>CM069879.1:437923-10437923 GCA_036172665.1 Prosopocoilus inquinatus | reverse complement strand
AATTGAACAAAAAATGTTTTTTTTTTTTAATTAGAATATTTTATATTGTTAAATAACAGGATTTCAGATCATATTATAAAGACATATAAATGTTAAATTGCTATAAAGGATCGACAATGTTAATTAATCTGAAAAATTATAATTATACCAAATTTCTGCCTTTATACACTTCTGGTTTGTTTGACTTCACAAAAATTTTATTCGTTTGTAGTTTGTGTGTTTTTCTGTGGATTCAGAAATTTTCATTACGAGAAATACATAAATAGATTTTTAGTAAATATAAAATACAGGCTGATTTATTAACTCACCGACAAGCTTTGCCATACGGAAAGCTTACATAATTTTAAGAAAATAATAACAATTAGGACATATGATTGATTTTATTTATTTTTAAGTAAATAGAAGACCGCACAATTTTGATTCTAGTTATTTTGTCCCGTTCCTCTGTACAGCTGTTTCAGTCCTATTTGGGGCTTCGTCAGCAGAAGCGATCGCAGGATGTCGCTATTTAAGCGGTTTCTATTATGCTATTTAAGCATTTCCGTTATATTTTACATTTTTTCACGTCATCTTTATTTTATAAATGTTAATTAATATATTGATATTTTCAATTCAATTTTATCATACACGTCTTATTCACATGTCAAGAAACCTATTCATGTAAAATATTTTCGACATCAAGAAAAATTATGTTTCATTTTACCGAACCTCTGTTTTATGATACCCTCTTGTTCTTTGTGATAAAAATAAGTGTTATTATTTTTTCTAAAATTGACCATAGGGATATTTACATTGCATGTTCAGAGTAAAAAAAACTCATGGTATAGGATGCACAATATATAAAAAAAAAATCTAAAACAATTTTATATATCAAGTATGCATAAAACAAAAATTATGTGTTGATTAATGGAAACAAGTAAAATAAATGTATAAATGAATATAGAATGATATGTGTAATAGTTAAAAAATGCAATACTTGCGTTAAAAATAATATACATATTTCATTCTACGCCACAGAGGAAAAAATAATATTCTTCTTTTTAGTTTCTTCTCAAATCTGACATCGGTAAAATAAGTTGAAAAGTTCATCCACAAAGTTTGGCAAGTTTTCATTAATCTAGAAGTTAAGAGAAAATGATTAAATTGTATAACATTTATTTTGTGAAAATATGTGAATGATTTTTGAGTATTTGAAAAAATATATAGAATGAGCTAGATTATTTAAATTTGTTTCTTATTATAATAATATAAATGCTAAGAAGTTCTGCTCAACAAAGCTATTAATTAGTTGCAAAACATATGTGTATTTAATGAAACTAGAAAGTTAAATTTAATTAACGAAAAATCACAGATTTTATTTTATTGACTTATTTAATTTCAATTGCCAAAGTTTCAGAAATTTTAATTTCATAATGCACACATTATTTACTACACATGTTATAATATTTAGAAAATAAATTTTGTTAAATTTCTTATCCATCCAACTACAATGAAAGTCTTTCTAGCAGATTATTCAAGTTGGTTGAATAAGTTCGCATCTGTGTTAAATCGCTGTGTTTGCGATGACCGGTTTTATTATCGGGGTAGCAGGTACGGTTGTAAAACCTATAAGGTTCATAATTGCAAAGCATAAAATTTCTTACTGCCAGTGGCATGTCTCGTACTTCGAAAACTTTATAGCAGAAGTGTACATCAATATACTTCAAGAAACTCCTGTGTCGTCGCTTCGACCATCAAGACATCCATTTCAATAACGACAGTGAAGTGATTTGTTTTGGAAACGAATGAATTCTAATTAATTTACATGTGAAACCGCTAAATTATTATACCCTTCGACGTTCACTTCAAAATCGAAATATACGAGGGCGATTCATAAAGTCATGCACTTCCTTGTATAGTTCTGTTCCGTTAACAAACAACCAAATCCTCCGTCATTACGACCGTTAATACATTCATTTGAATAACGAAAAGTGGTTTGGTTTGGAAACAAATGAATTCTAATTAATTTAAACTTGTACGTGTGAAACCATGTTCATGGTGCAGCCGGGCATCATTTCAAAACGTGGCGAAAACATTCGCATAATAAAACAGTCGCTCATTGTTGGATTCTGCCGTGCAGAATTTAGCATAATATTGTTTGTTTGTTTGTTTGTTTGTTTGTTTGTTTACAACACGGTGTATTCATTGTTTGCGTTTGCTTGAGTTGCCCCGAAAGAAGTCGACGCGCACAAAAGAGCGAGCGCACTTTTACAATGTGTCTGTCTGTCTTGTTTCGTCGCGGGCAATTCATTAACAGGCCCTGACAATTAAAGAACGCAACGGTAATTACCAGTCGGTAAACTCTTAATATAAATCCATTGTGACGGTTAATATCTGCGCCGCCGTTCAGGTGTCCCTCTTGTTTATAACGTGGAAAATGGAACGGGATGGCTTTTTGTTTGCGACGGAAATGCAAACTTTCCGAGAAGAAGAGAACAGCGCCGCCGACGATCATTGAAATAAATCCACTAATCTATCTGGAAATTATAGTCCTCCCATTTTAAAATGACAGCTATCGAACGTATACGAACATTTGTACGTCATAAAAACCAATTTAAAATAGGTATACTATACAACATTACAAAGAGCTATAGCGTTTTCGATTCAACTGCACCAGCTGCACTCAGAGTATATGCAAAAATGAGATAAAGATACTTTCAGTGAAACGAAAACGCTATTACATACTTTAATCATGGATTTGATGTATGTACAAATAATAAAATTGGTTTTGTTTCTTTCAGGCTTCCATCTAAGTGGGGTGGTCACCGCCTGTCGAACTTCTCCTCCGGCAACCCTTCCATGCGGAGCCCCCGAACCACCGCAAAAGTTTAAAGTGTCCGTTAGTTTCGACAGGTAAGTTATCGTTTCAATTGAACAAAGTCGATGGAATCTCTTTTTGATGATATTTCTTCAGGTGTAAAATCACTTCGGTTACGTGCAGCTGCGAGACCAAGGATATCTTCTGGTGCCAGCACGTCGTGGCTCTGTCTTTGTATCGCATTCGAAACGCGGAGAGCGTCCGGTTGCGAGTGCCCATTTCAGGTAAGTCCGAATTACTCTCCGCTTTGTACTCACATACAGGGTGGGGCGTGAGAAAGCGACGCGGCGAGGTTCTAAAAGTGAATGTCAGCGAGTCAAGTCACTTCTTACAATTAATTGGGTACGAAACGCGGTGATGTGCTCGTATTTCCTGTAATATGACATGTTGCCTGTCGTCTCCTGAATTACAACAAGTTACACGGCGACGCGGCTCTTGTTTCCCGAGGATTATGTCTTTTTTTATTGCTGTACGAAGTCATATCCAGAAAAAGCATGAGAATTTTACTCGAAACTCTCTTAAAAACTCGCCTACCTCAATCGTAAACCAAGGAAATCATTTCATCATTACTCGCACCGACCGCGGTCTAAATAAAACAGTTTGAAGCTGCGGAGTTGTTTTAAAAGCCAATGTGTATGAGTTTTGCTCGGTACACGTACGGAGGTCGAAAGGACATCAATCTGAACAGCTGAACCAATGAGAATTAAGTTTTACAACTATTCGGACCGTCGCACAGTGCGTCGAATGACAGGCGTAAATGGACAAAAATCATAATTCTTCTTTCTCTTACTTTTTGGTCTTGGAAATCTATTATAAACAGTTGCAGTGATTGAAAACAGAATAGTATCACTATAATATACAGGGTGTGTCATTAGTATTGATTTCTTCAACAGCATCTTAACTATTAATTATAAAAGAAAATGTCTTATACAAAAGTTATTGTCTATAATTAGCTCTATATCAGAAAATTATTTTTATATGTAGAGCATGTTCCATAAGTGAGTTATCTACCAAACTTATACTTTTTTAAATGGAATATACCAATTTCGATAGATCTCTTACAAACTTACAACTGCAGCCCTAAATCGAAACTACAGATCTTCCATTGAATTATAAAGCTAAAACGTAGAAGTATTTTATTTATAATCAGCGCGGAATATTTACCTAACTAATTATAAATATTGTGTAGACTAATGCCTATGAGTTTGATATACAGTCGAGCGCAACTGAAATGCGTCAACTAGACGGAAACTTCACCCTTAAGACCTTATGCAACAAGACTCACAGAAACGTCACTGCACGGCACTTAAGGTGCGCGCAGCTGTACGTTTGCATAGAAACAATTGATACTTTAAGTTTAAATTTTACAAGAAAATTAAATGGAACGCCCTATATATTTTGACACAATTAAATAGCTATAATCCAACTTAAGACGAAGAAAAGAAAATGAAGAAAAAAGAAAGGGTATTATTAGATTTATTAAATTTCAATGAAGTATTGAGATTTATAAATAATCCGACAATGTAAGTTCACTACAAGGAATTCTTACAAACAACTGATATTTATTAATTGCTGAAGTTCAAACAAAAAACTTTCAAATATTATTTTTATCTAATGACAATTTAACTCCATTAATCTATCAATTTATTTTCAACATTTAATCCATATCTTGGGAACTGTTGAATATCGGTTAATGATTTTTGCAAACGCATGTCTTACCTTTTTTAATATTCAATCGTATTTTGTCGAATTAAAAAAAAACATAAGTAACATTAGAGGCTAAAACATTTTCAATAAAAAATAATTAGCGTTGGATATCGATTAGATGTTGAAAATAAATTAAGGATTAATACAGTTCAATTTTCAATAGATACAAATTACATTTTGAAGTTTTTTTTTGAATAGTAATTATGTATATCTATAGTTCATTTCAGCAGTTTTAGTAGCAAACTTATGTTCTCGGATCATTCATATATGTCAATATTTCCTCGAGATTTAATAGAGAAACGTAATTGTGCCCTTTCCTTTTTGTTTATTTTCTTTTCTTTTCTTCGCCTCTACTCTATGTAGGAAGCTCCGTAGGTCTTTCTTCACCAAACCAAAAATTCGCTTTCGAGAACATTGTCTCCAAAATCTACTACAATTTAGGTAAAAATAAGAACAAGCTTGAATTAATTATCTGTTTACACTATCCAGACTTTCTGATATATTTAAATTTTTTAAAGATATCTTTTGACAGGAAAGGTATCTCTTGACAGGAAATTCACTTGTTAAAAATTTGTTTATTGGTGATATGGGAAACGTTGCTAAAACAAATTTTTCGTTGAATTACCAACATATTAGCAGGTAGTAGCAGGAAAATTTCTTGTTTTCGTAAAACGCGTGGATGAAGGAATCAGATTTTAAAAAAATATTCGATACGTTTCTTTACATATTTTTGTAATATTCGGTTAAACTTTACTTTTAATTCTTGAAATAAGATAATTTTCTTTTGCAGTTTTAATGTTAAAATATCCTCACAAATTAGTTTGAAATTATTCATATCTGTAATAGAAGATTCCATTGTTAGGATTAATAGTCAAAATTATTTATTATTTCATAGAAACGTAAATGTTACTGTGGCACAAGGTCGTTGAACTTTCAAAAACTATATCATAAATAGTTACAAAAAACAAAGAAATCAAAGAAATAGTGATTTTATTTAGTTTTTAGACATTATTTGGTGAGTACTGAAATCTTATTGTCGCTTAAAAAAATATTGCATTTTCGATTTTTGTCCATAGCTCGATGCACTGTGCGTCGCGTCGCTTCGCGTCGGTCGAGCCACAAACATCCTTCGATCGTAAACCAATGGAATCATTTCATCATTATTCGCACCGACCGCGGTCCAAATAAAACAGCTTGAAGCTTCGGAGTTGTTTTAAAAACCAGTGAATATGAGTTTTGCTCGGTACACGTACCGAGGTCGGAAGGACATCAGTCTGAACAGCTGAGCCAATGAGAATTAAGTTTTGCAACTACTTGGACCGTCGCGTCGGTCGAGCCACAAACATACTTCAATCCGCGTACCTCAATCGTAAACCAATGAAATGATTTCATCATTACTCGCACCGACCGCGGTCCAAATAAAACAGCTTGAAGCTGCGGAGTTGTTTTAAAAGCCAGTGAATATGAGTTTTGCTCGGTGCACGTACCGAGGTCGAAAGGACATCAATCTGAACAGCTGAACCAATGAGAATTAAGTTTTGCAACCACTCGGACCGTCGCGTCGCGTCGCGTCGGTCGAGCCACAAACATACTTCAATCGTAAACCAATGAAATGATTTCATCATTACTCGCACCGACCGCGGTCCAAATAAAACAGCTTGAAGCGGCGGAGTTGTTTTAAAATCCAGTGAATATGAGTTTTGCTCGGTACACGTACCGAGGTCGAAAGGACATCAATCTGAACAGCTGAACCAATGAGAATTAAGTTTTGCAACTATTCGGACCATGCGTCGCGTCGCATCGGTCGAACCACAAACATATTTCAATCCGCATAGTTCAATCGTAAACCAATGAAATGATTTCATAATTACTCGCACCGACCGCGGTCCAAATAAAACAGTTTGAAGCTGTGGTGTTGTTTTAAAAACCATTGAAAATTAGTTTTGCTCGGTGCACGTACCGAGGTCGAAAGGACATCAATCTGAACAGCTAAACCAATGAGAATTAAGTTTTGCAACTACTTGGTCCATCGCGTCGCGTCGCGTCTGTCGAGCCACAAACATACTTCAATCGTAAACCAATGAAATCATTTCATCATTACTCGCACCGACCGCGGTCCAAATAAAAGCTGTTACCACGACGATCCGACTTCCGAGCGAGTCTCTGCGCGATGCGATTGGTCAGTTCTTTTGCGCGGCTAGTGTGAACTCATCGGTGGAGCAGAAATGTAATTGACTTATCTTTTTGCGGCAAAGTTCGAAAGGTAATCGGTAATAACGTTCAGTGAATAAACGAAGAGCAATAATTAAGCACAGATAATAATTTCCGTTATTCAATTATTAGAAAAATCAACGCTAATACAATGGGTTACAAGTTGTTAATGTATACGGATACAAGTCAGCCAATCAGGGAGCGAATCGAGTCAATCTGCCGTAAAGGGGGCGGGGCTTAGTAAGCGCTGGACGCGCGGGTGTTCAGACACACAAACGCTTGGGTTCGCGCACTCGCTGCCGCACTCACTTGTCACTAGGATACCACTCAACGGAGACGTTCGACGCTCGCGCGCGCTGATCTTGCTTGACTTCCTCTTCTTTTATAACGTTTCGGCCGATCTTGCAGCCCAATAATCAAACAGGAATAATGCCTTTAGGAAACAATACTTCCGATTGGCTGAAACCAGCAGTTAGAGCAGTGCACGTTCCCAAATTAACAATTGCATTTGCTTCGCACGGTAACACAGCTTGAAGCTGTAGAATTGTTTTAAGAGCCGGTGAATATGAGTTCTGCTCGGTACACGTACCGAGGTCGAAAGGACATCAATCTGAACAGCTGAACCAATGAGAAGTAAGGTCGAAATAAAAGAGTTTGAAGCTGCGGAGTTGTTTTAAAAGCCAGTGAGTATGAGTTTTGCTTGGTGCACGTACCGAGGACGAAAGTACATCAATTCATAGTTGAACCCATGAGAATTCAGTTTTGCAACTATGTACTCGGACCGTCAAGCCACCCACTAATATACCAACGAAAAATGAAATAAATGATTTAATGTAGATTACGAAACAGGAATTTTATCGTAGTTAAGTAATGAAATAAATATATATAACGAATGAGAAGTGAAAATTTTATTATACGTAATAGAATGGAATTGTGGGTGCTATCTGTGTATGCAAATCAGTGAAGCACAAGATCCGGGCCTGTCCCGAAATCCGATTTCATGCGCATTAGGAGTGGTCAAACCTCCGAAAGAAGAACCTCTCGGCCGACCAAGGATGGTCGGGTACGAGCCGTAGACATCAAAAGAAGCTGGGGTATTGTGCTGGTAATTCAATCAGTCTATTCAGCGCATTGAATAGTTTCGTAGCCGCGGGACAGATATTAATTTATCATTTAAGCCGCGCATTATTCGGCCGCGCTGCGCGTCTGCGCCGCCGCCGCCGCCGCCATCTCTTCGAAGATTCTTCTCATTTTTTGGGCGATTCCATCGAATCTGCACATCGAGTGTCCCAAAAAGAATGACGAATCAACTAGAGCACCTACGCACGCAGTGTTGCCATGGGGAGGAAGGCGAGAACTGTTTTATCTGAGACAGCCTGTATATACATCATAAATTCAATATACGAATCAATTCATAATAACGGACGGCCAGGATACATAAAGGGGGGGAGTGGTTAATTCACATGGGACGAAGGAATGCGTGCGATAGGAGGAGGATAGGGGATCGAGCGCCCCTATACCGGCCGGGTCAAAGGACGGGGGCACCTGCCCGCTTATCCGAGCACACGTGCGACACATGCAGGACACCTGTAGCTAATCAACCGCTCCCGACCGTAACGACTGCATTTAAGCGAACAGGTCAAGGCAGATGGCCCCCGGGAAACAAAAAAGTTCGGTTGCGTTCACCTGAATTGAGGAAAAAAAAACATTTCCTTTGTGTGTGTGTGTGTTTTTTTTTGGCTGTTTGTTCGGGTATTCAGAGGGGAAGTGCGACCTGTTTTTCTTTTTTTTTTTTTTTAGTTCTCGATTATCGCAAGAGTTTCAGTTGGCAGTAGTATAAATTAAAAGCAATTTTCTCCTTCAATTACTTGCAACACTGCAACCCGATAGGTTTTGTGGTCGACAACTGCGTTATTGCGTTCTTTTAATGAAGGTTTAAAAATTCTCGATTTTTTTTTGGACATGTCTCGATTTTTCGAAGACAACGTCTGGATTTACTTAAACTTAGAAATTGGCAATCCGACTCGAAACAGCCCAAGCCTGATTAGTATGTCCAAACACACGCATCTTGAAATGTACCTCGACCACGGCACGCGAATCTCGAAACGTACCTCAGCCTCAGCATAAGCGCATTAAGCGCATCATCTGTTAGATATCATTTTCGGAAAAGTGAAGTGATGTCTGACTTTTGATTGTGACCACTAGTCAGATATACAAAGAACTCGAGTTAATTGGTTAGCACTTCTGGCAATGTTAATCCAGGGCTAGGGATGTGCAGTGAAATGATTGAAGAAATGTCATCGAGGAAATTTCTTGGAATTCTTCTCGAAACTGCTAAAAGAGTGAAAATTTGTAGGTTTTTGAAATTCCAGAGAAATTTCCTTTGTTGTAGGAAATTTCTTTTTTGTTCACTGAAATTCCAAATATCGATCGTTTCGTTTTGGAAACAGAATGCTTTTTATACTCGTTAAGCTTTTTGCAGTTAACAAATCGCGAAAGAATACGTAGAATGCACCGTACTTGACGTATGCAATGATGCAAACTGTACCAACCCGACTGATTTATCGTGAAAAAGTGTTGCCAACTATCGGTAATCGTTTTATAAAAATACACCATAGTTCCATCAGATCCTCTTTCCAGAACCTATGCACAGTGATTTTAATGAACGTTTTATTTCTACCACCAAGTGCTTCTTAAATGTATCAAATTTGAAGTAAAATGCACCACGTTGGCAATACTGACTCGGCCTGAACGTTTATTGAAATTACGCTTCTATAATTAATCTGGTAGAAGCACCATAAGTAATTAGTTTTTAAAACTTTAACCGGACACTGTTTAAATTAGAAGGAGCACTCTACGTTTCACTATCGTCAAAAAAAGAACTATTTACTTACAAATTTCATCGGACAAGAATCGATTTCAATTTAAAATATATCGTTAATTTGAAAATTGTTTTTTTTTTAATCTCTTCAAGTTGCTTTTCCTACTTATTTTATTTTATTTCGTTTCCCTAATTAATTAAATCAATAATTGGAAGCTTAAAGGGTTTTGAGGTTAAATTCCCTTCCAGTCGATCGTATTTTGTTTTTCGTTAATTTAAGTACTGGACCTAATTGAAATTCATTATTTTCAATATTTTGTTTTTTCTTGTTTCTCAATCTCGTCAAGTTGCTTTCTGTTTTTTTGTTTAATTTAATTTTTTTATGATTAAGCAAATCAATAATGACTTATTTTTGAAAGTCGATTGCCCATCGATTGTTTCTAAATTAATTTCAATATTTTGTTTTATTTTATATAATTGTGTTGATTATGTTATTGATTGAAATTGATTATCATTTTCAAAACTAATTTTCGATTTCTTGTAGATGTTGAAATTGCATTTTGTTTTCTGTTTTATTTAATAAATCAAGACGAACTATTTTGACGTTGAGTAAACCTCTTCTTATTTCCTTAAATTCTTTCTTCTTTTGTTTTGTAATTTCTAGATAATCGATCGGCTTTTGTTTTTCGTTGGTTAGTATTTATCCGATGATTAGTTTTTTTTTCGAAAACTAGCCAGTTACCTCAACGAATTGTTTTTTTTTAATTTTCGTTTTCTTGTTTTTTTTTGTTGTTAAAATTTTTAACCTAGGTTTTCATTGTTTAAATACATATTTAAGCTTCTTGATTTAGTCGTTCCATTCAAATTGTCTTCAAACCGTATCGAAGATTCGAGCTGTCTAGATTGAAGACTATTTGAATTTGGCGCCATAGCGTTACGTTTAACAAATGTGATTACAATGAAGGCAAAAAGGAGTGGCAAAACTGGGTGTTGCCAACGTAATAACGATTTAATATGTCATCATAAATCAGTTATTTCTTAATGTTTATTGATTTCCTATTTTCAGTTAAAACATTCTTTTATTATACCATGCGATCAACGGAATTTATAATTAGAGTAGGCTATGATATTTTCCAAAAAGTTGCAGTTTGAAATTAATAATTTGAAATGTCAAAATTGTGACAATTATTTTTTTTAATGATTGATAATAAACCTCCCCTAACATTCTAAAAAAGGATTTAAACCAGCAGCCATACTAAATAAAATAGCAAAGGAAAGATTGTACAAAGCAGGAGCGTAACTTCAAATATGACAACTGTCAATTTAGTATTTATTTCTCAGTATATCCAACCACACAGCATAAAATAGCAACAGTCACAGCCTCTTCTAATTATGAATTCCGTTGATCACCTGGTAGAATAAAATATGCAATTTTGTTTCCACGGACACTTCGTGATATTGATTTAATTGTCATTTTTTTAGTGAGTAAGTTTACATAACCTCAAATATCTTCTTCAATGAACGTATTCGAGAAAGCAAGGTTTTCTAAAGTTAGATTTAAAGTTAGATTTATATATATTTTATTATTGTTGTAGCACATTATTATTATTCAAACTATTTTTTTTTTTTGAAATTTTGATATTTAGTTTGAAATTTTCCTGAAATTTCATTCTTTTTACTTAATGTGAAATTTCTTGGAAATGTCATTGCATTTTCTGTTGAAAGGTTTCCCTTTAAAAATATTAAAATTTCCACGTTTCTTTAAAAAAAAATTGGAGGTTTTTTTTGAAGTTTCGACATCCCTATCCAGGGCCGTCAAAGTTAAAGGTCCGCTCCTGCTATCAACTTGTCGTTGTCAATAATGACAGCTGTCAATGTCAAGTTCATCCAAATTCTGCATTGCCGACTGGGATGTCTGTCAATCTTGACGACTTTGGACATATAGACGTCATAATTGGAATGCAGATTGGAATGCCATGAAAATAATGTCACTGTAGTTTTCGAAATCAACTGAAGCCCGAAGGTGGAAATAAATTAATCCGTTCCTTTTGCGACGACGACGCGTTTGAAACACACTAATTTAATAACACAGGCGACGATAAAACGAAACATGCAATTCAAACGCGCCGCCGCCGCCTTTTCAACGGCGAGTATAATTAGCATGATTTCGTTTTTAATTTATTTAAATGACGAATTACCTATGCAGGCGAAATTAAAAAAAAAAGAAGTTGCGCTCTGCATGCATGTGTTTACGAGAAACATAAATAACGCGGCGGTGCAGAATACAAAGTGCCGCCTTCCCGTGGAAGGAGGGGGGCCATTGTTACACACACGAGTAACAATAGTATTATAAAATAATAATGATAATAATAATAAGAACAAAATGGGAGCGGTACACGTATACGCGAAGATTAATCAACAAAACAGAACACGTACGCGGTTGTTCGTTAACAAAAGAGGAAAGGTGCGGAAACAAAAGACGAAATTAATAAGTAAGTGACGCCGCTGCCGAAATGGGGTGCGTGGATTTTCCCTGCTAAAGCAAAATAAACAGATTTAATTTGTTTTAAAGAGGATGTGCGATGGTGGCAGGCCCGATCGGCTCCTGCGCTCTGGTCGATACCAACTCCCTCACTGCTGCAACCTGTGTAGTGTAATATTACAATTTTATAGCAAAAGTTTATAGTTTTTTGCTACCCCGGGCGTCCCCCCTTGCTCAGAAAAACCGAGTAATATGAAATCGTTACAGCCCGGGGCGTAGGCTTGGTCCTAGTCGCTTGGCAAAGGTGCGGTTGCGTTATTATTTAGGCCATGAATACAAATTTTGTTTTTGACGCGTGCTAAACGCTTCTTGCATTTGTTTTTTATTACAACTTCCAGAATAATATCATATTTAGATACAATCACGGATACGACGTAACCTCCTTATTAACGTTTTTCGTAACTCCTAAAGACGTCGGCGTCGGCGTCGTTGGATATCGAAGATCATTAATTGATATCATATCTTGATCAAATAAATAAATGCGTTCTTATTGGTCAAAATGATTTAGTTAAAAATTCCAGTTTAAAGGGCTAAGAGTACATTTAAAAACGAACTGCAATTCTGTTCTACTAAATAATTTAAAACTCGCGCCTTTTTCATTTGTTTGTGTCGGGGCTCCCTCTTGGTGAAGCGTCCGGAATCTGTGTTGCCAATATAGTAATTTTCTCACTAGATCTGGTGACTTTCAGTTGAAATTTCAATCCAAATTTTGATACGTTTAATAATAAGTTCATGGTCGATTTAGCATAATAACAAATTTACTGAGTTCATTTGTTAATAATTCTATGGCGAGATCAAATAATTAGCCAGTCGAGTTCTTTTTTACCGGCAATATATGTAGTGTTGAAATAATTTTATTTAATCGCTTTTATTATCCGTATTTCCCAGATTTTTTTATTGCTTTCATAGGTCAAAGTGTGTATTGTAATTCCCAATATCATGATATTTATTGTAACCTCCAAACTTAAAGACTAATGCACAGTGTGCAAATTTAATCAAATGGTCTGTAAATGTCAATGTGATGAGTCAGTTTCTTTGTACAGGGTTTTTTTTTTATATTTTACACCCTATCTATCTATAGTTTGAATCAGAAAAATATGATCTTTCATCTTAGCAAACAATATACAGGCTGTTCCATTAAAAAAAAAAACAAAAATTATATATTTTTCTCCAATTTCCGATGCGTTTTTGTTTCTCTAAAAGAAAATAGGCATAAAACCCTACAACGTTTGTATTTAAAGTTTTTCTCTAGCTCCTGAAATGAACCCTCTAGACAGGGTGCAAAATATTAAATAAAAAAAGCTATACGTGTCAAGCTGCTTTCTGTTTCAACGCAGCTATTAGCCGCTTTCCCGTTACTTCTGAATTGTGTGCTTCAAGCACAGTTTGTTTTAATCAAAATTTCATGAAGTTTCTCACTTCGGCGTTTTAGTTTAGTTTTTTTTTATCGTCTGTTTAGCGTATAAACAGTTGAATATTGAATTCGTTCGATAATTGAAATGTGATTGACAGATCACCACTAAACCCCTGATTCAAAATTCCCCAGCTTGACAAGGCCGGCCTTAAAAGTACAGCAAATCTCACCTTGACTACCTAACCTCATTCATTTGATAAGCTCATTTTATTGAGAGAAAAGGAAATGGTTCTGAGACCTTCTCGCCTAAATAAATAAATTACTATGTAACATCTGCAATAACTTTCTTCTTCAGAAACCAGAAATTTGATCTTTAACTTAATTAAAAACAACCTGTATAGTTATATTTAGTATTAAAAAAATTGTTCAGATGTGCGTATTGGAAACCTGCACAACTTTTGTTAATAAAGTCTATTGGTAAAGTGTGCTTAAAATGTCATTCTTGTGTGTTGTGGACACCTGTATATGTTGGTTGCAACTTTTTTTGACATGGGATGTCCCCAAGAAGCCGCTGAAATTTAGACACATATTTTGCGCACCGAAAATATACAAGATTTTTAATTTCTAAGTGTTTAAAATTTCACCACCAGGTTTCGCCAGTTACTAAACGACTTCAAATTTCGCCAAATTCGGTGAAATTTCGCCAGATTCGGTGAAATTTCACTAACAATGAGGCGACACTGGCTTGGTGCTTTCTTTCGCTTAAAAGATTCAATCATGTTTCGAATAGTTTGGACCTGAATTTCGTAATTGTTGCAACAAAACACCTGACTTGAATTTTTGATTGACGGTTAATTTGTAAATAACCATGATTCAGTCCAAACAAGTTTTAAAAATAGAGAAATTCAAAGAAAACAATGTCTGTTTTTGAATCAAAACACGTTTGGATCACGATTTTGTGAGCGAAAGAAAGCACCTTTAATCACGTATGTGCAACCAAATTCGACATCGCTTTATGACTATATATCATAAAGTCCTTAGATCTTAAAGCGCTGCAAATCCGCGGTCATTTTAAGAACAACCGAAAAGCGCGCGAAGTTTAAACGATCGCATCGTGAGGCTTGCAAGTTCTGTCGAGTTAATTAGATCGAATTCTTCTGACTAAGTTTGATGTTACGCATAAATAATGAAAGTTTATGAGATTTTATATAGGAAGGCAAGTTTATACGTAAACTTTTACATAAGAAGTCAAGTTTACACGCATAATTTCGTGTTGCAAAATATTATTCAAGAGTAATTTAGCAGTTTCATAAATTGAAAATTTGAAATTCGAAACTGGAAAGAATTGAGAAAGAAAATTAACTATTTTGATGATCATTTCTGAGGTCTAACAGATGGCGCTTCTCCCAAAATTTATTTGAATTGAATTTTTTTATCCAAACAATACTTAAAATTTTCTTTCATCGAATTTTTTTCTTTTCATGTACGGACGGCCTTCGTGACTTAAAAAAAAAATACATTGCCTTGTCACAGAAATTAATGAAATCGGTGAGAGAAGGAACGCAGGGGAACTACAGAGTCTCATGTGCTTTCTATTCTAATTATAAAACACTGTAATGTCAAGTGCTTTTGAATTTTTTGGCTTTTTTTGAATGAAGTAACTGCTTCGGTTGAAATACATTAGGTCGCTAATTTTTTCTTTTTTTCTTTTATTATTTCCAGAAACTCTTTTGCAAATGGACAGACAGCAGCTGCAAAAGTTCGTTCAGTACCTGATATCGGAGCACCACACGGAGGTGCTACCAACAGCTCAGAAACTAGCCGACGAAATCCTCCAGCAGCGCTCCGAAATCAATCAGATCCCCGGAGCTCCAGACCCCACAGCAGGGGCCTCGGCAGACGATGACCACTCGTGGCACCTAGACGAAGAACAAGTTTGCGAACAAGTCAAGTCGTACCTTTCGCAAGGGACTTACTACAACGCCAACAAGCAATTGAACTCCTTGTTTTCTAAAGTACGCAGCAGACTTTTCTCATCACCGTTTTGTTATTATTATAATTATGGTATTCCCCCCCAAACAGGTTAGAGAGATGTTGAGGGCGCAGGATTCCAACGGGGCCAGGATGCTCACCCTCATAACCGAACAGTTCCTATCCGACCCCAGGCTTCAAATGTGGAAGAACCAAGGCACACCCATGACAGATAAGTGCAGGCAATTATGGGATCAGTTAGGTGAGGCTCTTTTGTAAGTTGGGTGTTAGTTTGATTTTGATTTTGATTTTTGTTTCGTGTGTGTGCAGGGTCACTGTGGGTGTGCATCGTTTTAAATCCGAATTGCACGCAGCATGAAAAGCAACAGTGGAAGACGCTGTTGGAAAAGTGGACTAGGATCGATGTGTGTCCACCGGAGGACCCCGACTTCAGAGTCCAACTACCCGGGCACATGTTACAAAGGGATATGGTAGAGACACTCTTTTACGTGTTGCTTTCACCAAATAATTTCTCTTTTTTTTTGGTTTTGTAGTATCTGAGTAGGGATAGAGATAGGGATCGATATTATAACGACAGGGATAGGGAGCGTGATAGGTATTCAGATCGAGATAGGGATAGAAGAGAGCGGAGGGAGAGAGATAGAGACAGAGGTAGACCTGTGTATGATTCTTCGAGTAGCTCGGAGGAGGAAGACGGGGATTCTAACTCGTATACTCATCGAAGTAGTAAACGGCTGAGACTTTCGGGAGGTCATTCTAAGTCATCCGCACTTGCTTTACCTAGAACAGTATTTCACAGGGCTTTAGATGCAGTTGGCATGTCCTGGGATAACATGCATTTAAAGAACATCCTCTCGAGCGATGCCTATTGTTCTCATGTTCCTGATAATTCTAGTTCCGGAAGCTTCAACTCCCAAGGACAGCCACTCTGGCATGGTTTGTTTTATTTCCGATTGCTGTTATAACTGTGGTTATTAATTAATTTTGTTTGTCTTGTAGAATCGATACCCTTGTGTGCAGCTCGGGTTGATTCGTTGAGGTCGCACGGTCACATGGAAGCAGCTTTGCGTTTGGCAGTCTCCGTTGTTCGAACTATGAAGCAACAGCAACTCGTAGCACAAAGGCAGTGGCACGAGAGCCAGCAGTGCGCTAGCACAAGCAACAAGCTGCAAGCTTGTAAGCCTTGCACCTCGCGTTGCACGGGGCACTGCACCACGTCTTGTTCAACGACATCCATCACAGCCCCGACCAACATGGATGGTTGGGTCGGGCATCCCCTCGACCCCATCGGTTGTCTCTTCGATACTTTATCTGACGCTTCCATTATTCCAGAAGATCAACGCCCTCGAACTCCTAGTTATTTAGGTAAGGCGGCCACCATAAAACAAAGCTAATCATTTTAAACAGTGCTCGCAATTGCAGATTTAGTCGGAATGGAAGATCAACACAATAACATTAGGCCACGGTATCATCATGTACCTGTCGTTGGTTCCAGAGACAGATCAGAGACCTATCTGACGCTAGCGTTTGAAGTAGCTTTAATAGGATTAGGGCAGCAAAGAATTATGCCTGTTGGATTATATGCACAAGTAATTTCTTTTTCTTTTTTTAATTGCCAAGAATCCCTTTCGTATAAACCATCCAACCAAGCGGATCAAAGCATGTTGTTTACTCAAACAAAATTCTTAAAACTAGAAGATAGGCAACCCATTCTACTTCCGACTATTTTGTTTGATGGGTTGCCTATACTAAAAATTTTAGTGGAGTTCGATTTAAAATGTGTTGAGTTTCTTTTGGACGCCAATAAACTTTTGGAATTCACATCCCCGCCCTCGCTTTATTTAATTTCAGGAAAAATCATGCAAACAAGAGGACCGCTTGATTGCGAAACTGCAAGAAATCGAATTAGACAACAGCCTCGTGGCAGTCCTGCGAAGGCAAGCAATAATCCTGCTGGAGGGGGGCCCCACCAGCGGCTTGGGCATCGGAATCCACCCCGAAAGCATCCCCATGCACACCTTCGCCCGATTCCTGTTCCTCTCGCTCTTAAATTATTACCCCGACCTCGCATATGAAGTCGGTTTGAGAGCCATGCGTCTGCCTTTGCTCGAGGAGCATGAAGACTCCGACGACCCCATGGGGGGGAACCCCTCGAGCTCGCTCATGATGAGCCGGTCCCCAAGATGGTTTACTCTGGGGCACATCGAAACCCAACAGTGCACACTGAGCTCCACAATGCTGAGTGCGGCTAAAGGCTAGTAGTACCAACTCGTGGCTTATTTAATTGAAACCTGACGCCTTTTTTATTATTAGGGGAAGTAATGAGGCTCAGAACTGTTCTGGAGTCATCGCAGAGGCACATACACAGTTCGTCTCATCTATTTAAGCTGGCGCAAGATGCCTTTCGCTTTGCAACACCAGAGAATGGACCGAGGCATCCCACATTGTTAAGTGTTGCTTTCGAGCTGGGTTTACAGGTATGTACTCGCTATTTCAAAACTTTTCGAGTGCTAATTTTTTTGTGTTGCGCAGGTAATGAGAATGACGCTGTCCTCTTTGAATTGGAGAAGGCGAGAGATGGTCAGGTGGTTGGTGACTTGCGCCACCGAGGTCGGTGTGGATGCCTTGATTTCGATCATGCAAAACTGGTATCAGTTTTTTACGGCTACGGAAGCCACAGGTCCAGTTGCGACCACCATCATGTCGCATAGTACAATCATGAGACTCAACTTGTCGTTCTCTCAACAAGAGGAACTTTCCGGCTGTGCCAGAACTTTAGCGTTGCAATGTGCTACTAAGGTAAGCAAATTCAAATTTTTTGGAAGTAAGTGAAACTCCCGTTTTGCAGGACCCTCCAAACTGTGCCTTGAATGCTCTAACCCTCTGTGAAAACGAAGCGCTCGCTTTCGAAACGGCTTATCAAATAGTGGTTGATGCTGCCTCTCATATAATGACATCTTCGCAACTTTTTACCATTGCGAGATACATGGAGCACCGTGGCTACCCCACTAGAGCCTATAAACTTGCGATGTTGGCAATGAAGAATGTTCACCTCGCTTATAATCAGGTAGGTGTTATAATAAATTTCGCTCACGAATTGTCCTCCATTGTTACTTTTTTAGGATACTCACCCGGCTATTAACGATATACATTGGGCTTGCGCTCTAAGTCATTCCTTGGGGAAATCAGAATTAACCAACATGATCCCCCTGTTAGTTAAAAACGTCCAGTGCGCCACTGTCCTGTCTGATATCTTAAGACGCTGCAGCATGACGGCACCTGGCATGTCGTGTCCCCACCCGGCTCCTCTCGACACAGGCAAACACCACACTCACCCCCACCGAGGCAGGGGGTGCACCCCGGGCATCAAAACTTTGTCTTACGACAGGCCACCTCTTCGCCAACTGTTGGAAGCCGCGGTGGCCGCTTACATCAACACCACCCACTCGAGGTTGACACATATATCTCCGAGGCACTACGGAGACTTCATAGACTTCCTTACGAAGGCCAGGGACACGTTCATACTAGCGCACGATGGGCACGCGCAGTTCACGCAACTCATAGAAAACATGAAGGTGGCGTACAAGGGCAAGAAGAAACTCATGTTTCTCGTTAAGGAGCGGTTCGGCTGATACTTCTTAAAGAAGTATTATTTTTAGTTAAGTTCCAGCCTCAAGTTGAACCAACACATATATTCAAACAAAACAAAAAGAAAAGAAAAAGAACAAAAGTTAAACCTTCGATCGTGTAATCAGGAAAGTATGCAGGAAAAAAAATGTTACATTTCTATTTCTTCCCAAAATTCAAAACTACTGACTCCGTTGATTTTAAGTTGTATTGAATCGATGCATACGATTGCGAATTGAAATTTAAAAATTATAAACGCTGTAGTAGATTAATTGAATCCGATTGAATGTAACTCCAGGAATTTATTACGAGAATAAAATAGTGATAAAGTAATCAATTGATTAAAATGCAAGAAGGAAAATGCGCCAGTTTTATTATTTATATTACTAATATGATAATAATATAATAATAATTCGTTGCTGAAGCTTTCCTTGCATTTCATTTAATTTTTTATTTCTTTACGCAGGTTTGTCCGACTGATTGATTTATTCAATTTGTAAATTGTTGGAGTCGCCTTCAACCAAATAGTTTTTCTTACGATTTTGAATTCACTGCGTAAATGCATTTTTCAAAAATTGGAAAGCAACTTGCTGATTACTATCACCAAGCGGCTTACCAACTTTTAAAAAATGCATTCACTAAGTCACGTGATTTTTGCGTGCTTTCCGGATTGCATTGTACATTTTTGTAAATTTAAACAATAATAATCAGTCGGCTTCTTAACTAATTAATGACTGATGTTGGAATCCAATCCACGTTTGGGGTGCTCCTGAAAATTTCACTTTACTTTAAGCAAGCCTCCCCTTTCCCCTTCTTGATTTGTTCTTGGCGAATTGCTGCTTTAGCGCTATTTACAAAAACACACAGAGACGATAGTGGACGTGACATTGTGGCGTCGTCGTTCTATAAATAATAATGAATAAATTTTTTTGCAGACTGATCGATTATTAATTACGCTCTGATGATGCAATTGGCGGCGGTGGAGGTGTTTCGGGCGGCGGGGCGCCCCCAGAATCCTGCAACTTGTGTATATTTTGTATTTAAAGTTCGAGGACGCCCCGTCGGTCTAAACGTCGTGTGTCGTCACCGCCGCCGCCGCCGCCGCCGCTCTCGTTGTAAAAAGAAAATTTATTATCGAGATCTCATGATTACGTTAAGTATTATTTTCATTGTTGTAGATTATACAATTAGTAATTTAATAACGTTAGGCAACAATTAAAATTAGTGATGTCATTGTATAAAGAAGAAAAAAAAAACTTATTTCTATAATAGGTGATACTTGTATTATTATTATTATTATTATTATTATTATTACTGCTATTATTGCATCGTGTATTTAGTTTTTGTAATTCATTTCTCGATGTTGTTTATGTTTGTTTTACCAAAGATTGTTATTTGTATAGTATTTATGTAAATATACCAAGGACATGTAATCAGTGTCTCGACACGTCTAACTGACAAGACTACATTTTATTTGATTTATTAGCTGAAGAGCCAGCAGGTTCACATTCTAAATTATTCAAGGCGCAAATTAGATTCCGCACTCTCGTATAAAATGTAGCTCCTGTCAAATATTTACAAGGTAAATGCTTCCTGTTATATAACACAGTATATCTATAAGTACAAAATAACATTAAACAGTCGACCAAGTTGACAAAGTTCGTGTTGTCAGCTTTTTCATTCCATAAGCTACCTCTCTGAACTGTTTAAGGTGACTTTGTTTTGCCCAATCAGACCACATTGCAGTATCGCATTAGAAAAAGAAAACGGGCGTCTCGGTTAAAAAAAAAGAGAAGAAAGAAGGAAAAGGAAACTGTACTGCAACGTGCTTTGATTTCGGCAAATACCGACTGAACTTTTTTGTGACAAGGCTTTTTAAACTCCAAAATCAAACAGAATTAACGAATCAACATGTACGTGCTACTTTGTTTTTCTTTTTAATCATTATACAAAGAGAACAGTGATTATTACAGAAAATTTCCATGTAACCGGTGATATAAAAAAAAATTATTTATTAAAAAGAAAGAACACGTTTTTGTTTTAATCTGTGATCAAACCCTTTATTACCATTATTAACTGTTGTGTTAATTATTCGTTTTTTGTGTTCCGTGTTTTGCCAGTTTCGTAATAACGTGTAAAAAAAATTATTATTTTTTTTTCCCGTTCAATTGGAAGAGACGTCTTGCTTTCTTTATACTCTTCGTTATTATTATAAATTTTTTTTTCTTTGCTGTAAATTCGGTTTCCTAATTGATGAGGATGTAAATAGATCGACTCGGCCAAATTGGTGGTGCGTTCCATTCCAGTGAAATAAGTTTGTAAAATTCATTGTTGTGTTGTGTTTTTTTTTTCCTTCGTGTAAATTAGTTAGAGAACATTGTACATATTGCCAAAAATAACTTAGGTCATTATTTGTTAAAATAAAAAATACAACTACTGCAATCATTATGCATTCAGTTTTGTGTGTATGAATAATTTATGATTATTTTTATGAATGAATAAAAATATTTGTAATTCACAAATGTTATATTATTTCTCGTGTACTCTTGTGGATGGTTAAGAAAAGGACGCTAAACAAATTCCCAAGCGTTCTTTTATAACTTGCATTTGGATCAAACTTATTTTATGTACTGCATTTCAGAATAACTATGAAAATGTTTTGAACTCGCATCATAATATCACATCAATCAATATCAAATCAACTTGCTAAATAAACCTCCCCTCCCCCCCCCTCTGCTCATTTTATTTAATTAATTTCAAAAATAACATCACATTGTAGATATCTACAATCATTGATAGCTCAGTGGGCGTTCGGCAATCTGCAATTAGTTTTAGCTCTGTGGTAATAGGTGCGTTCACTGGTCTGAACGACGCGAAATTCTCGCTAATTTGGGGTGGCTGAGTTCGAGAGCGAAGCGCTGGAGCGAACGTTGAGTTATGTTGAACGCATCAGATGACGTGACGCATCGAATTCAGTGATTTTAATGCGGGCGATTGGCAGCAGTGATGTTTGACGTTGAGGTTATGCTACGTATCGTTGGATTTTTTTGGAAATTCTTTTCGTCGTTGCCCCTACGAGTATTTTCTTGTGGCGATCCTTCTTTCCGAGTGTATTTTCCTGAATCCTGACACCAGAAAAAAGGAATCTAGCCTAAAAGTGAAAATCAATGATTAAACCAAACAAGAGGAGGAGGTTTTTTTTTCTTTTATTGTAAAAAAAAGGCTGGTTTTAAACATGCAAGGTAACGATCGACAGAATGATTTGTGATGCTTGAAGAAGACGACAGCTGTGAAGGTGAAGGGTAAATGTTAAGAAGCCCTTAATTCAAGACTGGAAATGATCGAATTTTCACTTGCACGACCTTTGAAACGTGATAAGTTTTGCACTAACTTGTCTTTATCATAAGATTCAGCAACTAAGAAAGCCATTTAGATGGCTTAAGTGAGAAATTTCAGCCCTAAGAAGTAGTCGAACTGGATTACACTGAGGCAAAGCACATTACGTGCATTAATTATCAAACGAAAAGTCTTTTTTGTTCCTAAACTAATCTCTATTCCTTTCATTCACGTTGGCTGATTGTATCTCAGTCTTGATAGCTAACGAGAAGCAACAGGAACATCATCAGTAACAGCAGCCCTGTGGAAGTTCTTCTGCATTGAATGAAACGTTGGCAGCAGAAAAAGTCAACATGAAGCAGTTTTTAACTGGAAACCAATTCGAGTATGCGCGAGTAATATTCTCAGAAAAAATTATTATCTCAAAACTGTTAGAAGACAGACCGTTGTAGTTTCCACTATTAACGTAGTCTTACAGAGAGTAATCAAGGTTGAAAGAGGAAAGTTAATATCTTGAGCCTCTTATAATTTCTTTTTGGGAGAAATTTCAAATTCGTTTCCTTTTCAATTTTTTCTAAAAACTTATAGACAATCTTACGTCTTTCGACGAGGCTAATTGAATGGTGAAAACCGCATCATTCTGTTTCGCCTGGTTCTTGAGATACCGTGATTTTTCCGCTGCAATTTGGTGGAGGCGCCGGTAAAAATATTAATATTTCAAAAATGAAAAGAGATACAAAGTTGCGGCTTCCGCCGTTAGCTTTGCCTTATCAAGCTCAGTCAACGGTGGAAATTTCAAGTCATTACCTCAAGCCGTTCTCGACTTATTGAATTTTTTAGCAAACGATCGATATTTTTCAAAATTTTTTTTCTCGGAAACGGCTTGAGTTAGAGACCTGCGGCTTATGCCATTCGATCGGCCCCGTCAAGCTCTATCAGGGTGATTTTTTTCGCGGCAATCTATTTTTCGTCGAAAACCTTAAATTTTCATGGACTATAACCTTACTACATTTTCGGAAAAAAAATATTTTTCTCTCCAAAAATTCACCGACGTAGAGCTCGACGAGGCGCATCCAAAACCGGGCTCCGTTCCTCTCTAGCTCACCCCCTTCCCGAGATATCGACCCTTAAAGTACCATCGCAAAAAAATATGAATTGCGCATAGAAAACAAGCTTTAACTCGTTAGTTATGTTACGCACACGTCGTCTGTGATGATTTTAAGTGTTTTTACGAAAACGCAATTCATAAACCGAAGTTAATCACCCCCTTCACATTTTCTTCCGCAGATTTCTTTCCCGTAGAGGTAAACCAATAAAAGATTAATCTAATAACGTTTGTTCGTTCGTGCTCAATATTAAAAGAGAGACACAACTAATCCTGCCCTGTTTAATTAAAAAAGAAGACGAAATTCAGGGCGTGTTACGTAAAACAGGTATCTTCTTAGTGGAAAATTAGGAAAGGAAAAACCCCACAATCATGTCGGGCCGTGTATGCGCTCCTTCCTGACAAGCATCTCCACAATCATGTCCGATCGTCTATGGACTACTTCCAAACGAGCATCCCCTCAATCATGCCTGACCGTCTATGCGCTCCTTACTGGCAAGCAGCGCATAGACAGTCAGATATAACTTGGGAATGCTCGCTGCTTGCCAGTAAGGAGCGCATTGACAGTCAGACACAATATGGGAATGCTCGTCAGCAGAAAGCAGATCGTAGGCAGTTAGACATGATCGTGGGGATGTCTTTCGGTGAGGCTAATTGAATGGTGAAAAACTCATCATTCTATCTCGCTTAGTTCTTGAAATATCGTAATTTTTCTGTTGCAATTTGGTGGATGCGCCGGTAAAAATATTAATATCTCAGGAATTAAGAGAGATATAAAGTTGCGGCTTTCGTCGTTAGCTTCGTCCTATCGAACTGAGTCAACGATAAAATTTCAAGTCAATAGCTTAAGCCGTTCTCGACTTATTGATCTTTTTAGTAAACGATCGAAATTCTTCAGAATTCTTTTCTCGAAGACGGAGCGAGTTAGAAGCCTCCGGCTTATGCCATTCGATTGGCCCCGTCAAGCTCTATCAGGGTGATTTTTTTCGCGGCAATCTATTTTCCGTAGAAAACCCCAAATTTTCATGGACTATAGGCTTTACTACTTTTTCGACCGAAAAATATATTTTTCTCCTAAAATCGTGAAAAAATTCACCTACGGAGAGCTCGACGAGGCGCATCCAAAACCGGGCTCCGTTCCTCTGTAGCTCAACCCCTTTCCGAGATATCGACCCCTAAAGTGTCGTCGCAAAAAAGCAGTTTTCTCTTAGCGAAAAACTGGAAAAGTAAAAGTTCGCTAGCGTCAATCGATCAATCGTTATTTATGGAGCGATTCGGAACGATTTTAATTCATAAAACAGTTAAAATAACAATAAATGTAATTAATTTATTCCCGCATTGGTAGTGCTGCCATCTCTGAGCCATCATTGGAATCTGTAGGTTATCCATTAAAACAGCTCTCTGTAGTACTACAGGAATCTGTAATTTAATGCCTCGAAATGATTATAAGTCACACTATTCGTTCAAAGATGGCAGCACCACCATTGGATGAATAAATAATTTGATTTATTACTATTTTAACGGTTTTATAAGACAAAACCATGCCTTCTCGCTCTATTAATATCGGTTATTTGATTAGTGTAAGCGAATTTTTCGCGTTTCCGGTTTTTTACTAAGAAAAGACTGTTTTTCTGCGACGGCATTTTAGGGGCCGATATCTCAGTAAGGGGGTGAGCTACAGAGAGACGGTGCCCGGTTTTGAAAGCGCCTCGTCGAGCTCCAAGTTGGTGAATTTTTTCGTGATTTTAGGAGAAAGAGATATTTTTCCTAACAAAAATTAGTAAAAGTTAGAGTTCACCAAAATTTGAGGATTTACACGAAAAATATATTCCGGCGAAACAATTACTCTCATGGAGTTTGAGCAGGCGAATCGAATGGTGCAAACCGCAAGTCTCTAGCTCGCGCCGTTTTCGAGAAAGAATTGAATTTTTCTGCCAACGATTCGTATTTTTAGAAATTTTTTTCTCGAAAACGGCGTGAACTAGAGACTTGCGGTTTGAAACATTCGATTCTCCTGCTCAAATTCTATAAGAGCGATTTTTTTCATCGCAACCTATTTTTAGTCGAAATTTTTCAGAATTTTTTTCTCGAAAACGACGCGAGTTAGAGACCTGCGGCTTATGCCACTCGATAGCCCCCGTGAAGCTCTACCAGGGTGATTTTTTTCGCGGCAATCTATTTTTCGTCGAAAACCTCAAATTTTCATGGACTATAACCTTACTACTTTTTCGACCGAAAAATTTTTTTTTCTTCTAAAATCGCGAAAAAATTCACCAACGTAGAGCTCGACGAGGCGCATCCAAAACTGCGCCCCGTTCCTCTCTAGCTCACCCCCTTCCCGAGATATCGACCCTTAAAATACCATTGCAAAAAGACGTGAAATCCGCATGGAAAACAAGTTTTAATACGCTAATTATGTTACACGCTTATCGTCCTTGGTGATATCTAACTGATTTTAAAACAATTAATCCCGTTCTGTTTAATTACATTAAAAAACTAAACGAAATTCTGGGCGTGCTACGTAAAACAGTAGCTTCCCAGTGAAAAGCTGGATAAGCAAAAATCCCTTTGCGCAGATCGAGTAATAGTTATTTTTGGAGCGTTGCAGTATTATTTTTATTTATAAAACATTTAAAATAATGAAATTAATTTTTAATATGTCGTAGTGGTGCCATCCATGAACGAAGAATGCGAACCATCAGTTATCGGCAATCATAGGTTCCTGCAGAATTACAGGAATCTGTAATAGTCGGCGCTCCATAAGTTGCACGTTTAACTGACAGATGGCGCGCCCATCCATTAAGAGCGTTCAATAATACTCAGCGATGGCTTCAACGCTTCGCTGAGTACTCAGCCACCCCAAAATTAGCGACGATTTTCAACGTTGAGGTGAATGAACAAGCGTGTTTCTTAAGAATAATTACATTTGCAATTAAAAGTGACTTTAAAGTCTTGTTTCATTTAATGAAAACGCATTATTATTCTCTGATACGAACGATTAGAGTTGACACGCAATGACTTCATTAACATAATTAAAAAAGTATTACCTCGAAACTGGTAGAAAATAGAAAGTTGTAGTTTTCACCATTAAATCGTCTTGCAGAGAAGAATCAATTTTGAAAAAGGCAAGTTAATATTCTGTGCCTTTCTCGACTTATAATTATTTTGACGCGGAATTTCAATATCGTCAGTATTTTAATTTATTTTGAAAACTTCAGCAGAGCCTTACGTCTTTCGACGAGGGTAATTGAATGGTGAAAACCGCATCATTCTATTTCACCTGGTTCTGGAGTTACCGTGATTTTTCCGTTGCAATTTGGTGGAGGCGCCGGTAAAAATATTAATATTTCAAAAATGAAAAGAGATAGAAAGTTGCGGCTTTCGCCATTATCTTTGCCCTATCAAGCTCAGTCAACGGTGGAAATTTCAAGTCAATACCTCAAGCCGTTCTCGACTTATTGAATTTTTTATAAAACGATCGATATTTTTCAAAATTCTTTTCTCAGAAACGGCTTGAGTTAGAGACCTGCGGCTTATGCCATTTGATCGGCCTCGTCAAGCTCTATCAGAGTGATTTTTTTAGCGGCAATCTATTTTTCGTCGAAAACCTTAAATTTTCATGGACTATAATAACCTTACTACATTTTAGGAAAAAAAATATTTTTTTCTCCAAAAATTCACCGACGTAGAGCCCGACGAGGCGCATTCAAAACCGGGCTCCGTTCCTTTCTAGCTCACCCCCTTCCCGAGATATCGACCCTTAAAGTACCATCGCAAAAAAATATGAATTGCGCATAGAAAACAAGCTTTAACTCGTTAGTTATGTTACACACATCGTCTGTGATGATATCCAAATGATTTTAAGCGTCTTTACGAAAAGTCAATTCATAAACCGATGTTAATCACCCCCTTCACATTTTCTTCCACAAATTTCTCTTCCGAAGAAGAAGTAAACTAATTAAAGATAAATCTAATATCGTTTGTTCGTTCGTACTCAATATTAAAAGAGAAAAAACCAATCATGCTTTCTTTAATTAAAAAAGAAGGCGATGTTTAGGGAGATGAAAGTGTAAAAGAGGCATTTTCGCAGTGAAGAGCTGGGTGAGCAAAAATCTCTTCGCACAAATCGAATAATCGTTGTTCGTGGGGCATTGTAGTATTATTTTCATTTCTAAAATGTTTAAAATAATGATAAAATTAATTTTTAATATCACAAATTTTCATATAATGTAGTGCTGCCATCTTTGAACGAACAATACGAACTTTCAAGTTATCGACAATCACAGATTCCTGCAGAATTACAGGAATCTGTAATAATTGGCGCGCTCTAAGTTTAATGTTATTTGAATAGATGGCGCGTCGAGTTGACATCATTAAGTGCATTCAATAGTATTCAGCGACGGCTTCGCCGCGTGCTTTACAACCCAAAATTAGCGACAATTTTCAGCGCTGAGGTGTATAAAAACATTGTTTCCACAAAATAATTGTATTTTAGTTCAGACTTTAACGTCTTCTTTCGTTTAATAAAAGCGAATTATTATCCTGCGTTGCGAACGATTAGAGTCCAGACGCAATGGCTTCATCAAGTTAATATGCCGTATGTATCATTCTAATCACTCATTCAATGTTAAATAAAATTAATTGTCAGTCATACTTGTTCAATATTGCAATAATGCAAGTATATCGAGTCCTAAACATTACAAACTGAAAAACGGGGGAACGAGAAACCTGCCACTCTTTTATGCAGTAAATTGACGTAAAGCTAAATCATTTCCTGTTCGGTTTAATCGCTTACAATTTTAGTTAAAGACGACTTTAATTATAAGACGAGAATACAGGCAAATGAAATAAAAATTTTAAACATTTAAAAAAATTGTGGCGACATCTATCGTCGAACCAGTACTTTAGTCTATTCCACATCTATTCTAACTACTACTAAAATAGTTCTATATGTTCTGTGAAAATAGTTGTTATATGCTAGTAGCTCAAATGAACGAATTTAATTGTCGTGTCAAATTCAAAATTTAAAATTGAAACATTTATGCGGCGATAAGCAGGAAACAAAGCCGCAGAATGCAATTCGAGACGTCCCTCGACATCGAACGATTTAAAGAATTTCAAAAGCGATTAATACACGACGAAAAGAAGAGGTTAGGAATTTTACAAGACACCGAAGTGCAGGTATTATGTCCTGCATTCACAACAAAAAATTCTCCTCCGTTTTACTCGAGTGCGAAACACGAAGTGCACACTTTGCAAGAATGAGTTTTTTTATTGCCTGCAGAATTGCCCGACCGAAAAGACCGTTGTGAAGCGTTTAAGTAGCTACTTAGCGAGTCAGCTCTTCTATTGTGTTTCAAATTGAGAAGAGAAGAGCATTGTATTGTATTGTATAATCCCACATGTCACAGCCTATTTTAAAGCACAATTTTATTTCACCACTCAATATTTATTATTTAGTATTAATATTAATACATCTGTGTGCTTGGATGTAGTCATTAATGAGTTTGTTGTAAAGAGAAACATTTATTACATTTACAAACGTGTTAATAACCCCCACCTTCCCCTTCCCACAAACACATGCACTATTTAATTAATAATTAAACATTGAATGATTTATTAATTATACCTACATGTGCACTTCAATAACTTCCACTTTATATTTGTGTTTACCCAAAATATTTGTGAAAGTAGGAGTGGTAGCCATCACACGACATAGTGTTGACCTTGTTCTTTATTGATTTTCTTCATCCCCTAAAATGAGTGATGTTATTTCACCCCTAGTATGTGTTTAACCCCAGTTTGTTTAACTTGTTCGTGGAATTTGCTTCATTAATAATTGACTGTGATAGTTTTGTTGTTGCCTCATGTAAGCACACCTAATTTTCTTCACCTGTGTTTGATTGCCTCTGACTTCCAGCATGTAAATACTGATGAGAATGAACACCAAGTCGAAGCAATTCCGGCTCCTGATCTTCAGCGGAGTGTTGAAGGCCACGTAGAGAAAAACCAGGAATTTAGGGAGGGATCGTCGACTGATGATGACAAGCAAGTACGATGATACGAGCCGAACTTAGCTTCTTTTATTGCATTGATTTTTTTTATACGGATTAAAGTTAGCGTTACGAATGTGGTAGATAATGTAGAGAAGTGTCTTATTAGTTTGTAATTTTTAGAATGCTCCCTTAGTCGAACGGCTTAATTTAAGTTGCAATGAGGCCTCGTTAGAGAAGGAAAAGCAAGCGTTTATTGATAGACTTGTTCATTCCGAAAATCCCTTAACTTTTAGATCGGTAAGCATGGAGTTTTATTCTTGATTCGTCTCTGTATGTAGCAACACTACACTCGCTTACCACAATTTATTCACTAATAATGCTGCTAGATTCTTCTCAGTTGTTTTACTTCAAAGTTTTTTCTTTTTTTTTTTAAATTACATGTTTATAATAGAAGCTACACAACAAACAATAGAGTTTAGGAAAGTTGTAGTTTCTGTGATAATGGGAGAAAATTACACCATTGTGAGTAAAACCCATTACCACAAATCAATAATCATTTGAGGCTATAAACATAATGCATTTTTTTATTATATATGTAGCTACATTATTTGCGGCAATGTCATCACACCAGTACATACAAAGCTTGATTATTTTATCAATATCGTCCTGTCACATATGAAAATGAGTAATACATACAATTTTTTACAATAATCAAACGCGATGATGAAGTAAGTAAATTTTAAATTAACAAACACACTTTGATTTTCATTTGATTGGCTACATGCTTATTTCATTTGAAACATTTCAATTATTGCACTCTGCATCTTACTTACTTTTTAAACTTCCTAAAACCGTTTTTGCTCGGATTTACAAGATATTCATATTCTGCAGAATGGTAAAGATCATCATCAGAGTGCGATGCTACGCTACGGAGAATACAGTCCGAATAATCCACTCTTGCGTGTAGCAACTGCTCCTTACTTGGGGGTGGGTGAGTACGAGCAGAGGAAGCAGCTGCTTCTGAAGCAGCAAAGAGCTGATTACAAGGAGCACATAAACAAGGTGAGCAATAATCGTCGGCTGCTCAAAAAAAAAAAAAAAAAAATGAACAGTACTTATTACAGAAAAATGAGCACATAAAAAATACTGTGAGGAATTTGCTGATTGAGAGCAAGCCGACTTCAACGGGACAGACAAAGTCAGTGCAGACCGATATTCAAAACATTAACAACAAATTGGTAAGAGCCATTATAACATCGTTGACTTAACAATGTTGAGTCACAGCAATAAATTTCAATTAACTGATTGCATAGTTCATACTATAATTATTATTCATCTGTACCAGGCTTAAACAAACAACTTTCTGTATATAGGTTCAGTACGAATCAGATTTTGATAATCCATCCATAAAAGATTGCAGCCCACAAAGTGCCAGTTCTGATAAGGAAAATATTTACAACTTGCAACATAATCGTGGATCAGAAATGGACAAACCAAGAAGTATACTGTCAAATAGGAGAACCGAAAGCCCTCGAGGTAATAAATAATAAATACATCACACGACAATTCTGTACAGAACAAGTTTCAGAACGTTTATTATCTGACTTACAACACGCTTACGTGCCAAGCTGTTTAGATGGTTTTAGTTACCACGACAGGGCCGACGAAATCCAAAGGGTAATTACATTAAAAAAAATATATATACGCTTCAGATATTTTATGTTGTGCAAATGCAGGAACGTTTGAAACGGGAAATGTATCAACAAGAACTGAGGATGCAAATCGAAGAGAAAAGGCGAATTGCCGAGTTGAAAGAGGAACAAGAGAAAAGAGAACAAGAACGAGAGAACCGCAGACTTGAACAGCAATTACTGCGAATGCAGGAAGAACAGATGAAAGAAGAGCAAAGAAGAAATCGCAGAGATGAGCAGGTTATATATTTTATTAATTTATGTCCTATTAATTTATGCCAATTAATAAACGTTTACTCATTTTTTTTGTAGTCAAGAAGAAGTAGCGAAGAGTATTTGAGACGAAAACAGGAACTGCAAGTAAGACCTGCTAACTATCGAAAGCACTTAGAAATGGAAAGCAGTCTTCGAAACACCAACGTGGCCTCAAAACTCTCCTCTCACTATTCACCCCCCGTGTCACGAAGAAGCCCCTACTCCTCCTACACCGTTCCTACGTTCTCTTCATCCCATTCGGATCCCACATCCAGGTATAGTACCAGCCGTTACCACGAATCTCTCTCTCGTAAAGACGCCCTCAACCGAATGGACTCGTTAAACGTTCATGAACCTCGTGATAGATTTAGTCGTTACGACTCGTTGAGTAGAATAGACGCGTTAAAACAAGACACTATGAATAGATTAGAAACGTTGAGCATCAACGATAGTTTGAATAGAGTGCAACGTAGACACAGCGCAACCCAACAAGATCTCAGCCTGATCAGGAGGAGCCCTAAAATGCAGAGGCGGTGCAGCTCCAGTCGACTAGATGATCCTCTGCCTATCCCGGTGCTGAAGGCACATTCACCGGTCGCTAGGGAATTAAAAAACTCGATTGCTATTAATTCTAGTCGACATACTTCCGACGCTGTGCGAAAACTCGAAGACAAATGGCAGGTATAATAAAAATAAAAGTATAAAAGATAAAAATAATCCATTCACTTTGAACGAACAAAGATTAAAGTAATGATGAATCTGTCACATGTCGAAACTCTCCACAAAATTACTAAGAAACCAAAAGTTTGACCGTGAACGTAATTAAAAGTTTGGTGTTTTCAGATCCCTGCAGTACAGAAAACCATAATAAACCATGGTGATCTACTAACAGAAGGCCACAGCAGAAGCATATTAACTCAGTTAGGTGCAATCAGGATGCAGTTACAAAAGGAACAGTTGCGGATGGACGAAACACTACGCCAACGTGCTAATACACAATCCAAGGCTGTTAACTTCCATTAATTAACCAAACTCGTCGTTCACAAGTTCGAATAGTTATTTTATATATTGTTAGATTCGTATTTATATTTCTCATATAGAGATGATACTGATTACGTTTGAATAAATACTACCAACGCAACGTTTTGTTTGATTATTGCGACTACAATTACCAGAGAATGTATTCAGGTTTTGATGGACCAAATTTAAATAATAACAATAAGAAGAAGCGTTTAGGAATTGTTGAAATGCAAATATTTAATTGAATAAGTTGCTTTTATTTCTTAAATAGGAAGAATGATTTTAAAATTTCCCGCCAAAAACTCTCAATACTATTGGCTGTTCGACGTCCAACTTCACCACCCTGCATTCAATCAGAACTTGACTTCTGATTTATATATTTCATTTTCACGGCCTTTATAAACGAATTTGTTTAATTGAACTCTTCCTAAAGCTTTCGCTTTAAAATTTATATATTATTAGTTGTCATTGCATTTCTCGCCATCTATCTTTAACCTCTATAAACTAACTGCAGGAATCTGTACTGCTCTGTTTAATTAAACAACTATTGCATGAAGATTACTGCTGTTAAAATTAAATTAAAAGGAGAAATAAAACTGGACTCTTTAATGAACCACAATCGATTAATATAATTGATCGGCGGCAGTGTTGCCAATATGAATTTAAACGATTATGAACGCTCGACGTCACAGAATTCAATAAAACTGTTACCAACACCTTTTCTACCAACTGAAACATACATGCATAACATAACTTCACGTTAAACGAAATTAAAATTAAATCGAAATTTAATTAAGATTACATTCATATTCATTGCATTAAATCAAGTCAACTTTGTTTAGTAAAAAAATGTTTTAACAATCGAATTGAGGCGGCAAGACATTTCGACCGTTGACCGATCTGCACCTAACGTCACTTACGTTTTTTTAATATTTGAAACTTTGAACTTAACGGCCGACGAACGATTGAGCACGCGATTTTATAACGATTTAACGAGTTTCCTTCAAAGAAAAAATGGATTGCGGCGAGTGGAAAATCATCCTAGCGCAATGGGTAATTATATTCGATTCGATTCAATTGAAAACATCCTTCCGACTCCCGGCATTTTCAGGTAAACTGTTTAAAACTAATCCGTCATCCGATACTGACGTTAGAAGATCTGCGAAATGGAGAATTTTTCATAAACTTAATGAGCACGCTGTAAGCCCCGACAAGCTTCGAGTTTCTAGGTTATTAAATAACGCTGAGTTGGTTTTTCAGAGATGCCCCAATTCCCGTACGGAACATGTGCGATGTGGTGCGCTTAATTCAGCAGAGGTACCCCAACTGCGACTTGAGCTGCTACACTGACCTCGAAACTAAGACAACCGAAAGCATTGGGGCTTTCTGTACGGTGCTGCTGCATTACTCGTGCATCGTGAAAAGAAACGAGGATTTTATGAAAGTGCTATGTAACAATCTACCTCAGAATGCTCAGCTGAGCATTCGGTCGTTTTTGGAAAAGTTTACTTGTGATATGACCATGGAGAAACTGTGGAAAGTGATGAGTGATTGCGTCAAGATCGAATCTGATGAATTAGGGTTCATGTATGATTGGAAACCGACAGGCGATTCTCCCTTAACGGGGCAAAGCCCTTTGCAGAATATATTGAGCACCCCGCATCTTACACTGAAAGAAAGGGACCAACAAATTAAGAAGCTTCAAGCGAAGCTCGAGCTTGAGCGATTTGTGAAGAGCGACTGCCTCGAAGAGATTAAAAGACAGGAGGAAACGATTCAACGACTTAGTAAGATAAACTCAAAATTTAAGCCATGAAAAATTTCAGGTGTATTTCAGATAATCAACTGAAGGAGAAATCTAATGCAATCTCAAAGTTACGTGATGAACTCTATTCCTGTTCAGTGCAGAATACGTCATTATCTGACTCCCACAAATTGTCAACGTGTGATATTGAAAAACTATTGCGTTCAGAAATCAAGAATTTAGAACTTTATATTTCTCAGCTTAGAGCAGAACAAGATGAGCTACAAGACGATAAAGAAAAAATTCAGAAACAGGTAATAACAACCATTATTTAAAATCTACTTTAACTACTGATGCATTTCTTATAGTTAAAACGATCTAAAGAAGAAGCAAAATTGTGGCAAGAGAAAGCGGTAAATGCGGAAAATAACTGCGATGAACTAACAGAAAAATATGCTCAGCAAACACAAGAGCTCGGGCAGTTGAAATTACAATGCAACGAAATGTTTGCCCTCTTAGAGGAGTTGCGACCGCTGAAAAGAAGGAGCACCAGCTACTTAGACAGCCCCATTCTACAGAAAAGTTTCTCAATCGTGGAGAATTCAAGCGAAGACCTCGCACATGCCATCATCGAAGTGCAACTGAAAGATGCACAGAAAGAAAACACCGAGCTTCAAGCGACATTGTCGGAGGCTGTGCAAAGAGGAGACTCCTTGCAGAAGGAGCTAACCGTGGTCTCTTCTAAATACCAAGAGCTCCAGGAAAATTTCACGGAACTGCAGACTTCAAACAACGAACTCGCATCCAAGGTAAACACCCCCACACATTTATTATTATTTTTTTAAAGCTGATGTAATTTTTTTTAGATATCAGAATTAAATGAGGCCCAGATTAAATTATGCGACTCCAACAAAGAACTGAACGGCAAAGTCTGCGAGTTGCTGGAGTTAAACGAGCACAAAGATGATGAGCTATCTATGCTGCGCGTGAAACTCGAAAATGTTTCGGCTTCGCACAAAGACCTCACTTCCATGAACGAGGCACTACAAAGTGACTTGCAGGCTAAGCAAAGTGAACGTGATGAGATCGAAAGCCAGTTGTTTTCTATGACCAATGCATACACGAACATTCAGAAGGAAGCGAACGCCTTGCAGAAGCAATACGAGGCGATCACAGAAAATTACAGCAAGAGCACGTTCGAGTTAAACAGCTGGAAAGCCAATTATGAACTGCTAGATAGAAACATGAGCGTAAGTTTGGGGAAGCTTGGAAGTATCGTTTGTGAAGGGTCTTGCGATATTGATTTTGAAGATAAACCCTCGGCCTTCGCGGTTATACTGCAAAGTCTAGAAGATTTTAAAGCGCGAGAAAAGAACGACAAAGTCAACTTGCAGAATGCGATCTTGCGCAGCGAACAGCAAATTTCTGTGCTTCAGCAGGAAATGCTGAGTCTCGCGCAACAGGAAACCATCAACAAACAACTCTTGGAAGATTCATTAAAATCAGCCGAGCTTAACATCAACAGTTTACAACAAATAATCTCAGATAAATCTAACGAAATAAATCACCTAAACCACACGGTCTTAGAGCTAAACACTACAATCAACGAGCTTTCGCTTTTGAAAGACACACTTCTAAAAAAAGATGCTGAATTGAGTGAAATGCAAGAAGCGAAACGCCTTAGTCAGGAATCATTCAGGAATAAGGTACGTGATTTCGAGCTGAAATTATCAGCAAAAGACGATGTGATTAAAAATTATGCAGGCAAGCAAAGTGTGATCAATACAGAATTAGAGGAGGCTAGGCATGAAATTCTGGAACTCAAGGAAATTGAAAAGCAAGCGAAGAAAGACAACTTGGAAAAGGAGAGGCAGTACTTGGAGAAAACCCAATTACTAAACCTGCAGGTTCAGGACTACCTTGAAAGAATCGCTCGCTTAGAAAATGACTTGAGCACCTGCAACGAAGAGTACAGCAACAAAGTGAACGAATTAATCAATTTGGAGCAGATGCAGAAGCAAGTGACAGCCGAGTATGAGGCCACGAAATCAGACCTGTCTAAGAAGAACGAGCTCATAACAGAAACCGTAAGGAAATTAGAAATTGAATTGCAGGTCATAACTAAAGAAAGGGAGAACTTGCAGAGGAGCCTTGGGGATTTGGCAAACGACAACAAAAGAATGATGGAAGACAGAAATGCCAAGCTGAAAGAAACCGAGGATTTGAAAGGCCAAGTCAGAACGCACCTCGAACAAATTAAAAGCATCGAAGGAGACTGCTTACAAAAAGACACGGTCATATCCGAGAACAACAAAGAACTGCTAAACTTGAAGCTTGAACTTGAAACAAAGAAGCAAGCGTACAAACGCCTGCAAGAGAGCACAGACAAGCTCACCCTGGACGCTAAATCCTACGTCCTCTGCATCGACACTTTAAAAACACAAAACGCAGAATTTAATTCAAAGATCAACGAATTAAGCAACGAGATAGTGATTTTGAATAACATAAAAGCCGGGATCGAAAAGAAAAACAAAGAGCTCGAATTGAACACGGAGAAGATCATCGCGAGCCTTTCCACCACCAACGAGGAATTAAACATCGCAATACAAGGACTTGCACGAGATAAGCAGAGAAGCGAGAACGAAATGCAAAGCTTAAACACTTTATTAGATGAGGCCAACAGAAATTTGGATGATCTAACCAGAGAAAGGACTTGGATCAAACAGAAATACGAAGACAATATTTTGTTGCTCACAGAAGAAGTGACTGCGTTGAAGAACGAAGTCTTTGACTTAAAGAACAGAGAAGTCGAGTGCTTGCACGACTTGACTAACACCAAAGACGAGTTGGGGAAAGCTGTCTCGAAATACACCAACAGTTTAGTGATGTTGCAGGAAGTGAAGTCAGACAATGAAAGTCACATTGCGAACTTAACTGAAAACCTGCACAGCGTAATCGAAAGATACAATAAACAGGAAAGTGCACACCAAGAAAGCTTGGGGACCCTAAAACAGCTCACGAGGCAATTAGAGGAGGTGGAAAGTGAAAAGCTGTCCCTGGAGGTCCAGATAGTCCACCAAAAGCAGAAGTACGAGCAGGAACTCGAGCTGACCACCGAGCAACTTACCAACGACATTAACAACTTGAGCAACAAGCAGAGTAAATTAGAGCTTGCACTAGGCAAAGCGAGTGATGACTTAGAAAAAGAAAGGGGCATTCGCTATCGATTAGAAAATGATGTCAAGAAACTGCAAACAAAACTAAGCGAGCTCGAACAAGAAAAGGCCGACCTATCCAAGACGGTGGAAACACTGCAACTGAATAAACATAAACTGGACAGTGATTATAAAGCGTTACAACTGACTTACGGAAACTACATTTCGGAAAGTGAGAATCACATACGGGTGTTAGAAGCCGAATGCCAGAACGAAATCCAAACGTTGAAGACCGAAAAGGATGCGTTAAGGCAGCAAGTCACCATATTGGAGAACGCAATGTCGTCTTTGCAGACAGAAAATGAAACAAACCGAATATTCCACGAGGAGAGTATCAGAAACAACGAGGCGTTTATCGATGAGCTCAAGCAAAAAATATCCAACCACGAAGTGAACCTGACAAAAATAATCGAAGAGCAAAATCTGCTTCGGCGACAGGTCGAGGTTGAAAAAGAATTAAACGAGGGGAACAGGAACACATACGAAGACAAGATTTCCAAATTAAAATGCGCCTATGACATCCTCCACACTGGAAAAGCCAAGCTCGAATTAGAACACCGGAGTTTGCTGGAGACGTGCGGCAGAATCGAGCAGGAGAAAGTCTTCAACGAAGTGCAGCTGCAAGAAAAACTTAAATTAAACGAGGATGAAATCGTTAATCTGTCAAAGGAGGTCGAAGCCAAGAACGAGTTGATTTCACAAAAGGACGAAGCAATAGCCGAGGTAACATCGAAGTTGCGCAAGATGCAACTCATAATTGAAACGCTCGAGGTCGAGATGGCAAAATCGAAAGAGTTTTACGAGGAGAGTCTAACAAAGATCGAAGAGGAGAACCAGTCGAAGATTGCAGACATGTCAGGGGAGCTGCAAGCTATGATGCAGAGACACGAGGACTTAAATAAAGAGAATGTCCAACTCAAGATGGAACTCGATCGACTTAAAGAAGAGTCACAGGTTTACTTAACCAAACAGAATTGCTTGGAGAAGATCATCAATGAAAAAGAGTTAAGTCTCAACGAGTACATGAACAAAATTGCGCTGCAAGAGGAGAGTGCGACGCAGCAAGAAAATTTGATCACTTACTTGCGAAACGACTTGCAAAATCAGCTGTCGGAGGCAGAGCTTCTAAATAAAGAGAAAGTCAAGTTGGAAGGCGAGCTAGAAAAAACCAGAGCAGTCGTGACCAAGCTAGAAAAGAGCTACCAAGATATAGTTGAGTCGCAAGAAAAAACGGTGAAGGAAACCGAGGCCAGCCTACTAAAGGCACACGAGGATGCGATGAGAATTAAAAACGAACTCCAGGCGCAAGTTGAAGAGGCCAAAGTGAAAGAAGAGGTCAGAAGCAAGCTTGAGGAGCTCTTACAGAAAGAAAAGGAAGCGAGAGAGTTCCTTGAGCTTCGCACGTTAACTTTAGCAAACGAAAAATCAAAGTGCACGCAGTTATACCTGATTTTAACACAGAGCATGCAGAAGATAAGCGAATTGATAGAAGAAAAAGTGGCCGTGTCGCTTGAACAAGCCGAAGAGAGCGACTTGAAAGTCACAACCTCACAAATCGAACAACGCATCGCAGAAGTCTACCACAATCAAAGGAACATAACACAAGCCATTTCAACCTTGCAGGAAAGCAAGGAGCAGGTCGAATCAAACTTGCGCAGCCTAGAGAAAGAAAGGGTGCTCTTAAGTGCCGAAAAGGAGAGGCTACTGCAAGATTACAACACGAAAGATGAAAGTCTGAATGATTTAAGAAAGAGATACGAAGAGAACCTTGAGGTTAAGAGGGCTTTCGAAATCAACAACAACGAGCTGCAGCAAAAAATGCTGCAGCTCAAAGAGAACAACATTAAGGCCTACGGTGAATACCAGGATTACATCGGCGAATCAAAAATTTACAAGCAGTCATTCGATCGGATTGCAAACGAGAGTAAGACCACAGAAGTCGTAATCAACGACTTAAAAAAGAAGTTGCTGGATGTTCAGTTGAAATACGTGCAGTTGAAGCCCGAGGGGGTTGTTAACAAACAGCAGTTTGAGCGAAAGGAAGCGCTCGAAGTGATTGCGGAGGACATTCAAAAGCAATTTAAAAGATACTCGAATATATTGCACCGATACCAGATGAGCGTTGCAGAGATTTCAATGAAAGTTGCCGATGCCATTTTAGCCGAGAAAAATGTCATAGATTGGAGGAAGCTCTTGGCTGATTTGGAAGTCGAGGAAGTCGCTCTTAAAATGGAGGAGCTAAAAGAACGTGCCCAGGACGCTCTCGAACAATGCAGAGCTCTCGACGAAGTCAAACCCAGCAAGGCGGTCCTAAAAGAGAACGCATCGAAATTGGAAATAAATTTAACGCAGGCAGTCGATTGGAAAAAGCTGGAGGACGATTGGAAGAAGAAGTGCACCACGCTCAAGCAGAAGCTCACCTTATCCGAGAATGTCAAAAGCAATTACGAAAAGAAGTTGAAACAACTGCGTGAAGAAAACAAAAGATTGTCCTCCACAAATAAGCCGGGGGATGAGCGTTACCAAGTGCTCCTTCAGCAGCACATCCAAGCCAAAGAAGAGCACATTAAAATCATTAAGGAAAGCAACTCGAAGTATGAGAAACTGCTGCATGAATATGAAAAGTGCAAGTTTAACAGCAAGCCGGAGGAAACCGGAAGGATGGAAAGCGAGCTCAGGAAAATGCGTGAGGCATATGCGAAGGTTTCGAGTGAAAACGCCAAGCTGGAGCAAGATAGGGCCACCCTGCAGAAGTTGCTGGACACCCAAAGTGTAGAGCGGTCCAAACTTGCTGTGCTAAATGAAAGAAACGAAAGGCTTACGGAAGCGAACAAAAAACTGGAGCTGCGTGTCAAGATGTTGAAAGAAAAAGACGATTTTATTAAAGCCCTGAAAAAGGAGATCGATGTTGCTGGCGAACGCGAGAATAAAAGAGTGCAAGAAGTCAAGGTCGAGTACGAAAACAAGCTGGAGAAAATGAAGGACAAAATGGTAAGTTAATCACCTCTCGAATCATTTGATATCATGAATCATGTTCGCTCGTAGATTAAAATGTACAAGGAAGAGATGCAAAGGGAAATGGAAAAACTGTCGTCAGAGAAAACTGACAATGTAAGAAGTGCTGCCAACCATTCACGTAAATGTGCTTTACCAACTTATTTACAGGCCATACTATTGCATTCATTGGAGCGATACAAAACCGAGTTGGATGAAGCAAGGAAAACCATCGTGAACTTGAAGTGTGTTCAAGATTTTTATTCTTCAAACGAGCCGTCATCAACTAAAACCAGCAGTTACTCCGACAGGTCGGTTCAATCATCAAAAAATAAGAGTGCCCTCGAAGGAAAGCAACGAAACACAATGCCAAAGGGATTCACAATGAGCGTAATCCAAGAAGACCGAATCTCCACCGTTCGTGCAACCGATATGAGTAAGCCCCACATGATTTTCCCCTCCCTTTAAACACCACCGCACTTTCATTATTTTTAGGCCACAACTTAAAAATGGAAGACGAAGCCGAATTATTCAACAACAAATACCTGAGCGATTTAAAAGAAGGCAAATGCGTGATCCCCGAGCCAAGCGAGTCGAGAAAGAGCCGACTGTCAGAGCTGGTTTGGCGGAATTCGATGTGCCCCCCGCATTTAAAATCGTCCTATCCTGCAGAGACCCAGTTTGATACCCCCACTCGATTCAAAGACGATGATTTAAGGGTATTGTTTGAAACACATTTCGCCTCTTTTCGTTTAATGAGTGAGATCTATGTTGCAGACGGGGAATGTCGATTTCGATGATAGCATGAGCAGCAAATTATTGCCGGGGGAAAAGCCACGTAAAAAAGACATTGGTACCACTTCATATAAAAAACCTGGCCCTCCTACACCGAGCAAAAATGGGGGTCGCTTGTCACTGCAAGGCAGCGAGCATGTCCTGAGAGAACACAATGAACCGAAAACCCCAAAACGGACGACGCCCAGTCGATTGAAGGCGTTGTTTTTGGGGCGCAATACCAGTGCTCAAGACGAGGTAGGGCTAAGTGATAGTGTACAGTGGAAGCTTTACAGGACCATGCCGAATAATCCGAGAGAGCAGCTCGTGTTTTGTTCGTGTAAATGTCACAGGGATGTCGTACGGTTTTGTTCATGCAATGTGAAGAGAAAACGTGCTATATACCGGGCTTGGTGCTGCGCTAGGCATTTACTTTTTTGGCTTACGATGATCGCAGCCACCATGTACATAAATTCAATCGGAACTAACTAAACGGTCACTTCTATTTATTTCTATTATACTATACACATTTTTTGCTTCTTCTTCTTTTTTTTAATTTATAACTAACCCGATTACTAACAAACGCATCAGCATAATATTTATATTTTGTAAATAGCTAGGGCTGAGGCTTCTTTAATGTTAAATGTAAAATTCCTGTTCAAACAAAATACTTAAACTAATAAATAGCTTTTACTAACCCGTAAACGTTTTTGTTTGTTGTAGACACGTTGAATAGAGTTAATTAGTTTTGTGTTTTTGGCCAGCGCGTTGTAATTGTAAGTTCTCTGAAATTTGTTTCAGAATCAGCCCAACACTCCGAGGACGAAGCGCTTGAACAGCATTTTTCGCAAGCCACGTTAAGGAGAAGGACGGGGAGACTTTAATAATTGTGTGACGTACGTATGTGTGTAATGTAAATGATTTTAACTTTTATTTATTTGTGTAGATTAATTTTGCAAAAAGTTTTATATATTTTTTTAATAAATAAATAAAAAAAATAAACCTTCACCGTATAGTATGTGTTATTTATTTGTATAATAAACTTGAAACCAAAGTTTTTGCTATCGATGATACATTGGCATTATCTAACATCAAATAAAACGGCATATGTACATCGAATTATATTTTCAATTCTGCGTTTATTAACGGAAAGCAAAGTATCAACGGAAATATTATTCTTTTTATCAAACTGTGGAGAATATTTACCTGGAGAAAGTATATTCCTTTAATTTTGTTGCTTCTGATTCTAATCGTTTCTTGAATCTGTTTCATTTGTAGTATTGTGGCAGTGTCCATAACGAGAAATAACTCAGTATATTACAATTCTCAAGAATTAAAGTAAAATATTTGTCCAACATTGTAAAAGCACACACAACACACACACTACACTTTTCACTTTACGCGTGCAGCCCAGTTGAAAGAAAAAACCGCGGAAACGCAAAGAAATAATGTTAAGTACATAAAATAAGAATGTAAGGAAAACGGTCGTAATAGAAATAAAATAAAACATCACTTTCTCGTCTGGGCGGACAAAATCGTCGAAAACTAAGGACGCGCGAACTTGACAACTGTTGAAAATGACGTTTTCGTATTACATATCCGGTTCCGCTCTTTCTGGTCAGTGTTGCCAATAGTTCAAAAAAGAAAAAGTTTTCACTAAAACCAACCTAAAATTCTCTTTTTCTCTTGCCAGTTTTAAGATTTGTCAAGACAGTCGCTTGCTGACGATTTGCTAGAAAGACCGAGTTTTTTGAAAAAATACAAATTCCACGAGCATGTCAAATTAATTTCTGATGAAAGCTTCATTTACTCAGCCTAATTAATTAATTGTTCTTTCTCAAAATGGTATTGTTTGACACCAACTTCGCAGATGACATTTAAGAATTTTGGAAGCTTTCAAGTTTGAGAAGCTTAAAGTCATTATTCGATTTTTCTGTTCGATTTTATGTTCGAGTTTGTCTCGAATGAAACAAGCTTCACGTATGGAAAATCGAACAGTATAAAGGAAAAAATATCACGTTTGAGTATTTACTCAAAACCGAAAATCGAATGCAAAACGTAAACTAGCCTTTAAATTTTTTGTAGGATCTGAGAAGTCGTATTTAAACATCAGCATTTTTAGGCAAAAAAAAAATTAAAGGAAACTGTATTTGTCTTCTATTTTTTGCTTTAGACAAATAAGTACGTTTTCATGAACATGGGAATGTGACCTTGAGATAATAGGTGCTTTCTTTCGCTTAAAGTTTGAATCGTGTTTCGAATAGTTTGGACCTGAATTTCGTAGTTGTTGCAACAAAACATCTGACATGAATTTTTGATTGACAGTTCATTTGTAAATAACCATAATTCAATACAAACAAGTTTTAAAAATAAAGAGATTCAAAGAAAAGAATGTCTGTTTTTGAAACAAAACACGTTTGGATCACGATGTTGTGAGCGAAAGAAAGCACTTAAAGTAAGTTGTGATTGGTCATAAACGTATATTTATATATAGAGCTGTGAACCAAAGCGTCATTGATAAATGCGGCGCGAGATGTCGCCACATGAGCTGCAATCGGTAATATTAAGGTAAGGTAACATTAAAAATAAATTACCGGTAATTTAAAACACTATTAAAAACTAACTAAAGTGTTATTTTGTTAAGCAAATTTCCGCAGAGGCTTTTTAAGGTACAGTAAATTTAAAGAGAAAAAAAAAACACAATTCTACTCTACCGGCATTCACTGATCCTTGCAATGCACAACCATGGCAACTCAAATAAATTCGAAGTATACAAAGTTTATTAAAACAAAGACTAGAATATTTCCACGTGAATTCCCACTAAAATAAAATCTTTCTTGATTGAAAATGTTTATTGGAATTCACAATTAAGGGATAGAGAATATTTTAGTATTTTTATACACCAAACTTGATAAAATCAAAGGATTTAAGGGAAGACGCTTTTTGAAATCCTCATCGCTGCGTCGCAATATATTTGAACAAATAATCACAATTTTACATTCTCTTTTAAACTGGATTTATAAACTGTTTGTCAAAAAAAAAAACAATAATAACAACAACGAAAAGATTAAGTAGCAACATCCTGCGATCGCTTTTTTGTCTTGACGTTGCATAAAAAAACGATTTGCAACAAATTTTTTAATAATAATAATAATGCTAAAAGTATGGTTGATTACTTGTAAACAAAATTAATTAGTGGGTACATCCATTTATAAATTCAGCCTAATTTTTTTTAACACTTACGTTAAGATAATTAAAGGTCATACATCCTTCCTGAAAGTAAAAATGACTTTGAAGGGGTACTCCTCACTATTCATCGATTGTCTAAACAACTGTGCGTGCTGCCAGGCCACATCGCCTCTTCCACCGCTCAAAACAGCTGAAATTGTAATAGTTTTGGAACCGGCAAAATCAGAAGTCCTCAGGGACTTCACCCCTGCAAAAAAATGATATTTTCCAACAGGTCACTTCAGCTGAATGTAACACAAACCTTGATCGAAAGGCACAGTTTTTAAATATTCATCTGAAACTACAACATCCACGCTGCCATTTTCAAAGAGCGCATAATCAAAATAAACTTGTATAACATCAAAGCTTCGCTGTGCACTTTCCACTGTGAACTTCCAAGTTATTTTCCCCTCTGTGGCACCCTCTGAAATATATAATAAATAAACCCCGTCACATCCATGAGAATTTATTATTAACCTTGTCTTGACAAATATGCAATTTTCCAATCTCGCTCTTCCTTTCTAAAAATGCCGGTACTTTCAAACACACCCGCGTTCCATCCATTAAACGTTTGATTCATCTGAGATGGGATAGTGCTACGTTCATATCGATCTAAAGCAGCAGAGTACTGTATTTCTATAAGTTCAGAGTCGACGTCGACATCTGTTAATAGTTTCCAAATGAAATGTCGATTCTCTTGCAACTCTCCCCTGCTTGTTCTCCACGCTACAGATCCAGACACACGTCCTTGCTGATCTTTCTCATTCGGTTGTCTGCAACATCCTACATCTCATTCTCGAATCAACAAAAAAAACTCTGTGCACCTCTCCACCATCAATTCTACGAGCTCATCCAGGAGTCTTTTAGTTAAATATTTCCGCCTTGCATCGCTCAGCTTCTTCTGTCGCTCCTGCCTCAAAGAAATTAAAGCAGCGATTAACTCCTCCTCGCTGCACTTATTTCTGCGTTGCATCACTAATTTATGCTGACTCGAATACCTCCAGGTCACATCCTGGACTTCCTCTCCGGAATAAGCTGTTACGTATGACACTTGCTTCTTCCAGCCTGATTCGTACATCAATGGTGTGTCGCAGGCGTTTTCACACGGATCACAGTGCAGCCAGCGTTTTTGTGCAAACGAATAAACCTATTACAATTCGGTTGGAATTCAATTTGTTTTTTTAAAATCAAATTAATATGTACTTCGGTCCAAACGTGGTCGGTCTCGTCGAAAACATGGCGGGCATCCCATCCCAAAGCTCGACAGAATAAAGTGAACGTGTTGGCCCATTCACCACATCGCCCCCTGCGTGTCTCCATCAAAATATTTAGGTCATTGTAGCGAGCGAAAGGAGTTAAGTAATCACACTGATTACATCTGTGCATCTGAAATTATTATTTTTTTTTAACTTGGCAAGAGAATTCGAAGCTTTTCACCTCAATTCTATCAGTGTACACCAGCATGTTACGGTCTGTACACATGTGTGAAAATCTTGTTTCTCCGGCGCACTGTTCACACGGAGGACTGTCGACCCAAGAAAAAAAACTGTGCTTGAACCAAGAGAGCAGTTCAAGAATGAGCATGTCTTGAAGTGAAATTTCTAACTCTTGCTTGTCTGAAAGCATTAGTTTATCTTTTTAATTACTAAAAAGAATTGGGTTCCCTAATGATTCGTCGAAAAACTGACTTTCACAATTCGCAGGGATGATCCACTTTCCTAAATGTTACATATTTGAACGATCTTCATGATTTCAGACCAGTTACAGAACAGAAATACGAAGGAATTTTTTTTTATTAATTTTTAATTTTCAAGTGCAATAGTGAAAAAAAAATTGAATTGCCCCTAGAAATTATAAACAACTAATCCTAATAACATGCCTGTTTCAAAAATAATAAATCAAATTTAACAAAAAAAAAAAAAAAAAAAATGTGTAGGCAACCCAATGAACACAGCCGTATGTATATTGCCTATAGTGAAGGTTGTAAAATCTTTTCTTGTTAAAAATTGATAAACCTCTTTATGAATCACTGAATTTGTAGGTACTTTTTGCAGACATATAAAAGTTACTAATTTAAAAAAAAGACCTCTACATTAACGCAGAAAATTTTTAACACTAAACAAAAAAATAACCGAATAATGTATAATTATGAAACTTTTACCTTTTTTAAGTGCTTCCTGAAATGCTCTCAGCCTGCTTTGCGCGGACTCTTCCAACTCTTGTAAGGGAATTAACTTTCTCGCTCTTTCTTGTAGCGTTTTATCATCGTGTATTTGAGCGATGTGAAAACGCAATGCAATATCTCTCAGGAAAGGGTTTACGAAACTCTGCAACAATTTCATGATGATTGTACAAAACACCAGCTTGTACAGACCTAACTTACCGAATGGAACTGAGGCAGAATTACCCTTTTAACGATGTCTTCCTGCAATGGTTCCACCTGGGGGCCATGTAATTAATAAAAACCTTCAAACAAATCTAGAATATCTTTTCTTTATTAAATTGAAGCATAACATGAGATACAAAAATATGAAAAATGAGATTCACATAAATTAATCATTAATAATCAATCAAAATTCATTGTGCTGCTTGTCTTTGATCACTCAACAAACTATCATAGGCCATTTCTAAAAACTCGACTTCCAACTTGGCCCTTTTTACCGGTGGCAACTCATACAAAATTTCGCTCAGTCTTATGCAATGAGGATTAACTCAAATTTCCAATTTTTTTTTCAATTGGATATTTCCACAAACGTTTTTCTGCCAAAGATAACACCTCTGACGTCTCATAAATTTTGCGAATAAGTTGCCACCGTTTTTCAAGAGCACACTTTTACCAAGGTTTTTTAATGCATCACTGATTTCTTCAGTTCTCTGCAGAGCCAGGTTCCACAACGGCGGCCTTTCTTTAACGAGATCTATCAAGACCGTATCAAAATCGAAAGCATCATCAAACGAGAGAAAATGACAGCAATAATTCGATTGTATTTTTGGAATAAAAATGAAAAAACTCAATTTCATACTCGGTTTGTGTTGCACATAACTTTCTAAATCATCCTTGAGTGTGGGCGTTGAAAGTGTAAGCCTCTGAGCATTTTCTAAGGTACACAAAACATAAAACTTTGAAGTAAATTACTTACAGAGTGTTTAGATACGGCTCCTCTGCTTGGCTCATCACTTTCAGCATTAACTACCTCTTCAGCATTGCCAGGCCCTTTACATTGCAATATATCATCCCTCATTTGTTCTACGTTGTTGAGAGGTGCACCAATGGGAAGCTTAAGGAATGTTTCATTCTAAAACTTGATCGATGATGACAACATACTTTTTTCTGTGAAATTCTTTCGCTTACGTCCTGAAATCCCATTAACAGCAAACAGTCCAGCCCACCGTACGCGCCCAGTACCTTCACTGATATGGTGGCGTTGTTCTTTTGTAAAATCCTAAGCTTTTCATTGTGGGGATCCCTCAGGACGTTGTCGGCTATCTTAATCAACAGTCGGCGAGCTTCCTCGTAGATCTCTTTGGGATTTTTCTGCAGTTTCGATACAGCGGTCAAGAAGTTGTTCGACATTTTGCATGATAATACTAAACAGGTAAAATACGTGCGCCTGTTGGTTTTTGATAACGTGATGATAACACAAATCTTCACACTTCAATTTGACACATGCAATCATTTCGTCTAATGGACAGTGTTACCAATAATCGAAAACGGAGTTTTACTAGGTGCCAGCCTGATGCTAGCCAAACTCCTGTTCCATTCCTAAATTATGAATTTGGTTAACTAAAAATTAAAAATTCTTACTAAAAATAACTATTTCAATAGGGAATTTTATAGGGAAGTATACGAGTTTCTGTTAATAAAAGAGTAACACTGCCGGTGTAGTAGTATTCTATCATTCCTGATTTTGAATTTAACTGAAGTTAGGCATTCGCGGAAACTCCAATCCGATTAATCCAAATAGAAATGTGAGAGAGCATATAGAGACTGCGTGCATGTAAGAGTGAGAAGAATAATAACCGGGTTAATCGGATTGGAGTCTCCGTAAACGCCTGAGGCTCGTTCAGAAACTGAAAGGATCGCACTCTGGGTAATATTTTTTCTCTCTCGTGTAAGTGATTTTGTATATTTTGCTTTTCGTTTTAAACGCCCAAAGTGCTCTCCTGTTACAGTTTTTGATCGCAACCCTGTTATTGAAGAAACAAATCGAATTTAATTATTTATAATCATTATCTTACTGCTGGATTTAACGTAAATGAATTACGAATTTTATATCGCTATGGTCGGAAGCAATAAATAGTAGAGAATTACAGTTTCCTGTACTTTTCCTTTCTCCAATTGCGAATTCCTATACTCTGTTCACTATAAGAATATAGTAGTTAGCGCTCGCGTCGGCGTACGTATTACATAGGAGCAATAAGGAAAGAGCGGTAAATTCAAAATTTTTATATTTAGAAAAACAGCAAACTAAAGGAGAATTTAATTTGTTGCATGAATACACAAACCAAGCAATTAATTTAATTTACAATTAAATTAATCTTAGTAGTAATTTTAATTTGTTGTGCATAAATTCACCACAGAGTCTGAATTTTGTTGCAAGTTTTATTCTTTTAGAGATAATTTAAAATTAAAAGCCCATGTTATTTAATAATAATAATGCCTTTATTTGCCTTATTGGTCAACATGTAAACACAGAAACGTAGCTCGACATTCCCACTGCAGACCAAAAACGACTTGCCCAATTTATTCGCAAATGCGATGTAAGAATGATGAACATATAAAATAGCGACATCTTACTATCGCTTTTTGACCTAACATTGCAGTAGGATAGACAAATTGAAGCGGGATTTGCTCCTAATGAGTCCCCCATGCAAGGCGGCTATGCTTGCTGTCAAAGCATAATGAAAGATTTTAGAAAAATTTTTGTGCAAATCGTTTTTGATTGCAGTGAGAACCTCGAGCAGCTTCTGGACAGCTGTTTCAGCCCTGCTTGGGGCTTCTTCAGCAGAAACGTAGCTCGACATTCCCACTGCAGACCAAAAACGACTTGCCCAATTTATTCGGAAATGCGATGTAAGAATGATGAACATATAAAATAGCGACATCTTACTATCGCTTTTTGACCTAACATTGCAGTAGGATAGACAAATTGAAGCGGGATTTGCTCCTAATGAGTCCCCCAAGCAAGATAAGATAAAGATTAATTTAATTGTAAATTTTTATCTTATCTTTTAGAGATAATTTAAAATTAAAAGCCCATGTTATTTAATAATAATAATGCCTTTATTTGCCTTATTGGTCAACATGTAAACACATAGAAAAATAAAACGTACTTGAGGTTCAGAAAAGCAATTAAAAAATTGCTATCTATTTCAAAACCTAACCTTAACCTAATATATCTATTTTTTCTATGTATTCTAACACTGATCCTACTCCAAGCTCTCCTCTAATATCTGCACTTTTTATTCTATCATTCAATGTAACTTCTATGGCTGTACGGAAGTATTCCATTTGTGTACTTCTATTTTTCTTTTCAGGCTACTCGTTTGTATCCATGATTCACAGCCGGAAGTTAATATGGATCTGAACATTGTTTTAATCTGACCCTAAAACTAAATCAAAGTAAACTTGATAAAATTGATCACTGTCAGTTAATTGATAGCTATAAAAACATGTTACACGAGACACAAAAATCAAAATGACAAAATACACAGAATAATTTAATAATTGCTGGCACAGCAAGAACAATCATGTTGTTATAACAAACAATGTGAATTTATAAATCGAAAACAACCTGCTCTGATAAGTAGGGAAATTTGACTTAATCACTTATTCACTGGGATGACAGATATTAATAACAAAAGTGTAGATAATGTGAATTCAGAATTTCTCACAAGATTAATTATTATTTACTTTCGTTAATTTATTCACTTGTAAAATCTAAATCTGAGTCAGGTGGCGATTCTGATGATGAGCCAGTATTTGCTGTTATAATTAATTCCTCCACCATATCTTCCACAATATTATCAAGTTGGTACATTTTGTTTTCTTCTGCAATAGCATGTTTAACGCAATTTTCCCAATGTTCAGAATTTACAAGATCTAATCCCTCGAGCAGCAATGTTTTGACCTCGGGCAACTTGAATGTTTTATTATTAGCAGCTACATGATGTTTTACTTGAGCCCAAACAAGTTCTATTGGATTTAAATTGCAATGATAAGGGGGCAATCTTAATATTGTACGGCCAGTTTCTGTTACCATTTCATCTATAACGTAACTCACTGGATTATCACTTACATATTTTTTTGTTATATCAAGAAGTTGAACTTTTAATAAAGTGTTGTCTGTTACAATTCCTTTCAATGTAAGCCATTCAATTATTGCGCCTTTCTTCCATGAAGAATTAGGAATTTTATCCGTCTTGACTGAGCGATAAGGCGCATTGTCCATTACAATTACACATCCAGGTTCAAGATTTGGTAATATATTTTTCATCCACTCCGTAAAAACTTGACTGTTCATATCTTCATGATAGTCACCAGTTTTTTTTGATTCAAACAGTAGCAATCCGTTATCAACAAAACCAGTTTCACTACCAATGTGAAGCACAATCAGACGTTTTCCTTCTCCAGAAGGATTTTGTAAACCAAGTGACAATCCATCTACAAATGCTTGTCGAGCAGTAGTCACTGTTGTATCTTTCCACACTTTTGGCTTTGTGTGACCGGCATTCACCCACGTCTCATCCAAGAAATATATTTTCTTTCCCATTGTACGAAATTTTCTAATGGAGTTTAAATAATTACGTCTCCACAAGACAATATCTTGACGTTCGATTAAAATACAATTTCTGCTTCGTTTCTCCCATTTAAATCCCAATTTTCTCAAAATTTTCCACAATGTTGTACGATGAATTACAGGTAAAGTATCATCTGTTTGTAGAACCTATAAATTTTTTTACTTAGTTTCAAAATAACAGTAATAAATGTAAATGTATTTACCGTTAAAATTTTTGAGCAAGTAGGTAATTCATTCTTAAGATAAAAAGAATGCACATGTCTTCTAATAGATTTTTCATGAGCTTCATCGAGTTTATTGAAAATTGTATCACGGTTTCGCTTCTTGCTAGGAGATCGTAGAATTCCCGTGCTTTCCTTTTCTTTTACGATAGCCCACATTGTTGCCTCTCCAATGCCAACCATCTTTGAAGCCAATTTTATTGAAGCTGACTTGGAATTATCATGGTGGTATTGAACAAAAGCATTATATGCCATAACTCTTTGGTCACTTCGAATATGCTTCCCTTGAGGGTTTCTCGAGGAGCCAGCTTCCTCTCGTACGTCCATATTAGCACTGTAATATATCATAATAAATTCTCATGAAAATAAACATTATTAATAAAATATTTACCTGTTAATTGCAATTACAGCCGTAGAGCTGTAAAAACAACAATTTTTTAAACGATTTTAAATAACAATAAGCACACAAACCAAACACCAACACCAAACCAAAATGACATAAATACAACTGACGTTCACAATTCTAGTTATATTTCGCTCTATCCAACATAAAATTAATTCGCGGGAACGAGCGCCGGAATGTCAACTTTAACCATTGTAAACTTGCCTCGAATTTCAACCAATCACAAGCCGGAAAATATTGCCCTATCCTTTCCAACGCTATATTCTTAACGTGAACAGAGTATAGAAGCATTTTCCGCTGACTGCACCAGTGTGCATCGCCATCTCCTTTTATTACATAAAGCTGAACCGAGATGGAGATACACTCAGTGCATACTAGTGCTAAAGCATGCCAATCTCGTTCAAATTTCATGGCAGAAATTGAAAAAAAAAAAAGAAATTTAAACACTCTGTAGGTCTTATTATAAAACTTGGAAATATTTACAGGTAAGTACAAGAATAAATTATTATCTAAAATATGTCGCATCAGTTATTACAGATGCACAGTTGCTGTAAAGCAGCTTTGACGATAGCTAAAATTCCTTCGGCCAGCTCTTCGGCAGAGTATGGTTCGTTTAGTGGAGGCACGTGTACAAACAACGTCCTGTTTGGATCAATGTTAAGAGATGTATAATAAATAAACTCGCACAGGTACCTGCAAAATGAGTAAAATAAACAAAGTGCAAGTACAAAAAAAATATTGCTTTAATACCTTCCTGCAGATGATGATTTACAGACTTTAAATTTCGTTGTTTTCTTCAAAATCTCACATATTTGATCAATATTTAGGTTTGATTTGATACAGTCTTGGCCTCTGTTAATCGAACAGATTTCACCATTACGGTAATTGTTTCCGGCACAGTCCTGTCTCGAATATCCGGTGCGAAATGCCTGCGTCTCAATTGTCAGCACGTTGGCCAAACTTGATACTCCCACGTGCACCACAAGCTAAAAAAAAACAGCTAATTTTTCACACAAACTTTTACAGCAAACAGTTTACCGTCGGCTTATATTTTTTCCACAATATCGGAACATGTTTTTCAATATGACTGTATATCACAGGTAATTCTTCAATGACAATTGTAATTCCATCAACCTCAAGCTTGGGTAATAACTGGACAGCTTGCCAGCTAGCGTTTATTTTGTGTTCCCCAAATGGGCCGAAACCAGTAACAAGAACTGTAAAGTCAGACATGTCGCGTCCCTAAATTTACGAGCTAAGAAATCTGCGAATGTAAACAAGATAAAGCATAACTTAGAATTTGCATTTTACTTATTTGATAAGGCCAGAGAATTGTGATAAATAAATAAATATTAAAAAAAAGAACTCGCCGAAGTACCATCTGTGATGTACTTCGCAAACTAACACTTCAATCAAGATTAAAAATTATAGCGAAAAGTAGCGTTTATTCATTTTAAGTCGTTTGCTTTAAATCAGTAATTACATCAAATGCAATAATTGTAAAACCCGTTTTTGTATTCCTGAGTAGCAATGGCTGCGGTAAGTGAACAGTCGAAGTGGTCAGACCAAATCACGTGAACACTTTTCTCAATTGATGATTGGTCAGAGGGTTTAGTCGGACCGTTGACTTGACGATTCTGTGCAATTTGACCGGTCACTTAACGCGGCCAATGTAAATGATTAAAAACACTCGCCGAAAGCAGCGCCAGCTATGATATGTCACCGCAACTATTTGACAATGTCAAAAATTGTTAACCTAAAAATTTAATCACCAAGAAGATGAAATGTATGCACGTAAACATACGCAAAGCCTCGTTGATTTTGCTCTCGTTCTTAATCAATCACATACACCATTCACAGTTATGTAAGCAAGAGTTAATACCTCCGATTTTGTGTTGAACTGACGTTGTTTCAGCTGACAATCACATGGACTTGACAACTAAAGATCAGAGCACGAAAAACTCCACAAACAATGACAGCGAGCCATTCCACGCCAAGGTAAACTCAACATGTTAATTTTAGCAAGGCCCGTGTCACACCATGCAAGATTTGACTTCAAAATTGTTTAAAATCTTGCACAAAGTGAGAGAGACAGGCTACTATAGTTGTAGCGCTTTGCTTTCGATTGGCATGCACTGTGTGTGTCTCCATCTCATTTTAACTAATACTTTACAGCCTAGCGATGGTGTCTTGCACTGCCCAACCGACGTAGAATGCAGCAAGCTAATGGAAATTCCGTCTTGCATCGACTGCAAATTCGATCACTCCTGTGTTTACGGGGAACCCATGAACGTGTCTTGTCATGTACACAGTTTGCTTCAGTGTAAAGTACGAGGTCTCTTAAGTTAAATTTTATGCCTTGATAAGTAAAGTGTGATTTAGGGGCAAAGAAGTTTCGAGCGCAGCCTCTTGTGCAGGTACTGTTATCAAACTGAACCGTGGGAGCACAGCTGTGATTTGAAAGCCGACTGCAATTCTGTTGCAACACCCAGATCGAATTACCAAACCAACTGCACTGTACATGACGATGTCTTATGTCTAGGTAAGTTTGTGTGTGCGTTCAGTTTCCGCTATCCAACATTTAATCTGCATAGGTTTAAGAACGTTCAACAAAAATCTGAGGTGCAATTGGACACGTGGTTATCGTTGGTCGACCGCCCTCGCATTAAGCATAACTCTAGGGGGATTCGGTGCAGATAGATTTTATCTGGGGCATTGGCAGGAAGGCATAGGAAAGTTATTTAGTTTCGGGGGATTGGGGGTATGGACACTTATCGATGTCATTCTTATTTCATTGCATTATTTAGGTCCGGCGGATGGATCACTATATATATAATAATTTCCTGTAGGCCCCATAGTTTAAGTGAAAAAGAGGATTTTTATTTATTAAACATAAATTAAATTTCAGAAGTGTAAATAGCCAGTTTTTAAGTTATTTGTATTACATGTAACCGAATATACGTTTTTTTTTTTTTTTTTAACACAAAATAACATTAGCTCTCTTCTTTACTCCATATTCATTGCTATGTGAGGGCTGCTAAAGGGTTCTCACCATAGAAAAAATCAGGGAATTGAGAACGGGTTCAGAATTTGCAAATGCATAATGCAATGCAAATGTCAGAACTGGAAATTTGAATACAAGTGTGTTTTCTAAAATCACAGACAAATGGAAAGTTATTGTAGATATTAAAAAATTAGTACAATCGATTAATCTAAGTGAATTGTGAGAAAGTTTAAACGTTTTTAACAAAAAATAATAAAAAATTTTAGGGTCTTCAGTATAGGCAACCATAAAACGCCTGTGTTAATAGGGTTGCCTAAAACCAGGACTTCTTATTTTCCGAAAATCCAATTTATTATTTTTTAACGAACAGGCGCGTTATTAAAAATAATTACTTATAGTTTTTAAAGGTAATTAAAACAATTTTTATTCTGAAATTAGGAAAAATGTTTAAACATGAAAAATTACTAGGATAAGTAACGCATACGGATTTCGGGGGTAAAGTCATGGAATATTTCAATGAAAATAAAGTGAAAACCCCATGTTTAGGTTATTATAGTCAATAAAAATAAAATACATTTATTACAGACAAAAATATCAGTCCTTTATTCATAAACCAAACCCAAAACAAATGATAACGGTCCAGAAAATCCACATTCTTCAGTATTTGAACAATTATTTTCCAGCCAGTATTACAGTCAAGGCTATACAATAGTGAATCAATTTAAAAATGTCAATATTTAATCAATACAAATTTGGACCACGTTTATTTATGGATAAATGATCATTCAACAAGTTGTTGTTTATGACTTGCTATAAATAATTTGAATTCTTTTCTTTTTGTTGAGTTCTGTCACACACTTACCATAAGGACATGCAGAAGCAAATTCACGATTCTCACATTAACAAAGAAAATCCAACTCGTATTTTAAATGTTCTTTTAATTCTTCCTCAGTCATCGCTTCAACTTCATCACTGTACATCTAAAAAAAGATTTTTACATGAGAATGTAAAACTACCTTAATACATCCACACATACCGTGATGACTGCTTCATCCAAACTATTGAGAATCCTCAACTTAAGCTGCATGGGTCCAATAAGTGTGCCAACTTTATTTTTCACGCACACGTAATCATCTAGGACTTCGATGTAAACTGCTTTGTATATGCGCTTTTTGTAGCCGGTAATGCCACATATATTTAGGTGTGGAATCTGGTAACCGATTTCAAATTTGTTTATTTCTAAAGCAGGAGCAAGTGCTTTCAAACTCAAGTATACTTTCATTAATGCAGTTCTCTGTCGAAGTTGGTGTGCCGTGTCGCAATACTGAACTGGTTGTGGCTTCACGTTAAATTCTTTAAATAATTTCCGGTTTTCAAAATATATACAAGTTAACAGAAGATTCAGTCTCTCTTTGGTTTTAGTTTTTAAATCTGAAAAATTATGTGCGTTAGTTGAATTGATGTCATTAGTAAATAATTTACCTCGAATATAACTAACAGTCTCTTGTCTCAGTGCATGCGGTAACAATTTCACAGCCTGATAGTTTAAAATCCACATGTATAAAATGCAATGAATTAATTCTTCGACGTCGCTACTATGCAGTCCTTTCTCAATCCTCTCCAGTATTCTAGGAACGATGATGTCTTCGAAAACCCTCTCGTTAATATCTTTATACCCTAAGGTACTTAAAACCCACAGGAATCTTGTAATATCTTTGAAGCGTACGAGCTCCATGTCATGCGATTTTTTCTGCTGTATTTCAGACTTCTCCAAGTGAGCTACGCCCTTTTCCATAAACAATTTCAACAGCGCTTCATCATAATAAGCATAATCAGCGTAAAGTGCCAATATATGACAGAATGCAGTGAACGAATAATATTGGAAAGTTTTATTGAAGAAAATCGTGCATGAAATTGTGCTCAGCAAATCATCATCTTGGTAACGATTGTGGCGCATAGTTTTTATAAGCGTGATAAACAGCGCAGGGTCTTTCAGTAAATGCAACTCGTCGTTTAGCATTTTATAGACGGCATCAAGCACCACCTTATTTGAAATTTTTACGCTCGCTTTGAAAGTCGAATTGCAGAGAATGCACAGTTCTTCGACGGAAAAACTTCTTATGCCATCATTTGTAAATTGCTTGAGGCAAGTTTTAATCAATACTTGCGCCTTCTTCGTTTTCTTTTGCAGGCCAATATAAAACGTCGTTTGCAATAATTCTTCCTTCGTCAAGAATTTCACGTAATTAATGAGGTGATTTAAAGCAGCCGCGTAAAACTTGTACTCTGTTATTTTGTTAGGGACGATATGGACGTATGCGTTCAGCAGTCTTAATGTGGCACTGGAATCTAGAGTTTCTATCCTCGAGCAACATTCCAAGTCAACGATGTTGAAAATTTTTTGGAATTCCCACTTATCATCGACGTTCTTTAACGTATACAAAAGGTCTTCGATTTCGTTAAAATTTAAACTTCTTATGTTGTTTGCCTGATTAGTGCTGTTAAGAATCTTCAAGATGTCAACTCGAGGAGAGTTATCTTGGAATATGCGGGGGCTCTTCTTGTAATCATTATTCAGATATAGCACGATTCTCCCCATCAGGGTGCTTTCATCGATTGGAATCACTTTCTCTTTGGCTAAAGTCCTGCCATAACTTCTTACGGTCGCATTGGCGATTTGCCTTGCGAGAAACAAGTTCTTCGTATTCAAAATTCTGCAGAATTTCATAATTTAAAAAACCATCTGCGGCAACGCTTACGTGGTGAGGGTGACAACGGAAAAAGCGGTCGATTCAATTGAACAGTTCTTATCAGCTGATCGAGACGTTGCGAGTGTATCTTAAAAATAAATAAAGGTGCGTCTTGTTTGTACGTTTAATAAAGTCGTTTTTGTCACCAAACATGGTTCCAAGAAGTATTTTTGTACTGATAAAAATTGTATTCAAGTCACGCAAACGTCACAACATAAATTATTTAGACAGTTGGTAACAACATCAGTAACCTAACCTAACTCAATACTCCGTTCCCATAGCAACCAAAAAGTATTTCCAAATGAATTTAATTTATTTATATTGATTTGCATTTCTAAAACATTTATGCTATATATAAAATAGCGACATCTTACTATCACTTTTTGACCTAACATTGCAGTAGGATAGACAAATTGAAAAAAATGCTATAGGAAATGAAATTAAAAATCCTTTAAAAATGAAATAAAACATGAATTAGTGTTTGTTCATAGTCGTGTTACTATGGTTACGGTAACGCAACTTAAGTTGGCAGCTCTACTGTTGTCTTCAATATAACCTAAAAAAGAATATGTCGACGAGAGAAATTCTTACGCTGCAATTTGGTCATTACTCGAATTTCATCGGCGCTCACTGGTGGAACCTTCAAGAAGTCGGTTTCGAGTACACGCCGAATTCAAACTCGGAGATCGACAATGCCGTCCTCTACAGGGAAGGCCAAACGCAAAGAGTAAAAAGCGAATCATAAAACTACTCAGTTTCTTCCAGTTACGCTGTGCTTGTTGCAGGGGGAAAGTACGTTCACCCCACGAGCGTTGCTGGTCGACTTAAAGGGCAGTTTGAAGTCGCTGCCCGAATCAGGTGCATTGTATGAACCGTTGCCGGATCCAGCTAAACTACCTGTCTCTTGGCACAGCGATTTAGTGGATGTTAAGCAGGAATCCAAGATACCGAAAAATGAGTACCAGCAAGATTTGGATAAGGCGATGGAGACTCCGTCGCTCCCTGAAGCGAAATACAATTTAGAGAAAACTGTTGAGGTTTGGTCAGATTTTTTGTATGCACGATTTCATCCGAGAACAGTCAACATTGTAAAGGAATACGAGCACGGCAATGAGGGGGTCGCATTTGATGTATTTCCGTTAGGCTCTAGTTTATGGAAAAGTGAACAATTTCAAGAAGATTTCGGCGATAAGATTCGAAATTACATTGAAGAGTGCGATAGTTTTCAAGTAAGCCGTTTTGCTTAATTCATTCTTGAATTTCTCTTGCAAAGTAATCACTTATTCTTAGAATCTACCTGGGAGAAGCGAATTCCTTTTTTCAAACCAATCCGATCCCCCCAATCTTGCTATTACTTTTCTATTTTTAGCTCCATTCTATTCATCACTTTCTTTTTTTTATAATCTTTGATTTAACCTCCTTATTTATAGGGTTTTCAAATTTTAACAGATGTGACGAATGCGTTTGGCGGTCTAACATTATCATGCATGGAACACATAAAAGACGAATACGAAAGAAAACCAATCCTGGCCTTCCCAGTTTTGCCGTCTTATTACTCGGACTATTCTTACGCAAACGAGGACGAACTGCGCGCCTCACAATTGAAAGACTCCGTGCGAGTTCTAAATCTAGCGCTGAGTTTTGAAGGTTTCGCCGAGGCCAGTAGCTTATTCGTGCCGGTTTGCACGAGTAAGAGTGGATGGAGGCAACCGGGGCAGCAGCGAATTTTCAATCATGTTAATTACGATGTAAATACATCTTGCACTGTGTTTGCAACAATTAAAAGAAAGATTAATTGCAGGATAAATTAGCATATCACACGAGTGCCATCGTTGCTTCTGCTCTGGACACATTAACACTGAAGTATCGTCTGAAGTCGACTAATTTCTCCCTGAGCGATTTAAGTGCAGACTTAAACAGCCAAGGAAGGAAAGCGGCTTCTGCCAGTTTATGTTTACCGTTTTCATTCAACAAAGACGCATGTTTAATCGACTGTCTTGACGAGTGGGAAGGGCCGCTTTCAAAAAGCATCACTCCAAGCTGTAACATCGGCAAGTACGAACTCTTGCAAGTGTAATAATATTTGATGAAATTTATTTACATGTGTAGGAACAGATAGACAAATGCAAATAATAACATTGCGAGGTATCCCCGAGGAAAGATTGAAACAGTCCACCGCGAGGCACCAAGAAATGCCTGCATACAAATGTGGTAACGTCAACGAAATGCTGAGTTTCTATTTGTCATGTACATGCTTTGGAACTGCATCGAATGTTACAACGGTTACCAAAGCTTTAAATGTTGGGGTGCCTTACCCCAACATATTCGACCAATATGTTGGTGTTGATGGAAATATACTCGGTGAAGCAAGGCCTGAACGAACACGTAAGTGCTTTATTTATTTATGTCATTAGTTTAGATAATAAAATTGGTATTCTTCTTAAAGGTCCAAACTCAGTGCCTGTGCTGGCTGGTTTACACTCGGGTAAAGAAGTAGGCAACATGTTAGAGACACTACATACTGCAGCAAGAAGGATTAGACTGCCTCGATTTCATCAGTTTTACACAGCCGGATTGGAAGCGGACAGCTTCAAGGAATGTTTAGATCGCTTGTTCGATTTGAGAGAGTGTTATGAAGATAACTATTTGATTTAAATCAGGAATGTGGAAGTTACTTGCATTTATTGAAGCACATCACGTTTAATTAGCCTGATTGCTTTCATTGGAAAAGAAAAGAAAGAATGGATGCAGATTAACAATCTTAGTCTTAGAATTTAAATGTTGCCTTCAAAGCTAAATTGAAAAGAAAGACAAATGTAATACTTACGTCTCTTTTAAGATCAGCCTACCTCATAGAACTGTCTTTTTAAAAATAAACATTTTAGGAACGTTATTAATCTTTTATTTACAACTTCCAGATATTAAACAAACAAAAATAGAAGCCCTTGTGCATTTAAGGCCCCAACTCTGGTAAGTCTTCGACGTAAACTACTCCAACTCCCTTCCTGAACTTGTCCATTAATTGCGCAAGTTCCAAACTTTCGTCGAGGGTTAACTTGGGGGATTCCAGTAACCCTAAATTAAAAGATATAATAAATTCATGAATACTTGCGCAATTATAATGTGTGAAAACCTTGCGTGATGCACTTTCCCACTTCAATAACTTCATAACTTAAGCCAGCAGGTCGATAATCTTCATATTTACTTTGAGGCAATTCAAAATTGACGGGGGGCTCTTCATTAATTACTATCGTGGTAGGCCGCCAGAATAAAGGCACCTAATGCAACACTTTTCTTTACTTCACCACTAACCTGTTATACATTTATCAACCTTTATTGTACCCTTAGTTCCGACAATGAGTGCTTCATTTGGATATTCCACGCAAGCACTGATCGAGACCACCGCGGTTTTTCCTCCTGGATACGTAGTAATAGCCGAGGCAGATTCATCAGTCTCCCATTTATTCTTGTGCCCTGTGGCAACCATGTGTAATGGCTTCAGGTCTTTAAAAACAAACTGTTGCAATTGTAGGGCGTACACACCCAGGTCTAGGATTACGCCCCCGCCTAATTCCTTGAGGCTGCAAAGAACGATAGGTTTAAATAATTCGGAACCGTAAATTTCGTTCTACTTGATGCGCTCTACTTGATTCAGTTTGCGCCCGAAGGTGATGTTGACGTAAGAGATATCGCCGATGCTGTTAGAATCGAGGAGTTGACGTAATTCATTGTATACTGGAAAGCATCTGGACCAAATGGCTTCCATTAAGAAGAGCTTCCTGTCACGTGCAAGTTTTATTAGCTCCTTGGTTTGTTTCTCGTTCATCGTCATGGGTTTCTCGCACAGTACATGCTTGCCATGTTCTAGCATTAGTTTCGAGACTTCCAAGTGTTTAGGATGGATTGTACCCACGTAGACTACGTCTGGGTAAAACATGATACGAGCTCGTATGAAGCGCGAGCGAAACTTTGTTGTACTCACCAACGTCTTTGTCTTCTGCTAGGCTGAGGTAATCACTGTAGTATTTTGGTATGTCATACGTACTAGCAAATTCTTTTGCACGCTCTTCGTCTCTCGCTGCAATCGCAACAAGCTCATGCTCATTTCGAGACGTGCTTAGGATGGCTTTTGCAAAATTATTGCTAATTTTTCCTGCACTTACTATACCCCATTTTAATACCATTGCCGCTGGAAATGAGAGTTTCAAGAAAATATGGCAATTTAAAAATGTGTGGACTTCAGCACTTTCTTTAGAAAAACAAAAGTTGGCAGTAATGCAGTTTTCAAGTAGGGCCCTGTAATCTGCACTGATTTTGGCAGTTCTTGATTTCACTATTTAAAAAAATGCAATTTCACGAAATCATAACAATTTTCCTGCACTAATTACAGTTAATTTAATTTAATCAGCTATTAAATAGAATATTAAAGCTTGGCAATTTGAATACAGCAACGGTTGGTGACTTTGTTCCATCGATGTTGGCAACATTGTTTTTTGATTGTTTAACATAACCTATGCTTTTAAATTTTCGTGCAGATTGTCATGTAATTTTTGGCACAGAGCCAAGTGTGTGCTTTAAATAAGAATAAAAATGTAATTAAATCACAAATAATGGACGAGTTAACAGAAGACTTTCGAGCACTAAAGATTTCCGCCCTGAGGAAGGCCTACGAATTAAGCCCCCATATACACGATGTCACTCTAGGCCCCAACTGCACAGCGAAAGCAAAGCGGCAAAAGGAAATCCCGAAACCACAAAGAATAGAGGAGAATGTTACAAATGTTAAGGTCACGGCGAGTCCTGTCGGAGCAGTATCTCCACTGAAGAAGCTGCTGATTGAACTAGAAACCCAAAGAAAAGAAACAGTGCAAGAAGCTGTAAATTTGAGACAGAAGAAAATCGCAGAGTTCCATCAAGAACAAGAAAGCGAGCAGAAATTTCAGTGGTACAAGCAACAGCAAAAAATCATTGATCACGTGCACAGTCAAGAATTGCAGATACTTCAAGCTTTGGAGGAGCACGACAAGGATGTGTCCATACAACACCAGAGGCGGGTCGAGTACTATCAAGAGCTGGCAGAAAGGCGCAAGAAAAAAGATGAGGAGCTCCAGGCGAAAGAGCAAAGGAAAAGAGAGTTGTACAACATCATGGACAGTATCAAGAGGGATCAAATTGAATTCCGCACCGTCTATCAAGAAATAATAAACATTTTGAAAACCAGGGTGATTCACAACGACATAAAAGCCGCCATCACAGAGATATCCCAAGAACTGAAAACGATACCGACCTCGATGGAGGACGTTATAAATAAATGTAAGATGGGGAAGATCAGCACGAGCGAAGCCGAAAGATCCTCAGAACTCCTGCAGCATTTAGTTACGATTAAAACTAGAATACTGAAAGTCATTGACGATTACAATAAAGAAAAGGAAGAGCAACTGAAGAGGGAAGCAGAAAAAATCGCAGAGGAATTGGCCAAGCCCGTCCCGCAGCCCAGCGAAAATAAAATGGTGGATAAAACAGAAAGTGTTACGACTAAAATCGATTGTTTCATTAGTAAATCTTCACTCAAAACATACTCTGAGTTACGCGAATTCCTAGAAGCCCAAGAGGAACGTTGTAAAGACCTCGAGCAGAACGAGAGCTTAAAGCAGTTCAGATTTGACTGTAAGAAGGCTGTCAACATTCCGGTAAATGCGATTTCGGCCGTAAATTCACAGCACCTCTTTGATAAATACAACCGATTGGCGAATTTACTATCCGGGAAGCCCGTGCCAGTCGGGGATTTTCAAATATCTGCCGGCAATCACTCGCAAGGCGTAGCTTTCTGCATGAATCTGCTTGCCAAAAAATTCGTGTTGCAAGGGGACTTGATGATTTCAGGCAATCCAGAGGCAGCTTTTTGTTATGCGACTGTGATCCTATCATTATGGAATGATTTTCCTGAGTTTGGGAAATTGCTGCTTGCTCACTTTCACAAGCAGTGTCCGTATTTAATACCGTTCTACATACCAAAAGCCATCGACCAGTCGGATGAAGAGTATTATAAAAACCTGGGGTACCAGTACGTTGATGGAATTGTAGAAAAGCAAGACAAGTTTTTAAAGCGCATGACTGGCATCATGCGACTGTACTCGGCTATTTTAATTTCGAAACCTAAGCGCAGCCAATCACGTGTGAATCCCCATGGGCTATCGCAGGCTTGGAGGTGGTTGGCGGCCGTTTTAAACCTCGAGCCGAGGGTGGATATTACTGCGACGATGTTGCATGTTTTCTTGGAAACCGCCGGGCATAAGATGCAGGCGACTTACGGCAAGGAATTCAAAACAGTTATTAATTTTATTATCGAAGGTTACTTGCCTATGATGAAGAAGATTGATTCGGGGGGGCCAGTGTCGAGACTTGAGGTGCTCTTACAAGAGTACAGACTGAGGGGGAACTTTGAGAAACCGAGCGGCGTGTTGCCCGACAATTTTTGGTAATACGCATTTTTTTTTTAATTATCGGTATTTATTTTATTTAAGTCGGATTGTAATATTAGATTTAAAATATGTGAGTTAGTTTATAAGGAAATTATCGTAAGTGTTTGAAAATTAATTAAGTTTAAATGTTTGGGGCAAAATGTATGTATAAAAAATGTAGTAAGTAATTTTTAATATGCATTGTTTTCTTGCGAGTTGGAATTGAAATTAGGTATTGAGGAGATTGCAATGATACAACAAATATCAAATATTATATTAAAAAAAAATTATATTTGTATATATCTTGGGAAATTAATAAAATCTATGCACTTGCAATTTAATCATAATCTTAAAATACTCACACACAGCGAAATGTCTCAGTTACTATATGATTGAACTTCCACATTTTTAATCAACAATCTCCTGTCTGGCTCCTTTTTCAGTTGTAATTCTATTCTGTTAACCGTCCACTTCTCTTCTTGACTGGTACGACTGGCCCAAAAAAGTAGAGTACCCCTGTTTTTAGGGCCCTTCACGGGAACTTCATAGTGAGCGGATAATTGTTTCGTGTAGTTTTTTTCGTCGTCACCAACGTCGATTGTGTAATCCTTGATGGGCTCTCCAAGCAGGTGGATGGCTCCTTTGTGGGAACGCAGCGTCTTCATCGCATCCTTGTAATAATCGGTCTGGCAAATTTGTTTGTTGATTTTCGAGCGCAATGCATACCCCATGGACACTGTAATCACTCCACCAACGGAGGCAATTTTAACTAAAGTCATATTGCTTATTGTCATGTTTGTAATTTGTTAACATAAACAACTTGGATAAACAAATAATTAGAGGTTAGAAATATAAACGGCGAATCTTGAATTATACCTCAGCCACAGCATAACCTGACTTCCCTGCTACAGCGAATTTTGAAATGAACTTCAGCATGACTTCCTTCCCCTAACGATTCTTAAAATGTAGCGCAGTCCCTTCTTGCTGAAAATCAGCAATTAACAGGTGGCGCTTTTAATAAGGAAAGGGAAACAAATAGCTGTGTAGATATAGGAGTAAGAGATACGTTTAGAGAAAACATATCAAAGCCATTGGTACATCTCTCTTTCTTTCACTTTACACAGTTTCAATGCATTTAATATCTCTTTCTTACTGATTAGTCATATGTGAATACGATGTTTACTGGGCTCTTCTTATATAGGGTGTGGCTAAGGTACGTTTCAAGATTCGCAATTATTCGTGCATACACTGTTGCCAACTATTAAGCACAGATATTTACAAAAATAAATCATTTAGCGTCTCTTTGATTTAAACAATTAATTAATTAATTAATAATAATAATACGGTGTAATAAACTGACTAGCCATATTAAAATAATTGTTTATATTTCCCTTTTCACTAACATAAATAAGTATACAATTATCACTCAATAAGGAGCAGTTGCCTATAATAATATTTATGTCAAGAGCAATTTTTTTTTACAGGTATCATTTATATATATCTATATACAATTGTTTGTCAAAAGTTTATATGCTATTAGTACGTCCTTTACAATAATTTCATAATAAATAAAAACTTCCACTCTTTTTAAATAGTAAATAATAAACCCCTTTCAGAAAGTATCGTACAAAAAAAAGAGAGAACAACAAACGATTAGCTGTTATAATTAAACAAAAAGAAGTGTAACGGGTTTCTTTTTTTTAACGATTATAGTTTTGGAATGGTCGTTTCTGACAAGAGGTTTACATTAAATGCAACATTGTTTTGATTAATTACATATTATAATATTAGGAAATAGTTTTTTTTTTTTTTGAAATGGTATTATTAGAATGTGCTGAGCGCTATAGTAAGATATCAACTGCATGATTAACTATATAGTCTTACAGTTACAGTGTTAAACATCAAAATATTAGAAAGTAAAAGTTACTTAAAAACACGTCTAAGTAATTTAAGTATATTTATACTTCGAATGTAAAAATATAAACATTCAACAATGCACCTAAATAGTAATCATAATAATAATAATATTAATAATAATAAAACAACGAAAGCAATTTACCTCCTATTACTGTAAAAAATATAGCTACTATGTACAGGATAAAATCGCTTAAAAATTACAGAACGTGTTTGAATAATTTGATTAATAAAATGTACATATAACAACACAACTCTATTCAAGATCAATGTATATTATAGTAAGTAGCTTTAAAAGGCAGATAATCTTAAAAATATATAATGGACAGAATATTCTGAACTTTGTGTATAAACATCGAAAAATATTACAATCTTTTAATCGACCCCCGCAAATCCCTGCGATCCTTCGATTGCCTTTATTAATTTCTCACGCAAATGCTGATAACTTTCGTACGGTGGTAAATCTAACCTATTAAAACTGAAACGGCAATTTAATCTCCGGCCGAAAACCTCCTCTAATAACTTACCATGTATGAGCTCTGGGATAATTGTTGGGCGTGCCCCATTTTTCAATCGTAAACAGCTGGGGGCCGTTGCTTCCGTACAGTTCTTTAAAACCGTTCATTGGAACCCGCGATGTGCCCGTGACGAACTGAAGCAACCTCGACCTCATCTCGTTTGAAAACGACAGGACTACTCTCCAGAACCACTGCACTACAATGTGATTCGAATGAAAATCGCCTTTATACAACGTGTTTTGCTTCCAGTCTTTAACATCGATGTTCTGGATGCCGCACATCAACAATTCCAGCTCGTTCTCATCAAATATCTTAACGAGGTTCAGCGGTACTAGTTCGCTGAAGCCCTGCAGGAACGACTCCATTTGTTTCTCGACACGATCCACGAATCTCCATTTTATAACACAACTAAAATTTGGAAATGTAAGATTTTTTTTTTTTGATAGTATTGAATCCTCCCTCCCTCCCGCTTAGTCACTCACGTTATGTATTCATCTTTATTGTGATTATCTAATGGGATGTTAGCACCGCCAGGTTTCAACTCGTAAACTGAAGTACGTCCGAAAGAGTCTTCGTCGACGGAAAATGTGAGGTCCAAGCCGGATGGATCGTTCTCTCGAATCCACAGCAAAGATTTATAATACTCACTATCGACTGATTCCATGTCTTTTAAATCAATGGGCTTGCCGAGCATCATTTTGTAGAATGGTCGTATGAAAAACGCTGCAAATAATTACTTAATAATATTTTTATTCAGGGTGTCCATTTTATTTTAATTAAAACGCTCCCTGACTTTTCCAAGTTTTACCCCCGACATCTCATCAAAAAAAAAAAAAAAAGAAAACAAACTTTCAGATTAAGCAGCTTTCATAAAGTTCACACGTTTAAAATTTTTTCCAATTCTTCCGGAGACGTACAAAAATTAGTAATTAATTATTAGTTACCCAAAGCCTTGGTATAGGCAAAAAAATGAATTCGCCGTTCGTACAGTTGCCTACACTAAAGGCGCTAAAAAAATTATTCGTTAAACGATTTTCAAATTCTTCCTACTTTCAGAGCATAGGCAAAAAAAATGTACTCGCCGTTCGTACAGTTGCCTACACTAAAGGCGGTAAAAAAATAATTCGTTAAACGATTTTCAAATTCTTCCTACTTTCAGAGCAGAAATAACAGCCCCTCAAAAAATTACCGATTTATTTAATTTTCTTGTCTTAATAGATAAAATTATTGAATACGTTTAAAAATTATAAACATTTTAAATTTTAATAAGAAACCTGTTCGTTTAAAAATAATAAATTGACATTTTTATAAAATATGAAGCCCTAGTATATAGGCAATCCAATGAACACAGTCGTTGTCATGTCGTATGGTTGCCTATACAGACACCAGTAAGAACACATTCCCTTTAATTAACAAAGTAAACTTGTTCAGGATTCGCTGAGATTTTGAATTTTCCAATTTCTTTTATATTTAAACAATTTTTTTTTTCAGTTTTTGAATTATTTTCACCAACTTTTATAATAAAACCGACAAATTCTCTGACTTTTTCCTGACATTACAAACCTCTCCTTCTCAATTGTCTGACTTTTCTTGGTGAGTAGGAACCCCTGTTATTAAAAAAAAAAGGTACTTACCGTCTAACAATTTTCCATGGTACACAGCCATACCTGCTATCCGCCCTATGAATTTAAAATAACTTAAGTGCTCTTCATTGCAAGTTCCCGAAAAGGGATTGATTTGTAACGTGTAATTATCCCTACAAAATTATCACTTTTACCATGACATTATTGAGCGACGCGGACTTACATGGCAGAATATTCAAAAAGTCCATAATACGGATTGAACATTTCCTTCGACAATAAGAAGAACCACTCTCGAGCAAGACCCCCGTAATCCAATCCGACTTCGGCTTCGAATTCCACCCAGAGCTTCGTCTTTAAAACATCTATCCTAGACACTGAACTTATAACTCGGTAAGAATCCTCAAGAATTGACGTCCTCCTTACTTTAATCTCGAATTTATTGGGCACGTTGCTCTGCGTAAAATAATGTTGCATGTACGAGTAAATTTAAAAATTTGAAAATAAAACTTACAGGCTTTTTGAGTTGTTGCTTCATGTATTCATACTTTCTTTTATAGTCTCTGGAGTACGGTACGGCAGGTCCAGCGATTTGAGGATTCGACAGCCTCGGATCTTCCCACTGCGTTGTTCTAGTGTCTGAAAAAGGTTTTTTTTTTTTTAATCGTATCACAAATGAGATGGTCATGCTCACTGTGATCAATAAAAAATAAGCGTCCGTCTGTGTGCACCCTTTCCTCCCAGCCTTCCGGGAGAGGCCCCAAATCATCGTCTGGCTTTCGATTCGTTAGAGGCACGGTCGTTTGGTTGGGCATCGGGCTGGCTCGACCTGTTCGGGGATCCACCCAGGAAGTAGTTCGTTCATTGTGATCGATGAAGAACATCCTTCCGTTCGGAGCGATCTGCATGGACCAACCGGGTGGAAGGCCTTCAGTCGGAAGATTATTTTGACTAAGGTTGCTAATCGAAGAAACTTGTGAATCACGTCTAGACGTGTTTGAACTATCAGTAGTGTCATCAGTCTGTAAGTTAAGACCCGGAATTAAAAATTAACTTGCCATAAGTGTACAAGACGCGGAGACAAAAAAATAAGCGCAGACTCAAATAATATATTTTAGCGTTTTGTGGACTTATTCTAACATGAATGAATTTAGTATGAAGATACCTCACCGTAAGCTTTTTAAAGAAGCAAGCATACTGTTAAAGCCCATCTCATAACACACTGCAAAATATTACTTAAAGCACAATTAAGTTGGCACGAACACAAGAGAACCAACTAAAACAAACCTCGTCACTATAGTCATCATCATCATCGTCGTCGTCGTCATCGTCGTCTTCCCGATTGCTGCCATCATTGGAATACAACCTATGGCGAGCAATGGAACTTCCAAATTGTGGAAGTGATCTGGTATCAAGAGAATTCTCGCGTTCGCTAGAATTCGACGAATTCCTCGTACTGCTAGGTTCACTTTCCCCAGAAGCATTATAGTCTGACTCGTTTCTACCCGAACCAATCTCAGAGAGTATGCTTAGTCTGTTAATGCTATCGGCATTTTCGTTATTTGTTATACTCTCTAATATGGCAGGGATATTCTGTTCTTGCGGCTGTTGCTGGTCATTCTCGTTCTGGCTGTTTTCTGTCGACAAGGATCTTTGGGGCGTACCCTAAGCAGCATGCAAACAAAATCGACATGCAATGCTCTCCGATTACGAATCAAATTTATTTTTCTCGTTGCTCTGTCATCAAAGCTAATGACACTTACTTTAAATACTACACCGCAAGAATCTTGTACACTGTCAGAGAGGGCGACAGAATTAAATCAAATGCAAATCATTCGTCTGTCCCTTACACTTTACAAGATCCTGCATGGAATTGACAAGTAATAAAACATTTGCAGTATGTTAGCTCATCCCAAATAAGTAAATTGCATAAAACATAATAACTCAGAACTGTAACAATTTAGTAAGCATGCCCTGAGCTGTTAGTATAACGACAGGAGGAAGAAAAATGTTCATAGTTCGTACCTGAGCATTGGAATTTTCACACGGCTCGTTCTCATCGTCTACACTGATGTGGAACCTTCGCTCGAACTCGACAGCATGTTCTAACACCCGCTGTTCTTGCAATTGGTTATCGACGTTATTACTATAAAAAGAAAAATTCAATAAAACCAAGCAATTAAGGTTAAATTACCATTAAAAACCAAATGCAATTAATTTTAATAACATGCTTGCTTAGTAAATAAAAATAAATTACATTTTTCAAAAAAAAAAACCGAAGTCTTAGTATAGGCAATAAAATGTACACACACGCTTGTATGGTTGCCTATACTGAAAACTCAAAAAAAAAATTTTTTTTCTTGTTAAAAATGTGATAGTTTTTCACAATTCACTTAGATTAAGCGATTCTACAAATTTTTCTTTAATACTGAAAACAATTTCCTAATTTTCTTCTTTTAGTTTTAGAGAATAAATTTATATTCAAATTTCCACATTTTCTCGGTTAGTGGAACCAAGCTTAGAGCTAAACTGTGGTTCAAGTATTTTTGAACACGTGGCCCTAAGTATTTTACAATAAGCTTACCTAAACGTTGGCCTTTCCCACTGTGTCGTTCTGGCAACGTGATTAACATAGTACGTCCTCCCGTTGGCATCCTGTCTTTCCTCCCATCCAGGCGGTAGAGGTGAACTTGCTTCTGCAGTCGAATGCGAGTACTGTGACTGTAATTATTAAAACAATACGGAAACCACAGTTGATGAGTTGATTCTGTGTGATGTTCCTCACCGAAATCGCTTGCTCTTCACCGATATTGAGAAACTCCCAGTCACGGTCACTTCTGTCCTCGATGACTTCGGCCGGTTGTGGCACTGAGTTGCGCAGGTAGGCATGATAGATCTCCAGGTAGCCGCGGACTCTCGAACGAGCACTATAATCACTACATACAGCACATAGGTACTGTCAACATGCAATACTCAAGCAAAGGCGATGAATGCACGATGTTACAAAGCTTTCTCATACACGCATGTTATTTAAAGACGTGACAATGAATTCAGCTCGCTTTAAAAGTATGTACAAAATATGTAATGAGCAGGATAAATTATTACTGATATGATGCAGATAAGCAGCATGTTAAAGAAGCCATTGTCTTAGAAAGTCACAGAAATGAAAGTAAGAAAGTTTCGTGTTCAGATTAATTTTTTATTTTGACTCTACAGGATTCACACTTTATTTTCAATAAGACATTCCCTCACTTTTCCTGGTTTTTCGACCAAAAAATGGCAAACTCGCAATTGACTGCCATTACGCATCTTCTTAAAATTTTCCGTACTTTCCCACGCGTAATAATGGAGAAAATTATTGAGTTACGCTTAAAAATTATAAACAAACGTTTTAATAATATGACTGCTTGTTTAAAAAAATTATAAATTATAATTTCCAAAAAAATTATGAATCCTGAGTGTAGGCAATCCGATGAGCAGAGGCGTTTATGCGGTTGCCTATATTAAAGGCGCTAAGAACTTTCTTAAGTTACAAAATGCGATACCCGAAAATTTTTCGCGATTCACTGCGATTATGCAATTTTCTTATTTTGTTTTTAATACTCAAAACATTTTTCCATTTTTCCTTAATTTCAGAAAAGAGATTTGTATCTTTAATAGGCGTTCAAAAATTAGTAATTCAATTTTTCTTAAGTCCCCGTGTAAAAATGAGGGAAAAATTGCTGAATTGCCTTTACAAGTTATAAATAATTAATTTTAATATTATACGCGTTTGTTAAAAAAAAACAATCAAATTTTTCCAAAAATAAAAACTCATAGTATAGGCAACCTAATGAACGTAAGTGTTGCACGGTTGCCTATATCGAAGACTCCGAATTTTTGACTCCCAACAAAAAACTTTTTTATAAAAAAAGTAGAATACTTCTTCATAGTTCGCTTTGATTATGCAATTCCCCTAATTTTCAATTAATTTCGGTTTTTTCCCTGACATTTCCCTTAACACTGTGAACCTTTTCTCAATTCTAATTTTTCCTGGCGAGTGGGAATCCTGTTATTCTATTTATAACAGATTCGCTATATTCTAAACCCTAACCTCCGTTTTATCAAATTAATCAATAAATATTCAGAATGCTTAATCCAGGGATTACAAACAAGTAAGTAGATGATTATGTTGTACTTATTTTTTTTTTTAAGAACCGAACATTTCTGGCGAAATTACAGTTCGAAAGGAAGTGTTAAACAAATTTAACTTACCTTCTTGGTCTAAGGATGTATTTCGTCGGTGTTATCACTCTTCCTTCCTGCTCTTTCGGGAGATTGATCAGAGTCAGTTCGACCATGCCGAGGAAATCATCTCGAGTGAGTCTGTTCTCGTCAAATACCTGTAATACCAGCTTATGCTCGGCAGGTTTCACCTAAAAAATTTAATTTATGGAAGAATTTTGTGGGTAAAAACAGACAAATCATTATGTCATTTGTGTAAGTGCTCTAATTGTTATAGTGCACTGCATAGAATAAACGTTTTATATTCCTATATTCGAGGTAATCTGAAGTTCAATAGTGCGAACAAAAATAACTGTTTAGTGAGACAACAAAAGAGATTCAAGAAGTAAGTAAAAAAGAATCAATCAACATGCATCATTAATGGTCAGTCCTTTCCTTCAATAAAAATGGCTCACTCATCATTGGAATAATTTGGATGAATGAAAGAACAAGCCTTTATTTATTTAATTAATAAAATTGTACTCACTCTGAAAATAAATTCTTCCTCCCAAACTGGATTAAGAGTCTGCAAAAAGAATAATTTTTTTCAATCATAACACAAAAAAATTCCAGTATCTTGTAACGTAGTTTTAAAATGTCTAACCTTTTTCTTCGTCTTCGTAAGAACCGAATCCACAGTTTCATCTCCATTAATCGTGTTTAAATCTACTCTCACATACGGATCACTGTAATTAAAAGCGCTTAATAACATCCACCAACAATTACTGCGTATGGGATGGTAAAAACCTTTCACAAACTAAACTCCAACACTAACAAGGAAGTTTCGACCTAATTAATTGATTTCGTGTGCTCGCTTGTATTTATCAGTGTTTACTTAAGTCACGCATTTACGTTTAGTTTAATTAACAAAAAGGTTAGCACGCCGCCTACACAAGGAACACATCAGCCTCAACTAACGATGTGTAATACTTATTCAATGTCAAAAAATAAAGAAAATCTGTTGCTAAATGTGCCCGATTCATTAACTTAAACGTTCTCTTAAATTTGTACTAAACTGACGGCCGACGACCTTCAAGCTGATTAAAACAATACGTTGTAAATTATAAAAATAAATAATGTGAGTAAAATCGACGGGCAACTGTAATTTAGTTGAAACACATGCACAAGTGCTTTACTCAATGTAAAAAGCCCATGATTAAATTGCTACCACTCAAAGATAATGAGATTTAACTTCACGTTCACGTTAATTAAAAAATAATGGAACTTTAATAGTCTGCTGATGAGGAGCAGTGATACTTGGTGCCCTAGTTTATTATTTACCTGGCTCCGAATATATCCTTTTTTGCGAGTCCTATGCCTCGCACCACTTTCAGTCGAAGTTTGCTGGTCGGTTCCTCTGCCTAAAACAGGAAAAGAAAAATTGCAGGTTATGTCCGCCGTTCAAGACAAATAAATCGATATTTAAAAACTGGACGCAATGCAACGTGCCAGATATCGTCAGATTTAATCAGAAAACTCCGCTATTGTATTAACACGACGTGTGACATTGAGACTTTTGGGATGGGAACTTACATCCTCCAGGTCCCAGGTATACCCGTAAATATTTTCCGATGCCATTAAAAGCGGTTAGCTGCACATTGACATTTGCCGTTTATTTAGATTTTATTCACAGCCACGATAATTTACAACTAAAAAAATCATGCAACAAATATCACAAACTTGTGTATGTGTATGTATGTGATGACAAACGTCAAAAATTGCGTGCGTTCTTTCCTTAATTCAACAGTTGGCTACACTGAATTCCTATCAAATTATCAAAAAAATTAACTGTTTCGTTTGATTATCGACGCCAAATAATCTAATCTATTGTCCTTAAATAAAAAAGCAAATTAATTTCGCATCGAATTAAAAGGCGCTCGGGCCAGAGGGCGCTGGAAGTTTAAAGAAATGCAAGCGCGGGAAACCTGTTGTTTTCGAATTTCGGAGAAACTGCAAGTGTGTGTTCAATTACCTAGAAATGTTAAAGACCGAGTTACTTATATAAACGTAGGCAATAAAAGAATTCACTGTCACTTCTATAAATAAACGGTATCTTCGATTTGAAAAGGCGATAACGTTCTTGGATTGACTTAACGAAATCAGATTATGATTATGACATGCATCCTCCGACTTATCTGGCAACTCATAAATATTTACACTCACTGCTTTATTTAAATAATTAAATTAATTACTTAAATTACAGTCGAAAACAAGAAGATCTATGGTAGTAGACAATTACAGTTTCCTGTAATTTTTCTTTCTCTAAAATACACAGGGCCGTACTCTCATCTCATGATTAGAGTCGTCTCTAACTAAAGTCATGACTAAAATAATCAAAAATGATGTAGCTTTATGCGAATTTCATGAGTAAGAGAGTGACAGAGAATTTAATCACGAAGTTGCTAAATTAAAGACGAGGTGAGAATATGGGCCATTGCTGTCATTTTTAACGGAAATCAAGCAAGATGGTTTAAATTCAACTTTAAACAAAAGTAAAAATGAAGTTTCGTGTCATGGTTTTACTTCGACAATAAAACTGTTTCTTGTTCTTCGAATAAACATAGCAATTTTGAAGAAGTAGTTATAAATTTGGACAAGAAAACATCAGTAATGAAAGTTTACTATTTACTAATAATAAAATATTTTCTTGTCCCAGTATTTTGTGGGCCATATAAACACATTACAGATTCCTGTAACAAATTATGTACAGTTGCATCCCGAAATTGAGTTTCAAATTACAGTTGAAAGCAAAAAATAGTAGACAAAGTACAGTTTCCTGTAATTATTCTTTCTAAAAATGCCAAGGATTAAAGGCGAATTTACGAATTTTACCAAAATTTTAAACTTGTTAATTTTAAAAGCTTTAAAAAATTTTAAAACTTTTCTATGACGTCGTCTTTAATCACTACAATTTTCAGAAATAAAAATTACAGGTAACTGTAATTTGTCTACTTTGCTTTCAACAGTACTTAACAAAGTTTAAGTTTTACTATTTTGTTAAATAGTTTTAGATTCAAAAGAAGAAAAAATATATTTAAAAAACAGATGAAAACTAACATAAGGCGGCTTCATTACTTAAAACAAAAGAACAATGATTGAAGTATTAAATTATTTAAAACACAGCGCATGCGAACGCCAAGGAGTTTCCAAGAAAAAAAAGGAACTATTTATTAAATGAAATGAGAAGCAAAATAAACCGAATGAGGAAAAAAATGCATGTTTACGCGATAATCGACGAAAACTTCACATGTGTGAATTAAGCAGAGCTCCGATGATAAAAAGGATACATAAAGCAGATAACGCATCAATTAGATGACGAGTTGAATTAAAAGCGATTTTTATTCCAGTCACCCATCAGATTACAATTTTTTTTCGCCGTGATCATTCTCGCCAATAATATTGATGAGATGTTGTTAATTTTAGCATCACGTGATCAAGAAACTTACCGTATCTATCGCGCAAAAGGATCTTCGCGGTACGTGTGCCACTTGTGGTAAAGACGAAACCGAAAGAGTTCTCTGCCTGGATGACCAAGTGTTGCTCCTTGGTCTTTGAAACAATGGTATCACCACAGGTAGAAATGCGATGTTGTTGGACATGTTTGAAAAAGTTTATATCACTTTGAGAGTCACATTACATAATCGCACTTTTTACGCGTTCAGCGGATTGCTATTAATTAAAAAACCGCGGAATACTAATAGTTAACATTGCTATAAGTCACACGAACCATCCACAAACATGTATTACAAACATGTATGTGCTTCTTTACCTTATCTAACGAGATTAGAGTAATAAGCAAATAGATACTTGTTATAAATTATTGCCGTGGCGGAGTTTTGTGTTAGCCTTGCGCTCGCGAATTTTGGTAGCACCGGAATTACTTCTGCTTATATGATGAAGCAAGGTCGAATTTTTATTATTTGTTCGTGTGGATGAGTTATTTATTAATGCAATTAATAGCTAACAATTATAATTGGAAAAGCCTATACGGCCAGGCGCTTTTACTTGAGGACAAACTATACTCGGTGATTTAATATTTATTGAATTTATTCACACTTACGACATTACATCTGTAAATTACAATGAATTTTAAATTTTTTTATATATATTTCGCGTACTGCACCAAGTGTATACAAAAAATTCTAATTCCCGGCCAAATACTTGGTAATAGAGAAACTGTGCGTTGTATTTTCTTTTTATTAAAGTCATCTTTAAATTGAATAAATTAAATTACAATTTGTAATGATTTTTTAAATTTCAAAAAGGTACTGTTTCCAAAGATCGCTGTGAGATGTCGCCGTAATTTTAAAAATGGCATTACTAGATGTCGCTGGCGCAAATTAATTATCATGATAATTCTTAATTACTAAATTGATTACACGCCCTAAAAGCCGCTTTACACTATCTGATTTTCCATTTGATTTTGAATTTCACTTCAGAAATATAAATTCGTCTTCCTTTTTTTTTTAATTTTTATCTATGTTGCCCGGTTTGATTTTCCACGTGACATTTTGTAACGGCATTGGCAATTTAATGTTCTCAAAGCGTTTATCAAATCAAAATCAAATAGTGTAAAGAGGTTTTTACACTTAGTGACAAATCTGGTGATTTCATTATATTCCAGAAACGGTGAACTCATAACTTGGTAACACTGGATATAAAATGGCGGCCAAACTTAACCTTACAATTTGAATGTCGCAGAATCAGTGCAAGCCTCAATTTTCTTCCGTTTTAATTGTGAATTAAACGCAATGGATTCACTTGACGTTAACGACGTATTAAAGTTCATGCAACTCGTGCACAGTTTAAAACATTCTCCACGAAAAGGCTGGGTGGACCGCGGTATAACGAATCCCGAAAGCATCGCAGGGCACATGTATGCGATGGGAATAATGACGTTCCTGCTTGGAAATGACTCCGGTTTGAACAGATTACGCTGTCTCCAATTAGCTCTAGTCCACGACCTTGCCGAGTGCATAGTTGGAGATATAACCCCCAGAGATAACATACCAGTCGACATAAAACATGCTATGGAAGACACCGCCATGAAGGAGATGACGGCTCTGGTAGGAAATGATGTGGGGCAAACAATATATAAAATTTACAAGGAGTACGAAACACAGTCGACTCCAGAAGCTAAGTTTGTCAAGGACTTGGATCGGTTCGACATGATTTTTACCGCTGCGAGTTATGAACAGCGAGACCATCAGCCCGGGAAACTGCAAGTTTTTTTTGATTTCTTCACCGAGGAAAAATTTCAGCACCCGTTCATCAAGAAATTGGTGGAGGGTTTGAAAAATCAACGTGCGCAAACCAATGAGAATGTGTAATTTGTAGACAACAAAATGAATGTGACTGACTTGTAGCAATTAGAAACACCATTGTTGTTGTATTATTACAATTTTGTATAATAAAATAAATTTAAAATGAAATTGGGGGTCTAGAAAAGATTAAAACGAAAAGGTTCAGCCACATTAAGATTTCAAATTTAATATAAAAATGTTAACAAGCGTTTCCCTTATATTAATTACAAAATTGAATAGTATGTGTATGTAATTTCATGATTATTACAAAATGCTACTGTTACACTACAGTATTTTACTAAACTTATTCTAATAACAGTCACCTTCAAAAGAAAATGCAATGGTTTTTTTTTTAAGGAAGAAACCAGTATCTTGTAACTTGAGCAAATCATTACAGGAAGTTTTTTCTATTAATTTACATAACTACCATCATTTAAAATTACTTTCTAAACTATAATGAGTGCATGGCTGAATATAATATACAAAGTTTACTTTTACAAATAATATAACACTTTAATTATTAAAAAAAATACATTGTCAAAATAATTAAAAAAATATATGAAATATGTAAACCTGAAAATGAATTACGTATATACTTTATGACATGATTCACTTATACACAAGACAATAAGTTACAAATTGTGCGAAACTGTACACAACGACATAGAAAGCAAATTTTACATATTCTTCGCTAAAAGTATTAAAAGCTTAATACACACTAAAACGTGATGTTAAAAAACAAGTAACATTTCAGCACAAGTATTACTCTCCTCACCCAACTAATCTCGATTTATAAATAATTTACGTTTCTCTCTTAAATATAGAACCTACATTCTAGCACAGGATACTAAATTTCCTCATTCGGATGTAAAGGTATAATGAATTTAGATCCAAACGGAGACTTATAGGTGATGCGTAATTCGTTAAAAACTTCAATCGGAAAGCTGAGGTTGCACAAATAAACTTTGCCGTTTTCAGGCGAAAGTGCCAAAGGTAACACAGGTACTAGTGAGTATTTTGTGGAAATGCCTGGGGTTCCAAGCGCAGGGGGATCCAACGCCAAAACAGGTGCTCTGTTCGTCTTGGTCCAATTAGCCAGACTGTCATATAACTTGACGTCATCCGCTTCTTCGCATAAAGCAACAACTATTAAATCAGCGATGTTGGGTAGCTCTGAAGTTTTCGTTATGACTTTATTCCTCGTCAGTTTGTACAAAGACAATTCTTCATCAATGTATGATGGTTCCATCGACGTAATAAAAACAATGGTTTTTACACCATGACTAGACAATTGCCTTGCGGCATTTATACCCATCGCGCCTTGCCTTTAAGAGATACTCAAATTACTGTAAGAAAAAAAAAATATTTGTATTACCTATGCGGTCCACATAGAAAAACAACCGTCGGCATTTGATGGGTGTTGTGAGGATTGAGCCTGTGGCCTCCGCCAATTAACTGCAACGCCATTTCTGTAGCTGCTCGCCCCATTAATTCATTTCTCCTTTCCCACGTTATACCTAACCTTTCCGCCATTAAAAACAGCCTGTTTCTTAACAACCTTGAAATACTGGGTACTATTAAACCATCGTCGGTTACGTACTCGTAGACTTCTTGTTTAGGAACGATGATTTGGCGGAATGTTGTTGGCATAGAAGCAATAACATTTTCATCATGTCTACAATAAAAAATCAAAAAGTTGAATCTTGTCTTACATGATAACAAAAGTGAAGAGGTTTACCTGTATTTTGTGTTTTTCCTTCCTTGATCAGTGTGTCTCACCACATCCGGCTTCTGCGAATTATTAATTTCATCCCAGACTGCTTGCTTATCAAACAATGCCAAGTTCTTCTCAAAATCAAAATCTTTGCTTATTGTATCATCCAAAGGTGATCCGAAACAAGCCTCGTCGCGCCAGCCTCTGTTCCACTTTCCTTTAGATCTGTCTTTCTTACTTGGCGTTCCTGTTTTGTGCGAATCGCACACGTTGGGCTTCGTTTCAATGTCGATTGGTTTTGACTTCGCAGAGTGATTTTGAGATTGAGATTGAGACACGTTTTTGCTGCTGCAATTTAAGCTGTCAGACATGCTCAGAGTTCTACCCGTGCGTTTCGCGTTGGGCTTGTCGATGGTCACCGTGCTACTTTCTTTGCAGCCAGATTGCTTCTCTATGAGCTTCAAATCTGAAATGTCACTAGCCCTAAAAAGTAAAAATGAAATTTTATTGTTGACCTGGACAGGACCGGATTGAGAAGTGAAATATTTACCATATAATAACGTTTGGAGAATCACATGGTATACCGTCGCAGAATGCTTTGCAGAGCGTAATCTTGGTATTTGTAGCTGCGACTATCTCACCTTGATAAGTGCCTTTTTCACCGTTGCACTCGATCGAAACCATGAAGCCTATCCACCGAGACATGCTGCTAAAAAGGACACCACACTAAATTAAAGCCCAACTCAAGAGCTTCTTATTTTGTACATTTCTGCAATTACCTTCTGTGTTAATTATCTACTGATAATTACAATCAGTAATAGTTATTTCAATAAAATCCTGATATAATCACAATATATTTGAACCGTTTGTATACAAGCGTTGAACACAATTAACCTAAAAAGGTCTCTTGATTTAAGTCAAACAGTGATTGTATTAGTTTGAAATGGCAATTTACGGTCCGTAAATATTCGTTTTTGTAAAATTCGAGCTTAATTATATTGTAATACTATTATTTTTAAACGTTTAACATTTCAGGCCATAAACCACTTCCATTAGCACGTCACCAGATTGATACAAAAATCCCTAATAGGGAGTTGTCTAATCCGTTTGTTGTCTGTGTATTATACAAAGCGATCTACAATCATTGTAGGTGACGTCACACATCTTATTCAAACCTGTATTTTCTGTGTTATTTTTAGAGATGGGCCAGGCAGTGAACCCGGTGCAATTAAAGCACCCATGTGGGTGCATTCATCAAGGTGCATACATGAATGCACCTGGTGCATTCAAAAATTTAAATTTCCCGCTCAAACCTGACGAAAAATTACCTTTTCTTGCTATTATTTAACCGTTTACAGATGGTTTACAGGTTTATACGTTTCATAATCTAATAGTTAATAGTTAGTGTTAAGTTTAAGCTATGCTTTACAGCTTTAAATCTGAACAAAACTTTGAATATGTTTTTAAAATTAACGATAGGTTGGTTAGGTATTACAAAATAATTGTCAATAATTGCATAGCAATAATCCACGCAAAATATGCTATATTTGTAGCATCATTTTGAAGCATTTTTTTATTTCTTACGTAAATGGAGGTAAATTGGCACCGGGTGCATTGTGGGTGCATTCCATGATTCCACCGGTGCAAACGATTGTGGAATCCCATCTCTAGTTATTTTTGGTGTTTTCTTTCGTTCACAAAATCGTGATCCAAGCGCAACGTTATGCGTTACGCGTTTAGATTCAAAGACAGATGTCCTTTTGCAAACGGACTCGTTCTTTTACAAACCGATTGATCCCTACTCCCCACAAAATCTCAATCTTGCTGATCGGTAAACCCCTTTCCCCTTTGAATCTTTCTACTTTTAAGACTCGTTTGGGTTGAATTGCAATTATTTACAGATGAACTGTCAATCAATAATTCAGATTTGAAGGGCTTTGTTCTAACAACTACGGTCGGTATCCATTTCAGGTACTCTTCAATGATGTTAGGGATAAAATACGTTACTGTATCCCGTTCAATGGCGAAGATGTTTGGAAATAGCAAAGCCATGGAACACTTTATACATACTAAAATACACTCCCGCTCCTGACGTCCTGATTTAAGAGCCATCACATGATTGTCTTTAACCCCTTACAATGGGCGCGTTCAGCGGCTGAGTTGCTTACTCGGCAATCGATTGTAATTGGCTCACATGAATAGCCAATGACAAACAACTGCTGAGTAAGATTGTAGATCACCGTGCAAGTAAGGCGATACAAGGAAAATCAATAAAGTGACACTTTCAGTCTGGATCTCCCTGTAGATTCTCCATTGGTGGGTTTGCAAGCGCCGATCAGTATTTTTTTAATTTAAAAGATCAGGACTTTATATTAATAAGATCCCTGAACGCAAAATGCAACGTTTGGATTACATTCCTGTACAGAGTTCTAACATTTTGATTAAATTTGGTGACATTCATTCATCCTCGCATTCGTCTTCACTTTTTGGTTGGTAGACCTGCAACATATCGATGGTGCTTTCAAATAAACGTCAAACTTGTTTCAGTTTTTTATTTTTTAAAGTTACATATGTAGCTCGTCAACACGATATTTTGCGCAAGTAAATTCAAAAAATATATATTTTTTTGATAACCAAGAAACCAACACTTTATTTAAATATAGAAGGTGAAAATTCGTCGGGGCGACATCCCCACCTGCAGATTTTTGAAAATTTCATTTTCTTACACACTACAAGCAATAATTTAAGTTAATTGCCTTTTTAACGATCCTCACGTTTAAATTTGACCTTATTTTATACGCTCTAACGGTTTTACTTTGTGAGTCACTGCCTGTCAACCTCAACATTTGGAGTGCAGGTGAAAATTAAAAAAGGCTATTCATTGTTGTGACTTCCGAAAAATCTTTGCAAGCTTCTTTTATAACACTTGTAGAAACGTAAAATTTCTGCCGAAGTAAAAAAAGTAATCGAATTATAACACACCATGGTGCTAGCTGTAACTCAACAAGCTTTCGACGATGCAGTCAAAGAAAACATGGAAGAATTCGAAATGCCCATCGAAGATGCAATAAAAGAAACTGTGGAGCAATTTACAGCACAAGTAAGTTACGTCACCTAGCAATTTTCAACTTGACATTAACATTCTCTGTCATTCAGGGGGCAGATCTAAGTAAAATCGTGACTGATTGGATGATGGCCGAATCCCTCACTAGCCCGACCCTTTCAGAAGCAATCCAAGCACTCGGTAACTTAAATAAAGAAACCGAGCAGACCAATCCGGATCAGTTCACCGCCCAACTCCAAATAATCAAGAAAGAATGCGGCAAGGGCTTAAAATACCAAGTTTTAGCCGGTAGGTACGTTTTTTAATCCCCTTCACTTATGTATTACTTATTAACTGGACATAGGAAAAGAAGGTGCATACAACGTAATTCTTGACACATTAACGAAATGTCAATCGGATAAAGAAGTTGTGAAACACTGTTTTAAATCGCTTGCCGTCCTCATGACGAAGCAGCCTGATCTTTTAAACGACGCAGGCATTCAAACGATCATCAAGTATTTAGATCGCGAAGACGATTTAGAAATTATTAGGCTAGTATTGCAATGGACGAAGGAGTGCTGCGTATTGCACGAAATGAACAGGTATTAAATACGGCCTCAACGGAATAAAACTGTTCAGTTAAATTGCTTGTAGGCAACATATTTTCAACGCGGGAATTTTAACGCATATGAAGCCGCTGTTGAGCCACACGAATGCGGAAACGTTGAGGGACGTTTTGGCGGTGCTGAGGGCTCTGGTTCTCGATGACGATGTGCGCGTGGAATTTGGCCGAGCTCACGAACATGCACGCGTGATAGCTAGCGACACGCTTTGCACTATAACCGCGTTATTAGGTGCTTTTAAAAAAGACGAGTCCGTCATGAATGATATAATGCTGACGCTGTCGGCGCTGCTTGTTCGAACGGAATTCTGCAAGAAGCTCGAAGATGCGGGGGGTTTAAAAATAATACACGAAGCAATGGTCGAGTTTTTAGACAAAGACAAAATTATCAAGCAGTGCCTGAAGTTATTGAAGACCTTGGCTGGGAATGATGAGGTCAAAGCTCACATTATACAAAGTGGAATGGCCCCTGTTATCGTAGCCGCTTTGGATAAACATAAAGGCAACGTTAATACTGCCATTTTTGGTTTGGGATGTGTGGCTGCTGTGACTTTGAGGAGCGCTGACAACAGTAAAGTTTTATTCGAAGCTGGAATCGCTGAGGTTATAGTTGAGACCATGAAGTTGCACCTTGAAAATGAAAACGTACAGGTGAGTGCAACTTTTATTACTAATAAAATTACACACTTTGAATTGTATGCGGCTTTTTTTTTTTCTTAGAAAAATGCTAGCTGGGCGATTCGAAACATGGTCTCACGAAGCCGTTATCAAAACAAGAAGTTCTTGGAGTTGGGGGTTGAGGGAATCCTGCAAGCCGATTTGAAGAAATTCAAGAAGTGCGAGTACGATATTAAAGCAGCTCTGCGTGATTTAGGTTGCGATGTGCAACTTAAGGAAGAATGGACCGGAAAAGGCGGAAAACTTACGACCCAAGCGAAAAAGTAAATTGGATTAACCACTTGGTGTTTTTAATTTATTAATTTTTGTACTGTTTTTTTAATAATACTTTAAGAATTGCTTTAAATTTCTAGAACATTAATTGTTGCAATGAATAATTACACGAATTTAAAAAAGATCAATTCAATAATGAATATTTTTTTTACACAAAACGAACTATTAATAAAAACGATGCTAATTAAATTTTGTGTTTATTTCACGAGGTTTATGTACTTTCAGACCACTGTTATAGAGCATAATGAAATATTTAGAAAAATTTTGTGCAAATCGTTTTTGATTGCAGTGAAAACCTCGAGCAGCCTCTGGACAGCTGTTTCAGCCCTGCTTGGGGCTTCTTCAGCAGAAACGTAGCTCGACATTCCCACTGCAGATCAAAAACGACTTGTCCAATTTATTCGCAATTGCGATGTAAGAGTGATGAACAGATAAAATAGCGACATCTTACGATCGCTTTTTGACCTGACATTGCAGTAGGATAGACAAATTGAAGCGGGATTTGCTCCTAATAAGTCCCCCATGCAAGGCGGCCATGCTTGCTGTCAAAGCATAATGAAAATTTTTAGAAAAATTTTGTGCAAATCGTCTCTGCTGAAGAAGCCCCAAGCAGGGCTGAAACAGCTGTCCAGAGGCTGCTCGAGGTTTTCACTGCAATCAAAAACGATTTGCACAAATTTATTCTAAAAATTTTCATTATGCTTTGACAGCAAGCATGGCCGTCTTGCATGGGGGACTTATTAGGAGCAAATCCCGCTTCAATTTGTCTATCCTACTGCAATGTCAGGTCAAAAAGCGATAGTAAGATGTCGCTATTTTATCTGTTCATCATAATGAAATAATTTATCAGCATACCATTACATGCCAGATTTTGTTTAATAGCAATAATCATTTTAATCATTTTAAGTGTCATTTTCTTTTTGCTATTTTTTTTTCATTCAATGTAAAATTTCGAAATAAGAGTAAAATTTCAGTAGTTATAAAAAATGCCAGCTGGAAAAATAGGTAAATCGTCAAAGTCCCGTTTTGGTTCCTGTTTTTATAATGAAGTACTTTTGTAGGGCCCGGCCCGGGGGCTTACATGCTTCCACCAACCGTCGGATACAATAAGCACGATGCCACACGTTATCGTAACCCTCAATACAGTATGGCCATACGATATCCCGCCACCACTAAACATATCGGCCCCGGTCCGAAATATGGTATTGAAAATTTGACGAGGGTGGGAAAACACACCCCACCTGCTTTTTCACTGTCGGATCGCCACAAAACACTGAGTAGATTTATTCTTTTCTTTCTTTTTGTTCTATTTTCACTTGCATGTTTATTTTAGGTACATTTAAGCCGCCTGGTCCTGGAACTTACAGTCCTGAATTGGCACCTCGGATGAAAGAGCCTCGTCCTCCTGCTTACACAATGTCTTCAAGACATCCCTTCGGCAGAGGATTTGCTACTCCAGCACCTAATCAATATCCCCAACCCTCTACAATTGGACCCAAAGTACCAAATATGCCAGCGAGTGCTGCTTACACGATGTAAGTGGATTTCTATTTGCTTTTCATTTCGAATTAACGAGGAAGAAATAATTGCAGGAGAGGAATTCATGATTTAAAGACGGGATCGATGTCGCCTGGTCCGGCACAGTACGGCGAGACCAAACCTGATCTTTACAAAAATAAACCTCCGAAGTATTCAATGGGCATTAAGCACGCTGATTTAAGTGGTAGACAACCAAACCCTGGACCGGCAGGATATTTGCCCAAATTTACCGTATGCGGAAATCCTGGTTATTCATTCGGAATACGAACCACCAATGACCCTTACGTTACTGCTAATGATAATATGCCGTGTGTTCAGCATGATAAATAATGAATTTCAAGCATTTTTTTTTAAAACAAAATTTTACTTAGAGCAAATGGCTTTTTTCTTTCTTTTTTTTCTCTCTTGTATGGTGCATGTCTAAATATAACGTATTTAAGTGCAGCATTATTTAAAAACTTCGACGACTCATTATTATTTCAAAACCGTAAGACTTCCGTGATACACTGTTTAATGATTGAAAAAAATTATATACAAAAAATCATCTTGGTGCTATCTTGTCTACCATTTTCTTTTTTCTGTGAGCCTCCTTATCAAACTTCTTTTTCTACAATAAATAAAATAAAAATGACATAAAAACGTCTGTGATTAATACCTTTTTCTTTTCAACAAACACTTTCCCTTGAAACACAGAATTCTGAGAGGTTTCCGTCTCCACTTTTTTCTCTTGCTCAATTTCACCCGATGAATTTTTACTTTGCACTTTAAAAGACTTCTTCATTTTTTTCTTAATCGACCTTGATTGAACTTGCTGAAAAACACATGGCGAATCCCTAAACGATCCAAACTCTCTCATCAACTTACCTTCTCGTTTCTTTTTTTCGCAGAAACCGCTTTGCAGTGAGTCACTCTTAGCACACGGTTCTTTAATTTAACTTCCCCCATTTCCAGTGCCAAGTGTACCGCGTCTGGTGATTTGAAATTCACGTAGCCGAAGCCTTTGCCGATGTTCGTCCGGCTGTCTCTCACTAATCGAACGCTCTCGATTGACCCGCAACCCTCGAATAAATTCCACAAGTCTTCTTCTTCAGCATCTGATGAATAAAGTAACAAAACCTTTTTCCTACCAATTGTTTACTTGCTTACTTACCAAATGGTATGTTTCCTACAAACACAGCTTTCAGTATGGCTGGCTTTTCAGTTTCATCGCAGATGTTGACTCGGAGATGTAAATCTTTGTAAGTATGTCCGTTCAAAGCCAACGCTTTCAATGCTTCGTCTCTAGTTGCAAATCTAAAAATTAAATCTGTTAATTATTATTTTTGATTACAGAATACACAGTGATTACCTGATGTAGCTGTGCAAGGCTTGCCTGTCCGGATGGAATTCTTTCTTGATGGAGGCCACTTTCTTCGGCGTCCTCGGGTCTGCTAGGGGTATACTTCGAAACCTAATCGCTTCAATCTTACCAAACTGCTCGAATAATTTCTTCAACTTACTTTTCGACGTTTTCACCGAAACGTTTCCCACAAATACAGTTCTGTCATTGTATAAACCAGTGACTCGTTCTTTCTCGTCATGTTCTTGATTCAAGTCACTTTTAGTTGCTTTATTTCGTTTCTTATTTCTTGTTTTCTTTTGTAGTTGTGCATCGCTTGCTTTAGCAGTTTCGTGGCGTTTCTTTTGCAACGATGTAGCTTTTGGTGCGACGGCGACGTGTGTTTTCGAGGTTAGGTTAACCGTGCGCCTTTTCTTTACAGCGGTTTCTTCTGGTTGAGGACTGATTTCGCTTTGAAACACTTTACGTTTGTTCGGTGTGTTAGAACCTGTGATTAAATCGGCTAAACTACCAATTTGATAATCCATGTTATTGTGATAACATAACCTACAAATTTTATTACTAGTCAGTGTTGCCAATCGCCAGCTATCAACAGTCATTTTACCCTGTCGTTTTACTCTTCTTACAGTGGAGCAAAAATTTCCTTTTAGGTTTGCTTTCTATCTTAATTTGCTATTTGCTTTTTTGTCAAGACTTCCTTCCTGCTGGCTCCCAACAATGGGAGATTTCAAGAATTCAAAATTCAATAGGAGTGATATCTGGTTACCATATTTTTCTCACTCTTACCTGCAGAGAAACAGAGTTCTTCTCTCCCACACCGATCACCCAGTTGGCCAATTCGTAATGTAGAAGGTTTTGTTTCTTTTTAAGAGAAAAAATGACGTTTTCCGAAGGGAAAATAAAATAAATCAAGCTTTTATTTATAGCATTTCACTATTTTTATGTCTCTTTTTGAACACAATAAACTAGAGATGAAATTTCACCCGGTGCAACGTTTGCACCGGTGGAATCTTAGAATGCACCCACAATGCACTCGGTGCATTGGGTGCATTGCCCAGTTGCCTACATTTACATAAGACATAAAAAATGGTTCAATATGACACCAAATATAATGTACTTTGTACGGACTATCGCTAGACAATAATTTTGTAACGTTAATTTCAAAAACTTACTCATTTTGTTCAGATTCAATGCTATAAAGCTTTCGCTTAAACTTAGAAGTTTAGTATTCAGCTATACACCACACACTATGAAACATTAAACCCTGTAAACCACCTGCAAACAATTAAATAATATCAAGAAAAGGTTCTTTTTCGTTCGATTTACGGGAGAAATTTAAATATTTGAATGCACCCGGTACATTCATGTATGCACCCTGGTGAATGCACCCACATGGGTGCTTTTAATGCACTGGGTTCATTCCCTAGCCTAGTTTCATTTCTTTCTCTAAGAAAAATATCGATTGGTTTTGATGGGAGGTTTTTGTGAAAATCAAATTTTCATTTATTTTTTCTAGTGTTTCCTTTCTTCTTATGGGCAAAAGAATTGCAGCTGTCGACCTTCTTGTTTGTTGTGTCGTTTTATTATATTTTCACACGGATCAGGCAAGATTTTCGAACAATCTGCCCTTTACTTTCTTGTTCGTTCTTTTTTCTTTCTTCTCGCTGATAACGATTTGAATATTCTATACCTTATCAAGAAATCGTCTATTTTTGTTTAATAAATTAAAATAAAGTTTAAAAAACATGCCACCAGTGATCTATCTACATTTCTTTAGTCTATGACATCTACGAAATTTGTTTTCGTATTTGAAGCACTATAGATGGCAGCACTCGTTTTGGCAATTTGCATTAATGGCGTCGATTTAAAATTGTTTAAAGTGATTTTAATATTATTAGAGGTAAGAAACCTGAGATTACTTGAAGATAAAAGACACATTTTTATTGTCTCGTTTACTTTCTTTATTGCCTTTCATCTTATTAACATTTTTGCTTAATTAATTTGTACGTACACGTCGAAACCGAGGTATTTAATTATCTATAACAGAAAATCCGTGCTTTCACCGCAGTACATAGTTATTTGGTCAACTCAACATTATAAAAGAGGTTGCAGAGGCTTAACCTTCAAAGTCTCCGCAAGTTTCCTGCAAGTTTCCATTTGGTTCGGGACATATCTCACTCCTCCTGTTTTATCGACGGCCTGCATGTGTAGCCGTTCTGGATCGCCGGCCACCAACACCGGCTTTTCTGCTTCAACCTGAAATAAAGCTTACATTATCTGCACTATGTTCATTTACCCAGCGGTGACTCACCGGTTCGAGGTTACGTGTGTAATCCATGAGATCGCTGAGTCTCTCTTGGAAGCCCGGTGCAAAACAGTCGGGGTTGATGGCGACGAAACACTGCCCTAGATTCGCGATTTTACCGTGACTGCCCCATTTTCTTACGTGGTGGCCATACTCGGCACCCCCGAGTATCCCGCAAAATATTTCCACTAGGAATCCTAAACCATAGCCTTTATAGCCCGAGTTTATTTCAGCACCCCCCAGGGGCATTAGTAAACCTGCCGCGTAGGCTTTTTCTGCGTCTGTAGTTATATTGCCGTCTCGATCCTGTGCCCAACCTTCTGGAATGGGTAAATTTTTTCTTCGTTGCATTTCCACCTGCGAATTTTTTTATTTCAAACAAATACCAAGAATGTTTCAATTCTGATTAATACATGAAGTTGATTCTTGTCCGATGAGAAATGTAAGTAAGAAGTTTTTTTTAATCTTGAACCGGTTCAAGATTAAAGAAATTAATTAATACCTTGCCAACTGCGACTGCGGTTGTTGCCATGTCCAACAGAAAACTGTCGCCTTCTTTAGCCGGCGCTCCAAGTGTCAAAGGGTTTGTACCCAGAACAGACTAATTATTCCTTATTAATGATTAAATCTGAGGGAGCACTTCGATAATACTCACTGCTTTGCTTCGCGTTGGACACATGAAGGGGGACGTGTTCGTGAAACTCATCCCCAACATGCCCTCTTTAATGGCTTGCAGCGCGTACATCCCCGCTATGCCATAGTGATTGGAGCCTGCGAATTAAATCCAGCTGTTTTTTAGTTTAGTTAAACTATTTTCACTTGCTTTGCAGAGAATGCTACCTTTTGCCGTGACCCAGCCAATCCCGACTTCTTTGGCTTTGGTAATGGCCACTTGCATGCAGAAATTACCCACAACCGCACCAAGGCCATTCTGTCCGTCAACCCACGCAGTAGCCGGTGTCTCCTTCAAGATCTTCGGGACCATCTTATTATCACAGGTACCAGTAGTTATATCATTTATGTACATTTCTAAAATCAGTATAAAAAGTAAAGGGTATTGCTCCCCAAAAACAGTGTGCCCGGGCCCCTCGGTTGTTTGTTGAATGCTTACCTAATCGATTCATTCCGTGACTGTAATGTCCTCTGTAATCCGCTTCAACCAAAAGGTCTGCCATTGCTTGTGCGTGTTTTTTCGGGGTACCAACGGCTTCGAAACATTCTACCATAAATCGATTGGCTTCTGCTAATGGTATTATGGGTGTATCTAAAAATGTTTGTTTATATTTTAAACAAAATGAAGTGGGGGCATAAATTGAAATGCTTTTAAAAACTTCCTGGCCCCAAACTGAGTATGTAGTAAGGAATGTTATAGTGTCTTTTAATTTTTAAATTTACTCATAAATAATGTAAAGGGACTTTACAGAAAATTCTGAATGAATGGCAAAGCCGGAGTATTTTTTTTTACAAATACATTTATTGGAACTGCATCTTATGATATGTCTCATGTGTATTTGATTATTTTTTTATAACATAATAACTATCTCTGATAACAACGATTACAATAATAGATACACGTCTAATGAGATCTAATTAATTAAGTTATCTTCCTAAACACTCTAATCTGTACTCGCAATATTGTGTGTAACGAGGACTCTGATTGAGCGATTCGATCAGTTCAATGAGCCACATTAATTTATCTTCAAGAAGCGCGATACACACATCGCGCTTGAGATTTTAACACGATCTGTTTAATTTTGAGTGTACACATTTTTTTTTATTATCGAGGAGTTAATTGCGTCAACGCTGCAATAATGAGTTTGTTTACTGCTTCAATGTCATACGGGACAATGTTTGTTATATTTATTTGTCTTTTATTGTTTTGTATTAAGTATTCTTTACCAGCTAATAAAATCATGAATGCCTGTTTTTCGTTTTTTGTTAATTAGAGTTAAGAGAAAAATATTTTGAATTCCCAAGTAAGGTGCATTCTTCTTTAAGCTGTTGGCCTTGGTTTAAGGCCTTGGTAATACCTTCAAGAAGCAACCAAAGTAGGTATAAAATAAAAGATAAACTCCAGCTTGAATACGTGGCATTTTTGCTTGGATGTTAAATTTTGAAAGATGACACTTTTCGTTGATTTAGTACCCAATAAATTAAACGTTAAACACTATCTGTGTTTTAACTTTGCTTTCAAGCAAGTTGCTTAATATATTAGACCTTCAATTTGCTAATTTGCAATTTTACTTCTCGACAGTCTTCAATAATTAATGGAGTTAATAATAACGGTACACACTGCCCTGAAACTTTAATTAAACAAAATTAATTAGACAATTAACGCACGACACATATAAAATTGTTGTTTGTTACACGTAATTATTTCTCTTACAGTTTTTTTTTTTGCGTCACCGACCTTGTTTGGCAATTTAAATTATGTGGTGTTTGCTTATCGCGTGAACTGAATTTTTGTTTGCTATCGCAAAATGAAAACTGTTATTTGTTAATTTGTATGTAGGTATAATTTACGAAAGTGTTTCTCTTTTTTTTTGAAGCTGGCTATAAAAAATGGGAAAACGAAACTCACCTGAGCGACTCTGCGTGGACATTGCGCTTTGGGGCCCCAAAATTTTGCGTGCAGTTCTGACGAGCACGTTCCTTTCGAATGAATCGACGACTCCCGCGATTCCGCGACTGAACATGAGAGATAGAATCGTCGCGGACATGTCCTGATAAAACTAGAAATAAGCCTCAGATAAGTTGTTGTACACAGTAAATAAACTATTAAATTGTTTGTCCAAGGACGAGCGTGCTGTTCGATTTGTGGAAGGGATCGAGGAAAGACGAAGAGAATTTTTTTATGAAGCGAAATGCTAATCTGTGTCATTGTTTGGTCAATAAATTATTATTGAAGACCAGGCGTGCAGTCAAGAACAAATTCAATTGGATAATTGCTTGCCAAAAGTGAAAGCCTCGCCTTTCATTAAAATTTCAATTGCAACTAAGTACATTTAATAAGCCCAATATGTTGGTCGCCTTCCATAAAACAAATTGATAAAACTAATCTGTGTACTTTGTTTTTACGGCCGACTAATGCAGGGACGAGTTTCTCCACTTCACACGTAAATTAAACAAATAATTTGGTTTCGTAATGAAAACAGATAAAAAAAATACGACGCAGTTAACATTTTGACCCGGGGCCTCTGGTTCAAACGGGAAGTGTTCCAGATAGTTCTTTAATGGCCACAATTAAAAGCCGACGAGTTCCAGTTTTTAGTCCTCAGGTTTGGCCACATTTTTTTCCCTTCCTTTGAGCTTCAGGTGAGAGAGACACTTTTGTTTCATCGTCATCACCACCACCACCACAACCACCCAATCCAATTACTTTAGTTACTATAGAAACCCTTTTAACTTATTTTTTTTTTTAATTTGAAGTATTAAGCAAAATTCCAAACAGTAAAATGCAAAAACTATCTCGCTTTTTGATACCGCGAAGTTGTTCCTCGTGCGCCGCGGAAACTTTTCTTCTTTACAGCACGGATAAGGGCAAGTGTACTTGGCCTGAGGAATGTGAATGTCCGAAAGAGCCGCCGAAATACCCCCTTAAGGCCACTCAGATGAAAGAAAAAAAGTGTGCGCCCTGTGCGTACATGCACGATCCCCTGCGCAAAGAAGATTGCAGGGAAGTGTCCAAGGAGGACGATTGCTTGGAGGAGTCTCCGTTGGTGAAGAAAAGGCCTTGCCCGGAAAAGCAACAGACCGTCAATCAGTGCCCGAAAAGGACCACGCCGCTTTGCCCCGAAGGTGACTGGGATTGTCACAGCCAATAACAACGACACAATTCGCGGAAAACGAATAAAAAAAATAAATACCACTCTCTGAATCAATTCTAACATAGCCAAAGTCCGAAATAAAATTGCAACCTCTTTAACTAATCTAAATTCCTTAGTACGAAAATTAATATTAAATAAAAATATATGGATATAGGGTGCTACCAAACTCGAGTCACTTTCATACACTTCCTGCGTATTACACTATTTTAATAATACGCTAGTTTTAGAACGTGGAATTAAGCGTTTTTGACATTTAAATTTTTGAATTGTCAACCTTTGTTTTCGCCATAGATACTACCTCAAAGTTGAAACTTTAGAAATGTCATTTTGTATTGCTTTTAGCGTAACTTCGCGTTTAACTTTGTTCTGCGAAAACTCGATTACCGTTTATAATATAATACACTACGTTAGGAAATAAGGGTGTGGGATATGATTAGGAAAAACACGAAATTCGTTCTTATTTCTCAATTACTTCGTTTGATTCCAAGCGATTGTTTGAAAGCGTTCCGAAACTTCGTGCTTTCTTCATTCACTGAATTAATCACTCAGAACCAAACGAAATAATTGAGAAAAAAAAACGAATTTCGCGTTTTTTAATTCATGTTATTTTAACGAACACAAAATGACACCAGTATTTCCTAATATACTGTATATACACACAGAGTGATTCACAAAAAAATGTGATTTTTTTTTAATTTTGAGATAGGGGGCTGTAATTGTATATTTAGTCATAACTTTTAATTCTGAATGACTCATCCTCGTGACATTTTCCTGTATCTTGTAAAACAAAGACACTTTACTCTTAAGCGGTTTTGATTTCTCGGTGTCCACGCTGTATATCGTCCAAGGTAAATTTCATGTGACATCTCGCAGTTTGATTTTAAGGAACGCCGAAACGTTCTGCGACAATAATTTTGTAATAAAAAAATTACATTGGTAGCACACACTTCGAAAGATACTGTATGTATAGGGTGCTGCGGAACTGGAGGTTTTGTTACCCTAAGAAAAGAAGTAAATAAGTGATTTTATTATCGAATGAAGTATTTGTCGAGGTCCTGTTAAATTACGTTTACTGTGCTCCTTTGCGGCTGAAGTTAAAAGTTTGCAGTAATCACGAATTTTTTTTTTTTTACTGATTGACTCAGCTTTAGTGAGAAAATTTTCACCCCCGCTGCAACCAAGTTTGTTATCCAAATAAAAGATGTAGGTATTTGACTAAAGTCGTCGAAATTATGTTAAAGTACGCGTGCGGTACCGCTAAATGTCAAATTTGACATTTGCGGAGATAATTTGATTTTTTTTGGATACTTGAACTTATTTTTTCTTTGCATATTTAAACGGTTTTAAAATTTGAATGAACTTGTCTATTGATTTTCCATAGCCGGCGCCAGCGGATGGTCGAAAATCTGAATTGTGTGAAATATAGGGCAAAGCTATACAGGCTGTTTCCTGAATACGTTCCAAAATTTTGGAATCTGAGCATTATTTTAAGAAAAAAATGTTCGTAAGAACAAATGGCCGTAAATATGTACTATCACGCTCAATTAAAACGACACCATTTGACAATTTGCGGAGCTTACCGCAATTGACAGGAGAGTGTAGTAGTTTTTATTGAGTATAATACTACGTATTAAAAAAAATTGTTGCAAATCGTTTTTGTTTGCAGTGAAACCCTCGAGCAGCCAGCTGTTTCAGCCCTACTTGGGGCATCACCAGCAGAAGCGTAGCTCAAAAGTTTCACTGCACACCAAAACGATTCGACCAAGGTTAAACGCAATTGTCATGTAATAGTTTAAACAGCGACATCCTACGATCGCTTTTTGATCTGTCAGGTTAAAAAGCGATCGTAGGATGTTTAAACTGTTCACTACATATTAAGGTGGCTGTGACCAATCAAAAACAAAACCTAAAGCAAAGTGTCACACTTTTGACATTTATTTTGTTTGCAGCAACAACTGCCTTTACTTAGGGTCAGTTTTACCAAGTAGGTTTAAACTGACGTTTAACTGAACCAGGTTCAAAGTAAACAAACTCGTATAAGTAATTAATGCATTCATAAATAAAATTTGATGCGATTTTGTTCACTTTGAACCTGGTTCAGTTGAACATTGGTTTAAACCCATTTGGTACAACTGGCCCTTAGGTCCGATTTCTTCACCTCCTGATAAATTTATCTGCCAGGATAAATAAATAAATCCTCGGAAACTATTATCGATACAATTGTTTCCAAGGATAATATCTGGCAGATAAATTTATCAGGAAGTAAAGAAATTATAAAATAATTATTATTGTAGTCAAAGCTGTTCCACTTTTTATCTCGGGCGGCTGTAACTTCTTAAATATGCATTTGCGGTTGTGTTCATGGGAACACTTTTTCTTAAAATTTCAATGGAAATCACATCCTTAAAGTTTGAAACGCACGTAGAAAACCCCCTGTACTAGAAAATACTAATAATACGATTTCAATAAAAGACTCGAGTTCGCTAAGACCCTGTACATTTTCTCCTTATTACCCCTATTTGTTCGTGGCTTCAGTGGATGACTTCAGTTCGATAACACCTTCTATATTACATGCGAAATCTCACGCAATGTAATTCTTTTTTTGCAACTTTAAAGTTCTTGCGATTTCGACAACAGTCTCAAGTTCTTTAAGACCCTGTACGTTTCATTCTTATTGCTTTTATTTCTTCGTGGCTTCAGTGGATGACTTCACAGTTCGGTAACACCTTACGTATTTCACGCGAAACCGCAGGTAACATAATTCTGTTCCTGAAAACAATTACGCACGATGTTTTTTGAAGTTATTAACAAATTTAAAAAAAAATGTTGATCGTCAGTTTATTTTAAAAGCTAATTTGGGTGGGTTGAGTCTTTAAAGCGTGTTGTTTGAGAGGACTTGCGCGCGTTTTTTTTTTTAAATATTATTTTTTACAACTTTATTCAAGTTTGGTACTACCCTGTATGTTGTTAGCATTTATTTTTGTATAGTATTTTCGACTGGCGGCGTTGGTGCGTACTGAGTATTTTCATCTCCGTTCATCTTTGTGCGATAATATGAGTGGGCAGTCGAAAAAGCTTTTAGACATAATTTGTAAGTCACTGTAAAATGGACAGCAAGATGTTTTACAAACTTCATTGACAAGATTTCATTTACTTACGAAGAGAGATTCAAGTTCGGTACTATCTTGTGTATGAATAAGATCAAGTTTGGCACTACCTAGTATGTCCAGATGTAAGATGGACAGCAAAGTGTTTTACAAACTTGATTGACAGGATTTCATTTACTTTCGAAGAAAGATTCAAGTTCGGTACTATCCTGTGTATGGATAGGATCAAGTTTGGCACTACCTTGTATACAGGCTGTGTCTAAATTGCTTGGCCAAACTTTACAAACTTGATGTATGGAAGAAAACTGCGTGTCCGAAAAGGCTTCCTTAAATAGTTACGCGCGATTTTCAAAATTGATGCAAGCGAATAACAAAGGGTTTTAGTGAAACTGATTTTCGACCAAGCAAAATTCCTGTAATTGGGCCCATTTTGTCTGTGTGATAAAAAGGAGTATGGGTAATGAACTCTGCATCCGTACTATGCGAAGCACCTACTTGTAAGGATGATTTCCTCGTGTAAATCGCAATTTTTAAATTCGGCCGTAACTTTTTAAGGAAGCATTTTTGGATACATGTTTATAGGAACTTTTGTGACACTTTTGTTCCGTACAACACGTTGGTAAAGTTTGGACAAGCAATTCAAATTCACCCTGTATATCGAGACGCTTATTTTGTTTGTTTTCATGTGATGTGTACACTGTAAAATAACGCGAAGTGTATTTACAAAAGTGACGCTTTCGGGGGAGGTTCTGAACGTGTTTATTTTTGTTTCGCCGACATTTTTTCGCGCGCATTTGTTTATTTAGCAGGCGAATAAGAACGGAAAATCCTGGCCGACATAAAAATGAACTTTCTCGTCGGCCAACCGACGGACGGACGGACGGACGGACGGCAGGCAGTTTTCTAAGATCGAGCGTGCCGCGTCCGCAACATGCAGTGTGTACAGCAGTTTCGAGCACTTAACACAACAACGGCAGAAGTCGTAACTTAATTAACCGCAAAAATAACAATGCAGTACTTACGCGATCGCGTTTTCAGTGATTATTATTGCACTCATTCTCCGACGCGGTGAAATTCGCGAAACGATGTGGGTAAGTCGCTTCTTGAGGAAATTTGGTGCTTTCGTCGCAGCTGACGCGATTTTTTTTACGTCTTAAATTTGACGTGCCCAGAAAAAAAAAATTTAAGTGACATTGAGCACGGAATAAATGAAATTTAAAGCGGAGGTTAAGTTGGAATTGAAGCGCTGTTTGCTCAAGACGCAAGCGTGATTTCAATGATCATCCAAGTCAACCTTGACCTGTTGAGGCCTACATAAAAGTTTATTTCTGGTTGAGATAGACGCTCGTGTTTATTAGCTGCGATGAATAAATAGTAAAAGTGTTTTTTTTTTGTTTGCGAATCTGAATGTAAACTACTTTTGGTAGATGTAAACCGGATGACGAAGCGCGGAAAGCGTTTCTAGAAATCTATAAAAGTACGGTGACGCAAATTCGATTCTATAACGCAAAAAATTAATAGCACCCTGTATAATTCAATTCCGTGATATCCTTAAACACATAAAATATTTTTCATGACTTGATTTTATTAAATAATAAATTCAAATGATTTTTTTAATCTCTAATAATAATTGCAATTAAATTAAACGAACCACTTTGATTTTTTTTATACAGGGTGCGTCTGAAGTGCTTGACCAAACTTTACCGACGTGATGTATGGAATAAAAGCGTAACAAAAATTCTTATAAGCATGTGTTCACAAATGCTTCCTTAAAAAGTTATGCGCGACTTTCAAAAAAGTAGGTGCTTCGCATAAGAAGTTTTGTTACGCTCTTGTTCCATCACATCAATTTCTAAAGTTTGGCCAAGCAATTCAGATACACCCTGTATACAGTGTGCTTCCGAAGTAATGACATTTCACTAAAGATGAAATACTCTCGGAACTTACAGACTGGAGGAAACAAATTTTGCAAATTGCATATTTTTTAAAACTGATCGATTCTTTTCTCGTTTGGGGACGGAGGAGGGGGATTATAAAGCACATTTCAGTAGGGAAAATAAACAAAATTAAATCATACTAAACTAAATTATTACATTGTGGAAGGAAAGAAAAAACAACAAACAAAATCACTTATCAAATTGTATATTTTTTAAAACTAATCTATTCTTTTCACGTTTGGGGGCGGAGGAGGGGGAGATCATAAAGCACATTTCAGTAGGGAAAATTAAATCATACTAAACTAAATTATTACATTGTGGAAGGAAAGAAAAAACAACAAACAAAATCAGTTATCAATTTTTTCTTTCCTGGGTTTTAAAGCACCCTGTATAAGGAGACTTGTTGTGGATTATTTCTCCGACATCCAAAACAAAATACCTATTCTATAATGTCATCGTAAGTTGAACTACTAATAATATTAGAATTTCCTCTACAGGGTGTCTTAAAAACTGAGACTTATTCCTGAAGGCAAAATAAATTAAAATACAATGCGATCGAATAAATAAAAATAAAAGTATTAGTTAAAGATGGCGCTGTTGGCTAGGTACGAAAAATCGTGTGTCGTTTATTTTCCAGTTCAGTTTCAATTTGAAAAGCGACATTGACAGTTAAAGTCAAATTTACGAACCCATTTTTGTAATAAATAAATAAAAAAAAAAACAGCACAACGGTTCATATTTTGAGTAGTGTAGCTCCGTTTCGCATTTGTTGAATAATTTTAAGGCGAGACTTAGGTTCAGATTTAGGTTCAAGGTCAACTTCGATTATTATTTTTTAATTCGACCGCATTGTATTAATTGGTAAGTGTTAAGGGTGCAAGAAACAAAAACCTGTCGGCAGTGTTTCCCTTGTTTGTGGAAATTTTACGCTACTTAAGTATTTTTCATTTTTTTTTCTACACATATACAGGGTGTCCCAAAAAATACGCTGTAAATTTGGGCGGTGCATTCCTAAAGGTAAAAGAAATCGAAAATTTTCTCAAAAGTGCTCATTAACCGAGATAATTAGGTGGACGCCAGTATTTGAGAAGTTACGTAGAACGTAACGTAGGAGAACGTTATAAACCACTCTTTATGTATTTGCTACCGCAGTACACCGTGATTTTAAATTAATAGGTTGGTTACCGTTTTAAATTAGACGAATTCAATTTAATGTCAATGTAACGCACGTCAAATTGTGACATTTCGAATCAGATTAATTAAGCGCTATTTTCAATTTTGATGTGAATGCACCCCGTGATGAAAAGAAAATGTTGTAATTTAACCTATGTAACCTTAAAACCTAAAATGAAATGACATTTATTGTCAAAATTTAGTTATATGCATGAATACCACATTCTCACTAGACTTTCACGGCGAACTGCGATAGCAAATAAAAAAAAATAGTTTATATGCAACACGATTTCATTATTAAATAATTCTTTTCGTTTCTGTTGTATTATATTATGTATGGTTTTGGTTTCCAGCGTGTGTTTTGGGAGACCCTGTAGAATAAGTGTAACCTATAAAATATGTCATGTCGAGGCGAAATGTCAAATTATTCTTGTTCATTATTTTTTTTCCTTGATACAATACAATACAATACAAATCTTAATTAAAAATTTAAAAATTGCAACACAAAAGTTGGTAGGATAAATTTTTTGTTGAATTAAAAATTGTAAAATCAAATTTCAGGTTCGATGACCCATTGTTAGAAACGATCTCGATTTTTAGAGTATTAGGTATTTATTTAATTTCAGTAATAACAAGCGTCTCTTCTCAGAGCTTATCGATGCGAAGCGAATTTTTTTGTATTTTTTTTTTTTTAATTTCAGCTCCAGTAGTTTTCGAAACGGATGCAATAAACTGTTTAAAAACTTTCTCATTCTCGTGTAATTTAAAGGGGGGGGGCGAAAAATCGGTTCGCACTATCGGCTTTAACATACAACACGAACATGGTTTCATCAATAATACATACTTTTGATATATTGCGCGTTATCGCGAGGAGAAGTTAAGTAATAAAAGTTCCTTACGTATGCAACGTGGATTAATAATTAATGTTAACAAATTTGTCGCGCTGCCGTCTGTCGTAATTGGCACAAACTGCCGTCGGTTGCGTCAAGTGCACGTTTCGCATTGACTTTGAAAACGCGTTCCCTGAACTTGCCTCGACAAATGCCAGGGGGGAAGTATTTATGTAAGTAAATTAGAAAATACTACGTAGTTAAAAAAAATACGTTTAAACTTTAACTGTGTGTGTATATCTCTATAAAAGAAGTTAACAGGAAATTGTCAGATAACATAAAAGCAACGCTTAATTTAAAATTTTTTAAATTGCTGCACAAAATTGTTAGATTTGCTTCCTGATGAATTAATTTGTGAAAAGTCTTCTCTGTTTTTTGTAAGAACGAATCCATGACGGGAAACAGATTGAGTTTGGTAACATCCTATATATATAGAATTCATAGTTGTTGGTTTTCAAATATAAGTGTTTTTTGTTTTTTTTTTTTTAAATATCAATCATAACAAAAGAAGAAACATATAATCAGTCATGGCATAGTCGTTTTTATTTATTTTAATAGTTCGTTATAGTGGAGAAACCTTATAATAATTCATATTGTAATGATAATTCTATATACCGGGTGTCCCGCGACATGTTCTCACCCTTCTAGAATCTTTATTTATTAATCGATAAACCTGAATTTTGGAGACAATAAACTAAACAAAAAATGGAATTTTTCGACATACTGATAGCCGTCATAGGACTTCCGGTTTCGCTGGAAGTGATATCAACTTTCTTATTTTAAATGGAACACCCTATATATTTTTACATATTTAAAATCTACGGATCATTACGAGTCCGAATACGTATCAATTTTTAATTTTAGTTTCCATGACAACGAAAAAAAAAACTTTTTTATTTTTCAATCTAGAAAGCTATGAATCGCATTTTTTCGATCTAATGCGATCAACTGTTTCGAAAAAATCACTCCTTTGATGGTATTTTGATTTTTAACATTTTTACAGTATTTGAAATTTTCATTAGCTCTTAACTCATTTATTCCGATAGAATCTCATATGTTTCTTAGCTTTGTTCAACTGAACATTTTTTTCTGAATACGCTGATACCAGATACGTCATATTTTCTTTGAAAATAATTTAAAGTAAAGCATGTCTTATTGAAATTTTACACTCCCTTTATTTCAAATGACTTTCAAAGAAAATATGACGTATTTGGTATCAGCGTACTCAGAAAAAAATGTTCTGTTAAACTAAGCTAAGAAACAGATGAGGTTCTATCGAAAAAAATGAGTTAAGAGCTAATGAAAATTTCAAATACTGTAAAAATGTTAAAAATCAAAATACCATCAAAGGAGTGATTTTTTCGAAACACTTGATCGCATTAGATCGAAAAAATGCGATTCATAGCTTTCTAGATTGAAAAATAAAAAAGTTTTTTTCGTTGTCATGGAAACCAAAATTAACAATTGATACGTATTCGGACGCGTAACGATTCGTAGATTTTAAATATGTAAAAATATATAGGGTGTTCCATTTAAAATAAGAAAGTTGATATCACTTCCGGCGAAACCGGAAGTCCTATGACGACTATCAGTATGTCGAAAAATTCCATTTTTTGTTTAGTTTATCGTCTCCAAAATTCAGGTTAATCGATTAATAAATAAAGATTCTAGAAGGGTGAGCACATGGCGCGGGACACCCGGTATATTTTTTTTATGCACAGAAATGAGTACTTTCCTTTTTTTAAATAAATGACTGCGATTTGATAATACTCTATACATACACATGTTAAAAAAAATCTAGCCGATTCACTTGATACAGAAATTAACCTAACCATCTGTATTTCATAAATACATTTAGATTTCCATAAGTTTATACGAAATTTTTCAATTATGCATCATGTTTTCATATATTATAATTAGATAAGTGGGCAGCAAGAAACGTTAATTGGTTATAAATAGAGACGCAATTAAGCTGGAATTTTTTGAGCGTTTAATGAGCAATTTTCTTTAATTACGCGCGTTTACGTCGTCGTCGCCGCCGCCAAGAAGCCGCCTCGACAGCGAAATGCAAATCGTTCGTTCTCAACAAAATTATTAAGGCATTGCTATTAATAAATTAAAAAAAAATAACACTTAGTATTACGTGTCTACGTATACACAACACAAAAAGCAATGTGTATATTATCTTTTTTTGTCGCAGCTGTTTGGGCTCTTTTTTTTTTCTTCTTACTTAATTAGTACGTATTTGCGCTACTGACTTTGCTGATGTGATGTGATGACCTAATCGAGATGACACGTTTCATTACGCTCATGCTAATTAGAAAAAAATGTGCCGCAGTGTATAATGACGCGCAGAAATAACGCGACATCGATTCGTTTCATTCTGCTTCCAGCTACTATACATTAATGTTTAATTGAGCAGACTAAGTTTCTTGGAAATACGTAAATAAGCAGATTGCAGTTCTTTGAAATAAATAAAATGGGGAAATCAGGAGTTTAAGTTGATGTTTGTGGGAGACATTAGTTTTGTTAGTTACTGTACATGCAAGACATTGTTACACAGCGATGTTCACGAACAACAAATATGTATGTATGTATGTGTCTTGATTAGATTAAAATTTGAATGATATTTATTTAACTAGATTGTGATAATTATAAAAATTGACGTTGGCGGCATATTATATGTATGTATGTATGTAGGTATGTATACCGTGCGATCAAAAAAGAAGGAATTTCACGGTTAACAGCACATAACTAAGGGTGATCAAAAATGAATCTGTGTTTCAGGGCAGAGGACAGACGTGTTCATTGTTGCATAGAATCATGAATGCTTTGAAATTTCTGTATTATACAGGGTTCCAACTAATTAAAGGGCCAGTATGAGATCTCGTAAACTATAAGAACTCTTATTTTCCGGAATATCTTCTTTATTTCTTAAGATAGAATCATAAAATTCGGTGTTTTTGTATTAAATTCGATGGACAATCTAATGCAGTTCGAAGAAATAGGTTAAGTTTGACAGTTTCGTAGATACGACTGTCAATTTTTTCTTTTCTTATGGACGCTATCTTAGATATTCATAGCAGGTGATGAAGAAATAATTTTTGAATGCGACCATATGAATATTTTTGCTTTTGTTTTAAAAGAAAATATTAGGTTACTGAGAATTTTTGTTAAAAAGTAACTTTTTAAGTAAATAAGTACCACAATTGAATAAGATTTCTTAATTTAACAATAATTTTAGTTTGAACGTTTACGCGCATCCGCCTACTAGATATATTTTTTTGTTTTAAAACAAAAGCATAAGTGTGTCATATGGTCGTATTCAGTTTTTGTTTTTGTATCACGTGGTATTAATACCCAAGATAGCGTCCATAAGAAAAAGGACAGTTGACAGTCGTATCTGCGAAACTGTTAATCCTAACCTATTTCTTCGGACTCTATTAGATTGTTCATCAAATTTAACATAAAAATATCGAATTTCATGATTCTATTTTAATAAATAAGGAAGGTATTCGAGATTTTCCAAAACTAAAATCTTCAGTTTTTTTAAGATATTTCAGAAACGAATTAAGGTAGAAAAGATTTTTTGAATATTTTGATAGGCTCCAAAATAGCGCAACTTTTTTGTAATTTAACCACCGTCTTCGTATCTCTTATAGTTTACGAAATCCCCACGGTGGCGCTTTAATTAGTTGTAACCCTGTATATTTAGTTTTTCTTTTAATAGCTCTATCCAGCGTTTATTTTATTTGAATTTGAAGAAGCACTTGTCAATAATGACAGCTAGCTGTCATTGTCAAGCCGTCAACAGTTACAAGTTACTCCAGTTGTACCCTTTAAAATTAAATTTCAGTTGTACATACGAATTCAAATAGTCATTCTTGACGACTTTGTATTTAAATTAAATTAGTCACCATTAAGCTGCACCCTAACGTACGTCATTCAGTGCTACCAACTCAGATATGTGTTCTTCCAATCGTAATCAATTTTATGAAAGAGAGATATTATGAATTGACTAACGTGTTCTCATATCCTAAAAACGTCATGGTCAAAAAATGACAGTTGCTTTAACGTAAGGTTGATTTTTTTTAACGTGAAATTAACAATAGTAGCTCAACTAAAACTTTAGAATTTGTTTTGTCGTTAAGTAATGACATTGTATTGTTGGTGCTACGTATTCTTCCATTTTTTATTTGGGATCACGCGGTATTGCGCAAGTAAAGATTGCGCTTTTAAAACAATATTTTTTGATAACACGATATCAATTAAATTTATAAGTGGAGGTAGGCCGTGGACCGTGGTATTAGGCAGTTGATATAAGCGAATAAACAAAAAAAACGACTTCTTAATTTGAGGTTAGGTTTAGAATGGTCAAACTGCACCAAGTCGTGAAGTCAACGGCCAGATCAAACTTACCTGACCGCGAGCTTTCCGAAGAAGAACTGTCAAATTTTGACATCTCAAGACGCAACAGTCAGTGTTACCAACTGTGTCTTGCGAATCACGGCCTGCTCTAATCATAAATCATAAATTTAATTGTGTAATTGACAACGTGGTACAATTAAAAAAAAAAAAATAAGTATCTCTGCTTTTATTAAAGACGTGCAACTTTTGTTGTTCTGGTTCTGACGTGAAATAGGTTTCTTTTTTGTCCAGCGTGAAGTCGGCAATAACTATGTAATTACTGCGGTTTTCATTTTTGCTACCGGAGGTGAGAAAATATGCGCCGCATTTAATTTAAACTTTCACGTAGCAATTTAAGCGTCGCTGAAAACAAACGTAGCGTTTTAATTCTTGTCCGGGTGAAAGCAACACTTCGTTTGTCCGTCCTTATTACCGTTTGTAATTATTATTTAAAGATAAAGGAAGGAATGTTACCAAGTGTTTATGTTTTTTTTTTTTTAAGTCGCAGGAAATGTATCAGCAAAGTTTCGATCACGTCACGCATATGACCAAGTTTTTTTTGATCACCCCATATAAACAAATCATTGCTACCCCACCTCACATATTATTTTTTGGCATCCAGTGTAACTGCTTTGTAGAGAACCAAGTACCAAAATAGACCTTTTTTTCAATGGGCACACGATAATGACAAAAAGAATTTAAATACTGACAAGCGCTCGATTATGTGCAATTATTTTTGATCACTCGCTGTTTTGTGATTTTTTTTTTTTGGGTTTGAACCGCTCTTATATTTTTTGATCGCCTGGTAGAAATGCGCTTAATACTTTTTTTTTAACGAAGGCGTGCTACATAGCATTGTCGTATTCCTCTGGTATTTGTGTCTTATCACGACGTGCCATGCTTGCGAAAATAAACTCGGAACTGCTGGTGACATCATGACGTTAAGAGCTGATTAACTTATTTAATTACAGCCGACCTAACAATGTCAGTTGAAGTCTGAACGCGCGGAGATTTTTACGGGTTTCCGCTCCTCTCGAGTTTCGAGGTGCGTTGAGAGAGAAAGAAAAAAAAATACATTTTGAGTCAGGTTAGTGAAAGGCTGTGTAAATGTTTGCTCTGCGTTAGGTTTAGTTCTTATTTGTATTTGAGTTTGCATGTAACGGTGCTAATGGATATTGTCCATGCGTTTTTCCTTGATCCTGACACACTTTTATACAGTTGGTGTATTTGTCTTTTACAGTGTGAGCAAAAATTACTGACACGTGTGAAGTTGCAGCCCACTCGTACAAGTTAACTAAACTGCAACTTCACAGGTATCAGTCATTTTTGCTCACACTGTATATGTACTTTTATAGTATACATTGTAATACGTAACGCAATTTTTTTTGTTCGATTAGCTAGGACGCCCTGTATGTTTATTTATTTAATCTTTCATTGGAAGTCAGTCACTACAACGCATAAAAAATTTAAGTACAAGTGCTAGTCGTAAAGATAAATCCAATTACCTGAAGTAAGTTTCTAACAAGAAAAAGAAATTAAACGTTTCTCCAATTTATGTTTTTTCAATTATTTAGAAAGTGTCTTTTCATAGGTTTTCAAACTATTTGCGGTCGCCGCCCACTTTGCAAGACAAAAATTGCTTAACGCCTCCCCCCCCCATTCCATCAATAATCCAGAACTTAACTTTTCAATGATTTTCTGATTTCAAAAAAACAAACTTCGCCACCCAATTTCCCGTGAACTCGCTACCGCCTCCCTAGAACACTTCAGCTCCCACTGGTGGGCGCTACCGCCCACTTTGATAATCTATGCTCTACATATAAGAGAAAAATTGACGGGTTTTGCTCGTTTCGTGTTAAACTTTTAATTTACGAAGAGCGGGTCTTGTGGTTTCGTTAAAAATTGTGAACTGCGGTTAAGTTTTCAGGAAGTGACACGTTTTCGGAACTTCGTCGTAGCCATCATTTCATAGATAATTCGATTAGTGAAATGAAAAACATTTTTTTATACCTAAAATATTTTCACGAAAGGAAATGTATTAAAAAAAATATATAATTATTGAATTACGATGTATACAGGGTGCCTCGGAATAACTGGTTGTACGAATTATATGACATTTTCCTAACCCTTTTGAGCAGCTATCTTCAAAACGAAACTTTATATTCGGAGTGAATTATTGAATTACGATATACAGGGTGCCTCGAAATAACTTATAGAGTGTAAGTATTAAAGCGGGTTATTATATGACATTTTCTAACCTCTTTGATAAGGGGGGTCCTCAAAACAAAATTCTATCTTCGGGGGGAGTAGAAACTAGTGCTTGAAAAGACGAATTATTTAAAAAAAATCATCAATCATGTTCTTGAGGCTTTTATTTATTTATTTTTTTTTATTTAAAAAAAAAAAAATAAGATTCATCGTCTTGGATAGGTACACTTTTAAAAGAGGAATAATTCGATGAACGAGGTGAAAAATACATACAGGGTTAATAGAATGAAGTGAATGCCTTTTTTTTGCATTTTCTAACGACGTGTTTCGTTGATTGAAATGAAAATTTGCAATCGCGAGCACTAAAATTTTATCAAGAATCATTTCCGGATGTGGCGCATCACATCCTACGCTGACACATACATTTAACAGAATTACACGTTTCGTTCATTTCGCATAAACGCTCCGGCGATTTTCTTCTCCTGATTTAAATGCGACCTTGTTTTTGCATCCAAGGAAAAAAAAGCCGCCGCCGCCGTGCTCTCTGCCCCCCCCCCCCACTTAGCAAACGGCGACGCTAATGCAGAGTTAAAATTAAAAAAATCGGTTTCGTCCGGCGACGTCGTCGTCGCGTCCAAAATAATTAGGCGTCTTTTTGACGTAATGAAAGACGCAAATCCCGATTTTCTTTTTCCTTTTCCTTGTCATTGGTGATCATAAAAAAAGCGTTTCATTTGAGTACGCCTGTGCTACAAGAAAAATACGTAAGAAATCATTTGAAGTGAATATGTACAAACTTTTAATTAATATTAATGCCGTGGTGGAAAATCAATTGATTTAAATGACAGCATTTGTTTCCTCCATGGTTTGGACTTTCCATTCGAGAAAATACTTGGAACAAGTTTACTCTGTTTTTTATTATCTTTGTGGCCGTGGTGGAAAATCAATCGACTCAAAAGACATTCGATTTTTCCTCCAAGGTAATGACTTTCTTAAATAAGGGTTTCTTTTGCGATGGATTAAGTTTGGTGTAAGTACCTACAATTTTTTTTCAAAGCAATATTGCCAGTTTGTTTATATTTCAATTAATTTAAATTGTTCAACAGCTAGACTCAAGTCCTAGTTTGCTTATTTTGGCTTCCTGAACGTGTCCTTAAAATATTTTCCCCTTGCCTCCCGAATCACCCTGCATAAGAAAAAAGAACATTTAAATTTTTTGTCCATAAAAGAAGCTTTTTGAATTCCTTGCGGGCTCATTTTTCACGAGGAATATTTTGTGTTATTTTATAAATAACGACTTCAGGGACAGATTATACAAGGTCCCCCAAAATAATTGTTTTTTATAATCAGATTTTAGAGACACATTGTACAGGATCCCTCAAAATAATTGTCGTTACGATCAGTTTTTACCGACATGTTATCGCAAAATAATCGTTCTTTATTATCAGTTGTTAGGGACACATTATACAGGGCCTCCCAAAATAATTTTGTTCTTTATGTTCAAATTTTAGAGGCATTATTATGCAATGTTCTAAAAAATAATTGTTTTATTTTCATGATCAGTTTTTAGAGGCACATTATACAGGATCACCCAAAATAATTGTTCTTTATGATCAGTTTTTAGGGACACCTTATACAAGGCCTCCCAAAATGATTTTGTTCTTTATGTTCAGATTTTAGAGGTATATTATACAGGGTCTTCAAAAATAGTTGTTTTTTTATGATGATCAATTTTTAGAAAGACATTATACAGGGCCCCCAAAAATAATGTTCTTTATGATAAGTTTTTGAAGTCGAATAGAATAAAAGTACACTGCGCAAATCAGTTGTTTTAAGAACAAACTCATGTTTCGCTTTTAGTCTGACACAAATGATGATCGTGCCGTATATTTGTTCGCTCTTAAAAAAAAAAGTGTTCGTTCACGCAGGCGTGGCGGGGGAGGTGATTGACTCCTGCACTTCATCTTGATTAAAAATCTTTGTAATAAAATAACTGTCACTTGACGGCTGTTTATTTTCGTTATTAAAAGCGCCATCTGTTGGTCACTCATTTTCGCGCGAAAGAGTACCTTTCAGTTTGACGTAGGTACAACGAACTGTCAGATCTGTCACATTTTTACGTGACTTGCTGCGCATTTACTGTTTTTTCAATAAATACTATATTATGTGTGTGCGAGGGCTTGCAAAACATTATTTATTAATGACTTATTTATGTTTAAATTAAGACGACAATAAATTTTAATAAGTAGATGTAATGCTAATCATCATCGCCTGGACATAAATAAAATGGTATGAATTCAAAGATGGCGATTGAACTGTCGTCACGACGAAGTTTCATTTGATACGAAGTTTACGGGTTTATGTTGACGCGGACGCTTTCTTACTTTGCACCGCCGCCATCTTGAATTTCAAAATGGCGTCTGTCATGTGGGCCAAATTGTCACGATGTCGGTCGCACGAGTCCCTCGTTGGAAGGCCGAGCTTGAAAGTGGCGCTCCCGACGTGCGAAACGGGGTTCCCCCCGACCCCCCGATGTATAATATGCTTTTAGAAATACTTTACTATATACAGGGTTACAACTAATTAAAGGGCCACTACGGAATCTCGTAAACTATAAGAGATACAAACATGGTTAAATTATAGAAAAGTGGCGCTACCTTGAGGTCTAAAAAAAAAATATGCAAAAAAATCTTTTCTATTTTCATTTGTTTTTGAAATATCTTCAAAAAAAACTGAAAATTCTCATTTTCGAAAATCTCGAATATCTTCTTTATTTCTTAAGATAGAATCACAAAATTCGGTGTTTTTACATTAAATTCGACGGACAACCTAATGCAATTCGAAGAAATTGGTTAGGTTTGACAGTTTCGCAGATACGACTGTCAACTGTTTCTTTTCTTGTGGACGCTACCACAGATATTCATAGCAAGTGATGCAGAAATAATTTTTAAATACGACCGTATGAACATTTATGCTTTTGTTTTGAAACAAAATAATAGATTACTAAGAATTTTTGTTAAAAAGTATTTTTTTTTAAGTGTAAATGTAAATAAGTATCGTAATTGAGTAAGATTTATTATTTTTGTAATAATTTTAGTTCTGAATGTTTACGCGCATCCGCCTACTAGATATTTATGTATTTTTTTAAATCTGTTGTAGTATCTTGATATTTTGTTTTAAAACAAAAGCATAAGCGTGTCGCATGGTCGTATTCAGATTTTGTTTTTGTATCACGTGGTATGAATACCCAAGGTAGCGTCCTTAAGAAAAAAGACAGTTGACAGTTTATCTGCGAAACTGTCAATCCTAACCTATTTCTTCGGACTTTATTAGATTGTTACGGGTTTATGTGGACGTGGACGCTTTCTTACTTCCTCCTCCGCCATCTTGAATTCCAAAATGACGTCTGTCATGTGGGCCAAATTACCGCGACGACTCCCTCGTTGGTAAGCCGAGCCTGAAAGTGGCGCTCCAGATGTGCGTAGTGGGATTCCCCCCGGTGTACAATGTGCTTTTAGAAGTACTTTATTTTATTTATGTATAGCGTGTTCCAAAATCATATAAATTTTTTAAAACTTTCATTATGCTTTGAAATCAAGCATGGTCGCCTTGCATGGGGGACTTATTAGGAGCAAATCCGCTTCAATTTGTCTATCCTACTGCAATGTCAAGTCAAAAAGCGATCGAAAGATGTCGCTGTTTTACCTGTTCAAAATAATACAGTCTGTTGTACACCAACTATTTTGAGGCATCTTGTATAGTAGTTTATTTTTCTTTTCTACTCAGTCAATCGCGCGATTTTCTGTTTCTTTCTTTCTTTCTTTTTTTTTCGAAGCAACGCACGGATTTTAAATTACAATTGGCAAGGAAACTCGCCGGTACTTGGAGTTTTCCGTTGCATACATATGCGGGTAATAAAGTGGCGTTAACCTTTGCGAATGAACTCTCTTCGACCTGCCGCGTGCATACATGCATACAGGGGGTATCAAACAAAAGGTCTTGACGCGACGCGACGCACTCTGCGAATGTTTATCCCTATCGTGAAACATTGTTAGCGAATTGTTTCAACCGCGCCAAACAAAAACTGTAACAACGTGCGGTCTCTGAAAGATTCGAAAACTATTATGAATTAAGTATTCCAGCTGCGTGCATCGCAGGTAGTGACGGTACGGTAGGCGATCCAAGGCTGCCTAGGTGGAAGAGATCGAGTTGACCATCTCTTCTTTTGGCTTCGTCTGCAACAAACACAACACGTTCGGGTGCAGTTCAGTTTCCAGTGCGTGTTAGCTTAGCGTGGTGAAAAACTCGATAAATGAAGGAGAAGAAGAAGCAGCAGCAGCAACAACAACAACAGGAGGTCGACGCGCTCTGTAAAATATAGGGTGGGTGCGTATAAATGCACAAAAGGAAAAGTGAAAGCGTCGATGCGGAACTTTCCGTGTGAGTTTAATTTAATAACACCTGCCGAAATTGTACTAAACATTGTTGTTAAATGTCTTCGATCTGAATCGGTGCCAGCACGCGTAACTGTTTTCCAAGTGCACCTGCTCGTGTACCTGCTAATCGAAGGGATTTAAGCATCTAAAAATAGTAGCAGAATACATTCCGGATTGTAGCGCGTAGAAAGCCAGTTAAAATAGTATGTGTGCACGCTTGATTTGTTCACCCTTTCATTTCTTCTTCTTTTTTTACGTTGTACTATATGTAACTGGTGTCAGACAATTATTGCAGTCCTGGGTGGCCGTGGAATCAAACAATATGAATTGTGATTCTTATCTCGAATCATTGAATTGACGTCATGTATTTAATGTTTTGTTGCTATTTGAAATAGTAATTACTTAAATAAACATGTTTTATTCTACAATAGTGCTTGGACACCCGTTAATTTACAATCAGATTACACTTGCGTCCATCTAAATTGAGAATATTGGACTATTATTCTTGTTTGCATAAAAATGTACATATGTACAATCTTGCACGGTTAAAAGAGAGCGAAAACAGCTAAAACTGCCAAAATTCAACTTAATCCCTGTTATAAATTAGTGCCAGGTAGGTTATGTATATACCTATCAGTGCTGCAAATCTTAAGAGAAAAAAAAACAGTGAAATCATAGCCCACTTTAATGAGGAATTCAATTGAAGGCACGGCATATGTAACGGCTGTCCAAACAATTATTGCATTCAAATAATATGAATCTCGCCGAGTCTTACTTCGCATCACATCATTGAATTGTTTGTTGATTGTCAAACAACAAACAAAAGTTCTTGTATTCGCATTTAATGTTTTATGTACAAACAATAAATTAGTGAATGAGTGTCTTAAGTAGCGACATCTTGCGATCGCTTTTTGACCTGACATTGCATTAGGATTGACAAATTCAAGCCAGTTTGCTCTACATACATATAATTAAAAACGGTTTGCAACAAAAAAAAAAAAAGGTAAGTTAGTTAAAGACGTTTGATTTTACAGCCATCCAGAACTGCAATAATTGTTGGACACACGTTACTGTACAATCACTCTGTATGTATAGTAACAAACTTTTTTTCAATGCGCTTCGCAGGCTACAGTGGAACTTTTCATTTGAAGCGTGTACAGTAAAATGAATTAAAGACATACGAAAGTGGAACGCTCGGTATAAAAGCTTCAAATGCAATAAGTAACAACAAAACGAAGCAAACATTCAAATGAGCGGGAGAAAACGGGCGAAAATTAAAACGACATGCGGGCGTGGTTTATTTCAAGTGGGCGTGGTTATCTTAAAAGAAACGAAAGGGGCGTGGCTTATTTCAAAAGGGTGCGGTTATTTTCGAAAAAAAAGTAGCCAAGGCGTGGCCTAGAAAAAATATTCGCGCGAGAAAAACACAGTCTAGGCGTAGCCTTTTCGAAAAGAGGCGTAGCCTCGAAAAAATATTTACGTGACAACACAGTCTAGGCGTGGCCTATTCTAAAAGAGGCGTAGCCTAGAAAAAATATTCATGTGACAAAAACACAGTCTAGGACTGGCCTATTCTAAAAGAGGCGTGGCCTAGAAAAATATTCATACGACAAAAACACAGTCTAGGCGTGGCCTATTCTAAAAGAATTGGATTAAAATTTTATTTATTTTTAATAACCAGTCATAACTTTATAATTCTTTAATTTCAGTGTTTATAATTTTATTTTGATTTTTTTTTGTTTTTAAATATCAAGTACCCAATACAAAGTCACCTTCAGAAGGCCTTGAAGTTAAAAATCTAATTAGTTAAGTTCATAATACCCGTCGAATTTTCCGAATCCAGACATGATTTTTAATTTAGAGCCCTTCTGGCGGTGACTTTGAATCCCATGTGAGATTGACGTGGTTTGTTCCAAAATCAAATCAATCAAAGGGGCGTGGCTGGTTTCAAGGGGGTGTGGTTATTAAAAAAAAAAGATAACCAAGCCGTGCCCTAGCAAAAACGATTAATGCGATTTATGGCGGCAGGTACACGGTCTGGGCGTGGCCTATTCTAAAAAGGCGTATTTTTCTAACATCAACGTAATCTACAGAGGGTCTTGGCGTTAAAAATCTCTTGACAGTAATTTAATTATTAATGCAAAGGGGCGTAATTGCATCAATAGAAAGCGCAACCTTGCAATAAATTAAATTACAGCTATAGTATTATCTATTTAAAACACATTACTTTTTATATTGTAAATAAGTAGCTGCTATTTACAATAGAAAGTTCGTGTCTTACGGCTATTTATAATAGAAAAGGCGTGGCTTACAGCTATTTAATAATAGAAAGGGCGTGGCTTACGGCTATTTATAATAGAAAGGGCGTGGCTTACGATTATTTATAATAGAAAGGGCGTGGCTTACTGCTATTTGTAATAGAAAGGGCGTGGCTTACTGCTATTTGTAATAGAAAATGCGTGGTTTACAGCTATTTACAATAGAGAGGGTGGGGCTTACGGCTATTTGTAATAGAAAGGGCGTGGTTTACGGCTATTTATAATCGAAAAGGCGTGGCTTACGGGTAAGGTAAGCCACAACACTTAGTTTTTAATCGTAAGTGACGTACATAAAGTCAATCTATGAATGTAATTATTAGTCATAGTTATTTATTTTGTTAACATTTGCGTAAAATTGTTAGTAAACACAACTGGTTTCCACGTTTCCACGAACTTGAATAATAATAGCTAATGATGACATAGTAGGCGTTGCTTGTAAAGAATGGGAATAGCTGCAACAAAAGTGACGTAACTTGTAACAATAGAAGCACGGTTTACCTCTGAAGGGCGTGGTTTATAACAAGAGACCTTAATTGATTTGGTGCTGCATTATTATTATTGTTAAATTAATGTAGATTAACTTAACCTTCGTTACTTCTATTTATTTGTTTATTATCGAATACAATAAGTATTCTTTCTTGGTTTTAATAGCAATACCTAATTGAAATATTAAAAGGGCGTGGCTTTTGATGAGTAGGGCGTGCTTTATAGTTAAAGTTGTATAAGAGGCGGTTTATTCCAAAACGACGCAATTTGGTTTTAAATTTTTAATTCTTAATAAATCTACCAGTTAATCGTATACCATGTACTAATTTTAGTAATGTTTAATTTTCGTAATGCCTTTCGTTTTCCATACGCAATATTACTGTTGGTTGTTAATATATTATGATTTCATCACTATTTATCCGTATTTTTAATTCCATTGTTACTTCGCAATTTTAATTTCGCAACGCAACAAATTACAGCTTCGTTCGACAACACGAGATAATTGTCTGTTTAAACTTATCAGTATTTCAACAAGAGTAATCTATGCAGACCCGCGACGGAGAGGAAACTGCAACAAGCGATTCGACTTCCTGTGAGTGCCGTAACTTCCTGCGCGAGTTTTCGCTCTAATCACCGCCCTCAGGTTATTTTCACCTAATTGCGTCATCCTCAATTTGCAATAACACTTACAATTTGATTGTTGCCCTGACAAATGCTTCTTCCATCTAGTGGCCAAGGTGTAAATGTCATGGCCAGAGAAAAGCGCCATCTTACGCGGGATACTATGATTAAATAGAAAACGTTGCTTTTTGAGCACACCTCGTGATTCTCAATTTGTTTGTAACACATGTTTCTCTGTGGGTAGAAGCTTGATAAATGCGTCCATCTAGTGGCCAAGGTGTACATTTCATGGCCGGAGGAAAAAACGTCATCTTTTGAGCGGTTTAATTAAATACTGAACATTACTTTTTGAGCGCACCTTGTAAAAGCTTTAGGTATTTTAAGTACTTACTTAAGCAAGCAATTGACTTGACTTTCGACTTTCCTCGACGATTCATGTAAAATTAATTTTTCACAATTATAATCCTTGATTGACTTTTACACCTTTTACAGTTGTCAACCATACAATAATTTATGAAAATTCGTTTGAAGTCTGAAGACGAAAATGAATCTTCGTTTTTTAGGGCGACCAATTCGCTTTTCAGAAATCGATCGCTCACAATGCGTTTGGTTTCAGTATTTTAAAATAATATGCCATGTAAGTTCATTCATTATAAACTTGTTGCTAAATTTAACGCTTCGCCGTATAATTTATTTATTCAAGCAAAGATGTGCATACATTTAACAATTTTTTTCTCTGTTATTAAATGAATTATTTTTCAACTTGCCTAAGTGATGTTATTGCACGGGTTTGTTGATTCAAACCAGCTGTACAAATCATGCAGTCAATTGTTCTTTCGCTTATGTAAATGTGAAGTTTTTTTTTTACATTTGAAAATGAACAGCATTTACACTACTAAAATAAAAATAATAGTAAGTGTAAGGATGAAAATAGTCGTGGATCTACTGCAATCTCTGCAAGCCTCTTCACATATATTTTATTTTATTTTTTCTTCTAGAGGTGTAGAATTATGAAGGCGTCCGACTTGCGCCGGGCCTTATTGATACTTTTCGCATTATGTGGGATTGTAATGGTGTACTTCTACTGTCAACAAACTTCTAAACCCAACATCATACCAGCCACCAAATTTCTAGGAAACATCAAAGTAAATCCCCTGTAAGTATCTTCGTTTAAACTATAAAATATAATTCCCTTGAATTTTTTTTTTTTCTTCTTTTAGTCCAACTGATGTTCGATGGACATGGAAATGCTCGAGCCAGCAACGCTGCGAAAGATTCCAAGCAAGCACCACCGACAAACGAACCTCTTTAGCAACCTGCAACATGGTGTGCGGTCCAACTCACTTGTGGCCTTTACCTACGGGACCAATGAGGCTAGGCAATCGAATCGTCTCATTCCAACAACACCAAATGCATTTCGAAACCAACGCCGAAGAACCAGCTCGTTCCCTCTTACACCAAACGTACATCACTTTCAATGACAGCATCAGGCCGTCTTCTTCCCAGGCTCCCGATGCGTCGCCCCCGAGGAGCGACGTGGACAAGTTCCTAGTGAGAGTCTTTGTTTTGCACTCGGATGAAGTGAAGCTGCGCATGAAGACGGATGAAAGTTACAACGTGAGCGTCCACCTGAAGAACAGCGATGTCATTGCAGATATTAAAGCGAGGACTTTCTTCGGGGCCAGGCACGCCCTTGAAACTTTAGCACAGCTGATTTGGTGGGATGTTGAGTTTGATGGTGTGACTTTAAAGACTTTGTTGAACATCACCATACAAGACGCACCGGTTTTCCCCTACAGAGGGTTGATGCTTGATACCTCTCGCAACTTCATGTCCGTCAGTAGTCTTAAGCGTGTTATTAATGGAATGGCTGCGAATAAGTTGAACGTGTTCCACTGGCATGTGTCCGACTCACAGAGTTTCCCCCTTGAATTACCTCGAGTGCCTCAGTTGAGTAAGTACGGTGCTTACGATGCGAACTCGATTTATACAATCGCTGAAGTGAAGGACCTAGTCGAGTATGCACGCTTGCGTGGCATTCGAATTGTCATCGAGGTGGACACACCGGCGCACGCAGGCAACGGTTGGTTGTGGGGGCCTGAAGAAGGCCTGGGTGATTTAGCCGTGTGTGTAAATGCGCAGCCCTGGCATTTCTACTGCGGGGAGCCCCCGTGCGGCCAGCTGAATCCGGAGAACCCTCAGGTTTACGATGTCCTAGAAAAGGTGTACAAAGACATCCTGGAATTAACGGGGGAAGACGAAGTGTTCCACATCGGTGGTGACGAGGTCAACTTGGAGTGTTGGGAAGAGTACTTATACAAGAATGTAACTCCGTCGAATTACACCGACTTACATTACTTATGGGGGGAGTTCACCTTGAAGATATTGCAACGCTTAGAGCGTGCGAACGGAGGACGGAAACCTAAATATATAATTGCTTGGTCCAGCAATTTGAGCAAGCGCCCTTATAACTCGAGGTACTTAAATAAAGATGATGTGGTGATACAAAGTTGGGGGGCCAGTGATTGGACTGAGACGCGCGAGCTCTTATCCGACGGTTATCATGTGATTTTGTCGCATGTGAATGCGTGGTACCTCGACTGTGGTTTCGGACGGTGGAGAGAAAGAGGCGAAGCCGCTTGTGATCCTTACAGGACTTGGCAGACAGTGTACTTACACCAACCGTGGCTGTACGATCGGGTGTATCAGAAGCACATGTTGGGCGCAGAGGCTTGCTTGTGGAGCGAACAACTCGATGAGGTTTCGCTTGACACGAGGCTCTGGCCTCGTGCAGCAGCATTCGCTGAACGCGTCTGGAGCGATCCTAAAGTGGACGTCGATGCTTACAGCATACAAGAGAGCGTGTACACTCGGTTGTCAGCGCAGAGACAGCGGATGGTAGACCGTGGCTTTCACGTAGAAGCCATGTGGCCACTGTGGTGCACTCAAAACCCTGGAATGTGCCTTTGATATAAAAAAAAAACAATTCAATGCAAAGCGCTGCAAAGTGATATTAAGTTATTTATTATGTGATATGTGTTACTTTAAAGACGACACCGCCGATGATATTTTTTTATAAAATTCGACTGTGTACATAGCGTTTTATTTCTCTCTCCTAGTACAAAACTTCAAGAAAGTGCCAGTTGTGACCAATATTGTATACTTAGGACGAAAGTTATTTATAAATCTAGTTTTAAGCTGTTATACATTACTGTTTTTAATATTATTTATTAAATGCAAAACACATTACTGTTATTTTTTAATCTGTCTCGATTGTCACGTATGAAGTTGCAGCTTACACTTCCAGTCATTTAGTATGACAAACAGACTTTATTAAAACTTACACAGCCATCATTAAAAAAGAAAAAGAGATGAAATTAAATGCTAAGTATCTACCAATCGTCTTGCCTAAATCTATACGTCCAATTATCACTTCTAATCACGCTGAGACGCGGTCCATAATACGGCATGACGTAAGCTGAGCCATCAGCAGGTTCGACGACTTGCGTTGCGATAAGAATAATATCGATTAACTGCCCTAAAAACATGAAACCCAACGTGCAAAACTTTGCCAATCCGATGGCCGGGTACCCCAAATAAAACCGATCTACACCGAACATCCCCAGAAATACAGACAGTAACATCGTCGTCTCAAACGAGTATCCATTCCTGCAAAATAATTGAGCTAAACGCCTGCCGAGTCAATTGAGCCAAACCTACTGACGTCCACTTGCAGGGCAGTTCTTTTGTGAACGACGAATTCTTGGTCTCGGTGCAAATCAACCCTTCAACGGCCACACAGAAAACTGAAAGCAGTGTTTGTAACATGCAATTTTGCAACATGAAAAAAAGGGGGCGTTTTTTCTAACCTCTGGCTTTATTTTCTTTGGTGCAGCCCTTAAACTGCTGCGTCTTCGTATCGATTTGATTCAGCCTGGGGTCGGGGCATATGAACTGCCCCATGCGTAATTTGTTGCAGTCGACCTCATATGTGCGGTTAGGTGAATTGTTGAACTCTGCGTTCTGAATACTTTCCGCCAATGTGAAGAGGAACAGCACGTTAATGACGCAAAGTTTTAATTTGCACATAGCAGCTCGCCATTTAACCTTAGTTGTTAAAACGAAACGTCAAAGTCGCACTGTCACCAACTTAACAAAAATATCAAATAGCAACCACTTTCTGTTTTCCGAGCAAGTCTCCGCTGCCTTTTTGAAAACGTTGCAAGAGGCGGTTACAGAATATTAATAATCTAGATCAAGATCAAATTGTTATTAACGTTAGCGTTTGTTCCCCACTAGTTCATTGCAGAGAGGAAAGACCTTGAGCGGAGCTGTCATATGTTGTGGCTGAGGTATATTTCAAGATTCGCTGGTGAAAATTGTAATTCTAACCTCAATTGTAAATGTCAACCTAATATGATCAAAATAATGAAAATAATCAAGAAAATATAATTATTTAATTTAATCACGTGATATAATATTAAAATAAATTTAATATTTTTCTGGACTACCTTAGGATGAATAAAAATGATCCTTTTGTACACACTACGCAGTGTCCGTCGCCTTAACTTGGAAATCTTTTTGTGCATCTGCAAGCCTAGAATATTTAAATGTGTGTCGCGCGATAAATCGTTGTTTGTAGAAGTGCCCGACTCATTGGATGTCTTCACGACTCAGCTGCTTCAAAAGAAGTCAGATAAATGGGGCGGCCTGAACGCAAGCGGGGTCCTCCCAACTAACTTGACGGAGACTTCGAAAAGCACTAAGCCAAGTATTAACGACGTGCAGTATTTAACAAAGAAAGAAATTGATGGGGTATTTCAGGATGCTTTAGACGAGCTTGATAAAAGCAAGGTTGATTTGCTAGTGAAAGAGTGCATCGGCCACGAAAAATGCCCTTCCGTGTCAGTCCTCGTCAGTGCTCTATCGTTTTTTTCACAGCGAGGCGACGTCGAAGGAATAAAAAACGTGAGAGACTTATGCAAAGGCGCTTACCCCGATTTCGTTTGCACCAATTCGAATTTCGATCACTATTTAGCCGAAGCGATTTGGCTGAAGGGGGGTGTGATTAAAGCGCTGGAGTTATTCGATACGGTTTACAGGACGAATACGTTTTTACGAAGGCGCATTCGACTTACGCTCCGATATTTAATACACGAGGCGGTTACAAATAGGAGCGAAGCCGTTGTGGTTTCCATCGTTCGATTCTGCGAAAGCCTGTCTAAACAGTACAAGGATTACTACCCGTTGGTGACGTTGTGGCAGGTGTGTTTTCTGAGCGAGTGGCATGCAGATCAGTGCATTGCTCTTAAACTAATGGAGAAAAACGCCGGGTTTTGTAGGGCCGTGATGAATCAAGTGCCGTACATAGTTTCTGCTTCGTTAAAAAACCATCGAACCGAGCCCGTCTATAGATTACTGGAGATTCTGTTGAAGTACGATTTTAAAATGCAGTCTTCGATTGTGCTCATCGCTCTTTTCGATTATAGATGTAAGTGACGTTTCCATATTTGAAACGCACATTTTTCTTTTTTTGCTGTTTTGCAGACCGTCACGGGGATTTAGTGCGCTGCTTGGAAATCTACAATTGGTCAATGGAACACAACGTGAGTTTACCAACGGTCCAACACGTAAAATTCCTGAAATTATTATTAAATCAGAATCAAGTTGGGATGGCAAGACAGCCGACGACGACGACGAAGCCCCCTAAGTACAACTTGAAGTTTTAGCTCGACATGTAATAAAACGTGTATTTATTTAAGAAAAAAAAAAGAAAGAAAAACATGTATGCAGTAGAATAAAACAGCTCACCTTAACATAAAAAAAATACGTAATAACACATAAACTGCAATAAACGAGTTAAAAATCAAAGTGTACGCATATATTAATTAATTAATTCGATTTCAACGCGTACTTTCTGAAAACACAGTTATTTTTATGTAATAACGCACCTGGTTACACGTGAAAAGAAATAAGAGTATAATAATTAAAATAAATAAAGAGAAATGCAACAAAAAAAAACTACTAGTAATATACATAATAACATATAAAGTGGTTCTTATTATTATTATTATTATTATCTTTAATATTATTGCATACTAATGATAAAATTCATATTAAAAATAGAAAACTTTTTGTCATCGTTATTGTTTCTGACAATCAACAAACATCCTGCGACGTTATTACTCTCGTTTACAAATAGAATTTAGGCCTCTTTAGTGATTTTCTTCAGATCTTTCATTGTCCCCGTAAAACTTTGGCTGAAAAACGTCGACATTTCAGAACGATCAAAGTCCATCGATCGCTTAAAACACTCACCAAATCATGAGAATCCGGTTTCGCATTCTCTTCCTCGTCGTCTGAGTCTTCCTCCCCGGACGTATCAGCGTTACCCCGTTCGCGAGAACTATCGTTGCTTGTGTTGTGGTCCTTGGCGTTCTTTAGAATCTCGTAACAGTGTAGGCACACTCGCAGGGGTTTCGAGCTCTGATTCGGAAGCAAGAAGCGTTTGTTCGAGCAGGGACCGCACACGACTGCCCCGCATTTACGACAGTGATGCTAAAAATCACTCGGTCAACGATTATTTATATACACATGTGCAACGCATTTACCCTTCTGTTGATTAAAGTAAACTGAGTTTTCTTGCAATGCATGCAGACTGGGGCCTCACCATCCGGCACCCAAACGGCCGCGTGAACCTCAACAGCTTTCTTGCCACCTACAAAATATTCTTAATAGTTCCAAAAAAACTGATAATAATTCTAAAATAAAGGTGAAGTGACCTACTTTTTCTTAACAGATCTTCAATACATTTATTTATGTGGGCCATCCATTCTTGTTTTTCTGTCGGCGTCGCTGCGTACACCGCAAACGACTTCGAGGCAGTTCGAATCAACCAACCATTATGATATACTGCAATCATGAACGAATTAACTCGGTCTGAATCACGAACTAAAGTAAATACTCACGACTCTCGTCCTCTAAACTCTCCAGCTTGACTTCTTCTAGTGGAATGATGTGTTGCTTATTGTATTTCTTCTTGTTAATAACTATGTTACCGTAAACTAGAATATCGTTAAATAAAAAGAACTGTCGCGCTTTCGGCTTCTTTCGACACATCTTTGTTAGGACACCTTCCCCGACGAGTACTCTGCCAGGCACGGCTAAGGGCTGAAGGAAAATGTGAGAACGAATTAAGCTATTTAGTTTGAAGGGGGCTGCGTGCTACTTACTTGTCCCGAGCTGCCGAAGCAGCCCTCAACCATCGCTATCCTGCGAGCATTCGCTTCACTGTTCACTAAAAATTCGAGAGTCATAGCGAAAAGTAAACGTTGCACGGAGTAACTGCGCCAAGTGAAATAGACCATAAAAATTATGGCAGTGCCTAAATGACTAATTGCTTGTTTGTGGTGGAACTCTTACCTAATCTATCGACCATCTTGCGGCTGCTCGTTCGCGTTTCACTCGGCCTCGAAGAGTTTCGCGTACTACGAAAATTGAAGTGATAAATTCACCACCATGATCAGCAACAAAATTTTGTGGAACGATTTTATTTTACGGCAGAGGGGAGTCTACCAGGTTCTAACCTTGACTTAATGTCTTGTCAAATGTAAGTGTCAAAGGTGGTCATGAAGTTAGCCACGTATTCAACAACCTGTTTAATTTTATTTATTTAATTACATCAGGATTTAATTACATCAGGACGAAACCTGATTACTTACAAACGAAATAATTAATTTACGAGTTTTATTTATTAAAAATTAACTAAGCAAAATCGTTCATTAAAATTAGCGATGAAAAGCCAATAATAGTCATCTCGAACATTGATAACAGATGGCGGCCAATAAATTAATACCGAAACCAAAGAATATATTTAAATTAGTAAACTAATAACAAATAAAATAAATCATTTGCCTTTGTCAGCAAATTTAACATGCTTGATTTATCAATTAATAAATTAAAATGTGTGCCAGTGCTACACAGAGAGTAGTTTTGAAAATCATCAAGAGATGGCACTCGTTAAATTAAATGTCATCTTGAAAATTTAAGGTTAGGTTTTTTTATTTGTTATTAATAATTATAAGGCACATTTTAATAACGAATTCGAAAATTATTTTAAATTAAATTTGATTGACTCTGCAGAAATTTATTTCCTGACAAACAAAGTCGAATTGTGAAATCAGGATGTCATACTTATTACACATTATCAAATTTAAACAATTTTGTTATCTGGGAAGCATTTACATATTAAATGCAATGCAATTCTGTTTTTCGTATAAATTAAATAAAACGTAACGCTTCCTATTACTGTATGACATGTTATAACTGAGAATTCTAATTATAATTAGTCACTGGCTGAGTAATCTTATCAGCATTTAGATAAGTTTTGGCTTCGTGACTCAGTACGTGTTATTTTTTGTTTTTTTTGTGTTGGCTTTGCAGATAATGTCGGCCCCACCTTACAGTGGTGCCCCGGGAATGCCACCCCTTCCACATGGAGGGCATGTACCGGCAGCAGGTAAAGAATGTGTAAGTTGAGAGTTGGCGGATACCTGTATTTAATCGTATTGCAGGAATTGCGATGCCACCTCTTCCACCTGGTGGTGCAACAGCGCCTCCTATGCCACCACCCGGAACACACATGCCGCATTTACCACCTCCTCATATGCCACACCCCGGGGCACACATCCCCCCACCCGGGTTGCCAATGCCTCAACCGTCATATCCACATCCTCCATCGGGTGCTACAATATATCCTCATCCTCACCATGACCCGCACATTCACCCTCACCATCATCCGCATCCTCATCCTCATCCTCACTCAGGTGGTCACACTATTTACCCCGCCCCCTTTCCCCCAGGAATACTTTCACCCGGACACAAACCGAAAAAAATGAAAAAAAAGAAGTTGAAAAAGGCCGAGAAGTACGGGCTTCCGATCGCAGCAGGAGCTGCGGGGGTTGGAGTTGGGGCGTACGCGTTTTCCAAGCATCATAAGAAGCATAAGAAACATAAGCACCGCTCGTCGTCTTCTTCCTCGTCCTCGTCTAGCAGCAGCTCCAGTGACTGATTGATACGACTGCGTCGTGTTAACTTTCCACAATCACAAATGATTGCTGCATGCTACAATATTTTTGAATTAGGAAAGCGATCGATTGTAATGCTAAATAAAAATAAAAGATAAAGATTCAGCGATGATTGTGAAGAGTTAATACAATTTCTTCTGGCTGAGAAAAGTTCCTGTGGCCTTAAAATAACCAGGTGCATTTTATTTATATGAATATTTAACGTATTAATTAAGGTATAATTGTATACTGTGGTGAAAAAAATATTAATATGCTGCCAAACATTACGTAGGATCTATATTTTCTGCTTGAAATATGCTAGAATTATTATTTATTTTTAAACCACGATTTTATTTTTTTATTATTGATAGCAACCTCTTCTGTTTCTGCGTTAAATGTCAAGTAATAAAACAGAAACTTCTTTTTATAGTTACTACATTGGGTATGTTATGAATAATTTAGAGTTAATTGTTTGGTTGGACAGTTTCTTTTTATGTTACGGAATGTTATTTGTACAAGGGTTTGTTTAAATGAATACTAAAAATGCAACCTGTCTTCTTTTATTTGCTCTTAATGAACTACCTTATTTTCTTTAATACAAAATTATGCAGAAGATGACGTCTGAAGTTTTTGGAATGGGCAACCCATCAAACGCGTTTGCATAATGGGTTGCCTATTTCCAGTTTTTAGGCGCTTTGATTCAAAACGGGCAATTTGTATTTAGAGCTTCTTGGATTGTTGTTGTGGAAACGAATTAATGGATCCATTAATTTTTACCGCCACTAAAGCAGAGTTTCCGAGCTTTCCGAAATGGTACTGACTAGGGGTGCGTCTTTAAATTGTTTCAGAGTACACATTCTGATAATTTCAGTGTATCTAACATCAGAATAGACTAGGAAAGTAAACGTCATAGAAGGCGGAGCTGAGTCGTTTAGTATCTTTCTCTAATCTCTAGTCGGGACATAAATATGCCGTAAATTATTCCTGCTATAACGCCGGGATTAATGTAAACATAACCTAACATTGAAAAATATTCAGACGTCGAGAACTCACACTTCTATAAGTTAGTACGTCATAATATTTTTCCTTGAAAAATACTTGACAAAGTCATTACATGCTTTCTAACAGATATTTTCACCCAACTGTTTTTATTTTATTCTGTTAGGTTATGTTTGTTAACGTTGTTGACAGACGACTGTACTTAGCTCAGACATACATTTTGTACAAATTTTTAATAACAAATGAATCAAATATTTACGTAAAATAAGCCCAACTGAAACAATTTTATTGAAGTTTTTCACCATAAGTTTCAGTAATAAGGAAAATTTTTACAAGAACTCTATGTAGAGTGAGTGTTTTCAGTTTATTTAATCCAACCCATGCATTTTTGCAGTCCGTTTCAAATTTCGCGCCAGCTTTAGGACCGCCCACTTTCCTAATCTATCGGTTCCGCTGTAATTATTACAACGTTTATAAATCTCACTGTAAAATTACTCTAAAGTATTACATTTGTTACCGCGCTCAAGACTACGGTAATATTTACCGAGTTTGCGCAGTTGTTTTGAAATCTGAATTATCGGCACAGAACTAATCCAAAATATGATTGTTTCAATTGTTTCTGACTTAGAAGTGTTAATTGTGAGATACATGAGGTGACTAGCTGCTAAGATGGACGACAATTACGTATTCCTACTGAGTATGCTGGGACAACCTTGATGGTAAGTAGTGAAATGTTTAAAAAATATTGAAAGTATAGTTTTGAGGTTAGTAATATATAATTTTTGGATAGTTCTTGCTCGTGAGAATTGCAAAGAGTACGAAACAAATAAAAAGGCTTTTTAAAAACGAGCTAAAAGAGTAATTTATTGACTTACTTTGACGTTTCGCAAATCTAATTATTTGATTCATTACTTTTGATGAAATATCAAACGTCAAAATAAGTCAATAAATTACTCTTTTACCTCGTTTTAAAAAGCCTTTTTAATAATCTCTGTTAATAATATACATTGGTGTCATATTACAAAAGTGAATTGTAATGCAATGAAAATTACATTACAGTGTAAACGTTTACGAACGCACCCAAGTTAATTTAATGCTGCAAACTTAATTAACGCACGAGCAACTCATATAATGATGTTTTTCCCTAAGCCTAAGCCATTCATATAATGCGTTTCTTCACTTTCAATGAATTGAATTTTCTCCTCTTAAACTACCTACTTTTTTGGTTCGAAGATTGGCCATTTGGGGATTGCTGCTATTGGTTTTGATTGATCACGTGATCAACTATAACCAATAACTTTCGTCAAGTGAACGACGACAGCCAATGGCAGCAATCTCCAAGTAACCAATTCTCCAAAGCTGCTTTTTCGATTTATTAATTTTCTTATTCGTGCGCACCTTAAGTTTTGACATTTCCGGAGCCTTATGGTATAAGGCCTTAAGAATGAAATTTGCGTGTTGCGAGGTGCAGTTCAATTGCGCATGTATTCTTTTGTTTTTGGACCATATTATTTATTTTAGAAAAATTTTGTGCAAATCGTTTTTGACAGCAAACATGGCCGCCTTGCATGGGGGACTCATTAGGAGCAAATCCCGCTTCAATTTGTCTATCCTACTGCAATGTTAGGTCAAAAAGCGATAGTAAGATGTCGCTATTTTATATGTTCATATTATTTATATTTTCAAGTCATTTGATTCGAGTTCCCTTTTTCTTTTCGCCGAATTCTTTTCTAGAATACTACGGACGTTCATGCAAACGTCAATCCCCTCCCGCCCTGTATAGGCAAGAAATTGTACTCTGTTGGTACAACCAATAAATTCAATTTGCATTTGAGGTATATTTATGTTTAATGGGATTAGGAATTTTTATTTCATATTAAAGGAGACTTCGACAGAATTATAATATATTGTAAGCTTAATTAAAATTAAGTAGGTAAACATAATTAAGACAATAAATAGGCGATCAAATAATCGATCTTTGGCTTCTGCAAAAATAAAATTTCTGAAACGTTCCGAAAAATGTACACGGCTTCCTGGCTTGGCACGTTGATTTATTCTTCCTTGTCTTCATCCATTCTGTGCTCAGATGTCATTCCAGTTTCTTCTTCATCCTACAAAGAAAGAGAAACCAGAGGATTTTACGAAAAATTATTATTATTGCACCACTTACTTTCATCATTTTCTCTTCTTCCAGTTTCTTCTTGTTCGCTCGATTGAAAAATCCTGCCTGAAATGTGCACGTTTTACATTAATTAACCACCTGTCTCTCATAAATAATTTAGTGGATATCATGTACCTTATACAGCCCTGCGATTATAAGCAGAAGAAGCAAAATTCCACAAATAACAGCCACTATTATAATCCAAATTGGAATCGAATGCTCTGCAGTCGGACCAATGAAAACACTCGCCACAGAAACTTCATGAGGCCTAAAATTAATTAACGATAAATTAACCAATGAAATTTAATATTTTTAATTGTCTAGCTACCTCGTCTCTGCATTATTTTGCACAGTTTGAATCATGCTAAGCGCTCCATTGGTAGACACGATGATTATATCTCGTTCTCCCAAGTAATCTGCAAACATTGTGATGCCGAGTGCCGAGTTAATTTTAATTCACAAGAGGCAACAGGATTTTATGATTACCTGCTAAATTAGACACGTCTATTTTCATTTTCAACTGCAACTCTGCAACATCATGAACCGTCCTGAAAGGCCCCACGGTGCAAACTATTTTCTCACAGGTAACATCCGGGCTCGAGCAGTTTAAATACAAGGTGCGATTCAAAGGATAATCCAACACGCTCATTTGAGGGTTGGCTTGGTACCTTTCACTTGCCCCACTTCTTCTTCTTCTAACGGGGGTAAAGTTTTCTTCCTCGGGGTTGTCTCCCTCAATACTATCCGTCGATATTCCTTTGGTGTTATCAACGAAATACGCAATATCACTCTGGCAAGTCAGAGGCTGTCCGCTTAGAGACCCAACCGGGGGATAAACCTGCACGAAATTAACATCACCCCCACCGGTTGCCACTGTGGTCGGAATTGTTATGTGTAAGGTGACCTGGTCGATGGGACTCACCCCGAATTTCTCCACCTGCGAAATTCGGAAGCTCAGGGTTGCTTGCGCAAGAGAAAATCTGGGCCTACTCACCTGGTACACTTGCATGAAGTCCGTCTTTCCATGGGAAATGTTTCCATAGGAGTAACTTTGCTCTTTCGATTTCCTGTAAGGCAAGGCAAAAGTCGTTGTTTTCAGTTTTGTATTTTTTCATAATCATAGACAACGTATCATGAAAAAACTACGTTTTATTAAAGTTATTGCGGGCTGTTGAAAAGCTACTTTTCTAAATAAACCTTGCATGTACAAAGTGATCAAGAATAACTGTTTGAGTTGACATGTTGGCAATGCCACATTTTATTGTGTTGTCTGTGGTTTGTAACTGGGGTAAAGGTTATATTGTCAAACTAAAGATGTCGCAGTGCTAGTTCACTTGTATTGTTTGTTTTACACACGTTTTACACATAAGGTGTTTTCCCGTTAGCTCTGAATTTTGCGTCTCAAACACACTTGGGTTTTAAACGCGTGACCTTCATGTATAAAATTATGGAAAGTTGTCTAATTGGAACGTGCGCTTCGCGCTCTTTAGTGCTTTTGGGCTCATTTGAGTGCACAAATTGTGTAACGGGAAAACAGCTACAGAAAACAGAATTAGAAATGTTGAGAAAAGTGTCTTAGGTGAAGTACCTAATGAAGAAAGAATTATAAACAACTTGTAACATATTTTAGTATATTTAAGAACCACCAACAGTTATGATCGCAGTATTAGCCATTTGGGCTACTTGGGGGTTCTAAAAGGCGTTCAATTTTTAACTTTGACAACTGGCGATCAAATTTGGCTATAATGAAAACAAATTTGGCTATTTTTGGCAATTTTAAATATATAAGTCGGTAATACAGCACTCTTCATTGACGACACCACCAACGGCAAAGAAGCGAAACGTCTGAAAGTCATTCATTACACTAGAACGTTTCTTTTAACACAAAAAAATCATAGTACATGTAATCCGTGTAACCCTTGGCGTAACCATTATCGATAGCAATATATAACAATTCGACAATTAGGTTATGTTCAGGCAGCTACGTTCCTTTTGCGGTTGGTAGTCGGAATCCGTCCGTTGTTGGAAGCAGGGTTGGAAGATATCGAAATACGTTTTTGCGTAGAAAAGTTGGCGCGGTAAGCCTTTTGATTTTTATTTATTTTCAGAATCAAAATCTCCTTCACTCTTTTGCTACTTTATTAGTGAATATTGTTTGTTTAATTTTTACGCCTCGCAGTTGTTGCAATAACTTGTAATAACTTTTCACCAAAAATAAATGTGCAATTGCAATTACCCAGACAATTACCGTTCTTATACGCTTTTGTTTAACACACTGTGTTACATTTAAGCGTTTGTAATTAAAAAGAAATTATATTTAATTGACTTTATTCATTCGATTAACTTTCTTAATTACTGGCGACACTCACATCTCTATATCTGGCAACATTGTTGTATTATCGGTAGGTTAGGTATCCGATTCATTGACAATTACCATTCCTATACGCTTTTGCATTACATTTAAGCGTTTATAATTAAAAAGAAATTAAATTTAATTGACTTTGTTCGTTCGATTAACTTTCTTAATTACCGGCGACACTCACATCTCTATATCTGGCAATATTGTTGTATTATCGATAGGTTAGGTATCTGATTCATCGGCGCGGTCCTGACGCGCCAAAACAGTTTCTTCTTTTCGCCACCGAATGCGACAGTGCGTCGAAAAAAGTGCGGGGCAAATCTTTTCGTAAGTAAAATTACTATAATACGAAATTTATACTGTATTAATACTGTGATAGGATCGTTTCGAATGCAAATTAAAACGCCGGATTCTAAATTATAAGGTTATAACCTACAATAGTTTGTTTAGAAATTCAGCGGTGTTATGAAGCGTGTGGTGGGGAGACGCGCGAATGAAAAGCATTCGTAATACGAGTATATTTTTTGAAAATTGGAGGCGCATCCAATACAGACAACAACAGTTAACAAACATTCATCTAGCACTGAATGCGCCCCCCTTATTTTTTTCAAAACGCTTTTCGTTTGCGTCTACCCCCACGACCCCCACCAAATAAAACGACTGGCTTCTCCAGTTGCAGTGTTGGAAACAGTCGAATAAGAGAATGCTCTTGATTCCATTGCCAACTCAAATAGTTGATTTTGAGTGAGTTAGAATGTGACATTCTTTATGAGTTTCAGCATAAAATGTCACAGTCTAACTTAGGCTTAAATTTAATCCCGGCTTATAGCATGTTTTATGCAACCCACTCTTAAGATATGCCTCTATTACGTTTCTGTAACAGTCAACTGCCAAATTTGAAAGACTTTAAAGTCTCCTTACTTACCCCGTTAAGGCTAAATCGGCTTCCCTGAGTAAGGCGAGGCTTAGCTCTTGGAAGTCCGTGTTGTTATTTTCACTGCTGGTCTTGACGGTTAGTAAGAAATCCAATTTGCCATCATATTTTCCGGTATTTACCTCCTGCATATCCAGTTCTAGCGTAACCGTTTTCTATTAAAAAAAAAAAAAAACGAATTATATATTTATGTATCTTGGATAATAACAATGACTTACTTGTTGATTTGGCTTCAACGTGTTTGCAACATCACATTTAATATGCGTGGCATTCTGCTCGCTGCAGCTCGAAGGTATGCTCCTCAAGCGAACGGACTTGGGCAAGTTTATGTACAGCTCGGTCAAATGGGCGTTCTCCCCCTTGTTCCTCACGGTGGTTTGCAACGTCAAGTACTTCAGCGATCCAATCGTGTAGTAATCATTTGAGCTAAAAGCATGAGTGTTACTTGGTAAGCAAGCTAAACCCTTTTTTGTACATACGCAAGGTTTATAAACGAGGAAGTGAGAATTAACTCGGAATAGCAGACGCTGCTGTCCCTGCATCCGAGTGAAAACGCCACCGGCTTCTGTTTTTTCATCTCCGACGTGAGGGAGTTGACCATCGGACAGAAAGTGCAGAAGTTATCGATGCCTTCGACTTCCCTTCCCACCCTTATTGTACTGGGATCGTTCTTTGTCGTCCTCAAGTCAAGGTTAACATCGATGGTGATGGGGTTGAAACGATTCGTTATGTTATTCTTAAATCAATGGTTGTCTTATGCTTAAACCAATGAAAAGCAACTTCGTGTTCATTACCTTTACGTTAACTGCGAAGCTCTTACATGAATATTCTCCTATCTTTGTTAAACCTACGATGTCTTCATTTGGAAGTCCCGGTTGTAGGGTGGCCCTGCGATACGTCTCGTCTATTACAATAGTCCTTTGAAGAACTAGAAGTTACAACAATTAATTTCGTGTGGCTTGCATTTTTATATTGTGTACCTATAGGGCCTTGCACTGCATAACCTGTGTAGCGAATGCACGAGGTGAATTCGAAGTAAGTCGAATCGTAATTTACTTTGTCAACTGTTGTAGAAATCGTCTGTTGAATTGTCACTAGAATCTTGCCCCTCAATAACACAGTGTGTCCCGATAAGTATGCTCCGATTGCAATATCTGCAAAGCAAGAAATGAGCTTTGCGTTATCATCATTAGGGGTTCAGTTCGAATGTGGCCCACCTTGATACCTGTTTCCATCGATGTCTGCCGGCTTCGACAAACTAATCCCAAAGGATTTTATGGTCGGCTCGAAGTTCTTTCCTGCTATTTTCTGAGCTGCTTCCACGCTGAGCCCGTTCGATGAGCCCCTGTGCACGTAAACCACCCCCGAAGATTGGTCTTCATACGGAGCAGCTATTGCCACATCTAATTTTTGCTTTCGTAAATCGAATTGCTCAAGGTAAATGAAGTTTATTTTACTCACCCCCATAACCGTCATTATCAATGTCACCTAAGTACATGATAGTTTGACCGAAATGTCCTCCGGGCGCTTTACCCTCAATCACACTTTTTTCTGGGATCAGCAAAGTTCTCTATTACAATAAAAGAATGATGGGTTAATCCCCTAATATTTTTTGTATAATGTTGTTATTCATACCGATTTGCTACCTAGAAAAATGTAAACGCTTCCTTCGTCGTATTTGGAAGTCTTGTGCAAAGGAGCCCCCACCATTAAATCATCAAACCCGTCATTGTTAACATCGCCAGCCATCAGGGCCCCTCCGAAATACTCGCCTATCTGTTTGCCTTGTTTTGTGTCTTCCACTCGAAGGCCCTCGTAAGATTGCTCTGCGAACCTGAACACCAGAATTTTCCCCTGCATCTGGGCCTTTGGTGCCCCCGCAACGTACGAGATGGAGTTGTTGCTAAAGAAATACCCCGACGTTACAGAGTAACCTAAACAAAAGCTTGCTTTATTTACCGACTTTTGACAAGGTTGGGTTTTAGAGAGGGGGGAGAAAAAAAATTAAAGGTTTCTTTTTGGGATGCTCTTTACTATATCATTATAAGTGTATAAAGGTTATTTAAATAAATGTTAGGCTCGGATTTCCTGTTAATATATGCGGTTGTCGTCGTTTTGGCGCAGGCCATCATCATCTTCCTAATGCAGATCGTCTTCGTCTTGCACTTTCCTAGCTTGACGTACCAAGCTCGGTCTTAAATCATCATCCTCTTGTACTTTCCTGGCTTGGCGCGCCACACCGGGCAAATCCTGTGGTTTAAATTCATCGTCCTCTTGTGCCTTCCGACATTGACGCACCAAGCTTGGTTTTAATTCGTCATCCTTTTGCATTTTTGCCTCCAAACCATCGTGCTCTTGCATCATCCTGGCTTGGCGTACCAAACTTTTTCTTAGACCATCTTCCTCCGCTTGCACCTTTGGCCTTAATTCATCATCATCTTGCAACTTTCTGACTTGGCGTATCAAACTCGGTATTAACCCACTACCCTCTTGTCGCTTGAACTTTAATTCGTCATCCTCTTGCACCTTCCTGGCTCCGCGTACCAGACTCGGGCTGAACTCATCATCTTCTTCCGCCTTTGCCTTTAATCCATCCTCATCTGGCGCCTTCAAATTTAATTCGTCATCCCCTTGCGCCTTCCTTGCTCGGCGTAACAAACTCGACCTTAATTCATCATCCTCTTGCACGTTGGATCTTAATTCATCATCATCGTCTCTTACATTCCTGGAATGGCGTACCAAGCTCTGTGTTAACTCATCATCCTCTTGCAGCTGCGATCTTAATCCGTCGACCTCTGGCGCTTTCCTGGCTTGACGTGATAAACTCGGTTTTAATTCATCATCCCCTTGAATCTTTGACTTTGATCCGTCATCGTCTTGCACCTTCGACCTTAATCCGTCATCCTCTTGTTGCACCTTCCTGGCTTGGCGTATCAAACCCGAACTTAACTGATCATCCTGTTGCGCAGGATTAAAGGTGAACGATCTTCCGGAAATCTAAAAAAAAGAACAACTGAGAGATTCTACCACCGACAGGCGTGTTATGGTTGTCGCTGGAACCGTCAGGAACATGATGATGAGTGTTACAAAAGAAATTCAAAGCCTTTTTGTTTTGTGCGCATGCTCCTGAGGGTTCTTAATCCGTCAACATATTGCACCTTCGACTTTAATAATTATATTAATGTAGTTTTGGGGTTTCTTTCAATCGGAAATAAGGAATAAAGAAGACATCCTTGCATTTCAATAATTAAAAGTTGTCGCTTTTAAGCGAGAGAAAGCACCTTTTAAAGCCGGATACTAACTAGGAAAAAGTAATAGTGTCCCGTTTTTCATGCTCGCGACTGTACAAGTAATTTCATCGTCTTCCGAAGACTAATAAAACTTTTTCTTTCTTTCTAGAGAAAAGAAGGGAAAAGAAAGTATGTGCTTAAACCAACTGGAACTGTCGTATTATGGAAGAAATGGACGAGGATTGAGTAGCTGTCAAAAAATGGCAAACAAAGTAATATACAGGAGGATGCACCAAACACTAGGAGGTAGTTAAACGTATTCTACAACACCCTGTGTAAGGTAGGTACATTATTAAGTTGGATATAACTGTTTTATGTTATTGAAATTATGAAATATTTTATAAAATGTAATCGAAAGCAAAACGTACATTACAGTTTCCTGTAATTTTGTGTTCTCCAAAACGCTACTGTTTAAATACGACTTTACAGGTATCACTTAAAAATTCAGATTTGACAAGCTTAAAACTTTTGTATTATAAAATCTGTGAAGTTATTTAAACAGTCATTGTACAGTAATGGATAGTTTCGAGAGAGACAAGAAAAAACTGTGCCAATTTTTTTGATCTTTCAGAGTTACCACCATCAAAAGCGTTCTCTTCGTGAACTAACTGTACATGAAATAGAGAGATATGTAAAGGAGGAGAATAGGGGGCGTCCCGATTCTTATTTAAACCATGAAATATTAGCATACATATTTTTACTTATCTTCTTTCTTTGCTAGCTTTATTGCTCATCGACAATTACCGGCTCTTTAAAATGTAAGTTGCTTTTGTGCAGTGTGCAATTTTTATTAAATTTGAATTTGCCGCATGAATTTAAATACGGCGCCAAATTCAAACTGTCCTTTTCATCATTGAAAAAACACAGAGTATATTTCAAATGTATTTAAAAATTTAAATTGTGGAGTCATTTAAAAATTTGTTAAATTGAATTACGTTTCCATTTTTTCTGTTTTTCTAAATTTTTAAAATTTATGTTAGCTCAAATTAACTACAATCCATTAAATTTCTAGCAAACATTAAGAGAGTTAGCAAGCAAATCATAATATTAAGAAAAATTCTTACCTCTTTCAGTACTAAGATGAACAGAAAAACACCGATTGCTGCCTTCATTTTGCTGATAGCCTTTTCTGCTTCAGACTGCCGAACGTATCACCACGGCCCAATTTTATACCCTCAACCCCAAGCAAACAAGCCCATAAATTTCGCAAAATGTTTTCGCACTTTTTATCGCCTTCATTGTTCGAAAACGCGGAATTTTTTAAACAACCGCGCCGATAATATGAGAAAAAACATTAATCAAAAACTCGTAAAGACAAGCAATTTTATCGCCCCTGGAATTTGCATTTATATAAAAAAAAATGCGTATTAAAGAGCCTTACATTTGTTTATTTTTTTTACGATTTTTTCATGCAATTACAATAATTAAAGAAAATGGTCGTTAATCAAAAAGAAAATCGGGATAAATCAGTGTCGCTGCCCTCCTTGGTTTGCTTTGCTGGCGTTCAACGTTTCGGTGACGTTTTGGACGGGCACTTTGCCAGTTTGGCGTGATTTTCTTGATGGGTTGTGAGTGTGAGTGGAATTCAACGTGGATTCCCTAATCACCCTGCCTAAACTTGCTTCTCCTTCACTGGTGGTGGTGGTGGTGGTTGCATTCCTTGAAACACGGGTGGTCTTCTCCTGCTGGGGCTGGTCGAAATGCTTGTGATCGGTGGTGTTTCGGGTTGTTCGGGGATGAGGTTCACTTGCGTTACCTGAGGACATAGCCGTCGATTTGTCCATTCGCTTGCTCAGTCGATGATCATCTTCATCGTCCTCAACTTGGGTCGTAACCTACAAGATTACAGAGGTCATTGGTTTAGGTCGTCGAGTGGCTAATCCCTTCTTTGTATATAAAAAAGTACTTACCTCCTTCCATAAAAGAAGAACCACCAGGGCGAAACTCAAAACGCTCAGACTTCTCATTCTGCTTGTCTTCTCAAACCCCAAACGGAACTGATCAACACTCTGAATCGAAACACGTTTTATACCCGTCCGTATCGCCCAAGAATTTCGTTTGATTAATCCCGAAGCAATTTTTTATTATTCATCTCAAGGTGCGATGTTGATTTGTTTTGGTTTAAATAGCGCTTCGAACCTGGCGTTTTCGCCGATTAAAAAAAAAATAATAAAAACACTGACTCATCTTCAACCAACAACCAAATAACTCACCCAGCAAATCAAAGATAAGGGTTTCCGTCGTCGTCCTGCCTGAGGCGATGTTGACGGCTTCGAGTTCAAAAGAGCTCCTTTTCTGCCTGCGAGGGGAGGAATAAATTCGGCTTGCGATTGGGCCTGTGTCGACGTCTGATTTGTATATCAAGGGGGCACCGTGCCAATTGTACGTGCCGGGTGCACCAAGCAGAAGCTCTGTATCTTTCTGAGGGGGGAAAAATAATAACGAAAATGTGGAATGCAGGTGTTAATCCTACCTTGGACTTTGTAAATTGAGCGGAAAATCCGGCTTGGCCCTGCGCGTAATTGTAGGCCGGCCTTCCGTTGACCTTATCCACTTGGAGGGCTGCAACAAAAAGGGGAGCGAAATGACAGTGTGAGTTACCATAATAGCGGTAACTTACAGTAAGATAATCCGTAAAAGGGGGTCAACAACTGGGTGTTGTTTTCCCTAACGTTTGCCCACATGCAAGCCCCTTGCATCCAGTAGTCCTTCCTGTCTTCTTCGATCCATCTGTGTCCACAAACCTAAGAAAAGTAAATAATCAAATATTCCTGAATATTTTGTTCCTGGTGTGAACCTACGGCATATTTCCTTCTGTCCTCACTTATGTCCATACTGTTGCCTATAAAGGCATACTTACTAATTCCTCTTTCTCTTTCTAGAAAACCAAAACAATAAGTATTAGAGACTCGTTTTCATAACTTGTCTATTTAAAACTAACAATAACAAGTTTCAAGTTCCTCAGTACAGAAAATCACCTTCTTTGGGGTGGATTTATTTGATTAGTCTAAGATTCCATACTACTGAAGATGATAGCTTAGCTAGCGAAATGCGTACTATCTATGTCTTTCTTAGAAAAGCTTTGTGAAATTTTTTTGTTTGATAGAGTTTTTACAATTCTCAGTTTCAGAAAAGCTTAAACACTTAATTATTGATTACTGAAAGATTGAAAAGTAAGTGTCTCGATTAAAACATGTGAATATTTGGTTTAGTCTCTGAAAATGCTTTCATACGATACGTCACGCGATATGTTTATCTTAAAACGCGAAGATCTTCAGTCATATCTCTGCCAGCTTTGGTCTCAAAATGGCGTCGACGTGATGGTTTCGTAACGCCGCCATCTTGAACGCCGCAGGCGTGACAGTTGACTTCTTCTCGTCCAGACTTTTCATTTGATATGCGACACGACGGGTTTAACTTTTAATTACGCGAACATTTTCCGTCATCTCACCGCCATCTTGAGTTCCAAGATGGCGTCGACGTAAAGCCCGCGTTCGTCTCGTCAAGAACTTTCATTTGATACGTGATAGGACCAAAGATATCTTGGATTCCTGTTTTCCAATGAGGCAAACGCCTTATATCGCACATTTTTTCGTTAATAACGCCGCCATCTTCAATTCCAAGATGACACGTAAATGACGTCGAGACTTTTATTTTAATATTTATCTTAAAACGCGAACATTTTCGGTCATATCTCTGCCAGCTTTGGTCTCAAAATGGCGTCGTCGTGATGATTTCGTAACGCCGCCATCTTGAACGCCGCAGGCATGACATTTGACTTCTTCTCGTCCAGACCGTTCATTTGATGTGCGACACGACGGGTTTATCTTTTAATTCCATGAACATTTTCCGTCATCTCACCGCCATCTTGACTTCCAAGATGGCGTCGACGTAAAGCCCGCATTCGTCTCGTCGAGAACTTTCATTTGATACGTAATACGACCAAAGATATCTTGAATTCCTATGTTTTCCAATGAGGCAAACGCCTTATATCGCACATTTTTTCGTTAACAATGCCGCCATCTTCAATTCCAAGATGACACGGAAGTGACAGTCGAGCTAGCTACGTCGAGACTTTTATTTTAATATTTATCTTAAAACGCGAACATTTTCCGTCATATCTCCGCCAGCTTTGGTCTCAAAATGGCGTCGACGTGATGGTTTCGTAAGGCCGCCATCTTGAACGCCGCAGGCATGACAGTTGACTTCTTCTCGTCCAGACTTTTCATTTGATATGCGACACGACGGGTTTATCTTTTAATTACGCGAACATTTTCCGTCATCTCACCGCCATCTTGAATTCCAAGATGGCGTCGACGTAAAGCCCACATTCGTCTCGTCGAGAACTTTCATTTGATACGTGATAGGACCAAAGATATCTTGGATTCCTATCTTTTCCAATGAGGCAAACGCCTTATATCGCACATTTTTTCGTTAACAATGCCGCCATCTTCAATTCCAAGATGACACGGAAGTGACAGTCGAGCTGGCCATGTCGAGACTTTTATTTTAATATCTGAATACGCGACATGGCGCGTTTGTCTTTTCCGAAAACGTATTCGGTGATAACGCGGCCATCTTGGATTCCAAGATGGGGCTGACATAACGGTTGATTTCTTAAACGCTGCGAATCTTGCAATTCTCACTAGGAAAATCTTCGAAACGAAAAATTCAGTATGTTTATAATAAATTCAACCAACTCACAGTTTAATATATTAATTAAATTTATAATTGGAGCAGGGAATCGGAGCAAACAAAATAACTTTTTAAATTGAGGTTAGATTTAATCTGCAATTTTCACCAGCACAGAACTGTGTCAAATTTTGACAACTCAAAATGCGTCAGGCATTGTGACCAACTGTATAAGAAATTGTAACTTTTTTTTAAATTTTTATTGATAACATTTCATAAGTAATCGAAAGAATGGACGCGGTCTTTTATTTTGCATGACATAAAATGTAAAAACTAATTCTAATTAGTACATTTTAAAATGAAAATTCTTATATTTTTGACAGTAACCGTCACTTAATTTAATTAATTTAAAAGCGTTCTAATTTGACGATTGCTGTAAATTTAAAATACAAAGAGCAAAGCTGTTTCGTAAAACGTAATGTTCATGCTATTGAAATTCCATTCGAGAACGAACAGAATTATTAAAGTTCCGATGTGCCTTTGCTAACGAAATATTCAAATTAATAATAATTCCTAATGTGTGTAATATAACACAGAGTGATTTAAAATGAATTACATCTGCTTGGCTTTGAAATTTAAACATGTATGTGTAAATTTGTAGGCGTCGCTCTATTGTCATTTTTCTTGCGTTAACCTAAACTGTCAATAATGTCAACTAAATGTCAATTTTCGACATTAAGAAGATTCGCAGCGATTAAGAAATCACAATAATCTTTTTAATGATAAACGAATAAAACGTACCTACATTAAAAAAATTATAATAATTATGTAAAGGCAAAAACGAATTCGTTTTTCCAATATTTAATATTTCCAGAACATTTCTTTTCTTTTTTCAATTAAATGTAAGTAAGCTTTTACTGTTAATTATTATTATTATTATTATTTTACCTGTTTTTAATCTGACGTCGTTGCATTTTTTCTTAATTCCGCATCGAAAAACAACGCCCGTCGTTTCGTCTTTCAAGAAGCGATTCGGTCCTCTGGGAGCCCCAACTTGCAACCTAACATAATTATAACCAATCAGTGAAGTAGGTAAAATTAATCTAACATTTAATTTATTACCCGCCTGTACAAATGTAAATAATATGATACGTGATAAGTGGAAGTGCTTTCATTAAATATCTGTATTTGATTTGCTGTTTCTTTTTTTAATTTGTGTACTTAGCAGACTTGATACGGTGTGATGTAAGCGTAAATATTTTATTTTTATTACTTTATCAGTACGTAAACCATTGAGTTTTTTTGACAAATCTTTCATGAGTAGCGGATTTTTATTTATTTTCTTCGATTTCTTTAATTTATTTTTATTTATATTCATTCCTTTTAAATCATAAAAAAAAATATTGACATACGGCCGATTGCTTTTCCCTTCTTTCTTTCTTTTTAATATACAGTCATTGCCCACGTATTTGTAAAACAAGAAGTTTTATCGCAGTTATAAATTCTTACACATTTTACGTTTGTAAATATGATAAATGATGAACCCATCACACAATAGTTTATAGCTCGAGTTTTAGTCCAAAGATGGCGCAGTAGTTAAAGAGAGTACATGTACCGCCCAAAGCGTGCATTATTGTTAATTTTTCAATTCAGAGAGGGCACTGATAGTTTCAATTTTTTTTTAAACAATTTTTATGTGTAATTGGGGCGGATTCTGTAACTTATTAACGGGCTGTTAAAATTTAGAGGACCTTTAAAATTTAAAATACAGTTCTACGATTGGTTGTTAACGTAGCAGCAAAAGTTAACAGCCCTTTACATTTAACGGTTTTGATACAGATAGGCCCCATTCTGTTCCTAAATTAACAAGGAGTTTAAAGTCCTCGCTGCTTCAATTTATACTTATTTTTTATATTTATTTATTTATTACTTATTTTATTTTTAGGTCTAAATAATTTTGAATTGTGACAAATTGTGAACTTTTTTTTTGGCGTTTGGAGAATTAAATAAAAATAATTAAACTTGTAAAGGGCGATGGACAGTGATTGTTCTCTCTTATGGCCTCTCCTTAATGAGAAAGGGAAGAACAGGAGAAATGTCCATTGAGTTGAAATAGTCAGCAGTAAAAAAAAAATAATCTTACTGATAATCCACAACCTCAAAATACTAAAAATAAGAGCCACGGATTAAAAAAAGTTTTACTTTAGGCTCTACGCTACAGTTGAAAGCAAAAAAATAAAAATAATAGACAAAAATAGTTTCCTGTAATTGTTCTTTCTCTGTTTAATTACGACTTCACAGTTGACATTTAAACAATTTTGACAGGCGCAAAATCTGTCAAGTCGCATTTAAAAAAGTCCATTTTATGAAACAACAATTACAGAATTCTATATTGCCTACTATTTTTTAGTAGACGAAAGCAACTTCCTGTAATTGTTTCTTTTTTGCTCTCGACTGCAGTGGAATAAACAAAAAAACAGTTATTAAGGATAGACAAAAGAACGAGATGGATACGAATCTGAAAGTTTTCTTTTGCAGAATTAGCGTGGCGCCATCTGTCGCAAAGAAATTAAGTTATAATTAGGCGCGAGTAATTTAAATCTTCTACAAATCAAAATCGTATTATAAATCATTCTCTTTCCTGTAATTATAATTTGGCTCGCTTGGTAAATTAAAACACGTTTTAAATACATTTACTGCGAATTTTTTGCCACTTACCTACCTTACCACTAACCTAAATTGTAATATCTACGTGTAGGTTAATTATATTCCTGTGCATGTCAAACATTTGTATTCTTTTTAAAGCGATACGCCTCTGATAAGTCTAATACGTGAATTTTAAAGTTTTTATTGAAGTCGTAAGTGCAGCGCCATCTGTGTTTGTTTTCTTATATATAATTTACTGTCGGATGCAAAAAAAAAACAGTTTCTTGTAATTATTATTCCTCAAAATGGTTTTGATTAAAGACGTTTTCATACATGACACTGAAAAAATTTGAAACCTTTAAAGTTTAACAAGCTTAAGGGTTTGGAAATCTGCGAATTCGTCTGTTATTAGTATGATTTTGAGAAATAATAATTACAGGAAACTGTTTTTTCTGTCTGCCTTTTTTTTGCTTCCTGTTGTAAATAGGTCGAAAATTAAAATTCAAAATAATCGAGATGTGTTGTAAAATTTGAAGTAAAACTTAGAGCGTGAAACTTCTGATTTAGTAAGCACTACTTTTTTTTTAATAAAGTATGTTTTCAGCGCTCTGTGTAAATTAGACGCAAACCAAAATTCAAAATAATCGCTCTATGTCAAAGATCTCGAGCATGATCTCGAGTTACGTTCGAAACGAAGTCAAAACTGTGATATTGTTGCAGCAACACACACAGCACCGCTGTACAGTTGGTGGGAAATCAGCAAACAAGAGATATCTGTTAGTTAGTTGTTATTTTACGAGTTATGATTATAATTCAACGAAAAAGTTGTAAAAACGTTAAGAAATCTTTGTGGAATACTTCAAGCGTCCGCGATATAAATGGGCGGGGCGCCATCTTGTTCTGTTTTCTTGAAGTAACTTCAGAGCGGAAAATTTAAATAAAATATTTTCTTTTGGACATTTAGATTCCTTTCGAAATTTCGCTATCACTTGAATAAAAATATGTATCTTGACATCCGCTTGTAAGGATGTGGTTCATTCACACTTTCTCTCGGTGGGGCGATTTAAATGCAAGGTATTTCCTAAATTAATCGCTTACGCAACAGACTCGGATACGAAACCGCCGGAGAAAGGAAACATCGTTATCTAATTTTTTGATTCCTCAAACTCGATTACGACAGAAAACTTCGAAAAACCTAGGTATAAATAATAATGATACGTCGTCGATGTTTTCTGTTTTCCAATAAATACTCACTCATTCTTAAACGTTAGTCACCGGTAATTGTTTTCCAGGAAGCTAAAAAGCTTTATTAATTATGTAGGTATTTATTAAGAAGCTAAGATTCTACACAGAAATTCTACACCTAGCGTAAACTCGAAAACTGTGTTGCCTCGTCTCGTCTGTGCCAACAAACGGAATTAAATTTGAACACGTTTACTTGCTTCCTGTTGACTTTAACGTGACGTACAAGAGCAAGTGCATTGTTTTATCATTGCACACCCACGTCTTGTCACGCCTCTGTTCAAACAGTGCACGTGTTAAGACCCTAAATGTCATCATCATTATCTTCGAGTCCAATTGTCGAAAGTGAAGAACAAAACGAATTGCTTTAAATAAGCTCGACGCTTCAAATTTTCAAGGTTTACGAACGATGAAAAATTATAGGGATTTTGTTTTCTAATATCGATCGTATTGATGTAGGGGGGACGCCTCTGCATTCCTTCGAATCATATCGGGATATCCCTTGTGAAATTTATCTTTTATCCTATACATTATGCAGTGTGGAAAATATTAAAAGTTATATATACACAATTTTAGGCCTCCTATTTCATATATTTCCTATATCTCAAAATATTTCACTTATAAAAACAATGAAAAATTACGTGAAACAGTGGTACAGGTATTTCATAGTACTAATCGAAATATCCTGCAAAGTGTAACCAGGAGTGTCACAAATCAGGATCAGTTGTGTTTAAGAACTAATATCCAGACATTCTGAGCATTCATTATAACCAGGGAAAAGAATTCGGGCCACTTGTTCCGCGTACGGTACAAAAATTTAGTACTCGGACTGTATCGGCACCGCCCACAACGTGCGAACGCTTGAACTGCACGATTGCACTCCTTCTCCGCCTAATCAATAACAATTGAATAAACCGTATCGGAAACCGCGGAAAGGTGGTAGGAACAAATGGTACAGTCGGCGCAAAAAAACATTCAACACCAAGTGGCCTGAATTCTGTTCCCTGATTATAAATTTCTTTTGTTCTTAAGTGAAAGCAACTTTTATTTTATTTATTTTATTATTTATTTTTATTTATATTTATTTATTTATTTTCCTCGCTTGCTAGATTTAAAATTAAAATATGTTCTTTTTTTCTTTGATATTTTTTATTTAGGTATGGGTTGTGACACACATGGTTGAAACGAGAAAAGAAAATGGTATTTAATCGTATAAAAATCCAATATGGCGTCCATTTAAAATAAGAAAGTTGCCATCAATAACTTGAAAGCCGCTATCTTTAATTTTATTTTGACTTAACTTTCAGCTGTATTTTTTCAAACCTAGTTACTTTTATATCAAACTTTTTTTCATATTTCTTGTAATTACGAAGTTATTAGACGTTAAAAAGAACAGCGATTTTCAGTTTTTCTTCGATAACTATTCAGAATTTTCAAATTTTCTCTACGTCATCTAAATAAGCACATAAAACTGCAAATATTTGCCCATTTAACCAAATCTCTGTCCTCACTAATAAGAAAGCTACCCATGGTAGCCTACTCAATCTTGAATCTAGGACACACTGCATTTGAGAAAATCAGTGACCAACAGATGGCACCTCTAATAAGGAAATCATAAGGTTCTAAATCGACACACTTCGTGTTCAGGTAGCGACATTAGTGATTTTTTGTATCTATCCTTGTCGCACAATAATCTTATCTAGGGATAAAAGAACACAGTCGAAAGCTTGTTAATCAAAGTAACGTTTCTCAATTGGCATTTTACTATGGCTGCGGTAAGTGAATGGTCGAAGTAGTCAGACCAAACCACGTGACCATTTTTCTCAGTTGGTGATTGGTCAGAGGGTTTAGTCGGACCGTTCTATGCAATTTGACCGTTCACTTAACTCGGTCTATGACTGCAGAGAATAACATAACCTAATACACTTTTGACTAGACAGTCATCCGTAAACTACTACCATCGTAGTAAACAGAATTCCCTAAAAGTGTTGATTTCCTTGTAGCTCTTGCGACATTTGTATTTGTTATCTTTGTTACACAATAATCTCAGAATGGGTATGTTTTGGCGTTACCTGAACACGTAAGTGTGTTGATTTAGTGAGCTTAGGAAATCAAAGAGCTCTCGTTAATTTCATTCAGTATAATTTGTTCTAATTGTACCATTAATGCTTTTTGTTAGTTTTATTATTGTGTATACTACAGACATTTCAATTTAATGTCTTTTATAGGTTAACGAAATGTCATTCTTATGTTTTCCTTATTATAGTAATTTTCGCTAGACGTCAGCCACTCCATGATTTTCTCGAAAACTTCTGTTGATTTATATCGAGATGGCGAAAATTATTTTGGTCAAGGGCGATTACGAAATAAACTCAGGGAACGATTAACAACAAGTAAAACCAAGAAACTAAAGAAATAATAGGAAAGATACTTTTTCAGAAGTGCTTGACAAATTTTGACAGTCAAAAAATGATTGATGCAATGCACGAACCTAGTCCATGAGTGCCCTTGACCAAAAAATAACTTTTGACGTCAAAGTATTACTTAAGCCAGACGCCGCCGCCGAGACGGTAAAAACCGCCGTGTGTGACATCGCTCAGGGACCGTATTCTCGAATCGAGCGACAAGAATCGCATGCGAAAATGACGTCAAAATGACGTAGACTCCTAAACAAAACTACACAGGTCGTTCGAGAATTGCGTCATTTTGACGTCATTTTCACGTCATTTTCGCATGCGATTCTTGTCGCTCGATTCGAGAATACGGCCCCTGAGACTGCGCTCAAATCGAAAGCTCTGTAGGTATTGGTACTCGTATTACTCTTTCTTTCTTTTTTAGATTGTCTGAAATACGGCGGAACTAATAAAAAAATGAACGCCGTTCTGTCAAGCTCTTACTAGTATGTCTCTAGTCCTAATGAATGCCGGTAGTTTAAGTATCTAGGATCTATGGACTTTATTGACGGTGATTGTATGAATAAGAATTCGATAAACACGGACGAAAGCAACAAAAAAATAGTAGACAATGCTTACAGTTTCCTGTAATTTTTCTTTCTCTAAAATTGTCTACTATTTTTTTGCTTTCGACTGTAGCTGCGTTCGGAAATGCAATCTTTTTCATCAATCACGTCTGAATGGTTTGCTTTATTCACTCTTAGATACAGTAAAAGGCAGTTGCTCTCAGCTTGTATATTTATAGAACAGTCAAACAAGAAGCGACACTAGACGCATTTTTGCGTCTCGAATTGTAAAGTGTAAAATGAGAGAATATATTTGTGCCTTGTCGAGATTACGGTAAAAATTCAGCGCAGAAGAATTCTGTTTTTTTGGCTTTCCATGACAAAAATCCTACCAAAAATATGGCCGAAGGTCATCCACATTTTTTACTTTCAATTCAACATTAAATGAGCGCACGACTGGAGTGACGCTTCTTGTTTGACTGTTCTGGGTTGCGTTCAAAAATCGTAACGGGAGAGCACTTTCGGCGCTTAAAAGGAAAAACAAAATATACAAAAAACGAGAAAGAAAGAATGTTAGCCAGAGCGCTTTCTTTTCAGTTCTTGAACGAGCTCCTGTAGTATGTTTTATTTAAATTTGGAGCCAAAATGGCGGCTGCCAGTCCTCGGCGGCATTTTTAATTTTCAATTACTTTTTCACAGCTTGCTTTTATTATTCCTTTTCCCTCCTTCCTACTTCAATAGAAGTTGTTTATAATAAATAAGGCGAGCAGCGTCACTTTCTCTTTACAGCAAACATTTTGATTCGGGTGCAAGAGTGGAAGAAAGTTGAGGTATGTCAATTATGTTCTTTTATTGATCGAGTTGTCATGGAAACATTTGTAATGCGCAAGTTTTGTTAAAAAAAAAAAAAAAATGAAACGCGCATTTTTTCAACAGGTACCTACTTAAGGAGATTATTTGTACCTAATCATTTAAGCCGCCTTATATAATTTTATCTCCTGTCTTTGCAGAAGTGTTTTTTTTTTTTTATTTGGTAAATAAATCCAATCACATTTTCAGATTTCCAACTTCTTGTTGAAGACTTACCAAGGAAGTAGGCTCCCCGCGCCCTCGTACAGTATCACCGAAAATCCAAAATAACTGCTCCTATTCAATTTGTATCCGTTGAAGGTGAAGGGATCAGAGTAGACGATGGGAAAATCCACATCGAAATTATAGTTTTCGACGACACAAAACAGCGAAACGATGAAATAAATAATAACAAGAACAATAGAGAGCGGCGACATCGTTCGCAATTATCACAACGTTAACTAAAAAAACTCGTTTTATCACTGAAATAATTTCTACTGCTGAAGATAAACCCTGCGGTCGAACATTTTCCGGCACGCACGCGAGCGTCGTTTCACGCAAAGAGGTCTCGAAATTGACGATCTAATCTGCGAATAAATATTGATAATACTGATGCAACGACAGCGCACACATAGGTATGGGTATCGACTCAAAATTTTCATGAATCACGCGTGAAATCATTCAGGGAATGGTAATGAGAAATCGTCGCCTTCGGAAGTCCGCGCAATTCCAAGGGGAACATTGTCTCGTTTGTTCTCCCAAGTATACATCGAACTTGATTTGTTTACTTCTTCGCAGTCCATGCGATAAATAAGTATTTTTTCTTATCTCGATGCGTAGAAATAAAACACGTAACAGACTTGTTTATTGTGTTTGCTAGAGGCTTCGCAAACCGGTTCTCCGTGTGTCATTTACTATAAGTGATAATGTTATTGATTAGCGCATAGCCGAACGAGGCACGACGAGTTACCTCGTCAGATATTATAAATGGCCTTGATGTCACCGTTTACGAATAAAAAAAAACGTTGGCGAAAGTTATGTCCGAAATGTTGCTGGAACACTTTTCGTATTAGGCCTTATGACTAAACCTAGACCTTTTTCTAAAGTTCAATGCAAAAATTAAATTATTGCAGAAGTAAAATAATTATTTTCAAAGTTTGTTTTAGAGGTAAATAAAATCAATCTGCGCGATTAAAGAATCTCAAAAAAAAACGTCTTGTGAACTAAACATAAAATTTATCAATTTATGTATTTCTTTCGATTTGATTTCTATTTACGAGAAATTAATTTGGATTCGCACTGTTCTTAATCTCACCGATTCAAATTCGATCCTTAAACATACAATTCAGAAAAATTTTCACAGATGGCGCCACTATAATCAGAGAACAATGGCTGAATTTAAGCCGTTTTAGTTTCCTTTTTTACCTTGCTTCTTGTACTTCAAAATTTTGTTCAATTTCTGTTAGATACGGTTTGAAATTGTTTTTTTTTTGTCCGAATTGAATCAGCTATCCAAGAAGGCCGTTCAAGAAAATCCGTACAGATGGCGCCACGGTACTATCAAATCCCTGTCACAGATTACCAGTAGCGGCTCGCGATGATTTACTGCGGGTAGGCAGGACAAAAGGGAAACTGGGTGCATTTTCCAAATAAATTTGTTTTTCGGGGCTGGTTTTTGAACTAAATTTAGAAGTTTTTCTCAGCTTTCCAACGCCTTTCGCTAAAAAACAATCGAACAAGGCGTTCTTGAATTACCATCAAGGTTTTAAAGCGCCGCGTTGCTCATTTAAATGAACGTCTCTCCCGCCCCTCGCAATCGCGCTTGTAATTTTTGGTTTAAATTTAAGCGCGGGATTTACTGAGATTTTTCTCAGCTTTCCAACGCCTTTTACCAAAAAACAATCGACGAACGCGCTCTTGAGTTACAATCATAATTCAAAAGCAACGCGTTTTTTTATTTGCTCAATTAACTGAACGTCTCTCCCTCCGCTCGGGTTCGTGCTTGTAATTTTTTAATTCAATTTAAGTTCCGGATTTACTGAGATTTTTCTCAGCTTTCCAACGACTTTTACCAAAAAACAGTCGACGAACGCGTTCTTGAGTTACAATCAAAATTCAAAAGCGACACGTTTCTCTTATTTTAATTTTTCTTAATTTAATTGAACATCTCTCCCTCCCCTCGCGATCGTTCTTGTAATTTTTGGTTTAAATTTAAGCGCGGGATATCCAGAGCTTTTTCTTTTACCAAAAAAACAATCGACGAACGCGTTTTTGAGTTACAGGCAAGATTCTAAAGCGCCGCGTTTTTATTTGCTCAGTTAAGTGAACGTCTCCCCTCCCCTCTCCTCGGGATCGCGCTTGTAATTTTTGAAATAAATTTAAACCCGGAATTTACTGAGATTTTTCTCAGCTTTCCAACGCCTTTTACCGAAAAAACAAACGACGAACGCTTCTTGAGTTACAATCAAAATTCGCCGCGTTTTTTATTTGCAAAGCGAATGCCTCTGCTTGAACTTGTACTTTGAAATTTTGGCGCTAAAAATGAGCTTTGTGATTGGTAGCTGGCCGAAATTGACCAATGACAAAGCTCGTTTGACCAGTGACAAAGCTCGTTTTTAGCGCTAACTTCAAAGCACTCCTCCGAAACAAAAAACAGAGTTTTTTTTATAGCAAATTAAAACTATTGTGCTCGTAGTATAGTTAGGCTTTTTAGAAGAGGAATTGGATAATAATTTACGATTGAAAATTTTCCAAGTAATTTGGCATTAAAAAAATTTATAATTAAAGTAAAAGCACTTGCTTTCGCCGCCACTGCTCACCTGTAGACTCTTCTGGCACTTTTCGGAGTAAATGTGTACGCATCCGATCCATTTACATTTTAAAATAAATTTAAAAAAAGACTTTTAAAAATATGGGACCCTGGAGAGTATAATTTGTGAAATTCTAAACAAACCTAACCTAACCTAACCTTTGTTGAATTATTAAAATCGTTGCTGTAGCCTTGTTTAAATCACAACGCCTTAAAGATTGGTGATAGGCAACCAATTCTACTTACGTGCTTTTAATAAGTTGTGAAAGCTGACGGAATAAGTATAAATTCTGACTTGATTAATGGGTTGGTTATCTAATTTCTAAAATATTTAGAGGTCAAGTTTTTAATGGACACCTGCGTTTTTAATCCACCAGAGACTCTGGTGGGAAAATGGTTAGATTACTTGAAACCACGCGAATTATTTAAAATTTCCAGCAATTTAAATTTAGTGCTTAAAAATAGTTTATCTTTAGATACTAGTATATGTACAGATGGCGCGATGGAAGTCTATTAATTAAGGTTCTAAATCTTGTTATTAATGGTCTATTAATTAATTAAATGAAACGTCCCAAGAGTTTTATAGAATTTATTTATTTTTTTAATTTAAGATAAATATAATTTAGAAAAACGTGATATGCAAAAAGATAATTGAATTTCACAGAATCTGTAAAATAAAAAGCTTTAACTTTTTTTTAATATGGCGTTAAATATTTAGTTCAAGAAAATTTGTGTAGATGCCGTTAGCTAATTTAACTTTAATTAAATAATAACAACTGACCATTGTACCTAGAATCTATTAGTCTTGCAAAACTTTAAAAGATTAAACCAGCAAGAGATAAATTATTTGAATCATTTAAATCACAGGAAACAACTGCAAATTTTACGTAGATGGTGCTATTGTTCTTTTCATGTCATCATTTATTTTTTTCGCCAAGAGTTCATCACCATTTCCACCACGATTTGTCACGGACATTTAATAATTTCTTTTAAAACTGTTAAAATCCGTTTTCACAGAATTAAAGGAGACTTTAAAGTCGCTTTAAGAATACGCAAACGTCTTTTTTTATGTAAATTAATTTAAAATTCAAAGTCGTTAATTAGTTTTAAGCTTGCATCTTTTCTTTGTACTTTTTACCTCCACAATATCAACATTGTAGTATGTAGTAGCGAAATTGTCTATAAAGAATAAACCTTCACATGTTATTAAATTTATTCATCACTGCCGAACTCATCCAAAAAAAGAAAAAGATTTCCTTTAGCAATTAGAAGGTACAATAATAACAGAACGTCAGCTTTGCTTTTTAAAAATAAACAACATCATGAGCAAAATCAAAGATGACGAATGGGTCTTAATCCGGCAGTACAATGTATCACATGTCGTTCTACAAGGAAAAAAAAAACCAAAAAAACATTTAGCCAGAACACTCTGCGAGAGACGATGAATGTGATGAAGAAAGAATAATTATTAACTTCACAACAATAAAATAAAAAACTATGACCTAAACACTGCTAACAATTTATAGATACCTATTATACACGAGTGCGTTACATAGAGCCGATTTATCTTGCTCGTTTTTTAAATTTGAAAACAAAATAATAGAAAAGTATGACGCATACGTTTTGCTTAGAAGAAAAAAAAATAATAATAAAAGAAAAAGTATGTAACATATAAACATCTTTTAATACATTGAATGAAAACAATCAATTTGAATCCGAATCGCCTCCAATTTGTTTCCTAATATTAATCCTAGCCTTTTTGACACGCCTTTTAAATTTCTCAAAGTGACATTCGTCATCGGAACTGTGATCATTATAACTAACATTGCTAGACCTAGTTGAACACGATGCGTTATTTCTTGAGCTCCTCTTTAAATAGCCGTTGCTGGAACATGAGCCAGTGGCGAAGCCACTGTCGATTTCAGTTACGTTGCGACGCCGTCGCTTCACTGGCGTATAACTGTACTCCTGATCACTTTCACTAAAAGAACTGTCATTTAAATAAGTGTCCTCGTTCACGAAATTTTCAAAAGAGTCATTGTAATCTTCTTCACTCTCGCACTGCAAACTGTGGGTGCGGCTTGTCGATGAAGTCGAAGCGTATTCCTCGTTCCTCAGGGTCACCACGTTACCATTCGTGTTTCCATTGGTTACTTCTAACATATTTATGTACATATCGTGGCTGCCGTTCAGGGGGGTCGGAATTATGTTGACGAAATTCCCTTCGGAATTGTTGCTGTTCTCGTTGCAGTTCGTCGAAGGAACATCTTCATCGGAATCTTGTTCAATCACCCGGTACACCGAAGCACTCGTGCCTGTTATGCCCGTGCTGGTGCTAGGAACATCAAACGAGTTATTCGAATTGTTATTCTCAAGCAAGCTCTGCGACCTAGTCCTGTACTTTTTCGTCGCCTCGGGTTGCGACTTGTGCCTCTTCAAGCTGTCCCTTTCGGGTCTTGACGCGTGAGCCGAAGATGCACTTCGAGTTATCCGCTTGCTTAACGTGTTCTTCGAAGACATTCCGTTGTTTTTCCTGAATTTATGGTTGTTGTTGGATTTCAGCTTGAATGTGCTCTTACGTTTGCGGTGTCTTTCCTTTGAACTATACCTACACACAAATTAATTTGACCCAAAGATATTTATTTATAACGTATCTTACCTTTGTACTAAAGTGGAAGACTTCCAATGGGCCATCTTAGCCAGCTTGTTTCTTTTCTGCGCTATCAACTGCGCTATCTTATTCGGCTTCTGTTTTCGGCTGTTCTCCTCGGCGGTTTTTCTGCATCGCAGCAAAGACTGCCACGATAATCTAATCTTCTCCTGGAAAGCGACCGTGTAAGTAACACACTTTCTGGTTGGTAAAGAAAAATCGTGAAAGGTTACCTGAACCTGCCTGTCGCTGTCACTGTCTGAGGTAAACGTTTCCTCCGAAGAACTTTCCCAGCCTTGTATTTCTGTTTGAATGAGCGAATCGAAGAACGCCATCATCCTCAGATCTTCATGGGTCGACTGATCGCTGTAGTCGTGGGATATTCGCTGAAAACACCACGAAAAAAATCATCCAAAAAAAAAAAAATTACAATGTGGAACTCACAGGTGTGCTAGGTCCTATGATCGTGTTGTAATCATCTCGGGAATAAACAGAACGCTGAGGTTCGTTGTTTTCTTTCAGTAAAGAGCCCGTCCATGTGCCTATCGGTAAAGTACTCCACAACTGAAATAAATAACATTTTTTTTTACATAAAATAAAAATTAAGCCTGTGTGACATGATGACGGTAATTAAAACATCGTGTCATGCAGGCTTTACGAGAGTAAAATAAATTTACTTTGACCATTTTTTCTACCCCCGATGAGGCGATGAGATTATTGTGCTTGTTGTATCGAACTTGATTCACAATGGAACGATGTCCGTGCAAGACCACATGCGATTGCCCCCATTCGCCTAATAAAAAAATATATTTAAAGGGAAACGAAATTAATAAAACAAAGTACGTACAATTTTCTTCTGGTATCTTCCACATGTACAGGTTAAAATCATCTGAGCCACTCAGAACGTACTCGTCTTGTTCACCGGCAAACGAACAGGTCTTCATGGTGCACGAGTTATAATATTGGGGGTGGTAAAATTGGCAGAGTGCGTTTGGATTTTGTGTGGCGTAGAGTACGGGGGGTAGGCGGCGTCTTAGAGCCAGTACGTGGTTCCCAGTCGAATCGAAGCAAGCACTGATTCCGCTAACTTTTCCTGCGTTCTTATCATAGTGTATTAGCTCTCTGCAAAAACATAGAAAAAGTACTCAGGTGTTGGTGGCCAGAACAAGCATAAATTACTCTCTCATTTTACGACAGTCCCATAATGCGATGCCCTCCTCAGCATTGGCCGTAACTAACAGTCTTTGATTAGTCGGGTGGAACACGACAGAATGAAACCCTGAGTTCTGTTTCACTAGGCAAAGCGGATCTAAAACAACGAACCATTGCTTTTTTATATACACCATAAATCCAAGTCGTCAAATTAATAAATACCTGGCGTTGATTCTCGAATATCAAAAATCAATATCCTACCATCATCACCGGCTGTCGATAAAATGTAGTCGTTCTGTGGATTTATGCTTAAGCCGTAAACTGGATTCCGGTGGGGCAGTTTCACCACCATTTGGCCCCTGAATGTAGCAAGCGCATGAAACGAAAATGGATTAATGTCGGGGGGACTTACGTCTTTGCGTCGTGGACGATGACCTGGTCGTCGTTTCCGCCTGAAAATATTTTCGAGTTGGTCTTGTCGAAGGCGAGGCAGAATATATTGCTGGTGTGATTGGTCTGCATGATCACGGGGGTTCCTTGCCCATAAATTGCTTCCGGGACAGACCACAGTAACACACGTCTGTCATCTCCACCTACGACAAACACAACAATAGCCTCTAGCCAAATTATTAACACTTCTTAAATGGATTTTTGAAAACATTAGAAAAAAAATCAAATTAATAGATGGCGTTATTTTACGGTTTGTAAGTTAGTAATAGTAGTCACTACAAGAGGTCGGTTATTTACTTGAGACAATTGTCGTATTCACATAATGGGTTTGTTTGTATTTCTCGGAGTTGCTCTAAAAGCAATAAAACTATAAAATATAGTTTGCAGTCTCATTCGTTTATCTCGCACCAAAGAAACCTCGAACCCTGATTGAAAACTACTTTTTACAGTGTTTAGAGCAACTCTAAGAAATACAAACAAACAAACCTATTTTTTTCAAATTTACTCGCTTTTATTGTGTAATCACTATTCTGTTTGTTAAATTTATTCTCTTTTATTGTGTAATCTCTATTCATACATATAAGAAGATCAAATGTGGTGAAATCTAACAAATACATACGAATAAAATAACTGACATCTGATGGCAATAAAAGTATTTACTCCTGAAGGCGATTTGATTTGTTAATAGTCCTCACACTGCTGACTTTCTTTTTCCAGTAAAATTCTGTTCCAAAAATTGAAGAACTATCATCAACTCGAACAAGTAAGTACCGGGCTGATTTACAAGTACGTACTTTCACACGATTAAATTTAAATTCTTGGAATTTCTTTATTGTTTTCATGATAAGAATAAAAATAAATAAAAACGACAATGGAGCAATTATTAGATTTCATTCCTATCACACGATGACTGTCCCTACTTCACTATTGTGAAATCCCATGTTTTAAATTATTTATGAACGCTCCACATAATCATGAAGACGAAGGCAGTAATGGAGGAAATCGGTCCTTGCTGATTAGTGATTACTTGCCAAGGAGTGTGCATCCAAAATGAAAGAAATATTTAAATACAAAGTGATCAAGAATGACGGTTTGGATAGGCGATAGTAAAGTCCATGGATTGATGACGTATGGTTATACCAACAAACTCGCCGCCATTTTGGAAAAAACTTGAAAGGCGCGATATTTAATTTTGCTGAACATTTCAAGTTTATGTAATTTTTCGCAGGTATTATCAACATTTTAAGCAGTCTTTAAATTTAAGTGTTCTTTAGAATATGAAATTTTCAACAAAACGTCAGTCACATTCTAAGTCACCTTTTAACATTTGTCATCCCACTCTCAACACGACTTAAATTTAAACTATACTACGCCATTTTTAAGAGAAATGCAGACGTCTGTGTCTCTTTCTAACACACCATATTTTATACCGAGTATTCTATTAGGTTAGCAACATTTTTTGATGTTTATGCTTGTAATTTGTGCTGCTTTCTTTCGCTTAAAAGTTTGAATCGTGTTTCGAATAGTTTGGACCTGAATTTCGTAGTTGTTGCAACAAAACACCTTACTTGGATTTTTGATTGACAGTTCATTTGTAAATAACCATAATTCAATCCAAACAAGTTTTAAAAATAGAGAGATTCAAAGAAAAGAATGTATGTTTTTGAATCAAAACACGTTTGGATCATAATTCAATCCAAACAAGTTTTAAAAACAGAGAGATACAAAGAAAAGAATGTCTGTTTTTGAATCAAAACACGTATGGATCATAATCCAATCCAAACAAGTTTTAAAAATAGAGAGATTCAAAGAAAAGAATGTCTGTTTTTGAATTAAAACACGTTTGGATCATAATTCAATCCAAACAAGTTTTAAAAATAGAAAGATTCAAAGAAAAGAATGTCTGTTTTTGAATCAAAACACGTTTGGATCATAATTCAATCCAAACAAGTTTTAAAAATAGAGAGATTCAAAGAAAAGAATGTCTGTTTTTGAATTAAAACACGTTTGGATCATAATTCAATCCAAACAAGTTTTAAAAATAGAAAGATTCAAAGAAAATAATGTCTGTTGTTGAATCAAAACACGTACGGATCATAATTCAATCCAAAGAAGTTTTAAAAATAGAAAGATTCAAAGAAAATAATGTCTGTTGTTGAATCAAAACACGTTTGGATCATAATTCAATCCAAACAAGTTTTAAAAACAGAAAGATTCAAAGAAAAGAATGTCTGTTTTTGAATCAAAACACATTTGGATCACGATTTTGTGAGCGAAAGAAAGCACCTTTAGATTGTCAAAATTAAATAAACTCTTCTATTGTCAATCTAAACTTAACTTCATAACAATGTGGTCAAATCTAACGAAGAAAAAAAAAATTGCGAAGTGATCATTCGGAAATAACGAACCATGAAATTATAATGAATAGCGAGTACTTCCAATTCCTCAGTGTTGCCAACCTACTAAGCTTGCTTCAATCATTTATTTATTGACACTTGTTATCTCTTTAGGAGGACTTCAGGAGATTCAATTATTATTTGCAACATTGCAACCGGTTATGTTTTTTTTTTATTTGTCAGATATTTGACGTAACTTTAATAGCGACAAGATTTTAGGTTTTATCTGACGTTTTAGTTTCTTCTATAAAAATTGTCGAGGGCTTTTTCGAGGATTTTGAAGTTTTTGTGGGGAAAAATTGGAGAAATTCCGCCTTTTTAGGGAAGAATTGCAGGAACGCACATTGGCAACACTGGCCGCGTGTTAGGTTAAAGCTAGATTAATTGCTAGGCGTTTTGCGTTGGCGTTAAAATTCTACGCGGTTCTATTGGCCCAATTTAAAAGTATATGATTTGTTTAATTAAACGAACCAATCAAAAAGCTATCCCGTAACGCGGCGATGAAAAATCGCCTAGCAGTGAATCCGGCTTAAGTGTAGCCGAGTCAGTTTTGATATTTAGGTAATCGGCATTATGTTGTACGGTGATATTTAAAAAATTTTGGCAACGAAAATGAATTTAAAAAATGGCATTTTGCGATAGCCTACAAAGTTATTTCCGAAACGAACGAAAAATAAATAACGCTTGGACTTACACATCAGTATTAATCTCAGACAAGGAATTTTCTTTTCAAACCCTACAGACAAAATTCAATTGATCACTTAGTATAAGCTAAGTTTTCAGTGTTAGAACCCCTAAAACTCTCCCTCGACTACGCCCGTGATATTTTGCAGGATCTAACTTCGTAAGCAACAGTTCATGGAATGCTGTCACTTTTACGAGATAAGCATCACCTACTAGCAAAAATGTCGGACGAAAATTAAAACAACGAAAATGTTTATTTGCATAGGTTTCAAACGGAATTTTTTTTTTCATTTTATTTTTGTATGCGGTGAGCAGCAGTCAGTTCACAAGATACTGTCACCTTTACTGCGCGTCTCAGTTCCAAACCACCTGCTTGGAGTGCCGTAACGGTCGATCATGTACAGTGTTGCCAAACGTTTCCGCGCACTTTTTTTTTACATTACCTCGCACAGAACCATTTTTCCTCAAATTGAAATACATATAACAAACCGGAAAAATAACGTGAAGATAGGTTTTTTTAAAAAACAGTTCCCCAGTTTATAAAATTTCCCCATTTTGGAGGAAAAGCAATCTGGCAACGGTGGTTATATACGAGGCATGGCCAGAAAATTCTCGAACTTTATTTTTTCTTATTTAACTCGCTCTCATTTTCTGCTAAACCTTATGGCAAAGCGATGTGACACAAAAAAAATAATTGCTAAATAGAATGGGGGCAAAAAAGAACAATATGGTGTTTAAACAGATCAATAAAAAAGAACCAGCTTAGCTCTTCTAAGTTAACATTAGTCCACAGTCTTTCGCTAAGGGAGGATTATGGAAAATGTTTGATTTTGAGGTGCATATCGGAGCAGAAAAATTTTTAAAATGTGTGCAGAGGAGGCTAGGAAAAGGGTAAGTTACATGGCCCAGGTCTTCGGGGATGATGATTCGAGTTTAGACCAAACTATATCGATCTAAACTTGTATGGTTCAAGGAAATTGCTGTATATTCGAGAAATGTTCATATTTAGAAAGCCATCTTGTGATAACATCACCGAATTCGATCTGACCATTCGTACCTTAACCTAATACAAGTCCTCTACATTTTTATTTTTGCTTCGGATATTTCAACTTAACTACTTAACTAAAGGGGTTTTATGGGATGATTGAGAAGACTCAACGATGATAATTTTTTTCCCCTTTTGATTTGTATGTGTACAAAAGCTCTTCCATTTTATTTTCCAAGTTGAAATTATAAACAATAAAAAAAATATGTCTACACGTTTGCAGTCGTGTTCGTTATCAAGGAATCTACATTATGAAACCACGAAAAAAAAACTCAACTACACCAAAGGTGACATATAAAGCAAATTTACATATCTATTTTTACTAGTATAATTTAGTTAAATAAAATCATTTACGTAATTTCGTTACTGATTGGTCCTTGATGGGGAAAAACGAACCTTACCTGAGACCAGCAGCTCGCCCTCATCAGAAAACTCTATAGCGTTCACACACCCGTAGTGTGCAAGAAGGTCCTTCCTGTACAGATTTCTTGACCGCTTCAAGCGTTCCTTAAACAATTTGTTTTTCACCACCAGGGAATCACTGTACTGTCTTCTGATCACGTAACTCAAAGGATTTATCGGCGACGGCTTGGACATCGCGGCCGGGAACACCTCAGGCGCACTTTGTTGTTAATAAAAATCGCAGACCGTCTCTTACACAAACGTCAAGCGGTTCATATGTCACAATCAGCTGTCCGAATACGAGCATGGGCTAGTGCGTTCGGCGAATCTTGACACTTTGCGCAGAAGAGACGCGATGCGATTTCAAAATGACAGCGCGTCAAGTAATCAACCTTTTCAATAAAGTCTTTTGTTGCATCTTTGTTTTATAACTTACGAGTCTAATATTTTAATTTTGACAATTCTTCTGATTTTTTCCTTTATTTCAATTATAGAGCCATTCAAATAAATGATAATATTCGGAAGCGAAGTTTTCTAATAGCGTTCTCCACTGGCTGAACTAGTGTGCATTGCGTGTATTTCCATCTCGGTTCAGCTTTATGTAATAAAACGAGATGGGGGTACACTCAGTGCACATCGGTGCAGTCAGCGGAAAACGCTATAAATGAAAGCTCACATGCAATTATTGTCAACATAAGATCATTTATTATTATTAGCTCAGTTGCGTATGAGGTTATGTTTCTGTCAAAACCTGTGAAAACATAAAAAGAGAAATACCTATTTGAAATGTCAAATTTAATAAATTGATATTTCACAGCAATTCTTCCTTCCGTCGTAATCATAATCGACCTAAACACAGATCTAAAGGTTAAAATAAAGTAAAGTCACATCAAATATCAAAACAAACGTGAAAATAAATTTATTTACGCATCAGACTTTATTAGGGATATTGCAAACAAAAAGATAAATACCAAATATTATTCACATTTATATTAAAAGCTCGATTTCATAATCGAACTAAAAGAGGCTTTAAAATAAATGTCACAATCTGATGTATAAATAACTACGATTTCGCATAGTTTTGGACATATGATTGTGACTTTTATTTTAAAGTCTCCTTTAGTTCAATTATCAAATCGGACCGTTTTCATAATCACACTTTAAATTTAAAGTTACTTTAACTTTAAAAAATACATTTGTTTCCCTATTGTTAAAGTGACTTTATTTTAAAGATTCCTTAAAGTCTGATTATGAAAATGGCCGTAAATTTCTCGCGTGTGACATTTCATATATGTATGTTCCAAATGAAGTCAGATATACATTATAGAAATAACGGACAAACTATATTTATTTTTTTATTCACTTTGCGATGTTGATGCTTGCTCATTGGTACAATTAATTGGTACAATTAATTGGTACAATTAATTTGGTCGTCATATTCAACCCTTTTATATTTATCTGATTTTTTTTCTTTCTGGAATTGTAACTGACCTGACGTTTAGGTTGACTATGACCAGCAAAATTTAATGAATGCTCGCGACTGTACATCTTCCCTCAACAATTACAACAGAAATTTGGGATACATCCCTTCTCTGTAGACCAACTATTTTTTTCTGAGCAAATAACTTTTTTTTGCCGTGATTAAATTCCCTCTTACTCATGAAATTCGCATAAAGCTACCGGGTGATCAACGGAATTCATTATTAGAGGAGGCTGTGAGTGGCGCTACTTTATGCTGTATGGTTGGGCACACTGAGAAATGAATAATAAATTGACAATTGTTATATTTGAGGTTATGTTCGTGCATTGCATGATATTTGATGATACCGTAAATATTAATAATATCCAAAGTATTGCCTTCAGTGCAACGGGTAACTCGCTTTTTCATATTCTCGAACGCATTTTGCAATGCAAGGAGTAATTAAATTGCACGCTTTCTGTAATACTTTCCCTTTCATACGGAATATCAAACGTTTTTGCTAAATGACACTTCAATTTTTTTTTTCAAGCTGCAAGCGTGTGTTGCCAACTTTATGGTAAATATATCAGCCTACTCTAATTATAAATTCCATTGATCGCATGGTATATTGTTTATGTTTATTTTAATCACTGCTTTAGTTAGAGACTCTAACTAAAGCAGTGAGTAAAATAAGACGAATAGAGACGACTCTAATCATAAGATGAGAGTACGGCCCAATGTTATTTTTTATCTTATCATAAAAATCTCGACTCTCTAAATTTATGTTAAGTTTAATACGCAACAGAGCTCTAACCGTAGAAAAATCTAATCTTCCTCTTTCAGATCGCTAGATATTATTTAACAATAATAAATACAGAAAACATATCATTTTACTATTTAGTTCCAATTAAAATAAGGACACTAATTAAAAACGGATCGGTCGCACGGACGATGTAAAACTTCAACAATTCGAGAACATTCTATTCTAAACAGTTGCAAGATGGAACATAACTTTCAGCAGTTGCCTACAATTGACATTTAAAATGTAGTTTCGGAAATATTCGGGAACTTACAGTATTTTTCTACTGCGTTCCATGTGAACGCGAGAGACTATTCTGGAATAACTCAGAGTTACTCCAACGCTAACCTGGAAAACACCTATAAGCTAAATTCAGAGCTGTCAGTTAAAACAGGACAGTAAAAAACAGTGTCCTGCTTTCTGTACTCATCACTGTACATTCATAATTAAAATCAATTTTCTTTACTTTCAAATTTTGAGGTTTAAGAAAGCTTGCGACTCCATATTATGTTTTTCTTCTTCATCTTTAATGGTTTTCGGCTGAGTAATAGCCATTCCAACAAAAAAATCAAAATTTAAATGCCAATAATAGCCATAGTTGGCAGCACTGATAAGCGGTAAAAGTTTTTGAATTGGCAGCATTGTTTCTCGCAATGACGTGGCATGCTTCTCGTCACGTGACGATTGTTTGTTGTGATTCTAATTGTCATGACAAGCGTACATTCCTTATCAACAAAAATCTACATATTTATTGAGTACCACACGAGTTGCACAGTTTAAACTTATAAAAACTCGTAGAAAGGGAAACCATGGTGTACGAAAAAATTGCGGTGGTAAATTGTAACTTTCGCTTGTTTCTACATACGCCGGTTAAATTTTTAATTTTTGATTTGCAGGTGACCGGTGGCAACAAAGGCATCGGTTACGCAATCGTCAAGGGCCTGTGCGAGAAATTCGAAGGAACGGTCTACCTCACCGCCAGGGACACCGCAAGAGGTGAAGCGACGGTTACGGACTTGAACGGACAAGGACACAAGCCGCAATTCCACCAGTTGGATATCGACGATCAAAGCAGCGTCGATAAATTCAAGGAATATCTGAGCAAGAAGTACGGGGGAATCGATTTATTAGTCAACAACGCAGCCATCGCTTTCAATGTAAGTGTAAAAATAAAACTTTTACTTATTGATTAAGCACCCCCTGTTAACATGAAGTTGAACGACGAATGAAGGTGAAATCTGTGTTCGTAAAAACTGCAGCATAATCTGTTACAGTTAAATGCAATAGATTTATTCAAATTCACATAAAATGTGACTACAATGTTCGAATTTATAGAATTCAAGTGTAACAATCGTATCTATGGCAACAGTGAAAGTTCAATGATGAATGTGTAGAGGGAGCCACACCGGCTACTTCTAAATACAACTTCAGAATAAAAACTGCTATTTTTGTGTACCGTAGGTAAATGCGACAGAGTCTTTTGCGGAGCAGGCGGAAGCGACCGTTAAAACCAACTATTTTGGGACCCTGAGGGTATGCGAGGCTCTCTTTCCACTATTACGAACAAATGCGCGTGTTGTCAATGTCTCCAGTGCTGCGGGCCACCTCTCTAGAATACCATCTGCAGACTTGCGTAAAAAATTCAGCGATCCCTCCCTCACCATCCCAGAGCTCAGTGAACTCATGAACGCTTTCATAAAGTAAATGATTTCTTCACGATCGTTCAATGTCACAGTAAATTTTTTTCACTTTGTTTTAGGGCAGCCAAGGAAGACCACGATTGTCAGAAGCAGTGGGGATCATCGACTTACGTTGTCTCAAAGGTAGGTGTCTGTGTTCTCACTAGAATTCAACAGAGGGAACTCGATGGTGAAATACCAGGCCGTAACATACAGGTCAATAGCGTTCATCCGGGGTTTGTAGCGACGGACATGTCGAACTACAAGGGCAACCTGAGCATTGAACAGGGGGCAGTTGCACCCCTGTTTCTTTCAGTAGAGCCTCACGGGTTGAAGGGACAGTTTGTGTGGTATGATTGTTCGGTTGTCGATTGGCTCTCAACTTAACTGTCTGAAGTTTAAGTTTTACCACGACATTGCCAGTTGCATTTTTCTTGTGTCCGTTTGGGTTACATTGTGATTCAAGATGCTCAGGTTTTTAATTTTGCAGCCAACATTAACAATAAAATAAAATAAATTGTTGAATAGGTGCTAAAATCTTGTTTTGAATGTTCTTTTGTAATTAAATAAATTTAGGGGCGTTTGTATTTTTTAATGCTCCCAATTTTTTAATGCTCCCAATTTTTTAAACACACCCCAAATCCTCATCTTCGAAAATTGATTTGTTAGAAACTTGAAACTGTAACGTACAGGAAATGTAATTATTATTTCTACGCACAGTGTCCTGTATGTTGAAGAAAACAAATTTAAATATATTTTTTTAATGATTTAATTAAAAAATAAAGATAATATACATGTAAAACTAAAACAATATTGCTTAATCATTTGTCAAAATATAATGTTAATAATAATAAATCGATGAGATGAGACGACAATATATACAAGTGAGGTGAAACCATAAACACAACGGACATTAATCACGATGATTAATTAATCAATTAGTAGTTAATTACATTGATGAGCGAGCCTCAGATATTTAGTTTTCTTACAATTGATAAACAAATTGATATGAATCGGTTACAACAATTCTCAAATCAACGACGAGAGAAAAACTGCTCATTTTAAATAACTGGAGAATAATTCTAGCAGTTTTTTTTTTTTTAAACAGATATGACTTCAAAGATATCGACAATCAAAAATCATTTGCTGCTGCTGCTGTCTTTCAGTATACACAACACGCATTAAATGCACCGAGATTATTTCTTGTTTTTGACGGTAATCTGGATATGATTTTCTCTGATTGTGCAACACGTCAATAACAACAAAAAAAAATGACTTAGCCTTTGCACTTGCTTGTCAGTTTTACTGGTGGCACATTACAAACGCAAGTGGAAGAAACTAAAGCGTACGAACTTATTTACAGCCGACCTTGATGACATTGGATGTGCCAGTTGCACAGAGTATCATCAAGGCCAGACATAAATTCCCAAAATTACTTAACAAAATGTTGGCTGGCACAAAAAATATTGCGAGAAAAACAACGTCAACAATGGCACCTTATGATGTCTTTTAAATTACACCCTAGGGACTATAAGTTTTGTATAAAAATAACAAGTCGACTTCCTCCTATTACCGAACGAAAACAACAACAACGAACTGGGGGGAAGAACCTACTACATGGAGTCTTAAACTAATCATTTCAATAATAATAATAATAATAAAATTAATATCAGTAATTGTAGTATTATAATAATAATAATAAAAAGCTTTGTGGCCAGTGTTTTTCACACACGGGTTATAATAGTTGATGGCACAAAGAAAATCGTGAGTGTGTATTGTGGTGTTGTTATACCCAACAAAATGAAACAATTAATACTGCAGTAAAATGTTGAAGAAATAAATTATTAATCGTTAAAAAATCACGTTTTGAACACAAAACAATAACGTCTTCTGCCCGGCAGCAGATTGCTTGTAGCGAGGTAGTAGATTCGATTTGAAATGTGAACCGCGATTATTGTTTTGTGTCGCGTCGAGAATGCAGAGGGGGCGAGGGAGATGGGGGGAGGAAACTATAAAAATTTGGCACATTTGAAACACGAAAAGAATAAGAACCGAAACTATAAACACTTTTTACACTAGTGAAATGTTTTTGTTTGTTTCACTGTGAACCTTAGAGTAGTTAAATATGCAACAACAACACTCAAACACACACTTCCATGTCGTCCATGTTAATCATGCAGTCGCCACTTGCCAGTTTTAACAACGTCTTTTTTATCCTGAGCGCAGGCAGGCGGACGTTCGAGTTTTGGTGCCAACACTCGCGCATCAGCTTCGCCATTCCACTTAAAATCTGCAAAGAAATTCCCAATTTTCATTAAAACGTTCCCTGAGATTTCCCCGTCTTGTCATCACAAAAGACAAGCTTTCCCAGTTGACTTCAATTCCACAACTTTCTTATTTTTTACACGTTTAAACAGTTTTCCATTTCTTTCCAATTTCAAAAGTAACACGCAGAAAAAAATAATAGCAATTGTATAGGCAAACCAACGAATCCGGGTAGTTTGTTTGGTTGCCTACACTACAGGCGCTAAGATTATTATTTTTTTTTAATTCAAGAGAAGTTACAGTGATGAGCAATAAATTTTCAAAATAAGAAACCTTAATATAGGCAACCTAATGAACACAGCCGTTTGTGCGGTTGCCTATAGTGAAGGCTTTAAGAACTTTTTTTTCTTGTAGGCCAAATCCGTAATTAAAAAAAAAATCGTCCACATTAATGCACAAAATTATTAAATTACAGAACAAAATATTAAATCTAATTCCCAGTTCTGATTAATTTCATTGACTTTTGTATTAAAACAGACAATTCTCTGCTTAAATTTCGTATAGAGGATGTTATTTTGGATTTTAGAAATGTTACTTAAACTTTTTTATTTTTTTTTAAACAATTTCAATACTCACTGGATCACTGGCCCATCTATTTGGCAAACTAGGCCTGTGCTGGTCTATGCACACGACCTTCCTCATGTCTTCAAAACTAGGATCACTGGGTACCACGTCATAAAATGGCGGTTTATAATCCTCTGCGATGCCATTGCTGACCGTGCACCTGCAGACCTCCCACAAAACGAGCCCGAAGGCATAAATATCGACCCGTCGGAAGGCATCGAAGTAATCCATTCGAATACTGAATGAACAAGAAAAAAGAGAAGGTTTGCGAGCGCAAGTTGAGTGCATGTGGACTTACGACTCATCCAGGACTTCGGGGCTCATGTATCGTTTAGTACCGACACGGGGGTTTGAGCCTATGTCAAGTTGATCCGTCGCTTGAATGTGTGTTACTGCCAATCCAAAATCGGCTATCACACAAGTCCCGTTATTCCGGACGAGTATGTTTTTGCTTTTTATATCCCTGTGGGCTATTGCTGGCTTTCCCTAGAAACTCGAATGCGTAAGCCCATGTTATAAACAAGTCAAAATTAAAAATTACTTACTTGCGTACCGAAGATTTCGGTGTGCAAATGCACCAAACCATTTGCTATCGACAGGCATATTTTTATGAGTTGTTGGTGAGACAAGCTTGTAGTGTTCAAGTAATCAAACAGACTGCCAAACGGATGATAATGTGTCACCAACCATAACTGCGTGCAGGAGTTTCGTGATGTCATATCAGAGCCTATGTATCCCAGAATGTTTTCATGTCGTAGCAGCATTGTACTGCAAAAGTGGGCGAAATCAAATTATTATTACTATTTTATAACTGATGAAGTACCTGTATATTTCGGTTTCCCTCGTCCAACTGGCTTCGTCCCTCGAAAAGAATATTTTCACTGCGACATTCTCCCCGTGCCAAATCCCCCTCCACACCTCCCCGTATCTTCCTTTTCCGATGCACTCGACCAAAGAAATTTGTTTTGCCAGCGTTCTCTGAATGAGCAAAGGCAAACCTGAGCCGCTCCCCGACGTCAAAGACAACTGAAGGTACTCTCTGAGCGTGCTGTCCCCTGCGGCCGTGGTCCTCAACAAATCATCCGTTACATAATACGCGTCGGGGTCCTGTTTACTTTGATTGCGCAGCCTGTGCTTGTGCAATCTCCGCATCAGTAAGAGTATGATGGCACCGAATATCCCTAGAACTATGACGGGGCCCAAAACTGCGCCGGCGAGTTTGAATACGTAATTAAATGAATCGGAGTAAGCGCTGACTTCATCTGGAATCAGCGGGGGTAACTCCGGGAATTCCCCGTCGTTGCAGTAATCGCCTTCGCAGCACTGGATGTGATACTGCCCCACTGCATGGCGCTTGTGTTGGATCACAGTGAACGATGGGGTTTTGCACAACAGGGGAAGCTGATCAAGCTCGACGGTACAACCTCGTGTCACTCTTTCTGCACCTAAAAAAGATGTGGTATAGATGTTAAATTGACAGTTACTACATTTCCCATGAAACTGGAACTGTTTTCTGTTTATTCAATTCATGTAACTACATTGCTAATCTGAAGTCTTTGGTAAGGTCTTAAATAAGGCCGAAACAGCTTTAAAATTCAATTTTAACCATATCACAAATTTGTTGAACTTGACATGCATGAAATTATTTTAACGGCCACCCTAAAAATAAACTTGGAATGAGTCAAACCTGTGCTTTCTCTAACTCGCGACTTCCAGCACTGGATAGCATCGATACATACACCCGGGTGTATACAGTTTGATCCATCACACGAATGGCATCTGTATTTTTGCTTATGTGATATTTTACGGTTGAGTAGGCTATTGTGATTGTCTTGCAGAAGCTGCAGGTCGTTGGGAGGGGGCTCTCCGGCGTCGTGCTCGTTGTTAGTCTCGCTGTAATCCAAGTCCTCTCGCAGTTGCGGACGATGCTGATGAAGCTCGGCTGAAAATCGAATTTCGCGTGACGCACCTCGACTTCGCAAAGCCCCGCGTAAATGAGCCGCCGGCAATTAAAAGTTTACGTACCTGCACATAAACGAAGCGTGAAAACGATTAATAAACAGTTCATAAGTCTACGAGCGGCCATATTTGACTGTATTAATAACAATAGACTGCGCGAGTCAAATCAGCGCCCGGGGTTCATTCTGAAAAACGCACAGTGGGGCCCCTTTTTAGTACGTACCGGCATTAACTGTGTTATAGTTTAAAGTAATTGTAATTGAGGTGCGCTATGCACATTTGTGGGTGTCATTTTGAAATAAAGTATTTCACTGAATTATAAGTTGGCATTTGCCAGTGTTGCCAAAGATGAACTCCTGATTCGCGTAGTTTTTGAAATGTACCTTAGCCACAGTATATTATCATTTATCATCGCTTTTAATATATAATTTTGGTCTGGATTCTAATATCACGAGTGGAAGTTTTGTAGTTTCTTCTTGTGATATTGGGCGCGTTCAGCGGCTGAGTTGCTTACTCAGCAATCGATTGTGATTGGCTCACATGAAGGTGATAGCCAATCACAAACGACTGCTAAGTAAGCAACGCGTCCGCTGAACGCGCCCATTTTTAAAAAGGCAACCAAAACATATCATCCGAAAACTTAAATGCAATTTGTAACAGGCAGATTTTGAGTTGTGACTGAGGTATATTTCAAGATTCGCTAGTTGCGCTCAGCCGCCTATCAGATGTCGCTTCACTCGTTTTTTGACAGGTTCGTGAAACTGGTTCTTCTTGAATAAATACGTTAACAAAACGATTTCTTCGCGTGATAACTACACATATAGCATTTATTTTAAGGCCTTGATAATTCCATTTTGCCTTAAAAAGCGATCAAGTGTGAGTTCGTTACGCCTCTCGCGTTCCAACCTCTTCTGAGATCGCGTTCGGTTCGGAACACAGTTCGGAAGTTCGGAACTTGAATCTGCAGCAGCGTGATGAGTAGCGTTTTTTCTTCTTTGCACCTCATTTTTCAACTGGTCTAAAAATACACGGGTTATTTTTAACTTCACTCATTGTCCCGGCTTTCGGTTGCTTCCATCGTCCAAGGTATGTATGCATACAAACATCAACATATTACTTAGCCCCCCTGATTCAATAGAATTTTTCGGAAGATGTCGACGAAAATCACGTTTTCCAATCGCCTGCAGAGGACTGATCCACAGCAGAACCCCGTTTTGATCATCGGGCAAGTTAAACATCTCACTCAGATAACGTATGAGGATGTTAAGTTGAAGTTAGAACCGAGGGTCACAGAGGAAGTAAAGTTGATGGTATTTACTTAAATTGTTTTTACATGAATTGTTTTTTTAGGTATATAAAACTGCCGTCTCGAGCTTGCATCCTTCTCCGACAGACACTTGCTCACTGTACTTAAACTTGGCTACTATTGCGGCTTTGCCTGTCAAGTGCAGTCGTCACAATACTCCGTCTAGGGCTCACGCTCTCACTCGGCTGGTGCAAAGTTGCAGTGTCGGCGTCGATGAAAGCATTGTGGTAAGACTTACCTTGCCCTCTTTTAAACGTCCACAAATTTAATTGTAAAATTTCAATAGATTGTCTGCGAGCACTCCGATGTGTATGCAAGTGGATGTGCTGTCGCAAGGGCCTTCCCACAATACAGCAAAAAATCTTCATCTAGCAATTCTGAGCCGGCTAATGTGTCCGTTGAGTTCATCATTGTGCCTAACACTTCATGTAATTGCACTCGTATGTATCCGACTTACTTAACATACAATTTTATTTTAAGATACTTTTGTTATGTCAACAGGACTGGGTGAAGAGGACGGTTCAACCTGCGAACTGACTTCTTCTGAACTTGCAATTCTAGACGTTGCTGCTGTCGGTATCCGTTTAGCTGCGAGAATCGTTGATACCCCATGTAATGAAATGAATGTGGACTTCTTTTTGAAGGTGATTTCTTTTTAATGAAATTAAAGAGGAATGTTTTTACAGTAGTAATGTTTTTTGCTGTAGGAAGTTGAAGCAGTTGGGAGAGCTTTGAACATAACTCCGACTGTAATCCGTGGGGTAGAGCTTGCCGAGAGGGGCTTCGGCGGTATCTACGGTGTGGGAAAGGCGGCTTTGTCCCCGCCTGCGCTCGCCGTACTGAGCTACACGCCACCAGGGGCTCAGACCACAGTCGCCTGGGTTGGAAAAGGTATCGTATACGATACTGGCGGTCTCAGTATTAAAGGCAAGGTACAAAGCGCTTTGTTATAATTACTATTGAAGTCTGAGGTTCATTATTCTGTAATTAATGTTCCCCAAAATAATTGCAGACTGCCATGCCTGGGATGAAACGTGATTGCGGAGGAGCCGCCGGGATTTTAGGTGCCTTTTACGCTGCCGTCAAGGCAGAGTTTACTCAGAATCTTCACGCTGTGTTTTGTTTGGCTGAGAATGCTGTTGGTCCATCAGCTACAAGGTATTTATTGATTAACTAATTAAATGCTTGAGTTACATGTTTGTAAAAAGAAAATTATAGAGGACACTTTTATCATCAAATTATTATTCTTATAGTCTTTTCAAATCATTTGTGATTGAATGTCTTTAGCTTCATAATTAATCACACAATTTTTTTTTGTAATTTAACTATTTCATTGCAATCAAATAAGATATGGTTGGTGCTCATATCAGATTTTCGTTGATAGGCCTGATGATATTCATACTCTGTATTCTGGCCGTACTGTGGAAATTAATAACACTGACGCAGAAGGAAGACTTGTCCTGGCCGATGGAGTTGTCTACGCTAATAGAGACTTAAAGGCCAACGTCATCCTGGACATGGCCACCTTGACTGGGGCACAAGTAGGCATTACAAAATCAAAAATATGCAAAAGCGTCCTGTACTTGATTTTAGGGCGTGGCTACAGGGAAATACCACGCTGCTATTTTGACCAACAATGGCGAATGGGAAGACATACTCATGAAGGCCGGGCAAATTTCAGGCGATTTGGTCTTTCCAATCCCTTACTGCCCGGAACTGCATTTTTCAGAGTTTGCCTCGGCCGTCGCAGACATGAAGAATTCAGTAGCCGACCGCAGTAACGCTCAATCTAGCTGTGCAGGGCTGTTTGTAGCTGCGCACCTTGGATTTGATTATCCAGGGGTTTGGATTCATGTCGATATGGCCTCCCCCGTGCACTCTGTACGTCCCTTTTTTTTTACAATAGAATTTTTAGTTGCCACAAATGAATTTTTTTATAGGGTGAGAGAGCAACTGGTTACGGTGTAGCCCTCCTGACAACACTATTTGGGACCTACTCCAAACAGCCATTGTTGTCTGCGATTGCCCCCGACCTGGAGTACAGCATGGAAACAGCCGCCAAAAAGTTTAAGAAGAACTGATCGGTTAACCCAAATAATACTCCTCGCTTACATTATGCCCCCGCTAACAAAATACACGAGAGCTCCGTCTCTTTTATTTTATAGATAATCGGCAGTAGTGATTAATATACAAGTGTAAAAATAATAATAGTAATAATAAGTACAATTTAAAATTTATACATTTACATAACATTACACAAGAAAATACAGGTTTGAAATTAAATATTCGATTGCTGGTCGGTTATCACATTAAATTTCCCTGACTCCGGTCCCGTAATTGGCACCACTGGCTTTGTTTAGAATGTCTACGAAGTAGGACAGCTCAAATTCCTGCAATGTTTCCAGCTGAATTTCAACGGAAAAATTCTGAAACAGAGAAGAATTTGTTTCATATGTGTGATACTGATGATAAGTTGTCCTATATGCTTGTTTTATCTTTCTGAGAAATTAATTTTTTTTTTCCAGGAAAGCACTTACAGATATGACTGATTTTATCATAGATTTATCTGTGGACATCCTTGCACGTTGCAGAACGCTAACTGAAGGCCCCACCCAGGTGAGCAACAGGAATTTCTGCCGCTTGGACATTTCGTCGCCGGTTTGCAGCCTGATGAAGCCGAAGGCTCGACCGTCATCTGAAAACTGGTCCCTGAAATCCTCGAAGGAGACGCCCTTGGCCGAGCAGGCGATTCTAGGCCCGTCGTACGTAAATACAGCCCTGTAACAACAAATTATTAATTTAATAACAAAGGAAACTTCCAATTCATAAATTATAAGGCTTGATCTGGAGAAGTTTTTTTTGTCCAAAGCCTAAACCAGCGGTTTCCAAACTTTACGCTACCATGCCTTCCTTAAAAAAGAAAAAAACATAACCTTGGCGCCTTCATCTCTTCCTTCCTTTCATAAATTTAGAAGTTTATTTTTTTTATAAGAACGAGGCATACTTTCTCATTAATTTATGTTTTGTTATGAAAATTAGATTTCTGTTAAATTTTCGCGCCTCCCTTTGCATCTGCCCGCACCGGTGTTTATAAAGCGCCATCTATTAAAAACCACTCGTAACTTTGTTAAATTAAAAGAAAGGTAATTTTCTACCCGGCATAAAAAAAAACATTTTATTGGACAGTGACCCAATTTATTTGAATTAATTCGAGTTGGCTTTGGTTATTTTTTTTATCGTGATAATTTTTTTTGCGATTAAATCGGAGAACGGTAGACAAAAGACGAACGGAAAAAAATTCGTCAAAATCAAAACAATCGCCGTTGCTCGAAACGAAAATTTTTGTTTGGCGGCGGCCTTTTGTTTTTACAAGTTTCAATAATAAAGTGCCATCTATTAATTAAAACTCATAACTTACATGTAGCACTTTATTCTTAAACAAAAGACAAATAATTTACTGTCAAAAAGAACAACAAACAAAAGACGAAAGACAGAAATTCGGTCGGTATTCGTCGAAATAAAAACAATCGCCTTAACTAAAGAGGTGCCCTCGAATCCAAAGTTTTTATTTGGCGACAGTCTTTTGTTTTTTTTTTTCTTCAGAGAATGAAGTTAAAGTTAGAATTAGCGTTACTCATTTGTTTAATTTAATTGACGAAAGTTATGTTTACTGACAATTGATGATTTTTCCTGACATTTAGCTTTAAATAATTATGAATTTCAGCATATATTTGCCAAAATATAAAATCGTTAATAATCGCATAGTGCCTAAAACACTTGGCTGCGACGTTAGTCATTTGTTTAATAAATCTAACATTCGCGATTTTTTATTTATTCATTTTAATTGATGCGCTTCTTTTTTAAATTAAAAAAAAGTGATTTAGGATAACGCCCAAACCACTTGATCGAATCGAATCGAATGTTTCAATTTGGTGTCGCTCTTTTATTTATTTAATGACCGGTTTTAGGAATTCATTTGTTTATTGTAAACGTGGGGCGCGTTTCAGTTTTTTTTTTTGTTATATCCACATCAATCGCTATTGGATGGTATCTAAAACATTCGATCAGATCTTAACGATAAAATCAAACGTTTAGATCCGGCGTTACTCATTTGTTTATTTATTGATTGGTGGCGCTTTCCCTTTAATGACTGATTGTGATTTTGTGAATCGAATGAATGAATCACCTCCCTCGATTAACAAGTGAGCCGGTAGGAGGGACGTGTCGTACACGTTTATCGAGAGAGATAGAGAGAGAGAAAAAAAAAAGGCAAAACAAAAGTGAAAATGTTAAAAACAACACGCCCACTACGTCTCGTCTGCTAACTCCTTAATAACGGAAACGCATTCTCGTCACAAACCCTCACGCTTCCAGTCATTATATTCTTGTGACAGTCGGTATAATCTGCGCTCTTTTAGTTGTTGAAGAAAATCTGTCACGCCTATTTTTAATTCAACCGCATTTCCGTTCCGTCACGGAACCGAATATCGCACACGGTTTCGATAAGAAACTATTAGCATTTGTTTTTTTTTTTTTCTCTTCTAAATTAATTTATTTTAACTTATTCACGCCCAGCGTCGATTTGTCAATTTTTTTGCGGCTTCGCGCGAACTTCAGGATTAAAAGCTTATTTTTTTTTTTTTACAATAAAAACCGATGAGCTTTAGATACCGCACAATTGGGGAGTGGCTTAACAGCGCGTTTTGTTTTATCAGTGCATTAATTGTAATATCCTCTTATCAACGTTCTTCCATGTGAAACGCCCCATTTTTTTGTTTTATTTTAATTTAATTTTTAATCAAAGCAAAGGCTGAAAACGAAAATTGCCAGATTTCCTGACGTTTAGAACACGCCAGCGGTGGAACAACATTCGAGCATCGCGATGTTGAAACAATAGACATTTGTTTTTGTTTTTTTTTCCTTTAGGTACGCCCTGTATTTTATGATCGTGTTGTTAAATGTCGGATTAAATGTTAATTTGGTTTGATGTATTACAGCGCGAGCTAATTTCGATTTATTTATTAATTTGGAAATCGAAGCCAAGATGGAATCAAATGTAAAATTAAAAAATATTTATATACGGTAGTATATACAGGGTGTTCCGTTTAAGGAAAATGAACTTGTGATCATTGTATTAATGCGACTTGTGAGTTTTAATTTGGGCTGCGTAAGATCAAACCCCTGGCCGCTTCTCAAGTTGCGACTTTGAGTTTTTTTTATGTGATTTGAAACTTTTTCAAATTACCTTTTTCGCATCCCCTGAAATAAAATTGCAAACAAATTTCTCTGAAGAGGAGGAACAAGTTGGCAAGTAGCCGTAGCTCTTCCCCCTCGTTTTCGAATTTTGTTTTTGTCGCATTTTATTACACCCTTATACATCACCACTTGTCTGAAAAAATAAAATAAAATTGAAACTTCAAACGTCTAGTCTCTCAAGTGAAAATTTTATCGCATTCCTAATGTACCTTTTGTACCACCATTTTTAATTTTTGCGCCGCTTAAATAGCTGAGGAGAAATAAAATAAAAGTAGCCACTCCCCAGTGATTTTTATTTTATTATTATTTTTTCTAGCTATTTGAGCAGTGCAAGTGCAAAAGCTAAAGATAGTGGAACATAAGCGTGCATTGGGGGTGCAATAAAAAAAATTCACAGAGAAGGGGTTAGTAATAAATGAAATTGGCGTTCTGTTTATTGAATTTTGAAAAACCCGATCAACTACCACGTTTTTCAAAAAGAAGGGGTTAGCTGAGTTTCTATTTCATTTTTTTTTCAAATATTTTCGGGGTGCAATAAGATGGATAAAAAACAATAAAATAAAAATGAGGTTTTTTACCTCGCGGGGTGGTGTGGGGGGTGTAAATATGTTTGCAGTGTCTCCTGAAGAGGTGCACAATTTTTATTTTGGTCTTACATTAAGGGGGGCAATCATTGGGTGCGAAAAATTTTCTAAAATCGTTACTGGAGTGGCTAAGTTTAAGGGCCCAATCGCTGAATTAATAAAAAAAAATACTTTAAATGCCAAAAATGGAACATTTTGATCTATAAATGCATTTCAGTCAAAAAATTATAATAGTTTTTCGAGTTCAAGGTCACTTAACATTTAAAAATTCCGGGTCCGGCGACTGGAAGTGGATGAAGTCACGTCACGTTATTAATTTATTTTTCGATTTATACGTTTAATTTTTTTTCTCTCTTTGAAATTCAGAACACGTGCTTAGCAAGTTATTAAAAAAAAACTAGAAGTAAAACATTAAAAAAAAAATAGATAAAAACAGTGTCACAAACGAAAATTGGGAGATACGAAACATTTTGCGTTTTCACAATTTTTCGAAATTTATAGAGAAAAGTGTCAGAAACGTCAAATTAGGGGGGGGGGGGTAGTACATCCTGAAATAATCAGAAAAGTCTTCATGAATCGGCAAAGGACGGTTTCGGAGATACGTGACATTCAGAGTTTACACATTTTTTTTTTTTTTAATCCTCCGTATCTCCGAAACCGTCCGTTTGCGGACACATGTTCATTAAGATTTTTCTGCATATTTTCGGTCATACTACCTCCCTCCTCAAGGTTAATGACACTTTTCTTAACACCCTGTATACTGGATTGCACGATAAATCTGACACGTGCGATTTTCGATTTACGATAACTCGCGTGACCTTGGAAAAACCTTGGAAAACCTGGTTAGAATCGAACGGGGAGAATTAAAAAAAGTAAAAGTTAAATAGTGCACAGATGTTCCTTTTCGAAAAAAAAAAAAAAAAACTGGCGCATGGCGGGGGATTTGGAAATGTGATGGGCAATTTATTTTTATTTTATTTTTTTTAAACATCAATCGCAAGGTTTACAAAACATCTCTCGATTTTATATTTAATGTTTTCTGCCGTTAAAACAAAAAAAAAACAAAAGAATTCAGAGAGATAAGTACCTAATCACAATCAGTGATCACGTCACTGACATTAATAAAATGCACCACAAGTTAAACCTATGACGCAATGCGAAACCAGGTCAGAATTGAACGTGAAATTCAATAATGCAATATTATACAGGCTGTTTAACTTTACTGTGTATGTCGATGATATAACGTAACACGCGACTGTTTTCTCCCGTTTTTGATATCTTGAAACAACTGCAAAACGCAAAACAACGATTATTAAAAGAAAACGCGAATTGAATACAAAACGAGGCGGTTAAAAACAAAAGAAATCTACTACTGAAAATAGCCTGAAAAAAACGAGAGATGAAATGAGCCGCCGAATTAAAAAAGAAAGTGCAACGTTATATTATACAGCGCGTTTCGTCCGTAATTCAAGGCGACTTTTAATTTGTATGTTATTATACCCGATGATTTTTTCTTGTATACAGGGTGTTTCGTTCATTAAACATAATTTTATTGCGTATCTCCGAAGGATAATGCGATTTTGAAAATGGCGTTTACAGAAAACTTCTTTACCTAATTTTCGTAGTACTTACCACTGTGTTTCGGTGTTGTCTGCTCTTACGTCATCGTACGCGCTTCTGACGCTTTCCGCGTCCATGCTGGTGGTCATGGCCACCTGGAAAAAAAATCGTGAAACTCATGAAAACCGGAAGTAAATGGTGCCGCTCGTTTTTTTTTTTTTCTGTGTCACGTACGCACTCGCATTGTTCCAACTTACGTTAATGGAAGAGGGCGGCATGGCCAACTCGATATAATTCAGGATAATGATGCGAGCTGGAACTTGACCGCTTCTTCGAGGCGAAACGGCGGTATCGAGCGCACCGTGCCACTGAAACTCGCTCGCCGAGAGAAGAGAAAGAAAGGCCCATCTTCCAAGTGGGTCAGCAAATGGGGAACAGTTCGGAAAGACAAGGTAGCGAAAGCCTCGGGCGAAACAACGAGACGATGTGTATGTGCATAACTGCGCTCGTCCTTCTTCTTCATCACGGTGATTAATCGATTTTCAAATGTTTTATTATTTCGGGGACGAGGCGTTCTTGTAATTCGCCGATTTAATGGTTAGCGCGAATCGTAAAACCGGATTATTTTTTTAATGATAAGATAGGCACGAAACATCGATATTGCATATGTCAACATGGTCGTTATAAAACAGGAAATATTTTTTTTTTCGCAACTCAATGAATTAATTTCTTCGATTTTCGATCCCTGTACATGCACGTCAGATAATTTTTTTTTCTTTTGTTTTCAATCAGTTCCTGTACACGTCAGACATGTTTTTGTTTTGTTTTTAATCGATCCCTGTGTAGACGTCGGTCGGACATTTTCTTCTTTCTTTTGTTTTTTAAAATTCCGTTCTCGTCATTGGATGCACACCGGAACAGTTATAATTACCGGCTGCAGACAGATGGCAGATGCGAGCGTTACGCAGCGAACGGCGAAATCGAGATTTTATACCGCTTTTATTTAATTAAGCGAGCGTCGACTGGGCGTTCGTTTAAAAGTTGACGCGGCGCGGCGGCGGGGCGTCTTAAGAGCTCGGGCAATTGGAAAGATCGACCGGAATTTGACGGATATTCAAAAATAAAACGCGCGTAGGGGCTCCTTAATGCGGACAACGATCTGGAATGGACAGAGGGTGTTTGTTAAACGTCGCCGTTTAAACAATTGCTTGATTCGCAACGTTGACCGACCGTGTATATGGTACAGAGTGAACGACAAAAATTGACAGTCACGTGGCTTCGCATTTTCCGATATTTTTCCTCTGCGTGAAGGTGAATGGAAAACCACGCAAATTATTCTCACTCACTCATTGATAAGCAACAATAAATTAATAGGATTAGTATGTAAAAATTTAATTGGTGACATTGACACTTAAAATAATTTTAAACAAATGTCAATTTAGATATTACGATTTTATTTTGTTGATTTTTAACGTTTACTTAAAGAAAACACACAAATCTGTATTATTTTCTTTTCTTATTATTATTATTTTCTTACATTGGCGACAATTCTCACCTGGTCTTTAATTTAGCAACGCCGTGATTAAATTCTCTTTCACTCTCTTACTCATGAAATTGGCATAAAGCCGTATCGTTTGTGTTTGTTTTTATCACGGCTTTAGTTAGAGACGACTTTAATCATGAGATAAGAATACGGCTCAATACTGTATTTAACGTTTGTTGTCACTTCAAATTAAATTTGTCAAATAAATGTCAAAGTGAAGGTTATTTTTGTAATTAATTATTTAGTACTTTGTAACCTTAACAAAATGAAATTTCGGAAACTGTAACGAACATCAATTTATTTAACTTATGTTTTCTGGTCGAGCTTCTTGTTTACTGCGCAAATATTCCGGCCGAAAAAGAAAGGGAAAATTTGGGGCCTTTTTTTTATTATTTTTATGTTTTTGGCGTTGCGAAAACTGAATTTATTTAAATCACCGCAGAAATGAAATAGTATAACCGATTCTCGATTGTTTTGATTGGCCGTATCCAACGCCGCCGACTATCGAACACGCGTTTAATGGCTTGATTGGTTTATCGTTTTTTTTTGTTATTTTTTATTGTTACTATTGTTTTAGAATTTACGTGCGTCATTTGTTTAGCTCGGAATTATTTTGTAGTTCTTAAATTTGCGGAGCAAGTTCTTTTTTTTTAATTTTGTAAGTTCGAACGTCATTTGTTTTTTTTTCTTTTTCTTCTAATAACTATTGTTTTAGAATCCACGTACATCATTTGTTTAGCTCAGAATTATTTCTTAGTTCTCAAATTTGCGGAATAATTTTTTTGAAAATTTTTAAGTTAGATCATTTGTTTTTTTTTTCTAAATTACAAGACCAGACTGTCATTTGGTTTTTTTTTTCTTCTAACTGTTATTTTAGAATCTACCTACGTCATTTGTTTAGCTCAGAATTATGTCTTAGTTTTCATATTTGCAGAATTTTTATTTTTTATTTTATAAGTCACTTCTTTTTTTCTCGCGAAATTACAAGATGAGATTGTCATTTGTTTTTGTTTTTCTAAGAAACGGTTTTTTATTATTTGTTGCTCGTAGTTTAATAATAAAATGTTGTCCCAATTTTGCAATTTTTTCTGTCTGTCTGCCTTTTTTTTCATGTGCGGAATTGGAAATTAGGAAATTATACCGTTATCGAAATTACATACACACAAACTGTTATTTGTTGGTTTTTTAAAATTATTTTTGTTTATTTACAGTTAGTCATTTCGGAAGTTTACGTAATCGCAATCGTCCTGTACTTTTCTATTTGTTTTTTTTTCTAATTTGCAAATATGTGTCTTCTTCACGTGTAAAATTTCAAATTGCTTTACACGTCACTGTTTCTTTTTTTTTTTTTTGAAATTTGCAGATTGTTCGTTTTCTGACAGATTCAGTTAGATCGTCATTTGTTTTTAATTTTCGAAACTTACAGACCACGTTAAGAAAAACAAAACAACACAAATGGCAGATTGTCACTTGTTTTTTTCCAATTTTATTTTGGATTTTTCTATTTTATTTTAAAATTTTGCAGACAGTCATTGATTTGTCAGAGCTTGCACGTCTTTTTCTTCTGTTTTCAGAAAAATAAAACCACACAGATGACAGATTGTCATTTGTTTTTTTTTTCTAATTGTAGATTTTTTAAATTAGTAAAATTTGCGCAAAGTTGTTTTTCATAGCTTATATGGTTTAATTCTTTTTTAAGAAAAACAAAACGACACCGATGACAGAATATCATTCGTTGTTTTTTCTTAATTTTATTTTGGATACTCCGATTTTATTTGTAAAATTCGCAGACGTTTCTTTCTTTTTGTGTGTGAGTAAAAACGGTCCGTTTTCTGTTGTAAATAAATAATCTGTGTTAATGAAATTCATGCTGTAAGTGAACCGTTCGGTTACATAAGGCCCGTAACTGCAAATTGCATTTGCATAAAATTTTTTCACCGGTGCGTTTTCCTTGGAAAGGTTGCGCAAGCCGATTTTTCGTGACTTTTTCGCGCGCTGCGTTGAAAAACAAGCGCATATGGCTTGCATGTCACCGAAACGCACATCAGTCAATTGTATCGAAAAAGAAAAAAAGAAAAAAACGCGGCGCAGTGCTTTCTCCTCTGAAGAGAAGAGTGAGTTCCCGCCTCGAAGAACAAAAAAAATTCGAGTACTTGAACATATTTGAATAACCGGGAATGGGAATTCGCGTGAGTCATCGTCATCATATTTATCATCGGTCACTCGCCCAAGAAGAAGATCCCCGACGACTACTACTATGCTCTTAATTAAACGAAGCGTAAAATCATAGAAGAAGAAATTAATTAAGCGACCATAAATTACGAACGCCGATGCCGTAAAATTTAATTGAGCACAAAAGCTAATAACGAGATTAATTATCGAGATAGTTCGTTAACTCACCTTCTTTAGGCTGGGAGCGATGTGCTCCTTAAATTCGCCGGCGGTTTCTTCTGCGGGCTCGTGCATTTGCTGGTCGTAGTCGACGGGTTCGTCTACGTACGACATTTTTTGTTTAAACGGTTAGAGTAAAAATCAAGGTCAGAATAAGAGAGCGGTTTTCGAGACTTCTGCTGCAAGAACACCGCAAAATCGCACACCGTTCGCCGCCTGAATACAAACTCGAATTGCCGGATTTAAATTTGCGCGCAGCTGCGAAGTCAGCGTACCTATCCGCATCAATTCAAACTAATTTTTCCTTTTTTTTTTAATATAGCCATTACGTATGCAACCAATCATACACATGTGCCTGCAGATACATAACCCCCCAATCCAGTGAATCTAATTTTAAATTAACATTTTTTATATTATAAATGTTATTATTAATGTACGCGTCTATCTTAAACAGTTAAAGAAATCAGGGAAAATATGAAAGAAAGTAATTTTTATGTTATAAAATGCTTGTGCAACCAACTACGCGCACGCGCATGTTTGTAACTATTTCTAGAAGACAAGGTTAATTTTTCTTCTCCGGTAAATAATTCGTTCATTTGAATGAATTTAAAAGACAAAAAAAAATTAATATTAATGCGTTTCTACGTATTTTCTAAAAATAGATGCATCGCACGTATCCGTCGCCGTTGTGAAAGCATCACTCGTGACATTGACCTAGAGCTGAAGGAGAGCGACATTTGGAGCTCCCGATTATTATCGACATGTGCTGATGTTGTGGGCATAAAAGAATATCCACAATGCGTTTTGTACAGCTTCCCGGTTAAAATAGGTGGCACGCTGCTTTGGAGGCTTTTCTGCGCGATGTTCGCGAGGGTGACGTTCTACCCCACGCTCCTCTACAATGTGGTCATGGAGAAGATCACCGCCAGGAGATGGTACGACAGGATAGACAGGAACGTTATTCTAGGAGCCTTGCCTTTTCCAAGTCTTACTAACGAGGTAAGCGCACTTTATTACAAGAATTACACCAAAATTATATCAAGTCATGAGATGACCTACTTTGAGGTTATGAGTGGCTGCCTTGGTGCTTGCGGATGCGACGGTGAAAATTTTTTTTTTTTTTGAAAACGCACGCATTGTTTCTAAATGCCGTACCAAGCGCGTATCGCTCTCTGTTCGCAATTTAGCGCGGTGTTTTGAAATTTTTAAAATCAAATTAATAGTAAGAGGGCGTACGTATAGATGGCAGCATGTGCCAATATATATAAAAGATTATACAAATCATTTGTTTTTTTTTTTTTTATCAACTATTTCCTGCTTCACATTCTTTAGCATTTGATTTGTTTCCGCATACTGCCATTTCGTGTCCATTGCAGCTCATCAGAAAAGAAAACGTCAGGGCGGTAATATCCATGAATGAAGACTACGAGCTATGGCTGGCTAATGACAGAGAGGTAGATAAAACCATCCACGCCACCTGCTTGTCACTTTATTCATCAAATTTATTGCATTAGAAATGGAGTGCTGTTGGCGTCGAGTTTCTGCAACTCTCCACGACGGACATCTTCGAAACACCATGCCAAAAGAAGTTGACGGAGGGCGTTAGCTTCATCAACAGATTCATTGCGCTACATGAGTCCACGGAGGCCACCGTGTACGTGCACTGCAAAGCGGGGAGGACAAGAAGCGCCACCCTCGTAGGATGCTATTTGATGCTTGTAAAGACACTTGCGTGAGTACCCCGTTTGTTTTCACACCTAGGTTTTGTTTTCTAGAGAAACGGCTTTACACCCGAGCAAGCCGTGGCATACATGAAAGAGAGAAGGTCGCACATTCTGCTGCATAAGACACAGTGGGATGCGCTCAGGACTTTCTACAAAAACAATAAGGTGAACGATGGGTTGATCGTTGACTAAGGTTTATTCCAATGAAATAATTATAAAGCAAAGGCCTAACAAAATGGTGGTTTATTAATAAATTGTTGTTATAAGTAGAGAGAAAACAACAAAATAGTTGACTGAGAAGCTTTCAACTACTGTCGCTTCCATGGTAGATTCAAATTCCAAGCAACTTCCAACGTAAACTCTCGGCAACAATATTTTGTAATCATAGCACAATTTTCAGAGTAATTATAGTTTATATAAATTAATATAATACAACTTTTTTTTATCACTTTGTTATGATAAATAAATACTCTATTGTTTATCTCTGATTCTCCATAACTTGTTCACTGCCTTACCAATTCCGATGTCGTTCATGTTGAAGGACAATAGACCGGCGAGGACGAGTGCGGATACGGCATAGAGGGCAAAGAGGGCGATCTTGGGGATGGTATTTCCAAAAAGCACGGGCCTCACATAATCAATAACGACTGCTTCTAAACCCCTGTTTAAGAAAAGGGCAAACTATTAGTGAACAATCAAATAAAGAGCAATTTATAATTTGGTGATGACCATGAAAGGTGAATGACTTGCTTACCAATGATTATGAAGTACTGCCGCGATGGCAAACACATTATCCATCAAAAACGTGGGCGAAATAAAAGTTAAAGGCACGATAGCGATTAGACCCACCGAAAGAGCCTTCTCCACAGTCCACAGAAGGCCGTGGTCCATATGTGCTCCACGCACTTGTATTTTATTCAACATTGGGATTATTTTCGATTTGGTAAGGGGTGCTGCAAGCGTTTGGTGGCTTCGGCCGCATATTTGCGAGGCAAACGTCGTCGCATTGGTGTTGCTGAAGGCCGGTCTGAAAGCGCTGCGGAAGGCTGCAATTATGTAACACATATGAAGCACGCATTTCGCCAACCAAACGAAACCGTTTACCTGAAGATCTCGCCGTGTTACGCAGAAATAACGACAAAGCCATCGTTTTCGTCGGTGATTAGCGTGGTTCACTTTCGCTTTTGAAATGCTTTTGCAAATTCGAGCTGTCAAATTTCAAACACGGCCACCATATTTGAAACAAACTTGAAAGCGCGAAAATCACTAAACTGGCAAATCAATATTTTTTTTGTGTTTTGCAAACGAAAAGTCGATCAATTTTAGGAAATAAAACTAAATTATTTAACTTCCACTTGAATCTTGATATTACCGTGCGTTAAAATTTAATCAGAAACAAGAATTTTAACAATTAATTTAATATTATTTCAAGCGAATGTTTTTTCTTTTAAATACATCAAATATAATGAAAATAAATAATTTCGATGTAATTGTTTACAACGCATTCATTTTGTGATTAAAATTATACACGAACTATTGGATGCGGATGTGCATTTGGATTTTAAAGATTGGCTACACTGTGACGTGAAGTTGTTTTTCAGTCGCAATCTGTCAAGTTTTCTAGTTAAAACAGTTTCGTGCATTACATCGCAAAAATTGAATATAAAACGTTCATTTTGTATTTAAAAAAACCAACATCAGGATATTTTTAATCTGGTGATTTCATTTACTTTCGCGTTTCCACTCGAATTCACCAGCTTCGAGAGTGATCAAGCACAAACCAAACAAGTAGGATTTTATTCGAAGAGGATGCCCACGTTAGAGGACAAAGCGATCTGGGAGGACGGCGAAGAATCGCTGGGGGAGGAAGTCCTCCGCATGTCCACCGATGAAATAATCAGCCGAACCCGCTTGCTCGACAACGAGATCAAAATCATGAAGAGCGAGGTGATGCGCATAAACCACGAGCTGCAGGCCCAAAACGAGAAGATCAAGGAGAACACCGAGAAGATCAAAGTTAACAAGACCCTACCATACTTGGTTTCTAATGTAATCGAATTGTTAGACGTGGATCCGCAGGAGGAAGAGGAAGATGGTGCTGTGGTCGATCTAGATGCGCAGAGGAAAGGTAAATGCGCAGTCGTGAAGACTTCAACACGACAGACCTACTTCCTCCCCGTAATCGGATTAGTTGATGAAGAGAAACTAAAACCGGGAGACCTCGTCGGGGTCAACAAGGACTCTTATTTAATTTTAGAAACGTTGCCAGCCGAGTATGATGCACGAGTCAAAGCAATGGAAGTAGATGAGCGCCCCACGGAACAATACTCAGATATAGGCGGTTTGGATAAGCAGATCCAGGAATTAATAGAGGCCGTTGTTTTGCCCATGACCCACAAAGAAAAGTTCTTGAACCTGGGGATTCATCCACCGAAAGGCGTCCTGTTGTATGGCCCTCCAGGCACAGGAAAGACCCTGTTGGCCCGGGCTTGCGCTGCTCAGACAAAATCGACATTCTTGAAGCTGGCAGGACCTCAGTTAGTGCAGATGTTTATCGGAGATGGGGCCAAGCTAGTGAGAGACGCTTTTGCTTTGGCTAAGGAAAAGAGCCCGGCTATTATTTTCATTGATGAGCTCGATGCAATCGGCACTAAACGATTTGATTCCGAGAAAGCTGGGGATCGTGAAGTGCAGAGGACCATGTTGGAGCTCCTCAATCAACTGGATGGGTTTAGTTCGACCGCGGACATTAAGGTCATTGCAGCCACAAACAGGGTGGACATCTTAGATCCGGCTTTATTAAGATCTGGTAGGTTTTTTTTTTTGTTATTAATGTAGCTTGAATTAATTTAAATTGGTTTAATTTCTAGGTCGTTTGGATCGCAAAATCGAATTCCCCCATCCTAACGAAGAAGCAAGAGCCAGAATCATGCAGATCCACTCAAGGAAAATGACCATCAACCCAGATGTAAACTTTGAGGAGCTGGCAAGATCCACAGATGATTTCAACGGGGCTCAGTGCAAGGCAGTCTGCGTTGAGGCAGGTATGATCGCATTAAGACGTAACGCAAGCGCCGTAACCCACGAGGATTACATGGACGCTATCATGGAGGTACAGGCAAAGAAGAAAGCTAATCTTAATTACTATGCTTAATTTATCTGAAATAGAATTTAATTGATGGTTGATAAAGATGAGTATTAGCCCGTATCCTTAACAACATCAAAATCATCCTTTCAATCCTGCAACAATTAATAAAAAAAAACGAATTGTTTAAATTATGTAAACAGTCTATTGATTTCTTGACATTTTATATACACCGTAACAAATTATTTTAAGTTAAAAAAAAAAAGAAAAAACTTGTATTATGTACATAAAATGGTGGTCGTTTGGAAACATATAAAATCAAGCAGCTTGCGGAGGCAGCTGAGGTCTTCGAAAATATACGATCCCGGCCAAGATGGCAATCAATGTAGATATCAGATAGAGATCCCAATTTGAAAGAGCTTCGTTTACATCAAAGACGGTGGAAAATGGACTCTGTAATACCGAATCAAATTATTTATGAATATTAACAAAAAATAGAATGCTTAATGTAAGTGAATTATTGTGAAAAAGTTTATCAGATTTTTAACAAGAAAAATAGTTGAGTGGTCTTCAATATAGGCAACATACTAGCGCGTGCGTACATCGGGTTGCCTATACTAAGATTTTCAGGTTTTTGTAACGGGGAACTTTGTGGAAGGCTATTTTCATAGTGTAAGACTTTAAAGTATTTATTATTTTAAAATAACTATAAAGTCTTATTATGAAAACCTCCCAAAGACTAATAAAATTATGTCATTGTATTATTGTGGGCTTAGTACAATCTGTTTAATGAATACCTCTTGTAAGCTTTGCATGCTGAACATCAGATTAAGTTTCAGTAAGGCCAATGCGACTGGTACTTTTGCCTCGGGGCTCGTCTCAGCTGCTAAATCGTAGCATCTCTTAGCCAAGTGTATATCCTTCGACATCCCCAACCCTTGTTCGTGCATGTAACCTAAGTTGAACATGGCTTGGGCGTTGTGCTGTTGCTCAGAAGCCAATCGGTAATGAGAAGCAGCCGTTTCATAATCAACCGAAGTTCCCAAGCCGTAGTAATAATAATCCCCCAGCTTAACCTAAACCAAAAACAGAGTAATTTGTTGTTTTCATGACGCCACTGAATACAAACTTGAGCTGGGGAATACCCCTGCGCGGCTGCTCTGCCCCAATAAAGCAAAGCCCTCACTAAACCTTCAGAATCGCTGAAGAGGGGGACCTCAGCTCTATCCAGCATGAAAGCAGCGTTGCTCTGAGCCACTTCATATCCGAGATCGGAAAGCAGCGAGTACTGAACGAACGCTTCATTAAATCTTCGATTTCTATAATCACTGTGGGCCTACCAAACCATTTGTTTTCAAACTCTTTCGGCAATCAAACTGAATTAAAATTACTACCTGCATTAAGATTTCACCCCAGCGTCCTCTTTCTGCCACGTTCTTGAAGAATTCCACGGCTGTGGAACATGAGCGCATCATTCCTGTCCCCAAGGCGTGCATTTGCCCCAAATTATAGTAGGCGAGCACGTGCCCGGATTGAGCGGCCAATGAGAAGTATTTGTTTGCAAGTTTGTAGTCCTTATTCACGCCCAGTCCATCTGAAATACGTCGATTATTCGATGTAGATGAATTTAATGCGAGGGGGCACTTACTGAAGTACATGTTGCCCAGTTGTAATTGCCCATCGACCCAACCTTGCTCGGCAGCGATTAGAAAATACTTGTGTGCTTTTACGTAGTCTTTGTCGACACCACGCCCATACAAGTACATGAGCCCTAACCCGCTCAGACCAACGGGGTTGTTTAAATCAGATGCTTTTTTGAAATACTTCAAAGCAGTTTCATTGTCTTGCTCGATTTCATCACTTCCATCCAAGTATATCTGCATGGGAAAGCACAGTTGCATTTTTTTGCAAGTAGTACAAGTGACTTGTGACTTTATAGTCACATGGTATATCAATGTAATTAATAATACTTTACTTTTCCCAGATAGGCCATCGCGTTTGAATTTCCTGCATTTGCTGCTTGTGTGAAGTAATGCATTGCTTTCTTGTAGTCCAAATCGACGCCTCTCCCCCCTTGATAGTACAGCTGGCCCAGTCCAACCTTTAACCAGAAATTATAGAATTCGCCCTCGCCCCCTTCCTCGCCTGTTTACCTGTGCTTGAATGTCACCTTTCTCCGCTAGCAGTTGGTAATATTCTATTAAATCATTGTCGAGTATTCCAGTTGAGTAACCATTCTCTAGTTCATCAAGCAAACGAATTCGTTGTATTGCTGCCCCTCCACTAAATGACACACCTTGGCTCACTGCATAATTTTTTTAAATTTTAATTGTGGGGGGTTTAATGCAATATTGTATTGAGTACCCACCTTTATCAGCGACCACTCTATAATAATCCAACGCCTTCTCACAACTCGAGGGTACCGTGATACCAGAAAAGTAGCGATACCCCAGCGCCATTTGTGCCCAAGTGTTTCCACCAATCGCAGCGAAAGTGTAATGAATTAGGGCTTTGGCCTGGCTTACGTTTTTGGCAAGCCCAGATGCATACAGAAACCCTAAACAAAATCAATGAATATTATACAATTTCGTGCAATCTATCTACCTAATCCCATGTGCCCATCCGGATGCCCACTTTCTGATAAATCCCCAAAGATTTCCTTTGCCTTTTCCAAATTCTGACCCACAGGATTACCGAATAAATAACCCCAAGCTATGTGCGCCTTCGCATCCGAGTTCCCCAAATCTGATGCCTGCGTGAGCAAGTCGAATGCTTCCTTTCGGTTGGGCTTCGTTTTATTCAGAAGACCAAGGGCCACCTCGTACAAACGTTTTGCCTCAAGTTCTTCCGCAGTGAAAACCGGCTCCCTGGTGAATTGCTCGGGAAGTGGCGGAATCTCCTCGTCCTCCTCCGGCTCATTCTGGACAATCGCGTACTTTAAGTTGTCGATCTCTTGGACAACTTTCTGCAAGAACTTTGCTTGGTTCAAGACGAAGATGTCCACGGCATCTGTAATGTCTTCGCTTAATTTTACATCGCCTAAAAATAAATATTCTGGAAAGTGTTTAATTTATATTTAATACGTTATTCTAGCATTTGCGGGGTACCATATATTTTTTTCTGTTGCAATCTTCTTTTTTACCTTTTCGTTTATCTTGTTCCTTACTCAAGTCAGGTGCGGCAACCACTTTTAGTGCGGTAACACCATCCTCAGTATCTTCAACGCTTGTAATAAACTCTTCACTGTTGCCTTCTTCCTCATCATTATCCTGTTTCTTGCTCTCGTACGGAGGCCCCTGCACGCTCTCCTCGGAAAACTCGCAGCATAAAACCGCGATCAGTACGAACAACAGAAGTTTGTACCGCATTTTCATTCACACTCGATGTAGTAATCAGCTAGGTCGGCGAGTTTTTCTATTCATCACAATTCACTTACGTGTCCTTTGCGCGCAGCGCGTCACTGGCGAAGCACCTGAGCCCCGGGGATTCGTGCCTGCATTTTACGAAAAGAAATGGGGGGGCCGAATGGGAACAGAGTTACGCAGTCCTTTCGAATCTGTTGTTTGTATTTCAAAAACGCTTACGTGCTATTTTGACATTTTATGTTTGCTCACGGTATTTGACAAGTCGAGAACCGGCGATAAGATAGGCCGCATTCATAAAAATATATTGAGCGAAATGATGCGCGAGTTTTATTAAACGTACGCCTAAATTATATGGAGCACAAAGTACCTTATCTTATTTAGAAAAAAGCAATAAATATGCCACAATTTATTATAATTAAATTTATTTTGCATTTGTGTGTGAAACACTTACTAGGTGGCGCTGTTTACGCTGTACTTTATAAATGCTTAGAGTGTGCATAATTTACGTACAATTTAAACTATCACCTTAATGAGTGAATATTGCGTTTGAAAGATGATAATTAAAGTGACTACAATGAACTAATCGCGTTCGTTAAAAATGTTATTGGAAATGCTGAAAGGAAGTTCATTTCTTTGCAGTTGGCAATGTTGAGAGTGAACGTTGTCAATTGTCAATGGTCGCTAAACTTCCCGTTCATGATGTTGATGTTAAATTCAGTTAAAAGTGCCGCAGTTTGTGATTGTGATGGAAAAGGGACGCCGAGAACTTTTCAAATGCATCAGCTGAACGAGATAACTAAGATGTAAAGTTTACATTGCAAGATATCAAACAGCAGGTAATTCTTCGCACCCTCGCTGCAGTTTCTTTGTGATGTATTTATTAAATCAAGGTGCGCTTTAAGGCCCTATTTAGAAGCGTTCGTTAGTTTTAAATCGATCATTAGAATTTAAACGTTTTTTAGGCTTCCATTAATTTTAAAATAAGTGATAATTTTAATTGTACATAAAATATAAATTAAATAAGTTTCGGTAAATGTCCACCAGAGGCGCCACTGCTACTTGTTTTTTTTTTTTTTTCATTTCCATCCGTGCTCTTTTGTAAAATATATCATATTTTGAATTATATTCAAAGTTAAAAACAGTTCTGTTTATAAAGTTGCAGAACCAGGAGCGTCGAAAACTCTCAACACTTGCAATTCAGTTGATTTTCGGTTAAATTTTTTGGGCAACGAGCAACAGACAGTTGGCACGCCTGAACAACAAACGTGACGAACGTTAAGCGTGCGTTAAGCGTGACAATTCTAAAGTTGTGTGCATTCAGACGAAGAGAATTTAAGACGAATAAGTGCTAAAGTATCATAAATACTCATTTAACAGACCTGTAATTCATCTTTAACGAGATAAAGAACGTAGTGGAAAGTGGCTTTGAGCTGTTTTGAGGTAATTAACAGCAATAAACGTAAAGTTAGGTTATGTTTTCGTTGGCGTCGGTTTTTCAATGCTTCTCATACTTCTCCAATTTTACTGTTCATTACATATCATTGTATGTTCTTGCAGGTTTGAGCGAAAGAAGTTAAGTTCCTCGGCGATGACCCTGGAAGAATTGACTTTTGCAGTAACGGGTGAACCGCCGAAAATGAAACTCCATTGCAGTGAAGGTAAGGAACTCTTAATTAAAACATAACTGTTTGATGCCTTGTACTTTAACTATCGAAATAATATAAGCGCGGTGCATTAGTTGTAAATTAAAAAGAAAAAAGAACTAAACATTTCATATATAAACATCGTCTTCAGTAACATCGTCCTTCTTGGTCGAAAACGAAATTGTACGGGCGTTTGATCTTGTTTTATTCTGATACGTGTTGACGAGTAGAAACGTGACGACATAATCCATTCCGGTCCGCAACGTCCTATTCAACACCTCCTGCTTTAACCTTAGGGAATATTTTGCCTCATCTGATCCTAAAGTAAACCGTCTTTCTGGTCCAAGAGACTCAGTTCCAAGCACATATTCCATCGCAATCCACAAGGAATCACGTCTGTTGCCGACGGTGGATTCCAAGATTTCCCCCAGGAATTCTTTTAAGGTTGAGTCGCTTACTGTGTTTGCATCAGACACGATCACATACAAGTAACTGAAAGCATCAAGTTGATGTTTACAAGTCTTTTTCTTTTCGTTTTCCTCTTTTGTCAATTATGTTTCCCAATTTGGCAAATGAGTTTCCTACTTGTCATACGATTGGACATTTCTGAAATTGAAAAATGATTTGACAAATGGGGAAACTTAGTTGACAAAAGTGGAAAGCCAAAAAAAGAAGACTGTAATAACAGTATCATTTCCACCGACCTATCATTTGATAACTGGGACAGTTCTGGTAGCGTTATCAAGTACGTGAGGTTTTCTGCTTCTGAGAGGGAAGGAGTTGCGGTAAACTCGGGTGTTTTTGGTGGACTGTAGGTCACTAGGCTTACCATTCGGGAGTTCCCAGCTAAATTTTCGGCTGTCAATGTTATGAATAATTTTTTAGATGGAGGCGCGTTTGTGATCTGAAAAGGAATTAAGAACGTTATTATTTTGAAGTTTCTTAAGAACATCATTAGCTGTAGACTCTTGCCAAAATTGTTTATTATCTTCAGTCTAGAGTGTGTGTTTGGTAATTAATTATTACAAGCACATATTTAATGAGCATGATTAATATGAGAAAGTGATGACTTTTTTTTGAAGCATTCAACTCATTTAAACCTTACTTACCTTGAAGATGTACAGCTGTTTTTGCTCTGTTTTAAATTCTCGTTCCTCCTGCCCAAAGACCCTAATTTTAAAGCTGAGCAAAGGTCCGTAATTGTTATGGTGGGTCCATGTTAAGGTGAGATTGTGGAAGTCGTCCCAAGTTGCCGAGAAATTTTCCGGTGGTTCAGGCTCTAGGACAACAGCTTAGTAATTTATTGGCCTACATTAACAGTAACTCTGAATAATTTGAGCTGGCAAGAGAGAAGACGCCTTACAAGAGATCTACATAGTATAGAAATTTGTCCCTACACCTTAAGCTAGAAGGGCTATAGATATTGTTACAGCCGTGACGCGCAAACAGATCTATTTTTAGCATGAGTCACGCCACCTTGCGTCACAGAACGTTACCGAAGCTTCGCGTTCATTCTAGTAAGTTCGAGCAAAAGAGGGCTCTGTTATAAAAGCCGTAACGGACCGCCAGGAGTTTAGTTATTTAAGTTAGCAAGAAAAGGGTTCGTACCTCGAATAAATAGAAAGTACATTTTGTGTAAGTCAGGTGTTACTACTTAATGTGGCGGAATCTGTATATAGGTACATAAATACTAACAGCACAACTTACTTTCAATGCTAAAAGTCGTTGTAATAAAGTTTGCAGAACCGTATTCTGTCGGAACTTCCTTGTTTCGAGCCCTCACCTAGCGATAATAAATTAGTAAGCAAACTTTAAAATTAAATTATTTAAAATTATTTGTGTGTGTTTGAAATATGTGAGCAAAAAGTGTGTGTGTGGGTATCATCTGAAACAAATGTGTGTTTTGATATCCGAGAATGTAAGAATGTATTTGTAAATATTAGGTCTGTTAGTTATCCTGCACCAGTGTACACCAAAGTATCTTGATCTCGTATTAATGCATGAGATTAGAACAAGACACAAATACTTTAGTGTACACTAGTGCAGGATAACAAACAGACCTATTTATTTCATCACAACATCCAAGTTGCCGTCGGCGCTTACTTCGATCGACAAAGAAGTGTTCAGACAGTTTTCGGCCACTGCAAATTTAAAGCAGAGAAACTCGGGCCACAATTCACACGCGCTTGGCTCAAACACGTTCGATCCCTTAAACGTCTTACAGTCGTACGAAATTTTGTATTCTTCGATTTCCCCCGAGGGGGGCAGCGGGGGCAGGCAACGCAAGTGGATTTGCTCCCTTGTTTTGTAATAGACGGTCAAGTTTCTCACGTTGTTGGGAACTGCAGGGAACGAGGTGGTTTTATTCCGTGAAACTCGAGCTAACCTCCAATGAATTACCTGATTTTGGAGTTGTAAATATGTGACGTAGCACTTGCTCTATTTTATTTCCGTTAGGCCTTTGCATTTCCACCTCGAGGAGATAAGATGAGAAGCCTTGTGTGTTGAAGTAGACGTAGGTGACGTCGCGTGTTGTACTCGTCAGGTTTTTAGTTTCACAAGTGCACCACTCTTTATCGCAGCATAGTGTTAGGGTGTAAAGAAGGGACCCCCGCCTTTTATTACATTTTGCTTCAGTTAGGTAGACGTCCACAGATTTTGAATGTTGCAACAGGTCAAGCTGCGGCAGTTCACCCTGGTTTGGTACGTCTGTAATAGTGAGCATGTTTGGTTGCTTTAGGCCTGGGGCACTCATTTTCTTTATTCAGAATTTATTACAATTGTAAATTTTAGTTACCTGTTGGCATCGTTTTGAATTTGATTAACGTTAAGGCACCTTCTGAAGCGGTGACAGCCTGTACACTGGCGATATACTCTGAAAACGGAATTAAATTGTCGATCACCACCGTGGTATTCTCCGTCTGGACTTTCCCCGATGATGTTTTGCTCCTCACCGTGTAGTAACACCCGAGGTATCTGTTGTGCTTAAATGGCAGGCGCGGAGGTCAGATTGAGCCGTTGCATAATCATCCTGTTATACCTTGTAGAAAACTTTGTAATGCCTGATAATCCCGTTCGTCACTCGCGGGGGTTCCCACGACAGCTCCACTGAGGTGGGCGAGATGGCGCATTCCTTGAAATCTTCGACTTCTCTCGGCGCTGCAATTCGTGCGCAGTTATTTCTTTGCTACTAGTTTAGGGTCATTCATCCGCACCTCCCTGTTTAGTAATGAAGGACATTCCGATGAATGCGTTGGTCTTCAGGGATTTAATTGCCACTTTGTATTGCGTGTGCGCCGTCAGGGGAGCCACCTCTAGGGTGTACGTGGTGAACGGATATGTTTGGAAGTTGAATTCGAGGTGGAAGTCGCTTGGTTGGCAGGTTTCTGTAGAATTCTGTTCAGTACAAATACAACAGATGTCACTGTCAAATTGTAGTGTTTAGAGAACCCCTAATAGTGTTTAGAGACTCCCTAGTAGTGTTAAGACCGATATTTCTACTTGCTAATAAAGTTCCTATTAACAATATTTAGCAAATAAATTGAATTTTATGAATGATTGTCATGGAGATTCCCCGAATATTCGTTAAATAAATTTATTAGGAGGTTTGGAAAGATCGTACCTTAGTGTAACATAAGTTATTAGTTACTTTATCTTGTTTAGTTACACAGTAATACAGTTTTGTATTATTCTTATTACCATAATGATGATTGCGACGCGGTGCGTTTGTGGTTTTATTACCACGTCCTGTTCAGTTATACCTGCAAAAAATACGATTATTATTACATTCTTCAGTTTTTTTTTGTTAAAATAACCTGCGCAAGTTGTCCTGACTGGTTTAGTCCTGACATAGTTTTCTTCGAACGTTTCGTTTGGGCTCCGGAGTAACCCTCGCACCGTGTACTTTGTGTCCGGGTGTAAACGCAGGATATCCTTTGGACTGAGGTCATTGAAGTCGTATTCGGTGGTATTTTGCCAAATTTCATTTTTGTCTCTCTACAATAATTCCAGAAAGATTTTTTCATTACGTTGCTTGTAGGTAATACAAAGTGAAACAAGCGTTTTGTTTTTAATTTATCGAAACAGAAGACTTTGTGTCTCTGTACACAGAAAAAATGAGTAGTAAAAAGTAACACAATTGTAGTAAAAATGGAGACAGACACAAATTATAGCAAATATTAGAAGAATTGTAATAAATTTTACGATAAGAATAGAGTCCTGCCTCACAATTGTATGAACAATTCCTACAATCCTACGAATATCTCCTACAATTTGTTTCTGTCTCCATTTTTACTACAACTTTTTTTCTGTGTAAGGTGGATATGAAATGAAGATGGACGTTGAAATTCTTACTTTGTATTGGAAAATGTATGTCGTTGGTGCAACGGAACCCTCGTATTCCTCGTTTTCTAACTGCACGGAAATGTATGTGTGGCTGGCCTTTACCTTCGGAGGATACTTTAGGATGGGCAGACGGGCTAAAAATCGATTGTAAAAACGTCATTAAAAGCGACACTACACCTCATTCACACTAAGAACATAGTAGGAGTATCGTACACCCTCCCTCCCCTCGTTGACGCTAGCGCGTTGCGTAGACCGTTTAGATCCTAACAACGCTGACTTGGCAGGCGATTGGAGGGAGAGTGTACGATACTCCTATTATGTTCTTCTTAGCGTGAACGGAGTATAGTATATTAAATACACGCACGTATTTTGCAGATGTCGCCGGAGTATCCGTTTTTACAATCGTCGCATTCGCCTCCGATTGGATGGCACGTGCTGAGGCATTCGCCACATTCCTGTCTGCAGCCAAAACCATACGAGCCGAAGCAAGCTGAAACGTACCTTGAATAATTCAAGTCGTCTTTGATTATTTTTTCTCTGCAAACTATTACGTACCTTGTTCACATGTTGATCCTTGAAAACCCGCGCTGCAAGTGCATTTCGTTTTGCGAAGCTCATCGAAGTCGCACACCCTGTATCCATCGCAGTGGGGTTTCCTCGCGATCAGGTAGCACGACATACAGCGTGTGCCGAAGTTTAGCACCGGACATTTCGAATCTCGAATTAAATTAGTATAAAAATACAACGCTGAGTGAACTTGAACTTGGTTATAACTACCTACCCGAACGATGGATGGTTTTCGCAGCGCTTGCTTCGATGTGGTGTGTGGGGTACCTCAAGGAGTAGCACGAGTACAAGTGTAGGTTGTCTTCTTGAAAACTCACAGTGGAACTGCGTACGTCTACAAGAAATAACATGGTTACGGTTGAAAGCAAAAATTAGCAGACAATCACTGCTGTAATCTTTCTTTCTTCAAAATAGTACAGTTTAAATACGACCTTAACAAATTTTACAAGCGTTTTGAGCTTATCAAATCTGATAGTTTTCAAATTTTTAATCATCGTCATCATTTTGGAGAAGGAAAAATTACAATAAACTGTAATTATCTTCTATTTTTGCTGTCGATCGTAGTTCAAGAGTGTGTGGAAGACGACACCTTGCTCTAAACATTGCCTGACGTCATCAACGGCCCAGAAAGGACTTGAACTGAAGTGAATCCCATGAAATAAGAGTCTGTAGGTCATGTTGTCATTCGATTGGTCTCTGAGTTGGACCAAGCGGGAGTTTGGCACGAAAAATCGCTGTTCAGTCCATTCAGCTTTGGCCTAAGAAACATCATGTACATACTTCTCTATACATATACTCGTCTATAGTATACCTCGAATAATATAGTCTCAACGATGTTATCATTCGAGTCTACCAGCTTAAGCTCTATGCCGCAGAGCTTGCACATCATCACAAAAAAAGCCACGCAGAACGAGTCCGAGCTAAACAGGTTAAAGGGCGGGCCGAACCACCCTTCTTTTTCGTTCGTAGTTAAAATGAAGGAATCTGGAAACGAAAGAAATTTGCAGCATTTAGATTCGACGAAAAAATTAATTATAATTACATCGGTGGAACTTCCACAACCCCACGGATTTTTTTGAGCCTAAGATCGTCAGGCTCTCCAGCTTAAGATCAACGTCGACGGTGGAGGAGTTGTCAAAGATGAAATCTGCGAAGCGCTCTCTGAAGACTATGAGGACGTTCTTGCCCCCCGCCAGAATGTAGTGGGCCCAGTCGCTTCCGTTATATGGAACACCAGAGACCTTCAAATCAAAATAAATCACAACAGCGAAGACCAATCGCCGTCAAGTCAAATGACCTTATCCTCTGCGAAGATGGTGTACGATGCACACCCAACGTCTTTTGAGCAGGCTTGCAGAGTAACGTCGTTGGCTGTTTGAACCGAAAACGGAAGTCGAAATGTTCGGGGGAAATCCTTCGTATCCAACACGTATTTATCGCTCACTTGAATGGTTGGCAATTCTGAAATCACGAAGTTTATTTCGAGAACCACCCACCGGGAGGAAGGAAGATGTTAAATCGTACTTTCCCAGCGATGGTCCAGGACACCATCCCACGACCACGTCGTCATAGGTAAAGAGCTCTGTAGTTGTCATTGGTCCGGGCGAGTCCATTGTTTGAGGCAGTCGTCTTCAGCGTTCATATTGCAGTCGAGCTCGGAAAATCCCCCGAAGGATAGGTATTTCGAAGCTGAAAGGAAACTGGAAGTTTGCGTCGTTTGGATTTGCAGTGGGGGCGCCTACCTGCGACTGGTTGGGAGGTCGGAAGTTTCCATGCGATTGCCGTATTCAAGCTGTCGTCGGTGAGGATGCAGTGAATCGATCGAAGTTTACTGTCGACGAGGAGGGTAAGATTGGGTGTGGGGGCGATCTGACAGTTTGCGCTTAGAAACACCAGAAGTAACCTGAAATTGTTGAGGAGGAAAATGACGGAAATGTGACGACGAGTTTGAGATGGCGACGCCATTGACTAAATTTGCAGTTGCCATTCTGCAATGCTGAATCATAAAGTAGGGAAGTTTTGTGCATTACTTGCAACTACCATGGCCCTGGGGTATGATTGGCACATTATGGTATCTTGGGAAGAACTTACAGTTGAAGTTGAAAGTAAGAGAGAAGAGAGAATTCAAAACTGTTTTAAAATAAAATAAGAACAAAAAAAAGATGAAATTTTGTGCAATACTCGCAACTATCATGACCCTGAGATACGATTGGCATATTTTGGTACTTTAGGAAGAATTCACAGTTAAAGTTGGAAGAGGAACAGATAGAGAGAATTCAAAACTAGTAAAAGAAAAAGAGAAAAAAGAAGCAAAACAAAAAAGAGGAAGTTTGGTGCAATACTTGCAAATGGCATGGCCCTAGGGATTGGCACATTCTGGCGCTCAGGAAGAACTCAAAGTTGGAAGTAAGAGTGTACAGAGAATTCAAAACTGCATTTAAAATAAAATGGCAAAGAAGCACAAAACAAAAAAAAGAACCTCACCAGAACATGCTTGGCACTAATTGGTTGCAAAATTCTGCCATTTCCTGTACTTTTATAATTTTGCACATCCTTTGATATGCAGCAAAAAATAACTAACAGGCAATTTTAAATTCGCTTGCTGATGGAAACACGGATGCTGCGAAAGTGAACTAGTCAGGTTGCGTTTTTTTCTTCTTTATTAATTGCCTTGTCCTTGAAACCGGTTAGGCAGTCCAGTTTTTGCACGGTACATCGCGTGTCATGGGCGTTACTGGGATTTTCTTCTTGTAGCCGCAAATCAGTGACTTTCGTGTCATAGGCGTTACTGGGATTTTCTTCTTGTAGCCGCAAATCAGTGACTTTCGATCGGTGCGACTTTTAAATTAAATTAATAAATGAGAAAATCTGTTATTTTATACACAATTACAATAAAATAAACAAAGAGTCCTCACAGGAACCAGAAAAGTCACAAAATTACTTAATTATCAAAATAAGGCAACTTTGCGACGTTACGATTCAGATTTGTGACATGTGACAGGAATTGAAATTATTTAATAATAAAATCATTACAATTTAATACATCCGTACACGCAGTTAAAAAAAGTTAAACGTGCTTAGTTTTCTCACTTTTAAAATTACCGCGTGAATTTCAGTTGGTAGCATCAACCGTTGTCGCTCGCGTTAAATTTAGGGACTTTAGCGATTAATGAAGTTTTGATGGCTTTGTTTTTTTTTTAAATTCTGGCCGAGTTAAGTGAACGATCAAATTGCATAAAATCGTCAAGTCAACGATCCGACTAAACCCTCTGACCAATCACGAATTGAGAAAAGTGATCACGTGGTTTGGTCTGACCACTTCGACTGTTTACTTACCGCGGCCTTTATTATGCTCTGACTGTTCTTTCTGACGAAAAAGAGTATGGTTTGAGATGTTTATTTATTTGTTATTGATCACTCTCCTCTCGTGGTGTTTAATGACCGTTTTTCCCCTACAGTTACCTGTGAAATGTTTCTCGATATTGATAAAATATTGTTCTCGGAATAAATTGGAATTTTTCAGCTGCTCGAATGTAATTCGATTATTATGCAGTGATTCTTATTATGTACTCCTATTTTTTTTTACAATTAAAAAAATTTGAAAACACGATATATAAACGAGTAATTTAAAATTCCCGCGAAAACTCCTCGACAGTTATCGATTGTTCGAGTTGGTTTCACATCCGTATCCAGCCTTTTAATTCGAATTAAGAAAAATTACCTCGTTTATTTCTATGCCAATAATTATGAAAACCGTTTCTTATCATAATAAACTGAAGGTTAATGTTAACTTGTGGTTGCATATTTAAATATTAGGCGCATTTTGGTAGGGGTCGGTAAAGTAGGGATCCAAAGTTTTGTGCGTGCGTTGATGGCGGCTGTAGACGGTTTGTATTTGTGCACGCGATTTAAGGCGGTATTTTGCATAATTTTGCCCTCGAGTTGCGTTGTGATGAAGAGAACAAGGAAAACTGAGTTCGTTGATCGTGGAGAGTGCAGAAATAACGAGGAAATTCTTGTAATTAAGCGGTAAGCGTCTTTTATCATGCATGGCGTTGGGCTACGTTCATTTTTGATAGAGTGCGATCGGTATTTTTGTTTCCAAGTAAACTTAAACTGGGCCTCGGTGACAGGTTGGTAACACTGTAATACAATGGCCGGTAGAAATAATAGTGACAGAGTGGATACAACAAACGATTAAATCAAAAACATCTAAATTAAGTGAATATTAAATCACAATTTGAAAATACTGTTACATAATACAAGAAATCAGAAGCAAGTAAGGTTACATTAAATAGTGAAACCGCTCCGCTAACAGGTTAGAGGCCTTCACATTTTAGTTTTATTTCAATACAAACAGAAATATGAAGTAAAAGTGTTTTCTTTTTAAAACGAGGTGTTCATAGTGAAATGTTTTACTGTATCAACTAAAATCTAATCCAATGCATTTGTTTATTAAAATAAAATGACTAATAGTGGTTTCGATTGACTGTTGTTGAGCTTGATCTCATGTAATTTATTATACAAGATGGAGGTAATAATAATAATAGTGTCTATATTGTACACTCTGAGATTGCTCTGGAGTAGTGAATCGAAAACACTGCGGATTTCTACAATTTCTTGTTTCGTTTATTTTAAATCTAAGCTTGTTTTTCGTCTTCGTAGTCATCGTAGTCATCCTCGTCGATCTCGTACTGCTTCCGAAACTCCCCATTCGGGTCATACCTCTCCAACAACTGATCCCAGAGGTCTCTGTAGTTCTGCAGGAGGTGCGTGAATACCTTGCCCGCTTGCTTCTTCTGAATGTCGCTGCATTTCGCGCATTGCGTTGCTATGGCTTCGGGTAAGTGCTCTGAGAAACAGGAAAATAAAAAGGAAATTTTACATAAGGTTTATTATGTTTTTAGGTGACACGTGCCGAGTATTGCTGTTTCCTGAGCGTAAAAAGAAGAGAAGTAATAATGTATTAAGATAGCAGTAAAGCAAAGTGCTGTCTGTAATATGCAGTAAACAATTTCAGCAGAGGCTGAGTTTGAGGAAACTACTGCGTCTATAATGTGGACAGGATTATTGGTGAGTTTGTTTTGAAATCTGTTTCTTTATTATGGCCACATTTTCATGCATGTTGTTGTTAATGATAAAATAAACTTTTGTTTCCTGAGTTTTGTGCAATGCCAGGGGCAAGGCAAGAATGTTTTTCAACAGTTTTCATTTTTTTTACCAATTTTGCTAAATGTTAGGCAGAACAAAGGCAAGAATGCGACTTTCTTTTGACAGTCAGAGAATTTGCTTGTTTTAATGCAAAAGTCAGTGAAATTAATTGAAGAACTCGATGATTGTTTTCCAAAATTAGAAGAAAAAAAAAAAGGAAAATTGTTTTAAATATTAAAAAAAGATCGTACAATTATATCACGTTTTAGCAAGAAAAAGATATTTTTGGGCCTCCACTATAGGCAACCATACAAACGACTGTGTTGGCTGGATTGCCTATACTAAGACTTTTTTTCTCAAAATGTTCATTATTTTTTTTAAAACCAACACGCATATTCAATATTAATTGCTTACGGTTTTTAAAAGAGGAAAATTGTTTTAAATATTTAAAAAAATATATAGCACAATCGCTTAATGTAATTGAATTGTGCACATTTTTATCAAGAAAAAAATATTTTTAATATAGGCAATCTTACAAACACCCGTGTTATTGGGTTGTCTATACTACTTTTTTTGAAAAATCGCAGGCATGTTAAATTAATTGCTTACAATTTTTAAAGGTATTTCCACGATTCTCTTCGTTAATGCACGTGATTTATAAAAACAAAAAATAAAAAAATAAATCTCTGATTTGTGTACGTTGGTCATTTCTGTTCTGAAATCAAGAAACAATTGTTTAAACTCGTAAAAATTAGGATAGTTGCATAATCGCAGCCAAAAGTGAGTTTGTTTGATGAAAAGTTGGGGAAAATCTGAAAAAGTCAGAAAATAAAGTGGGATATAGTTTTTTTTGCTTCACGTTTTTATTTTTTTTTAAATTTTGAATAAAACAATTTTTTTCACTCAACTAGTTGCTTTTGTTTTGCACGGTATTAGCCAAAATTGCTTGATCTGTTTTTTTGTTTGCTTTTATTGTAAGACCGTAATTACCTGAGGTTTAATTGTTTTTTTTGTCTGTTTTTTTTTTTTTAATGAAATTACGTCAAACGCCTTGCGCTTTTCCACTGGTCAAGGCAAACCGAAACCGAAACTCGTTTTGCATTTGTAAAAATAAGGCCGGTGATACACTCTTGCATAAATCGTAGAAATCAAACACCATAAAGTAGCTATTATGCGACCGTGTGGTGCATTTAATGGACCAGTAAGCCAGGTGCTGCATCTTTACATCAATCATACAAGTTTTAAAATGCAAGGATGACAAATTTAATAAAGAATATTCCATTCTTTGTTGTAATTAATTTTCAAAGACACTTCTAGTTAAGATTGTAAAGCTTACGCTTTAGAGCACCCTTTTTTACTTTCTCTTTTTAATTAATGATAGTGACATTCTGTGAAAAATATTGGCATGTTTAAACATTTCTCTTTGTTGCTGCTGGTTGTTGGCTACAACAATTTTATTTATTAATTGTCATAAAATTTATCAAAGTCAAAACTTCACTCCTTGCACATTATGATGAGAAATAATTATTTTTTTAATTAAATGCGAAACAATCATCGGCCTAATTGTTTGCATCCAATTTAGAATTATCAAAATATGAAATATGTGCATCTTACTTGCATTGCGAACTTGATTTAAAAATAAGGCCGACGTCACATCATGATTTAAAGTTGGGAGAGAACTGCGTACGTACTTTTTAGTTCTTTCCCTTCCGGTGTGCAGGGTCCCTTATCCAATAAACAGTTGACATAGCTGGTGACCAATCGCCTGCTCTGAACTATGCGGTCAACATCAATGTTGTCGAACCTTGTCGTGTAGGTAGCGACGGCGCGTTTTTCCAGTGTTTTGGCGGGCACGACTTTAATCTGGTCCGAAATCAGAATGAAAACGGCGACGGCACAGACGAAATACCAACTCATTTTGCTTCTTGTTGTCGCACCTGGCGCAAACTTTCGACTGGGGGACGCACGGCGTCTTCGGCTCGGTGCAAAACGAAGTTTCAAGGTGGACCACAGCGACGTATTTTTCGTGGTTGCAGTAATAATTGTAAGACGAAGTTCAAAGGAAAAGTCAATATTAACCTTTTTCGATTTTTTGTTGCCTGTATTTTATTCATTAACAAGTAACATATTTGCGGTTTTTCTATATTAAAATGAGGAGGCGAGAATATTAAAAAATGTATAAAATTATACAGGATTCCCTCTCTCGCCGAGAAAATTAAAGGAATTGAAAGAAGGTTCAGATGGTCAAGGAAAAGTTAGGGGAAAAAAAAGTTAGGGAAGTTGCTTGTTTTCATGCAATAGTCATTGGAATTAATGAAGAACTGGAAATTTTAATACAAATTTCTTCTTTGAAATTAGAAAGAAAAGAAGAAAAAATATTGTAAATATTAAAAAAATGCGTAATCTAATTAAGTGAATTGTGAAAGTGTACTTCATTTTTACAAAACGTAAAAATAGTAATATTGAATCTTTGGTATAGGCAACCATACAAGCGACTGTGTCGTTGGGTTGCCTATACTAAGACTTCTTGTTTTTTTTTTACTATTTATTATTTTCTTTAACAAACTGCCATGTTATTAAAATTAATTACGTATAATTTTTAAAGGTAATTGAACCATTTTCTTTTCAATAAACGTAACGATAAAATAAATAAATTACCCATTTTTGTGTATCTGTTATTTCTGTCCTGAAACCAGGAAGATGCTTATGTTTAACGATTTAAAAATTAGAAAAGTTGAGGAATTAACAGTTATTAGTGAAAGTTTTTTTCGTATACTACATTTAGTAAAGTTGGGGAAAACCTGGAAGCCGGGGGATTTTTCATTGAAAATAAATTGGGACCTCTGCATTTGTATCTAATTATTTTAATTTTTTTGTAATTATGCATAGTTTGAATTAGATTACGATTTTTCGTTTGTCTCATGACAAATCTTCAATCGTTCTTTCTTTTGCATTTTTTTAAATGCCGTGACATGTTTTGAAACTGTTTTCAACGTGAATGTTTCATTTTTTCTTCCATTTTACTTATTTCAAGGGCATCGCTGTGTTTTCTTTTTTTTATGCAACTTTGGTCGGTGATTATTTTTAAATACATATAAAAGTTTTATGGAATTTCCTTTCAGGATTTAATTAACGAACCCAGTTATTATAGAACCGGAATGTCCAGTTTTTTTTTCGCCTTAATTTTGTTGTGAATAACAAATTCATATGCAGTGTTTGTTTGCTTTACATCATCGATGTCCAGCTTATTTATCACCATCATCAGGAAATCACTGTACGGATTTTAATCCAAGAAACAAAACGAAAAACTATTTACCATTCTTAATTTACAGAACATTATTATTATTTCATTTTATGTGGTTGGTAATCACCGTTATACATCAGACATGATTGCAAAAGAAAAAACGTTATGGCAAATTTTGTATAATTTTTGTTTTATAATTTTCCATGCTATTGAAAGCATTATTTATTTTAGTAGGATGTCTCAGCTTTAAACTTGTTTTTTTTTTTTTACTAATTTCCAGGGGCAGACATTGATTAATAATGTAAATAAATTTTTGTAAATTCGCAGGGCCTTTTTTCATAAACCGAATTTACAATTGTCTCACCAGTTTTTAGTTGGCTCAATAACTTAGGACAATTTTTAATGTTTCTAGAGTTTAAGAAAACAATAGGCAGGGTTGCCACTTTATTTTAATTGAGATACTCCCTGGGCTTTTTCAGGTTTTCCCCGACTTTTCATAAAAAAAAACTCACTATTGATTGCGTCTTTCCTAACTTGTTTAATGTATAAACGTTGTTTTAATTTATTTAATTTATTATGTTATTATCTCATGTATCGTGGAGAAAATTGATGAAATACCCTTAAAAATCACAAGCAATTAATTTCAATAATACATCTGTTCGTTAAAGAAATAAATTGAATTATTCAAGAAACAAGCAAGTCTTGGTACAGTATAGGCAGAATGAACACAGCTGCTTGATTGGTTGCCTATTTTGATGACGACCCTAAGAACTTGTCCGATGAGAATTGTAAGGTAAAGTTTTTAATCTTTTACCGGACAGTATAAAAAATCACCTAGCAATTTTTTTGTTAAAAATGTGATAAACTTTTTCACAAATCACGTAGATTATGCAATTCTCGTAATTTGTTTAATATTTAAAACAATTTTCCATTTTTTTTCTTCTAATTTTAGAAAGCAAATTTCCAGTTATTCGCAGGGTTTCGCATTAAAACAAGTAAATTCCCCGACTTTTCTCTGTGAGTGGGAACTCCGGAATAGATCTCTGAAAATTATTTTTCAAAATTCGCTTGGAAAAAGCAATTTATTATTAAATGTTTACTTAATCATAAATTTTGACAGGTGTTCGGATTTACGGTTGGTTGAAATTGCCGCCAACCTAAAATTGAACTAGTGTTGCCAACTTATTTTTTTCTCGTAAAGCGACGCAAACTTAATTATGAAGTGATGCCAACATTAATTTTCGTAAAGTGACTCAGAATTTATATTTGGGTCATTAATAGATCAGTCGTTTCGATTTTGCTTTATGGCTGTAACTTTTCGAATAAAATTCGGTTTTTCTAGTTTTAAAGTTGTTTATCTCTTGGTTTATGTATGCATAACTTTGAATTTTGAAATGAAGTTGACTTTTGCCCGATGAAAATTGTAAGTAAGAAGCTTTGAAACTTTAACCGGACAGAATTATAAATGGAAAAGCACTCAACGTTTCACTACCGATTGATAACTAGCACTCAACATTTCACTATCGATTAATAGATACCACTAAACGTTTCATTATCGATTGATAACTAGCACTCAATGTTTCACTATCGATTGGTAGCTATCAGTCAATCAATAGTGAAACGTTGAGTGCTTTTTCATTTTTGTTTCCGGTTAAAGCTTAAAAACTATTTTCTTACAATTTTCATCGGACAAGAGCCGGCGTCAGTCTTCAATTTTGACAAGTGTATGAAGTTCGTCGTTCGCTTGGAATTGCCGCCAACCTAAAATTGAACGAGTGTAGCAATCTTAAGTTTTGTTAAGAGTCGCCAACTTAATGTTTATAAAGTGATGAAATATTTTTTGTTTTTTTTTTTGTAAAATTTCGAACGTGAGATTTCCGACTTTATTATAGAATTACTCTTTAAATATAAATTACTGTATGTATTGCCAAATTAATTTCTTTATTTTGGATGTATTAGCGTTTTGGGCCATTAATAAAAAAAAATCCTTCTTTCACTCTATAGCTTTTCGCATGTTGTCTTGTTTAAAGCGCTAAAATGAAATTGGGCTCGTTCAGCCGAGGCAGCGATGAGAACAGCACTGCTGACTTGCTAAGTTGTAGCGCCTATTAGCTGTTGAATGACTTTTTTTTTTAATCGACGTATATTTAGTGTCGCAAACGTCAAATGTGTTTACAAACAAAATCGACAAAATGCGTATTTTAGGATATAGTTGATGTGAACGGAGACTTTCTTGTGTTTATCAAAACTGCTTTTAACGTACGCTTTCTTGTTGGAAGAATTTTTTTTTTTTTTTGGCATTTTGAGTATCTCAACAAGAAGTTGGAGAACGAGATTCCATATGACAAGGCCAAATTAATAAAAAAATTACCATGGCCCACTGCGTGTTGTTTAAAACAATCGTGAATTGTGTTTGCTTGGGCCATATCAATTGAAACGGGAACTTCGACGATTTTGCCGTTTATATTAAATTCCAGCATAGCTTTGAAAAAAATCGCACTTTCTGGATTTTTTTTAACAATATACAAATCCTCCGTCGCTCGCCGAGTAACCCAGCTGAGAAAAATGGCGACCGCAAAAGAAAACGCTGTCAGTCAGCAAGGCGTTCAGTGTGGCTGCTGTAACGGGCCCATTGTTTATGTTTACATAACCTTAAATTTTGACAGATGTGTGAAGTTCGTATGGTTGAAATTGCCGCCAACCTACAATTGAGCGAGTCTTGCCAACTTAGGTTTCTTTAAGAGTCGCCATATTGTTTTTTTTTTCTTCTGTAAATTAATGCAAATTAATTCTTGCCAACATTATTTTTTTAAGTGATTATATCCGAATTATTTTACTCTTAGGGTCGATCTTTCCTCTTGCTAATAAAGTTCCCAATAACGTTATTTGGCGAATCAGTTGAATTTTATGAATGGTCGTCATGGTGATTGTCAAATAAGTTTATTAGGAGGTTGGAAAGCTCTTCGGGCCTTACTCTATTTTTTTTTTTTTTTTTTGTAAATTTTGGACATTTCATGTGTCCGAAAGTATATGTTCTTTTTAAATACATGTAGTTAGTTTAGTTTGAATTTCCTTGCGTTTTCCGACATACCTTGGCGTCTACAGACACTTAATTTTAAACCACATCAGAATGTTAATCTCGTCGGCAGTAGAAACTTACATCATCTATTCCATTAGCATTAATTTCATACAAAAAGATGAACGCAATTAATAATACTTTTGTAATATTATTGTAATATTGTTGTATTCGAGTTCTTTCTTTTTTCCTTATCGTAAAATCGAGTTTACCTCATTTCCAGCTAGCCTTAACGACTTACCATAATTGATCACGTGGAATTATTAACGTTCTCACTTCCAATGATACTCGTTATCGCCTTATCCTCTTATCTTTCTACGTTTTGTTTACTCGATAGGTACAACATCCCGGACTCTACGAATTTGTTTTTTTTCTTTTATTCGTTTTTAAGTTTATTGAGTCGATGACGTTCTTCAAATTTTTAAAAACCAATTAACCTCTTCGTTTTATGGCGACATTCGATTGGAAAATTCAGCTCTGACATTTAGGAAATGTCGTAACGCAAACAATATTTTTGCATTCAGGTGGTTTTTAAGGTCGCCGGGCGCGCGACTTCCTCGTGTGTTTGCTTCTTACAGAAACGTCGCCTTCTGTTGTTTAAACTTTGCATGTTTCACGTTTGTAGTTTAGAAATCGATTGTGTTTGATTGACACAGAATTCGCTTAATTTGTGTAATCCGACGTGCTATTTGTAATCCGCCTTGTCGTAAACAAGAGCGGCGACAAAGAAAAGAAATAGATGGGTACATACCGTCTGCGTCATTGAAGCTTGAAATCGGCGTTATTAAATAAAATATATATATACTTCAAACGAAAATCACATTCGTTTAATCACTATGCCACTCTGTATATTTTATAAAACAGTCACAAGGTTCATATAAAAATCGAAAGATTTTTAACAAGAGCAACCAAAACATTCCACTACGTTTTTAAGTTGTAATGAGACATACGGTATGACGTGTTGTAAAGGAATTGGAAATTATTTCGACGAAAAATGTTTGTTGAAACAATTGTTTTCCATACCTAAATGGTTCCTCGAACACTACATGTCATGAATACATAATCGGAAAATGATTATTTTATTTTGTTTTTTTTTTTTTAATTGTCAAATTAGACTTTGAATTTTTTATACATGTAGTTTATTAGTTTGCTGTTAAAACTGTGCTGTTCATGAATGCATCAGTGTTTGTAGTGAAAGACTGAATTAATTTGTTTATTGTTGCATCTTGTTCGACCTTTGTTTAGCATCAGAATTTTCTAAGTTTATAATAATTATTTGTTTTTGCTGTGTTTAGGAATTACCTGTTTCCTTTTTTTAAATTATTTTTGTATCCAATCTTTATTTCTTCATAATTTTCTATTATTATATAATTGTTTGATTCATTTTTCTACGTTTCTATTTTATATTGCATAATTTGTCTTATCTTGAAAAGATTTTTTGTTTTTTAATTTGTCAAGAGTTTCTTTAGATCTAATATTTTCCTTTAATGTTTATATTATATTATATATTTCCACTTAATATTTTTTCCCCTTTTTTTCCTGCAACACTTTGAATCCGATCTTTATTTATTTCGCCTTTCCTCTCTGTTTCATAATTTTATCACAACTTTTTTTTTAAAATACTTTCCTTCTCATTCGTCCGATTTTCAATTGTTTTTAATTTTCCTGCCACAAGCTTCTTGAATTTGATATTCAATTCTTTTGTTTTTCTTCTGCGTGATTTTCAATTGTTTTTCAAAAATAAATCATTATCAAGAAGGGACAAAATTATTAATAATTTGATAACGATAATTTTTTTTTTATAATTAAAACTCGATTGTCGTTTGTTTATATTATATTTTGCTATAAGCTGTTTGAATTTGATTTTCAATGTTTTTCTTCAAGAACGGCGAACACGTGATGTGGAACACCCGGTATAAGGTTTTTGCGTCTGATCTTCAATTGTTTCTTGTTCCTAGTGGTTAGTTCTTAAACAATTTTAGATAAAATTAGGTGATCTTTCGACGACGACGACGACCCCTCCCTCCTCCTCCTAGAATTAGGACAAGATTTTAATGGTTTTTAATTTATTGAAACTAAATTTCTTTTTTTTTTCATCATTTTTTACAATTTTTGTTTGTAATAAGGCCCAACTTTCAATTCATTTTTTTTTTGCTTCTGTCACATTTTCTTTCTTTTTTTCTGGCAAGAAAAAAAAGAATATAGAAAATAATTGCCTTTTGTTAGATTTTCAATAATTTTCTCTATTTTTTGTTTTGTAATTAGGGGTCCCGATTGTCAATTGTTTGAAATCTGTTCCAAGTTTCTGGAATTTGAATATTTAACCAATCTTCAATTGTTTTTCTATAATTTTCTAATTTTGACTGCAGCTCAGTTATAGAATTTTTCATTGAATGATTTTTTTTCATTCGTGAATCTGATCTTCAATTTTTTCTTCATAATCCACCTTCAATTTTTTAAACACGGTCATAATTTTTCTTGTAGTTGAATTAACAACATTTTTTAAAATAATTTTTTGATGTTTTTTTTTAAACTTAGTTTTCAATTATTTTTTCTCCAAAAAAAAATAATTTTTTTTTAATAATTCTTATGATGTTTCTTTTTAAACTTAGTTTTCAATTGTTTTTTTTTTCTTTTCCAATTGTTGTTTTTTTCTTTTCCAATTATTTTTTTTCTTTTTCAATTGTTTTTTTCTTTTCCAATTGTTTTTTTTTTCTTTTCGAATTGTTTTTTTTTTCAATTGTTTTTTTTTTCTTTTCCAATTGTTTTTTTTTCTTTTCCAATTGTTTTTTTTTTCTTTTCCAATTGTTTTTTTTTCTTTTCCAATTGGTTTTTTTTCTTTTCCAATTGTTTTTTTTTCTTTTCCAAATTTTTTTTTTCTTTTTCAATTGCTTTTTCTTTCCAATTGTTTTTTTTCTTTTCGAATTGTTTTTTTCTTTTCCAATTTTTTTTTTCTTTTTTGTTTTTTTTTCTTTTCCATTTTTTTTCTTTTCCATTTTTTTTTCTTTTCTAATTGTTTTTTTTCTTTTCCAATTGTTTTTTTTTTCTTTTCCAATTTTTTTTTCTTTTCCATTTTTTCTTTTCCAAATTTTTTTCTTTTCCATTTTTTTTCTTTTCCAATTGTTTTTTTAAAGTATTACGAAATTTTGGACATTTTCAATTCAATTCAGTTTTGTTTCTCTTGTCGACACACATGTGCGTAAGATTTGGAAAATCAACAAAATTTAATCAGTTTACCGTGCAATAATCATTTAAAATTTCGTCATCATTTAAACAGGTTGTTGTTAACAAAATGTGCAACTCAACAACTTAATTACAATCGAAGAATTTTTACGAAAATTAAAATTTTCTGATTCGATTCTTCGTCGTGGTTACTTTTGTTGATAGTTAAATAAATTTTTTTAAGTCATCATTTGAGTAATTGGGGAATGTGAGTTTGTTGGTTTTTGCCTTTGGCGACTGTTTTTTTTTTTTTTTTTTTTTTTTTTTTTTTTTTTTTTTTTTTTTTTTTTTTAATAACATTCCCCCTTCCCACTGTGTAAATGTGCCAGAAAAATTCCAAAAATTCAAATCGCTTGCATTTCTTTGTCACACGTTATTACGTGACGACTAATTACTAATTAGGTCTCCTATTGCAGCAACAACAACAACAAGAACAACAAGAGTGGATTGGTTGCAGTTCTTGCATTCGAAGGTCGTCACTTCGAGCGGTGGACACTCCAAGAGACCTCCGCCAGATATACCGAGCGTGTCAGAGCGTCGACTTGATATATAAACGGCGAGCGCTTCTATTTTGCCGATACAATGATCATGCTGTTGTGGTGGCTGTTGTTTTGTGGACCCGCAGAGGCGGCGGATCCACCGCCCGGAGGATACTACACCACGAGGTACGACCACCTCGACGTGGACAACATTCTCAACCAGAAGAGGCTGGTGCTTTATTACAGCGCCTGCCTTCTAGACAGGGGACCCTGCACGCCTCAGGGACTGGAATTCAAACGTAAGTAAAAGTAGTTCTACTTTCACCATCAACAAGGGAAAGTCGTTATTTTTATTTATTATTCAGTTTTTTTTTTTCTTTTGGAAGAGAGTTTTATTTTAAGTACTCCTTGACATTTTTCTTTACACGAAATTGAACTGATTTCAAATATCCACTTTTGAAATTCAATTAAAAGTGAAGAACGAATGAATTTCGAATTTCGCAGTGATTGTCTGCTTCTTTCTTTCTTCGCGTGTATTTTTTTTTTGTTTTGGCGAAGAAGAAAGTGATATTTCCCAGAAGAAAAATAAAATAATTTTGGGAAAAGCCCAGAAGCCCCGGGTTCGTATCTCAAGGTTTCTGATTTTTCTTTTACAATTTTTCATTAATTAATAATTATTGAAAATTAATCTTTTTTTTTAGATTAATAAGTCCATCTAGAAAGCTTTCTTGGAAGACGAGAAGTCTGTAATTAATTGAACTGCTCAGGAATTTCAAAATTCCAAACAATTTTTAGATGGACTATATTTTAATAAAATTTAATAAAAATTTTAAAAATTGTAAAAACAAAATCAAAGTGAGATTCAAATCCGGGACTCCGGGCTGAGTTGGGAGACCAAAATTGTGAAATTTTGTTGCAAATCGTTTTTGATTGGAATGAATTCCTCAAGCAGCCTCTGTACAGTTGCTTCTTGCATGGGATGACTTACAATGTAGCAAACTGGCTTCAATTGTCAATCCTAACGCAACGCCGGGTCAAAAAACGATCGCAGGACGTCGCTGTTTAAACTATTCTTAAAATTATGGTAGTTAACGTTTCTGGTTTAAAAAAAAATCGAATCGCCTGTAATTTATTTTACAGGTTTTTTTCTTCGTTTTTAAAATTGTTTATTCCATCGAGTTTTAATTTGATTTAATAATTTTAAGTATATTTTTGCTTCAGTTTTTATTGAATTTAATGTTTTCTGAAATTTCTCATTTTTTTGTTTGTTTTATACTCAATTGTTTCATTCTCAGTATCGCTATTTATCTTTTAATAATGTTTCTTATTTTTTAAATCGATATTGTAGGTTGCTGTTCTTTTTTAACATCGAGTTGGTCTTTGTGTTTATTTTTTTAATAAATTTTTTTGTTTTTAAAATTGACAAAGTCACTTTTTATTTTTAGAGTCGGTCACGTTTCTTTATTTTTGATTTTTAATCGGATCTTTTTTGTTTTGAAAATCGTTTGTAAAGCGTAAAGCATTTTGTTTTGAACGTTTTTGTTTTTTTTTTTTTTTAATTTTTAAAGCTGGTTATTTTCAAATATTTTTTCCTTTTTCAATTGTAAAATCACTCGACTCTTGTTTTTAAAACCGACGACGACGGATCACTTTTATCTGTGTTAGGATCAGACGTCCTTTGTTTCTTCAATTGAACGCTGGAATTATTGCCTTTTTTTGTTTCTAAAATCGTGTTTAAAATCGGATGGCTTTTGTTTATAAAATCGGTCACCTTTCGTTTACTTTTTAATCTTAAAATTGATTACTTTTTAATCTTAACATTGATTGTTTTTTTTTGTTTTGTTTGTTTTTCAATCGAAAGCTTCTCGTTTTTAAAATCGAGTCGTCTTTGTTTTTTAAAGTTTTTTGTTTTTGTTTTTAAAATTGATTACCTGCTTTCGACTGTTATTTCTTAATGTTCATTTTCTTTTTATTTAATCGACCTGCTTCGTTTATTATAATCTCGATCGCATTTTGTTTGTGTTTAAACCGCTTTTCATTTCGTAGAATTTGCCGACCCCCTCTTTTTTTCTGAAATTCATTGCTTTTTTGTTTAGCTTCATCGTCCTTTACTTGCAAAATTGATCGTCTTTAGTTTTAAATATTAAAATTAATTTCTCAAGCGATTTATTTTTTTTATATTTATATTCCTTTCAACTTTATTGATTTATTTTACTTGTAAAATTTTGTTTTTTTTTTTATCGAACTCGCAAATTATACGATTCAGTCGTATTTTGTTTTAAATCTTTGTCCTCTTTTATTATTTTTTTTTGTTGTTACATCGCCATACTTTGTTTCTAAAATCGTGTCTAAAATCGGTTGGCTTAAAAAAAATCGCACGCATTTCTACGTTTTCTTTTTTTTTTTTTTAGTTTACCGTATCATTCAATTGTTTTTTTAACTCAGTGTCGTCTGTCAGTAAAATTGATCGTCTTTTGTTCTGATTTTTTTTTCAATCGAATGCTTTTTATTTTTTAAATCGAGTCGTCTTTGTTTTAAATATTTTTAAAATTGATTCAAATTTGAGGTTTTTTTTTTTTTTTTTTTTTTCTAAAATTTATTGTATGTGTTTTATTAATTAACTCATTTTCCATTTGTAAAATTGATATTCTTTTGTTTTAAACGTTAAAATTTACTCGCTCGAATGTTTGTTTCGGGTTCAGGCTTTATTGAATTTCACTTGTAAAATCACTTCAGTTTCTTGTTTGTTTTTTTTTTCAATTCGATCATCTTTTGTTTTTAGAATCTACCGCCTGTTTTTTGTTTTTAATCGAACGCTTTCTGTTCTTTTGTTTATTTTTAAACAACCTCATGTTTATTTTTCTTTTCTTTTAATTGACCGTCTTCTTTTAATGATTATCTTTGTTTTTTGGAAATAGTTTAGTTAGCTTGTGGATTAGAAAATGGAAAGCGACACTCTTGCCAACTTTATATAAAATCGCAGCCAACTTTAATTAGGAATTCATTTGTATTGTTATGTACTCATCAAGTCTTCAGGGAGATGTTGAATTAAAAATTATGTCTTAAGCTATAGAATTAGGAAATTAAACATCGAAGCGTATTGGTCGTAGTCTACAGTCTGAAGAAAAAAGTCAAAAATAGCAGATAATTACAGTTTCCTGTAATTATTTATCTTTCTCTCCAAACCGGTACCGTTTAAATACGACTTTCTTTACAATAGTTTTGAACGTGTCAAATCTGAACGCTTTCAATACAGCTCCCTGCTTTGAAAATTTGTAAGCCGTATTTAAACAACACCATTTTGGAGGAAGAAAGAAAAATTACAGGAATCTGTAATTGTCTACTATTCTTTTACTTTCGACTGTCATTTTCAGACATGATTTTTAACTACATGGACGATTTTAAATTGGAACGCCTGACATCGAGACATTTTTGTCTTGATAAAATAATATTATACGATTAAAAAAAAAGATTCTCGACTGCCTTGAAATGCGTCGTCTTGTGCTTCGTGTTTCATTGTTATCGTATGCAGATAATTATTTATTAAGTATTTATTCAGCAACTAAAATGTTTGAACCACCTACAAATTGCAGCGTCATTAAATAAATAAATGTTAAGTAATAAATTAAAAAAAAAAAAAAAGATTGGATAGCTTATGCGTTTATAACATAATTAGGAAATAGTTTTTTTTTCACCTTTCTTTCGAATGCGTAGAAGTCTGAGGTTTATTTTTTTTATATATTTTAAATTCTTGAAGAACATTTTTTAAATATTTGCCAAATGCTTGAACAAAGTGCTTCCTGCAAAACATTCGTATTCCTCGAATATTTTCGAAAAAAAAATGAACCGGAAATACAGACGAGAAAAAAATGTAGCTTCAGAGACACCGCAACCGTGACGGTCAGCGCGGCGCTTTCGGATATCCCGGGTTCTTCACCCGATTTATGTTCTGGCTGTTCATCAGTGCGAACAAAATTAATTGCAGAAACGTATATAAACGTTTTTCTCACGGCGCTATGAAAAGAAAAGAAGGTAACACATTCTCTCTGTGTGAATGTATTATTCACCACCACTTTGCCTGGTTGGCACCTTGAGAGAATAACGGCCGGAAAATCGCGCAATTTGTCGTTGCAAACGTGCAATTGTTTTGTTCTGCGGCACGCACAGGACAAAGATTACGTAAATATTTGCGACATGACTTAACAATCACGTTACTTCACTTTAAATAACTTAAATATTGAAGGCGCAGACGAGTCTACGCCGTAGACTCAAAAAAGAATATAAAATAAGAAAAAAATATTTTAATAAACAAAATAAATTAAGCTGTGTGCATCTACGTATATACTGGTCGTTGTTAAGAAGTGAGAACATAGGCAAAGCGAAGCAAAGCACGTCTTTGTACACTCTAGCTCGTCGTGGGGGCGTAGCATTTCCTTCTTTCGTAAATTTCAACCTTCCTTGTTTATTATTTTTGATCATATGATCATATTTTGGTAAAACAACCGCTATGATATCAAATTTCAAGAGCTTACTTACAGATTCAAATTATTTCAGGCATTCTACCGGAGGCGATAAAAACAAACTGCCTGCGTTGCACGGAGAAACAAAGGGTGGTCACAATGCGCAGCATTCGCCGCCTCAGAAAACAATACCCAGACGTTTGGGCCCAATTGGCCGCCACCTGGGACCCGACGGGTGAATACGTGCAAGAATTGGAAGACTCGTACAACAGACTGTATCCCCCCAGATCCGCCATAGAAAAAGTCCTGTTTGGTGACAGGTTCGGAAGCATAGGGAGCAGTGAAGAAGCCTCGCAGACGACGACTTCAGAAGCGACGGCCTTTACAACAACGCCTTTTTTTACAACAACGAGATTACCATTGACGACTTCAGCTGCGACGACGACTTCAACTGCGAGGACGACTTCAACTACGACGACAACTTCAACTACGACGTCTTCTGCTACCACTACGTCGTCGTCTTCTACTACTACAACTCGAAGACCGGCAACCGTGGCGCCGCCTAACGGAATAAAACCTTTCAGTTCCATCGGCGTGAATCTGGTCGTCCCAAATCCAGTGAGAATCCTGAACGCGATCACCAATACGGTTAAGCTGAAGACGGGTATGTTCTTCGATACTGTCAATTACGTTTTGCGAGGTTAACTCGATGGAATCACACCACCACCACCCCTTAAGTGAACCAGAACGAAAAAACGTGCCATAAATTGCGTTCGGAGAAAACTAAATTTGAGTAATTAACTAAAAACGACCTTCGTCGAGTTAAAATTGCAAGCGTAATCCATTTATGTTTGGGTCGATTTTATCGAGATTCGATCGTATTTGTCGACTATAAAAAAAGAATTGCTTCAAGTTGTTGTTTTTTTTTTTTTTTGTTTAACTTTGAATGTACTGGGTTAGCCAAAAGCCGTTTGCTCCACCCCAAGGAATCAAGAATAGATGGGGAGAGTAAAAACTGTTGCATTTTGTGTATATCTAACTGAGACGTAAATAAGGAGATTAAGTTTATGACTTAAAGACGGACAAACACTGTTCAACGTGGCCAACTTATGGCCTAAAAATACGTCTAAATCCGTACTTTCTTAAGTGACTCATTTTTTTTAAATATCAGTTGTCAGTATAAACTCAGTTTATGTCGTTTCAGTCGGTCTCAAAACCAAGTCAATTTTGTGGTAGAAGTAGAGGTTAGGATATAAACGTATTATATATATATATTTTTTGTATTTTGCCTAACCCGGTATACATTTGCTTTATAATGTGCTAGTGTTTAGGTATTATATACTTACTTAGTTGTTTTTTTTTTCTTCAATTTATCATGTATAAATTAAATATCGATTGTAAATTAGTGTACACTTTGACTGTTAGTTGTGTCAGTTTTGTGTAATGTGTTGGGTGTTTTACTTAAGCTGGTTTCTTTAAGTACTTGGATAAAAAAAAGAGCGTTCTGTTCCATACTTAAAAATTGTTTGCATTTGCGTTTCGCTTTTTGGTTTTCCATTTTAAAAGAGCAAGTGTTAAAAATTTAATCGGAAAGAATATTCAAATGAGCAGCAAATCCAAGAAATCTCTCCATAATTGAGGAGGAGGCAAACCCCCGAAAGTTGCTCCACTCAAATTTTCCTAATTGGAATACCTCAAAAACTCAAAATTATTTTTTTTAAGCCGCAAATTGAAAATAAATTGACGAAACCGACTGTCTAAATTAGGCGATCTAGGCCTGCCCTTTTAACTTCCTTGTAACTTTATCTGCCATGTTATATCCGTAGAAACCATTGCTAATGCAATTTATTGCTTCCAAGTGAATTTAGAAACAATGTTTAGGGGTGTTTATGGAGTAGATAAATTTAAGCAGAGGTTAAATGAAAACGGCACCAAACACTTAAGCCGTGTTTAAATTTGTTTATAATAATATGATATTTCTCAACAAAAGGGTGGGCCTAATAGCGTTTTCCACTGGTTGCACCTGTCTTGTACTCAGTGCGCACTGAGTGTATCTCCATCTCGGTTCAGCTTTATGTAATGAACCGAGATAGAGATAAACTCAGTGCACATTGGTGCAGCCAACGAAAAACGCTGTAAGGTAATTATTTAATCTTTTTGATAGTGTCAAATACATTATTAAATCAGCAGCCCGCCTAGAACTAGAGGTATTCTAATTTTGAAAGTTTCTTCTGTGGGTGAAATTAAGGGAAGCTTAAAAATTAGGTTTGCCTTTTCTTTGATAAAATGAAAATTAAACTGAGCTGTGAGAATATTTTTTCTAATTTTACAATTCTTATAATCGAGGGAAGAGAACGCAGTTGTACTGAAGGAACAATTTTTGTAAATGTAAAACCAGAGAAGCGACAAAGAACTACTCTTAAGTGCAGCACTCCACAAAACATACATAAACTCGTTATTTATTATGTAGAAGGCTGTGAAACGAGTTTATTTATGTTGTTTAGAATCAGATTAAATTGCTTTTAACTCTGTGTAATTTTAAATAAATGAGTTACGAAGAATTTTGTGCTTTCTTTTAAGTCTTCCATGCTGCATGCATGGAAATTCATGTTATTGATTAAAGGTTCGCTTCACGGCTAATATACTATTACTTAGTCGAGAAACGAACCCTTTAACAAAGTACAATCAGCGCCTCTGGTGGACAGTAGCCGAAGGTTGCTGTATGCACAGCGCGCCTGGTGGACAGTAGTCAAAGCTTGCTGTATATTTTGCGGTTTGCGACTCGGCTAATTGTATGACCTTTAGCCGAGAAGCGAACCCTTTAACGAAGTACAATCAGCGCCTCTGATGGGCAGTAGTCGAAGCTTGCTGTATGCACAACGCCTCTGATGGACGGTAGTCGAAGCTTGCTGTATATTTTGCGGTTCGCGACTCGGCTAAAGGGGTTCCATTTAGTCGAGACGCAAACCCTACAATACATTGCGATTTTTACCTATTTCATGTTTCGGGTTTGCGTCTCGACTAAATGGGACCCCTTTAGCCGAGTCGCGAACCGCAAAATATACAGCAAACTTCGACTACCGTCCACCAGAGGCGCTGTGCATACAGCAAGCTTCGACTATTGCCCACCAGAGGCGCTGATTGTACTTCGTTAAAGGGTTCGTTTCTCGACTAAAAATATTGCTGACCAGAGAAAATAAATGATTGACTTAGCCGAGAAACGAACCCTTTAACGAAGTACAATCAGCGCCTCTGGCGGGCAGTAGTCGAAGCTTGCTGTATAATTTTGTGGTTTGCGACTCGGCTAAATGCCATACAATTAGCCGAGACGCAAACCATATAATATACAGCAAGCTTCGACTACCGTCCACCAGAGGCGCTGTGCATACAGCAAGCTTCGACTACTGCCCACCAGAGGCGCTGATTGTACTTCGTTAGAGGGTTCGTTTCTTGGCTAAATGGTCATTGCGTTTAGCCTAGACACAAACCTAATGTTTTCAGAAGATTGAAAAGGGCAACTAAAGAAAACAAGTGTAGTTTCAATATTATATTTTAAATAAAATTTGTACAGAATTGATTAAAAAAAATATTCAAAGCTGTGTATCGGCGAATGTTGTCGTCTTCTTTTACTTGGAAGTTTGAAGCTACGGGCTTCGGCACGTTTCGCAATTCGGCGTGGGACTTGATCATCAATGTTCTTGTCGGTTCCTAGAAATAAAAAGAACAAAAATACCATGAGATTAACAAAAGTTCAAATGAAGACATCGAATAGCGTTTTCGACTGATTGCTCGGATTCGCTCTGAGAGTATCCTTGTTTTAGGCCAGCCGCACATTGAAGGTAGTCCAGGCTAGCGCAGCACAGCCTAGGATTTTGTAACACATTAGAATAAACGGAGCATCGCACTTTGGAGGCAGGATTTACCTGCCTGCAATGTGCGATCATACGTTTATTTTAACGTGTTACAAAATTCTCGGCTGCCCTCGACAATGCTACGCTAGCCTGTGCTGCCTTCTATGTGCAGTCGGTCTTAACCATATAATTAGAAGTTCTTCTAATTATATGGTCTTAACGTACTCTCGGAGTCCTCCAGAGTGGTCAATCGAAAACGCCACAAAATATCCCTGTTTGAATTCACAGGGCGGAGTTTTGCGTCTTCTTTCTAATCGATCAATGCAGCGATGTGTTAAGATAGTGCGCTTGGCACGTAACGCTGCCGCTGCATCGATCCGTTTGGAAAAAGGCCCCGAAATTCTGCCCCCTTCATGTCAATTCCATCATTTTATACATTGTGCCAAACGGCCAAATTTACGTTAGTGTTATTACTTCATCCCGCTTTTTTAAGTAAAGAAATTTTCTAAAAATATAAAATGCCGCTGTAAGTACCCCTTATTGCCATTTTAATTGCCAGAATAGAATCAGTGTTTCCAACTTAGAAATGCTTAAATTATTCCCCCAAATGTCCTCAGAGATTTCCAAAACTGAACTAAAGGACCCTAAATTTATTTTTACAAAAATAATATTAAAATCATTCATAAAGGTTGAAAAAAAAAGAAAACAGTGTTCCAACTGTAATTAAAATTATCAGTAAAAAGCTTCTTAATCTTAAACCGGACAGAATTTTGATTGGAATTACACTCAACGTTTCGCTACAGATTTATAGCTTCGTCAGGAAGCTATAATTTCTGTTCGGTTTAAGATTAAAAAACTTTTTATTTACAATTCTCATCGGACAAGAAACAACTTAACATTTATTAAAATTATCAATAAATAAGTATTACACAGTATTATTTTATTAATCAAAAATTAAGAAAAAAAAGTATTTTAAAAGTCGGAAATGTAAACGGCAAAGTTAAACAAAAAGTAGGAATTATACTAGGAATCTTCCACTTACTTTTGCAGTTTGACGCACGGGGAAATCACCAAAATCGGAAACTGAGACCGCCGCCGGATTCACCTGCTGTTATCTCCAAGTCCAAGGGCAGACAGGAATTCTAGAAGAAAAAAAAAACAACCAAATGAAATAAATTGCCCCCAATAATTAATCTATGTGTGTATTTTTTTTTTTTTTAATCAATCTGGAAAACCCTGCGATTTTGTCCCATTTCGCGCGCGCCATTACAGCGATTATCTCCTCACCTTTAAAGCAACAATTTCATTCATGCTCGTCAATAAAATCATCCTAATTGATTTAAAAACCAGGTGCGAAAGCAAAAGCGCTTTTACTACGCGGGATTTTCCCGTCGCGTAACCAACGAGCGAAAATTTCCGCGTTACGTTCCGCGCAGGAAACATTAAAGGCGCCCACACACATGAAAGCTTGCCGCTTGTTTTGAGTTCTTAACTAAAGCGATTCAAAGTAGTGTTTATTTTATTATTTAATTAATTATTACTTTATTTAACAGAACGTTCGAGTGATAGATAACATACAGTGTGTCCCAGGATTGATGTTACAAAGGGCGCGGGGGACTTTTAAGTATTTTAGAAGTTCCGCTCCGTGCGAATAGGTTTTTAAGAACGTTTAAGTTTTTGAGCAAAATAAATCGGCCTTGATAGTGAAGTGAAAATTGTTTTCTTTCGTGTAAACTAACCATTTTGTTCATGACTTGGCAAAAGTGCGGATCAGAGCGAATGGCCCTACACGAACTTTCTTTGGTTCAACCGTCAATTTTTTTTAGATTATAAACAAAATAAGTTGTATATTTATCCACAGATTAAATTTACAAAACGTGACGATAACATTTTTCTGTAATTAAACTCAATCCCACAGTCTTAGAATTTTTTTTCTTTAAAACCATCGCACTTCTTGTAACATCAATTCTGGGACACGCTGTATTTATTTCCTCGGCGTACGTTTCGCGAAACAAAAAAAAACACACATAAACGCGACGTGAAAACAAAAACCATCACGGGAAATCACAAGAACGTTGACGTGAATAAAATTGGCACTCGTGCCTCGATTCAAATACTCCTAATTAGCAAGAACGATATTTCAAAATTTGCATATACAGGGTGTCACCAAACTCATTGATAAAAGCAAGTAGTCGAAAACATTCCACATTCCACGCCATTTGAAATGTTTCAAACGTCGCCGATTAACGACTAATCGAAAATCTGTACATGTATACGTCTTTAATATTCCACACGACATCCCAAATGGTTTTTTTTTAATCAACGCAATTGATTCATTTGTTTTCCTTCGCCTTTTTAATTGAATCGCCATTTACAGCGAAGCAAACAAGAGATTAACGACTATTCGAGAACCTTCGCGCGATCGTTTCCATGCAGGGCACGTCCGGACATCGCGCCTCATCATCCTTCGCCATAAATCTGGGTCATTATTCTTCGACGAAATCGAAACGCTGGTTCGCCACGCTCACGTGACCTTTTACTTTCCTCGCGGGCCCTCGACGCGCTCGCTTTTAAGAAGTCGCCGGAGTTCTTTGACACACTTCTTGTGCTCTCGTGCTACGATGACGCTCCGCGGTTCTTGTGTTCTTGCGCTGTGCCTTCTCTCCTTGTTGGCCGCTGTGGTGGACGCACAGAACAAATACACGAATAAATATGACAACATAGACGTGGATAGGATCCTTTCGAGCCAGAGGGTGCTGACCAATTACATCAAGTGTCTAATGGACGAGGGGCCTTGCACCGCCGAAGGAAAAGAACTCAAAAGTACGTATAAGAGATCGATCACTTTATTTATTGATAAGTTCGTTTATTGAAAAGAGAGAAAATATAAGAAAAAGTATAAGAGCAAATTTTTTTTATTAGTCTGGCTGCGATAAGACTATTAAACAAAATGATTCAGTTCTGCAGTAATTTATTTTTGATTTCGGTGCGTGCAACGCAGCAAAACTCATCCATTCATTGCCTTTTAAACTGCTGCAGCTTCTATTTGACTTTAGTTTGGTTGGTCTACGATCAGACTACTTGGGGTTTATCACGCTCCGATGTGTACCCGGCCTTAATCGTTAACCGTCCTCCGCTTTCTTGGTTTGTTGTGATTCCGGTGCAAGACTTACGTAAACCTCTTCCCAAAACTTTCTCCGCGCGAACTTTCCCCGCAGGTATTTCTGAATTTACGTAATTAAATCCGATCCGTTCCGTTGCCTAACAATAAATAATAAGTTGCACAATGCCTCTTCGGTTAACGGCGATGCAACTGCGTCCAATTAGGACCGTTGCAATAATTGCACAATGTTCAAGAGCTGTGTATAGTAACTTCTGCTATTGCAAAATAGATCATTGCTAATTGACGATTGGAAATTCTCGCGAAGAGATTTCACGTCTAAAGTAAACTTTTATTCTGGTTACCGATCTCAAATTTATCATACAAGGAAAATCTCATTATATGGAGTAATTCACGAACTACTGACATGATTCTAGTTTGAAGGGGTGGTAAAATACTGCAACTTTTATAATAACACCATTTGTATTCAATTCTTGTGACGAAATTCGCAATTTAGCCGAATCTTGAAATGTACCTCAGCCACAGCTTATGTTGTGGCTGAGGTACATTTCAAGATTCCACTTATCTCATCCACAATGATTTCTTTCAATAATGAAAGCTTCGTGGACCATCGTAAATGCCATTTGTATTCAATTCTTGTGTCGAAATTCGCAATTTAGCCGAATCTTGAAGTGTACCTCAGCCACAGCTTATGTTGTGGCTGAGGTACATTTCAAGATTCCACTTATCTCATCCACAATGATTTCTTTCAATAATGAAAGCTTCGTGGACCAACGTAAATGCCATTTATATTCAATTCTTGTGTCGAAATTTGCAATTTAGCTGAATCGTGAAATACACCTCAGCCACACTTTATGTTGTGGCTGAGGTACATCTCAAGATTCGACTTATCTCCTCTACAATGAATTCTTTCAATACTGAAAGCTGTGTGGACTATCGTAAATGTCATTTATGTTCAATTCAATTCTTGTGTCGAAATTTGCAATTTAGCTGAATCTTGAAACACACCTCAGCCACACTTTATGTTGTGGCTGAGGTACATCTCAAGATTCGACTTATCTCCTCTACAATGATTTCTTTCAATAATGAAAGCTGTGTGGACTATCGTAAATGTCATTTATGTTCAATTCAATTCTTGTGCCGAAATTTGCAATTTAGCCGAATCTGAATGATTTGGCTTCCCTCATCTGTAACGAATAATTTCAATTTTGAAAGCTTCGTCGACTATACATAAATGCTACTTGTACTCAATTTTTGTGACGAAATTTACAATTCAGCTGAATCTTACTTACGCTGTGTCCGAGGTACATTTCAACATTCGGCTTCCCTATTCTATAATGAATTCTTTCGATTATGAAAGCTTCGTGGACTATCGTAAAAGCCATTTGTATTCAATTCTTGTGTCGAAATGTGCAATTTAGCCGAATCTTGAAATACACCTCAGCCACAACATATGCTCTGTGGCTGAGGTGCATTTCAGGATTCGGAGGAGTTTTCATCGCGATGCAACGCGCAACGCATTAGGGGCTTTATTCTCGAATCGAGGGAGTAGATTACCATCGTTGGTGACTTCTCTGGTGATCCTCCTAGGGCCTTGTTCTCTAATCGCGGGATTCAACAGATTCGTCAGAGAACATGACGTCAAAATAACGTAGCTTCCCATACAAACCTAAGCAAATCGTAGGAGAACTACGCCATTTTGACGTCATGTTCTCTGACGAATCTCTTGAATCCAGCGATTAGAGAACAAGGCTCCAGGAAGACTACCAGAGAAGTCACCAACGATGGTAAACTCGGCTGAAGGACATAATCGCGCCATCGCAGATGAAACGGCGCGGGAAACGTCAAAAATTCTAGATCAAGTTGACACGCGGATAATTCGAAACTTGAAATATACCTCTGGCTGAAGTGTAATAATAATAATAATAATAATAATAATAATGCATTTATTGTCATTGTGTACATTTCAAGATTCGGCTTGCCTCATCTCTAACGAACTGTTTCAATTAGGAAAGCTTTGTGGACTATCGTAAATCGTCATTTGTACTCAATTCTTACGCCAAAATCTGCAATTTAGCCGAATCTTGAAATGTACCTCAGCCACAGCGTATGTTGTGGCTAATGTACATTTCAAGATTCCACTTCCCTCATCTGTAACGAATTCTTCCAATTATGAAAGCGTTGTAACTACTGTAAATGTCATTTGCATTCAATTCTTGTGCCAAAATTTACAATAGCACCACGCAGTACAATGCCGATAATCTGAATGTCAAAAGTCACGGCGGCTAAACCTAACCTAACTTTAACAACCGGTGGACATTGCATGTGGTTAGCTGAAGCTTGAAATACATTAGCCGAATCTTGAAATATACCTCAAGCACAGCGTATGTTGTGGTCAAGGTATATTTCAAGACTCGGGCATTTATATTCAATTTCTGTGTCAAAATTTACAACAGCACCATACAATACAATGCCGATAATTTGAATGTCAAAATAGTCGCGGCGGCTAAACCTAACCTAACTTTAACAATCCAAACACCCTGTATTTTCAAAAATTAAAAATAGTTTTTTTTACAGAGACCCTCCCAGATGCCTTGGCTAGCGGCTGCACGAAATGCAACGAGAAACAAAAGGCGTCCGCCGAGAAGGTGATCCGCCACCTGATCAAGAACAGGAACGGCGACTGGAACAGGCTGTCCAAGAAGTACGACCCCACGGGGGCCTACAAGCAAAAGTACGAGCAGCAGTTCAACTTCAAAGTTTAACGCGCCCACCTTCTGTCATCTGTCATTCGTACTAATAGGATAAATAAGTTTAAAACGAACGCACTCTTTTTTTTTCAATCACACCGCGCAAGCAAGAAATCAAATCAAATCACCCGACGGAATTCCATTGTTTTTTATTTATTAGAATGTGATAGCCCCGTGTTTATAAAAAAAAAGATAATAATAAATAGATAGTTAAGGAAAAATGTTTTCTTTTTCTTCTAAATGCTTGTGTATATTTGGTTGCATACACGCGTTCGTCTCATTGGGTTTGTTCCAACTGGTACCAAACGGAAAACATTTATGGCCAGGAGCATGCGCGCAATTAACAAAGCGTATGACGTTTTGTTTACTGCACATGTGCTTTTGTTTAGTGCGCATGCTCGTGCAAGCAAAGCTATTGTAAATTGTAAGTAAGTAAACAAATGCAAGTAAGAGTGCCTGATACTAAGATTAATCGATAGATGGCGAACTGTTCTTCTGTTATTACTAAAATTAAATAGTCTGTTGAAAAGCGTAACGTAAAGTTAAAAGCTGTTTTAAAATGTGTTATCTAGAGCCACGTCACCCACGTTGATAGGCAACCAAACATACCCGGTCGGACAAAATTTTCAATAGCCTGAAAATAATCGGCAATTACACTGTGAAGAATAATCATTCAAAACTACAGCAACACGCAAACCTCTTGTTGTAAATTTAGTAACATTTTGGAGGATGGCAATTCGTAAAATTATAAAATCACTAAATGGTTACATCACGTGGCGTCACTTGTACCATGCGATCAACGGAATTTATAACTAGAGCAGGCTGTGTTTTACAAAAGGTTGGCAACACAGTTAGAAGTAAATAATTTAAGTGTCTGAATTGTGACATTTATTTTTTTTTAATGGTTGATAAACTAATGTCTTGTGGAATCGGCCCTAATATTCTAAAAAAAGGGTTTAAACTAGCATCCGTCCAAAATAAAGATTGTATAAAGTACGATCATAACCTCAAATATGACAACTGTCAATTTATTATTTATTTCTCATTGTATCCAACCACACAGCATAAAATATCACCACTCACGGCCTCCTCTAATTACGAATTTCATTGATCACCCGATACTTTCAAGTTAAGAATGTTTTGAAATAAAAAAGCCTCAGATTGCACATGGTTTATTGTCGTCGGAAAGAATTTTTTGTGGCTACGTTTTCCGATTCACCTGCTAAATTTCAAGACATGGTTTCAATTCGAGTAGGAGTACTTGTGGACCAAGGCCTTCCATGCTAAGGGATACCTCCTGCGAACGAAGTTGATGATCAGTTCGGAATCGCGCTTTTGTTTCTGCGAACATTCCTCGCAATTCCTGCCGATTATCTGCGGGAGAATGTCTGGAAAAAGGAAAAAATAAATTTTCGTGCTTAAGGGTTCTGAAACACTCTTGCACTTTTCTTCCTAAGTGACGCGACGCGATACCTCTGGTGGTCGAGGGAATAACTAAAACGAATATGTCAAGCGAAGCACGATTTCTAAATCAAAAATTTAAAAAAAAAACACCACCTAACTGGTATTACTAAATATTACATTCGATTGAAAAATGCCATCTGACGGATGTTAAATAAAGCATTTCACACATTCAAGGCGATTGCGGTTACAAGTGTTTCCCCTATTGCAATTGCTATCGGAACCGCTTCAGTGTGTGGTTCACTTAAATTGGTTTCTAAATGAAAAAAAGGAGTTAACTCACGGACATACATATTTTTCGAAATAATTTCAGTGGCTACACTATACAGGCTGTCCAATGACACAACAATGATAAGTTAAGAGTAAGTTGTAGAGGTCTGTCTGTCTGTCTGTCTTTTCGAATCAAAGAATGCAGTAACTGTACATAACCTTATTTCTGTCGAATACGTTCATTAAAGACGACATATGAGGTTATGTAAAATGACAAAATAAGTAATAAAAAAAATATAAATAAAATTACAATTTTTTTCTATAATAAAAAATGACGTTCTGGGTTGTACTGAATTTTCAATAAATCACTAAAAATTAAAAAAAAAAATCTGAAATCTATTGAATCGTTGTTTGGCAACAACCGGTTCTGCCACTCAGCTTCACTTTCTATAAACAAACAATTGCTTGTTCACCGTAACCATAACATTTGAAAACGTGAAATACCCAAAAAAATTGTGGCGCCAAATTGAAAACTCCCTTCAACTGTCAATATTGCTTGAAGACAGCTCGAATCTTTGAAAACATTTGAAGAGACAATTTGAATCGAACGGATAAATCAACAAGTTTGAATGAATTAAACAATAAAAACACTAAATAGATAAAATGACATTGCAAGAGGATTGACAAATTGAAGGGAATAAATTGGTCACGCAGTAGTTTTTGGTTTGCAGTGGAAATCTCGAGCTACGTTTCTGCTGAAGAAGCTCCAAATACGGCTGAAACAGCTGTACAGAGGCTGCTCGAGGTTTTCACTGCAATCAAAAACGAGTTTCAACAATTTTTTTTTAATAGAAACACTGGTTAAAAATTAAATTAAAAAAAAGTAATTCGTTAAGATAATTGGCCAATTTGCGAGAAAAATCAATCATTGGGATAATGGGACGGACCAACGAAAAACAATAGACGATCGAGTATCTAGAAACTACGAAACAAAAGGAAGAGAATTTATGAAAACACGAAGAAGTTTACGCACTTAATAAAATAGAAAACGAAATAACAGTTTGTGGACATCTACTAGAAACAGAAAATCAATTTTTAAAATAATAATCAGTAGTTTCGATAAATTGTAGGAAAAGAAAATAAAAAACTAATGAAATTAATTTATTTAGACACTATAGGCGATCGTGACTTTCAAGAATAAGCGAGCTGTAAAAGAAAACAAAAGAAATTTAATCTCAAAATACTTTCCATTATGAATTTAATTAATCAGAAAAAGATAAATTACATAAAAACAAGAAACAACTTGAAAATATTAAGAAACAAGAAACAACTTGAAGAGGTTAAGAAACAAAAAACAACAGAAATGTTAAAATAATAACGAATTTCAATTACGTCTAGTGAAATACTCAAATTAATGAAAAACAAAAGACGATCGACTGCTCGCTCCACTTGGAAAGGAATGTAACCTCAAAGAAAGAAAGAAAGTAAATAAAATAAAGTAAAAACAAAAAAAAACAACTTCAAGAGATTACAAGGAAAGCAATTTTTATATTAATAACGAATTTTAAATTCTTTAAGAATCTTGCAGGCCGAGTCCAGTGTTGCCAACATGGTGCGTTTGACTTCAGATTTGATGTATTTAACAACATTCGGTGATACAAATAAAACTTTCGGTGACGAATTCAGCGCCATAATTAATAATTCATTAAAATCAGACTCTGTGTAGATTCTGGAAAGAGGATTTGGTGGAATTTCACTGTATTTTTATAAAACAGTCTAGTGTAAAACGAATACCAATAGTTGGCAACACTGCTGTATTTTGTTGCACGCACCGATTACCCTGATCACTACCTTTAGTTCCAAAATGAGGCGTCGTGCACGTTGAACAAAATTTTAATTTGTAAGTTTTATTTTTAATTATACAGGGTGTCTCATAACGTACGAAGGACCACCGCCCACTACCTCCAGTTCCAAAATGGGGCGTCCTGGATTTTGAACAAAATTTTAATTTGTAAATTGCATTTTTAATTATACAGGGTCTCTCATAACGTACGAAGGAGATTAAAAGGGTAGCTAAAGGAGATCAAATTAAAGCTTTTTTCTTAATGAACTTTTGCTAAAAAGTCAATGTAATCTTTTCTTAAAGGTTTCTTTTTTTTCATTTGAAAATTACCTTTTGGTCGAAACCGCAATCGTGTTAGTTTTTTGACAATAATTTTTTCTTATGTGGCTGAAGACCAGAATTTTTTAATACGTCATGTAATTTTTTTTTAAATTATACAAAATTTTAAAATATTCGCGCCAGTAAACTGATATGTTCCGGATATCTGGTACTGTTTGGTTCAAAATTGATATTTATTATGATTATCAAAGCGAGGATTAAAAAGTACCCACCTCAAGTTATCATCAGTCACTTTGCCACACAATACACGTGATAAGCGGCTCACGATCTCTACGGTAGCTAACGTTCGAGGAAATCCAAGTAACAACAACCCCCAATGACACTTCACTTCGATTTAAACGTATTAACAATGCGATCGAAATAAGGAGCCTCCCTTAGTGGCGGTACTATTTTATCCTCGCTTTAATTATTATTCATCTGATAACCACAGCCCACAGAACTGTCAACGGCGCCAGCGCCATCTAACGACTCCGAGGCGTATCATTAATCACAAATAATAATTAATCATTAATCATCGATCTTATAAAATATCATGAAAAAGAGAAGAAGAAAAAACAAACAAAAGAAGAGAATGCAGATTTTTCGTTGCCTCAGTAAATCAGTTTTTCTTTGAACGTTAACGTTTTAGAGAGAGACAGACAGAGATGAAATAGGACTAGTTGTACTAAAATCATCCAAGTTAATGCCAAACTATTAACGGAATTTATAAATAGAGCAGGCTGTGATGTTTTCCAAAAAGTCGGCAACAAAGGCTTGCAGTTTGATAATAAAAATTTGAAACGTCAGAATTGTGACAGTTATCCTGTTTAAGGATTGATAATAAACGGATTTGCTTTATGGAACCGCCCCTAATATTCTAAAAAATGATTTAAAGCAGCATCCATACAAAATAAAATAAAGATTGTACAAAGCACGAGCGTAACTCCAAATATGACAATTGTCAATTTATTATTTATTTCTCAGTGTATCCAACCACACAAGATAAAATAGCATCAATCACAGCCTGCTCTAATTATGAATTGCGTTGATCACCCGGTGTTCGGTTTGTTTGTTATCCTGCATTAGTGTACACTAAAGTATTTGTGTCTTGTTCTAATCTCATACATTAATATGAGATGAAGATATTTTGAGTGGCACTAGTGGAGGATAACAAACAGACCTACTATAGCGCGCTTTAACTTTAGCATGAAATATGGCTATACGTGTCCCTTTCTATCTTTCGTGGTTTTTAATAAAGCTATCTTTTTCCCTCCGCATTTTCCATAAGGCCTGTACTACATTCTGTGAGCGGAACGCGCTATAGGTGGCTATAGTTCATAAGCAGTCCGATAGGTTATTCTTTCTTTTGCAGATGTTTCCCGAATCGGCTTCACTTTCTTACCTCTGATTTGGTTACCAAGTTGATCGCAGGGGGCCTTGTCGAGCGCGCAGAGAATCAACCTCTCATTGTAGCTCATTTTCTGGCAGAGGATGCCATCGAAAAGGAAGAGGAGCAGAAGCTGCAGCACTAATATACCCTGGCCAGACGTGAGCATTTTACTGGTGCGTTGTCCCCTTCATCGCAAGATTTATACCGCAAATTGGGAAACGTCGCTTTTGTAAATTGAGCGTTGCAATAATCGTGACACCGCAAGAAGAAACGTTGCGCAAGGCGAACCAACAATAAGCCGGCGTTACCTTTTTTTTTTTTTTTTCGAGAGGGCACAAGGCGACGAGACGACGTTCTAGATACAGAGAAGTCCTTAGACCAAGGACGATCTGCACGCAAAAGAATGTGTAGTCTGCTGATGATAAACGACGTTAGTTGAGTTGCCTATCTTTAACTTTGATGTGCGATTTGAAACTAATCAGCAATCAGTGCGCCATTTTTATATACCCGCCTTGTTCCGTGTTCGCAATAGTAAATAATTTTAATGTCTTATTTATTAGTCACAATCGAAATTTAATTGCTTAGATCTTATCTGTTCGGCGAAGGCAAAAAAGTCCGTTTCGGTTCGACGACCCGCCGTTTTAGAAACTCGAAACTCGAAACATGGCGTTGCGAAACTTCGCGCATTTTTTCTTTCTAACACGGCGCGAATTGCAAATCGTATTATTATTGTTTCCATTATTTATCGTCGCTGTTGCCATAGCCTCTCCTTTTCCATGTCCGTCGCGTTCACCACAACGTCCGCATTCAGGAAAATTCATTGGAGAACACAAAATCAATATCGCGCACCTGACGACGTGCATATTTAAAATAATCGTTTCAATCGTTTGTCTCCGCGGACAGAGTTTAAAGTTGACCCCCGGGGGGGACGGACGAAATAATTAATTCTTCGCGCTGGCACAAGAATTTTTGAATATTCAAAAAAAAAAGGAAACAAAAAACAGAACAAAAAAGTCCAATCGAAACGTTCGTTGCAGTTGTTTAATCGATTGCAAAGCGATTCTTTGTTGGTAAAGTGAGGCAGGCCCGGCTTACGCGAAGAGAAATGTCGATTTCGCCCGCTGTGACCGCCACGCTGTCGGTAAGTTAAATAAACATTTTGATGCAATAAAAAGTAAACGCAAACTATATTGTTAAGTGAGCGATAAATTAGGTTAGTCAGAAATGAGCGAAGCTATAGTTGAAAATTCCGTGGCATTTTTCATCTAAATACTAAAAGAAAAAATGCGTATTTTGTGCGGAAGAAATTACGTAGGCATTCTTAGGCCCGATGCACACTTCTACCCAAGCGGTGGAATTTTTGTTTCACGTTCAAATGATAACTGTGAATTATCGAAAAAATGAGCAAACGGACACAAGAGAATATCTTTAAAGAGCCACTGTACCTCTCCGTTCTACAAAAAATTAAGTAGAATAACAGAAAGAAAATAGCTCTTAGATTTTCTTCAACTGACTCTTCTGGTATGTTCAGGATTACTACTCGAGAATTCCTACCACCCTTAACTCTTATTTTTGATTTTAGGAAAAAATGTTTAATACAAAATTTAATGAGACTTATAGGGACGTATTCTGTAACTTTTTAACGGGCTGTTAAAATTTAGAGGTCCCTTAAAATTTCCAAGTTTCATGATTGGTTGTTACCATAGCAACAAAATTTAATACCCCTTTAAATTTAGCAGAGAATATGAAACAAATAAAAAAAAACTTTTTAAAACGAGCTAATACAATTTATTGACTTACTCTTTTAGCTCGTTTTAAAAAGTTTTTTTTTATTTGTTTCATATTCTCTGCAATTCTCACGAGCAAGAACTACCCAAAAATTTAAATTTAGCGGTTTTGGTACAGAATAGACCCCTAAGGCCGGTATTCATAAATCAAACTTATGCTATGCGTACGTTTAAAATTCGCTATATTTCATAAACTGAGCATATTTCCCACATTTCTGGCGCATAATCAGTGAGGGTTTATGAATATTTTGTGAATACTTTCCAGCAATGTGGGAAATAAATGCCATTTATGAAATATAGCAAATTGTAAACAAACGCATAGCGTAAGTTTGGTTTATGAATACGGGTAAGCTTCTCGGTGTGCTCACAAAAAAAAACAATTGATGGTCGTATAAACGCGATATACACTAAAATTAAGTTTCTTTTAATGGAACACCCTATATATTATTACGTTTTTCGATTCTAAACTAAATTCTAATGAGACTACATGTATAATAAAACTATTAATGTATAAGGTGTCTATAAAATAATTCCTGCTTAATTTTTTTAATTTTGATTTTAGAAAGAAGAAAATATAAAAGAAGGTGTAGAATTTATTTCAGTACTTCTACAGATATTCACTAAAAACAATTCCAAAATCGGATACCCAAAAAAAGAAACGTAGTTTTGGTTTTAAATAAAATAATATTAACAAAAATTTTACCATTAACATATTAAATCGGTTTAGATGTTTTCTAAAAATTAACTTTTAAACTAGAAACGAAAAATATTTCTGAAAAATTTTACTTTAAAAAATGTCTGAAAATTTAACGTAAAACATATTCAAAGTACACTGTAAAAAATAGAAGTAAAATTTCAACGATAAGTACGGTAATGTTACAGCGATAAGTACAGTAAAATTACAACGAAGGTCATCCGAAAAAAGAAAATTGTAAATATACACAATATCATTGTAAAAAGTAGCGGTAAATTTACAGCGTTAAGCACGGTAATGTTACAGTGATAAGTACAATTAAAATTACAGCGAAAGCTGTGAGAAAAAATTGTTGTAAATGTAAACCTTATTTCTGAGTAATATCACATTCGGTTTGTGAAAACACACTGACTTGTGTACTACATTTCCTTCAATTACGTGTAATTTTACAGCGATCATCGCGGGTCATAAAAATGCCCGCGATTTTCTTAGTAAAATTACACCAATACGCTGTAACAATTTTAAGAGTATATCGCGGTGATATCACCTTTCGGTTTCCTAAAATCTGCAGTACATTTCCTTCCATTTGCGCGATTATCGCTATAAAATGACACATATACGTATAAGTTTACATCGATAATCGCGATAATTATACGTATAGGTGTAATTTTTCAGCGATAATCGCGGGTCATAAAAATGCCCGCGATTTACGCTGTAATTTCACATAAAATTTTTTTACAGTGTATCCTCAATTCTTTTTACGCAAAGTGTAAATCTTTTTATCATATTTTGAAACACATCTCTTAGTATAAAAGGATCATTATTCATGTTTTCTATTTCCAAAATTCTAAAATAAAATAAATTAAGTAGGGCATCTTCGAAAATATTAGTTTGATTATACAGGGAAGGGCAAAAGTATGGAACCGGCTTAGAATTTCGAAAACCGTTTGACGTATCTGTTTGAAATTTGGTGTGTGATTCAGAGTCAAGAGGACCTACCAATTTGTTTCAATTGTTTATCTGCTCTTGTTTCTGATATCCAATGCCTACTTGATTTTTTTCAAATGACAATCTGCTGATTTTTTTCCTCTATTTAAGAGTTCGTTTAATTCTTTAAACGACCACATAAAAATATTTATCTATTACATAAGAAAATTTTCGAGAAAATAATGTTTGAATGAAAAAGTTAGAAAAAATGGTTTACGCTGATATTTGGTATTTCTTTTCATGTTTTTAACGCAATTTTTATTAAAATTTTCTTTAGTTCTATCTTAAAAACAGCCCATAATCTTGTGGTCATCCAATTTTTTTGTTAAAACTAGAATTTTTGTCGAATATCAAACAATACACCATTTTTCCTAACTTTTTCATTCAAACGTTTTTTTCTCGAGAATATTCTTATGTAATAGATAAATATTTTTATGTGGTCGTTTAGAGAATTAAACGAACTGTTAAATAAAGGGAAAAAATCAGCAGGTTGTCATTTAAAAAAAATCAAGTGGCATATTATCTCAAAAACAAGAGCAGATAAACAATTGAAATAAATTGGTAATGTAGGTCCTATTGACTCTGAATCACACACCAAATTTCAAATAGATATGTCAAACAGTTTTCGAAATATTAAGCCCGTTCCATACTTTTGCTTTTCTCTGAATACTTAGTCCCAGTAGAATTTAATTTAGAATCGAAAATCGTAATAATATACAGTGTATTCAATTAAAAAAAAATTAAGTTTAGTTTATATCTCGTTTATCCAACCATCAATTTTTTCTTTGTGAGCACACAGAGAAACTTTGAACTGGTTCATATAAGTTTGGTATTGAACATATTTTCCTGAAATCAAAAATAAAAGAGTTAAAGGGGGCAGGAATTCTCGCGTAGTCACCCTCTACGTAGATTGACCCTCAACCGACCACTACAGATTCATCGACCCTTTGAAGTATTCATCGAACCCGTTAATGTTTCATAATTAGTGCCTTCGATTGGGGCGCACTTTCTGCACTGAGTATATCTTCATCTTGTTTTAATCTCATGGAAGACAATGAGAAGAAGATACACTAACTGCACACACGAAAGCGCTATTAGTTTATAAAAGGCAGTCGCACGATTTTGTGTCCAAGTGTGCACCGGGCCTTAGATTTAAAATGATTTGACTTTCTACCCACTTCTCATGTAATGAAGGATGATGGAGAGGCGGGCGGAATAAATAAGTCACGATTCACTAAAAATGTTGTGCATTAGTATTATTGATGTTGTAATAGGAGTATTTAATATATTACAACATCCTGATTCACACCACTCCTCAGTTAACGAAGGTTAAAAAGACGCTCTCCAGAATGACGATTTCTTTTGTGCATTTAAAATGATCAAACAAAGTTTTTAGAAACTGAATTTTGAGTGACAAAAACTTCCGGCTGAATTCAAGCTTCGCAATTATCTCATAGGTATATTTGACAACGTTGCATTTAACTGCATAGGCTTTTCGGAGATCCCACGCTTCGCCGATTAAGTTCTACATCCGGCAACCTTGTAATTCAAATTCAATGCGATTTCTTTACAGTTGCATTTCGCATTCCACAGTAACAGTAAAGCGTACTTGCGCAAAACAAAAATTGCACGTAATCCATTGTTTACGTTGGCGTTCATTTGTTTGTTTGTTTATTTATCGAATTAATCACTTGTCGTTTCTCCACCGATTGCCCTTTTTTTTCCTTTCGATAAATAATCAAATCGACGTACCCGATAACGAGACACGTGTTTCTGTTCAACTATCGACTTCTATTTTGCAATTTATTGGGATTGGGGCCCTTATAAAATTAATTCAAATCGTTCGTTTATTCAACATCGTCGTTCGTTTGTTCGAACATTAACAAGAGGTTGTAGGTTGTGTATACACACCATGGTGTTTCTATCAGCGAAAAAGGACGCCGCCGATGGTATGATCATATCGAGGATTTTGGTGAGTTCTTTTTTTTGTTTGCTAGAACATCATATATATATAAAGTACAGTCTTGGACAAAAGTAATAATACGTCACCCTAATTACAAAATCTCGTAACTCCCAACAAAAATGCAAATTTTTCAAGAGGCAGTAAACACTGCCACGATTAATTAAAAATTAAAATCGTAGAAAATTAAATTTTAAAAAAATTAAGAAAATATTTCAAGGTCAATCGAACTAAATCGCAATTATCCTAATCTCAATCCTACTGAAATAAACCTAAATGAACCCAACTTCTTTTAAATAGAAAATGCAAAACATTAGAAACGTTTCAGGGTCAAACCAGTCCAACTAAATTGAACGGTAAGCGAATCCAATCCAAGAGAGGAATTTTATAAAAGATAAAAAAAGTTGGCTTAAGAAATTATCAAAAATCGAAACAAAAATATTAAAAATCTTAAGGAAATTCGAAAAAAAAAAAACTGCAAGAGATTGAAACATGGAATGTTAAACTTAAGAATTAAAAAAAAAGATCTAAAAATAAAATACAAAAAATGTTCAGAGGTCACCCCAACCCAACTCAACTAAATTGAACCTAGTCGAAGAAGTTTTTTATAAAATGATTAAAATATAAGAAATTATTAAAAGTCGAAACGAAAAAAATAATTAAAAAATTTTAAAATGCAAGAAATTATTAGAAACCGAAACAAAAAAAAATTATTGAAAATTTTAAATAAAACTAGAAAATTTAAAATAAAAAATCTTAAAATTTAATTAAAAAGAATCCCAACTAATCTAATAACTTTAACTCTTGGAAAGACAGCCAATTTGAATGCAGACGGAAGAATTTCTAGAATTTTATTTCTTGAGGAAAATGCCGCTGTACATCTTGCTTAAACTTCATTAAGTATTGTTTTCAAAACTAATTACAAGAACCTTTCTATTTTTTTCTGCTTTTGGATCGCACATCCTTTCCCCCCTTGATAGGTTTCTTGTCTTCCATCTTTCTTCTGCGTTCAAAAGAAAAATATATCAGTTTGTTGTTTTTTTTTCTTCTGAATCCTTGTTTTGTCTTTTCTCGTCTTTCTTTTCTTTACCTCCTTGACCTTTTGCAATTTTCTTTCCGTCTCTTTTCCACCATCACCTCAGTTTCTTCATCGTTTTTCGATTGTATGCATTTGTTTCGGCTCTTCTTTTATCTTCTGGTCAACAACCCACATTTTTTTTTAATTTGAGAAGGTATTGAAAGACAGAGAAGTAGTATCTTATCGCTCCGTGAGCTGGGGATGGGTAATTGTCCCATTCGCCTCACCTAGGCAATGCACATGGTGTGACGCGAATTTAGTTAGGAATTTTAATTTAATTTTAATTTCACCCTGTACGTGCAATGTTGTATGCAATAGGGGTGGGCAATTGTCCCATTCGCCTCACCTAGGCTATGCACATGCTGTGACACGAATTTAGTTAGGAATTTTAATGTTTTAACTATTGTTTCACCCTGTATATGCAATGTTGTATGCAATAAAAATTGTCTATTTTTTTTTTCTTGCTTATTGAATATGTATCGGTAATGTAGATTGAGTGAATCATAATGAAATTGGTCAAGGTAAGTGAACGGCCGGATCTGCACAAACACTTGCTGGCCACAACTTACTAGACTTATCGCAGAATGTAATTTAATTGTGAATCACACCAATCACAGTCGTTAACAATTTCGACGGTGATAATAATTTTTCCTGTTTATCTGTGAATCTCCTAGTCAATTATTTTTAATTTACCCAGATATCCGCACAAGTGTTCGTTGTTATTGGTTTGAAAGTCACTTAAAAAAATATCGTCGCCAATAGATAATAATAACAATAATACGATAAAAGTCCGATCGCGTTTATTCACTTGTTGAATCAATCTATCGTCATTCATTGTTGAATTTGTCCTTTGTGTTTTGTGTTGTTTGTTCGTTGTTGCCTCCGGCTTTTGTTGTTCGGGAGGAAATCGTTCAGTCGTGACCGTGGCTTGAACTGTGCTGGACCAAAATAGAATACGCTGCTGCGGAAATGACGAGCAAGGAGGAGGAAGGCCGGAAGAGCAATAATTCCGCCGATGGCAACGTGGTGGCCGCAATTGTCGTGAGTTAAAAATCACTGAATAATATTCGAAAATTTAGAGCGGACACGAAGATAAATCAAAAAGATTAAATAAAAAATTGTTTCCCTGAATTAAGGGAAAAATGCTTCAATCTGGCAACAAGGCCCACTAATTTAAAATTAAAATATTATAACATAAAAATAAAACTGAAATTAGAAAACTGGAAATTTTAATTCAAAATAAATAAAATAGAATTAACCAAAAAAAGTTGAAATACTCGAAAATTAGCTTTTTTGTTAATAATTAAATGCAATAGGCAACCAAAATAACAGCTATCGAAAAGCCGTTCTTACATTGCGTTCCTTTTTTTTTATTTGTTTCAGAAAACGCTAGATGCCAATAGTTACGCGACCAAGAAGACCATCGCGCAAGGCCTCCTAGATGTCGCCCTGCTCACAGCCAACGCCTCCCAGCTTAAATACGTCTTGCAAGTCGGCGAGAAGCACGAGTTTTACACCCTCATGCTGACGCTCATCATCATCTCGATTATCTTACAGGTCAGTATCCAGGCCAATCTCACCCGCATCGTCGCTGTAAGCCCGGTTCCAGGTCATCGTCGGCCTGCTCTGTCTCTCTCTGCTCTTGATGAGGGACTGCCGTCTGCACTTGCAAGAATATCACCATTCAGCTCAAGTTTTGAATTATTTCACCACGGGCTGCGCCTTCGTCATTACGGTCCTGAACTTGGTTATCTCTTGTTTCGATCCGACGATCGCTAAATACGCAATTTTCGAAGTTCCTTCAATACCCGACTCGGGATTATAATTAAAACAAGAAACTTAGCGCCATCTAGTGCTCCCACGCTCAAACGCTTTGACTTTCATAAAATGTGCGAAACATGCACTTTTGTCATAACGGCTGCGTTAAGTGAATGGTCCCCAATTGTCAATTGGGAAAATCGGTCACGTGCTAACGTCTTTTTTTTGCAAGTTGGGCCGGGATCCGGGATTACACAAAAACAATATAAGAAACTTAGCGCCATCTAGTGCTCCCATACTCAAACGCTTTGACGTTCATAAAATATGTTGCGCTTTTGTTATTACGGCTGCGTTAAGTGAATGGTCCCCAATCGTTAATTGTATTTGTCTGATTTGACGTTCTTTTTTGTAAATTTGTTTACTTAACGCAACCTGTGTGACTTTTTGAAAATTTCTTGAACACGTCACCTCAAGCGAATGATATCATCTAGTACGCTACGTTAGCATTTTGTTTTATTAACAGCTAATGCGATTTCTTTCTTTGACAGTTGATAGTCGCCTTGCTGTTTGTCATAATCAGCGGTTTAAACCTGAACAGAAACTCGGATCACACCGCAGCGCAAGTCCTCAATGACGTCATCCTTATCTTCATTTTCATCATTTCGATAGTCAACATCATCATTTCCGGTTTCGGAATCGAGTACTCAAATAACCCCTTGAAACTGATCAACCAGAAAGTACCGGAAACGACCACCCGTAGCAGCAACTCGCTTGTTTAGAGATTAAATTAAAAAAAAAAACAAAAAAGTTGACGTGGCTGACGTGAGCTGTTCTGTGTATACGTATTTTGCCGTAGGTGATCGCTGCGTTGCTGAACGTTTTTATAGCGACGCTGAGAACGAGAGAAAACGGAGAACATTCCTTGATGGTCGCCATTTTGAACCACGTGGCGCTGGGATTCGTGACGGGCATGCTCTTTTGCGACATTATCAAAATGAACTTCGGACTTGATCCGGCAATCGCCGTCAATGTCACGAGTTAAAGTTTGACTTAAGTTCAATAACACCCTATATATTGAAACTATTTATTAAAAAATAATTATTATATGAGCGGGTTTTCTTATGATTTGTTGTTTACATGATTTTTTTTTAGTTCGAAGTTTAATAACGCCCTGTATATTGCAACCAATCAATCGCGATTAATATATTTTTTAATAATCACTGCAAAAAAAACAGGGGGGCCGTATGAAAACTGTTCTTTCTTTTAAATTAATTTTGTCCTTTCTATTACTTTTTCTTTCATGTTCAGTAACACCCTGTACATTGCTACCAATCAATTACAATCGATGATTACAGTTTTTAGTAATTAAAGGGGTTACTTGAAATAATTGTTATCATAAATTTTGTTGCGTTTATTACCGTTCTCAATTGCCAAGGTGGGTAACACCCTGTATATTGAAACGAATCAATCTCGCCTACATTTTTTTTTGTAATTCCAAAATGAATGTTTTTTATAAACGTTTTGCCAAGATCAATCAGTTCCTTTCATTATTTTTTTTTTAACTTCTAAATTCAGTAACACCCTGTACATTACAACCAATCAGTCTCGACTATTATATTTTTAAAAATAATTATTACAAAACGAAGGGGTTGAACACTTGAACATGTTTTTCTCAGTCTTTTTGTTTCCATTATTTTTTTTTAATTTTCAAGTTTAATAACACTCTGTATAATGCAAACCAATCAACCTTGATTGTCTATATATATATTTTTTAATAATCATTACGAAACGAAGGGGTTATTTGAAAGAGTTTTGTTTCCCCCATTATTTTTTTCTTTAATTTCAAATCTCAGTAATACCCTGTATATTGCAACCAATCAATTTTGAATATTATATTTTTTTAATAATTTTTGCAGAATTAGTATCTTTTCTGAAAATTTTGTTTCTTTCATTGGTGTTTTTTTTTAATTATCAAGTTCAGTAGCACCCTGTATACTGCAACCAATCAATCTCGGATATTATTATTTTTTTAATAACTGAAGGGGTTATTTTAAAATATTTTTCTTTCTTTATTTTTTTTTTAATTTCCAAAGTTCGGCAACACCCTGTATATTTCAACCGATCAATCTCCTCGTCTGTTACATTTTTTTTTTAATAATATCAAAAAACGAAGGGGTTATTTGAAAATGTTTCTGTTTCTTTCTCATTTTGTTAATTTTCGCGTTCGCTTTTTGTTTATTTTGTTTTTCTTTTGTTTCACCGTAACCCGTCAGGTCGTGCAAGTGGCGCTCTGCATTTTCCTCGGCGGTAAACTGGACATCAACAAAGAAAAAGACCACGACAACGCCAACCTCGCCAACAACATCGTGCTGTTCCTGAACGGTCTCTTGGTGGGGGTGAACGTCGTCATTGGTGTGTTCGAAATGAAGGAGGACTCATCTATAGACGCGATAACCACCACGCCATCTAGCGGTTAAAGTTAAGAATTATACAGTAAAAATTGTATGTATATGAAAATGACTCATTTGTATCTATAGGCCCTAGATATTTATTGTAATATGTACTATAGGTTATACGCGATCACACTGCACGTTCAATTGTTTTCTTAAAGGATATTTTAACTACTGTTTTTTTTTCTACATCAAGAACAATGACTGCAGAAATAATTTTTTTAATTAAAGTAATTAAAAATCATGTTTTTCTATTTTTACGTCCCTGCGTTCAACTTGTTGCTTGTAATAATAATAATAAATAATGCCCATCCCAACGAGCCGCCACTGTTTATAAGGTAATTTAAGGTAAATGTTAATTATAAAGTAGTACGCCCTCTATTAACACGATACTTAAATTAACCGCGAGTAGATATCTGCAATTTCAATAACATCGAACACCGGCGTATACTTGGTTGCCTATGTGACTGCGAGCAGTACGTTACACTTCCGTTGCCATGACAACTTGATTATGATAATCAACATGCGCATATCGCGCAACACGATTACGTCGCCGATGCGGCAAAGCTGTCGTCGTCGCGGAGATTGCATTTATCTTAATGCGCGATTAGATCTTAATTAATTAAAAACGGGCGGCCGCATAAAATGCTCGAAATCATTGCTCGTTGCGTGCCCTCGCTGGCGGAAGCTTGAAGCTCGAATTGCCCGGTGTGGACGGACCGTCCGCAAAATAATCCCGACATGTCCAAGGTACGTGCAAGGCGCCCCCGTTTTCTTTGCTGCTTGTTTATTGTCTTTGCCGCTGAATTATTTATTTCTCATGCGATCGATTCGTCGCGACCTTGAAGGTTTTACGTGTAAAAGCGTAAAGTTTTGAGGTTATGAAAAACGGACGTAAAATGCATTGTTTTCCCGAGCAGGTACACACAGAGGCAAAATAAATGGGACGGTATCTTATTTTTTAATAATACATATAATACCGATACGCTATCGCGCGTACAATTACACAACAAAGTTTCAAAGTGAGATAACTTGTCAGGAACAACTAATTTATTGGCTGCTAACTAACCCTGGTCGTCTGAGTCATTTTTTTTATCTAAATGTCTCCGTATACAATGTGATTGTTTATTTTTATGCAGGTTTTCACAGGAGAACTAAAGCTTTGTATTATTAAAAAAAATAAAATAAAATAACATGTCTGCAGGGTTTTGAATGAGGAAATCCCGCAATGCACCAACGTTGACAGACTTGTCAATTTTTTTTTTTTTTTTAATTTCTATTGCCAACTTAAATCATCCTTCATAACAGAATGATATACAAAATTGCATATACCGGGTATTCTACAATTTCCAAGTCCGACGGGATCATCAGAATTAGGCAACCAAATCCACAACTTATAGTGACGAAATAAAATATCCCGACTATGATAATAGTGCAATCATGCTTAATTAATAATTAATAACAAACAAAAAAAAACACGAACGTCTATTAGGACATGTTCACTTTGCCTACCATTTATGGCCAGTTGCACCAAACGCTTAAGCCAAGCTTAAATTTAAGTATTGCTTGTGATGTGACACTTAAGATTACGCAACATTGTATACGTCATACGCCAGTTGCACCAAACGCTTAAGCTAAGCTTAAATTTAAGTATTGCTTGTAATGTGACATTTAAAATTACGCAACATTGTATACGTCATATTCTAAATGGTGTTTAAAGTTAAGCTAGCCTAGGGTCCCTAGATTTGATTGACATTTGACATGTCGAAGAGGGTTCGAAAATACAACGTCATTTTCGTCAGTAATTTAAGATTTTATAGTTGGCTGACCTAATTTGAAATGGTTGTCCATAGTAATTTCTGACTAAGTTACTAGATTAGAAAGAATAAAACATAGTTTTGCTATTTCGTAAACAATAGGTGTGTTCTTTTTACCGCAAAACTCACTTCAGCTCAGATAAACGTCATTTCCGTTTGCGCGAACAAGTAAGTTTGAATTTGTATATTAACCTGGCAACCAATAGCACTGCACGAGTGACAAGGAGGGACATCGAAATCACAGTGCAAACTTATTTGTTCAAGCCAACGGAAATGACGTTTATCTGAGTTGAGATGAGATTTGTGGCGAAAACAACACGCCTAATATTGATCTCGAAAAATGGCGAATCTGACATTGTGTTTCCGAACCCTCTCCTACATGTTAAATGTGAAATCTAGGGACCCTAAGCTAGTTCTGAAGCTGGATCCATTGCTAGGCGATTTTTCATCGCCGCGTTACGGGATAGCTATTTGATTGGTTCGTTTAATTAAACAAATTATATTCTTTTAAATTGGGCCGATAGAATCGCGCAGAATTTTAACGCCTAGCTTAAGTGTTTGGGTGCAACTGGCACTTAGTTAGTGATATGCAGTGTTGCCAGTCGTCCTAAAATTTAAGTACCAACTAATTGTCATAACTGTACCGATATTTCAGTAAACCTGTCATATTTTATGAAACTGAAAGAAGTGAATGGAAATGTTGATAATTTTTCATTTAACTTAGAAAGCCCTGGAAACGGACAATGTTTTATTGAAAAATGCAGAAAAATCAACCTTTTTACAGTTTTTCTCGTCTTACGTTAATAAAGTTTCGACGATCTGCCCGAAAGCAAGGTTGGTAGAACTGATATTGCATCTAAGAGGTTGCCGCGTTCGCACTGAAATGACTTTAAAGTTTGAATGCAACTCAAGCTGCATTTAAAATCTCGTTCTCATGCGAAGTTTCTTCGTGACTGCGCACGCGCTGTGAATCGTGACCAATCAAAATCGCCTCTCATCTGAACTATGAATGTCCATAGTATGCACTGACGTCACGAAAGATGTTCGGCTTTATGTATGTAAATTCAAACGCATGAGACAACTTCCCATACCATAACTTTAGTATATACCGGATGTTGCATCAAATTGAGATCATAGAAATTCAATGAGAACAAATAGCGCAGGTAAATAAGTGAAGATCGTAATTTATGAAGAGCGAATGGAAAAGTGTTACGTTAAGAGTAGGGATGGGCATCAGTAGGGAGGTGTTAAACGTCGGATAAGGAAAACAAAAGCTGCAACCTATTTGGCAGCGCCTGTCTGAATCAGATCTGGATTCACCAAAACAATTTGCTCCATCTTTTGCGTTCTTATACACCGTTTTCTGTCTCACTTCTTGTATTACCTACGTTCTCACTCTAAAACAAAACCTACGGCCCCTTTTATTATATCCCCCTCTCTTTAATTTCAGAACGAGTCGGGGATTCGTCAGCGTTTCGGGGCGAAAAAAGCCCACGCAAAAATAGATGACGGCCTAAAACACGAGCGCCGAACAAACAGGGGGCCGCTCCCGACAAACTACTTCTTGGGCTTGTTGCTCTTCATCCTGGTGGTGTTCGCGTCCGTCATAGTCATAGAGAAACAGCTGCCCCCCGGACTGAAAATCGCCGAAGAACACGAACACCCCAATAGGTTCATCGCCGAGCGGGCCTACAATCACCTGCGAAACTTGACGAGTTTGGGGCCCCGCATCGCCGGTAGCGACGTCAACGAAATTGCGGCCGTGAATTTGCTGAGGAAAGAAATCGAGGAGATCATGAGGAACGCCAGGCGGAATAATTTGATTGAGTTGGATGTGCAGAGAGTCAGTGGGTCTTTCGCCTTAAAATTTTTGGACGGGATGACGAACGTGTACAGCAATTTGCAGAACGTTGTTGTTAGGGTCAGTTCACACATCAATTCGCCTCATAGTCTACTGATCAACTGCCATTTCGATACAGTCGTCGATAGTCCAGGTTAGTTCTGCTAATCTCCAATAGATGTCACTGTAATTTCCTTTAAGTAGTTATTACCATCGCAGTATTCTTATTTATTGTAGTTGTTACAATTTAAATTTTTGATGAGATCATGGGCAGTAAATGATCATGAGCCGCCACTGGATGGGATGGCGTAGAGTACAGGGCCTGTGCCGTCAGTTGGCAATGCATGGTGTATAATGGGCCTTATTCCATTCCGTTACATAATTCAAAATACTTTCTGATTTGGTTGGATAATACGTAAATTAACGTCTTTGTTTACGCGCAACAATTACTTGAACTTTTTAATTAACCTACGCATAAAACGCGTAAGTATTCACGCCAGTCGAAATGACGCACATAAATTTTTTATGCGTTCTTAAATCAACCGTGTGATTAATTGTATGAAATTGAACTGCAATTCGTCATTTTTTTTCCAGTCAACGTAAACCTCCACCGTCATTCGCTGAACGCAAAACGCGTTATACGCGACTTGTTCGAAAAAGAAGGCCTTGGGCACACATAAATTACCCGTTAATTATGCGTAGTTTTAGCAATTATCTACTTCTATAAAAACTACGTTATTTTCTACTTCTTCATTATAAATTTATAAATAATTAATTGCCTGTACATGCTCCAATATTAATTTTGATGTAAGAGGGTTTATTTTTAAATATCTGAAATATGTCAGTCAAGTAAACATTTATTTTGAGGTTAGAAATCTGACATTTCATGTAAACTACGTCTACATATAATTAGACCCAGTACTTCCAGCCTTGAAACAAAAACAAAAAAAGTGCAGTTAGGCAAATCTTACTTTTTGGTAAAAAGTTTTTTTTTTAAAAAAAAACATCTGAAATGTGTCAATCAAGTAAACATATATTTAGAGGTTAGAAATCAGACATTTCACTTAAACCACTTCTACATTTAATTCCACCCAAGACAATGGTGGCAATGCAGGCAATGTCGCCAAGTTTCTCTTAAAGTCAAACATAGAAACGAAAAATCGTCGGGTATAAAAATCAGAACAAAAAAAGAAAAAAAACAAAGAAACCCGCAGCAGCAATAAAAAGTTGAACAAAAGAGGATCGACGACACCAATCCGTAGAAAATTTGAGCGAACGAAATAGGTACAGTGTGCAAAACGAGACGAGACCCAGAAATAAATGAAAAACGATGAACTACAAACAAGCGTCATTAAAATGCGCAAAATCAATACTATTAAGAACAGAAAAATACGAAAGCGTAAACAGAACAATTGACGAGTAAGACGAACAAAAACCAAATGAATCTCCACACATAAAATTACAAAAAAAAATCAGTAGAAAACAAAAAATAACTGTAAAAAGGAGTCAAAAACAAAAGAGATATACATAGAGCAAAAGCATAAAGAACAGAAACAAAAAACAAAAGAAGATCGAGTGTGTGAAAAAACTGGGCGAAAACAAAAGGCAACTGTAAAAAAAGCGTCAACCAACAAAATGCGAAAAATCAATTATTAGATAAAAATAAACAAAGTATAAAAATAATTTTAAAAAACAGAATTACCCTTATGTCAAGATGGACAAAAAAATGAAAATTGACGAAAATTTTTGTAAATAAATACAAACTCATAGGAAACAAAACAGAACTGTTAAATGAAGTCAATAATTGCGGCAAGCCAATTTGATTAAATTAAAAAGAAGGAAGAAGAAAAACAAAAGAGAAAATAAAAGACGCACCAATAGACAAACAAAAAATACTGAAAAAACGACGATACTCCGACCTAACACATTTGCAAGTCAAGAAACCGACAGGAAACAAAAGGATATACTATAATAAAACAAACGAAGATGGAATTTCTTTGGCTGTATACATCAGTTGTTTATATTCCAATGCAAGTTTGATTATTAGATCATTTTTATACGCCTAGTTTATAATAATAATAATAATAATAAATAATAAAATGAAAAACATCAATTCCTTAAAACAAAAAAAAAAGAACAAGAAAGGGAGAACAAATATTAAAGGAACAAAAAACAAAAGAGAACGATGCTCGAAGTATTCTCATCATATAATACCTAAATTAAAGTAGTGTTCTAACAGTCATTATTGATCGCGTGGTATACCGGGTGATCATTTTTAATCCGGAACACAGGAGGTTAGCGTGACTACCCTTTTAGTTAAAATCATATTAAAAACATCAAAAAATTCATTATCAAGGGTAATCAAATTATTATAGTATATTTTCTTTGTCGTTATGTGCAGAAAACAAAAGTGGCCCAAATCAGGCGCTAAGGCCCGATGATTTCTTCACTTTTCTTCACAGATAAATTTATCAGGAGGTAAAGAAATCGGGCATAAATAAGGTATTTAAACCATAAATATGTCAAAAATGTAGCCCAAATGACGGAATTTCGACCAGTCTGGTAATCCTGCCCAAGATTTCTGGCCTTGAGACAACAACGAAAAAATCGTGCAAAACAGGTAGATAGACGTTATTTTTTTTTTCTTGTCTCTCGAAGTAATAATCACCAAAGCCGACGTCAAATATTGACATTTGATAACGTCGATGATAAAATATTAGGTTTATTATTTGAGGACGTTATCAGCACCTTTAAGTCGCAAACACGAAAAGCTCCGAGGCAAACACAGGGGAAAAAATTCAGTGTACCCGCCGCCGTTCAATTTTTGTTATCTAAGTAGGCTGTGATAAAAAAAAAATAATTGTTATTATTACAGGTGCGAGCGATGACGGCGCTGGCTGTGCCGTCATGCTGGAAATGCTGCGCGTCATCTCTCGGTCGGAACGGACACTACGGCACAATATAATCTTTTTGTTCAACGGCGGCGAAGAGAATTTCCTGCCGGCATCGCACGGTTTCATAACGCAGCATAAATGGGCTAAGGAGGTAGGTATTTACAAAAAAAAAAATGAAGAAAAAAAAAAACTACAAACTCGGTTATTCGACTAAAATTAGAGTAGCGGAAAGTAACGTACCACGCAATGCGCCGCCGTCAATGCAGCTTAGATTGGAGATAGTTGCAGCGGAATTTTCGTTGACAAGGCCGACCGTCTATTTTTAAATTTATTCAATTGGCTCGGTTTCGATAGTTGACCTGAATTACAAGAAGTGCAAGGCATTCGTACTCTGATTAGAATCATTTAAAAGATCATTCTAATTGGCCCTGGCCCCGAGCTGTCTTGATTTATTTATTTATTTATTACAAGCTTATGCTTCTACTCATTAATTGTAGATGGCGCTGTAATACTACTAGGCGTATGGTGCAGTAGGCCACAGAAAAAAACGATTTGCAAAAAAAATGTTTAAAGCTATATTTTTAATTAAAAAATATACGTTTTTAATGTAAAGTAGTTTTTGAAATAGGTTCACAGAAAAAATGACTAAATTTCGCCAGAATTCCCTAAGTTTTGACTTCAAATTATACAGTTGATGTAACTCGAACTTAAGCTACATTTCTAATGGTTGTACTTACAGAACAAAAACAACCTTAGTCTCGTACTTTTGGCCTGAACTATACAATCGTAAATTGACAGGTTGTATAGGTGCTGTTTAACAGACAATTACAGTTTCCTGTAATTTTTTTTCTCTTTAAAATACGACTTCACAGCTGGCACTTAAAGATTTTGAAAGCGTTCAAATTTGACAAGCCTAAAATTTTGCAAAATTTGTCAAGTTGTATTTAAACAACATTATTTCGGAGAAAAAGAAAATTACAGGAAACTGTAATTTCTCTCTCTTTTTGACCGTAACATGTCAGAAAAAATTGGAGCTTTTCGGCTACATTTTATCAACAAGTTGGCGACACTGCCTGCAAAAAATCCGCTGCAAACCCAGCAATACCGCTAAATATTATGCGATATGCGATTTTTTTAATTCAACAGTCTCTATTTTTTTTTTTCAAGATACGAGCTTTTATAAATTTGGAAGCGTGTGGTGCAGGTGGACGTGAAGTGCTCTTCCAAGCCGGCCCTAATCACCCCTGGATTCTGGAGACCTACTCGGAAGAAGTGCCTTATCCATACGCATCCTCGCTCGCTCAAGAAATATTCCAAAGTGGAGTAATTCCCGGCGACACAGACTATCGTATCTTCAGAGATTTCGGAAATCTTTCAGGTACAACTTGGCAACACCGCGCCCTTCGTTTTTTTTTTTGACAGTTTCTCCCCTATGTTTCCAGGTCTGGACTTCGCCTGGTCCGCCAATGGCTACGTGTATCACACGAAATTCGATGCGATCGAACAAGTGCCGCTCGGTTCTCTGCAAAGAACCGGCGATAATATATTGGCCTTGGCGCAGGGGATGGCCCGGGGCCACCAGCTGGCGAACATTGAGCAGCACAAGGCCGGAAACCTTGTTTTCTTTGACTTCCTGGGTGCATTCGTTGTACGTTGGCCAATGTTGATCTCTGATGTTATTAATACTTTGACTGTGATAATTTCTATTTATTCAGTAATTGAGAATTCTAAAGAAAATCGTAACGGTAATTTTTTTCCTTCACTTCATAATTAACGAACCCAACCGAAACGACGCATCGGGCGCTCAAAAGTTTCTTTCGATTCTTTTTTCAGTCGTCGCTAGAAATAGGTATTTCGAGAAAATCTTTGGCAATATGGCGGCCGTGATTGGGACTTGGTTCGTTGCAGTTTCAACCGCTGTGATCTTAGCGCTCACTTTAACCGCCTTGGGGCGCACCATGGCGTGGTATGGGAGGCCGTTATGGGTTTTCTTTTTGTACATGGTTCCCACTTTTCTAGTCTCTATGATCGTAACAATAGTTCACGCCAAATACTTTCACAAGGTAATCATAATCAGGTATTGAACAAAATTTTACACTGTTTTACACGGATTTTAATTATACAGGATGAGGTAACCGACAAACTTACACCGTGTGTTCAAGAGGTTATTCTGAACAAAAAATTTCCTATACGCTATAGCTCAATTCCTTTCCGTTCTTGAAATATCGCCGACAGAAGAGCACATTTTTTTTCTTTTGTCGATATTTCAAGAACGGAAAAGATTTGGCCTAAAGTGTATATGAAGTTTTTTGTTCAGATTCACCTCTAAAACCCACGGTCTAAGTTTTTGGGTTATCTCCGGGAACACCTTGTATACATAATTTTTTTATAGGACATCGACGTTTGGCCCTGGACAGTATTCCAAAGTTATTATGACGCGTACCTATTGATATGGACGGCTGTTTTGTTCGCGGGGACTTTGCTGAGGATACGCTCGAGTTTCATCGCCCTTTTGTGGGTTATGTTCGCTTCACTCGGCAACTTACTTAAAACCAAAGCTTTACCAAAACTGACAGGTGTGTGTCTGTGTGTGTGTATACAGGCTGCATCTAATTTGCTTGACCAAATATTACAAACGCGATGTATGGAACAAAACTGTGAAAAAAAAAAGTTCCTATAAGCATGTGTCAAAAAATGATTCCTTAAAAGTTGCGCACGATTTTCAGAATTAATACAAGCAAATAACGCAGGGTCTTGAAACTGATTTAATTTAGTTTGACCCATTTAATTTTTGTCAGGTGAAAGATGGAATGGATAAAAAGTAGGTTTTAATGCAGAATTCTCCATCCGTACTATGCGAAACACTTACTTCTAAGCATAGTTTCCTCGTAATTCGTGCCTAACTTTTTACGGAAGCATTTCTGGACACATGTTTATAGAAACTTTTGTCATGTTTTTGCTCCATACATCACGTTGGGAAAGTTTGGTCAAACAATTCAGATACACCCTGTATATCTTCTTTGCTTTGAAAACAGATTGACAGTTACTGCTTTAATATCCAGGGGGAAAATGGCTCTTGCTGCACATAGGGGTTATGGGCCTGCCTTTCGTGCAGGCGTTTTATTTGCTGATCGGTGCACTGTATCTCTTCATCCCCATAATGGGAAGGGCGGGGGCTGGCACGAACTCGGAAATTCTGATATCAATAATGGTCAGCTTTCTGTTCGTTCTTCTCGTCAGCTTCGCCACGCCTTTAATATTGCTGGTGAGAGACGTTCACAGAGTCTTCAGTCTCCTGCTGGGGCTGTTCCTTTTATCCGTGGCCGTCCTGTTACTTACGCCCCTGGGATTCCCTTACTCCGGCGATCCCAATTCGTTGGCACCCCAACGCTTCATGCTATCGGTAAGTCAATCAAACAATGCTTTCTTTTTCGATTTATGCAAAATAGAAAATCGTTTTCGTTTTGTTTTTTTTTGTTATTGTAGTCCTTTTTAAAGACAGACACAGTGGCGTAGTAAAAATTCTGAATTTTCTCAAGCACGCCAAAAGAACATTCCACGATTTTTCCGGCGCCGTAGTCAAGGAGTCCTCGGGGGTGTGGATCATCGACTTCGACGTCAACAGCCCCCACACCGTCGACCGTTACGTCCCCGAAATTAAATCCGCGCAACTCGTCGAAAGCGACTGCGTCGACTATTTATACTGCGGACTTCCCTACCTCGTCCCGGTCCTCAGCATGCTGTGGAAGACCCATTGGATTCCGGGGAAGCCCCCGTACTTCGACGTGCCCACCAAAATGAACGTGCTCAGCCGAAATAAGAGCGAGGATACGGAGACGGTCGTTATAATAATTGAAGGTGCGTTTAACTTTTCGATAATAAATTTAAACCCTGCATATTTCGGCAAAAGTTTCGTTTTAAAAATTGAATGAAGGTGGTATCTTTGTTACAACTTGCGATTGCTTGTTAGGTCCGTCGCACATGGGGGTGATGTTATCTCCGGTGCTTGGGGTGAAATTAAGTGGGTGGAGCTTCAAGGACGAGCCTCTGTTGGCGGCGGTACCTTGGAACGGACGAGAGACTTACTTCGTGTTTTACGCCACCGGGGTGGAAAACGTGCCTTTAACTTTTTCGCTGAATTTCAAGGTAATGTAAAACGTAAAAAGTGAAAGAAATAAATGGCGGCGACATTTTCTTTTTTTTAGATTCCTAGAGATCATGTAGGGCCGACCTTCGACATCGCGGTTACCGGGCACTACATGTTTGGTCCTTCGAAACAGTCGGCGGAGTTCCGGAAGTTCATCGAACAGTTTCCACCATGGGCGTCGGTGAATTCGTGGACGTCGTATTACGAGTCCTGGGTGCTCTAGTTCATTGCCTTCGTTTGTTCCTTTTAGCACAGTTTGTGATTTTGTTGTTTTCGTTGATAGACCAATCTGTTGGTGTAGTTAACCTAGCTCCAGGTTTTTTTTACTTTATTTTATTTTTTGTTGTTATTGAAGTGAAAGGCGTAGAATAAACTTTTTTCTGTTAGACCAATTACTAATAGTCGAGGGGCTTTGTTGAAGTTTCTGGTAGTTCATGTACTTAAAAAGAAGTCTGTTTTTTAATAGATGATTGGCGCTCGTGAATGAAATTCATTTATAAATTATTATTCATAGTGACTTTGATGATTTTGAATGGTTCAACTATTAAAAAACAGGGTATAGTAGGTATTAAAAATCATTCCGCCGCAGATTTCTTTATGACTAGCAATAAGTTGAATCAGTTGTACCTGATTTGTTGTTAAGCACGCGTCATGTAAAACCCACACGGTGCGCACTAAAAGAAAAAAAGAGGATTCAAAACAACTGCATTCACGAGAAAAAAATATAACACGGAACGCCCAAAACCGAAAAAGTAAATTGATGTGGAAAAATGGGATTGCAGCTCGTTTTCTTCTTATTTCTTTTTTCGTTTTTAATTAAAACAATGAAAATTATGTGCCAATCGTTGTAAATTTATTGTGTATTTTCTTCTCGTTTTCTCTGAGAAGAAATTAAAAGCACTTGCGCAATTCGCAAATACAGAAAATTTCCAATGATAAATCAACAAACAGCAGCGGGGTAAACTTGGTTGCCTATACGTCAGCAACATTTACGGGAATTTACTGTATTTTGTTTTTCGGCGTGCGACACACGAAGGATAAATGAATTAATTGCTCATTTTAGTGTAAATCGTAGATGATAAAGACGTTAGAACAACGACTTCAGCTGTTACCTAGGTATAAGCCGAGCTAGAACGAACTGCTTCAACAATTTCAAGCGATTTCGAACTAACAATACGTAATTATTGGAGCTTGAAGACATATCATAGTGGGCTGTTCAGTATTCGTAGGTTACTTTAAGAATTATTCATTTTCACTGGTTCCCTGGACGAAGCAGGTTTTCCGGAAATAAAAAAAAAAAATATTTAGGCCCAGTTTTTCAATCGAGGTTCAACTTTAGCCTAAAGTCAAACCGTGATGGAAACAACTGGGCGTTTGTGACTCTAAAATTACAAACAAAAATTAATTCTGATGATTCTTTTTCAAGTTACAAGAGTTTGAGGTTGCCGGTGTAGATTCTTTAGTTACAACATTAAAAAAAATACGATGGCAATCATTTAAAATGGTCCAAAGTTAAAAAAAAATTGTCAAAATTATTACTTTTTTTTTAAATTCTTTGTAATGTACAGGCTTACAACTAATTAAAGGGGGATATCATAAACACAGGGGCCATGAACTGAAGTGTTTAAAATTGAAATTTAAGTACAGTTTAAAAATATATAAATATACAGGGTGGTCCATTTAACAAAACTCACCTATCTATTATTGCAAATACGTGTATCATCCTGTACATTGAAATTTTACTTTAAAAGACGTTTCTTTCAGATTAAAAATTGATGTGTCTGAGCTTTTTTCATAATAAGATAAGATCAAAAATAATTTTATTCCAAAAATAGTCTCCACAGTGTATAACATATTTTTAAAAAGTGAAACTTTCAAACAATTTAAATGTCATTTTAAGTTTAGCAATCGACTGGCGTCGAATGTACGAATAAAACGGATTTTTAACGCTTCGTCGAGGGCCCTTGTACACCCCCCTGATCCTGCGAAAACTATAAGGGATATAAATACGGTTACAAAAACTATTTTGGAGTTTATAAGAATATGCAAAAAAATCTCCATTCATTTCTAAAATATCTTCAAAAAACTTAAAATTCTCAATTTAGATATTCTTTACAGAAAATTCGATGGACAATCTAACAACGTCAAAAGAAATAGGTTAGGATTGTCAGTTTCGCAGATGCGATCGTCAACTGTTTTTTTTTTCATATGGGCGCTGTCTTCGATATTCATACCACGTGATACAAAAATGAGTTATTAAAAAATAAAATTTTTCCTTATGTAAATAAATGCGTACCGTGACGAGTTTAAGGTTCGTTTTAATTTTGAATAAAATACTCGATGAAACTAAAACTAATTTATTAACGACTTTAATATTAACACTAATTTATTTTAACAAAAGCCGAGTGATTAACTAGTCAGAAATTTTACTTCGAACTGAACTCATTTCCCCGGCCGACCGTTTAAGTATTCGCGCTGGTTTCGAGATCCTTCCGTTGAGTGAACATTCCGCGGCTTGCGTAATGATCAAGAGGCCAGAAAATTCAGACAGACCGTCTTCAAAGCTTCGGGCGTTAGGTTTTGATGCCTGTACCCTCCCTCCATCACTTAACGTGGATGAATCATCACACAGTGCTATAACTATGAGATTTGTTAACTTAATGATAATTTTGGCCTTTAATGTTTGTGGGCATTCGATTATTTGATCTGAACATTTCCTAAAACATTTTTTTAATAACTTAACATTTGGTTTTAAAACAAAAGCATAAGTGTGTCATACTATCGCATTCACATTTTATTGTCATATCATTTGGTACGAATATCTAAAATAGCCCCCATAGAGAAAAAATAATTGACAGCAGTGGCGGCTCGTGATGAGTTACTGCAGGTGGGCAACAACTAAAGGGCTTTTTATAAAAACAACCTTTGTCAACAATTTGAGAAAAACATCTATGAGGTGGTGCCAACCTCATTACATTCAGACATATTAAAATATTCCGCAAAAACAATCTACATTCCAAATTGAAGGTACTTCAGTATTCACCACTTTCACAAAAACAGTCTGTCTAGAAGATTTTCACCAAAAATAACACTTGTTAGCAACGAAGGTTGTCTTTCCCGTAAATTTAAAAACAGTATTACTTTACGTTTGTCAGTTTTAGGAACTTTAACTGTATAAATTTATTTTTTATGCAAAAACAACCCTTGTCGAACAAACTCCTTATTTTTTTCACAATATTGATAAACAGTATTAAAATTCATATTACAACCCAGATATATTCGTATTTTACTTTATTATTTGAATCCACCAAACATACAAAATCCAGAAAGGCCTATTACGTAATCAGTTTCCTTCGATTTCCTTAACCAAAAACAAAGCTCTTTGACATGGGCTGTTTTTGTAAAAAAAAAAACCTTTAACTGCAAAAGGGAAAGAAGGGTGCATTTTCCAAGTAAATTTGTTTCGCGGGGCTGTTCCGATGTAGAACCGGAACGTGTAGATTTAAATATTGGAACTTCAATAGAACAGGGTGGACATTGCCCACCTCGCCTACCCCAACGAACCGCCACTGATTGACAGTCGTATCTGCGAAACTATCAATCCTAACCTATTTTTGCACACGGCATTAAATTGTCCACACAACTTAATATAAAATAACCGAATTTGGTAATTCACCGTTAATAAATAAACAAGATATTCGACATTTTCGAAATTCAGAATTTTCAGTTTTTTGAAGATATTTCAGAAACGAATAGAGATAGAAGACTTGCGCAACTTAACCATCTTTTTGTATCGCTTATAGTTTATTACATCCCTTGGTGGGTCTTTAATTAGTTGTAGCAACCCCGAATATCCAAAAAGATCGGTGGCTACCGTTTAAAATGGTCCAAAGTTAAACGAAAATGTTTTAAAATTATTAGGAGTATTTCTTAATTCTTACCCCCCTATTCTATAACTGATAACGACATCGTTAAACAACGGAAATCGTTAAGTGACGTATTGTGACCAATCAGGTCTTAGATACAACGCATTTCTATGCATTGATTGGTCAAAAGCTGTCACTTAACGATTTTCGTTATTTAACGATGTCGTCATGAGTTATAGAATAGGGGGGTTTGTAATACTTTTTCCAAAAATTTCGCTGGCAAACGTTTAAAATGTCAAACAAAAAATCATTAAAACTAATTTATTAACACAATTTTTATAAAAATAACGTATCCTTTCAAACTCAAATTAAAAAAAAAAACATTTGATTACTGTGGAAGTACTTACAATACTTTTTCTGCAAGCGTTTTCATACCTTACCTTACAGGGATTATTAATGTCAGCCTATAAAGGATGGACATTGTTTTTGAGACGCCCTGTATAAGTACATATCGCAATTAATTTTGAACCATTCTGTGTTGCCAGTTACTATTATTAATTTATTAATTCAAAAAATTACAATTTTTCAGTTTTCGTTTTTTCTAATAACTCGTTAACAAAGACACGTCAGAACTGTCGTTTCGATTTGCTTTAGATTCCTGAATCGATTGCCAAAAGCAAGGGCATTACTTTTCACACACTCTGTATACGCGAGGAAAAACAGCCAACAATTCTTTTTAGACCCGTTGTTTCTGTAAGAAAATTTTACAGTTGAAGATGCTTGATGATGATTAATTAAGTGAAGTTTTGAGGGAGCTTTCGAGAAAGCTTCCGGAAATTCAAAGAAATTAGAGGGCGACAGAGGAGAACGACGATTCTCCTTCTACACGAAGAAAATTTTATTGACGCCTCTTTAAATTTTACAGGAATTTTTGGCCTGCCTGTTTATAGGAGTATTATGTACATACTAGTAAAGCTACTTGCCTTCCTGGCATTTCCAAGAAGTAATCTAAGCATTACAGGGTTGTAAATTAAGATGTTACCTCATAATTCGAGGATTATTCAGTAATGTAAGCAATACAGGGTTTGTAATGGTAAATTAATATGTTACCTCATAATTGAAGTATTCTTCAGAAATAGCATAATTCAGCTCAAACAATAAACTTTTCGAAATTGAAAATTTGTATACATAGAAAATAATATAATACAAGGTTGCCAAATTTACAGAATCCAAAAAGAATTTCCGAAAGGTCTCTTTAGCTCCCGTCTGTCTGTTTGAGGGGGTTTAAAAAATGAATTTGGCGCGTGACAAGCGTGTCATATTTTCCATGACAAAATATGTCCTTGATAGAAAAGATCGTCACACGCATTAACATTCGGTGCCTAACCAATTTGCATGGCGCTAACACGAGCGGTATGTTTAGCAAGTTAGCGAGGAGCGCGTTTCATCCGGAATATTTGCTTCGATCCAGTGACAAGAACGAAAAGAAAATAATAATAATAAAATCGATATACTACTTCACTTGTTGCGCAACGACACGGCTTAAAATTACAAAAAAAAATTAAAAAAAAAAACAAAAAAACATAATAATACGAGTAGTAGTATTCGTAAATGATTTCTATTTTGTTCGCCTCGGCTTTTTAATTATTTACTAGAAAGAGTTTGTACGATTCATTAGCGCCTCGGCCGGGTTTCACTCTACTGTTATTTAATTAGACCTCGTAGATGAAGTAATATACCCAGTAACGAGCGGGTCGCTTTCGAAATCGGCGGGTCCTGGCGGCTTCGTTTTCGATTCCGTAACGGTGGTAGTCATGTGATAGACGTAGACACCAATTTTTCGTATATCGTTCTCTTTAGGGGGGGCTGAATTTCGATGCGCTGCACACGATCGACAAATTGTATAAACGAATTATCATGTCAATAAACGACAGTTAAAACTAAACACCTTGTATTTCTTTCATTCGTCACTATACGACGCTCAACTTAAATGATACTCCTGCATGCGAACCACACCCTTAAGAACATTCAGCGTAAGGGCTACGCAACTACCAAATGGTTGTACAACACCTTCCTCCAACACCGTCTTAAAAAACAGGCCCGAGTCATCGCGTAGGAATATCAGACCTCAGGATATTAACTAATTTCTTGGGACTGCGACGTAAGCAGGCGTTTCGCTGCCGAACCGTGGGAACTATGCGTTCCGCTTACTAACAAGGACGGAAAGATAACTTAAAATGGTGAAGTTCTGTGTTGGACCGCATTGCAGATAAATCAATTTTAAAGTCCCCCACCTAATGAATCAGGCCTGTATGAAGTGGGCGTTGCTTCCTCTCATCCGAGCAGCGTTGACTCTAGTCCGTCAAATTCTCCTATTCCCAATAAATTCCAATCTCACCGAGCGTTTAGTTTTTGTATACTCTGAGTAGGTTTCGTATCAGTCTCATTAAATCATTTTTTTTTTTCAAAATTGCAAGGTCAGGTTTTTGGAAGACATTAATTGGCCGATTAGTTTAACTGATAATTGAATGAGAATGAGAAACAGTATACTCGTGTCACATTCAAACTCTTACTTAAACTAATCGATTCTTTAATTAATTCCAGAAATCACATGTAAGAGGGTTAAAGCCCGTCGTTTTACACCACCCCGCCAATGTGTATACAAAATTTAGTTCTATCCCCTGTACTATCTGTTTAAACTGTAGGATGAATAATTTCGGAAGTGAATTAAAAACTCTCTGAAAAAAACAGAAAGTGCTCTTCTATCTCGAAACTGTATGCACAATTCAAAAATCTCTTATTTGAAACTGAACCAAAACTTGTATGTAGATACAAGAAAGTGCGTTTAAAATACATCGTTCTGTACATTTATTTTTCAAATTTAAATATCTGTGGCTCGGTATTATAAACGCAAGTTAAATTTAACCTACAGTTTAATGCCTTAGTAACCATTGTTTTTACAATTGTTACTAACGCATTAAACTGTAAAGTAAATTTATTGTACGTTTATAATACCGCACCTGTATCTGTTATCTCTTAGCCTCGACCATTAAATAATAAGCAAAGTAGAAAATTAAGGGTGATTCTGAAAGACCGTGACTGTTTTAAAAAGAATGGGATTTCGGAGATTCTCTTTTACCATTAAACGTTCAAAGGGAAGAATTTAAGTTGCCGTCGATATTATTGCAGGCTTTACAATCTGTATATGAATCAAGTGACTTTGTTGTTTGGCGAATAACCGAAGTTTCGCGAACCGAAGTTTGCCCAAATTTCGGCGAACTTAAATTCCTGTAAAAAAGATTATCCACTCCAAGAAGAGCACTCATTCTAAAGAATCCAAACAACTTTTCCGTCTAAGCAGGTAACTATTTTAGATGTTTAATTCCAATGCATTGTCTCTTTTTTTTAAGAAATAAAACAGATTTCATTCTAAACGTCAACTAATTTGGTACAGTCGAAACCAAAAAATAGTACACAATTAGGTATAGTTTCTTGTAATTTTTCTGACGACTTGGCACGTGACATTTAAAATGTTAAAAGCTTCCAGATTAGATAATCTCAAGACTTTTATAGAATCTGTGAAATCTCGTCTTTAAACAGCAAATTTTCGAGAAAGAAAAAAGCAGGAAACTGTAACTGTCTATTATTTTTTACTTTCGACCATGTATTATGTTGCGTGACAAATAACACACCCTAACTTCACTTGATGGCGTAGGTTGTACATCAATATTGGCAACGCTGCATTGTTATGACTTCATTCATTGCGGAAGTGACGCAGTTTTTTCGGTTACCGGTAAGACCCATATTTTTAATTTTTTTCCTCTGTTTATTCATTAACAAAAGAATTAATAATTTCTACATAACTGCCTGCCCCCTCATCCCCCTTTCCCCGGCCGAATAATAAAAAATCATTACAGAGCGCCACATGTAGTCAATTGTTCATCGCAGTGTCCCTTCAACTTCAATAATTAATTTTTAAATATTTATTTGCAAAATAATTTCTTTCTTTGAAAAATATTTAAGGAAATGGGTTTTAAACTTTAACCGGACACCATTAAATTTGAAAAGAACACTTAACGTTTTACTCTTGATGATTTATTGATAGCTCAGGAGTGACGACGCTATCATCGATGGCGAAACGTTGAGTGCTCCTACTTAAATAGAGTCCGATTAAAAAAAAAACTATTTTCTTACCATTTCATCGGACAAGAGTCGACTTTAATAATGGAAAATATTTATTTGGAATTGCAAGGCAAGAGTATAAATTAAAAACGAAAACGAAGAAACAAAAAAAAAAGGAAAGTTTTAATCCATCGCGTACACTGTTGTCCGATTTAATCGGAACATAGTTTTCTTTTCTTTTTCTCATTTAATAAAATAGAAGTAATTATTTTTGCTTTCCTCATCTTTTGCCAACCATCTCAGTTTGTTCTTTACAAAAATAAATCTATTAACGGTTCCGTTTTAACTATTTTTCTTGCAAAAAGTCGAAAATAAAAACTGTGACGTTTTAAGGTTTGAATAAATGACACGTAAGCTGAAAAAATCATCGTCAACAAAACGCAAAATCAAAAATTAATTGATCAAATTAATTGGCAATCAACCGAGTCAATAAATTCAATTCAATTTTTTATTGAATGTCAATTATTGATAAGAGTTTCATTTGTTTCAATTCAAGAATCAGGAAATTTAAAGTATACAGAGCGAGTAAAAATATAAATGACAACTGAAAAAAACAAAAGAATAACGGCTGTCCAGAAATAATGCGTAATGTTCGTATACAGGGTGAGTCAGGAGATACTCACCACCAAAGAAGAAGAAACAATACATAGTTGTAATCCGATACGTATTTGTTTTTCACGCCGCCACTACTTAAAAATAAAATATGTGCAGGTATAATGTATAGAGTTCAACTGTTGAAAAGTTAATCAAGTAGGTTTTGATTTATTGGCAGACAAAGAGCGAAAAGGGCATGATTTCCCGGACGTCAAGATTGACAGCTATCAAACAACTCTAGTGTTTAGGTTAGAACTTTGCGTGACATAACCTAAAATGAAAAAGTCTATTTTAAGAGGTGCTTCACAATGTTCTGAACAATTCAAAGGCTATTTGCTGAACTTATCAAGCGAACGCATCGCTCGATTCGCCCTGTATATTATAAACGTCCTGATTCTCGACTTGGGTACTCAGCAACTAATGTATATTATTATTATTATATTCATTAAAAAAAATGTTCGCAATTTGGAAACAAAATAAACGGCAAAAATGTTTAAAATTAGAAAATAAATAAATAATAAAAAATATTTAAACTTTGAAAAAAAAATAAATAACAAAAAATGTTTAAAATTTGAAGAAGAAAAATGAATAATTGTTCGCAAATAATTAGCATCACTCATTAAAATAAGACAAATAAACAAAACGAATGAACTAATATTGTTAGAAATTTTAAACTTCTCATTTTGAAACTGAAATAAATGAATGACGTTAACTTACGCTTTTGTACGTGTGCGAAAATTAAAAGCAAATAAATGACTGTTGCCAAAATGAAGCGACTCGACTAAAATTAAAACAAATGAATGACTGTCGAGTAACTTACGTTCAATGAGAAAAGTAGAATGTAGAAATTCGTGACACTCTGAAACAATTGAAATAAATGACTTCATAGTTTATATTCATTGAAATAAATAAATAAATAAATAAAACGAATGCAGCTAAACTGAAAAAAAAGTAACAACGACTGTTGCAGTTGAGGCAAACAAATCAATATTAAATCATCAATTAAAATAGAGCTCATTTCCTCAATATACTCTTACATTCGACCGATGCGCGACGTTGCCAGATTGGGATCAATTTCCCTCAAATATTTATGATGATCAAGAAACTGTAAAATTGAATAAATATTTAAATAATTAATTAGAGACGATTTAATCTTCGTTAAATCTACTGCGAAATTCGAGAAATATCGTTTCCAGACTTCTGCGTCGCATCCTCCAGTTGTAAAAAAAAACACAATTAATTAAAATAATCAGTGGTGACATCTATTGGGCAACTGCTAAACCAATGAAATTGTCAAAAAATATGATCTTTTTCCAAGTTTCCACTCGTTTTAAAGATTCAACGGAATTCAATTTGGGAAAGTTAAAAATTGGGTACGAAAAATTAAAAATTGATGGCATCCGTGGAAAATTTGGTAATTTTGGGTAAACTCGAATCTGAGCAAAACCGGCCTTGTGTTATGTAAGTGAACGAAAAAATCATAACATGGAACGCCATGATGTAACTACCGGTGGACACACCCGAATCATGGCGGTCTCAACCGCAAGTCGAATTTTTTTTTTGACTTTTTCAAATTGGAATCGAAAGAAAATTCCCTTTGTTTTTTGGGTTTTCCTGGCGTTGTATTTGCTTTGGTTGGTGGTTGAGGGATTTTTGTTCTGCAGGTTTTCGATACTTACATAATATTACACCGGGTGGAATTTTTGATCAAATTTCGGGTCGTTTTCGAGAAACATAAGCTGGCCCGATGCAACATAGCCGTCATTCAAATGCCCTCAGCTATGCCGACATCTTGCCTTCTCTGTTTCACAATATTGAATTAGTACAAACACTCGGCTCGTCAAATATTTGAAGAAAATCCGAACGCGGGCGCGCGGTCTTTTCCGCTCCTCGGAGGAGAAAGCGCGTTTTTTCGGCCGGCCGCACTCGCACTGACACCGGCGAAGGAAAGGCGCGTCCCTTTGGGCCCCCCCGACCAAATCACTTCCTTTGAAGGCACGTGCTTTACCACGAATGCCACCAGTTTTGACGTGTCTTCTCCGTGATGCCCATAGCAATGACTCCCACTTGGCGCGGGGTAGGAGAAAAAACGCTCTAATCGAAAAGGCAAACAAGAAAGGCTCTAAACGATCATCATCGGAGTTTGGCTGACGGGTATTATTAATTCGGGTCAATTTTCGGAAATGAAAGAAACTTACACGGAAAAATATGATCTATAACGATTCCCCAACCAAGTCCAAAACTCTTTCTTTCCTCTTTTTTGGCAAACAAAAAAAAATAGTCTAAGTTTCGCCAGAATAAGCAACATATAAATTTTCAAAGGTAATATACAAAAGAAAAAAAAAACAAAAAGAAAAAGGATTATAATAAAGCTCAAAAAGAAGAATGAACTCGATGATATCCGTACGAAAAAGTAAATTTTCTAAAAAAAATTTGTTGTAAATAGTGTTTGATTGCAGTGGTTATCTTCTGTAACCGCTGTTTCAGTCCTATTTGGAACTTCGCCAGCAGAAGCGTAGGTCGGGAGTTCCACTGCAAATCAAAACGACTTGTCAACTGCTTAAGCTTTTCATTATTTTTTTTTAAGTTACAAACTCCTGTCGGTCTTAGCCCAAACAAACCGGGATTTCAAAAAAAAAAAACAATATTTTTAGTCAAAAACGTATGAATTTTCAAGGCGAGCGAAATAGAAGTTTAAGAAAAAAGTAGAAAGTTAAAAAAATGACGTTTTAAAGAACAATGCAAAAAAAGAAAGGTCCTAACGTCTGACGGTTTTAAGACAAACAAAACAAACAGGAAAACTACAGTAATTTTTTTAAAACCAGTCACGAAAGTAAGAAAACAGTAGAAAGTTAAAAAATTGACGTTTTAAAGAACACTGCAAAAAAAGAAAGGTCCTAACGTCTGACGGTTTTAAGACAAACAAAAAGAAAACAGGAAAAATATAGCAATTTTTTTTTAATTACTCACAAACGGCTGACGTTCTCCAGGCAGAGAGAGAGAGAGCGAAACATAAAATTAGAAAGTTAAAAAAGAGATATTTTATAATTACAAACGTTCGACATTTTTGAGGATTTAGTCATTTTTTTGTCACAAAAATGTTTCCAGTGCAAACAAAACACGATAGAAACAGTAATATGACAATCAATTCTTGCGAAAGAGAGAGAGAGCGAGAGAAATAAAATTAGAAAGTTAAACAGTGACTTAAAAAATGGGATCAATTCAAAAAAGTTTTATTTTGTAGTTATAAACGTTTCGCTTTTTTGAGGATTCAAACAGAAAGTAATTTTTTTTTATTACAGAAGTATGACGTTTCAAAACAAAAAAAAATGATTTAAAAAAAATAAATCAAAGATAAGGGCGCTAGATAAAAAAAATTGAAAGTTGGAAAAGGACATTTTAAAGAAAAAAGAAATCAATAATGTTCTTATAGAATAAGTAATTTTTTTAACTTTTTAATTGTATTTCTCTCTCTCTCTCTCTTTCTCAATGTCGTTTTTCTGTTTGAATTGTGTTAGCATTGGAATCCGTAAAAACGTCGCGTCAAACGTTTGTTTCTTCTTAAAGCATCATTCTTTTAATTTTCTAATTTTGTTTTTGTCTATTACCTTACGCCTTTGATTGTTTTTCTTTTTGAATCGCATCACATTTCGTGTCCGTCTTGAAAACGTCTGCCGTTTGTGACTAATTAAAAAGGATTGATTGTCGTTCTTCAGTTTATTTTGTTTGCCTTGTCTTTTCAAACTCTGCATTTTGTTATTTAAAACGTAGTTTTTTTTTTAATATTCTAATTTTTTTTAGTCACAAATGTCTGACGTTTTCAAAGATCTAGGGCCGAACTAAACGAGACTTTAAAATAAAAGTCACATTCCGATGTGTAAATAACTAAGTTTCCGCATTTGTTTTGACATCTGACTGCGACTCTAATTTTAAAGTCTCTTTTACTTTGATTATGAAACCGGCCCTGAGAAAAATTGAACAGTAAGAAAATTAAGTTACCTACACTTTCGTTAAGGTTTGCTTCCTTTCAAATAAACATATCTGAATGAGCCAATAAGCAGAATTAGCGATCCCTTATCACAAATAGGGTGATTTGAAATAAGTGACGTATTCTAAATCACCCTTTTTTTTATTGAAAGTGATTAGTTTGCTTATTTTCCTTAGAGTAGGTACATCAAGAGATAAAATTAACGCGAACGCAATGAGAAAACTAACAAAACAGACATTGGTTTAATGTGCGTATCTTGTTGGTTGTTTGAGAAAAAAAAAATGATTTAATGCAAACTCAAACCCAAATCGGATACCTATTTTGAATCACCCCGTACGAGATTCTGACTCCTTTTAAAAAGAATAATCGTAAACGGAATTGGATTTAGAGTTTACCATCTTCTGTAGAAATATGTCCAGGTATTTACTCGTAGTTCTTTCTCTTTTTTCCTGGTGAAGTGATTGCTTTCTTTAACGCAAACACAATGAGAAAGTTAACATCGTAAACTTCTGCTTAGAGTACAATTATTCTTGTTGTTTGTTTAAAAAAAAAGAGATACAAATCGAATTGAAGAACTGATGCAAATCCAAAAGAATTTTCTTCTGGGTTTGACCCCGGGATTTTAGGAACTGTCCCGCGTCATTAATATTCATAAGATTTTTTTTTAAAGATGGAGCTTCGATTTTAGTTCTTCTTGAGTGTACTGTTCGTTTAAAGATTTATTTATTTATTTATTTATTACGTGATTGCCTGCCCGTTAGGCGGTAGCAACGCACACCGACGGCAACGGGAAGTGATTAGATTCTCCGCAGAGGAAGTGCAGGAATGTCTTCTTGCCCGCCGAAGAAGTCGGTGTTAACACCTCGCTGCTAATTTGTAGTCGATGAACGTAGCGCCTGCCTCACCGGCGACTCATATCTGGACATTGTTTCAATGCTGCAATCAATGCTTTGCACATCTTCGTTCGCCACTGGCGGAAGCGCTGTCTACGTGCTTTTCATGCCTATCGTCCTTTATAGCCGGCCGGCCATGCTTCTTTGCATACAAATGGACGAGAGCGCGTCCCGTCGACGCACTCCGACGACGGTGTTGATCCGGCCGTTTCGGCGAAAGTCTAAATTTGGTTCGCCTATGAACACTCCTTATACTAACGAAACTGCCCGATTGTATTTTATTTATAATTATTATTTCACGCCTTGTGTGTGTGCGCAATTCGAAGGCCATAATCCGAAGAGCGAGAATGTTAGCCGGGCCTTAAATAGACAAAAATCGGGGCGAACTACGCACGGAGCACCCTGTACACATAAGAGCAAACGATAAAAAAATGAAAGTGGCACGTTTATGTCAAATCACCTGAACACATGTTATTGACTTCGGGTCAACACGCCTACATGTCGTTGCATGCCAAAATCCATAAAAAAAGGTTCCCATTTCCCTTTTTGGGCGAGAAGTTCACATCTGGCAACACTGGCGAGAGTAAACTAAAGAAAATTAATGGTAAAAATAAAGAAGCTTCAATTTTTTCTCCAAATCTGAGCGTTTCCTTAATTTCCTGCAATTGTTTTTCGTTGTACAGGGTGGCCCAACGATGCGTATTTCTTCTGTGAGGCTTATGGGAAAAAATAGGAAAAAAATAGGAAAAAAATCTATAAAGAATTTTATACTAGACAATACGCGGCATATTGTAAAATTATTTTGAACTATGCAGCGTGATCAGAAAAATGGTGGTTCGTGGAAACTAATTTTTTTTAAATGGAATACCCTGTATATTTTTAGATATTTGGATGCGCCGCAATGAACAGATTACAGCGGTATAAAGATATATTGATTTTATTGAATAACTTTCATAAAATAATTTTTTGAAAAAATTCAGTAAGTTTGAATTTGAATTTCTAATTAATGAGGTAACACAGACGAACGAAAATCTAACACGATATTTTTAGGACTTTGGCCTTTATGAAAATGTGAACAAAATTAAGATATCATTTTGCATTATGCTGAGCGATCGATACTTACGAAACATTCGGTATCTCATTTTTTTTAATGGAATGGCCTACTTTTTATTTCAGAAATGGATAGCACTTAAATGTAGCTTTCTGCTGATATAAGGTTATATACCTTTATTTTTAATAATTTCGTCACTAGAAATTTTCTTTTTATAAGTATTTCAATGGTCGGCGTTTTAAACTGTACACCCAGTATTGCTACTTTCCTACCTAAATTCAATCATTCGAAGTCATTTTTCGATCATTTGATTCTACTTTCAAAGATCTCTAATTAAATACCTCCGCGATAGGATTTATTTTACCAAAAATAATTTAAAAACAGGCCATTGAAATACTTGTAAAAAGAAAATTTTTAGTGACAAAATTATTAAAAATAAAGATATATAACCTTATATTAGCAGAAAGCTATATTTAAGTGCTATCTATTTCTGAAATAAAAAGTGGGCCGTTCTATTAAAAAAAAAAATAAGATACCAAATGTTTCATAAGTATCGATCGCTCGATATAATGCAAAAAGGTATTTTAATTTTGTTCACATTTTCATAAAGGCCAAAGTCCCAAAAATATCGTGTCAGATTTTCGTTCGTCTGTGTTATCTCATTAATCAGAAATTCATATTCAAACTGACTGAATTTTTGCAAAATTCTTCAAGAAAAAAAAATTATTTTATGAAAGTTATTCAATAAAATCAATATATCTTTATACCGCAGTAATCTGTTCATTGCGGCGCATCCAAATATCTAAAAATATACAGGGTATTCCATTTAAAAAAAATTAGTTTCCACGAACCACGATTTTTCTGATCACTCTGTATACTTCAAAATAATTTTACAATATGCCGCGTATTGTCTATTATAAAATTCTTTATCGATTTTTTTTCTAATTTCTTTCCTATAGGCCTCATAGAAGAAATACGCATCGTTGGGCCACCCTGTACAGGGTGTTCAATGTACAATGTGTTCTCAGGCAATACATCGATAACTACCTACTAAAGATAGAAAAATGTGTTTCAAGACATTTTTGTTACGAACTTTAAAGGCCTACAACATGTCCTCTACCTATTTACAATATTTTTTCACAGGCACTTGAGTTATTTCTTTTAAAACGAATAATTGTTTAAGGTGGTTCTGTAGAACAGGAAAAGTAATTATTAATGTCAACCGGTTCGTTTTAAAAGAAATAACTCAAACAGATTTAGGCCCTGTCTATTCATTTCTAATTAACTTTAACCGTTGATTAATTCCTGCAGAAACAATTGTCTCTATAATTGTATGGGAATAAATCAACAATTAAAGTTAATGAGAGTTGAAAATATCGCCCCTTATGGGGGCCCATTCTGTATCAAAAACGTTAAATTTAAGGGGCTGTTAAATTTTGTTGCTACGGTAACAACCAATCAAATGGCCGTTTTCATAATCAGACTTTAAGGAAGCTTTAATATAAAGTCACTTTAAGAATAGGGAAACAAATGTATTTTTTTAGGTTAAAGTAACATTAAATTTAAAGTCATATTACGAAAATGGCCAAAATAACTGTATTTTAAATTTTAAAGGACCTCTAAATTTTAACAGCCCGTTAATAAGTTACAGAATCCGCCCCTAAGGCCATTAAAAATATTGCAGGTAGGTGTACCGCATGTGCATCACATAAATGTTTTATTAAATGAAAAATTTAGGATATAAAAATGTGGGACACGCTATCCAAAAAAAAAAAATGACTTTTGCCATTTCGAAATTCCTGATATTTTGCTTATTATCATGATCATCCTGTAACGTTCGAAGTACATGTATTTAATACTGGCTTAAAATAAGGGTATCATCTACATTTCTACAAAAAATTTTTTTTCTTGGAGTTAAAAATAAAATAAATAAGGACAAATATGGCTGCTTAGATTAAAAAAAAAAAAAACGATAAATATCTCAAAAACAGTTAGATTTAGGTGTATACAGGATGTTTGGAAATTGCTGGGTCAAAAAAATGACAGTTGATGGTGAGTTGTTATCGGCAAAAAAAAATCCTTTAGTTTTCGAGATAAAAATTACAAAACTTTGGCCAAAATGGTAGGTGCGCCACTTAGTTAAGGCAACATGCTGTCACAACAGTCACAACTCGGTACATTATTATCACCCAAATGAATGCCGCTTGCATAAATAATGAGTTGACGGACATGGTGTTATTTTAGGGAAAAAAAAAACAAATTGGATTACTTGGATTTCCTAGAACTTCCAGATACCACAGTTTTCTTTTTCCTTGTACTGATAATTTCCAAACATCCTGTATAATGCTGTGTAGAATTTTATGGGCAACCTAAATTTGACATTACATATAGGGCGTGCCATTTGAAACAAAAAGTTTGCATCCAGCACCACTCTTTTGATTGACCCTGTATACATAAAAAAAATTATATCGTACAGCCCTAAAATTTAAAACAAAAATGTCTTGAAACTTTTTTCTTGTAACGTTAGTAGTAGCCCGAGAATGCTCAGTCGGGACACCGTGTATAACGAAAAACAGTTGCATGGCTTTTTTTTCTGCAAAATTTGTTTGTGCTCTTGATGAGTCACAAACAAAACGCCTTTGTAATTTTTTCTCTCTCGAAAATTGCTCGTGCCTCTTGTTTTTTTTTTGAGTCAAGTCAAAAAATTATTCTAAAAATTGATTGATTTTTTAGATTTGATTCTTTTTTTTTTCCTTTTAGCGTCATAAAGCAAATAGCTCATTTTCAAATAATAAATAATAATAATAATAATAAAAAGTAACTGAGCAGTCACTCTTTTATTACGGTCGTGCTGCTTTATTTTTAATATTTTTAATCTTCATATGCTAATAAAAACAAAACAAAAAAAGAACGCAGCGCTATTTCTTAAAATAATAAGTTAATTTTAAAGGAGAATTTTTCTTTATTACTCCTGGTCTTTTTATTTCCTTTTAACTTAAAAATGAAGCTTAAACGGCCTGTTAAATGTTATGCAACTTTTTAGGATTAAGACTCGATTTCTGGAAGTGATTAATCGGTCGATTAGTTTAACTAACGATTAGAATGTGAAATGCTAAGTTCTGTCTCATAATGTGTGTCACAAAATTCTCCACTTGTAACACCTATCCGTGGACACACTGTACACAAATCCCTCCCTGTTGTTTTTTTTTTTATTTTTAGGAATCAATCTCTTTTGTTTCCCTGAAATGTCAACCTTTCAGGCAGACTTTGTCTTCCTTAGAAACAATAAACATCTTTCAAAATAAAATAAAACTGATTAGTAAGGTAGTTTTCTACAACAACCAATAGATGGCGTTGACGACTTGGAATTATTTATTAAAGGCTCCAAATGTTAGGTTTTTGTTTTTTGTGTCTGGCCGGTCACTTTTCTTCCTGCTTGTTAATTTATTGGCTTTAAAACTATTTGCTGCAAATGCACGGAACAACGGACGTTATTGCGTTATTTTATTTTAAGGCTCGGGACACACGGGCGTTTTATTAACGCACGCGACGCACGTCACAGGATCACAAACGAAAGAAACGCACGTTTGTCGCGTGATCATAAAACTACTAAAGCCGTAGCGTCCGTACGTGCAACGCACGTTGATAAAACGCTCGTAACGCGATGTCAAGCGCCCTATCGTTGAACGATACGTACACTCAGATAATAAAGAGATGTCTCCCCATGAAATTTAGAATTCTCTATCGAGTAAGCGGGCATTGGAACGGAAACTGCGAGCCGAACTGAGGAGCACGTCTTTCTTCTTCCATTATTCGCCTACTCGGCATTCTTTCATTATTCGCCTACTCGGCATAGTGATTAACAATACTATCATACTTTATGGAGGAGACGTCTCTTAAAATTGTTATTGTACATACTTCATTCTACTACATGCTTTAGTCTCAAAAGTACGTAATTCATTTTTAATTACATCTGTATATTTAAGTAATTATACCATATGTCCAAATAAAGTTTTGACATTTGGATAATAATTGGGGGGATTTACAAGCATTTCACCAAATTAAAAGCTACTACGCTCGCGACCAATATTCAATATAACAGATTTAACTAACACAAGCTTTATTTGAAATAATTAAACATATCAGACGTTCAATACCAACTGAAGAAAAGTTCATCAAATAGCCTTTGATTTTTTTACAACATTTTGAAGCATGTCTCGAATTACATCAACGTGAAATGCCACTTGACGTTCAGCACTTCCGTTTAATGTACGAAGTGCACAATTCAATCATTAATACGAGATGAAGTTTGGTTGACCAATCACAGTTCGCCTATATCTGCACGGTCACACTCTCACGTGATTAAAAACAAGCTGTAATTGGCCAGCGTATTACCATGAACGTATAAACGGAGAACTCTGAATTTAATTTAGGATTTATATTGTTGTTTGACAGCTGTCATCCGGAGATCAATTGGTTTAAGAAGTCGTCCTATATTCTTTAATCAAAAAATCAAAACCAACTTGAAATACTTTTCAGCTGAACACTGGTTACCTTAACTGATACTTGCTTACTTAAGCTACAACTTCCCAGGAGAGTCGGTCAGGCTGAAACTAACGGCGACCGACGTCCGCTCTAATTAAAAACAATGAAAACCGAGCGAAGTCTAGGAAACCATCCTCATTGAAGGTACCCTTTTGATTAGAGCGGACGTCGCCGTCGCTCGCGGTCAGTTTCCTGCTCAACCGACTCTCCTAGGAAACCCCAGCTTTACAAGCATAAACTGTAAATACTACAACTTGTTTAGTAAATGATAAATAAACTAATGGAAAACAAAACGGTTTAAGTATACTGGCGAGATGAGATAATTTGGATATTTATCGCTTTTCGAGTGCGTTGCATAATCAGCCTAACGAGTTCGCGGTAGGCTTGCGCTCGTGTGTCTCCGGCAAACAAACGTGCGTTTGTTTCGCGTGCGTTGCGCAGAACGTTTGCGCGCGGTCAGGCCAGACGCGCGTTGGATCTTTGCCGACGTGCGTCATCACGTCATGGCCTCTCGAAAGGTATTCTTCAGGCGGGCGCTTGTTCACCGTGCATTTCTGACCGCGGTTGATTCGGAATCGCTTATTGACGAGGTTGAAAAACAACCGGTGCTATGGGACCCCGCCAACGAGGATTACAAAGACAAGAATAAGAAAAATGCCGCTTGGTTAGAGGTATCCGCTGCCGTAATTAAAAATTTCAACGCAAAAACAGAATCGGAACAGAAACTAATAGGTAAGAGGATTGCGTATAAGTTTATGTATGTTTCTTATTTATTTACTATAAACTACATTATTAATAACAAGATTCAATAACTTTCAGGTTCAGGCGACTAAAATAAAATGTCATGTCTTAGCTAAAATACAGATATTGACAGTACCAACTCAAATATTAAGGGACCGGGTTTAATTTTTAGAAAATAGTTTTTATTGAGTTGTCTGTTCTAAGTTAAGGTATGAGTTTTTTTTTTCCACAGCCGCCTAAAGCTACGTCCACACCGAAAGCAGCACAGTGGAACATCGTGTTGCTTGTGTCTGAGTATTTTTGAGAGTTTCTTCACGTTCCTACTGTTTGTGGTTGCAAACACAGATTATAGCTGCGTTCTTTTGCTTAAAAGTTTGAATCTGGTTTTGAATACTTTGAATGCGGATTCTGTAGTTTTTGTAACAAAACACCTCTGATTTGTATTATTGATTGACAGTTCGTCTGCAAATAATTGCAATTCAGTCCAAACAAAACATAAAAATAGTTTGATTGGAAGAGGAAAGGGGATTATCGATCTGGACTGAAATTTAAGGAAAGTGGGGATTAATCCGTTTTGCAAAAGAACGTCTGTCTTTGAAACTAAACGCGTTTGGACCACGTTTACTGTGATTGAAATGAGTTTCCTTTGTGTACACAGAATGTTTACAGTGATTTCGTTTTTGTTTCTGTTTCCATGGACAGATTACGGAGCGAGCAGTAAAATGTTCCTCTGTGTTTCTCTGGTGTGAACACACCTTTAGACCTGAAATGTATTGAATCGTACGTTATAATCACAATGTAAATGTAACAAGTAACAAATTAATTGGTTTAATTGGTGTTGGCTTCAATTTTCACTTGTACACTCGTGGTCATCAAAATCAAAACCGATATTATCGCTAAAGGTGTCAAACAAACTGTAACAATCATCTCACGCTTTTTGGCATTTTTTGCAAAATAATTATACTTCTAAGTTTATTGTAATACTTCTTACAGTACAAGATGTTACGTCCAAATGGCGCAGCATCCGAGACAATTACGTCAGAAGCAAAAAGAAAAGTCACGAAATGTCTAAATCAGGTGCCGCCGCCCTACCTTTCAAGCCCTACATACACGAGGAGCGGTTGCGTTTTCTGGAAAAATCATACGAGGTGAACCCAAAACCTACAACTATTAATGAATATCACCGAGTACGTCAAGAAAAGAATGAGAATCTTGGAAGTAAGTTGAAGAAGAGTGACGCTCAAATCGAGAAAGATGATGATGTGGATGTTACCGACCAATCTACTTTAACAACGTGTAAAAAATTACATGCGATAAAGCGACCAAAAAGAACATCGCTGTCTTCGTCGATAGAAGATGATATTGATATTGATAAACTTACTACAAGTTTCAACAATGACGCGCGTAAGCCGAGCAAGAACCTGCTGGCAATAGAAGACGAAGATGTGGCTTTTTTTAATTCTTTGCTTCCAGCCGTTAAAACTTTAACCATGGACGAGAAATTCGCCTTCCGGATCCAAACAATGCAGTTGTTGCAGAACATAAAGAGGACTTCGTACGCAAATATGTCAACTAGTTTCAGTTCTGCTGAGAATTCGCTATCATCATCGGTCGATCCTTTTTCCTCAACATGAAGAATAACACCCCTAAATAGATATGACTGTTTTTCTTTATAAGAAGTAAATTTTTTTCTTAAAAGTATTTTATTATTTGGTAAAACTTTGATGAAACCATGACGTATCGGCTCCAGCATTTTTTGTTGAAACTGTTTTTCTCTAATCTTAGGTGGTTGACGTGGTATTTACAAAGTCATCAAGAAGATCACTGTTTGGGTTGGCGATGCTGAATTTTATTTTTAAACAGTATGACCGGAGTAACTTGTTGTTGTAGACGCCTTGATACTGACAGCCGTCATTTTTGATAGGTGTCATCCAAAATGACAAGCAATTTCAATACACCACATAGTGATTGTCCGCATTGCCAACTCTAATACAGGACTTAACCGCTCAAACACTTTTTAATTACACGGTATATTCGAAATTTAATCGATTTTTTCATATTTTCGATACAGATACGTCTAAATGGCATGTTTACCTTGGCAGTCATTTTATTGCGAGATAGCTTGCGACAGTTAATCTCAACAAGCGAGTTGTTTGTTGACTTGTATATGCTAGAGCAAGTCTTGTATACAAGCCAATAAACATTGTCTCACAAAAAACGTTGCAGAATGATTGAATAATGATCGGCATCAGGAAGTATATAAGTTAAAATAATGAGTTTTAATGATACTCCCCATCTAAGCAAGAATCTAATTTTATTTGTCGCCAAAAATTTGTTTCGTCAGAGAGAGGTATTGTGTATAATAAATCAAACGACAATTGTTATCGGACAGCTTAAATCGCGCAGAGATTACACCCATAAACCATATAATTTAAACAAAGCCCAAAACGTAGTAGAGATAGTTCGAGGCAATCAAATCGTGAGTACGCAACTTATGGTGGCAAAAACCATCGATTTATGGATTTCGACGAGGCCCTTTAATCACGCTTAATCGAGTGCGAATTTTATTTGCACACGCGATCTTTATCAAATTTAGCGCGAACGACCGGTGATGGGCGAGCACTTTTTTTTTATCATCTCTGATGATGATAACAGCTCGGGATTTTGAAGCCGGAAATCGCATACGCACGATTGTACGACGAGCAGTTGTGGTCATGTCAAAACAGGCGGCATGGAGGAGAAGAAGGGCACTTCCATGAGCGACCAGTTCTTGCAGTACATCCTGTTTTATTTTTTTGGTGAGTTCACTCACGCCTAACTATAGAGGTTTTAGATTAGATAAAAATGTTGTATTTTTAAAATCTGATTCTATTCGCAGAGCAAGCAAAAACTTCTGGGAGAGTAATACCTGTTATTATAATAAAACAAAAAAGTATTTCATATAAATTTTGAAGAAGAAAAAGAAACAGGCAGTAACGATAAATGACAAGAAAGCAAATGCACTCTTTCACTTTTTTACTCTAACTAAAAAAGACAATTTTCTATTCACAACTCAAAAAACTAACTAACTAATATATCGAAAACCTGATCATCATTTGTTTTTCCCTTGTTGCCATGATATCGAGCAGAAAAGGTCATGAAACTTTCCCAATTTCTAAAACTTCAAAAAAAATTTAAATGAGAAAGTTATCTATTGTAGCAGTTCCTGTGAAAATCCTGTGTATAGGATTAGAACTAATAAACTATAAGAGCTATACAGACGGTTAAATTATAAAATAGTTGCGCAATTATGGAGTCTATAAAAATGTGCAAAGAAATCTTTTCTATTTACATTTGTTTCTGAAAGATTTAAAAAAGAAACTGAAAATTCTCATTTTTGAAAATCTCGAATATCTTCTTTATGAATTAAAATACAATCATAAAATACTATTATTGTCTAATACAGTACGAAGAAGTAGGTCAAAGATTGACAGTTTCGCAGATTGGCTGCCAACTATCTTTTTCTTGTGGATGCTCTTTCAGAGATTCCATACCACGTGATGCAAAAATAAAATGTGAATATGATTGTACGGCACGCTTATGCTTTTGTTTTAATACAAAATATTAAGTTATTAGAAAGTATTATCAAAAAAATTTAATCCGGTAAGCCTATGCTTATACAGGGTGTAACATTTATGAAGGGACAGGGAACTGGCCCTTAAAGTTTGGCCCCTCATTAAACTTACACCCTGTATACAAACATTAATACGTGCATTAGGAATGTTATCGTCTGGCTTGTAAGTAATTCATTACATCAGGGGTTCTCAACCCTTTTTTTAAGAGTTGATGACCCCGTCCCCCTACAGGTGAAAGAAATTTTCATCCAGTCCTTTTCAAACTTAAATTGTCAAATTCGCACAACAAAAATTTTGACATTTAGTGGTAATAGTATGAATTTTGAATACTAGATGGCATTACGGCATTTGCGTCCATTTTCATAATCAGAAGTTTTAATTTAAAGTCACTTTAAGTATAGGGAAACAAATTTATTTTTTTAAGTTAAAGTAGCACTTTAAATTTAAAGTCTGATTATGAAAACGGCCCTAAATCAAACAAATTTGTTGACTTTTTCAATTTTCTTTACAAGAGCAACAAAGAAAAGAAAGATTCTAAAAAATAATAAATTTCAGCCATTTCCTGGTTCATTTTGGACAGGAAAACTTGTTTAAAAAATTAAACATCGTAAAATCCAGTACTTAACACGTTATTAAAATAAGCAGAACTTTCCCTTGAGTTTTCTTAATTTTTTTTTACATTAGTTTCCTCTTTTGTCAATAGATGACGCTCTTTTTTAGATGCCTATCGATTAAATTGTGAAACGTTTACGTGATTCGATCAATATACTACTGCAGTTCAAAAACAAAACTTCCTTCAATGCAAACAGATTGTGAAATACAACGGTTCTCAACTCTGCTTTTGGTGTAACTTTGCTAGTGTCGATAGGGGTCGCTGCTTATTTATTTTTTAAAGATAAATCCATTAAATTGTAGCGTCTGCTTATAACATTGTAATTTTCAATCGGGATTTAGCTATTAGCCAAAATTTTGACGTTTGATTGCAACAATATTAGAATTCGGTGTTGTTTTGAATATTACGTAGATGGCGGTAAAACAAACAAACTCAAAAATAATTCGTGCTCTGCTTATTACAAAAGTCAGAACATCAACCGACCCCTACAAGTTCATCGACTCCCCCAGAACACTGAGAGATTCGTCGAACCTCGATTGATCTGTAGGGGTTAGTTCATCAATCCCTAGGGGGTCGAGATCGATCCCGTTGGGAACCCCTGCATTACACGAAGGAGTTAATAAATCAACAGACGAGGAAATCATTTTGAAAAATCTGTCAATTATGTTGCGATTACGTTTTTGTCATAATTAATCTTAATTTTTTTTTAATATTTATTTAAAATATTGTTGTAATTCGTTCTCTTTTTTTGGAAGCAGTTGACGTACAGATGTACAGGATGTATCTTCTCACGATTCGCAATTTTGAAAGTCGCGCGTCACTTTTTAAGGAAGCATTTTTGATGTTGGCGAAGCACCCCCACACACCCTGTATAATCACACAAAATATGTGTCTACATTTCCAAATGAAAACGAAACGCACGATATAAGAGAGTTTAATAATTCATGTTGGCTAAGTAAAGAAAAAACAAATAATACACATGATTTTTTTTTTAAATAAAACATTTCCAAACAGGGAGGCGCGGACAGGTGTAAGAGAGGGCGCGAAAAGTTAACAAAAATGCAATTTTCATAACAAAACATACATTAATAACAAGATATGTTCTTATAAATAAACTTCTGTATTATTTTATGAAAGGTGGAGGGGCCAAGGTTAATTTTTTTTTAAAGGGAGGCACAGTAACATAGAGTTTGGAAGTCGCTGCTTTACGCCATGAATAACAAAAGCAAAACGTACAAAAATATGTTTGTTTGCGTTTGAAGAGGTTATAATAAATTACATTAAAAAAAATCTGCTGCTAATAGGTACAATTGCGGTCTTAAAATTTCCCACGATTTCATGTGAAGTAACCTAATTTCAAAGGTCATTTGGTTTGCAGATTATTTGATTATATCTTATTGAACCGAAGTAATAAAATTAAACAGAGAAATAAAAGAAACAAAAGCAATCAGTTTTTGCAATCGCAAAACCTTTTTTCTGTTTCGGAAAGAATGTATGTGATGTGGTTTTGAAAATTTCAACTTTTTCAATTTGAAATTTGCCATTTCAATTTCAAAATGATTAAACATTTTTGACAGGTTGTTAAAAACCGTATTTACAAAACGATAAACTAAATGCAAAATTTTACGGCCGCAATAGTACCTATGATGTAGGCATCCAACATCACAGCCGTTTATCGCCAGTTGCATAATCAGCAGGCGCCACCAGCGCGGTAAATTCTGTCTCCTTAATTAATAATTTAATAAGCGATTTAAGTACCTTCGCTAATTCAATACTTTATTAACGTTCTTTCATTATTATCTCTATTTTTTTTGTTTTGGAAAAAATTATTATTACTGGGAGCGGCGTGACTGTGAATAATCTGACAGCGCATTTAATTAATTAAATAGGCGCAGTTAATTATTCATAAAATTAATGAAAGGCGAAACGATGTCGTTACTTAACGTCCGCGCTAAGTGGCGTAATAAAAATCAAAGAGGGAAATTACATCTGTGATTACTTGACCCCGCTTGCTGGATGTAATCACGTCTTCTTCTCCTCCTGGTTTTAGACTAATTAATTAATGAACTAACTTCCGAGGAAGATTTTACAAGGTCTTTAATGCGGCGAAATTAAAAGAAGTTGAAAGCGATAACAAAGCTAATTAATTTATTATCGCCTGAAACTTTTGCCAAACGAATTTTCCCTGATATACGAGGTGCTCTCAAAAAGGTATAATAATATATCAAAAACAAATCAAGAGATGGCGCTGAGTATCATTGTTAACAAATAATCGAAGTCGAATTGTTAGGCATTTTTTGCTTAATTTAAAAGTCTTAACTTTGCGCTTAGCAATGGAGCTTTAGTAAAAAAAACACCCCGTTTAGTTCTGGCGATTGCAAAATGTTTTTTTTTTTTAAATACAGAATACAAATAATTGCATTTGCAGCTTTTAGTTTTTAATCGTTTAAATAATAAGTAATTTTTCGTATGCCGAAAATCCACTTTCTAAAATAAAATAGAAAAATGAATGTTGCTAATTAAAAAGAGACAGCTAGTAATGCACAGGAAACTTTCAAAGAATCGAGGAATAGTAGAATAATTCCACCAAAAGATGGCATTTGGAACGATCAACGTGAATTTAAGCTTTTATTAAGTAAGTTGAAGAGATGGCGCTGATTATCCAGTCCAGTTTCGAAAGTCTAGATTTGACGTTTCAAGACACGAAGCCGTAATATGATGAAAACAATAAAAAGCAATAAATACAGGGTGTTAATAAAAAACCTATACAACTAAAAATTCTAGAAGACTGAACACATAGCGTGAACAGCCTGTATTGAGTATTGAACATGGGTTTATTAGACTTGTCTTCTTGTTATGATCTTTACTATCATCTGCCAAATTGTACACGTTTTTTTTATTAACACCCTGTATTACAAAATGGAAGCCTACGCTTTAAATTTATAATTTATTTAATTTTCATGTGCTTTCTAGTACCATGAAATTTTTTTGTAAGTATACATAGCATAGCGCATACTTTTATATAAAAAAAAAACATGTCAGCGCATTGTTGTACTGCAACCTGTAGGCAACCAACTACACATATTTAATACTTTGACATGTTTTTTTTTTATGTAAAATTATACACCGTTGCTATGTATACAAATTAAAAAAAAAACGCATGGTATGTGCAAAACTTTTTCTTTCATGAGAGAGAAACCCACGTTTGGAGTTGGCCGCGGCTTGAGATAGCAAAAAAACACGGCATGACTTTATTTATTGAGGATTTCTTCAATGCATTTCTCCTCTGAATAACAGCTTCGTTCTGTTGCGAAAGTAATTTTCTATTAGAAATTTTTTTTATTTTTTAAAGAGAAAACCATTTTATGTCAAACCAATTCTTACCTGGAAATGACAGTTTTTGATAAATGTATTGTTACATCCGTCACAAATTCGTAACAATATTAATAATTTACATAAGGAGGAGAGAGGAGGAGAGGAGATTGTCTGACAGAAGAATTAATTTAACCTTAAAACTTCAAAAGTAGGGAAGTGAGATGCAATTGTTTTTGACTAAAACATGAACACGCGTTTACCGATCCAATGCCAACTTCAAATTTGCGGAGGTATTTCATTCGAAATATTCCAAAAAAAATATTTATTTTCTTTAATCGGAGGATATGTCCAGTGAACCCTCTATAATACGTTTTTATGTGTGTGTCTGAAAATGGCAATCATTATAGATTTTCTCTATTTTTCTGAAGGCGGGCGTAATGCAGTTGATAAAGTCTAGGTCTTAGGCCCAATTTCTACACCTACGGATAAATTTATCTACCAGGTAGTATCCTCGGAAACTATTATCGATACAATGGTTTCCAAGAATAATACCTGGCAGATAAATTTATCAGGAGGTGAATAAATCAGACATAAGTCGTTCAATATCCCAAAAAAAAATGCACCAAACGTAAGTTTTCCTTTTTTTATCTGGTTCGAAGGACCAAATTTACATAATCGCAAATAAATCGCTGAACTCTGCGAACTCTTTTTTAATTGTCGAACATGTCCTCAAACAAGTTGTCAAACATAAACTTCAAGTGATGATGACAAGCCAATTAATGTTCACACGTTTCGACCTACTTAAACGACGTCTGCGGTGGTGCACCGCCCACGCAAACTCATTCACGAAAGCGTCCAAATGAGTTTCGCCGAAGTAAAAGAAATAGCTGGCGTCGTCGCCTCAACGCCAACGACTCCGGGGGGTGGTAAAGTAATTACGCGTTCGGGTGGTTTTAGCGGAAGCGCTTCAGAAGTCGCCGGCCGAACAATCGATATTGCGGACGTCGAGCGCCAGTTTGGAGACGCACGTCGCCGCTCCCGCGCGTCGCCGCCGCCGGCGTAACCTAAAAACGCGAGCTGGGATGCGAAATTTCCGCGGCGGAGGGCCCTCGCCCGTCCAAAATCGTGACGATGTCGTTGTGTGCGCGTGTGTGAGTTCCTGTCGTACCTGTTGTTATTGTTATTGGTAATCGTCGAGCTTCCCCCGACATGAATCCGTCTCAGCAGTATGATCACCGCCGAACAACTTCCAGTAAGGTCTACGACAGACACTTTATTTATTGTCGCCGGTGGTGCTTGTTTACCATGCAACTAGGTCACGTTCGATGCGCGAACCTATCAAAATGCACTTTTCGATTGAGTTATCAATCATTATTTACTGCCCTAGAAACGAAACATTTCCGACGGCGATTAAAATTACAGCGTCATCTTGCATTTCTTATTTATCCGGGTCGAAGGACCAACCGCAAGTTCGGGGTTCACTATGCGAAACAATTCACCACGATTTAATTTAGTTAGAGATGATATTGCACAGTGTGGAGTTGAAAAGGCATTTAAGGCTTCAAAAAAAAAAACGAGTGTTAACTGAAAACAGGAAAAACGTTTTATGTTCAGGTTTAGAGTAAAATGTCATTCTTTGCAAACGTGTACGCGTGTTCGAAGATCATTTATTTTCTAATAAACGAAATCCAGATACAGTTTTTCTCGCGATTAAAAATTACAAAGAAAAACAATACTTGGATTTTGTTGGTTTCCGAACGAGCAAAAACTCCGTCAAGTATAATATTTGCCTCTAAATTTGGACATGAAAACATGTTTTTCTTGATCCGGGTCGAAGAACCAAGACTTCAAGGTTCAGGTTCAAAATTCTATCTTCTGGAAATACCATTTTTAGTTAGACGACGTTGCACAGGGTGTGAGTCAAAGTTGTGTCCGATTTCTTCACCTCCTGATAAATTTATCTGCCAAGTATTATCCTTGGAAACCATTGTATCGATAATGGTTTCCCAGGATACTACCTGGCGGATAAATGTATCCGTAGGTGAAGAAATCGGGCCTAAGAGTCGTTTAAGGTTGAAGGTAAAACAACTTTTAACTTTCGCGTTTCAAATGTGCAAAGTTTTTTTTATTATACATAACATATAGTTTTTCTTTCTATTTGGGTCGAAGAACCAATCCCAAAATGCATAGGTTTAATTTACTTAGATGACGTTGTAGACGTGAGTAGAAACAAGATTCCTTTGAGGCTTACGCAGAAGTAACATAATATTTTTTTCTTTATCCGGGTCGAAGAACCAAACCTAAGCTTGTGGTTCAAAATTAAGAAAAATAAACGTGGATTTAATTTAATTAGGCGTGAGTAAAGGAAGAGTTATTTAAGGTTTAAGAAAGAGCCATTGTCTAGTGCGTAACTTCTTTTTTATCCGGGTTGAAGAACCAACTTTAAGTTGGTTAGATGACTTTGCAGGTGAGTCGAAGTAATACAGCAAAGATGAGAATGTTTACAAATTTCTATGGTTCATGATTGTACATCGAATTTGGCCTTTTAAAGAATAAATTCGAAAAAGAAGAAATTCGATGTCCCGCTGGAAGGACCGCATGTTCGTGTAAATTTTATCGCATTTCATTTACTTTAACTCGTTGAGTGGCGCAACGCGCTTTTTTAATTTAAATAATGGCAAATAAAATATTTTTTAATGCAATTATATTATGCAAGTTTTCAAAATTATGTTTACAGTGTGAAAAATCAGTAAGTGTAACCGTATATCAAATCTGGTCCTTCGAATCGGATAAAGAGGGATAACTAAACGCGAATGTCTTTAAAAATTGATCGATTCATTACCGATTTACGGTGAAAAGAAATCAAATGCAACTAGAATTCAATCCTTCAAGGCGGATAAAAAATCTAGCAGCAAAGTTTGAAATCCGACACAAAATGTGTGCGTAATCAATGAAATTGGCAACCTATAACGATTGTTACACGGAAGCTTGAAAAAATGAAAGAAATAAAAAACTATGAACCTCACTTTGTACAAGATTTTCCATTAAATTTTGCATGTGAAGCGGGCTTTAAAAAATAAAAAAATAAAAAAATAAAAAAATTATACCTGAAAAATAAACGAAGACCTATTCTGACTGCCATTACTTGTTCTTCCAGTTAAAAAAATAATAATAATAAAAGAATTCGGAAACGTATTTTAAACTCCTTCTTCGTTTTAGGCTCGGTTCACACTGGCGGTGTCCCGAAATCTAAGCAGGGCCCGTTTTCGCCGATTTCTTTATGTTCAAATCGGCTTCTAACCTTTGTTCGGAACGCGCCGTACGGTATCCCCCCATTATCATAAATTACGTTTTTTCGATCAAGCCTTGAGAACCGTTTCAAGTTTTTACGCGCTCTGGTGACCGCCGCTTTTCGCGAGCGCCAGTGGTCGTGAACGACGCCGTGGTAAGCACGTGGTTCAAAATGGGGAAGTTGCAGAAGAGCCTACGATGGGCCAGCGGTACGTACCAAACCCCTAGAAAGGTCTTTAATAAGTCACCCCCTTATTGCCTACCTTCAAATAATTAAAACTCGAACGTCAACATCCAATTAATTAAGAGTCGAGAGTCTCTTCTTAAGTCAATTCGAATTAACTACACGTTATTACATATTGAAGGAATTCACGCCTGTGTATTATTTTTAAATACTTCGGCCGGTTCTGTGCTATTTTGTTATTGACAAATTGTACTACTGTAGAGTGCTCTGACTCACGGTCATTATTGTAATGGTCGAATCGTGTAACTAGATCTTTTTTGCTTGCCTCCACTTACGCATTCAAATATTTCGTGTTGTTTTCCTTGTGTTACGCAAATAAAAGGGGAACGGGTATGATAAGACTGTGAAAAAAATTAAGTGACTGGAATTATCTGAAAACGTCAAGCTGCTAACGCTTTTTCCAAAAGCATTTCAGTTTTTGACAGAACATGAAAATAAAATGTATTTATAAATTTTTTTCTTTTAATTTTACGCTTTATTTTGTTACATTGTTAGCTTCTTTAATTCTTTTCCTATTTAAATTCCCGCGGTGTGACGTGTCATACTTAATGACCAATAGAAAAGATAAAGTCCGTAAAGCGCAGCGAAGGTCAAAAGCATCAGCAGAAAGGTATTAAAACACACACACAAACAAAATAGAGACTTATAGCGTTTTCGTTTGGGCATGTACACTATGTGCATTGAGTATATCTTTATCTCGTCTTAACCTCATGGAATAAAACGAGATGAAGATACACTCAGTGCAGACAGTGCACCCCAATCGAAGACATTATAAAATGTACTGGCTGGTTGGCTAGTTGCATCGACAGGTATTAGGTAATCGGGCTAGCCACCTTTTGTTGGTACGGGTGGTTATCAATCAAGTACGTGAAGTCACAATCTTGGAAAACATGACTTTCCTAACAAATTTTTACTAATTATTTAAAGAAAAACTGCATCTTTTTAAAATAATCCATTTAGGCCTGATCTTACCACCTCCTGATAAAATTTAACCGACGGTTAATATCCTAGGAAACCAATGTCGGCACAGTGGTATCCAAGGATTAATATCCGAGGAAACCACTGTCGGCACAATGTTATCTAAGGATATTAACCAACGGTTAAACTTATCAGGAGGTGACAACATCGGGCCTAAGATTGATTCATTCTTTAAATTTCTATGCAAAAATAATATTTCCCAAATTTCGAATTTCAAAAAAATTATATTCCTGGATAAAAATTATAATATCCTTTTATTAAAAGGTTTCGAAGTTACGTGTCACTGATGAGTACCAAAAACGATCGGAACAGCCGAACCTCTCGGTTAGGCGGGCGTCATACTAAAGCCTCGGTTTTCTAGGATAACGGCAACGTAATACAACGGCCGTGATATGACGGTGAATGACGTCACGTAGCGTTGAAAAATGACTTACATAGGCGTAAAGTAAGCAAGAAAAAGCGACGATATGCATTTATTTTATATATTTCATAATGGTCTGTCTGGATTTGATGTTATTAACATATTTAGAAAACGAGAAATCGTCAAAGGAGGATTCCAAACTTTAAAAAAATCTTTTACGTATTTTTAGATGACGATGATGTTTGCCATTTTCTAGGATGCCAAATGTACTCAATGTTCTTACCACGTTTTATGTGACGTCATTCACCGCCAACCTACGGCCGCTAATTTACAGAACCGCTATCCTAGGAAACCAAGGCTTAAGCGCATCCGGAAGGGTGCCAACGGACGATCAAAATTTCATTACAAGATTTGAACAAATTTTAGGCATAAATTCTACAATACAACCGCTCAGTTCGACATTTAACTTTATATCTTTTACACATCCTTGTCATGAAGTTTTGATCGTTCGTTGATGTTAGTCCAGGCAGGTGCGCTTAGTGTGACGCCCATCTTACTCCGCAATTTTTCATTTATTCAAAACGCCGCGTGTTTAATCAAAAACTTCAAGTTTGTAGACTTTGCCAAACTAGTTTCATTTACATATTAAGTAAACAAACGTATAAATTCTCGTGAACGGTGTAAATGTGACGTCGTCGGTTAGAACACGGAGCCGAACCAAAAAAAAAAAGCAGTTCCGTAAATCATCGGCTCACGGAGTTGGTATCTCTGCGAATTTCTAGTCAATTATAGAATCGATCCGTTTCGCTATTTTGGATGTGGGTCGGATTCAGGGCAATTTAAGAAAAAGTAAATAAAAATAAACTCACGGAAGCAAAAATAAGATAATGTCGAAGAAAACTACAACTCATTTATATTCAGAGTATCTCCATCTCGTTTTAACTTATGAAGTTAAAACAAGACGCTAATACTCTCGAGTGCAGCAATAAACAGAGCCATCTCGAGTATGTATCAAATATTAATTTGTCTTAGGTCCAAGTTTTTCATCTTCTGATAAAGTTATCTGCCATGTAACATCCTAGGAAATCATTATCAACACAATGGTTTCTAGGGATGTTACTTGGCTGATACATTTATCAGGAGCTGAATAAATCGGACCTGAGGCAGTCAGGAAAATTGATAAGATACTACTAATTACGTTCGTTGATCGGAAATTTTTCTAAAACAAATTATTTATTACGATGTACCCCATTTGAGTTTCAAGTGACGATTTATGTTCATTAAAATATTTCCGGAGTTTTCGTCAAAAAACTTTCTAATTAAACGTGATTATACCGGGACGTCAAAAATTATTTTGGTCCAGGCGGTCATGGAATCGAAAGCAACTCTCTATTAACAGCAAGTAAAACAAATAAACTAAAGAAATAACAATAAGTAAACTTTTTCTTCTATTTCTTAATTTTAACAATCAAAAAGTGATTGAACAATGCACGAACCTAGCTCCGAAAATAATTTTAAAATCTAGTCATAGATTTGGCCAAAATAATTTGTGACGTCAAACTATAACAACAACAAAAAAGAAATAACAGACGTACAAAAATTATTGAATAATAAATAATAAAACCATAAATATTAATTTTAAAATAACGCTGGTTCGTAAAAAAAGGATAAAATGTAAAGTTTTCCAAAAAATAAGAAACCTTGATGTAGGCAACCCGATAAACACAATCGTTTGCATGATTGAAGATGCTGAAGGACTTAAAACATTTCTTTTTTGTTACATGATCCTTTTCATGATTCACAAATATTGTGCAATTCTCCTAATTCTTAATATACGAAACAATTTTTCAGTGTTTTTCTCATTTCAGAGTTTTCTTTTTTAAACAAGAAACCTCGGTATAGGCAACCCGATAAACACAATCGTTTGCATGGTTGCCTATACCGAAGGAACCAGCACTATTTTTTTTGTTAAATGATCCTTTTCACGATTCACTAAGATTATCAAATTTTTATGATGAAGTAATTTTCCAATCTCAGAAAACTGGAGCTTTCAGTAAATGCACAAAAGTTCTAATATAAAATTAAAAGTCACCTGTTTTAATGCAGAAAATTATCAAAAAAATTCTTTCAAAATTAAAAATAACTAACAAATAGTGTTTTTCTTTTTAATTTGGCGTCCAGTGGGCTGTGACTAGCGCGCGGTCCATTTACGACGTATACAAACAAAAGCATTCACAGCACTCTGATCACATGAAGTGATTTAATTATGAGATCAGGTATTATTTTCTGATACCAGTGACTTAAAAAGGTACATCAAAACATAACCGAAACATCTAACTTTCCCAAAATGGCAGCTTTTCTTTTGCTACGTTTCCTAACAACCCTGACTTCTTAAATCATACATCGAGATATTATATAAAAAAAAAAAAACAAGTTATATGTCCACCTTTCCAGACGTGGATATTAGATATTACGTTCGTTGTTGAACGAGTCAAATAACTCATTCAATAAAATTAAGAACATTGTTCATTCCATGCAAAACAGCAAATAAATTATTCGGAGCTCTGATGCAAAAAAGAAAATGCAATAAATAAAAAAAAAGTTCCTGACCGTGGCGCCATCTGCTTACAATCGCGTTGTGGTTCCTTCAAATCTTGTTAAGATGAATGCAACAACTCGCGCAGTTTTGGAACCTTTTCATAGATTTTTCACTCCAATGAGGAGAATCTAGAAAAAAACAAAACAAAAACAGAAAAAATGAAGGACACATTTTTTCCAATCGCCGTCGAAAGTATCTTACCTATGTATGTATGCCCATCGAATATGGCGGTCATAAATTCGGGCGAAGCTGAAACACGTCAACACTATTTTAACGATAAACCTGCTTCGAATTTACTTACAATTAGACTTACCCAAAATAATTAAAATATGCACTGCACTGCACTTATCAAAATCCCTTTTGCCCCCCTCCCGTCTATACACAAGCGAAAACATGTCACATTCATCAGAGCTCCGATTTATCGACGATTACTGTAAAAAGTACTCACCTTAATTTTTTTAAGCCCCGTGAAGACCTTCATGTCAAGTTCGAAAATCCTGAAACAAAAAATGAAAATCAAAAATGTTAGATGACATTCGGTAAAATGGACACGAAACAATAAACCAAATCATATGAATGATCTATTATATCATTTTATTAATTTGCCATAGGAAAAGGAAGGGGGGGAAGAACAAAGAACCGTAGTATTGATTGTTTTCTCTGTTGCCCTAAAATTGATTGACATTGTAAAAAAGAATGTTAGAGAGTGTTTAAAAAAATTTCCAGTGACCGAAAAGCACCTGCATCCATTTTGGAACACGTGCGTGATAGTAACAGCTAGATTCAACTTGCATATCTTAGTTGTATTTAATCGGGGCTTTTCGGTAAAAAAAAAAAAACTAAATAAAAGAACTGCTGATGTCGGCAACTTATGTCACAAAGATCGCACGAGTATTGCTGCTTTGTTTACACGTTGGAAAAATTTGATTTGACATTGAAATAATGTGATAGCGTTTGAATTCTAAGTTCATATTTCTTGCTTTGTCACTTGGTAAGCAAAAACCAATTTAATTGCCAATTAGTTTAAAGCTTTAATTATACATTCAAAGATAAATAAATAATAAATAAATTATGTTTTCTTTGTTTCTGTAATTTTATTTTGAATTAACCCTCAATTTTACATTAGTCTCAATTTTTTATTACCAGAAATTTGTCTAAATTATCTTCCCTTGTTTAATTCCTGTCCCTTAAGCAGGCCACTCACTGGGCGACATGTTGGGAAACATGCTCGTAGCAACCCACTCACTAGGCGACATGTTAGGAAACATGCTCGTAGCAACAAGTTCGCTTGGTGTGGACAGGCTGGTCGTCAACATGTTGTAAGTTGTGGCCTGCTGAAGATATGATGACGAATATGTTGCAGAACAAGTTTCTTAACATGTTACGTAGTGTAAGATACGTTAACGAACATGTGAGTGGCCTGCTTACATTTTTGGTGGCAGCGGTAGGATAAGTTAAGAAGTAACACAGACGCTGGAAAAATCCACAGAATCATCCAAACCTCAAAAAGGAAAACAATTAGGCAAAGAGGATTGTGAAAATAAAGATTCCTAAATTTGGGGACAGTCGAAAAAATCTGTGCTATGTCGAAAAATTAGGGTAACAAATTCCGAAGTTAAAAATAATAATTAAATTAAAAAAAAACGATCTTTCTAATTACTTGCCACAAAACAAACGTCGTCTTTTGTTTAATATTAATAATAATAAAACAGGCGATCCATTCTCCGCCGTCACATCAAATGAAAAGCAATTAATTAGAAAAACTGCGGCGATAAATTCGGCGAATTTTTTTCGTTCCTTTTCCCGTAGGTGGGTGCTTAATTGAACGGCAACCGTCTTCTTTCATTTTCAACGCCGTTAAATTGAAGTTCTCTCGAAAAATCGCGCCGAAACGGCGAAATTTTCCGTCTTCGTTGCACGCGAGAGAGACGCGCGTGATTAATGGCGACGCGTGCACGAACTTGCGTGTTTTTGCTTGCTCGCTCGATTTGCTTATTAAATTTTTTTTTGTCCGTACGTGATTAACGTGGTGTTTAATTGCATTTTTTTTTTTTTTTTTGAGGCGAAAACCAATAACGAACCCAAAACAAAAAAAAAATACGGACGAGACCTTATAACTTATAAGTAGAGTGCGGAGATTTTAAGGTGTACGAAAAACAAGCAAGCGGAATGAGTAAGCGTTTCAGTGGCACTCATTAAAGCGGGACGCAAACCAGAGCGGAAACGTGCGCGGTTGCGAATTTGTATGTTATTCTTATGGCCGTACTACCACCGCGCCGCTTTCGCTCTGGTTTGCACGACGCTTAAAGCGGGGCGCAAATCCGAGCGGAAAGCACGCGGTGACGGTACGGCCTTAAAGCGATGTGCAAACCCAGTGGCGGTACGGGCGTAACAAGAACAAACGATTCCGCCACTGCACGCGTTTCCGCTCTAGTTTGCGCTTCGCTTAATGCTGACCATGAATCCACTGAAACACACTGAAAAAATTATTTCATCCAAATTTGTCCGATGTATATTATTCCTCGCACATACATGCATACGAAGCTGCCTTATTTTGTCCGCTGTATACTTATAAGACGAAAACGCGTGTTCTGTCTTCTGTTTCTTTCCAGAGAGGGATTTAGAGGCCTGCGAAATAAAGAGCATCTCTTCCTCGGGATCTACGCTGCGCAGCCGCCATCTTAGCAAATCCGCCTCTGAACTGAGCAGTCCCCGGAATGATGATATGCCGGAAATCCGGCCGAGATCTGCGGCGCCGCATGATTCTACTCGCAGCTCAGTCTATCAGAAGGCACACGGTTTCCTTGCACAATTGAAAGTAAGTTAGGGAACGTTTCCTATTATTTGCAAAAGAAAAGGCAACCTGGAAATTTGTTGCAAACATTTATCAATAGATGGCGCCAAAAATTTATAAACAGATGGCGCATGTCTCGACAATTATTAGAGGTAAATTTGTTGCAACCAACATGACGCTCTTAACGGGATAGTGTTTAACACCATTTTTTCATTATTCTTAAAACTGATAGTGTTTTCGAAAGACAGCACTAGTGCAGAACAAGTGTATTTTCATCTTATTTTAATCTCATGTAATAACAAGAGATCGATATACACTGATTGTGCACCAGTGCAGCTATTGGAAAACGCTAAAAGTAAACCCATCTCAAAAGATTTCAGAAGAAGACGCATAAATTTAGTAGACGATGCACTAGACATCGATACATTGTGTGCATCCCTAGTGACAATTTGACAGAAGTGAAGTTCCACTACGGCGCACGTGAAGTCGCTTTTGCTCACAAGATAATGCCTCCCTAAAATTCTATCTCAATGATCAAGTAATATCTCGCATTTAAGCAAACGACTTAAATTTCTATAACTGGCACTGTGTTTTGTTTCAATTTATTTTATTTTTTTGTAATATCTAGTTTCCGTCAAAATTTAGTAATACGTGCAAAACATAAAGTGTTGTATATCTTCTGAAAGCGACATCTGAGCCCATTTGTTTACATAAACTTTTATGCTTAGTTCTTATCACTGAATCTACATCCAAATTTATGGAAAAGCTTTTAAGAAACACCCTGTACAATAGAAACTGAAAATTAAACTATTTGATTCCAAGGACATTCTGTGCGTGACAGGCAAATGACACATTTTTGCCCTCTGTGATAGTCTGTTTGTATTTTTCACTTAACCGTTCCTCCTGCAAATACTATTAGATTAAAAAAAATGAGAATTATCACGTATAGTCCGGCTCTGTTTTCCTCGTTCCAAAACTACCGGAGCAACATAAAAAATATACCTACATTAAAACATCATGAAATTTATAGACTTGCGTTAGCCGTGAAATGCTGTTAAACGTGTTTCCATTTCGAAACGAATTAAAAAGTGGAACTCGCTCTCTAAATTCGAGAACTGTCAGCTGCAGAATTTAATTAATCACCTAAGACCTATGTAAGTACCCGAATAGAGCGCAGTGGAAAACTAAATTCTGTCGATTCAAGTGAGTAGTGAGCGCATACATACGATTCTGAAGTAAGAGAGATTTGAAATCCCTTTTAATTTTCGCTCGCCTCATTTTAAAATTTTACTTAATTATTCTATCTGAGGTAGCAGAGTTTACACCCCCTTCTCGACTTTCATTCATCTACCATCTACGAATTGGGTTGTGACCTGCGCCCTTGCAACCGCCAAAAAAGGAAAGGCGCCGGATATGCAGCCACTCTCACACCAGTGTACTGTGTGTTGCAGAGCCGGTGGGCGCACAGTAGATACCGGGAGCGTCGTCACAAATCTCCAGGAAGACAGGACTCCACCACAGACTACGCCGCAGATCTAAGCAGTGACCACAGCACCCCCAGCCAGCAGAGTCCGAGACACCGTCTGCAGGCGCACGCAGGTCAGTACTCGCATTTTCGCCCGGCACGCCGCATTTTCTGCAAGCGTAGCGTATAGTCCTCTTAGACGTTGCGGAAGAACCGAATAAGGCAGTTCTGTGTTGCAATTTTATAGCCTACAAGGAATGTCGTAGATTCTTGCGACTTGCCGAACGCGTTTGCTGTATTAATTGGTGTAAGCTCGGTGAGTGCCTCTTTCAAATAGATTTAGTTGTGCGTGAGTTAGAGATTTAGAAACTGCCTTGAGCACGATTTAGAGTTCGTTTTTGATTTGCGCACGATTTTTATACAGAAAGACAAAAAGTAAATAAATCAAAAATGAAAATTTAAGCAAAAGTACAGCTCAATTAAAACAAGAAAATCTGTAACGCTGAGTGACATCATTCGGACGCCGTCTCTTCGATGATTTGAATATTTAACACAACTGTCAACGTCAAATAAATCTATTCTGCCATTATTTACACATGTTTGCAAATGAGTTGGAAATATTTTTATTTTTAAGGAATGGAAAAATTGTTAAAGACATTTTCTACGGTACCGCTAACTCAAGGAAACCGAGGCTTTAGTGAAAATTTTTAACAACTAATAACAAATTGACAAGAAAAAAATAAATATGTTAAAAACAAAAAACAATCTTTAACACTTGTTTTAAACTCTACTCAGCATAGCGATTACGAACGCTGGCGGAAGAATGTCGGATAAATTTATTACACAGTTAGTAACAATTATAAAAACTTGCAAAAACAATGGAACTTTATGAAACAGTGTTTACTAAGACATTGAATCAAATTAATATTTTATTAAAAAAAATTTGAAGGCAGATTCTTTTATAATGTGTCTAATGAAATGATTGGTGCCATCTTTTGGTGGACAGAAGTCTTTATTTAAAGTAGCGCTTCCGCTCATCATTCTGTTGTGTAGCGCCAACTTTTATTAGCTAAGCAATCGAAAATTTCATTATTATTTAACGCATAGTATTAATAAAGCACCAGAGTCCTCTATCCGGACGGATTAAGCCTTAGTTCTTAGCCTTCCTACCGTTCCGAAGAGGGAATGAGATTTTCTATTTTCAGAATATACCGGGTGATTAAAAAATGGCGCCTAAACTCTGCAAACAATGACAGTACATCATGCAATCGCTGAAGAAGCCCCGAATAGGGCTGAAACAGCTGTACAGAGGAGCCTCGAGGTATCCGCAGCAATCAAAAACGATTTGTAACAAAATTAAAAAAAATCTGCTTAAAATGTTGAAAAAAAAAACTACTGTAAGCCTCTTATTACTGGATTTTGGTGAAAAACGAATTAAGAAAAGAGTATTGTTTTGATCTCTCTTCGCCATTTCTTCAGTTTCTTGCATACATTTTGAAACACCCTGTATAGAGACGCTCTAGTAAGATTCCAAAGTTAGTATATAAGACGTCAGACTAGACTGTGGCGATTTTGATTGGTCGCGATCCACGGCGCAAGCACAGTCGGTGCCGTTACCATAACAACGGAACTATTATGATGATCTTAAATGGAGCTTCAGCTTAAACGAGTGACGTAGACCTGAGACCCATGCGTAAAATGTCGAAGCCGTCCGAGACTGCACGAGGCAACTCCGAATATACTAACTTTGGTAAGAGTCTAGCAAAGCAGCCATTTCTTTAGCAGCAGCGTTCTTTCGCCAACTGTCATTTGTCAGTTTTAACTGAACTTACTTGCGTATTTTCAAGGTCAGATTCACTTCTTATGATTTGCTGAAATGCATTTTTGCGTGGAACAAATAGAAATGCACGCCACTCTGCCAAACTTATACGAAAAGGTCTCTATATTTACAGGCGCCATCTTTTAATCAATAGCAAAATTAAATAAAATTTTAAAACGAGAAATGTTTCACCGTTCCAAAGCAAAATAAAATGAGCTGAACATTTCATACGCCATTTCTTTTTCGAGTTCGGTAGTTCTCAAAATGTTGCTCAATAATTAATTTCCGAAGTTGCCCTGCTCAGAGCAGGATCGACTTATACAAAAATTATGTAATTCGCTCCTGCTCAAGCCCCGTTAGAACTGGAAGGTCATGGTCACGAGAAAGCCGAGATATAAATCTCTAGGGTCTAGGGGATCTCTTTCTGTTTAATTTACGTTTATGGATAACGACAAGGGAGCGAATCCGCCCCCTTTTGCTTCTTGTAAACGAATTCCACTTGCGCTTCAAAATTTAATATCGGCTGGCAGTCGTCCAACGAAATGTCGGGCTATTTTCGCAGGATAAACAAGGCATTCGATTGGAAATTATTTATTATTGTGCAACGGAGACAAGGCTGTTCGTTAATTAACTGGATTGGATTAATCAGCACTATTTTTAGAGATATGTGGCTTGGTAACTGAAAAATGCGATACTTTGGTCTTAAAGTGACAAATGGAATATGAAATAAAAAAATTAATAAAATAAAAACAGAGGTAAATATACGAAAGAAAAAAAAAGTAAATGTGGAAAAACAAATCATATAAAAAAATTGTAGAGAAAAAAAACATCCTTCGAGCCGGATTTGAACCAGCGACCTATGGATGTCAGCTTGCAAGTATTCCGTCTACAGTCCACCGCTCTACCAACTGAGCTATCGAAGGCTATGGAAACTTGTTCGCAAAGATTGTATTTATGTAAAACGATAGCATCAATTTCTTTTAAAAAATTGTTCGGAAAATAAATCAAATAATTTATTAAAAAATATTAAACAAAAAAATGTAACTTCAGATTAATAAATGTAAAATATTTGATGCTATGTTCAATGATGATGTGATGTTTTGGCAGTTTGCGACCCCTCTAATAAAATATTTGAAGACCGTGGACTCGTAAATCAAGAGTACACATCTAAAGATCATATAAAACAGACATAAACTGGAATTTTTTTAATTTGGAAGTAAAAATTCTTAAATACAGGGTGATTCAAAATAATTGCCCGGTCCCTTTTTTTGAAAACAGACCAGGATTGGACTAAATCATATTATTAATGTCGATTAATATGCAGAGTTGCAGATATAGGGGGTTCTAACATGCAAAGTTTTAAAAAAATAAAACAAAACACGAAACTGTAAAAAGTTTTCGTTCATGACTTTTTGCGAAGAATGTGCAATTAATTTATTGCGAACATCGAACTTGCGTCTGCAGACGTAAGAAATAAATTACAAAGAACTTTTTTTTGATTATAGTTCATGTTAGTTCACATTCCAATCAAGTATGTCCCGGCGTTACTATCGACATTCGTTTTCTCTGACATTGGAACAAAAATTACATTAAGGGTTGTTTTACTCTCAACGTACAATTTCCAGGTATTTTCGTGCATTTTTTTGTGAAGAATTTTTCTTCAAGTATTCCCTTTTTCTTTATAAGGGATAAAAGTCCTCCAAAAGAGGGAAATTTCCCTACAGTTGACAACATTGTGAAACCTACCGATTGTAAACTCTACATTGAATCTAATTAACTAGAATTTTTTGAAAATTTTTCTCGTAATCTGTGACATGGATATACTTAGTGGTTTTATTTTGTCGGGCATTATTAAAGTCATCCTGTATCAAGCAAGGCTAGAATTTCACGAAAAATTGATATTTCCATTTTAATTTTCTGCAAAGCAACGGCGTTTGCACTCAAACGCACAGTGTTGCCAGATGAGAGGGTTTTAATCAAAAATGATAAAACAACATCAAAGTCCAATTTAATATTCCCTAAAACATAAACTACTAAATCTCTATTAATTACGTAAACTATAAATTCAATTTTCAGTGGTAATTAACGGGGCGCAAATCAAGATTATCAACGGCCGCAGTTTAATTAACAAGGAACCCTCGATAACCCCCCCCCCCCCCAAGTTCATTAAGTCCGCGGTCTAAGCTCCTCCTGATTAGGAAATTGTTTATGAATGATTTTGACGTCGTCGTTGCGTGTGGCTCCCCCTAGAAGAAATACTGAGCAAGATGAAAAGCGTCTTTAATCAGCGCCCCCTTAAATATTCAGGATTTAGGTGAACTTGTGATGCCGTTAAAGCAGACTGTCCATAAAAAATTCAGTCAAACTCGTGGCCTCAACTCATTTTAAAGCGAGTCATGTCAGGGTGGTATTTAAAAATAAATGAATAAAAAAAATACAATAAATTTTTTTAAGGGAAAACAGTCTTTATAAAAGTGGCGCAAAGCTTCTTCGTACAGAGCATTTTTATTTGATGTTTCGGGGGTAAAATTCTCGAGAGCGTCCAATTGTAATTAATAATTCAAGAAGTAAAGTAACGATACTATACCAGTCGTTGTTGTAAAGAGAGAACATAGGCAATACGACAGGACAGAAAGCACGACGCATGGAAAGGAGATACATAGGTTACTGATTTCAAGACTTTTTCGATTTCTCGAGAATTCTCGACAAATCGAGAAATATAAAAATATATAGAAATATAAAAACATATTTAAAATTCGACCTTTAAGTATACAGATATCAAATGTTTAACAATCTCTTATTCATTGACTTTGATGATCTTTAGTTCTTTGGTTAACATACAGGTAATTTAATTTAACAATCTTTATGTCTTATTTTTTAAGTAGGAACATTATTGGTAATTTGTCAAAAATAACTCGACTCGAAAATTTCTACCAAGTGAATAACGGCGTTTTTATGACCCACTTAGGATTTCTTTGCAAAAATTTCGTTATATCTTCTCATACTACAATTTTAATGCGAAACTACGACTTGATAACGTACGACTTACTATATTATTGATACTGATTAGATTAGGCTTGATTTTTATACGGCAGCGCGTCGCGTCGCGTCATTTTGCTGCTTCTAAAAGTTGTCATGATTTTAAATTAAACTATCCTCACTCAGTAGCATATTATGTAAAAAAAATTGCATGTAAAACAGCCTTAGACTGCAGGCTACAAAATAGATACGCAGTCGTGCGCACATCTTAAGCGACACAACTTGACATTTCCTTCAGTCTTGTGGCTTAAGGTCTTAAGGGTGAAGTTTGTGTGCAGGAGGTATATTTTAATTGTGGGTGACTGTGCATGCGTGGATGGAATCGGAAGTAAATGTTACAGCATCACTACAGATTTCAAATTATAATGCCACAGATTATTCGATGGATTTCAAAAGAAACAATAAAACGTCATGGCTTACTGCTTTTGAAAACGTGCATTACAATTCACTGATTGCTATTAGCATATCTGCAATGCTTGAAATAGGAAGTAATCCCCATCACACTGTGTTCACTGCTCAGGTAGGTAAAGTATGCAAGTGTACAGGGTAGTTTTTTTTGTTGTTAACGTACTGCGAGTCGCATGTTTCTTGCACTTCATGGAATCAGTGGCTAAAGTGAAAGTTTTCAATCTGTACGTACTACAATACACAGAGTAACAGGGACACAACAGGTCTAAGATTTCTGGATTTAATAACCTTTGTCCACATTTTTTTTCTGTGATCTTCATTTGAGTTAACCACCGGTATATGATGTTAGTAGCTTGGGAAATACGTCCGAAACAACTTTTGTGTCCCAAATACGTACAGACTTTATGTCCTCGTAATGAAAGATAAAACGTACTAAACCAGTTCCCTTCGGACTCACAAAGACCGGAACTGGGTACATTATAACCGTAACAGGTCACTTTTATGAAACTCTAAAAAAAGAACCTAATACAATAATAATACGTGTATATAATGCACATACGTAAGCGCAGACGCGCCCACGTGAGGCAATCACATTTCCTCTGCCACGCGGTCATGCAAGGCTGCCACACTTCATCAAGAATTTACGACGTAATTTTCAAAAGTGACCACCACCATCGCCACGTGTTAGTTAAAACGAAATTAGTGTTTTTTTTTTGCGTGCGCTTTAAAGGCGTGTGTTTGTTTTAGATTCGCCTTTGAGCCGCGCCTGCATCGTCACCGACACGCCGCACAGTTCTCCCGGGGGATCCCCAAGACCCAGGGCTTCCACCGCTGGTGCAGTAGCCGGCCTCGACCTGATTCCGGTTAGTACCGAAAACATATCTTTTTCTATTCCCTAATATACACTACTGCCAAACTGCCAAACTTTAAACTTGCACGACTTTATCGTTCTTTTATGTTCCAACTACTACTATTATAGTCATACTAATATAATTAGCTGGAGTGTAAAAGTCCCATTTTGAATGCCACTTATCCTGGTGACGCCACATTGTTCATCAGTATAATTAAATCCTCCTCCCCCCCTTAACGTCTGCATAAGCAGTTATTAGCGAGATTTATCACCGCCGAGGAACTGAACTCTAAAAGATTAACCCCTTATCTCCCTCTCTATCCTTCCGGCGGTTGCCACCAACTAAATCCCACCGGGAAGCTTAAGAATGCATCATCCAAGCAAAACGTTGGCACATTAAGCCCTTATCCCAGCTAAGGGGTGAGCGCGTTAAGATGCTTCTCTTCGAATCCCTCAAAGTTTTCATCAAATTAATTTTTGTCAGCTAACAAGCACGGATGAAATCACGAGGAGAAGAGAAGCCGCCTTACGGCAACATTCCTTTTTCCAGTTGCGAATCCATCTGCGCAGAGGAAATGGCTTGGTGGCCATGGATAGCAACGGTGAGATTCCAGAAAACAATCTAATCTTCACAACTCAAAACTTACATAAAACCATTGCAGGAACCAGCGACCCCTACGTCAAGTTCAAGTGCGGGGGGCGGTTAATTTACAAATCCAAAACGGTATACAGGGATCTCAACCCGACTTGGGACGAGAGCTTCACAGTGCCCATCGAGGATGCCTTCGTCCCGATCCAGATCAAAGTCTTCGATTACGACTGGGGTCTTCAGGTAGTTCAGTCTGGAGTATTTAGATTTGAAAGTCCGTTATCATTTTCTTTACCTGATTTCTAACCTAACTAGTTCTACACAGTTAGAAAGACTAATAAGTATCCGCGTCTATTATTATTACCTAAGGTTGAAGTAAAATCATAATATTCTCAAAGCATTAAAGGGCAGTGAATCGCTTCAGCAGCGACTGAGTGTTTCGAAACCGTCAAAAGCATAGTATTATCAAATCATTGGAACTGAGTCATCAATTACCCCAAAAGATGATTGATGGTTCTAATGGTTCAGAAACAGTCGCTGGAACAAACCCATGGCATAAATGATCTCGATTGAGAATTTGACAGTTTCAATTTCAAATCGAGGAGCTCTAATACCGTCAAAATTTAGGAGTCAAATCTTAAGCACAATTTTTATTTAGGATGACTTCATGGGCGCTGCCACCCTAGAACTGACATCTCTCGAATTAGGGAAATCCGTCGACCTCACTCTCACCCTGCAGGACACGGCGAGGCCGTCCGTTTCGCTCGGGGAAATCTCGCTCACTGCCATCCTCTATCCGAAAACGCAGGAGGATAAGGATCAGGTAATATTTCACTGTTGCTTACATAATTTAGAAATGCAATAAATTAGTTGCAAGCCGGTTGGATTTCTCCTGCGTTTCCTGAACAGGTGTTTCGGCCCTATTTGGGGTCTCCTCAATATTGCAATCACAGTGGATCGCAATACCCCTCTTCCTATGTCATGCCAATGAAAAGTGAATTAAATTTGAAAGATGGTCATAAGTTAACTCTAACCAGTAACCTTTAGTTTATTGCCATAGGAACAAGTTAGTGTTTTTGTAATTGTTACTATTTACGGAAATAAACCGAAAGATAAAGTTAACTTGTTATTGAAAAATCGAACCTAAATAGTGTTTTTTATTTCTAAATGTTGAGATAGGCAGTATAAAAGCCATCTACTAAATGTTAGGAAATTTCAGAAATTTCTGTTTATAATCAGACATTTCGTTATCATTCGACGAATTCGAAATTTAAACTAAAATTTGTAACTATCATGAAGCGAAAGAAAAGGTTTGGATTTGAAAATAAAACGAGCTGCTCTAATTTGTCAGTAGAAAGATATTTTAAACATACAAAATTTATTACCACACAGATGCGAAGGCCGGCATTCCCGCCATTGTTTAGGTGTGATATTAATCAGATAGTGTGAGGTTACGAAATATAGTGCACTATTAATCAAATGATTTCACGGCATTTTCATTATTATCTCTATTCTTGATCAAAACAGCAAATTGGTGAAAGATGCATCAATGTATTAAAGCTACAATACGCCGCAATTTTCAAAGTTCGCACTTTATCAATCACCTAAACAATGGCTGAAGGCCCGCAACCTTCGCATCTGTCTCCTAATCTGTGACGTTACCGAAAATCATTTGGCCAACATGAACTACGTTTAGGGGTAAAACAGGCCTCCAACAAAACCCCCAGAATTCATAATTTATACAAGAAAAATAAATTTAGAAACGCCAGGATTCATAGTTTATCTAAGAGAAATATTTTCTAGTTAATTCGATCGCAAACGCAAAAGAGTTTTATATGTAATGGCCGCATTGCATTAGTGTTTCATAAAAGCATACTTGCATCGATTCTCTAAACAAATTCAGAAGAAGTGAATTTCAAAAACTGGAGCAAAAGTAAACTCAGGAATCGTCGGTGATAAAATGAAAATTTACCTTCAACATTTCGAATTTTGCAAATTAGTCTAATCAAATCCGGAAAGTCTAGTGAAGGCCAGCGCCATCTACTGCACTGTGGAGGAATAATTTCAATACAATAGCATCATTTTCATTTCCTGCCCTTTTTAATTTCAAATTAATTTTTAGTTATTTTTAGAAGGACAAAATTGTTTTGCTGGTGTCTTTTTTTTCTGATTTTATGTACCTTTGCTTCCTTCCTCTCTATTAAAAATAACAATTAATAATCATGTATCAGAAAAGTTGGAATTTTTTTCAGTAAAGAATTAACCGCGCCATCTACAGGACAATTTCGAAAAAAGAAATGCCCGTGTAATATTCTTCGCTATCAAAGAGTTCTCCTATTCTTATAATTAAAAAAAAGTAAAGTATGTATGTGTACAATAACGTGTTTATATTCACTAAACTGGATTGAAAATCACAAAGTCTAGTGACAAAATCACTACATTGGCAATACTGGTTAGCCGCTACCGTCAACTTCACTCGTAACTGTGACGTCAGATGCGAACGCGATAGAATTTGAAACCCAAGTAACGCAAATTTCAAATAATATTTCTCGTCCGACTTGCCAGCGTTCGAAAAGAAATTTAAATTAATAAAATAAGTTTCAACTCACCGGTTTCCAGCTCTTCTTTTGAGGTTGTGATACCTTCCGCATACGCGTACGAAGTTCTTCGATCACTTCGCTCCTTTTACACGAAAAAACGCACTGCATCAAAATCACTATCACCTCAACTATTCTGTAAACAAAGACCACAATTTAACGCTACGAATAAACGCGATTTTAATTAATGTAGAAGATCGCACAAACACGGGACGCCATCTTCGCGATAATATTTGAAAAGCGCGTTTGCCAAGCGCATCGCAAAATCGTAGTTTCAGACTTTCCCACCGACCAACGCCAAGCCAACACAATAAAATACTTATTTCCCGCAACTAATTTTACCTGAATTCTATAAACATCGTTCTCTTTGTAGAATAATATTGTATTTAAAGTCCGTTCATTAAGATTCGGGGTTTTTAATAATAGTAAATAAGCTTGGCCGAAATATTTATTTAGAGTCGGAGCCGGCAACGACGCAAGCACTGCGTTCTCCTTCTCCAACGTTTTTATTATGTTTTTTTTTGTCGTTTCTAATGTAGTATCACTGGTAAGTAAAAAAAAAACGCCGGAACGTGCACAAATGGTCGCAAAAAGCGTGCGGAGAAGCGCAAGAAAATAATTGGGAACATTTTAGAAGGCGCGTAAGCGAAACTGAACTAAAAACCAACCGGTTGCTAGGTAACGTAATAAGCACGGCGTTTCAGCGCCAACGCGGCGAACCACGGAAACAGACTCTTGTTTTGGCGCGCGTCTTTTGAATTTGAATTTTGAATAAATGGCACTCAAAGATAGCTTTTCTTACATTACTTAATATTCGATTTGCTTTTTCGAATATTACTTTCAAACAAACATAATTTATTTTATTTGTGTCACTCACATTTTCTATTGTTTTTAGCTTTTTTCAATGAAACATTACGTTTTTATTATCGTATCGGATGACAAATTAATTAAATCTCTAAAATATTCGTCCCAAAAAAAAGAACGTAGGCGAAAGAAAATGTTTAAATTGCATGAACTTTTAATAATAAAAATTCGCTGGACGGCGCTGATTAAAAACTAAAATTTCATTTTCAATATTAATTACGCTTAAGAAATTTTCTTTTATTTTACGACCAAAGCGAAGCAAGAAAACTGTTAAATTTGTAAATTTTGTTTCGTTTTGGCCAAAAAGCGATCGCAGGATGTCGCTACTTAAGCTTTTTGTTAAATTTAAGTCAAGAAAAGTGTCCACTATTTTTTCTTTTTTTTTTATTGGCGGCGTCAGTACGTAATTATATTTTTTCTGTTTGGAATTTTTGCGCAATTTTTGTGTAAATCAGACGTCACGATGCTCGTTAGGGGGCCGTTCATCCTTCCTGCGTCATCTGAGCATCGATTCGGAAGCGAAACAATTAACCTTCGGTGATGGCGCCTTCGAAATGCACTTGGGAGGAAGGAATTTAAAATCAGTTTACCGGTCAGCACCGCGGGGTACGGGCGAAGAAGTCCACTAAGTCTTCGCGAACGTGTTTTCAATCAAAAAGAAGGAGAAAAAACGATTTCGCTCGACCGGATAATAAAACAAAACGAAGTGTCCTTTGCGCGAGTTTTCAGTATTTTTTGCCATCGAAGCACAAACACAAATCCGACTTCATTTGTTTATTTAAGTTTAAATTCAAATTCCGTGGAGAAATCGAAGGCGGCGCGGCGGTGTGAACGTGCATTACGTGATAGTGTAACGTAATTATTAAGTAACGAAAGTAAACGGCGGCGTTCAATTAGCCTTATTGCACTTTCTTCAAATTTCGTTTTGCATTTGATTGAGCGTTTATTAACTTATCAATTGCGCGCGGTGGAGAGGGGAGGGGTTAAATCAATGATTCACACATCAGTGAACTAATCGAATAAATGTTGTTGCTTTAATTTAAAAATTGCCTAAAATATTTTACTGACTATAATTTAATTTAAAACAAAAAATTGCAACAGTGACGCTAGGAGCACGTTAAAGGTCAAAAAAAGGCAAGCAGTTCGTTCCATAAAGGCCGCACGTAAGGTTCCGTAACGAAAACAAGAAAATACGTGGCACGTGTTACGCATTCTTATGTTACATTAACATTACATCATTAAAAAATCGGCTCAATTCGGTTGTATCATTCGAATTATGAAACGACTTCCTCAGGCCTGGAGTGTGGAAAAATCTTACTTATTTGTACACTTGCGAACAAAAAAAAACTAACATTTACAGATGATTTGTTCATACTTACATATTTACATAGTGTATACTTGTTTTGCAGTTTGAAGGTTATAATAAATGTCATATGTAGTGGGGTTATGATAGCAATGTGACACATCATGACAACTCCAATAATTTCTATCCTAACAGATCGAAAAACAATTTACGGTACGTATTTTTTTGATCGCAAGTGTACACTACCAATTGAAAACGCAATTTGAAATAGTTTTTAAAATCAAAGCAAAGTTCACTAACCCCTGACCTTCAAACGAAAAGGAAATCTACACGTGAAGTCATGGTAGAAGATTTTAAAAACGGTTGCAACATTTCTGTCGCTCAGTGTATTCAAAAATAATTTTGCCAAACCAGCGATTCTCAAACAATATATTTCAAATTGAAAACGTTATTTATTGTCTACCAGTTTTTCTGTAAAAGAAAAGGAATTGAAACGTAACCTAAAAATGTTGTACAGGAAATGCCCACGTTCAATTTTTTTGTTTGTTTGGCCATGTGTTGCGCGCGCATTTGTTTTTCATAGCACGCTTAAAATGCTGCCAATTAAAGAATTTGAGGCGATTTTGAAAAGTCAGAGACAATTTTAAGTGATTTTTTAACATACTCGGTAACAATTTGATGATTTTATTTTGTTCATTTATTTTGTGCCTTTCGACAAAGAATAGCAACTACCTAACGTTGTACTGGTTTATATTTATTTCTTTTTTTTTAAGATGACGAAATAATTTTTCAAAAAATCGAAACTCAATGCAAATCCGAACGCATTTTATTTTATAAGAAGATTTTTTTAAAATTCTAAATCGTTTACCATTTATTTATTATATATTTACTTATTTTTATGGAGAAGTTATTTTTCAAGAGAAAAAAGTCGAAATTCAATGCAAATTCGAACGCATCATCTTTTATAAGATTTTTTTTTAATTCTAAATCCTTCGCCATTTTTTATTTCCTGTATTTGTTACGCAATCGATCGTCTTTTGTTTGTTAAACTTTGTTCAGATGTATGTACCACCCGTATACGCAAAATATTTATTCCGGATCAGTTTCTAATTGGTTCGTTCAAAAAAAAACAACCAATCAAAAACACTTTTGATACAAAAAATACTGAAACAGATAGACTCGAACTTTCAGTAATAATTTTGAGTTTCTTACACAATTGATTGTTTTATTTTTAATTAAAGAAAACAGTTCGTTTTTTTTTCTAGACAACAAAACTATTTGTTGCGGTTGCAAAGTATTTTATTTGTTTTGAATATACTTGGCAACACAACACAACAAAATCTTGTAACGCTTATAAACAAAGCGAGGATTAAAAAGTCCCTGCCTGCAGTATTTCTCGATGCGATCGATCGAAATCGGATGACGTGCGCCGCCACGGTACTATTTCATCCTCGCTTTACTTACAAATAAATAATAAAAATTAAAAAAAAAATCCTCAACTGTTTTTGACGAAAAGAACAAGAAAAGAAAAACGTTTTCCTTTATGATTGTTTTTTGTTGTACAAGTCTAAATTTTTGAATACAGGGTGTAACTATAATGAGGGGGCAAACTTTCAGGGCTAGTTTCAAAAATATGACAAAAGTTCATACAAACGTAACCCCCAAACGCATAGTTTTTGAGATATAACAAAATCATCGGCCATGATTTCATTTTTGATAAATCATAAGTTTATGTCGATTTCAAACATATTGATCTTCTGGATACATGACAGACATTACGACATGATATTTAAATTTTGATGAGTTTATTTTAAATTTGAGAAGATGTAAGAACTTTCATAAAGAATAAATTTTTCTCTAAGACATTAATAATAAAAAATTTTTGCCGGTCAGTGTATTTCAAAAACTATGAGTCTGCGAACGCGTATTGTATAAAACGTGCGTTTGATTTTGGTTAGCAAAAAGCAAAAAGAAAAACCAAATAAATTGTGACAGGAACTCTAATAATAAAGAAAACCAATTACAAACAACAGATACAATTTTTCTGTCTTGAAAATAGTTATTCAGGTGGCGCATAAGCTCAGTGCGGCTCTGTTTCTGAATCGCCATTTAATCAACTAAACCGAAATCGAGAAACAATTGGAAATTATTATTTCAGAAGATAAACCCGCGCGTAATTCACCGAGCAATTTTCATTACCATCGCGCACGCAACCTGTAACCATAATAACCTAGACACACACAAACATGTAAGGGGTAACCTTGAGATCTGACAACCGCGTAATATGTTGGACTACACGAGCACAAGCCGCTTACGTCGAAAATTCAAGACAAAATTCACCAAGTTCGGTGGCAAACTGCAGCGCGATGTGTTCGGTTCGTTACAAGACATCGCGGCAAGTGTGAACTCTCCCTGTTTCACAACGGGCTGGCGAAAATTGTTACGGCCAAATGCCAACGGGAGAAGGTAAGCGATAAGTTATCAATCACGACTTATTGCCCCCTGATGGTATGGAAACTCATAAATTCGATAATCACAGAGAAAATAATTCGTCTTCAGAGGAGGAAGAAGAGGAGGAAACCGAGGAGAATGAAGACGAGGACGTTAACAAAACCAAAAACCTAATTTGTGAAGACCCAGGAGGAAAATTCGTGGTTAAAAATTGCAGAGTGCAACGGGTAAATCCCCCCATCATATCATTTTTTGTTTCTATTTTCTAGAAAAGAGTAGTGCCACCTTCGTATTTCATTGTCAAGTTTGAAAATGCCTATTATCCTCACTACGAAGACAATTTGGATCGAATCTGTTGGCATTCTGTATAGCTATTCAAATAAACCATTTAGTAGACGGGGAATCCCACAAAGGAACATGAAACATCCGAGTGTTTTCCTGCGCCCCTCATTGTGCTTGCTTTTCATTGTACCCCCAACAACAACGATCCTTTGTTTGCTCTGATAATAAACAGGCATAATTAACTAAATATAAATTACGGTGTTAATTAGAAGAGGAAATTACTCGTCTTACATTAATCACGCTCACGGTTCGCGTGTGCGTTTCTCAAAACAACGAATGAAGCCGGAGGAGGGACGGCCGAAACGTTGTTCGTCTTTTTCTTTTTTAGTACTTTCAGCGCAACGCCAAGACGACGGACGTCAACAAGCGCCTCAAATCGCAGATATGGAGTTCCGTCGTAACGATCGTCCTGATCGAAGGCAGGGGACTCCTCATCTGCGATCCAGAGACGGGCTCGTCCGATCCCTACGTCAAGTTCAGGTTGGGCAACGAGAAATACAAGAGCCGGACTATCTGGCGGTCTCTCAATCCGAGATGGCTGGAGCAGTTCGACCTCCACCTCTACGACGACGGTGACCAACAACTCGAGATCACCGTCTGGGACAAGGATCGAGCAAGAGATGACTTTATCGGCAGGTAAAAAGCGCAAAACCAGTTAAATTCACCAATTGTTTCATCACTTATCCCGGTTCGTTATGGTTTTGGTGGCAGCGGTGGGATTCGAATCCACGTCTTCGAAGAAATTGATGAAACAGCACCGCCACCAATTGATAAATTTGCAACTAAGCCGAGTTTTACTCATTTTAATGAAGTTCTTGAATCGAAGAGTTTAAACAAATTTATCGCGAACGTGTTCCAAAACGGAAGCAGGTGTATTTAGATCAGTGAAAGCTCCTGGCGAGCTGGCTTCGTGTCATTCGCGTGGTGTTTTTGATTCATGACGGAAAAGACGGTTGACCAGTCAAGAAAACTAAATCCCTTTATAAAGAGAGCTCAACTGGTCAACTGTTTAGACACATCATGTCTATACTCTTATGGCGCTTTCCATTAGGATGCACTTTGTGCACCGTGTGTATTTTTATTTCGTTTTAACCTTATGGAATAAAATGAGATGAAGACACACTGAGTGCACCCCAATCGCCCCTAACGCTATTGGTATAAAGGACTCGTTCTCGCCCTCTGTGAATGCAAGGTCGAATCAATTTGCATTTTAAGCTTGGTTTTCACTTAGAAACCTGTCCCTGTAGGTGCGTAATAGACCTGAGCACACTAGAAAGAGAAAGAACGCACGGCATCTGGACCAACCTGGACGATGGTGCCGGATCCCTCCACCTCCTCCTGACCATAAGTGGGACGACGGCCTCGGAAACCATATCCGACCTCACGACATACGAAGAAAATCCAAGAGAACGTGAGGCCGTACTTGACCGATACGTAAGTTATAGCTTTGCTTTTATTGCCTGCATCATTGCATTGGTGAGATTAAAACAAGAGAATAAACAGTCCCTTTGCGGTCCTTGAACACCAAGACTTCCGCATACCAAAAGACTTCCCTATTTGTCAAACCATTTTCCAGATTCGGAAATGTCAAGTCGTAATCAAGTAGAAATGTAATTTGACAAAGTGAGAAACATAATTAACAAAAGGACGAAAACCAAAAGAAAAAGACTGTATTTAGGGTTGCAGTAGCTAACGTTTTCCTTCTTCTCTTGGTTGTGGGTAGGCCTGGCATAGGACTTTTCACAACATCAGAGACGTGGGCCATCTCACCGTTAAAGTATTTAGAGCGACGGGATTGGCCGCTGCAGACCTAGGCGGAAAAAGCGATCCGTTCTGCGTGCTCGAGCTGGGCAACGCCCGCCTTCAAACCCAAACCGAATACAAGACCCTCTCGCCCTCCTGGCAGAAGATCTTCACGTTCAACGTCAAGGACATCAATAACGTGCTGGAGATCACCGTTTACGATGAAGACCGCGACCACAAGGTCGAGTTCCTGGGCAAAATCGCCATCCCCCTGTTGAGGATACGCAACGGGGAGAAGCGATGGTACGCGCTCAAAGACAAGAAGCTGAGGAGCAGGGCGAAAGGAGCTTCCCCCCAAATCTTGCTCGAGATGACGGTGATCTGGAACCCGATCAGGGCGTGCCTGCGCACGCTTAACCCCAAAGAAGAGAAGTACATGCAGGTCGAGGTTAAATTCAAGAGGCAGGTCTTCGTGAAGAACGTTCTGAGACTCAAGGTGATTTTCATGCATTTCTACGAATTTGGGAAGATCTTTCAGTAAGTGGTGAATCCCCCAGCACTTTCAGCCAACTTAACTCAAAATTAACTGCAGGAATTGCTTCGAGTGGGAGTCGACGTTCCAGAATTTCGTTGCCTTGATCTTCTGGTTGATTATTTGCTACTATTTCGAACCGTGGATGGTCCCCACCGTCGGTCTTCTGGTCTTCCTTAAGCAATACATCGTCAGGCAAATAACTGGGCCTCAAGCAGTACCGTGGGATGAAGTCGCCGACTCGGATATGGAAGAAGACGAGGAAGACGATAAGGAAAAGGTTTGTTTAACGCAGCGAAGACCACCCGCCCCAACATCAATTATTGTGGTTGCAGGAGGAGAAGAAAAGTCTGAAGGAGAGATTGCAAGCGATCCAGGAGGTGACGCAGGGTGTCCAGAATGCGATTGGTCGAATTGCCACGTTCGGAGAGAGTGTCAAGAAGTAAGTATCCGCCTCCCCTCTTCGGCTTGACTCCCTCGATAACGCTCGGCGGCCTGTTTTCAGCACATTCAACTTCACTGTTCCGTATCTCTCTTGGATTGCCGTCTCGCTGTTGGTCGGAACATGCTTGGTCCTCTACTTCATCCCAGTCAGATACCTCCTGATGCTCTGGGGAGCCAACAAATTCTTCAGGCGACTACTTCGGCCTCACTCGGTGCCCAACAATGAATTATTAGACTTAATATCAAGAGTACCCGACGACGAAGTACTGGTAAGTTAATTTTCTTTTCTTTCGCGGGTTGTCGGTGCGGCTGGCTTTGTTTTAACTAACCCCTACTTTGACTAGCGAGATAATATTAACACTTGTGGCATGTTGAGGGATGAGGACTTGGAAGGTATGATGCATGAAATTCAGAAATTCATCTCATTTTCAAAACATCATCACAGTCTAAGTTCCGACAGCTGTAACATTAAGCTGAGAACTTAGAGTGTGAATGTTGACGTTAAAATTCTTATGGTAGTACTAAAAAGGAAACTGTAATTTGAAATTTCAGCTTGCGCCCTCCTCCATGAAGGCGGCAATTTAGAACTACTGCAATGAATAAGATGAAATTAAATTTGATTGGCTACTCATCGTTTATTGTTAAGTAAAACTAATTAATCATTGCACGATAATCATTTATTTGTTAGGTGTTAACGACAATCAATAAATAATCGCTGCTTTAATTACTTAGTCAAAGGTTCAGCTCTTAAGTCAGTTCGAAATCGTACTGGGCATGCGCTCTTACCAACTGCGCAGTGCGCATGACAAGTACAGTTCCGTACTGTGTAGGAGCTAGGAGCTAACCTTAAGTGTGTAATTACTCAAATATTCAAAGGAAGGAAACTATACGCCAAGTGTTAATATTTGACCTGCTTAGTTGTGGGCAAACTTAATGGCAACCGCACTGTCATCCCATATCGGACGCATGTCAGTATTTCGCTGGTACTTGCAGCTGGACTACAGGGACCTTAAGATCATGATGGGCGGCGAGACGGAGCGGAGGCGGGAGCCGCGCAAGAAACACAAGGCGTCCTAGTGGAGGTCGAACCCAATCGCTCGGATCCGCAGAAGGATCTGTGCACGCTCGGCCCCCAACCCAAAAGTCTGATCACTAACCAATGTTGCCATTTCGATGTCTCTAGCGTGTAATACCCTGTCACTGTTACAAAACTATCAGATGTGTCGATTTAGTGAGATGAGTGCCCGCAAAGCGCGCGGCGGCGGGACTGTTCATTTGTCCGCGGCGAACAAACAAAAACATTGAAACATTTGAATTGCCTTTTTGCGTCATTGTCTTCCCTTCTTTACTTTGTCCAGCACACCGTAGTCTGGTTGTAAATCGATGTTAACTTAACTTAACTTAACAACAGATGGCGACACACGCGATATCCTTTTGTCTTTATGAAAGGCGAAAGAATAGACTTCACGGAACATACTAGAAAATTATGCAACTAATTTACCGAATAATTAATTAAAAATGCAACTTCGCAGATGGCAATTAGGTACTTTGAAAGCTTGCAGATTTGAGAAGCTTAAAAAACTTTGGTAAATCTGTGAAGTTGTAGCATTTAAACAATTACGTATGTATTTTGAGAAAGTACCGTTACAGGAAACTGTATTTTTTTTTCAACTGATCTTATCAAATTCCGTTTAAGGGATCAAGTTAACAGCAACCATAAATTGTAAAATACCTTCATAAGTGTATTTATTTCTTGCCCTGTTGCTTCTTCTTAACAGCAGTTTTAAGTTTTATTCATAATTTCTCGCAAACTAAAGCGCCTAGAACATTTTATGATGTCTATTCTTTAAACAGTTTGAAATTGAAAATCAATTACGAAAGAACGAACGTCATTACTACGACGAAAAAGTATAGGATAATTTACTGTTGTATATTTGTTTATGAATTTGGTCGGAAGATGGCGCTGATGTCGATGGACGCTCGTTGTCAATTTTCTATGCGAGACTGCAACCGTTTCAATAGTGTGACAAACGTGAATCGAGGTTAATCAGAAAAGTGTTCCTATACAATTTTTTTTTGTCGTTTAACAATTCAAGCGACAGCTGGCGTTGCAATTTCAACATCATTAGAGTCCTTTATAGTGTGAATGACAGGATTAACAGCGGAATAAGAAGCTTAAAGCGAATTGCTTTCTACGTAAAGGGATTCAGATTCTTGGATTGTCGTTTAATTCTTACTATTGGCAGTTTGAGCAAAGCCGTCTCCCCCTGGCGGTCATAATTTGAATTTGAACCCCAACAGATTAAAATAATTTTGTTTAACAATGCTTCCAAACACCACGTGACACTTATTATGTTACACAATCACACATACTGACATAAATAAATGAAACACAAAAACAAACGTTACTTGTCAACGGTGGCGCCGCCATTTAAAGAGACAACTCAAAGTCAGCAATTTTCAACATTTCGTGTCACTTATAGTTGGTAATTCATTCAAGAGATGGCGCCAGTATAGTTGTTATGGTTGCTGTTATCGGTAGACACGAGCAAGTTCAATTGTTTAACGGCGTGTATTGCAAAATACCTTCAGAGCGTTATTTTGTCTTTACATCGCATGCATAACTTAACGTTTTATGGAAAGATGGCACCACTGGGAACATTTGTGTTGCAAGGAAAATTGTCACGAATAGACACAATAATTTTAACAGCAAAAATGTTCTAACCACTAAATTTTGGTATTTTAATATCTCAGGTCACTTACAATTAATAATTTGATCAAGAGATGGCGGCACTGTAAGTGTTATGACTTGAAGCTATGTACGAATAGACACGAGCAAATTCAATTGTTTAGAAGCGTCATTTTTTTGCTAATGTAGTACTTTTTTAGCGACGCCAATCAAATACAATTACAGAATGTCACTGCGTGTCGACAGAAAAATCTAATAGATGGCGCCACTTACTATGACTAATTATGAACCCATATCTATAAAATTTTATGGCGATGATAAATGTCGAAGTATTTGCATTTCGCCGAAATAAAAACGAACAGTAAAACAAAAAATTACTTTGGATGAAGAGAATTCCATTCTTTTAGTCGCATTTTGAGATGAGTTTTTGCTATTTAGTTGTTTTTCTCGAAAATAAAATTATACAGGATCTTTCACCATCCACCCGCCTAATTGCAAGTGGCCATAAAGCAGTTAAAAGGAAGTTAAAAAGTCAGTACTTGCTTATATTACGTCAGACAGCGGTTCTCAACCGTTTCAGTTACATTTACCATCACGAAAAGTAATCCTCTAACACGAAAATTCCAGAGGACTTTTTAACTTCCTGTTGATTCCTTACAATTTGGCGGGTGGTTCGCGATACACCCTGTAAACTATCATATGTAAAAAGATTATTCTGTTAACGTCATTCTAAGTACAACGAATGTCATTTACATCCATTGATACGTAAGTCAGTTTTTGTAAAAAGTCAACTTTCCATGTCATTCCATGTTAAAATGTTAAAATAGTTACGATGGTCAATCTTTTGCCATTTTCTGCTTGGAGTAAACATGGCTGCTAATGCAGTACTCCCGAGTCACAAACTTATATGATGTTTAGGTTTGTTCTTTCGTATAACTCAAAGTTACCTAAAAATTCGCGAAAATCAGCAACCTGGCGATTTTAATAAGGAAAACAAAGGGTTGTCAGTAACGTAACCTGTTTTATTCGATCGATCGATACTTTTAGTTTTATTATTGCGTGAACGTTATTCCAAAAGTGTGGAACCGTGACACACAAACTGTTTAATTTTAATGTTTTTTATAGGTTAAGCAAATGTCATTTCAAAGTTTTCCTTATTATTGCGCCCTTCACAAAAGTTCCGTTAGGTGTCAGCAATTCGGTCAAACGAACGTGATTGACGCCTACATTTGACAGCTTTAAGACCCAGTTTCTCCATGTCAGTTTAACTTTAAGCTCCGCTTTATTCCCACGGTAACAATTGTAAGAACAATTGTTTCCGTACGAATAGAACGGAGTTTAAAATTAAACCCCAATTGAAAAACTGGCCCTTGATGTTTAAGTCCAAACAATGCAAACGAACAAACATGTTTATGCTTTTACAGAGTTGGAGTAAAACTAGAGCTGTTTCGATACGAGTAAAAGTAGTTACGAAAGTAAAGGGAACGCTGGGCTTTTATTAGAAATATTTTCATGTCATTGTTTAACCAGCATGCCACTCTGGGTGATGATGAAGAGGTTTAATTTAATCGGTTAACGTCCGCTAACTTCAAATAATTCTTCCCAGTTTTGCGTTCCGAAGTACCCGAGCAAGAAGCCGAAACAATTTTGGAAATGAAGCCGTACGGGCGAGTCCAACCCTGACCAGATAAATGAACAGTCCTTCCGCCGACGTACAACATACATTTATAATGAATAAAAAAAAAACTATTAGACATGACTTATTTTAATTAGTGATATTTATTTAGTGAAAAAGAAAACGGACGTTGTTGTTAATTAGTTAATTTATATAATTAGGATTAATTACGGGGGCTGTCCGAAAAGTAGTTGGGCGGGGCACCGGTACAGGTTAGGGCGTGCCCCGGAACCCCGTGGCTCCGGTTGTTACCACCAAAATTTTTCTATTTTTGTACCCGACTTATAGTTCGTTTAGATGCCGTCTCCCAAGTGAAAGCGTGCCCCTTAAAGCACTTTCGTTCTTCCAAAATCCAGTAGTTACGAAAGTCCGCATAGAACTAATATTGTTGATATTAAACAAACACAAACAGACGACTTCAAGTTTACCTCAACAAAAAAAAAAATTGAGTGGGCCTTGGTCAGCAAACAAATACTTATTACCCAATAGTACGTCATTTGTTTCATTAAAACTCAGGTATGTATTCGTATGTGTGTATGTATATCAAGGCTTATTTGATTTTGCCGAACGAAGTTGTTGTATTTGGCCTGTTTCATTTGTTTCACATCGTTTGTCTTACTTTAAAAGTAGTCTGACGATTAGTGTAATAAATTTCTCGACCGACTATCCTGATCCTAGTGACAAGTGCATGGGAATTTTATGACTGATTGAGTACGCTAAGCGCTTTTCACTTTTTTTTTATGTTCCGAACGGTGTAATTTTACAATGATTTTATGACAATAATTTATTCGTTATTGAATCGGTGTGTATTTGCCGATCCGAACAGGGCCGGCATGTCTCCTCATCAATCTTGCGTCATCGTCCCTTTTATGAATTTTTACCGGCATCGGTGTTTTCCACTTCAGTGTTTTCCGCACACCAACGCATTTTTTATATTTCGCGGCACACGATAATCAAATACTTATTCTATTCTACTTCTCTACTTCTTATTCGTCTTCTTCTTAAAATCGATTTGTAATTTTTTCGCTGATGGTGAAAAAGTGATATTGTATGATACTTATATTAAATGTTTTTTTTCTAATCACTGATTCGGTGTTTCTATTTCCTTTTTCTATGACCCTTGTATAAAAAATAATAATACTGCGATAATATTCAGAGTTAGACCATTTGGGGCGTTGGTCCTCATATTGCGTAACTAAAGAAATGTTCAAAACGTCCTAAGTTTGATAATAACATACATTTTAAATTGATAACTACCTTAGAACCGTATAATACGATGTTAATTTCTGTGTAATATTTGTTAGAAAGATAGAGATAAGTTCCCGCATTGACAGTTATATACAGAATTGGCCAAAGTGCAATAGAACATCCTGAGTTATGCATACGACCGAGAACACACTATAAAACAGAGAAGGAATGTGACTGGTTACGCTCACACTCCAGGGCAGAGGAGTTCGTAATGGACTGATATTTTTAAAGAATCTTATATTCTTTTGTTCCAAAGAGAGAGATAAGTTATCACATTGAAAGTTATATACAGAATACTATACACGAGCTATCTAAGAATGCGCGCTTAGTGACTCACCCTGTAGATTCACCAAAAAAAAAAAAGATAATAAGAACCGCATTTGACTCTGGTACCCGAGGAAGTCAGGAAAATGAAACGCCGCTCGCAGAACACTAGATGTAACAAAACCCTGAGTGTTAGGAAATTAAAAAGGAAACTGAACTATTCAAAAAAAAAAAAAATGTTTGGTGAACAATTTTTTACTTCGACTGTTCTTTAGAGATACCCCCAGGGAAGTGGCGCCTCCGCCCCGATTAGTTCCATTAAATTTCAATCATCAGAGTGACTTAGGTTGCCTATCCAGGTCAGTAACTAGGTAGTCTGTGTCCAATTTGGAAATTTGACAAATTTGTTTATTACATGGAATGTCTATTTTAGCAAATTAAAATGGCAGTTGACTAAAAGGGCTCGGAATTTTTTCTAAATTCCTTCAATCAATTGATCTTTTTAATAACTCTCACTATGAAAATTGGACAGCATGCCTTAGGCCTGTGTGACACGGTGTTAATTTTACACAAAAATCAAGTAAAACTTTTGTATTGACAAAGATCCTAAATATTTGGATTTTTTTGAATTTGTTCGAGGGAATAACCAAAGTGACTTAAGTTGCCTAGCCTTCACGTCAGTAACATGATCCGGTTGCCTTCTGAGAGTTCTTTGAAGCGCTGAACGTTTATTTTAACGTATCTGAATGGTCATTTGACTTAAAGAGGCTCGACATTTTGTCTAAACGATTTCCTCGCGCCCTTACCGCTCAAACTAGAATTCCTTCGACCGATTGATTTTTAAAATTTACAATCATTTCTTTCTTTATGTATGAAAATTGGGTGACACGTGCAATGACTTATTTTTCTAAATTAACGGCCGATTTCATACTCAGACTTTAAGGAAGCTTTAATTTAAAGTCACTTTAAGAATTCCTTAAGAATAGGGAAGTCTCGTTATAAACCAGTGTTAATTTCGGAAATTTTCCAAAATCCAAATTGATGCTGCAATTTTATATTGAAAAAGGTAACACAGAATTGATGAATTTATTTGAGAGAGTCACCAGAGTGACTTAAGTTGCATAACCTCCAGGTGAGTACGTAGACATTTCATCCATTTCATCATCGAATACAATGGACGTATAGTATTTCTCACGCGTCGAGAGTGCTTCATAGCGTGGAATGCGTATTTTTGCGTATCTAAATAGCCACTTGACTAAATGATGATTTCTTCGTACGCGAGAAAGTTTATCATCTTACAACGCAAGTTGGATTTCTGGAAGGATTTGTGAATGAATTTGTGGATGGATTTGTTGATGGATTTGTGGATGGTTTTGGAATGATTTGGGATGGATTTATGGATGGATTTGTGGACGGATTTCTGGACGGATTTATGAATAGTTTTATGGATCGACTTATGGACGGATTTGTGGATGGTTTGTGGATGTTTTAATGAAAGTTGAAGGTTTTTAAATTCTAACTCTAATTAATAACTATCAATCGATAGTGAACCGTTGAGTGCTTTTTCAATTAAGATTCTGTCCGATTAGAGTTTAAAAACCATTTACTTACAATTTCCATCGGATCAGAGTCGACTTCAATGATGGATTTATGAATGGATTTGTGGATGGATTTGTAGATGGATTTGCGGATGGATTTGTGGATAGATTTCTCTATGGATTCGCGACTCGTATGTTAAGTTTATAATTGAATATTCGGTTGTTTTTAGTCGCTTACAATCGTTTTTTATCTGATCATATGATAGTAGCAGTGCGAATCGAAGTAGTTTGGTAGTATTCATGAAGCACACCTTGAATGCAGGAAAAGTGTCGAACCATAAAGCCATCTATTGTCAATTATGCTAACTGCACTCGATTGCTTACTAGCCATTACAAAATAGTGATAATAAATTCATGATAATCCATTTTCGGCCGTATTAATCGCCCCATACAGTGCGAATCAAAATGGTTGGGTATTCAGATAGCAGTTAAAACGGAAAATCTCAAGCGCTATCTGTTGGCTATTACAATAAACTTACTTGCGTGCTTGCCATTAAAGAAACTAATACAAACTTGATCACATAACGTGATCGTTAACAAAATAAACATGCAAGGCGATGATAGTTGTTCAATCTGGTAAACAGCGTTTACAGCACCATCTGTTGCACATTATACAAACTACACTTAATCGCATGCCCGCCGACTCGAAAGTAAAAAAATCATAAATACTAATACTAACATAAATAAATGAAATTAAACCAAAAAGAGAACTTTTTCTAAAGAACTGCTCTAAGCGTGTAACGAGTGTTACGCAAGGGTTTCACATGAACTACATTACTATAAATAAGTGCTGGTACGAGTCGTTCTTTTATTTCTCTGTTAATTTTTACGTAACAACAAGAGTTCAAAACAATGAAGGCGCGCTTTTCATTTGGTTTCTCCACAGCACAGCGCGTTGAATTCTTTGTTGTTTCTGTGATTGCGTCCAATTCACGTGTCGTTCCTAATTGGCGAGCGGTAAAAAGAGGTGTTTATGATAAATGGACGTCCGTGTTCGCGGCCGCCATTATTAATAAGTGTTTTAATGAAAAGTCCAGTTCTTCAAACTGGCACGGCCCGGCGGTGGCCACTTTCGACGTACGCGGATGTTTGAGTACGCCTGCCTAGAATCAATTTCTTTGCGGATTAAAGATCGCAATTAGCGCAAGCCTCGTTGTTTTCCAGTGCGGAAAGAATGACCAATTAGGCGTAATTGTTCCTAAGTGGTACACTTTTAATTATATTCCTCATTATGCATTAGGAAAACTTGGCATGAAAAGTTGACACATTGAAAATTTATGCTACAATAGAAACTTAAAATGAAAATAAAAAGCGCATGCGTGGTCATGGCAAACGAATAAAAATTGGACTTTGGATTTTCATTCGGTTGCCAAGACTACGCATGCGCTTTTACATCAGTCAGTAGACTGACTCACAAGTGATAAACAGACTTAGGATTTTCATCCGGTTGCCGTGACTACGCATGCGTTTTACATCAATTAGTGAGTGGACTAACTCACAAGTGATAAACAGATTTAGGATTTTCATTCGGTTGCCATAACTACGCATGCGTCTTTACATGTCAGAGTGATTTTTAGTTTACCACAAACTTAGTGGTAAGCACGATGGTTAAAATACAGTGGCTGATAAGTTTGTAGGGCACCCAAAGGCAAAACCAACAATAAATCAGCGGAGAAATTATTATTTGCCATGCAATTCCCGCTGTTCTAACAATGTGAAAGCGGAAGCAAAAAGCGACCGCCGCGCCGCCGTTCTCAAGCGAATCGCGCCTTTTTAGAAACGCATGCGGGTCAGTGTGTCGACAAAAAATTCCGCAAAAATATTCAACCGCAACCGGCTCACAAGTTGAACGCAGAAATTCAGTTTTTAAAACGACCAACAGGGGCACACGCGCAGCGCCACCTAAGCTGATAAGAGCGATAAGGAAGATTTCTCCGGGCGCGGTCAAGTTCACTGTCACTTTTCAAGGTTACCCACAACCCGAAGCTATAAACGTCGTCATGTTTATTCAGTGCTTCAGGTGTTTGCATTCATAAAGAGAGAAGACGTTTAATTTAATTCAAGGTTTGAATGGGCTACTGAGAAGTCATCACCGTAACTTGACGTGTTATTGCAAATTATAACGAGTTATTCACCTGAAATTTAAATTGGTTTTATTTTACGACCACTTTTAGTAATAGGATCTTGTTCGATTATTTTTATAACCAAGGCGAAGATTAAAAAGTCCCTGTCTGCAGTGTTTCTCGATGCGATCGATCAAAATCGGTAAAATCATCTACGCCCCGACGCGACGACACTATTTCATCCTTGCTTTATTTATGACACTCGATCGAATGTTTTTTTTTATTTATGACACTTTAGATCAGAGGTTCCCAACCTATTTTAAGCAATGAACCCTTACGGTAACATGTATTTTATGAAGACGCAGTTTATAATGCAATTTGGATGATGAGAAATTGCGACTTGATAAAATGCGCGTTACTGTACAAGAAAATAAAAATTTCCATTGACTATTCCCTCTCAAATGTAATTAATATTCCTGAAATATTAAATCAAAATTTTGTTATTATGATTTCATTTGACCTTATTTGGTGTCTTCTTTTCTTAAATTATAAACCCATCCGATCGTCTTTTGTCTTGACTCGATTTTACATTTGCATTATAAGTTTGATTCTCTTCTGTTTTTTTTCTTTCGTTCAAACTTTCTCTCTTGGTTCGATCTCGCTTCGTAGAATTTTTAATTTTCGTCTTGTCTTCATCGCCGATCGTTTTTCCTTTTTCTTCTAACATTCCTTATTCGACCTTATTTGATTCAATTTTTAATTATTTAATCAATTGATCGACCTTTGTTTTGGTTTTCTTTGATTCGATTCCATTTGTTTTTCTTGTTTTGTAATCTTTCCTTTTCGTTTTTTCTTGTGTTTTGTTTTTTCTTAACTATCAGTCGATCGTCTTTTGTTTTGTTTTATTTTCTTTTACTAGATCGGTGTTTATTTTATTTCACTGCGCTGGAGTTCATTTTATTTTACATTTTAATTTCGTCGACTGTTTGCCGATTTTGGTTTCTTACCATGTTATTAGATTTTGTTAATTTTATTTTTTATTATTAACTGTTGGTCTTTTTCTTTAATATTTTTGATTGCGTTCGTCATTTTTTTACATCGATTTGACTTGCTAGTTGTGCACAATTTTGTATTTTCCTCCTCACCACATCGACGATCGTCTTTTGGTTTTGTTTTCGTTCGATTTGTCTGTATTTTATTTTTATTTTGACAATAAATCGATCTTCTTCTTCTTCCTTCTTCTTCTTTTATTCGCGTTAACACTGTTGACACATGTTTAATTCAAATGTATTTAAAATTATTGGTAACTCTTCTACTTTACTTTTAATTAATTATTCAGATGGGCTTGTACTAGACAAGAATTCATGACTAACTCCAACCGAAAGATCCCTAAAAGTTCATCGACCACCGGGCAACCCCTATGGTGTCATCGACCTCTTTTAAGTCTTCATCGACCCTACTCTAAATTCATTGCTTTTGAGATGACCTTCTTGACCCTACTCTAAATTGATTGCTTTTGAGATGACGTTCTTGGTTAATTGTCATTAAAGGTGGCAATTTCAGCCAATCTGCAATAAATGTTTTGCATATCCGGAAGGTATCTGAACTAAGTTTAAGTTTTTGAAGTGGTCGACTTCCACCATAACACGATGACCTATGACATATGTTTGACGTTTTTCTTACGCATATCAGATGACTTTCAAACTAGGATACATGCAAGATCCGAATAATTACTCCAGTTCGCCCAAACCGGTCGACCTTCATCGCAAGAAACGCGTCGATCAAAAGCAGTAGTGAAAGTCCGCCGTTTCACTTGCGCTCGCACGAAACCACAGTCGCTCCGAATCCGTCCGTCACAGATGAGATGAAAGATGGCACAAATTCCGACACGAAGCTCGAAAACCTTTCTTGGTTAGATCCTTCGAAAGGAAGGAATTTCTTTTTTTGAGACCGCACCGAGGAACCTCTTGCTTTCCTGGAACGGTTTTCCAGGTAGAAAGAAATTCCGCACTGTTTAGAAAGCAAAACGCGATGATAAAAAAAATTATTAATTTAAAACAATTGCACCTCGTAATTACTTGCACGATGGCGAGGAGAGCGTTTTTGATTCACTAAAGTACTTCCTCTTTACAATCACAAAACGGTATTGTAAGATGCGGGTTAATGGAGATTGGGGCCCTAAGACAAAAAAAACACACTTTTCCTCTGGCGACGAAAAGCCACCAACCGAAACATACCCGTACAATTCTCTATTCTTTACAAACAAAAAGGTGCAACCTCCGGAAAACGATCTTCTTGTTTGGGAACTAACTCATCACCTCGTCACGGAGTAAATGGGGATTGGGACTCTAAGAAAAAAAAAAACGTACTCTGGTCACAAAAAACCACCAATCGAAATATTCCCGTACACTCCTCTGTTCTTTTCAGCAAAAACGTACAACCTCCGGAAAACGATCTTCTTGTTTGGAAACTAACCCACTTCGTCATGGAAAATCTATTTTATCTTTCCTTAACGTCATGCCCACATGATCACACCCGTCACACTCAGCTTTGAACACACACATGTTTAAAAGCTACTCTCCGTTAGATATCGCGGCCGTTCAAACTTGGAGGCCACCGACGCGACGATCACTGGAAATATTCCACTTCTGATTTCTGCATACTTGGCACGTTAGTTTCGTGCTTTATCTTAACATGTCTGGCAGTAACTCAAACACTTATACATTCTGTTGAACGTATGTGAACGAACTAAATAGAAATCATACGAAAACAACAGCTTCTTTATCTGAGTCGATATAGCCATATGACCAGAAAAGTTCTTTTTTTTTATTTCAGGAACGTAAGAAATAATAATTCCTTTGGTATAGAGAAACTTAAAGTATCTCAATTACTTAATTTAAATAAAATGCAGCACAAAGTAGCCCCATGCAATGTCTTTAGTAGAACATATTCGATGCTTCAACAGTTTAAAAGATACAGTGTACGTTGAAATAACGATGAAAAAGACAATGATAGAAAATGACAAGAAATAAATCTTAAGGTAGAAACATCGAATAAAAAAGGTAAAGGTAGAAAAGGCAAAGAACCGAACCCGTTTAACATATGAGCGAACGATAATTAAAATTTTTTTTTGGTCTCTACACCTCTCTGTAAACGTATCCTTGGAGAAGACAGTTGTATCGACAATGGTTCCTAAGGATATTACAAGAGAGATAAATTTACAAAGGGATGAAAAGAACGGGCCTTAGTGTTATTAATTTCACCAGGATTCGCCGGAACAAACTTCAGATCAAATAAAGATAAAGCAGGCATGTTCGGCAACATGGCTGACAGCAACAAATTTACTTGTGTGTCGACATATTAATCAACTTGTTCGTAAGTTGCAGTCTCCTGGAAAAATATCCAAAAGCCAAGACCTATGCCTCAACTTATTGTTCTGTGTGTAGCATGCCATTCACTAGGTAACATGTTGGACGGACATACATATTGTCAAGCATGTTGCCCAACATGTTCCCCAGTGAGTGGACTATTTTACACTATAGGTGCTTTCTTTCGCTCACAAAATCGTGATCCAAATGCAACATTATATGTTTAGATTCAAAGACAGACGTTCTCTTGCAAGCTGATTAATCCCCACTTCCAGCAAAATTTCAATCCTGATCGGTAATCCCTTTTCCCCTTTGGATCTTTCCATTTTTAAGACTTGTTTGGATTGAACTGCAGTTATTTACAGGTCAGATGTCAATCAATAATTCAAATCTGACGTATTTTGTGGCAGTATCTACAGAATCCAGATTCAAACTAATCGAATCACAATTGAATTGAATTGAATTGAACTTTTAAGAGAAAGAAAGCAGCTATTAATTACTATTTTGCACACGCCCACTTAACAGATGTATCGCACCAATAAGTACTACCGCGTTCGGTTATTAGATGGCGCGATTTTTATTTCGATTTAATCATGAAAAGGGCCGAGATCTCAAACAACAACTCGTTCCACGTTTGCTAACTTTGTTGTTAGGGAAAGTATGTATCTTCAGGTGCAAAGAAAAGTAAACGACACCGATAAGGAAATGTTTGTGTAATTTTAGTTTAATCAAACCAGTTTCAGTACATTTTTTGACAAATATTTGTGACAATGAAGTAACATTAGTCCGTTACGAAGCATTAGCAAATCAAAGTCACACATACAATAGCGAGAAAAATTGTTTACTTCTCTTTGCACCCGATGGTACTTAAATTTTACGTAATCTCACCCTGTCTATTTGAAAAAAAAAAAATTATGGACTGGACTTTTATTCATTAATAACAATTTTGCACACTTCCATGTAACAGATGGAGGTTGTATCATACCAGCAAGCACTACCACCGTTGGATAAGAGGTGGCGCGATTTTTACTTCTATTTAAACTTGAAAAAGGCCTATAAAATATCTATAAAACAACTGACTTTGCTAGGGCAAGTAAGTACTTACTTTACGTTTTACGTAATCTCACCCTAACAGTCTGCTGCTTTAAAAAAAAACAGTGATGGACTTCATTTTATAATGAATAGTTCGGCAGGCGCGCACCGTGAAATGCAGCGCTAAATTACAATCGAGTGAAAGCCGGAGTTAATTGCCACTTTTATTAATCGGCCGAGCCGAGCGCGTTTTTTGAGCCGCCTTAATCCGTTCGCGTTCAGCTGTTTTTCCTGAATAATTAGCGTGGAAAGTATAGTGATTATACAGGGGGCGCACAGAATTACTACATCAAAAGTGTAACGCAACTACACTTTTCTAGTACTTAATAGGCTTACGTTTTGATTGACATCTTAAGAAAAACAAAAGACAGGCGTGGACCAGCCTTTATATTTCTACTGAAGCATGTACTTTATTTAATTATTAAGATAAGGCCAGGAAAGTGAATGAGCTGTCAAAATTTTAGGTTAAGAAAGCGACCGATGACATGCATTAGGTGAAGTACACTTCGGTTGAAACGCACTATGCGCACTGAGTGCGTACTCAGAGTATCTTCATCTCATTTCTGTACATGAGGTTAAAACGAGACAAAGATGCATTAATTGCGCACTTATTGTCAGTGTACACAATGCGCTTCAATCGAGAGCGTTGAAAAGTTCATTTAGCTGGCCACCTCTTTGTAAATTTATCATCCCTTGTAATATAATAATAATGAGTATTCAATAAAAAAAAAAACGGTCAAGTAGGTTGTAGCAGGCTTTTGTTGTTGGGAACGCACGTCGTCATTAACATCATTAGAATTTCAACTCTGTCGAGTTGACGGTTAACCTAACCAAGAAAACTCGAAAGCTGCTCCTGCAAATATTTATATTTAATATAAATTTTCGGTAATAAACGTTTATTTTTGAAATGTCTTCTTTGAGTTAAAGTGAGGTTAGAAGTGCAAGTGGCGCTTCACGCTGGTCGTATGAAGAACTGTTACCAGAAAAGACCAAATCAAGGACAAGAAATAAATGAATGAATGAATTAATGAAAATTAAGAGGCACATCAAAACTAACTGTTTGGTGACTCAAGTGACTTAAGCCACGTCTTGTCACTTTTAATTAAAAAATAATCTAGGGCTTCGGTTTTCGGTTGTCTACAGACTCAAACCGAAACGTACTTGCAAAAACAAAGGAGTTACGACTTGGGTCTCTCAGGATCTGACTGAAATTTAGCACAAAAAAAAAAGAATCGAGAGAAAGAAGGTAGGAAAACGGTCACTTTTGGATAAAGTTCTTTCTATTGAAGACAATTAGACGTTTTTGGAAAAACGCTCACGTCGAACGGAGAGGAAAAAGTTGCGAAACTCCGTGGTGTACAGGTCGTGCAGTTTTATTTGCATTATGCAATGGCCTCGTTCGGACCCCCGCGCATAGTATAGTGAAGGGAACCAACGCTTACCGGAATTCGCGTGCTCTTTCAATTCCGTCTGATACATTTACGTTACGTAAATGCGATCTTTCCAGCAGCCGCCCATAAAAAAAAATCCTAACACTAATAAATTATATTTTCAAATTATTCCGGGGACACGCCCACGCCTCCTCACACAACACAAATAAAAGAAAAAGAAACCTCTTGAATTGTGACCTTCCTTTCCATTTTTTTTTTTTTTTTTTTTGTTGAAAGAAGCACCTGGACGGAATTTGTTTTTTTGGGGGTATATACCTGAGCGATTCTGCGAGCCCCCTCTGAACCTGTTCTGTTCTGAACCCCCGAACACCGCAAGCTATAAGAAGGTATACGGTGGTAGGACGAAGACTTTCTTCGCCCGAATTCGAGCGGTGCTAACGCCGTACGCCAGTGAAGAGTGATGTAGTGTCCTCGAGGTATCTATCTATCGAAGGTGTTCTGTGATACATGTTTCGGATTAAATCGTCACCATGGTGAGTGTCGCCTCCTTTAATATTACATCATTGAAAGTATTTATGCAGGAATTCAGACAATTCAGAGCAAACAAAACTGAGACCGTTCAAAAAAAAAACAACTCGACAAAGTAAAATAGCAAGGGAAGTGAAACAAACAAACAAACAAAAGCGGCGGCAAGATTAACAACCTAAAAAATAGAATAAATAAAATAGATGGAATTTTTGAGGCACAACGAGTGTTTGAAAATCCGGAACTTTCAAAACTGAAAAAAAAAATCAGGCAAACTTTAACGAATTGTGAAGTACTAACGTGGAATTCTTTTCAACTATGCGAAAAATATACAACAAAGTGACTTATTTTATGTTTAAAGAACCTTTCGAAAATGTTTTCTTTTTAAGTCTACCAATTACAGACAATGCCAAAAATTAATTCAAATACTCTTCTAACAACATCAAAAGCTTTAGAAAAAATAAAAATAAATAAATAAATGACCAACTGAACCAGTGTTTCAAGAGCTTCAGGCCCCCTGCCTGTAATGAGTTGTGTGGCATTTATGCAACAGATTTATCATTTATACTTAATTTACATTTTCTAGTAAACGTATTTAGTCATGTGCAAATATTTAGAAAGGCGACTTAATCGCAGAACTGTTCCAGCGCATTCCAGCGGTAATGACCGTAAACTGAACAACCCATTACAGGCAACGATGGCTCAATCTAACTCCAACAACAATAAAATCGTCAATAAATAAACAATTATCGCAGGTACTTTCGCAAGAACAAAATAGATACCTCTTTAGTCATCCTGGCGAACTTTAATTAATTAGAAGCAATTATTTATAGGTATACTCTACGTAAAAGGGATTGAAACTCAAAGCAGGATGTTTGAGTTGAGGAGGGAACATGAACGTTCGTTCGTCCTCGACGGCTTTATTAAAAACAAAAATAAGGTCGTTGCGGATTGAAAGAACGCTGAAAGGATTGCTACGCAATTATGCAATTATATTACAACAAAATCGAACGAACGTGTGGTATAATAAAAAGATTATGGTGCAGGGAAGCCTTCACTTTATGGTTTCCCCCATTGATTGAGCGAGTATTCGACACTTAAAACTCATTATACATGGCTTTGCGCAACGGTATTTGTCGCAATCTATCTCATTTTATGCAAAAAAAAAAAATCGTAGTTTTCACGCGTAATCTGTTCCGATCTGAATATCGAAGGCAGTGAACCTAAATTAAAAAAAGAAAATTATACAGGGTGATTCAGAGTCGTCTCCCGATATGTTCAGGGTGAATAATACATCAAGAAATAAGGTCACCTTAACTCATTGTATTTTTACGCAACGGTGTTTATCGCAATGTATTTAATTTTGTGCAAAAAAATGGCAGTTTTCATGCGTAATCTGTTCCGATCTGAATATCGAATGCAATGAACCTAAATTAAAAAAAGAAAATTATACAGGGTGATTCAGAGTAGTCTCCCGATATTTTCAGGGTGGATAGAACATCAAGAAATAAGGTCACCTTAACTCATTGTATTTTTGCGCAACGGTGTTTGTCGCAATCTATTTCATTTTGTGCAAAAAAAAATCGCAGTTTTCCAACTTGAATTTAAAAGAAAGTGTACAGGGTGCGTAAATAGTATTGAATATTGAACAGCGAACGCAGTGAACCTAAATTTAATAGAAAGTATACGGGGTGCGTAAATAGAATTGCAGCGAACCGGATTATGTAGAAGCGGTTTGACGTTTAAATTTGACGTTTGGTAGGGTTAAATTATACATAAATATTCATATTTTGATATGAGTTTCACTTGTTTTGTACGACTGTCAGAGACAGCGATCTTGATTTTGTCTAATGGTAATCTAGGTTTAATTTGGTGACATTTGACTGATAATTAATAGATAGTATAAACACACTTGTTTCCACAGAAACCAACTATATTTTACAAATGACTCTGCAAGAGGAAAACGAGCTTATGATAACATCGAGTTATAGTATTTGCTATCAGCTTTAACGGAAATTGTAATTGCTAAAAATGATAACAATCAATCGAAAACACAGAAATATTAACTTTCAATTAAATTTTGCATAAGTCGTATTTAGTCACAGCCCTTTGAGCAAAAGATGTTTTCTCTACAGAATTAATTTGGTTTTAATTTTCTTCGTTATTTTAGAATAAACAAAGCTTATGATATACCGTATTGTATTTTTAAATCAATTACCCGCCAAATGACACCAAGCTAAATCTAGGTTGTCATTAAAAGAATCAAGACGGCTGCCTCTAACAAACCTTAGTCGCATAAAACAAATGAAACTCATATCAAGATATGGGTATTTTTGTGTAATTTAAACTCACCAAACGTCAAATCTAAATGTCAAACCGTTTCGACATATTCCGATTCGGTGCAATACTATTTACGCACCCTATACATAAATTTCTTTGGTTGGGTCGAATAGAGTTAGGCTGGGTTAAGTCGAGTTGACCTTTTAAATTCGGTTGGACTTGGAATTCTAATTATTTTAATTTTTTGTTGTGATGAGTGATGAATAGATAAAACAGCGACATCTTAGGATCACTTTTTGACCTGACATCAAAAAGCGATCGTAAGATGTCGCTGTTTTATCTACTAAATTTTTTAGTTTTATTGTTTTCATTTTATTTTTGTATTTCCTCTTGGGAAAGTAGAGTTAGGTGAAGTTGAATTAGGGTGACTCTGAGTGGGAAGAGTTTAATTTCAGTTAACCTTTAACTCATTTTCAGAAACCTTAGGGCCGATTTCATAATCGAACTAAAGGAGACTTTAAAATAAAAAGTCACATCCTAATGGATAAATGACTACATTTTCGCATCTTTTTCGTCATGTGACTGTGCCTTGTATTTTAAAGTCTCCTTTAGTTCGATTATAAAATCGAGCCTCAATTTCGATTTTTAATTTTGTAGTTTTATTTTTTGTTTTAAGCTTTTTTGAGTTTCAATTTTTAGTTTTAAATTGTTCGGTGTTAATTTTTTTCCTTGAAATAAATCTGGATTTGACTGTTTTTTTTTTTTAAAAATAGTTTTTTAAAAAAACATATTGTGGTTAGGAGTCAAATCCAAATTTATTGTTAGACAAGCCACAGTCTCCAATACATTAAACATTTTTTCCTTGAGTTGAGTGAAGTTCGGCTAAGTTGAATTGGGTTGTCCTTGAGTAGAGTTGAGTTGAGTGTAGTTTTAATTTTTCGTTTTAGTTTTGAATTATGATTTTGTTTGGTTTTGAGTTTAAATCTTTTTTAGTTTAAATGTCAAAACAAATGCGGAAACAATTATTTACACATAGGAATGTGACATTTATTTTAGTCCTCTTTAGTTTAATTATGAAACCGAGCCTTAATTTTAACAATTTTTTTAAGCTTCAATTTTTAATCGTTCCTTTGACCGTTTTGTTTTTAAATAGCCATAACTCCCAAACAGAAGCAAGTTGGATCTATCTTGATGAGACTTTCTTTCATAAAATTACATTTACGCTTTCATCTGCCAAAGTTTGCGAAGAGGCTAACGAATCACCCTGTATTTAAGGACCGTGTACTGTTGCTCTAAAATGTTTGCAGGCAACATTACTAGATTTTTGTCAACTGTTGTGTCCGCTGAACGCACCCAATAATTGAGATACCCAACTTTGATTCACAATCAGTATTATTTCTTTTTTGTTTTGCTTTCATTTGTCAAAGTTTGTGAAGAGGCTAAAGAATCACCATGTGTTTAAGAACCGTACACTGTTGCTTTAAAATGTCTCTGGGCAACGTTACTAGATTTTTATCAACTGTTGTTTCTGCTGAACGCACCCAATAATTAAAACACCCATCTTTGATTCACAATTAGTATTAGTCCTTCTTTTGGTTTTAAATCTTTTTTTAAACCGAATTTCTTCAAGTTAAGTTCTCCAAGCAGACTTCGAGTTATTTTTCGGTCCGGTTGCTCTGCATTAAACCGCCGAGGTGGAAACATGTCAGGGATTTCTCGCGCGCAAAAGTCTGCGGTTCGAGCAAGCGCAGTGGCGGACGGGGCCGCTTTTAAAAACGCTTTTTGCCGGCTTTATCGGCGCGTTTTGAAAGTGAGCATTAACCGAGCCGAACTAGGTTAAGTTACGGCCTCGAGCCAACCCGCGTTCAAACACAAGAATTTTCGCAAAGTGCGACAGAGCCCGTTCGGAATCGAGCGCAGAGCGAAAGTTGCGGTTCAAAGAGATTTTTTTCTTGTCTCATTTTTCTTATTATTTTCTACCCGGTCGGTAAGCAGCGGAAAGCCGCTGCGTACTTTAGCCAAATAGTTCAACAGCGCACACTGAAATAATTGCAAAGGAAAAACAAATTCGTTCAACAACACATTTTGGTCAAGAACAAGAACGTCCGTTATAAACATATAGATCATAAAAACAATTGAATACTTTTTCAGGCACAACCAATCATGTCAAATTATTTTAATAATTATTAATATATTCAAAGAGCAGATTAAAAGAAAGAAAAAAAACTAACGATCAAAGTGGCCTTGGCATATTCGTAAGTAAAATAGATCAATCTTTTTTCCCATGTTGTTATGAATGTAATTATAATTTGAGCGGAGCTGATTTTAGCTGCACAAAAAATTGCACGATTGACATACAAACAACAAAAGGCAAGTTGAAAACTTGTCAGTAATAATAAAACAACCTAATGAATAAACACGGAGATGTTTCGCATTGTATAATTTACTATACAGCAATGACCTTAACCCTGCAATTACTTTCTATTTATAGACGACACATCGTAATAATAACGTTTTGCGAATCAGGATGTAAGATATCACGCGTGAAATTCCTATGACTAACGGTGCTTCAGGCTTTCCACAAACTTTCTGCAATGCAAAGCGAGACGCTCGAGAATCTCCGCGATCATTTATGTCCGTCTATGCCAGATTAAACACGAAGAAAAACGTATACGTACATCTATTTTAAAATAATAATGCGGCCACTTTCTTTCTTCTTTTCTACTCGTTTAATAAGTGGAACGCTGAAAACACGGAAAAACGCAGCGGTTTCTCCGACGACGACGAGGCGTTCGCTGCGTTTAGGTTAAGGCGTCCGGCGACTTACTATATTAATTAAAACTGCACAAAGTACTCACCTGGAAATCCAAAGAACACGTCAGCATCTGTATTACCCTACGGCAACGAATTTCCGGCACTTTTTCATTCAAAAAATCGTCCAGGATCGTGGCCACCGCCGTTCAAAATCAGCGTCAACGTCAAAACTTAGACCAACCTGCAAACAAAAAAAAAGCTTGAACAATTGAAGTCCCTAAACGCTATGGTGACATTTCATTCAAACGAATTTATTTCTATTAAAGAAAAATGAATTAAACGAAATTACAACAGCTTTAAACGAAAATACAAACAACCCTCTGCTTATTGTTAATACGTACTTATATGATTTGTCGACTTTCGTGAGCAAGCATCCTCGTGCCTGTGTGTTTAGTACGACCGCGACGCGGGACGTTTAGGTTTGCATGTTGTGACATGAAATTATACAAATCCGCCAAAATAACTCACCGGATAGCCCCAAGGACTCCTCACACTTGCATTACGCCCCCACAACACCGAATTTGCGGCACTTTTCACGGAAATCAACGCGATTTCCGAGCGGCGTCTCTTTCAAAATGACTGTCAAACGGTGACCAACCCACAAACAAAAAAGAAAACTTGAACAACCGAAGACACCAAACGCCGCCGCCGCGCGCCGGCCGGTGGAATCTCAAACGAATTTATTTCAAAGAAAAGCGAATTAAATGAAATCACCGTCTTTAACGAAAATAAGAACAGCATGTCTTATTTCTTGATTTATCGAGTTTTGTCAGGACGCCGCCGTGCCTATGCTTAAGTACGACTGGCGGCGTTTACGTTTGCAACGGCAATCTTACGATTAAAAGTGTTGCAAATTCGTTAAAATAACTCACCCGAGGGCTCCAAGGGCTTTCTCACACTTGCACTGCGCCCCCACAACACCGAATTTGCGGCAATTTTCACGAAAATTAACGCGATCTTTGAACGACGTCCCTTTCAAAATGACGTGAAATGACTGTCAAACGATGACCAACCCACAAACAAAAAAAAAACTTGAACAACCGAAGACACTGAACGCCGCCGCCGCGCGTCGGCTGGTGGCATCTCAAAGGAATTTATTTAAAAAAAGCGAATTAAATGAAATCACCGTCTTTAACAAAAATAAAAACAACCCTCTTAAAGCATGTCTTATTTCTTGATTTATGGAGTTTTGTCAGCACCCCGTGCCTATGTTTAAGTACGATGCGCGACGTTTACTTTTGCAACCTTGGCAATAGCAATCTTGTGCCATAAAATTTTGCAAATCCGTTAAAATAACTCACCCGGGAGCTCCAACGGCTCTGCCACACTTGCACTGCGCCCCCCAAACACCGAATTTGCGGCACTTTTCACGGAAATTATCGATATCTGGGCGGCGTCCCTTTCGAAAATATCTGTCAAGAATAACCAACTTACAGACAAAAAAAACTTGAAAAAGTGAATAACATTAAATGCAAGCCAATTTTTTCTAATCTACTGGGTGTGTCAAAACGTACGGAGGAGATTGAAAGGGTTGGATTGTGTAAAAGATTTTAGCCTAAATTAGAAGGTGACAGAGTTATATTGTGTACGTTATCTATTCACCACTATTACATCGCGTTTGCGAATAAATTGGTCAATCAAAAACGATTTGCAACCAAATTTGTTATCAAAAATGTCACATTCATACAAGTTTTACTCTACCATTCAACTTTAGTCCAACACAGTGAGTAATTTAACCTTACTTTTGGACATTTTGACTTGGTTTTGACAAATGAACAAAATGATTTTCGTCGTCCACCTTACTAACCTTGAAACATTTCATTTAAAAAAAAAAGAAAATTGTCATATCTTTAAGGTTATGGTTCAAACTCATGTTTAAACTTTCACAACTCTTCAGCTCAAAAATAACTATCATTTTAACGAACCGTCCCTGGCAGAGTTGCCAGATTTTTCTTTTTTTCTTGAAACATATAGCCAAAAAGTAGCCCAATTATGTCAAAATCCGAGGTGAAAAAATATTAATTAATTTACATTGTTTGAAAAATTAGCAGGAACAAATAAGAAAAAAATCTCCAATAACAAAACAACATACAATAGGAGTATACACCATTTTAAAATTTTTTGCTTTGACAGCAAGCATGGCCGCCTTGCATGGGAGACTTATTAGGAGCAATTCCCGCTTCAATTTGTCTATCCTACTGCAATGTTAAGTCAAAAAGCGATCGTAAGATGTCGCTATTTCATTTGTTTAAAATTTTTGGTTTAAAAAACAAAATAATAATAATAATACATCATAATTTGTTGACAGTTGCTAAGGTGAACTATTCGTTTCTGTTCTTTCTTTCGCTAAAAATAAAAGCTGAAAGGAACAAAGGGAATAAAATAATAAAAAAAAAGTCAACAATAAAAGCTTAGGTTGGAGTTCACTTGTGTTATATTACAAGAAATCACCATGTATTGAAAAGAGATTAAGTAGGTAAAATTAAGAAATATACGAGCGCCATCTCTTGGTGAATTTTCTAATCAAAAACTGCAATGTTTCGAAAAAATTGCTAGCTTTTTTTTTGTAATATTTTCAAATTAAAATTACACTCGACTTGAGCGACGTGTTCGCATACACGGAAAGCGTAGCGTAAACCGAACGCATTGTCTGTCTGCTGTTCACCGAAAAGAGAAAGTCCTCAGAGGTTAGTGCCCCATATAATAAACTCGCGCTGACCCTCTTGCCCACTCGACCAGGGTTGTCGCAGCAACTTATTAATTTCCACGTCCTTTTTATTTCAGATTTTAAGGAAATCCTCTCTCAGGATAACACTCGTCTTAATATTAGGATTAGCCGTAAGCGAAGCGCAGAATGCCAGGTCGTACGATACCAGCGACTGGATACCCATAACGAAACCCAAGCAAGGAGAGCAGCAGGACCCAGCCGCCGTAGAAAAACGAGCGACGGGCCGCGTGCTGAATCTACCAGAAGCCCCCGCCGGCAAAAGCTTCTTCCCGGAAGATGATGGCCGAAACGCAAGACAGGCGGGCAGTGACCAGCAATACTTGAAAGAGACGACGCAGTATAGAGCGCCGCAGAAAAACGTGGAGATCACCCAAGCGCAGCTCCAACAGTATTACGTCACCCAAGGTCCACTTACGCAATCTTACCCCCAGGCATTGCTTAAGCAGAACTACCCTAATTTGCCTGTTCCGCAACAGTATCTCTTACAGCAGCAACACCAGCAGCAGTACTTGCTGCCCCAGACAAAGGCAAACAATGCCACGGTTTACAACCCCTTGGGAATAGGCGTGCAGACCATCAACCACGAGCTTCTAAGCGGAAGAGACAACGCATACAAGCAAATCGACCTCACATCGACAACCCCAAAAGCGGATAACCAAAACGTCCAACTATTGTACGTTCCGGTAGAACAACTACAGAATAAACAACGGGCGCCCCCAAGTTACAACGACCAACGCAAGCAACAACAACTCGTTAACATAGAAAAAGATTTCATACAGCAGGCCTTAGAAGCGCACAAACTACAGCAGCAGCTCCAAGCCTACCCTTCCTACACGCTACCTTTCTACACCAGCACATTACCCCCAACAACATTAAAACCAGTCTCCCGCAAGCGACGGCCGCACCAACCCCCTCTCGCGGTTTACATGAACGGAAATAAGGACGCGGAAGTCTTCGATGTGTTGAACGTCCTGAAGAATGCAAAATCCATAGAAGTTCAAGACGCCGTAAATCCGAACAGCCCGGAGATCTTCGTCGGCCCGGCCACGCTAGACCCCCCAGATGGGTATGCCAAATTCGACTTGCCCTACCTGTCAAACCTCGACTCGAATCGGGTGGAACGGAAGGTGGATCAACTGCCGTTTTTCGTCGCCCCCCTCAATTACAAGACGCCCCCCGGCTACTCCAAAATCCCTCTGCCGTCGCCCCACGTGGGTTCGGTGGTCGTCTCGACGAAGCATGCCACCGAAAAGCCGGAGTTCACCGTCATTTTAGACGACCCCCACCAAAACTTCGAGCAGTATAACATCAGAACGACGGCAGCCCCCCCTGCAAACGTACAGTTTGCTCAGAATCTATACAGCTCTGAGTATCAACCGTTGGGAAACCAAGATACCACGACACAGTACTATGTCAACAGGAGGCAACCAACTCGTTCCAAGACTAAAACACATCAGAGAGGTAGAACAGACCCAACCCTCCTAAGACCCGAAATCCAAGATGCCTTCACGGAAATTCATCAACACAGAGGTAGAATTGAGTCTACCCCCCAAAGAACCGAGGTGCAAAGCGCCTACGCGGATGTACATCAACATAGAGGTAGAATTGAACCTACAACCCAAGACGGCTACGCGGACTTACACCAACACAGAGGTAGAATTGAAGCGACCCAGAAACCCCAAGTCCAGTTGCAAGACGCCCCCGCGGAAATTCACCAATACAGAGGCAGAATTGGATCGCCCCGAAAATCGCAAAACCCCTACGCGGAAATTCACCATCCTAGGGCTAGCATCGACCAGACCCAAAAACCCGAAGTCCAATTGCAAAATGCCTACGCGGAAATTCACGATGTGCCTCAAATAAACACGTCGCCGCCCCCTCCTGAAAACGATCAGGTTTATCCGGGTGTGTCCCCCACGCCTCAGATAAGGCAGAAGCAACAGACGAGTCCTCATAATTTTTACCCCCAGCAATACGAGGAGGCCTTTAGCTCTACGCCCCTGCCCAAACCCAAAAATTTCTATGCGGAGCCCCAGGTTAGCTCCGCGCCTGTTCTAAGACCTCACCCCGAATACCCTGCGGATACCCAGCCGCGCATCGAAGACATTCTCTCGATTATTCCACCGCCCCCTGCAAATCCGAGTACTCAAGAACAACAGCAACAGCCAAACAAGCACAACGAATTTGATTTGGGGGCGGTCTACCCCCAATTTCTGCAGGTCCAGAAACCCGTCGATGATTACCAAAAGTTCGACCAACTTTTCCAGACGGCTTTCCTACCAAACCCCAACTTGAATCAAGTTGAAAACAACACCCCCAATCAGCCAAAGGCGGTGCCAAAACCTTCTGAGGCAACGCACGAGCAGACTGAAGAAGGAAAGTACACGGTCCTGGAGGAATTTTCGATGAGCCACCCCAAAACCACAACGCCTGGGGGTACAACACAAAAACCAGCGGAAGAAACCAGATCTGCCGATTACGTAGAGGAAACTTATAGAGGTAAAACACACCAACAATCTCCATCTCAGCCCCTTCAGGATTATTACGAGCAAGAGAACTACCAGGTGCAATTGCATCAAGGCAATCCGGTTTTGCCGGGGTTAATCAACGAATTGCAAGACCAATCAGTGAGACAGTTGCTAGCGCCGGCGCTGCTTGCACCAACCACCACAGAGAGAGCGACGGAGAAACTCGTGCAAGAGTACTACACGCAGAATCCAATTGGCCGTCCGGATTATGACTACGCCTACCAGTCGTTGACAACGACACAAGCCCCGCCCGTCACTACGGAAGCGCCCCAAATAGAAACGACGACCATTAAGCGGACGAGGGGGCGGGGAAACAGCAGATTTAATTTGCGCACGTCGACGACTTCCACGCCCAGGAGAAACGCCCACCGCGCAAGGACGCAGCATCCTTCGCGCAGCAGATATACAACGACACATCCCCCAATCACAAGCCAGATAAGCGCGGAGAGGTCGTCGCCAACCAGGCAAAGGTTCAGGACGAAAGGTAGGCCTTTACTCAACGCGGAGATTACGACGTCTCCTCACCCCCAATTGCCTCAGCCGAATCCCTATTACGAACTAGACCAAGTCAAGCCTCAGTTTGTTGCCAAGTCAAAGGAGCTTTCGCCCGAAGAGGAGTACCTGATTAAAAAATACAATTTGGCCTATAGCGTCGCCAACGAAAACCAGGACCTTCCAAATTCGAAAACCAACCCCATAACGGAAGTAACTACGTACCCTCCCCCTCAGACCGCCCCGGTCTACATACCGACAACCCAACCCACCAGTCATCACAGAACTACGGAGCAAAACAGAGTTAGGGGTAGATTCAGAAGCAAATCGAAGATTGCACAGTACACCACCCCTGCGATCACCACCACTACGACGCCGATCCCTACAACGACGGTGGTTTTAACAACCACACCCCAAATAGAAATCAAGGGTGGTTCGGATAAAGAAGAATTTTATGGATTCATTAGGAAACCAAACTACAGAGAGGCGGAGCCTAATTACAGCGGGGTGGAGCTAAATTATAGAGGGGCGGAGCCGAATTATAGAGAGGCGGAACCGAATTATAATGGGGCAGAGCAAAACTACAGGGAACCACAGGCTAGCTACAGAGAACCCCTGTACTCCCCCAGTTATGTAAGTAGCACGATCCAACCCCCTGCGAACCGCGTCCCGCACGACGACGATAAACCAGCCGACGTCGTCATACAAAATCCGGTGCAGTTCATCGGCGAAATCCGGCCGAAGTTCCACTCCACCACCACAACGACCACCGAAGCCCCTACCACCATCACGACCACCGCAAGGTATTACATAAGCACCACCACGACACCAGCGCCGAAAAAGCGCATCCGCGGCAGGATTAGGATTCCATCCCGACCACGAGTCACCTCTTCTTCCGCCGAAGCCACCACGCACTCCAGCAGTGAGGTCGAAACCGAATTTGAGGAGATTACGACGACACGTAGAAGCGTCGTCCAAAGAACCAGAGGCAGAGGTAGGGCCCAATTTAGATTGCCCGAGGCGCTGAGCAAGGCCAAAACGGGAGATGAGGATGTGGAAGGGGGTAATTACCCCAGGCCATTCACCAAGCCCACCTCCACAGAGAAACAGCTCTTTCAGATTGCGATCGACCCGGCTTACGAGGAAGACGACCAAATACCGTACGCTTCGATTCATCGTCCCAAAATAGTCGCCCCAAATGACATACCGGTCGAGGTTAACAAAATCCCTACGACGACCGCCATTGCAGAGGACGCTGAAGTAACCACTCTCCCCCAGGCGGTTGAAGGGGTGCGGAAGCGTGGTTATTGGAAGCTGGTTAAACAGAAGCCCATCGATGAATTTGAGGCGGCCGAATCGCAGAACGTCGGCGTGGTGAGCGCCAATAGCGTCGTCGGGGCAGACGACCACGACGACGAGGAAAAGTCGAAGACCAAACCGGAGACCTCCACACAGGACTTCTTCGATTCGATCTACCAGATGTTCGGGTTGACTGCTGAGAAAGTTGAAAATTCCACAGACAATTTGGCAACGACGAAGTCATCCACCGTCCAATTAGAAGAGGATGAGATCACCACGGAAACGACGTCCTTGCTACCGACGACGGAAGAAGCCGAGGACGTTTCGGACGTGAGCGAGACGGACGACGCCGCCGCCGCCGCCGCCGTCGTTTCAGTGAAGACGTCGACGTCGACGGAGATTTCCCACGAAACCGAAATATGCTATAAAGGTGTCTGCGTGAAATCGAAAGACATGGACTGAAATGTGTGTACGTATGTGTATAGAGACTTTAGATAAGGTTTGAACGAGCGTGACTGTGCGTGTATTAGTATCATTAATTAGCTCAAACTATTTTTGTATTTAAAAATTTTATTGTATTTATGAACGGAGAAACTGTCGTGTATATAAAAGCAAATTATGAATAAATTCTCACAAAGATGGCTTGATATATTTAAAAAAAAAAACGAAAAGAAAAAACAGAAGGCGGCCATTTTTGCTCCACTGCCGCTGGCGCTCTAAGACGCTTTTTGATGCAAATTTGAAATTTCCGCGCAGAAAGAAACGGCGACTCACTATACAGGGTGATTCTGTCTAGAAACTTTGGCAAATGAAAGTATGTAATTTTTTCGGCTTACGAAAAAAAAAATTGAACATTACGCGTTGCGAATATGTCAAAGTTTTTTTTTAACGGAACTCAAATTCCTGGGTAAATTCTAGTCCGAAACATGAATTATCACCCGGTAATACAGCTTTGGATCCAAAAAGCCGACATCATTGTGATTAGCTGTAGGCAGAATGGATATTAAAAAAAATAAAATAAAGCGTTTTGCGAAAAGAAAAACAATTGAACATCGACGTTACCACACTGAACACTGGAACAGTGAAAATAATGGCATTTTTGAATTTCAGAGTAAATTCTAGCCTGAACTGATGGGTCGCACCATGGGTCTAGCGCGTGGGGTTTTCGAATTTTTTCATTTGTTTTACAGAGTACAGCTCACGAACCAATTATGATAGACCCATGGTGCGACCCATCAGTTCATGCTAAAATTTACGCGGGAACTCAAAAATGCAGTAAAAAGCTCGACTTTCGTATATTTTCAAAAATTGCGTTGTTTGTTTCAAAAAATACACAATTTAATTAAAAAGCAAAACAAACAAAAAAAAAAACAGGAACAAAATAAAGCGTCAGACGCCTTTTAAAAAACAATTGAACGTGGTTTTACCAAGAGAAACATCAGAGTTTCTTCATTTTTTAATGAAACAGCCTGTATGTAATGGCATTTTTGAATTTCCAAGTAAATTCTAGCGTGAACTGATGGGTCGCACCATGGGTCTAGCGCGTGAGGTTTTCGAATTTTTTCATTTGTTTTACAAAGTACAGCTCAGAAACCAATCATGATAGACCCATGGTGCGACCCATCAATTCACGCTAGAATTTACTCGGGAACTCAAAAATGCAGTAAAAAGCTCGACTTTCGTATATTTTCAAAAATTGCGTTGTTTGTTTCAAAAAATACACAATTTAATTAAAAAGCAAAACAAACAAAAAAAAACAGGAACAAAATAAAGCGTCAGACGCCTTTTAAAAAACAATTGAACGTGGTTTTTCCAAGAGAAACATCAGAGTTTCTTCATTTTTTAATGGAACAGCCTGTATGTAATGGCATTTTTGAATTCCCGATTAAATTCTAGCCCGAGTTGATGGGTCGCGTCAAGGGTCTAGCGCGAGCGGTTTTCGAGTTTTTTCATTTGTTTTACAGTGTACAGCTCACGAACCAATCGTGATAGACCCATGGTGCGACCCATCAGTTCAGGCTAGAATTTACTGGGGAACTCAAAAATGCAACAAAAAGCTCAATTTTCGCATGTTTTCCGAAACGGCATCTGATGTTTATGGGCTTCAGTTCTTTCAAAAAGAGAGACCGAAAAGTAATAAAGCACCCAAAGTACCAGATGTGAATATTTGAAGGGAAATTGCTTAACGTAGGCAACCAATTCAACGCAGCTAAGCTGTGACTCGTTAGGTATGATAAAACTGCTCGTTTTATTATCGTGCTACACAGTCGGAATTTCCCGTTTGTTATCTTGTTGTTACAACACCCTATTACTGCAAGAAAGCAAACCTCCAAGATAGCTACACGTCACTAAGTTTTCCCTGAGGAGCGTGTTTTTGCAATAAAATTTAAAAAAAAATCTATCGTGAAACAGAACTTGCCATTCGGTTCCATTTTCGGTTAACGAATGAAGTTAGGAGTGTATTTTAAGTAAATAAATAATTGCGTTAGAAATTGGATAACCCAAATGATGCAAGCGAAACACGCATGATTCATCCTATTTGCGGCTGGCCGTGGCCAGAGAGGAAATTGATAAAGCACAGGAAACCTGCGAAGATATCCACAAATGTACAGGAATCAGTAACGGCAATAATGTTGTGAATGCGAGCGTGAAAAAGTTACTGATGATGAAACGGTAAGAAATAATTACAGTCAAATTAAAAAAAATCTTCTTCTACGACCCTTCATGAAAAGATTGTCATCGAATACTACCAGCGAAAGTTTGATTTCCGTGAGGAAAAATCTCATAGCGTTCACTTTCATCTCTAGAGACGAAAATAAATCCTACTCAGTCTAGTTGTCTGCTGTCGCTGTATCGCGTCATTGTTAAATGTCAGTGTGTGCTGTTGGTCAGACTTTTATCATGATTTGCGATTCAGAAAGTGATTTCAATGTTCCTAATACCCCACCAGAAATAATAAGTCGGGTCGTAGAAAAAGTATTGTGTTTATAACTCGTCGAAATTATTTTCTTTAGCACGCGAACGGTCGACTACGCCTCGTTTGGTAGCCTGTTCTCTCGCTCAGAAAATGTCACTTTCGCCACTCGTTCGACAATATACTATTTCTTCAATGCAAAACAAAAAAAAACAATTTCTATGTGAAGCATACTTACATAATATTTACGATAAATATATTCTGAGTATACTGACTTTATAATTAATTACTCTTGCTTTTACGTGGGTAACCGGCCTTAAATTACTCTTCTATTTCATTCACAAAAAAAAAAAAAAAAACTAAGCAATATCTGTCTCCTATTTCACAGCTTACTATGCTTGAGTGGCTACTAGGACTAAGAGGCTAATTAATTTGCTTCTTTCGCCCCCTCCACTTCCCAAAAAAGTCTTAAGTTTTTTGCGATTAATTCTTGAAACCCCTTTGAACTCAGTACACCGCAAAAATAAATGTGTACGCTAGGTAAGTGGGGCACACATTTAAGAAAACGGGCCAATTTGATTAGGACCTAACTTCGTTCAAAGCAAGTAAAAAATTAATTAAAATTACAAGAAAAATTAAGAGTAAAAAAAATGTAAAAAAATTAAAAATCTCAACGTCAACGCAGACCAACTGCAATCAACCTAGTTCCGTTTAACGCGAGCAAGAAATTAAAAGAAAAGTAAAAAAAAAATTAAAATTTAAAAAATTAAAAATTCGTTGAAACCTAATTTTTCCGTGTTTCACAATAATTGTCATTCACGGCTAAATAAAAATTAATTCTCTCGTTTTGGTCTCCAGTCATCATTTTAATAAAAAGAAAAAACAAATAGATTACCAGAAATACTTTCTGAATGCCGTTTAGGAATTTAATTCCGCCACTTCTTCCGCCCTCCCCCCCCCCCCCCCCCTCTGCATCTCGATCTCTCGATCCAAAAATAAAAAAGTATTTTTGAACGCCAGTATACTACACAAAAATAAATGTTTCGCTCCACCTTTTAGGTGGGACAGTGGGGAGGTAATTGATTTGCTAATTTTTTTTTTTTGGGGAATCAGGGGAATGCGGATGAAGCCCCAAATAGGGCTGAAACAGCTGTGCAGAGGCTGCTCGAGGCATTCACTGCAATCGAAAACAATTTGCAACAAAATTTTATGAAAATTTCGTTTTAATCTTGTATTAGGAAAAATTTTTCGAAAACGGTCACAGTCTCATCATCCCGAAACGCCAATTATAATACCATTTTTTGTTTTGTTTTATTATTTACCATAACCGTTTCTCAATTTCCTTAGAAATGGTTTAAACTGTTACCTTCCTGATTGTGTCTTTCGATCATCAAAAATACTTTTCACTTTTCTTTTTACTCTTGATTATTTACCTTTTTCTTTTCTGTATTTTTTTCCGGAAATTTTCGTTCAAAATCCAAAAGTACATAGTACCAATCCGATGTTATCAAACCTGGGGAAAAATTACCGAATTAAAAAAAAGCGAAGGTGTTCAATTTAGAAGCGCCCGGAACGAGATAATTCGCGTGCTTTAAACTATTTGAGTCCACGTAATAACTAACTGCTAATTCAAATGTTAACTGTTTTTATCTTCAACTTCCGTGCGTCATCAATCCACCTCTCTGCGATGCGCTTATTACTTATTATCCGACAGGGGGTGTGATATCGTTTGGCATTGTCGGACATTCCAGGTCCCAGATCGCTCTTTTATTTTTTTCTCTTACAAAAAGGTCCCCACTGTCATTTAACCTCTATTTAACCCCCTATTTAATTTTATTCACATGGTGCCGATCTAATGCGTGACGAATTAGTCTTACGTGCGTCAGAGCCTGGCGCGTCAAGTCTCGACGTTTCGAGAACATCCGCCTGCTTCGCGAGACGGAATTTGTTGGGCGAAGAAAAATTCGAAAGACAGCCCGTCGCCATGTGGCCTTGAATCTTCGTCAGCCGAGATATTTAAGCGATCGGACGGGGAGTCCGAGTTCAATTCGGTTAATTTGATGTTTAATTTTATTCATATTGTGCCGATCTAATGCGTGACAAATTAGTCTTACGTGCGTCAGAGCCTGGCGCGTCAAGTCTCGACGCTTCGAGAACATCTGCCTGCTTCGCGAGACGGAATTTGTTGGGTGAAGAAAAATTCGAAAGACAGCCCGTCGCCATGTGGCCTTGAATCTTCGTCAGCCGAGATATTTAAGCGATCGGACGGGGAGTCCGAGTTCAATTCGGTTAATTTGATGTTTAATTTTATTCATATTGTGCCGATCTAATGCGTGACAAATTAGTCTTACGTGCGTCAGAGCCTGGCGCGTCAAGTCTCGACGCTTCGAGAACATCTGCCTGCTTCGCGAGACGGAATTTGTTGGGTGAAGAAAAATTCGAAAGACAGCCCGTCGCCATGTGGCCTTGAATCTTCGTCAGCCGAGATATTTAAGCGATCGGACGGGGAGTCCGAGTTCAGTTCGGTTAATTTGATGTTTAATTTTATTCATATTGTGCCGATCTAATGCGTGACAAATTAGTCTTACGTGCGTCAGAGCCTGGCGCGTCAAGTCTCGACGCTTCGAGAACATCTGCCTGCTTCGCGAGACGGAATTTGTTGGGTGAAGAAAAATTCGAAAGACAGCCCGTCGCCATGTGGCCTTGAATCTTCGTCAGCCGAGATATTTAAGCGATCGGACGGGAAGTCCGAGTTCAGTTCGGTTAATTTGATGTTTAATTTTATTCATAATGTGCCGATCTAATGCGTGACAAATTAGTCTTACGTGCGTCAGAGCCTGGCGCGTCAAGTCTCGACGCTTCGAGAACATCTGCCTGCTTCGCGAGACGGAATTTGTTGGGTGAAGAAAAATTCGAAAGACAGCCTGTCGCCATGCGGGGGAGTCCGCGTTCAGTTCGCATTGTAGTTGATCGTTAACGTTTTAAACGAATTACTTTGTTAGTTAAATGGAGTTTTTATTTTAAAATAAATTTAAGGAACCCTAAATTTTTAACAATAAGTAAGCAACGGGTAAGGACATGCCATGTTTCTTGCTTGTCTTAAGTCATGGCCAACTCCAATCGTGTAATGTTTTCAGATTTTATAAACTTTGCGTCCTTCTTGTGGTGGCGGAGCTGAGCCTAGGTGAAACCCCGGCGTCCCGTCCAAACGTAACGGTCCTCACCTCCTTAAGTGGCTACCACAAGACTTTGTACTGCGTCACCAGCAATGACGCCTCCGCCTTAACCTGGGTCACGCCCTATTTAAACCAGAACCCCCGTAAGGTTTTCCAAATTTTCCACGGACGGTTTCCATTATTTAACGTACTTTTTCTTTTTCTTTTCTTTGGTGGGGGGCAGTCTCTCGATATGTTGATGAAATACCCAAGGACATCCGCTGCGACATGGACCCCCAAGAAGACTGTTCCGTCGATTGGACGAATGGCCAATGGCGCTGCGCTAACTCCCTCGACTTTTTCCACGACCCCATCTTCGACCATCGCTGGGAAAGTACGTGGTGAAAAATCAAAATCAATAACGCGCGCACCTCTGGTACAACCCATTTTTTTTTTTTAATTAAATTGTTTCAGGGTTCAAGGTGATCGAGACCGGAGACGATTACAACGTCATCACCAACAGGTTGAACCATGGCGATTTCGAAATTGCGTTTTCCATCCGGATAGAGATGGATGCCTCCATTTACCTTTGCGATGGCGATTATCCCCCATGGGCCAACTGTTATTGGTTCATCTTGAGCGGGTGGAAGGGATTTATAAGCGTGGTTCGTAAATGCGCGATAAATGAAATACCTGAATCGGTGAAATTTCCGAAATCGCCGTGCAAGGACCCCCTGGATCAAAAAAACGTAACCCTCTTATGAATTCCGCGGTTTATTTTTATTAAAGGGATATTAACCATTTTAGGATACGGTAAGCATGGTTCGCGTCGACGAATGGACGCATTACGTCTTGAAGGGAGAACAGGGGACGTACACGCTCAGGAAGCTCGGAGAACCAGAGCCTTTTCTCAAGTACACTGACAGAACCCGCAGTGCCTTCCGGCCCGATCACCTGATAATCAAGAGCAGAGAGGGATCCGAAGGAATCTGGAAATTCCATTTATGTGTGTAATATGACGCAACAAAAACCGCAATTCCAACTATCTGGAGTTCATTTGCAGATCCTTTCCTTCTGACATCGCAGCAGGAGCAAGTTCGGTTGGGTCCTTTGATGACGCCATCCAACGGAACGATCTGCTTGGCTTTATTTACGAAAATGTGTCAAGCGTGCCAACTATATTTAACTCTGACAGACCTATCAGATCGCATCGTGCACACGCAACAATATGTAGGTATCAAAGTGGTCAGCTGAACTTACTTGGTAGTAGGCCACCACTCAAAAACTCGAAAAGTTAGGTTAGGTTTAACACGAAGATTCCCAACCTCTTTTAAGCAATGACCCCTTAGAGTAAAGTAAAGTTTTCGTTGATCCCATCCACCCCACATTTCAAACTTAATTATTATTATACAGGGTTACAACTAATTAAAAAGCCACTATGGGGATCTCGAAAACTATAAGAAATACAAAGATGGTTAAATGTTAAATCACAGAAAAGTTGCGTATCTTGAAGCCCAAAAAAATATGCAAAAAACCTTTTCTATTTTCATTCGTTTATCAAATATCTTTATTTCTTAAGATTGAATCATAAAATTCGATGTTTTTATATTAAATTCGATGGACAACCTAATCCAGCTTGAAGAAATAGGTAAAGTTTGACAGTTTCGTAGATACGACTGTCAACTGTTTCTTTTCTTATGGACGCTACCTTAGATATTCACAGCACGTGATTCAGAAATAATTTTTGAATGCGACCCTGGCAATATTAGGCAACTAAGAATTTTGTTTAAAAAGTAAATTTATTTATGTCAATATGTGAATAAGCATTACAATTGAATAAGATTTCTTAATTTAATAATAATTTTAGGTCTGAATGTTTACACGCATCCGCTTACTGGATCTTTTCTTTTCAAAATCTTTTATAGCATCTTGATATTTTGTTTTAAAACAGAAGCATAAGTGTGTCGTGTGGTCGTACTTAGATTTTGTTGTTGTATCACGTGGTATGAAACCCAAGATAGCATCCATAAGAAAAAAGACTGTTGACAGTTGTATCTGCAAAACTGTCAATCATAATCTATTTTTTCGGACTGTATTAGATTGTTCATCGAATTTAACATAAAAATACTGAATTTCATCATTATATTTTAATAGATAAGAAAGATATTTGAGATTTTCGTAAATTAGAATTTTCAGTTTTTTGAATACATATATTTCAGAAACGAATCAAGATAGAAAAGATTTGTTTGAATATTTTTATAGACTCTAAAATAGTAAAACTGTTCTATAATTTAACCGTCTTTGTATCTCTTAAAGTTTACGAGATCCTCATGGTGGCCCCTTAATTAATTGTCACCCTGTATACAATTTTAAATATAAAAAAAAAATTAAATTAAAATAAGTTACGTTTCTTTTAGGTTTTAGATTGTTGTTTAAACACTCTGTATGCGAGATAAAAAGGAAATTATTCTGTTTGGACAAAAAAAACATATTCTCATGGTCGTTTTGGCATAGTTTCAAAATGTCACGATGTTCAATTGTTTGAATAAAAACGAAAATTAAAAAAAATCGTCTTTCTTCATATCTTCAAAATGAAGAGGAACAAATTAAATTATTGTTTTGCAGATTATTAATTAGTATGTATTTAATAATTTAACCGAACTCGTATCTCTTTTTTTTGTTTTGTTTTCAAAGCGCAGTAAGATGCAAAATTCAGTTGATCGCCCGATTATGGTTTTTGTTTTTTTTTTAATTAGGATTCAATTTATTTTAAATTTCAGCAAAACGTCGAGTGGACCGAAATCAAATTTTCGGTGAAAAATCTACCGCCCAATAAATTCAAGCTCGTCGTCACCACCAAAAGCAGCGATCCACGACCTTTTTGGGCCCTCGATGACGTCAGGCGGTGCACTGAGAACGGCAAGTAAGCAAAACGTACGTTACGTCAATAATTGAAAACGTAATCGTTCCAGATGTCCGAGTTATGGTGGTGAATTACAGCGGCTACGACCTTCCAATGTCCTACGCATGCTATTCACTGGGTTTCCGCACGTTTAAAGTCGACTTGAAGGGTCTGACGCACATCGAAACGTCAGGTGCCATTTTTAGACAATAATATCAAATATATCATATCATATCAAGCAGAACGAAACGTTAAATTCCACAGAGTAGGAGTGTTCGTGTTATTTAATGATTAAGTACATTAATGATGCACATTTTTTCTTTTGCCGGTATCTCAAGAACGAAAAGGAATTGACCTAAAGTGTATTTGGAATTATTTGTTCAAAATCACCTCTAGAATAAATGGTGTAAGTTTGTCGGTTACCTCAAAGAACACCCTGTATAGGCAAAACTTACTAAGCGATGCGCCATCTGTAGGCCTTAAGGGAACCTTTCACATAGACAATTATTTGCATTCGTTTACATTGTAACATTTCATCGGGGCTGATTTTTCAGTACTTAAGTATTCAGTACATAACACCTTAAAAACTGTAACAAACTACCCAAAAACGCATCATAAACCATCCATTAGCACTGAGTGAGAACGATACTGTCAATTTCAAAGCTTTCACGAGAGCCGCATTGGCGCTGAGATCTTAAAAATTTTTTGCCTCGGCGTTCTTTGATGATCTAACTTTTACATAACCTTCAGCCATTCTGTAACGGATTTCTCGTAATGGCTACGAGCACATTTAACTCTTAATTAATTAACAACAAATACAAAAGCTAGGTACTTACGTATCACGCGGTTAATTGATGTTTACCGGCGGCGGCGTCTCTTGAATAATTACTTGGCGTCAAAGTCTCACATGTCACGTCTCCAGACCTCGCGAACACTTTCACCCTTGGCTCGCACGTTTTATAAACTTTACACTTACTCGTGAAACTTAAAAACACCGAATGTATTAAGAAAAGAAGTAAAAATGCCGGCGACAGGCACGAAATTCAACTCGCCATTTTCGGCGTCACACTAACTTACCGACCCAGCTTGGTAAGCTAGTCTCGGCAAAAAAAAGTAACTAAACAACTTAAATTGCAAAACGAGTAATCAACCGTACTTTCTTAATTGAGGGTACGTAAGCGCACTGAAAATTAATTTGGAATGGAAAAATCAAGCGGAATCTAATAAATCGTACTTGTTCGCGTGGAGTTACCGGCCGAGTTTCATGACGCGTCGCCACACGCGGGAAATTCAAACGAACTCGGACTACTTAAATCAAATCACAACCGGGCTTTTTAAATATTTTTTTAATTAAAATAAAATTGACATCTAAGCTTGTTTTTGTGTTATTGTCTTTCAGATTCGACGTGTCCAGAAAACACTTTCGGAAGAAACTGCATTCGATGCAATAACGTCCTCTCCGAGGATTTCTGCAGAGGACAGGTGGTGTGCGAGCTCGCCGAGGGCGTCGAGACCAAGTGCACCTGCGCGGCAGGGTTTCGCAGGCCAAAATGTCAAGAAGGTAAATTCCGGGCAAAGATAACACAAAAAATTCGCCGGTTTCTCTCTTATTTCAGAATGCCGAGAAAACTTTTACGGTTTCGGTTGTAATCAGAGATGTGGCCATTGCTATGACCCGCGATGCGATGCCATAACCGGAAGTTGCAAAGGCTATTGCACGCAAGGATATACAGGGGACACTTGTAAGATACGTAAGTCTTTTATTAAGTGATCCGGAATTATTTCGATAAAATAACAAAATAATTTCAGCTCGCTTTCCCGTACTGAAATATCCTCCGCTAGCCAACGCCAGCCACATTTCAATGATAATCCAGCTGCAGAACATCGAATACGAAGGCGTATCTGCGCCTGCATATTACATAATTTATTATAAGGTGATGACATTTGCAATTGACAGATCAGAAAACAAATGCTATCTGTTAATTATTCGGTGCTTTCCTTTTGCAAGGAATCTCACATCAGATCAGACAAACGTCACTTCCGTTAGCACGAACAAGTAAGGTTGAATGGATATTTCGGCTTGGCGACTAATGAGAGTGCTCGAGTGGCAAGGTGGGAGGTGGAAATCTCAGTTCAACGTTGCTTGTTCGTGCCAACTGAAACGACGCCGACGTTTATGTGATCTGAGGTGAGATTAGTGGCAAAAGGAACGCAGCTATTGCCGTTGAATGTTCATAAGGACATGCGGGAGTATCGTTTTTATTCAACGTGACGGTACTTTTCCGAACAACAATCCAAAATATGCAAACATTTCAACAACGGGAAGAAACCGTTAAATACAAACTACAAATACACTGACATTTGTGTAAATACTATTTAATGATGACATTTGCAAGCTGACAGATGTCAGAAAACAAATGCTAATTACTGCCGGTGAATGTTCATGAGGGTGCGGTTCGCATGTTAAATACAATTCAATCACATTTGCGTAAATACAATTCAGTGACATTTACATAAATACAATTCAATGACATTTGCAACTGACAGATGTCAGAAAACAAATGCTAATTACTGCCGGTGAATGTTCATGAGGGTGCGGTTCGCATGTTAAATACAATTCAATCACATTTGCGTAAATACAATTCAGTGACATTTACATAAATACAATTCAATGACATTTGCAACTGACAGATGTCAGAAAACAAATGCTAATTACTGCCGGTGAATGTTCATGAGGGTGCGGTTCGCATGTTAAATACAATTCAATCACATTTGCGTAAATACAATTCAGTGACATTTACATAAATACAATTCAATGACATTTGCAACTGACAGATGTCAGAAAACAAATGCTAATTACTGCCGGTGAATGCTCATGAGGGTGCGGCTCGCATATTTGATACAAATTCAATGACATTTGCATAAAAACAATTCAGTGACATTTGCATAAATACAATTCAATGACGTTTGCGTTTGACAGATGTCAGAAAACAAACGCTGCCTGTTAATTATTGACACAGAATGAACACAACAAGGTGGTACCTGCGTCAAAACTGAATTTCATAGCCAGCTTGACTCGGAAACGCGTATTCTGTCAAAAAGATGACTACGGTTTTTTAAAGTCGCGGATTTAACTGACTATCGTCTTTTGTTTTGTATTCAACAGCACGAGAGGCAAACAAAATGGCAAAACACGGAGGAATTCTCCATCGACGATCAGACTCCGAAAGTAATCAGCGGTTTAATTGCCGACACGAAATATACAGTGCGGGTGCTCTTGCGGGCGTCGAATGAAACTTACCAAGGTAACTTCGTGAAAGAGATGGAGGTGACGACGACGTGTGCGAGTTTGACGAGGAACGATGTACAAATTAATCCGACTAACATCAGCGCTCTCGTAACCTTCCACGTAACTATATACCTAATCAACGGTAATACATTTTTTTATTATCACCCTGTATAATTCAGACTTCGCTGGAAACCTGCCCGCTGTATGAGTATCGGGTGTCCATAAACACCAAGAACTTCTACTTGACTGACGAAAAATTCTCCGTACAGTCCCTCCAGCCGGACACCCCGTATAATCTGTCGTTGTATTCAAAGCGAACCAATGAAACTCTCTCGGTTTCTTTTACGACACTGGAAGGAAGTAAGTGTTAAAGTTTGTCAAAGATTGATGAATGGATTGGAGGAAGTAATCTTGCGTCTTGTGTCTGCTTGTAGGGCCCACGAAGGTTCTGAATTTGGCTGCTTCAGGTACGACTTCGACGGGAACTACCATCACTTGGGAACCCCCGGAGGTGACCAATGGAAAAATTAGGCATTACAGGGTGACCTACGCGGTGAGGAAAACGCTGTACATTTTAAAACTTGAAATGCTCAAACCAGGACTGACCAGAGATGGGCAATGTTATCGAAAGTGCGCTCTCCACCGCCGATTCTCCTTTCAATTTTTGTCACCGAAGTGACTTAAGTTGCTCACCAAAATTTACGGATTACGTATCCCCTTTAAATTTTGGGTCATCGAAGTGACTTAAGTTGCTCACCAAAATCTACGGATTACGTATCCCCTTTAAATTTTGGGTCACCGAAGTGACTTAAGTTACTCACCAAAATCTACGGATTGCGTATCCCCTTTAAATTTTGGGTTGCCGAAGTGACTTAAGTTGCTCACCAAAATCTACGGGTTGCTTATCCCCTTTAAATTTTGGTCACCGAAGTGACTTAAGTTGCTCACCAAAATATACAGGTTGCTTATCGCCGCGTATGGATACAAGCATGTAATTCTCACGCGTTAAAAGTTCTTATCGTTTAAAATTTTAATTGCGCTTAAGCGAGCTCTTTTTTTACAGAGATATAAAAATTTTTAATCCTAAAATTCACAGTCTAAGAGGTCAACGCCCCTAAACATAATAGCTTTCGTCGCTTAGACGGTGAGTGCAACCTGTTCGGGTTCTACCCAACGCAAAAAATAAAATTTGTATTTCAAAAAATTAAGATTTAAAAAATTTTGCTGCAAATCGTTTTTGATTGCAGTGAATCCCTTGAGCAGCCTCTGTACAGCTGTTTCATCCCTGTTTGGGGCTTCTTCAGCAAAAGCGTAGCTCGAGAGTTCCATTGCAAACCAAAAAAAAAGCGATCGTAGGATGTCGCTGTTTAAACAAAAAAAACAAAGTTTAAAGAATCTTAATATTTTCTTTTATTTGGGTTGAGTTTATCTGGACTCGCCTTGCAATTTAAAATTGAGTTTTAATTTTTTTAATTTTTAATGTTTCAATTTAACTTTTTTGTTTGCCTCAAGCTTGATTGGTTTTCGACCGAATACTCGTTTAGTTTTTCTAAAGCAATCTCGAGGTCAACCCAAGCCAACTAAATTCCACCAACTCTGCTCACACTCTGCTCAACTGAAGCCAAAAATTAAAAAAAAAGATAAAATTGGAATTTTAAAATTGATACTTAAATTATTTTTTAAAAATTGTAGTTGAATTAAAATCACATTCAATCAAATCATTGGGGCAACCCAACCCAAGCAAAAACAATTACGAATTGAAAAGAAATTGGAATTAAGAGGTGTTAAAAATAAATTAAAAAATCAATCTCGATTAAAATTAATTTCAAATCACATCTATGTCCAATCAAATCATCAAGGTGAACCTAACCAGAGCAAAAAGAATGTAATAGAAAAGAAATCGAAACTTACTGGGTTGTTAAAAATAAATAAAAATTAAAAAAAGAATTAATCTCAATTAAAATTAATTTCAAATCATGTCAAAGTCCAATCAAATCATCAAAATCAACTCAACTCAAGCAAAAACAATTCGAAATTGAAATGAAGTCGGAATTTAAAGGTTGCTAAAAATAAATTAGAAAATTAAAAAAAAATAATAATAATCTCAAACAAGAAATCGGAACTTGAAGGTTGCTCAACCAAGACAAAGTTTCAAATTAAAATGAAAAAATTCATAATTAAAATTAAAATTAAGTTCAACCCAACCCAACTGAATTTCACCAAATTCTGCGCAATGCGAAAGTGAAAATTAAAAAAATTAAAGTGCTTTAAAAAAAATTAAGGGCCCTAAAAAATAAAAAGTGTGCAAATATTTCAATGTAAAGTCATAGTACAACACTCCCCGTGAGGTATAAATTTTAACCCGCCTGATTTCTTTTGTTTATTTAATTTTCAGCACTATACTTATTTGGGCTGCAAGGACATCGTGACGAATAACGAATCTTTTGGAATCGTCACCACTTCAGACTCGATGTATACAATAAAAGACCTAACTCCTTATTCTTCTTACATAATTGGTGTGGAGGGCGTGACCACAATGGATGGTGACCCCGCCTACACCCGAGTCTCCACCCTCCAAGAAGGTGCTGCGTTCAGAGATTGATTTTCGCCGTGACGGTAGCTTCGCATTTTTGTTTTGCAGACGCCCCCAATGACGAGGAACTGCCTTCGCCGGTTTCAAACCAATTCAACGGTTATGTACGAGTGTCCTTCAAGGAGAAATGTGAAAAATGGCGGGGTCCGCTGACATACCACGCCCTGCTCTGCTGTTCCAACGAATGGTGTCACTGCATGAACAAGACCCTGACCACCACCAATGAAGTAAACGCCTACATCGATTTTAGAGTCTTCGCCTACTCGGATTATGATCTGGAAGTGAAGGTGCAGAGGACCGACGGGGACTTCTTAAAACAAACGTGGACGCAGAATTTTTTGTCTTCTCCTACCGGTAATGATTGGGTCGAGTGTGGAAAATCTTTGAGGTGTCGTCGTGCTTTTTCTTTTCAGCGCCCTCTTCAGTGCGAAACCTCACTCTCTACTCGAAAACGAAGGAATCTGCATCTTTACGTTGGCGTCCCCCTTATCCACCAACCGGTGTCCTCAAGGACTACGCGATCAACTACAAGTGCACTTCTTGTTATTATTCCAGCGATAACATCCAAATCGTTAAAGGCGATCGGTGCAAAATATGGCCGGAATTCCTTTGCGCCACCATCACCATCAAAAACCATGAAAAATACTATTTTCAATTTAAGGTAAGGGTAATAGACAGGGTTATCGGATTAGGGGCGAAAAAAAAAAAAATTAACAAATTAAAATAAATTCGATTAAAAGTAAATTCAGCCAATGTCAAGGTCATTGCAACCCAAATGGACTCTAGCTGGTTCTAACCAACCCAAGCGGTTCATGGTTCGTTTGTTTCATTCTGCGCCTTTGTTTTACTGCCAGTTTGTAGATTTGCAAATGTTTTCCGCCGGAAAATCGCCGTTTGTTCATTTATTTTTCTTGACTGTCGATTCTTCTTTTGTTTCGTTTTTCGCTCTGTATTTCGTCATTCATTGCTTATCGATCTTCTTTTGTTTCTTTTTTGTATACTTCACGCCTTCTATTTTGTTACTGTGAAATTGTTTTTATTTTACAATTTGTAGACTGACGCTTTCTTACAGTTGTCTTTTGTTTTCTGCTAGTTTTTTCTTTTAATTTTTCGTCCTGTGATTCATCGTCGATCTTCTTTTGTTTTTTTTTTTATTTCTGTTCTTTATGATTTCGCACTGTATCTAACGAGTGTCCATTAAAAAAAAAAAACGGCCAAGTAGGCTGTAGTAGTTGTCGGGAACGCATGTCGTGATTAACTTCATTTGAATTTTAACTTTGACAAGTTGATGGTTAACCTAACCAACAAAACTCGAAAGCTACTCCCGCAAATTTTGTATACTTAATATAAATATTCGGTAATAAACGTTTATTAGACGGTCTTGAAATGTCTTCTTTAAGTTAAAGTGAGGTTAGAAATGCAAGTGACGCTTCACGCTAGTCGTATGAAGAACACTACGCCAGACGTTCAGAATAAATTCATGGCTGTCTAGACCGTTTTTTTTAATTGAACACTCGGTCCACATTTCTCTTTTGCCTTTCTCATCAAACAACTGATTTTTGACATTTAAAATTTTTCATTTGTTTTGTGCCCATCTCAGTTGTGATCTCCTCCTTTTGTTTTCCGGGCACTGTACTTCGTCGTTCAATTCTTTTTATCGTATTGCCGACTGTTTTACAGTTGAAGACCATAACTTCAAAAGGGTCTAAGTGCCAAAAACTAAAAATTGATATTTTGACCGCAAATGGGTCTAATGTCATGCAAAAGGGTCTACGTACCTGTGGCTAAATAAAAAGTGTAATATATGAATCACAGATGGCGATATCTGTATATGCGTTTAAGATGTAGTAAATCAGTTCTCTCCTCTTAATAACTTCTAAACATGTTTTTTTGGCACTTGAACCCTTTTGAAGTTATGGTCTTCAGTTTGCTTTTGTTTTCGGCTAATTTTTCGATTCGTCCGGAAAATTATGGCTTCTCGTTCGGCTCGGCATTGTCGATCTTCTTTCTGTTTTGTTTTCCTTGTTTTTCGCACTGTACCTATTTCATCGTTCATTTCTTATCGATCTTCTTTTGTTTATTTTAGTTCACTTCGCGCCCTGAAACTATTTTATTGCTGCGAAGTTTTTTTTTAAATTAATTTATTGATTAACGCTTTTTTGCAGTTTTGTTTTGTTTTCTGGTCTTTTCTTTTTTTTAATTTTTCGTCCAGAGATTCATTTGTTTTCCGTTCATCGCAGTCGTCAATCTTCTTTTGTTTTTCGCACTTTGTATACATATATTTCTCTGTTGCCTTTTCATCGAACGACTGATTTTTGGCATTTTAAGTTTTTCATTTGTTTTGTGTCCATCTCAGTTGTGATCTTCTTCTGTTTTCTGCGCATTATTCTTCGTAGTTCATTTCTTTTTTCTTTCAGTCTTTTTTATTTGTTTTTATTTATTTTTATTTTATTTCTATTACTGACTGTTTTACAGTTTGCTTTTGTTTTCCGCTAATCTTTTCGTCCGGAAAAGTTTTTTCTTTTTCTTTTCATTCTGAGATTCATTTGTTTTCGGATCATCGCAATCGTCAACCTTCTTTTGTTTTTTCTTTTATTTCTGTTCTTTATGCTTTCGCACTGTGCACTGCATGTTTCTCTTTTGCCTTTCTCACCGAACAACCGATTTTTGACATTTAAAATTTTTCATTTGTTTTGTGCCCATCTCAGTTGTGACCTTCTTTTGTTTTTTACACATTGTACAATGCGCAAAACTACGTTCATTTCTTTTTTCTTTCTATCTTTTTTATTTCTATTACTGACTGTTTTACAGTTTGCTTTTGTTTTCCGCTAATCTTTTGATTCGTCCGGAAAATTATCGCTTTTCGTTCAGCTCGACGTTGTCGGTCTTCTTTCTGTTTTGTTTTTCGCACTGTATTTCATCGTTCATTTCTCATCGATCTTCTTTTGTTTATTTTTGTTCACTTCGCGCCCTGAAACTATTTTGTTGCTAAGAAGTTTTTTTTTATTATTAATTTATTGATTAACGCTTTTTTGCAGTTGTGTTTTGTTTTCTGTTTTTTTCTTTTTTTTTTTTTTTTCTTCAGGAGATTCATTTGTCTTCCGTTCATCGCAGTCGTCAATCTTCATTTGTTTTTGTTTTTTTCCGCTTTGTATACATATACTTCTCAGTTGCCTTTTCATCGAACAACTGATTTTTGAAATTTTAAGTTTCTCATTTGTTTTGTGTCCATCTCAGTTGTGATCGTCTTTTGTTTTCTGCGCATTGTACTTCGTCGTTCATTTGTTTTTTCTTTCTATCTTTTTTATTTCTATTACTGAGTGTTTTACATTTTGCTTTTGTTTTCCGCTAATCTTTTGATTCGTCCGAAAAATTTTCGGTTTTTTCGTTCAGCTTGACATTGTCGGTCTTCTTTCTGTTTTGTTTTTCGCACTATATTTCATCGTTCATTTCTCATCGATCTTCTTTTGTTTATTTTTGTTCACTTCGCGCCCTGAAACTATTTTGTTGCTGCGAAGTTTTTTTTTTAATTAATTTATTGATTAACGCTTTTTTGCAGTTGTCTTTTGTTTTCTGGTAGTTTTTTTTAATTTTTCGACCGGAGATTCATATGTTTTCCGTTCATCGCAATCGTCAATCTTCTTTTGTTTTTCGCACTTTGTATACATATATTTCTCTGTTGCCTTTTCATCGAACAACTGATTTTTGGCATTTTAAGTTTCTCATTTGTTTTGTGCCCATCTCAGTTGTGATCTTCTTTTGTTTTCTGCGCATTGTTCTTCGTCGTTCATTTCTTTTACGATTCGTTTTTTTTTTCGTTGTATCATCGACCGTTTTACGGTTTGCTTTTTTGTTTCCGCTAATTTTTTGATCGCCCGGAAAATTGTTGGTTTTCGTTCGGTGTATAGTCGTCGATTTTTCTTTTGTTTTGCTAGCTTCGTGTCTTGCATTTTGTTGCTGTTTTTTTCGTTTCTCTTTTGTTTCCGATCTTCTTTTCGCATTTTTGAAAGAATGCACGAAAATGACACGGCAAAATTTTGTTTTATATGCTTCTTTATTCTTCCTTGTGTATCTTTGTTCTTTGTTTGAATTCTCTTTGGTTCCTTTGTTTCTTTTGTTCCTTTCTGATGATTTCTTTAACGTTCCGTGGACTTTAGAAAAAAATGGCGTCTCTTTTATCAATAAGCCGGCCACTTTCCTGTAAAAATCTGACAACCCTGGTAACTTTTTTTTTTTAAAAAAAAAGCAACTACTTATCTCTAGGTGCGTGCCCGGAATGAAGAGCCCGTTGAGTTTGGAACATCAAGTTATGCTGATGGAAATCTTGCCGTAGACAGTAAGCTCCACACACTGTTAATAAATGCGGCGTTGCCAAAATTCTGCGTTGTTTTAGAACCCGAACCCCCGTTGAATCTGACGGCCGATTGGGACGACTATCATAACTTGAGCCTGTCCTGGATCCACCCGGACGTCACCAACGGCCCCTTGACCGGATTCGCCATCAAAATCAACGGCGTCCGCCAAAAACCGTTCGTACCAGAAGAACGATTGCTCTACAACTACACGGTACCTAATCTACCTAATTAGATCAGATCATTTCTACCTCTTTTGTTTCGCAGATCACCGACGCGCCGCCCTCAGCGAAAATAACCGTGACGTTAGCCGCGAAAACCAAGGCGGGGGAATCCCGATCGGTCTGGATTGACACTCACAGCCCCCCCAAACCACCCCAGTTCTCAAACGATCCTTACCTGGAAGAAGCCGATAATCGCACCCTATCGATGATAATACCAGCACCCAAGGACCTCGTCGAGGACAGGTTAGAACGAAGAGGGGGGGGGGGGGCGGGGGATCCTGGTCATCTACGAATGAAAAAAATGTTTCGTATTTCAGTATCATGTACGTTATAGTGACAGAGCTAAATACGGAAAGGCCGTCGACCACCCCGTCGGAGGTACCGAAACACATCGAGGAACTGGCCGACGTCGACAGGCGCCACCTCTCGTGGATCGCCGACGAAATAAACTTCGCGGATCACCACGAGGAGAAGACGCTGGTTCTGATTGGTTCCGACGATGCGCAATACTCCAAGAGGCTAGAGCTCAGCTTGCACAACCGAGCGCTGAAGATGGGGGCGAACTACACCGTCACGTTCCTGCTTTCGAACACCTACATGAACAAGACCAGGTCGATGGTGAAGAAAATCCGTTGCATGACCGCCGGCATGTACGACGGGGGAGGCGGACTAGCACACTTGGGTTTCTTAGCTCTGCTCCTCCTGCCCTTGCTGTGCTTCGTCGGTTTCATCGTATTCAGGTATTGATAGTGAATAGGCGAAGGGCGAGCTTAATTCAACCTCTCGTATTTTTGCAGAAAATACAAGGGTAGCATCAGGATGCCCGTTAGGCCCATAGTGGAAAACCTGCGGAACCTAGGTGAGTATTCTCAAACACCCTGTGTGTATTTGCAGCTTCAAGCATGCGGCGTTTGCAGGTAGTAGGTCAAACCCTGATGTTATACCTCTTGCAGAAGCCGAGCAACCGCAAACCAGATTACAACCAATTAAGCCGAAGCCCAAACAGGTAAGTAAAACGGAGGGTTGATGCAAGTGTCAATTAGTGTTTGATACTTTCTGGTTTTTGAGTTGAGCTCGAACCACGTCAAACTGCTGTGCAAAATATTTCGCGCTCTCGATGACGAAGGGTGACGGTCGTTGTGTGAAAGACAGAAGGGGATGACGACGGGTACCCAGGAATCCATCATCTAATACCAAAGTGCCCTTCCTAACTATCGGGTATCTGAAATTGATCGCGTTTCTGGGTACTTATTAGGTCGCGGATCATGATCATGTATTAGGGTACTTATCGGGTGTCGCGTCGCCATCATGTATGTGGGTACTTATCGGGTCTCGGATCATGATCATATATCAGGGGACTTATCGCGTTGTAAAACGCGCGGACGGGGGTTGGAACCCACATTTTTGTCTCCGATTCTTTTGACAATCCATGTAATGATGAATATCGATTTCTTTGTTAATTAGCACGAAAAGCTAGAAATCCATTTCCAAATCGTTTTCCACGAATTGCTCGAATGGCTTCAAGAATGCTCCACTCCTTATCTCATTCTCAGCTTACGGAATATTCCTTCCTCAAAGTAATTCAAATAAAAATCTGAATATTTAATTATCAAAATGTATTCAACTGTAAGAGAAATTGTCTTACAGTAATAAAAAGAGTAACAGGAAAGTATATATGACTTTAAATAAAATTGAAATTGGAACATGAAAGAGAGAAGGGTAGATCTACAGAAATCAAAGTTTTGTTAACGAGCCGTCTCGATTAGGATGTTCGCGACTGTACCAGATCATGATCATATTACTGGCTACTTATTGGGTATCAAATCATGACCACTTGTCTGGATATTTATCAGATATGGGATCACTATCATGAAACTGGGTACTTATCGGGTGCTGAATACAAAGAATAAAGGATATTTCGACGGCAAAATTATCTTGTATCGATGTCTCTACTGAGATGGTCTTATTTATTTTAGATAGCGGCGGCCAAACCCTCCACCACCGTGGGCGGCGTCAAATTCTCGAGGTTGATCAAATTGGCCGACTTCGAAGCCTACGTCAAGGAGGGAATCGAAACCGGCGAGCTCGAGCGCCAGCACGCGGTCGGTCCTTGAATCACGTTTGTGCCTGCAAAAACTAAAAGTCGATGTTTCGCAGATGTTTCCGAGGGGTCAGACCCACCCGTGGGAGCAGGGCACCAAACCCTATAACAAGTCCAAGAATCGCTACAACAACCTGGCAGCTTGTAAGTGTTCGACCACGCTATATTATCATATTCTAACGTGACTAAATTGAAATCCAATTGACTAATTGTAACTGTAAATCCTCAAACAACAAAGATGGATGGTAGCTCGAATTCGACAGTGAACATAGTTCACAAAGTGCGAAGTCCTAGAGGGGCGTATTTAATCCTCGGTCTAGACAGACAAAATCGATAAAGCCTGTTGATAATGTCTGCGCCCGGGGGTTGAATAAGACTAGCAATCAATCGGCTGGAGTAAACAACAAACCCCGCTTAAGGTAAACGGAACTTGCCTGCAAAGGATCGAATACGAAACGCTGTTTAAGATAAACAGAACTTGCCTACAAATGCTCGAGCAACCAACACCATTTAAGGTAAACTGAGAGCGTGAAAAAAGCCGAAAATGGTACGTAAATATAATTAGGCGCGCCAAAATGCAAAGCTAAGGTGTCAGCTCTGAAATTGAAGAAGGCCGGAGCAGGTTGGACCAACGTCAAAAAAACAAAAATGGAAGATGTTTATGCAAAAATACAAAAAATAAAATCTTTTGAAATGAGACGCACAATTATTCAGCAAAGCGCGGTTCAGAAAAATTGAAATTTTACGGTTCAGAAAAGCGGAAATTTTAGTAAAATGTCTACATACGATGGAGAGGAACGGATTCAGGACCAGTTCGAAACTCGGCCAGAGAAATACGGAACATTTTTAATTTGAAATGAGCCCGTAACAATTTATTATCGCATGTAATACGAACGTACAGGGAAGGGGGGCGGGAGAGACTAGAAGACTAACAATATTTGTCCCCGGGCTGTCGACGCCCCCTAATCGCGGGTCTAAAACACTTTTCTCTGCTTCAGATGATCACACCAGGGTGAAACTCGAGATGATAGACGGGAACGTCACGACGGATTACATCAACGCCAACTACATTGAGGTATTCATTGTTTCCGAAAACCTAATTCCCCCTCCCACCCCCACTTTGCGGCTGGCATTCGATTCGAAGCCAATACAACGCGCTGCGAACATTCCGAACCAATGATCGTACTCTCCCGCTTTCTCTGTGTGAGGCTTGTCTAACGTGAGCGAGCTCTATCGGCGCGAACCGAAGAGTGTGATGGTGAAGCGATCAAATATTTACTGATTTTCGGGCGAAGCCTTTGCCGCACGGTGGACCATTCGCTCTCGATCGCCCCAAATTGAATTTGAATCGCCTTTTATTCCGCAAATCATAACGACGTCGTAGCGACAATCGGTTAAAGTAAACATGGCGCTGCTTGTCGCTGTTGTTGAGCGATGTCCTGACGATTTGCAGGAAAAAGGGGTCAGAAATCCTACCTGCTGCGCCAAAAATCGTTCCACCCCAAAAAAATTCTAATCCATTGTGCCAATTTGTGCCACTTTGGCGCCCGCGTAGCCTAAGTAAACAAACAAAAACGTTATTCATTTGTTTCCCGAAAGGGCTACAACGTCTCGAATGCTTACATCGCGACGCAAGGCCCCAAAGTATCAACCGTGGACGACTTCTGGCGGATGATCTGGCAAGAAGGCGTCGAGTACATAATCATGTTGGCCAACGTCTACGAAAACGGAAAGGTGAAAGATCACTCGCCTAATTAAAGAAAAACAATGCTTTCGTTTGTTTTGTTTCGCTAGAAAAAAGTCGAAAAGTATTGGCCCGACATAAACCAGACCTTGGAGTTCGGCCCGATACAGGTCCATTACGTCTCCGTTGATGTCTTCGCAGATTACGAGTCCAGGAAGTTCAGCGTAACCTGCGACGGGCAGAAACGAAAGGTCAAGCAGTTGCATTTCATGTCATGGCCCGACCACGGGGTTCCCCTGTACGCCCAGAGCCTGGTCCCGCTCTTGAGGAAGATGCTGACGATTCCGCACGGGAAATCCCCGGTCGTCGTTCACTGCAGGTTATATAGGAGCTCATGTTTCTTTTTTGGAAATTTTCTTGAATTTGAGGATTTGCTTTCAGCGCCGGGGTAGGCCGTACCGGAACCATCATCCTCTGCGATATATGTTTGAGGATGGCGGCGCGCGAGGGCGAGGTCGACGTCCTTTACAACCAGTATAAGATCCGAGACCAACGGGTTAACATGGTCGACAACATCGAACAGTACAAGTTGGTCCACTTGGTCCTCATCCAGTGCCTGGTCGCCCCCCAGACCAATCTGGCCTGCACCGAGGAAATCGGGGGCGTCGTCGAGCAAATCCTGAGCGGGGACGCCATCGATTTCCAGATGAAATACCTCGACGACACCGCCTGGCAAGATCAGGCGATGAGATCGAACGTGTCCGACGACGAGGTCAGCCCCGTCTACCCCCAGAAAAACAGGTTCGAAGACATCGTGCCAGGTAAGGACCGGGTCAGCCCGAAACACGATTTATGTGCGTTCATTTGGTTTGTAGATGAAATGTCCCGCGTTTTCATTTCACTCTACCCGACGTCGGACGAGACCTCCTCGTACATAAACGCCGTCAAGGTCGACGGTTTTCAGTCTGTCTCCAAGTACATAGTCACGCAGCAACCGTTGCCCAATACCCTGGGCGATTTTTGGCGGTTGGTTTACGAGAGAGACATAACCGTCATCGTCTCCCTCAACAGTATTGACCCAACAGATAAGGTATGATCTAGGAGCATCATTTTGCTTGTACTGGTGTTACCCGATAAGCATCCGGAAACATGTTCATGTTCCAACACCCGATGAATATCCCGAAACATGGTCATGATCCGATACCCGATGAGAACCCGGATACACGATCATTTTCCGTTACCCATTAAGTACCCAGACACATGATTCTGATCCGACACTCGATGAGTAGTCGGATGTTCGGACACCCGATGAGTACCCGGATACATGATGTACATAGTTCCGATAGCAAAACGTACCCAGAAACATGATCCTATTCTAAAACCCGAAGTACGGAAGTAACTGACGCTTACACGATATCAGGCGAAATATAACAAAGGTCACTCGGTTGTTGGCTACTTACCAGGTATCTCCGTCTCATGACCGCGCGATTTTTCAGACGTGCTGCGAATTTTGGCCGACGGAAACCACCCACACCTTGGTACCCGTCCCATACCTCAAAGTGACCTACTCGGATTTGATGAACGACGCAGGCTTCGACGTCATTTCCGTCCATTTGGTCAACACGGACGCGGACTCCGGGGTGAGTAAATCGCGGATCTACTTTGCGCGATCGGCACTTGTTTCTGCTCGCAGGACAGCGGCGAAAAACGCGTGGTGAAGTTCTTGGACTTTAAAAACTGGAGCTACGACCAGCATCATCCAGAAAATCCCGGCCAGGTGTTAGCAGCTATCGAGGAAGTGAATCGGCTGGGCAAGACGAGCAAATGCATCTTGGTGACGTGCCGGTGAGTTCGGTTGTTGTTAGCACCGCTTATTGCCGATCGCCTTTTGTTTTTTTTGTAGCGATGGGGCAAGAGCAAGCGGATTATTCGTGGCGCTCACCTTCGTCATAGACAAGATCAAGCTTGAGCAGGAATGCGACATCTGCCTGGCCGTTCGGAGCGTCAGACGCAATCGAAGTCGCTTCGTCAGGCACCGGGTAAGTCCCCTTCCGCGGACCGTGCTTACAACCACCGTAATAACCGTCTTTTCAGGAGCAGTTCGCGTTCCTCTACAAGGCCGCGGTGGAGTACGTGAACAGCTTCAAGATCTACTCGAACTTCGTCGCAGGTAGAAAATGACCGCCCAAAATAGCAACATCTTTATTAATCAGAAACAATAATATAAGTGTAATTTATAAGAATAGATTAATCTATCTCGCCTTAAATAAATTATTCAGTCCTATTTGACGCTTCACAGTTCGCTGCGTATTCGTTCCGCCCCGATGCGACGACGCTTTTGGGCGAGGGGGAGGGGCATTCCTAGGATTGTTGAAACGCGATTGGAGCTAATAATTGTCCGAACCTTAGACGTTAACGGATTTATGCGCGGGACCGTCCGCGCACTCTCCCCCCGCCGCCTTCCGATCCTGTTTCTCCGATCCGCTCTGCCACCCCGAATCCATGGTGCCGTCGCTGTGGCAACCCTGCCCCTGGATCTCCTCGTCCTCCCCGCTGTTCGCCTCGCCGTACAACAACCCCACCGGATTCCCGCCCAGATTCTGTATGAGCGTCGAGATATTCGTTCCGATGTTCCTCCTGTTCGGCGATTGGTTTAAATTGAGCGTCTTGGGCGGAGCGCTCTTGGGCTTGCTAAAGCCCGGCTGAAGGTAGCTCTGCCCGAAGCTGTTCAATCCTGAAATCGTATTGGTTAGGTTGCAAGTGGTGTTGGTCTCGGCGAAGTTATGCCTGAAAGACGTCGGCTGGGCGGAGTTTTCCTGGATCACCTCGTACTGGGCGTCGGGCGCCAGGAATTCCTCGAACGCCTTCCGGGATTTCTGCTCGATCTTATCGGGGAAGTAATTCAGGCAGCAGTCGTTTGTTTTGGGGAAGTTCGGCGAGACGGGGGATATGGTGTCGTCCGTGGTTTCCGTCAGGGGGGTTTGGACGCTGCTGCACAAGCTAGTTTGGGATATGTCCTTGGGGATCGAACAGGACTCGCCGATTTCGGGCAGGGCCATTTCGTCGTTATCGGGGAGCGGGAAGGGCAAACGACTTCTAGTCGACATTTGCCTTTTGCCTAGCCGGTGCGCTAAATAATCCTCGTCTTCGGTCACCGTGGAAGACGAGATGTTTTCCTGGAAGTTCTGAAGGCTCGCTTCTTTCTCCCCCAGCCCTTGCTTGTGGCTGCACTGAAGCGATATCAGTCTTGGTTTTTGAGTATCCAGGGCTTCGTCGTACAGCGACGAGTCTTGGCCGTCGTTCCTCACCGAAATATTGCAACAGCTGCTCACGTCGGCGAAATAAACCTCGGACTCGCTCGGCTCGGTCTTCTGGGGGCTCTCTTGCTTTTGGAAGGCGGCGTTCTCCACCCCCTGCAACCGCGGGAGGAACCGAGGTTGACCGTCGCTTCCCGATTTGTTTTCGGTTAGGTTCGGCTCGTGGTATTTGTGCTCCTCCTCCAGCTTCTGCTCTTCGGTGAAGCTCTGGCTTTGGTTGAACACGTTCTTTACGTTCGTCCGGCAGTTGGGGGTTTGCGCGACGGATTTCACCGACGATATATCAACGCGCTTCTTCATTTTACGCACCGGAAGCGTGTGGGAGACCCGATCACCGCAGCTGGAGGTGTCGGTGCTTTCGCTGTTGTCGTTCGCCTGGTGCGCTTCCGGATCCGCCGTGTTCTCGTAGTTGTCCTTGTTCGGGTACTGTCGGCTGCGACGGAACTGCGCGTTTCTGAACTGGTTCTCTTCGTTCATCTGGCAGTGAGTTTCGTGCGCGTGCACGTGATGGTGAACGTGGTGGTACCTGTGGGACAAAAACGATTGCAATCGCGTCGCTCGGCCGCCCCGGCGCTAGATGAATTATCGAAAGTATTACTTCAGCACCTTGACGGCGACTGCACCGGTCTGCGGGCGGGGGAGTTCGGATTGGAGTAGGGCGGGGGCGGACCCCAAACGTAGACCCCGCCCACAGGCCGATTGTCCAGGACGCTGTAAGAGCCGGTCGAGGAAACGGGGAGTGTCGAATCCCCACCCGAACGATTGCTGAAACCGTATTGGCTATCGGCGCTGCTAACTCCGCCCTGGTACGTCAGTGAGTTATCCCTACAAAAAAAGAAACAAACATTTCCCTGTTTTCATGTTTTATTTTCATTGTACGGCAGCAAAGTTTTGTTCCCTTTCTTCATTGTCGTTTCCGTACCCGCCGAAATAAATTGTCGCCGACTATGATCGACAAGTTCGAATGCCCTCGAGCAATCATAATAACCGGGAAATTAGGAATCCAATTGATGAGATGATGTCTCAGGTTGAGTAGGCATCAGGGTGATCGTGATCTTTGCGATTTGACCAATCATAGAAACTTAGAAATCAAGGTTCGATTTGATGAGATGATGTTTTAGTTTGAGTAGGCGTTAGGGTAATCCCGTTTGCGATTTGACCAATCGTAAAAACTTAAAAATGAAGGATCGATTTGATGAGATGACGTTTCAGTTTGAGTAGGCGTCAAGGTAATCGTGATCTTTGCGATTTGACCAATCATGAAAACTTAAAAATTAACGATCGAATTGATTAGATTATGTTTCGGGTTGAGTAGGCGTTAGGGTGATCGTGATCTTTGCGATTTGACCAATCATAAAAACTGGGTGCGGTTACCTTTGCAAATCGGGATTGGTCTGCGTGGAGTTTCCCCTGCTCCAGGGCAGCCTCCTCCAGTTCCACCCGCTCGGCGCCCTCTCTCTACTCTCCCCGCCCGCCGGTGCGACCTCCTCGCCGGGATTGGGCGAGTAAAAGTTTCCCACGCGTCCCGGTGTCCAGAACCTGTTGGAACAAGGCGGAAAGTGACAGATTCGAGCGCGCGCTTGAGCTAGTCACCTATCGGTCGAGTGATGCGTCGTCTCCCAGGGGTACAGATGGTGGCCTGACGGTATCGACGGATAGCGACACTCCTCGCAGCAACTGCAGTAGGTTGCCGGGGGTAGGGGAGGACCCCGCATCGACCCTCCGTGGGTGCTGGACGTCGAAGCCCCCTGCTGTTGGTAGAAGGAGCGACAGCGCAGCTCCAGTTGCTCCCAGTACATCTTTTTTCTTTCGTGACTGCGGTAAAACATTAACGATTGTTGATTGAGGGGTGGGGGAGGGGGAGCAACTATTACCGCCCCCTCTAATCAATGAGTAATTATTACCTCCCCCCGCTCAATCAATATGAATAATGATGCATTCAGCGAGGTTGTGTAAAAATTCCGTTCGGTTTTAAACAGCGGACGTCAACGCAGCTTGCTTAGATTGGAGGGAGGTTTAGGGTGGAATTTTTGCAACCTACCTAAGTAGCTGATAGACTAGCATGCAGGAGAAGATGCAGACCAGGATTCCGCTGACGGACAGTCCGAACATCGCCCTCAGGCAGGAGTAGAGGGCGCCGTGTATCACTTCGCAATCGGGGGTGGAATCGAAGACGAACCTCATGCCTTCGTCCGTGGACGCGTGCGCCTCCAGCAGGACAGAATAGCAGGTGCAGGTCCTCGTCTTCTGCGTGTAGACGCACTCCCTCAACGTCTGCAGTCGATTCATGTGGATCACCGTGGTGGTGATCGTCACCAGCACGCACGTCAACGCGCAAACCAAACAACACAACCCGCACACTTTGATCTGAAAGGAAAGAAAAAACTGTTATGGGCGGGGGCGGCAGTACGAAATGTTTGCGTCGCCTTACCAAGTAACTGTAACGGTTTTTTCTTCTCGCCAAGCTCATCACGCACAATCCCGTAAGGATCAACTGTTGAGAAAAAAAGAAATCACATATGTATACAATCCCATAAGGGAAGTGAAATGGAAATTGTAGGGTTGCGGTAGCCGTACTTACCATGGTGGCTGGAACGAACGTGGGAATCGTTTCGAAGTACCCCAAGGTGGACGTGTAGGACCTCAGGAGGAAATAAACGGCTAAGAAGAGGGCGCCGAGGATGGTGGCCAATCCTCCGCAGGCGCAGCACCAGAAGACGTACTTTTTGATGCCTCCGCCAGACGAACCGGCTGCACCAAAAAAAAACGAATCGTTGCGTTAAATAAATTTTATCAAGCGATAACCAAGCGCAAGCTTAAGCTCTGCGATCGAAATGAGCAAGAGGTTTACGTGGGATTCGAAAGAGAGTCCGGAGTTAGAGAAGTTTTTCGGAGAAGGGATGAGCCTTTATTTGCCTTGCAAAATCTTTAGAAACCACCACCTCGAAGGATTTTGTAAGGCAGATAAATTTAGAAGGAGGTACAGTAAGACCGGGCTTAAGTCAGGGCTTATTTGTTTGCACAGTTCCAGAGCCCAGGAATCACACGACCTCCGGATCATAATTAAATTGGTGTTTCTTTTAAAGATTTTTATTTTCCGTTTAACAACTTAACTGTTGAGCTAACAGTACGGATGCTCTACTTTTTGTTATTTAAAAAAGATAAAGTCGGAAGGACACGTTTTAACCAAACTAACGCTGCCAAGACGTTTGCTAAAGGGTTTACCGAACAAAAAAAAAAAAAAAAAACTGGATTTCTCTATTTATACAGACCGTGGTTGATCATGTGATGCTGGAGGGGTTGTATTGGATGAGGCACGTGGTACTGCACCACCTGCATCACCGGATAACCGTGCATAGTGTCCAACCAAGAAACGCAAACACCTAATAAATCAACCCATTTTCCCGAGAGAATCAGTTGGGACACCTGTACATAACCGCGTTTGAACCCGCACCTTAAGTGGATTAAATTAAAAAAAAAAATCAAGCGCGCAACACCACCATTATCGCAACGATTTTTTCTTTCTTTTGTTTTCCGTCCCACGATCGTCTTTTGTTTACGAATTTACGCCGGCGGACGACCTCTCGCGTCCCTCACTTTTCAGTTTTGACCACGGCGCACGAGGGTGACGCAAAATCGTTTCGTACTGCAGGGGCGGAGCGGGAAAAACTCGGGGCCACTGGCGGAACCACGCGTTAGTTCGGGGCGGATAGCCTAATCCGGCTCTGTGTTTTCGGCGTCGCTACGGGCAACCACAAATTCTAGTAGTCGATATTTCTCGTAGCGCGTCGCCGTCGCGACGTTGTTTGGACCCCCATCTGACGATGGAAAACGACGCGAAGCGTGCGTTGTTAAAAGGATTAATTGACGATCGATGGAGCTTTTCTTTACAGATTGATTTTGTTTTATCGACGCGGCGGCGGCAATTGAACGTCGAGGAGTGGGCGGGGCTCAAGCGGATGACGTCGTCGTGATTGGATTAGACACGCCACGAGAAATTAAAAATTAATAATTTCCAGAGAAAAAAGAAATGTAACCGAAATCGCGACGACTTTCACGATTCAAGTTTGGCAACTCCGCCGATTCGATTCTAGCGCGCAACAAAGAAAAATTATTTCTCGCATTGAAATCGAAATGAAATGAAAATAATTTGTTCGTTTATCATTTTAAGGATTTTTTATACGTAACAAATTCAACACCCGATATTCCCCACTCGCGTAACAATCAAGAGGGAAGAAGTGCGGAAAAAGAAAACTGCAGCTGAATTTTAAAAGAAACGCCAATGTTAACAATTTAAAGTCACCAGATTCGGACTGGTAAAAATAGGTGCGCTCTTTCGCTCACAAAATCGTGATCCAAACCTGTTTTGATTCAAAAACACACATTTTTTTCTTTGAATCTCTCCATTTTTAAAACTTGTCTGTCTGAATTATGGTTATTTACAAATGAACTGTCGATCAAAAATTCAAGTCACGTGTTTTGTTGCAACAACTACGAAACTATTCGAAACACGATTCAAACTTTTAAGCGAAAGAAAGCACCTAATCGGTTCAGACTCATAGATAATAGCTTAACGCGTCTGTTGATAGATGGCGAAGCTAATTTGACAATTTCAAACGTCCAACAATAGATGGAGTTGGTGGTGGCGGTCATTTCTACTTACAATCCCTAGCGTGTGATCTTGAAGTTAGAGTTCCGTGTCCGTCAAACCTCGGCCTCGGCGGTGGCCTTGGGGGTAGCGCCGGAGGCAGCGGCGACACCTCGATCCTATCGTCTGCCTCCAACTTCCGGTTCTGTCCTATGCTGGTGTCGTGACTTTCCACGTTGGGCTCGATTTCCTGCACGTGACAGTTGCACTTGGGGGGGATGATTTTGGGCGCGTGGCCCGATTTCGGCGAGGCGTGCACGTGCACGTGCACCGACTGGCTGATGGGGTGGATGTGGCTGGTGGTGGTCGGGGGCACGTGCGCCAGGTTGATGACGTTGTGGTGGTGCCCCGGCGAGAGGCAGTGGGCGTGCGTGGTCTCCGTCTTGGCCGGGGCGGGGGCGGCTTCCAAATTCGACTTTTCCGTGCAGGGACACGTGTGCGCGTGCGTGAGCAACGCATGGTCGCTGGACTCGCTCGGTTGGTACGCATGCTCCGAACTCTTCTGTACGTCTGGAGAAGGCGATGACATGTTTGGCATCTACATTTTTTTCTCGGACGGTGCAGGGGGAAAGGGGCTAGAGTCGCAACCTTTTTCGAGGCATCTAAAAACAAGTGAAAATATATTTAAAACAAACTCGGGGGGAGAAAAGACAATTTAAGTGCTACATGAATATTAGAGTGAGAGAGTGACAGAGCGCTAGAAAAATATTTGCAACTGTGATGTAAAACAGGGATGGGCAAAGAGCTTGAAAAAAGCACACCCCCCCCCCTCCTCCCACTTTCCAATGTTTAGAACAACCCTGTCACGTGCAAGCGGCCGCTGTCGCTCTCCTCGTCTTAAGACTGAATTTACTGACTTCTCCGCTTTTGCCCGTGCCCCCCGTTGTAAGGAAAAGCAATCTACAAGTCTAAGTTCATTTTTTCTTCAATTTTATTTTAAACTTTATCCGCTAGATGTCGCTACAACGTTGACGTTTAAATTTCTATAATTTATGACATATTAAGTGCGTTTACTTGCTGTGACTCAGCGTTTTCTGATTTCATCAAAAAATCTTTGCGAAACTGTGTTACGTCAGCGCCTTCTATGTATATTTCATCGAGCTGCAATTCGTCGGCGCGAAATTCGAAAGGGATTTTTACTTAAATCGTTCTGCTACATTTTTCAAAGCTTGGTGTAGAATGTAATACCGCAACAAATACCTCATTCCATCCACCTTAAACATTTTTTTATGGTAGATACAATATAACGACAAAAATAAATAAATATGAAATAGAAGTTTAGAATAAACATATTTATTTTCGGAAGGAAATTGCCTCAGATGAACAAAAATTCCCTTACATCAAGAAATTCTTTAAAAAAGGAAAATTTTCCTTCAGTTAGCAACACTGGCGTCATCTACCGATGGAAACATTAACTGTTTGGCTTCACCAAAAACACAAACAAGAAAAAAGAGAAACAGTAGATCCAGCAACCGTCTCGCTTTTATTAGCATAACGACGTTAATGAACGAATTAATTAAGGCGCTAAATCATAACCGATAACGATCTGACGCGCGTGAAATTAGGTACGCCGATGGTAATGAAGTTTTCTCGACGGTTTTTCAAACCTCGCAGCGCTTCCGCTCTCGTCGTTCTTCGTCGAGCAGAACGCATACGGATTATAATAATACTAAGTAAGTAAACGGCGTCCGTTAATTATAAAACTAGTTTGCGTCAAACGAGCGGTGAAGGCGGGGGGCGCCCACACGGAACGCGGGCGTTGAACGAATTTTCTCTTCTTCTTCTTCTTCTTCTTCTTCTTCTTCTTCTTCTTCCTCCTCCTCTTGATTGACGGATGATCAAATCAAAAATCGCCGACGCGCAACCGAGAGAGCGAAAAAAGAACATAAAAATAAGAGAAAAAATACAAATTAAATTAATTTTAATGACTTCAACTTAACATAATACAATTCAAATGTGAATTAAAAGACAAAACTGTTTTATCAAAGCAAAAAAAACTGAGTTGTCAGATGCCTCCTGTGAGGTTTGAACTCACGACCCCTGGTTTACGAGACCAGTGCTCTACCACTGAGCTAAGGAGGCTTGTTATTGGAGGCGTCATACTCGTCATATATGAAGTACACGATTAAGCATCTCGCTACGATTGTGATTCATTATTGTTATTATTATTAATCACAGTAATTAAAACAAACACATTCGGCGTTAATAATCGCAGAAATTTAATAATGTTCAATATCAATATGGAGTGTATTTCATGGACGTTGAATTTTATAGACAATCAACTGATGAAATTCGACTTTTCGCTTCGGTTTTTGTTTTAACAAATGAACGCTTACAGTGCGATTCTAATTAACTGAATTAATATATTTAATTTACCGAATCTTTTAAAAACAAATAATTTAAGTACACACAATTAAAAAAAAAACGAAAACAAAAGCCAAGGCATTATTTTCGGTGGCACCATAGCTTGAAAGTTGACTGTTGATCATGGGCGTAGACAATATCTTGTTTAGGGGATGGCAAAATTAGATCAAATCCTATCGAAATAAAAAAAATGAAAATTAAAAAATTTAAGAACATTCGAAATAAAATTAAAAGAGAAAAATTAAATATTTTAAAAATTAAATTTAAAATGAAAAAGGTAAATATCGTTGGGAATTCAAACAAAATATCTATTTAAAATTTTTTTAATGTTAAAACTTGTTTGCGTTAAATTCTTTAATTTTAAAATACATATTTTGTTTAAATTACTTTTTTCATTTTTAATTTAATTTTTAAAATATTTAATTTTTTCCTTTAATCTTCTGCAGGTTTTCTTTTTCGAATTTTTTTAATTTTCATCATCTTTTTTATTTTGACAAGATTTGATCTAATTCTAGTTGGTTGATTTTTAAAAAAATCAAGGTCAACTCAATCCAACTGAACTGAAGTGAGGCCTATCCGAGAATATAATTTTACAATAGATATAAAACGTAAGAATTTATCAAAAATCAATAACATAAACCGTAGGAGATTGAAACAAAAATTTAAAAAAATTAAAATCAAAGAAAATTAAAAAAGCATTATTTTTAAAAATTAAAAGATATTTCAAGGTGAATCGAACTAAACCGAACTTAAGCGAATCCAACCCCACTGAACTAAACCCAAATTAATATTAAAATATTTAAAAAAAAGAAACATTTCAAGGGCAAATTAATCCAACTAAACTGAACCTAAGTGAATCCAACGCAGGAAAGAAATTCTACAAAAGATAAAGAAAATTATAAAAAATGTAAGGAGTTTCGAAAAAGCTGTAAGAGATTGATACACGAAATGTTCAACTTAAAAATTAAAAAAAAAAGAAAAAAATAAAATAAAAAATTCGAAAAAATTGTAAATGATTGAAACGCGAAATGTTAAACTTAAAAATTTTTAATAGTAAGAAATTATCGGAAATCGAAACAAAAATATAAAAAATTTATGGAGTTTCGAAAAGACTGAAGAGATTGAAACACGAAATGTTCAACTTAAAAATTAAAAAAATAAAATAAAATGTAAAAAAAGAAACGTTTCGAGGTCAACTCAACTCAACTAAATTGAACCCAGCTGAAGAGAAAATTTCTGTAAAGAAAATTAAAATGTAAAAAATTATTAAAAATCGAAACAAAAAATTAATACTTTATATATTATTACAAAAAATTTTAAAGAAATAGAAAAATTAAAAACTAGAAAATTGAAACAAAAAAATGTTACTAAAAATTAGGAGTAATTAAAAAGAAACCCAAAATTGTTTCTTATCGCTTCGTAAACTAGGGATGAGCAATTGCCCCTTTTGCCCCACTTTGGCTACGCTCACGCACCAACACATATCGTGGTGAGTTATAAATAATTCAAAATTTTTCAAAATTTAAATTGTTTCGCTGGATGGTCCTTATAAAGTATGATACACAAAGGGCAATTTGAAAATACACACCTAACGTCCCTAGGGATAAAAGAGAACCATTTCACACGAGTAAGACTCCTCCAGTTTCTTATTTTTATTTTGAATTTTTGTCTTTGTCTTTTTTTATGTGAAGAGACAATCTGAAAACGCAAACCTATTTATAAAAGATGGCATTTTCACCTCTTATCAATTCTAATATTTCTTTTATAATTTAATTTTGGGACACATTATATTATGAGTCATATGTGATTCAGGTGGTATAATTGCATTCGCCTCCTGTTTTTTGTTTTCCAACCGGTTTCGGCTGCTTGGATTTACTTCAAACTCATCGCTCAGTGCATTCTTGTGCTTGTATCACCCGTGATACATAGCGTGGTGAGTTATAAGTTATTCAAATTTTTTCAAAATTAAAATTGTTTCGCTGGATGGAGCTTAGACGATACACGAGAAGCAATTTGAAAATATTCGGACCTCATATCCCTAGGGACGAAAAAAAAACATTTGCCAGGAACGTGACTCCTCCGGTTATTTTTATTTTGAGTTTTTTATGTTTGTCTTTTTTTTTTGTAAAAATAAAAAATAAACGTTTTTCAATAACTTGTTGATCTTGCCTAGCGCGCGGTTATAATTGCATGTTTAATTCATGAAAGCCGCCGCCGGCAAGGATGACAAAGTGACACGCAGACGCGAGCTCGTTTTCATAATCCCCCTCGATCGACCGCATTAATTTACACGTTTCCAGTGTTTATATAATGCGGCCTGGATTAATATTAATAAGTTCCACTTGGAGAGCGACTTTCGTTCCGCGTGGACAACGCGCGTGGGCCGGGCGCACATCAATGTTCATCCGCGCCGCCCTGGTGTGACCACGGCCTTAAAACGTCCGAAAAGTGAAAAGCCTCAGTTCGTCCTCTGCGAAGGCTCGCGATTGCGTGTCTTAATTAGGTAATTAATTAAGCGAGTACGTTGTCGTGTGACCTTGCCCGTTTACTTCCGCTTTCGCCTGTAGAAGGCGATTGTTTCCCAATTCCCACAACGTTTACTTGGATTTACGTAACGTGCTTACTTGCAAGAGCAGTTTTATTTCTCCGTTCAAATTGCAAGAACGACTTCTTCAACGAAGACTTTTTTTCAAGAAAGAAGAACTCATCAGAGATGGCGACTCACACAACGTGACAGAGGAGTATTGAAGCTTCCCACCAATGAACAGTCACGATGGCAGCCTATCTCTCTCACTTTGTACAAAATTTTAGATCAATTCCTACATGATGTCGTCATACGGGACTGAGTTGCATAACGTCAAGCTTTTCCGAAAATTTGTGAACGCACCACTCAATAGGTGGCGCTGCACTAATTGATTGAAACTGAAATGAACTGGATGTTTATTTTTTTTTTCTTCGAAAAGTAATTAATAAAAACAGATATCATTTGTCGGCTTGGCATTGTATTTCCTGTTTTTAGTAATAAATGAAATGACACGTGACACTCCATTTTCTGTTATGCTTCCACTTTCTGTCAGTAGTAAAAAAATGCTTAAAATGTTAAATTTTTCTGAAAATTAATAAACGCAGTTATCAACAGGTGACGCTGCAGGTAAAACGTCAAATTTTCTTTGTTAAAAGAATCATACTTGCAAGTTTAATTGCACGGATTTGAAGTAGCAAACCGAACGTCAGACTTTTCTGAAAATTAAAAAAACGCAGTTATCAAGAGGTGGCGCTGCAGCTGAAACGTAAAATTTTTCTCTGTAAAAACAATCATAAGAGCAATTTTTATTTGCACCGGTTTGAAATAACAATCAAATCAGAAGGTCAAATTTTTCTAAAAATTAATAAACGCATTTATCAAGAGGTGGCGCTGCAGCTGAAGCGTCATTTTTTTCTTTGTAAAAACTATCTATCGTAGGGGCAAATTTGATTTACGCCGGTTTGAAGTAACAAATGCTTTCGCTTTTACAATTAGGTAGGCGATAGATGGCGCTGCTTCGAATTAAATGACAGTGAAATTAATCAGAGGAAGAATATAATTTCGCGTTAATTTATTTTTGGAACTTCGTGGCATTATTGTTTGCGCCTTGTAAAAATAGTTAAATATTGTTTTACTCAGCAACAGAGAATTACTCGAATTACGCCTGAATAGATGGCGCTGCAGATTAAAATTTACATTCTTAGAGAAAATTAATTTATTTTTTACGGAAACATTAAAGACTATCTCACACGAAAAAAAGTAAAATAAAACATCGGTTTGACTAGCAACAACTTGCCGATAGATGGCGCCAAAAATTGTTGCTTTTGTTTAAATACATGAGTTTTTACTTGAGAATTTGTTTCTAAAACAATTAAAAATTTGCATCTATTAAATCGCAACAAAATTTGATTTATTCGCCGGTAGATGGCGGTGCATTTTATTAATAATTCGTGACATTATAGAAAGATTTGAAAACAGCGTCTTACAAAAAATCTTAAAGGTTTGTTTAAATTACCAAGAAAGTTTGATTTATTCACTAACAGACGGCGCTTCATAAATAGCAAAAAAAAAACTTGATTTATTCGCCGGTGGATGGCGGTGCATTTTTTTTTTAATAATGACGTGACTTTACAGAAAAATTTGAAAACAGCGTCTTACGAAAAACTTGAGAAATTCGCTTCAGTTGCCAACAATGTTTGATTTGTCCACCAACAGATGGCGGCACTTCACAGTAATCTACTTTTTAAATATAGAAAAAAACGCGTCTTTGTCAATTCGTTCCGAAGCTTTAGAGATAGATTTAAAACGGCAGTGAACCTGATGATTTGTTCATCGATAGATGGCGCTGCAAACTGACACTCTGATATCCTGTTAATTTATTATCACGGTGAAGCGTAAAAAGTCAGGATAATTTCTTTTTTGCGAAAAAAAAAGGAAATAATTCATTGCATAGGTCAAATCTTATCGAAATAAAGAAAAATGATAAAAATTAAAAAATTTAGGAAAATTCGAAAAAGACTGCAGAAGATTAAAAGAAGAATTTAATATTTAAAAAATTGAATAAAAATGAAAAAAGTAAAAGTCCTTGAGAATTTAAACAAAGTTCAACCCAAACCAACTGAACTGACGTGAAACCTATCGGAGAATATTGTTTTTTTTTTTTTTTTAATAAAATTAATAGTTAATTTAAGAAAAATCTCATTTTCTTGAGAATTTACGAAAACCTTGAAAAATTCGCTTCAATTACCAATGAAGTTTCATTTGTTCACCAACAGATGGCGCTTCACGCTAATCTACTTTTTAAATACAGAAAAAAAAAACGTTTTTTTGTCAATTCGTTCCGAAACTTTAGAGATAGATTTAAATCGGCAACGAGCTTGATGATTTGCTCATCGATAGATGGCGCTGCAAACTGACATTCTGACATCCTGTTAATTTATTTTCATGGTGAAGCACAAAAAGTCAGGATACAAGGTGCAGCAAAAAAGGTCACGATAATTTATTTTTTGCGAGAAAAACAAAGAAATAATTCATTGCTGAACTGGGACGAACCAGTTTTATTCAACGCTAGATGGCGGTACGCGTTGACGTTTTCTTTACGTTTTTCTTATTAAACTATTGCCGAACACGAAGAGTCGATTTAAGACGGTCCCCTCCTGTTCTTTTTTTTTAATTTAAAACAATAATGACCGGGAAAGAGAACCAAACCAAGGAAACATTGCTTTTTTTTCGACACCTAATTCAAAAACCACCTGAATGAATAACTTGGATTTAGTTTTTGCCGTTCACTTTTTTTGTTAATAGAACGATTTCGGATGAGAATGCGTTTCATGAAACAGCTGAGTCTAATTGAGAGCAGCCCTGTATTATACATACGTAGATACAGAGCGTTGCTGTAGCTATCTCTTGTATTGATGAGACGAATTAGGTAAGAAACGAGACATCCGGCAGGCGGTTAGTCGTTAACCTTTCGCCATTTAACGCTTAACCTCTTGGAGTGCGCTCATGTGCACGTAGATAACCAGCAGGTGCGTGCTCGGCCGAAGAATTTACGCAATCGTCGCGACCCGAAATCAAAAAGCCCATTGCTACGCCACTGGTGACAATTTCGGAATCGCTTCATCTCGTTACAGATAAACTATTGCACAAATCACGTATGGGAGAAAGAAGAAGTGTTCTTGTATGTACTTACTTTGCGGATGGTATCTGCTGCTAATAGGTAGATATAAAATGCCCTCCCTGTATGTCTCGTGGCGACTGATTCGAAGAATGAAGAACGCCGACAGCACTCAACACTCAAAACTAGGTATCACTTGTTGAACAGGAGCAACGGCAGCAACAATTCGCGTCTTCGGCCGCCGATATTTCCGTTGTCAAAAGCAGCGCAGCCCTCTTGGATCGGTCAGCGGCCGTTCGGTCTCTCCGTCTTTCTCTCGCGGGCGGCCCAGGAGATGCTGGAAGAGTGTGAACCTTGAAGCTGAGGAATGCCGACGCCCCACTCCTGCCCACGACGTGTACTTTATACACTCTGCAGAGTTCGGCCAGACAAAGAGGAGGTCGCTACCTGATCCAGAAATCACAATTACATTGCGCGGCCCTTATTTGACATATGCGTGTTGTTCGGTCCTCATCCCATTCAAAAATTCAAACCACCGCCGCCGATGAAGATTATGATGATGATGATTATAAGCGTCCCGGCTTGCGTGACCAATTTAGTTCTTCGCGTTTCCAGGAAACGATTGTTTTTTTTCCTTTGTTTAATTACGTTGATTAATAAGTTGCATCAGGACGATAACATCTCGCTGGCTTGTAGGTAGCTTCGAAGTCAGGAAGCCAACAGCACGGGATAGGAACAGAGCTGCCAATACCAAGAAGTCTCTTAATGCGCACTATTAACTGCATAATGCAACAGCAAACAGCAGTTTTACTCATGGGATGATGGGGTTGTGTGTTAATCTACCGTTCAAATCTCCAAAGGGTCAATTCAATACGAACGAGCACGGGCAACCGTGACGCGGCGTCTTACTAGGTAGGCAACCAAAGATACATCAGTACCTATCAATTGCCTAAACCATACTTCACTCTTATTGGGTGTTACGGGAACAGAACGGTTAATAAAAAGAAGTCTCTTGATGTATTAACACCTGACGACGCGCTACTAACCAGTTAATACAACAAAAAAAAAGCTGAAAGTATTATTTTCTCATGGGGACGTGTTGTAATCCGTCGTTTACATCTCCAAGGGTTAACGGCCAACGCAATACAAACGAACGCCTTACTAGGTAGGCAACTAGAGATACATCGGCACTTATTAATTGCCTAAACTAAAGTGAAGCTGCTGCCAGGGCAGCATTAATAATTAATTTTATCAATGTCTTTTTAAACCATTAAAGTGGTTTATAAAAAAAAATAATCGACGCTGGAATGCTGCAGCTTACTCAAGAACTTTACACAAAATATTATAAGCGATGTCTGCAAGCAAAGAGTAAAGTGAAAGGAAACAATACATTTTCGATTTTGGATAATTTTGCAACTCTTCTACATTTTATTTTACATGACAGTGCTAAGCATTGCAGCTCCCTCTAACAAGTTTGAATTAAACTTCCACCATCCCCGCAGCGTTGCCAAGCTGTGGTAATTTCCTTTTTGTGGGGGTTTCTTTCTGGAATTTTTATAAACATGTTAATTTACGTTACGCAAATTTAACTTTTTAAATTTATCAGAATTGTACTTTGTTTTTAATCTTACAGAAACTTAATTTATATTTAATTTAACTTATCTTAACTTATTTTTCTTATACCGAAAGGTACTTAACTCGATTACTTAAATTTCGTTTTTCCTGCATCATTTCCCCTGTCAAATCTCATTTTACAAAAGGGAATTTTGATTCTGAAAGTGGTAGAAAACGAAAAAGAATAGAAGGCCATTATTCATTAAGTGATCAAATCAAACTGGCAACAGGAAACAAATGAATAATTTCATGTGAAATGTCCCCTTGTAAAACAAATAATAACGAAACTGAAATAGAAACGAAAAAACAAAGAAATGCAGAAAAGAAAAAAGAACGAGAAACAAGAGGAGATCGATGTTTGTTAAACGTAAATTTCGAAAACCTAATCCGATGAAAAAACAAAAGAAGATGAAAATTCAAATTTAGTTCAAATGACAACAAAAATAAACAAAAGAAGTTCGTCATTTTTACAGCGGAATGTAACGAAAAGAATCCATCGCCGACAAAAAAAAACAAAAGAAGAAGCCGCATGAAGTTCCTGTCAAGTATTGTGAACAAAAAAAGTAAACATCAAGAAGAAACAGACAGAGAAAAACAATTGGAAGAATGCCAAGGAACAAATGAATTGAATTTGTTTGTCAAAAGCTTCGCGTCAGATTTTCACTTATTTTCTTGCCTCAGAACCAATCGCCGACAATGAAAAAACAAAAGACAATTGCTGCGGACGAAGAATTAATGCGTCAGAAAGAAACAGAAAGGAAAAACAATAGAACGCAAAGAACAAACGAAAGTTCGATTTGATTGTCAAAAGCTTCGCGTCAGAAATCGGTCGATTTTCACTTGTTTTCTCGCTTTTCTGCGGTTTATCAAAAGTATCTTGTTTTTCAATCGCTTCGGGCAAAAACGTAAATCGACGATCTTCTTTTGTTTTTGTTTTTGTTTTTCAATCGCTTCCGACTTTACCCAACAATCAAACAAAAGACAGACGGTCACGATGACAATAATTCATTTCTACTCAAGGCCTATTACGATTAAGCTAGTCTTTTTGATGCGATTTTCTTTAAATTGCTTTTTATTTTTAAACCAATAAAAAACGTGTATAATATATGATAATCAGATATGTACAGTCAGAACTAAAAATAATGTCTTACCCGTTCCGATCACAATGACAAGAAGGCGGCCAAATAGTTGTTCGCCTGCTCGTTGTAGCAGTCGGAAAGTATTCAGAGCTCGGACTCAGGCGTATTTTTTTAAAATAAAGAGTCGCGGTACGTCGTGGAATGATATCTCAATCCGTGCTCTAGCAATCAGATTGCAAATTTAACTTTTTATTCGGGAGACATCATTTTTAATTCTGACTGCACACCCACGTCACAAAACTTAATTCTACAAATCGCCCTAACTCTTGCGATTGTTCAGTTCATTCTGACTGCGATTCATCTCCTCCAGGACGTACTGCGTGTCGGCGTCTTCGGCGGAATCCTCGTCGCGGTAGATGTCCTTGACGCAGGCACCACGGCACAGCTTACTCTGCAAACAAAAGAGAAACAAGCCGCATTTTTGTTTTATGTCAAATTTCCTTATACTTTACTTAATTAATACTTCTAAAAAAAACGAGCATTCCGTATTTTTTTAAACTATTAAAAAAATTAATAAAAATAACACACTATACCCTGTTTTTTTTTTTAATTCGGAGGAGTACTTTGAAATTTTGGCACTAAAAGCGAGCTTTGTCATTGGTCAATTCCGGCCATCTACCAATGACAGAGCTCGTTTTTAGCGCGAAAATTTGAAAGCACTCCTCCGAAATAAAAAACAAAGTATAGTAAACGCTAGCCGGCCATGTTGTGACGTCGTATCTTACGCTTTATTCAAAACTTTTCAACGTTTCGGCTATCTGAACGCGACCATTTAATGGCAACTAAGAAGCCGAAAGCTGTGGCTGAGGTACATTTCAAGATTCGCACGCTAAACGGTTGGTACGACGTCATACAAACATGGCGCCTAAGCTAGCGCGTTTTACACGACTTTTTGAAAATGAAACATTTATCATATAATTTTTTTAAATGTATTTAAACATGAAAGACAATAAAAAATGTTGTTGTTGTTGAAACTGTTATTAAAAAGTAGCGAAGAAATGACCCTACGGAAAAAATAAATAAATAAAACGAACCTTCTCCTTGCAGTCGGTGACTTGGAAAGTGGGACATTCAGAGAAGACCACGGTGTTGACGTTGTCGTAAATTTTATTGTCTGTACCCTCTTCGTCATAGCTCTTGTAGCACAACATCGAAATCAGCTTCACCAACATCACCATCGGGTAGGTCAGGAAAAAGATGACGTTCATGCAGAATTCGGTTTGCCTTTATTTTTTAAACAACGCCCTTACTTCCAGTTCAACAAATGAGGGGGCGTACTTACTTGGAGAGGGCCCTCACCGTCCTCTTCCCCGTCTGGGGGTGTATCGGCCAACCGGCGACGTCGTATTGCACCGGCTTAATGTCCTTCAACTCCGGCTCGTGGTACCTGTTCATGGGTCTGGGGAGGTCGACCAAGACGTTCATGCCGAAGAAACCCAGAGCAGGCCAGATGGTGTACCCGAGGACGGCCTTGAGCAGTCCGAGCAAGAGCAGGGCGAGGAGGGTTCCGATGCAGAAGAAGAGCACCAGGAGGCCGACGCTGAGGTGCTGGAGGGTGGAGCCGATGTCGCCCTCCATCTCGCAGCTGCGGTATCCGCGGCGTTTCTGCACCAAAACGGCCACCTTCTCCTCGAACCCGCCCGTCGATCCGCTTACGTAAACCATGACCAAGAGCAAGAGTTTTAAGAAACGCATTCTAGGAGCCGTCTTACACTTGGTGGTTTAAAATGACACAAAAGATCCAAAAAAAAAACTTAATCTGTCAGTATTATTTTAATTTGTCACTCATATGTCAGAATCACTTTCCTACGAGTTTGAAGAACGCGCTTCTTCCTAGTTAATTTCGAGGTCGCTCGGTAGATGGCGGCGCAAACGTTTTCCTTGTCCGAGCGGCTAAACTGATGGCGTTTGCGAACGACCACTCTGAGTGTATCTCTGTCCTCTGGTTTTGCATGAGGTTAAAACAAGATGGAGGCACTCTGAGAGCGTGCCCGACTAAAAAGCGAAAAAACTTTAAAATTTCAAGATGGCTACGAAGACGCTGCGCAGGCGTCAAACATTGACGTGGCGGGCGGTTATTTTAAACTTCTAAAACAAAAGAACGTAGATAATACTCTAATGATCAGCGCGATGATCAATTTACACAAAAACAGAAACAAAACAACGCGCGAACTGCCGCAAATGAATGAAATTAATTCGATTATAAGAAACAAATGAAAGCTCGAATAACAAACAACGAAATAATAAGAGAAAGAAGATTACCAAAAAGCAGAAGTCCGATTTTTCAAACAACGAAACTGACAAGGAAACTAAAGAGAAGGAAACAACAACGAAATACCTAGAAAGAAAACGTCGAACAAAAAGAAAACGAAAAGACAAAAGAGAGGCTTCTGTGAGATCGTCAACAGAAAAATAAATAAATATAAAAAGAAACTACGCGAAGCGTCTTTGCAAAACGAAAAATTAATACGACAAAGAGAAATAAACTAAATATTTTTTTTTCTTCTTGTCTAATTAACTTTCGTATTTTATTGCCGTCCCTGTGTATGCTTTTTTAAACTTTAATTTTTTAAAGACTGCGCTTGGCGACTGCGCATTGGCGTAGCGGTAATTTTAATTCCAGAAACAAAAGAATATCGACAGTTCTTTGCTGACACGTGTGATAATCAAGTTGCCAACGGAAATCAAAAAAACGAAATAATAATCTGTACAAAATGTCGAATTTGAATAAATAAATGAGAAATTAATTCGATTATTAAGAACTATTAAGAAAACAAAAGAAAATTCGAATAAAGAACAACGAAGAAAAATGACAGAAGCAAAAGTCGGAATGTTCACAAATTGAGATAAAAACGAAGAAGAAACTGAAATACGGAGAATACGGCGAATAAAAAAAATAGAAGATCGCCGTTTTCGGAGCGGAGTAGATCAAATCGCCAACAGAAAACAAAAGAAAAAATAAATGAAGTGTTCCATAGAAAGATTAGATTTTAAAAAGCTTCGCACAGTAAATTCTTGTCTTATTTTCAGTTATTTTGTGTTTGAATTAAAAAAAATGAAATCAAAAATAAACAAAAAAAAATAAAAACACTGACATTAGCGCACAATTAAAATTTTCAAAAGATTTTTGTCGGAAATCGTCTTTTATTTATATTTTTATTGTTACTTAAAATAAGAAAAAAAAGAAGATAATAACGAAATGCAAATAAGAAACAAATGCAAGCTTGATTTATGTGATTTTCATAGGCATTTCGTCGGAAACCATCGCTCCTACAAACAAAAACAAACATTAACAATGAAATGAAATGAAACAAATAAACAAATGAACGCTTAATTTGATTTTAAGTCATCTATGAACTCATCTATTTTTTAACTTACAATAAGGCAATAAATAAAATATAAATAAACTAAACAAGATTTTCAAAAACCTCTCGCAAAAGATCATTGATTTTTCATTTGTTCTGCTCCCAGCTTCTTTTTTGATTATTTCAGTTGCTCGGCGAATGAGAATCGACAGTTTCTTTTGTTTTCTGTTAATTCCATTCTGCATTTACAAGAATGGAGTGAATGAAATTAGAAAAGTGAGGAATTACTGACGTAATGAATTTCAGTATTTTAGCAATAGCACTGAAAACAGCGTACCGGAATGTAGTAACCAATAATAATCAATAATAGAGTCGCTGTGAAAATAATAGCATTGGCAACCCTGCACTGAACTTGAGATTTTAGGAACAAAACGCCAAAATGTAAATAGTTGAATTCAAAAAACGCGCGTCTAAGGCACTGACAAGGAAAGTCCTTAGATGGCACCACTCACATTCAACCCCACTTAGATAAAGAAAGAGATGGGACGGCGCACAAGGAGGCACATCTATTATAAGTCGCGTCCAAATCAAGGACAAATGTTTTTACATGTGAAATGTTATTCTGGGCTATTTCTTCTCCGGCCAGCTTTGCTACACATTGCACACATTAATTTACATTAATTATTAAAACAAAAACACCAAAATTCACTTTGACTGCCGCGTGTTTGCACAATGCAAGGATTTGGCCCCTTCTGGTGTCTGTGAAGCTGGCGTATCATTTCATGGAATCTCATAAGTTCTAGTGAGTTCTGGCTTTATTTTTAATAGTTCTATAGTTCCTGATACATAAAATCGATATATAAAATAGCGACATCTTACTATCGCTTTTTGACCTAACATTGCAGTAGGATAGACAAATTGAAGCGGGATTTGCTCCTAATGAGTCCCCCATGCAAGGCGGCCATGCTTGCTGTCAAAGCATAATGAAAGATTTTAGAAAAATTTTGTGCAAATCGTTTTTGATTGCAGTGAGAACCTCGAGCAGCCTCTGGACAGCTGTTTCAGCCCTGCTTGGGGCTTCTTCAGCAGAAACGTAGCTCGACATTCCCACTGCAGACCAAAAACGACTTGCCCAATTTATTCGCAAATGCGATGTAAGAATGATGAACATATAAAATAGCGACATCTTACTATCGCTTTTTGACCTAACATTGCAGTAGGATAGACAAATTGAAGCGGGATTTGCTCCTAATGAGTCCCCCATGCAAGGCGGCCATGCTTGCTGTCAAAGCATAATGAAAGATTTTAGAAAAATTTTGTGCAAATCGTTTTTGATTGCAGTGAGAACCTCGAGCAGCCTCTGGACAGCTGTTTCAGCCCTGCTTGGGGCTTCTTCAGCAGAAACGTAGCTCGACATTCCCACTGCAGACCAAAAACGACTTGCCCAATTTATTCGCAAATGCGATGTAAGAATGATGAACATATAAAATAGCGACATCTTACTATCGCTTTTTGACCTAACATTGCAGTAGGATAGACAAATTGAAGCGGGATTTGCTCCTAATGAGTCCCCCATGCAAGGCGGCCATGCTTGCTGTCAAAGTCGTTTTTGGTCTGCAGTGGGAATGTCGAGCTACGTTTCTGCTGAAGAAGCCCCAAGCAGGGCTGAAACAGCTGTCCAGAGGCTGCTCGAGGTTCTCACTGCAATCAAAAACGATTTGCACAAAATTTTTCTAAAATCTTTCATTATGCTTTGACAGCAAGCATGGCCGCCTTGCATGGGGGACTCATTAGGAGCAAATCCCGCTTCAATTTGTCTATCCTACTGCAATGTTAGGTCAAAAAGCGATAGTAAGATGTCGCTATTTTATATGTTCATCATTCTTACATCGCATTTGCGAATAAATTGGGCAAGTCGTTTTTGGTCTGCAGTGGGAATGTCGAGCTACGTTTCTGCTGAAGAAGCCCCAAGCAGGGCTGAAACAGCTGTCCAGAGGCTGCTCGAGGTTCTCACTGCAATCAAAAACGATTTGCACAAAATTTTTCTAATAAAATCGATAGTTCTGCTCATTAAAGCGAAAAAAAGCCAAAGTGCAAACTGAGACGCCAGGTTCACGCAGCGTCTCACTTTGTCCTACACAAAATTAACGGCCAATTCTTATAGGAAATTAAAAGATCTGTAGTTCTACATGAGTTCTAGAAAGAGTTCTAGAGAAAAACATTGCTATTTCTTATTGGAAAACTCTAATAACACAATATGATTTGTTACGCAGATACAGATGAGACGCTGTCGAATATTCGACAGTTCTATGAGCTCTGCATTTTTTTCTTGTAGCTCAGAACGTATCCAAGGATTTTCTACAGAGTTCCGAGCACAAGTCTCATTAGATTATTTTTTGAGCAATTTTAAATCCTGGTAAATTCGAGTTATACACGTTATAATTGAGACGCTGTCGAATACAAGACAGTTCTGTGAGCTCTATATTTTTTTCCTTGTAGTTAGAAACATATTCAATGACTTTCCGCAGAGTTCCAGTCATAAATCTAAGTAGATTATTATTTAGCAATTTTAAACTCTGCCAAATTCGAATTATACACTTAATAAGCGAGACGCTGCCAAAAACACGTCAGTTCTGTGAGCTTTATAATTTTTCCCTTGTAGTTTGGAACGTATCCAACGACTTTTTGCAGAGTTCCACCCACAAGCAACATTAGATTATTGTTTGAGCAATTTTAAATCGCTGAAATTCGGGTTGTACAGGTTATAACTGAGACGCTGTCGAATATACGACAGTTCTGTAAGTTCTATATTTTTTTTCTTGTAGTTCTGAAAATATTCAATGACCTTCCGCAGAGTTCCAGTCATAAGTCTAAGTAGATTATTATTTAGCAATTTTAAACTCCGCCAAATTCGAATTATACACTTAATAAGTGAGACGCTGCCAAAAACACGTCAGTTCTGTGAGCTCTATAATTTTTTCCTTGTAGTTCGGAACATATTCATCGACTTTCTGCAGAGTTCCAGCCACAGGCCTCATTAAAGTAAATTTAAAATTGCTCAAACAATAATCTAATGATGCTTGTGGGTAGAACTCTGCAGAAAGTCGTTGGATACGTTCCAAACTACAAGGAAAAAATTATAGAGCTCACTGAACTGTCGTATATTCGACAGCGTCTCAGTTCTAACCTGTACAACTCGAATTTCGCGGGATTTAAAATTGCTCAAAAAATTATCTAATGAGTGTTATGGCTGGAATTCTGCAGAAAGTCGTTAAATACGTTTTGTACTACAAGGAAAAAGTTGTAAAACTGACAGAACTGTCGTGTTTTCGACAGCGTCTCACTTATTAAGTGTATAATTCGAATTTGGCGGAGTTTAAAATTGCTAAATAATAATCTACTTAGACTTATGACTGGAACTCTGCGGAAAGTCATTGAATATGTTTCTAACTACAAGGAAAAAAATATAGAGCTCACAGAACTGTCTTGTATTCGACAGCGTCTCAATTATAACGTGTATAACTCGAATTTACCAGGATTTAAAATTGCTCAAAAAATAATCTAATGAGACTTGTGCTCGGAACTCTGTAGAAAATCCTTGGATACGTTCTGAGCTACAAGAAAAAAATGCAGAGCTCATAGAACTGTCGAATATTCGACAGCGTCTCATCTGTATCTGCGTAACTAATCATATTGTGTTATTAGAGTTTTCTAATAAGAAATAGCAATGTTTTTCTCTAGAACTCTTTCTAGAACTCATGTAGAACTACAGATCTTTTAATTTCCTATAAGAATTGGCCGTTAATTTTGCGTAGGACAAAGTGAGACGCTGCGTGAACCTGGTGTCTCAGTTTGCACTTTGGTTTTTTTTCGCTTTAATGAGCAGAACTATCGATTTTATCTATCAGGAACTATAGAACTATTAAAAATAAAGCCAGAACTCACTAGAACTTATGAGATTCCATGAAATGATACGCCAGCTTCACAGACACCCCCTTCTGGTAACAGTTTTCGTGTATGCGTTGGATACGGTGTGCGGCATCCCTCTCTTTCCTTATCTAAACAGCTAAATGAGCCGAACGCAGTGTTGCCAGAGGTGGTGATTTATCACCAGATCTGGTGATTTTTGTTATTCGTTAATTAGCTGGTGATTATTTTTAAAAACTCGGGATTATCTGGTGCTTTTTCATAAAATATAAATAAGAAGAAATTTATAACATTAATTTAAAAATATTTGCAAGAAGTAACTTTTTATTCGTAAACTGTAAACTCTTTTGTACAAATTCATATATTTTTAGTTGTGTTAGGGCCGATTTCATAATAGGAATTTAAATTTAAAGTTACTTTAATCTAAAAAAAAAAAACAAAATACATTTTTTGTCCGTATTCTTAAAATGACTTTAAATTAAAGCTGCCTTAAAGTCTGATTATGAAAACGGCCGTTGGAATTAGAAAATTTAAACGACAGACGACATTTTACAATCGAAAGCAAAAAAGTACTCCTAGCGGGCAATTATAGTTACCTGTAATTTTTTTAAACTATGGTTTTCTGTAATTTTTTAAACACGATTTCACAGGTAACACTTAAAAAAATTTGACAAGTTCACAACATTTGTAAAATCAATCGTATTTAAATAATACCATGTTGAGAAAGGAAAATTACAGGAAACTGTAATTACCTACTATCGATTTCTGCTTTCGATCGTACATTCGCCCAGAGCTAATTAGGAAAAGTATTTGAGTTTTTATTTTCTTCTATCATTTTGTACCTAAATTTAATAAAACAATTTTGAAGCGTCAATATAATAACGTCAGGAATTTAAATGAACGACAAATTAGTACAGAAAAGTAAACTGGTGACTTTTTCTCAGCCAATCTGGTGACTTAAATTTTGATCGTCTGGCAACATAAGCCGAACGTCAGTTTGACGTTTGACAAGTATTAGTGCATGTAAGGTTATGATTCATTAAAAAAAAGTGTTTCCAGAAGATGTAACAAATAATAAAATGAATCCTGCGCCCATTTGACCGCCTCCTCCACAGAAATGAAGAAATTCACTGGCGCATTCCGATACACCCAGTGGGATCCTTGGCTGATTATTTCCCAGATAGTTTCCGTGCAATGCATCCTGTACACGAGCCTGGGGGTGCTGCTGACCATACTGGGCTCACTAGTGGGAGACTCAAGGACGTTGGATCACATTTTTGAGTATCACGTAAGCCCCAAAACCAACTCTCTCTCCCCCATCAACACTTGCAGAATTAAATTTATTTCCAGGAAATACAAGTGAGGGACTTCGGCGGAAAGATGGTGATTTCAGCCTTCGTTTTAAATGCACTGATGGGGTAAGTCAAGTCGCCGTGTCAATTAAAGGCGGGCCAATGTGATTTCTTTTTCTTTTTCTTGTTTTTATAGCGCAGTGGTGTTGTGGTTCGTGGTTGAACGGACGAAGCAATGCCTCGACTTCAGTTGCACGTGGCATTTTTTGCACCTCCTGGTGTGCTGGTGTTACAACGGCAGTTTTCCCACGACGTTCTCCTGGTGGGCACTTAACATTGCGTGCGTCACGCTCATGTGCGTTTGCGGAGAGTTTCTGTGCTTGAGGACTGAGCTGCAGGCCATACCTTTGAGCCTCGGCCCAAAAACAGACTTGTAATAAATAAATAAATAAGAACGAAAAAAATAAAAAATAAAAAGGAACAAGTGCTTTAGAAAAGTATTTATTTTCAAATAAAATACACTTTATAAATAATAAATTGTAGTAATAATAAAAGGGCTTTAATACTTTGGTGTTGAGTCGTTGACATTTTTTTTTTTTTTAATGCGAACGTATTTAGACACCTACGCTAATAATAGACTAAAAAGCTTGCAGTGAAATCACAACCATTTAAGCGCTAGAGAGAAACACTTCCAGTCGAAAGCAGAGATGGCGGCACACGACATTTACCACGATCAACGACGTCTAATCCTATGGAAAGGCTGCGAATAATTGGCTCTGTTCATACGGGGCCTGAAGTAGTAATACAGACTTAAGCTTCTTTTATTCATATTTTTTTTCTTACTAAACAGATGTGTGTGTGTGTGTGTGTGACCGTTTTGAATTCATCGTGTTCTGCATGACAAGAGTGGTTTAAAATAACAAAAATTGTTTTCATTTGTTATTTATTTTATGCTTATTACTGTATACAGAACGTGTCACGACTCTAATGTCAGACACCTCAGCTCAAAAGACGATTGAAAATTAAAATTAAGAAAAAGCGAAATGGCACGGTTGTATTGAAAAGAAAACAAAAGGTGAACGACGTAACCTTTACAATTTAAAGATAAAAGAAACTTCTTCAGAAGATTTTCGATTTATAAAAAAAGAAGAAAAAACAAAAGCAAAAGATATCGAAAATCACAGTAAGACAGAAGTGAAAACATAAAACCAAATAAATAAGTGACGGACATTAAAAAAAAGAAAGTAACGATTGCCGTTTCAATTTGAAAAAGAAAAACAAAAGGCGAAAGACGGAAATTTAATGTTTTAAAAAGAAAACAAAAGACGATCGAAAATTAAAATAAAAAAAGAAGCGAAATGGCGCGATTCTATTTAAAAAAAACAAAAAAAAAACGCTGAACGACGTAAACGTTAAAATTCAAAAATAAGAAGAATTTCTTCGAAAGGAAAGATTTTCGATTTGTAAAAAAAAAAACAAAACCAAAAGACTATCGAAAATTACAATAAAACAATAGTCAATATAAAACAAACGCGTGACAGACATTAAAAAAAAAACACACAAACAAATGATTGCCGTTTTAATTTGAAAAAAAAAGAAAACAAAAGGAGAAACACGAAAATTTCACTTGATTTAAAAGAAAAACAAAAGACGAACGCAACAACATTCCTATTTGGAAAATAAGGCAGAACAAAAAAAAACGAAGAAAACAAAAGACGAACATTTTTAAATTTGATCAGAAACAGAAATTGAAAACAAAAACGATCAAAAGTGGTACCAACATTAAAATAAAACAGAAGTCTACGTAAATCCTAGCATCCAATTTGAAAATAAGACGAAAAAAAAAAACAAACAAATAATTGCCGTTTCAATTCGAAAAAAAAGAAACAAAAGGCGAAACTCGAAAATTTAACTTGATTTAAAAGACGAACGAAACAACATTCCTATTTGGAAAATAAGGCGGAACAAAAAACGAAGAGAAACAAAAGGCGAAAGACGAAAACTTAACTTGATTTAAAAGAAAAACAAAAGACGAACGAAACAACATTCGTATCAGGAAAATAAGGCAGGACAAAAAAAACGAAGAAAAACAAAAGACGAACGTTCTTAAATTTGACCAGAAACAGAAATTGAAAACAAAAACGATTAAAACAGAAGCCTACGTCAATCCTAGCATTCAATTTGAAAATAAGAAGAAGAAAAACAAAAGCGATAGATTTTCGATTTGTAGAAAAAAAAATGAAAAGAAAAATTTTTCGAGAGTTAGAGTAAAACAAAAGTCAATGTAAAACAAAATAAAAACGACGCACATACTAGAATTTAAAAAAAAAAACAAATGAGTGACGTTTCTACTTGCAAAGATTCGAACAGAAGGCGAACGGCGTAAATTTAATTCGATTTGAACAGGAGAAAGAAAAACAAAGACGAGCGAAATTCAATTAGTCTAAAACAAAAAAAAACAAAAGACGAACGAAACAACATTCCTATTTGATAATAATAAGGCAGAACAAAAGCTGATCATAAACAAAATACGAACGATTTTAAATTTATGCAGAAGCAGAAATGAAAAACAAAATACGATCGAAAGTTGAACCAACATTAAAATAAAATAGAAGTCTGTGCAAAACCTAAAACGACGTCGTCTTTAAAATTAAAAAGAAGAACTTAACAAAGACAAAAGCGAAAGATATTCGATTTGTACAAAAAAAAAAAACAAAAAGAAAAGTATATCGAGAATAAAATAAAAACAATGCAGACATTAAAATTAAAAAAGAAAAGAAAAACAAACGCGGTTTTATTTGATGAAAGGAACAAAAGACGGATGGCGTAAATTTAATTAGGTTTGAACATGAAAAAGAAAAACAAAAGCGTACGAAACATGTTTCGATTTGAAAACAAGACGAAACAGAAACTCAAAAATGCAAAAGGCCGAAAGATTTTACAATTTAAAGGAGCAAGCAATGAAGAAACGAAAGATAACCGAAAATTGAATCAAAATTAAGTAAGCTGTGAATGTCGCTGTGACCAACTGAAGATAATGAAGTTTACTAAATGGCTTGGCGGGACGTTCGAATTATTTCAATTCTTTTTTGACTGCTTTTCGCAATTATTTTTATAAAACGTTCTTGAAAAATTATTTTCTCATGAAACTTGTAAGTAAATGCTTTTTTTTTAACTAACCGGACAGAACTACAAACGAAAAAGCATTCAACGTTTCACTATCGATTCATAGCTTCGTCAGGAATCAATCGATATTGAAGCGTTGAGTGCTTTTTCAATTATAATTCTGTCCGGTTAGATTTTTAAAAACCATTTACTTAGAAGAATTACGTTAACAAAACTCCACTCGTGCGAAAATATGCATCATTTCCTTTTTAATAATTTTTTAACAGAGTTTAAAATCGCATAGACAATCGACGTTTCACTCCTGACGAAACTATCAACACGTAACGAAACGTTGAAGTTCTGTCCGATTTTAAACCTTGTTAAAAGATTACAATAAATTTTTTCAGAAAAACCAAAAGCTTATGTACTTCCAAACAATTTAAAATAAAAACTTAACTTCTTTTTCTGTTGTTGTTCAACGATGAAAGTGTCTTGGCATTTCAAACACTCTGTCATCTCAACTCGATGAGAATTCACAGCGCTGCTAAACTATGAACTCAGATACTCAAGAGATACAGAAAATTCATGATGACATTCACATGCAATATTATTATTATTATTATTATTACTTTTGTTATTTGCAAGAAGCACTTTGATTATAACATGGCATTCATGTGCGGAACTGTTTGCCTAACGAAGTGCATCGTGAAAAGTCTAATTGACCACCGTAATTCTATCAAAAAATCCCTGACGTTATTACTGGTAACTTCCCATCATTATCACTGGCGTATTAATTAATTTTAATTACTATAAAAAAAAGTAAGTATATGGAAGAGATTCGATCATGCGATGTGTGTGTCTGTGTGTCTTTTACATTATTATTATTATTATTATTATTTGTACTCGTAAGAATTGAATAATAATGAGTGAGCCGGAGGCGGAGCTGCTATTATGTAGACATGGAAGAACTAAACTCGGAATTGAATTCTCTTAATAAATCGAGCGTCAGTTTTGAGGCGAGCATTCATCGACTTCGGGAATCACCGAATCCTGTTCGAAACGCTGTCGCTGCAGCTTTAGTTCTTGTCTTTTCTACAAACGATTTTATTACTCTGAATGTACTTGTCGAGTTGCTCCTTACCTCCTCGCTGGTTATAATAACAATGCGATGCTCAATCCGGGGGGTTAACTGACATGATTCTTGTTCTAGGTCATCCAGGGAGGCCCTGCGTGTAAGCCGAGAAGTCGGATGCGGCGAGCTCACTTCCACCGTGCTCGCCCTACGCATGGGTGGGGGCCCATCCAACTCGCTTCCATCTAACATCTTCACCAAGCTATGCCTAAAGTATTACCCCAAATCATCCCCCGATCACCACCAACACAAAACAACAACCAACCTTCGAGATAGGGTCACGAGAGATTGCCGGTGCTTCGAGTGCTTCTTAGTCTTGCCCAAGCGCATGTTGATGGCCTGGAAGTGATTTTGAATCGCCAAGCCCAGCTCGGGGCATTCATCCTCCCCCAGTTCTATTTCGGCATTCTTCAACATGACATAACCGTCACAACCGGAATGCAAGTAGTTTTTAGTTGCGAGCCGGTAGGCCTGCGTTAAATTCAAGTACTCATCCCCGATTCGAACCAACGAGGGATCAACCCGTTGTCCGGAGGGTTTGCTGGGATCGAAAGCGAAGTTCACCCCTGCGACTTGTGGAAACCTACCCTCGAGCCTCGGGTACATGCAGACACCGTTCTCCAAAACCTCGAGGATCTGTTGGCCTTTTGCGCAATTGCATCACGTAAAATAGGCAGGCTGAGGTGTGAAAGATCTTATTTATTTACCTGTGACGCTGAGGACTGCGAGGGGGTCCCTCATCGGTATAATATTGACAAGATCTCTCAGAGTGAAGTCACCGGCTGGGTGGACTTGGTCGGAGCGAAAAGTCCCCGAGTTTAACACGACCAGGTCGGCACCTGTTGCGGCTAAGACGACGTCGCAGACCCAATTGCCCAAATTAGATTCCGAGGTCCTCACCGAGGAAAATCGACCGTCCAAGGGCACAGAGAAACAGCCCAGGACATCGTCCAGTTTGCCTTCGACGATGCCTGCAAGTTACAATATTTCAAGCAGCCTAATTCAAGCTCTCAAAATATTGAACGTTTCAACTCGGTCCATCAAGTTGGTTTTGATTTTTGACCAAAAAAAAAAAAAAAATCGGGGCGGCTTTCTAAACGTCTCGGCGGATGACAGTTGTCAAAAAAAAAAAAAAAGCTCACATGACAACCTAAAGTGATATTTCTTTAGGTGCTTCTTGAGATGCTTTCTTTCGCTTAATCATGTTTTGAATAGTTTGGACCTGAATTTCGTAGTTGTTGCAACAAAACACCTGACTTGAATTTCTGATTGACAGTTCATTTGTAAATAACCATAAATCAATCCAAACAAGTTTTAAAAATGAAGAGATTCAAAGAAAAGAATTACTGTTTTGGAATCAAAACACGTTTGGATCACGTTTTTGTGAACGAAAGAAAGCACCTATTTATGTTGGGTTTAAACAAAAAAAAATGTTTCAAATGAAAGTTACTTCGTTTCATGTGAAGCGTATTTTAAAATTAGTTTGGTTTTGTTATTTTAAATGGAACACCCTATATATTTTTACATTTTCGGATTTCGAATTGCAATGTGACTTTGTGTACCACCACACATAAGGTCTAATCCAAAGCGTTTTCGCGTTGTTCAATTTTTTTTTTAAAGAAAATATCGCTGTTGTAGTACTTCGAACAAATGCAAACAACTTCAGAACAAATGACGTCAGAGATTTGTTGTTTTTTTTTTGCAAAAGTTTGAAACGCTTTTTCAGTTACGCCGCCAAGTAACATAAGTTCTCACAAAAAAAAAATAATAAACTTGCGAATATTCAAAATACAATAATCATTTTTTTTAATGAAATGTAAGTTCTTGCAAAAAAATTTAAAAAAAAAATCTTGAGAATATTCAAACTACGTACTAAAACTAATTTATTTATTTTTTTTAATGGAACGCCATATATCTTTTGCCATCAGCAGATGCGCTACTTAATTATCTTTTCAATGATATGAATGATGATATGAATTCTAAACATGCTTAAGGTTAATGAAGAATTCATGGAAACATGACTAATGTAAACATTTTGATGTTTATTTATATTTGACGTTGACAATTTGGCCTTCATTTCTAATTTACAGTCGGAAGCAAGAAAAACTAGACAAATTACAGTTTCCTGTATTTATTCTTTCTGAAAATGGTGGTGATTAAAGGCGACTTCACAGATGACATTTAAAAAATTTAAAAGCTTTCAACATTAACAAGTTTAAAACTTTGGTAAAATCTGTGAATCCGTCTTTAATTCATGGCATTTTGAGAAAAAATAATTACAGGGAGCTGTAGTTTGTCTACTTTTTATTGCTTTCAACTGTACGTCATCTGGGGTGCGTTCAGAAACTGTTTGTCTATACCTCTGTCATTTTGGTAAACATTCTTATACGTCATTTAGAATCTATTAATACAAGACTGCTGTCAATTTTTGTTCATTGTGACATTTATCGGCTCATGCTAATGTATTTCGATATTTGCAACATTTTGACGTTTATATTTTTGAGATATATTTACATTTGCTATTTCAATCTCTTTGATATTGTCACTTTGACTTTAACGTTTTGTCTTTTGTCTCTTCAGTTGACGTTCATTCACATTTTGTTATTTTGACAACTTTTTACAATCGTTAATTCTACAGTCGGAAGCAAAAAGTTGTAGACAATACAGTTTCCTGTAATTTTTTTTCCTTCAAAACAGTACTGTTTAAACACGACTTCACAGGTGACTTTTGAGAGGTTTGAAAGCTTTCAAATTTGATAAGCTGAAATCTGTGAAGTTGTATTTAAACAGTACTATTTTGAAGGAAAAGAAATTACAGGAAACTGTAATTGTCTACTACATTTTGCTTCCGACTGTAGAATTAACGATTGTAAACAGTTGTCAAAATGACAGGATGTATATGAGCGTCAACTGAAGAGGAAATGACAAAATGTTAAAGTCCAAGTGACAACATAAAAAAGATCGAAATAGTAAATGTAAATATATCTCAAAAACATAAATGTCAAAATGTTGCAAATATCGAAATACATTAGCATAAGCCAATGAATGTCACAATAAACAAAAATTGACAGCAGTCTTGTATTAATATACTCTAATGGCCAGTTGCACCGAACACTTAAGCCGAACTTAACTTTAAGTACTGCTTATAATGTGACAATTGAGGTTACGCAACATTCAATAAATCACATTCTAAGCGATGCTTAAAGTTAAGCTCGGCTTAAGTGTTCGGTGCCACTGGCCATAAATGACGTATAAGAATGTTTACCAAAATGACAGAGGTATAGACAAACAGTTTCTGAACGCACCCCAGATGACGTACAGTTGAAAGCAATAAAAAGTAGACAAACTACAGTTCCCTGTAATTATTTTTTTCTCAAAATGCCATAGATTTAAAGACGGATTCACAGAAAAATACGATAATAATTTGATGTAGGCAGTATTGCCAATCAACTCGACCAAAAATTCCCTTTTCTGCATACAATATTTCCCTAGAATTTCCTAAATTAATCAGGGAAATTTAATCAGGAGGTTAAAAGTAAAAGTACTGTTACAGTAAAGCAATAAAAAAATATTAATTAATGCGCATAAAATTATTAATTAAAGCTCTGTAATCAAGAATATAGTCAAAATGTGAATGAGCGTAAGCTAAAAAGGAAATGTTATGACTTCACTTGCACTTGTCATTTTGACATTTAATTTTTAACTTGGGACAAAAATAGTTGAAGTATTGACAGAAAAAAAAATATTACCAATTACCAACTCAGGCATACGAAAATTAATTCGATAAAGTTTTTGCAACTTACTGGTGTATTTGTCCAATTTCTCTTTTAATTTTGGGTCTTCCTCGAAAGCCGAAGTCACGTTAACCTCCTCGATCACCACTTCCGGACACCCGGCGCCGTTCACCCTGTCAAAGTGCACGGTGATTTTATTGAACTGCCTGAAATCCGTGCCGCTCTTGATGATGTATTTACTGTTGACCTCCTTGACCTCGTACACGTGATCGTGCCCCCCCAAAATCAAGTCGATTTCATCACATTGCTCCGCCAACTTCACGTCGTTCGGGGTACGCATGTGAGTCAGCGCAATCACATAATCACAACCCTAGAAAAACAAAAAAAAAAAACTCATTCAACAAAGAATTCACAATCGAAAACAAACTAATATGTATCTAAACAATTACAGTTTCCTGTATTTTTTCTTTCTCCAAAACAGTATTGCTTCGCTTAAAAATTTCAATGTTTGACAAGCTCAAGACTTTTGTATTTAAAATCTGTCATTCGTAAGCACCATTTCGAACAAAGAAAAATTACAGGAAACTGTAATCGTCTACTAAAGAATTCAAGTTTATGAACCTCTTGTTTTAGCTGGGCCCCCAATTTCTGGCCTGCCTCTACAAAGTCGAGGAAGGTGACTTCTTCCGGATTGATGGTGGATAAAGTATCCAGCCATTCTTTCTCGACCAATCCGACAAGGCCTATACGTCGTCCGGCCCAATGCACGACGTGCGTTATACGGCCCTCCCCCAACGGCCTTCCGGTTTCGTTGTCTAAGACGTTCGACATCAACCAGGGGAAATCAGTCTGTGCCACCCACTGGGAGAGCACTTCAAGGCCGTGATCGAAGTCGTGGTTCCCCAGCACCGCACAGTGTGTGCCTATTTCATTCAAAACTGGCACCATCTGTTCGCCCTTTGTGAAAGTGCTCACTGCAAATGAGGTTATGAAAAGCCTTTAGGGATTTTGAGAAGTTACTAATGGGCACTAACACATGCTGGGGGAGAATGCATCACCACTGAAGAGTACCAGAGGGTTGAGGTGCTGGAAGGTCTTGATGGCGGTGCAGAACCGAGCTGCGCCCCCTACAGGCTCATGCCCAATTCTGGGTTCCACGTTGTAGACGTCGTTGTAGTGCAAGATCACCAAGGCCTGAGACATGTTGGCTCCGGATAAGGAACTGACAGCTCTACGTCCAGCTGCTCTGACTTCCAAAGATGCCTACAGTAGTAAATCGACAATAAAAACAGAAGAAGATTGACTTGCGGCTTAGTTGATCCGTACCGAATCATTTTTAAAATTATTAATTGGTGTAAGCCATTTTAGTTGGCAACATTGAATGCGTGAATTTAACATTTCTTTTTGTAAGCTTCAGTTTATTGTATGTTGTAGTATTTCAACTAAACTTGCGATGAATTAATCTGACAATTATTTGACTTAAATCAATCAATATTCCAGTTGTCTTTTCAGATTGCCAACAACTTCTGTAAAATCATGGCTTACGCCGATTAAAAATTAAAAAAATGACATGATTTCACAAAACATGTAATACGAGTAATTTTTGCTCACACTGTACAAGTTATAATAAAAGTGCTTAATTAGAGTTGAACAAGCGGTGCAAAGAATGAAAATATAATGAAATTTTAGAAAAAGAAAAACGAAAAGTGGACAAAAATGAAGAAACATGAATTAGTCAACGATCAATACGCGTCAAAAAAAAAAGAAAATTTCATTGTTTTTGTTTTTCCAGCGCGTCATAATCTGAAAGCAAGCGTCAAAAGCAAAAAATAAAAATAAAACTAATCAAGCGCTCTAAAAAAACAATGTCAACAAAAATAAAAGAATTAATTCAAAATTAATATTAATAATTAATCAAAACAAATGAAAATTCGAAGAGAATTTATTCGATTTTTAGCGCCATTATAAATCATAACGAGCGTCAACAAAAACAGAAAATAATAAAGAATGGAACAAACAAAAACAATAAACCAATTGGTGCACTAAAGAAAAACAATCAAACGTCAAAAGCAATTATTTTAAGGCACGATGGAGAAAAAGAAACAAATGCTAGTTGAAACAAAAAAAAAGTGAATTAATCAATCAGGAGAAATGCAAGAAAAAAAAATCTGAATCATTTTCATATTTTTTTTTGTTGATTTCAGTGCCGTCGTAAACAAAATAAACGCCGATCAGAAAACAAATGCAGGCAACAACTACAAAAGTGAATTCATGCAATGAAATACATCAAAAAAAAAAAACAAAAAAATCAGAACCAACCGCATTGTGACAAGTGAAACTCAACAACTAAATTAAGCAGTGCCGACAACTGTTTTCAGCGCGCCGACAAAACTCCTGTTATAAATATAAAATTAATAATTTTAAATTTCTGTGTTTAGGTGGCGACACTGACGTTGATTACCCACGGTTGATATCCCCGTTCGTTTTGTTTTCGTTTGTTTCGTAGAGGTTTATTTTTGTAAAAAAAAAGTATGATTTTGGGGCCTATTCTGTATCAAAAGCGTTAAATCTAAAGGACCGATAAATTTTGTTGCTGCGGTAACGACCAATCATAGAACTGCATTTTAAATTTTAAAAGACATCTGAATTTCAACTGGCCGTTAAATTTATTTGCATAAATCCCGCTTCATAAAAATTATTTTTTCTTCTCTCGACTGAGAATTATTAAAATTAAATTAAATTATTAAAAATCACTCTGTATTTTGATTAAATACATTTGCGACTGTCTTTTGTTTTTGTATTGGGTTCCCGATTGTTGTGATTCACTTCCTTTTGCCACCAAAACCAGAATTAATTTTCTTGTCTTACTATTCTCAACAGCAGAGACAACAGAAAATAAATACAGTTGAAAGCAAAAAAAAGTAGACAGACTACAGTTTCCTGTAATTATTCTTTCTCAAAATGCCATAGATTAAAGAGGAATTCACAGACTTTTACCACAGTTTTAAACTTGTTAATTTTGAAGGCTTTTAATTTTTTTAAATGTCATCTGCGAAATCATCTTTAATCACCAACATTTTCAGAAAGAATGATTACAGGAAACTGTAGTTTGTCTATTTTTTTTGCTTCCAACTGTACATACAGATGCAGAAAACAATTGCAGGCAAAAACAGAAAACATACGAATACGTTTGAACTGGGTACATACAAGTACCATGTGATTAAAAAGTATTATGATTCAGAGTGGGTCGAGTTTCAGTTCAGCCCTGTAACTTAGAACAATGAAATTTTTGAGTTCCAACTTCACCATAACTTGTTGCAACAATGAACGTTTTAAATCTCAATTTGAACATTTTCTTGAAACAATTATTAAAATGTCACAACTATTTTAAATTCGCAGGACAGTTTTTTTCAGATTGTTCTGAATCATTTTATTTTTTAATCACATGATACAAAAGCGTAAAAGATACATAAAAGTCAATTGTTCAGCTTACTTTCTCAGTAATAGTGGAGACAGAAATTAATTCTTTTAATGTGTTGCACACAAACTACTAGTTAGGTACTGAGCTAGCAAAAATCAAAACCTTGCGGATTAGATAACCAAAAAGAAAAAAACGCAAAGTGAAAGTGTGACTCAGCCCACACTTTTCAAGAACAAGCTTCAATTCAGGGCAGCAATAAATTAAGCAAATCAGACCTTGTTTTGGTACGGTGCCAAAACTCAGGCTTAAAAAAAAATTTAATGGTGTTTTGCCACCTTACACTTTTAACATTTGCAAGTGAAGCAGCTCAAAGCGGATAAGGTTTGGTGCGCACAAGACAACATTCAATCACAAAGACAACAGCATTAATGTTAACCTGCTTAAGCCATCCGACAACGCTAGTAACCTTGCTAGTAACCTCCGCAGGTACCTCGATAGTGTGCTCCTCTACCAGAGAGCTCCACTTAGCTCTGAGCGCGGCCTGCGCCGCGAAACTGGCCATGGCTCGAGCACTTCACTCTACCATTGAGGGGTTAGAAACCACACCAAAAAAGAAAAACTCCAATCACAGCCGATTACCATCGCAAGGGTTCTTTACCTTTGGCTCTTCCTGGACCTTCCTCAGCGCATGCGATCGATCATCCGTTCATTCACCAGCACTTTCATTGACGATTCTTCCATTCTATAACCACTAAGCACATACCATTTGACGTTTCTGTTCGCAGCGTTCTGTAATCGCATCGGAATGCGAATTACATAATCCCGACGATTAAATTTAGGATTAGAGACGGAGAAAAACGGTCGACTTGAGTTGCGCTTCGATTTAATTAAAAACCGAATTTAATTATTTAAGAATAAAAATCGACGCGGCGCCACCTGACGGCTACCCGCAGGGTTGGCGAAAAATCACGCGGGGCATTTGAAATGCATTTAAGAAAGAGTTAGCTTTATTTGGGACGTAATTTCTTCGGCAGAGGAAAAGGGGGACCGCTTCTGTTTTTAAATTTTATGAAAGATTTTCATAGACGCTTATTACGTAATTATAATTGTGTTCAAGAATTCCGGTGACCTCGTTGGATGCGCTGACAAGAAATTCATTTTGGATTAGATTCTGCGTAATTACGGTTTAATGTGGTTTAGCTGTAGCGTTGTAAATCAAACGTTATTAAGCGGATTTATTTGTGATTAAACGAAATTAATAAAATTCCGAATCATGTTCGGCTCGGCTATAAATTCGGCTAGTGCTACTGACGCCATCTACCTTCGTGTTCGTACTCACTCAAATTCAAGCTGGCGCACCTTTCTCTGTTATTTAGTTAAGAATAGCTTCCGTTTCTGTTAACAAATAGCTATTTTGTTAAATTGTTGGTTAAATTAAACGTGTTTGAAGCGAATGGAACCCGACTTCTAACGGCTTCGAAAATATTGAAGGGTGAAAGTGCGAAACTTGAAATGTACCTCAGCCACTGTCTGTTCCGTATTTAATAATGTAAATAAAATTTCTCTATTTTTAAAACTTGTTTGGATTGAATTCTGGTTATTTACAAATGAATTATCAGTCAAAAATTCTAATCAGGTGTTTTGTTACAACAATTACGAGATTCAGGTCCAAACGATTCAAAACAGATTCAAACTTTTAAGCGAAAATATATGTTATGATCAATCACAATGTTTAAATACGACTTTTCAGATCCTAAAAAAAAATTTAAAGGCTAGTTTATACGTTGTTCGCAAATTAAAAAAAACACCACCATTGCATTATGTTGGTATAAAACATAAGCCCCCTATAGAACATTATCAAAATATTAAGTTGGCAAGGTATTTGAAGTTTCATGTTAAAGTAGAGATGGGCCAGGGAATGGACCCGGGGCATTGAAAGCACCCACATGGGTGCATTCACCAGGGTGCATACATGAATGTACCGGGTGCATTCAAAAATTTAAATTTCCCTCGCAAATCGAACGAGAAATAATCTTTTTTTGATATTATTTAATTGTTTGCAGGTGGTTTACAGGTTTAATGTTTCATACTGTCTGGTGAATAGTTGAATAGTAAACTTTAAAGTTTAACCGGAAGCTTTGTAGTTTAAAATCTGAATAAAATGAGTAAGTTTTTTAAATTAACGTTACGAAATAATTGTCTAGTGATAGACCGTACAAAATATCGGATATTTGGTGTCATTTTGAAGCATTTTTTGTGACTTATGTAAATGTAGGCAACCGGGCAACAAATCCAATGCACCGGGTGCATTGTGGGTGCTTTCCGTTCTTCCACCAGTGCAAACGATTGCACCGGGTGGAATCTCTTCTCTATGTCAAAGTAATTTGTCAATTCAGTTTTACTATTAGACTATTTACATTTATATTCTTTTTAATGAGCTGTTTTTAATTACAGTTTGTCTGTTATAAAATTGCGTGCGAACGATAAAGTAAAAACCATTAATCCATCATAATTATTAAATTTAGAACCAGGGATTTTTTCCGAACGTATAACCTTATGGTTTATTTCAAACACTTGCCAATTTTGTTACCAAATTTTTAACTAGAACGCTGTTGCCGGTTGTATTTTCCACAAGGCAACACCGCCAGTGGTCTTTTAATTTGTGAACAAATTATAGTAGTGTTGTTAAGTTACAACTAATTTATCTTTAATGTTACCTTACCGGTAAATGTTACCGTAATATTAGTGGCGACATCTCGCGCCGGAGTTACCAATTACACTTTTAATTAAAAATGTGATTTTTACTCAATTTTCTGATTAATTTGATACCGAATACCGAATACGACTCCACTAAATAAATTCATGTGTAAGCGAAAGTCATTTTAGGTTATATAGTATTTATTTCCTCTCTTTTTCAGTATTTACGTTTTTCCTAAATAATCAAAAATATTCCTCGACTATTTCTTTCATTGGTTTACGTTTACTAACTAATAACAAACGGTAATAATAGGTTACATTACCGGTAACATTGGAAATTTACCATAACGTAACGTGGTAATTTTAGCGACTCACAACACTAGAAAATAGTGAAAGATGCGAAGATTTCCAAATCAAATTGTTGAGTTGGCAATGCTGTTTTAAAGTCGTTCTTTTGCGACGTTGCACGTTCAAGTTACACAATTTATTATACTTCAATTACGATATCTTAATCACCGGTACATTTTTAATACTGAATTACAATAACGCTTGATCGTTATCTTTTCTAATTAAGTGACCTACGGAAATAAAATTGCGTAGATATCTTTGATTAGTAGTTCATTGTTTCAAATGGCATTTTGAATTATTTACAAACAACTGACAGTAAGTTTAATTCGAACAAAGACACTCGATTTTATTATCGTAGATTATTACTTTAATAGAGTATTATTAAAATTATTATTAAAAAAAGACACTAATTATTTAAATAATGAAATTTTAGATGTAGGTACGCTTTCCCGACGTTTGGCAACAGCGCCGCTTTTACAAGTCAGTGGTTCTACATTCATTCACATGGTAGTTAGTGTTTTAAGTTTTCTCCGGTTTTAAGTTTTTTCGGAGCTTCGCGTTAATAATACGTTTCGAGACGAGATTCTGTTAAATTTCCGACGTTTCGTTGTAATTTTCGTCGGCGCAGAGGTGACTCCTTTTTAAGTACTGCTGGAAAACCAGTACTCATCACAGTCGCTGCTATGACTAGCCATTGAAAGAATGAAGTACAAACGTAAATAACTTGGAATTTCGTTGCTTTCCTTCAGTTTAAGTTACTTTCCTTCGTTTTACGCTCATACCAAAAAGTAGATTAATGTTTAGTGAAGAGTGCGGATGATTTCTTAAGCGCAAGTTTTGCCTGTGTGCGTCGAAAATGTCGAAGAATAAAATTGTTATGAAAAATGCATGTTATGACAGCAATAAAGTCGAAGTTAAAACTAAAGTAAGTACCGCATTAAACGCATTACACCACAGCAGAATCATACAGGCAGTATAAATAAGTAACACCAGCTGCTTATGTTACATACTTATAAAAAGTTCATTCACTTCATACCACAGATTGCTGCTGTTATAAAATATGTATACACTTTCTACATACAACTGCCTATTAAAGAGAGCATGAATCATAATTCCATGAGGATATATTCAGAACAATGAGTGAACTTAAATATTTCGAATTGTTTGCAGTTTGATGCGGAATTCAGGAGGTTTTCAGTCGAGAGAGATTCGCAGGCCCAGTTCGAAGAGTTCAGGTCGCTGTTGGAACGTTTGCATCGCCTGAAAGACATCGCTTTCTTAATATCGTACATAGATCCCAGCGACCAGGACTTGTTGCCCATTAATAACGACGAGAATTTAAGGAGGGCCCTCGTAAATGCGAAACCGCTTCTTAGGGTTATCATACAAAGAAAAGGTAAATCAATTTTCTCTTCGGTTACTAAACGCATCGCGACTTAAAACTTTTTTTTATTTTAAAGAAAAACCAATGCGGTATCATCCAAACAATTACACAAGCTTGAGACATTTTTAAGCTGCACGGTTTAAAACGTATTTATTTACGTAGATAAGATAACAGTGAAGGTTAGGGCTGTTGCGTTCTAAATTGCTTAAAATACTTCTTTCTATGGTCATTTTTAGCTTGCTGTTCTTCAGCTGAGTTATTTATTTAGTTTTTTTTTTATAATGTGAGTCTCAAAGTTAGACAATGATCCTTTATAACGTAAATTTTATTTCGTCACAGGCCAAAAGCTATCTCTGTAATGCTTTGCAAAACCAGTAAATTAAAAATTTGGGCATAAATTGCAGTTAGCCCATTCGTGTCATGTTATCATTTGCCTTTACGGCCAGGTTTTTTCGTAGTGATAGATATGAAGACATTTGTTTCCATGGCAATAAACTGAAGGTCAAAGTTAACTTGCGATTGTGATTGAAAAACTGGGCCTATGGGACCATTTTAGCTGAATATACCACGTATCCATGAGTGTGATGTTCTCTTCTAATGTCCATAAAATAGGTGCTTTAGTTTGAAGTTTGAATCGTGTTTAGAATAGTTTGGACCTGAATTTCGTAGTTGTTGCAACAAAACTTCTGACATGAATTTTTGATTGACTGTTCATTTGTAAATAACCATAATTCAATCCAAACAAGTTTTAAAAATGGAGAGATTCAAAGAAAAGTATGTCTGTTTTTGAATCAAAACACGTTTGGATCACGTTTTTGTGAGCGAAAGAAAGCACCTTTTATGTTTCTTAAAAATGAATTCTAAACATGCTTAAGTTTAATTCATTAAAACATGACTAATGTAAACATTTTGATGTTTATTTATATCTGACGTTGACAATTTGGTCTTCATTTCTAATTTACAGTCGGAAGCAAAAAAAAGTAGACAAACTACAGTCTCCTGTATTCATTCTTTCTCAAAATGGTGGTGATTAAAGGCGACTTCACTGATAACATTTAAAAAATTTAAAAGCTTTCAACGTTAACAAGTTTAAAACTTTGGTAAAATCCGTGAATCCGTCTTTAATCTTTGGCATTGTGAGAAAAAATAATTACAGGGAACTGTAGTTTGTCTACTTTTTATTGCTTTCAACTGTACGTCATCTGGGGTGCGTTCAGAAACTGTTTGTCTATACCTCTGTCATTTTGGTAAACATTCTTATACGTCATTTAGAATCTATTAATACAAGACTGCTGTTAATTTTTGTTTATTGTGACATTTATCGGCTCATGCTAATGTATTTCGATATTTGCAACATTTTGACGTTTACGTTTCTGAGATATATTTACATTTACTATTTCAATCTCTTTGATATTGTCACTTTGACTTTAATGTTTTGTCATTTACTCTGCAGTTGACGTTCATTCACATTTTGTTATTTTGACAACTTTTTGCAATCGTTAATTCTACAGTCGGAAGCAAAAAGTTGTAGACAATTACAGTTTCCTGTAATTTTTTTCCTTCAAATTAGTACTGTTTAAAAACGACTTCACAGGTGACTTCTGAGAGTTTTGAAAGCTTTCAAATTTGATGAGCTGAAATCTGTTAAGTCGTATTTAAACAGTACTAATATTTCGAAGGAAAAAAATTACAGGAAACTGTAATTGTCTACTACTTTTTGCTTCCGACTGTAGAATTAACGATTGTAAACAGTTGTGAAAATAACAAAATGTGAATGAACGTCAACTGAAGAGTAAATGATAAAACGTTAAAGTCAAAGTGACAATGTCAAAGAGATTGAAATAGCAAATTCAATTCATTGATTAGGTTTATTAATTGACAATTCCTGTGCATGTAATCATGTCAAAAGGAAATAAATTGAATTGAATTGAATTTTGTTCCGTATTGCTTTTTTATTTTTATGCGTTTTGTCAGTGGACGCTTTTTTTATAGTTGTCTTTAGTTTTCTACTAGTTTTTTTTTTTTTTTTAATTTTTCACCTGGCCATTTATTTGTTTTTTTTGTTTATCTTAGGCCCGGTCTTTTCATTTCCGATTAACAAATTATTAATTCTAATTAATTGTCTTTGTAATTAATTGTAACTGTGGGAATATTCGTCAATCATCTTTTGTTTTTTTTGTTCTTCATGCTTTTTTCTCATTTTCGCATTTTATTGACGCTTTTTTGCTATTTATCGTTTTTTTTTTGACTGTTGTGTCCTCATCAGGGCCGTAGCCAGGCTAAATATTCGGGGGATGCTTGTCGTAGTACAGGGCAGGCTCTATAAGTTTTTATTCCAATGTTTTTACGTATTTTTAAAATATTTTCATGTCAGGTTGGGCCATCGTAGGGCAGGCTTAAAACTTTCCAGGGCAGACTCAGCCTCCCTTGGCGCCCCCCTAGCTACGGCTCTGGTCCTCATCTCGGCTGCGATCTTCTTTTGTTTTGCGTATTGGGGCTGGTTCAGGAACTGAAAAGAGCGCGCTCTGGGTAATATTTTTTCTCTCTCGTGTAAGTGATCTTGTACATTTTGCTTTTCATTTTAAACGCTCAAAGTGCTCTCTCTTTATTTAGTCGTCGTCATTTCTTTTTTTCGTATTATTGACTTGTTTACAGTTCGCTTTTTTTCGATCCTTCCGGAAAATTGTCGCTCGTCGTTCAGCATGGTGTCGTCAATCTTCTTTTGTTTTTGTTTTGTTCACTTCGTGCCTTATGGGTATTTTGTTGCGGTTACTTTCATTTCTCTTTTGTTTTTTGATTATTTCTTGCAAGTTTTTACTTATTTATTTATAATATTTTTTTGAAAATCCCAGATTGTCGGAAATTGTCAAATGAAAAATTCAGGTTGTGTGAAGGAATCGAATTAAAAATTTATTAATTTTATTTTCATGTGTCTTTCAGAATAATTTTCTGCATTACCGATCTGCTTTCCGCTTACAAAACGTACAGTTGACAGCAAAAAAAGTAGACAAGCTACAGTTTCCTGTAATTGTTCTTGTTCAAAATGCCATAGATTAAAGACGAATTCACAAATTTTACCAAAGTTTTAAACTTGTTGATTTTGAGAGCTTTTACATTTTTTAAATGTTATCTGGGAAGTCGCCTTTAATCACTACCATTTTCAGAAAGAATGATTACAGGAAACTGTAGCTTGTCTACTTTTTTTTTTGCTTCCGACAGTATCAGTTTTTTTTGTGTAAAGATTTTTTTACGTTGTATGAATTTATGTTATAAGAAAAAAATTATAAAACGACACAAATATCTACTTTGTACTTCTGCACGATCTTACGGAAGCATATTTTACCGTTTTAAATTTAAATTATCCTAAAACATGATGTACAGGGTGGTTCGAAATAAAGGAAGGTGCAGGGCGTCAAAGTCAACAATTTTAATTTCAGTTTTCTTCGACGATTCTTAAAGTTTTCGACGTATCTATCGCCCTTAAAATTGACACGTGGGGGTTTGTTGGGAAGAGAAATAATAATAATTTCTCCTCAATTTTGATGTAATGTATCACTCTCAATGTTATAATGCTTTTAACTTTTTTATGAACAGACTTGCGAAACAAAAAAAAAGCGATTCGCATCCGTTTTGGTTCGCGGTAACGACGCTTTGCTGGCCGGAAATAATCTTTGACCTCCGTTTACAAAGCTGTAGCTCTTTATTTGTTTTTTACTGCAAATATTCTGACGTCACCTCTTTTCCGATCGGTTGGACCATGCTGGTACGTTTAAGTAACGGAGGAAGCGGAAATGCGCATTCGTGTAACATCGTCTCACCATTCTTAATACCGACACGTTCGAGCCACTTGTGTATGTGCTATTGGCGATTGCAAAGCAAAATTCAATTGACACAGTTTATCTGGAAGTTATTATAAGTGAACCGACGCATCTTCCACAGTTTTATTTTGCCTTTTAATACCAAACGAACCGTTGTAATCCGGTAATTAGCGCGCTGTGTGACGTCACCTTTTTCTTTGTTTCTTTGTTATATTCGTTTTTAAGTGCGGTTGCTTTTAATCGGAGCATATTTTTAGTTGAGGCTTCGTTTATCGAAGCTTATTGGACACATTTCCTGCGCAATTAATTTTCCTCACGGTTCGACCGCACTGACTGCGTTATACGGGTGAGTCGAGTTTTCACTGACGAAGCTGCACGCTTACTGGACTCTGAGACCGCCCTCTATCAACGAATCGACAGAATAACAGCTGCACCTAATCTGTAACGTGTAACCTTTTGTTGCTTTATTTGTCCAATTAATTACAAACACGATCGGCACGACGCATTGCGTAATTTATGAAGAGTTGAAAGCGCTATTTAATTTAAATAGCTCCGAAATCTCATCCCAGTCCAGTTGTTCGATCAGTACTGATCTCTCACGTTAAATTGTTTGGTGGATTATTTAAGTTAGTTTGTGATATCCGACAATTGTGACGACGTAGTAGTTGGCCCTCGCTGAGCCACGCATTTTTTATAACGCTTAAATTAATAGATATTTTCTACGTTTATCGTGTTGCATTATTTGTCTAACCCTACGGTGAACGCACGAGTGTATAAAAATTACCACATTATTGCTATTCCTTTTTCTTGTATCATTTTATTCGACATTGTAGAACATTTTTAATTAAATCTGAAATGTATTTATAATTACAGGAGACAGCCTCGAAGAACTGAACGGTTACGGAACAATAAAACCCAAAAATTTAATTTCTAGTATCCTCGGCGGTACCCCTGCCAGGCAGAAGACCTTAGCTATATCTAATCCCCATGACTTTCGACAGGTGTCTGCTATCATAGACGTCGATATAGTACCGGAAACTTGCAGGAGGGTGCGCCTTTTAAAACACGGCTCCGACAAACCTCTCGGCTTTTACATTCGAGATGGTACAAGCGTCAGAGTCACACAAAATGGTAAGTGTACCTTTACGATTTTATTTTAAAAAAAAGAGTGTTCGTCTATTTGTGGGTCTTGCAAAAAAAAAGACTTTGTTATAATTGTCTGTTTTTGTAGGTCTTGAAAAAATACCTGGAATATTTATATCTCGCTTGGTACCTGGTGGTCTTGCAGAATCCACAGGTTTATTAGCCGTAAATGATGAGGTCCTCGAAGTGAACGGGATTGAAGTCAATGGGAAAACATTAGACCAAGTCACGGACATGATGGTGGCGAATAGCTCTAACTTAATTATCACCGTAAAACCAGCAAACCAGAGAACCGTGGGGCCACCGGTGCGAAGGCACAGTTTCGGAAGGAATTCGCAGCTGTCAAGTGGATCGCAGCAGTCGGCGACGACCGCGGGTTCTGATCCTGAAGATAAATACGACGCGGATGAAATCGTCGACTTAACAGGCGTTACGCTGGAGGAACACTCGACCAGAGATGATGGAATCTTGCATTTGTAAGAGAAAATGTTATTTAAACACCTTTGTTGTGTGCTATAGTTTGTAAGAGTATCTTTCAAAATTATTTTTCGTAAAGGAAGCAAGCAAAATGTTGACTACTACTAACAAATCGTTTTAAGGAACTGCTCAAGACATGTACGTGAAATCTATTAGAATTCGTTAAGAGTACTTAAAAGTTTTTTGTTTTAAATCACATTCCATTTTTTATATGTAATTTTTTATCTTGGATATTTTGAGAATTAATTTATTAATTATCGGGAGAAAATAGTCTGTTTCTCGTCGTCCTGTTGTTTCAATAATTTTATAACATCTTATTCTTTTATTATAGCAAGGCATTTATTCCCGTGTTGGATACACTTGTAATAATATACATATTAATTTGAAAATTTTATATATACATATATTTAAAAAAAAGGAAACTTGAGCTATTTTAATTCAGTATTTTATTCGTATCGTCTTATATGTATTTATTTATAAATTAATTCCGAATCACGTTATTAAATGGAGGAACAGGAGAATATTGATGGCTATTTCGTTTAGCTTTAATTTTATGTCTTGTAATTTTCCGGAGATTATAGTCTGTATCGTTGCAGGGTCTGGTTAAAAAGCAAAAAGAAAAAAGAGAAATTCTTTATTACTTGTTGAATATGTGAATATGTTTTTTTTTTTTTAGACACCATCATGTTTACGAATCGAATTTACTACTTACAGTTTAATTTAAAAGAAATTGTATATAATTCTTTTTTTTTTTTTTTAATTATTATACTTTGTGTACCTTTTCTTTATTATTTGATTGATGCCTTCATACATTTGCGCTCGTTTGTAAAAATTATTATTATTATTATTTAAAGTTTTCTGTGCGTTCGGTATTTTATAGTGCCTTTCAAGTTTCGAACTCGAATGAATAATTAAATCTGTCCGTCCGACTGTGGCCTATAATGGTATTATTAATTGTAATTGCTTGTTGTAAGATTATCGACTTTAATACTGTATAGGTACATTCCATTTTTATTATTATTATTATTATTATATTATGAAGTAATGCCAACACTATAGTTGTTGCATCACGTATTGTACTTATTAAATTTTAGAAATATATATATCTCGAGTTAACGCTGTGGTTCACTTAAGATTATAAAACTATTTACCCCAAGCATTTACGTCTTTTTACCTTCGCAAAAAAAAAAAACATTAATTCTGTCTGTCTGTCTGTGGTGATGTCAAATGATTTCAGCAGTTAATAATTTTTCTCCCGCACAGGTAAACTAATTAAGGATTAATCCAATAACGTATGTTCGTTCGTGCTCAATATTAAAAGAGAAAAACAACTAATCCTGCCCTGTTTAATTAAAAAAGAAAGCGAATTTCAGGGCGTGTTACGTAACAGAGATATTTTCTCAGTGAAAAGATGGCGCAAGTGAAAATAACTTCCCGCCGATCGAGTAATTGTTATTTATGGTGCGAGGCAGCATCATTTTTATTTACAAAACATTTAAAATAAAGATGAAATTAATTTTTAACATGATTAGCTCTACAAATTACAGGAATCTGTAATAATCAGCGCGCTCTAAGTTATATATTCAATGCATAGATGGCGCATTCATGTCATTAACTGCGTTCAATAATAGTCAGCGATGGCTTAAACGCTTCGCTGCTCGTGCTCGGCCGACCAAAATTAGCGACAATTTTCAACATTGAGGCAAATGAACAAGAGTGTTTCCGTAATTAAATAATTGTATTTGCATTTTAGAGTTTAAAGTCTTGTTTCGTTTAATAAAAACGAATTATTTTTCACCAATGCGAACGATTAAAGTCGACACGCACCGGCTTCATTAACTTAATTAAAAAATTATTATCTCGAAACTGGAATGAGATAGAAAGTTGTAGTCTTCACCGTTTAATCGTCGTATAGAAAGGAATCAACGTTGAAGGAGCCAAGTTAATATTCCAAGCCGTTCTCGACTTACAATTCTTTTTACGCGAAATTCTAAATTCATACCCCTTTCAATTTTTCTTGGAAACTTCAACTCAGGCTTACGTCTTTAGATCAGAGCAATTGAACGGTGAAAACCGCATGATTCTATTTCGCCTGGTTCTTGAGATATCTTGATTCTTCTGCTGCAATTTGGTGGAGGCGCCGGTAAAAATATTAATATCTAAAAAATGAAAAGAGATAGAAAGTTGCGGCTGCCGCCATTAGCTTTGCCTTATCAAAGTGAGTCAACGGTGGAAATTTCAAGTCAATACCTCAAGCTCTTCTCGACTTATTGAATTTTTTAGCAAACGATCGATATTTTTCAAAATTTTTTTCTCGGAAACGGGGCGAGTTAGAGCCCTGCGGTTTATGCCATTCGATCCGCCCCCTCAAGCTCCATCAGGGCGATTTCTTTGGAGGCAATCTATTTTTCGTCGAAAACCGCAAATTTTCATGGACTATAACCTTGCTACATTTTAGGCGAAAAAATATTTTTTTCTCCTAAAATCGCGAAAAAATTCACCTACGTAGAGCAATTATGTTACATACTCATCATCTATGATGATATCCAAATTATTTTAAGCGTTTTTACGACAACGCAATTCATAAACCGATGCTAATCACCCCCTTCACATTTTCTTCCACAAATTTCTTTTCCGAAGAAGAAGTAAACTAATTAAAGATAAATCTAATATCGTTTGTTCGTTCGTGCTCAATATTAAAAGAGAGCAACAACTAATCCTGCCCTGTTTAATTTAAAAAGAAGACGAAATTCAGGGCGTGCTACGTAAAACAGGTATCTTCTTAGTAGAAAATTAGAAAAGAGAAAGCGCCACAATCATGTCTGACCGTGTCTGCGCTCCTTCCTGACTAGCATCTCCACAATCATGTCCGATCGTCTATGGACTACTTACCAACGAGCATCCCCACAATCACGCCCGACCATCTATGCGCTCCTTACTGGCAAGCAGCGCATAGACAGTCAGACACAATTTGGGAATGCTCGTCAGCAGAAAGCAGGGCATAGACATTCAGACATGATCGTGGGGATGTCTTTCGGTGAGGTTAATTGAATGGTGAAAAACTTAAAAAAAAAAAAAATTCAATCTCACTTCTTTAAATATCGTAATTTTTTTATTGCAATCTGGTGGATGCGCCGGTAAAAGTACTAATATCTCAGGAATTAAGAGAGATATAAATTTGCGGCTTTCATCATTAGCTTCGTCTTATCAAACTGAGTCAACTGTGAAAATTTCAAGTCAATACCTCAAGCCGTTCTGGACTTATTGATTTTTTTTAGTAAGCGATCGATATTTTTCAAAATTTTTTTCTCGAAAACAGGGCGAGTTAGAGACTTACGGTTTATGCCATTCGATCGCCCTCTTCAATCTCTATCAGGGTGATTTTTTTCGGGGCTATCTATTTTTCAAGGAAAATCTCAAATTTTCATGGACTTATAGGCTTACTACTTTTTCGACCGAAAAATATTTTTTTCTCCTAAAATCGTGACGAAATTCACGCACGTAGAGTTCGGCGAGGCGCATTCAAAACCGGTCTCCGTTCCTCTGTAACTCACCCCCTTTCCGAGATATCGACCCCTAAAGTGTCGTCGCAAAAAAACATTTTTTCTTAGCGAAAAATTGCAAAAGTAAAAATTCGCTAGCGCCAATCGAACCATTGTTATTTATAGAGCGATTCGGAACGATTTTAATTCACAAAACAGTTAAAATAACAATAATTATGATTAATTTATTCCTGTATTGGTAGTGCTACCATCTTTGAGCCATTACTGAAATTTTTAGGTTATCCATCGAAACAGGTTTCTGTAATATTACAGGAATCTGTAATTTCAATCCTCGAATAACCCGTAAATTGCACTATTCGCTCGAAGATGGCAGCACCATAATTGGATGTATAAATAATTTGAATTATTATTATTTTAACTGTTTTATAAGTCAAAACCATGCCTCTTCGCTCTATAAATAACGGTTATACGATTAGCGTCTGCGAATTTTCCGTTTTTCCAGTTTTTCACATAGAAAATATTGCTTTTCTACGACGGCAATTTAGGGGCGGATATCTCAGTAAGGGGGTGAGCTACAGAGGAACGGTGCCCGGTTTTGAATGCGCCTCGTCAAGCTCTATATTGGTGAATTTTTTCGTGATTTTAGAAGAAAGAGAAATTTTTTCCTACCAAAAAGTAATAAACGTTAGAGTCCATGAAAATTTGAGGATTTCTACGAAAAATAGGTTGCGGCGAAGCAATTCATCTCACAGAGTACGAGCAGACGAATCGAATGGTGCAAACCGCAAGTCTCTAGCTCACGCCGTTTTCGAGAAAAAATTAAATTTTTCTGACACCGATTCATATTTTTAGAAATTTTTTTCTCGAAAACGGCAATAACTAGAGACTTGCGGTTCGGAGCATTCGATTCGCCTGCTCAAGGTCTATAAGAGAGATTTTTTTCACCGGAATCTATTTTTAGTCGAAATTTTTGAGAATTTTTTTCTCGAAAACGGGGCGCATTAAAGACCTGCGGCTTATGCCATTCGATCGCTCCCGTCAAGCTCTATCAGGGTGATTTTTTTCACGGCAATCTATTTTTCGTCGAAAACCGCAAATTTTCATGGACTATAACCTTACTACTTTTTTGGCCAAAAAATATTTCTTTCTCCTAAAATCGCGAAAAAATTCACGCACGTAGAGTTCGGCGAGGCGCATTCAAAACCGGTCTCCGTTCCTCTGTAACTCAACCCCTTTCCGAGATATCGACCCCTAAAGGGTCGTCGCAGAAAGACAGATTTTCTTAGTGAAAAACTGGAAAAGCAAAAGTTCACTAGCGCTAATCGAACGGTCTTTATTTATAGAGGGATTCGGAACGATTTTAATTCATTAAACAGTTAAAATAACAATAAATGCAATTAATTTATTCTTGTATTAATAGTGCTGCCATCTTTGAGCGATTGCTAGAATTTGTAGGTTATCCATCGAAACAGGTTTCTGTAATATTACAGGAATCTGTAAGTTTGAGCTTCGAGTAACATATAAATCGCACTACTCGCTCGAAGATGGCAGCACCATCAAAATATGAATAAATAATTCGATTTATTATTAATTTAACTGTTTTATAAATCAATACCATGCCATATCGCTCTATAAATAATGATTGTTAGATTATTTTAAGCGAATTTTGACTTTCCCGGTGTTTTATTGAGGAAAAGCCGTTTTTCTGTGACGGCTTTTAGGGGTCGATTTATCGGAAAGGGAATGAGCTACAGAGGAACGGAGCCCGGTTTTGAATGTGCCTAGTCGAGCTCTACGTAGGTGAATTTTTTCGCGATTTTAGGAGAAAGAAATATTTTTCGGTCGAAAAAGTAGTAAGCCTATAGTCCATGAAAATTTGTGGTTTTCTACGAAAAATAGATTGCCGCGAAAAAAATCGCCCTGATAGAGCTTGAGGGTACGGATCGAATGGCATAAACCGCAGGGCCCTAGCTCGCCCCGTTTTCGAGAAAAAAATTCTGAAAAATTTCGACTAAAAATAGATTGGGATGAAAAAAAATGCTCTTATAGAGCTTGAGCAGACGAATCGAGTGGTGCAAACCGGAAGTCTCTAGCTCGTGCCGTCTTCGAGAAAAAAATTGAATATTTCTGCCTATGTTTCATATTTAAAATTTTTTTTTCTCGAAAACGGATCGAACTAGGAACTTGCGGTTTGCACCATTCGATTCGTCTCCTCAAGCTTTATAAGAGCGATTTTTCCGCCCCAATCTATATTTCGTAGAAATCCGCAAATTTTCATAGAATATTAACAATAGTACCTTTTCGGGCAAAAGACGTCTTCTTCTAAAATCGCGAAAAAATTCACCTATGTGGAGCTTGACGAGGCGCATCCAAAACCGGGCTCCGTTCCTCTGTAGCTCACCCCCTTTCCGAGAAATCGCCCCCTAAAATGCCGTCGCAGAAAAGCAGTTTTTTCTTAGTGAAAAACTGGAAAAGTAAAAGTTCGCTAGCGCCAATCGAATAGTCGTTATTTATAGAGCGATTTGGAACGATTTTAATTCATTAAACAGTTAAAATAACAATAAATGTAATTAATTCATTCCTGTATTGGTAGTGCTGCCATCTTTGAGCCATTACTGGAATCTGTAGGTTATTCATCGAAACAGGTTTCTGTGATATTACAGCAATCTGTAAGTTTGAACTTCCAGTGACCTGTAAATCGCACTATTCGCTCGAAGATGGCAGCACCACCAACACATGAATAAATAATTTGATTTATTATTAATTTAACTGCTTTATAAATCAAAACCATGTCATATCGCTTTATAAATAACGATTGTTAGATTAGTGTAAGCGAATCTTTACTTTTCAGTTGTTTTATTGAGGAAAAGCTATTTTTCCGCGACGACCTTTAGGGGTCGATTTCTCGGAAAGGGAATGAGCTACAGAGGAACGGAGCCCGGTTTTGAATGCGCCTAGTCGAACTCTATACGGGTGAATTTTTTCGCGATTTTTGGAGAAAAAATATGTTTCGGTCGAAAAAGTAGTAAGCCTATTATAGTCCATGAAAATTTGTGGTTTTCTACGAAAAATAGATTGCCGCGAAAAAAATCACCCTGATAGAGCTTGAGGGGGCGGATCGAATGGCATAAACCGCAGGTCTCTACTCAGCGCCGTTTTCGAGAAAAAGAATTTTTAAAATATGAGTCGGTGACAGAAAAATTCATCAAGTCGAGAATGTCGGTTGAGATGAATTCTGAGCGATAAAAAAAGTACGCGCACAGAACTCTCGTACTAGGATCACAGAAGTGCGAAGAGGTGTCAAATATGATTTATCAGGCGCTGAAGAATTCCCGCCAGTTTTCGCTGGCAGTTAAATTTTCTGCGATTTTTGTTTCTTGCTACCAGGGTCACATAAACGCGAGGAAGTGTCGGGTAAGACGTACAGTTGAAAGCAAAAAAGTAGACAAATTACAGTTTCCTGTAATCATTCTTTCTCAAAATGCCAAAAGTTAAAGACGAATTTGCAGATTTTAACAAAGTTTTAAACTTGTTGATCCTGAAAGCTTTTAAGTTTTTTAAAAGTTATCTGTGAAGTCGTCTTTAATCACACTACCATTTTCAGAGAGAATAGTTACAGGAAACTGTAATTATTCTACTTTTGTTTTGCTTCCGACAATATCTCAAGCGTGGGAAAAATTCCCGCCAATTCTGACTGCCATTGCGGATCAAACTCTCAATGATTTCTGAATCTTGTTACCAGGATCACATAAACACGAGGAGGTGTCGGATGTCGGGTATCAGGCGCTGAAAAACCCCCTTCACTTTTTGTTACTGACAGGTCACACTTTCTGCGATTTTTGTATCTTGCTACCAGGATCACATAGACGCGAGGAGATGTCGGATGTAATGTATCAGGCGCGCGAGAAATTTTGACGAATAATTTCACTACGCTTTTCGAATCTTGCTATGAGGATCACATGAACGTGAGAAGGGGTCGGCTGATGAGAAGTATCAGGCGTAAGCGGAAATTCCAAAACATTTTCGTCAAAACGGTTAATTAAAATCCGTATGATAGTAACAATTCAGTTAATAAAGCATTTTTACAACAAAATTCATTTATTTCAAAAATTGGACAAAAACAACACATCAAAATCATTTTATTTTAATTGGTGTAACAAAAAAAAAAAAAAATTTTGGCCAGTTGCACCAACACTTAAGCCGAGCTTAACTTTAAGCGCCGCTTAGAATGTGATTTACTATATGTTGTGTAATCTCAAATGTCACATTATAACTATTATAAGCAGTACTTAAAGTTAAGCTCGGCTTAAGTGTTTGGTGCAACTGGCCGTTTAGGTTTCAACAGAGTTATCGACATTCTTAACTCGATGACGTCACAGCTCGAACGTATGACGTCACGAGGGCATTTTTGTGTTGGAAACGTCGAGCAAATCACGATTTTTCCGGGAGCCCTAAAAATTGATCTTTCTTATTTGAGCCCTTAGGGCCGTTTTGAGGGTACCATTCGAAAGAAGAATTTTTTTATGCGATGCGCAACCCACTGTCAAAAATCAACTGCGCAGCCCTACGACCCTCCATTACCTACTGCGCAGCCCATTTACGTATTTTTTGTTTTTAAGGATGATGCGGCGATTTTGAGGATGGGGTTGCATCCCTTGATGCCCTCAGAATATCCCTACGAAGGGGCGTCGAATTTCGACTGCAAATAAGGGAGTTATCGACATTTTTAACCCAGTGACGTCACAGCTAACGTATGACGTCACGAGGGAACTTTTATACTAATACACTAATTAAGAATTTGCCGGAATAAGCTTTGAATTGTTCAAAAAATAGAGTGTAATAGTGTGTCTCAGTTGCTCTTAATGGTTTATTTTTGCACGAAAATTGCACGAAAATTGCACGAATTTTTTGTAATCCACATTCCAAGATTTCTTCTTCTCTCTTAGTTAATGATGATGTGGGCGATTGCCGCTGGAAAACTCCGGGAAATATGTAACTCCAGGAAACATACATGTAGCCTGCAACAAGAAAATAATTTTAAAGAAAAACTACTTTGCAAAAATTCATTAAAATCTAGGGAATTTTCCAAACTTCTTGGGAATAAAAGGTAATTGCGACAAAAGAATAAGACAGAAAAAGAGCAAACAATTAGAAAAGAAAAACACGATAACACGATTTTTAAACATTCAAAAATATGATCGAAGTGAAAAAATTAAAAATTCCAAAGAAATTACAATAATTATTTGATTTCTGAAAAATTGAAAGCAATTAAAAAAAAGCGAAAAACGTTTTTGATGATCGAAGAACCCGACACAAACGAAAAAATTCCTCACTAAAAAGTAAGAAAAGCAAATGACGATCACACACGTAGAAAAAAATAACTCAAAACGAATTGTAGATTTAAAATTTAAAAAAATAATAATAATAATAATTATAACAAGACTAATAATCACAGTAATCAACAAACAAAATCGAATTTCTATCATACAAGTCATAATACCATGCGATCAATAGAATTTATAATTAGAGCAGGCTGTCATATTTTTTAAAAAGTTGGCAACACACGCTTACACTTCGTAATTAAAAATATTAAGTGTCAGAATTGTGACATTTAGTTTTCTTTTCAAGCGTCTTGTGGAACGTCGCGTAATATTAAAAAAAAAGGTTTAAACCTGCATCCATACAAAATAAAATAATAAAATAAAGCTTCTATAAGACACGAGCATAACCTCAAATATGACAACTGTCAACGTGTTATTTATTTCTCATTGTATCCAACCACGGATTGGATTTGTCTTGCGGAACCGCCCCTAATATTCTAAAAAAGGGTTTAAACTAGCATCTGAAATCTGAGATTATAACAACTTTTATATTTTGAATTTATAACACTGGTTATCATTATTATTATTATTTTCTTTTTATGTGACACCTCTGTTAATTTGATATATAATGCCAGTTAGATTGGTTATTTATTAGTTCTAATTATCTCTAATTAGGCGTAATATGCATTTTTTTTTTTTTATTTTGTATGTATTTAATGAAAAATTCGGCGTCAATGTGTATGAAATACCTATTAATATTTATTGTTGATTTTTTTTTGTAACTGATGGTTAAGTGAATAGCTTATGCTAAACTTCGCCGAATAAAGTCCGTTTATTATTATTATTATTATTATATCTATACGAAATAAAATAACAAAAAGAAAGATTGTATAAAGCACGAGCATAACCTCAAATATGACAACTGTCAATTTATTATTGATTTCTTATTGTATCCAACCACACAATCACCCAATATAAATTAACACCAATTACAGCCTCCTCTAATTATGAATTCCTTGACCACCCGGTACTTATTTACGAAATGAACATTTCTGAAGAACCCAGAAAAAAAACAAATGACGACCAATTATTTGCTGAGGAAAAAAAAGTGCACACATTTTTTAATCAATCAATTTCAAAACAAAAAAGGAAAAACCAAATGACGATCGGAAATTCCAGTCACCACGGAAAATCGCAAAGAAATACGAAAGGAAACGAAACAATTTCGGAATTAAAATAAACAAAAACGAAAAAGAAAAGAGATAAACAAATTATTGATTTGAAACAACATCTTCTTTTAAACAATAACGGCAACATCACCAAAAAAAAAGAATTCATAAATGTGTAGATATGTATTTGAAAATGGAAACAAATGGCGATCGCAAGAAGAAAAAAAAGTCAAACAGGGACGCGAATTACAAATTTAAAAACAATAATTCGCAAACAAGTGATAAATAAACAAGTATAAAGCACGAGCATAACCTCAAATATGACACCTGTCAATTTATTATTTATTTCTCGTCGTGTCCAACCACGGATTGGATTTGTCTTGCGGAACCGCCCCTAATATTCTAAAAAAGGGTCTAAACTAGCATCTATACGAAATAAAATAACAAAATCAAGCCTGTATAAAGCACGAGCATAACCTCAAATATGACAATTGTCAATTTATTATTTATTTCTCATTGTATCCAACCACGGATTCGATTTGTTTTGTAGAACCGCCCCTAACATTCTAAAAAAGGGTTTAAACTAGCATCTATACGAAATAAAATAACAAAATAAAGCTTCTATAGGACACGAGCATAACCTCAAATATAACAACTGTCAATTTATTATTTATTTTTCATTGTATCCAACCACGGATATTGAAACAAAAACAAATGGCGATCGCAAGAAGAAAAAAAAGTCAAACAGGGACGCGAATTCCAAATTTAAAAACAATAATTCACAAACAAACAAGTGACGATCGCGTTGCATTCGAAAAACAAAATTGCAAACAAATTTCTTGAAAAATTCTATACAACGACAATTTTTTATTTCATTCTTTCTCTTTTATTTTTCTTATTACTGTCAAGCGCCATCTCGGGATAATACGATTTCAAACGTCAAGATCAATCTTTCTTTCATAAAAAAGAGGCACGAAATTTTATGAGTTGGCAACACCGCTTCTGCTAGCACCATAATAATTGTCATGACATGTCGCACTTTGATTTCTTTCAAATTACCTGCACCTAACCTAACGGAAAAAAACACGCAGCCTACTAGAAAGTAAAACGATCGTGAATGCTTTACGTAAAGCCTCGGTTTCCTAGGATAGCGGTGCCGTAAAATAGCGGCCGTAAGTTGGCGGTGAATGACGTCACATAAAACGTGCCGAGAACTTTAAGTACATTTGGTTTCCTAGGAAACGGCAAACGTCACCGTCATCTAAAAACACGTAAAAGGTTTTTTAAACGTTTGGAATCCTCTTTTGGTGGCTCGTCGCTTTCTAAATAAGCGAATAACGTCAAATCCAGATAGACCATTACGAAATATATAAAATCGTCGCTTTTTCTTGCTTGCTTTGCACCAAGGTACGTCATTTTTCAGGGCCGGATGATGTCATTCACCGTTATATTACGGCGCCGTTATCCTAGGAAACCCAGGCTTAAGAGATTCCATACCGTGAAATCTAGTAGGTCGTGATTTTTTTTATTGAACGATCGATATTGTCACGTTGCCAGGAACCACGTAAATAATGATTTTTTTATTTATTGAAAGATTGCCATTGTCACGTTGCCAGGCAACCACGTAAATAACGATTTTATTTTTAGAAATTTTTTTTGTGCAAATCGTTCTTGATTGCAGCGGAAACCTGAAGGGTCGATATTGTCACGTTGCCGTGGCAACCGCGTGCCAAACAAGAATGTGTCTGTGCTTGGGTCCGACGGGCTCCGGTAAAACTCTGCTCCTGAGGAAGTTGCAGAATGTGATTTCCGTGGACGAGACGACCACAGCCGTGCCGACCGTCGGCACGAACATGTTCACGATAAGACACGACAACCACCACATGGTCATCAGGGAGTTGGGCGGATGTATGGCCCCTCTCTGGACGAAATACTTCGACAACGTCGAAAAAGTCGTGTACGTGGTGGACACTTCGAATTTGTGCCAAATTTCCGCCGCGGGCGTTTTATTGTATACAGTGTTGGCACATCCACACCTGAAGAAATCTAAAGTAAGTTCGTTTAGTAGAGTAGAAAAAATAAAATAATTGGATATGACCAGGGATAAGAATTCGGCCCACTTGTTCCGCGAGCAGTACGAAAATTTTTGTATTCGGACTGTATTAGTCCCCCGCCTGGACAACTTCTGCGAAGTGTGATTAGTGCGAACGCTCGCACTGTAACTTCCCCTCCCACTCAATGGCAATTTAAATGCATCGTGTCGCGGAAGGAATAAGTAGTACATTTGATGTAAAAAGTGTCCAACACTAAGTGGGCCGAATTCTCTTCCCTGGAAATGACGCGTTATCGAAAAGAATGGTACTGCCGTTTTCTTTGCTTAAATTGTTGCCGTGTTGTAAAGTCCTATTTTACTTAAATAATGATGATGTCGTTTACTGCATGAAATGCGGAGAAGGTTCATTATGCCCTTTTTACGATAACGTACGTAGTGCCCTCTGTTGGATGCGTCAAAAAACTTACCTGTCACTTTTTAATGTAGAATGTCAAAAACAAAGATGGCGATCAATCGTCGAGATGAAAGCGTAAAACAAACTCGTATCGAGTAAAGGAAAACAAAAGGCGATCAATCGATAATTAAAAAAAAACAAAAGACCGTCGAATCAAATCAAACAAAAGAGAAAACAAAAAAAAAAAGATTAACAAACCGACGGTTAAAACATAAAAATAAAGCAAATAAAATCGATTAAAAGAAAAAATGAAGGTCGATCAATTGTTTATGTATATCAAAAAGGCCCGATTTCAAAACACGTCTTTAAATTTAAAGTTACTTTAACCTAAAAAAAAAAAAAAAACTACATTTCGGCCATTTTCATAATCAGACTTTTACGAAGCTTTAATTTAAAGTCACTTTAAGTATAGGGAAACAAATGTATTTTTTAGGTCAAAGTAACTTTAAATTTAAAGTCTGATTATCAGGGAACGGAATTATATATTTTATTCGATTAAATACAAACGAGGCGGCAAACGTATAACGCTGCAGCGACATGCGAATGAGCACACGCTCTCGTTGCCGCTTCGTAGAGAAATAAATCCAACAAAATATATAATTCCGTCCTGTACCGATTATGAAAACGGCCCTTTGTTTCCCTGTTCTTAAAGTGATTTCAAATTAGAGCTTCCTTAAAGTCTGAAACACGAAAATAACGGCCGAAAGTGAAATAAATTAAAGACAAATGATGAATTTCAAAAACAACAAGAAACACAAAACAAAAGACGATCGGTGATTAAAATAAGAAAAAAATAAGAAATTCCATGAAACTAAACGAATCGAATCGGGAACACTAAAGTTTGGATAAAAAGAAAAACAAAAGAAAAGCGATAGTTCAAATAGAAAAATAAGAGAATCGATTTGAAATAAAGAAAAAATCCAATCAAAATAAATAGCAAATTGTCAAAATTTAACAAAATTTAAATTTAATATTATCAATAGATATATCTGCACCTACTGTTTTAAAAATATTAATTAAGCTCGAAAGGGGGCAGATGAAAATTTTTATTTCCTTGTAAGAAGTCGATTTTCTTTAAAAAAAGGTTGGGCACCCCTGTCCAACAATTTCTGGATACTCGGTATTTAATAATTTTTCAACGTGCGGGAAAAACGAGAATTTTCATTCGAATTTGCGGGATTTCAGACTTAATACGATTGGCAACACTGGTTTGAAGATTAAAAATTTTAAGTGTCAGAATTGTGATGACATTTATGTTTTTTTTAATGATTGATAATAAACGGATTGTATTTGTCTTGCGGAACCGCCCTTAATATTCTAGAAAAGGGTTTAAACCAGCATCTATACGAAATAAAATAACAAAATCAAGCTTGCATAAAGCACGAGCATAACCTCAAATATGACACCTGTAAATTTATTATTTATTTCTCATCGTATCCAACCACGGATTGGATTTGTCTTGTGGAACCGCCCCTAATATTGTAAAAAAGGGTTTAAACCAGCATCTACGCGAAATAAAATAACAAAATAAAGATTGTATAGAGCACGAGCATAACCTCAAATATGACAACTGTCAATTTATTATTTATTTCTTATTGTATCCAACCACACAATATAAATTAGTACCAATCACAGCCTCCTCTAATTATGAATTCCATTGATCACCCGGTACTTATTTACGAAATGAACATTTCTGAAGAATCCAGAAGGAAACAAATGACGACCAATTATTCGCGGAGGAAAAAAAAAGTGCAAAATTATTTTGATCAATCAATTTTCAAACGAAAAAGGAAAAACCAAATGACGATCGGAAATTCCAGTCACCATGGAAAACCGCAAAGAAATACGAAAGGAAACGAAACAATTTCGGAAATAAAATAAACAAAAACGCAAAAGAAAAGAGAGAAACAAATTATTAATTTGAAACAACATCTTCTTTAAAACAATAACGGCAACAGCACCAAAAAAAAAAAGAATTCAGAAATGTGTAGATATGTATTTGAAAATGGAAACAAATGACGATCGCAAGAAGAAAAAAGTCAAACAGGGACGCGAATTACAAATTTAAAAACAATAATTCGCAAACAAGTGATAAATAAACAAGTATAAAGCACGAGCATAACCTCAAATATCACACCTGTCAATTTATTATTTATTTCTCGTCGTGTCCAACCACGGATTGGATTTGTCTTGCGGAACCGCCCCTAATATTCTAAAAAAGGGTTTAAATTAGCATCTATACGAAATAAAATAACAAAATAAAGATTGTATAAAACACGAGCATAACCTCAAACATGACAACTGTCAATTTATTATTTATTTTTCATCCTATCCAACCACGGATTGGATTTGTCTTATGGAACCGCCCCTAATATTCTTAAAAAGGGTTTAAACCAGCATCTACGCGAAATAAAATAACAAAATAAAGATTGTATAAAGCACGAACATAACCTCAATTATGACAACTGTCAATTTATTTTTTATTTCTCATTGTATCCAACCACACAACATAAATTAGCACCAATCACGGCCTCCTCTAATTATGAATTCCATTGATCACCCGGTACCTGATTTACGAAATGAAAATTTCTGAAGAACCCAGAAATGAACAAATGACGACCAATTATTCGCGGAGGAAAAAAAAAGTGCAAGATTATTTTGATCAATCAATTTCCAAACGAAAAAGGAAAAACCAAATGACGATCGTAAATTCCAGTCACCACGGAAAATCGCAAAGAAATACGAAAGGAAACGAAACAATTTCGGAAATAAAATAAACAAAAACGAAAAAGAAAATAGATAAACAAATTATTGATTTGAAACAACATCTTCTTTAAAACAATAACGGCAACACCACCAAAAAAAAAAGAATTCAGAAATGTGTAGATATGTATTTGAAAATGGAAACAAATGGCGATCGCAAGAAGAAAAAAGTCAAACAGGGACGCGAATTATAAATTTAAAAACAATAATTCGCAAACAAGTGATAAATAAACAAGTACGAGCACGAGCATAACCTCAAATATGACAACTGTCAATTTGTTATCTATTTCTCATCGAATGCAACCACGGATTGGATTTGTTTTGCGGAACCGCCCCTAACATTCTAAAAAAGGGTTTAAACTAGCATCTACACGAAATAAAATAACAAAATAAAAATTGTATAAAGCACGAGCATAACCTCAAATATGACAACTGTCAAATTATTATTTATTTCTTATTGTATCCAACCACACAATATAAATTAACACAAATCACAGCCTCCTCTAATTATGAATTCCATTGATCACCCGGTACTTATTTACGAAATGAAAATTTCTAAAGAACCCAGAAAGAAACAAATGACGACCGATTATTCGCGGAGAAAAAGAAGAGCAAAATTTTTTTGATCAATGAATTTTCAAACGAAAAAGGAAAAACCAAATAACGATCGTAAATTCCAGTCACCACGGAAAATCCCAAAGAAACACGAAAGGAAACGAAACAATTTCGGAAATAAACAAAAACGAAAAAGAAAAGAGAGAAACAAATTATTGATTTGAAACAAAATCTTCTTTTAAACAATAACGGCAACACCACCAAAAAAAAAAGAATTCAGAAATGTGTAGATATGTATTTGAAAATGGAAACAAATGGCGATCGCAAGAAGAAAAAAGTCAAATAGCGACGCGAATTCCAAATTTAAAAACAATAATTCGCAAACAAGTGATAAAAAAACAAGTATAAAGCACGAGCATAACCTCAAACATGACAACTGTCAATTTATTATTAATTTCTTATCGTATCCAACCACGGATTGGATTTGTCGTGTGGAGTCGCCCCTAACATTCTAAAAAAGGGTTTAAACTAGTTTCTATACGAAATAAAATAACAAAATAAAGATTGTATAAAGTACGAGCATAACCTCAAATATGACAACTGTCAATTTAGTATTTATTTCTCATCGTATCCAACCACGGATTGGATTTGTTTTGGCGAACCGCCCCTAATATTCTAAAAAAGGGTTTAAACTAGCATCTATACGAAATAAAATGACAAAATAAAGATTGTATAAAGCACGAGCATAACCTCAAACATGACAACTGTCAATTTAGTATTTATTTCTCATCGTATCCAACCACGGATTGGATTTGTTTTGGCGAACCGCCCCTAATATTCTAAAAAGGGTTTAAACTAGCTTCTATACGAAATAAAATAACAAAATAAAGATTGTATAAAACATTGTATCCAACCACACAATATAAATTAGTACCAGTCACACCCTCCTCTAATTACACCACCAAACAAAAAAGGATTCAGAAATGCGTAGATATGTATTTGAAAATGGAAACAAATGGCGATAGCAAGAAGAAGAAAAGTCAAACCGCGACGCGAATTCCAAATTTAAAAACAATAATTCGCAAACAAGTGATAAATAAACAAGTACGAAGCACGAGCATAACCTCAAATATGACAACTGTTAATTTATTATTAATTTCTCGTCGTATCCAACCGCGGATTGGATTTGTCGTGTGGAGCCGCCCCTAACATTCTAAAGAGGGTGTAAACTAGCGTCTATACGAAATAAAATAACAAAATAAAGATTGTATAAAGCACGAATATAACCTCAAATATGACAACTGTCAATTTACTATTTATTTTTCATCGTATCCAACCACGGATTGGATTTGTTTTGCGGAACCGCCACTAATATTCTAAAAAGGATTTAAACCAGCATCTATACGAAATTAATTAACAAAATAAAGATTGTATAAAGCACGAGCATAACCTCAAATATGACAACTGTCAATTTATTTTTTATTTCTCATTGTATCCAACCACATAGCATAAAATAGCACAAATTACAGCCTCCTTTAATTATGAATTGCTTTGATCACCCGGTACAAAAAGTAATTGAATTTTTTTGCAGTTTTTATTGGTTTTGACGAAGATGGACGTCAGCTACAGGCAAATGAGGAACGAGGCCTTGCTCATGATGCAGATCCAGAGACTGCAAAAAGAGGTGCAGCAGAACATCCAAATAGTGGAAGCCAGCGCGATTGATGGCGAAGGAAGGGAAAACATTCTTCAGTGGCTTATTACCGGCAATCTCAAGAAAGCCTAACGGTATACGTACACTTACTTTCACGAAGCACACAAACACCTCATTCACGCTAGAATAAGCACACTTTCGTTCTTGAACGGGACTTTTGGACGGACATACCTATCGGTTTCCATTTTTAACAAAACACTGTTGTTTTTTTTTTGCCCCCTATCTCCAACGTATAAATACACCCGATGTTTCTGAAATAATGTCTTTTAGAGTTCAATGTTACTTACGAGACTGTTTTAAAATGCACTTGACTTTCACATTACACCTGGTATGTAGAGGTACAGTCATACTTTTAAGCAATGTCTGTCCAATAAAATGTTAAATCGCGATCTAAAAGGTAGGTAAACAAACAACGATTGAATTTTATTTCGTGTTTTTATTTTATACTTGGTACCTGCTTGATCGTTTGCTTGTCTGCCAACCAATTTTAGTGGTCAGATAATTTAATATTTAGAGGAGAGACATTACTAAATGGTACGACTGTACAGGAGTATTTGATTCCCAGTTGCTTTTTTTAAATAGTGGTTTAAAGTGATGATGGTGACATTTTCTTTTCTTTTAGCTTTTACTTTTGTGCACTGTTAAAACGATTTTCTCAGGATGCAGGGATTTGGAGCGACTGTCCTCCTCAAACCAGGGTAACTAGAATTTACTTTTCTTTTTAAGTACAGGGCGTTCGTTTCACTGCGTGCAAATAAAAAAACCTCAGTATAAGTACGCGAAATGCCACCTTCTGCGGGTATTTTTTGGTGGCTAGCCAAAAAATTTCGAATGGACCACTTGTTTGGAACTGTTGAAATGTGCGAGAAAGATAGGAAGGTCAACTTCGCCTTCCTCTCGGTACGAACACGCCCACCGACACCGCACTCGATGTTCAACGCAGTGTTTTGTAATAATAAGCACTGACCGTGGCCTACTTCGGCTGCGGGTCGTAATTGAAGAGGCGTCCACGTTCCACTTTTAGCAACGCCAACAGTTCTCAAACGGTTTAGTTTTCTCGAAAACTATTATGTTACGTTTATGTTAAGAACATATGAGTTCCATATGATTGCCATTCATGGTGATATATTGCAGGTTTAAATATTTGCGCACAGTAAAAGAACAGCCTGTATATTATGAATTAAATTTTGAAAAGTGTTTGTTTTCAGATCGCGTGCAGATAAAAGTATACAGAGGACCACTGGAACAAAACGGAGACAAAGCGTACGCCTCTTGGGGTTATTGGGTGAAACAACCGGCGAAATAGTAATCATTAATCACTCATTAAATGAGTATCATTGATAGGGGATTGCTTTTTTCCTTTTGTACGCACTTTCTACGTATTGTATAGTAAATTTAGCAGCAGATAAGATAAAACATGTTTACTTAATTTAAGTCTGGTGGATTTCAAAAATTTTCAAGAACTCACGTAATTGTACCTTTCACCTTCGGAATTTATTATTCCGATAAGTTTTTAATTAATTTTTTTTCTATACTTATACACTTTATTGTTAGAAAATATTTTGTTGCAAATCGTGTTTGACAGGAAGGATGGCCGCCTTGCATTGAGTAAACCTGTTATGTAGCAAATCCGCTTCAATTTGTCTATCCTACTTCAACGTCAGGTCAAAAAGCGATCGTAGGATATCGCTATTTTATCTATTTATTGTTATTTTTTGTGAATTGTATAAATGCCAAATAAACTACATTGAATACATTTCGTCCTGGTATTCAAAGAATCATACTTAGCCTTAAATGAATAAATACCACGGAAGTTATGGTTATGAAAGAAATGCGGACACTACTACCTGGTGTTATCAGTTATTATCACGCGAAATACTTTGTTATCAATTGGTTCAGCTACGTCTGTCACTAAGTACACATCCAGAAATAACGATGTACATAGGCTTGCACAAAACGAATTCTGTGAAAAAATATTTTCTATGGGGATGTCTAGCCACAATGGTATTTCTTGTAGTTTTCACGTTCGAGAGGGAAAAAACGGGTTTCTTATACTCTGCGTATTCAGGTAAGAAGAAATTTGGTCTTCTTCATTCATTCATTTTTTTTTTTAATTTTAGATGTGGATAAAGCAATAACAGCCCTGGAAGAACTCTCCACGAGTTGGTAAGGCAATAAGCAGATTCTCGATTATTTGATAAACATAATTTTAGGCAGAATCAACCCGGTTACATTTTCAAAGAATTAACATCTCACATTTTATCAAATCGACTGTTGGTGAACGTGCCAAGAAAATTTTGCAAAGAACGTACGTCCCTGGTAATAATAGTGGCTTCGGCGCCCGGCGATTTCGAACGACGGCGGACGATCAGGGAAACTTGGGGTTCGGTGCGGAACGTCTCGAACTTTCTCGTTGACGTTTACTTTATGGTCGGCAGGAGTCTTAACAAAACCTTACAAGTTAGTATGAATCGCCCCTAAAGCTCTAAACTACAATCTCCTCATTAATTCGCCACCTTGAAAATAATCGATTTCATGAAAGTCCTGAAAATATTTTGCAAAGAGAATGTACATCCCCTGTAATAATAGTGGGGCTTCGGCGCCCGGCGATTCCGAACGATGGCGGACGATCTGGGAAACTTGGGGTTCGGCGCGGAACGTCTCGAATTTTCTCGTTGACGTTTATTTTATGGTCGGCAGGAGTTTCAGCGAAACCTTACAAGTTAGTATGAATCGCCCCTAAAGCTCTAAACTACAATCCCCTTATTAATTCGCCACCTTGAAAATAATGGATTTCATGAAAGTCCTGAAAATATTTTGCAAAGAGTGTACATCCCCTGGTAATAATAGTGGGGCTTCGGCGCCCGGCGATTTCGAACGACGGCGGACGATCAGGGAAACTTGGGGTTCGGTGCGGAACGTCTCGAACTTTCTCGTTGACGTTTACTTTATGGTCGGCAGGAGTCTTAACAAAACCTTACAAGTTAGTATGAATCGCCCCTAAAGCTCTAAACTACAATCTCCTCATTAATTCGCCACCTTGAAAATAATCGATTTCATGAAAGTCCTGAAAATATTTTGCAAAGAGTGTACATCCCCGGTAATAATAGTGGGGCTTCGGCGCCCGGCGATTTCGAACGACGGCGGACGATCAGGGAAACTTGGGGTTCGGCGCGGAACGTTTCGACTTTTCTTGTCGACGTTTACTTTATGGTCGGCAGGATTTTTAACAAAACCTTACAAGTTAGTATGAATCGCCCCTAAAGCTCTAAACTACAACCTCCTTATTAATTCGCCACCTTGAATATAATAGATTTCATGAAAGTCCTGAAAATATTTTGCAAAGAGTGTACATCCCCTGTAATAATAGTGGGGCTTCGATGTCCGACGATTTCGAACGATGGTGGACGATCAGGGAAACTTGGGGTTCGGCGCGGAACGTTTCGACTTTTCTTGTCGACGTTTACTTTATGGTCGGCAGGATTTTTAACAAAACCTTACAAGTTAGTATGAATCGCCCCTAAAGCTCTAAACTACAACCTCCTTATTAATTCGCCACCTTGAAAATAATAGATTTCATGAAAGTCCTGAAAATATTTTGCAAAGAGTGTACATCCCCGGTAATAATAGTGGGGCTTCGGCGCCCGGCGATTTCGAACGACGGCGGACGATCAGGGAAACTTGGGGTTCGGTGCGGAACGTCTCGAACTTTCTCGTTGACGTTTACTTTATGGTCGGCAGGAGTTTTAACAAAACCTTACAAGTTAGTATGAATCGCCCCTAAAGCTCTAAACAACAATCTCCTCATTAATTCGCCACCTTAAAATAAAATTTTCGCAAAGCGTGTACAGAACTGGCGCAGTTTCTACAAAAGACGATAATCTCCAAGATATCTACGTTAATTTCTGAATAAAATAGTTTTAGAATTTTCAAAATATCTTGTCAAACAACTGAGATATTTTGAAAAATAATTTTGGACCACACTGTACAGGTTTTTTTTTTAATATTGTGCACCCTATCTAGAGGGTTTATTTTAGGAGCTAGAGAAAAATTTTAAATACAAAAGTTCTAGGGTTTTATGCCCATGATCTTTTACAGTTATCAAAAGAAACAAAAGCGCATCGCAAATTGGAGAAAGAAATACGGTTTTTGTTTTTTTTTTTTTTGAAATGGAACGCCCTGTATATTTTTTACTACGAAGGAAGATTATATTTTCCTGGTTTCAAAAATATATAATATATCGAGATTTGGAGGGGTCGTTCGAGATATAATTAAATTTAAAATATCAGCCTAATGACATTTAAAAAATCAAGACGGCCAGGAAAGGTGCTTACAGAAGTTCTAAATGGTTGTTTTGGTTAGTAAAAAACAATAGAAATTCGATTACTGGAAATCCTACACAATGGATTAATAATAGGGACGTTCAGCGGGTGAGTTGCTTACTCAGCAATCGTTTGTGATTGGCTCACATTAAGGTAATAACCAATCACAAACGTCAAGCAACTCAGCCGCTGAGCATCCACTGAACGCGCCCAATGTTACAACCGTGACGCGCAAGCAGATCTATTTTTAGCATCAGTAACGCCACCTTGGGTCACAGAACGTTACCGAAGCCACGCGGTCATTCTAGTACGTTCGAGCAAAGAGGTCTCTGCTGTATAAGCCGTACGATCCGCCAGGAGTTTAGTTATGAAGTTAGCGAGCGAAGGGTTCGTACCTCGAATAAATAGAAAGTCCGTTTTGTAAAAGTGTTATCTGATAGACAAGCTCATTACTATTGCGTTGTTAATTGCGTAAAGCGACAGCTTGTAATCAAAGTGTTCTGAAATTTAAACGACTATAATTTGTGAACCTCCAAATTCGTAACAATAATAAAAAAAAAACAAAATTCCGCAGGCCGCCTTAATATTTTAAACATTATAATTCGTTGATATTCTAACCTCAAATATCTCATAAACGGCTCTTCCAAATATCAACACATTATACTTATATTTTTGAAATCAGAAAAATATGATCTTTCATCTTAGCAAACAATATACAGGGTGTTTCATTAAAAAAAATTGAAATTGTATTTTTTTCTTCAATTTCCGATGCACTTTTGTTATTTATGATAACTTCAAAAGATATTATGGATAAAACCCTATAACTTTTGCCTCTAAAGTTTTTCTCTAGCTCCTAAAATAAACCCTGTAGATAGGGTGCAAAATATACGAAAAAAAAACCCTGTACATCCCCGGTAATAACAGTGGCTTCGGCGTCTGGCGATTTCGAAAGACGGCGGGCGGACGATCAGAGAAACTTGGGGTTCGGCGCGGAACGTCTCGAATTTTCTCTTTATTGAATTTTCATTTGTTTTTCATTGCGCGCTTTATTTTTTATTATTTATTTTCTGTTTTTGCTTTTGACGAATTATTATCTTGCAAAGCGTTTTCTTTCGTTTGCTGCGTTTCTTTTTAGATTATTTTCATTTTCCCCCGGAAAATCGTTGATTTTCTTTTGTTTTTTATTCACTGTATTATGCTCCTTAATGATAAAGATTCATGTTTTTGTTTGTTCTCTTCTGTTTTCTTTTTTTTTAATTTCGCCGGATAATTGTCGATCGTTTTTTGTGTCTGTTCACCACATGCTCGCTTCATGTTTCGATTTTGTTTCTTTATTCCCTTTTGTTTCTTTTTGTCGAAATATTGTTTTATGAAGTGTGTGTTTTTTTTTAATTTGGCGACGGGCACGCTTAAATCTTATTATAAAGCTCTTATTTTAGTTTTTCTTCGTGGCATTTTTTTAAAAATAATTTTCAAGTAGGTCTTAATTTGTATTTTTGATCATCTTTTCTTTCGTACGTCGTTGTATTTTTTTTTTCTTACTGTATTTGTTCTTCTTAATTTTTCGTTAGCCTTTCTCATTCATTTTTTTTTTGTTTAGCTGGAGAATCGTTGATTATCTTTTGTTTGTCGTTCGCCCTATCATCGTTTTTCTTTTATTTTGTTTGTTTATTCGCTTTTGTTCTTTTTTTTTCATTCATCAAGTTTACGTTTCGTGTCAGATTAAAGCTATTTGCAATTTAATTTCTTGTTTGTTTTCCTGTCACTTTTTTTATATATTTTTAAACAGCGCCCCACGTAATCGCCGTGTTTTGTTTTTTTTTGTTTTTTCGTTCGTTCACCTTTTTCGTCGTAATGCAATTTTTTTTCTTTCATTTGTTCTTCCCGGGGCCTTGTTCTCGAATCGAGGGAATAAATTCGCAAGAGGACGTGACGTCAAAATGACGTAGTTCTCTTATGATTTACGGAAGTTTTGTATGAGAGCCTACGTCATTTTGACGTCACGTTCTCTTGCGAACTTGTTCCCTCGATTCGAGAACAAGGCCCCTCTTTTTTTGCTTTTCGGTTTAGTATTTTTATTTTATTTATTTTTTATAGAATCTTATTTTGTTTATCGTTCCTCCGTAGTCTAGCTTATTATCATTTTGTTCGTACTCTTTTGTTTTTGTTTTCCCCACGTATTCCACTGACACAATCTACGTACACTTTTTTTTTTGGATATTTTGCACCCTGTCTAAAGGCTTTATTTTAGGAGCAAGAGAAAACCTTTAAATGCAAAAGCTGCAGGGTTTTGTGCCTATTATCTTTTAGGGTTATCACAAGAAACAAAAGCGCACCGTAAATTGGAGAAACAAATACAACGTTGTTTCTCTTTTTAATGGAGTAGCAGCCTATGCGCTGTTTGTTAAGATGAAAGATCATTTTGTCCTGATTTCAAAAATATACAAGCGAGGGAGTTTAAAAGATCGGTAGTATATTAAGCAAGGTGCGCATGTGCAACTCGCTTACAGACGAACACGAACGAGTTCTCACGAAGTTTAATTTATTTGGCGCGAAAATTTGAATATGTGAGCGAATTCACTGTTTTATTACAGCTAGAAATAATATCGATTTATAATTTCCTGAAATTATTATTCATAAGAAATATCCTACTTCGACGCCCTTCAAAATTGGCGCCTAGGGCAGTCGCCCGCCCCTTTACCCGGCCCTGTCTGTACTACTCTTAAGCTGAATTCATTGCTAGGCGATTTTTCATCGCCGTGTTACGAGATAGCTATTTGATTGGTTCGTTTAATTAAACAAATTATATACTTTTAAATTGGGCCAATAGCATCGTGTAGAATTTTAACGCCAACGCAAAACGCCTAGCAATGAATCCAGCTTAAGGTTGCAATTGTTTCAGAACCAAGTTCACAGTTGAACGATATTTGAACAAGTGTCTCTAACATCATCATTTAATTTGACATCTGTCAAGTATTTTGACAGGCAAAATGTCATTAATAAAATGCACTTTATCTGATGAACTACTTGCTTGTCGGCTTCCCAGAGTTTATTTTACCCCCGCAATGATACAGTCGTGGACAGATAATTTTGAACATCATTCCGTCAAGAACGAAAAAAAATTTCTTGGCGTAAACCGGTCTTTATCGCCTCTTATTGCAATTTGAATTTGCAGTGGCATTCTTTTAGTTTAAAGGAGTTATACATAGAAGTTTGATTATCGTAACATTTTTTGAGCGTCGCAGTATCTAAAAAAAAACTAGGGTCCCGTTTTTCATGCCCTCGCCTGTATCCCATTTCAATAAAGTTACAAAATTATCACGATAAGGGCCGTTTTCATAATCAGACTTTAAATTTAAAGTTACTTTAACCTAAAAAAATACATTTGTTTCCCTATACTTAAAGCAACTTTAAATTAAAGCTTCCTTAAAGTCTGATTATGAAAATGGCCGCAAATCTAAATCTAAAAAACTGCAGGAAAGTATTGCCGTGGTTGTTAGATAATAATTTCTTAAATATTAAAAAAAAAACCCTGGCTGTAAACAATTTAACCTCAAAATTCTTAATGCTTAAATTCAAATAAAAACTATTGATAATTCAACATCACATTGAATAGTCTGAAGAAGTAATAAATTATTACGAAATATTGACCAATAGAAAGAAGTTTTACTGTAGCCCTTGACTATCCCTTTAAAAAATAATAATAATTTAGAAATTATCTATTTAAATACAGATCTATTTTTATTATATGCCGATCAGATTAATTTGAGTGAAGAATACAACGTGACTTCCGAGTACAATCGGCAAACCTCTCGTCATGAAAGTTAATGTTTGAATTTAGCTATACAGGGTGGTTCGCAATAAGTGTCCGACCCATTAGGAGCGTATTTACTAAGGTCATGCAAGTCCAGAATTTCAAAAAAAGTAAATGTATCTTCTCACTTTTTACTTATTATATACATCCACAAATTCGAAGTCCGAATGAATGATTTGAGCGTTACGCATTTTGTTTATTGCAGAAAAAAATCGAAAAAGAATACAGGAAGCACGACGATGTGATTCAAGAGGAAGTTGTGGACACTTACAGAAATTTAACCGCGAAATCTCTGATGATGCTTAAGGTGACCGAAATTTACTGCGGCCATCGAACCGAGTATTTCATGAAGACTGACGATGACATGTTTGTTAACATGGTACCCCTAAGACACGCTTTAATCAACAGAAAGAGTAAAAGCGATTTACTACTCGGCCACAAATACTATAATCCTGAACCGAAGCGAAGTCCCGTAAATAAATGGTAAGGAGTTCTATGTACATACGTGGGCTGCTGGAAAAGTTTCTGGAAACGGTATGAAAAAACGCAAGTGAAATTTGGTAAACGGTATCATTGTTTTTCGAAGTATTGACGTCAATACACTTTTGCATACGCTCGAACCAATTTCTAAAGCACGTTTTCCACTCTAAAGATGGTACCTCAGAAACCAGTGTCCGGAATGTTTCAACCGCTGCTTCAGCCGACGAAAATCGCTCACCACGCATTTTATTTTTGATATTTGGGAACAAAAAGAAATCATTAAGTGATAAATCAGGTGAATATGGACAATGAGTCATTAATTCAACATTTTTGTTGGACAAGAAATCAACTGTTTGACGGATTTGGCGTTGTCATGATGGAGAATAATTCGTTTTTGTTTCTTCTTATTTGATCGATGACTTCCGGCAAACAAATTGTAGTATACCAATCAGCATTCACGGTTTTTCGATCCTCTAAAGCCACGGTTTCTACATGTCCGGTTAAACCAAAGAAACAAGCAATCATTTGCTTGGCAGCACTGCGTGAACGGACAACTTTTGTTGGTTTTGGTTCATTTTGAAATACCCAAACGGTAGATTGTTGTTTTCTTTCTGGCTCGTACGAATAGATCCACGTTTCGTCACCGGTAACGATGTTATAAACTAAATTTGAACGACCTCCATTGAATTTCTTGAGCATTTCTTCGCACCATTTGACACGACCCTGCTTTTGCGCTTCTGTTAAATTGCGTGGGATCCAACGACTGCAAAGCTTTCGTACGTTCAAATGATCGTGCAAAATCTGGTGTATTGCTTTCATGTCAATGCGTAAGGATGCTTGAATCTCACGGTATGCCACACGTCGATCTCGCTCGAGCATTTCACGGACAGCATCTACATTAGTGGCAATAACAGATGTTGATGGACGACCTTCACGAAATTCGTCACTGAGAGAGAGAGGTACGTCCACGCTGGAATTCGGCAAACCAATTATAAACACTGCTCTTTGATGGTGCTTCATCTCCAAGAGCCAAATGAAGCCGGTCGAGGCATTGTTTCGGTGTTAGACCACATTTGAAATCGTAAAAAATCATTGCGCGAAAATTTTCACGCGAGATTTCCATGTTTACACAAAATTACTTTTTCTCAAATGCTATACAAACAAAACTAGTTCACTTGGATAGGAGCTGTCAATAGAATTATAGGCGAAAAGCGTCAAATTTTTCAAATATGACAGTTGATAAACGCTAACAATTCTAGACCTACTAGATTCCAGAAAATTTTCCAGCAGCCCACGTACATATACGTAAAATTTTGTTGCGAATCGTTTTTTAATGATTGCGGTGGATCCCTCGGGCATCCTCTGCGCAGCTGCTTCAGCCCTACCTATTTGGGGCTTCGCCGGCAGAGGCGTAGCTCGAGATTTCCACACTACGAATCAAACCGACTTGCAACGTCACGTTAGGTTACTACTTTTAATAATAATAATAATAATAAATGACTTTATTGTTCGTAATCAAAAATAGAGAAGAAAAACAGTCATTGATAATAATGACAACAATCACAAGGCGAAGTTCAGTCAAGCCTGAGCTTTTCTGCTTTTACACTTAACCTTGATGAAATAAACTTTTTTCTTGAAAAAAAAATGCCTACATTACTAACTTAAAAGCTACTCACAAAAAGAAAAAAGAAGTACTACTGTGCACTTTCACTTTGTATTAATTAAATGAATGTAATGGAGTAAATATACCAAAAAAAAAAAGAAAATCTAATATGCGCTGGAGAAGCAGAATGTGATAAGGCCCATGAATTAAGAGAAATGATATTGTGTTATTTTAAGAGTAAGAGCTTTGATTAGCAAATAAAAAACTTTCTAAATGCGATTTAAAAGAGAGTAATTTCATATCCTTTACAAGTTCTGGCAGGTGGTTGTACTTGGAGTACAAAGCAAAAGAAAAAGATCTTTCATACAGAGATGTTCTGTGGGGTGGAGGTGAAATCAAACCCCGAAATCTGGTACATAGATTGTGAACGTCAGACCGGAAACGTATTTTATTATATAAGTATGGTGGGGTCTTAAGCCGGGTACACACCTGCGAGCTGAGCGGCTCATGAGCCGCTCAGCTCGCAAGTTTGTACGCGGTTATTAAAAAAAACCCTGGTCCTCATGAGCCGCTCGGCTTGCAGGTCTGTACCCGGCTTTATATAACATGATTTTATGATAAAGACACAAAGCTTGTAGTTCCCTTCTGTTTTCCATATTCAACCATTGTGCGTCTACAAGTTTATGTGAAATATGTTGATATTTTTTAATTCCATAAATGTATCTCAAACATGAGTTTTGTATTTTTTGTATACGTAAGATCGTTATAGAATCTAGAGCTGGATGATAGACTGGTGAGCAGTACGAAAATCGAGAAAGAACAAAAGATTTACACAAAAGCTTTTTTGTATTAATGCTTAAAACAGATCGAAAACGAAACAATTTTTTTAATTGTAGATAAGAATTAGTAATATATTTCGTTATTTGATTGCGATAACGGAAAGTATTATCAATGTGCAGACCGAGATTTTTAGCTGTATTTACGAAAGGAATTTTTACACCATTAATCATGATTAAAGAGCGGATTCTATGCTAAATGCATATTGCATGCATATTTTGCATATTTGAGCATTTTGTTCAATTTTCGCATATTTCTTAAAAACGTGCATATATATGCATATTTGAAAGAATTTGTGTCGAAGTGAGTAAATTTTTTCCTGAATTCTTAATTCGTCAGAACATGTTGTTGCATTAATTAGGGTCTAGTTTGCACCCTTCTTGGGCTTAAGCAGGCAGAATTTTCCAAGTAGTGAATTAGGGATTTCCAAGTATTTTCTTAACAATGCGGTGGGGCGTTCATGTTTGCAATATTGTTTCATCACTTCTTCACGGATTATTAGTCGGTTATTGCTGCGAACGTTTAGTTCTTCCGTAAAAGTATTTTTGTTTGTGAGAAGTGCAATATGCCGAAAGACAATTCGAGCCTGGTTAATTCCTGGATCAGAAGCTATCCCGAGCTTGCTTACACCAATGGAAGCGTATTCTGTAAAGCCTGTAGTAAAATGGTAAGTTTTAAGATTGTTTTCTTCCTCCTTAGGTAAATATTTGCTTGGTTCTTGAATATTGAAAGTTCAGACAGTTTAAAAAAATTCAAGTTCTTGTTGTAGATACCAACCCAACGAAAATTTTCGGTCACACAACACGTCGGGACAGAACTACACAAGTCAAAATGCAAGAAGATGAATGAATCGAAAACATTTCAATTACCCTTAGACAGTGGACCGTCGTTGATGACTTCATCTAATGAACAACAAGAATTTAATGCTGATTTATGCGAGGCGATGATTTGTGCAAACATACCTTTGAAAAAACTGCAAAATTCTATTTTTAAAAGTTTTTTTGGAAAAATATACCAAGAAAAATGTTCCCGATGAAAGTACGTTAAGAAAAAATTACGTGCCTCGCATCTACAACGATACTCTAAAAGAAGTCAAGAAAATCGTAGAAAATCAATATATTTATTTTATTGTGGATTCTTGTAGGCGTTACATTGTAAATTTGTTAATAGGGTCTTTGCGGGAAGATAAACCTAGTGAATCTTATTTAATAGCCTGTACACAGTTAGACAAAACTAATCATTTAAGTATTTTAAGATCTGTTAATGAATGTTTTATGAAATTTTTCTCACCTAATGTAGTTCCTACTGAAAAAATTTTACTTATGGTATCAGATGCTGCCCCTTACATGGTTAAAGCCGGGCAGCAATTTAAAACAATTTATAAAAATTTATTTCACGTGAGTTGTTTAGCTCATGGATGTAACAGAGTAGCTGAACATATTAGATGTGAATTTTCTGATGTAAATCTACTAATTAGTACCATTAAAAAAATATTTGTCAAAAGTCCCCTACGAGTTCAGTTGTACAGGGAAAAATTGCCGAATGTACCTTTACCTCCCGAACCAGTGTTGACTAGGTGGGGAACTTGGTTGGAAGCGGCAATGTTTTATGCTGAACATTTTGTAGCAATTAAGGAATTGGTTGTAGAGTTTAATGCCCAAGATAGTGCTGCTATTGCAAAGGCACAAAATATTGTAACAAAAACTTCATTGGCAAATCAACTGAACTTCATCAAAATGCATTACAGTTTTGTAATACAAACTATAAACAATTTAGAAAAACCGAAAATGTCTTTAATAGAATCCGTTAAAATTGTTAAAGAATTTAAAGAGAATATTTCAAAAGTTCCAGGTAAAATCGGCAGTTCAGTAAATAAAAAATGTTTATCCGTTTTAGATAAAAATAGCGGCTTCAAAACCCTTGAGGAAATTTACGAAATTTTGAATGGAAACTTTGAAATTGACTTAAGTGTAGAATTTTCAGCTATGAGTCACTTTAAATATGCCCCAATTACCTCCGTGGATGTTGAAAGGAGTTTTTCAATTTATAAAAATATTTTGTCAGATAAAAGGCAAAATTTCCTGGTAGAGAACTTGGAAAAACACATTGTTGTAAATTATAATCGAAGATTTTTTTAGTCGTTATAATATTTACTTAATAATGTACATACATAATATACATACTTCCTTCATATAAGCGTTTACAAATAAATGTAAATAAATTGTATAAAATATAATGTTTTTTATTTGAATAAGAATGCCCATAAAATACAGTAGACCAGTTATTGCATTATTTGAAGTGTTCGGCCTATCTTGCACATATTTCGCCATTTTTAGTGCATATATATGTGCATATTTCATCATTTTTTAGTGCATATATATGCGCATATTTCATCAAAATTACTCGCATATAATTCCGCTCTCTAATCATGATATTAATGGTATTAATAAGGTTTTTGCAACATTTATTTTTTCCAAAAATTAAAACCTGTGATTTTTGCGGATTAAGATTTAGTGAATGATTAGAAGAAATTAAAAATAGTGATTCAAGATCTTCATTAATTTTTGAAGTAGCATCATGCCAATCAGATGGTAGAAATGAATAATATACTTGGGTATCATCAGCATATGCATGAGCAGTGCAAAATTTTAAGTTTACTAAAAGCCTAAATGTATACACACAAAATAATAGAGGCCCAAGAATTGAACCCTGTGGAATTCCTTGGGTAACAGATATATTATTTCCCAAAAACACACTCTGTTTACGATTTAACAAATACGATTTGATTAAATCGACGGAATGATTTTCTAAACCAATGTGTTGCAAGATAGAGTATAAAAGATCATGTTGTACCGTATCAAAGGCCTTGCTGAAATCTAATAGGGTCAAAATAGTAATGAGTCCTTGATCAGATGCTAACAGGACATCATCCGTAACTTTTAGCAGAGCAGTAATTATTAGGCGTAACAATTTATAAATGGCATTTCTTTTTGCAGGTACGTCCCAACGAATGTATACTCTGCAAAAAGATACCCGGACTTTGTATCCGGATCCGGTTACGTCATGTCAATAGACGTGGTTCAAAGACTCTACCAGACAGCATCGCAAATTCCTTTGTATTTCTTGGAGGACGTTTACATCACTGGTACGTAGTATTATCCTGTACCAATCGTACTTTTCAAGTACATTTTATGTTTTAACTATGTAGGCATGTTGGCGAGGTTCGCTGGGGTAATACCACAGGACGACCCACGCTTCCATCCAGATAAACAAGAACCCGATCCGTGCCTTTTCAAATCGATAATAACGGCGCATAATTACACCCGCAAGGAAATGACGGAACTTTACGAGGGTATCAAAACGAAGAAATGTTGAACGGTAGTTTTGAGTTTGACGATCGAAGAGTACTCGAATACTTACTTCAAGCAAATTATTAAGTATTTTACTTTAGAAGCGGTTTAATAAAAAAAAAAAAAAAACATAAAAATGTCATTCCGGTAACTGTAATGAAGGGAAAGAAAGAAAGTTCGTACTAGAAGAGATAAAATGAATTTGAAATAACTTACATAAGACTATTCGCGTTGTATATTATACAGGGTGATTTGTTACCTTCTTTGCCAAATTAAAAAATTAAGAACAAAAAAACATCTTTGCAACAGGGGTCCGAATCGCTTTTGTTTAGAAGCTACAGTAATTTCAGTTTTTCATTTACTAAAAATTATGTATTGTAATTCTATAGACATGTAAATAATTATTATAAAACTCAAATTATGAAATTATAACAGTTGTTCAAAAATTAACCCACTCAACTGAACATAACTGAACATAATTCGCAACGACGCGCGACGAAGGAAATTCTTTTGTATTTGTAACTAATCGATTGCGATCATTTATTTCCGTTTGATAAACGAGATGCTTCAAACGATCTCACAAATAAGAATCACAAGGGGATCTAGCTGACCATGGTACAACAGGACCCTTGACTACCGATCCACCTATTTAGAAATTTTTGTTTCCACTGTTTTATTAAATCATGACTATGAATTTTCTTTTCTATTTTTGAATATCTTTAATGGTTATAACTTCTTAATAAATGCACCGAGGAAGGCAGTTAAATAACAACTTTCCAAATACATGAAAAACTAAAGTCACTATAACTTACTAAACAAAAGCAGTTCGAACCTAAGTTGATAAGATGTTTTTTTTTCTTCTCATAAAATTACTTCTACTTTAATTTGGGAAAGTTTGTAAAGAGGCTGACGAATCACCCTGTATATTCGAAGCTACGCTTTATATCACACGATCAACGGAATTTATAATTGGAGGAGGTTGTGATGTTTTCCAAAAAGTTGGCGCCAACACAGGCTTACAGTTTGAAATGAAAAATTTTAAGTATCAGAATTGTGACATTTATATTTTTAAATGATTGATAATAAATTTGGGATTTGTCTTGTGGAACCATTCATACAAAATAAAGTAACAAAATAAAGACTGCACAAAGCACGAGCGTAACCTCAAATATGACAACTGTCAACTTATTATTTATTTCTCATCGTATCCAACTACACAGCATGAAACAGCACCAATTATGAATTCCATTGATCACTCGGTACTATGTCGTGCAAAATTTTGTACTACGTCGCTCAACATAAGTGATACTCCCGCATGACTTTAAATGCTATCATTTAAGTTGAGCATCGTAGTACACGGCATTAATCGATAACTAACTATTCGAATAATTATAATTATGAATACAAACCTAACTTATTAAACGATCGTTGTGGACGCGGCATAACTATTATACCGATATTCGAATGTAATTCAATGTACGTTAAGTAATAAAGAATCGTGTAAAACTAACTTTAAATTTTACTGAAACACAAAAAAATAAAACGTTTCTTTCGAAAACAAAATCGTACAGCTTTAACTTTGAAATGTTCTAACTGCGAGTACACTAACAGAAAAAAAAAACCTGGCAGAATAAAATACGATACCTGAAGGAAGTTTGTCTATAATTTACTTTTAGACGAACGAACAAATTTCTAAAGGGTAATTATTTGAGAGCGGACAAATAAGGCGACGCGACGTTACAAAGTCGGACTTGGAAGAAATAATCCTATTTTTACTTGACGCCGGTGGATTCAATGCGGTACTAAGCAATGAACGAATGATTCAATGCGGTACTAACGAATGAACCACGTACTGCTCAACTTAAATGATACTCTTGCATGCGAACTACACCCTTAAGGGCATTCAGCGTAAGGGCTACGAAACTGTCAAATGGTATCATTACCTTTACCTTCTCAGTCTTTAGTACAATTTAAAAGAAACTTAAAAAAAAGATTATCAGCCAGTAAACAGTGACCAACAGGTAAAGAATTAATTACCTTTAATTGTTGTATTATTTTGTTCAACAAGTTACATTTATTTATGCCTTACATTTATTTATACCTTTCTATCGTTTTTCTTGCTTCGTATTTCTTGTTTTCAGCATATGTATTCACTTGTTTTTTTTATATCCTACATGTACACTTCTGCTATAAAGTTTTCGGAGTACGAGACATGCCACTGGCAGTAAGAAATTTTATGCTTTGCAATTATGAACCTTATAGCTTTTACAACCGTACCTGCTACCCCGATAATAAAACCGGTCATCGCAAACACAGCGATTTAACAAAGATGCGAACTTACTCAACCAATTTGAATAATCTGCTAGAAAGACTTTCATTGTAGTTGGATGGATAAGAAATTTAACAAAATTTATTTTCTAAATATTATAACGTGTGTAGTAAATAATGTGTGCATTATGAAATTAAAATTTCCGAAACTTTGGCAATTGAAATTAAATAAGTCAATAAAATAAAATCTGTTATTTTTCGTTAAATAAATTTAACTTTCTAGTTTCATTAAATACACATATGTTTTGCAACTAATTAATAGCTTTGTTGAGCAGAACTTCTTAGCATTTATATTATTATAATAAGAAACAAATTTAAATAATCTAGCTCATTCTATATATTTCTTCAAATACTCAAAAATCATTCACATATTTTCACAAAATAAATGTTATACGATTTAATCATTTTCTCTTAACTTCTAGATTAATGAAAACTTGCCAAACTTTGTGGATGAACTTTTCAACTTATTTTACTGATGTCAGATTTGAGAAGAAACTAAAAAGAAGAATATTATTTTTTCCTCTGTGGCGTAGAATGAAATATGTATATTATTTTTAACGCAAGTATTGCATTTTTTAACTATTACACATATCATTCTATATTCTAGGAGTTTAATACTATATTTGTTAAGTTTCCTAAATTTGTATGATTCTGAATAATTTTAATAAGTTAATTATTCGATCAATAAGTATCATCAGTAAACTTATTATTTAAATGAAATTAAGTTATTTTAAATTTATTTCACTGTAAATTCTTACAATATTATATGATACCGTATAAAAAAGAATAACATACACTGGAAAAAGTATTCAAGACTTTATTATTGAGAACAACGAAAAACTTATTACAAGTAAAAACAAAACTAAAGTAAAAATTAACAAAACAATAATTCACGTATATATTTACAAAAAAAAAAAAAACCGGCCCAATAATACTGTGACATATTTCTCAATAATAAATTAGTAGACTCTATTAAAATGAAACATAATTTTTCTTGATGTCGAAAATATTTTACATGAATAGGTTTCTTGACATGTGAATAAGACGTGTATGATAAAATTGAATTGAAAATATCAATATATTAACATTTATAAAATAAAGATGACGTGAAAAAATGTAAAATATAACGGAAATGCTTAAATAGCATAATAGAAACCGCTTAAATAGCGACATCCTGCGATCGCTTCTGCTGACGAAGCCCCAAATAGGACTGAAACAGCTGTACAGAGGAACGGGACAAAATAACTAGAATCAAAATTGTGAGGTCTTCTATATACTTAAAAATAAATAAAATCGAACATATGTCCTAATTGTTATTATTTTCTTAAAATTATGTGAGCTTTCCGTATGGCAAAGCTTGTCGGTGAGCTAAGAAATCACCCTGTATTTCATATTTACTAAAAATCTATTTATGTATTTCTCGTAATGAAAATTTTAGAATCCACAGAAAAACATACACAAACTACAAACGAATAAAATTTTTGTGAAGTCAAACAAACCAGAAGTGTATAAAGGCAGAAATTTGGTACAATTATAATTTTTCAGATTAATTAACATCGTCGATCCTTTATAGCAATTTAACATTTATATGTCTTTATAATATGATCTGAAATCCTGTTATTTAACAATATAAAATATTCTAATTAAAAAAAAAAACATTTTTTGTTCAATTTTTAAGTTAAAGCAAAAGAGAACAAACAAATTCGCCACCGCGTCCGCGTTCGCAACCGCGCGTCACCTCAATAAATACTCGGAACCAAATACTGGCAACGAAATTCAACAAACCATAAACATCTGCACCGGCCGGGGTTTAATAGGACCTAAGTAAACAACCCTCCTATCGGGGTGCGGAGAAAGTGTCTCTGTTCCTTAAGGTTCGAAATATATTAGGCCCGTTTCAATAAGGTTCAAACTCGAACGATTTTATTGCTTTTCATTTCGAAACTTTTAAGCATTAGTGTATGTGATTAGGATGTTGGTTGAGTGATCGGGCAGCATTTTGCTGAACTCCGCCAACAGAAATAAAGCCTTATTATTATTATTATTTATGGTGAGCATCGTTGTACATACGTTAGTATGAAAAAAAAACTCTAGCATGCTTTGAAATGACAACGATTAACAAAGGTATGTCTTAGCCCGTACACTCTTATTTACAACTGTCACTTGGCGCAGAAAATAACCTCAATTTTATATAATTAAAAATGCAGTATTACCAATTCATGTACACCTTGATGATTGAAGTTTAACGCGAAATTTATTTATTATTAGTAATTAGCAAAAGCTTGTTTAGTTCATGTAAAGAACGGACAGACGAATAGAATATTTAACGTGAAAACTGAAGATGAATAATTTGAGGGTTACGTACGTCAACAAACGTCAGTGAGAAAATGGGCAATCAAGTTAAGACGCACGTTAATTTTCCACGGTCTGCTGCGAGTTTGTTTTTTTTTTTTTCGACTATACAGGGTGGATTAATTTCGGTGTCTCCTATGGGCATCTCCGTAACTATAAGAGATAGAAAAGAACTAGTGGCCAAGTCTCGATCTCTTTTTTGGAGATAAAGTCCAGAGCCCCCGTAACCATGTGTGCAAGGCGTGCAGTGCACGCGGGCGGCATGTTCAAGGGGCGACAATTAGCTTCTTGGTCGCTGGACATATTTTGTCATTTTTTTCGCCCAAAACAAGAACGTCGACTAAAATAGAACACTTAACTGCGGCAATTAAAAGTAGAAAAGTCTGATTTTTGTAATTTTCGTTTGCTAAATTTTTCATAAAAATTTAATAATTTTGTTGGGTAAAAAAATAAATTATGTGAGCTGTTACGGTTTGGTTAACAAAAAAAACAAATTACATTTCACTTTTTAAGTTCCTTTTGCTTTTGTGATTTTTTCTTTTTTTCTAATATTAGTAACTAGCGGGGGGGGGGGGGGCGTCTAAACAGAGGTCTTCTCGGTCAGATGAGAAGAAGCGCTTCACTTCGAAGGAAAATGTTTAAATAAAAGTGAAGGAGAATGCTTAAAAAAAGCGAAGGAGAATGTTTAAAAAAAGTGAAGGAAAATGTTTAGAAAAAGTGAAGGAGAATGTTTAAAAAATGTGAAGGAAAATGTTTAAAAATTTTTAATAATTTTGATAATTGACCGTTTTTGTTTGCCCCAACTCATTTGCCAGAGGGCGCCAAAATATGGATTGGCACGCGGGCGGCTTTTACCTCGCGGGGGCCCTGATAAAGTCAATAGTGTAAACAAAAATTGGCTATCTTCTTTTGTTTTCAAGTTATAGGCAAAAATTGCCATTTTCGACTTTTCGTTTTTCGGTCATATCTCGTTTATTTCTAGAGATATTAAAAAACTGCTTGAACATTATTAGGACACTTTTTGGAATACAGTTCAGTGGTGTAGTTGATTTTTTAATATTTACTTAAATTTTCGAGATATAACATAAAGTTATTTTTTTTTAATGGAAATCATTTTTTTTTCTGTTTTCAAAAATATGTACTTTGTTGGATTTATTTTTTATAACTAATAGGAGAAACTGTCATTTTTATTATTATCCTTGCGTTAATATCATAGTCTCAATAGGCTGGGTTCAATACGGTGCGAATTTTTTGTTTTGCAAAAAATTTGAACAAGCTTTGAAATATTTTCACAGTTTTGACTGCGTAAATAATTGAATATTCGCATTAATTTGCAAAATTCCGTTTTATCGTTTTGAGCGACCGTTCTGACAAGAGCTGACTTTCTGTTGAAAATGAATTTATTTTAACAAAAATGTTTTAAACTATGTATTTATAAAACGTGTTATGACCGAAAATTTTTAGAAAAATTGTTTTCAATCTTTGAATAGTCAACATTGTACGAACACTCATCAACGTTTCACCATCGGTTAATAGCTTCGTTAGGAAGAAACGTTGAACGTTCGTGCAATTTTCAGTGTCCGTTTAAAGGTTGAAAACAATTTTTATACAATTTCCATCGGACAAGAAACGATTTTAATAAAAAAAATTATAATTGAAGTCGATCGACTCTTATCCGATGAAATATGTGAGAGAAAATAGTTTTTAAACTTTAAAAGGGACACTGTGAAATCGCAAGAACACTCTACGTTTTGCTATCGCTTTATAGTTTCGTCAGGAGTGACAAAATATAAATAAACAAGTTGTCAGAAGAAACGAAAAAGTAACATGATTTTCAACTAAAATACGAGTTGTCCGGATAAACATAAAGGTAATGATAATTAAATTAGAACTATATTAAGATTTCTTTTTTTTTTGTTTCTCTTGAGTTATATTTTATTAAAAACACTAAAAACAAAAGCAAACAGAAATAATAAAATATAAACAAAATCGGACATGTATCAAACTAGATTTGCGTGCATTCATATTTAATAAAAACAAAAAAGCTTTTACCAGATCGGTCGCGATGGGTGCTACATTTCTCAAACGGAATTTTGGAAAATAAAGTGAATATGAATTTTTTTACGCGGGCAAAACGGTCTAAAGGTTTGAAAGTTTGTTAATATTTAATAAAAACAAAAGAAATGTCGGCACTGCATTGAAGACAGCCTACTGACACTAGGATATTAACAAGGATAATAATAAAAATGACACTTTTTCCTATTAAAGAATAAACCCAACAAAGTATATATTTTTGAAAACAGAAAAAAAATCTCTATTTAATGAGGGCATTGACTACTATGATTTCCATTAAAAAAAAAACATAACTTTATGTTATATCTCGAAAATTTAAGTAAATATTAAAAAAGTAACTACACCACTGAACTGTATTCCAAAAAGTGTCCTAATAATGTTCAAGCAGTTTTTTAATATCTCTAGAAATAAACGAGATATGACCGAAAAACGAAAAGTCGAAAATGGCAATTTTTGCCTATAACTTGAAAACAAAAGAAGATAGCCAATTTTTGTTTACACTATTGACTTTATCAGGGCTCCCGCGAGGTAAAAGCCGCCCGCGTGCCAATCCATATTTTGGCGCCCTCTGGCAAATGAGTTGGGGCAAACAAAAACGGTCAATTATCAAAATTATTAAAAATTTTTAAACATTTTCCTTCACATTTTTTAAACATTCTCCTTCACTTTTTCTAAACATTTTCCTTCACTTTTTTAAACATTCTCCTTCGCTTTTTTTAAGCATTCTCCTTCACTTTTATTTAAACATTTTTCTTCGAAGGGAAGCGCTTCTTCTCATCTGACCGAGAAGACCTCTGTTTAGACGCCCCCCCTCCCCCGCTAGTTACTAATATTAGAAAAAAAGAAAAAATCACAAAAGCAAAAGGAACTTAAATTTATAAAAACTTAAAAAGTGAAATGTAATTTGTTTTTTTTTGTTAACCAAACCGTAACAGCTTACATAATTTATTTTTTTACCCAACAAAATTATTAAATTTTTATGAAAAATTTAGCAAACGAAAATTACAAAAATTAGACTTTTCTACTTTTAATTGCCGCAGTTAAGTGTTCTATTTTAGTCGACGTTCTTGTTTTGGGCGAGAAAAATGACAAAATATGTCCAGTGACCAAGAAGCTAATTGTCGCCCCTTGAACATGCCGCCCGCGTGCACAGCACGCCTTGCACACATGGTTACGGGGGCCCTGGACATTATCTCCAAAAAAGAGATCGAGACTTGGCCACTAGTTTTTTTCTATCTCTTATAATAGTTACGGAGATGTCCATAAGAGACATCGAAATTAATCCAACCTGTACATACTTTATTAACGAGACCCGCTGAACTTGTCTGTTTGCCTTACACCTTAGAATGTCCGCACATTGGTCATCATCATCATCCAGATACGGTGTGTTACCAGGATACTCTCATTTGTTAAAACCATCAAAAAGGAAGCTAAAAAATGGGCGACAGAGCAGAAAAAGAAAAGAAAGTTGAATTTTAGAGACATAACGTGATTAACAATTAAAAAAATCCATCCATATAAGAATAAAAACAAAAAACAGCGCGAGTGCAGTAGCTCTCTGTATTCTCGACTGTTACGTAAGTTAAATTAAAAATCAAATTCGACAACGAAATTATGGAAGGTGCCTTAGCCCCCCCTGTAAGTTTCAGGCGTTCATCATTTTGTCGCTACCCTCTGGTTATTTATTTATTTATTTATTTATTTATTTAATCTTCATCTGATTATTTAGACACCTGAAGCCTAAATAAACTTATCTCCTGAATTTTTATTGGTGGGAAATAATCAATGTGTTCCCGGTATCAACTTAATCCAGTTCCTAGTCAACCACACGTAAGTAAAACCGTCATGCTTTTTACTCTCAAAAAAATAAAAATTAAAAACCTAGACAGGATTTTGTTGGTGTTGTTGGCTGTGTTCGCGTTGCTTTTTCTTCGTGCGGTGCACAGGCGAAGAATTCTGGCCGTCTTAAGTAAGTGTTAAAATAATTCCTTACTTACGTAGTACGCGTGCTTGTCGTTTAATAAATTTATTATTTACGCTAACCGTGTATTAAATTAATTAGTTCGTGGTACTTTCTTTGGGTTCGGTTGTTGTGTAATAATAAAATTTATGAATTTTATCTAATCAGCCCGCCTCAAATTATTATCAGATGTGCTTAAGGCTCAGTGGTAAATTATAACACAGTGTAATAAACTACTTAAATAAAGGTCAATGCCAAAATTTTTGGTTATTACTAAAAAAAAAAAAACAATCTTCATAGGAAATTCCAATCAATTATAAAAAGTAATTTCCCAAAGAATTTTTTTTTAATTATTTAATTCCCTTAGGGCCAGTTTTTCAATTCGGGCTTAACTTTAAACTCCGTTTTATTCCTCTGGAAACAATTGTCACCATGGGAATAAATCGAAGCTTAAACTTAAACTGAGATGGAAAAACTGGGCCTAATGAGTTTAATTTATTTTTTTCATAATTTGCATTTTTCATTATTACTTAAAAAAAAAAAAAAACGATGAACTAACCAGTTTCCGCGAATGTAAATGATGGGAGCATTAATTAATAGCACATCCTGTAGTAATATATTTTTTTTTTAAACAGGAAGTTTTATCAACGCAATTGTTTCCACGCATGTGGTTTACGTTGATATTATTCAAGTGCGGTCATATCTCACTTTTTGTTCTAGTCCAGAGTAAAATAAGTTTAAAAAATGCGGTGGCTTCCCGAGAAACATCCAACCTAGCTGAATTTTTGCATTACATACAGCTTTATGTGGCCACTGTAAATAACATACTAAAAGTCCCCATCGATATCATGCCGGTTTCACGTGTTACTCGAAATCAAAGATCAAGGGAAATGGTTTCTCGCAATTATCTCGCATCCTACTAGTTTAATAACAATTTTGTTTATTATAAGAATTGTAGATTAGACAATTTCTGGCAAGAAACTTCTTATACATTTTTACGCGCGACGAAACGTTTAATTTTTTTTCACAATTTTTTGCAACTGGCTGTGGCGCTATTCGTGGATGCAAGAAAGTGGCATTGTCATGCTCTGCACACTAAATTATGTGGTCATTGTCGTGGAAGATCATGAGGCTGATTCTACCAACAGTTCAAATATTAATGATAATACACAAATAGGTGACGATTGTAATGATGATGATGATAAAATGAATCTTTATATTATTTACTGTCAAGTGTGTACAGAGTGGACCATTTTTGATGGTTTTACAGGGTTTCTCAGTTATTTATAGGAATAGAAGAAAAATGTTTGCGCGACCCAATGCTACTTTTTCGAGAAAAACACAGTGGGGAAAACAAAAGTTAGCTATCTCGATTCGTTCGGGAAATATCGATCGAAAACGAATTTTTCCGAAAAATTCTTTTTCACAATATCTCAGTTGTTTGACAGGATATTTTGAAAATTCAAAAACTATTTTATTCAGGAATTGATGTAAATTTTACTGACGTTATTATCTTTTGTTGAAACTGCACCAGTTCTGCGAAACGGACTGTAACTTTCTAATTTTAAATGGAAACCGCGGTTGGCTATGACACAAATAAATAGCTTGTTTAATGAGGTTTTCAAAAATATAAAGTTTGATATAATTATTTTTTTTAAATAACAAAGATTCTAACTTTCCTTACTTTGCAGTACCTATCAAGTTATCTATGACACCAGAAACAAGAGAAAATTCAGCTGTTTTCCTCAAAAATACATTCTTAGAACAAATAATACAGGTAATTAAATTAAAAAGTAAATAAATAACTGGAAATACGTAATACTTTTAGAGAACTCATAAAACAATGAGTACCATAAATACGGATTAACTATCAATGCAGTTTTGAACAATTATATGTTATATGCTGCTTTGAAATTATTAAATCTTAAATTTTGAATTACCAAAAATTCTTAGATGTGTTTATTTCGCTTTTACCCGTGATTAAATTTATTTATTAAACTTAAGAAATATCTGACACTTCAATAATTTCTTGAAGAAACACGCTAATTAATACAATTTAAAATACATAAAAATCTGTTAGCTGTTCATTTTAATAATTTAAGAACTGTTCAAATGGATTTAATTCATTTTTACGTTTGTGGTTTTATGTCAGTATCTCATAGACACATGAAGCTATTTATTTAATAAATTTAGTTAGCTGTGTTACTTAATAATAATTCACTTTTTGTGGAAAGAAACTGAACTAATTTTTTTGTTTAATTTTTCGGAAAAATTCGTTTTCGATCGATATTTCCCGAACGAATCGACATAGCTAACTTTGGTTTTCTCCACTGAGTTTTGATCGAAAAAGTAGCATTGGGTCGCGAAAAGAGTTTTCTTCTATTCCTATAGATAACTGAGAAACCCTGTAAAACCATCAAAAATGGAACACTCTGTACATCCTAGAAAATCGATGATGCCGAAAAAAAGATGAGGATGAGGAAAAAGAAAATGAAGAGGAGGAAGAACTACCAGAAGAAGACAGTGATGAAGAAGGATAATAATTTGAAATATGAATTATTCCTACCTAAAAAGAAAGGTATACAGGGTGTCCCAATAGTGCGTTCTCGGGCTATATCTCGATAACTAGTGCAGATACAAAAAAAGTTTCAGGATATTTTTGTTTTGAAATTTAGAAGTCCACAACATAAAATTATTTTCACTTATACAGGGTGAATCAAAACAGCGGTACTGAATGCAACTTCTTTATTTCAAATGGCACACCTTATATATTATGTCAAATTTGGATTGCACATAAAATTCTACACATTTTTGTGTACCATAATCTATGTCTAGATCTAACCGTTTTGAAGATATTTAATATTTTATCTAAAAACTATCGATTGCAGCCATTATTTTATTTATTCATATTTTATTTATTTTTAACTTAGAGAAAAGATTTTCGGTACAGATGTAGTTGATACTTTAACTTATTCTAAGCCATTGTTAGAAGTATTTTTATCGTTACAGGGTGATCATGGTACTAACCAAAATATCGGAAATTTCAAAATGACATAAGTCAATTTTCTTAAATAGCGTGCCCTATATTTTTAAATCCTAAATTGTTCGTCTAATACAGCACTTTCGTTTTTGTCATGCACGTCTTATACCTATCCGCTATATTTTTTTAGAACCCTAGACCTGTATGAATTATTTGTTTTAAAACTAGTAATCGTCTAAGGTGGCCATGGAAAACAAACGAACCAGCTGACAATAATAATTAGTTTGCCTGTTTTCCACAGCCACCTTATGCAATTATACGTTTTAAAAGAAATAACTCAAATGGATGTAAGGCTCTCGAAAAATATTGCAGATAAATATAGCATGCATGACAAAAACGAAAGTACTGTATTAGACGAACAATTTAGGATATAAAAATATAGGGCATGCTATTTAAGAAATTTGACTTATGTCATTTTGAAATTTCCAATATTTTGTTTAGTACCATTATCACCCTGTAACTATAAAAATACATTTAATAATGGCTTAGAATAAGCTAAAGTACCAACTACATCTGATCTACATAGAAAATGTGTAGAATTTTATGGGCAATTGAAATATCATATCATATATAGTGTGTGCCATTTGAAATAAAAAAGTTGCATTCAGTACCGCTGTTTTGATTCACCCTGTATAGGTGAAAATAATTTTAAGTCGTAAACCTTTAAATTTTAAAATAAAAATGTCTTGAAACTTTTTTTTTATATCTGCAGTAGTTATCGAGATATAGCCCGAGAACGCACTGTTGGGACACCCTGTATAACAAAAGATGCCTTCATTCTACCTCGAAAATGCGTAGAAATTAATGAATTTCACGTTATTTGTGTATTCTTGACCTTATATCATGCAAACGGTTCATCGCACGCAAAAATGTGTAGGCACTTTTCATGTGGGAAATTATCTAATCTATAATTTTTATAATAACCAAAATTGCTGTCAAATGAATAAGAAGCGAGATAATCGCGAAAAACCATTTCTCTTGACCCTTGACCTTGAATAACACGAGAAGCCGGTATGACGTCAATGGAGACCGTTTAGTATGTTATGTATAACGACGACGTAAAGGTGTATACAAAAATTCAGAGGGGTTGGTTTATTTTTCGTAAGACAAATCCTTATTTTACTGCGTAATTCCTTAATTTCCGTAATTTGTTTGTTCTGTCGTTTCAAAAAGTAAATGTATAATAATAATTTATACAGGGTAAGTCATTGCGTAGGGTGCATAATGGTTTGCTTATTAGAATCCGGAACTAAAAGTCACTGATTCACTTTTTCAATAATTATTAAAGTGCGGTTTTTCAGTCGCAGTTTAATTTTTAATATTGGGGCGAAATGTACACCGTGACTCAGAAATATCTCCCGAATGTTTTCAGGTTGAATAGAACATCGAAAAATAAGTTCACCTTTTTATATAATTTTTTTCCCCAAGAGTGAATAATAAAGGGAGTTATAAGCCCTGAAAGAGGGGTGAAAAATTTTGTTTTTCTGGGGCAATATCTTCTGGATCCTTTAACTTATCAAACTAATATTTTACACACAGGTATAATTTACAAATTTCGTCAAAAATTTGTAAGAGAGAGAGAGAGAGAGAGAGAGAGAGAGAGAGAGAGAGAGAGAGAGAGAGAGAGAGAGAGAGAGATATGAATATATCAAACTATTTCATTGCGTTGGCAGAACATAGCGATAGCTTTCTTGCTCTTCATATTTCTGTTGCCATCTTACAGCCCGGGGCATCCCCGCCTGAACACTGACCTTTCTCTTTCTACGACAAATGAAATACTCGCTCAGATACTACAGTACTAAACTAGAGTCACTTGGAAAAAAATTGCAAACGAAAAAATAAATGCCAAAATGAAACAAATAATATCAAATAAAGACGGAAACATGAAGGTATTAGGAAACGAAGGCATGTGAAAAGATTCATAGAAGAACAAAAAAAGAGAATGGATGGATGAACTAATCAAAGAAATAGAAACAGAAAGCCAGAATATTAAGATAAAACAGTCTTTTTTACAATAAGATTAAAATATAGAACAGAACTTACTGGGGAAAAGTCAATCGACTGAAGGACAACGAAGGAAAAATGATAGAAGAAGAGCAGTATAATATTATATGGATGGAGCATTTCGAGCACCTCTTAAACAAACAAAGACAGGAAGAACACGTAACCGAAGAAGATGAACAAGAAGAAAACGAAATGGAAATGGTCCTAGAACCTACAAGAGATGAAATAAGAGAAATGATACTAAGAAGTAAAAATGAGAAAACGCCGAAACATGGAATTGTTCAACTGTTCAACACAGGATTTCGAAATTAACAAAGGAGTTAGACAAGGAGATGCATTATTTAAGTTGACATTACATAATGTACCAAGGAATACAAATCAGGATACAATCGAACAAAGGACGGCCAGATAGCCATACTCATCGCAAAAAAAAAAACAAAACAGAAATAATGAAAGAACTGGAGAGAGAAATAAGCGTAGACAGAGCAAAAATGAGGCTGAAAATAAACGGAAGAGAAAACCGAAATAATGAAAAGTGGAAAGCAGAATAATCAAGAAATAATAAAAAAAGATAGAATAAACGAATATACCTTTGAAAAAGTAGAAAAGATCAAAGGTTTGGGAGTGATACTGCATTAGGCTGGAAACAAAAAAAAAATGGCAGTAAAGGAAAGATTAATAATGACAAATAACTTGTTTCATAGCAATAAGAAATTATTAAGTTGTAAGTTAATAGGAAGACTAAGGCAAAAACTAATGTACGCAAGTGAAGTGATAAGTATGACGAAGAAACAACATGAGAGCTGGAATTGAACGAGCGATCCTCGGGCCAATGAGAATATGTGAAGGAATCTACACAAAGAAGACTAATTAAGAGGTCTTGGAAGAAGTTGGGGAAGACATGGTCAAAAAAAAAAAACTCAAACAGAAGAGATTTAATTGGATAGGTCACATATAGGGAGAGCAGGTCGAGGAACACCAATATACGAAATACTCCAATGGGAACCAAGACGTAGATAGAATGAGAGGTCGACCGAGAAAAGGATGGATGCAGCAGGTTAAGGAAGACTGGTCAAACAGAAAACTTATGCAGAAAAATATAACAATGAGGAAGACGAGGAGTGATCAGCCCACAAACCTTGGGATCTAGAGATCCCAAACGGTGGCCCTGCTCCGAAGAGGGTGTTTCCAAGCCATTATTTATTTATTTAAACTAGAGTCAGTGCTTCACATTCTTGAATTCTGATGAATATATTGGCGATGGGGGTGAACGCCGTAAGGAGGAGAAGGTATTATTATAAGCAGCTCTATAAAATTTTCTCTTTTACTTCCGGTTAATCCTGGTCGAATTAATTACATTCGTTTTCCTCCCTAACATCCTCAAAACATCGCCTTTAGACTCGAATGTTTAGAGATTGGATTGAGTTGAACGGATCAGTCGATGCATCCATCATCCCTTTTAGGGATTCCGAGGATCAACTAATTCCATTAACATACAGAAGATTTTGTTCCACATTTTCTAATCTGTGGGGATGTCTACTGAAGTTGTTTGATACCAAAAGGTTGATTTTCAACTTTTGCAGCCCTTTTTGGTAATTTAAAATAATAATAATAATAATAACAGGTCTTTATTGCCAAATTTTACTTTACAATATGAAAAGCATAAATAAATAATGGGCGAAGTTCAGCATAGCTGTTCTTACACTTAACCCAAGTGTTAAAGAATAGAATAGATAATTCAATAATAATAATAATAATAATAATAATAATAACGGCGACCACAGTAAACACACATATGCATAAAGATTAATTAGTGCATCAAGAAATAACTTTTAATGTTCTTTTTGAAGACTTCCAGGGACATACATTTCATTGCAGCACTGGGGATCGTATTATATAATTTTGCTGCATTGTACGAAAAAGACCGCTGATAGAGAGCCGTGGAGTGCAGAGGAACCCGTAACAATTCGGAAAATCTGGTGGAACGTGAATGAATTTCACTGGTTTTTTGCAATTTATTATAAAGATAGCTGGGAACTTTTGATTGTAAAACTTTCCGTGTCAACGTGAGTAGATCATATTGCCACCTTTGTTTAAAAGTAAGCCATCCTGACTGACGTATCCACCCATTAACATGATCCCACTTCCGTAAGTTGTATATAAAGCGAATACAATTATTTTGGATTTTTTTGCAGTCGATATAGATCCTGATTAGTTAATGCTGGACCGTACACAGCATCACAATATGATATCCTTGAAAGTATTAAAGAATCTGTAAGCATAAGTTTCACTTTTTGACTTAATAAATCTTTGTTCATGTAGACATGTATCAGAACATTATAAGAAAATTTTGTCAGTGCACTGATGTGCTTTCTGAATCTTAACTCAGAATCAATAGTTAACCCAGGATTTCTACATTCATCTGTAAATTGTAATTCATGATTATAAATTGTTATATTGATCTAAGACATCTTTGCTTTTCCCTGCCGAAAATCATTAACGAAGATTTTGATGAATTTAAATGAAGACCATGAGAATTTGATAAATCGATTTGTTTTCTCAAGTCCTTATTTATGTATTTATTATATTGTTGTAATTCCGTAAATGGAAAGGAGCAGTACAGTTGAGTATCAACAGCGTATTGATGTAACTTGCATGTATTGAGGTGTTTGTAAAAGTCGCTGTTATAAATTGAAAATAACAAAGGCCCAAGTATAGAGCCTTGCGCAAACCCATTGCCTACAATTGGACATTTCATTATTGATTATAACTCTTCAATAAGTTGAATAGCAAGAGAGTCGAAACCATAATAACGAAGTTTGTTAATCAAAACATCATGTTGCAAAGTATCAAAAGCTTTGCTGTAGTCATAATAATATAGCACAAGTACTGAAAGTTTATTGTCATCAATAGCACGCATTATGTCATCAGTAACTGCTAATAAAGCTGAAGCTGTACTATGTCCGGACCTAAATCCAGACTGACAATCTGGACGTACGTTAAATTCTGTAATAAATTCAGTTATTCGACAACTAATAATATTTTCTAGAATTTTCGAAAACACTGTGAGAATGCTAATGGGTCTATAATGTGATGTTTGAGTGGGTTCTTTAACTTTAGTTGTAGGACGCACAAGTGCTGTTTTCCAAGCAGTTGTAAATTTAGCTGTGGCCAAGGAAAAATTAAGCAAATATGTAAGACACGGAGTCAAAGTTTGTACCGTTAATTCAATCATACGTAAAGAGATCATATCACAACCTACTGCATTCGATTGTAAGCCACGTATTATTTTCTCAACATCCTCCTGTGTCACAAATTTGAAATTAAATGCGTTACCCATTAACAGGGGATAAGAATTACTTGAATTGTATTGTAATGAAGTAATCGTTTAATTGATCCGGCGTAAATATGATATCTTTTGAGGAATGACATTTTTTTTACATATATTGAAAGAATATAAATAATTCCACATTCCTTTTATCTCATGTTTACGGGATGTAAATTCTATAAAAGCTTTTTTTTTCGCGCTTGATAGCGCCAGTAACATAATTCCTTGCTTGTAATTCATCCAATCCTCGGACAATTTTGTACGTTTAAATTTGGCAAAAGCATCGTTACGCAACTGTACCATCATTTTAATAGTCTCCGTTAACCAAGGAGCATACGGTTTTGTAATTTTTACTGTTCTCAAAGGTGCATGTACATCAAAAATAGATACTATATTGTTACTAAGAAATTCAACCATATCATCAACATCGGTCATGGCATAAATCGATTCCCAATGCACTGTTTTTAAATCGTCTACAAATGCATCGTAGTTAAAATATTTAAAATCCCGATAAGTGTGATATTTTGGAGGTATTTTTTTAGTTTCATGATATAACTGACAAGATGTAAGGTGATGATCCGATACATTGTCCATGCAAATCGGTTCTGTGCAATCACTTAATACACCCTCCGATATCACGATAATATCTAATAAAGATTGAGAGGTCCGCGTTATTCTGGTTGGTTCATCCACCAATTGTATTAAACCATAGGTTTCCAATAAATTATTCAATTTATCAACGGCATGACCCACATACAATAAGTCAATGTTAACATCACCACCAAACACAACGTCATTTGAGATAGGAAGCGTCTGAGCAAGGGCGTTTTCCAGTTCAAAAAAAGCATCCACCACATTAGATTTCGTTTCACCAAACGCGATACTCCGACCGTTAATTCTAGCCAATATCCAAAATCGTTCAAGACTTGCCTGCGCAAAATCTAACTCAATAGATTGGAACTGAATCGTATTTCTAATATAAATTGCAACTCCACCGCCCCTACCAGTACGGTCCTTCCGGACAACATTGTAACCTGCCAACCCAATAATGGTACTACAAATTTGATTTCCGGATCATGACATGATTATTTTTCGTTTCCCGTTGCACCTCTTTCAACATCTTTCTCTTATCTTTATCTGTGCACTAAAGCCTTGGATGTTTTACTGTCCCCTAAGTATATCTAATTTAGCATCGTGGGTTTACGCCAGCGTGACGAAGTTGTCCACTTGTAAGTTGTGTTACCCCCAAGAAGAGATAATCCCATTTTTTGTAAGATGTCCAAGATTATTATTTTGTTTTTAACGTAATTCTGATTTAGCCTAGGATTCTATTTATAGGAATTTCACTATTGTTACACGTGAAGCAATTTACTGCTCACTGGTGAAAATCGCTTTGTTATTATGAGAAACAGTGTCACCCTGGAGTAAACGGAAAAAAAGAAAAATGCAACAGTTACCTCTAAAGAGGCATAAAATAAACTCGTTAAAATTAAATAGTAAATTAATTCAAAATTTCCAGCTATCGAAGGTTGGGATCAAAACGCGCTAAGGAACACCTCCCTGTATATTGCACCGAATCAAACCACCACCATACTTTTACCGGAACGATTCTGCACCCGAACGTTTTTCTTGTTGGTAATCGTAACGTCCGCTCCGGAGAATGTGGAAAAACGTCAGGCAATTCGGGAGACTTGGGGTTCACCAAGAAATGCTTCGGAATTTAACATCGACGTCTACTTTTTGGTAGGAATACCGCCGCACGCTAGATTACAGGTAAATCCCCAAATACCATCATTAGTTTTGTACATACCTATACAGTTCTAAATCAGTTCGGAACCGTACTGCTCATGCGCTCTTGATAAATACGCAGCATTTTTGGCAAGAGCGCGTGACTCCTGCTTATTTTAAGCAAGAGCGCATGAGCAGGCGCGCAGGACTCTTGCTAAAAAGAGCGCGTGCGCAGTATAAGGTACAAAAAGCGCATGAGCAGTAGAGTTCTGAAATGATTTAGAACTGTGTAAGGAATAAAGCTACAATTAAAGCGGAATATGATCACGACTGATCGATTAACGAATCTATTCTATAACTGGGCTACAGTCAAAAAAGGGGGTTGATAATAATACTCTTTTAAAGTTCAACCGAGCTTTCGGAAAATTTATTTCCTTTATCAAGGTTTCTACAAAACAAATTTTAAAATTAATAATTAACACTAAGAACAATTTCACACGATTACTTACTCCTTAGTGACTACAAAAGGTTAAACGACTAGTTAACATAATATTAAATTTCATTAAGAATAAATTTTGAATTTTACATTTTTTTTGACAGCTAAATTTAGAAAATTGAATCACGATAGAAAAATTGTTTATTTATTATTAGGTAATACGATGTAAATTTTGATTTCCAACATCTTAACTGACTGTCTTTCTTTTTAGTTTTAAAATTTAATAGGCAAGTATAAATACAACTAAGTTTCTCAATATCAGTTCTTTTGTTGATACTTTTTTTTATTACAAGAAATATGGCACATTTCAATAAAAAGTCTTTGACTCAAAATTGGTTCAATATCTAAAATTTTTGCATCTTCAAAATTAATCTTATGGTCTTCATTATTGGCATGTTCAGATAAAGCACAAGCATTAGGTCTAAGTCTAATATCACTTTTATGAGAAATAATTCTCGAATGAAAAGTTCTTGATGTTTGGCCAATATAAACAGAATCACAATCATGACAAGGAATTTCATAAATAGAATTGATTTGTTTGAATTTGTTAAATGGATCTTTAACTTTTGTGAAAAGAGACTTAATTGTTAATAAATTTTTAGTTGCAATCTGACGGTTTTTATTTTTTAGTACTTTTATTAGTCGAGATGTAAGATTTGGTATGAATATTAAAGATCTAAAAACTTTACCAACATTAATTGTTTGTGAATTATTATTAATTTGAGAAATAGGTTCTATTCTTTGTGGAGTATTGAAAATTAACTTATTTAGCATTGCAAAAGGATAACTATTTTTTATGAGAATATTTTTTAATTTGTGCAAATTTTTATTCAACAAAGAAGAATGAGAATATTTTTTCTATACGATTTTTTAATCCTAAAATCATGTTAATTTTCATTTTATGTGGATGACAAGAATGAAAGTTAATATAACGCCCAGAACTAATAGGTTTCGTGTACCAATCAATAATGATTTTATTGTTTTCTGAACGAATAACTTTCGTGTCCAAGAAAGGAACACTCCTGTCTGTTTCCTTTTCAATAGTAAGTTGAATATTAGGATTATAATTGTTAAAAACCGTTAAAATCTCATCAATACCTTCTTGGGGAACTACACAAATAATATCATCAACATATTTTTTGAGCCAAGGAATTTCAAATGATAACTGCATTCAATTAATAAATCATCCATAACATATTGAGCAATAATTGGAGATATATTAGCACCCATATGTGTTCCAAGAATTTGTTTATAATAAATATTATTGAATTTGAAATAAGTGGAATCAAAAAGAAATTTTATTATTAATATTAATTTTTTTTTGATAAGTTACTTACCAAAGATATTTGTTCCCAGTTTTTTTTTTCAATACTTTGTAAGAATAAATCTAAAGGTATGTTGGTAAAAAGTGAAACAACATCTAGTCTAATAATTACATAATTAATTGGGATTAATCTGTTGTTTGCAAATTCAGAAAATTCAAAAGAATCTTGAACATAAAATTCATTACTTTTATTATAAGCATTGGTTAATATTTCAGTAATAAATTTTGATAAATTACTATTGGGTGAATTAATAGAAGATACCCTACTAGTTCATTTGAAAAGAAAGCCAATCAAATTATTTCTGAATTAAAGACTGTTAATATGATAGACGAAGAGACAGCTAAGTCATTAAAGAATTATTCTTCTTGTTGTCCAAGATATTATGGCTTACCTAAAATTCATAAACCAACGTTGGCTCTACGTCCTATCATATCTTCTATTATTCTATTATTCTATTGTAGAAACTAGTGCTGATAAAAACCGGAAAAAATTGAAACCGAATAATCGGTTTCTTTAAAAACCGGTTTTGGATAAAACCGGTTATCCAAATAATGGTTAAAACCGACTATTCGAATATCCAAAATCCAATTATTCGGATATTCAAGTATCCAAAAACCGATTATGGATATTCGAAAAACTGACTATTCGAATATCCAAAAACCGATTATTCGGATATTTGAAAAATTGTCTGCTTGAAAGCCGACTATTTGGATATTCGCGAAATCTGTAATCAAAAAAGCAGCTTTTGGATTATCCGAAAATCGGTTAATTACGTATTAACAAAAAATGATTCATAAAAAAACAGACTCGACTGAATTTTAACTCTAATGTTCCTGGTTTTTAATCAGATGAAAATGTTTTCAAACATTTCAATTTTGTGCGTCTCTTGTCCATTTTAAAGTATTAACTACATTTCTAATTTATAAGGACTCACACATCTAAAACGTGACACAAACTCACTAATAATAGTTTTCGTTTTTTTTTTTTGGATAAATAGATAAACGTCAATTATTCTTGTTCTTTCTAATGAACAATATTCAACAAATTGTAAAAGTAATGCAAATATTTTGTGCTGTAAAAATTCATTACAGTGCCGAACATCTGTACCATAATAAACTTTTATTGAATTCTCCGAAAGACGGTTGGGTACGGCCGAAAACAAAAACTAAAATTACTTTAATTCTTCTTCTTCGACTTTTAATATGTGGATTAGAAGTACGGTGGTGTCGAAAAGTTTTAAGACGAAATGAAATACCCCTGGCCGTACGAATATCTGTGCTTTGCAATTATGAACCTTAACAACGTTTAGCCGGCTGACCTACTTTTATGGTACGGCCGGCGGCAAGCCTAATAAATAAATATTGGTTACGGTTTCCAGTAATAATAACAGGTATCGTTGGTTCTATGACAATATACATACAATGGAATGATTATCTCTTTCGGTAATATGTGTTCTGCGTTCCATTTCACAACGAAATTAAACGAAACTTTCCGACACAAGAAATTCTTCAATACTAAAAGATAATTAGTTCGCAGCTTCTTATACACAGGGAAAAATCAATAGTAAAAAGTAATACAAATTGTAGTCAGAATAAATACAGAAACAAATTGTAGCAAATATTAAAACAATTGTAGTCAATATTAGCACAATTGTAGTAAATAGTCCGACAATTGTGCGAATATTTGCTACAATTTGTTTCTGTCTTCATTCTAACTACAATTGGTGTTACTTTTTACTAATAATTTTTCTCTGTGTACTTACACACTAAATTGGGATAATACGGTATTACCGAAAATTGTCCAGAATACCAACATTTTACAAATGTAATAGGATGTATAAAATCCTTCCCGCGCAAGATAATTAAACAGGATTAAATATTAGGGACAATATCCTACTTAAGTATTAATTTTCATTTTCTTATTAGATGCTTAAATTCCTCAATTTGAATTTAAATTCCCGGTTTCATGAACAGAAATTTGCATCACTTTTAAGAATATTCTTTATCATACGTTTTCATGAATTAATTAATATAACAGTAAGGTCCGATTTCATAATAGGACTTTAATTTTAAAGTTATTTTAACCTAAAAGAATACATTTGTTTCCCCATTCTTAAATTGACTTATCGCTTCCTTAAAGTCTAATTATGAAAACGGCCATAAGTCCAATTAATATGTCATTAAAAACACTTTGTTACTCATTCGATTTATACAGAAAAAATAGGATAATAAAATAATTTTGGTTTATTTAACTCGTTTTGTTTGACTCTGTATAATAGTTTGCTCTAATTTAGCGTTGGAATTTTTTTAATTGCAACACATAAAACATAAAAAGTATTTTCCTTTCCTGATCACTTCGTTTATTTATTATTCAACAACAATAACACGTTTAAACTTAAATTTAAATTTAAATACATTCCGAACTTATGGCAGTTTAAAACATTTTGATTTAATATCTTTCAATTTTGTTTACAATTTAAATATGAAAATCTAAATTGAATCATAAAAAGACAGAATATAACAAAACCCGGGTAGGTATTATTTTTATTAACATTAAACTAAAAAACAATTAACAAACTAAACATGACTTCACAAAATATAACTATATACCTGAATTAATTTTATTAATAATGAATTTTATGACCCTGCTCATCCCCTGGTCAAGAGAGGGAGAGAGAAACGGGGAGGCTCGAATGCAGAAGGTTCTAAATTCAGATGGGCTTTTTCAATAAGGCTCAAAATCCAACAGATTTACTGCTTTTCGTCTTAAAAGTTTCCGACAGTAGGTACCACTTGACCACTTACATTTTTTTTTACGCAGTGAACATAACAGATAATATTTACCTTCATTTTCTTAATACTTCCAACATTTACTCATTTTCAATTTTATTTGAGTTTTAAATTTGCTGCCTCAAATTCCTATGATTATCTTTAAATGGGTGAAAGAAATAAATACGTTATTGTATATACATTTATTTGAATTTCAAGTAGTTGGGATATTTGAATATTTTTCATCATTGGAATAACCGATCATTTGAGTATCCGATTATCCAAAAACCGATATTATTCGAATATCCGGTTATGCAAATAATTGGATATTCGAAGATCCGATTATCAAAATAATTATATATTCGAATATCCGATTATACAAATAATTGGATATTCAAATAACCGATTATTCGGATAACCGGTTATCCGGATAACCGGTTTTCGGTTTTGTTTAAAACCTCGGATAATCCAAAACCGATTAACCGGTTATCCAAAAAACCGATTTGGTTGCCAGCACTAGTAGAAACCTTGATAAAGGAAATAAATTTTCCGAAAGCTCGGTTGAACTTTAAAAGAGTATTATTATCAACTCCCTTTTTGACTGCAGCTCAGTTATAGAATAGAATGCTATAATTAAAGCAATTCTGACACATGATTTCCAAAGGCTGAACTCGATCAAGAATTCTCCACCCACGATGACCTCATCCAGGAGAATTTCATCGACGTGTACTACAACTTAACATTAAAATCAATCATGATGCTGAAACTGATTGAACGCAACTGCCTGAATAAAATTAAATACGTATTGAAGACAGATGATGATATGTACATAAATACTGTGCCATTGGTAAGAGGTTTAGAAGAATCGAGGCAGGTTGATTTGCTGATGGGATACCTTTACGGACACGTGCATCCCATTCGGGACGAACTTAGCAAGTGGTAAGACACGAACAATAAGTAACAATAATTATTAACAGCAAACAATTTTATTTGTTCGTTTAGGTACACTCCTTATTACTTATATTCCAAGAAGTATTTCCCGGATTTTCTGTCGGGCACAGCGTACGTCATGTCTGTAAGTGTAGTTCCGAAGTTGTATTTTGCAGCGCTGCAAACTCCTTTGCTACACCTCGAGGACGTCTACATAACTGGTAAGGATGGCTTTTAAAAATTCAAAAAGATACAATGCGAAGTTTCAATCAATTCAGTTTATAACATACCATGCATAGTTTTTTTTTTCCTTTTTTAATTTGTATACATAGCAACTGCGCATACTAAATAATAATAATACGTTTAGGAATTTTACCAAAAAAAGTCGGCATCGAAGTGAAACACAACTACGGCTTCTCCAGATACAAAAGGGCCTTCGACCCTTGCGCCTTCCTGACTGCAATCACCTCGCATGGCCACAGCGGAGAAGAAATTCGAGAATTGCATTCCTTGATCCTCAAAACTGATCTGGAGCGTTCTTGTGACAAATATACGTGGTCCAGGTATTTCGTCGTTTTATAAAATCGTAATCCAAGAAAAAACGCGGATTATTGGCTTAAAGTTACGAAGTTCGCGAATATGAAACGAATGTCATGTGCATAATGAAACTGTACCTGTACAAGAAATTAATTAAAGATATGGAGAAAGAAAACGTCGGTGGAAATTAGAGACTTCTAAACTTACATGCGAATCAAAGTTATTTGTAAAGGCGTTTTCGGAACATTTATTTATTTATTTCAGAGGAGTACTTTCAAATTTTGGCGCTAAAAACGAGCTTTGTCATTGGTAGATGGTCGGAATTGACCAATGACAAAGCTCGTTTTCAGCGCCGAAATTTAAAAGTGCTTCTCCGAATTAAAAAATAGAGTATAGTCATGTTAAATGTGATCTTAAGCAGGCCACACACTCACTGGGCAACACGTCATGTTAAGCAAACGTGTGCGCAGCAACAAGTTCGCTTGTGTGTGGACAGAATGGTCAACATGTTGTAAATTGTGGCCTGTTGAAGATCCGACTTGTTGATGAACTAATTGCCCCCAACATGTTGCCTAGTGAGTAGCCTGCTTTAAAATCTTACGAAGTCATTTTTAGTTTTAGTCTCATTTCTTATTTCTCATTTCGCAGTTGCTGTTTTTCTTTTCATATTTTTTTTTGGTTTCGTTTAAGCAGCTGTTACTTACTGCATGTAATCTCGAAAATAAATTATATAAATTGAAAGAACCGAGAATTGTTTTTTTTTTTAGTTGCAACTGATGTCTGATTACTTCAGAAAAGAAAAAGTCTAACCCCCAGTGTCACAAGCATTATTTAATTACTGATTAATTTAACAGCACGATTAAAGCCTGTAATTGGTTGGGTGAAACGATACAATTGGTTGTTTCAAATCTATTGTTAACTTCGTCCAATGACGTTCCTTAATCAGATAATTAAATTAAACGTTGATTAACGATTTTTTTTTTGTGAAACCCGCCGTAAGTTCATTTAAAATCGAGATTGTGTTGCTATAACTAGACTTTGGACATTTCGGAGCTTCGCTGTGGCTACGCATGCGATGCGCAGACAGAGTAACCACAACAACCTTTGAAATGTCCTAAGTTTTCCAATTAAATTTAGAAACCCGCTAGTTAGAGTCTGGCAGAATCAGCAAGAAAAAAATCCTGTCAGTGTCAAATTGACAATATTATCTAACCTTCCTTGGTTACTTTCAATGTCAAATTCAAACGTTGGCGGCAAATTACACTTCCATTCTTTCTGAAGTTCATTTTGCTGAAATCTATTATTAATTGTAATTAATATTATTAAAATTTATTGAGTCAGAACGCTTCTGCATCCCCTAAAATCAAGTTGGTAAATGTCAGTTGAAATTTACCTCGAATGGTATACAGCGTGGACACCAGGGGCGGCTCGCGATGATTTGCCGCGGGTGGGCAACAACTGCAACACGGAAAGTGGGCCCGTTTTCCAAATAAATTTGTTTTTCGGGGCTTACAATTATTGAACTAAATTTAGGTAAACGCCTTTTACCAAAAAAAAAACAAAAAAACAATCGACGAACGCGTTATGCCGAATTACGATCAAAATTCAAAAGCGCCGCGTTTCTTATTTGCTCGAATTAACTGAACGTCTCTCCCTCCCCTCGCGATCGCGCTTTTAATTTCCGAAATCAATTTAAACTCGAAATTTACGCAGCTTTTCCTCGGCTTTCCAACGCCCTTTACCAAAAAACAATCGACGATCGCGTTCTTGAGTTATCATCAAAAATCAAAAGCGCCGGGTTTTTTTTTGATCAATTAACTGAACGTCTCTCCCTCCCCTGGCAATCGCGCGTGTAATTTTTGAAATAAATTTAGGCGCGGGATTTACTGAGTATTTTCCCAGCTTTCCAACGCCTTTCACCAAAAAACAATCGACGAACGCATTCTTGGGTTATAATCAAAATTCAAAAACGACGCGTTTTTTATTTGACCAATTAACTGAATGTCTCTCCCTTCCCCCGCGATCGCGCTTGTAATGTTTGAATTAATTTTAGGCGCGTGATTTACTGAGCATTTTCTCAGCTTTCCAACGCCCTTTACCAAAAAACAATCGACGATCGCGTTCTTGAGTTATAATCAAAAATCAAAAGCGCCGAGCTTTTTATTTGCTCAATTGACTGAACGTCTCTCCCTCCCCTGGCGATCGCGCTTGTAATTTTTGAAATAAATGTAGACGCGGGATTTACTGAAAATTTTCTCAGCTTTCCAACGTCTTTCACCAAAAAACAATCGACGATCGCGTTCTTGAGTTATAATCTAAAATCAAAAGCGCCGAGTTTCTTATTTGAGCAATTAACTGAACGTCTCTCCCTCCCCTCGCGATCGTGCTTGTAACTTTTGAATTCAATTTAAGCACGGGATTTACAGAGATTTTTCTCAGCTTTCCAACGCCTTTCACCAAAAAACAATCGACGAACGCATTCTTGGGTTATAATCAAAATTCAAAAACGACGCGTTTTTTATTTGAGCAATTAACTGAATGTCTCTCCCTTCCCCCGCTATCGCGCTTGTAATTTTTGAATTAATTTTAGGCGCGTGATTTAATGAGTATTTTCTCAGCTTTCCAACGCCTTTTACCAAAAAACAATCGACGATCGCGTTCTTGAGTTATAATCAAAAATCAAAAGCGCCGAGTTTTTTATTTGACCAATTAACTGAACGTCTCTCCCTCCCCTTGCGATCGTGCTTATAATTTTTGAATTCAATTTAAGCACGGAATTTACAGAGCTTTTTCTCGGCTTTCCACCAAAAAACAATCGACGAATCGACAACTGCAAAAGGGAAAGAAGGTGCATCTTCCAAATAAATTTGTTTTTCGGGGTTTCGGTCGGCCCAGACGAGGAACCGGGACGTGCAACTTCATAGGGCAGGGTGCCCAACTTGCCCACCCCGACGAGCCGCCACTGGTGGACACTAGGAAATTAATATCACTTAAGAGTAAAGTGCCGTTATTGCACAAGATACAGGAAAAGATCATAAGAATAAGTCGTTCACAATCCAAAGTTATAACTAGATATGAAATTATAGGTCCCTATTTCAAAAACAAAAGAAATACAATTTATTGTGAACCACTCTTTATACACCACATTAAGAAATACTGGTGGGATTAAAGTGTCCGCCAAAATAATATGAATAGGAAAACAGGAAATTCGTTCTTATTTCTCAATTACTTCATTTGGTTCTGAGTGATTATTTCAATGAATTGCTACCATATAAAATTAATATCAGACATGACTGCTACCTGTATCTCTCTCAGTCATAGCCAACTCTGGAAAAAAATTCTGTGGCTCGCACAATATAAAGAGTGGTACACAACAAATTGTGATTATTTCATTTTTAAGATAGGAGGCTATAATTTCATATCTTACTATAGCTTTTCATTCTGAATAACTTATTCTTATGACATTTTCCTGTATCTTAAAAAATAAGGGCACTTTACTCTTAAGCGGTCTTCATTCTTCCGTGCCCACGCTGTATACCGTACAAGAAAAATTTCATCTAGCATTTCCCAATTTGATTTTAAGAGATACAGAAGCGAACTGCATGAATAATTTTCTATAAAAATCGATATAAAAAAAATTCCCATTTGTTGCGTACTTTTTGAAAGACACTGTATAACTGAATACTATTATTTTTAAACGGTTCGTGATAAGAAGCAGAAATAAAAAGCCTTTCCTGTTTTCTCGTTTAACCGCACTTTAGCCTAATAAAGTTCACGCACAATCAAAAAGATAAGATTGTGCCATAACAGCAAGAACGAAGACGCGACGGTTACTTTTCAAACGCAGGAAAAAAAACGCGCGTAAATTCAACCAATCAGCGCGCGCGGAGCTTGCGCCGCCGTGATTATTTTCAAACAAGTCAAGTCACGTGTCAAAACCCGTCGTTCGGTATGAAATGTCAGGGGCCTTGTTTAATTAATTAATATATAAATAAACCGGCGTCCGATCCACAATGTTCTTGAGCGATGTAAATAAGAAAGAAGAAATCCGTAATCTGGCTGTGCAAGACTTAAAAAATTTAGGCGTTAAATACAGACCGAAGAAGTCGAGGCAATTGCAGGTTAGCTTGTCAACAACAAATTTGAAATTGATTTTTTCGAAATGCATTTTTGCAGGAATCAAAGTGTAGAAAAGTGTTTAGGACCACCCTGCGCAATCTTCCGATGCAAGTGGTTACGCTGGAGACCGGCCAACAGCTGGTTGTACCCAAATTAGTCCACGAATTGTGTTCATACATTCTGACAAAGATTGACACGGAAGGCTTGTTTAGAAAAGGGGGCTCGAAGTCGCGACAGAATGAAATACGCGTAAGCAATATCATCACACGAGGAATATTTCATTAAACGTGAAACATCGCTTGCAGTTATCTTTAGACGCGGGCTGCAGTCTCGGTGATGAGCATCATGAGATCGACGTCGCAAGCGTCTTGAAAACATTCTTCAGAGAATTACCCGAACCTCTATTTCCGTACTCGTATCACGAATTATTTCTGCACTGCATGATTTTACCCGGAAAAAATCTGGAAGCCGTTCTTTTAGCCTGTTTATTACTGCCCTGTGAGCACTTGAACACCCTCGCCTATTTCATGCAGGTTAGTACTACTTAACGCTTACTTAAACAAAACTGGGCCCTTTCTGCTTGTAGTTTCTAAACCAAATCGCAAAATATTCACCTTTAAACAAAATGGACGCTTACAACCTCGCCGTGGTCATCGGACCTACGTTATTGCCCGTTGAAGAAAAAGTGGCAGCGCACACTACCTACAGATTAACGAGGACCTGTGAGTTGTTTAAGGCAAGCAACACAAATCATTTGCGCACGACCTAAAATTATCAAACTCGAATTTTCCTAGATGCTCGTCGAGAATGCATCGGCAATCGGCGTGCTTCCCGAGAACATAATCGAACGAATCGCCTTATCATCTTCATCTACATCTTTAACAGATGATGAGATCGCAGCGGGCGCAAAGAAGAAAAAGAAACGACGCAGTGGTTCTTTGACGAGTAAGATAATATTAAAACGACGGCGCAATAAATTTTTTTTATCTGTTGTTAACGCACAGGGATGTTCAATGGATTAAAGAAAATGGTCGGGAGTAGAGCCGGGGATGAAGTATCGAATGCGGTGACGGTCACTCCTGATTTGTTGCGCACGCCTCGCATTACTCAGTCGAGTAAGAAGAGGAAGATTGAAAACGGAGGGTTCTCTATAAAAAAGAAGTAATTATAACCTTTTGTAATATCACCCCTACTACCGCGGAAGATTCTGCTTTTAATATTTTTGAGGAAAATACATTCAAAGCCTTCGACCACGATTAAAAATGAGATATTTACGGACTACAATACGCTAAATAGGTTTTGTTCAGTTCGCTTCAAACCCACAGATCATAAAAATGAATTGGATAGAATTGATGTCAAGTAGAACTTTCTGCTGTGGTAGACAGATGAAGTTTACGTTAAATATGACGGTTTTGATCCATTTTGAAAGAATTAAGCATTAACTAAGGTTCTCTTTGAAATAAAAACAAATAATTCAGGTGTTAAAGATATCACAGAGGTCCAATCTAATTAATTTGTTCATATTACAAAAATATTCAGATGGTTAAATGCATTGCAAAACAGAATTTATTGAGCTGGAAATACATTTAGAAGCACGGGAACAAGCCAATTCAGTTCTATGTGCCGAATTCAATTTAAAAAATTTTCAACCTTGAGAAATCCTGTCTTAAATCGCAGAGTTGAAATGACTTTTTCTCGAAAACTTAAAAATAAAAAAGTTTTTCCTATTGTGAACCCAATCCGTGGACACTGCATAATAATACCCTTTATTCCAACAAACCCTCAAGTGTTTATCATGGACATTAAGTATGAGGTACAATATTTGAACAAGTACAGAAAGTGTACAAAATAACAATAATAAATATTTTAAAATCATAGTGTACACCATGCAGTGTTGGGCATAATTAAAATATATTGGCAATTAACAATTGACAATTAACTGTAATTATTGTAGAAACTAGCAATTAATAATTGTAAAAAAAATAAAACAAAACGCCTTAGTATAGGCAAACCAACGAACTCAACCGACGGTCTGGTTGCCTACACCAAAGGCGGTAAAAATAATTTTTTTTGAAGAAATGTTTAAGTGTTTTAAACAAAGTCTCTTGCGTTTAAACCATTTTCCAAATCTTCCCGATTTCAAAAAAAGCAACCAACATACAGAGTATTACCAATTAATAATTTTCACCTGCCTTAATACATAACATTTATTTTTATTTCTAATTAATAAGGGCACATTAAAAGATTTTTTTTTTGGCCGCTAATTGTGAATAAAATAAATTTCAGCTATTTAATTCAATTGAATAGCCGTAGATTGCGAATGTTTCGATTTTGGGTCTACAGTTATTGAATAAAAAGTGCTTGTTTTTAAGAGATTTATCGAAAGGTGCTATAAAAATGGGCACAGCCCTAATACAGAGCTCATTCTAGGCGATAGCTTTTGCAGAAGACATTTTCTTTTATAATTAATAGTTAAGGGGCTATTAAAGAAATCGATACCGATGACGCCCGCCCTGTACTAATTAATTAATTATTAATTTATTTCAATCTCTTTTCAGACGAGAAATTCTTAATAAATTGCCTCATAATTCTGCGCTGAGTACTCCGTACACACCTATTAGTACAAGTCCAAAGTAAGTAATTTTTTTATTACTGTATTGACTGAAAACGGCGCGTATGTATGCCTATTTTAGGCTCCTACTAGGGCCTTAGCAACACCTGTTTAATATTAAAGTTCTATTTTGTTGGGCAAATGGGTTTCTAAATAAATGTCTTTAATGTAATCATATTAGACGATTGATGGAAGATTTAATTATTTCGGTGCCCTTACAGTAATTAAAAGGGGGTGACTGCGACGATAGCACATCCAAAAGACCTGCAAATCTCATACATTACTCAAAAAGTAAAAGTACGTTTATCATGGCCGAACATTTTTAAATATTAATTTAATTAAAGTGTTAATTAATTCTAATAGGAGTACAATTTAGGGGTACAATAAACGAGTGTAAGCCAAATTTTACTTAAAAATTTTAAACTGTAATGAATGTACGAAAACAGCAACTGCTTTTATTTTTTACGCAATGTGTATTGAACAATGCAAAGGAGACTTTGGCCTGTAAATTAAGTCTTAATTAAATAAGTAAAACTGTCTCTTGTTTACAGTCCGAAAAAAAGTACCCCACCAGACACTTGTAAGAAATCTCTTCTGGCCAAGACAAATGGGTAAATACACCGGCGGTGTAATTGTGTATGAAGTAAATGACACTCGTAACATTTTTAGGGTGAAAAATAAAAAGTCACAGTGGTCGTTGAGAAGCAAGTCAAAGAATTCAAATAGTGAAACGGCGTCGATAGCATCTGGCGTAAGTAACGGCGCAAAAGGGCTATTAGAACGGAGATGGTCCCAAGTGAGTCAGGTGGCGAATTTTAGAAAGAACAAAAAAAGAAATTCCTGCAGCGGCTCTGTCATGCACCACCACCAAAACATACAAAATCAAAAAAAGACTGCTGCGGATGCAGATTTAAACGCGCAACAAATACTTAATCGGGGCTCGAGCTTAGAACCGGAATACGTTAGAATTTCTAAAACGGAGTACGAAGAAATCAAGTGCCGAGTTTCGGCAATCGAACGCAGACTCTCAATCGAATTGGAAAATCATGATTGCGAAGAAATGCAAAAAATCAACAACATACAAAACGTACAGTGCGCCTATGAGCAGACTCTGGTTCAGACGGAACCCCTGAGCCCTACAACCGATCACTTAGCCAGAAGGTTGAGTCGAGACTTGAAAATTCGAAGATCCACCGAGCAAAAAATAATACGTTCTCCGAGCGCAAGGAAAATCGGCAGCCTGCGCAGACGATCCCGCGAACTAGAAAAGCAAACCATGAAACTGAATCGAACACAATCCTGGCATGTCCCGAAGGCCGAGAACGTTTCGCAAATTAATCCGAAACACGGCGGTTCATCCGTGAAGGAAAACGATTTCATCATAAATCCTCCAACAACAAAAGTAATATCGAGAGCATCATTTCACAACGACATTCGATCATCGTCACACAACTCCACAAATTCGATTGATAAATCGAAAAGCTCGAACAAATGGTTAAGCGCAGAAGGATTTTTTAGTAATACACAGACACCATGTGGGGGTGCAAATGCAAACGCCAATGCAAATAAAGAATCATCCCGAGCGTCTTTGGCTAGGTTAAGAAGTCAAAACGCAGGGATGGTTTTGGCAAAAGCGAAATTATTCGATGCCCTGTTAGATTCCGATAGCTCCCAGTCGACAACCAAGTCGATCACCCCCAACAACATAATACCACACGCACGCCCCAATAAAATAGGAGCTGTGCGAAACCCCGAGCGACAATCATATCGTGTTAAAGCCCTAAAAACAGAAGACAACAAGCGCGTCAGTAAGTCTCCGAGGAAGCGCTTGGGCAAGAGCCCGAATTCCTCTCGGCTTCAACGACTGAATCTCATCAAAGCCTCGAATTTGACAAACATCCTACACGAAACTAAATACATAAATAAGGAGAATAACATAAACGAGGCAAACTTGTTGACCAGCTTGGGAAAAGTCCACTCACCCCTTAAAGACTGTAATTATGAGAGCGTGGCCTCGTCAAATTATAACACCCCGAAGAATTATCCGCACATAAAGAAAACGTTCAATGTTAAGTCGCCGAAACGACTGAATAGGACGCCGGTGGGGGCCGAGAAGAAAGCGACTCCCCTCAAAGTAATCGCTTCAACTCGACAATTTTATTAAATACATATCGAATTTCTGCTTGGTGTACGTACTAAAGTACGAGTTATTATTTGAGTGTTTTTATATATTTTAGTTGTTCTTGTATATACTCTTCTGTTCAAGCTGCCTTTTTCATGTAGACAAGAATAAAATGTAGGAGAAATAATATTACATTACTCAAATTTATCTTATGTTTTACTTGAATTCGATTTAATTTCAGCCTTGCATAAAAAACAAATATTAAATAGAATACTTAAGAAAAATCTTTATTACTTATGTAGCTAGCGGTGTGCTTTAAACAATTATTTAACAAAGGTCATCTTTTAAGCCACTCAGTAATCGATATTGACCAACAAATCATCGATCACTGATTAATTTAAAAGGTCAGTCGAATATGTTACACAACCCTATAACGGGTTTATTGATATAATCGAACAACCAGTTGATTACCCATCATAAATAAAAGAACAGAATATTCCAACAAATATTTAAACTTATGATACTTTCACATTCGCAATGTTTTTAAACGGAGTATTTATGGTTGCATTTAAAGCAGTTGATTTCTTTGATGACGCCAGCGTGGTCGTCTGGTCTCGTGCGCTTCCAAATCTTATTTGGAGCTTCGAGAAATAGCAACTCGCAGTGTTCTCGTTGAACTATGACGTTGCAATTAATTCTAAGGAATAATTTCATTTTTTCGTACATGAATAAATCGAGCTCTTCAATGTTATAGTGCGGGTACAAAACGTTATCTAATACACACTCCTTAAAACAGTCAATGTCTTCGTTAATATCATGGCTTAAATATCTGTAAGTGCCAATAAATAGGCGATGGAGAATTCGATTAGGCTGCAACAAAATAAAATCTACTTACAGTGCAAGGTGAAAATTCCTCTCGTTGTAGTCCCTCTCGTCAAAATTCGCCCTCATAAATAAGAAGAATACACTCGCCAAGTGGTACTTGTCTGCTATCGTGTAACAAGAGTCGAACTGCAGCAGCTTCTGAACTTTAGGCTTTTCTGCAAAAATCGGGCTCCGAATCAACGTTATTTCGAATAATCAAATAGTCATACTTATTAATTGAAAAAAGGCGCAGCATCTCCTCTCAAAGTTCATTTCTTTGCGCTTTTAAATTAATTAAATTATTTCACAGAAACACTTCTTCGGAAAGTTTTCAAATTGACACATTCGTATCGGCAAAATAGTTTTACAGATGGCGCTTCACTTAGTGTTGCCAACGTCGAGTCGATGATGACCCGAAGAAATATTTCAGGTAATTTTCGCACCAAGAAAAGCAGAAATGATGAAATAACATACTGTGCAATTATTTATTAAGTGCAACGGAGGGAAACGTCGCTACGTCTACAAACTCCTCAACTAATTACAGTCGAAAACCAACAAATAGTACACGATTACAGTTTCCTGTAATTTTTCCTTCTTCGGAATGGTACAGTCGTGCACAATTTAAGCGTTACAGTTTGACACTTGTTTGAGTGCAGAAGGTGCATTTAACACGAGCACGACTGTACCAGTTGGTATTGCTAAGCTGCTTGTCCTGCTTTGGAGATTTGGTGACATTCGGCGATTACTGTCATTGGTTTTCGTCGATCACGTGACCCCTGAATCCCCAAAAAGCACGTTCAAGTATTTTCAACTCCTTCTTGGGGTAATTTTAAGACGCATGCGCGTTTCTCATTAGCTCAATGAGCTGTTTCTGTTGATTTAATTAGAAGTGTAGTAATAAAAAATAATAACAAATCGTAAAATCATACTAATGTAATTAATTTGACAGTTGTCAAGGTGAACTAACCTCTTTTTCTGTTTTTTGCTAAAAATAAGAGCGGAGAGGAACCAAGGAAGATTCAAAAAAATTATTTAAAACATCAAATTAACCTACAAGAGAATCAGAAACAAAAGAGAAATGAAAGAAACAGCTACAAAGTATTAAAATAAATAAATATAAATAAAAGCAAACTATGAAAAAGTCAATAATGCGATTAAAAAACGAAAGAAGTAACGAACGCTGAAATACAGCGCTTAAAACAAAAGAAGATCACAAGCGTGATGGACAGAAAACCAATGAAAAACGATGAACAACGTGAAAGCACCAATAAAATGCCGAAAATCTATTTGATAAGAATAGAAAAAGATCCATAGTATGAACAGAAAATAAAACAAAATTCGTAGTAAAAAGCATTAAAAAAATAGGGAAAGAAAACAAAAGAAAGTTGATAACTAAGGTCAACTTTAAAACGCGTCAGTCGACAAAATATGAAAAATCAATTTGATAAAAATGAACAAAATAGAGATATGAGAGCATAAAATGAATAAAAAATAAATAAATAAACAGAAGTGCCACGATACTAAAGTGGACAAAACATGAAAATCGACGAAAGTTGTGCAAATAAGAACAAACTCGTAAATTTAATGATTCGATTAAAAAAAGAAGAATGCGAAAGAAACACAATAGAAGAATAGATAAAAGACAAAGAATAAATAAAAAAGGTGATCATTGCAGGAAACAAAACGGCGATACTGGCAGGAAACAAGTAAGGGACAAAACAAAACAAACGAGCAATTAATAAAATAGATGCAAAACGTTAATTCCTTAAAATAAAAGAGAAAGAAAAATGATGAAATGAACAAAAACAAAAGAAAACGATACTCGAAGTACATAAAGACATATAAAATCTATAAATTAAAATAGAGGTACGGACAGTCACTACTGATCACATTGTATATTTTTTCTTTGCATTGACTCTGCGGTTTAAAATTTTTTTTTTTTTTTTTGAGTGAAGCCATTGGAAGACAACAAAAATGCCAGGCGCCAAATATGATTTTTAAACGCCAAAAATGACTAAAATGCACGCCAAATGGTGGAACTGCGCCCAATTTGGCAACCCTGGTTGCAACGCAAGACACAAAAGTTCAGGTTCCTTCAAACACGCACTTACCATGTTTTTAAGAAAGATCGCTAGTTTAGTGTTACAAACTTTCATTAAACGTAATAATAACACTTATAAACATATTAACAATTAGCAACAATTATATTATATTTTAATTTGATATGATGTAAACATTTTTAAACGCTCGCGCTTAAAAATCCCGCCTTGAAATTGAACCAATCGAAAACATCCACGCTGCTGTTTACGGCGATCCGCCGCTAGAGGCCGCATTGTCCGCACACTTTGACAGTTGGTGGTTAACATTAGTTAATAAACACGTATGTATTGCGAAAACAAATCAAAAGTTTAATGTACAGAGTGGACCATTTAAACATCGTCGAAACAGAAAATGCGATCGGTGGGAATATCGCTCATAAGCGTCGCCCTTACGACGGCGGTGATAGCCAACGCTTACTATCAGAAAAAACAGTTTTATCCTTCAGTTGTATACATAACGAAATCTAATCCTAGCATGGCTGTAAGTATATATCCGCATATTTAAGTAAGTTTAGGGATTCTCTTGATTGTCGTTGATATTGCAGGTCATATATTGTCAGGCTTTCATATGTGTCTTTCTGGCTGGTAAACTGATGAGGCGCATCTTTTTCGGGGAGTTGCGCACCACAGAATTCGAAGTAAGTTTGCACCTCACCACGGGCTTCATTTAAACTCGTCGGTTTTGTAGCATTTGATGGAGCGGTCTTGGTACGCTATCACTGAGACGTGTCTGGCTTTTACTGTGTTCAGAGATGACTTCAATCCGAAATTCGTGGCGCTGTTTACTCTGCTATTGTTCCTCAAGTCATTTCATTGGTTAGCTGAAGACAGAGTTGATTATGTAAGTTTCCTTTAAGACGGCTCCCTCGGCAATGACTTTTATTTGCAGTATGGAAAAGAAAAACTCTGTGAAGCAAGCTTGCTTTCTTTTCCTTGTCACAATAAAATAAGTAACAAATTTTCTTTGCAGATGGAGAGAAGCCCGATCATAGGTTGGCTGTTTCACGTGCGTATTTTATCGTTGCTGTTATTACTGGGGGCCCTCGATTTGCATTTTGTGGAACATGCGTATCAGTCGACAGTTTCGAAAGGAGCATCCGTGCAATTGGTGTTTGGTTTCGAGTACGCCATTTTAATGACCATGGTGATCAATGTGGCGATTAAATACGCCCTGTATTCAGTTGATTTAAACAGCGAAACCCCCTGGGATAACAAGGCGGTTTTCCTCCTGTACACCGAGCTCATAATGGGCCTGATAAAAGTGGTTTTATATTTAACGTTTGTTATTATTATGGTACGCATCTACACTCTGCCGCTGTTTGCGTTCCGACCGATGTATTACACCATACGCAACTTCAAGAAGGCCTTTAATGACGTGCGTTTATCACGAAGGGCCATCCACAATATGAATACGTTATACCCCGATGCGACTCCTGAAGAATTGAGTGCGGGAGACAACGTTTGCATTATATGCAGAGAAGAAATGTCTACTGGATGTAAGAAGTTGCCTTGCAATCACATCTTCCACACTGCTTGTTTGAGGTCGTGGTTTCAACGTCAGCAGACTTGCCCGACGTGCCGCTTGAATATTTTGCGGACGACTACAAGCGATAGAAGAGAACAGAGGCAGAGGCCTGCGGCGAACGTTCCCCCAATGCCCAACCCGTTCCAGTTTCCGGGAGCGAACGGGTTTCCCGGGCCGTTTCAAATTTTCAATCCGAATTTCAGGAATTTACAACAGCAGCAGCAGCAACAGCAACCGCAGCAAAACCAAGTTCCAAATGTCGTTCCGCCCAATAATGGAAACAATAACGCCCAGCCTCAAGCTAATGTGAACGCGCCTACGCCACCTCCACCACCGCCACCTTTTCAATTTCCACCATTTCCTTTTATGAATCCGTTTATGACACCTCCACCGATGCCTCCACAGAATTTGGCTTCGCTGACTGCAGAACAATTGAGACAGCTTGAAGGGAATGAAAGAGAGAACGTGGAAGCCAGAATACAATGGCTAAGAAATATTCAGGTATTTTTTTTATGAGCTCTTCTTTTTGTTTTTATTGAAATCTTTAATTGTAGGTTATGTTAGATGCAGCTGTAATAATGATGCAACAATACAATACTGCAGCAGCTTTATCACTGGCAATGCCGAATGTACCACCACAACCAACAGCTGGTGCAAACGCTAGTACTGAATGCCCTTCATCAAATGGGCTGCCTGCTGATGATGCTTCAGCTCCGGTTGCGTCGACTTCATCTTCAAGTACGGCCGAGCAGCCTTCGGAAAGCAGAACTGCCGTAGATTCTGCAACGAGCTCGGCCAGTGGAGAAGTCGATGATAACAAGAGTGACATACCTAGTACTTCGTCGACGGAATCAAACGTAGTATCTAGTGTAGAAGAGGAGATAAGGAGAAGAAGATTGCAGAAATTCGAACAGCAGCAAGTCGGTCCAAACTAGAAGGAAGCCTCTTTTCACTTAAGAAAGACTGTTTTTTTAATAATTGGTGAGTGAAGGAAAATCAAAGGGCTTTTGTGACTTATACATTCAACTGCGCAATTTTATTTATAACTGTTTATATACGGAGATGTTTTAAGTTATGTCTTTATGTTACTCAAAGGAAGCAGTTTTGTTGCTTTAAAGAGAAAGAAATCTAATACCTAACGGGATCATCATGAAACGAAACAAACTTCTTTACTTCAAAAGAAAAACTAAAAATAGCCATTTTTAGAATGAAGAAGGAGAGAAACCTTTAAAGTAACATGACGGTGCTTTTATTTTCAAATTGGCAGGGGGGAACGCATGAAATGGTAGTTGTAAATCTATGTGTGATTGCGACTTGCGTTGTGCAGAAAAAGACATTCAAGGAAAAGCAATTCATTTAAGAGATATAGGCTGTTGAATATATTTAATTTATATGTAATGTAACTAAATCGTTATGAATAAAGATTCAAAGTTTTAATTTCTTTAAGTTCCGTTGTAAAAAAGTGAACGAAACGTGTAAATAAATTTACTTTCGCAAGGGTACACAGTTTATTTTTGTTTTGTTTTTGATTTTTTTCCATTCGTTGCGATTTTCTGCAGGGTTGTCATCAGTCTGGTTTTACGTCAACTTTAAATGAACACTAAAAAGCCACGAGACGCAAAGATACCTCGCTAAAAATACTGGTAAAGGTCAAGTTCATTTGTGCAAAAGGTTTTCAAAAATAATTTTAAGTGCCACTTAAGTCCGCATGTTGGCACAACTGTCGCAATTCAGGTATGTACAGACGCGAGCATTAAATTTTGACCGATGCTCTCAATCAAAACATCAGTTTTATTTCCAGAAATCAAAAAATTGTTTGTAGAATTCAAAATGAAAAAAAATAACGACGACCGTCCAAATGTTTGACAGTCAAACAATTTACGTTTTATAATCATTGGGCGCGTTTAGAGACTCTTGTGGCCGAGTTGCTTGCTCAGCAGTCGTTTGTAATTGGTCATTACCTAAGTGTGAGCCAATCACAAACGATTGCTGAGTAAGCAACTCGGCCGCTAAACGCGCCCACTGGTCGCGCTTGGATGACCGAACGGTTGAGTTGCTGTACTTTTCGTAAGTCAGCGGCTTGTGTTCCTGTCCTGAACGGGCAACTTATTGTAAATGGTAAAACGAAAATGCCAGCGGCCATTAGAACTGAGAGCATGTTCGTTCAATAGCCAGCGCCACGCTCGGTAACAACTGCTTTAGTCACCTAAACGCGACCATTCAAGTAGACACTGCTCTCTTAATTTTATGCTTTCAGTTAATTTAAACTTAGGTATTTTGACATACTTATAACTTATACTATGTATAATACGGGTTAAATCCTACGAAGAAGTAATATGAGGAAGTGAGTTTATGCAATTTATCTTGACGGAAGTCACATTTTCGGCGTCGCGTCGCGTCGGTCGATTTCCGGCAACATGGCGGCGGTTCGTTGTCTGAAAAGTTTGCGCGGTTTTGTGTTTGCGTTCATAGTACGAACGTGTGCGTTTATTTAAACAACAGTGATTGTTAATACGTAATAATACATCCGAGCGAGACGTTAATCGAATAGTGTAGCTTCAGTTAACGAGTGGAAAACATTTTTTGGGTTACTTTGGGATGTTCGGCGGAGCAACGCACAGAAAAAAGGTAGGTGAGTTTCTTTTACGTACTTTTAGTGATGGAATTCCGATGTCCAACACGTAATTGATGTTTCTAAGAGCATAGTTCGTTAAATATGCCGTGGTAAATGCTTTGCAGCAAAGATGAATTGTATGGTTTGAAAAGCGTTTCAAGACGTTTAGGTACAGTCATGCGCAACTCAACCTTTAGACTTTGCATGTACAGTTGCGGTCGTTGAAAACTGATACACTGAGAATTGACATCGCTGTCAGAAATTCGTAATTTTGTAATGTGTAAAGCTGGATTCTTCCTGGGCGATTTTTCATCGTCACGTTACGGGATAGATACTTGATTAGTTGGTTTAATTAAACAAAATATATACTTTTAATTTTGGCCAATAGAATCGCGCAGATTTTTAACGCTAACGCAGGACGCCTAGCAATGAATTTGGCTTTAATCAAACCTTCGTCTATCATTTAAGGTATGTTTGTTATCCTGCACTAGTGCACAGTCAATGTATCTTCATCTCTTATGAATGTGTGAGGTTAGAACAAGATACAAATTCTCAAATCTGCTATGGATTGTCAAATTTGACACTGACACCAAAAGGTTTCCCTTGTTATCCTGCACTAGTGTACTTTAGTGTACACTAGTGCAGGATAACAAGGGAAACCTTTTGATGTCAGTGTCAAATTTGACAATCCATAGCAGATTTGAGTGACGTTTAGAAATTTCAGACTTAATATCGGTTTACACCGCTGAAACAATTGTATTTATCAAAGTGTACCCAGTTTTCAGAGGCCGCAGCTGTACTACAAGACTCACAGAAATTTTAAATTGCGCCATTATTACTCGCAATTGTGAGTAAAATTTAGTGTTGGGAGTCGGTGATAATTACCACGTTACCGCCCCGTAAATTTCCAATGTTATCGGTAAGGTAACAATGGGCGCGTTCAGAGACGTTCAGCGGTTGAGTTGCTTACTCAGCAAACATTTGTGATTGGCTCACATTAAGCTAATAGCCAATCACAAACGACTGCTGAGTAAGCAACTCAGCCGCTGAGCATCCGCTGAACACGGCCATTCATTTGTTACCGTTTGTTACCCCTCTTGCCAACATAATGTAGTTTCGAGTTGTACACTTGCAAAGTGCAACTAAACCAATGAAACAAGTGGTCAAAGATTATTTTTATTTATTTAGAAAAAGCGTAAATACAAAGATGAATGAGAAAAAAAAACACTTCATAACCTAAAATAGTTTTCGTTTAGACATGAAATTATTTCATGGACGTTAATAAGAATAGTAGATTTAATTTTGACACGACACCTAAGGTAACCGTCATTTATACCGGGTGATCAACGGAATTCATAATTAGAGTAGGTTGTGATTGGTGCTATTTTATGATGTGCGGTTGTATAAACTGAGAAATGAAAAATAAATTGACAGTTGTCGTATTTGAGGTTACGCTCGTGCTTTGTACAATTTTTATTTCGTAAGGATGCTGATTTAAATCTTTTTTTTTTTGATATTAGGGGAGGTTCCATAAGACGAATCCGTTCTTTAACAATCATTAAAAAAATAAATGTCACAATTCTGACATTTCAAATTTTTAATTTCAAACTGCAAGGCGGTGTTGCCAACTTTTTGGAAAATGTCACAGCCTGCTCTAATTGTAAATCCGTTGTTGATCGCATGGTACTTTCGTGTTTGTTAAAATTTAAACTAAATGGAAAGAAATGACTTTATAAGATGTTTACGATTTTAAATAAGATTTTGATTTTACAAAATATATAATGTTCTTAAGTTGGGCTTGAATAACATTAAAATAAATAGCAAGTGATAAGAAAAATCGTTAAATCTTCCTCCAATCTAAGCCGCGCTGAAGGTCTACGCAACGAGTCAGGACCGGTGCAACGCCGCTTATGTTGGAGGGATATCTAAAGGCGAATTTACGTTTTTCACTTTTGATGATCCATCATCAAGACATCAACATGACCTTCGGCGAGTCTAAAATATGACAGTTAAGGAAACAAGACTTTATTTAACTTTCTTAGTTATATTTTTATACACAATTGAAATGTGAAATATCGGTAGAATTAATGTGAGTTTGCTAGATCTACCGAAAAATCGGTAGGGTTGGCACCACTGCTGAGTGCAGCCACTGTAGGCGAATCAATAACGCCATTAGTTCTAATAAATTTCATACAAATTTGGACGTAACTTTGTAGTATTATTTACGATCATTTTTTGTTTTTTTTTTTATTTTTCTGACAAAATTAATTTTGTTACGCCACTGATAATCGTCGTAGTACTTTAAGTGAACAGGTATTTACGTATTATAGTGAGTGTAAGAAAAAAGACATCAAATTCGAAATATTATATTAGACTTTTTATACAAAAATACATGAAACTGTATCATAAAAACAAAACTCGCATTTTTCAAATTAGATTTTACATAAAATCACAAATATAAATTGCACATTATAATATGCAAGTTGGATAATAACATTTCTGTTACAGATCAGTCTATAATATGAATCTTAAATCTAAAACGTGTTCATTTTCAAAACTATAGTACAGAGTCACCGCAGAAAACGGCGCAGCAATCGAAACGGATTATGAAATATCAGATCTCACCACGACTTTGTTTACGTGCAAAATTTAATAAATTAAAATGAATTCATTTTTGAAAATAACTTGTGAATTAAATTGCCTTGCATATAAACAAAATTGGGTGTGACATCGATTAAAACCGTCCAACACTGCAAACAAAATAAGATATATTACGCGTTTCTATTAATAAATTAATGAAATTCTTGAATGTACAAACGAATCTCGCCATCGAAATTTCATCTATTTACAATATAATTTATTTATGTACTTCTATTATAGTTTGACTCGATGAAAAAAGAAAAATATTAGCACTTCTTCTACAATGTCTTCCAGTAAAAAAATATATTTGAAAGCGTTCGAACGCCGCGTATAGAAACAAACAACATTTTTATAACGGAATTAAAATCGCAGGGATTTTATTTCTCGTTGAAAACAAAAAAAGAAAACATCGACATTCACTTTTTTACACCCTACAAATTACTTCGTCGGGCTCACTTAGACGTATTGTTATGGTTTTGTACAGGTTTAGGTAAACTCCTTATAGGGCCTAAAGTCAGTATGGATGATACACCCATGTTATTTAAGTTACCGGCTGCATTTCTGTTGCTCGCGGAAATAATCGGCAGAGCAAACGTTGTGTCTGAAGAGGCTCCCGGTAGTGGAATATAATTGTAGATGCCGAAGGTGGTCAATCTTTGTACTAGGCCAGGTTGCTTCAGATCTATGAGGGGTATTCCGAACTCTGTTAGTCCACCGGTCTTGTGAAAACTCTGTCGGTGTTTGTTTAAGCTGAGGGAATTCGGATACTTCGCCGGACAGAGATCACACTGGAACGGAAGGACCTTCTGTGTTTGCGTTGGGGCTTTCTGAGGTATTGTTTTCGTTGGTGACGTAGGCACAGAATCCGGTGCTGTATCATCAGTGAGGTCAACCGTTGGCAGTTTATCTCCGGGACTCGATGACTGAAAGAGATATTACGCTTTGTGTAAAAGCCAAAATTACAACGAGCTTGGAAACACTTACCTTTCCGTTCGGAGCGTTTTTATTTGCAGGGATAATACTGACTGCGCTGTTGAGGTTTATGGCAACTGGGGGCGGTGAATTCCTTTTAGGCGGTGTGTCTGCCTTCTTTGGTTTAGGTGCTGCCGTTACAGTGATGCCTCTCGTTGCCAGAATGTTGGCCACGGCTTTCGCATCTGACTTTTTCGGACTTGCTGGCCTCGCAGGGGGATTACGAACTGACAAGGTTATTGAATCAGATAAATGCATGACACTGTTATCACCGGGTTCAGGTGCATTTCCCTGGAAATTAAAAAAAATTCCTTTATATCTTTAAAACTTCGAAGAGATAAATAGCACATTAATTTTATAAAGCAATTAAAAGTAACATTCCTTGCTTTTATGTTTAATTTCTAAACTAATTAAGGTTATTTTACTTTAAATATTAAATATTACCAAAGTAGTAAGTTTGGTTGCCTAATTTTAAATATTAAATATTTCCAAGTGTCAGTTTGGTTGCCTAATTTTGATTAATCACATGGGACTTCAGAATTTGTTTTCTCTTACCTGAATACTCTGAATTTGTGGTAATCCCGTATTTTTAGGTTGCACGGCAATAACCTGGCAATCAGCGTCGTCATGCTTATCTGGAACCAGGACGTCCATTCTTTTTCGTTTCGCCTGGAGCGCCTGGATCTGCTCCGGCGATCTCTTGATCATCCTCGGGCCTTGCTGTCCTTGCGGCATCTGCTGACTAGTATTGGGGCCGTTCATCCTGGGCCTCGGGCCTCTCATACCCATAGGTGGAGGACCTCTGGGCCTCACCATGGGCGCCCTTTGCCTGGGCATCATAGGTTGCCTAGGGTTCAGAGGCTGCCGCGGAGAAGTCTGACCTCTCTGCGGCTGCATTGGCTGTCTCGGTGCCATGGATGGTCTGGGGGCAACGGGAGGTCTGTAAGGTTGCGCCATTGAGGTCATCGGCTGACCTATTTGCTGAGGTGGGGGTTGAGGCATTTGCGGCTGAGACATGGGGGGTCTAGGAGGTGGGGCCATCGGCGGAGGGTATCCCGGAGCAGGCGGATAATACATCGGGTTTGGAGGCCTGAAAATAAAATAACCCTATTTAATTTGAAAAGTGAGGCAAATTTTAATTTTTTTTTTTTACTATATTAGACATTATGTTGATATTTCTTGCATTAATTTTGCGAAAAACTGGCAGAGAAGTGTCGAATTAACCAATAAGCATTCATTGTGCGGCAAATCTTTATGAATTTTTTACAAAAATCATCGTGTCCTTTAATTCTTAAACACAAACTGTCAAAAATTCTAACCTACTTTGTATTTAGCCGTCATTAAAACAGACAGAAAGGTTTCCTTTACGTAAATCCAATTATGAACTTTAATATATGTGTGTGTGATGATTCTTCTTTTTTACTTTTTCGAACAAATCCCCGCCTCCTGATTCAAGAAAAACTTAGGTTAGATAACCTCAAAATATACTGAATTCTTCTTATTATTTTCCCTGAAACGCGCGGTCAGAGGTAAAAATAAAAGTTGTGGCTGATTAAAAGGGCCTTACATGCCAGAAATCAATAATTGAATCGAAGATGAAGAAGAAGAAGAAAAGGTTTTCTTGCATTACCCCCCACCCCCCACTACGTTTTTAAAATTACAGTTCATAAAATGATGTGTGACAGACAGTTGAAAACATCATTTAATTAATTTAAAAAATTAAGCAAATAAAAATACTTACTGATACTGATATGGTTGATGATACATGGGTTGAGTTGGCACTCCTGGATGCGGTGGATGCGGATACATTGGTGGTGGTTGATATGCATGAGGTTGGGGTGGAGGCGGTTGTTGAAACTGCTGAATGTTGATGAGCACGTTCTGCTGATGCATCTGTCCTCCACCAGATGGCTGAAGTCGAGACACCTGCTCAGCCAATTGTTGCATTGGTAGGCCAGCCAACGTATCCAGAGGATTTTGAGCCAAAACAGAAGTTGCACTCGAACTGTACACTTGCTGAAATTAAATTAAAATTGTTTCATTCAGTGCATCATGCAACTCAAATCATTTAATAGTATTTTTGATTGAATTAAGCAATTAAAAGTGCTGTAAGTGTATTTACCAGTGCATTCCTGTTGCGATCATCGAACCTGTCCAGTGAAATAAATTCGCTGTCGCTGCTGGTGAAGCCCAGGTCTTTAGCTCGGTCATTGTTATTGCTAAATAGGCTTGAGATAAGTGATCCGTCAGAGTCAGAACCGTCCGGTAGCCTTAGAGGGTCCTCCAAAGACGGAGTGGCCCATATACTATCTTCAGTCGTGCTTCCGTAAGCTGAATCACTGTTATCACCGCTGTTATTAAGCTCAATAATTTCTGCAAGTAATGAAAATCTCATTAATAATATGTGGTAACGTGGTAACTTGTGTAAAACCTACTGGGCATAGCACAATAATTAATTCCCGACACTGACACCCAGTTTTGTTTTAGGTTAGAAACAAAGGAGCAGCATGTTTACAAATAACATTGATTCAACAAAAAGCGTTTGTAAGAAATACCATTTTTATATTTTTTAACTTTATTATTGCAAGAACGAAGAGAGCTATTAGTGTTTTTCTTTTGTACCATATAAGAAAATTGTAAACAAAGATTTCCCCTAGCTTCCATCATAATATCTTATTCAGCGTCAGTGTTGCCAATCAACTCGACCAAAAATTCCTTTTTCAGTATACAATATTTTCCTAGAATTCTCTAATTAATTAATTAATCAGGGAAATTTAATTAGGACGTTGAAGTTAAAGAAAACATTTACAATAAGACAATGAGAAATATTTGTTAATTCATACAAAATTTCTGCAATTAACTGTTAAAACAAAACAAACAAAAAATACTGGTTTGAGTTGGCAACACAATTGAGAGTATTTTCACTATTTTCGGCATCAAATTCCGAAGTCAGAAAAACGTTAAATTCGTACCACCCCGAGATAGCGCTTAATAATAATGAGAAAAATAAGAAAAAGAAAAAGATGGTACTCCTTTGTTAAAATTTTTTAAAATTTGTTTTTACAGTTTTGTTTTTCGAATCTCACTTGTTTATGGATTGTTGTTTCTAAGTTTGAAATTCGACCTTTTTTTTAAATTTATTTTTTTCTTGCGATCGTCATTTGTTTTCGTACAATATACGGTTAAACCCCCTGGCCGCCTGAGGGCGCGCTTTAAGCGTCCATTTTCAAATATTTTTCTCACTTTCAGATTTTTTTGTCGTCGTTGCCACTATTGTTCGAAAAAGAGACCGTCTCGCATTAGTTTTGAATTAATTTGTTTTTCTTTTATTTTTATTTTTCGTTTCAAATTAATTCTTTTCCTTTCGTAAATATTACGATCGTCATTTGCGTTTGTTTGTAGTTTTCCGTCGTGGAATTTGCGATCGTCATTTGTTTCTCCCTTTTCATTCTCAAATTATTATTTTTTTTTGCACTTCTTCGCGAATAATTACCGTCATCAATTGTTTTTCCTTGTTTGTTTCAGAAATTTCCGTTGCGTAAATAAGTATTATGGTAGTAGTGTTTTGTTTTTTGCTTGTTTGTTTTCTGCTCAATTTCCTCAAACATTTCCGTCCCTCTTTGAATTATTTTCTTGCGATCGTCATTTGTTTCAATCTTCAAACATTTCCGTTCGTTACATTCTGTTTTTTTTTGTCGTTGTTGCATGCAAAGTTGTTTTTGAAAGAAGACAGTCTCGCAGTACTTTTGAATTAATCATTTGTTTTTTTTTTCCTTTTTTTCTTTTTGTTTATCTCCTGAGAAATTATTTCTTTTCTGTTGTCAAATTTACGATCGTCCTTTGTTTTTTCCTTCGTAGTGAAATCGACCAATCAAAATATTTTTGCATTTCTTTCTCCCTCGCACATAACTACAGTCGTCATTTGTTTTTCCCTCCTTTCTTCAGAAATTTTCTTTTCGCGTTATGACGGTGATTTGTTTTCGTTTGTTAGTTTTTGTGAATTTAGAATTATTATTAAGTCTTGAATGTTCTTTATTATTTTTTTTTAATTTAAATCTACAATTCGTTTCGCGTTTCTTTTTCTGTAAGAATGATCGTCATTTGTTTTCTCTTTCTTTCGTCAGGAATTTTTGCTTCTTTTTTCGTTTCTAGTGGCGGGTTTCTCGATTATCAAAAACGCTTTTCGTGTTTTTAATTGCTTGCAATTTTTCAGAAATCAAAAAATATTTATAATTTCTTTGGAATTTTAATTTTTCCAGTCATCATAAATGTTCTTATTTGGTTTCTGATTGTTTACCTTTTTTCTATCTTCTCGCAAAATGCAGCGATTATCGTTTGTTCCCTCTTTTTCCTTTTCATAATTTGTGAATTTAATTTTGAATGTTTATTATAATAACTGAGAACATTTTAAATGATTTTTTTTTTAATTTTCATTTCTAATTTAATTAATTTAAGAAGTCGAAAAATTTCCTAGATTTAAATGAGTTTTTACCTTTTGTTTGAAATTATTCTTAGATTTAACGACTTTTCCCCCTAAGTTGGTTCAACACTGTTCAGTGTTTCAGTGTTGCCAACCTAATCAAAGCAGAATCCTTCAAATAAGAATCACTAACAACGTAACGCTGTCTTCGAATTTCTAATAAATGGAGGGATTTTTGAATTTTATTGTATTACGGAAAAAAATGTTGAATTGTCTTTAAAAAAAATTATAAGCAATTCATTTTAATAACATTCCTGTCCGTTACAAAAATAGAATACATTAGATTTTTCAATAAAGAAGTCTTTGTATAGGCAACCTAATGAACACTTGTGTGAGTGGATGGCTGCCTATATTGAAGGCAACAAGAATTTTTTTTTTTTTTTGTTAAAAACATGACAACACTTCACAATTTAACTTTCAACATATTATGCAAGTCTAATGTTTTAAATACCTGAAACAATTTTCCATTTATTTTTTTTTGTAATTTCCGAAAAGAAATTTATATTCAAATTTCCAGTTTTTCTTTTACATAATTTTACTAAAATTTCATTAGAATAAGTAAATTCCCTGACTTTTGAATGAGAACCTTGAATTTTAGTAAGTTCAAGGTACCCAACTATGTAGAACTAAACTTTATGATCGCAATAATAATTTTTATAAATGAAGCTGATTCTTGTCTGATGAAAGTAAGTAAAAAAAAGTTTTGTTAATCTGAAGAAGCTATTAATCGAAAGTGAAACTTTAAGAGTGTTTTTCCAATTGTAATGAAACTTTTTACTAATAGTTTCTTGTAAATTAATGAATACATACCTGGTCTAACATCACCGTTTGGATTGTCGTCGGTTATTTCGGTAATGGTTAAGGGCTCTTTCATAAGCAGTCCCGACGACTTGATGCGAATCTTTGGATATTCGGGAGACGGTTCCGGTGGTGGCGTAGGTTCGGCTCCGGGTATGGTGTTTCCGTACTCCTGCGTGATGTCGTGTTTCGTTTCTTCTGCATTTTTATTCGAAACACTGGAATCATTGGAGTTGTCGCCGGTGCCGCCTGCATTTTCCGCAACGAAATTCGGGGAGAAACTGATTTGCGCCAAACCGTCCACCTCAGACGATTCGGCCGGAATGTCGAGTCCCTCCGCCAGGTTTTCCTTGCTGTCCGAAATCGAGTCGTCCTGATACGTTTCGTCCTCTTCCGGACTACTTTCCGGACTTTCGGACAGGTTTTCCTTCGGCGACGGAGAACTCAGGTTGAAGCTTGTCGGGGACGATATGATCTCGAAACTGTTGCCTCGCCTGCTTTTCAACGTTATTTTGATGGGCTCCTGGATTCTCGAGAGCAGAACCCACGGCTGTTTTATGTGATGGAGAAGGTGGTTGTTTAGGTAGTGTTCACTTGTGAAATTCACATTGCAATCCCAGCATTTCAATGATTCTGTTTCGTAATCATTATCTAGAAACAAAAAAGAAACAATACTTAGACCACTTCATTTTTTATTATATATTGTGTTGCGAGCATCAAAAAGAAGTGATTCTTTTATAATTTGAATTTACCGCCAAATAAAATTATTGTTAGGTTGGCAACAGCTCCCGCATGCTGCTCTCTAGCGGTGGCGTTCCGAGTTTTGAGATAATTTATAGAGTACAGTAATTATTCAGAATTCCTACTGTTACTTGTAATTGTAGTTTTTTTTTCTTAATTTTGTAATTTCTTTTCAAGTCCCTTATTTAAATTTTTTTTTCAATGTACATTTTTAGGCGACCCCCCTCTCTCTGTCTGCCATCGATCAACCACCCTTTCGCGGTAAACATGATCCGCCGAGCGTAAATATTGTAAAAGACAAGCAGTGTGTCTAACAGTGTGCACGAGGAAAAATAAAAAATACAAAATACAACTACAAAGTGGTCAGTCTGAAGTGTCCGGAGTTGGCAACAAAAAGATCCCTACATTAGTACATTTTTATGTTTGATGGTTTACAAACACGATTCAGTAATTTAGTACTTCCGCCGAACTGTTAGACGTGCCGTCACTTGCATTTACTGTTATAACAACGACATAACCAAAACATAACGTTTCTTTGACAAATAGATAAAACGGCGACATCTTACGATCGCTTTTTGACCATACATTACAGTAGGATAGACAAATTGAAGCGGATTTGCTCCTAATAAGGCGGCCATACTTGACGAAGCCCCAAGCAGGGCTGAAACAGCTGTACAGAGGCTGCTCGAGGTTTTCACTGCAATCAAAAACGATTTGCAACAAAATTTTGGCAGTTTAAAACCGGATATTGAATAGATCCTGATAGACAATTATTCAGTCATGCCACCTTAAATTAAGTATTGTCATCTCAAGACAGTTCACATTGACCACCCAGTATAAGCCGTCTTTTTTCTATTTGTTATCGCAGTAGACCGCGATTTTAAGTTAGTGGGTTGGCTATCATGTAAAATCAGTCAAATTCAATAGGTGCTTTCTTTCGCTTAAAAGTTTGAATCGTGTTTCGAATAGTTTGAACCTGAATTTCGTAGTTGTTGCAACAAAACACCTGCCTTGAATTTTTGATTGACAGTTCATTTGTAAGCAACGATAATTAAATCCAAACAAGTTTTAAAAATAGAGAGATTCAAAGAAAAGAATGGGCGCATTCAGCGGCTGAGTTGCTTAGTCAGCAATCGATTGTGATTGGCTCACATGAAGGTAATAGCCAATCACAAACGACTGCTGAGTAAGCAACGCATCCGCTGAACGCGCCCTATGTCTGTTTTTGAATCAAAACACGTTTGGATCTCGATTTTGTGAGCGAAAGAAAGCACTTGTTATAACCAGAGATCGGATTGACATACTCTGACGTCATCAATAAGGGAACGAGCGAGTTGTTAAAAGAAAACACAATTTTATTTTTTTATTTGATTTTTCATGGTAATCTAGGGAGCGTTCGGATATTCGATATATTAGTTCACATGAGTTCTTCAGAGTGCGCCGCTCATACGACGATGTCAAAATACGTGATTCCGATCCTTAATTGTCAAATTGTGACAATTTAAGTCAATTAAAAGAAATTAGGGGAATTTCGGCGCGAGTACGCCACGTGATGAAATGAAAACTGCAACATTGTCTAGTCTAATTCAGAGTACCTAACCTTAAAATATAAATCGAAATGACATTCATTGTCAAAATTTAATTGCACGAATGAGTATTCTACCACATTCTCACTGGATTTTCACGGCATACTACGATTACAAATAAATTTAAAAAAAATGGTTTATAGGTATGCAAACAATAAATAGTTAATAATACCTTTGCCATTCTCTCAATTTTGTCCAAATCACTACCAACCTAACATGAAATACACTAAGTACCAATGGTCTTTCGCAAGTTAAAAAGTTTAATGGTTTGTTTTTAAATCAGAGGAGTTGTCACGTGATGTGATTAACGACGGAATAAACAGCTGGCCAGTCAAACAATCTATGTAAAACGCTATAAAGAAAGTAATTTGGTTTTTGTTGATCAGCTGTTTTTTTTCCGCCATTAATCTTCCAAACTGTCACAGGATGCCTTTACTAGGGTTGCCATCTCTACAATTTAAAAATCAGGACAAGGTTGCTTAAAAATTCGGACGAAATCCGGACGAGGAAGATATTCAAAAAATCACTTGGAATTAAAAAAAATGTATTTATTTTTACATACAAGCTGGTCATAAACCACGCATCAAGTTCATATTTTGTTTATTTTATGTTTTCTCTTTGCAAAAACATGGAATTTGTTTCGTTTTCGTTGGCCCAGCCTGTACATACCTCCGAATTGCGTAGGAATTATTACGTTCTGAATTGTCCCACAAAATTAAATTTTTACAAATTTACATCATACAAGTTTTAAAGCAAATGCCTAAAAAAAAAATTGCATGAGCAACGAAAAACAAATTAAAAACATCAGTGAAAAGTTCGTAAAAAATCGAATGTTGCGTTGGAAATGTGGGGTAGGTACAAAAGTAGGGGAAGCCCATCCCTCGAGGTCTTGCCCGAACCGTGGTCGTTCCCTGATTAGGGGAACCATTCGGACATCATTTCATACAACATGCAGCGGAAACAACCCTCTCGAGTTGAGGATGACGCTACGGATTTTCGCGTGCATTGGAAATGACTTTTAGTTAAAAAACAAAAAAAAAAAAAACCTTTACATAACTAACAGTTCTAAAGGTGAAGTTACAATACGTTTTAAGAACCGAAATCTTAAATGTGTATTTACGCAAACGAATTTATTGGAAGTGTAAATATTTACCTTCTTTTTCTATTAAACGCTAGGCATGTGGGTGGTGTTTGTTTAATGAATTATTAAAACTCTGGTTTTCATGGTAGCTACAAATATTCTATGCCAACAAATTAGCTAAATCACGCATGATCCAATAAATTTAAGGTCTCAGGCGGTCATGGAATACAATTTCATGTCTTAGCTCAATGCAGTTTCCACTGACAGTATTTGACAGTACGTAATTTTTATTTTATACTTTGTTTAGAACGGAATATAAAGGTTGTAACGTGGAATCTTGTGCTGTAATCCTGAGCACAATCGTAAGCATTGTAAGGTAATTGGGACTCGTACATTTAAATGGCACGATAATATCTTACGATGCTTACGATTGAGCTCAGAACTGCAGGATTACTTTTATACTACACAAAAAGTCGATAGCATTTGAAGGTAAAATGCGTCTGTTTAAGTTAAGACATGAGTGTTTTACGCACAGCCATCTGAGTACTGAACTTTATAGAATCATACGCTATCTTTTGTATAAAGTAAAACTTGTATAAGGTGCTTTCTTTCGCTTAAAAGTTTGAATCGTGTTTCGAATAGTTTGCACCTGAATTTCGTTGTTGTTCTTGCAACAAAACACCCGACTTGAATTTTTCATTGACAGTTCATTTGTAGATAACCAGAATTCAATGCAAACAAGTTTTAAAAAATGGAGTGATTCAAAGAAAAGAATCAAAACACGTTTGGATCACGATTTTGTGAGCGAAAGAAAGCACCTGTAGGTACCATAGATACGGTCATTGTCCTCTGTCATGCTACATTCTGTCTCGAACGCATGGTTAGATAGTTACAATCATATTTTACATACACATATGCATATATTTACGTACATACATAACACCCCTATGTCGTATCATTTTATGTTATACATAACGTGCCGTTATCGATGATTTTGTATTAGAAATAAGATTCTGAACGTGAAATCATCGTTATCTATAACATGAAATGATACAAGATAGGTCCGATTTTATCATCTCCTGATAAATTTAACCGTCGGATAATATCCTAGGAAACCATTGTCGGCACAATGGTTTCCAAGGATATTAACCGACGGTTAAACTTATCAGGAGGTGGTAAAATCGGGCCATAGGAGTGAATATTTGTTTGTTTGTAATGTCATTAAAAAGCATTTAGTACATTACTTGTCATACACACCAAATACCATATGATTACTGTCGTATCAACATTGATTTATTTTGTATGTTGCTAAGAAGTAGTTAGTTTAAATCCCCTAAATGGTAATAATAATAATAATGAATGATTAGCTATTAAGTTAATGGTAACTTATGAAGTAGTGAAGCATACATTAATAATAGCGAGGGTTTCTTTTGTTTTGCGTTGGTTACAGAATCATTTCTATAATCACAGTGAATCATAAGGTTGAGATATTTTTCTTTATGTTAGTTGTCTTTTTAACCGAGGAGAAGAATAACACAAACTTAAAATTTGCTCACCAAAACGCTACAGTGCGACATTCAATTCCAGAAAATCCTTCGATTTGAATTAACAAGAAAGAAACTTTGTAAGCAAGCCTACTTAATATCTGACGGAAAAAAAAATGCCGTTTAGGTTTACAATGGTCGATCTGCTCAACTCTAAGTTACTTTAAAATAAAACTGACATACCAAAATAAAACTAACATACCAAAAATAAAACTAACATATGAAAAATGAAACTAACATACCAAAAATAAAACTAACATACCAAAAATAAAACTAATATACCAAAAATGAAACTAACATACCAAAAATAAAACTAATATACTAAATGGAATAAACTGCTTTAGATTCTACTATTTGTTTAATACTTAATATTAATAAAATATTTATTCATTTCATCATTTGGGGTGGCAAGGTATATTCTTTTACAAAACAGTTTTCTTATACTTTATCGATTTTTTCATTAAACGACTACGACATAGCGCTGTAAAAATACTATAACATGCTAACCCTCCCCTCCCAGTTAAAGGGTTAATATGTAACGTGGTTCTATGCCGCTTAAGAAATTCAATTATTGTTAGTACAATAAACAATGAACGAAAATTCAGCTCAATTTCTTCTACAGAAATTCACCAGTAATGGAGGTACCCTAAGGGCCAGTTTTCCAATTGGGGCTTAACTTTAAACTCCGTTTTATTCCTACGGAAACGAATGTCTTCACAATTGTTACCACACGAATAAAGCGAAGCTTAAAGTTAAACTGAGATGGAAAAACTGGGCCTAAATGTTGGTAAAGTTTTAAATTGTGAACAAACTGTCAAACGGTTATGACTGCAGGACGAAATTATACTGCGCTGTTCAGCATAGAAGTCGTATCTGCATTTCACACATTTGTGGCGGCGTCATAACTACAGAACGGAACTTGGTACATGTAGCGGTGGAAGGGAGGAGTAGGAGCGGGCGGTCGCGCCTTCGCGTGGACTGTGATTCAAATCAACACCGGACGTGAAGGGGCGACCGCCCACTCCTACACCTCCCTTCCACCGGTACACGTACCAATTTTCGTTCTGTAATCATAACATCTACATGCATACAAGTTGCAAGTTCTGGCTTATTAGATTTTGCCTTGCAACCTTTTAGCATTTAATTTTTAAATAAAAGCTACTAATTTAAACATCTCAAAGCAATGATTTCGTCAGTTACGACTTCTTACATTTAACATAGCAGCATACACATATTTCGTTCGGCTTATTTCGAACGAGGCGGCAACGAGCACGTGTGTGCACTGACGCGGCGTTGCAGAGTTATACGTTTGCCGCCTCGTTTGTATTTAATCGAACCAAATATACAATTCCGTTCTCTGGTTATAACAAAATTAAAAAAAAAAAATAGAATCATAACTATACTACATAAAAAAAATAATAGCAGTCGTTTGTATTAGTCGACGCATGTTTGGCTTCGGTTGAACATTTTTAATTATTAACGGGATTAAAACATTAATTTATACATAATTAAACAAGTAAAGGATACACTGCACGAGCAATGCTTGAAGAAAATGTTAAACTTTAATGAAAATACGTCGACAAAAAAACAATGACTGCTTTTATTTTTATTATTTTCTTTGTGAGGAGGTGTTTTGAAAAAATTAAATTGTATTAGTCACAATAAAAAATAAATTAGTATGGTTGCTTGTGCCTCGTGCTTATTATCTATCATAGATACTCCTCTTTTCTGCTTTTTGCCTTTCGTTAAATATTCTGCACAGCGTAATTAATATATGTATAAAAAAAAGTTGCTCGCAAGTGAAAAGAAGAATATTTATTTTAAAAAATATAATAATTGCTTTACGAAGCAGGGCTTTTGGATAATAAGTGCACTACTAATTTGAATTTCTGTACTCTGAACGTACTCACCAACATCAACATCTGCAGTCTGATAATCGGTTCCGGTCATTGAGCTGAGCATGGTCCTTTAAAACAGATAAAAATATGATGAAATAAAAAAGTTTTCTTTTTTTATTAGCAGAAGAAGCAAGTTATCTTTACATTGTACGCCTATTGAATCACTGTTTTTTTTTTTCAATACCAGAATCAATTAGAGTAATATGTTATCAAAACACCCATCCTAGTGGGCCTTGGAGGTGTAAACGTACGTCTTTTCTTGGAGGAATATGTCAAAATGCTGTAAGAAAAGACATGCGTTTATATACTCAAGACCTTTGTAGTCTGTTTTTTTTTTTTTAATGTCGGAGGAGTACTTTGAAATTTTGGCGCTAAAAACAAGCTCTGTCATTGGTAGCTGGCCGGAATTGATCAGTAAACTAAAGTAACTAAAGTAAAGTAACTAAAGTTGGAATAATCAGTGTAAAACGCATTTTTAAGAGAGTTCCAAAAAAAACAGGTCAATTTTTTATTAATTTATAACGGATATCAGATTAGACTACACGTCAGTTGTTATTAATTTTCTTGATTGATAATTTTACCTTGATTAATTTTCTAAATTTTGAAAATACAAAAAAGATTACGTTTGTTTAACAGGATTCGATCGACGCACCTCAAAAAATTTATAGACAATCTCATTTCTGTTAGAGATTAAAAGCTCTAATAAATAAGTGGTTTATAAATCACACTAATTTAGAAATTCCCTAAAATTTAAAATATGTTTTTGTTTTGGGAAAAAAAATTCATTTCCATATTCTGATAAAAAGTAAGTAGATTTTTTAAGGGCTAGTTGTACACAACTGTCGAAAACTTTTAAGACGAAAAGCAACACCCCTGGCCGTACAAATATCTGTGTTTTACAATTATGAACCTTAACAACATTTAGCCAGCTGACCTGCTTTTATGGGCAAGTCTAAATAAATAAATATTGGTTAAGGTTTCCAGTAATAATAAAAGACATCGTTGGTCCTATGTTAATATATCGCAAATTATATCTCTTTCCCTGTTTTTCGTTGGAAATTTTAATCTGCAACACATAAAAAACAAAAAGTATTTTCTTGTTTCTCAACCGCTCGTCATGAGAGATAGAGAAACAGGGAGGCTCAAATGCAAAAGGTTCTAAATTCAGACGGACTGTTTCAAATTCCAACAGATTTACTGCTTTTCGTCTTAAAACTTTTCGACAGTAGTATACCAAGTGTTTAAACCAACCTTCAAGTGAACCAGGTTCAGGAACAAAATCGAATCAAATTTTACTTGTGAGTGCATTAATTAATTAATGTTTCCTTAAGATTAGTTTATTTTGAACCCAGTTGAACGTCAGTTTATTTATACCTCCCATTAGGGTAGTTTGTCTTTTACTTCCACAGTTCAAATTCAAACTGAGTTCATTTTATATTCATTAGGAGTATAATTTCTTTCTATTATCGCATATATTTACTTATGTTCACACTGTGTGCCTACTTAATATGGCGGTATCTGTATAGTACAACTTTAATGTGAGTTATATTATAACGTCTGTATCTGTGTATAACTTTAATATATTGTATATTATATTATAACGTATTCAGTCGAAAAGAAAAAACTTGCAGCAATCCACGGAAAATTGCAATTTATCTTTTTAAAACTAAACAAGCTTTTGTTAACTACAGATTTGCGTGTTTAGGCCCGGTTTTTCAATCACAGGTTAACCCTAACTTTCGGTTTATTTCCATGGTAACAAGTGCGAAGACAATTGTTTCCATGGCAATAAACTGAAGGTTAAAGTTAACTTTTGATTGAAAAACCGGGCCTTAAAGTTTAAACTTGAATGATTATGAAATAAACAAGTGACAACTGTAAATAAAGTAAGTCAGAAGTATGTGATCTAAAACATACTTTCATTGTCATTGTTTCAAAGCATGCTGGACTTTTTTTCCACTGGAAATACGTTATGTTGAGCAGCCACTATACAGCCATCTCTTATCTCGATCTGCCAATTCTGTCGTCAGCAACGGTTCTCCTTCAAATTAAAGGTCCACCGTTTGATTTTCTTTAATTTAATGAGTTCAACACACCAGTTCATTCCTTTATTTAAAAGAATGAACCCTTGTCAGGGAGTATACAATTAAAATAAATGACGCCTTTGTTAAATCCAAATTATACGGGTCGCTGCGAGATAACAGAAACCGGCGACTGAGCAACCTATAGGTTGATTGATTCTGATTACTGATGATAGAGAGCGCGTTGTTCTTTCTTATATAAACTCAGGCACCATTCAAATGTATCAGAATTGTAAACATTTTTAATTCGAAAGTGCTTCGAACTAGCGCCGGACGGAGCACGCTTGAACTACATCTACATCTTTAGTCAGGATACGTTCCTATCGGCGGTACAAATTAATTTTTCCCCGCCATCGGTAACCATGGAAACAAGAGTTTTATGAATGACGTAGTAAGTGGGGAAGCACGTGAGTTTTTGCTTATATTTTCATGATGTTTTTTTTTTTCAATTATGGATTCAAGATCAGTTCAAGTACTTTTAAAGATTATTGTCACTAAAATTCTGTGCTCAAAACGTTGTTAATAACGAACAGATAAAACAGCGACCTCTTACGATCGCTTTTTGACCTGACATTGCAGTACGATTGACAAATTGAAGCGGATTTGCTTCTAATAAGTTCCCCGTGCAAGGCGGCCATGCTTGCTGTCAAAGCATAATGAAAGTTTTAAAAAAATTTGTTGTTAATAATGTTATTTGCAATGGGAAAGGTTAAATTATTTATTTTATTTTTTTTGAGAGAGATTCTATAATGATTTTATTTCAAGTACAAATTGCTGAACAGAAACCGTACAGTTCGCAGAAACACAAGAATCCCCACTTACTGCGTCACTATTACGTAGTTCAAATGTTTCCGCTAGAGGTCGTGTCGCCTAGCTAGATTCGCCAATGGTTAGAGAGAATTTATTATTTATTTAGCAGGTTAGAACCGAATTAAACAAACAGAGTGGAATCTGTGGGAGGGGCTTATCTGTTTGTGTTGCATTTGCGTATCAGGCAAAGGTCACGTGATAGCAGCGCAAGATATCCTAGCATGCATTTTATGAAGTCGCAGTTTCTTGTTTAAATTGCATTGTAAAGTGCGACTTCATAAAATGCAGGCGTGTACAGTCGCGATCAAGCTAAGCGAGACCGATTGACAGTTCCGTAAGCCTTATTACCAGCGCCAGTAAGGGCGCAGTTAGCTTACATCGGTCTCGATTAGGATGATCGCGACTGTACACTTGCTGCCATCTAATGCACAGTTGAAAGAAAAAAACGCAGCATCAATACAGAGAGGGCGTTAGGTTCGAGTAATTTACTGAAATCTCCTCTTTCCATTGCAAATTTAAATCAAGGCCCGCAGAAAACAATGAAAGGAAACATTTAGGTCCGTTCTGTAAGCTGTAAGCATTTCATATTGATTGTTATGCTTGTTACGGTACATATAATGTAACAACCATAACAATTGATTTCCCAAAAATCAATTGGTTCAATAGTTACGGCGTATTGAAGACTTATTGGTGTGGTTGTTACGGTTACATATCAATTCATTTCTCTTCAATTACAGTTGGATATCAATTGAAACGAGCTGATGCTTACAGAATACACGCGATTATCTTTTGGATGGCAATTAATTATGCAACAATTGGTGTTTTAAGACAGTAAGAATGCAAGGTACGGATCAAGGTACGGAGATTTTTTTTTAAATTTTACAAAGCGGTCAAATACAACTGTTTAAGTTGGCAGTGCTAAATTTTATTTTTAAATGGTAAAACTGGAGTAATTTCCTGATGTTGGCTGACTGATAACTTGATATTGACAGCTGTCATGTGACGGAACAATTTCAAATGCAAATTAACACGCGGGATATAAACTGCAAGCTTGTCGCATGTGACGTTAAGGCAAGAAACAATCAGGGCTATTCTGTAACAATGATACGCATATCAATTGATATGGCCTTCAACAGTTGAAGAGAACTTGACATGATTTCACAACAATTCAAGTGGATGGCCGACCGCCAGTTGAATTAACTTGATGTCACTTGATACGGATTGCAAGTTGTTACGAAACTGTTTACAGAATACCGATTTTGCAAGTTCACTTGATACATAGCAATGATTGATACGTATCAAGTCCATATCAATATTACACAATAGATCCCAATATCCGATTGCGGTGTTCTAGATCCTAAATAATTGAACACGAAAATTCTCTTGATTGTGTTGCCAACTCAAACAGTAGTTATATTTGACCACTTTGTATAGAGATCGAATCAATCTGTAAAGGTCTGTTCGTTTGTTTGCCCTTAAAGTATCTTCATCTCATATTAATGTATGAGGTTAGAATGAGACACAAATACTCTAAGTGCAAACTAGTGCAACAAACGAACAGACCTAATGGGGTCTAATCTGTAACATTGATATGGACTTGATATGGCTATGTTTGAAGTGACCTTGCAAAATTTTGGTATTCTGTAAATGGTTTCGTAACAACTTGCAATCCGTTTCAAGTATGATCTCGAGTCTATATGCATCTCTCTTCAATTTGCGGTCGACGATCGACGTGAAATGTTATGAAATCGTAACAAATTCTGTTCAAGTATTGAAGACCATATCAATTGATATGCATATGAATGTTACAGAATAGCCCTGAATGTGACCTCCAACTGCAAGCGATGAAGCTGTTTCATGAAAGTTAAAAACAGACAAAAGTTCTTAAAATTCGATCGGCATTCATAAAAAAAAATAATTGTAGGTATCAGTATGATTCATCATTATTCAAATTGTCGGCGTAAAATGACGAAATCGAATCATTCAAATCAAATGTCGATGGTAACTATGGCGACGGGGGAAGTTTAATTTATTCAGAATTGTACAGAGGGAGCCACGCTACACACATGGAGCAGGTTTTTCTCTTTCCTTTTGTCCGAACGCCATTGTCCATTGTTAATCTAGGAATCCGTGGTATTAATTGAATTAGTTTTCAACTTCGACAACAGATGTCACTGGCGCTCGCGCGATGGATGTTAATTATCAAACGGTTATAATTTGGAAAAAAACAACAATAATCATGTTTTTTGATGCGCAGTCAAGCAACACCGTTTCATTTAAAAAAAAAACACACGGTTAATTAAAACGCTAGCTAAAAAGTTTTGGAAGTCAAAACAAATAATGATGACCGAGTTAGTTTAAAAATGTCACGTAATCAACCGAAATGATCAGAGTCAGACATGTAATTAGTGACGCACGGACTTATTATGAACTATAAACTGTCATCACTCACTAAGTCAATCAAACTAAAAAAAGAAAAAAAATCATCAAACTCTGTTGCGCCATACAGAAAACGTAACTAATTAAAATATTTAGGTCTATTTAAAGTACTTACAAGCATTTTATACATTCCAAATAGACAGATTACTGTCTATCCACTTTTTTTTTGTATTGTAGATTAGCTTGTGTCAATGTATTATTATAACTACAGGGCACACGTCAATGTTAATAAGCAGTAAACAAAACAAGTGATAACTAACGCAACAACAAATTTAACCGCGAAATGATTGTGCAACGATCACTATTTACGTAGCCGGTTTGAGTCAGTCGCCGCATAGCACACTCTGACGCTGGCAGAACTGTAGGCTAGAGAGAACTTGCAAGGAACAGTATAGAGGCATAAGTTCGACAGAATAAAGTGTTCATGGGTTGGAGGATTGTCGGCGAACCAACCGGCGTACGGAGCCAGTTCATTTGGTTTTTGGTGGGGCGAGCGCAAGCGGAGAAAATGTAGAACCATTTGGAACCATTCGTAGTGGGGGAATATCGACAGGCACGAAACTTTGTGGTGATTATGAAACTCCCCATTGTTTGTGAGCCGAGTGTCGTACATGAAATTTTATGACCTGTTTTCGACGATTGCGCTGATAATAATTGGCACCCGTACCCACTCCGCGCAATAATCGGCTGCGTGAATACATTAACATTAATCGCGTTTATCCATTGTTTCAAATTATTACTGTTCGGAGACTGTACGGCTGCTCCGTTTTAATTTTATGCAACACCAACAACTAATTATCATTTACTCTAACAAAGGCGAAGGCCATTTAACAACCGCCGCTACCTAAATATGGATGCACCAAGTTTCGAATTTAAATATCAGTTCAACTTAAACAAACCTACAAATTTCAGGGAAACATTTTTTTTTCTTAGAAATTAATCCACTCAAGCACATTTTCAGTTAAAACAACAATGTTTTCAATTAACGACAATGCACTTAATAATTACTTGAACTCGACAGGATGTTTTCTTTTCTGCGTAAGCACTGATAACATTCTCCTTTTAAAATTGCATGATACTAATTAAGCAAAACCATAAAAGTTGAGGCATGCGTCATATTCGTATGTCATAAATAATATTTACAGGCTTCAAAGAAAAAAAAAATGTATGACTCGCAGCTCTAGCTCCAGAGCTAGAGTAGAGTTCTTTCAACTTGTTTTAATTAACCTCATTTTTTCTGTTTTCCCCTCGTTGACGTGTAGACCTTTCCTTGGTGCGCCCCTGCTTATTTGTTGTGTTGTTTCTTTTGTTGGCTACATTTTTTTTGTTTCAATATTATAGACATAAACATTATAGACATATCTGAGGACGGAGTTACAATAAACACTCACTCAGCATTGGTTAGGTCTTTCATTCCTAATGTTCTTTCTTTCTTTCTCGCTTCCCTGACCGCAAGAGGCGCTGAGGGTAAACGTCTTAGCTTCCGGGCATCGCATTCCAATTTGATAAGGACCGTGCAAATTATAAGTAACCCTTTACGAGTATGTATTCAGTAAAATGGAATAATCCACTTACCGGGGCCGTTTTCCCGGCCCCACCTTCTCCAGCGGCGAATCTAGAAGCTGCAGCTCCCTCATGATGATATTGGACACTGGGGAAGTCATCCTCGCACGTTGACTTCTTATCTTCGCCTGCATTACCCTCCACATTCACCTGTGGATACAAAACCCAACCCTCCCGATGGATATTAGCATACCTTGCCTCCCGAGCATACGTTCTCAGGATCAGTTGATGTCATCGACTGCGTAAGTGTCAAGCGCCACTCCTTACCGGTCCAATGACATCATCATGTCAGACCTTTCTGGATAGCTCAATGCCATCACCTGGTCAGGAATGCAATCAACCGAATTCCCACTCACAAAGAATGCAGAATACAGCTAATTGCTTTGTCGGTACCGTGCTCTACATCGGCGCTGCTTGCACGCTGCGGTAAGAGCCCCGATGCCGTATGCTGGTGCACGGTACCGTTCTCTGGTCAACGCCCCGGATCGCGTCCCGGACAATATTCTGCTACCAGAATACCTTCGCATAAAATCATGACCCTCATACCGCATTGCCAATCGTGAGAATGTACCGCCCTAACACTTCTGCCAGAACATACCATCTCAAGTCATATTCTGCAAACACCCTCTAGCTAATGCCCGGCAACATACCGCAGCCACCACATATATCACCAGGCCCATCCGTGGCCCCGTTTACCGACACGTTTCACCTTCCGCGCTATCCCTCGGGAGACTGCCGTCTCTGCCGTTTCTTTGCTGCCAAGACTAAACACGCCTCCATATCATATTTCCAAACTAATAACGTAAACAAATATGCTAGTACTTCAGAGATATCCCGAGAATCCATAAACTTTCATAAATTCTAAACTTCTAAAATAAATAACTACAACACTTTGCAACCAGGGCCAGTTGCACAAAGGCAGTTTAAACTCAAGTTTAACTGAACCAGGTTCAAAGTAAACAAATTCGCATAGGATCGTAAGCACAATGGCAGTTAATAAATATTATTTTTGAACGTGGGTTAGTTGAACTTTAGTTTAAACCTCCTTTGTACAACAACTGGCCCTTAAACTTCTTTTTTTTCGGGTAAGGTCATCCACGTGTGACTGTTACTTGTACTGACTTCATGGGCGTAGCCAAGTATGGGCGAGCCCGGACTTGATATTCTAACCAAAAAAAAATTGATAATTATTACAAATTTTACAATAGAGACATCTCACTTTTCAAATGTTTAAAAAATAAAGTATGCTTTTCTTAAACCAATAAATCTATCTATGCCTGCTATCTATTAAACATGTAATAATCATTGATAGTTTTAATGATTTTTAAAATGCGTACGGTTTTAGAAAAAAGTCTGGTTACGCCCCTGACTGACTTGTGCATTAATAGCTGTGTTTGAATATTCAGTTCCGTGCACTCCTATCCACTCCTTTTACACTTTTGGTCTCTCTTTTCCTTTAAGTGAAAGTGAGACAAAAATAGGAAAGGAGTAAAGAGAGTGCACGGAATTGAATATCCAAACACAGCTAATAATAACATTTCTTTTCGTTCTGACTTCTCTGCATTGATTTGATTATACTTTTTAATGGTGTATTAAAAGCGTTGTTGGTAGAGTATCATCCATCACCCATCACCTTGCGTGACCCCCCTTGTTTATGTATTGCAACTCGAGAATGTTTTGTAAGTAACAAAGCGGCCCTATCTTTAGACGATCGATCAATTTTATTGCGCAGCATTTCGCTTGTGCCACAGGCGGGTCAGTGTCCTTGCCCAGTCCGATGATTCAGTTGACGTAGCCAAGATTTTTCTTAGGGGAGGGAAAAATTAGGTCAAATCGTTTAAGTTGTTTACTTAATGTTCAAAATCGATCAGTTTTATTGCGCAGTATTTCGTTGAGTCACAGACGGGTCAGTGGCCTTGTCCAAGCCAGTGGATTCAATTGACGTAGCCAAGATTATTCTTAGGGGAGGGAAAAATTAGGTCAAATTGTTTAAGTTGTTTACTTAATGTTCAAAATCGATCAGTTTTATTGCACAGTTGTGTCACAGATGGGTCAGTGGCCTTGTCCAAGCCAGTGGATTCAATTGACGTACCCAAGATTATTCTTAGGAGAGGGAAAAATTAGGTCAAATTGTTTAAGTTGTTTACTTAATGTTCAAAATCGATCAGTTTTATTGCACAGTTGTGTCACAGATGGGTCAGTGGCCTTGTCCAAGCCAGTGGATTCAATTGACGTACCCAAGATTATTCTTAGGAGAGGGAAAAATTAGGTCAAATTGTTTAAGTTGTTTACTTTATGTTCAAAATCGAACAGTTTTATTGCACAGTTGTGTCACAGATGGGTCAGTGGCCTTGTCCAAGCCAGTGGATTCAATTGACGTAGCCGAGATTATTCTTAGGGGAGGGAAAAATTAGGTCAAATTGTTTAAGTTGTTTACTTTATGTTCAAAATCGATCAGTTTTATTGCACAGTTGTGTCACAGATGGGTCAGTGGCCTTGTCCAAGCCAGTGGATTCAATTGACGTAGCCAAGATTATTCTTAGGGGTGGGAAAAATTACGTCAAATCGTTTAAGTTGTTTACTTAATGTTCAAAATCGATCAGTTTTATTGCGCAGTATTTCGTTGTGTCACAGACGGGTGTGTTCTTGTCCAATCCAGTGATTCAGTTGACGTAGCCGAGATTTTTCTTAGGGTAGGGAAAAACTAGGTCAAATTGTTTAAATAAACAACAACAACCGTCTTTATGTTCGTGATTAACGTTGAAAAAAAAAAATCAGCGCCATTTTTTTTTTGTATTTTCAATAATAATAGTAGGCGGCAGTAGTTGAATAGTGACAATAAATTATTTACAGAGAAAATTGGAGCGGATTGTTTTCTCTTTGCACTGTGCGCTGAGGGGAACGGGCAAGTGCCCCAATTGCTTCACCTTGGCTACGCCCATGCGTATAATAACCTCTGTGTAGTCAAAGCCGATATGGAATGGCAATATTGTGCAATGTTGCCGATGGGCGATGCCATATTCCATGTTGCACAATAAAAATTATGAAACCATTTTTGCAGAGTTGCCAGGGCACATCCGGTAACTGTCCGGTGTTCGGTGACATTTTTGTTATCGGACCGGATACCGGATACTGGCTACTAATACACTAGACCAGGCCATGAGGGATTTTTAATACGAGAATGTGATAATGAGATTAAAGAGAAAATTAAATTAAAAAAAAAAATGCTTGTCTTTTATTAACAAATAAAATGTTACATTTACTTGTTTTTTTTTTTATTGGCAAATAAAATGTTACATTTGTAATAAAAAAAAACAGTGTTGAATAACAAATATAAAAAAATATATGAATGTGAATAAATAATTTTTGAGTAGTGAGCGGAAGTAAACTGTTTTTTTTTTTTTTTAGTCGTAGACATCAACCGCTTCCGGAAAGACTCTTTCAGCACATAAGTATCTTGCAACAAAGATATTAGACAAAACTAGACATTGACTTATATTGACCATCATACACATAGTGGGGCGGTACTCCCCCCGTGAAACCCTCACACTATTTATTACAGAATGTAACATTGTCCAGCGATGGATGTAAGTAACAATGGGACAAGTTGATTATCAGAAATTACTGTAATTAAGTCTGAAAATGTAAACAAAAAAAAAAACAGTACCTACACTCGACACGTTTTAGTTTTATTAATCTTCCCCCATCTTTTTTTTCGTTCCCCCTCCTCTAGTGGGATTGTTTTATACGTAACAAGAACAACTTGTTTTTTTTTGGGAAGTTGAATAAATCTGGCCGGATGTCCAACCTGGATACATAACCCGGATATCCGGTATTCGGTTATCCACCCAAAACACTGTACCCACTACGTTTCTACAGTTTTTTATTAACACAATGTATTGTAAAATTTTTCAAAACGATCTGCAGGCAGTTAGGGTCCCTAGATGTAATTGACATTTAACTTGTTTGTGACGGTTCGGTTTGGTAATTTCAGATTTTATGGTTGGCTAACCTAATTTCATATCAGGTCTGTTCCAGCACAGTAAGTTCTAAATCATTTCCGAATTTTATCACTAAGGCCCAGTTTTACAATTGTAGCTCAACTTTGAGCCGAGGTTTAAACCCTTAGCAACGATTATTTCAACAATTGTTGTGAAGGATTTAAGCTTCGGCTCAAAGTTAAACCGTCATTGTAAAACTGGGCGTAAACTGCACATAAAGTTGAAAAGAAACTCTAACAAGCTTTGAAATGACAACGATTAACAAAGGTATGTCTTAGCCCATACCCTCTTATTTAGAACTGTCACTTGGCGCAGAAAATAATCTCAATTTTCAATCATTAAAAATGCAATTAATGATGACTGAAGTTTAATATGAAAGTTAGTCATTAGCAAAACCTTGATTATTTCCGCAAAGAACAAATAGCCGAATGGAATATTTAACGCGAAAACTGAAGATGAATAATTGGAGGGTTACGTACGTCAACAAATGTCAGCGAGAAAACGGACAATCAAGTTAAGACGCACGTTAATTTTCCATGGATTGCTGCGAGTTTTTTTTTTTTCAACTGTACATACATACTTTACATCGCCGTATTAGCAAGAGCGCATGAGTAGTACAGTTCAGAACTGATTTGAAACTTACTGTGCAGAAACAGATCTTGTTATTGCTCACAGTGATTTCTCACTAAGTTACTAGATTAGAAAGAATTTCATATAATCGGTCGTAGTAAAAAAAATGACGAATCTGACAGTTTATTTCCGAACCCCTTCAAGTAAGATAAACGTGAATCAAATCTAGGATCCTACAGGTACAGGTAACGGCCGACAGCTGAATTCATACGTCAATGTCATATACAGCCAGTCCAATTCGTCTAAAAATGTGTTCTAAAACAGCAAGCCATTAAGAATGTCAACCAGCGCCCTCTAATACTCATTAATTAGATGTAGCTGTGGTTATGACATCGACGCCTATTTTGACAACTTAAATTTCGAGACGAACTGACATTTTTTATGGTCAAAAATTTCAAGATTACAACAATTTTGAATTTGAGGGAGTCACTTGACGTACGCTTTTCATTTTCTACAAAAATATTTTTAAGGCTCCTTGCACTGGCCATATATGGAATATCAATTCGGCTGGCCATACTACAGACGGCCAATTTTCCTGGTGTAGGGCGGATATTGACCTTTTTTTAACCAGTGGGTCAAATGTAAACTAGGAATCTCGAAGTAATGAACCTACACCACCGCGGTTACTTTAAATCATAAAATCAAAATCATCACCTTTTTTAAATTCTGTTTATTTTACTTATACGTTGTGATCAACTATGATTGAACGTGCCACTCAGCAATGAATTTTTATTCACCGCACGGTATCATGTAGAAATTATTATTGATATCCTTCCAGATAGTAAATTGCGGTTGATAAATGAAAAATTGTTGATATTTTGTGAGATATTTCAAAGGCAAACCTTGAGCCATTGTTGATCACTGTATGTAAGTTCTACGTGACGTTAACGGTTATGATAAGATATAACACACTTTCAAATGCTTGCATTCAAATCCGAGCTTCTCGTATAAATGATGAAATGAAAATTGAACGGGATATACGATATACTTAATAATAATAATGGTTTATTAGCCATTGTTACAAGTATAATTACAAGTATAATTAATTAATTACAAAGTAATATAACGTATGGACATAAAAGTGAAATTAAATTTCAAATTGATTGATTGCGAGCAGAAAGTGTTATCCATTCATTAGCTATCATCACAACTCCGTTATGTACTTAACCTTACTTAACCTCGATCTGAGCATTTGATAACTTCTTTTTAGTGACCTTAGCTGACTTGTCATGTAACCAAAACTCAGGTTGGTCTTCCTTCATTCCGCGATGTAATTAGCGAACGTACTACGTAATTGGATGTCGTTGTCATGGAAAAAATGAACCACATATAAAACATAAGACTTCTTGAAACAGACGAGCGAGACGTAAACAGACTCACGCAACATAAGTTGAACATAATAAGAATTATGTACCCGAACGTAAAGTGAAATATTTGAGAATTTATGCACGTCATTGATGTGACATTGTTCAGTGCATCCATTATTATTACGGGTCGGAATTATGTATTTTGTTCGGTTTATTGCGAACGAGGCGGCAACGAGCGTGTGCGCATTGACACGTCGCTGCAGTGTTATACGTTTGCCCCCTCGTTTGTATTTAGTCGAACAAAATATATAATTCCGTTCCCTGATTATTATACTATGTTTTGCCAACGCCCACCTTATACAGGCCTAATTCATTAGGTGGGAGATTATCTCGACTTGAAAATTGATTGTACACCGACACGGATGAAACTCCCTCAAGTATTCATGAAGTCGCACTTTGTAATGCAATTCAAAAGGGAGACACTGCGACTTCATGAAACGCATGTACAGGCCAGTATACTATTTATGAAATTGATTCAAGTCTATACGAACAAAAGCAGATGAGTACTTCATAAAATGCATGTACAGGCTCGTATACTATTTATGTAAATGATTCAAGGAACAAAAGAGGATATGTTTCACTTTTGACGATCAAAATCATTTTTGATGGCGGTTATTTTGCACGCGACCGTACATAACAAGAATACTTTTTTCAATAGAGTAAGTATCAATGAAATAAACTGGGATTTCACTGCAAATCATGCCAAAAATTCGTAATTTTGTAATGTGTTAATCAAACTTTCATCCATCATTTTGATGTCGGTGTCAAATTTCACAAATCCACGACAAGATTTTAGAGTGTTATGAATGTATACAGTATACACCACCGAAAAATAGCATTCGTAAAAGTGTATCAGTTTTTTGTGTAGACATATTTCGAAGAGTTAATTAAAAATGATTTTGAATACATGATTAAATAATGTTTTATTTTTTATTCCTCTAATCAGTTCATGTGTCGATCTGACGCTGCGATAATCTAGAATCTATTTGATCTACGTATTATTTCGGTGTATCTTCTAAACATGTTTTATTTGCACGTAGGTAGTAGATGTTACGAGGAAATAAAACATTTGAAGCTTCTTTTCTTTCAAAGAAGCAATCAAAATTAATGAAACAAGCGAGAAGCAAGAGAGATACAAAGTGGATTAGTCAGCTAAAAAAAAAAAAACAAACTTGAAGCTCGTGAATGCATGAAAGGGAAGGAAGAAGGAACGAAACAGCCTCGTCAGTGAAAAGGGAACAGAGTATGCCACTCAACTCAAAATTAAATTTCACAGTGTGTGGGGTTTTGTAGAATAGTATTTACGGCGTTGTCCTTGAGCCTATAATAAATCCCACACGGTTTCAAGCCCAGCTGTGGTCCCGAACTTGAACCAACATTATTTTTTCTCGCCGGATAGCATTTTTGTGGAGGTTATCATCAATCGCAGTGATAAACTCGGAGCATGAAAAGTGGCTGGCGTTTTATGTAATAGACTATAATAAAAACAAGATAGATTCTCAGCGGCCGCTATTGGACGAACTGCATTATTGATTTTTATTTTTGACCAATGAGAATTTTGCGCTGTTGGGAAATTGGAAAACTTGTTACCCGAGAGGGTTTTTGTTCTGGGATTTCCATCCACCGCATTCGTAATCGAGAATGGGTGGTGTGAATGTACACAGAAATCAGGGCAGGGGGGGGACGGGACCGTTTGTTTTTTTGGTAACGCTCCACGTAGAACGTAAATAGAACCAACGAAAATTTGATGAATTATCTTGGACACGCTTATCGCCCTATCGCCCCCATCCATTTTAATCGAATCACTAATTGAAAATTTTAATTAAACGATAAGTTCCTTTCAGATGGATTACCAACTTTAACAACGTAAACACGTACACACAGACAACGACGCAATCTATGAATTATTTCTCCATTTAATTAAATCACTCCACTACACATGTATAAGCATAATAATAAAATAGAACAAAAACATTTACTACATACACTTGTGTATGTGTATACCACAATAGGTTTATCTCTTTTTTTTTAATTAAAATTTAATGCAGGTAAGAATGAGTCATCAAATTATTAAGTGTGGAACACTACAGTGTTTTAATTAGGTGTTTTTATAAATTTAATTAAACTTAATTAAATTAAATCATTACTTTTTAATTAACTTACATTTGGAAGGTCGTTTTCATTTAATTAATTTGTGTGCCCGGTTTCTGAAACGATAGATAACTTCATGTAAAGATACATTTTTACTGAGAGATAGTTTTATGAAAAGTATAAACGGTATAATATACTTTATCTACAGAAAAGGTTCTGGGAAAGATCTTTCAGAAATTATAGTGAGTTTATCTCTACATAAAGTTATGCATCGATCGTTTCAGAAACCGGACATTAATGATACTGTTTGAAAAAAAGCAAAGCATGAGCACAATCGAGGAACAACTAAGTATACCGAATCAGTTATTGCTTTTAGAAATTAGGCAACTTATATCCGGTTTCTGAAACGATAAATAACTTTATGTAAAGATAAATTTGTATTGAGCGATAACTTTATGAAAAGTATAAACTACAAGTTAAAGATAAAGTTTTAAGAAAAGGTTATAGTAAGTTTATCTCTAAATAAAGTTATCCTGCGTCGTATAAGAAACTGAGTATAAAAGAAATGCCAAATCACATCATTATGTATACATACGCGCAAACTAATACATGAAGTTGAATTGTTTCTAGTTCTATAAAAAACAGATATTCTTCTAATTTCAGAAACTCATATAATCTTTAAAATACCTGCCATAGACTCAATACATTCTTTTTTTATAAAATTTGCTCGAGCAAAAGCGTCAGTTATTATGTAGAAAGGTGCATCGTTGGTTGAAGAAAATCGAATCGAATCGAATGTGTAGAATTTTTTTTTTTGACGATTTATTTAACCATCTTTGTATCTCTTCTACTTTACAGCGGCCCCTTAATTATGTAGTTGTTAGCTCCTAATTTAGACGGGGAACAGTTAATTTGGGTTGGTTCCACGAAGGGTGGCTAATCATTAATCATCTTTGTAGCACGATTACATATACAGGGTGTTACTGATCTTAAGTTGTTCTGAAACCAAAAGAATACTCAAGTTGATTGGAAACCGGTAAATTAAAAAAAAGAAAACTTTGTTACATTGCCCTTACAAAAAAAGGGAATTAGTTTTTTTTCTCGAAAGCACTTTGCAATAGGACTTTAGAAATGTCAGCGCAAATATAATTTTGTTGATTCTTGTGCGATGAAAAATTGTAAGAAGACAGTTTTTATATTTTAAATTGGACACTGTTAAGACCTCTCAAATAATTTTTATTCTCTTCTGACCGGCAAAAGTATCAAACGATAGTGAAACGTTGAGCGTTCTATTTTTTTTTCTTCGCTTGCGGTGTGGAAAACTGCTTTTCAGGGTCACTCTGTATACGTATATGCAAATTATCGCCGAGAAGTGCGATCCATCTCTCTGCATCCGTTATCTATTTTTCTTTCTTTTGCATTCAAATCGCCAGCGCCGCTGTCGGTTTTCTTCGTTGTCTCCGGTTATACGTAAAAGTGTCGGAAATACCAATTTGACGTGTGGGGGTGTGATTTACGACTTTCAAATGAAACGCCTGCCGCGGCATTGCTCAAACAAACACGCCGCTTTGTGACACAGTCGCCGTCTGCCGTTGTTTTGCCGAATATTACTGAAATGACTGAAAGGGGCGTGGCTTCCTCTTAAAATGCACGTGTGATTCTGCGTTTTTGCAAGATCAAAAGATACCGCTACATGACAATCATTTCGCCGTTGTTTACATTATCCCTTACGCTTGTTTTTCCTTAAATGAACACCTGCAACGATGTCGCCGTCTATTGATCGGTTTGTTTGCATTTTTTGTCTTGTTTTTTTGCTATATCCAGTTCTGAGAATTACAATTTTTGCAGCAAACAACAGCGACGGAGAGTTTAACTTGCGCGTTTACATTTCACCTTTCTTATCATTGTTCTTCCCCCCTTTACTTCTTTGATTCTATTGACTCGTGATGTTGTTTTCGATTCGTGGAGACCCTTCTTATTAACCTCGATAGGAGAGTACGGCCGGTTTCGGCTTTATTAACGTGCGACGTGCTTGGAGCACGCAGATCGTCCCCAATACCTGGTTGATGTCCGAAGGGTTTTTTTTGGAGCCCGTTTCGCGAGAGTTCGTCCTGGGGACGATACACACTTGTGGTTCTCGTGATGAGCCTCGGGGAGGTTTTCTCGTTGTGCCACATTTCGTAAGGTTTGACGTGGTGCAGGCGGACTGAAACTCTTAGCGTCGGTCTTGAGGTGTTTGCGGCGCGGTGGTTGCTTTTCTCTTTCGCGCACATTAGTATTGTTTTCCTTTTTAGTTTTGGACTTTAGTATCTACCCGTTTAGGCGACGACTTATTATCGACGGGTATGACTCATTGTTATTGAACGTTCTTTCCAATTTTGACAAGTTTTGAAACTATTTTCTTACAATTTCATCATTGAATTAACTCAGAGAACCGCATGCGTTTTGATTAAGTTCTACAAAGGGTATGACATTGTAAATTTAAAAAGAAAATTCGCATTTACTTCTGACATTAATAAAAACAAGCTTCGATTTACAATGTACATAGAATTTGCGAGTGCAAATAAATATATGCAGTAAGTAATTAATATTTCTGGCATATTTTAACTGATAAATGGCATATACTATCACGTGGTGCTCTTAATAAAGAATTGGATGTAATAATTTTTAAGGCATTTAATTATCATGGCTCACGTCACTAGGAAACTGCAAATTATTGAGAGTCAGGCTAATATAATTAATTTATACACGCGAACAACTTGTATACTATGTATATATACAACATGATAATTGAATGAGGGAATGTTTATTAGGAGTATTATTTAACAAGAATAAGAGCGTATCTTGTTCTAATATACACGCCCATATATTCGTTTTATGTACCACAGTACATAGTAACTTGCAGATATACAAAATATCATCAACTCATTCATCCTCCATAACCCTTACTACTTTCGACATTAAAATACATAATATCATTAGGTAATAGTTACTGGGTGGATGATATTTAGTATTGTAGAACACTACGGCATTGTTTTGATGATTTTTATAACTTTTTCTTTTCTGTCACTGTCTGAACTTATCTTTACGCTTTTGTAATAATTTGTTCATCTGCTATGCTACAAAATGTGTCGGTTTTGACTGTTACATTAAAAGAAAAAATTACACGTTACAAGAAAAAACATATACGTATTAGTATGTCACCAATTTTTTTAATTAATTTGTTTTTAAATGCGAGTAATTCTTAAGCGGTAGTTTAAAAGGCAGAACAGAATTTTAATTCTTAATTACTGGGTGTTTCAAAAATAGTGTCCATACACGTTACAAACTACTAACGAATTCAACTCTAAAATCAGAAACAACATTTTTCAGTCGCTTCGCATCGACGAATGCAAATGAAAAACGACCATATGGAGAGGAAAACAAATGTATACTGTAAATACATATACATAGAAGGGATAGGTCCTTTTATTCTAAACCTAAATAGTAGCAGAAACTGCCTTCATACTGCACGTGAAAGAATTTGGCATGCAAGAAAGGTAAGGTTGTTGAACTACGGCGTATAACATTACCTTTACAAACGTGCTACATGTTACAGTATTTCATTTTTAAATGCAACTCTGCATATATTATGTTGTGGTCTCGTAAATCAGGAAACAACGACAAATTTTTAACTTTAACTTGTTATGTACAAATAATGTTTCATTCTTCTATGAACGAGTACATAAGCACGTATTTGAAGTAAGTAAGTAAGTATCTATATATGTGTATACATACTGGGTGATGATCATTTTCAAATCGGAACATAGGAGGTTAGTATGATTACTCTTGATACTGATTTTTTTCCAATGTTTCTTAAAATGATTTTAATTAAAACTGTCTTTATCAAGGATAGTTATACTAACATCTTATGTTGTACTTACGTACGTATTTTCACCCAAACGTTTTACTTGATTTGATTTTTATTGTTTTCTCGTTTAAATCACCGGAAAGAACGTCTTGTTAAACTAAATAGAAGTCGTTAGACTTTTTTTTAGGCAAAATAAAAGACTGGATTGGTTTATGTTCAAACAATACTACAAATAAGTCAACTAATACTGATTGTACTGTATATAAAAGTACTGATACTGCAGTTTTGACTCTCCTAAGACTTATTATTACAGAAAAGTATTGAAAAAATTAAATAATACCAAATTAATCACTCTTAATTTTCAATTCAGAACGTAGGAGTTCAGTATGATTACTCTTGATACTGATTTTTTTTCAATGTATTTAAAATGATTTTAAATAAAACTGTCTTTATCAAGGATAGTTATACTAACATCTTATGTTGTACTTATGTACGTATTTTCACCCAAACTTTTTACTTTATTTGATTTTTATTGTTTTCTCGTTTAAATCACCGGAAAGAACGTCTTGTTAAACTAAATGGAAGTCGTTAGACTTTCTTTTTTAGGCAAAATAAAAGACTGGATTGGTTTATGTTCAAACAACACTACAAATAAGTCCACTAATACTGATCGTACTGTATATAAAAGTACTGATACTGTAGTTTTCACTCTCCTAAGACTTATTATTACAGAAAAGTATTGAAAAAATTAAATAATACCAAATTAATCACTCTTAATTTTCATTTCGGAACATAGGAGATCAGTATGATTACTCTTGATACTGATTTTTTTTCAATGTATTTAAAATGAATTTAAATAAAACTGTCTTTATCAAGGATAGTTATACTAACATCTTATGTTGTACTTATGTACGTATTTTCACCCAAACTTTTTACTTTATTTGATTTTTATTGTTTTCTCGTTTAAATCACCGGAAAGAACGTCTTGTTAAACTAAATGGAAGTCGCTAGACTTTTTTTTTTAGGCAAAATAAAAGACTGGATTGGTTTATGTTCAAACAATACTACAAATAAGTCAACTAATACTGATTGTACTGTATATAAAAGTACTGATACTGCAGTTTTGACTCTCCTAAGACTTATTATTACAGAAAAGTATTGAAAAAATTAAATAATACCAAATTAATCACTCTTAATTTTCAATTCAGAACGTAGGAGTTCAGTATGATTACTCTTGATACTGATTTTTTTTCAATGTATTTAAAATGATTTTAAATAAAACTGTCTTTATCAAGGATAGTTATACTAACATCTTATGTTGTACTTATGTACGTATTTTCACCCAAACTTTTTACTTTATTTGATTTTTATTGTTTTCTCGTTTAAATCACCGGAAAGAACGTCTTGTTAAACTAAATGGAAGTCGTTAGACTTTCTTTTTTAGGCAAAATAAAAGACTGGATTGGTTTATGTTCAAACAACACTACAAATAAGTCCACTAATACTGATCGTACTGTATATAAAAGTACTGATACTGTAGTTTTCACTCTCCTAAGACTTATTATTACAGAAAAGTATTGAAAAAATTAAATAATACCAAATTAATCACTCTTAATTTTCATTTCGGAACATAGGAGATCAGTATGACTACTCTTGATACTGATTTTTTTTCAATGTATTTAAAATGATTTTAAATAAAACTGTCTTTATCAAGGATAGTTATACTAACATCTTATGTTGTACTTATGTACGTATTTTCACCCAAACTTTTTTTACTTTATTTGATTTTTATTGTTTTCTCGTTTAAATCACCGGAAAGAACGTCTTGTTAAACTAAATGGAAGTCGTTGGACTTTTTTTTAGGCAAAATAAAAGTTGGTTTGTGATGAAACAATACTACGAATATGCCAACTAATACTGATCGTACTGTACATAAAACCACTCATACTGTAGTTTTGAATGTACTAAGACTTATTACAGAAAAGTATGGAACAAATTAAACGATACCAATTTAATCACTCTCAATTAATCAATCGAAACGATAAAATTAGAGACGAGTTAAAATGGACTCGACGTTCCTTCTGAATGATTCATTTTTCATACGAACGAAGCTCAAGGAGGAACTAATCACCGAATCATAATATCATTTCATAGCGATCCGAGAATCACCTACTTTTATACATACTTGCGTGGCAGCTTTTAGTTCACGAGCTTACTGTATGTAGTATAGTCGTCCCGTGTATAGGACGAATCGTGCTTTCGACATCGACAAGAAAGAAAAAAAAAAGTCGAGAGTCATTTCACGCGTCCGCTTCTTCTTCCAATTAACAGCTGCTGGACTCCTTTCTCTTTTGAAACTCAACACTTTCGGAATGGAATTTCATTAATTAATTAATTACTGACAAAAATGACTCCTCACAGCTCGTTTTTTTGCGCGCGATCAATTTCCATGTTTTTTAGAAGGCGGAGTAAAGGTTTCTCCTCCATTTACAATTACGTTTAATTAGTGTTAGGCACACAGGAAGCTCGTGCATGCTAATTAAGCACTGCATTGTTTGTTATCTTGTCTGTAACCATGCGAACGGATAGACTTTAGTTAGCCAATGCTGTTTATGAATTTAGCCTTATTTAATTAGTGGCTTATTCTTCATATCGGTTGATAAACGTGGTAAGCACGAGCAAAGGTCATCGCAGTTGCTAAAATTAAATGCTGACGTTATGATGCTCTTTATCAGTTTAGTATTATTTTTGTTACAGTGATATTCCAGTAATACATAAAATTTTATTTGATTAATTAATAGGTGCTACATAGTTGGAGTGAAATCGTCTTATTATAGCCTTTTACATAAAAACAGATGGGTAATACGCAGACATCAAAAATTATTTTGTGTTGTCATTGCCATCTTGAAACGGCTGAAATAGGCGCAAGATATGTCAATAATCGTGAGTGAGAAAGACACGAACACGCATGCCCAGGTTGCACTCTACCTTATAAATCTGAACGCAACCCTGGTTTCATTTGTTTCATGGATGGGTAGATAACAAAAGAATACACCCTTGTATACGTATACAGACGCCGTATTACGCGATACGTAATTATTTCAAATGATATATGTAAATTAATTCGTCTTATACTATAATAAAATTTTTAATCTTACGATAAATATAAAGTCTTTATTGGAACGATAGAGCATTAAGAATTGCATCATACATTTATTCCAAATTGATGTGAAATGCACGTTTTCAAACCAAAACACTGATTGTGAGATAAACCGATTGGCTAATCCAAGAGGGGGAAGTCTCCGCACTCGATTGCCTTCGTCTTAACTAATGTTACAAATCTCCGCATACACTCAGTATATCATCGAAAAGAACTCGATTTTTTTGTATAGATAATAATTCTCTCGCTGCCGTCTTACAATTTATTCACTAATGATAACAACCTTAACTTTGATGATTACTATTTTTGGTCGCTCAAAAAAGAGCGTTTACGTCAGTTCTAATATAAACGATTGGTTTCAATATATCATTAAAAAGAATTAATTCGACTATGTACTAATAATTTCGATAAAATTTATAACAATACTTCTTTGAGGTTAGAATTCGTAACCTGGAATGCTGCTGGATTGTCAGTCAGTGACGAAACTAGACGTCAAGCCGCCGGGTTGCAAAATTTCTGTTAGCGTCATCTATGCCACTTCCAGTTAAAATTTAAGCTCCTGTTAAGTCGGTAAAAACGATTATTAATCTAGACTGGTGCAGAGGCTTACAATTATTTAGTAGAACAAAGTACAACTTGAAGAAATATCATTTAACTATTTTATTAAAACTTTCATTAGCTACTTTTTTCTACGCTAAGCAAATCAAAACTGCTTAATTGCTCCTGGATTATCTGATTTCTAAAAAGTGACAAGAATTGTCAAAATTTTAGGTTAGAAGAGCGCCCCAAAACTAGGGCGTTAGTTGCAGTATACGCTTCAATTGTTTCCCAATCACCTTCTTGGAGAAGTTTGTTTTCAGCTGTAACCTCTTGTGTTCTAATATTTCTGTTCTCCAGCATTATTTTTTCAGTTGTTTTGAAATTGTTTCCGCACTTATGGAGGAGGAGAAAATTGCAGCTCATGGTAACAGATGGCGCCATAGAGGTTTATTGTTAATCAGAAAAGCCCCTGACGACTAGTACTGAGCGGAAATACGATTCAATTGTTCCTCAAACAATTTATTAAATAAATTTGTTTTCTTCAACTGTTCTGAAATTCTTTCCCGAAAATTAATTAGGAACAAAATTAATTGCGACTACAGATCAACAGATGGCGCTGGTTCTATTTGAAACTTCTTAGGTTCCGACTATTTTCGTTCAACTTCATTTATTCGAAATTATATTTTTTTTCGTAACGTTGCTAAGTTTTTCTTAGCGGTTTTCAATCAAATTTTATTTCCCCACAAATAAGGAGAACGAAGTTGCGTACCAGGGTAACAGATGGCGCCGCAAATGCTAATAAATTCTTTCGCTTTGCGTTTAAATTTTTTTCATTCGAAGTTGTTTTCGGAACGTTGTTTCTGGAACGTTTGTGACTTAACGTTTTTCAGTTTTTTTTTTCCCCAGCAAATTACAAATACAAGGCACGGGTTAGCAGATGGCGCGCTACAAATGTCATTAACAGGGATAAGAATTCAGGCCACTTGTGCTGCGAAGGGTACGAAAGTTTAATACTCGGACTGTATCCAGCCTCGGCCGCAATAATTTCTGCGAAGTGCAGACGTTCGCATTGCACTCCCTCCCCTCCGACTCAGTAACTGCGGAGCTGCGGATAGGTCGCAGGAGTAAATAGTACATTTGGCGTAAACAGCGTCCAACACTAAGTGGCCTGAATTCTTTTCCCTGGTCATTAATTACGAAATTAACGCTGGAAGTTTTTCTTCCAATTTACAAGAATGAATAATCCTCTCAGTTTTAATTTACAGGCGATTCAGTAAATGTCTCTTTTTTATGTTTTTTCTTTTCTTACATAATTTAGAGGTAGGTACAACATACCGGGTGTCTCAATAAGGTCGGCGACCGGTGATACGTGGATGACCAAGAGAAATTCAAAGAAAATGTTTTTAAGTATCCGAATTGACCGCAAGGGGGCGCAATCCAAAGCGTCATCAACAAGCTCAATAATAAAAATTCATTTTACTAACAAAAGTCTCAGAATAAGCCGCAGCTTTGATGGAATCGTCGGAAAGCTGAATTAATTCTGCGCAACTTGATTTTAGACTTACTGTCGTATCACCGTTAATAAGAGTGCAAGAAACAGTTGAATGATTTACTTTTAAAAAAAATATCATAACTTCTGTACTCTTTATCAGAAATGAACGAACTTCAGCTTTCCAATGACGCGATCAAAGCTGCGGCTTATTCAGAGACTTCCGTTAGCAAAATTATTTTCTTTGTTCAGGCTATTGATTGCGCCCCCTTACGTTCAACTCAACAATTTAAAAATATTTTCCTTGAATTTCTCTTGGTCACTTATTACAGTTTGTTATACAGGGTGCTGCATTTTGAAACGCAACACAGGAAATCCCATGTTATTTTGAAGGTGCTCGAATATTGGCTTCGCTAATTAATTCACAGCAAAATTCCATTTAGGTTTTTTAAAGTCCTCTTGAAGATGCATCTGTTTGCGAAGTTTGAGAATTTTTCATGCGCTGAGTTTTAAGATATTTAAAAAAAAAAAGATTCTGTAACTACCATTTATACCAAACCATCAGCACGGCCTTGCTCAATGATAATGAAAACTGAACAGATAATTAATAAATCTGGTCGTTTTTGAAAAAGATTGACAGAAGAAGCTTTTCCAGTAATTTATTTTAACATTTACTGATCAAGGCCGCGCTGATAGTTTGGGTATGAATTGAATTTCATCACTGATCTTTTTTAAATATCTTGCAACTGAGCGAGTGAAAAATTCTCAAACTTCACAGACAGATTCATCTTGAAGAGTATTTTAAAAAACCTAAATGGAATTTTGATGTAAAATATACGTATACCGGAAATACGTCATTAAATTAGATTCAAATATTAAGTGTTGATTAACGAAGTGATACCTACGAGTATTGTATATGACGTGTATGCATATATTCTTTCATGAATTAATTGAACTTTCTTGATTTGGACTCTAAAAGAAGTCTCCTACTTACAGAAAAAGAGTTACCTGCCTCTTCACAGACAGATTCATTTTGAAGAGGACTTTAAAAAACCTAAATGGAATTTTGCTGTAAAATAATTAAGGCAGCCGGTATTCCAGCACATTTAAATTAACATGGGATTTCCTATGTTGCGTTTCAAAACGCAGCACCCCGTATATCGCCGGTCATTACCCGTATTGAGACACCTGGTATATCGTCGGTCCCCGCCCTCATTGAAACCCGGTATCGTTCATATCATATCATATCATCACAAACATGAAACTTTCTGTATATTTAGTTCCTAATTAATAACAATTTTGGATTTGTACATACTTTAGGCTTCGATTAGGCGCCTATGGCGACTTAGCGCCGGGTTGCTTTGCAATCCCTGCAGCGCCCCTATAGCTACGCCACTGTTGTCAGTAGACGTTTAATAAAAAAAAAGGAAATGCGATTTAGAGAGGAAAGTGGATTACAAATTTCTCAGCATTTCGCAGAGAACAATTGAAAAGAATATAATTCGACTGTTTTGATTTGATTCCGAAGTCTTTGAACAAAAGAAAAGCCCCTGCTAATATGTGGAGCCTGACAAAAGACTATAGATTCATATTCCAAGGGTATCTTTGATTTGGGTTTTTATTGCTCTCGCAGTACTTTCGTAAAATAGTCGAACATGACCAGATAGATAAAATGCGCGGTAATAGATATTTTAATATTCGTTTGTCCTACAAAATGAAAATGAATGCTAACGACTTAAAATATCTGAAGGTTCTAAAAATTATCATGAGTTAATTATCAGCTCTAATAATAAGCGAGTTGGAGAAGAAACCCCACGCGTTCTTTCTTTTTGTAAACAAGTCAATTTATGGAACGCAGTTATTAAGATTTTAGATAAAAGCGTGCGCTGATAAGATAACGGATATAATGTTAAAAAAGAAAAAAATGGAGTCGCGTTTGTCAGCAGCACGAAAACAATTGAGCGTCTAAAAAAAAAAGAAAGAAGCGAATAACTAAGCTCGCCGGCAGTTTATTTACATAACAATGTTATCCATCTCTCCGAATCTTCATATTCAAGATAATTCCGCGCAGATAAACCAAGAATATCCGTTGTATACAATAGGCTTTCAACTCCAACCTGATTTCCTACTGCCGGCCTCACCTATTTCGTCCGGAGTGGGATAGCCCGAATAGATTACATTCCATGTTTTGCCAAGTGGTTCTCAAACTTCCCCTCGCCCTCTCCGCCCGCCGTGTAATGTAATGACAGCGATCCCCCCTACCCCCCTTTCCCCCCCACACCCGCCGCGCTTACAGCCGTGCCTGCTGCAACCGACAACCAAATGGAAATAAATTTTGATGTTTTAAAAGCTATGCACAACTAATAACAACAGTCACGCTAGCTGCTGACCTTTTTATGTGTTATTGCTGTTATGCCGTGTATCTATCGCGTTTCCATGGCAACAGGAAGCGATTACTAGTTACCGCCGGTTGACTGACACTTTAGCCTTTTTTTTTTCCTTCTCTCTGTTCGAGGAACGAGTTTCTGCGCAGTTAACGTTAATTGAGTTGACTAACGAACGAGAAATGTTCATTATGGAAACTAAATTCCAAGTCCTGCTGATTTCACGTTCGGAACGTGTTTCGCAACGCTTTGCTGACGAACTGTTTTATTGATTTCGCGTGATATTATTTCCAAACTGATTAACGAAGCAACGCTGAAAAAAAAAAATTGGTATATCATCATGTCACGTTCGTGATTACGATTAACGACGAACCTTTTTTCTGTTTGTTTAAACGATTCAAAAATAATTGGCTTATCTCTCGCAGGCTTTTTGATGAGATAATCATGACACGAGATCATTTTAACTGCCTACTTTAAATATCTTACTTAGCTTATAGCTCGGGGAATTTTTATACAACGCTTTTTCAAAGCATAGGTTTAAACAGATCCTGCTTTATCGAAAATGATTAATTGCTGACATAAAAAGAAACAAAGCAAGTCATCAGATACACAGCTGTTATGTCTAGTGTTGTATAGATTTTTTTTTGTTTAAATAATACAGACAAACAATATTATCTGAGGACGGAGTTACAATGAACATTCACTCACCATTGGTTAGGTCTCTCATTCCTAATGTTCTTTCTTTCTTTCTCGCTTCCCTCACCGCAACAGGCGCTGAGGGTAAACGTCTTAGCTCCCGGGCGTCGCATTCCGATTCGGTAAGGATCATGCAAATTATAAGTAACCCTTTACGAGTATCTATTCAGTAAAATGGAACATTCCACTTACCGGGGCCGTTTTCCCGGCCCCACCTGCTCCAGCGGCGAATCTAGAAGCTGCAGCTCCCTCATGATGATATTGGACACTGGGGAAGTCATCCTCGCACGTTGACTTCTTTTCTTCGCATGCGTTACCCCCCACATTCACCTGTGGATACAAAACCCACCCCTCCCGATGGATATTAGCATACCTTGCCTCCCGAGCATACGTTCTTAGGATCAGTTGATGCACCAACTGCGTGATCGTCAAGCACCACTCCGTACCAGTCCAATAACATGAATGCAGAATACAGCTAATTGCTTTGCCGGTACCGTGCTCTTCAGCGGCGCTGCTTGCACGGCGCGGCAAGAGCTCCGATACCGTATGCTGGTGCACGGTACCGTTCTCTGGTCAACGCCCCGGGTCGCGTCCCGGACAATATTCTGCTACCAGAATACCTCCGCATAAAAGCAGTTTGTTTCTTTTTTGCAGTGCAACAGTTTCGGCTTGCTTTTGATTATTTCTTGTTTTGACGTACATATTAGTGTGTAACTTGATTCTATTTCAAGCATTGTAAAACAGTTTCTAATGAAATTAGTCAAAAACGCTTTTTTTAAAAGAAAAAATATTTTTTTTCTTCGTCAATGTGAACGAAGTCTAGATAATATAATAATAATTTATTAATCTATCAATTATACAATAGAAAAAAAATAGAGAAAAAACAAGATAGATCAACCTATAGATAGTATATAAATCAAATTCAGTATCCATATACCTAATTGTGAACGCTTTTTAAGAGCAAACGACGTTTCATCAATGCAGCCATCATCATAAATCATAACCCACGATCAGCCCAGTGCTGATTTTTTTTTTAAATTTAAGTGTTTTATATGTTGAATACCTTTTTTTAGAAGATGCATAAATTTCATTTATGAATAGTGATTAAATAATAGTAATTAAAATTCAGCATAGAAGAACAGTCGAGGGTTTTGTAAGGACTTAAAAAAAATGACGTGGAAAATTGGAGACTTGTTTTGGGAGGAATTTAGGGAAGATACTTTGGCAACACTGCACATGGCGCGGCGTACCGCGGCGACGAAGATTTCTTTTGCTATGTTCTCAAGAGAGTGCGCCCACCTAGGCGAAGCTACCTAACTGATGCAAGTACGGCTTAAAAAAGTCGCCGCACTTCGCTGCGCTGTAATGCACGTCAGCCTTATTTCGAATCATTTATGACAGCCCTGTACAACAATTAAAAATGTGCAAAATAGAATCTGCTCACAACTAGTCTGCTTTTCAGTAGCTGAAATAATCAAAATTGGAGTTTATGAATGAATTTCATTCAGATTTCTACTCAATCTATTTTGGACTATACACTATACCCTATTTTTTTAATTGTAATTAAAATTAATAACCACTGCGTAATTTATGAATGAAATTCATTCATAAACTAATCGCTATCTTGGTTGAACGGCAATATTATAATGGTTATTAGCAAGGAGCGGATGACCTGAGGTTTTGCTCAAGGTTATTCAAACCGTAATTATTATATTAAAATTATTTTTATGGAATCTTGTAAGTAAATTTATTTTATATTATATATACATTCATTCAACGACTTATAAGGTCTCTGGCAATGCAAATCGCCTGCATTCGTCATCAAAAACCTCAATTCCGCCGCTCACTGGTTATTAGTTCCAATTATTAAAAAAAATAGGGTATAATGGATTTTTTTCTTGAAAGGAAAGAGTCATGTAGAAATTTGTAATGGAACCGACCAACTAAAGCTGATGACTGATGAACCAGAGAGAGAGAGAGAGAGAGAGGGACGTCGTCAGGCTCGAGGGAAAATATTACTCCCACTTTCCTTGCGTCCTAAATTGCGAGATGGGGTGATGCCCCAGAGATTTTACTCCATCGTCAACCCCCAGGTCTTGACGGCCCTGCCGATGACTTTATGGACTTGGATTAATCTCACTGCGAATAGGAAACTGTCTGTTGGCATCTTTGATGGTATGGGGTCGATTTTTTCTTGACCTTAGACCACTTTGTTGTTTGCTGATTTGCAAGCTTTTGAAGTAGCTGAATGTTAGAATTTATTATGCAGTGTTGCAACAGTTATTTCAAAAATATTTCGCCAGAGACTCATATGTATGTACAATGTGTCTGCTAAAGTTGTATGTTAATGGAAACTGTTTTGTTATTAGTCACTCTTCATAAAAGAATCTGCGTTGTGACGAAATAATACGAAACTAATCATCCTACTTGGCGTAATATGTACAGAGTGATCACAAATTGAAAAACTCAAATTTGCCTCTACAGAGAGGTCCTCCTACGGTCGGTAATTATTGAAATTTTAAAGCGAGCTTAAATTTAAATCATGTTTAGAATAGAATGTAGGCTCGACAATACTTATGTCATTTTATTATTCTATTCGATAGCATTTTTTCTCCTGATTACAATGATATATCACACTTAATAGTTGATATTAATTTGAAGCTTAAATAATTCAGATTTTATATGAAAATTTTATTTAATACATAACTTCAAACTTTTGGTTCATTTTCTTATCTGTTTATTATTCTAGTCGATAGCATTTTTTCTAGTGATTTCAGTGAGTATAATACTTAATACCTTTTTTTTTTCAAGTAAAGTTGGAATATGACAAAAAAACTGATATCGTTTCGTCATGTTTTTCTTAATAAGTAAATTTATTCCTAACCTCTTTTTTTATTTGTTAAGTATTAGCAACTAACATTCAGTTGTCGGAAGAGGAAAAGTCAATAAATATTGACTAAATGATATGAGGTGGTTAACACAGACCAAATAAACAGCAGTATAAACATATTAAATTACAAGAACAGAATAAATAAGTTGAATAAAAATTATAGAAGAAGAACATGACTGTGAAATAAATAAAGTGAAATAAATAAATTAAGGGAAATCTTCGAAATGTCCTCCACTGTTTTCAAGGCACAGATTCGTTCTTAATTCTATGTGTTAGATAGATAGATAGTTAAGTGTTGAGAGCCACTGAGTGCTAAAGAAATTAAAAAAAATACATTGTTATAGAAAGTATCTTTCAAATTTATCACAAAAATATTCGTTTTAGCTGCCAATGTATTTGTAGAAGGCACTATTCAGTAATATCTAAATATTTTTAGTATAATTAGTATTCACTTTTTCTTTTAACCCAACATTGCGAGTCAAAATTAAAAACTAGGCTTTTTCATTCCTTTACTAAAGCTGAGATACTAATCTAGCAAGTTATATTAGAACCAATAGATATTTTTCGGTAAAAATTCATTTTCGTAAGTGTAGTGCATTATTAAAATAACTATACAGAGAAACTTTAAATAGTTTATTATAATGTACACTATAGCTAAGAAATGAACTAAAAATTTTAAATTATGTATTCAATAAAATTTTCATATAAGAATCTGTATTATTTAAGCTTCAAATTAATATCAGTTATTAAGTGTGATATATCATTGTAATCAGGAGAAAAAATGCTATCAAATAGAATAATAAAAAGACATAAGTTGTATTTAAAAAATCGATGATGATGATGATGGTCGTGGAAAGAGGAAACGTTTGACTTCAATTCTGTTACTCCTATTCGAAGCAGAATCAAAAAGTGCCTGTAGAAAGTTAAATCAGAATTTCAAAATTATGTATAATAAAAGAGATACAGAGAGAAAAAGAAAATCGATTTTTTTACATTTTCATTAATAACTCAAGAAGAAGTGAGAAAAAAATCATTCTCTCAATGGATACGAATTAGGCATTGATTCGTGCAAATTTTCTTCCATTTAACCGAATTTGTATCTCTTACGGTTTAGGAGATCCCTTCAGTGAACACTCAATTTGAAACAGGTGGTATATCAGTCAAATTCTACGTGACGCTTAAATTTCACGTTAAGTGCCTGTTAGAATGTTATAAACATGATTTAAATTTAAAATAATGATAATCTTTATTATACGGTTAAATGTATCTAATAACAAATGGTTATATAAAATGTCATAGTCTAAACATGACTTAATTTTAAAATAATGATAATTTTTATTTTATGAATAAGTACAAAGTTTCTTTAATCTTGAACCGGACAGAAATATGATGGGAACACACACAACGTTTCGGTATAGATTTTCATCGGACAAGAACCAACTTCAATTTTATTTTATGGTTAAATTTAATTTAGAAACCAGAGATTAAGAAATAGAAAGTCCAAGTCAAGTTTTTTAATGAAAATAAGAAATTAGCGATCCACTCTTAATTGGCAGTATGTAAGCACGTGGTCTTATGGACTAATCTGTCATGTTATCTTTTCCGATTGTCTTATAACGCCATCTTTTTTTAACATATTTTTTGCTCACCCATGTACTATGTCCACCAAAAAAACCTGGAACATGTAATATGTCCTATTGTAAATGTTCGTCCACTTATATATTTCTGTGTTTTTTTTTACTTTACCGTAGAAACAAGATCCAAATTGCAAGATGAATTTTCTGAAAAAGAGACAACCCTAGAATTGTACTTACTTAAAATCTGATAACCTTGTATTTACTCTATAAGCTCCGAACTGCCATCGCGGTACAGTATCTTAAAAAGCAAAACCTTTTATAAAGAGTAACGTTTTTCCATAAAATTAATAACTGAAAAAAACTTACATGTAGATAACTCCAGCAGACATAGTGTATACCGATGGAAGACTTTCATTTTAGCCAATAGCAACAAGAAGCGTACGCATAACGTGTTTGCGATTAAGTGGGGAAGGCCCATTCACACATTTGCCGTGATCAGAGCAATCAAACTATCATTAACTAAAAGTCTTCAACCTTTCGATGATCTACTTCGAACAAATCTGCTTTCCGAGTGTTCAGCCAATGTCAAATTTGATAAAACTCTTTATGAAACTGCAACTTATTGGAAAATCGAATTGCCCAATTTTGTCTTTGCTGTATTATAAATAAAAAAAAATGTAGACTCGTATACATATACAGACCCATTTTTTTTTTATATGGCTATCAAATCAGTCTATAACGTGACTTCCGACTTACAAGATTGCTAAAAAGAATAGCTGTATAAAAGTTGTTAAAATTATCGACCGATGGATCGGTATATAATAAAAATAAGTATATGTTTATGTTTACACATGTAGTTGTCAGTTATAGTAGTCAGTTATAGTAAATTTCCTTAATGATGATTAAAATCAGGAACTTTTAGAAATTAACTTTTAGATCAATTTCATTTCTTCTTTCTAATCAAAATCAAAATCACAATAGGTAGTTAAAATACAAAATTCATTATTATTAATATTATTTTAATTAGTACAACAGGAAACTATTATGTAAACAAAAACGAATGGGTCTGTATTGTTACGTTATAGTTGTTTTGGTTTATTTTTGAATAAAAATGAATACCTTTTAGAAGTACGTACAAGTACAAGTATAAGACAGTGTAGCTCGAGCAATACATCTACTGCAAGAGTTCATAAACATTAATTTTCAGCACTTCACCGTTCTCTTACCATAGAAACCACTTCTCTTACTGTAGCGTAGTACTTTAAAGAAACGATCGCGGCTTGGCAACAATGGAATGTACTAATCTCACACCTGAGCGCGGTTTATAACGCTTTTAATGATAAAAACCACTGAGAAGAAAGTAACGGCAAAATATTAAGCTCTCTCAATTTTGTTCATTACTACTGCTATTTCAAAACCTTTGAAGGCGTTACTTCTTTAATTAACTTGTCACAAGTTAGTTAATCACTGATGAGCACATAACATACATCGACACTCAATTTTTCAGGCTATTGTGAATGTGATATACAGTGTTGCCTTTCTCTAAGCTCAAGTTATCCTCTTCATGCAAAAATGCAACCCTTGTAATGGATTATTAATATTTTTATAAGTTTTTATAAGTTTATAAGTTAATACTAAGTTATATTTTTCATTGAAAAGTATCATGACGTTACCTAATTACCTAATCTAATATCAGGTGGTGTTTTATTACTTTATCAAAAATTTTTACCAAAATATACCTAGTTGAAAAAATTACTCCTTTTAAAGGAATCCTTTTCGACTTAATACAATCCCAAAAAAGGAGCAAAGCCCTGCAGTCTGTCAGCGGTGGTCATAAATGTATGTACAGTTGGGGAAACAGAAAGCGGAACAGTAAACTTTCGTTAGTTTAAACCTTACTTCTAAAGTTCGGTAACTATGGTAATTGATCAACCTTCACATTAAGTAAAATGATTAATTAATCCGTTTATAATTAAAAATCATAACGAACAAATACATCATACAAATAAATCATACTAGTGTAATAGTTAGTTTCTATTTTACTTACAATTATTGCCATGCGAAATAAAATGAAACAAAATAACAGTCATGCAGCCTTTCGATTGAATTATTGAATGCAAATGTCCGGACATTGATTGAATTAAGATTTCTAATATATATATTCGACATCCAAAATGTCACATAGTTCTTCCAAAGGCTTCACTAATTCCATTTGATTCACTGGTCGAAAATTTTCACTTACATTTCCCTTAGAAAGACGATAGATACGATGTTAAGAACTCAATTTGAAAAATTATTTCTGACGTTCACTGACGGTAATAAATTTATTAGAAGGATCATGACCGTCACCAGGCGAACTTTACACTATTAAAATAATCGGAAATTTCGTTATAAGACTTGTCTCGCTTTATGTTTCCGCAACTGTACAGTTGTCAGGTGTGTTTTATTGACATCCATGTACATCCATTTTGTTATGAATGGCTAAAGTACGAATAAGAAATATGAATATCGAAAATCGAAATCAAGGTATAAATAAGCATAAACTTGTGTATAAAAGAAACTTTTGGAATGGCTGTTAGCCTAAAGCTTGGTTCACAGCTACTTATCTGTTTATACGTTTCCAATAATACATTAATCAATCTCACTTCACTCATATATGGGTGGTCACAATATATCTGTTCGTTTGTCGTACTGATGTGCACTCATAGTATTCTCATCTTGTTTTAACTAATCTGAAATACAACTGAAATTATTTTATTAAATACAATTGGAAAAGTTGTGAATAATTTTTCCAATCATTGACTGGTCACGCGTTTATAACTGATTTATGGCCAGTTGCACCAAACATTTAAGCCCAGCTTAAATTTAAGTATTGCTTATAAAGTGACATTCGAGATTACACGACGTTATATACGTCGTATTCTAAGTGGTGCTTAAAATTAAGCAAGCCTTAAGTGTTTCGTGCAACTGCACCTTAACGAATCTACGAATCGATAATTATCCGAGTTGACCGTTCCTTTTACATTGAATTCCTAATTCGTAATTTATTCTTGCCGGGTCCTTCCTCAGTTCTACAAAAAAGAATCCGGCCACTTTAGTTTAAAACAACATGAAATTGTTGTTTGGAGCGTGGAAAGATGTTTCCTATCTTTAGCTTACAACGATGAACGAGGAAGACCCACCTGGTCCACGAAGTACGGACTTCCAAAGAAGGTCAAATACCTCCGGTACCAAGCACCACACCCCCCAAAAAAGTTAGCGTTTGAATATTACAGGTGGTTTAATAGAACCTATTTTGTCAATCTATTAAAATGCATTTACTAATGGAAACGAACAGTCCCGTAATTATTTTTCTGTATTTCCAGATGCGTTCACTTCTTGTCCTTGATTATATGCTTATATTTATTAATATAAATAAATTTAAATCGTAGGTTTTAACTGTCAAATGTTCTATTGAAAAGTTGGTTTTGATATTCTGACAGAAGAAGATGAAGTAAAAAAAGGTACGACTTTCTAATCGTCAAAATTGACGGTTGATAATAATTGTAGTTGATTGTTGCTATTATTGTATTATATGATCTTCCTCGTATATAAAAGCTATTTATTATACAAGTGTCTTATAAAGCAAATAAGTCACGACTGTAATACATAGTTTTATCCAACGCCTGTTTATCATGAAGTCATAATAATGCCGATTTGGAATAACAGTTTAATTACGTGTTAATGATTCCACTAGTGTTTTATAGACCTCGTAATACATTCAAAATCAGCGTTATTATGACTTCATAATAAACGGGTGTTGGATAAATGAGTTTACACATTCATCTGAAAATCACAAAAAAATAAAATTAAAATAAAGAGCGGGTTTTCACATCAATAAACGTATTTTTTCGTTCCAATTGGAAGTGAGATGTGAAAAGGCCACACGTTGTCATGGAAATAATGTAAACGTAAGACTTCTTGAAACTAGGAAGCGAGACGCAAAATAAATTAAACATTGTATGTTGTACATACATACATTCACAGCCAAAGTGCAGTTTATGAAAACAACTCTTTGGTTTTTAACCTTCTTCGATGACTCTTGGCGCCCTTGTAGAATCCAGGCGTCCTGAGTTATGCACTCTGAGATTAAAAAGTACGTTACAGAAATTATGTGAGACGAAAAGAGTAATAAGTGTAATAAGAACTCTTGTCTCTTTTCGACATGCTTCGGTGTTTTCTGATTCACGATTAGACGCACAAAAGAATGGTATGTGCAAAGTTTCAGGTCAAAAAAAATCCCCCAAAAAAAGAACTTCATTTTACATTCACCTCTACCTACACTCAAGCTTGGTTCTCTATATTAAGAGCATCTAAAGTAAGTTTGGGGGGGGGAGAGTAACGGGTAACTAAATTACCCCAACGAAATCAGTCACTTTATGGGTGACAAATTGATGAAACGATGCATCGACGAAGCAATGAAGTGATAAAGCTGTGGATCGATGATTCAATGAGTCGATGAAGTGATGGATCGATGAAATAAACTGTTAATAAAATGATATATTGATGGATTAATGAAGCAATAGACCGTTGAAGCGATGAAACGATGGATCGATGAAGCGAAGGATCAATGAAACAGTGGATCGATAAATCTGTGAATCGATTGATCGTTGACACCATGAATCAATCGATGGATAAATTAAGCGATAGATCAATGAAGGCAATATATCGATCCAGCGAAGGATCCAAGGAAAGCCAGGCGGAGTAACGGAATCACTCCAACGAAATTAGTCACTTTATAGGTGGGTTTGTTTATAAATTGATGAAACGATGCATCATCGATGAAGCAATGAAGTGATAAAGCCGTGGATCGATGATGCAATGAGTCAATGACGTGATGAAACGATGAAATAAGAGGTTAATAAAATGATATATCGATGGATTAATGAAGCAATAGATCGTTGAAGTGATGAAGCGATAGATCGATGAAGCGAAGGATCAATGAAATAGTGGATCGATAAATCTGTGAATCGATTGACCGTTGACACCACGAATCAATCGATGGATAAATTAAGCGATAGATCAATGAAGGAAATAAATCGATCCAGCGAAGGATCGATGAAGCGATGATCCAAGAAAATCCAGGCGGAGTAACGGAATCACTCCAACGAAATTAATCACTTTGTAGGTGGGCTTGTTTATAAATTGATAAAACGATGCATCATCCATGAAACAATGAAGTGATAAAGCTGTGGATCGATGATGCAATGAGTCAATGACGTGATGAAACGATGAAATAAGCAGTCAATAAAATGATATATCGATAGATTTATGAAGCAATGGATCCTTGAAGTGATGAAACGATAGATCGATGAAGCGAAGGATCAATGAAACAGTGGATCGATAAATCTGTGAATCGATTGACCGTTGACACCACGAATCAATCGATGGATAAATTAAGCGATAGATCAATGAAGGAAATAAATCGATCCAGCGAACGATCGGTGAGGCGATGATCCAAGAAAAGCCAGGCGGAGTAACGGAATCACTCCAACGAAATCAGTCACTTTGTAGGTGGGTTTGTTTATAAATTGATGAAACGATGCATCATCGACGAAGCAATGAAATGATAAAGCTATGGATCGATGATGCAATGAGTCAATGAAGTGATGGATCGATGAAATAAACTGTTAATAAAATGATATTATCGATGGATTAATGAAGCAATGGATCTTTGAAGTGATGAAACGATGGATCGATGAAGCGAAGGATCAATGAAACACTAGGTCGATAAGTATATGCATCGATTGACCGTTGACACCATGAATCAATCGATGAATAAATTAAGCAATAGATCAATGAAGGCAATACATCGATCCAGCGAACGATCGGTGAGGCGATGATCCAAAAAAGCCAGGCGGAGTAACGGAATCACTCCAACGACATTAGTCATTTTATGGGTGAATTTGTACATAAATTGATGAAACGATGCATCGACGAAGCAATGAAATGATAAAGATATGGATCGATGATGCAATGAGTCGATGAAGTGGCGGATCGATGAAATAAACTGTTAATAAAGTGATATATCGATGGATAAATGAAGCAATGGATCGTTGAAGTGATGGGTCGATGAAACAATAGATCGATCAAGCGACAGATCGACGAAGCGAAGGATCAACGAAATCATGGATCGATAAATCAATGGAACCATGAATCTATGGATAAAGTAAGCAATAGATCAATGAAGCAATGTATCGACGTAGCGAACGTCCGACGATGAAGCGATGGAACCATAAATCGATGGTTAAATTAAGCGATTGATCAATGAAGCAATATATCGATCCAGCGAACAATCGATGAGGCGATAATAAATGTATGAAGCGATGTATTTATGGATCGATGAAACGGTGGATCAATAAGGCGATAGCTGGATGGATCAAGTGTAGAATGGATGACATGACTGATAGATTACGTGATGAATCGATGAAACGAGGTATTTATTAAACGATTTACCGATGATGAGGTGGATCGATGGATTGTTGATTCGATGAAGCTATTGATCAATAAAATGGTAAATCTAAACGATGGATTGACCGAAGCAACGTATCAATAAATGATTAATTGAAACGATGGACTGTCTGAGGCGATGGATCAATAAATCAATAGATAAATGATGAATCAAAACAATGGATTGACTTAAATACACATTTTCGATCTACAATGTCAGGAGAAGTACCCGAACAAACGGCTGATAATTATTTAATTTTTTCATTCAGAAAATAATTACAAGCCCGGTAATTTAAACAGCAGGATCTTCTTGCTATTGCTGGTGTCTGAGAACGTTTTCCTTTGTCATTTAGACCTCATTTGCGACATTTTTGTCTACTTTCACCACTTCCTCCAAGGCGCACAACTTCAGATTCTTCTGCTAACACTAGAGCTCTTCAAATCTGGTTAGTTTTTTTTGTAATTTGGGCAATTCTTTTTATAATAATTAAACGCCTTTACCATTGCACGTTCAGTTCTGCCATTTATATATTTTGGCACATTGACAAGTTTTTCATAAAAAAATATGTTTATTTTAAATTACTTTTTACTTTTATCGTGCTGCCGTACTCCACGTTATGGCAACATTGTTAGCACAGCTGAGATCACATTGTAATTATTTTTTTCATGTCAGATTATGACTTCCATCAAAATACATGCACGTAACTTAACGAGAAAAAAGAATCATAGCCCTCTAGAGTCTCAAAAGACCGTGAACGGCTTGTACGTAAAATATTTTATTGCCAACTGTAAACCTTTAGTTTATTCAACGTTTATTTGCTTTGTTCTGTAATGTTGTGAACATTCTTCGGCACCAAACAAAGAAAACAGTTTTGACGTGAGTTACAGTTAAAAATAGTCAATTTTATATGACTACGAATCCGGATACTAAGTAATCAGTGTATGGCGGAAAAGACTTGTATTTGTAAAGGTCGATAATAAATCTGCCAAACGCAAGCGTTATCTTTAACGATTTGGCAAGCTAAACAAACAGCATTGCCAAACACGTTCAGTGAATGCGCGCACAGCTGAATTTATGACTTACTCAGCACAGAGCACGTCATGAATTAATCGACATTCATCGCAGATAACCGTGGAATAATTTAATTCGCTAAAAATTAACAGAGGAGAGAACGATTTCTATCGAAAGGATAACGAGCGAGTTAACATTTTTTTTTTCTAATAGCCCAAGCGCGTCATAAATAAAAATACTTGATATTCCCCAGGCCCCAGGCAAGCGAGCGAAACTCAAAATTGCTTTCCATGGCCTCGTTTCATCCGTTGTAATGCTTTCTAAAATTATAGCATCAGACAGCTCTACCCAGACCCTCGTTGAATACAGGCAGGCTAAGTGGCATTACCCCTCTGCTCACCACTATACCCGCGTGACTGTACCTTCAGTATTAGTCACGCCCAGCTCTCTGGGACCCCTCACCTTCCTCTACCCGATCGATGGGGCCTTGAGGTCGTGTTGATGTTGAAGAAAGGGACCTCCAACGTTTCTCCGTCCCGTTCTAATGTGAACGTTCGAAGTGCAGGCTAAATAAAACTCGTTTTTGCCGTTGCATTTTTCCTTAACTCTCAAAAACGAAACCTTTGTTCGTTTGCCCTCCGATATTCATTATTCAAATTTATTCATGGATATCCTCTCTTTTTATTACCACAGTGGTAATAATTTCCGAAACTCTTTTTGCTTTTGTCGCGTTTTAGTAGTTTTTGCAGGCGTTTCTCATTCTCACAGGTATCGATTTCTCCTGCGCTCTTTTTTCTCCCGCCTTGGCTCTCCCAACAGCAGAATCGACTCGATATCCGAGCTGACGAAACTTTCTCACAATTTATCTTTGTGTCAGAACTTCCATGAGAATGAATTCGGGGAGCTTTTCGGACGAAAACGAATTTTTATAACGGCGTCTCCTCTCTCATTTCACAGATCCTTCCGAATGGAATACTCTTTTCTCCTATTTAGGTACTTAAGAAATGTATGGAATTTCTTAAATACCTAATGGAAAAAAAAAGTTACTTGATTTTTCTTTGTTGCCATACCATACACTAATTACTGATTTTTATTTGCTACCACACTCTGTATCTCATTAATGATTTAGATGAAAGGTTGTTTGGAAAAATTTCGAATCATTTTTCCATTTGAAATACGTAGTCTCAAAGCAATTAAAAAAAGAAATTGGCGCATAAATAAATTAGTGGACATTATGTAAGTTTATTGAAAGATGGAAGGCATTTTTAACAGATCAAGGCTCTGGGCTGGCTATGGATTAAATAAATAAAGTGGACGTTATGTGAGTTTATTGAAAAATGGAAGCATTTTTAACATCTCAAAGCTCTGGGCTAGCTCTGGAATAAATAAATAAAGTGGACGATATGTAAGTTTATTGAAAAATTGAAGCATTTTTAGCAACTCAAACCCAATTAATTAACCATCTTATGGTCTCATACATTACACTCGTTTTCATTAGTACAAAACTTCTCGAAATCTATTCGCATGAAAGGTCATAAAATCAGTCATCTCCCCCAAAACCATTTATTTGCAAAACGTCGTTGAGTTAGGAGGCAAATAATGTTCCCAGAATTTAGGTAAGTACCACAAATGACTCAGCCGATGAATTTCTTCGTGGGTAGAACTTACTTACTTACATTTAAGATGCAAACAACAATAGAGTTTCCAGGACAATACCGTAACGGTTTGGGTTTTTAATCCTCTAAAATTAGAAAGACCTTTTGTTATGGGGGTTTAAAGCTAGTCAGGTAAGAAATGTATTCGGTTAAACAGCGCTTTTGTGATTTACGACGATTCTCAGCAGCTTTTAAGGACCCAATGCGGCGGCCCTAACAGATTTTGGCGTTTTCGATTCACTTGCAGCGGTTGTACTCGGAGTATCTTCATCTCGTATTGTTATACGAGGTTAAAAAGGATGCCTGTATTCTAATAGCGCTTTCGATTGGGGTGCACTATGTGCGCTCAATGTATCTTCATCTCGTTTTATTCCTTGAGGTCAAAACGAGATGAAGATACGCTCAGTGCACATTGTACACCCTAATCGAAAGCGCTGTAAGTGCGACTAGGGCATATGAATCGAAAACGCTGTTTGTTTCGCAATCAGGAAAAAAATTGAGCAATTATGTAAATATTTGCACTTTTAAAACTCTGCATTTAAAAAAAAAACCTAACTTTTCGCGTAACACAAAGTTGGGAAGTGACAACTTGTTTTGATGTACTGAAGGCCTCAGAAAAGGAAATAATGAAGATATTCTGCAACTGAACTTCGCCTTTTGGTTCGAATGCACTCTATGTCTAATTTTGTTAATTATGATTTTGTTTATACATTTGGGCCAATAAGGTATATTATTATTATATATAAATGATTCTTTTCTGTTTAAATTGCCGGGAGAAAATGCTGTACGTTCCTTTTACCTTCTATCAACGATCTAAATACTACGTTTAAGTACCATACAAACTTGCTTTTTCAATCGAAACATCCTGTATTATACTATATCTTACTCTTCATCTATAACCAGCTTCAAGCGAGACACATTTCGCGTGCTACTTCCTGAATAAAAAAAATAAGTTGCAACTTAATATGTCTCTAACAAAAATTAACTCATACTTACAATATTATACGTATTATACCGGGTGGAAAGTTTCAAACCCGAACATAGCAAAGATCCAATGAGAACTACGTCTCTGTAGATGACTGCTCGCCATTTAAAGATACAAAAATGGTAATGGCATTAAATGAAAGATAAAATTAAGGTCAATGTTACCGTGTTAAAATTATTCTTATTGTGTTAATACTTTTGAAATAGAAATTAAATTTTTAAATTTAAAATTAAAAATGTAGTCGCCTTAGTATGTCAGATTTGAAGTTTGCAATTCAATAACCAGAATTTTATACAATATGTTTCTTATTCAAAATAAAATTCCATTCATGTATGTAGCATACTGACGATAAAAAAAACTGTTAGGATTTATCTCTTTGCTCCTGCATTGCTTCACAAAATACTTTGCTACTATTCTTATTAATTTCAATACAATGTAATATTTTCCTACTATTCCTATTAATTTCAATACAATGTTGATGGTAACTGGATTTGTGGAATTATGTTTTTTTTTTTAATATTCTTTATAGTTGTGTGTTACTTGTTCTTGAACAGCGTGAAACTTATTTAATTCTTAGTACAATTGAATTTAAAACTGATTTAGTATCGACATGTGTCGGTATTGATTGTCCATGGCATCATTTCAAGTTTATTGATAGTATCAGAAACAACAGTATTTTTGTATGCAATGACGTAGAATACAATTATCATTCTAATAAAGAAAGAATTGTTGTAACTTAAACGACATGAGAACCTACCTGTTATTTGCTCTGTACAATAATTCATAATACTTTTTGACTGAGGTATAAATTATTTTTCATTAATTGAAAGAACTGAAAGTTTCAAACCTGACAGGCGACTAAATTTTTCGTTTAAAATTTAAAAATTTTATTTATATTCCGAAAGTATTATTATTTAGGAATAATTTTAACACCATAATATTGTCCATAATTTTCTCTTTTCTTTAATACCATTGCCATTTTGTATCTTCAAACGGCGAGCAGCAATTCACAGAAACATAGTTTTCAATACAAGTTTGCTATGTTCGGATTTGAAACTTTCCACCCGGTATACGTATTAGATGTCCCAGATTTTTTTTTGGCGGATGTAGTACTACGGCGCTCAACTTAAATGATACTCCTGCACGCGAACCACACCCTTAAGAACAGCGAACGCAAGGGCTACGAAACCGTCAAACAGTATCGTTTATGGTGAGCATCGTTGTACATATTCTAACATATTCTAACAAACTTTTCATATTCCTTTTAACTATAGATCGAATTTAAATAAATTCAACGTATTTTCTACACAAACATCTAATAATAATAATAATAATACCTTTTTCATATAAACTGTAAGAGTAATTGAAACATTTAAAATTTTTTTCAATTGCTGTGTTTTTTTTCTTCTTGTTTAAAACATATTTAATTTTGGGTTAATTTTAAACATGTTTAAAAAAAACAGTTTAAATTGAAAAAAACAAAAGTTTTGTTCTTTCTTCTAAAAAAAAAAAAAAAACACACAACTGCAATTTTTACGAACGTCATTTCATTTAAGAAATACTTTTATACGTGGCGTTAAACAGTTGAAGCAACGGGAGCAGGTCAGGAACACTGAGGACACAACACAAATATTGAAAAGGGTTGCCAATCCAATAAATAAATCTCAGAGGTATCGATTGTCACTCGGTATAATGTTCATTTACGTATACCTAGTGAGTTTACAATTGAAAAGTTCATTAAGCATGATTTGATTTTTTTATGAAAGAAGATAGAGCAAAAAAAAGATAGCCCATCAACTGATTGAAGTTTGACAGATGGTGGTTGTCTGTTGGTTGTCAAATTGAAATCTCTTGCATATAAGCTTTGCATGCTGCGTTATGTCCTCAATTTTCCATTTATCCTTTCTTAAGGGCTTTCGCTAGGGAATAGAATAAATTTTAAGAGAGAGTTTTAAGTGCAGAATTTCCAGATTTTGTTGTAGATTATGTGTGGTTTAAAAAAATGGATGGGGTTTTAAATCTGCTTCATTTTAAAATAAATCAGAGTATTTGCCTGCATCAGTTTTTTTTTTTTGACAAAGACGCCCATAATTACACATAGGTTTTTCAGTAAGAAATCAAATATAAATACTGTTTCGAGAGGTCCGAAGAGCCAACAATGATTTGTTTTCTCAAAACAATAAATTTGGACTGAACATGATTATGTACTCATCGATTGAATCGTACACTCGTTAGAATGAAGGTGCTGCAAATGAACATTCCAACACACAGCATTAGAGCTTGTAATAGCTTGACATCGTACCACACAAGCTTTAGATTGCTGTTAATTGATTCAATTATAAAAAAAAAACTCCATCGCCGACGACGTAATGTTTACTTTAATTAATCTTAATTTAATGAATGAATTTAATGAATAGCTATCTATCATATCATCTCAGCGGTATTTGAAGAGGCAAGAAAAACAATAATTGTAAAAATATACGATACTCCTTACCTTTCGGTTCTTTCAAAACGTATTTGCTAAAAAATGGTTGGTATAGGAAACTTTAATTTCTTTATTCGATATGTATCGACGTAGCGAATTCGATGTACTTCCATCGAAACAGCCTCTATTCCTATTTACATCTAATATAACGAATGACTATCATTGATTGAGATTTATTTTATTAGAATAGCGAAACTTTTCAACGTTTATGTTGGTATATTACTATAAAATTTTGGTAAAAAAGGTTGGTAAACTGCTATAAAACTTTAATAATTTCAATGGTTTTCATTCTTATTTTTACCAATATTTACAGTGTTGATTAATTCAATCACAACAACGTGAGCTATAAGCTAAAACTTCAACTAAGCGATCACGTCAAAATAACGAACTATGAAAATTACGAGGTAGGTATAGTAAATATTGCCAATTCCTGAGTGTTCCCAAGCGACTAACTTTGCTTCAATAATTTATTGTCACGTGGTATTTATACATAATATAATAATTGGTACTTATACTCCGTTCATTATAAGAAGGTAGTAAGAGTATCGTACGCTCGCCCTCCGAGTCAGCGCTGTTAGAAATTAAACGTCTACACAACACCTTAGCGTCGTCACCAGAGAAAAGGAGAGTGTATGATACTCCCACTACCTTCTTATAATGAACGTAGTATAATAATATATAGCACTATAGACAAAAAGATTTTTTCAATCCGAAGTCATGCATCAAGAATTGTAAAATAATTCCACGTTTATTACTCAATATGGTAATGTTAAAAATACGATATTTTAAAAAGGATTCGGCTATGCGATTACGTAATTTCATGGCGCTTTCGATTCACCTGCACTGGTTGCTGCACTCAGCATATTGTCTTCATCTCACTTTATCACTTGAGGTTAAAGCTGGATGCAAATACTCTGAGTACATACAACCAGTGCAGGTGAATCGAAAACGCCACCGTAATTATAATCAGGGCTGAGGAATAATTGGCGACCTTCACGAAAAAAGAAACATCTCCAAAAGGATCGATGAAAATTGTTTTATATTTTAAACGTAATTGTAATTGGTCGACTGATACGCTGCAGAATTGAAAAAAAATTGACCTCTCTGTTTTTGGCACCTTCAGATAAATGGGAGCTTTTAATTCAGCCAACCATGGCTCTAGTTTAAACCATCGTTTCTGAACTTCTTAAACCACGCGTTTCCCCCAACATAAGTTATGGTCTTCAATTGTCGTGACGAATCTGAGGCAAGAACCTAGCGGAGATCCGAAACGGGCACGCGAAGCTATATTTAACCGCTCCTGTTTTTAACAGCACCATAGATCAAAGGTTTTTTTTCAATTCCTAGTCAGACATCACGAATTATAAAATGATTCCACGTTTATTACCTGCTCAATATGATAAATTAAGTGAAATGTTAAAAATACGATATTTTAAAAAGGTTTCGGCTATACGATTACGAAATTTCGTAGCGTTTTCGATTCACCTGCACTGGTTGCACTCAGCATATTATCTTCATCTCACTTTATCACTCGAGGTTAAAGCTGGATGCAAATACTCTGAGCACATACAACCAGTGCAGGTGAATCGAAAACGCCACCGTAATTATAATCAGGCTGAGGAATATTTAGTGACCTTCACGAAAAAAGAAACATCTCCAAAAGGATCGAAGAAAATTGTTTTATATTTTAAACGTGATTGTAATTAGTCGACTGATACGCTGCAGAATTAAAAAAAAATTGACCTCTCTGTTTTTGGCACCTTCAGATAAATGGGAGCTTTTAATTCAGCCAACCGTGGCTCTAGTTTAAACCATCGTTTCTGAACTTCTTAAACCTCGCGTTTCCCCAACATAAATTATGGTCTTCAATTGTCGTGAAGAATCTGAGACAAGAATCTAGCGGAGATCCGAACCCGGCACGCGAAGCTATATTTAGCTGCTACTGTATTTAACAGCATCATAGATCAAATGTTTTTTTCAATCCCTAGTCAGACATCACGAATTATAAAACGATTCCACGTTTATTACCTGCTCAACATGATAAATTAAGTGAAATGTTAAAAATACGATATTTTAAAAAGGTTTCGGCTATGCGATCACGAAATTTCATGGCGTTTTCGATTCACCTGCACTGGTTGCACTCAGCATATTATCTTCATCTCACTTTATCATTTGAGGTTAAAGCTGGATGCATATACTCTGAGTACATACAAGCAGTGCAGGTGAATCGAAAACGCGACAGTAATTATAATCATGCTGAGGAATAATTAGCGACCTTCACGAAAAAAGAAACATCTCCAAGAGGATCGATGAAAATTGTTTTATATTTTAAACGTGATTGTAATTAGTCGACTGATACGCTGCAGAATTAAAAAAAAAACTTGACCTCTCCGTTTTTGACACCTTCAAATAAATGGGAGCTTTTAATTCAGTCAACCGTGGCTCTAGTTTAAACCATCGTTTCTGAACTTCTTAAACCTCGCGTTTCCCCCAACATAAGTTATGGTCTTCAATTGTCGTGAAGAATCCGAGACAAGAACCTAGCGGAGATCAGAACCCGGCACGCGAAGCTATATTTAGCCGCTACTGTATTTAACAGCATCATAGATCAAATTTTTTTCTCAATCCCTAGTCAGACATCACGAATTATAAAACGATTCCACGTTTATTACCTGCTCAACATGATAAATTAAGTGAAATGTTAAAAATACGATATTTTAAAAAGGATTCGGCTATGCGATTACGAAATTTCATGGCGTTTTCGATTCACCTGCACTAGTTGCACTCAGCATATTATCTTCATCTCACTTTATCACTCGAGGTTAAAGCTGGATGCAAATACTCTGAGTACATACAACCAGTGCAGGTGAATCGAAAACGCCACAGTAATTATAATCATGCTGAGGAATAATTAGCGACCTTCACGAAAAAAGAAACATCTCCAAAAGGATCGATGAAAATTGTTTTATATTTTAAACGTAATTGTAATTAGTCGACTGATACGCTGCAGAATTAAAAAAAAATTGACCTCTCTGTTTTTGGCACCTTCAGATAAATGGGAGCTTTTAATTCAGCCAACCATGGCTCTAGTTTAAACCATCGTTTCTGAACTTCTTAAACTTCGCGTTTCCCCCAACATAAGCCCACGACCTCCTAGTTTATGTTTCATCATTTGATGATTTCATTGGCAAAAGGCTTCTTCGTAATAAGCGTTTCACTTTTTGTGACCGACTGCGACCGATCCCTCTGTATATCTCTTTGCGACCCTACGGGTTGAAAAACGGTTTGGTTTAATCAATCTAAAGTCGTCTTTTGCTTACTTTTAAGCTAATTAAACATTAAAAACAAGTGAATTCATTACGGGTTTAATTAGGTACGTACGTTTAATTACTAGTAATTAATTTTTCTTTGGTGCTCACATACTTTGAAAAGTAAATCCTGTTAACCATCTTGCAAGATTCTTTCATCATAAACCCGTTTCATTAATTCAGGAGGAGAAATAGCTCTACCTAAAGAACTGTATAGGTCGGCTGACGTGACCGCAGCAGCATTACAAGTGCTGTAATTACGTATCTGCCTCTTTGTAACGGATGTGGAAGTTAATTCCTTGGTACAACGTTTCAAAGCGATACACTGCTATGCTAGAGCCTAGCTTGCTAAGATCGTCACAAGTAAGTAAGTAGGTATGTGAGGAGAAGAAGCAGTGTCCTGCTTTTACCTGACGGTCGTAAAATGAACAGTTCCAGCAGCTGAACTTTCTATAAGCACACAGAAAGATACAGCCACTAGAACTGGCTAATATAAAAAGGCCACTGTGAAAGTAGTTAGCCTCCGAAAGCGCGTGTAATTATAGGTACCTGTTCGCTTATAATTATGCATAACTCAATTCACAATGAATTCTCAATTCATAACATTAAGTTCACTCCTGAGTACACAATACAATGAATTATTCATTAATTTAAACAGAAATAATTAAATATGACGTGCAATTAATTAATTCCTTGTACTTTGTGTTAAGCCTGCTTTAGGTTATCATATAAATTATATTAAATAAATGATACCAGCGAAAGGTATAATATGTATATAGATGAGTATATCAATTTTCTTAGGTTTAAAGATAGTGTATAACAGTACATACAAACAATTATGCTATGTACCGTAAAATCGAACCGAAATGGTTGTATTTATGTATTCGTTTCATAACATTTTCTTAGCAATACCTCCCTTTCTGGTAGTATTTTCTCGTAGCATAAATTAATAATTAATATACTCTAAAATGGCCTTTACAATTTTTTAAATTGGATTATACACTTTCAGTTTTGGGATTAGCAACGATTTGATTGATTTAAATATAAATTTATAAAATTGAAATTTCTTACTGGAATAAATTGTCGCCATCTATGATGTGAAGCAGAAACTTTCGCAACGAATTACAGATTTCTGCATCTGTTTAAACATTTTCCATTTTCTGCCAAGACAAATGTAAATTACAGACGCAGTTTGAACATTTCAAGAAAGCCTGAATTGCTACTATGCAAAGTTGTATTTGAAAATGAATCAAGCTCTTTTAAGTTTAAGTTTAAGCACACATCCTATACTATATTAGCCCGTGTTTTTTTTTAAATCTAGAGTTTATTTATTTAATATTTTATTAATTAACAAGATGCATACCTGGATTCAAAAAAATCAGCTTTTTCGTAGTGTGACAAATAATAATAATTAGAAACATGTTATAATTATTTGACGTTTATAAACACGAATATATTGAATTGATATATGTGTAGCTATTGTCAAATAAACAATTAATTGACAAATAGAACCAAATCCACAGCTGCAATGTACTCAGAAAAAAAATGCATTGGATCAACCAAATCATTGCTATTGACTGTTGTATCTCATCAAAGATATTTGTTGAATTTGGCTTTTCTGTTTGCTCCATTCTTGGAATTCAGAAAAATTGTGTATTTTCAAATAGAGAGTAGTCTGAAATAAGTAAAAGATCGAAAGAAGAGGAAAAAAGAAAGCAGAAAAACTTATGGCCGTTTGCACCATGTCTAGTTAAATATTAAACCAGGTTTAACAGTAAACCCAGTTTGCACTGCAGCTTAAACCGTAGTTAAAAACTCGCTAAACCAACTCAACGTTAAACCATCACGGATGGCGGATTAAATTGAGTTGGTTTGGCGAGTTTTTAACTACAGTTTAAGCCGCGGTGCAAACTGGGTTTACTGTTAAATCTGGTTTAATTTTTAACTAGACATGGTGCAAACGGCTATTAGAGGATTAATTTTTGGAGATATGTTTTATTGCCGGAAAACAATATCAAAACAGCATCAATTTCGAATGAATGAACCACATCTGTAGCGCCCTCTGTTACTCCGAGTCGTAAATTTGTAATATGCCTGGAAAAGATTCCAAAACAACTGAAAATGTTAAATTTCGAATGAACGACGTCTGTAGCGCCCTCTGTTACTTCGAGTCGTAAATTTGCAATATGCCGGGAAAATATTCCAAAACATTTGTGAAAATGTTAGGAACATTCGAGGACAATGCCCTGAACTTCAAGGACAATGTCGAATAAATAAAATTTTACGCTTAAATAATTAAAGGGAAAGAAAAAAAAACATTCGTGGCTCGTCAGTCGTAACTGTGTTTTCTTTATTTATTCAAAGAAACTTCAAACGTATGTAAGTGGCGCCATCTGTTAATCTGCAGCCGCAATTGATTCTGTATCTTCTAATTAATTCAGACGGTTTCAAAACAACTGAAAAAATATTTCAGAACGTTCAAGTACAATGTTCTTGAAACGACTTTGAATTGAAAAAACAAAAACGCTTGTGGCTTTTTCATCTTTATTTGTGGGGAAACGATTTCAAGGTCACTGAAAATCGCTAAGAAATTTGAGAAATAACGCTACGAAAGCAATTTCGAATAAATAAAATTTTATGCTTAAATAGTTAAAGGGAAAGAAAATAAACCATTAGTGGTGCATCAATCGTAATTTTGTTTTCTTTACTTATTCAAAGAAATTTCAAACTTATGTAAGCAGCGCCATCTGTTAACCTGTAGCCGCAATTAATCTTGTGCCTTCTAATTAATTCCGACGGTTTGAAAACAGCTGAAAAAATATTTCAGAACGTTCAAGTACAATGTTCTTAAAACGACTGAACTGAAAAAACAAAACGCTTGTGGCTTTTTCATTTTTATTTATGGGGAAACGATTTCAAGGTCACTGAAAATCGCTAAGAAATTTGAGAAATAACGCTACGAAAGCAATTTCGAATAAATAAAATTTTATGCTTAAATAGTTAAAGGGAAAGAAAATAAACCATTAGTGGTGCATCAATCGTAATTTTGTTTTCTTTACTTATTCAAAGAAATTTCAAACTTATGTAAGCAGCGCCATCTGTTAACCTGTAGCCGCAATTAATCTTGTGCCTTCTAATTAATTCCGACGGTTTCAAAGCAGCTGAAAAAAATATTTCAGAACGTTCAAGTACAATGTTCTTGAAACGACTTTGAATTGACTCTGGCTTTTTGAATTGACTTTTTCATCATTATTTGTGGGGAAACGATTTCAAGGTCACTTAAAATCGCTAAGAAATTTAAGAAATAACGCTACAAAAGCAATTTCGAATAAATAAAATTTTATGCTTAAATAATTAAAGGGATAGAAAAAAAAACATTAGTGATGCATCAATCGTAATTTTGTTTTCTTTACTTATTCAAAGAAATTTCAAACGTATGTAAGCAACGCCATCTGTTAATCTGTAGTCGCAATTAATTTTGTGTCTTCTAATTAATCCCGACAGTTTCAAAACAGCTGAAAAAATACTTCAGAATGTTCAAGTACAATGTTCTTAAAAATGACTTTGAATTGAAAAAACAAAACACTTGTGGCTTTTTCATCTTTATTTGTGGGGAAACGTTTTCAACGTCATATACACATTATTCTTGAAACGACTTTGAATTGAAAAAACAAAACGCTTGTGGCTTTTTCACCTTTATTTGCGGGGAAACGTTTTCAAGGTCATTGAAAAAAGAATTTAAGAAATAACGTTATAAAAACAATTTTGAACAAATAAAGTTAAACACAAATGGTTAGGAAAAGTTTCAAAGAAATTTTAAACATAAACAACGCCATCTTTTAATCTGTAACCGCAATTAATTTTGTTTCCTTTATATTCTGGAAGACTGTTGCAAAACAGCTGAAAACAAATTTCTTCCAAGAAAGGGTTCGAGAAATTAGGTTGTCTGGAAAAAAAAACAAGTGAGCACGGGGCTGGTCATTTAAAGTTGTACACTCTCTGGGAGAGAAGAGTGTCCCATTTCTCATGCTCACGCCTGTACTTTTATAACCTTCCGTTAATTATATTTTATGTAATCGTTGAAAATTCTTTATATTTGGATTCTGAATACCAATCGCAAACCTACTTGAGGACACATCTTCTTAAAACAAAAATAATAAACAAAAAAATAATAAAATTTTAACACAAATATTAATATTTGCTATTCGAGAAAATCACGGAGTAGCTGACATCTAGCGGAAGTTTTGTGAAAGTCCCTACAATAAGGAAAACATTGGAATGACTGACATTTGGTTAACCTATAAAGGTCGGTACATACAAAATATTAAATTGAAATGTTTGTTTATGAATTTTGTGACGTTTTCGTACTTTTATAATTACGTACACACAATAATAAAACTTACAAGAGCATTGATGGATCCAAAAGAAAAAGAGAGATTATGCTGAATAACATTAATGACAGCTCTTTGTTTTCTTTATTAAAGGAAGCGCCATCTATTGGTCACTGATTTTCGCGAATAAAACGTCACAGAAACTTAACTTTGTGCAAGTTTGACATTTCTAGTTTAACTATAATTTACTTGCCACGTGAAAACATTAATAACAAATTTAGCTTTTTGTACTTCTTCTCAGAATTCTGTACTTTATTGCAAAAAACAAAATATCGTTGGCGTCATAGGCCGAGATTGTGACGTCACGCCAATTTGTGGCAAATATTAGCCATTTAACTTTTATTTAAACTGTTTTTTCGGTAAAACTTATAATAACGACTCTATAAGAATAATAATAATAAAAAGGCAAAGGCTAAAGTTAAGTAATGACTGGCCCTAAGTGCTTGATATTTTATAATTTCATCGGCATTCATTTTCATTCATTAGTTTTTATCTATTATTATAGTCTTATGTACTTTTTGTTATTGTTATAGCACACTATAATTATTTATATTTATTTTCTTTTTTTTTAATTCAGATTTTTTGACATTTCTTTGAAATTTAATTTTTTTTTCTTGGAAATTTCATTGCATTTGCTGTTGAAACATTTCACTTAAAAAATAATGAAATTTCCATGTTTTCTTATATATATATTTATTCTACGTAGAGACCCTCTAGTTAGAGTCTGGCAGAGTCAGCCATCTTTTAGCAAAAAAAATTCCGTCAGTGTCAAATTGACAATACTTTCTAACCTTGCTTGCTCTTTCAAAGTCAAATTCCAACAATAAAAGTTCTGTCAGTGTCAAGTTGACAATATTACCTAACCTAGCTTGTTTATTTTCAATGTCAAATTCAAGTGTTGGCGCCAAACTGCGCCTCTATTCTTTCTTATGATTGGCTGAAGTAAATTTTGCTGAAATATGGCGGGACCAATTAAAAATGCACGCCATTCTATCTGACTCTTACTACAGGGTCTCTAATTCTATGCATACAAGCATTGACTTCAAAAACGAGTCAAGATGGCCGTGGTTTTCTCTTTTACGGACGTAGAGCGCAGTCTTGCTGTTTAAACAAGTCGCCTGTTCATGGGAATTTTTGAACATTTATGGGACCAAAGGAATCCCATAGCATTTCGTCGAAATTTTCAAAAATAGGGAAAAAGTGAAATTTTGCGTAATGTTGTGAGTAATAAAATAAATACGACCACCCTACTTGACTCCCTTTTTTTGAACACTCGTTACATTTATTTCTACAATTCTGACAATTTGTTATAAATTTTCATTTTTTTAAAAAACGAATAGAATTAAAAAAATATTCTATTATTCTAGCTGAATTTAAATAAGAATCTTCTACCTATTCTAATTTATGATTTGATCAAACAGTATTTGAAAAATACCGCATCTTTTAAGAGTGTGAAATGTGAATTCAAATTAACGAAACGTCAGCATTCTTCTTTGTTTTTTAAATCTCCCGCGCTTAGCAGCTGTCAGACGTCAGACTTTCTGTCAGTGTTGCCAACATGAGGACGATCTAAAACGCACTGGATTGTTCAAAAACTCCGGACGTCATTCACATACATTCCATTTAATAATAATAATCGGCTGTTTTAACCTCATTTTATTTTATTTGGAAAAAGAAAATGAAAGACAGACAAATCGAGTCGTGTTTGTCGTGCAAGGTGATCTCAGTGTGTTGCTTGTTGGGCGTGGGAGGATATTTATTCTACCAGGGAAAACTACAGTCCGGAAATTCGAAGTACATCTTTTACGCACTGGGGGCAGGTAAACAGCGTAACATTTGCCTAGCAACCGCAAATCAGCTTGAATTTTTCACTTGTCTTTTTTTTTTTTAGCTTCATCGGGACTAGGTTTCGGGGAAGTATTCGATAAGTCACCATTTCGAGATTCAAAACAATAATTTTATTGAAACGAAAGCAAATATCGAGTATATTTTTTTATATGTGTTAGGATGCACGCAGTATTAAATAAATATTTACAATGAATGCGCCGTCTCTTCCCCCTCTTATCGGCCCACTTTTCCTAGTTTAGTGTCGGTTTTTGGGTTGGCGGTTACGTTTTGCACGGCAACGACGACCTCGTTGGCACTCGTCTGCAAGTTTCGCAAGTCGTGGATATACAAAAGCCTAAGTACTTTGTTGGCGTGGTTTAAGGCAACGTCTCCCAAATCAAACCCCAAATCGGCCGAGTGAAAAGGAAATGGGTTTCCCTGAAAACACGAAAGTTAAAATTTAAAAATTTCATGCAATTCACGGGTAAATTACTTTTAAAATGTAATCCTTTGGGTTGGCAACTGCTTGGGGGTGTAGGCGTTGCTGTATGACTTTGCGACACGCCTCCAAGGTCACCAGGTTATCAGGATGAGGGCATACTTTCAATAATCTAGCCAGGTTTCTAATTCCATCTGCAAAACCCCGGCTGGAAACTGACATTACAATGAATACAAAACTAATTTTAGCTCGTTATCATAAAGCCTTACAATCCAAGTGATCCAAAGGATTATCTGCAATGACATTCGGAGTGTTTGATGTTTTTAAGTTTTCCACAGCGAGCATGTTGTACTTATTTTCTAAAAAAAACATTAAATGAAACAAGGCGGAAGGTATTGTTGGGGCGCCCGTACTTTGATTGGCGTACTCGGATTTCAAGGCACAGCCTGCAATCCAATCCAACACTCCTTCCATCGACGTTATATTCGTGGGACACACGAGCTCTTGCTTGTACCTTTCGAATGACTTGTCCCAATCGCCCGAGTTTATGTTTGAGAGTTGGTTCAACAAGTCGGGCTGGCATTTTTTTAACTTGTTGCGTTCCAACCACACCACCACTTTCCGCAATTCTTGGTCGCCTAAATTGAGGAAACGTTTAGGGAGGTTGGAGATTAGGTTGAAAACAGAAAATTTGGGAACTTACTGGTGCCCACGTTTGCGCATTCGTTCTCGGGAAATCCTAGGGCGGCTAGTTTTCGTTTTAGAACCATTTTGTTGTAATTAGAAAGCGTTTATTATTCGAAAATGTTTGGAACACGTTGACAGACGCCGGTAACCGGCGTAAAGCACAATTAACGTCACTGACGTAAATACCAACCTCACCATCACGACATCACTACTGCCAACCTACTATTGTGTATGTGTATTGTGATTGTGTGTGGATTACGTTTTATTAAGGCGAGACGCAAATCAGAGTAAGGTTTTAAATCGACACACTTCGTGTTCAGGTAGCGACTTACTTGAATTTCCTAAAAGTGTTGACTCTTTGTTGCTCTTGCGACATTTGTATTTGTTATCTTTGTTACACAAGAATCTCGGAAGGGGAATGTATTGGCGTTACCTGAACACGTGAGTGTGTTGATTTAGTGACCTTAAATGCGCGCGGTGGCGGACTTGTACTAAAATATGTTCTTCTCATTAGCCAGGTCTAATAGCCATATTGCCACTGCGCCGTTTCCGCTCTGGTTTGTACGTCGCGTCGCTTAAAGCGTCGTGCAAAACCAGAGCGGAAATGGTGCGGTTGCGGTACGGCCATAAGAGGAACTTACAAATTCCCCACCGCACGTGTTTCCGCTCTGGTTTGCGTCTCGCTTAAAACGCTTCAGCGCGCTGCGGCTACTTACGCTGGTAGTGTTAAGGGGGCCACAAACTTCTTCAATATGCGCGAATCGGGCATTTATTCTTTTTTGTCTATCCCTTCTTTTTTTCGCATTTTTCTTCTTTTTAATCGAATTGGTTTTCGCATTTTATTGCCTGACTCCTTTTTATAGTTATTTTGTTTCCTGCGAGTTTGTTTTTAATTGCAAAATTATTGTCGATTTTCATTTTTTTGTCCATCTTAGTAGGTACAACGGTGCTCACCATAAATGATGTTACCATTTAACAGTTTCGTAGCCCTTATGCTGAATGTACTTAAGGGTGTGGTTGTGTGGTTCGCATGCAGGAGTATCATTTAAGTTGAGCGTCGTAGTACGTCTTTCTCCGTTTCTGCTTTCGTATTACTCTTTTGTTTATTTTTATCAAATTGACTTTTCGCATTTTGTTGACTGACGCTTCTTGACAGTTGTATTTTGTTTCTTACTTTCAGAGATTTATTTGCTTTTTTGTTCAACTTTAGTCTTGAATTTTCTTTTGCTTTTTTTGTTCTTTATGCTTTCATGCAATGGATTGTCGAATTGATTTTTCGCGTTTTCATCGGCGTTTCTTCGTTGTTCATTGTTTTTCATTTGTTTTGTGTTTTATGCACCGCATTTCGTTGTTTCTTTCTTTATGGTTTGCTTTTATTTTCTACGAAATTTTTGCTTTATCGTTCGGCTTGCCGTTGTCGACCTTCTTTAGTTTTTGTTTTTTCGGTTCGCGCCTTGCGTTTTTTCTTTATTTAATTGTTATGATTTTTGATATTGTAAATTGGCGAGTTTTTATTTGTTTTTGTTTTTGTTTTTGTTCCTTCGGTATTATTTTATTTTGTTTCATTATTATAGAAAATTTACATTTCTTTTCCATTTCCTGCTCCTAATATTTCAAATAATGGCATACAATTAATTCATATTTTACACTTTGGCGTAATCGGGTTACGTTTTGTTATATATTTTGGCTATATTTTGCAAGAAAAATCAGCAACCCTGATACGAGTTACGGATCTGTCAATCGGTCTCGTTCAGCTTGTTCACGACTGTACATTTCGCGTAAGACAAATTATTAATTCAACTAAGCTATACATAGATGGCGCTGGCGTAGCCCAACTTTTTACGAAGACCCGTCTAAATAATTTTCTGACGAAATTAATCAAGCTTTAGCAACTTTCTTTGAATATTTTTGTTAATTTTAATAAATGTTTTTATTCACAGTTTTTCCTCCGTTGAAATTTTAATTTCGCAAAAGAGTATTTTGGTGATAATGAAAGGGAATTTTCACTAACTCGTAAGAAATTTCAGAAAGTTGGCGACACTGAGATTCGAAGTTCTAACCTTAAATTTTGACGTTGGGTTTGTTGAAGTTCCTCTCAAACCTGCGATTTGTTACCTTCTTTGTTATTTTCAAATGATTTCCTCGTAAATAGAAGAAGAACATAAGATTGTTTTTGAGTACGTAAGGTATGCTGTTAACACATGCCCAACGAGTAAAGAGACTGTACAAGACGATAGCGAGATTACACAGGGGCCTCCCTCCAGAAATGCAAGCTCTGGGCGCCGAGTACGCACGAGACGAGTTCAAAAGACACAAGAAGTGCACCCCCGCACAAGCCGCAGTTTTCATGGCCGAATGGACGGTGAGTCCCGTTTGCTTTACGAACAGCACTTTTCGTGAGAGTAGGAATTGCAGGAGTACGCTGTGACTCTGTCAAAACAGCTAGGGCTGAAAGGATTGACGTCGGGGTCGAAATTGGGCAGGACATTGAGCGAGACAGAATTGGAACATTTCCGGGATGAACAGATCCAGCAACTTTACGAGCTCATGTTGACTAGCACCAGGAAAAATGACGGTGACGGAAAAGATATTACTTGATTAATTCAGTTTGTAAATAGGAAATAATAATAATTTATTCAGGCAATGGAAGTTGATTTTTTGAAGTACATATAAGGAAACATGCAATTGCTGGTTGACAACTTTCTTTTTTTTTAACATGAATATTTCATATTTAAAATTGATGTTAGTCAGGAAAAAGAAGGCAATAATCGTGTGTTGGAGAAAAGAGGATGCAGTGTCAACGAATAGTGCCTTCTGAAAAAGAGAACGAATGTCAAACCTATGTTAATCTTATAAAAGGATGCAAGGGTCTATCATCATCATTTAATTATTACACTCCATTTTCATAAATTCTAATTTAATTTTAAAAAAAATATCTTATAACTACTAAAATCTTATTTGGTACCTATAGAGGCATGGTACCAATAGACTAGAGAGTGTACATTAATTTAGTTTTCCTAACCTAATAATGTGCACTATACAGGGGTAATAAAAATATAAGCCGCTACTTCTTAGACGAAACGTATTCCACAGGTCAAAATAAAGAAAAAAAGTTATCATAAACATGTGTACAGGGTGTTCACAGAAGACTGCTGTAACAACTAACTTTCTCATTTAAATTTTCGTTCCAAGTTCCAACTTGAATTCGAAAAGTTTCAGCACATTTTCTGCTTAATTTTATGGCAACGTCAGCGAAACAATTACTGTCAAATTTTTTGACGTCCTGAAGGAGATGCGTTGATATGAAAAAAAAAAACACCATAATATTCCATGAAAAGAAGTTAAAAATAAATGAAATTCTTGAAAGCCAGTCATTTTTTTTCGATTTTGTCATAAAATCGATCGGAAGATTTCAAATAGAAAAGCTACATGTACAGGGCGTCAAATTTTAAAGCATGCTCCACACGAAACGAAGTAACTTTCATTTGAAACATTTATTTGTTTATAAAACGAGTAACTAGAGACGTATGAAGGAAGTCGCCTGAAGTGAAACACTCTGTATATTCTACAAATTGTACTTAGCAATGTAATGACGTAAGTGGAACATCCTGTATAGATATTGCAGGCACTTCCTTGAATACCATGATTAGATAGTAGACTTTGGGAGACAATATTTCAGAGACATAATTAATTCGACGACCTGTACGCGATGCGATGATAAAAAAAACGCTATGATGTTCCGTTAAAAGAAAGTTAAAAACAACTGAAAATCTCAAAAACTTCAGAGCCGTTTGTTTTTCCCATATTGTCACAAAATCGAGCAGTAAAGGTATTATTCTTAAGTCACTTGGTAAAAATTTAAATAAGAAAGTTAACTACTGCAAAAGCTTCGGATGTACACCCTGTATACACGTTTATGTAACCTTTTTTCTTTATTTTGACCTGCAGAATACGTTTCTGAAGTAGCGACCCATTTTGCTTTTTTGTTACAACCTGTATAATTTAAATAATTTATTTATATGATCATTAAGAGTACAATTAATTACAAAATAAGAAGCACAAATAATTATACGATATAAATATGTAATACTTAATTAATGTTAGCCTTACAACTACTACCTACTTGTCAATCTGTAGATACAAATACATCTGCAGATACAAATTTATCCTATCCTATGTCTGTAAAATGTGCAAAATATGTATGTTTAACGGACGCTACGATAATGAGTAGATTAGGACATTTTGGGCGTTACCCACGGCAACGCAGTGGAGGACCCTTGGATGCATGCAAACGATTTAGCAGTCCTCGCATTGCGTAACCAAGACAACGGCCAAAAACTCCGAAATCTAATAATAAGGCATTCTCGATAGTTACTCTGTCTATGATTGTGCAAGTTGTACAAAAGAAAAAATCTTTTAGAGCGTTTTCGACTGGCTGTACTAGTGTGCACTAACCGTATTTCCATCTCGCTTCAGCTTTATGTAATAAAACGAGATAGAGATATCCTCAGTACAACCAGTGGAAAACGCAATTACAAAAGAGACTTTGCGTTTTCAGTTAGAAGACACTAGAAGCAACAAATCATAAAATTGACAGATACTCATCGCTTTATTAATTTAAATAGTTTTTTCTTTCGTCATTGTGCGTAACAGTGGCCGTTACATACCAAGCAAGTTTGTTTGGTTTTTGGTTCTTGCTGGTGCAACAGACGTCTCTCTTTGTTGAAGCGGACCGTACTGAACTCGAGGATTTTCTCTGCAAGCCATGCATTAAAGGCGTTCATTAATTCCCTGAGCGCCAGCTCTACGTTCAGGAAAAACAGATGCAGATACTTCGAAAAGAAATCCAAGGTCCTTTTGGCAGTGCAAGGATTGATGGTGTACTCGGCGTTAAATGCTTGTTCGTCAAAGCCCGCCGTCGCTTTCGCTTCCGACAATTTGATTTGATAATCTTGTTCCATGTCATCGACCTTCAGTTGCAGGAAAGTGACCACGAATTTGATTATTTTATAAAGCACATCTCCGTGTGGAGACAGTTGGTTAAAAACGCTTACAAAGTTTATTCCATCGTTCTTTAACTTCTCGATCAATAATTTTGTGATTCTTATGATGCCTTCTTGTATGCCCTGGGTGAATCTGCTTAATAACTGGTAGATAAGTTCTTTACAACTTGAACCGTTCAGGATCAGTTTTACTCCGAAAAATACAATTTCCTGTAAGTTGTTCACATGGAACGTGTCAGTAATGTTCGATGTGATTCGATTTTGATCCGCGTCGGTGAACGTTTCTGGAATAGGTGGTAGTTCCAAATGGTATTGCAGTTGCGATGACTTCTGCATCCTGCCGTATGACAAGATGTCGACGAGTTGTCCATTTAAAGCAATTTTGCCATCTTGAGCGGAGAATTTTATGCCGGATTTATTAAAGTTCTTATTCGAACGGGTCAAAACGGCCAACACTTCGTCTCGGTTCGTGTTTCTAAGAGTTGCTATCACTTCGGCTTTGCCTCGACTCTCTCCGCTCTGGCGCATCGTTTCTTTCAGTAATTTATTAAATGTTTTCCTTTAAAACAAACAAAAAAAAACGTACTGAGTTACTTTTCTACAGTTAACATCTAGAGTGCTGTGAAATTTTTATCAATAATGGACGTGTGGTGTAGTTTAAACACATTTCTTAGTCATAAACAGTTGCTACCTACTCCTTTCAACTGTTTACCTGGAAACTTTCGCAAAATTACGACGCGGATAAAAAGAGTAGCAAGAAAAGTGCGTAGTTCCCGTAATCCTTAGCTCAAATGGAGATTTGTGTCGTGGGTGGGTCTTCGACAGTAATTTATTTAAGAGTGCCAAAGATAATTGTCCAAAGCGAATCCATGTCAATCCAAAACGCGCCACGGATGAAAATTGTAGCAAGAAAAGTGCGTAGTAGTTCCCGTAATTCCTTAGCTCGAATGGAGATTTGGCTCGTGGGTGGGTCTTCGACAGTAATTTATTTAAGAGCGCAAGAGATAATTGCCCAAAGCGAATCCATGTCAATCCAAAACGCGACACGGATGAAAAGTGTAGCAAGAAAAGTGCGTAGTTCCCGTAATTCCTTAGCTCGAATGGAGATTTGGGTCGTCGGTGGGTCTTCGACAGTAATTTATTTAAAAGCGCCAGAGATAATTGTCCAAAGCGAATCCATGTCAATCCAAAACGCGAAACGGATGAAAAGTGTAGCAAGAAAAGTGCGTAGTTTCTGTAATTCCTTAGCTCGAATGGAGATTCGGGTCGTGGGTGGGTCCTCGACAGTCATTTATTTAAGAGCGTCACAGATAATTGTCCAAAGCGAATCCATGTCAATCCAAAACGCGACACGGATGAAAAGTGTAGCAAGAAAAGTGCGTAGTTCCCGTAATTCCTTAGCTCGAATGGAGATTTGGGTCGTGGGTGGGTCTTCGACAGTAATTTATTTAAAAGCGCCAGAGATAATTGTCCAAAGCGAATCCATGTCAATCCAAAACGCGAAACGGATGAAAAGTGTAGCAAGAAAAGTGCGTAGTTTCCGTAATTCCTTAGCTCGAATGGAGATTCGGGTCGTGGGTGGGTCTTCGACAGTAATTTATTTAAGAGTGCCAAAGATAATTGTCCAAAGCGAATCCATGTCAATCCAAAACGCGACACGGATGAAAAGTGTAGCAAGAAAAGTGCGTAGTTCCCGTAATTCCTTAGCTCGAATGGAGATTCGGGTCGTGGGTGGGTCCTCGACAGTAATTTATTTAAGAGCGCCAGAGATAATTGTCCAAAGCGAATCCATGTCAATCCAAAACGCGAAACGGATGAAAAGTGTAGCAAGAAAAGTGCGTAGTTTCCGTAATTCCTTAGCTCGAATGGAGATTCGGGTCGTGGGTGGGTCTTCGACAGTAATTTATTTAAAAGCGCCAGAGATAATTGTCCAAAGCGAATCCATGTCAATCCAAAACGCGAAACGGATGAAAAGTGTAGCAAGAAAAGTGCGTAGTTTCCGTAATTCCTTAGCTCGAATGGAGATTTGGCTCGTGGGTGGGTCTTCGACAGTAATTTATTTAAGAGCGCAAGAGATAATTGCCCAAAGCGAATCCATGTCAATCCAAAACGCGACACGGATGAAAAGTGTAGCAAGAAAAGTGCGTAGTTCCCGTAATTCCTTAGCTCGAATGGAGATTTGGGTCGTGGGTGGGTCTTCGACAGTAATTTATTTAAAAGCGTCAGAGATAATTGTCCAAAGCGAATCCATGTCAATCCAAAACGCGAAACGGATGAAAAGTGTAGCAAGAAAAGTGCGTAGTTTCCGTAATTCCTTAGCTCGAATTGAGATTCGGGTCGTGGGTGGGTCTTCGACAGTAATTTATTTAAGAGTGCCAAAGATAATTGTCCAAAGCGAATCCATGTCAATCCAAAACGCGACACGGATGAAAAGTGTAGCAAGAAAAGTGCGTAGTTCCCGTAATTCCTTAGCTCGAATGGAGATTCGGGTCGTGGGTGGGTCCTCGACAGTAATTTATTTAAGAGCGCCAGAGATAATTGTCCAAAGCGAATCCATGTCAATCCAAAACGCGCCACAAATGAAAAGTGTAGCAAGAAAAGTGCGTAGTTTCCGTAATTCCTTAGCTCGAATGGAGAATCGGGTCGTGGGTGGGTCTTTGACAGTAATTTATTTAAGAGCGCCACAGATAATTGTCCAACGCGAATCCATGTCAATCCAAAACGCGCCACAAATGAAAAGTGTAGCAAGAAAAGTGCGTAGTTCCCGTAATTCCTTAGCTCGGATGGAGATTCGGGTCGTGGGTGGGTCTTCGACAGTAATTTATTTAAGAGCGCCAGAGATAATTGTCCAAAGCGAATCGATGTCAATCCAAAACGCGCCACAAATGAAAAGTGTAGCAAGAAAAGTGCGTAGTTCCCGTAATTCCTTAGCTCGAATGGAGATTCGGGTCGTGGGTGGGTCTTCGACAGTAATTTATTTAAGAGCGCCAGAGATAATTGTCCAAAGCGAATCGATGTCAATCCAAAACGCGACACAAATGAAAAGTGTAGCAAGAAAAATGCGTAGTTCCCGTAATTCCTTAGCTCAAATGGAGATTCGGGTCGTGGGTCGATCTTCGACGGTAATTTGTTTAAGGGCGCCAGAATTAGTTGTCTAGTGGACGGGAATCCTCGTCAATCCAAAACGCTTATCTCTACGAACGGATCCTCTTTCGATAACGTGTCGTTTCAACTATTGCGTGTTGGGCCGCGTAAATTCAACAAAGAAACTAAATTATTGGCAATTTATTATTGCTCTCGAGACACATAAATATTCAGTGATTTAAATAGCTATTCGACGGCCTCGATTAACCTTTGAACAGTGAATCAGTATTAACAGCTAAATAAACTTGAAATTAATTTCATAATCGTTAATTATTAGCAAATAATCGGGTGCTGACTTTTCTGGGGCACGCTGTATATTATTCACCATGGCGTCACTGTGCGAGAGAGTCTATGACGTCACTTCAAAATAAGTTTCAAAGCACTTAACTCCCGATGCGATGTCGCTATTTGAATGAAAAACAGTGAACTTTTGCTCGTGGCTTAATAATTCTCGAAATTAGATCTGCTACAACAGTTGGTAACAGAAGAAGGGCCAGCGATAAAGGCAGTCGGCTACAAACAGAATAGGACAAATAACTTCCAAAAGAGGGCACAAAACAATAACAAGGCAGACTCAATGACAGACATTACAGCAGTGCAAGGTTGAAATGGCCGTCGCGAGCGCGAAAACGTTTGTAGCACGTGCGAAATCAGTCAATCCTAAGTTAGGAAATATTCTCGGTATTCTTATGTTTCGACTCTGTTCGCTGCCGGCCCCTCTTCCTTCGCCAGCGAGCAAGTTTTGGGAAAAACAAAATAAGAACAGCGTGTCGACCGTGTCATCCCTGATGGCGAGTAAGAAACCAACACCGTAAGTGCTTGCAATTTATTTTAGGTGTGACATCGTAGAAAGACGTGTCCCAGAAACCCGATTACTTGCTGATTACATTCGTGGTTGTAATTTTAAGTGCAATAGTTAGAATCTGAGTCACCGTGAGATTAATCGAGGCCCTCGAATAGCTAATAATACTGATCGTTTGATTTACATTTAAATATTCACTCACTAAATAGTAAACAACTTTTTATATGGTTTTGAGCGAGCAAGTTTTGAGAAAAACAAAATAAAGACACCGTGTCGACCGTGTCATCCCCGACGGCGAATAAGAAACCAACACCGTAAGTGTTTACAATTTATTTTAGGAGTGACATCGTAGATGACGTGTCCCAGAAACCCGATTACTTGCTGATTACATTCGTGGTTGTAATTTTAAGTCCAATAGTTAGAATCCGAGTCGCCGTGAGGTTAATCGAGGCCCTCGAATAGCTTATAACAATACTGTTTGCTTGATTTACAGTTAAATATTCATTCACTAAATAGTAAACAACTTTTTATTTGGTTTTGAAAGCAATAAATTGCCGGTATTTGTTACTTTGTTGAATTTATGCGGCCCATCACTATTCTGCAGAAAAGACGTGTTAGCTAGGTAGATATAGGCGTAAGGAATCCCACTGGACAATTTATCTTTGGCGCCCGTAAATAATTATCGTCGAATTTCGACCCACGCCCCAATTCTCCACTCGAGCTAGGGAAATCCGCGTATAACTACGCACTATCTCAATCTGTGTCGTAATTTCACTAAATTTATGTATTTAATATTGCGTTTCTCTTTATAAGTTGGCAGTTTCATTTATTATTATCATCGTGACATATCGCTGTGATGCGATTTTTAACGAAAAATATTTTTTTTCTTTCTTTAAAAAAAAATACGAGTTTAAAACTTGATCTGTCAGCAACTTTTGTAAAAAAAAGTTTCTTAAAGGAATAATATTTTGAAAATAAATGAACATAACCTCAAAACTTGTATGAAATCACAGCGAACTGCATACTGATCGTAAAAACCAGCTTGATCAGTAGGAGGTGAGGGAGGAGAAACTCAATCACGAACTGAGTAAGCGCAAATGAAATGCAATGAATGATTTTTAAGTGAGATTCTAAAGCGAACAGAAAGTTTCTTAAAGGAATAGTATGAAAATAAATGAACATAACCTCAAAATATGTAAGAAAAACCAGCTTGATCAGTAGGGGGTGAGGAAGCAGAAACTCAATCACGAACTGAGTAAGTGAAAATCAATTACAATTAATGATTTTTAAGTGAGATTTTAAAGCGAACAGAAAGTTTCTTAAGGGAATAATATTTTGAAAATAAATGAACATAACCTCAAAATATGTAAGAAAAACCAGCTTGATCAGTAGGGGGTGAGGAAGCAGAAACTCAATCACGAACTGAGTAAGTGAAAATCAATTACAATTAATGATTTTTAAGTGAGATTTTAAAGCGAACAGAAAGTTTCTTAAGGGAATAATATTTTGAAAATAAATGAACATAACCTCAAAATATGTAAGAAAAACCAGCTTGATCAGTAGGGGGTGAGGAAGCAGAAACTCAATCACGAACTGAGTAAGTGAAAATCAATTACAATTAATGATTTTTAAGTGAGATTTTAAAGCGAACAGAAAGTTTCTTAAGGGAATAATATTTTGAAAATAAATGAACATAACCTCAAAATATGTAAGAAAAACCAGCTTGATCAGTAGGGGGTGAGGAAGCAGAAACTCAATCACGAACTGAGTAAGTGAAAATCAATTACAATTAATGATTTTTAAGTGAGATTTTAAAGCGAACAGAAAGTTTCTTAAGGGAATAATATTTTGAAAATAAATGAACATAACCTCAAAATGTGCATGAAATCACATCGAACTGCATACTGATTGTGAAAACAAAAACCAGCTTGATCAGGAGGGGGTGAGGAAGGAGAAACTCAAGCACAAACTGAGTAAGTGCAAATGAATTGCACTCAGTGATTTTTAAGTGAAATTGAATCGATTAAAATTGAAATGTATTGTAAATGGAGGACGGCTAAATTTAAAAAAATAATCACTCGGTTAATTATTTTTAGATAAGGAAGTAGGTATACCTGTGCCTGTTACTCCTTAGCGAATCTTCTATGTCATTTAGCACTTGCACTTGCGTTTCCTCGATGATCGTCCCCGCCGTCCTGAAATTATACACGGCATTTCCGAAGAATAAAATCGACGAACTCAACTGGACGATCGTCAGGGCGGAAGGCCTTTGGTTGTTGACGATTATTTGGTGCAGTACTTCGTACACAGAATTTGCGATGCCCACGCCACCCGCGGCAATGTTCGCACCGTTTATGGTGTTTACTAACACTCTAGCTCCCTGAAAATCGATAACAGGTACTTATACATTAATTTTTTTTAACAACTGCGAGGAGTACTTTCAAATTTTGGAGCGCTAAAAACGAGCTTTGTCATTGGTAGCTCGCCGGAGGTGACGATACCATAATGACGTAGCTCGTTTGACCAATGACAAGGCTCGTTTCCGGCGCCGAAATTTCAAAGTCGCCTTCAAATTATTAAAAAATAAGGTATAGTCGTATTAAAAAATAATCAATTTCTTCATGGTTTCCTAGAATAATAATAATAATAATAAAGACAAAGTCCGATTGGTCGCGTTTGTAATTCAGAGACATTTTTCTGTTCCGCGTTAAAAGTGACCTTCTACTATCTTCAGTGAGGTGACCGGCCGTATAAAGAACTGGTCTTTTATTAATCTAGGTGGCTGTTACCTACCATTCCAATATTGACGCCCCTCGCAGACAATGTTGAAACCGCAGCTGTTGCACCAGCCCCGACGAACCCAAGAGATCCGGCAACGATGTTAATGTAAGCGCCGCGAGCGTCTGAATTTCGAAAGCTCACAGACTATAAATAAGATGTATTTATTAAATGAAGCACGATTCTCTCTCTGCTTTATTTCATTTACCTCTCTGCGAGCTGAGCGATCCGCAAGAGTAAAAGAGCTTCTCAAAATCGAGTATATTCCAACTCCAACCCCGGTGATTCCAGCGACGGTTAAGGCGATGGGCGCCACTGTGATCGCAGGTATCATGGCCGCCAGAAAAACTCCCCCGGAAGCTAAACCCGCCACGGTGCTGGCAATGTCGGCCCCTTGAAGAACGGCCACTGACATATCGCAGGCGGGAGAAAAGTGTTCCTCTAACAAGACCTTTTGATCGCCTTGATACCGACCGTCCTTCGGCAAAATCATCTTGCATTTCGGCAACTTGTTATTCTCCAGGTACTCTTTCCAGGTCGCGTACACACGTGCGTCGTGGTCGATGAAAACACGGCAAGGCTGATCGCTGCCCTTGCACTTTCTCAAAACGAAAATTGGCACCGGGTACAAATCCGTCAGCGGATTGTAATCCTGGTACTCCTTCGCCCTTTTCAGTTTCTCTGCGGGAAGAGGCTCCGTGCAGTTGTAAATGAAGGAAATCACGATTCTGTCCTTCCATTTTGAGAATTCGTCTGCAATGATTACAATCGTGAGTATAATCGGAAAGCGGGATCGAATCCACTTACTGTTGACCAGACAAATCTTGTCGTAAATGTAGGTAACTTCTTTCATCTGTTTCTGGTCGTAGCCTTCTTCGTTCGTGGGAGGGCCGTAGAGTGCGAAGCCGATTTTCTTTTTCAAGTGCTCGTGTTGGTCGTGTTCAAAGCAGTCGTAGTCACGATCGCCCAAGCGATCGTACATTATTTGTTGAAACTTCTCAGACCTACGCAGTAATAAGTAGATGTTTTTAAACTTACAAACAGAAATCGGCGGAGTTCTGTCCATCACCTAGCAACCGAGATAGCGACGTCAAAGTGACAGACGACAAAAAGACAAACGTTAGAAACGTTAAACTGACATTTTAGAAAAATTTTGTGCAAATCGTTTTTGATTGCAGTGAGAACCTCGAGCAGCCTCTGGACAGCTGTTTCAGCCCTGCTTGGGGCTTCTTCAGCAGAAACGTAGCTCGACATTCCAAAATCCCGCTTCAATTTGTCTATACTACTGCAATGTTAGGTCAAAAAGCGATAGTAAGATGTCGCTATTTTATATGTTAAACTGACAGTTGTCAACTAACGTCAAACTGACAGAAGATTGGAGATGTAAGGTGCCTCTGCATGAGGCTCCTGGCCTGGAATTGTATAAATACGTAGAAAAGAAATTTCCCTTTTATCTCTAATAGAAAGAGATCTACATATGTAGACGTGCTTGAGTAAAACAGAGATGGAAAGGAAATTTCTTATCTATGTATTTATGTAATTCACATTTTGGTCACTGTCGGGGCAAACGGAATAGACACCGCCAATCAACGAATAAGGATTGACCACGATCATCGTTGACTCACATACGTCACGCGCTCTGTTTTGTAGTCCGTCGTCAACACACACAAAGAAAAGAAAGTTAAAAGCAACTGAAAATCTCCAAAACTTGAAAGCCGTTTGTTTTTCCGATATTGTTACAAAATCGAGCAGTAAAGGTATTATTCCTAAATCACTTAGTAAAAATTTAAATAAGAAAGTTAACTATTGCAAAAGTTTCGGATGTACAGCCTGTATACATGTTTACATAACCCATTTTTTCAAATCAATTTTCGCCAGAGCATTACACCAAACAAATCACTCACATACGTCACGCGCTCTCTTTTGTAGTCCGTCGTCGACACACACAAGCACAACAGTCCAGCGCTCTATTACTATTATAGTCAGGTTTATCGTTTACCATCGGCGTAAATAATAATGTCATAGGGAAAGTAAAATCATGATTAGATAGTAGACGTTGGGAGACAATATTTTAGAGACATAATTAATTCGACGTCCTGAACGCAATGCGATGATAAAAAAACACTATGATGTTCCGTTAAAGAAAGTTAAAAACAACTGAAAATCTTCAAAACTTGAGAACCGTTTGTTTTTCCGATAGTGTTACAAAATCGAGCAGTAAAGGTATTATTCTTAAGTCACTTAGTAAAAATTTAAATAAGAAAGTTAACTATTGCAAAAGCTTCGGATGTACACCCTGTATACATGATTATAAAAACTTTTTTCTTTCAAATCAGTTTTCGCCAAAGCATTACACCTAACGAATCACTCGCATACGTCACGCGCTCTCTTTTGTAGTCCGTCGTAAACACACACAAGCGCAACAGCCCAGCGCTCTATTACTATTATAGGCAGGTTTATCGTTTACCATCGGCGTAAATAATAATGTCATAGTGAAAGTAAAATCATGATTAGATAGTAGACTTTGGAAGAAGACAATATTTTAGAGACATAATTCATTCGAGGTCCTGAACGCGATGCGATGATAAAAAAACGCTATGATGTTCCGTAAAAAGAAAGTTAAAAACAACTGAAAATTTCCAAAACTCGAGAACCGTTTGTTTTTCCGATATTGTTACAAAATCGAGCAGTAAAGTTATTATTCCTAAGTCGCTTAGTAAAAATTTAAATAAGAAAGTTAACTATCGCAAAAGCTTCGAATGTACAGCCTGTATACATGTTTATATAACCTTTTTTTCAAATCAGTTTTCGCCAGAGCATTACACCTAACAAATCACTCACATACGTCACGCGCTCTCTTTTGTAGTCCGTCGTCGACACACACAAGCACAACAGTCCAGCGCTCTATTACTATTATAGTCAGGTTTATCGTTTACCATCGGCGTAAATAATAATGTCATAGGGAAAGTAAAATCATGATTAGATAGTAGACGTTGGGAGACAATATTTTAGAGACATAATTAATTCGACGTCCTGAACGCAATGCGATGATAAAAAAACACTATGATGTTCCGTTAAAGAAAGTTAAAAACAACTGAAAATCTCCAAAACTTGAGAACCGTTTGTTTTTCCGATAGTGTTACAAAATCGAGCAGTAAAGGTATTATTCTTAAGTCACTTAGTAAAAATTTAAATAAGAAAGTTAACTATTGCAAAAGCTTCGGATGTACACCCTGTATACATGATTATAAAAACTTTTTTCTTTCAAATCAGTTTTCGCCAAAGCATTACACCTAACGAATCACTCGCATACGTCACGCGCTCTCTTTTGTAGTCCGTCGTAAACACACACAAGCGCAACAGCCCAGCGCTCTATTACTATTATAGGCAGGTTTATCGTTTACCATCGGCGTAAATAATAATGTCATAGGGAAAGTCAAATCATGATTAGATAGTAGACTTTGGGAGACAATTTTTTTAGAGACATAATTAATTCGACGTCCTGAACGCGATGCGATGATAAAAAAACGCTATGATGTTCCGTTAAAAGAAAGTTAAAAACAACTGAAAATCTCCAAAACTTGAGAGCCGTTTGTTCTTCCGATATTGTTACAAAATCCAGCAGTAAAGGTATCATTCCTAAGTCACTTAGTAAAAATTTAAATAAGAAAGTTAACTTTTGCAAAAGCTTTGGATGTACACCCTGTATATAACCTTTTTTCAAATCATTTTTTGCCAGATCATTACACCTAACAAATCACTCACATACGTCACGCGCTCTCTTTTGTAGTCCGTCGTTGACACACACAAACACAACAGCCCAGCGCTCTATTACTATTATAGTCGGGTTTATCGTTTACCACCGGCGTAAATAATAATGTCATAGGGAAAGTAAAACCACATAAATTAATGCTTTAAGAAATAGCGAATCAAACAGGCGTAAATTTTACAAGGGCGGATTACCACGAACCTCAATAATAATTATTGTCAGGGTCTTAAAGGATGCTAACCTCCCTTATAGATGGTACAGTATCAATATTTTTACTTAGTTGAGGTGGTACGATTATATTTTAATTAACATCAATCACAGGGTTTTTTTTTGAATTTGATATCCAAGAAAACCAAATTTAAAAAGTATCCAGAAAATTAAAATAACACTGAAACTTCCCTTTTTTTGAATTTATGAACGAAACATCTATAAAACTTCTGTTGCAATATTTGAATGCTGAATTAAATGTTAAATTAATCAATTAATTAAAATTATATTACGTATTGAAATATTTTTTTTTAAACCGACATTGAAATGTAATATGCAGGATGTCGCGACCTAAACTGTTAAAACAACAGTAATAGACGAAAACAATTCTAGTTTTTATATCTTTGCGTAGTGATTTCTGTTGAATTCTGAGAATTTTATCAAACATTTAGCAAACCTGAAATTAAAATAAACCTCCGAGTTAGAAAGTACAAATTTTTTTTAATCTCGAACCGGACAGAAATATGATGGGAACACACTCAACGTTTCCCTATAGATTTATAGCTTCGTCATAGCGAAACGTTGAGTGTGTTCTCATCATATTACTGTCTAGTTCAAGATTAAAAAAATTTGTACTTATAATATTCATCGGACACGAATCAACTTCAACTCTGAGTTAGAGAAGTCGAAAGATGAAGCCAATGCCCCATGAGTGATCCCAGCTTAATAACAACACAGTAACTCTTCTCCGATAATCGTATTTGCATGTCATAAAATTTAAATATTGCAGATTTTACATTTATTGCGGTCCGACCCTGGACATGTGTATATTTTAAAGAAGACAGGCTGTTTCTTATAAACTATTTTATTATTACATTATTAGTTACGCCGACTGTACATACATTCCTAGCGCTCTAATACTGTAGTCAGGCGAAGCCCACACATACAGTCAGCCAGTCAAGTACGTGGTTACCAAGACTGCAGCCTCCAGTAACACCTCTCACCTCATTAAATTTAATGGTTAGTTAGAATGTGACACGCAAGATCCTATATGTCATAATGGGTATTGCATTCTGTCTTGTCGTTAAATTAAATCCTGATTTAAATATTTTATGAAATTCAGCGTTAGTAGCGAAACAAATACTTTAATTTTATTGCCTTTAGTTACTTATAAATAATAATTATTTTAGTAACAATGAAAGTATTGTTATTATTATTATTACACATACAGTGCTTTTTTTAACTGTGGTCATAGGGTTTCACACGGTAAAAATTTTGCCTCGTGTTAACTTCTGTTCTGCTAAAAAATCTGAGTAAATTCAGCTTCTAATGATCAATTACACAAGACCAGAATAACATATGCGCCATTAATTAATTATTTTAATATTTAATGTTGAAATTATTAATGAGAAATTGGTCCTGCCGTCTAAAAACGTTTGTGAGATAAATTAATTTCTAACTTAGTCGATTAATATTTGCTCTATTTTTTTTTTGGTATCTTCAGTGTTTGCCGAGATATTGCCGCACTGTGGGGACACTTAAATATTGTCGATCGCCATCCTTATTAAGACATCCGGTACATACATATATTTTCTTTATCATTTTCTGTTAATAAATTTATTTGAGCTGTTAAATTAATTCCAGAATCTCACAAATTTTCAACATACAGCTCATGAATGCTCCGGGTGTTTGCAGTAACTTGTTTTTTCGACTGATAGATTTGAAATCTGAATGAATTGCTTTACGTACCCGATTCCATTTTTAGTCTCCTCGTCGTCCTGAAATAACTTCTGTAATTCCTCTTCAGTTTTATACTCTTCTTTCATAGCTTCCTGCACCTGTAGCAAGGTGAGCATTAAATTATCCTTGACAATTGAGCCGTGCATGAAGGAAAACACGCTCAGAACTGACGACACAGTCGTGATCAAGAAAACGGCTGATTTCTTCCTCGCAATGAAATCCGCCATGATATCCAAGTCGAACATCATCTTCACTTCGTCCTTCAGCATGTTATGGTCGCTCTCCACAGTTATATCCCAGGCCAGCACGTAGAAGTGATCATTTAAAAAGTCAGCAACATCCTTGTCTTTCAAGTACTCGCATAATTGCTTCGAAAATTCATCGCTCTCATTATGATAGTATAACATCAGGACTCGCCTCTATAGAAAAACAGATTGGTTAGGTTTTGAAAAACTTACTTAACAATACTAAAGCCACTAAAGTCCTCACCGCTGAAAAATCATCCTCGTAACATGCCTTCTCTACGGCTTCCTTTAAAGATGCAATATTAAATAACACTGAACAAGAACCCTCGTAGTTGTTGAGATATTTTTCTATGAACCTCATACAAGGAATATCTGGTGAGTTTGCTGCGTAAACAATATTTCAACCTTTCTAGGAAATACTCAGCGCTAGGTTTTACTTACCCATTTTATATGTTTTGATCTGGTTAATACGTTAACGTAGGTATTAGCGGAGAGAATATTATCGAACGATAAGGAAAAAAACTGAACCTCAATCAATAACGTCAAGAAACCATAAGCTTCGAACACTCCACATGAACATGCGTCTTCTAGTTTAGATTGCGGGGATTCCCCTGTACTTCTGATCTGTTACAATCTCGAAAGCTGCTTTTCCTGTTTGGAAGATCGGGTATTTGGGGTTCGTTGCTATTGGTTATCGTTGATCACGTGACTAATGACACCAATAAGTTTCGCCAAGTGAACGACGAAAACCAATGAAGCAATCCACAAATAGCCAGTTTTCCAAATTGTCAAAGCAGGAAAAACAGCTGAAGAACATATGTATTTAGATGTGGGCTTTAAAATTTTAATGACATTCTAATATTCACGGGCAATGTTGCCAATCTACGTTGTTTAAATTCCTCCCAAAATTTCCTTGCGGAATTTTTAAAATCCCCAGCAGTTCCTTACTGGCGAATTTTAATTTAAAAAGGTATACTAAAAAAGAAATTAAAATATAGATATTGGATACGCGCCAACGTCATCAGCCTTGGGATCAAGCCTAGCTCTTTTCTAAATGTAGAATTGGCATCACTGAATAAACAATCGCCTAGAGACGATGGGCGCGTTCAGCAGACGCTCAGCGACTGAGTTGCTTAATCAGCAATCGTTTGTGATTGGCTGTTCCCTTAACGTGAGCCAATCACAAACGATGGGAGCGTTCAGCAGACGCTCAGCGACTGAGTTGCTTAATCAGCAATCGTTGCTGCAACTCAGTCGCTGAGCGTCCGCTGAACGCGCCCATCGTCTCTAGGCGATTGTTTATTCAGTGATGCCAATTCTACATTTAGAAAAGAGCTAGGCGGAAGCCAAAATAGGGCTAGATTTGAGTGGTTTAGGGCTGAAAATATTTGCATTAAGTTAAAAATAAGCACTTTTATTAATTTGTTATGTACCTAATAAATAAATTGACGTTTGTTCTTATCCGATGAAAATTGTAAATACAAAGTTTTTTTAATCTTGTTTCTCTTGACAACTTGTTCATTTACTTCTTTTTCACTCCTGGCGAAGCTATAAATCTATAACGAAACGTCGAATGTTTTCCCTTCATATTTCTGTCCGGTTCGAGATTAAAAAAACTTTGTACTTGTAATAAATAAAATAAAATAAATAAAAATGTAATCACAAAGCAACACAAAACCTGTGGCTGTAATCCAAATAATGTAAATAGTGAGAAAACCCCTCGACCACATTAATTCACTGAAAGCGAATACGTATTTCGGTAACGAAGTTACCATCTTCAGCGCTAAACTGATATTAAACTTTAAAACAACAAATAAACTAAACTAGACTAGCCGCACTCCCCCCCTCACTTTCTTTGTACCGTATTATGCATGCAAAGCAAACCGGGATTCTTCGAAAATCTAAAGGTCGAAGAGGCAAGAAGCGGTCGGCCCGGACTTCTCAAAATTCATTAATCTATTCCTATTTCTGTGAATCTCCAAGCTTTCGAAAGAATCTAGGTTTGTTTTGTTATTAATTTGTTTGATTAAATCTATTTTATTTACCGAATGATTGTTTTCAAGCATGTGTAAGGCAACACTGGATTTATCAAAGCGTTTGTATTTTAAATGAGCCAAGTGTTCTTTGAATCTAATTTTTAAGGATCTTTTTGTTTGCCCTACATAAATTTGATCACAATTTTTACAACTAATTTTATATATACCTGATTTATCCTCCGAATCTACTTTATCTTTTGGATTTCCCAGCAACGATTTTAAGCTGTTATTGTTGGTGTAAACTATTCTTAAACCTAATTTTTTAAAAATTGTATTCAACCCTTTAGTATATTGAGGATAAAACGGCATTTTTACAATTTTCTTATAATCTACCTCACCTATTTTGTCAGATTTTAGTGTGGTTATTTTATTAATCTCTAATTTTTGTTTTTGTTTTCTAATAATGTTATAGATTACATCGGGTTGGTAACCATTGTACGTGGCGATTATAATAATAATCCCTAGATTGTATTGTTTACCAAAAATACACAAACCAGGTAACAGCATGAGACCCATTGTATCCTGTATAAATTCACCGACTTCTTCATTATCGAGGTGGTTAAGTGATAAATTTAATAACCTTCCAGTTAAATTACCCGATTTTTCTGTTAAAAATTCATTAGAATTTATCGAAAAATTAAAAAATCTAGAAATAAAACCAAACGAAATTTTAGTATCCTTCGATGTCACTTCGTTATTTCCTAGTATACCTGTAAAAACCACCTTAGATTACCTGAAAGAACTTTTATCAAAGAATAGCTTCGATAAGGAGGAAGTGGATGAATTAATAAAACTCACTAGTTTATGCATGAATCAAAATTTCTTTAAATTTAACAACGAGTTTTACCAACAATTGGAAGGGGCAGCCATGGGAAATAGCTTGTCACCGTTTATGGCAAATCTGTTTATGGGTAAATTTGAAACGGAACTTAAAGCCTCTTTAGATTATTTCCCTCAAATCTGGGTGAGATACGTCGATGATATATTTTGTGTTTTTGACCAAAGTAAATGTTCAATAGAGGAATTCCTTAAAAGTTTAAACTCTAAATTCACCACCATCAAATTTACCTATGAAATTGAAACTAACAATAAACTACCCTTTTTAGACACATTAGTGATTAGAAATAGTAATAAATTAGAATTTAACGTTTATAGGAAATCTACTAATGTTAATAGATTCATTCCCGCGGATTCAAATCATTGCAAACAATATAAATTAGCGGCCTTAAATTTCTTAGTGCATAGGATGCTGACATTCCCTTTATCAACTGTTAATTATAGTAAAGAACTTCAAGAAATTATTAAAATCGCCACGTACAATGGTTACCAACCCGATGTAATCTATAACATTATTAGAAAACAAAAACAAAAATTAGAGATTAATAAAATAACCACACTAAAATCTGAAAAAATAGGTGAGGTAGATTATAAGAAAATTGTAAAAATGCCGTTTTATCCTCAATATACTAAAGGGTGGAATACAATTTTTAAAAAATTAGGTTTAAGAATAGTTTACACCAACAATAACAGCTTAAAATCGTTGCTGGGAAATCCAAAAGATAAAGTAGATTCGGAGGATAAATCAGGTATATATAAAATTAGTTGTAAAAATTGTGATCAAATTTATGTAGGGCAAACAAAAAGATCCTTAAAAATTAGATTCAAAGAACACTTGGCTCATTTAAAATACAAACGCTTTGATAAATCCAGTGTTGCCTTACACATGCTTGAAAACAATCATTCGGTAAATAAAATAGATTTAATCAAACAAATTAATAACAAAACAAACCTAGATTCTTTCGAAAGCTTGGAGATTCACAGAAATAGGAATAGATTAATGAATTTTGAGAAGTCCGGGCCGACCGCTTCTTGCCTCTTCGACCTTTAGATTTTCGAAGAATCCCGGTTTGCTTTGCATGCATAATACGGTACAAAGAAAGTGAGGGGGGGAGTGCGGCTAGTCTAGTTTAGTTTATTTGTTGTTTTAAAGTTTAATATCAGTTTAGCGCTGAAGATGGTAACTTCGTTACCGAAATACGTATTCGCTTTCAGTGAATTAATGTGGTCGAGGGGTTTTCTCACTATTTACATTAAATAAAAATGTTATTGCGAATCTCATCTAGTCGATAGTTTACTTAAAAATATTTAAAATACCGTAAATAAAATACAAATCCAACGAAATATAAATGCATGTCATATAAAAAAAAACTGAAAATAAATTCTTGTAAAGAATAAATAAAAGAAAATATATTTCTAACAATTTTTAAATTTAAAAAGTACGATAAATAAAATAAAACCACTAATAATTAAACGAAAATTAATTTTGGGCGCTAAAATAGAAAATTTACAGGGCTGAATCTTTCAGAAAAGAGCTAAATCTAGCCCCGAAAGGGCTAAGTTGGCATCACTGTGTTTCTTGTTTATTATATGACGAGCGTCTGCCGCTGCTAGGCAACGTGACGTCACAAAAATAGAATCCTATTCGTCGTGATCACTAATCCCTACACAGCTTCGTGTAACGATTTGGTCGAAATAACAAATTCCATAAAAAAGGACTTACAGTCAAAAGCAAAAAAAGTAGACAATTACAGTTTCCTGTAATATTCTTTCTCCGCAGGATGGTACTGTTTAAATATGACTTCACACATGATATTTAAAAATGTTGAAAGCTTTTTTGATTGGACAAGCTCAAGACTTTTATAAAATCTGCGAAGTCGTATTTAAACAGTACCATTTTGGAAAGGAAAGAATTACAGGAAACTGTAATTGTCTACTTTTTTCTTGCTTTTGACCGTACGTTACGTGACTTTTTCGATTTTTTTTAACTACGTTAAGAATTAATTGTTACGTAGTTTTTGTAGAAAACATTTTTGACATATAAGCTGTGTTTGGATCACGTGCAGTTCCGTGCACTCTATTCACTTCTTTTGCACTGTTCTGTATTTTTTTTCCTTTAAGTAAAGGAGAGACAAAAATATGAAAGGAGTAAATAGAGTGCACGGAACTGAATATCCAAACATAGCTATAGCGAAGCTTAAAAATAAGAGTATTAACTTTGTGGGTGAAGTTTGATTAGAAGGAAGGAGCTGCGAGATTTCAGTTTATTAACTTTGACATAGTAACTTTCTTTTTACGTTTTCACCCCTGGTTTTCACTGAAATATAACTTTACATAAATTTGCGTAAATTGCCAAAATATTAGAAAGTTGCTTTCTTTCGCTCACAAAATCGTGATCCAAACGTATTTTGATTCAAAATCAGACATTATTTTCTTTGAATATCTCTACTTTTAAAACTTGTTTGGATTGAATCATGGTTAGTTATAAATAAACTGTCAATCAAAAATTCAAGTCAGGTGTTTTGTTACAACAACTACGAAATTCAGGTCCAAACTATTCGAAACACGATTCAAACTTTTAAGCGAAAGAAAGCACCTATGTATCAGCTATGTATAGTGTAACACATTAAATTCTTGGTCGAATTTTATTGCCCACTACCATACATTGAAAATCTTACAGTTATTTATCTTTTTCTCGATTAAAGAAAAGAGAATGATAAATATGATATATTTTGTAAAATCTCGTGAAGACGAAATTACCAATCAGATAATAGACTACGTCACAGAAGGCGCAGCTGAGTCGTTTACTATCTTTGTCTAATAAATCAGACGTACGTCGTAAATTACTCTCGCTGTAACGGCGGAGTTGACCTGAACATAACCTAACATTTAAGAATGTTAAGACACAGGTTAAGACAACAAGATTAAACAAGTTATTATAGTTTTATAAGTTGGTACCTTGTATTGTACATTGTGTGGGAAAATTGTTGACTGGCAAACTGATTACATACTTTCCCAGAGGCATTTTTTGTATTTTGTTGTGTTAGGTTATGTTTATTAATGGTTCGTTGACCTGCAGCTGAACTAAGTTCAGACAAGCATTTTATACATTTTTTTTTAATAACAAATAAATTAACTAATTACGTACAATAAGCACAAGTAAAATAATTTTATTGAAGCTTTTCATCCTAAGTTTTAGTGATAAACAAAAGTTTACAAAACAGCTCTCTGTGAAGGGAGTATTTTTAGTTTGTTTGGCGCAACCCATGCATTTTTACAGTCCTATAGACTCCGTTTCAAATTTCGCGCCAGTTTTAGGACCGCCCACTTTCCTAATCTATTAGGCAGTTATGTGACGATTGGTAGCACTGTTGTACATGCGCCCCATAGTACACGCGACCAAAAGATAAAATGAATAAAGAGAAGAAAATTTAATTTAGGTATTCTTTTGTAATTATCTTAATTAGCACAGTTTTAAATTTGCATTGAATTTTAAATACTGAATCAATTTTTTTTTATTGACGGTTGGCATTGCAGCAGAACTGCCAAACCGGCTGCGTTTCATTTTCCAAAGCCGCCTCTTCAAAACACCGGCTGTTTGAGCGTTGGCGTCCTGTTTTGATTTAGTTCGCATTTAAAGATATTTTCAAGTTAGTATAAACTTATTTATTCTGATGTGCTATCAGTGGACTCACTTATATAACGTTAACCGTTAATATATTAGGAATTTATCGTTAAAGTAAGTTTCTCAGCAAGCACATGCTCCTCCAGAGAAACCTCTGGAGGAATTTGCCCGTCTTACGTATTAGGCGTCGATAAAGTACGCTGATAGAGTTCTCGCGTTTGCGTTCGTGGTATTTATCGTTTTAATCCTGCTTATCAATTTTAGAGTCGCTGATTGCGATCGCCTCGCTAATTTGAGGTTATGTAGAGTAGAGATTTGACGATATAAAATATTAGTAGCCGATCGATTTTATAATTAAATTCGATGCTTTCTCGCATAATAACACACTTTTAAAGCAATGACAGATAATGAAGACTTGGGATTGGGTTCCGAAGATCATTTAGATTCACTCGATGATACGAACGGTATAAACGATGATGCTTTACTGAACGACACCGACGGCGATGGTGCTGGAGGAGACGACCCCGAATTAGAGGCGATTAAAGCAAGAGTGCGAGAAATGGAAGAGGAGGCGGAAAAATTAAAACAATTACAGAACGAAGTCGACAAACAAATGAACATGGGTAGCCCACCAGGCCTAAGTAAGTCTTGGTTCCTGCAGTTTAATGACTTATGCCGTACAATTTTTTGCCACTATTTCTCTACCTTCAGTATCATTTGTAAAACATTATAAGAAAGCAAGGGCCGGTTATAAGTACAAAGCAGATTTTAACTGACGTCCAACTGAGCTAGGTTTAAAGTGAGCAAAATCATATCAAATTTTATTTATGAATGCACTAATTGCCGTATGTCCTTAAGATCCCATGCGAGGATGTTTACTTTGAACCTGGTTTAGTTAAATTGCTTGCCTTTATACAACTGGTCCTGAATTTGCGGTAAACTGCAGGATTTTCAAAGCTCTCTTAAATCACGTTCTCTGAGTGCGGTTTTGAGATGTGAAGCTTTTTACAGCGAGTCCGTTAAACATGTCTCTGGAAGAGAAAATGGAAGTAGATAATCGTAGCATATACGTTGGAAATGTGGACTACGGTGCTACCGCCGAAGAACTAGAGCAACACTTCCACGGTTGCGGATCAATAAATCGAGTTACTATCCTTTGCAATAAATTTGATGGGCATCCGAAAGGATTCGCGTACATTGAGTTTGGCGACAGGGATTCTGTACAGACCGCGATGGCTATGGATGAATCATTATTTAGAGGAAGACAAATTAAGGTTCGTTAATATTTAATAACAAAAATAAATTATCTTTATTGCATCAGTAATGATTTTACAGAATAAATTTTAACTAATTTAATTTTATTAATATGCCATCACAGGGTGAGATTCCATATATGGGTTAGAACCCTGTACAGCTTTTTCTACCACCCAAACCCTGGCAAATATAAGAGTACTAATTGCCTAAAAAAGAAAAAGAAAAACGCTAATGGTATTTTTCATGATAAATTTTTTAAAAGTTCTTTTCTTTCTTATCGTATTGAAAGAAAACTGTTAAGTCACTTGAAAAAGTAGATGTACTCTGAGGTGCCTTATAAAATTCCAAACAAATTATTTATTTGAAGTTTTACTCAAATTGGAGCATTAAGTATTTATCTTCTGTTTGCATTAATACACAGCTTCACCATAAAATCTAAATGAAATACCTACTCATGCGCTAAAAATTCTTGAAGCTAGCAAAGCAGCGAATGCGTATCTGTTAATTAAAATTTCTGTACAAACTGCTAATCTGCTTTAGTTGTTAGTTAGTTATTCGTATTTAATGTTCAGTTATTAAACTTAATTATCTGTGTAAACTTACCCTGAATAATCAAGAAGGAGTTGGTCTTCACTGTACTTTAACCAAAATGAAATAATCGCCCTTTTGATGAATGTTAAAGGGCCGCCAGTTTTTCAGTCGGCGTTTAATTTTAAGCTTCGTTTTATTCCTGTAGAGACAATTGACCTTACAATTGTTGCCATGAGATAAAGCGAAGCTTAAAGTTAAATTCTGATGGAAAGACCCTGCTTAAGCGTGACATAGCTTATTTTTTAGAGAGTATTTATAGATTGGTCCCTTTTTTATACTAGAGCGTTTGTCGTCAATTTTCAAATTGATAAAAAAAAAATCACTTTGCATTATAAGTAGCCCCATATTCGTTGATTGCTGCAGGTAATGCCAAAGAGAACAAACCGACCCGGTTTATCGACAACAAACAGACCCCCCCGAGGAAGAGGTATCTACAGATCTGGCCGAGGTGTAGGGAGAGGTTTCTTTCCAGGCTACAGAGCAATGCGCAGGCCTAGGTATGCAAACTACTAAATTATGATGATGATGACATCTGGAATGTGTTGCTGTCGTATGGTACAGTGATACGCATAAAATTGTAATTATATTAATTTGGATTCGATTTTGTCGGCGGTAACTTTATGCAAGCACTTTCAGACAACTGTAATTATTGCAATTAAGTTGAAGTTAGCTTCGAGTGTGTGCGAAAGCTTGGGATCGGGGGTGGGATCAATCAATGTACTACAAATAAATTAAATGAGAAATATTGATTTACCGCAGATTTATTATTTTATAATGCTTTTGTATTGTATGACATTATCCGAGTGTTGTCCTTGAATTATTTAATATATTTTAACTTCCATGTGCAGTCATTAGTCCCGTTTATTTATTAGTTTTTGTTTTAGGAGTTATAGAAGAGGAGGATACTACGCTCCATACTGATGAGCAGTTAATGCTGCTCACAGTGCAGGTTTTTATATCCTTCACTGATACATTTTTGTTTTATGCACACCCCATACATTAATTTAGTATCCGAAATAAAGAAAGAGGTCATTTTATTACGAAAAAATAAAAAATGAGAAAAAAGAAGTTAAAAGAGTAAAGAGGGAGAAAAAAAAAACATGTACTTCATGAGCCGAACTACCGACAGATTATGGTTTTTTTTTTTCATAGAGGTGTTAAAGGCAACGTCTTGGCCATATTTCGAGTGTATGTTCTCTAATACTGTAAGGTGTCGAATTTGTACAAGAAAAAAAAAAAAAAACAAAAAAAATAGATTTAAAAAAAAAAAATTGTTCCATGAAAGAGTGTTTTCGTATTTACCCAAAATTGTCGAGGAAATTGATAGTTGCAAAGTTCACATTGGTTTTTGAAATAATATGTTTTTCATTAAATTACGTTTGTGTTTCACGCGTTTTCTTTTCTGTGCAACTAACAATTTTATTTGAAATTGATTTTGTTATTTTTACTACTTGGGGTGCATTTACTTTTTCCATGTTACTTTACAATTATATTAACGTTAAGATTCCAGGTCCCAACGTCTCTTCTGTCATGGGTCTCGTATTATAATTTATAAAAATTAAGAAAATAATACAATAAAAGTAAGGATATGTAAAAATATTAGATTAATGTGGTGTATGAATAAAAAATAAAGTTGGAAAATGTAGACCACTTTCTTCTTTTGAAATTTATTATTATACTTTTAAATATCAAAACTTACAACTATACAGCAAGAATTAATTAAATTTCCTTAAGGCTAATTACTTATTTACTTACTTTACAATATTTACTCTAAAAATGAACTTTCTGAATCTGACATGTTTGTGTCAGACACTGCGGGTCAAGTTTGCTTAGTTTTCTGTTTCACCGCAATAACGTACCGTTGGGCCACACATAAAGGAGGGCTGTACCCTTCTGGATAACTAGGATCTTCAAAAAGTACCTCGTATTCATCCATATGCGTAGCCGGCAATTTATTTATAATTGCTTTATAAAAACAAGTCGTTTGGGGATACAAAGCCATTACTAAAAGTGCACACCCATTACTCATGATGTAACATTAATTTAAGATTACGAATGTACGATTTCTTGAATATCTTACCAAGAGTTCCTTGGGGAAATAAAGCACTGGCGTCAGTTTCAGGATTCGCTCTCATTAAAGGCAGCGGGATAACCCTTCGTTTACTCAAGGTGTGCCTTTCTTTCTGGTTTTGCTCTTCAAGAATATCATCCACCTCATACTTGTTTGTTTGGTGGTTGAAGCTTACAACTTCCGCCAGAATGCAATCTCCATCTCCATCGGCCACCTTCACCAGCGCCGAAACCATATCGCCCACCTGCAAGCCCCCAAACTTTGCTAGCCGCTTAACCACATTTTTGTTAAAGCGATGCAAACCTTCGCGACGTAATTAGAATCGGCGGGTATGGCCCCGCAAAGCGGGGGCGGTTTCTCGCCTATCTTTCCCACAAATAGGGGCAACGTCTGAGCCGAACTCAACAGCATTTTCATCCAAGGTCCGCGACGAATCGTTTCTTTATTGACTGTATGACGAGTCTATAAATCAATCAAACTTTATTTGCAAATAATAATAATAATAAGCCTGAGCTTTCGTTTAATTTGACACTCCACATGACGCTTTGCCTCGACGCGGAGGCTCCTCTCCTATATCGTAGCGCCGCCATCTTGAATTCCAAGATGGCGTCGGAGTAAAGGCCGAATTGCCCTCGCCCGGGCGTTTAATATGACGCCTCACACGACGGGCTTACGTGGAGGTGAATGTTTTCCTACAACGCAGCGACGCCATCTTGGGATCCAAGATACCGTCGGAGTAAAGGCCGAATTGCCCTCGCCCGGGCGTTTAATATGACGCCTCACACGACGGGCTTACGTGGAGGTGAATGTTTTCTTACAACGCAGCGACGCCATCTTGGATCCCAAGATGGCGTCGGAGTAAACGCCGAATTTTCTCTCGCCCGGGCGTTTAATATGATGCGTCACACAACGGGCTTACGTGGAGGTGAACGTTTTCCTACAACGCAGCGACGCCATCTTGGATCCCAATATGGCGGCGGGGTGAAGGCCGAATTTGATAAAAATATTAAAGTTTGATGGAAAAATATGGCGAATGAAAATTTACCGTAATTACCTGAATTCTGCGTTCGTTTTTTATGTTCCTTATTTCTGTGATTTTTTGTAGGGCTTTCCTTAACAGCTCCTCTTCCTGTTCGGCATGAGAAATTGACGTTTTGCAAAGGCCCTTTAATTTAATCTGTAAATACCGAGAAAAATCGTGATTCCATTATTCTATTTGGCTATATTTTATTATTTTTTTAAAAGTATAAACCGATCTATTTTTTTTAATTCTTCATCTGACTTTATTTAAATTAATTTTTAATACAATCAACTGATCGACCTTTGTTTTTTTTTCCTTTTAATCGATTTCATTTGTTTCGTTTTTATTTCTTTAACTCTCAATTTATCACCTTTTGTTTTATTTTATTTAACGAGATTTTATTGTTTTATTATTATCAGTTGATCGTTTTTTTTTGTTTTTGTTTACTGGTTTTCCTTTACTGGATCTGACTTTATTTCGGACTTAAATCCCTTCCATCGTCATATTTGTTTTTTCTTTTATTCGATTTGACTTTATTTTATTATTATTGTAAACCTATGGTCTTTATCTTGAAAACCCATCGTCTTTTTTCAATTTTTTTTTTATTTGACTTTCATTCAATTTTTAATACAATCAGTTGATCGACCTTTGTTTTTTCTTCTTCTTTTAAACGATTTCATTTGTTTAGTTTTTTTAACACTCAATTTATCACCTTTTGTTTTTATTTGCCTTTTGTTTGATTTTATCATCAGTTGATTGTTTTTTTGTTTTCGTTTACTTTACGTGATCTGACTTTATTTTACACTTAAATCCCCTAGCCACTTTTGTTTTCTCTTTTATTCGATTTAACTTTATTTTATTTCTTAATATTTAATTATTAACCGATCGTCTTTTTCTCTTTTTTTAACATTTACATATTTAATTTTTGGTCGTGATGAAAGATATTCGTCAATTTTTATATCGATTTGATTGATTTGACTTAATAGAGTTTTACATAATTTTTATTTTCAACTGATTTTCACAGACAATTCGGCGATTGTCCTTTGTTTTGTTTTATTTGATTTGATTGTATTTTTGGAGTTTTCTTTTGATTAATCAATTGACCGTTTCCTTGGGCTGATACAAATTTATTTAATATTTTTTGTAGATCTTCTTTTTAGTTAGCTATATTTTTTAACTATTCAGATAGGCCTCCACTAAACAAAAAATCATGGAGGTTCATCGATCCTTGACGGTTCATCAACCCCTTTCAAGTCTTCATCGATCTCTTTCAAATTCTATATCACCATAAAAGATTTTTTTTATCAAAGGACACCATGGAAGGAAGAGAAAAATTAGTTGCATGGCCGAATAGGTTGAACGTGCTGCAAACACGTTTGATGCTTGGCGGGGCAACTATTAGGTGTGGGTTCGAACCCCTTTTGTGCATATGAGGATTTCAGATTTACATCCACTCCTTTGAACCTGGGTTTCTGTGTTTTCAAACCTAATTAACTGAAAAAGATGCTGGTAATCACGAACAAACTGCAGAGCAGTGTTCTCTAATCGTAGGATTTATCCCGATCGAGGGATTTGTTCTTCATTTCATGGGATTTTTTTTATTTTTTGTTGGTTTTACAAATGCACACCTTTGTTGGGGAAAAATGTATTGATTTAAATTTGAAAATGAGCGAATTTTTTTAGTACCGCCATCACATGGCCACCACCGTAATCAACGTTAGCGTCCTCTACTATACCGACATCGCATCATCTGTCAAGCAGAAGCTATTACAAATTATTCCCCCAGGTTACTTGATTAGAAAAAAAATATAATCATTCTAAATTCTGCAATCTAAACAGAGAAATGATGTTTTTATACTACGTTTAACAAAATTTTATTATTTTGATAACTGTATCAACACGTAAATAGATACATATAGATCTGTACCTTGAGGGGAGGGATTTCTTTTCTCGAATCGGGATTTTTTTATACTGTTTTGTAGGAAATATTACAGTGAAAGGTTGGGAACACTGCTGCAGGGTGCATTTCACAACTACATAATTTGAGGGGACTTGTCTTGGCTCTAGGATATTCTGCACCGACTGTATTTTATTATATGTTTACCTGATAATGTTGAGTAGATTTTTCTTCCTGGCTGTTTTGGAATTTTGTCAAAGCATTGATTCCGTGTTCGCTTTGCTGCCGTTTCTTTTCTATCTCGTGCACAAGCTGATACAAAATCTTTAATCGATCTTGGACTTGCTGCGCAGCGATGGCATCGGCCGTGAAGGGCATCATGTACAAACGCTATTATTCAATTCCAGTCAAGTCGAAGCGACGTTAAAGTGTCTTCCTAATTTGATCGCATGATACCAGCTTGATATGACCAACGAAATTATAACCTGTAACAGAATTTTACGTACCAAAAAAACAAAGTTACGTATATTTTAAAAGAAAACTTACGAAATTATAAATCAGTCTTGGTGATAGATTAAAGTTTATTAATTTAAAAAACATTAAAATTCAAGTTTAGTTGAAACTGACAGTTCAATGTAAACAACTGATGGTTTAGTGTTCAGTATCACCAACATGCAGTACGCAATGTCACCAGTCAAATAAAAAATACCATTAAACATGTAACAGCCGTGTATTTAATGAAATGAAATGAGAGGGAGGAATAATATTTGCGGTTAATTTTTTATTTCCGTCTAATTAAGCAGAAACAGGGCAAATTAAAGTTGGCCGTAAAAGAAATCTTTCTTTGAGTTGGCACTTTATTTGTGGAAAAAAACTAATTTTATTCAAATTCCCTAATGGTTGCAACTGCTTTTACTCATTCAACCCAAGACCTACGCCGAATGACGCAGACGTGAAGTGAAATCTCGAGGGCTTGAGGAGTGCCAGGAGAATTTCATCAAGTAGGTACTGTAACTAGAATCTGTAGTGTTGGCAACGCAACCTGGGTAACTTGCTTCTTCATAGTTGGCAACGTTGTAAGACAATGTTTTTCGTGTTTGAGTTGGAAGTTGTCCGCTCATCAAGCAAATAGCTTTCCCCTTATATTTTTATTTACAAGTAAAAGTCTTTTGGAAAATAAATCCAGACCGCTCAGCAGAATTCAACGACAGCGACGAGACCGAGGCAAAGCGCATGCGCGAATGCGTCAAAATCCTGTGTTTTGTATATCGTCTTATTTTGTGCTACGAAATAGATTGTTTTGTTGAGGCAATTAAGTGCAACAGGGAGCCCCGAGGATGTCAGGAAACAGGGAAGAAATTCTGGCGGATTTTCAGGTAGGCGAGCCCGCTTATATATGTGGAATTTGCGCGTTTTTCCGCGAATGTCACACGTTAGGTTAGGTAGGAGGAATGACAATACGTTTAGAAAGTACAAAGAGTTTTCTTCACGTTTCAGGCATGCACTGGCATTGAAGATGTAGGAGAGGCAATTCTGATTTTAGAAGAAAATAATTGGGACTTGGTGGTACGTAATTCTTTCCTTCGTTAAATCAAACCGAATTTTTTTTTCGCTCAGGCACGTATTCTGTTTAGTTTCAAAACTTATCGATTCGAATACTTCTTTTGAAACTGCTGTTTTAATAAGATACGATCAACAAAAGCGATTGATTAAAAAATAATACTGCAAATTTGTTAAAAATATGAATTTTGCTGAGGTTAAATCAGTCACATCTTTCAAGAGAAGATTCTCTATTCCTATTTGCTTTACAGCAAAAGTTTAGTTTAGAATACTTGTAAAAAGATAGGTATGACAAAGACAAAAGAGAGGTATGATTTTGATATGACAAGGCAATTTAATGACCTCAGAGCAAAACCACATGTCCAGCAAAACGTCAACTTTTTTTATGAGATACCAAAATATTTCTGTATTTTCATAATTAATAGTTTTAATTGATTTTTTTATAGATAATAATACATTTTAATATTTCTTTTAAATTTAGTTCCTAACGTCTACACATAAAGTTTAAGATTGTATGTGGTGGAGGAAAAGGTGAATTGTTTGAATCTATCAAAAAAAAAAATAAATAAATAAAATAGTGCCAGTCAAGTGAAATACCATTTACTGCAAATTTTGATGCTTGGCAAACTGTTAAAAGGAATAATAAGTCTAGGACTCACCTCAGATTGTTCTTATAACAATTGTTTTTATAAGATTCACATGCAATCTTAAATTTTAAAGACTTTTAATACTGTGTGATCAATGGAATTCATAATTAGAAGAGGCTGTAATTGGTGCAATTTTATGTTGTGTGGTTGGCTACAATGAGAAATACATAAATAATAAGTTGACAGTTGTCATATTTGAGGTTATGCTCGTGTTATGCTTATACAATCTTTATTTAAGTTATTTTATTTTGTATGGATGTTGGTTTAATCCCTTTTTCATATTAATTAATTTATTTATTAATTAATATTATTTATTAATTAATATTATTTATTAATTAATATTAGAGGGGAGGGGGGCTCCACAGGACAGATTCGTTTATTATCAATCATTAAAAAAATTAAATGTCACAATTCTGACACTTAAAATTTTTAATTTCAAACTGTAAGCCAACTGTTGCCAACTTTTTTTAAAATATCACAGTCTGCTGTAATTATAAATTCCGTTGATTGCATGGTGGAATATCCAAAACAAAATTCAAAGTCAACCCAATCTAACTGAAAACTAAACTAAAATTAAGTAGAAGATAACAACAATACAAAAAAAAGTAAAAGCAAGAAATGTTAAAGTTTACTACAGGGATTAAAATGATGGCTGCACTGGGGTGCGCTATACGTACTGTCATGCTCAATTAAAACGACACTATTTCCAAACTTCATGATCCTTACAACAATTGCGAGGGGATGGCTGTGACTCACTATTTTTAAGTCCTTTAAGTATTAAGTGTGCGGTTTGCACGCAGAAGTATCGTTTTTATTGAACATAATAGTACACTTCGTATGTTCGAAGGCTAATAATAACAAGCGAACAAACGGCCTGAAGATTATAAAAATTATAAAAAGATCAAAAAACAAAAAGTTACGAGTAAAATAAAGTTCAACCAACGTCAGTCCGATCTGACTGACACTTCTAACTGACTTTATTTACAGTAAGTAAAATATTAAAAGGAAGAAAGCTCAAGGTCGATTAAATCGATGCTCGGCCAATGGGTTCGCTTAACATTTCTTTTTCTATGCATATAAGATTAACTAATACTCCAGAAAAAAAATTTTTTTTGAGCATCCTAAGTACGGAAAAAAATGAATAGGGTTAGATCAAATTCAAACGCAGTGCGGCCATATTGTGATTGTGACGTCATTGGATCCGTGCTGTTATTGGTTGTTAAATGCAGTGTGATTGTTTTAATTTACCTACATTGTTTTAATTTATCTACATGTTTAAAACTTAGGGCCGTTTTTTCATAATGAGACTTTAAATTTAAAGTTACTTTAGCCTAAAAAAATACATTTGTTTCTCTATACTTAAAGTGACTTTAAATTAAAGCTTCCTTAAAGTCTGATTATGAATATGGCCGTTAATTAGGCGTATTCAAAAAATAGAAAATGTCTGATACTCTGATGTCAAAGTATGATTATGAGGTTTAAATTTCGGTACTACCGGTAACCGACAGTGTTGCCAACAGTTAGAAAACAAGTTCTACTACTCATGTCGCCATTTTTTCCTGTCGTTTTAAACATTATTCTGCTGCTTTCAGAACTCATTTGTTTCTAGAAAAAGGTTTACTTGAACTCCCGCATACGACAAGACATCTTAAAGACATTTTTTCTTTCTTTTTTCAAAAAAAGAAAATTGCTTTAGTAATGATTTACTGTTAAAAAGATGATAATCTACAAGTATAAAAAATGCTTCGTCTTGGTAATGGTCTGGTCTGTATTTGTTATTATTACTTTTCTCCACTTTGGCACCACTTTGATAATATACAGCCCGTTCAAAATGAAGTCGATACGATCGCTCACTTTGATGTCGTGTAATCTATAAATTCGGTTAAAAGAGCAAACCGGTGCACACTTAGTTCCTTTCACGTTAAATGCAATGACGCAGCTAAACTTCACAACAATCAGTAGTACCTAGCGTATCAGTGAGTACCACACTCCACACTACCAACTAAAAATTTTAACTCGAAAGTTACCAACAGGAAGATTAGTGAGGAGTAGAGGTAAGTGTAAGTTAACATAAATATGATGTACTGAAATTTTTATTTGTTTTGCATTTAACTTAAAACCTGTTGCAAATTAGAATGTTCCGCTACGCTACCAGAGATATCGAAAAAAATACTGTCGTAGCAGAATCCTGCCACGGTTGGCAACACTGGCAAACAACCTGGTAAATTTAAGGAAACTAATAGCGTTTTCCGCTGGCTGCACCAGTGTGAACTCAGTGTATCTCTATCTCGTTTTATTACGTAAAGCTCAACCGAGATGGAGATACACTCAGTGCGCACCGAGTGCAAGAAAGTGCGACCAGTGGAAAACGCTATAAGCAACAAAAGAAACGCACAACAACAAATAAACAAATGCCGTACATTCCTATTGGCGTTTACTTGCCGTGCCATTGCGGCGTAATTTGCATGGTCCTCTCATGTTGGATAAAACTAATGACTAATATCAGTGTTCCCAACCCTGTAAAGACTGTTTTCCCTTTCCTTTTCCGTTGGTAGAAATTTGCCTATTTTTACTCAAAAATCCCCGAATTATCCAGTTTAAAATTTAAGTGGGTAAACGATCGACATAGCATAATCAGAGAAAACATAAAAAATAAATAAATAAATAAGCAACATAAATTTCCTTCTTAATTGTTGTTATCATCACAAGAATTTGTTTATATAGAAATAAACAAGTTGCGAGGGAAAGCTGAAGACTACCAACCGTAGTAAATACACAAAGGTATTCTCTTTTTAATTAATTCATAATATGCCGCGTGATCAACGGAATTCATAATTAGAGGAGGCTGTGATTGATGCTATTTTTTATGCTCTGAAGTTGGATACACTGAGAAATAAACAATAAATTGACAGTTGTCTCATTTGAGGTTAGGTTCCTGCTTTGTACAATCGATATTTTGTTATTTTATTTTGTATGGATGCTGGTTTAAATCCTTTATTATCAATCATTAATAAATAAATAAGTGTAAAATAAAAAAAAAATAAGTATCACAATTCTGACATTTCATTTTTAATTTCAAACTGTAAGCTTGTGTTGCCAACTGTTTGGAAAATATCACAGCCTGCTCTAATTATAAATTCCGTTAATCGCATGGGCATGGTATTTTTTTAACGTTTTTAAAGAGAGTACAATTCAATTTTCTTAAAAAGAAATCTTAAAAAGCAACAAATATTAATGTATAATATTTTACCTCAATTATTGTGTAAATTCCCTTTCCATTTAAAAAGTCGGAAAAAAGGGAATTTCCCCGTCAGTTGACAGCACTGACCAATGACCTACGAAAAATCGGCTGGCACATGGTGGTAGAGCATGTATTTAGAGATAAATCGAATCGGCTTTCGTTTGGTAATGCATTCATACGGCGCAGCGTTCTCCAGGGGTGCGTTCAAAAATTAACATCCCGGTGTACGGTGCGGTTGGGCAAGGAAGTGTGATGACGTTTCGTAGTGAAGTGCAAACTTCTGCGTTTGTGTACTATGTACAGGTAGTGTGAATACGTGATGTTTTAAGGATGGAAAATTCATCATTGAAGCACTGTTTTGACCGTTGAAGAGTATTGCAAAAATGTCAACTGCTTGTCAAATTTTAACGTGCACTTAACGTCTTACTTTATTGACTTTATATATTTTTTTTTAACCGTTTTCCTTTCAAAGTTGTAGAAATGTTAATGCATTTGAACGTATCGTGCTTTGAAAATCGACTTCGGCGATATTATCGCGATATTATTTCTTGTTTCACATTGCGCATGACGGTAAATTTTTCCCCTGTTACGGCCTAGTTCACTTAGAGAGTGAGTTTCTCTGAATAATTCATTTCTGAACGGTTGAGGTTCGCCCAAGTATCGCTCTTCTTATCCCGAGGTGTGTTATTTCTCAACGCACCCTAATTGTCGATGCTATGGATACATTGACGTCACTGATTCGTTAAACGCCGATCTCAACTTTTCAAACGTTTACTAAATTTAAACACGGAACATCTCGTTTTTGTCGAACCTTTTTTTTTACAGAGTTTAGTTTTTGGTCTGAAATATTGTACTTTTAGGGCCGATTTCATAATAGGACTTTAAATTTCAAGTTACTTTAACCTAAAAAAAAAAAAAAAAATACATTCGTTTCCCTATTTTTAAAGTGTCTTTAAATTAAAGTTTAATTAAAGTCTGATTATGAAAACGGCCGTTAATGATTAAAATAATTTTTCAAATTCATTGGACGAGCCCATTATAATGTCTATAAGACAGGGCCGAACTGAACTTAATCTAGTTCTATTCAGTCCAAGCAAAAGAATTTAAAAAGTATAATAAAAATAAGGAAACTAAAAATTCTGTTAAATGTTAAACTAGGGCCTGATTTCATAATCATACTAAAGGAAACTTTAAATAAAAGTCACAGTCATATGTCTAAAAAGTTGCGATAACATAGTTCTTTATACATCAGAATGTGACTTTTATTTTAGTCTCCTTTAATTCGATTATGAAATCGGCCCTTAATTTCTCAGGGCCGGTTTAAAGTAACTTTAAATTTAAATATAAAATAGCGACATCTTACTATCGCTTTTTGACCTGACATTGCAGTACAAAAACGATTTGCACAAATTTTTTTTAAATTTAAAGTTACTTTAACCTAAAAAGAAAAAATACATTTGTTTTCCAATTCTTAAAGTGACTTTAAATTGAAGCTTCCTTAAAATCTAATTATGAAACCGGCCATCTCAGTCAAACAAATCGGTCTCCATCGTGAAAAGAGTAAGCGAGTCGGTTACTAAATACAACCACGGTAAATCGCCACGGTTGGCAACACTGTTACGTAACCCAATTAAAAAAGTTGTTTGTATGGCTGCCTACATTGAAGAGTCTAAGATGAGTTATTTTTCGTCTCTTGTCTTAAGAGAATTGCTTAAAAATTCTTTTGATCTTCCTGCGGGTGTTGAGTTTCTCGAGCTAATCTTCCGCTGATGACGCGCCGATTAGGATCGAAATAACTATCCAGAGGACGCTTGAGAACTCCTTTCCGATCTTAGCTGACTTGCTACAAGCTTTATAAAAGGAATTTTTAAATATTGGTAAAAACCAGTATCCTTCTTCTTCTTCTTCTTCTTCTTCTTCGAAGAAGTTATGATTAATTTAATTTTCAATCAATTAATTTATCGGTTCTTTAATGATGGTTTTAATGATGATGATCACTTTTCAGCGGTCCGTCAATAAGGTAATGCCTCAGGATTCACAATCATTCCACGCGAGCTCCGGATCCGACGTAGAGATGGTCTCTGAAGTGATAGACATACCGGCGAGCCCCGTTGAAACGGCCACCGACATGATATCAGTTGGCAACAATGTAGGTCACACTCAGTCTCGCAGCATGCCACTGCTCGAAAACAATTTCAGCAACATGCATCAGCTACCGTCTACGTCGTCACTCAGGCATGCCAACGTAAGAAATATAAAGTTTAACGTGCAGTTCGGGGAGAGAGTTATACCCATAGAAATTCCGGACACTGGAACAGTTGGTATGTGCACTGATGTGAGATTAGTAACTAGACTAAGCACTTTCTTTTTCAAGATTTGTTGTACATTTTTTATAAATTTGTAGTATATTCCGTTTTTTTTTTTTTTTTTTTGTAATTCGGATGAGTACTGTGAAATTTTGGTGCGCTAAAAGCAAGCTGTGTCATTGGTCAAGCGCGAGCTTTGCCATTGGTCAATTTCGGACAATCAACTACCAATGGACGCGTTCGAGTTGTTTACTCAGTTTTTGATGGGCTATTCGCGAAAATCAATAACCAACAGATGGCGCTTTTAATAATGAAAACTTAAGGTTCTAAATCGACACACTTCGTGTTCAAGTAGCGACATTAGTGATTTTTTTCTATCTATCCTTGTCGCACAACAATCTCGTCTAGGAATAAAAAACACAGTCGAAAGTTTGTTAATCAAAGTGACGTTTCACAAATGGCATTCTACTATGGCTGCGGAAAATAACATAACCTAATACATTTTTGACTAGACAGTCAGCTGTAAACTATTACCATCTTAGTAAATAGAATTCCCTAAAAGTGTTGATTTCCTTGTTGCTCTTGCGACATTTGTATCTGTTATCTTTGTTACACAAGAATCTCGGAATGGGAATGTGTTGATTTAGTGACCTTAGGAAAACAAACGGCTGTCATTGATGTTATTCAGTATAACTTGTTGTATTCAATCACCAATGTTTATTTTTAGTTTTACTATGGCCTGTACACCAGGCTGAAAGTACGGAAACGTCACAAAACGCACAAACGTTTCAATTTAATATTTTTATAGGTTAAACAAATGTCATTCCAATGTTTTCCTTATTACAGGGACCCTCGCAAAATTTTCGCTAGATGTCAGCCACTCCGTGATTTTCTCGGATTACCTTAATGTGAACCAATCACAAAGGATTGCTGATGCCGCTTTCTTTTTAGAGCTTGAGCTGCTCGGAAGAGTTCAGGGTTAATATTTGCGTTGTTGTTTTAAGGAGAGGCGTTGAGCTCCTGAGGTTCGGAGTAGTTCTAATGACCGTTTCCCCTTTTCCCTTTCCCCTCGCGCACCAACTATTTCGTTCGAGCGTGCCGCTCTTTGTGTCAAATTGAAGTTAGATTTAACAAAAGGAAATGGAAAATTCACTATAGTTATTGTTTATCGATATGGAGACAAATAACACTTACAAACTAATTATAAATTTAAAATAATATCCATTTAATTTAAAGTGACAGTGTTAGGGTCGTTACAGACGCAGCGACGTATTTTTTGAGGTTATCAAAACCGCTGAGAGTTTCTGAACGCGGCCAATGACAAAGCTCGTTTTTTTTAGCGCGCCAAAATTTCAAATTATTCCTTTGAATTAAAAAAAAAAAAAAATTTAGAGGGTTCTTATTTTAACAAATCGAATGGTTTTAATTTTTTTTTTTTTTAGCCGATATAAAATTGAAACTGCATCGCGAATTGAAAATTCCACCTTGCCAGCAGTTGCTGTCCGGGTGGGCTCGCATGGCACAGTACGAAAACACTCCGGTAAAAAACCTGCAACTGCCACAGGAGAACGCATTGCACCTCACCGTCAGACACAAAGAGGGCGGTCTTGGAGCTGACGAAGAGTAAGTCCGTTTAGATTAATTTTTTCTAAACCTATTTACTTTTACTTCACGAAAACTCCTCTTTTTTTTTACTATACCTACCACCCTAAAGTATCGATTTTGTTCGTCTTTAAAATGTTCAACCTGTCCTTGTGGATGTCCTGCTTTTTGCTTGCCCTACGCTCTGTACATTTTAATTTAATTACAGTGTACAATACGTTGATTGTTGCAGAAGCGAAGTCACAGATAGATTAAAGGGAAATTACACGTTAAAAATCACCAACCTAAACGACAACAAAGAGTACAGTCTTAAGTTTCCGGGAACTAAAAGCATATTAGAAGTGAAGACTGACGTTTACTCCTTCACAAACATACACGTACGCAATCAAATATGGAGTGGCTGGCCCCCTAACATAGACGACCAAACGGTCCTGGCGTTATCAGGAATTGGGTAGGTCTTTCCTTTTGCGTACACACGTCTTTTGCTTTTGGTTTTCCATTCTTGTCAATTCCAGTTTCAGAAATGTCCATTCGTATTTAGGCAACTCATTTGCCAAATTGACAAAAGAGAAGAAAACCAAAAGAAAAAATTGTAAACAATTTTTTTTCATTATTTTATTTTTGAAGCTTTCCCGAACACGAATTAACCGTCAAACAGAACGTCTCCATCAATCACAGCCGAGAAAAGAAGCAGAACAGCGTGGGGATTGTTCAGATCGACAGCGATGACGATGAGTACGAGGACGCTTCAGAGACCTTCACCGTTGATGATGATTACTTCATCGATAACGTCGCAAGTAAACGAATTGAACCGCTCAGTAAGTCCACACTTTGAGTGTTGCGGAGGGGGAGTGTGTAATATTCGTTTTGTTTATGTTGTCTAGTTCCCGAGCTCATCGAAGATGAAATTGTCGGAAGCATAAGCTTCGCTGAGAGGTTCGCCTCTCGCTATGGCCCCATTCACCCGGCTTTCTACCAAGGTACTCTAGACGATGCGCTCAAGGAAGCTTGCTCGAAACCTGCGAAAGATGTAAGTTATTTATTTACATGTGGTGTACGGCTCGAGGAATTATTTGATTTTTTTTTCCTGCAGCGTAAAATCCTGGGCATTTATTTGCACCACGACGCCAGTGTACTCTCGAATGTTTTCTGCACGCAATTACTGGGGGTGGAAAGCGTCATGCAATTGATCGAAAGGAACTTCGTCTTCTGGGGCTGGGATTTGACTTACGAGACCAATCGAACCCGCCTTCAGAACTCAGTGAATAATTGCCTGGGGACTACGGCCGCTGTGAACCTACGAAACATCCCCGTCGATAAGCTGCCCGCGATTATTATAATCATGAAAATTAGATCTTCTACCGATATATTTAATGTTATTTATGGTGAGAATTTTCCTCCCTCCTGTCTCTCTTTTTTTTTTTTTAAGTTTCGCCTCCACTTCCTTCGCAGGTAATGTTGGAGTAAACGAATTGCTTTCGAGTCTTATAGAAGCGGTCGATGTTTTCTCCGAACATCAAAAAGTTGAAATAAAGGAAGAACAAGAGCGAGCTGAAAGAGAGCTGGTTAAACGCGAACAGGATCAAGCATATCGAGAGAGTTTAGAAGCCGACAGGTACAGAAATCATTGTCTTATTAAAACTCGTGCACCTGGTAACGTAACAATAAATTTGCAGGGCTAAAGAAGCAGCGAAAAGACAGCAGGCCGAAGCGGAATCGAACGAGAGGAAACGATTGGAAACCGAGAAGGCGCAGGAGGAAGCGAAAAAGGAGGCGTATCGCAGGAAAGTCGAAGCGAGTCTTCCACCGGAGCCCGCCCTGGAGCAGGCCGATAACATAACGAAGATACGGTTTCGTTTGCCAAAAGGACAAAACTTAGAAAGAAGATTTTTAATAAATACTCCGCTTAAAGTATGATGCTCTTTGGAGGTCCATCAATGTTAGTGATAACACGGTGGTTTTGTTGCAGGTGTTATTAGATTACTTGATAGTGCAAGGTTATCCAACCCAGGAATTCAAAGTCATTTCTAGCTGGCCTAGAAGAGATGTAAGTAATTAATTTACATTTTTTTCTTAACTTTTCTTTATTCAGTGTTAATTTACGTTGCACGTAAAAACGGAAAAATCCTTTTTCGGCATGCAGTATTTACCCAGAATTCCCTAAATTAATCAGGAACATTTAATTATACACGTTAGATTGCAACATAAAATTGTAGCCTGCCCTTTTTTCAGTAGAACACATTTTACACTATTTTATTAGTAAAGATTCTTAATAGTCTGTTTACTTGAATGTAATTTTTATTTATTTACTTTAGCTTACTCTGTTTACGTATTTGTTCATAGTTATTATTATTATTGCTTATTTAAATTAATTTATTAGTGCAAATTGTGACTCTATACTGCCAAATTTCTTGCCAAAATTTCAATTCTTCTGTTTTCACTCCAAAACACCTCGGTCCGCAATTAATTACGCGCGAGTTACTCTGACCAGTGTTGCCAAAACAGAACGATGAATTTTTCCTCGCCCATAATAAAGAAAAAATCGAAATGAAATTTTATTTTCTTCAAATTTTAATAATACGCCTTGGCATAGGCAAACCGATGAACGCCGCTGTTTGTGTGGTTGCCTGCACTTAAGGCGATAAGAATAAACTCACCACTGACGGAGATCACGCAACTTTCCTAATTTTTCTTTAAATTCGCACGCAAATAAAATTATTAAAATACAAAAACTCCCACACAATTAATTTTAATAACATGGTAGTTTAAAGTTGGCTTGCCTTTTCAATTCGTAATTTAGATTAAACGGTTTTAGTAGATTACATTTTACACTATTTTAGTAGTAAAGATTCTTAATAGTGTGTTTACTTAGATGTAATATTTATTTATTTACTTCAGCTTACTCTGTTTACGTATTTGTTCATAGTTTTTATTATTATTGGTTATTTAAATTAATTTATTACTGCAAATTGTGACTTTGTACTGCCAAATTTGTTGTCAAAATTTCAATTCTTCAGTTTTCACTCTGACACAGGTCGGCTCGCAATTAATTACACGCGAGTTATCTCTGACCAGTGTTGCCAAAACAGAACGATAAAGTTTTCTTCACCTATATTAAAGAGAAAATCGAAATTAAGTTTTATTTTCTTCAAATTTTAATAATACACCTTAGCACAGGCAAACCGATGAACGCCGCTGTTTGTATGGTTGCCTGTACTTAAGGCGGCGTGCATAAACTTTCGCCAGGGAATTTAATTTTGAACTTTCGCTTTCACTGACTGAAATCGTGCAACTTTTCTAATTTCATAATTGTTCTTTACATTATCACGTGGAGAAAATTATTCGAAAACAAGAATTACAACACAATTAATTTTAATAACAAGCTAGTTTGTTTAAAAATAAACGAATTAAATTTTTCCAACGAAAATCCGTCGTGTAGGCAAACCGTCGAACTCCACAGTTTGTATGGTTGCCTGCACTTAAGGCGATGAGAATAAACTTTCATCGTTGACGGAGATCACGCAACTTTCCTAATTTTTCTTTAAATTCGCACGCAAATAAAATTATTAAAATACGAAAACTATCACACAATTAATTTTAATAACATGCTAGTTTAAAGTTGGCTTGCCTTTTCAATTCGTAATTTTGATTAAACGGTTTTAGTAGATTACATTTTACACTATTTTAGTAGTAAAGATTCTTAATAGTGTGTTTACTTAGATGTAATATTTATTTATTTACTTCAGCTTACTCTGTTTACGTATTTGTTTATAGTTATTGTTATTATTGCTTATTTAAATTAATTTATTACTGCAAATTGTGACCCTTATACTGCCAAATTTGTTGCCAAAATTTAAATTCTTCAGTTTTCACTCTGAAGCAGGTCGGCTCGCAATTAATTACACGCGAGTTATCTCTGACCAGTGTTGCCAAAACAGAACGGTGAATTTTCCCTCGCCCATAATAAAGAAAAAATCGAAATGAAATTTTATTTTCTTCAAATTTTAATAATAGGCAAGCCGATGAACGCCGCTGTTTGTATGGTTGCCTACACTTAAGGCGGCGTGAATAAACTTTCGCCAGGGAATTTAAATTTGTACTTTCGCTTTCACTGACTGAAATCGTGCAACTTTTCTAATTTCCTAATTCTCCTTTACATTATCACGTGAAGAAAATTTGCATGAAAACATGCCTAAATATAAATAAATTAGATTTTTCCTTTGGTATGTTGGCAACATGGACTTGCAGCTTGAAATTAAAAATATGAAGTATTACAACGGATCGAATGGAATTAAAACAAAATTTTTACCGGACAATATTTTCGTTATATTGCAAAAAACTTACATTTTCTGTAATAAATTATAAAACCAAAAGAGAATCAAAGATACCATAAATATTTTTTACCGATTATAATTTTTAAAACTGCTTAAATTTTCCAATTCTTTAAATATAAGTAAAATTTTTTTTTTTTTTAAACTAGAACCGAAGAGAATTATGATGGGAAAAACACTTAACGTTCCGCTGTTGATTGAGCGAATCCATCATAATTCTCTCCGGTTCAAGATTAAAAAAAAAACCTTTTTACTTACAATTTTCATCGGACAAGAATCAACTTCATCTTTAAATATAAATTAAAAATCCCTCCATATATTAAAAATCCCTTTTATCACGCCAGATGTTAAAAATCCTTCCAGAGAGAGATTTTCTCTCCCATTTTGGCAGCACTGTTTAACAATTGTCAATTTATGTTACTTTGCTGTCCATAAAAATATGCAAAAAATTTTTTCTATCCTCGTTCGTTTCTGAAATATCTTCTTATTTTCGAAAATTTCGAATATCTTCGTTATTTTTTCTTTCTTTTATGACTCTTAAGTTCGATGAAGAAAATCTAATACAGTCCGAAGCAGTCTTGCCAGAGGTGGTGATTTATCACCAGATCTCGAGATTTTTGTTATTTGTTAATTACCTGGTGATTATTTTTAAAAACTCGGGATTATCTGGTGCCTTTTCATAAAATGTAAATAAGAAAAAATTTATAACATTGAAATGATTTTAATAGCGTTTTTTGCTGGCTGCACCAGTGTGTACTGAATGTATCTCTATCTCGTTTTATTACATAAAGCTGAACCGAGATGGAGATACACTCAGTGCGCGCTGGTGCAGCCACTGGAAAACGCTATAAGTTTCAATGATAAAAGTTGAGACGCATCTTTTTGCGATATTTAATATCGAGCAACTGTCAACACTGTCAATCGTCACTTTTTTCCCGCCAATTTAAAAATATTTGCAAGAAGGCACTTTTTCTTCACTCTTTTGTACAAATTCATATATTTTTAGTTGTGTCAGAATTAGAAAATTTAAACGACAGACATTTTACAATCGAAAGCAAAAAAGAACTCCTAGCAGGCGATTACAGCTTCCTGTAATTGTTTAAACACGATTTCACAGGTGACACTTCTATGCTTTCGGATTTGACAAGTTCACAACTTTTGTAAAACCTGTGAAATTTATTTAATTTAAATAATACCATTTCGAGAAAGAGAAATTATTTTGAGAAAGAAAAATTATAGGAAACTGTAATTGTCTGCTATCGATTTTTACCGTACATTCGCCTAAAGCTAATTAAGAAAAGTATTTGAAGTTTTTTTTTTATCAGATAAAATAGCGACATCTTACGATCGCTTTTTGACCTGACATTGCAGTAGGATGGACAAATTGAAGCGGGATTTGCTCCTAATAAGTTCCCCATGCAAGGCGGCCATGCTTGCTGTCAAAGCTAAATTTAATAAAATAATTTTGAAGCGTCAATATAATAACGTCAAAAATTTAAATGAACGACAAATTAGTAGAAAGAAATAAACTGGTGATTTTCAGTTGGTAACTGGTTAATTTTTTGTCAGCCAATCTGGTGACTTAAATTTTGATCGTCTGGCAACACTGGTCCGAAGAAATAGGTTAGAATTGACAGTTTCGCAAACGCGATTGTTAATTGTTTTTCTTTTTCTTATGGCCGCTATCTTAGATATTCGTATGTACCACGTGATGCGGTAACAAATTCTAACTTTACATGTTTTTCAGTTACACTCGAAACAACCATCAAACAATAAATTATTGCTAGAAGGATAGAGTAACTATAGAGTATTCATTCATACTAAAGAAGTTATTTTTTTTTTTTGACTACCCACACAGATGTTCTGCCCGGTCTATATTAATTAAAGTCCCTGGAGTCCCATTAAAGCAACGCAAACTTGCCGCCATGTTGATTTCCTGTTGCGCGCCAACTTCAAATATTGATGGCAACTGAAAGGTTCACGCAGTAGTTTATTAAATCAGTGAAAAATAAAGTCCTTGAGTGAATAATGTGCGGAAGGGCTTGATTCTCAGAAAATAAATAAAACCACATGTACTTGGTCAATATTATTTATTTATTTTTGTTAGGGAAGGGAGCAAAATTTGCAGTAGCAATATTCTACATCTACGTCCAATTGATCTTTCTGTAACTCATTGTCCTTACCAATTGCGCTACTTTGATAGATATAAGGGACTTTAATATTAATTATGCGAATTAAGTTATCGAAGCAATTCAATAGTAAATGAGAAAATGTTTCGAGATACATGAAATCATGAGACCTAAGAGGCTTGTTGTTGTTACTTGTTTGAACTTTATTAATTTTTTTTTTTGTTTGTTTTGCAGTTGACTGCTTTAGACGATGGCAAAACGCTACAAGAATTGAAACTTTGTCCACAAGAGACTGTGATATTGGAGGAACGGTAATCAACACACATTCCTATCATGCACGAATACCGAAGTATGTTACTATATCTAAACAGTGCACGTTGTCATAGCAGCAGCAATGTATTTCATATGCAAAGCATACTTTGTATCTTTATTACTACTACTACTACTTGTATTTAGCTCGTTTATTTATTATTACAGTATATAAATTGATTTGGTTTGTTTTCTACCCTCTTAGAAAGCGAAACGACTCTTTAATAGCTAAATATACGTTGTTAAGCGCAGTAATAAACTTAAAGTCTGTTATCATAGTTTATTTGGGGTGAAACACCGTTATTGTAATGCTATGAACAGTGTACTGCATATTATTACATAATTGTAAAAAAAAGGAGAAACTAAAAATACGTAGGGTTCATAATACAATATACAATATAATAAAATCCGAGGTGAAAATCTTAATAATACGAGAAAGAAAGTAGGTTTTTATTTTGCATTTTTGTTGTGCACGTGCACTATAATCTCTGCGACTAATATTGTTAGGCTCAAGCTGATTGCTATGGCAAGCAAAACCAGAGCGGGGTAGAACTCGTTTAAACCGATTGATATAGCATTGAAAGGTTTTTGTAAGCAAGCCGGCTTACGAGATTGCCAGAAATGGAATCCGCGTTGTATCAATCCGGACTCTGTCATTTTTTGAATGCTGAAATGAAACCCTTGTTAAGTAATTACCGCAACAAAAAAGAAGAAACGAGTTATGCAGACCAGAAATTAAACATTTTAAGAAAAGGGGATCCCTTCTGCATCGGTATGAACATATTCTGGTAGTTCAGCATTCGTACTTCCCCCAAATCGCAGATTTGATCGTCGGAGAAAGTCTCCTCGATGATCCGATAGGCCATCGTTAGGTCCACGTGATAAGCAAAGCCGCCTTTCGATACCCTCCGCAACCCCTCCTCGGGGGGCACGTAGTTGGTTCTGTTTTTACTAACCATTTTTTTCAGGTACAGGCTTTTTACGACGGGGTCTGTGGTTTGCTGTACAAGAAACAAAGGGGGGGTTTAAAAATATTTCTTCAACCGTAAAAAGGCAAGGCGCACGTACTCGAAAAAAATCTTTATTGTACAGCACGTCTTCACAACCGACCTTCAAGCTGTTGCTGGTTAGGATGTCGTTTAGCGAATTTATGGTCGAGGAGGGCGTCATGAGTAAATAAGACACGATGGTCCCCGAATAGAACTGATACAACAGCAACGAAAATATAAAAGTTGTTAGGAGTAAGATCCTTCCGCAGTATAAATTCGGGATTCTGGGGGTACCTAAAAATGTTCCTGTGGAATATTCATATCTTCATATCTCTGCAGTGAAACATTTTTTTTTTTTTTTTATAAAATGAATAACTGGAGAGGTTTTAAGGAAGCTGCATCTTAAGTGAAACACCTTGTATATTGAATTGAGCTGGCTTCAAACCTACCCTGTTGGCAAAGTACTCCAACTGTAAGCAGCGTTAAGGAACTCCAGGTATTCTCGCAGAGTTCCCTTACGTTCCTCACAACTTTATACTCGAGTTTGAACATGAGTTTGAATTGAACCACGACAATCAGTATAAAAAAAATCAAGAACATCCAAACCGAAGCAGACAACGTCTCTATGAATTTAGAGAGCGACGTTTTCTGCTTTGGGATTCTGAAAACGAAGGCGGTCCTGAAAATGATTAATTTTATTATTGAGAGGGAAGGGGGCATGGGTGGTCAATGCGTTGCGAATTACTTGAGGAACCAAACTCTTCTGCTGTAGTCCACGAAGGGCAGCCTTTCAGTTTTAAAGAACAAACAGCTGCCGAAATCGACTTTTCTCATGTGGAGGGCCCCCACTAGGCCGTCGAAAGACGCGTCGTTCGATGCTTTGTAGCCCCAAGATTTTGTCACAACAGTCTTCATCCTATAACGCCCAGACCAAACGGAACACTCTGTAAGTATATACCAAACTAATTTTAAAATATGTTCCAAATGAAACAAAGTGACTCATTTGAAACATTTTTTTTTTGTAAAATGAATAATCTCTGTCTATATTTTTTTTTATTGCTTTGTTTTTTCGACTACTATCTATGGTTGAGGGATCGCACAGTTATTTTTAATCACCCTGACACTGATTGGGGCGTAGCCCCGTATTCTGTAACTTATTAACGGGCTGTTAAAATTTAGAGGACCTTTAAAATTCAATTTAAACATGATTGGTTGTTACCACAGCAACAAAATTTAACAGCCCTTTAAATTTAACGCTTTTGATGCAGAATAGGGCCCGTATTCTGTAACTTATTAATGGGCTGTTAAAATTTATAGGTCCTCTAAAATTTAATTTAAACATGACTGGTTGTTACCTTAACAGCAAAATTTAACAGCCCTTTAAATTTAACGCTTTCGATACAGAATAGGGCCCGTATTCTGTAACTTATTAACGGGCTGTTAAAATTTAGAGGTCCTTTAAAATTTAATTTAAACGTGATTGGTTGTTACCACAGCAACAAAATTTAACAGCCCTTTAAATTTAACGCTTTTGATACAGAATAGGGCCCGTATTCTGTAACTTATTAATGGGCTGTTAAAATTTATAGGTCATCTAAAATTTAATTTAAACATGACTGGTTGTTACCTTAACAGCAAAATTTAACAGCCCTTTAAATTTAACGCTTTCGATACAGAATAGGGCCCGTATTCTGTAACTTATTAACGGGCTGTTAAAATTTAGAGGTCCTTTAAAATTCAATTTAAACATGATTGGTTGTTACCAGAGCAACAAAATTTAACAGCCCTTTAAATTTAACGCTTTTGATGCAGAATAGGACCCGTATTCTGTAACTTATTAACGGGCTGTTAAAATTTAGAGGTCCTTTAAAATTCAATTTAAACATGATTGGTTGTTACCACAGCAACAAAATTTAACAGCCCTTTAAATTTAATGCTTTTGATACAGAATAGTGAGTACACCTACGAAAAGTTGTAGAAATCCCTGCAGTGTTGAAGCACAACGTGTGCAAACCTGTTATAAGAATCCACACTTCTGTTAACATCGCTGACTAAATACTGGTCCAACGTTGGTTCAAAAGGGTAAGCCAACTGTAAAATTAAATTCGCATCTTTCTGTGTTTTGCAAAAAAAACTTGTGCTTACCACGACCATTGCTTTAAAAACAGTGCCGGTCATGTTCCTGCGATTCTCATAAAAGTGTCCGTTGTCATGTATTTGAAATCGTGATTCTGTCTCATCGCCGAAGTAACCGACGTTTCGAACCTTTAACTCTCCTCCGTGCGCGTAAGAGGGGTTGTACACATCCAAAATCGCCCACTTCTTTAAAGTACTATTTAAAACGGCAACATTAACGTCGGTGTTTATGCTAATTTGAAGTTGTTTTAATTCGTTTAGTACGACGTCCTGATTCGAGCTGGTGATGAGCCAGTGCTGACGATTTCCAAACAAATTTTTCTGTTCGCACTAAAATCGAAGAAGAAGACTTTTTGATTGCACTTGTACTTTAATCATCAGTCTGTTTTGCGTGCTTGCACCTACCATTTTCAGAAACGACGTTATGTTTGGACAATCTCCGTTTAACACCATGCCGATTCTATTTTCACCATCATTATTATTTAGGGCGGTTATATCATGAATGTTAAAAAATGAGAGGCGCAGGTTCGCAGCAGAGTTTATATATTTTGCGAAACGTATTTCATCTGCAAGAGATTTTAATTATTTAATGATATTGTTACGGATTTGAAGGTTCATAAATTATAGTCGTTAATTTTTAGAATAGTTTAATACAAATTGTCGCTTTCCACAATTAAAACCACGATAGTAATGAGCTGCAACACTTGTCTGTCAAATCAAATAATTCTTTTACAAAATGTACTTTTTATTTATTCGTGGTATGAACCCTTCGCTTGCCGACTTCTAAACTAAACTCCTGGCGGATCGTTACGACTTTTATAACAGTAGATCCCTGTTTTGCTCGAACTTACAAGAATGAACGCGAAGCTTCGGTAACGTTTTGTGACGCAAGGTGGCCTGACCGGTGCTAAAAATAGATCTGTTTGCGCGTCACGGCTGTAACAATATAGGTTTTTCTAAAATTTTAAATAGTGATAATTTTTTTGAAAAGTTAAATAACGCGAAAACGCTTCAGGTTAGACGCTATGTGTAGTAGACAAAGTCACATTAAAATTCGAAATTCGAAAGTTAAATTTAAATTTAAAATAATGCCCAGACCAAAACCGAACACTCCGTATACGCCGAAGTAGTTTTAAAATACGCTCCACGTGATACCAAGTCACTTTTATTTGAAACATTTCTTTGTAAATTGACTAACCAGAAAGATGTGATGAAGGAATCCGGGTTAAGTGAAACACCCTGTATTAAATAAAACAAACCGAACACTCCGTACACGCCGAACTAGTTTTAAAATACGCTCCACGTGATACCAAGTCACTTTCATTTGAAACATTTCTTTGTAAAATGACTAACCAGAAAGATGTGATGAAGGAATCCGGCTTAAGTGAAACACCCTGTATTAAATAAAACAAACCGAACACTCGGTATACGCCGAACTAGTTTTAAAACGCGTTCCACGTGATACCAAGTCACTTTTATTTGAAACATTCCTTTGTAAAATGACTAACCAGAAAGATGTGATGAAGGAAGCCGGCTTAAGTGAAACACCCTGTATTAAATAAAACAAACCGAACACTCGGTATACGCCGAACTAGTTTTAAAACGCGTTCCACGTGATACCAAGTCACTTTTATTTGAAACATTCCTTTGTAAAATGACTAACCAGAAAGATGTGATGAAGGAAGCCGGCTTAAGTGAAACACCCTGTATTAAATAAAACCAACCGAACACTCCGTATACGCCGAAGTAGTTTTAAAATACGCTCCACGTGATACCAAGTCACTTTTATTTGAAACATTCCTTTGTAAAATGACTAACCAGAAAGATGTGATGAAGGAAGCCGGCTTAAGTGAAACACCCTGTATTAAATAAAACAAACCGAACACTCCGTATACGCCGAACTAGTTTTAAAATACGCTCCACGTGATACCAAGTCACTTTTATTTGAAACATTCCTTTGTAAAATGACTAACCAGAAAGATGTGATGAAGGAAGCCGGCTTAAGTGAAACACCCTGTATTAAATAAAACAAACCGAACACTCCGTATACGCCGAACTAGTTTTAAAATACGCTCCACGTGATACCAAGTCACTTTTATTTGAAACATTTCTTTGTAAAATGACTAACCAGAAAGATGCGATGAAGGAAGCCGGCTTAAGTGAAACACCCTGTATTAAATAAAACCAACCGAACACTCCGTATACGCCGAACTAGTTTTAAAATACGCTCCACGTGATACCAAGTCACTTTTATTTGAAACATTTCTTCGTAAAATGACTAACCAGAAAGATGTGATGGAGGAAGACGGCTTAAGTGAAACACCCTGTATTAAATAAAACGATGATTTAGGTACTTACCCGTCTTTGATAAACATGTGAACACCGAACCGACTTGCAGAAATTTGCGTTCGAAATAGTTTACCGTCAATTCAGGCGTTAAAGCGTTTATTGCATTAATTACAAGAAAAACAAGAGCGCCCTTAGGGGATCGTGGCATGATTTTCAATTTATTTCAAATCTGCATGACTTTGTGCCTGTACGCTCTCTTCGTCATGACATGACATTTGATGGACGGCAGAAATGACGAGATGAATAATTTGATGATGTTTCACCAAGCGTGGCAGGTTTTTTTTTTTTTTTTAGTTTGAATAATACAGGGGGTTTTGACAATTCAAGGTTTCAAAATACAGCAAGAAAACGCTAGTCATTACTGATTTATTCATTGAATGGTTTGGTTTACAATAAATAACCTTTTTTTTTTAAATTAATTAATGATTTATAATATACAGGGTTTCCCAACAGTGCGCTCTCGGGCTATATCTCGATAACTACTGCAGATATAAAAAAAGTTTCAAGACATTTTTGTTTTCAAATTTTAAGGTCTACGACATAAAATTATTTTCGCCTATGCAGGGTGAATCAAAACAGCGGTACTGAATGCAACTGTTTTATTTCAAACGTCACACCCTGTATATATCAAATTTGGATTGCACATAATTAATAATTGCATAAACGCGAGGAGGTGTCGGGCGGGGATTATCCGGTGCTGAAGAATTCCCGCCAATTTTTACTAAAAGCTTAATTTTCTGTAATTTTTGAATCTTGCTACCAGGATCACATAAACGCGAGGAGGTGTCAAATATGATATATCAGGAGCAGAAAAATGCCCGCCGATTTTTTCTGACTTCTAAATTATCTAAATTTTCTTATTGAATTTTTTTGCATTTTTTTCAAATTTTATTTTCTCGGAAACGGCGCGAGCTAGAGACCATTCGATTCGTCTGCTCAAGCTCTATGAGGGTGATTTTTTTCGCGCCAATCTATTTTTCGCAAATATCCTGAAATTTTCATGGACTATAAACCTTACTACTTTTTGGCCCAAAAAATATTTTCTTCTCCTAAAATCACGAAAAAAATCACCAACGTAAAGCTCGACGAGGCGCATTCAAAACCGGGCTCCGTTCCTCTCTAGCTCACCCCATTTCCGAGATATCGGCTCCGAAAAGGCAGTCATAGAAAAATAATTTTTTCTCAGTGAAAAACTGAAAATGTAAGTATCTGTTGGCGCCAATCGAATAATCGTTATTTATTGAGTGATAGGGCATGGTTTTAATGAATAAAACAGCTAAAATAACAATAATAGCAATGAACATAATTAATTCATTCATTTATTACTGGTGCTGCCTTCTCCGAGCTCATAGTACAACTTACAGGTCCTTGGTGGTGAAGAATTACAGATTTCTGCATAATTACAGAGACCTGTTTTCATGGATAACCTGTACGTTCCACTGATGGCTCGAAGATGGCAGCACTAGTAATAAATGAAAGAATTAATTACATTTATTGCTTTTATTGTTATTTTAGCTGTTTTATTCATTAAAACCATGCCCTATCACTCAATAAATAACGATTATTCGATTGGCGCCAGCAGATACTTACATTTTCAGTTTTTCACTGAGAAAAGAATGTTTTTCTGTGACGGCCCTTTCGGGGCCGATATCTCGGAAATGGGGTGAGCTACAGAGGAACGGAGCCCGGTTTTGAATGCGCCTCGTCGAGCTCTACGTAGGTGAATTTTTTCGTGATTTTAGGAGAAGAAAATATTTTTTGGGTCAAAAAGTAGTAAGGTCCATGAAAATTTCAGGATATTTGCGAAACATAGATTGGCGCGAAAAAAATCACACTCATAGAGCTTGAGCAGACGAATCGAATGGTACAAACCGCAAGTCCCTACCTCGCGCCGTTTCCGAGAAAATAAAATTTGAAAAAATTGCAAAAAAATTCAGTAAGAAAATTTAGATAATTTAGAAGTCAGAAAAAATCGGCGGGCATTTTTCTGCTCCTGATATATCATATTTGACACCTCCTCGCGTTTATGTGATCCTGGTAGCAAGATTCAAAATTTACAGAAAATCTTGCTGTCCCGGAAAATTGTGACAAAGTTTGCTGCGATTTTTGAATCTTGCTATCAGGATCACATAAACGCGAGGAGGTGTCGGGCGGGGATTATCCGGTGCTGAAGAATTCCCGCCAATTTTTACTAAAGGCTTAATTTTCTGTAATTTTTGCATCTTGCTACCAGGATCACATAAACACGAGGAGGTGTTAGCTAAATGTAACAGGCGCCCAAAAATTCCCGCCACTTTTACTAAGGCCAAATTTTCTGTGATTTTTGTATCTTGCTACCAGGATCACATATATGCGAGGAGGTGTCGGGCGGAGGTTATCTGGCGCTGAAGGATTCCCGCCAATTTTAGAAACCAATTAAAAAAAAAATTGTGAAGCAATTTTACTCGAATTTTTGAATCTTGCTACCAGGATCACATAAACGCGAGGAGGTGTCAGATGAAAGTATCGGGCGCTGAAAAATTCCCGCCAATTTTTTTTTTAAAATGCGTTGGCGTAAAAACGATTAAAACCAATTGAATACAACCACAGACGATGATTGTGTAACATAATTAACGCATCAAAGCTTGTTTTCTATGCGGAATTAATTTTTTTTGCGATGGTACTTCAAGGGTCGATATCTTGGGAAGGGGGTGAGCTAGAGAGGAACGGGGCGCGGTTTTGAATGCGCCTCGTCAAGATCTACGAGGGTGAATTTTTTCGCGATTTTAGGAGAAAAAAATATTTTTCGGCTCAAAAAGTAGTAAGGTTATAGTCCATGAAAATTTGAGGTTTTTGGCGTAAAATAGATTGCTGCGAAAAAAATCGCCCTGATAGAGCTTGACGGGGGCGATCGAATGGCATAAGCCGCAGGGCTCTAGCTTGCCCCGTTTTCGAGAAAAAAAATTTGAAAAAACACGATCGGTTATTAAAATATGCAATAAGTCGAGAACGGCTTGAGATACTGACTTGCGATTTTCACCGTTAACTTAGCTTGATAAGGCAAAGCTAACGGCGAAAACAGCAGTCTTCTAACTCTTATCATTTTTGAAATATTAATATTTTTACCGGCGCATCCACCAAATTGCAATCGAAAAATCACGATATCTCATGAACCAGGCGAAACAGAATGATGCGGTTTTCACCATTCAATTACCCTCATCGAAAGACGCAAGACCATGCCGAAGTTTTCAAGAAAACTTGAAAAACGGACGAGTTTGAAACTCCGCGTAAAGAGAATTATAAGTCAAGAACAGCTTAGAATATTAAGTTGCCCTCTTCAACGTTGATTCCTCTCTGTAAGACGGTTTAAAGGTGAAAATTACAACTTTCTATCTCCTACCAGTTTCGAGATAATATTTTTTTTAATAAAGTTAATGGAGCCGTAGCATGACGACTCTAATCGTTCGTATCATTGAATAATAACTCGTTTTCATTAAATGAAATAAGATTTTAAAGTCTGTACTAAATGCAAATACAATTATTCTATAGAAACACGCTTGTTCATTCACCTCAACGTTGAAAATTGTCGCTAATTTTGGGTGGCTGAGCACGCAGCCAAGCGTTGAAGCTATCGCTGAGTATTATTGAACGCACTTAATCGATGGACGCGCCATCTGTGTATTAAACGTGCAACTTAAGGCACGCCGATTATTACAGGTTCCTGTAATTGGGCAGGAAACTATAATAGTCGATAACTGATGACTGTTGGCACTCCTCGTTCATAGATGGCAGCACTAGGACATATTAAAAATTAATTCCGATAATATTTTAAATGTTTTATTAATGACAATAATACTGCACCGCCCCCGGAAATAACTATTACTCGTTCTGCGCAAAGGGGCTTTCGCTTATCCAGCTTTCACCGAGAAAATGCCGTTTTACGTGAGACGCCTAGAATTTCGTTTCCTTTCTTAATTTAAGTAAAGGGAACAGGACTAGTTAAATCATGAAAATTTGAGGACTTCTACGAAAAATGAATTGCGGCGAAAACGTCGCCCTCATAGAGTTTGAGCAGGCGAATCGAATGGTGCAAACCGCAAGTCCCTAGCGCACGCCGTTTTCGAGAAAAAAATTGAATTTCTCTGCCACCGATTCGTATTTTTAGAAATCTTTTTCTCGAAAACGGCGCGAACTTGGGACTTGCGGTTTGCACCATTCGATTCGCCTGCTCAAGCTCCACAAGAATGCGATTGTTTTCACCGCATTCAATTTTTAGTCGAAATTTTTCAGAATTTTTTTTCTCGAAAACGGAGCGAGTTAGAGACCTGCTGCTTGTGCCATTCGGTAGCCCCCTTCAAGCTCTATCAGGGTGATTTTTTTCGCGGCAATCTAATTTTCGTCGAAAGCCTCAAATTTTCATGGACTATAACCTTACTACTTTTTGGACCGAAAAATATTTTTTTTTCCAAAAATCGCGAAAAAATTCACCTACGTAGAGCTCGACGAGGCGCATTCCGAACCGGTCTCCGTTCCTCTGTAGCTCACCCCCTTTCCGAGATATCCACCCCCAAAGGTCCTTGCAGAAAAACAGATTTTTCTCAGTGAAAAACTGGAAAAGTAAAAGTTCGCTAGCTCTAATCGAACAATCGTTATTTATACACCGAAAAGGCATGGTTGTGATTTATAAAACAGTTAAAATAATAATAAACCAAATTATTTATTTTGTATTGGTGGTGCTGCCATCTTCGAGCGAATAGTGGAATTTATAGGTTATTGCGGGCGTCGAATTACAGATTTCTATAGTATTACAGTGACCTGTTCCGATGGATAATCAGCAGATTTCCTTAATATTCCAAAGATGGCAGCACTACCAATGCATGAAAGAATTAATTACAATTATTGTTATTTTAACTGTTTTATAAACTAAAATAAATAGCGATTATTCGATTGTCGCTAGCGAATTTTTACTTTTCAGTTTTTCACTGAGAAAAATCAGTCTTTCTGCGACGACCCTTTGGGGGTGGATATCTCGGAAAGGGGGTGAGCTACAGAGGAACGGATACCGGTTTTGGATGCGCCTCGTCGAGCTCTACTTACATGAATTTTTAGAGAGAAAAATATTTTTTTTCCGAAAATGTAAGTAAGGTTATATATAGTCCATGAAAATTTAAGGTTTTCGACAAAAAATAGATTGCCGCGAAAAAAATCACCCTGATAGAGCTTGAAGGGGGCGATTGAATCGCATAAACCGTAAGTCTCTAGCTCGCCCCGTTTTCGAGAAAAAAATTCTGAAAAATATCGATCGGTGACAAAAAAAATCAATAAGTCGAGAACGGCTTCAGATACTGACTTGAAATATTTACCGTTAATTTAGTTTGATAAGGCCAGGCTGACGGTGAAAACCGCAACTTTCTATCTCTTTTCGTTCCTGAAATATTAATATCTTTACAGGCGCATCCACCAAATTGCAACAGAAAAATCATGACTTCTAAAGAACTAGTCTCACCGAAAGACATCCCCACGATCATGTTTGAGCGTCTATGCGCGTCTTCCCGACAAGCGTCTCCAAAATCATGTCTGCCAGTCTGTGCGCTCCGTAACGAGCATTCCCGCAATCATGTCTGACCGTCTATGCGCTCTTTTCTGACTAGCATCCCCATAATCATGTCTGACTGTCCATGCGCTCCTTCCTGACGACCATTCCCACAATCATGTTTGACTGTCTATGCGCTCCTTCCTGACGAGCATCCCCGCAATCATGTTTGACCGTCTATGCGCTCCCTAACGAGCATCCTCACAATCATGTCTGACTGTCTATGCGCTCCATTCGAACGAGCGGCGCATAGACAGTCAGACATGATTTAGGCAATGCTCGTCAAAAAGAAGCGCATAGACGGTCAAACATGATTGTGGGGATGCTCGTCAGAAAGGAGCGCATATACAGTCAGGCATGATTGTGGGGATGCTCGTTAGGGAGCGTATAGACAGTCAGACATGATTGTGGAGATACTCGTCAGAAAGGAGCGCATAGACAGTCACATATGATTGCGGGGATGCTCGTTAGGGAGCGCATAGACAGTCAGACATGATTTAGGGAATGCTCGTCAAAAAGAAGCGCATAGACAGTCAGATATGATTGCGGGGATGCTCGTTAGGGAGCGCATAGACAGTCAGACATGATTGTGGGGATGCACGTTAGGGAGCGCATAGACGGTCAGACATGATTGTGGGGATACTCGTCAGAAAGAAGCGCATAGACAGTCAGACATGATTTAGGGAATGCTCGTCAAAAAGAAGCGCATAGACAGTCAGATATGATTGCGGGGATGCTCGTTAGGGAGCGCATAGACAGTCAGACATGATTGTGGGGATGCACGTTAGGGAGCGCATAGACGGTCAGACATGATTGTGGGGATGCTCGTTAGAAAGGAGCGCATGGACAGTCAAACATGATTATGGGGATGCTTGTCAGAAAGAAGCGCATAGACGGTCAGACATGATTGTGGGGATGCTCGTTAGGGAACGCATAGACGGTCAGACAAGATTGTGCAGATGTTCGTCAGGACGGAGCGCATAGACGGTCAAACCTGATTGTGGGGATCCTCATCAGGAAGGAGCACATAGACGGTCAGACATGATTGTGGGGATGCTCGTTAGGAAGCAGCGCATACATGAGCAAACATGATTGTGAAGATGCTTGTCAAGAAGGGACGCATAGACAGTTGGACATGATTGTGGGGGTGCACGTCAGGAAGGAGCGCATAGACGATTAAACATGATTGTGGAGACGTTCGTCAGGAAGAAGCACGTAGGCGGTCAGACAAGATTGTGCAGATGTTCGTCAGGACGGAGCGCATAGACGGTCACACATGATTGTGGGGATGCTCATCAGGAAGGAGCACATAGACGGTCAGACATGATTGTGGGGATGCTCGTTAGGAAGCAGCGCATACATGAGCAAACATGATTGTGGAGATGCTTGTCAAGAAGGGACGCATAGACAGTTGGACATGATTGTGGGGGTGCACGTCAGGAAGGAGCGCATAGACGATTAAACATGATTGTGGAGACGTTCGTCAGGAAGAAGCGCGTAGGCGGTCAGACATGATTGTGGAGATGCTCGTCAGGAATGAGCGCATAAACGGTCAGACGTGATTGTGGGGATCCTTGTCAAGAAGGAGCGCACAGACAGTCAGACATGATTAATTTTGATTTAACTACTAAGGTAACATTAACAGTCATCTGTTTCTTTTTCTTTTCGATTGCTCCAGAGAATTACGAGCCGGACAATTTTTTTGACAGCGAAGCAACCAAATCCATCGGAAACTGATTCACATTCGTCGAGCGTTCACCAGGGCAGGACTTCTAAGTGACGGACGGGGCCCGGGTGCAATAAGAACCGCGGGGCCTCTTTTTTAAGCACTTTCTCCTAGTTTGGAACAGAAATTTAAAAATATCCTAAAATGTTTCTTTTCGCAAAAACACTCGGACAAGTCAAATAATTACTGTAAGGGTTGTATTCTGTAGCTTTTTAACGGGCTGTTAAAACTTAGAGGTCCTTTAAAATTTAAAATACACTTCTACGATTGGTTGTTACCGTAGCAACAAAATTTAACAGCCTCTTAAATTTCACGCTTTTGTTACAGAATAGGGCCCTAAATCTGCCATATTTTAGAGCGGCGTAGGTTACTATTGGGGTAGAGAAATAATAATTTTAATTTTGTTTATTTTTTTTTGGTGGAAACCCCTATTTTTTATTACAGACAGCAATTTTGATCGTCGTTGATTGTCAAGGATTTGTACTTGACTTGAATTTTATTAAAAATAAGAAGATTCACGTCTTAATTAATTAATTAATTAAATAATAATTAATTTTAAATACTGGTGATAATCCCTTAACTGCCACAATTATTCTCTTGTACAATTTTTACCGACGGTGACGACCAAAATTTAATGTTCCCGACTGTACTTCTACATAAAAAAAAGATAATTTTTTTTAAATAAGCAAACGCAGTGCAAAAATTACAAAAGAATGTTTTAATATGGAATGAAAATCGAATCGATAATTGTATTCCTATTTTTTTTTTTTGTTTAAACAAACGTTACTTTTGCGCTGTTTAATTTGAAAATAACGAGATAGTCCTGTTGCAAAGATAAGTTTATTTTCAGAATTCTAGCAGTTGGAAAGAGTATTGTTTGCGCTAAGAAATGTACACAGAACACATTTATTATTATTACATAACAACACATTAAGTAAATTCCTCTTAAAGCTTGTGACTTAAAAACTAAATCTTCTGTACAATTCTTCCATTTAAAAAAAAAAAAAAAAACTAACGTTTACTGTACAAAAAAATGCGTTTTAAAGGCTATATAAATAAATATATAAAATTAATTAATAAATACGATCACATGGCTTATTATATAATCATTTCAAAATGTGAATATGAAAATTGCACGCACACATAAAACGCAATGCGTCTGGCAGTAAGTAACGAAAACGATCGGGAATAAAAAAAGTAAAAAAGAAAAGTGATTGGGAGTACTTTTTTTTTTTAGGCGAGTGCAATTTTAATATTTCAGGAAATATCTAAAACACTGCTACAATCTCTCTCTCTCTCTCTTCTTCTACCGTTCTTGATTCGTTCCTGAGTAAACATATTTTGGATTTTTTTAATTTTTTTAAGCATGGTAGTATCTATCGCTTACTATGCCTTAAAGATGGGTCTAAAAATAAAAGTCGCAGTACAGATTACAGTACAATCGCAGCAAACAGTAAAGAAACAAAACGAAACACAAACGCGTCTTCTTCCCAATTACGGATACGCTCCTGTACAGAAAATTTCTAGATTTCTGTTGTCATGAAATTGCAAATTCTTTTCCTGCGATGGAAGATCACACGCAATTAGCAACCAAATCATTTAAAAAATTCACTGCACATATTTTTGTTTTTTTTTTTTAAAAAAAAAGAAAATTTAAGCCCGGCGGTCGTCCTCAATTTGTACGTGTGGTTAAAACCACTCTCATTAACAAACAGGAGCAGATTTTTCTATTAAATAAAAACGAGTTATAAACAATGTCTCGCAAATTTAGGCCGAGTTAAGTGAGCGGTCAAATTGCACACAATCGTCAAGTCAACGGTCCGACTAAGCCCTCTGACCAATCAGCAATTGAAAAAAGTGATCACGTCATTAGGTCTGACCACTTCGACCGTTCACTTACCGCAGCCTTAATTTAGTTTTTTTTTTTTATTGGCATGACATGATGAGTAGAGGGGTATCGCGACCAACGATTGCTACAACACATTCCGTCAGTCTGAATCGAACCTTGAATGGGAGATACTACCGCGTTCTTGAATTATTTCTGAGAGACATTGACTACAAATAATATACTCGGAGAATGACATGATTTAAAAAAAAACCTTTGCTTCGTTAATTCATTAAGCAAACGATTCAGTGCAAATCAACGATACGAAACGAACGAAATCGAAAATGCTGTGCAATTACAAAAAAAAAAATATCTACCGTTTGTGTACAGGGTCGTTCACAATAAACTAACGGGCGTCTTGTGTTAAAATGCAAAAAAAAATCATCTCTGCACCAACACTTAAAGACGTTAACGAGTTTCAATCAACGACAAACACGTCTTAAATTAATTCAAGGACGTACTTCTGACTGGTTTATAAATCAACCGAGTTTACAACGAAGATAAGCATGCAAGTAATAAAAAGTAACCAAAAATCAATAGCGATTTGTGAGATGAGAGGAGGATTTTCTTCATCGAAAACCACACTCTATTTCAGTTCGGTTTCGTCTCACGTAAATTAAACGAGAGCAAATTGCTTTAGGTTCCTTCTTTTTTTTTGGATTAATCGAGAACCGAAAAATTAAATAATGAACGACTTGCCATGTTTAAAGTTATAACAATTAACATTTTTGGGGGGGATTCCATGCTGACGATTGAAATTCAAGTTGTTGAGCTCACCCGGCAACGCTGATCGTATTTCAGCATGGAATTCTCTCTATTAAAACGTTAAATTTAGATTATTATCATTATTATAAACCTGGACGACTCGTATTTTCAACTTATAATAATTAGACGGTGGTCTCTAAGTAAAGTTGTGATTAAAATAAACAAGAAACGATACAACGAAGAGCGCCAAATGGAATTTGTCGCAACTCTACCACAACAACTACGTTTCCAAACTGTGTTTTCAATGAAAGTGAAAGCGTTTTAAAAGAAAATCGCGAGCCAGTGGTTTGCAGGCCTTAAAAAATCACATGTACACTCACAGTCAGTGTACGGACTCGTATATGGCAATCATTCTTTTCCTGCGATGGAATATCACAGGCAATTAGCAACCAAATCATTTAAAACCTTCACTGCACATATTTTTTGTTGTTTTTTTTTTAAAAAAAAAGAAAATTTAAGCCCGGCGGTCGTCCTCAATTTGTACGTGTGGTTAAAACCACTCTCATTAACAAACAGGAGCAGATTTTTCTATTAAATAAAAACGAGTTATAAACAACGTCTCGCAAATTTAGGCCGAGTTAAGTGAGCGCTCAAATTGCACACAATCGTCAAGTCAACGGGTCCGACCAATCAGCAATTGAAAAAAGTGATCATGTGGTTTAGTCTGACCACTTCGACCGTTCACTTACCGCAGCCTTAATTTAGTTTTTTTTTATTGGCATGGCATCATGAGTAGAGGGGTATCGCGACCAACCACTGCTACAACACATTCCGTCAGTCTGAATCGAATCTTGAGTGGGAGATACTACCGCGTTCTTGAATTATTTCTGAGAGACATTGACTACAAATAATATATTCGGAGATTGAGATGATTTAAAAAAAACCTTTGCTTCGTTAATTCGTTAAGCAAACAATTCAGTTAAAATCAACGATACGAAACGAACGAAATCGAAAATGCTGTGCAATTAAAAAAAAAAAATTTCTACCGTTTGTGTACAGGGTCGTTCACAATAAACTAACGGGCGTCTTGTGTTAAAATGCAAAAAAAAATCATCTCTGCACCAACACTTAAAGACGTTAACGAGTTTCAATCAACGACAAACACGTCTTAAATTAATTCAAGGACGTACTTCTGACTGGTTTATAAATCAACCGAGTTTACAACGAAGATAAGCATGCAAGTAATAAAAAGTAACCAAAAATCAATAGCGATTTGTGAGATGAGAGGAGGATTTTCTTCATCGAAAACCACACTCTATTTCAGTTCGGTTTCGTCTCACGTAAATTAAACGAGAGCAAATTGCTTTAGGTTCCTTCTTTTTTTTGGATTAATCGAGAACCGAAAAATTAAATAATGAACGACTTGCGATGTTTAAAGTTATAACAAGAAACGTATTTGGGGGGATTCCATGCTGACGATAGGAAATTCAAGTTGTTGGGCTCACTCGGAAATGCTGATCGTATTTCAGCATGGAACTCTCTCTATTAAAACGTTAAATTTAGATTATTATCATTATTATAAATCTGGACGACTCGTATTTTCAACTTATAATAATTAGACGGTCGTCTCTAAGTAAAGTTGTGATTAAAATAAATAAGAAACGATACAACGAAGAGCGCCAAATGGAATTTGTCGCAACTCTACTACAACAAATACGTTTCCAAACTATGTTTTCAATGAAAGTGAAAGCGTTTTAAAAGAAAATCGCGAGCCAGTGTTTTGCAGGTCTTAAAAAATCACACGTACACTCACAGCCAATGTACGGACTCGAAAATGCAATCATACTTTTTGGGTTGCATGTTTTTATTATGTACAGGGTGCATTTTATTCACTTCACGATAATAATAACAATGCTGATGATGACTTTAAGAACCTAGTGAAAACCGAAATATAATGTGGTTTTAATGAAAATTAAAGAAAAAAAAAAGGTACTAAGCTACAAATAACAGTGCGATCGGCTTGTTGAAATATTTTATATTTTTGAAGCAAATTTAAAGCTCTTCGAGAACAGATAACATACGCTGCACTGACAGTAAATTTCGAATAACACTTTCCGTCGAATACAAAAGTTCCGTTTCAGGCAACAAAGCAAATACAACTGTGTCTTGCGCTAGCCTAACATACGTCATACACTGTTATCATTTAACCAACCATAATATGCACATGTACCTGAGCAATTTTATACAATAAATACAAACAATAAATATAACGTGGCACGAAAATTAATAATAATTACAACGAACACGGATTTGTTATGTTTTGCTTTTTCTTTATTTTATTTTATTTTTCAAGTATGTCCGAGGAAATCGAATAATATGTACTATGTACTACTACATCATACGTAACACGTCTGCGTCAGATAAGTATTTCAAAGTACGCACGCACGCACATATAAAACTTTCTTTTTTTTATAATAGTAATATACAATAGTAACAATAATAACATTTAGTATAATACAAAGGGGAGTAGTCGCCATAACTTCAGTCAAATATAATAATATATTTTGTATTGCGTGTTGATACATTATACATACAAGTTGTCTGTCTTCCTACAAATTAAATTTCATTTCATTTTTATGCTAATACTGGAATATTTACTATTTTTAAGGGAGGCGCAAACCGGAACGGAAACGGCGGCGGTACACGGCCATGAGAAGAACGTACAAATCCGTCACCGCGCGTGCGTTTCCGTTCCGGTTTGCGCCTCGCTTTAACGTGTAAGAGCACCGGCAAATAGTTGAGTAATTGTGAATGAGCGTGAGTCATTTTTACTTATTGCTTGACGAGATAATTCAAGGAATTTAAACACTCCACATATTTCATACTTACAAAACAAAAACAAAAGCAAAAAAACTATTTACATTCATTCGTTTAAAAATAATCACAATTTTCTGAATCGCGTGATAAATATAAATTAATGGTTAAGGAAGTTTGAATTTACCGCCGCGCCGTACAAAATTATTATTGCCAGGTTGGCAGAACGTCTCTTGGGAGAATAATGATCGAAATGCGCGCTCATCGTTGAAGTCCAGAATGAGAGTTGCAAGACGAATTTGATTAGAGATAAAAAAACGGAACAAAGGAATTAATAAAAATAAAAGCAAAGGAAACTTAAAGAATTAAAACAAAAAACACTATAAAAATAAGGAAACTAAAAATTAAATTTAAAGTTACTTTAACCTAAAAAAAATACACTCTTTTCCCTATTTCTTAAAGTGTCTTTAAATTAAAGTTTAGTTAAAGTCTGATTATGAAAACGGCCTTTAATGATTAGAATAATTTTTAAAATTCATTGAACGAGCCCATTATAACGTCTATAACATGTCAACACAGGGCCGAACTAAACTCAATCTAGTTCTATTCAATCCTCCAAGCAAAAGAATTAAAAAAATATAATAAAAATAAGGAAACTAAAAATTCTGTTAAATGTCATACTAAGGCCCGATTTCATAATCGAACTAAAGGAGACTTAAATAAAATAAAAGTCACAGTCATATGTCGAAAAAGATGCGAAAACGTAGTTCTTTACACATCAGATTGTGACTTTTATTTTAAAGTCACCTTTATTTCGATTATGAAATCGGCCCTTAATTTCTCAGGGCCGATTTCATAATGAGACTTTAAATTTAAAGTTACTTTAACCTAAAAAAAAAAAAAAAAAAATACAATTGTTTCCCTATTCTTAAAGTGACTTTAAATTAAAGCTTCCTTAAAGTCTGATTATGAAAACGGCCGTTAAACATAGATCTGCGTATCCTAGAAACAACAGTTAAAAATTTAAGCAAATTAAAATAAGCGGCCGTGTTGCCAGATGTATGTCAAAAAAAAAAAACGCCGTCGATTCCTTTGTTTGAATTACACGTGTTTGATTAAAAATGTCATTGTATGAAGCTGACTTACTCAAAATAATGCTGGATAATTTTTTTCGTCTCATGAAAAATTGTAAAAGTACGAATGAGTTTACTGAATTTTAAAGAACAGAGAAAGGGCGACGTTGCCAGAACCCTTGGTATTCGAACGCACGACTGACGACACTGCACTGTCGTCTGTCATTTTAGCTGCGTTCGCTTTTTCAAGTCTGTTCACTCCGTTTAGTACTCCTTTCGTACTTCCGTCTCACTTTCACTTGCAGGAGTATAACATAAAAAATGAGACGAAACCATGAAAAGACTAAATAGAGTGAATGGAGTTGAAGAAACGAACGCAGGGGCTCGTTCAGAAACCAAACTAAGCGCGCTCTGGCTAGCGTTGTAAAATAATTGAAATTAACCCCCGCCCACAATAATTTTTATATCCATAGATACGTATTTAGGCAGCTAAGCTGCCGTCTTCAGTACGCTACCAACTTAAAAGCACTAAAAAAAGTCTAAAGACAACCTAATCACACTTACCAAAACATAAAAATGTTAAATGTAAATTTTGTCAGTGTGATTAGGTTGTTTGTAGACAATTTTTAGTGCTTTTAAGTTGGTAGCGTAGTGAAGATGGCAGCTTAGCTGCCGAAATACGTATCTGCGGATATAAAAATTATTGTGGGCGGAGGTTAATTTCAATTATCTCTTAAACCACAGTCTCTTTTACTATTTTAGTGTTGTAAAGCTGAAATATTTCACGTAAATTTCATTTCATTGAAATATTTCGTAGCGTTCAGAAATTTCATGAAACTTATTTTTTCAAATTTGCCGCGCAATGTATCCGTGCGCCTGCGCAGCGTTTAGCTTTGGATAGTAATCTGTGGATAGTACCATAAAACAAAAAGAAAACATCGAACATAAGTGAACGTAAACTAACCGTTAAACATACACATAAAGTTATAGAGATAATTATGCCGCATACTTAATTGTACAGGGTGTCCCAAACCTCTGGAAAAGTCCAAGAATGCCTCTTTAAATTCATTTAATCAAGAAAAGGTCTTAGCAAAAGTTGTGCAGGTTTGCATTCCGCATAATCTAAAATTATTTTCAAATATACAGGTTGTTCATTTAATAAGTTACAAACCTAACTTATTATTTTTTAAATGGAACACTATATATTTTATTGCAGTTTCGGTTAGCTCTTGAAGAGACGATGGAAATGAAATAACATTATATTTACCTATTTTTAGTATTTACCGAGTTATTTTTAATTTCATGCAAACAAAGGGTCGTGTTTGATCGTCTGCCAAATTATCAACTTTAACTTTAACGATACGACCGTGGACCAAAATATTTTTAGATCTCGCTACTTTTACAGTATTCATCATTTTCATAAACCCAGCGACTATCAACAACAATACGATTCAGTTCGCGTATTGTAAAATTAGTCATTTTTTTTGAAATGGAACACCCTGTGTATTATAGTGTACTTGGATAGTGCTCTCTACGAGCTTTCCAACCATACCATATTCTATGGTCTTAAGATTTATAACTTGTGAGTTATTATCACTTCTCTACAATCAAATTAAGAAACGTGCTGTATAATATTTTTATTTGTCTCGGAAATATTTTATCTGCTGTATCATTCAAGATATTTATCCAAACACTTTATTTTTGTTCACATTAACAATTTCTTTTTCACTGTTGTAGCGGCTGCAATAAAAATATGGAATAAATACTGGAACTGAACGATTTTCACTACATAATTCCAATTACACTATGAAAACGAATGGAAAGGATTTATTTACACGGAAAAAAATTCTATTATTTTGAAGCTACATATCAAAGAAACAAATTGTATCTAAACGTTTTTTACACATTAACTAAGAATAGCAAAGTGTCTCCATTCACAAATAGGTTTAAAAAATCATAAAAATTTAAACCATTGAAAAAAATTTAAAAGAAACTCTCCCATATTGCTAAACACGCATTTTCTTCTCTTTGCATGTGCCGAGTACATCTTCATACTCTTGTTTCATTACGTATCCCCATAAATTAAGAATAGTGCAAGTGAAAACAGTTTAGTAATAGTTTTCTGAAATATACTAATGTCATACTAATATTAGATTAAATCTTTTTATGCGTATTTCAACAGGTACGCTGCCATTTTCAATCATCCACACACGCACACTCTTTGGTTGTTATGAGCCAGAGGATATTCTCATTGAATCTCCAATAGAGACGAAGATAGTGGCGTGGCTGTCGAAATACGTATCTACGATTATAAACAAATTGTGATAAGAGAAATTTTTTTCATTTGTTTACTCATATCCCCATAAAAGAAGTCGAGAGACAAATCTGGTAATCATGGATGCGACTTCAAAGCATTACCACGTTCTAACCAGCGATTATCCAACCGATTCGTAATGTGTTCTTACATGACAGGAATTACCTGAAAGAAATCGTTCAGTTCCTGAATTTATTTATTTATTTACTTTTATTTAAATCACTAAAAGTACGATAAAGTGTATGGATAAATATCTTAAATGATTCTGAGGCGAATGAAAATATTATAAAGCACGTTCCATAAGTTGATTATATAAGTGATAATAACTCACAAGTTATAAATTTTAAGACCTTAGAATATGGTATGGTTGGAAAGTTCGTAGAAAGCCTCTATCCTAATATACGCCACGTCACTATTTTCATTTCTATTGGAGATTCAATGAGAATATCCTCTGGCTCATAACAACCAAAGAGTGTGCGTGTGTGGATGATTGAAAATGGCAGCGTACCTGTTGAAATACGCATAAAAAGATTTAATCTAATATTAGTATGAAATAAATTTCAGAAAACTATTACTAAACTGTTTTCACCTGTACTATTCTTAATTTATGGGGATACATAAAGAAACAAGAGTATAAAGATGTACTCGGCACATACAAAGAGAAAAAAAATGCGTGTTTAGCAATACGGCAGAGTTTCTTTTAAATTTTTTTCAATAGTTTAATTTTTTATGATTTTTTTAAACCTATTTGTGACTGGAGACACTTTGCTTTTCTTAGTTAATGTGTAAAAAACGTTAAGATTCAATTTGTTTCTTTGATATGTAGCTTCAAAATAATAGAATTTTTTACAGCGTAAATAGATTCTTTCCATTCGTTTTCATAGTGTAATTGGAATTATGTAGTGAGAATCGTTCAGTTCCTGTATTTATTCCATATTTTTATTGCAACCGCTACAACAGTGATAAAGGAATTGTTAATGTGAACAAAAATAAAGGGTTTGGATAAATATCTTGAATGATACAGCAGATAAAATATTTCTGAGACAAATAAAAGTATTATACAGCACGTTTCTTAATTTGATTGTAGAGAAGTGATAATAACTCACAAGTTATAAATCTTAAGACCATAGAAAATGGTATGGTTGGAAAGATCGTAGAAAGCACTATCCAAATATACTATAATATACAGGGTGTTCCATTAAAAAAAAATGACTAATTTTACAATACGCGAACCGAATATTGTTGATAGTCGCTAGGTTTATGAAAACGATGAATATTGTAAAAGTAGAGAGATTTAGAAATATTTTGGTCCGAGGTTGATTGTCGTATCATTAAAATTGACAATTTGGCAGACGATCAAACATGACCCATGTTTTACATAAAATTCAAAATAACTCGGTAAATACTAAAAATAAGTAAGTATAATGTTATATCATTTTCATCGTCTCTGCAAGGGCCAACCGGAACTGCAATAAAATATACAGTGTTCCATTTAAAAAATAATGAGTTAGGTTTGTAACTTATTAAATGAACAACCTGTATATTTGAAAATAATTTTAGATTATGCGGAATGCAAACCTACACAACTTTTGTTAAGACCTTTTCTTGATAAATTGAATTTAAAGAGGACTTTTCCAGTGGTTTGGGACACCCCGTATTTAATATTGCTTTGTTTGAAATAAACTTTATTTCTTCTCTCGTTTTTACAAGAATCTATGTTATTTCCTTAGTTATTTTAAAAACGCTGACACGTGAAGCGATAATTACCGTGACATTTAGAATTTAATCCTCTTATAAATTCTCCTACATATTAATAAAGTTATGGAACCTTTACGGAGCTCTGGGACACCTGTATATGTTGATTCATTTGAAAAGTGCGTCAAAAATTAATGGCAATAAAGAAGTGAGGTTAGAATATATTTTCATTGACTGTAGGCCTGTTCGTTTGTTACACACGTTTGTTTCACTAGTCGGCACTCAAATGTATTTTATAGCGCTCTCCACTGGTCGCACTTTATTGCACTCAGTGCGCACTGAGTGTATCTCTATCTCGTTTTATTACACAAAGCTGAACCGAGATAGAGATACCACTCAGTGCGCACTGGCGCAGCACGGCGAAAAACGCTATTAATTTCGTATTAATGTATGAGGTTAGGTTAGAACAAGACACAAATAATCTGAGTGCATTGAAACATTTCATGATATATTTCAAAAAAATATGTTTCATGAAATTTTTACATCACTATATAGCTCTGGGTAATATTCTTTCTCTCTCGTGCAAGTGATTTTGTAACGAGTGTTCAATTAAAAAAAAAAAACGGTCAAGTAGGCTGTAGCAGGCTTTTGTTGTTGGGAACGCATGTCGTGATTAACATCATTTGAATTTTAACTTTGACAAGTTGACGGTTAACCTAACCAACAAAACTAGAAAGCTGCTCCTGCATTTTTTTTTTCTAATATTTATACTTACCATAAATATTCGGTAATAAACGTTTATTTTTAAAATGTCTTCTTTGAGTTAAAGTGAAGTTAAAAATGCAAGTGACGCTTCATGCTAGTCGTATGAAGAACCCTACGCTATACGTTCAGAATAAATTCATGGCTATCTAGACCGTTTTTTTAATTGAACACTCGTTACATTTTGCTTTTCATTTTAAACGCCCAAAGTGCGCTCCCGTTGCAGTTTCTGAACGCAACCCGGCTTCGAAATACGCTGAAAACCGAGGCGGCAAATTCAAACCGGCCCGAATCGTTAGCACTCACTTTGTATGCAAGTACATTGACAAAAATGCAAAAAATTAAAAAGAAAAACGTCACGCACAAATTCACAAATAAAGCAAAACCTTAAAAAATACACGTCGGTCGTAAAAACAGATTTATCTGCGGCGAAATTCGATTCTGCTTTTCGGAATTCCGATCAGCTGCCAACCATATATATTTGCCGGTGTTAAAACATTGCATTCTATTTTTTTTTTTTTTGTTGAGCTCAAATCAAGTATAATGATGAAAAAAAAAGGAGTATAAAATGACGTTTTCATGCGATTGTTTTGTTTTTCAGAGTTAGAGACTCGCATACTTTTTTGCAAAAAAAAAAAAATACTGTCGTCAATCATTCAAAAACCCCAGCGTACAGTCGCGAGCATTAAATTTGGGTCGTCAATGATTTGCATTTTATTAAAAGTAAGCAAGTGGATTCGAGTCTAATTTTGAGTACTGGAAATAATCTCTTCAAAATACAATTTACTTTTGATCCTTTTTTTTTTTTGGTAAAATTGGCCAAAGGTGGGATGTTTATATGAAAATTTTTAACCTCTGCAATTAAAGGTTAAAAGTGGTGACATTTCGATTGTCAGTGACGATCAAAATTTAGTTGCTCGCGACTGTATATTGCTTAATACTGTTCTGAATATATAGGATCCAGCGAAATACTAGTGTTGGCAACACTGTTGGCGACACACTGCTGCCGCTTTCTTTTCAGAGCTTGAGCTGCTCAGAAGAGTTCAGGGTTAACATCTGCACTTGTTGTTTTCAGGAGAGGCGTCGAGCTCCTGAGGTTCTGAGCAGTTTCCGTTTCCCCTTTCCCCTCGAGCACTATCTATTTCGTTCGAGCGTGACGCCTTTTGTGTCAAATTGAGGTTAGGTTTAACAAAAAGAAATGGAAAATTCACTTCAGTTATTGCTTACGGATGAGGAGACAAACAACACTTACAAACTAATTATAAATTTAAAATAATTTCCATTTAATTTAAAGTGACAAACGCAACGACGTATTTTTTGAGGTTATCTTGTCACGCTTATTGCCCAAGTCAAAAATTTTAAGTTCTTTTCACGATCGTTTCCTAACAGCTCCGTTTGTCAAGCCCCAAGGGCGTCACGTTCTTGAAAACAAAGCAGCCTGCATTAAGTTGAATTCAAGGGCGCGTTCAACGCACTCAGCAGTTGATCAAAACCAGAAACACGTTTCATTAGGTGTTTTTTTTTTCGCTTAAAAGTCTGAATCGTGTTTCGAATAGTTTGGACCTGAATTTCCCAGTTGTTGCAACAAAACATTTGATTTGAATTTTTGATTGACAGTTCACTTGTAAATAACCATAATTCAATCCAAACAAGTTTTAAAAATAGAGAAAAGAATGGGCGCGTTCAGCGGCTGAGTTGCTTACTCAGCAATCGTTTGTGATTGGCTCACATTGAGGTAGTAGCCAATCACAAACGATTGCTGAGTAAACAACTCAGCCGTTGAACGCGCCCAATGTCTGATTTTGAATCAAAACACGTTTGGATCACGATTTTGTGAGCGAAAGAAAGCACCTTGTTAACATTTTGACAATTTACACAAATTTATGTAAAGCGGGCGTTTATTGAGGTTATGTTTCAGTGAAAACCAGGGGCGAAAACGTAAAAAGAAAGTTACTATGTCAAAGTTCAAAGAAAAGAATGTCTGTCTTTTTGAAACGGAACACGTTTGGATCACGATTTTGTGAGCAAAAGAAAGCACCTATTTATGTTGGGTTTAAACAAGTTGAAGCCGTTGAACGCTACGAAAACTATTGTTTATCAATCAACAGTTGACATGTGTAGTGAGGTTAGATTTTCTTACACGATTGCTCGCCATAATTATAAAAAATTCGAGAAACCCGGCAATCCGAAGAGAGGTTAGAATCCATCGTCGGAACAAACAAATAACGAATTGACACCGCACTCACCGTAAATTATTTCTGGTGAGTAAATTCGACAACTGTTGACACACCGTTCAGCGTACCAAACAAGTCAACATGCTCAACAGCTGTGTCCGCTGAACGCGCCCATTGGTAGGTGATTTTTAATCGCCGCGTTACGGGATAGGTACTTGATTGGTTGGTTGGTTTCATTAAACAACATATATACTTTTAAATTGGGCCAATAGAATCGTGGAGAATTTTAACGTTAACGCGAAACGCCTAGCAATGAATTTGGCTGGTCAGTAACGAGGGGATCATCGAGGTTAAGTATATGGAGGACGCCATGGCGTGTATTGATGAAAACCGGTCCGAAAGTGGGCCTTTAGTATGACAGAAAGAACGTAACGTGGAGTATCGCGCACTTCGTCACGCCCACGTCATATTCTCTGGTGCTCTTTATTTCTGCCATACAAGAAAGGGGAAAATGCGGAAAACATGGAACGGACGCGCAGCAGGAATACCAACGCTAATAAAATGAAAATTACTGAAACGACTGGGCGATAGATTCAAACGCCTTTCAATCATCTCGTTCCGCATTTATAAAAGCGTCGGTTCTATTTTTTGTTTTTTTTTTCTTTGCAAAAAAGGATTTCTACATCCCCAAATTGAAAACCGTCATTTTATACTGTACTGCGCGATGCAAAGCAAAAAAATAACAACACAGTTTGGCCTTCGAGAAGGTCAGAAAACGTACACAACGTTTCTACTTAAGTACTAAGAAAAAAATTAACTAATGGAATGTCGTAATGCGTGTAAGAAGTAAGAAGACCCACTGCCGCGCTGCGCCGCGCCGGGCCGCCGCCGTCGGGGTGTGGGCCTCCCTTAATGATCGCTTGCGCCTTTATCAATACTCCCATCTTGCAAAAAATACCCGCTCGACGCTCTACAAGAAGTAAAACAAAAAATAAATATATTACGAACTGATATGTATGATGAAGTGCAGATCAAAGAAAGAAGGAAAGGCGACGACACGCATGGGGTTAATAAAAGCGCAAACAATCATATTATTATTATTATTATTAGAACGAACAAGAAAATCGAACACTTGTTAGTTTTTTTTTTTTTTGGAGGGTGTGGAAATCTGGAGTTTGATCGCCACGAGATTCTTCTAATGTGTAATTAGGCCTTTTTCTCTTCGTTTCAAAATCATTTCGTCAACTTAAACGTAATCAAACGCACAAAGAAAGCACAAATTTGTTTCACAACTAATTATTGTAAAATTATAAAAGAACTCGTTTAGGGTCATGTTTGACTTCGTCATTTGAGTAAATAAAAAAAAAGACATGTTGTATATTAAGAGCGAGAAGCTTATTTCGGTGACACCTGAAAATAAATTAATACGACAAAAAAACGAAAGCGTTTTCTTTTGGCTTCCTTTCGTACTTTCTTCTGCTTATACAGAGTGGTTCACTTAGGCCCGGTTTTTCAATCACAGGTTAACCCTAACTCTCGGTTTATTTCCATGGTAACAAGTACGAAGACAATTGTTTCCAAGGAAATAAACTGAAGGTTAAAGTTAACTTGTGATTGAAAAACCAGCCCTTAAGGCGGCCTCCTGCGTACCTCTCTAGTTAAACATTTTATAAAAAAAAAGAACTGTTTCAAATGAAAGTTACTTCGTTTCATATGAAGCCTGTTTTAAAATTGGTTTGGTGTATACAGAGTGTTCCGTTTGGTCCGGGGGGGTGTTAGGTCACTTCGTTATTTTAAATGGAACACCCTATATATTTTTACATTTTCGGATTTTGAATTAATAATAATAATAATATATATTTCGTTCCATAAATACCTCAGTGTAGAACATGTCAATTTAATAAAGTTGTAAATACAAAGTCAAATAATACATGTACATATATACAATTAATACATGTATGATAACAAATAAAAGTGCACGTGTACAAATTACAATTAAATATCACAGACAATGCTGGTTTTAAAAAAATCTTCGTAAGAATAAAAAGCGCTTTTATGAAGATGTCGTTGTAGCACAGCTTTGAATTGCTGAAGTTAAATCTCTAATTTTTGAGGGAATAACATTGTAAATTTTTATCAATTGAAATACGTCGTTTCTCTGAACCTTTGACAAGTTAGTTTGAGGTGTATTAAGATAACAGTTTGTTTTTTCCGCGTGTATGGTGATTATGATCTAATATGTATTTTTCTTGAAATTGTTTGTAATGCTTTTTTTTTTCACGAAAAGAGCGCATTCGAGGATGTAAAGTCCACACAAGGTATGTATCTTTTTAGTTCTGAAAATATTTTGAATGATTCTCTCACATTTAAGTTAAAAATGCTTCTGATGCAACATTTTTGCAGCTTAAAGATCCTGTCTTTGTCGGTCGAATTTCCCCAGAATATTATTCCATACTTCATTCTTGAATTGACATGAGCATAATAAGCACAAAGAGCAGCTTCTTGATTGACTGAAGTAGCAAGCTTTCGAAGAGCATAACTTAGTGGTCCAAGCTTAGCAGCTAGATAATCTACATGGGGTTTCCAGTTGAGACATGAATCCAGCTTTAATCCAAGGAAGAGAACTTCTTCAGCACTGGTAAGTATTTTATTATTATATAATAGGTTTATATTATCAATTTTTGTTGGCGAAAACCTTAATATATTATATATATTATATAACTGAGAGAGTTACAAATATTTTTTTTCAAGTAATTCCATATTGGGAGCTTTAATAACAACTGACGTGTCGTCGGCGAAGAGAGCAGTAAAACTACTTTGTACTATTGGCAGGTCATTTATATAAATCAAGAATAGTAATGGACCTAAAATGGATCCCTGTGGAACTCCCTTTGTTACATATTCCCAAGAGGAGACTATTTTTTTTTCCTTCAGTTCTTGCTACAACACACTGTTTTCTCTCATGTAGGTAAGATTTAATTAGTTGTAATGTCGTACCTCTGAATCCCATTCTTTCCAGTTTCTGTAGCAAAACGTGATGATCCACACTATCGAAGGCTTTGGACAGGTCCATAAACATTCCCACAGCAGTATCTCCAACATTAATTGCTTCAAGTGTTTCGGAAACAATTTGATAAATTGTTGTAGCGGTGGAACGACCTTTTTGGTAGCCACTTTGATGATGACTTATAACTTTATTGGCAGTCAAGAAATTATTCATTCCGGTGTGTATAATCTTCTCAAATACGTTTGAGATATTAGAGAGAAGCGCTATCGGTCTGTAATTTGTAATTTTTGTCCTGTCTACTTTCTTGTAAATCGGTTTTAGAACTGATTCTTTAAGTTTATCTGGGAAAATACCCATTTCCAACGACATATTTATTATATATGCCAAGGGTTCTGCTATAAAGGTAACAATTTTTTTCAGGAGCACAACAGGTATGTCATCGTATCCCGTTTTCTTGAGATCCATTATAGTTCGAGCTACTTCCTGGTAGTTGGTTGGAGCAAAAAAGCAAGAATTATGGTTGATTTTTACCAGTTCTACATTTACCTGCCTTCCTGCATTTATATTTTCACATGCATTGCAATGTGACTTTGTGTACCACCACACATAAGGTCTAATCTAAAGCGTCTTCGCGTTGTTCAATTTTTTTTTTTTTAAAGAAAATATCGCTGTTGTAGTATTTCGAACAAACGCAAATATCTTCGGAAGAAATGACGTCAGAGGTTTGTATTTTTTTTTTTTTTTGCAAAAGTTTGAAACGCTTTTTCAGTTACGTCCCCAAGAAAAATTCCAAGTAACATAAGTTCTTACAAAAAAAAAAAACAAAATAATAATAAGCTTGTGAATGTTCAAACTACGATAATCATTTTTTTTTAATGAAATGTAAGTTCTCGCAAAAAAATTAAAAAAAAATCTTGAGAATATTCAAACTACGTACTAAAACTAATTTATTTTTTATTTTTTAATGGAACCCCGTATATCTTTTGCCATCAGCAGATGCGCTACTTAATTATCTTTTCAATGATATGGGCTTGTCCGACATCTGTCGTTAACAATTTTTTTTTCTTCGGTATTTAGATTTTTCTCTGCTATTTTTAAAAATACACGAAGTACTGTGACATTTGCTAGTTGCTATGGTTACAGAACAAACAAACTGTTCGTTTATCTTCACCCCAAGATTATTACGTATTATGCGCGACATTCAAATAGTTAAAATTAGTCTCTGAGAAGGTCTCTTACGCAAGAAGACCTGAGAGCAGTGTTGTTAAGTATCTAGATAGGTACAGTATCTGAATACTTTTTGGGTCTCTAGATACGTATTTCTGATACTACTTAAAAATATATCTACATTTGCATCTGGATACATTTACAAAAGTACCTATTAATCTGAAATACATTTTAAACTTGAAAACATGAAAACACCGAATTTCGATTTTACAACCTCTTTCTTTTGATTTTTCTCTTTTGTCAATTATGTTTTCCGGTTCGTCAAATACGACTTGATGATTCAGGAACCTGACAAATTGGGAAACAGAATTGACAAGAGGTGAAAATCAAAAGAAAAAGACTATATTGATGATTTGAATAGGAGAACGCTCTTGTAACTACAATAAGGGCACAACTAAGGATGCAAGATTCATTTGACGTTTAATTTGTTTGACAGGGAAGTGAAGTCATTTCCGTTGATAATTTCATATTTTACATTTACCCGATTTGGTTTCGTACAAAATTAATTATCAATCTATTGATCAACTTCTTACAAAAGATAAAATTCTTCTATTTAAGAGGTGCCAGGCGCACTGCTGAAGAAAAACTGTTATTTGCGATCTCTTGTGAAAATTATCGCTGGTTTTAGCGTGTATATTATTCACTCTTTCAATTTTACAAAAAAAAAAAAAAAAAAAACTGATTTGGATCTCAAATAATACCGTATGTCTACTATGGCATAGATTACTGAATTTTACACTTGCAAGTATCTTGATGAACCGCAGATATTTTTTTTTGCATCTGCATCCAGATATTTCCGGAAAAAGTATCTGTATCTGCATCTAGATACATCTTTCTGAAAGTATCTCTATCTGTATCTAGATACATACTATTAGAAATGTATCTTTAACAACACTCCCTGGGAGGTACGGATTTTAAACTTTGCCGCGTAATACCAGCGGCAGCTCAAGAATTTCGAAGAGGGGGTCGTGGACGAAAAAAGGAAAATTCCATCCTAAGAAGAAACGTCTATTGCTGTCAGTAGACGCACGTGGACACAACAAGACGTGCTTCAACAGTCCGAACATTTTTAAACGAATAAATCGATTGGTGGAAGAGGATCAATCAGTTGGCTTGCTCGATCTCCTTGTTTGACCGCATGCAACTTCCTTTTTAGGGGTTTCGTAAAACAGCGAATTCGTTTAAAAATATTTTTAGTGTTTCCACATGCATCTACTGACAGCAATGAAAGTTTCTTCTCAGGCTTCATTAGCTTGCATATCCATGGCAAGAGTAAAATCCGTACCTATCATGTTTTCTTAAGCAAGAGACCTTCTTAAAGATTAATTTGAACATTTTGAACGTCGCGCGATACTTAATAATCTTAGGGAAAGTTAAACAAACAATTTGTTTGCTCTGTAACCATAGTAACTAACATAAAGGTCTCAATATGCCGTGTATTTTTAAAAATCGTAAAAAAAATTTAATACTGAAAAAACTATTAACGACAGATATCGGAAACCCTATATCATTGAAAAGAGAATTAAATAGCGCACCTAATAATAATAAAAGTTATATGGCATTCCATTTAAACAAAAATAGTTATCGTAGTTTGAATATTCTCAAGTTCATTAATTCTTTTTTTATGAACTTACGTCGCTAGAATTTTTTGTTTACAGTGTAACTGAAAAAGCGTTTCAAGACAAAACTTTTGCAAAAAACCACAAGTCCCTGACGTCATTCGTTCGCAAGATATTTGCATTTGTTTGAGATACTGCAAGAGCGATATTTTTTTTTTTAAAGTTGAATAACGCGAAAACAGTTTAGATTAGACCCTATGTATGATGCACAAGGTCACATTAAAATTCAATCCAGAACCCGAAAGTGTAAAAAAATTAGGGTGTTCCATTTAAAATAACGAAGTGACCTAACGCCCAGGCTAAACGGAACACTCTGTACACGTCAAACTGATTTTAAGATACGCTCCACAGGATCCTGTGAAACTTTCGTTTGAAACATTTTTTCGTAAAATTAGTAACTAGAGAGGTATGAAAGAATCCGCCTTAAGTGGGACACCTTTGACTATATACTACTGGACTGCTAGCAATGATGAAAATGTGTCACCAACATGAGCGACATGGAGTTGCGATGTGCTGACTGTGCAAACTAACCAAAACCGCCAAAACTAACTGTGAAATTTATAATTCAAGATTTTTGATACATTGGTTGGCAGAACAGGTTATAGATATAGGGTTTTTGTATTTATTTTGTGGCGTGACGTTGTCATTTGTGATTGTGACGGTTGAGTTCTGGTTGAGTTTAATGTTTATCATTGTTGTTATTGTTAATTCTATCGATCATACATTTTAAATAAAAGCGAATAAATTGCTACTAATTACAGAAGATTTATTTGAACAAAGAAGTTTGATAGCAAAAAGATTAAAACCAGAAGCTGTACCTTCAGTCTTTGGGACAACTGCCTCGGTGCCAGAAATAGTAAATTTGATAAGGGAAAATATTAGTTACTCAATTTTGATGACATTTTTCAATATTAAATCTTTTTAGATTTGTGAGAATAACTCTGTAAGTACTTCAATATCACAGAAAAATAACGAATTGAATGGAACACCTAAATTTGATGCTGGTACTAAATATAACTTATCGGCAGAATATGAAATAGATATTATTATGGATACACCACATACACCAAAGCGCTCTAAACAAAGGGTATGTCAAAACCGATATCCTGGAGATTGGTCGAATGAAGAAATAAATATAAGGACACCAAGAACACGACATTATATTTTCACATTAAGAAGAAGTCTGGAAAAGAAAACTAAGCAAATTAAAAGATTACAGAAGCAAACAAGTCGTCAAAAAAAGAAAATTTGCAGTTTTAAACTGTTAATTAAAGAATTGAGAGATAAGAACCATATTTCCGAAAGTGCTCATGATGTTTTGCAGGTATTTACGCTATGTGTGGTACAATAAATATGCTTACATTTTATAATGTTAAGGCAACACCATTTGATGAAACGAGCTTGTTAAACGCTATTAGAAAAGGAAAAGTTGATGGTAGTTATCCGGCAGAATTAAGAACATTTGCTCTGACCTTACATTTTTATAGTCCTGGAGCATACAAATATGTGAGAGAACAGTTTATAAATAAACTTCCTGCTCCATCAACAATTAGATCATGGTATTCATATGGTAATGGATCTCCAGGATTCACCAAAGATGCTTTTGTTACAATTCAACGTCAAGTTGAATTTAGCAAAGAGAAGAGTAGGGAAGTACTTGGATGCCTAATGGTAGATGAAATGGCTATTAGGAAGCATATTGAATGGGACGATTCAGCCAAAACATTTAACAACGGTTCTTATTTGCCTGAATCATAAGATTTGCCAGTTGCAAAAGATGCAATTGTTTACCTGTTTTATTGCATTAATCAAAAATGGAAAATTCCTGTTGCATATTTCCTAGTAAATGGCCTGACTAGCAGAGAAAGAGCAGATATAACAACACAAGTTCTAAACTTTTTAAAACCTACGGACATCAGAATTGTAGGTCTCACTTTTGATGGGCACACAGCAAATATTGGCATGTGTCAAGCATTGGGAGCCAATATCCTCGACAATGAAACTTTTTTCACTTATTCAACGGGGAGTAAAATTCGTTTATTTCTTGATGCTGTCCATATGTTCAAGTTAATTAGAAATAGTCTAGCATCGAAGAGAATATTGTATGATGGAAACGGTCATGAAGTTTTTTTGAAAATTTGGTTAACTTTCAAGAAAAAAATGGATTGCATTTGGCCAACAAATTAACAAGGAAACATTTATGTTGCAAGAAATCCATTAAGAATGTGAAATTAGCAACACAAACTTTAAGTGAGAGTGTTGCTACAGTATTTTTACAATTAGAAGAAAATGGACACCCTAATTTTATAGGATCAAAAGCAACTGCAAAATTTACTCGTTTGCTGAATCATATATTTGATATTTTGAATTCTCGGAGTTTGTATGCATATGGTTAAAAGAAACCGATAAGGAGAGAAACAAGAGATTCTATTTTTCAATTTATTGACGACGCCATACAATATCTACGGTCCTTAACATTTAGTAATGGTGTTCAGGTCATCAAATCTCCTAATAAAACAGGTTTTATTGGATTAATTGTATGTCTGCGAAATCTAACGGAAATGTACAAAGAGTTTGTTGAAGAAGAAGGAAGTCTTGATTATATCCTCATGTACAAGTTTTCACAGGACCATCTGGAAATTTTATTTTCAAATATTCGTGCAATGGGTAGCTACAACAACAATCCCACTGCTAAGCAATTTGCTGCAGCATACAAAAAGTTACTTGTACATAATGAAGTGAAATCTTCAGCGGAAGCTAATTGTCAGAACGTAGACAATACTAATATTTTATTTATATTATCAAGAAGATATGATAAGGTACGAGAAGAAGATAATGTACCTTATAGTATTGAACATTGCACATGAAATAGACTGCATTCCATTAACATTTATTGATCAGACTTTAAGTGACATTGTAACTTATATTTGTGGATTCGTAGAGTTTAAAATTAGGGAAAAAATACAATGCCTCACATGCATACAATTATTTAATGAATGCGAGATGGTGAAAAATTATTCCTTTATTAGGAAAAAAAAAAAAAAACAAAGGAAACTTACGTATCCCCAGAGAAGATACTTTACGAATTTGCAGCATTGTTGAAAAAATTATTTCTTTTATGGTAATTAATAAAAAAATTGTATTCAATGGTTGTAAAAACATAATAATATCTAAGACGTTCAGAGAAATTAATATAAATACAGTTTTCACTAATTTCAACGATAATGTCATGGAGCTAGAAATTCTGGAAAATCATAAGTATTTTCTTGTAAAATTAATTATTGAATATTACTGTAAAATTTGATTATACCATATAGGAAAATTAAAAACAATATCTCAACAAAGAAAATTTGTAAGGGCAACTTTTACAAAAAACGTACTTTTTTCTGGACAATAAATTATAATTGTATATTTAAGGTGCCTATGTATACATTTCTTTAATCACCAATCCATGTTACTTTATATCCTTAGTAATAAATATAAAAATTATCTACTTCCTCTATAATATTTAAATAATATAACCAGAATTAAAAACATCAGTACATTATCGTTTGTGACTGCGACAGCACACTTTTTAAATTTTGCGCCAAATGTAATTTCGATTGTTGCCGGGCAACACGGTGGCGTGGCTGATGTTGGCGACATCGATAGAGCATTTGTAGAGGTATGCTGCCAGCAGTCCAGGTGTATATATAGTCAAAGGGGACACCCTGTACAGTCCTGAAGAAGTTCTAAACCTAAACCAAATCCAAAGCCTTCAAGTCAAACTGATTGAAACGGAAATTAGCAAGCGCAACTCAACTCCAACTGATAATTAATAAATAACGCTTTCGACTGACTACGCTCTAGAGTACTCTGAGAGTATCTCGATGCTCTGTCTTTACATGAGGTTAAAACGAGATGGAGATACTCTGACGAGAGTGCTCCGGAGTGACCAGTCAGTTGCACGAATTTTTGTCAAAGTCGAGATTTCCACAGTCCTATTTCGTGTAATAACTAAAGCTACAGTTTTTTTTTTTATTCTGCTTATAAGAATATAATCTCACACGTGTAATGTAATTCACCAGAGGCTATTATAATACAGAGTATATACTTGTTATTAGTCACACACTAGGTTAAAAAAACAAATGAACAAACGAACGAACGGAAAACCGAATGTAGAGAGATGGATGGATGGATGATGATGATACATGACCAATCAGTGTGCTATTACACCGAGAGAGTCCGAACGCGCGCTTTTCTCAGTCGTAATCGCTCTCCACACGGCTCTTGAGTTGTTCCTGATTATTCCGTTAGTATCGTCGGGCAAGAAGAGTGAGGAAACACGTACAAATAAATGCAATGCGTCAGTGTACACAGCAAACTCGTGGCAAAAATTAAAAGAGAACAAACACTACGCTGCCTAATCTTGCCTTACTTAATAGACAAGATGTGAAACAAGATTGAGAGATACTTTCACTCACTCAGGTGCTAGAGTTAAATAAAAATAAAATATATTTTCTTAACCAGTATGTCCAGTTAATTGAAAGAAATAACTGTCAAGAATAAACAATCTTTTGTATACAACGGTACAAACCGATTGGAAAAATTTGGAAAGGACGCAGAGTTTCAAGTGCACACAAGAATCTGCGAGTGTGCGTTTCCAAATCAAAACGAAACGCACGGTATGCAATCCAACAATGGTTTTTATTCTTGACTGTTTTGGTAAAACGAAGGCTAAAATAAAATAGTACGCATACTACGCAAAACGAAAAAGCGAAGTAGTAATACAATCAATCAAATAATACAACGTAGTAGTAGTAGTAGTAAATAAGGAATAAATAAAGTAAGCAGCAAAAGATAATAATCTACTGGGTGTCTCAATAACTAGTCTTGCTCACTCTGACAATAATCTTTTTCTCTCGAATCTGCGGGTGTTACGAGTTTTCTAAAAATCGCCGGGCGCCGCCCTTACTGAGACACCCGGTATTTAAGTTTGGTTACTTTTTAAGACTTCTACACACTTACCGCACGTTCAGAAAAATTTAAAAAATAGAAATTCAAAAGGAAAAACTCCGTGTTATGTGTATTACCACGAAAATAAAATAAACAATAAGCTCGACAAATATACAAGGAATGCGAAATGATCTCCGATAACCAAAAAAATAAATAAATAATAAGCATGCATATGTACAGCGTGAGACAACAACAAAAAAAAATAATACGTGAGAAGACAACTACGACTGTGTACACAGACGGGATGGCTGGCTGGCTGGAGCTTTTCAAGTGCTACCTAAAAAAATATACCGAGGCTTTCTTGCCGTTTTCCATTCGCCCGCGCTCGTTGAAATCTCGGTATATTTTTCCAGTGTAATAACAACTGATTTACAAACACAAAAACAAAAATACTCTAGAAATTAGTGCTTTTGGTGATTCGAACGGTGGAGGATTCCGAAAGAGCCAACAATACACCTGTTTTAACAAAGCTTTGCACTTTGAGTATTTAAGTACAATACTCAACGACGCTTCAGAATCCAAAACCAAAACTCATTCACTAAGTATTTGTTAAGTTATTAACAGGGAACGGAATTATATGTTTTGTTCGATCAAATACGAACGAGGCGGCACGCACTCTCGTTGCCGCCTCGTTCGAAATAAACCCGAACAAAATAAATAATACCGTCCTGTAGTTATTAATTAATTAATTTTTTTTTAATCATTAAGAGCGAAATATTCATGTACTGCCACAAATACGAAATGAATAAGTGCCTTTTTGTGTTCGTCGATTCAATCGGCACAGCGTGTTTTTGGGGGCGGGGGGGTTGCGGGTTGGTAAGTGAAATTATGTTTCAGAACTCACCATCTCCGAGGTGAGGCAATAAATGGCGTCGTCGACGGTCTTCTTGTGGTGGCCCGAAACGCCGGACGTGTTAGATCCTTGGCGCAATGGTGTCGTCGGGCAGCCTACACATCATCCCTAATCGCTTAACCAAGTGTTCTAAACTAGGTTTTCGTGTATTGTTTCAATTCAATTTCGTACGTACAAAATCGCCTGCTTTTATTATCATCTACGTATGAATTTTCTGCACTTTTCACATTCTTTCATGCACCTAAATAAATTGTGATAAGAAATTCACAAACAGTTTAGAAATGTTAAACAGTTAATTAGATCTTAAGGGTTCCGCTCGTTTTCGTAAGATCAAAGATTACCGCAGGTCATAAAAATGTCTATAATCAATTCGTTGCGTTGTTTACTTGAGGGTAGGCCCTAGGCGCTTGTGTTTCCTTAAATAAACGTCTGCATCAACTTCAAAGGATACTGCCGTAGATATTTACCACTTTGCTTGCTGCATTTCATCAAGTTTTATCGCTATATAAAAAAATACTTCATACATATAATGTGATAACACAAACAATTAATTAGATCTTCAAGGTTCCGCTCGTTTTCGCAAGATCAAAGTTTACCGCAAGTTGTAAAAATGTCTAATCATTTCGTTGTTGCGTTGTTTACATTAGCCTAGGTTCTAGGCGCTTGTGTTTCCTTAAATAAACGTCTGCATCAACTTCAAAGGATACCGCCGTAGATATTTACCCTTTTGTTTGCTGCATTCCATCAAGTTTTATCGCTATATAAAAATTTTTCACACATATAATGTGACAACACAAACAGTTAATTAGATCGTAATGGTTCCGCTCGTTTTCGCAAGATCAATGATTACCGCAGGTCGTAAAAATGTCTAATCAATTCGTTGCGTTGTTTACTTTAAGCCTAGGCCGTAGGCGCTTGTGTTTCCTTAAATAAACGTCTGCATCAACTTCGAAGGAGATCGCCGTAGATATTTACCCTTTTCTTTGCTGCATTTCACCAAGTTTTATCGCTATATAAAAATTTTTCACACATATAATGTGACAACATAAACAGTTAATTAGATCGTAATGATTCCGCTCGTTTTCGCAAGATCAATGATTACCGCAGGTCATAAAAATGTCTAATAAATTCGTTGCGTTATTTACTTTAAGCCTAGGCCCTAGGGCTTGTGTTTCCTTAAATAAACGTCTGCATCAACTTCGAAGGTGATCGCCGTAGATATTTACCCTTTTGGTTACTGCATTTCATCACGTTTTATCGCTATATAAAAAATATTTCATACATATAACGTGACAACACAAACAGTTAATTAGATCGTAATGGTTCCGATCGTTTTCGCAAGATCAATGATTACCGCAGGTCATAAAAATGTCTAATCAATTCGTTGCGTTATTTACTTTAAGCCTAGGCCCTAGGCGCTTGTGTTTCCTTAAATAAACGTCTGCATCAACTTCAAAGCATACCGCGGTAGATATTTACCCTTTTGTTTGCTGCATTTCATCAAGTTTTATCGCTATATTAAAAATATTTCATACATATAATGTGACAACAGAAAACAGCTAATTATATTTTAATGCTTCCGCTCGTTTTCTACAATCCTTCAAATATGTTCGGGGTTTCCTCTCTCTGTTTTGAATCATCCTGTATCTACGCGAATGAATACTACGTCTTGCATTCAACTCGCCGCGCCACCACTATTCGGCTTTCCTTTTGTAATCATTTTGTGGCGTGTAAACATCAAAATGTCGGAAATGTCAATATGACGTATAGAGGGGGGTATGATTTACGACTTTCAATCGCGAAACGTCTGCCGCGGCATTGCACAAAATTTGCCGTCCGCTTTGAGGTTACATTCGCCGCCGCTGTTTGTTTTGCCGAATTGTAGTACTCAAATGGCCGAAGGGGCGTGGTTACCTCTGGAAGTGTTGCGTTTTAGTAAGATCAGAGGTCACCGCGAGTCGTAAAAATGTCAATCATTTCGTTCCGTTGTTTATATTAGCCTAGACGCTAGTGTATCCTTAAATAAATGGGCGTAGCAACCTCTGGAAGTGTTGCGTTTTGGTAAGATCAGAGGTCACCGCGAGTCGTAAAAATGTCAATCATTTCGTTCCGTTGTTTATATTAGCCTAGACGGTAGTGTATCCTTAAATAAACGGGCGTAGCAACCTCTGGAAGTGTTGCGTTTTGGTAAGATCAGAGGTCACCGCGAGTCGTAAAAATGTCAATCATTTCGTTCCGTTGTTTATATTAGCCTAGACGCTAGTGTATCCTTAAATAAATGGGCGTAGCAACCTCTGGAAGTGTTGCGTTTTGGTAAGATCAGAGGTCACCGCGAGTCGTAAAAATGTCAATCATTTCGTTCCGTTGTTTATATTAGTCTAGACGCTAGTGTATCTTTAAATAAACGGGCGTAGCAACCTCTGGAAGTGTTGCGTTTTGGTAAGATCAGAGGTTACCGCGAGTCGTAAAAATGTCAATCATTTCGTTCCGTTGTTTATATTAGCCTAGACGCTAGTGTATCCTTAAATAAACGGGCGTAGCAACCTCTGGAAGTGTTGCGTTTTGGTAAGATCAGAGGTCACCGCGAGTCGTAAAAATGTCAATCATTTCGTTCCGTTGTTTATATTAGCCTAGACGCTAGTGTATCCTTAAATAAATGGGCGTAGCAACCTCTGGAAGTGTTGCGTTTTGGTAAGATCAGAGGTTACCGCGAGTCGTAAAAATGTCAATCATTTCGTTCCGTTGTTTATATTAGCCTAGATGCTAGTGTATCCTTAAATAAACGGGCGTAGCAACCTCTGGAAGTGTTGCGTTTTGGTAAGATCAGAGGTCACCGCGAGTCGTAAAAATGTCAATCATTTCGTTCCGTTGTTTATATTAGTCTAGACGCTAGTGTATCCTTAAATAAACGGGCGTAGCTACCTCTGGAAGTGTTGCGTTTTGGTAAGATCAGAGGTCACCGCGAGTCGTAAAAATGTCAATCATTTCGTTCCGTTGTTTATATTAGCCCAGACGCTTGCGTATCCTTAAATAAACGCCTGCATCCACTTCAAAGCAAGCCGCCGTCTGAATTTAACCATTTGGTTGCATTCCACCAAGTTTTATTACTATATAAAAAATATTCCAATACATATAATGCGTACACAAACAGTTTAACAGTATTAAACAGTTAATTAGATTTTAATGCTTCCGCTCGTTTTCTACGATCCTTCAAAAATGTTTTTGTATTTTTCGTCTCCGTTTTGAATCACTCTGTATATCTGCAAATACTCCGTCTTGCATTCAGTCCGCCACTAGTCGGCTTTCCTTTTGTAATCATATTATGGCGTGTAAATGTCACAATTTGACGTACAGAGGTGGGTATGATTTACAACTTTCAATCGCAAACCATCTGCCGCGGCTTTGCACAAACAATACCGATTACATCGAGATTACATTCGCCGCCGCTGTTTGTTGTTTCGCCGAATTGTAGAAGTCAAATGGCCGAAGGGGCGTGGCTTTCTCTTGAAGTGCAAGTGCTGAGCTCTGGTAAGATCAAAGCTCACCGCAAGTCGTAAATATGATGGTAGATGCTTGTGTTTTCTTAAATAAACGCATGCGTCAACTTCAAAAAGGACGCCGTCGTTTGTGTTTAGTCGTTTGATTGAATTTCAAGTTTTATTTTGTCATATCCGGCACACGCACATTCTTGTGTTTCTACTTAGTTGTTTGCCTTCTCGCTAGACTGGAGAATCATAGATTAGGAGGAGTTCCTATTTAACTCCGGGTAGCCCCCACATCGCAATAATTTCATCTTAATCCAACGAACTGTTTAATTCAAACAGGTATGTTCTAACCCGGTTTTCTCTCTCTCTTTTGTTAAATTCGTTTTTAAGTGAGGCTTCTTTTAAGTGTGGAGTTATTTTTAATTGGAGCATATTTCTTTTTGTTTGACGTCAGGTGTACTGACGTTTATGGGGGCCCGTTTCCTGCCGAATTAATCCTCCTCACGGTTTGACTTTGTCGACTGCGTTACACGCATGAACCGAGTTTTCATCGACGAAGCAGAACCAAGCTGCATATTTACCATTTCTCGTCAACCAATGCAGTTACGTCACTTTTAGAATGATGTCATGACACTACGGCGTTGTGAAAGAATGTAACTCCGTTGCTTTAAAATATATTGAACGTGGGGATACGACACCGTCAAGAAACGTAAGAAATCAATTGGCGTCATTCTGCGTTAAGAACGAGACGAATTCAGATAGGTATACTATTTTTGTCGTGGATGACGTAACTGCATCGATTGGCGAAAAATGGTATACGCATACCGGACTCTGACAGCGACGCTCAGCGATGCGTACAGGGACCGTTCTCTACCAACGGACCTTTGAATTCGGTGACAGAACAGCAGCTGCTCATAACCTGTAACGTATACTGTTTTTGTTTACATTCGTCCATTTATTTGCGAAGGTTATCGGCACGACGCAGTGCATAAATTAAGAAGAGTAGCAAGCGCCATTAGGATTCGTTAGTTTCGTAAATAAATCTTAAATCTCACATCGTCTTTTGGGATAAAAATCCAAGTGTTCGATCAGTATCGATATCTCGCGTTAAATTATTCGGTGAATAATATGTTTCGTTGGAGATATTCCGACAGTTGTGTTTGTGGTATTTGGCCTTCGCGGAACCACGCATTTTCTTTTTGTAACGCTTAAGCCAACAGATATTTTCGGCGGTTATTGCGTTGCATTGTTTGTCTAACCCTACGCTGAACGCACGAGTCTACGAAAATCTCCTGGAGGTTCAAGAATACCAACGCACGCTGTGGTGGGGGTTTGGGAAACTGCTTCACAGTGCAAACTTCAGCTGGGATGATTTCCCTGGCGCCCTTAATTTCATATCATTTAATAATCCACCCCGTCTCCACTCCAGCGTACACTCCTTATCTTTTAAAATTAAAATTGCATGTACTAGAAGCACTGAGTGCGCACTCAGAGTATCTCCAACTCATTTTATTACATGAAGTTAGAAGAAGATAGATATACACCCAGTGCGCATTCAGTGCACGTCAATAGAAAATGTTAGGTGAACGCGGCTGTCATCCACCACAGTTGTTGCAACTCCTCCGTTTATTAAAATTAAGCCATTTCCAGCCGAGATATAATTCAAACGATTAAAATCCCTGTCTTGAAAAAATTTAGGGTGGCCCGTTTTTTTTTCCGGTCAGTGTATTTGTTAATTTAAAAATGTGAAAAAGCAGAAAATCCAGTACAAAACTAAAAAAAAATCACTCCAATATTTTATTATAAATATTTGCGTTTTTGCATTTTACAACATCAAAAGTTACCGCAAGTCGTATAAAATTTCAATAATTTCGGCGTAATTTAATGCTTTATAACAACAACAAATGAAGTCAATCTCTAACTATTATTTAATCGATTCGAGATTCCACAAGATATTTTTTTCCCAGTGATTTTGTACGTACGTAATCGATGCCGAAATGATTTTTTTAAGACGCAATAGAAAACGAAATCGAAAAAGTTTTAACTTCGAAACCCTCTCATTACAAAATGTACAACACGAAGTACATTACAAAAGTTTTCATCAATATTTCTGTCCTGCATTTAACTGATTAATTCATTCATTCCAGAAACTCTTGATAAAAACCATACATAAGATTAGCCTTATTGATTATGCCTAAACACTCTTGTTTCGTCACTGCAGCGCTCAAAAAATAAGAAAAAAAAAAAGAGGAAATCGTTTCGTGTTACATCGCGGTACTGTCAGTAGATGATGTCGTTTTAAAATATTTCAACTCAACTTTGGAAAACATATAGAGAAGGCGAATGTCGAGGACTTGAACAACAAAAAAAAGGGTGCCATAAGATAATCAATAATCTAATCTATCGAAAAAATAAAATAGGAAAAAAAAGTGGCATGCCAGTGTGTTTCACGTGGGCAAACAAAGATTGATCTTACTCACCCATGTCTCCGCTGCTTGAGGACTCTGTGAATGATGGGGTGCCTTCGGTCCACGTTGGCGTCGAGCCCTCAACGGATGCAGGGGGCGTCCACGTTAATCCCCGAGAATGACTTGAGTGCCCAGCACCGGAACTACCTGATTCTACGCTCAAAGAAGACTTGTTTTCCGCCCGAGATTCTAATCTAACATCTGTTATACTGAAAGTTAATTTAAGTTCTAGCACCCTCACTTTTTTCAAAACGATTGTTTTCGACTTACCTAACAGCATCCTCCTTGTAACTTCGTATGGTGGTCACATGGTGCGTTGTCTGAACTCTAACTTTCGCGGGGGTAACCGTCGCGCTACTCTCTAAAGGTGTGGCGGTGGTTGTGTGTTGTTCGAGAGCTTCGTCAAAGGGTGGCGGGGGTGTACTGCAGCAACTTGGCACTACACCTGAAGCACACATATAGCCCTACAGCACTAGCACCGACTGTGAATAGAAAAACAAGCCTCCCAAAGGTAAGTTACAAAACAAATGATGGCCGATGGCGCATTAGTCTATTACAAAAATAAAATAAAAATAATAATAAGGAATAAAACGTATCGATTAGGTTAATTAAGATTTACGGTGACTGCTACGAGTTACACACTGAGATGTCAAAAAAAAAAGGAAAATGAATGCCGATGTGATGCGGTTATAAGAAAGAGAAAGAGAGAGAGACAGCGAGACGAGCAAGCGCAAAAGAAAAACGAAACAGTTATTATGATAAGGTGCAAGGGTTCGATCTTCCTGCATTGCTGCCTATGGAACCTGGCAAAGGAAAATAAAGTTGTACTTGCCATAAATACAAAACGCCCAAAAAGCAAAAAAAAAAAAAAAAAACTGTACTCAAACAATAAACAACTGCTAAAAAGTACTCTACATTCAAGAATATTGTTTTAATTTCCTTTTCTTGCCGGTCAGTGTTTTTATTAATTTAAAAATGTGAAACAGCAGAAAATTACTACAAAACTAAAAAAATCACTCCAATATTTTATTATAAATATTTGCGTATTTGCATTTTACAACATCAAAGGTTACCGCAGGTCGTATAAATTTCAATAATTTCGGCGTAATTTAATGTTTTATTAACAACAACATATAACATAATATATTGCTTTAATAATAACAAGAAATGAAGTAAACCTCTATTATTTAATGGATCCCACAAGATATTTTTTTTTCTAGTGATTTCATATGTACTTAATCGACGCCCAAATCGTTTTTTAAGACGTAATAGAAAAGGAAATCGAAAAAGTTTTAACTCTGAAACCCTCTTACTCTATTCAATTTTTTTTTCAGGAACTTTCGACGCGGATTTTTGGCGCAACGAAGCGCTTTTAGATTATACGTAGGTAAGTTGGGTTAAATCGTTTTATTTTGAGCGCGGGATCAATTATCATCATCACATTGCTCATGTTAATTTCGAAAAGTTGGAAAAGTACAGACAACGCATTTTTTCCACTAAAAAGACTACCACAAAAACGAAATAAAAGTTATACAGGGGGCGCTTTGTTGTTATTATTTTGCAACGAACGCTTATATTCTTCATACGTGTGTTTCGGTACGATTAATTTTTGATTTGATCGACCCGGTCGGGTAGGCTATTCTTTTTACAAGCGCGTCGAGCACGTTGCGGTAGTGCTTCTATAGCGCCGTACGCGACATTTGAACGATAACCAGGCCGCTTTTGATCAGTGAGCATGCTTTTCGCCTTTTGGAGTTTTCTTTATGAAGAATCATACCAGTCGTTTCGAACGGATCGTTGGGCGCCGCATCGCTGTTGCTGCACTGCATTTCAGGGATCGCCTTTCGGGTCTCTTGAATTGTGTCAGGCTATTTTCGGCTTGCCTGTCCTGCGGCAAGGTGAGCGCCATTGTACATTTTGTGTTCGCTTGATTTCCACGTGCGTTTACCGCTTGCGGTTGTACATTTCCACTTTTCTCCTTTCCAGCAAGTAGTCACACGGGCAGATTGTAACGTTGAGCTCGTGCAGAGCCGGTGAGTACCGAAAACGCTGTTCCAATCTCGACTGGCGTCACGACGATGTGTGAATCGCCGCGGAAACCATTTTCTTTCTTAGTTTGGAAGCAGAACTCCGGCAATTCCCGGCGACTCCTCTTCAAACGACGAACTTCTGTGAGGAAGCGTAAGATTCTTCCACCTTTTTTTTTCTTCCTGGCAACAAACACTTTGCGTGACGTCAATTCATTCAGGCGGAAGTCAAACATCCTAGTACTGGGAATTACGCAGTACGCATTTTTTCTGTTTTAAAAAATATTCATGTCACACGTAGCTGGCGTTTAGCGGTTGATTGCTCGATCTAATTCGGGCAAGCTCACTTTAGTTTTTTTTTTTTTTTTTTTGGGGGGGGGGGGGTAGAGTACAGAAAACAGTGACATGAGTGAGTATAAGTCGTACGTTATTAGAGCGCAGACGCCTTTTTAGTTTTGTTAAATTTAGTATTTTCTGTTTTTCTAAGCGGTGCATGCCTGTTACCGTCGAATTTTTGCGTTGACCGATCCGGTCGGGTAGGCAATTCTCCGTACATGCATGTCGAGAGCATTGCGGGAGTTTGACTACAGCGCCGCACCCGGCATTACAATGTTTAGCGGTCGCGTTGGGTCTTTCTTTTTGGTTTTTAACCACTGAGCTAATAAATTGTGGTCACGTCTCTGATGCCGAGTGCTTGGTGTCTTATTGTTCGTTCTGTAGACGAAGAATTAAACCAGCACCAGCCCGCCTGAACGGATTATAAGCCACACCGAAGTCTCAGAAGTACAGGAACCATCACTACGGTGCAACTCAGTGACGGCTGGTGCATAACATATTCGGGAGGGCTGCCGACTCGCGTGAGTTATACAAATTCATTCTTCCTTCCTATGTATTAAACAAAGCTAGCAATAATGTCGGCAGGACCGCCTGAATCGTAAAAGGATCCACGCCCGGTGTCGCTTTATTTTCAGCTTGTAAGCGCCACGTTGATTTTTCATTTTGTTACTTATTTGATTTCCACGTGCGTTTACCGCTTGCGGTTGTCTATTTCCACATTTTTTTTCTTCCAGCAAGTGATCCCGAGCAGATTTTAACGGCGATTTCGCCTCGTTTAACACCGGGGAAGCGTTGTTCTGATCTCGTTTGACGTCGCGAAGCGTCGAGGGACCATTTTCACATTTTCTACTTTCTAGAGAAAATAGTTGTGGGCAGATTCTTACCGAGCAAACTGATTATCGCCTCGCTTAGTCGACTGTCGTCCCGAAGTCCTCGGGTGAAGCGTCGCGGGGAAAAACCGCTTTCGTTTTTTCCATCCCGATAATACTCGGACTCCTCTTCGACGTCCAGGTACGGAGAGTAAACTTTTCCTTTTCTTTTCCGTCCTGGGAAATGTATTGCGTGACGTCATAGCAATCACGGAGTGGGTTTTATTGTGGAGAGGATTTGTAACGTGGGCGTGTTTCGAGCCAGTGGCGTGGTCAGCGTTGGCCTGAATTTCTTTACACCTGCGAATTCGGCGGGAGGGATATTTTTCCGGTGATGATTTAATTTTTTTTCTCTCGCTGGTCGCTCATTTATGATAACGGCTTTTTGCTTTTTCTGCATTCATTTACAGTCAAATATTACACTGTTGTTGTCCCATATATTCCAAATTTTACTGTTTTTTTTTTGTTGTTAATTGTCCAGTTTATTTGGCTGAAATCAGTGAGCGAATTGCCGTAATTTTGGAGTCTTTTTCTATACTGGTTTGTTTACTTTGCATTTCACGAACAATTTGGTTTTGCGTGCTCCTCGTCATAATTTTGATATTTTGCTTACTAGATGATAAGAAACTGTAAGCAGCGCGAGAGTACTCACTCCCGGGATTGGTATACGTAACTAAATTTTGTCTTTTTCTATACTGTTTTGTTTGCTTTGTATTTCACGAACAATTTGGTTTTGCACGCTTCTCGTCATAATTTTGATATTTTGCTTACTAGATGATAAGAAACTGTAAGCAACGCGAGAGTACTCACGCCCGTGACTGGTATATGTAACTAAATTTTGTCTTTCTTTCTGTATTCTGTTTTGTTTGCTTTGTATTTCACGAACAATTTGGTTTTGCTCGCTTCTCGTCGTAATTTTGATATTTTGCTTATTAGATATTAAGAAACTGTAAGCAACGCGAGAGTACTCACGCCTGGCATTCGTATATGTAACTAAATTTAGATACTAAACATCATGTTGATTTAGATTCTAATTTAACACTGTAGCCAAGCTACTAACTTAAAATCATGACGTTCCGCGATGACAAATAGTAAAGGAATGGCTTGAATAAGAGACATCAGAGTCGATCCACCCGTACATAGTGACTTTAAGGCACATCTAATCTTGGCCAATATTACAACCTACAGATTATGAATAGAGTACTTTTCATCTGAATATGTTTGATTAACTACTAACTACCAAGCAAGCAACTGCTATTGAACGTAATACAAACATAAAGCTACAACTACACACACGCGCACGCGCCTTTTAAATTTACAAGAAAAAATTTGGGAGTCTCAGAATTTTTAAAGTTATCGTAGTTATGCAACTTTGCCCTTTGTTACAACTTACATAACAATTAATGTCTAAATAATTACTATTAATTTTTTTAAGTAGAATTATATCAATAATTTACACCAAATCTCCTTCAAAATTTTGATTATTTCCAGCAGCAACATTCCCTCTGCTGGTAAAATCGTAAATCTGAGTGGGAAGTTGGGCAAAACTGCGACTCTCCAACGCGTCAATTTTTTGCCTGAGCGAATCAGAATCTCTTTGAAGCAACTGGCGGGATTCAACAAAGAGATTCTCGGATTTGATCGAGCGTTTCAGAGTGCTTTCGGTAACAGGAAATATCTTGCGACCGCGACTCGAACAAATCTCCCCCGACGAAAAATCGCCGGCGGAAAATTTGTCACCCTCGACTGAAATGTTCGAGCGACACCTACTACGATTCAAATGCTGCTGCGATTCTAAGGTGGCGAAACTAATACAAGAAAGTTGGAAATGCTTAGTAGGATCATGCGGCGTTTGATGCTCTGCGGCGTCATGCTCTTGGGTAGCGTAATAGAACACAGTTTGAACTTCATGCTGCGCACCTTTCCCGTTAATTCCGCTCTTTTTGGCTTTCGGCGTTCCTCGAGGGGGGACCGGGGGTGGGATTTTCGGTTTCGTTTCGCAGGAGGAGGGATGGCGTCCGACCAGGACGGCCGGGTAGGCCGCCGGGGGGGATGTTAATGGGGTGGAGGAGGCGGACACGGGAACTGCACTCGCAGAGGGAGGTGAAATTTTCACAGGGACGGTCTCTGTGGGACTCACTATAAATATTAAACATGGATGTTAATTTTTTGGGGGGGCGGCAGTCAGATAATCATGTAAACATGTGTAATTTTTTTTTGTTGTAGTCCAGGCAGATGCAGCATGGAAAATGAAAAGAATTAAAATGCATTTTTGATGTTCTACAAAATAGTTCGAGTAAACTCAAATTTCAGGCATTCAGAAAACATTTTGGCATAATCATAAAACAGCTGTTACACATCCTTAGATGCGAAGGAAATATGAAATTCAAGCAAATATTCAAAGTAGCTCATGTATACAACTTGAGTTGGCAACACTGATTTACTAATTATTAATTTCGTAACTTTTTAGTAAAAAAGTACAGTCCTCTAATTTTCATTCTGCGCCATCAAACACTTTTGGAATTTCGTCTTTTCTTTCCAAATTGTTTTTTTTTTTTTCAATATATATTTTCTCTAAATACATAAGCGAGGTGGTATTTCAGTCATACCGAATTTGTCGTTTGAAACGCAGGTCTAAAAAATATGTTACGGTGTGAAAACCGCTTTTCACGAGGAAGCAACCTGCGTATATTAAGTTTGATTCGCATTTACACCCGATTGCTCAGCTCGCATTTATTCCCGATTGCACAAATGTAAGAAATTCCTTGCGTGCCTTAAACTCTTCGTGCCGCACCTATTTCGTCGGATTTCATTGCGATAAAAACAGTTTTTTTTTTTTTACCATCGTCTTCGTTGCTGGAATAATTCGAGTCCTAAACATCAAACGATCTCACGCTTTTGGACCTATTCTTTATCAAGAGCGTTAAATTTAAAAGGCTGTTCAATTTTGTTGCTACGGTAACAACCAATCAGAACTGCGTTTTAAATTTTAAAGGACCTCTAAATTTTAAAAGCCCGTTAATAAGTTACAGAATCCGCCCCGTAGTGTTTCAAACTCAGACGCTCTCTTCGCATTCGTTTTAAAATACGCTGGTCATAAAATAGCGTAAAAATCTCGATGTATCATCGACAATCCTTTGTGGTCTTAAACAAATTATATCGTTTGGAGATTCTCTCTCTATTTTTAGATAGGATTGCGTCATCTTTTGTAAATGTTTGCAAGCCAGACACTCATAAAATTTCTGTCGTCGGTCGTCCATTTTTTTGTTGAATTCGTCTATGTGAATTGCAGTTTCTTGCAAGCTTGGCGTGTTTCGACTGAAAGATTAATTCGGTATCACTCTTGACCTTCAACGCGATTAGGGTTTCTTGACGTCATCTGAAATGCGATTGGTTCCTACTGATGTCACGATGTTTTCAATTCGTGCAAACTCTTCCTTCGCATTTTCACATTTGGGGGCACGGCTAGTTTTACTTTATTAACTCGTGCTGTGCCGGGAGCCAGTCAGTCGTTTGGCGATATCCCCAGCGCCTGGTGATGTCGTTCGTGAGGGACGCTGTCCCATTTTCGTGTCGTGGGCGTCTTGAAAACCACTTCTCATTTTGCTTACTCTTGAGGACCTTCGAGGGATTTTAAAAATACTCACAAAAAAGATTTGGCCCTAAAAAGGTTACGCTGTGAAAACCACTTTTCAGGAAACAACTTGTGTATTATTTATTTCCGATTGCACAACTCGCATTTATATTCGATTGCGCGACTGTCAGAAATTCTTTGCGTGTTTTAAACGCTTCGTACCCCACCTATTTCGTCGGATTTTACAGTTTCTTTTTCTACCATCTTCTTCGTTGCTGGAATAATTCAAGTCGCAAAATATAAAACGATCTCACGCTTCGTCTTTTGAACTCAGACGCTTTCTTTGCATTCGTTTTAAAATACTCCGACCATAAAATAGTGTAAAATTTTCGACGCAACGACACTCCTTTGTGGTTTTAAACAAATAACATCGTTCGGAGATTCCATTTTTAGATAGGATTGCCTCATCTTTTGTAAAGGATTGCAAGCGCACTTCGTACTCCACCTATTTCGTCGGATTTTACAGTTCTTTCTTACCGTCATCTTCATTGCTGGAATAATTCAAGTCGCAAAACATAACACGATCTCACGCTTCGTGTTTTAAACTCAGACGCCTTCTTCGCATTCGTTTTAAAACACTCCGGCCATAAAATAGTGTAAAATTTTCGACGCACCGACACTCCTTTGTTGTTTTAAACAAATAACATCGTTCGGAGATTCCATTTTTGGATAGGATTGCCTCATCTTTTGTAAAGGTTTGCAAGCGCACTTCGTACCCCACCTATTTGGCGGATTTTACAGTTTCCTTTTACCATCGTCTTCGTTGCTGGAATAATTCAAGTCGCAAAACACAACACGATCTCACGCTTTGAGTTTTAAAGTCAGACGCCTTCTTCGCATTCGTTTTAAAATACTCCGGCCATAAAATAGTGTAAAATTCTCGACGCATCGACACTCCTTTGTGGTTTTAAACAAATAACATCGTTCGGAGATTCTATTTTTGGATAGGATTGCCTCATCTTTTGTAAAGGTTTGCAAGCGTACTTCGTACTCCACCTATTTCGTCGGATTTTACAGTTTCCTTTTACCATCGTCTTCATTGCTGGAATAATTCAAGTCGCAAAACATAACACGATCTCACGCTTCGTGTTTTAAACTCTGACGCCTTCTTCGCATTCGTTTTAAAATACTCCGGCCATAAAATGGTGTAAAATTTTGGACGCATCGACACTCCCTTGTGGTTTTAAACAAGTAACATCGTTCGGAGATTCTATTTTTGGATAGGATTGCCTCATCTTTTGTAAAGGTTTGCAAGCGCATTTCGTACCCCACCTATTTCGTCGGATTTTACAGTTTTTTCTTTACCGTCGTCTTCGTTGTTGGAATAATTCAAGTCGCAAAAAATAACACGATCTCACGCTTCATGTTATAAACTTAGACGCTTTCTTCGCATTCGTTTTAAAATACTCCGGCCATAAAATAGTGTAAAATTCTCGACGCATCGACACTCCTTTGTGGTTTTAAACAAATAACATCGTTTGGAGATTCTATTTTTGGATAGGATTGCTTCATCTTTTGTAAAGGTTTGCAAGCGCATTTCACCTGTTTCATCCGTGAGAGCCAATCGAAATGACTATTCCGGTCAGACAATCATTAAATTTCCGTCCATCGTCCATTTTTTTTCTTTTTGTTGAATTCGTCTATGTGAATTGTAGTTTTGTGCAAGTTTGCGATGTTTCGACTGAAATATTGATTTGCTTTCACTCTTGATTTTTAACGCTATTGGGGTTTCTTTACGTCAGCTGATACCACTTGGTTCCTGCTGGTGTCACGATGTTTCCGATTCGTACAAACCGTTCCTTCGGGAATTTTTTGAGGCACAGCTTGTTTTGCTTTATTAACTTGTAACGTGCCGGGAGCACGTCAGTCGTTTAGCGATATCACCTTGCTTGTAGGGGGCGCTGCCCCATTTTCGTGTCGCGGCGGCCGTCCTGAAGGTCAGTTCACATTCTGGTTACTGTTGTCGATCTTCGAGGGAAGTTTTCCTCGTCGCACGACGACTTGGCGCTAGTGGAACAATAAGCTCTTTAAGAGTTTGTCTCAGGCCTCGTCCTTGAAGATGTTTGTGACTGTTGCTTTCTTTCTCTCATGCAAGTTTTTATTGTCAAACTTTCCTTCCTTTAAACGCTTTTAATCTTGGTTTCGGCACAAGTTTTAATCTTGGTTTGGGGTTAAGTTTTGCGTTGCTTGAGAGCTTAGGCTCTCTGTTTTGGTATGTTTTGGCAACTGCCTGCTTTCTACGAAGCTTTTGCGACGTATTGTTTAGCTACATCTGCAACGGACGGGCCAATTGGGGGAGCAGGCTTCGTGATAGCCGCCTTCAATCGAAATTGTTGGTTGGCGTCTCCACACGTCAATGGATATGCAAAGTGGATAGCGAGTCTGAAAATCTCCGTGACTGATTAATCAGATGGGATGTTCCGTACTGTACACTGTATTTACATTTTAACATTGCCTTAGGCGCGTCACGCCAAATATTTTACTCTGGTTTAACGATTGCCTTGGGCGCTTCACGCCAAATAAATTGCGATTCGAGTTTTGTCTTTTGTAAAACAGGTGACGGATCCGCCAATGGTTGTTTTGGGTTATTTAAAAGACATTTCTGTTGTTATTGCACTTCGACAAGTTATCCGCTTTAAAGATTCTCAATCTCTCGAATCTCTAAAACTTCGTCTATGTGTCGGTATTCAACAACAAAACTAATTTATGCATAATAACACAATAGGTATAATTTGGTATGTTGAAACGCATTACCGGCTTTCACTTTTCGTCTTACTGATCTATTCAAACGTTAATCTTAATTGAATCATTATGTCTTTACGTCTATTGTGAATTTCGCGACGGTTGAAGAAACGACACACGTTGTTAAAAACCTTTCAGAAAAAAAATCTTTAGCAGTAGATATTTGGATTTCCAAAACTGATCATTAATGAAGATTAAATAAGACATAACCTTAACGAATACTGGGCCCAGGCACGTGCTTAAATACAACCTGGTTCTATACTGTTCACGCATAAAATAAAAATACACTTGCAGCGTTTCAGTCATTTTTTTTTAATTTAATGATTGTGCATGCTCTTTATTTTATCCTACAGAGTGCAGATGCTCAAAATGACTGTAAATCTGATGCGTACTGGGCCCTCTGGTATTCTAAACAATGGCGTATTCAAATGTCATGCCAAAGCACAGTACTTACAAATTTCTTTGTTATTGTTCATTCCTGTAGGATCCATTGCATTCGTTACGACTCAACATTAATTCTAAAATCAGTGCTACCAACTGTCGGTTAACTCTGCAGTATCATTTTTGTCAATCGCAGAATGTGATTGTAAGAATCTTGCAACTCTTTTGTTTTTTTTTTCGTTAATTTAAACGTGACACGCAAAAAACTTGAAAATATAAAGTGCTGTTAATCAAAGAAAATTTAAACAAAAAGAAATTCGATTTTCTCTTTTAATTTGTTAATTTGTCTCGTGTGTAGTTGGTTTTGGTGTTGAAGTTTGCGCATTTTTTGCTTTTTTTTTCTTAATTCAAAATTTGCGTTTCCTTTTTTGTTTTCGCCGAATTTTCCGAACGTTGGTCTTCGTTTAATTTCGTTTCTGAACTTGACCTGAATGTCTGAAACTGGAGTTTGGCAAATAACGCAATACCATCGAACATTAAATTAAAAAAAAAAAGAAAAAGGAAACTTGTACGTTTCAAGAAGAACAAAACACAAGAGAAAAAGAAAAAAAAACAATACAAAACAAATTACACTATCTCTAAAAGAAATTGCTCGTTTTGTTCATGCTAAATCTTCTGCATGAGGTAATCCCTCGTACAAAATGCAACTTGCATTTCAGCATTCATTGTTATCATTAGCATTTTTTTTAGGGTGTTCCTTCAAGCTTAAAAAACCAAAAAGCGACAGAGAATGGCTTCGAAATGACATGAGCGGATGAAGATTAAACGCGAAAGTCGTCTTCGTCGTCACTCGTCGTTTCAATCCGGAAGTAAAGAGGAACAAGAGGGACTCACCAGTTTTACTCCCGCTTTGCTGACTTTGAGAATTGACTTGTGCTTGCACAGAGGCTGCATTGTCAAAAAAAAAAACAGAAAAACACAGAGAAATGGCACAGGGTGATCGATTACTATTTAGCAAAAGTGAGACTGGTCCAAAAAAAAAATAAAAAATAATGCAACAAACGATTTACTACTCGGATTTTGATTAAAAAAATTCACAAGCAATAAACTATGTTATGTAATAGAGTGGCGGAATTGCTTTGTGACTAATGCAAATCGTAAGTTCCTGTTTTGTTATTTAATTAATTAATTAATTAATTAATGAGTAAATCAAAAGTCACATAACACGTATTCGATAATAATAATAATAATAATAATAAAATTAATTGATCCGAAAAGTCACTTACTGTTATTATCGAGCTCTTCGTGCGGTCTCAAAGGTCTCGAGAGAGACTTCCTTTTCGACGGGGAATGCTTAAGAGCTGCAACAAATTCTGATATCAGCGGTTTCATAAGGCTGCACTCTAACAACAGTATTAGTGTGGTGAAGCGCTCAAAAGTAATAATGAGAAGACATTTTCTTTTCTTTTTTTTTTTTTTTTTAATGAGAGAGAATGCGAGAGGCACGAACTTCTGAATGACATCCAAAACATAAAACGTAAGGACACAGAACGAAAACAATCCACATGTAACAGTACCTTGCCTGATAGGTGCGTTTTAGACAACAATATTTATATTAATAATGCAAATGTTAGCTAGTGAGTGAATGAGTGAGTGAGTGATTGAGTGTGAGTGGTTGAGCGTTAGTGTCAAACTATTCAGAAAAATCAAAAACAAACAAATCTGCAATCATAAATCAAACACAAATCATAATAACAGTTAAAAGTTCTTCTCGCGTGGTACAAGGTTGGTAAAATTGGCAGGTTGCCTCGTTCCCGTTTAAATGTGCGGCTTGATTAACTCGTGACGTCACATGAAACTTCTACTCGTCACACTGAAGTAAACAGAATGACGTTGGGTTTCACAAAAAAATTGTTAATCAGCGATTAATTTAATTCTCTGATTAAGGAACGTCATTGGACGAAGTTAACAATAGATTTGAAACAACCAATTATATTGTTTCACCCAACCAATCACAGGCTTTAATCAAGCTGTTAAGTTAATCATTGGTTAAATAATCTTTGTGAAAGTCTCCTAAAGCTAAATCTAATTCACTAAAAATGGAATCAATTCTGTGGTTCTATTGATCGAATATGTCCAATGAAATTCATCACGTGGCGTGACGTAACGAGTTACATACCCAAACCCTCCCCTCTGGAACACGGCAACCTTCTAATACACGCTCCAGCTCTACCAACCTTGGTGTGAGAGAGAAGACGGTGTCTTTCCGGGCGGAAAAAAAACACTTCCAGGTTACATTGAAATGAATGGAATGCGTATTCAATCGAATTGAATCGAATTAAATTAAAGTAAACTAAAGTAAAGAAAGGAAATGACGAGGCACACTATTAAAATTATTAAAAATAAGAAAACTTAAAGCCTGTACTTGAATGTTGTAATGTTGAAAACGAAGTTGCAAAATATAAATAATATAAATACGCATTCCAGGACATAGCAATGCAACCGTCCGTCGTTAAAACAGCGATGAAGTTAAAAAAAATGTTAAGTGGTGGAGAGAAAAAAATTAATCAAAATACTAAAGAAATTAAGAAATTAAAAGGAAGCAAATGTGAGAGTGTGGACTTTACCTATATAGCTGGTAACCAGAGTGCGAAACTTGCGATGGTTGCCTTTAATCTCGGGCAAGTCCACTACATGAAGCATTGAAACACACACATACAGAGTCAGATAGAACTACCATTGGCCGCTAAAGGATTTTAACTCCAAACTTAACATACTTCAAGACGACCGACCCGTTCACTTTCGCCACCTCCTCGTTCTGAACACGAACGCCGCTCGAGTGAACGGGTCCGAAAGGTATGTACACAAGTGTGCAAAACTACTCTCGAATGTTACGCAACAGAATCAATTTTCTACCCTAGTTTAATTGATTTGAAAATCGAGGGGGTATGCAGCGCAAGCAAGACGGACTTAATATAAAAACGGACGATCAAAATTACTTTGGAGTTAACGTCATCCTTGTTTAGGAAATCTGGCTTGTTTAAGAAACATATAAACGAGATAGGTACATTTAATTGGAATACACTTTCGACAATTTTGTGTCCATTTTTGACGATGCGTTAACATTTTTGAATTTTGAATAACAATAAAAATAAAATAGTAATCATGACTAATAGTATATAATGTTGAAAAGAAGAACTATTTAATAAAATTAATGGACACAACCTTGACTTAAAAACAAAATTAAAAAAAAAAAAACGACAAATAGCATTTTTTTATGGACCACATATATAAAAGAGTAACATCTATGGTATGGCCATATTGACACGACGACAACGTTTCATTAAAACGGCTCTAAAATCTACAGGTCAACTATAAATACTTATTATAGTGCAAGAGTAAAAAATGCCGACACTTACGTGAGGGAATCTTCTTAAATACTTTTTTAGCCATGAACTCCTGGAAACGCTGCGCGTAAAAGCTCGGTCGATGCACCGACACCGTATCCTGCAAGGCAAACACAAAAAAAAAATCAAAACAATCATCCTCCCCCAACCCCCCTCACGCGCAATTATTTATTTGTCTATTTACCCCGTCGTGTATCATAGATTTCCACGTGTGCTCCAGTTTCTTCTTCAGCCGGTAGCTCTGGAGGATGTCGATGATACCGATGTAGAGTAACAAGCGTTCGCCTTTCGCGTTCCTCGCCGGGATCCCACCAGGTCTAATAATTGAAAGAAGCCCCCCCGTAAAAAAAAAACTGCTCACTCCCCTCTAGTTCTACACTTACGGAACGTCATCTTCCTCATCGATAGGCTCAGATTCGGCCTGGATGCTTTCCATCGCCGTCGAATGCGCCACGAGTCTTTGCCTGTTAATCGACCTGCTGCGATTCAACGCGGCGGCCCCAATCCTATCTTCCTTCTCCCTATCGCGCTCGACGTGCAGCATTCGCACGGATGGGTCATCGGGATCGACGTCTTTGTCTTCGGGGATTTCCTCCAAGTTCGACTGAGATCTCTTTTCCTAACAACGCAAACACTCACTAACTGCTACTCGTTAAGGTCTTTTACACTTTGGGTTTTCCGCTTTTGCCAATTAACTTTCTGTTTGTCAAAAAAAAAAAAAAAAAACATTTTCCAGTTTCGGCTTTATTTTCGCTAAATTTAATTCTATCAAATAAAGTCCGGTTGCCGCCGTTCTGTCTGTGTGTGTGATTTTTGCGCGGATTTCGTCATGTTTTAACGTTCAAACCTAGTCCCCCCCCCTCCTCCGATCTATTATTTCATTGGGTCCTAATATAGGATTTCCAACGTCCTTTTAATTGCAGGAAACAAGGTCGCTTTATTTTCTATCAAAAATAAAGTCCGGTTGATGCCGTTCTGTGTATGTTTCTTTTGCGAGGATTTCAACACGTTTTGACGATCTGTATTGCTCAAACCTAACCCCCCTGCTCTTCCCCCCGCTCCGACTATCATTTCATTAGGTCTTAACATAAAATTTTCAGCGTTGTTTTAAATGCAGGAAACAAGCTCGCTATATTTTCTATCAAAAATAATGTCCGGTTGACACCTTCCTGTTCTTACGTTCAAACCTAGCCCCCACCCCCCCGATCTATTATTTTATTGGGTCCTAATGTAGGATTTCCAACGTCCTTTTAATTAGAGGAAACAAGCTCGCTTTATTTTCTATTAAAAATGAAGTCCGTTTGACGCCGTTCTGTCTATGTTTTTTTTTTTGCACTTATTTCAACATGTTTCTACGATCTATCTCACTCAAACCTAGCCCCACCCCCCCGATCTGTCCCTTCATTGGGTCTTAACATAAGATTTTCAGCCTCGTTTTAAAAGCAGTAAAACAAGCTCGCTTTATTTTCTATCAAAAATAAAGTCCGGTTCGGTTGACGCCGTTCTGTCTGTTTTTTTTTTTGCGCGGATTTCAACATGTTTTTACGATCTGTATTGCTCAAACCTACCCCCCCCCCCCCCTTCGCCCCGCTCCGACCATCATTTCATTGGGTCTTAACATAAAATTTTCAGCGTTGTTTTAAATGCAGGAAACAAGCTCGCTTTATTTTCTATCAAAAATAAAGTCTGCTTGACGCCGTTCTGTCTATGTTTTTTTTTTTTGCGCGGATTTCAACACGTTTTTACGATCTGTATTGCTCAAACCTACCCCCCCCCCTTCGCCCCGCTCCGACCATCATTTAATTGGGTCTTAACATAAAATTTTCATCGTTGTTTTAAATTCAGAAAACAAGCTCGCTTTATTGTCTATCAAAAATAAAGTTCGGTTGACGCCGTTCTGTCTATGTTTTTTTTGCGCGGATTTCAACACGTTTTTACGATCTGTATTGCTCAAACCTACCCCCCCCCCCCTTCGCCCCGCTCCGACCGTCATTTCATTGGGTCTTAACATAAAATTTTCATCGTTGTTTTAAATGCAGAAAACAAGCTCGCTTTATTGTCTATCAAAAATAAAGTCCGGTTGACGCCGTTCTGTCTATGTTTCTTTTGCGCAGATTTCAACACGTTCTTACGATCTGCATTGCTCAAACCTAACCCCCCTCCCCTTCCCCCTGCTCCGACTATAATTTCATTGGGTCTTAACATAAAATCTTCAGCGTTGTTTTAAATGCAGGAAACAAGCTCGCTCTATTTTCTATCAAAAATAAAGTCCGGTTGACACCGTCCTGTCTGTAATTTTTGCGCGCGAATTTCAATATGTTTTTACCATCTATTTCACTTAAGCTTAGCCCCCCCCCCCTCGATCTATCGCTTTATTGGGTTTTAACATAGGATTTTCAGCGTCGTTTTAAATGCAGTAAAACAAGCTCGCTTTATTTTCTATTAAAGTCCGGTTGACGTCGTTCTGTCTAAGCTTTTTTTTACGCGGATTTCAATACGTACTTAGGATCTGTTTCGCTCAAATCTAGCCGCTCCCACCCCCTCCGACCTATTGTCTCATTCGGTCTTAGCATAGGATTTCCAGCATCGTTTTAAATGCAGGAAACAAGCTCGCTTTTTTTTCCATAGAAAATAAAGTCAGGTTGACGTCGTCCTGTCTGTGTTTTTGTTTGCGCGAATTTCAACATGTATCTCGCTCAAACCTATCCCTCCAACGACCACCGAACTATAATTTCATTGGGTTGGTTTGGAAATTCAATTGTATCAATAAAGTCCGGTTGACGCCGTTCTGTCTGATTTTTGCGCGCGGATTTCAACATATTTTTATGAACTATCTCGCTCAAACCTAGCCCACTCCTCCTCCTACCTATCATTTCATTGGGTCTTAACATAGGATTCTCAGCGTAGTTTTAAATGCAGGAAACAAGGTGGCTTTCTGTCAAATAAATCAAATGTTTTCTTGCGCGGATTTCAACATTCTCGCTGAAATCTAGCCCCCCCTCCCCAATGACCTCCGAATTATGTTTTCATTGGGTTGGTTTGTAAATTTAAATCCATTAAATAAAGTCCAATTGACGCCGTTCTGTCTGTGATTTTTGCACGTGGATTTCAACATGCTTTTATGAAATATCGCGCTCAAACCTAACCCTTCCCCCCCACCACTCCTCCGACCTATCGTTTTATTGGGTCTTAACATAGGATTTTCACCGTCGTTTTAAATGCAGGAAACAAGCTCGCTTTAACTTCTAGCAAATAAAGTCCGGTTGATGTCGTTCTCTCTGTATTTTCTTTTTTGCGCGGATTTTTTTCAACATGCCTCGCTCAAACCCAGCACCCACTCCCACCCTACCAAACGACCACCGAACTATCATTTCATTGGGTCTTAACACGGAATTTTCAGCGTCGGTTTTAAATGCAGCAAAACAAGCTCGCTTTATTTTCTCTCAAAAATAAAGTCCGGTTGACGCCGTTCCGTCTACGTTTTTTTTTGCGCGGATTTCAACATGTGACGCTCAAACCTATCCCCCTTCCCCTTCAACGACCACCGAATTATCATTTCATTAGGTATCAATTGTGTCCAGTTTTCGATCGATTCGTGGTTTATTCTTGGTCTCTGTCTTTTCGGTTCTCTTTCCGTCTCTCCTCTGCGGCCACACGTTGATTCTTGTTTAAAGCTTTGAGTGAACTACACATTTTGTTGGTGGTCTTCTTTTGTTGTATGTGGTTAATTTTACTTGCGCTCTAAGTTCTTTTTTTTTGTTCTCTCCTTTTAGGCTCATACTGGCGCCGGTTATTCTACGCTGGGGCTATTTTCTTCCCCGTTGCTTTGTTGTCCTTGGTTGGACTAAACGTACGCGTACGAGGACTGTTCTTGGGGTATGCCCTAACTTTTCCGTGCAATTTTATGAACCAGCTGCATCCCTACTTTTCCCAAACGTCACCCGTTCAAAAGGATCTGTGAAATCGAGGCCTCGGCCGACGTGACTCGGCAGACAATGAAACGTCGCAGATTTTGTTTTAGTTTTCATCTTGTTAACTCATTTGATAAATTGGGAAACATAGTATTGACAAAAGAGGAAAACCAAAAGAAAATGACTATAATACTAACCAATTTCTCTCGTTGTGCCTGATCTAAATTATGAACCCCCACCAGCAAACTGTAATCCATGATTTTGAAGCTCTCCAAAACCCGACAGTCTCGCTGTATGGTTTTGATTAGGGCAGCGTAAGTATCGGCCTCCATTAGGATGCCTTCGGGGTGGATCTCCATGAAGTCGAGGTCCTTGTACGTGGGAGATCGCTTCTGCCTTTCCGCTTTGGAAGCCTTCGGAACACCCGCTCGTTTCAGATTCAATCAAGTTTAGGAAAGACGGGGCCGGGGCGACCTTACTCACCTTTCTTTTGTACGTGCTTCCTTTCAGATCGTATTTTTGGTGCAGTATCACCGAACTCGGCAACAGATTATTCATAACTACTAGCCTAACGTTCTTACTATTACACTGATAACAATAAAGTCCGAAAAATTTTGGCAGCAATGTTCGTGGGTTTTGGTTCAAGTTCATATAATAACCTGGAAGCAAAATGGTAAGGTTCGTCAGTTGAGAACTAACTGCTCTTACAAATATTTTTTAGGATGGTTCTTTTTTTTAATCAGCAACTTATTTGTTAATGATGGTGTTATACAGACTGTTCACTTCAAAAGTGTTACACATAGCAAGTTTTAAAACGCAGGCGCTGTTCATCGTTCCCGTCAATCCGCCACAATAAGAAGGTCTTATAATAGTACATTCTGCTTAGAATCTCGAGGGATACTGAATTGTAAAGACAATGACAAGTCTCGATGATTGTGTTAAGTCAATGAGCGACATACAGTATACTAAACTATAAACTAGTTCGAAAATGAACTTTACATATAAACAGCAAATATGATTTGAGGTTGATTGATTAAGATTGACTTCGTTTGGTTATGGCTCTTGGTAACAGCGTTTTGTTATTTTGTTTGGGCTTGACACAAACAGCATAAATTTTGAGTGGTTTGGGGGTTGATTTGAGATTTTTACCTGGTAACAACTTCTGTAAAAATTCCCCCTCCTTATGCTGAACAGTCTTTATGATGAACTCGTCATCCTCAGTTAAATAAAAAATGGAACCACTAGCACCTGGATTAGACAACTCCCTCAAGGGAGAATCACACATTGACATCTGCAAGAATAATACATTTCGTAAATCAAAAAAGAGACATTCCTTCTTTTTCTCTTCAATGGCCCGAAACGTCGTCTTGGTGCGGTTATACGTATTTATATGTATTCGTTCTTAAGCGTACTCACCAGAAAATCATCTGGCTGGATGCCAAACAAATCACGGAAATACCTAAATGCTATGGGGGCGTAGTTTTTGAACTTAAACTCGGAAAAGTGGTGGGCCGGAGTGTGGTTCGAGCCTTCGCTGGGAAAGTTCGTCGTCTCGACCGTCATGAAGTCCTGCATGAGGAGGTCCCTTTCGGGTTTTGACGCTAAACCACCTACAGCATGTTGAATACCTGAAAAAGAATTAGCCTAATTAGGCGAATCCTACTTAAAAAAAAGAGGAGCCGACGATTTTGACTTCAAGTTTCAATAATTCCAGCATCCAATATTTTTTCTTATTTTTTAAAACATCCAAATTTATTGCAATCGTCAAAAAACGAATATTGTCAGAACAATCTGATGTACAGAGTGTTTCACTTAAGGCGGCTACTTTCATACCTCTCTGGTTATTTATTTTATTAAAAAAAAAACACACAAAAGCTTGACAGAAAGCTTGACAAAATGAAATACTCAGGAGCAAATTCAATACGATTCCAAGAAAAAATAGTTTAAAAACGCAATTAAATAAGTAATCTTGAAGCCTCGTTCACACTTGAAGTCCCGGCTTTTAAACTGCTAAGTATCGAAGGAAATGCAAAACTAGGCTTCAAGAAATTCTAGACGAAAGAAAAGCTTGACTAAGAGAAAAATTCAAGACTGAATTCAATACGACGATTAAATGCAAAAGTCGTTTAAAAACGCTATTAATAAATTTAAAAATGCAGATGTACACGCTTGAAGCTTCGTTGTTTACACTTGAAGTGTCTCGATTTTAAAAACTAATCGGTGTACAAGTACAAGAAGATGCTTGGGAGAAAGGTTAAGCTCAAGAAATTCCGGGCAAACTGAAGCTCGACAGAAGTAGATATACAAGCTTGAAGCTTCGTTGTTTTCACTTGAAGAGTCCCGATTTAAAAACAAATCGGTATTCAAATACAAGACGAAGCTTGGGATAAAGCGAAGCTCAAGAAATTCCGGGCGAGCTGAAGCTCGACAGAAATAGATATGCAAGCTTGAAGCAAAACTAGGCTTCAAGAAATCCTGGACAAAGAAAAGCTAGACTATGAGAAAAATTCAAGACTGAATTCAATACGACGATTCCACGCAAAAGTCGTTTAAAAACGTTCATAGTAAATTAAAAAAATTAGTTACACGAGCTTGAAGCTGCGTTGTTTACACTTGAAGAGTCCTGATTTAAAAACAAAGTACAAGACGAAGCTTGGGAGGAAGCGAAGCCCAAGAAATTCATGGCAAACTGAAGCTCGGCAGAAGTAGATATGGAAGCTTGAAGCAAAACTAGGCTTCAAGAAATTCTGGACAAAGAAAAGTCTGAGGAAAAGAAAAATTCAAGACTCAATTCAATACGAATCCACACAAAAGTCTGAAGTTAATAGTAAATTAAAAAATTTAGTTACACGAGCTTGAAGCTGCGTTGTTTACACTTGAAGAGTCGGGTTTTAAAAACAAAACGGTATTCAAGTACAAGACGAAGCTTGGGTGGGAGCGAAGAAATTCCCGGCAAGCTGAAGCTCGACAGAAGTAGATATGCAAGCTTGAAGCAAAACTAGGCTTCAAGAAATTCTGGACAAAGAAAAGCTTGACTATGAGAAAATTCAAGACTGAATTCAATACGATTCCACGACAAAAGTCGTTTAAAAACGTTAATAGTAAATAAAAAAATTTAGTTACACGAACTTGATGCTGCGTTGTTTACACTTGAAGAGTTTCGATTTGGAAACAAATCGGTATTCAAGTACAAGACGAAGCTTGGAAGGAAGCGAAGCTCAAGAAATTCCGGGCAAGCTGACGCTCAACAGAAGTAGATATGCAAGCTTGAAGCAAAACTAGGCTTCAAGAAATTCTGCACAAAGAAAAGCCTGACGAAATGAAAAATTCAAGACTGATTTCAATACGATTCCACACAAAAGTCGTTTAAAAACGTTAATAGTAAATTAAAAAATTTAGTTAGACGAGCTTGAAGCTGCGTTGTTTACACTTGAAGAGTCCCGTTTTAAAAACAAATCGGTATTCAAGTACAAGACGAAGCTTGGGTGGGAGCGAAGAAATTCCCGGCAAGCTGAAGCTCGACAGAAGTAGATATGCAAGCTTGAAGCAAAACTAGGCTTCAAGAAATTCTGCACAAAGAAAAGCTTGACTATGAGAAAATTCAAGACTGAATTCAATACGATTCCACGACAAAAGTCGTTTAAAAACGTTAATAGTAAATAAAAAAATTTAGTTACACGAACTTGATGCTGCGTTGTTTACACTTGAAGAGTTTCGATTTGGAAACAAATCGGTATTCAAGTACAAGACGAAGCTTGGAAGGAAGCGAAGCTCAAGAAATTCCGGGCAAGCTGACGCTCAACAGAAGTAGATATGCAAGCTTGAAGCAAAACTAGGCTTCAAGAAATTCTGGACAAAGAAAAGCCTGACGAAAAGAAAAATTCAAGACTGAATTCAATACAATTCCACACAAAAGTCGTTTAAAAAACGTTAATAGTAAACTAAAAAAATGTAGTTACACGAGCTTGAAGCTGCGTTGTTTACACTTGAAGAGTCCCGATTTAAAAACAAATCGGTATTCAAGTACAAGACGTAGCTTAGGAGGAAGGGAAGTTCAAGAAATTCCGGGAAAACTGAAGCTTGTTAGAAAGCTTGACAAAACGAAAAACTCAAGAGCGAATTCAATATGAGTCCAAGAAAAAGTCGTTTAAAAACGCAATTAATAAATTGTTAGATGTAGATAGGCAAACTTGAAGCCCCATTCACACTTGGTCAAGTCCTGGCTATTAAATTAGTAAGTATCTAAGGGAATACAGAAGTAGGCTTCAAGAAATTCTGGGCAATTAAACGCTTAACGACAAGAAAAATTCAAGACTAAATTCAATACGATTCCATGGAAAAGTCGGCTTCAAGAAATTGACACTGTTGGTACATTTAAAAATGTAGATAAACAAGCTCGAAGTCTTGGTTTTAAACACAAATTGGTGTTCAAGTATAAGACCAAAGCTTGAGAGAAACGGAAGCGCAAGAAATTGCGGACATACAAAAGCTCGGCAGAAAGCTTGACAGAAAAGAAAAACTCAAGATATGTAGATATGCAAGCTTGAAGCCTCACTCACACTTGAAGTCCTGGCTTTTAAACCAGAAAGCATCGAAAGGAAATAAAAATTAGGCTTCAAGAAATTCTGGACAGAGAAAAGCTCGGCAAAAAGAAAAATTCAAGACTATATTTAAAAATGTAGATATCCAAGCTTGAAGTCTTGGTTTTAAATACAAATTGGTGTTCAAGTATAAGACAAAGCTTGAGAGAAACGGAAGCGCAAGAAATTGCGGACATACAAATTAAAGCTTGACAGAAAAGAAAAACTCAAGTGTGAATTCAAAATGATTCTACGCAAAAGTTGTTTAAAAACTCAATTAATAACTTAAAAAATCTTAGATAACCATGTTTGAAGCTTAGTTCACGCTTGAAGATTCTTGACAAATTAGAGTTCAAGTACAAGAAACGGAGAAAGAGAAACTCAAGAACCTTCATCTTGAAAAGAAAATTCAAGGTTCAATTAATGGCGCTTTCACCGCGTAACTTAAAGTTACCAAAGCTTGAAGCCTTGTTTACACTAGAAGAGTGCCGATTTAAAAACAAAAAAAAAACAAATGAGTGCCGAATTACAAAGCAAAGGTTGTAAAAGGTTGCAAAAAGAAGTAGAATTACATTTTTTTATTCAAAGTATCTTAGATACTATAGTATTTAGTATCTCGAATACTTTTACGTTGAGTACCTTTTTGAAAAGTATCTTCAAATATATTTACAAAAGTATTTTGTATCTTGTATTTAAATGCTTTTCAAAAGTATCTTTCCCACCTCCGGCCCGTCCTGAAGGTTTGGACTTGAAAACAAACGAGTTACTACCCTGTACTCAATTTCATTGTACCCTGAATATCACAACAGTAAAACAACTCTAAAAAAAAAAAATAATAGTAATAAGTCTTTCCCATAGGAAGAATAATGTTCAGGACAAAAAGAAATAGGATTTTATTTTTTTATTCAAAGTATCTTAGATACTATAATATTTAGTATCTCGAATACTTTTACGTTGAGTATCTTTTTGAAAAGTATCTTCAAATATATTTACAAAAGCATCTTGTATCTTGTTTTTAAATGCCTTTCGAAAGTATCTTTCCCACCTCCGGCCGGCCCTGAAGGTTTGGACTTGAAAACAAACTAGTTACTACTCTGTACTCAATTTAATTATACCCTGAATATCACAACAGTAAAACAACTCTAAAAAAATAATAATAGTAATAAGCAGGGAACGGATTTATATATTTTGTTCGATTAAATACAAACGAGGCGGCAAACGTATAACGCTGCAGCGACGTGTAAACGCACACACGCTCGTTGCCGCCTCGTTCATAATAAACCTAACAAATATATAATTCCGATCCGTAGTAATAAGTCTTTCCCATAGGAAGAATAATGTTTAGGACAAATAGAAATAGGATTTAATTTTTTTATTCGAAGTATCTTAGATACTATAGTATTTAGTATCTCGAATACTTTTACGTTGAGTACCTTTTTGAAAAGTATCTTCAAATATATTTACAAAAGTATCTTGTATCTTGTATTTAAATGCGTTTCAAAAGTATCTTTCCCACCTCCGGCCGGCCCTGAAGGTTTGGACTTGAAAACAAACTAGTTACTACTCTGTACTCAATTTAATTATACCCTGAATATCACAACAGTAAAACAACTGTGGAAAAAGTGGTAATCACAAGGTAATAAAAAAAATCAACGAAAACAGGAAATGTTGAAAATTAAGGCATTCATGTAATCAATTTTTTCTAAAACGATGATACCGTTCGCGTGCTAACTAGCATTTGTAATTATTGATCGATAATAATTAATAAGGCAATCGTGAAAGAATTTTATCTGCAATTTTATCTATGTACGCTCACTATAAATTACAACATATTGTGATCTTATTTACTAAATCGCATCACTCGTGTGTACAGGGTGGATTAATTTCGATGTCTCTTATGGGCATCTCCGTAACTATAAGAGATAGAAAAAAACTAGTGGCCAAGTCTCGATCTCTTTTTTGGAGATTAAGCCAGTAGTGTAAACAAAAATTGGCTCTCTTCTTTTGTTTTCAAGTTATAGACAAAAATTGCCATTTTCGACTTTTCGTTTTTCGGTCATATCTCGTTTGTTTCTAAAGATATTCAAAAACTGTTTGAACGTTATTAGGACACTTTTTGAAATACAATTCAGTGGTGTAGTTGATTTTTTAATATTTACTTAAATTTTCGAGATATAACATAAAGTTTTGTTTTTTTAAATGGCAATCATAGTAGGCAATGCGTTCATTAAATCGAGATTTTTTTTCTGTTTTCAAAAATATATACTTTGTTGGGTTTATTTTTTATAATTAATACAGGAAACTGTCATTTTTGTTATTATCTTTGAGTACCCTAGTCTCAGTAGACTGGCTTCAATGCAGTGCCGACATTTTTTTGTTTTTATTAAATATTAACGAACTTTCAAACCTTTAGACAGTTTTGGCCGCGTAAAGAATTTCATATTCACTTTATTTTACAAAATTCCGTTTGAGAAATGTAACCGATCTGGCAAAAGTTTTTTGTTTTTATTAAATATTAATGCAGGCAAGTCTAGTTTGATGTATGTCCGATTTTGTTTATATTTTACTATTTGTGTGTATGTTTTTGTTTTTTGTGTTTTTAATTAAATATAACTCAAGAGAAACAAAAAAAAAGAAACCTTAAGTTAGTTCTAATTTAGTTATTATTACCTTTATGTTTATCCGGACAACTATTTTAGTTTAAAATCATGTAACTTTTTCGTTTCTCTTGACAACTTGTTTATTTACACTTATTCACTCCTGACGAAACTATAAAGCGATAGCGAAACGTAGAGTGTTCTTGCGATTTCACAGTGTCCCTTTTAAGGATCCCTCACACCGGCGCGAAAGTTTCGCTGCCGCCACCGTTGCGAATTCGCAGCGAACCAATAGACACGGCGGTATACGAACCCATTCAAACCGACGCGTGCGAATTCGCAACAGTCGCGTCAGTGCAGCGTTTCGTCTGACGTTGCATGCACGGTTCTTTCCGCTGCCGTCGAGATTTCGCGTATATTAAAAAATGGCGGTAACGGAAAAATTAATTGAAATTGTTAAGCTATACCCTGTAATTTACGATCTAAGTCATGATGACTACAAAAATGTGAAGAAAAAGGACAGACATTACTTACCCAAGTTCTTCGGTTTCTGCCAGTGCACATAATAACAAAGGTTCTTCATCAGAAGAAGCCATTGCAAAGTACCCTTACTAGATATCCAAACTATAATTTCATTAAGACAATCTGTGTGACGAAAAATCGAGAAAATAGAGTCTGTATATAAAAATTCCCAATACCGTGCATTCACGCGAAACTTTTGCGTTGGTGTGAATATCGAGTTTCGCTGACGCGCCGCCAGCGAATTATTCGCAGCGAAAAGTTCGCGTCGCGAAATTATCGCGCTGGTGTGGTGGATCCTTTAAAGTTTAAAAACTATTTTCTCTCACATATTTCGTCGGACAAGAATCGACTTCAATTTTATATATTTTTTATTAAAGTCGTTTCTTGTCCCATGGAAATTGTATAAAAATTGTTTTCAACCTTTAAACGGACACAGAAAATTGCACGAACCTTCAACGTTTCTTCCTAGCGAAGCTATCAACCGATAATGATACGTTGAGTGTTCGTGCGATGTTGACCATTCAAAAGATTGAGAACAATTTTTTTATAAATTTTCGGTCATAACACGTTTTAATAATACATAGTTTAAAACATTCTTGTTAAAATGTTCTGTGAAACGTGATGAATGATAAACTCATTTTCAATAGAAAGTCAGATAGGAGCTCTTGTCAGAACGGTTGCTCAAAACGAAATTTTGCAAATTAACGAGAATAGGAAATTATTTACGCAGTCAAAACTGCAAATATTTCAAAGCTCGTTAATTTTTTTTGCAAAACAAAAAATTCGCACCGTATTGAACCCAGCCTATTGAGACTAGGATATTAACGCAAGGATAATAATAAAAATGATAGCTTTTCCTATTAATTATAAAAAATAAACCCAACAAAGTATATATTTTTGAAAACAGAAAAAAAAATCTCTATTTAATGAACACATTGTCTACTATGATTTACATTAAAAAAAAAAAAAACTTTATGTTATATCTCGAAAATTTAAGTAAATATTAAAAAATCAACTACACCACTGAATTGTATTCCAAAAAGTGTCCTAATAATGTTCAAACAGTTTTTCAATATCTTCAGAAACAAATGAGATATGACCGAAAAACGAAAAGTCGAAAATGGCAATTTTTGCCTATAACTTGAAAACAAAAGAAGATAGCCAATTTTTGTTTACACTATTGACTTAATCTCCAAAAAAGAGATCGAGACTTGGCCACTAATTTTTTTCTATCTCTTATAGTTACGGAGATGCCCATAAGAGACATCGAAATTAATCCACCCTGTACAGCATACGTTCTCCTAGCGTGAGAAAACTCTAAATAGTTAAAGGATTAAGTGTAATATTCCGATTTTTCGCAAGGTACATGTTATACATGTAATTGTAGAATTGCAAAGGAAAAGAAACTACGATACGTTCAATCTTTTTGGCTGGCTCTGTATATGTATAACTGTGCAACTTTCTCTTTTCACCAAGCAGCGTGTAGAGCAATGCAAATATTAACTTTTAAATTACACACAGTATTATTAATTGCTGACGAAGTCGATCTACAATGTCTTTGCTGTTGTTGTTGTTGTTTAGAAGAGGACAACGTACAAGCATGTTTTTGTATTCGCACGATAATGGTAACCTTCGCTTAATCCGAACATTAAATAAAACGAATGAAAAACATTTTCTGCAATTAAAAGATTTATTGACATTACGGTTCTTCATTTGCATCTGCGTCAGCCTGGCACTCGTCATTTAAATTGACGAGTCGATTAGGTATATCATTTTTATTTATCTTTTAAACGGATTCTAAATCGACCGTCGAAGGTCCAAATATTGTGACGTGATCGTATCACCGAAATAACTTTAACAGTTTCTTCTTTTGTTACTTTGGAAACAATTTGCCGCCATTACGGTGTATCTAATTAAAAGAAAAATGTAAGAGCTGTTAATTATCTAAGCAAGCAAAAAAGATACTCCTCGAGATAAGCATGCAAGCGTGTGCCTCGATATTTATTGAAACGAACCACAAACGTACGTACGTTTTCCGTACAGAACAAACCTTCTACGTCTTCAATCTTGTCCGTAGACAATGAGGCGCGGGTATACAATAGGGTAAATAAAAGAAGACAAAAAACGTAAACTCAGCGACATATTTACCTGTGTGTACTTTCCCTATAAACCCGTAGTTAGGGGTGGCGTTCACGAGGACACGTCCTCCACCCATTTTTATGCGAACACAAACTCCGCCGCCCGCACACAAGACTACACGAGTTTCGATAAGTGTTCGTCCCACGTCATTGATAAGATAATGAACAACATCACAGTCTTACGGCATACAACATATTAAAGTTTAATGTAAATAATGCGTCCCATCGGTGATTTGATTTGGCATTAACTGAGCCGAACTGATATAACACGCCAACCTTGCGGGGGGATCGCAAAAACATTGTTTTATTAACGTTTAGCATTCATTTGCTAATTATTGCATTCAGCCTTTTTTTTTTTTTTTCAAATGGTTACGGATCAATGACGGCGACGTCCTTGCGGTTAAAAAAAAAACAGTACGTTAACTTAACAAAAAGATATCATCGACCTATACCGGGTGTGCCATCTAAACGAGGTCGAAGGTATGAAAAAATGTTTTATAATAAAAAAAATATAAGGTCAAGTGGTGTAAAAATGAGACACTTTTTAGAACTTTCAATTTTTTAATGTGTTAGAGTCATTTTCAATGGAATTGATGAAATTTTTGTAAGGGGTAAATGATGATGAAAAAACTATTGACAAACATACAAAAAATACCTTTGAAAAGGTGAAAATAAATAAAAACTGTGTCTCATATTGAACCCCGAAAAAGTCTAAAAATGAGATATGCCAGGTTAAATATCATAAAATGCATGTATTAAGAGCCGGTTGCTCAGTCACTTCTTCAGTTAGCTTCCATCTGTCCCTTAGCAAAAAAAAAAAAACTGAAGATTAAAGTGAAACTGTGACTGAGAAACCCGGCTTAACAGTCATGGGCGACCCCTAGTAAAATTTACAAAAAAAAAAATTATATAATAGAAAAATACCTACAACAAATTAACACATAGATAAGTAAAATGATGCTGCTTTCTTAGATAGAAACATTTATTAACTGCAAGCGAATAAATAAATAATAAAGTGTTTATAATAAGAAAACTATCGGCAGTATCGGATTATATTATTTTAACAATTTTATTTTATATCTCATTTTTCACCTGAATTTTGCGTGTCTCATTTTTACACCACTTGATCCTATATAGCCATTTAAAAAATAAAAGTTAACAGTCGTTTGACCATGAAGGTAAGTTAAAAAAAAATAATTAATTGATCTCATTTTATAATGTTTTCGGTCTTATTTCATTTGCCTTTTTGTTTTTTAAGATTAGCCTGCAAATAAAGGAGTTATGGCTAGGGGCGTTTTCCTCAGGACAGGATCATCGGGGGAGGGGGATGTTGAGTGATGGGTGAATGTCAAAATGCCTTACGAGACACAGCTTTAATTTTCAATTTAAGAGAATTTAATCGATAAATCTTTGAATAATCTGGGGACTTATAGGGGGGGTGATCAGGGGATTCTTAGGCGATGATTGGGGAATGTGAGAGTGTAAAATTGTTTCATCGTGCAGTTTTAATTTGTTTGAGTTTTAAAAGAATCGGTTAAATTAACGTTTAGTGCCAATATTCGTTGTACGATTAGGGGGATTTTTGGTGGGGTTGTTGAAATTTAGGAGGTAATTTATATGGTAATTTGGGTATGAGTAAAATTCTGAAATTGTTTCGTCGAACAATTCTAATCCTGAGAAAGGCTTTCTAGGGGGCGCGGGCGGTTGGGGGAACTTTTAGGTGGTAGCCGGAAACTGATAAAACAATTTTACTTTTGATGTTTAAAAGAATGGATTAAATCAACACAATTTTGCACGAAGGGGAGGTAGGGGGGGGGGGAGATTTTTTAGAAGAGTTTGGGGGTTAGGAAGCGATTAGGGGTATTTTTTACGAGGTGACTATGGAGAGAATGAAAGTGGAAGGTAATTTTGATTTTAAATTGAAAAAATCGACTATCAGTTGACTTATAATTCAATATTAAATGATTGGGGGATTTCAGGGGGCGATTGGAGTGGGTGGAGGGGGGGGGGATGAGTGAATATGAAATTACCTCCTCACTATGCAGCTTTAATGATGAATTCAAAAAAATCGATTCGTTTAACCTTTGAATGATTGGAGGACTTATGGTGGGGGGGATTCTTAGGGAATGGGTGATTGTAAAATTGTATCGTCGTGCAATTTTAATTAAAATCAATCAATTAAATTAACTTTTAGTGCAACAACATTACTTGACTGATTGGGGAACTGGGGGATTCTTAGAGGGGGCTTGTTGGAGTTTAGGAGATAATTGGTATGATTTTTGTATGGTAATTTGGGTATCAGTCAACGTGAGATTGTTTCGTCAAGCAATTTTAGTTTGATACTGAATGATTGGAGGGGAGGGGGCGGGAGTTTTAGAGGGGGGTAATAAGGGAGTGGAGGAACTTTTAGGTGGTAGTTGGAAATTGTTTTGCAAATCAACTTTTATTTTGATGTATAAAAAAACGGTTTAAATCAACACAATTTAGCACGACCGGTGGGGGGGGGGGGGCGATTAGCGGTGTTTGAGGGTTTAGGGAGGCGATTAGAGGAATTTTTGCGAAAAGTGACTGGGGGTGAGTGAATATGAAAGATAATTTTAATTTTAAATTAAAAAAAAATCAATTATCATTTAACTTTTAGTTCAATAATGAAAGATTGGGGGACTTTTAGGGGGCGATTGGAGTAACTTTTAGGGGACGATTTAGGATGAGTGAACGCGCGATCGTTTCGAAACGCTATTTTATTTCTGAGTTTTAATAAAATGGATTAAATCAACTGTCAGTTTAATTAGCTAAGCTATGGGACGGAGGACGGGGGGAAAATTAATAATGTAGAAAGTATCTATTAAAATAATTCCCATTTCATTTCCTTTATATTTGATTTAAAAAATAAAAAAAAGTAGAATTTATTTCAGTACTGCTACAGAAATTCACAAAAAAAAAACAATTGAGCGTCGGATATTCAAAAAATAAACGAAGGTTTGTTTTTCAATTAAATAAACTTTTAAACTAAAAAAAAAAAAAACTTTCAAAAATGACATAAAATCTAATGCAAAACATGTTCAAAGCGTCCTCCATTTTTTTTTCTACCCAAACTGTAAACCTTTTTAACATGTTTTCAATCACAATTCAATCATTATTTTATAGATACCTTCTACATTATTAGTTTTATTATACAGGGTGTAAAAACCGCTACAGCAGCAAACTTTCTTATTTGTATTTTCACGAAGTAACTTAAATTAGAAAAGTTTCAGGACCTTTCCTCCTCGATTTTATGGTACTTCCGAAAAAACAAATGACGATCAGGCTTTCGAGATTTTCAATTGTTTTCAAATGGAACATTATATATTTTTTCAGCGTATCGCGTTCAGAATGTCAAATTAAGTACATTTAAGTATCAATTAGAATGTGTCTGATATTTGTTGAACTGGCCCAAAATGTCATATTCTAAACACAACTTAAGTTTAAGCTTAACTTAAAACATTGGTGCAACCAGCCATTAACCTTTAATAACATACAATTCAAGACTTTATTAGTATTAGCGCTAAAAGAAAACACTGTACGAGCCGTTGCTAAATATTGTTTGTGCCTCAACAGTGGAATGTCGCCTTTAATTTGCGGTAGCTTTATGACATGTAGATTTAATATTTTCTGGTTTCGAGGCTTTTGTTGAATAATAAAGTGCAGGATTTTCCAGCGGAAAACATCTAACAAACAAAGGCCGTATTCCACTGAGGCAATTTGTAGCACACGTACTATGCAATACGTGCTACAAATTACCTCAGTGGAGTACGGCCTTTAATGTGCGATAACTTTATAAAATGATGATGCAGATTTTATGGTTAATACTTTTTTTCTGCAACTTACACTTACCTAACTGTATGGAGCCCATAATCTGGGAACTTTGAATTTTCTTATAAGTAATCTCGCCACCGACCCCGACCCGTCGGTGGCCGATCTTCCTCTCCCTGTCCTTATCCCTCTCGGCCTTCGTCTTCGGTACACTGGTTTTCGGTGCCGACGTATTTTGCTGGACACCCTAGAAACGAAAATTCACATTCACTTTTCGATTACTACCGAACAAAGTCCCGTCAATGACGAGCAAGTAATTAATTTGAATTTAATTCATCTCGCCCGCGAGACCTTCTCACGATTTCTCTCCGGGACGTTATTGCATTTTAAACGAACAGATTCTGCATTGCGAAATGAAATGAAATGAAATAAAAAAAATGAAAAGTACTCGACGTACTCGTCGATTAGGATAGGATAGGTTGGGATATTATCTTTTGATTGTGGAATACGCGATCAAATAGTGAAGCACTCAAGATAAGAATGGACACAAGAAGATGAGATTGAGAATTGTTTACTAACTTTTTATTGTAATGACTTTAGTATTTTATTAAATTATTAAAATTACGTGTGAATAAATAAGAAGGCGGTTTTAGGAGCTGCGGTTAGTGCGGTTTCGCAAAACGTGGGAATGAGCTTAGATTTCCTCCATTAATCTGTTTTCACATCCTTCCCAAGTAACACGTACATATATTGCTTATTGCAGCTAAATTACTGTGTGATTACTGTTTATTTGGAGCATGATTTACTTTTTAAAAGTTTTTAATAAGTTATTGCATACATACAATTCAGTTTAAAGAACAAGCTGTAAAAGTGCTAATGAAACGAAAATAATAACACAGTAATATGTATTATCTGTATTAGGGAAAAATATTTGTTACAAACCATTACAAAGAGCTTTTATAAATGATGTACATGCTGTTCTTTTACTGTGTGCAAATGTCTAAACCTGCAATATATCACCATAAATGGCAACGATTGAACTCATATGTTCTTAACATAAATGTAATAGTTTTCGAGAAAAAATCGGTGGTAGATTTTCAAACTAAACCGTTTGAGAACTGCTGGCATAGCTAAAAGTGGAACGCGGACGCCTCTTCAATTACGATCCGACGATCCGCAGCCGAAGTAGGCCAGTGCCTTACTGGATCTTGAGCAGGAACGACGTAAATCAGCGCCGCTCCGATCATCTGGTCGGTCAAAACGTTTGCAATTTAAATTAACTTCACTGCAAGTAATTACGAGTTTAAGGCCCGGTATTATAAACGCAAGTTAAATTTACTCTACAGTTTAATGCCTTAGTAACAATTGTAAAAACAATGGTTACTAAGGCATTAAACTATATGGTAAATTTATTTTACGTTTATAATACCGGGCCCAAGTATTTTAAATTGAAATCTAGTTCAATTCAAGAAGCAGCGGTTCGTAATTGCCGAACAAATTAAAAGCGAGGTACAAACAAATTGTAATTTCTCATTCCATATTATTTTTAAAACACAATTTTACGTTTACTTTGTTTCCAAGGACCGTAAGTAGTAATACTTACATCATAGCTAGCAGCGAGATTGCAGCAAAACTTGATTTACGTAAAAGGGTAAAGGAAGAACATTTTTAACGCGCTTGCCTATCTGGTGCATAAGTTTTCATCGATAGTTGATATCGTAAAACAAATAAATGTAACATTACTTCGTTCAGTGAATTAAAATTTTAAATAAAATAATTAATAAACGTTATCAGTGATTATTATTACGAAACTCGGCGCTGAACATCGAGTGCGGTATCGGTAGGCGTGTTCACACCGAGAGGAAGGCGAAGTTGATCTTATCTTCTCGCACATTTCAGCGATTCCAAACAAGTAGTCCATCCGAAATTCTTTGGCTACGATACGGTAGCCACCAAAAAATACCCGCAGAAGGTAGCTTTTCGTGTACTTATACCGAGTTTCTTTTATTTGCACACAGTAGAAGACCACCCTGTATAATAGAGGATTGTGCAGGTTTTACATAACGATAATCGAACTAAAATGTGAAACGGAAGTAATGCAGATTTATAATTGTTCGAATAATAGTGTATTAAAAAGGAAGTTTCATAAGTAGGCTTACCATTCGTCCCGGTTTCAGGCCTTGGTTCCGGCCGGTTTAGTATTTTGTTGTTTAAAATGTAAATGGTACAAAAAATAATTAAAATAATTAAATTTTCTGCTTCAGTGGACCTTGGACTTTCGTACTTTGGGAACCTTATCTATCTGCTTCTTTTTAATAAGAAAACATTTTTCTGTAGTGGCCTACCCAGCTAGCAGAGTGACGTGAAAATGACGTTATAATGTCGTCATCTTTTTGTCACTAAAATGTCGTCATTCTTACATCCAAAAGACGTCTTAAACACTTAGTCAACACTGAGTCAAGCCACATCACGTCATGTAGATAACGTACTTTTGACGTTAATTCTGACGTAAATAAACGACATAACGACGTGATAATGATGACGTAGTAACGTGTTATTTTCCTTAATTTACCAATTCCAAAATTAATTTTGGTATAATTGGCTTCGGAAATATTCAAAGTATTTATTTACACTTTTTGCTTAGTCCCAAAAATGTTTTTAAACTAATAATTTTCAAAAATAAACATGGTAACATTTTATCACTTTCCGTTGACGTGTTTATGACGTCACTCTTACGACGTGATTAATACGTACCGTACGACTCATCATATTGACGTCACTTTCGGGACAAATGACGGTCAAAAACGTAAATTAACCTAAAAATGACGTAATTCCGACGTCACTCTGCCAGCTGGGTAATGTGTTTTTCTTCGCCCTATCCTGTTTCCCACTCCTGTCCCGGTTTAGAGCTTAATGATCATGGTAAGTCTATTCATAAGACATTTCATTTTACCAGGCGAACGTCAAGTGGACAGGTGCTCTACTGTTTTCTGCACAATTTTTTCTATTTTGGTTCTTCGATTAAAAACATCCAAAAGTCGTCGGAGCGACGTCTTAAACACTTTACGAGTCAAGTCACATCACGTCATGTAAATAACGTACTTTTGACGTTAATTGTGACGTAAATAAATGACGTGATAATGACGACGAAGTAACGTGTTTCGCCCCCACGTTGCAGCCAAATTTATGTACGAATACGTATTTCTTGTTCACAACTATATACATGTTATTATTTCCCTGATTTTAACAATTCCGATATTAATTTTGGTATAATTGGCTTGAGAAATATTCAAAGTATTTATTTACACTTTTTGTTTAGTCCCAAAAATGTTTTTAAACTAATAATTTTCAAAAATAAACGTGGTAACATTTTATCACTTTCCGTTGACGTGTTTATGACGTCACTCTTACGACGTGATTAATACGTACCGTACGACTCATCATATTGACGTCACTTTCGGGACAAATGACGTCAATGACGTGAAAAAAACCTAAAAATGACGTAATTCCGACGTCACTCTGCCAGCTGGGTAATGCGTTTCCCTTCGCCCCATCCTGTTTCCCACTCCTGTCCCGGTTTAGAGCTTAATGATCATGGTAAGTCTATTCATAAGACATTTCATTTTACCAGGCGAACGTCAAGTGGACAGGTGCACTACTGTTTTTTGCACAATTTTTTCTATTTTGGTTCTTCGATTAAAAACATCCAAAAGGCGTCGGAGCGACGTCTTGAACACTTTACGAGTCAAGTCACATCACGTCATGTAAATAACGTACTTTTGACGTTAATTGTGACGTAAATAAACGACGTGATAATGACGACGAAGTAACGTGTTTCGCCCCCACGTTGCAGCCAAATTTATGTACGAGTACGTATTTCTTGTTCACAACTATATACATGTTATTATTTCCCTTATTTTAACAATTCCAATATTAATTTTGGTATAATTGGCTTCAGAAATATTCAGAGTATTTATTTACATTTTTTGTTTAGTCCCAGAAATGTTTTTAAACTAATAATTTTCAAAAATAAACATGGTAACATTTCATCACTTTCCGTTGACGTGTTTATGACGTCACTTTTACGACGTTATTAATACGTATCGTACGACTCATCATAATGCCGTCACTTTCGGGACAAATGACGTCAATGACGTGAAAAAAACCTAAAAATGACGTAATTCCGACGTCACTCTGCCAGCTGGGTAATGCGTTTCCCTTCGCCCCATCCTGTTTCCCACTCCTGTCCCGGTTTAGAGCTTAATGATCATGGTAACTCTATTGATAACACATTTCATTTTACCAGGCGAACGTCAAGTGGACAGGTGCACCAGCGTTTTCTGCACAATTTTTTCTATTTTGGTTCTTCAATGAAAAACAAGTTACTAGTTCGCGCTTGAAATAATTTCTAATGACGATTTGGAGGTTATGTTTATAATTACGTACTCTGTGAGCTTACAGAGTAATTTGTTACGTTTAAAATTTACGGTGACAACAAATAAAGGTAATTCGAAACATGTATCAACCACATATTACCCCGTGGATGACGTAAATAAAAATATTTGTACAGGATTTGGAGGAGGATCGTTTGTCTGATAAATGCATTACGTAATAGTAAGTCTTAGTGGAAGTATTAATACAGTAATTTATTTTTTTATAAAAGTTATGCATCGCATAGTAAATAGCTTAAAAAACCTTTTGGTACTGCAGCTTTTTATAGGTTTTATTATTGCGTGACATCGTTTCTATAAGCGGCCATATTTCGACGTTTCTATGTTGATACGTTTTAGCAGCCATTGCTATAAAGCACATAGAGATTAATCCAATTATTATTAGGTATTTTACGTGAAAATGTACATAATGAATTACATATTATTAAATTCAATTGTCTATAATATAAAAATATTTTTTTTAAATAAATACTTATGTACAGCGTGTCGCGTAAAGCTTTTAAAAGTATCGGAACAACCTTGACAATGAATTTTGATTTGCATGAAAAACTAAGTCTAACGGCAATTCCAGTGTTTCATGTTGTACCGAAGACTAAATCAGGTGGTATACTTAAGAAGATATTTTGTGACTTTAATAAAATGAAACTCCACTGTTATTGAACGAAATAGATTTTTTAGAATACGTACACAAGAAGTCCACAGTAATTAGACGACAAAATAGTTACTGTAAACCTATTTTACAAGACTTGCATAAGAGCAATATTAACATAATTTCCCATTGCTTTATAACAATGCTTAGTAATACTTCCAGAATTGTATGTACAGCATAAAAAAAAGTAGTATTGACATTACTTTATAAGCTGCTTTTTAGACACTTCCACATCATTATTTTGCTTTATAACATGCACTCATTTCGGACACATTTAAGTGCTTTGTTAATATCGGGAAATTGTTTATAAGAAAAAATAATAAAGCTTCAAGTTTTATTAAAGACTCGCTGCATAAACGTTTACAAGAATTTAATAAAGCATATTTGTTGCGTATTGGGGCTGGTCTTTTTCTTACTTTGATGACCACTACTACCGTGAAATTTAACTTTAAGTCGAGGATTTTATTTAAGGAAACGATGAAGACATCGATGAAGAAAATTCACATTCTGAAAAACGTAAACGTTAATAACGAAATCTTAATGGCAGGAACTCCGTGTGCAGTTAATGGTCGATTAAAATTTAATGAATCAACAATTTACTCTAAAGACGAGGATGTAGGGGGGTATTAACCTCTTCTGAACAGAGAAAGTGTTACTTTATTACGACACGATAACGAGAGGAAGGAAATAAAACAAGGAAATAATGCGGCTTATTTAATCGCATTCGTGTTTTCTAAATTAATTTTCTTGTGGCAGAACTTAATTAATTATCTGGTGAAGTGTTGCACAGTTTCTTTGACGATTCTTTTACCTTTCGCGTGGAGTTTAAGGGGATCCTACATGTTATAAAGTGAGAATAACAGACAGCTCAAAACATACTTCATACCTAAATTCAATTATGTGCGCAATTTGTACTCATTAAATCCCCACGATCTCAGTTTGGATTCTAAGGGTGGGTTTCACAAGAAAAAAATGTTAATCAGCGATTAATTTAATTCTCTGATTAAGGAACGTCATTGGACGAAGTTAACAATAGATTTGAAACAACCAATTATATTGTTTCACCCAACCAATCACAGGCTGTTTAATTAATCAATGAATAAATAATTTTTGTGAAACTGGGGGTTAGCATCTTATTTAAACAAAGCTTTCCTTGTTTGAACTCTTAAATTGTGCAGTTTACACAGCCTATTCTGTTTAATAATAACTGTTTTTTAATCTGTGTGCAGTAAAGGTCTACGTTAAGTAGATTATCTGTGTCCCTTCGTCTTAATGTCTTCAATAACCTAAGTTCGGTTTACTAAGGTAGGGCAATACAATCTGACAATACGAGAAAACGAATTTGTCAGCAACATCATCATAATCTCGGTCCTCCACCTATTAGTGTGTCAAGGTTTTGTCAAACGCCCGTAAAAATCGATGTTTTATTTTATTCAAAATTTTAATTTAATTTGATTACTGCGAGTGGAATTTAATCTGTTTTATTTTAAATAAATTTTTTTCAGCCAATAATGATTTACACAGGAAATACTGTAGTCATAACAATAATAATTAAGATCGTATTACTCGCAGAAACCGTGAGACTATATTCCCTCCTTCCCCGCCGTGCCAAATTATTGTTGAAAGCTTGTTAAAGTTGCCCCCTGATTTAGGCAACCTTTGTAACGCCTGTAAGATAAGCGAAAGAGGTGGACATTCTTAAGATAAGCATCCAGGCTCCGCGGCAGGAGCGAGTGAAAAATAAAATCAGTATCCACCAGGAGGATCCATCGCAAGGCTCCAAAATGTCATCCTCCTACCCGTTCAATCATGCGGTTGTTTTTACTATAGCAGTTTAATCCCCTAGAATCCCCTTCAGGGAAATATGAGTGAGTGTGTGTGTGTTGGTACACGCGGAGAACACCAGCCTTAGGGCTCAGATTTCAATCGAGGAACCCTAAGGCATCCCAAAAGCCTCTGTTACTGCATTTCGCCTCTGATAAGGTATTGTATTTGTTATTTTATATGTTACGTCGTTTTCTTTTCAAAATTCCTTTAAACCAAATTTTACTTCCTATATTTATATATTTTTTTGTACTTGTTTACTTGGTTTGTATCAATTTAAGTCAGTGCTCAATAAATCCATTGTAGCACATGAGGGATTTTATTTATTTGTACAGTTTCTGAGCCAAGAGCCCTTGAAAGCCTTCGACAGAGTAAAAAAGAGTTATTAATTAATCAGGTAAACAGGTCCGGTAATTTCCTAAAAATTACCTGGTGGCAGCAAAATTTTATTATTCAAAATTGTCTTTAATTCATTTAAAGCACGCTACCTGCTTGAATAGTAAAGTACAGATAAGGGGTGGAATTTTCTTATTTTTTCTATTTCCCAAAGAAAAACTAACTTAATAGTAATAGAAAGCCTCCTGATTACAGTTTCCCCTCTTCTTTTTCCTATTTTCTATCTTTATCATCATTTTTTCCGGTGTTTTGCTATTTCCCTTGCCGAGTTCCATTCATTTCCTCTACCCTTCAATATTTCTTCCATTTCCCCGCTCCATTTTCGTTGCGGTCTTCCTATACCATTTCTCATAATCCCTTCCACTTGTCTTTCCTCATTCATCCTGACCAGAAGGCCGAACCAGCCTAGTTTCTTTTTCTTACTATATACATTATTTTTTTCCTTCTTGCTAACTATTTCAGTATTTTGTTCATTTATTTCTTCCTTTTTTCATTGTTTCTACCAGTAGGTAGTTGTTACTACCCAGTTTACTCTCACGTCCATTAAGTTCTTTCTTTCACTTCTTGCCACAATTATCTCGTCTGTTATAGACCTTTCTTTTCGGCTTACCATCTCTCTCTTGTATACTTGTACTATGTATTTCCTTATGTTGGAAAAGGGTGTTTGCAATGTTTAGGTTATTATCGGCATAGAAATCCAGTAATTTCCTGCCATTTTGATTTTTTCTTTATCTCCTCCATGTAAGCCCCCATTTTCCTATATTCTTCCCTACTCTGGGTATTCAGATCTTTTAATCGTATTTTTCCTTTTTTATTTTCACTAATTTCCTGCAGATCCTCCCAGAATTTCATTTCATTTTCATCTGGTTAATATACTACCACTACGTCTAATAATTTCTTTTTGTTTCTCGCCGTTTCTCTGTTGTTAGTATCCTTCAGTGTTGTTAAGTATTTAGATGCAAGTATCTAGATACAGTGTATAAATACTTTTTGAGTACCTAGATACATATCTCAGATACTACTAAAAAAATGAGTTCCATTCACTTCCTCTACCCTTCAATATTTTTTCCATTCCCGTTCCATTTTCGTTTCGGTCTTCCTCTACCATTTCTCATAATCCCTTCCACTTGCCTTTCCTCATTCATCCTGACCAGAAGGCCGAACCAGCCTAGTTTCTTTTCCTTTATTACTACACACATTAATTTTTTCATTCTTGCTAACTATTTCAGTATTTTGTTCATTTATTTTTTCTTTTTTTCATTGTTCCTACCAGTAGGTAGTTGTTACCACCCATTTTACTTTCACGTTCATTATGTCCTTTCTTTTACTTTTTTTCCACAATTATCTCGTCTATTGTAGACCTTTCTCTTCGGCTTACCATCTCTCTTGTATACTTGTACTATGTATTTCCTTATGTTGGAAAAGGGTGTTTGCAATGTTTAGGTTATTATCGGCATAGAAATCCAGTAATTTCCTGCCATTTTGATTTTTTCTTTATCTCCTCCATGTAAGCCCCTATTTTCCTATATTCTTCCCTACTCTGGGCATTCAGATCTTCTAATCTTACATTTCCTTTTTTATTTACACTCATTTCCTGCAGATACTCCCAGAATTTCATTTCATTTTCATCTGGTTAATATACTACCACTACGTCTAATAACATTTTTCTGTTTCTCGCCGTTTCTCTGTTGTTAGTATCATTCAGTGTTGTTAAGTATTTAGATGCAATTATCTAGATACAGTGTCTAAATACTTTTTGAGTACCTAGATACATATCTCAGATACTACTAAAAAAATGTAACTGTATTTGCATCTAGATACAATTACAGTGTATCTATTCATTTCAGATGCTAAGATACATTTTGAACTTCCATAAAAACAGCAGACCTTGGCGGAAATGCAACCTCCAATTGTGCAGTGTCTTTCTTTTGATTTTTCCCTCTTGTTAATTATGTTTTCCAGTTTGTCAAGTGACTGTTCTATTTAAAATGCGATTTGATAGTTCAGAAACTTGAAAATTATTTTAAAAATTGGGAAAGATAATTGACAAAAGGAGAAAATCAAAAGGAAAATACTGTATTGTTGATCTTATGAGCCAATTTCTTCAAGGCCACCATGCAGTGATCTATATCCAAGCCGGCATGTCTGTTGGCCACAACGAAACCTCTAGGAGATAAATCCTCGAGCACCAACGCCTGGGTTGGCTCTTGAAAAGTCCGCAAGCGGTCGGCCGAAAACATTCCCGGTTTACCTGCGAAATTTATTTGAGGGGGAACAAAAGACCATTGATGATTTTGGGGGGAGGGGGGGAGGTAGCCGTCCCAGGAAATATTACCCTATCATTACTCCAACCTCTCGACACGAATCTTCAAATGTACCTTAGCCAATCCTTCAAACGCACCTAAGCCAAGCCTGAGTACCTTGAAACGTACCTCAGCCAAGCGTCAGTACTTTGAAATATACCTCAGTACCTTCAAACGCACCTCAGCCAAGCCTCAATACTTTGAAATGTAACTCAGCCAAGCGTTAGTACTTTGAAATGTGCCTCGGTTAAGAGGAATCCCACCGAATAATGCCATATACGAAAACCATTAAAACGCGCGAAGTCGTAGAGGCATTAGTTCTTAATCAATTTATTTCATTTTTTTACACCACATATTTAAGGACTAGAACTACAAAATGACCAATGGAAATTTCGCTACGATTAGTTGTTAATTAGAAAAAAAAATAATTAACATTTAAAAATCGTAGTTGAACTTTACAGTAAAATTAAATATACTTCCAGTTCATATTTTCGAAAACGCGTTGGTCACTTTGTAGATTGAAGTTTTGTTAACAAAACCGCGAAAACAGCTTTAAAAAATATGTATATATAATGTAGTTATGAATTCGCGCGTTTTGCATGTTTTTCATGAATTATTTTCATGAGGCGTGGACGGATTTCTCCCACTATCAATTGTGGGGGAGGTAACGAAAGAGGAAGCAAACATATCTTCTCTTTCTGTTCCTCTAAAAATTGTTTAAGAGAATATTGCGGCTGGAAACAAAAATTAGCTTGTGACAGGCTGGTGGCAGGTCGGATCCGAGCCGGGAGTGACCGAATATTGTCGATGTTTGAAAAATACTTCGAAAGCATTTTGAAACATTTATTTACGTGAATTGTAATTTTAACATAGATATAGGCAAAAGAAACGAAAAATTGAAATTACATTTGTACATACTATAAAATTGAAATGTTTGTCGGAAGTATGAATGTTAGAAATGTTTGCAACAATGACAATAACGAGAATATAATAATAGAAGAAAATATTTTTAAATGAATTACAAAATATTTAAATGTTTGTCAATAAATTTCGAACTCCGTTACTAATTTTTTCTAAGTTGAGTTTTATTAATGTGTTAATAAAATTTAATTATGTAAAAGTTTTTGTTATGAATGAATATGTCTTCATGTAAATAAGCTGTAACACTAATTATGTTTCTACAAAAATTACTAATTAAAACTTAGAAAAAAATATTAAATTAAAAATATGCGTTGTTAATGAGGACAATAAATAATACTAACAATTGAATATATTTTCGGAAAAAAAATTCAAGTTCAATATTGTTAGTAATTGGACATTACTTCTATAAAGATATTTTTGCGTTGAAATCGAGATTCCAAAATTAACAATAATTAGAGTCAATAGAATAGTCAAGTGCTAATTAATATAGTTCTTCTAGAAGAAATCCGAGACATGTGGTTCTAACCGGAAGCCAAGAATTCAACCGTAGTTCTTTAGAATAAAGGAGTTGATCGCATGTACAGGGTGATTACGAGAGAATTCCTACCCCCCTTAACTACTTTATTTTTGATTTCAAGAAAAAATGTTTAATACAAAACTTGTAGGGACTAATTCATAGTTTCTCCGTGTGCTCACAGAAAAACAATTTGTGGTCGGATAAACGAGATATGAACTAAGTTTTTTTTTTTTTTTTTTTAATGGAACACCCTATATATTATTAAGATTTTCGATTTTAAATTAAGTTCTACTGGGACTACGTATATAATAAAACTAAGAAGGTGTCTATAAAATAATTCCTATTTAATTAATTTTATTTTTGAATTTTAGATGTAAAAAACTCCCATTTATACAAGAGATATGATTCAAAATATCTTAAAAACTTTTACATTTTGCGTAAAAAAAATTGAGAACGCTTTAAATATGTTTTACGTTAAATTTTCATTTATTTTTTAAAGTTCAATTTTTCTGAATTATTTTTGTTTCTAGCTTAAACGTTAATTTTTAGAAAATATCTAAATCGATTTAATATGTTAATGGTAAAATTTTATTCAATGTTATTTTATTTAAAATCAAAACTTCGTTTATTTTTTTGGGTATCCGACACTCAATTGTTTTTTGTGAATATCCATAGCAGTACTGAAATAAATTGTACGACTTCTTTTATCTTTTTTTCTTTCTAAAATCAAAGTAAAAGGAGGTAGGAATTCTCTCACCCTGTACGGTGCCCGAAAAAAGGAATGTCTTCCCCATAAAATGCAAATGTTTGGGCTAAGCTGTCGAGACCCACATTACAGAGAGGCGGCCAACCATTGCGAGCAGGTAATCCCGCTTGCGAAATGTGTCTGAGAGATATTCGAAACGTTAGACTGCCAGCTTCCATAAATATAATTATAAAACAAAGCGTTGTATTGTAACAATTTTATCGAATCACATTTTTCGTTTTTAATTCCAAGATAAAAATATAAATACGCATGATGGCCATAATCAGAAGCAGCTATAGTACAGGATTCCAGAGATAAATTGTATTATTGATTTTAAAAATTATCGATGATGCCACATCAACTTATTCTATTTAATTTAAAATAATTTAACTCGATATTTCATTTGGTCCTGGCAACATAAAATTCATAAAACGAACTATGACACAATCCAAAAGAGTTTATATTTGAAATGAACACTGAACCTTTACAATTTAAAAATAAAACGAATAACAATAAAATATTAAATGAATATTACTGCTTCAACACAAGTTAAAGGCCGAAATAAATCTTTGCAGAAATCTAATTCTCAAATATTGAAATAATTTTTTTAATTAATAATTAATTACCATATGAGAATTTTTATAATTTTATAAAAAAAATAAAAATGTACTTTTATTGTTCATGTATTGCATAGCAAAAAATGTATGACTTTACCAAACAAATAACACTTTGTTTTATAATCATATATATAGAATTTAGCAGTCGCACGTTTCGAATTTATCTCAGGCAGATTTCGCAAACAGGATTATCTGCTCGCAATGCTTGTCTTGGCTTGCTGTAAGCATTTTATGAAGGAGACATTCCTTTTTTCGGGTACTGTACTTTAGAGTTGGAATTCGTGAACATTTTCCTACAAAATATATTAAACATTCTTTATTCTAATTCACACATAAATGACGTATATAAAAATAAAAATTTAATTAAATTCTATAATAAAGTTTGACTATATTAATTTATTAAAACTGTTCATCTCCATCTTAAAGGAGTTGTCTTCATCATTATTATTTTAAAATTCCCTCCCAAGGATCGTGAATTATCGTGTGCTGGGGCCCGTTCAGGAATAAGAAAGAGCGCGCTCTGGGTAATATACTTTCTCTCTCATGTAAATTGTTTTGCGTGTTTTGCTTTCCATTTTAAACGCCCAAGGTGCAATCGCAATGCAGTTTCTGAACGCGCCTCAGTGGCCTCTCGAATCGTCATGAGCGATTCGGATTTCATCGAACGGCCAGCCTGCTGCCCCCACATTATTTACAGTAGATATTTGTAATTGTAAAAATATTGTAAACAGGCTGATACTGCCGAAGATTATTTGTATGTGGAGCTTATTTCTGCTTCAAAAATTTAAATTTCGTTAGAAGCCGACGACGCCGAAAGACAATGTAACAACATGCTAAAGGGTAACCAATGAAATGTTTGGAGCGCACCTACAGCCAAGGCCAACCAATAATAAAATTCGAAACATTTCCCCTTAAATGTCGTAGTGTTGGGGATTAACAAGCAAGTAAAATACCAACCCGAGAGGGGTACCTTCGCAAGGATTCCTCTTAAGCCTCAGTATTTCAAGCGCACCTCAGCCAAGCCTCAGTACCTTGAAATGTAGCTCAGCCAAGCGTCAGTACTTTGAAATGTGCCTCAGTCAAGCCTGAATATTTCAAGCGCACGTCGGCCAAGCCTCAGTACCTTGAAACGCACCTCAGCCGAGCCTCAGTACCTTGAAATGTATCTCAGCCAAGCGTCAGTACTTTGAAATGTGCCTCAGTCAAGCTTGAATTTTTCAAGCGCACGTCGGCCAAGCCTCAGTACCTTGAAACGCACCTAAGCCAAGCCTGAGTACCTTGAAACGTACCTCAGCCAAGCGTCAGTACTTTAAAATGTGGCTCAGTCAAGCCTCAGTATTTCAAGCGCACCTCAGCCAAGCCTCAGTACCTTGAAATGTAGCTCAGCCAAGCGTCAGTACTTTGAAATGTGCCTCAGCCATGCTCCTAGATTCATTTGACACTTAACTTGTCTGATGCAGAAGTAGAGTCACGACTTGGTTTCATACAAATAATTATTTATCAGCTTATTGATCAACTTAATTACAAAGATAAATTTTCTGTTTAAAAAGACATACTGCTGAAAAAAATTGTGAAAGTTATCACACATTTCAGTGTGTACATTATTCACATATTCATACGAAAACTTCGTCAATTTTCACAAAAGAAAAAGTCGATTTGGATCGCAAATAATATCGTACCTCCACTACTGCGTAGGTTTTTGAATTTTAACCGCAGATACTTTTTTTTTGTGTCTGTATCTAGATATTTTTCGGAAAAAGTATCTGTATCTGTATCTAGATACATATTTGTGAAAGTGTCTGCATCTGTATTTAGATACTATTAGAAGTGTATCTTTAGCAACACTGGTATCCTTTCACTTTTACAATTCCAACTTCTAACTTTCTTTATTCTTTTACTGTTTTACTACACAGGCGATTCCGACTCTTGTTCCATCTTGGCCTTCTCTTCCACTATCAATTATTATAACTTCATTGCTCCTTTTCCTCTTGGTTTCGGAGATTTCTAGTATTGGCTTTCTCTAGATTTTGAAATAATTACTACTCTTTCCCTTTTCGTTCCATGTTCCAGTCTTCCATGTATTTATGATTATTTGCTTTATGCATTGTTACCTACTCGGTCAACTTTTATTTTTACCCTTCTCATATCCTTTTTGCTGGCCATGTCGTCTTTCCTACATTCCACTCTGCTAGGTACTTTAAGTTTTTTTTTTTTTTTTGGATTTACTGGTGGTTCAAGTTTCGCCTTTGTTTCGTTTCGTATTATACATTTCGTGTCATCAACCAGTAATCTATGTATACTGTGCCAAATTTTAACTGGTTTCCCATTTTCTCTTTCTTCATGGTGCACAGGATCAGATCAGAATCTAAACAGTCTAACAGGAAAATCTAGATTCTGATCTGATCCTGTGTACAGAAGGCAGCAATCTACATTCAAATCTGTGCAGGCATTTTATTGACGGTTATACGAGAGAATCAGATCAGGATCTAGATAGTTTAACAAGACTATCTAGATTCTGATCTGATCCGCTCGTATAACCGTCAATAAAATGCATGCACAGATTTGAATGTAGATTAATAAAATCGAGGAATTTGATCTACGTACACACGTACAAACTCCCACCGAGTCAATTTACTTAACATTCAAATTGAGGTCTCTTCAATGACGAACCGCAGTTAAAATTAAACCCCTACCGTTGGCATGGTCGTCGTAATTACCAAATTAATTTTACTTAACTTCGAGGAAGGCGACAACAGTTACGTAACCGCTCGTCATTGAGGCCTTCTACGTAAATTGTGCAAAGGCACGTTTGCATCAAATTAAAACAAAACCTGGAGAACTATGAACCCTTTTTTTTAAAAAAAAAAACTCTCGTCTAATTTACTTAATTGAAAGTACATGTTCGAATTGATTAATTAATACGTAAAAGTGACGCGCCAGGCGACTTTCTCTGGGTGCCTTGAATCATGGAATCATGTGATCGTTTGCCTGGGGGGAGGAAGCAGAAGAAGAAGAAGAAGAAGAAGAGGACGCAAGATGTCTTTTCCCTTAATGAAATAAGCACAAAATTCCTTCATGTTCTTTTCGCACTTTCGATTTAGATTAGAATAACGAAATGAGGGGCGTGCACTCAAGAGTAATTATTAAATATTGTGGTGACTCAACTATGCAGTAATTCACCATCGGCCTTCAGGATTCGCTTCGAGAAGGTTGTTGACTGAGACGGATTCTTGTGTGTGTGAATACCGTTTTCCCTGTTTCTTTTTTTTTCTACCTCTCTTTTATTTGCAGGTACAACAATGGCTTACTTTGTGGTTCCGCGTGAGTCACAGGCTAAATGTGTTCGTTAGCTATGTTAAAAAGGAGTGGAAATTGTTCCGCGGTGGCTATGAATTTTAATCGTCTGCGTTTTGCAAGGTCGCCAATGAATTTTGTATCAGAAATTAAAAGGATGTACGAAAGTAATTGTGTAATGTATAGAGACAAACAATGTACAATCTTTTACACACATACAATTTGCGCGCCACTGGAAGTAGGCACACACAGGCTGAGTTGCTCACTGTAGGTTAAAACTTCATACGTTTAACGTTAACTAGAGTTTTATTCTTTGTATGGTTATTCAGGCAGTGTTTAAGACGTAATTTAACTATGAAAGAAACTGTGGTTTGATACTTAACCAGCAGTTAATAAATTGCTGGTTTAATCGGACACTGAGCAAGTCAGCTACAACGTAAACAAATTCGCATAAGATTTTAAGGACAAATGGCAATTAACGCATCCACTAATAAAATTTGATGCGATTTTGTGTACTTTGAACCTGGCTCAATTGACTGTTGGTTTAAGCCGACTTGGTACAACTTGCCCTAATTATTGCAAAATAGAATTTCACATAGGCTGATAAGGCTCACTGAAAGTTTAAACCACGTCTAACTTTAACTAAAGTTTTATTCTTTCTTTTGGTTGTTCAGATAGAAATTAAGATGTAAAACGTAGTTTAACTATGAATTAAGATGTAAAACTTGGTTTAACTATTGTGACGAATTTGGGAGATCACAAATTATAGTCGTTAAATTTCAGAACACTTTAATTACAAGCTGTCGCTTTACACAATTAACAACACAATAGTAATGAAGCTCGTCTGTCAAATAATACTTTTACAAAATGTACTTTCTATTTATTCGAGGTATGAACCCTTCGCTTGCCAACTGCTGACTAAACTCCTGGCGGATCGTACGGCTTTTATAGCAGCAGAGCCCTCTTTCTCTCGAACTTACTAGAATGACCGCGTAGCTTCGGTAACGTTTTGTGACGCAAGGTGGCGTGACTGATGCTAAAAACAGATCTGTTTGCGCGTCACGGCTGTAACACTATGAAAGAAAACTGTGGTTTGACGCTACTTGATCCGCAGTTAATAAACTGACACTGAGCAACTCAGCCATACTGTGATCGAATTATAAGTGCGATAAAAATTTTGGTTTCGATGTTGGCCGATCTGTAGGTTGATTGTGTGCCTACTTAAAGTGGCACACCCGGTATGTACAGTAACAATTATTATTTTTAGAAACTCTGGAGTTCACGTTGCCTAATTTCTACTCCCTCTTTCCGTCGCATATAAAAGAAAAAATACCAATCATACTATAGTTTATAGCTACAGTCGTTAATAGGGTTTATACTTCGCGCAGAATACTATTGATTGACTTGATTTTTGTTTTTGTAAAATAATGCAGAACTGTACGGAAGCAAAGTAGCAGACGAAATGTCAAGGCGAAATGAGTCAAACGTCGAAAAAAGTTTCTGAAATGCAGTTTTATTATCCTGAAATACTGCCAGCGTTGGACTTAAGCCCCGTACACACTTGCATTTTTGAAGGCAGTGGAGAAATAGCTGGGGATCTTTTTTTCAATGAGCAAATATAAGAACTTTACAAATAAAATTTGAACTGAATACAAATGGTTTAAAGTAAATATTATTTTTGACAATTTCACACGGTGTCCCTTGTCAACTGCTTAAGTTGGCAATGAATTAGGGAATTTAAATCATTAAACCTTATTTGCGTCAGTCTAGATTAACTTTAACCGGCGGGCGACTGTTTCGACCATAGAAGAAATTATTGTAACAAACGTTTCTATATGGAATTAACTGGAGCTTAAATTGTAACTGAAAATAGTACAAACGGCCTTTATCTCTCTTTATTTCTGATTTATTAGAATCGAAGGAACAGGAGCTCTATTCTCAAGTCACTCGACTAAAGTCGTAGGTATGCGAAACTGACGTCAAAATGACGCAATTCTCAAACGACCTTTAAAGTTTCGTATGCGAGAATCTACTCAATTTTGACGTCATTTTCGCCTACGACTTTAGTCGAGCGACTTGAAACCAGGCCCTCAGATTCGCAAGAGAATGTGACGTCAAAAGATGACGCAGTTCTCTCTTCTCCTACGATTTATACAGGTTTATACGTGAGTCGGCAATAGAAGAAACCTTTCGATATTACTTTCTCGAACGACCTTTAAAGTTTAGTATGCGAAAATCTACTCCATTTTGACGTCATTTTCGCCTACGACTTTAGTCGAGCGACTTGAAACCAGGGCCTCAGATTCGCAAGAGAAAGTGACGTCAAAAGATGACGCAGTTCTCTCTTCTCCTACGATTTATGCAGGTTTATACGTGAGTCGGGAATAAGAGAAGAAACGTTTCGATATTACTTTTTCGAATTGCGTCAGACAACAAGTTAAGAGAAGACGTTCGAATTCTAATCGAAACTCAACTGATTAATTCTTCGCAATATCATGAATAAATAAAACAAAAGACGATAGACACGAATGCAAGAAATAAATGTTCATTAAACATTGGATGTAATAAAAAAAAACTTTCGTTTACACTTGTATATACAGAGCGTCCCACTTAAGGCGGATTCTTTCATACCTCTCTAGTTATTCATTTTACGAAAAAATATTTCAAACGAAAGTTTCACAGGATCCTGCGGAGCATATTTTAAAATTAGTTTGACGTGTACAGAGTGTTCCGTTTGGCCCGGGCGTTTGGTCACTTCGTTATTTTAAATGGAACACTCTACATATTTTTATATTTTCGGTTTCTGGATTGAATTTTAATGTGACCTTGTGTACCATATATGGGGTCTAATTTGAACCGTTTTCGCGATATTCAACTTTTAAAAAAAAATATCGCTCTTGCGGTACCTCAAACAAATGCAAATATCTTCCGAACAAATGACGCTAGGGACTTGTGGTTTTTTTTTTTGTAAAAGCTTCGTCTTAAAACGCTTTCTCAGTTACACTGTAAAGAAAAAATTCTAGCAACATAAGTTCTTAAAAAATAATAATAAACTTGAGAATATTCAAACTAGGATAACTATTTTTTTTGAATGGAATGCCATATAACTTTTATCATTATTAGATGCGCTACTTAATTCTGTTTTCAATGATATAGGGTTGTCGATATCTGTCGTTAATAGATTTTCAGTATTAAATTTTTTTTACGATTTTTAAAAATACACGAAATATTGAGACCTTTATGTTAGTTGCTATGGTTACAGAGCAAACGAATTGTTTGTTTATCTTTTCCCAAGATTATTAAGTATCACGCGACATTCAAAATGTTCAAATTAAACTTTAAGAAGGTCTCTTACTTAAGAAAACATGATAGGTACGGATTTTTCTCTTGCCATGGATATCCAAGCTAATAAACCCTAAGAAGAAACTTCTATTGCTGTGGATAGATACATGTGGAAACAACAAGACGTTTTTCAGCAGTTGAAACATTTTTTAACGAATAAGTGGATTCGTGGAGGAGGACCAGTCAGTTGACCTGCTCAGTATCTTCATTTGACCGCATTTTAGAGTTTCATAAAACACCGAATTCATTTAAAAATGTTCCAACTGCTGGAGCACGTCTTGCTGTGTCCACATGCATCTACCCACAGCAATAGAAGTTTCTTCTTAGGGTTTATTAGCTTGGATAACTATGGCAAGAGTAAAATCCGTACCTGTCATGTTTTCTTAAGCAAGAGACCTTCTTGAAGATTAATTTGAACATTTTGAACGTCGCGCGATACTTAATAATCTTAGGGAAAGTTAAACAAACAATTTGTTTGCTCTGTAACCATAGCAACTAACATAAAGGTCTCAATATTTCCTGCATTTTTAAAAATCGTAAAAAGAATTAATACTGAAGAAACTATTAACGACTGATATCGACAACCCTGTATCATTGAAGAGAGAATTAAATAGCGCATCTAATAATGATAAAAGTTATATGGCATTCCATTAAAAAAAATTGTTATCGTAGTTTGAATATTCTCAAGTTTATTAATTTTTTTTTAAGAACTCATGTTGCTAGAATTTCTTCTTTACAGTGTAACTGAAAAAGCGTTTCAAGACGAAACTTTTCCAAAAAACCACAAGTCCCTAACGTCATTTGTTCGCAAGATATTTGCATTTGTTGATGTAGTAGTGCAAGAGCGATAATTTTTTTAAAAAGTTGAATAACGCGAAAACGGTTTAGATTAGACCCTATGTATGATGCACAAGGTCACATTAAAATTCAATCCGGAACCCGAAAATATAAAAATATATAGGGTGTTCCATTTAAAATAACGAAGTGACCTAACGCCCAGGCTAAAGGGAACACTCTGTATACGTCAAACTAATTTTAAAATATGCCCCACATGATCCTGTGAAACTTTCGTTTGAAACATTTTTTCGTAAAATTAGTAACTAGAGAGGTATGAAAGAATCCGCCTTAAGTGGGACACCCTGTATGTAGATTATAAACAAATAAAACAAAAGACGATCAAAACAAGAAACAAAAATGGTCAACGACTTGCGAACAAGTAACAAAAAGTATGTTTTAAACGTACGTCAGAAAATAAGTGAATAGTGATGAGTGAACAAAAAACGTTCGCACTTTTCTTTCTCTTATAAAAGAAAAACAAAACAATCGACTATAAAATAAATTCAGAATAATGGTGATTTCTTCAAAATAAACAAATACAAAAAAAAAAAACAATATTCTATCATCGCTAATTTATAGCGGATACCATCGAGAAATTATGGAATTATTTAAGTATTTATTTTAGAGGGAGTATTAAACCTTGAGTCATTCAGTTAGCTATTAGAAAGTCACAAAAATCGTGAGAAAGCCACAATCTTTACGACGTTGGTGCAGTGGGGACATTTCGCCCGTTGCCATGGCTACACTGCCCTGTTAAGCATAGAAGTCGTACCTACATTTCGCATATTTGCAGCGTTATAACCTCTACATACTTGGTTTATGACGTCTGCATGACCTATGTACGTGCTCTGGCTTATTAGATTTTGCTTTGCAACCTTTTAGGAAAATGTTGAATTAAATTTTTCATACAATATTCATATCTGATGGCATAAAAAAATTGCCAAGAAACATCTCAAAGCAATGATTTTGTCGGTTACGACTTCTCCGAGTATGCTTAACAGGGCAGTACAAAGTACACCCACCACTATTCAGTGGTTCTTACACTGTTTAGTCCTTGAATTACGTAGCCATAGAAACGTCCAAAACGTCCTACGTCTGCATACTTTATGAGTAAGACAAATCCTAATATTAATAAAAATTTATACCAATACATCTTCTCTCTTATAAAGAAAATACTCCTTGTTGCGTTCGAATGACAATTTTTGAAGTGACTTCGAATTTTTCTGTTTTTGTTTGGAATCAGAACAGTTATTTTTGTGACACTCTGTATTAACTGAAAGTGATCGGGTCTATCTGGAATGGAGCTAATTTATCTTATCTTCCAAGAATAGCTGTATGGCCGAACTACAACTCAATTTTTTTTTTTTGTATGTCAAAATTGACAGACTGGTTTTCAGTATTCGCGCCCCCCCGTCCCGTTTAAAAAAATTTTTCTGCTGACGGCAACACTGTCAAATTAGGGAGTTTTCGTTTAAAACCATTGGCTGCGGTAAGTGAACGGCCGAAGTGGTCAGACCAAACCACGTGATCACTTTTCTTTATTGGTGATTGGTCAGAGGGTTTAGACTTGACGATTTTGTGCAATCTGACCGTTCACTTAACTCGGCCATCGTTAACGGCAAATACTGCCACTTCTAAGACACAAATTTCACCGAAAATAAATTCAGAACGCCTTCAATTAGGAAGCTGCTTTCTTTCGATTTCACAATAAGTTCACTACTATAAACTGAATGCAAAACATAAAAATTTTCATTTTTACACATTGGACATCCTACATCATTAAACAATAAAACAATTATTTGGCTATTTTAATAACGAAAACGAAATTCTGATATCTCATCGAATGAGGTCACAGGATCACCTTATCCAAGTCCAAGTAAATCTTTCATAAATCAATCGATGACTTTAAAATCCGCACGTATGATAACGAGCGTTTATCATTGCCAAAAATAAGACGGGGCTTTTCACACGGGAGGGAAAGAAACAAATTCCACCACTGACTTTCTTATATGCACGCTTACGAATGCATCGCACGAAAACATTTAGATTAAAAAAAAAAGAAACTGAAGAGAAAACTTTAACATAACATTCAGTGCAACTTACATCTTGGCCTGGCTTATTAACGGTAGCAGCTCTGGACTTATCTGGAATAAAACAAGAAGCAATTAATTGTGCGCATTCCCAGGAACACCATTGTTTATTATGCAATTAGGTTATTATGTAAGAGTGACTGTGAGCAAAGGTAAATCCAATCTGGGCGGGCCTGTGAATGACCAAAGGTATGATGTGGTGGTGAACACTTAGCGATGACTGACCTTTAACTTGGGCTGCATTAACTTTACGGTCTGCCAATCTCTCTCAATCTGGGGAATTTTGAATAATAAGGTTTTTAACGAGGGGGATTGGTCGCATTTCAAACTATGCCTGGGGCACAGGCCAATGGTCAAGTCGATTTAAGGGAATATGGTTATAGTCTGTCCAGCAGGTTGTTAACGCAGCCTAAATCAAAGAAATACTACTTGCTTTGTGGTCACAGCCTACGAGACTGGATTTACTTTTGCCTGGCCATTATTTTCGTAGTGTTTCAATGAATTTGAGTTTTGCATTTCGTATAATAAAAGAATAACACAAAGCTAATTTTCGGGCGGTTATTTTAGTTGTCACATCTCATCTCTCATCAATCATCGATGAATGAATGAGTTTATGATTTATTCAAAGAAAATATTATTCATTAAATGATGTCGTGTCGTTATTATTCAACTGTGCTGTCGCACAACAAAGCAATGATTTCATGTAAAAAGAATGAGACATGACCCCAAAAAAAAAAAAAAAACGAAAACTGGCGTCCTGCATAACTGTGCACCTGAGGCCCCCCCGTGTAAAGATCGACGTACCTTCGTTTTCCAGCGGAGTTTCGCTGAAGGCGGCCTGATGACCTTTCGCGTTATTTACCTGGCTGGGAATTTCTGCCACTTCGATAGCCTCAATGCTATCGCCAGAAGCCATTTTGCGCACTAATTGTTTCAAGCCGACTTACTCCTCTACGACACTGACATTCTACGCGCTCACCGAACTTCAACAGCGTTTACTTTAACGGAAAATTCGTGTTTTATTCATGGTTTCCGCTCGTATTTCCTTGCCTCTTGACAAGTTTGACGTGAATGTTTTCCATTGACATATTTCTCCCCACCCTTCAATGACGGGTGCATCAAACACGACAGTGCTGCCACACTAAAAACTGTTCCTCCTAAATTCCCCTGGAGATTTTAATTCCAGTACCAAATTAATGAATTTACACTAATTTTTTTAAATAAAAAAAAGTAGTAGCCGCTGTTTTAATTGATGATTAAAAAGATTAAAAGAAGAAAATTTAAACTTGCCCGATCGTATTACAAAAATCATTTAAAGCACTAATTAGAAAATAACTTTTCCACAGGAAATTATATACAGTCGGAAGCAAAAAGAAAGTAGTCAAAGAACAGTTTCCTGTAATCATTCTTTTTGAGAATGGTAGTGATTAAAGACGACTTCCCAGATAACATTTAAAAAATTAAAAGCTTTCAAAATTAACAAGTTTGGTAACATCTGTGAATTCGTCTTTAATCTATGACATTTTCAGAAAGAATAATTACAGGAAACTGTAGTTTCTCTACTTTTTTTTGCTTTCAGCTGTAAATCAAAGCTAGAAAAATTCACGAGTGAATTGTTTACAAAAGCTTAAACCATTGTTTGAGATGTTTACAGTAAATATCTCAATCATCAACGCTCAAACATACTTTTCAAGAGAAAAGAAAAAAAAAGAGAGAATAAAGCAAATAAACAAATCTATTCTATTCAACTACGGGCGAGGGTAAAAAAAAAGAATTGCAAATACAGTTTCCTGTAATTTTCGAAATATCTAAGTGTCACTTTTGAAATTGTTTCGATTGTAGTTTCTAGAACAAAACTGTACTTTACTCCAGTGGCGGCGTTAGGGACGGGCGAACCGTGCAACCGCCCGGGGCCTCGCGCTTTCAGGGGCCTCGCGGCATCTGCAGTACATGAATTTTTCAATAACGATATACTTTAAAAACCCCAAGGGCCCTGTAAAAATTTCTCGCCCGGGGCTTTGCAACTATTAAGGCCGCCTTTGCTTTACTGTTCTCTAAATTTCAAGAATAAAAAGAAGAATAGAAAATAGAAGGAGTTTAAATTCGTCTATCTTTTAGATTGAAACTAAAAAATATCATAAAATTAATTGGTAGCTTACCAAAAAGTTCACAGCCCGAAAAAATGATGTACAGTCGGAAGCAAAAAAAAAGTAGACAAACTACAGTTTCCTGTAATCATTCTTTTTGAAAATGCCAGTGATTAAAGACGACTTCACATATAACATTTAAAAAATTTGAAAGCTTTCAAAATTAACAAGTTCGGTAAAATCTGTGAATTATTCTTTAATCTATGGCATTTTCAGAAAGAATAATTACAGGAAACTGTAGTTTGTCCATTTTTTTGCTTTCAGCTGTAAATCAAAGCTAGAAAAATTCATGAGCGAATTGTTTACAGAAGCTCAAACCGTTGTTTGAGATGTTTACAGTAAATATCTCAATCAACGCTCAAACATACTTTTAAAAAGAAAAAAAAAACGAGAGAATAAAGTAAATAAACAAATCTATTCTATTCGTCTACGGGCGAAAGCAAAAAAGAAAATATATATTGGAATTACAGTTTCCTGTAATTTCTTTTTTATCCAAAATCTTGATCCGAAATGGTACTGTTTTAAATATGATTTCACAACAATTTTGAGGTTGTCAAATTTGAAAATTTTCGAAATACCTAAGTGTCACTTGTGAAATCGTTTTCAAATTAAACAGCGGTATTTTGGAAAAAGAAAAATTACCGGAAATTGTTGCGATTGTAGTTTCTAGAACAAAACTGTACTTTACTCCAGTGGCGGCGTTAGGGGCGGGCAAGTCGTGTAACCGCCCGGGGCCACGCGGCATCTGCTGTACATGAATTTTTCAATATCTTAAGCCACGATAGTTTTTAGATTTTATGTTTTAATTAATAATTGATCGTCTTTTGTTTTTGTTTTTCTTTTAATGTATTTGATTTGAGTTCGTTTTATATTTTAATCCCTTTCGATCGATCGCCATTATTGTTTTCTGTTTTATGTGATTTGATTTATTGGTTATCAGTTGATCGTCTTTTGTTTTTGTTTTTTTTATTTACTCAATTTGAATTTATTCTACTACATTTTAATTCCATCGATCGATCGATCGCCGTTTTCGTTTTCTCCTTTATAAGATTTGATTTTAATTATTGATTATTAATTGATCGTCTTTTGTTTTTGTTTTTCTTTTAATGTATTTGATTTGAGTTCATTTTATATTTTAATCCCTTTCGATCGATCGCCATTTTCGTTTTCTCCTTTATGCGATTTTATTTTATTTATTGATTATTAATCGATCATCCTTTATTTCTGTTTTTGTTTTATTCACTAGATTTGAGTTTATTTTACATTCTAATCCCTTGGATCGATGGTCATTTTTTTGTTTTCTCTTTTATGCGATTTGATTTTATTTTTTATTATATATTTTTCTTTAACATTTAACATTTTCATTTTCGTCTATCATATTTTGTTTTTTGTATTATATTTCATTTGACTTTATTTGATACGAGTTTTTATTTCTTAATTATTTTTTTTTGATTAAATTTTTGACTGCCAATGTTTATATTGATTAGACTTATTCTTTGTTTTATTTTCGTCGCATCTTTTTTGACGATATCTTATTTTTACTTTGAACATCAATTAATCGTCTTCTTTTTTTTATATATTTTTATTTTATAGTTACTTTTTTCTTTCTAAGTCACATTTTTATTTCATAGTTTTATTAATTCTTTGTTTCCGTAGTACCATTTTGATTTCAAATAACGACGTACTTTAAAAATCGAAACTTGAAGTTATGTTACCTATTCGTTTTAGATTTATTTAGTATTTTCTGTTTTTTATAATGCAAAGAAGACAAACTCTTTTTTATTTTTGCCTAATTTTTTTTTTTGCTTTCAACTGTACATACTTAACAAAAGTCATCAAAACAAACTGGGAAAGATTGTTGAAATTAAATAATAAAAATAAAAAAAATATATGAAAAGAAAAGGTGGCGCAAGCGAGAAACTAAAAGTGAACGAGAAAATGAAGGAGAGAGAGAAAAAATGAGATTAAATGCAAATTAAAACGAAAGACGAACGACAAAACAAGGGAAAACAAGTGGACGGAACAACAAAACAAGAAAAAAATCGGTTAGTAAACACGAAAGCAAAAAAGGAAATCGATCGTCGTGTTAAATAAAAACCAAAAGAATGGGAAAACGGAAAAAGTGAACTACAGAATGAAACGAAAAATAACAAACGAAATAAAACAAAAGACGATCGACAAAATTAAGAAAACAAAATCAAAACAGGTATTTAAAAAAAAGAAAGAAACGGGAACGTTGTAATAAAACAAAAGACGCGCAGTAAAACGAAAGGGGACCGACAAAGAAAATGAAAATCGATCGTTGAAATAGAAATAAAAGTCAAAAAATACGACAATGAAATAAAATTACACCGATCGTCTTTTGTTTTATTTAGTCGTTGGTTATTCTTTGTTTCGCTCTTTGTTTCTCGTTTGCTTTACCGACGAGGGACCAGTTTGTTTTCGCTGGTCCTTCGTCGGCAAAGCAAACGAGAAACAAAAAAGAAAAAGAAAAAATAAGCACGAAAAAAGAAAATCGATTAAGCCGAATGAAATTGAAATAAAAGTCAAAAATGACAATAAAATGATACATGTGTTGTTCGTTTTTTGTTTTTCGTTTGCATCACCGATAAGGGATCAGTGAAAACAGAAAAAAAGAACAACAATTACAAAAAAGCAAAAGCAACGAAGAACAAAAAGTAAATAGTAGAATGAATCTAAGAATAATCAAAAAAGAAATAAAGGAAAAGGCGATTAATGAATTTAAACAAAGACGAAATATTTATTTAAAAAAGAAAAAAAAAACAGCAAACACAAATAAGGAAAAGATGGCGAACGTGTGTCGTTGATTAACAATTTGTGTTTCGTTCTCTTATTCGCTTTTGTTTTTCGTTTGCATCACCAACAACGGGTCAATGAAATTAAACGAACAGAAAAACAAAATACGATTGACAGAGGAGGGGAGGGGGGGATTGATGAAATTGAAAACAAGGGTTGTAGAAGAAAACTGCAAACGCAAATGATTTTCATTTTTCTTGTTATTTCTTGAGCACGAAAACTGAGAGAAAATATTTTATTAAAAGTGTTTTATTTTATTTCTAATTTTTTTTTTCTGTGTTATAACAAGTTCATTCGGCGGGAAGCAGCGTCCCAACGCACGTCCCAAACCCGACGTTATATTCTTCCCCCTCACACACCCCCTTGATGGTGACAGTGTCGCCGTCCTGCAGGAATTTTCTTTGCGTTCCGCCGTTCAACGTGATGGGTTTGGTTCCTTTCCATGATAACTCCAAGAGGGACCCAAACGAATCGGAAGTCTTTGAGCGAGTATAAAATATGAAACAATTGTTACCAAAATAACAATAATTTGTGAGTATTTACGTACATCCCCACTGATGGTTCCACTTGCCATTAAATCACCAGGGTTTATATTACAACCGGTCACAGTGTGGTGAGCCAGTTGCTGTTTTGCGGTCCAGTATAAATGTTTGTAGTTCGATCTGCAGATTGTTGTTGAAACAAAAGAGCCTTTAGCTGAAATTAATAAATTATAGGCGTCAATTTTTTTTTCTAAATTGTAATTCATTCTTTTCCATACTCTATATTCATAAGGTCTGTTGGTTTGTTGCACTGGTTTGCACTCAGAGTATTTATATCTCGTTCTAACCTCATGTATTAAAAAGAGATGAAGATACTTGACCTGTGCAACAAACCAACAGACCTACAGTTGGCAAGAGTAAACCTCCGCTGTCAAAAGTAGTACCGACCGGCCAGCATAATAGCTATTTTCGCGATGCTAATCCCGAACGGATTCTAACCTGAAATATTTAAAATTTCAACAAATTACGGGCTTTCTTTGACCATACACGATTTCTAACAAATTACAATTATTAAGAAACGATTCAAAAATTGTTTGCAGAAAGCAAAAATCCTGAATTTTGTTAAAATTTTACGTAGTACAGGTTAGAATCCATTCGGGGTACGTTCGGAATTAGCTCCGCGAAAACAGTTAATATCAATCATGGACGTTAAGCAACTAGAGGGTGTAATGAGCGAGCAGCGCCCTCCATATACTTAACCTCGATGATATCAACAGACGCCCAACTTAAATGATTGACAGTTTCGTAACTCTTACACTGAATGTTCTTAAGGGTGTGTGGTTCGCATGCAGGTGTATCATTTATATTGAGCGTCGTTGTACACACTTACTTCAAACAAAAACAACAGATTCCTTTCATTTTTCTTGTCTATTGTGTGGCGCATACTTACGTTGAATATCCACCTGTAAATTAATATCGAAATTAAATCGATCGGCATGCGTTAAATAAGGAAAAGGCGCGGGATCCTGCGGATAGTTCTCGACCTTGAACGGTTCCAGCGCAAGGGTGGTAACAACCCACGGTGAAATGGAGGTGCCCAAGTTCTTAGCGGTGAAAGGGCCCAGCGGTATGTACTCCCACTTCTGAATATCCCTGGCTGAATTTCGATTTATTAACGAATGACGCGACGATTTTATAATTGTACAGGGTGTCCCAAACCTCTGGAAAAGTCCAAGAATGCCACTTTAAATTCATTTTATCAAGAAAAGCTCTTAACAAAAGTCGTGTAGGTTTGCATTCCGCATAATGCAAAATTATTTTCAAATATACAGGTTGTTCATTTAATAAGTTACAAACCTAACTTATTATTTTTTAAATGAAACACTATATATTTTATTGCAGTTTCGGTTAGCCCTTGAAGAGACGATGAAAATGATATAATATCATATTTACTTATTTTTAGTATTTACCGAGTTATTTTTAATTTCTTGCAAAAAAAGGGTTGTGTTTGATCGTCTGCCAAATTGTCAATTTTAATGATACGACAATCAACCTTGGACCAAAATATTTTTAGATCTCGCTACTTTTACAATATTCATCATTTTCATAAACCTAGCGACTATCAACAACATTACGATTCAGTTCGCGTATTGTAAAATTAGTCATTTTTTTCAAATGGAACACCCTGTATATTGTAGTATATTTGAATAGTGCTTTCTACGAGCTTTCCAACCATACCATATTCTATGGTCTTAAGATTTATAACTTGTGAGTTATTATCACTTCTCTACAATCAAATTAAGAAACGTGCTGTATAATATTTTTATTTGTCTCAGAAATATTTTATCTGCTGTATCATTGAAGATATTTATCCAAACACTTTGCTTTTGTTCACATAAACAATTTCTTTATCTTTGTTGTAGCGGTTGCAATAAAAATATGGAATAAATACGATTTTCACTACATTATTCCAATTACACTATGAAAACGAATGGAAAGAATCTATTTACACGGTAAAAAATTCAATTATTTTGAAGCTACATATCAAAGAAACAAATTATATCTAAACATTTTTTACACATTAACTAAAATAGCAAAATGTCTCCAGTCACAAATAGGTTTAAAAAATCATAAAAATTTAAACTATTGAAAAATATTTAAAAGAAACTCTGCCATATTGCTAAACACGCATTTTCTTCTCTTTGCATGTGCCGACCGAGTACATCTTTATACTCTTGTTTCATTACGTATCTCCATAAATTAAGAATAGTGCAAGTGAAAACAGTTTAGTAATAGTTTTTTGAAATTTATTTCATACTAATATTAGTTAATATATCTTTTTATGCGTATTTCAACAGGTGCGCTGCCATTTTCAATCATCCACACACGCACACTCTTTGGTTGTTATGAGCCAGAGGATATTCTCATTGAATCGCCAATAGAAATGAAGATAGTGGCGTGGCTGTCGAAATACGTATCTACGATTATAAACAAATTGTGATAAGAGAATTTTGTTTTTCATTTGTTTACTCATATCCCCATAAAAGAAATCGAGAGACAAATCTGGTAATCATCGAGACCACTTCAAAGTATTACCACGTTCTAACCAGCGATTATCCAATCGATTCGTAATGTGTTCTTACATGACAGGAATTACCTGAAAGAAATCGTTCAATTCCTGAATTTATTTATTTATTTTTATTTAAATCACTAAAAGTACGATAAACTGTCTGGATAAATATCTTAAATGATTCTGAGGCGAATGCAAATATTATACAGCACGTTCCATAAGTTGATTATATAAGTGATAATAACTCACAAGTTATAAATTTTAAGACCATAGAATGTGGTATGGTTGGAAAGCTCGTAGAAAGCACTATCCAAATATACGGCACGCCACTATCTTCATTTCTATTGGAGATTCAATGAGAATATCCTCTGGCTCATAACAACCAAAAAGTGTGCGTGTATGGATGATTGAAAATGGCAGCGTACCTGTTGAAATACGTGTGAAAAGATATAATCTAATATTAACATGAAATAAATTTCAAAAAACTATTACTAAACTGTTTTCACTTGCACTATTCTTAATTTATGGGGATACGTAAAGAAACAAGAGTATGAAGATGTACTCGGCACATGCAAAGAGAAGAAAATGCGTGTTTAGCAATACGGCAGATTTTCTTTTTAATTTTTTTCAATAGTTTCATTTTTTATGATTTTTTAAACCTATTTGTGACTGGAGACCTTTTGCTATTCTTAGTTGATGCGTAAAAAATGATTCAAGATTCAATTTGTTTCTTTGATATGTAGCTTCAAAAATAATAGAATTTTTTACAGTGTAAATAGATTCTTTCCATTCGTTTTCATAGTGTAATTGGAATTATGTAGTGAAAATCGTTCAGTTCCTGTATTTATTCCATATTTTTATTGCAACCGCTACAACAGTGATAAAGGAATTGTTAATGTGAACAAAAGCAAAGTGTTTGGATAAATATCTTGAATGATACAGCAGATAAAATATTTCTGAGACAAATAAAAGTATTATACAGAACGTTTCTTAATTTGATTGGAGAGAAGTGATAATAACTCACAAGTTATAAATCTTAAGACCATAGAATATGGTATGGTTGGAAAGCTCGTAGAAAGCACTATTCAAATATACTACAATATACAGGGTGTTCTGTTTGAAAAAAAAATGACTAATTTTACAATACGCCAACTGAATCGTAGTGTTGTTGATAGTCGCCAGGTTTATGAAAATGATGAAATTTGTAAAAGCAGAGAGATTTAAAAATATTTTGGTCCAAGGTTGATTGTCGTATCATTAAAATTGACAATTTGGCAGACGATCAAACACGACCTATGTTTTGCACAAAATTAAAAATAACTCGGTAAATACTACAAATAAGTAAGTATAATGCTATATCATTTTCATCGTCTCTTCAAGGGCTAACCGAAACTGCAATAAAATATATAGTGTTCCATTTAAAAAATAATAAGTTAGGTGTGTAACTTATCAAATGAACAACCTGTATATTTGAAAATAATTTTGGATTATGCGGAATGAAAACCTACACAACTTATGCTAAGACCTTCTCTTGATAAAATGAATTTAAAGAGGCATTTTTGGACTTTTCCAGAGGTTTGGATCGCCCTTTATACCGTACGTACCGCTCCAATCGTTCATTAAAACAAAACCGAATATGTGATCCTGAGCTTTGCCGACGTCCACGGGTTGCCCTAGTTTAGTCGGGGGTCCCCCGATGAAAAACGCGACCTCCAGCTCAAAATCCATTAGCTTGGACGTGCCGAACACCGGAGGTGTTCCTGTAACAATTTTCTTGATTGGATTCTGAATGAGAGGCCACGCCGTATAAAAGCATTAATGAGCATGAAACTTACAAAAAAAAGTATCATATATTATTGCATTCTTTTTTTTATTGAATTGAAAGTGATTATTTCGGAATCTAATATTTACAAACACCTTTAGATTATAATAACAATACATAGAAAATCGTAATGCCTACAGCTTCAGGAAAAAACAAAAAAATGTATGATCAAAGGGGGTAAGAAAAAATCAAAGAAAATATTTTTAAGTATCTGAGTTGAACAGAAGGGGGCGCAATCAACAGGCTCAAGAATAAAAATTAATTTTACTAACAAGGCCAGCACCTTTGGAATTGAATTGAATTAATTCTGCACAATTTTCATTTTAGACTTATCATCGCATCGCCATTAATAAGAGTGAAGGAAACAATTGAATTATTTAGTTTAAAAAATATCATAACTCTGTACTCTTTATCAGAAATTAACGAACTTCAGCTCATTTGAAAGGGAATTTGACGCTGATTCAAAGGAAGTTTGATATTATTCAGTGAGTGATTCCGATTGCTTTGTTATAAAGTAGCCACTCGCCATTCATATTGGGACACCCGGTATAAATTGCTTACCATCTGCTATTACGGTCTGACCGTGCGGTCTTTTAATCGGCGTCCCGGAAACCACGACCGAACTTGCGCGTCCATGGTAGCCAACTGGTAAATACTTCCTGTAATAATAAGAAGCTTTCACGAAACTCATACGCGGTTTTTCCCCCGACGTGTGACACCTACCAATTTGGCATCAGCGCGTTCTCTTTACTTCGAAACATAATTCCGACGTTCGTTGCGTGGTGGATCGACGAGTAGAAATCGGTGTAATCCCCGATTTTCGCCGGCAAATGCATCGTAGCCTCCGACTGTGGGCTGAAAACCCTAGAGCAACATATCCATTTAAGTATAAAAATTCACAGAAAATTAACACACACGCCAGCACCTGGATCTTAGTTCCGGAGCTTGTAAAGTGGGATTATCCACGGATAACAAACTCTGCAGCTTATTCCTCGCTTCTTCCCATGCTTTCGGCTCCAGGCTCATGAAACCGTTGAGCGTCGTCTGAAAGCTCGCCGCTTTTCATGTTTTTTTTTTTTTTTTTATAAAGCTAAGAGTTAAGGGATTTTACCTCGGAAAAGACGTGCTGGTCGTTTCTTAGCCGGGGGCCGTCGAATAAGTGGGCGATTGATTTCAAGTTTAATATTTGATCGCCGATGGCCACTCCTATTCTCGGCGTTGCCTGAAATTGATTAGGCATTAACGAACTCTAAATCAATCAATATCGCAGAACAGCAAAAATAAAATGACACTAATCGAATGTTACGTTCGAGTTTCGCATTGACCGTTCCGGTCGTATAGGCTTCCCCTCGTGCACGCATGTTGAGGGCTTTGCGGTTGTTTGGGTTGGTAGCGCCTACTCGAAGTCAGGTGGTATTCCTGCGGAACGGCTCGCACCCTTTCGCGGTGAACAAACATGGTGTGAAGGAGTGATCATGTCTCGTCTCTGAAGCATTGTGAACCAGGTGGTATTTGCATCGATTTTGTTGATAGATCAGTTTTGAACAGATTATAGACACAGTTAGTTGCTGTCCCAGTAGGTTTTGGGATCGTTTGTTCGGTTTTGAGGGACGTGTGACTCTTTCCCCGCTTGCTGTACATCAGCAAGGTAAGCACATTTTGTTACTTCATTGTTTGTCACGTGCGTTTACCGCTCGCGGTCGTAAATCTCACATATTTTGTTACTTTTAGCAAGTAGCCCTGGGCAGATTTCCGCCGACGATTCAGGGCAGGGCGATTGCTGCCTTGTTTATTCCCGTAAGCGTCGCCGTCCCTCCGAGGAACGACACGTTCTCTTCATGCTTTCCGTTGAGGAAAATTTTGTTTTCGGGCTGTAACAACCGACTTTCCGTCCCGGACGGACCGAGTAAGGAATTTCTTTCTTTTCCTTTTCTTTTTCCGGAAGGTGTTACGTGACGTCAGTCCAAGGGCGTGCTTCGTGCCAGTGGCGGAGTCCGGTGGGAGGCTTTGTTTACTGTGATAACGTTGATAAAGTTTAATTTTTGTAATTTTCGTTTCATAAAAAAATAAAATACTTAATAATTTCATTAGGTAAGAAAAGATTATGTAATCTGTTACGGTTTGGTTGATAAGAAAAAAAGAAATTACATTTTACTTTTTAAGTATTCAGAAATTCAAGTTCCTTTTGCTTTTGTAATTTTGTTTCTTGTTTGCTAATGTTAATCACAACTTATAATAATTATTAATAACAATAATAACTTGCATTCTAAGGGGGGGGGGCTAAATAGAGATCTCCTTAGTCAGATGAGAAGAAAGTGCTTCGCTTCGGATTACAGACACATCGTTGGTTGCTGTCCCAACAGGCTTTGGGATCGTTTGTACGGTTTTGAGGGACGCGTGACTCTTTCACGGCTTGCCGTACATCAGCAAGATAAGCGCATTTTGTTACCTGGTTGTTTGCAACGTGCGTTTACCGCTCGCGGTCGTAAATCGCACACGTTTTGTTAATTTTAGCAAGTATCCCCGGGCAGATTTCCACCGCCGATTCAGGGCAGGGTAGTTGCCGCCTCGCTTATTCCCCTAAGCGTCGCCGTCGCTCCGAGGAAAGACACGTTCCCCTCATGCTTTCCGTTGAGGAAAATAAGTTAGACCGTTTTCGTTTTCGGGCTGTAACGACCGTCTCATTGACTTTCCGTCCCGGAGGGATCGAGTAAGGAATTGCTTTCTTTTTCTTTTCGTTCTCGGAAACGTGTTACGTGACGTCAGTCCACGGGCGTGCTTCGAGCCAGTGGCGGGATCCGGTGGAAGGCTTTGTTTGCCGTGATAATGTTGACAAAGTTTAATTTTTGTAATTTTCGTTTCATAAAAAAGTAAAATACTTTATAATTTCATTAGGTAAGAAAAGATTATGTAATCTGTTACGGTTTGGTTGAAAAAAAAAAAATTACATTTTACTTTTTAGGTTGAGAAGAAAGCGCTTCGCTTTGGCTTTGGGACCGTTTGTTCGGTTTTGAAGGATGTGTGACTCTTTCCCGGCTTGCCGTACATCAGCAAGATAAGCGCATTTTGTTACTTGGTTGTTTATCACGTGCGTTTACCGCTCGGGGTCGTAAATCTCACACATTTTGTTATTTCTAGCAAGTAGCCCCGGGCAGATTTCCGCCGCCGATTCAGGGCAAAGTGATTGCCGCTTCGCTTATTCCCGTAAGCGTCGCCGTCGCTCCGAGGAACGATACGTTCTCCTCATGCTTTCTGTTGAGGAAAATAAGTGACTTGGTTGTTTGCCACGTGCGTTTATCGAACGCGCTCGTAAATCGCACACATTTTGTTACTTTTAGCAAGTAGCCCTGGGCAGATTTCCGCCGCCGATTCAGAGCAGGGTGATTGCCGCCTCGCTTATTTCCGTAAGCGTCGCCGTCGCTCCGAGGAACGACACGTTCTCTTCATGCTTTCCGTTAACGAAAATAAGTTAGACCGTTTTTGTTTTCGGGCTGTAACAACCGACTTTCCGTCCCGGAGGGACCGAGCAAGGAATTTATTTCTTTTCCTTTTCGTTTTCCGAAACGTGTTACGTGACGTCAGTCCATGGGCGTGCTTCGAGCCAGTGGCGGGGTCCTGTGGGAGGCTTTGTTTACTGTGATAACGTTGATAAAGTTTAATTTTTGTAATTTTCGTTTCATAGAAAAATAAAATACTTAATAATTTCATTAGGTAAGAAAAGATTATGTAATCTGTTACGGTTTGGTTGAAAAAAAATTACATTTTACTTTTTAGGTTGAGAAGAAAGCGCTTCGCTTTGGCTTTGGGACCGTTTGTTCGGTTTTGAGGGATGTGTGACTCTTTCCAGGCTTGCCGTACATCCGCAAGGTAAGCGCAGTTTGTTACTTGGTTGTTTCTCACGTGCGTTTACCGCTCGCGCTAGTAAATCGCACACATTTTGTTACTTTTAGCAAGTAGCCCCGGGCAGATTTCCGCCGCCGATTCAGAGCAGGGCTCGCTTATTCTCGTGAGCGTCGCTCCGAGGAACGACGCGTTCTCTTCATGCTTTCCGTTGAGGAAAATATGTTAGACCAATTTTGTTTTCAGGCTGTAACGACCGTCTCATCGACTTTCCGTCCCGGAGGGACTCAGCAAAGAATTTCTTTCTTTCTCTTTCTAAATAGAGATTTCCTTAGTCAGATGAGAAGAAAGAGCTTCGCTTCGGATTACAGACACATCGTTGGTTGCTGTCCCAACAGGCTTTGGGACCGTTTGTTTGGTTTTGAGGGACACGTGACTCTATCCCGGCTTGTTGTACATCAGCAAGGTAAGCGCATTTTGTAACCTGGTTGTTTCTCACGTGCGTTTACCGCTCGTGCTCGTAAATCGCACACATTTTGTTACTTTTAGCAAGTAGCCCCGGGCAGATTTCCGCCGCCGATTCAGGGCAGGGTGATTGCCGCCTCGCTTATTCCCGTAAGTGTCGCCGTCGCTTCGAGGAACGACACGTTCTCCTCATGCTTTCCGTTGAGGAAAATAAGTTAGACCGTTTTTGTTTTCGGGCTGTAACGATCCTCTCATCCACTTTCGCTCCCTGAGGGACTCAGTAAAGAATTGCTTTCTTTTTCTTTTCGTTATCGGAAACGTGTTACGTGACGTCAATCCACTGGCGCGCTTCGAGCCAGTGGCGGGGTCCGGTGGGAGGCTTTGCTTACTGTGATAATGCTGATAAAGTTTAATTTTTGTAATTTTCGTTTCATAAAAAAATAAAATACATAATAATTTCATTAGGTAAGAAAAGATTATGAAATCTGTTACGGTTTGGTTGAAAAAAAAACAGGGGGGGGGGGGCTGAACAGAGGTCTTCTAAGTCAAATGAGAACAAAGCGCTTCGCACTGTTTGGGCTGCTCGTCTTTGAGGGTTCGCGACTTAAAAAAAGTGAAGGATACGTTCAGAAAAGTGAAGGAAAATGTTTTAAAAAAGTCGAAAATTTTGTCCTTTTAAATTTTTCTGTTTTATCCATTTTATTTCTTTTATTTATTGTAATAATTTTGATAATTGACCGTCTTTATGTGCATGCTGTCGGTTTTTGGCCTCGCGGGGGCCCTGGACACCCTGTACTTTTACAGTGCAAATTTCGCGCCAACTTTAGAACCGCCTTATTTCCCAAACGATTTATTTAACAAGTCACAATTAGAAGGTATAAAACACCCGTATAAAATTAAAAATCAGTTGCAGGAAAATATTTCTTTTTTAATTTTTTGGCCTGCAGTGTGTGCCTCCGTGGCGCAATCGGCTAGCGCGTTCGGCTGTTAACCGAAAGGTTGGTGGTTCGAGTCCACCCGGGGGCGCGACTTTATTATTACCACTTGGTTTCTCTAAATAACCAAATAGCCCACCTTCAAAATCAACAAATTTAAGAATCGAATGCAATTTAATTATGACGAAGGCGGGGAGAAGAGTATCTTGAACTTTTTGTAGGGGCTTGGGGACAAATCTCAGTTTTTAAAGAAATATCGCCTAATTTGGCAACAGTGGCTTAAAAATTTATTCATTCAGAGAGGAATCAGATAAAATTACAGTCCGTAACATATGGTTGCGCGCACGATTAATACTGACAATTAAAAATGGCTTTACTTACATCGTCCGCAGTTGAAAACACCCCGTAGGGGAGGTTTTCTATGGGGAAATCGGCGTATTTCGGGTAATCTACGAAGCACTTCATTTTCCGACTTCGTTTCGCGACGAACAAACAACCTCAAGGACGGAATGCCGTTTATCTTGTCGCGTCCGCATGAATATTCAGACGCAAGAATAATTTCGTACCTATTGATAAAACTGGTTGTTGTTGTTGTTTTGTTTGCAAAATGTGTTGCATATTAAAATTTTTACTTTCCTAAATTTATAAACAGGATATTTTTACAAAATAAACAAAACCGGTTCATTAATAATTTTTTCTCTCAAGGCACGTTGGTGTAATAAAATTGCAAGTCACTTTAAAGTGAGGAGTGACTGTATTAAAGGCCGTCTTACATTATACAGTTTTTGAAATAATCTAAATACAGGGTGTTTCAGCGCTCCGAGGATGTACAAAAATGGCATTTTATGAGGATTTTTCAAAAAAAAAAAAAAAAACTCGTTACCGAAAGTTGTGACGCCATGTTCACAGTTTTTATTGATTTAGAACGGCGACATCTAAAAATTCGATTAAAAAAAAATAACAAGTGTGAATTATGAATGGACAGTTGGTAGCATCAAAACCGTCTTTTTTCTGAATCGAATAGGAATGTCGTACAGCGAAGTTCTGTAAGTCAATTAATTAATTAATTAACAATAACTCGCATGATATAAAACTTAAACGTATTAAGTGTGGTATCGTTGGAAAGCCAATGAAAAGGGCTATCCACTCGTGTAATAATATACAGGGTGTTCTATTTAAAATAACCGAGTAATTTTACGATTTGTTTTTCTTCAATGATAATTTTTTTTTAAATTTAATGTGCGTAGTTTCCTCGATGTAGTAACGTAACTTTCTTGGAGAAAACAAAAATAAAAAGAATAAAATCGGCGAGAAAAAATATTTAGACTTCACAACTAAAAATTACCCGCACCCGGGGAATGATTAAAAGAGTAACAAAAAAACTAAACTAAACACAAAAGAAATTACGATAAGTGGCATTCACAAAACAACAAGCTCTTTACGTTTCACTGATTTATTGATTACTTTTACAGTACTGTGCGCAAAGAAGTAATTCTCGATGACTGACTGACTGACTGACTGACTGAGAAGCAGCTAATCGCTAAACAAAATATAACAACACTAAACAACAATCGTTCAAGGTGCACAATTTAAAAATTTCGTATCACCAAATTAAAAACAAAAAATATTTAATTACTCGGTGGTTCTCGATCATTTTTTCAATTGCGCACCTCTGCATATTGCTGGAGACATTTACAGTAAATACATTTATAATACATACTATTATTTTTTCTTTTTTTGTTACAACAACTTTTATTAGGTACGACAAGCAATTAATACAAAAAGTTCTATTTCTTTTGTTTTGCTTCTTTTTTTCTTCTTCTCCTTTTACTGGCTAAGTGGAAGACATTGTGTTTTGTCGCGTTAAGACCGTTTTAAGTCGAAAATTTGTACACATAGCATGAGATCTATTTTACATTAGATTACAACAACACGAGTTACATAGTTAATTAATATCCCGTCGAATACAATAACGTCCTTCCAGTTTTCATTAACGATATAATAATTGATTTCATCAACGTGTCAATACGTCTTCTTCCTTAGCGCTAATAATTGAGATTTTCAAGGAACGAAAATTTGTACTGTTCACTTCAACGTTTCGTCCAACGGAAAATTAAATTAAAACATTGATTATCTTTTTTTTCTTTTGCATGCATTTATTTCCTTTCGCCGATTTTGCGCAGTAAATGAAAACGAATACCACTTCGTAGCCTCCGGTATCGATTCTCATCGTATTTTGTCGGATCGCGTTAAAGAGAAAACGAACGCGCCCAGTAAGTCGTTTAATAACATTTCGGAACGCACTCCTGGGACTAATTCAGAAACTATTCGCTCGTGGTGTTTGGGAACGTAGCCGTTTTTATAACTAACGTGTCGTGGCCATATTTGAAAACGAAAGCTCACCTTTTTGTAAATAATTAAATTCGAAAAAAAGTGGCAGAAATTGGATTACGTTCCCAAAAAATTAAAAATAAATAAATAAAACGCACTCGACAATTTGTGTGACACTGCAGACGTTTGGGAACGCACCCTCGGGAGGACGCTTTTAGGAAGGCTGCGGTAAGTCGAACGGTGGAAGTGGTCAGACTAAACCACGTGATCACTTGTTTCAATTGATGATCGGTCAGAGGGTTTAGTCGGACCGTTGACTTGACGATTCTATGCAATTTGACCGTTCACTTAACTTAACTGTTCGCAATTTAGAAGAAATTGGGTTGCATTAAAAAGAAAGAAACGAACGCGACCAGTAAGTCGTTTAATAACGTTTCGGAACGCGCTACTGGGGGTTTATTCAGAAACTATTCGCGCTTGGTGTTTCGGAACGCAGCCGTTTTTAACGGTTGAATAACTAACGTGTCGTCTCTGCCAGTATTTGAAAGTAAAAGCGAACTTTTTTGTGATTAATTGAATTTAAAAAAAAGTGTGCCGGAAATTGGGTTACGTTCCAAAAAAAATAAATAAATAAATAAAACGCACTCGACAAGTTGCGTGACACAGAAGATGTTTTGGAACGCACCCCCGGGAGGACGCTTTAAAGACTGTTCGCAATTTAGAAGCGATTGGGTTGCATTAAAAAAAAAGAAGCGAACGCGACCAGTAAGTCGTTTAATAACATTTTGGAACGCGCTTCTGAGGTTTATTCAGAAACTATTCGCGCTTGGTGTTTCGGAACGCAGCCGTTTCTAACTGTCGAATAACTAACGTGTCGCCTCTGCCCTTATTTGAAAATAAAAGCTTACTTTGTTGTGAGTAATTAAATTTGAAAAAAAAAGTGTGGCAGAAATTGGGTTACGTTCCAAAAAAAAATAAATAAATAAATAAAACGCACTCGACAAGTTGTGTGACACAAAAGACGTTTTGGAATGCACAACCGGGAGGACGCTTTTAAAAACTGTTCGCAATTTAGAAGCGATTGAATTGCATTAAAAAAAAAAGAAACGAACGCGACCAGTAAGTCGTTTAATAACGTTTTGGAACGATTCGCGCTTGGTGTTTTGGAACGCAGCCGTTTCTAATTGTTGAATAACTGCACAAATTTGAAAATAAAAGCTTACTTTTTGCGAATAATTAAATTTAAAAAAAAGTGTGGCAGGAATTGGGTTGCGTTCCAAAAAAAAAAAAAATGCACTCGTTAAGTTGTGTGACATAGAAGACGTTTTGGAACGCACCCGTGGGGGGACACTTTTGGAAACTCTTCCCAGTTCACCAAGAAAATCGCTTTTGTTTTAATAAAGTTGAAGAACGAAAAGTTATTTCTAAACGTTGCGTTAAATCGATTAAAATTTAGAAGAAATTGGACTGCATTAAAAAAAAAGAAACGAACGCGACCAGTAAGTCGTTTAATAACATTTCGGAACGCACTACTCGGGTTTATTCAGAAACTATTCGCGTTTGGTGTTTCGGAACGCAGTCGTTTTTAACGGTTGAATAACTAACGTGTCGTCTCTGCCCGTATTTAAAAGTAAGAGCTTACTTTTTTGTGATTAATTAAATTTTTAAAAAAGTGTGCCGGAAATTGGGTTACGTTCCAAAAAAATAAAAATAAATAAAACGCACTCGACAAGTTGTGTGACACAAAAGACGTTTTGGAACGCACCCCCGAGAGGACGCTTTTAAAAACTGTTCGAAATTTAGAAGCGATTGGGTTGCATTAAAAAAAAAGAAGCGAACGCCACCAGTAAGCCGTTTAATAACATTTTGGAACGCGCCTCTGGGGTTTATTCAGAAATTATTCGCGCTTGATGTTTCGGAACGCAGCCGTTTCTAACTGTCGAATAACTAACGTGTCGCCTCTGCCCTTATTTGAAAATAAAAGCTTACTTTGTTGTGAGTAATTAAATTTGAAAAAAGAAAGTGTGGCAGAAATTGGGTTACGTTCCAAAACAAATAAATAAAACGCACTCGACAAGTTGTGTGACACAAAAGACGTTTTGGAACGCACCCCCGGGAGGACGCTTTTAAAAACTGTTCGCAATTTAGAAGCGATTGAATTGCATTAAAAAAAAAAGAAACGAACGCGACCAGTAAGTCGTTTAATAACGTTTTGGAACGATTCGCGCTTGGTGTTTTGGAACGCAGCCGTTTCTAATTGTTGAATAACTGCACAAATTTGAAAATAAAAGCTTACTTTTTGCGAATAATTAAATTTAAAAAAAAGTGTGGCAGGAATTGGGTTGCGTTCCAAAAAAAAAAAATGCACTCGTTAAGTTGTGTGACATAGAAGACGTTTTGGAACGCACCCGTGGGGGGACACTTTTGGAAACTCTTCACAGTTCACCAAGAAAATCGCTTTTGTTTTAATAAAGTTGAAGAACGAAAAGTTATTTCTAAACGTTGCGTTAAATCGATTAAAATTTAGAAGAAATTGGACTGCATTAAAAAAAAAAGAAACGAACGAGACCAGTAGGTCGTTTAATAACATTTTGGAACGCGCTACTGGGGGTTTATTCAGAAACTATTCGCGCTTGGTGTTTCGGAACGCAGCCGTTTCTAACTGTCGAATAACTAACGTGTCGTCTCGTCTCACGTTCGACAAGTCGTGTGACTTAGAAGACGTTTTGGAACGCACCCCTGGGAGGACGCTTTTAGAAACAGTTCGCAATTTAGAAGCGATTGGGTTACATTAAAAAAAAGAAGTGAACGCGACCAGTAAGTCGTTTAATAACGTTTTGGAATGCGCTACTGGGGTTTATACAGAAACTATTCGCGCTTGGTGTTTTGGAACGCAGCCGTTTCTAACTGTTGAATAACTGCAGATATTTGAAAATAAAAGCTTACTTTTTGAGAATAATTAAATTTGAAAAAAAAAGTGTAGCAGGAATTGGGTTGCGTTCCAAAAAAAAAAAATGCACTCGTTAAGTTGTGTGACATAGAAGACGTTTTGGAACGCACCCCCGTCGGGGGACACTTTTAAAAACTCTTCGCAATTCACCACCAAGAAAATAGCTTTTATTTTAAGAAAGTTGAAGAACGAAAAGTTATTTCGAAACGTTACGTTAAATCGATTAAAATTTAGAAGAAATTGAAAATAGTAGACAATTACAGTTTTCTGTAATTATTTTTTCTCCGAAATTTGAATGCGACTTCACAGGTGCCACTTATTTGGAAAGCTTTTAAATTTGACAAGCTCAAAATTTTTGTAAAATCTGTCATATTTAAACAGTACAGTCGCGATCATCCTAATCGAGATCGCTGTAAGCTAACTGCGCCCTTATTGACGCTGGTAGTAAGGGTTACAGAACTGTCAATCGATCTCGATTAACTTGAACGCGTCTATACGGCCACAAACATAACTACCAACATAATAAAACGATTAATATTCAAGTCTCCTTCTATATATTCATAACTCATTTTGGCGAGAAAGAAAAATTACAGGAAACTGTAACTGTCTATTATTTCTTGCTTTCGACCGTACCTTCTTTCATTCTTTCCACACACATCCTGTGATATCAACTCTTTTAATGATTTGATATTGACAGAATCATCAATAATTTTTTTCAATAACATCAAAGTTCAACTGCAATTCATTTACTGCGCCGCCAATAATTTAATTTCGTTTGGTTTCCACTCACTTCTGTCATTCTCTAATTTGACTGTACGATCTACAAGTCTTGGCAGTTTCGAAATTGTCCATCTATTCTTTGAAGTCTATAAACGATAACTATAAAATTTTTCAACGTTTTCCGAAGTGTTACGCCTGCATTGTCAGTTCCACAATTAAAATAAGTAACTTCTTCGTCTTTAACCATTTCATACTGCAACACCTATTCTACTGAATTGAGTGGACAAAGTCGTCTAATTTTCTATTAAGGTTAAGTAACTCTGTGTAGGTTAGGTGTTAATCACGTTCGCATAGTAGAAACATGCAGGTCGTCCACGTAGTACTAACATGCAGGTCGACCGCGTAGTTGTAACACGCAGGTCGTCCGCGTAGTAGTAACATGCAGGTCGTAACAGTTCAGAATTCCCTCTCTCTCTCTCTCTTTTAATAAACTATCGCATAAATTAACAGATTCGTATATGTATATTACAATAAATAGCAACATTGAATATATTAATCAGAAGCGTAGGTATCGCAGTATGTATTCTTTTTTTTTTCGCTAACCAAGTCTGCTTCGTGTTATTAATAAATTTACAAATAAATATACTCCTATATTCTCCTATACACAATTATTGCGTTAGCTACACATTTTTGTAATAAGTTTTTTTTTTAAGTATTAGAGACACTAGCACATTCATACGATTGCGAATACATTTTTTTTTTGTTGTTTTTCGGTTGAGTTTTCTCGAACAAATCGGATACAAGTGTGTAGAGAGCTGCGGGCGTGAATCTCGAACGCATTAGTTCCAGTGTAACATGTATATATACATTTTTCTTTTGTTAATTTGTTAATAAAAAAGAAAAAAATGAAAACAACGCGAGTCTTAAGAAGACAATAAAACGAATGCGTTCGAGTTATGGTACACTGATTAATAATGTACATGACACAGAATTTACAATGATGAAAACACTGAGGACAAGTTCGGTTACAAAATTAAGTTCGTTCAGGTTTGAGATTTCTCTCGGTTTTCTTCGTCTAAGTAGTTTCACTACAGCTAACTTGATATGTTTTCTTTGATAGTGTTGGTTTTATGTTATTCTTTTCTTCTAATAATCGCATTTCTCTTTATTACCTGTCTATCCGATGTTACATGAACTTGAAACTTCTTGGGTATTTTTTTTTAATAACATACATGTACTACGACGCTAAAAACTTAAAAGATACTCCTGCATGAAGCACATTCACATTTAAGTTGAGCGTCGCGGTACATACTTCGTTCAGTTACACTGAAATGATTGCAATAATTTTCAAATTGCTTCACTTAAACTAAAAAGAACGGTTAGGTTTCGTTTAATGCGGCGCCGCAAATGTATCGTTTTTTTTTTGATAAGGTGGGCAAACAATACGGCGATCCTTTCCTTTTTAAAGCGGAAAGAGCCCGATTATTTATTGAACGAGAATAATTTGAATTTGGCGCGCGAATTTAAACGTGAACTGAATAAGGCCGCGGCGCCAAATTCAAACTATCCTCAATCATTAAAAATCCATCTTTATAGGAAGTGACTAAATAAATTAATGATGAGGGGAGTATAAATAGATTAAATAGTGTTCCAAGCGGCAACACTGTGAGGGGCGAGGGGGGCCGGTCAACATTCCATGCGCTCCGTGTAACCAGGTGTGACAATAGGGCGGCGAATTTTATTTCGTTTTGGCGACAAATGTTTTAAGTTCAACCTTGGAGACGAAAGTGGGTCCTTTTCGAAAATTAGTGGCGATTTTCTGGTGACTAGTTTTCTTGAAAAACTTTATTTTACATCAGCAACTAACCTAATCGAAACGGCCAATCATTTTATACGTCATTTTCTCAGTGGTGCTTAAACTTAAGCTAACCTTAAGTGTTTGGTGCAAGTGGCACTCAGACACTCTATTATAAAAAAAGCGTTTTCGATTCACCGTTTTAAAGCAACCCCGGAGTATCATCTTCATAATACTGTTAGTATTAGATGAGGTTAAATCAAGATTAAATCTCTGAAAGAAGAGAGCCAGCTCGTAGTATCCCTTCTCTTCGACGGTCTCAAAGAATTTAGAAAGGAGTCTTTATTATAAAACTTACATAGACTAATTCAAAGTTTTTGCTGATATTTACAGAAAAACAAATGAACATCGCATGACTGAGATATAAACTGAATTTTTTTTTTTAATCGGAAACTTGGTATCTTTTTTTAATTATTTGGTATCTGAAATAATAATCGCCTTTCTTTTTCTTAAACAAATTTTATCTTTTAAAATTTTGTTTAATTTAAACGTAACATTGTATCTAAGAGACGATTATTCATATTCTGCAGCACGGGTATATCGACCATGTGGAGGTCGATGAAGAGTTGAAAGGGGTCGATGAACCTTTATTAAGGGTCCGCTAGGGGTCTTTCAGGGTGTCGGAGTTGTTAAGTCTTGTGTAATGAAGGTCTTGTTGAATAGATTATAAAAAAAGTAAAAAAAACATATAATATTAAAAGAATTTGAATTAGCTAAGGAGAGAAAAAAGACGTTTGGAATTGATTATCAAAATCAAAACACTCCTAAAATACGAATAAAATCGAATGAAATAAAAACAAAAGACAATCGTCAAACGAGACAGGACGAAAATAAAAATTGTGTGAAACTCATTAACTCAAATCGATATAAACCGACTTTCACCAGAACCAAAAATTTAATTCAATTTAATAAAATTAAAAAATAAAATAAATTCGCCGAAAGAAGCGATCATTCGACGGAATTAAAATGTAAAATACAATAATCTTGAATCGTGTAAAAAAGAAACAAAAGACGTTCAATTCATAATTAAAAAAATCAAAAATCATATCAAATAAAATCAAACCGAAGAGAAAACAAGTAACAAGATGATTAGTTGTTAATTTAAAAGTAAAAAACAAAACGAATGAAATCGATTAAAAGAAAAAACAAAGGTCCATCGCTTGATCATATTAAAAGTTAAATAAAATAGAGTCAAATGAGGATTGTATAAAAATAAAGGGCGATGATAAAGTTAGGACCAAAATAAAAATTATACAAAACTAACAATAAGCCAAATCGATTTAAAAATTGACAAATTTTGTCATGATTCAAAGAATAATCTGTAAATTTTAACAACAAAACTGGGCGATCAGTGAATAATTTAAAAACAAAATAAAGCCAAATCAAATAAAGGAGAAAATAAAATGGCAATCAATCGACCGGATTAATGTGTGAAATAAATTCACACTTAATAAACGAAGATCAAAACAAATCAGGGAAAAAATAATGGTAAATAGTAGTTAAGAAATAAAAACAAAACGAATAAAATTTATTAAAAGAAAGGGAAAGGGGGGCGTGAATCATAACACAGGTTAAAAGGGGGTCGCGAAACCTAAAAGATTGAGAAACGCTGCGTTAGATTCTCACAGCATCCTGCGATGGTAAATTCTGAATGAACATATCATTCACGTCAGCTTGGACCATCGTGGGGCAGGCTTAAAGAAACTTTCCAGGGTAGGCTCAGCCTCCCTTGGCGCCCCTCTAGCTACGGCCCTGAATACGGTTACAATACTTACGGTCTTACGAGTTAGTGCTTCACTTTCGTGTACTATCTGCGGTTAACGAATCGGACACTTACTCTGAACGACCCTGTATTTTAACCATGCGAAAAATAATAATCTCCGATACTAATATAATATTGAATCCGAAACCCTCTTGTGACACGTGCCGTTGTTAATTTCAGCTTTAAGCTTAAGCACGATATCATACAATTTTTTTTTAACGATTTTAAATAGCGCTTTCGATTGGCATGCACTATGTGCACTTCATCTCGTTTTAACATCGTGGGATAAAATGAGACGAAGATACTCTCAGTGCACATGGTGCACCCCAATCGAAAGCGCCATGAGTGTTTCATAATTATTGAATTTCAAGTTGACCTTTGTGTCAATAAATCATCTTAACAAACCAGTTTAAAATCTCTGCATACGCTCGTAACAATTTTATATAAAATTCGAAAACAAAAATCAGAATTCCAACGTAAATAAACTTTCTGATATGTAAACAATGATATGTAGATACGATTCGAAAACCGAGAGAAATTATAGCGTTTTCGCTCACCTCACAGAAAAAGACGAAGCGGAAGAAGAATTTTGTGACCGAGCTTTTTTTTATACACTTGAGTACACACATAGAAATCTGAGGAAGGAAGGAAGGAAGGAAAAAATATCAACACTGTACTTCATCAACAACAATCGTGGGCGTTATTTAAAGATCATGCCCCAAGCGATCCAGTTCCTTAAGCAGAAAGTCGACGTCGGCTTCTGTGACTGCGGCAGACGAGATGATGTTCCGGAAGAAGTTAGGCCGCGCATCGTCCGGCTGGTACCCCACCATTAACGTACCGACTTCCATCATGCGCCCCTTCAGAATCGGAATCATCTACAGTGGAAACAGAGCTTAAGAATTTCTGCTCGAAGCTCAGCTCGACCTGTAAGCCTATATACCTTGCCCAATTCCTTTTCCCTGGCTGGAGTGTGGGGGATTTTTCTCAGGCGTGTTGGGATGTACCAGAAGCTCACGTTGACCATTTCCGGTTCGAGGATGAGGTAGAACTTGTCCGGCTGTTCTTTGATGCGCTTCACCATGTACTCGGAAAGCTCCATCAATCGATCCATGTGTTTCTCAAAACCATCGTCTCCCTGCAAACAAACAGCAAGGTTTCCTTTTAAATAAAACAAGTTGTAAAGGATCGAATATTCAGTGCGTAAAACCTTAATTGAGTGCATAAATTAGGGATAAAGTTGTCAACAGAGTTCCTGTATATGATTAATAAGATGCAGGAACTCTAGCTGTAAATGTTGTACTGTAAAAAAGAAGATAAGTTAATAATAAGAAAAAATAAAATAAGATAAAGTCAAATCCAGTAAAAGAAAAAAATGAGAAGGTAAGTAAGTCAATCGACGGAATTAAAATGTAAAATAAATTAAACTCGATGCGTATAAAAGAAAAACAAAAACAAAAGACGATCGATTTACCGTTGAAAAATAAAACCGCGCCATAGTAAAATTAAACAGAAGAAAAAATAAAACCAAAAGTGGAACAATAAAAACGATTCAAACACAAAAGAATTTACAGGAATGAACAAAGACCTATGAAATCGGTTTTATTAAAAATTGAATTAAATAAAGCCAAATAAGATATTAAAAAAAAACAAAAACAAAAACGATCACACAAGAACGATAACCAAAAAATAAAAAAAAAATCATATCAAATAAAATGAAACGGAAAAAAAGTCGAATGAGAGAAAAGAAAAACAAGACAAAAATGATGAAGACGGTCGAGTAAAAGAAAACCAAACAAAAGATGATCGACTGATAACCAGAAAATAAAAAAAAAATCATGTCAAATAAAATCAATCAATCAATCAAACAAAAGATGATCGACTGAAAACCAGAAAATAAAAAAAATCATGTCAAATAAAATCAATCAATCAATCAAACAAACAAAAGATGATCGACTGAAAACCAGAAAATAAAAAAAATCATGTCAAATAAAATCAATCAATCAATCAAACAAAAGATGATCGACTGAAAACCAGAAAATAAAAAAAATTATGTCAAATAAAATCAATCAATCAATCAAACAAACAAAAGATGATCGACTGAAAACCAGAAAATAAAAAAAAATCATGTCAAATAAAATCAATCAATCAATCAAACAAACAAAAGATGATCGACTGAAAACCAGAAAATAAAAAAAATCATGTCAAATAAAATCAATCAATCAATCAAACAAAAGATGATCGACTGAAAACCAGAAAATAAAAAAAATTATGTCAAATAAAATCAATCAATCAATCAAACAAACAAAAGATGATCGACTGAAAACCAGAAAATAAAAAAAATTATGTCAAATAAAATCAATCAATCAATCAAACAAACAAAAGATGATCGACTGAAAACCAGAAAATAAAAAAAATCATGTCAAATAAAATCAATCAATCAATCAAACAAAAGATGATCGACTGAAAACCAGAAAATAAAAAAAAATATGTCAAATAAAATCAATCAATCAATCAAACAAAAGATGATCGACTGAAAACCAGAAAATAAAAAAAATTATGTCAAATAAAATCAATCAATCAAACAAACAAAAGATGATCGACTGAAAACCAGAAAAAAAAAATCATGTCAAATAAAATCAATCAAACAAACAAAAGATGATCGACTGAAAACCAGAAAATAAAAAAAATCATGTCAAATAAAATCAATCAATCAAACAAACAAAAGATGATCGACTGAAAACCAGAAAATAAAAAAAATCATGTCAAATAAAATCAATCAATCAATCAAACAAAAGATGATCGACTGAAAACCAGAAAATAAAAAAAATTATATCAAATAAAATCAATCAATCAATCAAACAAACAAAAGATGATCGACTGAAAACCAGAAAATAAAAAAAATTATGTCAAATAAAATCAATCAATCAATCAAACAAACAAAAGATGATCGACTGAAAACCAGAAAATAAAAAAAATTATGTCAAATAAAATCAATCAATCAATCAAACAAACAAAAGATGATCGACTGAAAACCAGAAAATAAAAAAAATTATGTCAAATAAAATCAATCAATCAATCAAACAAACAAAAGATGATCGACTGAAAACCAGAAAATAAAAAAAATCATGTCAAATAAAATCAATCAATCAATCAAACAAAAGATGATCGACTGAAAACCAGAAAATAAAAAAAAATATGTCAAATAAAATCAATCAATCAATCAAACAAAAGATGATCGACTGAAAACCAGAAAATAAAAAAAATTATGTCAAATAAAATCAATCAATCAAACAAACAAAAGATGATCGACTGAAAACCAGAAAAAAAAAATCATGTCAAATAAAATCAATCAAACAAACAAAAGATGATCGACTGAAAACCAGAAAATAAAAAAAATCATGTCAAATAAAATCAATCAATCAAACAAACAAAAGATGATCGACTGAAAACCAGAAAATAAAAAAAATCATGTCAAATAAAATCAATCAATCAATCAAACAAAAGATGATCGACTGAAAACCAGAAAATAAAAAAAATTATATCAAATAAAATCAATCAATCAATCAAACAAACAAAAGATGATCGACTGAAAACCAGAAAATAAAAAAAATTATGTCAAATAAAATCAATCAATCAATCAAACAAACAAAAGATGATCGACTGAAAACCAGAAAATAAAAAAAATCCTGTCAAATAAAATCAATCAATCAATCAAACAAAAGATGATCGACTGAAAACCAGAAAATAAAAAAAATTATGTCAAATAAAATCAATCAATCAATCGAAACGAAAAAAAAACAAACTGATCAATTAATAGTTGACAAGAAAAACAAAAAAATGAAATTGATGAAAAGAAAACAATAAAAGTCGATTGTATTAAAAATTGAATAAAGTCAAACGAGGAGTAAAAAAAATAAATGATCTATTGATGTATACTTATTTCAGGAATCACTGTTCAAGAGTAAAAAAAGAAAAATTAATCTGAAGCACAGATTCGAAAACATGATGATAAAATTAGGACCGAAATAAAAGATTGTATAATACTAACAATAAATCAAATTGATTTGAAAATTGAGGAATTTTATCATATAAAAGGAAAATAGACAATCAATTAATAATTTAAAAACTAAATAAAATAAATTCAAATTGAAATTAAAAAGAAAACAAAAATGGCGACCAATCGACGGGATTAAAGTTTAAAGCAAATAAAAGACGATCAACTGATAATCAAAAAGAAGAAGAAACCATGTCAAATAAAATTACACACAAAAGAAAAAAGATAAGAGTTGAAAAATTAAAACAAAACAAAGAAAATCGATCACAAGAAAAAACAAAAGTCGATAATTGATCCTATTAAAAACTGAATTAAATAAATAAAGTCAAATAAGGAATTGAAAAAAAAGAAAAACAGAAAACAAAAGACGATCGGCGATGAAGAAAAGACTAAAAATGAAAATTATATAAAACTAAGTCGAATCGAACCAGAGCTCTGTCCGGATTAAAATGTAAAATAAATTAAACTCGAAGCTAAACAAAAACAAAAGACGATCGATTTACAGTTGAAAAATTAAATCACGTCAAAGTAAAATCAATCAAAAGAAAAAACATTAAAAAAAATGATAAATAAAAGTGAAAAATCGAATAAAAAACGAATAAAAGAAAGAACGAAGAACAACTTATGAAATCGAACTTATTTGAAAATTGAATTAAATCAAGTCAAATAAGAAAATAAAGAAAATTAATTAATTAAAACGTTCCACGATAACGAAGGTAGTGACGAAAATAAACATTTTCTAAAACTAAGTCAAATCTAATCGAGGGCGTTTCAGATTCGAAAGTTTGAACAAAAGAAGAAGACAAAAGAGACACAAACTGATGATTTAATTTATTATAGAATAGAACTAGATCGAATCAAGAAGAGACAAAAAGGCGAACAATTCGTAAAAAAATTTACTGCAAATCGTCATGCGTCAGGTCAAAAATTGTTGTAGAATGTCACTATTTAAACTACTGACCGATTTAAAATTAAAAAGACGATCAACTGATAATCGAAAAGAAGAAGAAATCATGTCAAATAAAATCAAACAAAAGAAGAAGAAAATGCAGTTGAAAAATGAAAACTAAGAAAATCGATCACAAGAAAAAACAAAGCTCGATACTTGATCCTATCAAAAACTGAATTCAATAAATAAAGTCAAATAAGGAATTGAAAAAGAAAAAAGAAAAACAAAAAACAAAAGACGATCGGCGAAGGAGATAAGACTAAAAATGAAAATTATGTAAAACTAAGTCGAATCGAACGAGAGCTCTGTCGGCATTAAAATGTAAAATAAATTAAACTCGAAGCGAATAAAAGAAGAACAAAAACAAAAGACGATGATCAATTTACAGTTCCAATAGAAGTCCAATTGAATCAAGAACATTGCAGAATCTTGACGAAATTGATAATTCAAATATAATGTAAAGTCAAACTGAATTTAAGAAAAAGAGAAGAAACGATCGGTTTATAATTAAAAAAAAAGTCACTTCAGATAAGTAACAGATTGTCACAAATTAACAAAATTTTAATTTAACATTGTTAGTATCTAAGTAAATCTAGACCTACTATTTTAGAAATATTAATTAAGGCCCGATTTCATATTCGAAACTAAAGAGACTTTAAAAATAAAAGTCACAGTCATATGTCCAAAAAGACGGGAAAACGTAGTTATTTATGCATCAGGATGTGACTTCCATTTTAAAGTCTCCTTTAGTTCGATTATGAAATCGGCCCTTAATTTGAATTAATTTGAAAGGGGGCTGATACGAAATTTTTATTTTTTTTTGTAAGGGGTCGATGCTTAAAAAGGGTTGGAAACCCTTGATCTGTAATCATGTTGAGAGTCAAAAAGAAAAAGAGAGACCTCGGTAAATAATTTGCTGTGTGTACATAATATAATCTCCTCAGTACTCCCTTAACAAATCGTACTTTTTTTTTAGAGAAACTGCCTTTCTGAGCAGGTCTTATTCCAGGAGTAACATCTGTTGTGTGAAGGCTACATTTTATAGTCTGCAATAAATTTTTGCATTTTTTTTAGAATTCAAGTTTCACTTTTGTTAATTGTAATTGTAATTGTAATAATTAATAGTAGTTTATACAACGAATTTATAAAGCATGTCTTCTTTTACGAATGAGGATCACACTTGCAATAATCGCAGTATGTACAGTTGCGATCAATCGAATCGAGACCGATTGACAGTTTCGTAACCCTTACTATCAGCGTTAATAAGGGTGCAGTTAACTTACAGCGGTCTCGATTAGGTTGATCACGACTGTACCTCGATATTAAGACCTAAACCTAGTATTAGCGTAGAAGATGTCACATCAAATTTTAGTGTTTCATTTTATATTTACTTTTTCCATTTCATTGTCATATTTTTATTTCACAGTTTTACTTCTTCTCGACTGTGGTCATTAATTACATTTTTATTTCATACTTTCAAACAATGACATATTTTAGAAACTGAATCATGTCCAGATTTAATGAAGGGCCACGCATATTCGAAGCACCACAACTAAATAATTTAATTTTTAAAGTTAGGTTTTCTTTTAATCATTAAGTTAAATACAGAAAACTGTTTCAAGAAGAAGGTATCTGTGTTGTATGTGAATAATGGGCGCGTTCAGGTGACCGAGCGCGAGCGTTTTGATTGTGATTGTTTTCGTTTTGACTGACTCGGTGTAGCCATTGAACGGACATGTTAAGGTCCAATCGCCGCTACCATTAGCACATTAAGTTGCCTGTTCAGAAAGCAATAGCAACTCAGTTGCTGGGTCACCTGAACGCCACCAGTGTATGCGGAGGTATTATTGATCTGCTCTCTGTTGTTGTTAGAGCAAATCTTCGTGAGATGGCGCTCCACAGCAATACGTACAATGTTGCAACCCTTCCCTATATATGACCGGCAGCTTGCAAGCGTTGTTTAAAAAGGGTGTTTGCTACTCGATAGCACATGGATCTTTATGGGTCCGTGGGGTATGGCAATCAAGACATACTCAGCACATAATTTTTGTATCTTCGGGGGCTGTTTCTTGTCAACGTACAGAGGCGCTCCCCACTAATTCAAATCCAAACCTAACACATGATAATCATCAACGAGCGGATGACCTGAGGTTTTACTTGCAGTTATTCAAACCGTAATCATTATATTAAAATTATTTTTATGGAATCTTGTAAGTAAATTTATTTTATATTATATATACATTCATTCAACGACTTATAAGGTCTCGGACAATGCAACTCGCCTGCATTCGTCATCAAAAACCTCAGTTCCGCCGCTCACTGTTAATCATCCAAATAATTTTATTTATAAATTTGGTGACGTAACTGTTAGAATTTTTTATATTTAACATTTATTAATTTTAACGTGCTTTCAAAGTTCCATTCTAAAATAACTAAACAAAAAAAAAATCTATTGTAAATAACAATAACTAGATAGAAGAAAAAGCTTTTACGAATTTAATCGTTTTGACAAGACTGACACTTGCTTCAATTCAAATGCAACCTGATGTTTTTGTTCAAAATTAAGGGGTTCCCAACCCCAACCTTTTTTAAACATCGATCCCTTACAAAATAAAAATAAAATTCCATCGAGCGAGCCCCTTTCAAATTTAATTAACATTTCTAAAACAGTTTTTATAGATGTACTAAAAATATTAAATTTAATTTTGTTTTTAATTGCAATTTGCTTTTCTATTTGACTTGATTTAATTGTTTTTTTTTTTTAATAATGAATCGATCAGTGGTTTAAACAGTGACATCCTACCGGTCATTTTTGACCTGACGCACGACGATTTGCGACAATTTTTTTTATAAATCGATCGCCTTTCTGTCTTTCGATTTAATTTTATTTCGTAATAAATTGAAAAAAAAAACTAATCTTTTTTACATCTACGTCTACGTCTACGTCTATGTTTAAATGGATTTCCACCACGTATCGACCAAATCAGTGAAATAACTGAATAATCGGTTTGATTCTCTTTTGTCTTCTTCTTTTGTTTTCAAACTTTCGAATCGGAAACGCCCTTGATTAGATTTGACTTAGTTTTATAAAATGTTTATTTTCGTCATTATCTTCGTTATCGTGGATCGATTTTATTGTCCTTTTTTTAAATTTCTTATTTGACTTTATTTAATTCAATTTTCAAGAAAATCGATTTTATAAATAGTCCTTTGTTCTTTCTTTTATTCGTTTTCATTTGATTTGTTTTTTTAATTTATTTTTCCACTTTAATTTATCTTTTTTTTCAATTTTTTTTCTTTTGATTGATTTTACTTTGACGTGATTTAATTTTTAACTGTAAATCGATCGTCTTTTGTTTTTGTTTTCTTTTGTTCGCTTCGAGTTTAATTTATTTTACATTTTAATCCCGACAGAGCTCTCGTTCGATTCGACTTAGTTTTACATAATTTTAATTTTTAGTCTTATCTTCATCGCCGATCGTCTTTTGTTTTTGTTTTTCTTTTTTTCAATTCCTTACTTGACTTTATTTATTTAATTCAGTTTTTAATAGAATCAATTATCGACCTTTGTTTTTTTTTTGTAATCGATTTTCTTAGTTTTGTTTTCATTTTTCAACTGCATCTTTTTTTCTTCTTTTGTTTGATTTTATTTGACATGGTTTCTTCTTCTTTTCAATTATCAGTTGATCGTCTTTTTAATTTTAAATCGGTCAGTAGTTTAAACAGAGACATCCTACCACAATTTTTGACCTGACGCACGACGATTTGCAGCATTTTTTTTTATAAATTGTTCGCCTTTTTGTCTTTTCTTAATTCGATCTAGTTCTATTCTATAATAAATTGAATCATCAGTTTGAGTCTCTTTTGTCTTCTTCTTTTGTTTAAACTTTCGAATCGGAAACGCCCTCGATTAGATTTGACTTAGTTTTATAAAATGTTTATTTCGTCACTACCTTCGTTATCATGGAGCGTTTTAATTATTTTTTTTTCTTATTTGACTTTATTTAATTCAATTTTCAAATAAGTTCGATTTTATAAGTAGTTCTTCATTCTTTCTTTTATTCGTTTTTTATTCGATTTTTCACTTTTCTTTGTCATCTTTTTTAATTTTTTTTTCTTTTGATTGTTTTTACTTTGACGTGATTTTATTTTTCAACGGTAAATCGATCGTCTTTCGTTTTCGTTTTTCTTTTGTTCGCTTCTAGTTTAATTTATTTTACATTTTAATCCCGACAAGGCTCACGTTCGATTCGACTTAGTTTTACATAATTTTCATTTTTAGTCTTATCTTCATCGCCGATCGTCTTTTGTTTTTTGTTTTTCTTTTTTTTTCAATTCCTTATTTGACTTTATTTATTTAATTCAGTTTTTAATAGGATCGATTATCGACCTTTGCTTTTTTTGTGACCGATTTTCTTTGTTTGGTTTTTATTTTTCAACTGTTATCTTTTTTCTTTTGTTTGATTTTATTTGACATGATTTCTTCTTCTTTTTAATTATCAGTTGATCGTCTTTTGTTTGCTTTACACTTTAATCCCGTCGATTGATCGCCATTTTTGTTTCCTTCTTTATTCAGTTTGACTTTATTTTATTTTTTTTAATTATTGATAGATTGTCCTTTTTCCTTTTATGTGATAAAATTCGTCAATTTTTAAACAATTTGATTCATTGTTAGTATTATACAATCTTCTATTTTGGTCCTAATTTTATCATCATGTGTTCGAACCTGTGCTTCAGATTAATTTTTTGTTTTTGCTATTGAACTATTTCTGAATTAAGTATACATCAATATATAGGTAGATCATTTATTTTTTTTACTCCTCGTTTGACTTTATTCAATTTTTAATACAATCGACCTTTATTGTTTTCTTTTCATCAATTTAATTTTTTTGTTTCTCTTGTTAACTATTAATTGATCAGTTTGTTTTTTTTCCGTTTCATTTTATTTGATATGATTTTTTTTATTTTGTGGTTATCGTTTTTGTTTTTGTTTTTTTTTAAATTTATTATTTGGCTTTATTTAATTCAATTTTTAATAAAACCAATTTTATAGACCTTCGTTCATTCCTGTAAATTCTTTTGTCTTTGATTCGTTTTTATTTCTCCACTTCAATTTATCAACTTTTGGTTTTATTTTTTCTTCGGCTTGATTTTACTTTGACGTGATTTTATTTTTCAACGGTAAATCGATCGTCTTTTGTTTTTGTTTTTCTTTTATTCGCTTTGAGTTTAATTTATTTTACATTTCAATCCCGGCGATTGACTTACTTGCCTTCTTGTTTTTTCTTTTACTGGATTTGACTTTATCTTATTTTATTTTTTTTCCGTTTCATTTTATTTGACATGATTTTTTTTTATTTTCTGGTTATCAATCGATCGTCTTTTGTTTGGTTTTCTTTTACTCGACCGTCGTCATCATTCTTGTTTTGTTTTTCTTTTCTCTCATTCGACTTTGTTTTATTTTTAAGCCAATGACACACTTAAAATAAAAATCTAGAAAGTTATTTATTGTTTTCTTAGTACAGCAAATTCGGACTGAACACGGTTATGCACTCATCGATTCATTTATTTCTTGTACTTACTGGGAATGAGAAATGCTTATTTGAAACAAGACAGAAAGCGCTGATGTATGCACAATTGCCTACCTTTCATCTTTAAGTCTCGAAAACAGCGCGTTTTCGTAATAATTAACCGCATTGTTGTGAGTTTTCTTGCATAATAATGAATGGAAATAATAATAATGAATAATAATTCAATGTAAAGGGAACAAACAATAATCAACGTTTAAATACAAAATTCACGGAAGGCATACAGCATGTCCCCAGTGGCGCAATTGGTTAGCGCACGGTACTTATAAGACAGTAGTCGTGAGCGATGCCGGGGTTGTGAGTTCGAGCCTCACCTGGGGAATTTTCTTTTTTTTTTAATTATAACAGCGTTACAAAATTAATTTTCTTTAAAGGATTCACGTATGCAGCCAAATGAAAGGGCAGAGAAGAATAAATAGGTTTAAATCGTGTTATTTAGAACATCCAAATTTACAAGCAACATACTGTTTAGGAACAGTGGCGTAGCCACGAGGTGGGAGATCTTGGTGCAGCGTTTCCCAAACTGTGGGGCGCGCCCCCTTGGGGGGGCGCCTAAGTTTTCAAAGGGGGGCGCAGCAGAATAAATATAAAAAAATTGAACGCAAATTGCAACTAATTTATCAACTTACTTTTTACAAAAAAATGTTATGCACCCCTTCCCACCCCCTTCAACTTCTTTATTTTTTACTTTAGAAAGAAGTCTTTTTTATAAAACTGACGTAGACTAATTCAAAGTTCTTGCTGATATTTACAGAAAAACAAATGAACATCGCGTAACTGAGATATAAACTGAAATTTTAATTTTTTAATCGGAAAACTTGGTATTTTTTTAATTTATTGGTATCTGAAATAATAATCGCCTTTCTTTTTCTTAAACAAATTTTATCTTTTAAAATTTTGTTTCATTAAAACGTAACATTGTGTCTAAGAGACGATTATTCATATTTTGTAGCACGGGTATATCGACCCTGTGGAGGTCGATGAAGACTTGAAAGGGGTCGATGAACCTTTATTAAGGGTCCGCTAGGGGTCTTTCAGGGTGTCGGAGTTGTTAAGTCTTGTGTAATGAAGGTCTTGTTGAATAGTTTATAAAAAAAGTAAAAAAAATACATATAATATTAAAAGAATTTGAATTAGCTCGTATAAAGGAGAGAAAAGAGACGTTCAATTGATTATCAAAATAAAAACATTCCTAAAATACGAATAAAATCGAATGAAATAAAAACAAAAGACAATCGTTAAACGAGACAGGACGAAAATAAAAATTGTGTGAAACTCATTAACTCAAATCGATATAAACTGACTTTCACCAGAACCAAAAATTTAATTTAATTTAATAATTAAAAAATAAAATAAATTCGCCGAAAATAGCATAGCATCATTCGGCGGAATTAAAATGTAAAATAAAATAATCATAAATCGTGCAAAAAAAAGATACAAAAGACATTCAATTGATAATTAAAAAAATCAAAAGTCATATCAACTAAAATCAAACCGAAGGGAAAACAAGTAACAAGATGATTAATTGTTAATTTAAAAGTAAAAAACAAAACGAATGAAATCGATTAAAAGAAAAAACAAAGGTCCATCGCTTGATTATATTAAAAGTTAAATAAAATAGAGTCAAATGAGGATTGTATAAAAATAAAGGGCGATGATAAAGTTAGGACCAAAATAAAAATTATACAAAACTAACAATAAGTCAAATCGATTTAAAAATTGACAAATTTTGTCATGATCCAAAGAATAATCTGTAAATTTTAAGAACAAAACTGAGCGATCAGTGAATAATTTAAAAACAAAATAAAGCCAAATCAAATAAAGGAGAAAATAAAACGGCAATCAATCGACCGGATTAATGTGTAAAATAAATTCACACTCAATAAACGAAAATCAGAACAAATCCGGGAGAAAATTATGGTAAATAGTAGTTAAAAAATAAAAACAAAACGAATAAAATATATTAAAAGAAAAGGAAAAGGTGGGCGTGAATCATAACACAGCTCAAAAGGGGGTCGCAAAACCTAAAAGTTTGGGAAACGCTGTCTTAGTGCGTCGTCATTCATCATTAACCAAACATGTCCAGAACCCAAACTACAAAAACAAAAAACAAAAAAAAAATTGTACTATCTCATGCAATGCAAATTAATTTTATTAAAGGCGTATACAAGTCAACCAAAAGAAAATATTATTTTTCTTGCCGTAACTTAAAAACATATTTCCTTTGTTAATTCAGAGATGAATTTGGAAGAAAAAGGAACACACACACTTTTAGACAAAATTAAAACATTAAAGGACCGCTAACGACAAGAATTATGATGTACAGGCTGACTACGCGCGAGTTCCCATATCCCATTTAACTTTTCTATTTTTGAACTTTGAAGAAAGAAATGCTTAATACGAAACTGGTACAGACTAATTCAAAGTTCTTGCTGACGTTTAGAAAATAACAAATACATGCAAATCGGATAACCGACAAATATTTTTTTTTTAAATTAATTTACTTTTGATTTACACGAGGACGTAACAAATGGTATAATTACATATTATCTAATTCTTACCTTTGCTCTCCATTGCAACCACAGTTTAAAAATGTCGTTGTGTCTTCCGCATTGGATGACTTTATCTCCGGTGTCGTATTGCACGTCGTAGAGCTTATCCTGCATGAAGAGGTAATCGGCAGACATGGAATTGCAACTCAGGAGAAGACCCTGCAATTATTTCATTAAAAAAAAAAATCAACAATTACTTTATAACACGGTGCATAATAATATAGGTGATCCGCTAGAGCATTCGGTTGTACATTGATATTTAACATAACATCAATGATAACATAAGATCAATGTACGAGGGCGGTAGCTGAAGGCAGGGAGGCAAAATGATCATTGTTAGAGAGGGAATAGTGTTTACGCCTTGATCAAGACATAACATGGAGGAGGAATCTTAGAGGCATTCATTAAAATGTGTGATGTGAAGATAATTCTTCTTTTTAGAGGGTTACATAAAACCAAATTAATAATTTTTAAAGATAAACTGTTTTCTAAAAAACGAAGTACTATTTGGAATGTTACGTTGGGTGAACCTCGTGGGGGGGGGGACTAACAAAACAGCACAAGAGAACGAAAATATTTCAAACATTTCGCAAGTGTTTACTACACATCAGCATTAATAACGCAGCCGAGCTATCTCCGGAATGCCAAATTGAAAATTCCGATGCGCTCCGTGCATGTACACCACCGCACAAAAGTAACGGGCGAACACACACGTCTTGACCGATCAATAAATAATATCTACAGAGAAAGCAAAAATTATTTTGGTCAAGGGGCGCTCATTATATAAAAACTCGGGCAGCCAATTTTAACAATCAAAAAATGTTTCAGACAATCCACGAACCTAAACAATTTTAATATCCATGAGTGTTTACTAACTGCCCTTGGCTAAAATAATCTTGAATGTCAAAATATAAATTGTTGCATGGATACAAAAATGCTCGCTCACGTTTTCTTTGAAGTGAATGGTCGAACACTGCAAGAGGGCCCCCATGAGTTTGTGCGGGTTCCATGTCACCGAGTCGGCCCTGGAACAACAGCAAGCAAAAAAAATATTCACTCGACATCTGTTCCTGTTGCAATTAGAACGCGAATTTTCTAAGCCGAAGTCGCTCGTCCCATCTGCGCGTTTCTCATGTAATCAGGGATTACTCCCGGGTTCAAACTTCGCACACGTACAAGCTTTTGCTCTTTGTTAAGTTCGGGAAATCGCTTTTCGTTTCGTACGAAACGGCAGCAGCGCATGTGTTCGATCGCTCGAACGTTTCAAGGCGTCATAAACTTGTCGAAAACGGTGAAATTTCTAATCTTAAGAATTTAAATTGATAGGTAACAGTTTCCTGGAGTTTTTCTGTATTGAGAAAGAACGAACCGCATTGGCCGGTTAGCCTTTTTTTTTTTTTTTTTGAAAAAAAGGCCCTTCTTCAATTCGTATCGTAAGCGTTCGTGACCTGACGGACAGCATCCGCATATGGCCACTCTCTCACATGCTGATTCGTTTCATTTTATTCATTCATTAGTTCTATTCATCCTTCTATCCATCCATCCAGACACTCATCTATTCCAACCGACCGAAATCGTACAGACTGTCGTCAAAAACAGAATAGGAATTGGATTACTTCCTTCAGCCAAACATTCATTCAGCCATCCAACTAACTTTCATTCTCCCATCCATTTATTATTTCTATTCATCTTTCTATCCATCCAACCAGACACTCATTTATTCCATCCGATCGAAACAGTAGAGACTGTCGCCAAAAACAGAATAGGAATTGGATTACTTCCTTCGGCCAATCATTCATTCAGCCATTCAACTAATTTTCATTCTTCCATCCATTCATTCTTCCTATTCATCCTTCTATCCATCCATCCAGACACTCATCTATTCCATCCGATCGAAACCGTAGAGACTGTCGCCAAAAACAGAATAGGAATTGGATTACTTCCTTCAGCTAATCATTGATTCAACCATCCATTCGTCTTTCATTCTTTCATTCTTCCATTCATTTCTGTTTATTCATTCTGTTTTCCGTCCATACTCTCATCTATTCCATCCGATCGAAACAGCAGAGAGAGAGTGTCATCAAAAATAGAGTAGAAACTGAATCATATTTCCTTTAGCCAATCATTTATTAAGTAAACATTCTTCCATCCATTCATTCTTCGATTGGTCCTTCTATTTCATCCATTCATCCGTACTATTCTCTATTCCATTCGACCCCGAAATAATAAAAGACTGTCGTCAAAACAAAATAGGAACTGGATCACACTTTCTTTAGGCAATCATTCATTCAACCACCCATTTCATTTTCACTCTTCCATCTGTCATTTTAATTCTTCCAATTATCCATCCATCTATGCTTTTATTCATCCTTCTATTCATTCTTCTGTCCGTCGATTTTCTATTCCATCCGTCCTCTCATCTATCCCGTCCTCCAACCACTCATCCAACCATTATTTTCATGGTGCTTGTTACAAAGAGTCAGTTAGGCTCGGCTTTTCAATCACTGGTTAACCTTAACTCTCAGTTTATTTCCATGGTAACGGGCATAAAGACAATTGTTTCCATGGCAATAAACTGAAAGTTAATGTCAACTTGTGATTGAAAAATCGGCTCTAAGGCGCAGGGGCCTTGTTCTCAAGTAGCTCGACTATGTGTCATATGTGAAAATGACGTAGACTATTACACAAAACACAAAAATTTCGAGAATTGCGTCATTTTGACGTCATTTTCGCATGCGACACATAGTCAAGTGACTTGAGAATAAGGCCCCAGTTTTACAATAACAGTTTAACTTTGAGCCGAAGCTTAAACCCTTCACAGCAATTGTTGAAATGATCGTTGCTAGGGGTTTAAGCGTCAGCTCAAAGTTGAGCCGCATTAGTAAAACTGGACCTTGGTGACGCACGATCACGTCTTTTAAACTTAATAATATTTAGGCCCGATTTCAAAATCGAACTAAAGGAGTCTTCAAAATTAAAAAAGTCACAGTCACATGTCCGAAAAGATTCGAAAACGTAGTTATTTATACATCAAAATGCGACTTTAATTTTAAAGACTCCTGGAGTTCGATTATGAAATCGGGCCTAAATATTACCGAGTATAAAAGACGTGATTGTACATCACCAAGGTCCAGTTTTACAAATGCGGCTCAATTTTGAACTGACGCTTAAACCCCTAGCAACGATCATTTCAACGATTGTTGCGAAGGGTTTAAGTTTCGGCTCAAAGTTAAACCGTTATTGTAAAACTGGGGCCCTATTCTCAAGTCACTCGACTATGTGTCGTATGCGAAAATGACGTCAAAATGACGCAATTCTCGAAATTTCTGTGTAGTTTTGTGTAAGAGTCTACGTCATTTTGACGTCATTTTCGCATACGATACGTAGTCGAGTGACTTGAGAACAGGGCGCCTGGGCCTTAGGGCCGATTTTTCAATCACAAGTTGACATTAATTTTCAGTCTATTGCTACGGAAACAATTGTCTTTATACCTGTTACCACGGAAATAAACTTGAATTAAGATTAACCTCCGATTGAAAAACTGGGCCTAAGGTACAGTTTTACAAATGCGGCTCAACTTTGAGCTGACGCTTAAACCCCTAGCAACAATCATTTCAACGATTGTTGCGAAGGGTTTAAGTTTCGGCTCAAAGTTAAACCGTTATTGTAAAACTGGGGCCCTATTCTCAAGTCACTCGATTATGTGTCGTATGCGAAAATGACGTCAAAATGACGCAATTCTCGAAATTTCGGTGTGGTTTTATGTAAGAGTCTACGTCATTTTAATGTCATTTTCGCATATGATACGTAGTCGAGTGACTTGAGAACAGGGCCCCTGGGCCTTAGGGCCGATTTTTCAATCACAAGTTGACATTAACTTTCAGTTTATTGCCATGGAAACAATTGTCTTTATGCCTGTTACCATGGAAATAAACTGAGAGTTAAGATTAACCTCCGATTGAAAAACCGAGCCTCTTTGTAACAAGCACCATGAAAATAATCGTTGGCTGAGTGGTTGAAGGACGGAATAGATGAGAGGACGGTTGGAATAGAGGATCAACGGACAGAAGGATGAATAGAAGAATGAATGAAACCATAGATGGATGGATAGATGGAAGAATTAAAATGGCAGATGGAAGAATGAAAATGAAATGGGTGGTTGAATGAATGATTGTCTAAAGGAAGTGTGATCCAGTTCCTATTTTGTTTCGACGACAGTCTTTTATTATTTCGGTGTCGGATGGAATAGAGAATAGTATGGATGAATGGATGAAATTGAAGGACCAATCGAAGAATGAATGGATGGAAGAATGTTGACTTAATGAATGATTAGCTAAAGGAAGTATGATTCAGTTTCTACTCTATTTTTGATGACAAGTCCCTCTCTATTGTTTGGATCGGATGGAACACATGAGAGTATGGACGGAAAACAGAATGAATAAACAGAAATGAATGGAAGAATGAAAGAACGAAAGACGAATGGATGGTTGAATCAATGATTGGCTGAAGGAAGTAATGCAATTTAATTCTCTTTTTTGGCGACAGTTTCCACTGCTTCGATCGGACGGAATAGATGAGTGTCTGGATGGACGGATAGAAGGATGAATAGAAAGAATGAATGGATGGGAGAATGAAAGTTAGTTGGATGGCTGAATGAATGATTGGCCGAAGGATGTAATCCAATTCCTATTCTGCTTTTGGCGACAGTCTCTACGGCTTCGATCGGATGGAATAGATGAGTGTCTGGATGGATGGATAGAAGGATGAATAGAAATAATGAATGGATGGGAGAATGAAAATTAGTTGGATGGCTAAATGAATGATTGGCCGAAGGAAGTAATCCAATTCCTATTCTGTTTATGGCGACAGTCTCTACTGTTTCGATCGGATGGAATAGATGAGTGTCTGGTTTGTTGGATAGAAGAATGAATAGAAATAATGAATGAATGGGAGAATGAAATTTAGTTGTATGGCTCAATGAATGATTGGTCGAAGGAAGTAATCCAATTCCTATTCTGTTTTTGGCGACAGTCTCTACGGCTTCGATCGGATGGAATAGATGAGTGTCTGAATGGATGGATAGAAGGATGAACAGAAAGAATGAATGGATGGGAGAATGAAATTTAGTTGGATGGCTCAATGAATGATTGGCCGAAAGAAGTAATCCAATTCCTATTCTGTTTTTGGCGACAGTCTCTACGGTTTCGATCGGATGGAATAGATGAGTGTCTGAATGGATGGATAGAAGGATGAATAGAAAGAATGAATGGATGGGAGAATGAAATTTAGTTGGATGACTCAATGAATGATTGGCCGAAGGAAGTAATCCAATTCCTATTCTGTTTTTGGCGACAGTCTCTACGGCTTCGATCGGACGGAATAGATGAGTGTCTGGATGGATGGATAGAAGGATGAACAGAAAGAATGAATGGATGGGAGAATGAAATTTAGTTGGATGGCTCACTGAATGATTGGTCGAAGGAAGTAATCCAATTCCTATTCTGTTTTTGGCGACAGTCTGTACGGTTTCGATCGGATGGAATAGATGAGTGTCTGAATGGATGGATAGAAGGATGAATAGAAAGAATGAATGGATGGGAGAATGAAATTTAGTTGGATGGCTCAATGAATGATTGGCCGAAGGAAGTAATCCAATTCCTATTCTGTTTTTGGCGACAGTCTCTACGGCTTCGATCGGACGGAATAGATGAGTGTCTGGATGGATGGATAGAAGGATGAACAGAAAGAATGAATGGATGGGAGAATGAAATTTAGTTGGATGGCTCACTGAATGATTGGCCGAAAGAAGTAATCCAATTCCTATTCTGTTTATGGCGACAGTCTCTACTGTTTCGATCGGACGGAATAGATGAGTGTCTGGATGGATGGATAGAAGGATGAATAGAAAGAATGAATGGATGGGAGAATGAAAGTTAGTTGTATGGCTGAATGAATGATTGGCCGAAGGAAGTAATCCAATTCCTATTCTGTTTTTGACGACAGTCTCTACGGTTTCGATCGGATGGAATAGATGAGTGTCTGGATGGATTGATAGAAGAATAATGAATGGATGGAAGAATGTACTGTATTGTTTCGGTCGGACAGGCCAGATGAGAGTATAGATGGACAGATAGAAGCATAAATAGAAGAATGAACGGAAGAACGCATGAATGGAACGATAGTTGGCAGAATGAAAGATGGTTATTACGTATTATTGCAAAGCCATAAACACACGATAGGAATTGGAGAAGTATGCAAGGTCACTTACAAAACAAAACACTCAAAAACAAAACCCAAACAATATTCATTAACGCCAACCAAGTTTAAAGTGGAATTGCATGTCAAGAAGAGTTCTTTCTCCCCTGGCGACATCAATGCATGTTTAAAACACGCATTCAAGAGTTGATTAATGATGCGGTATAATTAGCTGGGGTTTTCGCAAGAAATCGCGATCGAATCCGGTAAAGCTCCGGCATTTCGCCCCCCCTTCTTTCCTCGCCTCGCAAAATCAATAAAATCGCGTGTGCGGCGGGCCCATAAAACCCAAAGTGAGGTTCAATTTGCATCAGAACTACTTGCGGCTTTAAAAACACTTATCCTCTCTGTCAAAGCGCCGAAGGCACTCAGGCGTAAAACAGGCAATTGACTTGAAATCGCTCGGCTCTACCTCATCGGTTATGCCGTCGATGGCTTTTCAAATCACCTGATAACTGAAAGCCCTCTTAATAATATGCGTGTGCACTTCAGACGCGATGTAAATATTTGAGTGCATTTCAGAGTTAATGGCCGAGTTATTAACTCCTCCTGCTGGAGTGTGTTACATATTTAAAAGTGCTGCGTGGGATTTTTTTTTGTGGGCTATGCATGTCATGTTTTTCAAAAAATTACTGAAAAGGATCTAGATAAGAGATGATATCCAAGAATTCGTGAAAAGAGCTTTAGACTTACCCCGACGTAAACCCAAATTCTTATGATTTGGGACATCGGAAATCCAACTGTGTTTCAAAACCGTTTTGGATTTTGGTATCTAAAGAAAACCTTTGGTATCTGAGGAAGAAAACCTTCTTCTCATAAAATTCCGAAATACAACTTCACTTCCCCTCCTCTAGGATCTGTAGTTGTCATACATTTAAGCAGCCTTTTGATTTTGATTTTTGAAAAGAGGAAACCGAAGTCGTAAGGGTTAAAAGGCGAACGCAAATGTAAAGATCTCTTTTTTTTAATTTTGGATAAGCCGGGTAGTAAAGTTTCAGTTACATTAACAATAATTTTCCGCACATTCTAACGATTTAAGCAAAGCGAATCGTGAATCGTGTTACAAAATTCCTCTTGTAAAACGTTCAGGTCTCGGTTCTGCTTTCAAAAAAAAAAAAAGTTTCAATTATTATTAATATACATGAAATATCATGTCGTTTTCCCTCGCTGTAAAAATCGCATGCCTCGCTGACGTAATTTTCCAATTAAAATGAACGAACGTGAAATCGCGCGCAGGTGTCTCGCAGTTTACGATATATTGCGAATTTTTTTCCGCTTACAAGTTACAAGTTGCAAAAATGTTGATGAATGCATTTAAAAAAAAAAGAAAAGAAAAGAAATTACCGAATTCGCAACAAATTGGTTTTGCGAACGCGGTTACGAAGTAGGAAACATTAAATAAAACACTCACAATCGGAGAGGACGAGAGTTAATTGCAATACCATACCGCGAATTACGTTTCAAAAAGTTGTAAAGTTTGGACATGTCTTGGTTTAAATTATTTGTCATCCATCTGTTTTTATTTATTTTTTTTAATTATTCTGTGTACTGTTGGCTTACTTACAACAGAAGATACTTGCGCGTTATTTCATTCTGGAAACTGAAATTTTCTTTTTTTCAATTTGATGTCCTCACTATGAGAAAAAAAAGTCGGCGAAGAGTTGGGATCTTTTACTGCTTCTTTAGTATTCTTGTTATCGTTCAGCAGTATTGAGAAAATGTTTATAAAACCAAGTTTTAAAGACTTGCTGTATAAAAATTTATAATAATTATAATATATATAATAATATATAATATAATATGGTTACTTGGGAGATTCTTTTGTCCACGAGAAAGTAATGTACCGGGTGTTGTCAAAAAATCAAACAATAATAAAGACTAACTTAATATCGTATTTCATCAAATGTGCGAAACATATACCGTGTCTTAAGATGAGCGGCGACCGGCGGTATACAGCTAACCGTAATACCTACAGCTTCGGCACCCTTATTAATCGTGATGCGACAATAAGTCTAAGATCAAAGTTGTGCAGAATTAATTCGGCTTTCCAATGGCGCTAGCGAAGCTGCACCTTATTCTGAAACTTTTGCCAGTAAAATTAATTTTTATCGTTGAACCTATTGATTGCGACCCCTTGCGGCCAACTCCGGTACTTCAAAATGTTTTCTTTGAATTTCTCTTGACCACTTTTACTATATTTTTTTTTCTCCCGAAGCTGTGGATATTACGGTTAGCTGCATACCGTCGGTCGCCGTCCATCTTGAGACACCCGGTATATGTTTCGCACATTTGATGAAATATGATATTAAGTTAGTCTTTAATATTGACTGTGTTTTTCTCATTTATGCGTTTGTTTGCTGTATTGTTCTTTTATTTAAATATTAGGCTTTCAAAAACAGCTTAATGCATTTAAATAGATTAATGTCTTTCCATTTACCTCAAAATGAAAAGTGTCACTCGATAGCATTTGTTTGAGCTTATAGATTCGTTTTTTTTTTATCTTATCTCAATAGACTCATTTGGTAATAACTCGAGAACGAAACAAAAGTTATCAATTTTGGGTTTTCACCAAAATGTTCTCTTGATTGGATTCTTTGTAAACGCTGTAAAAGAAATTTCCATTTAAAGTTTTTTGGGAAACTGAGAAAAACTATTACTTTCGCAGCAAATAGCGCCCTCTAACTACTTTATAACAAAGTAGCCGGAGTCGTTCAGTAGAAACTTTAAATCAGCATAAATCTCTTTCAAACGAGCCGAAGTTCGTTAATTTCCGATAAAGAGTACCGAAGTTATGATATTTTTTAAAGTAAATAATTCAACTGTTTTCTGCACCCTTATTAACGGTGATACGACGATAAGTCTAAGATCAAAGTTGTGCAGAATTAATTCGACTTTCCAATGGCGCTAGCAAAGCTGCACCTTATTCTGAAACTTTTGCCAGTAAAATTAATTTTTATCGTTGAGCCTATTGATTGCGACCCCTTGCGGCCAACTCCGACACTTTAAAATACTTTCTACGAATTTCTCGTGGTCACTTTGTCTATAATTTTTTTTCTCCCGAAGCTGTGAGTATTACGGTTAGCTGTATACCGCTGGTCGCCGCTCATCTTGAGACACCCGGTATATGTTTCGCACATTTGATGAAATATGATATTAAGTTAGTCTTTAATATTGACTGTGTTTTTCTCATTTATGCGTTTGTTTGCTGTATTGTTCTTTTATTTAAATATTAGGCTTTCAAAAACAACTTAACGCATTTAAATAGATTAATGTTTTTCTATTTACCTCAAAATGAAAAGTGTCACTCGATAGCATTTGTTAGAGCTTATAGATTCGTTTTTTTTATCTTATCTCAATAGACTCATTTGGTAATAACTCGAGAACGAAACAAAAGTCATCAATTTCGGGTTTTCACTAAAATCTTCACCTGATTGGTTTCTTTGTAATCACTTTAAAAGAAATATCCCTTTCCATTTAAAGTTTTTTTGGGAAACTGAGAAAAACTATTACTTTCGCAGCAAATAGCGCCCTCTAACTACTTTATAACAAAGTAGCCGGAGTCGTTCAGTAGAAACTTTAAATCAGCATAAATCTCTTTCAAACGAGCCGAAGTTCGTTAATTTCCGATAAAGAGTACCGAAGTTGTGATATTTTTTAAAGTAAATAATTCAACTGTTTTCTGCACCCTTATTAACGGTGATGCGACAATAAGTCTAAGATCAAAGTTGTGCAGAATTAATTCGGCTTTCCAATGGCGCTAGCAAAGCTGCACCTTATTCTGAAACTTTTGTCAGTAAAATTAATTTTTATCGTTGAGCCTACTGATTGCGACCCCTTGCGGCCAACTCCGATATTTAAAAATGTTTTCTTCGAATTTCTCTTGGCCACTTTGGCTATAATTTTTTTTCTCCCGAAGCTGTGGGTATTACGGTTAGCTGTATACCGCCGGTCGCCGCTCATCTTGAGACACCCGGTATATGTTTCGCACATTTGATGAAATACGATATTAAGTTAGTCTTTAATATTGTTTGATTTTTTGATTTTCCGAGCGCGTGGAAAGCTGACGATGCAATTCCATTATTGCGTTTCCAGACAGAAGATAAAAAAATAATTCATCTCAATCTCAGAAATAATTATATATCGTAATCTCGTATCTATGTATTAGTTTAACGCCAACAAAATAAATAAATATTTGAATCGTCCAATGTGTTTTTTAGTAAGCTGATTTAAAAGAATAATTACGAAAGTATTCCCGGTTCCAAGATCCAACAAGATTCTTGTCCGTACCAAGTCGTTAAGAAGAGAAGTAATAATTAACAGACGTGTTTATTTAAATGCGTATATAATTACACTTTTGCAACTTTGAATGTGAACCGGGTTTTCAATCAAGATACCCGTAGAGCCCCCGAGCTAGAAGCATACCATTTGTCTCAAGCCCCCCAAACGGAATCTGTCTTCACGACAAGGTCGCCCAATTTAGCCCGTCGTTGACCTCGTATCGAGTACGAGCGATTTAAATTCGGAATAATATCTCTCTTATACGTAACCTCCGGCTGGATATATTAAAAGCCCCTTTTTTCATCGGAGTTAACAAAAAAAAAAAAAAGAAACGAATATCCGAACTTTATAATTTACAACAAACGGAATGATTAATTCGGGTTTCAACATTAAAAAAAAAAAAATTGCATTGCAATGCCAAAACTGGGCTAAATAAATACCAGGCAGAAGCGCAAAGGTCAACGAATACATGCATCAAAATTTGACGAATAGAATTTATGGCTAACCATTTAGGGAGCCGAGCCGAGAGAAAGGATTAAACCGATTTATTTATGCATATTGCGAAGCGAACGACGCTTTCGAACAATAACGTAATGTAAATGCAGAGCCGCTTTTCTTTTGAATTCAACGCTCAATGAAACAACCGTTAACTTCTGCTTTTAATATTACGAATAGCAAACGGGCACGTTTCTTTTATACATTAATAATAATCCATCGCATGTACAATAAGATTGCACGGAATATACTTACAAAAAATTGTAATACGCCCACAAAAAGTCAGCGTACATTTACTTACACAGTGTAAGTCAAATTAAAGTAACGTATCGCATCTTGAGACTAAAATCCTGATGTTCGATCAGTACTGATCTTCCGCGTTAAACATTTAAGTTTACTTGGTAACTTTCCGAAGCTCGTGTGGAAGTTGCTGGCCTTGCGCGTTTTCCTTTTTCGAGATTTTAAGATAAAACGTTGACCATGTTGCATTGTTATTTGTCTAACCCTACGCTGAACGCACGACTGAATGAATCAAAATCCCCTGGCGCATTGAGGTTCAAGAATACCAACGCGTCTCCATTCATTCGTGTTGCCTTTCGGACAGCTGTTGCAGGGAGCAACGCTTACTTGCCATCAGGTGACTTTAATATCCAGGAATGTAACGCAAAGATTTTTAGTGGTATACACTCTAAAGGGCACTCTGAATGATTCGCTACGACGCGTTTTGTTTTTTACTTCAATTTCCTTCCTTAGCATAATTGAAATAAAGGCAGAAAGCGAAGTTTCTTAGGATGTTAAACGCGACATCTTGCCGTTTGAAATCATTTGGTTGGATTTTTGGTCAAGAGGTGGCGCTCTGAACAACATTTCCATCACGCAATTGAAATTGTCGAAATTTTAAAATCATTGCCGAGTTAGAAAGTAGCAGGATTTAGCTGAGAACATCTTCGTGAAGATGAAATGCTGTAACAGTTTCCCTTTGGACAAGAGATGGCGCTCTGAATGATTCCACCTGTCACGCCGTGGTTTCATTCATTTTGCAAATGAATTACGAATTTAAGGCCCGATTTTATAATCGAACTTTAGGACACATTAAATCTAAAGTCACAGTCACATGTTCAAAAAGCTGCGAAAACGTCGTTACTTATACATCAGAATGTGACTTACAGTTATTTTTAAAGTCTCCTAAAGTTCAATTATGAAATCGGACCTAAAGTCGTCGCGAAGGCAGGATTGGGATTGTCAGTGTGAAGATTAGAGAAATGCTGTCATGAAAATTTCGATTAAAATCATCTTCCCTTTGGTCAGACAGAGACAGCGCCTTGAACGTTTTCGGTGTGCCGTCTAGTTCCGATCGGGCTCTGATCTCATTTTGAAATTAATGTGTTTGTGGAGTTAAAGGTTTTGTGTGTTTGTACGCTCAAAGGTTACCGCGAAGTCAGCGAGACAGCGCTTTGCGCGATTCCGATATGCGATCTAGTTCCGGTCGGGCTTTGATCTCCTCATTTTGAAATTCAACTTTGAAATTAACGTTATTTTGGAGTTAAAGGTTTTTTGTGTTTGTACGATCAAAGGGTACCGTCAAGTCATAAATGTCGATCACCATGGTTTTGTTTACACAGTTGGTCAGACAGAGACAGCGCTTTGCGCGATTCCGGTCTGCGGTCTAGTTTCAGTCGGGCTCTGATCTCCTCATTTATAAATCTAACTTTGAAATTAACTGTGATTGTGGAGTTAAAGGTTTTGTGCGTTTGTGCGATTAAAGGGTAACGCCAAGTCATAAACGTTGATCACCCTGGTTTTGTTTACACAGTTGGTCAGACAGAGACAGCGCTTTGGGCGATTCCGATCTGCGGTCCAGTTTCGGTCGGACCCTGATCTCCTCATTTTGAAATTTAACTTTGAAATTAACGGTGATCGTGGAGTTAAAGGTTTTGTGTGTTTGTACGCTCAAAGGTTACCGCCAAATCGTAAATGTCGATCACCCCGGTCTTGTTTACTCAGTGCGGACGTTTATTTCCTCTTGAGTGCCCACCTGCAGAAACTTGAAACGCGTCGCCGCGTCTACACTCGTCAGTTTGTGGTCGATTCAGCGTATTACAATTTTTCGAACTTGAAATACGTCGCCCAGTCGGTTTGTTTACATTCCAAGTTCTATAGCTGCGGTCGGTCCGGCGTATTACAATTTCTCGTACGATGGAGAGCTTAAATTGCGTTTAGATTTACGTCCTTGGTCTTCCTCCCTGCCTTCGCTTTTATTCTGCTGACCCTTGATGTCATCACGATGATTTCGATTTGCACCAACCCTTCCTTACTTGAATAGGGCGGCGGCCAGAAGTGTTGGAAATGCCAATTTGATGTTTATATAGGAAACACCCGCTTGCTCTGTTGCGAAAATAATCGCACACCGCCTTTGTGATCCACTTGCCGCCACTTGTCAACTAAAGGTCAGGTCAAGTCAAGTCAACTAAAGGAGGAAATAGGCTTTTCTTAAAGGGCACGTGTAGTTCTGCGTGTTTGCAGGATCAATGGTCACCGCTGAGTCGTAAATATCCACGCGGGTCACGCTTTGTGTTTTATTTTTTATTTACGTAGTCTGGACGTATATTTCCTCTTCAGTGCCCACCTGCAGAAACTCGAAACTCGTCGCGTCTACACCCGTCAGTTTGTTTACATCCCAAGTACTATTGCTACATCCGTTCCGGTATATTACAACTTCTTGTACGACGAAGACTAATCCCTGACTTGATTAAACTTAGGGTTTTCTATGCTTTAATTCGAGATTAACTTAAATCAAGGTCGGTACAACTGGACAGGAGTGTTTAAATTGCGTTTACGTTTGACCTTGTACGCTCTTGGTCTTCCCTACCTGAGCTTTTATTATGTTTCGATTCGCAAGAACAACCCTTCTTTACTTCGATTGGGACACAGCCAGTTTTGGCTTTATTAATTTGCGAGCGAGTCCGAGTCGTCTCGTGGTGTCCCCGGCGCGCCTAGTTGGTGTTTGGAGGGGCTGTCGCCCCGTTTCGCGTTTCGACACACAATTTCGATTCTCGTGAGAAAAAACCTCGGGAAAGTTTCTTCGTCAGTGTTACGACGTTTCGTCGGTTTGACGTGGCGCTGGAGGAGTGAAATGACTAATTAGGCGAACTGCGAATAATCTCACGCTTCGCGTTTTATTTTAAACGTTTATTTGAGCTTCGCTTCGAAATACTCCGGCCGTGAATTAGTGCAAATCCCCCGAGGCCTCGGCATTCCTTTACGGTTTTAAATAAACAATATAGTTCGCCTATTCTATTATTTTTATTTTTTGGTAGGATTGCATCATCTGTTGAAACGATTGCAAACGCAATTTATTTTCTGGTTCGTGAGATTTGTGGCGGAATTGTCATTCCATGCGTTCAGACACTCATAAAATTTCCGGCGCCATCTGATTTTTTTATTTGATCAGTTTGTGGCCTTTGATGTTATTGGCGTTTGCTTATGTCAGATTGACACCCGTTGGTTCTTGCTTCTGTCACGTTGGTTTTGATTCGTGCAAACCCTCCTTCCGAACATTTGGTGGCAAGTTGATTGCGCCTTATTAAATAATTTGTGGCACACTTTTAGCGTTGTCCCAAGTGACCGATGGTGTTCTTTGTGGGGGCGCTGCCCCATTTTCGCGTTTTGGCCGCCTCCAGGCGGTCGCTCGGTTTACACTTTGGTTATTGTGGAGGACCTTGATATTGTTTATTATTTAAAACCATATAAATAATAAACATTTTTTTTTGATAGGATTGCATCATCTGTTGAAACGATTGCAAGCCCAATTTATTTTCTGGCTGGAGAGATTGTGGCGGAATTGTCATTCTATGCGTTCGGACACTCATAAAATTTCCGGCGCCATCAGTTTTTTTATTAGATCAGTTTATGGCCTTTGATGTTATTGGCGTTCACTTATGTCAGATTGATACCCGTTGGTTCTTGCTTCTGTCATGTTGGTTTTGATTCGTGCAAACCCTCCTTCCGAACATTTGGGGGCAAGTTGATTGCGCCTTATTAAATAATTTGTGGCACACTCTTAGCGATGTCCCAAGTGACCGGTGGTGTTCTTTGTGGGGGCGCTGCCCCATTTTCGCGTTTTGGCCGCGTCCAGGCGGTCGCTCGGTTTACACTTTGGTTATTGTGGAGGACCTTTGCGGAAGACTTCCTCGTCGTACAACGTTTCGTTGGATCTGACTTAGTGCTTGTTAAGGGTTTGTTTCAAACCTCGTCCATGGAGTTCATTTTGAAAATAAGTTTTAATTTTGGGCAAAAAAAAAATAGAATCTTCGAACTATATTGTTTATTATTTAAGTGGTTTTAAATAATAAGCAATATAGTTCAGTGATACAATTTTTTTTTTTGGATAGGATTGCATCATCTGTTGAAACGTGATGTGATCTAACCACTCTGTACGCGAATTAAAAAAATATTAGATCACATCACGTTTCAACAGATGATGCAGTCCTATCCGAAAAAGAAAATGTATCACAGAACGATATTGTTTATTGTTTAAAACCACTTAAGTAATAAACAATATAGTTCGGAGATTCTATTTATTTTATTTTATTTTTGATAGGATTGCATCATCTGTTGAAACATGATGTGATCTAACCACTCTGTACGCGAGTTAAAAAAAAATGTAAATCTAATATTATTCGAGCACACATCGATTTAGAGTTGCAGTTATAAAAAGCTTGAAATAAGAGAGGGAGCGGGTCGATGTAAACTTATTTTTCTTCTAAGGGGTCGATACTTTAAAAAGGGCGCAAATCCCTGATTGTAGTTGATTGAAAATTCAGAAAAACCGTTTGTTTTTGTGACGAAAGTCGGCGGCCGAAGTATAATGGTTTAGATTGAAGTCTCTTCAACAAAACTATTAAGTATAATTAAGGGCAAAGTTGAATTGAAGGAGTAGATTGCAATAATCAAACGTCGCAGTTTAAATAAGAAAAACAATTTCTAAATCATCGATTAATTAATACCTTTGAAGCAATCTCCGAGTATAAAACGTAATGATGAAGTAAATTCCAGTTCCACATAATGCAGAAGGTAAGTTTTTTTTTTGGGCGCTTGCAACAAACAACAACAACGTTGAAATCAAATTGTTCAGTTCGTATGTAATACTTCGGCCATGTAACACGTTAAAAATCGAATTATTACTCAATCCGTCGCTACTTAATATTATCCAATTAATTTATAATGTCTGGCGCGTTTCATTGCTGTGTTATTTATTATGACGTAATCGAAAAAAGAATCCATCCGCGATGTGTTACAACATAGATTAAATTTGTCTGAAACAAAAAAAAAAAGAAGTACGCTGTGTGTTTCTGCTCGGCTCGGCAGCAAGAAGAGAGCGAAAATTCCGAAATCGCAGCTTCCAAGATTGCACCGCACGCCTATTGTCAAATAAAGTAACGTAAGCGATGGCATAACTAATAACAATAATAACAACAGGATAACTGTGTCTGAGAAACTGTGCTGAGCTAAACGCAACGAATTAAATTAAGTAAGCAAGTTGTTTGTTATTAGAAAAGAATAAAACCATCGAACACCCACCTTTCTATTCCAGTCAGGCGAGGATGCCGGTACTTCTTCGAGAGCAAAAGACCACCGCCCCAGGCCGCCTGAAAATTTCCAGAAGAAAAAAAGGCACATCATGTTTTATTTTTTAAAAAAAAAAGGAAAATGATGCAAACCAGTTTTATAATCTTGGTACTTACATCGACGTGTAACCACAATCCGTATTTCTGACATATGTCGGCGATCTCGTTTATGGGGTCGAAGGCACCGAGCACCGTGGTACCGGAAGTGACGTTCACGAAGAACGGTATGTGTCCCTTGCCTTTCCTGTCCAGGACGAGGCGCTCGAGTTCCGCTGGAATCATGCGGCCCTGCGCGTCTGTTGGTACCATCACGCAGTTGTCGGTGCCGAGTCCGCACACGGAAGCGCAGGACTTCGCCGAGTAATGACTCTGAATGCAAAACGAAACGCCATAATTACATGCAACATCACATCTTTATTTCAGTGATCAGTAATCGCTACACGTCCTGAAATTAAAGAAAAAAAAGTCGAACCTGAAACCTTAACCACATTAAGCTGATGTACGCCAATTGGCAAAGCCACTTGCCGCTGCCGCCACTCTTGGCATTGCCGTGATGTGTTTAGTGTCACCTTCACATATTCTCTTCGCAAAAAGCAGTTTTTGACACGTTTGGGGGGTGAAAAGGGATCCATCAATCGTTAAGCTCGAAGAAGGGAGACGCGACCAAAACACTCAAAACGAGTTTTCTTTTTTTTTGTTGCCAAAACGCTTGAATTCCTGGAATCGCCCAGCGATTTGACGTTTACGGACATGATTTACGACTTCAATGGTAAGCACCTGCTTCCCTTGTTGCAAAAAATGAACGCACACCGCCTTTGTGATCCACTTGCCGCCTCTTGTCGTTCTGACCAAAAGGGCGTGACTTTTCTTAAAAGGCACGTGTGGTTTCGCGCGTTCGTACGATCAAAGGTTACTGCGAAGTCGTGAATGTCAATCAATCGCACCGGTTTTGACTGCCGCGAAGTCCTAACGCTTGAATAATAAGTAAATAATAATAAAAACGTTTGAATACCCGGAATTGTCCAGCGATTTAACGTCGACGGACATGATTTACGACTTCAATAGTAAGCACCCGCTTCCTTTGTTGCAAAAATAAAGGCACACCGCCTTTGTAATCCACTTGTCGTCTCTTGTCGTTCTGACCAAAGGGGCGTGGCTTTCCTTAAAACGCACGAGCGGTTTCGCGCGTTCGTACGATCAAAGGATACCGAGCAGTCGTGAATGTCAATCGATCACACCGGGTTTGGCTGTCGCAAAGTCGTAAATATGGTTCGGTTTTATTTACACAGTCTCAGCCTGTCTTTTGCAGAAACGCTTGAATGCCTTGACTGCCGCGAAGTCCTAACGCTTGAATAATAAATAAATAATAATAAAAACGCTTGAATACCCGGAATTGCCCAGCGATTTAACGTCGACGGACATGATTTACGACTTCAGTAGTAAGCACCTACTTCCTTTGTTGCAAAAATAAACGCACACCGCCTTTGTGATCCACTTGCCGCCTCTTGTAGATCCGACTAAAGGGGCGTGCCTTTCCTTAAAACGCACGTGCGGTTTCGCGTTTTCGTACGATCAAAGGTAACCGTGAAGTCGTGAATATCAATCGATCGCACCGGTTTTGGCTGCCGCGAAGTCGTACATAAAATATGGTTCGGTTTTATTTACACAGTCTCAGCCTGTCTTTTGCAAAAACGCTTGAATACCCGGAACTGCCCAGCCATTTAACGTTGACGGACATGATTTACGACTTCGATAGTAAGCACCTGCTTCCTTTGTTGCAAAAAATAAACGCACACCGCCTTTGTGATCCACTTGCCGCCTCTTGTCGTTCTGACCAAAGGGCCGTGGCTTTTCTTAAAACGCACGTGCGGTTTTGCGCGTTCGTACGATCAAAGGTTACCCCGAGAAGTCGTGAATGTCAATCGATCGCACCGGTTTTGGCTGCCGCGAAATCGTAAATATGGTTCGGATTTATTTACACAGTCTCAGTCTATCTTTTGCAAAAACGCTTGAACACCCGGAATTGTCCAGCGATTTAACGTCGACGGACATGATTTACGACTTCAATGGTAAGCACCTGCTTCCTTTGTTGCAAAAATAAACGCACACTGCCTTTGTGATCCACTTGCCGCCTCTTGTCGATCTGACTAAATGGGCGTGGCTTTCTTTTCAGTCTGTCTTTTCGCTCGGTGGAGAGAAGCAGTTTGAAGCTCTCCATGGAACGCGAAAATCCAGGAGAGACCTGCGCGGAACGTCATTCCAGTTCGTTCCCACATCCGAATAAGGAACTCGAATTGAAATGGAAAATAACTCAACAAGGTAAACATTGGAACATAAATAGGTCGTTTGACGCGTCGCGTCGGGTTTAATCGATCGGGTCATGACGAATCCAGTGCAGTAGATTCACGTTCCGTATTTGAAAATTCAGAAAAACGTTCGTACTCAAATTCGCAAGAAATTCAAAGCTTGTGGTCGATGAAATAATGGCATAGAAAACTTCAGAATAAAAACTGGTCTTCAAGGACGAGTTAGATTTCATTGCGAAGCGAATTCTGTATTCTGATTGATAACACCATGACCTTGAAGGGCGAGTGAGGTTTGGTCGAGATGCTAATCCCGATCAACTCGCCAGATCTACGGAAGGCTGATCATGCTCATCGTTTCAAACTCCTCCACAATTTAACGTTTCGAGTTCCTCCACAATTTATCGTAACGAAATCAAGTTCTGACCTTGAAAATCTAGGAGAGATCCCAAGTAAGGGATACGAGCGAGCTCTAGGTTAAAAACATTTAGCAAAAATCCTCCGAGGTAAATATGGGATTAGGATTGATTCCGAGGGTCGATTGACGAAACAGATTTGATCCGATCACGGTCATGCTCCATTGACATGAATTCAAATTGGGATCGTCAAAATCCAGAAGAGGGCGGCAACGTGAAAGACCCTGCCAGTTCTCAAACACATTCGTAATATTTAGATTAAAAGCCTCCCGGGCACAGAATTATGTAGGCGAAGGAAGTCCAAATTTTAAGATTTTTAACTTCGGAGGAACATCTGGCTCTGATGGTAGAACCGTGGAACTTGGTTAGGAAGTGGATCCCGTCCAATCAGTCGGGTCTATGTGGGATGAAATCCACTACAAAGAGCTACCTCCCCATAGTCTAGATTTGGTGCCATAAGGTTACATTTTTTCGCCATTTGAAAATAATAATAATAATAATAAGAATAAGAATAGTTATAGTGGGAAGCAGAAGTTTTTTAGCTGCCTTTTAAAGTCGCGGATATCATAAATGACTTTCGCAGGACATCTCTGCAAAGTAACTCTGGGATAAAAATTGACTCTCTCTGAGAGTCAGGATTGGTCGAATTAAGTTCGATACATCAGATTCATGTGTGAAGCTCGTTCCGTAATGGATTCAAGTTCGGACCTTGAATATTCAATGAAGACCGAAACCATATTCATAAAAGGTCTCTAATCCACAGGGTATTGTAGATGAGAGAAATTCAAATTGAATTATGTATTCAGAATGATAACTGGCCATGAAAGGCCTATAGGATATGATTCGTGAAGAGGATCCTATGAGATCCAATGAGCCAGGTCTATGGAAGGTAAAGTGTGCTCCGGCGTATCGGCAGTCAATGGACTTGAAGGTCGGTCAATCGTCGATTTTGATTGAAAAATCGAGTGTAATTGATGTGCGCGGCTCTTAAATGCGTTACGGAGTGACAGTCAAGGTTTAGACCTGGACAATTCAAGCGGATCCCATAAGATCCAATGAGCTAGGTCTATGGAAGGTAAAGTGTGCTCCGGCGTATCGGCAGTCAATAGACTTGAAGGTCGGTCGATCGTCGATTTTGATTGAAAAATCGAGTGTAATTGATGTGCGCGGCTCTAAAATGCGTTACGGAGTGACAGTCAAGGTTTAGACCTGGACAATTCAAGAGGATCCCATAAGATCCGATGAGCTAGGTCTATGGAAGGTAATGTGTGCTCCGGCGTAACGGCAGTCAATAGACTTGAAGGTCGGTCAATCGTCGATTTTAAGTGAAAAATCGAGTGTAATTGTTGTGCGCAGCTCTAAAGTACGGTACGGAGTGATAGTCAAGGTTTAGACCTTAACAATTCAAGAGGATCCTATAAGATCCAATGCACCAGGTCTACGGAAGGTAAAGTGTGCTCCGGCGTATCGGCAGTCAATTGACTTGAAGGGCAGTCGATCGTCGGTTTTTATTGAAAAATCGACCATAATTGATGTGCGATTAAAATGCGGTACGGAGTGGCAGTCAAGGTTTAGACATTAACAATTCAAGAGATTGACATTCATATTGTGTCTAAATTCGGGTTAAAAATTTGGCTTTCAGGATTGGACCCTGCAGAGTTGGATTGGATTGGGAAGGAGCCGAACCAGCCGGACCTGCGCGAAATGAACTTTTTTTTTTACTACGAGGTTCGTGCCTAAAGGCTCGGTCGCACTGGGTTTTGTCAATGCTCGGGAACATACCTGCCTGTCTGAAGTATTATATCGAGACGTAACTCTTCGGCCGCTATTCAACATTAACAGCAGACATTCAGAATGTGATTTGTACCCAGGATATCAAATGGAAGAAATCCAAGCAAGCGCGGGCTAACGGCCGGAGTCGCCATTTCACCGACTGATACTCCTCAATTATTTATTCGTGATTAAAACGAATATACATCGACATATTTTGCTGCGGTTTTATTACCGCAATCGTTTCTTTCATTACAAATTATTGAATTCTTGCTCTCACAGCTTTAATACGCGTTTCAATTAGCTATTGTGCTTTCATAACTTCCAACTTCTAATTACAGACGTAAGGTTAAATTTTTCACATAGCTCGTCGTTTAAATGATTCTGCCCGAAGAGCTTACAGCGATTGTGCCCAAATATGGACGGTTCTTTCATTTATAAGTGTATATAGAAATAACGCACATACCTGATCGGAGGTGTACATCACTAATTGACCTTGGATGGTGGCGATTCCTTTCTCCTTGTAATTCGGGAACATCTTGTGGCGGGCGGCGAGGAACGCGTACAAGTTCGAAATGGAACCCCCTGAGAATCATAAGTGATAAAATGAGCCCGGTTGATTTTAAGGGGAGGGGCGCTTCACCAGGTGCCAAGATGGAATCCCCGTTCTTCCAGTTGCTCCCGATGATCTCCCTCATGTGAGTCATGACGACCGTCTCCATGAGGATGAAGACCGGGGCGATCTCGTACGTGAACATGTTGGTGTTTGCGGTCGCCGTCAACCATTCGCCGGCCATGGAGATCAAATCGAGACCGCACGATAGTTGATTGAAGAAACGCGGATGTCCTGAAACCATTTTACGACAACCATGTATTGTAAAAGCAGAGAAGATAAAGCCTCTGAGAAAATCAGTTACAAATTGAGTTAATCGTGTGAATGCGACGCTGAATCGTTTCAGTAGCGTAACACTCGATAATTTGCATAAATATAAATAAATAAATTGCCATTCACATAGCAGAAACAGAAATCGGAAGAAGTCTGTGACAGGAATGCATGAATGCGATGCGTTGCTCAATAAACTAATTGAGCATTGAATTTCTCAGGAATTTAATTCGGGTTTCATAATAATCTAATTAATTCTGAGAGATGCATTCGGAATATTATAATAAGTATATGAGTTACTGTATACTGTTACTAAGCTTGCGTTTCGTTTTTACGTTCATCAAATCGGTGTGGTAAACGGTTTTTGTGTGAATGGATATTTCGGAAATGTAACGTGCTTTTTAAGTAACAGTTTAAGTCGAAACAAAACTTAATTTGCTAAAATACGGCTGTGAATTTTGAATTTCAAGCACAGCTGGGTTTTAAACCTCATGGTACGATCGCCTACGGATTTTCAAAACCTGACTAACTGGAATGTGCGTCTCGATATTTTTGTGTTTTCCTGCTCATATGCGCGCGTAAGGATTTGTTTCAACAGTTATTTTCCGGAGGACCACTTTTAAATCTCTGCACAATCGACCGATCTTTCGCTGCACGAGGTGATAATTTTTTCAAAATAAAAAAAAATTGATAAAAACGTATAAAATTAAAAAAAAAAATGTTGCAAATCGTTTTTGATTGCAGAGCAGCCTCTGTACAGCTGTTTCGGCCCTGTTTGGGGCTTCTTCAGTAGAAACGTAGCTCGAGATTTTCACTGCAAAGCGATTTATTCGCAATTGAGATGTAATATTGATGAATAGATAAAACGGCGACACCCCACGATCGCTTTTTGACCTAACGTTGCAAATAATAGGTAATAAAGGTATTCTATTCTTTAAAAATACAGCCACTTCTTTCCGAAATATATTAATCCGTTTCGTGGGGTGGAAATTCGTAAAAAAAACGTAGAAATTCGACAATGAGGAGGAAGAGGGTTACACTTTTGTTTTAAATTAAAAAGAAACGAATAAAGAGTAAATGGAGGAAGCAAATCCCCAATTTGGGCCGATGACCTGCTTCTGGAGGAAAAGGAGCACTCGGATAGACGTTGCTTAACACAGAGGAAGAAACGAGATGGATGGACGCTTGGAGATTGGAAATGCAACGAGTAATTGGAGGGAGAAACACCCCAATTTGGGTCGATGGCCTGTTTCTGAAGGAGAAGGAGCACTCGGATAGACATTGCTAATACAGAAGTAGAAATGAGATGGATAGATGCATGGCGATCAGAAAACCAAGATGGATGAATGCGTCGAGATTAGAAAAGCAACGAGTAAAGGAAAAAGAAAAAAGGAAACAGGTCTCCTGACAGCCTCGTCATCCATTTTTTCTATACCGATTAAAACATGGTCGCTTAAGTTCGAGGCAAAGCGACAGAGCGTGTGGAAAGAGTAGGGTGGATTGGTGCTTTCCCCCTTTGCTTCTTACTTGCTGTTAATTTCTTCAACTATTCTTCTCCGTTCTACTCCATTTCTTGTTTTGTTCTTCTTGTCCTTGACATCCATTTTCTTTAAATCTTCGATCACTCCATCGTGTCATTTAATTTTTGATCTTCTCCTTCCCCCTTGATCTATTTGTCTCGGGTTTCCATCTTATTATTTCTTTCAGTATGCTTTGACCTTTTCTTTCTCAAAATGTGCCCCTTCCATCTAATCCTTTCTGCTGACTATAACCTCTCCTTTCAAGTTTTTTGTGAATTTGTTGTTCATATATTGAATTTGTATTCCATTCTTACTTTTCCATTTCTTCTTCTTCTTCCTGTTTTGTTTTTCTAGTCCTTGTCATCCATTTTCTTTAAATCTTTGATCACTCCAACGTGTCATTTAATTTTTGATCTTCTCCTTCCCCCTTGATCTATTTGTCTCGGGTTTCCATCTTATTATTTCTTTCAGTATGCTTTGACCTTTTCTTTCTCAAAATGTGCCTCTTCCATCTAATCCTTTGCGCTGACTATAACCTCTCCTTTCAAGTTTTTTGTGAGTTCGTTGTTCATATATTGAATTTGTATTCCATTCTTACTTTTCCATTTCTTCTTCTTCTTCTTGTTTTGTTTTTCTAGTCCTTGACATCCATTTCCTTTAAATCTTCGATCACTCCAACGTGTCATTTAATTTTTGATCTTCTCCTTCCCTCTTGATCTATTTGTCTCGGGTTTCCATCTTATTATTTCTTTCAGTAAGCTTTGACCTTTTTTTTTCTCAAAATGTGCCCCTTCCATCTAATCCTTTGTGCTGACTATAACCTCTCCTTTCAAGTTTTTTGTGAATTTGTTGTTCATATATTGAATTTGTATTCCATTCTTACTTTTCCATTTCTTCTTCTTCTTCTTCTTGTATTGTTTTTCTAGTCCTTGACATCCATTTTCTTTAAATCTTCGATCACTCCAACGTGTCATTTAATTTTTGATCTTCTCCTTCCCTCTTGATCTATTTGTCTCGGGTTTCCATCTTATTATTTCTTTCAGTAAGCTTTGACCTTTTTTTTTCTCAAAATGTGCCCCTTCCATCTAATCCTTTGTGCTGACTATAACCTCTCCTTTCAAGTTTTTTGTGAATTTGTTGTTCATATATTGAATTTGTATTCCATTCTTACTTTTCCATTTCTTCTTCTTCTTCTTCTTGTTTTGTTTTTCTAGTCCTTGACATCCATTTCCTTTAAATCTTCGATCACTCCAACGTGTCATTTAATTTTTGATCTTCTCCTTCCCTCTTGATCTATTTGTCTCGGGTTTCCATCTTATTATTTCTTTCAGTACGCTTTGACCTTTTCTTTCTCAAAATGTGCCCCTTCCATCTAATCCTTTGTGCTGACTATAACCTCTACTTTCAAGTTTCTTGTGAGTTCGTTTTTCATATATTGTATTTGTATTCCATTCTTACTTTTCCATTTATTTATTAATAATCTTTTGCGTTTCCTCTTCTTCAATCTTCGGCATATAGTTTCCCTGTGTTCTTTCTTTTACATTCTCGGCGTCTTGGTCTGTTTTCGTATTCCTGTTTATATATTCACAATTTTTTCTTATTTTCGTACCGTCCCTCGCTCTCACCATTCTAAGTCCCGTATTGCAGCCATGCTCACTCTATATTTTATTAATTCTCTAGTTATCCCCATCACCTTTCCTGGTGCTAACATGCTTTTTATATTCCAGGTTGCTATTGTGTTTATTTTCTTTTCTTTTTATTGCTCTCTTTATTTTTATATTTGACGCTTTATATTAATTTCCTTTGGATTCCAATCATTCATTAGTTTTTTTGAATTGGGGCTGTTGTCTTCGCTTCTTCTCTTCTTTAATATATTCTTATCACACTCATATAAATGATTATTTATTGTTTTGATATCCAATTTTTACTTCGCTTCCTGACTTTTTTTCTTCTTTGCCTGATTCATACTATTTTGCTTTGAATATCTCTTTCGTTTTTCGTTAGGTCTTTTTCATTGTATCCCCCCCCCCCCTAGTCTCTTGTTACTGCTTCTCATTATTGACACTTTTCGTAATTTCGTTCTGTTAGTAGCGTAGCTATAAGGGTTGCAAGATAGCAAAGAAATTCGGCGCCAAGACGCCGAATCATAAAGTAAAAATCAAAATTTTATTACCAAGCAAATATGTAGAGAGTTTCATATTTTCCTGATCTCTGAAAATATTCACAAGTGTGAGACAGAAGACACAAAGATTTCCTATAGTGATGATAAGTCTATATTTTCAAATACAGAAAATACCCGTGTACGTCGGAAATAAGTAAAAAAAATAAAATAAAGGAAATGAAAAAAGAAAGAAAAATATATTTACAGAATCGTCTTTAAATTAAAAAAAGATTTCGAAAAATTGAAAAACGTTAGATCAAGAACATTCAAGGATAACGTTTCGAAAACAACTTCGAAAAAATAAATTTCTTTAGCGCAAAGCCAAAGAATTTACAAGCATTTGTGATTTGTGGCGCCATCTGTTAACCTGAGTCGTAACGATGTTCTCTTTATTTGTCGGAGAAGAGAATTTCGAAGCAACTGTGGAAAACGCTAAGAAAATTCAAGATATAACGTATAACGAAAACTTGCAAATAAATAAATAAGTAGAACAGAAGAAGTTTCAAATATAAGTGCGCTCTGTTAAGCTGTGGTCGCAATTAATTTAGTTTTCTTTAATTTCCGAGAACGTTTCAAATCAGCTCAAAACACGTCTCTTCTTGTTTCGAGGAAGTGAAACATTTGAAGTGTAATTCCGCTTAGCGCTAGCTTTCGAGAGCTTTTCTAATAAACGTTTATGGCGCCATCTATTATTACCATGAGCCGAAACTTTGCCCCTTTCAAATAATTTCAAAGCAACTGAAAAACGCGAAAAAGACTCAAGAAGCAACGTTACGAAAAACAATTTCGAATAAGTAAAGTTGAACAGAAATAGCTAGAACACAAGAAGTTTCAAATATAAGCAGCACCACCTGTTGGTCTGCAGACACAATTAATTTCGTCTCCTTTAACTTCCGAGAATCAGTTTCAAAACAAATTTCTTCCAGGTGTTTGAGAAACATTTGAGACACGCCCCGCTTAACGGTAATTTTCGGAAGCTTTCCTAGCCTAAAGTTTTGACAACTCTTGATACTTTTTAGAAATGAGATAATCCACAGGCAGCTAAAGAAACGAACATTTAAATCTCGTCCTTGAAAGTTTAAATAAAAAAGTTGAATGTATTTTTCAGTTTTACTTTGTCGAACATTAAATAATAGCAAAAAATCTTGCAACCCGGCGGCTTAACTTCTAGTTACGCCACTGGGCTCTGCCCGGAAGGACATAAGCAGCGCCACCTGTTCGTCTGCAGTCACAATTAATTTCGTTCCCTTTAACTTCCGGGAATCAGTTTCAAAACAAATTTCTTTCAAATGTTTGAGGAACATTTGAGGCACGCCCCGCCTACCGCTAATTTTCGGAAGCTTTCCTAAGCTAAAGTTTTGACAACTCTTGATAATCTTTCGAAATGAGATAATCCACAGGCGGCTAAAGAAACGAATATTTAAATCTCGTCCTTGAATGTTTAAATAAAAAAGTTGAATGTATTTTTCAGTTTTACTTTGTCGAACATTAAATAATTGCAAAAATCTTGCAACCCGGCGGCTTGACTTCTAGTTACGCCACTGGGCTCTGCGCGGAAGGACATAAGCAGCGCCACCTGTTCGTCTGCAGTCACAATTAATTTCGTTCCCTTTAAATTCCGAGAATCAGTTTCAAAACAAATTTCTTCCAGGTGTTTGAGAAACATTTGAGACACGCCCCGCTTAACGGTAATTTTCGGAAGCTTTCCTAACCTAAAGTTTTGACAACGCTTGATACTTTTTAGAAATGAGATAATCCACAGGCAGCTAAAGAAACGAACATTTAAATCTCGTCCTTGAAAGTTTAAATAAAAAAGTTGAATGTATTTTTCAGTTTTACTTTGTCGAACATTAAATAATAGCAAAAAATCTTGCAACCCGGCGGTTTGACTTCTAGTTACGCCACTGGGCTCTGTCCGGAAGGACTAAATAGGAAGGGATACTTCGGTTCGTCAAATTTTGGTTTCCGTTGGTTTATAGCATTTATAGTTTAGTTTACAGTACTATTATTTTGATGACGAATTTGAGAGATCCGTAACAGGAATTCGAGTACCTTGAGTAACGTTTAGAAACTTCAAATTTAAGAGCGGTTTACACCGCCAAAACATTGTATTTGTCAAAAACGAGCTCTGTCATTGGTCAAACGAGTTTTGTCATTGGTCAATTCTGGTCAGTTACCAATGACAAAGCTCGTTTGATAAATGACAGAGCTCGTTTGGCCAAAGACAAAGCTCGTTTTTAGCGCCAAAATTTCAAAATATTTCTCCGAAATAAAAAAAAAACCGAGTATGTCGTACTTGTTATTCTTTTTTGTCGCTCTGTATTTCTATATCGCTCATTTTTAAAACTGATTTCCAGTAAATATTTTCTAATTTACATAATAATTGAAGCTGCAGAGCGCATCCTTCTTTCTATTCAGAAATAGTTGAACCGTAAACGCATCTTTAAAAAAAAAAACTCTCTTGGTCACGACGCTTTTACTAAACGGTTCCTTACAAAGCCCCGACATTACTTTCGTCGGTTACACTACTTGCAATTTCGTGATTTATAAATTTTAAATACCACCGACCGAACAATAACGACCAGCGCAAATGTCAAGTATAAAAAAGAAAAAAAAAAAACATTCTGTTCTTATTAGGTAGTATTTGCGTTCAAGGTTCAAAAAAAAAACGAACCGCATCTTCGACTCTTGTATCTAGTTGCTTAAATATCAATGCGAAATTTATCGAAATGAAACTGAAACTGCGTCAATTGCGAAGCCAACTACCTTAATTAACGTTATGTATCGCGCGACCAGCAAGTATCTTCAAATGTCAAGTAATTAATGTAACAGGCCGGTTCATACTCACGACCTTGCCCTGCAGGTGATTTGCTCTGCAATACATTCCAAAACTCATCTCGATTTGGGGTAGGGAGGTGCGAATATATACGTGGGCTCATCTTCGTACCATCATCACTTTTACTGCTCAATTAGGTCTACTTCCATCATCCACCAAAATGAAATATGTAAGTCGTCGTCGTCGTCGATCGGTTCGCCGGTAGGGCGTCTCTTGTTTTTAATAATCCTGTTGTTTTTTTTTTCTGTTTGCTTTCAGCTTTGCGTTTGTTTAGCTTTGATTGGGGTTGCGACGTGCGGACGATTGGACGGCAACTACCTTCCTCCAGGTAGGGGTGGATTTTCTGGAGGCGGCGGTTTTCCCGGTGGAGCAGGAGCCGGCGGTTTTCCCGGTGGTGCAGGAGCCGGCGGTTTCCCCGGTGGTTCTGGAGGCGGCGGTGCTCCTGCATATTCCGGAGCTCCATCTTATTCGGGTGGTGGCGGTGGAAACGGATACTCCGGTGGCCCTCAGATTCCCATCTTGCGTTACGACAACGACAACAACGGTGATGGTAACTACAGGTACGCCTACGAAACCGGAAATGGTATCGCAGCTCACGAGGAAGGCAGACAGACCGGCCCGGAGTCTCAAGCCGCTCAAGGAGCGTTTACCTATACCAGCCCGGACGGGGGTCAGTATTCCGTAAGCTACACCGCCGACGAAAACGGTTTCCAACCTCAAGGAGCGCATCTCCCCACGCCACCCCCGATCCCCGAGGAGATCCTCCGCTCCCTCGAGCAGAACCAGGCGGAGGAGGCGCGCGGAATCGTCGACGACGGACAGTACCGACCGGAAGTTCAGCCGGTTTACGGTGCACCCCACGCCGGAGGACCCGGAGGATCTCAAGGACAAGGCGGATATAGATACTAGTCGACTTTATAAAATAGAATAAAAACTCTTTACTGTATTTACTAAGCATGTGAGACAAATAAATCTTGTTTTTAAGAACATCTGCGTCTGCAGCAAGCGTGGGCGTGTGTGTGAGTACGTTTATTAAACGAAACTTGGCCGTCCGGAGTAATAATTAATCATCATTTTGTTTTGCAACGCCGAGATGAGCTTGTCGGTTTGTTGTTGTTTTTTACGTAACGGTGAGCGACGTTACATAAACGTTACGTGCCGTAAACGTAATGGTGCAGTTTTCGCACGCTCGTTTCTTAATAATATCGTTTTTGCGCCGCGCTCAAAGTTCATAGCACAGTTCCAATTTCATCATAACGCATCTAAATCATTGGTGCCATTACTGTTTATGATCGTACGGAACGTGCAAGTCGTTTGCTTGCAGCAACTGTTAAGCAAGTGCAGAAAAAATATCTCTTTAAGCGCGCTTGCAACACCAAAAGGTATAAAAACCGTTTTAGACCGCCCCATTTCTTATTTTGACCACCGCAGGTAAGTAACAGCGAAAACAGGTTTTAAAAATCAGCATTAATACAGGCGGTATCTACCGGAATACGCACTACTGGCGCACCCTGTACATACGTGTACAAGATGTGGAGCAATCTCAGTACAAGAAATTTTCAGGTAGCAGCAAATTTTATGTGGTACCAGGAACACGTTCTACTATTTCAGATAATTTTGATTCAGTTGAATACCGCTGGGTTTCAAACGTTCAAGAAACCGTACAACCGTTCAAGGGGTGGTAAATACAAGACGGCCGCCTTAATATCATGTTGAGTGTCATTTCAGCTCCAACAAATATTACCGTTTTGGTTTCCGCATCTTTAATTACCTCAGATAAATTAAATTGCTTTATTTTCTTTCATTTTGTCTTCCTCTTACAATTACCCAGACAGTTTCGGACAGAATTGCTGCAACAAAGTAAAGTGATGTAACATGTGTATTAAGCAATTCAGTTGTCTTTTTTTCTTTTTTTAAATTAAACGTTTGAATGGTGCGGTGTAGACCCTTCAAATAAATAGCGGGAGTAATGATAATGCAAGGCGTACGCTAATGTTCGTTAATGACGGTCGGTTATGCAGCCATACATACACGCGTGTTACCATGCTTGCCAGAATGTAATGTGAATAACAGTGGCGTCACGTGAATGTGACGGTCGTCGAATTCAAGCTTTGGGAAGGCTTGTTGATCGTTGAATTGCTCTGTATGCGTGATTTCGAGGTTTAAATCAAATCCTCGTTTTCATTGCGAATTGCACTAATTCACGAAAATTATTGTTATTGTACATATCGGCCATGGATCTCAAAGAGATGCAGGCCTCGTCAAGAAAACACAAAGAACAATACTTGTTAAATGGTTATACATAGAAGCTCCTTAAAGTCGTAAAAGCGGTGATTCAATAAAAACATTTTTAACTCTCTTTTTAACTTAATTAAAATGCGGCATTGAAATAAAAGCGTCGTATTTGGGCGTGAAAATAATTGAAGCGAAATAAACTTGAGCGCACGACACTGAATAAAGGCTAGCTATTTTTTGGTTATTCTTGCTTCGTTGTCTTAGTGACTTTTTCCGTTGCCAATTTCGTACACATAAAGTTTCTAAAACTTTAAAACGGCGATCCATCGAACACTTTGCGTAATTCTTTGCCTAACAGAAATAGAATCCAATTAGAAGGCGACTAACTAAACCAAGCAATGCTACAATAAAAAAATTGTAAACTGATCGGATTATATTTTACACTACAAACAAGTGGGGGGGCGCAGCAGAATAAATATAAAAAAATTGAACGCAAATTGCAAATAATTTATCAACTTACTTATTACAAGAAAATGTTATGCACCCCTTCCCACCCCCTTTAACCTCTTCTTTTTTTTTATTTTAGAAAGAAGTCTTTATTATAAAACTTACAAAGACTAATTCAAAGTTTTTGCAGATATCTACAGAAAAACAAATGAACATCGCTTGACTGAGATATAAACTGAAATTTTTTTTTTTTTAATCGGAAAACTTGGTATTTTTTCTTAATTATTTGGTATCTGAAATAATAATCGCCTTTCTTTTTCTTAAACAAATTTTATCTTTTAAAACTTTGTTTACGTAACATTGCGTTTAAGAGACGATTATTCATATTCTATAGCACGGGTATATCGACCCTTTGGAGGTCGATGAAGACTTGAAAGGGGTCGATGAACTTTTATTAAGGGTCCGCTAGGGGTCTTTCAGGGTGTCGGAGTTGTTAAGTCTTGTGTAATGAAGGTCTTGTTGAATAGTTTATAAAAAAAGTAAAAGAAAATACATATAATATTAAAAGAATTTGAATTAGCTCGTATAAAGGAAAAAAAAAACACGTTCAATTGATTATCAAAATCAAAACACTTCTAAAATACGAATAAAATCGAATGAAATAAAAACAAAAGACAATCGTCAAACAAGACAGGACGAAAATAAAAATTGTGTGAAACTCATTAACTCAAATCGATATAGACTGACTCTCACCAGAACCAAAAATTTAATTCAATTTAATAAAATTAAAAATAAAATAACTTCGCCGAAAATAGCATAGCATCATTCGGCGGAATTAAAATGTAAAAGAAAATAATCTTAAATCGTGTAAAGAAAGAAACAAAAGACGTTCAATTGATAATTAAAAAAAATCAAAAGTCATATCAAATAAAATCAAACCGAAGATAAAACAAGTGACAAGATGATTAGTTGTTAATTTAAAAGTAAAAAACAAAAGGAATGAAATCGATTAAAAGAAAAAACAAAGGTCCATCGCTTGATTATATTAAAAGTTAAATAAAATAGAGTCAAATGAGGATTGTATAAAAATAAAGGGTGATGATAAAGTTAGGACCAAAATAAAAATTATATAAAACTAACAATAAGTCAGATTGATTTAAATATTGACAAATTTTGTCATGATCCAAAGAATAATCTGTAACTTTTAACAACAAAACTGGGCGATCAGTGGATAATTTAAAAACAAAATAAAGTCAAATCAAATAAAGGAGAAAATAAAATGGCAATCAATCGACCGGATTAATGTGGTAAAATAAATTCACACTCAATAAACGAAAATCAAAACAAATCAGGGAAAAAATAATGGTAAATAGCAGTTAAAAAATAAAAACAAATCGAATAAAATATATTAAAAGAAAGGGAAAGGGGGGCGTGAATCCTAACACAGCTCAAAAGGGGGTCGCGAAACCTACAAGTTTGGGAAACGCTGTCTTAATGTTATTAGACTTCAGAGAAGACAAAATTATACTGACAATGAAGAAACAAATGTAAAATACTGAACCAAGAAAGAGCCACAGTTATTATTACAAATTAAGACGAGTTGAAAGCAATAAATAATTTTCAACATTGATGTACTGCATTTGTGGCCATTAAAAGAGCTAAAATCACTCTAACTTTAAAATAATAGCAGCAAATTCGATTTATGTTGATTCATAAAATTGCTAACTACTTTTATTTGCCAACGTTTGTAAAGCGAGTCACCCTGTATAATTTTATTCTAATGTAGTCGAGCGACCTTTTATAAACACGGAGGGTGCAAATTTATACGTCAAGAAATTGTTCCATATTCTGGTACTACTCTATTTATGTTAATCAACACGGATCATGACGTCATAAGTAGATGTTTGCAACACAGCCAGCAGCTTCAGTCGTGACGGACGGGGGTGTTAACTGAATGCAAAAATAAATGAGCGTCACCTAATCTTAACCGGTGATGAGGAGAGGATAATAGGAAATGATTCAATTTCTGCAACAACTTTAATAACACCTCAAGTTATCGATTTCGACTAAATGTTAAAAGCTATCAGCTTAACACCTGAAGGATGTGTGTGCGCACCTTAAGAGCTTTGAACTCTACTCTGCTATTAAACTGTACTGATAATATCAAACGTGTTAACAATTATGATGTTGAAGAATCAAAAGCTTGTTAATTTGAAAGGGAAAACAGCAGTCGCAAACGTACCCGTCCTAAACGTCGAGGACGAGGCTGATACAGATTTGGTGAGTTTCGAATCTATCTTAATATCTATCTTAGGGTAATCATTCTGCCCCTTATAAGTCACTCTTCAAGATAACTCCTGCAAATGTAAGATATTTTTTAGAATAGTAATAAGTAGATTAGACAGATTCATTACAGGTTAAAAAAAGACATTTCAATCAAATATCCAATCACTGTTTTTTTTTACTCACTAGGTTAATGGGTAGTTCCCATATTTGAGGATACATATTTTCCCACCGCCAGATCTAACTCAACTAACTTAAGATCTTCAAGGTCGCTCACATTTAGATCCTCATCATTGAATCTCGTACTTACATCTGAATCTGAAATTACCACTCTAGGCTCCTTTCACTTTTTTGTCTTAGGGAGTAACTTCTTATTTTGTTCATTTTCATAAAACTCTTCGGTACTTTTCACTGAACAGCACCGCTGTAAATATTTTTCTCTTGCGCTTTGGGGTTTTCATTTCAGAAGGATTAGAATTAAGAAATACCAAACATATTTTATAACCTCGTAATATTACTTTGGTGGCATCTTTGGGGGCTGGCTAGTGTAAACTTTTGGAAGGTTGTTCCGGATTTGGAGACACCTTTCTTGCATTGTAAGGTTCCTGAATGTCAGCTCTTGGAGTTGAAATACTCATATTTTCTTCTGCGAGAGACAGACTCTTGGCTAACCGAGCTCATGTCTTGGGAGGAAGTACGATTGTTATAGTTTTTATACTAGACCACACTTTATACAAGTTGATCGACTTCTCAGTCCATGCGGTGCGGCGCCAGTATGTGTGCAGGAATTGATCCAGATCTTCTGTTTCTATTTTTCGTTCCAGGATTTTTAGTGCCGCCTTGTTTGTGTTATACTCGTTTGGAATATTTTCAGGTTTTTCAGTTATGATTCTGTTTGGAATACACTTTATAGAAGCCACATTGTTTTTGTCTGAAGGGAATCCTAAAGCCCTTTTGGATTATGGTAGCTGCAGCAAATTTATCAAATACTGCGTTGAAAATATTGTCCCAAATGTGTACCTGTTTACTTCTTTAGCAAAATTTTGAAATTTCCAGGTTCTAACAGCAGCAGATTTCCCGACATAAGAGGCTTAAATACAGCTACAATTTCCGGTTGCATAATGTGAGCCAATTTGGAAATAGGGATATTAAAATGATTCCGTTGTCACCACAAAGTAAGCTTGCTTGTTGAGTTAGGTGAGAAACGGTGCCTGTCCACAAAAAGTACAACTGGTCAAAAAATATTGTGATGATTTCACAAACGGTATAAAATGATTTCAGAGTTATTCATAGAACGCTTCTGAATTAATCCATCCAGAATACGATAGAATACAGAAAAAATAACATTGGTGGTAATTTGTTTTTTCTCATAATTCACTGTTTTAAAAAAATCTTCGGTAGTTTTGCCTGGTCCTGAAATTTGCCCACTATTTGGGCACAAAACAAATCCAGATTCATCGCTATTGAATATGCGGCTGGGATCCAGAAGAAGTGATTCCAGTTTTTTTTTGTTTAAAATGATCTGATGTTTCACCAAACCAATCACAAATGCGATCTTGCATAACTGTAGCTTAAGCTTTGCTTTCTGATTCGGTATGTTTTTTCTTTTATCTCCAGTTCGTGTTTTAGAAAACCTTCAAACCAGAGTTGTCCTGTGGTTTTAGATTTTGTTAAGTATCCAATTTCTCTACCATTATCTTGAAATTTTCATTGACAAAAGGAGATTCTGTTTATGTATTGGAAATCCTTTCTTAGCCACGGCAAGAATCCAAGTAAATAACGTGTTTTCTTCTGTTTCAGATAATTCCGATCGAGGGCCCATTTTCCTGTTAAGAGGAACAGCACCCGACAATTTTCTGATTAGTGTGCTTCGAGGAAGTTGTGCAGCCTCTTTTTTGCTAAGGCCGTTTTCTTTCACCGCTTTCATAACCTTTCGCATATTCTCTTCAGAATACGAAAAAAAAAATCTTCTTGTTTCAATAATGGTAACCCTTCCTAATAAATATTCTACCACTGTGATATCGTGTTTTTAATTGTGTATCTACATATATTTTTGTCTTGCAGTATTGCGGCACAAAACGCCACAAAAGTCTGTATTACTGTCCAAACTTTTTTAAATATTTAGAAGACTGAAGTTAGGTGCAAACGACTTCAATTGGGAAGTGTAACACTTGTATTTGAGTAACTTGGTTAACAAATCTTTTTAGCGCTTATTTTGAAAATTATTAGTCATTTCCAATAAAGGATTTCCACTACTGGGGCAACTATCCTATGTTAACGTCAATACTTACATCTTGTCTATACAAAAAAATTACTCCTATAATAAATTCTATATTAGTGAATTATTTTATATAGAGTAAATTATATTTTTTACTAAAGTTTCTTTAGGAAAAAATAAAGCAATTTAACTTAATATATCTTAGTACCGCAATACTCCCTTAAAAGGTCTAAACAGAGTATTAAATAATCCATTTAGGACCAACATATGGAAGGTATCTAATTATTATGGTAAGGCAATTTTGTCAGTGAATTTGCCGTTGTATTCTCTAACGGCTGCTAAGGCGGAATGGGACAAGTGGCCGCCGCCAACTGGCCGCGTGACAAGTGGACGCCGTCAACTGGCCGCGTGACAAGTGGCCGCCGGGACTAGTGGCCGCCGGGACAACTGGCCGCCGCACAGTTTTAGATTTTCGTTTTAAGTAATTTTTACTGTTTTGAGAAAACAACCGAAAATTTTTTTGATTTTTATTTTAATAACATTAATTACATAAACAAAATTCTAGAAAGTTATTTGTTGTTTTCTCAGAACAGTAAATTTGGACCGAACATGTTTATGCACTTATCGAGTCAATTAATAATAGTATAAATATAATAAGAATAAATTTGTTTGCAAATTATTCAGTTTTAAAATTTCAAGAAATACAGTATTTCTTCTAATATAATTATTCTTCTCTAATTATGCTAATCCGAAATACCTGACATCCAATCCAGATACTAGTCATTAAGAGAAATTCAATCAATTTTGTACCCCCTAAATCCTCTTAGTTAATTTGTTTACAAATGACAGTTTAGGAAATCCACAGTATTTCTTCTAATTTTCTAATTTAATAATTTTCATCGAAAATACCAGACATCCAATCAAAATACAGTTAATGTATCTGGCTAATGAGGTATTTACGATCTGTTATTTAAAATAAAAGCAGGTAGATAAAGCATTTTCAAAGCTGTTTGTCTTCACATTTTGAAGTAGTAACATCAAAATGGAGCCTATTAAATCTCAACGCAATCGTGACAAGTTTTATAGTGACGGATATATTTATGTTTTTGATAAATTATCCGCGGATGGTGAAACGGAGTTTTGGCGATGTGAGCAAAGACGACAGTGTAAAGCGCGAGTGCACGTTAGAAATGGTGCTGCTGTAAAAACTTTGAACGTGCATACCCATGACACATCGGCAGGCAAAGCAGAGGCTGATCGAGTAATTACTACAATTAAAAAACGGGCTTTAGAGACACAAGAACCGACATGTCAGGTGATCAGCGAATGTTCACAAAACCTCAACCTGGCTTGCCAAGGAGCTCTTCCATCTCAAGGGGCTTTGAAAAAACTGGTGCGAAGACAGCGAAAACAAATACACCAAGCACCAGCAATTCCAGCATCCCTGGAAGAGTTACAAATTCCGGAACGTTATAGAATCTACGAATTCACACCTGGCAATATAGAAAACTTCTTACTTTCCGACAGTGGCCATGGTCCAGGGAGAATTTTAATTTTTGGCAGACAGAGGAATTTAGAGATTCTGCAAAATTGCGACCATTTTTTTGTAGATGGGACTTTTAAAATTGCCCCGAATTTGTTTCACCAGGTATATGTTATACTAGCAAAGAAATATGGAGGGGTACATCCTGTTTTTTATGCGCTTTTGCCAAACAAATCAAGACCAACTTATGATAATTTATTTGAAACAATCAAAACGCTAGCACCAACATTAAATCCAACATCAATTACATCAGATTTTGAACTGGCCGCTTTTAAAAGCCTGCAAAATAACTTTCCGCAAACTGAAATTCGAGGATGTTTTTTTCACCTAGCGAAAAACATGAAAAAACATTTGAACGAAGCAAATTTAATTACCCGTTATAACAACGACGCAGACTTTGCATTACATGCCAAAATGATCATTGGTTTGGCATTTGTCCCAATGCAAGATATGGAAAACGCATTAAATGAGTTGTCAGATATTTTACCTGGCGATTTGCTACCCATATTAGATTGGTTCGAGGACAATTACATTGGTCGTTTAAACCGCAGGGGAAATGGACGTCGTCAACCCATGTTTCCACATGAGATGTGGAATATGTATGACAGAGTGCTAGATTTACAAGATCGTACCAACAATCATGCTGAAGCCAGCCATCGGCGTTTACAAATGGAGCTTGGTGTAGATCATCCCACAATATGGAAATTGATTGATGGTTTACGGAAAGTCCAAGCTAATCGTGATATTTATTACGAGCAGCTTGTTGCAGGACATGCTCCACCCCAAAAACTTCGAAGATACAGGGATGCCGACGAACGTATCCTGAGAATCGTAAGAGATTACGAAAACCGGAATGTTATCGAGTACATACGAGGCATTGCTCACAATTACCAAATTAATCAATAAAAATTTAATGTAGATATGATGTACATACATTCGTAACTAAATATAAAAAACACAAAAAAAACTTAAAAAAAAGACACTTAAAGCGTTCTGTATTGACACGTCTTCATACAACGGCGGCCAGTTGTCCCGGCGGCCAGTTATCCCGGCGGCCAGTTGTCCCCGCGGCCACTTGTCCGGCGTCCAGTAGGCCGCGGCCAGTTGACCGCGGCCAGTTGTACTAGACCGTGCTAAGGCGCTTCCGTTGCAAAACCCATACATGAAAACTATATGTGCTATTTCTCTTTGAATAAAATCGCCCATTTCGTTCTTTTAAAACAATACAAATGTGACTTTTAAATAATTAACGGTTGTTTATGACAGTTACTGTCTTGATATAGTTTTAAAGGGGGGCGTGAATCATAACGCAGCTCAAAAGGGGGTCGCGAAACCTAAAAGTTTGGCAAACGCTGGTGTAAGTGATCAAATGATTCATTAAAAAAATACTCCTATATCTTTTACAATTTCCAATTTTCCGTCCAGCCCAACTCGATTTCAATACGATTAACCGGAAAATTGCTTTGTCCTATCTTTGATTTTTCTTTTGTTTCTTTGTGGAATTAATTTCCCGCATTACATCGGCCCTTTGCGGGTTGCCTTCTTTCGATTTGTGGCGGTATTTCTCTTGCTTCATTTAATTTTTATAATTTCCACTCGTTTACTGTATTTTTTTTTGTTTTACTTCATTCCCCACTGACTAGGAATAGTATTTTTTTGTTTTCTTACAAATTATTGGTTTCGCCTTCTGATACTGCTTCGATTTTGCAACAATTCGTCTCTTGAAGAAAAGCAATCTTATTTTTTGTTTTTTTCTTCATCTTATTCTTCGCAATTTACTTTTCATCATTTTTCCCTTTCGTCTTGTGATTTACAAAGAATCTCGAACGGTGGTGGTTTTTTTACATTCACCAACCTTATTTCTCTTTTTAATTTCCTTTTTTTTTTTAAATTGACAACGCGCGTTAATATTTTTTTTCTTTGTATTGTCTTCGTCGTCGGCGATGATGGCTTTCGTGTACCTTTCATGTAGCAACTCCTGACAAATAACCCCGCTTTGATCGGCCGCAATCCAATAGGTCACGTGTCTGCGCCCCAGAAGGGTGTGCAATGTCCGCGAGTAATGTCTTTGTTTCAAGTCCACTGACATTCAATTATTTTGAGCAATAGCCCGGCATAATGGCAGATTGATAGCTTGGGATATTGTACACGACATAATGGAATCTGTCGCGGCCGCCTTTGATTCCCCACAACTTAAAAAAAAAATCCTCGCTCTTCGATTTCTTGCGCCTCCGACCGTCAGTCGCTCAACCAAATCTTTAACTTTGAATACGCCGAGTTATTTTAATCAGAAATTAATTCAAGATGCTATAAACAGCAAGTGAAACCAACGAACTGAAGCACTTTTTCAGAACTGATCGACAATTTTGATTTAACAATCAAAAAGTGATCGATACAGTGACTAAACTTTGGTGAAAATAATTTTTGACGTCGGAGTATTTAATTTCTTAGAAAATTAATCATTATTTGCTCGTTCGGCTCGAGGAGGAAATAAATGTTCGGGACGGAAACGCAACATGTCGCGAGGCAGGGCTGTTAACGCAGGAAGTCCCGGCATCCCGTCAAACAACGAAGGAGGGGAAAGTTGAGTGAGTGGCAGGAATCGCGCGCTAATCTCTGTTTGAATGCGGCAGAAATCATGTCCATCGGATCGGAAAATAACACAGCTGGATGTAACAGTACGAACCTACACGGCACGTACGACAGAGGGAAAGAAAATTAAAAAGCGACGCGACGCGACGGGACCAATCACTTTTGATAAAGCAAACAAACCGGTTTGTTTGCGAAACTACAAAACAAAACAAAAACGTACAAAACTCGTATATACTTTCAGCTTGTACCAAAGTCTTTCATTTTTTTCTAAAATCCCGCAATATTATCAACGAAAATAAACTGGAAGAATGCGACGTAACGTTTACTCATTGGTAGTTAACACGGGTTTGTACGAAAAAGTAACGTGTAATTTAGGGGTTGCGAGACGTCATCTGGATCTAACACAACGTAAAATTGCAAAATATAACTTACATGACAAACTGAAGAGAAGAGATACTTTACTAGACGACGTGAGTTTGCGCACCGTGAGAAGGTGTATTGTCAAACTGATTTTTGATCAGGAAAGCAAAAGCATTGAGACGAGTATAAAATTACCCTAACTTCCAGCTTACGTAAGCTTTGTATTAAGCGTTGGTCAATTTGAAAAATCCCGGTGACTCATTTTATTTTACTAGCAGTAGTTATTAGATAACCAATATGCGGTGTGGTCTAAGATCGGTGGCCAAGCTTTTACATAATTATTTCTTCTGTTACCGGTAATAGAAAGGTGAGAAGAAGAATGAAGAAACTACAACCGATAGGACCTGGTGACTTTTTGAAAAAAAAAAATCTCTTGGAATTCATTGGTGCGAGGATCGAATTTATTAAAGGCAACGAATGCGACGTAAGTCGTAAATTAGGCAGGGGATTTGTGCCCTTCAATATAAACACCGAAGTACGCGCACCCTGCCTGCCAGAGAACAGTAATTAAGGGCACTCAAAGCGCCCTCGCTTCACCCCAGCCGCTGTCCCACATCGGATTAAAAATTACCCCAGTTCAGGAATTTGAATGCCGCGTTTCCGATCACCGCTAACCCGTAAACGAAAGGCGCGATTACTTTTCGAACGCAAAAAGAAACTCCCCCCCCCTCCTCCCCCGTTTCGTATTTGAGAAACCGTTGTGAGGAAATTCGGATTTTTCGTTTGCTTTTGGGTTCACTACGAACGAGGGTTATTTGTTCCAATTAAAATAGATACTGGTTTGGAGTGAGTTAAGTGTAAGTTAAGGATAAGTTAGGCCAGCGTTTCCCAAACTTTTAGGTTTCGCGACCGCCTTTTGAGCTTTGTTATTATTCACGCCCCCCTTTCCCTTTCTTTTAATAAATTTTATTCGTTTAGTTTTTATTTTTTAAATACTATTTACCATTATTTTTCCCGGATTTGTTTTGATTTTCGTTTATTGAGTGTGAATTTATTTTACACATTAATCCGGTCGATTGATTGCCATTTCATTTTCTCCTTTATTTGATTTGACTTTATTTTGTTTTTAAATTATTCACTGATCGCCCAGTTTTGTTGTCCAAATTTACAGATTATTCTTTGGATCATGACAAAATTTGTCAATTTTTAAATCAATTTGACTTATTGTTAGTTTTATATCATTTTTATTTTGGTCCTAACTTTATCATCACCCGTTATTTTTACACAATCCTCATTTGACTATTTTATTTAACTTTTAATATAATCAATTTACGGACCCTTGTTTTTTCTTTTAATCGATTTCATTCGTTTTGTTTTTACTTTTAAATTAACAACTAATCATCCTGTTACTTGTTTTATCTTCGGTTTGATTTTATTTCATATGACTTTTGATTTTTTTAATTATCAATTGAACGTCTTTTGTTTCTTTTTTTACACCATTTAAGATTATTTTAGTTTACATTTTAATTCTGCCGAATGATGCTATGCTATTTTCGGCGAATTTATTTTATTTTTTAATTTTATTAAATTGAATGAAATTTTTGGTTCTGGTGAGAGGCAGCTTATATCGATTTGAGTTAATGAGTTTCACACAATTTTTATTTTCGTCCTGTCTTGTTTGACGATTGTCTATTGTTTTTATTTCATTCGAATTTATTCGTATTTTAGGAGTGTTTTGATTTTGATAATCAATTGAACGTCCTTTTTTCTCCTTCATACGAGCTAATTCAAATCCTTTTAATATTATATGTATTTTTTTTTACCATTTTTATAAACTATTCAACAAGACCTTCATTACACAAGACTTAAAAACTCCGACACCCTGAAAGATCCCTACCGGACCATCAATGAAGGTTCATCGACCCCTTTCAAGTCTTCATCGATCTCCAAAGGGTCGATATACCCGTGCTATAGAATATGAATAATCGTCTCTTAGACACAATGTTACGTTTAAATTAAACAAAGTTTTAAAAGTTAAAATTTGTTTAAGAAAACGAAAGGCGATTATTATTTCAGATACAAAATAATTTAAAAAATACCAAGTGTTCAGTTTAAAAAATTAAAATTTCAGTTTAGATCTCAGTTATGCGATGTTCATTTGTTTTTCTGTAAATATCAGCAAAAACTTTGAACTACACCATCCCCATGACGTTTATTTCAATATGGAGTCGTATATGCTGTCTCTCCTTCATTATAAAGAGCCACGAAGTTTAAGTGTCTGACTTGTTTCGTCGCGCCGCGCCGCTGGAAAGTTTTCTTTTTTGTTCGGTAGCAAGTTTGAGATGACGAGAGCCAAAAATACTCTCAGAAAAGTGTTTCTCTCGAGACATCGAAACGGGACCGTCTTGTTCGGTAGCAAGTTTGAGATGATGATAGCCAAAAATGCTCTCAGAAAGGTGTTTTTCTCGAGAAATCCAAACGGGACCGTCTTGTTTGCCCGAAGATTGTCGAATTCTTTTACTCTCCTTGTCTCTCTATTTATAGAGATCTTCTCTCCAGAATGACTTGTTGAAGGTACTGAACGAACTTAAAACTAATGATATTAAAAGACATTCACAAATATAGTATTCAAAGCAGCGTTTCCCAGACTTTTAGGTTTCGCGACCCTCTTTTGAGCTTTGTTATGATTCACGCCCCCCTTTCCCTTTCTTTTAATATATTTTATTCGTTTTGTTTTTATTTTTTAACTACTATTTACCATTATTTTTTCCCTGATTTGTTTAATAAGAGAAAGAAAAAAAGATATACTTAACATAAAATCTAGTGATACAGGAGGAACGCTGAAGCAAAACAAAATCATCAAACATCCTGGCATCTTCAATCGCGAAATTAATTTCAAGCTGAGGAAACTGACTGTTTGAAAAAAAAATTAATAAAGAAAATCCTTCAAAGAGAAACACGGCGCGTAATTACGTCAAGAGAATTTGCTGGAGGAAGATCGATTTCTTCTACGGTCCCGCTCTACTTAAGCACTTTTGTCTTCCAGACCGTTGCAGAAATGTGGAATATCGTATTGTATGCAAAAATTATCCTTAATTGAGTGCAGAAATTAGGGGCGATATTGCCCGCTCGATCTCATTCTCTCGGGGGACGCGAGCTGCGCCGCGTGCAAAATTCTAAAAAATGACCAACCAGTCTTGCTACTAGATTCGTTTCATTCTAACCTTGCACCCGTTTTAACTACGTTATAATATTATTTAACCGCAACTTAATTTTTGTGAAACATTGCGTCTATGCGTACTGAACATCCAAACCTTTACAGCCTTCACAGTAAGGTTGTTTCGAAAAAGATGTAAGCAGCGTAACTTCCAGCAAATATAAAAATGTAGAACATCTCGCAATTCAATTCAACAATCAAATTTTTATAATCATTTAACTAACATGAATGCAAAGATGATGATTTAAAATACTTCTTGTAATGCTGCAGTTGTGCAGTGCACGCAAGTCAAAAACATACTTGTTTCATAGCTCCACTTGTTAGGTACAGTCGTTTAAAATAAATATATAATATAAATATGATAAAATAAGAAAAAAACAAACGTGCAAGGATGTTTAATGTGAAAAAAAAAACGGTGGTTCTGATTGTACACGTTTATAAATGGATTTATTTGCGGAAAACTGATGACAAATCCGATCTATCTGTCTCACAACGTGACGAAATATCATTTAAAACGAAAAAAAAATGCGCGTCATGCCAATTTTCAGAACGAAAAAAACCCAAATTGCTCGCGCAAGTAAACACTCGAAGCTCCCGAAAACATATGCTCTCCTTCGGAACATATGTTTTGCTAACAGCGAAGCAACAGTGTATTAAGTGCATATTTGATAAACCCGAATCAATTACGTTAGAGAGTCTGTTTTATATGCTGTTTACAGAGACATTAATCGCGCAGACATAAAAAGAGTGACTGATAAAATATTCCGAATCGTTTATTACGAGATGAATCGAGATTAACAAACAAACAAATAATGAACAATTTTTTTTTTAATTGGGAGAAACTAGGCAGAACATTCCACAGATAGCATGATCGTTATTGTTGTGATACCACTGGTTTAGCTGCTATTTTTGTAGTATCGCCCTGTATCGCAATCGTTTGTTGAACAGAAAGAAAATATACGAAAAAGTAAGAGTGTATTGGTATAAACCTTTTTTTTTCTTTTAATTGGGAGAAACTATGTAGAACATACGTCAAGTAGTGTGATCGTTATCGTTATTGTTGTGATACCACTGGTTTAGCTGCTCTTTTTGTAGTATCGCCCTGTATTGTAATCGTTTGTTGAACAGAAAGAAAATATACGAAAAAGTAAGAGTGTATTGGTATAAACCTTTTCTTTTTTTAATTGGGAGAAACTATGTAGAACATTCCTCAAGTAGTGTGATCGTTATCGTTATTGTTGTGATACCATTGGTTTAGCTGCTATTTTTGTAGTATCGCCCTGTATTGCAATCGTTTGTTGAACAGAAAGAAAATATACGAAAAAGTAAGAGTGTATTGCTATAAACCTTTTTCTTTTCTTAAATTGGGAGAAACCATGTAGAACATTCCTCAAGGAGTGTGATCGTTATTGTTATTGTTGTGATACCACTGGTTTAGCTGTTTTTTTTTGTAGTATCGCCCTGTATTGTAATCGTTTGTTGAACTGAAAGAAAATATACGAAAAAGTAAGAGTGTGTTGGTATAAACCTTTTTCTTTTCTTAAATTGGGAGGAACTATGTAAAACATTCCTCAAGTAGTGTGATCGTTATTGTTACTGTTGTGATACCACTGGTTTAGCTGTTTTTTTTTGTAGTATCGCCCTGTATTGCAATCGTTTGTCGTACAGAAAGAAAATATACGAAAAAATTAGAGTACAGTAGTATTCACTTCCGAGTTTGAGAAAAGAGACGTCTAGTCACCATAATTAAGGTTTTATACAGGGTGTTCCATTTAAGCTGGCTTCCTTCAGATCTCTTTAGTTCATCATTTTGCAAAAAAATGTTTCAAACGAAAGTTACTTCTAATCATGTGGAGCTTCTCCTTTGTTAAGTCGCTTGTTAACGATTCGCACGGTTAAAGGATTAAACTTGTTTCCTGAAATCAAAATTAATTTCCGGGCCGGAAAGGAAGCAGCGCACGTTTTTAATCCGCTTTCGTTTTGTTGCCATTGCCGAGATAAAATCACGCACTTATAAAGAGCATCGCACACACACACACGTCAGTAACATCTGCTTGAGTTGTCACTTCTGTGACAGAGAGCATTAGAGGACGACATGGGAAAACGTGGCGGCGGCGGCGGCGGGGCCCCGGAGTTCGCCCGGAGGGTGGCGGAATCCCGAGCTTACAAGGCTTACGCCGGAATCCGGCTCCGGGCTATCAAACCCCCCCGTCGTAGCTAATTCATAGACTTACTCATATTATCTGACGGTTATGGACGCAGATGGATCTAGCGAAAGCAATTTCCGAATAATTAGTTCGCCACCTAAACGCACGCGAGATTTGAATTTAAAGGCCCCCAATGTCTCTTTAATTTAAAAAAAAAAGAAAAACAATATGCATTGTATGCAAGAGATTATTTTGTTAAAATGTTTTCACATAATTACTTATTCTGATGAATATACGTTAACAAATTATTAATCAATCAATTAATTATCTCAATGAGATGCGTCACTAGACCGAAGCCATCTTATCACCATCTACTACTCTCTTGTGCATTTGCATTTACGCTATGAATTATCTGTTGAGGTTTGTTGTGTTTGGAGCTACAACAATTTTCTGCACTTCAGCAAAAAAATTCGTTACGATTTGGAAAACCGCTTTTGAGGACTGTGACACCCTGTGTATTGAGTTTTAACTCGTATTTGTTATCCTTGATGGCGTGCAATGTTAGGAAATTGGCTTCACGCCGCGCCTATCGCGTCTGCTTTTGTTGCGATAAAAAAAAATAATTTTTGTCAACGTCTCCGTCGCAAAATTAATTAAGATTTTTATAACGCAAACGGTCTCACGCTCTGCTTTAGTATAACGATGCAACTCACAGACCGTCTTTCACGTATGCTTTAGAATGCACCGCATAATTCTCTTATTGCCTTAAGTAAACAATACCGTCCGGTATTTCAATTTTAAAATAAAAATTGCATCATCTTTTGCAAGCATCTGCAGGTGTATTTCATCTTTTGCTGCGTGAGAACCGATTGAATAGTTTAGTCTACCCGTCCAGATGGTCGTGAATCTCCGACGTCGCCGACTCATTTTTCTTGCCTCGCATGATCCTGAGAACTACAGTTTTTTATGCGTTGTTATTCCGACGGAAAGATTAGATTGCGTTCACACTCGACCTTTCGTGCCATCGGACCCTCTTTACGTCAGGTTTTACTCGATCGAGTCTTGTTGATGTCACGACGTCTTCGATTCGTGCAAACCCTTTCTGCGACAGGGATACGGCCAGCCAGTTGTGGCTATATTGATTTCTATAACTCAAAAGATCTTACGCTCTTCTTCAGAATCGTAGTGCAACTTACAGGCCGTTTTTTACGTACACTTTAGAATACACAGCATAATTCTTGCTTTTTAATTTATTGCCTTAAATAAACAGTATCGTACGGTATTTCAATTTTAAAATAAAAATTGCATCATCTTTTGCAAGCATCTGCAGGTGTATTTCCTCTTTTGCTGCGTGAGAACCGATTGAATAGTTTAGTCTACCCGTCCAGATGGTCGTGAATCTCCGACGTCGCCGACTCATTTTTCTTGACTCGTATGATCCTGAGAACTACAGTTTTTGTGCATTGTTATTCCGACGGAAAGATTAGATTGCGTTCACACTCGACCTTTCGTGCCGTTGGACCTTCTTTACGTCAGGTTTTACTCGATCGGGTCTTGCTGCTGTCACGGCGTCTTCGATTCGTGCAAAACCTTTCTCCGACAGGGGTACGGCCAACAAGTCGTGGCTTTATTAATTTGTGACGCAGTGATTTCAGCGTATCGGGAGAATTTAAGAAGTTTAGAAGAAATTAAGTTGACAGCGGTATTTTATTTTATTTCTTTACGTATTATGTACAACAACTTGTTTTCATGGCAAACTAAAAATGTAAAAATCGAAATGATTGTGTGGTTGATTGCTATTTTCAACAAGTCGGTCATCTCTTGGTGTCTCCAGGGGCTGGTTGGAGTCCGCGACAACATCGTCCGGAGTTTACATTTTTACATACAATTGCATCATAATTCGCAAGCGTCTGCAGGTGCATTTCATCTTTTGCGTGGGAACCGATTGAATTGTTGAAATGTTAAAACATCTAGACTGTGATAAAATCTCCGGCGGCGTTTCTTTTTTTTTACGGTTTAAAGTCCTGGAGAATTATAATTTTTTGTATACGCGTAATTTCGACGGAAAGATTATATTGCGTTCACATTTGACCTTTCATGCCATTGGTTTCCTTTACATCAGGTTTCACTCGATTGGGTATTGATGGGTGCTTTCGATTCGAGTTTTGCTTCGAAAGGGGTATGGCCAGTTGTGGCTTTATTAATTTGTGACACGCCCGGAGCAAGTGAGTCGCAGTGTGGCCTGCCAGTTTAGGGGGAAAAAGTCGTCAAATCTAGGGGTATTATCAAAGAACAAAAGGGAAAAAACGTTATAACTGCAAGAATTCAATAAAATCCAGCGGATTTCTCGATAATGTCAACTTCTTAGTTGAAAATATTTAAAAGAAACAATTTTTTTCTTTATTTTGGAGTTCCTGTCGATTTTGTCCGAATAAACCGCTAAAAGTTGACAAACTTCACGCTGATTACACACAGAAAACTGGTCAGGTACAGTCAATGCATTTATTTACTTCATTTTACATCGATTCAATAACATTTTTTGTCATCGATTTTCTGCTTAAAATTGAACACATAATCGTTTTTCTTTGAAATAAATAAATGCACTGAATTTATCTAACCGTCAATTACGTTTCTAATATATTTCTTTCCTCTGTGTACGTGTACAGTTGATTTTTGAAAATTTTTACATCTTCGATTACATTTTTATAATATATTTATAAAAGTTATCCAGCTATGTTAATAATTTCTTTTTTTCATGATTGCATTTGCTAGCTCGTAGTTTTAAATGTAACCTCCTTTTTATTTATTTCTAGGGAAATACTGATTGCCGAAAAAGGAATTTTTAATCGGGGTCAGTCGTCTTGTGATGTGCCCAGGGTCTGGTTGGCGTTACTAAAGCATTGTATCCACCCTAAAGTATGGTACACGCTTTAGTCGAGTTGAGGAAACCTACAACTGGGCAAACATAGCTATACTGAACGTCGAGGACGAGGCTGAGACAACTTTGGCGAGTTTTCAGTCCTCCAGCGCTATATCAAAATGAATAAAATGTGGTACACCGAGGAAACCCAGTTAGAGGTTTTCTACGACGTGTACGACATTTTGTCCGTTTTGATACAGCGCTGGAGGACTGAAAACTCACCAAAGCTGTCACAGCCTCGTCCTCGACGTTCAGGACGGGTATGTTTGCGACTGCTGCTTTCTCTTTCAAATTAACAGGCTTTTGGTTCCTGTTTTGGTTATGGCGTATTTTAGGCGACACTTTTGGGTGCTTAAGGCCAGAATAAATTATACAGGATGACTCTCTTTACAAAGGTTCGCAATAAAAGTAGTTAGCAATTTTATACATCAACATAAATCGAATTTGCTGCTATTATTTTAAAGTTGATGATTTTAGCTCTTTTAATGGCCACAAATGTAGTACATCAACGTTGAAAATTATTTATTGCTTTCAACTCGTCTTAATTTGTAATAATAACTGTGGCTCTTTCTTGGTTCTGTATTTTACATTTGTTTCTTCATTGTCTGTATAATTTTGACTTGTCTGAAGTCTAATAACATTAAGACAGCGATTCTCAAACTTTTAGGTTTAGCGACCCCCTTTTGAGCTGTGTTATGATTCACGCCCCCCTTTCCCTTTCTTTTAATATATTTTGTTCGTTTTGTTTTTATTTTTAACTACTATTTACCATTATTTTTCCCTGATTTGTTTTGATTTTCGTTTATTGAGTGTGAATTTATTTTACACATTAATCCGGTCGATTGATTGCTATTTTATTTTCTCCTTTATTTGATTTGACTTTATTTTGTTTTTAAATTATTCACTGATCGCCCAGTTTTGTTGTTAAAATTTACAGATTATTCTTCGGATCAAGACAAAATTTGTCGATTTTTAAATCAATTTGACTTATTGTTAGTTTTATATAATTTTTATTTTGGTCCTAACTTTATCATCTCCCTTTATTTTGATACAATCCCCATTTGACTCTATTTTATTTAACTTTTAATATAATCAATTGATGGACCTTTGTTTATTCTTTCAATCGATTTCATTCGTTTTGTTTTTTACTTTTAAATTAACAACTAATCATCTTGTTACTTGTTTCCTCTTCGGTTTGATTTTATTTGATATGACTTTTGATTTTTTTAATTATCAATTGAACGTCTTTTGTTTCTTTTTTTTACACGACTTAAGATTATTTTATTTTACATTTTAATTCCGCCGAATGATCGCTATTTTCGACGAATTTATTTTATATTTTTATTATTAAATTGAATTAAATTTTCGGTTCTGGTGAAAGTCAGCTTATATCGATTTGAGTTAATGAGTTTCACACAATTTTTATTTTCGTCCTGTCTTGTTTGACGATTGTCTTTTGTTTTTATTTCATTCGATTTTATTCGTATTTTAGAAGTGTTTTGATTTTGATAATCAATTGAACGTGTTTTTTTTGTCTCCTTTATACGAGCTAATTCAAATTCTTTTAATATTACATGTATTTTCTTTTTACTTTTTTTATAAACTATTCAACAAGACCTTCATTACACAAGACTTAACAACTCCGACACCCTGAAAGACCCCTAGCGGACCCTTAATAAAGGTTCATCGATCCTTTTCAAGTCTTCATCGACCTACAAAGGGTCGATATACCCGTGCTATAGAATATGAATAATTGTCTCTTAGATACAATGTTACGTTTAAATTAAACAAAATTTTAAAAGATAAAATTTGTTTAAGAAAAAGAAAGGCGATTATTATTTCAGATACCAAATAATTAAAAAAATACGAAGCTTTCCGATTAAAAAATTGAAATTTCAGTTTATATCTCAATCCTGCGATGTTCATTTGTTTTTCTGTAAATATCAGCAAAAACTTTGAATTAGTCTTTGTAAGTTTTATAATAAAGACTTCTTTCTAAAGTAAAAAATAAAGAAGTTAAAGGGGATGGGAAGGGGTGCATAACAATTTCTTGTAAAAAATAAGTTGATAAATTAGTTGCCTTCAATTTTTTTATATTTATTCTGCTGCGCCCCCCTTTGAGGACTTAGGCGCCCCCACTCAAGGGGGCGCGCCCCACAGTTTAGGAAACGCTACATTCAGATTTTTCCGGGCCGACCAACGCAATTTTGCACTAATTAGAAGCCCATGAATTTACACAGGTAAGTTGTGCGAAGTCCGACGCGTTGTTTCAGTCATTCTTAACATTTCCGTCCCTTATTTCTCGTAGGTCGTTTGTATCGGACGTTTCTTCAGGTATCAGACATTGCCACGAAACGAAAAGTAGGGTTAACGATAAGCAAGTTGGTAGGTTTAGGTATGCACGTTTTACGAATAATTTGATTAAGTTCACCATGTTACACATTTCAAGGATAAACGGCCATTTTCATAATCAGACTTTAAGGAAGCTTTAATTTAAAGTCACTTTAAGAATAGGGAAACAAATGTATTTTCTTAGGTTAGAGTAGCTTCAAATTTAAAGTCTGATTATGAAAACGGCCCTAAATTAAATTGAAATTAAGGTTGAGATTAAATTCGTATGCATTTTCGAGCACATTGGTTCAATTAATTGGTGCTTCTTCGAAAATATAATTACTGCTCGCAGAGTCGCACTCTCTTGCTTGGCAAAACCGAACACAATTTTTTTTTTTAATTATCGTCAAAGTACTTTGGCTCTTCATCCGAAGCCAACACATCACCGATTCACTATCTCATTGCGACGAACTCATTTCTACTAATTACTCGTTACAACTGAATAACTACTCTTCAATAACGAATACGTTAATTTACTAATTATAAACTAGGTTGCAGGTTGTGAGAGAGTGCATTTTCTAAACGTTCGGGTTCAAAGACCAACGTATCAAAATAGTCAGCGCCTCCTCGAAAACACATTTAAAGAACGAGCGCGTTAATTGTTTTGAAAGAAGAACGATCCGGCGGTGTAGCATTGAACGACTTGGATTTCATTTGCCAGCACGGAATTCCCTCTGTATTGTTACCACATTAATTTTTTTTTGCTTTTTCATTTTACCAGCGGTAATAGAAACCTCATCTCTGACGCATCATCTGATAAGCCTGATGACGACTTTCACTCTTTCCTATCTTATCTTAAAAAGCGTTTCCGACAACAAACCAAGAGAGTGTCATCCATTGAGAGCGGCGGTTCCCGCAACGTTATCGAGCACTTTTGCGGGCACGTGCCGCCGGCCGAGGGGGTACTTATTGTGTATTTATTATCACCCTCGCGCCTCAAAACTACCCTGATTTTCATTGAATTAGGCCGAAGGGATTTTCCGAAGCCACGAAATCGAACGCGCAAACTTACTTATTCCGACAATGGCCGCCGCAATCAGCTTCCACTTCTCGAGAAGGACACGCAGAAAATAACAACTGAAGATATCATCAGATTTGGCATTGGCGTCGTATTTCAATAAGCAGGCCGCGCCGAGTATCATCATCGTCGTCATCATCATCCCCTTTCTGTTTGCGGCGAACGCGTGCGTATTTACGCACCCCGCATCGTTTTCAATAGCTTGTTAACAGCGCCAGATTGAATTATATCTACAACCACCAGTATTTACAATGACATCGCGAGCAAGCATATGCCGGATTATACCGGGTGATGTACCCGGATGTCGGCAAGGGGTTGATAAGAACTCTTTCCGTTAGTCGCAAGATTAATTTAATTTAGTGCAATAGTATAAGGAGGCCCGATTTCATATTCGAATTAAAAGTGACTTTAGATTCAGATGTCAGATGTCAAAACTCATTTGCTGTCAAAACATATTGATTTGTAGGTTAGAATGTCATTTTCGTTATGAAACTAATAATTCCTAATAAGTCTTAACGTACCTGTTTTAACTTGGTACTTAAGGGTGGTGGCGCAGTCGTGGATGAGCTGCTGGAGGCTCAGCCCGCTTTCAGGAATTTTCAGGTCCAGCAGCTTCTGCATTTCGGCGGGGTGGTGGAAATCCAGGACTTTTTCATTTCGGTCGTTCGTATCGCGCACGAAATCCAGGAGGATGTCGACCACCTTCCGGAGGAACTCGTTTGTGGTTGCACTGTTCGTGTACGGAAGAAGTTCTGCAAATTAACAAGGACGGCAAATTATTATAATTTTGACTACAGCAATTATTATTTCCCATTATACGTGTTATATGGCATTTTTATACGTATGGTTGACAAGACGCAGTGGCGTAACAGGAAATCAAGCCGCCGGGTCGCAAACGTTTTACCAATGCCTTTTATTATTTATTACGCATCGAAAAAAGAAAAATTATACAGGGTCTCCAGGAGGAAGTTCTGATTTTTTTACGAGGTAGTACAGTTGGCCATTCTCAATAAAAAAGTTCGTATAAACATGTATCCAATTCTAAATGGTTGTGGATATACGGCTGAGAGAAACTGAAGTGTAAAAAAATGTGGTAAGCACTCACTCAACTGTCAACTGTCTCGTGGTATTCTCGTCACCGGCATCACAATAATTTCGAAGACTTACAGTATTATTAAAAAAGTATACGAGTAGTTACACTCGTAAGTACTGAACAGTGTCTTGGTATAACTGTCACGTGTCATATTCAGAGGATTCAGTGCTTATCAATTGTTTTAGACGTACGCAGCTCCGTAAACATTTGACAATTGGGCACATATTTGTTACTGAAGATGGTCCATGCAATCAATTCTTAATACATTCAAGCGTTACTTTGGAACACCCTGTATTTACATTCCAAAAAGCGAAACTCGGAAAAATTGTAATTGACTTTTGAAGTTCTCTCTTCGAAGTTGCTTACAATACATTGCGGGAGCTAATCATTTACCTAAAGAAGCAAGGCGTCATTTAAAAAAAAAATTAGGTTTCTTTTCTATAAACGAGCCCCCTCTCTCCGCTCTCAGTGGACAGAGGCTTGCCTGACACTCGTCGGCAGCTAGGGGCTTGAAAAAAAGTGAAGGAGAATGTTTGAAAAAATTAAGGAAAATGTTTAAAAAAAAGTATTGGAAAATGTTTGAGAAAAGGAAAGGAAAACGTTAGGAAAAAGTGAGGGAAAATGTTTAAAAAATTGCTTTCCCTAATTTTTAGAATTTTTTTTCGATTTTTTTCAATTTTTTCCCGAAATCTTTAATTTTCTTTTCCTTTTCTCCCTAATTTTGTGGATCCCTTAATTTTTAAAAATTTTTTTCCACATTTCAATTTTTTTTTTAATTTTTATCTCCACTTTCTCGCATTTTCTTCCCTTAAAAGGTTCTATTCGCTTACATTTAAGAAACCTATCCCGCTTGTTACAAACCAACGACTTAAATTTCATTTTTTGTAAAACTAATCAAAACTTCTCTTTTTTGACCGTGAAGGGGCCCTTTGATTGAACGGGGCCCTGGGCTGCACGCAGCCCATAAGAAACATGTCCAAATCCTCCCCTGGATTCGTGTTTACTTCAAGGGTAGGAGTAGTTTCAGCTTCATTAATCTACTACGCGCCTTCAGAGAGTCGGAGTCGTTTTGGCGATATCCTCATTGCTGTATTTTTTGCGTGGGGGTTTTGACCCCTTGGCTGATAATATTCCGGCGAGGCGAACAGGGCAAGATGTTTTGGTTCCGGCATGACCTCGGCGAGGTTCCTGCAATCATACGGTGGGAGTTAACTTGGCGCCCTGGTGGAATGAAAGCACGTTAGAGCTTTGTCTCAGCCTCGTCCTTGGGGTTCAGGACAGGCCTGTTGCTTTCTTTTACGTGTAGATTATTATTGTCGAACTTGTATTCCTTTACAGGCTTTTAGTGTAGGCTTTTACGGCTGCGGCCCATAAGGACCATGCCCAAATCCTCCCCTGGATTTGTGTCTACTTCAAGGGTAAGGGTAGTTTCAGCTTTATGAATCTGCTACGGGCCTTCAGAGAGTCAGAGTCGTTCTGGCGATATCCTCATTGCCGTATTTTTTGCGTGGGGGCTTTGGCCCCTTGGCTGATAATATTCCGACGAGGCGAACAGGGCAAGATTGTTTTGGTTCCGGCATGACCTCGGCAAGGTTCCTGCAATCATACGGCGGGAGTTAACTTGGCGCCCTGGCGGAATGAAAGCTCGTTAGAACTTTGTCTCAGCCTCGTCCTTGGGGTTCAGGACAGGCCTGTTGGCGACTGTTGCTTTCTTTTACGTGTACATTATTATTGTCGAACTTGTCTTCCTTTACAGGCTTTTAGTGTAGGATTTCACGGTTGCAGCCCATAAGGACCATGCCCAAATCCTCCCCTGGATTTGTGTTTACTTCAAGAGTAGGGATAGTTTCAGCTTTATTAATCTGATACGCGCCTCGAGAGAGTCGAGGTCATTTTATGATATCCTAATTGGTGTATTTTTTTGTGTGGGGGCTTTTTCGCCTTCGGTGGTAATATTCCGGCGAGGTGAACAGGGCAAGATTGTTTTGGTTCCGGCATGACCTGGGCGAGGTTCCTGCAATCATACGGCGTGGGAGTTAACTTGGCGCCCTGGCGGAATGAAAGCTCGTTAGAACTTTGTCTCAGCCTCGTCCATGGGGTTCAGGACAGGCCTGTTGGCGACTGTTGCTTTCTTTTACGTGTAGATTATTATTGTCGAACTTGTCTTCCCTTACAGGCTTTTAGTGTAGGCTTTCACGGCTGCGGCCCATAAGGACCATGCCCAAATCCTCCCCTGGATTCGTGTTTACTTCAAGGGTAGGAGTAGTTTCAGCTTTATTAATCTACTACGCGCCTTCAGAGAGTCGGAGTCGTTCTGGCGATATCCTCATTGCCGTATTTTTTGCATGGGGGCTTTGACCCCTTGGCTGATAATATTCCAGCGAGGCGAACAGGGCAAGATTGTTTTGGTTCCGGCATGATCTCAGCGAGGGTCTTGCAATCATACGGCGGGAGTTAACTTGGCGCCCTGGTGGAATGAAAGCACGTTAGAGCTTTGTCTCAGCCTCGTCCTTGGGGTTCAGGACAGGCCTGTTGGGGACTGTTGCTTTCTTTTACGTGTACATTATTATTGTCGAACTTGTCTTCCTTTACACGCTTTTAGTGTAGGCTTTCACGGCTGCGGCCCATAAGGACCATGCCCAAATCCTCCCCTGGATTCGTGTCTACTTCAAGGGTAAGGGTAGTTCAGCTTTATTAATCTGCTACGCGCCTTCAGAGAGTCGGAGTCGTTCTGGCGATATCCTCATTGCCGTATTTTTTGCATGGGGGCTTTGACCCCTTGGCTGATAATATTCCAGCGAGGCGAACAGGGCAAGATTGTTTTGGTTCCGGCACGCCCTCGGCGAGGTTCCTGCAATCATACGGCGGAAGTTAACTTGGTGCCCTGGTGGAATGAAAGCTCGTTAGAACTTTGTCTCAGCCTCGTCCTTGGAGTTCAGGACAGGTCTGTCGGCGACTGCTGATTTCTTTTACGTGTCGAACTTGTCTTCCCTTACAGGCTTTCAGTGTAGGCTTTTACGGTCTTTTACTTTTGGTTACGGCTTAGTTATTTTCCGTTTACGCACGACTTACGCTTGAAGAAAGACGCTTTTTCGACGTTCTACTGGTCTCTGCGACTTTGACTGAACGGATTTCTGTTTGGCAACATTCTACATGTAAGGATTTTAATGACAGTGAGTTCCAAAGAAAGTAAAAGATTTCGAATCAAGAAAAGAAGTTGATTGCAGTGCCGTCCGACTTTCTCGGATTTTGATGCGTCGAAAATGATTTTAAGAAAGCGTCATCGAAAATTCGACGTATTGGTTCCTGAAACGTTAAAGCGCATTTTTTTTCTTGATGATCATCACTCAAAAGAGATTACTTCGACCTTCTTGCATCATCGAAACAATGATGCTCGTCTATTATTTCTGCACTTGCCTAATTGAAATGCGAGATAAAAACGTGAACGCGCTATAGAGAGAGAGAGAGAGAGAGAGAGAGAGAGGAAACGAGGTAATCCGTTTTGCGGACTTTTTAACGCGGGCCCATACCGAGTGTTTAAAAAAGATTAAATGCAAATTTAAATCCATCCGAATCTGCTTATCGTGGTTTCCAGCCGGCTGGCGCACGTAATGACTGTCGTCCTTCCTTTTCGCCTAACCGGATGTGAACGTGCCGGAACGAGAGGTGCATACGACCGCGAATTATTCCCTTTTTGAACGCGCCAGATTCACAGAGCAGCCCTCTGTTTATTTAACATGCCGGATTACAACCGCAATTCACTGCGATGAAAGTTAGTTTTTTTTTTTTCTTTTAGTTAACGTCACTTGATATGATATTAATATTTTGATATTTCAACAAACACTCACAGGCTGGTTTTTCTTCTTATTAATAAAGGATACTCAACGATAATTTCCTTTCAATGTTCTTTCACTTAATAAAATTGCAATCATTACATTAGATTTAAAAAAAATCAATCGAATCATCAATTTCAGCGAAAATACAATAGTTCAAGTGGCCAAGTGATCAAATTAAGTTGTTACGAACACTGCAAATCACTCGAGTGATTCATATATGTATGTATGTAGTAATTTATCGAAAAGTCTATTACAAACTTTCAACGCATCAAAGATAACTCGGAAATTTATTTTATTAATAAAAAAAAAACTATTAACTAAGTGTGCACTTCAAGGAATGTATTAAGATATAAATCATCGATCATTTCATTCAGTCGGCCCCGAGAAACACGCCGAGCCATTTTTCGCTTTCATTCCGTTTTAAAGCCAGATATCTCGGCATTCAATTTCCATTTTTCTTCTCCGAATCCCTCGTAAGATGGCGCATCTTTACTTCGTGAGCCTCTCAAGTCGATAGACTCGCCTAATACTTGTCTGAGCTGTTGGATGCTATCGAACATAATTTTTCAACGGTAATCCTGGGGATTCCCCTATTTTATTTAGTGTGGCATTACCGGTGTCACTGTTGGTAAAATGGACTGATTCGAGGAGGAGGAGGAGGAGGAGGACGGATGGAATATGTACATTTAAATGAATTGCCATTATTTCGAAATTCAAGATTTCGTTAATCACGAAGCAACACAAAACCTGTTTGTCGCTGTAATCCAAATAAAATTAAAAAAATGTAGACGAAATCTTGATAAATAGTGAGAAAACCCCTCGACCACATTAATTCACTGAAAGCGAATACGTATTTCGGTAACGATGTTACCATCTTCAGCGCTAAACTGATATTAAACTTTAAAACAACAAATAAACTAAACTAGACTAGTCGCCCTCCCCCCCTCACTATCTTTGTACCTTATTATGCATGCAAAGCAAACCGGGATTCTTCGAAAATCTAAAGGTCGAAGAGGCAAGAAGCGGTCGGCCCGGACTTCTCAAAATTCATTAATCTATTCCTATTTCTGTGAATCTCCAAGCTTTCGAAAGAATCTAGGTTTGTTTTGTTATTAATTTGTTTGATTACTTCTATTTTATTTACCGTATGATTGTTTTCAAGCATGTGTAAGGCAACACTAGATTTATCAAAGCGTTTGTATTTTAAATGAGCCAAGTGTTCTTTGAATCTAATTTTTAAGGATCTTTTTGTTTGCCCTACATAAATTTGATCACAATTTTTACAACTAATTTTATATATACCTGATTTATCCTCCGAATCTACTTTATCTTTTGGATTTCCCAGCAACGATTTTAAGCTGTTATTGTTGGTGTAAACTATTCTTAAACCTAATTTTTTAAAAATTGTATTCAACCCTTTAGTATATTGAGGATAAAACGGCATTTTTACAATTTTCTTATAATCTACCTCACCTATTTTGTCAGATTTTAGTGTGGTTATTTTATTAATCTCTAATTTTTATTTTTGTTTTCTAATAATGTTATAGATTACATCGGGTTGGTAACTATTGTACGTGGCGATTTTAATAATTTCTTGAAGTTCTTTACTATAATTAGCAGTTGATAAAGGGAATGTCAGCATCCTATGCACTAAGAAATTTAAGGCCGCTAATTTATATTGTTTGCAATGATTTGAATCCGCGGGAATGAATCTATTAACATTAGTAGATTTCCTATAAACGTTAAATTCTAATTTATTACTATTTCTAGTTACTAATGTGTCTAAGAAGGGTAGTTTATTGTTAGTTTCAATTTCATAGGTAAATTTGATGGTGGTGAATTTAGAGTTTAAACTTTTATGGAATTCCTCTATTGAACATTTACTTTGGTCAAAAACACAAAATATATCATCAACGTATCTCACCCAGATTTTAGGAAAATAATCTAAAGAGGCTTTAAGTTTCGTTTCAAATTTACCCATAAACAGATTAGCCATAAATGGTGACAAGCTATTTCCCATGGCTGCCCCTTCCAATTATTGGTAAAACTCGTTGTTAAATTTAAAGAAATTTTGATTCATGCATAAACTAGTGAGTTTAATTAATTCATCCACTTCCTCCCCATCGAAGCTATTCTTTGATAAAAGTTCTTTCAGGTAATCTATAACATTATTAGAAAACAAAAACAAAAATTAGAGATTAATAAAATAACCACACTAAAATCTGACAAAATAGGTGAGGTAGAGTATAAGAAAATTGTAAAAATGCTGTTTTATCCTCAATATACTAAAGGGTTGAATACAATTTTTAAAAAATTAGGTTTAAGAATAGTTTACACCAACAATAACAGCTTAAAATCGTTGCTGGGAAATCCAAAAGATAAAGTAGATTCGGAGGATAAATCAGGTATATATAAAATTAGTTGTAAAAATTGTGATCAAATTTATGTAGGGCAAACAAAAAAATCCTTAAAAATTAGATTCAAAGAACACTTGGCTCATTTAAAATACAAACGCTTTGATAAATCTAGTGTTGCCTTACACATGCTTGAAAACAATCATACGGTAAATAAAATAGATTTAATCAAACAAATTAATAACAAAACAAACCTAGATTCTTTCGAAAGCTTGGAGATTCACAGAAATAGGAATAGATTAATGAATTTTGAGAAGTCCGGGCCGACCGCTTCTTGCCTCTTCGACCTTTAGATTTTCGAAGAATCCCGGTTTGCTTTGCATGCATAATAAGGTACAAAGATAGTGAGGGGGGGAGGGCGACTAGTATAGTTTAGTTTATTTGTTGTTTTAAAGTTTAATATCAGTTTACCGCTGAAGATGGTAACATCGTTACCGAAATACGTATTCGCTTTCAGTGAATTAATGTGGTCGAGGGGTTTTCTCACTATTTATCAAGATTTCGTCTACATTTTTTTTTTTAAGTAAAGAAACAAACATACGAGCAAGGAAAACGACGGGTAATTTCCCATTTCACAGTTTAATCCAGCTCTGATAATATAATGTAAACTCCGAACGTTAAAGGCTTATAAATCTGATATTTGATAAATCCCATGAAAGAAAATTTTATTTCAAAATTATTCTAAAAGACTTAAAAGATGACGGTGCTTAAGCAGATCACACTTTTGTAAAAATAGGTAAAAGTAGGTAATAAGTTCGATAAAAACGAAGCGATTACCACAAACACTCAAGCTAAAATATTATTTTTAACGTCACAGATAGGTGAAAGTTATAGTCTGTGTTACGGTTTGGAAAACCGCTCTTCAGAAAACCACCTGTATATCGAGTTTGAATCGCGTTTATCTTAGCATCGCGCATTATTTAGAAATTGCGTGAAACGTTTCATGCCGCGCCTATCTCGTCGGCTTTTATTGCTTTAGAGAAAATTCTTTCTGCGTGATCTCCGCCGCTGAAATATTTGGATTCGTTAAACTCAAACGCTTGCACGCCCTACTTTACGATCGTAAGAGCAACTCGCAATTTTTTCCAAACGCTTCAAAATACTCCGGCCATAAAACAAGGTAAAATTCTCAGCGTATTGGCACTTCGTTATGGCTTTAAGCAAACAATATCGTCCGTAGGTTTCCTTTTTAAATAATAATTACGCCAGCTTTTGCAAGCGTATGCAAGTGCAGTTGCTCATATCTTCTGTGGAAATTGGACCAAATTGGTTAAGGTTTGTTCCTACACGGTTCTAAATCAGTTCGGAGCTGCATTGCTCATGTACTCTTGCCAAATAGTGTTGTGTATTTAGCAAGAGCGCATGAGCAGTACTGTTCCGAACTGATTTAGAACCGTGTAGGAACAAACCTTTGCGAGACAGTCATAAAGCGCTGTCTACTTTTTTGGATTCGGACAACTGGGCGCGGCCAAATGGGCACCGCTCTAGTAGGGCGCGACGACGCTACGGCGCAAGTGCCCTACGGCGCGAAGACGCTACAGCGCGAGTTTGTCTATTATTAGCATAAACAAAAAAGAGTTATTCTCCTTGACAAGTGTTAAATTAATTACATTTGCATGATTAAGTAATGATTCGTTTTTGTTTCTTATCCTTATCTCCACATTTCTAAATTTTCGAATATTTTAAGTTGGTATCATTTTACGTTGTTTTATTATTATCATTATTATTCTAATTAATGCCTGATAATATATGAAATAATGTAATACAATTAATCGATAGGACTATTTTTTTCTTGCACTTTGGTGTTTGGCGTAATTGGACTTCTTCTTCTGACACCCTCGATATTTTTCATAAAAAATCTGGCAACCCTGTGCAAAACAACTACCAGAAGGAGATTAATACCGCCAGTTGGGTAGGCCCCCAAACACAGTTAGTCCAGGGCTCTAAAATTTAAAGGTCGGCCCCTGCACGAATCGCAATCATCGTCACTGCATCAAACCCAATTGAATAAAATGAAGGCAGGGAAAGACCAATGGCATTAAAGGTCAAGTGCGAACGCAATCTAATCTCTCCGTCGTGTGTAAAAGTTGTAATTCTCAGAACCGGATGATGCAATAAAGTTAGAAATCTAAACAAACCGATCAACAGACGGCGGCATCGTTTGAAGTTAGTGCAGGTGTTCATTTAAGAAGAAAAGAGAGTCTGGAGCTCTAAAGATCTTTTCATTCCACCAGGGCAACAAGTTAAGTCCGGCCGTAGCCCAAAATCATCGTCACAGCATCAAACCCAACTGAATAAAAGTGAAGGCAGGGGAAGACCAATGGTATTAAAGGTCAAGTGCGAACGCAATCTAATCTCTCCGTCGTGTGTAAAAGTTATAATTCTCAGAACCGAATGATACAATAAAGTTAGGAATGTAAACAGGCCGATCAATAGACTGCGGCATCGTTTGAAGTTGATGCAGGTGTTCATTTAAGAAGAAAAGAGAGTCTGGAGCTCTAAAGAGCTTTTCATTCGACCAAGGCACCAAATTAAGTCCGGCCGTAGCCCGAAATCATCGTCACAGCATCAAACCCAACTGAATAAAAGTGAAGGCAGAGGAAAACCAATGGTATTAAAGGTGAATGAACGTAAACTAATCTCTCCGTCGTATGCAAAAGTTAAATTCTCAGAACCGGATGATGCAATAAAGATAGGAATGTAAACAGACCGATCAATAGACGGCGGCATCGTTTGAAGTTGATGCAGATGTTCATTTAAGAAAAAAAGAGAGTCTGGAGCTCTAAAGAGCTTTTCATTCCGCCAGGTCACCAAGTTAAGTCCGGCCGTAGCCGAAATCATCGTCATAGCATCAAGCCCAACTGAATAAAAGTGAAGGCAGAGGAAAACCAATGGTATTAAAGGTGAATGAACGCAATCTAATCTCCCCGTTGTGTGCAAAAGTTATAATTCTCAGAACCGGATGATCCAATAAAGTTTGGAATGTAAACAAACTGATCAATAGACGGCGGCATCGTTTGAAGTTGGTACAGGTGTTTGTTAGGAAGAAAAGAGCACCTGGAATTTTGTAAACAAAGACGGGGTAATTGACATTTAAGACGTTGCCGGTACCCTTTGATCTTGTAAATACGCAGAACCACACGTGCGTTTTAAGAAGTTCCACACGCCCTCTTGAGCCGTTTAAGTAACTTCTTTTTTTTAGTTGAAATCTTTTACTTTCCCTGGAATTTCTGTATTCGAAATCCTGACATGTCGAATGTTGTCAAAACCATTTAGCCAATTTTCATTCGCTAAAAGCTCTTTCTGTAACAATACGAGCAGCAAACGCTGCTTTTGGCTGAACACAGTCATCGACCGCTCAGTAAAACATCGGGTTCCAAGCTCCTTTTAACAGCGGAAATTGAGACTGAACAAGTTGAACAAGTCGAAATAAGCAAGAGATGAAGATGCCCTTAGACTGGATTTCATAAAAGATTTAATCCAGGCTTAAATGTAATGACATTTAAAAGATTATTGCTGTGATTCAAAATTGAATCATCAATCTGCTTATTTTCTAATAAAATTCAAGTTCGTTGTCAACCATTGATAAATCAACGATGACCAAAATTTACTGCTCTCGACTGTACCTACGTCTACCAAACGCCAAAAGAAAAATTGATAAATGAAAATAATAAATTTACTTTTAATATTAGATATATTTTTTGTACGTTCCATTATTTTCATTTGAACCTCAATAAAACACCATCAGCCAAGTGAAATATTTTCAGAAACTAAGTTGAATCAAATCAATTGTGTCACAGAAACAATTGCAAAATGAAACTCGTTGTAACAAAACAAACAATTGAATCGATGGGTGCATAATCGTGTTCAGTCCAAATTTACGATGTTGAGAAAACAACAAATAACATTTTTATTTCAAGTGAATTATTGGCTTATTTTAAATGAATTACTGGCTTAAAATTCTTTCGCCTCCTGAAAATAAAAATTCAAAGAAATCCGGAAGACAAAAATTCCACGAAATTATTTGATATGATTTTGAGGAAATACTTTCAAGGCCAGCTCAACTAAAGCCAACCCAAGGAAAGAATTATTATGAAAAGAAAATTATAAACAATTTAAACAAAAAAAAAACGTCAAAATTAAAAAGTGCTTAAAAAGAGTCGAAATCGTTCGTTTTTTTTTAATCCGAATCTGCACTCATTCGTATAGAGAATTTGATAGAGCCATCGAATTCCTTGGAATTCTTTACTCACGAGAGTGGCAGCTCTAACGTCTCGTTTAGAACTAAAAAAAAAAAAAAAAAAACTCGAGAGTACGCTTCATCATATATCAGGCGAAACGTCTCGACGAGTGGAGGTCGAAAATCGTGTCGGTTCGTTTTTTCCATCCAAGATCGGAACTGATCGTGTCAAAGAGAAATCTGCGTTGTCGCATAACAGATGAAAGGCCTCGGCGAGCGGCGGTCGAAAGTCGTGCCTCCGGTTGGATTTTTCGATCCAGGATAGCAGGTATAAGGCTACAAGGTAGACTTCTAATTAAACAGCCGAAGAGATTCCTTTTTTTTAATCCGGATCTGCGGGCGTTCGTTTCCAAATTTCGATACAATCATCGCGAGTTCTGTTGCCCTTTACCACTGTTCCCGTTTTTCGAGTTTGCTTCGAAGCACGGTTCGTCGTATATAAGATGAAAAGTCTCGACCAGTGGAGGTAGAAAATCGTGTCGGTTCGATTTGTCGATCCTGGACAAGTTACTTAAAGGGCTGAAGACCTACATTTTTTTTTAATCCGGACTTGCGCGTTAAGTAAGTTACTTGTTATTTTCTCAACACAGGAAATTTGGACTGAACACGATTACGCACTCACCGATTCAATTAATATTGTTAATTGAAATAGGTTGTTTGGCTTGCAATAATGAAGTGTCAAGAGGGATGAAAGAACTAGATTTTAAAAAGGACAGTAATGCAGTTGGGAAAAAAGTTACTAAGAAATTATTAGAAAAATTTTGTGCAAATCCTACTGCAATGTCAGGTCAAGAAGCGATAGTAAGATGTCGCTATTTTATCTGTTTAAGAAATTATTGTTAAGAAGTTCTTTTTAGAGGTCAGTTTAACTATGAGTAAGTAGCTTGCAAGTTCTTCTAAAAATATTTAATTTTAAATTATAACACCTTTTCCGGTTCTCGCCCCGCTGTGCTCAAGAACCTACGGTTTCGCTTTATAATTTCCTTTTCTTGTTTCTTTTTTCCACATTTTTGCGGTTAATTTCAACGAGCATGTTTCAATTATTTCTACAACAATCATAAGAGAATGAAACAGCCATTTTAGAAGCAAGAAGCTTAAGAAAAAAAAATAAGAAAAAACGAACAGAGCATGAAATTAAAAAAAAAATAATAATTCAAAATGACGCTTTCAATTTTTTTTTTTTTTTAATAATGTGGGCAATCAAATCAAGAATGTTATTTCGAACACTCAGCGAGGCTTTTATTAATAATTTTCAATTCCTAACATTCCTGCCGCTCCGATGTTATTCAATAACACAGAGCGTAGGGGTAGCATGGGTAACATCTGTTCGGAGGAGCACAGCTTGTATGGATGGCGAAGAATAGGGAGCACAGCGCCAGTGGCGTTACGATTACACTAATATTACCGATTATAAAACAGCGACAATATTAAATAAGTAATTTCGCAAATATGTAACGCATGATATTTTTTTTTCTCGTGCGGAGGGAGGAAATAGCCCCGTTGTTGTTAACCGAATTCCTCCACGTTGCTCTTGTAATGTTGCTTATGTTCGAAGTGAATTCCTGTCCCACCCCTGATATTCCAGGCGCGCTGTGTGTTAAAGAATTCTAACCGTGAAGGGGTGGGAGCGTGCGTTCGTGTGTTTAATTAAAAATCCCTGCAGCAGCAGCTCATTTCGAATTGCACCATAAAAATTGCGCGCGGAAGTGCATTTTGCACACAAAAAAAAAAAGAATAATGAAAAAGGGGAAACTATTTAAGATAGTGTTGACGTATCTGCTGCTACAATATGGAAGTTATCTCGACGCTTCCGTTCCCTGGTGCGCGATTAAATATGAAATACTGTTTTATGTTCATAAATTCCGGGATTATAAGTACGGCCGTTTCGATCATCAATCTCTTGCGGCGCGCCCTTGCGCCCATTAATAATATGCGCGCAAATCTGTTTCGGTAATTGTTGCGGTAACTGCCGCCAAAAAGGCCTTTAAAAATTAACGTCGGCGACGTCCATTCGTTGTTTTAAAAGTTTTGAAAATTTGCTTTTGTTCGCATTCGGAATCCCGAACGGAAGACGATCAATCAGCTGTGTATTCGTATAACCGAGAGAGATTAAGCTGGAGGATTGAAGTGTTTGACTGATGGACTATTAAGGGCTGTAAAAGACTAAGCCCGGCCGGGAGGGCGTCTTCTGGGAGCCTAAAGAAGCCCCTTGGGGCAATGTACTTATATCGCCCCTGCAGCGTTATTTTTCTTCTTCGAATTAAGCAGATAGTCCAGGTATTTATTGGAGTGGAATTAGGGGTGGCTTCGATCTTAAATAATTATCTGGGAAAAGGAAAAAAGAAAACTGTGACGAACGACGACTGATTAAAATTAAAAAAAAAAAAGAAAACAAAAAAAAACAATATTCGTTTGGCATTGAAAGCAGCTTAAAGCGTTATAAAACCGAGTGACTCATTTGATTGATCTATTTCGTGTAACAATTGTAACTAAACTTAATCGTGATTAGGCTAAGCGCTCTTTTTTTTGTGTGTGTGTGTATAAAGAAGTATGATAACTTTCAACAAAAGTTTCACTAAAGTCGCCCTAATCTTCTAATTTTAAATCGTTAATCTCCCTCGAATTTATCTATTATGCGATTAAGTGCAAGAGGCCAACTGCTTTAATTGGATTAAGCAGATAATCTAGTAAAAAATCTTCGTGTTGCTGAAAATCAAGGTGAGAATACATTGTCGTAAATACAAACACATTACACCCAATGAGCTTTTAAAAGAAAGAAAGGGGGGCAAAAAAACTACTTAAATTTTGATCGGCTTTGATTTTGCAATGCGCAGTACCTTAATAATGTATTTAAAGTCACAGGGAATGTTAAAAATTTTAAGAAAAAGTTGAGAAAAGAAATTAAAATCAAAACGTTGCCAGAGTCCAAAGTAAATCAAAATACTAAGACTTGAAAGGAGGAGACTGATCTAGAAATGGGAATGAATGATCTACACTTTTTATACTTTAAACGGCTTCGTCTTTTTAGGTAAATCAGATTTAGTTTACACGTCGATTTTATTTTGCGTGCAGCAAATTCTGCCATCCGTTTTCTCTTCGTTTATTAGAAAATTGCTGACTCGAGAAGAGATACGTAAAATTAACGAACGAAGTAACATACGGAACTAAAACACTAAAAGAAGGAGAAGGGAAAGATCTAACAAGTGGAAGCCGTTATTTCAACGGAGAGATTAAATTGCGTTCACTTTCGACCTTTAACACTATTGGGTTTTCTTTACGTCGTGTGATACTCGTTGGTATCTGCTGATGCCACGACGTTTCCGATTTGTGCAAAGCCTTCTTTCGAACGTTAAGGGGTTAACAAAATGAGTTGAATGGTTCATCAGAAATGCGCTTGGCTTGGATGTGGGCAAAATTCAATCCATGGTTTTTACAATGGATCATAGTATACTAGCCTGCATTTTACTTTAACGATGAAATCGCAGTTTCTCGTTTAAATTGCATTATAAAGTGCAATAATTGCATTTTACGAAGTCGCAGTTTCTCGTTTAAATTGCATCGTAAAGTGCGACTTCATAAAATGCAGGCTAGTATACTACGAGTCATCGTGAAAGCCATGGATTTGACTTTGCTCTTAGCCAAGCTAAGCGCGCTTCTAACGAACCATTGAATTGTCTGAATTGTCTTTGATTTGTTTTGCATGTACCTTATATAACAGGACGTTAATATTGTTACATTTCTTTCGGCAACAGATTCGTTTAATTGCGGAAGCACATTTCTGAGCAACGGTGGCAGCTGAGTCATGGGCATATCTAGGTATGGGCAATAGTCTAAGCGAAAAAAAAAATAACAGTCATTACAAGTTTCACACAGAGACAACTCACTTTTCAAATGTTTAAAAAAATATGTTATGCTGTTTTTTAAACCAATTTAGCTGTACCTGTAAAAGTTAAACATCTATCAATTATTTGTAGTATTAATAATTTTATTAAAAAATTTTGTTGCAAATCGTTTTTGATTGCCGTCTTGCCTGGGGGACTTATTAGGAGCAAATCCGCTTCAATTTGTCTATCCTACTGCAATGTCAGGTCAAAAAGCGATCGTAGGATGTCGCTGTTTTATCAATAATTTTATTATTTAAAAGTAGGAAAAAGTTTGGTTACGCCCATGTGCTGAGGATCCGATGAACATGTACCATGTTTTCGAGGTTCCATTGGAAACGCATATCTGAGATTCCGTTGGCCGGTCAACCATTAATCAGTTGCAATCAGTTGCACGCTGTTACAGTTTTTTTTCTTTCGGCGACAGATTCGTTTTATTGCGTGGTGTTACATTTCCGAGCAACGGTAGCAGCCGAGGATACACTGAGCGAAAAAGATTCCGTTGGAAATGCATACCTGAGCAGGCCGGTCGACCGACCAATAATCACGTTGCACGATGCTACACTTTTTATTTCCTTTCGGCGGCAGATTCGTTTTATTGCGGGGGCATATTTGTGTGTCTTCGAGGTTCCATTGGAAACGCATATCTGAGATTCCGATGGCCGGCCTAACGTTAATCAGTTGCACGCTGCTACACTTCTTATTTTCTTTCGGCGACAGATTCGTTTTACTGCGAGGGTACATTTCTGAGCAACGGTAGAAGTCGAGGATACACTGAGCGAGAGAGATTCCGTTGGAAATGCATACCTGAGCAGGCCGGCCGACCGACCAATAATCACGTTGCACGATGCTACACTTTTTATTTCCTTTCGGCGGCAGATTCGTTTTATTGCGGGGGCCTATTTGTGTGTCTTCGAGGTTCCATTGGAAACGCATATCTGAGATTCCGATGGGCGGCCAAACGTTAATCAGCTGCACGCTGTTATAGTTCTTATTTTCTTTCGGCGACAGATTCGTTTTACTGCGAGGGTACATTTCTGGGCAACGGTAGAAGTCGAGGAACACTGAGCGAGAAAGATTCCGTTGGAAATGCATACCTGAGCAGGCCGGTCGACCGACCAATAATCACGTTGTACGATGCTACGCTTCTTATTTCCTTTCGGCGACAGATTCGTTTTATTGCGGGGGCATATTTGTGTATCTTCGAGGTTCCATTGGAAACGCATATCTGAGATTCCGATGGCCGGCCAAACGTTAATCAGCTGCACGCTGTTACAGTTCTTATTTTCTTTCGGCGACAGATTCGTTTTACTGCGAGGGTACATTTCTGAGCAACGGTAGAAGTCGAGGATACACTGAGCGAGAGAGATTCCGTTGGAAATGCATACCTGAGCAGGCCGGCCGACCGACCAATAATCACGTTGCACGATGCTACACTTTTTATTTCCTTTCAGCGGCAGATTCGTTTTATTGCGGGACATATTTGTGTATCTTCGGGGATTCATTGGAAACGCATGCATGACGTAAGTTGGCCAGCCGACCACTAATCTAATTCTTATTTTCTTTCGGCGACAGATTCGTTTATTAGGGGGGCACATTTGTGAGCAACGGTAGTAGCTGAGGAGACCGATTCATTTCAACGTACGGCCGGCGGGTCCAAATTCACGTACCTGGAGGGAAGGTGGTGTAAATGCAAAGACCGTGAGAGACGTTGGAAACGACGCCGGCTTCAAGCGACGTGGACTGCAAACTCATTTTTTCGCCCTTTTAAAGTCCCAGTGCATTAATTAAATTACAAACGTCAACGATTCGAGGTAATTTTAAGTTGATCGAAGTGTTTTGTCTTTTTTAGGACTGAAGTTCCAGCTGTTCGATCAGTACTGATCTTACGCGTTCTCTGTAAAATAACCTCTCGAGTCTGTACTCTATTTATTTTTATTTTATTTTTTGATAGCCGAGATTGGTAAAACGTTTTACACAACTAACGGACGACAAAAAAATTCAAAGTTGACCGACCCCAAACGTTACTAACTAGTTGCTGTTTTAATAAATTAAAAATTAAAAAAAATACACATAACTGATTAATAGTAATAGGGGAACCACATTCTGTTACAACTTCGCGTTTACCTCCAGGAGATTTATCACAACTCGCGCGTTCAGCGTAGGGTTAGACAAAAACAAAACAACGTAACGCAGGAAATATATTATTTAATTCAATAGAACAGGTAGCCCACACGGCGTATCAATTAAAGAAAATGTAATAATTCAAAATCAAATCCTCAGATTTTACAAAATTCTAGCATTACGGTAATACGTAACTATAGTCTATATTGTAGTTTATACTATAGTTACTATATTATAGTTACGTATTACAGTATTTTGCGAGAATTTTGTAAAATCTGAGGATTTGATTTTGAATAATTACATTTTCTTTAATTGATACGCCGTGTGGGCTACCTGTTCTATTGAATTAAATAATATATTTCCTGCGTTACGTTGTTTTGTTTACGTTACTATAGTCTATATTGTAGTTTATACTATAATATTACTATACTATAGTTACGTATTACCGACGTCGGTAAGACTATAGTATAGTTTATGTAAATGACAAAAACGTCGGTAATATGTAACTATAGTTTGTACGTACTATAGTCTATACTACAATTACGTATTACCGACAACTATAGTATAGACTATATTTACGTATTACGTATTATTAGTATTTGTTTTAGACGTATGGAGTATACTATGTTCTATTGTAATCCGAAGCGATTTAAATATTATGTTTTCTGCGTACGTTGTTGTGTTCTTGTCTAACCCTACGCCGAACGCACGAGTTCTATTGCAATCCGAAGCGAATTAAATACATTTTCCGCGTCTCGTTGTTATGTTTTTGTCTAACCCTACGCTGAACGCGCGAGCCGTGATTATAAATCTCCTGGAGGTTCAAGAACACCAGCGCACGCTGTGGGTGCCTTGGAAAACGGCTTCGTAGCGCGACCTTGAGCTGGGATTATTGACCAGACGCCCTTATTATAATATTTTTGAACCTGTTTCGTTCAGCTTCGGGACAGTTGTTGAGACTACTGCTCGTACTTGCCACCGGGTGTCCAGTATCGTAAAGTACAAGTAATAGAGTGGTAGCAATAAGGGACACATAAAAGAATAAGGAAAGAAGAAGTAACAATGAATCAGGACAAGGAAACCAAAATAGAAACGTATATGTAATTCAAAAAAAAAAAAACAAAAAACATTGACGAGAAGTGACTGGAATTCAAAGAAAGTCAAACATATTAGTAGAAAGTAAGAAGCAAACAAAACAAAATGGCGCAAGGAACGAACATGAAAAGAATTCGAAGAAGATGAAAAATATTAGCAAGTAATAAGCAAACAAAATAAAATGGCGCTAGAAACGTATGTGAAAAGTGAAGAAAAAATATCATAGTGAAAAAATTAAAATAGGAAGAAAAGGAGCAAGAACTGAAATCGAAAATTGACGGTACTTTTCAAAGATATAAGAAAGAGAAAAAAGGCAGAGAAGAAGACAATAAGGACAGAAGTAACAACGAAACAGAAGAAGGGCATGAAATTAAAAAAAAAAATTACCAAAAAAGTAGATGAATATCAACGTTACAAGAATTCAGAGAAGATTAGTAAAACATGAAGAAGTAATAGGAAGAAAATTAATTAATGGCTCGAGCTTTTTACTTTCTTTGCGCATTCTACCTACACATATCTTTTTCGAAAAAAATGTAGTAATCTAAAGTTTCCAATCTTATGCTAATAAAATCCAAACTGCATGAGACCTAACAATTCACAATTATGTCCGTTCATCACTTTCCAAATACCGAGAAATCTGTTCCTTGTAAGTGTCGATATTCCGTTTCATGATGTGCATGCAAGGTCCTAAAAGCCTCTCGAAAGCTTCCACATCCAGGAAGGCCGTCGTCAGTTCACTAATGGCGTAAGCGGAAGCCGCCCTGGGTCGATGCGTTATCAAAGCCAGTTCTCCAAAATAACCCCCCTTTCCCAGACGTTTTATTTCCACCTCTTTCCCGGCCTTATCCAAAACAGTTATGCGAACAATGCCCGACTCGATGAAATACATGCCGTCGGCCTCGTCCCCCTGTTTTATGATCCTCTCGCCCGATGGAAACGACATGGGGATGAGGGCGTCGGCCAGGTTCGTGCGCTCGTAACTTGACAGTTCCTTGAGCATCAGGACGCTGTTTATCAAGACTTCGTGCAGTTTTCTTTTCTTGAAGGCGTTCTGGAGGATTATCTTGCGGAAAGTCGCGCGATCTATCGCCCATAGGATACCGTCGGTTACCGCTGTTACGGTGGCGGCGCGGGGTTGGTTGTAGAGCAAGGCCAATTCCCCAAAGCTGCCGCCGTTTTTGTATTTCTTGATGAGGGTGGGCTCTTTGTTTCCTTGGGCAGCGGAAGCGTGGAAGGTGCCCTCCTGGATTATGTAGAAGTTATCACCGTCGTCTCCCTGTTTGATGACCACCTCTCCGGCTTTGACTTTCTTCTCGAACATGGCGTCGATGATGATGCGCATTTGGTCCTTCTCGAGGGTGCGGAAGAGGAAAATTTTGCGGACCTCGTCCGTCAACTGCTGGCGCTGCTGTTCCGATTTCACGTAGACGACGTTCGTTCCTTCGTCTTCCTGCTCGGGATCGTAACTTTCGGCCGCCACCGCCTTACGACGACCGGAGGCATTCACTGAAAGGCTTACGGATTTCGCCGCCATTCTTAATAATTTCGATCAAAACATCCGGAGATCCGCCAGGCTTTCGGATAACGCGGCTCTGCTTCAGGGTGTTTGGATTAACATCGTTAGTTATGATGTGGTACGGAAAATTTTTTGTTCGTTGACATGTGTCAGTGTGTTCAAGTGCGCGTTTTCGATTCGATATCTTCATCTCATTTTATTCCATGAGATTAAAACGAGATGGAGATACACTTCAAGATACGCGCCAAATTTGAACCAGTCGAACACATGAGGCGAGGAAGAGGAAGTACAAGAAAAGTACTCCGACGAACTCTTAAAGGCGCAGATGAAATAAAAAGGAAAACGTAGAAAAAGTTAGCCAGCTGGTTTCCGGTTGGAACCGCGTCTCTCTTCGGATTTCTTCTACTGTCGACGTTCGTTCTTCATTGCAGAAAAACTTCCTCAGGGCAACTACTGCTGGTGATGGTATAAGAAGCAGCAGAAAGACCACCAGCCACCAATCATTGCAGAAGAACTTCGTCAGGGCTGCTGCTGCTGGTGGTCTTTCTGCTGCTTCTTATACCATCACCAGCAGCAGTAGCCCTGAGGAAGTTCTACTGCAATGGAGAACGAAACGTCGGTTGTAGAAGAAATCCGAGAAGAGACGCGGTTCCAACCGGAAGTCAGGAATTCAACAAATGGACGACGGCCACGGAAGCCTTCAAGTTAAACCAGTGAAGGTAATAAGTTCAGAAAAGAATTAGAAGATAGGTCTAAAAGAAACCATAAGGGTACGTTCACAGCAAGCAACAAGAAGAGCTACCTAAGATGCTAATGAAAAATGATCAAAAAGGCACTTTGATGCTGTTAGGCAAGCCAAAAAGCGTGCTTTCCAGAAAAGCTTGCAAGAAACAAGATGTCCTCCTCATAAAATAAAGCTTAATAAGTACCACAAAAAACCAATTTGATACGCCGCTGGCGAAAATCAATCAAGAACCAAGGATTCGAAAATTTAAAAAAGAAATTGAAAACAGCAGCGAATTGATGAGGAATTCTCAGAAAAGTTGAAGCAACAAAGAGTATGCACGGTCATGATTTTTAATAATATCTCCCCACCCCAAAAAAAAAATTACTCTCGATCTAAAAGGTAAAGGTAGACCAACAAACAAACGAAAAGGCAGGCAAACAAACACAAAATAAAAACGTGAAATAGAGCTCGATAAGTGCTTGCTTGTTCTGTCACTGCTGGTGATCAGAACCAACCGATTAAAGAATATACGGTCGTGTTTTTTAGCAATGTCTTCCCAATAAAATTTTTAGTCTCGATCCTAAAAGGTAAAAGTAGACTGAGGAACAAACGAGAAGGCGGACAAACAAACTCGAAATAAAAATCTGAAATAAAGTTCAATAGGTGCTTGTTTTATCAATGACTGTGATCAGAACCGATTAGAGAATGTACGGTCGTGCTTTTCAGTAATGTCTCTCCAATAAAATGTTTAATCTCGATCTAAAAGATAAAGGTAGACCGACAAACAAATGAAAAGGCAGGCAAACAAACACAAAATAAAAAGGTGAAATAAAGCTCAATAAGCGCTTGCTTGTTCTGTCACTGCTGGTGATCAGAACCAACCGATTAAAAAATGTACGGTTGTGCCTTTTAGCAATGTCTCCCCAATAATTTTTTTAGTCTCGGTCTAAAAGGTAAAAGTAGACTGAAGAACAGCTCGAGAAGGCAGACAAACAAACTCGAAATAAAAATCTGAAATAAAGTTCAATAGGTGCTTGTTTTATCAATGACTGTAATCAGAACCGATTAGAGAATGTACGGTCGTGCTTTTCAGTAATGTCTCTCCAATAAAATGTTTAATCCTGATCTAAAAGATAAAGGTAGACCGACAAACAAACGAAAAGGCAGGCAAACAAACACAAAATAAAAACGTGAAATAAAGCTCAATAAGCGCTTGCTTGTTCTGTCACTGCTGGTGATCAGAACCAACCGATTAAAAAATGTACGGTTGTGCCTTTTAGCAATGTCTTGCCAATAAAATTTTTAGTCTCGATCTGAAAGGTATACACGCAGCAGTTGAGGTTCATCTCACATTTTTATTTTGCGTTTGTTTGCCTGCTTTCTCGTTTGCTTGTCTGTCTGCCTGCTTGTCTGTGTGTAAGTGATAGTGATCGGAAGACATGAGTCCGCAATTTAATATTTGTAAGGGAGACTTTACTAAAAAGCATGACTGTACGTACCTCCATAAAAGAGAAGAGATCGAATAGGAACATGAAATAAAATGTCGGAGCGTAAGTCAGATAAAAAAGACTTACTGAAGCACACTCCCATCACCAAAAAAGAATGTATCAACGAAAAAAGAATCACCAATCGATTAATAGAAGATAGTGTAAAAAATTAGAAATATATAAAAAATAAATAAATAAACAATATAAGTTAAAATGAATAAAGTTCTCAAAAGAGACAAAAAGTGAGGGGGCCCATTTCAATTTCAATTTAAAACATTGCATCACCGGCCCACGGAAATTACTTCCTGTAAGCCCCTTTCTGGCCTTGAGTCCCACTCTGCCTATCGCCTTTTTACCGTCACCGGACGAAATTTTCAATTTTTCAGAACCGATCTCTTTCTAAGTAGTTGCATTCGATTCCGTCATAGTCCTGTATTTCGTTGAATGTCTTGTTTGATTGTTTCTTGTTTATTTTAATTTTTTGGATCACGTCGGCCAATTGTATCTTACCCTTACCAACTTAACTTCGGTCCTCAAACTGCATTCATAGCCAACTTTGCGCACTTTTTTTACGCTTAGCCCTGCTTTGGTCGTCTCCTCTTTCTTTGCGTTTCTGCACGATCAAAGGCTACCGCTACGTCTGGATGTCAATCACCCCCGGCCTTGCTTACACAGTCCGGTCATTTGTTTTCTTTCTTGAGTGGCCACCTGCAGGATACTTGAAACTTAAATATTTTTAAAGCTATTTCTGATTTTTCAAACAAAAAAAAGGGCCAGTGAAATATTTATGCAAGTAAAGTGCATGGTTATGGTTTTAGTCTTTTTTTTTAATTTCTGTAAAATTTTTATATTTTCTAGAAGGTTACTGCGCCTGCTTAAACATAAAACGATCAAATTCAAGTTCGACGATAGTAACGTGCCCGAAAAGAGGAGCGAACATTCGCAAACATACCCGTCCTGCATGTCAAGGACGAGGCTGAGACGATTCCGAGAAGTTTCCGTCCACCAGGCATCAAGATTAATTTATTTTATTTGCAACAAGACGACAATTTTTCAAACAAAAAAGAAGGGCCAATGAAATATTTATGCAAGTAAAGTGTATGGTTATGGTTTTAGTTTCTTTTTTTAATTTCTGTAAAATTTTTATATTTTCTAGAAGGTTACTGCGCCTGCTTAAACATAAAACGATCAAATTCAAGTTCGACGATAGTAACGTGCCCGAAAAGAGGAGCGAACATTCGCAAACATACCCGTCCTGCATGTCAAGGACGAGGCTGAGACGATTCCGAGAAGTTTCCGTCCACCAGGCATCAAGATTAATTTATTTTATTTGCAACAAGACGACAATTTTTCAAACAAAAAAAGGGTCAATGAAATATTTATGCAAGTAAAGTGCATGGTTATGGTTTTAGTTTTTTTTTTATTTCTGTAAAATTTTTGTATTTTCCAGAAGGTTACTGCGCCTGCGTAAACATAAAACAATCAAATTCAAGTTCGACGATAGTAACGTGCCCGAAAAGAGGAGGCAACATTCGCAAACATACCCGTCCTCCATGTCAAGGACGAGGCTGAGACAATTCCGAGAAGTTTCAGTCCACCAGGCATCAAGATTAATTTATTTTATTTGCAACAAGACGACAATTTTTCAAACAAAAAAGAAGGGCCAATGAAATATTTATGCAAGTAAAGTGTATGGTTATGGTTTTAGTTTCTTTTTTTAATTTCTGTAAAATTTTTATATTTTCTAGAAGGTTACTGCGCCTGCTTAAACATAAAACGATCAAATTCAAGTTCGACGATAGTAACGTGCCCGAAAAGAGGAGCGAACATTCGCAAACATACCCGTCCTGCATGTCAAGGACGAGGCTGAGACGATTCCGAGAAGTTTCCGTCCACCAGGCATCAAGATTAATTTATTTTATTTGCAACAAGACGACAATTTTTCAAACAAAAAAAGGGTCAATGAAATATTTATGCAAGTAAAGTGCATGGTTATGGTTTTAGTTTTTTTTTTAAATTTCTGTAAAATTTTTGTATTTTCCAGAAGGTTACTGCGCCTGCGTAAACATAAAACAATCAAATTCAAGTTCGACGATAGTAACGTGCCCGAAAAGAGGAGGCAACATTCGCAAACATACCCGTCCTCCATGTCAAGGACGAGGCTGAGACAATTCCGAGAAGTTTCAGTCCACCAGGCATCAAGATTAATTTATTTTATTTGCAACAAGACGACAATTTTTCAAACAAAAAAAGGGCCAATGAAATATTTATGCAAGTAAAGTGCATGGTTATGGTTTTAGTTTTTTTTTTTAATTTCTTTAAAATTTTTGTATTTTCCAGAAGGTTACTGCGTCTGCTTAAACATAAAACAATCAAATTCAAGTTCGACGATAGTAGTGTGCCCGAAAAGAGGAGGCAACATTCGCAAACATACCCGTCCTGAATGTCAAGGACGAGGCTGAGACAATTCCGAGAAGTTTCAGTCCACCAGGCATCAAGATTAGTTTATTTTATTTGCATCAAGACGACAATTTTTCAAACAAAAAAAAGGGCCAATGAAATATTTATGCAAGTAAAGTGCATGGTTATGGTTTTAGTTTTTTTTTTAATTTCTGTAAAATTTTTGTATTTTCCAGAAGGTTACCGCGCCTGCTTAAACAAAAAACAATCAAATTCAAGGTCGACGATAGTAACGTGCCCGAAAAGAGGAGGCAACATTCGCAAACATACCCGTCCTGAATGTCGAGGACGAGGCTGAGACAATTCCGAGAAGTTTCAGTCCACCAGGCATCAAGATTAATTTATTTTATTTGCAACAAGACGACAATTTTTCAAACAAAAAAAAGGGCCAATGAAATATTTATGCAAGTAAAGTGCATGGTTATGGTTTTAGTTTTTTTTTTAATTTCTTTAAAATTTTTGTATTTTCCAGAAGGTTACTGCGTCTGCTTAAACATAAAACAATCAAATTCAAGTTCGACGATAGTAGTGTGCCCGAAAAGAGGAGGCAACATTCGCAAACATACCCGTCCTGAATGTCAAGGACGAGGCTGAGACAATTCCGAGAAGTTTCAGTCCACCAGGCATCAAGATTAGTTTATTTTATTTGCATCAAGACGACAATTTTTCAAACAAAAAAAAGGGCCAATGAAATATTTATGCAAGTAAAGTGCATGGTTATGGTTTTAGTTTTTTTTTTAATTTCTTTAAAATTTTTGTATTTTCCAGAAGGTTACTGCGTCTGCTTAAACATAAAACAATCAAATTCAAGTTCGACGATAGTAGTGTGCCCGAAAAGAGGAGGCAACATTCGCAAACATACCCGTCCTGAATGTCAAGGACGAGGCTGAGACAATTCCGAGAAGTTTCAGTCCACCAGGCATCAAGATTAGTTTATTTTATTTGCATCAAGACGACAATTTTTCAAACAAAAAAAAGGGGCAATGAAATATTTATGCAAGTAAAGTGCATGGTTATGGTTTTAGTTTTTTTTTTAATTTCTGTAAAATTTTTGTATTTTCCAGAAGGTTACCGCGCCTGCTTAAACAAAAAACAATCAAATTCAAGGTCGACGATAGTAACGTGCCCGAAAAGAGGAGGCAACATTCGCAAACATACCCGTCCTGAATGTCGAGGACGAGGCTGAGACAATTCCGAGAAGTTTCAGTCCACCAGGCATCAAGATTAATTTATTTTATTTGCAACAAGACGACAATTTTTCAAACAAAAAAAAGGGCCAATGAAATATTTATGCAAGTAAAGTGCATGGTTATGGTTTTAGTTTTTTTTTTAAATTTCTGTAAAATTTTTGTATTTTCCAGAAGGTTACTGCGCCTGCGTAAACATAAAACAATCAAATGCAAGTTCGACGATAGTAACGTGCCCGAAAAGAGGAGGCAACATTCGCAAATATACCCGTCCTGAATGTCAAGGACGAGGCTGAGACAATTCCGAGAAGTTTCAGTCCACCAGGCGTCAAGATTAATTTATTTTATTTGTAACAAGACGACAATTTTTCAAACAAAAAAAATGGCCAATGAAATATTTATGCAAGTAAAGTGCATGGTTATGGTTTTAGTTTTTTTAAAAATTTCTGTAAAATTTTTGTATTTTCCAGAAGGTTACTGCGCCTGCTTAAACATAAAACAATCAAATTCAAGTTCGACGATAGTAACTTGCCCGAAAAGAGGAAGCAACATTCGCAAACATACCCGTCCTGAACGTCAAGGACGAAGCTGAGACGATTCCGAGAAGTTTCAGTCCACCAGGCATCAAGATTAGTTTATGTTATTTGCAACAAGACGACAATTTTTCAAACAAAAAAAGGGCCAGTGAAATATTTATGCAAGTAAAGTGCATGGTTATGGTTCTAGTTTTTTTTTTTAATTTCTGTAAAATTTTTGTATTTTCCAGAAGGTTACTGCGCCTGCTTAAACATAAAACAATCAAATTCAAGTTCGACGATAGTAAGGTGCCCGAAAAGAGGAGGCAACATTCGCAAACATACCCGCTCTGAATGTCAAGGACGAAGCTGAGACGATTCCGAGAAGTTTTAGTCCACCAGGTATCAAGATTAGTTTATTTCATTTGCAACAAGACGACAATTTTTCAAACAAAAAAAAAGGACCAATGAAATATTTATGCAAGTAAAGTGCATGGTTATGGTTTTAGTTATTTTTTTAAATTTTCGTAAAATTTTTGTATTTTCCAGAAGGTTACTGCGCCTGCTTAAACATAAAACAATCAAATTCAAGTTCGACGATAGTAAGGTGCCTGAAAAGAGGAGGCAACATTCGCAAACATACCCGCTCTGAATGTCAAGGAGGAAGCTGAGACGATTCCGAGAAGTTTTAGTCCACCAGGTATCAAGATTAGTTTATTTCATTTGCAACAAGACGACAATTTTTCAAACAAAAAAAGGGCCAATGAAATATTTTACAGACCAATTACCTCTGTCCTTTCTTTGATTCAGTCATCGGTGATTTCTGCCTGACGATTTTCTTCTCCTTGGCTTATACTCCGGCCCTGTACTCCTTATTTCTTTACGATTTTTTTTCCACTTTGTTTTCTCTCGCTTTTTCAGATTCTCTTCGACCTGTAACTTCATTAAAATTGGCAAGAGTGACTTCGCGTTAATTTAACTCAAGAGGAAGAATTACACCAACGCCCAATTCATACAGGCCTGATTCATTAGGACTCGACTTGACAATAATTGATTCATCTCAAATGCGGTCCAGCACAGAAATTCATCATTTCATTCAGGGTATTATCGTTAATCTTGCGTCGCAATCCCCAGGACCTGGACAATACCTTGAAATCTGATATTCCTACGGGATGACTCAGGCCTGTTGCTGAAGACGGCGTTGTTTTCGTCCAATATAACTCCTTGCTCCCACGCAAACTGCTATGTTGTATTTCTCCGTAGACAATCTGTATAGTACACTGGTGTCATAGAAAGTGGCAGCGTTTGCTTGAATTTGTTAAAACATCCTTCCAGGAAACTCGATTAAACGACGGCGTTTCTCATCTTCTAATCACCGTAGGAATTTAAATTAACTCCACAATTAGTTCGCAGTTCGTTTCTTCCCTAATTCCCATTCTCACGTCATTGTACGTACTTGAAGATAATCTCCACCTTAATTAACGTAGCGTACCTTCTCTCTCGAGATTAAAATTTTTTTTTTTTTTGAAAGACGGAGAACGCACTTGAAAGCGCATCGTCGTCGGGAAAACAACGGAGTATTATCGTTTTTAACTCTGAATGGAACCGGTGGACCGTGACGACGTTCGCAATCTCCTGATGACTCTCTGATAAAGCCGGAACAAAGCCAGATAACTTTGGATTCGCTTCTGTTTTATCAAGGCGATCACTTTCAAAACGAGTGGTAGCAATGATTAAAAATAAATAAATAAAGAAATACGCGCGCGCCGCGTCGTTTGTAGTTCTCTTTCTAGAAAAAGAAACCTCTCGAACATTCGGGAATGTCACAGATCCATCATCGATACTGACGATGGGTTTGAAAGTATATACGTACGAGGAGCAAGTAAGAGATTTTAATAAAACATCAATTCAAGTGTCTTATCTTCATTCAAGGATTCAATATAATCAATCTATGTATGTATATAAGTCGCCCGCCCAATCGATCGGAAATATCCTTGATGAGGAGTTTCAGAGAGAGAGAGAGATGTAATTAGTAAATCAATTCTGTCCGTGTACAGGATGTGCACGCGATAATGAAGAAAATGGGGACCGCAAAGAAACAAAAAATTTAAATCAATTTCACCTTATCAAATATCCCCAGTGTATGCGTTTCGAGTTAGCGCCCTTATTTGAGCGCGCGCCCCTCGGCATATTGTTTTGCAAATTCAACACGACTTCTCGTGCGCACGGGGGTTGTTGCAATGCGGGTCAGCGGAAGGGGCGCTTAAATGATTAATTAGACTGTTTAAACCTCAATTAAGGGTGCTCGGGGGAGGTGTGCGCCCCGCGTCGCACCTGCGGACGTTCAAATCGGATTTTCGACCGTGCGATTAATCAGTCGGCGGGGCGGTTGCACCTCAAGTTTATTCTAGATTGACTGTGATAATAAGTGATAAGAATCACTCACTTCCTGTGATAATCAGTGTGCGGCGATTAGTTTGTTTTATTTGCAACAAGACGACATTTTTTTTAAAGGGCCAATAAAATATTTGTAGAAGTAAAGTGTACGGTTTTAGTTTTTTTAATTTCTATAAAAATTTTGTATTTTCCAGAAGGTCGCTGCGCCTGCTTAAACATAAAACAATTAAATTCAAGTTCGACGATAGTAACGTGCCCGAAAAGAGGAGGCAACATTCGCAAACATACCCGTCCTGAATGTCAAGGACGAGGCTGAGACAATTCCGAGAAGTTTCAGTCCACCAGGCGTCAAGTCATCTCCGGAATTGCAGCAACTTCTGGAGGTCCCGCCAGAACCGAAATAGCATGCTTTTGTTTGCCATGGAATATTTGTAGACAAGGGGTCGCAGCCCCCACACTTTTAAACCCAAAACTGGCCATACCCCCCTTCGAAGTGAGGAAGACTTACACAATCCGAGAACATCGTGACATCGGCAGGAACATACAGTGGCATAAAATGACATACAGAGGGCCCAATAGCGTTAAAAGTCGAGTGTGAACGAAATCTAATCTCTCCGTCGAAATAAAACTCCCAAGAAACAGGTTACTGCACCTTATTAAATATACAACAATCAAATTCAAGTTCGACGATAGTAACGTGCCCGAAAAGAGAAGGCAACATTCGCAAACATACCCGTCCTGAATGTCAAGGACGAGGCTGAGACAATTCCGAAAAGTTTCAGTCCACCAGGCATCAAGATTAGTTTATTTTATTTGCAACAAGACGACAATTTTTCAAACAAAAAAGGGCCAATGAAATATTTATACAAGTAAAGTCCATGGTTACGGTTTTAGTTTTTTTTTTTTAATTTTTTTAAAAAGGTTATTGCGCCTGCTTAAACATAAAACAATCAAATTCAAGTTCGACGATAGTAACGTGCCCGAAAAGAGGAGACAACATTCGCAAACATACCCGTCTTGAATGTCAACGACGAGGCTGAGACAATTCCGAGAAGTTTCAGTCCACCAGGCGTCAAGTCATTTCCGGAATAGCAGGAACTTCTGGAGGTCCCGCCGGAACCGAAATAGCATGCCTTTGTTTGCCATGGAATATTTGTAGACAAGGGGTCGCAGCCCCCACACTTTTAAACCCAAAACTGGCCATACCCCCCTTCGAAGTGAGGAAGACTTACACAATCCGAGAACATCGTGACATCGGCAGGAACATACAGTGGCATAAAATGACATACAGAGGGCCCAATAGCGTTAAAAGTCGAGTGTGAACGAAATCTAATCTCTCCGTCGAAATAAAACTCGCAAGAAACAGGTTACTGCACCTTATTAAATATACAACAATCAAATTCAAGTTCGACGATAGTAACGTGCCCGAAAAGAGAAGGCAACATTCGCAAACATACCCGTCCTGAATGTCAAGGACGAGGCTGAGACAATTCCGAAAAGTTTCAGTCCACCAGGCATCAAGATTAGTTTATTTTATTTGCAACAAGACGACAATTTTTCAAACAAAAAAGGGCCAATGAAATATTTATACAAGTAAAGTCCATGGTTACGGTTTTAGTTTTTTTTTTTTTAATTTTTTTAAAAAGGTTATTGCGCCTGCTTAAACATAAAACAATCAAATTCAAGTTCGACGATAGTAACGTGCCCGAAAAGAGGAGACAACATTCGCAAACATACCCGTCTTGAATGTCAACGACGAGGCTGAGACAATTCCGAGAAGTTTCAGTCCACCAGGCGTCAAGTCATTTCCGGAATAGCAGGAACTTCTGGAGGTCCCGCCGGAACCGAAATAGCATGCCTTTGTTTGCCATGGAATATTTGTAGACAAGGGGTCGCAGCCCCCACACTTTTAAACCCAAAACTGGCCATACCCCCCTTCGAAGTGAGGAAGACTTACACAATCCGAGAACATCGTGACATCGGCAGGAACATACAGTGGCATAAAATGACATACAGAGGGCCCAATAGCGTTAAAAGTCGAGTGTGAACGAAATCTAATCTCTCCGTCGAAATAAAACTCGCAAGAAACAGGTTACTGCACCTTATTAAATATACAACAATCAAATTCAAGTTCGACGATAGTAACGTGCCCGAAAAGAGAAGGCAACATTCGCAAACATACCCGTCCTGAATGTCAAGGACGAGGCTGAGACAATTTCGAGAAGTTTCAGTCCACCAGGCATCAACATTAGTTTATTTTATTTGCAACAAGATGACAATTCTTTGACAGAAAAGAAAGGACCAATGAAATATTTATACAAGTAAAGCGCATGGTTATGGTTTTAGTTTTTTTCAAAAATTTCTTTAGAATTTTTGTATTTTCCAGAAGGTTACTGCGCCTGGTTAAATATAAAACAATCAAATTCAAGTTCGACGATAGTAACGTGCCCGAAAAGAGGAGGAAACATTCGCAAACATACCCGTCCTGAATGTCAAGGACGAGGCTGAGACAATTCCGAAAAGTTTCAGTCCACCAGGCATCAAGATTAGTTTATTTTACTTGTAACAAGACGACAATTTTTTAACAAAAAAGAAAGGGCCAATGAAATATTTATGCAAGTAATGTGCGTGGTTATGGTTTTAGTTTTTTTTTTAATTTCTTTAAAATTTTTGTATTTTCCAGAAGGTTACTGCGCCTGCTTAAACATAAAACAATCAAATTCAAGTTCGATTATAGTAACGTGCCCGAAAAGAGGAGGTAACATTTGCAAACATACCCGTCCTGAATGTCAAGGGCGAGGCTGAGACAGTTCCGAGAAGTTTCAGTCCACCAGGCATCAAGATTAGTTTATTTCATTTGCAACAAGACGACAATCTTTTAACAAAAAAGAAAGGGCCAATGAAATATTTGGATGATATTCCCCAAATACCTGATCTTCCAAGCAGCTTCATTTACTTTCAAAATCTCTCCTGAAAATACTTTCCACCTTACTACAATCTGAGAAGCGTTCATCAAATCCTTTCCAATTCGTTTTCTTTGTTTGATGGCGTGATCAATAACTTTCGTCAAGTAAACGACAAAACCCAATGAATGACAGCAATCCCCCAATTCCCAAATCCCCAAATGTCGTCCAAAGCATAAAAAGCAGCTTGAAAGCTGAACGTGCGCTTTTTTTAAATTTTTTTGCAAATATTTGTTTAAGTTTTACGGAGTTTTATTTTTTTACAGAAGCAAATATTTATGTTTTATTATTTTAATAAAAAGTATTAATGAAATTGTCTAAACACAACAAGACGTTACACTAATGTCAATTCTTTTGAGAGACTGACAACAAAACCTAAACGTAACACCGCAGGTTTTGCTGCCGTCAGTCTCTCAGAAGAATCGACATTAGAGATTTAGTCGTTCTTTTATACAATTTTATTCTGCTTTAAAGCAGAATCTTCTGAACAGAATTTAAGTGCGAAGTCTAAATGAATCGGTAATATATTAAATAAAATCCAGAACTGATCCATTAAACCACGCCCGTCAGGGACTTAATTTTTTGGAAACGATACCGAGTTCGGGGCTCTAGCCACTTCCTTATAAATTAATTTAGAAAAAAAACGGATTGAAATTATTTTTGTGGCACAATTCGAAAAGGATTAAAATAGATAAAATAATTTTACAGAGGAGAGATGGCATTTCTTTCACTGAAAACTGTGTTCCTGGAACACCTGGATACAGAAAAAGGGTTATGTACAGAGAAAGCAATGGACTTCTAGCACTCTGACTAAACACAACAAGACATTACTCTTAAGTGTCTATTGTAAATTCTTCTGAGAGACTGACTGTACGTAACAGCACAGGTTTTGCTGTCAGTCTCTCAGAAGAACTGACATTAGAGATTTGGTCGATCTTTCAGAGGATTTTTGAACCGAGGAACTCCAAATCGATTATGATTGGAAAAGATGTTTATTGCATCATGCTGACCTAATTGCGAGCACTTGTTGAAGCAAATTCCAGGTTTGTTGAAGACGAGGGGAAGTCGTCAGGGCCAATATCGCCTCGAATCCGACGCGATTCTACTTGTTCGGCTTATACATAAATATTTGTGAGTGATTAAAAAAAAAATACAAATGTATATATACAGAATCCCGATTTCTTTCAATTGCGAATAAATTGGTCAAGTCGTTTTTGGTTTGCAGTGGAAATCTCGAGTTACGTGTCTGCTGAAGAAGCCCCAAATAGAGCTGAAACAGCTGTACAGAGAAAATTTTTATTTATGTCAGATTATAATGGTTCTGATTGTCTGATTGCTGAACACGAGTGCGAATTTTCAAAGAAAAAAACAACTTGTACGTGCTTGACATGCAGGCACTTTATTTATTTTCGTGGGGCTGCGTTTTATTTAACTGTCAAATAACAGGACCAATTGATTTACATTGAATTATTTTTATGCAGAATAATAATTGATTAAAAAAAACACTCTAAACAAGCGTGATTAATAATAGTAATACTATCGTGTACAGTTGAGAACATAAAGAAGTTAATCCGTGGTGTTGTTCACGATTGGTTTTCTTCATATTTAATTGGTCGCAGTCAATTATATTACGTAAAAGTTAAATTTATTTTAAAGGCGATCAACTGATGCAAGCGAATTCTCCTGCATTCTACCAATAAATATAGGCGTCCCACAAGTATCAGTTTTGGGGCCAATTCTGTTCTTGTAACTCTTGTAATTCTTGTAACTGTCATAATAATGCCGATTTGAATATAAATATCATGAGGTCCATACAACACTAGTGGAATTATGAACCCGCAATTAAACTGTTATTCAAAATCGGCATTATTTTGAATTCATAATAAACAAGCGTCGGATAAAACTGTGTATTGACTTGATTGCCTTATAAGACACTTGTGTAATGAATAGCTATTTTAAATCCGAACAAAATCCGAACACAATCGTTATTTCGTAAAGTGTTACACACAGGCAAAAGTAGAATGTACAAATAACAGTAAAAGAAATAGTCAATCGAAAGGAGAAGAATTAAAAAAAAAAAAACAAGTTTACAAAACAGCAGCTCTGATTGGTAGTCCTTTACACTGTAAGTTTCGAGTTCAATAAGTATATTGTACACACACCGCTTTTTTAAATACGTTTAAGACAGGAATGTACTTTACATTAATAGGTAACTTTTTATATAACTTGAGATACACACGTAAATGCGAGTAATTATTTTCTGTAAGAGTAAAATTTTGTCTTGGATAGTTAAGATTTAGTGACCTTGTACCATGGTAACATTTAGGGTTAACAAATTTTTCTCATGTTTTGAAAAGAAAAAAAAACAGACATTCTTAAATGTACACAACGTAAATCGTCAGGATTTTGTATTTTCTAAAGTTTGTTATACAAGATCGTCTTGCCTTTGGTCTTAGTATAATTCTGAGCGCTCGCTTTTGACTGACAAAGATTTGATTTATTTCTGTAGCTCCGTAAAAAATAACGCAATACCTGAACTTTGCTTCAAAGCACACAGCGTCTTTAAGCCGTTGAAACTTAAATATCTGGAAAGTATTTTGATTGCACGCACAGGAGAAGTTAAGTTCTTGTTAAGTTGCATTATTTGGTCGTTTCATGTTAAATTGCCATCGATGTACAAACCCCGTTTTTTAATTCAAATTTTTCCTGATTTATTTGAACCAATTCTGGACACTGGATGCCCATTCTTTGATTTGAACAAAAAAGAACCGCTCTTGTTTTATTTACGTTAACAAACATCCTGCTAATGCTAAGCCAATATTGAACCTTTCAAAAAAAAAGATATTACACTTATTTAAATGTTCCTGAACAAGTTTGAAAATACAAGTAAGCTTGTATCATCTGCCCAATTCGCCAGTTTCATATCAGATCCATTAGCAGTGCTAAAAAGATCGTTTAAATAAATAAGAAAGAACAAAGGACCCGTTATGTTACCCTGAGATACTCCAGTTTAAATTAATTAAACGTATTTCTGAGTTATGAGCAAGCCCGAGACTTGGTTGGGCAAATGCCCCCAATTCTGTGGAGCGGAAAATGCTGTGTATTAGCAGGCGCGTTTGCCATAGCGTATTTCACCCAGGCGCTAACATTGTCCGCTCTACAGAATAGATGACATTTGCCCAACCAAGTCTCGGCCTTGGTTATAAGTAAAACCTGAGACCATTTGTTCCCTGTCAGTTAAATAAGACTCGATCCAAGTAAGGGCGGGACTTCTTAATCCGTACCTCTCCACTTTTTGATAAAAAAAAGAAAGAAATCATGATTTAAACAATCGTATATGCTTTGGATAAATCAAGAAGGAGACCAAGCTTTTCATTTTCCAAGGCCGTTATAATTTCGTTGACAAATTGAAACGTGGCAGTCTGAGTGGAGATACCTTTTAGATAACCGTGTTGGTTTTCATTTACATATATCTTCGTTTATCTTTAAAAAAAATTGAAATTCACTTTGCTAACTGAAAAAATTTGGAAACTGACGGTAAAACGCTATAGTTTTCTGAACTAGAAGAATTAACTTTCTTCTTTCTTAAAAATGAACGACAATGAACGCTCGCGTTTGACTGACAAAGATTTGATTTATTTTTGTAGCTCCATAAAAAATAACGCAATACCTGAACTTTGCTTCAAAGCAAACAGCGTCTTTAAGCCGTTGAAACTTAAATATCTGGAAAGTATTTTGATTGCACGCACAGGAGAAGTTAAGTTCTTGTTAAGTTGCATTATTTGGTCGTTTCATATTAAATTGCCATCGGTGTACAAACCCCGTTTTTTAATTCAAATTTTTCCTGATTTATTTGAACCAATTATGAACACTGGATGCCCATTCTTTGATTTGAAAAAAAAGAACCGCACTTGTTTTATTTACGTTAACAAACATCCTGCTAATGCTAAATCAATATTGAACCTTTTCAAAAAAAAAAGATATTACACTTATTTAAAAGTTCCTGAACAAGTTTGAAAATACAAGTAAGCTTGTATCCAATTCGCCAGTTTCATATCAGATCCACCAGCAGTGCCAAAAAGATCGTTTAAATAAATAAGAAATAATAAAGGACCCGCTATGCTACCCTGAGATACTCCAGTTTAAATTAATCAAACATATTTCCGAGTTATGAGCAAGCCCGAGACATAGTTGGGCAACTGCCCCCAATTCTGTGGAGCGGACGATGCTATGTATTAGCAGGCGCGTATGCCATAGCGTATTTAATACATAATAATGGTTTATCAGCCATTGTTACAAGTATAATTAATTAATTACAAAGTAATATAACATATGAACATAAAAGTGAAATTAAATTTCAAATTGATAACATAAAATGGCTAAAAGCAGTAGTTTAGATCATACTGCTCTTTCTCCAAAACTTTTAAAATTAAATTTTAGACCCTGAGAAATGACAAATGGCATCTCACCATACGCTTTTTGAAGTAATTTACTAAGATGTACTTTGAATCTTAAAACCGAATCACAGTAAAGGCCAAGATCTCTAGCACAATCTACCAATTCCAGCGAAGAGTTATTTAATTGAATATTAATGTAATTCATCCCAGTTAAACGAGATTTTTTCCTGCCAAAAAGCAAAACAAATAATTTGTCAGGATTGATTGTAAGACAGTGTTCCGAAGCAACTATATACAGTTTTTGTAAGTCCGAATTAACTTCTGCCACACCATTAACAATGTTTGATTGGTCAAAGCAGTGATACAGTTGAGTGTCATCAGCGTATAAGTGGCATTTGCAAAACTGAACAGTTTTGAAGATAAAACTCGTATAAATACAAAAAAGCAAAGGCCCAAGAATACTGCCTTGTGCTACACCAGAGCGAATGGGTAACGCCTCTGAAACATTATTATCAAGCGTAACTCTTTCCACGCAAGTAATTCTCAAAAAATAATTTAGCATCATTATTAAAGCCGATGTAATGTAGAATAGAAAGTAGTAATTCGTGATTAATAGTATCGAATGCTTTAGAAAAATGTAATAATACTAAGATAAAAATTTTATTGTAATGAATTGCCTTGAAAATATTATCAAATATCGGGTGATCAACGGAATTCGTAATTAGAGGAGGCTGTGATTGGTGCTATTTTATGCTGTGTGGTTTGATACACTGAGAAATAAATAAAAAACTGACAGTTGTCATATTTGAGGTTACGCTCGTGCTTTAAATCCTTTTTTAGAATATTAGGGGAGCTTCCATAAAACAAATTCATTTATCAATCATTAAAAAAATAAAATAAATGTCACAGTTCTGACATTTCAAATTTTTAATTTCAAATTTTTAATTTCAAACCGCAAGCCTGTGTTGCCAACTTTTTGTAAAATATCACAGCCTGCCCTAATTACAAGTTTCGTTGATCGCTTGGTATTATGGATAATGCAGTAGCACAACTAAAGTCAGGGCGAAAACCAGACTGCAATGTTGGTAATGAAATTGAAATTGAATTTATTTAGGTGGTCGCGTATTTGTTTTGCCACACATTTTTCAAACCGTGTTTAGAAAATACAGGCAGTACACTTATAGGCCTAAGCTCTTTATAGTCAGCTGGTTTAGAAATTTTAGGCATCACAATAGCTTCTTTCCAACAGTCAGGATACACTGAATTTATTAAGCAGAAATTTATAATGTAAGTTAGAAAAAGGATAATAAAAGGACAACGTAATCATAATTTTACCCGAACGCTATCATAAGAAGTTGCGGAACAAGTTTGAAAATGCAAGCAAACTTGTATCATCTGCCTAATTCGCCAGTTTCATACCAGATCCACCAGCAGTACCAAAAAGATCGTTTAAATAAATAAGAAAGAACAAAGGACCCGTTATGTTACCCTGAGATACTCCAGTTTAAATTAGTTAAACGTATTTCCGAGTTATGAGCAAGCCCGAGACATAGTTGGGCAAATGCCCCCAATTCTGTGGAGCGGACAATGCTGTGTATTAGCAGGCGCGTTTGCCATAGCGTATTTCACCCAGGCGCTAACATTGTCCGCTCTACAGAATAGATGACATTTGCCCAACCAAGTCTCGGCCTTGGTTATAAGTAAAACCTGAGACCATTTTTTCCCTGTCAGTTAAATAAGACTCGATCCAAGTAAGGGTGGGACTCCTTAATCCGCACCTCTCCACTTTTTGATAAAAAAAAAGAAAGAAATCATGATTTAAACAATCGTATATGCTTTGGATAAATTAAGACAGAGACCAAGCTTTTAATTTTCCAAGGCTGTTATAACTTCGTTGACAAATTGAAACGTGGCAGTCTGAGTGGAGATACCTTTTAGATAACCATGTTGGTTTTCATTTACATATATCTTCGTTCATCTTTAAAAAAAAATTGAAATTCACTTTACTAACTGAAAGAATTTGGAAACCGACGGTAAAACGCTATAGTTTTCTGAACTAGAAGAGTCACGCTTCTTAAAAATCGAGGAAAATAAACGAGAATGTTCTATGAAATAAGAATGGCTGCGCCAAAAATAAATAAATAAATAAATACAACTGTGGATAAAAACAAATGAGAAAAGAGAGAAAATGCGAACTAAAAATCCTGGAATATAAGAGTTAACATAAAAATAACTTGCGATAAATCGCTCGGTAGTCGATACTCCACTGTATCAGTTGACAGCTTCCCAAGATACCATGGAATGGCTGCCAACTGATACAGGGTGGCATCAATTTTCTGATAGGAATAATCTTCAAGAAGTTGTTAACCAGTGCAGTGAGAGACCAACACAAAGAAAGTCATTTGTAATTTGAGAAAAAGGAAAAACTATATTTTCGTTGTCTCAACTATGAATAATACTAATACTATTTTGTAACTCACCTGTATATTTGAGATTAGCAGTGTGCGCACTGAGTTTGTAGTTGGAGGTGTTGGGCATGGTGAAGGCTAGAGCTTCTGGATGCTGTGCCACGTCTAAAAGCTGGACCGAAAGCTCGCCGTAGAGGTCACACTAGGTGACCTAGTTGAGCTTTGCGCGCGCACTGACGTCAGTTCGTAGGAGGCCCCCCAACTCGTAGGAGGAGCTTTCCGAACTCGGCGTGGAATAAAGGCTCGAGCTTTTGCGGCTCCCCCGTATGGATTTTTTTTTCAGGCGGCCGAGGAGCTCTAATTTATTAAAGAAGCGCGGTTTGCCATCGCGAGATATTTCGATCCTCCTCTTTAAAAATTTTCGGCCGAATTTATGTTGACCCGCACGTTCTTGTTCATGAAATAATTTAATTTTCTGGGTCTTTAACGCGGCTGGTCGTTGGAAGGCGGAAATGACCATCCTACGGGTGACTCACCGATTTTGTTATGTAATGTACATAATTGCATATCACGAACGGAATTAAGTGCCTCCTCTAACAGGTTACTGTGCAAAGATTACACTCGCTGGTACATTTTAATTCCTCTTAAAACACAATCGTAAAGCTCGATCGCTTTTCATCGAAACGGGAGCAGTTTCTTTGCAAGTAACATACCAAAGTGTAGTACAGTTTAATTTACGTATACTCGACCATGCTTTGGTAATCTTTTTCGTTCTAGTATATTTATTAAATAGTCAGGTCGTCCCAGTGCAAAAATAGGGCTCGTTTCAACAATTATAAAATCTCGGTTATTTTAAATGGAACACCCTGTGTATTACTAGATGAATTGAGAGTCTTTTCTATTGGCTTTCCGACGATACCACACTTGATGATACCTTTCAACTTAAAAACGTCTGAGTTATTAAGTACAAAGTTTTTTTAATCTCGAACCGGACAGAAATGTGAAGGGAAAACACTCGACGTTTCGCTTCGTCAGCAGTGAAAAAAAGTAAATAAACAAGTTGTCAAGAAAAACAAGAATAAACTTCAAGTCTGAGTTATTGTTAATTAATCAATTAATCAACTTACAAAAATTCAAATGCGCCAGCTAACAAGTCTGCGCATCCCTATTTCCAACGATCGCGATAGCATCGTATTTAGTACGTGGAACGCGTTGTTTCGACAACTATCTCGCTGTCGATATTTTATGTTGGTACGGTTTGAAAAACCGCTTTTCGGAAATGACCCCGCATATTAAGATTCCGTTTCACATTCAAATCGACGCTGTCGGCATCCCTTATTGCGTATCCGAGGTATGAACATTAAAGAAGTGTCGGCAAATATCAAAGTGACGGTCGGTTTATGGGCATGATTTACGACTTCATGGGGAAACACCTGCTGTCCGTCGCAGAAACCAACCGACGGACACCTTTGTGATCCACTTGCCGCCTCTTGTTGACATCGCTAAAGCGGCGTGGATTCCTCTTAAGGTGCACGCGTGATTTTGCGTGATTGCACGTTCAAAGGCTACCGCTACGTCGCAAATATCAATCACCCCGGCTTTGTTTTACACACTGAAGAGTCTAAACGTTTGTTTCCTTTCTCCAGTGGCCACCTGCAGAAACTTTTCAAATACATCGCGTGTTCTTGTCGTTTCGTTTACATTCCTCGTTTTATTGTATGTATTACAATTTTTTTACGACGCGACGGAGAGGTTAAATTGCGTTTACATTTGACCTTTCGCACCATTGGTCTTCCCTACCTTAACTTTGATCCTGTTGGCTCTTGGTGATGTCACGATGATTTCGACTCGTGCCGATCCTTTAAATGTAGGGGCAATTTTGGCTTTATTAATTCGTGGCGTACTGCGAGTGTCTGTGACGATCCACGCGGATCCTCTCCTTATCTCCTGGTAAGATTAGGTGGCGCTTATTTATTTTCGCGTTTCATTAACACCCACGTCCGTCACGACCGAAGCTGCTGGCTGTGGTGCAACTTAACTTCCTCAGCACAAATCTTGTTTCTGCTCCAGGAAGGTAGCAACATTAAATTTGTACGCTTATTCAAGTATTGCATGGTGATGGGTTGTTTGAATTTATAATCTTTTCATATTCCACAGATTTTAGATAAACTCCAGTTCCAATTCCAGTTTATTAGGTCACAGATTATAAAATTATAAACCGACGCCTTTGTGATCTACTTGCCGCCTCTTGTTAACATCGCAAAAGCGGCGTGGATTTCTCTTAAGGTGCACGCGTGATTTTGCGTGATTGCACGATCAAAGGCTACCGCTACGTCGCAAATATCAATCACCCCGGCTTTGTTTTACACACTGAAGAGTCTAAACGTTTGTTTCCTTTCTCCAGTGGCCACCTGCAGAAACTTTTCAAATACATCGCGTATTCTTGTCGTTTCGTTTACATTCCTCGTTTTATTGTATGTATTAAAATTTTTTGTACGACGCGACGGAGAGGTTAAATTGCGTTTACATTTGATCTTTCGCAACATTGGAATTCCCTACCTTAACTTTGATCCTGTTGGCTCTTGGTGATGTCACGATGGTTTCGACTAGTGTCAATCCTTTAAATGTAGGGGCAGTTTTGGCTTTATTAATTTGTGGCGTACTGCGAGTGTCTGTGACGATCCACGCGGATCCTCTCCTTATCTCCTGTTAAGATTAGGTGGCGCTTATTTATTTTCGCGTTTCATTAACACCCACGTCCGTCACGACCGAAGCTGCTGGCTGTGCTGCAAGTTAACTTCCTTAGCACAAGTCTTGTTTCTGCTCAGGCAGATAGCAACATTAAATTTGTACGTTTATTCAAGTATTGCATGGTGATGGGTTGTTTGAATTTATAATCTTTTGATAGTCCACAGATTTTAGACAAACTCCAGTTCTAATTCCATTTTATTAGGTCACAGATTTATAAAATTATAAAGCGACGCCTTTGTGATCTACTTGCCGCCTCTTGTTAACATCGCAAAAGCGGCGTGGATTTCTCTTAAGGTGCACGCGTGATTTTGCGTGATTGCACGATCAAAGGCTACCGCTACGTCGCAAATATCAATCACCCCGGCTTTGTTTTACACACTGAAGAGTCTAAACGTTTGTTTCCTTTCTCCAGTGGCCACCTGCAGAAACTTTTCAAATACATCGCGTATTCTTGTCGTTTCGTTTACATTCCTCGTTTTATTGTATGTATTAAAATTTTTTGTACGACGCGACGGAGAGGTTAAATTGCGTTTACATTTGATCTTTCGCACCATTGGAATTCCCTACCTTAACTTTGATCCTGTTGGCTCTTGGTGATGTCACGATGGTTTCGACTAGTGTCAATCCTTTAAATGTAGGGGCAGTTTTGGCTTTATTAATTTGTGGCGTACTGCGAGTGTCTGTGACGATCCACGCGGATCCTCTCCTTATCTCCTGGTAAGATTAGGTGGCGCTTATTTATTTTCGCGTTTCATTAACACCCACGTCCGTCACGACCGAAGCTGCTGGCTGTGCTGCAAGTTAACTTCCTTAGCACAAGTCTTGTTTCTGCTCAGGCAGATAGCAACATTAAATTTGTACGTTTAATCAATTATTGCATGGTCATGGGTTGTTTGAATTTATAATCTTTTGATATTCCACAGATTTTAGACAAACTCCAGTTCCAATTCCGGTTTATTAGGTCACAGATTATAAAATTATAAACCGACGCCTTTGTGATCTACTTGCCGCCTCTTGTTGACATCGCAAAAGCGGTGTGGATTCCTCTTAAAACGCACGCGAGATTTTGCGTATCTGCACGATCAAAGGCTAGCGCTACTTCGCGAACGTCGATCACCCCGGCTTTGTTTTACACACTGAAGAGTTTTTCTTAAATAAAAATAAAAATGTCTTAAAATAAAAGGTACGTAAGCAACAACCAGACAGTTCATCGTTCTGATAATCGTCACCTTGCAGGAATAATTTCGAAGTCAATATTAATCGAGTGTTTAGACTTTAGAGAGAACATTAAATGACTTAAATGATAATTAAAACACTTAAGCGTTTTGTATAATAATCAGTGAGCAATTATATTCCAGTTAGGAAATCATAGAGCTCAGCGAAACGCGACGCGCGGATGTTGAAACTGGAACGCACACATGTAAGCTTCTTGCAAACTCAAGTGCTACATCGCGACCTAATTAAATACCTTGTCCTTATAATTCTCGTGTAAGAGTCGACAATTTAGAATTAATGAAGCCTTCAGATAGGGCAACAACATCGAAATTTTCCTTTTCTTTTAAACTTCCAAACATTGTTTTACGTTTAGGTTTCATGTTGTTTCATCCAAAGAATGACTTAATTATAAGTGAGAACATTAAATTTAAATTAGGATAGTCATCATGGACATCAAAAAACCGTGTTACGTCTCGTTATCGTACAAAATACAGCTTTTTTCATAATGGAAACATTGTCTCTCTTTGCATACACGTTTTACACAATTTTATGGAAGCACTTTCCAGAAAACTAATGAACAAAGTTTAATTAATTTCGCGCCAGTTCTATTCAAACCCGTTATTTTTAATGATCCATGAATTTCATGATATTGCACCGTCACGCCAACGTTACATTGTAACGGGTTTAATTACATTTTAAAACGCTTCTAATGATGGTTTGAAATTTTTGCAAATACATTAAAAAATTAATTAACAGAATTAACGAAAGCGCTAATAGGATTACATAGTTCCAGGTATTATAATATAATTAATCCTGTCACTTCAGTCGCAAGACGCTGCGCAAAACGTTCAAGAACTGTCATGAACGTATTTCAACATATTTCAACATTACATTATACAGGGTGTATTGGATTTCTTTTTTTGGCTTCTATTTACAAGCAAAATACCCCTTAACTCCCCCTATATATGTACCCAAAATAAATTCTAAATAGGTACAGGGATAGAAACAAGAAAAAAATCATAATTATTTTGTTTTCTGGTCTCCGTTTTTCTTACTTACCAGGGAAATTGTAAGTAGGTACAGCTCTGTAATTATTAAGCCTCGTACAGACCTACAAGCTGAGCGGCTTATGAGCAGCTCATGAGTCGCTCAGCTCACAGGTCTGTACGCAAATTTGTGCGTGCCTGTCAAAAAGCTCGCAGGTGTGTACGATTGTTAAGGGGTCGTAACAATATTATGTTTAAAATAAAAAAATAATTCCACTTATTTATTCGAGCAGTTAGGTAATCATTGTTTCAAGTAAAACACCTGTTGTTTATAAACACGAGATCGCTATCGACCTGTCGAGAATCTCGAGAAACCTGACTCAATCAAAACATGAAATTTAATCTGGAGACCGCGACCTGTAGATTTGGTGTTACGTCGTCCGTCGTAAAGGTCGTGAGCGACTCACAATCGAGATTTATCAATCGTCACCTACTTTGGACTTAGGCGAATACTTACTTTTTTCTTGCAATTCGATTAATCAAGTGATTGAAAGCGAGCACTTACGGAATTTTCAGTGGTGACGATGACGATGATATTGCCAGGTTGAGAGGTTCACCATTCCATTCCAAGTGATCTTGATTTATTGGTCCTTGGATTGGAAATATTCCCTCACTTAAGTTAATTAAGAAATTAACAAAGGCGACGACGTACGTAAGTCACGCTTTTTCTTAAAAGCGATATTCATTCATTAATCGGGGACACTTGGGGTCCAAAATTACTTCGCTCTTCAGAACACGAGTGTCAATTATATTAACACTTAAAAGTTGAAGATATGAAAATAGGTTAATTGATACGGTAGGTAATTTAATTAAAATCGCCTTCCTACAATTTTTTGATTAGTGCAGGAAATCGAAAAAATCTTGTTATCAGAAGTGTATAAGAGAAAAGTTGATGAATTGTTCCCTTGCATTTAAGTTCGTGTATTTCAAGGTGTTTCCGTTTCCAAAAAAGCTATTAGCCGTCGTTACTTCTGAAGTTTTGGACTTCAAACATAATTAATTGGGATTCAAGCGTTTTTGTATAGTCATCTAATAGATCTGTGGTTTGGTACTAATCGGACAGACGGACTTTAAAATTGAAGTTAAATCTGCCATGCATGCCCTGCGTAGGTACAAACATCATCTTCATCACACTTATAAATACAGCTAAATGTTGAATGAAAGTTATGCAACCAATTCTACACCATCCCTATGACGTTTATTTCAATATGGAGTCGTATGTGCTGTCTGTCCTTCATTATAAAGAGACACAACGTTTAAGTGTCTGACTTGTTTCGTCGCGTCGCGCCGCTGGAAAGTTTTTTTCTTTTCTTCGGTAGCAAGTTTGAGATGATTATAGCCAAAAATGCTCTCAGAAAAGTGTTTCTCTTGAGACATCGAAACGGGACCGTCTTGTTCGGTAGTAAGTTTGAGATGAGGACAGCCAAAAATACTCTCAGAAAAGTGTTTCTCTCGAGAAATCCAAACGGGACCGTCTTGTTTGCCTCGAGTTTCTCAAGTTTTTCACTCTCGTCGTCTCTCTCCTTATAAAGATCTTCTCTCCAGAATAACTTGTTGTAGGTACTGAACGTACTTAAAATTAGTGAAATAAAAGACATTAACAGATACATTTAAAGACAAGGAATAAAAAGAATAAAAAGAAATTGGAACCGAGCAATGCTACTACCCAACAATAGGTAAAGAAAGTAAACACGAAACGACAAACCAGAACGGAGAAAAATTAATAGAATTTGCGATGCAAAATGAAATGGTGGTTAAAAGTACTTACCTCAGGCGCAAAGAAATACATAAAGGGACATGGGCATCGCCTGACAGGACGACGATCAACCAGATAGACCACATATTGATAGAGAAAAAACATAGCCAGTTAATAACAAACGTCAGAAGTTATAGAGGTGCAGAAGCAAATACAGATCACTTTTTAGTAGGAGCAGAAATAGCAGTACAAAAGCCAAAAAAGAAAAGATGTAAGGGAATAAAACAATACTTTGACATACAGAAACTAAAGCTAGACGAAGAGGCACGGCAGTACACTGCGGTACTGGAACAAAAGATAGAAGACAGAAGACATGAAAAGGAAAATGAAACACAGAACTTAGTGGAAGATAATTGGCAAGCGCTCCAAAACAAAATTAAGGAGGCTGCAACAGAAGCCCTGGGACTAAAACCAAGGGTAAGAAAGAAGAGCAACTGGTTCGATGAAGAGTGTCAGCAAGCCCAAAAGAAGTGTGGAGAAGCAAGAATGAGATATATAAGATACGATCTCTAACGGACCGTGCTAATTACTTAGAACAACAAAAAAACTATAAAACCATATGCAGAACAAAGAAACGGCAAAGAGTATGGTACTGCCGTGACAAAGAAGGGAAGTTAATAGGTGATGAAGAGGAAAAAAAGAAAAGATGGGCAAACTATTTTGAGGAGCTGCACAGGCGAAAGAAACTTGAGTTCGGACGAAGATGACGAAGTGGAAAGTGAGGCAGATCACGAAGAGATAGGACCAAAACAAGAAGAAATAGATGAAATAATAAGCAAGCTAAAGAACAACAAAAGCCCCGGAAACAACAACATACGGGCGGAATTAATAAAGTATGGCGGAGATAAGATAAGGCAAGAGATCTATAAACTCATATCAATATGTTGGAGAGAAGAGAAGATACCATCAACATGGAAGGAAGCAGTCCTATGCCCCATGCACAAAAAAGGGGACGCCTCTAAGTGCGAAAATTATCGAGGAATAGCACTGTTGGATGTAGTGTACAAGATAATGGCGACATGGATAAACTGGAAGCTAAAAGATAAAATGGAAAATATCTTGGGAGAATACCAAGCAGGGTTTAGGAAGAACCGGTCAACAATAGACCAATTTACCTTAAAAGATATACAAGCCGCCCATTACGAGAAAGGAATTGATATCCACGCACTCTTCATAGACTTTAAACAGGCCTATGATTCTATCGACAGGAAAGCACTACTGAGAGCAATGCCCGAATTGAACGTCCCCAAAAAGTTTATTAGAGTAATAAAAGCCACCCTAAAGAATACAAAAAGCAGAGTTAGGATTAACGGACAAACAACAGAACTCTTCGAGGTGAAGACGGGTCTAAAGCAAAGCCGATCCTCTTGCAACGACGCTGTTTAACTTTGCTATAGAGACAATAATAAGAAGAGGAAAGCTACATAGATCGTGTTTAATTTACGACAGGCGACACCAATGTCTTGCATACGCTGACGACATCACGATCAATGCAAAGACGAAGAAAGATCTGAAAGCGGCGACAGAAACATTAATAAAAGAAGCAGAAAAGGTTGGACTGAAAATAAATGATAAGAAGTCAAAATATATGTGGATGAGCGCAAATAATAACATGAGAACAAACGGAGAATTAAAAGTCAATATGGAACAAGACCGCTATTATAAATTCGAAGGAGTAGACAGCTATAACTATTTAGGGGTCAAAATTACGGCAAGGAATGACTTGAAAGAAGAAATTAGAGAAAGACTTACTAAAGGAAATAAGACTGTAGGAGCGCTAAACAAACTCCTATCGAATAAGGACATTTCGAGACAACTGAAAACACGCTTATACAAAACTGTAATACGACCTACAATCCTGTACGGATCGGAAACTTGGACTGTGACCAAACAGGAGGAACAATCACTACTGAGATGGGAACGCAAGTTATTAAGAAGAATCTACGGAGGAACAAAAGAGGGCGACCAATGGAGAAGAAAAACAAATAAGGAACTAGAAAACATATTCGACCAACCGAATATCATAACACAAATAAAGATGGATAGAATTAGATGGATAGGACATGTACAAAGATTAGAAGAAGGAAGACTGCCGAAGATTGTCATCAATAGGGGATACAAAGGAAATAAGAAAAAAGGGAGACCTAAAAAGAGGTGGCTGGATGAAGTCGAAAAGGATCTAGAAGCAATTGGATGGAGAAATTGGAAAGTTAAAGCAAGTGACAGAAGAGAATGGCGAAAAATAGTCGCGCAAGCCAAGGACCTACAAGGTCTATCGTGCTAAAATATATATAAAAAGACTTTAAAACAATAATGAGATAAAAACCGATAACTCGAATGTAGTACGCGGCTTACAAAATAAATCTTTTATGATTGCAGTAACGTTTAAACAAAAGAAAATAAAACTCTACAAAATCTAACGACAAAAGGAGGAGAGAGCCAAAGATCTTTGATCTACCGATTGCAGTGATTAGTTTTCTTTTTAAGCTGAAGCTTGATTCGACTCACCAAACGGAGTATAGTTTCTTTTAAGCTGACTTGTTTCAACTCACCAAACGGAGTCTAAATCTTCTCATCTTCTCGTAATCGGTGACTTTTAGTCCCGCAATTGTTTATAATAAAAACAAATGAAGGATTTTGTTCGAAACGGTTTTAAGAACACTGGCATACACTAAGCGGGAAAGCTTTTGCTTTCCGTTCCCGAAAACCAAACTTGGAGAAAATTACTGATTTGAATAAAAGAAGACTGAATCTGGAGTTCGGTTTAGAGTCGCCCGGAACGAGATAGTTCGCGTGCTTTAAACTACTGGAGTCCAACTTAATATCTAACTGCTAACTCAAATGTTCATTGTGTCGATCAGCTTCTTGGATTCATCATCCTGCTTTTACTTAAATGGTACTCCTGCATGCGAACCGCACCCATAAGAACATACAGCGTAAGGGCTACGAAACTGTCAAATGGTATCATTTATGGTAAGCATCGTTGTATCTCTACTCGGGGTTGTTGTCTCAAAGCTTGCCACGCGCCTCTGGTACTCTATATATATGTGAGATTCGCAATGTCAGCTTCTCATATATTCGTGGTTGAAACGTAAAAATTATGCTTAATATCGTATTTCATCAAATGCGCGAAACTCAAGAAAAACATTAGTTACTCGCGGAAAACAGCATTTCTTACTGTAGTGTATCATCTACTTGATGTGCACTAATTGAAATTAAGCACTCTACCTTTATACCTAACTGAATTTTGAATTCTTACACTGTGTCACTGTGTCATCAACAAAACGTGAAGGTAACTTCATCATTCGTCATCTTCATCATCAACAAAAAGCGAATGTACGCGATGTAACTTCCGGTTTTTATAACAGATGCTCGATGTAACCTTGTTACGCGCCTTGATCACATGATTGATGAATGACTCGCATACGCCGGACAGCCATTCGTATTGTTTCGATTTATTTTTGCCCCAGAAAAGGAAACTAGTTCCTCAACCATGTTAATGGAATCTTCATAAACTAAATTTTTCACGTATAACACTTGATGAAACATCAAAATACTTCTGATGTAATATTTTTCATAATAATTGTATAAATGCTTACGTCAAAAATTTACGTGAATCATTTATAACATACGCGTACATAATTCATAATTATCGCGTTATCCAATCTTTCGTCGGAAAGCCATATAAAGACAAAAGCGACTTACAGTTTCAGTTCAAGGTAAACGCTCGTGTTTTGTTTCTTTCTTTTTTTTTTCTCGAGAGTTCATTGCTATTGCGACGCAACGCAGTTATTACAGTGACCACCAACCAAGTATATATTGATTTTCTGCACATTTTGTAGATTTTTGCATTATTCTTTTTGGTCTATAATTCTTTTTTTGTGGTTGCATTTATCTTTAATTTTCTTTGGCCTTCTTTCATCAAATGACTGCAACATAGCAATTGTTTGGTCTCTATTCTAGCTTTGTTTCTTGTCTTGCTCTTCCTTGCATTTCTTAATTTTGTGTGTGTTTAAATCGTCGCAAACACAAATCGAAACGAAGCAAACTGAGGACAAAAGACCGTAAGTATTGTATAACAAATTCAGGGCCGTAGCTAGAGGGGCGCCAAGGGAGGCTGAGCCTGCCCTGGAAAGTTGTTTTAAGCCTGCCCTACGATGGCCCAAGCTAACATGAATGACACGTTCATTCAGTATTTACCATCGCAGGATGCTATGAGAAACTAACTCAGCGTTTCCCAAACTTTTAGGTTTCGCGACGCCCTTTTGAGCTGCGCTATGATTCACGCCCACCTTTCCCTTTCTTTCAATAAATTTTATTCGTTTTGTTTTTATTTTTTAACTACTATTTACCATTATTTTTTCCCTGATTTGTTTTGATTTTCGTTTATTGAGCGTGAATTTATTTTACCACATTAATCCGGTCGATTGATTGCCATTTTATTTTCTCCTTTATTTGATTTGGCTTTATTTTGTTTTTAAATTATTCACTGATCGCCCAGTTTTGTTGTTAAAATTTACAGATTATTCTTTGGATCATGACAAAATTTGTCAATTTTTAAATCGATTTGACTTATTGTTAGTTTTGTATAATTTTTATTTTGGTCCTAACTTTATCATCGCCCTTTATTTTTATGCAATCCTCATTTAACTCTATTTTATTTAACTTTTTATATAATCAATTGATGGAGCTTTGTTTTTTTTTTAATCGATTTCATTCGTTTTGTTTTTTACTTTTAAATTAACAACTAATCATCCTGTTACTTGTTTTATCTTCGGTTTGATTTTATTTCATATGACTTTTGATTTTTTTAATTATCAATTGAACGTCTTTTGTTTCTTTCTTTACACGATTTAAGATTATTTTATTTTACATTTTAATTCCGCCGAATGATGCTGTGCTATTTTCGGCGAATTTATTTTATTTTTTAATTTTATTAAATTGAAAGAAATTTTTGGTTCTGGTGAGAGGCAGCTTATATCGATTTGAGATAATGAGTTTCACACAATTTTTATTTTCGTCCTGTCTTGTTCGACGATTGTCTTTTGTTTTTATTTCATTCGATTTTATTCGCATTTTAGGAGTGTTTTGATTTTAATAATCAATTGAACGTCTTTTTTTCTCCTTCATACGAGCTAATTCAAATCCTTTTAATATTACATGTATTTTTTTTACCATTTTTATAAACTATTCAACAAGACCTTCATTACACAAGACTTAACAACTCCGACACCCTGAAAGACCCCTAGCGGACCCTTAATAAAGGTTCATCGACCCCTTTCAAGTCTTCATCGGCCTCCAACTGGTCGATGTATCCGTGCTATAGAATATGAACAATCTTCTCTTAAACACAACGTTACGTTTAAATTAAACAAAGTTTTAAAAGATAAAATTTGTTTAAGAAAAAGAAAGGCGATTATTATTTCAGATACCAAATAATTAAAAAAAATACCAAGTTTTCCGATTAAAAAATTAAAATTTCAGTTTATAACTCAGTTATGCGATGTTGATTTGTTTTTCTGTAAATATCAGCAAAAACTTTGAATTAGTCTATATAAGTTTTATAACAAAGACTTCTTTCTAAAGTAAAAAATAAAGAAGTTAAAGAGGGTGGGAAAGGATGCATAACATTTTCTTGTAAAAAGTAAGTTGATAAATTATTTGCAATTTGCGTTCAGTTTTTTTATATTTATTTTGCTGCGCTCCCTTTGAAGACTTAGGCGCGCCCCACAGTTTGGGAAACGCTGATCTAACGAGAATTTGGTAGTTACGTATGTCACTAATTTTAGGCAACGTTGCATCACAATTTCATCTAGAATCTAGGGCATTAACATACTCCACGTTGTTATAACTGATTTTTTTTTATCAATGGCACTCGAAAAATAAAAAATGAACATTTGCCACTTATTCATAATACTAAATAGTCAAATAAATAGTCTCAGCCACCCCTGTAACCTAAAAGCATGCAAATAAAATCAACGAACATCAACTGATTGATTTCTCTCACATAACGCAATTGCGTCCGTTAAAGAAAAAGTAATTTAAACTAAATATTCATCGCAAAACAAACACCAACAAGGCATGCAAAAATTATCGATAATTGAAGTTGGTTCTTGCCCGATGAAAATTGTAAGTACAAAGTTTTTTTTTATCTCGAACCGGACAGAAATATGAAGGGAAAACACCCAACGTTTCGCTACAGATTTATAGCTTCGTCAGGAGTTCGAGATTAAAAAAAAACTTTGTACTTGCAAAAATTATCCTTAATCAAGTGCAGAAATTAGGTGCAATATGCCCACTCGATCTCATTTCCCTGCGGCCGCGGTCCAGGAAATTTCATTCTGACATTCGTTCCGACCCTCATCTAATTATAATTACATATTATTATTCATTATAACGTAAGGAGTAATTTAATCGCAACTTTTAATTTTCTATAAAAACTTTGCATCTCTACGTACCGTACATTCGACTTTTTACACCTTACAAAATCGTGATCCAAGCGCAACATTACGCGTTTAGATTCAAACTCAGAGGTCCTTTTGCAAACGGATTAATCCCCAGTCCTCGTAAAATTTCAATCCTGATGGTAATGGAATTGCCAATCAATAATTCAAATCTGAGGCGTTTTATTTCCAACGACTACGAAATCCGGATCCAATCTATTCGAATTTAAACGATTTAAACTTTCAAGCGAAAGAAGCAGCAGAATGCGGGCAATTGTCTTTTAATTTGTGAAAAGATATTTGCTGTGAGTAATTTGAACGTGAAAACTAAAGAAAACTTGTTTCAGAGGACGAGAACTGCAATTATTTTGAATGTTTTGATTATTATTTTGATTCAATAATAATTTATTTGTCTTTGTTGTGTTCTTCATTTATAAGATATTTTAGAAATTCGTAAAATGCGTTAGCATAGAATCTGCCCTACAATACAATAAGCCCTCCCCTGAACATTTATTCTGGCTACGGCCCTGACCGTATTCCTTAAACGTAAAAAAACTGATTTTTATGCGAAAATAATTATTGCGAATGCGAAAAAGGCAAAGCAAGAAATTTTCCTCAATTAACGCATCTGAATGCGAAAAAGATGAGAGAATAGTTTTTTTTTTTAACTGTCACTTAAATTTGCGTATAAAACCAGGCGCCAAACCGCAATTATTATTACACCCGAGCAAATAATAATTCCGGTTTGACAAATATTTCCAACAGAGGCGTATAATTTATTGGATAAAAACGCGTACCAATAGGGGCGAAAGGGCGAAGGCGCATGTGCCGTGACCCTTCGCGCCACCCGCCCAATCACACCCCCGCGTCGCTGCTGATCAATATTCAAATAACTTTGTTCGGAACTATGACACAAAAACGTGCTGCGCCGTTTTTACAAAAAAAAAATAAAAATGAAAAAGAAAAGCAAAACAGTGTTGCCGAACGTAAATCACGTTTTAACGACATTTGAAGTATTGTATGTACATACACGTGCACATACTTTAAAATACATACAACCGAAAAGCATAAATTATTATTATTTACAAGAATTATTGTGAATCATCTTAAGTTTTGAGTTTCACGAGATGAGCACGTGCGTTATCCTACGACCACAAGTTTGACCCCCCCGAAATAAGAAAGAAAAGGGGCATGAAAGTTCCCGCGGCTGCTTTTATTTATGAAATGGAACAACTTTTTTAATAACGAGGCGACAAAGTTGGAAGTTTTCTTTCTGCATTGGGTGAACAACACACCCTCCGGTTCAATAAAAAAATTCAAAAAAAGCGGGTACCACGTATCGCGGCGAGATTAAGCTTTTAGTTCGTATATTGTTTTCAAAACTTTATCTCCTTTAATGAAAATAATCAGTGTTTTCTTTTAAGCCATTTAAGATTCGTATTGCTCTTATTTTACCAGAATGAAGGTTAAATATTAAAAAAAATTTGTTGCAAATCGTTTTTGATTGCAGTGAAAACCTCGAGCAACCTAAGCTGTTTCAGCCCTGTTTGGGGCTTCATCAGCAGAGACATAGCTCGATATTCCCACTGCAGACCAGAAAGCGATTGTAGGATGTCGCTGTTTTATCTGTTAAATATTAAGGAGAAATGTGAATATGTGGACAGAGGAAAGGTACAAGGACACAAAATAGAACTGCCACAAATCTTATCTCAGATCACTTACGCAGAAGGTCCTTAAAAACATTCATAATCAAACTCTGAAATATTTCAAAATACAAAAGAGGTTTGTACGTTCGGAAATTTCCTGTCGTCTCACAATAACCCATGTAACAACAAACAAAAAATAATCTCTAGTAACTGAATTGACTCAAACATTAACAACAGTTAACTGTTAAGTTATCACTGACAATTATTCCCGAGCAAAATTTAAGTAGTTACTTAAGAAAGAAAATTCTATTGAATGAATTAATTTGTTTGACGCAAGGTGAGTCATAAGCTAGACAACCACAGTTGCACGTCAGTAAAAAGGACAAAACAAATATCTTGCAAGACGAGTCCGCAGATAAGTAGCGATGATCAACCGGAGTGACGAAGAAAAAAAAGATGTAAACGGTAACCTTAACGACAGGACCTACGGCAGTAGTTGATGATTCAATCTCGAAGTTGTCTTCGAAAGTCTTCTTCAGAGTATTGCACGATACCATCCTTCTGGAGAAAAACGAGGCGTGAACGGTGTTCGAAATTTCGCTTCGATTAGACAAACTTCCTTACGACTGTTTGGTACCAAGAGACTTATCAGAACGTGAAGGGACGTACTTCTGTCGTAATCGGAAACGGGATACGACTTGTCTACAAGGACAACAAAAATTTTTAAATAAGATTTCAAAAAAAGAAAAATAGAAAAACCTCACCAAGTCAGCTCAAAACAGTAATAAACGATTGACCTAGACATCAAAAAAGTATTTCTCAAGCGAAGAAAAACAATTTGCCCTTACGGAAAAGATGGATACGTCGATTAAAATAGGTTAACACCTATTATAGCTTCTACGCGAGCTACTCACATCGACGTGTTCCCCTTGCCAGAGAAAGTTTTACACTGAACCGTGGGCTAAGTAAACGCGCGGAGTTGAGAGGAGGTTAGGGCTGTCTTTCATCTAACAGAAAGACTTACCACAAAAACGGTAAAAAATACTACGGTAGTAGTCGATAATTCAATCTCGAAGTTGTCTTCGAAAGTCTTCTTCAGAGTACTACACGACACCATCCTTCTGGAGAAACACGAGACGTGAACGGTGTTCGAAATTTCGCTTCGATTAACCGAACTTCCTTACGACTATTTGGTACCCAGAGACTTATCAGAACGTGACGGGTAATACTTCTGTCATAATCGGAAACGGGATACGACTTGTCTACAAGGACAACAAAATTTTTTAAGTAAGATTTCAAAAAAGAAGAGAGAAAGACCTCACCAAGTCAACTCAAAACAGTAATAAACGACTGACCTAGACATCAAAGAAGTGTTTTTCAAGTGAAGAAAAACAATTCGCCCTTGGGGAAAAGATGGATACGTCGAACAAAATAGGTAAACACCTGTTATAAGCTTCTACGCGAGCTACTCACATCGACGTGTGCCCCTTGCCAGAGAAAGTTTTACACTGAACCGTGGGCTGAGTAAACGCGCGGAGTGGAGCGGAGGTCAGGACTACCTTTCATCTAGCAGAAAGACTTACCAATCAATACAAGCGACTTCAACCGTAACAGAGTTGAAAATTGGTGGCAGCACTGAAGATGAAGCATGGCTACGCGTTCAACAAAAAAATGTACAAAGACGTTTTGGTCGAAAACTCGATGGCGCGGGTAAAACGGAGAGTATAACTCGCTCAGTAAAAGCAGCATATACGTCAGAAGCCAACCTAAGTAATCAAGGGGCGATAGGTTTCAAAAAATCAACAATTCAGGTTGACTGAGAAGCCAAAACCTAGGAGAGAAATGGACGGGTTTAGGTGACATTGGGCGGCCAGTGTCATGCAGCTGAAATAATCTGGGCCCAAAACGAATCTAGTTTAAAATATTTAATAAAACCGCAAAAAGTGTCGATACATTGGGAATTTTGCGCCATTTTATGGCCGGAGTATTTTAAAATGAATGCATAAAAGCGCCTGAATTTAAATTTGACAATAATTACAAATTGTTTAATTATTTTCTCCTATGAAGAAGTAGTCAAACGCACAGCAGCGAAACGTCGAGATGTGACTCAATTCTACATCCATGTTCAGGTCCGTACAAAAATAATTACACATTTTGTAATAATTTTCATCAGTTTATACATCTATTATAAAAAAATTACCTGTAAACGAAGGGTGAAGTTTTGAAGCAGACGTCAAGAAGTTCTTTTGAGAAAAAGCTTCTCGAGTTCTCTACTAAAAATATTTCAGGGCTGTTACTTTTTTTTAAGTTTTATAACTTTTTTAAGCTTTATACTAATAGTATCTCGTGTAGAATACAAGTGAAACGAACGTTTCGGATTTCCGTTTAACCAAAAGCTCGCTCATCTTATCAACAGCAGCGTTTCCGCTGACCCTATCGAACTCTCCTCGATATTAAACCAACCGCAAATATAATAAATCACGCAATCTTGCTTCCGTGGCGGGCGCAATAAACATCGACCCGCGTGCCTGCACAATGCAAAGCTTTTCGTAATCGAAGCCAGATTAAAATTCGGTTTTGGACTCCATGGCGTCCTCTCCAAACATCAGGAATGTAGCAGCAACAGCACACAATTCTGGCTGTTTGTTTCCCGGGGAGCGAAAGCTCGAACGATCGGGCCGCTACTACGTCACCACCGCGAAAGCTCTGAAACGGGTCGAACGGAAATAGAACCGAGTACGTCGAAGACCCGTCCTAATTGATGGAAGGAAGGCAGGCAAGAGACAAAACAAGATCAAACTTAAAGATTGTTAGGAGTATTAAATAAACACGCACTTTGGACGATGTAATCATCACCTCATCTGGGGGTTTTACTGCGTACGAGCGCATGCTTAACAATAACAAATCAATCAAATACATCAAACTGTACGACCCTATACATTTAAATATAATCGATAAGTTGATATCCTAGTCTCAGGTATCAATTAATATTATTTCGATGGAAACTACGCATCCTGAGCCGTTCCGATAAGAATCGCGAATTCACGAAGTTCGTTGCGATTTCGTTCGGCCCGTGTGGTTTTCTTAAGCTTCGGCCTCATTATTCTGACAGTTTATATAGATTAATCGGCGTCGATTAATAAATCAGGTTTTAAGCTGTCAGCATGTGATTCTTTTATTCGCAAATCTTCCTTGATTAACCTCTCCAGGTTATAAATACAAGAAAAAAGGAACTAATTCTGGAGGCGATCGGTCACATTTGTCGTTATTCAGACGAGAAAGCAGATAATAGAAGGTAATTAAATGAAATATTAATCTGAAGTAATTTTGAACGAGCGCTTTTTGTTTGGCCGGAAGTTTCGAAGAGAAAACGATTTATTATATCGTACAGGGTTCTCAACGGCCAACGGGGACGTTATTGACACCCAAGGGGTCAAAAAACTTCTAGGGATCTTTTTGGGGTCGACTGGTTTAATTGCTTAATACTACCCCTTAAAAAACTTTGGTTTCTTTTTGGAGTTTCCTGATCCTGACCCCCAAGGGGCCACTAGAAAGAGTCGATGGACTTATAGGGGTCGGCTGGACGTCAGAGAACTTCCAGGGGTCTCTTTTAGGGATCTAAGAAATATTTTTAGGAGTCCACTAAATAAGATGGACATATTTAAAAATCAAAGAAAAATAAATTAAATTAAATATTCAATTAAGCCCCTTTGTAAAGGTTCGGATATTCAGTATTCGTACAGATGCAACAAAGTTAATTAAGTTGCGATTTAATTAACAGGGTATATATATATATATATATATGTATACAGGGTGTAATTCAAGATTACAAAAATAAATTAAAACCACTGCAACTATAGCGTTAAGTAAAAAAAAAACTGTTTGAAGAGAAAGGCGAACGTTCAATATATAACATGCATAAAAATTCCTGTGTTACGATTAAATTGATTATGAAAAAAAAAAACACACACCGCGAAGACTTGTATCTTCATCCGCGAAATTAATTACAAAACGAGGACACTGACTGATTGAAAAGATTCAAAAATAGAAAAATCTTTCAACGTGGATCACGACGCTTAATTAGGTCAAGAGGCGGCTTCGACTCGAAGAATTGAGAAGATCGATTTCTTCGGTGCGGTTCCTCTGTACTTAAGCACTTTTCGCGTCGCGATTGTTACGTAAGCGGGGAATATCGGATGTTGCATTTGTTATGCATAATAAAATCCTTAATCTAGAGTTAATAATTAGGGGTAATATATCGCAGCCAGCGTAAGTTCGATCGTTGTTCCCGGACTCCCGTTTATTCTGACATTCTACGCGTTATACAGGGTGTAACAAAAATACAGGCCGCTACTTCACTGATGTATTCTATAGATCAAAATAAAGAAGAAGCTTCATGTAAACATGTATACAGGTTATACACGGGAAGCTGCAATAACAGTTAACTTTCTTATTTGAATTTTTAGGAAGTAACTTATATCCTGCCCAATTTTATGGCAATATCGCAGAAACAAATAAATTTGGAATAGTTTTTAACTTTTTTTAATAAAACAAACTTTTTTTATCATCGCGTCGCTTTCAGAGCGTCATACTAATTATATCTCTAAAATGTTTTCTTCCAAAATCTTGTGTTTTTTTTTATTTGGCAAATAAGTCAGGGTGTAACAAAAATACAAGCCGCTACTTCAGGGACGTATTCTACAGATTAAAATAATGAAGAAAGTTCATACAAACATGTATACAGAGTGTTCATGGGAAGCTGCAACAACAGTTAAGTCTCTTATTTGAATTTTTACGAAGTAACTTCGCGAAACTTCAGGACCTGTCCCACCCAATTCTATGGCAATATCGTAAAAACAAATGACTGTCACGTCTTTCAGATCTTCAATTGTTTTTGACTTTCTTTAATTGAATCTAATAATTTATATCATCGCAATGAGTTCAGAACGTCATGTTAATTATGTCTCTAAAATATTTTCTTCCAAAGCCTACTATTTTTTTTTTTTATTATTTAGTGAATAAATCTTGGTGTTCAAGAGAAAAATGTCTACAACAGGTTAACTTTTTTATTTGACATATCACGGGATAACTTAAATTATGAAAATTACAGAATATTTTCCGCTCGATTGGATATGGCAGTATCAGAAAAACAAATGACTGTTTGGTTTCCGACACTTTCAATTGTTTTTATTATCTTTCTAACGGAAAATCAGCTTTTTATCATCGCCAGGGAGAAGAATTCGGGCCACTTGTTCTGCGAACGTTGCAAAAATTTAGTACTCGGACACTATCAGCCTCCCCTACAAAGTGGAAACGCACGCATTGCACTCCCTCCTCGCCCATCAATAACAATTGAATGGCAGGAGTAAATAGTAAGCACATTCGGCGCGTAAAAGGCGTCCAACACTAAGTGGCCCGAATTCTTTTCCCTGATCATCACAATGCGTTTAGGATATCTAATTCAATATGTCACTGAAAAGTTATTTTCTAGCTACGATACGGTTCCCCGCAAACACCCCGTATGCAGTATAGTTCTGCTGACTAAAATGAAGAAACAAACAAACGTATATCCAAAAAAAAATTAGCAGTTTTTGTTACAGTTAAATTATTAATATTATGAAATAAATTGAAAATTAAATATTTAATTTTAATTGAAACGTTAAAGTAAATGTAGAGAAAACAAAATCATTTAAACATGTATACAGGGTGTTCGCGGGAAACCGTATCTATCGATAACTAGAAAATATCTATATAGCGGCGAATGATGCAAGTGATAAAAAGCTAATATTCCGTAAGAAAATACAAAAACAATTGAAAATCTCGAGAAACTACCAGTCATTTGTTTCTCTGATACTGCCATAAAATCTTGGGCAAAAGGTCCTAAAACTTTCCAATTTTAAGTTACCTCGTAAAATTTCAAAAAAAAAAGGTTAGCTGTCGTAGGCGTTTTCTATGATAATCAAGATTTATTTGCCAAATAATAAAAACAAACACTAGATTTTGGATGAAAACATTTTAGAGACATAATTAGTATGACGCTCTGAAAGCGACGCGATGATAAAAAAATGTGTTTTATTAAAAGAAGTTAAAAACAATCCAAAATTTATTTGTTTCTGCGATATTGCCATAAAATTGGGCAGGATATAAGTTACTTCCTAAAAATTCAAATAAGAGAGTTACCTGTTATTGCAGCTTCCAGTGAATACCCTGTGTACATGTTTACATGAAGCTTCTTCTTTATTTTGATCTATGGAATACATCAGTGAAGTAGCGGCCTGTATTTTTGTTACACCCTGTATAACGCGTAGAAGGTCAGAATAAACTGGAGTCCGGGAACAACGATCGAACTTACGCTAGCTGCGATATATTACCTCTAATCATTAACTCTTGATTAAGGATTTTATTATGCATAACAAATGCAACATCCGATATTCCCCGCTTACGTAACAATCGCGACGTGAAAAGTGCTTAAGTACAGAGGAACCGCGCCGAAGAAATCGATCTTCTCAATTCTTCGAGTCGAAGCCGACTCTTGACCTAATTAAGCGTCGTGATCCTCGTTGAAAGATTTTCCTATTTTTTAATATTTTCAATCAGTCAGTGTCCTCGATTTGTAATTAATTTCGCGGATGAAGATACAAGTCTTCGCGATGTGTTTTCTTTTTCATAATCAATTTAATCGTAACGCAGGAATTTTTATGTATGTTACGTATTGAACATTCGGCTTTCTGTTCAAACCGTTTCTTTCTTTTACTTAACGCTATAGTTGCAGTGGTATTAATTTATTTTTTTAATCTTGAATTTTCATTGATTATATTAAATTAAAAAAAAACTGTTTCTATTTAAAAAAAACATTTTTTGTATTGTATAATAAATTTTAAGTTTTTTAATATACTGTTATATTTAAAAATGTGGGCATTTTTATTTGAGATATTCTCTCAAGTAAAATTTTCAATCCATGAACTCCAAGGAAATAGAGGGGGGACGAAAGGGGCGAAGCATTTTCGACAATAATTGGGGAATGGGAGTCAAAAAGGGATGTAAAGTGCGTTCCTAACCCTGTTCACACTTTTTTTTGCAATTGGGATGGCAGCGGTGGGATATTTTAACCCCAGTTACGTCCTTTACAACTGGTGGTAGTTTTGGTATTGTATTGAAAAAAAAAACTGAACTGAGTTGAAGAAGTATATAAATTTCGAGAATTGTCGAAATAAAATGTTAAGATCTATTTTGTCGTATTTGTTTTAAAGGATTCGGGATCAAGAAGAGGATGAAAATTGGATTCCGAACCCGTCCGCACATTTTTACACCTTGGTACACTAATGTCCAAAAGTTTTAAGACGAAAACCAACACCCCCGGCCGTACAAATAGCCGTGCTTTGCAATTATGAACCTTAACAACACTTAGCCGGCTGACCTGATTTTATGGTACGGCCGGCGGAATGCCTAAATAAATATCGGTTAAGGTTTCCAGTAATAATAAAAAGCATCGTTGGTCCTGTGTTAATATACCGCAAATGGATATCTCTTTCCCGTTTTTTCGTTGGAAATTCTAAATTCCAACACATAAAACACATATCACGGGATAACTTAAATTATGACAATTACAGGTTATTTTCCGCTCGATTGGATATGGCAGTATCAGAAAAACAAATGACTGTTTGGTTTCCGACACTTTCAATTGTTTTTATTATCTTTTTAAAGGAATATCAGCTTTTTATCATTGCCAGGGAGAAGAATTCGGGCCACTTGTTCTGCGAACGTTGCAAAAATTTAGTACTCGGACTGTATCAGCCTCCCCTACAACGTCGAAACGCCCGCATTGCACGAAATGACACTCCCTCCTCGCCCATCAATAACAATGGAATGGCAGGAGTAAATAGTAAGCACATTCGGCGCGTAAAAGGCGTCCAACACTAAGTGGCCTGAATTCTTTTCCCTGATCATCACAATGCGTTTAGGATATCTAATTCAATATGTCACTGAAAAGTTATTTTCTAGCTACGATACACAGTTAAATTATTAATATTATGAAATAAATTGAAAATTAAATATTTAATTTTAATTGAAACGTTAAAGTAAATGTAGAGGAAAAAATCATTTAAACGTGTATACAGGGTGTTCGCGGGAAACCGCATCTATCGATAACTAGAAAATATTTTTTTAGAGACGAATGATACAAGTGATAAAAAGCTGATATTCCGTAAGAAAATACACAAACAATTGAAAATCTCGAAAAACTGGAAATTCTAAATTTCAACACATAAAACACAAAAAGTATTTTGTTGTTTATTATTATTTTTTAGTATTATTCTGGAAAAGTTCAATGTGTGAACGCAAGAATCCTTCTCCATTTGTTAAGTGACAAATAAGAGGGAGTCTGTTAATGATAGACCAAGGAACATAGAATTAGAAAAGAACAGTTGAACACCATGTGCTTCTAAAATGTGCCAGTCGACAGTTTCCTGTCCAAAAAACAAAAAAGATATTTTTAACTCAAAGCTCAATGTGTGAACGAAAAAATCCTTCTTCATTCATTAAGAGACAAATAAGATGGAGTTTGTTAATGACACAAAGAAATACAGAATTAGAAAAACAGCTGAACACCATTCTTTTCTAAAACGTGCCAGAATGAAAACAGTTTTTCGACCAAATCCAAAAAAAACAAAAGATATTTTTTAACTCACGTACAGGGTGGTTACAATCTGTATGTTATTTTTAACTCGAGGTAAAGTGTATTGTATTAAAGTATTAAAGAACAGATTAAATAGACCTTCTAGGCAACTTAAGAACAAAATTGTGTAATCTAAAAGAAAGAAAAAAGTCCTTTTATTTAAAAAAAAACAACAACGAATTTAATATTATTCGCATACATTGTTTCAAACTTGTAATAATACAAATACAAAGCTTGAAAGGGGGTTGAGAGGAAGTCGATAATGAAAAGCTCCTTTTCTTTTAAGAGATCGATGTTTAAGTAAGATTGGGAATGTACGATATACAGGGTGTTTATAGCCAACTGACAATCCAGTTGTTACCGATTTCCCTTTTCATTTTCTCGATGACTTTCGGGTGGAATTTGCTTTTAAAGCTCCGGCGATCATCATAAGCCCAATAAACGAAAAGAAAGAAACTTTTACAACGAAAATGTCATCACACTTGCACAATCACGCTCTTATTATTTTATTTTCCAGTAGTCATTGACATCGTATCGACCCGCGCGAAAAACGTACGTACATGCACATACGTCTGCCTCGCATTACCTCTCTCTATTGAGCCGATTATCTCAAAAACGAAATCGCTGATAAACAAATCAATAAAATTAGAGACGTATAAAACGGGTACACCTAAGCGCAGCGTGCAGTTTTGTATGTATAACGGCGACACGAAATCGCAGTGTGAAGTGGCGGCCGTTTATCGAACTCCCGGGATTATAATGTACAGGTTCGTAGCAAACGTTCAATTTTGGAAGAAAAGAAAAAAAGCAAAAAAAAAACGAAATCCAAAACGTCATTCAATTCCGATCATTCATTTTTTCATGCTTTCAAAATTACTTGTGCGCGTTTTAAACTTAGTTGGTAAACTGCAAATTGCGTTTTTTCAAAGAATTCTTGAACGAAATCTTCGTACGTTCAAAAGTATCGCGATTAACAACTTATTTCGGATATAATTTAGCACGTATTTTAACAAATAACTTCATGTTATGTTTTCCAATTCCTGCGTATTCTCATTTTCATCAGAATGTCATTTGTTAACTCCATTAGCTTATTTAGTCCATCTGCTTCAAGATATCTGATCATTTCCGGTGTGATATTGTCTTTTCCTTAAAGTTTCATCCTTCTTTTTGCTTCCTCCCTTTTCTCCTCGCTGTTGGTCTCCGTTTCCTCTTCATCTCCTCCACATCCTGTTGTCTCGCTATGTCAATTCAATCAAATCTTCAAAATACTCTCTCCAATCGTTCCATCGTTCCATTATTTTACCTGCATTTGTATGTCACCCTCTTTATCCTTTATATTCAGCATTCTATATTCTTTTCTCTGTCCGAGCTGTTTTAATATACCATAGAATAGTTTCTGGTTTTCACTGTAGGTCTCGGCGGTCATTCTTCTCCCGAATTCCTCCCATCCATGATTTGCTTCTTGCCTTCTCTTACCTCTCTTCTTCTTTTCTCTCTGTATACTTCATAGTCTTCGACTCTTCTTGTACGCAGATATTTTTTCCACTTTTCTTTCGTTTTGTTTTCTGCCTGTCTTCGTAAATCACCCGCCCATCATATATCAAATAACAGTTCCTCTTGTGTTGCTGTTTGGCATGTTCGTTTTGTCGCAGTTCCATTCATACCACTGCACACAAAATGCTGTCCCTTTTTTGCACTTTTTGCCCAACCTTTCGGTTCCTTTTCGAGGATTAATTGGTACTTACTCCTTGTTGTTATTTTTGGTCCCTTAGTTTGGTGCACTTAATTTTTCCATTCACTTTCTTCCTTCTCTCGTCCTTTTCATAATCTTTCGTTCTTTCCATTTTCATTCCATTTTCATTATTACCAACTAGGCAGTGACCGCTTCGGATCTCTGCTTCTCTCTTTGCCTTTACGTCTTTTATTCTTTTCCACTTGGTTTTATTTACTTAACAAGAAGTAGTCAAAGACTGATCGTCTCAAAAACTCCTTTGTGTTTGCTATAGTTAGGTCGTTTTCTACACTTAGTTCTATTATTCTTTCCCCATTATTAGTGGGAGTTTCTTCTGTTTGCTTCTTCCCTGCTTATGTATTGTTCTGCTCCACCAATCTTGTTTCCTACTTGGCCATACAAATCTCCCATTATCAGTATCTGTTTGCCGCCGCCACTGTCTGTAGTATCTGGCTTTGCAGCTCTCTGGACAAATTTATTCTTTACTAATTCCTTTCTTACATCTTCGTTTCCTCCATACGCTCTTGTCTTATTATCTATTTTCTTCATCCGCCAGTTCACATACTCTTCCTATATCATCACATCCTTCAACCTGTTTGAAGCAATTATCAGCGCGACTCCTGCCCTTGTCTTTTCTTTCTCTATCACTCCCGACCAAAATAGCCTTTATGCACATTTTAATCCCTTTTCCTCTCTTCTTTATTTCCGTGATTCTCCTGGTACATCCATTCCTTGCTTTATCATTTTTTCAACTGGTTCTTCCTTGTCCTTTGATCCACCGCTTAATCGATCCATTGCTTCATTAATATATCGATATTTCACTTCGTCTATCCAATATTTCTCGTCGGTTCGTCGATCCAAGGCATCGTTGATCCATCCAACAGGTCGTCCATGCGTTACTTCATCTAACTGTCGCATTATCCATCCATCGAATCATCGATTCTTCGCTGCTTCATCAATCCACCGCTTAATCTACCCATCGATCCATCACTTCATCCATTCATCGTTCATTGATTCATAGATCTACCGTTGAATCGATAACAGCGCTTCATTTATCCATCGATTCATCGATCGATTTTTCATTGATCCACCGCCTAATCGATCCATTGCTTCATTAATATATCGATCTTTCACTTCGTCTATCCAACATTTCTCGTCGGTTCGTCGACCCATGGCATCGTTGATTCATCCAACAGGTCGTCCATGCGTTACTTTATCCAACTATCGCATTATCCATCCAACGAATCATCGATTCTTCGCTGCTTCATCGATTCATGGCTTAATCTACCCATCGATCCATCACTTCATCCATTCGTCTTTCATTGATTCATAGATCTACCGTTGAATCGATAACGACGCTTCATTTATCCATCGATTCATCGATCGATTTTTCATTGATCCACCGCCTAATCGATCCATTGCTTCATTAATATATCGATCTTTCACTTCGTCTATCCAACATTTCTCGTCGGTTCGTCGACCCATGGCATCGTTGATTCATCCAACAGGTCGTCCATGCGTTACTTCATCCAACTAACGCATTATCCATCCAACGAATCATCTATTCTTCGCTGCTTCATCGATCCACCGCTTAATCTACCCATCGATCCATCACTTCATCCATTCGTCTTTCATTGATTCATAGATCTACCGTTGAATTGATAACGGCGCTTCATTTATCCATCGATTCATCGATTGATTTTTCGTTGATCCATCGCTTAATGGATCCATTGCTTCATTAATATACCGATCTTTCACTTCGTCTATCCAACATTTCTCGTCGGTTCGTCGATGCATGGCATCGTTAATCCATCAAACAGGTCGTCCATGCGTGACTTCATCCAACTACCGCATCCATCGAATCATCGATTTTTCGCTGCTTCATCGATCCACCGCTTAATCTACCCATCGATCCATCACTTCATCCATTCGTCGTTCATTGATTCATAGATCTACCGTTGAATCGATAAAGGCGCTTCATTTATCCATCGATTCATCGATCGATTTTTCCTGATCCATCGCTTAATCGATCCATTGTTTCATTAATAGATCGATATTTCTTGCTTTATCATTTCTTCAACTGGTTCTTCCTTGTTTGCCAAGAAATTTTCGCGTTCCACGTCTTTATGTCGATCTCGGCGTTCTTTCGTCTTTACTTTTTCTCATTTTTTTATGCGTCACAATCATTTTCCATCTCTTGTTCTTGTCCTTTGGTGAATTCGTTTTTGTTCCCCGCTTTGCTATGATTTGGATTCGTTTTATTGCAGCACTTTTCGATTTATTACATTTTCCATTACTGCAAATACCATTAGTCTTTTTTTATATTTTATATCGCTTCGCCACAAACAGTTTTAGTCTTCTCTTTAGGTTCCTTGTTGTTCGTTTTTTACGGTAGGTACTCAATCGCCGTTGGTAAACCTGTTTTACATCACCGTATAAAATGACGTCGACCAAAAAAGGTACTGGTATCAAGTTTTAGTCATCTAGTCAGTATTAAGCAAAAAAGAAATTATTTTGTCAAAACATAGTACGGAAACTATTTCACAGTAAAGTAAGAAATTCGAATTTGTGTTCCGAACGAATATCTCAAAGACTTTTTTTATAATTGTAGAGAAAGTTCAAGTTCGTTTCTCAACGGAGATAAAAAAATAAATACTGACATTTCGAAATAATTTTTATAAACTTCTGTAAACTCTATTGTCTACGCCTTTTTTTTTCAAGTTTCGAAGAAACCATCGGTATGTACATAATTCCGATCGCACTTTTAAAAAATCATTTCGCCTCTCAGCCTCTCTGCGTATCAACCAAATTAATCGCCAGCTAACTCACGATCAGTCTTATTGCAGCAAACGATTTAATAAGACTCATCACATCTGCAAATATATCATGTCCCCCTCGGGCATCATAAATCGCAGTCAACGCCAGTCAGTGTCGCCGCGTATTCCCGCCCCCCCACAAACAATTCAACGTCAGATGTCACCACCAGACCAGCGCGGCCATTTTCCGCCTGGTTACACGTCCAACAGACCCTAAACTCGCGAGTTTTCCCAATTTATTCAATGCAGACATTCAGATTATCATAATTTCAATTTGCCCCCCACCCCACCCCATCCCGCTTAATTGCTGCTGATCGCAATAATTCGAGCAGAGGTTGCTGAAACTGAAACTGATCTCTGGTCTGAAACTAATTTTGAGCGCCATCGCGAAACGCGAAATGGAAATCGCTTTCCAGATAACGCGGTAGTACCTAATTTGGCGCAGCCCGGGGGGGTTGGAAGGAGTTTTCGCGCAGGAGATGATATTAACGTATCGTAACTTCCTGAGCAGAGGACGGGGAGGTAGATTTAAATGTTTTAAATGAGTTTCGCCGGCTCGGAACGACTTTAATACAGTCGTGCTTTCAGGGGGGAAGGAGGAGTGCTGCAAATGACGAAACGGAGAATTCTATTTTTAAATTATAATTTGATACCGTGCGAAGCTGGGAACTTTTTGGTCGCTCTGTTGGTGGTGGCATTTGAAAATTTCGGCAACGAGATCGAAGAAATGGAAAAGAAAATCAAGAATCTGTTCAAAATTGGTTCGGATAATCGATGAAACGATTGACTGATGGATTGGGGAAGTGATGGATCGATGAATCCTTGGATAGATGAAGTGATGGATCGATGCGGCAAAGGATCAATCGCTTCATCGATTCAATAAATCATTGATTGATGAATGCAAAGGTTTATCAAACCATCAAGTCGTCGCTGCGTTGCCTCATCCAACTATCGCATCATAAATCTATCGAATCATCGATTGTTCGCTTCAACGATTGATCCATCGATCCATCACTTCATATATCCATCGATTCATCGATTCATGAATCTACCGCTGGACCGATAACAATGTTTCATTTATCTATCGATCGATTTTTCATTGATCCATCGCTTAATCGATCGATAGCTTCATTAATACATCGCCCTCTCGCTTCATGTATCCAACACTTCGTCGGTTCATCGATCCACGGCATCGTTGATCCATCCTACAGGTCCTCGATGCGTTACCTTATCCAATTATCGCATCATCTATCCATCGTATCATCCATCCATCTTATCATCAATTCTTCGCTTCATCAATTCATCGTTTAATCTATCCATCAATCCATCGTTTAATCTATCATTAATCTATCCACCGATCCACCGATCCATTACTTTATCTATCGATCGTTTGATCGATTCATGCATTTACCACTGCATCGGAAACAGCGTTTCATTTATCCTTCGATCGATTTTTGATTGATCTATCACTTCATCGATCCATAGCTTCTTTAATACATCGATCTCTCGCTTCATCTATCTAGCACTTCGTCGGCTCATTGATTCGCAGCATCGTTGATTCATCCGACAGATCGTCGATGCGTTACCTTATCCGATTATCGCATCATCTATCCATTGAATCATCGATTCTTCGCTTCACCTATCCATCGCTTAACCTATCCATCGATCTTTCACTTCATCTATTCATCGTTCATTGATTCTACAGTTGAATCGATAACAGCGCTTCATTTATCCACTGATTGATTTTTCATTGTTCCATCGCTTAATTGATCCATTGCTTCATTAATATATCGATCTTTCACTTCGTCTATCCAAATTTCTCGTCGGTTCGTCGAGCCATGAAATCGTTGATCCATTCAACAGGTCGTCCATGCGTTACTTCATCCAACTACCGCATTATCCATGCAACGAGTCATCGATTCTTCGCTGCTTCATCGATCCATGGCTTAATCTACCCATCGATCCATCACTTCATCCATTCATCGTTCATTGATTCATAGATCTACCGTTGAATCGATAACGGCGCTTCATTTATCCATCGATTCTTCAATTGATTTTTCATTGATCCATCGTTTAATTGATCCATTGCTTCATTAATATATCGATCTTTCACTTCGTCTCTCCAACATTTCTCGTAGGTTCGTCGATCCATGGCATCGTTGATCCATCCAACAGGTCGTCCATGTGTTACTTCATCCAACTATCACATTATCCATCCAACGAATCATCGATTCTTCGCTGCTTCATCGATCCACCGCTTAATCTACCCATAGATCCATCAATTCATCGATTCATGGATCTACCGCTGGATCGAAAACGGGGCTTCATTTATCCATCGACCGATTTTTCATTGATCCATCGCTTCATCCATCCATTTCTTCATTAGCACATCGATTTTTCGCTTCATCTACCCAACACTTCGTTGGTTCATCGATCCATCGCATTGTTCATCCATCGCGTTTCCTTATTCATAGCTTCATCGTTCCATCGCATCATCGAATCGATTCGTATACAAGAGTTTTGTCGCGGAAGGGTTTTAATACAACGAGAACCAGAGATCGCTTATGCAGCTTTAAAAAATAAATTAATTTTATCTGGTGTCCTTTATTTAATTTTAATTATTTATCACGAAACACAAATACGTCAATTGCAGCCGAAACGTCGATAATAAAATGTATTAAAATTTGATCATTGCAATTTTCCTTTGTTTCGCGAATTAACATTTACCGAATCATTTTTGTAGAAATTTATTTTATTTAGTTTCGTGTTTCCGCGAACTCTCAACTAAACAAAAAAAAAAAACAAAGCAAAACAGGAAGTCGAATGCAATAAATAATAGATTAGAAGTGTCGACTGATCATATCGAGATAAAATAAAGACAAGTACAAGTATTATAACTGTCAGGCAATTCATTAGTCACGCGTTAGTTCATGCAAAATTACGAAGTACGAAATTATTTTAAACGTCAAGATTTGTGGTCAATAAAGTCGCTTTATTACTTCTTGAACAAATGAACAAAAATATTACAAAAAGACCTACGTTCAAAAGACAGAAACAAATATTAAAAAAAAACTGGCTAGTTTTAGTTGACTGTACTTTTTAAATAAAAACATTTCATTATTAACCGGAAAATTAGGGGAACACTTCCCGAAAAATCGATGCAAGAAAGGAATCGAATGGCTCCATCGCATAGTATTAATTACAACCTTACCAATTTGATATTACTAGACAACAATTCAGAATCACACCGTACAATCCCATTGGTCAATCATTTTCATTTTTCCCGTTGTTTTTTAAATTATAATTGCAACCTGCACAATACTTTTCAATTTAATTTTGCTTGCAAAGTCTAGTTTGCTGTTAGTCCGCCATTTTGCTTTACAATACACTCCCCATTAAGTTAATTTTGCAATTTTGTCATCACTGCGGCTTTTCTTTTTGTATTGTGATCTTTTATATTAATTTTAATATGTTTTTAACGTGTATAATTTGATTTTACAACTACCCATGTTGTTGTACAATTAAACACCCCCCCCCCCTATTTTTATAGTCCTTTCCTTTGGGGTGAAGATAGCCTTTCACTGAGACAGAAATATGTCCCATATATAACCCAGCGTTTCCCAAACTGTGAGGCCCGCCCCCTTGGAGGTCGTCTAAGTCTTCAAAGGGGGGCGCAGTAGAATAAATATAAAAAAATTTAACGCAAATTGCAACTAATTTATCAACTTATTTTTTACAAGAAATTGTTATGCACCCCTTGCCACCCCCTTTAACTTCTTTATTTTTTACTTTAGAAAGAAGTCTTTATTATAAAACTTATATAGACTAATTCAAAGTTTTTGGTGATATTTACAGAAAAACAAATGAACATCGCATAACTGAGATATAAACTGAAATTTTATTTTTTTTAATCGGAAAGATTGGTATATTTTTAATTATTTGGTATCTGAAATAATAATCGCCTTTCTTTTTCTTAAACAAATTTTATCTTTTAAAACTTTGTTTAATTAAAACGTAATATTGTGTCTAAGAGATGATTATTCATATTCTATAGCACGGGTATATCGACCCTTTGGAGGTCGATGAAGACTTGAAAGGGGTCGATGAACCTTTATTAAGGGTCCGCTAGAGGTCTTTCAGGGTGTCGGAGTTGTTAAGTCTTGTGTAATGAAGGCCTTGTTGAACAGTTTATAAAAAAAGTAAAAAAATACATATAATATTAAAAGGATTTGAATTAGCTCGTATGAAGGAGAAAAAAAGACGTTCAATTGATTATCAAAATCAAAACACTCCTAAAATACGAATAAAATCGAATGAAATAAAAACAAAAGACAATCGTCGAACAAGACAGGACGAAAATAAAAATTGTGTGAAACTCATTAACTCAAATCGATATAAACTGACTCTCACCAGAACCAAAAATTTAATTCAATTTAATAAAATAAAAAAATAAAATAAATTCGCCGAAAATAGCATAGCATCATTCGGCGGAATTAAAATGTAAAATAAAATAATCTTAAATCGTGTAAAGAAAGAAACAAAAGACGTTCAATTGATAATTAAAAAAAATCAAAAATCATATCAAATAAAATCAAACCGAAGAGAAAACAAGTAACAAGATGATTAGTTGTTAATTTAAAAGTAAAAAACAAAACGAATGAAATCGATTAATAGAAGAAACAAGGGTCCATCGCTTGATTATATTAAAAGTTAAATAAAATAGAGTCAAATGAGGATTGTATAAAAATAAAGGGTGATGATAAAGTTAGGACCAAAATAAAAATTATATAAAACTAACAATAAGTCAAATTGATTTAAAAATTGACAAATTTTGTCATCATCCAAAGAATAATCTGTAAATTTTAACAACAAAACTGGGCGATCAGTAAATAATTTAAAAACAAAATAAAGTCAAATCAAATAAAGGAGAAAATAAAATGGGAATCAATCGACCGGATTAATGTTGAAAATAAATTCACACTCAACAAACGAAAATCAAAACAAATCAGGGAAAACATAATGGTAAACAGTAGTTAAAAAATAAAAACAAAACGAATAAAATATATTAATAGAAAGGGAAAGGGGGGGCTTGAATCATAACACAGCTCAAAAGGGGATCGCGAAACCTAAAAGTTTGGGAAACGCTGCGTTAGATTCTCACAGCATCCTGCGATAGTAAATACCGAATGAACGTATCATTCACGTCAGCTTGGGCCATTGTAGGGCAGGCTTAAAACAACTTTCCAGGGCAGGCTCAGCCTCCCTTGGGGCCCCTCTAGCTACGGCCCTGAATTCGTTATGCAATACTTACGGTCTTTTATCCTGAGTTTGCTTTGTTTCGATTTGTGTTTGCGACGACTTAAACACACACAAAATTAAGAAATGCAAGGAAGAGCAAGACAAGAAACAAAGCTAGAATAGAGACCAAACAATTGCTATGTTGCAGTCATTTGATGAAAGAAGGCCAAAGAAAATTAAAGATAAATGCAACCACAAAAAAAGAATTATAGACCAAAAAGAATAATGCAAAAATCTACAAAATGTGCAGAAAATCAATATATACTTGGTTGGTGGTCACTGTAATAACTGCGTTGCGTCGCAATAGCAATGAACTCTCGAGAAAAAAAAAAGAAAGAAACAAAACACGAGCGTTTACCTTGAACTGAAACTGTAAATCGCTTTTGTCTTTATACGGCTTTCCGACGAAAGATTGGATAACGCGATAACTATGAATTATGTACGCGTATCTTATAAATGATTCACGTAAATTTTTATGACGTAAGCAGTTATACAATTATTATGAACAATATTACATCAGAAGTATTTTGATGTTTCATCAAGCGTTATACGTGAAAAATTTAGTTTATGAAGATTCCATTAACATGGTTGAGGAACTAGTTTCCTTTTCTGGGGCAAAAATAAATCGAAACATTACTAATCGCTGTCCGGCGTACGTGAGTCATTCATCAATCATGTGATCAAGGCGCGTAACAAGGTTACATCGAGCATCTGTTATAAAAACCGAAAGTTACATCGCGTACATTCGCTTTTTGTTGATGATGAAGATGACGAATTCACTTGACATTCACTTTTTGTTGATGACACAGTGACACAGTGTAAGAATTCAAAATTCAGTTAGGTGTCAACCAATCGACCGGATTAATGTGTAAAATAAATTCATACTCAATAAACAAAAATCAAAACAAATCAGAAAAAAAATAGTGGTAAATAGTAGTTAAAAAATAAAAACGAAACGAATAAAATATATTAAAAGAAAGGAAAAGGGGGGCGTGAATCATAACAAAGCTCAAAAGGTGGTCGCGAAACCTAAAAGTTTGGGAAACGCTGCCATTATCAATAAGTTTATAGAAGATTTTTCGAAATGTCGCCGTTCTTATTAGTAACCCAAGACACATCCTTCTTCCGCTTTTTCATTAATTAAAGTTAAAATAGCGATTAAAACAGAGCAAGAAAATACTTGCGACGAATACACACACTGTCCAGTTCCGCTGAAGAATTCCATTTTTTTTTAATTTTCCTTCATTCTTATGTATGAATGGCCTTTTCTGGACTAAGTCGCCCTGAAACTGAACGCATTTTTCAACTTGACTTTTATTATTTACTGCAAACTTGTCGTAACATTTCGTTTTCAAATTAAATTTGGAATTTTTTGGATGTGGAATGGTGTTTTGGTGATTAGCAAAGACTTTTATAAATAATTTTTAATCACTACTGCTAAGGCTTTACAGTTAAATTCATGAGAGAACACGTGCACGACATACTGTCTCAAATAACTGGACTTATCAATCAACGCTACGCGAGTTTGTATACAGGGTGCTTCGTTTTGAAACGGAACACAGGAAATCCCATGTTAATTTAAAGGTGCTCGAGTATTGGCTTGGCTGATTATTTTACAGCAAAATTCCATGGAAGTTTCTTAAAGTACTCTTAAAGGTGAATCTGTCTGTGCAGTTCGAGAATTTTTCGTTTGCTCAGTTAAAAGATATTTAAAGAGAAAACGAGTACGAAGAAACTATCACCAGCACATCCTTGCTCAATGATGGCAACAAATGAACTGATAATTCAATTTTTGAAAAAGATTGATAAAAAAAGCGTCTCCAGTAATTTATTTTAACATTCACTGATCAAGACCGTGCCATGATAGTTTGGTATGAATTGAATTTCGTTACTGAATCTTTTTTAAATATCTCGAAACTGAGTGTATACAAAATTCTCAAACTCCACAGACAGATTCATCTCGAAGAGTATTTTAAGAAACCTAAATGGAATTTTGCTGTAAAATATGCGTACACCGGAAATACGTCATTAAATTAAATTCAAGTATTAAGTGTTGATTAACGAAGTGATACGTACGGGTATTGTATGTGACATGTATGTATTCTTTCATGAATTGAAGTCTCTTCTCTAAAAGAAGTCTTCTACCTACAGAAGAAGAGTCATCTGCCTCTGTAACCGGTTAAGTTTTTTATTTTTATATACCATTTGCGTCATTAAAACAATCAGTAGGTTTTTTCATGTAAAGTAAAACACACTGTATGTGGTGTAGCAATTCCCCTAGTTGATACGTTGTTTGGTTTCTTTTTTTTGGTCTATTTGGAGATGTAGCTGGTAACATCCCTCGACAACTGCATTACAAAGTTAACTCGCGTCTCGTGCCTCAAATAAAATTAATTAAATCCGGGGAATTTTACAGATTGTCAATACTTCCTCTACTCCTTCTGGTGGGCGTCGCTTCCTCGAAATCCATTAGCAGCCATGGAAACGACGACGCTCTCCAGCCAATAGTATCAGCGATTCAGGCCCGGCGCATTTGCGCGACGCTGTGCATGTCCGGCCTAGGCGGCAAGCCCTGTGGCGACGACTGCTTCAGCGTCATCCCGGACGGCATGCGCCTTCAGTCGGTGAACAGATCCGCAAGTGATAAAGTTGCCGGAGCTGGAGGCGGCAGAGCACGCACCAACATTTGCCCCGTCCTGTGCGCAAACAACCTTGGCTATCCGTTATGCACCTGCGAAGAGACGCACGCCGTCGCGATGACGGACGTTGACTTCTTGCAAGTATGCGGTTACACCTGCCTAAACCTAAACTATCACATCCCCGGCTGCCAAAGCTGCCAGGTGTACCACGACGCCGTTGAGAAACATGGCGACGAAGCTTTCGCCATCGGAAAAACTTCGAGGGCCAAGTCCGTCGACTGGGAGGAATGGTGCAAGGAAATGTGTCTCATTGGGGAAGGTGGCATCGCCTGCAACTGTGATATTCTACCAATGAGTATAAACCTTACTATTTAGGTAGTACCTAAACGAGAAGAAATTTATTGTAACTGGAGAAAATAGGTACGAATATACCATGCTTTTCAACATATATTCTTCTTCTTCTCTTCTTTCGTTTGCTTATTATGTTCCACTTGAATCTCACACAGAGAAAAAAAAATAACTATTTATGCGTGCATATAATTTATAATATAAAATAGAAAGTTTAAGGAAACATGTGATGTTAAACGTGTAGATTACTACTTAAATAATAATAATAATAATAATAAAAAAACATGTATAGTTTCTTTAGTTTTGTATGTTGTTTGTCAATTTAAAGTCGAAATAATCATGAAAGATGAACCCTGAGGTCATAAGTTATATGCGTCATAATTTTAGTTCCTGTTTTCGACGATGTCAAAATGACGCACGATCGTACTTAACCTATTCAGCGTAAACAAACCGGCTACTTCAAAATTGATTATCTTTATAAGTTGTACCAATCTTAATCCTAACGTTTTGAAAGAAAAGAAAACATCCAGGAACATGTACAGTTCCCTCATGTTGTTTGTTGTAGCATTGTTGCGTGTCTAGGAGGTACCTCTTCAAGGTGAAATCAGAATCATGGTAAAGGTAAACCCTGCGTCGCAATTCTAGTTCCGATTTTTGACGTCGAAATGACATCATACTTAACCCTCCGTCGTAAGTTACACGCGTTAGTTCGGGTTTTCAACCGAACGTCAGAGTGACGTTTACTTAACCTCAATCAATTAATCATAAACAAACCGGCAACTTAACAAAATTATTTTTCGAATGGTCATCATACTTTTAGCGTTTTCCGCTGGCTGCACCAGTGTGAACTGAGTGTATCTCTATCTCTTTTTATTACGTAAAACTGAACCGAGATGGAGATACACTCAGTGCGCACTGAGTGCAAGAAAATGCAACCAGTGGAAAACGCTATAAGTTTCTGTTCTTATAAAATGCTCTTAGGACCATTTGCATCGAACGCCTTAAGTCGAGCTTAACTTTAAGCGCCGCTTAGAATGTGAATTGAATTAGTGCGGTGTAACCTCAAATACCACATCGTAAGCAGTACTTAAATTTATTAAGTTCGGCTTAAGTGTTCGGTGCAACTGGCCGTTAGTGACGCGCGACTTAATTAATTTTTTTTTTTTTTTTGAATTTCATTAAAACTGCGTTAGAATCCGAACCGACTGGGAATTGCACGCGTACCAGGTCGCTTCCAACCATGACAAATCATTATTCGTGGACAGTAAAAACAGCCTACAGTCAATTTTCCCAATGAAAAATATCAAGTATGTAAATTTGGACGTTAATACACCTTGTGAGGCAAGGAGAATATTGAAAAACATGTGCTACCCAAATCTGTCTCGTCATCGTACACACTCATACAAAAGAAATTATAAACACGCGTCTGTTATAATTTCGGCAAGACATGACTCGCGACGCAGGGCTCATCTTCCAAGATTACGACTTTTAACTACTACATTTAACTCTGAATGATATTGCTTCGACAAACCCAAAAGCGACATACCGATTGTACCAAACTGAAAATGAAACCGTGCATGCGTGTTCAATCTATTAAGTTCTTCTTTATACACGATAAGGAGTGTACAGGTTGTGTCAGTTATATCTAGTTATGGAATATTCTAAAGAAGATATGGAATGAAGATAGTCTTACCCCTACCAATACTATTGCTCCATTCACGATGACATGGCATGTTAAAGACTGTCGACCGAACGAGCGGTATCGACACAAGGCGGATTCAATTCAAAGCGCGCGCGTGTATATAATGGGAAGGCAAGCGTAGGTGTGCTCTCTCACACCTATTGCTATAATCAATAGTATGTGACACAACCTGTATATCCTATTTTAATACATTGAGATCATTTAAATTTTGTTCAGACCAGCTACCAATTAGTTGATTGGGCATTCATGTTCTTAAATATGTACAAGACGTGTAAATATAAGGAAGCATGTTTGTCACTTATTCGGAGTTTTGACAAATGTTGAATTACAAATAACGAAAACGAATTTGTTAATAAAATAATATAATGCTACGCAGAATTTGTAACGTAAGTCGTCGATTTGTCAACAAATTGATGATAGGCGCGTAAACTTAAAAGGTTTCAAGTATACCGGTCGTTGTTGGAAAGTGAGAGCACAGGTGATGAGGCCTAGATAAAAATTGTCAACCGAACTACGACTTACTGCCAGAGTCTCGCAAATAATTCAAGGACGCGTTATTGTCTCTCACTCAAAACGCGATTCAGCGTCGTGCACAGGTCCTGACGGGATGTGTACCAACCGTTGATCGCAATCACCCTCCCTCAGGTAGCAAGTTGAGACCTCAATTCTGTCAGTTTTAGATTACTTTGTGTCATTGGCGTTACATATTCCAAAAAAAAAAACGCCAATTACACGAGTCGTTCGACACGTCGTAAAAATGACGTCCTTAACACTCCCTCAGGTAGCAAGGTTAGATTAGAATTATGTCATTTTTAAATTATTTTGTGTCATTGACGTCATATGTCCCAAAAGAGACGTCAATTGAACGACACGTCGCGTCGTAAGAGTAGCGTCTTTAACACGTCAATATAAAGTGATAAAATGTTTCGACGTGTTTAAGGCGACGCACGTACGTCACTTTGTCGTCATTATGTCGTTTATTCACATCACAATTCACGTCAAAGGTATGTTATCTACATGTCGTGATACGGTTTAACTTATAAAGTAATTAAGACGTCGTTCAGACGTAATTCGGATGTTAGAATGACGACATGTTAGACTACGTCATTATAACGCCCTCTTTGTTCTTTTAAAACAATATACAGCTGTGACTTTGAAGCAATTAATCAGGTGTTTATGAGAGGCCCTCTCTTGATACAGATTTAAAATCAAAAAAGTTAGGATGTATTAGGTTAATTGCTTTGTTTTGGCCTAAACAGGCCTAGATAAAAATTTTCAACCTAACTGTGACTTACTGTCAGAGTCTCGCAAATAATTCAAGAACGCGTTATTGTCTCTCACCCAAAACGCGATTCAGCGTCGTGCACAGATCCTGACGGGATGTGTAGCAATCGTTGATCGCAATCACCCTCCTTCAGGTAGCAAGTTGAGACATCAATTATGTCATTTTTAGATTACTTTGTGTCATTGGCGTTACATATTCCAAAAAAAAAAACGCCAATTACACGAGTCGTTCGACACGTCGTAAAAATGACGTCTTTAACATTCCCTCAGATAGCAAGGTTAGATTAGAATTATGTCATTTTTAAATTATTTTATGTCATTTACGGCATATGTCCCAAAAGATATGTCAATCGAACTACACGTCGCGTCCTAACAGTAACGTCTTTAATACGTCAATATAAACTGATAAAATGTTTCGACGTGTTTAAGGCGACGCACGTACGTCACTTTGTAGTCATTATGTCGTTTATTCACATCACAATTCACGTCAAAGGTATGTTATTTACATGACGTGATACGGTTTAACTTATAAAGTAATTAAGACGTCGTACAGACGTAATTCGGATGTTAGAATGACGACATGTTAGATGACGTCATTATAACGCCCTTTTTCACGTCATTCTGCTGCTACCAGGATAACCATATCATGCCAATGATGAAAACTGATTTAAATTTATGAAACAATCGAAAAGAAAATATTATTGTTGAGATCCTGTCCATTCGAGAAAGTCCTTGCAGGATGTTAAGGAGTCACTTGCGAAACGAAAAGTCACTTTAACATATTGGCAATGGTCATTAAAAATAAAAATAAAAAATAAGTTTGAGACAAATTGGTGAAAATTCGGAAATTCGTCAAGACATCTTCAGAGTTGTTGAACTAAACGCATTCATAGTTTCTGAATGAAGAAAAGAAAGAGTTTTTCAGTTTGGTACATGGTGCTAAATACGCTTGCCTAATTACGTCTAACTAATTTATATCCTCCCCCCCAAAAAGCAAATCATTGCTTTTCCCTCGAAATCTGTAACATTATGTGTAATTAATGATGTGTACCTGCTATATTCTAAATTAATCGTTAAAACTGTAAATAGACAAACACGAGACAACAGAATCAAGCTGTCTTCCAAATTTGTAAATAAACACCCTTCTCAAGGAGGGGGCTTTTTATATGGACCGCGCACCTTTTTCCGATGACTTCGTTTGTCCCCCTTTTCTAGCAAACCCTTTCGTTCAAAATCGTATAGAATAAGCATATCATAAACGTCTGTTTGTATATGAGACTAGTTGTGTTACGTGTATGTGTATACAGGGTGTTCTTCTAATGGTTGAGGGTGTTTTCGCTACTCTCGAATTGAGGGAATAAACTCGCAAGAGAACATGACGTAAAAATGACGTCGACTGTCATGCGAATCGTAAAAGAATTTTGACATCACGATCTCTCGCGAGTTTGTTCCCTCGATTCGAGAAGAGCAATCAAAGTACTAGCACCTTCTAAATCCTGTCTGTATTGCTGTGTGCCTAACTATCAGGTCCAGGTTACATGGTATACAGTCAGTAGTTATAAAGACCCTGTAGTCCATCGTTTCCCAAACTTTTAGGTTTCTCGACCCCCTTTTGAGCTGTGCTATGATTCACGCCCACCTTTCCCTTTCTTTCAATAAATTTTATTCGTTTTATTTTTATTTTTTAACTACTATTTACCATTATTTTTCCCTGATTTGTTTTGGTTTTCGTTTATTGAGTGTGAATTTATTTTACACATTAATCCGGTCGATTGGTTGCCGTTTTATTTTCTCCTTTATTTGACTTGGCTTTATTTTGTTTTTAAATTATTCACTGATCGCCCAGTTTTGTTGTTAAAATTTACAGATTATTCTTCGGATCATGACAAAATTTGTCCATTTTTAAATCAATTTGACTTATTGTTAGTTTTATATAATTTTTATTTTGATCCTAACTTTATCATCACCCTTTATTTTTATACAATTCTCATTTGACTCTATTTTATTTAACTTTTAATATAATCAAGCGATGGACCTTTGTTTTTTCTTTTAATCGATTTCATTCGTTTTGTTTTTTACTTTTAAATTAACAACTAATCATCTTGTTACTTGTTTTCTCTTCGGTTTGATTTTATTTGATATGACTTTTGATTTTTTTAATTATCAATTGAACGTCTTTTGTTTCTTTTTTTACACGATTCAAGATTATTTTATTTTACATTTTAATTCCGCCGAATGATGCTATGCTATTTTCGGCGAATTTATTTTATTTTTTAATTTTATTAAATTGAATTAAATTTTTGGTTCTGGTGAAAGTCAGTTTATATCGATTTGAGTTAATGAGTTTCACACAATTTTTATTTTCGTCCTGTCTTGTTTGACGATTGTCTTTTGTTTTTATTTCATTCGATTTTATTCGTATTTTAGGAGTGTTGTGATTTTGATAATCAATTGAACGTATTTTTTCTTCTCCTTTATACGAGCTAATTCAAATTCTTTTAATATTATATGTATTTTTTTTACTTTTTTTATAAACTATTCAACAAGACCTTCATTACACAAGACTTAACAACGCCGACACCCTGAAAGATCCCTAGCGGACCCTTAATAAAGGTTCATCGACCCCTTTCAAGTCTTCATCGACCTCCAAAGGGTCGATGTACCCGTGCTATAGAATATGAATAATCGTCTCTTAAACGCAATGTTACGTTTTAATTAAACAAAGTTTTAAAAGATAAAATTTGTTTAAGAAAAAGAAAGGCGATTATTATTTCAGAAACCAAATAATTAAAAAAATACTAAGTTTTCCGATTAAAAAATTAATATTTCAGTTTATATCTCAGTTATGCGATGTTCATTTGTTTTTCTGTAAATATCAGCAGAAACTTTGACTTAGTCTATGTAAGTTTTATAATAAAGACTTCTTTCTAAAGTAAAAAATAAAGAAGTTAAAGGGGGTGGGAAGGGGTGCATAACAATTTCTTGTAAAAAATAAGTTGATAAGTTGGTTTGGTATTTGCGTTCAATTTTTTTATATTTATTCTGTTGCGCCCCCCTTTGAAGACTTAGGTGCCCCCCCAAAAAGGGCGTGCTCCACAGTTTGGGAAAAGCTACTGTAGTCCTTATTATTATTATTTTTTTTTTGCTACGTGCCTTCTTTTGTAGACTTTTACGTACTTAAAGTATCTCTAATTCAAACGCCAGTAACTTAAAACTCAAAACTGTGCGTAGCAACAAATTTGTTCGTCGTTAAATTTAAGCTCTCCTCGATCATTATTAAAGAATCACCCTGTACTATAATTTCTAATAGATGAAGGAATTTTCGATGGATTTCCTCGCTGATTTCCAAGCGAACGGAGAGCTTCAATTGCATTGGTGGTACGTAATTAATAATCAATTAATTACTTAGACCTAGGAATTAACTTAAATGTGCTTATTACGCAACGTCGCCGGCTCGTCGCCGCCTTTTCTGGCAATCCATCGATTTTTCCGGATCGTTCGATTTCCGTTCGTCGTGAAAAGAAACTTTTCCACGTCCTACTTAACGTCAATACTTTCTTCTTTTCTAAACGATGTCTAATTAAGTAGACGTAAACATGTTAGTCGCTTTCAAAAAATTAACCGGTGCGCAATGAATTGCATATTTTGTAAATTTGTCCACATGTTAGAGTAGATTTGATTTTTGGAGTTAAGGCGCGTTTGATTTGTCGTTATGAAAACTGTTGTGTAAAGACAATAACTATTTTAGGGAATTTCCGATGCTGGAATAGCATTGCCGCTGTTAATGTATGTGAAAAATGTTTTATTGTACATTATTTGGAAGTAATAAATGTTAACGCTACTGTTTCCAACTGTTTTTAATTTTCACCAGACCCACTGAAGTGTCTTTTTTTTATTTATACCCTAACTTACCTACTTTAAACATAGTAGGGACACGGCCAAAGCAGGTATGTTAAGAGATGAAGCGTAAGGGTTCGAGTATTCAGTACGTAGAGATGCAATGTTTTATAAAATTAAGTTGCGATTAAATTATATTATGACGCATTAAAACACGGACACGATCAGTATAAGAAACGGGTAGAAGAAGAAGTTGCAATATTGCTCCTAATTATGCACTCGATTAAGGATTTTCCACGCATAGGAAAATGCCACCGATACACCGGATGATTCCCCATCTTTTTACCACTCAGGGAGGAGAAAAGTGCTTCTTATAAAGGGAAGCGTACGAAAAGTCGATCTTCCGGGTCCCTCGAGTGCCGTTCCCTGACCTAATCACGCGTTAGACAATTATTTTCTTTCTAACTTTAGTTTGAAATTAATTTCGCGAATGAAGATACAACTCCTAAACGGTGTGCTTTTGTTTGTAATCAAATTAATCGTATCCAGTTTATCTTTTATTAATTTAATTTAAATTATGTTTCAAAAGAAAGATTCCAGCTCCGCGTTGGTGAGTTGAAACGAAAATTCATGTTTGCGCATAAAGTAAAGCTATTTTCTAAGAAAAGCTTCTTTTCTTTTGTTCTGTTTCCAGAAATTAGCTCCATTCTCTCTTCATGCTTTTCGATATACAGGTATACATTCCTTTGTAATAATTATTTCTGTTTGTAACCTTGAATTTTTGTCTGTTTGTAAAATTTTTATTTAATATTTCAATCGGTCCTAATTAAAAGAAAAAAAATTATTAGAAAATAGATTTAAAACTATAAGCGGATACTGCTATGAAGCAATAGTGACACGTTGAGTGTTTCTTCCCATTTTTACAGTGTACTAGAACTATTTTCTCACAAATTTCCTGTTACAAGGATTTCCGACTTCAGTTATGTAAAATTTAATCACTTTAAAATTAATTTCCTTTTTTTTGATATAAAATAAACTAAATTTCGCGTTTTGTTGACAAGTCTTTTTTAAAGTGCAAACCGAATTTTAAGTTTTGGTAATGTATGTATTTTTAAATTTAAAAACTTGCTCATTTTTATTTGAAATATTCTCGTAAGTCGAGTTTTCATTCTGATTTCATTACTTTATTATTTTTTTTACAAGACTGTGTGTAACTTGCAGCATTATATTAACTTATTACAGTCAATCAGAGATAAATTAATTTAGTTAGTGCGGGGTTTCTTTTGTATTTTTTTATTTTTTTTTTTGTTAATTTTGGTTACGCAATTGTTTCAATGTTTTATTCAAAATACCGTTGGGAGACTGCTCTGCAATTGAACCGTACCTTGCGATTGTTGTTTATAATTTACTATTTCACGATCCATTTTACTTCAAAAAATAAATTTAAAAAAAAAGTCCAAGGAAACCTAAACCAGAAAGAGAGAGAGAGAGAGAGGAAAGGGCGAAGCATTTCCGACAATTCTGAAAGTCTGTAAACGCCTTTCGAGTAACCATGGAAAACGAATTGGAAATACGATTTCTTGCTTTTTTTACTCAAAACCAGAGACGCTACTAACAAAGAAAATCGAGGTCCGACCTTGTAGGGATTGTTTAAAGAATTGGGGACAAAAGGGAGTAATAAGCGAGAAGTGATGAAAAGTGGATTTCCAAGCCTCGTCTGCAGATTTTACAAAAAAAAAAAAAAAACTTCCATTAATGGAATAATAATAATAATAATAAAAAAATGGAAGGCAATTTGTGGAACAAGACACGTCACAAAATAAAATTTACCATGAACGCCGAATTGTGATATTTTTTGCCTTATAAAGAGAGTTCAAGGCATCGAGGGTAAGTACTTGGAGGATGTATCTATGCAGTATAACGTCTATTACTGAAAACCGGTCCGACTCCGCGGGTATTTATTATGGCAGAACGAAGGCAGTGTAGTGTGTCGCGCCCTTTGTCATGCACATGTTGTATTCTCTGGTGCTCTTATTTTTGCCATACGTGCGCGATTGAAAATCGGCTCGTTTTCTACTCGCTTGTTACTGCTCCAGTTACTTAATCTCCATACTTGAACGTATTAATTATGAAAACGCACTGTGGCTTGCAAAAAAGTCGCGTACATCTCTTTTTCGTTATAGTCAATAGCGCTTTTGAGTGGGGTGCGCTTTGTGCACTGAGTGTATCTTCATCTCATTTTATCTTATGAGGTTAAAACGAGATGCATCCCCAATCGAAAGCGCTGTTTATTTGTCAGTATCAAACAATTAAAATTCAGACTGACAGAAAACGAGTAAGTTAGAAGACGAATGTTCCTAACCTGTATGTTTGGAAACATGTCAAAATGCTCAAAAATACCCATTTGCAAAGCAGTTTACAGTTTCCTGTAATTTTTCTTTCTCTAAAATTGTAGGGGCCTACACTTAAAGTGACTTTAAATTAAAGCTTCCTTAATGTCTGATTATGAAAATGGCCGTAGGAGTATTATTTAAATGCGACCAAGAATAAAGATAAAAATTCGTAGAAAATAAAAACAAACCAATAAAGTCAATAATACGACTAAGGAAAAACAAATTAAAAGAAAAGAAATGAACGACGAAAAACAACGCTTAAAATAAAAGATCGCAAGCGTCAAATAAAGCGCAAGAAATCAACAATCAAATCGCCAAGAAAAACAAAACATGGGTGGTGCAGAAGCATAAAGAACAGAAAAATAAAATAAAAGATCTACTACTTAGATGAACCAAAAACAAGTGAACCTTCAGACGAAGAAAACTAGTAGAAAACAAAAGACAACCGTAAACAAGTGTCAACAAACAAAACGTGGAAAATAAATTAAATAAAAATAAACAAAAGAGAAATACAAGAGTATAAAACGAATTTAAAAAATAAAACAGAAGATACTAGGAGGGACAAAAAATGAAAATCGACGAAACTCTTTTTACAAATAAAAACAAAGTCATAGGAAACAAAAGAAAACTACAAAATGAAATCAATAAAATGCGGAAAACCAATAATTCGATTAAGAAGAAGATGAATGCGAAAAACAAAAGACGAATGAAAAGAATCTTCGGCCGAAAACTTTTGCAAATCAAAAAAAAAACGTCAGGAAAAACACGGACAAAATAAAACAAGCGAATCGTGAATAAAATGCAAAACATCTAGAAAAGAAAACAAGAGAAATTAACGTCGTCAGGATCGTCACATTCTCTGCAGGCAATGTTACCAATCTGTTGATAAAATGCGGTCGAAAGGCGCCAATTTTTTCTAAAATCCGTTTCTAATATGTTACAAAAAGAAATAGTAGACAATTACAGTTTCCTGTAATTTTTCTTTCTCTAAAATAGTAGGAGTATTGTTTAAATGCGACCGAGAATAAAGATAAAAATTCGTAGAAAATAAAAGCAAACCAATAAAGTCAATAATACGATTAAGAAAAAGCAAAAAAAAAGAAAAGAAATGAACGACGAAAAACAGCGCGTAAAATAAAAGATCGCAAGCGTCAAATAAAGCGCAAGAAATCAACAATCAAATCGCCAAGAAAAACAAAACGTGGGTGGTGCAGAAGCATAAAGAACAGAAAAATAAAATAAAAGATCTACTACTTAGATGAACCAAAAACAAGTGAACCTTCATACGAAGAAAACTAGTAGAAAACAAAAGACAACCGTAAACAAGTGTCAACAAACAAAACGTGGAAAATAAATTAAATAAAAATAAACAAAAGAGAAATACAAGAGTATAAAACGAATTTAAAAAATAAAACAGAAGATACTAGGAGGGACAAAAAATGTAAATCGACGAAGATCTTTTTACAAATCAAAACAAAGTCGTAGGAAACAAAAGAGAACTACAAAATGAAAACAATAAAACGCGGAAAACCAATGATTCGATTAAAAAGAAGATGAATGCAAAAAACAAAAGACGAATGAAAAGATTCTTCGGCCGAAAACTTTTGCAAGTCAAAGAAAACGTCAGGAAAAACATGAACAAAATAAAACAAGCGAATCGTGAATAGAATGCAAAACATCAAGAAAAGAAAACAAGAGAAATTAACGTCGTCAGGATCGTCACATTTTCTGCAGGCAATGTTACCAATCTGTTAATAAAATGCATTCGAAAGGCGCCATTTTTTTCTAAAATCTGATTCTAATATGTTACAAAAAAAAATAGTAGACAATTACAGTTTCCTGTAATTTTTCTTTCTCTAAAATAGTAGGAGTATTGTTTAAATGCGACCGAGAATAAAGATAAAAATTCGTAGAAAATAAAAGCAAACCAATAAAGTCAATAATACGATTAAGAAAAAGCAAAAAAAAAGAAAAGAAATGAACGACGAAAAACAGCGCGTAAAATAAAAGATCGCAAGCGTCAAATAAAGCGCAAGATATCAACAATCAAATCGTCAAGAAAAACAAAACGTGGGTGGTGCAGAAGCATAAAGAACAGAAAAATAAAATAAAAGATCTACTACTTGGATGAATCAAAAACAAGTGAACGTTCAGACTAAGAAAACTAGTAGAAAACAAAAGACGCCCGTAAAAAAGTGTCAACAAACAAAACGTGGAAAATAAATTAGATAAAAATAAACAAAAGAGAAATACAAGAGTATAAAACGAATTAGAAAAAAACAGAAAATACTAGAAAGGACAAAAATGTAAATCGACGAAACTCTTTTTACAAATAAAAACAAAGTCGTAGGAAACAAAAGAGAACTACAAAATGAAATCAATAAAATGCGGAAAACCAATAATTCGATTAAGAAGAAGATGAATGCGAAAAACAAAAGACGAATGAAAAGATTCTTTGGCCGAAAACTTTTGCAAATCAAAAAAACGTCATGGACAAAATCAAACAAGCGAATCGTGAATAAAATGCAAAACATCAAGAAAAGAAAACAAGAGAAATTAACATAAGACAAAAGAAAACATTCTTCTCTACCTACAGAGATATGAGTGCAAAGACAATACAAAAACAATAATTAAAAGTGAGTATATTTCCAAATTTCTTCAATGCTGTAAAGCATTCTTCTTTCAAGAAATTCTTTATTTTATCTGAAACTGAGGCTTCACCGGGTAGATTTGAAGGAATTTTATTATTTTGTAAATTAAAGTAGCGGCGCGGACTATCATTATTGATCACATTGTATTTTTTTTTTGCATCGGCTCTGCGATTTCAAATTTTTGCACGGCGGTGTACATTTATTCCACGGATTATATAAATTTTAGAATTTTGTCGAGGGTTGTTATGCGAAGGCAACAAAAAAAATAGCCCAAGTCAAGCGCCAGACTCTATTTCTAAAGTATTGGCGACAAGGTCCAAATAAATACTTAGTGAACGGTCAGGTTAGCGCATTTATAATCCAATCCTCTATTTGACTTGAGCAGCAAAAGGTATATTATTTCCGAAAAGCGGAACTTTTCTAAAGCTCCGCGGGACGCGGGACAAATTGGAAAAAATCGGTACTGCCCCGCCAAAATCGGGAAGTATGGTCAGCTTTCTTTCGCTCACAAAATCGTGATCCAAACGTGTTTTGATTCAAAAACACACATTCATTCCTTTGAATCTCTCTATTTTTAAAACTTGTTCGGATTGAATTACGGTTATTTACAAATGAACGGTCAATCAAAAATTCAAGTCAGGCTTTTTGTTGCAACAACAATTCTCTATTCGAAACACGATTCAAACTTTTAAGCGGGAGAAAGCACCTTTTGTATAACATAAATAGAAAGATAAGACACTGAGTTAATACTCCCCGTTTTTCGAACGCTGGGAGTGACACTCTTAACCAATTCTTCGCAATTTCGAACGCACCCCAGGCAATTGAATCGCTCGCGGAAGCTTGCGCCATCTATTGACAGTTTCACTCTCACTCGGTATTGATTTTTAAATCATAATTACCTTAGGTCTATTAATTTTTTGAATAAAAATAAACATGTAATTTTATGCTGGATTAAATTAAGAAAACGGGCGATTCAAATTAACAGTTCGAAGACCAGGCGATCTTATTTGTAGGTTATGCGACAATAACACAACCATGAGCGTGCCTTCTAGAGTGAATATTAAACTTCTAACATTAAAAATACTTCCAAACGAATGAAAAACACCTGTTTACATATGTAACAGGTAAGTAAGAATTAATCAATACATTGTAAATGCGGTAATTTTTTTTTTGTAAACCTAACCTAAAACCACAACAAGTGGAAAGTTCGCTAAAGCTAGTACTTTACTATTAGGCGGAAATGCATAATCTTTCAGGGCTCTGGATACTTGACACTTTCCGCTATAAAGTATGCAGTATAAAAGTTTTTAGAATGAATGAGTTGAGGGGTTAGGAAGAGGTTAAGTTGTTCTATTACACTTGAAGCCAAGGCTTTCAGCGCTGCATCTATTCTGCACTACTAAACTAAACTTTGTTCAAGGCCAGTTGCACCAAACACTTAAGGTTAACTTAACTTTAAGTAGCACTTAGAATATGACGTATACGATGTTAAGCAATCTCTAATGTCACATATAAGCAATACTTAGATTTAAGCTCGGCTTAAGTGTTTGGTGAAATTGGCCATCAAACTACAAAATTTATAGTTACGCCTCTGTATATATACTACACTGACAACCACGAATGCAAACGTGAATTACCTCTCTATTAAAAAAAAAAAAGTTGGCAACAATGACGTGTGGCAATTGAATTGAGCTGGAGGACGGGGATTCACTCATCCAGGTTTTCCTTGGGCGTCGCGGATCAGTTCTTACTTTTCGGTGCAGGTTTGATTAAAGAATTTATTCATAAGAAGGTTTCTGATTGAATTTCAACAGGTTTGAAAATGGAGTACGTCAAAGATGTGCTGAAGCTGGCGCCGAGCGAGTGGGAAGATGCAATCTACACCGGAAGACGCTTCGTTTTGAAGGATGTGGACGCCGAATCTGAAGAGTTCCGCCTGGTAAACAGCGTGTTAGGATGCTGGTTGTTGGGTAGAAGAATAGTTTCGGTGCAAAGAATTCAGCACCCGTTTGCATACGGACGTTACATGCTCCAAAAAGAACGGCTGCAGAAGAAGATGAGCATAGTTTTGGTAAGTTTTCATTAACTGCAAGGTATCTTGCATCTATCTCTTAAAACTTCATCATTTATCGTTGCAGTAATGCAGCAAGTAATACTTTGGCTTGGCGCTTTCACGCTTTTAACATTATACCGTACACTTAATACTGTTGCAAGGAATTGTTGTCATCGTTGGGCTGTCTAACCCCCTTCTCGCTTTGCTTTTTTTTACAGGAAGAAAGGGAAGTAGTTAACATCCAGGGCAGCCTTCTGGAAGTGGAAACTTTCATTGATTATAACTGTGACGAAAGGAGAAGAATTTATTCCTTGGGGAACAATTATTTTATTGTAAAACGTATTTTAGTTGATCTGCCACAGAGAGACACTAACTGGTATCCGGAATATCTTGTACAGTACGAGTAAACTTTTGGTTTCGAAACACTTAATTTTTTAAGAATCTACTGTATTTTCTTTTTGTTATTGTTTGAATACATGATTTTCAAATATTTGTTTTTGTAATTATTTTAATGTACAGCTGTGGCCTTTAAAAACCGGTGCACTTTGACAAATACAACGTTCTGCCAGCGTAAACTGATCCCAATGGCCGTTTTCATAATCAGACTTTAAGGATACATGTATATGTAGCTGCGGCCTATGTATATGCACCCTGTATATTAAGCAAGAGTTTCAACGGAATGTGTTGATATGGTAATGCTTGTAATTTATTTTATTTTTTATTTCTCAAATGCAAAAGACTAAAATTCATCCTGTTTGGCATAAAAAAAAAAATAAATGAATGACTCACCCCTCTGCTACCCAAACAGCATACCGACGTGGAACTGTAACAATTATGCATATTTAATAAATTAAATTGAGAAAAACCATGATTTCACTCACCTTACCGTTTTACGGAGCGTGCGGTTCTAGTGCCGAAAACCCCCTCAACCAGCAACCACAATACACACACGCACTAAAAAGGAAGAGAAAAGCAATTAGAAAAATTGTAAAGTCTCGCTAAATTAATAACTTAGAACGCCTAATTTGAAACATTCAGTAGATACGTTATAAACAGTTTTCAATAAATCAATCGTGAAAGGACGGATACTTAATTTAATTTTTCGGGTTAAATAAAACAAGAGATAACATGAAAAAAAATCGATTGGGTTTCAGGTTAATTGTGCTGTATGCAAGTACCTAATTCTAAACAGAACTGTATGATTAACTGCAAAATCAAACCAAGTATCAAGACCATTACACTTGAGTTGCTCTTTAAAAGTGCTTAAAAAATAAATTTTGATGCCATTTTTCTTAGGAATACACGTAAATAATTTGTTAATGAAAGTTCTATGATTTTAACTTATCATGAATCATCCTGTATATAAGAAAGCTCTAATAATAACTATTTCTGTAAACCAGAAAATATTCACGTTTTGAAATTAAAATAAATATAATTTGATTAACATCGCTGATTATTAACAATGCGAGGTCCACTGATTGTGAGTTGCTTTTCGTTTCGAAAAAAAAACGAGCTTAAATTTCAGTTTAAATGTTTGGCGAGGATGTATCGCAAGTGGCTTGAAGATTTTCTTACCTTTTTCATTTTTCACAGCGAATTTCAGGGGCACTTTCACGATCGCGTATATTATAACAAACAAACTATCGCAATGAATATTGCAAATTCGCTACGAAAAGCTCGCACATACCTCAGCGACATCTGATAAGTTACTAAGAGCGAGGACCGATTAAAGCAGAAGAAAAGATAGGCGTGGAAGTGTAAACTTGTTTTTTGCGTCTTTTTTGTGCGACTTGGGAGGATACTTGCACGCCGGAAATGCGAGAATTCCATCTCTCTTTGAATTACTTTCAATAACACACGAACCGAGCGGACTTACATTACAACATTTTTTTGCTTCAGATGGAAATAAAAATATCTGACAATGAATGTCGTTCGAGTTTAATTTCATTTTAATTTAACTTTTTAATTTTTCGAAGGAAGACTGTCATCGTGTTTTCATTGCAAAGAAATAAATATTTGTAAACAATGTCAGTCAGTGGCCCTGCTTCGGTTTTCCATTTACTTTTATTACAGAAAACGCTTAAGGCAATTGATTTGATTAAAGAAAAGGAGAAGGGGTTATTTTCCGAGGTTCTCATTATACAGTAACCGCCAAAAAGTTCGTGCCACATGGCAAAATTTTTATTATTGTTATTTTTAGCTTTTGCGCCAATAATTCGTGCACGGTTCGATAACCAAACGCATTATTGGGAACGATTTAGTTCCATTTTTTTTTAGCAGTTAGTGAGACAATCCTTTTGCTTTCTTTCAAATTTGCAAAACAAGTAACGAGCGTTTAAATAAAGAAAAACTGGTCAAGCAGGCTGTGAAAAAATTCACAAACAAGGCCTGCACGTCTTAGATAATTTCGTACTTTCAGCAAAGACACAAACCCTCATATGGTAATTCGTTAAATGTTACTTCATTGTCCAGCTAAATCTAAACATAACTTTTAAATAGGTCCCCAAAAATTAACATGTCATTTATAAAAAGAATAATTAAGTAAATGTAACGGAAAACGTGATTATTCGACAGCAGATTTTGACGTTAACGAGCGAGCGGCTCATGAGCCGCTCGGCTCGCAGGTGTGTACCCGGCTTTACATCTGACAGCTTCGCAGATGAATTTAGAAGCGACGTCCATGCAGCGAACAAATTCTCGATCATATCCAAATTGACCAGTTTTTCTTTTAGACACTCTTTATTATATCGTTACATGAATTTAAAAAAAATTAATACAACACCATCGAATATGAATTTCCGGCGAATCTTGAAGCGCACCTCGGCCACAACAAACACAAGCTCACCTTTCGGCTTCTCTTCTCTTCGTTATCTGTCAAGTAACATTGGGTGCGTTCAGCGGACGCTCAGCGACTGAGTTGCTTCCTCAGAAGTCGTTTGTGATTAGCTGTTACCATAATGTGAGCCAATCATAATCGATTGCTGAGTAAGCAAGTCAGCCGCTGAGCGTCTCTGAACGCGCCCAATGTTTCGAATAGTTTGGACCTGAATTTCGTAATTGTTTCAAAAAAAAACACCTGAACTTGAATTTTTTATTGACAGTTCATTTGTAAATAACCATAGTTTAATCCAAACAAGTTTTAAAAATAAAGATATTCGAAGAAAAGATTGGACGCAACTCGGCCGCTGAGTGTCTCTGAACGCGTCGATTGTCTGTTTTTGAATCGAAACGCGTTTGGATTATGATTTTGTGAGCGAAAGAAAGCACCTTTCGTCAAACTTCAGTGTTCTATTCTTTCTCTTATCACAAACTATCATAATCATATTGTATTTTGTGGTTTCCACGTGGTGACATAACCTCTTATGTCATTATTTGATCCAAAGATATAGCAAACCGAAGTGTGACTATGTTTGAAACGCACATCTTTGTCGGAAGTTACGGTCGGGTTGCCATTTCTAAATATAACAAATCTCTGATTTGATGCAATAAAACCGAGAATACATAATAAGAAATCATAACGAAAACATTCGTTTTGCTCTCCCGAAAAATACGGCTTTTAGACTTACAAACTATTGCACTTTGAGCGATGATATGCGAATTATTAAGCGTTTTTTTGCCTTCAGATTTAAATTTGTTCCCCAAAGAGGGAAGCCGAAGGCGGAGGTTATGCTCTGGCTGAGGTACATTTCAAGGTTTGCGAATTTTTACCACTTGACATTTGACAGAAAATTGACTTTCGGGTGGGTGTAATTGCTTGTATGGGTTTTAGCGACAACCACAGGAACCTATTGACAGTACATTTACCATTTACGGTGTGTTTATGAGTTTTTGCGTAAATTCTAGAGATGGGATTCCACCCGGTGCAATCGTTTGCACCGGTGGAATCATGGAATGCACCCGGTGCGTTGCCAATTTACCTACACTTACATAAGAAATAAAAATGCTTAAAAATCATAGTAAATATAGCATATTTTGCATGGATTATTGCTATACAATTATAGACAATTATTTTGTAACCGAGCTAACGTTAATTTTAAAGACATATTCAAAGTTTTGTTCAGTTTTAAAGCCGTAAAGCTTGGCTTAAACTTAACACTAACTGTTAACTATTGGATTATGAAACATATAAACCTGTAAACCATCTGTAAACGGTTAAATAACAGGGGTTTTCTTTCCCTTGAAAGTTTGAATCGTATTTCGAATAGTTTGGACCCGAATTTCGTAGTTGTCGCAAAAAAAAAACACCTGACTTGAATTTTTGATTGACAGTTCAATCCAAACAAGTTTTAGAAATAGAGAGATTCAAAGAAAAGAATGGGCGCGTTCTGCGGATGCTCAGCGGCTGAGTTGTTTACTTAGCGGTCGTTTGTGATTGGCTGTCACCTTCATGTGAGCCAATCACAAACGATTGTTGAGCTTGTTGAGTAAGCAACGCATCCGCTGAACGCGCCCAATGTCTGTTTTTGAATCAAGACACGGTTGGATCATGATTTTGTAAGCGTAAGAAAACATCTAATAGCAATAAAAGGTAATTTTTCGTCCGGTTCGGACGGGAAATTTAAATTTTTGAATACACCCGATGCATTCATGTCTGCACCTTGGTGAATGCACCCACATGGGTGCTTTCCTTGTACCGAGTTCATTACCTAGCCCATCTCCACTTTTTCTTGATTTTTCCTGAGCCGTTTAACGAGAAATCGATCTTAAAAAATGTCAAAAAAAAGTTTGTCATGTCCACATTATTGGGGAACGCTGCTTCGATTTAGTTCTTTCTTTCTCAGCAGTTGGCGACGCTACTCACACGTTTCTGGAACTGTCAGCTGTCACTTATCGGTGTCGTTCTCGAATTGTCAAGTCACTGAATAATTTTTTTGTTAAAACATTTTCTTAAAATGGGAAGTGTGCGTGTAATTAACGACGAATCCCATTTCCAATCGGAATTAGCCAGCGCAGCCACCCGATTAGTTATAGCCGATTTCACTGCCAGTTGGTTAGTATAACCTCAAATAACTCTCTTGCATATTAAAAGAAAATTAAAACACGGCACCGTTCATATATTAAATCCTCTTCCCCGCCACTGGAAATTCACATTGACCCTAAGCACAATATAAGCGTAAGCCATAAAATATTTAACCTAATAATAATAATCGTTTAATTTTCAGGTGTGGACCATGCCAGAGAATAGCACCTGTATTTCAACAGTTAGCAGCGAAGTATGCCAAAGCAGTGTTCCTTAAGATCGACGTCGACAAATGCCAAGACACCGCCGCTGCGCAAGGCGTGTCGGCGATGCCTACGTTTATATTTTATCGCAATCGCGTAAGTCACCTCAATCCACCAGGCAGACTCTCTCAGAATTAAAAAAAAAAATAAAATAACAATTTCGTTTCAGACTAAAGTAGATAGGTTACAAGGGGCAGATCCAACCGCCCTCGAAACCAAAATCCAACAATACTACGGATCTGAGGATGCTGAAGAAGGTGAAGCAGTGTCCGGCCATGTAAGAACAAATCGTTTCATTTTTCTTTTTTTGTTAAATAATTAATTAAACGCCTTGTTCAGATGGATTTGTCACCGTTTATAATGAAAGGGCAATGCGAATGCTTAAATGAAAGCGACGACCACCCTTTCGTTAACTGTTTAAGCGCTGGAGGCGGCTACCTAGAATCCGATTGTGACGAGCAGTTAATAATTTCCATAACCTTCAATCAAGCTGTTAAAATACATTCTTTAAAAATCAAGGGGCCCACGGACAAGGGACCAAAAACCGTTAGGTTGTTCATAAATCAGCCGAGGACGTTGGATTTTGATTTAGCCAACAGTTACACTAGCATTCAGGATATCGAGTACGAATTCGTTTATATTTTCAGCACTAGGTGACTGATTAATTCATTAATTTTAGTTTCACCAGCAAGGACCTCGAAGGTAACCCCGTGAATTTACGTTTTGTGAAGTTCCAGAACGTAAATAATATTCAGTTATTCATCAAGGACAATCAGTCTGGGGGAGAAGTCACGCAGATAGATCATCTCGCTATAATCGGCACGCCTATTTCCACCACCAACATGGGTGATTTTAAACGGGTTGCCGGTAAAAAAGGCGAAAGTCATTAGGACCGTACGAATTAATAAATTAATCTAGCACAGTCTAATCTATATAGAATATTTTTTAATCGGATTTAATTTTGGTACGCAGAAAGTAAAACGATGTAACTTAACCGATCTTAATACTTTGCTTGTTTTATGTAACGCATAATGTATAAAGCCAGAGCAATAAACATTCATTTTTCTTTCTTATATATAAAAAAAATGTGGCCGTTATTTTTCCTTTCAGTTTCTGTGTGGGATTGCACAATGAAATTAAATGCGGCAAAAGAGTCAAACACGACAAAATATTTAAAATAATATATTTACTACCGCCTTGATTTTCGTTTACCTAAATTCTCGATGTTTCTCGTGTTATTCACGGTTCGCTTTATCCTATCTGGTGTTTCACTTTTAATTTGGTTTTCTGCGTCATTCTCTTTCGGCTCGTCATCTTCCTCTTCCTCGAACAACTTACTAACTTCAATCAACTTTGTGTTCCTATGTAACGCATTCGTGTTGCCACCTTGCCTTTTCTCAAACAAAGATAAAATTCCCCAGTTGTTTAACCTCTTATCATGCGTCTCCAACGTCCAGGCTGCGTTCCGCAGCTCCATCTTAAACCTTTCCAATTCATCCGGGCTAACGTTCTTGCTAACGTTCAGTCCCCTCTCCATGGGATTCACGATATACAGCGGACTATGCTCGGGTTTATTCACAGCCATCCCCTCGTTCAAGGACAAGGCTTTTGTTGAGAAATCAAAATGCGCATAATACTCGAAGAACTGCAACAGAAGCGACTGTAAAGTATCGGTGTTCGAAGTCGAAAACCCCAATTTGTTTATGTCTCTTGCGAAAGAACAATCGATTCCGTCCTCGATGATGTACGTATCCTGCGGGCCTGAATATGATTCGTTTGTGCGGTGACTAAAGCAAATTTGACTTATCTTAATTACCTGCCAGCTTCACAAGGGATTTTAATGTCGGCAGAACTGGGGGTGATGCGCTGGGGTTTTGGAGGAAAGCCAATACGAGGAGCGTAAGTGAAAAATTCGTAATCCAACGACCCGGAGACGAATTTGTTAGACCGACTGCGCACGCCCATTTCCTAATCGTGAAGATCAACGGCTGCACTCTTTCGTCTATCGCCCCCATCATGTATAAAAAATCAGACATGTGCACACCTGTCCTGAAAGCGAGCTGACGAGCATTTACTTTATACCACCCGCACGAGCCGACTTACATGTTTGCTGTCGATAGATCGCATTCGACGTCGGCTAATTGTTGGTAGTACTTGATTATGGGCACACGGGCCTGAAGTATTTTGCGAACTTGGGAACAACCAGGCAGAAATAACTGGAGAATGTCGCCGATGGCATCCATGTGTTTCTGAGAAGTGGAACGTTCCGAACCGCTCGCCGCTTTGCAGTGGAAAACCAGTCGGTTGTCTTCTGCCGACTTAAAATGTCATTTTTTTATTGTTGGCATCATAAATTACTTTCAAAAAGTACTCACATTTGAAGTTGCGATATTCTCTTTTAGAATTTTTGTTTAATAAAATGAGTAACTGAAGAGTTGGGTACAATTTTACACACGAATGTAAAATGTAGTTTTGTTAAAATAAGAGGAAGAAAATATGTAAGAATATAAAATAGAGAGTCTTTCAAGGGTTTAGCCGTCGTGTGCAAAAAAAAAGATGCCGCCGTAATATCATTATTAACAGAGCTTCTACTCGTCACATGAATTATAATAAAATTTGTAAGACTTTACCTCGAAATTCTCATTTAATCTGAGCACTAAATCCAAGTCGCACCCCATTTTTCCATAACCGTTGACAGAAGAACCAAACGGATAAGCGACGGCGTTCGGAAACATTCCGGAAAGCGCAGCCTCCACCTGTTTTGCAACCATGAACCTCAATCGTGTCCCGACATCGTTCAACTTCGTCAATTCATGCAATATCACCATCTGGCTCGATATCTACGAATCAAAACTGTGATAAAACTAACTCAAGGAAACAAATACGACATAATACATCTTTTTCTTTGAGTAAAGATTGCTTTATTTCTTGCTCGTCTGTTGTGCGTGTTCCGTTTTCCGCCAACAGTTTCACAGCAGGCTTTCCGGCTTTCAGTTTGTTGAGGCCCTTCTTCGCCGCTTTAAACCACATGAACGTGGACTGCACGGGAATAACGTGCAGGTCTGCCATGTACGCAGCCTTTGTGAGTATGTCTTTTATACCGGACTGCTCTGAAAACTCCACTAAAATAAAGTGCTACGGCATTTTTTCAATTGTTAATGCGAATTAGGGGTTGTCACGATGAAATGGGCATTACCATCGGCTCCACTCCAGTCGAGTAATGAAACATTGACTTTACTTTCCCGACTGTACTGCAGTACGCGTGTAATTCCTTGTAGGACTGCGCGGACTGTACTTGAACTAAAATGCTGTTGTCAGCTTCTGATCGTCTTTGTTTAATTACTTCCAGGAATGGTGTAAATTCTTGATTGGATTTCGAGCCTAAATAAGCAAGCGAGAAGCTATCAATTACAAATTCAAACGCCAAGCGGCTGCTATAGATTGAATGTTAAAAAAAAACTTATTGAATTGCACGTCCAAAATGTTGCTCTTACCTTCAGGTAACGTGCGGCTCATAAACCTTTGACTTGCATAATGCGACGCGCAAAATAGTTTTAGTTTCAAGCATTTTGTCAGCTGACGAGAAACTTTAGAAAATTTTATATTTAAATGTGGGCACAAATACGAAAGCGACATTTTAATATTTTAGGTTAGGTACAGTGCTGCCATCATAAATGGTTTAGTTCGGAGCAGTTCGGAGTTTGGAATTACAAATAAACTTACGCTCGACAGAGAAAAAATTATCCCATTGCTTACGTTCAGCAAACGAAACTGTTTCAAAAGAGCTTTGGAATTAACTGATTAATGTTTTGGATCATTAAAGATGTTTGCAAGATAAATGTAAATCAAATCTAGGGACCCTAGAGGGAGCGGATTTGTTTTACGGAACGCCAACATATTATATTAGCCAATTGTCAGGAGCATTGCCAACGTAGAGAAAAGTCGTTAAATCTGAAGATAATTTCAAACAAAAAGGAGAATGCGCAAAAATTCATTCAAATCTAGGGAATTCTTCAACTTCTTGGGAACAAAAAATAGTCGCTATATTTTGTGAGAATAATGTCCGATTTCATAATCGAACTAAAGACTTTAAAATAAAAGTCACAGTCATATGGCAAAATAATGCAAAAACATAGTTATTCACACATCAGAATGTGACTTTTATTTTAAACTGTCCTTTAGTTCCATTATTAAATCGGTCGTGTTATTTATTGTTATTTAAAGTTCCATTTTCGATTCGATTTCATAAAAAATTAAATCAATTTATTAAGATCGAAAAAATAATCGATATTTTTAGTTGAAAAAAATCGATCTCTTGAAAAATCGATTTTTGAAACGGCATCCGAAAAGGTAATTTTTGGCCGAGTCGGTTGGCAACACCGACTGTCAGTAATTCTTAGGTTACGTTCAAATTAAAAATTGTTCGTCATAAAAATGGAAAAAACTCCTGTAAAAAGCTCGCAAATACTCGAAACAACATCTTCCCCAATTATTCGTGAGGATTTTAGAATTAACGAAACACCGAAAATTACCTCCGTTTTTTGCAGTGCACCAAAGCCCCGTCACAGCAGCATCTCCACAGCAAAATCTGACAGGATTACCGCGAGTTGCGAGGGACATAGCAGCCGACGTGTACAATAACATTCAGAAATGGAACGAGTGTCACATCCGGGGCGCAAAATTATTGCAACGTATAATCAACGTACTGTCTGACAATGTTAAACAGCATCCTCCAGAATTAGAAAAGCTGGTGGAGGACTTGTACGCAGTCGTGCAACAGTTAACGATCTACCTGAACGCGCTGAGCTTTCTGTCCAACCAAATAAAAGCTTTGGTGAAATTGCATAAAACACCTCAACCCTTGTTTATATCTCTGAACTGTGAAGATCTGAGCGACTTGGTTTTCGACATTGCGTCCGCGTACAAAAACGAATTCAAGGTTCTCTAATGACCCAATTTGGCGTTGCGCATCTAATTATCATAGTTTTAGGTAAAAGAGTACGTTCTTGAAAACGTTGCGTACTCTGCAAATAAGAGCGAAGCTATGTTTCACGCTGCTTGCTGGGCTCATCAGCTAAACATCACTGATAGTATAAAGCTTAAATTAGAAGCGTTATTGACAGAGACTGGCCATCGGAAAATATCCTAATGTTTATTTATTTTTTATAGGGTTGTTTTTTTTTACTTGCTGAGACATGCATATGCAATTGAAGAGTTTAAAAGAGTATAGAAGCAGTGAGACTTATTTATTATAGAAAACAGATGTAAATTTTGAAATAAAAAAAATTATTTGTGCGAGTTTTCAATAATTTTTGCAATGAATTTCATGCTTTGCTCGCTGTTAATATCCTTTTCTTAAAGGCAAGATAATGTGTAAGCATCAATTTAATAATGATTTCCTTAATTTATTTTTCTCTATTTTAAGAAAAATATTCTGATCTTAACGATTCAAGCACCTTCAAGGTCACACCTTGCAAGATTTGTTATAATTTCTGACCCAAAGTGACAGAGAAGTTTATTTTTTTAATTTAAATATCTGAACCTGTTCTCTTTTTTTTTTGTTCATGTACTTGTACAATAATTATTTTATATACTTCTCTGCTATGCAGATTTTATTGACATTTTGGGGCGTATTCTGTAACTTTTTAACAGGCTGTTAAAATTTAGAAGTCTTTTAAAATTGAAAATACAGTTCTATGATTAGTTGTTACCGTAGCAACAAAATTTAACAGCCCTTTAAATTTAACGCTTTTGATACAGAATAGGCCCCTTTACCTATTATTTAGGTTTTTTACATTGTCTGGTGTCTAGATAAAATATACTTGTTCCTAACACTGATGTAATTAATAATTTAATTAATAAACTCTATTAAGTAATTTGTGAACGCATCCTAATGTTCACTCATAGGTGACAGTTTCTGAACGTAACCTCTGCATGTAATTCGAATAGTTCAAGGTTGTCAATGTCAAACTGATGTTTATATGTTAAGTGTGCCGAATTTTTTTGAAGTTTATCGTCTTATCATGTGAAAAACGCACCCGAAACGAATTCAGTAAGGAATGCCGTTCATTTCTACGCTGTTTTGAGTAAATCATTTCGAAGTTGATGCTTCGAGCAGCACGCAGCGATGGCTTCAGACTCGAAAACCGAGTACATACAGAAACCCAGCTCGGAACTTACGCAAAACATAAAGAAAACGCAGATAAACCTATTTCCCAAGCAAGTAGAATGCTCTTACGTTTCCTGCTACTGGTGAGTGCGTTTTTGGAAGAGCCCGTTCCACTTACCCGTGTTATTTCTTTTTTTTTTTTATCTTACTGAAGATATATGTACTTCATTGCAACAATCAATAATAATTAAATACTGCAAGATTTGTTTTTGTTGTTCTGATTTAATTTAACTCCAATGCAGTAAATCATAATGGTTTTTACTCGCTGCAAAAGTAAGGAAGCCCAGGTCTACTTTTTAAAAGTTCTCGTTTTTGGTTCGATTATCTTACAAGTGTTTCCCAGTGGTAGTACTAGTGCACACCAAGTGACTTCTCGTCTCATTTTAATCTCATGTGATAGTGAGAGATGGATATATGCTGATTGGGCACCAGTGCAACCATTAGAAAATGCTATTTTTTTAGAGTGTAGGTGAGGAGACTTCAGTTCCTGATCATTCTTCAAATCATGCCAAAAATATTTCAATAAATAATAAAATCACTCCTATTCATTCCAGAACTCGCTATAACTATCAAAGAATAAATTCAAAGTCTCAATAAAATCATTACATAAGAAAGCAAGTCAACCCCAAAAAAAAAAAAAAACTGACATTAACATATTCCCAACCCAAGCCAATCTTCCCCAAAAACAAAAAAAATCATACACATAAATACACTGATTTACCCAAAATCCCCCTTTTATAAACCTTAGTGGACACATTCAGTCACTCTGCAGGTGACGAATTCCTTTATTTCAGTTAAAAAATGAAAATAAATTTTGATTGATTCAACAATTTCAGAAGTACAGAGTGAGCAAAAATGGCTGGTTACATGTGAAGTTGCAGCTTAATTCATTTTTATGACAGAATACATTATAAATTAACAGAGTTGCAACTTGCTAGAGAATTAGACAAAATCACGGAGTGGCTGACATCTAGCGAAACTTTTGCGAAGCTCCCTAAAATAAGGAAAACTTGGAATGACATTTTAACCTACAGAAAAGCATGAAATTGAAATGTTTGTAATGCGCGAGTCTTGTGACGACGCCTCTGTACTTTTACCATAACGTGCACACACAATAATAAAACTAACAAAACGCGAATATTGAAGTTACACTGAACAACATTTATGACTGCTGTTTGTTTTCCTAGAGTTTGACAGAGTCAGCCATTTTTCAGCAAGAAAGTCCTGTCAGTGTCAAAATTGACACTACTTTCTAACCTTGCTTGCTCTTTCAAAGTCAAATTTCAGCAAAAAAGTCCCGTCAGTGTCAAGTTGATAATATTACCTAACCTTGCTTGCTTATTTTCAGTGTCAAATTCAAGCGTTGGCGCCAAATTGCACTTCCATTCTTTCTTAAGATTAAAAGCGCCATCTGTTGGTTGCTGATTTTCGCGAATTGATTTTTCTGAAAGCGGAAGCCATCCTGGTGTGTTTCCTGTAATTGTTCTTTCTCAAAATGCTATATATACAAAAAAACTCTACCAATTCTGAATCACCCCGCATATTAACTTAGAATGTTACGATTTTCTAAATTCGAATGATGTTTTTTTTAAACGTAAATTCATTCCATTCGTAGATTTTAAGGCCGTTTTCACAATCAGACTTTAATGAAGCTTTAATTTAAAGTCACTTTAAGAGTAGGGAAACAAATGTATTCTTTTTTTTTAGGTTAAAGTTACTTTAAATTTAAATGCCTACTAAAGTGCATATTTTTTGCAAAATTAGAATTAAGATGAATCAGTTGAGATAATTTTTAAGCATTTTAAAATTATTTTTATACTGCTTTAATCGATACAAAAAAAAAACATAATAAATAAAGTGATTTCCTTCCTTTTCCAAACAAATTTTGGAATGGTTTAATCCAAAAAGCAAATTGTCTAGAGGAAGAAGGTGAGTGGTAAGATCGAGAACTTCTAGTAATTCTTTTTAACGCCGTTCCAAACATTCAGAAGAGATTTTAACTCTTTTAACACATCCTTATGTTTGTCAACGACATGTTTTATTTAATTTGCGTCATATTTTTATTGTAATCTTCTCATTCCGTAACACTTTTGCCCCCTTATTCTATAACTCTTAACGACAACGTTAGATCTTAGATAACGAAAATCGTTAAGTGACATTTTTTGACCAATCAGTGCACGGAAATGCATTGGTATCTAAGATCTGATTAGTCAGAATACGTCACTGAACGATTTTCGTTGCTTAACGATGTCGTTATGAGTTATAGAATAGAGGGGTTAGTCGTAACTACCCTATTATGAATGACCCTGTATTAAAGTGAACCTCTCAAAGTATGATATTTTTCCGAGAAAATTGTTATGATTAAGGTCCGATCTTACCATCTCCGGATAAATTTAACCGTCGGTTAATATCCTAGGAAACTATTATCAGTACAAAGGTTTCCAAGGATATTAACCGACGGTTATATTTATCTGGAGGTGGTAAGATCGGGCCTAATAAGAATAAGTCGTAATTAAGTTGATAATTATGAGACTAGGATTACATTTCTTTTTAATTTCTGAATTTTGCCTCCTTGCGTTTTCATATTATATTATTGCATCTTCATTTAAACTTAAAACCCAACGTGACATCTTTGTTAGTAATACAAAAACTTGGGTTAATTGGATGGGCCCCCAAACAGTGTTAGTCCAGGGCCCTTAAACTTAAAGGTCTTTAAAAATATTTTATTGTAACTAAATTCAATTGTGACCGGCAAACTAAACCGTTCATTGCAATTAAATTCAATTAGTTAATGCTAATTGCAATTAAGCATTAATCGAAATTTCAATCGACTGATGTTGTGTACGTTTCTGCATTAATTAAAACTTTCCATTCCTCGTATAATAAGACAGTAAATAATTAATTGATTTGGCAACAGAAAAAGGAAAACCAATAATGACCGAAACAAAAAAAAAATGGAACTTGTTCACTTTGATAACATCTCTGAGTGCCACTGTGTTTAATCTATTGATTTTTTTTTTGTGACCACACAAAACCCATACGATTGATTCAAGCTGAAGTAGAACGTTTATTTATTTTTTTTTGAAAACATGGAAATACTTGCGAAATTCCAGTATGCATGGTAAACACGTGGCATATTTAATTATTAAAAATTAACAACTTCGTGTATTACAGCGAGGAAAATGTATATAAATTATGCCAGGACGTGCTCTCGAGGCATTCAGGCGAGGTGCAAAAGTGTTTTGTGGTCTTCATTTCGAATCCTAGCCGCACGGTACCACTCTGGAGACAAAGAGCTGGTAGAGATGAAGATAGATTAGTGATATGGGTAAGTCTTCCTGTATATTTTTTTTTCAAAACGATTCCTGATTGTTACTTCGAAGGATTACCACGTAATATTCTTGTATCATCCGGAACCGGAGAAATGTCTTGTATACGATTTAGATTCAGAGCTGCCATTCCCAACGTACGTTCATAAGTACGTCACGGAAACATTCCGAACTGATCACATATTAAAACCGGATTACTTCAGGTATACACTTTTTTTTTGGTGCCGCCTTGAAAATTTGAAGTGCTTTATAGAGGGAGTTTTCCAGGTATTTCCGTGTGATCCCAGCTTCTGAATTCTTGAAGGAATTCGCTTCTGACAGGCGACATATGAAACGTCCAGATGGATCTTGGATTAAACCACCACCAAATTATCCAGCAATAACAACGCCTTGTAAGTATTACGCATCTGGATACAAAATATTATTTGCAGATCGGTTTCTGATTGGTTCTTTAAAAAAAATCAAAAGGAATCCCCGGTAAATATTTTGCATATGAACTAAGCTTTACGCACCTCACTTGAGACTCTTAATAATTTGATTGGTTTCGTTTAAGCAAACACTCACAATCTCGAAGACTACATACAAATGGATACATCGAAGGGCCCAGGGCAAGTGTTCAACATGACTCAGTTCGTCCAGAAGTTCTACAAGCCAGCAACATAGCTTCGCTTAACGACGAAAAAACCCAAGTCAATTTATTCATGTGCTCTTATAAATTTCAGATTTGTGGAGCAGTGATACCAACTTGCTGAAATTCCTCAGCGTTTTTCTCAAGCACATTACATAAAATCCTTTTGAGATCCTAACATTGTTACACCACTCCGTTTAGATGTTGTTCTTTCCTGTTTCTACGCGTATACGAAGAGTATATCTTGTCTCGTAAATGTATCATCGTGTGTCGTCTTTGGCCGGGTTGTTGAAACGTGTTCGCCGCCGCCGCCGCCGCTGCTTAAACGAGTTCTACCATTTTATCTTCACGACTATTTAAACTCTGCTGCAATTTCTTCATTAGTACGTACATGTTATATGTATTAATGTTATGAGCGATCGTTTTTAAAAATAATTCCGTGGGGTTTTCGAAAATGAAATGGTCTGAGTAAGGAAAAAGATTTAGGCTGTTCGCCCCAGATACATTCTAAATGAAGTAATACCAAAAGAAAAAAAAATATATATATACATACATAACGTTTTGTAATCATTAAGACTGCACATTTGCCTTCCATTTTTCTCTTCTTATACACAAATTTTACGTAATTTTAATATAAGAGACGCAGTGATTTTAGACTTGCCTTCTTATTTTCTGACTAATAAAACGTTTAGTTTCCGTTTAGTTTTTCATCGCCGTGAGAGTAGCCGAAAGTTCGTTTGTTTGGTTTTCTTTATTCGGTTTCGAAAAGGCCTAAATATAATATCGATGTTAATCGTGATTGTAGCCTAGTGTTTCTTTTGTATTACCATTCGTGGATAAAATAAAAACAAAATATTTTACGCAGTGTAAATTGTTTTATAAAATTTGGCTTAATAAATGAATTGTCACTTAAAGTGAGAAGTGTTTTTATTTAATTAATTGAGGCCCCGATCTTTCCAACCTCCTGATAAATTTATTTGACGAATAAATATGAAAATTCAACTTATTCGCCAAATAACGTTATTGGAAACTTTATTAGCAAGTGGAAAGATCGGCCCTAAATCTAACATTACAAAATGTAGTGTGATATTCGCAAATTATCAAGTTTTAAAAAGTCATAAAAATTAAAGGGCACGTTTATCAGTATTATGACTCTAGCTATACTAAATACAGTTGTATTTGTAATTATAATTAAAAAATCAACTGTGATATACCACTCCTTCATCATAAACTTAGGATCCAAAAAGTAGCATTTGTTAAAAATTCCGTCGCCAATCTTAATGGAATATTTTCAGCTATAAGGAAACAAACAAGGCTTTTTATGTTGAGACACAAAAATAAAGAGGAGGAAAAGCTGAGTAAAATGGTCTTTGTTGCAGTATTCTATCACACTCCAGTCCTAAGAAAAATAGGTTTACGTTAACGTCTGTGAAGTCCCTAATTGGTGCACGTTGCAAAACAAAAAAGGCCGCCACAAACAAACGGGCTGAGATAAATATTTAATAACATCATTTTTGTACTCTCAATACTCATGGCAATATATAAAAAAAAAATAAAAATTATTTAAAATAGTCGAGCAACCTTCATTGGATCACTTCATAATATGGAATGACCCAGTACAGTTAGGTCCATCCGGGGACACACCGTACAGAACTCGTTTTAGACGACAACTTTTGTATTAAAGAAGATATTGGTTGATATTCTCACCTCGTCTTTGATTTTGCAACGCCGTGATTAAATTCTCTCACTCTCTTACTCATGAAATTCGCTTAAAGCTATTTATATCATTTACGTTTATTTTAATCACGGCTTTAATCATGAAACGAGAATAAGGCCCATTTTCTTTTATAATTAATAACTAAGCAAAGGGCTATCGAAGAAATTGAACACACCACTGGAGACCTTAATTGCTTCTTTCTAAATAAAAATTAAAAAAAGGCAAACACTATAATACATATAATAAGTGATGAATGTGTGTAAGTTATTGATTTTTTTATGGAATGTAATGGATAATGACATTTATAATATAAAGCAAGAGTTCCTTGAGCTTAGGAAAAGTAATCTTCTAGGTTTCTCATTAATAATTAAGAGCCACCAAGGAAATCACTTCTTTCAACACAAGGAATGAATTATAAATATTAAGAAGTTATTGATTTATCACAGAGTGCACACGAAAATGTAAACAGTCGCCCTATGCATAGGGTTCATTTTAGCTTGAGTCTTTACATTAGTAGGTCAAGCAATGCCTGGTAGAAAATTGATTCCACCACTTAGCATAAAAATACCGTTTGAAAACTCAAATGCTTTAAACAATGGCCATGACTGCGGATGATTTAGCGGCGGCTAATCAACAAGATCGAAGTGATCTGGTGGCTTACTGGAGTGTGCCCCTTTACGATGGCGTGCACACCGTCGAGTTCGAACATGGAACGACGACGGGAAAAAGAGTTTTGCGCGTTGATGGCCAAGTAAGTCAACAAAACAACTTCAGTAAAACCAAACAAAAAAAAAAGCGTAGGAAATTTTAAGGAGGGATTGGATGTTCAAGTTGGTTGGCGACGAGAGGTTTACTTTAGGCGTTCAGAAAGTGTGCTGCGAATTGATAGTAGACCCGGTTCCAAATTTCGCTTTCACTTACAGCTTGCTCGTGGAGGGAAAGCCGCTGAAAAAGTTCACCGAGAAACAAAATCGGAACTTGAGATCGTGGGCCGTTTTGTTTAATGGCAAACGGTTCAGGGTCGTTTTCGGTAAGCACTCCCCCTCAAAGTTTCCGTCATCAAATAGTTCAACTGATCACTTTTAGAAAAGCAAAGCCTGGATGTGTGGGTGAACGGTGAGAAAATAGAAGCCGAGAGCTCGTTTACCGATAAGGGGACGGAAATGACATTTAAATTGGATGATGCGGAGGCCGTAATTAAAGCCACGTCGACCACCAAGAAAGAAGGCGTTATTCACGATCTTTATGTTAATGGAAATATTGTCAACGAAGAGTTATGTTTGTAAATTAATATGCACAGAAGAATTTTGATTTTGAACAGCGTCTACTTTTATGTATTTGTACTCTCTCAGACTTTAATTTTCCTTTTACTTTCAGTATTCTTCAGAGGAGCTAAGTTTTAAACTTCCTGTCAAAAACTTACTGATCATTAAAAATTAAAATCTGCATTTGTTGGAACAAAGAAAGCAAAAAATTAACTAGAACCAAGAGTTATGGAGTGATGTCATTCTTAATGGGGGGAAAGAACTTTCAAAAAGGACGATTATTAATTTTTGAAACAAACTCATTAAGAATAACATTTAATAGTCACCCTTAAATTTTCATAATTTTTATAAATAAGTGAATTGTACAAACTATGCGATGCTGCTTGCATTCGAAGCGATCCTCGGCCATAGATCCGCACATTCCTTTGCAACCGGGCCCGTAATAGCGGAGCCTTTCATTTCTCCTTTATTATTGACGATGACGCCGGCGTTGTCCTCGAAATAAATAAACACGCCGTCCTTCCTGCGGAAAGGCTTACGCTGCCGGATAACGACAGCGGGCATAACCTTCTTGCGAAGCTCAGGCTTGCCCTTCTTTACTGTTGCGACGATCATGTCGCCGGAGCCGGCGGCTGGAAGGCGGTTGAGGCGACCGCCGATGCCCTGCACGGCTATTACATACAAGTTCTTGGCCCCTGAAATGTGATGATGGTTACATTAAAACTCGGTCCCTCGGATTTACAATTTAATGAAATTACCTGTGTTATCAGCGCAGTTAATGACCGCACCGACAGGCAGACCCAACGATATCCTGAATTTGGCCCCCGCGGAACCACCACGTCCTAAAAACAGACAAACATCAAAACATAACCTCACAACATCACATCCGAAAATTTCACGAAACGCCCGCAAATATTAACGAAAATCAACTGCACGCACACGATGATTTATCGAAATCAACGAAATACGTTATTTTCAGGCGTGATTACTAAAAAAACCGAGAATTTTTAATCGCAATTCGAAACTCACCTCTTTTAGACATTTTGTTGTTTCGAAAAAGGAAGTTGTCGCCACTTTCGCTTGTTTCTCGTTACGTCACTGCCGCTTCTGTCAAATTAAATCTCTGGGTGGAAAATTCAAAATTAATTCAAACTTCAAACGCGGGTTATTTATTTTTTTTTAAATTAATTGCGAGCGAAAAATTATAAGTGTTGCGATTAGAAATGAGTGCCGCAGATTCGAAGGAGAGCATCCCCAGCGACGGTGAAGAAAAATTCAGCGACGCTACCGGTTGAACTAACCTCCCCAATGCGGAACGTGCAGACGATTTTACAATTTATTTCCGTCGTGCTTTCAGATCTGCCACCCGAAGGTACGGAAAATTCGATAAGTCAAGTGGATGAAGATAAATCGATCGAAGACTCTTTGGGGCTCGGTGCGGGGGAATTCGTTAAAAATAAGAAAATCGAATGTGAAGAAGAAATCGAGGAGGAAAGAGTGGAAATCTTGCAGGAAGAGGTACACGCGAGGATTAAAGTAAACGCCGACGACATAAAACGGAAGTTCTTACAAAACGTATAAGTATAATATAAATTATGAAGCACTATCTATTCCTATGAAAATTACGGACACTAAAGATTGAATAGCATCGAGTTTCGCTGTACGTGTTTGACAGCTACTTCTTCTTCAGGAAAATTGTCACTTATAATTTTCCTGATGAAGCTATCGAATACGCAAGGAAACATTGATTTAATACTCAATTTTTCCACGTGTCCGTATAAAAATAATCAATGTATTTTGTATGAAGTTTAAGTACGGAGGATCAACCAATCATTTTCGTTGTTTGCAGGATGATGGAAAATGTCACTTGTGCAAATATTTTTATACTGTAGGAAACGAGAGCTTAATTATACACGGTAAGTACTAATTGAATTTACTTTTATGTTACTTTGCGAGTCGTTAAAGAATAGGTTACGGAAGATATGGTTTCATGTTGGCAGCATTGACAATAAATTTGTAACAACGAGCCAGGGGAAATTCCGCCATTTTTGACGCATACAAATGTTATTTGGCGCCCGGCGCATGATTTGGATTACTTTTGTTGTCTTCGCATAACGACAAATAAAAAATATACGTACAATGCAATCAATAATGACTGTCCAAATCACTATTTTAATTTAGTTTATAAGCATGGGCGTAGCCAGATACGGGCAAATGCCCGGGCTTGATATACGAAATGAAAAAAAAAAATTGATGATTATTACAAATTTTACAATACATTTCAAATATTTAAAAAATAATTTATGCTTTTCTTAAACCAATATATCTATACCTACCATTAAACATCTAATAATTATTGATTAGTATTAATAATTTTTTAAATATGTCCGGGTTTAGAAAAAAATCTGGTTACGCCCGTGTTTATAGGTTATATACGACATTTTCTTTTGTTTTTTGTTCATTTGATATTTTTATTTTTGTTTTGTTTTAAGAAATTGATGTTTTGCATTTTATTCCGCTGGTTTGTTTGTTTTGTCCTTTTGTTTCGTACTAGTTTCTTGACTTGCAAAAGTTTTCGGCCGGAAAATCGCCGTTTTTTCATTTAGTTATTTCTTTTTTCTGTCCGTTCTTTTGTTTTTTCTTCATATTTTTCTTTTAATCGAATTGGTTTTCGCTTTTTATTGACACCTTTTTCTTTTGTTTCCTACGAGTTTGTCTTTATTTGCTTATTTTTTATTCGTCGATTTTCATTTTTTCTTTTTGTAGTATCTTGGTATTTTTGTTTTACACTTCGGAGTTTGGGGTAATTGGTTTACTTTTTGGTAATAAGTTTGACGTTTGATTATATTTTTCAAAAGAAATTTGGCAAATCTGACCACTCTGACTCAGTTAACTGCTGGTTAAGTACCAAACCACAGTTTTCTTCTTTTTATTAAACCACGTTTTACTTCTTAATTCTTAGTTAAACTACGTTTTACATCTTAATGATTGTATGAACGACCAAAAAAAGGAATAAAACTAGTTAACGTTAAAGTAAAAATTCTGTAACTAGACTGCAATCAAAAAGGTAAGAAAGTAAAATACCCGAAAGCTCGGTTTTAGCGCACGCGTCCAGTTTTAGAAAACGAGTCGGAGACTTCTAAATAGACAAGTGCGTCAAAATGTCTTATGAAACGTGAATTTTTTCTATTTTGGTGCTTATATATGAACGAAATGTTAAAAATCGGCGTTAGTTTGTAACGTAGCATGGGGAATTTTTGTGTTGTTGATGGCGGTTGGTAAAATTGGTCGACGCTTAAAATAATTTCAAATAAACGACAGTTTTGAGGTTATGCCTATAATTATATATTTTGTGAGCTTATAAAATGTTTTACTAAAGTTTTGTAATTTGGGATGTTAGAAAATAAAAGTAGTTTCAAACATATATAACTTGGAGGTTGGATATTTGAACAAATCTAGCAGCGTGTGTTGCCACCAACCTGACAAAATAAAATTTCGGGTGATCTAATGTTCTACTTCATGAAATCCAAATGACTTCATTTGAGTTTCATAATGTAGCTCATTAAGGTCCAGTTTTACAAATGCGGCTTAACTTTGAGCTGAGGCTTAAACCCTTAGCAACGATTATTTCAACAATTGTTGTGAAGGATTTAAGCTTCGGCTCAAAGTTAAACCGTCATTGTAAAACTGGGCCTAAAGCACCGAAATAGAAAAGAAAGAGTATTATTTAAAAGAACAGGCAACAGATTCTGTAGAAATCATGTATAAATCAAAGGTTGGCTGCACTGCTTATCAGCAGTTATGTCATATGTCAAACATGGTAAACAGGTTTCCAGTGTATTTATTATAAAACTGTTATTTATTTAACACTGATATGAGTCTAATTGATAAAATTCAGTTAGAATTAGGAGGTATTTCAACTTTCAAATTTCGCCTTTACTGCACCATAACCTAAAACCTTCAAATTTCAGCGCAAGAACCATGGCCGAAAGACGTGAAGCTCTTCCAGCCCTACGAAATCGAACAAATACTGCTTCCGGACAACGCCAACTGCCTGGCGGTTCAGGCGTACTTGAAAATGTGCAACCTCGACTTCCAAATCGAATCTCGGCCAAACGCCGAGTACATGTCTCCGTCGGGAAAAGTGCCTTTTATTAAATGCGGGGCCTTCGTGGTGGCTGAGCTCGAAGGAATCGTGGCGTTCGTTAATCAAAAAGGCATATCACTCACTGAGGATTTAGAACTGGATCAGAAATCGGACTTGCGAGCTTATATGTCGCTGATAGATCATGTTCTTGGTAATGCTGAGGTAACTGATCTGAAATATTATTAGTTTTGTACTTTTGTTGGTCGACGTATCGGGGTGTGTGGGAGCTCTGAGGCTTGTTTAGATATGTAGAAATGCCCTTGTACACTTTTTCCTGTGGCCAAACTAATTTATTTACAGAGCAATGTTTAATGTTTACATAAAACTTTGTATGCATGTGTGTGTGTTTAATTAACAGTGTGATAGAAACACTCAGATGTGGCTGCTTTTCTCACTTTGTACAAGATTTTATACAAAATCTTTCAAGGTGTCAAATGAGCCATAGATAATATTCCATGGCTTGGATTATTTGATAGGAAACGTTTATTGATTGGACTCGACAAAAACTTAAATTTTTTTTGTAATTACAACCTCATCTTTATTAGGAGTATAATTATTTTCATTAAGAAAAAAAGGAGCTTGCACATGCTTTACGAAGTAGTTTTAACTACAAAGGGTTAAACTTTTTTATAATTCAGATCCAATTACCATATTGTTACAAATTTAGGATCGTTTTTAGATTACTTTAAAATAAAATACTCGATGAAACTAATAACTAATTTATTAACGACTTTAACATTAACACTAATTTATTTCATGCAACTAAACTAAACTTTTTTCGGGTCTTTGGACTATTTGTTTCCGTATTTCCGTGTTGTTTGGTTTGGTTAGAACTTATTTGTAAGGTTTTTCTGACGATTAATTTTAGATCTTTACATATTAATTTATATTTACTTACATTTAGACATATATATCTTTTAGGATGATTAGATTGTTGTTAGTTTCAACATTTTTATGATTTTATCAGGATGATTAGGTTGTTTTTAGATCTTTTTAGTGCTTTTAAGTTGGTAGTGTACTGAAGGCTGGCGAAATACATACCTACGGATATAAAAATTATTGTGAGCGAAGGGTTAATATCAATTATTTCATGCAAACTAATTTATTTTAACATAATAACTTTAATATAAACTCTGCTTCAAACTGAACTCATTCCCCAAGACGACTGTTTAAATATCCGCGCTGGTTTTCTAGATTGTTCGCTTTCGCGTAAATTCCGGCGTCAATCTGTCTCGTCGCGGTGATCCAGAGAATTCTGTCGCCGAAGCAGTCATACGTTTCATTCGCTTCTCGCAGCTTTGAGAATCCTGTCGCGCCTGGCCCTGACGCTTGTCGCTTCCGGCAAATGTCTATGAATCCTCACAGTATTTTTATAGCTGTAATTTACAGACCTATGTGTGCTGGTGTGATGTTGAAACATACAGGGAAGTTACCAAGCCCAGGAATGGCTCCGTTTACCCATGGCCGCTAAACTTAATTCAGACCTGGAGCAAAAGGTCAAGGGAGATTAAGAGGTTGAAAACGCTGGGCTGGTATGACAAAACGTTGGACGAGGTTTTCCAGGAAGTTGAAACCTGCTGTCAAGCTCTCACTGATCGCTTAGAAAATAATACATACTTCTTTGGCAATAAGTAAGTATATTGTACGTATGTAGGAGTTTTCTTTAACAGGAGTGAACTCAAGTTGAATTAATACAGCTTATGATTAAAACAACTAGGTATTCATCGGGTCCTGGACTTCTAGTGGCTTCAGTATTTTCTTTATGCAACCAATTGAAAAATTCCATTTATCGATTTATCTAGGAATGTTATAATTATCTGGTAATTTCAATTAAAATTGCCATTTGCTTCCATTGATATCTTTTTATCAATCAAATGCCGTAACACTAGTAAGACATAAATGTTTTACGCACCACTGTCTTCTGTCTTCACTTGATGTTTATAATAATCCTCATCTTTGCAAACCTATCGCCTTCAGAGGGCGTAAGCATCTTCAGATTCCCTTGATACGATCGGTTTATCTCTCGATAAACTATTGTTTGACGCTGTCGATTGCCGCCGGAAGGCAGCCATCTTGGTTTTGAAGATGGCGGCGGGCGTGGCGGCCGAGCTCCGCTCGCCGAGAGGCCTCACACGACATGGTTATCTCTACGCGAACGTTTTCGTCGACCGCGGCGCCTTCACCTCGGCTTCCAAGATGGCGTTGTCATCGCAACGGCCTTCTCTCCTTCAAGAACTTTCGTGTGATGGATTTTTCTCTTTCCGGATGTGATAAATTGAGAACAATTTATTTTAAATAGTATCGTATTTAATTGCATCGGCGCAGCGGGGTGATTTAGAAAAAAGTTCCGAGGAGGCCGCGGTGGCACAGGGCCGGATCCTCTTCCGCGGGGCGTACCGGACGGACGAAGGGTACAAGTCCGATGGTTGCTTCGAATTTCGACGGGAAAAAAATATTTTCCGAGAAGCGCGAAAAGGCAATGTCGATCGCGATTTCTTTGTCGGATTTTAAAAAATCGCGATTTCTTTGTCGGAAGGCCGAACCCGAAAACGTCGCACTCGTAGCGCGGAGCGGGATCCTCGCCACCACTTCAATGAACAAAATCCTGGATATTCTTTCGAATTTCGGAGATACAGATAAACGGGGCCCCGTTCGAAAAATTACGGTTCGGCTTGTGTGCGTTAGGACCGCACGTGGGGGCCCCCAGGTTACGTGGGCGAAGGATTGCTGCTGTTGATAAAAGAATTTTAAGAAATTCTGTCATCACGTGTCTCAGGAATTTTTTAAAAAGCTCGAAAATCGCGTTTTTTTTGGCCGCGGGCGTTTTCCGCTATTGGACTCGGGGCTGGGCTTCGGGGCAGACAAATAGGCCTCCGTACCTTGCGCCTAGGTTTGGAGTTCAGTCCGGATCGGTGATCAATTAAGGACCCCACAATTTTCCAAAAGTCGAAAAAGGGCGCTTTTTTTGGAATACGGGCCTGCGCCCGCTCTCTCCCGAACCGGAGGGCGGAACGGCTGACGTCGTCGTGTTCGCCGGACTTTTTTGGTCGCCTCGTTCAAGAAATCGGAGCACTGCAACGTCATTTAGGGGTCGAAAAAAATTCCCAAAAAGGAGCCTGCAAAGTCGGACTCCTTCACAAATTCACCCCTGACAATTCTTAATAATGATTTTAATAATAATCAAATAATGAATTACTAACTGCCCCCATTGATTTACAAAGTACCCCTTATATACCATCCGTACCGGATGCCACAAAGTGCGTTTTCTAAAAGTTTCGGTCCAAAGGTCGAATTTCAGAATAAAGTCCCAGCGAAAACGGAATTAAAGAGCGAGCGCGTTAATTGCTTTTAACGAAATAATTACAACGTTAATTTGCGTACGTTCGTTGGCCGAAGAGACTTTGATCTGGAACGTAAGCAGACGTCGGTCGATCATTCATGTTAGACCCGTGTCGATAACAGCACCTGTGAAATGCAACTGAACGATTTTTGCCTAAAAATTTTGTGTAAATCCAAAAGTAAGAAACGCATTAGGAACATGATTTTTCAAACGTGTCGGCGTCCAGACGCGGGGGTTGCGTAGCTTGGGGGTGAAAAGGGAGTAACAGGGAAACTGCAAACTAACTCATTAAAACAACAAGGATTACCTTTATTGTTTAAAGGTTAGAAATACAGATAACTGTATCCCACGACGACAATCAGATTAACTGATGTCTTCTACAAATTACGCCCATCTTTTATACTGCTAATGTATGTGACGCCATGACCAAATTCCGCAAAACTTTAATTGAACCCGTACTTTGCTTGGTTGCTGAAAAGGTGATGTCAGGATTTTCACGTTGTGTCCAATCGTCATTTCTATTAAATCGTGAATTAATTGATTGTTTTTAAACACATACAATGCCCGAGTTATTTTTGCGTATTTGCAACTTTGCGGATTCACGCTACAAGTTCATCGTTCATCGAGTCGTTGCACCAGCAAACCGCTTATCAGCAAATAACTCGTATTGCATTGGAAAAAATACATTTTAAATTAATTAAATACGATTTTCAAATTTTCCGTAATCGTGATAATATCACTTCGCGGCCTTCACTATAAAAACCATCCGAAACCCCTGCGGTTTTCGCAATCTCGAAAACATGCTGCAACGAGTAAAAAACGACGTTGTTTCGAAGTTTATTCTGAAAGGGGGAGGAAAATCGAAAATTCTTGAAGCAGAAAGCTTGCGCCTCAAATTTTAGTTCTTCTTCTGCACACTTTTCCGAGAAAACCACACTTTTATCAATTTACCAACACTGTTGCGAGGAAATTAATTCTGAACTGCAATAAAATTACGAAAGAAATGCAAAATTACAGATATCACAGAAGTTTTTGAATTTCACGGCCTATTCAAAACTGACGTTGGATTATTTAATTTTTCTAGATTTACTGAACTGGACGCTTTATCTTACGGACACATTTGCACAATACTTACGACCTGTCTTCCCGCTGGTCAGAACGGATTGGCATTTGTTGTAAAAAAGTTTGATAAGCTCGTAAATCACTGCCAACACATCGACAGAGAAATAATGGGAAACGAAAGGGATCTCGAAGTAAACTATTGGTTTGCGTGTAATCAAACACATTTCCCTGTAAACGATCAGGTTTGATACGGATTCAACAAATTAATTAATAATGTTTTTATGACATGTTTACTGTGCATAGAGCGGAAAGGGAGATGAGTTGCAAGCGAATTCTTCATCGAGCGCTGATATTATTGATACCGAAGCGTCCCTGTCGGCCGAATCTACCCTTCCGGATATTAAAGGATCGGGAGATGAAATTAAAGAGAATGAAGGCAGCGAATTACAATTTTTGCGCGTCTTAAGTGATTTAAAATGTTTGTTTTTTTTTGTTTGCAGACCGACCGAGTTAGATGCGCTAGTTTTCGGGCATCTCTTCACAATCCTCACCACACCGTTGCCAAATTTGGAGCTGGCGAACACAGTGAGGAAATTTCCTACGTTAATAAATCTCGTTAAAAAAGTGGAGAAAGATTTTTTTAAACGTGAAACCGAACACTGAAGGTTTTATTTAGCGCAAGAAAGAAAAAAAAAATTGTGTAGTAATTTAATTACATGTTTTAATTAACTCTGAGGATGTTTTATTTTTGTTGTTTATACGTACACACTGAAAGTTTCTCATAATATTTCTTTTATTAATCGTACGTGTTAAAAACATTACAATTTCATTCATAAAAAGAAGCACTTTATTTATTTAATTAATTAATTTCGTGTAGTAGATTCTCATCACTTGAAGCAAATTAAAATAATAATAATAATTAAGTTTCGGTTAAGAACCAGAGCTGCATTTCCTTCTGCAAAAGTGAGGATATTTACAAACGACAAAAAAAAATAAAATAAAGAAATGCACTGTGATTCAGAACCAGCGAGCGAAAGCGAGCACACAGCGCGTTCGTGTGCGTTCGTCGCTCGGATGATCAGTGTGTGTCAAATTTAATAAAAGTACATCGTCTTCACTGCGAAAAGACAAGACTTTTATCAAATTTAAGCTCCTAAATTTACATGTAAAACCCTCCACCGTTTTTGTTATACGTATATTATCACGATATGTCAGTGGCATCGCCGTTTTCAACAAAACAAAGACATTAAATTCTTTTTGAAATTGAATAAAAATTATGCGATGCCTCTCTTATTAAAATTAAAGGAGAGAGAGAGAGAGAGAGATAGAAAAAAAAGAATTAGGATAAGTTCTTACTGGAATTACAGAGACCAAAAGATACAGCCAAAATACAATTAATTAAAAGCTGTATCTTAAGCGTTAACTATTATTGAGCAGATACAACTTTCACAGTCTCTATTTGTTCATACACTTGACTAGTGATGCTCATGTTTATTCAGTTTATAAATAAATGTACCCGAAGAGAACTGTGAATAACTCAGAAAGAATTAGACCATTGTACAAAATTTGTCGTTGTAGTGCAAGACCGGCAGACATTAATTAATACAAAAAAAAAAACGAATGATAACGGCAGTAAGTTCGAATTAAATAATTAGGTGAATAAGGCCCGATTTCTTCACCTACGGATAAATTTATCCGCCAGGTAGTATCCAGGGAAACTATTATCGATACAATCGTTTCCAAGGAAAATATCTGGCAGATAAATTTATCATGAGGTGAAGAAATCGGGCAGAAGACGGCTGCAGTACATCGGCGGACCGGATTTTTCTTTTAAACTAATTACGTCGACGTCACGATTCTCATACATTAAAAAAAAAGAATACTGAACGTATAATATGGAACAATGGCCAATGTACAGCAGTGTCTTTTAACTGCTGTGACTGTAGGCAGTGTTTGTGTATGGTCCGCTGTAGATCGAACTGCTCGGATTCGAAGTCGTCTTTTTCGTTCTTCTTCTTGTCAGGAGGCACAGAATAGCGGCAATGACGCAGAGCATTAAAATCAGGCCGGCAATGCATATTCCAATCGCAAAACTTCGTTGAGAGATGCATATGCTGTCTTCTGGGGTCTGCAAAAAGACAAAGAAAATCTCAACATGTTTTGATCGCCTTTAGAAAACCAGTAAAAATAAGAGCGAAGTTGAAAAAGCTGCGTATTATTGGTTGACGGCCGGTGACGACACCTCTGACGTCATTAATGACGTGTAACGCTTTTTTAACGACTATCTATACCATAAAATTAATTTTGCATTCAACGTGCACATGTTACAGAAACCGTTGCGGTTTAGAAAAACCGCTTTCAAAAACCACCTGTGCACACCAAGTTTTGTGTCGCATTTATTTTCCATGGCGCAATATTCGGATAGCGACGTAAATAGGCGTGGCGTGAAACTCTAGCGGCGGCGTAGTATGCATTTTTATAATTGTATGCATAATTGTTTTTTTTTTTATATAATGTAAATTGCGTCTCACGTCTCACATTTAATTTTGTGGTGCAAGTCGCAGTTGTATTTTATCTATCTCGAAACAATCTGGCAATGAATCTTTTTACGATTTCGCTGTGTCGGCATTTTAATTGCCTTGGGTTAAACTTTTATCGGCCCATGGTCTGTACCTCTTGCGTCGATGTGTAAAATCAACGCAAGGAATTTAATTCCCACGAAAAGTTCACAATTGTGTAATTTTTCCTGGGATTAAACATTCAATTTAATACCCACAAAAAATTCACAGTTGTGTATTTTTCGTGGAATTTAAATTGAATGTTTCTCAACGTTTAGAATAAGAATGAACAGATTAAACAGCGACATCCTACGATCGACTTTTGACTTGACATTGCAGTAGGATTGGCGAATTGAAGCGGTTTGCTACATAATGCAAGGTGGCCATGCTAGCTGTCAAAGCACAATGAAACTTTTAAAAATCTTTGTTGCAAGCCGTTTTTGATTGCAGTGAATCTCTCGAGCAGCCTCTGTACAGCTGTTGCGGCCCAATTTGGGGCTTCATCAGCAGAAGCGCAGCTCGAGAGTTCCACTGCCAAGCCAAAACGATTCGACCAAGGTTAATCGCATTTGCGATCTAATAGTAATTGTAATTGAACAGATTAAACAGCGACATCCTACGATCGCCTTTTGACCTGACATTGCAGTAGGATTCACTGCAATCCAAAACGATTTGCAACAAAATTGTTTAGAATAGGCATTCAAATTAATTTCCACGAAAAATTCACAGTTGTGTATTTTTCCTGGGAATTAAGTTGAATGTTTCACAACGTTCAGAATATGCATTCAGTTTAATTTTTCCTCGAGAAATTCACAGTTGTGTATATTTCGTGAAAATTAAATTTAATGTTTGTTCTAACTGGTTGTAAAGCTCGACGTCGTTTTAGTTTTTTGTGTTACCTTGTTGCTAGGATTGACTACGTTTATAATCTCTTAAGCAAACCGTTAAAAATCTTTTAAGTACGCATCAGTTTATCAATAGTGTCCAGGAAATATCAAAATGTTGCATCTCAATCCGCTTGAAATTTCAATCGATTGAAACAATATTTAATGTTTGAATCCCGATATAAACGTCTCTAATTTGTCATTTAAATCCGATTGAGATTTTACCTAAATCCGCTTGAAAATCGGGATTGAAGTGACAAAGCCGCATAGAAAAATAGCGATGCAAATCGCAGACTTTGTTGTACATCCCAGAACACCCTGGCAATAAATCTTTTCCGATTATAAATGCCTCAAGTTAAACTTTTGTCGGCCCACTGTCCGTATTTTTTCCGTTGATTTGTGAAATTCACGCAAAAAACGTTTAGAATAATCATTCAACTTAATTAATTGTGAATTTTATGTGGGAATTAAATTGAATGATTATTCTAAACGTGGAGACTGGTTGTAAAACTCGGCACCGCCTCAGTCTTTTTTGTGACTTCTTGTTCCTGCGAAGTACTCTTTTTATCAACTTGTTATTTCGATGGAGTTATAGATTGCTTTCACGCCAGACATTTGACGCCATTGATTCCTCTTGACATCGTCTTAAACACGGTTGGTTTCGGTTTATGTCACGATGATTTTGATTCGTGCAAGGCACCCTTCCTCCTGTTTGGCTTTATTAATTTGTGGCGAGCATGTAGCAGCTAGCATCTACTACGTTTATCTCGAACGTTTAATCCGCTTGAATTTTGAATGTTTCGTGTGGGGGTCCCGGCCCCATAGCTGCTTATATTCCGTGACGAACACAGGCGACTTGCTTGTTTTGATATCGACAGGACCTCGGGGAGGTTTCCTGCAATTGTACGACTTTGGTTGAAGGTAATCGGGTGCCCTGGTGGATCAAAAACTCGTTAGAGCTTGTCTCAGCTTGTCCTTGGCTTTATTACGGAGATTTCAGTCGGAGTTAATCTAATTTTTTTATGCATCTTAGTATTTATTATTCAAATTAGATTTTTTTTTATACATCTTAGAACGCTCCGGCAATAAATTCTTTTACGATTTCGCTGTTTCACCGTAACACACATTAATTTTAGAATTTTAGTCGAGGCTATACTACTATCGCGTTGAAGTATTCGACGCCGCCGTCGTCCTCTAACGAAGCAATAAATTAAGTTTGCGTTCTTTTTGAATTCGCTTAACTAGTCAATATTTTGGTCTCAATATTTAATTGCATTTCATAAATTAGTATAAAAGTTAAGGTGCGCACATACCCTTCTGGTGTCTATATTTTTATAACGCAAGTTGCGCCCCACATCTTTGAGGTAATTTTGTGGTGCAAGTCGCAGATTGTTTTTTTTTATACATCTAAGATTTTTTTTATGTATCTTACAATTTTTTTATACACCTTAGAATTTCTTTATACATCCTAGATTTTTTTTATACATCTTAATTTTTTTTTTATTCAAATTATATTTTTTTTATACATCTTAGAACGCTCCGGTAATAAATTCTTTTACAATTTCGCTGTTTCACCATTACACACATTAATTTTAGTCGAGGCTGTACTGCTATCGTGTTGAAGTATTCGACGCCGCCGTCGTCCTGTAGCGAAGCAATAAATTAAGTTTGCGTTTTTACTGAATTCGCTTAACATGTCAATATTTTGGTCTCAATATTTAATTGCTTTTCATAAATTAGTATCAAAATTAAGGTGCGCACACACCCTTCTGGTGTCTATATTTTTATAACGCAAGTTACGTCCCACATCTTTGATGTAATTTTGTGGTGCGAGTCGCAGATTGTTTTTTTTTTATATATCTTAGATTTTTTTTATGTATCTCGTAGCTGCTTATATTCCGTGGCGAACACAGGCGACTTGCTTGTTTTGATATCGGCGGGACCTTGGGGAGGGGAGGTTTCCTGCAATTGTACGACTTCGATCGGAAGTAATCGGGTGCCCTGGTGGATCAGAAACTCATTAAAGTTTGTCCCAGCTTGTCCTCCTTTATTATAGAGATTTCGGTCGGAATTAATCTAGTGCCCTGGTGGACCAAAAACTCATTAGTGTTTGTCTCAGCTTGTCCCCTTTCTTACGGACAGATAAGTTTGCGAGTTTTCGCGCAAATTATTATAGTCATGCATCAAGTAACTTCTAGTCTAATTAATTCTCGGCACTTTTTGAAAATGTTGATGAAGATATCAATTATTTTGTGATGAAAACCTTTGTTTGTTACAAATTCTTGGTAGGTATGTTGCGCGTGCTTGTAAATGCTTGGTACGTTCTGGTGATTACCTTTTAAGGCAAACTTCAGCATGTAATGATAAATAACGAATGCAAATACATTAAATTAGTCTGTGCGTGACTTACCTTCTCGCTGTAGACGGAATCGTCATCGGAATTGACTTTGGCGAGGTCGTTAGCCTCATTTACGTAGAGGCCACTAAAGACCTCGATGGTCGCCGGAGTCCCTTCGCTTGTATCGGCGGCGTTGCTTGCTTGCCTACGCAACCGGTTGGACCCGCAGTTGGGCGGCTGCAAGCAAACACACAACAAATTAAACAAACCCAACACTTCTTTTCCGCGAACCGCAAATTACAATGCAATCAGGTTTTTATTGTACCCCATCCACCTCAGATACCATCTTGTGTGATCCACCGCAATTAGGTAACTCGAGTTCGATCTCGCCGCTTCCTTATTCGTTTCGCGCATTCAATGGCCATTGTATGTTGGCCGATTAAGTTAATCTGATCGAAGAAGGAAAAATCTCTTGCAGAGAGGAGTAACGGTACTTGCCGTGAGTCAGATTCCAAAAAGCGGCGGCGCTGGTTCGCGGAGGTTACACGGGTCGGGGAAAAACGCAAATACATTAATGCACGATGCGATGATGTTAAGCGCTGCTGCACCCAAGGTCAAGTGATGTCAGGCACATTCCTCCTGTTATTGCTTTAAACGAAGGATCTTTTTATATACCTACGTGAAAACGGAAAGCTGTTCTGATCTTTTCAACTCATAAAAATATTATGTTTTCGGCATTTATTTTCCTTTATATTAATTTATTTTATTTGGAAGCGACTAGAAGCCAATTTAGTTTCAATTAAAAAGATCACTAAGTACGTGATTTTAATTTGTTAATTCTGAGGAACCTATGTTAGATGATGTTAGAACGTTGGGCTAGGGGCGCCTAGGTACCTCGCCGGTGTTCGTGGGAAGGGCGCTCGCGATTACACCGGAGATAGTTTCGAGAAGGCTGCTGAGCATTCCCGAACTCTCGTTTACTCACCGTGCTTGTTTCACAACCGTCGTCAGCCTTCATGCACAGCTTAACATTGCACTGGTAATACACGGATTCGGTGTAGGGAAACTTGTGCGCTTGGAACTTGACAAGGGCCTTCGTCTTGTCCGCCGAGTACTCGAACAACCCCATGATTTCCGGATCGAGGGGGCAACCGTCGTCGTTGATCAGCTTCTGCTCGCCCCATCCGAGACCGTCGCGCACCAAACAGTCGGTCACTCGAATTCCGTAGGTTTCTTGCTCGTCCAGGGAGACCTGGAGGGACAAGGGATCGCCGATTTTCACGTTCTCCGCCACCTCCCTTTCGCTGGGATCCCCCGAGAATATTTTCATCGTGCAACCAGGCATCGGCGTCGTGCCGGTGATCGGATCGGATTTCATATAACTGAAAATTGAACAAAAAATAAAAATAAATAAATCATCCTCGATCATTAAAAATCATTCTGTGCATTCCTCGACCGTAAAAAATGATTATGTGCATGAGAACGTGAACTCACTCGAGTTTCGGTCCATCGTTGACCGTAACGGTATTGTTCCTCGTGTTGTACTTGCACCGAATATGGAAACCTCTACCTTGATTTGTTACCAACTTTAGATGAGGTTGTACCACTATCGTGTTGAAGTATTCGATGCCGCCGTCATCCTGTAACGAAGCAATAAATTAAGTTTGCGTTCTTTCTGAATTCGCTTAACATGTCAATATTTTGGTCTCAATACTTAATTGCATTTCATAAATTAGTATAAAAGTTAAGGTGCGGACACACCCTTCTGGTGTCTATATTTTTATAACGCAAGTTGCGCGCCCCACATCTTTGATGTAATTTTGTGGTGCAAGTCGCAGATTGTTTTTTTTTTATACATATCAGATTTTTTTATACATCCTAGAATTTTTTTATATATCTTAGTGTTTTTTATTCAAATTAGATTTTTTTTATACATCTTAGAACGCTCCGGAAATAAATTCTTTTACGATTTCGCTGTCTCACCATTACACACATTAATTTTAGAATTTTAGACGAAGCTGTACCACTAACGTGTTGAAGTATTCGATGCCGCCGTCATCCTGTAACGAAGCAATAAATTAAGTTTGCGTTCTTTCTGAATTCGCTTAACATGTCAATATTTTGGTCTCAATATTTAAGTGCATTTCATAAATTAGTATCAAAATTAAGGTGCGCACACACCCTTCTGGTGTTTATATTGTCTATATTTTTATAACGCAAGTTGCGCCCCACATCTTTGATGTAATTTTCTGGTGCAAGTCGCAGTTTGTTTTTTTTTTTATTACATCTTAACATTTTTTTACATATCTTACAATTTTTTTATACCTTTTAGAATTTTTTTATACATCCTAGATTTTTTTTATACATCTTAGTATTTTTTATTCAAATTAGATTTTTTTTCATACATCTTAGAACGCTCCGGCAATAAATTCTTTTACGATTTCGCTGTCTCACAATTACACACATTAATTTTAGAATTTTAGACGAGGCTGTACCACTAACGTGTTGAAGTATTCGATGCCGCCGTCATCCTAGAACGAAGCAATAAATTAAGTTTGCGTTCTTTCTGAATTCGCTTAACTAGTCAATATTTTGTCCTCGATATTTAATTGCATTTCATAAATTAGTATAAAAGTTAAGGTGCGCACACACCCTTCTGGTGTTTATATTTTTAGAACGCAAGTTGCGCCCCACATCTTTGACGTAATTTTGTGGTGCAAGTCGCAGATTGTTTTTTTCTTATACATATCAGAATTTTTTTATATATCTTAGAATTTTTTTATACATCCTAGAATTTTTTTATACATCTTAGTATTTTTTATTCAAATTAGATTTTTTTTCATACATCTTAGAACGCTCCGGCAATAAATTCTTTTACGATTTCGCTGTCTCACAATTACACACATTAATTTTAGAATTTTAGACGAGGCTGTACCACTAACGTGTTGAAGTATTCGATGCCGCCGTCATCCTAGAACGAAGCAATAAATTAAGTTTGCGTTCTTTCTGAATTCGCTTAACTAGTCAATATTTTGTCCTCGATATTTAATTGCATTTCATAAATTAGTATAAAAGTTAAGGTGCGCACACACCCTTCTGGTGTTTATATTTTTAGAACGCAAGTTGCGCCCCACATCTTTGACATAATTTTGTGGTGCAAGTCGCAGATTGTTTTTTTCTTATACATATCAGAATTTTTTTATATATCTTAGAATTTTTTTATACATCCTAGAATTTTTTTATACATCTTAGTGTTTTTTATTCAAATTAGATTTTTTTTATACATCTTAGAACGCTCCGGCTATAAATTCTTTTACGATTTCGCTGTTTCGCCATCACACACATTAATTTTAGAATTTTAGACGAGGCTGTACCACTATCGTGTTGAAGTATTCGATGCCGCCGTCGTCCTGTAACGAAGCAATAAATTAAGTCTGCGTTCTTTCTGAGTTCGCTTAATATGTCAATATTTTGGTCTCAATATTTAAGTACATTTCATAAATTAGTATAAAAGTTAAGGCGCGCACACACCCCTCTGATGTCTATCTTTTTATAACGCAAGTTGCGCCCCACATCTTTGAGGTAATTTTGTGGTGCAAGTCGCAGATTGTTTTTTTTTATACATCTTAGAATTTTTTTTTTGTATCTTACAATTTTTTATACATCTTAGAATTTCTTTATACATCCTAGAATTTTTTATACATCTTAGTATTTTTTATTCAAATTAGATTTTTTTTATACATCTTAGAACGCTCCGGCAATAAATTCTTTTACGATTTCGCTGTTTCGCCATCACACACATTAATTTTAGAATTTTAGACGAGGCTGTACCACTAACGTGTTGAAGTATTCGATGCCGCCGTCGTCCTGTAACGAAGCAATAAATTAAGTTTACGTTCTTTCTGAATTCGCTTAACTAGTCAATATTTTGGTCTCAATATTTAATTGCATTTCATAAATTAGTATCAAAGTTAAGGTGCGCACACACCTTCTGGTGTCTATATTTTTATAACGCAAGTTACGCCCCACATCTTTGATGTAATTTTGTGGTGCAAGTCGCAGATTGTTTTTTTTATTACATCTTAACATTTTTTTTTACATAACTTACAATTTTTTTATACATCTTAGAATTTCTTTATACATCCTAGAATTCTTTTATATATCTTAGTATTTTTTATTCAAATTAGATTTTTTTATACATCTTAGAATGTTCCGGCAATAAATTCTTTTACTATTTCGCTGTTTCGCCATCACACGCATTAATTTTAGAATTTTAGACGAGGCTGTACTACTATCGTGTTGAAGTATTCGTCGTCCTGTAACGAAGCAATAAATTTAGTTTGCGTTCAAAACTATCATCCTTCCAAGATCAACAGCAACAGCACATCATATATTTTAACATCCTTTGAGAAACGGAAGCTATTATTTTTATTATTATACTCAGGAAGGTATGTAAAAAGAAAATAATTGCAGGAAGCAATCGAGCGCGGTGGAGTTTTGTCATTTTTCTACTATGATTGTGAACCACCCTGTACACTGTGTGTAGAAATTCTTAAATGATTCTTGCGTTTTTCATAAACACACGTGTACGAGAGATACTTCCGGTTGTTGCTTTCTCGTGCGACGATTGTTTCCAACACAGGAAGTCTTCACGTCGAGATAACTCGGCGATCCTAAAAAAAGAACCAACAAGAGTTGTCACGAATGTATAATCACTTATAACGTAATATGCAGTAATTATAGTAAAAGTTATTATATTGCTGTTGATTATTCTGCGGAAATCGATCGCGCCGAGCTTGCTCTCGATCGGTTCCAATGAAAGCTTTCATTATTTCTCGGAGACTTTACTTTTTAAAATTAAATACATGGGTAAGTGCGATTAACAAATGGGAAATAACCAAAAATTATTTTTTTTTGTTAAAGTCAAGTCAGAGAGATAATTTAGTTGTAAGTTAAGCTGAGTTTTCTTCCTTACAGTGTTGTTTTCTTTTTACATTCATTTCGGTCTGTGCGCTTCACGCCATAATTTTCGATATTTTTCCTGGATGTTAAGAAAGTGTAAGCAACGCGAGAGTACTCACGTCGATGCGCGCTATTGTATAATTCTGAATGTATTTAATATTTTTGCGTTCGATAACCCAATTCGAGATTGTTCACATTCACATTCTCATTTTCGTGTGTGTTTTCGTTATCGTTAAATTACGTAAGCTTAAAATCCGGATCTTAGCAGCGGTCGAAAGACCACGAGTTCAAGTCCGGACACAAAGTTACACGGATTAAACGGTTCGCAGGAAATAAGCCGCATTTATTAATCGTTTCGCGAGAATATATTTCAAGAAGTGATTGCATGTGAAGTTTGTTTTTCCTGAGAACAAAGCCAGCGAAGCATAGTCTACTGAATAATCCATCGCCATTAATTAATTCGAATTGTTTTCACTTTATAAGTCACTTTGATTTATGAGACTGGAATCTCGATTGAGACTGAGATTTATTCTCTCTGTAATAACATTTGCAAATCACAAAGAAACAGTTCATCAAATGCTATGGCCCACGTCCGTTGGTAACCCCACGCGGTTTAACCAAATAATACAAAAGCCGCTATCGAATCGAGTGTATAAGGAAACCGAGCTTGGGAACGGCCACGCTAAACTGGTTCTTATGTGCGGGTACGCACGGGTTGTCCGGGGAAGCCCACACGAAACAGGCTTTCAGTAAATCAGACCACGTACCACGAAGGTCGTCCTCATGATTGTGGGTTGCCGAAAGGTCACATGCGGATAAAAAAAAGGAAAACTCTTGCAAAATTTGCTTCACGTGGATTATTTTCGCTCGGGCAAATATTTATAGCAAACTTAACGGCATTAGCCTACGCCGCGCCGTGCGCAACAATATATTATGTCATACCTCTGTTAGAATCAATATTTTAAAAGAAAGTGATTTGCGCCGGCGTTTACTTTACGCAGGTACACTTTTTCACGCTTATTTGTGAAGGTCCAATGTCCAAGAATACACAAAAAAAAACTGAGCCGAAATCAACTGATAAAAGAGTCTTTAGCAAGAATGTCGTGGATTGTGTTTCGTCATCGTTTAAGCATAATTTATTGCTTTGAATGTAATATGATTTGCTGGTGGGATATTCTCAAACGACTTAAATTTCAATTGTCAGCATGGAATTCTCTTTATTAAAACGTTAATTTTGCAGTGATATTTAAAATAAAATACCATCCATTATTAGGCGAATTGTTTGAAGATTAAGACTCATGAGAAAGTGAAAGTGAAAGCGCAATGAAACAGACAGAGTGGATACGCAAAGAATAAGACGAACAAATAACAAAAAAAAAAAAAACAAAAGAAGATCGACAGGTTTCCCTCGAAGCGTGTGATGTAATCGAATCGCCAAAGGAAAAAAAATAATCCGACTGACAGTGACGTGTCAGTTGTAATTTGTTTTGGAATTGGTTCGATTGTAAGTCAGCGGAACAAAGAACGACGAAACATGAAGAAGAAGAAGAAGATGAAAAAGAAACGATTTTCGTCAAGAAACAAAAGCGGATTATTAGTTTGAATGTCAAAACCGAAATGAAAACTAAAGAAAAAACCAAAATAAATCGACGAAAACGCAAAACGACGTAAATGCTAAGAAAAAGAAACAAAAGATGCACGTGAAACAAAAAAGGACATTTCTTAGGCGGACGAAAATAAAAAAAAAGAAACAGAAAATATCTACAAGGGAGAAATAATGTTAACAAAATAATTGAAACTGACGAAGATCGACAGGACGGATATGCGAAGAATAAGACGGACAAATAACAAAAAAAAAACAAACAAAAGAAGATCGACAGGTTTCCCTCGAAGCGCGTCATGTAATCGAATCGCCAAAGCAAAAAAAAAAGATAATCCGTCTGACAATGACGTGTTAGTGTCAGTTGTAAATTGTTTTGGAATTGTTTCGATGGTAAGTCAGCGGAACAAAGAACGACGAAACATGAAGAAGAAGAAGAAGATGAAGAAGAAACAAAAGAAAATCGTCAAGAAACAAAAGCGGATTATTAGTTTGAATGTCAAAACAGAAATGAAAACTAAAATAAAAACCAAAATAAATCGACGAGAATGCAAAACGACGTAAATGCCAAAGAAAAAGAAACAAAAGATGCACGTGAAACAAAAAAGGATATCTCTTAGGTGAACGAAAACAAAGAAAAAGAAAATGTCTACGCGGGAGAAATAATGTAAACAAAAAAATTTACAAATGACGAAGATCGACGTTTGTTTCGGCAACGGAGCGTAAATAAAATCAAATCGCCAATGCGGGAAACAAAAGAAAACAAGTGACATGGACTGCGAAGATGAGAAAGAAAACTGTAACAAACGAAATGTAACGAACAAGCAACTTGGATGCGTGAAGACGAGGACAAACAAATGAAGATCGACTATTTTCTAATAAAACAAGTGACGTGGACTGCGAAGATGAGAAAGAAAAACTGCAAGAAACGAAATAATTGAAATAAACAAATAACTTGGATCGGACTGTAAAGATGAGAAAGAAAACTGTAACAAACGAAACGTAACGAACAATCAACTTCGATGCGCGAAGAGGAGGACAAACAAATGAAGATCAACTATTTTCTAATAAAACAAGTGAGGTGGACTGCGAAGATCAGAAAGAAAACTGCAAGAAACGAAATAATTGAAATAAACAAATAACTTGGATCGGACTGTAAAGATGAGAAAGAAAACTGTAACAAACGAAACGTAACGAACAATCAACTTCGATGCGCGAAGAGGAGGACAAACAAATGAAGAACGACTATTTTCTAATAAAACAAGTGACGTGGACTGCGAAGATCAGAAAGAAAACTGCAAGAAACGAAATAATTGAAATAAACAAATAACTTGGATCGGACTGTAAAGATGAGAAAGAAAACTGTAACAAACGAAACGTAACGAACAATCAATTTCGATGCACGAAGAGGACAAACAAATGAAGAACGACTATTTTCTAATAAAACAAGTGACGTGGACTGCGAAGATCAGAAAGAAAACTGCAAGAAACGAAATAATTGAAATAAACAAATAACTTGGATCGGACTGCAAAGATGAGAAAGAAAACTGTAACAAACGAAACGTAACGAACAATCAACTTGGATGCGCGAAGACGAGGACAAACAAATGAAGATCAACTATTTTCTAATAAAACAAGTGACGTGGACTGCGAAGATGAGAAAGAAAACTGCAAGAAACGAAATAATTGAAATAAACAAACTTGGATCGGACTGCAAAGATGAGAAAGAAAACTGTAACAAACGGAATGAAACGAACAAGAAACTTGGATGCGCGAGGAATGAGACGAGACAAACAAATGAAGATCGACTATTTTCTGGCGAAATCTGATGGTTTCTAATCAGACTGCCAACAAAAACAAACGAACAATTCGTATGTAGAATGACAATAATTATTGTAGAATGTGAAACATTAATGCGATTGTAAAAAGCGAAACGGAACGGAAATAGAATAAAGAACGACGAGATGCGAAAAGGAAAAGATGAAGATTAAAGAAGAGAATATCGTTGATGATTATGCGGGTGGGTCAAGACCGATAAGAAAACAAAAGAAGAAAAGAAAAAACAGCCATTTCTCCCCAATAGAAAACAAAAGAACAAATGCAGACGAAAAAAAAGAATGCGCGTAGACCGCAATGAAACAAATGAAAACTTAATTTTCTAACTCTGTTTTCCCTATCTTTTGATTTCTAAAACAAATGAGAATCGATGCGATATTCTTTTGTTTTTCGTTTATCATGCAAACTTAACTTCCCGATTTTTTTTGCTTATCTTTTGATTTTCAAAATAAACGAAAATCGATGCGATATCCTTTTGTTTTTCGTTTATCATGAAAACTTAACTTTCTAACTATTTTTTCCTTATCTTTTGATTCTCAAAATAAATGATAATCGATGATATTCTTTTGTTTTTCGTTTATTATGGAAACTTAACTTCCCGACTTCTGATTGCTCATCCTTTGATTTTCGAAATAAATGAGAATCGATGGGATATTTTTTTGTTTTTCATTTATCATGGAAACTTAACTTACCGATTTTTTTCGTTTATCTTTTGATTTTCAAAATAAAGGACAATCGAAGCGATATTCTTTTGTTTTTCGTTTATTTAGCGAAAGCTCTAAAAAAAAAACGGTGAACCGTGACGAAACAAATGAAAACTTGATTTGCGTCGTCGATTCTTTTTCCGCTTTCGATTTCCAAAACGAATGGCACTCGACGATTCTCTTTCGTTTCTTTTGCGATATTCATTTGTTTTACGTTTATTGAATGAAAGTTCAAAAAAGAAAAAAGAAAACTGTGGACCCTGACGGAACGAATGAAAACTTGATTCGTGTCGTCGAATCTTTTTCCACTTTCGATTTTCAAAACGAAACGGCACTCGACGATCTTCTTTTGTTTTCCGTTCGTTCGATTGTGCACTTCACCTTTGTCTACGTCAGTTTTCTTTTGTTTCTCGTCGACGTCGAATTAATTCTTGTTCACTGTATTGTGTCGAACCTATCTGCGCGATTTTTTTTTTAATTTTCAAATTTTCTGTATCCTAATCCTAACGAACTGTTTAATGTAAACAGGTATGTTCAAACCGGCGATTTAAAAGCGCTATTTTTCTTGACGTTATCTCTTTCTTTCCTTCGTTTAGATTAACTTTTATCGGAGTTTCAATGCTGCACGTACGTAAATGATTTTTAATGAATTCACGATTCTTCTTTCTTTTAAACTGTAGCTGTAAATGTGGCAACGTTGTTTCATGTTTGCCACTATAATTTTGTTCTTTTTTTAATTTTCAAAGCGAACTCACTTAAATTTTCTGTATCTTAGTCCAAACGAACTGTTTAATTTAAGCAGGTATGTTTTTAAGCAGGTGACTTAAAAGCTCTATTTTTTTACGTTATCTCTTTCTTTCCTTCGTTTAGATTAATTTTCATCGGAGTTTTAATGCTGCATGTATGTAAATGATTTTTAATGAATTCACGATTCTTCTTTTTTTTAACTTTAGCTGTAGATCTGGCAACATTGTCTCATATTTGCGCATTAAATTTGTTCTTTTTTTAATTTGCAAAGCCAACTCACTTAAATTTTCTGTACCTTAATCCAAACGAACTGTTTAATTTAAGCAGGTATGTTTAAGCCGGTAATTTAAAAGCGCTATTTTTTTGACGTTATCTCTTTTTTTCTCTCGTTTAGATTGATTTTTATCGGAGTTTTAATGTTGCATGTATGTTCATGATTTTTAATGAATTCGTGATTCTTCTTTCTTTTCAACTCTAGCTGTGTGGCAACGTTGTTTCGTACACTGGAAACGATCTTTGAGCATCGTTTGAAATGCTATTTGCGCGATAATTTTGTTCAATTTTTTTAATTTTCAAAGCGAAGCGTCCTCGGTTTTTTTTTTCACGTCGTAAATCTAATATCTGCAAAGAAACTAAAGAGGTCGCCACTGTACTGTAAAATTCAGCGGACACCCCAAACTTACATCGCAAACTGACGCATGACGCGCTTCATTCGCTCTTGGTCTTGTGTTATCCGCGATTATAAGATTAAGCCATAGAGGTTAAGTAACTGGAGGAGTAACGAGCGAGCAGAAAACGAGCCAATTTTCGGACTCGCGCTATCCTCTCTTGTATGGCAAAAGTAAAGAGCACCGGAGAACACAACACGTGTGTGACAAAGTGCGCTACCACGTTCGTTTTGCCATACTAAAGACCCTCGGCCGGACCGGTTTTCAGTAATACACTTTATATGGCACGGCGTCCTCCAGGGGTGTAACCCGATGGATTAAACCAACACACGCAGAAGCGTATTGGAATTTCTTTATTTTATCATTTCCAGTGAGAGTTTGGTACACTGACTGTAAAGCGACATTAAAGAGAAAGAAGGAGTAAGATAAGTGAAATAAGGAAACGAGAAACTCAATGTGTGTAGTACAAAAGAAGGTATTTCAAGCTGAAGAACAAAAAGTAATAAATGAACGACGCAAAAAAAAAACAAGAGGAAACATTAAAGCAAAATACATCGAGTGTACGGTATAAACTAAAGTAAGTTAGTATCATTGAAATTTAGAAACAAAATGCATCGTACGGGTACGGTATAAACTAAAGTAAGTACGATTGAAATTAAATACGGTCCTGTTACAAGAGAAAACCGTTTGTCAAGTAATTTAAGCAAATGAAATTCGTCATGAAACCGCATACCAAATGATCCTCAGAATTTCAAACAATTGTAACGTATGCGTGTGTGAGGTGTGCCCCTTGCATGTACGTAATGAATATTAAGCCCCCTCTCCCCCTCCCCCCATCAAGTGTTTAAGTCGTTTTCGCCTCTTACGGCAACAAACGTGTGAGTAGGAGGTCTATCTTAAGAACTGACTCACTCACATTCAGATTTGAATAGGTAAATACGTCACAAGTCCGGTTGACGAAGACATCTCCACATCGCGCGCAATTTTTTTTTTTTAAATCTACTGTCGCAAACAACTCAAACCGAAGCTAAAAGTACTTATCTACATTATACCTATGTATGTCTATGGGAAAAGTTAAAAGTGAAACCTCTTTATAACCGAACGTAAATACAACGCCCTCGAGTTATTTTGGAGACTTTCTAAAACCTAATCTATCATCTATTCACAGGCGGTTAATTGCGATCAAACAAATTCTCTTAACGAGAAGAAATTTGGCGGCGGTGCGGTGGTTGCCAAAAATCGAAAGTTGCGGCTGGAAGAAAGAAATCCAAATGTTAATGGGTCAAGAACACAATCGATGACTGACGAAAAAGAAAAAAATTACAAAATCGACCCGGAGAATGTGTAGGTACATAAATCGTCGTACATAATCTTTGCTAGATTTATCACTATTGTAAGCAATAATAATTATTGTACAACGCGGTTGACCACGTAAATTTAATAATGATATTAAATAAGACAACGGTGAAAGTCATTTATCTAGACGCGAGTGTGAATGAAATGTTGCGTCAAACCTGGCAATACGCTTCATGTTGTTAAAGAGGACAATGCTGTTGCATGTGTATGTTAATGATTTTTAATGAAGCCATGTTTTTTTCTGCTCTTTAAAACTGTCGCTGTAGACGTGGCAACGTCGCTTCGTAACACCAGAAACGATCTTCGAGCGTCGTTTGAAATGCTAGGCTCAACAATTTGTTTTTTACTTAAATTTTCTGCATCTTAATCCAAGCGAACTGTTTAATTTAAACAGGTATGTTTAACCCGGTAATTTAAAAATCGCCATTTTTCGACGTCTCTCTCTTTCGTTTAGATTCTTTTGTATTGGAGTTTTAATGCTGTATGTGTTTAATAGTTTTTAATGAATTCGTGTTTTTTTATTTCTTTAAAACTGTTGCAGTAGATGTGGCAACGTCACTTCATACACCACAAACGATCTTTTAGCTTCGCTTGAAATGCTAGCTCATCGATTTGTTTCTTACTTATATTTTCTGCATCTTAGTCCGAACGAACTGTTTAATTTAAACAGGTATGTTTTACCCGGTAATTTAACATCGCTATTTTTTGACGTTATCTCTTTCTTTCGATTAGATTCATTTTTATTGGAGTTTTAATGCTGCATTGTTTAATCGATTTTAATGAATTCATGTTTCTTTTCTCTTTAAAACTGTCGCTGCAGATGTGGCAACGTCACTTCATACACCAGAAACGATCTTTTAGCTTCGTTTGAAATGCTAGGCTCAACAATTTGTTTTTTACTTAAATTTTCTGCATCTTAATCCAAGCGAACTGTTTAATTTAAACAGGTATGTTTAACCCGGTAATTTAAAAATCGCTATTTTTCGACGTTGTCTCTCTCTTTCGTTTAGATTCTTTTGTATTGGAGTTTTAATACTGCATGTGTTTAATGGTTTTTAATGAATTCATGTTTTTTCCTCTCTTTAAAACTGTTGCTGTAGATGTGGCAACGTCGCTTTATACACCAGAAGTGATCTTTTAGCTTCGCTTGAAATGCTAGCCCGTCAATTTACTTTTTACTCAAATAAATTTTCTACATCTTAATCCAAGCGAACTGTTCAATTTAAACAGGTATGTTTAACTCGGTGATTTAACAGTGCTATATCTTGATGGTATGTCCTTCTTTCTTTCGTTTAATGAGTTTTAATGAATTCATGATTCTCCTTCTCAATGTTCACCCAGTCCAATTCAACCCAACGTAACTCCATTCGATTCGAGTAAAAAATTAAGAAAGAGAAACATTATAAGTAAATAAATGGTAAAATTTCAAGGTCAACCCAACCCAAATTCGTCCTAACAGCTAAAAACTTGATTCTATTCAACCCAAGCAAAAAACAAAAATTAAAACATTAAAAAAAATAAGTAAAAAAATTAAATGACAGAAGATTTTTAAAGTCAACCCAATCTAACCGTACTCAACCTAATTATTTACTTTAATAGTTGTTTTCATTTCTAGAAGAGTTTATTTTTGTTAACTTTTTTTATTTTAATAAAAGTTTCGGGTTTCATTTCTGGGAAATATAAATCGATTCTTTTTTTTTTGCTTGATTTTTACTTGAATATCGATATTGACATGTGTGATAGGAATCGATTCAAACATCGATGCTTTTGACAAGAAAATTGGCATCCCTGCTGGTTACGACTATTAATGAGAGGTTAAGCGGGGCGTGAAGAGCGAGGCACAGGTCTGGGGAAGTCCAGACAAAATTCGCTAGAAAAGGGTACTTAAAATCGTCGACTGTTAAAATATCGAATTGTATTGACAACAATGGCAACCAACAATGGCTATCAGATAAGAAATTATTTACAGAAATGCTTTGGCGAGTATTGAATTGAAGTTTGGAACTGATTCAGTACGGACTGTGAATTATACTGCACTGCCCCCGAACTGGTTCAGCAGGGACTGTGAATTATACTGCACTGCCCCCGTCCCTCTTTATCCGTAATACCTGAAAATTAAGAGTGTAATTTTTATAACCGTTTCTCCATCAATGTAATTAAACGTAATTGAAGTCGTCCTTATATTAATTGCACGACGGCGCTTTAATCAATTCCATTTTTAAGACGATTGCGCACACGTAATCAACGACTTAAAAAAAAAGTAATTTGCATTAATAACGTTAGGCACAGTTACCTGAAAGTAAATAAGCTTTAATTATTCTATGTATTTGATAATTAGCGACGCGACGTACAGTAATTCGAATGGTTGTTTTGCGCGAAGCAAAGATCGCATGCAATTATTTATAATTATTATTGCAAACCTGGTTCGAACCCGAAACTTTTTACCGTTATCTCAAAACAAACTATCCCGGATGAACAAAATCGACGAAACTGCCGCGCAATCTTCGCGTTGATTGGATCTGTAAAATGTAAAAGTCAAACGAACGAAATGGATACTATTTTATTTTTTGTAATGGCTAACGGTCCAGCTGTAGGTATGCACGGTTACAGTTTCCGATTAATTTTTTTTTTTATTGTAAAAGTTGCTCGGATTTGAGCGTGTCGCTTTTGATATTTTGGCTGCGCTGAGTTCGTGTTCTCGCGTTCGTTTCTAACAGAACACGTCCGAAGGAAGGCCAGAATTAATTAACTAAACGACCTACGATTAAAGTTATGTAATGTCAAACCTATACACATGTTGTTTGTGTTGTACGTACGATGTGAGAGATACCCATTTTGAAAAATGCCGAATGTATTCGTTCCTACGCTTTTACCTTTTGCATTTTTTAAAAATACTCTCCTCACATCTGGTCATCTCGAATGCTTTCTAGTACTACGGCTACATCTGATGAAAAAGAACTCTTCGATTAACGAGAGAGAAAATTAATTCATAATACCGTTACAGAATTAGTACCTTAATCCGCGGCTGTTTATACTTAATAACCAGTATCAAATGAAAGGTCACAGATCAAATGAGACGCAGTTGTAGCAGATTATAGATTTTTAAACTCAACAAAAAATAATAAATAATACCTGAATGTTTACAGTCTTCAGTCTCACTATAAGAAATACTCTACTTCACAAATATAAAATGAGTGACCCATGCTTATATTTGATTTCTTTGTTCCAACCGAGGAATCCGTTCCTTCTCTTAATTTCTTTTATTTTCGCCACAGAAATACTCTACTTTACAAATATAAAATGTTTGGTAATGTCCAACGCAAATACGTCCGTACACTCATGCTTAATAAAGATTGTGCCAAGGTTCTGTCCTCGTTTTATTACACACGTAGCTACTTACATATATGGCACCTATGTATATCTTGCATGATTAACAGAAATTGAAAAGTCGTGGTAAAAATAAAAATAAAAGTACAAACTCCCGTACTACAAATATAACGTATTGTTTACTTATTTATCGATATCAGCAAGTTTTACCGAGCGGATTGACCGTTTCTACGACAAATTAAAACGTAATTAGTGACGCCATTGAATTGACCCATGCTTATATTCGATTTCTTTGTTCCAATAGAGGAATCCGTTCCTTCCATGAATTTTTTTTATTTTCGCCACAGAAATACTCTACTTTACAAATATAAAATGTTTGGTAATGTCCAACGCAAATACATCTGTACACTCATGTTTAATAAAGATGGTGCCAAGGTTCTGTCCTCGTCGTATTACACACGTAGCTACTTACATACATGGTATGTACCTACAGATATTGCGCATGATTAACAGAAATGGAAAAGTCGTTTTAAAAATAAAAAATAAAAGTGGTATTCGTGTATGTTTGTAGAAATCAAAACTCGTTCTGTATTATTGACACGACGCGTTATACGGAGTTTACACATCCACAGGTGCACGCCTCTTGCCGTTGTTTGCTTCTTCGTTGGACGCGGTTGCCCTTCATTTTTCTCAGCTTCGAGGATGATGGAATTTAAAAACGCTCGGCGAGTTGCTAAACCGGTCGCTCTTCTCCGTTTTATTCTCAGAATACATCGGTGATGCCGCTGCTGCGGGGTTGAGGCTTGATGGTTCACTACCAAGAAGAAGACCTTCACGGTTTCACGCCCGGATTGAATCGCGATGACGCGACGAGGCGCGATGGTTTTGGTGTAAAATTCAAAATACCAGAAAAAAAAAATCTGATTTGCAATCTCATGTTTTTGATCATTAGAAATTATTAGCAAACGTTGTTTATTTGGCTTGACAATCCAAGAACATAAAACGAAACTGTTTCATGAAACTAATTTTATTTTTAAATAAGAATTCACCAACTTGCACGCAGCCTGTATATAGATTCCTATAAATGCGCTGCAGGAAGGATAGCCAACGCCCTTCCGCAAAACAGTAATTGGCGCTGTTTTCCAAAAAAAAAGAAACAAATTCCACGCTTTTCAAAAAAAAAAAAAGAAATAAATTCAGGTGAATTTATACTGTTGTCTCAAAAAATAGTGTGCATCTTTTACAAGCTGACATTATTAGTTCTTACAGGGTATGAAATCGATTGCAAAAATGGTATTGTAAGTTTATAAGCCAGATTTCTTCTTCTTTAATTTGAATACATTCATTATTTTTCCGGAATTTATGTTAAAAAGTTAATTTCTACAAATTTTTGCTTAACTTTGAAATGATCGCCGTCGAAATTAGCTCGTAACTTAAAAAGTAACCATCATAGGAATATTTCGTGCGCGATTTTAGAGTCTACGAGAAATGCAAAGGTAATTAGTGACGCCATACTCATATTCGATTTCTTTGTTTCAACACAGGAATCCGTTTCTTCCTTTATTTTTTTTATTTTCGCCTTTCATGTCTTCTGTTCCTCGACATTTCGCTCCCGATTGACGTCTGTCAACAAACTCCCGTACTAATCTAACGCATTGTTTATTTATTTATTGTTATTAGCAAGTTTTACCGAGCGGATTGATCATTTCTACGAGAAATTGAAAGGTAATTAGTGACGTCATTAGAGTGACCCATACTCATATTCGATTTCTTTGTTTCAACACAGGAATCCGCTTCGCCTTTTATTTTTTTTTATTTTCCCGTTTTCGACATTTAGTTTCCGATTAACGTCTGCCTGTTTCGACGTCGATTACGCTTTCGAATACACAACGTTAGCACCGCGTCCTTCTGGACAACAGAAGTGACACACCGGCAGCTTGATGAACCGCTACGAGGTGCCACCACTACGTTTGACGTTTGGATACAACTGACAGGTGTATGTCAACAAATTCCCGTACCAATCTAACGTATTGTTTATTTATTTATTGTTATTAGCAAGTATAACCGAGCGGACTGACCGTTTCTACAAGAAATCAAAACGTAATTAGTGACGCCATTGGAGTGACCCATGCTTATATTCGATTTCTTTGTTCCTTCAGAGGAATCCGTTTCTTTTATTTATTTATTTAAATTTTCGCATTGTGTTTCTTCTGTTCTTCGACATTTCGTTCCCGATTGACGTCTGCCTGATTCGACGGCGATTACGCTTCCGAGTCTTCCGAATATAAATAATAATATTCAATTCGGTTTGATTTTATTTGACATGACTTATTATTTTGTTAATTATCAATTGATCGATGGTGTTTTGTTTCTTTTTTTATACGATTTAAGATTATTTTATGTTACGTTTTAGTCTCTCCGATTGATCGCCATTTTTTGGCTTTGAATTTATTTTATTTTTTAATTATTAAATTGAGTAAAATTTTTGGTCCTGATGAAAGTCAGTTTATATCGATTTGACTTTTAACGAGTTTTTAACAATTTTTGCGTTCATCCCGTCTTTTGTTTTTAATTTCGATTTTATTCGCATTCTAGTGTTTTAATTTTGATAATCAATTGAAAGTCTATTTTTTTTTTCTTTTTTATTCGAGCTGATTCAAATTTATTTAATGTGGTTTGTAAATCTTTTACTTCTTTTTATAAACTATTCTAGTTCGCTAGGCCTCCATTAAACTTCTAACCCCTGAAAGACCCCTAGCGAACCCCTAAAGATTCATCGACCTCTTTCAAGTCTTTGAAGACTTTGAAACAGTCCATACCTATAAGTTTTGTAATGAATTCTAAATTCAAAAATTAAGTTAAAGTTAAAGGCGGTGAGAATTCTCGCGCAGTCATCCTGCACTTCGGAAAATTCCTCTGTCTCACAGCAATCTTTGACAATTCAAAAAACGTAAAAATAATTAACAATCATTAATAGTTAATTGGTTTTGTTTTGTTTGACTTAGAGTTAATTGACAAATTTTTTAAATTAATTTTCACAAATTTTGAACTATCACAAAGATTTCTGTGAGACCGGAGGAAATTTCCCAATTACGTACCGATTTCTGTCTTTGAAATATTTTAAGATATTTTTTAATGAAGACCTTTTTAAATTTATTTTATTGAAGAGTCATGAAGCACTGAAACTTATCAGCTTTAAAACCTGGTAAATTTTAATGTGATGTAAATAACATAACGTAATTTTGGTTTTTCAATGATGTTATCACCGACGTGGAAGTTACATGAATTATTTATTTAATCTCTGCTCAAACACACTTTGACTATAAATTTGCTGCATTCAGTCAGTCAGCCAATTAGATTAGGTCAACGAGAAAGGAAATAAAATAAAAAAACAAACTCCGCTTACCGTTTCGATGCTCATGGTGTTGCAGGCTCTCAGAGGCAGTGTGTAAGTGACAGGAGCGGGGCTCTGCACCCATTCGCCGTAACAGGGGCTGCTCTTGGTGAGACCCTTGGGGTAGATCATTCCGTTGAACCGGCCGGACCTCGTGTTTATGCTAACCACGATTTCTTCGGTGTTGCAGTCAACCCGCACGTCCGAGTCCACTTCCGGTATACCTGAAAAGGCGGATGTGATGTGTTACTCACGCATCGTACAACTGCTTATAATAATAGTAAAGGCGAAACGTTTATTTTACGAATGAATTAGGAATATTTTAATATGACAACTAAAAGAAGAAAAAAAAAGATTTCCTTTTTAAATACATACGGGGTGTCCCACTTAGGGCGGATTCTGTCATACCTCTCTAGTTATTGATTTTGCGAAAAAATGTTTCAAATGAAAGTTTCACGGGATCATGTGGAGCATATTTTGAAATTAGTTTGACGTGTACAGAGTGTTCCGTTTGGCCCGGGCGTTGGGTCACTTCGTTATTTTAAATGGAACACCCTATATATTTTTACATTTTCGGTTTCTGGATTGAATTTCAATGTGACCTTATGTACCATACATATGGTCTAATCTAAAGCGTTTTCGCGTTATTCAACTTTTTCAAAAAATTATCGCTCTTGCCAGTACCTGAAACAAATGCGAATATCTTCCGAACAAATGACGTTAGGGACTTGTGGTTTTTTGCAAAAGTTTCGTCCCGAAACGCTCTTTCAGTTACACTGTAAAGAAAAATTCTAGCAACATAAGTTCTTAAAAAAATTAATAAACTTGAGAATATTCAAACTACGATAACTATTTTTTTTTTAATGGAATGCCATATAACTTTTATCATTATTGGATGCGCTATTTAATTCTCTTTTCAATGATATAGGGTTGTCGATATCTGTCGTTAATAGTTTTTTCAGTATTAAATATTTTTTACGATTTTTAAAAATACACGAAATATTGAGACCTTTATATGTTAGTTGCTATGGTTACAGAGCAAACAATTTGTTTGTTTAACTTTCCCTAAGATTATTAAGTATCACGGGACTTTCAAAATGTTCAAATTAATCTTTAAGAAGGTCTCTTGCTTAAGAAAACATGATAGGTACGGATTTTACTCTTGCCATGGATATCCAAGCTAATAAACCCTAAGAAGAAACTTCTGTTGCTGTGAATAGATGCATGTGGAGACAACAAGACGTATTTCAGCAGTTAAAACATTTTTTAACGAATTAGTGGATTCGTGGAGGAGGACCAGTCAGTTGACCTGCTCAGTATCTTCATTTGACCGCATTTTAGAGTTTCATAAAAGAATTGTAAAAAAGTTGCCGTTTTTCATAAGAAAAATTGTTCTTCAAATCTTCAATATAGGCAACCAAACAAGCAATTTTGTTATCGGGTTGCCTACACTAAGACTCCTTGATTTAAAAAAAGACATTTAATTTAATGTTTTTTAAATGAATAGGCATGTTATTAAAATGAATTGCTTTTAATTTTGAAAAACAATTCAGCAATATTCTCCGTAATACACGTGATAATAAAAAATAAATAAATTATTAATAGTTTTTATACATGTTATTTCTGTTTTGAAATCAGGAAAAAAATGTTCAAACATTTACAAATTAGGAAAGTTCCGTAATTCTAGTCAATAGTGAAAGTTCTTTCTTTGTGAAAAGTCAAGGAATGTTTCAATGAAGTGGGAACCCAAAAAAATTATTACTAATTAGGTCATTAAATTGAATACTAAGGCCCGATCTTTTTAACTCCATTTAAATTTGTCTGGCCTATAAAGTCCCTGGAGATAATTGTTAAGACAGTGCAGGCGATTTGCAAGAAAGGCTTTATAAAATAAAGTTAATAATATAATAAGTAACAGGTATAGGTACAAGGTTTTTTTTTAATAGTTTTCAGAAATTTCAACTGTTTGTTTCATGCTGCTTTTTATTTTCATTTAAGAACTGAATCTTTTTTATATTGCTTTGTCTAAAATTAGGGAATATTCAGCATCATTTCACTTTAAATTTTAGGTGCAAACACTATTTCTGTGAGAAATGTGCCCTAGAAAGGTATAGAAAGTCGACCGGGTGTTTTGCTTGTAATACGCAAACCAACGGAGTTTTTAACCCTGCTAGAGAATTAATCGCAAAATTAAAAAATATGGAGCCTCAGGAAAGTTCAAGTGATGACGACTCTGATTGATTTATGTACTCATTCAGTTTTAATATAAAACAGTTTTCAATTGCTTGATTTTTTGTTCCTTTTCCTTCTCAGTGTTCTGCGAATCATTTTTTCTGAGCCTTCGTTCAAACTGAAGTTAAAAACTCTTTCGGCCACCATTTTTAACATTTCTTACTTTTTTTTTTGTCATCTGCCGTTGTCCTTTTAATTAATTTTTAGAGGAAAATATTTTATAGGAAATTTAAATCCACAACGATTTTTATAGTACTTTATTATTAAGTAAATCTGATTCACAATCTGAAATAAATGATAGCATGCCCAAACTTTATGACACAAAAACAGGAACAGGTAAAATTAGAATATTTTAGCTGCATTTGATATTGTTTCATAAACTAAATGGGCTAGGGTTAGGGGATTACCATTGATTTGAATGAGAAGTAATCACCAGTGGGAGCACATTCGATTCAGCCATCGGTGATTACTTATCACTCTAAATAAAATTAAAATTAGTATCAACCAATTATAGTAATTACATTTTATTATTTGATATTTACTGTATGCTTCATATAATTAATAATTCATACAGTGAGGCTGAGCATAAATATGGATACCCTAAATTTATTGTTTAGAATTAAGTCTATTAACACAAGAGCAATTTACGACTTAAGTTCAAGGTGCGGTTGTTTATCGGCCATTATGGCTTTAATGTCTTCGGCATCCAGCGTTTCGTATTTAACAAGGGCTTCCGCGAGCGCTTTATGCTCTTTAGCATGCGTCTTTAATATGAGCTTTGCTCTTTCGTAACTTTCTGACAAAATCTTTTTGATTTGATTTGACAATCTAGAAGTAATAACTCTCATTAATATGTTAACTGTGGGAAGAAATTAATCTAACCGATGCATTTGTGGAAGGACCTAAAGTTTCCGACTGAAACGGCTTGTTATTCTCTGCGATCGTCCTTAAACCAATTTTATCCGACATCCCCCAATCTTTAACCATGTGAGTAGCAATTGAGGTGGCCTGTTTTAGATCTGAACTAGCTCCTGAAATTTGTTGTGATGTATAAGGTTGAAAAAATAAATAAATAAACATGTGTTGTTACCAGCGAATTCGTTCAAAAATGTTCCAACTGCTGGAGCACGTCTTGCTGTCTCCACATGTATCTATCCACAGCAGTAGAAGTTTATTCTTAGGATTTATTAGCTTGGATATCTATGGCAAGAGTAAAATCCGTACCTATCATGTTTTCTTACGCAAGAAACCTTCTTAGGGCCATTTGCACCACTTTTAGTTAAAATTTAAACTCCACTTAACTCCATAGAAACAATTGTTGCAACAAACGTTTCTATGGAATTAAGTGGAGCTTAAATTTTAACTGAAAGTGGTGCAAATGGTCCTAAAAGATTAATTTCAACATTTTGAATGTCACGTGATACTTAATAATCTTAGGGAAAAATAAACAAACAATTTGTTTGCTCTGTAACCATAGCAACTAACATAAAGATCTCAATATTTCGTGTATTTTTAAAAATCGTAAAGAAATTTTAATACTGAAAAAACTATTAACGACAATTATCGACAACCCCATATCATCGAAAAGAGAATTAAATAGCGCATCTAATGATGATAAAAGTTATATGACATTCCATTAAAAAAAAAAAAAAATAGTTATCGTAGTTTGAATATTCTCAAGTTTATTAATTTTTTTCTTAAGAACTCATGTTGCTAGAATTTTTTCTTTACAGTGTAACTCAAGAAGCGTTTCAAGACGAAACTTTTGCAAAAAACCACAAGTCCCTAACGTCATTTGTCCGGAAGATATTCGCATTTGTTTGAGCTACTGCAAGAGCGATAATTTATTTAAAAAGTTGAATAACGCGAAAACGATTTAGATTAGACCCTACGTATGGTGCACGAGGTCACATTAAAATTCAATCCAGAACCCGAAAGTGTAAAAATATTTAGGGTGTTCCATTTAAAATGACGAAGTGACCTAACGCCCGGGCCAAACGGAACACTCTGTACACGTCAAACTGATTTTAAAATACGCTCCACATGATCCTGTGAAACTTTCGTTTGAGACATTTTTTCGTAAAATTAATAACTAGAGAGTTATGAAAGAATCCGCCTTAAGTGGGATACCCTGTATAAGTATACCGACCGTCCTGACCCTGACGACATCAAAGCGTGCTTATATATATATACTTTCAAGTGCAACCGTGCGTTTACTTAGGCCCGGTCTTACCACCTCCTGATAAGTTTAACCGTCGGTTAATATCCTTCTGAAACCATTGTGCCGACAATGGTTTCCCAAGTTATTAACCGACGGTTAAATTTATCGGGAGATGGTAATATCGGATCTTAATGAACTTATTTTGCTTCTGACTAATCTATATTATGAAGAAACTTTGTATTTACATCGTTTCCATGACTACGGACGCGCTTGTCATTGAGAAAGCTGCGATCATACACGCGGGTACACCAGAAGTGGTTTCCGAACGCGGCCCAGTCGTTAAACTATTACATATTTACTCCTATCGACTAAACTTTTTTTTTAATTTATTTTTTAATAAACACATAATTAATAATTGCAAATTGACGTTAGGCTAAGCTCGTAACTGTAATTATTAGAATATATAAAGCAAAGGCCGGTCGTAATCATTAACATTTCGAAAACGATTCCGTGTAATTGTTTTATGTACATAGTTACTTACTCGTCGTGGATACTGGAATGTTGGCAGCATTAATGGCAGTGTGCGTGCAAATCTGAAAAAGAGTAAGACTGGTTAACAAGGGCGTAATTATTTATGTTTATGCAGTTAACAAAAGTTACGGCACGAAGATGAAATTATAGTATACAGCGCGCCGGCCGGTTTCTTTGGGGGCGAAGCGTCTTGGGCAATTTAACGCCAGCCGGCTATTTACAACCGTTAATTAACGAGAGAGATGAATTTGTTTTAGCGTAAGGAGGTCGCTTTTATTAATACGCGGTGGATATTAAACGATCGTAACCGACGGGGCAACTAAAGATAAACGTAGGGGTTCAAATAAATTTCGTATTCGGACGAGTGGCGCCAAGTTTCTCGCGGTTTGCTGGAAATACTCACGACTGTTCCAGGTTACAGTGCTTTCGAGAAGTCACGCCATTCGGAATGTTCCAGAGAGCACGCGAAAAATTCGCACTTCTGGAAGCGAATGAATTAGCTACATGTATAAGCGAAGATGAGCGCGCGATTTGAACAGTTTTGATACTTTACTCTTACAGACGGAATACTGTCTTCTAGGCGCAAGGTCCATTTATTTACAATCGTTTTCAACCAAGATCAAACTTACGGTAGGTTGATTTCACGTGATTTTTGTAAAAAATTCCAAAATTACCGCGTTATCTTGTTACGGTTCAAAAATTCGTTGCGGACATTCACCCTTTATTTCTCTGTAAACGAAAATAGGCTAGGGTTTTCTTTTTTCTTTTGTGTCCCTCGATTTTCATACAGGTTTACAACTAAATTAAAACTTTATTTTATTTTATTATATTAAATTTTTTATTTTATTTCGCTCATCCCTAGCAAAACTCTGCCGTCATGTCTAACAACTGGCTTACTATTTTCTACGTTGGCGACTTTTGACGAATTCTAAAATACAGAAAAATTAAGTTTGACATTTAACGGATTTTTTTGGTTTTCTAGTTTTTATTTACTTTTTTAATTTTTGCTTGGGTTGAGACTGTTTGAGCTTCATTTTAATTGATTTTTAATTCCTAATAATTTTTATGCTTTTAATTTTTCTTGCAATTTTAAATTTTTATTTGTGAGATATTTGGAGATAGGTTGAGATCAGTTGGGTTAGATTGACCTTGACGTCAGTTGAATTTCATTTTAATTGATTTTTAATTTTCTTTTAATATTTACTTTGTCAGATGAAGTTAAGTTGATGTTAGTCGGATTGGATTGATCTTGACATTTGTCAAGGTTAACTTTAATAAAAAAATTTTTTTTTTACTTTTAATTTTTTAAAGTATTTAATTTTCTTTTATTGATGTAGAATGGAGTTCGTACAATATACAATATCATACAATAAATTGAGTTCACCTGACTTTGAAATATTTGATGTTTATTTTAATGCATTTATAAATTTTCATATATTTTTTTTAACTTAAATTTCTTTTCATGTTTATTTTACATCTTTAAATTTTTAACCTTGGGTTGAATGGATTTAGATCGAGTGGGATTGAGTGCATTTAATGTTTTGTTTGGCTTGGTTTAAATAGAATCGAGTTCAGTTGTTGGGTCGAGTTTGGTTGACCTTGACATTGGTTGTACTTTGTTGTACCTAATCGTTTTTCGATTTTCAACATTTTTTTTAGGGCATCGATCCCTTACAAGAAATCGACAACCGACCCCCCTTCAATTTTTTTTTAATATTCCTAAAGCAGTATGTGTGTAGGATGTACCGATTCTATTTGACTTTATTTTTTTCATTTTTTATTTTAATTACAAACCGATCGTATTTTGTCTCTACTCGATTCAATTTGACCTCAGTTTGTTTTAACTTTTTCGTTAAATTAATTTTTAATAATTTTAACATAATAATTATATTAATAATTTTTACTTTCGTCTTATCTTCATCACCGATCGTCTTTTGTTCAGATTTTTAATTATTTGACTTTATTTGATTCAATTTTTAATACAATCAATCGGTCGACCTTTGTTTCTTCTGTTATTCGACTTCAAGTTGTCGTTCTGAATTTTTTTGGTTATATTTGATGTGATTTGATTCTTTTAATTATCAATTGGCCAATTGAATTTGTTTTTTTTTTATTTACCCGATTTGAGTTTTATTACATTTTAATTCCGGTGATTGGTCGCCATTTTTGTTTTCTTTTTTGTACGATTTGACCGTTTTATTTTTAAAATATCTTTCACCTTTAATATTTAGAGGATTCAATTTTCGATTATGATAAAATCCGTCAACTTTTACGTCAAATTGACTTAATTTTAATTTTACATAATTTCTATTATTTTCGTCTGTCAATTGATCATCATTTGCTTTTTCTTTAATTTGATTTTATACGACATGATTTTTTTATTTATTTTTTAATCATCAACTGATTGACTTTTGTTGTTTTTTTTTTCACATACCTGATTTGAGTTGTTTTATTTAATTTAATTTTTTTAATTATTCGTCTTTCTTATTTAATATTTGCAGATAGAATTTTTGGTTGACAATTTTAATTCTGTTTGACCTACTGTGGGTTTTACACGATTTTGTTTTCGTCCTGTTTTCATCAACGATTGTGTTTTGTTTTTGTTTTATAAGATTTGGCGGTATTTTATTTTTATTTTGACAACTATTTGATCGTCTTTTTCTCTTCTTTTACTCGAGTTTCGTGTTTTCTCTTTTATGCGATTTGACCGTTTTATTTTTAAATTATCTTTCACCTTTAATATTTAGACGATTCAATTTACGATTATGATAAAATACGTCAACTTTTACGTCAAATTGACTTATCTTTAATTTTACATAATTTTAATTTTTGTCTGTCAATTGATCATCGTTTGCTTTTTCTTTAATTTGATTTTATACAACATGATTTTTTTAATTTATTTTTTAATCATCAACTGATCGACTTTTGTTGTTGTTTCTTTCACATACCTGATTTGAGATGTCTTATTTTATTTTATTTTTTTAATTATTCGTCTTTCTTATTTAATATTTGCAGATAGAATTTTTGGTTGGCAATTTTTATTCTGTTTGACCTATTGTTGGTTTTACACGATTTTGTTTTCGTCCTGTTTTCATCGACGATTGTGTTTTGTTTTCGTTTTATATAATTTAACGGTATTCTATTTTTATTCTGACAATTATTTGATCGTCTTTTCTCTTCTTTTAATCGTGTTTTGAGTTTTCTCTTTTATGCGAATTTGACTGTTTTATTTTTAAATTATCTTTCACCTTTAGCATTTAGACGATACAATTTTCGATTATGAAAAATTACGTCAAATTGACTTATCTTTAATTTTACATAATTTTTATTTTCGTCTGTCAATTGATCATCATTTGATTTTATACATGATTTTTTTAATTTATTTTTTAATCATCAACTGATTGACTTTTGTTGTTGTCTTTTTCACATACCTCATTTGAGTCTTTTATTTTATTTTATTTTATTTTATTTTATTTTATTTTATTTTATTTTATTTTATTTTATTTTATTAGTCGTCTTTCTTATTTAATATTTGCAGATAGAATTTTTGGTTGAGAATTTTTATTCTGTTTGACTTATTGTTGATTTTACACGATTTTATTTTCGTCCTGTTTTCATCGACGATTGTGTTTTGTTTTTGTTTTATAAGATTTCGCGGTATTTTATTTTTATTTTGACAACTATTTGATCGTCTTTTTCTCTTCTTTTACTCGAGTTTCGTGTTTTCTCTTTTATGCGATTTGATCGTTTTATTTTTAAATTAACTTTCACCTTTAATATTTAGACGATTCAATTTACGATTATGATAAAATCCGTCAACTTTTACGTCAAATTGACTTATCATTAGTTTTACGTAATTTTTATTTTCGTCTGTCAATTGATCATCATTTGCTTTCTCTTTCATTTGATTTTATACGACACGATTTTTTAATTTACTTTTTAATCATCAACTGATCGACTTTTGTTGTTGTCTTTTTCACATACCTCATTTGAGTTTTTTATTTTATTTTATTTTTTTAATTATTCGTCTTTCTTATTTAATATTTGCAGATAGAATTTTTGGATGGCAATTTTTATTCAGTTTGACCTATTGTTGGTTTTACACGATTTTATTTTCGTCCTGTTTTCATCGACGATTGTGTTTTGTTTTCGTTTTATAAGATTTATATTTTATTTTCGTTTTGACAATCATTTGAACGTCTTTTTCTCTTCTATTTATTCGAGTGTATTTAATTTAATTAATACGTTTATTGTTATTTATTTATTTATGTTTATATTTTATTTATTGTACTGATAATTATTTCTTAAACTTTTATTAGATTCAAACAGTTTCAGTGTTCATATGTATACAGCACGAGTAAAAAGTAAAAACAAGCTCCAGTGAACATGTACAGCGCAGTAAAAAGTAAAAAAGACATTGTTCTTTTTTTTTAATATAAGTTAAATGACTAATTGTTTGCGGCAAACTGACGTTTTTTTTTTATTTTTATATTACGACATTAGATTTTTGGATTTCTTTTACATTCACGCACATTATTGCATTGTTTTGACGACGTACAGTTTTTTTTTTCTAAAAAATTCGGCGATTATAACGATCACAATAAATTGGAATACCTAACATAACCAAACTAAAAATGAACGAAACTGTACTTTTCCTGATTCTAGTTCTCACGTTTTTATACCTCTTATAGTTTACGAGATCCCCAGAGGGTGGGCGTTTCATAAGCTGTAACCCTGAAGATTGGAAAACGCCCCACGTTGGGCGCCACTGCGGCCCATGTTTTCTTTTCCTCTATCGTTGGGCGCCATTTAATTGCCGTATAAATACGGTCGATACGTTAGAGTCAGTCATTATTGTGTTGGTTTCTTTGGACGTACATGGACGATTTTAAATTTGATTTTATTTCGATGAGAACATTAACAGAAATTAATTTTTCTTTCCTTGAAAATATTGCTCGAGTCACTCGAGTGTTTAGTAAAGTGTAAAAACTTGAAAAAATATTCTGTCATGGAAGCGGATGGAAGATGGCGACAGTTACGGTCCAGGGGGAACGACGACGACCACCGCGGGGAGAGGGCGAGGCCCTTTTCGTGAATCGCACTAATCCAAGTACCAAATTCGGCTCGGCCTATTTATACGGGTTTGTTTAAAAAAAAACATTTGCTGGCTTAACTTGGTCGCGAAGTAAACCTGAGTGCGCGGAATATTTGCGTGCTCGCGTTCCAATTTCCTAATCCGCGCGTTGTTTTCCGTTAAGTTCTGGATTTCGTTCCTGGAATGTGATGATTACGCACGCACTGACTGTACATTATAAAATTGTTGTCTTCAATACAGTGCAATGATTTTTGATCAAACTGATCAAACAATTAAAAAAAAAACACTCGTCCAAGTACCTATATACAGAATCATTGGTGCTAATTGCGAACCGAGAAAAAGAAAAACGCTGAATCCTGTGCGACGAACAACCTTGAGAACTTCCCAGACCGTAAAAATGACGTAAGCTGCTACCTGGACTACCTTGGCAAGTCGTTTTGATGAGCTCCGTGTGCACCGGACGATCTGAGATCACGAGTCCTTTGGTTTCTTTTTTATCGGCGAGCATCATCCTGTTTCGCGTTGGTCAATTACCATTGCCTTCGCAGAAATTACGGCGCTTATTATTAATAACGTGAAACGTGGCCGTCGCTAATTAAAACAACGCATCATCATTATCATCATCATCACCACCATCACTTGGCTTCCTACCTTTGCAGTTATAATCTCCGTTTTCATCCTGACGATAAGCGCATGCGTCCATTAACCGTCCGTGTATAATTATGGTAAATACTGAGCAGACGTTAACGTTAAGAGCGCAATTGCTCAACGAGCGTTAAATTTAAGAAAATTGGCGCTGTGTTGCAAAGCGTTGCAAAAAAAAGTTACACAATGCAACTCCTTCCTTTTATACTGATACTGTGATATCATGATATCGTGTGCCAATACTTTGTAACACTAGTATATTAAAAAAAAAATTATAATACTCCTAAAGCAACTTTTTTTAGGTTGCATTTGATTATGAGTAACTCTCAGATAAATATATTTCAAAGCCATGCTCTTTCTACTATCCAAATGTGGCTCGTAATCTCAGCCTCTCGCAACGCAACGAACAGTCAAATAAAATTAGTGCGCGCATTTGACTTAAAAAAGATCGCCGAATTCGCCTTCCAAACTAGTAAACGCGCCCATAAAGTATATGAAACCGAGCCCTGCTTATTTATAACTGTTTGAAAGACGTCATTTCTCCTGCTTTTTATATTTTATGTTTATTTTAATTATATATTCATAATATATCTTTTTATTTATATACAGGATGGCGTTTCGAAACGCAACATATGAAATCCCATGTTAAAATGAAGCTGCTGGAATATTGGCTTCCCTAATTATTTTACAGGAAAATTCCAATTAGGTTTCTTAAAGTGCTCTTCAAGATGCATCTGTCTGCGAAGTTTGAGAATTTTTCATTCGCTCAGTTTCGAGATATTTAAAAAAGATCGGTAACGAAATTCAATTCACACCGAACCATCAGCAGCACGGGCTTAATAAGTAAATGTTAGAAAAAACTTATTGCTGGAAAAGTTTTTTTTTTCTATCAGTCGTTTCCAAAAGCGAACTAGATATATTAATTATCTGTTCAGTTCTCACTATCATTGATCAAGGCTATGCTGATGTGATTGATTTGATATGCATTGAATTTAGTTACGGATTCTTTTTTTTTAATATCGTGAAACTGAGTAAATGAAAAATTCTCAAACCGCACAGACCGCCTGTTATCCAAATGCGGCTCGTAATCTCGGCCTCTCGCAACGCAACGAACAGTCAAATAAAATTAGTGCGCGCATTTGACTTAAAAAAGATCGCCGAATTCGCCTTCCAAACTAGTAAAGGCGCCCACGAAGTATATGAAACCGGGCCCTGCTTATTTATAACTGTTTGAAAGACGTCATTTTCTCCTGCTTTTTATATTTTATGTTTATTTTAGTTATATATTCATAATATATCTTTTTATTTATCTACAGGATGGCGTTTCGAAACGCAACATATGAAATCCCATGTTAACATGAAGCTGCTCGAATAATGGCTTCCCTAATTATTTTACAGGAAAATTCCAATTAGGTTTCTTAAAGTGCCCTTCAAGATGCATCTGTCTGCGAAGTTTGAGAATTTTTCGTTCGCTCAGTTTCGAGATATTAAAAAAAGATCGGTAACTAAATTCAATTCATACCGAACCATCAACAGCACGGGCTTGATAAGTAAATGTTAGAAAAAACTTATTGCTGGAAAAGTTTTTTTTCTATCAATCGTTTCCAAAAGCGAACTAGATATATTAATTATCTGTTCAGTTCTCACTATCATTGATCAAGGCTGTGCTGATGTGATTGATTTGATATGCATTGAATTTAGTTACGGATTCTTTTTTTTTAATATCGTGAAACTGAGTAAATGAAAAATTCTCAAACCCCACAGACCGCCTGTTATCCCAATGCGGCTCGTAATCTCGGCCTCTCGCAACGCAACGAACAGTCAAATAAAATTAGTGCGCGCATTTGACTTAAAAAAGATCGCCGAATTCGCCTTCCAAACTAGTAAACGCGCCCACGAAGTATATGAAACCGGGCCCTGCTTATTTATAACTGTTTGAAAGACGTCATTTTCTCCTGCTTTTTATATTTTATGTTTATTTTAGTTATATATTCATAATATATCTTTTTATTTATATACAGGATGGCGTTTCGAAACGCAACATATGAAATCCCATGTTAATATGAAGCTGCTGGAATATTGGTTTCCCTAATTATTTCACAGGAAAATTCCAATTAGGTTTCTTAAAGTGCTCTTCAAGATGCATCTGTCTGCGAAGTTTGAGAATTTTTCGTTCGCTCAGTTTCGAGATATTTAAAGAAAATCAGCAACGAAATTCAATTCATACCGAACCATCAGCAGCACGGGCTTGATCAGTAAATGTTAGAAAAAACTTATTGCTGGAAAAGCTTTTTTCTATCAGTCGTTTCCAAAAGCGAACTAGATATATTAATTATCTGTTCAGTTCTCACTACCATTGATCAAGGCTGTGCTGATGTGATTGATTTGATATGCATTGAATTTAGTTACGGATTCTGTTTTTTTTTTTTGATAACGTGAAACTGAGCAAATGAAGAACTCTCAATCTGCACAGACGGATTCATCTTGAAGAGTACTCGAAAAAACCTAAACGGAATTTTGCTTTAAAATAATTTAGGGAGGCGAATATTCGAACACCTGCGATTAAGAATGTTGCGTTTCAAAATGCAACTCCTTGAACACTCAAAATTTAACAATTCCCCATATTTTTGACATCGTGAAATTCGGCAATCGAGTTCTGAAGAACAATTATAAAAAAACGAGCAACGCAATTTCGGGAAGCACGTGAGATTTGCATTTTTATGGCATTTTTGAGTTCCTGGGTAAATCCTACCCTGAATTGATGGGTCGCACCGTGAGTCTACCTCGTATGGTTTTCAAACTGTACTCTCAAAAAACAAAACAAATGAAAAACTCGAAAACCCTTCAACTTAGCCCTAGAATTTACTCAGGAATTCAAAAATGCCATTACAACATGCAGTGTTTGATTAAAGAAAAAATGTACATATAACTTTGACTGAAATTTGCAAGTGTTTGCTTGCAGATAGCAATGCCATCTATTGCATATTCAATTCAAATACAAACAAACAGCAATGCCATCTATTGCATAATTCGGAAAAAAGTTACGTGCGTAAATTATTAAGTTCGAGTTCTCAATTTTTTTTTTTTTTTTTAATTTAAAAGTGTTTCGCCTGGGTTGAAATCATTGTTCTGATGTCTGATGATTTTGATCTTGATGGTGTTAAACTTTTGACCTGCAGTGTATACGTATGGATATCGCATTGATTGCATTTAGTTCTGGTGGTGTCTTTACGTAAGGTGAGATAACACCAGGCGTACGAACGAATACGAACGAACGAACGAACTGGTTTCGAGTGCGCTTAATAACTATAATAAACAACCGCGGCATATTATTGCAAGCAAGATAAGAAGCACGGATACTTACCAACGTGACGGCGCAAAATGCAGATAGGATCAGGCTGTTTGGACACATTGTGTTTTCTGGAAAGAAATAGAAAGTGGTCAACGCGTGCACTCAAGTGGGTCAGTGCTTTCTGTGAGGTCACAGCTTTAAAAAAATTCTATTTCGTTTATGTTTGCTTGTATTCGACAGTATAATTATTATTAAAGGAAAATCACGTTCGGTTTTAATTTCTTTGAAAAATAGGTAAGCAGGTATAAATTTCTAATCTGATCGTCGAGAGTTTGTACCTGCTAGTTTCAAGAAAACACGAATTCGCGATTTTCTTCTCGATTAGAGCATTTAATCAATTGACATTTCACGAATTGTATAAAAAAGACAGACAATCGTGTTATTTTCTGGTAACAGATTAGTATTTCATCTCATCGTTTAATCCGCGATTAAAATGAAATAATTAATAAATGTATTAAAAAAAATGAATAGAATAAGTTCAGGAATAGAAAATAATACGTACTATCAAAAGGATTGGATAAAAAAAAGTAAGGGACTGGACTCAAAACTCAAAATGAACTCCGAACAATTAAATACACAGATTTCAAACAGACCTTCTATCAATTGAACAGAGTAAAACTCATATGAAAGACTTATTAAAGAATGTCAAAACACCAAAGAAATTAAGAAGCTTGATCAAATTAACGATGAGAAAATCCGTATCGGACAAAAATGACAAAAGGATACAAAAATAGATGATGCATTTGTCAGCCCTGATTTTCATAATAACGCTTGACGCAGTAATAAAAAAAAATTATTGAAAGTAATGGAACTATGAATAAAAAAACTTTATTGGGAGATGAAAAATCAAAAATAGTTGAAGCAAGCCATTAAGACCGTAGTAAGACAGTGAAGCAAAACAAATTAACGTTGAGAAAACCAAATATATGACACGCAGCAGAGAAAACAAATCACGAACAAGCTTTGAATGTGATGAAGAAGCCCAACTTCGGGGAATAGAAGTTAATAGCAAAAATGAAAGAACGGAAGTTTGTGGAAGAATACGAAATGGATGTAAAGTTTTCTACAGCAACCAGAAACTGTTAAAGCATAAGAATTTAAGCAACAATAATAAAATGGGAATTTACAAATTGATTATAGAACCAATGGTAACATACGCATCCGAAACCACGACACTAACAGCCAGAGAAGAAGAAAAATGAAAAATTTTTGAATGAAAAATCATTAGAGTAATTGGAACCCAGGAAAATAGAAAACGCTGACGAATACTGACCGCTGATGAATTTTGAAATCGATAGCTTATTGGAAAGAGAAAATGATGCTAATACGATTAGAGCATAAAGAATAAGAAATGGCGTGGATAATAAGAAGCAATAAAGACGAGCCAATCAGAAAATTTACAAAGTGGAAGCTGCGGTAGTCTACCCAGGAGAAAACTTTCTAAAACAATGAAAGAATAAACAATAAAAACAATATGTATATACAGGGTGATTCACGATTCTGTACGTACTTTTTCAATAACTTTCTTATTTTGAGAATTAAAGCGAAAAGTCGAGGGGCTACAGTCTTCAAAAACACCTTCTCAGAATTCAATCTTTAATTGTTTGCAAGCTGCTGCGTTTGCTTTAAGTTTTCTATTTTTTTATGTGGCGCGGTGTATTTTTCGTGACAGATTGATGAAACCTGTGTTTACTTAAAAAGTTCTCCTCCTCGTAGACAGACAGCAAAACATTTCAAAGAAAAAGACAAAGGGAAATTATCACTCATAATATCTTCTTCTTTCTTTCTACCCAGAGGTTGGAGCCAGCTATTCAGTCACCTTCTGATACGAATGACGAGACCTTCAGTTTTTTTTTTTTTCGATTTGAACTCTTTAAGTCACTGCGTGATGGGAAGTACTTCGTTATTCAAGATTCTTTCTCCGATGAAAACCTAACATAACAGAAAGGAGAAAGGCGCCAACGTAAAATTCCTAAATAAGAAACAAAATCCGGAAAACGTACATCAATCATAACGGAATAAAACTAGATGAGTAGAAAACAAAAGAAAATCTCATGCGTATGATTAACAGTAAAGAATAAATAAACAAAAGATGAACGACGATAAAATTTAAAATCATAGAAAACAATTGTTATTTCAATTCTTGAATAAATTGCAGCTCTATAGTTGCTATATGTTTGCAAATCTCTACTTTTTTTTAAATAATCATAAACAATGATTATTTTGCTGCTCGAAACAAAAGTTTGTCAGATAGTGATTGCATGGTGTTTTGCAATGGCGAATCAAACGTTTTAAAATTATTAAAAGAAGAGGACGCATAACGTGAACCATAAAAAAAGTGTGCAACATAAAATTTTCAAGAAATTATTTGAGTAATTCTTATAATTAGGCATTATACTGTGATGACTCAACGAGATTTGTCGGAAGCTTCATGCGTCAGATCCTGGCGCGTCACGGTCTCGCAGCTTCGACTGACATCCATCAGTTTCACGCGACAGAATTCTAAACATCGATAGACAACCGGTGCTAGAATCTTCGCCAGACTGAAAAATCTTGTAAACCGGCTCGGCATGTTTAAGCAATCGGCCGGAGAAATAAAAGAGTTTCGAGTTTATAATCGACTGCATCAAAAACACAAAAGAGAATAAGACAGAGAAAACCAAGCGAGGTTCAAGACGGTAGATAACTTGCTAAGAAAAACGAAGAGAAAAACATGGCGACGTATTCTACTGAAAAAGAAAATCGCCTGTAGATTTTCTGAACGCCATCTATTGGGTAATTTTAAAAATAAATAATCAACATTAACAAGAATTAAAATAATAAATAAAATAAAAGAAGCGGCAATAATAAAAGAGAACACGGCAATAACTTCCTTATTAAAACAATGGAAAAAAAATATTTAGGTGCTTCTGGGTGCCATCTGTCGGCCGGCATTGAAAGTAATCTGTTTCAGCAATGGACTGTCACAAAAACACAAGAGACAATAAGAGAAAGAGAAAGAAAGAGAAACAAAGTAACAAATCGATTGTTAAGAAAAGTGGAAGAAAAAACATTTAAATAATAAAATAAAAACGTCCGTAGATTTTCTGGCGCGACACCTGTTGGACAATAATGACAGTAATTTCTTGCAACAAATGAGCTGGAACAAAAAAAAATAGAAGAAAATATAAGTAAGAGAAACGGCAATGAAAAAAAAAAACGAAAACAAAATCTTCTATTATTAAAACTGTGATTGCTTGTTACTGGGATTGGAAATAATCTGTTGCAATAATGAATTGCGATAAAAATACAAGAGAGGATAAGAGAGAGAAATAAACAAGATAATAAAATTGCGAATACCAAAATAAATGAAAATGTTAAAATTTTTAAACTAAAATAGTAAAGGAGACTGTGGTTTAAGAAATAATTGAAATTAATCTCCGCCCACAATAATTTTACAGCCGTAGATACGTATTTCGGCAGCTAAGCTGCCATCTTCAGTACGCTACCAACTCAAAAGCACTTAAAAAGATCTAAAAACAACCTAATCATTTTTCTTATTGGAATGATTAGGTTGTTTTTAGATCTTTTTAAGTGCTTTTGAGTTGGTGGCGTACTGAAGATGGCAGCTTAGCTGCCGAAATACGTATCTACGGATATGGAATTATTGTGGGCGGAGATTAATTTGAATTATTAAAAAAAATTCATGTTTTTTTCGATATTTCTGTAGAGATCCGTAAATATGTATTCTAGATTGGTCCTTGGGACGATTTTTGACGTCCCATTCGAGGCGATCGGGAGTCGGGTGGCGGCGCCAGTGGCGGATCAGTGCGGGGGTGCGACTTTGCAGAGTTCTTTTCAGGATTTTTTTACACCTCTTAAAGTCGTTCGTATGGAAAGGAGCCTCTCGCCATAGTATGGTCGAAAGGGCCGCGAAAACCGATTCCTTCGGACGATTTTCGACGCCCCGTTCGAGGTGATCGGGAGTCGGATGGCGGCGCCAGGGGCGGATCAGTCCGGGGGTGCGACTTTGCAGAGTTCCTGTCAGGAATTTTTTACTCCCCTTGAACTCGATCGTATCGAAAGGAGCTTCTCGCCACAATATGGTCGAAAAGACCGTGAAAACCAATTCCGGCCTCCCCTCTGCTCGGGGATGCCCGGGGAATAAGATATTGTACCCCCATTTTCAAAAATGGCCGGTTTTCGACCTTTAAAAAATTCCAGCGGCCTTCGTTATTAACTGATCGAGATGAAATTTGGAAGGCAGACGGAGGAGGGTGGGGGGCACGGTAGCTCTCTCATTCCCTAGAAGGTCAAGTCCGAGTCCGGTCCTGTAAAGGGCCAAGAAAATACAACGTGCGATTTTCGAACTTTTCCTTCGAAAACGCACTGTACTACTTTCTGGTTCTAGTTTTTGTTTTAAAAATAATTGCCTCATATTCAATTTAAAATGCATGCGAAGTTGAAAACAAAAAAGGAACTAATCGATAATAATAAGAGTAATAAATCAGGAAAAAGAAGTTCGTACGTAACCTTTAGTAGGTAAATCAAAAGTATCCTCGGATATTACGTTCTCGCCAAATGACATCACCACATTGCAGAATCGCCCAGAAAAGGACGTGTGGGATTCGAAGGCAAGCAACGTGTGATTCTGTAACGCGGATTTAATTATTATTTAGTCGCCCAGTATGATGCGACGGCGATTTTCTTTATCCAACTCACCTGAGTTTTGAGTGTGCTTTACAAATCCTGATCGGAGATACAAGAGAATTCGAAATAAATATCACAGCTGTATCAAAACAGATAACAAACAACTAAATTAATCAGTCTTGATTCTATATTGGGGCACGCGGCTGTTTCAACTCCAAACACCTATTCACATTTCACTGCGGCCGCCGTTCTAAATTCGTTCGATTCGGGGCAAACGGGCTTGCAGAATTTTCGATGATATCGCGTGTAAAGTCGCACAGATGTGTCGCATGTTATGTTTTCAAGGGTGTCCGCCTGTCATGATAGCTCGCGAATGCGACGCGCGAGCCCTGTGTGTCTACGGTGCACTTTCCGTTTTCTCACTGCCCGTTGAAATCACCTTCGTGGGTTAGCGCGTTAGAAAGCAAAAGTTTCGTGGGCAGCATGCGGGAACATGTCGTGAACGTACTGCTTCAGGTTGGTTCGGAACAAGTCGAAGAAATTCAACTTGCACTTGTGAGGAGCTTCGAGTTCTTATTATGCGGCCCATAGACAAGATAATTCATTAATTGAAGCCCCGTGATGAAATTTCTTGTAACTATAGTAATCTGTCTCTATCACTTTGTAACAAATTTTTGCAAATTTTTTACAAAAATTATCATCGTGTCTAATGGCTCCAGTGCCCAGTTTCTCAAACAAACAATACCTTTATGTAATACTTAAGGGAATTCTATTGAAAGATCATTTTATCAAAAGTATATACTGTTTACGTATACAGGCCGTTACAAATTGAAGCGTGACAATTAAAAAAAAAAAACAACAACAAATTAAGTTGTTTCTTTAAAACAGTAACAACAACAACAGCAATAATAATAATCTTTATTTCCTGAGGTCATAGTGAAATAGTGAATAAGACACGTTATTAAAAACAGAAAACATAGAATTAGTACAGAAATACATAGTCAAATAGCCTAAATAGCCTAATTATGAGTTGAGGTGAATGCAAAGTATTCGTCGAGTGTGCAAAAACACTGCGAAATAAGAAATATCTTGAGGTTTTCACGAAATACTCATTCGTTGCCGGGGATAAGATGTCGTTTGTTACAGTCGAATTTCGATTTTGTCGTTACAGATGGTTAGGCTACTTTACTTACACGTGTGGCGTACGCGTTGCTCCACACGTGGTTGTAAAACAAACACCGGTTCACCTCAGTGGCCCATAGACAAAACAATTCAAAAAGATTCACTTCATTAACTAAAGCCCCGTACGATATGGTAATGAAATTTCTTGTAACTAGAGTAATCTGTCTCTTACACTTTGTAACAAATTTTTGCAAATTTTTTACAAAAATTATCATCGTGTCTAATGGCTCCAGTGCCCAATTTCTGAAACAAACAGTACCTTTATGTAATACTTAAGGGAATTCTATTGAAAGATCATTTTATGAAAAGTATATACTGTTTACGTGTACAGGCCGTTACAAATTGAAGCGTGACAATTAAAAAAAAAACAACAACAAATTAAGCTGTTTCTTTAAAACTGTAACAACAACAACAGCAATAATAATAATAAATATAATATTTATTTCCTGAGGTCATAGTGAAATAGTGAATAAGACACGTTAAAAACAGAAAACATAGAATTAGTACAGAAGTACATAGTCAAATAGCCTAAATAGCCTAATTATGAGTTGAGGTGAATGCAAAGTATTCGTCGAGTGTGCAAAAACACTGCGAAATAATAAATATCTTGAGGTTTTCACTAAATACTTATTCGTTGCCGGGGATAAGATGTCGTTTGTTACAGTCGAATTTCGATTTTGTCGTTACAGATGGTTAGGCTACTTTACTTACACGTGTGGCGTACGCGTTGCTCCACACGCGGTTGTAAAACAAACACCGGTTCACCTCAGTGGCTCGTAGACAAAACAATTCAAAAAGATTCACTTCATTAACTAAAGCCCCGTACGATATGGTGATGAAATTTCTTGTAACTAGAGTAATCTGTCTGTAACACTTTGTAACAAATTTTTGCAAATTTTTTACAAAAATTATCATCGTGTCTAATGGCTCCAGTGTCCAGTTTCTGAAACAAACAATACCTTTATGTAATACTTAAGGGAATTCTATTGAAAGATCATTTTATGAAAAGTATATACTGCTTACGTGTACAGGTCGTTACAAATTGAAGCGTGACAATTAAAAAAAACAACAACAAATTAAGTTGTTTCTTTAAAACAGTAACAACAACAACAGTAATAATAATAATAATAATCTTTATTTCCTGAGGTCACAGTGAAATAGTGAATAAGACACGTTAAAAACAGAAAACATAGAATTAGTACAGAAGTACATAGTCAAATAGCCTAAATAGCCTAATTATGAGTTGAGGTGAATGCAAAGTATTCGTCGAGTGTGCAAAAACACTGGGAAATAAGAAATATCTTGAGGTTTTCACGAAATACTCATTCGTTGCCGGGGATAAGATGTCGTTTGTTACAGTCGAATTTTGGTTTTGTCGTTACAGATGGTTAGGCTACTTTACTTACACGTGTGGCGTACGCGTTGCTTCACACGCGGTTGTAAAACAAACACCGGTTCACCTCAGTGGCCCATAGACAAAACAATTGAAAAAGATTCACTTCATTGACTAAAGCCTCGTACGAAACGGTGATGAAATTTCTTGTAACTAGAGTAATCTGTCTCTAATACTTTGTAACAAATTTTTGCAAATTTTTTACAAAAATTATTATCGTGTCTAATGGCTTCAGTGCCCAGTTTCTCAAACAAACAATACCTTTATGTAATACTTAAGGGAATTCTATTGAAAGATCATTTTATGAAAAGTATATACTGTTTACGTATACAGGCCCTTACAAATTGAAGCGTGACAATTAAAAAAAACAACAACAAATTAAGTTGTTTCTTTAAAACAGTAACAACAACAACAGCAATAATAATAATAATCTTTATTTCCTGAGGTCATAGTGAAATAGTGAATAAGACACGTTAAAAACAGAAAACATAGAATAAGTACAGAAGTACTTAGTCAAATAGCCTAAATGGCCTAATTAGGAGTTGAGGTGAACGCAAAGTATTCGTCGAGTGTGCAAAAACACTGCGAAATAAGAAGTATCTTGAGGTTTTCACGAAATACTCATTCGTTGCCGGGGATAAGATGTCGTTTGTTACAGTCGAATTTCGATTTTGTCGTTACAGATGGTTAGGCTACTTTACTCACACGTGTGGCGTACGCGTTGCTCCACACGCGGTTGTAAAACAAACACCGGTTCACCTCAGTGGCCCATAGACAAAACAATTCAAAAAGTTTCACTTCATTAACTAAAACCCCGTACGATATTGTGATGAAATTTCTTGTAACTAGAGTAATGTGTCTCTAACACTTTGTAACAAATTTTTGCAAATTTTTTACAAAAATTATCATCGTGTCTAATGGCTCCAGTGCCCAATTTCTGAAACAAACAGTACCTTTATGTAATACTTAAGGGAATTCTATTGAAAGATCATTTTATGAAAAGTATATACTGTTTACGTGTACAGGCCGTTACAAATTGAAGCGTGACAATTAAAAAAAAAACAACAACAAATTAAGCTGTTTCTTTAAAACTGTAACAACAACAACAGCAAAAATAATAATAATAATATTTATTTCCTGAGGTCATAGTGAAATAGTGAATAAGACACGTTAAAAACAGAAAACATAGAATTAGTACAGAAGTACATAGTCAAATAGCCTAAATAGCCCAATTATGAGTTGAGGTGAATGCAAAGTATTCGTCGAGTGTGCAAAAACACTGCGAAATAATAAATATCTTGAGGTTTTCACGAAATACTCATTCGTTGCCGGAGATAAGATGTCGTTTGTTACAGTCGAATTTTGGTTTTGTCGTTACAGATGGTTAGGCTACTTTACTTACACCTGTGGCGTACGCGTTGCTCCACATGCGGTTGTAAAACAAACACCGGTTCACCTCAGTGGCCCATAGACAAAACAATTCAAAAAGATTCACTTCATTAACTAAAGCCCCGTACGATACGGTGATGAAATTTCTTGTAACTAGAGTAATCTGTCTCTAACACTTTGTAACAAATTTTTGCAAATTTTTGCAAATTTTTTACAAAAATTATCATCGTGTCTAATGGCTCCAGTGCCCAATTTCTGAAACAAACAGTACCTTTATGTAATACTTAAGGGAATTCTATTGAAAGATCATTTTATGAAAAGTGTATACTGTTTACGTATACAGGCCGTTACAAATTGAAGCGTGACAATTAAAAAAAAAACAACAAATTAAGTTGTTTCTTTAAAACAGTAACAATAACAGCAAAAATAATAATAATAATATTTATTTCCTGAGGTCGTAGTGAAATAGTGAATAAGACACGTTAAAAACAGAAAACATAGAATTAGTACAGAAGTACATAGTCAAATAGCCTAAATAGCCTAATTATGAGTTGAGGTGAATGCAAAGTATTCGTCGAGTGTGCAAAGACACTGCGAAATAATAAATATCTTGAGGTTTTCACGAAATACTCATTCGTTGCCGGAGATAAGATGTCGTTTGTTACAGTCGAATTTCGATTTTGTCGTTACAGATGGTTAGGCTACTTTACTCACATGTGTGGCGTACGCGTTGCTCCACACGCGGTTGTAAAACAACCACCGGTTCACCTCAGTGACGGCTTTTCAAGGTAGCATTTTATAAAGAAATAAATATTATATTTAATATTAATTATAAATATCCGTGGTTATTTTTATGTTGATATTTTTGCTGAACAAATAATAGCGTTATATTTCTGAATGGATCCTAAGTTGCATTTCTGAACGGATCCTACGTTGCACTTTCTAGCTTAGGCCATGGGCGAGGGAGGTAATTTCTCGTCTTGAATCTACATGAAAGTACCACGCGTTTAGTACATGTATTTATCTTACGCCAGACTAACGTGCAGGAAAATGAATAAGTACGATATTGGGAGACTGATCGTGTCGCCTCGGGTTATTCGGAACTATTCGTTCAAGAAACCTCTCTAACTGGATGTTATTTCAAATTTTGTATTTATAAGTATGTTCACAAGAATAGTTTGGTAATTCTGTGGTCATTCCATAATAAATTTGAATTAATTTGAACATCAACGTCATGGATGTTTCGCATATTATACGTAATTAAGTACTTTATTAGAAATGCCATTTTCACGACGAAGTGAACATGATCGGGTAAAAATTTCTGCCATGCCAATATTACATTTTTTTAACTAACAATAAAACACACGGTGAGTTATTTTATTGTTCGTTTAAAACTACTTGGTATGAAATGACAATCATAAATGGTTGTGCGGCAGCAATTTTAGAAATGCAGACAACGTTTGGGTGTTAGGTTTACGTTGATTTAAAAAAAAATGTCCGCTGTGGCTAACATGAAAACATAAATGTCTAAAAAGCATAGGAATAATTGTTTAAATGTAAAACGTATTGAAAAGAGTAACTTCTTAATTATAAAAACTGTACATACTGCATCAATCTCTTAAACTAAGTATACAGGGTGATTTATTATAGCTCACCGACGGGCTCCGCCATATGAAAGTTCATGGAATTTTAAGAAAAAAAATCGTTTGGACATTGATTTTCAAAATCACTTAAATATTTAAGACTTCAGTATACACCTAACTATTTCTTCTTCGCCGTGTCGCCTACCTTGGATCATTATCCACGAGCCGCCACTGGTTCACCTCCTTATTTCCATTGCTGACCTGCAAGCAAATCAGTTGGTGGTTGCATCTTTTAATGCGCTGCGAGCTTTTGATGTGTTTTGTGCTGAAGTTTTCATGAAAAATTAAACCGGCCGTTCGCTTTAGTTTTCCCCGCGTCTGGGGGATCGCTTAACGGTTCTTTGGAGTGTGCCCCGCTGTTCCCGGCTTGCCTTTTCTCCGGCAAACGTCGCACGTTGCCAGGAGTGAATTTCTGGGGTTTATCGCAGAGCGCACCGGCGATGTGGGCCAACTTCGTGTAATTTTTGGTCAAACATGGTTTGAATTTTTGCGAATTTCGAACTTTGCGGGAGGGGTTTATTGGCTTGTGATAATTTGTTTCCTTAACATGAGCAAAGGTTTTATTATTATTATTTTTTTAATTAGAATCTATATTTACACAGTTTATGTCCCGCGTTACTTAGTTTTGCCAGTCGTTTGTCCGTACCTGCCAATTTAGTTTGGCTCAAGTTCAGAGAGCGTAACGTTTTAGAATGTTTGCCTCGCGCGCCATAGTTTTTTCTTTTCTTTGTAGATGCTAAGAAATGTAAGCTGCGCGGGAGTACTCTCGCTAATGCCCCGACGCCCTTTTTTTTCTGGGCCCTGTAAGGTATAATATTTTTGATATATCTACACTGAGAAAAAGGAATCCTTTACATTGAAGCAATTTCTAGCTGTCACATTTTTTGTTCAATGAAATAAATTTGTATTTTATTTGGAATGAATGTTATTTCATTCAAATATATGGTATTTGTGTTAAAAAGACTACTTATTCACATGAAAATAATTTATTATCCCGAAAGAAGTATACGTTTGCCACTATTGAAAGGTATAGTTTCTTTAAATCATAGAATTATTTTTCTCTGTGTACCATTGGCAGCCCAATACGGGGTTGCTTGTTAACACAAACTAAACGCATTGGGAAAGATCACGCTCGCTAAAGAAGAAAATGAAGGTGAAGTTCAGGAAGAAGATGAAGCTAGACGAATTCAAAGAAGAAGGTAAAGGTGAACAACAAGATGGAACGGAAAGCGAAGAAACTTGGAAAGGAAGCTGCCACACCAAGACATCGACAGATCATTTAATATTTTATCCAACTTCAATAATTATTTTATACAACGTTTATTACATTCGGAATAAGCGAGTACCTACAAATGTTGGAACGAGAGGAAGTTTCGGAAACGTTAGCGCAAGAAGAAGAAAGCATAATTACGACTCCGAGTGAAGAAACCAACCATCCAGGATGAAGAACAGCAAAGAAAAATAGCTGAATATTTGAAGAGTGGAAAAATGAAATACATACTTCTAGAACTAGATCATAGGAAGAAGTGTAAGGAATTTTAAGGGACTGACAGGAATGGATGATTGTGGGATTTGAAATACGCGAAAAACAACTGAGATAAACGTTGTAAAAAGTTGTCTCTCACAAAAGTTGTTTTTCCTAAAAAACAAAACATAATTTAAAACCAAATCCTACACATAGTTCTTTGTATTTCTTTTTTTTTTCGTTTTTTGGGTCACCCAATCGTCTATGGTGGTTCGGAAATAAATAAAAGGTCTTTTAAGATATTGGTCTCTGTATTTTCAGTTCAGGATTAAAGTCGATTTTAACAAAAATAGTAAGGGCCGATTTCATAATCGAACTGAAGGAGACTTTAAAATAAAAGTCACATTCTGATGCATAAATAACTACGCTTTCCCATCTATTTGGACATATGGCTGTGACTTTTATTTTAAAGTCTCCTTCAGTTCGACTATGAAATCGGGCCTAATAGATGTAACTTGACAGGAAACGATATAAAATTATGGCAATTTAATGTGTAAGAGAGTGACACGATTATTACTCACGGCCACGTTCATTCGTTACTCTCTTACTCGTGAAATTAATTGCCTTGAAGCTATACCGTTTCTTGTTTATTTTAACTAATTTTAACCACAACTTTAATTAAAGACGACTTTAATCGTAGCTATTATGAGAGGAGAATGCGAGCTATTGTTATTTTTTTTTTTTTTCATTACAGAGTGTGATTTTCATTAATTATTAACGACCAAACTTTGATGTTATTTTCTTTTTAATTTTTGTGTTTTAAGAAAATTTTTTTCTTCTCCAAATCGTGTTTATTAAAGATTTTTTGATTTCTAAAATATGTAAATGAATTCAAATAACTCAAGTCAGAATGGCTCTTATTTATGGCGTTTATTTACAAATTGAAATTACGAAATTTTGATTTTCTTCAAACGTTAAAGTCTCCTTTGCTTTAAATAAACAAACATTCATGACAGATTTTTGCAATTCTTCTAGCGAAGCGCAATATCTTCATTTTCATTTGTGCTATCTTTATAATTTTTTTTTACGCATTTCGTAATTATTAAACTTCTTTGATTACTTATTTTTATTTTCAATCTGTTGCAAATACGTGTTTTGCGCAACCGTCTTTTGTTTTCATTGACTTGTGATGACATCTGTGTTAATGTTTTCAACTTCACCTGCATCAAAATGTTATCTTCCCGCATTCGCGCCGTCTAGGAACATTTTTCAGAACAAACTTTACGCGCGAGTATTTCAAATCTGGAAACTTTTTCTTTTCCGTAATTATTGCAGTTACAAACTGAATCAAGCTTCTTTTTTTCCCCTATTTTTACTCAAATAGAAACAATTGCTGCGCGGATTAATTCAAGAATTTACGGAATTCCCCAGCGAAGACGACTAATTCACGTCACTTAAAAAATAAAACAACCTTTTCTGTTCTTTTCAATAAATTTATTAATTTCATGCACGTTTGCAAGTCACTGTGAAACATCACAGATTATAATACTTCATAAATAAATAATAAAATCACTACTACACACATTAAGAGGACGTACGTCACAAACAAATCCGGAACAATTTATTCTTGTACAAATACGTTACTTGGAATAGCTTCGTAAATTTTTTAATAATCCATTTACAATTGTTACGGGACAATAAACGGTCGAGTAAATTTTTCTTTTTTTACGGCAAGCTAATTTCTAAATGTCGAGAACAAATTATTACAATCTCGGAAACACAATTTCGTTTCATATAAAAATAAAAAATGCAAAACAGAGTTATTTACAGCAGCAGTCACTCAAGAAATATGATTATACTATCATCACTGTTAGCCTCGATTTTATGCGGCGTAGAAAGTACACTTGGCTTAGTCATTGTCTTCGGGGGTACCTTCCCTTCGTCGTTTATACGCTTGCGGTTTGCATTTCCAAACGGTTTCAGTATTATCGTGGGGGCGGATTTTACCTGTGGAGTGGACGTTAGCGAGGGGGGATTTTGTTCGGTTTTGGACGAGTCCAACTTGGTCGGCGCCGAGGAACACTTCACGCCTGACATTGGTACAAGAGTCTGGACGTTTGTGCCTTTCTGTATTTGCCTTAATCGATAAGTTTTGAGCAAACCAGGGACTTCTTCCACTAGAAATGTCATAGTTTAATTTCGACTAATTTAATTTAATTTTGCTTGTTTGAAGAAGGGGGGGAAGAGTAGAGAATTTGAATTTAATTGTTTAAAAAGTACATGTAAATGGAAAACATGTTCCGAACGGCTATACTTACCTGATGACAAGGAACAATTATTGTGGTTTAAGAGTATTGCTTTAAGCAGCATGTTCTCGTCCTTAAGATGTTGGTTTTCAAGTAAAATCCCTCGGTTTTCCGCTTTGAGCTTTGTGATTTCGTCTTCCAGTTGGTCCAACCAAATTTTCTTGCGCTGTCTACTCCGCATCTGAGCCATCCTGTTCATAGCCCTGCGTTTTTCAGTTAAGCTCAGGTTCTTATCGTAGAAACTCAGGGTTGTTTTAGTCTGGACGGTTGCAATCTCGTTACTCTTTAATTTACATTTGGGGGCGATTCGTTTTCGAGGCCTTTTCGGCAGTATGATCAACGAGCATTTCTCCTCTGGAATGTCTTCCTTTTCTGGTTTTAATTTAAGCGGTGCACTCTTCGCCGCGGCAACATCTTGTTTCTTATTTTGCAGGGCGATTTTAATTTTTTCTTTCACTTGCGATTTCGCACTCGAAGACACCGAGGTAAGGCCGACATAATTTAATATATCCAGGCTGTTACAAGAACTTGCACCACTGGAAACGTTCGCTTCTGTTACACCGCCGCCTTCTTGTAACAGATCATCGTTTTCGCCCACCGTTAAATCTATAACCTCGCTGCTTATTTTATGAAAACTCGATTCGCTGGAGTTTAAGTCGTCGTTAATCGTTGGCACGTTGCTAATACTGAACTCTTTGGGCTGGGGCTCGTCGCTCGCCGTCCGCCTAAACTTATCTATGTGTTCTTCGGTGATGTGCGGGAAAATATGGGGCGTGTGTAAGGTATCATCGGAGGCTGGCTCGGGCACGTGTGACACTCCATTCTTCGAATGCTCGATCGCCTTCCGGAAGGTCTCATCGAACGGGTTGACGTTCTGTAAGTCCTGGAAGAGACCGACCTCTTCGCAGTTTCTTATGAACCTCGTCGGTGTGGGCGTTTGATCTTAAAACAGTGATTCAAAACTTAATTATTAGATCTTAACAGAGATTTGTTTACTTTTCGGGGCTCACCTGCGAAAGCATTCGCTTTACACGTCAGCCCCAAGTTCAAAACCATGTCGTGCTTCTTCTGGTGAATGTTTAAGTGGTCTTCGTTGGTGAATGTCATCTGACAGCCTTCGCTCGTGCAGGCAAAAGGTTTGTTGTCGGTTTTGCTACTCATTTTTAGTCGGTCCAAGTTTTTTTTTTTTTTATTCGTGCGTTTGCAGCAAATATTCGTGCAGTAATCAGCAATGGATTGTACAATGCATTTTAATAACTGCGAATGGCTTTGTGCTTGTCCATTTTAAATACGATTTTCAAAGGTTAATGGCGATGTCAACATTTGATTTACGATTCTAACCTCGAAATTTGACATTCCGTCAATCAATCACTGCAGGGCAGCGCCGCCAATTGCCGGTCCAGAAAACCAAAAAGTACTAGGAATTTATCCGAGGGGTTCGTTCCGATTTAACAACGCGGTTGCGTTTACAGGTGCTTTCGTTCGCTTGAATCTTTTCGAATAGTTAGAATCAGGATTCCGCGGTCGTTGCAGCAACAAGACTAGAGTTGTAAATTTACCGGTAAATTATATAATTGACTAAATTTACCGGATTTTTTACCGGTAAATTAAATGATAATTAAAGTAAATAACAAAATGAAATAAAACTGACTCTCTTGTGTTGCTTTTTACTTAATCTTCCAGAAAAGACGAAATACTGCTACCACACAATCCTGATTATATGAGAAAATAATCTTTTCATTAATTATGAATAATAATTAAAAGTTTAAATTGACTCTTGTCTCATAAAACTTGCAAGAAAATGGTTTTTAAACTACAAACAGACACTGATAAAAGTGGAATGAACGTATATTGTTTTCAATCTTAAGTGTCCATTGAAAGTTAAAAAGAAAGTTTAATTTTCTAATAATTTAAAGGTTATGTTCTGATCTTATAACCGGAAATATTATAATAATTACAGGTAGAGGAAGTAATAATAGAACTTCCTCCCTACGGTGGACAATAAGGTAAAATGTGTGTGGAATTTCGAGAAAGTTTTTATATCCATAACCTTCAATGCAAAAATGACAAGTGTACTTTGTAAGTTATTGTATTCCAGATTTTCCTTTCCGTTTTCCGTTTTATTAACATTTATAACGTCTCATAAAATAGCGTTAATTTGACTCCACTAATCGTTAAAAACAAAAGAAAAAAACTTTAAAAATTTCAATTGCAATATCCCTAAAGAATTTGCGCCAAATTCAAAATAAATAACCACAGGTAAATAAGGTGCTTTACGGTGTGTTATCGACCAGATAATTAACCGGTAAATACACGGTTAATAATCCAATTTACAAGACTAAACAAAACACCTCAGATTTGAATTATTGATTAACTGGATTAACCTGGAAAATTCGAAGGGGAAAGGGGATTACCAATCCAGACTGAAATTTCAAGGTGCGCGGAGATCTATAATCTATTTGCCCGAAGCTTGAATCTAAACGCGTTTGAACCACGTTTTTGTGAGCGAAAGAAAGCAATTCATAACCTACAATCGGATGCAAAGAAAATTAAAATATTTTTTTCGCTATTGTACGTCCGACTTTGATTTGTCAATGCTTCGTAACGGGCTAATCGCGAAAACCAACAACCAACAGATGACGCCTTTAATAAGGAAAACAAGGAGCTGTCATTTACGTTATTAAGTGTGTAACTCGTTCTATTCGATCCACCAATGCTTCTTGTTAGTTTTATTAATGTGTGTACGTTATGCTAAAATTAGGAAGCTTCATAAAAGTCGTCATAAACAAACATTTGAATTTATTTTTTTTTTTTTGTAGGTTAATTAAATGTCACTGCAATGTTTTTCTTTTTAAAGGGACCTTCACCAAACTTCCTCGAGATGTCTGCCACTTCGTGACTTGCTCGAAATGTTACTTGATTGTCACCTTTGATTACATGGGTTGAGTTAAGTCAATGGTCAAACTGCACGAAATTGGCGGTTAAGTCAATCAATGGTCAGAACAAACGATCTCACCAATCGCTGATTGAGAAAACTGATCACGTGCTTAAGGTCCGATCTTACCACCTCCAGATAAATTTAACCGTCGGTTAATATCCTTGGAAACATTTGTGCTGATAATAGTTTCCTAGGATATTAACCGACGGTTAAATTTATCGGGAGGTGGTAAGATTGGACCTTAGTCTGACCAGTTTGACCGTTGACTTACCGTAGCCTTAGACTAAGTAGAGTTAGAAGTAGATTATACGCGTCGAGACGTTGGTGAAATGTCAACGCAGTGGAAGCAATTTGTGAACCGCGTGGATAACGTTCAGTAACACGCGCTGTAAACTTAGAACGCGCCCCAGGACTAATGTTGACACTTGAGACTCGCCATTCGCCATCTTGGTTCGCCATGGATTTTGAGTTTTGACAGTTTTGGCGGTTTTGACATCTGTGGTGTGTGTTTTGCTCGAGTACTTTTCATAGTAGTTTTCCCGTGTGTGGTAACTATTTTAGTATCACTAATTAATTAATTAATTACGGCCGGTTTCATTAACACCAATTCTCTCCAAATTAAATGATTTTTTTTCGAAAAAAAAAGAGCAAAACAAAAGGTGTTATAATTATTGCTCGAATTATGGTAAAAATCGATGATGGAAAAGTCGGCTTGGGTTACAGTGAAACGTTGGCTTCTAAAAATCGATTCTAATTATAAAAAAATAAAACAACGATTAAAAAGCAGCTGGGCCGATCTCAAGGCCAACCCAACCCAACAACTGAATTCGACTCTGTTCAACCCAACAAAAAATTAAAAACGAAAAAGCAAGAAAAGATTAAAATAAAAACTTGACACTAAGTTAAAAAAAATTGAATGTCGACACAATCCAATTGAACTTAACCTAACTCCATTCAACTCAAGGAAAAAATTTAAAAAAAAAACTCTAATTTAAAGAGAAAGTTATGTTAGTGTTAAATTAAATAAATTAATACAAGGAAGGAAACACTGACAGGAAGACAGAAAAATTCTATCAACTACGGGACTTGAACCCGGGTCTCCAGATATTGCGCCGAGTGTTCTAACCACAAAAAAACATTTCAAACTACGGGATTTGAACCCGGGTCTCTTGGTATCGCGCCGTATTCTTACAAAAAGAAAAAACCAGACATTTAAAAAAATGTTAATTTATGTATGGATACAAAATGAAGCTTAACAAATCTCAAAGTTAACCCAACTCGTCTGAACTCAGTCAACTTATTAGTGTATTACATTATGTTGCACTTAAAAAAATAAATAACTGTAAAAAGATCAAAATCGAAGTAAAAAAAATGTTAAAAATTAAAGGAAAATCTATAAAAAATAAAGTTCAACCAACTTCAAGGTCAAACCTATCCAAGTGACTTCACACTTTAACACCATTTACCACAAACAAAAATTAAAAAAAAATACACAAAAATGTTAATAATTAAAAATCAATTAAAATGAAGCTCGATGTCAGCATGGGTTATGTTGTATTCTATTTAACCCAAGCAAAAAGAAATAAAGAAAAAAGATGAAAGCAGGAAAACTAAAAAGTCGTTAAAAGTCTAAAAAAGCGAATCTTGAAATGTACCTCGACCACGACATTCGAATCTTGAAACGTACCTCAGCTACTGTATTGAGGATATCCAGAAACGATTTTATTTATTTTAATTTTGTTCGGAATGCACCTGCGTATTTACATCACGAATTGATGCTTTATCGAAAGCAAATTGCGTTCAGAAACTCTGGGTGTCGGTATGTGGGCGGCTGTGAAAAAAAGAAACCATACGTCAATTTTTGTGCAACACGAAAGTTGGGCTTCTGTTAAGTTGTAAAAGTCATTTTGTAAAAGCATTAAGTACAAATTACTTTAATTAAGCTAGTGGTTTAAAGTTTGAGTTGAGAAAGATTAGGGAACTGTCAAAATTGGCAGCTGTCAAGACAATTAAGACATGAAATTTTATTCCAAAGCCGTCTTTTATTTCATTTTACGGAACTTACCCGACATCGTCTTCAAACAGGCCTGAGTCATTGCGTAGTAATATCAGGCATCGAGGTGTCATCGAGATTGCAACGTAAACGTTTCGCTGCTGAGCCGTGAAGATCTGTGCTGATAAGTCATTTACTAATAAGGGCGGAAACGGTGAATCCTTGTGCTGTGCAGCAATTAAGAGTAATCGATTTTCAAGTCGGGGTATTCTCTCACATAATGAATCAGGCCTGTATGAAGTGGGCGTTGACTTACCCCAATCTGTAATACTGCATCAACATACGACGTTACGACATACGACGAAGAATGGAAGTTTTAAGAAACAGAGTCACCACTCACCAAGTACAATTCTCCCACCTAATGAAACGGGCCTGTATGCAATGGGCGTTGACTTACGAAACAGAGTCACCGCTGACCAAGTACAATCTCCCACCTAATGAAACGGGCCTGTATGCATTGGGCGTTGACTTACGCAACAGAGTCACCGCTCGCCAAGTACAATTCTCCCACCTAATGAAACGGGCCTGTATGAAGTGAGCGTTGACATACCCCAATCTGTAATACTGCATCAACATACGACGTTACGACATACTACGAAAAATGGAAGTTTTAAGAAACAGAGTCAGAGCTCACCGAGTATAAGTCTCCCACCTAATGAAACGGGCCTGTATGAAGTGGGCGTTGACATACCCCAATCTATAATACCGCATCAACATACGACATTACGACATACGACGAAGAATGGAAGTTTTAAGAAACAGAGTCACCACTCACCAAGTACAATTCTCCCACCTAATGAAACGGGCCTGTATGCAATGGGCGTTGACTTACGAACCAGAGTCACCGCTCACCAAGTACAATTCTCCCACCTAATGAAACGGGCCTGTATGAAGTGAGCGTTGACATACCCCAATCTGTAATACTGCATCAACATACGACGTTACGACATACTACGAAAAATGGAAGTTTTAAGAAACAGAGTCAGAGCTCACCGAGTATAAGTCTCCCACCTAATGAAACGGGCCTGTATGAAGTGGGCGTTGACATACCCCAATCTATAATACCGCATCAACATACGACATTACGACATACGACGAAGAATGGAAGTTTTAAGAAACAGAGTCACCACTCACCAAGTACAATTCTCCCACCTAATGAAACGGGCCTGTATGCAATGGGCGTTGACTTACGAAACAGAGTCACCGCTGACCAAGTACAATCTCCCACCTAATGAAACGGGCCTGTATGCATTGGGCGTTGACTTACGCAACAGAGTCACCGCTCGCCAAGTACAATTCTCCCACCTAATGAAACGGGCCTGTATGAAGTGGGCGTTGACATACCCCAATCTCTAATACTGCATCAACATACGACGTTACGACATACTACGAAAAACGGAAGTTTTAAGAAACAGAGTCAGAGCTCACCGAGTATAAGTCTCCCACCTAATGAAACGGGCCTGTATGAAGTGGGCGTTGACATACCCCAATCTATAATACCGCATCAACATACGACATTACGACATACGACGAAGAATGGAAGTTTTAAGAAACAGAGTCACCACTCACCAAGTACAATTCTCCCACCTAATGAAACGGGCCTGTATGCAATGGGCGTTGACTTACGAAACAGAGTCACCGCTGACCAAGTACAATCTCCCACCTAATGAAACGGGCCTGTATGCATTGGGCGTTGACTTACGCAACAGAGTCACCGCTCGCCAAGTACAATCTCCCACCTAATGAAACGGGTCTGTATGCAGTGGGCGTTGACTTACGAAACAGAGTCACCGCTCACCAAGTACAATCTCCCACCTATTGAAACGGGCCTGTATGCAGTGGGCGTTGACTTACGAAACAGAGTCACCGCTCGCCAAGTACAATTCTCCCACCTAATGAAACGGGCCTGTATGAAGTGGGCGTTGACGTACACCAATCTGTAATACCGCATCAACATACGACATTACGACATACGACGAAAATTTAAAGATTTAAAAAACAAAGTTAGAGCTCACCAAGTACAAGGTGAGCCAAATTTGACGTTTTTAAAGGGAAACGGCTACTTTTAGATGAGTCAGACGAAAATTGACTCGGGTATTCTTCACTATGCGAAAACAACAAAGCTGAATGACGGTTGGATTGGATTGGATTGGTATCTAAAGCTCGATTTTTATAACAAAATTAATAAGAGGATTTGTCGCAGATGGTTTTTGATTGCAGTGAATCCCTCGAGCAGCCTCTGTACAGCTGTTTCAATCCCATTTGGGATTTCGTCAGAAAGGTAGCTCGAGAGTTCCCCTGCAAACCAAAATGACTTGACCAAGAATATCCAACATTTTTCTCCGGTTATCTCTTATAACATTTATCATCTCCATTAAATTTAGCGAGCGATTCTTTATTCCACATGGAACCTCTTCACTTTCGTCATCTTTCTCGTTGTTCTCTTCTTCGAAAACTTCTTCTTTACTAACATAACAGCGTGCACATTCAAATTCTAATCAACATGTCGCGTTTTATCAATTATATCTTATCTAAATCGCATCCGTTTGTGTGCAGGTCTAAAAATATTCGCGACAGTGAAATCTTTAATCTTCGATTGTGGTTTGTCAGTGTAAATAACTAAAAATGAAAATTGCTATAGCACTTTTGATATTCGCGAACGTAATTAACATTTCTCGTGCTGCAAACATATTGGGTGTCGTCTCAACTCCATCCATAAGTCATCAGGTTGTATTCAGACCTATTTGGAAGAGTCTCTCCCTCAGAGGTCACCAGGTAACCGTCATAACCTCAGATCCGATCAGTGATCCGAATTTGACAAACCTGACGGAGGTAGATATACATTTTTCTTACAAATACATGCAACAAGAGGAAATACAACGGGTGATTATGGACGAGGAAAGCAACAGCGTACTTCGAAACCTCAACATGTTTCTAACTACCACGGATGTCCTGGCAGACATGACGAGGAGCCAATTAAAATCCGAGGGCGTGCAAAATTTAATTCAAAACGACAGTCTTCATTTCGATCTGGTCATGACTGAAATTATGAATCCGGTATTTTTGGCGTTTGGAAAACGATTCGACTGTCCGGTTATCGCAATGTTATCGGTCGATGGACTTCTTGTAACTCACGAGGCGATGGGAAACCCCACCAATCCCACGGCGTACCCTGACATAGCCTTACCGTTCGAAGCAGGAAGCCTAACGTTCGCCGAAAGGATTCAGAGTTTCATTCATTCGATGATAGTGAGATTAATGGATAGGCTCTTAATAAGACCCACACTAGATCTGGTTGTAAAAGAAATCTTCGGAGAAGATTTTCCCCCAATCAAAGATATGATGTTGAATATCGATATGTTATTTTTGAATACGAACCCGATCCTTGCGAGTATAAGGCCTGTAGTACCGGCTGTTATCTATTTTGGCGGTGGGACACACTTAGAAACGCCCAAACCTTTGCCAAAAGTAAGTAGATAATTATGAGTCATCAGTCATCACTCATCACTCATGGCAGTTAATAATAAGAAAGCGAGACGAGTTATCTTTTCAATCAACACGCATACCTCACAGATATGGAAGATTTTGTATTATTTTTATCATTCCGTACCTGCGATACTTGAAGTAAATGCAAATTCAGAAATTGCGAAACTTATCAACTATTGTTTGTTAGTACAGTCGAAAACGAAACGGTTTTCGTCGTCCACGTGCGTTGCTAACTCAGCACAATTCTTAACTAAATGTTTCTTAATGCTATTTCGAAATTATTTTATTTAAGTTCTGCCTTACAAAGTTATCCAATATTGGGGAAAATAATCAGAAATGCGGGCATATGCAGGATTGGTGTAAATAAAAAATAAAAATCTAAGATTATTCCATGTGCCACGTGCATGATCATAACTACAGGGCGGGAGTTATATATTTTGTGCAGCTTATTTCGAACGAGAGCTTGTGTATTCGCACGCCGCTGCGAACGTTATACGTTTGCCGCCTCGTCTGTATTTAATCGAACAAAATATATAATTCCGTTCTCCGATCATAAGGCTTGTAGTGAATGCTATTTAAAATGTTTTCGTTACATGTAACTATCTCATGCTAATTGCCATGCCAAATGAATGATCGTAACACTTATAGTGTATGAAATTTAAAATATTTTTCTTATCTACCTATCATATATAAAAAGACCAAATTAAGTGAAGACCAGTTGAAGTCGCTTGAGTTAGTGTGGGAACTAAAAATGACTCCTGCGTTAGTTTTCGCAATTTTCTTGATTGGCGTTGATACTTCCAGCACCGCAAGAATACTGAGTATCGTACCAACTCCGTCGTACAGTCATCAAGTAGCGTTCCGTTCAATTTGGAAGAACCTCTCCCTCAGGGGGCACCAAGTAACCCTCATCACGACTGATCCCATTAACGATCCGGGCTTAACGAACCTGACCGAAATAGACATTGGTTTTTCATATAAGCACTTCAGGAAGGATTCTGTTCAAGCTGCTTTCATGAATGAGGAAAATAACAGCGTTCTTAAGTGGTTGAAGATGATGGATGTGTTTGCAGAAGCAGTGAATGACATGATTGTTGAACAATTCGAGCACGCAACTCTGCAGAATTTGTTAAAAAATCAAAGTGTTCAGTTCGATTTGATCATGCTCGAATTGATACATCCGGGGATGTTAGGATTTGGGAAAAGGTTTCGTTGTCCGGTTATCGGAGTTTCGTCTTTGGATGCCACTGTTACACTGCACGAAGCTATCGGGAATCCAATCAATCCTGCTTTATATCCAGACTGGGCGTTGCCTTTTGAAGGAAAATTGACATTCTTTGAAAGATTACAGAGTTTTATATATTATATTATCATGAAGTTATTGCTCATTAAGTTTCGGCCATTAACTGATGCTTACTTGCGGAATTATTTTGAAGAAAGTTATACTATAACAGAATTGATGTCGGATGTCGATATGGTATTTGTAAATGCCAATCCTGTACTTAATTATATAAGGCCTAATGTACCAGCCCTTATTTATTTTGGAGGTGGATCTCATTTACAAGTACCAAAACCACTGCCTACAGTAAGTTTCAAAAAATGACTCCTCTAAATTTTGTTTCGGAAGCTTCTCAAGTGTCTTTGGTACTATTTTTCTCGCTTTATTTATTTTACGAAACATTAAATTTAAAACTTGTCATTTCGATTTGATAGGTAATAATTATTGTCGGAGAAATTCATTATGTTTTACGTTTTTCTAGGAGCTGCAGGACTATTTGGATGGCGCCGAGCAAGGTTTCATTTACTTCAGCTTAGGTTCAAACGTTAAAAGCAAAGACATTCCGGAAAAACTTCGGCGGGTAATCATAGAGACTCTTTCCGAGCTTCCTTACAAAGTTTTGTGGAAATTCGAAGCCGATGAGTTGCCTGGAAAACCAGAAAATGTAAAAATTATGAAGTGGTTGCCACAACAAGATGTTTTAAGTATGTATATGCAGCTATGTTGTGTATAATTAGTTTGTCAAGGCAATTCACTCATCGGGGGAAGTCAGGGCAAAGTGGAATGCATAGTATCTTTGAAAATAAGCAAAAATCAGCAGCGAACCTTTTTTTAAATAAAGTTGTAGCTAATCCATAGTTGGAACGGATTCTCAGTCATAAGCTGCGTTTGATAAGACCGTCATAAAACTTATTATATTTTAATAATTTGCCCGAAAACAAAGGCAGCTGTTAGGCCCGTGCGACACTTGTAAGATTTGTCACAATTTCTTGCGCAAATTAACAAAGAAGTATCGATTCAACCAATGAACATCAGCGGTGGTAGCCTGTCCCTCTCCGTACAAGATGTACAATTTTATATCAAATCTTGCATGGTGTCACACGACCCTTACTCATTGTGTTGTTAAAGTACCTCATATTATTGCTTTGCCCCCGTGTATCTTTAGTACCCAGAAAGAGTATAACAAATGAAACAAACTTAAAAATTCCAGGGCATCCCAATATTAAATTATTTATAACGCAAGGGGGCCTTCAATCCATGGAAGAGGCTATATTCACTCACGTTCCTCTTGTCGTCATGCCATTCATGGGAGATCAGGATACGAATGCCATAAAGATAGTCAATCGAGGATACGGTTTGTCAGTCGATCGCAGGACACTTACTAAAGAATTATTCAAAGAAACAATCTTGGAAGTAATAAACAACAAAAAGTATGTTCTTTTAAAGTTGTAACCATTTAGTTAAAGATCACCGTTTGACACTTCGCGCATACAAGGAACTCCTGCATACTTAATATGCAATTTCATATTTCAGATACCGTAACAGGATCAAAGAAATTGCAGAACTGGCGTTAGATCAGCCAATCAGTGGTGTTGACAATGCAGTTTGGTGGACAGAGTACGTCTTAAGACATAAGGGGGCTAAACATTTGAGAAGTCCAGCCATCGACATGCCGTGGTATCAGTATCTTCTTTTGGACGTCATAGCATTCCTTTTTGGAGTTATATTTATTGTCGTATATGTTACGTACAAAATAGTAAAATTCGCACTTCAGCTCGTATGGGCGAGTATATTATGGAGAAGTAAGGTGAAATCTAATTAATTTGGTTTGCCTTTAGTCAATTTTTAGCCAAGTAACTCACTCATTTTAAATACTTACTCTATCACATACCACAAACACAGGTGCGATTTTTACTGCTTTTTATACGTGGGAATACATTGCAGATTACATTTTTCCTAAGAGTCTTAGATACATTTGTTCGTTTATTTAATTAAATATTCAAATACTCCTCTCGATTATCGAGGCAGAAAACTTGTGATCGCTAAAAGAATGTCATAGAAACAAGTGTTGAACATTAAAAATGTTTATTGCGACTGTATTTTTGTGCGTATCTTTGTGTGTATATTTGGACTTTAATTTATTGGCTTACGATTAACTGAATCGAAAGTGTATGTATATATTTTGTCTCCTAAAATCCACGCCCCTAATTATATTTTTACTTAAGTAATTTTGATTTCGAGTATACCTTAATTAAGGTATACGGCAGCCTACTTTACAAGTCAACCGCCACCGCAAGTGGGTGAATGTGTCTTCCCCGCGCTCTTGTCCTTAGAAGAAGGAATGTTAGTTGCCTACCTTACGATGCCAACAGGCGTAGTCGGCTATGGTCGTTCCATGTCATTCCATATCACAACATTGTGACAATCCATTTCAAAATATTTTTGAATCGAAACAATTTCTTTGGAACGTAGGCAAAATCAATGTTTAAATTCAGGGATTCCGTGCTGAAATTCAAGTTGGTGAACTTGAAATGCTGCACCACCAGATCATATTTTATTCACGACCATTAACGCTCTCTCACTCATTAATTATGACCCATTATCACATCCTGCGCAGATATTTTTTAAAAAGGGATATTTGTAAATTAGATTAGTTATTATTGAATGGATTCATTATTGTCGTTTGGATTCAGTTAGTAATAATTCAGTATTAGAGAGTGATGATTAGTAGAAATGAGTACGTCGTTGTTTTTCTTAATAATTTTAAACGATGATGTGAATATAGTAAACACTACAGCTTCTGTATTTAAAATTTTACTCTAAAACAAAGTTTTCAATTTAGCCTGCAGCCTTTAGGCAACTTTTCATACGTAAGTGTAAAATTATCATACCTTGTAATTTTGCTTCACTTTAATTATTTTTATCATTGTTTTCTGCGTTTTTATATTACATTTCATTACACCTACTAATTTAACACGCAAGTCTATAAAATGAAGAATACTTTAAAGCATGGATGGCACCATCAACAAAGAACAAAGAAAAAGTTAAGTGCGCAATTGATTTAAGGAATTCGCATGGGCCTTTTTTTTTCCTTTTGCAAAATATAAAAATAAACTGATTAAGATATTGAACCGAATTCCTGGCATATTTTCTCACAGGAAAATCATGTTGCCGCTCGTATACAATGCAATTAGTAAATAGCTACTACTCGGAATGTTTAAACACAAAAGGAAAAACGGACATTATGAACTGCATTGACCTTGTTCTGCCTAATATAGAACAAAAAAAACACTTGTCGCTGCTGCATTCATATAGAAAATTCACGTGTTAGGGTAAGTTCATAACGGAGCTGTGATGATAGATGATCAACCAATCAATGAACAATCCTTATTGCTTATTTGAGCGAGCTTATAGTCGCAGTTCGGTTATGAACACAACAAGCATTTGAATACGTGTTTCTTTGTATGTATCAGTGCTATTCAAAATCGCTGTTATCGCCTATCATCACAGCTTCGTTGTGAACTTACCCTTATAATCCGCTCGAGAAAAACATCGTCAACGCTTGCAACCAGCGGCCCATCTATTTTCTTTACTTGCATTTAAAATCAGTGCAAACTGCAGTCAACCAATCCGCTCTGGATGCGCTTTGTTCCTTATTTTACACCCGTCGGACAAAGAAGGTTAAAGTTTAGAGAGTTTTCCCTCCTCTTTTTGTCTTTTCTATCTGCGCACCAGCGTCTCTCTCGCTGTTTTATTTATGTAATTAAGATGCACGTGCTTTACTACAATATTTTACGAGGGAATTTTCTTTGTGTTGTTCGAGTTGCAAAATCGTAATTTATTGCCGGAGTCGTGCAGCTGGTTAGATTAAACGCGCACTTTGGGAATTCGAAAGAAGTCTAAATACAGAAAATTTATTATTGCACGGTTGCAGGCAATCGCTATCGTTGACGACATAACTTATTGCGTTTCATATCACTGCTGCGTTTTTAAAAGAGCGCTGCTGCTGCTTGTAACAAAGAGCGCGCGCGTTTTGTTATTGTGAAATCCGTCCACTACTTATAGCAACACCGTCTTCAAAAACAGGCCTGAGTCATCGCGTTGGAATATCAGTTCTCAGGATATTATCCATAGCCGTCTTCTTCTTCTTCTTCTTTACAACGTATTTGAATTCTAATCAACTCAAATTCACTTAAAAATTTGGTTCCTCCTCCCTCACATCCTACTGATCAGGCTGGTTTTTACAATCAGTATTCAGTTTGATGCGGTTTCATTTACAAGATATTGTTAGGTAGATTTTTTTTTGTTTAAATATTATAGACAAACAATACTATCTGAGGACGGAGTTACAATAAACATTCACTCACCATTGGTTAGGTCTCTCATTCCTAAAGTTCTTTCTTTCTTTCTCGCTTCCCTGACCACAACAGGCGCTGAGGGTAAACGTCTTAGCCTCCGGACATCGCATTCCAATTCGATATGGACCATGCAAATTATAAGTAACCCTTTGCGCGTATCTATTCAGTAAAATTGAACATTCCACTTACCGGGGCCGTTTTCCCGGCCCCACCTGCTCCGACGGCGAATCTAGAAGTTGTAGCTCCCCCATGATGATATTGGACACTGCGGAAGTCATCCTCGCACGTTGACTTCTTATCTTCGCATGCATTACCCCCCCACATTCACCTGTGGATACAAGACCCACCCCTTCCCATGGATATTAGCATACCTTGCCTCCCGAGCATACGTTCTTAGGATCAGTTGATGCACCGACTGCGTGAGTGTCAAGCACCACTCCGTACCATTCCGTAACATTCATTCACCATTGGTTAGGTCTCTCATCCCCAATGTTCTTTCTTTCTTTCTTTCTCGCTTCTATGACCGTAACAGGCGCTGAGGGTAAACGTCTTAGCCTCCGGGCATCGCATTCCAATTCGATATGGACCATGCAAATTATAAGTAACCCTTTGCGCGTATCTATTCAGTAAAATTGAACATTCCACTTACCGGGGCCGTTTTCCCGGCCCCACCTGCTCCGACGGCGAATCTAGAAGCTGTAGCTCCCCCGTGATGATATTGGACACTGGGGAAGTCATCCTCGCACGTTGACTTTTTATCTTCGCATGCATTACCCCCCACATTCACCTGTGGATACAAAACCCACCCCTCCCGATGGATATTAGCATACCTTGCCTCCCAGGATCAGTTGATGTCATCGACTGCGTAAGTGTCAAGCACCACTCCGTACCGGTCCAATGACAACATCATGTCAGACCTTTCTGGATAGCTCAATGTTATCACTTGGTCAGGAATGCAATCAACCGAATTCCCACTCACAATGAATGCAGAATACAACTAACTGCTTTGCCGGTACCGTGCTCTTCATCGGTGCTGCTTGCACGCCGCGGCAAGAGCCCCCGTATACCGTATGCTGGTGCACGGTACCATTCTCTGGTCAACGCCCCGGATCGCGTCCCGGACAATATTCTGCTACCAGAATACCTCCGCATAAAATCACGACCCTCATACCGCATTGCCAATCGTGAGAATGTACCGCCCTAACACTTCTGCCAGAACATACCATCTCAGGTCATATTCTGCAGACACCCTCTAGCTAATGCCCGGCAATACATCGCGGCCACCACATATATCACCAGGCCCATCCGTGGCCCCGTTTTCCGACACGTTTCGCCTTCCGCGCTATCCCTCGGGAGACTGCCGTCTCTGCCGTTTCTTTGCTGCTCAGACTAAACACGCCCCCATATCATATTACCAAACTAATAACGTAAGCAAATATGCTAGTGCTTCAAAGATACCCAGAGAATGCATAAACTTTCTTAAATTCTAAACTTTTCATTTGCAATTCATTTGCAATTCAGTCGGCGATCAGTGATAAAGAAGTGATTGAGATCCTCCTCTCCCGCCCCCTACTGATCAAGCTGGTTTTTACAATCAGTATTCACTTTGACGTGATTTCACACATATTGTGAGGTTATGTTCGTTTAATTTAAAAATATTATTCCTTTAGAAATAATAATGATAATAATATTACGCAACATTACATTCGGCGATGTGCCAACGTAGTGCAACTGTCTAAATTGATTGCAGTTCAAGATCAAATCGATTTGATTTTGGATGAAATTAATTTAAATGGAGGACGGCTCATGTTTCCGGGCGCTCCGATGTTGTACCGCAATTCAGATCAGAACCAGTTTTCAAGTCGGGATTTTCTCCCACCTAATGAATCGGGCCTGTATGAAGTGGGCGTTGCTTATACCCAAATCGCCAATATTTCAGTGAAAAAAAAAGTGCACATTAACTTAACCTAAGTATTTTCTTTTCTTAAGTATTGCTTTGGGTTAACGACTGACAATGAGTTGATGTGAATAATTGCATCTGATTTGACTGTACATTTAATAATTTGCTTTAACCCTAAACCTTATCAGAATTTTCGGAATTGATTTATTTTTTCTTTTACAATTGTACAAGCCCAAATATTTTCTCTGAACAGATAAATTAATTCCTATTAGATTTCTTCTTATTCGTGAAATTTCGAATTCATCGAATGAGATTAACGAAAAAAATCGGCGGTTGCTTTCGCAAGAAAAATCAATTTTGGAAATAACGACGTACATAATCAATACAGAGAACATTTTAAGTGAGTAAACAGAAGGAGCACGTCCACGTATTTATGTATCTTATTAAATACACATAAACAACAGATAAGGCGGCGTCGGCCGAGGTTGCTGGTTATCCGCTTTTCCAAAAAAAAAAGAAAAAAATGCGGGAATCCCTTAAACCCGGGGGCGTCGACGGACATGATGAAAATATTGTTTGGGTCCGATGATATCCGAGCTTCAGTGAAGTAATTTCGAGGCCTTTGTTTCCCAGGCCCCAGGGAATTTTCTTTTTTTTTTTTGGGATGTATTAGTCACGACGAATTTCTACAAAGTTGCCATAAATGAGTTGTCATAGTTTGTGGTGGTGAAAGTTTCGAAAAACTAATTTTTTTATAGCGCTCGCAATTTCGGTACGTGAGAAATCAGTAAGTTGATGTGCGTGAACAGCGCCTTGCATTCTGACATTTGCGTTAGTTATAATAGAGGTCACAGGCCACTGGACTAATAAATCATTATTTATGTACGGGCTAGACATTTTTTGTTAAAATATTATTGTCGTCAGAGGACGAAGTTACGATAAACATGCACTCTGTGCCTTTTGTCATAACAGGGGCTGAGCGTAAACGTCTTAGCTTCCGGGCAGGCATCGGATAAAGGCCATGCACATTACAAACAGCCATTTACGAGCGTCTATTCAATGAAAGGGAATGTTCTACTCACCGGGGCCTTCTTCCGGCCCTGCCCATTCCAGCGGCGAAACTACTGAACATTGGGGAAGTCATCCTCGTACTTTAACTTCTTATGTTCGCACGCATTTACGCTCGCATTCACCTGTGGATGCAAGAGCCCCCCTCCCCTCGCTACCCCGATGGATATTAGCATACCTTACCTCCCGAACCCCACTCCGTTCCGGTCTAATAACATTATGTCAAGTCAGACCGTTTTGGATCAGAAAAAGCAACAAAGTACAATGCCTGAAGCGAAAAAAAAGGGAAATAAGTAAATCAACAACACCAAGCCGAATGAAAAAGCAATCGTTTTTTGGATGAATCAAGAAGTTCGTAAAAAAACAAAAACAAACTACAAAGAAACAATGCTGCGATTTGAAAAAAAAATGAAGGAAGAAACCAACGACGAAATACAATGCGTAAAACAAACGATCGCAACAAAGCAAATGAAAAACGAAAAACTGGCAATAAAATGCAAGAATAAATTCAATGAGAAAAAGCATAAAGAACAGAAAACAAAAGAAAATTGATGGCCATTTGTAAGTTGAACAAAAAAAAAAAACAAATCCAAATGCGTTGAACTAAAAGTGGTCATTAAGAGCCAAGTTTGGTTTCAGCGCACCATCTACTGGTCATTTTTAAGTGGAATGACATCCATTTGAGTAGGAGTTAGGAAATCAGAACCAAAATAAATTTTTATGTGACACCTGGCGGTGGTGAGGCAAAATTCTCGAATATATTAAAATGCATTTCATTAAGATTTATTTTTCTGGGGCGAAACTGATTTCAGCACGCCATCTGTTGGTCGCAAAATGAAACTCTTTGGTATGATAAAATTGATCGAACTAAGCGTTGGCAATTAAGAGTCAAGTTAGGTTTCAGTGCGCCATCTATTGGTCACCATTAAGTGGAATTGACGGACATACATTTGATACAGAAAAAAAAAAATAGTAAAAAAAGCGTCAGTCAAGAAAATTTGAAAAATCAATGCGATAAAAATAAACAAAAGAGGAATACGAAAGCATAAAATGAATTTAAAAAAAAAAACAGATGTGCCACGATACTAAGACGGACAAAAAAAAACAAAGTTCTTGCAAATAAAAAGAAACTCGAAGAGAATAATTGTAAAAAGCAGTCAATAAAATACGAAAACCAATTCTATTATAAAGATAGAGAGAGAAGAATGTCAAAATAGAGAAGAGAAACAATAGAAGAACGGGCAGACAAAGGACAAATAAATGAAAACGGCGATTCTCCGGCCGGGAGCGAAAGGACGAAACAAAACAAACGAACCGTGTGTAAAATCAAAACCAAAACATCAATTCCTTAAACAAAAAAAAAAGAAAGAAAATATGTGAAATCAACAAAAAATAAAAGAAAATGATACTCGAAATACCTGTAGGGTTTCAACAAGTTCTTGGTCGGTGGTGTACCTAATTTGATTCCAGGGATTGTATCAGAATGCAGAATTTTGTGGAGTGTCGGTAATGCAGGCAACCGCAAAAGTGACTCAGATCAGACGCCAGGCGCCAAATGAGATTTTTAAACGCCGAATTTGTCTAAAAATGGCGAGATTTCGTCTATTCTGGCAATCCTGCGCCCTACCACTTCTACCCTTCGAACTAACCTCCAGGAGACTGTCGTAATCTTCTTCTTTTCTTGCCTGCCTGGGCCAGACACACCCCCACATCACATACCAAAACAATAATGTAAAAAAAACATACTCGTGCTGTACAGGTATATCGAAAACGTTTAAACTTTCTTAAATCCTAAATTTCCTAAAGATACAACTATAACGTATAGCGACGCTCATCATAAATGATGCCGTTTGACAGTTTCGTGGAGTATCATTTATGTTGAGCATCGTAGTACCTGTGTTGATTCGTTTTTCGGACACTTCGGGAAAATTTCTTTCTTATCATATAGAAAGAAAACTGTTAAGGTACTTGAAAAAGTGAAGCTAGCATTGGATGTCTTTTGAAATTCTAGTCGAATAATTAGGCTTACCATAATCATGAAACTCTAAAACCGGGACAGAAGTCGGAAACAGGATAGGGGGAAGAGAAACACATTACCCAGCTAGCAGAGTGGCGTCGGAATCACGTCATTTTTAGGTTATTTTACGTCACTGACGTCATTTGTCCAGAAAGTGACGTCAATATGACGAGTCGTACGACACGTATTAATAACGTCGTAAAAGTGACGTCATTAACACGTCAATAGAAATCACTTACCATGTCTATTTTTGAAAGTTATTAGTTTAAAAACATTTTTAGGACTAAACAAAAATTGTAAATAAATACTTTGAATATTTCTGAAGCCAGTTATACCAAAATTAATGCTGGAACTGTTAACTTAAGGGAAATAATAACATGTAATTAGTTATGAACAAGAAATACCTCTATATAAATTTGGCTGAAAACGTGGGGGCGAAACACGTTACTTCATCGTCATTATCACGTCATTATGTCGTTTATTTACGTCACAATTAACGTCAAAGGTACGTTATCTACATGACGTGATGTGGCTTGATTCGTAGAGTGATTAAGACGTCGCTCAGACAAAAAGATGACGACTTTATAACGTCCTTTTCACGTCACTCTGCTAGCTGGGTAGGCCACTATCAAAAAATGTTTATTATTAAAAAGAAGCAGAAAGATAAGGTACCCAAAGTACCGAAGGTCCGCCGAAGCAGCAAATTAAATTATTTTAATTATTTTTTGAACCATTTACATTTTAAATTAAACAACTTTCCATTTCAAATCTGAATTAAATGACAAGTTGCTGTCGTGCCGTGCTGTATGGTTTTAAGTTTATACAATCCTTAACCGGGACAAAATACCAAACTCGCTGGGACCAATGCCTGAAACCGGTACAATCCTGGTTTAACCGGAACGTATGGTAAGCCTACGAATAATCTCTTTGCAGTTTTCCCCCGAAATGTACAGGAGGGCCGACATTTGCAAATTTTTAATTTTACAGGTTACTTCCACGTCTGAAAACGAATGAACACAGGGTGTACAACTACGCTCACCATAAATGAGAGATACCATTTGATAGTTTCGTAGCTCTTACGCTGAATGTACTTAAGGGCGTGGTTCGCATGCAGGAGTATCATTTAAGTTGAGCGTCGTAGTACATTGCAAAAATTATTTTGGTCAAGGGTGTGCTATTAACAGCAAGTGAAACCAAGAAACTAAAGCGGGTATACTTTCTCAGAACTGCTTGTCAAATTTTGACAATCAGAAAAAGATCGATACAAGGTGCTTTCTTCCGCTTAAAAGTTTGAATCGTGTTTCGAATAGTTTGGACCTGAATCTTGTAGTTGTTGCAACAAAACACCTGACTTTGAATTTTTGATTGACAGTTTATTTGTAAATAACCACAATTCAATCCAAACAAGTTTTAAAAATAGAGAGATTCCTCTTAAAATCACGAATTTACACATGGTATACATGAGACGAATATAGAATCGGCCCGTATATTTCAAAACAATTATTTAAATTATACGCAGAGCGCGAAAAGATGAAACTTTAGTAGAAAATTATATAAAAATAGAAAATATAAAATTCAGTAGAAGAAGAAACCCCCGTTGGATGACACACCCGGTGTACATCTTGCTCAGAGCCTTTTATGTTTACAGCTGATCACACAGGAAATTGTATTTAATCCGAAATTGAGCGATATAAAGCACCTACAACGCATAAACCTAAATAATTCTAAAATCCATAATCACCCTTGACCAATATTTTTGTTGTCACATAGTATCACAACAAATTATTTGTGGTAAGTTAAATAGGGCTCTAGTGCAACAATTGTACCCCCTTTGCTCCAACAGTTGCTACGCCGCTGCCCTTTGGCTCCCTTCTTGTGCCCACCGTTGTTGAAAAAGCGATTCGTTTTCATATGTTATTATAATTTTAAGTCAGTGCAGCATCTGAAATTAAATAATCTTCTTAAGTATAGTTTTAAGGTTAAGACAAGACCTTCCAAAGAGATTGCTTTTAATTTGCAAAATCGACTCACGCCTTAAATGCTACAACAGCTATAGACGTGTTTGTTTTAAAGGAAAGTTGTCTTACAACTTACGAGCAGATTAATATTGCATAGTTAAACGACGAGAAGAAAAAAATGAAATTGTAATGCTACCGACATACCGATGGTGACTCATACTCGTATTATCAAGTTGGTAAGAAGTGTTAGGTAGTTTTTTTTAACTTCCGGTCTAGCCTCCAGGTCGCGCTGGCCACCGATCTTCGAAGTTCGAATAAAAGCGATCCAGCAACCTACGCAACGATGACTCATCTATTCTACGAAACAGAAACAATTCCATGTCAAGCGGCGTCAGCGTCGCTCGTCTCCGCTCCCGGTCGGCTCACGCTCGCCCCGCATTGGTCGAAATTCTATCAAGTCACTGAATATTTTTAGTTATGACATCACAGGTAGTTGTTCTTGGAAAGGGTTTCCCTAAGTGAGTCATTTTTGGGTTACATTTCGTGCTTTTATCGGGTTAGAGCGTGTGTTAACTCGAAAACAAGTGTTTGTTTACGCGTCAGCTGATAATTTTGCCGAATTTTAACAGCCTTCTCTTCAATTGAAGGACCAGCTGTCTAATAAATTATTGCAAGGTTACGTACAGCATTGAAAGTTTTGTGTTTTGCCCATTATTATTTTTTTTTAACGACGATTGCGCGCCCAAAATGAAGCTCGAATTAAGCGATGGCATGTCTAATAACTCGGACTTTTCCAACGACAGCCAAAATTCACAAATGTCCACTGCAGATTTTATGACTTCGATGGGAAATGGTGTACTTCTTTCACAAACCACGGTAAGTGATCAGTTAGATATTTATTAATTACAACTAGAAAGGTGCCAATCACTTCTTCATCAGATGTTTAGTAATTTAAGAAAAACCCTAATAGTACAGATACTAATTTATTAAGCATAACTAACCTACACGTGTTCAGAACATTGAAAATCACATAAACATTACAGGTATTTTCTGAACGCTTCTTCTTTTGTTGATATTCTTTTATTAATAATTGATATGAAGTTGGTCACAAACAAAGCAAAATGCAGGTTTGCATACACGTATATACATGTTTGATTGGTGGCCACAAACGCAAACAGTGATATTCATTCGTTTATCTCTGTCTTGTTTATATTTGTAAATCAAAGATACTTGATGGATATTTATTTAATCATGGATCGCCACATACGGTCACACACGTTATAAATCATTGGTTGACAAAATGTCCATTGCCCGCCCATACTTACACCATGCAAAACATGAAGATTCAAAAAGAAAATCCGTCCTGGCCAGTGGCGTAACTAGAAGTGAAATCGCCGGGTCGCAAAATTTTTTATCTTTACAATTGTATTTATTATTAAGAAAGTAAAACTAAAAATAAAATCTTTAGCTGCTTAATTGCTTTTGCTGAGTTATTCTATTTTTAAAAAGTGACAGGAGCTCTCAAAATTTTAGGTTAGAAAAGCTCCCGAAAACCAGCGCCAATCGGAGTACCTACGCGTAAACTATTTCTCGAAAACTTTTTTGAAGAAGTTTGTTTTCAGCTGTTTTAAAATTGTCTTGGAGAATTTAGAAGGGACGAAATATTAATTGCGCTACAGATTAATAGATGGCGCTCCCGAAGACTAGTGCTAATCGGAGTACACTTAAACCATTTCTCGAACACGAAATTTGTTCTAAGCTGTTTTATAAAATTGTCTTGCAGAATTTAAAGGCAACACGAAATGTTAATTGCGCTACAGATCAATAGATGGCGCTGCTTATGTTTAAAATATTTTTGGAACTCTATTTTTTTAACCATTTCCGTTAAACTTTATATTTATTCGAATGTTTTTTTTATGTTTTGTGTAACATTGTTTCTTAAATTTTCTTAGCGATTTTCTGTAGCCTTGAAATTGTTTCCTCGCTAATAAAGACGACGAAGTTACGACCAACGGTAGCAGATGGCGCTGTTTACATGCGTTTGAAATTTCGTTAAAGTTGAAACTTCTTTTAACCATTTCTGTTCGATTTTATTTATACGAAATTGTTTTCGTAACGTAATTTTTTTCTAGCGTTTTTCATTTGCCCTGAAATCTCTTCCCCCAAAAATAAAGAGAACAAAGTTACTACTCAAGGCAACAACAGATGGCGGCACGATTTTTTTTTTTAATTCAAAGTCGTTTCAAGAACATTCATGTTCTTTTGAATGTTCTTGAATGAATGGTGTCAGTTGTTTTTCGGTCAAGTCAATAAAGACTACAGTGTTATGGCTCAGGATAACAGATGGCGCCACATATGCATGTACATTCTTTCGCTTTAATTACTTATTTACGCATAAAATTTCATTTATTCGAAGTTCTTTTCAGGACTTTGTCCCTGAACGCTTCCTCGCAAATAAAGATGACGAAGTTACGAGTAACGGTAGCAGGTGGTGCTACACGTTTGAAACTTCTTTATAACTTGTTTTAACCATTTCTGTTCGATTTTATTTACACGAAATTGTTTTCGTAAGGTAATTTTTTTCTAGCGTTTTTCAGTTGCCCTGAAATCTCTTCCCCCAAAAATAAAGAGAACAAAGTTACCACTCAAGACAACAGATGGCGTCACAATTTTATTTTTTTTTAATTCAAAGTCGTTTCAAGAACATTGTTCTTTTGAATGTTCTTGAATGAATGGTGTCAATTGTTTTTCGGTCAAGTCAATAAAGACTACAGTGTTATGGCTCAGGGTAATAGATGGCGCCACATGTGCATGTACATTCTTTCGTTTTAATTATTTATTTACTCATATAATTTTATTTATTCGAAGTTCTTTTCAGCTGACAACTATAGGGTGAATGGGGGGGAACGAGCCAAACTTCAGGAATGTATTGTACACGTAAAAACAAGTAAAAAAAACTTAAGTGTTATGCGATTTTGTTTTGGTTTTAAGTTATAGCACCCAATCATTACCTGCCATTATTGGTGTGATTTAATGTTTATTTTGCACCTTTTGCGTACTTTGATAATAGTTCTGACGTTAGAGATTAATTTTTTTTAAAACAGAATTCATTTTGACAGTTCCTGCGGTCACAGTGCACGCAGTGCACCTCACAAACACAACAAAAGGGTCGAGATAAACATGAACATGTTGTACAATGTGCGAGGTACTTCAAATAAAACCGTTCAAAATTATATTGCGAAGATAATAAGCGTCATGGTCTTGATTAAATAGAAATGAATTAGGTTTCAAGAAAATGCAAACTCAGCTTGTGACACATTGTCAAAATTCGTCAGATGAACTGACGATCTAGAGCGCTGATGACGTCCGGGCGGCGAACGAAACACGTGTTCGCTCTTAAAAAAAAAAAAAAAAAACTTGTTCGTAGAGGTGTGCTGAGTGGATTCGATCTATGCAGTGATTGTTTGTGCGTAAAGTTTACGATGAGGAGACTTGTAAGAAAAAGAGAAAATCGAGAAAGAGTTCAAGTAAGATTAAATGTGCCGAATATCATTCAATCATTCAATTAATTCACGTTCCACTAAAATAACATTTAATTTAGTCAAATTAAATTAACAATAAATTTAGCTATAATATGTGGTCATACTTTTCGATTACAGGAAACTGTAACCAGCGCCGTAGAAATGTCATTATGTTATTGATGGCAACTTACTATAAATGCAATTTATATTTCGGTTTTAAACTTTTATTGAATTAAATTAAATCTATTAAAGTGCGTATGAATATTTTTAACTATTTTTATTGAATTTTTATTGCTAGAAGCTTGATTATTATGATGACATTGACATTTTAACCTAAACTTAGAACTGTCATTTAAAGCTGGATACCATCTAGGAAAAAATAGTGTGCCGGTCGCGACTGTACGTTTGTGTTTGTCGTATAGCGTTTTCCACTGGCACTAGTGTGCACTGAGTGTATTTCCATCTCGCTTCAACTTTATGTAATAAAACGAGATGGAGATAGACTCAGTGCACAATGGTGCAACCAGCGGATTTATAAAAGATTTTTGACAGAAAAGTTTTATAGTCTAATACCGGCCTTATTACACCTTTTAATCAAACTACTATTTAATTAGATTATTAGATATTTTTATTATGAGCACCTCTTCAAGGTTTCTTTTTAAATGCACAAAAGATTTCCGAGAGAAAGCCACCTCAATCTTGGTCGGTCTTTCGTTATTTTTTTTTTTGAATATTGTCAAATTATTATTTTTCTTTAAATAATGAGTGCATCTGTGTCTCTGTCTTTTTTTACTTTCGGTCGGTTTTTAGATTTCCCAATCGGTTTACGAAGCCTTGTTGACTTTGTTTCGGTTTCTTGTTCACAATCCATTACGTGTCCGTGTTGTTTGTTTCGTTTTTCTTTTGTTTCTTTTTTCTTTTGTTTCTTTTCTAATAGTTTTTCGTGTTTCGTAGATTTTTTATAAGCTTGTTTCTCTCTCGTTTCCTCGTCTCTGTCTCGATTTGTTTTGTATCTCGTTCATTTTTTTCGTATTATTTTGCTGCTATTATTTTTCCTTGTTCATTATTATCTCACTCCTCGCGTTTTGATATACCGAAACCCAACACAATTTTGAAACTAGAAAAGATATATCCCATTTATAAACCAGGTATCTAGGATAAAAAAAGTATATTCAAAGAGTCCATTGACTCTACTTTCATGACCCATCTATAACCCAGGTATCTAGGATAAAAGTTATATCCAAAGGGTCCATTAACTCTACTTTCACTAGGACCCTTTCGATTATTCTTGTTACGTCCCTGTCTGTTGAGATGATACGGATGGCACATACCATCATCGGCACTAAAAACGAAACGAGGGCTGCATTGCATGAAAGATTTAAGGCAGGTTTAAATTTAATTCTAAGCTAGGTAATGATACAGTTTAAGCTACATGTAATAATATCTGTCACATTTTAACCGAGGTCTATGTAAACTTAATCCTGGCTTAAAACTTTTATGAACCCAGCAAAAAAATCAGAAACTCGTTTGAAAATGCACCTAATTCGAAAATGAATTTAATTAGATCTGTTCAACTGTTAAGCACTTGTTACGGTTGATACGTAACAAGCGTAACAATTGATTTCCTAACCAATATCCTCTTGAAGTGATTGTTACGTCAATTGAATTGTCATTGATTAGTGGATAGCTGTGGTTGCTATGGTAAAAAGTATCAAGTCTTTGTTCCTCAATAACATTGTTAGATATCAATTGAAAGCTTGGATCGTTTATTTTTAATGATCGACGGGATACTTAGAATAAATGAAGGGTAACTAATAAGGGTCGAAACACGTGGAATAATGAAGAATAAGACGATGGTTAACAGAATGAGACGACTGTAGAAAAAGGGAAGCTAAAACTCCAGGACCAGAACATGCTTAGATTTGTCTTAAGATACACAAATAGTATTAACAATTAACAATCAAATAAAGTCGGATCAGTTTCATTTATTTAGTTTCAAGACGTGATGACATAACAACACTAGTTTTCTTTCCATTCTTTTTAATAGATTAGAGAAGTGAATATTTGATTTTTTGTGCTGAATTTTTTATTGGAATACTATACAGGCTGTTACTTAATGTTACGTACTTATTTTAATACATAAGTGTGATCACGGAACCGATTTTTAAATCGAAACGCTCAGATAACTGTATGTATGTCCTAGAATACTAGGTTTTTGATATACAGGGTGCTAAAATTTGTATTTGTTTTTTTCATTTCTTACCTAAATTTTCGAAAAAGAAGAATAGGAATCTGTTCTTAGAAGCAGGAGGCGGTCAATCATCGCTCATTAAACATTTTAATTACTTGAAGTAGACGAAAATGAATATTTTATGAAGTTCTGTTTCTTTGTCATCAGAGAAACAATCCCTATCTGTATCTACCACCTACCTTTCATTAAATTACAGCTACACGTCGCGTAGACGGACCTGGGGGAGTCCATGTACCATTTTTCGTCCTTATTATGCACCCTTCGGCTTTATCGATTAGGCGAAAGTATGTGAAGGGGAGGCACGTAGACACGGGGGTGGTCAGTCAGTGGAACCACTGAGTCTGGAACGATTGGCGCCTGAAATAAAGTACGTCGGGCAAAGGGAGACAGCCCGTCGTCGCACATACATACACAGGGGGATGCATAGGGAGACACACCAGCGCGACATGTGCTACTGTTCGTGAAATTCGCCCTTTTGTTTCATCGGGGAGGGCAGGAGAGCTACTTTGCCTTTGCGCTTGTTATTTATTTATTTATTTTTTTTTGTTAAAGGAAAGTAAAAACAATTTTGTCTCATGTCCAAACGCAAAAATCATCTTCATCATCATACCTGTTCCATTCGTTTGTATTGTTTTGCGCTATTTCCAGAGACTTATATAACTTCAGCCGCTGGATGTATGCTTGTTATTTCTCATATAGTATGTATATTTTCTTTGGTTTCCGATGTTTAGAGTCGCGATGTGTTTTGGAGTACATATATGCCAGGCGGTTATTTATAAGTCGCTGTTTGATTTCTTTCGGTGGTTTTATCTGCGAGTTAATGTCGCTGGAGGTATAATTTAAGAACGATTTTACACTCGACGTGCAGTAAGGGGGATGCTGCTTAAGCTGTTTTGCCAAGACGAAAATGGTCCTGAAGTCGAAATTTATTATACGGCACGGAGCGATTAAGTGCGTTCAATGATACCAGCGAACCGAAAACAAAAAAAAAGCTTTGAATGCCACAATGAAACGGATCGAAAAGGCGAAGTCTGAGCCTAAATAACAAAATGGTATAGTTTCCACTGCACCGACGAGAGATTGTTAGCACGTATGAAGATTTTAAGTTTGACATTTGCTTACAGTTGCGGAAGCCATTAGAAATTAAGTGCGTTCAATGAGAGCAGCGAAACTCGTCGAATCTTTGAACAAAAATGGAGATATTTCATCAAAGAGGACAAAGTATAAAGCTTCTAAAACCGATCTGATAACAAGAGTGGTACAGTTTGTGAAAGATAATTTCCGCTGTACGTTTTGAACAAAATTGACAAAAAATGAGAAGGCCAATTTATTCATTAGAGTGTACAGAAACTTTAGGTTTGACAGTTGATTCCAATGCGAAACATCATACGTAACCGAAATGATTTTATACTTTTTAAGTAGTATAATATATGCCGGTTCTGGACCGCCAATTTGTGAACCACCATATTTAGCTTTATTCTCTTCTTTTTGAGGTCAAAACTACTTATAGTGCTTAACAATTTAGCAGTCCATAAACGGTACAAAAATTTGCGGTAAAACCTCAGTAATTCCCTTGAAAAAGCATAAAAATGGCTACATTTTAAAACATTTATTCCAAATTTTATTCATAAATTTACAGTCACAATTTTGCTCGTTCACAAGCTAAAATTGCATAAAAAAACTGAATTCATTTAATCGTCACCAAATTGTGAACGAATATAAACGCCCATATTCCGTAAAATTTTTAAAACTTGTTTGCATTGAATTATGGTTATTTACAAATGAACTGTCAATAAAAAATTCAAGTCAGATGTTTTGTTGCAACGACTGCGAAATTCAGGTCCAAACTATTCGAAGCACGATTGAAACTTTTAAGCGAAAGAAAGCACCTATTATCAAATTTTCTTATCATTTAACTGTGGGGGTGCGTTCGGAAACTGTTTCGCTGAGCACATCCAGTATTAGTTTAGTTTAATTATCAATTTTAGTGTAATTATCAAATTTCCTTTATCATTTATCTGTAGGGGTGCGTTCACAAACTGTTTTGTTGAGTATAACCATTCTTCTTACTTCCAATTCTTAACATATTTTGACTTTTACGTTCACTCTGCACATTATTTCCTTCTCCCTGTCGCACGCATTTATTTTAAACTGTTGCCAACCAAAAATTTTAACACTTATTTGTAAAGGTACTTTGAAAAACTTAAAGACTATACACCTTAGTTTAGTGTATCGCCGCCAATTTGTGAACGATTATATTTAGCTTTATTCTCCTCTTTTTTAGGTCAAAAACTACTTTTATTCCCTACAAATTTATCAATCCATAAATGGTACAAAATTTATGTTAAAACCTCAATAATTCCCTTGAAAATGCATAAAAATAGCTATATTTTTAAGCATTTCTACCAATTTTTGTTTATAAAACTACGACCACAATTTTACTCGTTCACAAGCTAAAATTGCATAAAAAAACTGAATTCATTTAATCGTCACCAAATTGTGAACGAATATAAACGCCCATATTCTTTTGTTAATTTAGTACGATTATCTTATAAAAAAAATATTAGTATATCTAATCGTTCACACCTCAAAATTAGATAAAAAATTGACATTATTTAATCGCCACCAAATTGTGAACGAGTATAAATAGTAATTAAAAATATTCAACACTAAAAAAAAATTAGTTACATAATTATTAAATATTAAATTAAATATTATTAAATATAAATAAATTGTTATGGATTCTAATTTATCTGTGATCTCGCGAGACACTGACAAAAGTTACATGAAGGAAATTAAATCACTTAATAATGATCCGATGAAGTACATAAACACATTACCTAAACTACCAATAAATAAAATTCTATTCATTACAAACCTTACAAAATTCGAGAACATTATAACAAATTCATTTGATTATATTGTATTTGTGATAATATTCTAACTGATCAACCAAATATTTTCTATAATGCAGAAATTTAATTTAATTTTATAAATTGTTATTTGTACGTTAAATATTTTAATAGTATTCATTATAAACGTATTATAAAACCGTTAACGCAGAAATATTTTTAAATTACGCGCCTTTTTTATTTTAATTCCCCCCAGGCCGCGCGAGGCGCGCATTTTGTTGCTCCACATATACAACATTGACTTTGATATCTAATATATCTTTTATCTATGATTCGGAATGCATCTGAACTAAGCTTAATGCGTTTGCAAACACCGTTGCCATGGCGAGTAAGCGGTAGCGAATTGTCAAAATGAAGGCTGCGGTAAGTGAACGGTCGAAGTGGTCAGACCAAATCACGTGATCACTTTTTTCAATTGCTGATTGGTCAGAGGGTTTAGTCGGACCGTTGACTTGACCATTCTGTGCAATTTGACCACTCATTTAACTCGGCCTTAATGAACTTCGTAATTTATAGTTCATATTCCAATTTTAAATTAGACTATCTATTTTTACAATTTGCACATGCGTGTACACGAAATATATTCAATATTTAAGTAATTTTAAAATGTGTCTACCCTCGCTGTGGATGGATATATTTACATCTTTTTGTCGCATATTTATGCAATCATCAGCGAAACAAGTAGATATTCTCCATTTTATTAACGCGATTATTGAAATATAATAAAAAATAATTACGAAACCTGCTTATCTTTTTAGAGTAAAATAGTCACTCAACTAAAATTAAAAATCTAATAAAATGACATTCAAAATCAATTTAAAACATCCCGTAAAAACTAGGAGCTAAATCAATGGATGTTAGATAATAAACAAAAACTTGATAAGTCACTTTATATAACTTAAAATCGAGAAAGCGACCCCACAAAATCCAAAAAACTGGCTAACTAAACGCTCAGACAACGAATGTTTTCACGTTTCGCCCCGACTCAGCTGATCGAGGCTAGTTTTCTCTCTCTCTCTGATCTTCGTCGCGATACCTCTCACTCTACATCCCATCCACCCCATACCAGATCATTGTTTATGTCACACCTCTCACATGTAGATTATGCAGAAGTATATTTTTAAGTTCTAACTTCTATGTAACTGCAACTGAATTTAAATTTCCTTCAGCGTATGCATTAAATATGATTATACAAAATTTGCTAAAATTATTTACAATCTTATGATTCTCGTTCTCAGGGTTCGAATGTCGAGATGTGTGAAATGTAATGTTTACAAATACTACAAAAATACAGTGATCGTGCCTATTGCTTGGCGGAAATTGAACTGTTATGGTGGGTTGTGCAGACCAGAAGAATAAAAGACCTGTTGACTACTTTACAGACTTACTGTATCTACAACTGACGCCAGTGACACCTAGTTTAGTTGTAGACAATTTTCGATTTGATGGGGTTCATAAAAGTGTATATATAGGTGGAACGTCTGCTTTAGTTGTTGTCTGTGATAAAACTATATTTGTGTATTAGTCAATACTGTAAACAACCTTCGTCAACTAATTGCTTTATACCTCTCTTAATGATACTTGTCAATTAAAGGGAATATATAAAGGCTATAAGAAATGGAATACGCAGTTATTATTCGTTTGATACAAGAACTGATGTTTTGAATTTATTTTACTAGCCCGTGATAAAAACAAACACAATTTTTTATAACATTTTGTGCGCAAAAAGAACTATGGAAAAATATGAACGATATAGAAGATATAAGTTTAGTAAAGCTTTCAACAGCAAGATGAACACAGTTGAATTTAATAATTTGCACGCCAGCATCAATAACGGTGACATCCAAAATGTTGTAATTGTCCATTACCGAACAAATAAGTTTCTGCACGTAATATGGCACACTCCAGGAATACCGGCGGCGGCAATATTTCTTAATAATGCAAAAATTAATTCGAACATAGTGGATGAAGTGTTAATAGAAGGCCACCATGGAATATTAAGAATAATCTTTAATACTCCGGAAGAAAAATTTTTTTTTCTGAGCGAGATAGAAAGGTATGTATTAATAAATAATTATTAGATTGATGCACTTAATATAATGTAACCTGTTACAGTGATGAATCGTCGAGTTCCAGCAGTAGGAGTGCGGACCCTGGAAATATCTCCTGATATATAGATTTATTTAATGTATGGAATTTATCTTAATTTTAGTTAATTGTGAACCATAATTTTTATAGAATCAAATATTTATTTATATAAAATATAATTTTGTCGGTATAAATGGTTATTACAATTAGAAAAGGTCCGTCAATAATTTTACAAGATAAATCAAAAATAGTTGAAGGAGGTGAAATAAATGGTGGTTTTATAAATTTTTTAATTCCCATAATAGCTGCTGCAGCTGGACCAGTCTTAGCAAATATTTTAAATAAGGTTGTTGACACAATAGATGATAAAATAAAAGATAGGTCATTAACTTTAGAACTACCTAATCAACCTCCAATTCCTTTTAAAGAAAACATTGTCTCAAAAAGATAAAGACACAATAGAAAAAAATATTAGAGCTCTTGTGAATATAACTAACAAAGAAGATTCAGATTGCGATGACGATATACCATTATTATGTTTTGATAAAAGTAAACAAATTGAAAGTATTAGTCCAACAGAAGAAATTAAAAAAAAACTATTAAATATACAAGATCCTAGATTATTTGAAACAAAATCATAAATGTTTGATCTCTTACGTTAAATAACAAACATATAAAAATAATAAACACCACCAACCACAATTGACATAAGTAGAGTTTTGGAATTTATAATTATTATGAGTTACTGTATAACTTTTTGGAATTATAAATTTTTCTGGTAATGAATTACCAAATGAGTCAAAGAAATTAATAAATTTATTATCATAATCTATATACATAGCAACCCAATGTGTTCCGGTTCCCCAATCTAAATTAAAAATATTATACTTTTTTAAATTATCTATTCCGTATGTTAACAATTTATCTAAAGTTATGTTTATTTCCTCATTTGTAATTAATTTAAAAATATTTTCCAAAACAATATTTGATAATTGATTTCCATCATCATTCTTACATTTATTAATTATATAATTTAAAATAATATTTTATATATTCCCTTTAATTGACAAATATCATTAAGAGGGGTATAAAGCAATTAGTTGACGAAGGTTGTTTACAGTATTGACTAATACACAAATATAGTTTTATAATATGTTTATGATGAATACTATTAAAATATTTAACGTACAAATAACAATTTATAAAATTAAATTAAATTTCTGCATTATAGAAAATGTTTGTTTGATCAGTTAGAATATTATCACAAATACAATATAATCAAATGAATTTGTTATAATGTTCTCGAATTTTGAAAGGTTTGTAATGAATAGAATTTTATTTATTGGTAGTTTAGGTAATGTGTTATAAGAATTTATGTACTTCATCGGATCATTATTAAGTGATTTAATTTCCTTCATGTAACTTTTGTCAGTGTCTCGCGAGATCACAGATAAATTAGAATCCATAACAATTTATTTATATTTAATAATATTTAATAATTATGTAACTAATTTTTTTTTAGTGTTGAATATTTTTAATTACTATTTATACTCGTTCACAATTTGGTGACGATTAAATAATGTCCATTTTTTATCTAATTTTGAGGTGTGAACGATTAGATATACTAATAGTTTTTTTTATAAGATAATCGTACTAAATTAACAAAAGAATATGGGCGTTTATATTCGTTCACAATTTGGTGACGATTAAATGAATTCAGTTTTTTTATGCAATTTTAGCTTGTGAACGAGTAAAATTGTGGTCGTAGTTTTATAAAGAAAAATTGGTATAAATGTTTAAAAATATAGCTATTTTTATGCATTTTCAAGGGAATTATTGAGGTTTTAACATAAATTTTGTACCATTTATGGATTGATAAATTTGTAGGGAATAAAAGTAGTTTTTGACCTAAAAAAGAGGAGAATAAAGCTAAATATGGTGGTTCACAAATTGGCGGTTCAGAACCGGCATATATTATACTACTTTTTTATTATCACCGAGATTGTTACTACAATTGTAAGAGGTCCATCTATTCTGAATATTCTAGTACGCTGTTACAAAACTGCTGAAACGTATTGCATTTTAAGTTCTCTTTATTTCTTCAAATACTGAAATCAAGAATTTAATTTGATACTCACAAGTTTGGTTAAGTCCTCGCCATCTGTTATTTAAAATGACCAACAAATTCTAGTGTCTTGACGACAAACTAGTGATTAGTGACGCGTTCAGTAACTATTCTCTGGGTTCATTCTTCAACAGTATATCAGTGTCTCTCGTATACATACAACCTAGTATATGATTTATGTATACAGACTGATTCAAAGTGAGTGTTCGACCCGTCAACCACAGCTAGTACGCAGCAAAAGAAAATATGCATAGGGGGACTGAAACGTTTTTATTTATGGGTTTCTGCGAAAAGAAAAAATGTTAAATACTCAATTCATTCATTCGTATTTCGTACTTGTGTATGTATACGTAAGAAATGAATCATGATTTTCATTTTGGATTCAAAAGAGATTGATTTTTGAAATGTCGCTGATGGATTTATTGCAATTTCGCACTCGCAAGACCTTAGTGAAGACGCTCCTAACGGGTTGGTCACTTATTCTGAATCACTCTGTATGTAAGCATACAAGACAAGCTTAACTGAAATCATGTAAATGGTGATTTGTTTTTTCTTCCTCCTCATTTTTAATTAGTAATTAAACCAGCATTTAATTCCTTTACTTTTTTCATTACTCTCTACTTCATTTTCTTAATATTATACTGCAGTCATTGTATTTAGTTTAGTACAACATGCAATTAGGTTTAACATTCGCCTGTACTTTCTAAATAAAATAAATAAAACTGAATCAAATATAACATCCACGTGTAATAATAGTCTTCTCTGCCCAACTCTACTTATGAGTAGCTTCTAACGCAAATTTTTTATATCAGCAGTCGTGAGCAGAGTGAACGTGAACAGCAAAATATGTTAAGAATTAGAAGAGTAAGAAGGTCAGATATGCTTAATGAAACAGTTTCTGAACACACCCCTACAGTGAAATAAAAGATGAAAAGAATTGATAATTACACTAAGCTAAGGTGTAGAGTCTTTCAGTTTTTGAACGTACCTTTACAAAGAAGTGTTAAAATTTTTGGTTGGCAACAGTTTAAAATAAAGGTGTGTGACAAGGAGAAGGAAATAATGTGCAGAGTGAACGTGGAAGTCAAAATATGTTAAGAATTGGAAGTAAGAAGAATGGTTATACTCAATAAAACAGTTTGTGAACGCACCCCTACAGTTAAATGATAAAAGAAATTCAGAATTACACTAAAATTGATAATTACACTAAACTAACGTGTATAGTCTTTCAGTTTTTGAACGTACCTTTACAAATAGATGCTGTCTGAAGGAAAAAAGTAGACAAATTACAGGTTCCTGTAATTGTAAAATAGTAGTGATTAAAAACGACTTGACAAACAACATTTAAAAAATTCAAATGCTTTCAAAATTAAGAATTTGCCTACTATTTTTTGCTTTCAACTGTAAGTGTTAAAATTTTGGGTTGGTGACAGTTTAAAATAATGTGTGCGGCAAGGAGGAGGAAATAACGTGCAGAGAGACCGTAAAAAGCGAAATATGTTAAGAATTAGAAGAGTAGGAAGGATAGATATGCTCAGCGGAACAGTTTCCTAACGCACCCCACAGTTAAATGATAAGAAAAGTTGATAATAGGTGCTTTCTTTCGCTTAAAAGTTTCAATCGTGTTTCGAATAGTTTGGACCTGAATTTCGTAGTTGTTGCAACAAAACACCTGACCTGAATTTCTGATTGACAGTTCATTTGTAAATAACCATAATTCAGTCCAAACAAGTTTTAAAAATGCAAAACACGTTTGGATCACGATTTTGTGGGCGAAAGGAAGCACCTGGTTACTCTCAAATTGATAAATACACTAAACTAAGAGTAAGAAGGGTGGATATACTCAGTGAAACAGTTGTTGAACGCACCCCCGTATTTAAATGAGAAAGAAAAAAACGATAATTACACTAAGCTTTGTCAGATGAGAATTTGATAACATTTTCTTTACACTCTTTTCACAGAGAGTTTAAAAATAAATACAGTCTCTCCAAAATCAGTTTCTTACGTATTTAGTTCGCTTCCAAAAACGTAAGAAACTGATTTTTGAGAGATTGTATTTATTTTACGTTTAAAAAAAGGTTTCAAAATTTTAGTTGGTAGCAGCGTAAAATAATATGTTTGAAAAGGGCAAAGCAATGTGCAGGGATACTTTATTGATGGATGTGTACTGCGGTAATTAGTCTATAATTATAATTAATTATACTAGCGCCATCTGTTGCGAATTTCAAGAGACATCAACGATTATTACAAAGTTTAGGTATAGAATTGTGGCAACGCCGATTCAAAAGCAATTAGCCACGTGTTTCGCCCTGGCTTTTACTTCTGCTTAACGTGACCTTTGCCTTTGATGGTTTGACAGTTTGGTTAAGGTTAGGGCAACTTGTTTAAGGTTAAGGCAACTTGTTTAAGGTTAAGGCAACTAGTTACGAAAAAAGCAAGTTTCTTTTCTCTCTTTGTCTTCGTTCTTGAGTGGTTAATTTGCTGAAAAGTATGTTGGAATACACTTTATCACTATAGGTGCCTTCTTTTGCTCACAAAATCGTGATCCAAACGTGTTTTGATTCAAAAACAGATATTCTTTTCTTTGAATCTCTCTATTTTTAAAACTTGTTTGGATTGAATTATGGTTAGTTACAAATGAACTGTCAATCAAAAATTCAAGTCAGGTGTTTTGTTGCAACAACTACGAAATTCAGCTCCAAACTATTCGAAACACGATTCAAACTTTTAAGCGAAAGAAAACACCTTATAATGGCACATATTAAACGAATTTATTCTTATGTGGCAACGTCGCGTGATTTATACGTCATAAAAATCATGACGTGCAATGAAACTTAAGCGTCACAGACCTTGGCTGCGTTTATCTATTCAACACCGATTACTACACTATATTCGCTCTTTTGTCTTCTTCACTTTTGATTCTAGTACAAGTAAAAGTGAGACAAAAGTGTGAAAAGAATAAATAAAGCAGTGAACGGAACTGAGTAAACGAACGCTGCTTTTAGCTGCGCCATGTTTTATAAACGATGGATGTAAAAGTGAATTGAGAGCGAAAAGGGAAACACCTAAATAAAGCTGCAAAACTTCTCTTGTGATCAAGAAGAAGGCATCTACTGATGAAGATGGCAGCATGGCTGCCGAAATACGTGTCTAGTTTTTTAAACAAACTTTTTGTACTACAAACCACAGTTTCCAATACATTTTAATAAAGCTGCAAAAGTTTGTTTGGAAAAATCTGGAGTAAGAATTGTTGCAAATGCGACGAACCGCACAGTAATATGTCTCTTCAGGGACGCGGGGGGGTTATCGAGGGGGTGTAAACGCAATTTTACTTTCGCTAGTATTGCTCGGGGAACTTGTTTACCGCTGCAATATTGATTTTACGCGTTCAAGGTCGCTTCGGAAACTAGATTTAAAGCGAGGGGTGCAAACGAGAAATTTATGTATGTATGTATGTACAATTAAGGGCAAGGCAGAAAATGAATGCGTCCAACCACCCACCCCTCCGCACGAACGCTTTGTTCGAGTGCGATTCGCTTTCGCTGCGAACAAGTCACGAGAGTTTCGCTCTCGAAGACTCAAACCTCCTCAAACGACTCGACCGCTCGTTAAGTGGAATTAAATTAATTGATTTAACATAACCTTGGAAGTGCGAGTGTGTGTGTGTTTCAATTAAAACTTTGTTTTACACTGAATTTTATTGTACAGAGTGGAGAGTTTAATCGATTTGTAATTTAATTAATTCATTTTTCCTTTCTTAACGAGTAATTAGCACTTAATCCCGACTTACCTTGAAGGCGGATTTTTTTTTTCATTAAGAATGATAGATACTGTTTTATATGCGAGTTTTATGCTGAATTTGAGAATGGTGATGAAAAAAATAATAATTTTGCGCAGTACTTTTGTAATGCATTTCGATTTTGTCATGTGATTTGCAAAAACAAGAAGAAATAACTCAAAAATAATTATACAATGTACATGTAACTTGAAAATAGTTTGTAAACTACAACCGCACACTTTATTTCGTTCCTGACGAAGCTATCAATCGATAGTGAAACGTTGAACGCTTTTTCCATTTTCCACGAAGCTATCAATCGATAGTGAAACGCTGAGCGCTTTTTCTATTTTGAAAAACTGTTTCCTTTACAGTTTTCAATGCGACTTCAATCATACACGTAACGTATGTTTCGCTTTTGGTTGAAAACGAGCGATATTTATTCTCCGTTTCAAATTATTGAAGAAAACATCGCCTTTCTTTTTCTTAAACAAATTTTATCTTTTAAAACTTTGTTTAATTAAAACGTAACATTGTGTTTAAGAGACGATTATTCATATTCTATAGCACGGGTATATCGACCCTTTGGAGGTCGATGAAGACTTGAAAGGGGTCGATGAACCTTTATTAAGGGTCCGCTAGGGGTCTTTCAGGGTGTCGGAGTTGTTAAGTCTTGTGTAATGAAGGTCTTGTTGAATTGTTTATAAAAAAAAGTAAAAAAGAATACATATAATATTAAAAGAATTTGAATTAGCTCGTATTAAGGAAAAGAAAAGACGTTCAATTGATTATCAAAATCAAAACACTAAAATACGAATAAAATCGAATGTAATAAAAACAAAAGACAATCGTCAAATAAGACAGGACGAAAATAAAAATTGTGTGAAACTCATTAAATCGATATAAGCTGATTTTCACCAAAACCAAAAATTTAATTCGATTTAATAATTAAAAAATAAAATAAATTCGCCAAAAATAGCATAGCATCATTTAGCGGAATTAAAATGTAAAATAAAATAATCTTAAATCGTGTAAAAAAAAGAAACAAAACACGTTGAATTGATAATTAAAAAAATCAAAAGTCATATCAAATCAAATCAAACCGAAGAGAAAACAAGTAACAAGATGATTAGTTGTTAATTTAGAAGTAAAAAACAAAACGAATGAAATCGATTAAAAGAAAAAACAAAGGTCCATCAATTGATTACATTAAAAGTTAAATAGAATAGAGTCAAATGAGGATTGTATAAAAATAAAGGGTGGTAATAAAGTTAGGACCAAAATAAAAATTATATAAAACTAACAATAAGTCAAAACGATTTAAAAATTGACAAATTTTGTCATGATCCAAAGAATAATCTGTAAATTTTAACAACAAAACTGGGCGATCAGTGAATAATTTAAAAACAAAATAAAGCCAAATCAAATAAAGGAGAAAATAAAACGGCAATCAATCGACCGGATTAATGTGTAAAATAAATTCACACTCAACAAACGAAAATCAAAACAAATCAGGGAAAAAATAATGGTAAACAGTAGTTAAAAAATAAAAACAAAACGAATAAAATATACGAAAAGAAAGGGAAAGGGGGGCTTGAATCATAACACAGCTCAAGAGGGGGTCGCGAAACCTAAAAGTTTGGGAAACGCTGCTCTACCTGCTGCAACAAAACCGAGGCTAAATTATTATTTCTCATCCCGAATAAACACCCATACGTCAATTTTTAACGCAATTCATCATGAACTTTAAGAATTCTTGAGGAAAATTGAAATAAAAATGCTGATTTTAACGCCCCGTATCTCGTTCAGTAACAGCATTCGGACTGATAAGCGAGTTTAGTTAAATCGCAATATTTTGACGTCGGGAATCCATTGTTGCTCTGTGTCTCATTACTTTTGAACCACTCTGTAATCGCTATATTTTGACGTCTAGAATCCGTTGTTGCTCTGTGTCTCATTACTTTTGAACCACCTGTATAGTATATTAAGCACTGAGTATATTCTCATCTTGTACTGATGTGAGAGGTTAACTTCACTTAACTTAACTCATCTTGTTTCAACCTCTCACATCAGTGCAAGATGAGAATATACCGAGTGCATAATATACTATACAGGACGGTTCAAAAGTACTGAAATACAGAGCAACAATGGATTCTCGACGTCAAAATATTGCGATTACAGAGTGGTTCAAATCACATGAATACAAGATGATGATACTTTGAGTGCAGCAAACGAATAGTTCGTGACCTAACCTAACGTAGAGTGGGATCTAACAAGAATCTTAAGTATACAAGACTTGCTTGGCAATGTTTGTATGAAAAACAAATCAGAGGATACTTGATGAAGTTTTCAGTTCGACACATTGAAAGCTACTAGACGTTCTTGTTTAATAATAGTAGTAGGTATTTGCTTTGCTTTTTTTTCTTTTCTCGTAAAAGGACAACTACGCTTCCGCTTAAGAGAGAGGTTTCACTGTACTCATTAATAAGTAGATTCCACTGCACCTGTAGTTGATTATCCATCCGTTTATTTATTATTCAACTCCGTATGCATATGACATGTGATCAAAAACTTTCTTCCTACGTATACAATAAAACCAAAACGTATTACCAAAACGATGTCATATACACTATCCTAAAACTTGATATACCTTTCTCTGGTAGTATATTTTTTATGATAATGTAAAACAGGCTTAAGTTATGTGTTATAAATTGGATGTGTCGTGTTATACGTGGGCCGCTGGAAAAGTTTCTGGAAACGGTATGAAAAAAACGCATATGAAATTTGGAAAACGGTATTGTTTCTCGAAGTATTCGCTTTTGACGTCAATACACTTTTGTATACGCTCGAACCAATTTCTAAAGCACGTTTTCCACTCTAAAGATGGTACCTCAGAAACCAGCGTCCGGAATGTTTCAACCGCTGCTTCAACCAACGAAAATCGCTCACCACGAATTTTATTTTTGATATTTGTGAACAAAAAGAAATCATTGGGTGATAAATCAGGTGAATATGGACAAAGAGTCATTAATTCAACATTTTTTTTCGACAAAAACTCAACTGTGTGACGGGCTGAGTGAGAGCTGGCGTTGTCATGATGGAGAATAATTCGTTTTTGTTTCTTCTTATTTGATCGATGACTTCCGGCAAACAAATTGTATTATACCAATCAGCATTCACGGTTTTTCGATCCTCTAAAGCCACGGTTGCTACGTGTCCAGTTAAACCAAAGAAACGAGCAATCGTTTGCTTCGCAGCACTGCGTGAACGGAAAACTTTTGTTGGTTTTGGTTCATTTTGAAATACCCAAACGGTAGATTGTTGTTTACTTTCTGGCTCGTACGAATAGGTCGACGTTTCGTCACCAGTAACGATGTTATAAACTAAATTTGAACGACCTACATTGAATTTCTTGAGCATTTCTTCGCACCATTTGACACGACCTTGCTTTTGCGCTTCTGTTAAATGGTGTGGGATCCAACGACTGCAAAGCTTTCGTACGTTCAAATGATCATGAAAAATCTGCTGTATTGTTTTCATGTCAACGCGTAAGGATGCTTGAATCTCACGGTATGTCACATGTCGATCTCGCTCAAGCATTTCACGCACAGCATCTGCATTAGTGGCAACAACAGATGTTGATGGACGACCTTCACGAAATTCGTCACTGAGAGAGGGACGTCCACGCTGGAATTCGGCAAACCAATTATAAACACTGCTCTTTGATGGTACTTCATCTCCAAAAGCCGATCGAGGCATTGTTTCGGCGTTAGACCACATTTGAAATCGTAAAAAATCATGGTACGAAAATTTTCACGCGAGTTTTCCTTGTTTACACAAAATTACTTTCTCTCAAATGCTGTACAAACAAAATTAGTTCACTTGGATAGGAACTGTCTATAGAATTATAGGCGAAAAACGTCAAATTTTTCAAATACGACAGTTGATAAACGCTAACAATTCTAGACCTACTAGATTCCAGAAAATTTTCCAGCAGCCCACGTCCACAGCACTTTTACCAAGAGCGCACGAGCAGTACAAAGCTGTTAACATTACAATCGCGCTATTATCAAATCGTCATGAATTACTGCGATTTCATTATTTATTAGGACATTATTACGTACGCAATTAGATTAGAAGTTTGAGTAAAATAACAACGCTTCAGAGTTTGAAGAAGATTTAGAAATCGATGGATCGATGATGCTGTGAATCTATGAGACGATGAATCGATAGATCCATTAACGAAACGATGTATCGGTGGATTCATGAACCGACTGATCCGATGAACCGATGGATTAATGAAACGATGGATCGATTAATGAAGCCTTAAATCGATGGATCAAATTAAGTGATGGATCGATGAAGCGTCATATAAATCCAGCAAACTATCGATGGGGCATTGGATCAACGAGGCCATAGGTGGATCAAGGGACTGATGGATAGATAAAACGATGGAACGATGGATCAAACGACTGATGGATGATATAATAGACAGATGAAGCGACTAATGGATGACGCCATGGATTGATGAATCGATGTATTGACTAAACGCTGCAGCTTTGATGAGATGGATCGATAGATTGTTTGCCCAGTGAACAGATTGTTGATCCAATGAAGCGATGGATCAATAAAGTGATGGATCGCAACGACGGATTGATGAAATCATGAATCGATAGATAGTTAAACATTTATATGTATACAGGATGCTACGTTTTGAAACGCAACATAGGATATCCCATGTTAATTTGAATGTGCTCGAATATTGGCCACCCATATGATAGTTGATAAACGCAAACAATTCTAGACCTGCTAGTTTCCAGAAACTTTTCCAGCAGCCCACGTACAATAAAACTAAAACAATGTTATATACCTACACTATCCTAAAACTTGATATACCTTTTTCTGGTAGTATAATTTTCTATGATAATGTAAAACAGGCTTAATACATGTATTATAAATTGGATGTGTCGTGTTATAGAACGATTCGAATAAGATCGGATCAGATTTAGTTAGTTTGTCTGCAAAATAGAAACATTTGAGTCTACAAATAATAATTGCAAAACCGTAGTAGCGTTAGCAAATAGGAGATAGCGATTTCCCTATCAGTTCCTGTCGTGTGTTGAAATTCCCATTGTCTTTTATGAACCTTTCGTTTAAAGAAAGAAATTCCCCAAATACCTCGGTGTAATTCGCAACGATCCGACAAAGAAATTTGTTTGTCTGCTCTACACGTGCCTCCGCGCCCACACACCTTCTTGGACGAACCGCACCGAGCACGGCGAGGGTCAGCGACGTGGAAGAGGGGGGGTCAACGGTCAAAACGCATTTGAACCCTCCAATTGACTGACTTACTTTAAATTCTTTCGGTTTGGCTTGTCAAAAAGAGTGCCTTCTTGATTATGAGCGGTGGAATCTATAAAAATGAGAGCGAGTTTACGACCGCGCTACCTAAGTGACTTCAAGAGCATGAAACGCTGTTAAAATAAAACCATCTCCAGCACATAGACGTTCGTTATTATTTGGGTCACTGCATTACGGCTTAAAAGGCGTAATACAGAAAGGTATGCATGCACTTAAAAAAGTTTGTGTGCCTAATGGGATTAAGAGGAGGATTCTTGGCCTCGTCTTTCTTTCTCTACGCGTTGTTGGTGACGGTAATACTATTTAATTTACTGAGAAATTAAAACACAAGAAATAATTAATGGTCGTAACGTAAGAAATACATAATTGAAGTTGGTTCTTGTCCGATTAAAATTGTAAGTACAAAGTTTTTTTAATCTCGAACCGGACAGAAATATGAAGGGAACACACTCAACGTTTCGCTATAGATTTATAGCTTTGTCAGGAGTACGTTCCCTTCATATTTCTGTCCGGTTCGAGATTAAAAAAACTTTGTACTTGTAAGGAATACAAATGAGAAAAAAATTGATACAATTGTAACACCGCATGTTTTTGCTGTGTTGCCTTTTTTTTTCTTTTCAAAATACCTGATCGTCATTTTTTATGTTCTTCTTTACAAAATTAAACTTTTTTTTTAAAACGTGGTATCATTTTAATACTTTCTGCATTTTATTCTTCATTCTACTCTTTTTTCACATTGGAACTTCATATTTTTCCATCACCTGTGGATTGTTATATTTAATACTCCTACAATCTTCATCATAATTCGTGACATTGAAAGCTTTCTACACAATAAACACGATAAATTTAGGTCAGCGCATTACCGTTTACAGTTTAAAAGGCGGGTAATATAAACGGAATGCACTCTATTATACTGATAGGTATTTAATGAGTTTACAATTTCAACCTTGTCTTTCTCACTATTGTTTAATTATTTAGAAAATAAAAAATCGCGTAGTGAATCATGGTAATTAATTTATCTAGTCATTGAAAGTGTGTTTTTGGAAAGTGTTCGCCGTTTCATCCGTGTACACTAATTTCAACAGAAATCAAAGCAAACGCTTGTTAACAAGGATTCCCCCAAGAAATTAACAAACTGCTGTTAACAAGGATTCCCCCGAGAAGTTAACAAACTGCTATTAACAAGGATTCCCCCCCCCAAGAAGTTAACAAACTGTTGTTAACAAGGATTCCCCCAAGAAGTTAACAAACTGCTGTTAATAAGGATTCCCCCAAGAAATTAACAAACTGTTGTTAATAAAATGACTTGGGTTTTACCTTCTTGTCAGTCGGTCAGAAAGGCTTGTCAGAGTGACTCTCACCCCCCAAGATCCAAACTAGTAACACAAAAATCAAAGCAAACATTTTTTAAAAGGAATTCCGCCCCAAAAAGTTAACGAACTGATTAGCGTAGTGAACAACCCCCAAAATCACTTGAGATTTTAGTGATTCAAGCTTGAACAGACGTTCATTTTTGTCCCTTCTTGTAAATCGCTCAAAAAAACTTGTTAGAGTGACTCTCACCCCCCAAGTTCCAGAAAAAATAACTCAGAAATCAAAGCAAACGCATGTTAACAGGGTTTCCTCCCAAATAGTTAACGAACTGATTAGCGTAGTGGACAACCCCCAAAATCGCTTCGGTTTTTACTGATTCAATCTATCGTTTTTCGTTCCTTCTTATCAGTCGATCACAAAAGCTTGACAGAGAGACTCTCATCCCCAAATTCCAAGAAAAATGACCCAGAAATCGAAACAAACGCTTGTGAACTGGGATTCCCCCAAGAAGTTAACGAAATGATTAGCGTAGTGAACAACCCCCCAAAATCACTTCGGTTTTTACTGATTCAATCTCGAACTGGCAATCATTTTTCAGCCCTTCTTGTCCAACGACCAGAAAGCCTCGTCAAAGTGATTTTCACCCCCCAAGTTTCAAGGAAAAGGAACACGGAAACCAAAAGAAAAATTCCACAGGGATTCCCCCAAGAAGTTAATGGACTATTCAGCCTAGTAAGCAATCCCCAAGAAATGACTCAAATAGCTCAAACCAGAGAACTGACGATTATTTTTCATCCCTTGTTGTCAGTTGATCAAAAAGGCTTGTTAGGAGTAACGCACTGATTAGCGTAGTAGGGCCGAATTCATAGACGCGAAATGGGTATCACTCGCACCCGTTTCTGGCCAATTTAATAATCACGGTTATTTTTTAATAATAAAATAAATCACGTTCGATAACCCATACAAAAATTAAAACGAATGAATAAATAATTGCCTCAAAGTTAAATCTCGTTTTCACGGTGAGGGATTCTGTGATAGGTGCTCTCGTGAGAGCAAGGGCCGAATTCACAGACGCGAAATGAGTATCACTCGCACCCCTTTCTGAAATGAAAGTTTCGTTAAATGCAATGATACAAACTTTTGTATGGTTTCTGAAACGATGCCTAACTTTATATAAAGATAAATTTTGATGGACAGATCACTTTGTGAAAAGTATAAACTGTTTACGCGACTACGTATAGGCTTCATCGGCGGATAAAATTTTGAGAAACGGTTTTTTTAGAAGTTATGGTGAGTTTATCTTGACTCCCTCTCTACATAAAGTTATGTATCGTTTCAGAAACCGGGCATTAGGGTCTTAGTTATATAAGCTATTTTTACTCATTAAAAACCTTAATATATCGAAGAGGTACATAATACTCCAAATAAACAGTAACTTGTAAGCTGTAAGAAGCAGTATACAGGGTGTCCCACTTAAGGCGGATTCTTTTATACCTCTCTAGTTATTAATTTTACGAAAAAGTGTTTCAAACGAAAGTTTCACAGGATCATGTAAAGCATATTTTAAAATTAGTTTGACGTGTATCCCCAAAAAATGACTCAAACAGCTCAAACCAGAGAAATTAAAGCAAACGCTCGTTAACAGGGATTCCCCCCGAAAAGCTAACGAACAACCACCAAAGTGACTTCGGTTTTTGCGCATTCAAGCTTGAACTAACGATTATTTTTCATCCCTTCTTGTTAATCGATCAAGAAGGCTTGTTAGGAGCAACGAACTGATTAGCGTAGTAAGCCACCCCTAAAATGTCTTCGGTTTCTACTGATTCGAGCTTGAACTGGCAATCATTTTTCTTCCATTCTTGTCCATCAACCAAAAGGGCTTGTCAAAGTGACCCTCACCCCCAAGTTTCAAGGAAAAGGAACACGGAAACCAAAAGAAAAATTCCACAGGAACTCCCCCAAGAAGTTAATGGACGATTCAGCCTAGTAACGACAACCCTATATCATTGAAAAGAGAATTAAATAGCGCATCTAATAATGATGACAGTTATGTGGCATTCTATTAAAAAAAAATAGTTATCGTAGTCTGAATATTCTAGTTTATTAATTTTTTGTTATGAACTTATGTTGCTAGAATTTTTTCTTTACAGTGCAACTGAAAATGCGTTTCAAGACGAAACTTTTGCAAAAAACCACAAGTCCCTAACGTAATTTGTTCGGAAGATATTTGCTGTAATGCTGCACTGCAAGAGCGATAATTTATTTAAAAAGTTGAATAACGCGAGAACGGTTTAGATTAGACCCCATGTATGGTATATAAAGTCACATTAAAATTCAATCCAGAACCCGAAAATGTGAAAATATATAGGGTGTTCCATTTAAAATAACGAAGTGACCTAACGCCCAGGCTAAACGGAACACTCTGTACACGTCAAACTAATTTTAAGATATGCTCCACATGATCCTGTGAAACTTTCGTTTGAAATATTTTTTCGTAAAATTAATAAGTAGAGAGGTATGAAAGAATCCGCCTTAAGTGGGACACCCTGTATGTGCTACTTGTGTTTCTGCTGTCATAAGAGCAATATTTACTCTCATGGGAGCAACTATCACCGAAACTCTCACCGTGTAAACGTCGCTTTGGCAAAATCTACATTTAAAACTCTTTTTATCAGGGAATTAAAATTTAAAACATGTTTAGTACACAAACAAACAAACAAACAGATAAATCTCTCCTCGTGGATTATTATTATCGATGATGTATCATCATCAACCGATCCGTGCGATTTATTTTTAACATCGCCCCTGTAACTAACTAACTAACTCACTAATGTTTTACGTATCGCACACCCGAGGTAATTGAGGAAGCAAGCCCCGGAGAGATTTATTTTTATTTACAAAGGTTTGGGAATAATTAGTTGCAGCCGAAATGTTTTTTTACACTTGCACTTGTCTTGTAAACACACAAGTTCCCCTGAAGTGTTATAACTTGTTAGCTCTTCGCGAGGTAAATAAATAACGACCTCTTCCTAACGAGCGTGTTTACTTTATGGACGCCGCGGAAAGCGCGTAAGACTAAACAGTCGGCCGTTTGGTTAAATTCGGGCAGGGTTCTGCGAATTTCACTTTGAAATAAAGCAGGCGAGAGTCGAAAAGACAAAGTCACAAGAGAAAAGTATAAAAGACTGAAATGACATTTTTATCATCGCTTGGCGTTGAAAGTTTTCCAATAAGAGCCAGAGGTGTGACGAATCCTAAACGTCTTTGTATGCGAATCCGAATCCTAGAAGAATACCTTTTAGGAATCCTTCAGTAAGCGTAATAAAAACAAAGACAAGTACTTAAAATTAAAAGCTTTTAGTCGAAGCAAAGTTTTAAATCTTTATTCAATTAAAGGCAAACTAAAGAATACAGTTTTCCATGTCCAAGAAGCAGAGTCTCAGCATAGAAGAAAAAAAAAAGTTTTTTTGCGCAACATACTGTTATGTTATTTGGCTTGTCAACAAATTATAAAAAAATGAATTAAACAATAATCTAAAAATGATTTTACTTTTTTTTGCAAGCTCCGGCATCAACCGATTCTGCATGGGGTCCATGTTAGTACACGCACGGTTGCTAGATGTCGTTAGTTGCTAGATGTCAAAACTAACTCTTTTAAAACGTGTAAATTGGGGGGTGAGAGTCAGTTTGACAAACTTGAGGGGTGAAAATTATCGTCTGCTCAAACTTGAATCAATAAAAAAACTAAGCAGTTATTTCTGGGGGGTTGCTTGCTATGCTGATTCGTCCGTTAACTTCTTGGGGGAGTACCTATGGAACTTTTCTTTTGGTTTCCGTGTTCCTTTTCCTTAAAACTTGGAGGTGAAAGTCACTTTGACGAGCCTTTCTGGTCGACGGATAAGAAGGGATGAAAAATGATCGCCAGTTCAAGCTTGAATCGGTAGAAACCGAAGTCATTTTAGGAGTGGTTTACTACGCCAATCAGTTCGTTGCTCCTAACAAGCCTTCTTGATCGATTAACAAGAAGGGATGAAAAATAATCGTCAGTTCAAGCTTGAATGCGCAAAAACCGAGATCACTTTGGTGGTTGTTCGTTAGCTTTTCGGGGGTAATCCTTGTTAACGAGCGTTTGCTTTAATTTCTCTGGTTTGAGCTGTTTGAGTCATTTTTTTGGGGATACATGTCAAACTAATTTTAAAATATGCTTCACACGATCCTGTGAAACTTTCGTTTGAAACACTTTTTCGTAAAATTAATAACTAGAGAGGTATAAAAGAATCCGCCTTAAGTGGGACACCCTGTATACTGCTTCTTACAGCTTACAAGTTACTGTTTATTTGGAGTATTATGTACCTCTTCGATATATTAAGGTTTTTAATTAGTAAAAATAGCTTACATAACTAAGACTCTAAAGCCCGGTTTCTGAAACGATACATAACGTTATGTAGAGAGGGAGTCAAGATAAACTCACCATAACTTCTAAAAAAACCGTTTCTCAAAACTTTATCCGCCGATGAAGCCTATACGTAGTCACGTAAACAGTTTATACTTTTCACAAAGTGATCTGTCCATCAAAATTTAGGCAATTTAAGTTAGGCATCGTTTCAGAAACCATACAAAAGTTTGTATCATTGCATTTAACGAAACTTTCGTTTCAAAAAGGTGTGCGAGTGATACCCATTTCGCGTCTGTGAATTCGGCCCTTGCTCTCACGAGAGCAACCATCACAGAATCCCTCACCGTGAAAACGAGACTTAACTCTGAGGCAATTATTTATTAATTCGCTTTAATTTTTGTATGGGTTATCGAACGGGATTTATTTTATTATTAAAAAATAACCGTGAATATTAAATTGGCCAGAAAGGGGTGCGAGTGATACCCATTTCGCGTCTGTGAATTCGGCCCTTGCTCTCACGAGAGCAACCATCACAGAATCCCTCACCGTGAAAACGAGACTTAACTCTGAGGCAATTATTTATTAATTCGTTTTAATTTTTGTGTAGGTTATCGAACGGGATCTATTTTATTATTAAAAAATAACCGTGATTATTAAATTGGCCAGAACGGGGTGCGAGTGATACCCATTTCGCGTCTCTGAATTCGGCCCTTGCTCTCACGAGAGCAACCATCACAGAATCCCTCACCGTGAAAACGAGACTTAACTCTGAGGCAATTATTTATTCATTCGTTTTAATTTTTGTGTGGGTTATCGAACGGGATTTATTTTATTATTAAAAAATAACCGTGATTATTAAATTGGCCAGAAAGAGGTGCGAGTGGTACCCATTTCGCGTATGTGAATTCGGCCCTTGCTCTCACGTGAGCAACCATCACAGAATCCCTCACCGTGAAAACGAGACTTAACTCCGAGGCAATTATTTATTCATTCGTTTTAATTTTTGTGTAGGTTATCGAACGGGATCTATTTTATTATTAAAAAGTAACCGTGATTATTAAATTGGCCAGAAAGGGGTGCGAGTGATACCCATTTCGCGTCTGTGAATTCGGCCCTTGCTCTCACGAGAGCAACCATCACAGAATCCCTCACTGTGAAAACGAGGCTTAACTCCGAGGCAATTATTTATTCATTCGTTTTAATTTTTGTGTGGGTTATCGAACGGGATTTATTTTATTATTAAAAAATAACCGTGATTATTAAATTGGCCAGAAAGAGGTGCGAGTGGTACCCATTTCGCGTATGTGAATTCGGCCCTTGCTCTCACGTGAGCAACCATCACAGAATCCCTCACCGTGAAAACGAGACTTAACTCCGAGGCAATTATTTATTCATTCGTTTTAATTTTTGTGTAGGTTATCGAACGGGATTTATTTTATTATTAAAAAATAACCGTGAATATTAAATTGGCCAGAAAGGGGTGCGAGTGATACCCATTTCGCGTCTGTGAATTCGGCCCTTGCTCTCACGAGAGCAACCATCACAGAATCCCTCACCGTGAAAACGAGACTTAACTCTGAGGTGATTATTTATTCATTCGTTTTAATTTTTGTATGGGTTATCGAACGGGATTTATTTTATTATTAAAAAATAACCGTGAATATTAAATTGGCCAGAAAGGGGTGCGAGTGATACCCATTTCGCGTCTATGAATTCGGCCCTTGCTCTCGCGAGAGCAACCATCACAGAATCCCTCACCGTGAAAACGAGACTTAACTCTGAGGCGATTATTTATTCATTCGTTTTAATTTTTGTATGGGTTATCGGACGGGATTTATTTTAATATTAAAAAATAACCGTGATTATTAAATTGGCCTTATTAACTTTTTAGCAACGTGCCATTTTTGTTTTATACACCTCACCCACAAACGCATATCAAAAAAAAAGAAACAATGAGCTGATTTTAATGTTTTGAATTATTGATTTTCGCATTGTTTGAAAAGTAACGGACGATGGACCTACTTAATATCCGTTGACCCCATTTTCAAACCCCTCGCCCATTTAGTTAAGTTAAAAAAAAACTGAGACCCTCGCATAATCAAAATCAAAACCAAAACATAACCGACGTTGATTTTTCCTTTTAACCGACAGGCGATAATTTTGGTATTACGTGGTGCGTTGCTCAATCCACGAGCGGTATTTTTAGCGTGGTGATTCATTTTACAATCGGCAAACAACATTTAATTAGAGACCCGCGATTATTTTGTAAAATTCCTCGGGGGATTATTTGATAAGAAAGGCGTCACACGAAACATCTTGTACCGTGTAATCTCCGTTGTGGTGTTACGGTGTGACGTTTGCGATGGCCTTGATAGTTGTGCGAGTGTGATCCAATTTGTTAACGATCTGAAGAGGATTTACACTTCGAGCAGCACATGACTCATATTCAAACATCATTCTTTATTGGTTATACATATACTCGATCGTTTCATTGTTACAGTCATTCAGATAACCAAATTATATTTAGTCCATTTTATCTGTATACAATTAACTTTCTATCGCAAAAGTCGATTAATTTTCAAAAATCCAAAACGTTATCGTTTTGTTTATAAAGAAGAATGTATTCTAATTTATTGTAAGTACCTTCTAGGTACTATCCGATCAAGGTAAATATCAGCGCACTTTACAATAAGAACGGACGTTGCCTTATTGTTATACATAGTTGATGTGGTGTAAGCGTGATACGATAAACAAACGGTTTTAAATTCGCTTACCTACTCGCAAAGACGTCAATGATGCTGACGTTTAACGCTTATATTTACACGGAAGTTTCAAATTGTGCTCACTTAAAAATATCGATTGTGTGTAGTAGTATTTGCGCGTCAGTTCTGCCAATTGTTATAATCTTCTCCTGTTTTTCTCTTATTCTTATTATTATTATTTATCATCTCTTACTCGTGTCCAGTTGCACCGACATTGATTCAACAAGCTAATCTCGAATTAACGCTTAGAAAATCCTATGTTTAAACATGGATTACTTAACAACAACGTCGGTGAAACGATTGTTGAAGAGGCGCAATCTAATCCAGCATTCAAAATTTAAAAGCTTGTTTTTTATTCTCAAAGTATTTTATTTCAAGAGGCATTGTATGTATGACATCTTCTGAAACGATCAAGTCCCTAATATTTAGCTAACAACAATGTTAATGTATGTAAGCGTACGTTCAAGTGATGCGATGGAAGTGCGACAACATTGCTGCGTCTAATGATACTAATTTGTCATGGTTGCGTCAATTGAGGATTTTGTGTTTTGATGTTTTATTGATAAACTAAAACAAACTGTAGAATGATAGATATCAATGAAGTATTTGTTATGATCTCCGTCGGAGTGATTCATAACTCACGTAACCTAAATTATATCATCGTATCACCAATTTGTTTAATCGGTTACCAACTTTTTAAACTGAAAATTAGAAGAAATGTCGGAACTGACGCCCTCCTTGAATATATTATTATGTATGCGTAGAGGCGATTGCTCTTCATCACGTTTGCAAACATCTTACTTAATGTGTGAACGTTTCTGAATCACTTTGGATAATTTATATTTACTATGCTCCCGGACCATTTCGTAATTTATTTCATGGGTTAAAGCAAAAAAAAGGGATTTTCGAATGTGTTCTGGTTTTCCTCATCTAATCCAGAGCTAATACTAAAGTGTCAATTATAAATGTAAAATATTTTTCTCTGAAACTGAAAGAAAAGATTGTTATTCTGGATGAAGTAATGGAAAGACTGCATCTTCAGTTTGTCATTTTAACTTTTTGATTTTCATTTTAATAAAAAAAAAACTGAAAACATTGTTATTGTGGATGAAATAATGAAAAGACTTGACCTTCTATTTTTAATTCGTTTTGAGTTTCAATTTAATAAAGTTTGATGTTTTTGAATCTCAATTTTATTGCATGGGAATTGACTCGAGTTAAATTGGGCTCATTGGTCTTCTTAATTCCAATAATTGAATTTATCTGTTTGGTTGTTTTTTGAGGCTCTGAATTTTTTAAATTTTATATCCTAATTATTTTTCGAGTCTTATTTTTTTTTTACTTGGGTTGAGACGTTGGATTGATTTGATTTGAGTTGAGTTGACCTCGCTTGGGTTGGAATTAATTAAAACGGAGTTTTGATTTTTGAGTGTTCGCGTTGAATTCTTGAACTTGCTTTTTCAGTTTCGAGTTTTTTTTTTTGGTGCCGGGTAATTAAGCAAGAATTCCCACCACCTTTTAATTTTTTTATTTATGAATTTGGAAAAAAAATGTTTGCTACGAAACTTATACAGGGTGAGTCAAATGGACGGAACAAATCTTACCGGTTTGTAGGAAATACTTTTGTAAGTAAAAAAGTCTTTCCTACATACCGGCAAAATTTGTTCCGCTTATTATGACTCACCCTGTATAGACTAATTGAGAGTGTTTGCTGATATTTACAGAGAAACAAATAAACACGGCCGTAGAGATGTAGACTGAAATTCTAAACTTGTTTTTCAACAGGACGGCCGGTATTTTATACTCATTTGGATTCTTAAATGAATAAAACATAAAATAAAATGAATAGCAATTGAGATATTCGTATTTAATGTCATTAATGGACTTCCTACGCGAGAAGATTTGCAAAACTGTAGAACGCGTAAAGTTGACATTTATTTTGACGATAAGTCTTGAAGCTTAAAAAATAAATCAAAAAAATTAGATAAACAGTAATAATGAGACTTGCCTCAAGAGAAGAAAAGAGACCCAAGAACTCAAGCTACAGCTTACCCAAGTAATGAGTTTTTTAGACGGTAATGAACCGACTTACCAATCGGAGCCTAAATCTTCTCGTATCCGTTATTTAAGGAGCAGAAATATACATATATATATATAACTTGTATTATAGATAACGGGGTTTCGATCAAATTAAATGAACAACGTGTTCCTCCTTGTTCACTCTTTTATTTATATCGATATTTCGGAGCTGTTTTTCTCCTTCATCAGGATCTAAAAGTTGTACAATGCACAAAATTCTTATGTGAAAATGATTGAATTACTTATAGAAATAGTGAGGTTAAGTGAGGATGAGCTCTTAATGTAACACATTGCATGTAACTTCTATTTTCAGAGTACATACGAATAGCCAGGTAAGTAAAACATTTTAAACAAACTATTCTACGTTAAAAGTTAAAATTGTAAAAGGACGAAGCACAAAATAAAATGAAAAGTTAAAACGTTTGAAATCGTTGAGGACGTGGCGTGTACAATGGCGGACTTAAGCTGTCTTACTTATTCTACTTGACGATGTAAAAGTCCGTAAATCTAGTGACAAAGAATGAATGAAAGCGCGGTAAATTCAAAAATGTTACTTAAGGTAAATGAATTTTGTTGTGTAAGTGAAGCAAATAGGAGTACATGTTGCTTAAATGTTTAATGTCAGATTTCGCATTCATGGCTTTAGGTTCTTGTTGTATATAAAGCATTTCTAGAAAAATTCTATTGTTTTGATTCTGTTCATTGGTTAAGACTTTTATTTCATCATAATTAATTGTGTGTTTTTTATTAGAGGCGTGAGCAGCCAGTGCACAAGAGTTATTTTTACTTTTGATTTTGGTGTCACTTTTATGCTGAGTGATTCTTAATTTTAATTTTTGTGAAGTTTGACCAATGTACACCTCATCACAATTGCTGCAAGGTATTTTATAAATGACGTCACTATTGTCTAAAAGTTCTATTTTGTCTCTACATTTAGTCATAATATTATTGATACACATGGGGCTACTTGAAGCTATAATAATATTGACATTGTTTGATTTGATAATTTCAGTTATTTTGTGAGTTATTTGTTGTATAAAGGGCAGGGATCTGTAAGTAATAATTTGATTTTGTTGAGTGTTATTGGCTGTTAATATAGGGGGTTGATTAGGTGTGGTGAAAATTAATTTATTCATAAGTGGTACAGGATATGCATTTTCTATCATAAGACTGCGTAAAATTTGTAGGTTTTTGTCATGTAAGGAGGGGTGGGAAATTTTCTTTATTCTGTTCTTTAAAGCTAATACTAAATTCACTTTCATTTTCATTGGGTGGTTGGAGTGGAAATTCATATATCTTCCTGAAGCCGTAGGTTTTCGGTACCAGTCTGTGATAATTTTATTATCGTTATTGGTTCTTATGACTTTGGTGTCTAAGAAGGGTACACTTTGGTCTGCTTCATTTTCTTCTTCAATAGTGAATTTTATGTGTTGATCGTAGTTGTTGAAAATAGTTAGGATTTCTTGGGATTTCCCTGCAGGAAAAAAATTTTTGAATTTACCGCGCTTTCATTCATTCTTTGTCACTAGATTTAAGGACTTTTACATTGTCAAATAGAATAAGTAAGACAGCTTAAGTCCGCCATTGTACACGCCACGTCCTCAACGATTTCAAACGTTTTAACTTTTCATTTTATTTTGTGCTTCGTCCTTTTACAATTTTAATTTTTAACGTAGAACAGTTTGTTTAAAATGTTTTACTTACCTGGCTATTCGTATGTACTCTGAAAATAGAAGTCACATGCAATGTGTTACATCAAGAGCTCATCCTCACTTAACCTCACTATTTCTGTAAGTAATTCAATCATTTTCACATAAGAATTTTGTGCATTGTACAACTTTTAGATCCTGATGAAGGAGAAAAACAGCTCCGAAATATCGATATAAATAAAAGAGTGAACAAGGAGGAACACGTTGTTCATTTAAACCCGTTACCTATAATACAAGTTGTTCATATATATATATATGAGAAAAAATGAAAATTGTGTTCGGATATTGTAAATTCACAAAAAAAAAACAACTCTCTACGTAAGAAAGCTCTTGCTTTCAAATTTTGGAAAAATTACTGTATTTAAACAAAAGAAGATTGTTTCTGGAGTTTAATTTGGAATCGCCCGGAACGAGAAAAGACGCAAGCTTTTTCTTCAAGCTGATTCGAGGACCGTGTAACATAACTGACTGTTAATTCAAATGTTGGCGGTTTTTAACAATCACTTCACGCGCGTTCCCTCGGGACGCTTTTACCATAAATACCTCCGTCCGGTGGCGGTGGCGCACAAAAATGTCGCTTGGGGATGTTTTTTTTTTTTTTTAATTTCCCATTCGCTTTCGGACCGGTGGTGCTTTGAGAATTGCACCGCCAGCATTCTACTCGGTCATCAAAAAGATCTTATCGAATATCATATTTCATTCAACGCGCGAAATTAAAGAAAACATGCTTTCCCGTGGAAGAACTGTCATTGCATTTCTCTCCCTGTATCTTATCGTCTGGAGGTTAAATGAAATGAAATGAAAACATTTCCTTTGTGCACATTGGAATTTCGAATTCTTACGTTTTGAGTTCTGAGTAAATTCTAGCCTGAATTGATGCGTTGCACCGTTAATCTATTTTGATTGGATTACGAGTAGTACTATTGAAAAGAAATGAACAGAAACTAGGCGAACGCTCGTGGCCCATCAACTTAAGCTGGAGTTTGAGTTTGTAGGAGAATTCAGGATCTAATAATTAAAAAGCGATCCTTGCGTTCGCGTGCACGTCAGGATTAGCGCAAATACTGACGACGGCATTATGAATACAGTCCTCTGAAGTGCAGTTCTCTCGCCGTTCGTGAATTGCAGCATTTTAATAAGTAGTAATTAATAATGGTAATCATATTAGCTTTAACTCGTTCAATCACTTTTTACGAACCAAACTGTCGATCCCAAAGAATACGCAGCCATAAATTGTATGTCTCAATCATATTCATTATTGCGACGTTAAAAACGACGCTTTTGTTAGCCTCTCGACTTCGGCAAAGGTCACTGCTCGATTGCATTTCTGTTTTTTTTTTTTTTGTACGTATGAAGTTTCCTTTTCTTCACCTACCTCAAAGACATAGGCGTACGATTATTTCTTGCCCGAGTTTCAACTGCGATTTTTTCGAAATGTGTAAAACTTTTGTTCAATCGTTCCTATTTACGCTGTTGTTTAAATTTCTGCACTTATTTGACAAACACACGGTATAAGATATGTATAACAAAAGTAGTCGCTCCGGTCATCAAATAATATGTTTAAACGCCAAAGGTACCTAAAAATCACGAAATTTCTTCCAATCCGGGGCGAATACAGTCTATGTACTTATTTTTTCAAACAAAATTGTTTCAATTGTTACGTAACGTGACGCTGTAATGACGTTGACGTTTTCCGTTTCCGAATTTCTAATTCCGGAATGTGCGAGAAGGAGACAAAGAAGAAAACGAAGTAGGAAAAAGTAGTAGTAGGTTTTCAGGAACTAGCGCGACGTTCATTCCACGAACCTTTCGTATAATGTGCTCCTTCTACTAATGATTTACGTCATTTCTACAGTCAATCGAGTGGTTACGCGGCGAGAGAGAGGCGAGCATGCCGTCGGCGTTCGCGCGAGAGAGACGACCGAGGCGTCGTCCTTGTAAGTTATAAACTATATTCGCGATCGTCGAACACCAGTTGTATATTTGATTTCACGCGAGCAACGTCCAAAGCAAAAGTATTGTTGTCTCGAGAGTGTGTTAAACAGTTAACAACAGCAAGCACCTTTTGGTCTTAAGAGGTTCCCGACAGCTTACTTATGTCGCAGTTAGTGCCTTATCTCAATTTCGGGTTGGAGGATTCCCAGTTTTCTGAAAGCGATTTCTTGTACACCTACGACACTGTTGATAATCCAAAAATGGTAAGAGCCTATATACATATCTTTTTCTTTTTGAATTCAACAAAAAGCAATTTTTAATTTAACTATAATTAAAAACGCGCGGCGAAATGATTAAATTAAATCGTTTATGCTCGACAGCCAAATCCGTCGAGTTGCAAGCAAGCAAGCAAGTACACATCGTGACTCGTTAATTTAAGAACTCAAAATTAACTCATTAATGAACGTAAATTAAAGCGGTATATTAAACAGGATATGGACAATTAAATTATTGACATTTACAGACCTTAACATTCTTTGCAGTTTATTTTTAAGCGAGCACTTGCCCATTGTCTTGTTTTGCTCGGTCGGTCGTCGTCGTCGTGTGGTGTTCGCGCCAGGTTCACCCGCTCTATGCTAATTAATTTAAAAAAAAAAGAAAAAAAAAACAGTAATTCATTCATTCGTTTCGTTAGTTGGATTACGTAAATCGAATTTAACCGCGGGTTAAATACATCACAGGTTGATTTAGTTATGACATCACTCTGGCGAATACTGGTTATATTTCAGCAACTACGTGTGGTGGATTTGGCTAACGCTAATAATATTATTCAAAAAGTGATAGACGACGGTTTTTTTTTTGGAATTAAAAGATAAATGATAATCGTGCAGATAATTCCAGGTTTATCAAGCCGAATATTTATTCGACAAACAACTCGGAAATATTTAATACATTATTTAGATAATGAAACTCAAATTTCCCATTTTTTCTTCTCTGAAATAATAAAACATGTATGTGGAATTTTGCAAAATTAATGTAAACAAAGATAACATACAGGGTACGCCAGAAAGACACACGCAGGCTTCAGGTAAACGTATTCCTCCCCTCTATCTACATCTCCAGATTCTAAAAGTTTTCGATTCGGATGTACCGGTTGCACTCAACGTATCTTCATCTCGTTTCATCACGTGAGGTTAAAACAAGATGCAAATACTCCGAGTGCGGCCAGTGCAACGTAAGCGAAAACGCTACGAATAACATTTGCATTTTTAACAGGAAACCTAACTGTCGGAGTTTCAAATTTTTAAATCGATTCAACTTTAAATTAATTTATTAATCGACAGTTAAATGAATATTATTATTATTACTATATTAATTGGCAATTAAATTAAATTAAATTAATATTCGCAATTTTGGCACCCTTATGAATGGTAAAAAAAAATAATCGTGAAGCTTTACACTCGCATCTGGGACCCCCTGTATATTATTATTTATTTAAATCATGACTGAGGGATGCTTTTTGTGCGTTTAATTAAATTTTTCGATCGAAGGTTTATTCAGTTCGATTTTATAGGACTTTTCTCTTGCTATTTTCACTTAATAAGGTATTTGGTCGATATATATAAATATAAAAATTATAAAAATAAAAAAGAGATGTGCTGAGATGTTAAAAAAATCAAAGACAAAGAAAAAGGACGTAGAAAAAGAAAACGAGAGGAAATCAAGCAAGTAAACCACGACGTCATGTGCGAAGAAAGAACGAAAAGTAAAATTAGAAACTGGAACTGGAATTTAAAAATGTAATCGACTGATAGGAATAAAAGAAAAAAATCGAAGACGGACGAATGGTACCAAAAAAAAGGGGTTAAAAAAGAAACCAGAGCATAATCAGGTAAACCAAAACGTCATGCGAAGAAACGAACGAAAAATAAAAGTAGAAACTATAATTGGAAGGTAAAAATGTAATTGACAGATAGAGAAATAAAAGAAAACCGAAGTAAACAACATGAAAATACGAAGTATTAAATAAAAACCAAAGATACATAACCTACAAAGTATGACTCTTTAAGTTGTCAATACAATTGAGAGCATATTCTGCTGTTTATTTTTTTTGACAGGTAATTGACTCGGCAACAAAATTCTAGGTTATGTCCAGTATTTACTTTGGGCCACAGTAAGTGAACGGTTGAAGTGATTAGGTGATCGCTTTCCCCAATCGCTGATTCATTTTTAGGTAGTTTGGTCTCATCGTTGACTTGTCGATTTCAGGCAGTTTGATCATCGACTTAATTCAACCTTGAACTTGAAATACCTGCCAATAATAACGGCCGTCAGTGTCAAACTGCGTCAAACCGTCAGCAACCGGAAGTTAACGCCAGTTGTACCATTCAAAAAAAAAATCGCTGATTAATCAGGTAGTTTGGTCTGATCGTTGATTTGTCGATTTCAGGCAGTTTGATCATCGACTTAATTCAACATTGAACTTGAAACACCTGCCAATAATAACGGCCGTCGGTGTCAAACTGCGTCAAACCGTCAGCAATCGGAAGTTAACGCCAGTTGTACCATTCAAAAAAAGAAATCGCTGATTAATCAGGTAGTTTAGTCTGATCGTTGACTTGTCGATTTCAGACAGTTTGATCATCGAGTTAATTCAACCTTGAACTTGAAACACCTGCCAATAATAACGGCCGTCAGTGTCAAACTGGGTCAAACCGTCAGCAACCGGAAGTTAACGCCAGTTGTACCATTCAAAAAAGAAATCGCTGATTAATCAGGTAGTTTGGTCTGATCGTTGACTTGTCGATTTCAGGCAGTTTGATCATCGACTTAATTCAACATTGACCTTGAAACACCTGTCAATAATAACGGCCGTCGGTGTCAAACTGCGTCAAACCGTCAGCAACCGGAAGTTAACGCCAGTTGTACCATTCAAAAAAAAAATCGCTGATTAATCAGGTAGTTTGGTCTGATCGTTGACTTGTCGATTTCAGGCAGTTTGATCATCGACTTAATTCAACCTTGAACTTGAAATACCTGCCAATAATAACGGCTGTCGGTGCCAAACTGCGTCAAACCGTCAGCAACCGGAAGTTAACGCCAGTTGTACCATTCAAAAAAAAAATCGCTGATTAATCAGGTAGTTTGGTCTGATCGTTGATTTGTCGATTTCAGGCAGTTTGATCATCGACTTAATTCAACATTGAACTTGAAACACCTGCCAATAATAACGGCCGTCGGTGTCAAACTGCGTCAAACCGTCAGCAATCGGAAGTTAACGCCAGTTGTACCATTCAAAAAAAGAAATCGCTGATTAATCAGGTAGTTTAGTCTGATCGTTGACTTGTCGATTTCAGACAGTTTGATCATCGAGTTAATTCAACCTTGAACTTGAAACACCTGCCAATAATAACGGCCGTCAGTGTCAAACTGGGTCAAACCGTCAGCAACCGGAAGTTAACGCCAGTTGTACCATTCAAAAAAGAAATCGCTGATTAATCAGGTAGTTTAGTCTGATCGTTGACTTGTCGATTTCAGACAGTTTGATCATCGAGTTAATTCAACCTTGAACTTGAAACGCCTGTCAATAATAACGGCTGTCATTGTCAAACTGCGTCAAACCGTCAGCAACCCGAAGTTAACGCCAGTTCAAAAAAAAAAGAAATTCAGCATCTCTAATTCAAACAAACGGCGATCATTTTTGATGATTGAGAGAATTTTTGGAGTTTTTTTTTGATATTTTCGTTGACGTTACGGATATATTGATCGATTCTCGTAGTACCTGAGGAATCCTCGTTCTTTCGTTCAATCAAAAACCGTCTGGGCGTTGATGTGACGATTTCATGCAGTTTGACCATTGACTTAACTCAACCTTGAACTTGAAACACTTGTCAGTAATAACGGATGTCAGTGTCAAACCGTCAGCAACCGGAACTTGCTCCAGTTGTACCATTTAGAAATAAAATTCAGCATCGCCAACTCGAACAAACGGTCATTCTTGGTGACTTTGTATTTCTGACTGAAAGAATTTTTGGATTTTTTTTTTATAGTTTCGTTGACGTTATTGATTTATTGATCGATTCGCCTTACCTGAGGAGTCTTCTTACTTTCGTTTAATTAAAAAAGAATGACGAACGATGGGTTGAAATAAGAAGTACAGTCGCGAGCAATAAATTTTGGTCGTCTTTAATCGAAACCGAACTTGTGTTTTATTAAAACTGAGAAGATTCGTGTCTTAATTTTGATATTTGATTTAATTTCAATATTTTCTTTGTAAAAAAACAGGATATTTACACGCTAAATTTTTAATTTCTGGAATTAAAAGTGACGTTCTGATTGGCAGTGACGACCAAAATTTAATGCTCGCGATTGTACGTAAAATAAAAGAAAACTTGCATTTTCTTTGGTGAAATGTTAAAAAATCCAGAGATGAATGTATAAACATTAAGAATAAATGTAGAAAGTGCATAAAAATATAATACGAAAAAAAGAAATAATTTGATAAAAAATTAACGGAACAAAAAAGTGCAAGTTGCAAGCATGAATGAAATACAATCGGCAGTTAAAAATAAAAGGAAACGAAACCAAACCACAAGGAATTATGAAGGACCAAGTAAATGAAATCAAAAGGAAATTTCGACCAACAGACCAAAGCAAAAAAAAAACAAAAATGGCAAAAGAAAAGTAAGGAAGCTTTACTGGAATACAGACAGTATACTACGAAAGAAAACGAAGCAAATAACAATGAAATACGAAGAATAAGGCCATTGAGAAACAAAAGAAAGTCGAGGATACACCGGGAGAGTGTGACGAAATCAAAGTTCCCCAATAAAAAAAGAAAATGAAGAAAGCACCAGCAAATGCGACCAAAAGAAGAATCGAAAGGCGTTAATAAAATGTAAAAAATAAAAATTAATTAAAAACAGAAAAAAAGCAAAAGCTAAACAGCAGTGAAATACAAAGACAAGATTGCAGTATAAATGCGACGAAAAGAAGATCTAAAAGGCGTTAATGAAATATAAAAAATAAAAATAAACTACAAACTGAAAAAGAAAACCTAAAAAAAAAACAATAAAATACGAATATAAGATTGTAGTAAGTGCGACGAAAAGAAGACATAAAAGGCGTTAATAAAATATAAAAATAAAAATAAACTACAAACTGAAAAAAGAAAACCTAAATGAAAACAATAAAATACGAAGAAAAAAGATTGTAGTAAATGCGACGAAAAGAAGACGTAAAAGGCATTAATGAAATACAAAAAAAAAACAAAAAAGAACTACAAACCGAACAGAAGAAAACCTATACAACAATAAAAGATGAAGATAAGATTGATGAAAAAAAAAAACGAAACTAAGTCAACGAGTGTCTGCTGAAATGTGACGAAATCAAAAACCAAATATAAAGCAGAACAGAGGAGAAAGGCGAAAAATGAAAGACCCAAGTAAAATACGAAAAATGAAAGAAGAAACTCAAATAAAGAACAAATAAAGAAAGAATTAAATTAAACCCTTTTGTAGCAAGCAAATCAAACGAAACCGATGATTCCCCGGCGGAAAGACTTTGAAAATCAAAGTTCGATAAAAAAAGAGGAAGAGGAAAAAGCTGCGGGAAAGCTACAGGAAAGTCCAAAACTGAAAGAAAAGAAAACTGTACCGGGTGTTAATAGAATACTATACGAATGAATTAAAAAGAAAAAAAGAGGCAACACTCCCGAGAATATTTGAAAATTACGAAGTACAATAACTGAAAACAAAAGAGAAAAGAAAAGAGAAAATCAAATTTAAATAATAAAAATCAAATTAAAAAAGCAAGAAAAAACTAAGATTAACTGAAGAAGTAAAATTTTCAAACCTCTACTGGAGAGTCACTGTTATTTTTTTTATTTTTTTTTTCGATAACAGAAAAATCGATAAATTGATATTTTTTGTTCCAAATCTCTTACGTTGACCGTAAAGGTAGGTTCACTTGGGGCGTTGAGTGCGCCAATACGTCGAGCTTACTGCACGTTTTTCGTTAAGACGTAAAGACCGCTTTGATTTCACGTAAACTTTTAAGTGTCTTTGACAATTATTAATTAATTGATTAATTAATTAATTCGTTGACAAGTTAATACCAATATTTAGAATAATAATAAATTACTGGGTGTTGTCACAAAAAGTAAATGCGCTTTTGAGTTAGTTGCGACCTTCAAACAGACCACCCTTAACTTATTGGTGGTGTTAACGTTTTGGCGCTTCAAAACTTCTGGCTTGTGTATATACAGGTGTCTCTGGTATTAGAGCTACAAATTATACAGCAGATTCCTCATGAAGAGATTGATCAAAGTTTTGTAAATGTATATATATCTCCTTAAAGCGACTTCTAGTCTGACAAATTCATATAAACTTGGCTTGCATCGCTTAATCTTTATCTCTTAATCTTAATCTGTACCTCAAATCATCATACCGAACGCCCTGTTTATAAAGTGCTACTTACTATTTTATAAGAGGTACAAGGTGTGGGGTAGAGGTAAGTAAAAAGCATTTCGCTATGAAACAGTCGCCCTTTACAAATAGCTTTTACTTTTTCATTAACTTGCATTTCATATATTTTTTGTTCGTTTGTGTTATTGGTTCAGAATTTCATTCATTAAAACATCAAGAGAAATCGAGTATCGTCCGGTGATCAATAAATAGTGTAGCTAACTCGTCTTAACCACTCTGATCCAACATCAATTAAACCAAAGTTCACGATTAGTACAATTTATGACGTCACCTGTACTAAATAAGCTCGGAATTTGTTGGCTTCGCTTCGGCTGACGTTTTGTTTATTTCAAATCAATTCGTTTGTTTCGTTCGTCTAATACATAATTACCACCGTGATTACCATCGCTAGATAAATACTTGAGAAGTGGAATCGCAAATTGCTCTGGTTGTGAGTAAAACATACAAAAAAATATATGTATAAGTGGTTTACCAATAAACCAAGTCGTAGTATACTTGGGTATTATTCAGTGACGTGCAAAAAAACCTTGATTCTTTTTGAATATTGAATAAAATTGACCTTTTACATGTTGCATGTTACGCCACTGGTTGTTCGTATATGAGAAACGCCCCTCAAGTACTACGCCATTGATTTTTTTTTGTTTACGTGGATTGTATGATTGTACGTTGCCCCAATAATCATATTGCGGTTTTCTTTTCGACATGTACCAGTTTAAGGATATTTTTCACTTCAAGATGTAATTATTGACTGATAGGTTGTAAATTCATTTCAAAAGTTAACATTTTCTTTAGGATTTTTAACAGTCGCTCAAGTAAAGATTGAAGACTGAACGTCACTGATACACAACAGAAAACGCATGACAGTGAAGAATTACAAAAATTAGAAAGCTAAGTATTTTTAAAAAAAGGTAACAACCGCCTGCTTGACATTCAAAACTTGTAAAACAATGCAATAGAGATAAGAAAAACAAGATAAATGACCGGTATGTTCGATTTGAGCACGTGCCAGTCGAAATATCAAACAAACCAGGTGCACAGTGAATATGTTATCAAATCAAAGTGTGTGTTGAAAACGGCTTCGCACAATGGCGGCGCACACTCATCGCTTTTCAAACATTTCGCACTATCTGCAGAAATTCTTTTTTTTAACCGACACGACGCTATATCTGTGCAAACATTTTATCGGAATTGGAACAAAAGGAATTCAGTCACAGGTGTAAGTAACCACCTAGAATGGATAACCTCTCCGCCTCAAACCTCAAAAATTCAATTCAATCAAAATTTCGTCGGTATGGTATTCTTTGCGACTGCATTTATTTATGTCGTGACTAATTCGATGCAATGCCGATTATTTTGAATCGAACCTCGGTCATATCCACAACAATAACTGTGCAGTAAACAGGATAAGGAACCGTAGGAGAAAATGAGTCACAAACTACGAAATGCAATTGTGTAATTAAAAAAAAGAGTGTAAAACCACAACTGATGAATAACTGAAAAGTCAAACGCATATCTGTTTGTTTGACGATTGTAGTAGAGACGGGGTTCCCAACGGGGTCGATATCAGAAACACCCGGGGGGCCGATGGATACACTTGAAACCGGTCGATGAACCTGTCTAATAACGGTCTTTATTTTTCCAACTATGAGAAATGGGTCGATCAGGAATCGATAAATTATTGGTGGAGTAATGACTAGATCTGTTATACTATATTTTTTTTATACGTTTTTCTTAAATAAATTCATTTTTATATTAATCATTATTTAATATTTCATTTTAGTATTTTGTTCTTGTTCTATTTCGATTTGACTGTATTTTATTTTTATTATGGTAATCAACTGAACTTTGTTTACCCTTCTTTTATTCGAGTTTTTTTAATCTAAACGCTGAACTGCCAATATTATGAAAGCTGGCTACTATCCAGGGGAAAGAGTCCCGTTTTTTTTTTTTGTTCGTCACGGTACAATGTTTAATTCAGGTTTATTTAATCATTTAATAATTCTGTTAGAGCAGCGATTCCCGACGGGGTCAATACCAGCAATCCCAGGGGGCCGATGAATGCTTGAAACGGGTCGATGAACTTGTAGGGGTCGATTGGGGATCTACAAACTACCAGCGAACCGTTGTAGGTCGATTAATTAGATCTGTTGCATTATATTTAACTTTTTTATACATTTTTCTTAAATAAATTCATTTTAGTAATTATTATTACTTAATGTTTCATTTTAGTATTTTGTTTTTCTTTCATTCGATTTGACTGTATTTAATTTTTTTATTTTTTTGATAATCAGCTGAACTTTTTCCCCCTTCTTTTATTCGAGTTCTTTTCACCTGAACGCAGAACTGCCTATACTATTAAAGCTGGATACTATCCAGGGGAAAAGAGTCCTTTTTTTTTGTTCGTCACGGTACAATGTTTAATTCAAGTTTATTTAATAATTTAATAATTGTATTAGAGCAGCTATTCCCGACGGGGTCAATACCAGCAATCCCAGGGGGCCGATGAATCCTTGAAACGGGTCGATGAACTTGTAGGGGTCGATTGGGGATCTACAAACTACCAACGAACCGTTGTAGGTCGATTAATTAGATCCGTTGCATTATATTTAACTTTTTTTTATACATTTTCTTAATTAAATTCATTTTAGTAATTATTATTACTTAATATTTCATTTTAATATTTTGTTTTTCTTTTATTCGATTTGACTGCATTTTATTTTTATTTTTTTGATAATCATCTGAACTTTTTCCCCCTTCTTTCATACGAATTCTTTTCACCTAAACGCAGGACTGCCAATATCATTAAAGCTGGCTACTATCCAGAGGAAAGGAGTCCCGTTTTTTTTTGTTCGTCACGGTACAACGTTTAATTCAGGTTTATTTAATCATTTAATAATTGTATTAGAGCAGCGATTCCCGACGGGGTCAATACCGGCAATCCCAGGGGGCCGATGAATGCTTGAAACGGGTCGATGAACTTGTACGGGTCGATTGGGGATCTACAAACTACCAGCGAACCGTTGTAGGTCGATTAATTAGATCCGTTGCATTATATTTAACTTTTTTTTATACATTTTCTTAATTAAATTCATTTTAGTAATTATTATTACTTACTATTTCATTTTAGTATTTTGTTTTTCTTTTATTCGATTTGACTGTATTTTATTTTTATTTTTTTGATAATCAACTGAACTTTGTTTTCCCTTCTTTTGTTCGGGTTCTTTTCACCTCAACGCAGAACTGCCAATATTATTAAAGCTGGATACTATTTAGTGAATGAAAGTCCCGTTTTTTTCTTGTTCGACACTGTACAATGTTTTATTCAAGTTTATTTTTATTATTTTTTTAACTATTCAGATCGGCTTCTATTAGATCAGGAATTATTTATTTTTACATTAAAATAGACGGCATGTACAATGTCACGCGGAAGGTATTCGGCTGAACGTAACATTAATTCTCCTTCATATACAGCGTGACCCGCAAGTTACGGGCCATATTTTAAAAGTGGTTTCTTCAAGTCAAAATGTACCTCGTCGCGACCTTTATTAATAAAACATTCTATTGCTTGTTTTTGGGGACAAAATTGACTAGTTAGAATGAAGGGAACCCCGCGTTGCGTTAAAAAGAGAGAGCTGTCATTTAATGCAATAACTTTGACATTACAGTCCTTTATAAAATCCCTCTCGATGAAAGTTATTTTGTTTTTAAAGGATTCTTGAAATTACTGCGATTTGGACTATTATTAAGTGAGGGCAACTTTACAGTTAACTTGCCCCCCCCCCCCCTTCCCCCTCTTGATTAACGCAACCTACAACTAGTTTAATTATTATTATCTTTTTAATTAGCAACTTCTCTCCGTGTAGGCTAATGCCAACTGTGGCTAATTTAAGTTATTTTTGCTTTAGCCTCTTGTCAGCTTCAACTTCTTCCAAGGTTAGTAGAACTGAACCGTATCTGCCAGGTTGTTAATTCGAGAAAATCACAGAGTTACTGACATCTAGTGGAAATTTTGTGAAGGGCCCTGTAATAAGGAAAATATTGGAATGACATTTGGTTCACCTATAAAAAAAAAACATGAAATTGAATAACTTGTGCGTGACGCTTTCACACGAATAAATTATTCTTATTTACGTTTGTAATAATAATACTAATAAAACTAATGAAAACATTAATGGGCGTGCAGAATAGGTTATAATGAATAACATGAATGACAGCTCTTTGTTTTCCTTAATAAAAGCGCCATCTCTTGGTCAGGGTTCCCAGATTGGGCGAAATTCCGCCAGATTTGGGCATAATTTGGGCTAGTTTTGTTCCAAAGAAGTAAAAAAAAATGTACTATGTAATCAATGATGTCTGCTTTAATTTAATTTATAGGTATTATATGACGAGAATACTTCCAGCGTCGGTTTCTTTTGTTTTTTTTTTGTTCATTTCATATTCTTTCTTTCTTTTTTGTTTTCGATTTTTTGTTTTGTTTTAAGGAATTGATGTTTTTCGTTTTATTCACGGTTCGTTTGTTTTATTTTGCTCTCTTGTTTCCTGCTGGGTTATTAGCCTGCAGGAGTTTTCGGCAGGAGAATCGATGTTTTTTCATTTTTAATTACTTTTTTGTATCCACTCATGTTTGTCGAATTTTTCTTCTTGTAATCGAATTGGTTTTCACATTTTATTGGCTCCTTTTTACGGTTCTCTTTTGTTTCCTACCACTTACTTTTTATTTGCAAAAACTTTCGTCTACTTTTCATTTTTTTTTTTGCTGATCTTAATAGTATAGCTACCTACTATGCTGTCGTATTTCTCTTTTGTTTATTTTTCACGTTTTGTTGTTTGACGCTTTTTTACAGTGTTCTTTTGTTTTCTACCAGATGCGTTTGGTTTTTGTTCATCTAAGTCGTCGTTAATCTTCTTTTCTTCTCGTCTTTTCTTTATTCTTTCGTACTATGTATTTTTTGCGTTGCTCATAGAATTGATTCTTTGTATTTTATTGACGCTTGTTTGTAGTTTATCGTTTTTCATTTGTTTCATGTATCGGTTGTGATCTTTTGTTTTACGCACCGTCTTTCTTTTTTTTAATTGTATTACCTTTTTTACAGTTCGCTTCAATTTCCTAAGAATTTTTTTATTTGTCCGGAAAATTGCTGTTTTCGGTGTAGTTGATCTTCCTTTGATTTTTTTTTGTTCACTTCGCGCCTTGCATTTTCTTGTTGTTGCTTTCGTTTCTCTTTTGTTTCTGTTTTTTTTTGCAGGTTTCGTTTGTGTTTTTTTTATTTCTTTATTTGTTTTTTGACATTCCAAATTCTTTTTCTTGTCTTTGATTTTAGAAAAAAAATAGCCTTTTGGCTATATTTTCTCAACAAGTTGGCGACGTTGCGTGCAAAAAATCCGGCAACCCTGCTCTTGGTTGCTGATTTTCTCGAATTAAAATCAACGTCACTAGTTACGTCATACCACGTGACGAAATGCACTGACGTCTAAGCAGATTTTTTATAGATATTAATAAATAATCGATCACGATCACATAATCGATACCATTTCTGATAAATAGATAGATCCATCTTCAGGAAACAGATTAGAACTTCATCCCTGGCTAGGCAACCTCCTTGCTGCTGCTTTAACAACAATTGCTCCACCTTCTTGACTACCGCCATCTGTTGTTAATCTAACTAACTAACTTTCACCGCGAGTTTTAAAATGACCATCTTGTTTAATTAATTATTTTGTTATAATAGCTTTATTTATAAAAGAAAGTCCAGGTTTATCCCAAATCTCTTTCATTCTTTTGACATTGTTCTGCTTCTTGCAATCGTTTTTTTTTTATATATATTTTCCTCGAATTAACATTTTTTTGTACTTTAGTATTTCGTTTCGTAACAAAATGGGACAGTTCTTTCTCCAGCAAGTTCAGCGAAACTGTAGCCGTTTAGAGAGTTTCGCGTGGAAAAGTTTAAGGAATTCGCAGTTTCGAGAACGTCCTGATAAAACGAGAGAGGTGTTAATCTTGACGAGAGATTAGTTATCGCGAATCGCACGTATGTATTTTTAGAGCGTGTACCAACAGTTACAATTGCTTTTTTTTCCCTCTTATCTCTCTAGATGATTATTATATCACTAAACAAACGCCGGGCCGATGATACATGCGTGTTTTGCAAAATGCTTGTTTGGATTTTATAAGAGCCGCGTTATTCATTTTTGTTGTGCAGGAATCTGTAAATATTTATTCAGATTTCCGCGCGTTTCGAACGCGCAGCTTCGATAAAGAAGTCTGTTTTGCGTTTGCGGAACGAAAACAATTTTATGAAGTGTGTTTTGAAAAGGATGCGAGAGCATTTTGCGAAATAAATAAAGAATAAATTCTTTCGCATTGTTCGGAAAGGTCGATTTTAATGGCCGTTGGATTTTCGTTCGAAATGCTGCGGATGAGGAACGAAGGAAAACACTTTGTTTTTGCTGCAATTATTTATTTAATTTATTTGTTGTTCAGCGATATACAATTCACAAACTGTTACTTACGAAGATTTGTCGTTTTTTTTTTTACTTTGGAAATTCCTAGGTTGGCAACTTTGCATCTAACTAACTTCTCTTCCTTCTTAACCAGCGCCATCTAATATTTTCTTGACTTACTAGAAGTATTTTTTACCGCGGATTTTAAACTGATCTTAACTTTACACTTCTCTTTTTTGGGGGTTTATACAAGCATCTCTTGGGGATGTCACGTGACGAAACTGTAGAATTGTAAATCAGTATCTGAAAGGTAGTAATTAAAGTTGAATTTGATTGCAATTGATGAAAATGTTTGAAAAATCCGTTTTTTCCCCGATTTTTATTTCCAAGCGTAAACAGCAATGAATAAAAGTTTTGAAACGATTTCAGCGGCGGCAAAAGAAACGCAAAAATTTCGAAATCAAGCTAATGAAATCGGGGAGAAAGTCTGAATTGAATTAAATAATTCAAATGTTGTAAAAAAGTGCGAACTTTTATTTCTCGTTTTTATACTTGGTTCGAGCCATGTTCGCCTTATATTACTAGACCTATATTTTTTTTTTTAATACAGGAAAAAATCATTCATGTATTGATTTATACACGGTGAATTTTTAATTTAAGGTTCTGCTTGATTTAATATTGTTAATTGACCTAAGCTGCATGCATATCAGTAACTCAAACTAACTTAAAATAGATTTCATCACTTTCCGATTGCATAACGTTTATTTACGGCTTGCGCTAAATTTGTTATATTGTTTGTTTATGGCTGTTGTAGACAACTGGGTTTTCTCATTTGCAACCGCAGTTGCATACCCCATGCGAAACGCTTACGCTTAGAAAAAAAATTATTATTAACATGATAATGTCGATTAAATGCTGCTGCGCGTTTCACAACGAATTTCACTTCACGAGCCGATAGATGCTATCTCGATTTTTAATTTTTGCAATTGAATTAATTACTTCGTTAATTTTGTTGAGTGGAAAGTAAATGAAAGTGTTAATTGAATTTTGTACATGGTTTTTTTTTATGAACGCGTGAAATTTTTAATTAAAATCACTGTTAGTTCTGGTACTAAGTGAGCTTTTGATGAAGGAAGGAGAAGGATAGTTTGAATTTACCGCCTTTCAAATATTATTCCCATTATGTTGGTAACCAAAGGTGTTTTCTTTCGCTTAAAAGTTTAAAACGTGTTTCGAATAGTTAGGACCTGAATTTCGTAGTTGTTGCAACAAAACACGTGACTTTTTAATTAGTAATTAAACCAGCATTTAATTCCTTTACCTTTTTCATTACTTCCTACTTCATTTTCTTAATATTATACTGCAGTCATTGTATTTAGTTTAGTACAACATGCAATTAGGTTTAACATTAGCCTGTACTTTCTAAATAAAATAAATAAAACTGAATCAAATATAACATCCACGTGTAATAATAGTCTTCTCTGCCCAACTCTACTTATGAGTAGCTTCTAACGCAAATTTTTTTATATCAGCAGTCGTGAGCAGAGTGAACGTGAAAAGCAAAATATGTTAAGAATTAGAAGAGTAAGAAGGTCAGATATGCTTAATGAAACAGTTTCTGAACACACCCCTACAGTGAAATAAAAGATGAAAAGAATTGATAATTACACTAAGCTAAGGTGTAGAGTCTTTCAGTTTTTTGAACGTACCTTTACAAAGAAGTGTTAAAATTTTTGGTTGGCAACAGTTTAAAATAAAGGTGTGTGACAAGGAGAAGGAAATAATGTGCAGAGTGAACGTGAAAGTCAAAATATGTTAAGAATTGGAAGTAAGAAGAATGGTTATACTCAATAAAACAGTTTGTGAACGCACCGCTACAGATAAATGATAAAAGAAATCGATAATTACACTAAGATTGATAATTACACTAAACTAAAGTGTAGAGTCTTTAAGTTTTTGAACGTACCTTTACAAATAAGTGTTAAAATTTTTGGTTGGCAACAGTTTAAAACAAATGTGTGCGACAAGGAGAAGGAAATAATGCGCAGAGTGAACGTGAAAGTCAAAATATGTTACGAATTGGAAGTAAGAAGAATGGTTATACTCAATAAAACAGTTTGTGAACGCACCCCTACAGTTAAATGATAAAAGTAATTGATAATTGCACTAAAATTAATAATTACACTAAACTAAGGTGTATAGTCTTTTAGTTTTTCAACGTACCTTTACAAATAAGTGTTAAAATTTTCGGTTGGCAACAGTTTAATAGGTGCTTTCTTTCGCTTAAAAGTTTCAATCGTGCTTCAAATAGTTTGGACCTGAATTTCGCAGTCGTTGCAACAAAACATCTGACTTGAATTTTTGATTGACAGTTCATTTGTAAATAACCATAATTTAATCCAAACAGGTTTTCAAAATAGAGAGATTCAAAGAAAAGGATGTCTGTTTCTGAATCAAAATACGTTTGGATCACGATTTTGTGGGCGACACAACACTCACGATTAGATTTAATTTATAATTAACAAAATAAATGTCTGAGTCAATTGTTTTTGGTTCATTAAAATAGAAGGAAACACGGTAAAAATAAAAACGAGGAACACGCTCAGTGCAGCCACCACACTCAATTGTTGAAATAACCTAAAAACTACATCCTAACCTCATCAGAAAGTTCACGTCTTCTTCAATTTTCTTTCTTTTTTTTTTTTGTTGAACGCCGCCAACTCAACAATCCAAACAATCTCATAGGCAGCTAAATCCGACATTCATTTATTCATGAGGAAACTTCCAAAGCGATTGTTTGAGGTTATAAAGTACTGCGGCAATGAAAACACGTTACCTTAGCACAATGTATTCAATTTCCATTCAAGGGGGTTTACATTGTTGTCTCCTTACGGCGTGGTTTATTGTTATAATAACATCCGAGAAGGTTACCGCGAAACGCATGCGTCCAATTGATCCCAGGCTCGATTGTGTCTGTGAAAAGTTATTTCATTATTAAAGTCATTCGTTACAATAATTTCTTTTGATGATTTCAATGCGAACACTTTTTCATCTTAAAATGAGTACATTACGGAAGTCGTTTAATCCAATCATTCCAATTTATAATGAATTTTTACATACCGTGTGTTTCCTTTTTGGTTGAACAACGACATCGCGCCTTCTTAATCCATTTGATTGCGTTTTATCTCCTCGTTTGCCGTTTCAGTCGTGTATCGTGAAAAAAAAATAGGCAACACAAATAGAAATAGTTATACATATTCAAAATGCCCGTCGCGTCGTTAAGTAAGTCATCGTCATTTTATATTTTTAATCCTTTCGTTGTAATAGAGTAGTAAATGCATGACAGACGGGGATTTCCCTGGACAGCCGTTCTTTTCAATGAATATTTTAGTTATGGTCAGGAAACTTGAGACAGTGTTATACTGTTATTAAAAAAAAAAAACTTTCAAATGTATGTGCCTCACTTTGTACGTACATACAATCATAATCAAAAGCAATTTTAAGTCGCGATCTATCACGTGTTTCGTGTTTTGTTTAATTGCTAGCTCTTTCGTTTGCCTGTCCCATCCACGGTTGTGGTCAGAAGGTTTCAGCTTAACATTAGTTACGGGAAGACATTAATAAAAAGCTTGACTGTACATTAAACAGATGATTACTTTCAGCCTTCTCTGAAGTTTTTTTTTTTTACTCAGTCTTGGCATTTCTTTATTCGTTGAAAAACCAAGAGTTAAACGCGTCAGTATTTAAGTGGGTGAGCGATTATTGATAGAGTATCAAATTTCAATTTGGGGACTTCCCTCAAAACGACGCCCCCCCATCTTTCAATGAGTATTTTCCAAGAAAGAAAGAACTTAACTTTTATTATGACGATTTCCTTTATGTATTTCGATCCGAGTTCCTCAAGTAGATAATAATGAATAAAATACTTGCTCTTGGATAGAAAACTGCAATACCCTCAAGTATCAAAGGACTTCCCCGAGGTAACTGCGGAAAAAAGAGGCGTTTTCGTTTTACAAAGCATTTAAACGTGCCTCGGCTCCTTTATTTAAACGGAAATACGCCGATTGTTCTTAAAGGAGGTGGTTCGCATGCAGGAGTATCATTTAAGTTGAGCGTCAAGGTACATATTAAACGGTGGTTAAGCAATTTGTGTTGAAAACTTTTTTTAATGCATTTAATCCATTTTCCGATATGTTTTCATGATTTTGCTCTCCAAGCCTTCAAGTTTACAAAAAGAAAAAAATGTATTTACTGCAATTGCATCATTATTTCATGTATACAACCCCGGCGAAAATTAAAAATCGATTCGTTAATAAATTAAAAAAATAAAAATAAAAATGCAAGTGTTTGTACTTATGAAACACACCGTATACGTGTAGTGTAGTATCGGACGGTTTATTTTTTAATATTTTATCTTTAAATATTCGTCTATTCTTATATATCTGCAAATATTTGTTACGAAGAGGTTTTTTTATGTCAATTTAAACGTTGACGTTGAGTTTCTTTCCCGATAGATAAATTAATTAATTAAAAGCGAGGTAAGAGACCAAAACTAATGCAGTTTTTTAAAATAAATTATTTATATATTTCTTTTTTCTTAATAAGTTTTTTTTTTAATAAATAAAAGGCGAGACTGAAACCAGCAGAAAACGTTAACTTATATTCTCTACAGATTTACATTGTCTTTAAGAAATTTGATGTTTTTATTACACCTTTACGCTATTAATTAATTCTCTGTTTTCAGCTGATATATACAGGGAAGAGCAAAAGTATGGAACCGGCTTTGTAGTTCGAAAACTGTTTGACGTATCTATTTGAAATTTGGTGTGTGATTTAGTTAAGTTAATAAGACCTATGTTACCAATTTGTTTCAATTGTTTATCTGCTCTTGTTTCTGAGATACAACGCCTACTTGATTTTTTTTTTTAAATGACAACCTGCTGATTTTCTTCCTTTATTTAATAGTTCGTTGTATCCTCTAAATAATCATAAAAATATATTTATCTATTGCATGAGAATTTGAACGTTTGAATGAAAAAATTAGAAAACATAGTTTACGTTGATATTCGGTATTTGTTTTTATGTTTTTAAGGCAACTTTGTCCAAAGTTGCCTTAAAAACTATCCATAATCTTGTGGCCTTTTAGTTTTTTTTTTGTTAAAACTAGTATTTTTGTCGAGTTTAACCAATAAACCATTTCTTCTAACTTTATTATTCAAACGCTATTTTCTCGAAAATTTATTTATGTAATAGATAAATATTTTTATGTGGTCGTTTGGAGAACTGAATGAACTATTAAATAAAGGAAAAAAAAAACAGCAGGTTGTGATTAAAAAAAAAATCAAGTTGGCGTTGGATCTCAAAAACAAGAGCAGATAAACAATTGAAACAATTTGGTAATGTGAGGCTTATTGTCTCTAAATGACACACCGAATTTCAAATACATACGTCAAACAGTTTTCGAATTATTAAACCAGTTTCATACTTCTGTCTTTTCCCGTGTTTGTTTTCATGTTTCTAAAGCAACTTTTATTAAAATTTTCTTTACTTCTACCTTAAAAACGACCCATAATCTTGTGGCCTTCTAGTTTTTCTGCTAAAACTAGTATTTTTTCGAATATCAACCAATAAACAATTTTTTCTAACTTTTTCATTCAAACGTTATTTTCCCGAAAATTTTCTTACGTAAGAGATTAATATTTTTATGTAGTCGTTTAGGGAATTAAACAAACTATTAAATAAAGGAAAAAAATCAGCAGGTTGCCATTTAAAAAAAGTCAAGTAGGCATTGTATCTCAGAAACAAGAGCAGATAAACAATTGGAACAAATCGATAATATAGGTCTTATTGACTCTAAATGATACACCGAATTTCAAATATATACGTCAAATAGTTTTCGAAGTATTAAGCCGGTTCCATATTTTTGCCCTTCCCTGTATATTTGAAAATAATTTTAATTTAAAGCACCCAAATCAAAACCAATCTCTCAACATTTTGTATTTGGAATTTGGATCATTTACATAGTAATTAGTAGTAGTTTATTTTTTATTAAAAAAAAAAAAAACGAAGAATGTTTCAGATCGTACGTACAGTATGTTTATTGCAAGCAATAAGGGATCAAGGACTGAATCCTGTGGCACTCCACATTTTGAAGGTTGTTTGTAAAAATTGCTGCACATCATCTGCTTCCCTTCTGACAACATGAGATGGGCATGTAGTAAAGATGGTGGAAGTGGCCGCCAATAGGAAAGCGGAGCAATTTTTGAAAAACACGGCCAAATTACAAACCATTTCATTGGGCAATGGAGCGGTGATGATTAGTGGTTGGTGACACAATATACTGACATAAGTTTCTGGATTCGAATCCCCGTCCCTCATTTCTACTTTCTTATTATTATTATTATTATTTTTTGTTTGTTAAGGAACAGGGCAGAAACGGACTTCAGATTCAGAATCAACAAAATCGATTCTCTCTCTCTTATCTGCCATTTCCCGATGACATTTCAATTTCAATTGCTTAGTATAATTCTTATAACCTCGGAATAGAAATACTATAAATGTTGGAAATTCCTTTGTTGAATTAAAGATTGGTTATCCTAGTTTCGCAACATTGCTATCTTCTATTGATTTACTTCATTAATTCAAATATACCGGGGGTTCCAATTTAAGCGTACCACCTTCACTAAAGCTAGTGTATATTTTAAAGAATTGTTGGCTAGATTCTTTTTTTGTTTAAATATTGTAGTCAAACAATACTCTCTGAGGACGGAGTTACAATAAACATTCGCTCACCATTGGATAGGTCTCTCATCCCCAATGTTCTTTCTTTCTTTCTTTCTTTCTCGCTTCCCTGACCGTAACAGGCGCTGAGGGTAAACGTCTTAGCCTCCGGGCATTGCACTCCAATTCGATATGGACCATGCAAATTATAAGTAACCCTTTACGAGTAGCTATTCAGTAAAATTGAACATTCCACTTGCCGGGGCCGTTTTCCCGGTCCCACCTGCCCCAGCGGCGAATCTAGAAGATGTAGCTCCTTCTTGATGATATTTGGACACTGGGGAAGTCATCCTCGCACGTTGACTTCTTATCTTCGCATGCATTACCCCCCACATTCACCTGTGGATACAAAACCCACCCCTCCAGATGGATATTAGCATACCTTGCCTCCCAGGATCAGTTGATGTCATCGACTGCGTAAGTGTCAAGCACCATTCCGTACCGGTCCAATGACATCATCATGTCAGACCTTTCTGGATAGCTCAATGCTATCACCTGGTCAGGAATGCAATCAACCGAATTCCCACTCACAATGAATGCAGAATACAGCTAATTGCTTTGCCGGTACCGTGCTCTTCATCGGTGCTGCTTGCACACCGCGGCAAGAGCCCCGATACCGTATGCTGGTGCACGGTAGCATTCTCTGGTCAACGCCCCGGATCGCGTCCCGGACAATATTCTGCTACCAGAATACCTCCGCATAAAATCATGACCCTCATACCCCATTGCCAATCGTGAGAATGTACCGCCCTAACACTTCTGCCAGAACATACCGTCTCAGGTCATATTCTGCAGACACCCTCTAGCTAATGCCCGGCAACACATCGCGGCCACCACATATATCACCAGACCCATCCGTGGCTCCGTTTACCGACACGTTTCGCCTTCCGCGCTATCCCTCGGGAGACTGCCGTTTCTTTTCCGTCTTCTTTGCTGCTCAGACTAAACACGCCCCCATATCATATCCCCAAACTAATAACGTAAAAAAATATGCTAGTGTTTCTTAAATTCTAAACTTCTAATATAAATAACTACAACAAAATAGACTCTGCATGTCTCCGTACATCTGTTGGGAGCAAAATAAAATGTAATTTATGCTGCAGTTTTTGTTTAACAATAGGATGTTCTCACAATAACAATAATTAATTAATGTGGCGCGGTGGTGAATGATGCCTGGCCACAAAAGTGCATCAAACAACGACCGACCCATCCGGAGCTGCTGCAATTATCTCGTCCCAAAGAAGAGGAGAAATAAAATCGTTGCAGTTTTCGCGGCGTAATAAAACGTCGCTTATGTAAATGATTCGGAATATCCATGACGTCAGCCGACTCCTCGACGTCAACGCGCACACCTTATTTGGTTCCATCATTATCTCGTTATCTTTCCCCAACTTTCTACTAAACGTGACATTTCTTGCGAATTAAACGTGAACGTGTTCACGGACGGGACGAACCGTAAGCACCTAAGTACTGCATGTGTATAACACGAAATCTAGAAATCGACATTAGTGCCAAGGCCATCCATCAACATCCATCGCGTTTATTCACTTGAGCAAATCGTTCCTTCTTGATGATGTTTTAGCTGCGGAACAAGCCCATGTTTATTAGATTAGATTGGTATTAACCGTAATTTTTTTTTAGATTAAAAGCGTTTTCGATTCACTTTGCACTGGTCGCACTCACGACCAGAGTATCTTCATCTCGTATTATTACATGAGGTTAGAACAAGATGCTGTTTGTTATCTTGCACTAGTGCCACTCAAAGTATCTTCATCTCGTGTTAATGTATGAGGTTAGAACAAGACACAAACACTTTAGTGTACACCAGTGCAGGGTAACAAACAGACCTACTGTGAGTGCAACCAGTATAACTGAATCAGTTGAATTTTTCGAAAATCAAATCTCAAGGCGACGTTCCTCGCAAGTTCCTGTTTTTTTTTTTTTTGTTTTTTTTCAAAAACAATTTCTCACTTTCGAAAAACTATGTTCAGGATTTTAATCGCGGTGCTTTGTATGCCGTAGATACGTTCATGCGATTATCTGTCCGTTTCAATGCCACAAATGGAAACGGATGTTGATAACGAATCGTTTGAGCGTGCCAGTTATTGTCGTTTCCAAGCGACCTCTCTTACCTTCAGAAATTCAATTTGTAAATTGAAAACGTTCCGACTGGCGTAGGTCAAGACTCAAGACTTGATTGCCACCACTTTATACCGCCACCACCAACGGTCGAATGTTAATGAGACAATTCGAGGAACAATTTGGTGCGAGAAACGCCTGACCCTGATTACCAGGAACAAATTCGTTTTCGTTATTTTATTTTACCTTTCCGGAGTGTACGTGATCAAATGCAGGACACACACATTTCGGTATCTATTATTTTTTTTGCTCATCTTCATAATTTCCCACGTTTTTTTTTTTTTTTTCAAAAAAAATGTCAAACGATATTTCGCAGAAGCTAAAAATCATAAAACATAAAATGTATGTACAGTCAAAATTAAAAGTAAAGTCTCTCCAATTAAACCGTTAAATTAACTTCTGTGGTCACTGTAAAAGCATGAAGCATCACGTCACTTGAAATCACGTGATATCACGCCACACATGAATCGTTTTATAATAGCTTCGTTCCTACGCAGTTCTAACTCAGTTCGAAACTATAGTGATCATGCGCTCTTGCTAAATCCACAGCATTTTTACCAAGAGCGCATGCGCAGTACAACTCTGTTAACATGATAATCGCGCTATTGTCAAATCGTCATGAATTACTGCGATTTCATTATTTATTAGAACATTATTACCTACGCAATTAGATTAGAAATTTGAATGAAATAACAACGCTTCGGAGTTTGAAGAAGATTTAGAAATAGATGGATCGATGATGCTATGAATCGATGAGGCGATGAGTCGATAGATCCATTAACGAAACGATGTATCGGTGGATTCATGAAGCGACTGATCGATGAAGCGATGGATTAATGAAACGATGGATCGATTAATGAAGCCTTAAATCGATGGATCAAAATAAGTGATGGATCGATGAAGCGTCATATAAATCCAGCAAACTATCGATGGAGCATTGGATCAACGAGGCAATAGGTGGATCAAGGGACTGATGGATAGATAAAACGATGGAGCGATGGATCAAACGACTGATGGATGATATAATATAATAGATAGATGAAGCGACTAGTGGATGACACGATGGATTGATGAAGCGATGTATTGACCAAACGCTGCAGCTTTGATGAGATAGATCGATAGATTGTCTGTCCAGTGAATAGATTGTTGATCCAATGAACCGATGGATCAATAAAGTGATGGATTGATGAAATAATGAGTCGATAGATAGTTAAATATTTACATGTATACAGGATGCTACGTTTTGAAACGCAACATAGGATATCCCATGTTAATTTGAATGTGCTCGAATATTGGCCACCCTAATTATTTTACAGCAAAAATCCATTTAGGTTTCTCAAAGTACTCTTCAAGATTAATCTGTTTGCGAAGTTTGAGAATTTTTCATTCGCTCTGTTTCAAGATATTTAGAAAAGATCAGTAACGAAATTCAATTTATGCCAAATTATCAGCACTACTGGAAAATTAATTATTAAGCAATTACTGGAAAAGCTTTTTCTATCAATCAGCGAACTAGATTTATTAATTTTGTGTTCAGTTTCAAGATCAAGGCTGTGCTGATAGTTTGGTATAAATCGAGTACTGTTACAGAATCTTTTTTAAATATCTTAAAACTCGGTGTATGAAAAATTCCGAAACTCCGCAGACAGATGCATCTTGAAGAGTACTTTAAAAAACCTAAATGGAATTTTGCTGTAAAATGATTAGGGAAGCCAGTATTCGCGCACCTTTAAATTACCACGGGATTTCCTGCATTGCGTTTCAAAATGCAGCACCCTGTATAATTATAATTTAAGAAAATATTTACAAATCCACACATTTGGAGTATCTCAGATCTAAGTCACTCCCCCAGGACACAAAAGGGTTGAAAGTTTTGAGGCGGGCTAATGTTGGATTTAAAAATAATACATATTTAATATTGATGTTTACAAGTTTCAAAATAAAAACGTATAACGCTAAGACCTCTTGTATTTGGTGACTTTAGTTCTTTTAATTAATTAATTAATATACAAATACATATCTACATGCATATAATAAAGCCAATAGAATCATATACATAGTGATTTCTTTTTTTTTATTTCGTAATGGTCGTCGTAACAACAGTCGTTTGTGTTAATTATGATGATGTCCATTCGGGAAATCGTTTTTCGTTAATAGCGACTTTTGAGTTACAGTTATCGCTTAATTGTAATTCTTATCCCGCAGTTGATATTTCCTGTGTTTTTTTTTTTGTATAGTCGGACGAACAATGGCTTCGAAACCGAGTTCGTTAAAGATACACTTTGTCTGAGTTCCTTTGTTCCATTAAAGGTCATTCATTATCATAAAACAAATGTTTACGTACGGTTTTTAGTCGGACTTATCTGTGCTTGTTCTTCTAGGTGGAGATTTGTTTGGGCATCGGATCGATTTTTTCAAATTTTGAAATAACATACTTTCGAAAACTAGAGAAAATGTGGCCATCGATAGTCGAGCATTAAATAAACAAAATAATCTGCTGTTATTGCTATACTTACCTAAGTGAATTTATATCTTTATTACCTACTTTAATGCTGTGATAATTATTAATCCGAGAAATATTTAAACGGGCTCTGTTATGAACATGTAATTGGGAGATTAAAATGTTTGTTCCGAAGATACTTACATGTTATTAATTGAAGTTTGTTCTTGTCCGATGAAAATAGTAAGTAGAAAGTTTTTTTAATCTCAAACCGGACAGAAAAATGAAGGGAAACACACTCAACGTTTCGCTATAGATTTATAGCTTCGTCAGGACGAATTATAAGGTATTCGAATTTGACGAAGCTATAAATCTATAGCGAAACGTTGAGTGTGTTTCCCTTCATTTTTCTGTCCGGTTTGAGATTAAAAAAACTTTCTACTTACATGTTATTATTATACTAATTATTGAGTGAATTTTCTTAAGTTACTCCATTAAAAAAAAACTTTAAAAAAACATAGTTTTTTTTATCTCAGATTTGGAATTAGAAACAAAATAAGAAAGTGAATGTGAATGTTGGTTTAACAGCGTTTACTAATAATAAATAATAAATAGTTTAAAATATATACATAGTCATAGTCCACGCGTCCGTATAGGCAACACATTTTACACAATTGGCTAACCTACGATCAATAAGCGTAAAAAATCAATTTGTGAATAGTTAGGAGTATTTATTAGTAAGTAGAGTTATTGTATAACATACAAGAATTAGTATACAACAATATACTCTATAGAATACAGGTTACTGTTCAGGAAGAAACGTTTACAAAAAAATAACTAACATAATTAATTGATCATCGCATGCGTATAAGAATAACATAAACGATTCTTGATTCTTGTTCGATCAAAATTGTAAGTACGAAGTTTTTTTTAATCTTAAACCGGACGGCTATATGATGGGAACACACTCAACGTTTCGCTATAGATTTATAGCTTCGTCACTTCTGACGTAATAACATAAACATAAAGAATAAAAGACTCACGTAGGTATAACAAATGCTAGAAACAAAAAAATGTATAATAAATACTTATAAGGTATTCGAATTTGACTTCTTTCAGATCAGTGTTGCCGGATCTGTTCAGAAATCACCACCTCTGGCAACACTGATTGGCACTTTTGGTTTTGGTAAAGAACGCAGACTTTTGTGTGTGGCGAACGTCGCAAACTATTATGTGACAGACTTGACAGAATTATTATTACATTTTATACAGATCGTTTCTGTAAAATTTCTAGTAATTAGGTAGTCTAGTTTCAAATGAAACCAATCAACAGATTTGTCACCGAAGCAGTGAATTTTCGACTTCAGATTCCTCAAGCTTCTGAAATTTCAGTAGATTTTGTCACTGGCCTGGTGATAAAATCGCAAAACTATCGTCACCGGCCGAGGCCGAGGCTTTAGCAAAAATTTGGAAAAAAAGAAAACTATGTATTCATAAAAACACTAAAAGAAAGCGAAAAGAATATTAATCTTTCATTTTGATTCGCTTCCAAGAAGAAAGAAAGAATAAAAATGTACAAAATTTTGTTGCAAATCATTTTTGATTGCAGTGAATCCCTCGAGCAGTCTCTGTGCAGCTGTTTCAGCCCTATTTGGGACTTCTTCAGCAGAAACGTAGCTCGAGATTTCCACTGCAATGTTAGGTCAAAAAGCGATCGTAGGATGTCGCTGTTTTAGTAGTAAATATAATAACAGTCGAAATAGGAAACCATAATTTCTGTTATTCTAAGATCAGATTTTTTCATCTCCTGATAAATTTATCTGCCTTATCACACAGTGTTTTTCAGGAATATTATCTGGCTGACTAATTTATGAGGAGGTGAAGAAATCGTTCCTAAAAGTAAGAGATTTATGAAAAGTGAACAAGAAATTTTTTCCGCAAGGATTTTTAGGCTCGGCAAACATCGCTATTTCGCCGCAAAATGACAGAATCAAATATTTCAATTTACAATTAAGTTAAATAATTCTGGATTTGACGCTAAAACGATAACGAAATCAACCAAATCATTTTCTACGTGTTTAAACTGGTTAAGTTGCGCGCGAAATTTCGATTACACAGAGCAAATCTCTAGTGATTAAAATCATTGGATTGGCAACATTGCCAGGTTGCTTAAGCAAATTTATGTTGGCTAGATTTTTTTTTTGTTTAAATGTTATATACAAGCAAGACTATCTGAGGACGGAATTACAATAAACATTCACTCACCATTGGTTAGGTCTCTCATCCCCAATGTTCTTTCTTTCTGTCTTTCTCGCTTCCCTGACCGCAACAGGCGTCGGAAGGTAAACGTCTTAGCCTCCGGGCATCGCATCCCAATTCGATAAGGACCATGCAAATTATAAGTAACCCTTTACGAGTATCTATTCAGAAAAATGGAACATTCCACTTACCGGGGTCGTTTTCCCGGCTCCAGCGGCGAATCTGGAAGCTGTAGCTCCCTCATGATGATATTGGATACTAGTAATTAGTAGTAGCTTATTTTTTTATTAAAAAAAAAAACGAAGAATATTTCAGATCGTACGTACAGTATGTTTATTGCAAGCAATAAGGGATCAAGGACTGAACCCTGTAGTACTCCACATTTTGAAGGTTGTTTGTAAAAATTGCTGCACATCATCTGCTTCCCTTCTGACAACATGAGATGGGCATGTAGTAAAGATGGTGGAAGCGGCCAATAGGAAAGCGGAACAATTTTTGAAAAACACGGCCAAATTACAAACTATTTCATTGGACAATGGAATGGTAATGATCAGTGATTGGTGACACAATATACTAACATAAGTTTCTGAATTCGAATCCCCGTCTCTCATTTCTACTTTCTTATTATAATTTTTATTCTTATTTTTGTTAAGGAACTCTCTCTCTCTTTTGTCTGCCATTTCCCGCTGACATTTCAATTTCAATTGCTTAGTATAATTTTTATAATCTCGAAATAGAAATACTATAAATGTTGGAAATTCCTTTGTAAAATTAAAGATAGGTTATTCTAGTTTCGCAACATTGCAATCTTCTATTGATTTACTTCATTAATTCAAATATACCGGGGGTTCCAATTTAAGGGTATCACCTTCATTAAAGCTAGTGTATATTTTAAAGAATTGTTGACTAGATTCTTTTTTGTTTAAATATTGTAGTCAAACAATACTATCTGAGGACGGAGTTGATTCGCTCACCATTGGATAGGTCTCTCATCCCCAATGTTCTTTCTTTCTTTCTCGCTTCCCTGACCGTAACAGGAGCTGAGAGTAAACGTCTTAGCCTCCGGGCATCGTATCCCAATTCGATATGGACCATGCAAATTATAAGTAACCCTTTACGAGTATCTGTTCAGTAATACGGAACATTCCACTTACCGGGGCCGTTTTCCCGGCCCCACCTGCTCCAGCGGCGAATCTAGAAGCTGTAGCTCCCTCATGATGATATTGGATACTGGGAAAGTCATCCTCGCACGTTGACTTCTTAGCTTCGCATGCATTACCCCCCACATTCACCTATGAATACAAAACCCACCCCTCCCGATGGATATCAGCATACCTTGCCTCCCAGGATCAGTTGATGTCATCGACTGCGTAAATGTCAAGCACCACTCCGTACCGGTCCAATGACCTCATCATGTCAGACCTTTCTGGATAGCTCAATGCTATCACCTAGTCGGGAATGCAATCAACCAAATTCCCACTCTCAAAGAATGCAGAATACAGCTAATTGCTTTGCCGGTACCGTGCTCTTCATCGGCGCTGCTTGCACGCCGCGGCAAGAGCCCCCGTATACCGTATGCTGGTGTACGGTACCATTCTCTGGTCAACGCCCCGGATCGCGTCCCGGACAATATTCTGCTACCAGAATACCTCCGCATAAAATCATGACCCTCATACCCCATTGCCAATCGTGAGTATGTACCGCCCTAACACTTCTGCCAGAACATACCACCTCAGGTCATATTGTGCAGACACCCTCTAGCTAATCCCCGGCAATACACCGCGGCCACCACATATATCACCAGGCCCATCCGTGGCCCCGTTTACCGACACGTTTCGCCTTCCGCGCTATCCCTCGGGAGACTGCCGTCTCTGCCATTTCTTTGCTGCCAGGACTAAACACGCTCCCATACCATATTACCAAACTAATAATAATAATTCAGAGATATCCCGAGAATGCATAAACTTTCTTAAATTCCAAACTTCAAAAATAAATAACTGCAACATTTGAAAGAAGCATTTTCTTTTCTGCAGACGTCAAATTTAAATAACGCAACATACTTTATCATGTAAACATTTTCCAGATACTTTAAATATGATCGTCGTGTTTAAGCCCGTCAGTCAAGTGGCACGCGAAATTTCGTCTACACAGAGCAAATCTCTTAGTGATTAAAATCACTGAATTGGCAAGATTGCAAGGTTGCTTAACCAAAGTAAAATGAAACAATTTTTTTTTCTACAGACCATAAATTTAAATTAAGCAACCTACTATGTATATCAAAATCAAATAATAAACATTTTCCGTAATAGTTTCCTCCAGATACTTCAAAACTGATTGTAAATCTGTATTCTCATACAACAATAGTAACTTAAGAACTTATTTAATTTACACAAGGACGCTGTGCTAAACAATACCGCCGGTGTACGTGTGTTGTTATTATCGACCTTTAGCAGTATAGTTTGCGTTTGAATTTTTTTTTTGTTGTAACACTATGAAGCGTGCTTGATGCAATACGTGTGTGTTGTGTATTATCTAAAGCGAAGCCTTATCCGTCATATAATAGGCAGAGATCGGCTTTTAGACGAAATGGTAAACATTCAACAAGTAGTTGCAAGTCATAACAGGCCGCGCGGGATTTACGACGAGATATCCGTACCAGTGTTGCAATGTTGCGCAACATTTCAGCGACACTTCCACCAGTTCGAAGGTACCCAAACGTTAGTAGGCGTACCTTGCAACGTCGCCGCCCGGAGTTTGTGAAATACACTGGAAGGACGATGACGTCACGGTCATGTGAAATACGCTATCTGAAAACAATTCCAACAATTCCGGTCGATAAGTTAGTGTTCTTTTGACATTTGCGGAGAGAGGTGCTCTTGTGTCATGTGGTGAAAACGTGCGTTTATTATTGTTTGAAAAGTTGCGAGGCGTTAACGTGATTTCGTGCTCGTACATCGGCGTAACTTCACAAGGAAATAACGTAAGAGTTTGACGGATGGATGGATGGATGATCTAGAATGAAAAGAAGAATCTTTTCGTATGTTTTTCCCAAAAAAAAACAAAAATGATTTCGCCATGTTTCTTTAATAATTTGATTAGCACCTTCCAAGACAAGGAGTAGGTGTTAAAACGTTGGTTCTGGTACAAAAAAAAAAAAAACGAACCGAACGGTACCTACTCGTCCAAACGAAATAACAAAAAGATATATTCTTGTTGTTAACAAGAAACGGCGGCGCAATTAATTTCGAACAGGTATTTACTACTACTTATTTCTGCGTACACAACAATAAGGCAGCGGAACTCGATGGTGGTCTTCCTTGGCACATTTTTCTCTGGAATATCGGCCGGACTTTCAAGAGTTCCGTTAAATCCTCCGGATACGTAGAAAGTTTCGAGAGTATTTTTCTTGGATCGTAGGCTGGTGCTCTCTTTGTTTAGTTACGGATTTGGCGCTATCTGCGACCAATAATAGTTATTGAAAAAGTGCGTCACAAATTAACGGAAAGTTTTTTCTTTTTTTTTAATGTGCTTTCGAATCGACTTGCGCAAGCTGTAATTCCCCGCGCGGAGAAATTTCGTATTTTCTTTCTTCAGATTTTATGGGTGAAAATTTTCGCATTATTCATACAGATAAAAAATGCAAGTTTTTTTTTTTTTTAATATAATTTAATTTGAGAGAAAGTTCTCTTCTATAATTTAGGGAGAAATTCCGGAATTAATTCACCGGTTTTACCAAGGCACCCTTCTCCACGTGTTCGCAACCAATTACGACATACTTATACAAGCAAACGTTTAGAGGGGGAGGGGGGTGTTTGGTATTACCGGTTCAAAGTATGATGAAAATACAGCAGCCGGTAATGAATAAAACCCGGCGATTCTTAGGATCTCTGAAAAAAAAAACAAATGAGCGCGAGGACGGAGAATATCTCGCACACGCAAACCGTACATCGGAGAAGTTGATGTTTTCTTTTTCGTTATCTCGTTTTCTACCAGACGTCCTAAGAATCGCCGCGCTTTACTAATAAAAAAAAATGACAGATGCTGGTTTGCACGCCTCTTATGTTTCCGTCACAACGTAGAAAGATGTTAAACTTAACAAAGTAAAACTGTTAACACTGACATTTGTATTAAACGTCACAGTTACTATTGACGCTTTATGTACTAAACTTCAAAAGTATTAAAGTCACTTGTGTACTTTGTAGAAATGGCACGCTTGGATTTTATTATCCGCTACTGTATGTACAGGGTGACCACGCGAGAATTCCTACCCCCTTTAACTCCCTTATTTTTAATTGTTGGATTGTTCTTGCACGTGAGAATTGCAAAAAATAATAATAATTATATTTGCGAAAAGTTAAGTAAGTCAATACATTACACTTTTAGCTCTTTTTTAAAAAGCTTTTTTATTTGTTTCATGCTCTCTCTTATTTTTGATTTCAGGAAAAAAAATGCTTAATACAAAACTTACAGGGACTAATTCAAAGAGTTTCTGTGTGCTCACAGGAAAACAGTTGATGGTCGGATAAACGAGATATAAACTAAAGTTTTTTTTTTTAATGGAACACCCTGTACTTTATTACGATTTTAGATTCTAAATTAAATTCTACTACTAAACAAATTAAGCAGGAATTATTTTACAGACACCTACTACATTATTAGTTTTATTACACATGTAATCCCATTAGAATTTAATTTAGAATCGGAAAACGTAATAACGTACAGGGTGTCCCATTTAAAGAAAACTTAAGTAAAACTGCCCTCCTCTTTTTTTTCTATTGTAAATTGATTGCCGACCTGTCAACGTAGTAAATTATCAGAACTGTCACGTCGTGCGACTTTTGACTTTGTTTTTCTAGCGCCTAATGCGCATGTCATTTGTTATTTATAACCTCCAAAACTTCAAGACCGGTACACACTATGTAAATATAATATAATCAAATTGCCTTTGAATGTCAAAGTGATGGGTTAGTTATTTTTTTTTTTGTCTGTAAGTCTATAACAGCGACTTTCTGTTTGTTGGATTAATCAAAACCTAACACAGTCAATAAATTGAAAAGAAGATATTTTTTATTTGTGAGGCTTCCGCGCATCAAATTCTTGAATTGACACTCACGACGAATTTTTTTTTTTGTTTGCTGACGATTGTACAATCGAAATAGTTATGTTTCCACATGTTTGCAATTCCTTTAATAAAGGCGCATCAAAACAAAAACGCAATTAATGTCGAACGCGTTTTCTCTAATTGGCACTTGGAGTTTGTCCAAAATATTTTAATTAACCGGTTGGATTCCTGTTATTAGCAGAAAGCGGAGTTTTACGGCCGGTTTCTATTCTAATAACAATTTATTCTACATTATAAATAAAAAAATGCATGCGTACCACTCTAACAAACGATAGTTTTTAGATAAAATGTCAAATATCTCAAAAAACGGTGAGTTTTAGATGAACCGTATACAAAAAAAGAAAAAAAATGTGTAAAATTTTATGAGCGATCGAAATTTGGCATCATATACAGGTGTGCAATTTGAAATAATAAAGTTTCGTCCCGTACTACTGCTTGATTGATTCACCCTGTATATATAAATATGGAAATAAATTAAGAACCCGATATTCCGCCCTCTGGTTATTTATTATTCTTGTTGAGTGTCTTCCTCATGCACCAGTAGCGCCATTTTTTTTACATTAATTTAGCCGCAGCGTTGCCAACTACCACAAAATTAATCCGCCAGATGGAGCTTGAAATTCCGCCAAACTTTGAAAAAAAAATAAACTACAATCTTTTAATAAGCCATGAAGACGTTTGGTAGTTACCAACACGCATCGTAATCAATAGGTATTTCGTTGAGGAGTTAGTTACTGCCAACAGTAATTTATTTAATGCAAAAGTTTCAGTTCGACAAAATTCTCAGGCAAGTTTTGTAAATGGCTATAATAGTATACTTCAGCCGTGTCTTATTTTACGTAAGAGGTTAAGAATCGCTACTTTTAGAGATAAATTCGCCAAGATGGCAACACTGCCTATTAATTTTGTTATAAATACCAACCATTGCGTCGTCTAACTTGTCTAGTTTCTGATGTTCTAAAACAGTTTCTAATTTTCTAGGGTAGTCTCTACCGTTCTAGGATAGTTTCCCTATTTTTCTACGATAGTCTGTAACGTTCTAGGATAGCTTCTAAATTTTTAGGATAGCATAGTTGAAATTGGATATGTCAATTCAAACTTGGTAAATACCATTTGACTTGTTTTTTTTTGTGTAAAATTCATAAGCCATATTTCTATAATAAGCTAAACAAAAGGCGTGTAAATGTGCTAGAAAATCCCCCGGCAGCTAGATGGAAAATTCTGACTCTAGATATCGTTTTAGATGAGCCAGAACTAGCGAGAAATCCGCTAACTTGGCAACGCTGTTTAGGCGGTAAATTTAAAAATTCTTGAATACTCGGAAAATAAAAGCAGACGTTCTTGTTTGGCACAGTTGATTTTTTTTTTAATAGTAAATTAATTAAACGTACATTAATTTTTGTACTAAAATTGCCAAATTGTACTAAAGGTTTTTTTTTCTTTAAACAAGTATTATTATACAGAGTGATTCATAACAGGGCAGCTCATTCTAAGTTAAAATTCTGTTTCGTTTCTGGGATATCTACACTTAAAATTAGATAATCAGAGAAAAATTTAAGAAACCTTAGAATGAAAAATTAACCAAGAAAATATTTAAAAAAAAATAGGATAAAATTAATTTGATTAAATTGTTAATTAAATAAAGCCGTATAAAAACTGTCCAAATTGTGCTCGCCTTGCGAACGAATACGATTTTTACGATTTGAGTTTGTACATGTGAGGCTTTCACTTCTCCCCCACCACCCCCCTCACTCACTACTATGAATCGCCCTGTAGATACGCGAAGTTTCACTTCACAGTTTGAAGAAGTCTTGATTAAAATGCGCATCCCACGGATTATAATTTTTTGTGCAGTGTTTTCTCTATTTCAAAAAAAATTAGCATTATTTATTTCAAGAACTGGACGTATACGTACATTCCGCCTTCTTCTTCGTTTTCTCTTCCTACTACCACCTTCAAAAGTGTTGCCAGAGTTAGTAAGTTCGTACTTAACTCAAATGTAGAACATATAAAAAAAAATGTTGCAAATAGGTTTTTTTATTTCCAGTGGATCCCTCGAGTATCCTCTGTACACAAGCTGTTTCAGCCCTGTTTGTGACCTCGTCAGCAGAGGCATTGCAATGCAATGCCAGGTCAAAAAGCGATTGCTACTTAATCTTTTCAGTGGAAAATATATCCTTGCTAGTATTTTTCTTGGTAATTTTGACTTTTCGGTGCTTTACTATGACATTTGAGAGTTTTATCTTTTGTTTTTTTTTACGTGCTTTAATAGAAACAGACAGTTTTGTAATGGTTTTCATGCGTACAAGTATCCACACTACTTGGTATATTTTAATTGCGTTAACCTTCAAATTTAGTGCGTTTTTCGCCCAAAATCGATGCGTGAAATTTTATAATGACGGCAACACTGTCCCCCTCCCCCCCACTCCTGTTTTTGTTGATTTATTGCAATACCAGTGACGTTACAAACCGTTTTTGTTAGATATATTCAGTGTCATTTTGTTAATTAGTTAATTGTCTATTACTTTAATACTTTAAGTGGTCCGGTTAATGACGAAAATATTATTTAAATAATCTTTGATATCTGCCTTTAGTCATTTCATTGATTAGTATTGATCGCCGTTAGCGTAATTGAAATTATTTCATTTTCATAACAATATACAGTCGCGAGCAATAAAAATTTTGGTCGGTGGATTCTCAAAAATTGGTGGCTGATTCGTATTTTATTAAAAACAAGGACATCGCAATTTTAAGTGCTAGGAATAATCTCTCAAAAATTTATTATTTTTTTTTTGGTACGGAAATTTTCAATTTCTAGAATTCAAATTGACGTCTTGACTGACACTGACGACCAAAATTTAAAGCTCGCGACAGTACATTCAATACTTCTTAGGAGTAGAGGAGTTTTTTATTCAAAATGTAAGTTTGGACCGTCCCTTACACATATGGGTTGTTAAAGAAAGTGACGTACGTGTCCTTTTTCATTTAATTTCTGTTAGAAATTTAATTTCTGTTAAAACACATTGCACGATATTTATGTATAGCAATTATGAAATGGGCGATGTTTGAAGTTTTTACACGCTTGATTAACTAACTTATCTTTGTTTACTTGATTTCCGGTTTGGAACGTTGCGACATCTCGGTTGACAGAAGACTTTTCCGTGATTTTGACGTAACGTAAACAGCCGTGCGTGCCAAGTTGGGAACGCTCTCGTCATTGCCAACTATGTCAGATAATTGGCTGACGATATCAAGTTTAAATGCAAGAAATTCTTCCTCGGGTTGCACAGAAATAAATAAATACCAAAACATAATACGAGAGACTAAGAAAGGGAAATTGTTTCTGTTTTTTTTTTTAAATTAATTTAATTAATTAAGTTGGCAACAACGTCATTTTTGTTTATTGTTTTCCAGGCGACGTTTTGCTTTTAACAGTTTGTGTGGTTATGTTGACGATAAATGCAGGTTTCTAATTAAAAAACATAAAAAACCGAAGGGATTTTAATTGTTTTCAATGTGTAAAGCACTGTTTGGAAGTAAATGACTTTTGTCTTTTGCTGTATGCAGAGTTAAAAGGGTGAACTGTCACATGTGACAGTTCGATCGAAAGGCACTGCCAACATAAATTCCTGATCCTTTTTGGATGAAATTTTTTCTTGGTCACGTTTTAAGTTTGTTTTTAAATCTTATGCACAGAGTTAAAAGGAAGAACTGTCATGACTGACAGCTCGGTCGCAGATCAAGAGTTTAAATGCAAGAAATTCTTCCTCTGGTTGCACAGAAATAAATAAATACCTAAACATAATACGAGAGACCAAGAAAGGGAAATTGTTTTTTTTTTTTTTAATTAATTAAATTGATTAAGTTGGCAACAACGTCATTTTTGTTTATTGTTTTCCAGGCGACGTTTTGCTTTTAACAGTTTGTGTGGTTATGTTGAAGATAAATTCAGGTTTCTAATTAAAAAAGAAAAAAAAAAACGAAAGGGATTTTAATTGTTTTCAATGTATAAAGCACTGTTTGGAAGTAAATGACTTTTGTCTTTTGCTGGGTGCAGAGTTAAAAGGGAGAACTGTCACATCTGATAGTTCGATCGAAAGGCACCGCCAACATAAATTCCTGATCCTTTTTGGATGATTTTTTTTCTTAGTCGCATTTTAAGTTTGTTTTAAATCTTATACACAGAGTTAAAAGGAAGAACTGTCATAACTGACAGTTCGATCGAAGATCAAGAGTTTAAAAGCAAGAAATTCTTCCTCTGGTTGCACAGAAATAAATAAATACCTAAACATAATACGAGAGACCAAGAAAAGGAAATTGTTTTCGTTTTTTTTTTTTCAAATTAATTAAATTAATTAAGTTAGCAACAACGTCATTGTCGTTTATTGTTTTCCAGGCGACGTTTTGCTTTTAACAGTTTGTGTGGTTATGTTGAAGATAAATTCAGGTTTCTAATTAAAAAAGAAAAAAAAACGAAAGGGATTTTAATTGTTTTCAATGTATAAAGCACTGTTTGGAAGTAAATGACTTTTGTCTTTTGCTGGGTGCAGAGTTAAAAGGGAGAGCTGTCACATCTGACAGTTCGATCGAAAGGCACTGCCAACATAAATTCTTGATCCTTTTTAGATGAAATTTTTTCTTGGTCTCGTTTTAAGTTTGTTTTAAATCTTCTACAGTTTCTTTTTAAATCTAATTTAATAAAAAAAAAGTTGTTCTGTTTTTAACATCGAACAAGGATAATGCTGTTTAATATTATAGTAGTATGTAATCGCATAATATGACCTATTTTAAGTTTAAAAAAAAAATCCAACTCACTGGAAAAACCCATCGTTTGTATTTACGTATACGTACGTAGTACGTGCGGTATAATATGTCGCAAGGAAATTACTGTTTGCCCACTCAAATGATTACGAATCATTTCTAACGCTACAAAAATCACCCTTCTCCTCCCCTGCCCAATTTATTTAGGTGTTATTTCCGTTCACAGGGTGTTTCTTTTTTTTTTAAATTTTGTATTGCGGTCGTAATGTATTATACGGTGTCCAAAAGCGATTTTCCGTTCTTCGTTGCGCAGTTTCTGCCTGGAACGCGGTTTAATATACAATTGTAGGTACGTTTCGCGTCCGATTAATTTACAGACAAACCGGAATTTCGGAATTCTGAGCGTGCGCCACAGTTTCCGGTTGCGTTCGCAGTTTTTCGAAGCTTGTGGTTTACAACTTCCATTAAAACGAGACAAAAGCGTTCAAGTTAATGCATGTTTGTTACTTTTATTTCCACATAACAATACCTAATTATAATAATAATGATGATAATAATAACAGGCCGAAAAATCGTTGAACCCTCGTTATTATTTTTTTTATGTTCTGTATTACTAGAGAGAAAAAAAAAAACATTAATAGCTATTATTAATTAAAAAAAAGCAAATTGCGCAAAAGTGCTTTGTTGATTGGATTGTTTCGTTTAACCCCATTCTGCATTCCGTAATACATTAAGCACTGCAACTATTTTATTGTTAAGAGTTAAGAGGAATACTTGGAATATTTGCACATTTATGTAAATTCAAGGTTTCTGCAATTACGTTTCTTTTATCCGACAATGAGCGATGTGCTTATGTACTTTTCAATTCGCTACGTGCTCTCCTCGTACTCTTTATTGCGTTGTTCGATTTAAAAACAATTTTCTTCCTTTCAACCTTTTAAAGCCGAGCGTCCACTAGGTCTGCGGCGCGGCGCTGCTCCAAAAACGAAATGCATGTAACTCATACACGCTGCGCTACCGCCCTAATGAACATCTGGCATCTCGAATGATTTACATAGATTTCGTTTTGGAGCTAAGTCGCGTCACGTCACCGACCTCCTAGTGGACGCCCAGCTTAACACGACCCAAAAAAAAAAAACGTTACGCATTGTTCTGTCGCAACCACGTGTTTGCAAATAGGGGCTCATGTAAATTAATTAATTCGTCGAGAGATGTGAGATAAGCTGTTTACCTATATTAAGGCACGACATTCTTATCTCGCGCTCTTTATCTCCTATTGCTTTCTGTCTTGGCAACATAAACAAGTACGGCATTTCGTAATTAAAAATTTGTCCTGTGCGATCGCTTTAAAACGAAAATGTTTTCTTATCAGTTTAAACTCGTTTAAAAAAAAATCATTGTGTTTAGCTGTAAAAATCATTGTGTTTAGCTGTTAAGACGTCGTCGTTTATTGTACGCGCGTTTGTTTGTTTTGTTTTGTTTTGAGAGTAACTGTCACAGTCCGGGAAATTCCGGACGTTCCGAATTTTTGCAGCGGTCGAATAATAAATACCTGCATGTCTCCGGTCGAATGTTTGCCGACATTTATGAATATACGAACGAGTATTTACTTTTATGAATATACGAACGAGTATTCAGCGAAAAGAGAGAGACCGCGGCCTCTAATCCAAGGAGATTTACAAGATTTATTCTCCAGCGAACGTTTTCAAAACAGATTTGATGATTTGCGTCGCATATTATCAATATTAGCAATACAAAAAAAAAATGTTTGTACAGTTTAAACAAATAGGATTTATTCGGTCAGAATTTAACGCATAAAATTCGTGTATTATAGGATTCCCATGCCCGTCTGGAATGTCGCTAGCTTTGGTAATTACGCATAACCAAGCAGAGATAAAAATAATAATATGGCGTGAGATTCAGAAATGATGAACTGTGGTCATCAAAAGAATTTGAAAACCTATGAGCCGAACGTATAACATAAAAATAGAGGAATGAAAGGAAAACGAAATGACCGAAAGACCAGATGGCCACCAAGTGATTAAAAAAAAAAAAAAATAGGGAAAAGTGTAAAAAAAAAATTTTAACCGTCGTTAATTTCATTCGTTGGCAGAAGAACCAATCATGTGGTATTGATCGAACATTTTTGGGCACACTGGCAGATTAAAACTGGGAAAAAGAGATGAAAAAGCAACAAAAAAAAACTTTGAATATATGTATAAAAGGAAAAACAAAAGATGATGATGGTGATTAAAACACTACAAGCACTGATTCGAACAATCGACAAGAAAAGAGAGAAACGATCCAATCGAATTAATGATGATTAAGGATAAAAAGAACAAATGAAGATGATTTAACGATATTCACAATAATTTTGGAAAAACACTCTTTCCAAGAACTTTTCTTTTCCTCATTCCTCCCCCACTTTTTTAATTTCTTAAATAAAATAGTTTCTGAATTCTAGTTTGAAAAAGTTTTGTTTTTCTTGCCACAATTTTCTCTCTGAGATAGTCTTAATCGGCTCTACGTAATTCCTGGAACCAATTTTCGTAATCACTGTTGCCAACTGCTGAGAATCTAAAGAGAATCTAAAATAAACTTGAAAACTCTCGAGATACGACCGATTCAATATTTGTAAAAAAATGTACAAAGTGATCAAGATATACTGTTTGAGTTGGCAGTGCTGAATTTCTGAATCTTTAAGTGGTACAACTTGAATAACTTCCGGTTGTTGACGGCTTGACACTGACGCTGTCATGTGGCAGAAGCACTTCGAGTGCAAATTAAAGGCCGCGTTAAGTGAACGGTCAAATTGCACAAAACCGTCAAGTCAGCAATCCGACTAAACCCTCTGACCAATCATCAATTGAGAAAAGTGATTTGGTCTGATCACGTCGACCGTTCACTTACCGCAGTCAAAATGTCAGATATAACCTAAAATCTTCTGTCTCTGTTGATGTTACCAGCCAGTGGTACAGCTGAATATTCAGCTAACAAATTACTTTTGTTAACTAATTTTTATTTAAACAATAATTGCTATATTTACAAAATGTTATCTTACTAAAAAAAAATCCTGAAGATAATTTTCTTCCTAAATTTCTCCCCAACTTATATGCAGAGTGAAGGAACCTAAGTTGGCAACACTTTGCGCTTTCGCAGCAATTGTTTTCCTAAATGTTGCATATCATTTAGGATGTGTTTAGCTATTTCCTTTGCTCTTAAAATCTGCCTGTAGGGCTCTCATTGAGGAATGTTAATTACAAACGGCGAAGCCTCTATTTATTTCTATTTTATATTTTGAATTTAGCGCCCAGGTTAGGTTGGTATTATATACATCCACGTACTGACTTAGCAACTGGTTTCATTTATCGCCTGTATTATTTTCTTCTTTTTTTCTCTTATAACGTAATGTTAATTGCAAAAGTTTCTGTTTTAAAGTATTAACTTCAAGATTATCCAAGGATTGTTGGAATAAGTTGGTAACGAATTCCTGCATTGATTTTGCAATTGTTTTTACTTGACTTGTTTTCATTTTTCCTGTTCAGTTTCTTTTATACGAGTAAAGTTAATTACAGAAGCTAAATCCTTTATTTAAAGTATTGGTAACAAACGACTTAGATTAAGGATAGTTTGAATTTACCGCCTTATGAAATTGTCGTTATGTTGGCAACATTGAATTATTTTCATTTATTGTTGACTTCTGCTGTTTTCTTCTCCTCATTTTATTACCACTTACTTCTTTTCTCTTAATCTAGAAGTGTTAATTACAAACGCCGAAGAAGCCTCTCTTTTGACTTCGAAAATCGAAAATTAAGCGCGGTTTAAATTTGTCGTTATGTTGGCAAAATTCAGTTTTTTACTGAGGTTATGTATCTTTTAAATTTCGCAACTTCTGTTGTTTAAACTTCAACTCGGAAAAGTTCTAGTTACTTTTACCTGAATTCCGGACAACTCGTGTTTTAGTTTAAAGTCGTGTTACTTTTTCGTTTCTTTTGTTTCACTTGACAACTTGTTTATTTACTTTTTTCATTCCCGACGGCGAAGCTGTGAGTCTGTAGACGAAACGTTGAGTGTATTTCCAATCATAATCCTGTCCGGTTTAAGATTTAAAAAAAGAATCTTTTACGTAAATTTAATAATGCTACTAAGAATTTTGCTGGGTGGCTGTAATTACATTACGAACTGACGCTGCGGATGAAATTTGGTATAATTATAATTTTTCAGATTAATTAACATCGTCGATCCTTTATAGCAATTTAACATTTATATGTCTTTATAATATGATCTGAAATCCTGTTATTTAACAATATAAAATATTCTAATTAAAAAAAAAAAACGTTTTTTGTTCAATTTTTAAGTTAAATCAAAAGAGAACAAACAAATTCGCCACCGCGTCCGCGTTCGCAACCGCGCGTCGCTTCAATAAATACTCGGAACCAAATACTGGCAACGAAATTCAACAAACCATAAACATCTGCACCGGCCGGGGTTTAATAGGACCTAAGTAAACAACCCTCCTATCGGGGTGCGGAGAAAGTGTCTCTGTTCCTTAAGGTTCGAAATATATTAGGCCCGTTTCAATAAGGTTCAAATTCGAACGATTTTATTGCTTTTCATTTCGAAACTTTTAAGCATTAGTGTACGTCCATGCTGGAATTCGGCAAACCAATCATAAACACTGCTCTTTGATGGTGCTTCATCTCCAAAAGCCAAATGAAGCCGATCGAGGCATTTTTTCGGCGTTGGACCACATTTGAAATCGTAGAAAATCATGGCACGAAAATTTTCACGCGAGATTTCCATGTTTACACAAAATTACTTTTTCTCAAATGCTGTACAAACAAAACTAGTTCACTTGGATAGGAACTGTCAATAGAATTGTAGGCGAGAAACGTCAAATTTTTCAAATATGACAGTTGATAAACGCTAAGAATTCTAGACCTACTAGATTCCAGAAAATTTTCCAGCAGCCCACGTAACATGGCGGTTTTGTCCGGACTCTAATTAAAGGGTCTCTATCGGAACTGTACTGCTCATGCGCCCTTGCTGAAAAACTGTCTATTTAACAAGAGCGCATGAGCAGTACAGTTCCGAACGGTTACCAACAATTGGCAGCACCGCACAATTGCGAAATTTCAATTATCCTGAATCATAGAAATTCGCTCTCTACAATTGAATAATTTAAAATTGGGTTTTTCTTTTAGCGATGCATTTCTAAAATGTTTTTCAACCGAAAAAATGTCGGTCTTAAAAATTGTTTGGCAACAGGATGTGAAACTTCCTAGAATCGAAAAATATTCCATTTCGGTGTTTTCGCCGCGCTTCAATAAAAATAACAAGATTAAAATTCAAGCCTGATCCATTTAATACGTATGTACAAACAACAAGTAGTATTATGCGACTACAAAAATAGATCACATCCAGATGATAAAATATTTCAGTAGCGTAACCAACGTCTTTCAGGACGGGGGGGGACGTATTGTTGACTGGATTCTCGCCATAACCGCCCACCGTTCGGAATGCGGAGCATTTCCGATCCGGTGGTGTGATTCATCGGTATGCTCGATGGTGACCCCCTGTGACCCTTCCGTTCGAACAGAAATTCCTTATCTCTATTTTTTTTTTTTTCTTTTCGTGGTCCTCCGCTATTCCACCTAAGGTCGTGTAATAATCGAGACGACCGACGTGAAACTGTGTCATGTATTATACGTACACCTATCAACGACGCACGTACCGTTTTCACCGAATGCGAATGGCTTCTTTTTTTCACTTTTCGACGTAATAATCCGGTTAAATTACCAGCAACGTTTGAAAACGCGAGTCGATCTCTCGCTCGTTTCCTTTTACGATCCCCACCGTGGCCGAAGGTCGTCTCCAAGGTTGCCGTAGCCTAGCTCCCAGCATAAAGAAAAAAAATTCTCCAGCACACTTCGAATTCGAAACTAATTCTATGATGCATTATGTCATGGTTGTAAATTGTTTAGTCATGACTGGCGCGCGGCTTTCATTCTTAAAAATTTATTTTGCACCTACTTATACTTGCCTCAAGTTTATAGTATGGTACCTCTAGTATTAATAGTACCTTGCACCGAGCCGTGTGGATTACTCACTGATAAAATAAACAGCAGGTCATAACGTTTGAATAATTAATTGACGTCGGGAATAGGTACATACACTTTTTTTTTTTTTTAACTTAAAATCACCTACCTTTGTTATTCCACATATTAGGTTTTGCATGCTGTACATCACGTTTCCAATCTCGTATTTATTTCAGTAACCAAATATTAACTTCTGTTTATTTAGTTTTAACTTTTTATTATTCTTCGACAAAACAAAATTATTTTCATTGTCTCTCAATTTGTTTTACACGTTTTGCATAATTAATTAATTTTAGTTTTTTTTTTTTACTTATTTAGTTTTTACTTTTTATTATTCCTCGACCAACAAAATTATTGTCATTGTCGCTCAATTTGTTTTACACGTTTTGCATAGTTAATTAATTTTAGTTTTTTTTTTTTACTCATGTAAAACTCATTTTTTTAAAGAAGTGTAGTCTCTCAGTGCTGGATAAACAAACGTGAAAATAATAATTGATGTTTTTGATTGCAGTAGGCCATGGAAAAAGACATGGGCATATTTAATCTTGAACCATACCGTTTTGTTTCATGTCATAAGAAACAAGCGCCATCTTCAACATCGTTTATAAAGGCTTCGACATACGTTCTTATCTCTATTGAAAATTGTTTGGAATTCGTTTACATAGACTCCAGGGCCCAGGGCCGTAGTTAGAGGGGCGCCCAGGGAGGCTGAGCCTGTCCTGGGAAGTTTTAAGCCTGCCCTACGATGGCCCAACCTGACATGAAAATATTTTAAAAATATGTAAAAGATTGGAAAAGAAATCTTATAGAGCCTGCCCTGTACTATAATAAACCTCCTTTGAAAATTTAGTCTGGCTACGGCCCTGATAGACTCTGAGTCTAGAACTCTAGAGGTACGGGGTTTTCTTTTTATATTTTGCACCCTATCTAGAGGGTTCATTTTAGGAGCTACGGAAAAACTTTAAAGGCAAAAGTTGTAGGGTTTTATGCCTATTGTCTTTCATAGTTACCATAACAAACAAAAGCGCATCGCAAATTAGAGAAAAAAATATAATTTTTGCTTTTTTTAAATAGAATACCTTTTTGCTAAGATGAAAACTCGGTGTTGATACTTGGAAGAGGCATTTGTGAAATATTTGAGGTTAGAATGTCAATAAGTCGATGTTTAAAATATCAAGGAGGCTTGGAATTTTGTTTTTTTTTATTATTAATTCATTGTGTATGGTTTCCAGTGCTCGAAATTCTATTGTATTTTTTTTTTTGCTAGTAATATGAACCCAGATTTCGTTTGTTGTTGAGCAGCGCGGCGCCGTCTGAGAACGCGACTTTGGAAAAAAATTGAAATTCTCTCAGTTTTTTAAGTTCCAAAAAACAAAAGAAGACGCTAAACGACAAAGATCGCAATATTCTAAAAACACGGTGTTTCTGGATTCCCTCGGTTTTTTAAGTTCCAGAAAACAAAAGAAGACCCTAAACGACAAAGATCGCAATATTCTAAAAACACGGTGTTTCTGGATTCCCTTGAGCCTTAATTGTCGGCTGTGATTGTTCTAAGAGCAAATTCTTCCGAGCCGATGCGCCGTCTCTGTAAAAAGAAAAACAGAGGTAATTTGGTTGCGGTGTAGCAGGGGGCCGGGTGCGTTGCAAATGTTGTTTTTTGTTTGTCTTCACAGCGGATCGGTTTCAAATACCAGCGCCATTTAGAACTTCTGTAAGCACCTTTCCAGGCCGTCTAGAAAAAAAATTTATTTTTTTCTCCAGTTTGCGATGCGCTTTTGTTTCTTGTGATAACTCTAAAAGATAATAGCCATAAAAGTCTACGACTTTCGTGATTAAAGTTTTTCTGTAGTTCCTGAAATAAACCCTCTTGATACGGTGCAAAATACAAAACAAAAGAAAACAAGTTGTACAAGTTTCAAAAATTTAAGGAAGATCTATTATTACAATTTTAATAAAAAAAAAATTTAATTAAAATGAAAAAGTTAACGTTCTTCATTTTTTCCTGTGACGTCATAATCTCGAATAGTAACGTCATCAATGATTTTTTTTTAAATTATTTCTTACATATTTTTAAGTGTAGAGGGACGTGACATAAAAAAAACTCGAAAGACTAAAAGAAAGAAGAAGTGTTGCCAATTTAGTGATTTTGATTTTTTGACATGTTGACAGAAACATAGTTTTTGACAGTTTTCGAATAACATTCTTTAATCACCCGCGGCGGAAAAGATGTTTTGCGTTTGAAGAACAAAAGAAATAAGAATCGTTTCCTGCTTCTTGTTTTCGTAAATAAAGACGCTTTGATTTCTACATTGAAGGTATTTTTTTTAATCCAATTTTTGTATTTTTCGAAAGGTGGATGCAATTCGAACTTCTCTTGTTATTGGTTTCATTATTTTTTTCTGACAGAAATGAAAACGACGTTTCAAAATTACTTAAAAGTTATATTCTTCTGGGGAAATTAATTTGGAACGCGACTTCACTTGGGCGAGGGAGGGGGGCTTGAATTAGCAAGAGGGAGAAACATGATAATGTAAAAAATGGAAGAAGCTTGTAATAGAAATAGAAAAATAGATATTTAAGTTGGAGACAACAGCTTATGGCGCTCCCTCAAGCGGCCAGGGGTTTGATCTTATACTCAAAGTACATATAGCGAAAGTTTATAGCAAATGACAACTGTACTGCTGCCTAGTAAGCTACTCTTCTGCTGATGATGCCCCAATTAGGGCCGAAACAGAGGATGCTTGGTGGAGCCCCACTGCAATCTTAGCAGACTTGCTGCAGCGTTGATATTTAAGTTGTTAATGTTAGCCATTTAAAACTTTTTTCTTTGTAAAACAAGTAATGACGGTTTTACCATCAATGTTTCCTACTTTTTATTCACTCTGTATAGTGAGTGTCCAAGCAGTGTTTCGAATGTTGGACGACGACCGTCCGCCGAACAAGAATAAAACATCATTGATCAGCCTTATTGAAATTAATTGAATAAAACAAAGAAACAAGAAACAAAAAACGACGATAGTCGTCGATTGTGGGAACTAAAAATAAAAAAGAACTGTCGAGAAAGCAGAAGAAGAAAGGAAAGGACTCTAACAAAGCTCGGTCAATTACAAAAAAAGTTTTGATAAAAATAAACAAAAGGTAAACTGAAACGAATAAGATGGGCGGAGACAGAAAAACAAAAGAACATAACTGTTTCTTTGTTGAGTGTAAAATAAACAAAATACCCAACAAAACAAAAGAAGAAACCACATGAAGCGCCGAAAAAGAAACTTAAATAAAGAATAAGAAGATTCAAGGAGAAACGAATGAAAAATCCCGACAATTTACCGGCGGAAAGGCTGGCGAAAAAAAGCCAAAAGCCAAATTCAAGATATACAAGAAATTAATTCGATAAGAAGAAACAAACGAGGAACGAAGTAAAGAAGGAAGTACGAAGAAACGCAGACCAGGACAAACGCAAAACAAATGAATGACAATAAAATTGTTAATTACAAACAAAATTAAGCAACGTATCCCTAGAAATTAATTCGAATAACCAAAAAAAAAAGCAAAAGGAAACTGATGCGATCCATTTTATTTCACATTGTAGCGGAAATAGTGGACCCAGCCGCCCTCTCTCTTGAGGAAGTGCCAACTTCTGCAGTGCGGTCCACAAAGGGGGGTGGCGTAGGGGGTGGAAATGTACATTTAATAAGTAAGCGTTAGTAATTAGTCATAACAGTTAAGTAAGTGTTAAGGTTTAGTTCGCCACGACAGTCATTCCTTTTTTTTGTTGTAAATTTCTCTTTTATTTTCTTTGAAAGTTATTAATTAAAACTGTGTAGTGATTATGTTATAAAAACTTTGCTCTTTTTATTTATATCACGCAGAACCCTAAAATTAAATTAAGCAATTACGTCTCATGCTACAACATTAGATTAATTTGTTAATTTTTTTAATAAAGAAAAACTCTTAAAATATCTTTTATGAATCAGCGTTTTTATTATTTTGTTTTTCGAACAGTAACGAAAATGAAAGATTTTTTTTTTTAATCCAAATCGCCCAAGCGTCTCTACTTAATAATAACAATAATAAATGACTTTATTGTGCAAATCGTAAAATAATACAAATAAATGTTACTCCCTGTATAAATTAATCTATTGAACAATAGTTTTTGATAAAAAGTAAAACGGTACAAACATCAGCGCCCATTCTTTTTGTCCTTTTGTGCATTTGTGTTGTCATTTCTAAGGCCGTCCCTGCACTGACTGAGCGAAAACGCTTAGGGACAAAACATTTTACAGTATTATAAAACAGACCAAAGAAAAAAGAGTTCACCTAAAAAATATTTTACCTCCGATGCATGCGAGTAAGTCAAAGAGCATGTTTCCTCCGCTTATCATGATGATGACTAAGTAAATCGCTTTTTTTTTAAGTTATGCAACATCAAAACGTAGATTATATCAAACAACAAATTTGATGAATCAGTGTGTGCTTGGTCCTAAATTAAAGGAATCGAGAGAACGCTTTCTAATCAAATTAGTCGAAAACGTTTTCTGTAGAAAATTGTTTTCGCTTCATCATCAGTGTGGGGGCAGCCTAAATGATCAAGTGGTTTCCTTCCTCTTGTATGTAGTATTATTAAAAATGATATTTTTTTAATTTATTATATTTAACGATGATATGATAAAATGAATGCTCGTTGATCTTCGTGACTAATTAAAGATACTGACTCACTGATTCATGCATTTTGGTATTATTTAACAGAGCGCCACACTGCCGCGTGTGTTTACTTGCATGTCAATTAACAAATTACATCATACTCTTAATAGTTTGACATGTAATTAGGTGTAAAAAGTGTTAGGTGTTATGTTTATTGTTATTTTTTTTTTTGTTCTTGGCAAATAATTTATTATTGAATTTACTTATAATCCGCGAGCTTTTGTAGCCAGCGGAACGCGTGTCGTCTTGTCTGTTGATTAATGCCGCATAGTTTAACGTCTAAAACGGAAGTTGCGGCAATTAAAATGGCGCCGTCTGTTAAGTTGTCACGACCTAACAAAAGAACGAGTAAATTTCAAGTTCGTCTGCTGTACTTCTGTTAAATCGGTGCTACCCCGGCTCTTTTAATGCGGGTGAATTTGCCAAATTTATACAAAAATGTTGGCCTTTTTATAAATTCAATTTTTCTAGTTAAAATATTATAAATTACTGCATGCAGCTTTTAACAAAATTATAAAAACGTATAGTACAGTATAGTTTGCATCACATTTCGTCTTCTTCTTCTTACTTCCCACTCCATACCTCTCCTTTTTAATAACAATTTTTTCTGTTTAGATGAAACCTCTAAGTACTTTTTGATAAATGAAAGAAAGTGTTTTCCCTCTTCCTTTGGGCATCCTTCTTATTCTAAAATTGCTTAATTTGAAAACAGTTTTAAGTAACATTTTTTTAATCATACTTGTGGGTTTTAACGAGAAGTCTGTTTTGACATGACTTTTCTGATACTTCATAGAAAAAAATTCCGAAGACTACCAACTTGTGGTGTGTGTTTCTCCTTGCGTCATGCGGCATCTTCTTATTAATATTCTTATTCTTTTTCTACTCTCTATTACTAAATTTAATCCTGACTTCAAAGGTTTCATGCAACCCACCCTCCGAGTTAGTCAGTCGGATGGTTTTTATTTACAAATTAGAAGATGGAAACTATACTATTTTTGCTTACCTTCAAACATGTGGCCGACATGCAGAAGAATATTAGTAGGAGAAGTTTTAAATCGAATGTGTTTTAATACTTCATTATTTATATTACCTATTTTATTTTCATAGTTGCAAAATGTTTTCCTTTGTAAATTTGTAGGCGTATGTTAGGACACTTTTGCATGTTTTAGCGTAGATTAAATATTAATGCAATTGAGACAAGACACCCTGTCCATAACATCTAAAAAGGCAGCTCAAAAAATCACTGCTTAAGGAGATAATACCGCCTCCGAAGGTGTTTCCCCGTAAAAGATGAATTGAGAGTCCCGAAGCAATTTAAATATAAAATCCTTCCGACACACACGTATAGTATCATACAATACGTTCTGGGAAGAGCTGGTGAACAATACAAAGAAAACTTCACCCGATCAAACTCGTGGTTACAAGTAGAAAACCGAGTTTACTGAATTTAATAAAATTCACAACTGCGAAGCAGATTATCAGCTGAACAGGCACTTCCTCCTCCAAGTTTTTACTCCAATTTGCAAAGAAAAAGCCATCATTTAGCCCTTCGGTGTCTTCAGTACAAGTAAATTCTTGATTCCTTCTCGTTGTGGTCATGCATAAAATTAATGCGTGTTAATCCCAATACCAATCCTGCAAGAAAGAATAAAGATTCAAAATCACCTTTAGCAATAACTAACGCCCCATTTTCAGTGCAAAAAGCAAGAAATAGTAAAACCAAACGCACCTGGCACCAAGGAAAAAATTTGAGGTTATGTTTCATAATCGCCTGCGAGAAGCCGGTTTTCACACGGAATTCCATATTTACCATATTGTTGAGGCTTTCCCGATCGTTATTGCATGATATTTCATGAAAATAAATCAAATAAAGCGATTTCTTTCGAATGATAACCTGTGGACGTCAAAATAGTAACATAATGCTACCAACCTCTTAACCTGAAACTCCCGAACATGAAAAGCATAATTTCCGTCAAAATACAACCCCCCGGAACACTTTTTTATTTAAATCTTAATTAAAACGAACTTCCTCAAGTTTACAAAGTCTTGGTTGCATTTTTTACGATTTATTAAATAATTTGCGGTTCCTCCGGAGGACCGTCTTACTCTGCAAAAGACAATTGCCGAACGGCCATTCATACCCATTCATAACCACCGGCGACCTTGTGACCTACTTTTTTTTCCGAGAAAAATAGTAAATCGGCGCGTGACGTCAGCACGGAGTTTCCTTTCGTAGTAAGATTTTTTTAAGGGCGGTTTCGGCGGTTCGCCGACGAGCTCGGAGATTGAAATTTTGCAGACGTATTACGGACGGCCCCGAAAATGCCTCGGCGGTAAAAGAACGCGCTTATTTCTACAGGGGGGGTGAGGGGGAGTCGAGATCTCGGTCATTTTTAAATTTTCGAAAAAATAATCGTTGGAATAATGTAGCTCAATTTTTTTCAATTAAATTAAACCGACTTGCAAATTTGAGAAATAATTTTTTGGTTATGTAAAGCACGCTAATTAATAGGAGGTGGGCGGGGAATGATTGTTTTAATATGTGGGACGAGTTTGGGGGTTGAAACTTGATAAACTTTTTATTAATTGTTGTAGTGAAAAGAAAACTTTTTTGATTGCACTCGAGGGACTAAGACTATTCGTCCATTTAAAATAATCGTTGGGCAGGTCAGACCTTAATTTATTACCAAAAGGCCATGTTTTTTAATAAACAGGCAAAGAATAAAATTTCTACTCCCTTTTTCTGAATTAAAGAAAAGCGTTTCATTCTTTTGGAATTGGATATCGTCCATTTTTTATTGTAAATTATGTATAAACATTAAAATATACATATTTTTTTTTAAATTACATTATTGGGTTCTTAATAGGATGTTTATTTCGAAATGACTTTTCTAAGAGAAACAAATCTTCTTTCCGAAAAGTACCATCTTGCGGTGTGCATGTGTATTTCTCTCTTCTTGCGTCACGCGGACGGACGGACGGACAAGTGTCCTGCGAGGTTTTCTAGAAAGCGCAACTAAAACAAAATATTTATCCGGCAGGCAAATATTATTAGACTATGGAAACGGCGTTGTGTGGTGCAACATCTTTCTAGTTTCGTGAAACCGCGATCGCTGGCTCAAGGTGAATACTCCCTTGGACCTGCTCCAAAACGTTATATTCTCTTGAGACACTGACAAATACACGCGAGCATAACACTCAACAGTTTTTCCTAGATGAATCCACCGCGTTTGGAAGAGATTTGCCAGGATGATGATCTTGCCAAATTTCTAATTTAACCAATGTGATTGAAAACCCGCGAGAAAAGTCACTTATTGTATTATAGCGTTTCCCAAGAGGTACAGTTGAAAGAAAAAAAATAACAGGACAAAAACAGTTTCCTTGTTGTTTCTCAAAATGCAATTGTTTAACTTCAAACTTGTCAAATTTGAAGGCTTTCAAAATTTTTAAGTTCATCTTAAGTCATTTTTAAACAGTATCGTATTGTGAAAAAGAGCAATTACAGGAAACTGTTTTTGTCTATTTTTTTTTTGTTTTGTCTGTATATTAAAGCATATATCTCTGGATAATCATAAATTTGATACATTTGAGGTTAGATTTCTGCTTGCAAGCGTTGAACTATGCTGTCAGATGCAGCTGAAGACACTTCCTTCGACTTAGATTCTCCGATGGATCCGTTCAATTCCAACTTACAAAAAAATGATATTTTTTCGTGGAAAAAAGCTTGTTTTCCGCATTATGAAACTCATATTAGATTGAATAATAACTAAAGAACGGAAATTCGTACAGGGAACTGGTGGAAGGGAGCCGTAGGAGTTGGCGATCACGCGCTTTCGCGTTCTGCCTTGATTTGAATGCTCAGCCTTCAATAATTCCTTGCAGTAGGAAGCGTAATTAACATTTGGCGAGATATAGAGCCGACTATTCGCTTAATACTTCTTCCTTGAGTTTATTTTTTTAATGTATCAGCATTGTTTTTATTCAGAATAACAGTTTAATTTTATTTTGTATTCATACAGTATTCTGAATAACGTCACAACTCCCTAGTAAAACAAAAGTAATTCTATATTAATATAAAATAAAATTAAACCGTTATTCTAAATAAAAGCAATGCTGATACAACAAGAAATAAACTGAAGAAAGAAGTATTAAGCGAATAATTGGCCCTATTATGTTGTCAAAATGTTAATTACACTTTCTACTACGTTGAATTGATATCAATCAAATCGAGGCAGAGCGCGAAAGCGCGTGATCGCAGACTCCCACAGCCCCCGTCCACCTGTCTCCTGTACGAGTTTCCGTTCTTTAGTAATGACTTCTTGATTTTATGTAATAGTACAGGTAATAAATTAGAAGAAATAAAGTTGGACAATCCAAGCATCCTCTAATCCGAACCGCAGAGATTCGAAGCCATAATCCGAACAACGCCTCCTTAATCCGCACAGCGAAGTGATTCCCGCTAGACTGGAAATCCCTTGGTTTCATTTTTTTTTGTATTTACACTGTTCATTAGAATGTTGACCACTAATGGCCTCGGTTTCCTAAGATAGCGGCACCGTAACGTAGCGGCCGCAAGTTGGCGAAGAATGACGACGTCTCATAAAACGTGCCAATGCCATCACAATAAGTCCATTTGGTTTCCTGGAAAACGGCAAACGTCACCGTCATTTAAAAATCGTAAAAGTTATTTTAAACGTGTGGAGTTTGACTCCTTATTTTCTAAATATGTTAATAACGTCAAATCGAAATAAGCCATCATGAAATGTACGTCGTTTTTCAACGCTACATGACGTCATTTACCGTCATATTAGGGCCGCTACTTTACGGTGCGGTTATCCCAGGAGACCGAGGCTTAAGCCTCAGATTTATGGGATAGCGGTGGCACAAAGTAGCGGCCGTAAATTAGGCAAATTCGTAGAAACTCCCTTTATTATTTAATAAAACAGTCGTAGGAACTTAATCAATTTGAATCAAATTAGAGAGAAAGAGAGACGTGCGTCGAAGCTTGAAGAGCCCCAGACGAACACTTTTTTTGCAGTTTTGAACTGTTTTGACTCCTTATTTTTTAAATATGTTAATAACGTCAAATCGAAATAGGCCATCATGAAATGTACGTCGTTTTTCAACGCTACGTGATGTCATTTACCGTTATATTAGGGCCGCCACTTTACGGTGCGGTTATCCTAGGAGACCGAGGCTTAAGCCTCAGATTTATGGGATAGCGGTGGCACAAAGTAGCGGCCGTAAATTAGGCAAATTCGAAGAAACTCCCTTTATTATTTAATAAAACAGTCGTAGGAACTTAATCAATTTGAATCAAATTAGAGAGAAAGAGAGACGTGCGTCTAAGCTTGAAGAGCTCCAGACGCACACTTTTTTTGCAGTTTTGAACTGCTTTATGCTTTATTAAAAAAAATCGATGTACTCCAAGTAAGCAACCGCTCAAAGTGTTGTTAATAAGTTTATTTGCAGCGGGAAAAGTCAAGTTTTTTTTTGAGAGAGAGATTTTGTGATGTTCTGTTGTAATTGCAGTGTTGCCGATTTTGGGAAAAAGTCGTTAAATCTAGGGATAAGTTCAAACAAAAGGGAAAAAGGAAAAAATTGCAAAAACTCATTAAAATGTAGAGAATTTTTTTAATTCTTGGGAACAAAAGATAATGGTCACATTTTCAGACAATAAGACAGAAAAAGATTTAACAATCAGAAACAAAAAAAAACCGTACACAAAAAAAATTCAGAAAGTGACAGAAATTTTCGAAGATGGAAACAAGTGACGATCACAAAAAAATCAAAAAGGGCCGGAAATGTTTGAATTTCAAATTAAAAAACAATAATTCACAAACAAGAGACGATCGCGTCACATTCAAGAATCAAAACTGCAAACAATTTTTTTTGAAAATTCTAACCGAAGCGCCTACTGCCTTTTTCTATTCAATAATAATTTTTTATTTCAGTTTTCTTATTTTTTCTCGAGCTAATCGGATTCGTAACTTCAAAATCGATTTTTTCTTTAAAGAAGATACGAAATTCGAAATTTGATGAGTTGACAATACTGCTTCGGATTGCTGTAAAAAGTGTAAGATAAACCTAATCTTACACTTTACAGCAATCCGAAGCAGTATTGCCAACTTCATCAAATTTCGAATTTCGTATATTTTTTTAAAGGAAAAATCGATTTTGAGGATAAACCTAATCTTACACTTTGCAGCAATCCGAAGCAGTATTGCCAACTCATCAAATTTCGAATTTTATATATTTTTTTAAAGAGAAAATCGATTTTGAAGTTACAAATCGGATCTTTATTTCTTTTGTTTTAACAGTTAATTTCAGAAGAAAAAAATTATAAATTTGTCTGCTTACGTGTAGCACCGAATAAGGCAAAAATTTGAAGAAATTAATCAAAATCCGAACTTGTTAGAAAATGTAGTCGTGAGTTCCCTTAAACGTAGAGTTTTAAAATGTTATGAAGTAGGTGGTGGGCATTTTAAGCACCTTTTGTAAAAAATAAATGTTTTCGTTAATTGCATTCTCTTATTCAATTTATAGAAAATCATAAATGGGTATAAAAAGTTGGGTTATGTTTATTATAATCATGTGGCTTAAGTTAACGCGACTTCGTAAAATTTGCATTTGACATAAGCCAAAAGAACTGTTTTTTAATGGAATTAAAGCGACAACACAAATAACGGAACACAATACCTCGAAAATGTAAACAAAACCTTTCACAGTAAACACCGTTGACAGTTCGCAGTTCTTCAATATACGTACTAAGCTACGACGTGCCGGTATAAAATAAAAGCAAGTTCCAAGCCATCTCGATAACGGGTTTAATTGAACGCATTTTATAATTACTAGTTTCTGAAATACAAATGATCTTTTCTGAAATACAATTGACCTTTTCTGAAATTCATTTTACTTTTCTGTACTACAAGTAACACATTCTGAAATACATTTGATACTTTCTGAAATTCATTTTTCGTATCTGAAATACATTTAACGCTATCTGAAATTAATCTGTTACTTTCTGAACTATACTTGGAAATGGTGTAGTTCACTTGCATAGGAACTGTCAATAGAATTATAGGCGAAAAACGTCAAATTTTTCAAATATGACAGTTGATAAACGCTAACAATTCTAGACCTACTAGATTCCAGAAACTTTTCTAGCACCCCACGTACTGGGCTTAAGTGAGAAGAGATTTCTGAGAAGGTTGCTGCTGTAGAGAGACCGCATTTCCAAAAACCGTTTAGCAATTTCGTAACGTAAACTTCAGCTGAAAGCTGTCCAAAAAAGAAAGTTCGCCTTAATTTCGAGTTTTCAGAAGCGTTGTCATTTTATTTTATTTTTTCGGGTGAACGATGATAAGGCGTTTAGGTTTTTTTTTTGTTGATATTGTTGAGCTCGTCGACAGGGTTGGACAGATAAATAAAGAAGCAGAAGAATACGTGCAGCAGCAGGAAAACAATAAAAACTGCGATATAAATAAATTATAAGCGGTTAGTGCGAACTTTAAGTTACCTCGGTCTAAATAAAGACCTGGCGGTGGGCGAGTAACGAAAATTCCCGCCCGGCACTCATTCTGCGACTCGCTGTGCTCAGCCTCGGTAAAGCCTGCACGGCGAAGTCGTCCACGAACGAACGAACCCTCGACTACCGATATTCGAATATCAGTAACGTGTTCTGCATATAGTATTTTCCGTTCTTTTTTTTTCTTCCCCTAATAACACATTAGTTTTGTAATAATCGCGAAACCCTGTTTCTTTGTTAACTTCATCGCGTCTTAACGACCTTGGTTGGTGGTGCTTACGGTAAGACTTAGGGAATAGTTTGACCAGATGAAAAACGGTATGGCTTTTATGGACCAAATGGAGATCGCTAATTTCTTAGCGCAAGAGTTATTTTATCAACAGGTATCGGTGTGCTTCTTATCTTATCCTCCTCCTCCTCCTCCTCCTCCACCTTCTTAACCATTAACAAGCATTTTGGATTAACCATCAAGAAGGAAACGCAAATAACCTCCTGGTTTTGTTTTTTTGCAACAAGCTAGCCCTAATCAATCAGAGGATTATTTTAATTAACGTGTTCCTCGCGCCATATTTTATAAATCCTTAATAACAAAGCAAGCTATTTCATTTCTAAGCGCTAACAAAATAATTGGTATTTGTTTAAGCCTGACGTTGTTTTATTATCATCCTCCATCCCATTATATTTGTATTATAAAGTCATTTCCTAGTTTAAAATTTCTATTTTTAGATCTGATATAATTGGCATCCACATACACACACAAACACACACACGCATGAATTCAGGTTTTCATAATTTAACCGCAGATATAATGTATATTTTGATGATTAAAAATACGCACGGCCGACGCGACGTTCTGGTCCTCCAAGACAAGTCACCCTCCCCCCCCCCCCTCCGCGCGCCCTCATCCACGTGCTCCGGAAAACCAACCCAACAATCCAATCCAATGTTGTCGAAATCCCTCGTCAAATTCCGACGGCGACGACGCTGATAACAATAATAAATAAAAGTTCTATTCACTATGCCCATATTATTTTTTTTTCAAGTGTAATCAACCTTTATCGAATTTATTATAAGCTGACAGTGTTCGCCATTATCTTATCAGGGAAAAAGATAAATTTCCATTTTAGCCGTAGACTTTGCATTGACAGTGTCTCTTCTCCTTTCTTTTCGCAGTTTATAACTTTCGAAGGCCTGAACTCCGGGGTTCCCACCAGAACAACGCCGACCCTAACACCAACCACGCTGCGTACCATCGAGCAGACTTTCATAGAACTACAGCCCCAGCTGGAGAGCCACGAGAACGAGGCAGGATTCGTTCCGCCTCTCGTACACTCTATCGGTGAGTCTTCGAGAATATTCTCCTCAATCAGTACACCTACGTACCGACTGAAGACTTTTTCATTGTAACCAATCGTGATTTTTAATTTTACAAGCGATACACGCCTATGCATGCTTCTTGGCCACTATTGGCTGGACTGAAAGTCTTCAAGCGGTATATATTCAAACTCGCGCCTTCTTAAATTAAGGACCTGTCGTACAAAGGCGGTGGTTAAACTCAAGTTTAACTAAATCAGGTTTAAAGTAGACTTTAAATTCGCATAGGGTCTTAAGGACGTACGCTAATTAATGCATTGATAAATAAAATTTGATGCGATTTTGATCATTTTAAATCTGATTCGGTTGGACGTCAGTTTAAACCTCCTTTGTACAGGGTGGCCCAACGATGCGTATTTCTTCTGTGAGGCCTGTAGGAAAAAAAATCGATAAAGAATTTGATACTAGACGATTTCCGGCGCGCGAAATATTCGAAAATCATACTTTTATCATTATTTAATCATATAAACTAGAGGTATGATTTTTGAAATCGCAGGCACGCGTGTCTATTAATTAAGAAGAAAAAAAATCTAATTGCTGTAAACAGAAAATTGTCTTGAAAATTAACAAAAAAGTACTCGCAAGAATTAATTCGCCCACAAAAACAGAACCGAAACCAAAGAAAAAAAAACACAAGAATTAATTCGCCTACAAAAAAAAAACATTAGTAGAACTTAAAACAAACAACAAAAAACATGCAATGGAAAAAGAAGACGATCGTCTATTTTCAGGGGGAGGGGGGGACAAACGAAAACTCGACGATTTCCGGCGCGAAATATTCGAAAAACATTCTTTTATTTCATAATAAATAAATAATAATAATAAAATAATTCATAGTAATTAAATAATAATCATACGGTGACGTAAACTATCTAAATATTTATGTATATTTTCAATTATTTATTTTCATTTTTTTAAATTAACTTTTTTTAAGTTTTAAAATTTCAGTTCTAAAAACTATTTTCTTACATTTTTAATGACTGAGGACAATTTGAATTTGCCGCCATACGAAATTGTTAATAGGTTGGCAACACGCGATTCTGACAGCTTGTCACCTCCTTCAACTAGGTTGCGTTCAGATTTATGGGGTAAAGTGTAATCGTACTTTTCTCACTCACGATTATTAAGCTACATATCTTGCATCTCTTTTATCCATATCAGGGGGCGCGTTCAGCGGATGCGTTGCTTACTCAGCAGTCGTTTGCGATTGGCTATTACCTTCATATGAGCCAATCACATCAATCGATTGCTGAGTAAGAGCAACTCAGCCGCTGAACGCGCCCAGGAAGTCTTGTGATTATATTGTTGCCATGACAACTAGGTTGCGTTCAGATTTAGAAGGTAATCATTCTTTTATTTCATAATAAATAAATAATAACAATAAAATAATTCATAGTAATTAAATAATAATAAAATAAAAGTATGATTTTCGAATATTTCGCGCCGGAAATCGCCGAGTCTTCGTTGCCCCCCCCCCCCTCCTCAGCCCTGAAAATCGACTGTCGTCTTTTTTTCTGTTCGTCCTATTCGTCATTTCGTATTTTTTGTTTTTGTTATAAGTTCTCTTTTGGGCAGATCATTAAAAGTAATTGTAAAAATTGTTTAAAAAAAAATACAAAAGATTGACGGAGTCGATAATTATGATAAACGGGAGGTACGTTGTTATTAAAAAAAAAAAAAAAAACAAATAAAATTACTGTAGTTTACACTTAAATAAAGCTGATTCTTGTCCGATGAAAATTGTAAGTACAAAGTTTTTTTTTTTTAATCTTGAACCGGACAGAAATATGATGGGAACACGCTCAACGTTTCGCTATTGATTAATAGCTTCGTCAGGAGTGAAAAAAAGTAAATAAACAGAAGCGAAACGTTGAGTGTGTTCCCATCATGTTTCTGTCCGGTTCAAGATTAAAAAAAAAAACATTGTTTAGCTACAGTTAATTATAATAATAACGAAGATTAAAAATCGTACGGTGACGTAAACTGTCTAAATATTTATGTATATTTTCAATTATTTATTTTTATTTTTTCAAATTAACTTTTTTTAAGTTTTAAAATTTAAGTTCTAAAAACTATTTTGTTACATTTTTAATGACTGAGGACAGTTTTGAATTTGCCGCCATACGAAATTGTTAATAGGTTGGCAATACCCGTTTCTGACAGCTTGTCACCTCCTTCAACTGGGTTGCGTTCAGATTTATGGGGTAAAGTGTATTCGTACCTTTCTCACTCACGATTATTAAGCTACATATCTTGCATCTCTTTTATCCATATCAGGGGGCGCGTTCAGCGGATGCGTTGCTTACTCAGCAGTCGTTTGCGATTGGCTATTACCTTCATATGAGCCAATCACATCAATCGATTGCTTAGTAAGAGCAACTCAACCGCTGAACGCGCCCAGGAAGTCTTGTGATTATATTGTTGCCATGACAACTAGGTTGCGTTCAGATTTAGAAGGTAATCATTCTTTTATTTCATAATAAATAAATAATAATAATAAAATAATTCATAGTAATTAAATAATAATAAAATAAAAGTATGATTTTCGAATATTTCGCGCCGGAAATCGCCGAGTCTTCGTTTGCCCCCTCCCTCAGCCCTGAAAATCGACTGTCGTCTTTTTTTTTCTGTTCGTCCTATTCGTCATTTCGTATTTTTTGTTTTTGTTATAAGTTCTCTTTTGGGCAGATCATTAAAAGTAATTGTAAAAATTGTTTAAAAAAAAATACAAAAGATTGACGGAGTCGATAATTATGATAAAAGGGAGGTACGTTGTTATTAAAAAAAAAAAAAAAAAATACAAATAAAATTACTGTAGTTTACACTTAAATGAAGCTGAAGCTGATTCTTGTCCGATGAAAATAGTAAGTACAAAGTTTTTTTTTTTTTTTTTAATCTTGAACCGGACAGAAATATGATGGGAACACGCTCAACGTTTCGCTATTGATTAATAGCTTCGTCAGGAGTGAAAAAAAGTAAATAAACAGAAGCGAAACGTTGAATGTGTTACGATCATATTTCTGTCCGGTTCAAGATTAAAAAAAAAAAAAAAAAACTTTGTTTAGCTACAGTTAATTATAATAACGAAGATTAAAAATCATACGGTGACGTAAACTATCTAAATATTTATGTATATTTTCAATTATTTATTTTCATTTTTTTAAATTAACTTTTTTTAAGTTTTAAAAACTAGTTTCTTACATTTTTAATGACTGAGGACAGTTTTGAATTTGCCGCCGTACGAAATTGTTAATAGGTTGGCAACACGCGATTCTGTCAGCTTGTCACCTCCTTCAACTAGGTTGCGTTCAGATTTATGAGGTAAAGTGTAATCGTACCTTTCTCACTCACGATTATTGAGCTACATATCTTGCATCTCTTTCATCCATATCAGGAAGTCTTGTGTTTACATTGTTGCCACGACAACTAGGTTGCGTTCAGATTTAGAAGTTAAATGTGTTTACATTGTTGCCACGGCAACTAGGTTGCGTTCAGATTTAGAAGGTAAAGTGTAATCGCATCTTAGAAAAATTTTGTGCAAATCGTTTTTGCTTGCAGTGAGAACCTCGAGCAGCTTCTGGACAGCTGTTTCAGCCCTGCTTGGGGCTTCTTCAGCAGAAACGTAGCTAGACATTTCCGCTGCAGACCAAAAACGACTTGCCCAATTTATTCGCAATTGCGATGTAAGAATGATGAACATATAAAATAGCGACATCTTACTATCTCTTTTTGACCTAACATTGCAGTAGGATAGACAAATTGAAGCGGGATTTGCTCCTAATGAGTCCCCCATGCAAGGCGGCCATGCTTGCTATCAAAGCATAATGAAAGATTTTAGAAAAATTTTGTGCAAATCGTTTTTGCTTGCAGTGAGAACCTCGAGCAGCTTCTGGACAGCTGTTTCAGCCCTGCTTGGGGCTTCTTCAGCAGAAACGTAGCTAGACATTTCCGCTGCAGACCAAAAACGACTTGCCCAATTTATTCGCAATTGCGATGTAAGAATGATGAACATATAAAATAGCGACATCTTACTATCTCTTTTTGACCTAACATTGCAGTAGGATAGACATTAGGAGCAAATCCCGCTTCAATTTGTCTATCCTACTGCAATGTTAGGTCAAAAAGAGATAGTAAGATGTCGCTATTTTATATGTTCATCATTCTTACATCGCAATTGCGAATAAATTGGGCAAGTCGTTTTTGGTCTGCAGCGGAAATGTCTAGCTACGTTTCTGCTGAAGAAGCCCCAAGCAGGGCTGAAACAGCTGTCCAGAAGCTGCTCGAGGTTCTCACTGCAAGCAAAAACGATTTGCACAAAATTTTTCTAAAATCTTTCATTATGCTTTGATAGCAAGCATGGCCGCCTTGCATGGGGGACTCATTAGGAGCAAATCCCGCTTCAATTTGTCTATCCTACTGCAATGTTAGGTCAAAAAGAGATAGTAAGATGTCGCTATTTTATATGTAATCGCATCGTTCTCACTCACGATTATTGAGCTACATATCTTGCATCTGTTTCAACCATATCAGGAAGTGTTTTGTTTACGTCGTTGCCAGGACAACAGGCGAACTTTCACGTCCTACTTCTCAAACAGTAGAATGAGAAAAGTTCGCCCGGTGCCATGGCAACGACGATGTAAACACAAGAACGGAAGAACGAGACGCAAGATACGCTAATAATCGTGAGTGAGAAAGATACAATTACACCCCCCAGGTTGCATACTACTTCACAAATCTGAACGCAACCTGCAAAATTTGTCTCAAGTGCGGCGTAGCCACATGTAAAACTTGAAACGCACTAAGAAGAATACGGCGCCAAATTCAAACTATCCTCGAAACATTTTTTTTTTAATCACAGTGTATACAAATATATTAATATCGGATTAAGAATTTTTTTCTTTTGAAAAAATTGTTGGAAGTTGGAAGTTTTGTAAACTTCCCCCCTCCCCCATACCGGGGGTTAACTATCTAAACAAAATTGCAGCGACGATTATTCCAGTCCATTCTAATAAGATTGTTAATTCATCTCATTTCAACTACGTTGTAAATTATTTTAAAAAATATTTCTGAACGCGACTATGGACGCGTTCAAGGATGCTCAGCGGCTGAGTTGCTTACTCAGCAATCGTTTGTGATTGGCTCACATTAAGGCAATAGCCAATCACAAACGACTGCTAAGTAAGCAACTCAGCCGCTGAGCGTCTACTGAACGCGCCCTATAACACAAGTAAAAGAACAGTTTTTAGTTTCGGAATAATCAAAGAAGCAATTGTTTTGAGCAAAAGTTTGATCTTGAACGGTAGCCGGAGCTTTCGGATATCTTCTTTTTCTTTTCTTTTTAGTTTCGTTACGTTTCGCTCTGCATTAACTTGAGCCTCCTCAAGATTAAATTTTTTTCTTTCATTGAACACAACAGAAAGTAACTGTTTTACTTTTTTTTTTTTTGGGGGGGGGGAATAATAGAGTGAAGGAACTGCGACGAGAAAAGTTGCCCAAAGAGAGGTCTCCAAAAAAGCAATTTGTTTTATTAAGTGACTTTAATGGCAACGCATTTTTTTTTTGTGGAATTAAAATTATTACGTCGAGCTTTCGCTGCATTAAACGCTTTGCAGAACGTGGGTTTTTTTCTTTTAAGTTAGGGGGAAACCCCTCGTTTTAAAAATGTGATAACACAATCTTGCTTTGAAACTGAAACTTTTGGGTTCGTCATTGATTTGGTTGGCATATCGTTAAATATTATAAAAAATGAATTCAAGAAGTTTGTTAATCGTGTTGTAATTTCAGGTAATAATCAATATATACCTGCATCTGAGGCAGACGTATACGCAAAAAACAATCTGTGGCAACCGTCGCTATCTCAGTCCAGTTCGGATTCGAACACCCGACCCACTCCACCGGTGACCCCGAAGAACGGGATCCTCTGCAATAATCCGCCCTCGACGAGACGAAACATGGGAGGGCGAAAGCCTACCAAGGACCTCAACATTAGCCCCGAGGAGGAAGAACGCAGGCGAATTAGGAGAGAGCGAAACAAAGCGGCGGCAGCGCGTTGCAGAAAGCGCAGAGTGGATCACACCAACTCACTAATTGAGGTAAGAAAGAACGAATCTTTTTAATGTAATTATTTTTAATGTCGTGTATTTGTTTGTTGTATAGGAAACTGAAAGCTTGGAGCAGAAAAAGCAAAGCTTGCAAGCTGAAATGCAAGATCTGCAACTGATGAAGGAGGAGTTAGAGTTCCTCTTAGAGTCACACAAGACGACGAACTGTTGCCGCCTCCACAGCCACAATAGGTCGGCGAGTCCACCGGATATAAAGCCACTGTATGTTGTACCTCAGTTTAATAATAATAAATCGAGTGAAGAACGTGTTAAAACAGAACTCATCGAAGAATTGCCTTTGGACGATGATGTATTTCCCCCACCGTCCAAGAAGTTGATGCTGGGACAGGCGTCCCTGCCGATCCCCAAACCAAATAGGCCGCGCACGTTGGACGTGCATTGTGTTAAAAGTGCCACAGAGTTACCTGGTATTTCTATTTCCACTCCCTCTACAGGTATACAGTTTAATTTCGATTCTCTGATGGTCGGTGGAACTGGACTGACACCGGTGTCAGGGCCCCTCGCTCCCTCATCCTGTAGCACGCAGCAGCGTATACCCGTGTCCAGTGCAGATATTACCTCGCCTGACTCCTGTGGGCCACCGAAACTAGTTAGTTTATAAAAAATATAAATCGTAGTTCATGATCGCAATTGATTGTTTCAGACATTGTTTACTGATATGATGATTAAATGAAGTTTTAAACCGATGCTGTTTCTTTTATTATTGTTCGTTGGCTTACAGCTTAGTCCTAGACCCTGATCATCAGCAACTCGATTTGGTTTCTTAATTCCTTTAATTAGTTAATCAGTTATTCGAGTGCAATTGTGTTTTGTCTGAGGTGATTAAGTAATGTGTCGTGAACTACGATGAACACCAAGAAGCCAATGCTTAGAGAATTAAGTTCGGACATGCTCATGAAAATAATTTCGAGACGTTTATGATGATACAACAAATAAATCGTGATTTTTATACATAATATAAGTGGTTCAATAATTACCAACCATGTTTAGTAGATGGAACAATCAACCAAAAATATTTATTATTTTTTAAATGCCTTAGTGTGTCATACGCATATTTATTTTATAGTATATAGTTATATATACTAAACATGGACCAAAAGTGCTCAAGATGCTATTTTGCTATGCTAAGTGCAGATTTATTTTTTGCTACCATGAAAATGCCTTTTTGTAAAATAGCTAATATTTACTTAATATTCCCTCCATATTGTTTATAGTAGAGTTAAGGATTAATATTCACGATATATTTTTGTATGATAGGAGTGCTCCTATTGTCGAAATAAGCGATTTGTGTTATTATTGATAGGTACATATTAATATATTAGAGACATTTATAAATATAAAAAAAAGTATAAATATATATATTAAGCAATAAATAGGTTACATTATTTGTAATCAATTTTGTCAATTTTATATGGTAGTTCGTCAGATTTTTGTATTTATTTTATGCATTGCTAAATAAAAAATAAATAAATATCTTTAAATATCTATCGACTGGTTTTTTTTTACGTCATCACCCTCCTTGTCTACGTCAATTGAGTATTTTTAGGACCTCCATTAAAATATTTGAACACAATCGAGTAATCATAGTCGAGGAACTTTATTATAAAAGAACAAAATATAAACATGATCTAAACAGAGGCTGTTCTTTACATTTTTTAAAAAGACAAATCGAACGAAAGGTCTCAAGAACTTGGAAAGGAGAGAAACAATTTTGCCTACCTCGTTCTTCAAAAAAATTAAGAAACACACTCAAAAGAAAGTCTTTAATAAATTCAGTAATTAAGAAACACAAAAGAAAATGCCCAATAAACACAGTTATTAAGAAACACAAAAGAAAATGTCTAATAAACACAGTTATTGTGAAACACACAAAAGGAAATGTTGAAGTTAGTTGTTCAATGAAGAATACGTTTATTGGCAAAAGATGATAACATGTTTTAATTTCTGCCTGCAGTGCAATTCCAATATTTTTGGCTCTTAAATCTTTTTAAATATAGACTGTAAGAGAAGGAGTTCCTGTTAGCCTCGGTAAAGATGGAAATTCTTTGATTTTGAAACCAAAAATTGAATTATGAAACTGGCCAATGAATGATGTCCAATATTTCCAAAGAATTCTTCCGAAGAAAGCTGTGTTTTATCCCCCAAGTGCTTTAGTGCCTAGGAGGAAGAGTACAATGCATTTCGGACCCTTCATGCGCTTGGGTGTTCCCCCTTAATAAGGTTTGTATATATATTTTTTTAATTAATTCGCATTGTCTTAATAGGAAAATAATTAACTAGGGTTTTCAATAATTATATAAACAATATTAGTAACATGCCCGATAATTAATTAAACTTTACAAAAAGAAAGCCTTAGTGTAGGCAACCCAATACTCTCAGCCGCTCAGATCGTGGCCTAGATCAACGGTTGTAAGAATTTCATTTATTTTTTTTGTAAGAAATGTAATACACAATTTTTTTTTAATATTTGGAACGACGGGTGGTTTTCACGACTAACGAGAAGTTAATGGTGATAAAGCTACTCAATATCCGAATCCGTTCTCGATTTATTAATTTTTTTTTTTATAATCGGCTCACATTTTTCAATTTTTTGTTTAATTAAAAAAGAAAACGAAATTCAGGGCGTGATACGTAAAGCAAAAGAGCTGGGAAAGCGAATATCATTTAATGCAAATCCTGTAATCATTATTTATGGGGCATTATGTGTTATTTTTTATTGTCATTAACAGTTCATATTTTAATAGGTCGTAGTGTTGTAATTTCTTTAACGTTACTTTACCGGTAATTAAGCAAAAGTAATTTTGTTTGACCGTCTGTGCGTTCCTTCCTAACAAGCATCCCCACGTACATCATTGACCACCTATGCGCTCCTTCCTGACGTGCATCTGCACAATAATGTTTGATCGTCTATGCGCTCCTTAATGACGAGCATCTGCACAATAATGTTTGATCGTCTATGCGCTCCTTCTTGACATGTTGCTCCATAACCATGTTTGACCGTCTATGGGCTCCTTCCCAACGAGCATACCCATAATCATGTTTACCCGTCTATTCGCTCCTCCTGACGAGCATCCCCGCAATCAAGTTTGACCGTCTATGCGCTCCTTCCTAACGAGCATTCCCGCAATCATGTTTGACCGTCTATGCGCTCCTTCCTGACGAGCATTCCCACAGTCATGTCTGACCGTCTATGCGGTCCTTTTTGACGAGCATTCCCACAATCATGTCTGACCGTCTATGCGCTCCCTTGTGACGAGCATCCCCATAATCATGTCTGACCGTCTATGTGCTCCCTCCTGACAAGCAGCGCATAGACGGTCAGACATGATTGAAGGGATGCTCGCCGAAAAGGAGCGCATAGACTGACAGACATGATTGTGGGGATGCTCGTCAAAAAGGAGCGCATAGACGGTCAGACATGATTGTGGGGATGCTCGTCTAGAAGGAGCGCATAGACGGTCAGACATGCTTGTGGGAATGCTCGTCGGGAAGGAGCGCATAGACGGACAAACATGACTGTGGGGATGCTCGTCTAGAAGGAGCGCATAGACGGTCAGACATGATTGTGGGGATGCTCGTCAGGAAGGAGCGCATAGACGGACAGACATGATTGTGGGAATGCTCGTCAAAAAGGAGCGCATAGACGGTCATACATGATCGTGAGGATGTCTTTCGATGATTTTTCCGGTATAATTTGGTGGATGCGCCGGTAAAAATATTAATATCTCGGGAATGGCGAGAGATAAAAAGTTGTACTTTTCGCCACTAACTTCGCCTTGTTAAACTAAATTAACGGTAAAGATTTCAAGTTAATATCTCAATCCGTTCTCGACTTATTGAATCTTTTAGTCACCTGCCGATATTTTCTTTAATTTTTTTCTCGAAGGCATCCAAAACCGGTCTCCGTTCCTCTGTAGCTCACCCCCTTTCCGAGATATCCACCCCTAAAGGGTCGTCGCAGAAAGACTGATTTTTCTCAGTGAAAAACTGAAAAAGTAAAAATTCGCTATCGACAATCGAATAATCGTTATTTATCGAACGATTCGAAACGATTTTAGTTTATAAAACAGTAAAAATAACAATAATTGTAATTAATTCTTACATGCATTGATAGTGCTGCCATCTTTGGAATATTAACGAAATCTGCTGATTATCCATCGAAACAGGTCACTGTAATACTATAGAAATCTGTAATTCGACGCCCGCAATAACCTATAAATTCCACTATTCGCTCGAAGATGGCAGCACCACCAATACAAAATAAATAATTTGGTTTATTATTATTTTAACTGTTTTATAAATCACAACCATGCCTTTTCGGTGTATAAATAACGATTGTTCAATTAGAGCCAGCGAACTTTTACTTTTCCAGTTTTTCACTGAGAAAAATCTGTTTTTCTGCGAGGACTTTTGGGGGTGGATATCTCGGAAAGGGGGTGAGCTACAGAGGAACGGAGACCGGTTTTGGATGCGCCTCGTCGAGCTCTACTTACACGAATTTTTGGAGAAAAAAATATTTTTTTTCCGAAAATGTAGTAAGGTTTATAGTCCATGAAAATTTGAGGCTTTCGACGAAAAATAGATTGCCGCGAAAAAAATCACCCTGATAGAGCTTGAAGGGGGCTACCGAATGGCACAAGCCGCAGGTCTCTAACTCGCTCCGTTTTCGAGAAAAAAATTCTGAAAAATTTCGACTAAAAATTGAATGCGGTGAAAACAATCGCATTCTTGTGGGGCTTGAGCAGGCGAATCGAATGGTGCAAACCGCAAGTCCCTAGTTCGCGCCGTTTTCGAGAAAAAAAATTCAAAAAATATGAATCGGTGGCAGAGAAATTCCATTTTTTCTTGAAGACGGCGTGCGCTAGGGACTTGCGGTTTGCACCATTCGATTCGCCTGCTCAAATTCTATGAGGGCGACGTTTTCGCCGCAATTCATTTTTCGTAGAAGTCCTCAAATTTTCATGGTTTAACTAGTCCTGTTCCCTTTACTTAAATTAAGAAAGGAAACGAAATTCTGGGCGTCTCACGTGAAACGGTATTTTCTCGGTGAAAGCTGGATAAGCGGAAGCCCCTTTGCGCAGAACGAGTAATAGTTATTTCCGGGGGCGGTGCAGTATTATTTTCATTAATAAAACATTTAAAATATTATCGGAATTAATTTTTAATATGTCCTAGTCCTGCCATCTATGATCGAAGAATGTCAACAGTCATCAGTTATCGACAAACATAGTTTCCTGCAAAATTACAGGAACCTGTAATAATAGGCGCGCCTTAAGTTGCAAGTTTAATGCACAGATGGCGCTCCCATCCATTAGGTGCGTTCAATAATGCTCAGCGATGGCTTCAACGCTTGGCTGCGTGCTCAGCCACCCAAAATTAGCGACAATTTTCAACGTTGAGGTGAATGAACAAGCGTGTTTCTATAGAATAATTGTATTTGCATTTAATACAGACTTTAAAATCTTATTTCATTTAATGAAAACGAGTTATTATTCACTGATACAAACAATTAGAGTCGACATGCTACGGCTCCATTAACTTTATTAAAAAAAAATATTATCTCGAAACTGGTAGGAGATAGAAAGTTGTAATTTTCACCTTTAAATCGTCTTACAGAAAGGAATCAACGTTGAAAAGGGCAACTTAATATTCTAAGCCGTTCTCGACTTATAATTCTCTTTACGCAGACTTTCAAACTCGTCCGTTTTTCAATTTTTTTTTTTTGAAAACTTGAGTATGGGTCTTACGTCTTTCGATTAGGGTAATTGAATGGTGAAAACCGCATCATTCTGTTTCGCTTGGTTCATGAGATATCGTGATTTTTTGGTTGAAGTTTGGTGGATGCGCCGGTGAAAATATTAATATTTCAAGAATGATACGAGTTAGAAGGCTGCGGTTTTCGCCTTTAGCTTTGCCTGATCAAACTAAGTTAACGGTGAAAATCGATATCTCAAGTCGTTCTCGACTTATTGCATTCTTTAATAACCGATCGTATTTTTTCAAAATTTTTTTCTCGAAAACGGGGCGAGTTAGAGCCCTGCGGCTTATGCTATTCGATCGCCCCCGTCAAGCTCTATCAGGGTGATTTTTTTCGCAGCAATCTATTTTACGCCAAAAACCTCAAATTTTCATGGACTATAACCTTACTACTTTTTGAGCCGAAAAATATTTTTTTCTCCTAAAATCTCGAAAAAATTCACCTACGTAGAGCTCGACGAGGTGCATTCAAAACCGCGCCCCATTCCTCTCTCGCTCACCCCCTTCCCGAGATATCGACCCTTGAAGTACCATCGCAAAAGAAATTAATTCCGCATAGAAAACAAGCTCTGATGCGTTAATTATGTTACACAATCATCGTCTGTGGTTGTGTCCAATTGGTTTTAATCGTTTTTACGCCAACGCAATTTTACAAAAAAATTGGCGGGAATTTTTCAGCGCCCGATACTTTCATCTGACACCTCCTCGCGTTTATGTGATCCTGGTGGCAATATTAAAAAATCCGAGTAAACTGCTTCAGAATTTTTTTTTAATTGGTTTCTAAAATTGGCGGGAAATCCTCTGCTCCAGATACCCTCCGTTCGACACCTCATCGCGTTTATGTGATCCTGGTAGCAAGATACAAAAATTACTGAAAGTTTGACCTTTAGTAAAAATTGGCGGGAATTTTTGGGCGCCTGTTACATTCAGCTAACACCTCCTCGGGTTAATGTGATCCTGTTAGCAAGATGCAAAAGATTGAAGATGATGGGTCGGTCAATTGAAGAAAAATGTAATAAGCCGAGATGACTTGCCTTGATCACCAGTAACTCAGTTCGATTAGTTTCTCACTCAAACCGTTTTCGTAAAAAGAAAAAATAAGTCATTCCTGAGATATTATTATTTTTACCGGCGCGTCAACCAAATTACACTAGAATAATCATCAAAAGATATCCTCACGATCATGTATGACCGTCTATGCGCTCCTTTCTGACGAGCGTCTCCACAATTATGTCTGACCGTCTATGCGCTCCTTTTTGACGAGCATCCCCACAATCATGGCTAACCGTCTATGTGCTCCTTCCTGACCAGCATCCCCACAATCATGTCTGACCGTCTATGTGCTCCTTCCAGACGAGCATGGACGGTCAGACATGATTGAAGGAATGGTCGCCAGAAATGAGCGCATAGACGGTCATACATGATCGTGAGGATGTTTTTTGATGATTTTTCTAGTGTGATTTGGTGGATGCGCCAGTAAAAATATTAATATCTCGGGAATTACGAGAGATAGAAAGCTTGGGGTTTTCGCCGCTAGCTTCGCCTTATTAAACTGAATTAACGATACAAGTTTCAAGTCAATATCTCAATCCGTTCTCGACTTATTGAATTTTTTAGTCACCTGCCGATATTTTCTTTAATTTTTTTCTCGAAGACGGAGCGAGTTAGAGCCCTGCGGCTTATGCCATTCGATTGGCCCCGTTAAGCTCTATCAAGACGATTTTTTTCGGGGCAATCTATTTTTCGTCGAAGACCTCAAATTTTCATGGACTATAACCTTACTACTTTTTGGACTGTAAAATGTTTTTTTCTTTTAAAATCTCGAAAAAATTCACCCGTATAGAGCTCGATGAGGCGCATTCAAAACCGCGTCCCGTTCCTCTCTAGCTCACCCCCTTCCCGAGATATCGACCCCTAAAGTGCCGTCGTAGAAAAGCAGTATTTTCTCAGTGGAAAACTGGAAAAGTACAAATACGCTAAAGCCAATCGAATAAACGTAATTTACCGGGCGTTGTGGTATAATTTTCAATTAAAAACTCGCTAAATTAACAATAAATTAAATTAAATTTTAAATACGTCCTGGTGCTGCCATCTTCGAACAAGCAGCAAGATTTACTAGTGACCGATAATTGCAGATTCCTATAATTACGCAGAAAACTGTAATCACCAGTGATTCATAGGTCGTACTTTTGCTCAGAGATGGCAGCACCAGGATATACAAAAATTTATTATTTTTAATTGTTATTTTAGCTGCATTTTAAATCAAAATCATTCAGTACCGCTCCATAAATTACGATTATTCGATTGGTGTGAGCAGATTTTTAGTTTATAAGTTTTCAAACGAGAAAATAATTGTTTTAACTAAGACACCACCAATTTCGTTATTTCCTTAATTAGTCGGAATGGAGAAAGTTGGCTTTTCTCTTCTGAAACAACGCGGGAAAGAATAAACGTTATGAGATTAATCCTTATTCATTTTTTCCTTATGAAAGAGAAATTTGTGGAAAAAATGTGAATGGTTACAGTTCTCTGCGTAATTACAGGAACCTGTAATTGCACTTAGCTGGCAAGTCTGACTTCTTACTCAAAGATGGCAGCACCAGGGTAAATTAAAATTTAATTTCGATTGTAGTTATTTTAACTGCATATTAATTGAAAATTGTATCAAATCGCTCGATAATTTACGGCTATTCGATTGGCGATTGGCGTTTTTGCTTTTCCAGCTTTGCACTGAAAATATACTAGTTTTCCTCGACGGCACTTTAAGGGTCGATATCTAGAAAAGGGGGTGCGCTACAGAGGAACGGAGCTCGGTTTTGAATGCGCCTCGTCGAGCTCTACATATGTGATTTTTTTCGCGATTTTAGGAGAAAAAATATTTTTTTTGCCGAAAAAGTAGCAAGGTTATAGTCCATGAAAATTTGAGGCTTCCGACGAAAAATAGATTGCCGCGAAAGAAATCAGCCTGATAGAGCTTGACGGGGTGAATCGAATGGCATAAGCCGCAGGTTTCTAACTCGTCCCGTTTTCGAGAAAAAAATTTTGAAAGATATCGATCGGTGACTAAAAAATTTAATAAGTCAATAACGAATCCATATAAGGACTTGATTTTTTTACCGCGAAAAAAATCACACTTATAGAGCGTGAACAGACGAATCGAATGGTGTAAACCGAATCCTCCTAACTCCAACCGTTTCGGAGATATAAATTATTTTATTTAAAACTCAGCGGTGCTTCCACCATTTTTTCCAAGAAAAATCGCGATAACCCGGAAACGAAAAGAGATAGATTAAAGCGGTTTTCACTGAACGGTGACTCGATAAGAGTGCCATTATTCTGAGGTGAAATCATTTTGCTGTTAAACAAAGGAATTTTTTTGTCAATTTAAAAGTTATTATCTTCCCTGCTTTTCAAAAATTCGGGAAGTAATTGCATCTGTCTTACGCAGCTTCCCGAGGGCTAAATGCTAGTGAAAACCCCACCCTCCTAAGTCTAATCGTTTCGGAGATATTAATTATTTTATTTAAAACTCGGCGGCGCATCCACCATTTTTCACAAGAAAAATCGCAGTAACTCGTAAACGAAAAGAGATAGATTGATGCGGTTTCCACCGTAGGGTGGCCCGATAAGGGTGCCATTATTCCGCGGAGGAATCATTTTGTTGTCGAATAAACAAAACTGTTTGTCAATTTAAGACTTAATAGTTTCCCTGCTTTTCAACCATTCTCTTTGTCTTCGCTGAAGTTTAACAAAGAAAAAGATACATTCACAAATACAATTATTTATTTATTTTTTTTTTAAAGAAAAAGAAATTCAACATGACGTCACTTAAAATGCAAAGATTGCATATCAAAAAGCTGCATTTTTCAGTCATTTTTAACATACGACGTCTTGCACCCCTTTGAACGAACGACGCACAGTGGGGCCAAATGCCGGATTTATGGAAAAAACCTTTTATTCCAGAATTTTTGTCCAATCGAAGTGAAACTCGGGAAACTTTAAGAAGGTACTAAATAACAATTTTTGACTTTCTCAAAATTTCAAAAAATTTATCGGACTACCTAAATTTATTTTTAAGGAAATTTAACGCTGCGCTGGAAACGACAATGCTTTTAGATTTTGCCAACTTTCTTTTAATTCTGGAAGAATATATAAAAAAATAACGAAAATGGCATGGAAAGTTATTTATATTTTATTTTAAGGTATGTTAATTATGAAAGTGATTACGCACATGAATTTATACAGGGTGATTCAGAGTAAGTGTCCGACCCGTTAAACACAGATATCCCTTCAAAAAACAAATCAAATAACTGGAGACATAGGGGGGGTCTAACCTGTGTAGTTTTTGATATCAAATGGATTAAAAATTGACATTTAAACTTGTTGGTGGTCATTGGAATAGTTGAATGCGTCACAACAGCAATATACTTTCGAAGGAAAAACACAAAACACGAACATTTAACCTTGAATTGAAACCGTAAAACGACTTATTTGCAAAATGCGAACAATGAACTTGATTTTTTTATGATCTGAGTAGGGATACAATAATAATTTTGTCAGTGGAATCGTGTTTGTGTCTACGTACGTATCAATTCACAGAAATTTGGTGAAATTCTAGCATTTTAAGATTACTGTCCATGAAGAATAAAAACAATTAATCCCGAAGCAGCATCGGGTTCGAAAGACAATTGTTTTTGGTTTTCAAATGACGATTAAGCAGCAGCATCAATAAGAACCTAAGAGTGTGAGGCTCTAAAGTCATTTACTTTATATTTTTTTGCTTTAGAACCACAATCTTCAAAATTCTCGAGGGGTCTGCCACTTCTCTGCAAATAATTCGCATGCGCTGATTGTGAGTCAAAACTAATAGTAAATTCGCCGTCCAACCATTCTTTATTTATTTCTTCTTAAAATTAGTTTTATTGTGACACACCGCCTTCAATCGCCTATTAAAATTGGATAGGAACCGTTTACTTATTTCCGCACAGATACGACCGATTTCATCTTCATTTAGTTCTGAATAGTTCTCCTGCAAATAATTTTCCAACGTAATTTCACCTCAGAAAATGAACTTACACAACTTACTATAAGGTATAATCATTTTAATGTGCGGAACGTTTCTATTTATTACAAACTGACAATAAGGAGCTCTGTTAGCCTCCTTGATTCAAAAAATCATGTTTATACGGGCTGCCGACGCTGTTTTCCGCATCTCTACTTAACTTCGTATTCAATTAATATATATCGCATGCGGTTGATTGCGGCTATGAATTTTTTAGGATAGTTAGTCCAATATTATAGCTTTCAGAAAAAAAAAATATTACAAACCGTAGGAAAGTGAAGCTTTTTTTGTACGCTTACTGAAAATTCGTATTACGCCCAGAAATCTAATTTCGGCTTAATTGTTACGTCTAAGCTTCTTTAAAGAGTAATTATTTTTTTTAGATAAAGCTGTTAGTCTGTACTAACCAAATACATAATGGAGTAATTTTTAAAAATAATCCATGAAGCTGGCGGAATTACAGAACATTACTCTGTTTAAGGTTAATAACTCAATGAATGGGATTTAAGCCCTTATATTAGATTAAAACAAATTTTTACCACAAAACCATCATCACAGCCAGATTCTACGGCTAAAATAATGTAAGAAAAGTCAGTTAGATCAACAAATTAACCATCTTGTAAAATGGATTTTTTTTCCATCTCGGCCCCACTGTGCGACGCCAAGCTGCATTCGATTAATGCAATTATAGTTGCATTAAATACTAGTAGGCACTTTAATAATTAAAGCGAGGATTAAAAAGTCTCTGCTTCAAAGTTTCTCGATGCGATCGCTCGAAATCGGGTCACGTGCGCGCCGCGTCGGTGCTATTTCACCCTCGCTGTGTTAATAATTTACCAGCTGCTTCTCCGACATTTTTTTTTCAAACGATCACAAGTTTTCTGTCGCAATAGTCGAGCGGAGTATTTAAATATTTAATTAGATGAAAAGGTATTTCTATGACCAACAAAGAAAAATGTAGTCTACAATATTCCCACGTGTACACATCGTAAAAACCACACACACATACACACACACACACACATGTATTATTTGTAACGGCCGAGTATGTTTTTAAAATTAGTTAATGCAAATCAAATTAATTTATTTTCACTTTACTTTTGCATATACTCGATCGTATAAGCCGAAACGTGATTTTTACTATTTTATATGTAACGTATAAGACAATAAACATAACTCCAAGAAGGAATGCGATGACGTCCAGAAGAAGATACTGATACCACGGCATGTCGATGGCTGGACTTCTCAAATGTTTAGCCCCCTTATGCCTTAAGACGTACTCTGTCCACCAAACTGCATTGTCAACACCACTGATTGGCTGATCTAATGCCAGTTCTGCAATTTCTTTGATCCTGTTACGGTATCTGAAATATGAAAGTGCATATTAAGTGTGCAGGTGGCCCTACCTTAGAGTTCCTTGTACGCGCGAAGTGTCAAACAGTGATCTTTAACTAAATGGTTATGACTTCAAAAGAACATACTTTTTGTTGTTTATTACTTCCAAGATTGTCTCTTTGAATAACTCTTTAGTAAGTGTCCTGCGATCGACTGACAAACCGTATCCTCGATTGACTATCTTTATGGCGTTGGTATCCTGATCTCCCATGAATGGCATGACGACAAGAGGAACGTGAGTGAATATAGCCTCTTCCATGGATTGAAGGCCCCCTTGCGTTATAAATAATTTAATATTGGGATGCCCTGGAATTTTTAAGTTTGTTTCATTTGTTATACTCTTTCTAGGCACTAAAGATACACGGGGGCAAAGCAATAATATGAGGTACTTTAACAACACAATGAGTAAGAGCCGTGTGACACCATGCAAGTTTTGACATAAAATTGTATAAAATCTTGTACGAAGAGGGACAGGCTACCATCGCTGATGTTCATTGGTTGAATCGATACTTCTTTGTTAATTTGGCGCAAGAAATGGTGACAAATCTTACAAGTGTCGCACGGGCCTAACAGTTGCCTTTGTTTTCGGTCAAATTAATTTAAATATAATAAGTTTTATGACGGTCTTATCAAATGCAGCTTATGACTGAGAATCCATTCCAACTATGGATTAGCTACAACTTTATTTAAAACAAGGTTCGCTGCTGATTTTTGCTTATTTTCAAAGATACTATGCATTCCACTTTGCCCCGACTTCCCCCGATGAGTGAATTACCTTGACAAACTAATTATACACAACATACCCGCATATACATACTTAAAACATCTTGTTGTGGCGACCACTTCATAATTTTTACATTTTCTGGTTTTCCCGGCAACTCATCGGCTTCGAATTTCCACAAAACTTTGTATGGAAGCTCCGAAAGGGTCTCTACGATTACCCGCCGAAGCTTTTCTGGAATGTCTTTGCTTCTAACGTTCGAACCCAAGCTGAAGTAAATGAAACCTTGCTTGGCGCCATCCAAATAATCCTGCAGCTCCTATAAACGAAAAACATGATGAATTTCTGCGACAATAATTATTACCGATCAAATCGAAATGACATGTTTTAAATTTAATGTTTCGTAAAATAAATGAAGCGAGAAAAATAGTACCAAAGACACTTGAAAAGCGCCAGAAACAGAATTTAGAGGAGTCATTTTTTGAAACTTACTGTAGGCAGTGGTTTTGGTACTTCTAAATGAGATCCACCCCCAAAATAAATAAGGGCCGGTACATTAGGCCTTATATAATTAAGTACAGGATTGGCATTCACAAATACCATGTCAATATCGCCCATTAATTCTGTTATGGTATACTCTTTGCCAAAATAATCCCGGAGGTAAGCGTTAGCCGATGAGTCAAATGGCATTTGCATTAACCTCATGATAAAATAATATATGAAGCTCTGTAATCTTTCGGTGAACGTCAATTTTCCTTCAAAAGGCAACGCCCAGTCTGGATATAAAGCAGGATTGACCGGATTCCCAATGGCTTCGTGAATTGCAGTAGTGGCATCCAAAGACAAAACTCCGATAACCGGACAACGAAACCTTTTCCCAAATCCTAACATTGCCGGTTGTAGCAATTCGAGCATGACCAAATCGAAGTGAACACTTTCATTTTTTAACAAATTCTGCAGAGGTGCGTGCTCGAACTGTTCCACAATCATTTCATCCATTACTTCCACGAATACATCGATCATCTCCAGCCACTTGAGTATGATGTTGGTTTCCTCATTCAAAAAAGCAGCTTGAACAGAATCCTTCCTGAAGTGCTTATACGAGAAACCAATGTCTATTTCGGTCAGGTTCGTTAAGCCCGGATCGTTAATGGGGTCAGTCGTGATGAGGGTGACTTGATGCCCCCTGAGGGAGAGGTTCTTCCAAATTGAACGGAACGCTACTTGATGACTGTACGACGGAGTTGGCACGATGCTAAGTATCCTTGCGGCGCTGGAAGTATCAACGCCAATCAAGAAGAAAATTGCGAAAACTAACGACGCAAGAGTCATTTTTAGTTCCCACACTAACTCAATAACTTAAACTGGGGCGTTAACTTTATTTCGGCCATTCTATATACGGCGCGGTCAGATAAGATAGATCCGTGAAAAGAATTTTAATTTTCTTTCATCATCTCAGGTGTTATTACGATCATGCACACGCCACATGGCACGTGTGTGAGGCAAGGCACATGGCACATGTGTGGGCAAGCCACATGGCATACGTGTGGACATGGATTTAATTATTTTTTTTTCTGTAAGCGCCCTACTTCTTGTTGTTCCTCCACAATGCTGCGTAATTAGTTGAGAGGCAAAACATTTTATTTTGAAACGCAGGTATTTAAAAAAAAAAAAAATTGCAAGAGCAAACTTCTTCGTCACTGCGTTAAAGTTAAGAAGAGTGTTGAGTCAGCAACATACATAAGTGGGTGACTAAAAACAAGTGTCTTGTTAGATAAGTTTCGCAAATCTTGAAATTGTGTTCCCTCAAGTACCGCAGGCATTCCTTAGAATCGTGAACACTTAGGAATGATAGGTGTAAATAATGCTTACTTACTAAAAATAAAATATCTCTCGGGCCTTCCATTTAAGGCACGCAACTATAGTGATGTGCCGACTCGAGTAAACTCGGTACCGGACTCGATTCTTTACGGTACTCGAATAACTCGAGAACTGAACTTTTGAAACTCGAGTATAGTATTCGAGTACTGAATACTGAAAAAATGAGTATTTTCTTACTCGAGTACTGGAATCGGGTATTTTCTTATTCATGTACTGGAATCGAGTATTTTCTTACTCGAATACCGGAATCGAGTGTTTTTTTTAATCGAGTACTTTATGCTGCCGCGACGAGTTAAATCATGGACTCGTGAAATGTCTTCTATTCTTAGCATACTTAATCGTGTGGAGAACTCTTCGAAATGGACTCGAGTTTTAAGTCAAATTGGAGTACTGCAATTTTAGGAAAAAATACCGATTGATATAAATATCGGGCAGGTTTTCGGTAGACTCGTGAAACTTCGATTAACACTTGAAATGAGAATCGTGTGCTTCTTAGCTAAGCAACCAGGAATTTTATATTTGGTTTGTTTCTTGAAAATTTTAACAGGACTTTTTTTATATATTTGAAAAAATGAATTTCTAAGAATCCTAGAATAAATACACATCAAAGATAGTAAAGAAATATTACTAGAAATTAACAAGGAGTTAAATATACAGCGTGCCCCCGGATTGAGTTCGCGATACCAAAAATTTTTTAATTCAGATTTCATATTTTCAGTTCAGATCTGCTTGGTGTGAAATGAATTTGACCTCGAAAGTTTTCAAGGTAATAAAATTTGCATTCCTTTTGAATTTAGGAGACAATTTTACTAATATAAAATGATTCTCTTTGAAATTATGGAAATATCAAATTTCAACGTCCTATATTCATTCATTTGTTTTTTTTTTCTACTTCCTAATTACGTCATTTTTAATCTGATTATTTGTTTATTCATCTGCATATTTTAAATGATACAATTTAATTTTTCTCATTCTTTTATATCATACGTTCGTTTATCAACTTTGTTATTTTAAATGGAACATCCTACATGTTTTTACATATTTGAAATTTTTGTTTTCCAGTATTGAAAGCCACGAGTCATGAAATTTAGTTCTAATGCGATCAAGTAATTTGACAAAAATATTTCTTTGGATTGTATTTGATTTTAGTTTTTATTGGGAATGTTTCTGTCATTATTTTGATACCAAATACTTCATACTTTCTTTGTAAATCATTTAAAACATGGCGACCGTAGATCCTAAATAAATGAAGCTCTGCCTTAAATGATTTAAATTATTATCAAAGCACGTATATTATTTTTAAAAGGGTACATAATCCAACATTACAAACTTTTCATCTTTCTTTTAATTAGAGAACGAATTTTAATAAATTCTTCTTTTTACACAAATATCAAACAATAATAATAATATATATCTTTTTATGTAAGCTGTAAGGACAATTTAAACATTTAAAAGTTGTTTTAAACAGCTGTTTTTTTTTTGTTTAAAACATGTTTAATTTAGGGTCAATTTTAAATATGTTTTAAACAAAAAAAAACTGTTTGAAACAAAAAAAAAACAGAAACTTCGTTCTTAAAAAATAACAGTTTTTTTTCCAACCCTGCATCACACACAACAATTTACAAACTTAGGATAAAGATTTTGAATTTTCTAAAAAAAAATCCACCCTCCCCGCCCTCCAAATTTAGATTAATAAACCACTTGACAACGTTCTTACTAATCACACCAATAAGAACTGAACTGTTTAACTCATTAATTTATTGTTTTACTCTAACTGCTTAACTCATTCATTTGATTTGAAACCTACTTACAAACTTCCCTTTCTTACTAGGAAGAGACGGAGTGTTTTTTCCGTCTCTCGCTTAACTGCGAGTGCGTTAATTGCATTCATGTAATAATGTCATCTGCTGGAGTGGTATTCTCGAATAGGTTCAAACGACTTGGACGCCTTTGTCAACATGGAATTCTCTCTCTTTCTGAAAAGAGCTGAGATCTGCGAGCTAAGCAGAAGTCGTTAAACCATTCTAGACGAGCAGAAGTCGTTAAACCATTCTAGACGATTTCCAAGGCAATTAAACCGCGTCGACGACCGCACTTGCGCAATACTTACTAAACCATTTTGGGGCGTATTCTGTAACTTTTTAACGAGCTGTTAAAATTTAGAGGTCCTTTGAAATTTTAAATGCAGTTCGATGATTCAATCTTTAAATTTAACGATTTTGATACAGAAAGTACACGCGCGTTAAATTTTACGTTGTTCCAAAAATAAAAACAAACAAACGAATTTAGATAATAATTTTCTACACCTGATAGTATTAAGTATAGCAAGTTTTATTCTTAATTATTCACAGTGAGTCACGATCGAAGATTAAAAATTTAATTGCCGCGTGTATTATTAGACGTACACACAAACATGTAGTGTAGACGAATTAGATAAGATTATTGTGACAGGATTATGAGATTATTAGGTATGAAACATTCACAGTTACGTCTGGTAGAGGTCTTGGGGCTGATTTCGCAGTCACTGTTTAACTTTGATATTCTTTAATAATAATAATCTTAAATACAAAGTTTTTTTTTTTAATTTCGAACCGGACAGAAAAATGGTGGGAAAATACTCAGCGTTTCGCTACAGATTTATAGCTTCGTCAGGAGCGAAACGTTGAGTGTTTTCCCACCGTATTTCTGTCCAGTTCAAGATTAATAAAAAGACGTTGTACTTGTACAATTTTCATCGGACAAGAATTAACTTCGATTTAATCTTAAGTTAATTTCAATCTGTTCCTATATGCGAATAAACTGATTAAAGATTAAAGTTGAACTGTGACTGAAAAACCGGGCCCAAAATTGGTGTTTTCCGAGTTAACTCCCCCCCCCCCCCCCGCCGAAAATATGTAACAGAAAAAAACACTTTGGAGTCTTCAGAATGTACGTTAACAAAGTGATAAGAATAAGAAATAATTGCAAAATATAAATATTGTCACTCCAACGGGCAATTCAAATTTAAAAAAGGCAACGGTCGATAGTTTACAATGATTAAAAAAAAAGAAATTATTCGATTACATAAAAGACTTAAACCGAGTTAAGAATGTGATATGTAAAGGTTCGGATGTCCAGTACGCAATCAGTATAAGAAATGGGCATGAATCACCGTTTCTTATACTGATTACGTACTGGACATCCGAACCTTTACATTTCACATTCTTAAGTCGGTTTAAGTCTTTTATGTAATCGAATAATTTCTTTTTTTTTTTTTTTAATCATTGTAAACGGTCGCCGGTCGTTCTCAACTCTCAACGTTCCTTATAAGAAGTCGTGTCGTGTGAAACTCAGTTTCAAGAAATAGTTCTTGAAACTGAGTTTCACACGACACGACTTCTTATAAGGAACGTTGAGAGTACCAAAACTGCGATATTGCCCCTAATTTAAGCACTCAATTGAGTACGTCTTTTGCAGAGCAAATGCATTATCCAATATCCCTCACTTTTCACATGTCCAGAGAGATGAAAAGTGCTTAAGTAGAGCGAGAAAGTGCTTATGTAAATCGGTTTACCCCTAATTTAAGCACTCAATTAAGTACGTTTTTTGCATAGCAAATGCAATATCCAACATCCCCCACTTTTTGCCAGAGTCAGAGAGAGATGAAAAATGCTTAAGTGGAGCGGTGTACCCCTAATTTAAGCACTCAATTAAGTATACTTCTTGCATAGCAAATGCAACATCCACTTTTCACAAGCTAGAGAGACAAAAAGTGCTTAAGTAAAGCTGAAAATTGCTTAAGTAGAGCGATATACCCCTAATTTAAGCACTCAATTAATGCATAGCAAGTGCAACATCCAATATCCTCCACTTTTCACAACTCAGAGAGATGAAAAGTGCTTAAATAGAGCCGAAAGTGCTTAAGTAAAGCGGTTTACACCTAATTTAAGCACTCAATTAAGTACGTTTTTTGCATAGCAAATGCAACATTCAATGTCCCTCACTTTTCACATGCCGGGAGATGAAAAGTGCTTAAGTAGAGAGGTATACCCCTAATTTAAGCACTCAATTAATGCATAGTAAATGCAACATCCAATATCCTCCACTTTTTACAAGTCAGAGAGATGAAAAGTGCTTAAGTGGAGCGGTGTACCCCGAATTTAAGCACTTAATTAAGTATGTTTCTTGCATAGCAAATTCAACATCCACATTTCACAAGATAGAGAGATGGAAAGTGCTTAAGTAGAGAGGTGTACCCTTAATTTAAGCACTCAATTAATGCACTGCGAATGCAACATCCAAAATCCTCCACTTTTCACAACTCAGAGAGATGAAAAGTGCTTAAATAGAGTGGAAAGTGCTTAAGTAAATCGGTTTACCCCTAATTTAAGCACTCAATTAAGAATGTTTTTTTTGCATAGCAACTGCAACATTCAATGTCCCTCACTTTTCACACGTCCGAGAGATGAAAAGTGCTTAAGTAGAGAGGTATACCTCTAATTTAACTACTCAATTAATGCATAGCAAATGCAACATCCAATGTCCTCCACTTCTTACAAGTCAGAGAGATGAAAAGTGCTTAAGTGGAGCGGTCTACCCCTAATTTAAGCAATCAATTAAGTATGCTTCTTGCATAGCAAATGCAACATCCACATTTCACAAGCTAGAGAGATGAAAAGTGCTTAAGTAGAGAGGTATACCCCTAATTTAAGCACTCAATTAATGCACAGCGAATGCAACATCCAAAATCCTCCACTTTTCACAACTCAGAGAGATGAAAAGTGCTTAAATAGAGCGGAAAGTGCTTAAGTAAATCGGTTTATCCCTAATTTAAGCACTCAATTAAGTATGCTTTTTTGCATAGCAAATGCAACATTCAATGTCTATCATTTTTCATATGTAGGAGAGATGAAAAGTGCTTAAGTAGAGAGGTATACCCCTAATTTAAGCACTCAATTAATGCACAGCGAATGCAACATCCAAAATCCTCCACTTTTCACAACTCAGATGAAAAGTGCTTAAATAGAGCGAAAAGTGCTTAAGTAAATCGGTTTACCCCTAATTTAAGCACTCAATTAAGTATACTTTTTTTGCATAGCAAATGCAACATTCAATGTCCCTCACTTTTCACATGTTCGAGAGATGAAAAGTGCTTAAGTAGAGCGGAAAGTGCTTAAGTAAAGCGGTATACCCCTAATTTAAGCACTCAGTTAATGCATAGCAAATGCAACATCCAATATCCTCCACTTTTTACAAGTCAGAGATGAAAAGTGCTTAAGTGGAGCGGTATATCCCTAATTTAAGCACTCAATTAAGTATGTTTTTTGCATAGCAAATTCAACATTCAATGTCCCTCACTTTTCACATGTCCGAGAGATGAAAAGTGCTTAAATAGAGCGGAAAGTGCTTAAGTAAATCGGTTTACCCCTAATTTAAGCACTCAATTAAGTACGTTTTTTGCATAGCAAATGCAATATTCAATATCCCCCACTTTTCGCCAGAGTCAGAGAGAGATGAAAAGTGCTTAAGTGGAGAGGTATACCCCTAATTTAAGCACTCAATTAAGTGTGCTTCTTGCATAGCAAAAGCAACATCCAATATGCCCCACTTTCCATAAGTCACAGAGATGCGTAAAGTGCTCAGATAGAGCAGTACTCTAATTGAAGGGTCCAATGCAAAAAGTACCTAAGTATACCTTCTCGTAGAAATAACTTTAAGCACCTCATGATGAATATTTTGTTAAACCATGGACTGATGTATTTGAAACTATATTAAAAATAAACGTAACGTACAATTTTATAGAATTTTTGCTTTCTTCCATTTCGCATATACAGCTGCAAAACTTTCTGCTTTAATTATCTCATGTCGATAGCAGCTTTTAGTGATTTGCAATTAGGCACTTTTTGCATTGGACCATTCAATTAGTGTTCGTTCCTCGTTGAAGTTTATCAATCAGTCAGTTTTCTCAATTTCGCGAATGAAGATACCAATTCTTCGCGGTGTGTTGTCGTAATCAATTTAATCCGAATTTTTCCCATTTTATTAATTTAATTTAAATTCTGTGTTTCAGGAAAATCAGCGTTGGTGAGTTGAAAGATCAGAAAGAATTTTACGCGTACAAAAAGCTACTTTCTGCTTTGACTTTGTACCGAATAATCCACCTTTTTCTCTCGCCATTTTTTTTTGTTTAATTTAACGTTAGAATTCTTTGGTATTTATTTATTTTGTTACCTTGAATTATTGGAAATTTCTTTACATCGGACAGAAAAATAATTAACAACGAGAAACCGTCTCGTCAATACAATTTGATCAGTCTTGATGACATACTCTCGAAAAACATACTTACTTACTTTGGGTAAAGGTTTTGATGACATACTCTCGAAAAACATACTTACTTTGGGTAAAGGTTTCGGCGTTTCTAAATGAGTTCCTCCTCCAATATAAACAACGGCTGGCACTTTCGGCCTTATACTCGAAAGTATCGGATTCGTATTCAAAAATAACATGTCAATATTCGCAAGCATTTCCTCGATGGTCGGATACGTTTCGCCAAAGTTTTCCCTCACAACCGGTTCCATTAACGGTCGTAAGAAAAGCCTGTCCATTAATCTCACCGACATCGAATGAAGGAAGCTCTGAAGTCTCTCGGTGAACGTTAGTCTTCCCTCGAAAGGCAAGACCACGTCGGGGTACACCGAGGGGTTAGTAGGATTCCCCATCGCCTCGTGTAACCGAAGGAATCCGTCCAACGAAAATAATCCAATGACCGGGCAATTGAATCGCCTGCCGAAAGCCAGCGGCGCCGGATTCATCATCTCAACCATGACCAGATCGAAACGAAGACTTTCGTCGTCGATTAAACGTCGCACTTCTGAAGACTTGAATTGTTCATCTATCATTTTAGGTATCAATTCCTTGGTCTTTAGAAATAATTTTATGTATTTGAGTACGCTGTTGCTTTCTTCGTCCATAATCACTTTCTGAACGCGTTCACCCTGCAAGTGCTTATACGAAAATCCAACGTCGATTTCCGTCAAGTTGGTTAAACTGGGATCGTTCATCGGATCCGTGGTGATCACAGTTATTTGGTGTCCTCTGAGCGAGAGACTTTTCCAAATCGGCCTGAACGCAACCTGATGACTGTACGATGGGGTTGGTACGACACCCAGGATTTTCGCGGAACCGGAAATATCAATAATTACACTCACGAAAAAACATATCACTGCGGCAGCATACATTTTGTAAAAGTAATCATTTTCATATTGTTATATTATTTATACGGACAATTAAAGATAAGATAAACTTGAGTATCTGGTTTGTAACTGGAGTCGTCGAGAGGATTTGCACATCTGCAGGTACTCAGAGGGTGACTTTCTCAAATGAATCTATTTGCAATTCGTGGCGACTTGCGTAAAATATTAAACACAATCTCGCTGATGACAAATTCCTGTGGTATTCCGGAAGGTCGACTTCTTGCACGCTCCCGCATTACTTAAGCATTATTCCCTTCCATGCTGTCGTGCGAGTGGGACACATCGGATGTTGCATTTGTTATGCACGAAAAATCCTTAATCGAGTGTATAATTAGGGGCAATATTGCAACTTCCCAGACTCCACTCGGAAGTTGAATTATTACCCCCCCTAATTATACACTCGAGTCTCAGAAGTTGCAATATTACCCCTAATTATACACTCGATTAATGATTTTTCGTGCATAACAAATGCAACATCTTTCTGCTCTGCTAATGCCATCTCAGTTCTAGGAAATTGCGGCCGGCGCTGTATGGTTCAAGCCCGGTTCTTATACAGAACTCGTTCGTGTTTCAAATACTTTTAATATAAGAATAATTTAATCGCAACATTTAATTTTCTATAAAAACTTATCTGCGTACTGAATATCCGAGCCTTCACCAGTACTATCGACGGGGGGGGGTGGCTAATTTGCCATCTTCTTCTTAATCTTCTGTCCTCCTTGAATCACTTCTTTAATAAATTACGTTAGGACTACGTGTGGTTTCGTAGGATTTATTTAAATAGCTCTGGTGTACTGAATATCAGAACCTTTACCAGTATTATCGACGGGGACGTGAATAATTTGCCATCTTCTTCTTAATCTTCTGTTCTCCTTGAATCACTTCTTTAATAAATTACGTTAGGACAACGTGTGGTTTCCTAGGATTTATTTAAATATCTCTGGCGTACTGAATATCCGAACCTTTACCAGTATTATCGACGGGGGCGTGGCTAATTTGCCGTCTTCTTCTTAATCTTCTGTTCTCCTGGAATCACTTCTTTAATCAATTACGTTCGGACTACGTGTGGTTTTGTAGGATTTATTTAAATATCTCTGGCGTACTGAATATCAGAACCTTTACCAGTATTATCGTCGGGGGCGTAGGTAATTTGCCGTCTTCTTCTTAATCTTCTGTCCTCCTTGAATCACTTCTTTAATAAATTACGTTAGGACAACGTGTGGTGTCGTAGGATTTATTTAAATAGCTCTGGCGTACTGAATATCCGAACCTTCACCAGTATTATCGACGGGTGCCTGGGTAATTTGGCATCTTCTTCTTAATCTTCTGTTCTCCTTGAATCACTTCTTTAATAAATTACGTTAGGACAACGTGTGGTTTCGTAGGATTTATTTAAATATCTCTGGCGTACTTAATATCCGAACCTTTACCAGTATTATCGACGGGGGCGTGGGTAATTTGCCGTCTTCTTCTTAATCTTCCGTTCTCCTTGAATCACTTCTTTAATCAATTACGTTAGGACAACGTGTGGTTTCGTAGGATTTATTTAAATATCTCTGGCGTACTGAATATCCGAACCTTTACCAGTATTATCGACGGAGGCGTGGGTAATTTGCCGTCTTCTTCTTAATCTTCTGTTCTCCTTGAATCACTTCTTTAATAAATTACGTTAGGACAACGTGTGGTGTCGTAGGATTTATTTAAATAGCTCTGGCGTACTGAATATCCGAACCTTCACCAGTATTATCGACGGGGGCGTGGGTAATTTGGCATCTTCTTCTTAATCTTCTGTTCTCCTTGAAACACTTCTTTAATAAACTAGAACCAATTCAGGAAAGCATAACATTTTCAGTATAAACTTTCTCAGTTGATAAGAGTCTGAAACGGAATTAGATAGACTAAACAATGACAAGTTCGTGCCACTTCTGAATGCGCAAATCCAGACCAGACCTAACAGGATTGAAAAAGTTCCTTTAGATCTCCCTCTGATCCAAGTAGCGTTGACGTCAGTGCATTACGTAGACTCTAGGGTTTCCAACGGTACAATTAACCCGACCGCCCCCCCCCGCCCCTCCCCGGTCGATGACAACTTCAAAGGGTCGTTGGGCCCGTAAGCGTCTTTTGGGGATCGATGAATACTTAAAGGTCGACTACAAGTTGACTAAACTCCATCCACCATACATTTTGTGTTACTCTATTTAATTTATTTGCACCTTACGGAGAGGGAGACTGCCATCACCCCACCCCCACACTTTAAAAATTCTTTCCTTTCAGACGAAAATTATTGTGATAAAGAAAATCAATATTTTTGTAGCAAAATTACAGCACGGATGGAGAGTAATAAGGAAAGTCCGCGTAGTTAATAATACGCGGAGTTCCCTAGCTCGAGTGGAGATTTGGGTTGTGGGTCGAACTTGAACGATGATAGGTCAATTCAAGACGCTCATCTCTGCGAACGGATTGCCTGGCTTACGCGCAAAAGGGCAAATTCTACACTGAAACTACAATACTGGCAATTTATTGGTCTCAAAACCAAGTAAAACATGTTTGAATTTTTTTAGTTATTTACTATTTAACAGTAAATCAAACGAACAAGATTCATTTCAGTAGCTATTCGAGGGCCTGGATTAAAAACCTAACAGTGGCTGATGATGTTGACGACAAAGAGCGTGTCCCAGAAACCCGCTTGCTTGCTAACCAACGTTCCTGAGTTTAAGTGCATTCGCTGTAATTTTCAACTTAAAATTAAACTCACGAACGTTGGTTAGCAAGCAAGCGGGTTTCTGGGACACGCTCTTTGTCGTCAACATCATTCGAAAATAAATTGCAAAGCACCTGCGGTGTTGGTACTTTCTCGTCGTCCGGTGATGAGACGGTCGACACGCTATCCTTATTTCTAGGTTTTTCTTTATTTTATTCCGATTTTTGATATTCTAAATCGGCCGATTTTTTATTTGTTTTCATTTATTAGTCTATCTTTGTTTTTTGCTTGAAATTTCTTTTGTTCCTTTCTGCGATATTTCTAATTAAACAAATACGACGCGCTTAACATAAAGCACAAAGTGAAAAGAATTTCACTATTTTTACATCAGATGAATATGAATTCAACAAATTTCGAATATAAAGGCCGGTCCACACGCAACGTTTCTGTATGTATTCAGTTTTGATTGCGCAGGCACAATATTATTAAAAGCGTTGCAATTTTTAACAGTGCCGGCGCGTTACTTTAAGGAGTTCTTCAGCCAGTATTTCGCATTAAGTTCGAATTTACGTCATATTTAGTTATGACGACGCAATATTGTTCAACACCCGCGGTCATCAAAAAAAAAAAGTCGCCTCAACCTACAAGCTATTAATATCTAACGATATAACGGGCATCAGATTCACATTAAAGACACCGTTGGCCGTTATCCTGGCAATACCTGGAATGTCCTTTTTGGGTTTCAACGGTTTTTATGTGCGTTTCAAGAAAGAACAACTGCGTCGGCTTCTCTTCGCGGCGAAATACAAACGAATGCCGGCCGCTTTAGTTTCATTTTCGTTTCCATGCTCGTCACACCGTAACGCAAGCGTGAGGGATTAACTTCCTGCGCTTTACTGGACGCGTTGATTGGACAATCAGCTAACGTGTTGAAGTTGTGGGGAAGGGGGGAGGGGGTTAGCCAAGTGGTGTTATATAATATCTGACGTTATAACGCCACAGATTCACAAGGAAGGCACCGCTGGTCGTTATCTGGCAATAATTTGTGTGTCCGTTTTGGGTTTTAATGGTTTTTATTTGCGTTTCAAGGAAGAACACCTGCGTCGGCTTCTCTTGGCGGCGGAATACAAACGAGTGCCGGCTACTTTAGTTTTATTTTCGTTTCCATGCTCGTCACTCTGTAACGCAAGCGTGAGGGATTAACTTTCTGCGTTTTACCGGACGCGTTGATTGGACAATCGGCTCCTACGTTGGGGGAGTACAATACTGTTTACTGCCGGTCATCAAGGAAGTCGCTTCAACGTATTTTTCTTGGCGGCAAGCTATTAATGTATCTAACGATATTCTAACAGATAAGAGTATCCAACAAGTACAGATATTTACCCATCATAATTAAATATGTAAGTCCAATGATGCCGGAAACGGGGTTTCAAATGCAAATTCACGGTAATTAGCGGTGGAGCGCTTTCCAGTTTTTCACTGGATACGATCTTTGATCTTAACTAATCAGAACGCGATTGTGATCTTCCCTCCTGTGAAAGGTAACATACGTCATCATGTAAGTTGATTGTTATTAATAAATATATTATTTATGTACTTTGTCTCTGATGATCCCAAACCTACCGTAACAATATAACGCCACAGATCCACATTAAAGGCGCCGCCGGTCGTTATCTGGCAATACTTGGAATGTCCGTTTTTGGGTTTTAACGGTTTTTATTTGTGGTTCAAGAAATAACACCTGCGTCGGCTTCTCTTGGCGGCGGAATACAAACGAGTGCCGGCCGGTTTGGTTTCATTTTCGTTTCCGTAGACGTCATGCGGTGACGCGAGCGCGTGAAAGGTTGACTTTCTACGTTGCTGGATGCGTTGATCGGACTCTCAGCGCCCATATTGAAGTTGGGGGCCAGCCAAGTGGTGTTATGACGTAATATTATTCAACAGCCGGTCATCAAAGAAAGTCGCTTCATCGTACTTTTCTCTGCGGCAAGCTATAAACGCGTCAGATTCACATTAAAGACACCGCCGGCCATATTCTGGCAATAATTGGCGTGGCCCTTTTGAGTTTGAACGGTTTTCACTTACGTTTTAAGAACGAACACCCGCGTCGGCTTCTCTTGGCGGCGAAATTCAAACGAGTATCGGACGGTTTAGTTTCGTTTTCGTTTCCGTGTCAGTCACGCGATAATACGCGGGTAGGGGGGGTCGAGTTTCTACGTTACTAGACGCAAAACAGAACAAACGAACAGTGATTTTTGGAACATCGTGTACCGCCGTCGCGATACGATCGTGAGGACACCACTTGAAAAGCCCGTAAATTTGTCTCCCTAATTTATTTCAATGTAATAAATTAGTGTAAAACAAACACAACTGACGTTTTCGCTTGAAGCGAGCCTTTATTAAAACACTTAAAAATAACCTGCAAACTGAAAACTGTCCGTATTGCGTGCACGAATGGTTTAAGGTCTGGAACTGTTTGGATTTAAACTTTGACAGTGGAATAGTAGCGCGAGTCTTCTTCGAAAGCTACAACATCATAATTCGATCCGCTATCTGCAAACGCGTGTTTCAACAGCAGATAGATGTATAATATGAGATACTAGCCGCTTTCCAATTACGAATTTCAAGCACCTGAGATGATCTGATCCGAGCTACACTTCCGGGATTTTAATGGGATAGGTCATATATGTGTGGTCATAGATACAGGTGCGTGAGGGGACGGGGGAAAGCAAAAAAAAGATCAGTTCAAGTGCGTTCCGCACCCTGCTGCAATTGGAACATGTTGGATCAGTTCGGAGGAGCTGCTCATTTTGTCAATTGGAAAGCGGCTATTATTCGAAAATGCTTACCAAGGTTCGACAGATTTTCTTCCATTGTGCTGGGTCTCACGGTTTTCCTACAGTTAACTTTTTTGAATTTCCTGCAAAATTTCAAGCTGACTTTCTCCAACTTAGTTTTCGCTCATTAATTACCTCCACAATACGAAACCAACGCAGCACAGCAAGGGCAAAACGAGTAAACCGAAGAGGCCCGAGTACTTTTCGTTTCCACTTCCCTCTTGATAGGTAGTCTTGCATTGGACTTTTTTCACCCTCGACCTGGTCTTGTTCATGTAGGTGCTTGAAAGCAGGAACGTTACGATGTAATTCGTTCCCATCTTCAGAACTCTGTTGTACACGTTGAGCTCCAACTTGTTGGAGTATTGCATTTCGCCGGAGCCAATCAGGATCTTCCGGTCCGCGTTACCATCGATGTGCAGCTCCCCGGCGATCCATGAGAAATGGAACTCGTCGACGTCGGCCAGTTCTTCAATATGTTTTGATATCTCAAATGAGTTCGACGGCCTTTTCGTATTGAGCTCGGTTACGATAATGTAGATGACGCTGAAAGATTTGTTTCGTTAGCACAGGACTCCCCGCAGACCCAAATAAAAAAAAAAAAAACAAGTAACCTATCCTGGACGAGGTTTTTGGGCGCCGGTATTATCATCGATAGGTTACTGTTGCCAGCTTCTTGCAGGTAAGGATCCGCTGAGAACTCGGGAGCTTCGGGCGGGCTGTACGTTTCTAATTGAATCGACGGGGATTCCCCCGCCTCGGTTTTTGCGGCTACCGCCACGGTTATCTTCGTTGACGGTGTCGCGTTAGTCACCTGCAAAACAAAAGACGTCCAGGAATGCGTTGTTAGCGGTGACCTAAAACTACCGTGTAGGTGTACAGCAGTTGTTCCTTTTCTTGGGTGGTGGTTTGCAGGACGTTGTTGATTTTGACGGTGAAACCTGTCAAAGGGCCGTTGGTAACGTCCGGGTGGATCCAGGACACCGTCAAATTATAATAGTCGTCGTCCCATTCGGCCGTTAAATTTTTTGGCGGCTCGGGTTCTAAAAATATAAATTATTTGCCGGTGTTGCGTTCGTTTCTTTATCTGAAGCGTACTTCCCACGGTGAGCTTTCCGTTGACGGAGCTTCGCGGTCCGTACTCATCAGGCAACTCATTCCGAGCACGCACCTGTAAACAAGATGGCAGGTTGACGTAAGCAATCAGTTTCTTCTTTTGTTTTTTTTTAAGAGGACTTGCACTTACATCAAATTGGACATCATAATTTTCGTATTTCTTGATGATGACGGTTGCGCACAGGCATCCCGGCCATAACTTACACCAATCGCCTTTAACGGTTCGTTGTTTTTCTACGTAGAAATAAGAGAGGGCGTGGTAACTTATCTGGTAGTCCTTGAGGATACCTGTCGGTGGATAGGGTGGACGCCAACGTAGAGATGCGGAATCTTTTGTTTTCGAGTAGACAGTCAGGTTTCGTACTGAGTGGGGCGCTGAAAACACCATCTCACTTTAGAAGAGCTAATCACTTTAACCTCCCGTCATTACCAGCGGGAGACGTCAAGAAATTCTGCGTCAGTGTTCGATTTAAGTAATTTCCATACGTCCTTTCCACCTTCACTTCCAATTTATAATCCGAGTAGGCCAAGACTCTGAAGTCGATGTGGGCGTTTGCGTCGTTGGTGACCGTCAAAATTTTGGGCATGCAGGTGCACCAAGCATTGGAACAGCACAGCTTGGCGTGGTACGTCAACAAACCCCGCAGGTTTTCACATTTCTGTTTGAAAACCAAACGCGCGTATCCGTCCAGGTCGCGGTTCAATGTCAACGAAGGCAGCTCATCAACATCGGGAGTCTCTGCAAAAAGCAAACAACCCCTGCACTGCCAGAAAAAAAAAAAAAAACTGTAAGCGCACCTTCTTCCAACGTGCTGACCGAGATGTAAGCTGGATCACCTTCCATTGTAGTCAGGCCCTCCACTTGAATTGTGTACGTAGAATAAGGAATTAGGCCTTTTATTGTGTACATCCTTTCAGAAGTTGTGTTTTTCCCAACGGATTGGTTGTTTTTAAGGACGTCCTTGCAACCAAGGTTCCTGGAATGCTTAAACGCGGAAAGAAAATAGTGAAAATTGAGAGAATGTTACGGTTTGGAACACCGCTTCTTTAGAAACAACCTGTATATTAAGTTGGACACGCATTTATTCTCGATTGCAAGATATTAGGAAACCGCGCGTGTGGGAAAGTGCTTCGTGCCGCGCCTATTTCGTCGGATTTTATTGCACTTAAAGGCAGTTTTTTAACCATCGTCTTCGTCGCTGAAATATTTAAATTCCTGAAACTTTAAAAGATCTCGCGCTTTTTGTGTTTAAAACTCAGACGCTTTTGTTAATTTGTTTTAAAATACTCTGGTCATGGAATGGTGTAAAATTCTCGATGCGTGTATTAAGTTGGACGAGCATTTATTCTTGATTATACGATATTACAAAATCGCGGGCGTGGAAAAGCGCCTGTTTCGTCGGATTTTATTGCCTATAAAAGCATTAAATGATCTTGCGCTTTGTGTTTTAATTCAGACACTTTTGCGCATTCGTTTTAAAATACTCCGGTCATGGAATGGTGTAAATTTCTCGATGCATATAATATTGAGTTGGATTCGCATATTTATTCTCGATTGTACAAAATTAGGAAACCGCGTGAGGGAAAGTGCTTCATGCCGCGCCTATTTCGTCGAATTTTATAGCATTTGAAAACAGTTTATTTTAAGCATTGTCTTCGTCGCTGAAATATTTAAATTCCTGAAACTTTAAATGATCTCGCGCTTTTTGTGTTTAAAACTCAGACGCTTTTGTAAATTTGTTTTAAAATACTCTGGTCATGGAATGGTGTAAACTTCTCGATGCATATAATATTGAGATGGATTCGCATTTATTCACGAAGGTACAAAATTGGGAAACCGCGTTTGGGAAAGTACTTCATGCCGCGCCTATTTCGTCGGATTTGATTGCATTTTAAAGCAGTTTATTTTAACCATTGTCTTCGTCGCTGGAATATTTAAATTCGTAAAACATCAAATGATCTTAAGCTTTGCGTGAGGTTTTAAATCAGACGCTTTTGTGCATTCGTTTTTTAAAATACTCCGTCCATAAAATGGTGTAAAATTTCTCGATGCATATAATATTAAGCTGGATTCGCATTTACTCTCGATTGCACAAAATTGGGAAATCGTGTGTGTGGAAAAACGCTGCAAACCGCGCCTATTTCGTCGGATTTTATTGCATTTAATAGCAGTTTTTTTTTAAACCATCGTCTTCGTCGCTGGAATATTTAAATTCGTAAAACATCGAAAATGATCTCTCACGCTTTGTGTTGTTTTAACTCGTCAGCGGCGTTTGTGCATTCGTTTTAAAATAGTCCGATCGTAGAATGCATCGGCATCTTTTTCTGTGGTTTTAATTAAATCGTAACTTCGTTTGGAGTTTCTATTCTTAGACAGAATTGCCTCATCTTTTGAAACGTTTACAAGCAAGCGCATTTCATCTATTTCGTGAGAACCGTTCTAAATTATTATTCCACGTCCACAACGAAATTTTAAAACGCCATGAATTTTATCGCGCGATTATGCGACAACTTTGGTTTGATAAATTAATTTTAAGTATTTACTGTTTCACGTTATACGCATGGTCAGTACTGAACCTAATTGGTTTTATTAATTGTTCAAGTTGAATATCGTAAACATATTTATTTTTAAGTTCGTTTTGGTGTTAGAGAAAGCTGTCTTGAACATTCGAGTGTAAAGGTATCTCCTGGAAATCTTCGATTATCATCGCGCGCTATGGATACTCGGGAGTCGGTTCTATAGTGCGCATGTCGGGTACGGTAACTCCCTGGCGCCCTTAATGTTTAATCCACCCTTCTTCTTCAGAGACTAGCTAGCTCGAGGTAGCTGCTTGATTCTTCAGCGCAATTTGCCACCAGGTAAGTGACCGGGAATTAACGTAATTGTAATAAGTTGGTAGCAATGTTTTATACAAGACATTGATCACTGGTTTGATGACTTACCTACCTAGCATATGGAAATTATTCCAGAATGTTAATTCTGGGGATATTCCAATCATTTTTTTAAAATTAGGATGAAGAAAATACAAAACATTTACCGCATAAGACACCCTGTAACACCAGATATTCCCGTTGGCCACTTCTGGGGGTTCCCAGGTGACGGTAATTTCTGTCGAAGTCCTGCCCGAAACCACCAAATTCCGAACCCTCGTGGGTACTGCAACAAACACAGGTTTACTCCAACACGGTGGTATTTGAAGGAACTTCAACTCTTACTTCCTTCCAGGGTGATAAAAGGAATCGCAAGCGTTTCGTTGGTTCTGTTGAAGTACACTGTTAAATTATATGGAGTGTACGGCAGAAGGGAAGTCAGAGAGAAGTTTCCTTCGGAAATCTGATGGAAGTTCTTGGCGTCGACAGAAATCCGGAACTCACGCAGCGGACAGGTTTCAGGCGAGGTCTGAATTATACGGGGCGATAACAAAAATGTGAATACTGTTGATGTAAGTTACCTTGACGTTTACTTCTGCGCTCACGTTAGTCGGACGAATTTTTATGTCCCCTCCCGCCAAACCAGCACACGTCGTCGTAACTTCCATCTCTTTTGAAAATACTTCCTTGTGGTAAGTATCATTCGACGGCCGCAAAAGCACCCGAACTATGTACTTCGTGTCACGAATTAAACCTTTGATTACTTTCGGATTCGGATCATTGGCGGAGAATTCTTTTGTGTTTTGCCATTTTCCCATTACCCCATATTGCTGCTGCTGCTGGAAGTAATGAAACAACGAAAGCAAATTATTCTGACAAAATTTACAACGTAGTACACTCGCGATCAAGCTAATCGAGACCCAAGGGGGGTTCGAGTTTTTTTAACCCTTACTGCCAGCGTTAACACAGGCGCAGTTAGCTACCAGCTTGGATTTCATTTGTCAGCACGGAATTCCCTTCCCTCTATTAAAACAATAGGAAAGGAAGCTTTGATTTGCGTGATAAGCAGACGTCGGCAATTCATGTTAGACAATAACCTCTTTCATTTTAATAAATCGGGTTTGTGTACTTACCTTATACTGAATTATGTAATTGGAAGGCGTCGATTGACCTTCGTATTCGTTGTCCTGCAGCTGAATAACCATTGACGTGTGACTAATGTTGATCACAAGAGGATATTTCAGTACGGGAAAACGAGCTGAAGTTATTAATTTTTTTTTTTTGTATTAAAATAATTCCTAGTGACTTAAAACAAAAACTTACGTATCTTGCAAGTGTGCCCTGTGGATCCCTGTTTGCAATCATCGCACCGTCCAGTTATGTAATTGCATTGGCGAGAGAGGTAGCATTGCCCACATCTCTGCTTACAACCGAAGCCGTAAGCATTTTCCGGACACTCTAAACCAAGCAACAAGAAATCAGGGTACTTTTTGCACTAGTTTTTACTTTTTGGAATTTACCCGTTTGACACTTGTTCCCGTAATATCCTGCTGTGCACGTGCACCTGGTCTTTTCGTCTTCGTCGGCCTCACACACCACGCCTTCGTTACAGAAATCTTCAGACAGGATGCTATTGCACGGAATGCATCTTCTCCCGAACGTGTTTTGAGGACATGTCGAATCTGAAAAGCACAAAAAGCTTATTTAACTTTAATTCGACCATTCACGTACGCTCTTCCAAGCCTGACAACTATCATCAGGTATTTATGACAAACAATTTTTCAATATTCAATATTTTTTATAGATGTAACCGAGAGTGGTATTTAACGTCTCCAAAATCACACCTGACGTTGTGATGTGTTTAAGATCCTTCAGGTCGATTTTAAACGTGTGAAGACCCAGCGAATGGCATGCGTAATCTGGATAACTGTAGCCTGAATAAATGATTTCCACAACTCGAACTTCTGCAATGGACGTCTTGCATAATTACATTGAAATAACGACGATTCGCCTACTTGCCGTTCTTAGTGCATTCCCTGACGTCATCCAGAGCCCAAAATCTTTTTAGGTCGCTGCTTTCGGTACTGACGTTGAGCTTGTAGTAGCCCCGGGATAGATTTTCCGCTACGAATTTGATTTCGGCCCACTCAACATTTAGCTAAAAAGTAAATAAAACAAAATTATAATTTCCACGAATAACGATCTTTATGGTAAGTACCTACGTGATGCTGTACGTGTACGATGTTATCTGAAGAGTCTGTTAGCGTTAAGTTTAGACGGCAATTTTGGCACATTTTTGCAAAGAAAGCCAAGCAGATCGTTCCATCTAGCGGACGAAACGAAGGGCCCAATTGAATTTGCTCCTGCTCCATCGTTAGAAGGAAAGTATCTGCAAAGAAATTTCAGGTAAATCAATATTTGCAGCGGTCTTATTGCGTTATAGTACATAAATGGAATTTCCAAATGCCCTCGGAGCCGGTTCTACTCTTGATTATCAGATGATTAGGCTGGAAGGCATTGTTGCCTGTTGGATCAGTGTATTTAAGAAATGGCTCTTGTTCTCCAAGTGTTCGGAGACTGTACGTCCTCTGTTTTCCCTTCAGCGTGAAGTGCGTCCACTCGTTGATGTTAATACGGCCTTTCGTATCCTAAAACAATCACTCTTTAATAAATGCAACGGCAGTAATAAAACAATTGTTACGTTTTTGTCATCTAAAGCGACACTGCATGGCGGCTTCGGAAATTTTTGCATCGATTCAGGTATTTCATATTTCGCGCATTTACGTAAAACATTCCTAGAACCATCCCAGCCGTCCAAGATGAACCAGTAGCAGTTGGCCGTTGGGGGGTGCTCACCGTCGCAAAGGTAAATGTGGGCATCCTTTTCTTCTCGAATCGAAAATGCAATTTCGAAATCATCGTAAGCCAGTCTGTTGGTGATGACTTTGAAATACTCTCCGGTGTTAATCACCTCGAACCCTGAAATCAAACCGAGTTGTATGCGAGGTGGCCGTAACCTTCCGTCACGTACCTACTTTCCCAACGATGGTCAAGGATAGGGCCGTAGAAAAAGTCTAGGGAGCTGACGCTTCGCCATTGGCCCCTCAACCAAAAGTTAGAACATACTTCTCGGAAGTTCGTATCACAGAAGACATTTGCGTTTCCATTTGTGTATCGAGAAACTGCCTCAAAGAAAATGAGTTAACTGTGAACGGACGAACGTAGTCTGGACGATCTTACCGGGATTCTCGCTTAATCGGGGAGTGATCCAGGTCAAGGCGGAAGCATCGTCGTTGCTGATGACGCAGTAAAAGGTCTTGTGGTAGCCATTTATGAAGGCGAGCACCGTTATGTTTGAAGACGCAGATATTTGACACGCACTCAGATCCATCAGCAAAAGGATGACGTACATTTTACAACAACTAAAAAAAAACATTCGCAACAAAATTAAACAAGCACAAACAAGAGCAATCATTTCGCTTGCGGGCTTATGTTTCACTTTTTACTCCGACAATATGATCGAGCAAAAAAGAAAACAATTTAAGCTTAACTACTCAGAATACCATGGAAGACGTTTTTACTGTCCATGTAAATGGAAAACAACAAAGCAAGGAAAAACGACAATTTAAGCTCAGAATATCATGGAAGAGGTTTTTACTGTCCACGTAAGAATTTCACTTTCTAACTTGTCGACATGAAGAAAGGAGAAAAACGTAGTAGTATCACTTGAAATTTGGGAAGACTTTTGCAGAAGATATCCGGATTTCCATTTGTGAGATTGTATCAAGAAAACTGGGTTAACCGCGAATGGACGAGCGAAGTCTGGAAGTCTTGTAGCAGTAATTTGAGACGGCGAGCACCGTGATGTTTGAAAACGTAGAGATTTGACCCACACTCAAATCCACCAGTAAAAGGAGAACGTATATTTTACAACGGCTAAAAAAAAACATTTGTAACAGAATTAAACAAGCAAAAACAAGAGTAATTATTTCATTTGCAAGCTCATGTTTCACTCTTGCCTCCGACAATATGATCAAGCAAAAGAAAAACAATTTAAGCCTAACTACTCAGAATACCATGGAAGACGTTTTTACTGTCCACGTAAATGGCGGTAGAAAAGCGAAAATGCTTACGAAATGTTGAGAATATCACTTTCAAACTTGTCGATGTGAAGAAAGAAGTTTTATTAGTATTTCTTGAAAATTGAGAAGAATTTTGCAGAAGATATCCGGATTTCCATTTGTGAGACTGCCTCAAGAAAAATGGGTTAACTGCGAAAGGTTGAGCGACGTCTGAAAAGTCTTGTAGTAATTTGAGACGGCGAGCACCGTGACGTTTGAAGACGTAAAGATTAGGCCCACACTCAAAGCCATCAACAAAAGGAGGACGTACATTTTACAACGGCTAAAAAAAAAACATTTGTAACAGAATTAAACAATCAAAAACAAGAGTAATTATTTCATTTCCAAGCTCATGTTTCACTCTTTCCTCCGACAATATGATCAAGCAAAAAAGAAACAATTTAAGCTTAACTACTCAGAATACCACGGAACACGTTTTTACTGTCCATGTAAATGGAAAACAACAAAACAAGGAAAAAAGAGAGTAATTATTTCACTTGCAGGCTCATGTTTCACTCTTTATTTCGACAATATGATCAAAATAACAATTTAAGCTCAGAATACCATGGAAGACGTTTTTACTGTCCGCGTAAATGGCGTTAGAAAAGCGAAAATGCTGACAAAACTCAAAAATATCACTTTCAAATTTGTCGATGTGAAGAAAGAAGAAAAACGTAGTTGTATCACTTGAAATTTAGAAGACTTGCAGAAGACATCCGGATTTCCATTTGTGAGATTGCATCAAGAAAACTGGGTTAACCGCGAATGGATGAGCGAAGTCTGGAAAGTCTTGTAGCAGTAATTTGAGACGGCGAGCACCGTGATGGTTGAAGACGTAGAGATTTGACCCACACTCAAATCCACCAGTAAAAGGAGGACGTACATTTTACAACGGCTAAAGGAAACATTTGCAACAAAATTAAACCAGCAAAAACAAGAGCAATTATTTCGTTTGCAAGCTCATGTTTCACTCTTTCCTCCGACAATATGATCAAGCAAAAAAAAAACAATTTAAGCTTAACTACTCAGAATACCATGGAAGACGTTTTTACTGTCCACGTAAATGGCGGTAGAAAAGCGAAAATGCTTACGAAATGTTGAGAATATCACTTTCAAACATGTCGATGTGAAGAACGAAGATTTATTAGTATTTCTTGAAAATTGAGAAGAATTTTGCAGAAGATATCCGGATTTCCATTTGTGAGACTGCCTCAAGAAAAATGGGTTAACTGCGAATGGATGAGCGACGTCTGGAAAGTCTTGTAGTAATTTGAGACGGCGAGCACCGTGACGTTTGAAGACGTAAAGATTAGGCCCACACTCAAATCCATCAGCAAAAGGAGGACTTATATTTTACAACGGCTAAAAAAACATTCGCAACAAAATTAAACAAGCACAAACAAGAGCAATCATTTCGCTTGCAGGCTTATGTTTTACTTTTTACTCCGACAATATGATCAAGCAAAAAAAAGACAATTTAAGCTTAACTACTCAGAATACCATGGAAGACGTTTTTACTGTCCATGCAAATGGCGTTAGAAAAGCGAAAAGGCAACAAAAGGTAAGAATGTCACTTTCAAACTTGTCGATGTGAAGAAAGAAGAAAAACGTTGTAGTATCACTTGATAATTGATGAGACTTTTGCAGAAGACATCCGGATTTCCATTTGTGAGATTGCATCAAGAAAACTGGGTTAACCGCGAATGGACGAGCGAAGTCTGGAAAGTCTTGTAGCAGTAATTTGAGACGGCGAGCACCGTGATATTTGAAGACGTAGAGATTTGACCCACACTCAAATCCACCAGTAAAAGGAGGACGTATATTTTACAACGGCTAAAAAAAAACATTTATAACAGAATTAAACAAGCAAAAACAAGAGTAATTATTTCATTTGCAAGCTCATGTTTCACTCTTTCCTCCGACAATATGATCAAGCAAAAGAAAAACAATTTAAGCCTAACTACTCAGAATACCATGGAAGACGTTTTTACTGTCCACGTAAATGGCGGTAGAAAAGCGAAAATGCTTACGAAATGTTGAGAATATCACTTTCAAACATGTCGATGTGAAGAACGAAGATTTATTAGTATTTCTTGAAAATTGAGAAGAATTTTGCAGAAGATATCCGGATTTCCATTTGTGAGACTGCCTCAAGAAAAATGGGTTAACTGCGAATGGATGAGCGACGTCTGGAAAGTCTTGTAGTAATTTGAGACGGCGAGCACCGTGACGTTTGAAGACGTAAAGATTAGGCCCACACTCAAATCCATCAGCAAAAGGAGGACTTATATTTTACAACGGCTAAAAAAACATTCGCAACAAAATTAAACAAGCACAAACAAGAGCAATCATTTCGCTTGCAGGCTTATGTTTTACTTTTTACTCCGACAATATGATCAAGCAAAAAAAAGACAATTTAAGCTTAACTACTCAGAATACCATGGAAGACGTTTTTACTGTCCATGCAAATGGCGTTAGAAAAGCGAAAAGGCAACAAAAGGTAAGAATGTCACTTTCAAACTTGTCGATGTGAAGAAAGAAGAAAAACGTTGTAGTATCACTTGATAATTGATGAGACTTTTGCAGAAGACATCCGGATTTCCATTTGTGAGATTGCATCAAGAAAACTGGGTTAACCGCGAATGGACGAGCGAAGTCTGGAAAGTCTTGTAGCAGTAATTTGAGACGGCGAGCACCGTGATATTTGAAGACGTAGAGATTTGACCCACACTCAAATCCACCAGTAAAAGGAGGACGTATATTTTACAACGGCTAAAAAAAAACATTTATAACAGAATTAAACAAGCAAAAACAAGAGTAATTATTTCATTTGCAAGCTCATGTTTCACTCTTTCCTCCGACAATATGATCAAGCAAAAGAAAAACAATTTAAGCCTAACTACTCAGAATACCATGGAAGACGTTTTTACTGTCCACGTAAATGGCGGTAGAAAAGCGAAAATGCTTACGAAATGTTGAGAATATCACTTTCAAACATGTCGATGTGAAGAACGAAGATTTATTAGTATTTCTTGAAAATTGAGAAGAATTTTGCAGAAGATATCCGGATTTCCATTTGTGAGACTGCCTCAAGAAAAATGGGTTAACTGCGAATGGATGAGCGACGTCTGGAAAGTCTTGTAGTAATTTGAGACGGCGAGCACCGTGACGTTTGAAGACGTAAAGATTAGGCCCACACTCAAATCCATCAGCAAAAGGAGGACTTATATTTTACAACGGCTAAAAAAACATTCGCAACAAAATTAAACAAGCACAAACAAGAGCAATCATTTCGCTTGCAGGCTTATGTTTTACTTTTTACTCCGACAATATGATCAAGCAAAAAAAAGACAATTTAAGCTTAACTACTCAGAATACCATGGAAGACGTTTTTACTGTCCATGCAAATGGCGTTAGAAAAGCGAAAAGGCAACAAAAGGTAAGAATGTCACTTTCAAACTTGTCGATGTGAAGAAAGAAGAAAAACGTTGTAGTATCACTTGATAATTGATGAGACTTTTGCAGAAGACATCCGGATTTCCATTTGTGAGATTGCATCAAGAAAACTGGGTTAACCGCGAATGGACGAGCGAAGTCTGGAAAGTCTTGTAGCAGTAATTTGAGACGGCGAGCACCGTGATATTTGAAGACGTAGAGATTTGACCCACACTCAAATCCACCAGTAAAAGGAGGACGTATATTTTACAACGGCTAAAAAAAAACATTTATAACAGAATTAAACAAGCAAAAACAAGAGTAATTATTTCATTTGCAAGCTCATGTTTCACTCTTTCCTCCGACAATATGATCAAGCAAAAGAAAAACAATTTAAGCCTAACTACTCAGAATACCATGGAAGACGTTTTTACTGTCCACGTAAATGGCGGTAGAAAAGCGAAAATGCTTACGAAATGTTGAGAATATCACTTTCAAACATGTCGATGTGAAGAACGAAGATTTATTAGTATTTCTTGAAAATTGAGAAGAATTTTGCAGAAGATATCCGGATTTCCATTTGTGAGACTGCCTCAAGAAAAATGGGTTAACTGCGAATGGATGAGCGACGTCTGGAAAGTCTTGTAGTAATTTGAGACGGCGAGCACCGTGACGTTTGAAGACGTAAAGATTAGGCCCACACTCAAATCCATCAGCAAAAGGAGGACTTATATTTTACAACGGCTAAAAAAACATTCGCAACAAAATTAAACAAGCACAAACAAGAGCAATCATTTCGCTTGCAGGCTTATGTTTTACTTTTTACTCCGACAATATGATCAAGCAAAAAAAAGACAATTTAAGCTTAACTACTCAGAATACCATGGAAGACGTTTTTACTGTCCATGCAAATGGCGTTAGAAAAGCGAAAAGGCAACAAAAGGTAAGAATGTCACTTTCAAACTTGTCGATGTGAAGAAAGAAGAAAAACGTTGTAGTATCACTTGATAATTGATGAGACTTTTGCAGAAGACATCCGGATTTCCATTTGTGAGATTGCATCAAGAAAACTGGGTTAACCGCGAATGGACGAGCGAAGTCTGGAAAGTCTTGTAGCAGTAATTTGAGACGGCGAGCACCGTGATATTTGAAGACGTAGAGATTTGACCCACACTCAAATCCACCAGTAAAAGGAGGACGTATATTTTACAACGGCTAAAAAAAAACATTTATAACAGAATTAAACAAGCAAAAACAAGAGTAATTATTTCATTTGCAAGCTCATGTTTCACTCTTTCCTCCGACAATATGATCAAGCAAAAGAAAAACAATTTAAGCCTAACTACTCAGAATACCATGGAAGACGTTTTTACTGTCCACGTAAATGGCGGTAGAAAAGCGAAAATGCTTACGAAATGTTGAGAATATCACTTTCAAACATGTCGATGTGAAGAACGAAGATTTATTAGTATTTCTTGAAAATTGAGAAGAATTTTGCAGAAGATATCCGGATTTCCATTTGTGAGACTGCCTCAAGAAAAATGGGTTAACTGCGAATGGATGAGCGACGTCTGGAAAGTCTTGTAGTAATTTGAGACGGCGAGCACCGTGACGTTTGAAGACGTAAAGATTAGGCCCACACTCAAATCCATCAGCAAAAGGAGGACTTATATTTTACAACGGCTAAAAAAACATTCGCAACAAAATTAAACAAGCACAAACAAGAGCAATCATTTCGCTTGCAGGCTTATGTTTTACTTTTTACTCCGACAATATGATCAAGCAAAAAAAAGACAATTTAAGCTTAACTACTCAGAATACCATGGAAGACGTTTTTACTGTCCATGCAAATGGCGTTAGAAAAGCGAAAAGGCAACAAAAGGTAAGAATGTCACTTTCAAACTTGTCGATGTGAAGAAAGAAGAAAAACGTTGTAGTATCACTTGATAATTGATGAGACTTTTGCAGAAGACATCCGGATTTCCATTTGTGAGATTGCATCAAGAAAACTGGGTTAACCGCGAATGGACGAGCGAAGTCTGGAAAGTCTTGTAGCAGTAATTTGAGACGGCGAGCACCGTGATATTTGAAGACGTAGAGATTTGACCCACACTCAAATCCACCAGTAAAAGGAGGACGTATATTTTACAACGGCTAAAAAAAAACATTTATAACAGAATTAAACAAGCAAAAACAAGAGTAATTATTTCATTTGCAAGCTCATGTTTCACTCTTTCCTCCGACAATATGATCAAGCAAAAGAAAAACAATTTAAGCCTAACTACTCAGAATACCATGGAAGACGTTTTTACTGTCCACGTAAATGGCGGTAGAAAAGCGAAAATGCTTACGAAATGTTGAGAATATCACTTTCAAACATGTCGATGTGAAGAACGAAGATTTATTAGTATTTCTTGAAAATTGAGAAGAATTTTGCAGAAGATATCCGGATTTCCATTTGTGAGACTGCCTCAAGAAAAATGGGTTAACTGCGAATGGATGAGCGACGTCTGGAAAGTCTTGTAGTAATTTGAGACGGCGAGCACCGTGACGTTTGAAGACGTAAAGATTAGGCCCACACTCAAATCCATCAGCAAAAAGAGGACTTATATTTTACAATGGCTAAAAAAACATTCGCAACAAAATTAAACAAGCACAAACAAGAGCAATCATTTCGCTTGCAGGCTTATGTTTCACTTTTTACTCCGACAATATAATCAAGCAAAAAAAAACAATTTAAGCTTAACTACTCAGAATACCATGGAAGACGTTTTTACTGTCCATGCAAATGACGTTAGAAAAGCGAAAATGCCGACAAAAGGTAAGAATATCACTTTCAAACTTGTCGATGTGAAGAAAGAAGAAAAACGATGTAGTATCACTTGATAATTGAGAAGACTTTTGCAGAAGACATCCGGATTTCCATTTGTGACATTGCATCAAGAAAACTGGGTTAACCGCGAATGGACGAGCGAAGTCTGGAAAGTCTTGTAGTAGTAATTTGAGACGGCGAGAACCGTTATGTTTGAGGACGCAGAGATTAGGCCCACAGTCAAATCTATCAACAAAAGGAGGACGTACATTTTACAACGGCTAAAAGAAACATTTGCAACAAAATTAAACAAGCAAAAACAAGAGTAATTATTTCATTTGCAAGCTCATGTTTCACTCTTTCCTCCGACAATATGATTTAAAAAAAAACAATTTAAGCCTAACTACTCAGAATACCATGGAAGACGTTTTTACTGTCCAAGTAAATGGCATCAGAAAAGCGAAAATGCGGACAAAAGTTAAGAAAATCATTTTCAAACTTGCCGATATGAAGAAAAAAGAACGCAGTGATATCTCTCAAAAATTGAGAAGACTTTTGCGCAACGCTGTTTTAACTGCCTTTTACACTGACGGCAAAAATCCATAAATAATTTTGGCTTTAACAAGATGGAATTCCCCCCCTCGGTATTCAAGAAATGTCAGAGAACATTTAGATCTAATCTTTCTTGAAATAGGACGTAGAGGAAATATTGAGGGGGGGGGGTCACCTAGATCACGCAACTTGATTATTTTCCAAGGGGATACGTAATTAATAAGTAAGGTTTATGTTAGCAGACCGAGTATTGCTTTTTTTTCTTATTAATTTATTTTAAAGAAATCTAGATAGATTTAAGTGCAATTACGTACCACTTCATCGTCAATAACTCTTTCTCACACGCACTTCCACACAATATTGTCGTTACTGTCCTCAGCGATTAAAACGCTGACATTTGTGGATATCTTCGTGGCTTCCTGTGCTTCACCAATTTCCTTCGGTTGGTTTTGCACGAAAGATAAATCACCGGTATTTTATCCGCATTCATAATAGTTATCTAATTTCTTAGGCAACTGTCTTTTTTAAATAGGTATCATTCTGCCCAGCTAAAACGATACCTCTGAACAAGTTCAGTTACATATCGTATCTTACAACACTCCACTTTTGTTTTAATATGAAGTTGCGAAACACCCTGTATATATTGGGGAAAGTCTATATTCCTTTTGCTTTATAAAGTTTTTTTTTTAAAGCCAGTTGAAATTAGAGGTTTCTGGTTAGACTTTGAACCAGCGCTGAATAATAATGAACTGCCTTCTGTATTACTGGGTCTTCGTAATTAATTGCGTCCCATGTGACGAAATTCTGTCTGAGAACGTCTAAGAAACGATAGGGACATGATTGCAGGGGAGGGTGGGCCGGAGTGAGACAAAAATTACAATTTTTGGAAAGAAAAATTGAATTTTATATTTTTAACGAAAGTGATATGTAATTTAAACTTTTAGTAAAATGTTCTCTTAAAAATAATAAATAAATGAAATTGTTAAGACGTAACGGGGAAGGTAATTTCAATTAAAAAAGATTTTTGCTGTCTTATTGTGGCCCGTGTCTTGGGGCAGCACGAGATAGTATAAAACTGTAAAGGTTCGGATATTCAGTACGCAGAGATGTGAGAGATGCAATTTGTTTTATAAAAGTTATGTTGCGATTAAATAATACCGGAATGAATAATTTTCTTGCTCGTGTAAATTGCAGAAAGATGTGAAACAAATAAAAATACTTTTAAAAACGTCAAGTAAGTTACATGTTTAGTTCGTTTTAAATTTATTTGTTTCATATAATTCTGCAATGCTGACGAGCAAGAAAATTCAGATAACAACGTACACGTACAGCATCACGTAGGTACTTACCACAAAGATCGTTATTCGTGGAAATTATAATTTTGTTTTATTTACTTTTTAGCTAAATGTTGAGTGGGCCGAAATCAAATTCGTAGCGGAAAATCTATCCCGGGGCTACTACAAGCTCAACGTCAGTACCGAAAGCAGCGACCTAAAAAGATTTTGGGCTCTGGATGACGTCAGGGAATGCACTAAGAACGGCAAGTAGGCGAATCGTCGTTATTTCAATGTAATTATGCAAGACGTCCATTGCAGAAGTTCGAGTTGTGGAAATCATTTATTCAGGCTACAGTTATCCAGATTACGCATGCCATTCGCTGGGTCTTCACACGTTTAAAATCGACCTGAAGGATCTTAAACACATCACAACGTCAGGTGTGATTTTGGAGACGTTAAATACCACTCTCGGTTACATCTATAAAAAATATTGAATATTGAAAAATTGTTTGTCATAAATACCTGATGATAGTTGTCAGGCTTGGAAGAGCGTACGTGAATGCTCGAATTAAAGTTAAATAAGCTTTTTGTGCTTTTCAGATTCGACATGTCCTCAAAACACGTTCGGGAGAAGATGCATTCCGTGCAATAGCATCCTGTCTGAAGATTTCTGTAACGAAGGCGTGGTGTGTGAGGCCGACGAAGACGAAAAGACCAGGTGCACGTGCACAGCAGGATATTACGGGAACAAGTGTCAAACGGGTAAATTCCAAAAAGTAAAAAATAGTGCAAAAAGTACCCTGATTTCTTGTTGCTTGGTTTAGAGTGTCCGGAAAATGCTTACGGCTTTGATTGTAAGCAGAGATGCGGGCAATGCTACCTCTCTCGCCAATGCAATTACATAACCGGACGGTGCGATGATTGCAAACAGGGATACACAGGGCACACTTGCAAGATACGTAAGTGTTTGTTTTAAGTCACTTGGAATTATTTTAATACAACAAAAAAAAAATTAATAACTTCAGCTCGTTTTCCCGTACTGAAATATCCTCTTGTGATCAACATTAGTCACACGTCAATGGTTATTCAGCTGCAGAACAACGAATACGAAGGTCAATCGACGCCTTCCAATTACATAATTCAGTATAAGGTAAGTACACCAACCCGATTTATTAAAATGAAAGCGGTTATTGTCTAACATGAATTGCCAACGTCTGCTTATCACGCAAATCAAAGCTTCCTTTCCTATTGTTTTAATAGAGGGGAGGGAATTCCGTGCTGACAAATGAAATCCAAGCTGGTAGCTAACTGCGCCTGTGTTAACGCTGGCAGTAAGGGTTAGAAAAACTTGAACCCCCATTGGGTCTCGATTAGCTTGATCGCGAGTGTACTACGCTGTGAATTTTGTCACAATAATTTGTTTTCGCTGTTTCATTACATCCAGCAGCAGCAGCAAGATGGGCTAATGGGAAAATGGCAAAACACAAAAGAATTCTCCATCAATGATCCGAATCCGAAAGTAATCAAAGGTTTAATTCGTGACACGAAGTACTTAGTTCGGGTGCTTTTGCGGCCGTCGAATGATACTTACCACAAGCAAGTATTTTCAAAAGAGATGGAAGTTACGACGACGTGTGCTGGTTTAGGGGAAGGAGACATAAAAATTCGTCCGACTAACGTAAGCGCAGAAATAAACGTCAAGGTAACTTACATCAACAGTATTCACATTTTTGTTATCGCCCCGTATAATTCAGACCTCGCCTGAAACCTGTCCGCTGCGTGAATTCCGGATTTCTGTCGACGCCAAAAACTTCCATCAGATTTCCGAAGGAAACTTCTCTCTGACTTCCCTTCTGCCGTACACACCATATAATTTAACAGTGTACTTCAACAGAACCAACGAAACGCTTGCGATTCCTTTTATCACCCTGGAAGGAAGTAAGAGTTGAAGTTCCTTCAAATACCAACGTGTTGGAGTGAACCTGTGTTTGTTGCAGTACCCACGAGGGTTCGGAATTTGGTGGTTTCGGGCAGGACTTCGACAGAAATTACCGTCACCTGGGAACCCCCAGAAGTGGCCAACGGAAATATCTGGTGTTACAGGGTGTCTTATGCGGTAAATGTTTTGTATTTACTTCATCCTAATTTAAAAAAAATGATTGGAATATCCCCAGAATTAACATTCTGGAATAATTTCCATATGCTAGGTAGGTAAGTCATCAAACCAGTGATCAATGTCTTGTATAAAACATTGCTACCATCTTACTACAATTAAGTTAACTCTCGATCACTCACCTGGTAGAAAATTGCGCTGAAGTATGGAAACTGCGATATTACCCCTAATTTAAGCACTCAATTACGGATGTTTTTTTGCACTGCAAATGCAACATTCAATATTCCCTACTTGCGCGGCAATCGGGAAGGGAACAGCGCTCTTTAGGAGAGCGGGACCGTTCCTAGTTCTTCGAGTTGAAGCCTCTCGACCTAATTACGCATCGTGTTCCTCGCTCAAATATCGTTTGTTTTATTATTTTTTTCAGTTTCCCCAGTTTGAAATTAATTTCGCGAAAAAAAAATATTCTATTTGAATAATTTAATTTAAGTTCTGTGTTTCGAGAAAGTCGGCGTTGACTTGAGTTGAAAAAATAACAATTCATTTTACGCATAAAGAGAAGCTACTGTATAATACAGTTTTTTTTAAATTTTATTTTGTAATAAATATTCGCCTTTTTCTCCAAAAACCATTTTTTTTATTCACGTAATAAGGCGCCATTTTTAACATTTTACAAGAGATACGTTGTTTGGTGCAGACTTGCAGTAAGTGCTTACGTTTTGAGTTTCACAACCACACAGACTCTGATCAGCAATAGTAACTGTCGGTGTCTTACGTTGCTGCATTTTTGGATCTCTACTACTTCTGCCTTAACTTACCGATTTCTTCAAGCACTTACCGGACGCTGATTGTTGTGATTTTCCGTGAATAATAAATTTGCAGCATGTCACTCTTTATCGGATGCAGCTAATTGAAGATAAAGATGATGCTGTAATCTGCCTCACTGAATTTTTTATAGGTGTAGCAGAATATTCTGTTCATACGAACAATGTAATTAAAACAAATAGTCTATAATCCAGATGTTATTAATGTGTTAGCCGTAAGTTATCAATCTACCCCTGTGTATTCTATTTAATTTTGCCTTCTAGAAACATTACTACGTTTTTAAATTCGATAAGAGCTGGTAAACATAAGCTTACTCTGTGTTATTTACTAGGGAGGCGCCAAGGGAGACTGAGCCTGCCCTGGAAAGTTTTCAGCCTGCTCTACGATGGCCCAACCTACACGAAAATTCAATTTCAAATTTCAACCCGAACCTTTAGAAACGCACTTTGTCACATCCTGCACGATAGTTTTAAAAGAGAAATTCGAAAATCAATAGTCAATTAGTCAGTATCCGTCTCTACGATAAAATATAAAACGGAATTAATTCTATTCGAAGAAGCAACAATTAGTTTAATTTAAAATGACTGGCGCATTGCTCGAGTAGATTGAAAATAAAACTGGCGGGACGAACAAACGAAGAAGTAAAAGTTACAACGAGAAAGGTTAACGAAGGAACAAAAAAGTAACGACTACGTGAGACGCTGTTTAAAAGTTGTAAAAAATAGAAAAGGAAAACGAACAAGAAATTAAATTGCAAGTAGCGTCAATGGGACATGAAACTTAATCAAGACAAAAGGAAAAAAAACAAAATGAAGGAAACAAACAAAATGAAGAAAGGAAAAACGACAAACTAAGATGATCAACGATTCTACAACACATAGAAAAAAAAGGAAGGAAAAATTAAGAATGACTGCAAGAACAAATACAGCAAAAAAATACAACGGCATACGAAAGAAAGATGATCAAAGAATACAAAAAGAAAACAGCGAAGTGCTTGAAAGTTATTTAAAAAAAATGTCAAAAAAAACTGAAACTAAAAATGCGAGTCACAACCATCTGGACGTCAAATTGAAAAAAAAAAAAACAAAATGTAAAACAATATTTGGACAAAAAAGAAACAAAAGAAAACAAAACATGAAGTGATCACATTTTCCGACGGAATGTAAAAAAAAAATAAAAGAAGACAAACAAACAAAATCGAAATATGAAGCATATGTTAAAAAAAAAACAGAAGAAAATGGACAACGTTCCGGCGGAATGTGAAAATAATTTGAAAAAAAAAATAGCAACATGTAGGAAAGGTGAAACTGCGTGGAGATTAACGCCTGGCAAGATAATAATTCGAAAGAAAGGAAAAGAAGAAAACAAATCAACACAAAAAATTAAGCGAGCCATGAAAAATCTATGAAAATTCAATAAAAAGAAAATTCCTTAATTATAACAAAAGCAACAAAAGAAATGTGTTTTTTGTTGCGTTCATGTGCAGTTTGAGTGTTTAAAACTTAAATTCATTTTTATTTTGTTCACTAATGTACACTTGGATTGCGAAATATTGGAAGCACAATTTTTTGAAGAAATAAACTTGGCCTTTTTGAATTTTGAAGTCTTAATTAGGTAAATTTACACAACTGCGATTTGTTTAATTTTTTTTTTATTGCGGCAGTCGTCATTTGTTTCTCTTATTTTCTTCGAGAGTATTATTTTTTTTTGTAATTTCAGTCTTGATAACCAAAAATGATTGATTTAATTTGTTTTGTTTGTTTTCATTCCACAAAGCCTCCTGATGAGTTTCTAAAACAATCAAAATATCTTCTTTATTTATTAATTTACGATAAAATGACAAAGGACTTCTTTCAATTAAGAATTTTATTCTCTACTGATTGGTGAAATAATATGCAGGCTGTTCCTTTTCTTTTCGTCCTTAACTCGTGAATGCGATGTGCAGTTGTTTTTCAAACTGCATCGTTGCAAATGTTGCATCGTGAAAAACACAAAAAAAAATACTAACTTAACTAAACGTGTCGCTTGTATAAACAAAGTTAATGGTATACATTATCGTCGTACAAAAAGGACACTGAAAATTGTTTAGCCCCGGGGCGTCGAAAACCCTAGATCCGACCCTAACTGAACGATTGATTCGAGGGGCTGACCACCCTGCAACTTTGGTGTACAAAAAGGTGCAAATGTTTGTATATTATTCGCAAGTGTCTGTAAATGTTGCAATTATTCGTAATTCTTTTGCAAATATCGTGCAATTTTTTTCATTTTTTCTTTATTTAAACGTTGGTACTCATCTGCCTAATTCTAAAAATAAAAAAAAGCATTGGAATAAAAACTTATAGAGCCTGCACTGTACTATAATAAGCCTCCCCTAAATATTTAGTCTGGCCCTGGTTATTTAGCTTCATCCAAGAATTACTAAAAGATAACGAACTTATACGTTCGTGATTATGTTAGACTTATGGTCTGAATGATTAAAGTTAATCTGTAATTGAGACAACAGCCCCAAATAATTTTCCTACAAGAGGATAACTCAACTGACTTGCCGAAAGCTGCATTTTTTACACCTAGCAATTTTGTATTAGCACTTCAATCTATCTGATGGAAGTTTTATTTGGAGCGCAGAGTTCCCGCAGCATTTGGAGGAACTGGAACTCGACAGCTTCTTGTCTCATCACATCGAATCTGAACGTTATAATCTGGTGTGTGAGTTGCGAGAATTATTATAGAAGACAAACAGGTATTAAATATTCTTTAAATGTTTTGAGCATCGCATTTATTTCTACTGATAATCACAAATGAATGCTTACATTAAATTTCAAACGATATCGAAGTGTGAAATCAGGATTAAAAGCCTGTGAAGTAATTTCGCAACACGATTAAAGAACGGGAAAAAATATACATACATGGGGGAGGAGGAGGGGCGGGTGGGAGTAAGCTCTATCACAATCTCAGCTCAAAGTTTACTTTTTTTGTTTCCTTTTTCTTCTTGCTGGCGATACATTTTCTGATTGTCATCCGTTAAACTCCAGGTGTCCAACGATGTCTCTTACGGTCTGCAGGAGCGTTGCGTCGTGACTGCTGTTCTCCAACAGCATTGAATGCAGGTTCGTCATGTAATTGTCGATCGTTTGAATTGTGGCTACTTCTTTGACACCTAAAATCACGCAAAAGAATACGAAACTATTTTAAAGGTGTCCGCGAGGAACCTTATTGTAAAAGTGGGTGATAATCGATTACCTCCTTATTTGCACAGAGGGGAAAGTTAATTCAATGCAATATTGACTTCCCCTCCTATTAGGAAAGATATTCTATGAGAAAAGATTATTTAGAAAAAGATATTCCAGGAGAAAAAATATTAAGAAGAAGATATTCTAGGAGAAGAAATAGTAGAAATTATTTAAACAATCTTCAATTACTAACGGGAGAAAGTTGATCCTTCATTTCCACATACAAAATAACTATTAATTCTAACATACCAGGCAATTTAACTCCGGCAAATCCATTCGTCAGCGTTGTTCGTAAATGATCCAAGTGTTGCTGCAAGGAACTGTTGTTCTTCTTCTGCTGGGCGATCTCGTTCTCCAGTTTCTCGATGGCCGTCTTCATATTTTCTATGTGCTTCTGCAAAATCGCATTTTGCTGTTCGTAATCCGTATTGGACTTCCTCAACTGCCTCAGCTCAGCATCGCGTGTTTTATTGTGATCCAGAAATTCTTCGGTGAATATGGGAATGTCGAAGTTTGTGAAATCTATTTCGTTATTGTTCTGGGCGTCCCTCATCATGGGTTGATTCTGTTGCACAGGCTTCAAAAAGAAAATAATAATAAATAAATAAATAATGCACAAAATGTGCGCGTAAAGCCGAAATGACTCTCATCCTCACCCCTTTCGGATCGTCTTTGTTGTCTTTCATCTTTTTTTCGTTTTGTTGTTGGGTGAATAATTTGTACGCGTCTGTTTGTTTGTAGGCGTTGTATTCGCGGGTGTATCTCTCTCTGTCTTGTTCGGCCGCATCCAAGTACTGCTGCTTCTTATCCGCCGGCAGATTGCTCCATTCGCTCGCCAAGATCTTTGTAATCTCGGCAAATGACAGGTTTGGATTAGCAGCTCTTACACTCTCTCGACGGTCGTTTAAAAACCTGACGTATCCTACAAGGTTATTTCATTCAGCAAATTAAAATGTACGGCTTGGTATAATGAAATATTATTAATTTGGAACCCCTGTTAGCAAATAAATACCGGTGAGAGGATGCCTCGGTGCAGTGGTATCCTTGGGCTTCTTGCGTTTCTTCGCTTTGGAATTCCTAGGTTTCTGAGCGGTATTATCCGAACTGTCGGGAGCTTTCTCGTCATTCGAAGCCGTAACTTTCACCGCGTTTTGTTTAGAAGCGTCTTCAGTACCATTTTGATTCTCTGCAGAATTTTCCATGTTATCAATTGAAAATCGCAATTAGGAGCATTAATTCTCACAGGAGCTCATTTTTTTTTATAAAGGGGAAGATGTGTTTGTGCTGCACCTGAACCAAGTTTTCAAAACGCAAAATTACGACAACTTTTCGGCCAGAAAGAACAGCGCCATTTATGTACTTACTTGTTTGGTTTATATCTCGGCTACGTTCGAATGTAGGTTCGTTAATTAATAATAAATATCAGAGTATTCGGTGTCCGCCGCACGATTAATAAAATAATCGCACTTAATTAATTAATATTAAATTATTAACATATTTATAAAGTCGCCATCTTTACCGCACCGTCAAATTTCACTGCAACCAACATCAATTATTCTTTTGTTAACAGAGCTGCCACATTTTCTCGCAAGCAATGTCGCCAACCTGTTGACAAAATGTCGCCGAAAGGCGCCAATTCTTGAGATATCAAAAATGAGAGAGGAACAAATAAAGCAAACGAAACCTGCAAAACAAAAAAAAAACAGAAACAAAATAGAATTCAAGTCAGCAACAATTTTCCGGATGAATAACAAAATTCGCAGAAAATTAAAGCAAACCGTAAAAAAACTCAATAATACTAATTAATAAAATGAAAAAGCATAAAAAAAGAAACGAAACACAAGGCGCAAAACAAAAGAAGATCACAACTTCACCTGAGACACAATAAAACTAATGAAAAACGATGAACTACAAACAAGCGTCAATAAAATGCAAAAAAATCTAATCTACAGTCGGAAGCAAAAAAAAGTAGACAAACTACAGTTTCCTGTAATCGTTCTTTCTGAAAATGATGGTGATTAAAGGCGACTTCACAGATAATTCAAAAGTTTTCAAAATTAACAAGTTTAAAACTTTGGTAAAATCTGTGAATTCGTCTTTAATCTATGGCGTTCTGAGAAAGAATAATTACAGGAAACTGTAGTTTGTCTACTTTTTTTTTGCTTTCGACTGCATAAGAACCGCAAAAGATACGAAAGCATAAGCAATTAAAAGAAAAAAACAAAAAATTATTGCCGCACTAAGACGAATGAAACCAAATGAATCACCAGACGAAAAATAAAAAAAAAACGCTGAAAAAAAACAAAAGATAACTGTGAAAATGCGTCAATCAACAAAACATGAATTTGACAAAAAAAATTCTCAGCTATCTTTTGTTTTTTACTAGTTTTTTTTTGTTTTTTAATCTTTCGTCAGGAGATTCATTTGGTTTTTATTCTTTTTAGTCCGTCAATCATCAATCATCTTTTGTTTTTTTTTTCTTTCAGTTACTTATACTTTCGTATCTTTTGCGTTTCAATCAATAAAACATGAATTTGATAAACATAAACAATAAACAAAACAGAAATACGAAAGTATAAAATGAATTTAAAAAAAAAACAGAATTACCACGATACTAAGATGAACAAAAAAAATGAAAATCGATGACAACTTTTCCAAATAAAAACAAACTCGTAGGAAACAAAAGAGAAGCGTAAAAAGGAGTCAATAAAATGAGAAAACAAATTCGAAGATTGCGACAAATACAAAAAAAAGACTGGTGGAGCGACAAAAGATAAATAAATGAAAAAAAAAACGCGATTCTCCGGCCGAAAACTTTTGCAAGTCAAGAAACTGGCAGGAAGCAAAAGAACAAAATAAAACAAACGAATCGTGAATGAAACGCAAAACATTAATTCCATGAAACGAAAAAGAACAAAAGAAAAAATATGAAATAAAGAAAAAAAAACAAAAGAAAACGAAATAGCTTGGCTTGGGACAATCATTACTGATCGCATTGTATGCACTTTTTCTTCGTCGTTATGTGAAGACAACAAAAGTAGCTGAAATTAGGCGCCAAATACGATTTTTAAACGTCAAACCAAATGTGTCTAAAATGTAACCAAAATGGCGAAATTTCGCCCAATCTTGTCAAGTCTGGCAACCTTGTTTGTTAACAAAAGCACCAAAACTTACCACGGCCGGCTAAATTGATATGTCACATACGGCCAGTCCAAAGAGCATAAAAAAGTGTATTTGGAAAAAATGAAAAGCGAGTGTCAAGTGGCGCCCTCAAACTCAAATTCAAAACTAGTGTCAAATTTACCGTCATCTCGAAACTGTTGGTTATGAGAAATGTCAATTCGTCTTGATATTTAAGTTGTCAAAATAAGCGTCGGTGTGGTAACCATGGTAACAACTAATTAATAAGTACGAGAGGGCGCTAGTTGACACGCTTCAGGGCTTGCTTTACTGGAACACTTTTTTAGGCTCCTTGGACTGGCCGTATATGTATATGTATAGGTCACGGCCAGCTGAATTGATATGTCATATGCGGCCAGTTCAAAGAGCATTAAAGAATGTTTTTAGAAAAAATGAAAAGCGAGTGTCAAGTGGCACCCTCAAACTCAAATTCAAAACTAGTGTGAAATTTACTGTCATCTCAAAACTGTTGGTTATGAGAAACGTCAATTCGTCGTGATATTTAAGTTGGCAAAATAAGCGTCCGTGTCGTAACCATGGTAACAACTAATTAATAAGTACGAGAGGGCGCTAGTTGACACGCTTCAGGGCTTGCTTTACTGGAATACATTTTTAAGCGAATTGGACTGGCCGTAAATGACATACTATGTCGATTCAGCTGGCCGTGAATAAACGATATAGCTTTATGCGAATTTCACGAGCAAGAGAGCGACGAATGAACGTTGCATGACGTCACTGTCTCACACATTAAATAGTTGCTAATGTAGCTTAATTTAGAGACACCTTTAATCATGAGGTGTGAGAAAGCTGGCCATATTAATTTCCATAATGGAGGTTAAGTTTTTACTTTTTCAGAAAAAACCTTTGCGTTTTGATAAGGTATGTTACCAACGTTGTAAAAATAAAATGGAAGGCGGGAAATTTAACCTGTTCTCGGACGATTACGCTGAAACTGGTATAAATAAAGCCTAATATCTTAAAAACCCTTGCACTTGGGTATATCAAACTCATATTTTATAATGAATTTGAGTTTATCAGGTTATTTGAACGCAAGTTTGACGGGGGGGGGGGGGGTATTCCATTTAAAATCACGAATTTACACATGGTACAAATGAGAAAAATATAGACTCTGCGTGTATAGTTCAAAACAATTATTTGAATGTCACGCAGAGTTCGAAAAGATGAAACTTTAGTAGAAAACTTTTTTCGTATAATATTCAGTAGAAGAACCCCCCCGTTGGATATGACGACACACCCGGTATACATGCTTGTTGTGAGACTTTTATGTTTACAGCTGATCAATAACACAATTGCAACTGCAACACAAAATTGTATTTAATTCGAAATTAATGATACATTTAAAGTGCAGCTGCATTAAATTAAATTATTAAGGCCCGATTTCTTCACCTATGGATAAATTTATCCGCCAGGTAGTATCCTGGGAAACTATTATCGATACAATGTTTTCCAAGGATAATACCTGGCAGATAAATTTATCAGGAGGTGAAGATATCGGGCATAAGTAATTATTATTATTATCAAAATAAAATGTTTTGCTTTTTTTTCAAAAAAAAAAAAAAATGTGCGCGACTTCAACTGATTTATTATTTCAAGGTTGTTGAAAAGTGCAAGAAGTGATTTTTCTCGCGCCGCCCCAACAGAAATAATTGCAAGCAATAAATATTTAGCCATATATTTTTATATAATGTACACAGTACAATACAAGTGCTATCTAACTAATAAATGACGTCAGTTTTGATCTACAAGCCTGACATATATGTATATTTAATTCTAACTTAAATTTAGAATTAGTACATAATAGAAAAAGACATATGTTACAAATGTTTGATATACACAGACATCAGTCATATTTAAATTAAACAAACAAACAAATAAACAAAAAAAAGGGTGGGGGACGAAAGAAAACAAGATGGTGGAAAATCAGCATATCATGCGCAAAACACCTGCGACGGTCAGAAACAATCGCAGGCGTTTCGTTTCAAACGTCACACTTAATCGTCGTTTCGCTTATTTAGTTGCCAACTCTCTCTCTCTCTCTCTCTTTCTCTCTCTGTATTTTGCTTTTGCAAACTAATTTAATATCAATAATTTAGAAACGATAATAACAACAATTCAACTCGTTGCATATCAAAACTAAAAAAAAAAAAAAAAGTAAAAGTAAATTAGAAAACGGTTACAAACCGACTTGTGTGCATGACCTGTGTGAATCGAAGGCAAGATTTCTCATTATACTTAGTTGCAAGTTAATCGTTATTACGTCAGTCAAAGAAAAATCAAATGTATCAAAAGAATTAGCTAGGTCTCATCTATTTATTCATTATATTAACTATATTTGTTTACATTTTATTAAACGCACATAGTGACTCAACCATATTTTTTTTTTTTTTTTACTTACTTGTGCACATTTAATATTTACAATCGGAGGGGTGGCAGGGGGGGGGGGATTGCATTAATTTAACAGGTTCACTATGTGGCACGTGAATATATTATATTAGTATTTATAATACGACGCACATAACACGCACTTATTTTAATTTAGCTTATTAATCGTCAATTAAATCAAGAAAAAGTTCGAACGCGAACGCGCTCGCGCTCGCTCTGTTTCGCATTAAATTAAAATTAATGCGTGTTATAGTATACGTAACCAGCTGCATCATGATGTATGTATGTAGGTATGTACATATGGCACCAGTCTATTATTTAAAACTGCATATACTTTTTATTGTACCTATACAATATACATATGTATACAACAGTGCAAACTAACTCGACGTCGACTTGTAGTCACATCGTGTGTTTGCTGTACATTTTTTTATGAAATAATAGCTTTGTTCCAACTGCTCGAGAAACCGTACCGTACACTCTACGATCACGAGCATGCGCAGTAAACAAAACGACAAACGATTTGTTTACTGCGCATGCTCGTGATCGTACAATGAACGGTTTCTCGAGCAGTTGGAACGAAGCTCACGTAACGAAAGCTCTCGTCAGGGAAGGGGGGAGGAGGAGGGGGATCGATTGCTTGTATGTACAAGGATAGGGCATTTTTTTACACTCTTTTTAATAGAATTTATGTCTGCGATTACTTTTTTTAAGAATCGCAGAGTATTTTCGCCGTTGCTTTTAAATGATTGGAAATTGGTTTAGCTCTTGTGCTGTCCAGCAGCTGAATGAAGCGGAAATAATCTCGTTGCTGAGGTTTTAGTATGGGGAGCAAGTTCAATAAGTTCAATCGTGTTTTGTTAAACTAAAAATGTATCAAGAAAAAGGGTTGCGGTAGCAAATTTAGTTCTTAAAAACAGTAATCGCATTCAAACTCCCCATTAAACAGAACTTGTTTCCGGAAAAACAAAGAAAGGAAAAAAAATACTGACATTGTAGAAAACACAACAAACACATTCAAAAAAAAAATTACACAATCACCACCACAGCACGTACTTACTTACGTATTTACAAATGATAACTTCTAGAAACTATTTTTAAAGCTATGTTCACTAATACAATCACGTAAACATAAATGTTAAGGCAGTTTTTTTTTTTCCCTGTTGCAGCGCGGCGGAGAGCCGAAAGAAACACGACGAGACAACAAACAAAGAGGACGAAACAAATCAACAAAGCCCGACCGAAGTGCCCCTTAAAACGAACTGAGCAGGGAAAAGTGCTGCTGCGTAAAAGATACACCCTAACGACTACATAAAAATAAATAAAGAACTCGATACACTCTGCAACAATAAACTTAGTGCCATAAATTCAGAAGCAACACAACAAATTATAATCATAATAATAATAATAATAAAATATAATCGAAAAAGCAAGCACACTTAAATTGTTCTTCGCGATTACTCTCTTAAAATTGCTAATTACATATTTTAATTATCACCAAGAAATTACATGATTCATTCTTATTTTAAACATGTACACAACTGTCTTGTTGAACAGAAAGTATTCTTATACTTAGGAACAATCGATAAAACATTGACGTGTTTAAAAAAAAAAACAGAACAAACGGAGAAATGCCGATGAATCAGTCTCTATAAATACTTAAAAAAACGGCGAGCGTAATCACTGCGTGATACAAGAAAGAGTCACCGTGTCTTCATAACAACACTAAAGCGCTTGTCGAACTCGTAAAACTACAGAAACATTGTGTAAACCACACTGTATGTATTAATTGCTTTTGTAAGTAGATACAAAAATTATTAAAAGCAACAACTTCTTTCTTTTAAAACCTCCAGCCAGACAGGCGCCTGTAATTTCTTTTATGGTTGTTTACACAATTGTTTCTGCAGTTTTCGCATTTACAACGCAACGACAAGAGAGATTCTCAAGAGATTCGAGCGCGGAACTTAAAAAAAAAATAACAGTATGAACGACGGAACATGTAACAGGGTGTAGAAACTTTTTACTAGTTCGTTACAGCGTAACAATTCTCCTGCGTCACATTATGAGTGAATATATATCAAAAAAAAGGGGGGGCGGGCGGGGAGCTTAAAGTTATTACAAATAATTTAGTCACTGACTAAAATATGAGAGAGTTCCAACTCCCCGCAATTAATTTCTCGTGTAATAAAAAAGCGTTTGTTTTTGTGTCTGTAATTAAACGTGGAATGCTTAAATGAATTAATTCTGTTGATTTTGAACCAAAAATAAAAATATTTCCATCCTACCAATCCATGTTTTTATAATAATAACAATAATACTTCATGTATTCAGTTTTAACTTAAAAAAATCTTGAATTGAAATCGTTGAATTGCCTTTAAAAATTAAAAGCAAAATCAATTTTAATAACATGCCTATTAACTTAAAAAACCAATAAATTAGATTTTTCAAAAAGCAAGATGTCTTAGTGTAGGCAACCAAATCAACACAACCGCTTGCCTGGTTGCCTATAGCCAAGACAATCAATAACGTTTTTTTTTCTTTTTGGTTAAAAACGCAATTTTTTTCACGATTCATTCAGATTATGCAGATTATTCTTCTAAGTTTTTAAATTTTCAATAAAATTTTCCATTTTCTTCTAATTTTAGGAAACAAATTTATATTAAAATATTCAATTTTTCAATTAATGGGACAACTTAAAATTCAAACCAAATTAAAGAATCCTGACTAACATTACTTAAAGCCGATATCCCACTATCAATATCTTGATTAAAATTTTGATCGAAATATTGACAGTGGAATATTGGTTTAATAAAAAAAAAAAAAAAATGGCGCCACAACCAAAAAATATTTAAACCGTTTCAACTCAGGGTAATTGACTGACATTGCCGATAATCAAATAATTAAATTATTAAATTAAAATTTAATGAATTAAAGGGACACATCTTCGGAAAGTGGAAAAGCAGAGCCGTCACAAAAAAAATTATTTTAATTGCAAGATATATCGGATGTCCCACGTCATATGTCCACCCTTACAAAATATTTATTTTTCTATTTTAAAAAATGGGAAAGATGTATCTATCGATCCAACCAATGTCTCCCTTCATTTTGTAACAAATTTTATGCAAAAATTAACTTGGCCTTGATGCTTTTAATAACAAAATAATTGTTTCTCGTATTGTGTAAGCATAACAGATAAAAAAAATAATAATAACTACGTTAACAGCAAGCCACCAATAAAATAGTTAACGATGTTCTCACATACTTTTAGTCAGTGACCATCGAAGGAAAGAAAAGTTCATGAACTTCACTCAACAAAGTTTTACAACAAAAGTTGCGTGTAAAAAGAAACGATACATAAATAAATTAAATAATAAAAGTTATATTAAAGGCATACCTGGACCACTGTACACAATGAAATTCACACAATGTTTGATCTGTGTTTAAAACAAAAAAAAAAAGCAAGACACCACTGGCACTATTGTAGATAACTGTTAGGAGGGAGGAGCGTTAAAACAACGACATCAACATCTGGAAGCCTGATTCTTTAAATCTAAATGGTGTTTACACGTCAAGCGAACAGAACGAGATGGTGGTGGGAACAGTACTCACTGCACTTGTTGCAAAGTCCACTAAACATTTACACGATTTTTTTTTACACATCCTAAAACTTTGAACACTTTTGACGAATCAATCTTTTTTTTTTTTTTGATTTGTATTGGTAATTTAACAATCAGGTAGGTATTGGTGCATTTCAGGTTGCTTTTTAGTTAACCATAAGCGTGTGTGATTCCATGGGAGCCGCGGAATCATATAGAGTGTCCGTGTCTTGAGTCGGCTCGCCTTGCAACTGGCACTGGTTTGTTAAAGTACCAGCTCCACAATCACAGAAGAATCTAAAACAAACAAAAAAAAATAAAATAAAACACAGAAAAAAAAAAGGTTTGTGAATTCGTCTTACCTATCATGCCTAATGAATTCTACATCATGTCCTGCATGACAAGTCTTGATGCAGTTAACACAGATAGCGTTACGATCAGTAGTATTGCACGTCTGACATCTGTAGAAGTCGTGCATTGGGAATGACGTATAACTAGAAATCTTATATAAACACTGCCCGTTAGCAACAGCCTTCTCCACAGCATCCTGATTATTAAATATCTTGTTCCCCCTAACGATAGGTTGCACACCACTAGCTAAACACAGTCCACCAAAACGGTTGTTAAATATTTGGTTAAACTCTAAGGTAGCCGTTGCATTGTTGGTAATCTCAACTCCTGCGGCCAGTCCGTCGAAAATCCGATTCCTTCTTAGGATTGGATGGCTCTGCGTGGAGATGAGAACGCCAGCCTGAGCATTTCTAAAAATATCGTTCTCTTCGAGGATGCCCTTTCCACCGTTGAAAATACAAATCCCCCCGTCGCGCCCGTCAAAAATTTTATTGCGCTTCAAAGTCGGGTTCGAGTCGGTTTTAATCCAAACACCCGCCATTGCATTGTCGAATATTTCATTCTGCTCCAATAAACCTAAACCCCCGTTGTAAACTAAAACCCCACCGTTCTGACCCCCCCAAATTTTATTGCCCCTAATAACAGGATTGCTACCAGTTCGAATTTGCACTCCGGAATATAAGTGATTAAAAATATCATTGTCTTCTAGCTTCCCGTGACCGTTGTCATAGAAGTACACACCGACTTGTTTACCGGAATGGATTCTGTTCCTTCTCAAAACCGGGGTGCTACCGGTTGTAATCCAAACCCCGGCTAAGGTGTTAGCGTACACTTCGTTTTCTTCTATCAGCCCCTGCCCCTTTTCGTGAACGTAAATCCCTCCGTGCTGTCCGTGGTGAATTTTATTGTGTCTCACAATCGGATCACTATTCGTCCTTATCTGAATTCCTGCCAAAGCATTGCCGTAAATATTGTTGTGCTCTATAAGACCCCTTCCTTCACCGAATATATAAACACCACCCTGATGCCCGTTGTAGATTTCATTTCGTCTTATAGTCGGGTTACTGTTCGAAGTAATCCACACACCAGCGAAATTATTCGAGTGTATTTTATTGTCTATGAACTGTCCGAGGCCGTTTTCATGCACGTAAATTCCACCTGTCTGTCCGTGATGAATTTCACAATGCACTACTGTGGGATTCGCGCCGGCTTTCACTTCGAAACCTGCTATTCGGTTGTTGTGAATATCATTGGCTTCAAAGTAACCCTAAACAAAAAAAAAGAAAAAAACATACCACCGTCACAACACCCCCAAATAAAACAAAACTAGGAGGGCACTTGTTCAAACAGCATTCAACTTGGCTCTAAAACTGTTTCACCTGTTGCCAAAGTAGCTGAACTGTGGATCAGCTGTTTGAACAAGCGGCTCTTAATTAATTTAAACTGACGTTTGATTGAAATAACTCACCATGCCATTATCGAATGTAAATATACCCACATCTCTACCGTGGTGTATGTGATTACGTCTCATAATCGGATTGGCGAAATTCTTAACCCAGATGCCGGCCAGAGCATTCCGGCTGATTTCATTGTCCTCGTACGTTCCTTGAGCGTAGTCTGTTACATATAATCCGACGTTCTCACAATCTGATATGTCACAATGTCGAATGACCGGGTTTGCACCGACTCCATTGACACATACAGCTGCTCCAACTACAACAGAAAGAAAAAAAAAATAGAAACATTTTCACTTTTCACAATTTTTCACCTCAACAAACTATTAAAATTTCAAATTTTTAGTCTGAACCTACAGCTAGACGATATCAATTTATTGACAATAAAGCTTGCAGTGAGACTTTGTTGAAGCTTCCAATGAATTAGAGGAGAATCACTTACCAACCGAAGTACTTCTTATAATACAATGATCGACGGTTGGACTGCAGTTCTCTCCCACTTCTAAACAGAAGTGTTTGTGATGGGGCACTGTAGAAGTGACATCCGGGGAAAACTTGAGAGTTAAATGCCCGGCATAGGCCTGCTTGGCACCCTCAACGAACATAATCGTAGACTCCGACTCCCTTTCTAATATTACAGATTCTGCAACATTACCCGGTGCGGCACCTATCGCACAAAGAAAACAAATTTTATAATTCCAAGGAATCCAAAACCATTCCGGGATGAGATATTTTCACCTATTAGAGCAACGTCTGAATCGATGACGAGGAACTCCCCCCGATATGTACCGGCATGCACGAACACCAAAGGTCCTTGAGTGCAACTTTCAGCTGAATGAGTGCTAGCAACAGTCGTGGATCCTGTGGTGTTGTTAATACCACTACGCTCATCCGCTTCATCCAACGCACTCTGCAACAATATTAAAAAAAATGAAATGTTTTTATTTGAAAAGAAAAAGCAACCGTCTAACCTGTATTGTATTACAATATTTTAGATTTCGACCTTTAAACATTATTTCTTTATACCCGGGTCTGACGTGTATGCCCCTGTATAACTGGCGAAAGGATTCTTTCCACGGATTTGCCAAATCCGACTCTTCGGGGCTCACAAACTCGAAGCGACAAGGCGCAGGATTAAATAGGGGTAAATCATACTCGTATACACTTTGATAAAGGCGCTTCCTGCAAGATGACACGGTAATATTTTTTAAAGTCCCCGTATACTGCGGTACTCACCAAATTTCTGTGTCGTTGGCAATGGCCTGAAACCGTTTGCAGACCTGGCTGACTCTGCACAAGTCCAATTCAAGAAGATAGCTAAATATAGTGAGCAAAACTTCATCTGGAAGTTCATACTGTAAGTAGTGAGCAGCAGTTGCAGTACAACCTGTTAGAAAAAAATCAAAACACGTAGTAATTAAGAAGGTGTCCTTCGATATTTAATTAAGTAAATGCAATCAGCTTACTTTCATAAGAAGCAGAACATGTTCGTCTTGGACGTTTCCTTGCTGGTAGCATAGCAGACGTGTAGCCCTGTGCAGGAGCTGTTGGTGTGGCAGGAGACGTAGGAGATCCTGCTGTTGCTGCACTAGTGCTGGGCCCTGGTCCTCCTTCGTGGTGTGACGGTGACTTCCTTCTTAAGTCGTAAGGAGAGTGATGTGCTGGAACGGCTCCGCCTGATCCAGTCGCTGTGCCTGCAGAACCAGAAGCACTCGCCAAAGGAGCTGGAATGTTTTGATTAGGGATAGGGCAAGAAGGCTCACATGGTTCTGCTGTTAAAACAAACACGTTGAATTAGCTCGCCTGTTTCAATCAGTTTTTTAAATGTAATCTCTATTTTAAATAATAAAATAAGAACGAACTTGTTTCTCGAACCTGCACCGAACCTATGCTAAATTAATTCTTTGGCTAGTGTGGAGTATTAAAGAAATTTTTAATTATTCATCAAACGATGAATGCCTATTAGTTCAGCTTTGTTTGATTAAGATCACAAATCTCATACCTAACGACTCGACTACATTATACTTAAATTTTGTTTTATTAGCAACAATGTCTTTTACTTCTAAAAATATTTAAAGTTTTAAGGCGTCTAGAAATTTATTTTTTACAACATTTAAGTTAGCAGGGCCATCACTGTTCGATATGCCATGTTGATAGTACTTCGAGGTGATGTTGCCTTTTTAAATGAGAACACTGTCACACTAACACATGTCAAAAATTTTTTTAAAAAATACCATGTGATCCAAAAAGTCGTCTGTAAAAAAAATTAAGTTGGCAATATTATCACTAAACATCTTGTTTTTGAAATTATCTTTTCTTTCTAATTCGTAAACCAAACTGCTGCTTTATTAGAAACATTCTCATTCTCTAGAACTTGTGCCTTAAAAGATTTATAACAACTTACAGCATTGTTCTTATAATCCAGAAAGAAATCGTCTAGAGGCCAAGAGATTTATTTTCTCAAAAATTTAAGTTGGTAGTTGGCGGTTATTTCAACGAGTTACAAAATCCTCGGCTGCCTTCGACTCAGCTACGCTAGCCTGCCTTCAGTGTGTAGCCGGCCTAACAATATACTACATATACAATCCGAAGATAGTAATTTTCTTTTACTGTTGTTTTGTTGACAGCAGTGTCATTTATGTCTAAAAAAACATTCAAACTCATCCAGGAGGCTTTGAAATTTATTTAAAAAAAAAAAAAAATGAAGGTGGCAGTATCATTGGCTGTTTTGCATGCTGATTTGAGGTTAAGATTTTCTTTTACTGTTGTCCTGTTGGCAGCAGTGTCATCCAACATCTATGTCTTAAAAAAATATTTAAAGTGATCTAGAAGACTTTGAAATGTATTTTCAGAAAATTTAAGGTGGCAGTATCATCGTTGCTTTTAAACAAAGATTTTATTTTACTATTGTTTTATTGACAGCAGTGTCATTTATGTCTAAAAAAAAACATTCAAACTCATCCAGGAGGCTTTGAAATTTATTTAAAAAAAAAATGAAGGTGGCAGTGTCATTGGCTGTTTTGCATGCTGATTTGAGACTAAGATTTTCTTTTACTGGTTGTTTTGTTGGCAGCAGTGTCACCCAATATTTATGTTTAATAAATATTTAAAGACTTGCTACTGTCTGATACAGTCTGATCGATAAAATCGTCCACGAAGTTATGAAATTTATTTCTACAGAAATTTAAGTTGGCAATATCTACCATCCTTGTTCCGCTTTGTTCTATATGCGATGTTCAATGTACAAATTGAACTTATGTTTCCTTTTCAATTGACGACCTATAGCGTTTTCGACTGATTGCTCTGGAGCACTCTCAAAATATCTCCATCTTGTTTTAATCTCAAGTATAAACAGAGAACGGGAGTGCTCTAGAGCAATCACTCGAAAACGCCATTAAATTGCTTTCTTATTAGCAACCTTTTCACCCTAACAATTACTTTCAAAATCATGCACCTTTTGATGCTTTGAGGTTATGTTTTCTTTTTAATTGACAAATTAAACAACTGTTTCACAATGTACAGTCGCGAAAATTAAATTTTGGTAGTCACTGTCAATCGAAACGTCAATTTTAATTCTAGAAAATTTGAAATTTTCACATAAATTTGTTGTGTTTTGACAAGAAAGTGTCAAAATAAATTAAATATTTAAAATACTATTTCTAGCGTTCGAAATTAAGTTTTAACAAACTTCAAATTCGATGCCAACCTTTGACAATTAATGACGACCAAAGTTTAATGCTCGCGACTGTACCGTGTGATCCAATTTTGTAAAGTAAGGAAAGCAAGTTTCTGGTAGGGTTTCATCCGAACATTAAAATCTAACTCCAATATCAACAATTAATTTTAAATAGGAATCTGTGTGATATCATATTACAAAAGACCGGCGTTTGTATGACAAATTTTCATTCAAACTGGCTTGACAGATTGAATGGATGAAGATTGATCTTACTAATGACAGCAGGACAGTTAATTTTTTTTTATTTTTTTCTTTAAACAAGCAAATTTCATGACCAAAAGCAACATGAAAAAACGAAACTGAGCTTTCACGCTGGAAAACCGAAAACGTTTTTACCCTACGTCAGTCTGCAATACCCTTGGCAATACTCGATTTTCGGGTAATTCCCGGCATGTTGGCAACCTTGATTCAGAATGAAGTATAGCTGTTTAAAAAATTCACGCTTGAATTTATAAGAATACGTTTTGTAGACAAAATTGATGCTGACAATATCAGCTCTGTCCTAAACATTCGTGTTTGATTCTTTAGAGTTCGTTTCTTTTAAATTGACAACCTAAATCAGAGTTGCCAACGTCGAGGGGAGTATCTTAACATTATTTTATACAGTTTCGTAATTGTTTACTTTTTGTGCAGCTGGCTATACACTGATTAACCAAGACCAAATGTGCTGCTCGATAAATATCTTTTATTATCCGCGTAGCGTTGTGTAGATATCATTATTGACACAGTTAAAAGCAAAAAAAATTAGACAAATTACAGTTTCCTGTAATTATTCTTCTTCAAAATGCCATAGATTGAAGACGAGAATTGACAGATTGACCAGTTTTAAAGTTGTTAATTTTGAGTTTTTAATTTTTTTTTTAATGTTATCCGTGAAGTCGTCACTGCCATTTTCAGAAAGAATAATTACAGGAAACTGTAATTTCTCTACTTTTTCCTGCTTGCGACAGTATTTCGGAAATATTTCAGGTGCAAACCTTAAATCATTGTTTTGTCGAGCATAGCGTACAAAACGATCCGGGCCCAAATCGGCCCCGAAATTTATTTTACAAAATATAAGTTGGCAGTATCGTCATTGTTTGATATTTTGGGGTTGTTTTTCTTTACGAATGCAATTTTAATAGCGTTTTTCACTGAGCAGCACATACGGACTCGTGTATTCACATTTAATAATAAATTTCGATGTTTTTAATACGATTTTAAGATGTTATTATTTATAGCCCCTATTAAATTAAATTATTTTAGAGCTAACCGTTGGCAAGCAAAAGTTCCGCTCAATTGTCAATTTCCGATAGTGCAAGGTTGGGGAATTTTTGCTTGCCAACACACTTTGCTCCAAAATAATTTACCAACATGTCGTTACTATTTGAAATGTCAGTATCAAGGGTGGTTATGCTAACCTTCTATGAAATGCTCAACCAATAAATTCATCATAAGAAATGACCATTTGTGCTTCCGGGGTGTTATTTTAAGAAAATGTGGTTCTTTCGATTTTGTTGACCAGTGTTGCCAACCGCTCACAACCATCCTCACAATTCATGGCATTTATAGTTGATTTTTTAACTATGTACACTACGACCAATAATTTATTAGATCAATTCAAGTAAAGTTTGTACAGTACAGCAATTAGATCAGTTTAAATCAAATATAATTCAAAATAAGTTATATTTTTAAAATAAAACGGTTTTTTATTTGTTCGTTATTTTCAGGTTTTGCTGCCACTACAAAAGTAGCAGGCAAAAAGCCTTTACCTAATCATCGCCTACCGTAAACAGAGTTAATGCTCTTATGTATGAACACATCTTAAATTAAACAGATCAATAAGCATTCCCCAAAATTCCTCACAAATTCTTCAGTCTGCAGTCGGTAAATTTGAGGAATTACTCACAGATTCGCAACAATGTTGTTGGCAACCCTGATATAACACCTGAACGCAACTCGGCTGTGAGATGGAGATTGAAGACCTTTCAATTCACAAAGTGCTCCGAAGTAGCCAGTCTAAAAAGATACACTGTGGAACGGTTACATTTGGAATTCTTTCACAACTAATCGCTTTGCATTAAGTCACACTATGAATTTTGATGTATTATATTTTGACAATAGGATAAATATTGCCTTCTTTATTTCCGTAGAGTGGTACTTCGTGTTATTACAAGGGTAATGCAAAAGTAACTAGATGAAAATCACTTTATTCCACGCTGTATAAAATTACTAAGAAAAAACAAACCAAACCAAACCAAATTTGACAAATCGCACAATCTTTGAATGAATGCACCATCTTCATCTCGTATTAATTACACGAGATTAAAATAAAACACAAAAACCTCAGAGTGTAACCAGCATGGGTGAGTTGAGAACGCTGTTATTTTCCACTGCTGTCAAAACTTGCTCATTTTATTCATATGAATTGGGAATTATCCAGCATTAGTCTTGTTACCGTCTCAGTGTTGATGGCGATTTAGTGAGAAAATTTCATTTCCCTGCACCAATCAAATGAAGATTTAGGCTGCGGTAAGTGAATGGTCGAAGTGGTCAGACCAAATCACGTGATCACTTTTGTCAATTGCTGATTGGTTGTTAGAGGGTTTAGTCAGACCGCTGACTTGACGATTCTGTGCAATTTGACCGCTCACTTAACTCGGCCTTAAGTTAGAGCATACGCAATGTCAAAGTGTACGTCAAATTAGACGTTTTTTTGAGACGTGTGCGGAAACAATTTTTTTTTTTTAGGAATGCTTTAATTCAGCAAACCTCACGTGTTACTTGTGTTAACTGATCTGAGTCGTAACGTAAGTAAAACGAACACACCTCATATTTTTAATTGATCACATGTCATAGGTGTTTAAATATGTCACTTTGACAGGTGCATGAACACAATTGGGCTAATTTATGGAATGTAGAGTTTCTGAATTAGAGTGACTTGCCGTGCAGCGTGAATTAGTAAAGGAATCGTCGTACACAAGATTCTTCCAACTGTTCCAAAGACGAACAAATCAAAAAGTAAGGTCCAAAGCACAAAAAAAGTTTAAGAAGTTTGAAAGTGGTGAACAGCAGGCTCCTTGTGTTGTTGTTTTTAGCAGCAAAGCAAATAGCAGTATTGTATTGAATGAAGCCGGCTGATTATAATTGGAATGGAATTATTCATTTTTGTGTCGTTCATGTATGTTATCTGGACTGTCAATATGTGAGATACTTATTTGGATTGATACTAGCGGTACGTGTTTATCTGGTTATGTGGGCTGCCCTGTTATTTTTGTGAGTGTGTGATGACATTTGACAATAAACTAGGCAGATCCCTTTAAAGATAGCAAATCCGGGAATATGTGTCGCGAGGCGATCGAATATCTGCGAGGCTGAAACGAAACGATCATAACTGTCCCGTGCGTCACTGAAAAACCGCAGGATACCTTTGCAATCGGGTTCAGGTCGAGTCCAACCAATATCCAGTTTAGTATGTCCACTTACCAGACGTAGTTCTCGAAGGTGTAGGGATTCGATTGGCACCTTTCCTTCGGGATCTCCTTACGTACGACCTAGAGGCCGTAAAGGAAGCGCTCGGCATCTTTACAGCACTCACAAAGCCTTAAAAACCCAGTCCTAAACAAAGGAGACACTACCACTAACACTGGCGGCCATTTTCACAGTTCTCAGCAGACGGATGAAATCTCCCGGGCCAATAACAGTACTTCGTCCTTAGTCACGTGACCGTTAAAATGTCAGAATGGAGCACGAATTTAATGTAATACCTGATTGCCTCGTTTCTATTGGGACCTGTTTCATTCTGTCTATAGTTTTCGTAGCTAGTTTATACGTGTGGAACTCTCAGCACGACAGGTAAAAATATTTAATACCGAAAATTAGGAGGTTCGCCACACAAATCGAAACAAAACAAAATAGCAGAGCTCCGGCGGTGTCCGACTCCCTTTCCCCCCTCCCCAACTCGCTCTATACCTACATACATACACTGTTCACCATGAAAGTTTTTAACCGTGGGAAAATTCACCCAATACACCGGGTTATATATATTTTTTTCTTGTCAATTAGAAAGCGCGGCTGCATTCAAGGGTGAGCTCAGTTTCGATCTTCCCGAGTTTTCGAGGCGAGCGCCGAAAAGTTTCTCTGCGCCCGTCGTGTGCGAGGGACGCGTATTGATTTAAAAATAAAACTACAAGACTTATTTTTATTTCAGAAACCACTCGTCCACAATAAAGAGACGATTTCTTAGCGTTTTTATTATGATGCTCATATCACCCGCTTTTTTATACTTCGCCCTCAACGAAAGGAGCTTGCAAAAGGTGACTTACGATTGCTGGCGTACTCCGTTATCATAATAACTACGAATATTTTTCAGAGAACAATCTGGCAGATTCTGGGCATCAGGAAAGAAGGACTCTTGCAGGCGTTCGTTATACCGTTGTTTCTAACGATGATTTTGTTTTTGGGGCCCATTTCTATGCAGCTTCTGAACGGCCTTGTTAAGGTGTACACGGGTAAAATTACTAAATCCAGAGTACAGTTTCAATAACAAACTCGGTTTTTCTTTAAATTTCAGAACCCATGTACTGGATAAACAATATGAAAAATTTGATTTGGTTAAGGAACCACGTGGTGGCGCCACTATCGGAAGAATTTACTTTTAGGTCGTGCATGTTACCGATTCTATTGCAGTGTTTTAGCCCCATTACAGCTGTTTTTATTTGTCCACTTTTTTTTGGAGCTGGTGAGTAATTTAATTTATTATTTCCTAATAGCAACCACAGGCCGGTATGTTATTGGCACCCGCTTCCCTCTAGTGATCAAATTTGAACTACTATAGATAAGTACTGTCGCCGCCAAAAAAGCGAACACTTCTTGACAATACCAAAACTTTTGCTGAGTAGCTGTAATCATGAACTACGTATTTACAAATGACAAACAAATTAACTTTTTTAAAAAATAAATTCATTTTCCATTTTCTTATTTATATAGCTAATATGAGCCAATGGGCGCGTTCAGCGGATGCTCAGTGGCTGAGTAGCTTACTCAGCGGACGTTTGTTATTGGCTGTTACCTTAATGCGGGCCGATCACAAACGATTGTTGAGTAAGCAACTCAGCCGCTGAGCGTCTCTGAACGCGCCCAATACTTTTCAAAATGAATGAATAGCTGATATTTATTAATTATTGTCTGTCATCCGTAAGCGTCAGTTCATAATTACAACCACCCTGCAAAATTTTTAGCATCACTAGATTTACGTCAAAAAAAGTGTCCATTTTTTTGGCGGCGACAATAATTGGTGTTATTGTACATGTTTATGCTGTCATTTTTGTTTAAAACTGCTTCCGCAGTGCAAAACACTTATCAAGGTACAATTTTAGGACACTTTCATCACATGATAGAAAAAATCAGGAGCGGACTCGACGCAAAAAGTGCGTTCCTCATCTCGTGTAAGTGCAACAAACCGGTGGCACACCCCAATTATATTACAGCTGCTTTCTTTTGCTTAAAAGTTTGAATCTGGTTTCGAATAGTTTCAATCTGGATTCTGTAGTTGCTGCAATAAAACACTTCAGATTTGAATTACTGATTGACAATTTGCCTGTAAATAACTGCAATTCAATCCAAATGAAATATAAAAATAGTTTGATTCGAAAGGGAAAGGGGATTATCGACCGGGATTGAATTTTAACAAGGAGAGTGGGAATTAATCCGTTTGCGAAAGAACGCCCGTCTTTGAATCTAAACGCGTTTGGACCAAGTTTTTGTAAGCGAAAGAAAGCACGTTGGGGGCCGTTTTCATAATCAGACTTTAAATTTAAAGTTACTTTAACCTAAAAAAAAGAAACATTTGTTTCCCTATTCTTAAAGCGACTTTAAATTAAAGCTTCCTTAAAGTCTGATTATGAAAACGGCCATTAGTTTCTTAATTTTAGGCTTTCACTTTACCTACACGACGATTTTCGGCACGTACTCGGCGTACATATTTCTGAGAACGGGCCACCTAGCGTCGACTTTCATTGCGCACGCGTTCTGCAACCACATGGGCTTCCCCGACGTGCAAGAGCTCGCCAGTTACAAGGGAAAGCAACGAACGCTGATAGTTTCCTTGTTCGTGGCGGGTTTCGTTCTGTGGTGTTGCCTTTTGAATCCTTTGACTGAACCCAAGTGGTACTACAACGACGTGGATTTGTAGCAATGTCTTCTTCTGACGTCCCGAACTCGAATGAGACGAGTATTTTGAAATGTCTTCTAGGATTAGTTTATAAGCGGGAATATTTTTGTAACTGTCTACATGCTTTGACTCCATTCCTTTTAGCTATTTAAAAAAGAATGTTGCATTTTTTAATTCATATGCATTTAACCAATGATTTATGAATATTACGTAAGTACATTTTTGATATAGTATGAACCACAGAATTTTTTTTTCTCAGTTAGCTGTGAAATAAAACACGTATGTCGCAGATATATTCATGCTTAAACTCTTACAACTGTTGTCAACCTAACCAAGAAGAATTAATATCAGATATGACTCTCTGGTTCATGGCCAACTCAGAAAAAAAATCTGTGGCTCACTCAATATGATAATATTGTTTACTTTAAGAGTTTATTTTTATTTTTTTAATATTTAAACGTGCATTTATTTTACAGACATCTTATTATGACTATTTGTTGAAACGACGGTCTTGGCTCTATTACAGAGTCTCAATGACTTAGACGTGCTTTTGGAATTCCAATGCAAGTGTTGATAAAGAAATTTAAAGTCATCCTGCACAATAAGGTCCAAAGAAAAGTTATTCAGTATGCTACGAAACTGACATAAAAAACGAGCGGCTGCGCAGACGCTAAATAACGGCGTTGCGGCAGAGTTGCCAAGTTTTCCTTGAAAATACAGGGTGAGCCAACAGCGTATTTGGTGGGTGGCGTTTTTATTAATGCATAATGTTCGTCATCCGAGGTGCGATCCGTCAAAACACGCACCGTGGGAAGGCGGCTTTACGTTTGGAATCTGTTTTCTTGTTTCTCTCTTTTTTTTACTTCTTCGAGAATTTCAAATTGCCATCACGCTTTGAATATTGTTATTATTATTATTTTAATTTTATATTGACGATCTTCATTCATTATTTGTTTTTCATTCTTTCTTTCGGAATTTTATATTTTTTTTTCCTGATTATTTATTATTGAGATTGTTGTCTATATGAAAGTCAGTTTCGTAATTGTTGTGAAAAAGCAGAAACAACGTTTTTGTTTTCGATCATTCAAGCGGGGTGATCTGGTCATTGTATTCTTCTCACTCTTACATGCACTGAAACAGCGTTCTTCTCTCTCACATTTTTACCGCGGCTGTGCACCGGGACAATTATTTTCCTTCTTTGTCTTACAATTAAATAGTTTGCTTTGTGAACGTTTCTTGCATTTAATTTAAGCGTAAATTAGGATTAATTTAAAAAAAAAACTTGCCCAGAAAAACATTTTTTTTTTAATGAAATGATGCTTTTATCAATTTATAGATATTAATTTATTGAACGCATGTGGACAGTTATAAATTTCATCTTGTAAGGGTACTGACTTGTTTTCATCAAAAAAGTGGTTGTGAAGCATTTTTTTTTCTCCCATCACTTCTTCATCTTGTAATAAATTTTGGCAACTTCAAAAGGCAACTTCAAAACGCGTAATATTTTAAGTGGTTATTTTTTTTGTGCCAAAATTATGAACATTTGTGAGTGCATTATTAAATTTTTTTTATAAAAATAACAATTATTCAACGAATGAACTAACAATTGTGTATAATATGTGATTTTAGAGTTAGTAATTTCCGTTACTAAGCAGTTTGCCTCATCTTATGAAAGTATTATCGCAAGTATTGTCAGACTTTATTTTTCTTATTTGTTAGTATTGTCGTATTTGCAACATCAAGAAATTACTAACTCTATAAAACTTGGCCGAAATTTAATAAAATTTGCGCGTAGATTTTTAAGGCCGTAAAATCTAGTCTATGACAATTTCAGAAAAATGTGCAAAACTAAATGTTTAATCAATTAATTAAAAAGAAAAAAGAAACTGCCTCTATCTGCACTATTAATTGTTTAATGTAATGTTTATAAATAAAAACCGATTTATCTTGTTACACATAAATGATCATGACTGTTGTGAAAGTTGAGACATGATTGCTCCGTGTCATTTCATGAAGGATTTCTTGCTCAATGTCGACTTTTAAATATAGTATATTTTAAGCACCCTCTTGTTTCCATTTACTCATAATTATTGATAAGATCTCGGGTGAAAGAAGAGAACATTTTAAACTTGATCTGCGCTTTATTTTATTTTCACCAAAACAATACTTGCCAAAGTAATTTTACCAACAATATTTAAAGAAGAAAAAAAAAAAGAAAATAGGAAAACAATACTTGTCGAAGTAAAACAATTTTACCGACAATATTTAAAGAAGAAAAAAAAAAGAAAACAAGAACATTTTTACAACAAAAACAAACAGAAGCAACCTTAAATAAATATGAGAATACATTCCAAAATCACCTACACTCATCTAGAAATAAAAAAATAAACCCAAGGAGGCAATGTTACACTCTAATTAAAAAATAATAATGATGAAACGGGGGCATGATACATTTATATTTTAGTAAACGAGCACCAAGGAAGATTTAATCGAAAAAAAAACTACCCAGTAAATAAAATTGATGTGACGAGAAACCATGATGATAACAAATACATAGAAAATGGAGAGAGCTTTTCACAGTTCTTAGTTCTTCTTATTATAAGAAACACGATCCAGATCTGAGAACCAATAACATCATTGTTATTAATTACTAATTAGAATTGGACGATCGCTCGTTGTCTTGTTGCAACTGGTTCAGGAATGCGACATTAGTGGACTTGATTCTTGCCGCAGCTGCCGCTAAAGACGGTGAAGGGGACATGCAGGGGGTCGAGCACAAGCTGTTGCTTAAATCGCACTGATCTAACAGCCGCAGGAGTTCTTCGGGGGTAGGCCCTCCGTTAGTTTTTTCAACTGTGGCAAGAAAACATGCTTTGTCGGGCCCTAAAACAATTAAGGCGTAGAAATTCTTACCTGCATCGGTTTTATACGTCAAATCCAAGGCCGTCGTCAAGTCCCACATTTGAATCGAGCCATTTGAGTGTCCTGTGAAAATGAATCTGCGAGGTCTGGAGCCCATGCGGCTTGATCCCTCGCATTCATGAACGCAGAAAGCACTGACGGTGCTTCCATCGACTGCTTTAATCACGCAGACTCTAGAATAGTGCAAAAATTGATTTGCGCAGGAGTAAAGAGGGGGCGCACACACACCGTTTTCCATTGCTTGCCAACCTAACGAACAATTGATCAGTGTCCGGCACAACTTTCTGTATAAAAACTTGCTCATCGTCTTGCTCCCCGAATGGCCCGCAGTCGTTTGCAGCCGCATGACTTATGCAAGGCTCGACTGCTTCTAGAGAAACGATCTTAAAAGAGGCTTCGGGGGTTGAACCCGGTTGTGTGGAAATCATGCCTCGGAATCTAGTGACACGCCAGCTGCGCACGTGATTGTACTCACAACAAACAGACACAAGGTACTTCTCAGAGAGGGTCACCTGCAAACGGAACAATCAACACCTTCAATTATGCACCGCTTAACATACTTTCGTCACAGGACTTTGATGGACTGTAAACGTTTGGAAGAGTTGCGGTCCATGCCCTACAGTTTCCGGATGCTGTACAATCACCCGCACTGAACCCGACTTGGTTCCGTATGCTATTTCAATCCAGTTACCGCAGAGATCTGCCAATATGTTGATTAAATTATTTTCAAGCAAAGCGAAGGCCTAGTATACGATTAATTAAGCGCAGAAGTAAAAAATAGTCTGTCAATATAAAGAATAAAATGCGCGTTTCATTCTTTATATTTTTTTTTCTTTTGATTTCTATTCGAGTATATTGCTATTATATAGTACGGTTGGTAATGTGGTGTCCTTGTGTTGGCATACCAGCAAAACCAAATCAATGCTCTGTGCACAAAACTCTCACCACAAACAAAAAACTAAACATAACGAGTATAAGAATGTTAAGTCTCCAATATGTACAAACTAAATGTAATCAAAGAGTGTAAGCGTCAAACTGTGCCATACCTTCCCGGCCTCTCTCCGACGCTGGCATGAAACACAAGGCTTTTGATTTTATGGAGAATACAAAGCGAACTAGGAACAAATAAATCTAAGTGCTTTTGTCAAAAATATCTGTTTAATCAACCACTGTATAATTAACGGACGATACACTACACAATTTTAATTTATTTTTATTTTCTAGTTATAGCAAGCAGACTGTAAAAATCCCGAAAACCAAAAATAATTGTTTGAACAGGGTTTCCACGTTATTTTCATTGAAACAGCTCACAACTTTTCAGGATTTTAAAAAAATGCAAAGTCTTAATATAGGCAATCCATTTAACACAGTTGTACGTTTGGTTGCCTATATTGAAGATCCCAAAATGTGACTAACTTTTTCATAATTCACTTAGATTAGGCAAATCTGCTATTTTTAAAAAATATTTTTCATTTCTTTCGAATTCTATAAAACAAACTTGTATTCAATGTATTCATCAATTAATTTCAACTCCGGTGAAAAGTAAAATAAAGTTTTTAATTAAAATTTTGAAAAGTCTCTGTGATTCCAAGACGCACTTACGATATTTTTGACGTTGATAAAAACAGTAAAGAACTAAAATTATGTCAAAAAGAAAAAGGAAACTCAAATGTGAACACCTACATGCAACAATAGTACCAAATCTTGCACGTTACTTTTCTGTTCATACTTACTCGTCTTAGGCGTGAGATAGACGGAAATGGCAGTGACCGGGTCGTTGTTGGGGTCTTTGTACAATTCCGTCACCAAAAGATCATTATCTTTCATCCGTAAGGGAAACTTCTGCATATCTGCACATCACAGGAGTGTCAGTCACAGTCATTTTTAAATTTAAAATGACTTCTAAGCATCAAGACAAATATTAAAGCAATTTTATTAATGTGACTTTTATTTTAAAGCCTCCTTTAGTTTGATTATGAAACAGGCCCTAAATATAACCTTGTTGGTCTTAATTCAATGATGAGGAACTGTATTTATTTAATGTAAATTACCTATGTAGTAAATACATCCGTTATTGCAGCCCAAAAGCAGGAATGAGCCTGCAGTATCGAAAGACGCAATCGGCATTACATCTTGGGTCTGCCAATGCTGCGTCATGGCATGCCACACTCCTAATTTACCAGAAGGCGAGAGTGCTACCAACTGACTCCCAATAAAAAATAAATACTCAACTCTCACGTGCAGATTAAAAGTGCCTGGAACATAATCTAGTTTCTTTTCACATCCACGGGGAGGGGGTTCTCCATTAAAAATAAATAATTAACCGGACTTACCGACATTGCTTTTAGTTCCGTCTTCTGAGATCCCCCACAACCTTACTTGATTACCATAAGAAATAGCTACCATTTTCGAAGCCTCCCCGGCACCACCAGACCCCATTTTGGCATTTATAGCAATCCGTTCGATGCTATTCTCAATGTGAGGACTTGTAAATACTTGCTGCCAACCGCTGGAGTCCTTAAGCCTGTAACCTCATAGCTAATACAAGTGCCACTTTTTGTTTAATTGGTATTTAATACCTGTAGCAGACGACGAAATGGGCGTAGGCCACTACGATCCAATTGTGATGGGCCTTAATGATTTGTACTCGCAGGGGATCCGCCCAGCCTGAAGCTGATAAAAGCGGGCGAGGTAAAAATAAAAATGATAAATTAAGGTTTCTTACTGGCGTTGCCGAAAACTAGGCCGATGTCGTTACGAAATAATTTATTCAAGTCGGCCGATGAGTTCCTAGCATGCCTCAAATCTAGTGATGCGGCTCTCGAATGGCTGGGACCCGCCGGCCCCCTAGTCGATAAACCTCTAAGGTCCTGAGAGCTACGACTACAACTTGCTGATAGGCCTACTCTCAATTCTAATGATGAGTTTCTTGAATGACCTAAAATCAGATTGCGCAAAGTTTTTAGACCCGTTCAGTTTTGGGGAATCAAAACTTTTGAATCTGATGATGGTGGTGGAAATAAATGAAAGAACTAATTCTAAATTGGACTAAAAGGGTAGCAATGAAATTAAACGTCGGGTTCTTTCAAGTTGAGAGTGTACACCAAAGAGTACACTCTAAACATTAAGAACTCTATAGCTTGGTTTTAAACTAGGAGGAGTTAATAGCTGTTAGAGTTAATTGTAAACGATGTTTATAATTCTTAGGAATGAGAAACTATTCAGCAAAGAATTTATGAAGATAATATTTATAAAAATAGGATGGCAATTGCTTACCTCTGTTCTGGACGTATGATCCGTTAACAATTTGCGATGAGTGGGGTACATGTTGGTGTTGTCCGTTACCAGAAATCGAGTTATCACAATTAGCAGTTCCTGAGCTATTTGATATATCGTTATTTGCTGCATTATTTACAGAAGCGTTGATATGGTTTAGAAGTGACGATACAAGTTGATCAGGCAATCTAATGCTCGTGCCAGGCCTAATAGCATGCACACCCGTTGGTTCCGTCTGTTGCACGTTATTACAGACACACGGATCTTGCAAGGGAATACCTACTCAAACACAAACAAAAGAAAACAAAATTAAAGCATTTTTTGCCTTGCCCAAGTTCTAAGTAAAAGAAATAACTGCGTGCATACTTGGTGGAGGTAAATAACCGTAAAAAAGAACGTCGCCGCAAGTCGACTGCGTCATTTCCTCGCAAAGCACCAGTCGCCTCACCAAGGGTGCAATTCCATAATAATCGGCTTCGTGCCGCAAAGTCTTCAAGTCTATATTTTTCAAGTTGATTTCACGTGTGCGCAGATAATTTAAGATCACAGAGAATATCTCGGGGTCCCTGTCAATGAAAATAGCACCTTTTTCGTCGCGCAGGCTCGATATTCTTCCGTTTAGCAAGGACGTGAAGAATGTGTCCGGAATCCACGTTAGTGTTTGCCGCGACGTGGAGAACCTGTCCAATAAAAAAAATTAAAAAAACTTGTAGAAAGTGATTATTTTTTATAACAGCAAGCGTTTCGCTCCTTACCGTTTTCCTCCGACGTTTAAATGCAGGATGTCACCTGTGTAATTCTGATGAAAGGCCATTGTGTGCTTGCGCTTGATTTAATTACATTACAAAAGAATCACAGATGAAAAGAATCGCCAAACAATTTACCAGACAAACGTCAACAAAAATTGACAGTTAAAACGCAACCGTTGACATTTTAGTCGGTAAAACAGACTGTGATGTTAGCAAAGATATTACAGGAATCTTGAGAAATGTCAAAGAGCTGCGTTCGAAAGAAATTGGTTGAGGGCATTACAGATTACAGGTTCGGAAAATAGTAAATAATATCAACCCAACGCTTTATGTTATATATTATTCACAAATTAAAAAACCATCACCTGTTGCATTACGTTGGTATAAAACATAAGTCCCCTATAGAACGTTATCAAAATATATAAAATAGCGACATCTTACTATCGCTTTTTGACCTAACATTGCAGTAGGATAGACAAATTGAAGCGGGATTTGCTCCTAATGAGTCCCCCATGCAAGGCGGCCATGCTTGCTGTCAAAGCATAATGAAAGATTTTAGAAAAATTTTGTGCAAATCGTTTTTGATTGCAGTGAGAACCTCGAGCAGCCTCTGGACAGCTATTTTATATGTTCATCATTCTTACATCGCAATTGCGAATAAATTGGGCAAGTCGTTTTTGGTCTGCAGTGGGAATGTCGAGCTACGTTTCTGCTGAAGAAGCCCCAAGCAGGGCTGAAACAGCTGTCCAGAGGCTGCTCGAGGTTCTCACTGCAATCAAAAACGATTTGCACAAAATTTTTCTGTTATCAAAATACTAAGTTGGCAAGGTATTTGAAGTTTCATGTCAAAATAATTTGTCAATTCCATTTTACTATTAGATTATTTACATTTATATTCATTTTAACGAGCTGTTTCAACTAATTACAGTGTGTCTGTTATCAAATTGCTTGCAAACGATAAGGTAAGAACCATGAATCTATCATAATTATTAAATTTAGCTTCAGGGATTTGTTCCGAACGTATAACCTTATCGTTTGTTTCAAACACTTGTCAAATTTGTTACCAAATTTTTAACTGGGACACTGTTGCCGGTTGTATTTTTCACAACGCAACACCGCCAGTGGTCTTTTAATTTGTGAACAAATTATACCCTCGTTTGAAAATCCTTTGGTAATGCAGAAGGTGTATTTGTTTTTAACCAACTCGATATGTCGCTACAAAATTAACATCAAAACGTGCTGGGGTAAATGCAGAAACCAAATTAAAATTTATTCTTTATGAAAGCTCCTGCATCATATCAAACTTAAAATGCAGATTAACAAAATTTAAACATCTCTGTCATATTGGGAACTTTCATGACAAGTGTCGGTGGAGACATCGGTAACTAGAGTAGAGTAGACGTTTGAATCTAATAGCATTTTTCGCTGGCTGCACCAGTGTGCACTGAATGTATCTCTATCTCATTTTATTACTTAAAGTTGAGCCGAGATGGAGATACACTCAGTGCGCACTGAGTGCAAGAAAGTGCGACCAGTGGAAAACGCTATAAATTTGTAAAGCTGGACTTTCCTTTAGGTATGATATGATATAAATAACATTGATCCGCGAAATTTAGTGTTTTGTCTATGAATGGTGTCTTTCTAATAGAGAAAAATATCATAATTTAGAGGTTCATTGTTTAATACGTATAGGGTGGGCCAAATTTGACACTTTTATGGGAAACACCTATTTTTAGATGAGTTAGACAAAAACTGACGTGGGTGTCTGGAGCTCAATTTTTATGACGAGTTTAATGGTGAAAACCGCATTTTGATGTCTTGAACCGTTTAGGAGCTACGGAGTGATTCTGAAAATTCTGCAATTTCTAAAAACCTTTATAACTTTTTTGTTTATGAAAACTTTGAATTCCTGGGAAAACTACTTTAAGGCACTTTTTAACGTAGAATTCATAACTTTTTTACTTTTTATTTTATTACATTTTTCTAAGACGCATAGTTTGTGAGATATAAGCTGAACTTCTGATTTTTTTATATGGAACCCCCTGTGTATTTTCACATTTTTGAAAAGAGAATAAAATCACCTTTTCAAAAATATAAAACACTTGGTATATTAATCAGTCATCAAAATGCGGTTGGTTTTCACTATTAAACTCGTCATAAAAATTGAGCTCCAGACAGCGTTTTACAATGACGGTTTAACTTTGAGCCGAAGCTTAAACCCTTCACAACAGTTGTTGAAATAATCGTCGACTTTAAGCTTCGGCTCAAAGTTGAGCTGCAATTATAAAACTGGATCTAACTCATCTAAAAACAGGTGTTTCCCTTCAAAAGTGTCAAATTTGGCCCACCCTGTACAGTCAGAGGGTATACCCAATAAATAAAAATTAATCCAAGTTTGGGTTTTGGGTTTGTGACGACTGATTCGTTGATTTGTCGAAACTGATTTTCGCTCTTTTTGTTTAATATGGGAAATTATAGCCAAAAGACTTTTTTTTTTATTTTACTTGATGCACTGGAATATACAGGGATTTTCGCTCTTTTTTTTAACATGAGAAATTATAGCCAAAACACTTTTTTAGTTTATTTGATGCACTGGAATATACGGGCAGCTTTTGGAAGTGTGCCTGCGGGTAAACAAAGAAAAGAGAAACAAAAAAGTCCGCGCTTTGATTTGAAAAAAAAGGCCAAATTGATTGCGCTGAATTGCAGCAGAAATAAAAAAAAATAAAGTCGATAAAACATTTAAAACAGAAGAAAAAAGAAAAAATGTATTTTTTAAAATTCAACAACAAAATGAAGGAAAAAGAAACGCAATCGTGGCTGTGACAAACAAAATCAAACAGTTGATCAGACAGAGATTGCCGTTCCATCTAGTATCGACTAGCTTGAACAGACCTCATTTTGTTTTTGTTGCCTTGGCGTCTGAATAAGAAGCAAAACAATAGAAAACGTAAAACAAAAGACATCGCAAAACAAAAGGAAAAGAGAAACAAACAACGTGGCGGTCGTGACAACAAAAAAGGTCTGCCTTGGTTTAAAAAAAAAGCGATTGCGGTTCAAATTGAAAGAAAAAAGATTCAAAAGTGAGGTTAAATGTTAAAAGACCGCAAATCTTTAAAAAAATATGAATAGAATTTCCTTGTTTCTAATGAGCGGACTTCAATTCGTCAGTTTTTTTGCAAATTCGCAAATTGGTTGCAGCAGAAATAAAAAAAATTAAAGTCGATAAAACATTTAAAACAGAAGAAAAAAAAATGTATTTAAAATTGAACAACAAAATGAAGGAAAAACAAATGCAATCGTAGCAGTGACAAACAAAATCAAACAGTTGATCAGACAGAGATTGCCGTTCCATCTACTATCGACTAGCTTAAACAGCCCTCATTTTGTTTTTGTTGCCTTGGCGTTTGTATAAGAAGCAAAACAATAGAAAACGTAAAACAAAAGACATCGCAAAACAAAAGGAAAAGAGAAACAAACAACGTGGCGCTCGTGACAACAAAAAAGGTCTGCATTGGTTTAAAACAAAGCGATTGCGGTTCAAATTGAAAGAAAAAAGCTTCAAAAGTGAGGTTAAATTTTAAAAGATCGCAGATTTTTAAAAAAATATGAATAGAATGCCCTTGTTTCTAATGAGCGGACTTTAATTCATCAGTTTTTTGCAAATTCGTAAATTGATTGCGCGTAATTGCAGCAGAAATTAAAAAAAATGAGAGTCGATAAAACAAAACAGAAGAAGAAAAAAGAAAAATGAAGCAAATCTAAAAGATGCAGGTTGATTTTTATTTTATTTGTTTTGTTATGTTCATTTTGAAACGAAAAATAGTTTCCTAAATTACTGAAAACTGGTTTGGTACGCGCTACTGATTTTGAATTTCTATTTACTATTAGTTTTTCAATACTGTGGCGCGCCACTCAGCACTACGTCACACTGAAGGCGTCAAGAAGTCGGTTCATTATTGTGCGTCATCAGCCGCCGCGTTGTCTATACCGAACAAACTCGACTTTTCCAGCATGGAACAAACGAGAAGGCAGCGTAGAATATAAAATCGGCCGGGGTGGACTCAGGAGTCAGTCGAATTCTTAATAGCGATCGTCGAAGTTAGATTTAGTGTGTAAATAAATTGTTACAAATAAATTAGATTGTAAGCATTATTAAATTACGGTTAAGTTTTTACCGAGTGTTTTATTCGATTAAATAAATTAATTTAAACCCTAGAAACGTAACAATACATATTTTGACAAATGTGCCATTTTTTCCTTAGTTGTATCATTAGTTTCTCTGCTTTTAAATTTTAAAAATTAAATTTTGATGTATGCAAGGCGAAAAGGATTCAATCGTATAAAAGGCAAGGTGTGGTTTTTAGCCACACTTCCGGAAACATCCTGTATAATAAATAAGGGTGGGACATTCCTAGGATATCTGGTTAAAAACCAGTATGAAGATAAACAAAGCAGCGGCGTAGATTTCAACGTCGCCGCTGAACGGCTTTTATGCCCGAGACACTCTCATCCTCGCGCTCATTGCATCGGAAGCAACCGTTTGACGTAAATTACGTGTGTAACATAAATGCCTTTATAGTTTCTTTCAAATTAATAATTATGAAAACATTATAATTCTTTAATGTAGCTTTTAAAAAGACTGGCATAGTACATTTAATTCATATCAATTATAGCGTCGTCACTGCAAAAAGAATGCGAGTTCATTTCGGAATGAATCGATTGTGTAAACAAGTTTTTATATCCAGTCGACCAGAACTGTAGTGGTTACTGCGTGCCGCATAGACTTCTCGGGTTTCGACTGGTTTATTGTTTTGTTTTTACAGGGCAGACGCGTTAAAGATTCGAACTTTTTCCGACTATGATCGCTTCAGCATATTAATATTTAGCGAAACCTTCCGCCTAAAATGCGCCTAGGCCTGATAATAAATTTTTTTACACAGTTATAAGGAAAAATGGTTTCGTAACCATCAAAAAAGTAAAAAATAAAATGTATTTATTGCCTTTTAAAAATTGTAGCATTTTCTGCTACACTAGAAGTTGGTCGCTGTATCGGTCCGAGTTTTTATTTGGTTATCGAACCATGCACAAATTATTTATTGACGCAAAAGCTTTTCTAAAAATATCAGTAATAAAAATTTTCCCACGTGGGCGGTTACTGTATATATGAAAACCTCGTAAAATGACCCCCTCTCCTTTATTTAAACAAATCAATTGCCTTAAGTATTTTCTATAACAAAAGTAAATGAAGCAGGACCACTCGTCATTGACAAATATTTATTTCTGCCTTCGTTCGGAAAACGATTTAATTTTAAATCAAGTAATTAAAGCATTTTTTTTTTCTTTCAGTGAAACTAAACTCGAGCCATATTTTTATTTCCATCTGAAGCAAAAAAATATTGTAACGTAAGTTCGCTCGGTCCGTGTTATTGAAAGTAATTCAAAGAGAGATAAAATTCTCGCATTTCCGGCGTGCAAGTATCCTCCCGAGTCGACAAAATAAAAAAAAACGCAAAAAACTAGTTGACCTTTCCGCGGCTATCTTTTCTTTTGCTTTAATCGGTCCTCGCTCTTAGTAACTTATCAGATATTGCTGAGGTACGCGCGAGCTTTTCGTAGCGAATTTGCAATATTCATTGCGATAGTTTGTTTATTATAATACACGCGATCGTGAAAGTGCCCCTGGAATTCGCTGTGAAAAATGAAAAAGGTAAGAAAATCTTCAAGTCACTTGCGGTACATCCCCGCCAAACATTTAAACTGAATTTCAAGCTCGTTTTTTTTCGAAACGAAAAGCAACTCACAATCAGTGGACCTCGCATCGTTAATATTCAGTGATGTTAATCAAATTATATTTATTTTAGTTTCAAAACGTGAACATTTTCTGGTTTACAAAAATAGTTATTATTAGAGCTTTCTTATATACAGGATGATTCAGGATAAGTTAAAATCATAGAACTTTCATTAATAAATTATTTATGTGTATTTCTGAGAAAAATGGCATCAAAATTTATTTTTTAAGCACTTTTAAAGAGCAACTCAAGTGTAATGGTCTTAATAATTGGCATGATTTTGCAGTTAATCATACAGTACTGTTTAGCGTTAGGTACTTGCAAACAGCACAATTAACCTGAAACCCAATCGATTTTTTTTCGTGTTATCTCTTGTTTTGTTTAACCCGAAAAATTTAATTATCCGTCCTTTCACGATTGTTTTATTGAAAATTGTTTATAACGTATCTACTGAATGTTTCAAATTAGGCTTTCTAAGTTATTAATTTATCGAGACTTTACAATTTTTCTAATTGCTTTTCTCTTCCTTTTTAGTGCGTGTGTGTATTGTGGTTGCTGGATGGGGGGGTTTCCGGCACTAGAACCGCACGCTTCGTAAAACGGTAGGGTAAGTGAAATCATAGTTCTTCTCAATTTAATTTATTAAATATGCATAATTGTTACAGTTCCACGTCGGTATGCTGTTTAGGTGGCAGAGAGGTGAGTCATTTATTTTTTTAATTTTTTTTAATAGACCAAAACAGGATGAATCTTTTGCATTTGAGAAAAAAATTAATTTATTTAACTCATTTTGATGTCATCATTCCCAATATCTACGGTCTTCTTGCTTTGTTCTTTTTTTTTAGAGGCTGCAGGTGCTTTCTTTCGCTCACAAAATCGTGATCCAAACGTGTTTTGATTCAAAACAGACATTCTTTTCTTTAAATTTCTCTATTTTTAAAACTTGTTCGGATTGAATTATGGTTATTTACAAATGAACTGTCAATCAGAAATTCAAATCAGGTGTTTTGTTGCAACATCTACGAAATTCAGGTCCAAACTATTCGAAACACGATTCAAACTTTTAAGCGAAACAAAGCACCTTATCAGTGAATAACGAACAAGTCAGACGCTTATTTTGAATCACCCCATGTAATTATTTTTTTTGCAAAAAATTAATTTAAGCGTCTGAGGGCCATTTGCACCACTTTCAGTTAAAATTTAAGCTCCACTTAATTCCATAGAAACGTTTGTTGCAACAATTGTTTCTATGGAGTTAAGTGGAGCTTAAATTTTAACTGAAAGTGGTGCAAATGGCCCTGATAGAATTTCAGCGTGAGCAAATACAATACGAAAGTGGTCAAAATGAGTTGTTGAGCGGAAAGGACCAACAGGAAAGTCATCAAACTAAAACTTCAACAAAAACACGCACCGCGGGCGTAACAAACACGTAACAAATATTTACAAATGACGAAATATTGATGTTTTTTTTACGTGAATACAGTCAGTGTAACATATGGGTTGTTAGTGTGGCCGTCAATATAGTATGTACATGTAATAGTAAAGGCACGCGTAAGAGAAATTCTGATAAATGAAAGGGGACACAGTGTTAGGCAAACATATTTTATGGTGGGTGCTAATTGGTTTTCGAGAGGATCGGATTAGGACGTGACACGAATAATTGATAATGAAAGGATCGTTTTGAGAGGGACTCTGTCTTCACAATGTCTCTGTTTAATATGGAATACTTTGCAGATCTCAATTACCCACTAAAAAGTTAATTGTTTTACATATCTGTGATCTGTGCAATTTTTTTAAAAACATTAATGGTCAGTTGCACCAAACACTTAAGGATAGCTTAACTTTAAGCACTGCTTAGAATGTCATTTACTGATGCTCGGTTGCACCAATATTTTAAGCAAAACTTAAGTTTACGTCAGGTTTAGATTATGACATTTATGCTTAGCGAGTATAATGTTTATCACATTCTGATTGACACGTACTTGACACTTAAACTTTATGTAAGTATCAGTTAGAATGTGTCTGATGTTTTGTTGAACTTACCCAAAATGTCATATTCTAAACACAACTTAAAACTAAGCTTTGCTTAAAATATTGGTGCAACCGGCCATTGGATGTCGTGTCATGCTCAAATGTCACATTATAAGCAACACTTAAATTTAAGCTCGATTTAAGTGTTTGGTGCAACTGGCCATAAATGAAACTATAGAGGGATCAGCGTATCTTAAAAAGGGGTACTATGGACTGATACGACTAACAGGATAAAGAAGTAAAATTAATTATTAATGTTTAAAAAATGATGTTACTTGAAAAATAACCATCAAAGAAAAATTTGGTTTGTTGTGATTTTACAATTGTACAATCGGATTGGTTAGTAGGACGGAACACTATTTTAGAGACACCCAGTATTATCATTTGTATACGTGGGCTGCTGGAAAATTTTCTGGAATCTAATAGGTCTAGAATTGTTAGCTAGCGTTTATCAACTGTCATATTTGAAAAATTTGACGCTTTTCGCCTATAATTCTATTGGCAGTTCCTATCCAAGTGAACTAGTTTTGTTTGTACAGCATTTGAGATAAATTGATTTTGTGTAAACATGGAAATCTCGCGTGAAAATTTTCGTGCCATGATTTTTTACGATTTCAAATGTGGTCTAACGCCGAAACAATGCCTCGATCGGCTTCATTTGGCTTTTGGAGATGAAGCACCATCAAAAAGCAGTGTGTATGATTGCTTTGCCGAATTCCAGCGTGGACGTACCTCTCTCAGTGACGAATTTCGTGAAGGTTGTCCGTCAACATCTGTTGTCGCCACTAATGTGGATGCTGTGCGTGAAATGCTTGAGCGAGATCGACGTGTGACATACCGTGAGATTCAAGCGTCCTTACGCATTGACATGAAAGCAATACATCAGATTTTGCATGATCATTTGAACGTACGAAAGCTTTGCAGTCGTTGGATCCCACACCATTTAACAAAAGCGCAAAAGCAGGGTCGTGTCAAATAATAATAATAATAATGTCTTTATTCTCCAAAAAAATAACATAAACAAAAAAATGAAATTTAGAACAAGGTGAGTTTCAGCTTAGTCCAAGGGAAGAAGCTGCTCTTACAACTAACCTTGTTACAAATCTCTACTTGTAAATAAATAAATACATTTATTAGGCGATATTTGGAAAATTATTTCAAATTTGTAGATGTAAATAAAGAATGAAATGAAATCATACACAAATATAGGGTAAATAATTCATTTTTTTTCTTCAAAAAAATTTTTTTTTCTTTTTCTTTTTCAAACTCACTAAAGAACAATAGAGATGAATTAAAATTATATATATATATTATATATATATATATATGCACACATATATAATTATACGTACATAATTTCATTAAAATAATAATAAATAAAAAAGAAACTTTCTAGAATACACGGTCTTGCTCCTGTTGCAACTTTTGAAGAAACTGTTTTTTAAAATTGTAATTGTGAAGATTCTTAGTATTAAAAAGTGTACTGTTATTATTATAATAATTACTTATGACGTAGCTAAATGTTTTTTTTAAATTGTTCAGTTTTATGAACGGGTGGTGTCAGTAGGCCACGGAATCTTAAATTTAATGTATGAACATCAGTTCGGTGAACAACTTTATTACATAAATAGACAAGCTTTTTAAAATTTAATATCTTATAATATAAATAACAACCGTGCAAAATTCTACGACGTTCCATATTTAGCCAGTGGGAGTCTTTCAGTTTATAAGTAATTCTTTCATATTTTCTAATGCCATGTATTAATCTCAAACATGAATTTTGTACTTTTTGTATTCCGTATTTATCAGACGAACTTAAAAAAGGACCATATACTGAACAACAATAGTTAAATTTGCTTAAAACTAAGCTGTTACAAAGTAAGGTTTTTATCTGTTTGCTAAATAGTTGTCGATTGTGATAAATTACTCTTAAGATGGCATAAGATTGTTGAATAACACGAGTTATGTGTTCTGTAAACTTCAAGGAAGAATCTAATGTTACTCCCAAATTTTTTATAGTCTCCTGCGGTTCTAATTTTTGAGAATTTATTTTAATGTTAAGGCTAGACAGAACTCTACGACGATCATTCTTTTTACCAAAAACAATTACCACACTTTTAGTTGGGTTAAGAAATAATGAGTGTTGTTGAGATTTTATAAATAAATTTTGTAAATCAAAATTAATTTTATTACAAGCAGTGTCAATAAAAAGATAAATAAATTTGTGAATCATCTGCATAGAAATGTGTTGAACAATGTTTAATAAATGTAGGAAACTGAGAAATATAAACAGAAAACAGCAATGGGCCTAATATGGAACCCTGTGAGACTCCACTTTCAACGTTCAAAGCTGCCGATAGATTAGGCGAAATTTTGACTGATTGCTTACGATTTTTCACAAAATCAGCTAACAGATTGCAAGCTGAATCATCAAGACCAATATGATGTAAAATTGATAAAAGTATTTTGTGATTAATAGAGTCGAAAGCTTTAGAATAATCTAAAGCTACAAGAACTGTAACTTTGCCATCATCGTTTGCTCGTATGTACAATATCATCGGTTATTTTTAACAATGCTGTTTCACAACTGTAGCCTGGTCTGAAACCTGATTGAGTTTCAGGTAGTACATTATTTCTTGATATATGTTCTCGCAACTGAAATTCAAGTATTTTTTCTAGAACCTTGGACAAAGTTGTTAGAACACTGATCGGACGTAAATCATTGAATGAAGTTGATTTTCGGTAAGGGTGAAACATGACCGTACTTCCAAGCAGCAGGAAAAACGCAATTTTTGATGCAATAATTAATAATGTGTGTAATTACGTATGACAACTGTGGTGTACACATTTTTAATATTTCTGCATTTATACCGTCACTGCCAACTGCATTAGATTTAAGAGATAAAATAATTTTGCTCACTACTGATTCAGCGACTTCTGTGAAAGAAAAAATTGAAGTAATTTTAGGATTTACAGAAGAATTGTAATATTTGAAAATCATACTGCAATCTACTATACACGTCGGTATACTATTAATAAAATGGGAATTGATTAAGTCCAAATTCTTGTAATTTTCGGATAAATTTACTGATTCCTTATTAAAAATATTTAATAGTTTTATATCTTTCCAAACAGATATTACACCTTTAGTTGAAAAGTTGTTCTCAAAATACGCTTTTTTCTCACGCCTTACAGCAGCAGTAGTAAAGTTTCTTAAATTTTTATAACTTTCCCAGTCATTTATATTTCGTGTCTGTTTGAATTTAGAGAGAGCATCATTTCTACAATTCATCAGAATTTTTAAATTATTTGTTAAAGTTTTTAGTAAATCGTTTAGTCACTAAATGGTGCGAAGAAATGCTCATGAAATTCAAGTCATCGATCAAATAAGAAGAAACAAAAACGAATTATTCTCCATCATGACAACGCCATCTCTCATTCAGCCCGTCATTGATATTTTGTCCAACAAAAATGTTGAATTAATGACTCATTGTCCATATTCACCTGATTTATCACCTAATGATTTCTTTTTGTTCCCAAATATCAAAAATAAAATGCGTGGTGAGCGATTTTCGTCGGCTGAAGCAGCGGTTGAAACATTCCGGACACTGGTTTCTGAGGTACCATCTTTAGAGTGGAAAACGTGCTTTAGAAATTGGTTCCGAGCGTATGCAAAAGTGTATTGACGTCAAAGGCGAATACTTCGAAAAACAATGATACCGTTTACCAAATTTCATATGCGTTTTTCACACCGTTTCCAGAAACTTTTCCAGCAGCCCACGTACCTATGTACTACGACGCTCAACTTAAATGATACTTCTTCATACGAACCGCACACTTAAGAGCACTCAGTGCAAGGGCTACGAAACTGTCAAATGCTATCATTTATGGTGAGCATCGTTGTACATACTGCAAAAATTGATTTTTCCGAATTAAAACAGAATTTTCCGTTTTCCACATTGAATAACTCCGACTGTGCAATAAAAAGCCTGATTATTCTTGTTAGTAACTGTTTGATAAGGCCCGAAAACGGAAATTGTGAATAAAAAGCCGGCTCGAGAAAGAATTAGGTAGGCAGAGAAAAGCTTAATGAATATAACAATGACGTTCGTGAAATACGTGTTTTCATTACAAAGCGAATTATAATTGCGACGAGTTGATTGCCCGGTTTTTAAAATCGTCGAAATGTACGAAATAATAATAGCCCCCCTCCCCCCCCCCTCGGATCGAGTTTGAAAGAAACTCTTAACTCCTAACGGACGCAGAAATATTTTTAACCGTTTCGATTTTTTGTCGTGTTTGGAGGAAACGTTCAAAGAAAAATAATCCGCCGAACACAAAACGGTCCAATTTGTCGGGGATTTTGGGCTCCAGTATATGTAACTTAATTTTAATTGTGAGAAAGAAGTCCGGTTCTGCTCCGAATAGTTCTTTGCAGTGATTATAAAGGAATTTCAAATACCCTACAAGCTATTCTCGAGCTCCCTTGTAAAAGTAAAGCCTCTTTCGCGTTCAATTACAGTGATGATGGTTTGTTGCCACCGAAGAAAACATACATACGTACAGTGAAATCTCTGTAAGATGGATATTTTTTTACGGCCGCCACTGTAACTCCCGGACCGTATCCATATTAAGATATTTCACTTCTACTTATTTAGTCTTAACTGATTTTTCACTTTGCTACACAAATATTTTAATTTATTTATTTTGTATGTTATTTTCTATTAATTTTAATTTAATTAATAGAGGTTAAGTTTAAATTCGTTGGCGTTGCAGTTAATCTCTGAAATTCTTTATGCTGAATCGTATTCTGAGAGTAATTTATTTCTAATATTAAATTTGTAATTTTCTTAATAATTTTAAAAAGTTAAAAACACCAACCTCGCAATTTACCTCGTAAGTACAACCGGCAACGCTGTTGCTTGCACAGGATTTTTAGTTATATTTTGTACTGTACCTACACACTTTACTATCAGATATACAGTGGCGGCCCGTCAGGGTGGGCAAGGTGGTTCCTCGTTGGGACAAAAATGCACCCGCTTTCCCTTTTGCAGATGTAGTTAATTCGACGATTATTTTTTGGTGAAAGGCGTTGGAAAGCTGAGCAAAAGCTCTGTAAATCCCATGCTTACATTGAATTCAAAAGTTTCAAGCGCGATCGCGATGGGAGGGAGAGGCGTCCAGTTAATTGAGCAAACAGAAAACGCGACGCTTTTGAATTTTGATCGTAACTCAAGAACGCGTACGTCAATTGTCTTTTGGTAAGCGGCGTTGGAAAGCTGAGCAAAAGCTCTATAAATCCCTCGCTTAAATTTAATTCAAAAATTGCTAGCGCGCTCACGAAGGGAGGAAGAGACGCTCAGTTAATTGAGCAATTTGAATGTTGATTGTAACTCAAGAACGCGTTCGTCGATTGTTCTTTGGTAAACGGCGTTGGAAAGCTGAGCGAAAGCTCTGTAAATCCCATGCTTAAATCGAATTAAAAAATTACAAGTGCAATCGTGAGGGGAGGGAGAGACGTCCAGTCCAGAGCAAATAGAAAACGCGGCACTTTTGAATTTTGATTGTAACTCAAGAACGCGTGCGTCGATTGTCTTTTGGTAAAAGGCGTTGGAAAGCTAAGAAAAAGCTCTGTAAATCCCATGCTTAAATCGAATTCAAAAATTATAAGCGCGATCGCGATGGGAGGGAGAGACGTTCAGTTAATTGAGCAAACAGAAAAAGCGGCGCTTTTGAATTTTGATTGTAACTCCAAAACGCGTTCGTCGATTGTCTTTTGGAAAGCTGAGGAAAAGCTCTGTAAATCCCATGCTTAAATCGAATAAAAAAATTACAAGTGCAATCGCGAGGGGAGGGAGAGACGTCCAGTCCAGAGCAAATAGAAAACGCCGCGCTTTTGAATTTTGATTGTAACTCCAAAACGCGTTCGTCGATTGTCTTTTGGTAAACGGCATTGGAAAGCTGAGCGAAAGCTCTGTAAATCCTATGCTTAAATCGAATTAAAAAATTACAAGTGCAATCGTAAGGGGGGGGGGGGGGGGAGAGGCGTCCAGTCGAGAGCGAATAGAAAACGCGACACTTGAATTTTGATTGTAACTCAAGAACGCGTCCGTTGATTGTCTTTTGGTGAACGGCGTTGGAAAGCTAAGCAAAAGCTCTGTAAATCCCATGCTTAAATCGAATTCGAAAATTACAAGCGCGATCGCGAGGGGAGGGAGAGACGTTCAGTTAATTGACCAAATAAGAAACTCGTCGCTTTTGAATTTTGGCTGTAACTCAAAAACGCGTACGTCGACTGTCGTTTAGTAAACGGCGTTGGAAAGCTGAGTAAAAGCTCTGTGAATCCCATGCTTAAATCGAATTCGAAAATTACAAGCGCGATTGCGGGGGGAGGGAGAGACGTTCAGTTAATTGACCAAATAAGAAACTCGTAGCTTTTGAATTTTGGCTGTAACTCAAGAACGCGTTCGTCGATTGTCTTTTAGTAAACGGCGTTGGAACGCTGAGCGAAAGCTCTATAAATCTCACGCTTAAATGGAATTCAAAAATTACAAGCGCGATCGCAAGAGGAGGTAGAAACGTCTAGTCCAGAGCAAATAGAATTGACCAAATAAGAACTCATCGCTTTTGAATTTTGGCTGTAACTCAAGAACGCGTTCGTCGATTGTCTTTTAGTAAACGGCGTTGGAAAGCTGAGCGAAAGCTCCGTAAATCCCACGCTTAAATCGAATTCAAAAATTACAAGCGCGATGGCGATGGGAGGGAGAGGCGTTCAGTTAATTGAGTAAATGAAAAACGCGTCGCTTTTGAATTTTGGCTGTAACTCAAGAGCGCGTTCGTCGATTGTTTTTTGGTAAACGGAGTTGGAAAGCTGAAAAAAAGCTCTGTAAATCCGCCGCTTAAATTTGGTTGAAGAATTACAGGCCCTGACAAACATTTATTTGTAAAAATTTATTAAAATTAAATTTCTGAAAGCGAGACGAAATGACGCAAGGGGGTATGTTTGTAACTTCAATTTGTTGGTCTAAACAGAAGATTTTTTTTCAAATTCAGAATTATTCCTATTTAATATATATCGACTTAAAATTACAGCGTTACAATGGCAATTAAACCTGAAATGGGGAAGGGAAAGGTCGTTGAGAACTTTCTCTTCTAAGGGTCAATGTTTAAAAAGGATTGAGGATCACCGCCCTATAACTACGCCACTGGCTGCTCCCCGAACCACACTTCTTGTTAAGTAATGGTTAATGACGTGAAACTAATAAACGATTAGAGCCACATTGCGGCTAAAATTATTATTTATTAAGTTGTTAGATGGAATATAAACTGGAAAACAAGTATCAGAAAGGAGAAATCAATCAAATTTTTAACATTTTGATTTTGAACTGAGTTATTTCAAGAGTTTCTGCTTCTTGCAAAATATAGTAATTCTACGTATGTATGTCTGTAAAAGTTCCGAATTTAAAAAAGTAACGTGTGTCTTAAAAGTTTTGTAATCTAGATGCTTATGGGGCGGAATCTGTAACTTATTACCGGGCTGTTACAATTTAGAGGTCTTTTAAAATCTAAAATACAGTTCTATGATTGGTGGTTAGCGTAGCAATAAAATTTAACAGCCCTTTAAATTTAACGCTTTTGATACCGAATAGGCCACTGTGGCTGGTAAACCGTACGCTGAATGTTCATCGAAGTCTGGCAAAATGGGACAAATAAATCCCGTCAACTTTTTTCGTTTTTTGCATGATTTGATTACTTAACTGCAATACAATATTTAAGCATTCAATATTATTTTTTATTTATTAATACGAAAATTCAAGGTACAGTTGTGGTCCTTAGAAACTGGTACACTTTGACAAGTAAAGACAATGTTTTGACTATGTAAACTGACCCTGAAGTTCCTAATCAAAATGATCGATGAATGTTCGATTTACACGTTAGAAAATTTCGAATTTGTGACTTTAATGTCACTCTCAGTGTACCAGTTTTTAAAGACCGCAGCTGTACAGTTTACCGATCACGGACGTCTAGATTGTAATAAGACTTTTGGGTCACACGTCATAAAATATTGTAAAACAACAATGAAAACAACACTAATAATTAGTGTCTTATTATTAAAAAGACCCTTCGTAGCTTTTTTAAGCGTTGGTTAGTGGCGCGGTGGTTTTTCTTTAGGGAGTAGATCTTCTGCAGACTTCGTAAGAGGGCTGCAAAGTCGAAAAGAAGAGTGTGTGGGGTGACGAAACGAAATCGCTAAATACAACCTACTCGTTAAATCGTCATATAAACAGAGCACGCGCCAATTTTAAACCACTTCTGCGCTACCTGTTGAACTGCACAAATTAGCACGACGGTGACGACCACACTGTTGCTTCATTCATTTTAATTTATTGTACGACATCGTTAATTTCAGTCGCATTTAAATTATTGCCTTGTGTTATAAATTCGGTAGTGCCGCATCTCTACAGAAAAGGGCCCCACTTTAACCGTACAAGGTAAGTAGAATTTAAAAAAAATATATATTACAAATTATAAATAAATGTTTACTACCTAGTAGTTTCTTTTGAACTTTTGTAATTAATAAATTCATTTAAAGTTAGAGTTTCTTTTATATTTGTTTAAATTAAGAACAAAAAAATTATTTACAAATAGCCGTGGCTGGAATTAAAAAAAGAAAAGCAAATCTTGAGACACCCAGTATAAAAAAAACATTTGTTTTGAACTTTTGTAATTAATAAATTCATTTAAAGTTAGAGTTTCTTTTATACTTGTTTAAATTAAGAACAAAAAAATTATTTACAATTAGCCGTGGCTGGAATTAAAAAAAAAACAATCTTGAGACAACCAGTATTAAAAAAAAAAAACATTTCTTTTGAACTTTTGTAATTAATAAATTCATTTAAAGTTAGAGTTTCTTTTTTACTTGTTTAAATTAAGAACAAAAAGACTATTTACAATTAGCCGTGGCTGGAATTAAAAAAAGAAAAGCAAATCTTGAGACACCCAGTATAAAGAAAACATTTCTTTTGAACTTTTGTAATTAATAAACTCATTTAAAGTTAGAGTTTCTTTTATACTTATAATTTATAATTTGTAAAATAAATAAATACTTGTTTAAATTAAGAACAAAAAAATTATTTACAATTAGCCGTGGCTGGAATCAAAAAAAGAAAAACAAATCTTGAGACACCCAGTATAAAAAAAACATTTGTTTTGAACTTTTGTAATTAATAAATTCATTTAAAGTTAGAGTTTCTTTTATACTTGTTTAAATTAAGAACAAAAAAACTATCTACAATTAGCCGTGGCTGGAATAATAAAAAAAAAAACAAATCTTGAGACACCCAGTATAAAAAGACATTTCTTTAAATTGTAAATTATAAAAATTTTATACTTATAAATAATCTAGATAAGGAACTGTTGCCTTTGCGGTTTAATTCAATTTGTTTTTGATCAAGAAAAATTATTTAATCGTAACTGAAATTAAAAAGGCAAATTTAATTGCATATCTATTTATTAATAAAGAATTTCTTTCTATTTTATTTTATTTTTTTGATGTTACATTTCATAATTTACAATTTACAATAAAAAAAAAAAATGAAATTACATGTTCCGTTTGTTCATGGCACTGGTTCATTATTTTTGAATAAAATATAAAAATATAAATTACTAATTAACCTACTCAGAAATATCAAAAATACCAAATATACCCCTCTTGAACGCCCCTTTCTTTTACTTAGGAAAAACAGATGTTTTAAGTGTTTCAGTGTCGATTTCATAATCGAACGAAACGAAACTTTTAAAAATTTAAAAATTAAAGTCACAGTCATATGTCACAAAAAAATGCAAAACATATTTATTTATACATTAGAGTGTGAATTTTATTTAATCTCGTTTATTTCGATTATTTGAAACCGGGCCTCAGGGCAGTTAATTTTAGCTTTTCAATTTAGACCGGTAATTTTCAATAATAAAATTAATCGTTGTCCTTTGATAATACCGGGTGTTTGAAAATTGCTGGTACAAAGAAGAAAAATGGTAATTGGTGATGATGAGTTGAAGTCATCGGCAAAAAAAAAATTCTAATAAAAGTCCTTTAGTTTTCGAGATAAAAATTCCTAAAAATTTGGCCAAAATTGTTGTTGCGCCACTGAGTTAAGAAGACAAGCAGTCACAACTCAGTACGTTGTTATTACCGAAATTAATGACGCTTGCACACATTATGAGTTGACGGAAAAAAATTAAAAATAAAAAAAAATTATAATAAAAGAAATTAAAAAAGTGTTTTTTTTATTTCTTAGGACTTCCAGATGCCACATTTTTTTTCAAATTTCCAAACACCCTGTATATAAAATAATAAATAAAACAATATTATAAAAATTATTTCAGGTGAGTTTTGGTATAACTGAAGAAAAAATAAAAATCTTTATTTTTTTTTGTAATTATTATGACATGATAATTTTGTACATTTTTGTAAAATATATCTGTTTCTTTTTCACTTTGTAAAAAAATGCATATTTTCCACTAAAATTAACAGAGTCGTACGGGCTTTATCCAAGAAGCAGTAGAATTTATTTTTAAATTTTTTATTATTAATTTTAATATTTATAATAATAAATTCCCAAAAAGAGACTATAGACAAGTAAATAAACATATTAAAAAAATTTTAAATGTGAAGAAAAATAGTTAACTTCTCTTAGAAAATCTTAGAAGAAAAGAAAGTCAACTAAGCTTCGTGCTTTCGCACAAGAACAAAAAACAAAAATTATCAATTATTAATTAAATGTAATTAAATTTTTAAATTAATAGAGTTTTAAAAACTAAAGCACTCGGGTTTCATTATCCTGCGATAGATACCCTGCGTTCCAAAGACCCGACCGTATTTATTAAAATTTAATTTGCGTTCGTCTGGTGCGTTGTAGATTAACAAGCAAGATTATGTAGAACACAAAATTAAATTGTAGATAAATAATTCACACGCAAGCGTTTTATCTGCGCTGAGTAAACGAGAGGGCGAGATATTTGCCAAATTGAAATTGTAATCGTAAGCGTCTTAAAATGAGTTTCCTGATTAGTTGAAAGTGGTAGCTAAACATTATCGTCCGGGGGGATTTTTGTACTTTACAGTCGATCACTTTTATTCCTACAGGATTTTATAAAAATATAAGAATAAATAATAGTGAAGAGTTAAATTTTTGCTGAATGGACAAAAATAATTAACTAGAAATACCGGGTGATCAATGTCAACTGTCTTGAGTTGGCAATACTTAATTTAAGATGGCATGGCTGAATAATTAAATACCCGTCATGATCTATTCCACGTCCGGTCTTACTCTGTCCAAAGAAGGTTATGTTTTGGTTATCTCGTTGTTATAACAGCAAATACGAGTGACAGCTGACAGCACAACGTCTGACAGTTCGGCGGAAATAATAAATTACTAAATCATGTTCTTAAACTATCAAACATAAAATTGTACTAATGTAGGGATCTTTTTGTTTCCAATCCTGGACATTTGAGATAGACTACTTTGTATAAGTAACCAAAGTCACCGAGAATGATTGTTTAAGTTGGCAATACTTGACTTTGATTTCATTTTTATTCTTACAGGATTTTATAAAAATATAAGAATAAATAATAGTGAAGAGTTAAATTTTCGCTGAATGGACAGAAATGATTAACTAGAAATGTAGGGTGGTCAATGTCAAGTGTCTTGAGTTGGCAATACTTAATTTAAGATGGCATGGCTGAATAATTAATTACCCGTCATGATCTATCACATATCCGGCCTTAATTTGTCAAAAGAAGGTTATGTTTTGGTCATCTCGTTGTTATAACAGTAAATACGAGTGACAGCTGACAACACAACGTCTGACAGTTCGGCGCAAATAATAAATTACTGAATCATGTTCGTAAACTATCAAACATAAAAATGTACTAATGTAAGGATCTTTTTGTTACCAACCCCGGACATTTGAGATTCACCGCTTTGTATATGTAATCAAAGTCACCGAGAATTGTTGTTTAAGTTGCCAATACTTGATTTTGATTTCGTTTTTATTTCTACTGGATTTTATAAAAATATAAGAGTAAATAATAGTGAAGAGTTAAATTTTCGCTGAATGGACAGAGATAATTAACTAGAAATACTGGGTGGTGAATGTCAAGTGTTTTGAGTTGGCAATACTTAATTTAAGATGGCATGGCTGAATAATTAATTACCCGTCATGATCTATTCCATGTCCGGTCTTAATCTGTCAAAAGAAGGTTATGTTTTGGTTATCTCGTTGTTATAACAGTAAATGCGAATGACAGCTGACAGCACAACGTCTGACAGTTCGGCGGAAATAATAAATTATTGAATCATGTTCGTAAACTATCAAACATAAATATATACTAATGTAAGGATCTTTTTGTTGCCAACCCCGGACATTTAAGATTGACCAATTTGTATACGTAATCAAAGTCACCGAGAATGATTGTTTAAGTTGGCAATACTTGATTTTGATTTCGTTTTTATTTCTACTGGATTTTATAAAAATATAAAAATAAATAACAGTGACGAGTCAAATTTTCGCTGAAGGGACAAAAATAATTAACTAGAAATACTGGGTGGTCAATGTCAAGTGTCTTGAGTTGGCAACACTTAATTTAAGATGGCATGTTTGAATAATTAATTACCTGTCATGATCTATTCCATATCCGGTCTTAATTTGTCAAAAGAAGGTTATGTTTTGGTTATCACGTTGTTATAACAGTAAATACGAGTGACAGCTGACAGCACAACGTCTGACAGTTCGGCGCAAATAATAAATTACTAAATCATGTTCTTAAACTATCAAACATAAAAATGTACTGATGTACGGATCTTTTTGTTACCAACCCCGGACATTTGAGATTCACCACTTTGTATATGTAATCAAAGTCAACAAGGATGATTGTTTAAGTTGGCAATACTTGAATTTGATTTCGTTTTTATTTCTACTGGATTTCATAAAAATATAAGAATAAATAATAGTGAAGGGTTAAATTTTCGCTGAAGGGACAAAAATAATTAACTGGAAATATAGGGTGGTCAAATGTCTTGAGTTGGCAATACTTAATTTAAGATGGCATGGCTGAATAATTAATTACCCGTCCTGATCTATTCCACGTCCGGTCTTAATCTGTCCAAAGAAGGTTATGTTTTGGTTATCTCGTTGTTATAACAGTAAATACGAGTGACAGCACAACGTCTGACAGTTCGGCGGAAATAATAAATTACTAAATCAAACATAAAAATGTACTAATGTAAGGATCTTTTTGTTGCCAACCCCGGACATTTAAGATTGACCACTTTGTATAAGTAACCAAAGTCAGCAAGAATGATTGTTTAAGTTGGCAATACTGAATTTTGATTTTTAAGTGATACAAGTGAAGTAACTTCCGGTTGTTGACGATTTGACACTTGACAGCATCATTTTTGATAAGTGTTTCAAATTCGCAAGTAAACGCTTAAATATTTGTCAATAAAGCAACGGGCCAATCCGTTGCAGTGTTGCAAACAGTGAATTGTATTGCCAACTAAAATTATCATTCTTAAGCACTTTTGTATATCAAACAATCCAACAAGAAAAAACATGTCAATGGCAGTTAATATTATTTATTAAATAAGTTGTTACGCCCCGTTGACTTTGAAATGTTTTCACGCGTTATTTAAGCTAAATATATTATCGAGTTTTTGCGAACGCCTATTGGCAACAGTGGGGCTAGGACATTGCTCCATTAGGTTTTCTTTTTTTTGCGCCAGCATCTGAATTAGGAATATTTTAAATAATTATTCGAAAAGTTCACGGTTCTAATATAGAATAAAATCTAATTCGCAGCGAAAATAAAATGCTCCTTCTGTCAGTTTGACCACACTTAATACTTGAAATACACTATAACGAAATTCAAAAAATTCTTAATCATTAAAAAAAACACAGCAAATTAAGTAGAAAAACACGATTAAAAAGTTTATAGTAATTTTATCTAAACCGACGGCCACTTTCTTATAAAAGCATTTTTATACGTACAGCCGCGAGCTATAAATTTTGGACACCATTGATTGTCAGACTGATGTCTTATTAATTTTGAATACCGGGAATAATTTCTTAAAAACTTTTTTCTGGTAAAACACAAGAAATTTGTGTGTGAAAATTTCTAATTTCTGGAATTAAAACTAACGTTTTGAATGACAGTGACGACCAAGATTTATTGCTCGCGACAATACAGTCTCGTCAAAGACTCGTACTTGACTTTTTCTTGTATTTTTTTGACTTTTTTTTGTTTGTTAAAAGACAGGATATTTGTATGAAGACTTGAAATTGAAACTGACGTTCGATTAACACTGACGACCAAAATTTAACGCTCGCGACTGTACAACTACGAATTTAAAACTGACATTTTCGCGTGAATTCAAATCACAAGGATGCAAGAGGAAAATTAGGGGGGCGTTTAGAACTTAAAGTCAGTTGAAGAGAATCCTAAATTTAGAAAGTTAGTTCAGAGAAAGTTACTCAGCGCCGCGAATGTCCCAAATTGTTCCCAAATTTTATGTTATTGTTTTGACGCATTCTATCAAATAACTAAGAGCATTCACTTCTAAGTTTGTATTCTCTGTTAGTTATATTATGTACTTATTTTCCAAAACGTTTTGGCTGCTTATTATTAAACGTGAACGCGAACAGCTTTCCTTTTTCTTTATAAATTATATAATTTATTTGATGTTATTTATCCTATCTTACAATTAACAAAATCGTTTTTTTTTCTCTGTTGATTTTCCTTGCGCTTTCGTAATTTTTTTTATTTGTTGTGTTTTTTCCATTTTGTTTCTTGCTGATATACTTCTCGGAAACGTTCAGCACAGCTTTCCAACTTTCATGCACTTTTTCGTTCCTTCTTTATTTTAGCAACGGCGTTTTCGACTGACCACTCTGTAGCACTCCGAGAGTATCTCCATCCTGTGTTTTTACGTGAGGTTAAAACAAGATGGAGATACTTTGAGAGCGCGCTCGAGAAATTAGTCGAAAACGCTGTAAGTATTGCGACACGAATTCGAAAAATAAGTTGGTGTTAATTAAATTAAAAATAATTTGATTCTGAAAATATTAAAATATTTAACCTCTCCCATCGGTTTATTTGTACACTCGCGTCTTAAAATAATTTGTAGCGTAGGTATTATAAATTCTGCGTTCACGTCTGCTTTTAATCCGCGGAGAGAACTGCTGAGATGCTACTAGATGGAGTGATGTTACGAACAGGTCGTTGTGTTTTGTTGGTTGCCTATCCACTAGGATGTCGCGTTTCACATTAGTTTATAATTTCTTCCATCCGTTTTCATTATTTCTTATTTCCGCAGAATGGACCATTACGAATTTCCGTTAATTAAATGACAATAATTTAACTGTGCACAGTCTCGTCTCCAAATAATTACTGCGTCGCCACTAGATGGGGGGATGTTAGAAGCAGGTCATTCTGTTTTGTTGGTGGCCTATCCATTAGGCGTTATTATTTCTACTTAGGTTTTTATTACCGTTTAGTATTTTTCTTCCATGTGTCTCTTCTTTTGAAATAACGAAGATGTTAAATAAATTAATGAATTCCTTTTTTTTGTTTTAAGAATCGTATCGTCCATCAATACGTACACTATTTATTAATTAAGCGTACTATAAATATCATCCTTTTATCGCAGACGTTTCGAGAATTTGTTAACCATCTACCTGTTACTGTGAAAACAAGGCATGTATTAGTAGGTCAACACCAGTATAATTATTTAAGATCGCTCCAGGGCGTCAAGAGTGACAGCTTAAAGTATAAGTATAAATTCACTTGCCGAAGATTAGATTGGTAAACTTATCTTCGATATACTTATTAAACGCGGAGTCTTTTTTTAATGTTTACACTCGGCCACAGATTATTCAGTTCTTAATTACACGAATACATCTCCGTACGTTAGTTTACTTCTTTTTTTTGTTGTCTCTAGATTAATTTTATGAAATAAAATATAAATGGATGTCAATTTTATGCAATATCAATCTCGTTAATTTCTGTTGCGCGATCGTTTAATATCATTATAAGAAATTAATTTCACTTTGTACAGTATTTGATTTCAGAAATTTTCTTACGAAATAGGAGGAGTAATATAATAAATTTCGTGTTTGATAAATTAAATGCGCCGTAATGTTGACAGGGAGCGGCAAGAAAGAGGGTGATTATGAGTCGAGAGTAATCGAACATCGTTTTGTAGACACTCGTTAATTGGGTATATTTAAAGCTAATACGCTAAACACCTTTAACAATTTTCAATACACTCATCTATTTTATCTAGGTATACATATACAGGGTGATGCACTGTGAAACGCAACGTAGGAAATCCCACCCAAGCAACACGCTTTGGTTTAATTTCCGTGTATTCAACCATATTTTGGTTTTGATTGGACATTTTTACATTTATTAAACGGTTACAATCAACGTACATGTTTTAAGCCGTCTAATAAACGTGTACGTTATACCACTTTGATACAGAAACATCGTATTTAGTATATGGAACACGTTTTTTCAACATCTATCCAGCGGATATTTTATCCTTTAGTAAAAGTATGTATGTGTGTTGTTTGGGCATGTTAATTCAAAGCTGCTCGAATATTGGCTTCCCTAATTATTTTACAGCAAAATTCCGTTAAGGTTTCTTAAAGTCCTCTTCAAGGTGCATCTGTCTGTGAAGTTTGAAATTTTTTCATACGTTGAGTTTTAAGATATTAAAAAAAAAGATTCTGTAACTAAATTCAATCTATGATAGTGAAAACTGAACAGATAATTAATAAATCTAGTTCGTTTTTGAAAAAGATTGATAGAAACAGTTTTTCCAGTAATTTATTTTACTCCTAACATTTATTGATCCAAGCCGTGCCGATACCTTTGTATAAATTGAATTTTGTTACTGATTTTTTTTTTTTTTAATATCTTGGAACCGAGCGAATGAAAAATTCTCAAACTTCACAGACAGACGCAACTTGAAGAGGACTTTAAGAAACCTTAATGGAATTTTGCTGTAAAATAATTAGGGAAGCAAATATTCAAGCAATTTTAAATTAACATGGGGTTTCCTATGTTGCGTTTCAAAATGCAGCACCCTGTATAGATAAACACCTAAATTATCTTATCTGTGTATTTATCTAAATAACATACTGGAAACAGATAAATGCACCAACCCAACCCAACCTCCTACATAACAATTTTATAGTTCTATTTTTATTAATTACTCCTAGTAAGTAACGTTTATTTTTTTTCATGTACTTACATACATAGACGCTGCCTAAAAATTGAAATATCTTCCCCAAATCTGCCTCGTAACAAATCTCCCCTGAAAATATACCGGGTGGAACATGAAAAACCGTTGCTGCTGTGACTTCCTTATTTCTATCCGATTTTCATAAATGATGCGTCAAAAAACATCGTTTTAAAAACATTCTAATCTCATCTACTATGAATTTTTCTATGTATATTTTTTTGACAGACCGTACCTACCTTTTTTTCAAAATTAAATTTTTCAATGCTAGTCTAAAGTTCCCTCCCCCCGTGTTAATTTTGGTACCGAATAAGATATAAACTTCGAACAAAAATCAAATCAAAGTAGATCAATTAAAGTGCCAATTCTTGAGATAAAATTACTTTATGAATATCCGCTAGGTGGCGCTGCGCGTACTATGAATTTTTACGATTTTAAGTAGCATGGTGGCGAACTTCGTATCTTACTTGGTTCCAAGCTTAATAGGGGGGGAAGGAACTTTAGAATCTTTCTCAATAATTATTTTAATGGGAATAAAAATTTAAAAAAATGTTTTTTAAGGTCTGAATTAAACCGAAATTAAGTGAACCCAAGCGAACCAAACTCTACTGAACTAAATCCAAATGAACCCAACTGTTTAAACACAAGATGTGATATCTTAAAGTCGTTTCAGGGTCAAACCAATCCAAATAAACTGAACCTAAGTGAATCCAGCCCAAGAAAGTAATTTTCCAAAAGAAAAAAGGAAAAAATCATCAAAAATCAAAACAAAAACATCGAAAAATTTTAAGGAAATTCGAAAAAAACTGTTAAAGATTGAAACTAATAACTTGTTTAACTCTAGGAAAGAGATACCCAATTTGAATACGGACGGAAGAGTTTCCAGTATTTCGACGTTTAAAAGATACAAATGATTTTAAAGCTATTCTATTCTTCAAGAAACGAAATTCTAGAAACTCTTCCGTCCGTATTCAAATTGGCTGAGGCCCGGTTTCATAAGCGAACTAAGGGAGACTTTAAAATAAAAGTCACATTCCTATGTGTAAATAACTAAGTTTTCGCATTTATTTTGACATCTAACTGTGACTGACTGAACTTTAAAGTCACCTTTAGTTCGACCGGCGGCCTTAAGTTGGATTCATTTGGATTTAATTCAATTGGGTTGGGCTCGCTTGGCGTAGCCTCTTCCATCTTTAAGAATAATTTTCAGAACAACCATAAGAGCTTTTTTGTTGTCTTTGATTTTGGATCGCACATTTTCTTTTGCTCATCATTTCCCTCCTTAATCTTTCCTTGCTTCCAACTTATTCCTTCTTCTGCATTTTTAAAACTGTTTGCTGTTTTTCTTCTTTTGAATCATTTTTGTCTGGTCTTCTTTTTCTTTTCTTTACCTCCTTGACATTTTGCACTTTCCGTCTCTTTTCCACACCACCACTTCATTTTTTCTCATCTTTTCTTTCGATGGTATCCATTTGTTTCAGCCTTTCTTTTATTTTACAGTCAACAACCCAATATTTTTTTTTTATTTTACAAAGTATTTACAGAGAGTGAATTGAAATAGTTTCTTATCGCTTCGTTCTTATCGCTAGGGATGCGTAACTGCCCAACTTTGGCTACGCCCATGGCCGAATTAGCTACACAAAGTATGCTCGGAAGCCCCACTACAATTTAGCCGGCTTACAACTAGCTTTAAAATACGCGACGACTTGCTATTGTTTCCGCGCCTTGTGCCCGATAGCTTATGAGTACAATACGGAATTGTATATTTTGTTCGGTTTATTTCGAGCGTGTGTGTATTCACACGTCGCTGCAGCGTTATACATTTGCCGCCTCGTTTGTGTTTAACCGAACAAAATATGTAATTCCGTTCCCTGCTTATCAAGCAGCAGCGCAGCTGTTATTCGCTACCTTTCGCACAGTTCAACAAAATTATTGTTACAGTACTTATATTTGCTTGGAACTCAAGTTGTAAACATGACTTTTCACCTTTAAAGTACTCTAAATTACAAAATACTGCACATTTTTCAAGTTCCTTCCACATGGAAAATAAATCGGGATTTATAACTGACGCAAATTTTTTGTTAATTACGCAGATAATGTAGCTAAATGTGATTGACGTCAGTAAATAGACGACGTGCCGTTCTTTTTCAAGTAACTAAATTGGTAGATAATCCTCGCGGATTAATTACACGTCTACGCCAAATTAATTATCTGGCGGCACAATGGGTTTCAGGCACTCTTTTTTTTTTGATTGGGTGAGCCGCAATGATTCATGAAAACCTGACCACTACATAACAGTGATAATGATTATATTTATATTGTACTGGTTACAATATTAACGCACTCACACATGCACACACGCATATTTATTAATTTATTCTCCAAAGTATAATTTATTTTATAAATTTGTTAAATTAAACAGAATTACAGAAAAACGGTCGTTTTTGGAAGGAATAAGAACAAGTGGAAGGATAAGTGATATGTTAACGTGAATAAACTATCAACAAAGAACTGTCTAATTCAACAGCGTCTTCAAAAACAGGCCTGAGTCATCGTGTAGGAATATCAGACCTCAGAGTATTATCCAGTTTCTGGATTGGACTGCGACGCAACAAGCCTTTCGCTGTTCAGCCGTGAACATCTATACTAATAAAGACGAAGAGATGAATAAATGATGAATTTCTGAATGAATGAATGAATGAATTCCTGAATGCCTGTTGTAATCGAAAGAATCTCACCCTCTTACTTCGTTAAACGAATCACTCTGAATCATTGGACTGCATTTCAGACGAATCAGTTTTGAAGTCGGCGGAGCCTCCCACCTTAATGAAGCAGGCCTGTATGAAGTGGGCGTCGACTCTATCAGCCACCCGTTTTCATTAATTTAAGACAATAAATAAATCCTACTAAAACTTTTATTATAAAAAGCGAAAATGAGAAACTCGAACAAGCGAACAACAAAAAGGATATTAATTTTGAATGCCTCCGTAACTTATACAGGGTGTTACTGGGTATGACCTGGCCAAACTTTAGCGACGCACTCTATTCTTCAAATTAATAATAAAAACGAAATGATTCTAAAATAATAAACAAACGGTTGCGGGTATTTGATAGAATGATCCAAGATTATAGCTGTACAAGAAGTAGCAGTATTTTTATGGTTTGTTGAAAATAATCATTTATAAAGCCAGGTAACTCTGCGTGGATTGACTTTCAGAAATCAAATGCATCGTATCACTACGGAAATTCGGCTATCCGAACTATCACCTAACACCTGGAACCATTTAACAACTGGTTAGATTGCGCCTCGTTTTACGCCATTAATTATACATACATAGATGATCTGAGTTTGTAGGAAGTTAATTACAGAGCACGGTATAATGTTCATATCGCATTCATTATATCATTAACTAATTAGACGAGGGACAAGCGTGTGTAATAAACGTGAAAACATGTCGATATTTAATCACGTGCCTACGTAGCTTTGCAGTATATTAATACAAAGTATTATTTTATTATGAGAAAAAAAAAAGGAGAAACTATCTGGTAGTTAAATAATGAAAACAAAAAGAAGATTATTCATAGCAACGAAACGACATTCTTGTTAACGTTTCGCAGGAAAATTAATTATTTCACATTTTTAATAACGTGTTTGGATAGGTACGAGTATACCAATTGAAGGCTTTAACATAAGCCAATAGTGTTTTCATTGCATGCACGTATTATACTTATGCGTACAAGTATACTTCTTGTTGTTATAGACTATCTAATTGTAAATGGTAAAAGTAAATGCAAAAAAATTGTATTTAAAAAAAAAACAATGAAATTAAGTGATTCATCATGAATCACTGATTCTGGGCTTTGTTCAAATCCGATATTTCCATTCTTTAATCCCGACAATCAGCGAATATCAAACGTGGAAGTCGAAGCCGCTAAATGCAACCGCTAGCTCGCTGTTTACTTTAAAATAATTGATAAACTGTTATTTAATGGGATATCTCCGTGTTCGATCTAACTCATTATTACGCGTGACATTATCCATTATTTAGCCTTCACAGAAGCGAAAGATTTCATATCAGGATTCGGTGAAACGATACAGTTAACTATTTTTTTTTTGTTTTCTTTTTTTTTAGAATTCAATTTGCGAAAATATTTTGGATCACTCTTAATTGCCAGGCGAAAAATGTTTAATTAAATATTTGAAGCAGGTAGAGCTTGAAAATTGATTATTATGAATTTAGTACAGAAGTTTCCGGTGTATATTGCATTCAAGAATTCCCGGATGCCACGTGATCAAGTTCGTTTCCTCTTTTAGAAAATTTGTTTCGCCTAGTTTAGCAACACTGCAAGATATCATCTGCAAGTCTCTAAAAAAAAGTGTCCAAAATGAACGCAGGCGTGCGCGGTTAATGTACCGAGTGACCATCAATGACTATGAGATTTATTTTATTAGATTGGCAGCACTTTTCAATGTTTATGTTGACGTACTGCTGTACAACTCTAATAATCAGAATAGTTTTCATCCTTATTTTTAGAAATATTTACAATTTTGATCAATTCCACCATAACAACGTTATTCACTCATTCAGGTATAACCTCAAAACTTAACCAAACGAACAGCAAACTATGAAAACCAAAGTTGCCAGATTTTCCTTGAAAAGTATTACAAAAAGTATTTATTTTTATTTATTTATTTATTGTTACAAATTAGGCGTATAGTATAATATACTTGGTGGCCTAATAATCAAACATAATTACTTACATCTTCATTTTTAATTTTGTTTACACAATTTTCTAATAATTTAATCAAATCTTTTTCATTTAAATTATTCCATTCTTGTACAGTTTTAGGAAAAAAGGAAAATTTATGAAGATTAGACTTCGGAAAGGGTATTTTATAAGTGGCCCAATTACGCCGAAGTGTAAAGGAAATATTAATTAATTAATAGTGTTACATTACTTAAAATAGTTTGACATCAAAAATTATTTTGGCTAAAGGTTAAGTTAGTCATGGATTTTAAAATTGTTGTCAAAAAAATTCTGCAATAATAAAACAACTTAAAATAGTGTGGCGATAAGAAACAAATAATGTGGCAATAAGAAACAAAAACGAATCATCGTTAATTACTCATACAACTGTAATTAATTTAACAGTTATCAAGGTGAACTAACCTCAGTTTTGTTTTTGCTAAAAGTGCGAGCAGAAAGAAACGTAAGAAAATTTTAAAAACGCAAAAGAGAAATCAAAGAAACGGCAACAAAATACAAGGCACAAAACGAAAAGAAACAAAAAAAGATCGACAAGTTGAATGAAGTCAACAGTTTTCCGGACGAATCGAGAAGTTCGTAGGAAATAAAAGCAAAAAGATGATGAAAAAGTCAATAATACGATTAAGAAAAAAAAACGAACGACGAAATACCATGCATAAGAGAAAAGATCACAACTGGAATAGATACAAAACAAATGAAAAACGGTGAATTACGAAGAAGCGCCAATAAAATGCGAAGAATTTGATAAGAAAAGGAAAAGAGAAGTCCAAAGAACGAAAGCATAAAAATAGAAACAAAAAGACAACTGTGAAAAGGCTTTAGTTAACAAAATGTGCAAAATCGATTTATTAAGAATTAACAAAAAAGAGAACATAAAATGAATTAAAAAAAATAAACGGACGTACCACGATACTAAGATGGACAAAAAAGATCGAAAATTTTCGCAAATAAAAGCATATTCGTAGAAAACAAAAGAGAACTGTGATAAGAAGTTGGTAAAATGCGAGAACCAATTCGATTAAAAGAAAAAGAATGGGAAAAACAGAAGAAAAAAAAACAAAAGAAGGATGGATAGACAAAAAGAAGTAAATGAAAAATAAAAAGAGAAAACCAGTGGAAACATAAAAAAAAGCTTCAGTCAACAAAATGAGAAAAAACAATTTGTTAGAAATTAAAAAAGAGAGCATAAAATGAATTAAAGAAATATAATTTTTAAAAATGGACGTACCACGATAATAAGAAGGATAAAAAAGATCGAAAGTTTTCGCAAATAAAAGCAAGTTCGTAGTAGAAAACAAAAGAGAACGACTGTAACAAGGAGTCAGTAAAATGCGATTAAAAAAACGAATGCGATTAAAAAAACGAATGCGAAAAACAGAAAAAAAAGAAAACAATATAAAGATGGATAGACAAAAGGATGTAAATGAAAAGCGAAAAACAGAAAAATCAAACAATAGAAGGATGGATAAACAAAAAAGTAAATGAAAAGCGACCTGCAAATCAAGAGACTGGCAGGAAACGAAACAAATGAATCGCGAATAAAATACGAAACCAAAAACAAAAGAGAAACAAAAAAATGAAATGAACAAAAAAACAAAAGAAAACGATGCTCGTCGTTATGTGAAGACAACAACAAAAGTGGCCCGAATCTGGCGCCAAGCGCCAAATAAGGTTTCTAAACGCCAAATTTGTCTAAAATGTAGCCCAAATGGTGAAATTTCGCCCAATCTGACAAGTCTGACGAAAACTATGGCGAATAGTGCGTATATTACCAATTCCTGCCAGTGTTCCCAAGCTAGTAACTTTGCTTGAATTATTTATATTTATAGTCACTTTGTATTTGTTATAATTATTGTGCTTATCTTTATGTTCAAAGTTCAATTGAAAGGTTCATCAAGTTGGTTTTGATTTTTTGAGGGAAAACGGTTTTCCTTTGTCTGCACGTTACCCATTTTTACGCTTTTCTTTTGTTTATAACCTATCGCGATATAACCCAACGCGATGTTTCGCGAAAACCTAGTTCAAGGCCTGCTTTACGATTTGATGAACTATTCAGTAGACTCCTACTGTAGACATTTTTTTCTCTGAAATCTTTTCTTTGCACGTCCAATTTTACATTTTATAATTTGCTTGTTTGTTTTTGTTTTGTTTTTACGGCCCTGTCTTTCTTTTCAAGCAGAAATTTTGTGACATCGAGATGCTTGTTCATGAACATGCTCTTCGTTTCTTTTAATTTTGTTTGGTCTCTTGTGTTTACCTTTTTTTTATCTTCTTCTGTCCATTCAACATTATTTTTAATGAAAAGATTAAGCAGCGACGACATCCTGCGATCGCTTATTTTTAATATTTTGCATTTCTTTCTCGATTTCGGCGTTTTACTTTTCTTAACTATTCATTTTCTGCTTTTAGTTTTCCTCCATTAATTTCCTTCGAGCGTTTTGTTTTGAATCAATTGATTTTTCTACGAACCTCATGGCTGGAGTATAATATAGCCTGTTCCACCTTTTGACTTTCAGAGAAACAGGCTGCATGTGCAGTTCAGGATGACTAAAAAAATCAGAATGTGATTTAATCTTTATTGGCAGCTTGGAAAGCTGCAAGTATGCATTAATCTAAATCTTAATGCGATTAAAACGATTAGTCTTTCTAGTATACTATGGAATTCGATGATAAAAATTCTGTTTTTAGGATGCTGTCATAACGCAAAGGATTCTTTCAGAGATTTCATTTATTGTTTTATAGATCATTCTAATAACTTCTATTATTCTGTGATAACTCATTCTTTTACTTTTCTTATCCCACGGGTGTAGTATTTTGCTGTTGATGTTACTTTTTGATATCCAATAATTTATTTTTTCACTCTCTCTTTTATAATATTTATTTACTCAGCATCTTTCTCTTTCACGTTCTAAAAATTATAGAATCTGTTTGAAAAGGTATGATCGGAAGATCTAACTGCCACTTTGTTCCTTTCTATTTATTATTATATTCATTAAACGTCGATCGATGTGTGACTTACAAAATCGCAGAAATTTTCTTGATTATTGCTTCTCCTTGAATAATTTTTTCAATAGAAAGATAAGCGAACGAATCTACAATACAAGAAAAAAATGAATAATTAAGGAAAGAAAAAACAGAGTATTAAGAAGTTTAAGTTGCGCTGATTAAATTTGGAAGATCAACAATTTAATTTTCAAGCAATCATAAAAAAAAATGAGGAATCACTTGTTTTAAAAAAATAATCAGAATAAATCCGATTAGGTAGAACTGAAACATCCGATTTTTGGGAAATGTTTACAACAACAAAGTTAGGTTTATTACTTATCATAAACGTGGGCTTCTAAAAAAATATAAAATAATTACAATTAACTTTTTGATTGTCTTTTTTTTTGAAAAAAAGAAATATAAATTAATGCTTTTCATTTATACAGCAATTTATTTTTTCTTCCTTCTGTTCTCTTATTTAATTAATTAAAAATGCGAGGGGTTTCATAATGTTTTATACGAAAAAAGAAATACTCGACAGAATGAACGAATTAATTATTTTTTTTGGACTGGTTAATGTTGATTTGAGTTACATTCTTTTCGCCTTTTGCCGGTTAAACATTCGAAGAAGAAAAGAAACAGAAAAAAATGTTGGCTTGAGTTGCATTCTTTCTATAGTTTTTTGTTTACACAACAATTTCGTAATTTTGTAGATTCATCGAAATAAACAAAACAAAAACGTTTATATAACTCTCTGGTTTAATAAGAATTTTTTAACTTAGTAGAACTCTCTAGTTTAACAACAGAAAGTTCGAAGAAAGAAAGAAAAAAACAAATTCAATCAAATAATGAGAAATAATTTGTTTTGTTTGTACAATTTAGCAAAAGTTTTTAAACAGATAAAATAGCGACATCTTACTATCGCTTTTTGACCTGACATTGCAGTAGGGTAGACAAATTGAAGCGGGATTTGCTCCTAATAAGTTCCCCATGCAAGGCGGCCATGCTTGCTGTCAAGGATAATGAAAATTTTAGAAAAATTTTGTGCAAATCGTTCTTGATTGCAGCGAGAACCTCGAGCAGCCTCTGGACAGCTGTTTCAGCCCTGCTTGGGGCTTCTTCAGCAGAGACGTAGCTCGACATTCCCGCTGCAAACAAAAACGACTTGCCCAATTTATTCGCATTTGCGATGTAAGAGTGATGAACAGATAAAATAGCGACATCTTACTATCGCTTTTTTTCTAAAATTTTCATTATCCTTGACAGCAAGCATGGCCGCCTTGCATGGGGAACTTATTAGGAGCAAATCCCGCTTCAATTTATCTACCCTACTGCAATGTCAGGTCAAAAAGCGATAGTAAGATGTCGCTATTTTATCTGTTCATCACTCTTACATCGCAAATGCGAATAAATTGGGCAAGTCGTTTTTGTTTGCAGCGGGAATGTCGAGCTACGTCTCTGCTGAAGAAGCCCCAAGCAGGGCTGAAACAGCTGTCCAGAGGCTGCTCGAGGTTCTCGCTGCAATCAAGAACGATTTGCACAAAATTTTTCCAAAAGTTTTTAGTTTATTAGAAAACACGAAGAAAGGAGGCAAATTATCGTCGACTTGCATTGCATATTTCTGGTCGCCTTTTTTTTGTACCATAATTTTGCAGTAACTCTTTTATTCTACAAAAGCTCGAAAAAGAAACAATTTTGACTTAATTCGCACTTTGTCGATCGGCTTTTGCAATCTTAACGAAAGCTACTCGTATTACAGTAAACACGTTCAAGACAAAGATATTTAAGTGTCTTTTGTTAGTTAATGCGAAACCACTTGCTTTACTTCAGTGTTTTTCGAGATGCGTAACGAATGCAATTTTGTATTTTAACTCTTTGGTTTAATGCAAGGTGTTTGAAGTGCAATCTGTTTTCTTTTCAAATTTTCTTTTGTATTGTAACTAGTGGTTTTGTACAAAGTTTACAAAAAAGTAGATATCGCATTGATTAATGAACATTCTTCTTCGTCTTTCTCATTGTATACAAAATTTTACATCTTATCTTGCAAGCCCCAAAATTTGAAGCAAGTGTTGAAACTTCATTTGAAATTTAATTGGAAGTTTCGCGAAAGGCTTAAAAAATAGGAAGCCTGCTGAAAAAGTAGGAGTAGTATTTTTCTGAGTCGCGGATTATCGGATTTGAGTTTCAAAACATGAATGGCGCAAAAAAAAAATATATTAATGTGTTTAGCATAATCTCGCGAACAATAAACGGAAAGCGCCGATCGGTAATGACAATAGTAATTTGGACACGCACCCGCTAATCCGGGTATAAAAAAATTGACTGATAAACGGCGCCTTTTAGATAAAAAGCCGCCGAATCACACGCGAAACTGAGCCACCTGAATCCTAAAAAACAAAGCCCACTTAGTATTAACTTTTTTAACGTTTCTCCTTTTTGAAAAGAGTAAAACGATTAAGAAGAAAGGGGTTTAAAGAGGTTTAAGAAAACTCTATTGGCCTATTTATAGTCCCTTCCACATTAACAGACTCACGTCTTTTTCTTCTTTTGCTTTTCTCATTTTGTCAATTGGGTTTCCCAATTCATCAAATGACTTTTGACCGATCCGTCAAACGTAGTAGGTCTGCTTTGCAAAACATTTTCCCATTATCGAGTGAGAATTTAATTTAATTCAGTGAAGAATGAAGAGATTTATAAACTTGGGAGCATCTCCTGGAAATGACGTTATTGCACCGCGCGAAGTTAAAAGTTTTCCGTAGTCTGTCGTAACCACGTTGCTTCGCGCTCTGCTTCTCGATTGGCCCGCCGTATTACCTAGACGACAGAGTGGGCTGGCCTTATGTAACCACGTTCATTCGCGTTCTATTAATCACGGATTATTTAGGCTGTCGATGTAACGTTTACTTTAGGGGTTGCGGGGCGTGGTTCGGATTTAACACAATGCGTAAGGTACATTTATTGGAATTGCAAACTATAACTTACATGACAAATTGAAGAGACTATGCTAGACGACATGAGTTCCGCGCATCGTGACAAGAGTTTCGTCAAACTAGTTTATGATCAGAAAGGCTAAGTACGTATATGAATCTGATTGACCTAATTTTCAGTTTACGTAAGCTTTGTGTTAGGTGTTGTTCTTGAAAAAAAAACCAATGAGTCATTTTACTTTACTGGCAGCTGTTATTATGTAACTGATCCGACCGGTAATTATGTGAATGTAGGACAAGGTTTACTTGTTTGTAATGTATGGAGGAATGTTACAATACTATAAAATTGATTACAGAAAATTTATTTATTTTTTTTTTTAGTAACGTTTTCGGTTAATAGTAGATAATGGTAGGAGTGAAACTGAGAATGGTTGTAGAATGAAAACGCGCAGGGGAATTTTAGTGAATTGGTATGGGGAAAACACTGAAAGCATCTGGCAGCACTGAAATTAAGGCGTCATAATTTAGGATTAACTGTGGACACTAACACCAGGCTTGACAGTCTGTCAGATAGAAGGCTTTGCCCTCTTTGGGGGGATTTTTGGCAGCTGGCGGGATAAAATGAATTTTTATATTAAACGGAAATGGAGGATTTTTTATTTTTAATTTAAAACATTGCTGATATGAAAACATTTGGGTTTACAAAAATATTTAGACTGGTATCATCGATTTTTTTTCCTAACCATTATTATTGCAGATAATTTAGTTCCTTTTTAGGATGTAACCCTCCTTAATCACTATTTTGAAAACGTAATAAATTTAAGAAAACTTGTTGCACCTTTTTTTTACAGTAACTTCAGTTATTTAGTTTGCTTATACTTTCTTTCTCTTGGCGTGTCCGTCCGAGCTATAACGATGATAAAAATCTCGTTTGGGATTAGGTATGTATGTACATAACATTCAATCGAACTTTGCCTTCTCTGGTATGATTAAGAACGTTGTTTACGTACGGCAAAAACCAAAAAAGTAATTAGGTTGCACACTCGAGGTGCTGTCACAACTTAATTAATCAATTAATAGAAACGTAATTAATTCCCGAACAATGCAGATTGACCTCGTAGATGCTTCAGATATTCGATGTACAATGATTGATTGGATTACAAATGCATATAGCTGCGCACATAAGCGAAAAGATGAGATGACCAATTCAAAAAAAAAAACATCTTTCTGCGAAATATTTATTTCCAATTTCAAAATATTGTAATGATAAGTTAAATTTGTTGTTTGTGTTCAAGACGTGCGTTGAACGCACGATGTATAATATAAGAGGTGAAGGCGCCCCGTGTTCCGAACGTGCACAGAAACGCGAGATCAATTGTGCGAGAGAGATAAAAATACACACTCAGTGTGGCAAGAATGTTTACACTTGAATGTGACATAACTGCTCCGCGTAACACACAAAAAAAGTATCCCAATGGGGTCGGTAAAGACCCTCCAAGAGGTCGATGAACACTTAAAAAGAGTCGATGGACCTGTAAGGGGTCAACGAAAGTCTAGGGGAAGGGCTCATTTGAGGATCAATAAACTATTAAACGTCAACTAGAAGATGAATAAAAATATCTATTTTCTATTGTTCTATTTCACTTCGAATAAATAAATCATTTTTTTTTTTAGATAAAGTTAAAAGAAGAACGAGTATCTCAGGGCCGATTTCATAATAGAACTTTAAATTTAAAGTTACTTTAATCTAAAAAAATACATTTGTTTCCCTATTCTTAAAGTGACTTTAAATTAAAGCGTCCTTAAAGTTTGATTATGAAAACGGCCATCAGTTTTTAAAATTAAAACTACAGTGGTTTTCCTTTTTGGCCAAGAGATGGTGCTCTAAATGTTTCCTGACGCGCTTTGGTTCTATATTTATTTATGTCTTTCTTGAAAATATTTAATTGATTATTAAAAATCGATTTTTTTTTTCAAAGCGAAAGTTAAAAGATGAGATGAGAACATCGGCGATCAGTTTTTAAAATTAAAACTACAGTAGTTTTCCTTTTTGGCCAAGAGATGGTGCTCTAAACGATTCCCGACGCGCTTTGATTCTTTATTTATTTATTTTTGTCTTTAAAATATTTAATTGATTATTAAAAATCATTTTTTTTCAAAGCGAAAGTTAGAAGATGAGATGAGAACGTCGGCGATCAGTTTTTAAAATTAAAACTAAAGTAGTTTTCCTTGTTGGCCAAGAGATGGCGTTCTAAACGATTCCTGACGCGCTTTGATTCTATATTTATTTATTTTTGTCTTGAAAATATCTAATTGATTATTAAAAATCAGTTTTTTTTCAAAGCGAAAGTTACACGATGAGATGAGAACATCGGTGATCAGTTTTTAAAATTAAAACTAAAGTAGTTTTCCTTTTTGGCCAAGAGATGGTGTTCTAAATGATTCCTGACGCGCTTTCATTCTATATTTATTTATTTTTGTCTTGAAAATATTTAATTGATTATTAAAAATCATTTTTTTTTCAAAGCGAAAGTTAGAAGATGAGATGAGAACGTCGGGGATCAGTTTTTAAAATTAAAACTGAATTAGTTTTCCTTTTTGGCCAAGAGATGGTGTTCTAAATGATTCCGGATGCGCTTTGATTCTATATTTATTTATTTTTTTCTTGAAAATATTTAATTAATTATTAAAAATCAATTTTTTTTTCAAAGCGAAAGTTAGAAGATGAGATGAGAACGTCGGCGATCAGTTTTTGAAATTAAAACTAAAGTTGTTTTCCTTTTTGGCCAAGAGATGGTGTTCTAAAAGATTCCTGACGCGCTTTGATTCTATATTTATTTATTTATTTCTTGAAAATATTTAATTGATTATTAAAAATCAATTCTTTTTTTCAAAGCGGAAGTTAGAAGATGAGATGAGAACATCGGCGATCAGTTTTTAAAATTAAAACTAAAGTTGTTTTCCTTTTTGGCCAAGAGATGGTGTTCTAAATGATTCCTGACGCGCTTTCATTCTATATTTATTTATTTTTGTCTTGAAAATATTTAATTGATTATTAAAAATCATTTTTTTTTCAAAGCGAAAGTTAGAAGATGAGATGAGAACGTCGGGGATCAGTTTTTAAAATTAAAACTGAATTAGTTTTCCTTTTTGGCCAAGAGATGGTGTTCTAAATGATTCCGGATGCGCTTTGATTCTATATTTATTTTTTTTTTTCTTGAAAATATTTAATTAATTATTAAAAATCAATTTTTTTTTCAAAGCGAAAGTTAGAAGATGAGATGAGAACGTCGGCGATCAGTTTTTGAAATTAAAACTAAAGTTGTTTTCCTTTTTGGCCAAGAGATGGTGCTTTAAATGATTCCTGCCTGACGCTCTTCTAGAATTAGTTTTGTAAAAATAAAAAGAAAATATTTTAGCTAAGATTATTAAGACGAAATTGCATTTTTGTTGACCGATTAAGGCAACTTTATTTTTTTGGACGATAAAACGATATTTGGACGATAAATTCGCTACAATGCTATCGTTCTAATTTTCGATTTCCTTAAAACAATAAAATAAAATAAAAATAAATGCGAAGGAGAAGGCGAAGCTATTTTTTAAAATGTTCTAAACGCGATGACAATCAATGCGATATTTTGCTGTTTGATATCAGAATGAAATAGCTTTTATTTTTGGTTGAGAGATGGCACTGCCTGTGAAAAATGTTCCTTCCGATCTTTTAGATTTTCTATTTAATTAAAAAAAAAATTAAATCATTGTCAAGTTAGAAGGCAGGGATTTTGGTAGATAAAGTTTATTAAAAGAAATTCAGTTAAAATATTTTTCGCTATCGAACAACAGATGGCGCTCTGAATGACTCTTTCGCACGTAAGTTATATTTTCGATTTCATTTAAAACATTGCTGTCACTTCTAGAATAAAAGGACGAAACGGTGTTGTGGATAGTTTCGATTAATTTAGTTTTCGTTTTAGTATAATAGATGGAGCTTCAGCCAATCTACATTGAAATTGAAAATAATAAAAAAAACTAAAGTTTCAAGTGGCCCACAGATGACGTTTAATACGATCCATTACCATTAAATAGAAGGTGGCAAACTTTAAAATTAAAACTAAAACGGAACAAAAGCAGGCTTTAGTAATTATTTCTGTCTTTTAAAATCGATGTTTGACATTTAAGCGTCACATTTATTGACGTTCAATGACGACATTTTTGTTTGTTTAGTGGTACCAACAAAAATGTCACCTTAACATGGCCTACTCTGAATGTGAAAAGACCGTGAACAGATAGTACGCAATGTTCTGGGGTGCGTTCACAAATTTCTCGGAATGAACACGATTGACTTCATAAATCGCAAGAGTTTTTTTTTTGACAGATTCTTAACGTACCTTCGATACATTTAATTGCTAAATAAAATAATGCTATTCGTAAGTATTGGTAACAGAAGCAAATCATTTCAAAATAAGTAAAAATACAAAAAAATAACATCGACTTATTAAATATTTTTCGTACTTCTTTGGTATTAGTACTTTTTCATGCTTTTTTTTAATAAACGGATTTGTTTTGTGAACCCCTCCCCCCTAATATTCGAAAAAAGGGTTTAAACCACCATCCATTTAAGATTAAAGAACAAATTAAGGGTTGTGTAAAGCGAGAGCATAACCTCGAATATGACAACTGTCAACTTATTATTTGTTTCTCTTTGTAACCAACCGCACAGCATAAAATAGCACCAATCACAGCCTCCTTTAATTATGAATTCTGTTGATCACCCGGTGCTTTACAACTTCTGGTTTAAATAGACAATAATCTTCAAACAAAAAGCAACTTTTCCCATACGTACAATTATATAACGTTACGCAATCGATAATAAGTGATTTCTGAAAAGCGTGATACACAGTATATTAGATTATCGGCCGTGCAAATCTTTTAAAATGTAAATCACACCATCGAAATGTCACGAGGTGTAATTTGTCGTAACTCAAGATAACGGACCGAACAACAGTATCAGCAACTTGTAGAACAAGAGGTACATTAAGTGAATCAGAGGATAACATTGTTTACCTGTTTGCTTTTCCAGATGTGATGTCAAGTCGCATCACGTATTACTTTTTTTCCCTTTCCTTTTGAACCAGTTACTTAAAATACTGCATTATCTGCCTTAATTGCATCATATTTATTTTTATTTTGAATTAAATCAATTAATGTTTCACTTGCTTGCTTGTACATTGCGATTATTTAATTTGCGTAATATTATTATTTAAAAAGAACGAATTAGACGTACATACAGGACTTCTCTTTGTTTAATACAGAGAGAAAAAGAATATATCCGAGGGGCTTAGTTTTATCATCATAATATTTTGTTTCATTATCATTGTTTATATCAATCACACACATGTCCTCGAACTATTAGTTTTATCAACATAGTATTAGTGAGTATAATCCTTGCCGCTGCTTGGTTTTGATAGATGAATGGGGAGAAGTTGTTAAAAATAGAATGGAAAGAGAGATGCTATCACATGATGAAAAGAGACCTTTCGTGTTGTTCCAAATTGTAGTTTCAATATCACGTTTTCTCTAAATAATAGTGCCTCATGCAAACATGTTCGTAACAAAACCCATTAGGCCTAAATTCTTGAATACCGTCCTGTAGAGAATGTCATATTGGGGTTAGCCTATGCCCCCATGTTGTTGTCTCCAGTAATACAATCTCATTGAAGAAATGTTCCGATTTCAAAAACGAACAAGAAACTAAGAAATCTATGATCTATAAGTGCACATACAAGCACATAAAATAAAGATGAGTACTTAAAATTTCCACCTTTAAACAGTAGGATAAAAATAAAAATAAAAGAATTAATGAATGAAGAATGAATCACGCGAAAGAAAAAAACCTCAAAGAAATTTATGAATCCCAATCTCATAATCCTGAGAATTAATTTGTAATTCCGCTCTTTGTAAAGCGCGGAAACAATAACTTTTTACTTAACGGGGGGAAAGGGGGGACGTGTATTAAGAATTCACGTCACTTCCGAACTATACTGAAGTTTCTGGCCGGTGTTTTAAAACACCCCTTTGTCATTTTAATTTCGCCCGTTATTTCCAGATTAGCACTTGGGTTTACAAAGCAAATTCCGTGTTTATTTCACTAATGTAATCCTTCGTCCGCCCCCCAAAAAATGGCGCACGTATTTCGAAAAATATATGTAGGTATAACATGAAATGGTGCAGCGTAGGAGTGAACATAAAACATGAACCCTTCACGGATTAAATATTGGGTGCATAAATTTACAAGACAGAAACATGTATATTTAAAATCCTGTTTCTTATTTTTTTTTCTTAACATTCGAGTGCACGTCGCGTTTATTAAAGGCAGAGACGTCCCTCGTCAAAGACTGCAGCCCGCCCCCATTCCGAACGAATTATTTGCTTTTTCAAATTACAAGTTACATTTACTTTAACGGAAAGCAATTAGGTGCGTTTATGCCGGGCCATAAACCTCGGGACATATCTTATTTATATAATTAACTTCAAAAAGTAATTTCGCAAGTAAATATTGCATAGAGAGAAAAGAGGGAGGACGCAATTAATTCGGTAAAAACGTCGCCGCCGCGCCGCCCGCCCATCTGCAATAAACAAGTTAAATATAAGTCGAAGTTTTGACGCGGCGTATTTGATATGATAACGAATTCAATAAAATTTACGCTCGGAAAAATGATGGTCTTGTAATTAAGGGAGGAGGAGGGGGCGGCGGTAATCTCGAAACGTCGGTCACCAGAAATTTGCCCGGGGTAAAGTAAATATTTTTGGAAAATTTAATCTTTTAAGGTCTGTGTGATGCAATATTAAAATTCGTGTCAATTTTGTTATAAAGTGAAAGAAAGATACTTTTATTTCTCTTTTATTAATTATTCCTAACATAATCTCCATGAAATAGTTATAAATACGATGATTATGAATTTTTTGCATGAATTTGAGTTTGAAGAGACGATAAAATTATAACATCGGTATGTGGCGACACTGTTGTTTAATCAAACATCTGTCAAATAAACTAAAAAAAAAGTATTGTGCTTCTAATTTGCCATTCGAGTAACATTAGCGCTTTGTTAAGTCAAAATTTGAGAAAATCTGTATGGAACGGCGATGTGAGGTGGCATCTACTTATGTTACATCAAATATCTGACAAATAAATTTAAAAATTAACTCCTAATTAGCCATTCTAATAACAATTAGTGTTTGTTAATTCGAGATTTGAGAAAATCTGTACGGAACGGTGATACGCGGTGGCATCCGCTGATGGAAGTGGAAGACCCGGCTTGCTGGTGACGCTCGGCTGCATGTTTGTTTATCTAATTTGTCATTCGAATGACATTAGTACTTGTTAAATTCATGTTTGAGAAAATCTGTATGGAGCGGCGATGTGCGCGGTTGCATGTATTTATGTTACATCAAATGTCTGTCAAATAAACTTAAAAACGAATCCGCCTGCAGCGTTTTAAACGCAACTGAGCCTATTTCTACGTATAATAGAAAGTATTGTACTCCTAATTAACCATTCTAATAATAACAATTAATGTTTGTTAATTCGAGATTTGAGAAAATCTGTACGGAACGGCAATTTACGGTGGCATCAGCTGATGGAAGTGCAAGATCCGGCTTGCTGGCGATGCACGCTCGGCTGCATGTTTGTTTATCTAATTTGTTATTCGAATGACATTGGTACTTGTTAAATCGATATTTGAGAAAATCTGTATGGAGCGGCGATGTGCCCGGTGGCATCTATTGATGTTACATCAAATATCTGTCAATTAAACTTTAAAAAAGCATTCGCCTCAGCGTTTCAAAGGCAACCCGGCCTATTTCTACGTATAATAGAAAGTACTGTGCTTCCAATTAGTCATTCGATAATAATTAGTGTTTGTTAATTCAAGATTTGAGAAAATCTGTACGGATCGGCGATGCGCGGTGGCATCCTCTGGCTTGTTGGCGACGCTCGGCTGCAGTTTTGTTTATCTAATTTGTCATTCGAATGACATTAGTACTTGTTAAATCGATATTTGAAAAAATCTGTATGGGGCGGCGATGTGCGCGGTGGCATCTATTTATGTTATACTAAATGTCTGTCAAATAAACTTAAAAAATAATCCCCCTGCAGCGTTTTAATCGCAACTGAGCCTATTTCTATGTATAATAGAAAGTACTTTGCTCCTAATTAGCCATTCTAATAATAATTAGTGTTTGTTAATTCGAGATTTGAGAAAATCTGTACGGAACGGCGATGCTCGGTAACATCCTCTGATGGAGGTGCAAGATCTGGCTTGGTGGCGACGCTCGGCTACATGTTTATTTATCTAATTTGTCATTCGAATGACATTGGTACTTGTTAAATCAATGTTTGAGAAAATCTGTATGGAGCGGCGATGTGCGGTGGCATCTATTTATGTTACATCAAATGTCTGTCAAATAAACTTTTAAAAAATTCGCCTGCGGCGTTTCAAACGCAACCCGGCCTATTTCTACGTATAATAGAAAGTGCTGTGCTCCTAATTAGCCATTCTAATAATAGATAGTATTTGTTAATCCGAGATTTGAGAAAATCTGTACGGAACGGCGATGTATGGTGGCATCCTCTGATGGAAGTGCAAGAATCGACATGTTGGCGACGTTCAGCTACATGTTTATTTATCGAATTTGTCATTCAAATGACATTTTTACTTGTTAAATCGAGATTTGTATGAACCTGTATGGAGCGGCGATGTACGGAGGCGGATATTAAAAAAAATTTAGATGGAACGGCGATGTGCAGTGGCAGTTTATGATGTAGATGCAAGATCCGGCTCGCTGGCAACGCTCTACTGCACGTTTGTTTATCTCAATGACTTCAAATCGAAGAGAACTTTACTTAGTTTACAATTTCCTTGTCGCAATGTCGATGTTCCAAATAACCGAATCAAAAATGCTCGTAATTGCGTAATTGTATTGCAAAGTCTGACAACAATATAATTTGACCATAGTTCTTTAAGTGTCTTCGACATAATCTACGAAAATCCGAATATAAACTTGACTTCAATAAATCTGACGTTGGCGATCGCTACGCCTCCCTGTATGAAGCAGTTTAAATTAGGTACTCAAAGTTACAATTTAAAAGATACTTGACAAAAAGTAGAATTCCAAGAAATAAAAGGTAGGTATTTTGTTTGTGACTGCGTGTGGAGTACGTTTCTGTCATTAAAAAAAAACAATAATAATAAAAACATCTGAATTCTAACTGTCATTAACCACCTTGTCAGCTGTTCTTCTTACTTTGAACCACCATATTAGCAGCAATGGCGATTGTTTATCTTTTATAGCGTTTTCCACTGGCTGCACCGGTGTGCACTCAGGATATCTCTATCTCGTTTTATCACATAAAGCTGAACCGAGATGGAAATACACTCAGTAGATACTAACGCAAATGTTATTAGTTTGGCAAGAGGTTTCGTTTAAGTTCTGCTTAAAAACTAAGAGTATTTTAAATTTGGACCGAAAGAAGAGCTGCTGCGAGATTTCAGTTTATTAAGTTTGACATTTTCAAGTCTTTCTTTTTGCTTTGACAGAAACATAACCTCAATAAAACCATGAGTTACCAAATGTCAATGATATGTCAAATTCTTTTTCGAATTCTATGGGCCTCTGCCGTTCACCATCGTCTGCTAGTTGTGAGCACTTTTTTAATTGAAAATTTTGACAATTCTTTTCTTTCTTTTGTCAAATATGAGTTTCATTTTTTTTTATTTATGTGAATTCACTCGATGGTAGAAATTTTGCAATCCGGCGCGGCGGCTTGACTTAATCTAGTTACGCCACTGGTTGGTGAGTTTTTAATAAGTCTGCCATCGTATCAGCTAATGCTAACACGAAGTTTAGAAATGATAGAAAAAAGGAAAGTGCAATAAACCATATTGCAATGACTCTCCGATTGTCAATACGTTATCAGTGTTTTAGATCCAATTATAGTTTTATGTTTTAGATCCAAATATAGTTGTAATACACGGCCACTTATGATAACGAACGTTCTGGCTTGCGTTCTAATCTGTCATAAAACGTATTTTTATCGATTTTTATTTAACCTTGCTCTTGAATTATAGCAGCACCATACCAATAGGCATTATTTTTTTTTTATTTCAAAAACCTCGAATCTCACAGGATGAAAGCCATAAAATAATTGTACGACAGATTTTTAGATGGAAAGTTAAATTACGTGGAACGGGAAGATTTTATATCTACGTATAAACCACGTAGGCAAAACTATAAGTATTTTCTGCAAAGAGTGAGAAGTATACCACACGAGCGAAGCGAGTAAACAGAAGATACTTTATGTACATTATTTATTTATTTATGCAAAAGGATATTTAAATTACCGAATACCTCATCAAATATAAACCATAATATTTTTAATTAAAATAACCGTTTCTACTGGTGACTTTTAACATGTGAGCAAGTGGAGAGCAGATTGCCTTGCCTATTTTACAAATGGCGGGCTACCGCTCCAACTAGCTTCACTTTTCTTCGAAATGTTAACTCTTCAGGTTAATAAATATAACATCCTTGGTAATATTAACTGTGAAATTTTATTTTATACTTCCTTTTTTTATGATTTTATAATTACTTTTTTTTATTTCGCACTTAACGCAGTCGCTTAATATCTTTAATGTTGTGGGGTGTTGGAAAGAAGAAACTTAAAATCAAGTAAGGAGAAGGTTTGTGTTTGTCTGTTACTTTATCGCATTATTTAGATTTAGAGATTGTTGACATGACACGTCTATTGTGGACACTTTATATTCGCCGGCCAATTAATTACAAACATTTATCGCAGTATCTTCCCGTTGTACACTTCAATTTCGATGGCATCTGCTTTATGATAATTAATAGGTATATGACAAACTCCGCTTGATTCCACCATCTGTTCCCTCCTGTTATATCAATAATAAAACTCGCTCGGATCGGGTGGAGTTCTTTCTTTCGTAGAGTTCTTCGAGTGCCGCGAGGGTTCTGGGGGAATTCCCCACGGCGAACGTGGAAGTCGTTCTTTGAAATTTATTCCACGGCGACAACGCGTATCTAATCGTCTTTGAGATCGTGTAAGTTGGTGATTGCAGATCTGACGTTGGAATTTATGTATGGGCGATTTCCTTATCTTTTTTGTACTTTACTGCTTTGATTAAGGTCGTATTTTGGAACTTTAAATCGTGCGAAAATATTTGCTTTAAAATCGATCTCTCTTTGATTGAAACTTGCTAAGAAACTGTTCGAGTAATAAGCAGTATGATACGTGGGCTGTTGGGAAGGTTTCTGGAAACGGTATGAAAAAACGCATATGAAATTTGGTAAACGGTATCATTGTTTTTCGAAGTATTCGCCTTTGACGTCAATACACTTTTGCATACGCTCGAACCAATTTCTAAAGCACGTTTTCCACTCTAAAGATGGTACCTCAGAAACCAGTGTCCGGAATGTTTCAACCGCTGCTTCAGCCGACGAAAATCGCTCACCACGCATTTTATTTTTGATATTTGGGAACAAAAAGAAATCATTAGGTGATAAATCAGGTGAATATGGACAATGAGTCATTCATTCAACATTTTTGTTGGACAAAAAATCAACTGTTTGACGGGCTGAGTGAGAGCTGGCGTTGTCATGATGGAGAATAATTCGTTTTTGTTTCTTCTTATTTGATCGATGACTTCCGGCAAACAATTTGTAGTGTACCAATCAGCATTCACGGTTTTTCGATCCTCTAAAGCCACGGTTGCTACATGTCCGGTTAAACCAAAGAAACAAGCAATCATTTGCTTCGCAGCACTGCGTGAACGGACAACTTTTGTTGGTTTTGGTTCATTTTGAAATACCCAAACGGTAGATTGTTGTTTACTTTCTGGCTCGTACGAATAGATCCACGTTTCGTCACCAGTAACGATGTTATAAACTAAATTTGAACGACCTCCATTGAATTTCTTGAGCATTTCTTCGCACCATTTGACACGACCTTGCTTTTACGCTTCTGTTAAATTGTGTGGGATCCAACGACTGCAACAAAGCTTTCGTACGTTCAAATGATCATGCAAAATCTGGTGTATTGCTTTCATGTCAATGCGTAAGGATGCTTGAATCTCACGGTATGTCACATGTCGATCTCGCTCAAGCATTTCACGCACAGCATCTACATTAGTGGCAATAACAGATGTTGAGGGACGACCTTCACGAAATTCGTCACTGAGAAAGGTACGTCCACGCTGGAATTCGGTACACCAATTATAAACACTGCTCTTTGATGGTGCTTAATCTCCAAAAGCCAAATGAGGCCGATCGAGGCATTGTTTCGGCGTTAGACCACATTTGAAATCGTAAAAAATTATGGCACGAAAATTTTCACGCGAGATTTCCAAGTTTACACAAAATTACTTTTTCTCAAAAGCTGTACAAACAAAACTAGTTCACTTGGGTAGGAACTGTCAATAGAATTATAGGAGAAAAACGTCAAATTTTTCAAATATGACAGTTGATACACGCTAACAATTCTAGACCTACTAGATTCCAGAAAATTCTCCAGCAGCCCACGTACAAACCCGTTTGCAGTTAGCGTCGGTACGATGGACATACGTCGGTGCTCTGTCTATACCACTCAACCACTTGATCTCACTTATTCTTGAAATTTTAGGGTTAAAAGTAATTGTGTTGTATCATACAAATAATTGTTTCTTTTGTGTAAGATATTGATTTATTTTTGTTGGTCGTTTATCGTACCAAGTAAATTTCTGTATGAGAACTTGTCATATACAGTGTGTCCATGGATCGACTTGACAAGAGGAAAAGCTTTTTTATTACCGACTTTAGCAAAAAACTTATTCTTTACAAAAACTTCTGCTTGTCAAGAAACTCCAGAAACAATGCTTAAATTTAAATTTTGAACTGAAAAAATTCTAGATTTTATGTTGCAGAAATCAAAGTAACTTATTTACTACGGAACGCTTTTCGAGAAACGGTTACATTGGACAATTTTATAACAAACTGGTGTTCTTAGAGAACAAACGGCTGACATTTTTATTAGATAAGTTTTAACATTTAGCATGATTATTAGCAAGGATATTGGCTAAAGAAGTACGCGTTTATTTGATAAAATGTTTTGGAAGTGATAAAGTGAGATTATGCGATTCACCTTTTCATGAAAAGTTTCCGATTCCTAATACAGTGATGTAACGTGAACCATTTCGATTGCTTTAAAAAAAAAATTGAAACTGGATCAGTATCGGATGTGAAGGGGTCCAAGAAAATACTATTAGCAATAAATTGAGTAATGGAAACCGCTTCAAAAATATGCTCTCTGTATTTCAAAATTTATACTTGAGTACGGTTTCTGAAGTTTTCAGAAAAGATGAATTTTCTTAGACAGAATGCAAATCAATAACGACGCCATATTCTTTCTATAAATTCAGATATTTGAATATTTTAGTCAGAAAAATTTAATGTATGTGATTTTTTAAGTTGTTTAGACTGTATAATTTTTAAAAGCTTCTTTCCGTTCGTAGGTCTTTTATACATTTTGTACATTTTTACATCTTGGAATTTTTCGAAATTCCTTTCGTCCTGGCAATTCTCTATGGCGACATTGAAACCCCTGTGCACTCTCGCCATTTTGAACTTTGAGACTGGTCCTCGAAACTACCAGGTCCTCATAGAGTTCTTTATAATGTTACGAATTTAGGGTTCACAAATTATAGTCGTTAAATTTCAGAACACTTTAATTCAAAGCTGCGGTTTACCACAATTAACAACACAATTGTAATGAGCTTGTCTATCAAATAATACTTTTATAAAATGTACTTTCTATTTATTCGAGGTACGAATCCTTCGCTCGCTAACTTCATAACTAACTACTCCTGGCGGATCGTACGGCTTATAGAGCAGAGCCCTCTGTTGCTGGAACATAATAAAGTGATCAAGTAGTCTTCGGTCATGTTCTGTGACGCAAGGTGGCGTACTGGTGCTAAAAACAGATCTGTTTGCGCATCACGGCTGTAACAATACATTTTTGCCTAAAATCTACATTTCTGCAACATCAAATTAAGACAATCCGGATTCTTTAGGCAGATTGTAATTCAAAATCTAAGTATAAGTATTGTTTCTGAAGTTTTTTGAGAAGCAGAACTTTTCGCAAAGAATAAGTTTTCTGCGTAAAGTCGATATTAAAAAAGTTTTTCCACTTGTCAAGTCGATCCGTGGACATACTGTATGTATTATAATTAGATCAGGTATTACTTTTGAGATCCCCTGTATGTTAAGGATTGTACTTCGTCATAAAAAACAAAAATTTGTTCGGTAAATAAGATATTTATGAATTTAAACGCCTTAAACAAACAATACCGTCCGGAGTTTCTATTTTTATATGTAACTGCCTCATCTTTTGCAAGCGTCTGCAAGTGTATTTCGAATCTGGTGTATTGCTTTCATGTCAATGCGTAAGGATGCTTGAATCTCATGGTATGTCACATGTCGATCTCGCTCAAGCATTTCACGCACAGCATCTACATTAGTGGCAACAATAGATGTTGATGGACGACCTTCAGGAAATTCGTCACTGATAAAGGTACGTCCACGCTGGAATTCGGCAAACCAATTATAAACACTGCTCTTTGATGGTGCTTCATCTCCAAAAGCCAAATGAAGCCGATCGAGGCATTGTTTCGGCATTAGACCACATTTGAAATCGTAAAAAATCATGGCACGAAAATTTTCACGCGAGATTTCCATGTTTACACAAAATTACTTTTTCTCAAATGCTGTACAAACAAAACTAGTTCACTTGGATAGGAACTATCAATAGAATTATAGGCGAAAAACGTCAAATTTTTCAAATATGACAGTTGATAAACGCTAACAATTCTAGACCTACTCGATTCCAGAAAAGTTTCCAGCAGCCCACGTATAACTAAGGATGGGTACTCTGGTGCATTCAATGGAAAACACTATGAAAAAAATTGATAAATGACGATGGTCTTATTTATTTTTTGTTCTAAGTAACCGGTAGAAATAGCTGAGTTTCGTCTCGTCTAAAGAAAGGCACACCAGCAGATTTATTTTTATTTCACGATGCGACAAGCATTAATTATCCAATTACTTGCATCCGTATTTGACGCGTTTAATTTTACTTTTTGCCGGGAAGACGATCTCAAACGGCTATAAACGCGTGCCATTAAACACATTAAGACTAATTTTGATTTATGAAAGGCGGTAATAAGGCGCGCCGAAACGACTTCGGGATTAATTCGCTTTAAAAACGGATAAATTACTTTCCCCAAGGTTTATATAGTAGACTCGAAGGAATAATTACCGTACTTTTATTAAGTTCAAGATTGGCGCAGCGGCAGCCTCTCAGGTAAACCATAAATATCAGCGTTGCCAACACTAACGGGCGTTAATGTTTATGGCGTTTTCGGTTTACCTGCACCGGCTGCACTCAATTAATCGAAAACGCTCTTAGTTTGAATAATCAAAATCAAAAAGTTAGTAACACCAGAAAGTAATTCATTAAAAAAAAAATTTCACCGGAAACAAAAATGTATGTACTAGATATTAAACTTAATAATGAAGTTTGATACTCCTATTTGAAGTATTTTTATTTTCACAGGAATATAACCTTAAAAAAGTCCGATTTATCAAATTTATTTAAGAAGTCTAAGAAGAAGCAAGGAAAAACTATTTGACACGAATTGATTTAACTTTTCTTCCATTCAATCAAATCCTTAGTGATTGAAGCAGCCAGTATATGTATAATTTTTTTTAAACTGAACGATTATTAAAAAGGAATTCTTTGCAATGCAATCCCGAAAAGTGATTCAAAACTTTGAAAAACATTTTGGTTCACTTGATTTTTTTTAAATTTCATATTGTGAACGTCCGCATTTCATTTTTCCATTATACAAGAAACCACAGGTTTTATCTCGTCGGCTGAAAAATATGTGATTCAGAAAATAAATATCAGATATCGGGTGACACGGTGAAAAAAGAATGCATGTCTTAAACTGAAAGCGATCTATTAAGATAAAGAGAACCTCTAATCTAACGAAACCTAGAAATTGAAAGTAACACGTGTAATATGCAAAAAAATCAATTAAAAGTATTAATTCGCAGTATCAGGGTTTAACAACAAGTGTTACCTATCGAATCATCGAATTAGATCTCAGTCTGACAATTTTTCTTTTTTTCAATAATAGGTATTTCAACATTAAAACAAATATTAAAAACAATATTAACATAATTATTTGATCTTTTCTTTACTAGAATAATTAAAATTAAAAGGCCTTTAAACTTTAACTGGACAGTTTTCAAATTAGAAAGAGCACTCAAACTTTTACCATCGTTCGATTGATCGTCGCTTCGTCAAGCGATAGTGAAACGTTGAGTGCTCTTTCCAGTTTGAATACTCTCCGGTTAAAGTTTAAAAACTTTTTATTTACGATTTTCATCTGACAAGGGTCAGTTTCAATTGTATTAATTAATTATACATATACAGGGGCGGATTCTGTAACTTATTAACGGGCTGTTAATATTTAGAGGTCCTTTAAAATTTAAAATACAGTTCTATGATTGGTTGTTGTTGTTACCGTAGCAATAAAATTTAACAGCCCTTTAAATTTAACGCTCTTGATACAGAATAGGCCTCACGGAAAGGTAATTTCTTCTTTGATATTTTGTACTACCTCCCTTGTATCATCGGTGCCATTGGCGTACGTGTAAGGTCACTAAATCAAACAAGCTACGCTTTCTGAGGCATGGAAATACAGATATTTGAAAAAATATGTGCCATTGTCGTACAAATTATATTAACAAAATTCCAAAATACAAAATGGAGCTGTCGAAACATTGGATAAACTGAAAACACAAATGATTCTATACGCCTCTTTCATCACAGATAGGTTTAAAACTTGATATCTAAGAAATTCCACTGCAAGAGAGAAAAACTAGTCTCATTAAACGTTCGTCGTTTTGTGTTACGAATTTAGGGTTCGTTAAATTTATTTTAAACTACATAACTAACAAACTAACTTATTTACAACGTTACACTAATTTATTTAATACGACGTAATAATTTATTTAAACTTAGGCGGTCGAGCGGTCCATCAACTTCGATGCGAACTGTTTTTTTTTATTTCGTGCGGCCGATCGCTTAAATATCCGAGCTGGCGAAGATTCCAGAAGGCGCGGCGACAGACAGAATTTTCTTCGCTCAGCAAATTCCGTTTCGTGAATCAAACAGATGTATTCGAAGTGTCGAGACTTGAGGCGCCAGGCTCTGACGTACTTAAGACTAATTCGTCATGCCTTAGATCCTTACAATACCCTAATTAGCGCAGCTAATATTGAGTAATTTATAAATAAATTTATTCCCATAAGACATATACATGTATGGGGTGTGTTACAAATTACGAGATGTAAGATCAACTTTACATATTTGTAAAAGAAAAAAAATTTAGTGAGCTTAGATGAAAAGCGTTCAGCCTGAAATCTTCCCGTGTATTTTTTCTTTTAAACAATCATGTTTAGAGGAACGTAAATCATTTCCACAATATAAAAGTTCGACTGTTTTACTTTTTTTTTTGGTTTCAGAAGCAACAACATGCGGAGGTGCAACATGATAGCTTTAAGCATATTGTTACTGGCGGTTTGCGTAGCTCAAGACATCCGCATACAAGCTAGGCCGGCGAGGCCCGAAAAATTCGAAAACCAGGAGCAGGTCACGCATTACATAATGGAACTTAAAAAGTTTTTAGATGGATCCACGCCCAGGTAGGTTTAAGTATTGGATTGTATAATGACTTGATCTGATCTGAATCAAAACAAGTCTTGTATTTTTATTTTCTATTTGTATCCTCGTCAAAAGAAGGTAATTTATTATTTCAAATAATTTTCTCTAATGTAACAACCACCACGACTTATTTATCCAGCAATTTAGTGGTAGTCAACACAAATACTCACCCTAAACTTTTTTACTGTGACAGACAACGAAACCACCCCCGCTTACTGATGTGATAATTCAAACTACCCTTTTTAACCAGCGAGCCACCTCCGGAAGACCGCCTGTTTGTTTGGGAGCTGGATTGAAATTGATAGCCAAAAATGCGCTCCCAAAAGTTTTCACACGAAGGCCAGAATAATGCCGTTGTTAGCCTAAAGATTGACAAGTTCTTCTCCTTCGTTGTCTCCCTCCTTACGAGGGTTTCCTCGTTTTGATTTTATTTAGCAATTTAATGGTGGCCAGCCTAAATAATCGCCCTAAGCTCTGTTACTGTGACAGACAACGAAACTACCTCCGTTTACTGATGTGATAATCCAAACTACCCTTTTTAACCAGCGAGCCACCCCCGGAAGACAGCTTGTTTGTTTGGTACCTGGGTTAAATTGATAGCCAAAAATGCGTTCCGAGAAGTTTTCACACGAAAGCCAGAATAGTGCCGTTGTTAGCCTAAAGATTGACAAGTTCTTCTCTCTCATTGTCTCTCTCCTTATGAGGAATTGCTCGTTTTGATTTTATTTAGCAATTTATTGGTGGTCCGCCTAAATAATCGCCCTAAGCTCTTTTACTGTGACAGACAACGAAACCACCTCCGTTTACTGATGTGATAATCCAAACTACCCTTTTTAACCAGCGAGCCACCCCCGGAAGACAGCTTGTTTGATTGGTAGCTGGGTTGAAATTGATAGCCAAAAATGCGCTCCCAAAAGTTTTCACACGAAGGCCAGAATAGTGCCGTTGTTAGCCTAAAGATTGACAAGTTCTTCTCCTTCGTTGTCTCCCTCCTTATGAGGGTTTCCTCGTTTTGATTTTATTTAGCAATTTAATGGTGGCCAGCCTAAATAATCGCCCTAAGCTCTGTTACTGTGACAGACAACGAAACTACCTCCGTTTACTGATGTGATAATCCAAACTACCCTTTTTAACCAGCGAGCCACCCCCGGAAGACAGCTTGTTTGTTTGGTACCTGGGTTAAATTGATAGCCAAAAATGCGTTCCGAGAAGTTTTCACACGAAAGCCAGAATAGTGCCGTTGTTAGCCTAAAGATTGACAAGTTCTTCTCTCTCATTGTCTCTCTCCTTATGAGGAATTGCTCGTTTTGATTTTATTTAGCAATTTATTGGTGGTCCGCCTAAATAATCGCCCTAAGCTCTTTTACTGTGACAGACAACGAAACCACCTCCGTTTACTGATGTGATAATCCAAACTACCCTTTTTAACCAGCGAGCCACCCCCGGAAGACAGCTTGTTTGATTGGTAGCTGGGTTGAAATTGATAGCCAAAAATGCGCTCCCAAAAGTTTTCACACGAAGGCCAGAATAGTGCCGTTGTTAGCCTAAAGATTGACAAGTTCTTCTCCTTCGTTGTCTCCCTCCTTATGAGGGTTTCCTCGTTTTGATTTTATTTAGCAATTTAATGGTGGCCAGCCTAAATAATCGCCCTAAGCTCTGTTACTGTGACAGACAACGAAACTACCTCCGTTTACTGATGTGATAATCCAAACTACCCTTTTTAACCAGCGAGCCACCCCCGGAAGACAGCTTGTTTGTTTGGTACCTGGGTTAAATTGATAGCCAAAAATGCGTTCCGAGAAGTTTTCACACGAAAGCCAGAATAGTGCCGTTGTTAGCCTAAAGATTGACAAGTTCTTCTCTCTCATTGTCTCTCTCCTTATGAGGAATTGCTCGTTTTGATTTTATTTAGCAATTTATTGGTGGTCCGCCTAAATAATCGCCCTAAGCTCTTTTACTGTGACAGACAACGAAACCACCTCCGTTTACTGATGTGATAATCCAAACTACCCTTTTTAACCAGCGAGCCACCCCCGGAAGACAGCTTGTTTGATTGGTAGCTGGGTTGAAATTGATAGCCAAAAATGCGCTCCCAAAAGTTTTCACACGAAGGCCAGAATAGTGCCGTTGTTAGCCTAAAGATTGACAAGTTCTTCTCCTTCGTTGTCTCCCTCCTTATGAGGGTTTCCTCGTTTTGATTTTATTTAGCAATTTAATGGTGGCCAGCCTAAATAATCGCCCTAAGCTCTGTTACTGTGACAGACAACGAAACTACCTCCGTTTACTGATGTGATAATCCAAACTACCCTTTTTAACCAGCGAGCCACCCCCGGAAGACAGCTTGTTTGTTTGGTACCTGGGTTAAATTGATAGCCAAAAATGCGTTCCGAGAAGTTTTCACACGAAAGCCAGAATAGTGCCGTTGTTAGCCTAAAGATTGACAAGTTCTTCTCTCTCATTGTCTCTCTCCTTATGAGGGTTTGCTCGTTTTGATTTTATTTAGCAATTTAGTGGTGGCCAGCCTAAATAATCACCCTAAGCTCTTTTACTGTGACAGACAACGAAACCACCTCCGTTTACTGATGTGATAATCCAAACTACCGTTTTCAACCAGCGAGCCACCCCCGGAAGACGGCTTGTTTGTTTGGTAGCTGGGTTGAAATTGATAGCCAAAAATGCGTTCCCAGAAGTTTTCACACGAAGGCCAGAATAGTCCCGTTGTTAGCCTAAAGATTGACAAATTCTTTTCCTTCATTGTCTCAACTCCTTATGAGGGTTTCCTCGTTTCGATTTTATTTAGCAATTAGAGGTGGTCAGCCTAAATAATCGCCCTAAGCTCTTTTACTGTGACAGACAACGAAACTACCTCCGTTTACTGATAATCCAAACTACCCTTTTCAACCAGCGAGCCACCCCCGGAAGACGATATGTTTGTTTGGTAGCTGGATTGACATTGATAGCCAAAAATGCGTTCCCAGAAGTTTTCACACGAAGGCCAGAATGGTGCCGTTGTTAGCCTAAAGATTGACAAGTTCTTCTCCTTCGTTGTCTCTCCTTATGACTTTTTCCTCGTTTTGATTTTGTTTTAAACTGTATTCCTCATATTTAGCAGAAACTAATTTTAGGGTTCAAGTCAACCGAGTTAGTGCCCAGTTTAAAACAATTAGTCTCCCTTCTTATAAAACTTTTGTTTTCTGAGTTGCTCACCACCACTTCTTTTGAGGTGCCTTATCACCCTCTGAAAAATAAAAACGCAAGACTGTAAACATCCTGCATTATTGATTCATGATCCTCCTTTTTTTTTAATAGTGAGTGACCGTTTCTGATTAATTTTTCAGATATGGAAAGAGGTTTTCACTGCCGCTCTACGGAAACCAAAATTCGGAGGAGAAGACACGCGGAGGTCACCGGCAGAAGTATTACCAACTGTATAAATACTACGACAACCAAATGTAAATGTAGACGCATCTCCGTTTCTCCCACTCGATTTTGCTCAGTTGATTCGGTTCTGATGAAATTTGTCGAAACTTCGAGCACGTATTTTTTAATGAATCAGTATTAAACCTAGCCGTTAAGCATGCGTACCTTATCATAAAGACAGAGATATAGTTACCGATGTTTTTGTTTTTGAAAATTGTAATTACAGCATTAGATCGTTAGACGATAGTAATGTATACCGCTTCCTAATAAAAGGGTGTTTAAATTTTCCAACGATTTATTTCCTTCTCATCGGTGGTGGACATTTCTAATTTGCAGTTTTGAAACACTCTCTAAATTCACTAATTGCACTAATTGTTAGTTCAATGAGCACTTATTTATTTATAATTTCCAATTTTAATTCTATGTATGAATGATTTGTAATATCGTTTTTTTTTGTTGAATTTCGATGTATTTATTTAATATGTACAGTGGTGAGTCTGAAAAATAGGACGCCATTTTCCCCGTTTTGACTAATAGCTCTCATTTTAGGCGAGATAAAAATGAGTTCATCATCGAAATCGGCAAACATCCGACCGAAAACGTGTGTCTTGTTCGGTTTCACATGTGCATCTCAATTAGCACATTTATGCAAAAAAATGTATACTTTCCAGGAATGTCCAGAATTTTCTGGACTGTGGTCATAATAATCAAACCTCTTAACAACTAGAATACTTTTTAATTTTGTTTTTTTTTTTAATTTTATAGCTTACGCCGCCTTTTAATGGATCTAATTATTTTAATCGAAGCATAAAAATGATATGTTAATTGTCGCAGTTTAGAGTTTTCTGTAATTTAAAAGTACGACCACACAACCCATATTTTGGGCATCGAGCTGTAAGTTGTGACCCGTTTTTCATGATCATCGCTGTACATAATTTCTTAAAACAAATCTCTAGCTATCATCTGCTGGGACCATCGAGACAGTTGAGGGTTTTGATAATAATGAAGTATAAAGTGTTCAAAAAATTATTAATAAAAAGAAATCTTAAGCGAGGCGCAAACCGGAGCGGAAAAGTGGGCGGTGGAGGTATGGCGGCCATAAGAAGAACAAACAAATCCGCCACCGCTCTGGTTTGCGCCTCGCGTTATTCAGAAATGTCGTTGAGATTGGACGTTTGACAGATGGGATGAAGTTATTGCGTCTACGAATTCGGCCTTATCGCAATCTGAATTTGTTTTGCAGATTTGTCACACGACACGACTTGATTGATGGGTTTCCAGACAGCAGCATCAAAGTGCGAAATCAAAAGAGTCGGCGAAAAAGTTGATTAATCCGCAATTTTCTAAAAGTACGCTGTTCTATTATTTTCTATTTATAGAAGATTGCTTATAAGATTAAAAAAAATGAAGCTCATTCGTCTAGGAATAATCTTTTGTTCTCTTATTCACAATCAAAGAATTGCGGATTAGATTAAATAAATATTCTCCAAAACGTGTTCGATAAAATAAAAATAATGTTATTTAGCGTACCGTGAAATCGAAAAGAAAAATTCAGTCATTTACCTGTCAATCTTCTTTTGTTTTTGTATGTTTTTATAATTTTTGTACTGCAGAGGATCGCCTTTTTATAGACTTTTTTAAATAGCGCGGAGTGTTTCTATCACGAAATTTAATGGTCAGCGTGAATCCTCAAACTAAACTCTTTTACTGCGACATACAACGAAAAGACGAACCCACCTCTGCTTACTGATAACCCAAACTACTCTTTTTAACCAACGAACCACCCCTGGAAGAGATTTTCTTGTGTGATAGCTGGGTTGAGATTGACAGCCGAAAATGCGTTCCCAGAGAAGTTTTCGCACGAAGGCCAGAATTGTGCCGATGTTAGACTAAAAAGATTGACAAGTTCTTCTCCTTCGTTGTTTGATTCCTTATGAGCATTTCCTCGTTTTGATTTTATTTAACAATTTAGTGGTGGCCAACCTAAATAGTCACCCTAAACTCTTTTACGGTGACAGACAGTGAAACTACCTCCGTTTACTGATAATCCAAACTACTCTCTTTAGCCAGCGAGCCACCTCCGGAAGATGATTTATTTGTTTGGTAGCTGAGTTGACATTGGTAGCCAAAAATGCGCTCCCAGAAGTTTTCACACAAAGACCAGAATAGTGCCGTTGTTAGCCTAAAGTTTGACAAGTTCTTCTTCGTTGTCTCTCTTCTTATGAGGGTTTCCTCGATTAAATTATTAAAGGTATTGACAATACACATATAGATAATACTTAAATTAATAAAACAAAAGAAAGCGGTACTTTTAACAAATATAGTAATAAAAAAATATTAAAACAAGTACTGCAATTAACGTCTCAGACCGGACGACTAAATACGAATAGTTTTTTTTTGTGCACTGCTAGGAAATTCAAATCGAAACTCCAGTATTATTAAAAATATTTACGACGTACATTTTTATGGAAAATTTTAGGAGTGCTACTCGAAATCTCGATGGAACACGATCATATAAGTCGCTTTCTTATTACGTCAAGGAAAATCTTCAAGCAACTCAAACGTGCTTCGCTCAATACAGCGTGTCGTTCTCTTTACCAAAGGTTTAAAGCTCTGAAGCACTTTCCCCTGACGTCTCCAGTCTCCAGAGTACTAGATGAAGAGTTTGACAGACAGAGCTCTGTGTTGGTCTTTACGAAATCTCTAATAGTTAACGCGAGTCTTCAATCTGAAGAAAAAGCGTATTTTAGTCTGAGTTGTTGAATTCATTTGAGTAACTTGTTAACTAAGTTAAAATAAAACGTTATTCAAATTTGATAGCAACAAGTTGTAAAAATTTAGAAAACATAGAAAATCGTGTTTTTATGGCTCCTCTAAGCCCGCACTGTCAATATTTTGATAAAAATTTCCATCAAAATACAATTTCACATTACTGAAAGTAAATTATATCACACTATCAATATCAATACATTTTTATAAAAATTTGATAAACACAATAAAAGTTTCCACTGCTAAAAATCATAATTACTAAAATGTTGATCAACATATTGACAGTGGAATACAGGCCTTATTATTTTAGACAACCGTCCCTGTTTCTTGTCAGAAAAGTTAAAGATTATCGCAGACGTTGGTATTAGGATATGTAATTAATTAATTTTGTTTATTTTTATATATTCTAATTTTACGTACACAGAGTAGTTGTTTGAATAGCCGGATAATTAATATTAAAATAAATGCTAAAACAATGAATTGCAAAGGAAAATAAATTAGACCTCTGTTTGCTTGCTTTAGTATATGTATGTATTTAAGAATTATGGTAATATAATAATAACAAAATTATACAACTTTAAATAGTGTAACAACCATCCACACATAATACAATAACATCTGTGCGGGAATGTTCACGAAGTTCCTTCTTAAGCGGCGCTTACGCAATCAACGTTGTGAGGCCAATCGCAAGCATTATTTGCTGGGTTGAAAAATAAACCACCGGGACATTGCCTTACTACGGGGATGCCCCAGTCGCACTGGTAGAAAAGGGAACAATCCGAGTGAGGAAAGTATACGCCTTTTGCATCGCTGTTTTTGGACGGGCATTCTGGCGGAAGTTCTAGCTCCGGCTCAGGGTCCGACTCATTTGGTTCTTCGGGTTGTTGTGGCGGTTCTATTGGTTGTTCAGGCTGCTCTGGGACTCCAGTTGGCCATTGAGGTGGTGTTACTGGTTCTTCAGGCTTCTCTGGCTCTGCAGGTGGCCGTTGAGGTGGATCTATTGGTGGCCATTGAGGTGGCGTTACTGGTTCTTCAGGTGGCCGTTGAGGTGGATCTATTGGTTGAGGTGGTGGTTGAGGTGGCGGTTGCGGTGGAGCTATTGGTGGCCATTGAGGTGGCGTTACTGGTTCTTCAGGCTTCTCTGGCTCTGCAGGTGGCCGTTGAGGTGGATCTATTGGTGGCCATTGAGGTGGCGTTACTGGTTCTTCAGGTGGCCGTTGAGGTGGATCTATTGGTTGAGATGGTCCAAAGTTTGGTGGCGGTCGCGGTTGTGGTCGCAACGGTCGTTCTCTGTCACAGTTGGCAACGTCCGGTGTAACACAAAATCCTAAATTTTCGTCGAAATGAAGTCCTTCTGTGCAGGTGTGCACTTGTCCATTGTTGCATTGAATAAACTGATTGCAGTTTGATGGAAATGGAATAAAGCTACAGCTTGAGCCTCCTTAAATAAAATGTCATTTTCAGGCTGATAGAAACGTATGAATGGAGCAAATGCGTAGATCACACCTCCTGCAAGCGGCATCCGAAATCTACGCAATATCATCTGAAATGATTCATACGCAAGCGTAGTAGTAAGTACCTGCATGCAATAAAACCGCGCCCTGTCATCAAAGTTTAAATTAATGTAAAGTGAAAAACAACCTTAAATTTTTAAACCAAGTTATTAAAAGAATAACATGTCTTAAGCTGCTATAAACAAATGCGATCGAAATAGGTGTTTCACATCAATAATTCACGTGACAGTGTAACCACGCCCTTAAAATAGTTGCTGCAATCGCATTCAACTGTTATGAAACCAGCACTTTAGATTAAAGTCTACTAAATTATATTTCTTTAAAATGCATTTTCATTTTTTAAATCCTTTTTTTAAAATAAATAAAAGAGAATACTCACCTGAAAACTGCAATAAAATTACGACGCAGAGTAATAGAATACCTAAAAATAAAATAATTCATATTTTTCCCAAACCGGAAAATCAGTCGCAAACCTTTCATATTGTTTACACCCTTCTCTAAAAGCGAACCATGATGAATTGCTTGCACTTAATTCGCCAGTAATTTGTATATCACTGTGTGCATGATTAATTTTCGCTATTTTCACCAAAATGATACTATCAGAGGCAGCATAATCAGTATAATATACTGGATTAAAAATTTCATTTGCATTCGATAAGAGCGCAAATTAGTAATTTGAAGGGAAGGAATTGTTGCATTTAAATTTCTTCGTTTCTGTATTTTGTTTCTGCCAAATCAGTCGCATTCCAAAAAAAAACTATAAACAAGTTCCGAAAGAACTGGAAACAAATTAACCCATCAAATGATCTCTTGCTTTTAGTTAAAACAAATCCCTCAAGTCATGTTGTACTGAAGTTGAAAACAAATCGATTAATAAACTGCAAAGGAAAAACTTTGAAGCTTTGAAACTTAAGAAATACGTTACAAATAATGTAGACAAAATTATGCGATGCCAAATAAGAGAGCAAAGGCAATTGATCTCTAATAAATCAAAAAGGACGTAAGAGTTGACTGAATCCTTCTTTACTGTTATTAAGGTTCTATCCAAACTCCAAAGGAAAATAAATTAGTCGTATATTCGCATGTTCTAGTATATGTATATATTTACAAAGTATGGTAATATAATAATACTATCAATTGTATAAGTTAAAACAGTATAATAACCATCTATACAGAATGCAAAAAAAATCTGTTCATGAATCTCCTTTTAAGCGGAGCTTCCGCAATCTACATTTTGAGGCCAATCACAAGCGTTAATTGATGGGTTGAACAATAAATTACCGGGACATTCCCTTACTACGGGAGTGCCCCAATCGCATTGGTAGAAGAAAGAACAATCGGCGTGAGGAAAGTAAACACCTTCTGTTTCACTGTTTTCGGCCGGGCAATCTGGCTCTCCCGGTTGCTCTGGTCCTTCGGGTTGTTCCGGAACTTCAGGTTGTTCTGGTTCTTCAGGTTGCTCCGGTTCTTCGGGCTTTTCTGGTACTTCAGGTTGTTCCGGTTCCTCGGGCTTTTCTGGTTCTTCAGGTTGATCCGGTTCTTCGGGCTTTTCTGGCTGCTCTGGCTCTTCGGGCTGTTCTGGAACTTCAGGTTGTTCCGGTTCTTCAGGCTCCTCTGGTACTTCAGGTTGTTCCGGTTCCTCTGGTTTTTCTGGTTCTTCAGGTTGCTCCGGTTCTTCGGGTTTTTCTGGCTGTTCTGGTTCTTCGGGCTTTTCTGGTTCTTCAGGTTGCTCTGGTTCTTCGGGTTTTTCTGGCTGCTCTGGTTCTTCGGGTTTTTCTGGCTGCTCTGGTTCTTCAGGTTTTTCTGGTACTTCTGGTTGGTCCGGTTCTTCGGGTTTTTCTGGCTGTTCTGGTTCTTCAGGTTTCTCTGGTACTTCAGGTTGTTCCGGTTCTTCGGGTTTTTCTGGTTCTTCAGGTTGCTCCGGTTCTTCGGGTTTTTCTGGCTGTTCTGGTTCTTCGGGCTTTTCTGGCTCTTCAGGTTGCTCTGGTTCTTCGGGTTTTTCTGGCTGCTCTGGTTCTTCGGGCTGTTCTGGTACTTCAGGCTGCTCTGGTTCTTCGGGTTTTTCTGGTACCTCAGGTTGTTCCGGTTCTTCGGGTTTTTCTGGTTCTTCAGGTTGCTCCGGTTCTTCGGGTTTTTCTGGCTGTTCTGGCTCTTCGGGCTTTTCTGGTTCTTCAGGTTGCTCTGGTTCTTCGGGTTTTTCTGGCTGCTCTGGTTCTTCGGGTTTTTCTGGCTGCTCTGGTTCCTCAGGTTTTTCTGGTACTTCAGGTTGTTCCGGTTCTTCGGGCTTTTCTGGTACTTCAGGTTGTTCCGGTTCTTCGGGCTTTTCTGGTACTTCCGGTTGCTCCGGTTCTTCGGGTTTTTCTGGCTGTTCTGGTTCTTCGGGCTTTTCTGGTTCTTCAGGTTGCTCTGGTTCTTCGGGTTTTTCTGGCTGCTCTGGTTCTTCGGGTTTTTCTGGCTGCTCTGGTTCTTCAGGTTTTTCTGGTACTTCAGGTTGCTCCGGTTCTTCAGGTTTTTCTGGTTGCTCTGGTTCTTCAGGTTTTTCTGGTACTTCAGGTTGCTCCGGTTCTTCAGGCTTTTCTGGTACTTCAGGTTGCTCCGGTTCTTCAGGTTTTTCTGGTACTTCAGGCTGTTCTGGTACTTCAGGTAGTTCCGGTTCTTCAGGCTTTTCTGGTACTTCAGGTTGCTCCGGTTCTTCAGGCTGTTCTGGTACTTCAGGTTGTTCCGGTTCTTCCGGCTTTTCTGGTACTTCAGGTTGCTCCGGTTCTTCAGGCTTTTCTGGTACTTCAGGTTGCTCCGGTTCTTCAGGTTTTTCTGGTTGCTCTGGTTCTTCAGGTTTTTCTGGTACTTCTGGTTGGTCCGGTTCTTCGGGTTTTTCTGGCTGTTCTGGTTCTTCAGGTTTCTCTGGTACTTCAGGTTGTTCCGGTTCTTCGGGCTTTTCTGGTACTTCAGGTTGCTCCGGTTCTTCAGGCTTTTCTGGTACTTCAGGTTGTTCCGGTTCTTCCGGCTTTTCTGGTACTTCAGGTTGCTCCGGTTCTTCAGGTTTTTCTGGTACTTCAGGTTGCTCCGGTTCTTCTGGTTTTTCTGGTACTTCAGGTTGTTCCGGTTCTTCCGGCTTTTCTGGTACTTCAGGTTGCTCCGGTTCTTCAGGTTTTTCTGGTACTTCAGGTTGCTCCGGTTCTTCTGGATTTTCTGGTACTTCAGGTTGCTCCGGTTCTTCAGGTTTTTCTGGTACTTCAGGTTGCTCCGGTTCTTCAGGTTTTTCTGGTACTTCAGGTTGCTCCGGTTCTTCAGGCTTTTCTGGTACTTCAGGTTGCTCCGGTTCTTCGGGTTTTTCTGGTACTTCAGGTTGCTCCGGTTCTTCAGGTTTTTCTGGTACTTCAGGTTGCTCCGGTTCTTCAGGCTTTTCTGGTACTTCAGGTTGCTCCGGTTCTTCAGGCTGTTCTGGTACTTCAGGTAGTTCCGGTTCTTCCGGCTTTTCTGGTACTTCAGGTTGCTCCGGTTCTTCAGGCTTTTCTGGTACTTCAGGTTGCTCCGGTTCTTCAGGCTTTTCTGGTACTTCAGGTTGCTCCGGTTCTTCAGGCTGTTCTGGTACTTCAGGTTGTTCCGGTTCTTCCGGCTTTTCTGGTACTTCAGGTTGTTCCGGTTCTTCAGGCTTTTCTGGTACTTCAGGTTGCTCCGGTTCTTCAGGTTTCTCTGGTACTTCAGGTTGTTCCGGTTCTTCGGGCTGTTCTGGTACTTCAGGTTGCTCCGGTTCTTCGGGCTTTTCTGGTACCTCAGGTTGTTCCGGTTCTTCAGGCTTTTCTGGTACTTCAGGTTGCTCCGGTTCTTCAGGTTTTTCTGGTTGCTCTGGTTCTTCAGGTTTTTCTGGTACATCTGGTTGGTCCGGTTCTTCGGGCTGTTCTGGTACGTCAGGTTGCTCCGGTTCTTCGGGTTTTTCTGGCTGGTCTGGTTCTTCAGGTTTCTCTGGTACTTCAGGTTGTTCCGGTTCTTCGGGCTGTTCTGGTACTTCAGGTTGTTCTGGCAGCTCAGGTTGTTCTGGTTCTTGATTTATAGCACAATCCGATTGTCCAGGTAGAACGCAGGAGCCAGTTATCGAATTGAAATATGTTCCGGGAACACAATCGTGTTCCCACTTAATTCCATCGTTACATTCTATAAATTTCGAACAACTCGTGGCGTGCGGGTGGAAGGACTGTTCGTATCCCGGGCACGAGAATCCCTCGCTTTCTTCAGGTTTTTCTTCGGGCTCTTCCGGAACTTGCGCCTCTCTGTCGCAGTTGGCAACATCGGGAGTCACGCAGAATCCCAGGTTCTCGTCGAAGTGAAGCCCCTCCGAGCAAGTGTGCACTTGGCCGTTGTTACATTGGACAAACTGATTGCAATTTAAAGGGTTCGGAGCAAACGAGGCCCCATTTTCACAGGTCAGCCTTCCTAGAAATCAAAGACAATGCGCTGTTCATAAATCAAAGTATATTTCACATTTTGATGAAGTCCAGAATCACCCTGTTTATTATTAAATATTTGGAATGCTTAGATAATCTGATTTTGTGATGAATAAACAGTTTTTTGAGATAAGAGTGATTGAAATCGATAGTGATTAATTTATACTAAGAGGCCTTTTCAATATGAATGTACATAGATACGATGCGTTTAGAAATTATTTAGATCAACTCTTGATATGAAATTTTTAGCAACGCACAGTAAAAGTCATTTTTGCACTTTTTATGAGTTTTATGCCGCAAAAATTTGCCGCAAGTTTGACACGTTTGAAAGTTCAATTGAACAAAGCGATACTTTCAAAGACAATAAAAAATTATCAAGCTAAATTGCATGGCAGGAATTAATCTAAATAACTTAATAACACAATGTATTTGTATACTAGGATAAAAAAAGCAAAATAAAATCATATACAATAAAATTGTTTCTTTTTTAATGTTTGATAATTCAGTATAATTTGAATTTACCATCGTACAATTAAGTGTATTGCCAACACAAACTTGATTAATCAGTAACGTCCTGGTTAAAATTATTTAATTTTGAGTCGAAAGCAACAAACAAAAGGCAGTTACGGTTTCATGTCTTCGTCTATTGTTTAAATGTTGTTTAATTGTTTAAATGCGACTTCACTGGTGACACTTAAAAATTTTGGAAGTTTTAACGGTCAGTTATATAAAGGCAATTTAAACTCAAGTTTCAGGTTCAAAGTAATTTAAAATTAAAATAGAAATAAATTTAATGCGTGATTTTTTCACTTTGAACTTGGTTCAGTTGAAAACGTCAGTTTAAACCTCCTTTATACAACTGGCTGTTAGATTTGACAAGATTTAAAACTTTTCTTTAAGTCTGTGAAGTCATGTTCAAATACAACCGTTTTGGAGAGAAAAGAATTATAGGTAACTGTAATTGTCAACTATTTTTTTTCTTTCGATCGTAAAGTGGAATCTAAAGTAAGTTATAAGACGAAATGGTTTTGATACAAAAGCGAAAAATATAACAAAAAAGTTGCCATTACACTGTCTCTTCAGTTAGTCCACTTTCTATAATATGTGAAATGCACTAAGAATTACGGCGCCAAATTCAAACTGTCTTCAATTCTCAAACATCACTTTGTGTTACGTATAAATGCTGACTTCTTTTTATAAATAAAAGAGATTACTTACTTGGAAAGGCTGCTGCAGACTGCAATAAAATTGCAGCGCAGAGAAGTAGAACACCTACAAAGTAAATCATCAATAGAACTCGTCAAAACTAGAAAACCAATCACAAACCTTTCATTTTTCTTTCGCTTAACAATTTCTGTTGCTTCTTCAAAAACAAACACTGAGAAACTACCGTCCCTTAACTCGTCGGTAGTTTATATATCATCGTAGAAATGATCAATTATATTTCTTGACAGTTCAATAGCAACTATCGTACGCAGATCTAATTCGTAATGGATTATCAAATTAATTACATCGGATAAGTACGCAAATTTGAAATTTATAGAAAAAAAAATGCTCGCGACAAGTGCGTACTTCACTGCCCCATGCACTTAAAGATATCGTAATACACATAAATCAAAATCGACGACCATTGAGGAAACCCAAACGACTTTTCAGTTTTGACCGAATTTGTGTCGAGATTTCTTTGAGATTAAAATAGCGACGAGTGAGAAGTCATTCAGCGGAAAAATTAAGCTTTATCATGACACGGAGTTATTTTAGTTCTCGAGTTTCCGGTGACAGAAATTGATCGAAGGGTTTCGCAAAAAAATTGACATGATCACACTCCTAACAAAAAAAAAACGATGCACTTTCGATTGTACAACAGGTAATTAGTGTCGAAATGATTTATTGTTGCTGCTGACAAAATAATAATTTATGTTGGAGTTTAATATTTGGATGTTGAATGAATGATCTCAAAGGAATTAGATTTTTCGTCGTTTCCGTACGCGCAAGAAAAGTGTTTAGAATGACTTTCTGCAAAGTTTTTGCTTTGAATGACCGAGGATAGTTTGAATTTACCGCGCCGGAATTCCCAGTGTTATTTCACTCTTGAGTGTGGCCAGACTGAAAACAAAAGCAAGCGCAACTCGTTACTATAATTCATAAATAGGGCGTTCAAAGAAAAAATAACTTGGAGTTACAAACTATTTAATTTATTTATGATACTCTTAGTGCCAGCTTCACAATCGAACTAAACTAGACTTTAAAATAAAAGTCACAATCTCATATGTAAATAAATATGTTTTTGCATTAGTTTTGACATCTGAGTGGAACTTTTATTTTTAAGACTTCTTTAGTTCGATTATGAAACCGGCGCTTAGTAATTATATTGCCAACTCAAACAGTCATCTTAATCATTGAATCGTAATCTTACTGATTGCTTTTAATCGATTTGGGCGAAGGTACAGTTTAAAAGTACTCCTCCGCCTAGAGCTTGTTACTGAGTGACTTCTTAACATAAAGTTTTAACACTTTCTACCATAAGATGAGAATGATGACTCTTTTTTAGTTTCGTTTCTTTTTTCTTAATGTGAATCTATTTATAATGTTAAAAGGCGCTAGTAAAATTGTGCAACCCGTCAGTACGACCTCTAGCTACGCCACTGTAATATACATATCAATTGAAGTCGACTCTTGTCCTATGAAAATTGTAAGAAAATAGCTTTTAATCTCTAAATCGGATACTGTAGAAAGGGCGCAAAACCTTAACGTTTCACTACCGGTTGATAGCTTCGTCAGGAGCGTTTCTGGTTTAAAAATTAATAGCAATTTTCTTAATATTGTCACGAAAATAAAAAGGGGGTCAACCGTCTATGCGTAATTAAGAAAAAATCGTCCCATTCATAAGAAACATAATTAATTACGTATTCAATTGTAGGGAAACTCGGTTTTACATTACATCGTAAGAGACACTCGATCGACATAAAATAATCAAGCCGAACATAAATATAATCAATCAAAGTTTACTCTACCATAAAAGTTCTTTGGCTCTTCATCCGAAGCCAACACAATAATCACCGATTTACTAACTCACTACGATGTGCTCATTTCTACTAATCATTGGCTAACTGCCCGAAAATGAATAATCACTCTCTAATAATAACTTCATAATGAATGTATTAATTTACAAATTTGCCTTTATAAACTATCCGAACAGGATGCGACAAAGTGCATTTTCTAATAAAAGTTCGGGTCCAAAAGTATGAAAACTGTCAGTATCTCGTTAAAACATAATTAATGAGCGAGAGTGTTAATTGTTTTGAATGAAATACGATCTGCCGGTGCAGCATTCCCAAGTAAGTTCAACAACTTGAATTTCAATTGTCGGCATGGAATCCCCTCATTTAAAAACGTTAACTTAGCAAATGCACAGGTCTGCAACTGTACCGGTTACGATTGTAAACGGGTCAGATTAATTTCAAATGAACTGTACTTTACAAATGTTTGCTTCTTACTTTAAAATCGCATTCTGTCCAACAACTCTAAATTGACCGTATTTTACGTAAGGACAGAAATGAAACAAACTCGTTGTTATCAATGTTATTTATTTATGTAACCACAACAATTCATGTCAAAAACAAAGTCAGGGCAATGCACAATCACCTGAGAATAGAAAATGAATGAGATGTAGATAATGAGCAATGTAAATTTTAGACAAATTAAAGTGACTTTGAATAAATATAAATGACACAAATGAACACGAATGAGAGTAAATCGTAAGAAACACGTTAAGAACAATATTAACAGAAACCTGCGATTGTAAACACAAGAAAAAAGAAGTGGTCTCTAAGAGGCCAAGAAAGACTTAGGTTTTGCTTGTTGAATTAAGGTTTTATCCAAACTGCAAAGGAAAATAAATTAGTCGTATATTCGCATGCTCTAGTATAATGTATGTATTTACAAATTATGATAATGCAATATAAGATAAATTATGTAAGTTAAAACAGTATAACAACCATCCTGAATGCAAAAAGTTTTGTGCAGGGATGTACACGAAGCTCCTTTTTAAGCGGAGGCTCCGCAGTCAACATTTCGAGGCCAATCACAAGCATTTTCTGCTGGGTTGAATACTAAACCAGCTGGACATTCCCTTACTATGGGGATGCCCCAATCGCACTGGTAGAAGAGGGAACAATCGGAGTGAGGAAAGTAAACACCTTCCGTTTCACTGTTTTCCGCCGGACATTCTGGCAGGACTTCTGGGTCTTCCGGTTGGTCCGGTTCGACGGGATCTACTGGTTCTTCGGGTTGTTCTGGTACTTCAGGTTGATCTGGCTGTTCTGGAACTTCAGGTTGGTCCGGTTCTTCGGGTTGTTCTGGAACTTCAGGTTGGTCCGGTTCTTCGGGTTGTTCTGGCTGTTCTGGTTGTTCTGGTACTTCAGGTTGCTCTGGCTGTTCTGGAACTTCAGGTTGGTCCGGTTCTTCGGGTTGTTCTGGCTGTTCTGGTTGTTCTGGTACTTCAGGTTGCTCTGGCTGTTCTGGAACTTCAGGTTGGTCCGGTTCTTCGGGTTGTTCTGGTTGTTCTGGTACTTCAGGTTGCTCTGGCTGTTCAGGTTGTTCTGGTACTTCTGGTTGCTCTGGTTGTTCAGGTTGCTGTGGCACTTCAGGTTGTTCGGGTTGTTCTGGTACTTCTGGTTGCTCTGGCTGCTCAGGTTGTTGTGGCACTTCAGGTTGCTCTGGCTGTTCGGGCTGTTCTGGAACTTCAGGTTGCTCTGGCTGTTCTGGTTGTTCTGGTACTTCAGGTTGCTCTGGCTGCTCAGGTTGTTCTGGTACTTCTGGTTGCTCTGGTTGTTCAGGTTGCTGTGGCACTTCAGGTTGTTCGGGTTGTTCTGGTACTTCTGGTTGCTCTGGCTGCTCAGGTTGTTGTGGCACTTCAGGTTGTTCTGGCTGTTCGGGTTGTTCTGGTACTTCTGGTTGTTCTGGCTGTTCAGGTTGTTGTGGCACATCAGGTTGTTCTGGCTGTTCGGGTTGTTCTGGTACTTCTGGTTGCTCTGGCTGTTCAGGTTGTTGTGGCACATCAGGTTGTTCTGGCTGTTCGGGTTGTTCTGGTACTTCTGGTTGCTCTGGCTGCTCAGGTTGTTGTGGCACTTCAGGTTGTTCTGGCTGTTCCGGTTGCTCTGGCACCTCAGGTTGCTCTGGCTGTTCAGGTTGTTGTGGCACATCAGGTTGTTCTGGCTGTTCGGGTTGTTCTGGTACTTCTGGTTGCTCTGGCTGTTCAGGTTGTTGTGGCACTTCAGGTTGTTCTGGCTGTTCGGGTTGTTCTGGTACTTCTGGTTGCTCTGGCTGTTCAGGTTGTTGTGGCACATCAGGTTGTTCTGGCTGTTCGGGTTGTTCTGGTACTTCTGGTTGCTCTGGCTGTTCAGGTTGTTGTGGCACTTCAGGTTGTTCTGGCTGTTCGGGTTGTTCTGGTACTTCAGGTTGCTCCGGTTGTTCAGGTTGTTCTGGCACTTGAGGTTCTTCTGGCTGTTCGGATGGCAATTCGGGTGGTTGTGGCACTTCAGGTGCCTGTGGCTCCTCGGGCTGTTCTGGCTGTTCAGGCGCTGACTCTCTGTCACAGTTGGCGACGTCCGGTGTAACACAAAATCCTAGGTTTTCGTCGAAATGAAGGCCTTCTGAACAGGTGTGCACTTGTCCATTGTTGCATTGTATAAACTGATTGCAGTTTTCTGGATTCGCAGCAAATGACGCTCCGTTGCCACAAGTTGAGGCTCCTTAAATAAAATGCATTTTCAATGTGCCAGAAACATACGCAATCGTAGTACATACAAACTTATAAATTATATTTACGTAACCAAAGTTAGAATTAATGTTAAATGAAAAACAACTTTGAAAATTAACCGGAAAACTGTAAAGCTTTAGTGTACTCTTGAAGCTACTATAAAAATACGTTTTTATTTTAATGGTAACAAAAATGATTATGTGTCATGAAAAACAGATTAGTTTTAACCAGATTTTTTGTTTAATAAACAACAATAGGTTTGCTGCCTTGTGATTAACTGAATTTAAATTAGACTCCCTGAAACTACTAATACTTTTCAATTCCTTTTTTTTTAATTAATGAATAAAAGAGAACAATACTCACTTGGAAATGCTGCTGCAAACTGCAATAAAACTGCAGCGCAGAGGAATAGAACACCTGGAAATAAAACAGTTTACTATGTTCCCCTCAAATCAGAAAATCAACCACAAACCTTTCATAATTTTTATTTTTATTCACTCAACTATCTGCTTGCTTCTCCACTGATAAACTGTATGCACTTAATTCGTCAGTAATTTATATATCACTGTGCGAATGATTAATTATCGATGTTGACAGTACAATGGTACTATCACAGGCAGATCTAATCCGAGATGGATTAAAAAGTTCAGTTACATTCGATAAGAGCACAAATTTGTAATTCGCAGGAAGAAATTGAGCGTCCGTTCGAAGAACAACTAAATTTCGAATATCTAAATCTTTTCTGTAATTATTGTGCATCACCTTTCTCCAAGGGGAACCACAGACCGACGCGGAAAGAGCTGGAACCAAACTGACCCATCAAATGGTCTGTAAAAAACAAATAAATCTACGAAGCAAACGGAAAAGAAACTGTAAATAACTAAACTGCAAAGGAAAATAAACTAGACGTTTATTCGCATGCTCTGATAAATGTATTTACCAACTAATAATATAAATTATATAAGTTAAACAACATAACGATCATCCACGAAGAATGGAAATTAAAAACACTAAAAAATCATAAACTTGTCATCTTTGTACACGGACTTGTTCGGGAATGTTCAGGAACAGGTTAAGCGTTTGCGCAGTCAACATTTTCAGGCCAGTCACAAACACTGTTTGATGGGTTGAAGAATAAACCGCCGGGACATTGCCTTTCTTCGGCGACTCCCCAATTGCATTGATAGAAGAGAGTGCAATCGCTCGAGTGCGGAAGGTAAACACCATGTGCGTCACCGTTTTCTTCCGGGCATTCAGGTGGTTGTTCTGGATCAGGTTCAGGTTTTGGATCAGGCTCAGGTTTTGGATCAGGTTCGGGTTCGGGGTCCGGTTCAGGCTTTGGATCAGGCTCCGGTTCTGGATCTGGTTCAGGTTTTGGATCAGGCTCAGGTTCGGGATCAGGTTCAGGTTTTGGATCAGGCTCAGGTTCAGGATCAGGTTCAGGTTTTGGATCAGGTTCGGGTTCGGGGTCCGGTTCAGGCTTTGGATCAGGCTCCGGCTCTGGATCAGGTTCAGGTTTTGGATCAGGCTCGGGTTCGGGATCCGGTTCAGGCTTTGGATCAGGTTCGGGTTCGGGATCAGGTTCAGGTTTTGGATCAGGCTCGGGTTCAGGTTCCGGTTCAGGCTTTGGATCTGGTTCAGGTTCTGGCTCAGGCTCAGGCTTTGGATCAGGTTCAGGCTCTGGCTTTGGATCAGGTTCGGGTTCGGGCTCAGGCTTTGGATCTGGTTCAGGTTCTGGCTCAGGCTCAGGTTTTGGATCAGGTTCAGGCTCTGGCTTTGGATCAGGTTCGGGTTCGGGCTCAGGCTTTGGATCTGGTTCAGGCTCAGGCTTCGGATCTGGCTCGGGTTCAGGTTCAGGTTTTGGTTCAGGTTCAGGCTCAGGCTTTGGATCTGGTTCAGGCTCAGGCTTTGGATCAGGTTCAGGCTCAGGCTTTGGATCAGGTTCAGGCTCAGGCTTTGGATCTGGTTCAGGCTCAGGCTTCGGATCTGGCTCGGGTTCAGGTTCAGGCTTTGGATCTGGTTCCGGTTCAGGCTTTGGATCTGGTTCAGGCTCAGGCTTTGGATCTGGTTCAGGCTCAGGCTTTGGATCTGGTTCAGGCTCAGGCTTTGGATCTGGTTCGGGCTCTGGCTTTGGATCAGGCTCGGGCTCAGGCTTTGGATCTGGTTCAGGCTCAGGCTTTGGATCTGGTTCAGGCTCAGGCTTTGGATCTGGTTCCGGTTCAGGCTTTGGATCTGGTTCAGGCTCAGGCTTCGGATCTGGCTCGGGTTCAGGTTCAGGCTTTGGATCTGGTTCAGGCTCAGGCTTTGGATCTGGTTCCGGTTCAGGCTTTGGATCTGGTTCAGGCTCAGGCTTTGGATCTGGTTCAGGCTCAGGCTTTGGATCTGGTTCAGGCTCAGGCTTTGGATCAGGCTCGGGCTCAGGCTTTGGATCTGGTTCAGGCTCAGGCTTTGGATCTGGCTCAGGCTCAGGTTTTGGATCAGGTTCAGGCTCAGGCTTTGGATCTGGTTCAGGCTCAGGCTCAGGCTTTGGATCTGGCTCAGGCTCGGGCTTTGGATCAGGTTCTGGTTCAGGCTTTGGATCTGGTTCTGGTTCTGGCTTTGGATCTGGTTCTGGTTCAGGCTTTGGATCTGGCTCAGGCTCAGGCTTTGGATCTGGTTCTGGTTCTGGCGTTGGATCTGGTTCTGGTTCAGGCTTTGGATCTGGCTCAGGCTCAGGCTTTGGATCTGGTTCTGGTTCTGGCTTTGGATCTGGTTCTGGTTCAGGCTTTGGATCTGGCTCAGGCTCAGGCTTTGGATCTGGTTCTGGTTCTGGCTTTGGATCTGGTTCTGGTTCTGGCTTTGGATCTGGTTCTGGTTCAGGCTTTGGATCTGGCTCAGGCTCAGGCTTTGGATCTGGTTCTGGTTCTGGCTTTGGATCTGGTTCTGGTTCTGGCTTTGGATCTGGTTCTGGTTCAGGCTTTGGATCTGGCTCAGGCTCAGGCTTTGGATCTGGTTCTGGTTCTGGCTTTGGATCTGGTTCTGGTTCTGGCTTTGGATCTGGTTCAGGCTCAGGCTTTGGATCTGGCTCAGGCTCAGGCTTTGGATCAGGTTCTGGTTCAGGCTTTGGATCTGGTTCTGGTTCGGGCTTTGGATCTGGCTCAGGCTCAGGCTTTGGATCAGGTTCTGGTTCAGGCTTTGGATCTGGTTCTGGCTCCGGTTCTGGATTTGGTTCGGGTTGTTGATTTATAACACAGTCCGACTGTCCAGGTAGAACGCAGGAGCCAACTATCGAATCAAAATATGTTCCTGGAACACAATCGTGTTCCCACTTAATTCCATCGTTACATTCTATAAATTTCGAACAACTCGTAGCATGCGGGTGGAAGGACTGTTCGTATCCCGGGCACGAGAATCCGTCGCTCTCTTCTGATTCCTCTTCGGACTCATCCGGAACTTGCGTTTCCCTGTCGCAATTGGCGACATCGGGACTCACGCAGAATCCTAGGTTTTCGTCGAAGTGAAGCCCCTCCGAGCAAGTGTGCACCTGACCGTTGTTACATTGGACAAACTGATTGCAGTTTGTGGGCTTCGGAACAAACGGGGCCCCGTTGTCACAGGTTAACCTTCCTTGAAATCAGAAAGACAATGCGTTGTTTATAAATCAAAATTTTATTTCACATTTCGCTCTGTTTGTTATTAAATATTTGTAATGCTTAGATAATCTGATTTTGTGACGAATAAACAGTTTTTGAGATAAGAGCGATTGAAATAGAAGAATACCGAATGCGGTGCTTGTCGAAATCGATAGTGATGTATTTATACTAGGAGGCCTTTTCAATGCGAAGGTAGATATTTATATAACACTATAATAAAATCAAGAAAACAAAAACAAAATAAAAACAAATAATTGATTGTATTTTCTTAATGTTTGTTAAATTTGAGCTAATTTGAATTTACTGCCGTGCTATTCTATTGCTATTTGTTGCCGACACGCCCTTGATTAGAATTATTTTATAATGACTGCTTAATTTACAAAGGAACCTAAGTTACAAGACGAAGTTTTTTTGATACAAAAGTAAAATATACAGGATGTCCCAAGAGTACATTCTTGGGCAACAACTCGGTAACTGCTGAAGATACAAAAAAAAGGTTTCAAGTGATTTTTGTTTTGGATAGTTCAATGGTTACTAAGAACAAAGGCGGCGCTACTAAAGGCTACAAAGGCGCCAAATTCAAACTGTCTTCAATTCTCAAACATCACTTTGTGTTACTTATAAATGCTGACTTCTTTTTATAAATAAAAGAGATTACTTACTTGGAAAGGCTGCTGCAGACTGCAATAAAATTGCAGCGCAGAGGAGTAGAACACCTACAAAGTAAATCATCGATAGAACTCGTCAAAACTAGAAAACCAATCACAAACCTTTCATGTTCTTTTCTTTTTCGCTCAACAATTTCTGTTGCTTCTTCAAAAACAAACACTGAGAAACTGCCGCCCCTTAACTCGTCAGGAGTTTATATATCGCCGTTGAAATGATCAATTATTTGTTTTGACAGTACAATAGCAACAATCGTACGCAGATCTAATTCGTAATGGATTAACAAGTATCAAATCAATAACATCGGATAAAAACGCAAATTTGAAAATTATTTTAGAAAGAAATACGGGCGACAAGTGTTTACTTCAATGCACTTTCATATCATAATATACATGAATGACCCAAAATCAAGCAACAATAAGCCAATGAGGAAATCCAAACGATTTTCTTATTTTGGCCGAAATTGTTTCGAGATTTCTTTGAGATTAAAATACCGACGAGTGAGATGAAGTCATTTAGCGAAAAAATTAAGCTTTATCATGACATGGAGTTATTTTACTTCTCGAGTCTCCGGTGACAGAAATTGATCGAAGGGTTTCCCAGAAAAATTGACATGATCACATTCCTAATAAAAAAAAAAAAACGATGCACTTTCGATTGTACAACAGGTAATTAGTGTCGAAATGATTTATTGTTGCTGCTGAAAAAATAATAATTTATGTTGGACTTTAATATTTGGATGTTGAATGAATCATGTCAAAGGGATTACATTTTTCGTCGTTTCCGTACGCGCAAGAAAAGTGTTTAGAATGACTTTCTGCAAAGCGTTTGCTTTGAATGACCGAGGATAGTTTGAATTTACCGCGCCGGAATTCCCAGTGTTACTTCACTCTTGAGTGTGGCCAGACTGAAAACAAAAGCAAGCGCAACTCGTTACTGTATTCATAAATAGGGCGTTCAAAAAAAAAATAACTTGGAGTTATAAACTATTTAATTTATTTATGATACTCTTAGTGCCAGCTTCACAATCGAACTAAACTAGGCTTTAAAAATAAAAGGTACAATCTCATGCGTAAATAAATATGTTTTTGCATTAGTTTTGACATCTGACTGGAACTTTTATTTTTAAGACTTCTTATTACTATCTTATTAGAATCTATTTATAATGTTAAAAGGCGCTAGTAAAATTGTGGAACCCGTCAGTACGACCTCTAGCTACGCCACTGTAATATACATATCAATTGAAGTCGACTCTTGTCCTATGAAAATTGTAAGAAAATAGCTTTTAATCTCTAAATCGGATACTGTAGAAAGCGCGCAAAACCTTAACGTTTCACTACCGGTTGATAGCTTCGTCAGGAGCGTTTCTGGTTTAAAAATTAAAAGCAATTTTCTTAATATTGTCACGAAAATAAAAAGGGGGACAATCGTCTATGCGTAATTAAGAAAAAGTCGTCCCATTCATAAGAGACATAATTAATTACGTATTCACTTGTAGAGAAACTTGGTTTTACATTACATCGTAGGAGACACTCGATCGACATAAAATAATCAAGCCGAATATAAATATAATCAAACAAAGTTTACTCTACCATAAAAGTTCTTTGGCTCTTCATCCGAAGCCAACACAATAATCACCGATTTACTAACTCACTGCGACGTGCTCATTTCTACTAATCATTGGCTAACCGCCCGAATGAATAATCACTCTCTAATAATGATTTCATAATGAATGTATTAATTTACAAATTTGCGTTTTTAAACTATCCGTACAGGATGCGACAAAGTGCATTTTCTAATAAAGGTTCGGGTCCAATAGTATGAAAACTGTCAGTGTCTCGTTAAAACATAATTAATGAGTGAGAGCGTTAATTGTTTTGAATGAAATACGATCTGCTGGTGCAGCATTCCCAAGTAAGTTCAACAACTTGAATTTCAATCGTCGGCATGGAATCCCCTCATTTAAAAACATTAATCTAGCAAATGCACAGGTCTGCAACTGTACCGGTTACGATTGTAAACGAGTCAGATTAATTTCAAATGAACTGTACTTTACAAATGTTTTTTTCTTGTTTTAAAATTCCATTCTGTCCAACAACTCTAACATAAATTGACCGTATTTTACGTAAGGACAAAAAATGAAACAAACTCGTTGTTATCAATGTTATTTATTTATATAACCACAGCAATTCATGACAAAAACAAAGTCAGGACAATGCACAATCACCTGAGAATAGAAAATGAATGAGATGTAGGTAATGAGCAATGTAAATTTTAGACAAATTAAAGTGACTTTGAATAAATATAAATGACACAAATGAACACGAATGAGAGTAAATCGTAAGAAACACGTTAAGAACAATATTAACAGAAACCTGCGATGGTAAACACAAGAAAAAAGAATTGGTCCATAAGAGGCCAAGAAAGACTTAGGTTTTTCTTGTTGAATTAAGGTTTTATCCAAACTGCAAAGGAAAATAAATTAGTCGTATATATAACGACCATCCGGAATGCAAAAAGTTTTGTGCAGGGATGTACACGAAGCTCCTTTTTAAGCGGAGGCTCCGCAGTCAACATTTCGAGGCCAATCACAAGCATTTTCTGCTGGGTTGAATACTAAACCAGCTGGACATTCCCTTACTATGGGGATGCCCCAATCGCACTGGTAGAAGAGGGAACAATCGGAGTGAGGAAAGTAAACACCTTCCGTTTCACTGTTTTCGGCCGGACATTCTGGCAGGACTTCTGGCTCTTCCGGTTGGTCCGGTTCGTCGGGATCTACTGGTTCTTCGGGTTGTTCTGGTACTTCAGGTTGCTCTGGCTGTTCTGGTTGTTCTGGTATTTCAAGTTGCTCTGGCTGCTCAGGTTGTTCTGGTACTTCTGGTTGCTCTGGTTATTCAGGTTGCTGTGGCACTTCAGGTTGTTCTGGCTGTTCGGGTTGTTCTTCGTCAGGAGCGTTTCCGGTTTAAAAATTAAAAACAATTTTCTTAAAATTGTCACGAAAATAAAAAGGGGGTAAACCGTCTATGCGTAATTAAGAAAAATCGTCCCATTCATAAGAAACATAATTAATTACGTATCCAATTGTAGGGAAACTCGGTTTTACATTACATCGTAAGAGACACTCGATCGACATAAAATAATCAAGCCGAACATAAATATAATCAATCAAAGTTTACTCTACCATAAATGTTCTTTGACTCTTCATCCGAAGCCAACACAATAATCACCGATTTACTAACTCACTGCGACGTGCTCATTTCCACTAATCATTGGCTAACCGCTCGAATGAATAATCACTCTCTAATAATAACTTAATAATGTATGTATTAATTTATAAATTTGCTTTTTTAAACTATCCGTACAGGATGCGACAAAGTGCATTTTCTAATAAAAGTTCGGGTCCAAAAGTGGAAGTATCAATACTGTCAGTGTCTCGTTGAAATATAATTACTGAGCAAGAGCGTTAATTGCTGCAGCGTTGCCAAGTAAGTTCAACAGAATTCCCTCTTTGCTCTTGAGACATTTGTATTTGTTATCTTTGTTACACAATAAACTTCGAATGGGAATGGGATAGCGTTACCTAAACACACGAGTGTGTTGATTTTGTGACCTTAAGTAGATACTGATTGAAATTCTGTGGGAGAATGTATTACCAACTTAACAATAACTGTGTGGCGGTAAAATCAAACAGTCCTCAATTGCAAAAGTGTAAAAGTTGGATTGCTTTCTATTTCGTGAAACAACAAAGTATTCGGAAGAATCTTATTGTTTTCATTTTCGGCGAGAAAAGAAGAAGAGAAAGTTGAAATTGTTTTGACATGTACACACTCGACATACTACAAATCAATCAAACAATTTATTTCATTAATTACATGTATTAATTTATAATCAAATGAGGAGATAATCAGCACGATTGCTTCTGAAAACATTGATGTTATTAAAAATAACTAATAAGCATCGAATAATTGACAGGCGTAAGCGTTGCCGTAAAAGAATTGCGCAAAGAAAAATTAAAGTCACGAAAATAAAGCTTCACAGAAAATAGAAAAGAAAAATGCAAAAATTATTGAGAGTACAGATCAACATAATCTCCGTTCACATTCGTAATGAGTAAGGTGACTGTGATTTTTTCTTTTTGTGTTGTCGTACCGAAATAAATTCCATTTAAAGTTTTCTGAGTCAAATTATTGTTTGTCTTAATTTATTTTTTGATTGCAGAAGCTAATTTTTGAAAAATAATCCGGGAATTCATTACCAAACAAACAAAGGACGATGTGTATCATGAGTGCAATAAAATTTAAAAAAAAAAACATGTAGAAGGTTGCCAAAAATCCAAAATAATAGAAGCGATGGCAGATGTATTTAGACCTAAAAATGAAAGTCCCGTTTATAAGATGTGGTACCTAAAGAAAGTCAAGTTTCAACAGTAAGAGTTACTAAATTATGTGACTTTAGATGCTGATGAATATGACATAAAAACAAAGCAAATTAAACCTGCAACAGAAGAACAAACAGAGTGATTAGTTAAAATAAAAACACACAGTTTTCATAAATTTTGATTTTTTTTATGTTATACATTGTTCTCTGTGCTTTTGGTTGAATAAATATTATTATTTTTATCATACTTGATTATAGTTCACGTGATCAAGCTACACTTAATAGTTAAGGCAATGATAATACAAATGGTTGACAGAACTGCTGACCATTTTACAATTTTTAACAATGACGTCAGTCGAGGGTGCTTTTTTATATTTTGTTTGTTATTTGCATTTGTGTTTGCTGTTATTTCAGATTTTTTTTTAATTTCAGCAAGCATTCGTCTTTGGAAAATACATACCTTCCTGTATCGTACTTCCGGAACAGAAGTATAACTGTTATTTTAACCAAATGTAAAGGAGTTAGTTACAAGAGTAAATCAAGATCGAAAAAAACTCTTCATAATAAAGTTAGAAAAAACGAGCAAATGAAAGAATCCAAACAAAAAACACTATAACAAAATTAAAATTATTTTAAAGAAAACCAAATTACAAAAAAAATGTAATAATTTGATACTCAACAATTAGCATAAAGCCGATTCGTATTTTAGTTTAATTTAAATCGACATTTATTAATAGTTTTAAAAAAAGTATGCACATCAGAGTTATAAGCTCGGGGATTAAGACGTGTGTCAGATAAAGTTGAGTAATTAAATAAATCGTTCGGTAAACTTGTTTGTTCAAATCCTCATGAGTTTCTAAAAGAATATCTCCGTAAATATGAAAATAATTAATTACATCGTTCAACAATCTTACATTAATCTTCATTTTTTTCTCATTAAATATTTACATTAACAGCGATTTTAATTATTTAAACAATTCGCTTGAGGTAAAATCACTCTGCACTTTAAATAATATTCAGTAATACCTCACTTCGTTCTTTCCTGGTAGAAATTGTTGGTCAATACACAGTGTGTTTATTCGACATATACAGCGCGTTTATCCCAAATCGTTCCAATCAAATTATAAGCAGACATTCATGGAGATCAAGAAATTTAGATCTGATTTACATTTATTCAATTAATAAACTACCTAATTTAATAACAGCAAACCGATATTAAACAGAATAACTAAATGCAAATCGAACATGTTTAAAAATCGAGTATCTCTTCCTTAATCACAAGAAAAAGAAATTCGCTCCGTTTCCAGGATCTACAAATATCATCTGACGTAAGAAGCAAATCACTTCTATAAACAAACTGTCTTAACATAAATAACATGTTCGCGGTATGCTGCTTAAAAATAGCAAAACACTCCACGACAATAAAAGGAATGTAATTAACAGTAAAGGTTTTGCTTGTCTGATTGTATCAGCTCGTCTAGATATATTAACGTTTTATGTATGTACTATAAGATGAAATCGAAAGCAGTAGCAGTTATGTGGTACACTTGAAGCTCAAGTAAATTACAAAGACAAACACTACAGGTAAAAATGTTGATTCAGAAGAGAGATATTTAGAAAAGCGAAGAGTTTAAACCAGAAAGATTCAAATAATTCAATTGTACAAAGTGCGCCATCTCTTATATAAATTTGAATCTATATCAACCGTTATCTGATAACGCGTGATGCTCGTTACAGTAAGCTCTAATGAAAACATTTTCTATTTTACTGCAACGATATTATACAGCGGCAACTGCTACAGTATATTTACTTATCAAAAATAAATTGCAATTACTTCATTAACTGATAAAAAGATGTCTCTTCTTGATATTCCTATAAACAAAAAAATAATAATGTTGATTTTGAAGAAATAAATGTTGTATGTTTTATTTTGTAACCATTAAATGAAATACTAAATGATTAAGTGATGCAAGGGGTAGAAAGGAGGTTTACTTTTTTTTTAACAATTCCTTATCCTTAGTATTTGGAACGTATATTATTTTAAACTGAAGGAGATGATAAAAACTCAGATCTTCTTCACAGGTATAATACCAGTGGAGAAGATCTAAGTTTTTATCACCTCCTTCTGTTTAACATTTATATCTTCACTGTGAGTGGCCGGGGGTCTCATACAACGTATATTATTTTCTTCAATTGCATCAAAATGTTTTCCAATTCAACTTCAAGCCAGAATATTCTGTGTCAATACAAAGGGGGTGAGTGCTAAAAACACAAAACCAAACAAAAGTATCTTTTGCTCATTTTATTAATAATTTAAATGAATAAATACAATCTACCCTTCAGAAATACAAAAATAATTGATCTCTCCAATATAATTAACACAGTTCGTAGGATGAAAAGTATACAGAATAATATTAATTGTAGAATTATTTTATTATCCTAAAACAAGCACGCCATTCTAATTAATAATAAATACTAGTAACACACAACATTCTCAATTCAATCACATTGGTCGGTCAGTCGCAAAGAGTTAGAATCAACTCAAGGTGATTCGCATCTGGCATTTTGGGGCCAGTCACAAACGTCCAGCGCAGGATTGAAGTGCAATCCACCCGGGCAGTTGAAGAGTATCAGTCTTCCCCAATCGCACTTGTAGAATTTTGAGCAGTTGGATTCATGGGGAAGAAAATATACGTGGCTGCCGTTGACCACAGGGCACCTCCTGCTAGATTCATTGCCATGGTCTTCTGTTGTACTTGGTGGTATTGGAGGAGTTTGCGTGGATGTTGATTCAGTGACAGTTGCGTCAGGGGATGGTGAGGATGGATTTGGTGATGACGTTATTACTTCTGTGGAAGGTATGCAGCCCGCTTGTTCGGGCCAATCACAGACGTTAAGGGCCGGATTGAAATGTAAACCAGCTGTGCAATTGTACAACTTCAGTTCACCCCGATCGCACTTGTAGAATTTCGTGCAATCGGATTCGTGAGGGACGAAGTCGACGTACTCCCCGTTTACCTTTGGACATTCCCTATTCGGTCCGTTTCCGTCGCTTTCTGTTGTACTTGATGATGAAGGAGGAGTTTGTGGAGGTCTCGGTTCTGTAACTGTTGTGTCAGGGGATGGTGAGGGTTGATTCGGTGCTTCTGTGGAAGGTGCTTTGCATCCCGCTCGCTCAGGCCAGTTGCAGACGTTAAGCACCGGGTTGAAATGTAAACCAGCCGAGCAGTTGAACAACTTCAGTTCACCCCAATCGCACTTGTAGAATTTCGTGCAATCGGATTCGTGAGGGACAAAGTCGACGTACTCCCCATTTACCTTTGGGCATTCCCTATTCGGTCTGTTGTCGTCGCCCTCTGTTGTACTTGGTGGTGTTGGAGGAGTTTGCGGAGGCGTTTGTTCTGGATCGGTTGTGTTAGGGGATGATGTTTTGCATCCCGCATGTTCGGGCCAGTCGCAGACGTTAAGCACCGAGTTGAAATGTAAGCCAGCCGAGCAATTGAACAACTTCAATTCACCCCAATCGCATTTGTAGAATTTTGTGCAATCAGTTTCATGAGGGACGAAGTCGACGTACTTCCCGTTTACCTCTGGGCATTTCCTATTTGGTTCGTTACCGTCGCTTTCTGTTGTACTTGATGATGAAGGAGGAGTTTGTGGGGGTCTCGGTTCTGTAACTGTTGTGTCAGGGGATGGTGAGGGTTGATTCGGTGCTTCTGTGGAAGCTGCTTTGCATCCCGCTTGCTCAGGCCAGTCGCAGACGTTAAGGACCGGGTTGAAATGTAAACCAGCCGAGCAGTTGAACAACTTCAATTCACCCCAATCGCACTTGTAGAATTTCGTGCAGTCGGATTCGTGAGGGACAAAGTCGACGTACTCCCCATTTACCTTTGGGCATTCCCTATTCGGTCTGTTGTCGTCGCCCTCTGTTGTACTTGGTGGTGTTGGAGGAGTTTGCGGAGGCGTTTGTTCTGGATCGGTTGTGTTAGGGGATGATGTTTTGCATCCCGCATGTTCGGGCCAGTCGCAGACGTTAAGCACCGAGTTGAAATGTAAGCCAGCCGAGCAATTGAACAACTTCAATTCACCCCAATCGCATTTGTAGAATTTTGTGCAATCAGTTTCATGAGGGACGAAGTCGACGTACTTCCCGTTTACCTCTGGGCATTTCCTATTTGGTTCGTTACCGTCGCTTTCTGTTGTACTTGATGATGAAGGAGGAGTTTGTGGGGGTCTCGGTTCTGTAACTGTTGTGTCAGGGGATGGTGAGGGTTGATTCGGTGCTTCTGTGGAAGCTGCTTTGCATCCCGCTTGCTCAGGCCAGTCGCAGACGTTAAGGACCGGGTTGAAATGTAAACCAGCCGAGCAGTTGAACAACTTCAATTCACCCCAATCGCACTTGTAGAATTTCGTACAATCGGATTCATGAGGGACGAAGTCTACATACTTCCCATTTATCTCTGGGCATTCCCTATTCGGTCTGTTGTCGTCGCTTTCTGTTGTACTTGGTGGTGTCGGAGGAGTTTGCGGAGGCGTTTGTTCTGGATCGGTTGTGTTAGGGGAAGAAGCTTTGCATCCCGCCTGTTCGGGCCAATCGCAGACGTTAAGTACCGGGTTGAAATGTAAGCCAGCCGAACAGTTGAACAACTTCAGTTCACCCCAATCGCACTTGTAGAATTTCGTACAATCGGACTCATGAGGGACGAAGTCTACATACTTCCCGTTTATCTCTGGGCATTCCCTATTCGGTCTGTTGTCGTGGCTTTCTGTTGTACTTGATGATGAAGGAGGAGTTTGTGGGGGTCTCGGTTCTGTAACTGTTGTGTCAGGGGATGATGAGGGTTGATTCGGTGCTACTGTGGAAGGTGCTTTGCATCCCGCTCGCTCAGGCCAGTCGCAGACGTTAAGGACGGGGTTGAAATGTAAACCAGCCGAACAGTTGAACAACTTCAGTTCACCCCAATCGCACTTGTAGAATTTCGTGCAATCGGATTCGTGAGGGACGAAGTCTACATACTTCCCGTTTACCTCTGGGCATTTCCTATTCGGTCTGTTGTCGTCGCTTTCTGTTGTACTTGATGGTGTCGGAGGAGTTTGCGGAGGCGTTTGTTCTGGATCGGTTGTGTTAGGGGATGATGTTTTGCATCCCGCATGTTCGGGCCAGTCGCAGACGTTAAGCACTGGGTTGAAATGCAAGCCAGCCGAGCAGTTGAGCAACTTCAATTCACCCCAATCGCACTTGTAGAATTTCGTACAATCGGATTCATGAGGGACGAAGTCTACATACTTCCCATTTATCTCTGGGCATTCCCTATTCGGTCTGTTGTCGTCGCTTTCTGTTGTACTTGGTGGTGTTGGAGGAGTTTGCGGAGGCGTTTGTTCTGGATCAGTTGTGTTAGGGGATGATGCTTTGCATCCCGCCCGCTCAGGCCAGTCGCAGACGTTAAGGACCGGGTTGAAATGTAAGCCAACCGAGCAGTTGAACAACTTCAATTCACCCCAATCGCACTTGTAGAATTTCGTGCAGTCGGATTCGTGAGGGACGAAGTCGACGTACTCCCCGTTTACCTTTGGGCATTCCCTATTCGGTCTGTTGTCGTCGCTTTCTGTTGTACTTGATGATGAAGGAGGAGTTTGTGGGGGTCTCGGTTCTGTAACTGTTGTGTCAGGGGATGGTGAGGGTTGATTCGGTGCTTCTGTGGAAGGTGCTTTGCATCCCGCTCGCTCAGGCCAGTCGCAGACGTTAAGTACCGGGTTGAAATGTAAGCCAGCCGAGCAGTTGAACAACTTCAATTCACCCCAATCGCACTTGTAGAATTTCGTGCAGTCGGTTTCATGAGGGACGAAGTTGACGTACTCCCCGTTTACCTCTGGGCATTCCCTATTCGGTCTGTTGTCGTCGCTTTCTGTTGTACTTGGTGGTGTCGGGGGAGTTTGCGGAGGCGTTTGTTCTGGATCGGTTGTGTTAGGGGATGATGCTTTGCATCCCGCCTGTTCGGGCCAGTCGCAGACGTTAAGTACCGGGTTGAAATGCAAGCCAGCCGAGCAGTTGAACAACTTCAATTCACCCCAATCGCACTTGTAGAATTTCGTACAATCGGATTCATGAGGGACGAAGTCTACATACTTCCCGTTTATCTCTGGGCATTTCCTATTAGGTCCGTTACTGTCGCTTTCAGTTGTACTTGATGATGTTGGAAGAGTTGAAGGGGGCGTTGATTCAGTAACAGTTGTTTCAGAAGATGGTGAGGGTGAATTCGTTGCGTTGGTTACTTCCGCGTTGCATCCCGCTCTATCGGGCTGGTCGCAGATCTTAAGCACCGGATTGAAATGTAATCCAGCCGAACAGCTGTAAAGCGTCAGCTCACCCCGTTCGCATTTATAGAACTTTGTGCAGTCGAATTCATGGGGGAGGAACTCGTCGCGCTCCCCTGGGCATTTCAAGTTGGCTTCACTATTTTCAGTTGTAGTTGTTTCCGTCGTCGTTGTTCCATCATTTTCTCGTACCACGAATACGCAACTTTCCAAATGCAAAATGAATTCAAGGTGATCAGGGCAATTTCTTTGCGTGGGTAGTCCGTCTTCGCATTCGTAAAACTTTGTGGGGTCATCTGAATCGGACAGAAATGTGTTGTTGGTTTCAGTGTCTGGCTCTGGACATCGACCCAAGGGTTCGCATACTGCAAAAAAAAATTGTGCTATTGTAATTTAGGTTGACATGTTAAGACAGATGTATCTACTCAAAACCAAATGAAAAAAAAAAGGAAAATGCAATCAATCATCAGTTTTCAAGAACTTACCTGCGGCAGATATTAGACCTAGCAGCACCACTTTCAGTATCATTCTAATTTGTATTATTTTAGCAAAATATTATTACTTATCAAAGTAGAAATGTATCGCTCGCTCGAATGTTAAGGTTCGAATTAACTGGATTAAGCAACCTCTGTAGGGTTTATATACCGAAAAAACGATGTTATCAGCTAATCAAACGAAACATGTGAGACAACGTTTTTTTGCGTTTAATTTCCGGCGGTTAAGGGAATTCAATCTACTATTACAAAAAAAAAACATGTTAATCTTGTTTTCATTCATCTATCGAATGCAATTAATCGCCTCGTGTTTTCGAAAGTGCCCGATGATTATTACATGTTAAGCATTGTTATGCTACAAAAATATTTTTTGTTTGTTTTGCAATGTTTCTGGAATTCAATTTCATTAAATGAAAGGTAAACAAACACTCTGTGGAAGTTGGATTAAGTGAAATTCACGGATTTTGCTTTGTGCTTTATTCTAAAAAAAAAGAAGAAAAAAAGACGGATTCTGTAGAAATTTAATCATATAATCATTTCGAATGTTCTAGGAGGTGTAAGAAAAAATATAGAAAATAGATATACGTATAGTCACGCTCCTAGGAGTTGCAATTGAGTAATTAACTGTTCTATAAATCAATTTGAGTAATACACCTGCTTATTGTTAGTGAAGTCCCAGGTTTATCATAAAAAAAATTCAAACATTCCTTTCTTTGATAATTATGTTATCGCTTAAAAAAGAAGAAGTGATTCCGCATGAAATATTTTTATTGGGAGGATTATAGACTCTACCATAGTTTTAAGTTTTGAACTTTTGCATGATAACATCAGTATCACGCTGAAATGTTGTAAAAAATAGTTTTGTTTCTAAATACATTCCTCTCTTTGTACGTGTTCATGGCAACAAATTGATAACTAACAAAGGGTTTCAAAATGTCAATCAATTTCTTAATTTTCCATGAAATTTTCGGAGGATATGAAAACAAAAAGCAAGTTGGTAGACGAGAGAAAAAACAACGTTCAAGAAAATAAAGCGAGGAAAAGCTGTAAGACATGATAACATCCTGAATCTATGTTGGATCAAAGATGAGAAGACAAGAGAAGTAGAAAAAGTTTTCGGTGGATTAAAAAAAAATAGTACAATAAAGAGAAAACTGCGATTACTAATTAGGAATGATGTAGGATGTATGTGCATGTAGTGATTAGGAATTACATCTGACAATTAAAAGATAATCAAAAGCCGATGTTTAAAACAAGACGCACTTAAAACCAACAACGTTCTATACATATAATGAATAACATAATAAATGAAAACCCTTAATTATAGAAGGAAAAAGAACGTCGGATTCCTTTGGTAATAAATAATAACTGAAATAGATAACCTCGTATTTTTAAAATAAATGAAATTATCCTAAAAATGAAAAGCTTCGGAAAACAGGGCATTAAAAAAGGCCAACAAAAATCAACAAATAGAATAAGAGAAAACAACAGAGAAGAGACACAGGAAGAAAACTGTGACTTATTATCCCCAAAATTGTACCATTTGCTAAAATTAATTTTTCCTTATTGTTACCGATTTTACTTTCATTCACTTTTTCAAATTCCTGTTGCTATTAATCGTAATTTATTGGCAAAGTAGACGCGAATAAATAAATTTTCTTTTCGCAAAACACTTCTCGTATTCACTCGAGATTAGCGGATTAGTTTTATTGCGGGATTACTTGAAGATTAATAAATTGTGTCACCGTGTGTTTTTATTTATTTAATTTGTGCGTTTTCGTATCACGTTCAAGGTTCATCAAAATATCGTACCTTACTTACCCGAATTATTTATTAATTGGAAACTGATGCACGTTTGACTCACGTTTCCATCTAGAACGCGAGTAGCATGATTGGGAGAAACTTTGGAATAAACTTTATACTGCGAGACTTTGCACGATACTTACGCTAAGTATTCCTGGACAATTGGACAATTCACTGAAACATGTAAGAATTGACAATCATCTCTGTAATCATTAATCAAACTTTATCATTAATCAAACTATTATCATTAATGAAACTATTTTTTTTTCCGGGAAATACCCAGCAATTTGCCTGCTGGTAGCTCAGTTGAAGAAGGGCGAGGTCTACAAGATGATATTAAGGGCGCCAGTTTGAACTATTATCACGTTTGAAGAATTACGTGGGCTGCTGGAAAATTTTCTGGAATCTAATAGGTCTAGAATTGTTAGCGTTTATCAACTGTCATATTTGAAAAATTTGACGTTTTTCGCTTATAATTCTATTGACAGTTCCTATCCAAGTGAACTAGTTTTGTTTGTACAGCATTTGAGAAAAAGTAATTTTGTGTAAACATGGAAATCTCGCGTGAAAATTTTCGTGCCATGATTTTTTACGATTTCAAATGTGGTCTAACGCCGAAAAAATGCCTCGATCGGCTTCATTGGGCTTTTGGAGATGAAGCACCATCAAGGAGCAGTGTTTATAATTGGTTTGCCGAATTCCAACGTGGACGTACCTCTCTCAGTGACGAATTTCGTGAAGGTCGTCCATCAATATCTGTTGTTGCCACTAATGTGGATGCTGTGCGTGAAATGCTCGAGCGAGATAGACATGTGACATACCGTGAGATTCAAGCATCCTTACGCATTGACATGAAAGCAATACACCAGATTTCGCATGATCATTTGAACGTACGAAAGCTTTGCAGTCGTTGGATCCCACACAATTTAACAGAAGCGCAAAAGCAGGGTCGTGTCAAATGGTGCGAAGAAATGCTCAAGAAATTCAATGGAGGTCGTTCAAATTTAATTTATAACATCGATGCTGGTGACGAAACGTGGATCTATTCGTACGAGCCAGAAAGTAAACAACAATCTGCCGTTTGAACCAGGTAGATAAACCAAAGATCTAAAAAGAAAACTACGAAATTTCTGATGAAATGCCTTAAGGCATACGCCACGCCAGAAATCAGTAGCTTAGATAAAAAGCTAAGGAATTTAAGTTGGAGGAGGCACTATTGCGGACCTTAATGGATGATTCCAACTCGTCCGCTGTTTGAAATTACCTTGGAGGACATCGTGCGAAGAGTCTTCAAACCTGTATAAAAAAAATGGTTCTGCTTAAATACTATCTGGACCTTATCACCATAATTTAATGTCTGGGAATGCGATAATGTGCAATGGAAAGGAATATGGGAGCTCCTACTCTTTAGATCTTAACGCCTTACCGTTCTTTCGCCATCTCATAGATTCAAATTCAAAGCAAAATCTTATAAGAATGATGACCTCACCTCATAGAGTGAAAACCTTAATGTCTTGAAGCTCCAATAAACATTCCATACCGTTTGTCTGCTTGCGGTCTTTTTTTTAGTGTCTTAGTAGACATAATATTAGTACTTCTGCTCTTCCTTTCTTTTATTTTCAAACGGTTTATACCTTCACCTTCAATTCTAAAATTCTCTAATGCTACGGGTTGTAATACTCAGATTCTTCTGTCTTCTTACAGGATAGAAATGGCATGAACTCAAGGCCTTCAATGCCCAATCAGTTTAAGATCTTCCGTTTGGATCTTCATTTGGTATTCTTTACGAGTTCAAGGTAGCGACTCGTCTACAACCTTAACCATTCCTAGCCTTCTTCCGTTTCACTGTTAACCTTCCGCTTACTCTTAGCTTTCACTGCTTCGTTTTCATAAGACATCCTCGTGAGAACTCGGGTATATGTCACGTTCCCTTTTTCTTCAAAATTTCTTTTTACCTTTTCATAATTTATTTTGTAATTGTTTATCCTTTCTTTTGTATCAATTGAAATTAGTGCTCAATAAATTTATTGTAACACACGAGGGATTTTATTTGTTGTACAGTTTCTGAGTTCAGAAACCGCCCTTCGAAAGAGTTTGAAAGAGTTTATCAATTAGCGAAATAAGCATCGCTTTGAAGAAGTTCCTGAATTTCAAAAAGGACAAAACGTTTGACAAAATGAACCGAAACCAACAAAAGTTGTCCGTTCACGCAGTACTGCGAAGCAAATGATTGCTTGTCTCTTTGGTTTAACTGGACATGTAGCTACCGTGGCTTTAGAGGATCGAAAAACCGTGAATACTGATTGGTATACTACAATTTGTTCGCCGGAAGTCATCGATCAAATAAGAAGAAACAAAAACGAATTATTCTCCATCATGACAACGCCAGCTCTCACTCAGCCTGTCAAACAATTGATTTTTTGTCCAACAAAAATGTTGAATTAACGACTCATTGTCCATATTCACCTGATTTATCACCTAATGATTTCTTTTTGTTCCCAAATATCAAAAATAAAATGCGTGGTGAGCGATTTTCGTCGGCTGAAGGTTGAAACATTCCGGACACTGGTTTCTGAGGTACCATCTTTAGAGTGGGAAACGTGCTTTAGAAATTGGTTCGAGCGTATGCAAAAGTGTATTGACGTCAAAGGCGAATACTTCGAAGAACAATGATACCGTTTACCAAATTTCATATGCGTTTTTTCATACCGTTTCCAGAAACTTTTCCAGCAACCCACGTATATATAATCTGAATTCGTTTTTACTTTTGTAGTTACACAAAATTTAACACGCGTGTTCCACAAGCACGGTCATCGACTCAGGACAATGTCCAGCAGGAATCGCCGACGTCTGCCTGCCTAGCTTGCAGATCAAAGTTCTTTTCTGTTGATTAAACGCATGCAAAATTTAACGAGGGAATTCAACGCTGACAATTGAAATCCAAGCAGTTTCACCTTACTTACAATACAAGCAAGAGAGTGACTCTACGAGTAATTGTATTAAAGTTAATTAGAAATTAGTTTTTTAATAAACCCCTGTAAAATGAACGAACTTTTTCTTTTTTTTTCGTTCGTGACACTATGACGTGACTGAGTATAGCAATTTCGAAACGGTGTTCCCAATTTGCCTCGAATCGAAAGACTATGAGATGTATTTTATCAAAATTCATTAGTATACGTTTAGTGGGGGAATAACTGACAAAAATACAAAACATCTTAACACAACAGCGTAAATGTATTTAATAAACGTCGAAGTTGTATTTTTTTTTTTACACAAAATGAATCACCAAATATACGCTAACTCTGAAAGCAGAAGTCACATTCGCAACAGTAACAAATTTTATTTTTGATTTATTTAATTCACCACTAAAACATTCTATGAAGGATGTTTTAGTGGTGAATTAAATAAATCAATCCAAAGGAGGAAACTCTAACAGGAAGACAGAAAAATTCTGTTGTCACTTTCGAGGATCGAACCCGAGCCTCTCGGTGTCGCGCTGAACGCTCCAACCACTGAACTATAGCGACTCCGGCGTTCAATGGGATTTAATTAATTTATTATATTGCTTTATATCACGTGGTTAGCTTAAGGCTATCCCGAAATACTTAGAATTCGCTCGTGTTGTAAGGTGTGTTACAGAAACGCACAGGGCTTTGCTATGACAACATTTCTGATTCAATAATATTTTCCTTTGTGAATGCAATGCATCCTGTTACAGTGCACACTGCAAACTTTGCCTTTTTTTTAACTTGATACGATCTCGTATGATCTCTTTTTTTAGATATTTTAAGCATTAGGTACTTATAAAAGTTCGTAGATGCACGTATTTTATTTGCTGTTTCAAATAATGAGTCATATTGCTACCTGATTTCTAAATTATAAATTATCTTACGTAATTTATGTGTACGAAGAATTTTGGATCCTTACATGATTGGTAAATAGTCATACGTAATTTTACTCTTTATTAACATCCTCTTTGTAAAAAATAGATAATCAAACTTAAAAAACTAAGAGTACTATAAAAAAAGTGTTGGCTTATTTAAAGTAAGGAACACAAAAGTATCCTAAAAGCCTCTGACATAATCGAATAATTACGTTTCAAAAAAATATCCAGTAATATATTTTTCGATTTATCGAAGTTAATTGTGAATAAACATGTTTTTTTTCTGCCGGAGATTTTGAGAATCTTATTTTGTTAGAACAATAACTAAGGCAAAACATCCGCTGACAAACATCGAAACTGTGTTAATAACGATTTCGCATCGGTGGATTACGCCAAATTCCCTGTTTACTACAACTGCATGAGTCGCATCACGCCTCTGTGATGATAAGAGGCGGCTTTACAATTTGCCTTGAACGAAAAGTCTACGTTTTTAATTATATAAAGAAAAAAACAAGACTAAAACCACGCTTACAGATGAAATACATTAGAAATTGAGAGAGGAACAGCTCAAGAAAAATTAATTCATTTGTCGAAGTTAACTGCCCATGCCCGAACATTAAGAACGAAATACTGCGGCAAAGCCGCATCTGTAAATGGTTATCACGGCCACGGAAAACCCATCTCTTTAAAAGCAATCGAAATACCATTTGCTGTTTACCATTAAGATTGCAAATCGACTAAAGATAAAAATTCTGGAAGGGCGTGGGACACCCGGTATAATTACTTAGAAGAAAGCCAGACAATTTTATTACAATTATGAATTTTTTTTATTAGCATTAAAAAAAGAGGCTTAAAGATTTTTTCAATCTGCAAATTTTTCTCTTGGAACTTAGCTGGAAATGCGTTGTTAATAATACATACTACATTTTCTAAGCCAAATAAATTAAGAGCCTAATCGCTCTTGTCTCAATCTATTTTCAATTCACGATGCTTCGATTTAGGAAGTTCAAAACAAAGAGCTTCCAGCGAAATCGATGGTTAATTCACAGGGGCTCGATGAATGCTTAAAAGGATGGACTTGTAGGGGTTGCTTGGGGGGGGTCAAAGGTCTTCTGGAGGTCCTTTGAGTCGCAGACCAGTTAACTTTTTATACGCTGTAGAGAAACAGTGTTCCGTTTAAGAACTCTTTTGAAATGAATCGGTTATTAAAAGAACGCGGTTTGACAGTTTGAAAACGAAGCTTTTGATGAGAAAATATTATTTAAATACAACTAAAATAGTCTTCTCTTCTGGCACTCTGGTTGATTTCCGTCACAACACAAATTCATAACAGCAGAAATAAATAGATTAAAAGGAAACAGTTTATACAGAAAAGAAAAAATAAAAGGGGGAGCAAATTTAAAAGGAAAAAGGAATTTTCTAGGCTGGAACAAGTCAGAGAGAGTGGGCCTATTGCATAATAAAATACAAGCTAATAATATTAGTATTGCAACTCGTCAGCTATATGTTATACAACTTATGAGTTACAATACTAATATTATTAGCTTGTATTTTATTATGCAATAGGCCTCAGGTTGGCGAAATGAAATGAAAAGGAAGAAAGAAAATAATCTGGAAAAGATGCGCTCACCGAAATGAAAGAAAGCGAAGAAGAATGCAGAAGAAAAACAAAGACAAAGGGAACCGTCAGTTTTGGACAAACTATAAATACGAAACATGAAATGGACAGAAATTTCTACAATATGATAAACAAATAGAGTAAATAAGTTTTCTATCACAATACTAAATTAAATACACCTGGCACGATCACCAAGCAAACGAAACGATGAACAATTTCATGACGTCGCATGACATGTGTACCTACATTACTCTTGCCAGTTTATTATTAGGTAAGACCTGCTTCAATACTAATTGAAAATTCAAAATGAAATCAGAAATAACTTAAAAACAATTTGATTCGTCAGGGGCGATTGGAACTTACTTAAAGAAAATCTTAATAATGATGGTGTTTTATTTGAACTAAGCAATGTATGTATATGTTTTACCTCACATTAAAATATAACAGAAAGTTAAATTTTATAAGCTTGTTTCTTCAAAGCAGGGGGGCCTCGAATTGCTTGATGTTTTCTGGTCCGGTTTAGAAACTACAAGTTGGCTAAGTCTTTGTTATTTCTGCAAGCGGTGCGTGTCAAGCCTACAAAAACATTTAAAACGATTAAATAATAATAAAAGTCTACGTCAGCCACAACTAAAACCTCGTTTTTCAAGAGAAATCTGTCGCAAAAGGCGAATCGTCGTCCGATGAAAAAAATTGAGGTTATGTTGTGTAAACTCGCGCGAATTGCAGGCTTTTACATATTATTCGATATTTACCTTATTTCTTAGTCTTCTACAATTATTATTATCATGCATTTTTAACTAAAATGAACAAATAAATCGATTTTCTTCGAGCAATCCATCAGACAACTTCAAGACGTCAATTCAGCACTGCCAACTGCTTAACTTAAAACACCCTAAAAACAATAACCTAATTTTGCTTAAAATATAACCGTTGATTGCATTGATATAACTGAAATGACCATTTAAATTGTAATTAAGACGTAATTGTTTAAGTTTACAAGGCGTTCGTTGCTTTTCCTGCGTTTTTAAATTTTTTCCGGAAAACCAGAATACTCCGCGAATGCAAATGGACGACGGTCATTCATAAACACTCCGACGACCTTGTGACCTACTTTAGTTCCCGGAAACGTAGTAAATCGTCTCGTGACGTCACGCGGAATTCCCTTTCGTAGTAGAATCTTTTCGACGACGGTTTCGGCGATTTCCCGACGAGTTTTGGAATTGAAATCTTGAGGACGTTTAAAGAAGCCCACGAAAATGTCGCCACGATGGAAAATTTATTTTTATTTTCAAGGGGGGGCCGAGGAGGGGGTCCGAAACCGGGTCAATTTTTAATTTTCGGGAAAATAGTTTTTAGAATAATGGAGTCCGGATTTTTTCGTTTAAACTAAGTTGATTTTCAGAGCTGAGAAATGATTTTTTCTTTGAAGAAATCATACTAATCAAATCGATGGCTAAAAGAATCGTTAAAAAAAATCCTGATGATTTTTTAATGTTTCGGAAGATATTTTTTTTTAGAATACAGATACAGATATACAGGGTGTGCCAAAATTCCAGAAAAGTACAAAAATACGCTTTTATATTCATCGCAGGGTGTCCCAAAATTTCAGAAAATTCCAGAAAATTGCGAAAATACGCTTTTATGTTCATTTTTTCTCAAAAAATATGTCTTAACAAATCGTTCACTTCCTGAATTTATATAGTATTTTTATTTCAGTTCGTGTTGAATTTAAGAAAAAATTATAACGTAGGCTTACACAGGTTTAGAGAAAAAAATGGGGCAGTCGATCAAATGCGATTTGACACAAAATTTAAAATAGCTCGGTAAATAGGTACTTAAAGTAAGTAAATATAATGTGATATCATTTTTATCAGCTCTTCAAGAGCTAACCAAACCTGCAATCAAATATATAATGTTCTATTATAAAAGTTATAAGTTAGGTTTCTAACTTATTACATGAACAACATGTATAATTGGAAATAGTTTCAAATTTTGTGGAGTGAAAACCTTTACGACTTTTTTTAAAATATTTTTTTGATAAACTGTACACATTAAAGGGCATATTCGCACTATTTCGAAAGTTTGGGACGCCCTATATATTTTGATTTTCTTTTTTAATTTAATTGTTTCCTGCATTACTATCTTTTACATTTATGTCTTCCTTCTTGGTCCTTTTTTCTTTTCTTGAACGTCTACATTAAAAATTTTGTTGCAAATCGGTTTTGATTGCAGTGAAAACCTCGAGCAGCCTCTGTACAGCTGTTTCAGCCCTGTTTGGGGCTTCGTAAGCAGAGACGTAGCTCAATTTGTCTATTCTACTGCAATGTCAGGTCAAAAATCGATCGTAGGATGTCGCTGTTTTATCTGTTCGTCTGCATTAAAGTTAATAATTCAAATTTAATAACACCGTTCATTCATATGGAAATTATGCGAAATCCGTCCTTTCTTGATTTGCATTTCTCTTTTCAATTTCCTGTTCCTTTTTTACTAGTACCATGCGTCCAAATAGATCTTTGATAAAGGGATCATGGCAAACAAGACGTTTGTCTTAGATTGCTACAGCAATGTGTTTATAAGTTAAGTGAAGAAACATACTTATAAGAACTGTAGAATTTTGAAGGACAAATTGTTTAAACTGAAATGTAGATACAGTCCAAAAAGATTATTTTGATACACGTGAGTTTTTTCTTGATTTTAGATTTGCAAAATCATCAATGTACTTGCTAATGTCGCTTTCGATACTCATCTTCATTCATCAATGCCAAAATACAGGTTTAATCTTCCTAGAAACACAGTACTCCCTACACTCTGTTTTCTATTTTTAATTCGGAGGAGTACTTTGAAAACTTGGAGCTAAAAACGAGCTCTGTTATTGGTAGTTGGCTAGAATTGACCAAGCTGGTTTTCAGCGCCAAAATTACAAAGTACTCCTCCGAATTAAAAAAAAAAAAGAAAACAAAGTATAATCGGTTTCATATTCTGTTTAGCTTTGAAAAAGAGCGTGTGCCAGTGCAGTTTGTTGTCACTGTAGTTACAGAAATTGCAAATGCAAGCTTCCGCAAACTTGCATTAACTTTCTTGGTTTCTGATGGATGTTTCTTTTTTTATTTGGTTCAAAACTAATTAATAACTCCAAGACTTCTTTGTTCAACCCCTAACTTACAATTTGTCATGCGCAGCCCCGTCGCTCCCGTGGCCCTGAGTCCGGGTCCATCAGGCCCACCTGTAGAGGCGACACTGCCGCTGGTGATAGTAGAAACTGAGAGACAATCGAGAGCGTGATGTCAAGCAAAATGAAATAAATTTGTAGAAGTTATTATTAAAAGTATTAAAAAGCCGTTCGTATGCAGATTGCCAAGAGCGAACGCCCTCCTCCGGCTAATATGTAAATAGTTACGATTCGTATAAGGGCAAAAGCGAAAGAATCAATTAAAAACATTAATTCTTGTCATTTTTTATTCATATATTTGTGGCATGTTACGCGTTAACACAGTTAACATTTTCAGGGTAATCACAGGCTTGGGATTCGTAGCTAAACTGCAAACCAGTTTGACAGTTGAAGATGTACATCTGACCTTCGGAGCATTGATAGAACTGGTTGCAGTTAGTTGGAACCGAGTGATACAATTGGTCAGAATCCAAGCGACATTCAAACGAATCGGGATCCGAATCACCATTGCCGCCTGTAGTTGGAGGTGCATCAGTTGCTGACGAAGGGGCAGCAGGAGGGGGGACGGTACCTCCAACACATTCTACATTTTCAGGATAGTCGCAAACCTACAACACGTAAACACTCTTTTATTTCAGCGTTTTTGAAAGAAATGCGACGAAACGTACCTGTTCAGCAGGATTGAAAACTAATCCTTCCTGGCAAGTGAAAATATACGAGTCACCCCCGTAACACTGATAGAACTGATTGCAGTAGGTGGGATGGGGGCGGAAAGAGAGATCGGCGTCGATGGGGCAATCAAACTGTTCAGTTTCACCTGATGGGGTGGTATTAACTTCTTCAACTGCTGTGGTCTCAGGTTGAGGTTCCGGGGTGGTTTCTGGCACTTCAGGAGTAGGTGGTGGGGCAGTTCCTCCAACGCATCCTACATTTTCAGGATAGTCACACACCTGAAGCACAATTAAAAAAAAATGTAGCACTCACGAACCAGGCCGTTTCTTCAAATGAGCACTCACCTGTTCAGCGGGGTTGAAGTGAAGACCCTCTTGGCAAGTGAAAATGTGAGATTCGCCCCCGTAACACTGATAGAACTGATTGCAGTTAACCGGATGGGGGCGGAAAGAGAGATCGGCGTCGATGGGGCAATCAAACTCTTCAGTTTCACCCGATGGGGTGGTATTAACTTCTTCAACTGCCGTGGTCTCAGGTTGAGGTTCCGAGGTGGCATCTGGGAGGGTTGTGTCTGGCAACGGAGCACTCGTTGTTTCCGGCACTGGAGGCTGCGTTCCTTCAGGTGACTCCTCTGTACATCCAGCAGATTCAGGATAATCGCAGACTAAATAACCCGGGTTAAAGTGAAGCCCAGCCGGACATTCGTGCACCTCAATCCCCTGATTCGTGCACTCAAAAAATCTACTGCAATCCCCCGGATAAGGGTGAAGAGGACTGCCGTTATCCCTGCATTCCAGAACGACCTCAGCTTGTGCATAAATGCAACCAAGCAAGACGAAGAGCAGTGATTTTCCTAGAACGAACCAAATTACGAAAACGTTCTTAATATTACAAATTAAACCTTAGACTTACCAAACATTTTCTTGATTTGTTTTTTCTTTGTTGTCGGCGTAAAGTATTGAAGTGAAGGATGATTTGAACTGATGATCGTAATTATTGCAGGGCGTTTATATAGGCTTCAGAAAACTCCATCGTCATGTAGGTACATCAACACTTCAAAGATAAATCATTTGGTTGATTAGATGTAATCATTTCCTTCCTTTAATTAATAATGTTCGGTAGGCAATCGAAAGAGCTTCCTAACTAACTTTTGGACGACCTGATAATTTCATTTCCTGTCGTTGTAATTGCGGCGTGCGTAGCCTAAGTCAAGCAAAAACGTGAATTGACAAAAGTTACTTCCGTTGGGCAGACAATAAAAATTCGGGAAAACATTGTCTTACGTCAAATGGTTACTTAATGTGTGATTGCAAGTGCGCTCGTACTTTTGGGATTCGTTTCAAGAAACAGAAACAAATCGAAATAAAAGAAAAATAATTTAAATGCTATCACCGCCTGAATATTTTTGAATATTTTGAAATACCTGAGAAGCTCTAATTTCCTAAGATTCAATGTACAATGGATTGGTCTAGATCTTTCGGTTTTGTAAAAATCTACATTTACATTTTGTTTAAGAAAATTTAATAATTAAGGCACACCGCCTTGTGATCCGCGTACGGCCTTTTGTTGTTATGGCGAATATTAAGTAAATGGCCGAAAGGGGCGTGGCTTCCTCTTAAAATGCATGTGTGATTCTGCGTATTTGCAAGATCAAAGGTTACCGCCGCATCATAAATGTCAATCGCGCACCGATTTTGTTTACACGGCTTAGACGTTTATTTTGCTTTGTCGGAGACCACCTGCGAGAACTTCAAGGACGTCGCCTTCTGCGCTTGTCAGTTTGTTTGCATTTCAATTTTATTGCTATATCTGATACGCGCTTCTGATTGGTTGCTTGACTTCCCGTTTGAGAATCGCAGGTTCCGGTCAAGTCAAGTTAAGTCAAGATCGATCATCCTCGTCTGGCGAAGAATAATTAATTACAAATAAAATAAAAGACCTTAATAAAACAAACAAATTGAAACGCGAAGAAAAGAGATGAATTGTTTAGAAAAAAAACTAGAGAATGTCAGTGATTCTCGTTATTTTATTTAATCTTTTCTTCTATTTTTTTTTATTCATTTTTTCTCTTTTCTTAATTTATTTCTTTTAGTAAGGTATTTTTTTTATTTTATTTTGTTAATTATTCTTGACTTCTATGGCGTGTATTGACACGATGGAAAAACAAAAGAATATCAATGATTCTTCGTTATTTTATTTAATCTCTCCTCTAGTTTTCGTTAACAATTAATCCCTTTTATTTTTTTTCTTCAGTTCATTGTTGTTTTTTTTTTTGTTTATTTTAGCATAAGAAACAAGAGATCAATTATTCACATCCAGCGCTAATACAAATAACTACACGAAATACAAAGACTAATAAGAACGAAAAACGAAAGAATCTTCTCAAGTTTTTTTTTTGCAGTTCAACTCATTGTTCTTTGTTTCAGCTTATTATTATTATTTATTTAATTTTATCTGGAGAAACAAAAGATGATCCGCCCGTTGTCATGTGACAAAACATGAAATTAAACCAAACATCAAATATCATAGTGTAGAATTTGTTGGAAAACAAAAGAGTATTTGTAATTCTTTGTTGTTCTTTATATCATCTCGTTGGTATTATTTCCGTGTTCTTCTGTTTTTTGCAGTTTACTTTTTTTTATTTTCTAAAGGTCACTGGCCTGTGAACTATTTTTAATCACTCTGTACAATTCTCCTGAGGCCTTCTTCTCGAATTGAGGGAGCAAACTCGCAAGAGAACGTGACGTCAAAATGACGTAGGCCCTCATACAAAACAATATAAATCGTAAGAGACTTACGTCATTTTGACGTCACGTTCTCTTGCGAGTTTGCTCCCCCAATTCGAGAATAGCTTCATAATTACTTTTAAACTAAGTTTTCGCTGCCTTGCAACAGCTGTTTTACACCAAGCAGCTTAGGGAAGAAGGGTCTGATCTACAAGTTAAAATTAAAAAAAAAACGCCGGGATGAAGGAGCATATTGTCAAATAAAACGAATTAATTTAGTAGAAAAATTTTAAAAATATTAAACAGGCCGACCAGATACAGATTGAGCGAGAAAGTGTTCTACTCCACGTAATGAAGAGTTGTAATTTGTACAAGGGCATCAGTGAAACAATCAATTCAAAACATTATTTCTTGTCATTTTTTATTCATACATTCGTGGCATGTTACGCGTTAACACAGTTAACATTTTCAGGGTAATCACACGCTTGGGATTCGTAGCTAAACTGCAAACCAGTTTGACAGTTAAAGATGTACATCTGACCGTCGTAGCATTGATAGAACTGGTTGCAGTTAGTTGGAACCGAGTGATACAATTGGTCAGAATCCAAGCGACATTCAAACGAATCGGGATCCGAATCACCATTGCCGCCTGTGGTTGGAGGCGCATCAGTTGCTGATGAAGGGGCGGCAGGAGGGGGGACGGTACCTCCAACACATTCTACATTTTCAGGATAGTCGCAAACCTACAACACGTAAACACTCTTTTATTTCATCGTTCTTGAAAGAAATGCGACGAAACATACCTGTTCAGCAGGATTGAAGACTAATCCTTCCTGGCAAGTGAAAATATACGAGTCGCCCCCGTAACACTGATAGAACTGATTGCAGTAGGTGGGATGGGGGCGGAAAGAGAGATCGGCGTCGATGGGACAATCAAACTGTTCAGTTTCACCTGATGGGGTGGTATTAACTTCTTCAACTGCTGTGGTCTCAGGTTGAGGTTCCGGGGTGGCATCTGGTACTTGAGGAGTGGGTGGTGGGGCGGTTCCTCCAACGCATCCTACATTTTCAGGATAGTCACACACCTGAAGCGCAATTAAAAAAAAATGTAGCACTCACGAACCAGGCCGTTTTTCTCAAATGAGCACCCACCTGTTCAGCGGGGTTGAAGTGAAGCCCCTCCTGGCAAGTGAAAATGTGAGATTCGCCCCCGTAACACTGATAGAACTGATTGCAGTTAACTGGATGGGGGCGGAAAGAGAGATCGGCGTCGATGGGGCAATCAAACTCTTCAGTTTCACCCGATGGGGTGGTATTAACTTCTTCAACTGCCGTGGTCTCGGGTTGAGGTTCCGGGGTGGCATCTGGCACTTGAGGAGTAGGTGGTGGGGCAGTTCCTCCAACACATCCTACATTTTCAGGATAGTCACACACCTGAAGCACAATTAAAAAAAAAACGTAGCACTCACGAACCAGGCCGTTTCTTCAAATGAGCACTCACCTGTTCAGCGGGGTTGAAGTGAAGCCCCTCCTGGCAAGTGAAAATGTGAGATTCGCCCCCGTAACACTGATAGAACTGATTGCAGTTAACCGGATGGGGGCGGAATGAGAGATCGGCGTCGATGGGGCAATCGAATTGTTCAGTTTCACCTGAGGTGGTTAGTTCTGGAAGCTCGGTGACATCTGGGAGGGTTGTGTCTGGCAATGGAGCACTCGTTGTTTCCGGCACAGGGGGCTGCGTTCCTTCAGGTGACTCCTCTGTACATCCAGCAGATTCAGGATAATCGCAGACTAAATAACCCGGGTTAAAGTGAAGCCCAGCTGGACATTCGTGCACCTCAATCCCCTGATTCGTGCACTCAAAAAATCTAGTGCAATCCCCCGGATAAGGGTGAAGAGGACTGCCGTTATCCTTGCATTCCAGAACGACCTCGGCTTGTGCATAAAAGCAGCCAAGCAAGACGAACAGCAGTGATTTTCCTAAAACAAATCCAATTACAAAAAAGTTCTTCGTATTTATAATTTTTTTTACCTACCAAACATTTTCTTGGGTTGTTTTCCTTTTCCTTTTTGGCCCAAAGTGTTGAAGTGAAGGATGATTTGAACTGATGTTCGCAATTATTGGAGCGAGTTTATATAGGTGCTTCTTGTTGCGTACATCAACACTTCAAAGATAAAACATCGATTGATAAAAGGTAAACATTTCCTTCCTTTAATCAATATGTAAAATTTTCGGTGTGCAATCGAGAAATTCTTCCTAACCGCCTTTGTGTGATCTGATCATTTAATTTCCTGTTGTTTCAACTGCAATGCGCTTAATTAAAAAAAAAAACCTAAATACCAAAAACTTCTCCCTTAAAGAAACCGATTTTTTTTTTCGAAATCCAAAAGGATCAAATACTTCCAAAAGAAAATGCAAATACTTGCAAAAGGAAGAATTTGTTTTTTGAAAGTATTTAGTACGACTGACGGTCATATTGAGAAAACGTTTGTTAGAACAAAAAACTGTACTGCAACCGAGCAGCAACCTTTTTAGAAGAATTTTTTTTGTAAAGCAAGTGCATCCTGTATTGGATAAAAAAATTGTCGTTCGTAGAGCCTGTACCACTTATGTATGTCAGTAATTTACCATATTCTGTGCCATATCTATTGTCTTTGAAAAATAAATCCGTCAGTGGCACAACAAGTCAGTTCTTCGTTTCTGTCTGTTCATTAAAAAAAAATCTAACATTTTTTGATTCTATTACCCCCAGTTCCTCTTAGGACCGCGGTTGCACTTGCTCAAATCTTTTTGTATTAATTTAGTTTTAAATTGGGAATAAACGCCCGTAATATGGGTGTGTCTGTTATCTCCGCCTTTTTCCAGGTTTCAATAAGAACATTCGGTATCTATAAGATATTTTCCATCATGGAATCAATAAATTGATTGCGCACTAATACGACACCTTGTAATTAAATAAAATGTTGCATTGATAGGCACTATAAATTGTAAAATGTACTTATCAATAATTTCTGTTGAAATCGAGTTACTATGCCGATGGCAAACCATGATTCAGAAAGGTTCAAAAACAAGAAAAATCTTGATAATGTTTACAGGGTGTTTGGAATTTGCTAGAACAAAAAAAATCTAATAAGAATCCTTTAATTGAAGTTGGTTCTTGTCCGATGAAAATTGTAAGTACAAAGTTTTTTTAATATCGAACCGGACAGAAATATTTTAGTTTAAAATCATGTTACCATTTCGTTTCTCTTGACGACTTGTTTCTCTTGACAACTTGTTTATTTACTTTTTTTCACTCCTGACGAATCTATAGCGAAACGTTGAGTGTGTTCCCTTCATATTTCTGTCCGGTTCGAGATTAAAAAAACTTTGTATTTAAAAATCCTTTAGTTTTCGAGATAAAAATTACTAAATATTTGGCCAGAATTGTTGGTGCGCCACTGAGTTAAGGTAACAAGCTGTCACAACTGGCGGTACATTTATTATTACCGAAAAGAATGCCGCTTACACGAATAATGAGTTAATGGACATAGCGTTATTTTATGGAGAAAAAAAATGAATTTCTAGGATTTCTTAGGACTTCCAAATGCCATAGTTTTTTTCTTATACTAGCAATTTCCAAACACCCTATATGTACACGATTATATTATTACCTGAATTAGAAACTCTTAAAAAATCGTCAACTATTTATAAACAATATCATACAATAGTTTATACAGTGTTTTTTTATAGGGATTTACGTGCTAAAAATTTCCCCCCTGTTAACTTATGTTATGCTCAAAATTTTAAGCTAATTTCAGTTTCTAATAACCAGTTACATAATTTATTATAAATTACACATTGCCAGAATAACAAATGCAACTTTAAATTAATTATTTTAATATTAAAAGTGGAATTTTTTTTAATGAATCGAGTAGGTCAACGTTAAAGTCACTGCGGTCTAAATGTCTATCTGACGAGAATTAATTTTTGGTTTTGACCTACTCGATTCGTATTTGGTCGTTAACAATTTCAACTTTACACGTTAAAATAATTAAATTAATGACGCGCCTCTTATACTGGTAATGTTTATCTTATAATAAATTATGTAATTGATTACATAATTTATTATAAGATAAACATTACCATTTGTTTAAAATTTTGAGCAGAACAGAAGTTAACATGAGGCAAAATTTTTAGCACGTAAATTTCTATGGCCACAGTTAAAAAAAAAAGCACTGTATAATTAACCTCCGGATAAATATATTTTTGAGTTTTTTGGATTTTTCAAGATTGATTTTTTCAGTTAAAAACATCGATTAATTTTTCGATCTGTTTTCAATCTCTTGTTGAATCGATTATATTTTTTACATTTTTTACAAAATCGAATCGAAATTAATGTTCAAGTTATTTTTTGATTTGAGTTGGAGAAGCAGAAAATAGAAATAGACTGTCGTGTGAAAGACAATGAAAATTGCTATTTTTGCGTTTATTTAAGTTTTAAAATTCCACTTCGTGTAATCTTTGCAAAATATATTGCTCTTTTTATACGAATTTTTAATTTTCAGAGAAAGTTATTTACGTTCCTTTCCCTTTAAACAGTAGACTTTGAAAAATAGATTTAATTCCAATAGTTTTAATTTTTACAAAAAATTTCCTTGGTTTTAACCTGTTGTTTCGGCAAGGGGTTAACCTTGAAGCGGGTTGGTTCTAATTTTCGTTGATTTTTTTTTTAATTTTTTGGGTTGGACTGCGTTAACCTCGATATTAGTTCGGTTTAATTTTTGATAATAATTTATGGAAAGAACTAGAGGACTGAGACAAGAATTATCGAAATACGCAGGACGTAAAGAATAAGAAACAAAAGACTATCGACGGTTTGGGGCCTTAATCTTAATAATTTTTTTCTTGGGCGGGAGTTAACGTTGATCGTTGGATTGGTCCTAATTTTTGTTGATTTTTTAAAAAAATTTCGTGTTTGAGTTTATTTTGAGATTGGTTGGGCTTAATTTTAATTGATTTTGATACTCGACAAAAAAATAATATAAACTAAAGAGACGTAGAAGACTAAAATAAAATTTATACATTTAAGTGATTTTGAAAAATTAAAATAAACAGAAGTCTTCTGTTTCCTTAAATAAATAAATAAATTCGGAACAAGGTTTTTTTTTTCTTAAAATTATGAGCTTTCATTTGGCAAAGCTTGTCGGTGAGCTAATTAATAAATCACCTTGTATAAATCGATTCTTTTTTGCTCGATTATTACTCGAATCGATATTTAACATACATGATTTGAATCCATTCAAAAATCGATGCTTTTGACAAAATATCGGCATACGCTTCTTTAATAAAAATATGTGAGACCGGGCCCTGTTTATCACGTCTGATACCTGCGCCTCATCTAATTTGTCAACCGATTTCTGTAACATAGAAGGTTAATAATGAACGAGATAAAATGAACGCCTGAACGGCCCAGCGGAAAGGAGACCGACCTTGTAATCGCAAGGTTGTGGATTCGAATCGCGCTCGAGTTAATGTCAGTATTCACTTCAGATACCCTTCAGTGTCGGAGACACTGCTTGATTGTATTCTGTTGATTATGTTTCATACATAAATCCTCTTCATCTGCAATCCTGTCTCTGTAATTTGCACTGCCTTTTCATAAATTTGTAACTTAAAATGATTTTATTAAAATTAATAATCTGTTTTCAGAGCGGCTTGTAATTTTTTTTTTTTTTTTGAGACAATAGTATACTTTTTCCGGTATGCATCGTAAATATCGAAACGACAAGAGTTTTATCTCTCCAGTTTTGACGTAACTACTTATAATACTTGATACGTCGACAGGAAATAAAAACACTCGAGGTTTAATCTCGTTTTCTTTTCTCGGAAACACTGGAAGCTTGATGGTATCTCACACATACACGATCGTCGTGAAGATCTTATTTCCGTTGCTTTATTTTTAACAATGCGTTTAATTTCGATTCCGTTGATTAAACTGATTAATCAATTAGCGACCTTTTTTTATAAAACGTTCCGCTTCCGATAGAGAAAATCGTTCTTGATAATTAAGCAGATTTAAGCGTTTTTATAATTTTACGATTTGATCTGAAACGTTCGTACAGGATTGTTTTTGCAACAAAAGCAAATACTCCTAATTAGTAATTTTGTTGAAAGCATCCAATTATTAACAGTGAATAAAATAAGTCTGAACGTGAAGGGCTTTATAGTTGTTTGGTTATGAACCTCAACGAAATGTTTTGGGCCATTATAAACTCGCAAATGAAACCAGCAAGATATTTGTGTAAAATAAGATTGCCCCACTGTACTGACTGATAAAGTTGTTTTCAAGCAGATATTTCTGATCAGGTACACGCTCTTTTATCTGCAGGTGTTCCTACTTGTTTATCTGCGGAGCTTCCAAGTTCTTCCCTACTTTCTGGCGCTCTCGGCGCGTGGCGGACTTGGCGCGCAAACATTCTAATCGAAGATGCAAGTTACAAAATGGTAATATTTTTTTTACTTCCGAGCATTGTTGAAGTTGCACAGTGTTGTGTTCTATTCTACCGAATATTACCGAAATTGCAGCTTTAACCGCGTTGCCAAGAAAGTGCCGGCAAGTCACAAATCCGATTAGGGTAACCCCCTTAGTTCGTATGTTTAGGGAGGAAAACCTTCACTCCAAGTACGCAGGTCAGATCGTGCATCCAGGTTCGGACCATGTATCGGTCAGAAAACAAGTTCTTGACGTTTATGTTCAAATCTGCCGTCTAAGTATTTCAATTTGGCTTGCTAATCTGTGGCTCGTAGAGGACTTGGAGCTCGAGCCAAGTCCGCCACGAGCCGGGAGCGTCGGATCAGTATGTGCGTGTGTGGCGGGCTAATTTCATTCACGGTTCATATCCAAAGCTTTTTGATTTTTTTCTTGCGCTTTCACTTCAGGTGCCAAGTCTGTAGATCTTCAATCTTCACAGTCCGCTGATTTTCCCTATTTTCCAATTCTCTCTATTGATACCGACCCTTACAACAAGTGTCGAATCTTCTTGTATATTTTCAGAATTTATTTTTAATTCGTTTCGTGCACTTGCAATTGAGGTGTCGAATATTGTATCGAGTCTTTGTTTATACCATGAGGTGATAAACTAAAGAATCCTAACACTCAATGTACACGAAAAATGCTGAGACAGATCAATTTTTGATTTTTATTACGGATGTGATGGTGTAAGTGAAATTTTGATGGCGTTTATTTGTTGTCGTAATGTTTGCCTTTAAGCTCCAGTTTTACAAACGGGGCTCAACTTTGAGCTGAGGTTTAAACCCTTAGCAACGATTATTTCGACAATTGTTGTGAAGGATTTAAGCTTTGGCTAAATGTTAAACCGTCATTGTATAACTGGGCCTAAGGCTCACATGACACGGTGATATTTCTTGTATAAAATTTGTGAAAAACTGAGAGAGAGGTCTCGCATTAGCCAATAAATATTCACCATAGTAAACTCTCTGTATCACGTAAATTTTTCAAAAAAATTGACATCGTGTCATACGGCTCTCAGTGGCGAATTTTGTACAATTTGTGCACTTTTTGTATTCAATTTCTTTTCCTTACGATACAGGGTGTATGAGAGTAGACTGATTTGGCCCTTTGATTGAATGGGGTCCTGGGTTGCAGCCCATACAGACCTCGCCTAAATCCATCCCTGCAATAGCGCTTCTGTCCCAGTTCACGCTTCTACATTTTGATTTCTTTTCTTCTCTTCGAATCACAAATCTAATTTACGTTCAAATTCACGTTTTGATTCTGATTCTTTGTACTATTTTTTTTTAAATACATTCTTAGTTCTTCTCTTAAAAAACATCTCTCAAGCTTAGAATGAATGCTAATCCTCTTTGTAATCGCTTCTTTTCTTTTTAATGCCTAAACTGCCTGTTTCGTCAAGTAAAACAGAGAAGCTACGAAATCATCCAAGAAACGTTTGTTCTTTGATTTTGCTGCCGAGTGTCAGGAAAGTCAAACAACCCAAACTTTTTATTCTTTTATTTTGCATACGATCAGCCTAAAGAAAGTAAGCGGTTTTCAATTCAAGTGCGAAGCAATTAATTCGTTCTTTGATTTTACTTCCGAGTTTTAGATTCCAAGTTTTAGAAAAGTCGAGCAACCCAAACCTTTTCTTTTTATACATATACTATCGGCCTAAAGAATTTAAGCGATTTTTAATTCAAGTACAAAACAATTAACTGATAAATTGAACATCGTTATGTTGACATAGATCTATTTATCAGAGCAAATTATTTAGAGTAATCACAATCGATCAAACTCGCGTAGAACCGCTCAGAACCAACAGGAAATAATTTTACCCTTCTCCAAGCCTAAATACGAATGCTATAAAGAAGCCCCTGTCACACGGGTCACTACGGATCGTCCTTCTTTAACAGCAACAAAAGAAAACCTATGGGACTATAGGACAAAAAAAATATTAAAATTTATACATAGGTACAGCACAGTTCAAGTAAAACACCATCACTAAAATCGCATGTTAAGTTTTGCAAATGTGATCATCAACCAACGCCTGCTACTTACAGGCCTGGTTCATTAAGAGGGAGAATACGCCGACTTGAAAATGAAATACAAGAAAAATATTAAAATTTATACATAGGTACAGCACATTTCAAGTAAAACACCATCGCTAAAATCGCATGTTAAGTTTTGCAAATGTGATCATCAACCAACGCCTGCTACTTACAGGCCTGGTTCATTAGGTGGGAGAATACCCCGACTTGAAAATTGATTTATCCGAAATACGAAGCAGTAAAGAAATTCGCCATTTTAACGGCCTTACAGTCGCAGTCTCCAGAAACTGAATAATACCCCGAGGTCTGATGTTCGTACGCGATGACTCAGGCCTATTATTGAAGATGGTCTTAGAGACTCAACGAACCCGGCCACAGGAATTTACACCAAGGAAAATACTCAGTGAAGTGTTATTAGTCAACTCTTCTTTCCGTTCGTAAAAGTCTTCTTTTGTACATTTTGTACATTGTTACATCTTGGAATTTTGTGAAATTCTTTTCGTCCTGGAAATTCTTTACGGCGACATTGAAACCCCTGCGCACTTCTCGCCATTTTGAACTTTGAGACTGGTTCTCGAAACTACCAGGCCCTCATAGACTTATGTTACGAATTTGGGGTTCACAAATTATAGTCGTTAAATTTCAAAACACTTTAATTCAAAGCTATCGCTTTACACAATTAACGACACAATTGTAATGAGCTTCTCTATCAAATAACACTTTAATAAAATGCACTTTCTATTTATTCGAGGTACGAATCCTTCGCTCGCTGACTTCATAACTAACTACCCCTGGCGGATCGTACGGCTTATACAGCAGAGCCCTCTGTTGCTCGAACAAACTAGAATGATCGAGTAGTCTTCGGTCATGTTCTGTGACGCAAGGTGGCGTACTGATGATAAAGATAGATTTGTTTGCGCGTGACGGCTGTAACAATACATTTTTGCCTAAAATCTACATTTCTGCAACAAAATTAAGACAATCCGGATTCTTCAGGCAGATTGTAATTCAAAATCTAAGTATAAGCATTGTTTCTGAAGTTTTTTGAGAAGCACAACTTTTCGTAAAGAATAAATTTTCTGCGTAAAGTCGATGTTAAAAGAGTTTTTCCACTTGTCAAGTCGATGCATGGACACACTGTATGTATTATAATTAGGTCAGGTATTAGTTTTGAGATCCCCTGTATGTTAAGGATTGTAATTCGTCATAAAAAACAAAAATTTGTTCGGTAAATAAGATATTTATGAGTCTGACCGCATTAAACGAACGATAGCGTCCGGAGTTTCTATTTTTAGATATAACTGCTTCATCTTTTGCAAGCGTCTGCAGGTGTATTTCGAATTTAAATAACAATAATTAATTTGTGGCAGGTTCGAAGATCGATGGAGGAATAAACGGTTAACCAATCAAAAGCGAATTGTTTCTTTTATAAAGGGATTTATTTAGTTTCCCTGATTGGCTAGCTATTTATTCCGCCGTTAATCTTCTCTCGTCAACTCTCACACAAATGTATCTACTTTTATTATAAAGGACTATAGATGGCTACAGAGCCAGTAAACATGCCAGATAAAATATCGACAAGAAGCGGCGTAGCTTTTATGTGCCGACAATGGAGGTCACTTTTGCTGTACTCTCTTAGCGACAGCGACGGGTAGGTTTTGAGGCAACCTTTACAGTCCTATTGACACTAAACGTGACTTCTTTCGCTCACAAAACCAAATGATCCAAACGTGTTTTGATTCAAAAACAGACATTCCTCTCTTTGAATCTCTCTATTTTTAGAACTTGTTCGGATTGAATTATGGTTATTTACAAATGAACTGTCGATCAAAAATTCAAGTCAGGCGTTTTGTTGCAAGAACTACGAAATTCAAGTGCAAACTATTCGAAACACGATTCAAACTTTTAAGCGAAAGAAAGCACCTTAATTGTAAGTAAATGCAAAAAGTTTGGTTATTTTATTTTCTTGCGCTCTCTCTAAGCCTCCAAGTGATTAGCAGGTACTCTTCATTGAAATTGGACAATTTCATTCACAAGCGTCGTAACAATATTCTGTTATGTTGAATACGGTGTTTAATTGATAAAGTAATAATTCTAAAACCGTTACGGAAAATAAAAATAAGTGGTAAACGTTCGTTTTGCAATCTTTCGTCGTTTTAAGTATTCGATTGAAATCTGATTTGATTCAATATCTTATCGAATTTACGATGGATTAAACACGTAGGTTCTTCGTAGATACAGTGCATTTAATTTTCTGAGTCACACGCGTGCATTCATTCCAATCCATTCTCAATTACATTCAATTCTGTTATTTTGCAATAATAAAAAGAAAATGGTGCAAAATGCAATACGTACATAATTGTGATTAAAAAAGAAGTTTCTCGTCCGTTGAAATTTAAATAAATTCCTAAACCAATTTCACAAATTTTAAAATAATATACATATTTACGAAATGAAGTTTGAATTTTTTTATTCTAACCTTTACAGAGTTAGCAAAAACTGCAGGTAGACAATACGCAAAAAGAGACATACATTACTAAAATAGAATAGAAAGAAATATAGTATTGCACTATAACAGGGTGTGAAAGTTAGATTATGCACTCAGTTAAGGGCGTTTTTTTCATAGCAGTTGCAACACCCGGTATTCCCAATTTCCGTGGCAATCGGGAAGGGAGAAGTGCTTAAGTAGACCGGGACCGTACAAGAAATCGATATTCCGAGCCCTTCGAGTGTCGACCCAATTACGCGTTGCGTTTTTTAATTAATTTTAATTTTTTCAATTCGTTACTTTCGTCAGTTTGAAATTAATGCCGCAAATGAAGATGCACTTAAGGAACGTTATTGGAATTTGTTCCGATTGCTTCTTTATATTTTAAACTGCTTACAAGAGAAACCGACTATTCGTTTCCTTACGTACATGAATGAACGAAACTTGTGCAGAACTCTAACTTGTTTATTTGTCAGACCTAAAACCTTTTCTTTTTTTTTTGGTCAACTATAATCTCTTAATTTTAAATTAACTTGAAACTTTTGCTTTCAATTTCAACAGAATTTATTTACGAGACAGGAAAGAGCTGTAGGGAAGTAGAATTTGTCGTCGTATTGCAAATCTCTTGTGGAGTACCTCAACGTTCGATCCTGGGACCTACGTTATCTCTCTTTGATGAGGTCTTAAAATCGAGAATATTCAAACAGTATACTTTGTATATCTGGCGGTGATAATGACAGCCAGGGGTGAGAACAACCTGGAATCCTACGTAAGTAGAAACTCTGGAGAAAATTGCTTGATGGGTGTCTGTAGAAACAGACTGCAGATAATAGTATTACCTGAAAAAAAAAAAAAATACAGGCCTCTATGGTTGGAAAGGAGAGTGTCTAAAATTAATATAAAACACCTGGACGTAATATTGGACAGCGGATTAAGTATCTGACCAATCAAAAACCACTTACACTCTAGTTGCTATGATTGGCCTGTTGTTCATTTCATCGCTTACTTATTAGTAATTAAAATAATAAAATAATAATGGGAACACTTTCAGTGACTAAACCACTTGGCAGATGAAAAATACATTTAAAAAAAAATAACACCAGCTGGCACCAATGAGATATGAGGCGGTCTCATTAATAATAAATCAACGCCTCTAATAATAAGTCGATTTTAATTGCAACGAAAATAAATCTGAACTCAATAGCGCGATTAAAAAAAGGCGGCACAATAGATGTTCCTCGGGTATCTACATCTTCAAGTGCTGAGCAATCTCTGGATCTCAGATAAAAAAAAATTGCAATCACCTTATCGGTTGTTTACGACGTGCGTACATGCGTTCTTTACGATGAGTCAAGTTTGCGTTAATACAAATGACCCAGGAATGATGTGTTGCGTCTTTGAATATCTTAAGCCAACGCTATGAAAGAGATACCCCCGCTCTCGCTTGTTTTGGGGAAACGAGAGTTCATTTACAGAGAAATGCGCGGCAAATAAATACTTAAGTCGTAGCTGTAAAGTTTTGTAAAGTAGGGGTGCCTTTCCCCGCTACTGAACATCCCACTTTTACTATTCAACGGTTTCTTTTTAATTTCATTTAAAGTCGGCTTCAATTACTTTATAAGAAAACGTTCGTAACAAGTTCTATCTTGAATGTCCGGATTTGCTTAAATATTTAGCCAAGATGAGTCTTAACAACAGGGAGGGTGTAAAAAATCGAATCACACGATTTATTTATGTGATTCGGTCCTGTAATTATTAATAGTGTTTTCAGCTGACTGTTTTAAAACTATCTCAGAATGTTTTAATGCATACAGGGAATAGAGATGCTCTCCTAATGCTCTAGAGTAGTGAGTTTAAAACGTAATGAATTTTGGGGCAAGTTTTGAAAGAAGTAAATGAGAACTCTTTGGTATGAAAGAGAAGATATTGCAAACAAAAAATTTTTAACAATGCAGTTTATTAAATTAAATCAAATTATGTATATAAAATAAATATAAATAAAACAGGCACTCATGCTCATAGTTTAATGATACAAACAATTATTGGACATGACATATCGCATAAACATCCAGCGTTAAATTATGCTTAATATCTTTGCTGCAACTGTTTCCGTCCCATGTAAATTACTATAAATTACTAAATACGCTTGGTATGACGGAATCAGTTACTTACTGAAACTTTAAACTAAATTAAGAAGAGGCCTGCTAATACAGCCGGCGTTTCCTGGATAATCACAAAGTTGCCTGACGGCGCTGAAGTGCAGATTGGCAGGACATAAGAATGTGAACTTCACGCCGGAGATGCATTGATAGAATTTGGTGCATTCCTCTGCGGGTCTGAATGAAATGTCATTTACGTCAACGCAATCCGGATCTGGTACGGCTGGTTCTTCTTCTGGTACACCTGGCTCAGGTTGTGGCTCTGGTTCTGGCTGCTCTGGTTGCGGTTCCGGTTCTGGCTGTGGTTCTTCAGGCAAACCGGCTACACAGCCAGCATTTTCCACGTAGTCGCAAGCCTGTTCCCGAACATTAAAGTGCAAATCGCTGGGGCACGTGAAGACATACTTGTATCCACCAACGCATTGATAAAACTTCGTGCAGTCGGCCATTGGCATGAAGCTCAAATCTGGAGTACCCAGACAATCCGGATCGGGTAGTTCTGGTTCTTCCGGTTGTGGTTGGGGTTCAGGTTCGGGTAATGGCTCGGGCTCAGGTTCCGGTTCTGGCTGAGGTTCCGGCTCGGGTTGAATTATTTCTCCGCCATTAGGATCGCACGCCACCAGGTCCGGATAATCGCAGACTTGCTTCTCAACGCTGAAGTAAAGGTTCGCTGGGCATTCGAACGTGTATTTTAAGCCTGCGAAACATTGGTAGAAGTGAACGCAGTCGTCCAAGGCGTAGAATGAGAAATCGTCCTCGCGGACGCAATCAGGGTCGGGGACTCCTTGCGGGTACTCAGGCGATGGATTGACCTCACCAGGTGGATTATTTTCTCCGCTTTCTCCGGGTGGTAAGTAGGAACCGCAGTGGGCGACTTCCGGATACTCGCAGACATGGGTGTCGACATCGAAGTACAAGCCAGCGGGACAGGTGAACACGTATTTGTAACCACCAACGCATTGGCAGAACTGTGTACAATCGGGCATGGGTAAGAAGGTTGCGTCTGGATTCTCGAGACAATCCGGATCGGGGATTAAAGGTGGTTCCGGTTCTGGCTCAGGCTGTGGCTCTGGTTCTGGCTCGGGCTCGGGTTCAGGCTGTGGCTCCGGCTCTGGTTCAGGTTCGGGCTCAGGCTGAGGCTCCGGTTGACCACCAGAGCCTGGAACGCACACCACATCTTCCGGATAGTCACAGACCTGCTTCACCTCGCTGAAGTAAAGATCTGCCGGGCACTCGAATACGTATTTGTAGCCCTCGACGCATTGGTAAAAGTGAACGCAGTCATCTAAAACCTTAAAAGAAAGATCGCCGTTCAGAAGACAGTCTGGATCAGGAACTCCGGGTGGAGATTCGGGGGGCGGAAGGACTTCGCCGCTTTCTCCACTCCCAGGTGGGCCGGGTGGTTCGTAGGCGCCGCAATTGGCAACTTCTGGGTAATCGCAAATGTGCGTGTCGACATCGAAATACAAGCCAGCGGGACAGGTGAAAACGTATTTGTAACCACCAACGCATTGGCAGAACTGAGTACAATCGGGCATGGGTAAGAAAGTTGCGTCCGGATTCTCGAGACAATCAGGATCAGGGATTAAAGGTGGTTCCGGTTCTGGTTCAGGCTGTGGCTCTGGTTCTGGTTCGGGCTCGGGTTCAGGCTGTGGCTCTGGCTCTGGTTCGGGCTCAGGTTGAGGTTCCGGTTGACCACCAGAGCCTGGAACACACACCACATCCTCCGGATAGTCACAGACTTGCTTCACCTCGCTGAAGTAAAGATCTGCTGGGCACTCGAATACGTATTTATAGCCTTCGAAGCATTGGTAGAAGTGAACGCAATCATCTAAGACCTTAAAAGAAAGATCGCCGTTCAGAAGACAGTCTGGATCAGGAACTCCGGGTGGAGATTCGGGGGGCGGAAGGACTTCGCCGCTTTCTCCACTCCCAGGTGGGCCGGGTGGTTCGTAGGCGCCGCAATTGGCAACTTCTGGGTAATCGCAAATGTGCGTGTCGACATCGAAATACAAGCCAGCGGGACAGGTGAAAACGTATTTGTAACCACCAACGCATTGGCAGAACTGAGTACAATCGGGCATGGGTAAGAAAGTTGCGTCCGGATTCTCGAGACAATCAGGATCAGGGATTAAAGGTGGTTCCGGTTCTGGTTCAGGCTGTGGCTCTGGTTCTGGTTCGGGCTCGGGTTCAGGCTGTGGCTCTGGCTCTGGTTCGGGCTCAGGCTGGGGCTCCGGTTGACCACCAGACCCTGGAACGCACACCACATCCTCCGGATAGTCACAGACTTGCTTCACCTCGCTGAAGTAAAGATCTGCTGGGCACTCGAATACGTATTTATAGCCTTCGAAGCATTGGTAGAAGTGAACGCAATCATCTAAGACCTTAAAAGAAAGATCGCCGTTCAGAAGACAGTCTGGATCAGGAACTCCGGGTGGAGATTCGGGGGGCGGAAGGACTTCGCCGCTTTCTCCACCCCCAGGTGAGCCGGGTGGTTCGTAGGCGCCGCAATTGGCAACTTCTGGGTAATCGCAAATGTGCGTGTCGACATCGAAATACAAGCCAGCGGGACAGGTGAAAACGTATTTGTAACCACCAACGCATTGGCAGAACTGAGTACAATCGGGCATGGGTAAGAAAGTTGCGTCCGGATTCTCGAGACAATCAGGATCAGGGATTAAAGGTGGTTCCGGTTCTGGTTCAGGCTGTGGCTCTGGTTCTGGTTCGGGCTCGGGTTCAGGCTGTGGCTCTGGCTCCGGTTCGGGCTCAGGCTGAGGCTCCGGTTGACCACCAGACCCTGGAACGCACACCACATCCTCCGGATAGTCACAGACTTGCTTCACCTCGCTGAAGTAAAGATCTGCTGGGCATTCGAATACGTATTTATAGCCTTCGAAGCATTGGTAGAAGTGAACGCAATCATCTAAAACCTTAAAAGAAAGATCGCCGTTCAGAAGACAGTCTGGATCAGGAACTCCGGGTGGAGATTCGGGGGGCGGAAGGACTTCGCCGCTTTCTCCACTCCCAGGTGGGCCGGGTGGTTCGTAGGCGCCGCAATTGGCAACTTCTGGGTAATCGCAAATGTGCGTATCGACATCGAAATACAAGCCAGCGGGACAGGTGAAAACGTATTTGTAACCACCAACGCATTGGCAGAACTGAGTACAATCGGGCATGGGTAAAAAGGTTGCGTCCGGATTCTCGAGACAATCAGGATCAGGGATTAAAGGTGGTTCCGGTTCTGGCTCAGGCTGTGGCTCCGGTTCTGGTTCGGGCTCGGGTTCAGGCTGTGGCTCTGGCTCTGGTTCGGGCTCAGGCTGAGGTTCCGGTTGACCACCAGAGCCTGGAACACACACCACATCCTCCGGATAGTCACAGACTTGCTTCACCTCGCTGAAGTAAAGATCTGCTGGGCATTCGAATATGTATTTTAACCCTGCGAAGCATTGATAAAAGTGAACGCAGTCCTCAAGGGCATAAAAGGCAAAATCGCCTTCGACAAGACAGTCGGGATCCGGAACTCCTTGTGGGTATTCAGGGGCAGGGTCGGTCTCGCCGGGTGGATTGGCTTCACCGCTTTCTCCGCCGGGTGGATTGGGGGGTAAGTACGAGCCACACTTCGCAACCTCGGGGTAATCACAGATATGTGCCTCAACGTCGAAGTGTAAACCATCGGGGCAAGTGAATACGTATTTGTTTCCATCGACGCATTGGCAGAACTGCGTGCAATCGGGCATTGGCAGGAACGTCGCGTCGGGATCGTCCAGACAATCTGGTTCGGGAATTGTCGGTTGCTCCGGAATAGTTTCTCCCGGATTTCCTTCTGACGGAACACAGTTGGCAAGCTCGGGGTAATCGCATTCTTGTTTCTGCACGTTGAAGTGAAGATTGGCCGGACACGTGAATACGTACTTGTATCCTGCAAAGCACTGCGAGAACTTCGTGCAATCGGCCGTTGCCTTCAGTGATAAATCAGGATTCCCAATGCATTCCGGGTCTAGGACTCCGGGGGTTTGAGAAGGTTCGTCTTCATCGTTTTCCGTGTTTTCTTCGTCGGGCACTTCCGGAACTGCGACGGAGTTGCAATTTGCAAGCTCGGGATAATCGCATCGCTGTTCCGCTGTGTTGAAGTTCAGACCTTCCGGACAATTAAATAAGTATTTGTATCCTGATACGCATTGATAGAACTGGGTACAACTGGGTGCTGGTTTGAAAGACATGTCGTTAAGATCAAGGCAGTCGGGGTCGGCCAAGACCTTGTTGCGAATGTCCCTGGCGTTGGCACATGCCAGGAACAGACACAAACCAATGACGAGTTTATCTACAAGAAAGGGAAAGAGATAAATAGAAAAATAAAACGAGCAGGTGGGCGGTGTACTTACCAATCATTGGAGAAAAATTACTCACTTACTCGCTGAAAATTCAAAGGTGGCTAGGTATTAGCAATTATGAACTCAATACAAGACTGAAGGTTTGGTCGTTTTGGCCAACTTAAATACACGTCCTTATCTGGTTCACAACAAATAATTGAGTAATTCTTGAAGAATTTAACATCCAAACAGAGAACTGCCGAAACCGATAAGATGTAATTAAAGATTGATAAGGAGCAAAGCAATTAATTTGTTTAATTTCCTTATATTTCAATGTGATACGATCTCGAGATATTTATCGCCTCTTCTACAAAGTCTCCATTATATTTCGAAATTTTCCTAATTGTTGTTTCCCGTTTGTACTCGGAAGAAATCATAGTTTTCCAAAGGTTTCTTGCGCTTCGATTTTCTTCGTTCACCTTTTTTTGTATAAGATATTTAAAGTAATTACTTTCGCAAACCATTTGGACAAACGAGTGCTCTTGGTTTGATCTAAATGTACTTAAGATGATAGCGAAAAAACTATTCAGTCTAAATGGTGATATTGATCACCGCTAGTGTACCAAACAACTAAATTGTTGTTTACTATTATTGAGTAATACCAGGAACGTAGTAGTATACCCATCAAAGGGTATGCCGACATACGTGACGCATCTTTGCATGCGAAAATACCCTCGCGTTTAAAGTTCAAATTGTATGTGAAGTAGATCTTGATATCAACAGGAAATCTTTCCTTTGATCGGAATGGAATGAAAGTAGCGAAATCGAAAAACACATCTTAATTTACTCGAGTTTAAAATTGTACAGAAGAAACTATTCTGAACAGGGGCGCACCCCATTAAAGTTATAATTTCTTCTGATCGATCACAAGACGTGTAGAAATACAGTACGTCGAAAAAGCGTCGTACTTCAACCAATACAAACAGCAAGTCGTAAGTCGTACGTAAATAAACGAATATTAAGCCGTTGCTAACATAAAAGGGCCGTCACCGAAAAGTGAGCCGGTCGTCAATAACTTATACTATACAAAAAGAAAGAGATACAGTCATGAATATACCTATCGTGAACTCCAAAGACGAGGCTGAGACAAGTCCTAACGAGCTTTCAATCCTCCAAGGCTACGTAAAAACCGATGAAACGTCATAAACTGAGGAATCTGGACATCCTCAACCCAACCAAAAATGTGAACCGACCTCCAGGACGGCCACGACGTGAAATGCGGGGCAACGCCCCTACCAAAACCAACCAGGCCCTGAGGATTTCGCTAAACAACCAGTGTGCTCCGGTAACACGTTACAAGTTAATAAAATAAAACCAGCCGTGCCTCCAATGTTCGAAGGAAGGGTTTGCACGAATTAGAAACATCAATAGGAACTGATGACGTAAAGAAAGCCCAATAGCCTTAAAGGTCGGTCGGGAGTGAACGCAATTTAATCTCTCCGTCGAAATAACTAATGATGGGCGAAACTCCAGTAGCAATCTGTTACTGTTACAAAAAAAAACGCAGCTTAAACCACGTTTTGCATTTTACTAGTTTAAAGATATTGCTAATGCAATGCTTAGTACATAGCCAGGGATGGTTAGATAAGGAAAGGTTCACAAGCAACCCACACATCTGGCTGTTATTATCCGACAGATTATGGAGCCTATTCTGTAACAAAAGCGTTAAATTTAAAGGGCTGTTAAATTTTGGTGCTACCGTAACAACCAATCACGGAACTGTATTTTGAATTTTAAAGAACCTCAAAAATTTAACAGCCCGTTAATAAGTTACAGAATATGCCCCTATTTTTGTTTATTATTAAAAAATCGCAGACTGCTATATAGCAACCCATCACTAGTCAAATAACCACTCGCAAAAAAACTTTAATTTACATGAACTGGTTATGTAAAAATGTAGACGACGCGACAGCGCTATTTTATGACCCTCGCCTTTCAAAAATATAAACAATCGCTCTGTTCCCGCGGAAAATTCGAAATACACCTGCAGACGCTTGCAAAAGATGATGCAGTTACATATAAAAATAGAAACTCCGGACGGTATCGTTCGTTTAAGGCGGTCAAATTAATAAATATCTTATTTACCAGAAAAATGTTGTTTTTTATGACGAATTACAATCCTTAACATACAGGGGATCTCAAAAGTAATACCTGACCTAATTATAATACATACAGTATGTCCACGGATCGACTTGACAAGTGGAAAAACTCTTTTAATATCGACTTTACGCAGAAAACTTATTCTTTGCGAAAAGTTCTGCTTCTCAAAAAACATCAGAAACAATGCTTATACTTAGATTTTGAATTACAATCTGCCTGAAGAAACCGGATTGTCTTAATTTTATGTTGGAGAAATGTTGATTTTAGGCAAAAATGTATTGTTACAGCCGCGATGCGCAAACAGATCTATTTTTAGCATCAGTACGCCACAGAACATGACCGAAGACTACTCGATCATTCTAGTATATTCCAGCAACAGAGGGCTCTGCTATATAAGCCGTACGATCCGCCAGGAGCAGTTAGTTATGAAGTTAGCGAGGGAAGGATTCATACCTCCAACAAATAGAAAATACATTTTGTAAAAGTGTTATTTGATAGTCAAGCTCATTACTATTGTGTTGTTAATTGTGGTAAGCCGCAGCTTTGAATTAAAGTGTTCTGAAATTTAACGACTATAATTTGTGAACCCCAAATTCGTAACATTATAAGGAACTCTTTGAGGGCCTGGTAGTTTCGAGAACCAGTCTCAAAGTTCAAAATGGCGAGAAGTGCACAGGGGTTTCAATGTCGCCATAAAGAATATCCAGGACGATAGGAATTTCGAAAAATTCCAAGATGTAAAAATACATACAAAATGTACAAAAGACCTACGAACGGAAAGAAGCTTTTAAAAATTATACAGTCTAAACAACTTAAAAAATCACATACATTAAATTTTTCTGACTAAAATATTTGCATTCTGTCTAAGAACTTTCATCTTCTCTGAAAACTTCAGAAACCGTACTCAAGTATAAATTTTGAAATACAGAGAGCATATTTTTGAAGCGGTTTCCATTACTCAATTTATTGCTAATAGTATTTTCTTCGACCCCTTCACATCCGATACTGATCCAGTTTCGATTTTTCTTTTAAACCAAAAGAAATGGTTCACGTTACATCGCTGTATTAGGAATCGGAAACTTTTCATGAGAAGGTCAATCGCATATTCTCACTTAATCACTTCCAAAACATTTTATCAAATAAATGCGTACTTCTTTAGCCAATATCCTTGCTAATAATCATCCAAAGTGTTAAAACTTATCAGCTGTTTGTTCTCTAAGAACACCAGATTTGTTATAAAATTGTCCAATGTAACCGTCCCTCGAAATTTAAGCATTGTTTCTGGAGTTTCTTGACAAGCAGAAGTTTTTGTAAAGAATAAGTTGTTTGCTAAAGTCAGTAATAAAAAAGCTTTTCCTCTTGTCAAGTCGATCCATGGACACACTGTATATGACAGGTTCTCATACAGAAGTTTACTTGGTGCGATCAACGACAAACAAAAATAAATCGATATCTTACACAAAAGAAACAATTATTTGTATGTATGACACAATTACTTTTAACCCTAAAATTTCAAGAATAAGTGAGATCAACTGGTTGAGTAGTATAAATAGAGCACCGACGTACGTCCATCGTATTGACGCTAACTGCAAACGGGTTTGTACGTGGGCTGCTGGAAAATTTTCTGGAATCTAATAGGCCTAGAATTGTGAGTTAGCGTTTATCAACTGTCATATTTGAAAAATTTGACGGTTTTCGCTTATAATTCTATTGACAGTTCCTATCCAAGTGAACTAGTTTTGTTTATACAGCATTTGAGATAAAGTGATTTTGTGTAAACTTGGAAATCTCGCGTGAAAATTTTCGTGCCATGATTTTTTACGATTTCAAATGTGGTCTAACGCCGAAGCAATGCCCCGATCGGCTTCATTTGGCTTTTGGAGATGAAGCACCATCAAAGAGCAGTGTTTATAATTGGTTTGCCGAATTCCAACGTGGACGTACCTCTCTCAGTGACGAATTTCGTGAAGGTCGTCCATCAACATCTGTTGTTGCCACTAATGTAGATGCTGTGCGTGAAATGCTCGAGCGAGATAGACATGTGACATACCGTGAGATTCAAGCATCCTTACGCATTGACATGAAAGCAATACACCAGATTTTGCATGATCATTTGAACGTACGAAAGCTTTGCAGTCGTTGGATCCCACACAATTTAACAGAAGCGCAAAAGCAGGGTCGTGTCAAATGGTTCGAAGAAATGCTCAAGAAATTCAATGGAGGTCGTTCAAATTTAGTTTATAACATCGTTACTGGTGACGAAACGTGGATCTATTCGTACGAGCCAGAAAGTAAACAACAAACTACCGTTTGAACCAGGTAGATAAACCAAAGATCTAAAAAGAAAACTACGAAATTTCTGATGAAATACCTTAAGGCATACGCCAGAAATCAGTAGCTTAGATAAAAAGCTAAGGAATTTAAGTTGGAGGAGGCACTATTGCGGACCTTAATGGATGATTCCAACACGTCCGATGTTTGAAATTACCTTGGAGGTCATCTTGCGAAGAGTCTTCAAACCTGTATAAAAAAAATGGTTCTGCTTAAATATTATCTGGACCTAATCACCATAATTTAATGTCTTGGAATGCGATAATGTGCAATGGAAAGGAATATGGGAGCTCCTACTCTTTAGATCTTAACGCCTTACCGTTCTTTCGCCATCTCATAGATTCAAATTCAAAGCAAAATCTTATAAGAATGATGACCTCACCTCATAGAGTGAAAACCTTAATGTCTTGAAGCTCCAATAAACATTCCATCCCGTTTGTCTGCTTGCGGTCTTTTTTTTTAGTGTCTTAGTAGACATAATATTAGTACTTCTGCTCTTCCTTTCTTTTATTTTCAAACGGTTTATACCTTCACCTTCAATTCTAAAATTCTCTAATGCTACGGGTTGTAATACTCAGATTCTTCTGTCTTCTTACAGGATAGAAATGGCATGAACTCAAGGCCTTCAATGCCCAATCAGTTTAAGATCTTCCGTTTGGATCTTCATTTGGTATTCTTTACGAGTTCAAGGTAGCGACTCGTCTACAACCTTAACCATTCCTAACCTTCTTCCGTTTCACTGTTAACCTTCCGCTTACTCTTAGCTTTCACTGCTTCGTTTTCACAATACATCCTCGTGAGAACTCGGGTATATGTCACGTTCCCTTTTTCTTCAAAATTTCTTTTTACCTTTTCATAATTTATTTTGTAATTGTTTATCCTTTCTTTTGTATCAATTGAAATTAGTGCTCAATAAATTTATTGTAACACACGAGGGATTTTATTTGTTGTACAGTTTCTGAGTTCAGGAACCGCCCTTCGAAAGAGTTTGAAAGAGTTTATCAATTAGCGAAATAAGCATCGCTTTGAAGAAGTTCCTGAATTTCAAAAAGGACAAAACGTTTGACAAAATGAACCAAAACCAACAAAAGTTGTCCGTTCACGCAGTGCTGCGAAGCAAATGATTGCTTGTTTCTTTGGTTTACGGAAAAACCGTAAATGCTGATTGGTATACTACAATTTGTTTGCCGGAAGTCATCGATCAAATAAGAAGAAACAAAAATGAATTATTCTCCATCATGACAACGCCAGCTCTCACTCGGCCAATCAAACAATTGATTTTTGTCCAACAAAAATGTTGAATTAATGACTCATTGTCCATATTCATCTGATTTATCACCTAATGATTTCTTTTTGTTCCCAAATATCAAAAATAAAATGCGTGGCGAGCGATTTTCGTCGGCTGAAGCAGCGGTTGAAACATTCCGGACACTGGTTTCTGAGGTACCATCTTTAGAGTAGAAAACGTGGTTTAGAAATTGGTTCGAGAGTATGCAAAAGTGTATTGACGTCAAATACTTCGAAAAACAATGATACCGTTTACCAAATTTCAGATGCGTTTTTTCATACCGTTTCCAGAAACTTTTCCAGCAGCCCACGTATTTAAACGCCTGATATATATTCTGTTGTTGTTTTTTTCTTATTCTGATGTTTAATGTGTAGCGGGACACACACTTCGTATAATTCGCGCGAATTGAACGATGTGTGTGGCCCCCTTTAGTGAATCAGAGACCTAGATCTATTTTGCAAAATGATTAGAAGAATTCTTACAAATTACAAGAGAGATTAGAATGTTTACCAAAAAAAAATTCTTGTCTTGATCTTTCATCACACAAAAACATTTTTGAATGTAGCAAACATAAATAAACACTTTTCTGTTATTCATTATTGTTTTCGAAATGTGCACCTACAATCTCACTAATAAACTCGTCTCATTTGAATAGTTTGCGGTCCGATCAATTGCGTTGACAATTTTGTTTACCAGTAAATCGACCTTGCGATCAGATGATTGAGACAATAAAGCTTACGAGTTGATTAGTTTTTCATGTCGATCACTATCTGGAGAAAGTGCTTCACCTGAAACTTTACGATCACTCTAAAACTACTTACTTAAATGTGTACAAAACGTAAAAGAAAATATGGTTAGGCCTAGTATAAATGTTTTGGATTTGCATTATTTTCATGTCTTCGGTTTTCTCTTAACCGATTCTAATTAGCAAAACGTATTGCTCTTCTTCAATCTAGAAAGTGATTGAATTTGTTATCCACTATTCCGGAAAGTTGATCTTTCAACGTTCCTTTAAAAATAAGAATGTTGGCATTAAAAAAGAATTTCTCATCTGAATTTAATTTTACTTACAACAAACGCACCGCACCTCTTCAATCCTCACGTACTTATCTAAACTGATAAAAAGCGATTTGCATTTTACATATGTTTTGATTTCTATCAACTTATCGCGGTGTATTTCGGTGCATTTCATTTAGTAAAATACCTTCTTTTTTTTAATTATATGGTAATAATAATAGGTAATTAGTTTTCTTAGTTTTCAAGACTTTTCATCCAAGATTCTGTTTAATTTGAGAATTTAGTCGACGATAATCTTTTGCTAAATTTATTATTAGAAGAAGAGGCCACCAGGAATTTGAACTGCAATCAAAACCCACCAACCAGAGCGCCTACTAAAGACTGGCTATATTTTGGAGTGGGGAGCAGCTCGCTCTTCGACCTCTGTTCATCAATCCAAACCCGGCCTGTCTTTCTAGTAGGCACTGATTAAACGGGACCGGCTCCGGATTCATTTTGCATCGCGATTTACAACTTAAGCCCGTTTTTTTCACCTCCTGATAAATTTATCTGCCAGGCATTATCCTTCGAAACCATTGTATCGATAATAGTTTTTCGAGGATATTACCTGGCAGATAAATTTATCAAGAGCTGAAAAAATCGGGCCTTAATCACTTAGTTCTGGTACAGTCGCGATCATCTGAATCGAGCTATCTATGCCCTTATTGACGGCTACTAAACTGTCAATCGGTCTCGATTAGCTTCATCACGACTGTACTACACGTTTAACTTGGCTAACTTCATCTTTGTTTTCTTTGGACGTGAATTTACAAGACCTTGCTCATCTCGTAGTTTCCGGAATCAGTCGGAATGTCTTGGTTCTTACTCTTTTTCTTTCCTAATGTTATCTTCATACTCCAAAATTGCTGCTGGAGTAGAGTTGATAAGGAAGGACGCTGAGCTCGGAGGTAAAATTAGTTGAGTTATGCACATTATGGAATGTGCACGTTAATTGAAGAACAGCCACATACGTTAGAACTGATACGGTGTGAAATTCAAAATAATTGTATAAATTCGATGTTTTGTTTTTTTTCAATAAATTATGAAACATTATGGGGCGTATTCTATAACTTTTGAACGGGCTGTTAGTTAATTTAGGGGTCCTTTTAAATTTAAAATACAGTTCCTTGATTGGTTGTTACCATAGCAACAAAATTTAACACCCCTTTAAATTTAGCGGTTTTGATACAGAATAGACCCCTATGAATATGTAATGAAAAACTAAGGTGAAAAAGCTGTACTTTAAATTAACACTGTAACGGTTCGGGTTCGAGTTTCCCGGAAATAAGACAACTCACTTGATTTAAATCTACTTTAATTTAACTGATTTCGAAATACAAGATAATTTTAAAGAAAAAGAAGTTCTTGATGACAAAATGAAATTAAACTTAAAAAAAACCTCACGAAAACGCGATTCTCTAATGACTAACTCTTTTCTTAAAAGTAAAAATAATAATTGTTTGTGTCTCTGTCACTATTCTTAGTTTACTTTCGCACTTTCAGAAAGGGCGTAGTACTACTCTGCGCTACAACACTGTTTAACTTTATTTTGAAAAGTATCTACGGTTTTGCATCAACATTTCAAAAATAGTTGACTTTGGCTTGGCAAAGTGTATAAAATGTTTAGCAGAATTTACACCAAAATAATAAATCAAAATGCAAAAGAAATTGGAGACTTTTCTTTAAAAAAAGAAAGTAAAGTTAGCACTCGGTCAGTTTTTGCAATCACCCTGTCCTAAACCGATTAGTATTCTGGTACATGCATCACTCAATTAAAAAAAAAGAAAAAAAATTTATATGTCTTATACATCTTTTGGATAAAAAAAAACAGTCATCACACGTGCTTAGCTCTATTTCGAGTCCAGTGACGTAGAACGATCGGGGGAACAAGGGATGCAATTATGGTAGAGCGACGTAAACATCTCATTCTACGTATCATTAAACCTCCATGGCTCTTAAAACATAAATCGCAGTAGAGTTGAAAAAGCAGTCACACATACTTAGCCCAGTGGCGTAGAGCGATCAGGGAAACAAGGGATGCAATTGCTCAAGGGATGCTCATGGTAGAGCGACAATAACATCTCATTCTACGTATCACTAAACCTCTGCGGCTTTTAAAACATAAATCGCAGTGTAGTTGAAAAAGCAGTCGTCACACATACTTAGTTATTTCTTGAGGCCAGTGACGTAGAGCGACCAGGGAAACAAGGGATGCAATTATGGCAGAGCGACAAAAACATCTCATTCTACAAATCACCATTTATCACTGAACCTCTCTATGACTTTTAAAACACAGATCGCAATATAGTTCGCTGTAGAATGCTGGTATGAAACCATGGAGGTTAAGTAACTGGAGGAGTAACAAACGAGCCGCCGATTTTAAGATTTTAATAATAAAGAGCAACAACATGTGCGTAACAAAGTACGCGATACTCTACACTTTGTTTGTTTTGCCAGTTTTTCAATTGAATAGTGTAACTTCTAAATGGTCCAAGTGCCAATTCTTTTCTGTTAAAACTCTCCCAAATTGTGTTCTCAGTTTTGGAATTTCTATGTATATTAAATTTTTTCTTTGTTACTTTAACTACTATTACAAGGGTTTCAGGTTCAATTTCTCGGAAATAAAATTGGCACTTGTGACCAGACCATAACACTCTTCAATTGGGATTCAATTTTAAGCTCCGTTTTATTCCTACGGAAACAATGTTACCGTGGGAATACAGCGAAGCTTAAAGTTAAACTGTGATGGAAAAACCGAGCCCGAATGCCCGCGGCCGGACCGGTTTTTTCAGTAATGTACACGTTATACGCCTTGCGTCCTCCACGTACGTAACCTCGATGTGTGCAACAAGCAGATATTTTGATACAGAATTTATGATTTTTTTTTTTTATCTTCGAATCCATCAGTGTCACGAGGAAGTACATTGCTGAGTCGTTGAGCAACCGCAAACGATGATTGCAACATTACAAGATCGCCTAGTGAAGATTGACTCACGAAATGCACAATCAAATCACAATGAGTGTAAGTAATTCAAGTTAAAGAAATGAAAGGCCTTGCCAATTTTACAAAGATTTACTCCAAAAATTGTTGATCCTCTTGACGATCAGCTCATGAACAGCTTGACTATCAGCTCATGAACAGCTCGACGATCAGCTTTTAACAGCTTGACGATCAGCTTATGAACAGATCGACGATCAGGATGTAACAGCTTGTAATAGCTTGACGATCAGCTTTTAACAGTTTGACTATCAGCTCATGAACAGCTCGACGATCAGCTTTTGAACAGCTCGACGATCAGGTTTTAACAGCTTGTAATAGCTTGACGATAAGATTTTAACAGCTTGACGATCAGCTTATAAACAGCTCTACGATCAGGTTGTAACATCTTGTAATAGCTTGACGATCAGCTTTTAAAAGCTTGACGATCAGGTTATGAACAGCTCGACGATCAGGATGTAACAGCTTGTAATAGCTTGACGATCAGCTTATGAACAGCTCGACAATCAGGTTTTAACAGCTTGTAATAGCTTGACGATAAGATTTTAACAGCTTGACGATCAGCTTATGAACAGCTCGACAATCAGGTTGTAACAGCTTTAAACAGCTTGACGATCAGCTTGTAAAAGCTTGACTTATCAGCTTATGATCGACGCTCGACGCTCGACGATCAGGTTTTAACAGCTTGACGATGAGCTTATGAACAGCTCGACGATCAGGTTGTAACAACTTGTAATAGCTTGACAATAAGATTTTAACAGCTTGACGATCTGATTATGAGCAGCTCGACGATCAGGTTGTAACAGCTTATAACAGCTTGACGATCAGCTTGTAAAAGCTTGACTTATCAGCTAATGATCGACGTTCGACGCTCGACGCTTGACGATCAGGTTTTAACAGCTTGACGATCTGCTTATGAGCAGCTCGACGATCAGGTTGTAACAGCTTGTAATAGCTTAACGATCAGCTTTTAAAAGCTTGACTATCAGCATATGAACAGCTCGACGATCAGGTTTTAACAGCTTGACGATCAACTTATGAACAGCTCGACAATCAGGTTGTAACAGCTTATAACAGACAACACATTATTGAAACAACAAATGCAGAACAGAAGCAAGATTTATGTTGAGGAAATTAACATACAGCACAGCCAGCAGCTCCAATCGTAACAGAAGAAATACGCTTGCAATCGTTTCAAAAGATGATGCAATCTCATCTAGAAACAGAATCTCCGCGTCTTATTTAAAACACACAAATTTAATTTAAAACCGCGAATTTTATACTAATTTATGGCTGGAGTATTTTAAAAACGAAAGCCCAAACAAGCGTCTAAAATAAAACGCAAAGCGTGGGATCATTTTGAAGTTTGCAAAATTAACTATTTCATCAACAACGAAGGTTGTGTGCGATAGTAAAAAAAAAACTTATTTTATCGCAATAAAATTCCGACGAACTGGGTGCGGTAAATGAAGCGTTTTAAACACAAAAAAGAATTTCTTCATATTGCGAAATCGAAAATAAATGTGGGTCGAACGGAATATATTGCTCGTTCCCTAAGGGCGGTTTTCGCACCGTAACTTTAAAATTATCAGAAAATATTAGGACATTTTTATGATTTACTTACGCAAAAAATTAATTTCCCAATTGGTAATCCCAGTCTTTTGTTTCCTTTTCTTCTTCACACACCCTGTACTTACTTAACTAGAATTTATTTTTCGGGGATTGAAACATTTAAGTTGTTAAAAAATTCAAAGTAATAGCTTAGTAATTTTCATAGGATTTGGAAATTTTACGTTTTGTAACATATATGTATATTGTGTTATTTTTATTTTGTTATATTTATTGAAGTTTTACATAATTGGTCCTGGCGGTGAATCGTCCCGGCGATGAATTGTCTCGGCAACAAATCGTCTCGGTGGCGAATCGTCACGTACCAACCTAGTAACTTAAATTTACGACGCCATTTTATGACTGTCTCGCCTTTCTTAATACAAGCAATCGCTCTGTGTTCCCACGGAAAACTCGAAATACACCTGCAGACGCTTGCAAAAGATGAAGCAGTTATAACTAAAAATAGAAACTCCGGACGGTATTGTTTGTTTAAGGCAGTAAAACCCCGCCGACGATAATATAATCAAGCGAATGCAAAACAATCATCTTAATTGCATTACGGCCAATGCGCTAAAATTACAAACAGCAAATAAATATGCATAAACGGTGTCCCAGCTAAAACTTACTAACTGCTGCAACGATAATTTTTCTTTCTTTTGAAAGATCTTGATCTTCATTTTACGAAGAATAATATTTTAACAAAAAGTATTAGGCATTATTATTATTATTATTACTGTTTAATCTTATCGTTATCACACGATGCATCTGAGCTGATAGCATTGCAGTATATTCAGCGGCGTACTTCTGATTTAAAGACACACACTACTTCTGTTTCAATGACGTAAATGGAAGCACGTTTAAAAATAAATATGGCGTTATCTTGTTGCAATGCACCAATCACCATCCACCACCCATTTGTTATTAATTAAATAACGAATGTTTAAGTAAATTGCACGCGTAAATATGCAGCGCAATAACTAAAATAAAAAAAAACAAACACTAATTACAATAAATAGATAACTAACTAACAAGAAAATATGACAAAAAAGAAGATGTTTTGAAACTGATAAAAAAGAAGTGCAATACAGTGTGATACATCATGAACAAAGTTATTTGGAAGAAAAAGATAAAGTTATTATGTGTGGTGCCGGACGTATGTTGTGTTTAATCTGTTGATCTCGTAAGAAGATTATAAAAAAAACACGGTTTTTTACTTTTTTAATTAAAATTGAGCAATATCTGTTTTTCTGGTATTTTTTTTTTTTTTAAACACGTTAATATCCATTAAGCATTCAATGTGATTCACGTAATTCGTTTAAATTATCTAATTTATGATGACCAAAATGAAAAGACGGATTAAACAATAACAACTGATAACAATGACTTGCAACTTAATTTCTACAAAAATTAACATCGTGTCATGAAGTCATGAAGACGTTATATAATACCGGGTGATCAACGGAATTCATAATTAGAGGAGGCTGTGATTGGTGCTATTTTATGCCGTGTGGTTGGATATACTGAGAAATAAATAATAAATTGACAGTTGTCATATTTGAGGTTACGCTCGTACTTAGTACAATCTTTATTTTGTTATTCTATTTTGTATGGATGCTGGTTTAAACCCGTTTTTAGAATATTAGGGGAGGCTCCATAACAAACAAATCCGTTTATTATATTATCATTCAATAAAATAAACAAATTTCACAATTTTGACATTTTAAATGTCAAGCCTGTGTTGCCAACTTTTTGGAAAATATCTAATTACATATTCCGTTAATCGCGTGGTATAAGTGTCTTCTGGTTTGCTAAAACCACGCGCAAGTAGTGATGAATTATTTTAAGTGCGGCTGTCAATCATTTAAGATAAACAATACGATAGTGTCACATCTAGAAATAACAATACAATAGATAAAGAGGAACTAATTAAATCACTGCAATCAAACGAATTATTATAGCTAATGGGCGTTAGGTTATTCGTCTCATCAAGTTACCTAAGAAAACAAAATTAAACGTCTCGGTTTAATTTAAAAAACTGAGGAAGGAGAAAAGTGTGTCAAAATTCATTTTTGTTTTCTTTCGCCATGTTCTTTCTTTTTCATTAGGTTATTATTTTGATCAAAGTCAAAAGTCTTGTTCCTTTTGCACACCTCACTTCCCCTCCATCGTTGAAATTAACATATAAAGTAGCGACATCTTACTATCGCTTTTTGACCTAACATTGCAGTAGGATAGACAAATCCCGCTTCAATTTGTCTATCCTACTGCAATGTTAGGTCAAAAAGCGATAGTAAGATGTCGCTATTTTATATGTTCATCATTCTTACATCGCATTTGCGAATAAATTGGGCAAGTCGTTTTTGGTCTGCAGTGGGAATGTCGAGCTACGTTTCTGCTGAAGAAGCCCCAAGCAGGGCTGAAACAGCTGTCCAGAGGCTGCTCGAGGTTCTCACTGCAATCAAAAACGATTTGCACAAAATTTTTCTAAAATCTTTCATTATGCTTTGACAGCAAGCATGGCCGCCTTGCATGGGGGACTCATTAGGAGCAAATCCCGCTTCAATTTGTCTATCCTACTGCAATGTTAGGTCAAAAAGCGATAGTAAGATGTCGCTACTTTATATGTTCATCATTCTTACATCGCATTTGCGAATAAATTGGGCAAGTCGTTTTTGGTCTGCAGTGGGAATGTCGAGCTACGTTTCTGCTGAAGAAGCCCCAAGCAGGGCTGAAACAGCTGTCCAGAGGCTGCTCGAGGTTCTCACTGCAATCAAAAACGATTTGCACAAAATTTTTGTTGAAATTAACGTTCCTTTTACGTCGAATGAGGAAGCACAAGTGAGGAAATTGTTTCTCCCCCTCTCCGATTTAAAGGAACCATCTCAACTAGCCTATGCTCAGGTTATTTGTAAAAAGAATGGGACTATTAGCTGCGCTCCTTTTTCCACAAATCACATAAACGTCATTTCGGTTGGCAGGAACAAGTAACGTTGAACTGAGATTTCTTTCTCCCGCCTTGCCACTCGGACACTCCCACTAGGGAGTATACCGATTAATCTATTCTCTCACTCTTACTTGCATTAAATGCGTTTGTTCTATTATCCTTCCTACCCCAATCCATGTACCGCTCCAATTATCGTTAACGCCTATTAGTGTTTAAATATACATCCAAACTTACTTGTTCATACTAACGGAAGTGACGTTTATCTGATAGGAGGGTGGGATTTATGGCAAAAGGAAAGCACCTAAAATCTGATGTGGAAAATGCAACTTTTATGAGCGTTGCATTTCCAGTTTGTTAGATACAGTTGACTGCAGAAAAATCGAATACGTTGAAAATATCAAAAACGCGAAATTTTGATATTTTTGGAGGATTAAACCTGTCACCTGAACCCGACCGTTTTTGGACAAATTCCAGCGGCTTGAATTCACAGTCGAAGGGAAAAAATCGCAGATAATTACTGTTTCCTGTAATTGTATTTTCTCCAAAATGGTACTGTTAAAATACATCTTGACAGATTTTAAACAAATTCTAAGCTTGTCCAATTTAAAAGCTTTTAATAATTGTTAAATGTTACCTTCTATGAAGTCATATTCAAACACTAACGTCTTGGAGGGAAAAGCATTTACAGGAAACTGTAACTGTCTACTATTTTTTGCTTTCGACTGTAACATGTTCATTCAACTGCTGCATTAGTCAAAGCAATCAGCCGGGGAATTACTATTCAACATGTTTACAAACGTCAGCGACTAGTGTTTCTAAATTTCTGATCGTAACGTGAAAAATCCAAGCCGTTGCTATGGTCACCTAAACGCGTCCATTGCTACGAAGCGACGAACACGGCAGATTTCTGTTTATAATATTTTGTAATGTGTCCTTTTCTCATTAAGTTTCTCATAAATAATTCATTGTTCTCGTACAAACAGAAACAGAAAGTAAGTAATGTTTTTTTAATACGTTGTTTGAGTCTATGGTTTGAGTGTTCACAATTGGTGTAGCTTGCAATGTTGAAATGCAGAGCACAACAGCGGTGTACAGGTCTCTGTTTTTTCTTCTTACGTTTCAAATTGATTTATTTCTCCAAAATGATACTGTTTAAATATGACTTCACACATTTTACAACACAAAAGTTTTGAACTTCCCCAAGTCTAATCTGAAAGCATAAACAATACTAAAAGCTTTCAAAATCATTGAAGTTTTGCTGTTGAAAGCAAGAAAAGTAGACAAACTACAGTTTCCTGTAAATATTCTTTCTCAAAATGCCATAGATTAAAGAGGAATTCACAGATTTTATCAAAGTTTTAAACCTGTTAATTTTGATAGCGTTTATCTTTTTAAATGTTATCTGTGAAGTCGTCTTTAATCACTACCATTTTCGGAAAGAATGATTACAGGAAACTGTAGTCTGTCTACTTTTCTTGCTTCCGATTGTATTTAAACGGTACGATATTGAAGAAAGAAAAATCTACTGATAAAGCCATAAATAAATTTCTTCTTTTACGATCAGTTTACACCGCCAAAACATTGAATTTGTTAAAGTTTTCAAGGGCCTCAACCTGCACCTTGTTCGGCACTGTAATAAAAGTAGGTAAGGCAGGATAAAATTTTGGCAACACTGTTCTGTTAATAATTTTATAATGGCAGAAAAATCTATTTTGTATGTCATGTCAATGAATATGTTTGCTTATAGAAATTCCAAATTAAAAACTAGGACGTACGCATTAAGAAATAACAATTATAAAAATCTAGCCTAGGAACTTTTGACGGGAAAGCAGGTTACCAACTGTCAACATGACGTTCTGAAAATCAATTTTGCCATTTACTCGGTCGGTGAAAACAAGAACGTCATTGTGGGTAAGATTTCGGTGGTAGTAGTCGTTGTGTCTTATTTCTCGTTTCTGCGTTAATTCGTGGCAAATATCGTGTTTGCGCGGTTATAAATAAACAAATATCCGTTTAAAATTGGTTAACATGGCCGATTTAGATGATTTTTTCGCCAAAAAGGACCGGAAAAAATCCAAAGCGAAGAAATTCTCCACCACCGAAGAAGTCGCCAAGAAGTTGGAGGATCCGAAGAAGAGTGAAAAACCCGTGAAGAAGGAGCGCGTCCAAGATGGTGAAGACGGAGGAGTTCCTCAGCAAGTAAGCCAAAGTGGACCAGTTTGGGAATTTTTTTTAGGTTAAGTCGGCCATATTGTAAGTTGAACTTTTTTTTAAATTTTATTAGGAGCAGGACGAGTGGAAGGACTTCGAGGAGGAAAAAAAGGACTATTCCGGATTGAAAATCGGTAATTTAACTATTAATCCTAATGGAGAGGGAAACACCAGCGGTTCGGAGAGCAGTAGCGAACAACAGCCACACGAATCCGGTAGTGAAGTTGAAAGAAAGGTTGGCCCATGGAAGAAGATCGAAACGGCGCCGTCTGAAGCTCCACAAGAAAGAGAACCAGTGGAAAAAAAGACTGAACCGCCCCCGATTGTTACTACAGGAGGCGCGTATGTACCGCCTAGCTTAAGGAATCAGCCACAGCAACCTGTCCAGCAGAGTCGTCTTAGAAGTAAAGCCGCTCCAGATATTCACAATGAAGAATACTTCCCTACTCTTTCTGGTTCAAAGACTGAACGAAGGTAATTTTTATTACAACTGAATCAAGGTCAATGTTAATAACATTTTTACATTATCAAATATCTTATAAATAATATGAATAGCTTGTGAATGGCTTCTTATTATTTATTATATAAATTTAAATGAGGGCAACAGCAGTTTTGCCATCAGTCATTGTTGCTTGCTCTTTAACAGAATGTTGCAATTCTACATAGTTGACTTAGTTTCTCTAATTTTATATAAAGCTTAAGCCAGAGGCAGAAAGTTCAGAATCTATTGAAGAAAATTGAAAAATTGTCAATAATGAGAACATGTTAACAAAGAAAAGGGGAGAAAATGAATTTGCCTTAAAAAAATTAAATTTATAGTCTGCTTCACTTTAATCTGGAACTTTAATAGCAGATTTAATGTGCAATTAAGTTTTGTCGGTGTTTTCCTGCTGAGAAAATAAAAGGTGCCTCACAAAATGTAGCAAACGAGCAAAATCCTTGTTGTGTCTGTGGAAGATAAGGGTACTATAGTTGTGTTGTGTGTAATTTTTTTATTTAATTTTTTTTCAGAAATCGAAGTGAAGCATCATTTGAAGTCGTGTCCCATAATAAATCGAGTTCCCTTAGACACGCGGATCAAACGAAATTTGCTGGCAGTCAAGGCCCGAAATTAACTCTCGGTAATCGTTACAATACTTTAAGCAATGATAGCTAGTGTTCCCAATTGTTTATAGACCTCTATTGCAATGCTTAGTGGCCATATGGAACGGACTCTTTCCCCGATTGTATCCCAGAATGAGTTATGTAAAATTCAGTTAAGACAAATAAACTTTACTTTCGAAATTTCAGCCTTCCATAATGGTTTTAAAGTTCAGTCATATCAGATCGGTGTTTCAAATATTTGTTAAGTATTGAGCATTCTGTTTTTTTTTTTTTACTGTTTAATCGAAAGTGATAATTTGTTAATAATTTTATTAAAGGAAATTTGTAATTATTAATTATTGGTTGTCATACTATAAATTCTTGTGGAAATATATGCTAATCTTTTTTTTTTTTTAATACTTTTTAGTGTCAATATTTGTACTTTTTCCTTATTATTATTGTACTCAAATAAATATATAAAATAGTTTCACATACAGGATTTGTTTTATTTGTGTCGCACCGAGTAAGAATTCAGAAAGAACTGTTTATTCCCAAAAACAAATTGTACTTTGATGTTTTTCATTTGCTATTAATAACATTGAAACTAGACAACACAGTCTAAATGACAACATATTTCTGTTACCTCTTCATATTTATTGTACCTCTCTGGATATATTAAATTTCGAAGCGGTCACGTATCTGAAAGCATCCAATTATCTTTAAAAAAAAATGTAAACTTGTAACTAATCAATTAATATTTAATGCATCTTTAAAAATTTAGATCTTCTATAGTTGAAGCTTCGCTGTAAACAAAATTAAAATGTGCGTTTATTAGTAATTAATATTTAATACTATATCTTTTTTATGATTATAATTGGTGTTTCGTTGGTACCTTGTAACATATTGTAATCCGTGTTCGCCTGTGCTGCTGTAGCTTTCAAACATCTTGTTCTTCAGTAGATCTGGCTTGAAGTTTTTAATAAAATAAATCCAGACCGTCAACAAATTATCACCAGCCAGATCGATGTTCTTGACCGCATGCTCTTCTCTCACGTAGAAACTCGGATGGTCTTCTAACACGTCGAGATTGGCCAGTACTTTGTCGTCTACTTCATAAACTTCACCGGTGACGAAATTCCCAGTTCCTTTCCGCACAGTGATTATGTTTAAGGAAGAAAAGAAATAATGAGAGGCCTTCTTACCTGGACTGTACAGAAGGAATGGTATGTTATACTGGGTGGCGATTATCAAGGGATACTTCTTCGTAGTTTGGGCGTTGCACACAAATTTGTAGTATCCGTTGTCCTTTGAAAACCAGTGATGGTTCGGCTCTCCAGTTTTCAAAGTGCCATATACGAACACTTTGTGCGTGCTTGAGGACATGTTCCTTCAACCAATTTCAAATTTAGTTTAACACTCGTTTTGAAGTCGTTTAAATAACTCGTTTTGGGTAATTTATTGAGTTTTATTTTGAATGTTAAAGAGAAACCTGTTTTGTTTAATAAAATGTTAGAACTTAAACACTGAATCAACTTATAACAATCTTTAAATATTTTCCTTTCTATTTGAGTTTATAAAAAGTGTAGTGTATTTTAAATAGCATTTACTTAATTACTTGTAAGAGTAAAATAGGCACATTCTTTTGCTACACCCTGTACATGAAGCTAAATTTAACAAAAGCGCTCTTTTAATTGTATTTTTAATTGTTTAATTAAATTTAAATTTGAATCTGTCATAGAAGAGTACCACTAGCGCCCCTACCAACCAATTTTTTCTATAGACAGCTGATTTGCATGCAACAGGAGAAGTAGGGTGTGGTGATTGGGTGTAGAGTTATTTTTTGTTTGGCCCAAAATTATTTAAAAAAAAAAGAAAACGGAACGATGGTTTCGGAACTAATTGGTAAGAAATACCGACGCTTTTTTTAACCACACCATACGTTTGCAAGTACCTAACACTAACCTATTATTAAGCTGCACCCACAATAATAAAAGATAAAGAAATGCAAAATCACAATTTCCACTTAGAATTTATAAATTTAATTAGATGTGAGATAGGTACATATTTATTAAATAAAGTTTGTACCTAAGTGCGAGATTATTTACATACCTTGCGAAATGCACGACATTGGATTTATTAACATGAAACTTGCTGTAAAAGTTCAAATGTTGAAAAGCCGAGTGTATAACGCAAGAAACCTTTGTCATGTTTAAGTTTTCATTTAAATATTTATTTTGCTCTTTTGTTTTCTTGCAAAGCAACACATTTTATCTTTCTTTTTTTTTTTGAGGTTATAAATAGATATTGCAACATTGGATTTGAATGAGTTTAGTTCATTTTAGTAGTCCCGATTTTTGATAAAGTGAGGCCATAGAAGTGAAAACGTGTGTCCTAACTTACAACTTATTGCACTGTACGTCAAGGTCAAAGAATAATCTTTTTCACTTGAGATTTTCTTTTTTTTTTCCTTTTGAAAACACGTTAATTTGCGATGCGTTAATTTAAATTAAATTTTAATGTGTTTAAAGTTGGTAAAACCGCTGAAAACATCATCAGATCAAAGTTGGCGGAAAAACCCGTGACGACCTTGGTTTATTATAATGTTATGTTATGTTTATACACAAACTTAATAGCGTTTTCCACTGGCTGCACCAGTGCGCACTGAGTGTATCTCCATCTCGGTTCAGCTTCACGTAATAAAACGAGACAGAGATACACTCAGTGCACACTGGTGCAGCCAACGAAAAACGCTATAATATTGCCAGGTAAAGCCACCATCACGAAGCAAGCGTAGCACGTCACAGCTAATAATAGGTATATTCGTTTTAGATGACTTGGGTTGCCGCAAGTCACCTGCGTCAACGAAATGTGTATTCGTTTTAGATTTTCGGCATGCTGTATTTGACATTGGCATATTCGTTTTAATTGCCACTGCGGCAACGCTGGTGTTGACGCAATGTGCACCTACTCCAGAGTAGGGTTTAGTTGCGTCAACACCAAAGTATTGTTTACTTAACCTTAATTTAATTATTTTTCAGCAAGGTCGGTGTTCATCACACAGAAATAACTTTGTTTGAATACAGTCGATGCATTTATTTATTTGAATGATGCACACTTTACATTAATTCAAGCAGTTTCTTGTTGATTCAAACATTTTTTTTACTTGAATAGAATACATAATGGCTTTTCTTTTAAATAAATGAATGCATTGAACGTACTTAAACGAAAATTATGTTGATTTAACATTTTTCTTTTCTCTGGGTACAACTTGCCATCACAAACTATTCGTTTTAGATCAATTTCTGATGCAACCATAACTTGACCTAGATGGGCATCAGCTACTTGACGATGACGTTATTGTGGCAAACCCAGCATTTCTAAAACGAATATACCTAATGACGTCAAAATAGGCCAATGTTGCCACAAGTAGCAGCGGCAAACAGAAATTTAAATGAAACGTCATGCAGTAAAAACGTCAAAACGTTCGTTTATTTCTCATTACTTACTTCAGGGATTGTTAGTATGAAATTTGGAAGTATGTAATTGAACTTACAATACGACTCAGTTTACAGTAAGCTGACCATACGTCCCGATTTTTTTTTACGATTTGTCCTTGAAGCTTTAGTTTCATCAAACTAAGGATATTATTGCTTTGTTTCGCTTAAAAGTTTAAATCGTGTTTCGAATAGTTTGCACTTGAATTTCGTAGTCGTTGCAACAAAACACCTGACTCGAATTTTTGATTGACAGTTCATTTGTAAATAACCATAATTCAGTCCAAACAAGTTTTAAAAATAGAGAGATTCAAAGAAAAGAAAGTTTGTTTTTGAATCAAAACACGTTTGGATCACGATTTTGTGAGCGAAAAAAGCACCTGATCGTGATAGGGACTTTAGTTTCGAAAGAAACTGTTGGGGCGCGTTCAGAAACTGCATCGGGAGAGAACTTTGGGCGTTTAAAGTGCAATGCAAAATGCACAAAATTACTTACGTGAGAGAGAAAGAATAATATTCAGAGGGCGCTCTTTTTTTATTCTTGAACGCAGCCTTATTGTAAAATGTTCCAACACAGCAGTATTCAAAAATACTTATTTACTGATTTCGAATGATTTAAACTGCAAATTGTAGAAAACTCAAACATAAACAAACCATACACGAACGCTACTGCTTGCCAGCTGATCTGGAGCATTCAAAAACGCGAAAATTCCCTAGGCGGAAAGTAGTTTTGATCACCTTTGGGTATTTACTTTCTCAAGTACGCTCAATCATTTACGACCACAGTGTAGTTTTGAGTAAGACGACGAACTCGTAAATCCGATTCAGATGTACAGTCGCGAGCAATAAATTTTAGTCGTCATTGATTGATCGCCAAAGATTTGTACTTGACTTGTATTTGATTAAAAGTAATGAGATTGATGTCTTAATTTTGGGTATTGGGCTTAATTTCTTCAAATTTTATTTATTTTGGACCCTTTTTTGACGAAATAAAACAAATTTGTATGAAAATTTCAAATTTACGGAATAGACTAGTGACTAAACGTCACAGAAGGGGGAGCTGAGTCGTTTACTATCTTTGTCTAATAAATCAAACGTGTGTCGTAAATTACTCTCGCGGTAACGCCGGAGTAGACTTGAACATAACCTAAGTTAAGACAACGAAATTAAACAAGTTATTACAGTTTTATAAGTTGGTATCCTGTACACTATATTGGAAAATGGTTGACAAACTCATTGCATGCTTTCACAGACATTTTTTTTTTATTTTGTTGTTTTAGGTTATGTTTGTTAGTGGTATGTTGACCTGCAGCTGAACTAAGCTCAGACAAGCATTTTATACATTTTTTTTTAATAACAAGTAAATTAACTAATTACGTGCAATAAGCACAACTAAAATAATTTTATTGAAACTTTTCATCCGTAGTTTTAGTGATAAACAAGAGTTTACACAACACCTCTCTGTGAAGCAAGTATTTTCAGTTTGTTTGGCGTAACCCATGCATTTTTACAGTCCAATAGAGTCCGTTTCAAATTTCGCGCCAGCTTTAGGACCGCCCACTTTCCTAATCTATTGAAACTAGAGATGGAATTCCACCCGGTGCAATCGTTTGCACTGGTGGAATCTCGGAATGCACCCACAATGCACCTGGCGCATTGGATGCTTTGCCCGGTTGCCTACATTTATATAAGACGTAAGAAAATGCTTCAAAATGACACCAGATATAATATATTTTGTACGGACTATCGCTAGACAATTATTTTGTAACGTTAATTTCAAAAACTTACTCATTTTGTTCAGATTTTAAGCTACAAAGCTTTCAGTTAAACTTAAAAGTTTACTATTCAGCAAGTCATCATACACTATGAACGATTTAAACCTGTAAACCACCTGCAAACAATGAAATAACATCAAGAAAAGATTATTTCTGATTCGATTTGCGCGGGAAATTTAAATTTTTGAATGCACCCGGTACATTCATGTATGTACTCTGGTGAATCCATCCATGTGGGTGTTTTCAATGCACCGGGTTCATTCCCTGGCCCATCTCTAATTGAAACTGACGTTTTATTTAACAGGGACGGCCAAAATGTATTGCTTGCGACAGTACAACTGTCAGACCATGGCCAACTTTATCAATAACTGACGCTTATTGATAAAGTTGGCCATGGTCGGACACACGGAACTCGGTTGATAAATTGCTGAGGTTATGCGCGAATGTTTATCTTCATACTTGACAACATGGCGATATATTGCCAACTTAATTCTCATTCACTTACGGTTTTTTTGTTTTTCATGTTTTTCTAATATTTTAAGATGGTACGAGTTTTCGTTTTCAAATGACATGTTAGTATTGACTCTGTGGTTTTCGTTTCGTGTTTTCCTTATCGTTTATTTACAATAATTTTCCTTGCAATTTGCAGAGTTTTATAAACTAAAGACGTAAAAAGCGATTTTATTTATTTTTAACCAAATTGTTTTTTTTTTAAGATACAAGATGATTCGGAATAAGTTTTCGATCCGTCATGAGCGTATTTATTCTACTAAGGTCATGCAAGTACGAATTTGCAAGAAATAAATTTATCAGAGGCCTTTCAAAAATATAGGTTTGCGACTGTTCGTTTTTTAATATCTTTAAAACTGTAAAAGGCATGTGAACTTTTCTTCACAACAACTTCAATTAATTTTCTAAACGTTCAATTAATTTTCTAAACGTTGTTTCAGCAAAACATTTTTATTACATTCTGCGATCATTAAATTAAGTATACACCCTTGGTTAGCTGCGTTGTTTACAAAAAAAAGAAACTATTTGCTTCTAAACCGGTTTTTTCAAGCCCGATTTTTTACTGGCACTTCTACTCCCTAATTTGGAATTTTGCCCTGAGCTTCGCCTGTTAGAAATCTGACATATTAAATCATTGATGGTCTCAACTTCAATACTGCACTCGGATAAATCGTTGCCCTCCAGAATCAATCTCTTTAACCCTATGTTCAAACCAGCAGCTTCATTCTGCTCGATCTGGTATTTCAAAACGTCTGCTATAGCCTGAAGTCCTTCGGCAGATATTTTATTATCTAAAAAGGAAAAAGAAATCAAAACATTGTTTAATCAGTACCACCCCTTGAGAGTTAAGTACATGCAAGGTTTAAGTAGGATAATTTAAGGTTTCCTCGACAGTAAATTTCCATATCCTCCGGGTAACATTCGGCTACGAATGGATGTAGATCTCGGGGAAGTACCACGTTGTTGGTCTCAACGAGTTTCTTTTCTTTTGACTTTTTCTTCTTGACGCTTGAACCAGATGACACCGACATTTTATCTGATTGCGGATTAAAATGATTCAGGAACTTCGCATTCGAACCAAGGAAAGTCTTTGTTTGTTACCTTTTGAGGATCTCCTGGATTGCGATTTTGATTTCTTCGGGGTGGTGGTCTTTGATGCAACGGAGCCGCTGGATTTCTGCGAACTATTTGATTTGCTTTCTGCCATCTAAAAATCAAGGGGTGCATGCGTTTAAAGAAGAGGGTTTGTGCTTCTGTGTCTCACTAATTCAGTTGCTTTCAAGAGGTTTGCCAAGTTACGCTTTCTTCGGATGACAATCTCGCTGTGGCGCAGTGGAAATTTTTGAAACACTTCCATCAGGCGAGTGCAACCACCGTCGGTGAAGAAATTATCTGCCAGATTTAAATGAACGAGGCACCTGTTACTTCTGAGTGCGTTGGCAATTTCTTGCACCCCATCGTCTGTTATAAAATTGCTGGCGAGGTTCAGTGCGAGCAGGGTTTGAGGGAAGGGGTCTGAAAGAAACTCGGAGATTTTTTCGACGCCCCTGTCGTTGATTTGGCAGAATTTTAGGGATAAAAAGAGTAAATTGGTGTTTTTTAATAAGATGTAGAAGTTCTGGTATTCGTTGGGGTTTCCGTTCAAGCTGAGATCCTCGATGGAACTATTTTGTTGAAGCATGTACTTCACAGCTTTTATGTGCTGGTGGTCCAAGTTGCAAAATTCCAATCTGAAAGACCATTGATTAAATTAAAGTATCTAACAATAAAAACATTTGGAATTAATCAAGTAATAATAATTAATGACCACTTTTAAATTAAAAGATTATTTTGATTTGAATATCAAGTCAGCAAGAAAATGTACCGCTACTTAGCCTTGGCAAAATCGTATGTCGTGGCTTGCATAAAAAATTTGCTATACAGGGTGCAGAGAATGTATTGCACAAGTTGAATAACGGACAAACGGTTTGATACTTAGATCTGACATTTGGTAGAGCTAAACTGGTGATAAAAGACCTTTTTGACATGAGTTTCATTTGTTTTGTGCTACAGGAGTCGCCATCGTAAATTTTTGAAATAGCAACGTGGATTTAATTTCGAATAAAAGTAGAGCATGGAAGTAACGAGTGTTCAATAAAAAAACGGTCAAGTAGGCTGTAGCAGGCTTTTGTTGTCGGGAACGCATGTCGTGATTAACATCATTTGAATTTGACAACTTTGACAAGTTGACGGTTAACCTAACTAATAAAAGTCGAAAGCTGCTCCTGCATTTTTTTTCTAATATTTATACTTAATATAAATATTCGGTAATAAACGTTTATTTGAAATGTCTTCTTTGAGTTAAAGTGAGGTTAGAAATGCAAGTGATGCTTCACGCTCGTCGTATGAAGAGCCCTACGCTATACGTTCAGAATAAATTCATAGCTATCTAGACCGTTTTTTTTTTAATTGAACACTCGTTATAAACGTATGTCGGAACCTACAACACTAAGCAAGTGTCAAAGCAAATTGCTGTAGTAATCTGAGACGAACGTTTCGTCTTCCATGATCTATTTTTATCAAAAATTTGTTTGGACATATGATGACACATCATGGAGCTCATAGAAATTAAAAAAAAAGAATATTTATTTGCTTTAAGCTTTTCATCCGTAGTTTTAGTGATAGACAAGAGTTTACACAACAGCTCTCTATGAAGGGAGTATTTTCAGTTTGTTTGGCGTAACCCATGCATTTTTACAGTCAAATAGACTGCCTTTCAAATTTCGCGCCAGCTTTAGGACCGCCCACTTTCCTAATCTATTGAAACTGACGTTTTATTTGACAGGGACGGCCAAAATTTATTGCTTGCGACAGCACAACTGTCAGACCATGGCCAACTTTATCAATAACTGAAGCTTATTAACAAAGTTGGCCATGGTCAGACACACGAAACTCAGTTGATAAATTACTGAGGTTATGCGCGAATGTTTATGTTCATACTTGACAACATGGCGATATATTGCCAACTTAATTCTCATTCACCGTCCGTTTCAAATTTCGCGCCAGCTTTAGGACCGCCCACTTTCCTAATCTATTTAACAACCCTACGTACTTACTTTAAAACTCTTATGCTTTGCTGAGTACTGAGAGTCTTTTGCAACGCACCCATCAACTCGTTTCTTATGGGGTATTGTTTAAGTATCACCATGTCGGCTTCATCGTTCCCCTCAGTTTTAAGAACGATGAGAAGTTGCGCCGATTCGCAGCTTTCCGGTACTTTGCTTGAAATTTTTGATTTCGAGTTACTACTCTGAAATATAGAGCCAAGAAGATGAACTCTACATCAATTGACATTTTAGCTGCGTTCGTTTATTCTACTCCATTCAGTCTACATATTTACTGTTTTCATGCTTTTGTCTCATTTTTGATTTGACAAGTGAAAGTGAGACAGAAATACGGAAGGAGTAAACAGAGTGAGCAGAGTTGAAAAAACGAACGCAGCTTTTGCGTTGTAGTGTTTTTCGGTTCACTGCTCACTTATAAAGTAACTCCACCTCTTGTTATAATAATACATTGACTTGCGTGAAGTTCCAGCGTGGTTAGCTAAGCTGCAACTTCACACGCACGAGTCGTTTTTGCTCGCACTGTATTGTATTAAGTTAAAACAAGATGAAAATTTATATTCTGAGAATGTCCTGGAGCTGTGAGTCGAAGGCGCTGTTAATTAAAATAAAATCTCCAATTAGATGAAGAGTTTTCATTTTTTATGTCTCGAAGCCGCTTTATGACTCTGGGCGCGTTCAGCGAACGCTCAGCGGGTGAATTGCTTACTCAGCAATCGTTTGTAATCGGCTATTCTTTCTTTCGCTCATAAAATCGTGATCCACACGTGTTTTGATTCAAAAACAGACATTGGGCGCGTTCAGCGGCCGAGTTGCTTACTCAGCAATCGATTGTGATTGGCTCACATGAAGGTAATAGCCAATCACAAACGACTGCTGAGTAAGCAACGCATCCGCTGAACGCGCCCATTCTTTTTTCTGAATCTCTCTATTTTTAAAACTTGTTTGGATTCAAATAAGCTGTCAATAAAAAATTCAAGTCAGGTGTTTTGTTGCAACAACTACGAAATTCAGTTCCAAACTATTCGAAACACGATTCAAACTTTTAAGCGACAGAAAGCACCTAATGTGCGCCAATTACAAACGTTTGCCGAGTAAACAACTCAGCCGCTGAGCGTTCCTGAACGCGCCCTCAGATTTCGTCACTTGTTTCAATTGTTGCTGTCAAGTACTTCAATTGTTCTAAAAAAAGCGGTCATTTTAAACCCATATTTTTTTAATTTTTCACGTGAATAATTCTTTTACTCATCGATGGATGCATCTGGCGGGCGATTTGACTCTAGTTAATAATTACCAAATCTCGAAAGCCGTATTCTGGTTCGGTGTAGGAACTTTTGATTTTTGGAACCTCCTCGATTTCCAGTTCTGCGCAGAACGATTTAAATTGTTCTGCGAATCCATTATTTTCCGATGTCTTCCTGATCCGACTGCTAAACGATCTCTCTTTCCTTGCAGAAATAACGCTGCCCGTAGCTATTCTTTGAGAACCGCTGTGTATCACCCGAGACCTTGACATTTTTTAAAGTGTCAGGTGGTGACAGTAGGGCTTGAATAATGATTTTGTAAATAATCTAGTTTGTGTTTGGAAATTGAGGATATAAATCTTTTTTTATTGTAGACTCAATCTTTTGATTCCTACTCTATATTTTTTTTATTCCTTCTCTATATTTTTTTAATACTGACATTTTACATTACTCTGTGATTGATTGGTGGGACGATTGAAGATTAAGAAGAAGAAGAAGAAGAAGAAAGTGAAAAATGGCGTTTTATGTTTTGAGTATTTCTATAATTTCCATATTGTAGTCTAGTGAATTAATTCTAACTTTTTGGACAGAATTTCAGAAAAGTAAATCCGACAGCTTTCATCTCGCTCAAGAAAATAATTTGTAGGAAATCTTGCACGTCCGGCAACACCGCCGGCCCCAAATGAATTTGCAGAGCGTTTTTTATTTCTGTTTTTTTTTTTGTTTGTTTTGCTATCAACGGAACAAATCGAACTGCAAAGAACTTTTAAGAGAAATTCGTAAATTAAAGAAAATTACAAACTCCAAAGTACAGCCTGCCCCACTCTGCAGTTGGCAGTCCTGTATTGCATTTATTTTATTTTATTCTTGTACAACTGCATTGTTGCAAATTGTTTTTTTTTTTGCTGTTTTTGCTTAAGCTGAAGCAAACAGTAGTAGACCAAAAACGTCGGAACAGTTTCCTGTAATTATTATTTCTCAAAATCAGTGGCGGCTCGTCGGTGTGGGCAAGGTGGGCAGCGCTCACCCTATCCTATGAAGTTGCACGTTACAGTTCCTCGAGCCGGGTAACCCCGAAAAAGCAAATTTGTTTGGAAAATGCGCCCACTTTCCCTTTTGCATTTGTTGTCGATTCGTCGATTGTTTTTTGGTGAAAGGCGTTGGAAATCTGAGAAAAAGCTCTGTAAATCCCCCACTTAAATTGAATTCAAAAATTACAAGCCCGATTGCAAGAGGAAGGAGAGACGTTCAATTAATTGAGCAGATAAACAATGCCGTCGCTTTTGAATTTTCATTGTAACTCAAGAACGCGTTCGTCGATTGTATTTTATTAAAAGACGTTGGAAAGCTGAGAAAAAGCTCTGTAAATCCTCCATTTAAATTGAATTCAAAAATTACAAGCGCGATCGCGAAGGCAGGGAGAGACTTTTAGTTAATTGAGCAAATAAAATACGCGGCGCTTTTGAATGTTGATTGTAACTCAAGAACGCGTTCGTCGATTGTTTTTTTTTTTTTTTGTAAAAGGTGTTGGAAAGTTGAGAAAAAGATTAGTTAATCTCACGCTTAAATTTAGTTCAAAAATTACGGGCCCCGGAAAACAAATTTATTTGGAAAATGCAGCCACTTTCTCTTTAGCAGTTGTTGCCCCCCGAAATAAATCATCACGAGCCGCCACTGCTTAAAATGGGAAGTGTTTAAAAGGTACTTTCTTTGGCTTACAAAAACGCGTTCAGTTTCAAAGACAAACGTTCTTTTGCGGAATAATCCTCACTTTTTCAGTCTGGATCGGTAATTCCCCTGTCTCTTCGAATCAAACTATTTTTACGTTTGGACTGAATTGAAGTTATTTGCAAGGCGAACTGTCAATCCATAGTTCAAATTTGAGAAGTTTTTTTACAACAACTACAGAATCCAGATCCAAACTCGAATTCGAAACCAAATTCAAACTTTCAAGCAAAAGAAAGCGGCTTGTTGTTTTTCAATGTCATCTGTGAAGTCGTCTTTAATCAATACCATTTTGAAAAATAATAATTACAGGAAACTATGTTCCTCTGGTGTTTTTGCTTTCGACAGTAATCGAAAGAATAAATTTATTTGCCGTTTATAATGTGAGATTAATCTATGAACACGCATAAAGTTCTGCCACAATCTAATTAACAAATAAATTTATTCTTTGAATAACAGTTGGTGAGTGAAATCGGGCATTGTACTTCTATTATCTAGTAATGAATCTAAACAATTAACGGTACATAATATTTTATTGGGTAAAATTATATCTCTTGCCTTAATTTTTTGTTACAGACTAAAAAACCGAACAATGTTACCTCGGGCAGGGTCTTAGAGGCTTAGCAAGGCAAGAACTAGGATGTGGTATGTCATAGTAACACTGCGAAGCATATTATGGCTGCTAGTAAGTTTGGTAGCGACATTATTAATGGTGTCAGCCTTACTGAGCCCCATCTGGCTAGTAGCATCAGATAAGACCGTACCAATAAGCAAGAACGAAAGCATCACCTACACCCCAAGCGTTGGTGTGTACGCAAGATGTGGAAGGCCCTTGAAAGAAACGGGGCATGCAAGCTGTCTTACGCTCGCCCTCAACGGCCTGGCCACAGACCCAGAAGTATTTCCGCACGTTTGGAAAGCCGCTGTGTTTTTCATAACTCTAGGTTTGACCAAAATATACCTAAGCTAATATAGATTTTTATTATTTTTTATTTATTGTAGGTTTATCCATAATGTCCGTAACCGTATTCGCAGGAATAATTAGCTGTTGTTACCAAAGTATATTCAGGAAAAGTATTTTCACTCTCTCAGGTGCTATACAAGTAATTGCAGGTGCGTATTAATTTAGTTTGGTTTCAAGGGAACGTTGTGGTTTATAACTTGGAGGCGGTTTTCTAGGTATGTGTTTTATAATCGGCGTGATACTGCATCCTATGGGTTGGGGCTCGACGAGAGTGCAAATCCTCTGCGGCCAGGATGCGTCTCCTTTCTATCCAAATAAGTGTTGGCTGGGATCTGGTTTGTATGTGGCTGTTATTAGTACGTTGTTAACACTGACGGCTGCGTGTCTGTCTGTGCCTGCTGAAAAATCAACCAGCAGCGATAAGGTGCAGGATCAAATTTATGACGGCCAAACTCTTATATGTCTTCCGTAACTGATTTCCACGTACATTAAATTGACATACTTTTTAAAATGTCAGACATTCCATGAAGAATATATAAGACTTTTGCGTTCTTTTATTAAAATCAGTTGTGAATCTCTCTGAATGTATCTCACCACATTCAATGTTCAAGGAGATACATTCTTTATTTAATAACAATTATTAATACTCTGAATAATTTCGAGCTTTAAAATGTACTTGAATCTTTTGTTTTGTTTTGTTTAAATGGTGCTTGTAAATTAGCTTTATTTTAAATTTAAGACTGCGGTCGTGTTTTAACTTTACGAAATACTAACTTGCATTTCAGGACTGCACAGACGAAATGTGAGAACCTAACAGTCGGAAGCAAAACATTTTTCTTTCTATGTATAAAATGGTACTGTTTAAATACGACGTCGCAGATTGCACTTAAAAATTTCGAAGGCACACATTAACAAGCTCAGAAACTTTTGCATAATCTGCGAAATCGTTTCTAAACTAAACAGCAAATCAACCTTTCTGGAGAAAGAAAAATTCCAGGAGGAAACTGTCTACTATTTTTTTGCTTTCGACCATAACTGTGTCAAAGATTCTCCGAATTTTTGTAAACAAAATAAGCGCTTTTACCTCATGACATAAAAAGTTAATGATTACATCTGTGTAATTTATGAAACATAAGACTTAAATTTTTATACCAAATAAATATAGTTTTAGAAACCTTAAACACGAAAGGGTCTTGTCTCGTGAATAAGTTAAACAAGATTCTTTAGTACTTATTTTTCCTGTACTTTACATTTTATATTATATATACACTGTTGCACTTTTTTTGTAGTACTCTTTTGATGTAATAAAACGAAATCAAATTTCTTCGGCGGTTTTAATTCCAAAAAAGCAAAATACAAGTACAATAAATTATTTAACTTAAATACTTCCTTGTAATACTGAGATTATCAATTGCATGTCATGGGCATCTTCGCTTACTTATTTAATCTTCTTCTGCCAAACCAAACATTTATTATTCGCAGGCAAGTCATACAAATGCAAAAGTTTTAACCCAAATTTATCGCCTAATCGCTTCAGATCATTTATATCTCTCAACCCCCACTCCGGATTCTGAAGTTTCAAGCCCCTATCGAAATCTACATTCGATTGGGGCTCGATCACACCGTTGTGTGCGTACGGACCGTAGGTGATCATCAACCCGTTTGGCTTCAGTATCTTCCCGGCGTTCTCGAACAAGCCGACAGTGCAATCGAATTCGCTGATGTGCATCAGGTTTATGTTCATTACGTAATCAAACATTGACACGTGTGTATTCCACGTGCTTGCGTCCGTTGTCACGTCAATGGTCAGTGGGGCCCTCACATTTTGCGTGGGGGTCTCTTCCTTGTACGCTGTAATACTGTTAAAAAGTCTTCGGTCGACCTCCGATGGCTGGAAAGTCAGTTTGGGAAAGTGCTGCGCAAAGTATGAAATGTGTTGCCCCGTGCCGGATGATATTTCGAGGACGTTGCCAGGTTTGGCAGAGTCGATGTGCTTTCGGAGGACTTCCAAGATGAAAGATTTGTTACGCTCTGAAGCAGGATAACTAATTTTTCGACTGCAATTTTAATCAATTAAAAAAAAAGAATCATTTTCTTAGGGTGTATTTTATTTACCTCATTCTTCTGCTGACCGAAATCTGAAAGAATTTGGAGACTCTGCGCATCTGAAAAACAGAAAAGGGTAAGTGTACTTAAAAATGTGTTAGTAATTAACGATTCTTAGTCCATTTTTTATTTGGTAATGGGAAATTTGAAAAAGGACACGCTGGAGTAATCAGTCAATCAATCAGTTATCTTTATTGATAAATAAATAGTATAAATGGTGACTAAAATAACAAGAATATTTTAAAACATACGATTAAATTTGAATCGCCTATAAACAAGTTCATTATCGTTCTTTATCGTGAAGTTTTTTCTTTCTGTCTGTTTTCGTGCTCGGTTCAATGTGAACACTGTGTCCGGTTTTCTTGAGGTGATCAAATAGTTTATTTTTCGATGGAAAACTTGATTTACATGCAACACACGTGTGATCCGTGTCCACTTCTGCGACCGATTTCTTCTTTTTATCTTCTTTTTTCTGGTTTCTGTTCTTTGTTTTAATTCCGTCATTATTTACTTCGGCTTCCATGCTAGGTTTAGAACTAGAAGTGTTCGCCCCCTTATTTTTTTTCCTCCTCTGTTTCTTGGGTGTCTCTTTAGCAAGGCCCTCGTCGGAATCTTCAAGTACTAGCTGATTAATCCCATCTGGTGTACTCCTCGGGCTTTCCTTTGCTATTAAATTCTTTGCTTTCTTGTTTTTCTTTTTCGTTTTAACCTTTTTGGCTTCACCCTCCGAACTGGAATTACAAATTAATTCTTCATTTGATTCGATATCATCGAATGCGTCATCTGAAGTATTTTCTGCAGTTAATTCTAACTCCTCGTCTTCCTGCGTCATATTTTCTTTAAGGCGGTCCACGTTCTCCTTGTGTTTCTTGCTGGATTCGTGATTTTCGAATGCCTTCGGGTTCTTGAAGATTTTGTTGCACGCCACGCAATACAAATGATCTAATTCTTCTTCCGAGTTACTGCTCTGCTCGTCACCTGAAATTTCGTCCCCGAATTCTTGCGCCAGGCTCTTCTCGATTTCCTCCAACTCGGACTGAACATTTTCAAATTTCATCCACTCGGCCTGCTCACTCGACTCATCTAATTGTTTCAAGCGTTCCAATCTCTTCTGCTTGGACAGTCTTTCTTGCTTCTGCCTGTTCTCTAGCTTCTTAGTTTCCAGGAGTTTCGTGTGTGCTTGAACACGCTTGTCCCTCTTACGTACGAAGGCGACCAGGCTTCGCACTTCCTCGTTTCTTTCTTTCCTCGCTTTCACTCTGATTTTCTCGTTTTCCTTATCGATCAGTTTTAAAACACGACGGTTCTTCGCTTCTTTTATGTTGTAAGGATCCAGCCACGCGTAGCTTTTCTTCGTCGAATAAGACATCCAGAAGTCGTAGAAAGTTGCAACGACTTCTTCGTAATTGCTTGCGGAATTGCCGAACATTGGAATGCTGCAGAAGTCTTCCTTACTCTCCATAAACTCCAGATCTTCTTTTGCGATCTCCTCAAAAACATTCCCGTACACTGTGTAGAAACCGCCATCGTCGTCGCCGTAGCCCTTGAAGCACGTCGTTGTGAAGTACTGGTAAACATCGAGGTTGTTATCTTTGAAATCCGAGCTTGCCCCGCGCAAAATTTGCTCTCGATGGTTGTCATACCACGCCCTCTCTTGTCGGTCGCTGAGAATTTCATACGCCTGCTGCACCAATTGGAATTGTTCCGTGGCATGCTCGATGTTATCCAAATTTTTATCCGGGTGCCATTTGAGCGCCAGCTTTTTGTACGCCAGCTTAATTTCACCCTCGTCTGCGTCCCTGGATACATTCAATACTTCGTAATGACACTTCATGGTTAGTTTACTGTCAAGGCTGTCAACACCGGAATGCCGGAATGGTTCTTCTGTTTGCGTGCAACAAAACAAGCGAACTCTCAGGAAGATGCCGATGCGTTAATTAATTTAATCAATAAAGTAATTATTATCGATTAATGATTTAGCATGCGGCTAAATATTTGCAAAAAAAAACTTACCGGTCTAGCAATCACTGCATGGTTTTCGAGATTCGAGATGTTCTTCGTGCGTGCAGTTTCCGATGTTACCAACAATTGGAAAGGCATTTTTAAGCGAGGCCACGAGACCCGAACGAGAGGGGAAACAGCGCGGTGGCGGTACGGCAGGGCGATACGGTCATTAAAGGAGAGCAAACAGATTTTAAATTGACAAGAAGTTTCGTTTATTTGTCAATAAAATGTTTCTGCCACAGAATAAGGTGCTTTCTTTCGCTTAAAAGTTTGAATCGTGTTTCGAATAGTTTGAACCAGAATTTCGTAGTTGTTGCAACAAAACATCTGACTTGAATTTTTGATTAACAGTTCCTTTGTAAATAACCATAATTCAATCCAAACAAGTTTTAAAAATAGAGAGATTCAAAGAAAGGAATGTCTGTTTTTGAATCAAAACACGTTTGGATCACGATTTTATGAGCGAAAGAAAGCACCAATAATGGCACCCTTATCGGGTCACCGTACAGTGAAAAACGCATCAATCTATCTCTTTTCGTTCCTGAGTTATCCCGATTTTTCCTGAAAAAAATGGTGGCAGCGCCTCCGACTATTAAATAAAGTAATTAATAACTCCGAAACGATTGGAGTTTGGAGGTTGGGGTTTTCCCTAACATTTAGTCCTCGGAGAGCTACGTAAGACAGACGCAATTCCTTCCGGAATTTTTGAAAAGCAGGGAAAATATTAAGTTCTCTTTCGACAAAAAGTTTGGTTTATTCGACATCAAAATGATTCCGCCACAGAATAACGGCACCCTTATGGGGTAACCGTGCACTCTTATCTCAATAGTACGATTACAATAAGATAAACAAACAACCTACCCTGGACGCAGGTTGGTTCTGAACCGTTCAGTTCCACGCGCAGGCATAAAATACCTACACAATCATGTTTGACCGTCTATATGCTCCGTCCTGACGAGCATCCCCTCCATCATGGGGCTGCTCGTCAGCAAGAAGCGCATAGACGGTCAGACATGTTTGTAGGAATGCTCATCAAAAAGGAGCACATTGACGGACAGACATGATTGTGGAGATGGTCGTCAGAAAGGAGTGCACAGACGGTAAAGCATGATTGTGAGGATACTGGTCAGAAAGAAGCGTACAGGCGGTCGAAAATGGTTGTAGGCATACCGGTGGATGCGCCGATAGTATCCACAAAGAAATATGATCTCGAAACTTTTAAGAGATAGAAAGTTGTAGTTTTCAGCATTAACGTCGTCTTGTAGAGACGAATCAACGACTGAAAGAAGCAAGTTAATATCTCAAGCCGTTCTCGACTTAAAATTCTTTTGCACGAAATTTTAAATCCGTCTCTCTTTCATTTTTTTTAAAAAAACTTCAACATGTTTGAGTGAGCCTAATTGAATGGTGAAAACCGCATCACTCTATCTCGCTTGATTTTCGAGATATTGTCATTTCCCTGATGCAAATTTGGTGGATGCGCCGGTAAAAATATATATCTCACCAACTATAGGAGATAAAGAATTGCGGTTTTCACCATTAGCCTCGCCTTGTCTAACTGAGTTCATGGTGAAAATTGCAAGTCAATATCTCAAGCCGTTCTCGACTTACTGCATTTTTTAGTAACCGCTCGATATTTTTCAGAATTTTTTTCTCGAAAACGGCGCATGTTAGAGACCTGCGGTTTATGCCATTCGATCGGCCCCGTCAAGCTCTATCAGGGCGATTTTCTTCGCAGCAATCTATTTTCCGTCGAAAACCTCAAATTTTCATGGACTATAGGCTTACTACTTTTTTGGCAAAAAAATATTTTTTTCTCATAAAATCGCGAAAAAATTCACCCTCGTAGATCTCGACGAGGCGCATTGAAAACCGGGCTCCGTTCCTCTGTAGCTCACCCCCTTTCCGAGATATCGACCCTTAAAGTGTCGTCGCAGAAAGACTGATTTTTCTTAGTGAAAAACTGAAAAAGTAAAAATTCGCTAGCGACAATCGAATAACCGTTATTTATAGAGCGATTCGGAACGATTTTAATTTATAAAACAGTTAAAATAATAATAATTGTAATTAATTTTCTTATTCACGTTTAGTGCTGCCATCTTTGGGATATTATAGGAATCTGCTGATTATCCGTCGAAACAGGTCACTGTAATACCACAGAAATCTGTAATATGACGCACACAATAACCTATAAATCCCGCTATTCGCTCAAAGATGGCAGCACCACCAATTGACAAATTAATTCAATTTATTATTATTTTAACAGTTCTATAAATTAAAACCATACGATTTCGTTCGAAAAATAACGATTATTCGATTGGCGTAGGCGGAATTTCATTTTTCCAGTTTTTCACTGAGAAAAGACGATTTTTCTGCGGCAGCACTTTAGGGGCGATTTCTCGGAATGGGGGTGAGCTACAGAGGAACGGAGCCCGGTTTTGAATGCGCCTCGTCGAGCTCTACGTTGGTGAATTTTTTCGCGATTTTAGGAGAAAAAGAAATTTTTCGGCCCAAAAAGTAGTAAGCCTATAGTCCATGAAAATTTGAGGTTTTCGACGAAAAATAGATTGCCGCGAAAAAAATCGCCCTGATAGAGCTTGAAGGGGGCGATCGAATGGCACAAGCCGCAGGTCTCTAACTCGCTTCGTTTTCGAGAAAAAAATTCTGAAAAATCTCGACTAAAAATAGATTCCGGTGAAAGAAATCCCTCCTATAGACCTTGAGCAGGCGAATCTAATGCTCCAAACCGCAAGTCTCTAGTTAGTGCCGTTTTCGAGAAAAATATTTCTAAAAATATGAATCGGTGGCAGAGAAATTCAATTATTCCTCGAAAACGGCGTGAGCTAGAGACTTGCGGTTTGCACCATTCGATTCGCCTGCTCAAACTCTATGAGAGAAATTGCTTCGCCGCAATCTATTTTTCGTAGAAATCCTCAAATTTTCATGGACTCTAACCTTTACTAATTTTTAATAGGGGAAATATCGCTTACTCCTAAAATCACGAAAAAATTCACCAACGTGGATCTCGACGAGGCGCATTCAAAACCGGGCTCCGTTCCTCTGTAGCTCATCCCCTTACTGAGATATCCGCCCCTAAATTGCCGTCTTAGAAAATCAATATTTTCTATGTGAGAAACTGGAAAAGCGGAAAATTCGCGGACGCTAATTGCATTATCGTTATTTATAGAGCGAAAAGGCATGGTTTTGACTTATAAAACAGTTAAAATAATAATAATTCAAATTATTTATACGTCCAATGATAATGCTGCCATCTTCGAGCGAATAGTGCGATTTACAGGTTATACGAGGCTTAAAGGTACAGATTCCTGTAATATTACAGAAACCTGTTTCGATGGATAACCTTCAAATTTCAGTAATGGATCAAAGATGGCAGCACCACCTGTATAGGAATAAATTATTTATAATTATTGTTATTTTAACTGTTTTATGAACTAAAATCGTTCCGAATCGCTCTATAAATAACGACTGTTCGATTAGCGCTAGCGAACTTTTACTTTTCCAGTTTCTCACTAAGAAAAATCTGTTTTTCTGCGACGACCCTTTAGGGATCGATATCTCGGAAAGGGGATGAGCTACAGAGGAACGGAGACCGGTTTTGAATGCGCCTAGTCGAGTTTTATATGGATGAATTTTTTCGCGATTTTAGGAGAAAAAAATATTTTTTCGCCTAAAATGTAGTAAGCCTATGAAAATTTTAGGTTTTCGATGAAAAATAGATTGTCGCGATAAAAATCACCCTGATAGAGCTTGAAGGGGGCGATCGAATGGCGTAAGCCGCAGGTCTCTAACTCGCCCCGTTTTCGAGAAAGAAAATTTTTATCAGCCCTTAAAATGTTGTCGCAGAAAAATATTATTTGCGCCTAGGAAAAAAGCTTTAACGATTAATTGTGTTGCACATTCATCGTCAATCACCAAAGTCAAGTTGGTTTAATTGTTTTTACCCCAACGCAATCGATAAACCAATCGTAATTACCCCCTTCACATTTTCTCCACAAATTTTTCTTCCACAGGGAAAAATCTAATAATAAAGGAAATAAATGAATCATAATCTTTATTCGTTCCCGTGCTGTTGTAGAAGAGAAGAGCAAATTTTTTCCACCCTGCTTAATGAAAAAAAGCAACAAAATTAATGATGTACAAAGAACAATTTCTTCAGTGGAAACCTAAAAATACAAGCATTCGCTCACGCCAATCGAATAAACGTAATTTACGGAGCGATCTGGTATGACTTTCAATTAAAATGCACTTAAAATAATAATAAATAAAATTAATTTTTAACGTACGGTAGTGCTGCCATCTTTGAGCAAGAAGTGTAATCCATTAATCAGCGATAATTACAATTTCTTATGTAATTACAGGAATCTCTAATTGTCGATAATTTTTTTTAACAGTTACTCATTAAATTATAAAGCAAGAAAATAGTCAAATTGCTGTTACGCAGTTATTTTCTGTACCGGCAAACAAAATTGTACAAATAAAAATTACTTTATTCTTGCATTTTTGGTCACTGTATAAACGATTTTTTTTTTTTTGTAGAAAAAAGCACTGATACCAAATATAATATACTTTTCCCGAAAGCGGAAAGTATCATAAGCAACTGAATTATTTATTTTAAAAAACAACTCACTACAGCGTTTTCCAACATTTATTAAAGCATGTACGTACGTACATAAACTTATATTCTTTTTTGGAGTACATATCAATTGTATTGAAAAAGTTATTCATCTATTTTTTATTTTTATACTACAATCCGAGATTACTAAGTAACTTTGGAAAAACAAGTTGTTTAAATATGTTATTGCGAGGTAAAATACTCGGTTTAGTAGTTTTAGTAACGAAAGTGACTTTCTCTTTTAAATCAGACTTGGGAAGATCTCCCCTCAGGTACAACAACCTGAGCAAGTGATCTTCCGTTACGTCTGGATACTTATCAACAATCCTGTGCAAGTCAAATGAAATCATGTCGTCTTCACACTTCAAAACTTCCGAGAACAAAATAATCGTTTCGAGAAGATCATCATCGTCTGTTATATTCGGAGCTATGCTGATGAAGACTTTCTTCAGCTGATTCGCTTCCCTTGTAATTTGATTGGCGGCCTTCTGGCATTCCTCGTAGGTCTTAAACGATATCTTTTTCGACAGCATTGCAATTAAATAGCGCTTGACCACGGAAGTTTTCGCTTCGTTTATGATGAATTTTAAGTTGACTTCGAGCAGACGGTTGTAGTCTTGAAAATAGTCGTCGAGAGTTGCGCAGATTGTGTCGACTGGAATGGACACGTCAAACCAACGGGTCGTAAACAAGTCGTCGAATTGCTTTCCGATGTCCAAAAATAATTCTTCTACTAAATATCCGCAGGATTCATTTCTTAAACTCTAAAAAAAGGCAGCTTGTACCATCTGATAGGTATATAATTAAAAATAAACCATACTATGAATGTATCATTGAGACGTTTTAAAACATCGCTTAATTCTTGAGTGAGATTTTGATTCCAATATTGTTTCTGTAGCTGTGCACCTAAATCTATTAATTCCAGACAGTTGTTAACAATTATTATCATGTAGTGTGTGAAGAAAGGCACCTGCAAGGCAAAACATTTTTTTTATGCAGACGAGTACATAAAAATATAACTCTTACTTGACTGCGATCTTCAAAATGCTTGTTTTTATATTCAATTATAGCCTCTCGGTATATCTCACCGTATTTAATCATTTGCTCGATGCTTAATATTAATGCCTTGCAAGTAATGTTTTGACTGAAACACAAAATAATTTTTTTATAAAATAAATTACGAAGCAGTTAAATTATGTTGTTTTTTAAATTGCTTTAAAAGTTCGAGAATACAAAAATATACATATTTTTTTATGCAAACAGAAACTATGTATAATACCTAATGGTTTGAGTAACTTGCAAATTTTGATCGATCATTTGGAAAATGATTACGGGAGTCGCTGATCGCAATTCTGTTTCTGCTGAAGGTTCAGCAGTTGATTTCCATTCTTGCTTTTCAGACGATAAAGTATTTTGTAACCATTCTGTGTAATTCTTTTCCATGTTCTACAAAAAGAAAAAAAAGAATTTAATTGTGCTGAATTAAAAATAGAAAATAAGCTTACCTTTAAATACTGTTCCAGCAAACCATTTAATACCCCATCGGGAAGTAATGGTTTCAAATACTCAGTGTGAATTTTCAGATCAGGATGACCCATCAGTTCTTCTGAATTGTACGTATTCAAAGTCCAGCTCAGCAATGACACGTATTCATTACCTTCCAAGCCGTTCTGAATAATATCTTGCAACTAAAAAAATTTCGCTGGCATAATAAAAGCAATAATTTATACCAAACCGATCAACGTACGTGTCGACTCAGACAATTATGATACATTCTTACGTAAGCGTCGACAATGTGGTATTCTTGGGGAAAACAAGGCACGCAAAGACTTTTAACAACCCTTAAATCCTCCAGAATAAGTTGCCTTGTCAATTCCAAATATCGAACGAGCCACAACTTATTGTCTTCACGTTCATCAACTTGAGTTCCTTCTATTCTAGTGGCGACGGCTTTTTCCAAAACTTCAAAAGCCATCTTCTTCCACTGCTTTGGCCTTCCGGGTGATTTAAAACCACTTTGCTTCTCATGTTTTAACGCCTGCTCATCGGCTTTCTCTTCTCTCTCGATAATTCGCAATGCAGTTACAATCACTGTCGGTTCTTTACGCACAGTATTTAACGTCCGGCTTAAAATAATGCGTATTTGTTTTTCTAGCGAAATCGAAAGTGTCTCTACATCTTTGAAGGAATCCTTCAACATATTTTTGTCAAACACCGACTGATTTGGAAGCTTGTGTAATTCAAATAGGAGATCATCACGCGAATTCTCCAGATCTCTCAAACACTAGAACAAAAATAATAAAACGACTGACTCATAACTTACCTTATTATCGTGCTATACTTGATGTGTATGCAATAATTTTCCTTCGTCAATCCACTGTTTAGATTTTTTAATACTTTCTGGTACTGTAAATATGTGCTTCAAGTTTTCTCTTGCGGTTACATATTGAGAGTAACGCATGTTTTCATCTCTGACTTCGTTTAATTTACTGCTCAAATTGGACACTTCCGGAAACATATTCGTCATTAATTTCCAACTGGAACGATTCAACGACAACTTGGAATTCAGGCACTTGTTGGGGATACGTGCAAGTGAAAAGCGTTTGTATGTGTTCATGTATTGAAAGATGGGAGTGCACTAACTACAGTAGTTAACAAACGTTCACTTAGCACTGGATGAGCCCCCTCCCAAACTTTCAAAATGCAAACGTGTACGAATGCATTTCGTTTGCACGTATCCCCCAAAGGGATCTTTACAAAATGGTTAGATTTTACAACAAATGATTTCTAAATTAGTTTTACCGAGCTTCTACATCTTTAGTGTTTTGTAAACATATGGGTAATTTATTTATTCCATTCCTTGCTCCGTCCAGTTGACTTTGCATTCCGGATTTTAATAACGCCTCGACTGAGGCCTTCTTGCGCACAAGGGTGCGCTTGTATTGTTCTACCTTCTCCAGTTGTCCGGGTCTTTGAAGCATGTTGATGAACTGCTTCGTCGCAGAAGACTTTGCTTCTAAATCTAATTCTCGCATATTTACTTTATTCCTTTCTGGAAAACAACACATAAATAACCTCGGAAGAAACTCAATTTTCGTATTAGGACTTACGTTCGTTCATTTTTGTTTTAAATTACTCAAAATTACCTCAAAATGAATCTTATAACCTCTTCAGCACATAAATGACACATAAACACGCAGGATTACCACAGTAGTGGTAACAAAAAGTTCTGTATGAAAAGGCGAAAAGCACTAGACAAGCAACTAGCAGTGTTGCCAGAGACGGTGATTTATCACCAGATCTGGTAATTTTTGTTACCGAATGACTATTAAAAAAAATCGAGATTTTCTGGTACCTTTTCACTAAATCTAAATAATAAGAATAATTTAATGATATTAAGTATTTTTCTGCTTCAATGTTGTGAGATGAAACGTTGTCTTTCTGCAGCATTGCCGTTGTAAATCCTGTTGTAAACATACAGAGACATCAGAAATGATTTCAACCCACGTGACTTCCCCGTCAAATTACGTAACACGCAAAGCCAGATAAATCAAAATCAAATATATGATCAAATACAAGAGCTCGTTCAGGAACTGAAAAGGGCGCGCTCTGGGAAATATTCTTTCTCTCTTGTGTAAAGCCGGCAATACATGATCATAAATTGCATTAAATTTACATGTAATTTATGACAGAACCTATTTTTCAACGTGTATAGCGAGAAAAAAGAATTACATGAATTTATACATGTAAAATTGACAACATAGAGCAAGTTCTATTTTTCAAGGTCTTTGACGTGAAATTTTAGTAAATTCTAGTGACTTTGATTGTTGCTGTTGGCTGTTGACTCAGATGAATGAAGAACGACTTCAGCTAGTTCATGTGGGTATATGTTTATAAATAATTTTAGCTTCAAGATAGTTTAATCATTGATAACCAAGTGCTCTCCGTTTGGATGATACCCTTGATAACATAATCCAACATTCCCAGCTATTCAAAGAAAATAACTTGAAGTTAGAAGCATTAATGAGTTACCATTTTCACCAACATTAACATTCTAAATTACTATTTAGCGGAACATCTTTTTATTAATATAATTGAAACGTGTATTGCGAATTACAATTTTTGAATTTATACACACATGCTTACATGAATTTTTACGTGAAATTATTGGAACATGTATTGCCGGCTTAAGTGATTTTGTGTATTTTGCTTTTCTTTTTAAACGCCCAAAGTACTTTCCCGTTACAGTTCTTGAACGCAATCCAACAGAACGAAGTCAGATATGCCAATTTGAAACAACAACCTCACTTTTCTCAGTGCTACCACTTTTTAGAAGGCAAAACCGTTTACAATGGGTGGGTTCAGCGGCTGAGCTGCTTACTCAGCAATCGATTGTGTTTGGATCACAAACGACTGCTGAGTAAGGAACTCAGCCGCTGAACGCGCCCGTTAATAGGTCCTTTCTTTCGCTCACAAAATCGTGATCCAAACGTGTTTTGGTTCAAAAACAGACATTCTTTTCTTTGAATCTCTCTATTTTTAAAACTTGTTTGGATTGAATTATGGTTATTTACACATAAACTGTCAATCAAAAACTCATGTCAGGTGTTTTGTTGCAATAACTACGAAATTCAGGCTCAAATTGTTCGAAACACGATTCAAACTGTTAAGCGAAAGATTATACACCTAATTTAGTCACGTGGATCGCAATCATTTCTAATACCGTTTTAATTGTTCTGTAAACAAGAATTTTTATTTTGTAAATCCTGAAAGCTCTTCATACCAATTCATGTGCATTTTTAATTGTGTTGAAAATGATGTTCGAGTTAGAAAGTTTAAACACAAGCGAAACGATACTTTACGTTCATTTGAAGCCTATATCAAAACGCCAGTAAAAATATCTAAGTAACATTTCATACTTTAAGTATTTAACATTGTAACGAGTGTTCAATAAAAAAAACGGTCAAGTAGGCTGTAGCAGGCTTTTGTTGTCGGGAACGCATGTCGCGATTAACTTCATTTGAATTTCAACTCTGACAAGTTGACGGCTAAACCTGACTGACAGAACTCGAAAGCTGCTTCTGCAATTTTTTTTTTAATATTTATACTTAATATAAACATTCGATAATAAAAGTTTCTTTTTGAAATGTCTTCGTTGAGTTAAAGTGAGGTTAGAAATGCAAGTGACGTTTCACGCTAGCCGTATGAAGAACCCTACGCTAGACGTTCAGAATAAATTCATGGCTATCTAGACCGTTTTTTTAATTGAACACTCGGTACTTTAATCCTCAATAATAAAATATTAAGGAGTAAAATATTTTGGGCTATTTGTTGTAATGCGTTTGGCTATATTTTTCAAGAAAATCTGGCAACCCTGCAATAAACATGCCATATTTGCAGTTAATTAAGATCGGCGCGAAAATATCGATATCTTTTTCGAAATTTAAACATGGCTATAGAATTAAGGAACATATTATACGTGATTTTTTTTCAAAATTGTTCAAAATTTTACAGGGCGAGTCACTAAGAGGGCCTTCTTTCATTGCTCAGTTATAAAACGAGATAGAATTTTCTTTCACAGACAGTTTCTGTCTGTTGAGAACTGCAACCTACAAATTATTTTGACACATACAGGATGTTCTGTAAAATGGTGGCAGCATGCACATTCTTTTAAGTACATTTTCTTATGGAAAAATGTAACATTTGCTCCTCTGTACAGTGGTATGCCAAATGTTTAGATTTATTTAATTAATTAAGAGTAAATTAAAATTAGGAAATTATTTGATTATCTACTTCTCTTAGTATTTAACTACGAACGTATTTCTTTGTCATCCAACAATGGAAATCGTTCATCTTTTATAAAATTAAAAATAAACTTTTTCCCCTTTGTAAATTCAATCTGGGGACATACTGTACGTTTAAATTAAAATGAAAGAGGGCATTTTCTCTTCTGTATTTAAAATGTCACAGAATACAAAAATATATTGACTTTTTGTTTTGCAACTAACACATGTATTCAGTAAAGCAATTACAACAGAATTAAATTTGAGTGAAAAAAGACAAACAAATAAATTAAAGATCACTAATAACGTATCAGTCCACGTTTCCTGCCTCCTCGGCTTCGTAACAAGACAGCGCTTCTTTGTAAGCAAGTGGCACTTCCTTTTCGATTTGATTACCATCATCATCGACACATCGGCAGAATCCTCGACGACACTGAACCGGATTGTAATTACCATTTTTCAGACAGTCAGGAATATCAAATGCGGCGATGCTTCTCGATCTTGCACATTCTAGGAAGGCGGTTTACATCATTTTTTTTCTTTCTCTTAAATCATGATGAATTTACTTACTGCAATTCATCGACGCTACTGAAGAATCTGCGACATCCAAAATAAAATCTTCCAAGACGTTATTGTTAGGATCCGCACAGTAGGCACTAAAAAGCAAAAAAAATGTTTTGTTAGGATCAATAGAACTGGCGACGTTTTTTTGAACACATACTGCGTGGCATTTTTTTGCACCGCTGCATAAAATCCATCCAGCTGACAATTCGGGAAGACGTATCCGAAAACCTCAAATCCCATTCCTTCATACTCCTTAATTTCCTTTAAGATTTCTATGTACCGTGCTTCGCACTCACGATAATATTCACCTTCCAGGTGAGTCTCGTTGTTAACTTAAACAAAGAAGTATTAAACTTTAGAGCTGAGTCGAACCGACATCACACTCACAACATGGCAAAGTCTCGTTAGAAATTAAAGTGAGATTGACGAGGTTCATGTTTGAGGAAGCCGGAGAGCCATCGGATGAATGCACGCAGAAACAGAAGTCATCGATGCACTGCAACGGGTCATAGTTGCCATCGGATTGGCAACGCAGAAACTCACCGGGGTGCAAATTTCTCCCAACCGTCTCCGAGGCAGTCAAATAACCCCTCGAGCACTCTGGAAACGCAAAGGTTTCGAACTGCTGGTTTAGAAAAATCAAACGGACTTACTGCAGTTAAGAACGAGTTGGGGCGTCGATGTGAACGGTACATCACCAAAGAGTCTTTCACCTTTCTCAGACACGCAATGACATCTACAGGAGGAGTAAAAGTGAAATATTTTTGACTTGATGTGTCCGATATGAAGCTACGTACATTTCCCCAGGAACACATTTGTATGGCTCGTACAGACCATTGCGGTCACAAGCAGGTCTTTCCTCTAGATGCCCCAACTGACCGTTTTGTCTTCTCTGATCGTATTCATCTTGAGCGACAGTGCATTCGGTGACCACTGCAAATGTAAAGCTTGAATCTGGCACACCAAAAAATAGCACGCACGCTTACTTCCTTGACAGAGGGTTTCACCGTTGGTTAGAGTGCAAGACAATCCTGCCCCGCAAATTATGGAAGGCACAGTGCTTCCAGCGGTGCCTACCGGACATGCATCGTCTTCATCTGAAACACCAAGCGAAGAGTACAGGAAATATAAAATATTGAATCTGCAACGCACTCAGATTTTCCAGACAGTAATCGCAGCAGTTGCATGGCCCGGGGAATGGCAGGAAGATTCCGCTGTGCGTCCTGTTTTGGTAATTACAGTTTTCAGGCACGTCCCTGCACGTATTGTCCTGTAAGTATTGCTGGAATGGACGGTTAGTGAAGTGATTGTGACTTTTAAAAGTGCCTTATTTACCTCGCAGAAGCTCGTCGAACACAGCAGAATTTCCTGGCAAAAACCGCCAGGGATTATTAAAACAAAGAACAAAAAAATTACTTCTTTCATCTTTCTTGCGTTTCTTAAACCTGAAAGATAAAGCACTCGAAACTGATTAGATAAGTTATAGGTATATTATTATTATTATTATGATGATGATAAGACGTGGGAGTGTTTTAGATGATTTATTTGGCTAAATAATCATGTACATATTCTTGTACACAGAACACACAATATTGCTATTAGACGTTTTATATACAGAAGGAAATACAATTATTACATCGCCGGATGCGTGCCTAAACCAACGAACGCCTGGAGGCAATTATTATCATTAATTTCCGAACGTTCGAGTCTAGGCATGAAATTTACAAAAAGAAAAGTTTTTACTCTTTTTTCTCTTTCTTAAAGGACACTGCCTTAAAACCTTTGGTGTTTGATTATTAATTAATTGATTAATTCACTGAGAACTGCAGCAGAGATAAACATCGCACATAAAAAGACAGGGAAAAGTCAGGGAATGATTTAATGAAACTAAAGTGGGAACCCTGTCAGATTTAATTCATTTTTAATTAAAGTCGACAGACTCTCTTAAAACAGGTTCCACCGATTTAAAAATGAAGATACATTTTTCTTGGAGCCTGTTTGAAAGTATCTCCCCTCAGTGCGTACAATCACAAAGTAATTTTTTTGATGAACTTAATATTTTATTAAACACATCCACACACTCTCGCATAACTACAACTTCATGTGGATCGTAATCTGCAGAGTATTTAGTTTTGGTTGCAGAAAAAGTCCCACATTCGTTGCTTCTAATATTACTAACACGTACGTATCACAAACAGAAATTTAACAGTTAAATAATTCTATCCTATAATAAAAAGACCGTCCTGAATGTATTTTTTTTTTGTTTAAACAACTAATACTACATCGCTTTAACAAGATTTAAAAAAAAAATCCTTTCCGTTCATATTCGATATAAATAAGAACACTCAATAGTGACTAATATATTTAAAAATAAATAACGTTTTATGTACAATAGTTTCATCAAACACAGTATGGTAATATTAGAAACGATTAACTAAATTGTTTTACAGTTTTAACTAAGGCTTAGAAAAAGAAATCAATTTACAAAATTTTAAAACCTATGTTACAATTCAAGCTTTGGTAGCCTAATTTTCAACTACGTTAACAATAATAATACATAATAAATATGCTTCGGTAATACATGATGAGATGTTGATGATAGTAAGGGTGATAACTAGAAAGTAAATTAACAATCGATGTTGCTTGCATTTATAGCCATGCTTTTACAATAAACCTCAAAACGATTGTTTCCACTGCTTTTCTATTACGCACACAGGAAAAAAAAAACTGTCCACCTGAAATATTTAAATAAAGGGTAAAATGCGAAATACAAAATTTATATACAATTAAAAACTTGGTAATCCGAAGAGCACTGAAAACAACGCAAGTATTATCTTCAATAATAATAGAAACCTTTAATATATATGAATATATTTATATATTATATGTTTGTATGAGTCATAAGTTTATCTATTATATAACAGATAATTTAAACGCCGAGGCACCAGTCATCTTTAAACGTGTTAAGGCTAGGTATATTATAATAATTCAACCGTGTTCTCGAATTTATATGGCTGTTACATTTGATAAATCGAGAACGAAAGGAATAAATAATAAATTATAGATCAACAGGCGCTCTACAATCTCTTAATATGTTATTGTCTCACTCCACCATACTAAGCTCGAACGGAACAAATGAGACTGAAGAACTCAGGGGTGCGTACAATTAGATTTAGTCGAAAATTCCTACTCGCTAAGAATAATACGATATAAGAAACAACAATTAAAGAAAAGGCCACCGATTCTTGCTATTGTTGGCCTCATCGTTATACGTTGAAACGAGTTTCAGAGCCGTCTGCTAACATTAAGGCTACCGTTCGGTTGTTTATCCAGACTAGCTTCGCCAATCTCATCGGGTTTAATCTTGCAACATCAGCGATAGCCGCTGTGCTGTATGATTTTATGCAACGGGTCTGCGATGTCCCAAGACCAAACATACCTACGACCCAAACTATTAAATCCACAAACAGGCTTTTTCATCCCCCAACACATACCTGTACTCGTCTGCCAAAAGCACAACTTATTTTCACCACACGCATAACTGACTAGATATTTCCCATCTGGACTGAAGGCCGCAGCCGTAATAGCAGTTGAATGGGCACTGATCGTGGTGCACTTTCCTTGCCTTAATTCATAAAGAGTAAGCGTACCACTGTTTGCCCCGACTTTAAAAAAAAACGGTTAGCTTTTGCTTGTTTGTAAAACATTTCGATTGCGTACCTGCTATCCGCCTCGTAGCCGAACAATGCGAGACTTGATTAAACCTACAGACCGCAGGAAAGACTTCCTGCAAGCCTTTTACCTTCAAATGACCCGGATCCACGCAATGAAGAATTATATCCATCAACTAAAAACAAGTTTTTGTTTTTTTTTTTGAATAAATAAATTCAGAACTCCATTTGAAACAAGCTTAAATTATTTATTTACCTCTACTAACAAATCCGACATTTCTATTTGCATCTTCTCAATCAGCAATTCGACGCATCTTAAAATCTCCGTTTTGGCTTTATGCAGCACTGTATTATTCATGTTTATGTTCAAAGTCTGCGCGTTTTGCTGCATCGCATTGTACCTCGCCACCTCGCGTGCCATTGTTGTTATAAAAGCAGCAGGTCTGCGCAAAGTACACGCTTTAATAATGTCCAAAAAAAATTTATTGCTCTTACCTGGCTGTTGCTATCAGTGTGAGAGCGTGCCTGGCTGTTCTGCATGAGTCGGCTTGCGCTGTCAACGGCAGACCGTAAGTCATGTTTGGAACTAATCTGTCTGCTTCGGAACATAATTCTAAAAGACCTGAAACGTAACAATGTTTGCAAATACTTCGAGAAATAACGCATTTTGCTTACACAATAAAACCTTGCTGATGTCTAGGTAAGGCTCCCAAACTGTAAAGCCTCGCCCTATTAGATCTATTGCTGCTCTTCGCAATGGAATATACGCGGGCAATTTACTTGTGGGTTTTGTTATTAGCAGATGAGATAAAGCCATCGAAGTCAGTCTTGCAAGATTGTTGTTTCCATTCCCTACAACGATACCACCACATCTAACCATTCAGTAAACGATTGTAAGAAAATTAGAAGAGCCGGAAGTTATTAGGACTTGCTTACCAAATCCTTCCACGATCGAACTTTTCCGCCTTTCCTCGTTGGGTTTCTTCTTGGTGGAATCTGTGGTAATATCCTGACCGAATTCTGCACCGATGACTCCGAGTAAGACAACGGCTGTTGTCTGTTTTCTTTTCAGCTCGGCTAGGCTCGATGGTTTACGAACTTGCTCTTCGTCTTCTTCATCTTCAAATTCTTCTTCCTGTAGTGTATCATCACACGTGATTTCTTTATGTTGTTAATAATGGGTTGTCTCGATTTTTTTTTTAAATTTAATTACTACTTGACTTACCTCTACAGCATGTAGCTGCCCTGAATTAGAATTGACGTGATTCTGCCCCGGGGGAGAATTAACTTGCTGATTGATAGTTTCAGATTGCGTATACAAAGGTAAATACTGCGCCCAAGCATCGACGAGAGCTTTCCGACCTTTCGGACCCATCCTAAAAACCAATCACTCGGTGGATTTGTAAAAAAAAAGCAACAATGACAAGAATACCGTCCCAACTCTCCTAATAACAAAGCCTGTGCGGCTTCTCGTATTTCCACACAGTGATGTTGCCACCTCTTGGCCATCATCTCCACCTGGGGATGTTTAAAATGTCTAGCTCCGTTTGCCACAACCTAAAAGAAAACGTTTCAATTTTTGAATGAAGCAATAAAGAAAGTGTGCAACGGAAAAATACTTTATCAGGCAGTAACACGCAATGTAGCGTTGCTAAGAGCGACCATCCCTGCTTAATTTGTGCTTGCTGTTGTGTGTACAACTCTTCTTGCTCTTCGTCTTGCTTGCTCCAGTTTACTCTTGTCGATTGCCTACGATTTGAGCGTATCAAAAATGCCGAGCTATGAGAGTGGTTGTCACCTGTGCATTTTCCTGTTTCGTTCTTGTTCCGGCACAAAAGTAGCATTGCTCATTGACATTAATGTGTGACTTAGCGCAATGATGGCCAGTAGATGATTGCTTGTTAGCGTCGTGCTTAATTCCCAATGCGTCCTTGAAGTAAATATTCGCGTGAGCTGCTCTCTGTGAACCAACTCTGGCGGTAGGCTATTCACAATCGACATGTGTGTTACGCTGTGCTGTTGTTGCTCTTCCACTGAGATCGCATTGTACCAAGTCGGGAGGAAAAGTGACATGTGGTTGGATTTAGATAAAACACCGAAGCAAATTGGAACCTGCACAAACAGCTCAGGTTAGGCTCGGTTTAAAAAAAAAACAGACAAACGACTGAATTACCATAGGCCTTAACAAACCGAGCTTAACTTGACAAACCCTATCGAGATCGTGATCCAAACCCCAAGCGTGTAACAGAGAGAGCAACAGCTGAGCTATTTCCATGCCATGACTAGTTTCCAAGGGACCCAGCATTGGTTTGTTGTTTATTTTTGAATTTGAGTCATTCCCATCTGCAAAGTCATTTCAGTTTAAATTACCCGCCTTAAACATTGCAATGGAACCAAGGTAAAAAAAAAGAACATAATCGCTTCTAAAAAAAAAAAATTCACTTAAGAGGATCCCACCTTTTGAACCTTCCGACTGATGCCTCAGAACACTTTCTGCTTTTGCTTGGATTTTAGTCTGAACATTTTCGGCACCTTCTTTCATCTTAGCAAGTATACCTGAGAAATGTTTTCTGCATTAACTGCCTGAATCTTCAAAATGTGAACTGGCACTGCACCGTGTGCAACAAAGAAAAACAAAGTGCATGCTCAGAAATAACTATCAATAATAAAAGAAACGTGAAACGTGTTCTACTCATTTGAAGCAAATCACTGAAAAGAAGCAATAATTGCAAACAAGCAGCAAAGTGTTCGTACGTATTGGGGGGTGGGGGTGATCGTAAAAGCTAACGAATGTACTTTGGTGCCTCGATTTTTAAGAAATCCTCAAGAAAATCATTGATTGCGTTTTGAAAAGTATATTTTCTACAACTGTCACAAACACACAATCTAAAATTAAGGACATAGTTTAAAAGGCACAAGAATGTCAAAAAAGTTTCGCTGTTTCCAAGCACGAAGTAGTTGATTAAAACTTTCTTGACTTACTTTATTAGGGCAAAACATGCAAAAAATAAAATTAATTACAACACAAGCAGCTCTATCTAAATAGCATCAGATGAACTTATACAGTCCAAATGTAAAACTCGACAAAAAAAGAAAGAAATTTAGGTTTACAAGAAATTAAAAAAGTTCTTGAAAATGTTCCAACAGTATTTACCGTGCTTGTCTTTCTCTTTAATCATCCTTTCCATGTTTTCAGCTTTATCTTTGACTTTTCCAAAGAAATCTTAGTAAAGAAAATACTAATTAGAAGAAATCAGTAGTCACATTTTAATTATTACACACACTCTTGTCGTATATATTAAATAATATAGGAATAGATTATAGAATTATCTTTTAAAATTATAAACAATTAGTTTTCATAACATACCTGTTCATTTAAAATATAATAAATTAAAGTGTTTTGAAAAGTAAAAAGCTTTAGCATAGGCAACCCAATAAACACTGTACTTTGTATGTTGCCTATACTAAAAATACAAAAATTAGTAATTTAATTTTTTTATTTTCGGCTATATTAATGGAAGAACTTATTGAATTACCATTAAGAATTATAAACAATTAGTTTTAAAGCCGTAGGTGTTCGCTTGAAAAATAATTTAGACTGTTTTGAAAAACGACAAGCCTTAGTACAAAGTTTTTTTAATCTCATACCGGACAGAAAAATGAAGGGAAACACACTCAACGTTTCGCTATAGATTTATAGCTTCGTCAGGAGTGACGAAGCTATAAATCTTCGTCACTCCTGACGAAGCTATAAATCTATAGCGAAACGTTGAGTGTGTTTCCCTTCATTTTTCTGTCCGGTTTGAGATTAAAAAAACTTTGTACTTACTATTTTCATCGGACAAGAACAAACTTCAATTATCGACAAGCCTTAGCGTAGGCAACCCACTAAACATAGCAGCTTGTATGTTGCCTGTAGTGAAGGCGCTGAGATTTTTTTTTTGTGAAAACTGATAAAATAGGTTGTCTTATTGAAGGCTTTAAGAACAAAAATTCCTAATTTTTTTAAATATTCGAATTATGTTTCTACTTAATTTCAAGCATTTAATTAATACACAAAAAAACTCCAGACACGTAATATTAATTTATTCTGAGTAATGAGCGGGCCTTACCGGCAATCTTTTTGTGAGCATCCGGGCTTGCGCTCTGAGTTAAAGCTGCAACCTTCAGGTATTCGGACTGCGATATAAGCCCGGCTGCCTCCAAGCTCCCAGGTGACATCGCAGAATATTCTTCGCTCAGTAATTCGATGATAAGAGCTTCAATATCAAAGAACAATATGTGGCTCTCTGGGTCTAAAAATAATGCACAATTAGAAATTTTGTTTCCTTTTTTCTTTGGACAAAGAAATTTTATGAAGAATACCTTTGGGATTTGTTCTCAGGCCTTGTATGGCTAGCGGAGAATTTTGATTCCTCTGCATGTGTGGGTCGTCGTTATTTGTGTGCGTTCCCAACTGCTGCAATTGATGTAAGCCTCGTTGAGTCGCATGTCGGATTGCTGACAGATTCCGATGTCTCAAACCCCTAAAATAGAGCGGCATTACAAATGTGATTAAACCACCAGGAGAAGCTTGTTGCCTAAAGAAGTGAACTGCAGGATTCGCAAGCCCGACTTCCGATGAAACGGTGCAGTTGGTTTCATGTTCCTCACAAGCGTACAAGACTTCTTCGGCTGGTATACCTAGAAATTAATAAAATAAAACCTTCGCGTCTAAAATCACTGATTAAAATAAAGTTGGCTTACCTTGCAGGACACGATCTAAATGCCCCGTCTCCATTTGCCAGACATAAACTGTACCATCGGAGCATCCGATTATCATGAAGTCATCGAGAGGTCTCCATTTGATGGTGGTGACGGGAAAGAGGTGCCTTGAAGCTAGGCAAACGCACTTTCTCTCAGCGAGGCTGAGCAAAGTCACTGAATGATCGGAGGCTACAGAACATATACATTTTTGGATTCTTGTCTGAAACAAAAAAAAAACATAAAGTTACTGCTCGTAGAATGGTAACCACCAAAAAAAAGTGTAAGAAGAAATACTTACACTGCATGTTGTTGGAGGGACTAGAAGTTGAGTAATTTCTCCAGCATGCACACAAAACCTATGCAATAGACTGCCCGTGCATAAATCCCATAAACACACCGCGAAATCGACGCCCCCCGATACTAAATGGTTTTTATCATATCTGGAATGTTCCCGATGTGGATACAACAGGCAATTGACTCGCCCACAATGACCAGATAAAATCTGATGAGGCGGCCAGGCTAAAACGCGCTTTTTAAAGCAAGAAATGTCAAAATATCTACGCGTATTCACCATCATATTGCTGGTGGTTACCGTGGAGTAACTGCAACATAACCGTCTGGGTTGCAGGAATAATAATAATCGTCCCGTCCTCTCTCCCAACAACTAATCGACTCTGCCTCGGAAGATATATGCTCGCAGTCAATTTAACAGCTGAAAATTCTTGCTTAAATAATAAAAACTAAGAAACTTTCACGAATATAAATTTATAGCTGTCCTAAATAACTATCCAATTCTTCCTGGTTTCAGAAAAAATAATAAAATAGACGTACGAAACTAACTCAGTTTTTTTTTTTAATTCCCATTTGTATTAATGCAGAAAGTAATTAATTTATCTTTAAACGTTATAAGCAATTAATTTTATTAACATGTCTGTTTGCTTAAAAGATAAAAGATAATAAATTAGGCACTCCAAGAAAAATAAAAATACGCCTTAGTATATAGGCAAACCAATGATCTCAGCTGTTTAGACGGTGGTCTACCTTTAAGGTTCTAACGTTCTAAAAATTTTTCTGTTAAAAATCTAAACAACTTTTTTCACGATTCACTAATTAATATTAAGCAATTTTCTTAAGGGACGCAAGGCACCCCTAAGTGCTACTAACTTACAGTGAGCCTCCTCCTTTTCGATTTGATCCAAAATACCAACGGGACTGGGATTCATCGTATCCCAAGCTTCTGTAAGGCTCGTCGTTAGCGTCGCAGTCATCTGAAGCGGCTGAATGATTTTCTGCTGTTGAATTTGCTGCAATTCCGAGTGAGGAACATCGGGAATATTCCAAACTAAAACGTAACCCTCAGAGTCCCCCCTTAAAAGATAGCTGTAGGTAGTTCCCTGACGCTGTGTTACAACAAACCGCATTGCCGGTGGACACGACAGTGGCTGAAAGAACACTTCAACTGGCAAAGCAAAACCTAAATAATAAGTTAAAGTAGATACCTTACTATCCGGTTGGCTTAAGATGTAATACAAGAACGGACTATCAGTCTCTATCGTCGGAGTGTGAAAGTCTTTATTGTCTGGAATGCTGCTGTGGAAAAGGTGAAGGTGTTAAATTTATCACCGCAGGAGATGCCGCGGATGTTTTAATAGCAAACACAACTCGTACTCATTGTGTTTACTAACGGTGTTACAAGGGGGGGCACACACGAAAAATATTAAAAGCACCAAACGAGAGACGTTTGTCACCCATGCATTCCATCACCCGATAAGCAATAACGGTTAAAGAAATGTGCATACAAAAAGTGCCTTACATACAAACGTTATTATTTACATATTTTTAAACATATTTACAGTAATTTCAAAAATTAAAGCGTAGAAAAGCGGCTTGGTTTTATGTAAGTAAGACACCTATTAAAAGAAGCATAAAAAAAAACTCTTTTAAACAAAACTGTGTTCCAAAAATGTTATTTCCTTCTTGTGTTTAGACTTTCAAGATTACGGTCTTTTGGAACACGTTTGATAGTTTTCGGCAACGATTATTAAAAACTATATAAATGTATGTATGATAAAGGGATAATACACACACAAATCTACTAATAGAACTGAGTTGATAACAAAAAAATCATGTTTCAGTAAAACTAATTACAATTATTTATTTAATATCTTAGGCCTGTATGACACGATGTTAATTTTTGCATAGAATTTGTTGGGTACAAAGCGAAAATGAATATTTATTATCTCTCAAAAATTACCACCATGTCATATCCTTCTTCGAAATAGCTAAACAGGGTTCCCACTTTATTTCCATTAAAATATTCCCTAATTATTCGTTAAAAAAAACTAGAAACTTTCACGAATATAAATTTATAGTTGTCCTAAATAACTATCCAATTCTTCCTGATTTCAGAAAAAAATAATAATAAAATAGACGTTCGAAAATAACTCAGTTTTTTTTTTAATTCCCATTTGTATTAATGCAGAAAGTAATTAATTTATCTTTAAATGTTATAAGCAATTAATTTTATTAGCATGTCTGTTTGCTTAAAAGATAAAAGACAATAAATTAGGCACTCCAAGAAAAATAATAATACGCCTTAGTATATACGCAAACCAATGATCTCAGCTGTTTAGACGGTGGTCTACCTTTAAGGTTCTAACGTTCTAAGATTTTTTCTGTTAAAAATCTAAATAACTTTTTTCACGATTCACTATTTAATATTAAGCAATTTTCTTAACTTTTTAAATATTTAAAACAATCTTTCACTCCCCTTTTCTATTTTTTACAGTTTAAACAATTATTCAATTCTTCCTGTTTTCAGAAAATAAATAATAATAGACTTACGAAATTTATTAATTCACCTTTAAATATTATAAGTAATTAACTTTAATAATAAGCCTGGTTGTTTAAAAAATAATAAATTGGACTTAAACTCAATTGCTTAGGTGGTGGCCCATTTTGAAGGATTCTGTTTAAAGCAATGTCTCATTCTTTTTTAATTTCAAAAAACAAGTTTGTACTTTCGGTAGAGTTCGAATTAAAAAATATTGCCCACATTAATGTAGACAATTATTAAATTATATAATTAATGATAAACTCTATGGAATAATTGATGGAAATCGAAGTAACTGAAAAAGTGAATTTGAAGATTTTGACACACAAAAAAATTCCAGTTCAATTTCTGTATGAAACAGACAAATTTCCTAACATTATTAAACTTTTCTTGATTCCCTAACTTTTTCCAGTGAGTGGGAACCCTGCTAAAGCTAAAGACTGAGATTATAAACGTAAAATAAAAACTGCGTGTGACTTTTCTCCTGGGTTTTTCTTTCAGTCACAGCGATTCAGCTCACAAACGAGTACACACAACAAGCCAAGTCTAAAACAAGAGAAGGAAATCGGAGAGCAAGCAAAGTATAACAAACATATAAATGAAATGATAATCTAACCTATTAAAAATCTTGCCACGTAGATGTCTAGGGTCCACAATGAAAATAAAAAAAAAAATTATTAGTATAAAAGTTAATCAGAGAAAACCACTCCAATGTGCTCGAAAAAAAAATACAGGTACAAAAACAAAAAATGCATAAATATTACTGCCGGTAGAATTTCTGGAGACCATTGTGTTAACACAACATTTAATTTAGGTTAATACAACCAATAGAATTTAAAAATATAAATACTCTGTAGAAAGTTAAAAATTTTGCAAGTTTAGATTCAGAGAGTTTAAAATTTTCTAACAAAGAACGAAATTGACTCTTCCTTATAAAACTTGTACTTATCTAGAGATTTCTTTTATTTTCATAAAGCAAACAATACGTTAATTTTTTTTTTAACAATTATCTAAGCGAGACAAAAAGTTAATGATAAGATAGTGCAAGTATAACACTTCAAAAACAATAATTTTCAACTTTTTCCTAACTAATTTAATTCTGGATCTAAACTTGCATGAAACTTACTAACGATAATAAGAACCCCCCCGCATGAAAAAGTTTCTTTCTTCTCAAATAAGCGTTATACAAGAACTTTTTTGGCCCTTATACCTTTGAAAAACCTTTTTTGTTATGTGGAGTATTAAAAAACGACAAGGCTCATAAGCCGACAACAAAGTTTGGATTTGTAAACAGTGTGTAAGAATGTAGAAAGTACTCGGCTTACTTTGCAGGTAACTTGTAAAGGTAACCTTTGCCCGCATCTGACCAAATAATAATGCGATCTATGGCAAGAAAGTCACCGGACATCCATCTTTCACCACGCGGTGCCAAATATGAACACAACACACTGAAATCGCCTGCAATGAAAAAGAGATCACTCCGTCTCTCGCTGCTGTTAAATTAAAAGAAATATTGACGGTATCACCTGCATCGTATATTTGCCAGTATTTTGTGCACACTATAAGTACAGTACGTTGGTTGTACGAGCAACACTTCATGCACACGGCATTTAAACAACGGATTTGTTTGCTTTCGTTTTCATATATGGGTTCGCAGTGTTTGTTTTCATGTCCAAGTAGAGTCCACACTTTGACAGTTCCGGTGGTTGTTAGAGCCAGGACAACATCATCTTTACGCTTTACGGGCCTTACTACCTGTTTTTAAATGAGTGCACGAGTGTGAGTAGCTAAACGACAGAAACCAGCGAGGGGGCTTACATGCAGTGCACTTATCCAGTCGGGGGTAATCTTTGAGGACAACATAAATAATATATCCAGGCTGAACGGATCCATGACTATTATTTCGGGGTAATAACCGTTGCAAAAGAGCCGGACATCATCGCAACTGCTCATGAGGTAAGACTGTAAACAAAATTAATAATTCATTGTTAATCGTTCTTTATTATGGAGTATTCATTTATTTTTGGCAGTCAAGATTTAAGTTCTTCCATAAGTTTTGATAAGCCCGCCAAAAAAATGACAACGTTCCGTTGAACTATCTACAATAAAAGTATACATCATTATCTGTCTCAGTAAATAATAATAATGTAAATTACAGAGCTGCAAGTAATTCCTCGTAAGCTCTTTATCTCATCATGCGTAAATTAAAATTTGCAAAGGTGAAATCACTAGAAAAAAGTAAAGCACAGTCCACATATTCATGTCATGCCTCATCTGGTAAATGCGTATTATAAAATAATAATTTAAATGCAAAATGAATTTGAACAAAAAAATTTGATACCATTTTATTCAGAGGAGAATTAAGTTAATGAGTTTATTGTAAAAGTGCAAAAAAATTACAGAAATGTAAATAACGCACTAACGACGAAAATTAGATCGTTAGAGTTAATTAGACAAACATATTTGCAACCACAAAATATCTCAATGCCAATACTATTGTTTAAACAACAACATTACATAATAGCTTTATGTATTCAATATTATTTTTAAAACTGAGAAGCTCATTACATTGATTATTTTGTTTTCGAAAACAATAACAAACACTTCGAATTGGAACTATTAAAAAAAAAAAACTTTGCCAAATTGTTTCATAAACAGAAATGAATGAAAAACAATTTTTATTAAAACTATAGTATCACAGATGTGCGTAACTATGTCATTAAAAGTTTACGATTAAATGGTTATTTCGCATTGTGTTTTACTGCTGATACCAAAACAAAGAAAACTATTCATTTTTCAAAGCGAATTAAAATTAGAAAATCTTCAGAAAGAAAAACTAAACGAATCAAAGTTTATTTCTAAATAATAAAATGTTATTCGCTTTTAGTATATTTTTGTTTGCACTATTCAACACAATAGAATAAACTGTAAATATAGAACTGAATAATTATTCTTACAAATGATGACCCTGCCAAAGACATTAGTTTGTTAAATTTTCATTTTAGTTTGGAATAAGCTTGTTGCAATTTTTTTTATTTGTATAAATCCACACAACAGTTTAAACATACACTCAATTAATAATAATAAGTATATTCCAAAAATATAAATACTTATTTAAAAAAAAAACGAATTGATCTTTATTGTTGTTATCGTTTGCTGATTACACGAAATGTTTTGATAATCCATTGATAACTGATCTGCAAGAAGATTTAAGTAAATAAAATAATCAAGCCGACAATTATCACTAAAAGCAACCTATTATTTTATTGCAGTAATTGCATCTTTAAACAACTGTTAACAAAATGGCCTACGGATTATTATTTATTTATTTTTTGTCTGTATTGTCGAGAAAATTGTTGGATTACCTTTTAAAATCACTAGCAATTAATTTTAATAATAACATGTCTGTTCGTTCAAAAAAAATAATAATAAATTAGACTTTTCAAAAAAGAAAAGTCTCCGTGTAGGCAACACATTTAACAGAGCCGCTTGTATGGTTGCCTATATTTTGGAAACTCCAACTTAAAAATGTAATAAATTTTTTCACCAACCACTTAGATTATGCAGTTCTCCTAATTCTTCAATATTTAAAACCACTTTCCACTTTTTCTAATTTTAGAAAACAAATCTGCATTTAAATTTCAAGTTTTTTAATTAATTTCACTGACTTTTGCATTAAAACTGACACTTTTTACGACACTGGAACGATTTCTCAATTCCCTGACTTTCCTATCCCGTTTTCTCGATGAATGGGAAGATCCAAAAACATAATATTTAACGTCTTTCAACTGGTTAATAAAGGTTCATCAAGATCAAATAATTAAAGTTTCTCAAGATTGATCAAAAAAGATTTGTCAAGACTAATCCAAGATTAACTGATAGACACAAAGATTAAATAATAAAAGTCTTTTAAGATTGTTTGATAATTGAGTACTTGAAGTGGTTGATGAGGATTTTTTGTCAGTCAATCTTAGTGCACAGCAAAGTAACTAATTTTTGGCTTTCTAGACCACCTGGTTTCTTGAAGTAATAAGATTTAGTTAACTTTCTATAGAAAATATTTAGAACGAGAGATTTTTTGGGCTTTGGGCTACAGATATTTTATCAGAGAATTTTTGGTGCAATTTAAGTCTCGATATAATTTAAATTGTTCAAGAAATTCAAGCAAATCTTGTCGAAGAAATAGGGCTCTGCAAAACAACCTTTACAGAAGATTTAGTTCATTTTCCCACATAGTTCATTGAAACACATTTATTTTGACAACGTTGAGAGCAATTTTTCAGGAACTTGAGCTGCTTACTTGTACACCCTGAGAAGAACTACTTATAAAGTTCCAAACAGGAAAAAAGAAGCTATTAACAAATTACTCCGGCAGTCCAAATTATTCTTTAATGAAGGAAACTTATTTTTTCCAGTAAAACTAAAATTTAAATTAAAATAAATTTTAGCTTGTTTAAAAACTAATAAAATAGACACAGCAAATTGTATTATATCATCGAATTCATCATTACAAAACAAAACTAAACATTTGTAACAAAATACATACTAGATAAGAAATATCTATTTTGTTAGAAATGTTCAGTTTTATTTAAAAGTTTACTTTGACTTTGAATAAATTGCCTGTGCATAGCAATAAATAAATAAATCTAAACTTGAGTTAAAGACTGGTGCATGAAATTACAGGCCATGAAGGTACTTAACTGCCCATTTCTTTTAGGCTTGGCTTAATTGCCTACGTTATATGTAGCGAACCATTGGCCAGAATAAGTGCCCTTTTATTTTTACATAGCATCTAAATAAATAAAATAAATAAATTTAAAAAAAAGTAACTTAAAGTAAATGTAAATTATTATAAAAATAAAATATAAAATACTATCATTCCAAGAGGTCTTGTTCTGCCTTATTAAAAATACTGGTTTTATTATAAAATGCTTGAGAATTTGAGTTTGAAATGGTTGTAAGAAATATGAAAGGAAGGCACAGATAAATATAAAATTAAATTGAATGGCCGCAGAATTTTCTAAATCAATAAACTAGCATACCTGTATGTTTGTATGTACTTGAGGTAACTTAACTGACTCCCTGCATTTCCCATCGACGATATCCCACGTACACATTTCCCCCGCCTCCGAACTAGACACTATGTAATTATTATCTTGAAGAATGGAAGCCGAAGATATACATAATATCGGAGCCGTATGTCCAACTAATAAGCACCTGGGAGTCATTTTTAGTGTTTCAGGATCCACTTGCCTAAAGTCAAAATACACACACCGTTTCACTCGGGGTTTCAGCCGATAATGCCATCGTGAGCTTACCAAAGGCATATTTGGCCGTCGTAACAGCCCGTTGCTAAGGCTTTCAGATCTTTAGACAAGTATATGCATGATATACAATGTGTGGGTGCATGCTTTCCCCACAGGACTATGGGAACGACCAGACTTGTTCCGGGCATTCTTCAAATCTGCAACGGCGAGATCTTAATTACGACGGATTTACCTAAAGCTGTTGGGCACTTGAGATGTGAGTTCAATTAAAGTAAATTGGTGTCAATTAAGTATTTACAATTTCAGTCATATGACCTGCCCGGCGATTTGCAACTGAATTTTCAAGCTAAACGGTCATACCAAAGAAATCTCAGCGTTTTCGTCGCCTCTACGTCACAAATAGTAGCAGTACATCACATTATTCTATCAATCAACAATTAACTCAATGACAGATGCAAGCGACACTTTTAACCAAACTGTTTGACAGATCTGTAGTGTCACGGTCGCACTTGTTTCAGTAACGTCAGCGAGACACGCACACGTACGCACGCTTTAATACCTTTTTTTTTATAGAAATCTGGACGGATTATTGATACGATATTAACTTTGTGCCATGATTTATTTTATAATTCGCCATTTTAAGGACCAATCAGCTGTTTGGCACAAATCGCTGTCGGTGAATGGGCCCCCAATTTACGCTTATGCGCACAATCGCCCTCTCGTGTAAATCCTTGGAACTACCAGTATTGCCAACACAACAGAGTTCGTGCGAGAAATTTAAACTACGTCAACTATTTATTACAAGTAGCCATTACATGTAGCTCACGGCCAATTATATCAATAAGCTGCGCTTAAATAACAAATGACCATTCGGAAAATTTTACAGATTTTATATTCATGTGGTGGGTAGTGACCTCTGTGGTGAACATTTTTAGTCACGTATTCAATGGGCTGTCAAAAGCATGTAAAACTTAAATCAAGTGTAGGTTTATAAAATCATTCTTTAATGCGTGTTTTGTGTCTTCGTAATTCTAGAAAATCTGTAAATTGTAAGGTAAGTGGAACTATATTATCAGTATTACATTTTTAAATTATGGTCGCAAATTACTTAATACAAAACCAATTTGACATTGGCGTTTCGCAATCCTGCTTCCGTCCTATCACACAAAACTCGAAGTGTTTTTTTAAATAAATGGTCTTGTTTGTGTCCCGATCTGCGTGTTATCATGGCAATGGTGGCAATACAATTAAGAGAATTTTCTTATTCAACTCCTTGCAACATTGCAACTGGATGTTTTGTTAATTTATTTGAAACTTTGAGATTTTGGCGCTAAGAACAAGCTTTGACATTGGTCAAACGAGCTTTGCCATTGGTCAGTTCCGGCCAGCTACCAAAACAAAGCTCGTTTTTAGCGCCAAAATTTTAAAATACTCCTCCGAATTAAAAAAAAAAAACAGAATATAATTGATCTGGCTCAAAATTGTACATTATATTCAGCGAATACGCGTTTACTTTGAATGTGAAACGTCCAGGCCTCTTCAGGAATAAGTAATAACGCTCTGTGCTCTGGGTAGTATTCTCTCTCTCTCTCTCTCTCATGGAAGTGATTTTGTGCATTTTGCCTTCCATTTTATACGCCCAAAGTGCTCTCGCGGTCCAATTGCCGAACGCGCCCTTAGTGACTTGTCAATTTGACGGCTGTCAGTGTCAAGTCGTCAACAATCGGAAGTTACTGCAGTTGTACCATTTAAAAATAAAATTCAGCATTGCCAACTCCAGAAAACATTTTTGATGACTGTATAAAATTGTATAAATTGAATGACTTGAATTCCTTTTTTTAATTGAACAAGAAATAAAAAATAATATGTTTTATTCAATAAAAATTTAATCACATCTTACGCCGCACAATCTAAAAACTTGTACGTCAATGAAAATAAAAAATAAGACTCAGTACTACATTCCAAAGAATACAATGATGAGTAACCCTCGCAGCCCCACTGCCTTTCCTATCTTCTTGTGTCCCGTGAGGTATCTCATTCTCGTCAACATGCTTCGTTTTATCGTCCTCAATGCCCTGGCTGATTTCCTCCAAAGACTTCTCAATGGCCCTGTTTATGGCCCTCATCAAAGGAAAGTTCGTAAACCCTTGCTTGTTGTCCTCACTGTCCGCACAGTCTCCTAGGAAATCATCGGTGTCAATCGACCACACCATTGCACCTCCTAATTTATTTCTCATTGCAAATTTGACTTTTTCAGCTATAGAATTCTCATCGTCGTAGGAAATAACTTTTTCGTTATTCACGGCAAACGGTGTACTGGACTCTTCATCCCAGTGTTTCGTCCATGTGGACGCGGCATCTTTGAATTCGGCACAAATCTACTCGCATACAAATAAATAATGCTGGTTTTATTAGTTTACGATTTTCCTACCTCGTTGTATCCCATAAAACCGTTTTCTCGTGTGAGCGGTCCTTGAAATCCGACTGCCTGCGCCATACTGCCCAGCCTTGGCATTTTGGGGGAACCCATCGTCATAGGCTGATGCATTAAAAACGTCCTACCGTACAGTGGAATGCCCATTACCAACTTTTCCGGAGGGGCTCCCAGCTCAAGCATATACTTAATCGTGTACTCCTAAAATCAATTGCGAATATATCCACAATGCGAATTTAAGACCGATTTCCATTACCCACCACATTTAATACGTCAGGGCTTCTCAGGGGAGCGTTTACCCCCGTTTTCTTGTCCCAAGCCCCGTGGTAGTCGTAGCACATCATGTGAATATAGTCCAAATAGGTTGCTAAACCTTTCACGTCATACGAAATGTCTATGGTGTCTTTTCCTGCACCGAACGCTGCAGTTAACAGCAGATTATGTTTGTTAAAGGCAGCTCTCAGTTCCTGTAATTAGAAGAAATGTTCCGCCAATTTAAAGCTTTTTTCTTGAGTTTGGCGCCATATTTTTTTAACCTTTTCGATTCAGTTGCACTGGTTACACTCGGAGTATCTTCATCTCGTTTTATCACGTGAGGTTAAAAGAAGATGCAAATACTCTGAGTGCAAGCAGTGCAAGTGAATCGAAAACGCTAATAGTGTTTTCGATTGTGGCGCATTATCTGCACTGAGTGTATCTTCACCTTCTGTTCTAAACTTATGGAATAAAATGAGATGCAGATACACTCAGAGCACATAGTGCACCCCAATCAAGAACGCTATGTATTTCACGTTTTAAATGTGGATGCCATGAACAAATATAAAGTAGATAGAGGACCTCTAATAAAATAGAGGATGTTCAGAGTTAAATTTCGACATTTTGACGAAACTGAGTAACAGAAGAGAGTGTTGCCAATCTATTAGTCATTAAAAATCACACTGTATTCTAATAAACAGAGTTGTTACTGTGGTGGTATGTTGTCCAGTAAGAATAATAATGACGTTTTAGGTTTTACCTTTACTAAGAGAAGAAAATTGTATTTGTCGTTAGGGGATCCCCCTCGTTTCCCAGGAAATTCCCAATCTAAATCTAAACCGTCGAAATTGTGTTTCCTAAAAGTGAAAGAATTAATGCACCCTTGACAATAAATTTTGTAGGCCTACCTAACGAATTCAAGGGCACTACTGACAAAGTGACTTCTACGTGTAGATTCCGCCGTCATAATGGAATAATTAAGCGATCCTTCATTCCATCCTCCGATAGCTAAAGTCACCTTAAGATGAGGGTATGTCTTCTTTAATGCTACAGCTCTATTGTAGCCAGCTTTACCATTAGCAAGATCTTGCCAAGGATCTATAATAAATACATAATACTAATAACTATTATACAGTCTGTTAATTGATTTATAATACATACTAGAAGCACATCAAATACACGAAGGCAAGAGAAGAAATAAATTGAATTACGCTTATAAATGTCAAAAATTGGAATAGGTGAGATAATATGTGCGCCAGAGCTAAATATTTCCAATTTATTTCTTTCTCTGTCTTGACAATTGCGGTTATACAAAAAAACGGTTTACATACGGTATGTGCAATATACATACATACCCAGAGATCTAATTTCATTGTGAGTAATATTTAATCCAGCAAAAGAGTAAACGATGTGCGTGCACAAATTCGGATCTATGTGTTCTAGTTGAAACGACCCTCTTTCTGGACGATATACAGCCCAAGCACCTACATAACAGACCACTACTTTCCCATGTGTCGGCCCTACAAGAAACAAAAAATTAGCGGAAACAAACAACTTAACACTGGCCACTGAAGTAAAACCAATAACGAGCAAGAAAAAACGTACGACACAGTTAAAAGTTTGCATTTTTCTTTTGCGACGTTGAATTTGCAGACTTTCATTTGTGGCATTTGCAGCTAAAATTCGTGAGCAAATATTTAGCTAATCGACTGCGAAATCACAGGTGTTTGAGAAATCAATATGCAAACAGATACATTCAACATTATTCAAGTTTCTGTAAATACAATAATAATGTTAATAAAATAATGAAATTTATTTTTTATATTAGAAATTGAAATAATGGAATTCTGCATAGTAGCGATTCGTGCATACGAATGGTATATTCCACGTTCATGTGTGTTAGACAAAGTTAGCGCTTAATAAGTACGTCTGCTGCCCACTCAAATTGATATGCATCAGCCGACACTGCAATTCTGTTTTTTTGTTAACAAGGAAATCACAAAATAAAATTTATTGTAAAACGATTTTGTTTTCATACAGGGTTTGAATGTATTTCTTTTTTCTTTTTAGCATCATATTTACCTCTCAGCATAATAATGATATTTTTCATTTTGTTCTACGTTAAAATGTTTAAAATAACAAAATACGTTTTCATTAAAAATACTGCTTTTTAAAAAAAGAAACACCCAGTATCAGTTGAACAAATGTATCTGCTAAAATGCTCAAAATATAATGCATTTTTTTTTTATTTTATGCCGATCGATCGATCAATAACTTTTAAGCTATCTCCTTTTAACTGTGAACGTAAAATAGCTCTATCGCTTGCAGCCGGAGGGCATTTTGTATTCTTAACTCAGATTGATCAGTATGATGACGAAATCGAAAGAAGAAATCGAATTCAATGACAGGCGCTTTAAAAAATGGTGGATAACATCGGGTGTAAAGAAAAGTAATTCTCGTTTTTTTTTTTGCATTATTTTAGTTTTATAAAATGGCTTTTATATATAGAGTGTTTCATTTAAAATAAAGAAATTCCACAACGTACAAAAACTGAGACACCCAGAACATATAACGTAACGAAATGATTTTATATTATGCAGAGCTTGAAAAGATTAAACTTTTGTATAAAACATTTTTTCATATATTCAACAGGAACAGAGATATTGAAGAAACTCCGACAGATGACACACCCAGTATATCTTCCATAAATATTTATTTGTTTACATTACATTACATTAGAATTAAACAAAGTTCCGAACATTCACCTTTTACTCTCCACAATTTTATTGATATTCTAGGCGGTTTATAACTATTAAACTCAAAAAGCAAGGTAAAAAGTCTTTAATAACAAGTGGCACTGTGATAGATGAAATTTGAAAGCAGAGGATTTTTTCTTTTAATTTGCCAACGTAAATATTCAAATTTTTGGCGGCTTATTTGAATTTGACCCCAAAATTACAGGATGTCTTAAGTACCTATATTTGCTAGTTAGTTAGTATGATAATTCCTTACATCTGAACATTTATTTAAAAAATAATCATTTATTAAAAAGAAAATACCATCATTATATCATTAATTACTGACTTATCTCAAAAATTTACAAATTTCGTTGTGAATACATGCTATCTATACGTACATCATAACGACCTTAAACTTGTTGCTTTTGTAACCGTTAGCATAACAAGTTATGTTAAATTTACTTCATTAAAGAAAAAGAAAATTAATTTAACAAAATTCCCTACATTTTAAAACGATTCGTAAAGACAAACTTAAATGAAACACAATATTTTTTTCTGTCCCGCTTTCAAACTTAACTGTCGGCATATGCAACTTCGACCATCAAGGATTTTACCTTCACAACAATTTATTAAATTCTTATCATTCTTTCAATACTGAAATTATTTGCGATTAATAAGAAAGGAAATTATTAATACTGATTCACATTAAGTTGGTTCGTTACGCCCAAATATGCAAGTGAAATATTGAACGATTTCCTCCACATAGAAAACTTAAGTACAAGAGCCGTGACTTGAATAATGAGAAGATAAAAAAGAATAATGAAACAACAATCATAAATACCTGTTGCTGCTTTTGATAAATCCACAAAGAAGAAAACTATTAGAACAACAAACGCACAGTAACTAAAATTCTTCGGCGGGATCATATTCTTGGCACTTAACTATTTGACTTAATTGCAGTTTATTGGCATTTCCTACTAAATATACCGTTAAGCCGTCTGCGCAACGTTGACTAATCCAAACCATATACAATGGGAATGGGATATACCAGACGTACTTGCATATTCGTCAGTTGGTCAGGATGCCTTTCACTTTAAACCACGCCTCTTATCATTTTACCTTTTTACTAAACAGAGCTTCTCCCATCTCGCTTTGTTTATCGGCAAAACGGAGACGAGCAGTTGATAAGAAAATCCCGCTTGTAATTAATATTTTAATAAGCTCACAACCGGTAAGCAAAATCTTGTTTTTGAACCGAAATTAATTTCTAGTTTTTGTTGCTTAATTATTATAATATTTGTTGCTGTTCGCTAATATCAATGTTTCGTTTAGGTATACAGGTTGATACATAAGTCATCCAAATTAATTTCATCAACACAAGAAAGCAGGTCTTTTATGTAGCCCAGGGGTTCTCAAACTCTTTTTAAACATCGACCCCTTACAAGAAAATAAAAATTTACATTAATTCCCTTTCAAATTTAATTGATATTTCTAAGACAGCAGGTGTAATTCATATTTCTGAAATAGTAGGTGTAAATATATTAATAATATTCAGTTTAAATTTTGTTAAATTGTAAATTGATCGTCTTTTAATTATTGTACGATAGATGGTAACTTAACTGCAGTTGTATGTGTGTTAATATTTATTTTATTTTATTTATTAAACGCAGAACTGCCAATTAAAACTGGATATCATCTAGGAAAATAGAGTGTCCCGTTATCTATGTTCGTCAGTGTACTATGTTTAATTCAAATTTAATATTATTTGTAAATCTTTTTAATAAACTATTCAGAGAGAGTTCCACTAAATAAGTATTCATAACTCTGACCCTTAGAAGACCTCTAGAGGTTCATCAAACCCCAAGGGGTCGATATTGATTCACCCCGTAGGGAATCCCCGAAAGGTTCCTTTCAGAACAAACACCTGTATTTAATTAATAATTTTATTAATCAAAGTTGGTACATAGATGAGTTTTAGAATACGTGCGTAATTTCAAACATTTCATTATACAGGGTGCGTCGCTCAAAGAATCCACGCCGGGCCAAGCATCGAAACTAATAATTTATCCGTATTAGATTCGGCCTATTTACAAGGACGCCCCTGGTGTAGTTATAAATAAAGCAGTGGCGCAATCATTTTTTTTCTTTTCTTGCAAACAATCGCCTAAATTACTGTCAGGCATAAATAAGCCAGAAACTAAACCATAATATCATGTAAAGAGTCGTGATTCTGAGATTATCGGTGCTGTCACCTTGCTCTTCAGAGTCATCTTCGACATCATCTCCAGCAGTCTCTTTCCGTAGTTTCTCAGAAAATCTTTTCACAGCTACAACGATGGCTCTCATCAAGGGGTACGTGATGGTTTTATTCCCGCAGTCCCCCAAGAAATCGTCGGTATCTATGGACCAGACCATCACCCCAGCCAGTTTATTCATTATGGCAAACTCGACCTTCTTACCCACCGACTCTTCATTGTCATAAGAAATAACTTTCTGGCCGCTTACAGCGTACGGCGTGCTCGATTCCTCATGCCAATGTTCAACCCAGCCGGATGAGGTGTTCTGTAATTCCAGGCAAATCTGAAAGCAATCGACTCTGTGGTAAATTTGAAAGACGAGGGACGCCGATGGAATACTTCGTTATAACCCATAAATCCATAGTCTTGTGAGTACGGTCCTTTGAAAGCCTCGGCGGAAGTAAGACTGCCAAATTTTGGAAATGGAGTAGGCTCGGTTAATATGAAAGTCCTACCGTAAAGAGGTATACCCAGAACAAGCTTCTTTGGTACAGCCCCCAATTTAATAACGTAATTAATGGTGTATTCCTAAAAATTAAAAAAGTTTAGCTCTATATTAAAAGTCTATGTGTATACCGATCGAAGACTTTCACATAGGCACCTTTACATTCATTACTTACTATATTATTTACATCCCCACTTCTCAATGGCGCATTTAATCCGAATTTCATATCCCAGTAACCATGATAATCATAGCTCATCATCAAAATGTAATCAAGTACAGGGGCTAGATTTTTAATGTCATATCCCGAGTCGATGATAAACTTTGCAGGAGCAAGATTAGCAGCTAAGATCAGCTCATGCTTAACGAAAGATGCCTTAAGTTCCTGAAATATATTTGAAGGGAGGAGTTCAGGAGTCATAAAGAATATAAAGATGAGTGGGCTCACGTACTCTCATGAAAGGTACGAGGTTGGTTTTATCATAATGGGTTCCGCCACGTTGGCCTGGAAAACGCCAGTCGAAAGCCAAGCCATCGAAGTTATATCTTCTGCAAGCACATAAAATCAATGGTCAGAAACTCACCCTAGTTTCGGAAAGTAGGTACTTGACGTAATTAACTATGCTGGCGATGAACTTAGTTCTGCGCAATGGATCAGCGCACATGAGCGAGTAATTCACAGAACCTTCGTTCCAACCCCCTAAGACCAATAGAACTTTCAGGTACGGATAATCTCGTTTCAGCGATATCAGTTTGAAGTAACTGTTTCTTCCTCCGTTTTCCGCGAAATCTTGAAAGGGATCTAAAACGACGCGCTGTGTAGAAAATGGACTGAGTATAACAAAAAATATTTTCGACTTACCCACTGATTTAACTTCGTTATGAGTCACATCCATTCCTACGAACGCATAGAGGATGTGGGTGCAAAAGCTTGCGTCCATATTTTCTATCAGAAATGTTCCTCTGCCTGAGCGATAAGTTGACCAAGATGCGAACTGGCAAAATACCAGTTTTTCATCTGAGGGATCTGCAGAGTAAAGTGGTTACGTCTTATTTACAACAAAAACAGCACTTTTCTGATTTGTTACAAGACGTGTCAGTAGTAAGTAAGTTTGATTCACTTGCACGGGTTGTACTCTTCATTAAGAGATGAAAATACTCTACTCTGAGTGCATCCATCGCAAACTTTATAATAGACCCGTACTGCAAAAGACTGTACTGAAATTCCATTATGCGATTAGGCTGCTTCGTGAATAATCGTGTGTGTCTACTTGCAGCGGCGCACCCGGTATATAGGTATAACGACGCTCACCTTAAACGATACCATTTGACAGTTTCGGAGCCCTTACGCTGAATGTTCTTAAGGATGTGGTTCGCATGCAGGAGTATCATTTAAATTGAGCGCCGTAGTACATTTCTGAATGTACTAAACTGAAATGCGTGACGAAATTGTGCTTGTAAACCCCCTGATTGATTTTGGTAATAATTAAAGTAACTGTTTTCTTTTTTTAATTTTTTAAATCTGTACACAAACTGGTGGTGAGAATAAGACTGTTGGGCCAATAAAAATACGGCGGTAAATTCAAACGACTCTAAATCATGAAAATCCACTTTGTATGTGTACTTGTATTTTTCATTTAATTCATATTTAATAACGTGTGACTTGACAGTCATGTGAATGGATACATTTTGGGTCTATAGTTAGCTTTCCGCTGGCCTTGTAATATAAATTTTTTTTTAATATAAAAAATCCCTCGGCAAATAAAGCAAAATCAAAGAAACAATAGTTTGCCTCTTTTTTTTCCTACAGACTCCAAACTTTAAATACCTAACTTTCCTTGATATGAAGTATTAATTAACTTAAACTTAAACAAAATAACTTTATAGGAAAAAATCTCCTCTGCGTCGTTAAATATTGCACCTACCTATCATTTGAGCTTTGTTATGTACAGACCAAAGAGTTAAGGCTACTACACAACCATTAACAACTCTCAGCAAGCTCTTCCTCATTTCTCAAATAAATTAAATTTAAAATAGCATCGGCCCTCACAACTTGATCGCACATTTAGACTGTCCGAAGTGTTGCAATCGTCCACTTCTGCGACCACTTATTCACCACTTACCTTTATATGCCTCATTAACTTGATGATGATGGCGATATTAAATTAAAAAAAGGAAAAAAAAACCTTCCGAAATAAATTTGTATGGATCTGGGGAAAGTAAATTGCGTTTTAGTCACAGGTGAAACTCATTTTTCTAAAAAAAATCTCTTATTAAGTTTCCCTTCTTTCTCTACCTCTCCTTTATTGTAAGTAAGAGTCTGTAAGACAAAAGATAATTCCAATTCAATTGATTTTTATTCATAAATAATAATATAGTTTTCTTTTGTTGTACAAGTACAGTCGGAAGAAAAAAAAAAAGTAGACAAACTACAATTTCCTGTAATCATTCTTTCTGAAGATAGTAGTGATTAAAGACGACTTCACAAATAACATTTAAAATATTTAAAAGCTTTCAAAATTAAGGAGTTTAAAACTTTGATAAAATCTGCGAATTCGTCTTTAATTAAACTTTCAAATGTAGCAAGTTTAAAACTTTAATAAAATCTCTGAATTCGTCTTTAATCAATACCATTTTAAGAAAAAAATTATTACAGGAAACTGTTTTTTTACTACTATGCTTTCAACTGTATTTCCACACCCTACAGTTGAAAGCTAAAAATGGCAGACAAAAACAGTTTCCTGGTAATTGTTCTTTCTCGAGAGCATTGATCGGAGATGATGACTTCACAGGTAATACATAAAAGGATTTAATGATTTTCATTTTGAAAACAAAGAATTACAGGAAACTGTTTTTGATCTACTATTTTTTTGGCTTTCAACTTCACTTGGCCAATTTTCCAAAGTGTTACAAAACCAGAGAGGTGGTTGTCTCCGTACAAAACTTAAAGAAAAACAAAACTAACAACAATGTCAAAATTCTTTTTCTTCTTAATTGCAGTGATATAGATCTTATATACTCACTGTTAATTGATGGATAGTTTGTTCATAATCTTAAATCGTTTCGTTTCATTTACTGAAACACCTCGTCAATAATCTCGTATTTTCATTGTTTGTTTAATTTATAAATAAAAAGTAAGGATTTAAAATTAATAAATATTATGCATTATTCACATACAACAAGTAATTTAAAAATGTTTGGCATTTCTCTTTTAACAAACATGTTCTAATTTAGAATTAGTTTTCTGAACGCTCACTTTTCGTGGCGCCATCTACATTTAACTATAATTCCCGCATGAAGATTAGTCAACCTATTTACTGTGAGATGTCACCGCTGTGGTTATCATGTCATTATTGCATTGCTAACAATATTGTTGCAATGGTGGCTGCTAGAGTGAAGTGTTTTTGTAGCTTAATAATGTGATAAGTAACTCAATTTCGAAACTTAAATTTTAAGTGTTTAGTACAATGTCGATCGAAGAAAAATTTAATGCCGCCGTGAATGTGATCAGAAGTCTACCAAGAAATGGTAAGTCCTGGGTGCCGAACGTTCTCGCTTAAAACATCGTTGCTCAATTCGTTGCTGAACAAAAGCTCTTTTCTCTTATTGTTTGTAATTTGGTTATGCGTTTCTCAACGCTACCGTTGAAAGTATTTTTTTTTCCAAACCAAGCTATTAAACTGTGAATGTGAGGATGGTGAAAGTGAAATCGTTTTCTTTAGAGTTACCTATTTTTTTTGTATATTTGAAAATGTAATAGCAAAATAATTATGAATATACGAATTTTTACTTTAGATAAGGTATTCAATTTTTTTCTTTTATTAAGTGAGTTGTTTGAAGCGAAAACGCTTCACGCACATAGTAAGTACAATCAAATATTGCTAATCATCATTATTTTCAAATGACGTTCAGTTCCAAGGTCTTTTGCAAATGTAAACGATGCGTTTCAGCGATAAATTCTAACGAGTTGAACCAGTCCGTCATTTCAAAGGACGAACGTTTATCAACTGTTTCTAAAAACAAAAGACAGTGATCATTTTTCATGCAACTGTCCCGATTCTAGGTATTTAAATAAACAACACCAAGAAATAGAAAAATATTTAAATAAAAATTATTAGGTCTAGAAAAATGACATTCTTTTACATACAGTGTGTTCCAGGAAGTTTTTGCGATTCGAGTACATATTGTAGATTTGTTTATTTGCTTTAAGTAAGTTGACAGACGTCACTACAACAATTTTTAGAATTTTTATGTACTCTTCAAAATCATCAAAGTAGTTTTATTTCTGATCTGATATCTGATGTTATCATGGTGGAAGCAAATAGGTGATATGTTATATTGAAAACATGGTGGGGAGAGGTAATAGCCAATGAAGAGTCAGCTGGAAAGTATACAGCCAACGAGATCGACTGCTTACTTAAATTAAATTAAATATGAAATGTCAAGTTTCATAATCACTTAATAATGTTTTGTAAAGTAGGGTAGTAATTTCTCAAAACGCATTTTTCTATAGGAATTGACAGTCATTTGCCCTTAGGCGTTATGTTGGTTGCCTAACTTTTGTCGCCAATACGGTTGCCGTGTAATTCGCATACGGACCCGCGCTCCATATACTTATAACTATTTGATTGGTTCGTTTAATTAAACAAATTATCTACTTTTAAATTGGGCCAATAGAATCGCGTAGAATAGTAAAGTTTACTTTTATCTTAACTTAGTATTCATTATTTTTAAAACTTGGAAGGGAAACAAGAAACAAAAAAAGGTTCAAGCAAAATCAGCTTAGTAGTTGAAAGGCATTGTATTTTTTTTTTAATTTCCAGGACCATTTCAACCTAGCAATGACTTGATGTTGAGGTTTTACGGCTTGTTTAAGCAAGCAACACTCGGTCCATGCAAAGGCCCAAGACCTGCCTTCTGGGACATCGTGGGCAGAGCAAAATATGACGCGTGGAAAATACTCGGAAACACCCCGAAAACCGAAGCGATGTCCCGATATGTAAACGAGCTGCACACGTAAGTTGCTCTCGTTACGTATCTCGTAGGGTGTTACAGTAAGACTTTTTGCAGCATTGTGGAAACAATGAGTTACTCGGATAAAGTTGCCAACTTTCTAGATGCGTCAAGTCAGGAAATGGAAAATATTAATATGGCTGATTTGGAGTTGGTTGTTGGAGATATTATAGAAGAAGTTAGATCGCGACCAAATTCTCCTTTATGTAATTATAATTTTTTTTATTACTATACCTTGAAAAAATCAGAGTAAATACTTAAAACAGTTTTGTTTGTAGTATTTTTTATTCAAAATTTATGAAGATAAAAGAAATACAATGATTCATTATGGGATTATTATTTATTACACAGGTTTAACTACTTTTCATTTTAGCATCACGTGACACATCACCTCAACGATTACATTCCAGTGTGGGTTCTAGTGCTTCGAGTTCTCCTGATCCTCCTTCTGATTCAGAGCACAGTGATGGAGAGTATGTTGATACCATTGAGGTAAATTTCATGGCTTTCTTTAAAGAAAGAGAGATTTATGTTATGAAATCATTGCTTTTTAACATAAAATACTTTGAAGATAAAAACACTGCTTTTTAACATAAAATAATTTAAAGGTAAATAACTTTAATCTTGCCCCAAACCACTGCCCAAATTCTAATCTTATTATTTATGAAAATATTAAAAAAAAGTAATTTCCAAGTGTCACTACTTGAGATAAATAAATCAATAGTTTTATAACAACAATAATAGAGATTAGATTCTCTAGTTAAATAATGGATATTAGAAAGTGTGTGTATTTATGTAGTTATTTGAAGTGGTTTATGTTTCAGGCGCCTGAACCAAAAAAGGCATTCCAAAATTCGAATCCGCCTTCAAGCAATCACATTCAAAAAGAACACAAATCACGTACAAGAAGCAAAGTTTCATCATCACATAGTACCGTAGATATTTCCCAGGAGATTTCCCAGGCTGTGCAAGGCTTAAAGTCCGACATCGAGAAACTGACGAACAAAATAAATTCCATCGAAAAGAGACAGAACAGTGCGGCTGCTGCGAAGAAAAGTCAGTTGATGTTTGGGGTGAAGCCTCAGTTTTTAGCTTTCCTAATCGTCTGGCCTTTTATAGCTAGTTTCGTTCTAAATAAATTTCTAGACAGGAGGCGAACATAGGTGTTTGGTTGTTTTACTTACTTTTTTCTGTTTATGGTGTAAATGTAGGACATACCATGTAAATCAAAGAATAGATAGGTGTATGCTTAATTTTTTTTTGTATTAATTTCATTTGTTATGTACATATAAAACATTTTATATCATGTGGTTTGGAAATAAAAGTATCGAAATTACATTTGGTTTTCTTATTTGATTATTGATTAATGATTGTCTTGTAGTTGATGACTGATTGATGATTGACATATTGCTGAAAATCTGAAAACCTGAAGTGCAAGCAACAACCAGACAAGTTCAAATTAACTGACCTCAATCTAACTCCATTTAAAAGAAGTAAATTAAAAATTACAAGAAAAATTAAAAGCGAAACTCAGCATAACGTAATCCAAGTAAGGAAAAATTAAAAATAAGAAAACTCGTTAAATGTCATATTTCTTTTCGTATTGCAGAACTGTCACAGCCAAATGAAAATTAATTCGACCATTTTGGTTGCCAAACGGTTACCAAAATGGCCCACTTGGCCGCAAATCAGCACGGTTGGCAACACTAACCAAAACAACAAGTGACAACAGTAGAAAAATGAAAACGTCAATTGGTAAATCTGTGTTTTCACGCTAATAAAATGAATATTCTCTTGTGAATAAGTTTTTTCTTGTTGATGTTGATATATACCTACAATTTATTCAAATAACCGAATAACAATACTTTGAATTGAAATTTTAAAATAGTAAATTCGGATTTATAAATATTAGATATAATGTCGCTTGTGCTCGATTGTTATTGGATGCAATGAATATTAGATCGTGCGTCACACGTTCGCGAGTAGGCAACCATTCGTTATCACGTAGATATGTTAGTGGAAAAATTCGCCATTAACAAAGAAGCCCGTGAGTGCGTTGCGAGTGAATTTTTTAATTCGTTTCCTTTATTTTAATTATGTTTATTAGTGCCAGTGAGGCATTAAATTCAACAGATAACTCGGAAAATAATATAAGTAGTAATCTTGAAGCCATGCCAGCATTGATTAAAAGTAGTCAATCGTAAGTAAATTTTTTTTTATTGGGAACATTAATTTAAGCCAGCAGTAACCTTCTTAACGTACGTACGTATTCTGGAATGTCGTAATACTTTAGAAAGAGACGGATGTGATTATCTTAGGAGGTAGCAGTATTTTTTGGCTGAAAGTTTAGCATTTGTGATTTTTATCCACGTACAAACCTTCAGAAAGTGTAATTTTATTAATGAAACTAGAATGAGTATTATTTCTTATTAATTTTAATGCGTTTTGGAAATTCCTTGTAAAGTATCTCTGCTGGTACTTTTCCGTTGACATCATTTGTTTACACTGTTGATAAGTATGATTCAAGACCAAGTTTATTATGTGTAGGTACTTTCACTAGTTTATTTATTGCAGCGTTTTTTTTTCTCTCATGAAAACCAACAATATAAACAAACATTAAAAATAATTACGAAATGAGAGCCTGAAATTGATTGCAATTAGCCAAACACACCTCTCCTTGAGTTTGCTTGCAACGCAAAAGACATGCTATTTGCAAGCCATGTTTTAATTGCAAAGCGTTTTTCTGGTTTATTAATCAAAGAAAATGTGCAGAATTCGCTTTTTTTATCTTGATATTAGCGTTTTATAGCCTTGGAAGTGTTTTCAGAGTGAGTGACCGTCACGATAATGCGGCAGTTTATTTCTGAAAACAATATTTACGATTGTCGGTCGAAAAACAAAAAAAAATGAGACCGATGGCAGCCAAAACTAGGTTAAATATAGATTCACGTGTTCTGTTATTAAATTTGTATGGACGTATTTTGGCGCCACAAGTTTGTAAAATACCTTGTGAATTTATTTACACATTCAAATCTCCACGTAACTTTACCTACACAGGATGTCTCAAAAGTAACGCCCGTGCGATTCATGTGTCATTTCTTCACCGCAGCGTTGCCAATAGTATGGAAATATCCCTTGATTTGTGGAAATCGTGGCAAGCGTAGGGAAATAGGGAAACTTGAGGAAATTCCGACGTGTAATGTTGGCAACTCTACGTCACCGCTTTATTTCAAGGAAAAAATGTAGGATAGAACTCGGTTTTATTATTAATAACGTAAATATTTTTTAATTAACGACAGCATCGTTTAGATCAAAGTAACACAATCTACTTTGGTTTGAATAATCATAAATATTAAATGAATGTTTATTTAAGTTATTCAACAGTTTGGTAGACAAATAGCAGAAAAAAAAGAGAGAGGCACTTAAAATTCTTCAGTTATAGGCACTTTTTAGGTGACTGTAAACACGATTGTTGGACAGAGTTGCAACTTTATTGTTTATTATCAGTTTTGCACGCTTTTATTGCCGGATAGAGCAATCTTGCAGAAATGAATGCTACTTGTTTGCAGAGGAAAATGTTTGTATTTTAAATGCGCAATAAAAGTTGGCATACAATCATCGCGCTTAAAGCAAACTCTGACGTCCATTGTCCAGAAATATTCTGTTTGTTTTGGTGGTTCACCGCTCGCTTTCTATGTCCGTTTTACAATCAAACAAATACCATCAAAGCAGAAAGAAAGTTGGCATATTCTTCTCTACGAGCCACGAAAGCTTGTACAGATTTCACACATTTTGGCAACGTTTGCTTATCTCATCTGGTAATTCCACGAAATTATTTAAGCATGATATTCCGTTGTGTTCGGAATATTTACCTACGATTATGTTTTTATAGTCGAGAACAATGCATCGATAAATTTGCGATAACGGAATCCGCAATAAATTTAATTCGACTACTTAAATGATTAATTTCGCGAAAAAATTCCACAACGTTCGAATTCGAATAAATTTTTGCACAGTTAAGTCTCAAGTTTTTCGATTGTTGTCATAAAAACGAGCAGGAAAGGTAATTCAACTTAAGCTACTTCGTAAAAAATTTAAATAAGAAATTTAATTGTCGTAGCAGCTTCTCTTGAACATCCTGTATGTATACATGTTTGTATGAACTTTTTTCTTTATTTTGATCTGTAGATATATTACGTCCCTGAAGTAGCGGCATACTTGTTACACCCGGTATATGTCATACGATTCACACTATAGTTGGCAACATTGTAAAGAACCCACCACTCCACCAGGTCATACTTATTTTTTTTTAATTTGTTTAAGCTGTCCCCAACATAATTACTATTTTCCAGAAAGTAGTTTACTGCTGGTCTTAATTGAATTATAATTAAAAAAAAAACATAGTTGCAAATCAGTTTCGATTGCAACAGACCTCCTGGGCATCCCTTGTATAGCTGTTGCGGCTCTATTTGGGCCCTCTTCAGCAAGGAAGTAGCTCGTGGGTTATTTGAATTATAAATCATTGTTTTTGTTTTAGCGAAATGTTTTTACTGAGTAGTAAACGTAGCGCTGACAGCGAGTCAGCCTCAAATAGCTCTACCATGTCTCTGGGAGCAGGGCCTCTGTGGTGGTCCTGATGCCCCTGGGCAGACCAGGGGCTTTCCGCCGCCACTGCGGCTGACTTTCCGCACGCCACGCCAGCCCTACGAAGCGGTGCTCAGTGGTAAAACTCTGTTCATAGCTTTACCACCTTGCATGCTACCCGAGGGCTCCCGCGAAGCATTCATCGCTCTATTGGAGGCAGCCGAAGAACAGCTCAAGTGTCAACATGTCATCGTCGTGTTCCCAAGCGATCGTTCTGATCGCGCAGTATTGGTGCGCACTTTCATGTTCCTCGGCTTCGCAGTTCTTTCGCCCACGTCGCCTCTGATATCGCCCTCCTTGGCCGCCGGTAACGTCTGCATGCTCTACAGCATCGAGTAGTTCACCCCCAGCCAAGCCTTGGACCCTTCATACCTCTCCACGTTTAATGTTAAGTGAAATTTTCAATTTAGATGTAAGCGTCGCTATTTTGTAAGACGCAGTACTTGTGTTAGGTAAATTTAAATTCTGATAGATTAGAAGTAATTCGTACATACGACTATTACAATTTCGTAGCTAGAGTACACACCTGCACTTTAAAACACACTTTTATGCATTGCTTTCAGTTACTAACACGTTATAAATAAATATTTACTGTGATTACTTTTTTATACACGTGCAAATTTGAAGACACGTTGATAGTTACACAACAAATTCAAATTAGTTCTCAGTTATAGAGTCTTTAACTATTTCATTATCGATTCGGAGTGTTTCTATCTTTAAGGATTATCTGCATCGAGACGTGCAGTTTAATATAAGCTTTTCATTGTTCAAAGTATTCACAGGTTTGTGTTTATTCTTTATCTATTAGGTAGAATGTATATATTCATATAAGGCGTAAAGCATTTGCTTATTCAAGTTTTCGTGGGCAGTTATGGAGGGTTGAGAGTTAGTTTTGCCGTAGTGAAGTGCGGATTTATGCCCCTTATATATATCAAAAAAGGCCAAAAAAATTATAAAAGAGAAAAAAAAACAAAAAAAAATAGTTCTGTAAGTTACTTTAAGTTACATAGAAATAGAGTTTTAATTTCTTTTTTTTTATTTGTCGTGCAATGTTCTGTGTTTTAAAGTAACATGATTTTGATTCTCCTTGCGTTTTAAAACAACTAAGGGAAAATCACTGAAGACGACGTAGGGTTTACACTGAGTATGTTTTTTTTTTTTTTTTTGGTTTCGTTACTTTGTATCTCTTTCATTCCATTTTCATTTACGAAGTTTGTTTCAAATATATTGTAATAGTTACATATTATATATCCAGTAAAAATTTTGAGAAAGAGTATTTTATTTTTATAATGTTCTGCAAGTAAAATCTGGCAACCCTTCTTGAAATTATAAATCAGATCCATCTATGAAAAAATAAAATTTATTATAGAACATTTAATATCAGACTATGGAACTATTCGCCCATTGAACAACCTCGGTTGGAATACCCTGTGACTTTTTAATACCTTCCAAAATTTGCTGTGGTGTAACCAGCAGTTTAAACAATTGATACTCCTTCTGCAATCGTCCACTACTTGCTGAAACCGGCGCTATTAATTCCATGTTCTGAAAATCAAAACGCCACTCAATTACTATGATAATCAGATAAGACTTACAGGTACCTGCAAGTGCTCGAACGCTTTCATCAACACGGGTGATTGAATACTCTGGATATTAGAATTCGAGTTTGCAAACTTTAAGTACCTTGTTAAAACCATTTCGAAATTCATGGCTTGGTTCTCGTATATTTCACAGTGATGTTTCATTGCTATTAATAAGCACAGTTCTAAAACGCTGAGATCTTGTACCGCTTCTACTGTCTCATCCTTTTCCAAAGCAGCGAGTGCCTCTTGAAAATCACCGAGTTTCAAGAAGCACTTCTCATCGTTTAAAGTTGAAACAATTACAACCTAAGCAAAAAAAATTACTTTAATATGTTGATTGCCAGACATATTTTTCATGACTTCCAAACTTTGATCCCATCCAATCGGATGGACAAGGCAACCAGCATGTTAAAGTAGTATTATTAATAAAGCATACCAAGAAGTTCTTGAACGTCTGTTCACTCGAATCTATATCCAGCAATCTCTGAATAATTATCTTCATATTTTTACTATTCATTAGATCTTTAATACTTTGATTCCATTCTTGCTTATAACTGGCTGGTAAGTCGGACTTGGTTTCACTGGAGAACGTCAGCAGGTTTTCTATTTTAAGTAAGCAAGTGTTTAAGTCAGCTTGATTAGGAAACAAGAATATCTGCCGGTGTGAAAAACGAGATTTCACGCGTTTCTCAAATAATTCAATCACGTCCAATCGACAAGTTGTACCTAGAATGAAACGCCTCACAATGCACAATCTCACTTTTTAATGATTTCAATTTGTTACCGATTATGCATAAAGGTGTTTGTGCCGACTGGGATACATCAAATAAATTATATAACAGCGTCTGATTGTGGTGCGCGCAAAATAAATCGAACTCCTCTAATATAAAAATTATGTTCTTGGTGGATTCTTTTTGCCCAGATTTTAGGCACGCCAATAAATATGTTAAATTCTCCGCGTAACTGCCGAACACTTTACCATCGACTGCGTAATCCAAGTTTAATTGCGATGTAATGCCTTTTAATGCAATGCGGTCATCTGTGTGTATCAATCCATGCAAGCGAACTGTGAGCGCATTTTCTCTGAAAGTTTCATAATTCTGCAAGTCTTTGAGTACCGTGTTTATTAACTGGAACAAGTTAAAAATGCTGTAGGGGATGCAGTCATTTTTCTGGAGAACTTACAGTAGTTTTGCCTACTCCTCTCGGTCCTATCAGCAAAGCGGAATTTGATTCACCAGCTTCTACAGTTTGTAGTAGTAAGTCGAATATTTGATTCTTTTCTTGCTCGTGTCCAGCGAACGTTCTGTTATTTAATACATTGTTTTTAATGTGTGTACGAGTTATTTGCACCTGCTTATTAATCATCTTCTGCAACTTCTAATAATTATTGTTGCAAAATAACCTAAAAATTGAAATGCATGACATATGCCAAACAAGATTCAAATGTTCAGTTCTGCCAATATTAAGAAAAAATGTTCCGACTGAGCGCTGGTGTCTTTCCTTTTTAGCGTTTCTAAGAAGCTATTTGAAAGACGACGGCTACCAGGTTTATCGCTCTCGTTTAAAGACGGTAAACGATCGCAGTAAATCTACAAGCTTTAATAAATATTTCAAATACTACGTGCGCAGTTTGATTTGAAAACTACAGTAGAAAGTTAAAAACACTAAAATTTCTTTTACAGTTTCCTGTAGTGTTGACTTTGTGATTGTGAGGGCCTATTGGCAACACTGACGTTTTTGACGTTTGTTTTATTTCTCATTCGTAAATATTAAAGATGGCGGATCCAGGTACCTCAACGTGCACTTTTCTGTTTAAAAAGCGTGATATAAAAAGTCGTGGGGTCAGAAAACGACGCGCCTCATCTTCATCGAGCAACAGTAAGTTTACATAACACGTTTCCGCTTAATAATATTCAGCACTTTTGCATCTTCCGATTAGGCGAGAATGTTATGTCAATGGCTGTGTATGTTTTGATTTAGAAGACAGCGATAGTGGCCAAGAAACTAGTGTAGTGAAGAAGGCTCATCGCAAAACTAAATCAAATCCGAACATTCAGAGCACGATCTCCAAGAAACAAAAGACAGGCGATGCTTCTGATTCATCAAGCAGCGAAGAAGAATCGTTCGGTGTTAACTACAAGTCTAACCGATCTTCACTGCCGGAAGGCCCCAACGATCAAGGTGCTACCGCTACCCTTGTAAGAAAGAGAGAATTTTTTTTTATAAATCATCTGGTGATGTGTATTGCAGGAAATTGAAACCGAAACTGATAGAGACGCGCAGGCAATCTTTGAGAAACGCCTTGAAGTAAATAAAGGTTTGGAAGGACAGGAGGATGATAAGGTTTACAGGGGTATAAATAATTATGCTCAGTACTATAAACCGAAAGATACCGCTGCTGGAAATGCTAGCTCAGGTCAGTTACTTTTTGTACTCATATAAAAGTAAGCCATGGAAACCAAAAACATTTTGACTTAACCTATATTGGAAGCAAGCACTTTTAACATGATTTTGCTTTTAAAAAAAAAATTACTGCAGGTTTAGTAAGGCGAGGACCAATAAGAGCACCGGCAAACTTGAGGGCGACTGTACGGTGGGACTACCAACCCGACATTTGCAAAGACTACAAAGAAACTGGTTTCTGTGGTTTTGGGGACAGTTGCAAGTTCTTGCATGACCGAAGTGACTATAAACATGGATGGCAGTTGGAAAGGGAATGGGCCAGCGGAGAATACAATCAGGGTAGTGACGATGATAAGAAATACGAAATTGAATCAGATGGGGATGATTTTCCATTCAAATGCCTTATTTGTAGAAAAAGTTTTGTGGATCCTATAGTTACCAAGTAAGTATTGTTCATTCAAACCCGGGTTTATAAAAATTGGATTCCTACTCACCAGGAAAACTAGGAAGTCAGGGAAAGACAGGAAATTTGCTTGTTTTAATGTAGAAGTCGGGGAAATTGATTGAAGAAAAGGAAATTTGAATGCAAATTTGTTTTCAAAAATTAGAAAAAAAAAAAATAGAGAATTGTTATAGATATTTAAAAATTGGGAGAATTGTATAATTTCAGTGAATTGTAAAAAAGTTGTTTCACAAAAAAAAATTGTTCTTGAAATCTTCAATATAGGCAACCAAACAAGCAATTTTGTTATCGGGTTGCCTACACTAAGACTTCTTGATTTAAAAAAAACATTAAATGTTTTTTTTTAATGAATAGGCACGTCATTAAAATGATTTGCTTTTAATTTTGAAAAACAATTCAGCAATATTTTCCGTAATACACATGATAATAAAAAAATTAATTATTACTAGTTTTTGTAAATCTGTTATTTCTGTCAGGAAATCAGGAAAAAATTGTTCAAACGTTTAAAGGAGGAATTAGGAAAGTTCCGTAATTGTAGTCAATAGTGAAAATTCTTTCTTTGTGAAAAGTCAAAGAATGTTTCAATGAAGTGGGAACCCAAAAAAAATTACTAATTAGGTCATTAAATTGAATACTAAGGCCCGATCTTTTTAACTCCATTTAAATTTGTCTGGTCTATAAAGTCCCTGGAGATAATTGTTAAGACAGTGCAGGTGATTTGCAAGAAAGGCTTTATAAAATAAAGTTAATAATATAATAAGTAACAGGTATAGGTACAAGGTTTTTTTTAATAGTTTTCAGAAATTTCAATTGTCTGTTTCATGCTGCTTTTTATTTTCATTTAAGAACTGAATCTTTTTTATATTGCTTTGTCTAAAATTAGGGAATATTCAGCATCATTTCACTTTAAATTTTAGGTGCAAACACTATTTCTGTGAGAAATGTGCCCTAGAAAGGTATAGAAAGTCGACCAGGTGTTTTGCTTGTAATACGCAAACCAATGGAGTTTTTAACCCTGCTAGAGAATTAATCGCAAAATTAAAAAATATGGAGCCTCAGGAAAGTTCAAGTGATGACGACTCTGATTGATTTATGTACTCATTCAGTTTTAATATAAAACAGTTTTCAATTGCTTGATTTTTTGTTCCTTTTCCCTCTCAGTGTTCTGCGAATCATTTTTTCTGAGCCTTCGTTCAAACTGAAGTTAAAAACTCTTTCGACCACCACTTCTAACATTTCTTGCTTTTTTTTGGTCATCTGCCTGTTGTCCTTTTAATTAATTTTTAGAGGAAAATATTTTATAGGAAATTTAAATCCACAACGATTTTTATAGTACTTTATTATTAAGTAAATCTGATTCACAAACTGAAATAAATGATAGCATGCCCAAACTTTATGACACAAAAACAGGAGCAGGTAAAATTAGAACATTTTAGCTGCATTTGATATTGTTTCATAAACTAAATTGGCTAGGGTTAGGGGATTACCATTGATTTGAATGAGAAGTAATCACCAGTGGGAGAACATTCGATTCAGCCATCAGTGATTACTTCTCACTCTAAATAAAATTAAAATTAGTATCAACCAATTATAGTAATTACATTTTATTATTTGATATTTACTGTATGCTTCATATAATTAATAATTCATACAGTGAGGCTGAGCATAAATATGGATACCCTAAATTTATTGTTTAGAATTAAGTCTATTAACACAAGAGCAATTTACGACTTAAGTTCAAGGTGCGGTTGTTTATCGGCCATTATGGCCTTAATATCTTCGGCATCCAGCGTTTCGTATTTAAGAAGGGCTTCCGCGAGCGCTTTATGCTCTTTAGCATGCGTCTTTAATATGTGCTTTGCTCTTTCATAACTTTCTGACAGAATCTTTTTGATTTCGTTGTCAATCTAGAAGTAATAATTCTCATTAATATGTTAACTGTGGGAAGAAATTAATCTAACCGATTCATTTGTGGAAGGACCCAAAGTTTCCGACTGAAACGGCTTGTTATTCTCTGCGATCGTCCTTAAACCAATTTTATCCGACATCCCCCAGTCTTTAACCATGTGGGTAGCAATTGAGGTGGCCTGTTTTAGATCTGAACTAGCTCCTGAAATTTGTTGTGGTGTATAAGGTTGAAAAGAAATAAATAAAAATGTATTATTACCGGAAGTTATCTTGTCAGGTCCAAATACTAATTCCTCTGCAGCTCTTCCCCCCATCATAGTATCCATCATTGCTAGTAACTGAGATTTCGTAACGTGGTATCTTTCTTTCTCAGGAATGTAAGCGGTGTGCCCCAAACTAGGGCCGCGGGGTATGATAGTTACTTTATGTAAGGGATGACTGTCTTTTGTGTAGAATGCAACAATTGCATGACCGCCTTCATGGTACGCAGTTATGAGGTTGGCTTCTTCATCGGGAATGCGAGATTTTCTTTCGGGGCCCATCAGGACCTTGTCTCTTGCTGACTCTAAGTATTTCATACTTACGCTTTCGGCACCGTCAATTGCGGCTCTAAAATATAATAGATATCATGATGAGTAATGATGTTTTGTTATCAAAATAATAACTACCTTAACGCTGCCTGATTGACCATGTTTTCTAAATCGGCTCCGGTAAAGCCTGTGGTGCCTCGTGCTAAGAGCTCAATGTCAATTTCTTTCGCCAAAATCTTGCCTAGGTACAGTGATAGGATTTCTTTCCTTCCAGTAAAGTCTGGCGTAGGAACTGTTACCTAAAAGTTACTTTTAATACTTGTCTCAAAGGAAAATAGCTTGGTTGCAGGCATCAAAAGTATTTTTAATTACCTCTACATCAAATCTACCAGGTCTAAGTAAAGCTTGATCTAAATCATCTCGCCTGTTCGTGGCACCCAAAACAATCACCCCCTCATTTTGGTGGAAACCGTCCATTTCACTTAATAACTGGTTGATTGTTTGGTTGGCATAAGGATGCAGCACACTGTTGGTGCGTTTTGCTCCCACTGAATCAATCTCATCAATAAAAATGACGCAAGGCGCCCTCTCTTTTGCCGCTTCTAAAATCACAAAGTGGATGAGTGGCAGTTTTCACAGAAAGAAAACGCAAACACACTGAATAAATCTCGAACTCTTCGTGCCCCTTGTCCAACCAAAATTTCATCAAACTCGGGTCCGGCTGCATGGAAGAAAGGGACCCCAGCTTCTCCAGCTACGGCTCTTGCCAGAAGTGTTTTTCCGGTGCCTGGTGAAAGAATAAGTTACCTACCATTGGTTTCAGTAAACGTTTGTAATCTCACCAGGTGGCCCCACTAGTAAAACTCCTTTGGGCAACTTGCCCCCCAAGGTTGAAAACTTGTCAGGATTTTTCAAGAACTCCACCACGTCTTTAAGTTCCTGTTTCGCCTCATCTGCTCCTTTCACATCGTCGAAGGTTACGTGGATATCTTCCGGGTCAACTTCTACTTGGTTACCAAGCTGAATTCTGTTTTAGAATATTACATAATATGAAGCAACAAAATCAAAGTGAGATTCTTACCTAAACACAGAGCCGTTAGCACTTGCCATTAAACTAACAACGATCGCTAGAAATATCACAACAGTTAAAACTTGCTGTACAATCTTAAAATATCTCGCGGCTTTTCCCGTTTTCATCTGTGGGTTATTCCCCAAGAGATAACCTTCTGCGAATGCGACTTTTATTCTTTGCCGTTCTGAGTCGGTCAGATTGGGGTCATCGTTTAAAATTTTGGTGAGTCGTTCGCTGGTTGTAACTGCCTCACTCTGCACCTTAGGTTCGGTGGCTTCAGGACCGGACATTCCCAAGGAATTCTTTATGCGCGATGCCAGCGATGGGTTCCTGTTCATTTCCGCTTTGACGCCTCTCTCAGTTTTGAAACCCCGAACCTGTATATCGAAAGTAAATTTGTTGTTCTGCCATAATCCTTGCACTAGCTTGCTGTAAAAGCCCTCGGACAATCGGAAGCGCCTGTCATTTTTTATTATTAACGTGGGAACCGGTTCTTTCTTGAAGTCGAGTTCCGAAAAGCCATTTTTGTTCTCGAAGAATGTATCGCTTGACACGTATGAAACTTTGAACTTGCTCAGAATGCTGTTTTCATGCAACAGATTGATGTTGACTTGCTTGGCGAACGATGCATCGCAGTTCTTCACAGCCTCTAGGAAACTATTTAGGCATAAGAATTCGGAAGCCTTCGCGTGTGTCTCGGCTTTCTTATTTAAGTACGCGTTCTGTCTTGGTGTTAGTATAGCCGATACCTGTGACAATGTGAATATGGCCTGCAATAAATGCAAAGAAAAACTGGATAATAACGATCACCGCTAACGCACACGGACATTTTACCTGATTTTGATTCTGCAATGAGAACATGATATTTTACATAAATGACAATGTGAATTTACGAAAGAAAACAACTGCAAATTTGCACAAGTAAATCAAACTATGACGAAATATAACCTTTTTGACAACAAATGTTTAATTCATCCTTGACATGGTAATCAGCGTTGCAAACTTCGTGCATTTTACACCAGATTTAGTTCATTCACCTCAACGAAGAAAATTGTCGCTAATTTTAGGTGGCTGAGCGCGGAGCGAAGCGTTGAAGCGATCGTTGAGTATTATTGAACGCATTTAATGACGTCACGGAGATGCGCCATCTGTATATTAAATATGCAACTTACAGAGCGTCGACTATTACAGATTCCTGTAATTATCTATAACTAATAATTCGCATTACTCGTTCAAAGATGGCAGCACTACATCACAATAATTTTTGTATTAAAAAATAATTTTTATTTATGATTATTTTTAATCTTTCATAAATGAAAATATGCTACAACGCTCCACAAATAACAGTTATTCGATTTTCGCGAAGGGATTTTTGTTTATCCAACTTTTCTCTGAAGAATTACTTGTTTTATGTGTAAGAAGCCCTAAATTTCGTTTTCTTTTGAATTAAACAGGGCAGTATTAATTGTTTTTCTCTTTTAATATTGAGCACGAACAAACAAACGTTATTAGATTAATTTTTAATTAATTTATCCCTGCGGAAGAGGAGTTTATCGAAGAAGATGTGAAGGGGGTGATTAGCTTCTGTTTAACAATTGCGTTGGCCTAACAACAATTATAATCATTTGGTATCACCACAGACGATGAGTGTGAAACTTAATTAACGCGTTATAGCTTGTTTTCTGCGCGCAATTAATATTTTTTTGCCATGGTAATTTAAGGGTCGGTATCTCGGGAAGGGGGTGAGCTAGAGAGGAACGGGGCGCGGTTTTGAATGCGCCTCGTCGAGCTCCACGTTGGTGAATTTTTTCGTGTTTTTAGGAGAAAGATATATTTTTTCATATCAAAAAGTAGTAAAGGTTAGAGTCCATGAAAATTTGAGGATTTCTACGAAAAATTGATTCCGGTGAAACAATTGCTCTCATAGAGCTTGAGCAGGCGAATCGAATGGTGCAAACCGCAAGTCTGTAGCTCACGCCGTTTTCGAAAAAAAATTGAATTTTTCTGCCACCGATTCATATTTTTAGAAATTTTTTTCTCGACAACGGCACTAACTAGAGACTTGCGATTTGGAACATTCGATTCCGCCTGCTCAAGGTCTATAAGAGAGATTTTTCTCACCAGAATCTATTTTTAGTCGAAATTTTTGAGAATTTTTTTCTCGAAAACGGGGCGAGTTAGAGACCTGCGGTTTATGCCATTCGATCGCCCCCTTCAAGCTCTACCAGGGTAATTTTTTTCGCGGCAATCTATTTTTCGTCGAAAACCTTAAACTTTCATGGACTATAACCTTACTACATTTTCGGAAAAAAAATATTTTTTTCTCCAAAAATTCATGTAAGTAGAGCCCGACGAGGCGCATTCAAAATCGGGCTCCGTTCCTCTGTACCTCACCCCCTTTCCGAGATATCGACCCCTAAAGTGTCGTCGCAGAGAAACTAATTTTCGTAGTGAAAAGCTGGAAAGTAAAAGTTCGCTAGCGTTAATCGAACAGTCGTTATTTATAGAGCGATTTTGAACGATTTTAAGTCGTTAAACAGTTAAAATAACAATAATTGTAATTATTACTGTATTGATGGTGCTGCCATCTTTGAGCCATACCTTGAATCTTTAGGTTATCCATCGAAACAGGTCTCTGTAATATTACAGGAATCTGTAATCTAAGCCTCGGATAACCTGTAAATCGCACTATTCGCTCGAAGATGGCAGCACCACCATTACATCCATAAATAACTTAATTTATTACTATTTTAACTGTTTTATAAATCAAACCCATGCTACTTCGCTCTATAATTAACCATTATTCGATTGGAGCCAGAGGATTTTTACTAATCCAGTTTACCACTGAGAAAATAGTGTCTTTCTACTTTAGCTCTTTAGGGGTCGATATCTCGGAAAGGGGGTGAGCTACAGAGGAACGGAGCCCGGTTTTGAATGCACCTCGTCGAGCTCTACGTTGGTGAATTTTTTCGCGATTTTAGGAGAAGAAAATATTTTTTGGCCAAAAAAGTAGTAAGCCTATATAGTCCATGAAAATTTGCGGTTTTCGACGAAAAATAGATTTCCGCCAAAGAAATCACCCTGATCGAGCTTGACGAGGGCGGTCGAATGGCATAAACCGCAGATCTCTAACGCATCCCGTTTTCGAGAAAAAAATTCTGAAAATTTTCGACTAAAAATAAATTCCGGTGAAAAAAATCTCTCTTATAGACCTTGAGCAGGCGAATCGAATGCTCCGAACCGCAGGTCTCTAGTTATTGCCGTTTTCGAGAAAAAAATTTCTAAAAATATGAATCGGTGTCAGAAAAATTTAATTTTTTCTCGAAAACGGCGTGAGCTAGAGACTTGCGGTTTGCACCATTCGATTCGTCTGCTCGTACTCTATGAGATGAATTGCTTCGCCGCAATCTATTTTTCGTAGAAATCCTGAAATTTTCATAGACTCTAACCTTTATTACTTTTTGGTAGGAAAGAATATCTCTTTCTTCTAAAATCACGAAAAAATTCACCAATATAGAGCTCGACGAGGCGCATTCAAAACCGGGCACCGTTCCTCTGTAGCTCACCCCCTTACTGAGATATCCGCCCCTAAATTGCCGTCGTAGAAAAGCAATATTTTCTATGTGAAAAACTGGAAAAGCGGAAAATTCGCAGACGCTAATCGTATAACCGTTATTTATAGAGCGAAGAGGCATGGTTTTGACTTATAAAACAGTTAAAATAATAATAATTCAAATTATTTGTACATCCAATTATGGTGCTGCCATCTTCGAGTGAATAGTACAATTTACGGGTTATTCGAGGATTGAAATTACATATTCCTGTAATATTACAGAAACCTGTTTCGATGGATAACCTACAAATTTCAGTAATGGCTCAAAGATGGTAGCACTACCAATATAGGAATAAATTAATCATAATTATTGTTATTTTAACTGTTTTGTGAATTAAAATCGTTCCGAATCGCTCTATAAATAACAATAGTTCGATTGGCGCTAGCGAATTTTTACTTTTGCAATTTTTCGCTAAGAAAAAATGTTTTTTTGCGACGACACTTTAGGGGTCGATATCTCGGAAAGGGGATGAGCTACAGAGGAACGGAGCCCGGTTTTGGATGCGCCTCGTCGAGTTCTACCAGGGTGAATTTTTTCGCGATTTTAGGAGAAAAAAATATTTTTCGGTCGAAAAAGTAGTAAGCCTATAGTCCATGAAAATTTGAGGTTTTCGATGAAAAATAGATTGCCGCGAAAAAAATCACCCTGATAGAGCTTGACGGGGCGGATCGAATGGCATAAACCGCAGGTCCCTAACTCGTCCCGTTTTCGAGAAAAAAAATTGGAAAAATATCGAGCGGTTACTAAAAAATGCAATAACTCGAGAACGGCTTGAGATATTGACTTGAAATTTTTACCTTTGACTCAGATTGATAAGGCGAGGCTGACGGTGAAAACCACACCTTTCTGTCTCCTATCGTTCGCGAGATATTAATATTTTTACCGGCGCATCCACCAAATTGCACCAGAAAAATCACTATATCTCAAGGACTCACTATTCAATTAGTCTCACCGAAAGGCGTAAGACACAATCATGTCTGAGTGTTTATGCGTTCCTTTCTGATGAGCATCCTCACGAACCTGTTTGGCCGTCTACGCGCTCCTTTCTGACGAGCATCCCCATAATCATGTCTGATTGTCTATGCGCTCCCTTCTGACCAGCTTCCCCACAATCATGTTTGACTGTCTATGCGCTCCATTCTGACGAGCATCCCCACAAACATGTCTGACTGTCTATGCGCTCCTTTCTGACGAGCATCCCCACAATCATGTCTGGCCGTCTATGCGCTCCTTTCTGACGAGCATCCCCACAATCATGCCTGGCCGTCTATGCGCTCCCTAGACATAGACAGTCAGACATGATTGTGGGGATGCTCGTCAGAAAGGAGCGCATAGACGGCCAGGCATGATTGTGGGGATGCTCGTCAGAAAGGAGCGCATAGACGGTCAGGCATGATTGTGGGGATGCTCGGCAGAAAGGAGCGCATAGACGGTCAGACATGATTGTGGGGATGCTCGTCAGAAAGGAGCGCATAGACGGCCAGACATGATTGTGGGGGATGCTCGTCAGAAAGGAGCGCATAGACGGTCAGACATGATTGTGGGGATGCTTGTCAGAATGGAGCGCATAGACGGTCAGACATGATTGAGGAGATGCACGTCAGAAAGGAGCGCATAGACGGTCAGGCATGATTGCGGGGATGCTCGCCAGAAAGGAGCGCATAGACGATCAGACATGATTGTGGGGATGCTCGTCAGAATGGAGCGCATAGACAGTCAGACAGGATTGTGAGAATTCTCATCAGAAAGGAGCGCATAGACAGTCAGACATGATTTAAGGGTGTTCTCCAGAAAGTAAATTACTTAGGTTGTTTGTTTATCTTATTCTTATCATACTATTGAGATAAGAGTGTATTATTGATTAAAAGCGTACAAAATTAATTAAAAAGTAATTAGCTAATTAACACGGTACATTCTTGTTGAAAATCGTTTTATCGACGTCATACCGAGCCATCTATAAAGTAAAGGGAAATAAAACTAGTCGAGAAACAAACCGCCAGCTTATGGTTGTTGAAATTATAGCAGATGCGTTCGTTTTAAATTCACTCACGAATTAAATTGAATAAACACGTCAAATTATATTTATCATGAAATCAATTATTCAATTTAAAATTTAACGCAGAAGTTTTTTCCGTGCACGGCTTCCATTTCACGTTTCGTAGTTCGTGTTCTTTGTTTAAACAAGGCGATAAAATTATCAATAAGCAGATAAGCAAATAACAATAATAATTTGTGTGTAATCTTTGTGAGGAAGAGGAGAGTCCCCGACTGTTTGTTTACGGATGTATCACGAAATGTAATTTTGCACAATGTTTAGGTTAAGGAAGAGGATTGTGACAATTACTGCGATTTTATTTGTGTGTGTTGCACTTGGTGAGTTAATAGCTTGATGGAAATGGAATGTTTTGATGTGTTTTTCTCGTTTCAGCTCATAAAGAGTGCAATACTACAGACTTGATTAAAGAGGGATGTTCGGAGACGGAAACTTGCATTGCCAAGTCCAATGTTTCCGAGTTGGGCTACTGTAACTGCCTGAGTGGGTTTAAGCGGGTGAATGAAACGCTATGTAAGCCCGAAGCTCCTTCGAAAGACCCCATGCAACCATCGACATCGAGCCTCGTCGAAGATTCCAACAGGAGCCACTTGGCAGCAGCTATAACAATACCTTTATTTATAATTGCACTTGTGATATGTGGCATTTATGTAAGCTATAGATATAAGTTTTATTCCTGGATGCGTAACAAAATAAACCAAAGAAATGCCAATTATGACGAAGTCATGATTGGGCAAGACTTGGACGACGACGACGATCCACCCTTGCGTTAAGTAATTCCCAGGATATTGCATTGCATTGATCATTCCTATTGAAGACTATTTTACTCCTGAAGATGTTGTTGTGAAAAATATAGTAATTTATTATGGATTACATTACAAAGTTTAGTATTCTTGCCTTCGTGTGCATGCACAATAATTTATTGTATTTATTAAATGCTTCGTATAAAATACCAAAGTGAATATGTACACATTTTATTTAGTCTGAATTTTATGTAATTTATGCAGAAGTATTAATATAAGTTTAATTTTAAGCGCTGGTGTTTCAATGATTCCTACAAATATGCGCCATTTTTTTTTTTTAATAATAAACTGAGATTTATACAACTTGCTTAAAGTATTCAATCACTTAACTCTTACATAAGTTTTTAATCAATTCGATGATTACGATTGATAACCTTCCTCAAAACATTAATCTCGTTGCTTATCACAGATTGATATGAGTATGAGTTAGAATTCTGAGAAGAACGAAAGCATGTAACCAAAAAAGGGTTTAAAAGAAAACAGTCTTTTCAATGATTACCCTTTTAATGGCAATAAAAATGTTCATAACAACAATTTAGTATTCAAATGTAGCAGCAGTGCTCTAGAAATTCAAAACCTGTGAAAGAATAAGTTTCCATGTATTTAAACACGACTACCTGTTCGTGTTCAACGCTAAACTTACAAAAGAAAAAAAAAACAATGTTCAGGGCAAGCTGAGAACTTAAATTCTACAACAATATAAAACAATTGTTTATATCACAAAAAATTGCTTACTTTAATGATACACGCAGCCAATCGATATTAAGTAGTATTGAGATGTCTCGGTATGTGAAAAAAATCGGCTGCGATCACGTGATGTTAACTCCACGAAAGATCGTATCCTTTCCAGTTCCAGTTAGGTGCTAAATACACAGTCCTTCCGTTGTAGAAAAACGATACTATACCTCTATATGCCATTCTAGGAACACCACTCTACAGGCAAATAAAAAGTTAGACACCAAAAATAATATTTTGCGAAATAATCTCCCTGAATTCGGAGGTAAAAAATTAGGGAACGTCCCGACTTGTCTTTGATACATACCCTGAAGTCGTCCATTAATCCTAATATTTTAGCAGCTCGCTTGAATGCATCTTTAGTATGGTACACGATCCTCACTGGCCCGTCGTGAGCTATTTTATTATCTTTCAGTTCCTGGTAACTCACGACAGCACTTTGGTAAACGGTTTTAATAAACTCTTTGTCATATACATCCTTAAAAACAAATAGATTAGGGTCCAATAGGATTATTATTATTATTAACAAAGTAGCTCCGAAATTTACCTTGATTAAGTAACTTAAATTCATTTTAGTAAAAGGCACGAACCCATCATGAAGTTTAATAAACTTTAAATGCTTTTCGAAAAACAAACCGCTAAAAATGCAAAAATTATTCTAAAACGTCTCTTCAACTTAACAAAACTATCGAATTTCATACTTAGAGACGCCTATTCTTCCAAATGTTTTCGAACGCGATATCTCAGGTCTTATGCACGCTCTTTCTTTGCGCTGACTTGGTTGTCTTATCCAGTCATCCCAATACCTAATAAAACAAATTTTTTATTAAGGTAAAATAAGCGTGTTGCGATGATGCTCACGATCTAGGCCATTTGGTACACAATTCCGTCCAAAGTTGCTTCGTGAGCATCCATCCCAGCCCAGGAAAGAAATCTGTGCGATACAGTAATTCGGGGTTTGCTTCGTTTACCAAGCCAGCTTTGCCGTTGTCATTCCAGGCAGAAATGCACCATAGCGTAGGGTCTTTCAATAATAAGGGATACGTCGCAAGAAAGTATTCGAAAAAATCTGGCGCGATGTCTAAATCATCTACAATTAAGTGTGCAACATAAAATGCTAATGCAGAACACATTTTTTTAAATAAATTATTTGTAACTCCAAAATACTATTTACCTTCAACTATAATAACAGAGTCAAAATTGAAATTAAAGAACGTTTGATTAAGAGCCCAACCGTAATGCCTTGCAATTTTAAAGTAACCTTTGAATTTCTTCTCCTGTGGTAATACATCAATGTCAGACTGATCCGGTTGCTTTATCAAAGTAACTTGAGATCCGTACCTATTTATCACATCAGTAGTCTCTTTATGATTACAATCCTAAAAATGAAATTATCAAAGCGTAGATTAGATCAGATGGACTTGTTTAATTGTAGCATACCTGACTAACTATAATTGGAAATTGATCTGGATTGGGTCTGTATTGAATTAATTGATCTAAACATCGTGCTACCGATATCCTATTGCATGCGAAGACTAATACTGGAATTACAACTCCCTTGTGCTCCTTTTTACTCAACTGCTTGTTACCCACGGCTTTGTTTTTCTTCTTATATTCTAAGAACGTGTTAACTTTATCTATGATGTCCTTATTCTGCTTGTACTGTTCAAGTATGCCTCCCTCTAACATTGTTAATTGACTATCGAAGTTGTTCGTCTCGTTCACATTCAACGGCCTATTTACAAATGTAAAGTATATCAACGAAGCCCAAGTTATAATAAATAATCCTATAATGTAAGACGTGCGTTTCAATCGCATGTTAATGTGATTTCACATCCTGAAAAATCACAAGAAAAAATTGTATTCAAATCTCTGATGATCTGTATAACTTACTGACAGCGTATTTCATTATGTACAAGTATTTACGTGGTGCTATCACATTGTATATTACTTCGGTTAATTTCTAATTGTTACATTCGTGCACTCTTATAAATAACTTATTGTAAACGTAAACAGTTAACATTTTAACACGTCAAAGATTATGTCAAGAATACGATGACCATTTCAAGTTGGCAACAACGTGAATTACGTGCAAGCCGTGCTGCCACCATAGATTCTAGTGTACGTTCATAAATGCAGAACGTGGGGGCGTGGTAAATTTCTGAACTATTAGCAAGCCTTTACTTTTTCTGAATAAATACATTTAAGAATTTTATTTACAAAAATGCTTTAGTTTAAATTTGATTAAAGAGTTAGGAAATGATTTCGTGTTCGGAAAATTTTCGTGGACACAGTGAGAAATTAACTTTGTGAGGGTTGACAATATTGTTGACTTTGGCAACCACCGTTGGGTTAGGTTATATTGGGTTTTAAGCACTGTCAACTTCCGAAATTATTTTTAAAATGCAACAAAGAGAAGAAAAGCAGTTAGAATCCGCCCTAGATACAATAATACAAAGGGTAAACGATTTAAAATCATCGATAGCAGCCATGATTTACAAAATAGAAAACGAATATGAAACCCTAAACTGGCCGACATTCCTGGATAACTTTGCATTACTCTCTGGACATGTAAGCGACGTTGAAGGGGAGCTAAAGCCTGCCGTTATGAGCTAGTTTGTTTCAGTTAACCTCATTATCCAAAATACTGAGCCATGATAAGTGCCCCGCGCTACGAAATCTGACCATACTGCCACTGATGCTGTCTCCGGATAGGGACGAGCAGCTTGCACAAATGACTGAACATAGGGTGACGACTTTTGCTCACGATTTGGTCCCGGATTATCTGCGAACAAAGTTGGAGCCTTTAGCGGAAACGAAAATGCTGCAACTCGAACATAAAGCTATAAATGTGAACTATGAAAATGCCCAGGTGAGCCAAAGTAAATCGAATTGAGAGAAAACATGTTTGTAATCCAATTTTGTCCGCAGAAACAAGTGGCTGCATATCAAAAAGTAGTGTCCCACATATGGGATATCGTAAGTAAAGCTAGAGAAGAATGGGAGGTTGAGTCTTCGGCAAGAGGGAATGCACAACAACATTCAAGTGTTGCAGATACACATTTATTGGTGGCTGCTGTTGGCATGGGTAAAGGACTGAAGGTATGGAGTTATTTCTCAACTTTTACATTTGGCGGCGGTAGATTTGGTTTAAACATTAGAGTTATGTTCTTTGCTACATTATTATTTTTAGATGGTGAATGCTTCTAATGGCCAACAGGTTCAACCGTCTGGTAATATGATGGTTGCACCTCAAGGTAGGCCGGGCAGTGCAACGGGCCAAATACCACCCGCAACTCAGTCCATGACGATGAACAAAGCCCCATCAGCCATCAAAACCAACATCAAAAGTGCCGCTCAGATGCATCCTTACGGACGATAATAAACTATAATTTTTGTTGTGAAAGTAAGTGTGCAAGATTAAATTAATTTTATTATTAGTTTCATTAGGATTAAAGAACAATTAGATAGGTTTGTAATAAGAAAATACAAAATGATTCAATACAAATAAAATATGAATTTATTTACCATTTGTATCATACATTATATGCTTTTACATATAAGTACAATATTAAAAAATAATAATAATAAAAAGATATAAATGTAATAATAGAGGAAGATTTAACAAAAAAAAGTTCAGCTAATATCATAACACAAATTTTATATAATAATCTATATAACAAAACATGTAACAAATTGAGAAACTGCTGCGCGAGGGCACGCCCTAAACGAATTTAAAATTTTGTCTCCTTTAAACTGAAATGTAAGTACATACAATAGAATGAACGACACTCGTAAATTTTATTTACCACAAAATAGCAATAAAATAAACAGCTCTTTTTCATTAATAAAATATAAAATATACTAACATGTACATACTAAGATTGTACGTATATTATGTTTTCATTTTTAAAATTTCAACAAAAACAACAGATAATATATTTTGCGCGTAGTATTGCTTATCTAATCCTACTACTTTACTTAAATGTTAATTTAAAGGATGGCAAGAATTTAACTATTTATTTGATCCCTAAAAAGTGTAACGAACTTTTTTCAAATTCTAAAATTTTTTTTTTAATGTTAAACTTGCAAAATACTGACCAACAAGATTATTACCGACAATATTCATATTACTTTTAACTCTATTTTCGTAAATTTAAAACGGCTTATAAGTGAAAATGTCTATCAATATTAGTTTCTTGCTTTATACTAAAAAAAAAAAAAATCAAAACAAAAATTTAATCAAATTAACATTACACTAGAGAACAAGGCCAATTTATTTATTTATTTATTTTTAAAATCAAAGCAAATTTATACCAATTTAAATCATGCCCGACTAAAAACATGACTTCTGTTGTATATACAGATCAGATAAATTATACGTTAACTTTTACCACCTAATAGGTACAATGTTTAATTAAAAAAAAAAAAAACTAATAAAGAAAACATGGAACAACTGTCACTCATGATGCACTCAACATCATTTAAAATGATCTTAGTTTTCTACTGTAATTCAAAAATAAATATCACAAGACTTATTGCGAGATGAAAGTATAAAAGCTGAGATAACATATTATGTTTTTCTGTAAATATAAGGTTGTATTATAAATATTGCCCCAGCTATACATCCAACTTTTTTAACTGCATTTACAAACCGATTAAGTTAGGCACTTTCACAAGTTTCTTATTTTTTTGTATATCTATAACATCCTATAAAAATAAAACAGTTAGTCAGTACTTATGCAATTAAAAGGAAGGTGTGTGTGGTGGGAGATTAAGAAGAGATTGTCGATGGGATGACGATGATTTAATCTGGAGGCAGGTAACTAAATAATTTGAACTTGTTACGAATGTGTGGTCGTACATCTTCTTTCTGCAAGTAACGAACAAGTACTAACGTGTGCTGATAATGCACAGGGCTTAACTACTCACCATTTGCACTAAATTTTCCAAAAAGGGTAAAAGCTTCATAAGTTCAGAATCACTTCGGTCCACGAACCAACTTTCTATCGGTATACCATTGTTTAACTGTAATAAATTAAACAAAACGTATACAGAGTTTCCCCTTTATTTTCATTGATATATTCCTTGACTTTTCACAGGTTCTCTGAACTGCGATTATGCAACTCTTAAATTAATTTTTATTTAAACCAAGAAGTCTCAGTATAGGCAACTCATTGTACACAGCCGCTTGCATTGTTGAGTATATTAAAGACCCCAATTGTATATTTCAGCAAAGCAAATTCTCAGGCTTTCCCCTGACATTGTGAACCTTTTCTCATTTCCCGAACTTTTCACGGTCAGTGGGAACCCTGGTATAGTATACGCAGGATGTTTATTAAAAAAAAACTTCCATGATTGCACAGTTTCTCAATGTAAATATTTCATAAACCAGGATAATTTGTTTTACATCATTTTGATCTTAATAAATAAATCAAAATGTAAAGTACGACCATTTCTAAGAACTCTTAATTCTGTAAATAAAATAAAAATGTTTACACGTGCAATAATTATTACCTTACCTATAAACAATTCATTTTAATAACATGTCTGTACGTCTAAAAAATAAATTTGGTTTCCATCTTGGAAAAAAAAGGAACCTTAGTATAGGCAACCAAATAAACACAGTCGCTTAGAAGATTGCCTACACTGAAAGCACTAATAATATTTTTTGTTGAAAATGAGAAATTTTTACACAATTAACTCAAACTTTGCCATTTCCTAATTTTGAAATGTTCAAACAATTTTCCAATTCTTCCTAATTTCAAAAAATAAAGCGTAGACATACAAAAATTTTTGATTAATTTTTTTTCTCTTAATTTTCGTCAGCTTTCATGGAGGGAATTATTAAATTACCTTTAAAAATTAGAAACAATTAATTTTAATAGTTCGTTTCAAAAATAATAAATTAAATCTTTTCAAATATTTAATAGCCTTTGTATAGGCAATCGAATCGACACAGTCGTTCTGACGGCTGCCTATACGAAAGGCTCCAAGAAAAAATTTTTTGTTTAAAAATGTGATAAATTTTCAATGAAAGATTGCTCACTTGGCAGCATTAAACAACAATTGAAACCAAAATGAAAAGAAAAACATTTAAAGCAAAGTCATTTGGTTACTAATTAATAAAGTTCTAAAAACTTAATCATTACTAGTCATGATTTAATAATTTCTGTAAATTAAGTACAGGTTGGGTCGAAATTAGTGTCCCCATCAGAAATGCCTACAGATAAAAGTAAAAAGTGTATTCAAAACATTAAAAAAATGACCTACACCAGATAACACATAAATAAAAATCTCTGCAAAGTGCTAAGTACAATTTTTTTTTTAAAGACAGATAGGACTTACCTGATAACCGAAAGCCTGGGGAGAATTATCGACAATGATGGTTTTGGACAAGTCGCGCCCTAAAATGGACAAGTCTTTAATGTAGTTGCCATTTATGCAAACGCAATGCTCCCGAAACAGCCTGTACTTGATCCACTTCCTCTCGGGATCGAGCAAGTTCAGCAACTTATCGGCGTACACACGTTTGGATGCGGTGAACAGAATCACTTCGAACATCTGGGACACCTTCTCCATGAACTCCTTGAAGTAGGGACGTGTGCGAACGTAAACTGTGTAGGAGCAATCTTGGAATAGCACAGGGAAGTGAAAACTCGCGTCTGGGAGTTCTTGTAAGCTGCAGTGCACCAGGGTTTCATCCAAGTCCAAAACCTAATGACGTTAACAAAAAAATAAAATAAAATGCTTCATCTGCATCCCCAACTACTGAAAACTTACCAGGCTGAATTCAGGGCTGGATCGTGTTTTTAATGGGAGCGCAGGACACTTCGATCTCATCTCAAATGTCAACGGAGGTAAATGTTTAATAAATATGTATGGATTAAATGCTTCCCAAGTATCTTCCACTTCCACATGTTCCGGCTGTTTATCGAGGCGTTCCTCTTCCGGACTGTTGGCCGGAACAACACTTGAGATCAAGGAAGAATCCGTTACATTCGGAGGATGATACAGGGTGGTGTAGTCGTAACCCATCGCGCTCACGTTCAAATTGATTAGTTCGTTGGTCTTGGACATTTCTTCGTCTAGGAGATTCGTGAAGTCCTGCGTGTTGACATTGTTCAAGTCGGTAAGATCCAAATGCAAATCCTGATAATCATTTCTGTAATCATAATACATGCTTTCGCAGATTTTCCCGGAAAAATTGTTGTATTGGAACTGGTATTTTTCTCTATCAAAGTCCGCTGCTTTTTTCTCACAAATCTGATATTGCATTCTATTTTGGTAGTCTACATTCTGAATGTTTTCAGAACAGTTCAGTGATAGGTTTGAAATCTCTATGGTGGAATACTCTATGTCGCTAGACAATTCTGAATTGTGAATTAAATTCAGCGAGGTCTCAGGCGAAGCAGCATTGAAGTAATTGTAATTGTCCGAAGTGAAATTGTGGTTCTCCTCGCACGCTTTGAAAACTTGCGAGTTCAAGATGATGACGTGCTGATTGTCGGGGTCTTTGTCTACGTCTGCATTGTAGGAGTTATCGTAGATTTCGGGGACCAGCTGCGCTTGATAATTCTCCTTGCATTCTTCGGCGATGTTGCTTCTGATCACGGTGTTCTTGTTGATGAGCGAGTTGCCCTGGTTATCGGAGTTTATTTTTTTTATTCCATTTTTGCATAGGGAGCGCTTGGGGCTTTTCTTCACTTTCTTCAGTTTACTCGGGCATAATTCGAAAGATCTTATTCCTTTCACACGCTTCTCACTACGAAGCCACATTTTCTAAAGCCATTTATGCCTGGTTCTGAAAATCAAAAGTGGTGTGCTCTTCAAGTACCGTCCAATTATTCATGCACAAATTGTAGTGTTCCGTAAAAAAAAAAAACTAATTTGGTTTATAACTTCATAAACAGACATCCTGTATAAGGTTGAAGTACGGTGTAAGATATCTTACACCGTTGAAGTAATTTTAAATTGCGCAGAATATGCGCCTACATTGCTTTAGTTTTTTTCTTTTTTTTTGAAAAAAATACAAAGTGATCAAGATGACTGTTTGAGTTGGCAATCTAATTAAAATTATTTTCTTATTAAACCATTTGCAACAACAATGCAATTAGGGTTCCCAACATCGTGTCGATGCGGACCCAAAGAAATGTCATTTCAAAATATTTTCATAGGAAGAAATGCCTACAGGATGAAATATTACTTTAATAATTTTATATCAGTCGTAATAAAATTCAAAAATTCTTTTGCAATAAAAATAAAATTTTTGATAAGTTGCAGCTTAAAAATCGGATTCTGCGCATTTATTTCAGCTCTATCTACAGCCCTTGCAATATGCGATGTTGTCGCTTTGATTTTGTTGTCGTGAATTGGCGATTTAAAAAAATCTAAAAGCCCCTTGGTGGTCATTTTGCGAACCTAGAAGACGAGTAATGTACAGCGCCCTCTACGGAAACTCCAATCCGATTAATCCAATCACTATTTTTCTCATTTTTACATGGACGAAGTCTCTCTTTCACATTTGGACCAATCGGATTGGAGATTTTTCAGCATTGCCTGCTACGTCTGCGACCGATCTGCTGGATCTCCTTTTCCTTAGAAATTCGCTTCACAAAATTAGGGAAGCACAGAAATCCTATTCTACAGAGTTTCGCCTTTATTTGTCATTTGTTTGCTAATTCTTCCTGCAACTGTTTTTGACCTATCTCACACGACGGCCATCTTGATTTATTTTATGTAAGCCACGATCAAATACAATTAAAATTTTGGCAAATAATTTATAAATTCGTTTTTCGCCTAAATTTGAGTGGAATTTTGAGGTGGGTTGCCAGACATGAGAGCAATTCCTGTTTAGCAAGAAATTTTAAAGTACGTGGAAAATTGTTTCTAAGCAACTAAGCATCTTAAGACTTCATCTACAGGTTACAGGAGGCGGCTTCCTTCATAACTCTCTAATTACTTATTTTACAGAAAAAAAGTTTCAAACGAAAGTTACCTCATAAATGACTAACTAGAGGTTTATAAAAGAAGCCGCTTCAAGTACAACACCCTGTATAGAAGTACCTGGCTGAACTGGAGGCGCCTAAAAACGTGAAATTTTATCGGGAGCAGGGTTAAACAGCAACGCTTTTTCCTGCAATCAAGCATTTCTACATTCCAGTTTTTAAAAAGCGCTTTTAACAAAGTGCAAATTCTAAAACCCAAACATGATCAAAATGATTTTTAATTGACTATTGTTACGTAACGTCAAAATTGTGACAGATATGGGGAGAAAGTATTTAGCAATTGTTTGGAAATGTTAAACACCAACGCTTTTTGCAATCAGGCATTTGTACGTTTTTAAAAAAAAGTGCTTTTAACAAAGTGCACGTCCACAAACTGAAACTAGCTGAAAATAATTCTCAATTGACTTTTATTATGTAAGGTGTCAAAAAATGCGATAGTTATGAAAGGAACGTAGCATTTTTTTAAAATTTTTATACTTCATTTAGATTTAATCGATGGTATGACACGGTAGTTTAAGTATGAATTTGATTTAGAAAAACGTAATTACTCTCTTATTATGTAATTATAAAAAGGAAAAAAAAAATAATTACTCGCTTAAAGTTTGTCTCGAGTACTTTAACACCCTGTATAATAGGCAAATCTAACACGGCCGCGCTTTTTGTTTGTTTTACTACGTTAAAATCGCGACACCTTCGGATGGTAAAAACGGATTAATTAGCAATTTAAATACGACAGTACGAAAAGCACCTCATATTGATCATGTGCAAAAGTTAGAAATTCACAAGTTTTCCAGTGGGCGTCTAGTTCCGAGTTCCCGCGTTGTCAAAAATCAAAATAAACAAATACACACGCTTTCTAACGTGGACCGCTTGCACATCGCTTCGCCGCATGCCTTCGCCGATTTCCTCGCGAATTTCCCTGGGAAACAAGCGAAGGAAATCTGCAGAAACTCACGAATTGCGTCCGAGTTTTATCGGAGAAGCTAAAACACCGACATGATGCAACGCCAACACTTTTGCCGAACGGCCGCGGTGCCTTAACTAATGATACCTACCTTCAAATGTCTCAAATGCGTCCCTGCACTACTTCAAAACTTCAAAACAACACATTTTTTATAGAGAGATTAACTGACGAACATCGCATATATCAAAATGGCGTCCCACGCGCCGTCCAATATAATTTATAACAATGCGCGTGCGCAGTACTACAGGTAGAGAAACAAATGAACAGGTGAAAATGAACGTACACAAAGCCGATACAATTGCATGGGCTACTTGATTTATAAATAGATTTGAACATATGACAGTAATGAATGTTTCAGTTTTTCAAATTAATTTACCTTTCTTTCCTTCCGTGTATACCTACATATTTCATGTAAGATACTTAAGCAAACAAATATACAATAATTTTAGTTCCGTACTTGATTTTTTTTTTATTTCCCGTTTTAATTTAACTGCTCAGAAGGGCGCGCATTCTTGAGTGCACAAATGTTTGTCAATTTTTACGGTGTACAAAAATGTAATTAATTCTCCTACGCGTCGTCCTATTTAGCATTAATTGTTGTTTATATTTTTATGAAAGCGAGTCGATATCTGTAAGTAGGTAAATTATATTTTCTTGATGCTTTTCATTAACATTCGACAAAATTGCGAAACAATTTGTTAAAAAAATAAATGCGTACACTATTTTAAATTTAGCGCGCTTCACTGCGTCCGAATGGAACATCTAGGATCACAGACTAAAAAAGATAGATTGGACAATTTTCACGCTCATTTAGTTTAAGTTTAAAAATACTATTGAACACAATTAAGCTAGCATAAGGTGGGTACAATTTACCTCCAGTTTAGTATTAACGATAAAAGTCGTTTACTTATGATCCGACAGTCTAAAATTCATATGATTGTAATTGTAAGTTAAGCGTTGTCATGTATACTACATAAGTCGGTGAATATATGCAGGCAAATCGTTTGTTGTTATTTTTAATTAGTTATTTATTTTTGTAGAATACTTTTTATAAATAGTATTCTGTTTTTGTGACGTCATGTCGTTTCTAGACTTGGAATTTCTATCTATCTAGTTTTATTTTATTGATTTACGACGCCATTTCAATCAGACACATTTTCCCCTTCTAAAATATACAACCACATATACAGCTATGCAATCACTTTATAATTTACAATTTCAATCTAGCAAAAACTTATAAATGCAATTATAAACTTTAAAATCAGCAGTTGCAAGTAAAGAATTGACATTAAAAGGAGCAAAATAATTCAAATTCAACAATTATTGTTTAAAAAATTATTCAGTAGCTATGTTCAGCGGAAAGTTAGCAAGAATTGGTTGCGTAGAGTTGGCAACGCCGTTGGGAGCAAATGGCAAATGTTTAAAAATAAAATTCCCCAGCGCAGAGAATTTACAATTGTCATTTTCGTCGTTGTGAAAAGTGCGTGTAATCCTAAACATAATAATGAGTAAATTCAGTGCCCCTCCGTTCTGGCAAAATGGTCCTTCTCCAGGAGAATTCTACAATTTTCCCGGCACACAGGCCGCGAACAATTTATCTCAACGCTCACAGTCAGTCTTTAACTTAACCTCCCAAAATTGAATTTCTCATTCATTTGCGTTTCAGGGCCCCCGTCACTACAGCCACTTCAATCGTCGCAATGATCTTCGACAAAGGAGCGTTAATTGCCGGGGATATGTTGGGATCGTATGGGTCTCTGGCCAGATACCGAAATTGCCCTCGCGTTTTGAAAGTCAACGACAACATCATCCTGGGAGCTGGAGGAGACTACGGAGATTTCCAATACGTTAAAGATTTTGTGGAGCAAAAAATGTATGCTTTAAGTTTTAATGTTTGATTTAATCGCATCTAATCCACTGTTGTTTTGTAGTATTGATGAAGAATGTTTAGATGATGGCTTCTACTTGAAACCAAAATCTTTGTATTGTTGGTTGACTAGAGTTATGTATAATAGAAGGAGCAAATTCGATCCGTTTTGGAACAATTTCGTTGTTGGTGGTTTACAGGTAAAAATTCTTTAAATGAAAATTTTAATTCCGTTTTCTTAGAATTGGTTTTTCAATAATTATTGGTTTAGTTTAGTTCATTTTGCTCATTAAATTTTCTATTTTTAGGATGGGGTACCATTTCTGGGCACAGTGGACAAGTTAGGAACAGCGTTTCAAGATAAAACCATTTGTACCGGTTACGGTGCACACATGGCCATACCAATTTTGAGAGACGCCTTCGAAAAGAACCCCGTCCCAACAGAAGAGGAAGCAAGAGACTTGGTGCACAGATGCATGGAAGTCTTATATTACAGGGACGCGAGGAGCTATCCGAAATATCAATTGGCCATTATCTCAGCGGACAAAGGGGTTTCAATCGAAGGTCCAATTGCGGTCCGTCAAAATTGGAGCTTGGCCCATATGATTCATTAATTTTCTCTTTGGTATTAACCGCAATTTTATAATAAATAATATTTAAATTGCAAAACTAAAAAAAATATATTTCTTAACCTTACCTCACTTTACAAATTAATACTGCTTAAGTTTTATGACGCACAAGAGCTTCTTTCTTCCGTAAAAATTGCATTTCGATTTCATACACCTGTAAAAGAAAGTGTAATCTCTAATTTAATTTTTATTATTGTAAGTCCTACTTCTTTATCGTAATAATCTGTGCAATCGTCTATTCGTTTTTGAGCCTGTTGTAATTTGCTCTGCTGTAACGAACTGTACCTTTCAATTCCTGACAACACCTGCCTGTTCCACATTCTTATGGTTTCCTACATTGAAACACAAATCATAATTCAAATTTAACTGTAAAAATAATTAATGCATTAATACCTCACACTCTCTTTTAATAATCGCATACAATTTGCTATCACCGTCTTCCCTCGTTTTCAACTTAACTGCAAGTTCCTCGCCTTGGTTTTTCACATTCAAGTACTTCGAGTGCAGCTCTTGTTTCTCCAGCTCCGTTCTCATGAGTCGGTCCCTCCATTCTTCCACTAAATTGGCCACGGCGTCTCTGTCTTCTTGCCTTTGAAGCTTCAAAGTATTTAACTCCTCATTATGGCTGTCGATTAACAATTTCTGTCCCTGCACCTTCTTTAATAAATCGTCACACTGGCTGCAGTTCACATTTTCTTGGCGGACCACTTTATTCTGCAGGGTTGAAAACTTCGCGTCATACTCATTTTGTAGTGCCACTCTCAATTGGATTTCTTTTTGGATTAGATCCGCTTCATATTGCGCTTGTAATATTTCAGATTCTTAAAAAAGTTTGTTAATTAGTTTTGGTATCATATTTAGGGTTCCCACCTGTATTTTTATCAAAATTTCCAGGTTTCTCACCAAAAAAATTTATTATGCTTTCCTAATTTTCACATGTTTAAACAATATTTCCTGATTTCAGAAGAGGAATAATACACGTACAAAAATTGGTTATTTATTATTTTTTATTATCACGTGTATTACGGAGAGAATTGTTGAATTACCTTCAGGAATTACAAGCAATTAAGTACAATAACATGTCTGTTCTTTAAAAAAAAATGTATAATAACATGCCCGTTCTTTAAAAAAAAGAAATTAGAATTTTCAGAAAACAAGTGTTAGTATAGGCAACGCACTTAACACAGTCGTTTGTATGGTTGCCTATATTGAAGAATTTTTTGTTCTGCATAAAATCGAGTTTAAAACGTGATTAACTTTTACAATTCCCTTAAATTAAGTAGTTCTACATTTTTTTTTTAATGTTTAGGAAATAAATTTGTATTCAAATTTCCAGTTTTTCAATTAAATTCACTGACTTTTGCATTAAAATAAGTAAATTCTCTAACCCTGTGAGTGGGAACCCTCGTATTTTATTTGAATTATTAGCGTACTTTGTTGATTTTCGCTGCACTTTTGTTCAGTGTTTATTCCCACAGAAACATGTTCTGGCTTAGTGTGTTTTTCTGTAATGATCCTTTCGAATTGAGCTGCTTTCTCCTGAAGCGTTTTGATTAATTTATCGCGTTCTATTTCAAGGGAAACGGTCATGCTCAGTTTGGATATTTGTTCGTCTGCGTCGGACAATTGATGTTTGAGCATTTCGATATTTTCATGGGCAATTTGCAGGTCATGTTTCAGAGCCTCATTTTGTTCTGCAATACCAGCAACCCCATGCTTAATTTTCAACCATTGTCATTGATTAAGGTTAATTTCAAATTAAAGTGAAGAAAGTCTAGGATTAATAAAGAACGACAGCCTTACCTTTCTCTCTTACGCAATCGCCGTTAAATATTTCTGAAACTTGAACATATTGTTCTCGCCTATTTTTATTCACACTTAAGTTTTCTTTGTCTTCTTGGGCTTGCCGTAACATTTGTTCTGCACATGCTTTCCTAAAATTTTAAAAATAAGAAACAGTGTAACATACAGTCACATGAAGTGCTCACTTGTAGTTTGTAAGCTGTTCTGTCAGTTCTTGTAACTCGCTGTTACGCTTCGTTAAATTATCCTCCAGAGTGTTGTTTTTTATTGTCCACAGTGAGATTTCGCCCTGAAATATTAAGTAATCATTAAGAATAAAATTACTTTGCAGTTGTTTTATCACTTTGTACTGTTCTATTCTATGTTCTGCAGCTGTAAAATTTTCTGCGAGTTGCGTGCAAGTCTGTTGTAATTTCTCGAATTCTGCTTGCTGCTTGCGTTGAACCTCACGAGTTTTTTCCAGCTCCTTTTGCAAGGCTTTAACCATTTCTGTTTTATCTGCAAGACCCATAATTCTGACTGAGTCGGCCAGCTCATTTCCTGAAATTGTTTTCTTGTTACTTTCAACTGTGCTTAGCATTAATTAATTAATAGAAAAAAAATACTTACGAGTTGAGGCTAATTTTAGGGTCTTGTTTTCTTGTGATACGTTCTCGATGATTTGCAAAAGTTCCTGACATTGTTGCTGAGCGTTTTCAAGACTTTCGGTTAATACGTTAATCACAGAGGATTTTTCTGCCACTACGTCGTCTTTTTCGTTGCATTTTGCCTTGAAATTTTGTTGTAGTTCTTTGCATTCGTTTTCCTAAATAACAGATTAGATATTTTTTTACCATTAATAAGAAAACCATAGGTTTGTTGCCGAATTAAGTGCCCAATGTAAAACACCATTTTAAATAAAATCGTACCTTTCTTTGAATCTTCATGTGAGCCGCATCTAACATGGCATGAAGTTGTGATATCTCAGCGTGATGTTGCTCAAGCATTTGCCTATCAGATATAGTATTAGTGGTAATGCCAGTGTGCATAACAGTCAACTGATTTAACAAATCTTTGTTCAAACATTCGCAAGTCTCCTTTTCTTCAATTACCTACAATAAAAATAAGTCTCTTTGCTATTAATTTCAAATGTTAAGGAACGCTACCTTCTTCAGTGTCTCTTCTAGCTGCTTCACATTTGCTCTTATTTGACTTAATTCATTCTGTAGGGCAGTGATTTCTTCATTTTTACCAACTGAATAATTACAAGTGTACGTGAATCAAACACTGTATGAAAGTAAGTCGTCTTACCCACGAGTACTTGAGACTGCTTTAAAGACATGAGAGTCTTTTCGTTCTCGGCTTCCAACAATAGGGCCCTCTTACCGGAAGTCTCTCTCACTTTAGTTAATTCTGACTTAACACTCTCCAGTTGTTCAGTAAGCGATTTGACTTCGCGTACTCGTACTTCGTACAAAACTTTCAGCTGATCGTCGTAACTCGCGCTTTTATACTTCTCGTCGACCTTGTAAGAGTCTTCAATTGACACGTTACTGGATGAATTGATCGTGCTTTGTTCATCGTAGTTAAATTCATCCATTGCTTTGGTCAGCAGGGTTCGTATCTAAAAACGGCACAGTAGTTATTGGGTTCCTCTAGTTCCGGAGTAACTTACTTCTGCCTGGCGTCTTTGTTGATCTTCCAAGTCTTCGGCTTCTTCCTGATTTTGGAGGGCGTTCTCCATGTTGATTGCTGCTCCTTGAAATAAGCTAATTCCAGGGGTGTCGTCATCCATAATTGGTAATTGGTTCATTCAATAAAATATTCACTTTCCGATAAACACTCACTCAGAACTTTATTTTAAAAAACTGACAGTTGTTCAAAAATTTGACAGCACGTATCCACAGTGTTGCCAATCGTTTAAATGATTGGCGACACTGTGGTTGTATTTTTCACTTTAAAAAAATGTTTTTGAAGTGCAACAAGTCGAATTTGTTATTAATAACAACAATAATAATAAAAAACAGAAACTTTTATTCTTATTTTTACTTACAATTATATATCTAACATACTCTTTTCAATTTTTATTTTTTTCCTTGGACGCCCTCCAAGGTGACATCGGCTTCTTTTAATGTTAGTTTTACATGGACGGACTATAACAGATTTTCGTTTTATTTTGGATCGCACATCTCTACGCTGATATTCTGAAAACATTTTAACATAGGTTAACATAATTATCAATATCAAGTTTTATTTTTCAAAACATTTATCAAAATTCTATTATTTATTATAGTCCAAATTATAAATTCAGTTGAGCTGTAGGTAAATGAAACACTGCAAAGGTATACTTACCACTGGCAAATGCAGAACAGCAACTGGCAAATTCCCCGACGTTATTTATCTCTTGGAAATGTGTATTAAATATTTCCAAACCGATCTTTACCTTATTTGGCGAGCTCTTTAAAAACCGAGTAAGTCTTAAACAAATTTGTTCAATCAACTCTTGCCCTTCGCTAAGACTTTGTTCCTTTTTAATTTTGTTACTAAAAGTATTAATTTGTGGTTCAATGTGATCAACTTGTAAACTAGTTTGCTTGGCACTTTTTAAAGCTGCCGGAGCTTTTCTTCCCGTAGCTATAAAGTAAAATGCACCTCTTCTAGTTACATTGTCTATTAAACATTCAAATTTCTTTTTATAAAACAGGGAATAAGTCCACTCAATGTGCTTGCATATTTCACCTGACCTTCCAGAACTACAACTGCAAGAGACAATGTCCATGTTCACCAAGTACACTAGATTTGAAATACTATCACTGGGCACGCCATAAATCTCGTCGTATAAATTTCTTATTTTATTTGCGAGTTGAACTGGGGGGTGAGGTAGTTTATTTTCGAAAATATTTGGTCTTCCTCGATTATGTGCCACATCTAAAAGTCTTTGTTCATAGTACAAAGCAAATGTGTTATACATAAAGTCGATTAGTTGCACTAAATTAAACGATTTAATTCCTTCGAGCATCCTATCTTTTACCAAATGCGTTGTTGCATTTGCTATACTATTTGTATTATCTTTGTAAGTACGGTATGATAGCGCCCACTCTTGCCTTCGTTCCCAATATTCCTCTAAATAGTTAGTGAATTCAGGAAATTGCTTTGCACTTTCAAGTGCGCTTTGGTATTCCTCCCGACATTCTTCGGTTGTCTGGGCATGCAAGATAGCTCTGAATTTTTGAAAAAATAATTGTTGCTTCTTGCAGGGAACACAATTCTTTGCATCTATTAACCACCTCCAGATTGTTTGTAAAACATTGAACGTATGAAGTAGTGGAACTGAATTAGGCCAGACCTTTTTAACAGCTGCTTGCGCTGAGGCTGAATCATCTGTTAAAAAAACATCTGGGCCTTTTGTTTTACCCCCAAATACCTTATTCCCTAGCAATTCCTTTAAAAGATTGAAGGCTTTTATAATAATATCCGTGCTGTCAGATGAAGTTATGAAAATTGCGAGGGGAAGATCACCGCACTCGCTGCGTACGAATAAAGTAAATACTCGATTGCTCTCGTTATCGATAGTCCAAGTCCCTGTCGCATCCAATAATACTAATTGGCTGGCCGCTTTCACATTTGAATGCACCCTCTTCATTAAAGCAGTGCAAATACTACAAATTGATTTTTTTTAGAATTGAAACTACTATAAGCACTAATTACTCACCAAATTGCATATTCTTCACCTTCAAAATCTATTCCTGCAGTTAGCGGATTTCTTTCATTATAGTCTATGATTTTCTGCGTTAAAAATTCTCTTGCAGATTGAAGAGGATCACATTTAGCAACATATTTCACATATAAATTATAGCAGTACATGTAATCGGGGCAATAATATCTATCGGCCAATACATTTTCATAATGCTCATAATTTAACTGGATGTCGATTTTTAAAGTTTGTAACGCCGTCGCAGGCGTATGTCCACGCTTATACAATTCCAGAATTTTTTCCGCCGTCTCCTCAGAAACTTTGCGAAAGCGCAACGCATCAACCCCTCTTATATCGTTGTGATTGTGAACCGGAACCAATCTTATTTCGCATAGCATACCCGGATTTGACATTAAGGTTTTATTCTTGCCTTGATATCGTTTCTTCGGGGCGTGTAAAGTGATTATGATATACGAAGGGCAATTGGTGTTCCTTGTCCTTTTGTTTGGCGACGCGTTATGTACATCCTTCGAGGACGTATTGTGATGACAATTAAGTCTTTGCTTGAACAGTATTTTGGATCCGGTACAGTTCGGTGTCGACCTCACGGAATATGTAAATTTGTTTTTGAATTCGAATTCTTTCACCCACTCTTTTACCTCGGCTATTGTCGTCGCCGCAATAAACAAACGAACTTCGAAAACGTCATTTTCTTTAAAAAAGAATATTTCGGTGACTTTTGTTTTCCAGTCCGGTAGTAGACTCTGAAAACAATCGCAATGTGGTATTGAACATTACTATTTACTTTGAGATGTCAATTCAAATATGCAAAATAAGGATTGACATTCATGGGTGATTCCACAACCTCCCAGGACTACAGTATTGTTGGACACGCATTACAACTTAATATGATTTTTAAGTTCAGTACAACTTTATGGCGGTTTTGCTAAAGGATAGGCGTTTAGAGAGACAGATCTAAAGCAGAATACCTGAGAAAACAGTCTGTCCCTGCTAAAGAGGGATATATGGTCATTTTATTTTATTTTCTTCATTCTCAAACTCTTAGGTTTTTAAACTTCTATGTAAATCTGTCTTGTAAGGGCGAAAACATAAAAGATGGGGCCTGACTTTATAAAACGAAACATTTCTGATGAATTTGAACTTTTGTCGCGCAGTACATACCTACATGTTTCACCTAATCTTCAATAAAAAGAATCCGTTTGTTTAGTCTTATAACCTAATCTCGAAACAGTAATAGTTAATAACATAAATCAAGGAAGATCCTGTTGACTATTAGTACCTGTTAAAACTACTCAATTTCTGTAATTATGTTCGTTCAGTATATAATAATATCAAACTCCTTTTTAAAAGAAACGAATTCTTCTCGGATTGCAACATTTACAAGCGAAAAGAAGATGATTGGATTAAATATTTACCTCAATATCTGCAGCACTAACGGAGAGATTTTCTAATGAACAATCATATTCAAAATTAGACATTTTTCTGAATAACATAAATATTCGCAATTCGCAAATTATTTAGGGTCCCTAGATGCAATCGACATCAGAGTTGCCAGACTGAACAGAGTAAAAATGTCGCCAACTACAAAGAATAGAAGCAGCCCTGTGGCTGTAGTCACAACCAACGACATAAAAATTTGATGAAACACATTTCTTCGAAATATTTCATGAAATATAATTTGTTTGGCTTGCTAAATTGAATATAAATGTAAGTAGTGATCCTGTGATCTATCTTAATTTATCATTTTTAAAATAAATAATAGTAAATAGCGGTAAACAGCTAGGGGCGGGACTTGTTGCCAACCGCTAAAAAATTAATCCGCCAAATAGAATAGGGTACATGACAATAATATAAAGTTATTAATTAAAGCTCTCTAATCGAGACTATAGTCAATAACACATGCGAAAACACCAAATTTGTACGTCTTTTAAATTTATTATTCTCTTAAATTAATAAATAAAATCGAAAATATTCAAATATAAATCACGTGGTTTCGAAAGGCTTCCCATTGGTTGCGACGTCAGTATTCATATATTGTCCAAAATCGATCGTAAGATGTCGCTATTTTTGTCAAATAGTTTGAATGTTTGCTCTTAATATGAGCTGAAAAATATAGTTTTAATTTAAGCAACAATTACCAAGTGAATATCTTAGAGAAATTATTATATTTTCTTACTTTGTTGGTAAGAAATTTGTGGTGGAAACTGGAACTTTTCGCCATTGAAAAGTAAGGTTGGTAACACTAAATTTTGTGAAACGCTTATAAATAATTTATTGGGAGTTCTTGCACAGGTATTTTTACATTATAGCACAGCACAATACTGATAACATGTCTTACTATTCATTGTAATAAGTTTTATGTGTTTTTATTGATATTCACTTTTTACGATTTGACAGCATATGAACATTGACGTCACACGGTCAGAATGTGCGTTTTGGCGGGAATTTAATCAATTCAAATTTCTTTAATTTTTTACGACTTCAATATTCATTTATCAAAAAAAAGAAATATATCTAAATTATCGTATTTTTACCTACTTTCAAATAAAATTCTTTAAAAAAAATGTTCATGTACCCTATTGGAAATATCGTCAAATTTTGGAAAATAAGCTTTGTTTATGTATGGTCGCCAACAATAAAATCCGACGAGCTATTCAAATGTGTCAAAATATACAGGCGTTTTTTTGAGAAATTTTAATTTTTATCAAAATGTGTAATAAAAATTAGTACGTTCTACATAAAAAATGTAAGTTTGGTGAAAAACTCACACTGTATATGTGAAAATAATAAATGTTTTATAATTAATAGACTATTGGCTATTGAAGAACGCACCCTGTAAAAAAATCTAACGTTTTCAATGGATTGTCTAGAGCATTCTTGGAATATTCTCATCTTATTTTAACCTCGTAATAACAAGGGATAGAAATATTCTGAGAATGTTCTCTAACAATGAATTATGAAAACGTTATAGAGGGGTGGACTGAATTAAAAGTGTTACAGGGTAATAATTTGCAAATGGTTAGGAAATTTATTGTTTAAAATAACATCGATATTTGCTTATTCTACTGTTACATCGAGAAAATAAACACGAATCCATTATCTTACGATCTATTTAAAATATTCATTTAAATAACAAATAAATTAATACATAATATTATCTTGGGGCACTCGTGGTTTAAGAAAACGAAATTGTAAAAAACTAACAATTTATTAGAAATTTAATGTGTACAACTGCTTAGTAACCATTACTATCAAAAATCATTTACTGCTGTTGCCTAATTGAGGTCGTAACTGAAAAGCATGCAGACGTATAATACGGATTAAAATGTTCTTATTGAACAGAAATTTAAAATTACTGCTGTATTTATAGTATTAAGGGTTTTTAAATAACAGAAGTAAATGCACACGTAACTAAATCTAGAGCTGTTTAGAGTGAATAAACAAAATTTTATATTTTCCAAAAGTGATTATTTATTTAATTAATTCGCTTAATTATGTGAAACTGATTATTTCGCAAATAATTTTTTTGTTACCGAAATATGATCGTGTGTGCATTATGTGAAGCTATATATATATATACATACCTAGCCATGTCTACATAAACTTCATAGTCCTTAAGCACGTAAACATACACAGCGAGAATAAATAGAACAATTCCAATAATAACGCACAGCGAAATAATACGAAATCACTGTTACTTCCACGTAGTATATTGAACTAAAAGTTACTAACATTACAAACTTATGTTCTCAAAATAGTCACAGTCACAGCATTTAAAAATATAAATAAATTCTTTAAAATCTAAGTGTCTGACACTTCCTTATAAAATGTTTTGTGTTTTATGATGCGTCGAAGAATCCCTCCCCCTTTTTGGTGGCCCCGTACACTTAAATGCGTTCGAGCAAATTAAATACATATTAAAAGTTTGAGCACGATTGAAAAGTTGGTATCCATAATTTTTCTTTTCTTCTTTGCTCTTCACTAAGTATTACCAGATATTTTGGTTGTTATAAGTTTTGATTCTCGTCTATATTTTATTTGCTCTACATTAACATATATTACTGATAAGGATCTTTCACTACTTTGGACAGCTCAATCAATTTTGATACTTGTAACACTTAGCTCTTATTATAAAAGTGAATGTCTGAAATAATTCATTATTAATTACTTTAAAATAAGTAATAATAATAATAAACATAATATAAAATTATTAAAGGAAGCATCAAGTAAGACTTAAGTAAAAGTAACTTCTTAACAACGTACTTAATGCAAGTTTGGTTGTGAAAGAGCCTTACAGTTATTGTAGTGTCACTTAAGCGTGCTGAACACATAGCTTATGGCGGTGGAGTATGGTGGGAGCCTTGGGGGCTATTTTCTCATAGTATTGCACAGCATCTGCAGTAGCGTTGACGTGAACCTCCAGCTGAAGGCGGAGGTGTGACAGGTGCAAAATATGCGTGCACCTTAATGTTATGTAGATGACTCTACAACAGAATTATTTAGATTTAACTATTTTACATTTTTTTTAATATGGCCACTGTATACAATACATATGATGGAAGACAATTACTTAGTAAAATTGGGGTACCTCGGTTTTTGGGGTTTAAGCAATATTAAAAAGAAGCTCAGATTGTCTGAGATTACAGAAGATTATAATTTAGAGTACTTACTCTTAGTCTCCTAATTCCAACTCTTGTAATAAGCTGACAGTCGTACAACTCCACCCTTTGCAAGTTATGACAAGACGTTAAATATTCTAGAGAGGCATCTGTGATAAGAGGACAGTTGTCGAGTTCTAAAACGGTTAGATTTTCTGCAGCGCAAGGTGATAAAGATAGATGTCGTATGCCCTCATCTGTGATTAATTCGCAATGTGATAACGTCTGGAAACGAGCGGGGGGGTTACCAAAGCCAAGCATTTCGGCCGGAATTTACTCACCAAGTATTCTATCCTGGGGCATCCCATGGCTAGGTGTATTAATGTGGCGTCTGTTATTAAAACACATTCATCTAAGTCCATTTTCTCTAAATAACGGCAACTCTACAATAGGGGAAAATTTCATATTATTTTTAAATACAGTTGAAAGCAAAAAAAAGTAGACGAACTACAGTTTCCTGTAATTTAATCAGGAGATGAGAATTCAAGAATTTCAAGTGTGAGAAAGAAAAAATACAGGGAACTGTAACTGTCTAGTATTTTTTGCTTTTGGTCGTAAATACTTGCCCTTGCTAATGCTTGGAAAGCGGTGTCAGTAAATTGAACACAATTCGCCACTTCCAAAGTGGATAACATCGTACACTGCTGCGCCAGGGCCACCAGCGAGGCATCTGTCAAATACGAGCATCCTGACAGACAGAGGTAATGTAATTTGCTACATTTTTCTGCCAGTGCAATGACCGCTTCGTCTCTAATATTCTGAAAGAGAATACACGTAAGGCGAAAAGAGTTTCAGGCAGTGTTGCACATAGAAAAAGGGAAATTTCCCTCGAGTTGGCAACACTGCATCATAAAGAAATTTACTAATCTTTTATCCACGAATAGAAATATTTATCGGTATACCCGAATGTTACTTGAAACTCGAAGTCTTCGGGTCAAAATGACATTGTCGACAACCCTAGGCGTAAGAGATAAAAAGAAAATACTTACACTGCATCCGAGTAAATTAATTACTTCCAGCTGTTGGCAAAACCTGGCTAAGCATATGACAGCTCTGGAAGTAATCTGCTTGCATCCCTTGCTAATAAAACTTTTTAATTTAGGGCAGCCGCGAGCCAGCGCCTCGACTCCATCCTCCGTTATGTTACTGCACCAGCTGATGTTGATGTGCGTCAGCTGGGGGCATCCCTCGCTGAGGGACTTCAGCGAATGATCTGTTATGGCCGCGCAACTATCTAAGTTTAGTTTTTGGAGTTTGGAGCAATGTTTCGACAAGGCTTGACATGTTGAGTCCGTCAATTTTTTACAGCCATTGAGATTGAGATCTTCCACGTTCGGGCACAGTTGAGCTAGTGTTTTCATTGAGCCATCTGCTATAGATTGGCAACCTCGTAGTGATAATTGACGAAGAAATCCTACACATCTTCTCGATATATTTTCTATTATTGGACCCTAAAATCAATATAGTTTTATATCGGAATCCGATTGCAGTGTTGCCAAATTTATCATAAATTATGTCAATTTTTTTTCTTCAAAGTGGTAGTTGGCGATAGGTCAGTCACGTGACTCTCAAACATTTCCGAAAACACGTGTTTGAAACGTACCTCTACGTCTTTCTGAAAATCAAACAGATCAATTCTTTGCCAGTTTGAACCGTCAAGGGCCAATACGTTCCATGCCTTCGAGACTTGGGCGCAACGACAGAGCGAGACGACGTCAAGATATGAAAATATGCGGAGATGTAATTCCTTTGGTAACTTCTTGTTAATAAGTGCTTCATCGTCGGCGAACACCTTCGTTAACTGCAGGAGCAAAGCAAATTATTAACGATATGTGAAGCAGAATTTGGAAATTGTTTTGATTGAATCAAAACCCTTGTATTTTTATTTCACTTTTCACAAGCTTTACAAAATTATATCACATTCGTAACTTATTTATTGGTGTTTCTTGATTTTTATATGTACATACAAATAACATTTTTAACAGAAATCGTAAAATAACGCAAGATTTTCAACGAGTCCCTAAGTGACCAAATTGATTATCTTCATAGGAAAATTTCTTTCGCGCATATTGGCGGTATTGCAAAATATATCCTGGTCACCTGTCATCACTAAAAAAAAAAAGGGTACAGTGAGAAACTGACAAGAAGTGTCAAATTAACCAATAGACATTCACTATGGTAACCTGTCTGTCACTTCGTAACATTTCTGTAAATTTTACATAAAAATTAACATCGTTTTTGTCAAACGGCTCTTACGCTACTGATTATTCTGTTACTTACTATAATTGGCTCTTTTTAATTCCATCACCATGTATGTTAGCGTTTTCAATTCGCACTGGTTGCACTCGAGAGTATTTGCATCTTGTTTTAACATCATGTAACAACAAGGGATGGAGATACTCGAGTGCAGCCAGTGCAAGCGAATCGCGAGAACGTCAAGTAAGTTTGGTTGTAAGGTTGCCAACATCCCGTCGACGCTGAACGAAAACGCACGAAGAAAAGTCAACAGGAAGAAATGCATTAATATATATTAATAATTTTATAGCAAAATAAAAAGGAAATATTTTTCGTAAGTAATAAAATAAATAAATTACAAATTTATAATAGTTTTCTGCGCATTCACTTCTATTCTATGTAGCCCTTGCAATTTGCGATGTTTTTGCTTTGACCCTGGCATTTCAAAGACCTTACGTGTCTAGACTTAACTTGCTGGAAGTAAATTAGGTTAGTATCTTCAAATTTTACTGACATTTGACATTTGTTCGGAAACAATCTGTCATTTTTGTTAGTAATTTCAGATTTTATGATTGATCTAATATTGTTCCGTAAACGATACGGAGCTCGAAAACCCATCGTCAAACTGACAAATTTATGTTGTCACGGTATGATGTTACGGCATGTTGCTACAATACATTGTTAAGTTACTGTTAAAAGAAGCGATTGTTATTTCCCTCCCCAGAAATATAACAATACAAATAAATTTCTACGCTTAAGATCGAATAGAGTTAAAAGCACTGAAGCCATGTTAATATCAAACAAACAACACAGCATTTAATTTAAATGCAAAGAATTTAGTCAAGCAAACTCAACACATACAGTGTACAAACCTGCAAACAGCTCTGCTTTACAGTCTCAACAGCCATGCTTGCGTTGTCCTTGCTCGACTGTTCAATGCACTTGCTGCTGCTTTTGGTTCGCCACCATTGGCGACCCTGATCTTTCGGACTTACAACGTCTCTATTTCCGTTTGGATTTGTAGTGCGAACAGACTAACATGCAAAAAATATATTTACGTGTAACAAAACTAAAAGAGAAGTAAAAACAATAAATAAAAAATGTAGCTATTAACAGAAAAAAAAAAGAAAAGTGTGGAGTTAAATCAAAGGAAAAGATTCCCTTATTACAAATTAGAACCTCTAAGAGATATTTAAGAGAATCGAAATACTATTTTTTAATTATTAACTTCACTTACAGGGCTAGTGTTTTGGAAAGTATTATTGATATAAAAAGGTACGCCAGAGAAATTTAATTGAATTCGTTAACTAACCAAACAAAACTTACTTTGCATCTTCTCGTACGTTTCTGATAAACCCTGTATATGTAACAAAATTAATAGTAACAGTACAGTAAAACAAAAAAAATGAACAAGTTTTACCAGTTTTCCCTTTTTAATTGTATTCTTTTCTTTCTTATAGCATTTTCCGCGGGCTGCACTAGTGTGCACAGAGTGCATCTCCATCTCATTTTATTACATAAAGCTGAATCGAGAGGGAAATACGCTCAGTGCGTACTAGTGTAGTCAGTGGAAGACGCTATTAGTTTCTACCAAAACACACGACTTCTAGGTAGGTATGAAGTTTCTTACTTCACTTCATGCACTATTTCTTTTCTTTTTTCAAGAACAGTGTAGTTACACACTATGCTAAACCAGTGAGCAATTCGAATGGTTTGAACTAAACTGAACTGAACATATAAAAACGGTAGCATTTTAATCGAACCATTTCCTTCTCCTAATCTAACATGTTTGCATATTTTAAAACAAACAATAATAATTACTCAGAAGAACGCGGTATCAACCTCTTTATCTGTTTTTTTTTTAAAACTAAGATAGCTCTAATGTTTACTTGTTTGTTTTGCTTTACCTTTACATGACTGGGTGTGTAAAAATGTAAATAAATAAATAAACAAACAAACCGCGACTCGGAACTTTTGTTTCGTTTTTCGTTTGTTTACATTTCATTTTGATTACTCGTACTTGAATGTTTGAATAAACTGAGATTTCTTTTCTAATCGCGCCGGGAATTTCAGGGTAAACAAGGTTGGCAACACTGCACGGAGAAAAAGAAATGAATCAACCTGAAAAACAAAAATTAATTAAAGAAAAAAATGTGGGATTCAAGAAAACTATTAAACATGGTGCGAGAGAATTAAAAAGCAAAAAAAATTAGAAAACTCAAAATGAAAGACGGGAAAATTTGAAACAAATGACGAAAGGATTGAAAGCGAAAGAGAGAAGATTTGAAATAAAAGAATTTACAGAGAATAAAGAGAAAATTAAAAACAAATGAGTATAGAATTGTAAATTAAAGTTAGTTATTAATGTTGAAATAAAACCATTTTTGATGCTAATTGTAATTTAGGTACTGCTGAGGAAAAGGAGTGCGGTGTCTGTTCACAGTATTTGACGTAAATTTAATTAGTACAGAGTAACTGCATGTTATTAAACCGACCACATTGTAAATACTTGCTTGAAATAAATGAATCCCATCCGTCTCTCTCCCTTACCCAACCGCAGCCGTTTAATCTAACAAAGGCAAACCATGCAACACGTCGAGAAAATTGTATTTGCGCCAGGTAATTGCACCTTCGGAATAACGAACTTTACAACCTGTCATTGTATAGCTACGCAGGTAGAAAAACCGTTGTTTTATGAAAGATCGCACAAAGGACTCATTATTCCAAGTAATAACAGTTAACAATGATGAATAAAATAAATAATAAAATTGAGACGCAAAATTCGTAAATCTCGTCCGGACGATATGTTTCGCCAGAATAGTAATTTCACACACAAAGAAACAAGAAATAAAATTAATACCTGGCCGATTCCGACTGTAGAAATACAAAAGTAAGGCAGTAACAAGCAGGAATTTACCGCGACAAATGAACAACGCGTGTTTAAGCAACTTTAAAAATAACAAATAGTCTAGGTTTGACGTTTGCGAGATCAGCTGTTTTCTATCAAACATTTTAACACACACCAACACAACTATCGTGCACCGTTCCGCAACAAACGCAACACGTCCATTAATTGCATACCTCGAATTTATTTCTGCTCGCATAACTCATATTATACCAGGCGAAATATTATGAAAAATCACTTGAATATTCCCAACATCCACTGACAATGTAGTCTACACGAAATTTGCGGAACTGTTAGTACATGTACGACCTTGGAGGAGAGCATTCCACCGACGAATAGAAATTCGCGGTTTTGTTTACGGCGCTTCCCATTGGACGCGAGCGCTTCAAAACAAAAACACCCCGCTACACTGTCTGACCAGAAAGGTCGATGTACAGAAAATACGAATGGCTGGGTAAAACAATTTATCGAAAATTTCGTCTGGTCATCAACCGTAATCGTCTGACGTTCGATTTTCTTCTTTTACTTCGCTGAATTGCATATGCGCCCGCCGTTCGCTTTCATTAAAAAAAAAAAAACACCATCATTCTGTAGTTTTATTGTTTTCCTCCGTATGGCGCTTTTAATTTATTCAATAATTCATTTCTGCTAATTTAATTAATTACAGTAAATTGACTCGAATAAACAGACGTGCATTTATTCAACTGGTATTGAAATGTTTTCCATTTAATTAACTAATAACACAACTGTTATGTACACACGTCAAAAAAAAGCAGCCGATAACAAAGGATGTATATAAAAAAAAATGCTCTGTACATTTTTACATAGTCTGCGAATTAAACATTCTTTGACTTATGTTGTAGGTAGCTAGGCACACTTGCGGACAAAAAAAACTGCCTCGTTTCTTTCTTTTTTTAATTGCTGACTGATTTTCGACCTGCCATGTATTAAATTATTAACAGGCTTAGGATGTTCGGAGGTGTTGCTATGGTTACGCAGTATGAGGACTAATTAAAAACGTACACACAATCATCTTAAGGTACAGTCGCGTGCAACTTACGTGCTAGAATTTGACATTTCTGTGAGCCTTGTAACACAGTGCCTGAAAGGTGAAGTTTGAGTGTCGTGCGAAACTTAAGTGCTACAATTTGACATGTCTGTGAGCTTTGTAGCACAAAGTTTGAAGGGTGAAGTTTAAGTGCAGGAGGTGCATTTAAGGTGCGCACGACTGTACGTTTCCATGCATTCATCGTGCGTCGTTTCGTCGTCAATTTGTTATTGGTGCAGCGCTGTAAATCTCTTGGCGGTTGCCAAAAATATTTAAAATGAACCAACAATAATTAACGACGGATGCATTTCTTCGATACCGCTGCAACCTTGTTGACAGTAGCAGTAAGGTTTGCAGAACTGTCAATCGGTCTCGATTCGTTTGATCACAACTGTACTTTGTATGAGCAACCAATAATGTTAACTTGCTGCATTTTACACTAGATTTAGTGTGTTTAACAAGCATTTAGTAGTATACAAATATTGTAAATTCCGTTGTATTCATATTTTAAATTTTGCAAATTCTAGTGTTTCTAAGGAAAAGAAAATTCAAATTCCGTCTGGAATCTGACAGCACAAACGTCCTTGGATCAGCTGGGACCCGATCCCAATTCTCGAATCCATTCTCAACATTTGTTTATCGTAGCCATATTTAAAAGTGAAATACACTAAAAAAAAAACTGTGATGTCAAATTAAAACTGTACAGTATGCTCTTGGAAAATGAGCTGATGGAATTTTATACTCTGTTTTTTATTTCGCAGTACTTTGAAATTTCAGCGCTCAAAAAACACTGTCATTGGTAGATGGCCGGAATTGACCAGTGACAAAGCTCGTTTGATCAATGACAGAGCTCGTTTTTAGCGCCAAAATTTCAAAGTCCACAAGGTACAGTTGCGGCTCTTGAAAACTGGTACATTGAGGAATGACATCGATGTTAAGAATTTGTAATTTTGTAAGGTGTATATGAAACTTTCAGCTATCATTTTCATGTCAGTGTCAAAGTTGACAAATCCATAATAGGATTTAGAATGATTTGAGAGACGTTTAGAAAATTTAGGATCAGTTCACACCGCAGAAACATTGGGCCATATTCTCATCTCTTGATTAGAGCTGTCTTTAACTAAAGCCGTGATTAAAATAAATATAAACGATATAGCTTTAAACGAATTTCATGAGTAAGAGAGAATTTAATCACGGCGATGCTAAATTAAAGACGAGGTGAGAATACGGGTCATTGTATTTGTCAAACTGTTCAAATAAAAATTATAGAAATAGTTTTCGTTAAATTGTTCAAGTTTACGAACGCTTTCAAGTGCTATCCTCAATGACAAGAACATTCTCTGCAAACATCTACTTTTAAATACTTTAGTTGGTCGATGTTAAATAATTGATTCAAACTACTGTTTCGCATGTGCGGTGTTTTCTTTAAACATTAAAAACTTTTATCTAGGGACTTTACATTTTAAAATAGCGCGAAAGCAGCCTGTTTGTTTTATACTTTATATAAAGCTACTTTTCTCGCTTTGGAGAATTGAGGATCGCTGTCATTGGCTTTCGTCGTTCATTTGACGAAAGTTATTTGTTATCGTTGATCACGTGACTAGTGAAAACCAATTAGCAGCAATCCCCAAATACCTAATCTTCCAAGCAGGAAAAGCAACTTAATTGTCCTCCACCGATAAAAATCAACCGGAAATAATAGAACGAATTAAAAAAATAAAATAAAACGTATTTCAAATAAAACCAAAAAATAGATTTCAAAAAACGAAAGATTTTCAACAAAAGAATATCGAGATAATGTCAATCACTTCAAAAGTAATGCTGAAACGAGACTGAAAATAAAACAGTCCTTAAAGTATTTAGAAAATTATTTTCGTTGAATTAAATAAAATCTATTTCTGTTCATTTTTAATAAATCAACAATAAAAAGCCTCGTTATTAAGTTGTATCGTGAATTTATTGCCGGCACATACAAAATTGATTTTAATTGCACAGAAAATCAGAACGACACAGTTCCAAGTCGTGCTGCATGCGTTCTGGATGTTCACATTTATTCTGATTTATCACTCCTCTTACTGGCCAGCCAGTGTTTAAGTGACAGTAATCAGTGCAATACATCCCTGGGGCGGCTAAGTTTTGCCAAGCACTGGCTTCTGGTAGCGAATCCGGGAAGATCTCACTTGCCGTATGCAAATAGGGATATAAATTGGAAAAGGTTTGCGAGATGTATTTGCCCTGATATTCTGACTGCATACCACTAAAAAGTAAATATGTTAAATGGTCATAGTGTGCAATAAGTAACGACAATAACGAATGCAGACGTTCTATATGTGATTATAACCCACGGTTAAACATTGAATTAGGACCAACATATTTATTAGAATTCCTAATAATAAGTATAGCAGGCAAAGCTAGAAAACAGGGAAAAGTCAGGGAATTAAGAAAGGGTTGTCAATGTTAGGAAAAAGTCAGAGAATTTGCTTGTTCCAATGCAAGTCAGTGAAATCAATTGAGAAACTGGAATTTGTATGCAAATTATTTTCTAAAATTAGAAAAAATGGAATGTTATTTTAAATATTTAAAACAATTGAAGAATTGCATAATTTAAGTAAATGGTGAAAAAGTTTATCAGGTTTTCAACAAAAAAAAGTGTTATTGGCGCCTTCAAAGTAGGCCACCATACAAGCGGCCGTGTTCAGTGTGTTGCCTACACAACGTATATGTTATTAAATTAATTGCTTGTCGTTTTTAAAGGTAATTCAACGATTTTCTCCACAATACACGGGATAATAAAAACTAAATAGATTACTAAATTTTGTACATGTATTATTTCCGTTCTGAAATCAAAAAGAAAACGTTTAAACATGTAAAATGTGTGCGTAAAAAAATTTTTGATGAAAAGTCTGGGAATGTTTCAGTGAAAATAAAGTGGGGGCTTTGAATAGATTATTCCATTTTAAACATCAAATGTATTTAAGCAATAACAAATTTATGAAACATACATACAAGTTCGGAACTCTCTTCAATCTTCTAGGAATAATCCTATCTTCAATTCTAGTTTTAAACTTTAGTTTGTCGTGCATCTGATCTGTTTTACTTCGGAAAATTGGCTCGACGGCAGGGCCATTTCTTGGGCCATACCCTTTTCCCTAAAAGCGAGCTATGATTGGGCAACTTATGTACAAACAGAGAGCTTTGGATTTAACCTTTTGCTATAAATCTTTGATTTATTTAACAGAAGATAAAATACCTACACCTCTAGGCACTCCAGATGCGTCGTAGTATGTAACGATGTCTTTTCTAGCAATTCCGTCTTGCTGGTCCTTTGTAAAGTGCACAAAACTTAATCTACTGGTGGTCATGTACGGATCCATATACCTATAGTAGCCTATATCTTGAGGACGCACTGGACGTTGTTCATCCCTTCCCAAAGCTTTTATCTACAACAATTTTTTCTATAAGGCCTGTATGATATGGTGATCATTGTTTGTTAAAAACAGAGAAGTATCACATCATCCAATACACATTCACTGTGGTGGCCCTTCTCTCTCTCGCTTTGTAACAAATTTTTAAAACAGATACATATTATGCACCTCACAAATTCCATGTGTAGCTGGAGGCTGAACCAGATTTTCTTCATGATCCGGACACTTGCTGTAATACTCACTCTTCATCTCAGAAATTCTTGGTTTTAATGGAGGTGGAGGTTCTTCAAACATCTACGTGTAAAGAGTAATAAATAAATCACACTATTGCAAAAAAAATAACTTTTTCTTGTATAATCCTCATGTAATCCACATTATTGTAGGGTATTGGCCTTGGCACATAATCCGAAGGATTTCCTTCTCCCTGTTTTGACTGGTATTCGATTCGGTTGAAGGTTTTGTATGTGTCTTCCTTGAGAGTTGGATTTGCGTCCAGCAAACGCTTGTTAATATTTGGTCTAATTCTCTGGAAATTGCAATTATTTGAACCTCAGAAATTTACATCTGTTAAACTTACGCAGTCAAATTCCTGAGGGACCGGTGGAATATACCTGTGATACGTGGAGGTGCTCGTCCTGTAATCGGTACTTTTGTACGCGGAAATGGGAATTCCATAATCGATGTGGCCAGTTGTGTTCGTCGTACAAATCATTGGGACAGTCATTTTGCTTGGATGATGTAAAGGAATTTTATTGTGATTATCATTTATAAAGTGGTGCTGAAATTTATTGATCAAACTTCACTACTGTCACTGTCAGTTTCTTTTACATGTTAAAACTTTCGACACTTTAATACTTATTAAAATAGGAATTGCGTTCCTGCAGCATTATGTCCGCCTCAGAGAAACGTCACTCGTCCTTTGATGTTTCTAGCACTGCAAGTGCGGCAAGCCCCGAGACCTTACGCGTTGCACTTGAGGGTAAGGTGAAGATTAAAAAAAAAAAGGTTAAGCAGTTAATTCAAAAATTGGTTTCAGAACTATCCGATGTTGATTTTCTTGCTGCAATAGAAGAACTGCAAACCGAAATAAGGCGATTGGAAATAGAAAACCAAGTTTTTGAAAATTTCTTGCTAGCTAATGAACCTACTCTAATTACAGGTATGATTAATCGACATCTAAAATAACTGGAAGCGACTAATAAGTGTTGATATATTAAAAGCAATGGAAAAGATATTAGAATCAGCTCAACAAGTGAAGTCGATGAAACACAGAGCTTTAACTGAGCAGATGTCGGAATCTTCAGATCAATCAGAGCAAGTATCGATGTTTAAAAGTGTTGGCCGACCAAATGTCTCACTTGATATCTCAATCAGACATCAAACAGGTCCCAGGTAAGTTTTCTTTTTTTTTACAGCAACAACTTGTAGAGAGAGGGCAACCATATTTTGGTCGTTTTCTTGCTTCGTTTTTAAAGGAAGTTAATGGGACACTAACTCAAGCAAAATAAAATAAAACATCATTAAGTAAACACTATGAAATTAATCAATTATTTATTCAGTTCTAACACCGTGCAGTCATCTTTGACAAAAGTAAACCTAAGCGTTTCACCATCGCTGACGACGTTATTCTTTAAAAGCGTCTCGAGTTTGTCAGACGTGTTTTTCGATAGAACGCTGCCATCTGTTTCTCGAAACAACTGCAGCTTTGAAGCTCCACTTTTATTATTATTGTTCTGAATTTTAAATTGCTGAGCGAAAACGTCTATCATCTTCCCTGCAACGCAAATATGTTATTGCAGGAAGTTATTTTAGTCACAGGGGCCGGTTTTTCAATATTGATTTAAAATCTAGCTTACATGTCATCATCTCTTGATCTCAGTTTTCTGTTAAATTCTATCTTTTGTTCTAAACACCATTTAAACTAATATTGAAAAAAAAAAAAAACGACCCCATTACACTAAAGACCGTTTTCATAATTAGACTTTAAGGAAGCTTTAATTTAAAGTGACTTTAAGAATAGGGTGGGAAAAAAAAGGTTAAAGTAACTTTAAATTTAAAGTCCTATTATATAAATAAATAAATTAATATAACTATAAATTAATTTTTGAAACAATAAGAAGATAGTTTCATTCCAAGCCATCTATTTTTATTATTATAATATTCTGCTTTTAAACTGATCTATTATAGCAAATTAACAATTAAACAATTAATAAAATTAAAAAGACTCAGCTGAGTACTAAACTGTCCTGTTCTAAGTAATCATTACAATCAATAATAAATTGGCTTATATAAGTTATAACAACTTACATCAGACCTTTTTAAAGCATAAACCCTTAAAGCCAAGTTCACATGCATTCCAAATTCGCAAAATATTTGCTGTGGATTGCCTTTAATTGGTCTTTTTTTTTTTGGAAGAACTAATCAGAAACCAATCCCCAATAATTATTTTTCGAGTATTTGGAAGCATCTGAACCTAGACTCAGTATGAATTTCACAATGGAGCTAAAGCAGACTTTAAATTTAAAGTCACTTTCAAACGTCACAATAATCGCAGATGTTTAAAATTCCAATTGAATATCTAGGAGCCGGTATTATAAAGCCTAGTTCACTGAAGGTTGGACTGGTTATACTTTTAAGATTGTTCAACTGAAGATCGAGTCCAACTAGGCTATATAACACCAATCCTAAGTGACAATACATCATGAATAATACAAAATTTTTACATACCAACAGTCCAAACTTTTGATACAAATAATGCTAATGACTCGACAGATTCTTGCGAAGAAAACAGAACAGTAAAATAGACCCTCTCTTCAACTGGAATTGTCCTCAAGCCCGTCGCTTTGTTCTTAAGCCGCATGAGTTGAATTTTATTAGCCAATTCCGATTTGCCTTTCTTTTTGGCCAGCGATAAATTTGCATCCAACTACAAGTTCACGTGAAATCGAAATTTTCTCCCTTACTTGTATTGCTGTCTTACCTGTTTGTCAACAATTAACTTTGCGTCATTAAATTGTTGCACTGAGCTTTCCTTTTTCGTCTTTGGGGCGGTGCTTGAGTTACAATTTACAATATGCCGGTGGGGGACACAGAAGTGTTGCTTGCACGTCTCACAAATCAGCGGAACAATCGAAGTTGTCTTGCAACCAAGAAATGAACAACGATGAACACCCTCGATTTTTCTCAGTTCTTTTTCATGCGCATTCGAGGTGGTACTACATTGTTCGACATGAATTCGGAAGTGTTCCGAACAAAAACACTTCCCACACGTGCATTTGAGTGGCAAAAAATTAAGCTGTTTGCAGGTGGGATCAGCACAGTGTGCACCGATATTTGGCAGCTCCATCGAGCAGGTTACTGGTGTTCGCTTAACGATGACAAGGCAATATCCGTCCACTTTTGCTCTTGTTCCTTCAGTGTTAAATTAACGTCACCTGTATCCGCTTCTGGGTCGGGTAATTCGTTAATCGGCACGTTAATGTCGTCTTCGGGAAGTTTGTCTGCCCGCCAAGCGTCGTCCACTAAATCAACTAAATAACCTTCAACCGACGCTTGGCTATCCATTAGGAGTGGAATGATTATGCCAAAAAATTTCTCACGAGAGTTACTCACCAAAAAATATTTAAAAACTCAGAAAGACGACGTTTATTATTCGCTGATAAATGGACATACGTCATTTAATCGCAGTGCTGCCAAACCTTTTTATCTATGGCTGCCACCAACTGTTACAAACATTGCGTTCAGAAATGTTCTTCGCACGGCTTTTTTCATTCGAAAACGTTCCCAAAAAATGGAGCGAACAAATCGAGGATTGACATTTGATGGAGCGATATATGTAAAATAACTCATTTTCTCGATGTTTCTTGACCGAAGAAGCAGAGAAAAAATACGTCTCAATTAAATGGTGACATCTTATTTAATCACATTTCAATTTGACGTGGTTAATATTTAAACTGCAAGTTTTATTTTGATTTTGACTGTTGGAAAAGGAAGAAAAGTTGTTTTGGATGAAGCTAAATTCAAAGTGATTTTCTAATTTTAAGTAACGTTTAATGTTCAAATAAGAAAATCATTTTTCACTTAGGTCCGATTTTTTCAGCTACGGATAAATTTATCTGCCAGATAGAATCCTCGGAAACTATTATCGATACAATGCTTTCCAAGGATAATATTTGGCAGATAAATTTATCAGGAGGTGAAGAAATCGGGCATTAGTTAATACGTTTACCAATAAAATTGCATAAAAATTTGTAATTTATTTATTATCACGTGTATTGTGAAGAAAATTGTTGAATTCCCTTTAGAAATTTTAATATTCATTAAAAAAATAGGAGTAATAGATTTTTCAAAAAACAAATAATCTTGGTATAGGCAGCCCAATAAACACAGCTGATGGTATGGTTGCCTATATTAAAGACTCTCAATACAAAGTATTAAAGAAAACCAATATCAATATTGTTTTCTTGTTTTTTAGAATTAATTTTTCTCAAAAGACCGATTTGGTACTCCGAGAAATCGAGGAAATGCAAGTTGCCCTGGAGAAATTCGTTAAAAGATCGCAGCAAACAAAATTTATATTAAAAGCGGAAATAGAAGAATCTGCAATAAGAGAACTCGAAGTAAAAGAAGCCAGAGAAGTCTTCGAACAAAACATAGTTATTGACGCAGTTGACAAACTAACGCAGAAGATTCCAGCTGAAAAATTCGTGAGGTAGACAAGTTTGTTTTGGTTCTACTGGATAGCAGGATTAGTCAAACTTTTCACTTTCCGCAGATACATGCAAGAATGGTTAAAAAGCGCCCAATTCACGCTGGAAAAACTCAGACTAAGAACGAGTTCCATAAAAATCCAACATTCGAAATTAAAAACCTTGCTTGCTCAAAAAGAAGAAATCGGTGAATGTGTGCATGAAGTCGACTTCGAAAGACTACGCATCGAAAACAAACATCTTCTGTTGAAAATCGAACAGAAGAACACCCACTTGATCGAACTGAAACGCATGAACGGCAAGGCAAACTTGATGCTGACAACGCACAAAAAGATTCTGAAGCAGCAAGGGGATTCCCTCAAGAACATCAAGGCAGCGGTTTTGAATAGTCAGAAGCGCATAACCGAGTTGGAAGTTGAGGCGGAGGTTTCAGAACAGGAAGTCGAAAATGAGCAGATAAAGTTGAATCAGTTTAAACAGCTGACGCAAAAGTATAGAGTGCCGGAAGTTATGGAGTACATAAATAAAAAATCTAAACTAGCAGATTTGAGGAAAGATTTGAAAACTTGGAACAGGAAATGTAACATTCAAAAGGTCTCGTACTGCTTATATGTTTGTTATTTAAGTTTGGAAACGTATTTATAACGGATGTCCAATAATTACTGTAGTTTTGGATGGCGGTGGAATCAGACCTAAATATCGATTACTGCGAGATACGGAATGAATGTTGATATTAAACTCTTTACTGTTTTGATCAAAACAGGTCGTCAATTATTTTACGACTTTCAATTATATTGAAGTGCATTGTACAGGATGATTCAGAATAGCCTCCCGATATTTTCAGAGTCGCCATGAAAATATCAGGAGATAATTCTGAATCGAGGTGTACGTTTTTAAGGGTTGCTTTTTAAACGAGGAAAAATTGGAAAATGTATTTTATGTTTAATACTGATCGAAAAGAATAAGCAGTTTGTGTTTACTAGTTTTTCCATTTCAGACAGCTATCCAAACTTACACAAGAAATATGAAACACTTAACAGGTTATTCAAAGCCAAGATCTTCATGGTTCGAGTAAGTAATTATTAATACCTCTCAAGTTTACTCTTCTAAAGGGTATAAGTATTCGATCATATTGTATAAGGTGATTCATAAGAGTTAAAAATGGAATGATATCTTATTTTAAGGTAAATTTTCTAGCTAACTATAAGTTCAAATAACTTAGCAAAAGCAACAAAATTTTCTTTTTTTTTCATTTTAACTTAAAATGAGATTCTACATGTGAAGTTTCATTTTTTTCCACCTATTATGAACGACCCTGTATTGTCGGCTAATACCAAATTTTTTCATTTTAAATATTAAACTTAATTTTTATTAATATATTTAATACATATTTGATTGTTTAATGCTATTTTGCCCTGCTCCTGTTCCGTTCTTTTGCCTACCTTGTTACAAGTCCTGTATTTTTTTCAGCCTGTACAGAAGGGTAAGTGATTTCGACATTGGTTCAGATTATAGCGGCGATTCTGTAAATATGAACTAACGTAATAAAACTATTAATCAAAAAGAGTTACAGATTTGTTTTTTTCTCAAATCAAAAACTGATTGTTAGATTTTAAAAGAAACGTGTTAATTTTTGTTCAAATTAAAAAAAATTATGCAGAAACATTTTCTCGTTTCACTTTTTCGTCATTGCATTGAGGCGGTTGCCATGGTATTACCAACTGCAATTCAATTAAACGTAACTATAAACAAGGAAGGGCAAACCAAATCAAATTATTGATTTTCAAAGTCAGTAGAATTAAAAGTTGTGTGCCAAAATGACGTCTGCTTTATTGGAAAAAGAAAAAGAATTTCGTAAATTAAATGAAGAACTGGAAGTTCGAACCAAGGAGCTCATGCACGAAGTCGATGCAGTTATGGTGACTTTCTGTGATAATAAGATAATTACATTTAATATAAGAAAAAAAAAATTACAGAAAATTCAGGACACTCTATCGACTGAACCAATAAAGCCTATCGATGTGCCTGCATATAAAACGGATTATAAGTTCCAACCTACCCATCACAGTCTTGCACGCTTGGAAAAAAAATCTTTTTTATTCGATGATGAATTTAAAGACATCATACCGGAGAGTGTGAACGAAATGGGCGCCAAAGGAATGTCGCACTTTTTCAGGGCTAAATTTAAGAAAATGCAGAGTGACTTCGATAAGTTACACAATGAATACAAGAACAAGGTAATTAAAGATATTAAATGGTGTGAGTTGCTAAAAGCACATAAACAATAATTTCAGAGTGACGAATGCAAGAAGCTTCAAAAAGAAAACCAGAAACTGAACGAGGAGAAAGACAAGTGGTTTCATATAGCTGCAGGGCACAAAACTCAAATTACCAAATTAGAAAATCACGTAAAAATCCGAGAACATATATATTTTTTTTACTTTTATTACATTTGTAGATGACCGTCTTGAACTCAAAACTGCAATCAAGAGAAAATGAGAACATCTCACTTAAAAAAGATATTGAACAATTACAGAAAGACTTGAAAAATGAAACCACCAACATTAGCAATCTTGAAGTAAGACTGAAGAAGACTGCTGAAGAGTGTGAAAAATATAAAGTGGCATATAAAAAAATAAAGCAAGAGGAAAAGGTGTTTCTGTATTATAATTATTATTATTTTTAACAACGTGTAATTGACGAGAAAATTTTAGGATTTGAGAGATGCACATAAACGACAAATTAATGAAATGTCCAACGTTATAAAAAAAATAGAAAAACATAAGACTGAAATACTGAATGGTTTTAAAAAACAGCTATTACTCATTGATAATATCAAGAAACAAAAGGTACTTACATTTTGACTGGTTCCCTGAAAGGTGTAACTGATCATTATTTTTCAGGCTTACATTGAACAGTACAAACTCTGCGAAAAAGCAGAAAATGATTTCATAAAACTATTAGATTGGAAAGCGGAAAATTAGTGTAGGTTATTATTAAAATATTTTTGGATTTGTATAATAATAATTATAATAATAATAAGGGCTGCGCAATTTTGTATTCAGAAATACACACCACAATTGAAAAATAAAAAATTTATTCATATATTTATGAAAGTTTACACTTCTAAAAACTTAAAAAAAATTCTCCGTAACTTTGTAACTACAAACCAACGCCGCCGACGCCGTCGAGTTTAAACAAATTTTCAAATCAGCATTACACAACTTCTACAGTTTCACAATGCGTGTAAAAACTCCTAACTTATCAGCAACTCATCACTTATTCAAATTAAATGACGAGGTAGAATGTGTGTGTACACTATAACGTGTCTTTAACATCATGAAGTATGCAAAAAGGTGAAAGAAAATGATAAGACGTGAGAAAAGGGCGTTGGGCTGGAAATAAAATTAAGAAAAAAACTAAACTAGCTAAACTAAATCATTAGTTCGAAAATATTAAAAAAAAAACAATCGTAAACGATAAATGGAAAGATTAAAAAGCAATGAAAACAGTAATGAAATAATAATTCTGGTATGTTACATAAGGCACCAACCCATGTCACACCTGCAAGAAAACAGCAATTAGAAAATTGTATCTAAATTTCACGAAATTATTAAGACACCTCATTAGACAAATCTTTTCAAAATTTCACTTGATAAACAGGATATAAAAAAAATTAATAAATTTATACTTACATTACCTTACAGATAATAGAGAAGCGTATCAAGTTCGGGGTGTGGTGTCTTATGTAAGGACTGGGCCACCAAAAACGCCAACTTATGAGCATACTGACAGGGCGCAGGTACTCTCACTGTGCCTGACCAGTTGTAATACATATGAGTGAATTTATAGGTCAATCTTTGTAAATGATCAGCACTCAATCCCATATTATCATACACTACATTGTAACTGGTAGGTGAAACTGTTCCTTGTCGCACACACTGACTCACAATAAAGAAGTCATACCTAAACAAAAAGAAGCGTGTAAATTAGAGATTAGTACAAAAAGTTTTCCATACCTTTCCGGTAAAGTAATGCAACTGTCAACAACGGTACCGGGTTCAGGATTTCTTCCATTAGTAAAGATGCGAGTATTGATGCGTTTTGAAACAATAACGAAGCACATCTTCAGTGATTCTCCCGGATACAGCTTCTCTTGCAACACTTTCTTAATGTGTTCGATTTCATGCTCAACAACATAGGGAATCTGGCCATCTCCTACACCATCGCGGTAAATCAGTATTCTTTCAGGTAGTCTACCATGAAGTTCTTGAGATGATTTACAAGCTTTAACAAGGCTCAAAGCGAAATCATTTGAGATTTCCTCTCCTCTTGTATGAGCTGTCACACAGCTATAATAACGGCACAGCTGTTTATCGAGTGATGCGACCATAGCACCATAGCTCTTGTTTTTTTCACGTGGGTCGTGGCACACATCATAACCAACAACCATCATATTACTGACTGGTATCAAAACTGACCAAGGTGCTCCGCCTACTTTACAATTCATTTGAATTGCCACCTTTGTTGCGACCGACATGGGATTCTTGCCTTCAAGATTTTTAGCTAATACTACCTGAGTTGGAACAGCTCTATCTACACAACATTTCTTTTTAATGGCCGAATATCTATCACTTTTGTTGTTGCTTGCCACACAAAAAATGAGACTGGGATTCTGTTGAGAGATTACGTTTTCTAAAATATCCATGTAAGTTGCGGGTCGGTCATCTCTAATTTCGACAATCCGAGCGGGAGGTATGTTCCAATTCATTCCTTTAGCCGCCTTTTGTAACATTTGTACGAAGTTTTCAGTACTATTCCTCACTCTCGATGGACAGATAGCCACCCAATGCTTACAATTACCTTCCACTAAGAACGGTTTCGCTCTTAACTCTCGAGTCCAGTCAACTTCGGGTCCGGCTGAATAACGTACATCACGTCCTCCTACGATAGTTTCAGTGTCAATAACTCTTCCCGGAAATTCAATCAAGTTGTTGGCCAAATCCAGATCCCACTGTCTCAGCTCGTTCATGATTTCTGGCTTATCCCGGAGACGTTTGCTGAATCTTAAGAGCTTTTCAATTCGCTGAGGAGGTCCAACGCGTGTATGGTCGGCTAGTGCTCGCATCAATTGGAAGTTTGCACGTTGGGCATCCGTTAACCCGGTCATGCGGCACAATTCAGGCACCAAATAGACAATTTCTGGCATTCCAGCACGAATTTCGCGAGGTTTAGTTCGTGACACAAGCATGGGTTGCTGACGATCCGCAATATTTAAATTGTATCGCTAAGAAAATTATAATCAAAAAACGAAAAAAATTAAAAGAGTTTCAATTCACCTCTCTAAAGTACTGCAAGTAAGTATTTGATGAACCGTCCTTCTTCTGGAATGTGCTGCTGGGATTTGCTTTCCAGTCTACATCATCAATAGTGTAGGTGCGGTTGTTATAATCAGTAAGCACAACAGAGCCAATTATGCGGTTTTGAAATATGTTCTTGTACTGAGCTCGATCTTCCTGGGAGCATTCTGATAATAAATGCAGGACAGTGTCATTTCTCATAACTTTGTGAGTGATCTCACAGCACAACAGTATCGATTCTTCGTGCTGCCTTATGGAGGTCACATAGCCAGGCCACAATTCCATTTTGTGGTTTGGAATTGAAATCTGCAACGAAAATTGATTCAGAGCTAAATTTGGCTCAACTTTTCATTACTAACCTTAGCAAGTGCATCAAAGAAGTTACGACCAACCAACTGCAATTTTAAGAAAGTCATGCATTTTCGTAATATGATATTGAACACCTGAAGGTAATGATAATCTCCGGCTGTTACATCACCAACTAAACGGAAAGTAATCCTGATTTTATCTGTGGTTTCCTCAGCTAAAACAATAAAATGTTTTGTTGATTCATATTAACATTAACGACCTGGTTTATTCATCTCTGACTAAGGTCCAGTTTTACAAATGGGGCTTAATTTTGAGCTGAGGCTTAAACCCTTAGCAACGATTATTTCAACAATTATTGTGAAGGGTTTAAGCTTCGGCTCAAAGTTAAACCGTCATTGTAAAACTGGGCCTAAGGCCCCATTTTTCAATTAGATTTAACTTCAAGCTTCACTTTATTCCCATTGCGACAATTATTTCTACAGGATTAAAGCAGTTGAAGTCAAACACTGGCAAAAAAAAAAAATGGACCTAGAGTACGTACAACTTGGTACTTCCTTAGAGGCGAATAAACTTTTGACTGATTCAACTGTAGTATTCAAAGAAATAATTTACTTCACAATTTGTTTACTATTAACAACAAATTGTGATGATATAGTGTTTAACTCATTGCATTACTTACTTGGAGGATCAACAAATACTTCAAATGGATCAGGATTTAATCTTCTAGAACTGTAAAGCACAGTTCCATCAAATATGTATCCAGGCAAAATTTCCCTGAGAGCTATTCGCACAAGCCTCTTACGAATAGGAGTGCGATCTTCGTCGGGGCTGAAGTCCACACGATACTGATACAAACACCAGTCCGTGGTTTGCATGAGCTTGAAGTAGTTCGCAGATAATTTAATAGTTTTTCCGAAAGTTCCTACACAATATTTTATGACAGACTTTTCGCTAACTCATTTTTATAATTACACACAAATGACAATAGATTTATTAATTTTGGAATTTTATATTTATGGTATCAATTACAAAAACAAAGTATTTAATGTAATTAAAAATATTTAACTGAAATTCATAAATAAATTACAACGTAATTTTCCATGTTGGAATTTGTTTTGTTGCACTTTAGCTTAGTAACTGGAGTGCTGATTTTTTTTATTATAAAAAAAATATTACCTTGTTTAGTGACCAAATTATCCGGACGAGTTTTTATAATACTTTCATGCAAAGTTCTACGTCCTCTCAATGCTCCACGGCCTCCATGCATAACACCGACATCACCAGCAGCACCGGCAACATCTCCTGCGATTTCTCTCTCGCCTCCTGGTGCCTTCCCATCTCCCACACGTCGATACGTAGCTCTTCCTGCCAGCATCTCCTGCGGCTGAGGAGCGGGGGCTCTTACTTGGTGTAGTCGCTGCACTTGCGAGCGAGGCCCCCATGCACCAGGAGGTGGTGCTTGTGGTTGCGGTCCACTAGGTTGAGGTTGCGGTTGGCCCCATGCACCACCAGGTCTACCACTTGGAGCTGGAGCAGGTTGCTGAAGCTGACCGGGCCTATGGCCATTACCTCCACTTGTATCTGGTCCTCTAGCTCGACCGTGTGCACGGCCTCGTCCACGCTGTCTCTGTTCCATATTTTAATCAACCTAAATCACAGAACGTGTCTAACATACAAACAAACATATAAATACGACATGTTGCATTTAATACATAAAATAATCATATTTCTTTTTATTAACGCTCGTTTGAAAGAAACAAACCTAAAATATAAGATCGCTCAGGAAATTTTGCAATAAAGCTTCTACGCCTTGCCCGCCATGTGCAATTTAACAAACTGACGCCGGAAATGCGCAAACGCATAGTCCTCAACCTTGATTGGTTGGACTTCTTGGCGTGGAATTTAAATATTTGGCGCATAAATTTTTAAGCGGGAAATTGAAACGAAACAAGATCTATAATATAAATTTAACGCTCACGTAGGATTATTTCTCTGTTTATTCAAGAGACTCTCATAACTAGAAAAATGTTGGTCATTTCTAAATATAAACGGCCAAAATTAATCCAAAAATTCTTGGCGAAATTACTTTTGTATTGAAATCAAAGAGGTATTAGGTACAGGACTAATCTTAATACAGTCAGAGTCAGCACGCACGAAATATGGCACAATGTTTCAGTTGAAAGTAATTATAACGTTAACAATTTTGCGCCGGCTTAAAAAGATAAGATAAATAAATTTATCTCTTTATTTCACGAAGTGATACCGTTTAGGTGAGTGCGCACTTAGTTGTCAGGTTACATTTCAGTTATGTGAATTCAATAAAATTTAATTTAATTTCGAAAATGATAAATTTGGAGAGAAGAAACGATGACCGACTCAAAATTGATAACGTTTTATCAACACAACCAGAATTGGGACCGAGTATACCGGATGGCGGTTATGGTTGGGTCATATTAGTGGCTACACTATTTTTTCAGGTTCGTGTACCCTATAATATCAATAATATCCACTTTTATTTACGTATTCAAATACAAAGTTGCTCGTTCTCATGCTCAAGACAAGACAAATGGCAACCATGTTTTGAAGTGAATCACATAGTGTACAAGGTGTAGAATACAAACTATGAATAAAGCTAAATTAGTTTATGTCAGCAAGTTTTTGCTTTATCACAATACAAATAATGCCTGCCTGTCTTAGCTTTAAATTATTACTTTACATTAATTTCTAGTAATTTTTTTCTTGGAACACTGGTATCTTGTCGCCCGAATACTAACGCGTTTACATAAATAAAACAAACAGGTGTGTTTGATTTTAATCCTGCATTTTTTTATTTTGTTTGATTTAGATTACTCATTGATATAAAAATGTCAAAGTTCATTTAAATAAACTGAAAATAGTAGTATATTATACAGCGCGTTTTCATCTATATAGGATGAATCAAAACAGTGGTGTTTGATGCATTTGTTTCATTTCAAAACAAGAAAAGTTAACGTGAACTGTAAGGACCAGTTGTACAAACGAGGTTAAACTAACGTTCAACCGAGCCAGGTTCAGAGCGAACAAAATCGCATCAAATTTTATTTATGAATGCATTAATTGCCGTATGTCCTTAACACTTTAAGCGAATTTGTTTACTTTGAACCTGGCTCAGTAAAATTTGGGTTTAAACCGCCTTTGTACAATTGGCCCTAACTCTCAAATAATGAAAATACCCTAGGCAGCATGTCATCACTTTTACTCCCTAGGGAGTAAATATATTATTGTTGTGGTCGTGAATAAAAACTATTTAATTATTAATTATTACATCAATAACTGATTAATTATTTAAAATTCAAACTTTAAAAATAACTTAAATTTCTTGATTTTCAGCTTCTCGTGCCAAGTATAATAGTTGCTTATGGAGTGTTCTTAGTATTTCTGCGAATTGAAACCAGTGCCCCTGCATACCCAGAGCTTTGGGACAACTCCATCGTGTACGCGCCTTTATTTTTCGTCGCTACATGGACTCTCGTAGGTATGTTTCTGTTTAACAATATTTAAAATTTAAGTCTGGATAAACAATTGAAAATTTTCTTTTTAATTTCTTAATTCAGATTGATACGATCGGCACATAAGTGATCTGTATTTTGACTGCATTAAAAACATATTTTTCAATTCGATATTCTTTTCTTGTGGTTTCTTTTAATCGTAAAGTTCAACTCGGCTCAACTTAAATGATATCATTTGACAATTTCGTAGCCCCTACGATGATTGTTCTTAAGGATGTGATTCGCATGCACGAGTATCATTTAAGTTGAGCATCGTAGTACATTTGTGACTGGAGGCGTTCGTAATCTTTTAAAGCAGGAACAGATACTAGTAAGTCAATTAAGAAACCGCAAAGCTTCCGCAAAACATTTATCTACCCCAATTGGTCTGTTGATAAAACTAACTAGCTGTTAATACCGGATATGAGATAAATAGCGCCCCGAGTCACTCTATTATTTATAGGCTGATTTGAATAAGCGGAAAATAAAACGGCCACATATTTACTAAAAATTGATTAAAGCGTTTTTAACTGTTAAGTTGAATGACGCCCAACTTTTTCTTATTCAAGTGGACAAAAAACATTTTCTTTTATTTATTTAACACCCCGTACTGGATTCACTAGATTATTCCAGAATCATCCAGCATCCAGGAAGAAAAATATACAATCGGGAATTGTCCCAGAATTTGCAGTGTAACTTTGGGTGCGTTCAAAGGAAGCAATAGTTGAACGCTTACCTAGCAACTCTGTTTCTGAATGCTGCTGAATTGCTGATTATTTGAGGAAGCAGAATTATATTACACAAGCCAGTGTACAGAAAATTCTGTCTCTCACAACAATTTAAAAATTATTAGAGATTCATGTTTACAAATAATGACAATTTAAAGCAACACTGTAGTAATAATAATATTATGTAATTAGAGTTCTATTAAATGAAACTATATGACAATACCGAGGTAATAGCAAAACAATCGGTCAAAATTGGTAAATAATTGTACGGTTGGTAACATTCTTTGAATAATGCAAAAACTGGAATCGGAAACTCCCGGACAATCTCCGATTCCGAATCGAATAATTGCAGAATTATTAAATTCCATAAGTATAATAATTGGTGATAATATTATTAGAGTGTAATACATATATTTTTTTTTTCAATTTTCTAATTTTTTAAGGAGGTTGTAAACATATGATGTCTTCAGAAATGAATCCCTTATTAAAAAGTAGGTTCTGACTTTTTTATACAGTTAGCGACACTGAATCCAACAGTGAGAGGAGAGTTAATTAACGATAAACATTTTGTAATTTACCAATTCCAATTCGAAAATATGTTTCAACAATAAAAATATTACATTTTACAAATGATTGAACATACAATATGTCACAATTAGATATTGTTTAATTTAAATAATTGGACCTGATTGGACAGCTGACAGTGATCCAAACCTTTCGGGGAAAAACATAGCCCGCTTTAATTGTGAATTTAATTGAACACATGATATACAAGAGGTGCACAAAGTAATAAATAAATTTAATGGACTTTGTAACATCATCTTGGAAAATTCCCAGATGCACATAAAAATAAAGAAATGAAAAATTTCCAATGTATTAAGAAAGTATTGGAAAATTTTCAAACACATGTAAATGCACATAGAAAAATGAAATGGAATTTTATATTTCATTTGATCAAACATTTTAGACCTGTAAATTTACTTAGAAAATAGTAAAAAAGTAATTTTACATAAAATAATAAAACAACGATTTTACCATTCTTATAAGTGTGATCTGAGAACGCTTTCTCTTTAATATTTGGAAGGTCTCCCCTGTTATTTGAGAACTTTCTTATCTTAAAATCAACGTCACTTTATAACATGGAAAACATACCAATAAATTTATTTTCTTTTAAAATGATAAACTAATCAAAATTAACCAGTGCCGACCACGCAAGTATTCTTCAGAATGTCATCGGCTGGCTTATTAAAAAAACTGTTCTAATACCCAAGGCAAATTTCGTTGAATGTACAAAAAAAAACCATCTACCTGCGAAGAATAAGTTATTTAAGATACCCGCATAAGTTTTTGTTAGTTGATGATACTTCAAATGATCACTGTACCTAATATGTATGTGTAAAAAACAATAATTTTGTTTTACTTTTTACAATTAAACTTACCCCGCAACTTTCCAAAACCTCAATCAGCCTCAAGAAGTGCCGAAGTCTAACGAACGTCCTTTCTCTACCGATGCTCCAGCTTAACTGTTGTCGACCTAACCTAACCACTGCGCCAACTGCGTGTTCAACACGCAGAGGAACACGTGCGCCACACTATTTTATTTTGGTTACAAAAGGTGCTTTCTTTCGCTTAAAAGTTTTAATCGTGTTTCGAATAGTTTGGAGTTGTTGCGACAAAACACCTGACTTGAATTTTTGATTGACAGTTCATTTATAAATAACCATAATTCAATCCAAACAAGTTTTTGAAAATAGAGAGATTCAAAGAAAAGAATGTCTGTTTTTGAATCGAAACTCGTTTGGATCACGATTTTGTGAGCGAAAGAAAGCACCTAAATAAACATCGTTTGTGCACTCTTTCTCAGTACACGTAATCGATTTTCATGTGATTTAGAGTTAATAATATATAAAAATTAAGGAACTTTGTTACAGTTCCTTTAGAACACAGTTAATTAGAAGGGGCAGTCGAAATTACAGAGTAGTGCACTCTGAAAATCTGCCACCATTTTTACTCCGCTTTTGAAGGGCGCGTAAAAGTTTTAACTCTTGTTACGAGTTTGAAAACTGAGTATGATTTGCAGTATTTTGCAATATCACAAAATTGTTATTCTCTCCAACATTTCTTGAAAACATTGAATATCGTTAAAAGAATGCATTTTATGCATATTATAAATATGTGAATACAAAAGATGTAGAATTGAAAGGGGGATCCAAAAATGTATGGGATATTCCATTTAATATAAGAAAGTTAGTATGTACATCCAATAGAACCGGAAGGAAGTACGTCATTTACATTATTTGAATAGATCATCATCGATTATTACCACATACTGTCGCGTTCAATAAATTTTGGTCGTCATTGATTATCAAAGGTCGGTACCGAACTTATATTTTACAAAAAAAAGGGAGACTCATGTCTTAATATTGAATGCTGGGAAAAGTCTCTTAAAAATTTAATTTATTTTCGACACTTTCTTGGTAAAACAACAAGTATACATGAAAATTTCTAAGTTCTGAAAAAAAACCTGACATTTTGTTTGACAGTGACGACCAAAATTTAATGTTCACGACTGTACAATTTTTTTCAGCGTAGTTTCCAATCCAATATCCCTGTATAAATGCGTCTTGAATGCACTGTTCTGTCAAGGGGCAAAGTTTTCAAGACACATTTACATGTGTTTGAAACATTCAGAGTATTTTTTCACACGGGATTTCTTTGACGGACTGCGTCCTCCAAAACGCTGTCAAAATTTGACCGCATGTTTTATGAACATCCTGTTATAAAGCGATCAGTTGCTTTTATAGCGTTTAATCGTTTAATCCAATGCGTTTGAAACGCAGACTTTTTCCAACATGGCGGACCCTCGTGGTCCCCAAAACTGAACATTCATGGTTTGACTACCTACTGCCGAGTATTTTCTTTATAACTTACAAAACTTGCAATGAATTCGATAATTAATTTAAATGCATTAACCTTCCCTAGCTCTAAGCTTTAAATAAGAAAGTCTATTGATAGCATCCAGATAGGTATATATTTTTGTTCCATCGTCACGAAAGTCATTACTAATATTTCTATGATACCTTCTCCGATGCGAAACAATACACGTTTACGAGTTAAAGTTGTAAATGCAAATAACTTACCAACTCTGCAGATTCTAGATCGAGATGAAAAACACAAGTAATTGAATTTGCACCAAGTCGCAGTGGTCGTAAGCTTAACAAGCCTTAAACGGAAGTAGACATATTTCTTTTGCTTTCAACTTTGTAAAGAAAGCAGCGCCCCCTGGCTTATTTTAAACTAATAAGGACATGCGCAATGATAGACGTCTAACAGATTAATAACTTTCTTTGCTTAAAGTAAATAATTAATTAATTAATAGTTATTATTAATATCACTTTGACCTTACGCAGTAGTAAGTGTAATTATAAGCTGAAGCTGTTAATTTAAAATACTTATTAAGCGTCAGTTTATTTGTTGCCACATGGTTGCCACTCCCGCTCTTTACGATATTCAAAAATGGCGGTAAATTTGAATATTTTAAAATATAAAATATTTATTCTTTCTTTAATGAATATATTAATAAGTACATTGGAATTGGGAATGTAAACACTTAGGACGTTACACCTTTATATAGAAACCATAGAGCCATTGAAATACGTATCTGCTGGAAAGAATTATTTGTTTTAAATGAACCCACACTTTAATTTATTTTTGCTTTTTTTAATGCCAACATTTTTAGTTAATACCAATGTTGTTTACAGAACCTTGGATTAGGTCCATAATTTCAAGCAGTATCTGGCCCAGACTGGTTACAACAGCAGGGACAAGTCTGACTTGTTGCGGCTTGCTCTTCATATGGCTAGCTATATCGAATGGCTCAAGGACTGCTCCTTGGTTTATTGTATCTGGCATATTGTCAGGTACGTACGACTCTTCTCTTTCCACCTTTCAGAAAATATACAGCCCTTAATTTCTTTAAAGATCGAATAAATTTTTGTTTGGTCCAGGTTTGGGGGCAGCGATAGTCATGTCCCAGTGCGAAATAATCCTGGCACAGTACTTCAGGGTGAAACTGAAACTCGTAAACGTATGCGTTCAAGTGGTGGCATCCATCGGTTTCGTGATCACTCCGATTGCACTGGGGAATCACATACTGAAAGATGGATTGTTAAGCGTCATCCTGTGGTATCAGATAATTATCCTGCAAGGATTAGTCGTCTGTTTATTCATACGGAAACCACCTTACTTGAAAGGAACTGGAAAAAATTACAGACTAGTACAAGTAGGTCATTATCCATAATAAAAATAATTACTAACGAAGAAAGTGCATGTTTAGTTTAATAACTGTGATTTATTTATAAGGTCAGTGGCAATCAGGTTTTGTTCATTTTACACTTTTGTTTACTGATTATTAATATTTACTTATTCCTTTACTTCTTAAATCAAATTTTGAATTATTTTGTACCACAAATTTACAATTTTGTACACTTATTTTAAAATAGCGTAAGCAATTTTAATTTATAGGGGATGGTAGACGATGAAATAGACATTTTCGCTAAGAACACAACGGAACTGCAAAATGCCAGACATAGTACCAGCACAGTGGAAGAGACGGTAGCCACAATTGAAACCAACCCCGATAATCAAGAAGGCGTTTTAACCACCATCACCACCCCCATCAGTGGAATGAGTAACGGGGGACTGCATCTCACGAATCCACCTGCCACGCATTCGAAACAACAACCAGATGAGAATTTAATCGACATTGAAATTCACGGCGCAAAAAATAACTGGGAGTCATTTGGTGATAAGAGCATAATGAGTGGTGAACGTCACTGGGAAATATTCGAAGATAACACCGATGAAAATAATAGTAAACCACAAGAGGGCTTGCAGAAACCAGTAAATAATGACTTGGATAAAATAGAAACGTTCGAAGATAATTTCACGATGCAAGTTCCTAAACCTTTATTTACAGAGACGCAAGTCAACAATAACAATACGTATTCATATGATAATGTGGAAGCAAATGAAGAGCCTGTGGTTTTCATGCCGGTTAATAGTAATACATCGACAAAAACCACTTTCCTCTCGAGCCTCAGCTTTCTTCAGCAACCCACATTTTACAAGTCCCTGCTTCAGATTGTAACTTTGAAATTCTCAATTTTTACTTTCTTTGCGCTGTTCCCCACTCACTTGTACATGAGGATAACTTCGCTGAAGGTCCACCATACGATTTATTTGGTCGGTTATCTCAGCATTTCTGCGATACTGTTTTCATTGATTCTGCCTTTCGTTAATGCAACTGCCTATCGAAGAGCGTTGCTCTTGTGGACTTGCTCGTGGTTTGGAGCATTGGGTTTTATAAGTAAGTTACTTCCCGTATTAATAACAACGGGCTAATTAAAAAACTTTCTTTGCTTTCAGTGATGTCTGACGTGAAAAGCGAAACGGTGCTTGTAATTGGGGCAATATTCGTGATTTTAAGTATACAGTCTCTACAACATTTCGGAGCCCCACTGCAAAAGTTAGGACTGCGAGGTGAAACCAGCAGAGTTCACGTTTGCTTAAACGTATTCACCGCTTTGATGTTTTTCACACTTTTAATAGCAGGTTAGTATTTGCAGGAAGCCCTCTCGTAAGCATACCTAAATAAATCTGTTTGCAGATATGAGTTACGTTAACTGCTTTCGAATGATGGCATTACTTCACTTCGTGACAGGAGGCGTGTGGTTTGCAAATTATTTATTCAAACAAATGAAGCCGATAGTATCCAAAAATTAAGTTACTGTTAAGTCTAAATAATAATTTCATACATTTTTATTTATAATAATTGTAATAAAACTCGATGATAACTGAAAGAACTATCCGAATATATCCAAGACGGGGACTGGGGGAATATCTTTAGACTGGCCGTCGATTTTCGTCAGTGGAAGTATGAAAGGCTCGTCGATTCCTTTATTAATGCCTTCGAAGAAAGTATCGGCAATTTTGACAGGAACATTGAAGAATTCGCAAGCGACGTCATGCAGTCGTTCAGTCATTCCTGTCCACAGTGCCATCTCACAAAACCGAAAGTTACTGGCCACTTTAGGTATCGGCTTGATTCGAATGAAGTTGTTCTCAGTACTAGAAAAGCTTTTCACTTCTCTATTTTTTACGCGAATTTTACCATTGCGAGCAAAATCGGCTATCAGTCGAGTAAACGCTTGTCTAACTTTTTCGTCTTCCTCAGTAAAAACCTCCGAGTCTTTGGGCTTCGAACCATCCAAGTTTTGAGCTTCGAATAGGTACGACAATTCATCTCCGTGACACACAGTATCATTTAAAGCTGAAAAACACTTGCATTAATTCTTCTTAATTCGATTACACACCCAATAAATTACCTTTTAAAGAGTGATTGCCAATAATTGGAACCCCCTTTAAAAAATGATCTCCCTTCTTAGCCTGCCCATAGTGTTCAAAGCGATATAAATATGTCGAAGCCTCATTTCTTGACCAGAGATCGGCAGTCAAGAACGCAGGCAAATTAAACAAAACATCACCTGAAACATAATAATAAAAATAAATAAAAAAATCCCTAATAGCATTTATGTATCAAATATGCAAAATAAAGTTTTAGGGGACGTATCGTGGTTAATCAGAGGAGTCCCCTGAAACTAGTAAATGCAGTAAGCCCTTAAAGTTCCGTTTTGTGGCATGTTTAAATACAAAATACTAATTTTAAAGAGCGAACGCAAAAAAAGAAAACAATTTGATTTAGTATTTTTTGCAACCTGTGATTTCAGATACTTTTGCTAGGACTTCGTCAAGCGCGTGGGTGGCAACTGAAGCATAGCCCTGAAACTGCAGGGGATCTAACATCTTCCAGAAGGGACAAGCTTTCGAGTTGTTCGCATCTTTGCCCAAGCCGGTTAGAGACTGCAGGTTTTTGATCAAGACGTTGTCAAGGAAATGGGAGACGTTTCCTAATTTTCCCACAATTTCTTCTTTGTATTGACCTGTCAAAGAATCCAGTAAGTTGGAAATAATCAGAATTTTTATTTGCAATGAGGTATATTTCTTATAAAAAAATTCTGAACTTTTTTTCATATGTTTGAAAAGGCCAGAGTCCTAAGAATATTGTGTTACATTTTTGTATGTCTATGTTACGCGCTTCGCAGTTAGAAATATACGTTCAAAGCTCTCCTCATGCTGTTCCCGTAGGCCTCACAGTACATACCTTGTATAGCCCTCTTGGTTTCATCTCGTGTAACTCCTGTTAACAGGGGAATCTTCGGTGACTTTCGATAGTACATATCATCAAGTGGTTTTCTTTGTACAGCGGCCGGTAGAGACCTGCCATCGTTGAGACCTTCAGTAACCGGAGATGAACTCAACAAGCCGGATAGGCCGGAAATAAAACCTCGCTTTTTTAATCTTGTCGATTCCATGTAAGAGTCTCCCTAAAGAAATTTAAACGTTTCTTCAAATCCTAGTGTTCTCAATAAATGTAAACCACTCACTTTTACAATAGATTCGGCAGGAATATGTTGCAAGCACTTTACCATCGTCAAAATCGAATGCGTGGGACAACCTTGATAGTCTGCGATTTCTTTGGCAGTTTCTATTGGGACATCGTCTATTGCCCAATGGGACACTGCAGTCCCAGACATGGCAATAACTCCACTTACCTGACCTATAATTTTATAATACTAAACTGTAATAACTAGGCTGTGAAAGCCATGGCGAAATAAATTATCTCTTAAAAGTTCTTTTTTAATTTAAAAATCACCTTTTGCAATTTCTGATAATGCGACTAATAACACACTGCTTCCCCCAGTTCCATGTCCCATCACGTTTATTTTAAACGGATTGCCACCGAAAAACCCTATATAATTTCTTACCCACTGAATAGCCAATACCATATCGAACAAACCAACGTTTCCAGGAAACGTTGGATCCCCCGCGCTTAAGAATCCTAAAGTGCCAAGTCGATATTGAATCGTGACAAGAACCAGTCGTTGATTTATTAGATGTCTGGCCTGGAATTGTTTTTATTAAATGCGCAATAAAAGTAATAGGCTTTGAATATTTTGTACCCCATATTGGGATGCTGATCCATAACGGAAACCACCCCCATGAATCCAAACGACCACTGGCAAACCTGAAATACTCAAATTAAACCTTCAATACGTAATGGTGTCCAAGTGTCCAAGGCCAACCTTCAGTTCCGTCTGGCAGATGTGGGGTAAAAACATTTAAAAACAAACAGTCTTCATTTCCGAAAACAAAATCCTCGCCTGGCACGGATTGAATGCAAGGAGAACGATAGGCGGTCGCATCGACATCACCCTCTAAAAAATATTTCCTCGGTCTCTGAAGTAAAATTCAATTAAACAAGAGTTTTAACACACTCAAAGATTCACCTGGAACCGGGCACTGCCCGTTGGGCTGTGGGCGAATCGTATGCCCCGAAAGTGATAGTAAGAGGATTCGTAGACCCCTCGGACCCTGGCTGATTTACCAGCGAAATCCAGGAATACAACGGGGTCATCCGAAGCGGCTATATCCGCAGGATTTCCACCGACAATCCTGCGAACTCTTTTACTCTGCCCATCTCCGAATACTAACGCGAAAAGCAATAAACTTATTAAACTCTTCCCCATGAGGAATCGAACGTGTAACTTAAAAATGCACGAAAATTATCTGTCTATACAAAAGGAAGTGCTTTTTTTTATCTGTGCAACGAATAATCTATTCACACCCACATGTTATTATTAGCAGAAAAAGATAATTTAATTTAATTATTAATACATGTTTTGATTTAAAAAAGTAAATTAAGTTTACACAGTGTTCTTTTGTGTTAAAGTATTGTCTTCGTATGTCTCTAGCACATCGGCTAAATGCTCATTGTCACGAGGTTTCTTAAACTGTTTCTTGCGCTGCCCGGCTTTCTTCCTTTTCAGGGGAACTGCGGGTTTCTTGGGGCCATGATCTTGCATTGAACGAATGCCTAATGGAAAACACAAATTAAATTATTTCTGTAATTAAATAATAATCATGAAGTCTTTTTATACGCAATTTAAATCATCTGATTTAAAATTAGACCATAGGCAACTCATTCTATTTTATGCGCTGCAGTTAGATGGGTTGCCTAGTTTTCAGGAGTTACAATTTAAATATCGGATATAAAAAATGATTATGTAAATAATATTTTTAGGGGGGAACACAATTTTGTTTACTGTTTAGACTGATACACTTATAGTTTACCTTGTTTTTCTAAGTATTCATCAATCTTGGCATCGTCCATGGCATCCACAGCAACGGATCGCCACAACTTTTGAAATTCTTCGTCAATCGGTAACGTAGCCGTCCGATCATTATAAAACAACACCTTTTTCTTATCCATGGGCCTCATAACAAATATTATTTCATTTTGATTCTGCAATGTCTGCGCGGAACACAGCAAGTTAGAATAACGTCCAACTCACACAATCTACACACCTTCAAAGCTTTCTCACAGTGTGGCAGAGATTCTTGAATATCATCCAGAAGTACACCGCCGAGCCCTTTCAGATCTTGCTGTTTGAGTAGCTTAAGAAGGCTCTTCCGGTCTTTGAGTTTGTACATGGCTTTAAAAACGAACTTCCCATCGGCAGAAACTTCGATTTTCGGATTCTTCTGTAGAGCCTCTGTCTGTAACCACTACAAAAAAATTGTTTTTAACTCGCAGTTAAAAATTTCTGTGATTAACACCTGTTTGACTTTTGAACCGACATCTAACTGGTTTGTTTCATCGAGAATATCCTCCAATGTTAGAGGGTGCGTGTCACCTTCTTGATGCCTGGTTTTCATGTGTTTTACTATTTTCGCTAGCACACCGAAGCGATACTGTGAACTTCCAGTGGCGGATTTATAACTGTAAGTACATTATAACAAGTGTGGTTTGCAGTTGTGTCTTAAGTGAACATTTCTTACGTGTTAATATCGAGTTTAGGTGCGGAATTAACCACCGGTTTGGACTTCTTCTTTTCATCCTTGTGGGAATCAGATCTTGTTTCGCTTTTCTTCTTTTCGACACTACAAATTAGGTGTGTTAAAGTCAATCAATGTGTGTGTTAAAAACTTATGTACTTCAATGAGCTTATTTAAGTCCTCGAGGCACTAATGCCGTTGATAATGTGGGCTATTTCAGACATCAAATGAAGTCGATAGAATACAGGACTTTATTATATTATATATCGTTACATATATTATAATTCTATAATTGAGTCATTAATGGTGTTTTAAATAAGTGGTTATAATGTAGTTAAATTTATGTCTGCATCTCAAAAAGGGATATAAATAATGGATTTGATGATTAAAGTTTATTTGGAAAATACGAGTTATTTGGAAAACTTACGAAGGTGTGGTTAATGCACGCTTTTTAAATAATTCTCGCTCCTTCAATAGAGCAGGATCCATTTTTTGACAAATTTTCAAGAATTTCTGTTGAATTTTCTTCAATTTTCAATTTGACATTAACCACATAACCTCAATTGTCTCAATAATGACGTACAATGTCACCAACAATTCAAAGATGCGATGCGCAGTTTCCCTACTTACTAGTCGCCTGGAGTACTTTAGGGAATAATTAAGCTCTGTGATTTTTAGAATAACAGTCGCTCGAGATTATATATTTTTATTTCTTTTATTATTATTTATTCATACGCAAGTTCTTAAAAATATGTAAAACTCGAGGTAAGTACAATAGAAAGCAAGAAATTAGTGGACAATTACAGTTTCCTGTAATTTTCCGCTCCCGAAAATATTAAAACGCATTTACATTGGGCTTGTCACGGCTGACACACTCTTATCATACAAGGCCGCCCTTAAGGAAGCGCTAGGTATATCACAGTTGGACGCTTAAAAATTTTCAAAGCTTTTAGATTTGATAAGTTCAAAACTTTTGTAAAATCTATCAAGTCATATTTAAATAGTACCATTTTGGAGAAAGAAAAATTACAGGAAACTGCAAATGTATACTATTTTTTGCTTTCGACCGTTTACAGTTTATATTTAAAATCTTAAAAATTTACAACTACAACAAGAAGGCAGTGCCAAAGGTTTTGCATTCTGTATTCGGAACTGACTTGCTATTTCCTGTTTTCTTAGCTGCTATGTCTTCTGAACGCGCCCGTTAGCTCTTTTGAATGGAAATAAGCTAAGCCGTGAAGTTTTTGAACCATTTCGCCTAAAGATGTCGCAAGTGTAAAACATGTTTCTGACAAATTAGTTTAGGTTTTGAGCTTCGCTAATCAATGTGATATTTCGTCTCCACTCTCCACCGCGCGATCTCTTCAGGCTTCATTCAGTGTAAAGTAATATGGCTACGTTAAAGCTTGGTGAACAGTGTAGTTTCTTTTGGAAATAATTTACAAGACGTTTATTGGCGTACTTCTGCGTAGAATCCGTTCATGATAACGAAAAAATTATAAACGGTACATTATTCAGCCGTAGCTCGCAGTATTTACACCGAAACCACCTACAAAGTTTTTTTTTATTGCATTTTTTAAGCGAGCCTGTAAGGCGGTTTTTCGTTTTCTTTCCATTTTAATCTATTTATATCAGTTTCTGCATTCGTCCTCTTCTTCGTGTTGGTAACCAGAAACAATCGCACGGCTAATTCTTGCCGATTAACATTAAATTTGTCGTTGAAGGACAATATCCTTATTTGACAACTTGAAGTGATGCATATGATACAATTATTTCTTCAATTAATTATTATTTGCAAGCACGTATACCATGTTTAAAACTTGTGGGTGGAATCTTTTGCACACCTTTTGATCTATGCCTAAGGCTCTAGCCATCGGAGGGATGTGAGCGTCATTAATGGCTCGCTGTTTATTTCAGAGTTGCCAAGAATGGCATACACTTGTCCGAAGGATTTGGATGGCTTCATGCCACATCTACCAAAAGCTGATACCAAGTTTCGCCAACAAGTAGGGGCCGACCTACTCGCTTACTTAGCAGAGCCCTCCAATTCAATTATATGCCAAGACATAGGACAGTTAGTAGATGGTTTAATTCCATGGATGCAAAGCAGCAACTATAAGGTAAGACTTCAGTATGTTGTCATTAAGCCTCGTACTCTCATACTCGTAGAATAAAGTGCCCTTATTTGGGGACTTTTACTCTTTCGATTTCTGTATTGTATACTTTTTTGTTTTTCAAAGTCGTCCTGTTAACTTTTAAATATTATTTTGTACTATTAATTCTCATTCTTTAAATAATAAGCTTTCGAATAAACCCAAAATACTGTCACAGCGTTGTTCAGGAGCTAATCCAGAGCCTCTGGTTACAACTGTTCTGGGTTCTAGCCATCAAGCGCTGAACCCAGATTAAAGGGATGCCATAAAAAGATTTCTCTAATTTTCTTTTAAATACTTCTAACAGTGATACAGTGTTTGTTAAATTGTTTGAATCTGACCTTTGACTATAATTATGTCGCAACAATTAACACTGGTTTAAACACTTCAAAGTTTTGTGAAATGCCTTGGCTTTAATAATATGTATTTAGGTATTCATTTAAATCTAGAAAAACATGTGGGATATGATTTTTTTTTGTTGAATGTTTTGAAACCAAGGGGGGTTGTTATTGTGAGTCAATTGACATAGCAATTACTTTCACTTAAGCCATTTAACCTACATTGATTTTTTATTGTTTTTGAATTCCTGTTTTTCTAGATAGGTAATCTGATCAGGAATACTTTAGATAACGTCTGATACTATGAAGTGTGCGTAAAGAATATTTACAACTATTTGATCTTCAGTTCATTGAAGAATTAAAAGTTTAACATTTTTTTTTGTAATATTTGCAATTATTTAGTGTTGCAGGGTTGTTTTAAATGACTCATAGGTATTGAAATGTTCTGCCTTTCATAATCTTTACGATGCATTTGCACCTGTTTGTGAATTTGACAGAAATGTACTTTGGTGTAATGCTTGCTTTGTTGCTGCATGTTTGGCTCAGGAGATTGGGAATTTATCGTAACTTTTAGAGCCAGTGTTTCAATCATGGATTAACTTTAAACTTTGGTTAATTCCCTTGCCTACAATTATTAAGACAATTGTTCCTATGGGAATAAACCAAAGCTTAAAATTAATCCATAACTGAAACATTGGCCCGTAGATCTTTTGAAAACTGATTTCGGTGTGAGAGAAATCAATTAGTTGACGTGTGTGGTGTGAATTGCATACTTTAGATTAAAATGTTCTTCTTTTTTTCTGCTGGTCTTATGAATCATACGTAACAACTTCGTATAAATTATATTAGTGCAAAAGTCGTGTGGCGTGCTTTTAATGCTTTGCAATTTTATTTTTGCATTCAAATTAAATTAAAGAAAAAAGAGGAAACTTTTAGAAAATCCTTTTAAGATAAGTAAACACTAAATCAGCGTCGTTTGTTTGCACATTTGCAATTTGTTTAATGAAGACAACAATACACTGCTTATGATTTTCCAGAATTTATTGTGTGACCCTCGTATACAGATGGTTTCTTAACTATTGTAAAAAGAATCTCACAAGAAAATAAAAGTTCATCACTAATGTAGGTTTTACATTAGTAAATTATTTTTTCATGTACAGCACGTTCCGTAAGTGAGTCGCAATTTGACCTGAAATGGAAATTAGGTGACAATTGTGTTGCACATTTTAACAGGAGATCTCTTATAATTAAACATTTTTATTAATCAACTATAGAAATTGGTGAGAAAACAAAAAATGAATGCTATTAAAAAAGTTAAGGAACATTGGACGAATGTGACTGAGATAACAACTAGCTTGTCTTGTGTATCAGCAGAAATACCTCAAGGCTCATTAACTAATTTCTTTTTGGCTTTACTGAATGGATTTGTAACAACAGGAACGTCTCTCATAAAAAGCAAGTGAGAAAAGCCAGAAGGTTGACAAAAGATAAAATTCTAGACGTATTAAGTTATATCGTTGAAGATCAAAGGATGCTCAGATGAAAAGTTGATAAAAAAACATATTTTTTTGATGGAGGTTGTTTTCTTTTTTTAATTATTTATGTAAATCCGGAGATTTTCATTGAAAACCTTCCTATACGTTTCGTAGAAAATTTGTATATAAAATAATTTTTCGCTGAACGAAGGCTTAAAATTTAAAGCCTGGTTCATATCGATAATAGCCAACCTATAACTACTTGGAAGCCGGTCACAAACATTTCTGAAAATTGTTTACTTAGTTTGGCTGTATCACTGAATAAGAGATTTTGTTGTTTTCTTTGCAAAGAATTGTAAGTACAAGAACAGAAACCCTCTGTTTTAGACCAGTGTGCTATTTGACATATTGAATAAATAAATAAAATTTAACAAGTTATTCATATATGTCCAATATAAATCCTTGATCTGATGAAATCTGCGATGTTACATTTCTCCGTAGGCAATCGGTATGTCAACATGTAGAAGATTTCTACACAGGGTGCATTTGATTTGCTTGACCAAACGTGTTTAACAAACGTTCCTGCAAACATGTGTCCAGAAATGCTTCTTTAAAACGAAAGAAAAGTAAATAAAAAAAAAAACTTTTTACCCGTGTATGTTCGACTTTGAGAATGAACGAGGCGTTTAACTTTGACCTAGGATCAAAAAGTACCAAAATATAGATACAGGGTATTCCAATAAAACATTTCACTTGAAACTACTTTCGTCTAAACCGGAAGCGATATAAAAATTATTCGACAGCGTAAAGTACATTATTGGGATGCCTGTAAAACTCATACTGCGTTACATTTTCCTAAAAATAGAAAAAATGTGACAATGTTGCGATTACCAACCTGAATCACCCGGTGGTGTTCAGAGTTCATCGCTTAAACTTGCGCTATTTTAAAGTTGCGCAACTCGAACACTTTACAAGTGTCAAAAATACATAATCAATATTGGAGGAATTAGTTTAGCAAAGAAATACACCTTGTAGATGTATTTTACAAAAAAATAGAACGTCTTACTGTTATTACATAGTGTTTTGTTGTATTTATCATTTGTATGTACCTACTGCGGTATCACGGTTTCATTATTACTCTTTATTATAAATGTTCAGGTGAGGAGGTTCAATACTGGAGGACTTTGTTTATATTTCACTCGTTTGAAGGGTCTCCCTCAGATGAGTGAAATAAATAAATTAAGCCTAATTAGCCCATAGCATTTGTTAATGCTCTTGGTGATAGTTTGATTAAATTTAGGTATTAGGTTTATTCAATAGAAGTTATAATACAGGCTGATACTTAATGTTATGTACTTATTTTAATGAGTAATTCCTTGACCGATTTAAAGTTGAAAAGTTTAGAGAAACATAAATGGTAGAATGCTTGGTTTTCGATATACAGGGTGCTAGAATTCTTTTTCTCTTTATTTTTAGCACCCTGTAGCATTTTAGATAGTTGTTTATAAGAATCTTGTCGCTTAAAATTAGGCCAGGAATGACTGTAAAATAATTAAGTAGTTATTATTAAATAAAGTGTCGTTATATGCCTTTGTATATTTCTTAAGTGTATGAAAATCCGTGTTTCTGGCACACAACCAACATGAAGGACCACGGCGCGTACTTTTGTGCCTCCCTGAAGGTTAAGGTGAAATATTGATTTAATTGCGCGAATTTACAAGCTAATTACTTGGAGTAAATTAGAACTGCGCCTGTAACCAAGGCGTGATTTAAAACAAAGTTAACATCAGGAACTGATTTAAACGGAGAAATAAGCGGAATTTTTAGTTTTAATTTCTCTTTAAATACTGTTATTAATTTAACTAACTTTAGATAGTAAGTCTACCATTTTGTTTTCTTTAAATACTGTTTGTTGTATTTGCTAGATTATTATAATTTAATTAATTGATTTAGGTTTCATCATCCTGCTAACTTTGGCAATCGATGAGTCTTCAAGAATTATGGGATTTTCTTACTTAATAAACGTTGTCGGGAAAAATGGCGTTCCATTTTAATTTTCGAAAATATTAAGAATAATTAAAAAAAGCTCAGTAGGTACCTTTTTAGATACAAAGTTCTGAATTCGGGTATTTATGAAATTATTTAATAAGACACATTTGCAAGTTACATTTTTTTAAATGAAACATTCTGTATGCGATACATTTTTTGAAATGTCCTGTTCTCGCCATTTCTAAAAGTGTATATAAAGGTTTAATATTTTTTATTGGCTGGTTAACAAGTTGTTACCATTTTGTCTAAAAACTATCGTCCTCTCTAACGTTAGAAGTTATTTGCAAATCAGAGGCGTAACATAAAATAATTCTGATGAAAATTATTTGCAAACCAGAGGCGTACCTTGAAAGAATTCTCTTGGCTTTCAGGTTACATGTGCTCTTTAGTAGTAAAAGATTGTTACAACTAAAGCACTAAATAATACTACTTGATTAAGCATGGAATATATCAATTGATATTTTTCTGCGAAACAAAACATTTTTGGAAATTTTTTTTAGTAAAGAGATCGATTCTAGATGCTATCAGATTAAATCTGAAGCATTCTGTATAAAGAGTATTTCAAATATGTACATAAAATGACATTTCAGAAAACAAGAATAAAAAATAGTTCTTGTTCTTTGAAAATACCGTGAAATGTCGAGTGTTAAAAAACGTTTACTTTTTCACTTAATTCGAGGTTGATCTAATTACTAGGAGTATCTTTTTAATTAGGAAAATAGTTTTGTTTGTTGTGTTTCATAGCTACGGGAGAAATGCACTGTGTTTTTAATTTCTACTGTCTCTTAGTTCTAAATAGACGCGTATTTTTAGTTTCTAGTGGTCAACACTGCAGCTTGATTTGCGTTTGCAATTCTTAGGACAGTTAACACCTCAACTCTCCTGTGATCGTTCCATCAAATTACTCTGTTCGTGTTTAACTTTAATTTCAGTGTGGCGGAAATTAAAAGTATGTAATTTTTGTGCTTTAAAATAGGTACAGCCTCACTAAAAATATTATTACTAGGTACACACAAGCGCTGTAATTTATTTCAGTCTTCATGTGTGTCACAAAGTAAATTACATGCCTGTGCTATTACCTCATAATGATGATTTTAAAATGATAGACGAGCCGGAAGTAAATTATATTTATGCACTGTGTACCCACCTATTATTATTCGTAACATTTTTTTTATTTTTAGAAAATAGTATTTATTTAATGAAAAGCGTTCTTGCATTTCCGAAGATAATACATCGAGGAAATCCTCCGCACAGCACATTCGAAAATAGCTATTACATAAAGTTTGACTTGGGCCTGCCTTCTGAAAATAAACTTATTAACACTTGCGTTATCGTTCATTTTGAAAGGGTAAACAAGTTTATAACGTGGAGATTTACGAGTGTGTGTTGTATATTTGGAAATACTATAATCTACATATCCATATCATCAAATGAAATCGTCACTTGTAGTTTAATTAGAAGTATTAACAATGTTTTGGTTTGTTTTTGTAAAAAGTACAGCGTGCCACCGAACTTGAGTCTTTAAAAACAGATTTACAACTTTGAAGACGTTGATGTTGCTGTTTGCAGTTTGATGTTCCGTATTTTAACTCTCAACACGACGTCAAATATCAAAGTTTAAACTATATCATGCAGTCTGTAATGCCATCTCTTGATTATTAATAATAAAAGTCATGTGAATCGAAATGTAAAAGTCAAATATTTCGGATAATATCTTACAAACAAGCTGTGATTGAATAATATGAGATTTATAATGTCATCTCTTGATAATTAATGAATATCATTTTTATTCAAACTTAATTGTCAAATTTACAGTTCATTTCAGTTTAATAACATCCTACACACTGCTCGAAATTCATTTTGTATCATTTGCCTATGGTAAACGGTTTCTTTAAATGTCAAAATTATTTTCAATTACTAAAAAAAAATAACCGGAAAAAACGGTCTCCTTGATAGATTTCTAGTCTCGTTGATTTGATTTGTGGTGCCATAAAATTATTTTGATCCAAATCTCATATTTGCAGTTGATTTGAGTGTAGTAACACCCTCTATGAGGATCGACGTTTATTTTTTATCATTTTCCATCCGTGGAAGGCGTTTTTAATTTAAAAATAATTTTTATGTAAAATTTGATATAAAATGACATAAACAGGTTTTTATGCTAAACTTTAGTCTGGTAGAATGCGATACTTCTCTGTCAGATTTTAATAAATTTTATACAAAAATTATCGGATCTTAAATCTTAAGCCGATCCCATACATGCGTGTTCGCGAACGAATGTTCGGTGTTAATTTTAACAAACATTCGTGCCCAAACATTTACTTCCAAACATTCACGGAACACACAAACATTCGTTCACGCATGTCTGGAGCAGGAGTTTAAGATTGACTTACGTCTAGTAACTTTCTGTATTCTATTTTTATTTAAAAATCATTTTTACGTTTAAATTATTCATTTTTTTTCGAAAAACATCTTACCAACGAATTACAATTAGTAATGCTATCTGTTAATGAAAATTAGTTTAGTCTAAGCAACTGTTAACATTTTACATTTGAAAGTTTACTAGACTGGGACTCTGTATATCATCGAAAATCAATTTTTGTCAAAGGTAGTAGGATGAAAGGCTACAAAAGTATCTACGTTGCGAATTTTTGGGTGACTAATAATGGAAGATGTGGAAAGCCATTTCTGAGGCATCAATGAAAGTTATTTAGGCACAATTAACTCAACTCTTTGATTAGATAAACAAAACTTCTTTGTTTTCTGCTGTAATGATAAAGAAAATTATTTTCTAATAGCACTTAAATTGTAGTGATTATTTTCTAATGACACTTAAATTATAGTGATTATTTTTATCGTCTGTGTTTTTTTTATTAGACTACTACAATTTCAATGATTGAACGATTACATGTATTTTATTTTGAAATACATCTAATTACGGATCTGTGTGAAAAATGTTTGCGATTAACGTGTTGTTATTATTAACAAAAAGTATTGGTCTGATGTATAGGCTTTATGTAATTATTAAAGGCCTCATTTGTTCTAAATTTAGTAGCCTAAATCCATCCATCATGTATTCTACCTACCACTCGTTCACTTTAATGTAATCTCTGACGCAGTAATTTTCTTCGATAACCAGCAAGCATACGTACTTGAAGGTTTGGTTCAATTAATTTTAATTCGACAATTGCTTTAAGCATTTCGTTTTCATGACATAAGCACTGTGCACTGCGGGGCTCTGTACGTCTTTGTTTAAAATATTTAGTAAAATTTTGGTTCCGTGGAAAAATCCGATCTGAAACTCTTCCATTTTCGGCCACACATTCATTTCTTTGAAAAATCTCAGGTTTATTAATTACTGCGAAGCTAAATAAATCTAATTGTTTCATGACGAATAAAAGTAATTGCCTTAAAAAAAAACGATTGCGTTTGAAATAAAATAATGCAAAATGCACACTAGGAATTCAGCCTTGAAAATTCGGGCGGTTTCCACAATTGTACATAAGTCAAAGGACTTGTTTACACGGCGTCGTTGCTCGTGTAGGCTTCACATTTGCAAAGAATAACGTACCAGTTACATAAAGGTCGGCGAAAATAAACGGGAATTTCTAGATATAAACAACATTACGTTCTTACGGTGTTGTATCTGTATCTGTGACCACCTTCAGCAAAGCCTGTGCACTTAAAACAAAATCAGATTCAATGGCACTCGCCAAAGTCTTTTATTTCTTGGACGAGACGTCTTACCTAATTGAACCTAATAATTAAAAATAATTGTATAAAGGTCGGTGAAAATAAACGAGAATTTCGAGATATAAACAACATTATGTTACGGTGTTGTGTCTGTATCTGCGACCACCTTCAGCAAAGCCTTTGCACTTAAAACAAAATCAGATTCAATGGCACTCGCCAAAGTCTTTTATTTCTTCGACGAGACGTCTTACCTAATTGAACCTAATAATTAAAAATAATTGTATAAAGGTCGGTGAAAATAAACGAGAATTTCGAGATATAAACAAGATTACGTTACGGTGTTGTATCTGTACATATCTGCGACCACCTTCAGCAAAGCCTGTGCACTTAAAACAAAATCAGATTCAATGGCACTCGCCAAAGTCTTTTATTTCTTGAACGAGACGTCTTACCTAATTGAACCTAATAGTTAAAAATAATTGTATAAAGGTCGGTGAAAATAAACGAGAATTTCGAGATATAAACAACATTATGTTACGGTGTTGTATCTGTATCTGTGACCACCTTCAGCAAAGCCTGTGCACTTAAAAGAAAATCAGATTCAGTGGCACTCGCCAAAGTCTTTTATTCCTTCGACGAGACGTCTTACCTAATTGAACCTAATAATTAAAAATAATTGTATTAAGGTCGGTGAAAATAAACGAGAATTTCGAGATATAAACAAGATTACGTTACGGTGTTGTATCTGTATCTGTGACCATCTTCAGCAAAGCCTGTGCACTTAAAAGAAAATCAGATTCAGTGGCACTCGCCAAAGTCTTTTATTCCTTCGACGAGACGTCTTACCTAATTGAACCTAATAATTAAAAATAATTGTATTAAGGTCGGTGAAAATAAACGAGAATTTCGAGATATAAACTAGATTACGTTACGGTGTTGTATCTGTATCTGCGACCATCTTCAGCAAAGCCTGTGCACTTAAAAGAAAATCAGATTCAATGGCACTCGCCAAAGTCTTTTATTTCTTGGACGAGACGTCTTACCTAATTGAACCTAATAATTAAAAATAATTGTATAAAGATCGGTGAAAATAAACGAGAATTTCGAGATATAAACAACATTATGTTACGGTGTTGTGTCTGTATCTGCGACCACCTTCAGCAAAGTCTGTGCACTTAAAACAAAATCAGATTCAATGGCACTCGCCAAAGTCTTTTATTTCTTCGACCAGACGTCTTACCTAATTGAACCTAATAATTAAAAATAATTGTATAAAGATCGGTGAAAATAAACGAGAATTTCGAGATATAAACAAGATTACGTTACGGTGTTGTATCTGTATCTGTGACCACCTTCAGCAAAGCCTGTGCACTTAAAACAAAATCAGATTCAATGGCACTCGCCAAAGTCTTTTATTCCTTCGACGCGACGTCTCACCTAATTGAACCTAATAATTAAAGATAAATTGGTGCCAACCATATACTTTAATTGTATCCTGCATTCATGCGTCATCCTCAAAGTTCTAACGCAGTGTTAAAGGTAGGTCGGGTTGTAAAGCCTAAAAATGTTACTCCTAATAAATTTCTTTTTTCATTCTATAGGTACTATAGATTGATAATTGAAAGAGGCATCAAATATCAAATACTGACCTTTTCTATTTCTGCTCTTTCACTTTCTGTTGATTATCTTATATATCCTGAGAAAGCTGTCAACGCACAGCGAAACGTAGATATTTCAAGCGTTTGCCAATTTGTTAGATAATAAAACGATTATCACCTTTTAACAGTTTTCTGTCATGTGTGGGCGTTAAGTAGTAAAATCATCTGAAAGAAATTCTATGTGTCATTTAATAAATGATGAAACGCACCATAAAAGTTAAAACAATTTACATGAGAATCATAAATTTCGTATCTTTGCTTATCAGGTGTTGTAAATACCTGTACCTTATAAAAATTAGTGTCAGCTCGCTGTGGAAATTGCAAAATTAGTGTTCCCATTCACTGGGAAAAGTCGGCGAATCGAGAAAAAGTTCGTAGTGTTACGAGAAGTCAGGAAAGTTGCTTGTGTTAATTCAAAAGTCAGTGAAATTTTCAATCTTGAGAAACCTTCACGTTTAGTCTTCATCAATCAGTTCTAAGAAGTTGAATGTTACATTTTTGGACCGTCTGTAAAGCTTCCCACTCACCGGGGAAAACGAGAAAAGTCAGAGAATCGAGAATACCTTCACAATGTCAGGAAAAAGTCAGGGAATTTGTTTATTTTAATGCAGAAGTTAGTGAAATTAATTAAAAAATGGGAAATTTAAATACAAATATGTTCTTTTTTTTAAGATTAGAAATTAGAAAATCCAATAGTATATTCTTAACAAATGTAGGCAACCATACAAGCGACTGTGTTCATGAGGTTGCCTATACTAAGACTTGCAGTGTTTTAAAAATCTGATTTATTACTTTTATTTTATTTTTTTTTAAGAGAAGGCGTAAATTCTGTTCTGAAATCAGGAGACAATTTTTTTTTAAATTAAAAGTCACGGAAAACCAAGGAATGTTTCAATGAAAATAAAGCGGTTATCTTGAAAATGAAATAATATTTGATTCAAAGCAATTACGTTGCGTTTTAATTTTAAAGAACTGTTTGGAAATAAGATATTGCTGTAATTGCGACATGCATTATCTTAATCCTCAAGTTTTTAAGACGTTTAAGCTTAAAGCTGAGTGCTGCCTACAATATCGCCGGCTATTATTACACCATTTATTAAATAAATTCTTGCAATAGTATTCACAATTAGAACTCTTTTGTGTCAGTAATTGGTGAAACTTATTGTTGTCTTGATGTGATTTCTTCAAATGAATATCTTTTAATTATAATGAGTGTTTTGTTTGAAGGTCTCAAGCAATGGCATCGAAGTAGTGACATATTTAGTGGACCGATTAGGTCATGATTTCAGACCATATCTTCAGACTGTGTTACCGGCTGTGGTAGATAGGTTGGGTGACGCCAAGGATGCTGTCAGAGAAAAGGCACAGCTGCTGATCCTAAAACTGTTGGAGCGTGAGGTGCTCACACCCCAAACCTTACTCGAGAAACTCACTCCTGGCTTCACACATAAAAATGCCAAGATCAGAGAGGAAGTGCTTAGGTGTTTAGTAAATACTTTAAATGAGTGAGTAACAATAACGATAATATTTTTCATTGTTGCCTATTGAGTATTTTTTTCTTGGCATGCAGACATGGGGCGCAGACTGTTACGTTAAATAAATTTATACCGCACATTGTAAAGTTGCTTTCTGATCCTACTTCAACAGTCCGCGACACAGCCTTCTCAACTCTAGTAGATTTATACAAGCACGTCGGGGAAAAACTGAGATTAGACATCCAGAAAAAAAATTTAGTTCCAGCAGCTCGCCTGCCAACTTTACTCGCTAGGTTCGATGAAGTCAAAGATGCCGGCGAGCTACTACCCACAGCTTCGACTGGCCTAGAATGTAAGTACAAGTTCAAAACTACTCATTTTTTTTTAAATTAGAATTGCCACTTTCAAGAGTCAATCGTTTTTCCGTGAATCCAACAGTTTCAAAAAAAAAAAAAATTATTAACAGTTTAAATTACCCCGACCAATTTATTGACCCTATTTGGGATCTTCTCCTTAGCAGAGGAGTGGCTCAAGAACTCTATGCTATCTAACCGACATGTTCTATTTAACTAACATTTAAATTCGGTGTTAAAACCTGTTTTTTTTAATAGTTGATCACCACTCACTCTCAACTATTAAAACCAGACTGTATTTATTTATTTATTGAAGGAATTTTGTTCAGAATGAATTGGTACGTATAATAATGAGTCATTAACTACGAGGGCATTTGTCCACTTTTTGTAATCCATTTAATTTAATTTCAGTGTACGTTGATAAAGTGGATAAACCAGCGGTTCCGTCGAAGAAAGGTTTAACGATGAAGCGGATACCTTCAGCTGCTTCTCGAATAGCCACGACTACCCAGCCTGCTGCCACTACAGGTATTTCAGATGATTTTGAACATTTTCACATTAAGCAAAATTGCAAATGCAAAGGTAATTAATTTAAATTCAAAATTCATTCGAACAACGTCCTTCTAACTAAAAAGAAAAGAAAGAAAGACGTATCTGCATGTTTAAAGCCTTAGGACAGGATTCTTTACTTTTGCATTTTATGATGTGCGTCCCTCGACCTATTTAAATTGCTTTTTATATTATTCTTTTCGTTTTTTGTTTTGTTTTCTAATGATTGCTGCATGAAGCTTCCATGAGAATGGCTGGTTCGGCGAGAAAACTTAACTCTGCATGTAAGTGTATACGCATTAACAAAACTATGTTTTTTCCCATGTCTATTACATAGGAACCATTTTTATTAAAATATTAAATATTTAAAATTAGGTATTAAACTCTTACAGTTGCTTTCTTGTACAGTTTTATTCCTGCATGGTATTTAAACTTTTAAATAATAAGCATATGTGTGTAAATTAAAAAAATAACATAGGCAACTTACATGAATGCTTTTTTTTTACAAGAATCAAACAAAAATTAAATTTTGTTCTTTAATTAATTTTGAATTGTTTTTATATTTGAATGAAAATATTAATTTAATGTTCACTTTCCTTTTAATTCAGCAATAACCTTTAATTATAAAGACCCCGTTGCCCTTTTAATTTCCAGCCGGTGCGGTAGACGAAGAGACATTTCTGAGAGCCTTCGAAGACGTTCCAAAAGTACAACTATTTTCACCCAGAGAAGTTGGTGATCACATGAAAAATATTTTTGATACTATTTCAGATATTAATAAAGATTGGAATAAGAGAGTTGATGCCGTAAGCAACCGCTCGCTTTCGTTTGCTCCTCGAGCTCACACACGATTTAATTTCCAGTTAAAGAAGCTGCGATCATTAGTTATAGCCGGAGCCACAAATTTCGAAGACTTTTATGCTAGTTTAAGGATGCTAGAGATCCCCCTGCAGACATCCGTTAAAGATCTGAGATCACAAGTAGTTAGAGAGTGTTGCATTACCATAGCTTACCTTGCTCAAACGCTGAAGAATAAATTCGAGCACGGCGCCGAAAGCTTACTGAATAACCTAATCAATTTAATTCAGAATTCTGCAAAGGTAAAACGCACACTGATGATATAATGACCTTTAACCCAAGTCCCTCGATTATTTTAGATTATTGCAACCGCTGGCGTAGTGTGTGTACGTTTTATCATTCAATACTGTCACAGCTCACGACTTATACCAATTATAACAAGCAACTTAATTAACTCGAAGAGCAAAGACATTCGGAGGAGTTGCTGCGAGTTCTTGGAACAATTGTTGCTGCAGTGGCCTACCCATCCGCTGGAAAGGCACATCGCAGTTCTGCAAGACGCTGTGAAGAAAGGGATTGCCGATGCGGATCCCGATGCTCGGATTAGTGCAAGAAAGTAAGCAAAGCTCTTCGTCATTCTCAACTCTTTATACTCATTGTTTAAGCTTCGTTGCAGAGCCTTCCGGGGATTCAGGGATCATTTTCCTGACCAGGCGGAAGCCCTCTTGCAGTCGTTAGAACCGGCATACAGGCGTGCTTTGCAGGGGGAATTGTGTCTTTCGAGCAGTTCATCGAGTGGAAGCCTTGCTCAGACCGGCACAGGAGGAGTTCGTGTTCAGCGACGGTACAGGACACCTACAGCTTCTCAAAGTAACACAGGTACGTCTTGTATTAACAGTTTTGTGAGAAAAATGAGAAATATTGCTTCCAATTTTGGCCGGCCATATTTACTATTTTATAGTGTTCAACTATTTTGAGAATAAAAAATTATTTGCACGAATATAAGTTGTTCAAGTTTTGCTTATTATTGTGCATCGTTGGTTGGAGATGCAATAATTTCTGACAACTTGGCATTTTATAATAGATGTGGTTTTTTTGCTGGTGCTGCTGCTGCTTATTTCGGAACAATAGGTAGTACAGAAAACTTGTACACCGGACTGCAGAGGGCCCCGTCCCTTCCGAGGAACTACCGTCAAAGAAGCGGCATTCCTGTTCTTTCCAGTATGTAAAGGAATTACTCGTTCCTATTGTCACGTAGGAGCTAATTTGATTTTTCATTTTTATTTTTGTTTTTGGTGTCTCTTTATTTCGTTTGTGTCTCACCCCGTTGTTGCAGCACCTGCGGAAGAAGCATTGCGTCGAAGTCTAATTGTGACAAACCGTTTTTGCAGATTCCGGAAAGAAGGGTTTCAGGAGCAATTCGGCCATTGATTTGCAAGCGCAACAGCGAGCAAAGGCGAGGGCACAATACGCGGCCATCGCAAGGCACAAAGTCATGACGGGCTCGGCCAGTTTACGTGAGTTTGTGTTTTTGTTTTTTTTTTTAATTCAAAGCTTGCATGGAAAGTTCTGTTTTTGATAGTTGTTAAAAAAGTGCAATATCATGTGTTCACGAGTTACCTACAAATTCTGACTCACATGATATTTGGCACTTTGTAGGGGGTTTATTCTGTAACTTTTTCCGTTAAAATTTAGAGCAGGGATTATCATTTTTTTCCTAAGCATCAACACCTTAGAAGAAAAAAAAGTTTCTTCTCACTCTTGGCACTTTGGGTATACCTACATAGAAATCTAATTTTAATAAACGGAAAAGAATGCTTAACAATCAAGCACTTCTAAAACAATTACATCAGAAATATTTTAATTAATGTATCGTATTATTTATTATAATTAACTTCTTCTAACTTTGCGGCGATATTAATTTCAAACTTCAATTTATAATTATAAAATTAGGAGGCGACAGGAATCGTTTAAAGTGCCACCTCTTAACCAAATGAAAGACGATCTTAATCGACATTCCAAGGTTGGTAGAGGTGGACTGTGTATTAGAAGGTTGCCTTGATAAGCGGAGGGGACAGAGGGTGCGCATCTCGTTACGTCACGTCACTTGATAAATTCCATTGGGCATATTAAGGAGATTTTGGCGTTATTTGATCAATAGGACCACAGAATTGATTCCATTTTTAGTGAATTAGATTAAGCTTAGAAAACGAATTCAAACTTATTCTATTTAGTTCACTGTGACGGATAAAAGTTTCTTGTGACGTCACGAGTAACTTTTGCGGGGAGGAAATTTCAAACTGTATACGAATTGAGAACGAAGCAACCTGCTAGACGCAATATTAGTTTTACCAACCTTGCGACATTCCTCTAACAGCGCCATCTCTTGTCGAAAGGGTAGCTGTTGTGACAGCATTTCATTTTCACGCGCTGACGTTCTGAGCCAAACTGTTAGTCGCAATGATTTAATTTCAAAATTAAATTGAAAATCTAACTTCATTTGCAGTGGAAATTATGTAGAGCGCCATCTCTTGACTGAAAATGAAAGACAGAATTAATTTCAAATAGCAAGACATCGTTTTCACTTTGATAATAATCTTCGCCGTCTGTTTTTGCATTTATTTTAAGAAAATCGAAAGTTCACTAACTGAATGCGTCACAGCGGATCACTTAGAGCGCCATCTCTTAACTCATTTATCTTCATTTGTGTATAAATAAAATAAAAAAAAACATTTCTTATGTTATATGTCATCTTAATATTTTCTTGAAGAAAGTAATTAATAAGTAATCAAGGTTTATTTAGAGCGCCATCATTTGGCCGAAAGGAAAATGTGTTTTATACGAATTTCGAATAATAGATTTTTTAAATAGCTAATTATATGCTTTATCGAAAATAAAAGTAGTTTTAAAGCTGTCGGTATTGTTACGAATTTGTGGTTCACAAATTATAGTCGTTAAATTTCAGAACACTTTAATTATAAGCTGGGGCTTACCACAATTAACAACAAAATTGTAATGAGCTTGTCTATCAAATAACATTTCTACAAAATGTACTTTCTATTTATTCGAGGTACGAACCCTTCGCTGGCTATCTTAATAACTAACTACTTCAGGCGGATCGTACGGCTTATATAGCAGAGCCCTCTATTGCCTGAACATGCTAGAATGATCGAGTAGTTTCCGGTCATGTTCTGTGACGCAAGGTGGCGTACTGATACTAAAAATAGATCTGTTTGCGTGACGGATGTAACAGTATAAAAAAATGAGCCACTAATAGTTCATGGACCCCAAACGACCCTTAGAGGCCCTCTGACTCTCAATGTTCTAATCAAATCTATAGGTCCATCGACCGTTTTTAAATTCTCATCGACCCCTTGGGGTCAATATCGACCTCTAATTTAGAGGCTGTAAAAAATATAAAGGTCTCCGAATTAATTGCTTCCTAATTAACAAAATTAATATAATTTGCATTATTTGCTAATTTTAGGTGAAGAAACGGCCACAGGTCACGCCCTAAACTGTTGTGTAATCTAATATATAAAAACAATCTCGAAATTCTCTTCTGCGCTTGTGCTGATGAGACTTCAGAAACAGCGGAACCAACAGTCCAGAGGATGCTCGAGGATTCCATTACTGTCAAAATCGACAAAACAAAAATAATTGTTAATTTATTGGTTTCAAAATATTGCAAAATTGGTTGTGTATTTGACTTGAACAAGGATTACGAATAAAATACGGAGTAATCACGAATACACTCCCGCTCCTGAGGTGCTGACAAGTCTGTGACTTAGGACCCCGTTGGGCAAACACCACAGATAAAAAAAAACTGCATTTTAATTTAAAATAAAATAAATACAGGTGTTTATTAAAAAAAAATAGGTTGACCGTCAAATGACCTTATGAACGTACTTTAAGTAAAACGTGGATAATTTTAATTCCTTTTTCCTCTTAATGTTAATTACTCTTATTTAAAACATTCCTCCCTCAAACGCTTCTTTTTTGTGTTATTTTAATTAACATTATTTTAGCAGTCTTCTAAAATATAACGACGTCCTCCAAACTTTTTTACGGCCCTTCAGAATTAGCACTTTTAACGGCTTTTAAATTTTAGCGGAAAATATATCATAGAATGTGGCCCCCTTTGAGATGCTCGTTACAAAATGTTTCAATTCAGTTTGAAAAATGTGCTGATTCGTGGTGGGAAATATTTCATTGTATGTTTGGCAAAGTAGAAATTTTATTTACTACTAATCGCAGCGCAGCAGCCCACCAGCAATTAGTTGAAAGAATTCCAGACGCGGTGAATATCAGTAAAACTTCGAACAATTTGTGATTGTATACGTCATGTTGTTATAAAGAAGGAGTTTATAATTAACTCAAAACAATGAATTACCAAAATTTGTATACATCATCGCCCCTTGTAAACATTTTCAACTTATTTTCAAATTGAATTGAAAATGATTTGTGTGCAGTACGTTGGGAAAAAATTAACATTCCCCCTCCCAACTTAATGCACGAATTTAAACTAAATTCCATTAATTTAATAACATTGTTTTTCTAACTGTATGCTTTGTTTCATGCTTGTAGAGGGAGAGGTTGCTCAACAAGGTATTAAACATTTTTAACGTTTTTACAAATTAAGTCTGTTGCATTTACTTAACTACCACAACAAGAGTAATTATTTGATTTATACTAACATAACGTTAAATATAAGAGATAAAACAGCAAAACGATTTACAGCGAGACCTAGGAAAACACCGGAAACACAACATTCGGTTGTATCACCTGAACGCTTGGGCAGAAGAAGAAGCCGGAGTGCCGGTATATCATATTCACAACGTAAGGACTCTTATTAAGCAATTTGTTGTGTTTGGATATTTAATTTTTTGAGTATATTTTTTTTTGTTTAGCTACGAGTAGGTCAGGGTCTCCGAACTCCAGATTGCCTTATGTGTATGCTAGCAGATATGCTGGTACGGACAGTACTGATTCCCCGAGAGCCAAGAAGGTGTCTTCGAGGATACCTCGCTCCACGACTGGCTCTAGGGACACATCAAGGGAAGCTAGCCCGACACGGATACCAAACATTAGGTATCGACGAAGTAACGACAGGCCCCCGATAAGTCCGTCTACAAGACCGGTTATGGCCCAGAAAATTCTGCAACAAAGCCGCGAAGCTGAAAACGCCCTCGCGGATGCTTTGGTGAGAATCTTAGGAAGAAGTTTTTTTTTTTGAACAGAAGTCTGTATATTGACAGACAATCTGAAAACAACCCTTTAACACATTTAACAATTTATTTATATTCTGTATTCTGCTAGTTTTTGTATCTAGAAATGTGTTAATAAATGAATTATTATTAATATTATTATTATAAGTGCGCAGGTATTAACGAGCAGTATTTTTTTTTGTACAGACATTCGACCAAGTCGGCACTAATGAATATCATAGGCTGCATTTGGCTGAAAAATCAATGAGGTCTCTGGACAATCACTCGGATGATTCCGAGACATCGAGTGTGTGCTCAGAGCGATCATGTGATTCATATCGCAGGCCGAGCGGTGTAAGTATTTCCTTCGATCTGTTTACCTCTACTAATATCATGTTTTCTGACAAGATCTTTGTGAAACGTTGTTTGATTGGATTAAAAAAAAAAGAAAAAATTCTTACGTGCAAAGTATCTTCAAAGCAAAATTATTTTGCGATTTCAAAACTTTGTTGTACAGATGTCCCAATCCCAGCGATGCGTATTTTTTTTTTGAGGCCTCTAGAAAAAATGGGGTGTTCCATTTAATTAATTGAGTTCATTATTTTCTGGAGCACCACATATAGTTGAAAATAATTTCAAATAGGGATGCGCCGAAGCGGCTTTTTTTCGCTTCGGCCGAATCATAACATTTGGAACAAGGTTATTTCAGAAGTCGAAAAAACGTAAATAGTATGAATGTATAAATAAATATTTTATAGAACTTAAAGTTTACATACATACATGTGTTAAGGTAAGTACCTATGTATAGAATAATATATGTACGTAGAGTGGGTATACATAAAACAAAACTATAGAAATACGTCAAATAAAAAAAAAACATTATTATTTAAAAGTATAACAAAAGAGAGTAATTGTGAACAAAACAAAAATAAACTTCTACTAAAGAACAAAACAATCACATTTCAAAAAATGCAATGCTATAAATTCTATCAAGTCAAAAAAAAATAATGGATTAATTAAAAGTTGTTTCTTCACCATAATCTACCCTTATATAAGAACTTATTTTTAGTATTGAAAATTCATTAATGGGAGATTATGGTGAAGGAATAATAACTTTTCTGCGTTTCGAGGAAGTAACCTGTTCCTACTTTCATCGTTAATATATTTTCAGCTTCAGAAAACGATCTTTCACTGTAAACGCTGGAAGCAGGAGCTGAAATAAATTTTAATGCCATCTCACTTAAAATTGGAAATGCCTGTTTCTTTTCTTTCCACCATAGTGTTGAACTGTCGGTTCTCTTAATTAAAGATAAACTTAGATAAATACTAAGTTCTTCTTTAATATTATTTTCACTTTTTTTCTCTTGAGCTACTGCTACATTGGAATTCGCTGCAATTTCATCAAAGCACTGCCATAATTTGTTTTCTGTTTTCCCTGTTTCTTCATTACTTTCACTTCTTTCCGATAGTTTTATTACTTTTGATAATGGCAGATCGTCATCTTCAGAATCATCAGAGACACATGAGTGTTCTTTTATTAGATGAGAATGTTCATCTATTACAACTTGTTTCACATATTCAATATTTTCTTTTTGGAAAAAAGCTACTTTATTTACTTTTTTAATAAAACACCAAACCTTTTTGAAATTTGGTCATAAAGAAGGTCTTTCATTGTGCCAACACCGAAAAATGTGTTTTGAGAATCTTTTGATAAGTACTTTTTAAGGATCACAATGGTAGGTAGAACTTCAGAAATGAAAGCCTCGTTCGAACTCATTTTCCTAGTGATTTCTTCGAAGGGTTCCAATAAATGCAATAATGGCTCTATTAGTATCCACTGGTTCGTTGTTAACATATCAAAGTTATTATCTGCGGCATAGACATTTAAAGCTCTTTTTTGCTCTTGTATGCGTTTAATCATCAAATAGGTAGAATTCCATCTAGTGGATACTTCTTGGACTAACTTATTAGGAGGAATATTTAACTGTGATTGTATTTCTTTCAATTTTTAACACGCAACAAACGAATGATTGAAATGAGCTATTGCAGGTTGTGATTAAATCCAAAACAGACTTTTGGCTTTCGATAGTGTTAGTTACAGCTAGTTGCAAGGTGTGAATAAAACATGAAGCGCTAGGTATTCCTGCATCACTGCAGCCCTTTACAATATTAGCACCATTGTCTCGTACCATTAAATGAATCTGTAACATATTAAGAAACATATTTTTAATTGATTCTCCAGTATGGCTTCCTGGAAAGTATTTACAGTTCATCACCACTGGGTTATGTTTAAAATCGGTATCAAACCAATGGCCCGTAAAACTGATAAAAGTCTCGTTAGTATGTGGACATGTCCACAAATCAGATGTCAAAGTTATATACTTAACACTAGTTAATTTCTCTTTAATCACTATCACTAAGCGATCGTAAATATCTGGAACTATGTTTTCGGTGAAGTATTTTCTTCCTGGTAGGGTATATTCAGAAGCAAGTTTGGTCATTAATCTTTTGAATCCCTGATTTGTTACAATAGAGTATGGCAAATTATCCACAGCTATCATTTCACCTATCACATAATGAATTGCTTTTGCTCGCTGGTCGTCAATATCCCATTTTGTACACGACTGTAGAGCACCAACGATTATTGGCTGCTTTAATTTTTTTCGTCCTGAAACTCTTTATATTCTTCTACGTGTTTCCTCTTTAAATGATTTATCATAGCCGATGTTGTAGCATTTTTAGCAATACCATCTCGAGATATTTTACAGTCGCATATGTTGCGCTTTGCATATTTCTCATTTTCGCATAACACATAAAATTTCCATATTTCATTGGTTTTTTTTATTCATCTTGAACAACAGTCGCCTAAACTACTACTTACTTGCGCTTAATATCTAAACTGAGAATTTCAACCGCATCCTGCTATGCAATCCAACAAGTTTCAACTTCGGCCGAACCAGTTGATTGGTTCGGCTGGAGCCGAATAGTAAAAAAATTGACCGAAGCGGCCGAATACCGAAGCAAATCGATGATTCGGCGCATCCCTAATTTCAAAATATACTGCCTGAAGATTAGAACTTGTTTTTGCCTTCATGCTAATCTCATAGACCCTACAGAAGAAATACACATCTTTGAGACATCCTGTACATTTTTCTTCTTCTTTCGATTAGAGTTATTGAATTTTAATGTATTGCTCGTGTGTATACGTGTGCGTATTCATTTATTGCTGTTGTGCTTGTGCTAATGATTTGTTCTGTATCAGTCATTCTCATGGAGTGGCTCACAGCAGCGCTTGCCCAGCAGGGAGATGTGGGAGCCCTGCCGAGTAAGTATGCTTTAGGGCTTTGCAATCATACTTAATCAAATAACACCAGTGACACATACATTACAATTTAATTAACAATCTCACGTTTTTTTTTTCCTTTACTAATAAATTAATAACTGCGGTGGATTAAAAAAAAAAACGGGTCTCATTAATCACAATGCTTTCAATTTTTTTTTCGGTAATAAGTTTTTTTTAAAGATTAATTCAATGTTGTCTTCTTAATTTTTTTAAAAAAAAAAAAAAACGAAAAAGACGACATCCAATATTGTCTAATATCAATATAGCAGCAAATCCAAAGAAATAAATCATAGCCTCATTTGCACCAGTCAGATTAACTTTAACCGACGGTTATTTCCATGTCCACCACGGAATTAATTATTATTTATTATTTAATTGAAGCTTAAATTTTAATTGAAAGTGATGCAAATAGCTCTCCTAATAACACAGTAAGCGATGTGCTTAATAATATTTCACAGCGCTTTTTAATTTTCCAGGACATAATAGAAATCATATCGTTGTGTGCAAGCACCGTTTGGCAGGAGCGAAAGAACGGGCTGGTCTCCTTGCGTTACTTCCTCAACAGCGGGGCGCAACTGTCACCGGGCGAGCTAGGCCACATAACAGAAATTTTCACGAGGATGTTCATGGACTCGCACACGAAAGGCCTGAGCGTATTCCTCGATACTTTAAACGAAGTCATCAAACGCTACAAGCACGAGTTACACGACTGGTTGTACGTGTTGTTGCAACGCATCTTTCAGAAATTAGGAAGTGATCTGTTGAATTCCACCCACGGCCAATTGTTAAACACCTTGGACATTATAAAAAAGAACTATCCGGTGTCCTTGCAGTTATCGAGTGTTTACAGGTTTTTGATTGATGCGACCCAAACCCCCAACGCAAAGACTAAAACCGCAGTGTTAAACTACCTTACTTCGCTGTGTCAAATCGTCGAGCATGGACAGTTTGTTACGAAGTCCCCGGCAAGCCAGGCCCTGCAGAAGATAATAACCTACGCTCAAGACACTAAGTCCATCGAGTTAAGAAACGCTGCGAAGACCTGCATTGTGGCTCTGTGGAATTGCAACACCCCGCAAGTAACTATGATGCTGGCAGAGTTGCCGAAAGAGCAGCAGGATATAGCTTCGAGCGTTGTAAATTCTCACATGCGGCAGAGCTCAACTGGCAGCGAACCCGGCAGTATGCCCAGTAGCCCTAAAGCACTCTCCCCGAACACGCCTCCCAAAAACGACATCCTCAATCAGGAGGAGATCTACAGGAGCCTGCGGAAAACCACCGCAGAGATACAGAACTACAGCTACGAAACCCTAGGTAAGTTAGTTTCATACCGTCGGATTTTTGTGGACGCCTTACCTTTAGGTTCGAAATTAGACCGTAACAAGGTCACCACTTCACATGATTCAGGTATCTCGCAAATGTCCGTAGGGAATGATGTCAAAAATGATGTGACCGGTCTGGAAGAGCGCATGGAAGAGCTTACCATCCAAGCAAATTACACACCAGTTTCCGGAACGGTTAACGGAGTAGTGGAATCCGACGTCAATGGTTATAACAGTTTAGGTGAATCACCCACCATCGCTCTTGAGGATTCCACGATTATTATCGTTCGCTTTGCTTTGCTTTGTTTTAGTCGATGGAGAACTTGTGGTTTCCAAGGTCTTGGAAAACTGCATAGTCGACAATCCAATTAGCATCACAGAAAAGCACACGTACCTATTGAATTTGGCTTCGCTGATTAAAATGGGGCAGACTGAACACGTTATCAAAAATTTCAAGTAAACATTCGAGCTTCTAATAAAGGATTTAACAAGGTGGTAACTTTTTTTTTTGGTTGCAGAAAATTGCTGAGACTCCTGATCGATAACCTAAACATAAAAGACGCAGCGACTCAAATAATAGTTCTGCAAATATTCACGGAGATTTTTAAAAACCCCAGCATGAAGGAGCACTGGTCTAATTTCGTGGAGTTATTGACATTGCGTATCCTCAGTGTTCACTATGAAGAGAAGGTACGCAATTATTATTTTTTTCTTAAATTAAGAGGACTGTGGAGGTCCAACGTATTGCACATGACCGGCGGTTCTCTTAATCCCAATTTGTACTCTTGCAGGTTTTTAAAATGGTTGAAACCACCGCTGCTGCCATGAGAGTGTTTCCATTCCACGCAGTTATCAGTGTTTTATCGCCATTAATTCAAACGGGGATTTACCATACTTTACAAGGAGCCATTAAGATGCTCACGAAGCTAATAGAAGAGCAACCAAATGAGGTGACGGATGAAGTTTTAACATTAATCATGCCCGACTTAATTAAGGTAATTACTTTCAATGTTATTCTAATTTTTGGAGTATCGCCGCAACACTCACTTCAACAGCAGTTTTGTTGCCAAAGCAAATACTATTTTTGAAGGCCATCTTTAGTAAAAGAAAAGAAATTTACTGGATTGTTTAATGTCGATTAAAATCAGCAAAACGGTGGGTAATGGTGATGGAAAAGAGTATTTAATTTATTTGTGTTGGCCTTTAGTAACCTCGCAATTATTAACTTCGTATTTATTGACCAGGCAAACGACCATGAAGAAAGTTCGGTCAGAAAAAGTTCAGTATTTTGCATGGTCGCGCTGCATCAAGCGGTGGGTGAAGAAAGACTAGCCCCCCATATTGAAAACCTAGCAGGTAGTAAGTTGAAGTTGTTGAGGCTCTACATCAGTAGGGCGCAAGCTTCTTCAAACCCAACAAGTCCAAAAAATTCAGCCACAAGCTAGTCCATGACATAAACATTTCAGCCATGTTTCTAGTATCTTCGGCTTCATCACCACCACCACCACCACCATCAATTAGAATAAATTTACTGCTCTGATGTGATTTTGACCATTGTAATAGACTCATGGGGGCGTGCGTGGAAAAAATGGATGTGATTTTATATTGAAATATTAAAAAAAAAAATGATAATAAAAGAAATGCTGATACCGTTAATAGCAGAGCAGAATTAACATATTTAAATGTGATATAAATGAAGTAATTGCATTTATGAGATTGTAACTAACTTTAATGTCTTCATTTTTAAATGTTCTGATTTTACAGAGCAGTAAATTTATGTAAAATTTCATATTTGTTTTTTTTTTTATTCATCTAATATTGGTTGTAAGTTTTATCTTTGTGTTTGTTTATACAGTTTTCTAATGCGTTAATCACCTTTTTTTTATGTTTTATCCGCATGAATATTTGTATCTGTGAAGTAATTTAATAATAATAATTATAATAAAATGTCTTTATTTACTTGGCGGAGTTCAGCTAAGCTGCTCTTCCACCCAACCAAGTTACAAATAATGTAATACAAAATCGTCTGAGTTTACAGTAATGTAAATGTTTTTTTTTTTTATTTAGTGAACTGTTCTAGAACTCCTGCATCTAATAGTAGTACGGAACCCGGTTTGCGTTTAACGATGCACATTTAATAACATAAAAAGTGCCATTTCGTGGAATTAATTTTCATAAACATCGTAAAATCATTTGCGCTTTTTTTTTATATATATAACGGTTGTGTTTATACTCGCTGCTTCCCTTTTTAAAAAGCATGCAGCCTAACATTGCTCGTTGGTAGTAGAAGATTAAAAAAGAGGAAAGGAAAACTTTTTGATATCGGTGAAGATGTATCTCATTCGGTGTGAATGTTATATGCGCATCTTAAATTGTGATAAAAGATGAAGAAATCATACGTTAATTGTTTCAGAAATTTTCGTTTGTATATATTAGCAGTTTTATGTGTTAATTTATTTGCTGATGTAAATTCTTTACACTAAAATATGCCTGTATTTGTATGCATGAATTAAAGAAAATTAATTTCAATGTGGTACTTTCATTGACTTGTTTGTCTCGTTGCAAATTTTGTAAATTATTTTAAGTTTCAAAATGTCATATAACCAACCACCCCTATTTTCTCCCATTTTGTTTTAGCCCCGGATTGCTAATATAATTGATCTTATGAATAATTTCTGAAACAGAGCATCATGTCTTAACTAGTCATTGAATAAGTCTACGATTTTCTCATGTGTGTGTCAAAGTAGAGTCCCTGGTGTGTAAGTTCAGATTAACATAATTACTAACACTAAAAACTAGAACCCGTACGAACTATTAACACATTGTATTTAATTAATTTAATCAGTAATTAAAGAAAAAGTTATCGTTCTATGTTATTGTATGCAACTTTTAACGTGTTGACGTAAATATTTTCTTTTCTATGAGCTCTATCGTTTGCGTGTTACTTGTTTCTTCTTTTTTAAGATATGTTAAAGTTTGCTGCGAAATTGCATTTTGTGAATTGTTACATCGTAAGTGTATATATTTTCTATAATAATTATTGTTATTTAAGCTCGAAAATTAGAACATTGTTTCCGGATTTGTTAACTGATCTGCATTGGTGTACACAAAAAAAAAGAATAAAAAAAAGTATTCTAGTCTGCATTTAAAAAAAAATTGATTTCGCTGAAAATTACTCAAAAAGGCTACCTCTCACGAAAAGTTTCACCATCACACAAATACGAAAGTACGTCTAATCTTTATTTGATTAACAAAACTAAATATGTCTAGGCATAGAAGACAAAATAGCTAAAAAAAATATTTTGTATGCCAAATAATGTGTATTATTAATTGTGCTATAACATTTTTAAATTTGTATATACTGTAGCTTATTTGGTAGTGTTAGTCGTTAGATTGTCTGTTATAGTAAGACTCTGATTATACCCTTTTTTTTTCAACATCTTTGTCTTTTTGCTTACCTAATTAGGTGTTAATGCTCTCACAGTTTTATTATAATGTAATTAACTATTGTAATAAATAATACTTTAAAAGAAGCGTTTTTATTATGCATTTAATGCCTGTACACGCGCTGCAGGGATTAAGTAATCTACAAATACAGTTAAAGTAAGTACTGCTATCTGTATAGTAAGTTGTACTTTATCAAGTTGTAGTTTCTCGATTGTATTATTATTTTTTTTTTATCTTTCCAGAAAGAAAAGGCGACATTAAAAAAAAAATGTTACAAATTCTACTACGCTTAAGAAGAATACCGACACAAAGCTAATCGAATCTCGTGCTAAAACGCCAAGTGCGTCGTCCCCAAAGCATTGTATTTACACAAAAACTACGTTAAGTCGTATGAAAAATAATTTCCTTAAACAATCCAGCGCATTTTAATTTAATTAATTAAATAAAGAACTTGTTCTAAGCGTAACCTTTTGGGTTATTCTCGATTCGCGAACACTTGTACTTTTTTTCATTTACCGAGTGCGACATAGAACAAACGCGTTAAATTTAGTTCTTTCCGGACAATTAAAATTGTGTCCGTTTAAAGTTTGAAAACAATTTTCTTAGATCTAGTTCGACCTGAATAAGCGAAAAATCATACGAAATGCCTCTACCATTTTGAATATGGATGGACCACAAAGGAGTGTAAGTTTTTGTAATTTCTTGCTCTCACATATACTGATAACAGGAAGCCTGAGTGTCACTCATTGGAACAATTTAATGCCGGCGTTCAATTCGAACCCTGTATAATACATAATAATCAGAATCTCATTGGAAAAATACAAAAAAACCTTCATATCATCGTGAATATCTCTCTGAATGGATTTCATATCTTGATAACGGTTTCGTGTGCCTATCAACCAATAAGTGCAGGGTAGATAAAAACGTATTCAATTTAAGACACGGAGAGAATTATTTTTTGATTACAATGTGTTTCGTATTGTTCTGAGGAGAGTGGAAATTGTAACTCGTTCGTTACATCATGGAAGAAGTGACGGAGAAAGAACTAAAGGATGGTTCAGAAGACATCGTTCATCCTGACATGGTGAAAAAAATTAAAGAATTGCTGAATTCCAAAGGCATCAGAAACATCAAGTTACACGTAACAGCAGGAAGCACAAAGGGAGACAATTACTTGGGAATCATTGCGAAAGCCCAAGTGAGTGGCACGCACAAAGACGGAGGAGAGAAATTCGAACTGAATTGGATCGTCAAGAGCGCCCCAACAATCGAAGTTCACAGGCAAATGGTTAAAGTAGACTTGATATATGTACGCGAGATTCTGATGTACAAGGAAGTTCTTCCTTGCCTCAAGCAGTTTCAGACGGAGAGAGGCGTGGTTGACGAAATAGGGGAGACCCCGATATTCATCACGTCCTGCTCAGAACCTTACAAAGAAAGTCTGGTGATGGTAGACATGAAGACTCTGGGGTATGTCATGAAAGACCGGAAGAAACCATTAGATTTGAATCACGTCAGCTTGGTCATGAAGGCCTACGGAAGGTTCCACGCGATTTCCTATGCGTTTAAAGATCAGGACCCGGAGGGTTTTGAGCGAATTCGCCATCTAACGGAGGAAGACTTTTTTAAAAATTCCGACTGGGAAGATATGAGAGCGTACGTTGAAACGTGTAACTCGAGAGTATTGAAGCTTTTAGATCCAGAGAAGGAAGCAGATGTCATTAATGTTTACAAAAAATATAGTGCAAAAACGTCTGATATTTTAAAAGATCTTTTTGAATCTGCCTTTGTTGATCCCTTTGCCGTCGTTGGACACGGAGATAGTTGGATTAATAACATGTTATTCAAATACGGGGTAAGTATATCTGTCGTATACTCTAACTGTAAAATAACTGGTTTTCAACAATATTTATTAACAACAAAAAAGTTAATAAGTATGTAAAAACTAAAAATATTTAATATCACGGATGCTATATTTTGTTTTTTTTTTATTTCGGAAGAATACTTTGAAATTTTGGCGTTAGATGCGAGCTTTTAGAGTTTTTAGCGACAAAATTTCATTCGAAGAACTTACTCCTCCGAAATAAAAAGAGTATAGTATATTTTACATTTTATATAAAACACAACGTGTAAAATGTTGTATTGCCATGTTGTTTTTTTTATTTGTAAACATAGCAACTGTATATTTTTATAGAAATCATGTCAATGCATGTTCGCAAACGGTTCACTTTTTCAGTTTCGAGTTTTAATTATTTACAGTTTATTTTGAGATTAAAAAAATGATTTCCTTTCTGGTTCTCTTCTGGTATAATCCGCTATTTTCAGTTACTTTCAAATTATTTTTTTTTATTCACTAGTACAATAACATACCTACGATTATCGAATAACACGAAAATTTGGAAATTATATGAACTAGAAAAGTTTTGCTTAATTTGTTTAAACTGGAAAGACTATTGATCCGTTTTTTTGAAACGAAGACGAACGAGATGAGGAGCTAAGGTTTATGTAAAAAACAGAAAGCAGATTTAATTTGAACCGATCTTTAACTTATACAATTGGTTTCATGTTACTAAATATAAGTCAAGTATTTACGATTTACAGATAATTTTTTTATTATATGTCGATTGGACCAATAAGAATTAGGAAAGTTTTGCTTAACTTCTGTAAACTGGAAAGACTATCGAGAGCTAGTTTTATGTGAAAAACATTGAAAGCAGATTTAATTTGAATTGACCTTTAACTGGTTCAACGTTATGTCAAGTGCATTCATGATTTACAGATCATTTTTTTGTTATATGCCGATCGGATCAATCTGAGAGTGACTTCCGACTGCGAGCGGCAAAGCTGTTTTACGAAAGTTAAAAGGAGATAGCTACACTTATAAAAGTGATGGTATTTTCATTATTATTTTATGTTTGTTTGTAGGATTCATTACGTCCAGATCGACCAACAAAAGTTTGCCTCCTCGACTGGCAATTGGCACGATTTGGATCCCCGGTCTTCGACCTATCCTACTTCATCTTCACATGCACTGACAAGGCACTTCGCGATCAATACTACGACAAACTAATCAAATTATATTATTACTCGCTGTGTACCCATCTGGTAGAGTTGGGGAGCGATCCTGAAAAACTATTGCCCTTCAAAATTCTGGAAGCACAACTCAAGAGGTACGCCGTGTTCGGCTTGCACATGTCCACCATGGTGTTGCAAGTGATGATGAGCGATGTCGACGAAATTCCCGATTGGGAAGAGAGTATGACGGCTGAGGATGTGTTCGAGGCTTACCAGTACGAGTCGAAAAATCAAGACGTTTGTAACAAAAGAGTTCGTGATAATGTTGTTGATTTTTATGAGAAGGGGTATCTGGATTTTCTGCTGTAATAATAGAATGTGAAAACAAATATCATTAAAATTATTTATGTATTTCGCAATTGCTTTTAAAATATTTGAATTGCCTGTTTCCATCTCTTTTCGCAGACTTTTCAAATAAGTACAGGCATCAGTAGAGGGGGTTGTGGAACCTCCTCATTGAGAATGAGAAGAAACGACCGGACAAATTCTTGGTCAAGGTCGGAGGAGGTTTCAGATCTTGATTTGGAACATCCTCCAACCTTGACCTAGAATTTTTTCAATCGTTTCTCCTCATTGAGGAGGTATCAGAATCGGTCCAACGTGACGTCAAAATGACGTAATTCTCTTACGACTTATATAGGTTTGTAGGAGATTTTACGTCATTTTGATATCAAATTCTCCTGCGAATCTATTCCCCCGATTCTAGAATAAGGCTCCTGGTCGATTCGATACTTCTCTGTTACTTCGTAAAAGATTTTAAGTCGGCAAAAACAAATTTCTTAAATCTAGTTCGATTTGAATAAATGAAAAATCATATAAAATGGCTCTACTATTTTGGATATGGATGGATCAAAAGCACGTGTCACTCATTGAAACAATATTGCCCTTGAATGCCGGCGTTCAATTCGAACCCTGTATAATATATAATAATCAGGATCTCATTGGAAAAATACAAGCATACCTTCATATCATCGTGAATATCTGTCTGAACGGATTTTAAATCTTGATAACGGCTTCGCGTGCCTATCAACCAATAATTGCAGAGCAGATAAAAAGGAGAGAATTATTTTTTTTTATTGTGATGTATTTCACGTTGTTCTCAGAGGAGAGTGCAAATTGTAACTCGTTCGTTAAATCATGGAAGAAGTGACGGCGAAAGAACAAAACGATGGCTCAGAGGACATCGTCCATCCTGACATGGTGAAAGAAATTGAAGAACTGCTGAATTCCAAAGGCATCAGAAACATCAAGTTACACATAACAGCAGGAAGCACAAAGGGGGACAATTACTTGGGAATCATTGCGAAAGCCCAAGTGAGCGGCACACACAAAGACGGAGGAGAGAAATTCGAACTGAATTGGATCGTCAAGAGCGCCCCAACAATCGAAGTTCACAGGCAAATGGTTAAAGTAGACTTGGTGTATGTACGCGAGATTCTGATGTACAAGGAAGTTCTTCCTTGCCTCAAGCAGTTTCAGACGGAGAGAGGCGTGGTTGACGAAATAGGGGAGACCCCGATATTCATCACGTCCTGCTCAGAACCTTACAAAGAAAGTCTGGTGATGGTAGACATGAAGACTCTGGGGTATGTCATGAAAGACCGGAAGAAACCATTAGATTTGAATCACGTCAGCTTAGTCATGAAGGCCTATGGTAGGTTCCATGCGATTTCCTACGCGTTTAAAGACCAGGACCCGGAGGGTTTTGAGCGGATACGCCATCAAACGGAGGAAGACTTTTTTAAAAATTCCGACTGGGAAGATATGAGAGCGTACGTTGAAACGTGTAACTCGAGAGTATTGAAGCTTTTAGATCCAGAGAAGGAAGCAGATGTCATTAATGTTTACAAAAAATATAGTGCAAAAACGTCTGATATTTTAAAAGATCTTTTTGAATCTGCCTTTGTTGATCCCTTTGCCCGTCGTTGGACACGGAGATAGTTGGATTAATAACATGTTATTCAAATACGGGGTAAGTATATCTGTCGTATACTCTAACTGTAAAGTAACTGGTTTTCAACATTATTTATTAACAACAAAAAAGTTAATAAGTATGTAAAAACTAAAAATATTTAATATCACGGATGCTATATTTTGTTTTTTTTTTTATTTCGGAAGAATACTTTGAAATTTTGGCGTTAGATGCGAGCTTTTAGAGTTTTTAGCGACAAAATTTCATTCGAAGAACTTACTCCTCCGAAATAAAAAGAGTATAGTATATTTTACATTTTATATAAGACACAACGTGTAAAATGTTGTATTGCCATGTTGTTTTTTTTATTTGTAAACATAGCAACTGTATATTTTTATAGAAATCATGTCAATGCATGTTCGCAAACGGTTCACTTTTTCAGTTTCGAGTTTTAATTATTTACAGTTTATTTTGAGATTAAAAAAATGATTTCCTTTCTGGTTCTCTTCTGGTATAATCCGCTATTTTCAGTTACTTTCAAATTATTTTTTTTTATTCACTAGTACAATAACATACCTACGATTATCGAATAACACGAAAATTTGGAAATTATATGAACTAGAAAAGTTTTGCTTAATTTGTTTAAACTGGAAAGACTATTGATCCGTTTTTTTGAAACGAAGACGAACGAGATGAGGAGCTAAGGTTTATGTAAAAAACAGAAAGCAGATTTAATTTGAACCGATCTTTAACTTATACAATTGGTTTCATGTTACTAAATATAAGTCAAGTATTTACGATTTACAGATAATTTTTTTATTATATGTCGATTGGACCAATAAGAATTAGGAAAGTTTTGCTTAACTTCTGTAAACTGGAAAGACTATCGAGAGCTAGTTTTATGTGAAAAACATTGAAAGCAGATTTAATTTGAATTGACCTTTAACTGGTTCAACGTTATGTCAAGTGCATTCATGATTTACAGATCATTTTTTTGTTATATGCCGATCGGATCAATCTGAGAGTGACTTCCGACTGCGAGCGGCAAAGCTGTTTTACGAAAGTTAAAAGGAGATAGCTACACTTATAAAAGTGATGGTATTTTCATTATTATTTTATGTTTGTTTGTAGGATTCATTACGTCCAGATCGACCAACAAAAGTTTGCCTCCTCGACTGGCAATTGGCACGATTTGGATCCCCGGTCTTCGACCTATCCTACTTCATCTTCACATGCACTGACAAGGCACTTCGCGATCAATACTACGACAAACTAATCAAATTATATTATTACTCGCTGTGTACCCATCTGGTAGAGTTGGGGAGCGATCCTGAAAAACTATTGCCCTTCAAAATTCTGGAAGCACAACTCAAGAGATACGCCGTGTTCGGCTTGCACATGTCCACCATGGTGTTGCAAGTGATGATGAGCGATGTCGACGAAATTCCCGATTGGGAAGAGAGTATGACGGCTGAGGATGTGTTCGAGGCTTACCAGTACGAGTCGAAAAATCAAGACGTTTGTAACAAAAGAGTTCGTGATAATGTCGTTGATTTTTATGAGAAAGGGTATCTGGATTTTCTGCTGTAATAATAAAATGTGAAAACAAATAAAATTAAAATCATTTATGTAGGTATTTCGCAATTGCTTTTAAAATATTTGAATTGCCTATTACATCTCTCTTTGAAGAGTTTTCAAATAAGTACAGGCATCAGTAGAGGGGGTTGTGGAACCTCCTCATTGAGAATGAGAAGAAACGACCGGACAAATTCTTGGTCAAGGTCGGAGGAGGTTTCAGATCTTGATTTGGAACATCCTCCAACCTTGTCCTAGAATTTTTCCAATCGTTTTTCCTCATTGAGGAGGTATCAGAACCGGCCTAACGTGACGTCAAAATGACGTAATTCTCTTACGATTTATGTAGGTTTGTAGGAGAGTCTACGTCATTTTGATATCAAATTCTCCTGCGAATCTATTCCCCCGATTCTAGAATAAGGCTCCTGGACGATTCGATACTTCTCTGTTACTTTGTAAAAGATTTTAAGTCGGCAAAAACAAATTTCTTAAATCTAGTTCGATTTGAATAAGTGAAAAATCACATAAAATGGCTCTACTATTTTGGATATGGATGGATCAAAAGCACGTGTCACTCATTGAAACAATATTGCCCTTGAATGCCGGCGTTCAATTCGAACCCTGCATAATACATAATAATCAGGATCTCATTGGAAAAATACAAGCATACCTTCATATCATCGTGAATATCTGTCTGAACGGATTTTAAATCTTGATAACGGCTTCGCGTGCCTATCAACCAATAATTGCAGAGCAGATAAAAAGGAGAGAATTATTTTTTTTATTGTGATGTATTTCGCGTTGTTCTCAGAGGAGAGTGCAAATTGTAACTCGTTCGTTAAATCATGGAAGAAGTGACGGCGAAAGAACAAAACGATGGCTCAGAGGACATCGTCCATCCTGACATGGTGAAAAAGATTGAAGAACTGCTGAATTCCAAAGGCATCAGAAACATCAAGTTACACATAACAGCAGGAAGCACAAAGGGAGACAATTACTTGGGAATCATTGCGAAAGCCCAAGTGAGCGGCACGCGCAAAGACGGAGGAGAGAAATTCGAACTGAACTGGATCGTCAAGAGCGCCCCAAAAATCGAACTTCACAGGCAAATGGTTAAAGTAGACTTGATATATGTACGCGAGATTCTGATGTACAAGGAAGTTCTTCCTTGCCTCAAGCAGTTTCAGACGGAGAGAGGCGTGGTTGACGAAATAGGGGACACCCCGATATTCATCACGTCCTGCTCAGAACCGTACAAAGAAAGTCTGGTGATGGTAGACATGAAGACTCTGGGGTATGTCATGAAAGACCGAAAGCAACCATTGGATTTAAATCACGTCAGCTTGGTCATGAAGGCCTACGGTAGGTTCCACGCGATTTCCTACGCGTTTAAAGACCAAGATCCAGAGGGTTTTGAGCGGATTCGCCATCAAACGGAGGAAGCCTTTTTTAAAAATTCTGATTGGGAAGATATGAGGGCGTACGTTGAAACGTGTAGCTCGAGAGTATTGAAGCTTTTAGATCCAGAGAAGGAAGCAGATGTAATTAATGTTTACAAGAAATATAGTGCGAAGGCGTCTGATACTTTAATAGATCTTTTTGAATCTGCTTTTGTTGATCCCTTTGCCGTCGTTGGACATGGTGACAGTTGGATTAATAACATGTTATTTAAATACGAGGTAAGTATAGTATCTGTGTTGTAGTGATGCTCACTTATGCCATATTTCTTCACCTCCTGATAAAGTTGTTATCTGCTAGGTATTATCCTTGGAAACCATTGTATCGATAATAGTTTCCCAGGCAGATAAATTTATCAAGAGATGAAGTAATCGGACATTACTCGAACTGGAAAAATCGATTGCTGTTTGAAATAACGTTTTAACTGGTTTTCAACAATATTTATTACCAACGAAAAAGTGAATAAGTATATTTATAAAAACTAAAAGCTCTTAAAATCAGAGTTGTTTTGTCTAAAAGAGTATATAATATAAGGATGCAGTACTGTACAAAACACAACGTGTACCATGTTTCTTTTTGTTTGTATACATAGTAACTGTCTGTATTTTTATAAAACGCATTGTATAAGTGTAGTTGGTTGCCTACAGATTGCGTTTTTTTTATAAAAGTATAAACAGTTGCCAAGAATACAAATAATTTATCGAGTCGTGCCACGAAATTTGGAAGGCGTGTCTTAGCTGGACTAAAGACAAATAAGCCATTGGCTATTGCCCGTCTCGATGTTGTTTTACAGTAAAGCTAAGACATGCCGTCTAATAGCGTTAGCTACTGGCTGCACTAGTGTTGTATTCTGTGTCTAGTATGCACTGAGCACTGCACTGATTGTATTTCCATCTCGGTTCAGCTTTATGTAATAAAATGAGTGCACACTGCATAAAATGCAAGTTTCTTGGCGCGAAATTTAAAATTAGTTTTCGTATTATTTCCATCTCTCATCGATTAGTCGATCTTGTTTCGTATTCTGCCTAATTTTACATTGTTTGTTGTTGTTTGGCATTCTTATACAGTTTTTGTCACAGTAAGATTGTTTTGGCGCGAAATATGAAGTTGATTTTCTTCTTCTTTGATTTTTATTTATATGTATATCAGCGTTCATCACTGAATGAGAAACGTAGCCCTTCTTTTCTATTCATTAATTTCTTATTTAGCCTTCGTTTAGCGCCACCTGCATAAATTTTGCAGAATCAAAACCCTGTAGGCGCGAAATTTGAATTAGTTTTTCTTTTATTTACTTCAAATATCCTTCGCTGGATAAAAGTCGTCGACCTTCTTTGTCATCGACATCGAGTTTCTACGAGTATTATGGATGATGGTGTTGGTGCTGTCTATGCAAATAGCACGCAGAAAGTGAGCTAAACCTAGATTTTTTTACTCATCACTTGATAACCGCTTCTGAATACTAGTTCTATTCATAACACAATGAAAGCGGTTGGAAAGCTGAGTTGGTTGGGTTCGCTGGCAACGGGCTGTGGCCTCGGCCGGGCAATCATAGGTTTTGATTCGATTTATTTCCTGGTACACGCGGGTTCTAGGTGAGATTCATAAAATAAAACTCCTTCAAATTAGGTTTTCTGCATTTCCCCAGGTTGAAAAACATCTAGTAAGCCAACCGCAGCCGCAAGACCCAATGTATAATGACTGGCCCTAATAACTTGTTCCCCATAAGCTTAATGAGCTTAGGGCTTGATAAGACGTAAAATAGTATTTAAAAATTTGAAATTTTATGAATCATCTGTTATTTATAACGAGCAAAGCGCAAAGGTCAACAGAAACGAAATTCTTCAAAATTAATTAGGCACTCTGGTGTCGCGTACGCTCTCCTCCGATAAACAAAACGTCTAGATTTTATCTATTCGCAGTAATACATTTTTAAGATAGAGATGATAGATAAGGATAATAATTACATCTGGTATCTTTATAAATAAAAGCGGTTCAAGGCCGTCTTTGATTTTAAAACTTAGGAGACTTGCGAACCACTTGCAACTCCGAGTTTGGTAATTTAAATTTAAATCAGACCGCATTTAATTCACCTTTTCCAAATTTCATGTGTAACAATAAAAAAAAATGATAATTCGAGAAGGTTTGACGCTGGGGACACACGATGGATATTAAAATATATTTTTTTAAAATTTACATCAGCGCAGGTCGTCGAAATTTTTAAAAAAGAAAACGAGGAACGCTGTCTGTAGAAATTATTTTTTGTGTTATTGTAAAAACGTGCGGAAATCCATTTTCCATCCCCTTCTGCCCCCCAATTTTTTTAAACAATTCGTATGGATCTCGTTTTTCTATGTTGGTAGCGCTTCGGGTTTGGCAAAAAGTCAGAAACCGATTTTCCAATTTATTCTCCCTGGTTGGTCGAACGGCGTTTAGTAACGCCTCGTCCTTTCTTCTCTTTCTGGTTTCTACTCTCCTTACAAAACAATTTAAATAAATTTAAATACAAAAATATAGTAAACAAAAACGTGAAATTCAGTTTATTTAATTTTTGTTTTTAATATGAACAAATTTCTTTTAATTAAAACCGATTGAAATGATGTAATATTAAATAGGGGTAATTTTTTTTACAGAACATCAAACATTCAGTATTACAAAAATAAATAAATGCCAATGAAATTATAGCCTCAAATTAAATTGGGGAGAAGAGCGAATATTCAGTATATACACTCTAAAAACATATTATTACCACGTAACCAAATAATATTATTATAAGCAACTAATAAGTTGTTGCACGTAATAATATTAATTAACACACCGTGAAGAATTGTATCTTCATCCCCGAAATTAATTATAAATTTAGAAAACTGACTGCACTCTTAATTGAATGCATAAATTAGGCGCAATGTTACAGCTATCGTAAACTCGACTTCGTTGTTCCCATGATGAGTCGTACTGTATGTATCTTGGTTCCAGGAAATACTGAGGACTCGTTTCATTCTGACCTTGTACGCGTTATAATTCATTATAAAATTATTTAATCGCAATCCTAGTTTTAGAACAACATGCGTATTTACGTACTGAATATTCGATCCTTTACATCAGCGGTTTCCAACCTTTATCTTAAAAAAAAAATCTAACTTTAGCGCCTCCACCTTTTCTTTCCTTTCATAAATTAATGTAGGTAGAGGTTTATTTATAAGAACATATTTAATTATTAATTATGTTTTGTTACGAAAATTACGTTTCTGTTAAGTTTTGTATTATGAAAGAAGTTTATTTTATAAGAGTAACAAAAACGCAACGAACAAAAGACGATCGATTATGCAACAAATTCAACTTGAACTTAGAGGGCGCAACGTGGGCGTGTAATTGTTATATCTCTCTCACTCACGTTTTTTAACGTATCTTGCGTCGCATTTCTATAGATCATTGTCATGACAACGGGGGAACTGTTCAAATCTCAGGCGGTCAAAAAGCGATCGTAGGATGTCGCTGTTTATCTGTTTATCTGTTCATCAATATTGAGTACGGTGTGAAAAGTTCGCTGGTTATCATGGCAATGATGTAAACACAAGACATTAAGATGCGACGCAAGATATGTTAAAAACCATGAGTGATAAAAATTTTGAAAATTCATATCTCGAGAAATAGTTGAATTTTGACATGGCCAAGTTATACGTAAAATTTTGAGAAGAACCTAAAAATTTAAAAAATATAGTTACCAATCATCCTGCTTTTTGTAGACACCTTGTAGCACAAAGAAAGTATGCTTTCTTGAAAAAGGTAAAAAGTAAAAAAAAATTGGACTGAACCGTTTTTTTTTTTTTTTGAAAAGTTGATTATTTTAAAAACATCAACGTTTTCGATTATCACAACCTTGTATGTATGTCTGATTAAAATTGTCAGGTGTTGTTGTTTTAAAACAACTAATTGCTGCGCAGTTTATTTCTCATAGAACCGCAGAATCATTGCAAAATTAAGCAACTGTTGTGAACGAGCCTGATAACGAAGCTAAGTTTAAGTCCAGGAATGCTTTTGAATTTTTTTAAGATGATGTTGTGTGCCTATTGTGTAACTATAATTAGAAACATTATAAATCATTTATAAAGTGTTTAAATACCAAAGTTGGAAAATATTTGTCTGCTTCCCACGAATGATTAACAAAAAAAATAAAATAAAAAGGAATTTAAATCAACTTCTTCAATAATAGTTAATTGTATCCACAGTTTTTTTTTGTATCAAATGGACTAATTCATCCATTCGTATTTTTTTACCTTCATTCTTATAATAAGCGCAATAAGTTTTTAGCTGATGGTGCAGGTATAGTAAGATGTATTTTACGAAGTCGCTGTTTCACGTTTCAATATTTCTGAAGATATTAAAAACAAAAAATCCTGAATGGGACATGAAATCGCCTCCATTCAATTTATATAAATGTTTGAGTCCATTTGGACCAATTCATACTCCATCGAATGTATCACCAAGGAAACTGAAACGAAAGATAACATCCTTTAATATTATTAGCAAATCACTATACGACGGAGTTATATTTTTTGTTCGGTTTATTTCAAACGAGGCGGCAACGAACGTGTGTGGCTTCACGGCGTTATACATTTGCCGCCTCGTTTATATTTATTTAATCGAACAAAATATATAATTCCGTTCTGTACTAATTATATAACAAAATTTAGAAATGGTAGTCAATAAGAGGGAGTTCGCTCGAGCGTTTTCTAAAACATTCAAGCGCTCGCTTTTTTAACACAATGAATAGAACATATCAGATTTAATAGTTATGTTCACAGTGAAAAAAAAACGCCCTGGTGCGAACGCATACACATACATAAACCGATGAGTTCTGTTCACGACGTTAGAGAAAGCGAATGTTTTAAAAAACGCTCGTGCGAACGCCGCGCCGCCTTATGTTCATCTTTTTCTATCATTTTCAGAGTCGTAAATAGCCTATTCATTTCTTTAATTGCGATTAATTGAAAGGAGTACGTTCATAAAGACGTCGTAAAGTTTTTTTTTATTCGTTGTCGCTTTGGTTGTGAAGTACGAAATTGTGAAACAGCGTCTTGCTAAATTACATGAAACTGTACAATCTCCAAACAAATGAATCTTGATAAAAGTAGGCCGTGGAATAAAAAACGTACATCGCAACATGTTATAAAGGACGTTTCTTGTAAGCTTGCAATTACATCATTATTTTTCATGACGTCATATGTTCAAGATGTTGTTAAATCAACTGTTTTGAAATACGCGATCGCAGTACGCGATTTTAAGGTTAAATTCGACTTTAAGATTAAAACCGCGTTCTTTTTGAGACGAGATAAATTTATCTGATTTGAGTGTAAATATCAGCACACATATAATACTTCGTGTAACTGTGTAAAAAAGTAGCTGAGCGGAAATCGGATCAGAAAGTAACCTCAGACACCAAATGAACATGACAGAATTATTTTGGAAGCTCGTTTCTAGTACAAATGATCAAAAGGTGATCAAAAGTTAATTTAAACTACTTATTAACTATCTATAAAAAATCATTTTGTTTTCCCTACCTAAGTCAATAATCAAAACATTAGAATTTAAAATTTATTAATCATTAATTTTTTAACATTACTGTAGAGCTAAGTACTTAGAAAAAATATAAAAGTTTATTATATTTATTATATACAGCATATTTAACGATATATCCTCACAATCATATTATGTTTGGCATGTGTCTTCAAAATTGGTATCTGTCAATGGAACTGAATGTTTCCGACACGAACTGAATCTGCCGATATTTTCAAAATAGCTCGGAGTTGCACCTTGTTTTGTATACCCGAGATTCGAAGACCTTGAAAAAAAAAACAGTCTATGTGGAGTCATCCGACCAGTCGAAATTATCCTCGTCACTATCTTCATTTAAATTAATTATTAGGGGTGTGATGTCGCTCCGGTCAAATCGAACTTCTCTTTCCCACCATGATTTAATTATCTCTTCAGCATGTTTAATACAATTGCTCCATACTTCTGGAGTAATTTTTCCAAGAGCTTCTTTCCACAAAGCAACACAGTTATCTACCGACCTGCCATCTCGACCCACATGTTTGTTGTAGTATGACTTTGCAATTCCCCACACGTTTTCAATCGGGTTGAATATACAATGGTATGGAGGAAGGCGTAATACTTTGTGACCATATTGCATAGCCAATGTATCAGCCACATATGTTTTCTCAGGTTTATTTCTGCAATCAAATTATTGGTAAGTAATTCTTTACTTTCTAAATCAGACCACTACTTACAGGTGTACTAACTCTAATAATTGAGTCTTTAACAAGCTCGTATCAAAATTTATGTTCCTGTTTCTCAACCATTCTTGAATTTCCCCCTTTTTCCAAGTTGTTATCGGAGTTTTGTCTTCAACTGTACTATGATATGAAGCATTATCCATTATTATAATGGAAGGTTCTTTTAAGTTATTTAATAATTGATGTTCGAACCAGTGAAGAAAATTATCTTTATTCATGTACCCGTGGTAATCTGAATGCTGTGCAGATGTAGAGAAAATTAACTCGGCACCATCTATAAATCCATTTTCGTTTCCTGCGTGCAGAACAATGTACCTGGACAAAATAATATGTAAATAGATAATTTTATATAGTATTATTTTCATAAACCTTTTGCCCTCGACTTTTGTAGATTTTACACTTCTTACATCTTTATCCTGCCAAGATCGACCAACTATTCCATCTTGGAAAATCCAAGTTTCATCAATAAATACAAATTGGTATAATCCCTCATCTTTACTATTTATATATGAACGCAGGAAGTTCACTCGCTTAAATGCAATGTTGCTTATTTCCATGAGACCCCTACGGGGATCATCTTTCTTCCAACTAAATCCAATTTGTTTTATTATTCTCCAAAGTGAAGATCGGCTGCCTTCGAATATGAATTTTTCTTTTAGTTTAGCTAACAACGTTTGGAGCGTAATGTGTTCTTCTAAAATCATTAATTTAATTATAATAAATACTTATGTTCGTATGTAATACTTACTTCGTTCATACATACTGTATATCACATTACGAATTTCCGCTTTCTGTGCATCATCTAACTGGCAGACTGGTTTCGAACGAGAGCGCTTTTTGTTAGGACTACGCAGTGCATTTCCAGCTGTCACATCGGAACTGATATGGTTCACCGTAGACAAACTCAACTGCAAAGCTGCTGCAACACGCTAAAAGAAATAATGTCATTATATCTTCTACATAACTACTCACTTGCTGAATACATACCTCCCTCACAGCAGTTAAGGGAATCATTGGTCCACCAAAGTCACGTTCTTGCTCAAAGTATTTAATTAAAGAAGCTACTAGTTGCTTTGATTGACTAGTTAACGCTTTCTGCATGTTTATAACGATCGAATAACAGTGTAGTTTTGAAAAAAACTGTTTGTTACACGATTTTTAACTGATAAACTAAAAATAAACACGAACTACGAACTGAAACAATGACACTTGACAAATGCTTAACACTAAAATACAGGTTAGATAAATTTGGCACCGTTGCTCAGGTTTGCCAACAAAAATTGGCGTTATTTTGCTACATCTATATGCGCTCTTGAGCTAATCAAGATGGTAATGAATTTGAGGTCTTAGTGACGTAATTGCAAGCTTAGAAGAAACGTCCTTTAGCAATCAAGATTAAAGAATTTGCTGGAAATATTTTCATGCAAGCATGCGTATTGACTTTTTTTTTTACTGCGTCGCGAAATAATTTTTATTTTGCTTAGGAATGAACGTTGGACGTTTTCCTTTTCGTGACCTACCCCTCCCTTATCCAAAATTAATTGGGGCAAAATCTTAGTTGACGGATGGCATTGAAGAATTCGCTTTTGTCGAATTTAAATTATGACTTAGATTCTTTTGAATTGGAGTTTTAATGCTGCATTGTTTAATGGTTTTTAATGAATTCATGTTTTTTTTCCTCTTTAAAACTGTCGCTGTTGATGTGGCGACGTCACTTCGTACACCAGAAACGATCTTTTAGCTTCGTTTGAAATGCCAGCTCAACAATTTGCTTTTTACTCAAATAAATTTTCTGCATCTTAATCCAAGCGAACTGTTTAATTTAAACAGGTGTGTTTAACCCGTTAATTTAACATCGCTATTTCTGACGTTATCTCTTTCTTTCGCTTAGATTCATGCTATTTCTTGACGTTATGTCTTTCTGTCGTTTAGATTCTTTTATACTGGAGTGTTAATGCTGCGTGTGTTTAACGGTTTTTAATGAATTCAAGCTTTTTTTCTCTCTTTAAAAACGTTGCTGTAGATGTGGCAACGTCGCTTTATACACCAGAAGTGATCTTTTAGCTTCGCTTGAAATGCTAGCCCATCAATTTGCTTTTTACTCAAATAAATTTTCTGCATCTTCAGAATCCAAACGAACTCTTCAATTTAAACAGGTATGTTTAACTCGGTGATTTAACAGTGAATTTTCTTGATGTTATGTCCTTCTTTCTTTCGTTTAATGATTTTTAATGAATTCATGATTCTCCTTCTCAATGTTCACCAAGTCCAATTCAACCCAACGTAACTCCATTCGACTCGAGTAAAAAATTAAGAAAGAGAAACATTATAAGTAAATAAATGTAAAAATTTCAAGGTCAACCCAACCCAAATTCGTCCCAACAGCTAAAAACTCGCTTCTATTGAACCCAAACAAAAAACAAAAATTAAAATATTAAAAAAAATAAGTAAAAAAATTAAATGACAGAAGATTTATAAAGTCAACCCAATCTAACCGTACTCAACATAATTATTTGCTTTAATAGTTGTTGTTACGCTTTGAAAAATAGGTTTTGCTTTTTGTTATATTTCTCATTTCTAGAAGAGTTTATTTTTGTTACCTTTTTTTATTTTAATAAAAGTTTCGGGTTTAATTTCTGGGAAATATAAATCGATTCTTTTTTTGCTTGATTTTTACTTGAATATCGATATTGGCATGTGCGATGTGAATCGATTCAAACACCGATGCTTTTGACAAAACAATTGGTATCCCTGCTGGTTATGATTAGTACTAATGAGAGATTAAGTGGGGCGTGAAGAACGAGACGCAGATCGGGGGAAGTCCACTTCTAGGACAAAATCCGCTAGAAAAGGTCTCTAAAATCGTCGACCGTTAAAATATCGAATTGTATTAGCAACAATGGCTACCAGATAAAAAAATTATTTACAGAAATGCTTTGGCGAATATTGAATTGATGTTTGAGCACCTCCCAAATTTTATACCGATTTATAAGTACCTGTGTTCTCTTTCCAAAAATAATTTTCTGATAAATGAAATATGAAGAGAGGATATGTACTTTCGTGGCCGGTTTAAAAATATTTTAAAAGCTACACAAACTTATTTCAGCGTTAGCTCACACCAATATTGATTTATTTGACAATAAAATGTTATCGAGATCAGTTTTAGGAGTCCTTGCTACGAGCGTTATCAAAAATATGTTTAATGCCGAGTGAATTCTAACAGAATACATCCAGACTTTGCTCGAAATCCATTGAAGGACAAGACTGAAAATAAAACTGATGTTTCGCTTTTGTTCTATGCTAATCTGTATTTTAATCCATCGTATTTGATTATATTGTTACGAATTTGGGGTTCGTTTTAATTTATTTTGACATAAAAACTTGATATACTTAAGAAACTAATTTATTTTAAAGCGGAACGTAAACTGATTTATTTAAACATAAGCGAACGGCGACCGACCGCCTATCGAAGTTTCTTCACGCACAGAAAATTCCGTAACGCGAAGCAGACAGATCTTCGCATACGAATGTCAAATAATATGAAATTTATAAGAATTAGGAAAATTTGGCTAAATTTGTTTAAACTGGAAAGACTATCGAGAGTTAGTTAATTAAGTTTTATGTAAGAAACATTGAAAGCAGATTTAATTTGAATTGATCTTTAATTGGTTCAACGTTATGTCAAGTGCTTTCATGATTTCCAGATCATTTTTTTGTTATATGCCGATCGGATCAATCTGAGAGTGACTACCGACTCTGAGCGGCAAAGCTGTTTGGCGAGTTAAGTTAAAAGGAGACTACACTTATAAAAGATCGATCGGCATATAATAGATACTAAATGATGATACTTTCATTATTATTTTATGTTTGTTTGTAGGATTCATTACGTCCAGATCGACCAACAAAAGTTTGCCTCCTCGACTGGCAATTGGCACGATTTGGATCCCCGGTCTTCGACCTATCCTACTTCATCTTCACGTGCACTGACAAGGCACTTCGCGACCAACACTACGACAAACTAATCAAATTATATTACTACTCGCTTTGCACCCATCTGGTGGAGTTGGGGAGCGATCCTGAGAAACTGCTGCCCTTCAAAATTCTGCAGGCACAACTCAAGAGGTACGCCGTGTTCGGCTTGCACATGTCCACTATGGTGTTGCAACTGATGATGAGCGATGTCGACGAAATTCCCGATTGGGAAGAGGGTATGACGGTTGAGGACGTGTACGAAGCTTACCAGTACGAGTCGAAAAATCAAGACGTTTGTAACAAAAGAGTTCGTGATAATGTCGTTGATTTTTATGAGAAGGGATACCTGGATTTTCTGCTGTAATAAGAAAATGTGAAAACAAATAAAATTAAAATCATTTATGTAGGTATTTCGCAATTGCTTTTAAAATATTTGAATTGCCTATTTACATCTCTCTTTGAAGAGTTTTCAAATAAGTACTGGCATCAGTAGAGGGGGTTGTGGAACCTTCTCATTGAGAATGAGAAGAAACGACCGGACAAATTCTTGCTCAAGGTCGGAGGAGGTTTCAGATCTTGATTTGGAACATCCTCCAACCTTGTCCTAGAATTTTTCCAATCGTTTTTCTTCATTGAGGAGGTATCAGAATCGGCCTAACGTCACGTCTAAATGACGTAATTCTCTTACGATTTATATAGGTTCGTAGGAGAGTTTACGTCATTTTGATATCAAATTCTCCTGCGAATCTATTCCTCCGATTCTAGAATAAGGCCCCTGGTCGATTCGATACTTCTCTGTTACTTTGTAAAAGATTTTAAGTCGGCAAAAACAAATTTCTTAAATCTAGTTCGATTTGAATAAGTGAAAAATCACACAAAATGGCTCTACTATTTTGGATATGGATGGATCAAAAGCACGTGTCACTCATTGGAACAATATTGCCTTTAAATGCCGGCGTTCAATTCGAACCCTGTATAATATATAATAATCAGGATCTCATTGGAAAAATGCATACATACCTTCATATCATTGTGAATATCTCTCTGAGCGGATTTTAAACCTTGATAACGGCTTCGCGTGCCTATCAACCAATAAGTGCAAGTCAGATAAAAACTGATATAATGTAAGACTCGGAGAGAATTATTTTTGGATTAGAATCTATTTCGCATTGTTCTGAGGAGAGTGCAAGTTGTAACTCGTCCTTTACATCATGGAAGAAGCGACGGCGAAAGAACAAAACGATGGCTCAGAGGACATCGTCCACCCTGACATGGTGAAAAAAATTGAAGACTTGCTGAATTCCAAAGGCATCAAAAACATCAAGCTCAACATAACAGCCGGAAGCGCAAAGGGAGACAACTATCTGGGAGTCATTGCGAAAGCCCAAGTGAGTGGCACGCACAAAGACGGAGGAGAGAAATTCGAACTGAACTGGATCGTCAAGAGCGCCCCAACAATCGAACTTTACAGGCAAATGGTTAAAGTAGACTTGATATATTTACGCGAGATTCTGATGTACAAGGAAGTTCTTCCTTGCCTCAAGCAGTTTCAGACGGAGAGAGGCGTGGTTGACGAAATAGGGGAGACTCCGATATTCATCACGTCCTGCTCAGACCCGTACAAAGAAAGTCTGGTGATGGTAGACATGAAGACCCTGGGGTATGTCATGAAAGACCGAAAGCAACCACTGGATTTAAATCACGCCAGCTTGGTCATGAAGGCCTACGGACGGTTCCACGCGATTTCCTACGCGTTTAAAGACCAGGATCCGGAGGGTTTTGAGCGGATTCGCCGTCAAACGCAGGAAGACTTTTTTAGAAACACCGAGTGGGAAGAAATGGAGAAAACTGTTGAAACATATAATACGAGAGTATTGAACATGTTTGATCCTGAAAAGGAGGCAGATGTGATTAGACTTTATAAAAAATATAGCGTGAACGCTGCTGATGTTATATTAGATGCTTTTGAATCTGCCTTTACTGATCCCTTTGCCGTCGTCGGACATGGAGATAGTTGGATTAATAACATGTTATTCAAATACGGGGTAAGTATAACTGTCAAATATGATGTATTACAGTGTTAATCTATTATTTTTTGTTCATAAATTCGAAAAATCAATTCCTGTTTGAAATGTAGTAACTATGTGGTTTTGAAAAATTTATTTTATTACCAACAAAGAACGTAGACATGTCGCAGGGAAATGTTGAAAACGGTGATTTGTTCAAATCCCTAAGGTATATGACCAATTCACGGAAGATGTTAAAATAACAACCCTGTGAGGTGATTTCCCTAAAGAAAGTAAGCAATTTGATCAAATCCCTTAACATTTTTAGTGAAAAGATGAAATAAGATTGTTTAGATATTAAAAGTATTTATTTAGTAAACCATACATTATTAAAGTAAAGTAGATAATACAACAATAGTCATTCAAACACAAATTATTTATTCGATGCTAATTAACAAAAGAATAGGTACTTAAGCTGACATTCTTAGTAGTGAAAAGTGGTAGATTTCAATGATTTTGTTTTTTAATGATGCAGCAATTCTCTGTATGAAATCATTTTATTTTCAATTTTTTTTAGGAAAATATTTCATTATCATAAAAATTTACAAAGATTCTTAGATTATTTTATCAACTAACTGCAACGAAAACATACCAAATAAACAAAAAAAAGGAAAGATATAAAAAAGCTTAATTATTCCTATATCTAGCTACATTTTTTGAAATCATTAATTAGAGCCACCTCTCTGATCATTGCTCATAATTTATAATATTACACGAAACACATGCGAAATTTACACTCTCGTAAAGCAAACTGTGTGTTGCATTTTCTTATTTGTAACTAGAGCCCGGATTCAGGTGCAATCTTAAGTAACGTGTCATCACTTCAAAGCGCCTGGATTCGAATGTAAAGGTGACTCATCACCTAGTAGCGCACCTGAATACGAATTCTATTCGTGATGATAGTGGTTGAAAGTCGAGTTTGTTGAGTCCGCTGACGACGGGCTTTGACGTTCAACAGGGCAACTCTAGGATCGGACTCAACTCTTCTTTTGGGGTTCTCCTCGTATGTAGGAGAGACAGAGCACTTACGTATCGAATTCATAATGCCTGGAGAGAGTAAAACATCTATTTAATAACTCTGTCGCAGCTGCAGTAATAACTAAGGACCGGATTTTAGGTAGAATGCCTTTATTTATAATGTTAAGGTTTCAAAGATATTTCTATGACTTTCTTACCACCTAGAAATCCGGTGAAAGTCCAGAGGTTGAGACTTCAAAGACATGAAATAGAAAGTATTTCGAGATCTAAAATTTTATGAATCACACATTATTTATAAGCAGAAAAGTGTAAAGGTCAGTGAACGAAATTCTTCAAAGTTAATTACGTCGTCGCGTACGTTCCTCTGATAAACATAACAACTGGATTTTATCTATTTGGCAGTAATACATTTTTAAGATAGAAATGACAGATAATTTTATAAATAAACTCGGTTCAAGGCCGTTTTTTTCTTCTTACTTCAATCAAATCTTGTATGACGCTGCGACCAACGTAATTGTCACCACTTTCGCATCTCGATCCCATTCGAAATGTGAAATGTAACTTGAGAACTTGCTTGGATTAAGAAAATTCTTCAATGAAAGGAGGACGAAATACGAAAGGCAAAAAGAAGAATAAAGAGCGGGATTTTAGAAAAACTCAAAACTGATATGAAAACAAAGGAAGAAACTGTGGTATCTCATACCGGAAAACAACGATTTTTATTTGTTCTTAGCTCCCTTTGCGTTTACCGAGAGAGTCCTTTTCGTTCACTGGTTTTCAGTCCAATGAGAACGGATGATTTTTTATTTTCTGTCCTTTTCAGTTTTTCTTAATGGCCTAAGAAAAAAATTATGATTTGCTTTCGTAAAATACTTATTTTTAAACCGTAACAGATTATCACTATCTGAGATATGCGATTGCCAGCGATTTTATTAAAAAAAAATTGCGGGTGGGCGTGCAGGCTTTTTTATGATTGGGCGCTTTTAATATTGCTGGTTAGGTGAGACACCGCCAATTACATGTTTAATATGCGAGCACGCTAATTGCTTTACATGTAATATGACTCGGTTATGCTGCATTTCTCAAACGAGTTCAATCGACTTGGTGTTATTTGTCAGCATGAAATTCCCTCTATTAACATGTAAATTTTGTACATGAACATGAATTTGATCTGCAAGCTAAGTAGAAGTAGGTAAATCATGCTAGACAATTTCCGCGGCGCGTCAATGACATTCTGTTGTTCCAAAAACAAGTTTTGATAATCTTTTTCAAATGAGACAGTATACTCTAGCTATCAAAGAAGTTACGTGTTAGTGGTTGAACCCCGCAAAATATTTAATTTCCAAGTTTGATTATAGCATAGACCACAATTATATGTATAGCGACAATACTTAATTCGTCATGTTTATAAAAGGGCATATTATATATCTTAGATTTGTTTTTTTTTTGTGGACGTGGTACTTTCATTAAAATCGTCAGGTGCTGCGGTTTAAAACAATTATAAATAATCGCTGCGCAGTTTTTTTTTTCCAGAGAATTGCAATATCATTGCAAAATTAAGTAACTGTTGTGAACAAGCCTGATAACGAGACGTTTAAGTCTAGGAATGATTTTGAATTTTTTTTTTAAGATAATAATTGGTGCGTTTCTACTGTCTCGACTATAATTAGAAGCATTATAAATCATTTATAAAGTGTTGAAATACCAAAGGTTGGAAAATATTTTTTCTCCTTGCTTTTGTCATCTATTGTAAAAAAAAGTACTCTTAGATCTATGTATTTACTCCTAAATTTTTCAATTCTATGTTGAAGTTAACTTTATTTTAATGTATTCCGAACGACCGATTGATAGGTTTAAGAATTTTTATACAGAGTGTGTTATCGGTAGGTAACGATTTCTTCAGTTGCCCCTTAAATATTAGTTAAGAAAAAAAGTGTTCGCCTTAAAAAGTTCAATTAGTAATTTATTCTCACATACACAGTACGTTATATTTTTCAGCTATTCAAAAAAAAAAGTATATCAGTATAGGAATTTAGGGCTACAGTTGCCGAATAAAACACGTTTGACTTTAAGAGGTCTATCGAAGTATGCAATAAAAATTAGTACATTCCGTTTAAAAAAGACCGATGAGAAGCTAGCAATAAAATTCCAGCAATGAAATTATAAAATTTCAAAACGCTGCCACCGCTAAAATAACGATCACAGATCAATAATATTTAATCTATTACAAAGAGTATAATGTGTAGATTCCCCTCATATGAAGAAACTGAAAAAATATTTGATATTAAGTTAACTATGACTATTTAAACCAGCATAAGTCATTATTCATATATCGCACCAAAACAACTGCTTTCACTGAAAATTTTCACGTAGTCATAAAGTAAACATACATATCTATTTAATAATGCCTTCAGAAAGTTTTAGCCGGTTGATTTGAAGTAATTAGAAATTAATTAAAAGTGGCGCTCCGACCAATGAAACAGAACCAATTTCAAATATTCATAACTTTTCTCAGAGAACTTGCATAAAAATTCTGTTTGCAGAATATTAAAGCACGGATCGAAATCTATCGTCTAAACCACCCTCTGAGTTTTAGCCGGTTGATTTGAAGTAATTAGAAATTAATAAATTGTGACGTTTGCAACAATAAAAAAAACTTTACTTTGCGCTTTGTGAATTATGGCCAAGGTTTGAAGTTTGCATTGAGTACACAGGGTGTTCAAAGTTTTTGTTATAGGCACACAACAACTTCGTTATTGTGGAAGGTACGAAGTCGTTCAAATTGGCAAAAATATACTGCTTTTACTCAAGATTAGTAATTAAGCATTGTCCATGCGTAAGCTGACCGGATCAGTCAGATTACGGTGGAATTCTCGATATGTTCTTCTTCTGATGAGGCCTCAATTAGGGCCGAAATCGCTATGAGAACCCTGTTGCAATTTAGCTGAATTGTAGCAGATTTTTAATGATTTTTTTAATGATGAGTACAAATATCGCAATAACTCCTTTATTATTTGTTCTGAGGTTAAGTTTAGATGATTTGAATGATTTCGTACCTTAATAATTATGAAGTTATTGTATGCATACAGTGTTTCCCAAAAGTAACGGATAAATTCTATAAAATGGTTAAGAAAAGGAAGAATTCTCAGGTCGATTTTTATTTTTAAATCATCATTTGAGGATGTAATTTTCAATCCCCCATCTCTAAGCTATAACAACACAACTTTAAAAATTCAAATAGCAAAGTATCTTTTCTATCTGCAAATTTTTCTTCTTCCCACATATTATTTGTGCATCATAGTACTTTTATTTAAGCTTTAATAATTCGCGATTACTGAGAATCACTGGGACACACTCTATATTGGAAACTTTGATCACCCTATATAGACCGTTTAAAAATAACTCGGCACTATTGCAAACTATTTTATTATTAAAGTTACAGATACAATTAAATTAGCAAACTAGTAGTATCTTTCGTCCTGATTGCAACGATGCATTCAAAAAAACAAAAAACAATTGAACATCGCATTTATAAAATAAAGGAAAAAGAACACGTTTTCTTTTAATAGAACACCCTGTATATTATTTGACCAATCGATAGAGTATAAAATTCTGAATTAAAATTATTCTTTATCATTTTATCGGAAATTAATAAATAAAGAAGATATTTTGATTTTTTACAAATTCATTAAGATGGCTGTGTTTCAAGAACAAAACATTTGAAAGCCGTGTATGTATTTGAAAACATTAATTTTGGTTCATTTGTTTATTATAAAAGGTGTTTTTGTCTGAGTTTTGTAAAAATCTTTTAATAACAAGAATTTTTATAAGATGCATTTTCTGGCCCAGAACATGCATCTTATAAACATTCCTTTTGTTTGTACAAATCTTGATTTTTTAAGTACAAAATAATTCAGAAGGGACAATGTAAAGTTAATATTGTTTTACTCTTGTCAATGTCACAACTTATTACTTTGTAATAATTGGTACTGCTTCATTGGTCCGAGCGTCACTTTTAATTAATTTCTAATTACTTCAAACCAACCGGCTAAAACTCAGAGGGTGGTTTAAACGATAGATTTCGATCCGTGCTTTAATATTCTGCAAACATAATTTTTATGCAAGTTCTCTGAGAAAAGTTATGAACATTTGAAATTGGTTCTGTTTCATTGGTCGAAGCGCCACTTTTAATTAATTTCTAATTACTTCAAATCAACCGGCTAAAACTTTCTGAAGGCATTATTAAATAGATATGTATGTTTACTTTATGACTACGTGAAAATTTTCAGTGAAAGCAATTGTTTTGGTGCGATATATGAATAATGACTTATGCTGGTTTAAATAGTCATAGTTAACTTAATATCAAATATTTTTTCAGTTTCTTCTAATGAGGGGAATCTACACATTATACTCTTTGTAATAGATTGAATGTTATTGATCTGTGATCGTTATTTTAGCGGTAGAAGCGTTTTGAAATTTTATAATTTTATTGCTGGAATTTTATTGCTAACTTCTCATAGGTTTAAAAAAGTATAATTTTAGTGAATAACTAACTCACTTTTGGAACATGCTCTGTAAGTGAAAATAATTTAGCAATACAGAACTCCTTACAGGCGATAACTTTTGAAGAAGACATTTTTTTAAAATATATGTATTTATATATAGTTAATAGTTAAGAGGCTACTGAAGAAATCAATACCAATGACGCAGCCTGTATAATAAAAAGACATTTTAAAAGTCTTATTTCAGCATTTGCTTTCATCAAGAATGATTTCTTTGGTAGCACGTACTCAGTAAAGTAAAACATAATGGCGATCAGTTTTAAGAGCAATTGTCAAGAGCGTTATCAAAAACGTGTTGCCAAATCAGACGTGAGTGAATACTGAAAGAATTCTTAAAATGATTCAATCGAGATTTTTCAACGCTTTGTATGAAATTCGTAGAAGGGTGAGACTGCAAATAAAACTGATGTTTCACTCTGGCTTCCAGAAAAGTCCAACCGAACGTTTGATAAGTTTGATCTGCTAATCTGCATTTTAATCCACTGTGTTTGGTTGGTTATTAGAAGTATTAAAGATCGCAAGTCATTTTCAAATTCTATTTTATCGAACTGAAAGCCTAATCAGCTGTAACCCCCTTAGATCCACTTGATGACCTCTCACGTCATCACTATTTTATTACTACCTATTTATTTAGTAGCTTAAATTAATTCAACTAAAAGACTAATTAATATTTTTGGTGTTTGGAATACATTTTTGTCTGAAGCTTCACAATTAATTCGATTTTTTCTTTTAAATTGTAAATAATTAAATTTCTCACGCTGAGTAAAATAGGTAAATAAAACACCAAGTGGTTATAAAAGATTGTTATGACCTAACTGCTTCTAGCAAGCTTTAGAAGTGCTGGATCCTTAGGCGAGACGCAAACCAGAGCGCGGTGGCGGATTTGTTTGTTCTCCTTACGGCCACGTCGCCACCGCGCCCGTTTCCGCTCTGATCTGTGCCTCCCTTTATAATACATGTACAGCGGCCACTATAAAAGATTACCTCCGCCAAATAGTCGAATTATTTTAAATAAATAATTTTAATCGAGTTTACATTTATTCCTTCCTGGTCGTAATACGCATTTTCAGAAGTAAATTTTATTACAAGAAGAAAATAATTCTCTCATCGTCCTTGAACGCTGATTTTAAGCTCATTATTAATTACAGGGGGATATAAATTATAGTACGTCACGGCATTATGAAAAGCGTTGATTATTTATTTTTAAACTATTGATTTCGTGGTATTTCATAACAGCTAAGTACACCTATTTTTGTTTTTGCACGGTTGTTACCTCTAATAAGTTTAATTACTTTGCCCCCTCCCCCAGGTAAGACTTTTAATTTACGTTTTTTTAAATTAATCTATTGCATGTGACAGCAGCAAATACCTATTATTTAAATTACACGTAACGTCACAAATCGTATAACACATAATAAAAAAAATTAATTGTGTAACTACGTTTATTATATTATTATCAGAAAAATTTTGTGCAAATCGTTTTTGATTGCAGTGAAAACCTCGAGCAGCCTCTGTACAGCTGTTTCAGCCCTGCTTGGGGCTTCTTCAGCAGAGACATAGCTCGACATTCCCACTGCAAACAAAAAAGACTTGTCCAATTTATTCGCAATTGCGATGTAAGAGTGATGAACAGATAAAATAGCGACATCTTACGATCGCGTTTTGACCTGACATTGCAGTAGGATAGACAAATTGAAGCGGGATTTTCTGAAGAAGCCCCAAGCAGGGCTGAAACAGCTGTACAGAGGCTGCTCGAGGTTTTCACTGCAATCAAAAACGATTTGCACAAAATTTTTCTTAAACTTTCATTATGCTTTGACAGCAAGCATGGCCGCCTTGCATGGGAGACTTATTAGGAGCAAATCCCGCTTCAGTTTGTCTATCCTACTGCAATGTCAGGTCAAAAAGCGATCGTAAGATGTCGCTATTTTATCTGTATATTATTATCGGGGAAAAGAATTCAGGCCGCTTAGTGTTGGACGCGTTTTATGTTGAATGTACTATGCGATGCATCGAATTGTTATTGAGTGTAAGGGGAAGGAGTGGAAGGCGAGCGTTCGCATGTTATGGGCGAGGCTGATACAGTCCGAGTACTAAATTTTCGCACCGTTCTTGGAACAAGAGGCCTGAATTCTTTTCCTTGATTATTATTTTACATATTTTGTTTGTAGGATTCATTACATCCAGAACGGCCAACAAAAGTTTGCCTCCTCGACTGGCAATTGGCCCGATTTGGATCTCCGGTCTTCGACCTGTCCTACTTCATCTTCACGTGCACTGACAAGGCACTTCGCGACCAACACTACGACAAACTAATCAAATTATATTACTATTCGCTGTGCACCCATCTGGTAGAGTTGGGGAGCGATCCTGAAAGACTACTGCCCTTTGAAATGCTTCAAGCACAACTCAAGAGGTACGCCGTGTTCGGCTTGCACATGTCCATCATGGTATTGCAACTGATGATGAGCGAAGTCAACGAAATTCCTGATTGGCAGGAGGGCTTGACTGTTGAGGATATGACCGAGGCGTTCCAGTACGAGTCGATCAATCAAGACGTTTGCAACCAAAGAGTTCGCGATAATGTTATTGATTTTTATGAGAAAGGGTACCTTAACTTTCTCTTATAGTATATGTGTGAATAAATAAAATTAAAATTATTTATTTCGAAACTGCTTTTAAAATTTTTGCACTTTAAGAATTTGTCTGCCTGAAGTCTGTATTTGAGGACCGTCAGGCTGTCCCAACGATCTGTATTTCTGCCCACGCTGTAAGCATAGAAGTCGAATCTTCATTTCGTACATTTTCGGCATCATAACCAAGCAGCGGATGACCTGAGGTTTTACTTAAGGTTATTCAAACCGTAATCATTATATTAAAATTATTTTTATGGAATCTTGTAAGTAAATTTGTTTTATATTATATATACATTCATTCAACGACTTATAAGGTCTCGGGCAATGCAAATCGCCTGCATTCGTCATCAAAAACCTCAATTCCGCCGCTCACTGGTCATAACATCTATGTAGTACATGCTTGGCTTATGACGTCTACCTGACGTACACGTTCTGGCTTATTATATTCTGTTTTGCAATCGTTTAGCAAATGTTAAATTCAATTTTTAGTAAAATATTCAAATTTGGTGGCATGATAAATTTTACCAAATGAGGAACATCTGGAAGCAATGATATTGTCAATTACGACTTATATGTATAGTTAGCAGGGCAGTATAGTAATAGCATGAAGGAAAAAACATTTTTATAAAAAAAAATCTTAGACCATGTTTTTGACTGTGGAGATGACACAGACACAGTGTTACTCAATATTCTTAGCACTTTGGCCTAGTATGAAAGAAAGTGTGAAGTATCTTTTAACATTACGCACAGCAAACAGTGCTTTCCCATCACTCGGTATCTCGTTTTTTTTTTTTTTTTAATGGATTGATCTATTATTTATTTCAGTAATCGAGAGCACTTGAACTTAGGTTACTGCTGATATACCCATTTATTTTTAATGGTTCTTACATTAGACGTCTTCATCGCAAACAACTCGTCTCAGTTATAAAAAAAAGAAACACTTTCAAATACTTATTAAACCATCAAGATAACAAAGATTCAAACTGAAATTATATTTATAAAATACCTTATCTGCGTAGGTAGAACGTATTCTGTGTTAATTACAGATTTTTCGTCAAGGTCACTGAACTAGTGCATCGAGTGTTAAAAATATGAGTGATAAGCAGACAGCGGGATTCTTACGGGATGACGAAAGTACGCGTCATTCGCCAGCTGGTTCGATGAAGCGCTATGCCGAGATTATCGTCTTTCATTGCTTTCGTAACTATCACCAAAATAACACTGACATTTTTAGCTATCCTTATTGTACGTATTAAGCAACTAAAACAATAGTGTGTAGCGTGTCTCAAATATTTCTGAATAGATTGACGATGCGCGCGTAAACTAAAAAAACTGCAAGTTAGGCCCGATCTTTACATCTCTGATTAACCTTTAACCGTAGATTAACTCCTATAGAAACAATATTCTCTGTAATAGTAACTACGAAAATATATCAACGATTAAATTTAATGAAAGATGAAAATACCGGCCCTTAGGTCCGGTATTATAAACGTAAAATAAATTTACTATACAGTTTAATGCCTTAGTAACAATTGTAAAAATAATGATTGCTAAGGCATTACACTGTAGAGTAAATTTAACTTGCGTTTATAATACCGGGCCTAAAGTATTTTTTTTTCACTCTAAAAAGTGCATGCTCTGCATCACTGCTTATGATGTCTTACCCTGTGGTTGGAGAAAATTTCGATTTTGTTGTAAACAGCTTTCGCGATAATCCCCAAGAAATTTCAAAAATTGCAACAAGCAATCAAGAATTTGCAATACGTCATTCTCATCATTACTGTAAGACCGGCCGCAAAATTATCAAAACATATTCTTTTCATTATTATAAAAACATATTAATGCGTATACTTAAATATAATTAATCAAACGCTCACCCTTTCCTTCGGCTACTGGGAACCTTCCGCCACCGTCATCGCCCAATGACACATTGCGTTGATGCAACAATAACATGTGTTTACAATCATATGTCAAGAGTTAACAGTTATTTACTCACCGGGGACTCCCGGTCCCCAAGGCCACAACGGTCTGCACTTGCTCCACCGACCCTTAAGGTCTATTTATACTCACACTCGTGCCTCTATCATATCTCTTAATGGTACCAACCTTGGGCCTTCCCAAACTCATTTCTGTTGCTCTCTCATATGTTCCAATTCTCTAAAATATTATTTCCACAAGCACACTCTACATGCACCGCAGATAGCCTCACTTTGGTACATGCAAACACGCTCTACCCCACGTCTTGGTACTATCCGACCCGTAGATTCTCTACCACCAATCTACTCTTCCACCAGGTGGTGTGGCATCTCACCACCGGCCTCCACCTGGCACGTAAGGCTGGTGACAATTCCTCAGGGCCGCCCGCTACATCGGGTCCCCTTGGGATCACCTTGGACCGTGAACAGTACGTCGTTCACTCTCGGCTGCGTTTTTAAACCCTGTTAGTACGATCCCCCTTCGGGGATGGCTACTCATGCAATGATGTCCCCAACGTCCCCGACGTCCCAGACATCCCGCAACCACCCCCGCCAACATAGTCCAACTAGTCAGCGGTCAAGTGATGTAGCACCTGCCACGCCTTGCCGAGCCTAAACCCAGGGGAATCGCTCATTCATACCAAGCAAGAAGTAGATCAAGCTAATTCTCTACATATCATGCAATTTGCTATAATATACAACTTATCTCTAAAGCGTACTGCATCTCTCCGGTGTGGTGCACAATATTTCCTAAACACACCCTGTATGTACGGACCCTGTATATAATACACGCCGACTATGATCGTACGCAAACATCGCATACCCCGAGCCGCGAGCCGCGAGATAACGCCAATAACGCGCTTGCCGTGTAATAATAATTATTCCGCACGTTTTATGTATTATTAATTATTAATACCCCAAATACTTATTAGCGGGTGCATCGTTTAACAGCATATCAACCACTGCCCCGGCCCTTGGACGAAGCTATGTCGCCCCGACCGATTTTGTTTATTGTTTACGTTTCTTAAGTGCCATCTCGCATTCCAACCGTCTGGGCTTATATTCGATGCATTTTAGGCGAAACTGTAATTTCTTAAATTATACATCCTTTATATTTTTTTTTTTACTTAATAAAAATATATCTAACATTACTTTGAATTTAACAAAGATAATGAAGCTAGACGACCTACTAAATTCATAGAACGTAAATATTATGCAGATTGGCGCTTATCTGCATGTGGAAGAGATGGTGATTAAGTCAAAGTATTTCCACAGATATGTAAAATGAAAAGGCATCTTCCGCAACCGCATCCTTTGCAACTGCGCAAATTTACGTCTGAAAAGTGTCTGGGAAAGTTCAAGTTCAAATTGTCTATACGAGACAGGCAATGGATGGGGAATTATTTAAATTATTTCAAATATAAACTAATGCAAGTGGCAATGAATGTCAGTTATCTCCAAGACGGTGCTGGGTCCAAGGACGGCTTAGACTTCCCGGTACACGTGCAGATGATTGCTTGAGTTGTTTACGTTCGAATTAAATAAATAATATACTTCGAAGGTGACATGGCAAAATACACTTCACAGAAACTACTAAATCATTAACATTCTGCGACGCTATAAATGTATATAACCGGAGATAATGCGGTTTGGATGGTGCAGTGAGATAGAGCGCTTCCACGAGTGAAGTACACGGTTCACAATGGGTTTGATAGAAGAATTTATTGTGCATCCTGAAGTGAGGAAGAAGCTCGAGGGATTAATTGAAGAAAAGGGGATCACCAGGTACTCCCTCAAGATCGAACGCGGTGCGATCAAGGGTGATAATTATTTGGGGGTCATCGCGAAAGCAACTGTGGAAGGTGTTTGCGAAAAGACTGGCCAAAACGTTACCTGGAAATGGATCATCAAGAGCGCACCACAAACCGAAACATATCGTAATTTCCTCAACCTCGAGATGGTTTACAACCGTGAAATTCACATGTACGAGAAAGTTTTCCCTCTTTTCCGGAAGTACGAAGCCGAAAGGAACGTTCTGAGTCCGTTCACGTCGACGGCTTCGATTATCATGAGCTGTCTCGATGAGTTTCAGGAATCCTTGGTCCTGACAGATATGAAAGCACTTGGTTATCAGTTGAAAGACAGGAAAGTTCCCTTGGATTTTAACCACGTGCGATTGGTGATGAGGGCGTACGGGAAATTCCACGCGATCTCTTACGCTTTGAAAGACCAAAAACCAGAACTGATGAGGAAACTCGCCGAGGAGACGAAAGAAACCTTCTTTACTATAATTGACAAGGAACAACATCAAACCCATGCAAGTCTCACCTGCGAGAAAGCTATGAATTCCTTGGATCCCATCAAGGATCAAAAGTATTGCGAGGTGTTTAAGAAATACCGTGAGAACAGTTTCCAAGTTTTATTGGAGGCTTTTGAATTGAGTCACACAGATCCATATTCAGTAATAGTACACGGAGATAGTTGGGTTAATAACATGCTCTTTAAAAACGGCGTAAGTAATACTAAAATAATTACCACACACAACGTGTTGATTTGTTTTTTGTATGGTCCTTAAACTCTTTTCCTTTCTCGTAACACGCAAAGAAGATTGTTACGGTATTTGAAAAAGCAAAGCCAGTAATAAAATTCTGAGCAAATTATTTCTCCCTTACCATTTTACCCAAGAATGCACAGGAAAGCTAAAAGACGAATCAACACAGTATATTATATCGGAGGTGTTAGCATATAAATTAAATTAAATTAAGTCCACTAACTGTACTTTGTCGCTATGCACCGAGGTTCGAATTCGAATCTCGAATCTCTTTGGTTACATACCACACCACACCTTCCCATTTAATTTACCCTAATTTCGGGTAGCTGTAGCTTGAACGAGTTATTGCAACCAGAAGGACTCGAGTTCGAACCTTGATAGCTGGTAGCGAAAGTTACTAGAAGATTGAGTCACCCGAATGGTAAAGCATATGAAATGCAACAAGAAGAACTCTAGTTCGAACCTTGATAGGTTATAGGCACTTACTTCTTTTAATTTAATATTGCAATAATAATTTTATTCCTACACAGTTCTAAATCAGAACTGACTGCTCATGTCCTCTTTGTACTGCTCGTGCGCTGTCGTTAATGATGCTGCGTGTTTAGCAAGAGCGCATGAGCAGAAGCAAGAGCGCATGAGCAGTAGCAAAAGCGCATGAACAGTACAGTTCGGAACTGATTTAGAGCGCATGATCAGTACGGTTCCGAACTGATTTAGAACTGTCTAGGAACAAAGTTAATAAGTTCAGTTCCAAATTTGAATTAAATTTAAATTTAGGATCCGCAAAGATCGAATTATCCAACGGAGGTCTGCCTCTTGGATTTCCAATTGGCCATGTACGGTTCGCCAGCTTTCGACCTTTCATACTTCATCTTCACCTGCACAGATAAGGCGCTGCGCGACGAACGCTACGACCAAATGATCCGAATTTATTACGCGACCTTGTGCTCGCACCTAGCGGATCTGGGAAGCGACCCGCAGAAAGTGATCCCGTTCCACGTCCTGGAAGAGCAGCTGAAGAGGTACTCCGTCTACGGGTTGTACATGAGTACGATGGTGTTGCACCTGATGATGAGCGAGGTGGACGAAATCCCCGACCTATCAAAGGAGATGTCCAACGACGAAGTCACGCAGTCGTTTTTCTACGAGTCGAAGAACGCCGGTTACTATAACGAAAGGGTCAGGGGTGTCATCGTTGATTTTGTAGAAAAAGGTTATTTAGATTTTCTTAAATAAATCATTCTTGTTAATCTTGTTTTTGAAATTGTAATGAAGGAATTTCAAAATTCAAAAAAAAGAAACGTTTACGACTAAAAACATTGTATTATATTTACGCAATTCTTGCGTGTTAACAGATGACTGGCGTATTTTTTTTTTATTTAAAACAATAGAAATTTAATAACGCGAGAAACTGGAATTACATAACAGTTAATTACGTAAATATTTAAAGATTTAAGATTAGCAAACACGTTAAATATACTACGCCTGGCAAAAAAATCTGGGATAACTCTCTACATGCATTTTTGAGCTATTTTATTAGATTGAATGCAGCTTTAATGCCCGGTTTCTGAAACGATAAATAACTTTAGGTAAACATAAATTTTTCTTGTCAGATAACTTTATGAAAAGTATAAATTGTTTACATTGCTACGTATACAGGGTGTGGATAAAGTATGGAACAAAACTCATATTTCTGTTATCTTGGGTTTGATGAAAAAATCCTGAAACAGGTCGATTTTAGTTTTGTCCCGTGCATTTTATGACATAGTGAATTTCATTCTGTAGCCATCTGATTGCACCCAGGTGTGACGTCATCAGTTTTTTTAAAATGGTAACATTCGACTTTTATTATCCCTTGTCGTTAAGTATTCCATTGTGCATACAACGGTATAAAAAGTTTGGTATCTTACATAACAATTTTTTGGAGAAAAACACTTTCGAATTTAAAAAAATTAAAATTTTATTCCTATGATAAACTAATCAAAAATTATCAACAAATTAGATAAAATATCAACGGAGGTGTTCAAACTGTCCACCGTTGGCCATTTGACATTGGCCAAGACGGACGTACACACTTTCTACGGAACGTCGTATTGTCTCTGGGTCAATATTGCGAATTTCCTCGTAAATGCGAGTTTTCAGGTCATCCAAGTCATGTGGCTTATTTGTGTACACCTTTGATTTCACATGACCCCATAGACAAAAATCAAGTGGTGTGAGATCTGGCGAGCGGGCAGGCCAATCAATTGTTCCCCTTCGTCCTATCCATCTCCCTGGGAAAATTTCGTCGAGATACCTGCGAACATGCTGGCCAAAATGTGGAGGTGCTCCATCTTGTTGGAACCAGATTCAGGGATGAGGCGCATCAGGGTTGGCTTCGTCCGGAAACAGTATTACCAATGCTGGCACGAGGTCAAATCTTAGAAAATCTACATATCTTTCAGCGTTTAAATTTCCCTCGAGAAAGACAGGTCCCACAATGCGATCTCCTATTATTCCCGCCCACACATTAACTTTTTGTTGGGTTTGGGTGTGCTCCTCCCGAACCCATCGAGGATTTTCGCCCGACCAATATCTACAATTATGGCGATTCACCTGACCGTATATTTTAAAAGTTGCTTCGTCGCTAAAAAGCACATTACTGAGAAATTCGGGATTCTCATCGCATCGTAGCATCAATTGTTCACAGAACTCGTTTCGACGGTCGAAGTCAACTTCATTCAGTTCCTGAACGAGATGGACTTTATATGGATGAAGTTTTTCCTTCTTCAAGTACTTTGCGACTGTGGAAAAGTCGACTGCATTATATCTGGCAATGTTTCTTGTTGAAGTGTGGGGGTTGTTTTGAACTTCCAAGAGAATGTTCAGCCTAGTACCTTCTTCAGTTCTTGGACGACCTTGTTTGGGTCTGTCTTTCACATTGCCAGTTTCTGCGAATTTTGCCACAATTTTGCTCACCGTTGATCGCGAAATCGGTGTTCGGTTTGCATTTTCTGCATTGAACAATTGACAGGCTTCTTCATGGCTACGCATTTTATCACCAAAGCCAACCATAATAAGAATTTGAATTCTGTCTTGTTCGCTCAAATAAGCCATTTTCGTGATTCACTTTCAACACTACCAAATTTCCGTTCTAGTCAAAACGAATACTCAGGTGTAGTACTTGATATACGGTTATAAGCTAATTGACAGTACTTTGACATTACTTTCGTCTACGCCATAGTTACTTGCGTTTTTGAATTGTAAAAAACATCATCAACCGGAAATTTAAAAAATCATTCGGTTCTAGGAACAAACGATAAGGCCTGCATAGGGTTTTTTTGTTTCCCTTATGTCGACTGGTCGATGTCTCGATTGAAGACAATCCGAGTTACACCTCAGACGTATCTAATTTGTTGATAAGTTTTGATTAGTTTATCATAGGAATAAAATTTTAATTTTTTTAAATTCGAAAGTGTTTTTCTCCAAAAAATTGTTATGTAGGATACCAAACTTTTTATACCGTTGTATGGACAACACAATGGAATACTTAACGACAAGGGATAATAAAAGTCGAATGTTACCATTTGAAAAAACTGATGACGTCATACCTGGGTGCAATCAGATGGCCACAGAATAAAATTCACTATGTCATAAAGTTCACGGGACAAAACTAAAATCGACCTGTTTCAGGATTTTTTCATCAAACCCAAGATAACAGAAATAAGAATTTTGTTCCACACTTTATCCACACCCTGTATACTTTACCTACAGATAAAGTTTTGAGAAATGGTTTTTAGAAGTTATGGTGAGTTTATCTTGAGTTTTTTTCTACATAAAGTTATGTATCGTTTCAGAAGCCTATTCTTATCTTACTATTCAGAGCTTGTTTTTATGGTAATGTAAAAACACATCGTTCTATTTACAAAAATTTTGTGCAAATCGTTCTTGATTGCAGCGAGAACCTCGAGCAGCCTCTGGACAGCTGTTTCAGCCCTGCTTGGGGCTTCTTCAGCAGAGACGTAGCTCGACATTCCCGCTGCAAACAAAAACGACTTGCCCAATTTATTCGCATTTGCGATGTAAGAGAGATGAACAGATAAAATAGCGACATCTTACTATCGCTTTTTGACCTGACATTGCAGTAGGGTAGACAAATTGAAGCGGGATTTGCTCCTAATAAGTTCCCCATGCAAGGCGGCCATGCTTGCTGTCAAGGATAATGAAACATTCATTATCCTTGACAGCAAGCATGGCCGCCTTGCATGGGGAACTTATTAGGAGCAAATCCCGCTTCAATTTGTCTACCCTACTGCAATGTCAGGTCAAAAAGCGATAGTAAGATGTCGCTATTTTATCTGTTCTATTTACAGTACGACATATTACGTGTTCCAAATTTTTTTGGCGGGCATAGTACATTATGTTCAGTTGAAAGTTGTTAGATAGACATAGACAAAACAGTAAAGGAAGAGATTAGCATTCTGCCGCACTATCGTGATCATTGAGGTTTACTGTTCAGTGTTGCCAGCTTGGTTGTAAAAGCTCTTCGACACTTCCCATCGATTAAGACTGGAATACATAGTGGTATTTAACGGTTTGGTTATATACGAACGCCGGACCCCAGCAGAACTCATAAGCGGCAGAGTATTTTTAAACTATGGACACCGGAGTATTTCAGGAGCTTACCAAGACTTGGGGCAAGTTTTCCAGGACTCGGAGCGAACTCTACAGTTCCGGGCGTGACGTTAGCAAAAGCTCCCCGCGATGCAGTCGGTTATGTTCGTTATTAATAAAATATTAACACAATGTAACGCGCGCAGTTTTATCTATTTACAAATTAACATTGGTAATGTCAATTTGTCGAGATTATTAATTGTGTTAGTATTTTATTAATACAATTACAGAATATAATACAGAAGTTATCCTTTGAATGCGCATCAATTCAACTGTGAATATGTCAAACTTTTAAGGGAAATTTTCTGTTAATAATTGTTATGTCACACTTTGTAAATACAACATATAGATTGTTTTCGAAATATTTTGGGTTGTAACGATTAGGATTTGTTCTAAAATAATGTCAATTTACAATATATCACTGCTTTTATAACGATGTAGTTTCTATTAGTATCAAAAAATAATGCATATTTTAAATGACGCGGGCGTAGTAAACATACCTTTGCGATGTTAAGATTTACATGAGATTTAAGATGATACTAATTCATATTTAAATTTATGTTTTACAATGAAAAATCAGGCAGAACTACATTTTTATGATCGTTCAACCACTCACGATCAAGCCTCGCATTGTTTTCTCTTCTAACCATCCTATTTTGTAACTGATAACGACATCGATAAGTAATATATTCTGACCAATAAATACATCGAAATGCGATGTATGTATAGTGACACAATTATAAATACTTAATTGTAAACTAAAGTGTGCAAATACTGTGTTTGTGTTTCGCTTCAGATAAACAATTAGTGCACATTTTGGACCATCTCGAAGAATGATCAAGAATGCCTGGGTACCAGAAGGCGCCTCGAAACGCAAGCCCTCTAACTTAATTTGAAAATGTAAAGTCAAGGCAGGCTAGGTATAGATGGGTAAGGTAGACATACAGATGGGTATCATTCAGAGCGACATCTCTTGACCAAAAATGATATCTATTCCATTCTAATTTCAAATAGCATTCACGTTAACAATCTCAGCAGTAAATTCGCCTTCTGCCTTTAAAATTATTTTAAGAAAATCGATTGTTTTTAAGAAGAAAATGAAAGTTGAAGAAATTAAATGCGTCATAGTGAAGAGAGTTAAGCGGCGGCCTCCGCACCACCTTAAGGTAGACTGACGAGTTGTCAAATATATTTCTTTAATTAAAGACGAAGATTGGTCTTCTGTATCCTATTTATTTGGACTTTTGGCACGTACACTTGAACTCTTTCTTTTCTTTTGGGACACGTCATCGTTTGCTTTAACACCGACCTGTCCGAGATACTTACCTTAATCCTCAATCATCTGTAGCTATCCCTATTGTACGCTTTAACCAACCAATACAATAGTGTGTAGCGTGCTTCGGAGATTTGTGACTAAGAAGACTTCAAACACTTTGAAGTTACTTTATTACCCTTACAGTTACACTTGCTTATGATTCCGCAGTCTGAGGTTGGGAAAAATTTCGAAATGTCCTGAACTAGGGTTCGTTCTATTTCAAAATAATGTTTTGTAAACATTTTCCGTCGTAATAGCTTTCGCGATAACCCCTAAAACATTTCGAAAAATACTCAACTAGCGTTAATTATTTGGAATTTAAAAGAGATAAAGAAGCTAGGCGATCACAAATCATAGAACGCAGATAATGCAATACCAGAGATAATCCGGCTTGGTTGATATAGTTACAGAGCCCGACTTCTCGAGTGAAGTACGCCGTTCTCAATGGAAATGGAAGAATTTATTGTGCATCCTGGAGTGAGGAAGAAGCTTGAGGCAGTAATTGAAGGAAAAGGGATCACCAGATACGTCCTTAAGATCGAATGCGATTCAACTAAGGGCGTTAATTATCTGGGGGACATCGCGAAAGCAACTGTGGAAGGTGTTTGCGAAAAGACTGGCCAAAACGTTACCTGGAAATGGATCATCAAGAGCGCACCCCAAAGCGAAACGCACCGAAATTTCATCAACTTCGATGTGGCTTACAGCCGTGAAATTTACATGTACGAGAAGATCTTCCCTCTTTTCCGGAAGTACGAAGCCGAAATGAACATCCTGAGTCCTTTCACGTCGACGGCTTCGATTATCATGAGCTGCCTCGAGGAGTTTCAGGAATGCTTGGTCCTGACAGATATGAAAGCACTTGGTTATCAGTTGAAAGACAGAAAAGTTCCCTTGGATTTTAACCACGTACGAGTGGTGATGAGGGCGTACGGGAAATTCCACGCGATCTCCTACGCTTTAAAAGACCAAAAACCAGAACTGATGCTGGAGCTCGCCGAGGAGGCGAAAGAAAATTCCTCTAGCTTGTTGGACTTGGAGCAACGTCATACTCATGCAAACCTGTACGGCCAAAAAGCTATGAATTCGTTGGATCCCATCAAGGATAAACAGTATTGCGAGTTGTTTAAGAAATATTACGGGAACAGTTTCCAAGTTTTACTGCAGACTTTTGAATTGAGTCCCACAAATCCATACGCAATAATAGTACACGGGGATAGTTGGGTTACTAACATGCTCTTTAAAAACGGCGTAAGTATCATAGTAATAATATAAAAATCAGTTTACTTTTTGTACTTTAATTTAATTTAACGTAGCACTCATATTTATCAGATTAGGTCTAAATTTAGGACCCGCAAAGATCGAATTATCCAACGGAGGTCTGCCTCTTGGATTTCCAATTGGCCATGTACGGCTCGCCAGCTTTCGACCTGACTTACTTCATCTTCACCTGCACAGATAAGGCGCTGCGCGACAAACGCTACGACCAAATGATCCGAATTTATTACGAGACCTTGTGTTCGCATCTAGCGGATCTGGGAAGCGACCCGCAGAAACTGATCTCGTTCCACGCCCTAGAAGAGCAGCTGAAAAGGTATTCTGTCTACGGGTTGTTCATGAGTACAATGGTGTTGCACCTGATGACGAGCGAGGCGGACGAAGTCCCCGACCTATCAAAGGAGATGTCGAAGGACGAAGTCATGCAGTCGTTTTCCTACGAATCGAAGAATGCCAGTTTTTATAACGAAAGAGTCAGGGATGTCATCGTTGATTTTGTAGAAAAAGGTTATTTAGATTTTCTTAAATAACTCATTTTTACTCTCTTGTAACGCACGACTTAAAATAAATCTACCATCACCTGCCTTAATCTTGGCTACAAGAGTTGAGAACAAATTTGTAATATTAATTGCGTTTGAATATAGTTTATTGGGTTTTAGGACATTAATTCAATATTTAACAACTTCAAGTTACACCTCTTACAGGAACCACGGTCGATGCGTAAGCAATTTTCACATAATTTCAATAATTTGCTGTTTACCTGAGTAACAGTAAGATGTGCTGGGGAAATTAACCTCAGCACAATGTCAGCAGATCAGACGTGATGAGTGTGTTAATTAGTTAATTATTTAATTTTAACCAGTAATTAAGAAAGGAATTGGAATACTTCAATTTACACAACAGTTTAATTTATGTATTTCATTTAATAAACGGCTCGCCTCGTTTACCGCATATCGCGTGAGGAGTTCAAAATAAAGAGCACTCTAGACGTCCGGAACTCCTTTGGTGTTTCGCCGACAGAGACAGCCGACCCGCAGGTATAATTATTAATTAAACGGAAATTAAAGCCAAGAAGACGTTAACATAAGACATAAACATTCAGAAATAGCATTAACATGGTTGTATGCCAGCAGTCGCTTATTCTTGAACCGCTTTAGCGTAATTTGCAGCGGAAAATTCTAACGAACGGGTTAAATGCGTTGCAGGATCCGACAGTGATGCACGTAGATAATGAAATTTTTCCTAAGCACGCGTTATTATGAATCAGTAAATTCACTCAAGCCAACGTCCACAATTACCTCAACAGTAATAATAAATAATTTTACCGACTTTGATGTTATTGTTAATCCTGTCATCCTCAAATAATTCCAAAATTTGAATATTTGTTGAATTGAATTCATCTGCAAGTAATTGTTGTTTCTTCAATCCGGACTAAAATGTAATTTAAAAAAAATGTCCTAGTCGAATTTACAGATCTGAATTACTGTTATTATTTTTGAAAATCAATACCAAATACCCACGGCGCATTTCTTTAACACTGCGTGTACTAATTCGGGTGCGAATAAACCACTTTAAATACGATGTCAGATCATAATCAACGACATTCCAAGGTGTGACGCATTCGCACACTTCCGCGGGAAGTACTTACATTAGTAGTAAGCGAGCGAACCACTGTACCACATAAAATTCATGGGCGCACACTAAAAACTGTTCGTAACGGCGCGCTGTATAGAGAGCGGGCGCTCAGCTCGCACGCTTTGCCTGTTTTTCTCCGCTCAGTAATCATAACGATACACGTAGCATTAAATGTGGAAATTTTAATATACTTTTCGATTTTTTCCTTTGGATATATTATTTGAGATGGCCGTGATTAAACTTAAATTTAAGTCGCACGAACTTTTATATATTTATATTTTTCTCTGAATCACTTTTAAGGCAGCCTTATCTTTTAGCTTAGCTTATCTCCATACTGATTTTGCCTTAAATTGCCAGTTGCAAAAATGGCAGAAAGGGCCGAGAATGTATTTGCAGAGTGCAACGTCCACAACATGGTAAGCCAATAATAATTGCAGCAAGCTAAGTGAAGGATTTGCAATTTGTTATTTTTTAGATGTATGAAAAACGTCGAGGTACAGGCAACGAAGGAGCAAATTATGAAATCGACATCATTGCACTCTTCTCAATAAGGCTCTCCCTAGACGAAAACGTGGAAAATTTTTTATTGGCATCTAACGTTAACAACTGCGGAGCGTTTGATGACGTAGTGATAAAAGTGCGTTATAAAAATGGGACCACGATCTTATACCTTTTGCAGTTAAAACACAAGAAGAACTGGCAGAAGTCCGTCGACTTTATTAACAAAGCAAACGGCGACTTCTCCCTCGAAAAGTACAAGGATAGTTACCACCGAGACATAAAAGGAAGAATTTCCGGAGGTGGACAGGATGATCTGTTGAAGGACATGGAACTTAAAAACGTCGTTTACTGTTTGTTTACGAACGCGGTTTTCCCCGAAGACAAAAACAACATAACTCTAGATAAACGCGCATCTCTTTCTTGCAAGGCTCTTTGTTGTCTGGAGGCCGATTTCATAGAAACAACACCGGGAGGACGCTACATCTTTCAAATGCACACAGAACGTCCCAGTTTCACTCAATTTTTAAAGCCCTATTTGTTTTCTGGTTACCAAAAAGGCTACGAGGATAGAATAAAGAAAATCGAAGAGAAATTCCGAGCACCTGAAGTAAGCAGAGTAAAGCAAATAGCTCACTGCTTTAGAGACAAATTAAAAATCAAAGTTCAAGACGAGATGAATTTCGATAGTGTCTTAATTAGCGTGAGAAAATCAGTGAAAGAATTGTTTAAAGAAGTTGAGGGTGCTTTGCTCGAGGAGGTTGTAAGCAAAGTGTCTGATTATTTTTGCCTGGAATATCAATCTGCCCAGAAGGTTTATGAAGAGTATGCAGCTAAGTGCGCGGAATATTCTGAATTCTTCCAGCGATTTAGATTTTATGGTGGCCAGCTGAGTTGTAAGCAAGTGTCTGCAGAGGTTACTTCCAGAATTGAGAGATCCTTGGGCAAGTGTAAACCAAAGGTTGTCAGGAAATTTCTTGAGTACGTTCAGGATTACTTCCAAGACAGTCGCTTGTTGGTTAAGCAGCAAATTCAGAAAAAATTGTTGGAGCTGATGCTTCTTCCACTGCCACTTTCGAAGGAGGACTTTGAAAGGCGATTTGAGGTATTTCGAATGGTCACCGATTTAAATGATCCCACGCAAAAGTTGATGGTCTCGCAACACGTCGAAGTGGCTTTGCAGGGTAGGAAACGGATTGGATTGTGTGATATTGTGGATTCGAGTTTCTGTCAAAATCTGAAGGCGGAATTTCTGCTTGATCACATGGGAGACGTCGTCCATGTTGGCAGAAGACTAGAACTTAAATGCGAGCATTACATTAAGAGAAAATTTGGCAGGGTATATTTAGAATCGAACATTTTGCGGAACTGCTCGATCTGCATCTTCATACTGAGCGTTTCCGAAAGCTGCAACTCGTTCGTTCGCATGCAACACCAAGCAAACGTTATTGATTTGAGGAACGGGCAAGATTTGCCAAGACACCTTCCTTCCACTGCCTCAAAAAATGTTGTGATTTTAATATCAAACAAGAATGGGGACGCTGATAAGCAAGCGGAAACACTGATTAAATTAATTAATCCCGACGCCGACGTGAGGAGTGTCCACTATTTAAACAAAATTGGCGATTTGCTGGAGTGGAGAGGATCACGAAACGTGATGGCCTTCGAGGAGCAAAAAGAATCTGATGGTTTCATTCCAAAAAACAAGTATTTTTCCGAAAACGACGAGGAATGTTTGAAGGAGGAAGATCTGCTGCAGCATTTTACAAGTCCTATCAATATTATCAGCGCAGAGCCTGGCATGGGGAAGTCAACGGTGTTGGACTCTTTAATTCAGTATTGCCCATCGAACAAGTGGGTGCTGAAACTTAGCTTGAACGAATGGAATGACGACCTACACGATAAATTTCCGGAAATCCTAAGAGATCCCTTGCAATACATATACGAGAAGTTTGAGGTAGAATGCAAAGACGAATTTAGCAAAGAAATATTCGGCTATTTGAAAAATAAAAGGGCTGTGATGGTATTCATTGATGCATTCGATGAAATTTCTCCTAACTACACAGAGAAGGTCCTGAAACTAATCCATAAATTACTGGAGTTAGAAGCAAGCATCTGGGTGTTCACACGTCCTACTTTAGAGGAACGTCTGGAAAAAGATCTTAAAACTGCAGCTATTAGGATTCTACCTCTTACAGAGGACCAAATAAAAACCTACCTTCTGAAAAGTGTTAAAACCAAGAGACCATCTTTTTTCCAGAAAATGACCGACTTCATGAAGTTACCTCTTCACCTGAATATGTTTTCGACGATTTTGTGCAACGACTTAAATTGGGACGAGTTACACTTGACTGATTTATACGAGAACTTCATAAACACCAAATGTGTTTTGTACTACAAAAAGTTTGGAATCAACCTAAAAATTAATTGCGTCGCAGACGTGGTGGTGAGCGTTAAAAACTTGGTAAAAAATCACCAAGTCTTATCTCTCCTTTTGATTTACGGAGACCAATTTCTCGTAAAGAATGGCATCGTCGATTTGTCTGAAATCGAACGACTTTTGCGTGAAATCAAAGAGTACAAGAATCACGTTGGTTTGATTAGCGTGGTGGACGGTTCCAATCCGATTTTCTGCCATAGAAGTTACGCCGAGTATTTAACCGCGAGGTGGCTCTCGTCGAACACAAACCATGAAACCTTCGGATTTTTGTACGGATGCCTCTTCGAATCCTCGGATCTTAGAAACGTGCGCTTCTTTTTCGATAAAATCCTCACTCGCGAGTATCCTTTGCACGCCGCCGTGATCGACGGAAACTTGAACCTGGTGCGCCAGCTTTGCCATAAACCCGGGTTGGTCTTGTGCGACAGCCTAAACAGAACTCCTCTTCACTTGGCGATGAGTTGCTTTAAGCACAGCGGAGAACTTATCAGAGAAAACCAAGTCGCTTGTAAAATTATGAACGAAATCTGCGAGCGCTTCTCAGATGCCAAATCCTTCGTGGCGCAGAGGGATTTCCTGGGGCACCAATGGTACGAGTACTCCGCCCAGTTTAGAATAATATTTGAACAGCTGTTTTACATCTCTTGCTTCTGGGGGTGCAAGGCAGTCATGATGATGTATTTGGCTAAGAGGGAGTTTCCCTTTTTGTTATTTCCTTACCGCCACACAGCCATTGACCATGCAATCCGAGAGGGCCACATCGACTGCCTAAAGTTACTCCTCGCGTACGAATTCAAAGTATTTTCAAATCTTGAGGAAGCGAAAAAGCTGACCACTGCCTACTCTCAAGCGCTGTTGCTCATTGGATTCCCTTTGGAAATACCATTATTTACCACCAGACCCCAAGTAATTGAGTACCTCTGGAAAAATTTCGAATACGAATTGGTGTACATGCTGAAATTTTTAATCGTCAACGAGGTGATGTACTTCGACGAGTCGAACTACCGGGGATTTCCCAGTCGCTTCGGGTACAACGTCCTCACGAACTTTTACTTGAGACTTAACTTGGTCAAGCAGAAGTACTTTAGCGAGCGAACGTTCAATAGACTCTTGGAGGAGACGAAGAAGAAATTGTAAGTAAGCATTTAATAGCACTGTTTTGTGGTTAATAAAATTCAGATTTTAGTGAGGGCAACCTGGAGGAACTGGAGGAACACTTTGGTATGGGTCGTGCCATCAAGGAAAAATTAAATGTCCTGGAAAGAGTCGATGTGATAACGAAAATGCAATTGTCCGGTTGCACGCCGTTGTGTGCTGCCGCCTTCAACGCTCACCTGAAAGCTGTCAAGTTGCTGGCCGGTATTTCAGGTAACGTAAACGCGAATCCGGGGGATAAATTCGTACCATTGCACTGCGCTATCGAAGGAGGAAACATCAAAGTGATCATGTGGTTAATCAAAGCGGGGGCCAATGTGAATCAAGTGGATTCCAATGGAAACACAGCACTCACTCACTATTACAAGATTTATTTCCAAGATTATGGCAACAGAAGGTATTAAGTTAGAAGAAACCGCCCAGTCTGTGTTAAAATGGTTTTCTGCTAATTTCAGGGAGAAAATGAACTTCGTCAAACAATTCATTGATAATGGAGCGGATGCCACAACAAGAAATTCCAAGGGACGCTCGTGCTTTGGACTGGCCGTTGAAAGAAGCGACTTGGAAATCGTAAAGCTCTTCACGGAAGGCGGCGTCTGCGTTGATTATAAAGACAACGGTAACGAATTCACTCCTTTACATAAAGCAATCGATTTAAACCAGCACGATTACGTCAAGTACTTCTTAAGTAAAAGAACCGACATGAACATCCAAGTCCACGGAAAGACTTCACTGGATTTGGCCCTCGATGTAATCTACCGGCAAACACTGAACCAAGAAATAATAAACAGGAAAACTGTGACTTTACTCATGAAAAGCAACGCCGAAATTAATTGTTACAAGCGAAATCTCAACGTATTTATTATTTTGATTTGTGTAGTAGAAGAAGAGTGGTACGACTTGGGGAACTACCTCGTAGAAAAAATAGCCGATGTAATAGTACCGGACATTGAGCACCAATTGGATTTTCACTCATGGTTTAGACTTCACACCACCAAACCCAAAACCTGTGATTGCATCTGCAAACTCTTAAACGAACATGGAAAGAGAGGACGTGCAGGGCTTCTTCTCCACGCCTTTAATAATTGTGATGCTTACCTTGCGAAGCTCTTCATCGATGAAGGAGGAGGTGACGTTAAGGAAAAGCAACTTCGAAGAAGGTCGTTTTTCCAAAAGGCCCTGGCAGGCGAACACTGGGCAACCGTAAAGCTCTTCGTGGAAAGTGGCGGCGTCAACATTGATTACGTAAACAAATTCGCCGTTTTACACAAAGCCATCAAAGCAGGTCAGCAGGAGTACGTGAAGTACTTCTTAGATAAGGGTGCCGACGTAAACTTTAAAGTCGACAACATGACTCCACTGGATTTAGCCCTCGGAAGCAACGTGGTTAATAGGGAATTGGTGAGGCTACTGGTGGAAAACGGGGCTGATATTAACCGCCGGCAAAAGTCAAAGGCGTAAGCTCCTTTGCATTAAGCGACGGAAGAAAACTTGCTCGACGTGGGGAGGTGCCTCGTGGATAAAGGAGCCGTTGTGCTTATCGGAGAAGATCCAAATAAATAGACCCCATTGCAGCTCGCGCGTCGCCTACACAAAAAATGACGTTGCAGAATTTTTGTTCTTGTAAGAGCAATTGAAACCGAAAATGTTTGAGAATTAAAAACAGCAAACTCAGAAACTTGTCCTTTACTATTTTAGTACAACTCTTGCTCTTGTTGATACGTAAGCTTTAGTTATACTAAAGTGTGGCGATAGAAGTTGATTGTTGAGTTCGCCGTCGACGTCATTAAAGGTCCAGGGCAACACTGACCTCGCCTATCAGGGTTAGCGACGGTTACAGTCCAGGGGGGAAGACGAAGACGACGACGATCGTGAGGAAAGGGCGAGGCCCTTTTTGTGAATTAATAACTTTTAAGGCCAGTTTTTCAATTGGAGTTTAACTTTAAGCTCCGTTTTATTCCTATGGAAACAATTATCCTTACAATCGTTACCACGGGAATAAAACGAAGCTTAAACTTAAACTGTGATGGAAAAACCAGGCCTTAGTTAACGACTAAAGTTCCGAATTCGGCTCGATCTGTTTATTCCGATTTGTTTGCAAATATGTGTCTATCGCGAAATAACCCTGAGTACGCGGAATACTTGCGTGTTCGCGTTCCAGTTTCGTAACCCGAGCGTCGTTTCCCGCTGAGTTCTGGGTTTCGTAACTGCATTTTGATTACTCATTGATTACACATAAAATTCAAGTGTGTTAGTTATTTCCGTAATTTTTAAATTGTTTTTATAAAAAATGTAATCGTAATAATATGGTCAAGGTTACAGTCCAGGGGAGAAGACGACGACGATCGTGAGGAGAGGACGAGGCCCTTTCAGTGAATTAATAACTTTTAAGGCCAGTTTTTCAATTGGAGTTTAACTTTAAGCTCCGTTTTATTCCTATGGAAACAATTGTCCTTACAATCGTTACCACGGGAATAAAACAAAGCTTAAACTTAAACTGTGGCGGAAAAACCGGGCCTTAGTTAACGACTAACGTTCCCAATTCGGCTCGATCTGTTTATTCCGATTTGTTTGCAAATATGTGTCTATCGCGAAATAACCCTGAGTACGCGGAATACTTGCGTGTTCGCGTTCCAGTTTCGTAACCCGAGCGTCGTTTCCCGCTGAGTTCTGGGTTTCGTAACTGCATTTTGATTACTCATTGATTACACATAAAATTCAAGTGTGTTAATTATTTCCGTAGTTTTTAAATTGTTTTTATAAAAAATGTAATCGTAATAATATGGTCAAGGTTACAGGAGAACAAGAATTGAATTATTCATGATTTTGATCCTCTTTAAAACGTGTTCAAATACAAAAGAGATTAATAAATTGCTTCAAGTAAGCTCGGAAAGTAGGAGATGGCATGGTTTCAAAATGTCACGGTGTTCAAGTGTTTTTATTTCTAATTCTGTATTGAATGAAAAAGAATTCGTTCGTTTACCAAATAGGCGTTTCTAGAATAATAGTGAAAATCAACGAGTAGTAACAAAAATAACTATTTTCAGCTCAAGTTGGTTAAAAAATTGTGTGATTTCTACAGATAAGCGTGTCATATTGAATTCTTTAAGGCGCCATCTGTTATCCTTAAGGGGAAATTATTTTAATCGAATATCAACAATGCGGTTTCGTCTTGATGTTCTGAAAACCTATTTTTAATCGAAAACGTAAAATTTACGTTCTAGGACATGATTTATTTTCTAATTAGCAGTTCCTTGATCGCGTTTTGTTTTTCTTTTTGTTTATTTGACTTTAGCATATTTCATTTTACATTTTAATTCCGTGAATTGACCGCCATTTTTGTTCTAAAATTATACTTGCTCAACTTAGCTCGATTTGACTTCCTCTGTTAGTTTGAAATAACTTTTATTTTCGTCCAGTGACGATCGTCTTTTGTTTTTGTTTTATTCGATTTGATTGTATTTTTTTTTTGATGATCGAGCGATCTTCTTTTTCTTTTCTTTTTTATTCGAGTAGACCTTTTTTTTAAAATTTATTATTATGTGATCGATGAAAATTAAAGAGCAATAATTGTATCTGTGTTAATATTTATTGCTTAAAGATTTTTACATCTATTGAAGTACCGCTCTGTGTATGATATGAAATTTTATTTTATTTTATTAAAAGCTTTTTCGAAGCTGTTAGAAGTTAATTATTATTATGACGTGATGATTCAAGCGCAGAATTATCAATTAAAGTAATAACACAACAAATAACATCCCGTTTTTAATGTTCGCCATTGTAGCAAAATTTATTCATCGATCTCAAGCCGACCCCTGTGGGTTCATCGACCCCCAAAAGAGTCACATAGTTTCCGTTGGACAACCCTGTTCTAGACTATTTAGGTTACGAAATATTTGGCAAATATTGAGTGACAGCATCACATTATTATTAAATAAAAAAAAAAAAAAACATTAAGATTGTGTTTCACTACATTTATGTTCGAATTGCCCAATTAAATGACAAAAGAGTAAACAGTATACATCCTGTAATTCAGCGTAACATTTCCTGACCTTCACAGAAAAAAATATAGACAACTACTATACCGGATGTTTGCAAATAATCACTATCATAATTTATTAATTAATAAGGCCCAGTTTTACAATGACGGTTTAACTTTGAGCCGAAGCTTAAATCCTTCGCAACAATTGTTGAAATAATTGTTGCTAAGGGTTTAACCCTCAGCTCAAAGTTGAACCCCATTTGTAAAATTGGACCTTAGTACTTCAAGTACATAATTATATATTTATTAACAGAGATAATCACAGTAGACATAAATGCAGCTAGTTGTCGAGTTCGATTGACCGCTCGGCCTACAATAAAAAAAAAAAAAAAAACATCCACAAGTATACAATTCATTGCATCGACCCTTAACTAAATACTAATAATTCTGTACCCATGTGTTGATTATTTTTCAGACTTCCATTTAAGAAGCACCTTATAGAATCATCCTGCTCTAAGTTGATCGCTTTATATGACGCCCACGTCGATTACAGAGACAACAATAATTATGTAGTGGTCTCTTCGTTATTGTTGTCTCTATAACCGACACAGGCACCACTTTCTGTGAGGAGTTTATAAGATCTTCATTTTCAAGAGCCAACCAATCCAAAACGTAGCTTTCCTTCGGAATGTTTCCCTGTAGAATCTTCTCTGTTATCAATGAAATATTTCGAAAGAACCAATTTTTTTAACTAAATAGTTTCTCACGCAGTATTGCAGAAGTTACTCCTCCTTTACACAATCAGCTATAAAGCAACTTAAGATTTAATACTCTTTTTAATTCAATCCTTACGTTTTAGTTCTCATGTTTCGGGGACGACTGCTTGAAACCTGAAGCCAAAATTTCTCTCTCTGACTTCAGATTTTGGCAAAAATCCACTTTGACGTGTCGTGGGAGACCATCAGTCAATCAAATCAAATAAAATCAAAATCATTTGAAAGTTGTGAAATCCTTCAGACGGTGTATCTACGAAATCAGCCCTTCATTGTTCATACGCTGATTTCATAGATACAACACCTTATAAGATTTCATAGATGCCACACCTGCCCATTAAAAAAGGGGTGCGCGTGTCCGTGTCCTTGTCAAAAATTGCGTTCATAAACAAACCAGATGCGACATCTTTTAAGTTCCACGTTCCATAGCTAATCGCTCCTATCGTCATCTGTAAGTAAATACTAAATTTCTAAAGAGCAAAAAATTTCAAAGTGCTCTCCATTTGTAATCTTCACTTACCAATGTGTGGGTGGATCCTGCAATCGATTTCACCGGCCTTACCAAAAATAAGTACTTATTCAACACGTAGCTTCGACTTTGAAGTTTGATCCATCCAAAAACTAAGGTGTGTCTGCCTCCTGAAGTATTTTAATTCTAAAAAAATTGGTTTGTACAACTCCATGTAACTTGGTAATTCCAAGTAAACTCAAAATAGTGATCTTCCAGTTCGTCTGCAAATCAACTGTTGGAACGTAATAGCTTCACTTGCTTCCATCAGATTTTGAGTCCGTTAGAGTATTCTTAGCGCACACACCTTTATTCTACACTGTTTGTGAGTGTTTAACGACTGATTATAACGAGGGAACGAAATTAAGATAAGATAAAATTCATCCACTAGCTTTGCTGATATTATAATGTAAGTAAGCAGCAGACATTGAATAGATAAGCAGAGTTTGTGCAAATAAAGTCGTTTCCATTTCGATTCTTTTATTACTATACAGATCACACACTTATGGCGTTTTCCACTGGCTGCACTAGCATGCACTGAGTGTATTTCCATCTCGGTTCAGCTTTATGTAATAAAACGAGACGGAGATACACTCAGTGCACACCAGTGCAATCAGTGGAAAAAGCTAATTATTAATTAAATAGTGACCCAACTTAAAAATGCAGAACTTTTAAGTAAATAACAAAGCTATATACATGCTTATAATATTTGTAATTCAGCGTAACTTAACATAAAAAGTTATAATTAAGTAGGTACCTACCAGAGGTTTATGGACAACACTAGTGGTCACCAATCAACTTTCATGAATTGCAAAAAAATAGGATTTCTATCATCAATGAGCTTTATCCTTATAATCGCTTCCGCTTGCGTCAACTAAACGTCCTAAGATGTGTTTTCTAATGGTAATGGTAAGCTCCACTATCGACGAATAATTTCAGAAGGTTCAATTTTATTCTGAAATTTCCAGACAAAAAAAAATACTATTAGCATTTCCAACTTTCACAGTCAATAATTCAATTAAATAAGTAGGGGGACTAGGTATGTGTGTAGTGGGATGTACTATCTCAAAAGTCTTCCGTTGTGTTAAAAGAAATGATGAAGTAAAATCTTATTTGACTAATAATTATGTTGTTAGTCGTTTATTTTAGCAGTAAAATAAAATATCTTTTAACCGTTGAGTTGAGAAGGGTCATTGAGATGGACTAATTTTGCATAAGTTCAATTGATCGAAAGGAACTTTGACCAGCAAGCTAAGCAGAGGTCGGCAGTTCGTGCTAGACTATTATTTCCGTGGCGATTAAGACTGCGTCGATGACCGTACTCTTGAAATGCTAACTAAACAATTTTGTCAATTAAGTTTAGATAATTTTTCAAACTAGACAATATAGAACTCGTCGTAGGCAACAGCTTTTGTAGAGGATATAATTAAGAGTTAAGGGGCTTTAGGAACTCAATACCAAAGTCGTGCCCTATATACTTAATCCCCATACACGTGTAATTTACATATAAATATGTACATACTCTTTCTTGTAAATTTTATCACCCATGCTCTTACTACTTCTAATTAAGTCTGATAGTAGCAGTAGCTACTTAGTTTGATGGCTGTTTTCATAATCAGACTTTAAGGAAGCTTTAATTTGAAGTCACTTTAAGAATAGGGAAACGAATGTTTTTTTTTTTTTAGATTAAAGTAACTTTAAATTTAAAGTCCTTTTATGAAATCGGCCCTGAGGGGTTTTGGTAAGTGGCGTCTGCAGTTTTAAATACTATAAATAAACACCTTTATATATTACAGGACAAGAGTCTTCTTAAAATCGTAGTACAATTATAGCACAAATAAAGACAAAAATTAAAAAGGTTTTGCACTTTAACTGTCGATAAATGAATGCAGTGGATGCACTGAAAAATTTAAATTTCCCGCTGAAACCGAACGAGAAGCAATCTTTTCTTGATAGTATTTTGCAGGTGCTTTATATGTTTACACGTTTTATAATGTAGTGAATAGTATACTTTTAAGTTTAAGCCAAAGCTTTATTACTTAAAATCTGAACAAAATATAATATATTTATTTTTATAAGGTGTTTAGTGTAAAAATGGTTACCGATTACCGACAGTTGGCAACATTGTTGAAACGTCAAAAGACGCGCCGCGAACAGCTGATATCCTGACACAATGCAGATTATTAAAATGCTGAAATGAAACGAGCAGATAAACCAGAGTGAAGGTGCGATGGAAGTCGTGGAAGTGGACGGTGATTTAAGCTCAAGCAACGTTTTCGAACACACTGCTTTGTGCAAATTCAAGACGCGGTTTGAATTGCACAGCGTCTGCAGCGACTTCAGGTTTGTCAACATCAACATCAAGACCTTGCCTTTCATCTACGGGTTAAATTTAGAGCAGTACGACGTAGACGTCATACTGAACAAGCTGAATTTTCATCTGAAAATTGTCTGTTCTTCATACGTGAGTTCAGTTGTAGTACTTAGATGTTACGAAAATTGACCGACTCAATTTTTGAATCTTGCAGCTCTTTAACGGCTTCATACGCAGCTTGAAAATCAAAGTTTACAATTTGAATAAACAGAAGGAGATAGCGAGTTGCACCAACTTTTTGCAACGACAGAAAAACCTGCACCTGGCCCTAAACGTGATACGAAAGTGCAGCAAATTGTTTGAGGAGAGAAAAATAGTGTTGCAGGCATTAACTGATAGGTGCCCCGAGTACTTCACCGTTACGAAAACTGACGATGCGGGTTACGTTATTACATCACTGGACAAGCAGAAGAACTTCCTGTTTTTTGAATCAAATTGGTCCATCGGATGGAATTACAGGAACTACGACGTATTCGACTTTGTTGATTTCATGCTCAACAGCAAAGGTACGTTTTCATTTCTAGCAAACTGACACATAAATGACTGTAACTCGTTTAATTAATTTTGCAGATAAAGTCTTTAACACGAAGGCTAAACCTGTAATGAAGAGCCTTACTAATCCTCACAATAGTGCAACGCTCAAACTGAAACTCTGGCGTGAAATAGTGGAGTTTGTTCAGTCAAGCCGTGTTCAGAGTGAGCAGAGTGTTCAATGTTATGTTCCCAACAATTCGCTGCAGAGCAGCGTAAGATCGAGCAAGCGATACAAAAATTTGCTCGAAAACAAGGAATTTTACTTGATACACCCAGAGATCATAGAGATTGATTCCGATGAGGAAACTTGCCTGGAAGTTGAAGACTCTGACAACGATGTGGAAATTGTGGGGAAAAACTTCGAATGTGGTACAGTCACACTTGATGATAATGTAACTCGTCATCGTGAAAAGAATATACCCAGTATATTAATTGATGACATGTCTGATTAATTAAAAGAAACTTTAATTTGTTAAATGTGATGGATGGATGAATGTATAGTTATGTTGTTTATTGGAAAATTATAAATAAAAACGAAGATTAATTACGTAACTACTGATAAATAAAATTTATTTCTTATTCTTGCTTATATTTTGTATATTTTTTTTGGAGAACTACAAAGTGGACAAGAATGGAAATGCCAACACGTTCATTATGTTATACATTCATCCTCTGTGATGGTATGTAACTGGTTTTAATCGTTTTTATGACAGCGTAATTGATAAACCGAACTTAATCACTCCCTTCATATTTTCTTCCACAAATTTCTCTTCCACGGGGGTAAACTAATTAAAGATTAATCTAATAACGTCTCCGTTATTTCGTGTTCAATGTTTAAAGAAAAAAAAAACAACTAATCCTGCCCTGTTTTATTAAAAACGAAGACGAAATTCAAGGCGTGTTACGTACACGGTATTTCCACGGTGTAAACCTGGATAAGTGAGAATCTCTCTTCGCGCAAATCGAGTAATCGTTATTTATGGGGCGATGCAGGATTATTTTAATTTATAAAACGTTTAAAATAATGACAAGCTTTTATCTCTGGCATGTCTTAATCTCTATAATATTGTGACGCACCACCCGGCTTACTACGTCAAGCTCAAGGCGTCAAGAAGTCGGTTCGTTATGCGTCATTGGCTGCCACGCCACCGGGGTCTACATCGAACAGACTAGACTTTTCCTGCGATGGAACAAACTCGAATCTTCCAGCGTTAGAAAATCCGAGAGGGCAGCAAAGGATATAAAATCGCCCGGGGTGGACTCAGTAGTCAGTCGAATTCTAACGGCGATCGTCGAAGTTTTAGACTTTTAGTGTGTAAATAAATTGTTACAAATAAATTAGTCTTTAAGCTTTATTAAATTACGGTTAAGTTTTTATCGAGTGTTTTATTCGTTTAAATAAATAAATTAAAACCCTAGAAACGTAACAATATTTTAGTTATACGTTATACGAAGTGTATCATTAATGCATTCCGAAATTTATTGTACAGTTAAATTGTAAAATTATTGATTGGGTGAACCCACCTTTATCGCTGTAACCCCGCTTTAATAAAGTTTATTATTATTTTTATTATTATAAATACAAACTATCGGTTATCGAGAACAACAGGTTCCTGAAGAATTAGAGGAATCTGTAATAATCGGCGCGCTTTAAGTAGTACGTCTAACACATAGAGGGCGCTTCCATCCGTTAGGTGCGTTCAATAATGCTCAGCGATGGCTTCAACGCTTCGCTGCGTACTCAGCCACTTAAAATTAGCGACAATTTTCAACGCTGAGGTGAATGAACAAGCGTGTTTCTATGAAATTATTGTATTTGCATTTAATACAGATTTTACAGTGTTGTTTCGTTTAATAAAAGTGAATTATTATTCTCTGATGCGAAAGATTAGAGTCCACGCACTGGTCTCATTGACTTAATTAAAAAATGATTTTCTCGAAACTGGTTGAAAATAGAAGGTTGTAGTTTTCACCGTTAGGTCGTCTTATAGAGGGGAATCAACGTTGAAAGAGGCAACTTAATATTCCAAGCCGTATTCGACTTATAATTCTTTTTATACGGAATTTCAAACTCGTTCACTTTTCATTTTTTTTTTGAAAACTTTCACACAGTCTTACGTCTTTCGATAAGGGTAATTGAATGGTGAAAACTCCATCTTCCTGTTTCGCCTGGTTCATGAGATATCATGATTTTTCGGTTGCAATTTGGTGGATGCGCCGGTAAAAATATTAATATCTTAGGAATGACGAGAGATAGAAAGTTGTGGCCTTCGCTGTTAGTTTCGACTTGTTAAACTGAACCGACAATACAACTTTCAAGTCAATACCTCTAGCCGTTCTCGACTTATTGAATTTTTTAGTCACCGATCGATATTTTTCAAAATTTTTTTCTCGAAAACGGGGTGAGTTAGAAACCTGCGGTTTATGCCATTCGACTCGCCCCATCGAGCTTTATCAGGGTGATTTTTTTCGCGGCAATCTATTTTTCGTCGAAAACCTCAAATTTTCATGGACTATAACCTTACTACATTTTCGGAAAAAAAATATTTTTTTCTCCAAAAATTCATGTAAGTAGAGCCCGACGAGGCGCATTCAAAACCGAGCTCCGTTCCTCTCTAGCTCACCCCCTTTCCGAGATATCTGCCCCTAAAGTGCCGCTGCGAAAAAGCCGTATTTTCTCAGTGGAAAACTAGAAAAGTAAGAATCCGCCTGCGCTAATTGAGTAATCATTATTTATGAAACGAATTGGTACGATTTTAATTAAGAAAACAGTTAATGATAAATAAAATTTATTTTCCCGCATTCGTAGTGCTGCCATCTTCGAGCAAAGGTTGAGATTAATAGGTTATTCATGATAACAGATACCTGTCAGATTACAGATTCCTGCAAGAATTACAGAAATCTGTTATGATGAATACCCGTAGATCTCACCACCCACTCAAAGATGGCAGCACTATCAACGCACGAGAAATTAATTTAATTTATTGTTGTTATAACTGTTTTCTTAATTAAAATAATTCCAATTCGCTTCATAAATTACGCTTATTGAATTAGTACAAGCAGATTGCTTCTATTACCGTTTTCCACCGTGAAAATGCCGCTTTTATGCTTCGGCTCTTTAGGGGTTGATATCTCGGAAACGGGATGAGCTACAGAGGAACGGAGCTCGGTTTTGAATGCGCCTCGTCGAGTTCTATACGGGTGAATTTTTTCGCGATTTTTGGAGAGAAAAATATTTTTTCGCCTAAAATGTGGCAAGGTTAAAGTCCATGAAAATTTGAGGTTTTCTACGAAAAATAGATTGCCGCGAAAAAAATCACCCTGATAGAGCTTGACGGGGCGGATCGAATGGCATAAACCCCAGGTCTCTAACTCGCTCCGTTTTCGAGAAAAGAAATTTCAAAAATATCGAGCTGTTACTAAAAAATGCAATAACTCGAGAACGGCTTGAGATATTGACTTGCGATTTTCACCTCTAACTCAGTTTGATAAGGCCAGGCTGACGGTGAAAACCGCGCCTTTCTAACCCCTATCGTTTGTGAGATATTAATATTTTTACCGGCGCATCCACCAAATTACACCAGAAAAATCACGATATCTCAAGAACTAGCTGAGGTTTTCACTATTCAATTAGCCTCACCGAAAGGCGTAAGCCACAATCATGTCTGACTGCCTATGCGCTCCTTTCTGACGAGCATCCTCACGAACATGTTTGGCCGTCTATGCGCTCCTTTCTGACGAGCATCCCCATAATCATGTCTGACTGTCTAGGTGTGCCTTTCTGATTGCATCCCCACAATCACGTCTGACCGTCTATGCGCTCCCTTCTGACGAGCATCCTCACGATCATGTTTGGCCGTCTATGTGCTCCTCTCTGTCGAGCATCCCCACAATCATGTTTGACTGTCTACGCGTGCCTTTCTGACGAGCATCCCCAAAATCATGTCTGACCGTCTATGCGCTCCCTTCTGACGAGCATCCCCACAATCATGTCTGACCGTCTATGCGCTCCGTAGACATAGACAGTCAGACATGATTGTGGGGATGCTCGTCAGAAAGGAGCGCATAGACGGCCAGACATGATTGTGGGGATGCTCGTCAGAAGGGAGCGCATAGACGGTCAGACATGATTGTGGGGATGCTCGTCAGAAAGGAGCGCATAGAGGGCCAGACATGATTGTGGGGATGTTCGTCAGAAAGGAGCGCACAGACGGTCAGACAAGATTGTGGAGATGCTCGTCAGAGAGGAGTGCATAGACGGTTAGACAAGACTGTGGGAATGCTCGTCAGAAGGAGCGCATAAACGGTCATACATGATCGTGGGGATGTCTTTCAATCAGGTTAATTATTCAATTAGTCTCATGAAAGCCTCATCGTTCTTTCTCGTTTAGTTCTTCAGATATTGTGATTTTTCTGGCGCAATTTGGTGGATGCGCCGGTAAAAATATTAATAACTCAGGAATAACGAGAGATAGAAAGTTGCGGCCTTCGCTGTTAGTTTCGACTTGTTAAATTGAACCGACAATAAAACTTTCAAGTCAATATCTCTAGCCGTTCTCGACTTATTGAATTTTTTAGTCACCTATCGATATTTTTGAAATTTTTTTTCTCGAAAACGGGACGAGTTAGAAACCTGCGGCTTATGCCATTCGATTCGCCCCATCGAGCTCTACAAGGGTGATTTTTTTCGCGGCAATCTATTTTTCGTCGAAAACCTCAAATTTTCATGGACTATAACCTAACTACATTTTCGGAAAAAAAATATTTTTTTCTCTAAAAATTCATGTAAGTAGAGCCCGATGAGGCGCATTCAAAACCGAGCTTCGTTCCTCTGTAGCTCACCCCGTTTCCGAGATATCAACCCCTAAAAAGTCGAAGCAGAAAAGCAGTATTTTCTCAGTGGAAAAGTGGAAAAGTAAGAATCCTCCTGCGCTAATTGAATAATCATTATTTATGAAGCGAATTGATGCAATTGTAATTAAGAAAACAATTAAAACAGCAATAAATTAAATTAATTTTTCCTGCATTGGTAGTGCTGCCACCTTCGAGTGGGTGGTGCGATCTACGGGCATTCATAATAACAGATTTCTGTAATTCTTGCAGGAATCTGTAATTTTATAGGTATCTGTTATCACGAATAATTTATTAATCTCAGCCTTCACTCGAAGATGGCACCACTACGAACGCGACGAAAATATATTTTTATTATTATTATTTTAACTGATTTCTTAATTAAAATAATTCCAATTCGCTTCATAAATTACGCTTATTCAACTAGCACAAGCAGATTGCATCTATTCCCGTTTTCCACTGAGAAAATACTGCTTTTCTGCTTCGGCTTTTTAGGGGTCGATATCTCGAAAAGGGGGTGAGCTACAGAGGAACGGAGCTCGGTTTTGAATGCGCCTCGTCGGGCTCTACTTACATGAATTTTTGGAGAAAAAAATATTTTTTTTCCGAAAATGTAGTAAGGTTATAGTCCATGAAAATTTGCGGTTTTCGACGAAAAATAGATTGCCGCGAAAAAAATCACCCTGATAGAGCTCGATGGGGCGAATCGAATGGCATAAGCCGCAGGTCTCTAACTCGCCCCGTTTTCGAGAAAAAAATTTTGAAAAATATCGATCGGTGACTAAAAAATTCAATAAGTCGAGAACGGCTAGAGATATTGATTTGAATGTTTTATTGTCGATTCAGTTTAAGAAGACGAAACTAATGACGAAAGCCGCAACTTTCTATTTCTCGTCATTCCTGAGATATTAATATTTTTACCGGCGCATCCACCAAATTGCAACTGAAAAATCAGGATATCTCAAGAACCAGACGAGAAAGAACGATGAGATTTTCATGAGGCTAATTGAATAATTAACTTGATTGAAAGACATCCCCACGATCATGTATGACCGTCTATGCGTTCCTTTCGGATAAGCATCTTCACAATCATGTCTGAGTGTCTATGCGCTCCTTTCTGGTGGGCATCTCACAATCATGTCTGACCATCTATGCGCTCCTTTCTGACGAGCATCCCCACAATCATGTCTGACCGTCCATACGCTCCATTGTAACGAGCAGCGCGTAGACGGTCAGACATGATTGTGGGGATGCTCGTCACAAGGGAGCGCATAGACGGTCAGACGTGATTTTGGGGATGCTCGTCACAAGGGAGCGCATAGACGGTCAGACATACTTGTGGGGATGCACGTCAGAAAGGAGCGCATAGACGGTCAGACATAATTGTGGGGATGCACGTCAGAAGGGAGCGCATAGACGAGCAGAAATGATTGTAGGGATACTCATCAGAAAGGAGCGCACAGACGGTCAGACATGATTGTAAGGATGCTTGACCGGAAGGAGCGCATAGACGGTTAGACAAGATTGTGGAAATGTTCGCCAGAGAAGAGTGCATAGACGGTCAGACATGATTGTGTGTATGCTCGTCAGAAAGGAGCGCATAGGCGGACAGACATGATTGTGGGAATGCTCATCACAAGGGAGCGCATAGACGGTCAGACATAATTGTGGGGATACACGTCAGAAGGGAGCGCATAGACGAGCAGAAATGATTGTAGGGATACTCATCAGAAAGGAGCGCACAGGCGGTCAGACATGATTGTAAGGATGCTTGATTGGAAGGAGCGCATAGACGGTTCGACAATGCTCGCCAGAGAAGAGTGCATAGACGGTCAGACATGATTGTGTGGATGCTCGTCAGAAAGGAGCGCATAGACGGTCAGACATGATTACTTTTGCTTAATTTACCGGGAAAGTAGCATTGAAGATAAATAAAACAGTACGGCGTATTAAATTATGAACTAAAAATAATAACAGAATCATAATGCCCCATAAATAATGATTGCAGGCGTTTTTTTTTATTTGTTCTGATTTTTGATATCCCCAATCGGCGATTTCTTGCTTTTTTTTTGTCCTCGACTTTCGGCTACATTTTGTCAACAAGAAATCCGACAACGCTGAATTCGGAATTCATTTGAAGTAGAGGTGGGTCGTTAACTGTGGGACAAACCAAAACTAAATTATTAAATTAATTTTTTTCTTGTAATTTCTTCTACCAGGTATGAAGCAGACGGGTGAGAAAGCAACACAAAATAATTTAAAATTAGTTTATTTATATTAACTGGAGTAAAACATGATTAAAAAAATGTATAATTAATAAAACATTCCTCGCGAAAAGAGATTAATTTAAAAAAAATCCAAGCGATACGAATGCTCCTCTTTTAATAACAGGCGCAATTCTCGCAAGTCTACGCAATAATTTAAAACATTTTTACTAGCCACGTGAATATAAGTAGGCAGGCACTATTCTCATAATTTAATATTTAGAAAACTTAACAAAATTAGTTCTGTAAGTGATTAAAAGAAAAATATTTTGGCACCTGCGCATTTATGATTGGGGCGAAGAAGTAACCAAACGTTTACAGACCTAAACAATACTAGAATCTTAAGAAGCTAAAATTATTATTGGCACAACTTTATGTTATGTATACAAAATATTTGGTTAATTACGAAATAAAAATTACAATTTAGCACCATCATACTACGTTAAAATTATAAGGTCACTTTAGAATACTAATACAAAAAGTTTAGTTTTGGTTATATTAATTACATGACGTTATCTAATCAAAACAATTTTGGGAGAGGGTCAAAGACTAAAAAAAAAAAAAAAACTCAAGGCACAATTACGTTTTTCCCACGGTTTTTTAATAAGTGTATGACGACCAGCTTCGAATACTTAAACAAAAAAAAATTAATAAAACCAGCAGGTCCAAGTAAAACACCAGCGATTGACGCAATGACAAGAAACACAATAAATTTCTTAATTATTATTAAATGAAAAAAAAGCACATGCTTATACTAATATATACAAATATTTTATAAATGACATACAGAAAACTATTATTATTATTATTATTTTTTTATACATGATTATCACACCAAGCTTTAGTAATAGTAGTAGTAGTAACAGATAACGATAATGATTTAATTTTATTTCAAAAGCAATTCATTTTATTTTATTTTTGCTTTTGTACATGCACGTTAAGCCAAAGTACATTGTATGAAGTGTCATCTTTACAAATAATATAATACACAAACAGCAAACTCCGAATTCATTAACGCCCCCCTCGTTTAATCGAATTTGAAAGTTTTCGTAGACGACTCCTGCTTGCTGCTTTTGGTCATTGAAACCGTCTTCTTCTCGGTAACCTGTTGGGTGACTGATTTCTTCAGCATTCTCTGTTCGAGTGTGTCCGTGTCTTTCAGGACGGGGGCTTCGTTGATGAATTCAACGGCCGAAGAGTAAGTTTGAAAATCTGATGACCCCCCGTTTTTAAACGCGTCGAATTTTTTCTCGGTCGGGCTGAATTCCAATTTGGCATTCGGGGTGGTCGTGTAGTATTTTTCGCTGGTTGTGTAAGAGTAAGGCTCGGAACTCGATTGGTACGTTTCGTATTTGTAGGTGTTCGTTTGAAAGCCTGTGGGGGTTTTGTACGTGTTGCTGGAGACCTCGGATGTTACGTAACCAGGACCGACTACCCCCGAGCTTGAGACTTTGTATTCGTCGACTTTCAAGGGGGTATCGATTTTCATTGAGGTGTAATCGAATTTTGTGGGGGTTCCGAAGGGTTTGGGTGATGTGTTTGAGGTGAGGGGTTTGCCGAAGGTGTTGGTAGGGGAAATGTATTGCCCACCAGAGGGTTTTAGGTCATAATTAGCAGCCGTGTTTGGTGTACCATACTGGCTTGTGGTCGTTGCATAATGGCTTGCGCTTGTAGTGTATTGGTTGTTTGGTGTGGCGTATTGCCCTGTGCTTCCATAAGTTTGGGAATCGTAGGGCTTGGACGTGTAGGCCTTCTGAGTGGGACTACCATCACCAGCGTAATAAGAAGAAGAATTATAAACAGAAGGGGGCGTATACTTTGGAGCGCTTTTATTAAATGCTGAGTTGTAACCGTCGTAACCGGCGTTTTGGTTGTAACTGTTGGTGCTACCGTACACTGCAGAGTCCAGTGCGTTGATTTCTTGCAGAAGGACGTTCTTTTTTCTATGTTCTAATGAGTTCACTTTCTCAGGGCTTTCAAGTTGGGTGTACTGTTCAGGATAATAATGTGCGCTGGGTGTAGGCTTGGTGGTGGTATACTGGCCTTCATACTGTTGGCTATCAAATCTAGAATTCATTAATATAAACAAACCAGTAAGTTAAACTCCACGTACAATATTACAGATAAACCAATAAATTAAAAAAATATATATATATATACCGATTCCACCACATTAAGCAGGCACACCCGAGGCCAATTAAAATTAAAGTAAATACTGTGCCTGCTTGGAGTGGTTTCACCTGTACATTCCCAAATGCAATTTCTACAAAGCTTCTACTTCTAATACTCTTCAAACATTAGTCAGTTATGAGAGTTGTTGTTTACTTCTTTAAGTCTAGGCGTTGCGTGCAACTAAGCGTTACTTACTTCTTATCTTTCGTCGTGTCCAATTTCTGTTTTAGTTCCTGAACGATCTTTTTACTTTTTCTCATGATAGAACCGTCGACTTTAGAATTATAATTCGGACTGCATGCATAAAATTTGGTTAGTTCATGCGAGGAAGTGCACAGAAAATTAATACGTCACCACAAGAGGAACTCAGCTGCACGTACTTATACATAAAACAGAGCTTTCTTTATTTGTACTGTATTGTATTCTCCTATTTGTCACACATATTTGTTATTTCTGCAACGCTGATTCAGTTAACGCCCAATTTTATTATTTTATTATTGTACGCGTTATTCGTTTGTAAGCTTACGCGTGAGTACTCCCGGCGTCACACATTTGTTTGCGCAAAGGCACACTTACGTTATAAATAATAATAATAATTATTATTATAAATTAGAAAAGGTAGTTAATGTTTCAAAACGCAAGGGATGATCACAATATTTGAAAACTACACGCTTAAATTCAGATACTTTTTGAATACGGTGCTTCTCCTGTTCGTTTTCAAGCAGTAATTGCACTTCATATTTTATAACGATTATAAAGTAACGATGTGTTTGCACAAACTCTATACTGTTGTAAGTTATTCGTTTGTAAGCTTATACGAGAGTACTCCCGGCGTCACACATTTGTTTGCGCAAAGGCACACTTACGTTATAAATAATAATAATTATTATTATTATAAATTAGAAAAGGTAGTTAATGTTTCAAAACGCAAGGGATGATCACAATATTTGAAAACTACACGCTTAAATTCAGATACTTTTTGAATACGGTGCTTCTCCTGTTCGTTTTCAAGCAGTAATTGCATTTCATATTTTATAAGGATTATAAAGTAACGATGTGTTTGCGCAAACTCTATACTGTTGTAAGTTATTCGTTTGTAAGCTTATACGAGAGTACTCCCGGTGTCACACATTTGTTTGCACAAAGGCACACTTACGTTATACATAATAATAATAATCATTATTATAAATTAGAAAAGGTAGTTAATGTTTCAAAACGCAAGGGATGATCACAATCTTTGAAAACTACAAGCTTAAATTCAGATACTTTTTGAATACGGTGCTTCTCCTGTTCGTTTTCAAGCAGTAATTGCATTTCATATTTTATAAGGATTATAAAGTAACGATGTGTTTGCGCAAACTCTATACTGTTGTAAATTATTCGTTTGTAAGCTTATACGAGAGTACTCCCGGTGTCACACATTTGTTTGCACAAAGGCACACTTACGTTATAAATAATAATAATAATTATAATTATAAATTAGAAAAGGTAGTTGATGTTTCAAAACGCAAGGGATGATCACAATATTTGAAAACTACACGCTTAAATTCAGATACTTTTTGAATACGGTGCTTCTCCTGTTCGTTTTCAAGCAGTAATTGCATTGCATATTTTATAACGATTATAAAGTAACGATGTGTTTGCGCAAACTCTATACTGTTGTAAGTTATTCGTTTGTAAGCTTATACGAGAGTACTCCCGGTGTCACACATTTGTTTGCACAAAGGCACACTTACGTTATATATAATAATAATAATCATTATTATAAATTAGAAAAGGTATTAAATGTTTCAAAACGCAAGGGATGATCACAATCTTTGAAAACTACAAGCTTAAATTCAGATACTTTTTGAATACGGTGCTTCTCCTGTTCGTTTTCAAGCAGTAATTGCATTTTATATTTTATAACGATTATAAAGTAACGATGTGTTTGCGCAAACTCTATACTACTGTTGTAAATTATTCGTTTGTAAGCTTATACGAGAGTACTCCCGGCGTCACACATTTGTTTGCGCAAAGGCACACTTACGTTATAAATAATAATAATAATTATTATTATTAATTAGAAAAGGTAGTTAATGTTTCAAAACGCAAGGGATGATCACAATATTTGAAAACTACACGCTTAAATTCAGATACTTTTTGAATACGGTGCTTCTCCTATTCGTTTTCAAGCAGTAATTTAATAAATATATAAAGTAACGATGTGTTTGCGCAAACTCTATACTATTGTAAGTTATTCGTTTGTAAGCTTATGCGAGAGTACTCCCTCAGACGCACCGGCGCACAGTGGAGCCGAGATGGAAAAAAAACCATTTTACAAGATGGTTAATTTGTTGATCTAACTGACTTTTCTTAGATTATTTTAGCCGTAGAATTTGAACTTAGAACTTAAAAGGAGTAATGTTCTCTAATTCCGCCAGCTTCATGGATCATTTTTAAAAATTACTCCAGTATGTATTTGGTTAGTACAGACTAACAGCTTTATCTAAAAAAAAATAGTTACTCTTTAAAGAAGCTTAGACGTAACAATTAAGCCGAAATTAGATTTCTGGGCGTAATACGAATTTTCAGTAAGCGTACAAAAAAAGCTTCACTTTCCTACTGTTTGTAATATTTTTTTTCTGAAACCTATAATATTGGACTAGCTACCCTAAAAATTTCATCAACCGCATGCGATATATATTAATTGAAAACGAAGTTGAGTAGAGATGCGGAAAACAGCGTCAGCAGTTCGTATAAACATGACTTGTTGAATCAAGGAGGCTAACAGAGCTCCTTACTGTCAGTTTGTAATAAATAGAAACGTTCCGCACATTAAAATGATTAAACCTTATAGTGAGTTGTGTAAGTTCATTTTCTGAGGTGAAATTACGTTGGAAAATTATTTGCAGGAGAACTATTCAGAACTAAATGACAATGAAATCGGCCGTATCTGTGCTGAAATAAGTAAACGGTTCCTACCCAATTTTAATAAGAGATTGAAGGCGGTGTGTCACAATAAAACTAATTTTAAGAAGACATACAAAGAATGGTTGGACGGCGAATTTACTATTACTTTTGACTCAGAATCAGCACAAGCAAATTATTTACAGAGAAGTGGCAGACCCCTCAAGAATTTTGAAGATTGTGGTTCTAAAGCAAAAAAATATAAAGTAAATGACTTTAGAGCCTCACACTCTCAGGTTCTTATTGATGCTGCTGCTTCATCATCGTTTGAAAATCAAAAACAATTGTCTTTCGAACCCGATGCTGCTTCGGGATTAATTGTTTTTATTCTTCGTGGACAGTAATCTTAAAATGCCAGAATTTCACAAAATTTCTGTGAATTGATACGCACGTAGACACAAACACGATTCCACTGACAAAATTATTATTGTATCCCTACTCAGATCATAAAAAAATCAAGTTCATTGTTCGCATTATGCAAATAAGGCCCGATGTTACCACCTCCTGATAAGTTTAATCGTCGGTTAATATCCTTGGAAATGTAATTAATTTAATTTAATTTAAGGATATTAACCGACGGTTAAATTTATCAGGAGATGGTAAGATTGGGCCTAAGTCGTTTTACGGTTTCAACTCAAGGTTAAATGTTCGTGTTTTGTGTTTTTCCTTCGAAAGTCTATTGCTGTTGTGACACGTTCAACTATTCCAGTGACCACCAACAAGTTTAAATGTCAATTTTTAATCCGTTTTTGATATCAAAAACTACACAGGTTAGATCCCCCTATGTCTACAGTTATTTGATTTGTTTTTTTGAAAGGCTATCTGTGTTTAACGGGTGGGACACTTACTCTGAATCACCCTGTATAAATTCATGGACGTAGTCACTTTCATAATTAACATACCTTAAAATATAAATAACTTTCCATGCTATTTTCATTACTTTTTTACATATTCTTCCAGAATTAAAAGAAATTTGGCAAGATCTAAAAGCATTGTCGTTTCCAGCGCAGTGTTAAATTCCCTTAAAAATAAATGATCCCTTTAAAAAATCGATGAGTAAATTTTCAAGAATTTCGTCCAAATTTAGGTAGTCCGATAAATTTTTTGAAACTTTGAGAAAGTCAAAAATTGTTATTTAGTACCTTCTTAAAGTTTCCCGAGTTTCACTTCGATTGGACAAAAATTCTGGAAATAAAAGGTTTTTTCCATAAATCCGGCATTTGGCCCCACTGTGCGGAAAAGTCCCATTATGAAATCGGCCCTTAATTTTTCCATGTTAACGTTGCTAGAATTTTAAAGATTTATCTTGTAACTTATTTACAAGTTATCGGTTATTATTCTGTTATCTTTTTACTCTTTTCCTTCAATATATTTGTTAAAATCATCATTTTTTTTAATTACATTAATTTGTAAGTTCAGTCATTCAATTACCTTCAGCAAGTTAGTCCTGAGAGGATGTCTTCGTAAGGGAGAGACAACGAGAGGGGAAAATTTGACAATTTTCAGGCAATTATAGCGGCACTGTTTCGGCTCTTCGAGAGAAAACATCGGAGCGAGAGCATTTTTGGCTTTATTTACTCAAACTAGCTACCGAACAAAAAAAAAAAAAATGCTTTCCAACTGTGGCTTGTGGGTCACAAGAGCAGGTTGGGTTGGTGGTTTTTCGTTGTTGTTCAGTTTAAAAGAGTTTTGAGTGAGTATTCAGGCTGGCCAGTTCCAAAATTTAGTAGAAAAATAACCGGCGTCCGTTACAAATAGATCTTCTTTAATAAAAAAAAGCTGTGGGAACAGGTCCAGAGGTGTCTGTGCCTTTTGGGGTCATTTAGGGTTACACTCAGGGCCCCCGCGAGGTCAAAATCCGATCGCGTGCGACTCCATATTTTGGCGCCCTCTGAGTTGGGGCTCACAAAAACGATTAATTATCAAAATTATTAAAAGCAACAAAAAAAAATGGAAAAAAACAGAAAAATTAAATATTAGGGAATTTTTGTTAAACATTTTCCTTCATTTTCCAAACATTTTCCTTCACTTTTTTCAATTTCCGATCTGCTGCGAGCCCTCAAAAACGAGTAACCCAATCATCTCATCTTACTAAGGAGGAAACCGTAACAGCCTACATAATTTATTTTTTTTAACTAACAAAATTATTAAGTACATTAATTTTTTCATAAAAAATTTGGCACACAAGAGTTTTCTACTTTTAATTGCCGCAGTTAACTGTTCTATTTTAATCGACGTCTTGCCGTGAGGTTGAAGGCTTCACCAGAACTCCCATTAATTTTAAAATAAATTAAAAGGAACAAAAAATGGAAAAAACAAAAAAAAAAATTTTAAAAATTGAAACATTACTCTTCAAACAATTTCCTTCACTTCGCGCTTTCTTCTGAACTGACTAAGGAGGCCTCTGTTCAGACCCCTCCAGAATGCAAGTAGGTGAATCCAGATTGTTAATAAAATTACAAAAAAGAAACAAAATCTCAAAAGCAACATGAACTTATGTTTCTAAAAACTAAAAAAAAAGTAAAATGTAATTTGTTTTTTTTTTTAACCAAACTGTAACAGCTTACATAATTAATTTTTTTTTTCTAAGTACGTTATATACATACGAGAAATTTAATTTAGATTCGATAAGTCGGTTCAATTCCGTTTGAAGAACTAATCAATGCAAAAGATTAAAATTCGCGTCTATCTCTCTCTCTCTCTACCTCATATTATTATATTTTGCAAAATTTATGGCCGTTTTCATAATCAGACTTTAAGGAAGCTTTAATTTAAAGTCACTTTGAGAATAGGGAAACAAATGTATTTTTTTAGGTTAAAGTAACTTTAAATTTAAAGTCGTCCCTTAATTTTTCTATGTTAACGTTGCTAGAATTTTAAAGATTTATTTTGTAACTTATTTACAAGTTATAGGTTATTATTCTGTTATCTTTTTACTCTTTTCCTTCAATATATTTGTTAAAATCATAATTTTTTTAAATTACATTAATTTGTAAGTTCATTCATTCAATTACCTTCAGCAATTTGACAATTTTCAGACAGTTATAGCGGCACTGCTTCGGCTCTTCGAAAGAAAACATCGGAGCGAGAGCATTTTTGGCTTTATTTACTCAAACTAGCTACCGAACAAAAAAAAAATACTTTCCAACTGTGGCTTGTGGGTCACAAGAGCAGGTTGGGTTGGTGGTTTTTCGTTGTTGTTCAGTTTAAAAGAGTTTTGAGTGAGTATTCAGGCTGCCCACTTCCAAAATTTAGTAGAAAAATAACCGGCGTCCGGTACAAATAGATCTCCTTTAATAAAAAAAAGCTGTGGGAACAGGTCCAGAGGTGTTTGTGCCTTTTGGGGTCATTTAGGGTTACACTCAGGGCCCCCGCGAGGTCAAAATCCGATCGCGTGCGACTCAATATTTTGGCGTCCTCTGAGTTGGGGCACACAAAAACGATCAATTATCAAAATTATTAAAAGCAACAAAAAAATGGAATAAACAGAAAAATTGAAAAAAAAAATTAAATGTTAGGAAATTTTTGTTAAACATTTTCCTTCACTTTTTTCAATTTCCTATCTGCTGCGAGCCCTCAAAAACGAGTAACCCAATCATCTCATCTTACTAAGGACGAAACCGTAACATAATTTATTTTTTTTAACTAACAAAATTATTAATTTTTTTTATAAAAAATTTGACACACAAGAGTTTTCTACTTTTAATTGCCGCAGTTAACTGTTCTATTTTAATCGACGTCTTGCCGTGAGGTTGAAGGCTTCACCAGAACTCCCATTAATTTCAAAATAAATTAAAAGGAATAAAAAATGGAAAAAACAAAAAAAAAAAATTAAAAAAATTGAAACATTATTCTTCAAACATTTTCCCTCATTTTGAAAACATTTTCCTTCACTTCTTTCAAGTTCCTAACTGTTGCGAGCCCTCAAAAACGAAGCGCTTTCTTCTCATCTGACTAAGGAGGCCTCTGTTCAGACCCCTCCGGAATGCAAGTAGGTGAATCCACATTGTTAATAATATTAGAAAAAAAGAAGCAAAATCTCAAAAGCAAAATGAACTTAAGTTTCTAAAAACTAAAAAAAAAGTAAAATGTAATTTGTTTTTTTTTTTTTAACCAAACTGTAACAGCTTACATAATTTATTTTTTTTACTAAGTACGTTAAACTTTTTATGAAAAATTTAGCACACGAAAATTACAAAACTTTTCTACTTTTAATTGCCTCAGTTAACTGTTCTATTTTAGTCGACGTTTTGCCGTGAAGTTGACGACTTCAACTCAAAACAGTTCAGACTTGTGGATAGTTTTTTCGAATAATTTTTACCAGATACCCATTAGTTTTTTTTTTGTGAAAAAAATGACAGGACCTGTCTAGTGACCAATAGGCTAATTGCCGCCCCTTGAAGATGGCGCCCGCGTGCACTGCACGCTTTGCACACATGGTTACGGGGGCCCTGGTTACACTCTTCCGGTCGTGTAAGCCTCCGTATTTTTCTGTTGCGCAAGCTGCTGCGTGGCGCCCTTTACTACAGCATCTGTTGTAATCCCCCAGGCCGCCTCCACTGAGTGGACGTAATTGCGCAACACTTTCATCCATACCATCCGTCTGCCAAAGCAACAACCGAACTCGCTTCTAATTTTTTTTTAAAACTATGTTAAACCCCAAGGCTTAAAGCCTGGATTAGCTCGAGTTACTTGTTCAATGAACGTGAAATGTTATGTAAACGAAGGCTCACCACTGTGTCTTGTAAGAAGGAACATGGAGCTATGGACAGTTCTGAGTTGCTCAATCACGTGAAAGAAAAGCTGAGTGGAAATGGCTAGCATATGTTTTATGTACAAGTTCGAAGAAGCAGGCAGCAAACATGCAAGTATTAGTAAGGTTAAGACACACACCTGCAACTCACCGCGAGGTGGCTCCATCATAAGAGCTCAGATAACCGTCGGTCTCTTCGCCGGAGGTGTCACCACCACGCAACTTGTATTTCGCTTGCCGAATCGCAGTCAATTTACCCCTGGCCTCTTCCAACTGGCGCTCAATTCGCAGCACCTCGGATCTGCAAGAAACAATTCATGAAATAGGAAATAACAGGTGTAAACGAAAATTAAATTATTACCGAGCGTTGATTTCTTGCGCAATTCCTCCAACCATGCGCTTGTTGAGGACCAGGGAGCGCTCCTCTTCCACGCTAATCGCCTTCTGGGCCGCCCTCACTAAGTTGTCCGTAGAGCGAAGCACCGCATTGCCTGCATGTTGCAATCTGCGTGTTGCTTCGGTGTCTCCTTCGGCTTTCACCTTGCAAGCAACCAGAAGGTGAGCCGTGGAACTCGCAACTTGCTTCGCGGATGAGATTAGCTTGTCTTCACTTGCAAGACCTGAGGATTACTCATTAAAAATCTGCACCATCCAATCTGTGTTGGAAGGGAAGAAATTACCTTGCACAAGGGCATTCGCACTCTCGACCAAGCTGTGAGTGGCTGCGGCCACAAGACGGGCGGCCGAGATTAATCCCTCGGACCACTGTCCGTCATCCGATGAGGTTAACGGGGTGCTGGACATCTTTCCACTGTCGATGAGCTCCCTCTGGGCGGCGCTTGCGGCTTTGACTAGAGCAGAAGTCGCGGCAGTTATGGATTTCGCCGCTTCCAAAATCATCTCGTCGAAGTTCATTGATTCGTCTAGATCGTGAGTCTGAAGAAAACAAATTACGCTTATCGAAGCTGTTTGAAATATACAAATGTTACGGTTTAAGAAATCGCTTTCTAAAGTCACCCTGTACGTATGGAGTTTATTTTCCATGGCGTAGTATTCGGAAATTATTTCTTCCCCAGGGGGTGAAATATACTCCACGGCCTTCGGCCGGATTCGACGGTTTATCCCACGAATTAACCCGCGTAACCACGCGCTTTTGTCAGCCTGGTGTTTAACCCCTCCCCCAGTTGAATTTTAGCTGTCGCCGGCTAACTTGATTGGTGTTTTACGTTTCGCTTTGCTTCCCCCCTTTAGGCTTTTAATCTTACACGGTCTCTTTAAGAACTCAAACCTTTATCGACCGCAAACGTTTTTGTTTTCCCTACTGAACTATCGCCCTCGCTCGTACCATTCGATTGTTGTGCTGCCCTTTAGTTAAGCTTTCAGATCCATTTCGTGGGCCAGTTGCCCTTCTTCCCCCGACCGCCGCTTATTGCGAGAAGAGTCCTCAGCGCGGAAACCTGCAGGTGACGCTTTGCGTAACTCGACAGAATATACAGGCAGGACCTTTTCTACTATAGTTATAGCGGTACTGTTTCGGCTCTTCGAGAGAAAATATCGGAGCGAGAGTATTTTTGGCTTTATTTACTCAAACTAGCTACTGAACAAAAAAAAAATGCTTTCCAATTGTGGCTTGTGAGTCAAAAGACCAGATTGGGTTGGTGATTTTCCGTTGTTGTTCAGTTTAAAAGAGTTTTGGGTGAGTATTCAGGCTGCCCACTTCCAAATTTAGTAGAAAAATAACCCGCGTCCGTTACAAATAGATCTCCTTTAATAAAAAAAAAGCTGTGGGAACAGGTCCAGTGGTGTTTGTGCCTTTTGGGGTCATTTAGGGTTACACTCAGGGCCCCCGCGAGGTCAAAATCCGATCGCGTGCGATTCCATATTTTGGCGCCCTCTGAGTTGGGGCACACAAAAACGATCAATTATCAAAAATATTAAAAGAAACAAAAAAAAATGAAAAAAACAGATAATTAAAAAAAAAATTAAATATTAGGGAGTTTCCTTTATTTTCCAAACATTTTCCTTCACTTTTTTCAATTTCCTATCTGCTGCGAGCCCCCAAAAACGAGTAGCCCAATCATCTCATCTTACTAAGGAGGAAACCGTAACAGCCTACAAAATTTATTTTTTTACCAAATAAAATTATTAAGTACATTAATTTTTTTATAAAAAATTTGGCACACAACATTTTTCTACTTTTAATTGCCTCAGTTAACTGTTCTATTTTAATCGACGTCTTGCCGTGAGGTTGAAGGCTTCACCAGAACTCCCATTAATTTTAAAATAAATTAAAAGGAACAAAAAATGGAAAAAACAAAAAAAAAATTAACTATAGTTGCCTTACGTTAAACTGTTATCGGCCCGGAATCTGTAGACAATCATTTGCAACGCCTGCCGTCACGAACTATTTCGTGGGAATTAAATTGTATGTTTATTTTAAATGTAAAAACTCGACGCAGCGTTAGTTTTCTTTTGTCCACTTGTTACGTCAACAGAACTTATAAATTACGTTCACATTGGACGCCATTGGTTCTTGCTGATATCATTTCATGCACGGTTGGTTTTTGTTTATGTCACGCCAGTAGTAATACTGGAGGGATCCTAGGACAACTCGATGGCATGTCCATCCGCAGTGACCACCGTTGAAGGTCATCCCCATGTTTGGGGGGTGGTTTTTAGTGCTGAAGAAGTAATTGAGGGGTGTTTTTTTGTGCAGACGAAGTAACCCCTTTGGTTTTTGTAGGTGAAGACTTGTCGACAATGACGTAATTTTACCAGAAGAGGTTGCTGAGTATTTTTTTTTGGGTGAGGTGAAAGAGACCGTCGACAATGACTAGAGGTGGTTGCAGAAGAATGTTTTTTTTTTTTTGGTTCTCGAAGAAGTCGTACAGCTGAAGACTTGTCGACAATGACGTAATTTTACCAGAAGAGGTTGCTGAGCATATTTTTTTTTGGGGGGGGGGGGTGAAAGAGACCGTCGCCAATGACTAGAGGTGGTCGCAGAAGAATTCTTTTTTCTTCTGGTTCTCGAAGAAGTCGTATAGCTGAAGACTTTTCTTGACAATGACGTAATTTTACCAGAAGAGGTTTCTGAGTATCTTTTTTTTTGTTGCTGAGGTGAAAGAGAGACCGTCGACGATGCCCAGAGGTGGTCGCAGAAGAATTTTTTTTTTCGTTACGCGCGCGAAGAAGCGCTGTCATCAATGACCAAAGGAGGTTGTAAGAGATTTTTTTTTGCTGACGCTAGTTCTTGCGTTGTTGTTGTTGACGTGTATAATTTTGTAAGAAGTGTGCGTAAAAGACGGGTGTAAAATTTTTTGGTCAAATTACGTCATTGTCAACAAAAGTTGACAATGACGTAATATAATAAGCGTAGTAAGCTATACGACTTCTTCGAGAACAAAAAAAAAATTCTTCTGCAACCACCTCTAGTCATTGTCGACGGTCTCTTTCACCTCACCCAAAAAAATACTCAGCAATCTCTTCTAGTAAAATTACTTCATTGTCGACAAGTCTTCACCTATAAGAACCAAAGGGGTTACTTCGTCTGCACAAAAAACCACCCCTCAATTACTTCTTCAGCACTAAAAACCACCCCCCAAACATGGGGATGACCTTCAACGGTGGTCACTGCGGATGGACATGCCATCGAGTTGTCCTAGGATCCCTCCAGTATTACTACTGACGTGACATAAACAAAAACCAACCGTGCATGAAATGATATCAGCAAGAACCAATGGCGTCCAATGTGAACGTAATTTATAAGTTCTGTTGACGTAACAAGTGGACAAAAGAAAACTGACGCGGCGTCGAGTTTTTACGTTTAAAATAAACATACAATTTAATTCCCACGAAATAGTTCGTGACGGCAGGCGTTGCAAATGATTGACTACAGATTCCGGGCCGATAACAGTTTAACGTAAGGCAACTATAGTGCCGAAACAGCCAAGCCGTAAAAGGATTTAATGCCGGAATGTTCTAATAATCCCTCCAGTATTACTACTCACGTCGGTTTCGATCTGTCCAAATCTTCCTTTCACGTAGTTCTCGGCGAAGCCAAGTTTGGCTTTATTTTATTAATTTGTGACGAGCATCTAGCTCTTAGTCATCGTATCGTTGTGATATATTGTGCGTTTTGTGTGGGGGCTGCAACCCCAAGGCTGTCTATATTCCGTGGGAACAAAGCAAGCTCGTTTTTGTACCGGCAGGACCCCCTGCAATTGAACGATTTCGATCGTGTGTAATGTGGTGCCTTGGTGGATCGAAAACTCATCAGAGCTTGTCCCAGTCTGTCCCCTTTGTCATGGACAGGTATGTTTGCGATTGTTGTTTTTTTCGAGCAAATTATTAATTACATTTGCGTCAAAGTTAAGTTACGCAGGCGCCCTTTTGATATCTGCAGTTCTGTTTACGTACAGTCACAGCGCAATGTATTGAAAGTCTGGAGTGGTAAACGGCCCCCTCCGAAATTGGCCGTTTACCCCTCCAGACTTTCATTACATTGCGTTGTGACCGTAAATTTTTGGTTTACTGACGCAAATTTCTCTGCCATGTTTAAACTGTTGCATAAACTGAGTCATTTCCTTTTATTTTCTCCACGTCTCCGGTTAAGATTAGGGCTGCGCTAGTTTATTTTATTTTTATTTATTACATCGCGATTAAGTAAACCCTCACGCCCGTCACGACCGCGCTACCGGCAGCGCTGTAAATTAATTTCCTCGGCACAATCTTGTTTCTACTCAGGTAGGTAGGCAGATCAAAGGCTATTTTGTTACTTACCACCAACATTATCAACGATGAAGCATAGACCACTGTAATAATATGTTTGACTCCTGGGTGCTTCAAACTACAACCAAGAATATCAAACATATCTTACAGTAACCTACAGATTTTGAAGGAGTTAACTGAGTTAAGTGCGTAAAAAGAAGAAGTGTTGCTTGATGTGTGTACCTTGATGGATTTGCGTGGCCTCAAACTGGCGAGTTTCTTGGCGGCGGCATCGATGGAAGCTGCGGCCCCAAGCAACTCATTCTCAGCAATCACAGTCGGATCATCCGGGTCGACCCAATCAGTGCCTGGAATTTATTTAACGATAAGCAAAACTTATGAGTACGTTGGTGTTGAGTGTACACCTTTCAAAAGCTCGGCGACTGTTACCAGTTCGGTTACAGATTGGGCAATGCGTCTTGAAATAGGGGGAAGAGTGTGTTTGGCATCGGCGCTGTTGCCATGTAAGATCGAAAGAAGGAGTTCGCGGAATTGCTGCGCACATTCTTGCCCTGCCTGCAGAGTGCGCTCTTTTAATTCCGGGGTCTCAGCAACGTAGAAGGCACAGTTCTGCAAAAAAAACCCTTTTTACTACGAAACCGCACAAAAAAAATGTGAATGAGACGAACCTTGACGATCATAAGCATGTCGGAAATTGCTCGTCTTGACAAGTTTGCCGCTGCGATTATATCATCCTGTTTATTACTGATTCCTGCAGCAACTGATTTGGCAGTCGCTTTAGTAATGGCTTTGGTAGAACGGATTATATCTTCGGGGGTTACCCCGGATTTAACCCCTTCACTCAAATGCAACGCCTACAACAAATAAATACAATCGATTTTAAAGTGCCTCGTAAGTAACAAAATGAGGATGAGTTTGAGAATGAGAATGTACTGAGATTAAATTGTGTGACTTCTTTGAGATGATCGAAACTCACCCTGACTTCCTGTGCGATCGCCTCCACGGTCGATTCCAGGGCTCTCGTACCCCTGGTGTGCTCGTCCTCGACTGCCTTCACAGTCTTCAGCAAAGACGTGACATTAGTGACCATTACCTGCAAAAAAACAAGTAAAATAAAACATGTAATAACTACGGACGCAAGTGGAACCGAAAAAAAAAAGAAAAAAACAACAAATTACACATGCGTTTAGCTACAAGAAACACGAACGTCTTACGATGTGTTAATCAATACTAAAAAAAAAAAAAATAAGCTGAGACAAGAGATACTTAAAACAATGTGAATTAAATACATACCGATCTGAGTTATTACTTACTAACTGAGTTCGAATGAATGAATGAATGAAAAAAAATAATAAAATAAAATAAAAATGGTTCAATGAAATGCTACACGTTTATTCAATCAAACAAAAAGTGATAGTACATGAGTATAGTAGGTAAAATAGAAAAATAAAAACATTCAAAAATATTAAATTTGTTCTACAAAAATATATATATAAGTATATGCGAATTTAGACTTAATAATGTAGTAAAATAAGGTTTGTTGAATGACTAAAAAAAAAAAAAAATCTTGTATTGCATCGAAATTGGAACAAAAATACTGTTGTAAAATCAATCAACTTTCTCAAAAAAAAAAAAGAGTAAAAGTTACGAATAATGTTTACAAGAAGTAAATGCTAAAATATTAAGGTGAAACTAGTTGAAGTAAATGCAAAACATTTTTCCAAATTTTAGCTTATGTGATAGATAAATTAATTTAATTTAATAGTTTGCATGCAATTTTTAAATATTGAGAGAATATTAATGTCACGCACAGTGCTTTCAACAATGTCTGAGACAAATATGACCATCGAATTAGGCAACCAAACGTACAGTTATTGTGAACCACAGTGTTTTTTTTTTTAAATCTGTCGTCCAGTGGGCTGAGTCTAGCGCATGGTTCATTTAAAACTCGTTTTTTTTCAAACAAAAGAATTCACAGCACTCTGGACGCCCAATTTAAAAAAAAAGAAAACACCCGATATAAGAATTAAAGCAAATGTTTAATACAAACGAAATGCTTGACTTATGTTCCTTTATTTATGTTATCTGGAGGAAATATTGTCCTTCTAATGTTTTTCAATTCCTGTAGTACAATTTAATCCTTTTTATACCAAAATTAATGCATTAAATTGCATTTTTCAAGAATTTAATGGCGTTCTCGATTCACTTACACGTTTTTGATTCATCTGGACTGGTTACACGCAGAGATATTTGCATTTCATGTAACAAAATGAGATAAAGATACTCTGAATGCAAATTAATACAACCAACCAAAAAAATTGCACTCGGCACTCAGAGTATCTTCATCTCGTAAAGGATTCTCAAATTAAAAAAAAAAAACTTCTCTAGTAGGTCATGGAAAAGTTTGACGTCAAAAACGTACGTCTTCCGTAATACAATATGTCTAAATGCCTTTAACTTCGAATGGTATAACAGAAATTAACTTTTAGATTTACTTTTAAATACCATTTACAAATAATAAAAGTTATTACAACAAAGACAAAATGCTATCTGTCAGTTAAGAATGATGCAAATATATTATAAGCTAAGACATACCCTTCGTGTTTTGTTTTTTCACGGCCTATTGCGAGAAGTATTTTCTTTTGTGTTTCTTTTTTATTGAAAACTGTTCGCGCCTAACATTTTAAATTTAAATTGCGCGCCAAAAGGTGCTTGGTTCAATTTGTGTGCATACCCGCGGCAAGTGCTGCCCTCGGTGAGGGAGAAGAAAAAGAGAGGGTGTTCGAGAACAATTACGAAGGGAAGGGTGTATTATTGTTGTTCGCTATCAGATAAAATACTTTTAACCAACGGTTGTAGTGCATCAGTTGAATTATTTTTAATCAACCTGCAAGCAACAAAAACACTCGGGTTGCGTTCAGATTTATAATCTGGGCGTGCAATCGTATCTTCGCCACTAACGATTATTGACATATTTTGCGTCTCGCCCGTTCGTTTCAAGAAGTCCTGTGTTTATATCATTGCCATGGCAACGAGTGAACTTTTCACGTCCCTCTTTTTCTTCAGTAGGGTACGAAAAATGCGCCCGTTGCCATGACAATGGTGTAAACACGAGACTTCCTGAAACGGTTGCATGAGACGCAAGATACGACGACAATCATGAGTGAGAAAGACAGGATTCCACGCCCAGATTAGACTATAAATCTGAACGCAGCCGTGAGGTTAAAACAACATGCAAATACTCTTTTGAGTGCAATCAGTGAATCGAAAACACAATTAGTTTATCATTTTCTACTTTTTTTCATTCTTTTTATTTTCCTATACATATAAAAAAAAAGGTACGGTAACATAACGGGTGCTTCTATTGCCATCGCTGAATCCACCAATTCCATCAAACGCTCACTTTGTATCGAATTAATTATAAACTAAATAAACGTTTTTAACCGTTACAATTACGTGAAGATCAAGTCAAATGTATTATCACACGTATTTCGCTTCAATTCAATCAACTAACTCATCGCTGACAAAAAAAAAAATATACGTTGAGCCATCAGCTGATGCGGGTCGGTAAAACAGTTTTATTTGTTGTCGATGCGAATTAATGGCGGTTCTGTTTCCCCGCGGGTTATTTTATGCAAGTTTCGAGTAATTTTTAATAATAATCGACGTGAACGTCAAAATCGCAATGACAAAGACGCCAACTGCAATAGTTACGACGTCAAAATAAAAGACGATCGATGATTTTACTGAAATTCAATAGCGTTATGAATTGCGCTTGCGTAAACGTGCGTCGTTAATTGCTCGCTTTGCGGCAATCAATAAAACTGTTGTAATTATTGGAATTAATTACCCTCTTCTTGATTGCGTCCATTTGAAGCTAAATTACTTGCAAAAACTTGAATCTTAACCGTTCGCGTTCGAAAAAGAATCGCGTCGATGTCAAACATGATGTGTTTACCACATATTATTAGTTAAGGTAAGCTTTGCAGTTTAGGTGCTTTCTTTCGCTCACAAAAATGTGATCCAAACGTGTTTCGATTCAATAACAGACACTGGGCGCGTTCAGAAACACCTAGCGGCTGAGTTGCTTACTCAATCGTTTGTGGTTGGCTCACGTTAAGGTAACAGCCGATCACAAACGACTGCTGAGTAAGCAACTCAGCAGCTGAGCGTCCGCTGAACGCGCCTATTCTTCTCTTTGAATCTCTCAATTTTTAAAATTTGTTTGGATTGAATTATGGTAATTTACAATTGAATTTATAATAATACATATTCGCCTTTGTGCGTATTAGTTTTTAAAATTGTTGAATGTAACGGTAAAGAAAATTCAATTAAAAAATATCTGCGAATAAGTTCAGTGGCCGTGGTTATGTGACGTCATTCCATCCGTTTAGCATGCGAATCTTGAAATGTACCTCAGCCATAGCAGAAGCTCAGCTTTCGGGTTTCCTACTTGCCGTTATTGTCAATTTTTGAGTATTCCACTTTTAAATGATGAGTCAAAAGATTGCCTGTTGTCACATAAATAACGTAAACAAGTGAACGAGATGCAAAATGACTTAAAACCCGCGATTATACACAAAAATGTACTCGAAGATAGAGTAAGTTTTGGAACGCACCCTTGTTTAGGGTTGCCATCTCAGAGATTAAAAAATCAGGATAAGGTTACTTAAAAATCCGGAAACTGACGATATTTAAAAAAATCACTCATACTAAAAAAAGTATTTAAAAATCCTGAAACTAGTAAATTTAATTTAAGTACACATTTTAGTGCAAAAATCTTTTCTTGAATGGCATTTATCTTATCCGCTGAGACGTCAACGCTATTTTTTTTAAATGGCAACCATAAGTTTTTTAATTCAATTTTTGGGTTTTGGTTTTTCGTCCTTGTTAGTTAAATTTCGATTGCCTAGACAGATTCTGTCTTGTGAGTCAGTTTTTGAATTTGGGACTTAGCCAAAAATCCAGATCAGTTAACAAAACCCGCCCGGACGTCCCCGGATTACCGTAAAATCCGAAATTATCCGGGAAAATCCGGACGTATGGCAACCCTACCCCTGCTCCCTGCTCGATAGATCTTATATACGTTTTCCTAGAAAGGTAGTCACTTGTTAATTTGGTCACGTGGGATTTGAACATTGTTGAAAGCTCTATACTTCCATGCACATAAGCTATAATAACTATGAAAATTCCTCAAGTTCTGTTTAGAGATATAAATCCGAACTGAAGCTGTGCTGTTTTCCTTTAACTTTATTGCTGTGCTCGAGCTTCTAAACAGATCTTAAGAACGACGATTAAATAGAAGAAGTTGACTGAAAAGTTTGATACAAAAATGGCGATTGCGATTCTTGTGTTAAACTTTTCAACCACGGTAAGATAAGATAAGAGGCAGTAAAAACGTATTTTTATATGTGAAATACAAGTAACACTCCAACACAGAGCTACTAAAGAAGAAGTATATTTTATGCAGCTAGTAAGCAATGAACGATATCTGTCTGTAAGGTTTCGTTATTTATATTTTCTCGGCTGTCGCTCAACAAACGAAGTAACTCCTCCTCCTGATCAGAAATCCACCATTCAGTATCAGAATCTGGGACCTGTTAGCCAATCAAAACATGTGTTACAATTAGCCAGCCACCAAGTAACAGAGATTCAACTATTCTAGAGTTAGACAGAACGCCAGTTCAACCTACACTATTTCCGGTGGACTTTAAATAACACATGTTTTGTGAGCTCCGTCACATTTAAACTTAAACGCCATGTTCAATGCTTTTTAAGAAGGTAATTAGTATTGACTGTGCAAGTGTGCATTAGAAAAACTGACGTCGTGATTATGAAGTCATGAAGTCATATATATGTGTGTGTGTGTGTGTGTGTGTGTGTGCGTAACAAAGATTAATAAATTATTCATTTAAAGTCCACCCTGTATTAATATGAGACAAAAAAAAAAATCTTAAATTTAACACACACGTGCAAAACATCAAGTCTATTCAAATTAAATTCGCGATACCTATTTAAAATTTAGACATGCAACCTGTTTTAATTCAATTCTTAATTACTATTGGCTTAAATTTCTTTTTAAATTCAAGGAATTAGAGTACCTTGTAAGATGTTAAATTTGAAAAAAAAGCATGCAACACTCACGATATTAATTTTAAACAAAAAAAAGTCACAAATTTATTCAGTACATTCCGATCTGCACAAAACTACTCTACCCTACCTTAGCACTGTCCTTCAGGTGAGCCATTGCGGGGTCGTTGATGGGCTTTCCACTGGCTGCTTTGGTGGCATGTATGAGGTCACCGAGTGCGCTCGCCACATCTTTGACTGCGTTAATCAACATCACTTGCGAATCTGGATTGCTCGAGCCTAAACTTGCTGCGCCGAACTTGACGACTTCAGCCAGTTGCACTGCATTACAAAAAAGTTTACAGTTTACCTTCAGAGACAAGGGAAATCCCCCCCAAACCAAACAAACCTATAGTTGAGACGGCATTCTGGGCAGCGACTGCGAGTTGCTCCTGCGAAGAAGCAGCGCCAGCCACTAAAGTCTTGGTGTCTTCAACAAGGGCCTTTGCAGTTTTGAGTATGTTCTCACGATGGTCTGCGAATGATTCGTGTTCATTCTCTGGGTTGAGATTACCGGCCGTTGCGAACATGATGGTGGTGTCCAAGTCCCCGATGATGCCGGAAACCGTAGAAGCTGCGTTGATGCAAGCCTGTGTGCCTCGGGAGCCCGATTGTAAAGTGGCCAAGACACGAGATACCTTCAAACACGTTTAGTTTATGGATGCTGTGAGATCTAAAATCGAAGAGGTACCTTCTCGCTCACTGCCTTGGAGCAATCCGCTATGTTACGCAGTGATTCCTCATCTTTTTTGACCTGGCAGTTGTCACCTGCGTGAACCAGGTCAACACAAGCACCCCCGAGTGCCTGAACCACTTCCTTAAGGCGGATGGCCACTTCACCGTTTGTTGATGAGGCAGCCGCCCCGATGCTATCATTTGCAAGCTGGGTGTATTTATGGGAAATGTCTGCGGAGAGAGGGGCCAAACGCTGAGGCTCTAAAGATGCTTTCGTTGACTGAAAATTAGGCACGAGTATGAACAGAGTGAACGAAGAGAAAAGTGAGGGGGGGAATACCATTTCACCAGCAATCTTTGCGATGTCCTTGGCACATTCCACCATGCGTGTTTGATAGTCGACGTAAGTGTCGCCATCTGATATAATGAGGGAAGCCCTGTGATCTGAAAGGCGAGTCATAGCCCTGGTTAAATTATCAACGACGCCAGAGACAAAACCGCTTTGGGTGGAAATGGTTTCCAGGTTGGCAACGAGCTCTTGGAGGGCCTCACGAGTTGAAGTCGCATACTCATCCACGTCAGGGTGAATGCTTATGGCCTGAAATTAAAATAAAATACTCTCTAAACAAAACGTTCTTCAAAATTCGCAATAGTCAAAGCAACTTTTTGAATGCGAGGAAAAAAAATTACATACCTTTGCATTTCCACCGCAGTCTTTCGCTGCGTAAATCAACTGAAGCGCAGACTCTGTGACTGATTTAGCCTGATTAAGCAGGAGCTCCTGCTGCTTCGAGTTATTCATATTTGAAGCGGCCGCAATACTTCCTTGGACCAGCGGTTCGAAATATTGCGCCTGTAAAACGACAATGGTTGACAATCAAGTCTTCTGAAGGCTTCAGCGGCCGTCGTCCATTGTTGAATTCCTGGCTTCCGGTTGGAACCGCGTCTCTCCTCGGATTTCTTCCACTGCCGACGTTTCGTTCTCCATTGCAAAAGAACCTCCTCAATGTTACTGCTGCTTCTTGTAAGTTGTTGAGACTGAACAGCCTCAAGACGCGTTTCCAACCGGAAGCCAGGAATTCTTCAGCTTGGACAAAATACAGTAAATATTATACTAACTAATTGATTCACAGAGTGTCCAATATTTTCGGCTTCGAATTTCGAGGCTTGACGAAGTGGTTCGATTGTGTCGATCAATTCAGCGGCGGCCCTTCCGACTTGCTGATTGCACGCTTGTAATGTGGAGCCCCGTTTGGCCAACGTTTGATGGACGACTTCCATGGTAACAGAATCCAGAGCGTGCAGGAGATTGTTGAGTTTGTCGGCAGCTTGGTCACATTCTGATTGCCCTGGGGCTTTATCACTAAAAAGAAATAAAAAAAACAGAAAATGATGACGAGTGTTGTGATAACACTGTGAAACCTACTGTATACTAGCAACCAATTTCTTGATTGCGTCCGAGACGTTCTTAGAATTGCCTGCGAACTGTTGCCAAGTGGGGGGGTCCCTGGGCATGACCACGAGACTCTTCGCAGCTCGGATAACTGCGCATGAACTATCGATGATTTTGCGTCCCGCGTCGATGATTGGTTCTTGTGCTTGTCTTGCTTGATATGAGATCTTAGCTGGGATGGTAACGAATTCGCTGGAGTTTGCGTAGACACATAAATTCTGAACGGCCTCTGCAAAAAATTATTTGAAACTTCAGAAGGCCCTCATAGTTTCAAATTTTATTTTTAAATTTATCGGATTCTGGACTACTATGAAGTCTAAGCTTATAGCGCTTTGTAATTGTTGCACATGCGCATAATCATTGTAGGTATATCCATCTTTTATTATCACATGAGGTTAAAATGAGATGGTGCACTAGTATAGCCATTGGAAAACGCTGTAAATTTGAAATTAAAGTTGAAGTTTCCCGAAGAAGACCTTTTAATTTAGTGCCCATTCAAACTGAAAAAGATTCAACTTTTATTTGTTCCTCAATCAACAGTTTCATTTTTAATCATGTAACTTTTCTTACACTTCTTTAAATTTAGCTATACAGGCTGTTCCACTTAAGGCATAAGTGGTATACGCATTTTAAAATGCGCTCCAACTTTCATTTGAAATATTTCTTTTCCATAAAATGACTAACTAGATATGAGACACGAAAAACAATAAATTATTAAACGTTAAATTAAAATGTCAATTTCAGAAGATATTCGAAAGACAACACATTTCCTTTGTTTTAATATTCAGAAAAATTATTCATTCATTGAACGCGTTTAGAGACGGTCAGCGGCTAATTGGCTATTACCTAGATATGAACCAATCACAAACGATTGCCTAGTAAGCAACTTGCTTTTTCAGTTAATTTAATTTTTTTTTAAACATACCTAAAAGTGGTTTGGTAGCCTCAGCACATTGTTGCCTGTTCTCATCATTGTAATTAGAATCGAGGGTCTTGATTTCCTTGACTAGACGAGCGGTTGAATTGGCAACATCCTTGGCACTCTGCACGAAGTGCCTTTTGGCAACGGGATTGCTGGTTTTAGAACTCGCATGTCTGCAAGCGTTGCACAAAGCGCTTGTGTGCTTGGCGATGGTCGTTGCTGCTGCCAGGACTTGCTGTTGACTGCTGGTGGGGGATGATAGTAGAGCGCAGCTCTGCTGAATTGCCTGCGACGCCCTTCCAAATTGTGCCTGATCTACCAGGCCCGGACGCCCTGCGATGCTGCTCGAATCAGAGACACCAACCTAAAACATCCACATAAAAACGACCATCCAGGATAGTCAAGTATAATTTGGGACTTACAAGATATGCTGCTTGAGCTGACGCTTCAACCAAGCCACAAATAGACGAGCTTACAACCCTTACGTTTTCTCCGAACCTCTCGTGCTCTGATTGTTTGGCGCTGTTTGTTATGCCAGTCATGCCTTCGCCTACATTTTTAACAAAGTGAAATTATTTTAAACTTGAGCATTTACCTGAATACCCCACCTAGAGTCTTGCTCTTCTCCTTCACCGAATCGAAGCACTCGAAATAGCTGAAGTCATTGATGGGCTCGCTGGGGTTATCAAGCAAGGGTTTCATCGCTTGGATATTCCTAATTGCATTGTCGCACTCGGTTTGGCCCGGTGCAGCGGATGTGCAGACGTCGACGAGGTTGTTAATGCTATCAGTCACGGCCCTAGCAGCTGCAGCCAACTGATTCTTGCCATTTGGAAGATTGGGGTCTGCGGAAACCGACTTGGCAGTCGTGAGTAAAGTACTTGAAACCGTCGAGACATTTTTAATCGAGTGAACCACGTGCCCTTGGACTTCCGTATCCTTCGACTGCCCTGCCATCTCCATGGAAACCTGCAGGAGTTCATGGAAGGCCGAGCTGAAGTCCTTGGAAGAGGAGGCGAGTTGCTCAGGGCTCTTAACGGAAGTGACCACGTCAGCGCTTGCTTCGTTTAAGTTAGCGGCTGCGGTGTTGAGTTCCTGTTGCAATTCACCGTAGCTCTTGTTCGTCGGGGGGAACTGCCCCGAATCGATGTTGGTGGTCCATTCTTTAATGCAAGTGATGGCGACGTCGACGTCTCTTTGCCCAGGCAGGCAACTGATGGTGCGGTTGAGGGCTTTCGTGATGTCTTTCGCAGTCGTTGCAATTCCAGGGCTGAGTCCACTCGCCGGTTGCTGCAGACACCTCTGCGCTTCCTTCACAAGCTTTGCAGAGTGGATTATCACATCTTTGCCTGCGTTTATGATGTCCAGTTGGGTGTCTGTGTTGTCGGAGGTTGCAGCAACGGCACGCACTGCACCTGTGAGGTGCTTCAAGCTCTGCGCAGTGTCCCTCGCAGCCTGCGAGGTGTAAATCTCATTGCCTTGAGCCGTCGCGCTCAACAACTGCGCCACTCCTTGATTGACGAGCTTGCTGCTCACACCCAGTTGCTGCGCACTTCCTTCCGGTGTATCGCCAGGTAAAGGCCGCAAGTTATGATTCTGCACGGCCCTTTCAAACTCGAGGAGTTCTTCTTGAAGATCGGCAATCAGCTGAGATGCCGCGTCCAATCCAAGCCCTTGGCAGGCAGGTTTAGCTCGGCTTATGGCACTTCTTAATTCGGTCAAATCGGTGCTTAATTTTTGTGTCGTTTCCGACAATTGCTGAGATACTGATTCGTCGGTTAGCGTGGGCAAGACAGCACGGGATGATTGAACGAAGTGCGTGGCAGGGTGCAAGAAGACTTCTGCGACGTACATCAACTCAACTTGGTTGTTCGGGTCATCAGGGTTGTCCGACGTGGCCTTGATTGATTCTACCAGGGGTGGAATTGTTCCGACGAGGTCTCTCGTGTCTGACTTGAGAGATTCACGCGTTGCAGCGTTGTTATTGTGGGGGTGGCTGGCTTGGCTCGCAGCCACACATTGCGTTGCAGTCGAGACGGCCCTCCGGGCACAAATCTGCACCCTATCAACCAGTTTTGCTCTTAACGCTGGGGTAGTCGCAGCGACAATCGTAACATCCCTGAGGTCCTCGGCCGTGCGTCGCAGCTCATCCTGGTAAGCCACGTCGTGGGGGTTGTTTGCGCATTGCCTGGCGGCTTCTACCATTCGGGCTGTGGCGTCTGCTAGCGTTTTGGCTGCGGCCAATAGGCGGCGTTGTATGTCGGAGTCTTGTTGCTTCTCGGCTTCACCTTTGATGCTTTGAATCAATTGCGCAGTGGCTTGGCCTAAGACTCGGGCTTGTTTAATCATTTCCCCTGTATCTCCAGAAGCAGCTGATAACTTGTCTGTTGCCGTGTAAATTATTTCTACGCTGCTTTCTTGAACTGATTCGGTAGCTCTAGTTGGGGTTGCTAAAAAAGAAATTGTTTAAAAAATCAGGGTTCCCGCATTATTCTCATCCAAACATTTCCAGGTCTTCCCCGATTTTTCATCAAAAAACTCTCAACATTGACTCGACCAACTTTTACATGCATAAACAATTTTTTCCTGATTTTAGAACAGAAAAAATAGATGTATTATTAATTTTTTTTTATGATTGCGTGTACTATGAAGAGAATTATTGAATTACCTTTAAAGAATTTGAAGCAATTAATTTTAATAACATACTTATTAACGTTTAAAAAAGGAGGAAAAAAATTTCAATCTTTGTATAGGCAACCCAATTAACACAATGGTTTGCATTTTGCCTAAATTGAAGATATAATGATTTCTGAGTTAAAAATGTGAAAATTTTTTTACAATTTACCTAAATTAAGCAATTCTATTCATTTTTTTTTAATACTTAAAACAATTTTCTACTTTTTTCTAATTGCAGAAAACGAATTGGTGTTTGAACTTGTTAGCTTCTCCAATAACTAAAGTCTTGAAACCTGATTTATCTCATACCTAACTTAATATGGTTAAGCAAATCATTCAAAGTCTTGGATACATTCGCAGCGGCCTCCCTCAACTGCATCATCAGATCTTCATTGGTGCAGGATTCGTTGCAAACGGCAACCAAATTTTCGACAGCCCTGGCCACCTCTCGGACCGCAGTCGTCAACTGCTCCTGGCAAGCCGGAGAATGCAAAGTCGGTGCGACCACCTAAGAATGAAATCCAAAATAAAAACGCAAGTGATCGCCGCAATTTATTTAATTACTTTAGCGCAAGCAACGAGTTGAGAAGTCGCAAGGGCGCACTGCGTGGCAGCTCCGATGACTCGGTTTTGAGTCTGTTGGTCCTCGCAGGTGGCCGCGATGTTCTTGGCCTTCAAAACAAGAGCGGCGGTGGTATTCGCCACGACCTTGGCCAAAGACAGGAGCATGTCTTGGAGCTCCTTGTTTTCGTTGGTGTCTTCCCCGATGGTTGCAAGCACTTGCGAGCTCGCCTCTCCAACCCTCGAGGCTGCGTTGAGCAGATTTTGCCTTGGCTAATGAAAGCGTTTTAGAGTTACACATGAAGGATCCCCAAAATTGACTGCGACTTACTTCTTTGGCTTCAGGCTCGACTGTTTTGAGTAAGTCGCTGAAAGCACTGACGAGTTTCTTAGTCGCCTCAATCAACTTCTCACCCATGTTCGTGTCGTCCATGAGGGACGCAATCATCTTCACGTCTTTAGTCATCTCAGGGAGGTTGCTGCCTATCGTAGTTATGGCAGCACCGACAGCTGAGTGGTCTATTTCATCCACGGGGCCTGATGTTAGTGTTACGACCTGTAATGCATACATGAGCGTGTGGGGCTCCCAAAAAGTGTTTCAGGGGGAGTCATACTTGAGCCGTGGCGGCATTCATCGCTGCAATTTGCGATCCAACGTTTTGCTTTCGCGTGTCTAAAGTCACTTGCTTCCATTTCTTCGCTGCAGGATCGCTTCCGATTACAGGGACTTGAGCTTTAGCCTCAAGGTCGATTTGGGACTCCTGTATTTTGGTTTGAGTGGCCGATATCGTGGAAACTAAGGCCCTCTGGGGCTCGGAGAGGACGGACGTGACTTTCGTTTGCTGAATCTGGAATGCATTGTAATACAAAGATTGTAAAAATAACAAATTTTTAATGTGAACATTACAGTCTCTCACAAATAATTCAAGAACGCGTTACTGTCTCCCACTCAACGCGATTCAGCACCGTGCACTACTTAGATCCTGAGGGGATGTGTGGCGATCGTTGATCACAACACCCCTCCTCTCATGTCATGTCAATGAAAACTGAATTAAATTTTGAGAGACTATGATTGATAACAGAAGGTCCATGCATTAAATAAATGTGAAAGTATTTGTGAAAGTTTTGATATTGCTGGTGTGCTTTAAGTATTTTTTTTTAGCCTAATTCGTGAAATTCTACACACTGATATGTACAAGATTAAAAACTGTATGTACCTACTCTGCCGACTACTCCGTTATAATAGTTAGCATGAAAGTAACAGGACACATAAGTTATCTATTAATCGATTTGGATGAACGAATCAGTTTGATAAAGAAAGGAAAAGAAGCAAGTGCAATAAAGCAATTAAATTGTTTGTGATTTTTAAGGATTATCAATCAGAGTCAAACGGAATGAAGATTAATCTAAGGTTCTATTTTTTTTTTAATCTCAATTTACTGGAGATGTACACACACCAGTTCTTCTTACATTTTTGCTTCACTTGAATAGAGAGAGAGAGACAAATTGAGCCTTACCGTCGGAGGTGCATGTCCTACATTTACTTGTCCACTAACAGTGGTGTACTGGGCCGCCCCCATATGACCTGTACCGTATGGTTTTTGCCCTAAACAATATAAAAAGTAAAGAGAGAACAAAGGAAACAAAAACAAAAAAATAAAATAAATTAAAACATTGCTTGTACTGGCAACTTAAACTTGGTAAAGTTGAGAAAGTTTTCTGGGAATTCATACCTTCACTGCCTGCCCTCATTATGGCTGGTTTGGCCAAGGATTCCATGTTTACTTTTCCGATTTTACTAGATTCATGTTGGAGAATCGTAGCTCTAGAAAAACAAAAATAAAAGAAAGTAAAAATATACCTCAAAAGTAAACACCGTGTTTGTGTTTCAAGTAAACATTGTATGAAGTAGAATAATCGTCGAATAAATTAAATCTAAATTTGTTTCTGAAACGAAGAGCAAGGTTCCAAGCGATAAACAACTTCTTGGAAATCCGACAAGACTCATGCAGTCTCCTTTACGACCAGAAACTATAGTATGGTTGCACACAAAAGTCGACAAAGATGCAAAGCGATTAAGACGAAAACAATCAAGCAAGTTGAAAACACCATAAAAACACACAAACACTTCTGAACTTGAATAATGAAAAAAAAAAAAATAATGCATAAAACAAACGCACGTGCTTGAAGAAATGTTTCTCTTTGTCTTTCACCGACTTCAAAATGATCGCATGAGATGATTACCACTACTACTCAAGAACTAGCACCAGAACGTTATACAAAACTCGAAACTTTTTTGAGAATGCAATTAAGCTTTTACCTTCCAAAAATTGTGGTAACTAAGAAAAAGTCAGACCTAAAAGTGTTCAACGTTCCCAGATAATTAGTCGCTTCTTCAAGTGATCAAGAGATTTAAACAACAATTACACCAGCGCCCATCTCATTTGTTAAACTTACTTGTGCGGTGCAACACTATCTTCGACCATGGTGGATCCTTCGTCGCCTTCAATTCCAAAATGATCCTTGGCTTGTTTCTGCAAGAGAAGTGAGTATGCAATTAAAGCCCGGTCTCATCTCCGATTAACTTTAACCGTTGAGTAATTCCCATAGAAACAATTGTCTCTTGGGAATAAATCAACGATTAACTGGCGATTTAAATGTGTAAACCGCAGGCGGCTCACCTTCTTCAGGATAATATCAATGTACCCGGCTATGATCTGCTGGATTTGTTCACCCTCGGTGGTTTGCACCGAGTAATACTGGTCGGAATAGTCACCGAAATCGAGGGTGAACGTGTTGGGACTGGCGCCCCAACGTTTCACGGTGGTGAGAGGCCAGGTCTTCAAAATTTCCTTGGTGTTTTCATCCAACCTCAACACCGAATCCTTGGTGACCCCCAGCAAGCGAGGCACCAATTTATTTTTGCCTTTCATTTTTTCCTAAAAAAAAGAAAAAGGAAACAAATTCGGGGCATCCCAATTGAAGCGAACGAGCGAGTCAAAACTCAAAACGGACCTTAACAAGGAAGAAAGTCACCCCGTATGTTTTGAGAGCCCTGGCGTTCTTCGTATACAAAACTTTCGCCTCGAGCTCGTTCAGGGAGTTGTGCTTCTTGTGCTCCGAGAAGACTTTCTTCTCGATGCCCTTGACTTTCACGTAGGACTGCGGCAGGAATTCCTTTAAACTGAAATAACACCGCCCTCAAAATCACGTGGGACGTTAGAGGGGTTGAGCTTACTCCAAGAATCCTGGCTTGTGTTTCGTTTCGTTGTGGTCCCCAAATTGTATTTGGCATTGTATTCCGGCGAACTCGCAGGCTTTGTCTTGCGTGATGGGGTGCGTTCCGTCTAGGATGGCATCCCTGGCCTGCACGTACAACAAGTTCAATTGAACCGGGTCTCTGGAATCGATGTTTTGATCGGAGAAGAAGAATTTTCGTCTTAGCAGGACGGTCTCGTGCTCGTCGATTCCTTGTTCCCTCAGGGTCTTGGATGGATCCACCCAGTTAACTTCGTCGTCAGTTCGGAGCTTCTTCCTCAACATTTCCATTTTGGCATCGCGCTCGCGCTCTCGTTCCTCTTTCTTCCTTTTCAGAGTCAGCGTGCCGTAGTTTCTGTTTTCCAGGTTCTCCTGGTTTTCTTGGTCTTCGAGCACCAGCGAGTACTCGTCGTGGTTGGTTATGCCTATTTTCGTACAGATCACCACCATTAGGTTTGCCACTATTTGGGAGTCATCCACGAGCATCGTTTTTACGGAACCTAAATTCAAAGAGAATTCGTTGGGGGCTCTATCTCAGTTAGATTTGTAAGTTATTTTGGGGTTCCTGAAGCTTGATGATTAAGATCAAATGTCTTGGTAAGTTTGGAACTCAAGTTATTTATACATAGAAGAACATAAAGCAAAAAGGCCTTTCGGACTAAAGACTGGGTGGGAAGTCGTTGAGTTTCCTGAAGATTCTGTCCCAAAAAACCTCAGGATCTTTTTATAGGAAAAGCAAGGAACACTTTCCAAAAGCTAAAACTCACCGTCCAACATTTTTACACGGAGTGTCCTCAATTTGCGTCTGTACTCCAGTAAGTCCCCATTTCTTAAGATGTAATACGCCAATTGTCGGACTGGCTCTAACCACACTCCAGTTTTATTATCTTCGTCGGTGAGGAAGAGTCCATAATCTTTGGCTGGAATAATAAACGGCTTTACTCCTTTTTTTTTTTTTTTAATTTAATTCGGTCACTTTTATGGAGAGCAACGACTGCTTGGCATTGCAAGTATGTGCATAATAAACGATGGCGGATAATTTCCCGCTTGGGCGAAGCATGGGCAGGAATGCAGTTAATATTTGAGGCCCGATGTGCTCGGAAAACGCAAGTAATGAAAATCCGCCCCGGAGGGTAATATGCACTCGAATAATAATTCCTGGGAAATTTTTTAGTCTTCGTTTGCATACCGAGTGTTTCACTGAAACCTGAAAATAGGCGGCGGAGGTACGAGACACACGACAGAAAAGGCTACGTTATAAAATGAAGAAGAATTCGTTTGAGGACATTGGAATCAAATAAAATTGGACATTAATTTTATAGAAAAATTTAATTAATTTTATAAATAATAATTTCGATTAAAAGAGAAAGAATCTCTCGTTAAAAATTTGACAGCGATTACGAAACTTTCCTAAATTTTATACGTGAATGTAACATAACATCTTCCTGATATGGCTGATATCAAAATAAAAATGTAATGGGCCTATAATACGCCAATAAAAAATAGTGATTTAAGTTTCCACATGTATTATAAATAAACCTGTTGAGATACATTTAAAAATTACGAACAATTAATTTGTCTAAAAATAAATACATTAATTTTTCAACGAAAAACATTTTGGCAAAGGCAAACCAACACACTTAGCAGTCCGTGTAGTTGCCTACATTACAGGCGCTGAAAATATTTTTTAATTAATTTGTCTAAAAATAAATACATTAATTTTTCAACGAAAAACATTTTGGCAAAGGCAAACCAACACACTTAGCAGTCCGTGTAGTTGCCTACATTACAGGCGCTGAAAATATCTTTTTCTTGCAGACATTTTTAAATGTTTACACAAAAGTTTCCGATTCTTCCCGATTTCAAAAAAGAAATAAATGATTGAATTACCTTTAAAATTACAGACAATTAATTTCCGTTATATAAAAAAAATAAAATAATTATTCCTGGAAACATTAAAGCAAAAATATTGCACTCAACGAAATAATAAATAAAATTTTCAATTTTTCAATAATTATTTTCACTGGTTTTCAAAACAGACAAATGTTTTGAACCTTTCCTGAATTCTTCCTTCTGACTTTTCCCGGTTTTTCAGGCTTTCCCGGGAAGAAGTCGGGAGTATTTGTAGGTAAGTTGTTTCGAACGATGTCCGTTTAGCATTCAGTTTCCTTCACAACCGTTTCTGAATGAATCGGTGCAACAGGTGTGCGGTTTTGCATGAATAATATGGGCTCCTTGCGCCGCCAGCAGGGGCGGCTGAAATAAATCACCGAATTTCCCGTTCGATTCTCACCAGAACACATTTACAATTTTGTGAAAAAAAACTTTGCATTTTTATTAATTTATTCGTTAATATACAGGGTCACTTGGAAACTAGGTTGACATTTTACGGATATGATATATATACCAGAGGCAGCGGCGTAACTAAAGGGGTTGCACGGATTGCAAAGCAACCCGGTGTTAAAGTGCCTGCCCTAAAACGTTCGGAGCCAAGAAATTAACATTTTTATTAACAAACATATTCGTGAATAATTGTGTAGTTCAAGCATGTGCCGCTTAGCACCAGTTCTCCGGAGTTTTCCTAACCTATACTTTTGACAGTTCTGTTGTTACTTCCGTAACGCGCAGTTTTTCATTTTCTCTTTTATGTATGTGCATATAAAATTGAAATGTGGCTTTTTGTGTATTGGCGTAAATGAAAATGGAACGCAATGAAAGTGAAACTGGAAGACTACTTCGTAGTCGTAGTCGTTATACAAACGAAGAACATAGAAGGAAAATCGGGCAAAGGAAAATGACGAGGGGATAATAAATTCATGAACGTACATGGTTTACCAAACGTGAAATTAAAAAAAACACAAAAAAAATAGTGAATGGAAAGATAAAATAAATAACAAAATGATAGCACTGACAGCATGTGATGCGTTGTTACCATGGAATTCAATTAATGGCAGAATTATCAAGATAACACCATTAACAGCCTTATTCAGGTGACGCTTGATACCTTCTTAACAAGATTGATAAGTAAACATTAGGGGCTATTTTGTATCGACTTAAAATTTAAAATACTATTGCTATGGTAACAACCATTCATAAAGCTTTATGATTGATGACCATAGTAACTTAATACAACGTTTTCTGTAACTCGTCTAATGCCCGATTTATTCACCTCCTGATAAATTTATCTGCCAGGTAATATCTTCGGTAACTATTATCGATACAATGGTTTTCAAGGATAATCCTGGCAGATAAATTTATCAGGAGGTGAAGAAATCGGGCATAAGTGACCTTACATGCATCATTTGGAAATACCGAACAAACCATACTTCATTTAGTATGTATAAGTACCTACACTGAAGGAAAATACCAGTTACTAAAATAATCACATTTCGGGAAATTCCGGACATTCCTAGAAAGCATACGATTTTTTTGCAAAGTTGCGATGAATTCGGTCGAATATCTGCGGACTTTTATGAATACCAGCACGGCGTTGAACAAAGACAGTGAGACTGCGACCTCTAATAAAAGGAAATGTACGAGATTTATTGCCGAGTGAATGCTTTTTCTAGCCATAAAACATAAAATATTAATAAATTCTTAACAAATTCGTAACAAAGTGACCGTTAACAAAGCAAAGCATGCCTTATAAGGCGAAGTCCAGCACAATGTCGGTGACGTCGGCTGCTCTACTTAACCTCAGGAAACGAAATCGAGTTCAAAACAGATTCGGTTTTACGAGAAAATATTAAACATACTAATTCAAAAATTTAAAAATCAAATACAAGTATCTGAACGAATGAATTTACAGATTTTACAAAATTCATGTATCGTAGGATGCCCATGCCTGTCTGGAATGTCACTAGCTTTACTAATAGTGCAATGAAAACTTACGTTGGCCGAGGTTTGCTTCGGAGCACTTTTCCCTGATGATCTTGCACGCATCGTATACTGTCGTTTGCGTATCGAAGACGATCGTTTTGGTAACATTGCTGTCGACAATGTTAATTCGCAGCGAGAAAGACATCTTGCCTTTTGAAGATCAGCTACGCTGTAACAAAGAGAGACATAATTTAGGTAATACTGAATTGAGCTTGACTCCAAACCAGGGTCACATCAAACCTTTGAAAAAAAAAACTCCTTTTAAAATAATTATTAAAAATTCTAAAGCTCATATTCCACTGTCAATATTTTAATTTAATCAAAATTTCTATCAAATTAATACGTGTTACTTAAATAACTAAGTAAATTGTATCACATTATCAATATCAATACAGCTTTATCAGGATTTCAGGATAAATGTCATAAAATAGTGTTTATTAAAATTTTGATGGAAATCTTGATCAAAATATTGACAGTGGAATGTCAGCTTAATACACAGAACTTTTAAATAATACGCATTATATTATTAAGGCCCGGTTTCACCGTCACAGTTTAACTTTAAACTCAGTTTTATTCCTATGGAAACAATTATCCTTGCAATTGTTACCATGGGAATAAAGCGAAGTTTAAAGTTAAACTGTGATGGTGAAACCGGGCCTAAATGGTTTAAATTAAAATTTTGTTTAGATGGAAAGGCAGTCTGCGTAGAAGAGGTAGAATTTTCTAACGTCTTTTGCACCTTTTTGATGCAGAAAGAAAGACAACGTCTAAACCGGTTGAAAGACCTTTAAAATATCCGTACAGGTTCATCGATTTCTTTCAAGCTTTCAAACATAATGTTGGGAATCCCCGTACCGAACGAAGAGAGAGACAATTTCCCGGGCAAATAAAACAAATAAATTCTTTCCAGGAATCTGTTTAAAGAAAAGATTTTTTTTGTAAGACGATTTGGATAACGCCTTGTACCTGATTTTTATTTTTATTTTCCAAATATCTTAGTATCAAAAAAGCCAAGTCTTAATCAGAATCAAAAGTATAAGAAGACGGAAAGTATTTAAATCCTTAACTTAGGTAATTTTTTTTTTTTGGTGAATAGGCCAGCATAATTTAATAGTTCTGAAAATTACAGCAAAAATAAGCACGAAGTTTAAACTGTTTGATACGATCGTTAGTGGTGAATGGGCCAGAATTATAGCAGAATTTAATAGTTCTGATAATTAAAGCAGAAATGAGCACGAAGTTTAAACTGTCTGATACGATCGTTAGAACGAACAAAGAATGGTTTAAAAATTTGGGGATTTTCAAAAAGTATTTGTTAAAAATAGGATCAGCGTATTCAGAAATTCATAACTTTTTTTTTTTTTAAGTGACGAAGTTCCTGCAGTTCGTAATTTCCATATTTATCAGTCCATTCGTGTTTTATATCACACTTTCCGCGTTGGCGTGTGTTTATTCGTATCACATAAAACGAGCCTAATGCATTTCTATTTCTGATTAAGAGCGAAAAACGTCACAGGAAAAAATAAACCCGGAATTTCATTTTAACAGCAGGAAAAATGCGCTTCAAACCAATTTTAATTTCTCATTTGATTTTGAGAAATATTCTTTTAGTACCTATACATAGATAGATCCGGATAAATAAAAATTAGTTACACAGTTTTAAGAACATAAGTGAAGACAAAACGTTTTTCAGTTTTCATACATAAACAATAATGTAACGTTATCGAAAGTTACATGCAATTAACTGCGAGTTAATTGACCTCTAAAGTTTGTTGCCGAACTAATTGTAATTTGAAACTTAATTGCTTGTGTAATATTTCGTCGATCGCAATTACATGTACACCGAGAGTTAAAAGTTACGTCTCTCTACAGTGAAATTTTAAATCGTGATCTAAAAGGCAGGTAAACAAACACCTCATGTATTGCAGGTTTTTATTCTATCTCTGTTTACCTGCTTGTTCGTTTACTTATTAGATTGGTCACAAGGGACTAGGCCGTAATTTAACGTTTTTAGGGGGAGACATTACTTTTGATTGTCAGTGTACATGCACGAGTTGCGTTATTAATATACAGGCTGTTTCAAATTCGACCCTCACCATGGGGATCTCGCTTATTTGAAGAGATAGAAGGTAGGTTTAAATTTGGCAAAGTTGCTGAATTTGATGAGCATTAATAATCCGGAGAGAAAAAGTTTCTATGTTAACTCTTATTCGAAATAATTGTAAAAAAAGAAAAATTGTCATTTTCTTATTTTGCCTCTATCTTCTTTATTTAAAGAGATATCAATAAAATAAAAATACTTTCTTAAGGCACTTTTCAATTCTTTACATAGTGGTAAACAGTATTTTTCTATAACACGTTTCGTCAAGTTGATACCATCATCAAGTTAATTTTTCCTTATGGTGCCCATATTGAAATTTGTTGGCAAAAGAGTCTACTCATTATGCCGATTACGGCAACATAGCACAAGTTATAAAAATGCTTTAAAACAAGACCAGAATAAAAATGTTTAATGTGAAATAAGAAAAATTCGGGCTAACAGAAGTTAGTTGAGGGTTTAAAGTAAAAACAATGTGTTCGTTAGACACTAATTTATAAATATTGTTTGTGTGTACAATAGAAACACAAAAACAGTAAGTGAACGGTACTTCAGAACGTATCCGGACAACAAACAATAGCTTAGAATAATAATATTACATAATTATGTTGCAAATCATTTTCTTTTGGAGTGAATCCCTCCAGCAGCCTCTGTAAAGCTGTTTCAGCTCTATTTGGGGCTTCATCAAAAACAATTTGCAACAATTTTTTTTAAAACTTTGATTAGGCTTTAACAGACATGGACGACCGCCTTGCATGGGATGACTTATTATGTAACAAACTGGGTTCAACTTGTCACTAATAATCAATGTTGGGTCAAAAAGCGTTGGAAGGATGTCGCTGTTTAAACTATTCGATAATATTACAATTAAACGTAATTTTGAAAATTGAGAATCGATTACAATAATATAAGAACAAGAATGACTGTTATGTGTGAAGTTAAATACAGCTTCTCATGAAATTTGGGTAGTTTAATCATTTGTCAATTCAAAAATAACTCATTACAGATCTGAAGGTTACGTAACACTAAGCTAAGACATGACGTTGAAATTCCGTGGCAAGAGTTGATAAAAATGTTTAAAAATTACTCTGTATAAGTAAACCTGAAAATACACCCACTCACATCGGTAATTTTTGCTAGTAATTGATTTCTTTTCTTCGTCGAATCAATACATTTCAATAATCAATATTAAGCTTTGCTCTCTAAATGAGTTCAAAAGTATCGTTTCTTGCTGCTTCTGTGTTTCTGTTGTACAACAAAAAGTATTTAGTAAATTACTGTCTAACGAACACATTGTTTTTAAGTTAAACCATCAACTATCTTCTACTGGCTAGAATTTTTCTTATCTCACGTTAAACATTTTTATTCTGGCCTTGTTTTAAAGAATTTTTATAACATGTACTATATTACCGTAATCACCATAATAAGTAGATTCTTTTGTCACTAAATTTCAATATGGGCGCCATAAGAAAAAATGAACTTGATGATGGTATCAATTTGACGAAACTTGTTATAGAAAAATAGTGTTTACCACTGCGTAGAGAATTGAAAACTGCCTTAAGAACGTATTTCTATTTTTTTCATATCTCCTTAAATAAAGTTGATAGAGGCAAAATAAGAAAATTACAGTTTTTCTTTTTTTACAATTATTTCGAATAAGAGTTAACATCGAAACTTTTTCTTTCTGGATTATTAATACTCATCAAATTTAGCAACTTTGCCAAATTTAAACCTACCTTCTATCTCTTCAAATAAGCGAGATCCCCATGGTGAGGGTCGAATTTGAAACAGCCTGTATAATTTAAGAAGAAAAATTTTGCATAGGTTTTTTTAAAAACGTAAAAACACTCTAATTACTAACGTAATAAAGGTTTGAAAGGTCCAGAGCACAATTCAGAAAAGAAGACTCCCTATTAAATTAAGATTTCTTTACAAGAATTGCCGTAAAGCTTATTTAAAAAGAAAAAGAATGTAGAAACATGACATCATCAATCATTCACATGTTATGCAAATTAAAAGGCAGCGACCAACGAGAGACTTTTGTGGCAAGAGGGAATAAAAAAAAAGAATTAGAAATAAGGATAATCAAGGAAGATGAGGACGCGTAAGTATTAGAACCGAAAACTGAAAATTATGTCAGTTTTTTGAATTTTCAATTTTCAAATTCAAATATACAGGGTCTACCGCGCTAACTAACCTACCAAATGTTATTCTTGGTTATTCTATACAATACCCTTTTTAATAGAGGAAAATATGAGTCTTATTATTACTATTAAGTATGTTATTGTATTTTTTTTTCCTTTAACTTGAAGATTTTACTACTAATTCTTCTGTTGATACAATAAGCGAAGCTGGTCTGGAGAAAATAAAAGACTTTCCTTTATATTTACCAAATTTTAGGGAAGCTTAAATTTTCAGTCAGAAACGAGAACCAAAAACATTTTTCCTCAAGAATTTTAACAAAACTTGAAACTTATAAAGTACTTAACGTGCTACAATGGGCACTGGGAATTGGTTTTCAAGTTTCAAATATTCTGAAAATTGGGTTTTACACGTAAAATAACTAAAACTTCACTGATTATAATTCGTACTATCAGCATTAAACATACACATGTTTGAATCAAACCGCGATCATAGAGAGTGTCACGTCTACGTAAGCAGCTACGGGGTATATCGCCCATGTTATCACTTATCACAACAACGACCGGTATATAAGCATTAATTCTAATTATCCTTTTCATTTATTTATTTTTTACAATTAAGGGTGATGAATTTCAGAAAGATTAACGTTTGTTTGAAAATAAAAGTGAAACAGCAACATCAAAACCGAATCAAAATAAAACATCGAAATTTTCAATCTTCGTATCATTCATAATTCTCAAAAAAAAAAAAGATATACGTGGTGACTCAAACGTAAACCCCGTGCTTTCGAAATTCCATGCAAGATGCTGAAACAAATCGAAACCAAAGAATGACATAAGTTCCGTTGTGCCTTCTCTTGTTTTTATGAAAAGAAAAAAAAAAAGGTTTTAATTCTTAAGATATACAGGCTGTCTCAAAAGTAACGTGCGTGCTTTTGGAATTCGATTCAGGAAGCTGAAACAAATCGAAACCAAAGAATGACAAGAGTTCCGTTTTGCCTTCTATAACGAGTTATACACATAATTTTTGATTTTGATAGTGAAACGAAAATGAATCAAAACAGAAACGCTAGAGGATCTCAATACAACTATATATTGTTACTAATTTTGTTATAAATAAAAATAAAAAAATTATTTCTTTGCTTCTGAATATCTCGTTAACGAAGGCGTAATTCTACAAGCACGGGCGTTACTTTTGAGACACCTTCTGTAATAAAACATTGCGTAAAAGCAAACATGATAGTGTTACCTTTTAATAGAATGCTTCCTACACTGTTTCACATACTCCTACGTGTTCACAAGTTTAGAGTAATTCATAAAAATCAAACATAAAAACAGCTTCGAGGAATGACGACAGCAAACAACGTCATCTCCGAAACACGTGTATTGAGCGAGCAAACAATAAATTGTATGCATGGTAGATATAATATGGCTGTTGCTTCGTTGACAAAAAAGTTTCCAAAAAAAAAAATAATAAGTTTAATTTATTACGGTCTAATAAGTCCTACTCTCTCCCGACTTTCACACGAGAAAACAGGCAACACGTACAGATGAAATAAGCACTTACAGAGCTATCATGTTACGAGCACACTAATCCCCGGAGCCAATAAAACTTTAACAGTCAATTAAAAACGACGGTGGAAGTGAAAATTTCAATAAACCGCACGCACGCCGCCGCCGCCGCAATCAATAAACACACAACTTAAGAAACAAGTCAATAAACTTTGGAAGTAGAACATGTCACATAATTGAATCATGCACGATGGGGTGGTCGGGACGCACTGAAGTGGGGAGGCTGAGTTGCCAAGCAACCATAGCGTCCGACTCGTCGGCGTCGCCTGTTTCTTGGCGGCGCTAAACGGCAATCGATAACAAACACGTGCCAATAAGCGAGAGTGAATTCGGATTCCACACGTATGCGGGTCACTCGGTGGCATTGTCATATTTGGAAATCAATTGCCATCGACGCAAGTCAATTCATGACCAAATCAGAACCAAACACGTCCATAGTTAAACAGAATAATCGAATTCCATTCAACGAAAGCATGTACGGACGTAACAAACATGCACTTGGTGTTCCTCAAGGTCGATACCTCCGATAGTGTTTGCACGATTTCATTGATCAACATGAATCAAAATAGAATCCAAGTATTTTGTACCAGACGTCTGCGAGGCATCGTATTTTTCAAATACCATTAAACAAAAACATGTGCGTACGCAACAAACATGCATCTGGTGTTCCTCAGGGTCGATACCTCCGATAGTGTTTGCACGATTTCATTGATCAACATGAATCAAAATAGAATCCAAGTATCTTGTACCAGACGTCTGCGAGGCATCGTATTTTTCAAATACCATTAAACAAAAACATGTGCGGACGCAACAAACATGCATCTGGTGTTCCTCAGGGTCGATACCTCCGATAGTGTTTGCACGATTTCATTGATCAACATGAATCAAAATAGAATCCAAGTATTTTGTACCAGACGTCTGCGAGGCATCGTATTTTTCAAATACCATTAAATAAAAACATGTGCGGACGTAACAAACATGCATTTGGTGTTCCTCAGGGTCGTCGATACGTTCGATACTGTTTGCAAAATTTCATTGATCAACATGAAGCAAAATTTCATTGATCAACATGAATCAAAATAGAATCCAAGTACTTTGTACAAGACGTCTGCGAGGCATCGTATTTTTCAAATACCATTAAACAAAAACACGTGCAGACGCAACAAACATGCACTTGGTGTTCCTCAGGGTCGATACGTCCGATACTGTTCGCAAAATTTCATTGATCAACATGAATCAAAATAGAATCCAAGTACTTTGTACAAGACTTCTGCGAGGCATCGTATTTTTCAAATACCACTAAACAAAAACATGTGCGGACGTAACAAACATGCATTTGGTGTTCCTCAGGGTTGTCGATACGTCCGATACTGTTTGCAAAATTTCATTGATCAACATGAATCAAAATAGAATCCAAGTACTTTGTACAAGACTTCTGCGAGGCACAGTGTTTCTCAAAACCTCTAAAGATGTTCTACCAGTTCGGACTTCCCCCAATTCAGATCGAATCAAAAACTGACCGTATGGCGTCCTTCGAGAACTGGGGTTTTCTTACTTAGGGATTGAAAAGCATAACGTTGGAGTAAGAACAAATTTGATGTTTGGTATTCCTCAAAGGTCGAACTTGAGACCAAGACTATTTGTATAAGCGTCTCCATTGCACTACCTCGGGTGTTTCTTGCATACGTACTCTGGCGTCCTTCTTTAAATTCGGAATAAGGGATGAATGAATTAATCTTGAACCGCGGAAAGGAATTATCGTTGGTTTCATGCCGAAAAGGAAATCTAGGAGTTTTCCCTTGAAATATCTTAATACTTTCTGCATCTTTCTTTATATTTTGAAGCAAGGGATGAAAACAACTTGCTCGGAGCAACATTAAAACATTCTGAAATCGCTTTTCATAATCTGACCAGGCGAGTGATAAAAACTTCTTCTTCAAATTTAATACAGAGATGAAACAACTCTTTCTGAATGGTTGAAACAACTCCTCCCTTGCAGTATCTCCAAATTCCCTTCGTGATTAGTTTATCTTTCAATTTCATATTTAAAGTATGGGATGAAAACAACTTACTCTCTTTAGGCTCTTGTCATATCTTCGTATTTTTTGAATTGTCTGTGTATTTGATATCTTTCTTTAAAATTATTTTGAATGGTGGATATAATCCTTCTGTTTCGTAATCTTCAAACGGTTCTTCATATTCTGACATCTTTCTTTATATTTAAGGCGCAAATCTTTAAAAAAAAAAAATTCAAACGTAAGACCGCTGTTATGGTCAAAAGAAAGGGCGATTTTGAATTTCACTGAAACGGCACGTCGGCTTTCAATCAATTCTAAAATCGTTCTCCCAATTGGCTCTCAAACCTAACACAAAATAATTTCTCGAACAGGAAACTGATTTATCAATTAACTTCTGTTTTGAACTTTTTTTTCAAAGGTGTAGTACCTGAGAGAAAAACGAAAAAAAAAATCGCAAAGAAGTTAGTTTGGAAGACATACAAGGTAAACGAAAACTTACGATCAAAATGAATATAACAAGCGAAATAAGGGGTAAAAATAGCGATGAGAAATGAAAAAATTGCAATAGTAGAAAATTTTAAAAGAAAAGTATAGACTAAGTGATACAACGGGAAGAAACAAGAGCAACTAAAAATAAAGAAGAATGGAATATGGGAAAGATGGAGAGGGGTTATAAAATATTAAGGAATGATTTGACCAGTCAGATAGATACAGAAATAGAAAGAGGAGTTGAAAGTGAGTAAATTGAAGAAATGGAGGAAGAGGCATTAAAGAATGTAAATGTAAGTAAAGCTGGGGCGGGGGCGGGGGCATTAAACCCGAGATGATTAAATAACTGAGAGAAGAGGGGAAACGACTGCTGAGTAAAGAATACCCCAAGTCTGGCAAAACAACTAAATCCTTCCAATATACAGAAAAGAGGATCATACAGAGTGCAATAACTGCAAAAGAGCAGAACGCAAGTTGAAGGAAAAGTGGAAGACGAACAAGCTGCATTTCAATTATAATAATACTCAAAAACAGACAGCTTAAGCGGACGTACATGTAGAATGGATCGAAATAGAATGATGAAGAATGTTATGTATACAGAGCAAACCAAAGACAAAAAAGAGAGGCAGAAGGAGAAGAATTTGGATAAAAAAGATTGAACAAAAGTAGGTGCCACCAGTGAAAGAAGTCTGAAGGAAATGAATGTCTTAAGAATGTTATGTACACAGAACAAACCAAAGAGAAGAAAGAGAGGCAGAAGGAGGAGAAGAATTTGGTTGAACAAGATTGAACAAAAGTAGGTGCCCCCAGAGAAAAAAGTCCGAAGGAAATAAATGTCTTAATCCTGGACCAGAAGAATAGAGAAAATGGATGGAAAAGAGAGGAAATGTTGCACCACATGCCAGACCCTAATGGGTACAAGGATTTAAGACAAGAAGACACTACACAAAAGGAACAAATTTGCAAAACCAATTATAATAGCACTCGAAAATAGACGGTTTAAATGGTATGGACGTACACGTGGAATGGATCGAAATAGAATGATGAGGAATGTTATGTACACAGAGCAAACCAAAGAGAAGAAAGAGAGGCAGAAGGAGGAGAAGAATTTGGATGAAAAAGATTGAACAAAAGTAGGTGCCACCAGTGAAAAAAGTCTGAAGAAAATGAATGACTTAATCCTGGACCAGAAGAATAGAGAAAATGGATGGAAAAGAGAGGAAACGTTGCACCACATGCCAGACCCTAATGGGTACAAGGATTTAAGACAAGAAGACACAACACAAAAGGAACAAATTCGCAAAACCAATTATCATAGCACTCGAAAACCGACGGTTTAAATGGTATGGACGTACACGTGGAATGGATCGAAATAGAATGATGAGGAAAGTTATGTACACAGAGCAAACCAAAGAGAAGAAAGAGAGGCAGAAGGAGGAGAAGAATTTGGATGAAAAAGATTGAACAAGAGTAGGTGCCACCAGAGAAAAAAGTCCGAAGGAAATGAATGTCTTAATCCTCGACCAGAAGAATAGAGAAAATGGATGGAAAAGAGAGGAAATGTTGCACCACATGCCAGACCCTAATGGGTACAAGGATTTAAGACAAGAAGACACTACACAAAAGGAACAAATTTGCAAAACCAATTATAATAGCACTCGAAAACAGACGGTTTAAATGGTTTGGACGTACACGTGGAATGGATCTAAATAGAATGATGAGGAATGTTATGTACATAGAGCAAACCAAAGACAAGAAAGAGAGGCAGAAGGAGAGGAATTTGGATGAAAAAGATTGAACAAAAATAGATGCCACCAGAGAAAAAAGTCTGAAGGAAATGAAAGTCTTCATCCAGGACCAGAAGCACAGAGAAAATTAATAGAAAAGACAGGAAATATTGCAACACATGCCACACCCTAATCTAATGGGTGCAAGGATTTAAGAGAAGGAAGATAAACACTTTTTCCTTTTCGAAAAAAAAGTATTTGTCAAATGTCTTTAGATTGAAAAAAGTAACACAGAAGATTTTGAAATTTATTTTAAAAGAAATAGTCGCTTCTGACTACCACAAAATAAAGATATGAAGAAGAAAGCAAAACAATTTCTCGTTTTCTAAAAGTAAATTTAGTATAGTTTGGTTTATTAATTCTTCCAAAAGACTTATAGTGACCAAATAGTGTTTGTGATTGAAAAGAGTCGTACAGGCAACTTTGAAATTCATTTTAAAAGAACAGACGTCAGATGTATTACTTTAAGGCAACCTTGCAACCATAGTTTTCTCTGCATTATCACAAACACAGGAATAATTTCAATCCCGATGGAATATTCCCACTTAACGTTTGTTATGAGCTGAGCAAAAGCATGTTTGTTTACGTATTTGAAACTGATACTTTAATGATAATTTAATCAAATTTTCTGCTGTTTTATAGACAAACGCGTCTTATCCGAAGCAGCTCATATAAAACAAATAATGTTTTTAATTGATTCAATACTTATTAAAGAAATGTATATACAATGTGGAAACCGATTCGTGATACATGGAGGAAATAGTATATCGCATTAAGCGTGTTGAAGACAAAGACAAATAACGCAGTTATATCCGTCCATACTTTAATATTGCAGTCTTTGTCTTCACCACGCCTACTCTAAATATAACTTCTTTGTTTTGACTATACGCGAGGTACTATGAGATACAAATAGGTTTCCAAATTGTATATTCGAATAAGCATCCAGTAATGATTCATACAAGACTTGATCTACATCTAAATCAATAATAACTAGGTAACTTACACGTGGAAACAGTTTTGTTAATTAGACACATACTACTCCAAATCTTTTAACACGCAAAAAGTTAAGTGAGGTACTTCCCCGAAGGCGGCAGACAGTTTCGATTGCTTCGAGATAGCTAATTATTCGGTGCAGAATATCGTAGTTGTGATCAAAGTAATCGAAGTCTCTTCAATTTCTTTGTATTATTGAAATTCGCAGATTAAGAGGTGAACGGGTTCAAACCGACTTCGAAATGAAACGTGGTTTCATGAAACGGGTTAAGCAACCGCTATTGATTTTACAATAAAATGGGGTAGGTTATAAAAAGGATCAGCGATTTCATCTCTCAGTTTTAATAGATTTTACGACGAATCTACCGAGTCATTTTTTAATTAGCGATCATTACAGATAAAATCACTTAACATTTCCATGAGAAAATCATTTTAGTTTACGAGGTGATTAGATTTCAAGTTAAAAAAATACACTCTGAGCTAAAAGTGTAAATTTAATCGATTTAATGATTTTTGGACTGGTAAATAATAATGTTAATCAAGTATTTGAAGTTGTTATTTTGTTGTAAAGTAAAAAAAGCGTTTTGTTAAGCTAGACACGAGACACAGTTCTGTCAGAATGTCTAGCTAAAAGCATACAGGGAAAATGCTTAATTATAAATTTACTTTTTAAATAAAACGTTGTTATACTTCTTATACAAAAATTAATAATATCTACACAAAGTTTCTTTTTTCGATTTTCTAGTATGTACTCATCAATTTAAAGAAAACAAAAATGTATATAAAAAAGTTGTTTCTATTTTCTACGTTAAGTTTAAACATATTTTTAAATAGGAATGTAAATGATTCGCATACCTACGACTTTACGGTTTTCAATATGACATTACGTGACCACTTAAAGTGATGATTTCATTGCAGCTCGAGAATGTTAATTATTTAAGAAAGCTACTGCGTCGTTTATATTCCTTTAAAAGGGCGTTAAATAAAAATTGAAATACTCCGAGAAGTTCAATACCTCATTATGGACGTGAATACTAAATACATGACGTAATTTCGTGCGTGTTACACAACTTAAATATTTAAACCTGTTTTTTTAATATAACACTTTCGATTTTGCAATATACCCGAAACTAGTTATGATTTCGTCAATAATTAGAAAAAAGCTGAAGCCCTAACTAAAGTATCTTAAAAATACTCACGGATCTGTTGCAGTTGACGTCATGCTTTCGTAATCTCAGGCTAACGTTTAATTAAGTGATCGTACGCATGGATAGGACGGGCATGAGAGGCACACCTCTGTAGGAATTGAGTATACGAGGGTTCGATGGAAAGTACATCAGGAACTCTGTTGGGGGAAACTGTGAGATTATAATCCAAACAACCGGCTACCACGAGATACAACTGTAGAATAAGCCAACTAGGGCTTCTTCTGGAGGGTAAAATCAAAAACGATCCCTTGAAACCCCATAACAACCCGGCCACGTCTCATTGGCGCATCCCGTCGTGGTGGGGGAATTTTCCGGGCGGGGTTAGCGCGTTTCCGCCAATAAGAGGGCGCACACAACGGCGCCAAACTGTCGCGTCAGTTAAATGTTCGCAAAACTATCCATTACAAACTAGATACTCCAATGGATTTTAATTTGATTTACGCAGAGACGGTGGGTCCTTTTTCTTCTTGCACGCCGCATAAGTTAAATTCTGCGGATGCCGTGTCGATCCCGAATTCAATTAGAAAAACCTACGAGAAGACAAACAACTTGTAACGACGACATCTTCAGCCACCTAAGTTGGGTGAGTTTCGTCGTCGTGTGTTTTGATTGCGGACAGTCGATTAAAACCACTTAAATTTTAAGTGTCTGTCCAAATAAATCAAAGTTTCAATGATGAAAATTGGAAAACCCCATGAGATAACAAGGGCACTCGAGGAGGTGATGGCATTTAAATTTGGTTTTGAGTGGCGAAGGCGAAAAAGAAGCGAAATAGAACGTCAACAAATATGTCAGGTTATCGAGTTATAAAATTTTACTGGCGCAAAGTAATAAACGAAGGGACTAACTGGATATATGCCGATATATTTTTTTGCATTCCGGAAGCTTCCCGAAGTTCCATCTAAACCTTTATTGCCGTCTAGTAGAGTTCGGATTTACCGATTTGTCGCCAGTCGTTCCGGCGTCAACAATTTCGACGCCAGTTTTTTTTTCTGCATCCAACGATTCCGCATCGTTACCACTACCGTATATACGCTATTGTTTCCTCTCTCCCTTCCCACTTCATTTCTGGAGCAAAGTTTTCGTCAATAAAAAAAAAAACTCGCAGGGGCAATAATGAGGATAGCTTTTTATAAATAACCAAAGAATGATGAATGGAAGTTTTGTCAGTTGAAGACCACAAACTTTTGACCAGGAGTTTAACTTGCTTCAACGTCTCTTTTAACTAAACAACCTATATGTAATACTTGGCAATTTTAAAAATTATTATATTCCATTACACCAACCCTTACCTTCTCCACAAGATGCAGATTAGAATACGAAATTATTTTAGATGGGAGATGGAGATGGTAAACCAGCGGTTCCAAACGGCGTCAAGGAAAACTGAAAAAGAGTCGTTGGACCTCTAGGGGTCGGTTGGGGGGGGGGGGTCATAGGAAACCTAGAAGTCATTTGAGGGGGTCAGTGGTCGTGTGGGAGTAGAATAAAAAAAATCTATATTTTCTATTATTCTATTTCGTTTCGTTTTAAAACCCCGATTGTTTTCGTTGAAAATGATTACTTATTAAAAAAAGGCCAACTGTTTTTAAACTACGTTTAGAATGCGATGAAATGCTTTTGAAATTCGAATAAAATAGTTTTCTCTTTTGATCATCAGATGGCGCCTTAAACGATGATAATGCTTCCGTTAGATCTTCTTTAGTTTTCCTCCCTCGAAATAATTTATTATTTATTAAAACGAATATAATTTTCTGAAACTGAAATTAGACGAGATGAGACCACCAGCGATGAAATATTTTGAAAATTTGAGTAAAATAGTTTTCTATTTTGGTCATCAGATGGCGCTCTAAATGACGATGTCGCTTCTTTGGTTTTCCCTTAAAATAATTGGTTATTAAAACGAATATAACTTTGTGAAGCTGAAATTAGACGAGACGAGAACATCAGCGATGAAATATTTTGGAAATTCGAGTAAAATAGTTTTCTCTTTTGGTCATCAGATGGCGCTCTAAATGATGAAGTTGCTTTCATTAGATCTCCGTTAGTTTTCCTCGAAAATAATTATGAGAGATGAGATGAGGACGTCACCGATGAAATAGTTTTTGCAATTCGATTAAAACAGCTTTCCCTCTTGGTTAAGAGATGACGCTCTAAATGATGATGATGCCTCGTTTAAACGTTGAAAATAATTAGTTATAAAAGATGAAATTTTTGTAAAGCGAAAATTAAAAAATGAAATGAAAACGCCCGTGGTGAAATGTTTGTTTTTTTTTAAACTCGATTAACACAGTTTTCTCTTTAGGCTACAAGATGGTGCTCCAAACTATTTCTGACGCGCTCTGATTCCGTAAGCGTCAAGGATGAAATATTTCTTTTTAAATAGGTTTCCGTTTTGGCTAAGAGATGGCGCTCTAAATGATGATTGATGCCTCCTTTAAATCTCATTTTGTGTTCTCCTTGAAAATAATTGGGAAATATTGTTTTTAAATTGGATTAATATGGTTTTTCCTTTTGGCAACGAGATGTTGCTCCAAACGATTTCTGACGCACTCTGATTCTATATTTTCGACTTAATTTGGAAAAAAAAATCTAAAGCTAAAATAATTATAGATGAGATGAGAACGTCGGCGATGAAATATTTTTTAAAAATAGGTTTCCCTTTTGGAGATGGCGCTCTAAATGATGACGTCTTCTTTAACTCTCCTTTTGTTTCCCTTGAAAATAATGAGTTGTCAAAGATGAAATTTTTGTAAAGCGAATAGAAGATGAAATGAGAACGTCAGCGATGAAATAATATTCTTTTTAAAATTCTATTAATACAGCTTTCACTTTTGGCCACGAGATGGCGCTCCAAACGATTCCTAACTCACTCTGATTCTATATTTACGATTTAATTTGAAAAAAGAAACTTTCGCTAAGGCAAATTCGATTTAGGAAACTTTAATTTTTGGGGTAATTTTTGACAAAACGACGATAAATGAGCGATAAGATGGCGCTGCTGTAAATAATTCGCTTTTGTATTAACTTTCGCTTACTTAAAAAAATAGAGAAGAGACACTAAATAACAACATTAAATAAAAGTAAATGCAAAAGAAGAAGAAGTTATTGTTTAAAAATATCAATGACGTTTTGCCATTTGAAATCAGAATGAAGTTGCTTTCATTTTTGGTTAAGAGATGGCGCTCTAAAAATTTTTCATGGCGCCTTTTCGGTTTACAATTTAATTTTGAAGTTAAAATCATTGCGCAGTTAGAAGATTGGGGGATTTGACTGGCGAAGTTTGTAAACGGACATGCTATAAATTGTATTTATTTAAAACTGTCAAACTTGTCAAACTTTAAAAGGGTTTACCGAAATCTTGCAGAATAATAATTGTTCTGACAATCAGTCAGTCGTAGCCAACTTGAATGTTGCAAATATGATTAAAAACTCTGTATCTTGATTAACATACCAAGTGTTTCATATTTCTGGAAAAGCTAATTTATTCACTTTTCAAAAATGTAATAATATACAGGGCGTTCCGTATGAAATATCAGAAGTTCAGCTGGTATCTCCAAAACTATGCGCTTTAGGAAAATGTACAATTCAATTCGTCAAAGAATACATGCACTTCATATACAATACTCGTCTGTATGAAATATCTCGACTAGTTAATCAATACTACACAAATTTTTATATACCGGAAATACGTCATTAAATTAAATTCAAATATGAAATTTTGATTAACGAAGAGCAGTTATTTGATACAAACGAATATTGTATATGACACGCATGTATTTTTCCATCAATTGAACTGTAACAGAAGAGTGACGAATTCTACATTAAAAAGCGCCTTAAAGAAGTCGTCTTAAATTTTCACAGACAAAAAAGTTATAAAGGTTTTTACAAATCGCATAACTTTGAAAAACACCCTGTAACTCCTAAAAGGTTTAAGATATCGAATTATGGTTTTCACCATTAATTTTGTAATAAAAAGCGAGATATAGACGCCGAGGTCAGTTTTTGACTATCTCATTTAAAAATAGGAGTTTCTCTTTAAAAGAATCAAATTTGGCCCGGCCTGTACAGTGGCGGTCATTAAAATCGTTACTCCTAGATGTTAACCACGCCCTTATTCACCTGCAACGCCTATCGTTGCAACTGCAATAAATTGGTTTAGGTCTCAACTCATTTTGTTGGGAAGTGATTTCAAATAGGTTTTTTTTTTTATGACAGAAGACTGTTTACTGAAGTCAACTACATTCACAATGAGCACGTGTTCCTGTGCCGCCTGCCAGTCTGAGGGTGTTAAAATGGTTTATAATAATTACCGTGCCATTAAGATCAACATAAAATGGGAAAACTATACGTGTCCTTCGAGTTGGATAAGGATTTGTGACCACCAGTGTACGCAAGGCTAAAGCAATAATTAGAACACAAGCACTAATTTTAAACAAAATATTAATTACATGACGTAACAAGTCGTCGTGTAATTAATAGATAAATATAAAACGGCTTAAAAATATTTTTGCCTCAAAAATCACGACACGCGTGACGACTTTTAGGGGAAATAGTTTCAAGCGCGCTGGCTATTGATGCAACAATATACAGGGTGACTCATTGAGAGTGGAAACAACTGCGTAAAAATGTATTTCTTATCTGATTAGAACCGAAAAACTTTTCATTAAAGATAGGAAGCGAAAAGAAATGCCGTTTGATCGGAATGAATTGCTTGACGGGTTCTCGAGTTGCGGTCTCTTTAAGGCAACACCCTGTATATTATTGCAGTTTTGAATTGGAAAGGTAGACAGGTAGAAACAGTTAATTTAATTGTCGAAATTTTTCTACGCCAAACACGGTTATTAAAATTGCTTAGATGCTTTCTGTTTTGCTTCAAATTAATGTCGCCGCTGGATTTGGGACCCCCCCCCCCTCCAATTCGCATTGGGTAATTTGCAGTATGTTTAACACTTTCTTCGAAAAAAAAAACACACTGAAAGCAGTCCAGGGAAAAACAAGTAAAAGTCATTAAATAAATTCAAACTAATATAATGTGTTTATTATTATTTCTTCGACTTAATCTTCCAGAAGCAAGAAACAATTAAAATATAACGAAATTATTGTACTTGTTTCTTTTTAATATCAAAAATTTTAAAAATGATAAACTTTAGATTAATTTAAACCGTCGACTATTTTTTATTTTGAATTTCTCAACTTTTTTAAATGAAGAATGCCCCCCAACTAAAAATAACCATTGATTTTAGTTTAGGCTTAAATAATTCAAATTAGCATCAGTATACTGCAGCAGAGTGCATATAATTTCAAATCAGAGAGATAATAAAAACAGGAGCGTCCAAGGATCGTCTGCAAAAGATGAAAAACTTTATATTTTACAGATAAAACAGCGACATCCCACGATCTGCTGATGAAGACCCAAACAGGGCTGAAACAGCTGTCCAGAGGCTGCTCGAGGTTTTCACTGCAATCAAAAACGATTTGCAACAATTTTTTTTATATTTTACGTTTACACAGCTTACATTTTTGCTTGCATTAAAAAAACAACCCATAAAAGTGAGACAAAAATTCACCAACTGCCTTGTTTACGGTTTTCAATTTAAGAAACATGCTTATTTACTTTTGAAAGCTTGTCCAAGCTCAAATTACGACGAGAATTATCGCATTAGTCAGGATTGTCATAGTGATTAATGAAACTTATTCCTTAAGTACTTGTCGGTAATTAATACCCTTAATTAAAGCTATGCTCACGTTGCAGCAGCCGATTTAGTTAAACGTTACGGAAACGGAGAAACTACTTACCAAACGACCATTGATAAATTTAACGTAAATAATTTGGCTCTTGTGTTACAACTGAAGACATAACATAAAAAAAAAACAAACTAGTTCTGTAGTTAGAGCGAAGTAAATACAATGAGGATGATACGGTAACTCTACTGGTAGGAGTGGGATCATTCAAAGGAAGAAATTGTCTTCTTTTTTCAGAGGAAGAAATGTGTAATGTATAACCTCAACTTAATTCGGTTTTCAATGTTTTCGTTTTATACACTAAATGCTGAAAACAATAGAAACAGTGAAAATATATCCAAACATATATTATGCCGTTGGACAATTGTAGAAAATCCGTGGACACACTGTACAATGATTAATTAAATTAAAAAATAAATTATTTTTGTTTAAATTTTCCTAATGAATCTGAGGTATGTACTACGATGCTCAACTTAAATGATACTCCTGTATGCGTAAGTGCTACGAAACTGTCAAATGGTATCGTTTATGGTGAGCATCGTTGTACATATAAAATACTACACAGTATTCACTGCTTATAAAGATTGGTTAAAAGCAGGAGTTCCCAACATTCTAAGTATCGATCCTTTACAAGGACATAACGTAATTCTGTTGTCTTATCCCCTCAAACTTAAGCACATATTACTGTCTTTCTAAAACGATAAATGTATACTATAAAAAACAGTCTTAATGGTTTTTATCGACCTACGATTCCTTCGGGAACCTCGGTATGTATTAAATTTGAACGATCGCAGATATTTTTTAATTGCATCAAATTTTTGCGTTTCTTTTTTTGAAAATTTGTAGTAAATTATTATTTGTATTATAGTTCTTTGTAACAAATCAAGTTTCTTTTAAATAGCATTACACATTTCTTGTTGGTTTGCCACATCGTCGTCTGTCTAATTCGTTTTCTTTTCATTCAATTCAAGAGATTCAAAAGAGGAATATAATTTACGTTTTAAATGAATTCATAAAATTTGTCTCTTGATATCTATCTATACAGGGTGTTTATACGTACTCTCGTGTAAAATTAACAAACTGAAAGAAAGTCAAAGAAATAAAACATACTGCCACTTCAGATGTTACCAACTTACTATGTAGAGTCCTTTGGTGTTCGTCATACAAAACTAGAAAGAGTCGATGGCAATCAGTAAATTCAAATTTTGAAGACACATAATCAACAAAATGTAGCAACATCTTTTTCTAAAAGTTATTTAACAAACGAACAAAAGAAGTCGATCTGTATACACGTTACACATTAGTAGATCAAAAGAATCACTTACACAAATAACAGATTCGAAAAACATCTCGCTACCGCCCCCCAAAATAAAAAAAAATAAATAAATGCAGGCGTTTTCCGAATTAATAACACACTAATGTTAGGCTGTGACGTCGCTAGGTAAACACAACGGCTGACGAACATTAAATTTATTTTTAAAAAAATTACTGACCTGATTGTACCAGACCCTAGACGCTAGATCCACACACACACACCTGCAACAAAACGAAAAATATATTTCAGCCAGGAATAAAGTTACTAATTATAAGTTAAGAAATAACAACATGCTTTATTTGGATCTATCGATTGCTCCTGCGTTAAATACAGTCCCTTTATAAATAAAGTCATCATCTTCTCGAACGTATAGTCTTATTAATAATGACGCTGTGTCTATTTTAAGAATGTACGTAAGGTAATTTGTTGGCTGGGGGTACGTCACTCGTCGAATTAATTCTTTTACAATTTATTCAAGGTGAGATGTAAATACAATTATTGTATTAAAATATATATTGCGTAGGTCAGTGAAATTGTGAACGTCTGGCGTGGGTCTCCCGGCTAAGTGGTCTTGATTTGTTAAATTTGTAACGAATGGCAATTATAACAGCATAACATAGTGATACAAGAGTTATTATACTCTCGGAACTTATTGATCTACAGCAAAATGAAGAATTTCTGAAGATGAAAAAATGATATTGTGATTATCTAATGAAATGGACCGTCTTATTTAAGACGGTTTCGTTAAAATATTGGTGCAACCGTCCGTTTTCTCAGAGAAAACGGACGGTTGCACCAATATTTTAAGGAGAGTTTATATTTTAGTATGACATTTTAAGTACAAAGTTTTTTTAGTCTCGAACCGGATAGAAATATGAAGGGAAAACACTCAAAGTTTCGCTATAGATTTATAGCTTCGTCAGGAGTGACAAGAACCCACTTCACTTATGACATTTTAGGTAAGTTCAACAAAATATCAGACACATTCCAACTGATAATAATTAAATGAAGTTTAAATGGTACTTCTAAATTCTGTTTAAAATTTTCACGTGTTTCAATTAAGCATGCACCACAAGTACGTAGTATAAAAAAATTCTTCGTGGAACACGAATGGTACGAAATAAAACTGACCGTCTTATAAATATGTTTCGTAAGTTATTTTATTACAAACTTGTATAAGGAGGAAAAAAAAATTAATGTAATAATTTCATAAAGCGTACGAGTAGACGAGTCCGACAGAGAAAAATTCAGCAAAATTCCGAACGGAATTAATTTAATAAAGCGCGCACCTCTCTCCACCGTTCGCAATTATCAGGAGGTCGTTAAATTACTTACGCACATTTAGGACCCCCATAAAAAGCAATATTATTACGCGGTGACATTTAAATGGGAAATTCGCAAGCAATTAAAACATTTCGGAAGGGAGCGCTTACTTCTTTCTTTTTCTTAAAAGTAAAAAAAAAAAAATGTGCGCCCGATTTAATTTCGTAATTAAAATTCTGTCTTGATTTATTTTGAAATTGAAGATTAGATTTATAAACATAAAATTAAAAAAAATTTAATTAGTCGTAAAATTATACAGGGATCCCTCAACTTATTTTCTTTATAATGTTCGTAAATACTAAGACCTTGAGCTTAGGAGGACTTTAAATTCTTGTTCTTACGATGGAGCGTACTTAGGACGAAGATGTGTTATTTATATCGCAGATTTGAGGCAGTTTTGTTAGAACAAGGATTATTTTATTGTCCACTGGATAATATTTTCTTTTAATAGTATTCGTCGGATTCGCACCAATCAGCAATTTCGCTTATCTTAAACTAATGAAAGAATAATATTTAGACTAATTTTCGGATGTCGTTTATTAGAGTCTATCAGGTCTTAAATAGTTTCGTCTTCTCTGTTGTATTAATTAATTTATGCTCTGTTTTTGAACACTTTCGCTGGTCACTGTTATGTCACTGTTAAGTTCCAAGGTTCTTGTCCTCTTTGACCTTGGAATATGCGGTATTATTCAGACTAATTTTCAGATATCATTCATTGGCGTCTATCAGGTCTTAAATAGTTTTGTCTTCTTTGTTGTATTAATTAATTTATGCTCTGTTTTTGAACACTTTCGCTGGTCACTGTTAGGTCACTATTAAGTTCCAAGGTTCTTATCCTCTTTGACCTTGGAATATGCGGTATTATTTAGACTAATTTTCAGATGTTATTCATTGGCGTCTATCAGTCTTAAATAGTTTTGTCTTCTTTGCTGTATTTATTAATTTATGCTCTGTTTTTGAACACTTTCGCTGGTCACTGTTAGGTCACTGTTAAGTTCCAAGGTTCTTGTCTTCTTTGACCTTGGAATATGCGGTATTATTCAGACTAATTTTCAGATATCAATCATTGGCGTCTATCAGGCCTTAAATAGTTTTGTCTTCTTTGTTGTATTAATTAATTTATGCTCTGTTTTTGAACACTTTCGCTGGTCACTCTTAGGTCACTGTTAAGTTCCAAGGTTCTTGTCCTCTTTGACCTTGTAATACGCGGTATTATTTAGACTAATTTTCAGATGTCATTCATTGGCATCTATCAGGTCTTAAATAGTTTTGTCTTCTCTGTTGTATTAATTAATTTATGCTCTGTTTTTAAACACTTTCGCTGGTCACTGTTAGGTCACTGTTAAGTTCCAAGGTTCTTGTCCTCTTTGACCTTGTAATATGCGGTACTATTTAGACTAATTTTCAGATGTCATTCATTGGCATCTATCAGGTCTTAAATAGTTTTGTCTTCTCTGTTGTATTAATTAATTTATGCTCTGTTTTGAACACTTTCGCTGGTCACTGTTATGTCACTGTTAAGTTCCAAGGTTCTTGTCCTCTTTGACCTTGTAATACGCGGTATTATTTAGAATAATTTTCAGATGTCATTCATTGGCATCTATCAGGTCTTAAATAGTTTTGTCTTTTCTGTTGTATTAATTAATTTATGCTCTGTTTTTGAACAATTTCGCTGGTCACTGTTAGGTCACTGTTAAGTTCCAAGGTTCTTGTCCTCTTTGACCTTGGAATATGCGGTATCATTTAGACTAATTTTCAGATGTCATTCATTGGCGTCTATCAGGTCTTAAATAGTTTTGTCTTCGTTGTTGTATTAATTAATTTATGCTCTGTTTTTGAACACTTTCGCTGGTCACTGTTAGGTCATTGTTAAGTTCCAAGGTTCTTGTCCTCTTTGACCTTGGAATATGCGGTATTATTTAAACTAATTTTCAGATGTCATTCATTGGTGTATATCAGGTCTTAAATAATTTTGTCTTCTTCGTTGTATTATTAATTTATGCTCTGCTGGTCACTGTTATACTAAGTACAAAGCTACTTGTCCTCTTTATTTTTGAATTGATGTCTTGTTGGTCGAGAAGCTAAAATAGCTCAATGTAATTGAGTTATGTTACTTGGTTGTGTAGTCTAGCTTCGTGCCTTTGAGCAAATCTTTGAATTTCTTCTCAATCTTCATGTCCTTGTGCAACTCTGCATTCCGAACAAACCATAGTCATCCAAAAGTCCCAAAATCTATCCACATTGTAGAACTATCTTCACGTATAGCTATATTCCTCGGTATTTAGGTTAATTGTGATATATTTCCTAATTGTTCTTGTTTGTAATATTAATCTTTAGTGATTCCAGCTCGTTCAGTTTTACTCTCCGCTTCTCGGTAACTGTACTGAAATTATTTTTATATATTCTTCTTTCTATTGTTATTATTATAACAGCAACTTTTCAAAGAGTTTAGATATTATTGGCGGTAGGCAGTTCTGCTTGTACCTGCGATTTAATTTAATTTCATATTTTTTCTTGGAATTTCGATCAACTTGACAGATTTGTAAGTTCGACAAAGCGCTGTTTAGTTTGTTTTTCTGACAACATCCCTTCTAATTGGAGAGTATTGGAAATTTTTAGTTTCCTTGCTGTACTCTAAAACGAGTAGTAGGTATCATTATTATCTACTGTTAACTGCACTTTCCTCTGGAGTTACAATGAAAGTCTATCGGATGTCTTTTTATCTTCAGCGTTTCTAGGTCTGTAGTAATTAGGGCACAATAAAAAATATTTTGAATTTTTTATTCGAACACGAATTCTCTTTGATGATGCTACCTCGAAGTCAAACAAAAACGTTTTTTTTTTTACTTTTTTTAAGTATGTGCTTCTCTTAATTCCATTCAAATGTATCGATGCATTCTTATACAGAAAAGCGTTAAGTTGAATTACATGAAGTATTGAGAGTTAAAAGATGTCTTGTTGGCAGAGGTGGAAAAGATATCTTTTGCAAAAAATATTTCGATAGAAAATACTGTTGCAAATACATTTATCTAAAGATACTTTTCAAAAAGACACTCAACATAAAAGCATTCGAGATACAATATATTATAGTATTTAAGATATGTCCTTTGAAAAAAAAAGATAGATATTTCTTTTTGTTCTAAACATTATCCTTCCTATGATGAAGATTCTGTAACTCATTAACAGACTGTTAAAATTTAAATATTTAAATTTAATTTTGAAACAGAATAAGCCCGTATGTATTCCACTCGGTATGAAGAGAAAAGCAGAAAAATATCAAAAAAAGTCTATGCTACTTTTATTCATAAATAAAAATTATTATCTGCTTCGGCTAACTGCTGTTGTAATTGTATTATTGATGACAGTAATTACTCTCAAAAATAAACAAAATGCAATAAACAGTCCGCAATATCGCTACAGTGCTTTTTTGTCGACTTCTCCACTATCCTCTATCTCAAAACGGTCGATAGATATTTTAAATACTGTTTAGTATCTTAAATGATTTTAAATATCTTGCATACTTTTAAGAATTTAATACTCTTAAGTATTTAAGCCACTTTATGGTTGCAAAAATGTATGTAAATATAAGATACCAGCTAAAATAGTAAAGGAGACTGTGGTTTAAGAGATAATTGAAATTAACCTCCGCCCACAATAAGTTTTATATCCGTAGATACGTATTTTGGCAGCTAAGCTACCAACTTAAAAGCACTAAGAAAGTGCTTAGTGCTTTTAAGTTGGTAGCGTACTGAAGATGGCAGCTTAGCTGCCGAAATACGTATCTACGGATATAAAACTTATTGTGGGCGGAGGTTAATTTCAATTATAAGATACCAGATATTATCTTGTATTTGAAAAAGGTGAAGCTCTTATAATCACAACCATTATGATATTTTGTTTAAAGAAAGATGGAAGCGATACTTTTGAGCTTTAAATAATCACTGACTATATAATTAAAACTTGTACAGTCGCGATCATCCTAATCGAGACCGCTGCAAGCTAACTGCGGCTTTATTGACGTTGGTAGTAAGGGTTACAAACCCACCAATCGGTTCGATTAGCGTGACAGTGATTGTACGTGATGGTAAATTTATTTTGGGTCCTCGAGACGTCTATTTCAAATTAATATGGGCTTTCATCCATTCATTTACATCTTCATGTTACATCAGATCAAAAGGAAATTTGAATTTTTTGAAAGGAAATCCAAAATTCTACGACATTTTGACATAAAAAAATATGCCGCCTGTGTTATTGAAACTGAAAAACGGTGGAGACGGCCCAGGTTATAAAAATGAGGGTAAACGAAGTGGACGGTTTGAACCACATTCTATAACAGGCAACAGTGGTTTTGACAAATTAAATATGTACTGAGGATGCCGGCTTAGCCGTTGAAATACGTATGTATTCACATTGAAAATGATGCGGACTGAAACGTTTTACTTTAATGTATAATGGATATTCGTTTTAAATTGTAAAATTCAGCAAATAAAAATTTATTCTTCGTACATCGTTCGTCGAGTTTAAGTAACTTCAAAATTCATTCATGCGATTTTGGTATGAATTATATTTAGTTTCGATTGTTAATCAATACTGTTTGAAAGGTGGTAGAGACAAATAAAATTTTCCTATCTAAGTCGGTTTTACCAACATCAACATTTAATTTATAATTAAGTTTAGCATCGTCGAGGCGTTTGTTTAAACTGTATAAAAATTTTGGCTAAAAACTTAAGTAACGTTGGCGAATATGTCTGGTAAATTTGAAAAATGTTTTCAGGAATTGAAACACAAGCTGTTCTGCGAAACCTAACGCATTATCTTTTGGTCTATAGACTCTATAGATGTGGGGGATGATGAAATTTGATAATCAATGTCGACGTTAATTTCGCGCAGACAGAAACGTAGTTCTCTTGAATTACCTCGGCTGACGCAAGGCCGGGCACATAAAAGCCTGAAAGAATTATAACAATACAGGCGAATTCTATCGACGTGTAAACACAGAAGAACAGAAACGCTGGTAACAGCAGGAAAGGCGCAGGAGGCAGCAGGACCGACAGGATAGATAGCAGGGATGCTGTGACAGTACCGGCTCGGAAGCCGCCTGGCGGGCGCCAAAGGCCTTACTCCAACCACCACCCACCCTTATCTTGATTATCTCTACTTTAACCCGACTTACAGCTTTAGATTGATATGATTTTCAGTCAGTTCATCTCTAGGACTATAAGCGTTCGCCTGCAAGGATCAAGTGTTAGCGAAAACACTTGAGAGGATTCCACTAATTATTACAGAACATATTTCAGCATAGGGAGGGGGAGGTCATTTCTTTTTATAAAAATTCAAAAATTCTATTCGAAAATGAAAACGTTATTTCTCGTATTAACAAAGGAATCTCGAAAGAATTGTGTCGGTCATGTTATTGTTATCAGAGGCGAACACTTTTATAACCGCAGAAGCAGAAGCTGTACGGCTAATGGCACGTCTTATATCTTATCTGAAATTATTTAAGACGTAAACAAAGGCGTCTACATGGATTGTGAAGTGCGTTCATAAACAAGGCGCAAGTTTAAATATTTGTGAATGAAATACTTCTGAGAGTTATTCAACTTTCTCGTTCGTCGTTAGATTTTTCCTTCCAAGTTGAACAAGTAATTTCCTTCGACGTGTCCCTGAATTAGTCGTTATATAATCAATCGCAGAAAAACTTTTGCCGCACACGGTCAAGTTTAAATAAATGAAAAGTTCAAATGCATTTCATTTTGAATGAAATGTAATATAATAATCAGACGAACATTTTATCTTTACATACCTAACGTTTACATAACAGTTAACTTGGCAATAATTCAAAAGTATAAAGTAAATAACTATCTCCAAAACATTAATTTGCGATGTAATGTAAATATTCGAGGATCTCTTAAACAACATTGTCTGTTTAGTTTATGTCAAACGTTAAGTCTCAATTAATCAAGCAAAAACAAAATTTCCTGAACGATTTAAAACTTGTTCGTTGTAAACCGAGGAAGAACTATTCTATAGATGCGATCGAAATAAAAATAAAGCAATTTCGTTGAACTCACCCCGTGTCCAAAACCGTAACATCACCCTGCCCAGTTCGTTACATGGGGTGCATCTAGTACAGTTCGCCGATAACGAGCGCGATAAAGAATGGGGTGGAGTCGGGGGTACGCGGCAGTAAATTGATGGATGTGTTAATCAGCTTCTGCTCTTAGCTTCGTTTACAACATGCTTAATACCATGCAAACAATGGGGCGGTAAATGAATGCGCCCCGTTCGCTTTCTTATTAATTTCTCGAAACATACACTGAGTTTCTAATTGTTCTGTTGTGAAAGGAAGCGCCGATCTTTGAATTATAATGCGAATCATCATTTGCTTTCGGGATACTGTAAATACATTTATCATTTGAGGGGGGTGAGCCCTATGACGAAACTGTTTTCGAACGGTGACGGCGACGGCGGCGACGACGACGACGACGTCGCTCGGCGAATTTGCAATTCATTTTTGCACCCTTTTTACAAAATTTCATGCACGAGGATTCAGAACACCGGGCGGTAATTTTGTGATAAATAAATATTTTTATTTGGGCAGAAGAGGGTGAAGTACACAACTCTGTTATTAAATCCAATTAATAAACTCTACACGGAATTCCTTAAAAACAGCGAGCGTCACCGTAGTACCCAAGAACTTCATGTTATTTAATTCCGCCAAATAAAATTACAAATGAAGTCGTTATTGACGTATAAAAATTCTTCATAAAAATTGAATTTTATGAGCTGGAATGCCTTCATAGAATATAACAAAGAGTAAGAACTGAACAAAAAAAAAACATCAATCGACATATCAAATGAGACTAGCAAGAAAAATGTAGCAAGAGAGGATAACTCAAAAAAAAAAATAATAAAATAAAACGATGTCATGCAACACAAGTCAAGAATCAATAAACAGTAGCCTAGGTCTGGAAAGAATAAATAAGAGTTCATCAAGAACATGAATGTGAATGAAACCTCGACATCCAAAGGAATCGACCTACGCATTTCGACTAGTTACGACGTGATCTTCAGAATAACTGAAAATCAAAATGACATACTTACTGCATTTTTTAATTCGGGAATGCCCAACCCCTTTTAAGAAATGTGTTTCGGACGAAAACAAAAGGCCCTCTTTCAAAATTAAAACGACAAACGGTATGGCAGGATAATATACGTGTAATCTATTATTTTTTCATAATCATCGAGGGCTATCTGGTGATAAATTGTAATCACTGTAAAAGAAATGAACCTTTCCATTTAATTTTTGCAAGAAAATCCGGAGAAACTGTAAGCTTTGCAAACAGCGTCATTTATAACTAGGGAACGGAATTATACATTTTGTTCGATTAAATACAAACGAGGCGGCAAACGTATAACGTTGCAGCGACATGTGAATGAACACGCTCTCGTTGCCGCTTCGTTGAGAAATAAATTCAACAAAATATATAATTCCGTACTGTATTTATAACAAAGCAGTGGAGAGTAACTCAAATAACTCAGAGTTGCTGAAAACACACTTTCCATCAGCTTAAGATTTCCTTTCAAACGAGCTGAAGTTCGTTGATTTCTGATAAAGAATGCAGAAGTTAAGAAAGTTGTTAAAATTTATTCAACTGGTTCCTCAACCCTTATTAACGGCGATACGATATTAAGTCCAAAACAAAGTTGTGCAGAATTAGTTCAACTTTTCAATGGCGTTATCAAAGCCGTACTTTATTCTGAAACTTTTGTTAGTAAAATCAATTTTTATAGTCGAGCCTATAATATTGATTGCGTCCCCTTGTAGTCAACTTACGGTTTTTTTGTATATCGCCGGTCGCCGCCCTTATTAGTACACCCGGTATGAACTTTTTTAATAATTTTTTTTAGTAAAAGAAAATTAAACAGAACAATATGAGGCACCGAAGGAACCGAACAATTCCGAAGGGGCTGTCAACTTTGTAACAAAACGAAAAGAAGTTTTTAAGCTGTTTTTACGAAGTATTTAGACGAATGTCGTTTATTAATTGAATAGGAATAAAAAATTAAATTCTGATGGTGATTTATAAAAGAGTTTGTATCGGAGCAGACGATGCAATGGCCAATTTCTGCAATAATACATTCTTACAGGAAGCGGAATTAGAGGGTGGGTTGAATCTTATCCCTAATGCAACGTGGCGCTTTCAACAGGACCGGATTCATTGCGTTCTCTTGTAACTATTAAAAGTTCTCAGATTTATGAAGTAGCGCAATTTGCCGCCATTTTGATTCCATGCTGCACCAACTTCAAAATTTAGTTATTTTCAAGTCAGTTATTATTAGCCGACAATAAACAAAAAAAATATTTTATTAATAAAATCAAGAACTTAGAAGAACCTCAATGTGATCAATCTATTTTCAGTTCCGATATTTCTGCAATTTCTTTTTTGTTATAGGAACGGGGTCGATGAAATTTAATTTTTCAACTGTAAATTGATCGTCTTTTGTTTTTGTTTTTCTTTTGTTAGCTTCGAGTTTAATTTATTTTATATTTTAATCCCGACAGAGCTCTAGTTCGATTCGACTTAGTTTTATATAATTTTCATTTTTACTCTTATCTTCATCGCCGATCGTCTTTTGTTTTTTGTTTTTCTTTTTTTCAATTCCCCATTTGAATTTATTTACTCAATTCAGTTTTTAATAGGATCAACTATCGACCTTTGTTTTTTCTTGTGATCGAATTTCTTTGTTTCGTTCTCATTTTTCAACTGTTATCTTTTTCTTTTGTTTGTGATTTTATTTGATATGGTTTCTTCTTCTTTTTGATTATCAGTTGATTGTCTTTTGTTTGCTTTACACTTTAATCCCGTCGATCGTTCGCCATTTTTGTTTCCTTTTTTATTCATTTTGACTTTATTTTATTTTTTCTTTAATTATTAATTGATTGTCCTTTTTCCTTTTATATGATAAAATTCGTCAATTTTTAAATCAATTTGATTTATTGTTAGTATTATACAATCTTTTATTTTGGTCCTAATTTTATCATCACGTTTTCAAAACCGTGCTTCAGATTAATTTTTTTTTCTTGCTTTTGAACAGTGGTTTCTGAAATAAGTATATATAAATATATAGGTAGATTATTTATTTTTTTTACTCCTCGCTTGACTTTATTCAATTTTTAATACAATCGACCTTTATTGTTTTCTTTTCATCAATTTTATTTCTTATTGTTTCTCTTGTTAACTATTAATTTATGAGTTTGTTTTTTTTCGTTTCATTTTATTTGACATGATTTTTATTATTTTCTGGTTGCCGTTTTTGTGTGACAGTTTTTGTTTTTGTTTTTTTTTTAATTTCTTATTTGGGTTTATTTAATTCAATTTTTAATAAAATCGATTTTATAAACCTTCGTTCGTTCCTGTAAATTCTTTTGCGTTTTCTATTCTATTGGTTCTCAGATTTATCAAGTAGCGCAATTTGCCGCCATTTTGATTCCATGCTGCACCAACTTCAAAATTTAGTTAGTTTCAAGTCCGTTAGTATTAGCTGACAATAAACAAAAAAATTATTTTATTAATAAAATCAAGAACTTAGAAGAACCTCATTGTGATCAATCTATTTTCAGTGTCGATATTTCTGCAATTTCTTTTTTTGTTGTAGAAATGGGGGCGACGAAACTAAACTAATCGACAAATTTGATGTATTTTCGTTCGGTTTTCTTATCGAATTTCGTCAAGTCGTGGTTAAGTATGACGTATTCACACACATTATAGAATTGTTGAAAACTTAGATGAAAAGATTCTTCATTTACAATCTTGAATTCAACAGAAACTTGGATTATGTCAAAGAGTTTAAATGTGTTCGCTATATACAATATAAGTACGTGTGTGTATACAGGTTGTATCATATATTATTAGTAACAGCAACACGTCTGTCTTCTTGTCATACAGGCCGTTATTAAAGCTCTTTGAGTCGACATGATATATGCAGTCGGAATACGTTCGCTAATGACGGGTTAAGATTATATCCTTTCTTTACTGCTCTTTTATATATACCGTAACCATACGTTAATGACGTAACCCGCCTATTGTGTGAGATCGAAAGCGTATGTTAGTTGGACTTGCAACTCTAATCTAAAACCAAAATCAAAATTATTATTAGGGGAAACCAAAATCATAATTTTTCACCACAAAGAGCAAAGGTACGAAAACGACGTCGTTCTACTGTAAAGGTTAAGAAAGAAGTCAAAAAGATATTTGCAAAGCTTATAGAAGAATAAAAAAATACGAACTGCTTATAAAAAAAGTTAAAATAAAATAAATTGAAAAAAAAAACGAGTACGTACTTCAGACTCAAGTCAACATAATTTCAACAACACTAACAATATTTCAACAACAATAAACAAAGGGAACAAAAGTTCAAGAAGGAAGTGAAATAAATAAAGGAATTAAAAAGGAAAGACAATATTAAGGAAAATTTATCTGCATCTGCATCTGCCCGAATTTAAACCCACATATGAAATTAAGTTAGGAATGTAGGATATTTCAAAGAAATTTGAAGGTATCAAAACAAAACAGACAAAATTTCATAAAAATTAAAGCACAGAGAGTCAGGACATATCCGAATGCTGGAACAAAGAGTGGCAAAAAAAGGGTTTGTATGAAGGGGAATGGTAAAAGGAAATCAGGACATCCAAGAAGTAAAAGGGAAATTCAGGAAATAAAGTTATACGATTGGGGTAAAAAATCAACAGAAGCCAAAATCTGTAGCATTCATATACATGTACATGTTACGGAAGAAAATTCAGAAGAAAAGGCAGGTTCAGTTTCAGGTTAAGTTAAAAATTTAAATTTTGAAGTTTTGAAAACAGTTTTTGAATTTTGAGATGTGGTAATAATTCCCAAAAACTTTCGAGAGCTTCACTTGAAAAAAAAAAAAAAGTTAATATCCGCCTAGAAGCACCCTAAAGTAAAAAGAACCCTCCTGTATAAAAAATGTTTCAAAAGGAAGCCACAAAAAGAAATAACAGGGTTCCCATTTTATTTTTAATTAAATTTTCCGAACTTTTTCAGATCTTCCCCGACTTCTAACCAGAAAACGAACTTTCATATTTGACTGCGAACACGCAACATTCATAAATGTCATTCATAGGTTAAAAAAACTTTCCAATTCTTCCTAATTTCAGAACAAAAATGTAAGTGACGTACAAAAATTAGTAATTTAATTCATTTTTAAATTTACACATGTAATAATGAATTGATTATTGATATACTCTTATTATTATTAATTCTAATAACCTGCCAGTTTGTCTAAAAATAAAAAAAGGATTTCTTTTCAACAAAAATCCTTGGTAAAGGCAAACCAGCGAACTCAGGAGTCCAAATAGTTGCCCCTTCGAAAAACCTTCTGTATAATTAAACAGAGATTTTAACCGTTGATTTGATTTGAAATCGCTGTGCGGTTTGATATCTTCAAGAAATGTCATTTCACCATTTTGATTCAAAAAAGTTTTTCTCTCTCTCCAACACAGGACCCTTATCAATTGCGCTACGTTGATAGATCCGGGGAGTTTGGGGTAATTTTAGTAACTATGTTTCACGAGACCATCTAGGGTTATTATTAATTAAATTAATGAAATAACCGCGCTGTATTCTAAAACCAAGGATAAAAGTTTTACTCGATTGGTCATTTCTGTTGTGTTCATCGTTCTGCTGGCAAGACCTTTCTTCATATTAAAAAAAAAACGTAAAATTTCGTGTCAATTTGACAGTAATGACGCACGACGTCGAGTAGCGGAGGTCACTTTTCGTCACTTGGTACCGCCTCCACAGGTTCAAACTCAATGAACACAAGTAATAAAAAATAATTCGCTGTGACTGTTATGAAAAGATTAAAGTTTTTAAAATGAGTCAAAATGGTCTTTTAATTATTATTATTAATTAAATTAATTAAATAACCGCGCTGTATTCTAAAACCAAGGATAAAAGTCTTACTCGATTGGTCATTTCTATTGTGTTCATCGGTCTGCTGGCAAGACCTTTCTTCATATTATAAAAAAAACGTAAAATTTCGTGTCAATTTGACAGTAATGACGCACGACGTCGAGTAGCGGAGGTCACTTTTCGTCACTTGGTACCGCCTCCACAGGTTCAAACTCAATGAACACAAGTAATAAAAAATAATTCGCTGTGACTGTTATGAAAAGATTAAAGTTTTTAAAATGAGTCAAAATGGTCTTTTAATTATTATTATTAATTAAATTAATTAAATAACCGCGCTGTATTCTAAAACCAAGGATAAAAGTTTTACTCGATTGGTCATTTCTATTGTGTTCATCGTTCTGCTGGCAAGACCTTTCTTCATATTAAAAAAAAAAAACGTAAAATTTCGTGTCAATTTGACAGTAATGACGCACGACGTCGAGTAGCGGAGGTCACTTTTCGTCACTTGGTACCGCCTCCACAGGTTCAAACTCAATGAACACAAGTAATCAAAAATAATTCGCTGTGACTGTTATGAAAAGATTAAAGTTTTTAAAATGAGTCAAAATGGTCTTTCCAAAACTAAGGGACCACTACCCTTCGGAAAACCTTCTTTATAATTAAACAGAGATTTTAACCGTTGATTTGATTTGAAATCGCTGTGCGGTTTGATATCTTCAAGAAATGTCATTTCACCATTTTGATTCAAAAATGTTTTTCTCTCTCTCCAACACAGGACCCTTATCAATTGTGTTACGTTGATAGATCCGGGGAGTTTGGGGTAATTTTAGTAACTATGTTTTACGAGGCCATTTAAGGCTATTATTAATTAAATTAATGAAATAACCGCGCTGTATTCTGAAACCAAGGATAAAAGTCTTACTCGATTGGTCATTTCTATTCTGTTCGTCAGTCTGCTAGCAAGACCTTTCTTCATATTAAGAAAAATGTAAAATTTCGTGTCAATTTGACAGTAATGACGCACGACGTCGAGTAGCGGAGGTCACTTTTCGTCACTTGGTAGCGCCTCCCTAGATTCAAACTCGTTGAACACAAGTAATCAATAATAATTTGCTGTGACTGTTATGAAAAGGTTAAAGTTTTTAAAATGACTCAAAATGGTCTTTCCAAAACTAAAGGTATAGCTTAGGTATACAAGCAATCTTTTGATCCCCTATTGAAATGATCTACAAGATGGTAGTAAACTGGGTAGTGATTTTTTCTTTCTCTCAAACTCAGTGTCAGCTTCCTCCTACACGAATCCCCGATTAAATTCAGCGGAAACTCTATGAATAGAGTAGTAAAACATCACGTCACGACGTAGTACTTACCAGAAACCGCGCAATTAATTCCGTTCACATTGTCAACAGACGAACAGATGTCCAAGGCAATCGATAATACACACGTGCCTCGTGTATCGCACCGAAACAAACAGAACTAACTAGCTAAGAACCTCCTCTAATTGGGCTATTTCTGAACGTGAATCACAGACGGACAATATAATACAAACATCGGGAGGCCGCCAAGAAACCGGCGAGAAGTAAATTTACTCGTCCTCATAAGTCTGAAGTTGCCTAGCACGTACCCAGACATACATAACAAAAAAATCAAATGAATCGAAATTGTATAATAGCAGTTGTTCTTCGTCAGGGCAATTTTGGCATCCTTGGTTAGAGAAAATTAAGATACGACGATAATTGTCTTTTAATTTTGTTTGTTCGTCTTCCATACAGCAGACAGAAAGTGAAATCAAGATAAAAGGTCAAAAGAAAAAAGTGCGAAGCAATTAATCTCCTTTTCTTGGCGGTTGAAGAATATCACTAGGCTGTCCTAGAACCGTCAGGAGCATGCGCACAACGAAAAGCGTGCAGTGTATTTTGTTGTGCGCATGCTCGTCTGACGGTTCTAGGATAGTCATATACAGCAAGAATCCACTGTTAATGAGTATGGTGGTTACATGTTATGATCAAGATAGAAACATTCGTCTTCAATAACAGCCCTATCCAATTAAAATAAACACAGAAGACTCTCAGACATACACATCCGGTGCTAACACTGAAATTATCGTAACCGTTCTTAGTGTCTCTAAAATTACTGCATTTCACGTTAGTTTAAACAATCAACGGATTGTTTAGGTCATTCTCGATTAAAAATAACAAATTCGCAGGCGAGAAGCCGCAAACATCGATGCAGATTTGGTTTCGATTGAAGCACGTTCAAATCCATCGATGACGTCCAGACGGACGTCAGCTGAAAATTGCAAATCGATCTGTTTATGAAATTACAAAACGTAAATTTAGATTACGAGAGCTTGGGTGGAAATTCGCGTTTCCTATGAAACCTAAAAATTCCTTCTCCCACAACAACGTTCAAGAGACAACACACATTTTAAAATTAAATTAAACTCGATGCAGCTACGACAAAAATAAATAAAAATAAAATAGAATCAATGTTTTTTGTTAAAAATAACAGACCACAAGGAAATTTTCAAGGCGAAACATGTATTCTCCGTATGTATTTTTGATTTCGGATTATCTCAGTTGGCTGCCGCGATACTCTACTAATTTCGTAGGTCTTTAAATAGATCAACTTCCGCTATTATGAATGCATAAGCTGCGCTGAAGAAACACGAACCGCTTGAGCTTACCACATCAAGAAGCTGTACAGTATGCCAGTACGAACTGAAGAGGTCTTTAATTAAAGCTTGATTCTTCTCAGTCCACGGAGCGTTCTACTTAAACTCGAAAAAACCAAGACAAATAAGTCTTTATTAATTATGAAATCTGAAGCACGAATTCTTTTATAATTCTATTTTGTTGTTGTTAGTTTTTTTTTAATGCTGTGTGACACCGCCCAAGAAACACTACCTTCGCAAACAGCAAATATTTTTCACTCTTCTTCAAAAAAAAAAAGGAAACATCGAAAATATAACAAGGAAAACTCGAACCTGAAGGAGACAAAATGAAATTTTCTTTGAAGAATCGAACAATCTGTATAAATCATTAGAACTGCATCTGAACGAACAGTTTTCTTTCTGCCATACAGGAAGTGATGCCGGAAGGACTGTGAAATCTAAAAATGTGGACAAAACGAATTATCAGTGTTGCAAAATTGTGAGATAAAGGGAAAATACAGGATTCGATTATTGCTAAACACTTACACGTATAATTATTTTTAATTTTATAAACGTAAACATTGCAGGATTTTAATTATACACTGTTATCGAGTTATCGACAATGACTGCAAGGGTTTTCTTTGCGTCTGGAATATTTAGATATACCTAAGCGTATGAAATAATAACGCGCCCTCGAGAAACAAGTGAGTGAATTAACGTTAAAGTGTTATTGAACATAAAAAAATTGATAACATGTTTGAAGTAAGTACGTTAGACGCAAACATTCTTCAATCATTGTCGATCACAGTGTATAATAACACACACCAGACACCTCAAGATAAATATTAGCAAAATTAATCAATCAATGTTTAGATTACCTTCTTTTTTTTATTGATACTTAGGCCGTGACTACACTGAGGCGACAAGCAAAAAATACCGACTGTTATTATGTTCATGTTTTTGTCGCCAATGCCAAATGTCGCTGGCCACTTATTCCTTGTTTCCGGTTAGGTCGGTAAACATCAGAGAAAAAGTTTTTTGCCTTTGAATACTTAGATATTACAAGTGTCTGTAAAGCTGAAATCGGACAAAAGGTGCTACTCATGGCCGTTTTCATAATCAGATTTTAAGGAAGCTTTAATTTAAAGTCACTTTAAGAATAGGAAAACAAATGTAATTTATTTTTAAGTTGTTCTAATCTTAAACCGGACAGAATGATGATTGAATATACATTCAACTTTTCGCTATAGGTTCATAGCTTCGTCAGCTATAAATCTATAGCTCCTATTCAATAACAGAAGCATTGGAGCTACGGAAGGAAGGAATAAATAGTACATTCGACGTAAAAAGCGTCCAATACTAAGTGGGCAGAACTCTTTTCCCTGATTATAATCCATTTCATTCTTTTAGCTATCTGTCAGCAACGAAAACGGATTAGTAGGGAGAAGAGTCATCATTTGTACATTTTCTTAAGTGAAGTCGACGAAGTTATCAATCGATAGTGAAACGTTTAGTGCTCTTTCCAATTTTTAATACTGTCCGGGTAAAGTTTAAAAACCATTTAAGTACATTTTTTTGTACTTGAAATAAATTTAAAAAGAAAACAATAATATAAAGTCTGTTTATGTAACAACAAAGCGTACGAGTTAGTACTATAATAATTTATGTTGTAGATTGTCTCAAAAAAAATGGATTTAAAAGTAAAAGTAATTTCTATTAAAAACTAAAATTAAAATTAAAATTCACACTTAATGGTACAGATATTATGTAACGTTAACGACTCAACTTGAACAGAGCTTTATTAATATGCAGTGCGTTCGAACAAATTCACGTTTGCAGTTGGTCACAACTTGAGATAGCAAAAAATGTCTTTGCTTATTACAAAATTCTTCAGTGCATTTCTCTACTGAATAACTCCCGGTTTCATTCACTTTGGTTAACACTTTTCGAAGAGAAAATCATTTTACTTCAGACATCTAAAATAGTGTAACCGTTTTAGTAAGTAAACTACTATTTTATATAGAGAAGAGAACAGAATTAATTACACTAGCCTGCGAAGGTTTTGCGGATGACATAAAACTAGGTGTATGTAGTACATTTGGTGTTCCCGAGTTCGAGAAAAATATAATAATTTTTTCATCACGTACCATTTTTTTTTTAAATACAATATTTCAATGTACAGTTTTTTTTTACATTTTGCACTCTACCTAGAGGGTTTATTTTAGGAGCTAGAAGAAAACTTTAAATACAAAAGTTGTAGGGTTTTATGCCTATTATCTTTTAGAGCTATCAGAAGAAATAAAAGCGCATCGCAAATTGTAAAAAAAATTAAATTTTTGTTTTTTTAAATGAAATGACCTGTGTATTGTTTGCTAAGATCAGAGATCATATTTCTCTGATTTGAAAAATATATAATATGTTGAAACTTGAAGGGATCGTTCCTGATATAATTAAATTTAAAATATCAGTTTTTAAAAATCAAGACGGCCTGGAAAGGTGCTTTAAAAAGTTCTAAATGGCTGTTATAGTTAGCAAAAAATAACAAAAATTCGACTGCTGGAAACTATACAATGAATTAATAACAGAAAACAAAAATTCCAGGTCGCCTTAATATTTTAAACATTAATTCACTGATATTCTAACCTCAAATATCTCATAAGCGGCTCTTCCAAATATCAACACATTATATATTTTTGAAATCAGAAAAATATGGTCTTTCATTTTAGCAAACAATATAGAGGATATTCCATTTAAAAAAACAAAAATTTTATTTTTTTCTCCAATTTCCGATGCGCTTTTGACTCTTCTGATAACTCTAAGAGATAATAGACATAAAACCCTACAACTTTTATATCAAGTTTTCCTGTAGCTTCTAAAATAAACCCTCTACATAGGGTGCATAATATAAAAAAAAACCTGTACTTTGAAATATTGTATTTAAAAAAAAGTGGTACTAACGGAGTCACAGCAGCTGTACAGTTTTTGCTTATACCTAAACAACCAGAACTTACTTAAAAGAAATAAACGGTCGTCGGTATCCAATTTTGTTATTTTAAATGGAACACTCAGTATATTTTTACGAATTAAGAAAGATTGTTTTTATAATTCTAAAAATATATAGTTTGTTTATGTTTGGTCCTTTTTGCGATATTTGAAATTTATTTTTGTTTTGAAATGTTTTTACAAATTTATGTTATATAACATTGTCTTAGCTGTCAGCGTTTTGTCTTATAAAATGACCCAGATGAGCAGTCTTTTAATTTTGTAGTTAACACTTGTCACACATAACAAAGTTCTTATTAATCAAAGTAAATCAATTTTTAAATTTCAAACTTAAAATATAAACAAACTACAGTAGAACCTCCGTAACTCAAACTTCAGGTTACCGGAGAATTACGAGTAATAGAGATTTCAAGTTAAAGAAATAGTCATATACAATGAGCAGGAACCATCAGCAAGTTTCGACTTATAGAAAATTTGGATTAGTGGAGGTGCGTGTTATAGAGATCCTATTGTATATATTTTTGAAATTAGGAAAAAGGGATTTTTGTAATTCGAGAAAATATACTGTGTGTTAAATCTAAAATATCAGAGCTGGCTCTCATTTGGTAGGATTCCGATCGTCACTTGTTTTTTTTTTTTTTTTTAGTAAATCCTGGGGGTTCAGGTAAATCCCTAAAACTTTTTTATACGTCTAATAACAAAATGTGTAGGTGCCGTTCAAAACACAAACAAAAACCCTGTACATAATTTATTTAATTTTTTTGAAATCCTGACGTGATAGAAAAAAACTAAAACAGATTCTTTTTTGTAATGCCGAAATCATTGAAGAACACCTAGTCTTATCTCATACGCAAAAAAAAAATATTTTTTTCGCAGGCTAGTGTTATTAATTAATAACGTCAAAAGTAGTAACGTCAACTGCAACTGTTTTTGATTAGAATGCCAACTGTGACTGAATATGTGCGCTTACCGACCCAACGCCAACTACAAACGCAGGAGTTTTTGAACAACACATGATTTATTACGCTTTATTAATTTTCAATTGACATGAACCTTGCGGTGTCGCAAACCGTCGATTTTGGCGCAAGTAACTTTGCTACGCTACCATATACTATAGGTGTCCCTAAATTCTCTGAACAACGCTTAATCACGAACTTCTATCTTTGGATTTTCATACGATAACATATACAGGTGTCTCTAAATTCGACTGTACCAATCAATATACTCCAGAATCATATGCCTGGAAGGGCATGCCCGAACTTGTTTAACACAGTCAAAGGTTAAGATGCAAATAATTATAAAAACTAAGAAAGACATAAATAATAACTGAATCTTTTAATTTCAATATTAAAATTTGACTTCTGATTTCATAAGAGGATTATTTTTAAAGACGTCAATTTAAAGCCGATATCACACTGTCAATATTTTGATCATAATTTCCATCATCAAAATAAGACGTGTTAGTTAAATATCTAAGTAAATTACATCATGTTATCAATATCAATACATTTTTATAATAATTTGATAAATACCTAAATGTTTCCACTGTCATTAAACCATATTTTTTAAAATTTTCATGGAAATTTTGATCAAAATCTTAACAGCGAGGGGTATCGGCTTAATACTTCTTCCAATGATACTAGAAGCCCTAAAACGATTCAGAATATGTTCTGCCAACAGTGTGCATTTAAAATAAAATGTAACTATGTGTTTGGGGGGAGGCTAATTTTAAAAGTGTAACAGTAATCCCTTTGTACTAACGGTGACCCCCCTCCACTAACTTAACCAGCGTCGCACTATTCCATCTGTTGTAGTTTGTAGTTTGTCGACTTTCCTAATTTAATTTTATTCTTTTTACGTTTAGAAATCCGCAATCGGTTCTAATTTAATTGAACAAACGTCATTTACATTGCGCAATGCAATAAATAAAGTTTTGCCAGCATTATCATAAAAACCAGTACTATCGTAAGCAAACTCCGGTTTTACCAGCTAATATTCCATTTTATTTTCTCAAATAAAAACAAAATTATTAATTAAAGCTATTAATTAATATTCAAAACAAAAACTCACCAGAAAGATATTAATAATCGCTCCCTTTTCACACGCAAACACACTCAACGTAATTTTATTACGAACACGTTCTATCACTACTTTGTCACAGAGGAAACGTGAGGTTTTCTTAAAAAGGCGATAAAAAGAGATAACGCACTCGAACACGCATACACCGAGCACATCAAACGCAAGGGCGTGTGCCTGTTTACACAAGGTAGGTGCCTTAAGGCACTACTGAAATCACCGAAAAGGTCGTAAATGAAGCCGAGACGTTTATTTCGGGCGCGTGAAAAAAAAAAAACGGAATCTTCCGAGTTTCATTCACACCGGCGCTGGTTATGACGAAAGCCATTCCACTTCCTCTTAACCTCCTTCTCATAAGTATGGTGTATACAATGAATTAGTGACTAAACTTGTGTTTAAAAGTATTTAAAAGTCTGATGAAGTGGCTTCGAAGAAAGTGATCCCCGAAATATAATACGTCATCGTAATGTTATTGTGAATCATAGTCGATGATGATTAAATATGCGAGACACTGAATGTATGACAAAAATAATAAAACTCATTAAAGAAAACAATTGTCGATAATTGCATTAGTTTTCCTTTTCAATTATTCGCTCGCATCGTGTTTGATTTCTTAAGGAAGAACACCGAAGTGATCGTACATATCAGATAAACAAAATTCTTTTCAACTGTATAAATTCGTAACTGAAGAGACAATTGTTTACTGGAAGAGTAATACGTGACATTTAATTAGATTTTCTTCTGTTCTTGCTTCTTTCTTTATCACTATAGACCGTCAATAATTAGCGCTACAGACACACAATCACTTAGGACTATAGGGCAATAATTAATTATCTACAAATAGACTGGCAATTAGTCAAGAACTATACTCCTTTGAATTTTTAATCATAACGTGACTGAAAATTGAAATTGAATGAAACCTCAACTGCATGGATGCATTTGTTTTTGTTTTCTTTCTTTTGAGTTCGAACTTCACTTTGTTTTTATCAATACACCTGCCGCACCTTTCTTAAAAAAGTAACTGTCAGCTGTTTAGGTGTACATTTGTTTAATTTGTCACACTTGTTTGGAAACTTTCAGTTTTCTTCGATTCCTTTTTCTTTATCACTATAGATCACCAGTTAAACATCACTACAGAACAACAATTAATTTTCACTATAGACTAATAATTTATTATTAACTATTATTTCGAACTTTGTAGCCAAGACGCATCATTTCATTCCAATCAATTTATTATCACTACAAACGTTCTAAATAGGAAGTATTATGAAGTATAATTCCTTGAATTTTTTGCTCATATGACTTTTTTTGAAATGGAACTTCTCTCCAGATACAAGTGACTTAATTCATTTGTTTTTGGTTCGTTTTTTGTGTGATTTTGTTATCACTAGATCTCCTGTGCCTTATTTAAATAATAAAAGGATTAACGAATGAGAATTGTTTAGAACAAAGAAATTGGATTTAACCTCCTAACCACAAAAAGTTTGTTTAAAAACTAGTTACGTATTTCGGCAGCTATGCTGCCATCTTCAGTAGATGCCTTCTTCTTGAACTACAAACCACAGTCTCCAACACATTTTAATATATTATTTAGTATAAGTACTCCTCTGTCCTTCTCAATGCCGGTTTCTCACAGTTTTCAAAAAAAAAAGGCAAACCAAACACAATTACATAAAATAAAAATACGAATTGTTTTCATGAAAAGTAATTTTCAGAAAATTCAGAAACAATTGAATTCAGTCAATTTTTCTTGTTTATTTTTTCAATTTTATTTAATATTTGCGTTTATGTTAGCCCATTTTAATGGAGCTTAAACTTTTCTTACTGTGGCCTGTTTGAATTTCCCGCACATTTCTAAAATCAATCATACCATTGATATCATTAGGTTTTTCGACACTCTTTCGTATAGGCAGGTATTCATTGGTGGCCTAAAAATACCCAAAATGAGAACTTATTCTAATTTCTTGGCTTGACTTTCTCGGTGGCTTAAAAATATTCAAAATGAGAACTTTTTTTAATTTCTTGTTTAATTGCTTGCTGTAGCGAAGGATATACTACATAAAAAGTACTAAAAGCGAAAGAATGGCAGTATCAACATTGACGAGAGTTAACATGGATGCCAACTGTCTTTAATAAAAAAAAAACACCCAATCTACGGCTTGCCAAATTCAAACACCGGCTCACCCGGTCGATTTGTCAAGACAATTTTTGAAAATTAAGTACTCTTTAAGTCAATAAACAGGAAATTAATTAATCATAAATTTATTAAGTATCACGAATGTACTTCTTGCAAACTAATCAAAACAGAAAAACAAAAGCGTGCTTTGTATTACATAGCATTTTGTTATAAAAGCACGTAAACACATTTATCACTCTTTTTATTTTCGAACGGAAGTGGAAATCTAAATCACTCAAACTCAAAGTTTCTGTCTGCATTCTGAATAATGAATACTAATGGCGGATTTAATTTTTTAAAACGACGGCGTTTCTGCAACACCGCGGTCTAGTCGTGATTGGCGGAAATACTTCTCTTGCAAATTTAAGTTTTATAAAACGCACGTGGTCGGCAATTAAATATTCAATTTGAGGTTTTTTTTTTTTAATAATGTATTATTCGTTTATAATAAAAAATCGCGAAGCCCACTGCTGAAGAAAATGCTAACTTAGCATCGCGATCATCATAATACCAAGGCCTAAGCAAGCGTTTTGTTGAATACCTACTTGCTTCCACGTGCAAATCGATTTATTAATAAATAATAAATCAATAATTACTTTCAAATACCATACAAATAACATTTGTTTTTCTTGTAAATAAGTATATTCTTTTCTTGCAATTGGCAAATGGTAAGGTACATGCAAGATATTAAATAAAAAAAAATATTCAAGAATATCAAACGAAAGAAGATTACGCCAACAAAAAATAAAACAGGAAAGATTGTTTATTGAATTGTTGTTTCATACTGAGCGTTCGGTAAAGAATGGATATCTCGTATTGTTGAATCTGAATATTTGCTTGTTTTCTGCGTAAAACAAACCTAAGTGACTTAAGTTTATTATTTTGATCAAAAGAAATCATTATGGCCCTTTTTTTACCGGACATACAGTATATTCTCTGGAAATTTTGATAGTAATTAACAGACAGCAAAATGTATTCAAGATAATAATTATCAAACAGTGCGCACATAAACAATCCATTCTGAAAATTGTACACTTTCGAAATGTATTTTGAAAAACAAAAGTAAGAAGTTTTTAATTTTAAACAGGACAGAATTATAATTGGAAAAGCACTCAACGTTTCAGTATCGATTGACAGCTGATTTTGATAGTAATTAACAGACTGAAAAATGTATTCAAGATAATAATTATTCAAGAGTGCACACATAAACAATCCTTTCTGTAAATTGAACACTTTCGAAATGTATTTTGAAAAACAAAAGTAAGAATTAATTTTAAACTGGAGAGAATCATAATTGGAAAAGCACTCAACTTTTCACTATTGATTGATAGCTGCGTCAATTGGTAGTGAAACGTTAAGTGCTCTTTCCAAATCTTAATAGTGTCAATTTAAAGTTTAAAACTATTTTTTTTATAATTTTCATTAGACAAGAGTCGACTTCAATTATTATTATTTGTTTTCTGTTTTAAACTGAACTACTAAAATGTATAGAATTTATACAAAAGCGTAATTTGTGTAATTTTTTTTCCATAATTGACATACAGGGTGAGCCAAGGTTGTGTATTTTCAAAACAACTTTCTTATTATTACTTTGGGATGCAGAATGAAACTATTCTAAGAGTTAATTTGCATTTAATGTAAAAAAAAACATTAACGGCCATTTTCATAATATGACTTTAAATTTACTTTAACATAAAAAAATACATTTGTTTCCCTATACTTAAAGTGAGAACTTAAATGATGCCGATCTTTCGAAGCGATTACTCCTTCTTCCATTTTTGTAAATAGTTGGTGGTGTATCTTTGATGGTGAATTTTAATAGATACTCTTGTAATCTGTGTTTAATTTTATAAAAAGTTTGCCCCCACGGATAACATGTTTCGAGAAAAATGCAAAATGCCATAATATTATGCAATAAGTTTCATATCCGAACATATACAACAATTTATTATTAGTTAGAAAAGTTTTACGCCAACATAATAGGAATTTTTACCACTGTGGAAGTAATTTTTTTATAAATTCAAATACAGATTCCAAATGTGTATTAAAATCCTTTATACAAATACACCACTCTACTTAAAAAAAGAAATAAAATAAAAAAGTTTATAATATATGTATACCTACTTTCTGTACAAGATCTTTTGACATTCACAGCATTTTCGATTCACTTGTACTGCTTGCATTCGGAATATTTGCATCTTGTCTTAACCTCGTAGAATAAAGCGAGAAGATACTACGAGTTCAGCCAGTACAAGTGAATCGGAAACGCTATCAGAGTAGGCCATGTTAGGGTGACATTAGTTGTCTTTTATTTGCACGTCAGATCAGTTCACTTTTACCCTGGATCACTTATTCAAAAATTTGTCTGTTTTATTTGGCTACATGATCTAAACCAAAGTGATCCAAAACACTTCCCGCCTTGCTGATACTACACCTCGGAAATTCTAGATCAGTTTGGATCAGTTGGTTGGTTCACTTGTAGAGGGGATGTTATTTCATCTGTTCGTCAAATTACATTACTCGTCCAAAAAACCTTTTGTTTTTGCTTAACTCGCTGTAAAGTGATGCAAAAGTAATATCTTCATCTGATGATTAAAATGCAGCAATCGCATCTTGCATGTTTTATTTACTATTAAATCGATCACTTAAGATCAGTTCACTTTCGGTTAAAGTGAACTGATCTGAACTAATCTGCGTTGCAAATAAAAGACAACTATTTTCGTTGGTATCACTAAAAAAAAACATGGCCGTCAGAAAATAGTGTTAGATTTTCATGATTATTGTTTGTGAAAATCGGAACTCCCACCAGTAAATGATACGAATGATTTAATTTCCTTTTACCTTACCATTACCGACCATGATAAGTATTCTTCTAAGTTATTAACACAGATATTATTAGAGAATAAGGAAACTTCATAATTTTTGACATGTCAAACTTTGATTTAGTTCAAATTTCATGCACGCAACCTAACGAAAGAAAAAACCGAAGTCTATTAGAATGCTAAAAGATCGCATAAATATGTTTCATTTGACGTATATGTACATATACAACAGCCCTGTATAAATAAAATTAATAATACAAATATAAATCTAAAATAAATTGTAGTTAAATGTAGGAAATCTGTGTTTTGCTAAAGTTATACCTAAATAAACCTTCCCCAGTATGCACAGTTTTTAATATTTAAAAAGAATTGATTAAAATTCTTATAATATTCAAATTTGAATTAAAAAAAAAAAAACTAATAATAATACATATTTACTTGATACCCTTCAGCCCTCAAGAGCGCACGCCCTTGATTGTATATCCACTAGGCCTTGGTAGAGTGGAATATAAATACAGGCACCGTCAGAACTATTGATTAGCCGCAGAAAATCTTGGAAAAAATAAATTAGCCCGAAAGCGACGAGCTCAGCGTTTCCCGGAATTCGGAATTACAATTCGATTATTGCAAGATCATTGCATAATCGAAACCCGCTTTGTACAAATAAGGAAACTGTCAAAACACAAATGCGCGTACCGCATCCACGAAACCACACCGGACATTGAATAAACAAATCGAATTTTCATCTTGCACAAAGCAAGGACCGAAATAAAAATGAGTTTCGCCTCTGGGATTGCTGAACCCGCTCGGGTAGAGCAGATGCCATTTAAAATCGTTATTATTCAGGACCGGCTGCGCCGATATTAATCGTGTTAAAGCAAACATGCAGGAAAGTACCTTAAAATTGACCGCCTGCCTTTACGGTTATCCCAGTAATATCATATCTTTGCGAAAAACACATTTATGTCCCGGATTTGTTACTTGTATATACACGCCCAACTCACTTATAGGTTCGACTGATCCTTGCGCACCTACCGTTAAGACACGGAATTAAATACACATAGGCGCAGATTTACGGCGGGCACGAAAAAAGTATAATTATTTGGTCCACATCCACAATGGGCAAGGCACGAGCGAGCTAATTCTCTCTTCCTTCTGCCAAAAAAAAAAAAATGTATATCCGCCGTTTTTTAATAATAAGGATTTCGGCAGTTTCACAATGACAAGGATGTAAACGCGTTTATTAGATTTCATAAAACAAAACGCGCTCGTTATGGTGTTACGTAAAATTTTATCTGTTAATTAACTTTAAATGAGCCATCGACGTTGTGACGTACTACACAAAAATACATAAAAGATTATGTTCAACTTCTCTCGATAAAATCGGAAGTATTTGAATATCATTTTTATCTCCGGGTATCTTACTTTTAATACATTTATTTAGTTAAAAGCGATTGGACGGAAAATGCTCTTAAAAACCCGTGCATTGCAGTTGTAAACCAATTTCTCATTATTCGGACGAGGTCTAAACAGATCAGTTTGAAGATAATAGTTTTAAAAGCCAATGAACTAGGTTTACTCAACGTACACGGACTGAGGTAGAAAAGAAACCAATCGGATCACAACCAAAACGAGTCGAATTTTATCGTAACAATTTTCACCCCGAATTGATTTCAAAATCAAAGAAAAAAGACTGGCTTAATTCGGATGTTCTTTTAAATTTGACATCTAGAGTGCTGTCTATGCTACTAGGGTCCCTAGATTTGGTTGACATTACTTGTCGGATAGAGTTCGGCAGCGCAACGTCAAATTCATCCGCCATTTTGCCAAGTTCCGTATCGTTTACGAAAGGGCAATACTATGTTTTATTCTTTCTAACCCACGGGAAAATCATATCAAGTTAGGTCAGCCAACTATAAAATCTGAGATTACTAACGAAATGACGTTGTACTTCCGAACCCTGTCCGACATGTTAAATGTTGATCACATCTAGGGACCATAGTTCACACGTACTACTTGACAGACGTTGTTTATGACAGCTGGCTGCATTGCCAACCGTGAGTGAATAAAACGGAAAGTACACAACCATAACGAGCATACACACCAAACAAAGGTTAGGATCATTTAAACAGCCGAGGTTGGTAGCAACGTTAACTACGGACATAAAATGTTTACACGAACTATAAAATCGGTGTTACTAATGCCACGCCTGTTATCTCGCGAGTGTGAAGTTACTAAACCGGTCTTGTAACAACGATTGTTAAGTTCCATTTGCACGAATTTTTACTGACACCGGTTTCCATAACACCGGCTTTAAATATTCGTGTAAGAAGTCTGTTGCTTACTGTTACATCCAAATACTAAAAACTCTTGATCTTACTGGTAAACAGTTAAATTGTTAATCTATAATGTTTTCGATTTTGTTTCACGTGAATCGATTCGACTCGATTCTGTGTGAAACGTTTACGAATCGATTCGATTCAAGATTGAATTATATTGAACCAAGGTTGGTAGAGCTGGGCTGTGTATTAGAAGGTTGTCTTGATCAGGGGAGGGTAAAGAGGGTATGTAATACGTTATGTCACGCACGTGAAAAATTCAATTGAGCATATTAACCAGGTTTTTGCATTATATGATCGATAGTCTCACAGAATTGATTCCATTTTTAGTGAATTAGATTAAGCTTTAGGAAACAGATTAAAACTCACTCTATTTACTTCACTTTACAGATAGAAATTTCTTGTGACGTAACGAGTTACTTTTGCGGGGAGAAAATTTCAAACTGCATATTAAATGGGACCGAGGCAACCTGCTAGATGCAATATCTGTTTTACCAACCTTGTATTGAACTGTTTGAAGCGCCATCTATTGTCCCAAACTAATTTAAACGAATCTCAATAATACGATTTCTTCTATACATCCTCACCCACGAATCACACTGAATAGGGGCATAACAGCATCACGCTCGGAAGCGGCGTTGGTTTCTATTTGTTTATTTTTATAGATTAATGTCATTCTCAGTTTGGCTACCAAAGATCCTTTTTTATCAATTTACGAAAAATAAATCATTCGATTATCTCTATTCTATCGTTACAGTCAATCACAAAAGTTTTGAATCAAGAAACGTGCGCCCCTAAATGATAATGAAGTGAATGAGTGAGTGATGCCTTCGTCGTTCAAAGCACCATCTGTTGCCTGAATGTTAAAACTATTTTAATTCAAATCTCTACAGCAACATTCCATCTTTAAGCCGACGACGCGATGTTCTGACCAAAATCCTACTTCACAATGACTTTTAATTCAAAATTTAAATCGAAAACGTTGACCAAAAGGGACAACAATTTTGATAGAATTTTCTTTAACACTACTTCTTCTTCAGGAAAACCCCGGTTTCTAACTGCATCAGAACATATCAGAGTGTCATTTCTTCGGGCACTTAATTTTATGCATCTAAAAATGATAATGAAATTTAAAAACGCGATTATGTCTTAATCTCAGTAAAAGCATTTTTTCAAAGTTATCGAAAATACAGAACCAAAGCGCGACGGGAATAAGGCTACGCGATAAGTAATCTCATTCTGTGCTTCTTTTAATTCGGGATGTCAGATCGCGGTAACAGTAACCTGTTATGTATCTACCTTTTTCTTTCTTAGCACCTTATTGCGTCCTATAACGCTTCTTTCAATTTGGGGGGCGGGAAACGCGGAATGGAACGACGGTACCTTCGCCCAATACAGGACCTAACCTTAGACGGAAGTTATTCAGAGCGTCATCTCTTAGCAAGAAAGGCAAACTATTTCAAATAAGATTTCAACGTCAAAGAATTTCTGGGTTTCTTTCTTGTATAAATTAATTATTTTCAAGAAAACCAAAGGATTTTGGTCTATGAAAGGAAATACATAAAATAGTTAGTAATAATAATTGTACGGAAATAATAATAGCTTCCGCTGGAGAGTTAGTTGTGGAGTTATGGAGTGGAGTTCTCAAGCTATGCTCTTGCTACGGGGACCCTAAGAAGGATCGAAACAGCGGTATAACAGGAAGGGAAGTAACGTCGTACTCCGTTAAAAGCAAGACCATTGATGAGTGATGAGAATAACTAAAGGGCAGTTAAATTTAACCACCGTCTATGCTCGTTAATCATTAATCGTCTCATTGTTACTGATATACAGATTTTTACTCCTGTGTTGTACCATTTTATGTTATACATAACGTGCCGTAATCGATATTTTCAGGTACAACACCCTATTTCATAACGGAAAGTCATCGATAACGGCAAGTTATGTACAACATGAAATGAATTATCGATGTTCGATACTGAAGGGAGGAAAAATAATGTAGTACAGTGCATTTTAATTTATCCGAAACGTACTTAAATTATGTTTATTTTCATCTAATGATTAGGTAAAACTTGTATATCGGAAATAATTAGAAATAAATAGTTACTGGAATTGGCCACGGCGAATTGGGCCTAGCGACGGTGAATAAGGTCTACGGCGAAATGGTTCTGTGATAAACTGGAGACGGCGAATCGGCGACCTATTTGCGAAACAACCCACTCCAGTATCAAGATGATGCAGGAGTTACCATCGTAACATTAAATACTTGAGATGTCTAAGGCTTTTGATTCGGTTAAGTCTGGAACTCTGTTAAGTAAATTATAGTTTTATGGATTATCAGGCAGTGTAATGATTTTCTTCGTATGTACAACAACGCTCACCAATGTTCGTAAGGGTGTGGTTCGCTTGCAGGAGTATCATTTAAGTTGAGCGTCGTAGTACGTGCCCAACAGAAAGTAGTGCACAAAAAAATTGCAAGAAACCCATCACTTATTCATTAAACCTATTATTGCGGTGTACCACAAGGATCCCTACTGAGACCTCCGCTATTTAGCATCTTTATGTATGTAGATTTATCATCGCACGTAGCTTACAGTAAATTATGAACATATGCTGATGACGTAATGCAATTATTTTCTGATATCAGAACAACTCGACAAAATTAATTAATTACAACTTGGAGCACATAAATACTTATCAGTAAACAAATCATTACATACTCCTGAATCTAGCAATAAAAACGTTAAATTTTATGTGGGGAATAAAATCAGAGTTGGGTTACGTGAGTTCTCTGGAAACTAAGTTTCGATTAACAGACTTATCAGTTAACGAACTATGCTATATATCTGGGAATCATCTTCGAAACTCATCTACGATTTAATAAACGTATTAATAAGATATGTAGATCAATCAGCTTATACATACATATAAAACAGAAAATGCTATTGTATCTGCTTAAAGACTACATCCTCTGCAGACTAAGAAGCTATTAGTTAAAACAAAACTCCTTTCTCTCATAGGGTATGGAGGCAACAAATTGTTTATGGACCTCGCTTTATCGTTGAAAATAATATATGATATAGATGTTCTGTTTGCTTTCTTTATTACTAACAAGTCAAGCTATGCTTATTACAAACGAGTCAAGATATGGAAATCACATCACTCCTCAACTCTTTGAAATGAGAGATGATTTGTCCGCTACGCGTTTTGTTGCGCAAGCCCTAATTAAACATGAATTACTACTTTTTCTGTTTGATAAAAAATTAATTTGGAATTTAAAGAATCAATTGCAGCTCGTGAACCATCCGAGGCACAAATGAGTATCTTTCAAAGCTCTTTCTCGCACATTGTGAACCAAATTCCCAATGAAATCATCAGCTCATCTCGAATTTTGAGGAAGGACAAACTTCCAGTGTTCAAGTCAATGGCGTGATTAGGACACTGCTTAAGATCGCGCTAATTAACTCTAACAGCTCATATTCTTATAAGTAAAAAGATCTTTTAATCTTAAACCGGACAGAAATATGAATGGAAATATACTCAACGTTTCGCCATAGATGTATAACTTCGTCATGAGTGAAAAAAAATCATCGGACAAGAAAAAACTTCATTCATATTCTTGTACTACAGGGTGAACGAAGCTAAAGGTATTTTTTTTAAATGATATTTCCCTCTTAGGTGTAATGTTTAAATTTATTCTAAAAACGGATTTGAAACTCTCACATTTCAAAACGGAGGAAGTTTCTAAAAAAAAGACAACTCGCTGAAACGTGCTTTGTACAAATATAGACACTGGCGAGGTGATTTGCATATCTAAATGTGGAAAACTCTATCGCTACATTTCTTGCCCTATTTAGCAACACCCACCCAATTCGTAAGAGATTTTAACTTTCAATTATAGTGGGCCGAACAAGTAACGAATAAAATTCTACGCCTTCCCACGTACGATGTGCACTTGTCGACCAATTAATTTATTATAAATTTATTGAATTAAGGTCACAGGCAACCCATAAACTTTATTCACAACTCCGATCCTTCTGATCTTGCATTTATAAATAAACTGAAACAATATCAATAAACAAAAACTGAAATATTTAAAGGAAGTTTTAAGAAATCAAAATAATGCGGCCACAAAAGGTTTGAAACTAGTATTGTGCATTAAGTGAAGTTTTAACTTTCTCAAAGCGAATAACGATGACGAAAACTTCTTACGAGGAGAGGAAAGTATTAGCTAAAAATACATTCAAGAAATGTTTTTGGGATTGTCAAGGAATTGTTAATCCATAGAAACGCAAACATTGCGGAGTTTCTGGACTGGGAAAGTTACAGAATCAATTGAAATAAACGAATAAAAACAATTTTTATAGGAAATGAGTGAATTTTATAATATACAGTACGCAGCAGAAGATTTGATTTTATTTTTGGACCATCTTGATTGGTACAATATTAATTATAAGTAATTACAAACATGTGCAGTTAAACATAATTCAAATTTATTGAAGCGTGCATGCCCTCCTCCCCTCTGGTTCATGTTCGCATACGCGAAATCGACAAGACAGTATTTTTGCATGAGTGGTCCCGGAGGGCCATCGTTTGTCAGCGTCCAATGGGGTTGTTGACTATCTATCTTGAAAGGGGCCCCCGCGATTCCCCTTAATGGGTTATTTATGGTCGCGCTTTTATATAACACTTTATTGCTCGTTCGCCGATGTGCATTTAGCGATGCAATTCTCCGTGCCCGGCTCTTTGGAATCCGCAAGTTATAAAAGTCGGGGTCTTTATGGGTCCGGGCTACGTTATTTATTGCGCGTTAACGCAGTTAACTTATTATTTCGTGGATCAACGCTGTAAAGTCACGTTTGTTGCTGGAGTGTCAATAACTTATGTACAATTGGCGAAACGGTTAGATTTCTTCGTGTGCAGCAGCTCCTGACATTTGTTCGAAACCATCAAAATCACTCACTACTTTGTTCAGCAACTTCTTTTGATGGTTCCAAACTAGTCCCACCTCTTCGCCTTTTTGAATATTTTTCGCAGAAACCAAATGAAAATAAGACTGAAACATAAAAATTTAAAGTTCTTTTTTATTAAAAGTGTACATCCATATTCAAAAAGTGAAATAATATTCACGTTCATTAAGAGAATATATTACTGTGATGTGTTTTATAATGATATTTGTCTGCTCCTTGTTTGATTCTTTTGTTTATAACGGCTTCGCGTTGGGCGCCAACATTTAGTAATGTTAAAATTAAGCAAGAAAGCGGGGCATCACCTCCTCTACGGAAGTTTTCGGAGGCGAATCGAATGGTCAAAACCGGAAGTCTCTGCTTCGAAGCGTTCTCGACATACTGTGAGGGTCCTCCGAATGACTATTTGATATTCTCATTGGCGGATGGTTACCAGTGGTCAGTAGCAACCATCTAACCGTGAGAAGATTTTCCTGAGTCAAAAGGTCACAGATACATTATTAAAATTAATGTAAAATGAGACAACACTAACATTTATATTTAACTAAAGAAGAGTTCGTGGTCAGATGGGTCAGCGCGAGTAGCGTTTTTCGAAAACAAACATTTTCTTGATGATTTTCTAATCAGAAAGTAGGCAATCACCGCCCACTATGGAGGTTTTCCGAGACGAATCGAATGGTGAAAACCGGAAGTCTTTACTTCGAACCGTTCTCGAGATACTGTTAGGGTCCTCCGAACGACTATTTGATATTTTCATTGGCGGATGGTTACCAGTGGTCATCAGCAACCTTCTAACCATGAGAAGATTTTCCTGAGTCAGAAGGTCACAGATACATTTTTAAAATTAATGTAAAATGAGACAACACTAACATTTATAATTAACTAAAGAAGAGTTCGTGGTCAGATGGGTCAACGCGAGTAGCGTTTTTCGAAAACAAACATTTTCTTGGTGATTTTCTAATCAGAAAGTAGGCGATCACCGCCCACTATGGAGGTTTTCCGAGAAGAATCGAATGGTGAAAACCGGAAGTCTCTGCTTCGAACCATTCTCGAGATACTGTGAGGATCCTCCGAACGATTATTTGATATTTTCATTGGCGGATGGTTACCAGTGGTCATTAGCAACCATCTATCCATTAGAAGATTTTCCTGAGTCGAAAGGTCCCAGATACATTATTAAAATTAATGTAAAATGAGACAACACTAACATTTATATTTAACTAAAGAACAGTTGGTGGTGGTCAGATGGGTCAGCGCGAGTAGTGTTTTTCGAAAACAAACATTTTCTTGGTGATTTTCTAATCAGAAAGTAGGCAATCACCGCCCACTATGGAGGTTTTCCGAGACGATACGAATGGTGACAACCGGAAGTCTCTACTTCGAACCGTTCTTGAGATACTGTGAGGGTCCTCCGAACGACTATTTGATATTCTCATTGGCGGATGGTTACCAGTGGTCATTAGCAACCATCTAACCATGAGAAGATTCTCTTGAGTCAAAAGGTCGCAGATACATTATTAAAATTAATGTAAAATGAGACAACACTAACATTTATATTTAACTAAAGAAGAGTTCGTGGTCAGATTGGTCAGCGCGAGTAGCGATTTTCGAAAACAAAAAATTTCTTGGTGATTTTCTAATCAAAAACTAGAGAATCACCACCTTCTATGGAGGTTTTCCGAGACGAATCGAATGGTGAAAACCGGAAGTCTCCATCTCGAACTGTTTTCGAGATACTGTGAGGTTTCTCCGAATGACTATTTGATATTCTCTTGCATAGTTACCAGTGGTCACTGGCAACTATCTAACCACGAGAAGATTTGTTTCTTGGGTCAAAAGTTTTCAGATCATCGAAAATTAAAGTAAAAGGAGACAACATCAACAATTAACTAAATGTAAATAAACTAAACAATAGAACCTAGTCAGATGGATCAGCGCTATTTAACGAAAACAAACATTTTCTTGGTGGTTTTCTATTGAGAAAGTAGGCAATCTCCGCCCTCTAAGGAGGCTTCTCGAGATGAATCGATTGGTGAAAACCGGAAGTCTCTATCTCGAACAGTTCTCGATATACTGTGAGGGTCCTCCGAACGACTCAAAAGTTCCCAAATTAATTAAAGGAGACAACATTAACTTATAAAAATCACTAAACAAGAAAACGTGGTTAGATAGGTAAGGAAGAGCAGCGATTTTCGAAATAAAACATTTTATTCGTGATTTTTTAATCAGAAAGTACGAAATCGCCAACCTTACGGAAGTTCTCGAGAAGAATCGAAAGGTGAGCACCCTAAGTCTCTAACTCAAAGCATTTTCGAGATGCAGAGGGTGCTCCGAGCGACTTCTTGACTTACTCGTGACTGGATGGTTACTATTGGCAGCATGAAATATTTCTTTGGATCATTTCAGAAAAGCAATTTTGTATAATTTTTTTTTCTCTTGTGTTACATCTACTTCTGGTTGATTTTGAAAGTTACATCACCATGACAGATTTTTGTTATTTAATTTTTCCTGTACAACTTCTAATTTTTGAGAAAAATCTCGGGGATGGGCGACCTGAAACATCTGGATATATAATTAATGTCTGTTTTATCTGAAAATATTTTTATTTAAAAATTCGATAGTTTCATTTTGACTATGTTATAGTTAAAGCATTTTCCTGAAAGATTTCGTAAAGAGAGGGACGATTAACCAAAGAGAGAAGAGGCAAAGCGATGTTGACAATCCTGAAAATTCATGTAACGCCGCGGCCTCCTGTTTACTCACCTCTTCTTAGCACTGATGTTCACATCAGTACTAAGAAGACCAAATAATAATGTCATGTTGCCATATTTCATGTTCACTTTTCCGAAAACCGTTTATATTATTTGATCGTACGCTTGTTTGTTTGTATGCACTTTGTATTTCTTTGGTTTCCTGTTTACCAAAACAACAGTTTTTTGATTACCCGGTAACATTCTTTTTATAATTATACTTTTCGGAAAACTTGCTTTGCTATGATCCTAGACGGAACCTGCCCTTTATTCTCTTCGCCTTTTTGAATATTTTTCCAGCGGCGAACATATTTCCCATTTCGTAGAAACCGATTAACCAATCCATCACTTCCGATCAAATGTTTTAATCTCGAATCGGAAATTCATTCGTCGAAAAGCACGAAAGCACGAAAGTCACACGATAATTTTTCATCGGCATTAGGCGAGCCATCATCGCGAAAGATGCCAGCCAGCCCTCGCTCGTTGGGGAAGTTTTAGTTATTTCTCCGGGCATTTCCGCTAGCTGACGCACTTCCGGAATGCGTCTGGGCATTCATCCGCGACTGCGAACATTAGACGAGACGGATTTTCCTTAATACACCAAATATTATTCGGGAAGTTGTATTGGGGATTATGTGACGATGAATTATTTATGAGCAAATTGAAGTGATTGTATGCGATGGAAATTGTGGAAGACACTCGTATAAGTGTATTGCCAACATTTTTATGTTACGAGTAAACAAACGCAAATCCCAATGGTTAACGCAACTAATTTTAAATCATCCCTCTTCCCGCAAAGAAATACATACATAGATTGTATGTATCGGGAATAAGGGGACGACCTCTACATATAAATTTCCTGCAATTGCAACTTGCTGTCAGTCTATCGCGAAATGCATCTAATTCAATCAGATACAAATAATAAAGTGCAATTCAATAAATTACGTCCCCGATATTACTTGGGCGCCCCCGAATATAAACAAAACCCTCTTCTCGTTCGCAACCCCAGACTTGCAAGTAAAATCTCTCATAACTATAACGTCTCTGAGATATATGATATTACAGCAGCATGAATTGACTAAAGTACTTCGGAGATTGATCAATTTATGAATGGCGAGGAGCCAAATTTATTGTTAGAGGAGTGGATGCGCTCCGCAGCCCCCCCAAACCTCACCCCCGATTGGAGAATACTGGCGCGCGTTATGATAAATTTTACAGTTACGTAAATATGATTTTTATGTTAACTTTTCTTTGTAAACGCTTTAACATTAATAACAGTTTTTGCAATGCAAAAGAACCATTTTTTAAATTTATTCTTTTATTGAATTTGCCTTAAATCATTAAATCCGGCAATTTCATTAAATTTAGTGACCATGTTTCATATTAATTGATGATAGTTTTGAAGTATGACAAGATTGACAGATGTGAAGCATTTAGGATACTTTCTTGATTACAAACGTTTGTATATCATCCTCATTTTTACGATGATCCCGTCATGGTTGCGTCATAGTGTCATTAAAGCAACTATCATAGAAGCAATCACTTTTGAAAAATATTTATGTGTAACTAACTCTGCAATTCTAAGTATCGTACCATAAGTATAATCTCTAACTACCTTACGATGCTTACGATAGAGCTTAGAATTGCAGTATATCTTATCTTATTCAGGAAGAGACAGCCTGTATAACTTTAAACCATGAATTTACATAGTGAATCATATTTTGTTCGTCTATAAAAAAACGAATGCCATTTTATGGCAGGCAATAAAACAAATTATAGAAAGAGACATTAACGAGTGCCAACTGGGATGGATTTGTTAGGCTGATGAATAGTGGTTTCTCTAATTTCGCGCGAAGTGTCACACTAACGACTCTATAATTATAATGAGTGAAGTTGTTAATGCAATAAACCTTCCCCGGCAATACAGTTAAGTAGACGGCCAGCTTACCATTCCGGCACAAAAACCTCCCCCTTCGCAAGGGAAATATTGCAGCATTGTCGTTCGTGAATTTCATGCCGGCGGAATCACTTTGTCGCGGGTTTATGGTGCGTTATATGTACATTCTGGATCATTAAAAAATATTTTCGTGTTTCGAATTTTATTTTCTGTTGCATAATAACCATGTGGTATGAAAGTTCCATTGCGTAAACGTCAATCATCTATGTACGTTTTCGTTTCAGAAACGTTTTCTGATTTATATACATACAATAACTACAACAACAAAAACAAAAACAAAAGTTACGAAGGTGGTCTTAATTTATTAAATTTGGAAACTTTTAAGGATGTTTGCCGAAGAATGAGAAGTTTCCCGGAGGTCAACAACGTCGTTTGATTGTCTTGGTTGGAAATTCTTGTCTCTCTCTCTCTGCGTATATTATCATAGCTGTAAAAATAACACTATAATCCTCAGCAGTAAAAAACAAAGAGAGAGGGAGGAAGCTCCTTCGGAGAGCGCCTTTGTTATTTTGACAAATGTCATTTTCCGAGGGCGGTCGAAAACATCCATAAATAAAGTAAATAAAACTATTATCATACCCGGAGTAGCTTTGGCCCGGATCTCCGAAGATAGATACAGATTCTCGGCCTGGGATTGTCGGAAGTTTGTCGGCGCCAAGCATGGGCGCCACGACGCCATAGTTGGAACCCCAATTTATGTCGAGCAGGTTTCAGGACCAGCATATTCAGTTAATCACATATCATATTAGGGCCGATATATTTGAATTAATTATTTCGGTTAGAATTTACTTTTATATCCTTTGTGATAATCGTTTTGTGCCAAACTTTTTTAAATGGTTTTGAACGCAAAAATACTACAATATGAATAAAGTTATGGAATAATAATAATAATAATAATAATTATATTAATAAACAAATAATCCAATAACATAAATTTTTTCAGAGGACGTGACAACGTACGGTCAAAGATTATAAAATTTTTACAAGTTTAACAACAAAAGAATTTCTTTAACAAATTCGATGTGCCGAAAGTAGTTTGGTTTATAATTAGCTTATGATTACAGTTTATAGAGGAAATTGAATTAACTACTAGATTGGAAGTTCAGCTAATACCTCCAAAAAGTGGTTTACTTAATTTCCTCTGTAAATCAAACTGCTTTCGGTACATCGGTACATCGGTTTTGTGAAACAAATTGTTGCCGGAAATAAGCTTAAAACTACGGAACGAAACTGTTAAAAATGTTATTTCCTATAAACAACGTAGTGACCAAGAAAGAGAAAACTATTTTGACATGAACACCAAGTTATGGCTCGTCGTAAGTGTAAATTAAATAAGTAAAGTAAAATTCATAAGAATTACTCCTATATCCATTTTGGTTCAACACTGACATTTATACTCCTTCCAGCTAGCGAAGAGGAATACAACCGTAGGAAGCAGGAAGTTAAAATTTGCAGCAAAAGTCATTCGCTCGAGAAAAAGGTAAAACTCTATCAGCTGCGGTTAGATTTACAACTTTCTCAAAGAATGTAGAAAAACTTGGAGGAGTTAGTAAAGAAAAGAGACACGTTCCGATTGTAACAACCGCGGGTTATTTATCAGGCAATTTAGGAGTGGTGAGCATAAATACTCACCCTAAAACTCTTTCTAATATGACAGACGTCTTAGAATACAAAAAAAACAGTCCTCGTTGCTGATCATCTGTGGGAAAGAACAAAGGACAACAGCAGCACACCTGAGGAATTCCCCCTCTATAAGGAAGCACTAAAAGTCGGCAGAAAGAAGAAATGTGAGGCAGTGACCAAACCAAACCAAACCAAACAAAAAAACCTTTTTTTAAAATTGTTGTATGTCACTAGGACTCGAGAGCTTCTATTTTAATTATTTATTAAGTAATACTGCATCGAGTATAATTTCATAAATCGATAAAATCAGTTTCTTTTCTTTCTAATATGACAGACAACGAATCCCCTCTCCTCTCCTCCCGGGCTTACTGACAACCCAATATACTCTTTCAATCCAACAAGCCACCCTTGGAAGACGATTTTCTTATGGTTTGAGATTTACAGCCAAAAATGCGTTCCCAGAAGTTTTCACACGAAAGCCAGAATAGAGTCGTTATGTCCTAAAGATTGTCAAGTTCTTCTCCCGCGTTGTCTTCACTGTTCACAGTTTCTCAGAGAGGACGAACTGCTTCACAAAAAGTAGATTTTCCTTCGCAAATAATTTTGCTTCTATTACGCTGATTGGTGCAAATTTTGGGACATCTGCCGCTTCCACTTTTACTTTGGAAATAATTTCCTGTTCACCTTCCGTTCCAATAAAAGAACAAGGAGAGAAGGTCAAAGTTCAAAAAGTCAGGAGGAAGTCGCAGTCAACAGAAATAGAAGATCGGTGGTCAAGTACGTAAAAAACTAAGCGAGAGAGAAACTGAGGAAGAAGCTCAAGTTACTGCTCCAGACACCACACCGGCAGGGGAAAGCCCCAAACAAGATCTAAAAACACAGCAACTGATAATCCAGGAGGTTGATCGTAGATTGATCGTCGTTTTTGAGTTCTTTGGTAATCGATTTGACTTTATTCTATTTTTATTTTTTAATTATTATCTGTATTAATCTTTTTTTCTTCCTCTCCTCTTTGCGTTGACATTATTTAATTTAATTATTATGTGATTTGATAGCAATTTAAGTGCATTAATTGTATCGTTGTAAATATTTATTTCTTGAAAAATTATCTACAGTCGAAACGCTGAACTGACAATTAAAGCCCAGAAAAAATAGTGATCCATTTTCTACGTTTGTCATTGTATTTAATTCAAATTTATTTAATATTATCGTTTTTTTAAATAAACTATTCAGATTAGGGTTTCAACGGAAAGTAATTCATAATTCCGACCTCCTAAAAGATTGCTAGAGGTTCATGGACCTCAGCTGACCCTTTGCAGTTTCAATGACCCCTTTCAAGGTTTCTTCAGCGACCTCTTTGTGAACCCCTGGTTTAGAGGAAACGTCAAAAATTGCATCGTCTTAGAATACAAAAAAAAAAACAGTCCTCGTTGCTGGTCACCTGTGGGAAAGAACAAAGGACAACAGCAGCACACCTGAGGAATTTCCCCTCTATAAGGAAGCACTAAAAGTCGGCAGAAAGAAGAAATGTGAGGCAGTGATACCTGAAACCAAACAAGAAAACCTTTCTTTAAAATTGTTGTATGTCACTAGGACTCGAGAGCTTCCATTTTAATTATTTATTAAGTAATACTGCATCGAGTATAATTTCATAAATCGATAAAATCAGTTTCGTTTCTTTTTTGCGACTAGACAAAGAATATTTTTGGGTTGTTTGTCGTGGAACAGTTTTCTAATCATTTTTTTAATTTACCATTAGACACAATTGAAGGTGAACATCTTTTATCATCTTTGTCTTGTTATATGTCTAATGACCAAGAAATCATTATTATTGATGTACCTTTAGAGACTTATTAACTGTATATAAATTTTGGGAAGATAGTCTTTAAGTACGTTTGATAATAAGAATGAATTGTACGTTCAGATCAAAGTATCATTAAATCAATAAAATAGATCGTTGTATTTTTGCTAGAAGTGGCAAACGTAAAAGTGAATTAATTTAGTGTTTCAAATAATTTTAAAAGTAAGTTAAATAGCATTAATGTTCATAAATTGAGTGAACTCAAACTTTGAAAGCAGTAGCTATCCAAAGTATGTCGGTCATTTTCTCTTTTATGAATAATATTTTTTTCAATGACGAGCACAGCAAGAGATATAATAAAGTTTGGTATTCAGGTTCATTTCCTTCATACGTAAACATAACTGCATTTCTTCTTCTTCCATGTCAGCAAACCTATTTATAATACGATTTAAGTAACATTAAAAATAAATTATTATATAAAACGAATTGATGGGTTGAGTTTTTTTTTCCTCTCCGTTCTGGCCTCAAAACTTGTTTCTTTCGCCAACGAAAGAAGACGCCGACCGACGTCGCTTTAAATGCGCCGCTTCTATAAAAACAAGCCGTAAAAAGTTGGTATCTTTTTGTGAAGTTATAACAATTTGTTATTTCACTGTCGAGTTGGATAGTTGGGGCACTGCACGGAGGGGCTGCCCCCGCGATTGGGGTGGGCATGGCGCCAGCGCTTGGCCCGGGAACCGACGCCGAAATGTATCTTTCCCTTGCGGAAATCTGGAATCTTATTTTTTATATTTCGCTGTTAAAGGTCTCCGCAATGTATTTTAAGTGATTGAGGTCGCGAATGAATCGGGAATATTTCATGGAAATTATTTTCGGCGATATTTATGGCCTATTAAGAACGACGGAATGGATTCGGGATATTTTTGTTTTTCTGATTTCACCAAAAAGGCGCCTAACACATCCACTTGCGCACGAAACTGATTAGGATAATAATAGAAGTGATTGCTAATGTTTCACCATTTTGATAAATTAATTTTATTGATTTGAAAAAGTCGAATTTTATTTTAAAATAAAAAATAAAATTGTTCGATAAAAATCAAGGTACAAGAGAAGTCTTATAATTTGATTCTGATAACAACTGGATAATACTTATAATTTGAGGCCTTCTGCCCTTTTCGATTTTCACTAATTCTTAATTATTCTTCGTCAGGGGCGGTTTTAGGCTTGATCTTTATGAACTGCAGTCTGGGGCCAAGTTCAATCAGGGCCCCCCATTTCGCTAACAAAAAATAAAAACAATTTAAATTAAAAATGTACGAAAAGTTCAGCAAATAGAATTAAAAACGTCTTCAATCTCTACTGCGCAATTTTTTTCTATTTAAAAAGGGACTTTTTTAAGTCCAAGGCTTACAAAGCCTGCCCCCTGCTCTCCATTTTATATTATATTTCCATTTTTTTCCTTTTCCTAGATTTTCTCTTTCCACTACCCTTTTCCATCTCAAGTATTTTTTTAAACTTCTTCCATTATGTACCTATCTCCTTTGTGGTTCTTTTTTTTTGCAAAGTACTTTTTGGACATTTCTGAAACTTTTTCCTCTACTGATTGCTGTGTTGCTCAGTGGCGTAGCAAGATTCTTAGTGCGTCTTTTGTTGCTTCCAAATTCTCTTTCGTTCCCCTTGTCCCTGAGTCACTTATCACTTTCTCTATAATTCTCCATAACGATCGAATTCTTCGTTTGTTGTTCTTATTATTTTCTCTTCGAGAAAAAAGAAATTGTTTCTTTAACTAAAAGGAGAACATATCATAAAAATTTGTCAAAATTACACCCTTTTTCCTTTCTTTTTCGGTGACGAAATTCATTGTGAATTCGATTGTCATTTGTTTTCTTTTTAGAGCAATTGCAGCACACGTTTACATAAAGTTATTTCTTGTTTACTTTACCAGGCAATCGATTATAAACCTCTATTGCTTTGTGAATAGAGTCAAGAAAATTCAAAAATCTTTTCATTATCATTATTTTTCTCAACTGAAACGTGTCCTAATCGTGAGTGTTTTCTTTTCTTAATTCCTTGATGGGATGCTTCATGAAATCCTGTTTTTTTTTTTTTTGGAATCTTCTCTCAATAGCTTCTCTGCTCGTTCTCAAAAATTCTTGTCAATGATATGTTAAATGAAACGTCCTTGGCGTCCTTTAAGTCGCTGTGTTTTAAATCCTGATCCTGGAAGTGTTGAATTTAATGACCTTAATGAACTTACCCACATTCGACCTCCCTGTTATTTCATGTGCCACATGTTTTCGAAGAAGTACTACTCAATCTGTCGTTCCAATGAATAAGTGGTTTAAGTCAAATTTCCCTACATTTTAAAGCACGACTCTGAAAATAGGATTATTGTAATAAATCACTAGACACACATAACTTTCCCTTTTAAGTCGGTGCTTGAATTGGCTACATATACACTACGGAGTCTGCTTCTCGTAAGCCACTCAACTCATTTTGGACAAATTTCGATTTAACCACTTATTCACTGAGACGACAAAAATATCATGGTTACATTTCCTGTTATATTTATGGCTGTTGAAAGCTTCTCCCTTGAGTTGGGTTAATGAAAACTTGTTTTGTGACGCTGTAATACAGATATGTAATTGTTAACCCAGTCCTGCCAGTTATATTCAACTTGCCATTGCTACATCCTCTCTTTTCTGGCATCAATAGGGTGTCAGAATTACCCCTGTTTGTAAGAAAGATGAAGCAGTCTCTTTCTTTTGGTTTTCCTCTTTTGTTAGTTGTTTTCCAATTCGCCAATTGACTTTCTTATTTGGCATACGACTTGATATTTCCGACGCTGGAAAATGATCACGACAAATCAAGAAACATAATTGACAAAAGATGAAAAGTAAAGGAATAAGACTGAAACGCACACCAAAAAAGTATCGTCCAATAGCAATGTTTGCTAAATTTTTTGAACAATTTATTTATAGCTTATTTATAAACCAACTTGCTCTTATATTCCAACGTGTAAATAAGGCTTCTTTTCTGATAAGTCAACAACTATGAATTTGGTCACTCTAACGCAATTTATTGCTGAACAATTGAACAAGATGTGGATTAGCTTATCTATATGTCTTAATCTGATCGGTGCTTTTGACATGGTACGCCACGGTATTCTCATCAGAAAACTAAGTTCTTTCAACGTAACTTCTTCTTCTTCTTATTTATAAAGTAAAGAAGTTACGTGCTTTACAACGACTAAAATTTATTTGAATAACGGACGAACTCCAGTGTTCCTCAAAGCTCTAACTTGAGATCCTTCTTATTTGTATTATTTATTAATAATTTGCTTGTGGTCTTTTGAATGTCGAGTTCTTGCATTTGCAGATGCTGCCACCGTTTCGGCAATGCATGCAGTAACAATTGTAATTGTGTTGTAAACGTACACCGAAAAATTCAATACCGTTAACTAAAATTATGAATTGTATGGTCAACTACTCTCGATCTTATCTATCTTAGGTTTTTCTCGCCGTATAGAAAATATTGTCACCACAGTTTCTAAAACTCTTTGTTCTTTTTCATTATTTGGTTATTTGGTTGTTGTTGAATGTATTTTTAATTATTTGGTTGTTCGTAGCACTAATTTATTTCTTACGTTTGGTCACAAAGACTCAAAGCTTTTACAATCTTTTCAAAACTTGTGCTTTTCTGCAATTCTCACTTGTCTTGATAATTCCTACTTACTTCTTCGTTGTTTTTCTTTTTTTTTTGATATATCTGGTGTGTTTGAAGTACTCATTAAGTACGTACTGGAGTGTAGGTTTTGATAAAGGCACGCAGATAAATTTACAAGGAACTTAAAAGACTCAACTTTAGCCCGCGATTTTATTTCAAATATTAAAATGTCTAACAATAAACAAAACACAAACTTGATTGAAATGTGATTAACAAGGTCCGAATTTTAGGGATCTGTAATTTTTGCAATGCACATTAATTTGATTTTGGCTTAAGTCGGGGGTTCTCAACGGTGGATTCTCAAGAGGTCGACGAAAACTTGAAAAAGGTTGATGTAGCTGTAGGGGTTGGTTGAGAATTATGATTTTAGATTTAAAATAATGTTTCATTTTAATGTTTTAATGTTTATTCGCTGAACTTTAGTTATCACTCTGAGAAAATAGATGGTGCTTCAAAGCAAAGCGAGAGCATTTCTTTCTTTAACTGTTTGCAAACCAATTTGGAGTGAAAATGTAATGTAATGTAATGATAAATTTTTTCTTTTTTTTTCAAGAAAAAGACAACAATTTTACAAATTTTACTAAGATACATAAATAAATTTGTTTGCTTAATCAGCTAGCAGACTCTTAACACAGCTCATTACAACTAAGTAGAATGTTTTCAATTTTTCTTCATTCTGTGTGCAAGTTAAAAATTACAAAAAAAAGTGTCCTTGCATCTGATTAAAAAAAAACACACTAAAGTTAACATTATTCCTTTACATACCGTTTACATACGTTTCAGAGCGTGGTAATAATTAAACCTGAAATGAATGCAATTATTAAGAGTATAAAAAGAATAATAATTAAAAATGCAATGGATTACGAAAATAATGGAAGACATGGATAACACAATTATGTAAATGTTTTAAAACAAATTACAAAGTAGGATAGGAAAATAGCAAGAACAAATACCTACGGTGAGTAATAAGCACCAGAAAGAAAAGTTAAGAAGTGCAAGGTGGTAAAGACATGGAGGACTTTCTGGAACTGGAAGAAATAATGTCATGTGCTAAAGCTGCTTTTCCTGCTTTGGAGATTTGGAGAATTGTGTATTTGGGGATTGCTACCATTAGCTTTCGTCGTTCAATTGACGATAGTTGTTGGTTATCGTTGGTCACGTGATCAATGGAAACCAATAGCAACCATCCCCAAATACCCAATCTTCTAAACAGGAAAAGCAGCTTAATAGTTACGAAAAGCGAGAAGGTACTACGCTCGCAATATACACGAGGTGATGAAAATATAATTGCCAAACATCAGAGCGTAAATAGAAAAGAAAATACAAAAAAATATAACAGGGAAATTCGATGTTTAAGTTACAAATTAAAATAGAAGAAGGGATGAAGAAGTAAATAAGGAGTAAACAGGAGCAGCAGAAAGACTTTCCAATGCAACAAAAGAATTTTTTTTTAAGCAAAACAAGGAAATTTCAATGGAAATAAAAACGGAAATTTGTAGAAAAGTAACTACCTCACTTTGGATCTTGTAAAAACAAGGAAGCAAAATACAAAGCACTGAAATGAGTATTCGCCGGAAAGTTGAGGGAAAAGCTTAACAATATTGCATACTGTTACGTTTCTAGGGTTTAAATTAATTTATTTAATCGAATAAAACACTCGGTAAAAACTTAACCGTAATTTAATAATGCTTACAATCTAATTTATTTATAACAATTTATTTACACACTAAATCTAACTTCGACGATCGCTATTTAGAATTCGACTGCCTGCTGAGTCCACCCCGGCCGATTTCATATTCTTCGCTGCCTTCTCGTTTATTCCAACGCTGGAGAATTCGAGTTTGTTCGATGGTGACGTGGCGGCCGATGACGCATAATAACGAACCGACTTCTTGACGTTTTCAGTGTGACGTAGTGCTGAGTGGCTCGCCACAATATAGAAAAAAAATTAAAGAATAAACCAATCCAAAACACAGTAGAAGGGAAGTTAAAATTTTACAAATTTTACTAAGATACATAAATAAATTTGTTTGCTTAATCAGCTAGCAGACTTTTAACACAGCTCATTACAACTAAGTAGAATGTTTTCAATTTTTCTTCATTCTGTGTGCAAGTTAAAAATTATAAAAAAAGTGCATCTGATTAAAAAAAAAAAAAGTAAAGTTAACATTATTCCTTTACATACCGTTTACATACGTTTCAGAGCGTGGTAATAATTAAACCTGAAACGGTGGAGGGGGGAATGGGTCGTTGAAAATGTTTTTTCTTCTAAAGGGTCGGAGTTTAGAAAGGTTGGAATTACCTACTTTAAATCATAACAAAAGCAAAAAAGAACATCGTAAACAAATATTGATGATAATTTTCTTAAGCGTACCTGCGCTCATCATTTACTTTGAACTCGTAACTATGCATTTAATTCATTTTCTAATTTCGGATCTTCCATTTGTTCTCCTATCATCCTGTCATTAAAACGTATCCACCTTTTATATTCGTCATTTGTCATTCGTCATTTTTCTTTTGGACTGCAAATGCGTTAATTATTCAAAGCTCAGAGCGTAGCCAAATCTCTTACCGGTTTATTACTTTATTCAATTTTGAACGTTATCAAATTCTATATTAACAATGTCATACGCCGGGCGTGAATTGAATCTCCTAACAAATTTAGAGCAGAATAGTTAAGAGGAAATCTGATGCTGAAATAAAAGGCAAAAAGGAATTTAAAAATATGCCAGAAAGTAGCAACATCGCTCGACTCATCATGCATTACGAAGAATTGAAAAATTAGATTACTTTAAATGCGTAAATATTCAAGAATGGTCACATTGAGAATTTATAACTTACGTTTATTTTTACTTGTTTATATCTAACGATTATTTTCGTTTTCGTTGTTTAGATCAAAATTTCTTATTCTTCATTTCTTCAACAATTTCTTTACGGCTGCACTTAACAAAACCAGTATCTCACATAAAATTTTTGGTCATCTATAACTATTAGTTAAATCAAAATTTTTAAGACTTTGCAATGCTTTGTCTGTGATTATTGAATGTTATAAATCAGGCCTAATCATGCGAGGGGAGTATATTCTCCTTCTACCATCGCACAGGCAGTGCCGGTTCCCGCTTGACGCTCAGTCGCTTCAATTTCAACAACCAACGATACACAAAACTTATGTAGATAATATTCTTTATGGAAAATGTTGTAGTGACGAGCAATATTATATCGTTTTACGCTCAACAATTTACCGCAAATAATACATTCTGCATTACCTGTACTGTTTATAAAACACAGGTACTTAAATTCTTAATTTTGGTTCATGTTTGTATTTCACGAGAGCCACACGTTTTATAACTTCTGTTGGTACACGATCGGCTGGCAGGCTAGCTCATTCTTATTGACGTTTCATTGACGATTATAGAATAGTGGGAGATACTACAACGTGGCTCTTCTCGTATTTTATGCTCAGGCCTGTTATAAATCAATTCAACATTATATCATATTGAACACATACACATTATTCTAATTGTAATGTGCAAAGCTAGTGATATTTCAGACGAACACGAGCATCATGTTCAGAATATTTGCATTTGCTTTTTTAAATTATTTAACTAGCACATGTGCAATCAATACTAAAGAATTTAACGTAAAATTTATGAAACGCATTTCATACGTCCGCGTGTTTTGCTCATCAAATCTGTTTTGAAGTCGATATCATTTTTATGTTCTTGTGGTTGCAAAAAAAAAAACGGACGCTCGGTAATAAGTTTTGTAAATTTCCGTCTTCCATGGCTTGCCCTAACTGTGTCTTAACCAGTATATCTTTTCTGGAACGCATACCTTGAGTACTCTGAGAGTGCTCAGAATAATCCTAATCCATTGAAACCGCTAGGTATGTGTATGTACAATGACGCTCACCATAAATGATACCATTTGACAGTTTCGTAGTCCTTACGCTGAATGTTCTTAAGGGTGTACTTCGAATGCAGGCGTATCATATAAGTTGAGCGTCTTAGTACATATTGATACAAGAGTCTTTTTTTTGATTTTGTGCGAAGACACCAACTACCTACTTTCTTCAAGTCAATTTCTTCGAGAACACCGTTTCGATACTCATCATTCATCATTCATCATTCATCAATTTTATTTAAAGTGTCTTAGAGCACAACAGTTCTTAGAACGTTTTAAATTCTGTTTGGCTTTGCAAAGGAGTGTTCACCTTTGCATTTTTTAATTTTTTTTCTCACAGAATTGCAAGTGTATATTCTAATACGAATTCTTCTAACGCCTGTGCATTAGAATTTTGTTTTGTAGAATCACATATCCTATATATGCTTGTTTTTGGTAAAACACATGAATTAAGTTTCAAGGCTGCGTAAACAACTTTTTAATAAACATAATTTAGTAACCAAAAGCCACCAGAGAACGTGACGCAGTTCTCCTACGATTTACGTGGACTTTCCTGAGAGTCCACGTCATTTTGACGTCACGTTCTCTTGCGAGTTTGTTCCCTCAATTCGAGAATAAAACCTCTGAATTTCTGTGCTGGACCGCATTTCAGATTAATCAGTTTTCAAGTAGAATTATCCCACCAAATGATCAGGCCTGTTTGAAGTAGGCGTTGACTGAGCGCATTGATAAATGCCCACTAAGAACTATGCACCCCTGCAGAATAGAGGGCAGCCTAACTACGCCACTGCATGTCGTTGTTTAATAGAACATTCTTGTTTTATTTTTTTTTCTTAAGATGGTGCCAATAAAATATTGTGCAATCTCATTTGGTCAAAACAAATTTGGAAGGCAAATTTCATTTACATTAAAAGCCTTCGTAAATATTAAAGATGATGATATAACTTCAACAAACATTCATTTAGAATCAGTATTATGCTTTTTGTATACTATATTAAAATAATGACAGAGATATGCATAGTATAAAAATGTGTTTCCAGTTTCGGTTCAGAATTGTTTAACACTTTGAATAGCTCAAGCTTATTAAATTAATTTACAAGAATAGAAAATTAGAGTTTTTTTAACATAAGAGCTGCCATCTATTGTAGAATATACAGACGAACGCCAGGGTCACAACAGAACGCCTTCAGTGAACGTAAATTCCTGTTTATTGCCTGCAAGGTCTTTTATAATTCTTGCTTTTGCAACTATAATCATCTAAAAATAAGAAATTTCGGTTTTTTAATTTATCTTATTTAAACCTCGTCGAATTTTTCTAACAAGATCATAATAAATCTGATTATTAAGTTTCTTGATGACGGATTTTTCAGCGCGATTGATTTTTCAGGCCCACGTGCGGCATCTGTGGGTTTCAGATCGATTTTCATAGCTCTTTTAGCTTCCGTTTCGAAACGTAGATGCCACGCAACATTGTATTAACTCATTCTCATTTTAAAATCACATTATATTATACTTTTCACTTTTATTAGGATTAGAATAACAAATAATAATAATTATTTTTTAATGAAAATGTAATGAAATACGGAATGAGAAAAATATTTTCTAATTACCGAGTCTCTTTCCCATTTCCACGATATTCCACCGAGTAAATAATTCAGAACTCCGGCGTGATTAAAAATTAATTCTTTTAATTATACAACACATTCGGCTCCTGCTTTGAAGTAATTTTAAAAATTCAACGATTCGAGTCCGTTGAGTTTATAATCAGAGTAAAAATAAATTCAATTATGTGACTGACCGTTAAATCTGCATTTGACGTTATCTACAGAGCGTTCATAAATGATGGCAAAAGGTATTCGAATTTCCCGCTGAGAAGTTACACTATTTTTAAAAGTATTGGTATTAAATTCTGCGTGGTTTTTACCATGGACGGCGTACGAGAAAATTTACAAAAGGCAATTTACTAAGTGACTCACAAAATAATTTATTTAGAACTGTTTGTAATTTATTAATTCGATGTTTACAGTTAATTTTTTATGTCCTAACATTTTGAATAAAGGTAATTCAATGAAAGTTATTATCGACATAACAAAAATATAGAAACCACGGCGTAAAAAAATCATACTAATCATCATACTATGGTAGACATTTTTTTTGTTTGTAAATATTGGCTTTCAGGGTTATACTCATCGACGTTGAAGAATTTAAGTAATGATCATACTATATATACAATGTTGAAACTACTTGTATTAAAACTAACGAATAGTTAAATTTAAATGACGGTGATCGAATACGCCCCTCAACTTTTTATGAATGCTCTGTATTTGATTTCTGCTTAATAAACGAAGGCCATGTAAAATGAAACTTTAACAAGTTGTATTAAGTCATTTTCAAGTAATTTCCTTTCCGTTAATAACAATAACAGAAATTCGTTGCACGCCTCATTTATTCATTCATCGCATCCGCGAGAAAGTAAGTTTTGATGGTCGTCTCTTTTACACCTGTAGAAAGTAGAACGTCTGGAAATCGACGTAAGCAAACCTTTCTTCAAGCGGTTTACCTTGTAACGTAAGAGCGCCTTTGACAATGCAAGAAGTAAAGGTGATGTGATTTTTAGACGATTGTTGTGCCAAAGTGTAAATAAAATGTAAATAGTGTAAACTAAAACAAGTGTACCTAAGTGCTTTGTAAATAATGGTATGTACAACAGATACGTTCTTATTTGATTTGATTTAAAAGAACTTGTACGTACGTACTGGAAGGAAGTTTGTGAGCTCGTAACGGGAAGGTTTCATGCTTCATTTCGATAATATAATAAGCAATTAGATTTCTTTCAAATAAATGAAACTGCCAGTGAGTGAACTTTCGCATTTCACGAAAGTGCTGCGTAATTATTTGTTTAGATCATTAAATACCTAGGTTCTTTTAAATTTGCTGTGTAAAGAGGAAGAAAAGAAAGAAGTCTTTTCGAAACCCTTTCTTTCTGTGTGGCGCGATAAGCCATATTGTTGACTTAAAAATAATAAGTTTCCCTCGGCGGAATTCGATGGTACACACCGAACATAGCTCACGCAAAGCGTGAAATATGTGTCGGCTTAACGAATTACGGCTATTAGCTTTCCTTAATTGTGCCGGATTTTTCCGGAATTCACTTCGAACGTGCAATCTCCCAGTAGATTTGCCGGAGCCATTCGTTTTCCGGCAGAAAAAAAAATCAATTATAAAGCGAAATCGTTTCTTCGCGTTTCGTTCTCCAACTTGTTAATGGCTTTTCTGCGGATTTCCGCTCCAAGTTTTTAATTCGATCTTCCCGTCGAATCATCGGAGGGATATATATTTTTAAAGGATAGTTTTTTTCGGAAAACCAGTCGGTGAAATCAAAACTCAAATCAATCAAAATTCAAATTAAAAATAAACAAACTATAAATGTAAATCTAAATGAGAGTCACGAGATCATTTTGTATACTCGTAATACACAAGAAAAAACATGCCAATCCCTTTCGTTTTTATCAATATCCAACGGAAGATAAGTTTAGGTTTTGTTCACGAAATCGTTTGCCAAAGGAAACAAACAACAAACAACAAAATATTTGACGAACTAGTACTAGAAATAGAGGATATATCCAACGGAAGATAAGTTTAGGTTTTGTTCACGAAATCGTTTGCCAAAGGAAACAAACAACAAACAACAAAATATTTGACGAACTAGTACTAGAAATAGAGGATAATAATTACGAGCAAAACAAAGCAATTATTAAGAGTATAAAAAGAATAATAATTAAAAGTGCAATGGATTACGAAAATAATGGAAGACATGGATAACACAATTATGTAAATGTTTTAAAACAAATTACAAAGTAGGATAGGAAAGTAGCAAGAACAAATACCTACGGTGAGTAATAAGCACCAGAAAGAAAAGTTAAGAAGTGCAAGGTTGTAAAGACATGGAGGACTTTCTGGAACTGGAAGAAATAATGTCATGTGCTAAAGCTGCTTTTCCTGCTTTGGAGATTTTTTGGAGAATTGTGTATTTGGGGATTGCTACCATTAGCTTTCGTCGTTCAATTGACGATAGTTATTGGTTATCGTTGGTCACGTGATCAATGGAAACCAATAGCAACCATCCCCAAATACCCAATCTTCTAAACAGGAAAAGCAGCTTAATAGTTAAGAAAAGCGGGAAGGTACTATGCTCGCAATATTCACGAGGTGATGAAAATATAATTGCCAAAAATCAGGGTGCAAATAGAAAAAAATACAATAGGGAAATTTGATGTTTAAGTTACAAATTAAAACAGAAGAAGGGATGAAGAAGTAAATAAGGAGTAAACAGGAGCAGCAGAAAGACTTTCCGATGCAAAAAAATAATTTTTTTTTTAAGCAAAACAAAGAAATTTCAATGGAAATAAAAACGGAAATTTGTAGAAAAGTAACTACCTCACTTTGGATCTTGTAAAAACAAGGAAGCAAAATACAAAGCACTGAAATGAGTATTCGCCGGAAAGTTGAGGGAAAAGCTTAACAATATTGCATACTGTTACGTTTCTAGGGTTTAAATTAATTTATTTAATCGAATAAAACACTCGGTAAAAACTTAACCGTAATTTAATAATGCTTACAATCTAATTTATTTGTTCATGGAGGACTTTCTGGAACTGGAAGAAATAATGTCATGTGCTAAAGCTGCTTTTCCTGCTTTGGAGAATTGGGTATTTGGGGATTGTTACCATTGGCTTTCTACCCAAATATCCAATCTTCTAAGCAGGAAAAGCAGCTTAATACTTGAGAAAAGGGAGAAGGTACTACGCTCGCAATATCTACGAGGTGAGGAAAATATAATAGCCAAAAATCAGGGTGCAAATAGAAAAGAAAATAAAAAAAATATAACAGAGAAATTCGATTTTTTAAGTTACAACTCAAAATAGAAGAAGGGATGAAGAAATAAACCAGAAGAAAAAAAGAGCAGCAGAAAGATTTTCCGTTGTAAGAAAGAAACAGTTTTTCTTAAAGTAAAATAAAGAAATTTCAGAATTTGTCAGAATTTGTCAGAAAGTATTTACCTCACTTTGGACCTTGTTAAAACAAAGAAGCAAAATACAAAGCCGTGGAATGAGGCTTCGCCGAAAAGTTGAGGAAAAAGCTTAATAATACTGCCTGTAGAAAAAACAAACAGAAGGGAAATTAAAATGATTCGGGTATGTAATGAGGATGGGAGAAGAAAAACTAACCATACAGAAAAAATAGAAGAAAGGAAGGCTGAGAAGAACCTGGACTGGAAAAGTTGCACGGAACTGAAACAAAAGGATCGAAATAAATATAGAAAAGAAAACCTAAACTAAACTTATATACATATACAGAAGAATGCCGAGTCATCCTCATTACTCTTACCTATCGAAGAAGAAGTGTCTACAATGACCAGAGTTTGTTAGCGTAGACAAGGCTGGTCGAGTCATAAATAAATAAATAAAGGTAAAACCTGGCCTCCCCTGATGACTCGCCTTCAGCAATCACCTCTGGCCTTGGCTACACATGTTTTTCAATAACCGCGTCTGATTTTATATTTTTAGTAGCTGCAAGAACTAAAGATTTTTTTCTTATTCAACGGCCTTCTCTAGTCTACTCTCTGCACACTTCTTCGTCTAAAGGGGTTACTTCTTCACTTCTTAAACCAACACTAACTTAGGGAGATGACTTTCCACGATGGTCACTTCGGATGAACACATGCCACCCGCAATTTTTCAAGATCAAAGTGTTCCAGAACCCAGGTAGTTATACTAGTAACATGTGGCAAAAAGCGTGGCGGGATTGCTTGAGGGTAGTAAACGGATTATGCAACGGTAGGACTGATTGTATAATAGAATTAGTAAGTAAGTCGCAAGCTATTGCTCTTGACTCGGTGTGACGCAACTTGGGCAACAGTGAAAAAAAGTTAACGTATTTTCGTTTCCAGACATATACAGGGTGAATTATAATATTCTATTGGAAATAAACACAACGAGTTTTCAAATTCACTTCACACCCGTCATTGCCATCGATGAAAAAAATTATGACCGTCTTCTCTTGAAAATGTGAAGGAATTTCACGGTTCGATTTTAAAGAACTTGAAGAAGGGCTGTGGAGAAAATGAATACCTGCTTGCATAACGTTTTTGGGAAAACTATCATTTTCTCTTGTATTTTGGGTTTCAAGTAATTGACTATCATCCCTCATATGGCTTCTAATAGCTATTACTTATATTTATTGTTTTCTCCTTTAACAAGGGAACTTCGAAAAGGTCGTCTTTATGTGGTCCTTATCTAAAAATTGCAATTATACATCGTATCACCAATTTCTTTCTGTGTTAGGCCGAAAACTTCTGCTCGACGTATTTCGTACTTTCATAGTTTTAAAAGGGTTTAGTGACTTCTCATTTTCACCGTAGTACTATTTTTTTAATTTAATTTAAATTCTTGTGTTTACTAATCCTTGTTTCGAAGTTAATAATTCCGGTTGAGTGTTGTCGTACATTCTTCGCCAGTGCGTCTCGATCGGTTTCGGCTTGCGTCAGAAAATTTTCATCGCCACAATGTTAACATTCCGAAAATATGGCCATGTTAAAGACTTTTTCGCTTCGGAAATAAGGATGAACGTGAAGAGTGCTGCAATTTTCCGATTAAAAGTTACTCATTGGTTTGGTCTTTGGAATTTAACCTCACCATTTAACAGCGAAATATTTTCTTAAAAGCGTTCCTTTAACTTTGCCCAAATTATTTGCTACTGCTCATTAATAAAACCTTTTTTTTGAAAGGCGGTTGAAAGGCCGAGTTTTACGTTATTAATATTATTGGCTTGAATAATTACTTAAAAAATAATTTGTTTATGAAAAAAGTAAAATCTTCTGCTGACCACCTCGTTCTATTCTGAAGAGCCCTTGGGAAGGTTTTGGTTATATGTACGAGTATTACTATAGTGAGCGTTGGCCATCTCTGTTTGTAACTCCACGTTAGAGTTGCGAATTTTGAAATGACTCTTCATTACTCAGCTATGCCAGTTATAGTTAGTTAGTGCCACATTAAAACATCCTCGATACTCCTTTCTCAAGAAAGAAAGTAAATAGTAGTCATTAGGAGCTGGACAATGGTAGTCTGATTACTTGAAACCCAAGGATGTAACAGGGTAGAATGATTAGTTGAAACCCAAAAATACAAGTAGCATTGTGGCAGTTTATCCTCTTTGTTCCTCGCTTTGAAAGCAGATATGACTTTCGTTAATTTTTTCCGGAGCTTCTCTCCAATGCTGTCTTGTAATCGTAATCGCAATTGAAGCAAACTCCGGCATTTGAAATATGTTTGGGTAACGCTATTTAATGTCTTCCAAATCGCTGACGGAACTGAATTTTGTTTTGCTTTTATTATCTATCCGCTAGTCTGGATGTGGTGCCACGTTTTTAAATTTGTAGCATTTTTCAGTTTCGACAGAATGATCTGCCTCAGTATTTCAACATCGATTTTCACTTCCAAGCTTTCCGTTGTCGATTTATTGGAATATGTATTCTAAAGAAGCAGTAAACTCTTCTGCTCTATGACATGAAGTATCGCAGAAGCTCTCGTCATGTCTTATCTTATACATATTTTTGTTTCTCGCGAGAGCTCTTTAGTTTTATTTACTTACAGTTTCCGAATCAATTCTATAACTGGGCTGCAGCTCAGAACCCATAGAATTGATTCCTTAATTGATCAGTCGTGATCATACTTCTAAACAGGAAAAGCAACTTAATAGTTAAGAAAAGCGGGAAGGTACTATGCTCGCAATATTCACGAGGTGATGAAAATATAATTGCCAAACATCAGAGTGCAAATAGAAAAAAATACAATAGGGAAATTTGATGTTTAAGTTACAAATTAAAATAGAAGAAGGGATGAAGAAGTAAATAAGGAGTAAACAGGAGCAGCAGAAAGACTTCCAATTCCAAGGGAAATAAAAAGGGAAATTTGTAGAAAAGTAACTACCTCACTTTGGATCTTGTAAAAACAAGGAAGCAAAATACAAAGCACTGGAATGAGGTTTCGCCGAAAAGTTGAGGGAAAAGCTTAACAAAATTGCATATAGAAAATAAATTAAAGAATAAACGAATCCAAAACACAGTAGAAGGGAAGTTAAAATGATTCGGGTATGTAGTGAGGATGTTAGAAGAAAGACTGACGAAGTAAAACTACACGGAAAAAAAGAAGAAAAGAAGGCTGAGAAGAACCTGGACTGAAAAAGTTGTACGGATGCAGAAATAAATGTAGTTTAGATAACTCTGAGGAAGGTTTAAAATAAAACCGAAACTGGTCAGCTGAATGATTTAAAATCAATTTGTTTGTCCTAAAAACCCGATCAAATACCACGTTTTTCAAAAAAGTATAGACAACCTAAATCAAACTTATATACATTTTCAGTAATTTCATTTTCTAATTTATAATGATTGCATTTATAACCTAACGTTGTATTTGTGTAAACTCTACAAATATTGAGGAGCAGACATTATTAAATTGAAATATATTAAATTACCTGTGAAATAAAATGTTGCAATTCAAAGCGTTACCAAATTTTAAATAATTGACTGACAAGTAAGTAAATAAATCAGATCTTCCTTTGATGGAACTACCGCGATAATGTAAAATTCAAATCTCAATAAAGGCATGACCTTATAAACAAGAAGAACTTTAACACAATACGTAACGAATTCTAAGTTAACACTGAAAGAATATGAGTGGTATAGCTACCGGGGTTTTTGGACACCTTGACCTTGGAAAATCGCGGATGACACGTGTCAATCCGAAGCGACCATCGTTGAAGGTCATCCCCTAAGTTAGTGGTGTTTTAAGAGGTGAAGAAGTAACCTCTTTGGGTAAAGAAGTGTGCAGAAAATGGACAATGACCACACGAGGCCGTTGAAGAAGAAAAAAAATCTTTAGTTCTTGCAGCTGTTAAAAATAAAAACAAAATCAGACATGTTTGTTGAAAAACATGTGTATCCAAGGCCAGAGGTGATTGCTGAAGGCAAGGAAAGCAGATTTGATACCTCATTTCTTTCGTTATTTTTTTTTCTGGTTTCCAATGCCGTCTTGCATTTGTAATTGTAATTGAATATTCCTCTTGAAGCAAACGCCAGCCTTTGGAACGTGGCTGCGTGAAGCTGTTTAACGTCTTCCAAACCGTTGACGGAACTGAATTTTGTTTTGCTTTTATTATCTATCCCCTAGTCTGGATGTGGTGCCACGTTTTTAAATTTGTAGCATTTCTCAGTTTCGACAGAATGATCTGCCTCAGTATTTCATCATCGATTTTCACTTCCAAGGTTTTCGTTGTCAATTTATTTGAATATGTATTCTAAAGAAGCAGTAAACTCTTCTGCTCTATCACATAAAGTATCGCAGAAGCTCTCGTCATGCCTTGCCTTATACATATTTTTGTTTCTCGCGAGAGCTCTTTAGTTTTACTTATTTACAGTTTCCGAATCAATTCTATAACTGGGCTGCAGCCCAGAACCCATAGAACTGATTCCTTAATTGATCAGTCGTGATCATACTTCGCACTTACAGTTTCCTTGAGATTATTCAGTTGTATTTTAATTGTCAAATATTTAATTTCTTGTCCGGTTTTTTCAATCTTTGTTTGAGGTTTCAATGAGTACGTTGATGGTTTAGAAAAAAATTCTTGAAACCGCGGAAGGAGGAGCTTGATTAATTACGAGCAGCCACTGGTGTAACATGTAAAAAAGTCGTTATTTAAAAAGGAGATGCGTCAATAAAGAAAAGTTCAGTGAACGCAATTAACGATATTCTGTATTCTTCCAAGTTCACATCACCACATGTTCAAAGTGGTAGCTGATTGTAACGTGTGCTTCTTATATAGAAAAAGGAGCTCAATTTCCTTTGTGTAGCTGATTAATTAGTTACATCCTTGAAACGGAGCAAATACATAACTTGGCGTTGCTGGTTCTTTGCCACCAGCAACGCTAGCGTTTAAAGACCGTCGACCAAGCGAGCGTTATCGGAATAGGGCGAACTCAATGTCGAGCACACACTCTGATTTATGATAAGAAGACAGATATGTGCGGTATCACATCTACTGCCATAATCGATAATATATGACATAACTTGTGTTTAAGTAATACAAGTTTCTACGAAGTAGCAGCAGCACCAGCAGCGAATACAACAACAGCACTGTGTTTGAAGAAGTCCATGTGTAATAGAGGACGAAACATTGGCAGAAGAAGATTCGTGATGAATTGGCATCGAAGGACAATGAAAACATATTGTATTTAATTTTAATTTCAGTTCAACAATTAATTGTGTTGTCGTTTGATGCTTCTACTTCTCATCCACATAAATATAAATTTACAAAAATTTCAATACAGTTTTGTGCAAAAAATTTATCAAAAACTGATAATCTTCTTCAAAAAAAAAAAAAACTTGCTTAATAATTGAAATGAAATTCTAAATGAGGAAACCTCCGAGCAATAATTACTAACCGGATTTAATAATTTTTTTTTTTTTACGCAGTGGTATCATGTTACGTGATTAATTTTACTAAATGATGAACTGTCAGGAAGAAGCATCTGCGTAAGACTTGCATAAATTTTACAGTCTGTTTCGCCTCCTGCGATTTAATACAACGCTAATTACCGTACGCATCCTACAATAATTAGGCTCGAACCAGATTTTTAAATATTCCTCAAATAATTAGCTCTTCACGCAACGCACAGTACTACGTGTAATTGCCCACGTGGGGAGCTTTCTACGAGAAAACATTTCGAAATCGATTAGTCCGGACGTAATAAGCAAATTATTCATCATTTTAAAGCATGTGTTTCTTATATTCCCCATCAGGTTCCTTATTTAAAAAAAAAAAAAAAAACAAACAAGATTTTGAAATCTGTTTCAAATTACAAAAAAAAATATATATAAAAATAAATTAATCTAGGGTCTCAATTTAAATTAAACTTCGGTTTTAGAATCAGCTCCAGTTCCTTAATTAATTTGAATACGACCCGCTTGTTATCTGCAGCAAAACATCCATCCCCCTGTATACACACATACAATGCGAATAATTCTCTCCATCAAACCTGCTAAAATCAGACGTCACAGTTATTTGCGATAATAGCCGGGCATTAATTCAAATCAGCAGGTAGCATTGTGCAGCATTTAGTGGTTTTCGCAAACATAATACATGTGCATGTGACAGTGCGGAGCGCCATTAATACGCATTCAATTTCAGAGCACCCTGAACATGACAGTGGTCCTGCTCGTCCTCCTGACTTTAATTCGGGCCTTCACCGACGCCGAGTACATCCCGCCCGGTCCGAAATACCGCTGCCCCGAAGACGACCTGCTCTTGCACCCTTGCAAATGCGATTCCGAAACGGACCAGGGGATAAGCGTGACTTGCGAGAATACTAATTTGGCCAGCATGAGCGTGGGCCTGAATAATTTGGCCACGTTCAAGTTACCCATCGAGAAGCTTACGATTTATAAATGCCATATTGGTGAGGTTTCTTTTTTTCATAGACGCATTAATTTCTTTCTTGTTAGATTGTTTGACACCTAATTCTATCTATTAATTTATTAATCAAGGGGGAAATTAATTTTTCCGTTTACTGTACAGACTACCAAGAGAACGTGACGAAAAAATGACGTAGGCTCTCATACAAAACTGTAAATCATTACGTCATTTTTGACGACATGGTTTCTTGCGTGTTTCTTTCCTAGATTCGTGAATACGGTTCCTGGTACCAATATCTTATTCGGTTCCAAAATGAACAGGCGAAAGACTTTAGAATCGCGCTGTATAATACATACACAGCGAGGTCGAGAAGGAAGAAGGAATATCATAATTTTTTTCATTGGGTTTATTTTAAAAATGCTTTATATGATGTGTTTAAAAATAAAGCTGAGAACAACTCCGTTTAGTTAAATTGCAACGTTCATATCTCTTTCCGAATTCCTTGTAAAATGCTAAATATTATTGTCGCTTTTCATTTCTAGTTAACTTTGAAATAAATTAGTTGCAAATCAGTTTCGATTGCAGTGGATTTTCCAGCCCTATTTGAGACCACCTCAGCAAGGTAGTAGCTCAATGGCACGACCTAAACTGTACTTAAATTTTGCGCATACGTTGACCGATTTAATAATATTATTAATAATAATACTTTTATTAGATCGTTACGAAACAAATGTGTAACAAACGAAATAATAATTAGTTAAAGCGGTTAAGATATGAGTAACGAGCCAAATGGAAGACCATCAGTGAGGCTAAAGTGTAGCACACTGCTCTTCCTGGTCCACCAGGCTAGCTAAACTAAAATTAAAACTAACTAATAACAAAAAAATAAATGAAAAAACAACAACGTAAGGCATTTACAATGTATAATGAAACTTTACTCTGCTCGACTATAGCTTTAAATCGAAGCATTCGCAACCTATTGGAATTGGAGCCATTGGAGCTATTCAGTTGAATTAAAGCGACTAAAAAAAAATATTTTTAGTGTATCTAACCAATTATAAATATCGTGGGGAATAATATCTATTAGTAATAGTAACATCTTTTATTGATTTATCGAAATGTACATTTAAAAAAGCATAAGTTTGATCGATAATTTATTTATGAAACGTGCTGTGTATGTGAAAATAATTTGCTAATTTAGAACTCGTTGCAGGCGATAACTTTTGTCGCAGACATTTTCTTTAATTATTAATGGTTAACTCTCTATTGAAGAAATCGTTATTAATGATCCACCCTGTATAAAAATCATTTAATTTTTAATAAAATTTTGCCGTTATTTAAATTGAGTTTTACGTTAAGCTTTCGTGTTTTTAACGCTTCCAATTCAGGCTACAATTACTGTACATAAAAGAAAAAAAGACGGTCAGTTGATTATTATTAATTAATTAATTTAAACGCGGTCAAGTCGAATAAAACAAAAACATGATGACGACAGGGAGAAAATAAAAAATTGTGTAAAACTAACGGTAAGTCGAGTCGGCGTGGTTAAAACTGAGCATTTTTATCGCAACTAAAAATTTAATCTTGAAAGAGAGAAAGAGAAAAGACGATCGGTTAATTAATTTTTAAAAAATAATAAAATAAAGTCGAGTCGAATAAAATGTAAAACGAGAATGGCGATGAATGTGGACGGTGTCAAAATGTGGAATGAAATGAACTCGAATCGAAGAAAAGAGAAAAAAAAAAAACAAAAAAATCAAAACAAAAGAAAAACCTAAACATGATCAATTGAGTGCTAAAAATTAAAAACAAATCAAATGAAATCGAATAAGAGAAGAAAAATCCGATCGAGGGATGAAAAAATAAAAGATTCTGAAAAAGACAGGACGAAACAAAAAAAAACGTATAAAATTAAACGTAAGTCAAACTGCGATCTAAAAATTGACGAACTTTATCATAATCGAAAACTTAATCTGTAAATATTAAAGAAAAAATACCATTAACTGATAACTAAAAGATAAGAAAAAGGAGAAAAGAGAAATCGAATAAAAGTGAAAACAAAAACAGCGATCAAATTAATTAATATAAATGTAAATTTAAAATTGAAAATATAAAATTAAAAAAATTAACTTGAGTAGAACAAAAATAAAAAAAAAACAAAAGCGATCAATTGATAATTAAGAAATAAAATAAAGGCAAACCGAGTGAAAGTGAAAACAACGAAAATAGCAATCAAATTAATTGAAATGTAAAATGGAAGATTTAACTCAACTCCAGTAAAGGAAGAAAAAGACGAAAGACGATCGATTGATAATTAAAAAAATTAAATTATGTCAAATAAAAAGGAAAAAAAAATCACAAAGGATTGATAGCTAAAAATAAAAAAAAAAACTAAATAAAATCTAAGAAAATATGGAGATTATCTATCTCATTTTAAGATCAATTCGATTTAAATATGTCACCGACATGACATTGGTATCTTTTTCTTCAAGACCACTCATTCAGCGGGTCATCTTCAATTAGAAGACGAGTTTTCCGTTTGTAAATACTTTCAATCATATCTCAGATTTCTTTGATTTCAAGATGGTTTTGTGCTGGATAATAGCTTTAATTTGGTGGGACACACGTAGTTGATTTAAAAATAAATGTTAGTATGCACTGCAGCCTATTTTTGGAAACTCTATTCAATATCTTTTCTTATTCGAAAGACGCTCAACTTAAATGATGCTTCTGCATGCGAACCACACCCTTAAGAACATTCAGAGTAAGGGCTACGAAACTGTCAAAGGGTACCGTTTATGGTGAGCGTCGTCGTACAAGGAGAGAAAATATGTTTCTATTAAAAAAAAGTTGATCCTTACTAACAGGTTTAAAAAAGTGATGAGAATTTTTTTTACTTGCGCTTTTTATTTCTACTTTTTGTTGTAATAAATAAGAACTGACAACTAAATACAAGAGATACAGGTAGTGATTAGTTATAAAATTTACTTATACGTGAGTACACTTCCGAATGAGAAAACGCAATGAATGAATAATGAGTTTAAGGCAGAAGAATAAAAATTGCCCAAAATTTCGATATGGAAGAAATTCGCAAACATTAAGAAAACCAAATTCGACAAGAAACAATGTTGGAAAGGAATAGCTACCAAATATGAAAGAAATTAAGAAAAGGCAATTGTAAATCGAATAAAGCGTACAAATAAAAAGTTGAAGAACTTTTGGGGAAAGAAAAAATTCAAGAGAAAACCAACTAAAAATTAAGAAAAGCAAAATCAACCAATAATGTAAAGATGTAAGTAAATAGTTACATTAATCAAAACAAGAAACATTAAATTTGATTTTTATGAAAGGTTGGACTTTTAGCCTTTGTAATAATCCATAATTATAGGAATAAATAAAAACTTTTACACAAATTAAACGAAAGGATATTGTTAGTGTAATTAAATTAATTAAGGAAAGAACCACTAACAGGAGGACAGAAAAATTCTGTCACGTCCCGGACGTGTATTCCCTTAATTAAAAACTTTTACTTTGTAAATATGACCGTGTTCCAAAGTTGCGACAACACAGTGCCATTTTCCCTGTGCATAATATTTGGTTTGAAAATGCCATTGTGTTGTCGAAACTGTACATTGTTGAGTTGAAATTTAGTGATATTTCCAAATTAAAAGTTTTTTTTTATCTACTGATTGTTGTAATTTGAGTTAAAACTCCATTTCCTTTGGGATTTCAGGAAACTTATTCTATAAGGTACAACACCAAAACACGGTTTATGTTTATATATATTTTTTTTTAATAATTATTTATTTCAATTTGCATTAACTTCCAAAAATTTAGTGGCCGCGAACTTTTGAAACTCCTTACAAATTTACTAACAAAAGTCGAATACAGTTACGTTTGAATTTGAGCCGCCGAAAATTGCGTTATTCTAATTCAACTCAGTGGTAATGTCCCAGTCCTTCGGCGGAAAAACCGTGTCCTCCCGAGAGACCTCCGTGTTCCAGCTCGGCAGACGCCGACGCTCCAGCTTGGGCGGCATTCGACTGGGCGATTTGGGCGGCGGCTTCGGCCTTCTGGGCAGCCGCCTGGGTGGCTTGCAGGTCGATTTCAGCGGCGTGAAGTTGTTCGGATAAAGAGGCGAGTCTTTGTTTAGCGTGTCCAACCATGGCCTGTTGGGATCCCAATTCCGCGGTGGATTCTTCGGCAGCCTCCGTTGCGTGAGCAAGAGTGCCCTGGGCGGCATTCAAAGCGGCAGTTACGGCGTTTGAGGATTGTTGGGCTTGTTGAGCGGCTTCTTGGGCGGCGGCTGCTGCTTTCTGCGAGAGTTCGAGCTGGTTGGTTTCGGCTTGGAGTTGTTGGTGGGCCTCGTTGACTTCGTATTCAAGACGTTGGACTAGGATGTACTTGCCGACCAAAGCAGCCTGGGCGGTTGCTGCAGCCTAAAAATGATTGAGCGGTAATTTTAGGTTTTCTTTTTCGTAAAGATGGAAACACGTACGCCAACGGCGGCTTGAGCCAAAGAGCTCTTCGCGACGAACGCGGCTTGCCTGGCAGCGGTGTGTTGGTTGGCTACTGCATTGTTTGCTTGTTCAGCAGATCCCTGAGCAATGCTTCTTAAGCCACTACCGGCGCTGAATCCGGATTTTCCACCGAATCCTCCGTGACCACCATCTCCACCAGCGAAGGCCAGAGTCTCAATGTGACCACCTTCCGATCCAACACTGTCACTACCAGATTCTCGCCGCTTTGATGGACCGCAAGCAGCCAATGCAACTATACAAAATAAGAAGCAATTAAGACCTACCCTTAAGTTCTTTTAGCAACTAACTTACAGGCGCAAGTTGCAATGAAGAAGAATCGGAACATTTCGACCTGAAATCTGAAAATACGGGGCTTAAGCTATTTCTTGTTTTTATTTGAAGCTTGCTTACCTGGCTTACTGGAGCAAGGTGGATTTGATACTGAACTTGGTACGCAACGGTCTGTTTTTATAGTGTGAATTTCTTCTCCGATTACCATAAGGGTAGGAGATGCACTGAATAATTCGTTACGCTCAGAGCGGCCGGCAAATTAGAATTCTCCGGACCATTAGTGCAAATCCTCGTTACGTAAGGCGCACGCTTGTCTTGTTCTTAATCCATTGGCTAATTAAGAGTAGCATTCCGCGCGTTTATTATCATCACCAGGCGGTGAAACGTACGCCATTAAAAAAAAAAAAAATTACGCGTTTTTAATAACGTGCGTTATTGTTCGTCAAATTAGAAACGGGCCGTGCATTTTCTCCTTCGCCCGAGAAGAAAACTCGCTCGGCGAAAGTTCACAACAAAAATTTGCTGCAACAATGAATAATATATGTATATCGTTTACGAGTTTCAAATTGGAGACTCGGAAAAGACGTCGTCGTCGCCGATCGTAAGAGTGCCTTTCATCTATGATGCACGTAAAATGAAAAATTTCTCTTCCGCATCTACAACTTATAAGGGAAGAGTTTAATGGAGGAAATATCGCACATTTCTTTCTGTTTAAGGACACATGCAAACAACATTAAAGAGTTTCTATTAACTTGGATGTTAGGTCAATAAACTGGTGCATTTTTTTTTAAATTTCGTTTTGCTTCATACAATTTCTTGTTCTAACAAGTATCCCAAAAGTGTTGTACCACCACCATTTTCAAAGTATCTACGGTTTATCATCGGGCATAGGCGTGCAGATTATAAGAGTTTCGGAACACTTGTTACATTCTAAAATATGTAGTTCTATTCGAACATGGTTTCTGGTTTGTACATGACTTTTTCTTTTTTGAATTTTTAGCGCGACTTTATGGTAGTTTGTTGTACAAGTTAATCCTCCGAATTCTTCACGTTGAAGACACTCCAATCGAAAGCATAGACGAGCATACGTTCCTTGGAGTGAACGAAACCCTGAACGAAATCTACATCTTGAATTCCAGCCTGGTAGAGTTTCCGAAATTGGCCGTAAAAGTAAGTCGATTATATCAATTCGAGCGCGAGCAACTCCCTAATTTTAAGCCGCCTAAATAATCAATGAATTACACGCGTTAAAACTTCTGTGCGCTCCAGAACTTGGGCAACTTGACGGTATTAAAAATTGACGGCCATAAAATCTCATCCTTGCCCGCTGACTCGTTCGCCGAAAGCGATCTGACTGGAAAGCTATTGAGACTTCATTTATCCAATGGAAATTTATCATCGCTTCCGGTGGAAAGCCTCCAGCCGCTCCGGAAGCTGAAGACTCTAGATTTACATGGTAATCAACTTAAAGATTTAAAGCGGAATCAATTCAAGGGACTCAGAGAAACGGAGGTATTAGATCTCAGTTACAATAGGATCGTGAAAATCGATTCCAGTCACATCGGAGACTTAATCAAATTGGGATGGTGTAATGTGTCTCACAATAGCATTACGGAATTAACGAGGTGAGCTTGTATTCGAACAAATGTGACAAATTCGGTTCCCTTTTTTTTTAAATTTTTTTTTTCTAAAGGGGCGCCTTCGCAAGGAATTCCGTCCTCAAAGTCCTCAACATGTCCTTCAATAAAATCAAACGATTGGATTCGAACTCGTTCAGGGGAATGCGATTTTTGCGCAGGCTATTCTTGTCCGACAATTTAATCGCCGATGTGGGAAGAGGCACCTTTGATTCGGTTACAAGAATCGGCACCATCGATTTAGCAAGGAACTTCATCAAGAAAATCGACTACCAAATGTTCCTCAAACTAAGCTTAGCAGAGGTGAGAGTTAAAGCTCAAGAAACATTCACGCTCAGTTTAACCTCAAATCAAAGCTTGAACCCAGTTTTATGGCCAGTTGTACCGAGGTGGTTTAAACCGACGTTTAACTGAACCAGGTTCAAAGTGAACAAATTTTAATTGTTATCCGTCCTTAAGATTCCACGCGAATTTGTTTACTTTGAGCCTGATTCAGTGGGACGACAGTTTAAACCCCCTTGGTACAACTGACCCTTGGATTATTATGGGTTTGAGATTCGGCTTAAAATTTAAACTGACGATGTACAAGTGGGTCTTAATTTTGTTTAACCTGTAGGTAATAGATGTCTCTGAAAACAACGTAACGGAAATTCAAAAACTAGCCTTCAAAGACATATACCTGAGCAACGTGAACTTATCCAGGAATTCGATTAGTAAAATCGAGGATGGCGCCTTCGAGAACTGCGCCAACATCACCCTCGATTTATCTTACAACCAAATCAAAAGCATCCCGAAGAAGGCCTTCGACGAAACATCCTACGCCGTCGAACTCCTCCTATCCTACAACTTGCTCACCGCCATGAATCAAGTAAGACCGAAATTGGCCCCCGTCCCCGCTTCAGATTTCGATTTCAACTTTCTTCTAGGTTCCTCTGCACAACATGACCGGCCTGAGAGTCCTAAACGTGTCGCACAATCAAATCGTAAACATTTCGAAAAACGCTTTCCCCAAGCTCTACGAGCTTCACACCATCGACCTGTCACACAACAACCTGACGGAAGTCTACAACGCCGTGTTTCAGGTCCTGTTCTCCCTGCGAGTCCTGAACATGAGCCACAATCATTTAGAGACGATCAAACCGGGCATGTTTGGGGCTCTTCCGAGCCTTCTGGAACTGGACTTGAGCTACAACAGGTTGAACAACGTGGCGCGAAGCGCCCTCACCCGTTTGTCCACCATGAGGCAGTTAACACTTAGGGGAAACAGCCTGGATTCGTTGTTTATCCTACCTATTTCCGTCGGCCACCTCGATCTATCGCACAACAAGTTTACAGAGCTTCCGCCGAAATTGTGGCCCTCAATGAATTCGTTGCTCAGCTTGGATTTCAGTCACAATCAGCTAGGTGATAACTTGGTGAAGGGTAGTTTCGAGGGGCTGCTGACATTGCAGAGACTGAATCTGAATTATAACGGAATCGGAAGACCTCCCTGGGAAGCTCTTAGTGATTTCACTTCTTTACAATATCTTTACGTTGAGGTAAGGTCAATTATTTCACTATTACTTTACAGTTTCCTTATTTTGGGGATCATCAAACTGATTTCATTTCTTTACAGTAAGTCCATGTTTGAAGCAATGTCAATTCTTGGGGCCCTTAAGCTCCAGAGCAAGAGTTTCCATTCCTTGGACCTTAAAGGCCTAGAAAATTGACTAATTGGTTTAAAGTAAGGGTTTCCAACAAATTTGTGAACATCTGGGAAAAAGACATCCATCGAAATTCACCTTATTTTGAAGATCTTCTAAGTTTAAAGCTTTCACTAGATTCACTTCTTTACCGTATCTCTAGGTTTGAAGCAAGGTCAATCTTGGGAGCCCTTAAGGTCCAAAGCAAAAGTTTCCAACCCAAAGAATGCCTTGGACTTTGAAGTCCCAGAAAATTTACTAACTGGTCTAAAGCAAGGGTTTCCAATAAATTTGTGAACATCTGGGAAAAGATATCCATCGAAATTCACCTTATTTTGAAGATCTTCTGAGTTTAAAGCTTTCACTGGGTTCACTTCTTTACCGTATCTATATGTTTGAAGCAAGGTCAATTTTGGGAGCCCTTAAGGTCCAAAGCAAAAGCTTCCAACCCAAAGATTGCCTTGGACTTTGAAGTCCCAGAAAATTTACTGACTGGTCTAAAGCAAGGATTTCTAACAACTTTTTGAGCATCGCGAAAAAGATTTCCATCGAAATTCACTGTTTTACAGTTTCCTTATTTTGAGGATCTTTAAAGTTTAAAGCTTGCGCTGATTTCACTTCTTTACAGTATTTCTATGTTTGAAGCAACGTCAGTTTTGGCGGCCCTTGAGGTCCAAAGCAAAAGTTTCCAACCCAAAGATTGTCTTGGCCCAAGAAACTGACTAACTGGTCTAAAGCAAGGGTACCAAACATCTTCTTGACCATCAAATATTTACAGCGAAGAAAATTTCCATCGACTCACTCTCAAACTAGGTTTTTATTTTAACAGTGGAAAGATTCATTTATATTAAATACTTGACACCATTCGTATAAACACTTGGCAGATCTGAAGGACCCGTATTGCATTCTACATTGTGCTCAATCCAACCCAATACAACCCAAAGGTTACTTCAGACCTTGAACGCCCGTAAAACTAACAAAACTGCTCTAAAACAAGGATCCCAACGTTCTTTTTTGAGCATCGAATCCTTATTAGGATTGTTACTGTTCGCATCAACAGCTGGCAGGTCTGAAGGACCCGCGATGCATTGTACAATTTGCCACCTACACAAAAACTCTTATCGAAATTTCTGATTTATAAAAAATCAAATGAATTTAGTAATGGAAGATATACTAGAAAGTTAAATCTGTATAATCATAATTGACCCTCCAGTCGATCTCCATCAGGTCCGACCCCCTTCATTATCGATCCTTTTCAATATATCGGTACCCCGGGGGTGGATCAATATCGATCTTGGTCTTAAATTTATTTCACCATGTTCTTACATTCCGTTCTGTTTGATTCCTTTTGTCTTTATTCTATAAATCTTCACGCTTTTGTCTTCGGTTTTCTTCTTCTACTGCTCACCATACATTCATTTTGCTGTGGGTTATTACTAGTTTTTAAATTTCTTTATTGTGTGTTTTGTTTTATTTTCTTTGGGTTTTTTCTATCTTTTCTTTTTTGTCTCTGTTGCACACACCTTCTACTTTTGTCTTCGACCTTCTTCCTCTTCTTCTTCTACCGATGAACACATTAATTTTGTTTTGGGTTACGTTACTTTTTAATTTTCTCGTCACGTTTTCCGCTTCTTTTTGAGTTGATAATCTTTTTTCTGTATTTTCCTTTTTGTGTATGTGAAGCTTCACATTTCTGTCCTCGATCTTGTTCATTAATTCATTTTGGTTTGTTGATTGCCTACCTTTATTCTTTCCCCCTCATTTCTTCTTTAGTCCTCGATCTTTTTCTTATCACTGATGCACTACGCCGTCATTTTGCCTCGGGATTTATTGTTTTTAATTTTTTTATTAAATCTTCTGTTTCACTGGTTTATTAATTTTTCCATTTCTTATCTTTTGTTCCAACTGACTGTGTACTCCTGCACACTTTTGTAGTCCATTTCTTTCTTTGGCTCATTAGCTATACATTTATTTTGTTTTTGATTTCATTCACTTACGGTTTTCTTTATTTTTATTGTACTTTTGCTGCTTTTTAATTAGGTGCATTGAATTTTCATCTTTCTTTCCCTTTCTTCCTACTCTGATCACCTACACAGTATTGTCACCGATCCTCTACTTCTACTGATTAGCCATCTCTTTATTTTGTTTTGTATTTATTTTTATTTATCTATAATTCATTTTCTTAATATTTGGTTTATTGATTCTCTGTCTTTTTCCTTCGTAAACCCTTTCCTAATTCTTCCATTTCAAACGAATTCTTCAGGTTCTTGTCATCGATTTTTTGTTGCTTCCTTCACGCATTCGTTTTATTCTAGGTACTTATCACCTTTTGGTTTTCTTATTGTGTTTTTGTCTTCATTTTACTTGATTCTGTTTCAATTTTCCAAATTGTTCCTTTCATCCACATTCTGTAAATCTTCCCTACTTCTTCATCAGTCTTTATTTCTTTATATTTATGTTACTTTCTAATTTTCTTATCATGTTTTTGAATTCGTTTTCGTTTAGCTTATTAATTACATTCCTTGCTCTCTCTGGCATAATCTCCATCCTTCAGTTTTTTCTGATCTTCATGATTCATGAAGTTTTCACTTCAAGGTTACATTCATTAAAAAGAATCTCTTTGGCCTTAACTCCGATTCGTTTTACCGTCTGGATGAAATTTTTCGTTTTTTGTTTTAATATTGTATCTTTTGTAAGTTTTCTTTTTTCTGTAAATATGCCTGCTCTTCCTCTCTTCTCTCTCCTTTCTGCGTCTTCAAAATATTTCGTCTTTTGTTAGAACAAGATTTTTTTGATTATTTTTTTTGCTACAACTTTGTTACAATTTATTTGTTTTTTCTGATCTTTTTCAGTTTTTGTTTCTCCATCTTAAAGAAGAGTTACTGTTTTGCGCTCGACTCTCGTCCATTTAATTTTTACCTCGATCTGCCCGGTTCCTACTTTAAATTTATTTAATCCAATTTGCCTAACTTTTCTCTGCATATACATTTCATTTCATTTCATTCTTTTTTTTTCTCTTTTACCTTTTCTCTTATTCTTTTCTTTTCTTCTACCTTCTCATTTTTTTTGTTCTTTTTAGAATAAATTCTTTTTTGATTATTTTTGTCTTTATTTTACTTGATTGTGTTTCAATTTTCCAAATTGTTCCTTTTATCCACATTCTGTAAATCTTCCCTACTTCTTCATCAGTCTTTATTTCTTTATATTATTGTTACTTTCTAATTTTCTTATCATGTTTTTGAATTCGTTTTCGTTTAGCTTATTAATTACATTCCTTGCTCTCTCTGGCATAATCTCCATCCTTCAGTTTTTCCTGATCTTCATGATTCATGAAGTTTTCACTTCAAGGTAACATTCATTAAAAAAAATCTCTTTGGCCTTAACTCCGATTCGTTTTACCGTCTGGATGAAATTTTTCGTTTTTTGTTTTAATATTGTATCTTTTGTAAGTTTTCTTTTCTCTGTAAATATGCCTGCTCTTCCTATCTTCTCTCCTTTCTGCGTCTTCAAAATATTTCGCCTTTTGTTAGAACAAGATTTTTTTGATTATTTTTTTTACTACAACTTGTAATTTATTTGTTTTTTTTTCTGATCTTTCTCACTTTTTGTTTCTCCATCTTAAAGAAGAGTTAATGTTTTGCGCTCGACTCTCGTCCATTTAATTTTTACCTCGATCTGCCCGGTTCCTACTTTTAAATTTATTTAATCCAATTTGCCTAACTTTTCTCTGCACATACATTTCATTTCATTTCATTCTTTTTTTTCTCTTTTACCTTTTCTCTTCTTCTTTTCTTTTCTCCTACCTTCTCATTTTTTTTGTTCTTCTTAGAATAAATTCTTTTTTGATTATTTTTGTCTTCATTTTACTTGATTCTGTTTCAATTTTCCAAATTGTTCCTTTCATCCATATTCTGTAAATCTTCCCTACTTCTTCATCAGTCCTTATTTCTTTATATTATTGTTACTTTCTAATTTTCTTATCATGTTTTTGAATTCGTTTTCGTTTAGCTTATAAATTATATTCCTTGCTCTCTCTGGTATAATCTCCATCCTTCAGTTTTTCCTGATCTTCATGATTCATGAAGTTTTCACTTCAAGGTAACATTCGTTAAAAAACAATCTCTTTGGCCTTAACTCCGATTCGTTTTACCGTCTGGATGAAATTTTTCGTTTTTTGTTTTAATATTGTATCTTTTGTAAGTTTTCTTTTTTCTGTAAATATGCCTGCTCTTCCTCTCTTCTCTCTCCTTTCTGCGTCTTCAAAATATTTCGTCTTTTGTTAGAACAAGATTTTTTTGATTATTTTTTTTGCTACAACTTTGTTACAATTTATTTGTTTTTTCTGATCTTTTTCAGTTTTTGTTTCTCCATCTTAAAGAAGAGTTACTGTTTTGCGCTCGACTCTCGTCCATTTAATTTTTACCTCGATCTGCCCGGTTCCTACTTTAAATTTATTTAATCCAATTTGCCTAACTTTTCTCTGCACATACATTTCATTTCATTTCATTCTTTTTTTTCTCTTTTACCTTTTCTCTTCTTCTTTTCTTTTCTCCTACCTTCTCATTTTTTTTGTTCTTCTTAGAATAAATTCTTTTTTGATTATTTTTGTTTTCATTTTACTTGATTCTGTTTCAATTTTCCAAATTGTTCCTTTCATCCACATTCTGTAAATCTTCCCTACTTCTTCATCAGTCTTTATTTCTTTATATTATTGTTACTTTCTAATCTTCTTATCATGTTTTTGAATTCGTTTTCGTTTAGCTTATTAATTACATTCCTTGCTCTCTCTGGCATAATCTCCATCCTTCAGTTTTTTCTGATCTTCATGATTCATGAAGTTTTCAATTCAAGGTAACATTCATTAAAAAAAAATATCTTTGGCCTTAACTCCGATTCGTTTTACCGTCTGGATGAAATTTTCCGTTTTTTGTTTTAATATTGTATCTTTTGTAAGTTTTCTTTTCTCTGTAAATATGCCTGCTATTCCTCTCTTCTCTCCTTTCTGCGTCTTAAAAATATTTCGTCTTTTGTTAGAACAAGACTTTTTTGATTATTATTTTTGTTACAACTTTGTTACAATTTATTTGTTTTTTCTGATCTTTTTCACTTTTTGTTTCTCCATCTTAAAGAAGAGTTACTGTTTTGCGCTCGACTCTCGTCCATTTAATTTTTACCTCGATCTGCCCGGTTCCTACTTTTAAATTTATTTAATCCAATTTGCCTAACTTTTCTCTGCACATACATTTCATTTCATTTCATTCTTTTTTTTCTCTTTTACCTTTTCTCTTCTTCTTTTCTTTTCTTCTACCTTCTCATTTTTTTGTTCTTCTTAGAATAAATTCTTTTTTTATTATTTTTGTCTTTATTTTACTTGATTCTGTTTCAATTTTCCAAATTGTTCCTTTCATCCACATTCTGTAAATCTTCCCTACTTCTTCATCAGTCTTTATTTCTTTATATTATTGTTACTTTCTAATTTTCTTATCATGTTTTTGAATTCGTTTTCGTTTAGCTTATTAATTACATTCCTTGCTCTCTCTGGCATAATCTCCATCCTTCAGTTTTTTCTGATCTTCATGATTCATGAAGTTTTCACTTCAAGGTTACATTCATTAAAAAAAATCTCTTTGGCCTTAACTCCGATTCGTTTTACCGTCTGGATGAAATTTTTCGTTTTTTGTTTTAATATTGTATCTTTTGTAAGTTTTCTTTTCTCTGTAAATATGCCTGCTCTTCCTCTCTTCTCTCTCCTTTCTGCGTCTTCAAAATATTTCGTCTTTTGTTAGAACAAGATTTTTTTGATTATTTTTTTTGCTACAACTTTGTTACAATTTATTTGTTTTTTCTGATCTTTTTCAGTTTTTGTTTCTCCATCTTAAAGAAGAGTTACTGTTTTGCGCTCGACTCTCGTCCATTTAATTTTTACCTCGATCTGCCCGGTTCCTACTTTTAAATTTATTTAATCCAATTTGCCTGACTTTTCTCTGCACATACATTTAATTTCATTTCATTCTTTCTTTTTCTCTTTTACCTTTTCTCCTCTTCTTTTCTTTTCTTCTACCTTTTCATTTTTGTTTGTTCTTCTTAGAATAAATTCTTTTTTGATTATTTTTATGTCCACGCCTCCGATATTGGCGTATTATCAGCCTCACTTGTGTGGCTTGTTTTTTTTTCTTTTCTTTTTTTTACGGTCTTGGTGGTAGATCAGGGATCTGACTTTCGTCAGCTCATCTGAACCTTGACCTTTTAAGCGTGGTAATTTATTTGTACAATTATTGAGTGTCTGTTGTATCATTCATGCTTAATAAATTCTATTATTATTATTATTATTTCCATATTTTCTTCCTCAATACATTTCTACTTAATTTTGTTTGCTGAAGTAAATGTGTGTAATTAAACTTATCTCTTTCTTTTTCTTCAATACGCTTTTGCTTTCTTACGTACATACTTTTTGTTTTGTCTTTTCTATTTTGTTTTTACTCCAAATTGTACTTTACTTTATTGCACTCGTTTCCAAATCAACTCTAACCTCCTGCTTTATCATTATTTACATTCAATGGATATCATAGATTATAAGCAGGGGAAAGAATTCGGCCCACTTAGTGTTGGATACTTTTTACAACGAATATACTATTTAATTCTTCCGAGGCTCCGATGCATTTATTTAAATTGCTATTGAGTGGGAGGGGAAAGATTACAGTGTTCGCTCTTCGCAGAAGTTACGCTGGGCGGGGACTAACACAGTGCGAATACTAAATTTTCTTTCTACTCGCGGCACGCGGATTTCGTATGCCTGATTATAAGGTAAACATCAGTTCTTTAATTGTTCTCTCGCCAAACAGACATTGCAATTTTTTCTTTTCCGTTTTACTTTCATGGGTTTACTCTCGCAGAAATATGTTATTTTTTAATTCCCGAAGCGAAATAAACTTCAGCATTCATTTGCGCCGAAAACAATTTGCTTTTAATAACTGAAACAGCGAACAGAAACCCTCGGGCGTTTTGGAATTTTTCGGCGAAACGAATTTGTATAAAATTCTTGCGTGCGTTTCGGGCGGAGCGCGCGTTTCAGTCGACAAACAACGCCGACGCTCCTGAAAACGCAGCCACTTCCGCTTTGTACCCGCCTAATTATTTCAGGGAAACAATCTGACGAAGTTGGAGAAAGCCGCCTTCGGGCGCTTGCCGGTCGTGTTTGAGCTCAATTTAGCCAACAACAATCTTCATAACATCAGCGCGCGAGCTTTCGAAGGACTGCTACAGATGATCGTTTTAAATTTAACCAACAATAACATTTCGGTTATACCCAACGGAGCTTTACAAGGTGAGCTTTTGTGTTGTTTCGCAAACAAAGCGAATTAAATTTGAAATTTCAAAATCGAAATTCTGAAACATGAGCTTGGCCAGTTCGAAAAGTCAGTTAAATTAAATTTATCGTAGATGAATGGAAGCATTTTGAATGTTATTGGTTTACACTACACGAAATGTTATGTATGTTCGAAGGGGCACGAACATACGAGAAGCAGCAATTACAATAAAACTATAATTAGAGCTGCGCACGTACAATTAGCAGAGTCCGCGCCCAATTAGCAAATTCAGCTATGTTGACGTTATTAATACGAAATTGGAGTTTGAATTACCTTCGACGGAGCAATTAACCAGTCAATTAGTAGGGCCTGATTGATTAGCTGTTCGGTTGGGCTGTCCGTGACACGGCAATCGATGAGTTCCATTACGCGCAGAAATATGGAATTTGCGTCCCCCGGAAACCTTCCCCGGATGCTGAGAATGCGCCATTAATTAATTAATTACGGGACGAATAAATCTCGGAGAGAAGCGATTTGCTACAGCCTATTTCAGGCAGGGAGTCGGGACTCGTTAATAAGCAACTTGACAAAAAATTGTTCTGGCATAGTAATTCCCTATTTAAAAATCCGTTTAATCCAAATAAATCGTTTTTTCATTACTCCTCAAACCGAGCTTTAAATAGATCAGACAGCTTTGCTCAGTACAAGGACTGAAACAATAAGAAAATAGTTCAGTAGTAAACAAGTCCAATCGTAGCGAAAATGAGTCACTTTAAAGTAAAAAAAAATATTTGCTATGGCCCTTAACCCCCCTAAAACTTCACTGGCTTCTTGGATTTTTTTTGGCTTGTGTTCTAACGTTGCGTTGAAATCTCCACTCTTTCGAAATTTCATTTTTAAATGCTGCTCTTTAATAGGAGTATGTTTTGATTATAATTGTTATTAATTTCTTTGCAGGTTTAGTTGCCCTTCAAAAGCTGGATTTGTCGCACAACAGAATCGAGAAAATCGATAATAAAACGCACGGTTTACTCGAGGACCTTCTATCACTGGAATACGTAAGTAATTTAAAGCGGGGATTCCCGATCATTTTTCAGCATCGACCTTTGAGAAGAAAGGAAAGTTTTCATCGACCCCCTTCCCTCCCATTTGAAGCTTAATTGTTATTATATTTCGAAATGATGTTATGTTTCGGAGTCATTTTCTAGTTTCTTAATAATATGTTTTCCCGGTCCAAGCTTTCCGCAACGCTATTTTATTCTAATTTTAAAGAATAGTTTTAACAGCGACATCCTACGATCGCTTTTTAACTTAACATAGCATTAGGATTGACAAATTGAAGCCAGTTTGCTACTTAATAAGTCATCCCATTCAAGGTTGTTTAAGCTATCCATTAGTATTACATTGCATTTGCGAATGTCGTTAGTCAATCGTTTTGGTTTGCAGTGGAACTCTCGAGCTACGTTTCGGCTGATGAAGCCCCAAATACGGCTGAAACAACCGTACAGAGGCTGCTCGAGGGATTTACAGCAATCAGAAATGATTTGCAACAAATTTTAAACAGGATATCATATTCACCTTGACATTTTCTGTTTTTGCAATTATTTCAAGGAAATCTAAAATGAGAACGAAATACGAACTATTTACAGCGCAATTCCTTTGTTCACAAGTGTACCTTCATTTGCCTAAAAATGAACTTGCCTTAATGGAAATTCAAAAACACTGTTTTGATTTAATATTCGCAGTAAAAGCGATCCTACGCCATCTCTTGGCCAAAAGAGAAAACTATTTCAACAACTTTTAAATAATACGTCATCGCCAACGTCCTAATTAAAAATTTTGTCTTCTATTTCTGCACTCGAAAATCGAGCATTTTAATTAATTAATTATTTTTAATCGAAACAAAAGGATTTTTAATTTAAAATAAACTTTTTTAAGCTACATTGTATTAAATATAATTAAATGGAAGGGAAGAAAATCAATCTCTTTAACTAACCACCAATCGTAGTCACTAATCGTCGATCCCACAAGACGTCTCTACAAGTTTTCTAACCCCCGAAACAATCCCTCGAAGTCCTTCGACACAATTTATTGTTTAAGTTTCATCGACATCTTAGGGTCAACACCCCATTTGACCTTCAAACCGGATCCATCGACCCGTCTTAAGTTCTCCTTCTTCTGATCTAAAGCATTCGGTTTTGAGAAATAAGTTCTTTTGCAGTTCAATTGAACATAGCCACAACAAATTTCCCGAGCAACCCTTACGTCTCCTGCAAGTTCGATCAGGGTCACTAACTATCGACACCCAAACCACCCCTAGAGGTTTTTTAATCCCTAAACTATTCCTTCCAGCAGTGGGGAGTATTGCATTCTAAGTCTCTTCGCCACCTTGTGGGTCATTATCGACCCGGCCGAGAACCTTTGACCCCAAATCGAATCCAACAACCCTTGTCATAACTGACATTGTTTTATTATTATTTTTTTCAAATAATCTCACGGTCATGGTCACTAATCGTCGACCCCATAAGACGTCTACAAGTTTTCTAACCCCCGAAACAATCCCTCGAAGTCCTTCGACACAATGTATTGTTTAAGTTTCACATCGACATCTTAGGGTCAACACCCCATTTGACCCTCAAACCGGATCCATCGACCCTTCTTAAGTTCTCTTTCTTCTGATCTAAAGCATTCGGTTTTGAAAAATTCTTTTGCAGTTCAATTGAACATAGCCACAACAAATTTCCCGAGCAACCCTTACGTCTCCTGCAAGTTCGATCAGGGTCACTAACTATCGACACCCAAACCACCCCTAGAGGTTTTTTAATCCCTAAACTACTCCTTCCAGCAGTGGGGAGTATTGCATTATAAGCCTCTTCGCCACCTTGTGGGTTAGTATCGACCCGGCCGAGAAACTTTGACCCCAAATAGAATCCAACAACCCTTGTCATAACTGATATTGTTTTATCATTATTTTTTTCAATGAATCTCACGGTCATGGTCACTAATCGTCGACCCCATAAGACGCCTACAAGGTTTCTAACCCCCGAAACAATCCCTCGAAGTCCTCCGACACAATTCATTGTTTAAGTTCCATATCGACATCTTAGGGTCAACACCCCATTTGACCTTCAAACCGGATCCATCGACCCGTCTTAAGTTCTCCTTCTTCTGATCTAAAGCATTCGGTTTTGAGAAATAAGTTCTTTTGCAGTTCAATTGAACATAGCCACAACAAATTTCCCGAGCAACCCTTACGTCTCCTGCAAGTTCGATCAGGGTCACTAACTATCGACACCCAAACCACCCCTAGAGGTTTTTTAATCCCTAAACTATTCCTTCCAGCAGTGGGGAGTATTGCATTCTAAGTCTCTTCGCCACCTTGTGGGTCATTATCGACCCGGCCGAGAACCTTTGACCCCAAATCGAATCCAACAACCCTTGTCATAACTGACATTGTTTTATTATTATTTTTTTCAAATAATCTCACGGTCATGGTCACTAATCGTCGACCCCATAAGACGTCTACAAGTTTTCTAACCCCCGAAACAATCCCTCGAAGTCCTTCGACACAATGTATTGTTTAAGTTTCACATCGACATCTTAGGGTCAACACCCCATTTGACCCTCAAACCGGATCCATCGACCCTTCTTAAGTTCTCTTTCTTCTGATCTAAAGCATTCGGTTTTGAAAAATTCTTTTGCAGTTCAATTGAACATAGCCACAACAAATTTCCCGAGCAACCCTTACGTCTCCTGCAAGTTCGATCAGGGTCACTAACTATCGACACCCAAACCACCCCTAGAGGTTTTTTAATCCCTAAACTATTCCTTCCAGCAGTGGGGAGTATTGCATTATAAGCCTCTTCGCCACCTTGTGGGTTAGTATCGACCCGGCCGAGAAACTTTGACCCCAAATAGAATCCAACAACCCTTGTCATAACTGACATTGTTTTATTATTTTTTTTTTTAATAAATCTCACGGTCATGGTCACTAATCGTCGACCCCATAAGACGTCTACAAGGTTTCTAACCCCCGAAACAATCCCTCGAAGTCCTCCGACACAATTTATTGTTTAAGTTTCATATCGACATCTTAGGGTCAACACCCCATTTGACCCTCAAACCGGATCCATCGACCCTTCTTAAGTTCTCTTTCTTCTGATCTAAAGCATTCGGTTTTGAGAAATTCTTTTGCACTTCAATTGAACATAGCTACAACAAATTTCCCGAGCAACCCTTACGTCTCCTGCAAGTTCGATCAGGGTCACTAACTATCGACACCCAAACCACCCCTAGAGGTTTTTTAATCCCTAAACTATTCCTTCCAGCAGTGGGGAGCATTGCATTCTAAGTCTCTTCGCCACCTTGTGGGTCAGTATCTACCCGGCCGAGAACCTTTGACCCCAAATCGAATCCAACAACCCTTGTCATAACTGACATTGTTTTATTATTTTTTTTCTCAATAAATCTCCTTTTAAAAGTTTATTTATTTAAACTTGCTATCAAAGATGAAGGATCATACGATCCCTAGACTTTCATTAACCCCCAAACTGTTCCCTCCTGGTTCATCGACCCTTTCCGTCGAAACCTTTGGTGTCAATTTCCCATTAGCCTTTACATCCCCTATAAGTTAAAGAATCATGCTCACTAAATTATCGATACCCAAGCGATCTCCAGATGTAATTTAACTGTCTCCTCCAGGTCCACTGACCCAATTTATTTCAATTTTCATCAAAACCTTTAGGGTGAATATCGACCTTTGACTCACAAGTTTCCATCGATCCCGTTAGAAGAATTGCATTTCAGTTGAACTTAGCCATAACAAAATTCCCGAGCAACCCTTACGTCTCCTGCAAGTTAAACGATCAGAGTGACTAATTATCGACACCCAAATGACCACTAGAGGTTCTTTAACCCCTAAACGGTTTCCTCAAGCACCATGGACTATTGCATTTTAAGTCTCAACACCACCTTGTGGGTCAATATCGACCTCGCAAGAAACCTTTGACTCCCAAACCGTATCCTCAACTTCTGTCAAGTTTTCCTCGACCCCACTAGGGGATATTTCCAAATTCCCAAGCAACCCAAACATCCGTCGCAAGTTAAACGATTAGGGTTGCTAATTATCGACATCCAGACGACCCCCTAAGGTTTTTTAAACCCAAACTGTTCTCTCTCATACCATGGATGATTGCGTTTTAAGTCTCGCAACCTTATAAGTCAAAATCGGCCCCGCTGGGAACCTTTGACCCCCAAATGAAATCCAACAATCCTTTTTAAGTCTTCGTCGGCCCCGTTAGGGAGTCCTGATGAAAGCATTCGATTTTTGGAATTTCTTTTGCATTTCCGATGAATTTAAGCCACAACAAAATTAGCTTCATCACGCGAAAGACATTTTCGAGTAACACCTACATTCCGTACAAGTCATAGAATCATCGTCGCTGATATTATCGGCCTCCAAGTGACCTCTGGAAGCTGTTTAATCCTCAAACTCTTTTCTCCCAATTTTGTAAGGTTTCATCGACACCTTGGGGGTCAACATCGATCCAGTTGCTAAATCTTAACCTCCACACCAGATTTATCAACTCTTTTAAAGTTTTTATGGACCGCGCTGGGGCGCTGGGAATTCTGGATCGATTTTAGCAATTTCTTTTGTATTTGAGTTGAACTTTAACCACAACAAAATTAGTTTCATCATGCGAAAGACATTCACCCGAAAGTCTTACATCTTCTACAAGTGAAAGAATAATAGTCACTAAATTATCGACGCCACAAACAACCTAGGGGTTCTTTTACTCCCAAAGCGTTTCCTTCGGGACCATCTATCCTGATTTTTAAGTTTCCATCGACGCCTTTGGGGTCCGTATCGACCCCGTTGGGAACCTTTTATCCCCAAACCGAATTCATCAATCTTTGCTAAGGTTTTGTCGACCCCGTTAGGAATCTCTGATCTCATTCAGTTGTGGGTACCAGCGTCAATGAAATTAGCTTCAACAAGGGAAAGATATTGCCTTAAAATCCCTACTAGTTAAAGGGTACTAATCCTCGATCTCCGAACGACCCCTAGATGTTCTATTTTTTATGAATTCATCAATACTTTGCGAATCAATATCGACAACGTTAGGAACCTTTGACCTACAAACTGGATCCATCAACTCTTTCTACGTCTTCTTCATCGACCTCGTTGGGAATCCCTAATACAAAGCATTCCATTCGGTTTTGAGAATTTCTTTTGTATTGCAGTTGAACTTAAGCCACAACAAGATCAGCTTCATCACGCGAAAGACCTTCCCGAGCAACCCTTACATCCCCTACAAGTTAAAGGACATCGATCTCTCGTACAACCCAATGCCCATTTTAACTTTCGATTTGGTGACCGGGACGTCGAAAGTCACCAAGCTGAACTTATCGCACTGCGAAATCACCGACATTAGAAGATGTAAGTAGGTACGAAATGATGATTTACCTGAAAACGCCTAAGGCATCACCAAATTGCAGATGTAATCGGAAACATGACGAACCTCAAGACGCTCGATCTATCGCACAATAAGTTGCATAATCTGGAAGCTGACGAGGAATTATTTAGGCTTCCCGTTCACGTTTCCGAGCTGTACTTATCGAACAATCGGCTTCGCAGTTTGCCCTGGAAATATCTCAAGAACGTCAGTCACATCGACGTCTTGGATATAAGAAATAATAATTTCGATAACTTCGGGCCGGAATTGACCGAAATGGTTTTGGGCAAAACATCGGTTCATTTCGATGGTGGGCATTTAATGATTGATGTCTTGATGATTATACAAAGTTGTCTACTTTTAGGTAATCCTTTAGAGTGTAACTGTTTCGTCCGGCCGTTAAAACGCTACTTCACCAACGAGCTTCACCTCAGCGAATTTTACAAGGCAATAAAATGCGTAAGTCCTCCATATTTATCGGACAAAACACTGTTCGAACTTCCCGAGCAGCTCTTGAACTGCCCCAGTAATGTTAATACGAGCCGGATAATGGAATCACGGCCCAAAGAGTACGACATAACGCCCGATTTACGAGTGAGGGAGTTCCGGCTGTGAGTATTTTAAGTCGAGCTTTCTTGCGCGACGGTTTTTATACATACGTTTGCGTCCGCAGCCAGGACAAGAAGTTCAAAATAAAGTGGCGCATCGTCAAGAACGAGGACATCGCCGATCCTTACATCATCATAACCGACGTTCGTGACCCGAAGAAACTGATATACGAGACTACGCTGCCTTACTTCAGGAGAAGTTTCGAGATCGATGCTAATTTGACGAGACTTATACGAAGGAGGAAGATGGAATACCGGATATGTCTCCTGGCGTTAGATAGTAAGTCCTCCGTCAGAAGTTGGTACAAGGAGCAGTGCAAAGGGATGGACGAGACCATAAGTGCTGCAGCAATAACAAAGAATTATGTGATTTATACTTTTATATTTGTCATATTCTGTATATTTATGTAAATAATGTAAAACGTGTAAAGTTTTACAGACAAATAAAAGTGGTTAGAACTGTTTCTGCAAAAGTATTTAGCATAATTTACCGTTTTTTTTTAATGTACTTAGCACTTTTATGTTGTTCTTCTTATCAAGAAAGATTCTAACACTAAAATTGATTGTCAAAAATAAGTAATTTATTTAAGACGATGTAAGAGCTAGAATTTTTTTGTACAACAGAAATTATGAAATAGCTATTCTGTTTCAGCAATTAAAAAAAAAATCTTTTCAAGTCGAATTGCGGCAACAGCTGTGATAAACAAGCTATCATTTTCCATACCTTATTCCTTTCTTACAAATTCCAGAACAGATGTGAGCGTTTGGATTACTGTTAAGCATGTTGAGATAAAGCACGTTGGTTCCAGCTTAGCTCGCAGAATTTCCGTGCGAAACAAAAGCGCCACGTCCTCAGAAATAGGAAGGAGAGTTTCCACTGACTGTAAGGAGGTTCGTTCTTTAGAAAAGAAAAAATAAACCAAACTTGAATGACCGAGACATCCAAGGGGGAATAGACTTTGAAAATATTCTGTCAAAAAGAGACCCTCTCTAAGGTAACTTAATTATTGCAATCTTCATTTAAATTTATTTTAATTGTCAAAACATTCTTATCATTATTTTGTTCTTAAACTGTATTCTACATCCCATTTCATCATTTGCATGTTGTCATAATTGTCTTTGTTTTATTATTGTCTTTTTCCTCGATGTATTTCCTTTTGAAAGCTTACTTATTTATTTCGTGTTCCTATCAAAGATGAAGGATCCCACGACCCCTGGAGTTTCATTAACACCTAGACTGTTTTCTTCTGGTCTATCGACTCTGCTTTAAAGTTTTTATTGACGTCTTCGGAGTCAATTTCCCAAGAACTCCATCCCCTGTACGTTAAAGTATCATAGTCACTAATTTTGATGCCCAAACGACCCCTAGATGTCCTTTAAATGTCCCATCCAAGTCCACTGACCCAATTTATTTAAGTTTTCATCCAGGCCTTTTGTGATCAATATCGACCATTGGGAACCTTTGACTCCAAAGTTTACATCGAGCCCGTTAGAAGAATTGTATTTCAATTGAACTTAGCCACAACAAAATTCCCGAGCCACCCTTTCATGCCTCGCAAGTTAGACGACCAGGTTTACTAATTATCGACACCCAAATGACCACTAGAGGTTCTTTAACCTCTAAACTGTTTCCTCCAGCACCATGGACTATTGCATTTTAAGTCTCAACGCCACCTTGTGGGTCAATATCGACCTCGCGAGAAACCTTTGACTCCCAAACCGTATCCTCAACTTCTTTCAAGTTTTCCTCCATCCCATTAGGGGATATTTCGAAATTCCCAAGCAACCCATACATCCGTCGCAAGTTAAACGATTAGGGATGCTAATTATCGACATCCAGATGACCCCCTAAGGTTTTTTAAACCCAAACTGTTCTCTCTCATACCATGGATGATTGCATTTTAAGTCTCGCCACCTTATAAGTTAATGTCGGCCTCGCTTGGGAACCTTTGACTCCAAAGTTTTCATCGAGCCCGTTAGAAGAATTGTATTTCAATTGAACTTAGCCACAACAAAATTCCCGAGCCACCCTTTCATGCCTCGCAAGTTAGACGACCAGGTTTACTAATTATCGACACCCAGACGACCCCTTAGAGTACCTTAACCCCTAAACTGTTCTATTGCACTTTAAGTCTTGCCCCCTTATAAGTCAGTATCGGGGACCCTCAAATCGAATTCAACAATTCTTTTTAAGTGTTCCTCGACCTGGACCTAGGAAGCACTCGATTTTGGGAATTTCTTTTGCATTTCTGACGAATTTAAGCCACAATAAAATTAGTTCCATCGCGGTCTGTCCTGTAACCCTTTCCGAATATCCCTTACATCCCCTACAAGAAAAAGAATCATCGACACTAATATTATCGGCCCCCAAATGACCTTTCGACGCTCTTTAATCCCGAAACTGTTCCGTCCAGGTCCTTCGACACCAATTTTTTAAAGATTTCATCCACACCTTGGGGTCAATATCGATCCAGTTGGAAACTTTTGACCTCCAAACCAGATTTCTAAATTATTTTTAAGTTTTCATCGAGCGCGCTGGGAATTTTCGGTTTTAGCAATTTCTTGAACTTAAGCCACAATAAAATTAACTTCATCCCACGATAGACATTCCATCTTTACATCTCCTATAAATTAAAGAATCATAGTTACCAGTAATCAATACCCAAACGAGCCCTAGAGATCACTTAACCCTCAAATTGTCCCCTCCAGGTTCACTGACCTAATTTATTTAAGTTTTCATCGACACATTGGGAAGTTTGACCCTCAAACCGCATCCTCGTCTGTTTCTAAGGTCTCAGCGACCCCATTAGGAATCCCTGAGCTAAAACATTCTGTCTTGGGATTTTCTTTTGTATTTTAGTTGAGCCTGAGCCACCACAAAATAAACTTCATCGCCCACTAGCAACCCTGACATCCCTTATAAGTTACAGAATCATAGTCAGTAATCATCGACATCCAAACGACCTCTGGATATCATTTAATCCTGGAACTATTCCCTCAGGGTCCATCGACCCTACTTTTAAATTTTCATCGACATCTTGAGGTCAATATCGACCCCGTTGTGAACCCTTGAACCCATAATCATTAATCATCGACACCCAAACGATGTCTAGAGCTCCTTTAATCCTGGAAGTGTTCTCTCAAGGTCTATCGATTCTACTTTTAAGTTTTCCTCGACACCCGGAGGGCAATATCGACCCCGTTTTGGAATCTTACAACCCATAAGTCATCGACACCCAAACGACGTCTAGAGGTCCTTTAATCCTGAAAGTGTTCTCTCAAGGTCCATTGATTCTACTTTTAAGTTTTCCTCGACACGTTGAGGGTCAATATCGACCCCGTTGGGAACCTTTGAACCCCAAACCGTATCCATCAAACCAAGTTTTCGTCAACCCCGTTGGGAATTCCTGATCTGAAGCATTTGGTTTTGGGAATTTCTTTTGCATTACCTCTAGAGATCATGTAATCCTAAAAGTATTCCCTTAAGGTCCATCGACCCTACTTTTATGTTTTCATCGACATCTTGAGGTCAATATCGACCCCGTTGTGAACCCTTGAACCCATAGTCATTAATCATCGACACTCAAACGATGTCTAGAGCTCCTTTAATCCTGAAAGTGTTCTCCCAAGGCCTATCGACTCTACTTTTAAGTTCTCCTTGACACGTTGAAGGTCAATATGGTTGGGAACCCCAAACGTATCCATCAACCAAGTTTTCATCAACCCCGTTGGAAACTCCTGATTTGAAACATTTGTGTTTCAGTTGAGATTAAGCAACAAAGAAATTAGTTTCGTCACGTGAAGGACATTCTCAAGCACCACTCCACTATGACGAAGATTTTCTTCTTAAAGCGTACGTGCAGCAACTTTACCAAAAATCTTAAGCCTGATAGATTCATGCTCTTTCCCAGGATCTATCAGAAAGGTATTGTGGATAGCCGAATTTGATTCAGTTTCTTGACAAAAATCTTTAAGTATCAGATTTGCAAGTGATTTCTTTAAAATCTAAGAAGATGACAGGATATTGCCCATAGTTTTCAAGTTTTCAGAGAATGCCGACATTCTCCTGTCATGTATATTTCATCAGTGTGTTGTTATTCGTGTTGATACTGATCAGTTTCTTGAACTGTTGGATATTCTGTGTTGGATCTTGACTTTTCATTTTCATCCCTTGTGACCATAGCTTGGCATATTGATTGACAATGTTCTCTCGTTTGTCATCTATCTCCAGAAAATACTCGAACATGTCCATATTCGTTGTCTTCCCGCAATGAAGGCAGCCACATACAGAACTGTGGTCAGATGAATCCGTAACTAGGTACGTGAATTTCACTCACATCCTCAGCATGATGTACCGTTTAGGGCAGATAACTCTTATCATGGGGGTCCATGGGGGCAGTTATATTAACGAAGCAAAATCTGTACTTGCATTATGCATTATTATGAAATTTATTTGAGATTAGTTGACGCAAACGATAAATAAAAATGAATTTTGTGAATGTTAATTAATAAAAAAATCAACTGCATATTTAAAAGAAACAAATAATGTCTGGTAGAGATTAAAACGTTATAATGATGGAAGAAAGTTACAAATTCATCTTTGATTTTCCTGAATTTTCCTGACACGTCGCATATTACTTATTCCAGCGTATAGCAGTATTATATTTCTGTATAACGCTATTCACATGCAACAATTTCCTCGTTTCTCCCTCAATATTTCCAACTCCATTAACACCGAGCAGTCACCAACTTTAAACGACATTTAAAGTTGAGCAGAAACGGGCGATTCCACCGAAATAAATTAGCACACGGTCCAATGCAATTAAGTGCTTAACTGCAACGAAGTCTTTCGACTCTGGAGTAACAAGGTGATGCGCTCTTCACGTTGTTAGTTAAGCAGTTTTGATTAAATTTAAATTCCACCGGGAAGTTCGCAGACGCAGCCGAAATTGCAAGGAAGATACCTTTTCTACTTTTGTATATAGTTCCTAAGAGGTCGTCGAAAAGCATTTTTATTTATAGCCATGCCAACTCATGTTAACGTTTTTGCTTCGTTAACGAAAGTGCTAATCGGCGGTCTCCTTTTGCATTTTTAAGTATTGGTCACATCGCATCAGTTCAGCATCGGGTCGATGAACCCGAATTTGATTCTCATCGCCATTCACGTAATCTTTAACCTCCTACACATACGTTTTAACAATTATGACGGTGTGACGTCGCACATTAATAGACCTGTTAAGTACTGTTTTCTGATCGTAAAATCATACTTGTTGGTGATGTGACGAAGGAAGAAGCGAGCAGGAAAATCCTCTGGAGAAAGCAGAAAAAAGATCACCTGCATGTTACATCGAATATTTAAATATTCTAAAGTTATAAGGAAGAGATGCGTTAGGCCAAAATGATCATCCTGAGCAATTTTAGCGTACACAATCCCACACGCTAAATAATACCGGTACCGTTGTAATTATCACATGATGATACGTGTTCTTAAATTTTTGCCTCTGTCGCATGACATCCAAGCACACCCAATTATTTTTTCTCAGGCGCTCTTCGATGCTATCTGAAGGGAAAAAAAAAATTTGCGCGCTTCAGATGAAAAAAAGAAAAAAATGGAGTTAAGACTTGTCCGGGTACCTGCGGTAGTAGGTACTGTCGCGGAGTTACCGTCGTTTTAATTGCGCTACGCGTTCGCACCGAAAACTAATTAGACGGAATTTGATGAGAAAAATGGAATAATGAGGCAAGAAATGCCGGGCAATTTAAGTAATTTACGGCAGGACGCATGCTGTGCAGAGCAAAAACTTCCAGTGGCCTCATGCAACTCTCGGAAGTCTTGCTTGTAGCCGTAGAGTGCGTGATTTATTAAAACATTAACCGATCTGTATAGTCGCATTTTCAATCAAATTCGACTTTCAGCAGCATGGAAATAAATAAGTCAAGTCAAGGTTACAGTAGCGTATTTTCTATGTATGAATTGCTCAAAACCTTATTATTGAATTTTACATTATTAAAAGATTTCTTTTTATTATTTAAATAGGTAAGTTACAAGCAATTTAGAAACAACCCCTTATTGGATTGTCAGACGCAATAATATCAAAAGTATTAAGAATATTGGGTTTTACTCCCCCCAAACCAAAGGCCGCAACGGCGTGAGTACTCTCGCGTTGCTTACAATCAATTAACATCCAAATAAAATATAAAAGGAATCAAAGCGAGAATCGCCCAAGACCAAAATATTTGTGAAGTACAGTTGGGGCCTTTGAAACCTGACACACTAGGAATTGACAAGAATTTCATAAATTTGATGAAATTTTCTAATGTCTAAATAGGCAAGGAACAAGCAATTTAGAAATTGCATGGAGAGAATCACGCATCCAATCCTGAAAAGCTCCAGACGGGTTGGGTCGTGAAAGCAAGCAACCCCGTATTGGATTGTCAGACGAAATAATTTCAAAAGTATTAAGAATATTGAGTTTTACACGTCCCAAACCAAAGGCCGCAACGGCGTGAGTACTCTCGCGTTGCTTACAATCAATTAGCATCTAAATAAAATATAAAAGGAATCAAAGCGAGAATCGCGCAAGACCAAAATGTTCGTGAAGTACAGTTGCGGCCTTTGAAACCTGACACACTAGGAATTGACAAGAATTTCATAAATTTGATGAAATTTTCTAATGTCTAAATAGGCAAGGAACAAGCAATTTAGAAATTGCTTGGAGAGAATCACGCATCCAATCCTGAAAACTTCAGACGGTTGGGTCGTGAAAGCAAGCAACCCCGTATTGGGTTGTCAGACGCAATAATTTCAAAAGTATTAAGAATATTGGGTTTTACTCCCCCCAAACCAAAGGCCGCAACGGCGTGAGTACTCTCGCGTTGCTTACAATCAATTAACATCCAAATAAAATATAAAAGGAATCAAAGCGAGAATCGCCCAAGACCAAAATATTTGTGAAGTACAGTTGCGGCCTTTGAAACCTGACACACTAGGAATTGACAAGAATGTCATAAATTTGATGAAATTTTCTAATGTCTAAATAGGCAAGGAACAAGCAATTTAGAAATTGCGTGGAGAGAATCACGCATCCAATCCTGAAAAGCTTCAGACGGGTTGGGTCGTGAAAGCAAGCAACCCCGTATTGGGTTGTCAGACGCAATAATTTCAAAAGTATTAAGAATATTGAGTTTTACTCGCCCCAAACCAAAGGCCGCATCGGCGTGAGTACTCTCGCGTTGCTTACAATCAATTAACATCTAAATAAAATAAAAAGGAATCAAAGCGAGAATCGCGCAAGACCAAAATGTTCGTGAAGTACAGTTGCGGCCTTTGAAACCTGACACACTAGGAATTGACAAGACTGTCATAAATTTGAAATTTTCTAATATGTAAATCGATCACTTTGACTGTGTCAATTTGACAAATGTATATAACGTTTAGAAACTTCAGTTTCAAGATCAGTTTACACCGTTAAATTATTGCATTTGTCAAAGTGGACTAGTTTTCAAAGGCCGCAACTGTACAAAAAAAAATAACAAAATAGTATGTAGAAAGGCCAAACTTACGGCAAGTCGCTCACTGCTTTGAGCCAAATAAATTTACAGTCAACAAAAAAGAACTAGTAAAATTGGGAAATATGGGACAACAGTGTAAATAAACTCTATATGATCATAAAAAAAAAGAAACCTCTGGCTACGTTACAATAAAATAACCAACAAAATAAATTAAATTATCAGAAGCAAAAATATTCCTTCCGCCGAATTCGTAGGTGCACTAAAATTCAGGCCAACACCGGACCCTGCCAATGGCTCGAAGCACGCCCGCGTTACCAGCTCTCCGCGACAAACCCCCAAAGATATTACACTCTGTGTTTTGACGTCTCGTAAGACGTTGCAGAAAAAGGAAAAGAGATGTTGGGATGGCGACAGCTTTCAATAACCGAAAGCGTTTCACTCTACGGTTCGCATGAGGACGCGGTGATGCCAATCGAGATCGGAACAACCCTTCCAATACTAAACGAGGCGATAACTAGGAATCGACCTGGAAGGGAGAAAATGTGGCAATAAGCGATCGCAAGCGGCAAACACACGTGGAAAACAAATAAGCAACAAAATGGAGAATCAAACAGCAAGCTGAAAAACGGCGTGGCACAGAACACAGAACCGAGAGACTGACCCTACACTAAGGGGACAGCAGTAGTGATGCGGCTTTGATTAATTAATAACGACTAACGAATAGAATATTTAAAGGGCGCCACAGCACGCAGCGCGATCAGATGTTGCGATTAATGGCGAAAACCAAAAGGCCCAACGCGGCCGCTAAATAAACAAACGCCGAGTGCGGTGCTGAAGTAGATCTACCGCAACGCACTCGACTTGCACGTAAGAGGAATAGCCTACCCGACCGGATCGATCAAAACGAAAATTCGTTTGTAACAATGCATTTAGTAAATCTGAGGGTTTCAACCGTTAAAGTCAAATGTATCATTGGAGCATTTCCAAATGCATTAAAATACAGTCAGACTCTCTCCGAAGATAATTTATATATATACTACAACTTGAAGTTATGTCGAATACTGTACGATATGATTGACTTAATTATGGTATCACGAAGCAATATTTTGTTTTCGATTGTTAGTCGAATTAATCAGTATAACTGCCTTAATTTTAATTCCAGTACTTCCAATTCAGCGTAGAAACACATTTGTTAGTTTAGTCAAACTAGTAACTAGAAGACAAGTGGTTGGCAGTTTTTGCTGTTACTAAATTTTTTTCCTGTTTTGTGTGTTCCACTCTTGCACACTTCTCATCTTATCGCTGCTCTTATGTCATCTCCCTTCCATAAACTAATTTAACTAATTAACTATCTAATTTTTAATGTAAAGTTGGTTTTTGTTAGCACCGATGATTTTAAATCGTGTGTAATAGTGATTTTTCAACTGTGTTGGAAAGGGTGACTTTTGTATATTAGTGCATTTATTCTGCATTCTACTTCTTACTTCTTACTTAGATTTATAAACTGACCTTTCTGTTAACTATAGTTAACTAATTATTACTTCTTTTATTTTCTTGCACACCCTTTGTCTTTTCGAACAACGAGGAAATAGAAATTTCTAATATTAAGCTGTAAGCCGATTGTCTGGGGCCTAGGACAATTCGCCATCGCCGATTTGTCGTCGCCAATTCACCGTCGCCGACTCGTCGTAGGTACAATTCACCGCCGGAAAACTCGCCGTCGGTAAATTCGACGTCAGCGATTAAAGTTTTAAGTCCAGGTACATATCCAAATAATAATATACCGATAATTATATGTAAATAAAATAAAGAAGTTAACATAATTAATGGAAAATAAAATAATTTGTTATTAATTAAATGTGATACATAGATAAAGAAACAGATAAAAAAATTTGGTCTTCTAGGAAGTATTTCTTATTCTTCAGGGTGTTCGTAAAATCCCTCCAATTTTTCTTTTTTATATTTTCAGATTCTGCTCAAAATCATATTTATTTTCATATCAATCAAAATCACTACACATCAAAAGTCGACTGCTTTCAAAATATTGATTCATGAAAGCTCGTCATTTAAAATTATAAATTGAAAAAGGGGTTCTGTAATTAGGAATTTATTTTAACTTGAAATAGAAAAACAATAGTAAACTCCATTTTAATTTACTTGAAACGTACTGAAATTATAGTTATTTTCTTCAATTCGTAGGTATAACTTGGATATTATCTAAAATGGTCAGAAAGTGTTTTAAAGCTTATCAAGCTAAATAAAGCAGTAACATGTGATGTGAATTGGGCGGACGGTAAATTGGATCGACGACGAATTGGTTCTACGACGAATTGGCTACGGTGAATCGGGGACGGCGAGTTGGCGACCGCGAATCGTCCCATCCCCGATTGTCTGCGCCTCTTCTTACATGGCAATGCGTTCATCCATTTGATCTTAAATACTGGGGGCGAGACGACGCAACCCTAGCATGTTACTTCAGTGCTAAGTCCTCTGGAACAGGACCGCAGAAACTACAGCGTGCGGGCCGTCATTACTAACACTACAGATTAAAAATTCAATAAAAACGAATTTCAGGATGTGTCAAAGGAAAGCAATTTTAACGACTATTGTATATTGAAACCGTTCGATATGTTTCGACTTAATAATAATAATAATAATAATAATAATAATAATAAATGCCTTTATTCCAGCTCCATCAATATTACAAAAAAAATAGTAATTCTCTGCTATATAAATGGCCGAAAATGTTTAGGCGATAGTTCAATTAGTAGTAGTTAACTACTACTAAATTGTTCTTCCACTTTAACCTAAATATTACAAAACAAAATTAAATTAAAATAATCCCTAAACTAAATCGTGAATTGTTGCAGGTAACAAAATTAAACAAAAAAAAGAAAATAATAATAATAATAATAATATTTGCATCAAAATTTAAGTGTGTGATACAAGAATCCATCTTCGAAATTTATACTTAAAGACACTCAGAGAACTGTTGCGAACATACAGTGGTAGAGAATTATATATTTTCGCTATATGGTAGGAGAAACTTCTTTCATAGATTGCAGTTTTGTGAGCAGGTGGAGTAATCATACCCTTAAATCTTAAGTTCAAATTATGTACATCAGTTCTGAAAGTTATACGGTTATATAAATAAGCAGGCTGTTTTTTCAATAAAATAGAATGGTAAAGCGTAGTTGTTTGTAAAAGCCTACGATTACTCATACTGAGCCAGTTCAAATCAGATAATTTGTAAGATACTTTATCAAATTTCAGAATACCAAAAATTAATCGCAGACATGCGTTTTGAACCCTTTGAATTCGATTAGATGTATCAACAGATAGGCATGGACCATATGCAGGAGCACAAAATGAAAAATAAGATAACACTAACGCATCACAAAGTAAAGCTTTGCATTGAACAGATAAATAGTGTCTGTGAGGATAGATTAACTTTAAAGTAGCAAAAGCTTTTTGTATGTTATTTAAAATATGAGCATTGTAACGAAATGTATTGTCCATAGTTAGGCCAAGATTTCGTGCGTGATCTTTAACCGGAATTGCTTTTCCAGATACACGCAAATCTGCAGCGTTTTTAACTATATCGACTTTTGTTTTGCTCCCGAATAATAATATTACTGATTTTTCAGAATTTGTCAAGAAAAAGTATTGTGCAGCGTAATCTGACAAATGCGTTAAGTCGTCATTCATTTCGTCTAGCGCAGTTTTATAATTTTCAACAGGAAGCGAATGATAAATTTGTGTGTCGTCCGCATACATATGTAGTTTTGAGATCTTAATACATTTAGGCAATTCAATGGTGTAAATTGAGAATAAAAGAGGACCTAAAATAGAGCCCTGTGGAACACCTTTGCTAATAAACCTCCAATCAGAAATAGAATTTGAAATCCTGACACACTGCAAACGATTAGCGATATAACTTTCTAAAAGATGCAAGGCACTATCAGACAATCCAACATAGCGAAGTATAGCTAATAAAGTTTGATGGTTAATAGTATCAAAAGCTTTACTAAAGTCTATCAGAGTTAATGCTGTAATTTTATTTTGATTCACTGCGAAGTCATCTTCCAGGGGGTTACTTATAGGCGAATAACACAACAAATTGCATACCTAGTTAAAAAATTGCACTTTTCTTTCATGCTCCCTTTTTGATTATGTAAGGTTTAAAAACCCTCCTGGGACTTCATTTTTTTACGTGATGTCTCCATTTACATTGGCTTTAACCTGCTTTAATCTGTAATTTTTTGTGTTATTCGCCTACGAGTAAATCCATTTTTTAAGCCCTTGAAGATAACTTCACACCGAAGTCTAAACAACGTCATACTGATAAGTAAATATCTCAATTTAGTCAGAAATTTGTTAGGGCCAGCCCAAACTTCTACGGTCACGGCTTGTTTAGTCTATACAAAAAGTTGGAACATCGGGGGGGAAATCCAAATGTATTTTAAATTTTGTTTCATTGTTGCACCAATATTTCAAGTGGAGCTTAAATTTAAATCGTTTTTAGAATATGACATTTTAACAAAATATCAAACACCTCTAGTTAATGCTCAAATGAAACTTCAGTATCAATTAAGTGTCAATCAGCATGTGACTGACAATAGCTAGAAGTTCAATCGTTTGTGTTGGATTGCAATAAAGTTTAATGTATTGGAGACTGTGGCTTGTCTAACAATAAATTTAGATTTGACTCCTAACTACAATATGTTTTTTTTTGTGCAGGATTGTCTACGATCGATCAGTAGGGTCGAGGACAATTCGCCGTCGCCGATTGGCCGTCGCCAGTTCGCGATCGCCGACTCGCTGTGCATCCGTACAATTCGCCGTTGGGTGTTAATTCGGTGTTGGCAAATTCGCCGTTGGTAAACTGGCCGCGAGAACGTTTACCGTCGGCAAATAAAGTTACAAATGTACATATGTAACTGTGACAATACAGATTTAAAAAATTCAGTTTGTAATAATAAGTTACCCATTCATTACAAAATACTTATTATTAGAATAACATGTTCGTCGTTAATTTAATATTTGAAGTTGTAATTATTAACGAGCAAATAGCTGAATAAAAGTAATTGGTGACGGCGAGTTGGACCGCGGCGAGTTGGGCTAACGACGAATTAAGTCGACGGCGAATTGGCGATGGCCAATCGGCCAATCGGTAAGTCGGCGACGGCGAACCGTTCCACTCTTACAAACTTAATTTAACGAAACGTTATTTATTACTCCTATACGTAAAAAAAAACAATCAAATTTGGACTAAAACATAAACTCTTTAATAAAAATTATCCACTGGCAAACTTAGTTCGCACATTCGTGTCTTCCCCGAGTAATTGCAGATTTTCAGTTTCATTAGCGTTTGCAGCTTGACTTTGCGTTGAATTCACCTCTGCGTTTTAAATTCACAAGAAATTATAGACTTTTGTATTTGAACAAAGCTATTGCAAGCAACTAACAGAGAATTATAAGGTTGGAATATTTCCAACAACTTGATTTTTAATCTACTCTGTAACAAAAGTTGTTATTGCACTCCACGTAATCTATTATACCAGTAATTATATTATTACGTAACTTTGCTAGTAAACAATAATATGTAATTGCATTAGGTAAAACAACTTAATTAAGTAATTTGAACCCTAGGAGATATTATGCTGCACGATGATAACAATTTTTGTAAAGAAAAAAAGAAATTACACAAATTTGTTACAAAGTGGCAGAAATAGGTGAATGTTTTTTTGGTTAATTAACTGATACTGTCAGTTTTTCACAAATTTTACACAAGAAGTATCACCGTGTGTTCATATTAGGGTTCCTCTCTTAAATATGCGATGACAATTTGAAAGGGTATAAAGGAAGTGAAAATGTTCTATTATAATTAAAGCAAGTAGGTATGATTCGTGCTTTAAGTATTTGAGTTGGCGTAGATCGCTACCTACGTGAGGCCGTGTTACCTGCCTACTGCTACCAAATATATTTTTAATCTTTTTTGCCTTTTTTTCAAGTCATTGTTTGTTCAACTTTCTTATACTCTTATAACTCTTTCGCTACTTAAAAGAAACTGCATTTCAATTCTCATGTTTACCTCATTTCCATGTTACTCTTTTGAATAAGACGTAAGATAATGGGGGGTGGGGCGGGGAAGTTATGCATTTATTTATTTATTTACTTTTCGTGATATAGTTAACTACTTGAAACGAGCATCTTCATTGTTCCACCGGGTAATTTCGAGTAGTGCAATTATAAACTAAATTGAAACATATGTGAGACAGCAAAAAACCAAGTGGGTCGTAGTTTTAATGGCCAGCAGCAGGTCCCGAGTAAGTAGGCAGGTAGTAAGCGAGAAAAGGCATCAAGGTAAGGCTAGTTGAGTAGAGAAACCTGCTTGGTACCATTCAGTTGATGGCAGACACCTGAGGAACCCGCGTTGCTCGCACTCGTACAAGCCATAGAATTTCAGTGACAGCCTCAAATCGTGTGCAACAACACACAGTGCATAAAAGTGATACACCATCGCCACGCCTCCCTCATATATGAGACTCGTACATCGTGTGAAAGAAACGTGAACTATTATTTGAACATTTTTAATATTAATAAATAATGCTTTCGGCGGCGACCGCAACCTTTTGTCTAATTGGATTCTTCTTCGCGTCGTCTTCGGCTAAAGGTGAGTTCGTAGACTTTTACGTGCGCAATTAATGCACCAGCCTTGAATTACTTACATATTTGTTTTAACTATGAAAGAGAAAGTCTTCTTTGTTGTCGTAAGCGCAGCATCATATTTCATTTCAAGTTTCACTCGCTCACTTGAAGTACCTACGATCGAATATTTATTTAAGTAGAATCGCGTCAACTTAATTAATAGCAATATACATTTCGCACACGTACTTTCTTACATCAACGAACACGTGATGTCTGTTGCGCTTTTCGACTTTCCTCCTCCGGCAAGTTCAACGATTTCTACACGCACAAAAGAATTATTTCAGAACGCGAGCATGTTTAAAATGGTGTACAGGCAGATCTGATTTTCATTCTCTTGTAATTACAGTAACTTCCATGGGTGTATTATCGTAACTATAACCCATCATCTATAGGAGCAAAGCAGCTATCGAGCTTCTTCTATATTTCCGATCTAGATAGCCAGTTTGAAGAACGACATACAAATGATAGCCATCTCTAATAATACGTTGTACAAGTAGCAAGGGGGTAAAATACCATGATTACCGGAGATTTTAATAGAATATCAAACAGAGTTTGCGATCGAAATTGATTTGAGCAATAAATTTGATCTATACATAGCCTTCCTCTATAAACGACATGTACAGAATATCTTCAAATCGTCCATAAAGCGTTTTAATAATTCTTTTAGTGTGATGACTTGAAATCACGGGCTGTAAAATGCGAGAACGGTTGAGATTCGAAAAGTGTTGTTCATTCTGAAGATTGCTTTTTATGTATAATAATTAAAATCGCCGCGAGGAAGATGCCATGCAAAATTTAATGGGTTTTGTTTGCGTTTTATTGCAGTTCGAACAAGTTGCTAGCGTGAGGAAAAATTATGTAATTCAGAAAATAACGCATTCACACTGTTCGTGAGTGTGCACTCGAGAGATCTTCCAATACCAATTCGGTTAAATCGAAGAAGCAAAAGTTAATTCGCATCTAATAACCAGAGGGCGAAATTTCGGAGCCTTTTTTCTAATCGACTGATCAGTAGGACTACGTCGCTGCTTCGACCGATTAGAAAAAGGCCCCCAAATTCCGTCCTCTGCTAACGTTTCTTTTTCTTGGTTGTTCTCAAGAAATTTCTTAAGAAGTTTCTCGTTTATAACTTTCTTATTAGGGCTCTCTGATACGATGAAAAAAAATTAGGTAAAAATTTATTAAAAATCGAGAGGGAAATATAAAATCAACCAATCAAGATGCACTATGATAGCCTCTCTCGCTCACTTTATAACAAAATTGATCACAAATTCAACATCATGTTACAACCATTATGAAAATTTTTATTGATCTTCCTTAAAGCAGTTTTTATTCATGCATCAATCTCGCACAGTTGCAAACAAACATATCGTTTCATCGCAGGCATCTTCAATTATAAAACTGAACTTAGAATATTCGTTTTGATTTTTATTCCAACCGCCATATTTTTTCTTAATTTTTGTATAAATAAAAGTGTTATAACTTGTCGACCTTCTTGGAAAATGTTTATCAAAATGTGTAACTTTAAATTACTGATAATATAAATCTCCAGGAAATTTTATGTTGTTTTTTAACTCTTTCCACAAAAATTCAGTTCATTTTATTTTTGTTCCAAAATCAACCTATTAATGTAAGTCCTGAAAATAAATTACTTGTCCAAACGTGCAAGCAAAAATATTGAAAATACTTTACCAAAAGCGAATATAAAAAACTAAGTTTCAAAATAATCTGAATTGAATATGAAACTATTAAATACTGTGTGTTAATCCCGTACGTCACGATGTTCATTTTTGTGTAAAATTTGTTACAACGTGAGGGAAAGATCGGTTACTACAGTGGCTGGGTAGCAAACTGTAGTTTTGAACATATTACTGTACATTGCAGTCAAAAAGTTTAAGACCACTAACAAAATAAGAAAGAAAAACAAACCTGAGCAGGTGAATGCTTATTATACGTAATAAAATTAATAATACAATCTATCGAATAACTTAAAGTAATTAAGAAATATAAGAAATTGTTAATTAACTAAATAATCCAATAATTAAACATCTTCTTCATTCAAACGATGAGTAAAGAATACACAAAACATTGTGGATACAATAAGCAAAGGTAAGGCAACAACAAACACGACCAACTCGATTTTATGAAATAGAAACGTAACAAAAACATACATGTTCAAAACCATATTTGAAAGTACAGTCAACTAAGGAAGTTGCGTTTATTAGCTGCCAAGAAGTGCTGCAAGAAAATTAAAATTAAAAAAAAATTACAAATAATAGATGATGATTTGATAAACGAGCCAAATGACATTGCAGACGAAATTAAATGAGACCAACTAATTGGCGAGAATTATCATGGAATGGAAACCACACGAAAAAAAGAGATGAAGACCACCCAACACGCGGCAAAGAGGAATTATGAAAGCAGTGTCTGATAGAGAGAGAGAAAGAGAAAGAGAGATTGGATGTCGCAGAGCGACGACGAAAACGACCACTTACATACAGGCCGTCTCAAAAGGAACCCCGTACTTTAGAGATTCGATTCCGCTCAAACAGATTGAAATGAAAGAACCATTAAAGTTCCAAAATGACTTCGTCAACGAATTATGAAAAGAAAGCAAACAAATTATTTTTTTATTACGTTAAGAAAAAGTAGATTTTATAATACGAAGTGGTTTAAAATTGACTAACTGCTCGTGCTTACCAACAAATGCTTAGATTTGGCAACAAAACTACAGAACGTTAATAGGAGCAGTGGAGACAAGACAACAACCATCCGGAGTTTGGTAAGAATTATCCTCCGTTTAATATCTGTATATTGAATAGAGAAAGCAAAACGTGACATGCAAACCTCTACAAACACAAACTAGGCGTAAGGTCATCTTAAGACGACTGATTCGCTCCAGGCGTGTCGCAGATTAATAAAGCCAAAACTGACCGTACCCCTATTGAAGAGTAAGGAAGGGTATGGGGAGTAGATAGCAAGGAATTCTCTAGCTCAGATGGAGATGGGGATGGGTCGAACTTCGACGATAATTTGTTTAAGGCCGCCAGAGATAATTGTTCAACAGGAAACCCTGACAATCCAAATCGCTTATCTCTCGATGACGTTGCGCCGCACGTTTTCAATAAGCAAACTAATTGCAATCAAAGTACAAATCAATTAATTTTGCTGAAAATCGCTGTAAAATCGACTGAAATCATTTGTTTTTATCATTTTTTAAATTATGTTATTTTTTTAACTCCATTAATTCATTTTCTTCGTTTTCTCTATCTAAATTGTGTTGTAAAATCGATTGTATTTTCTTTTTTTATTTATTTTTTAATATAGGCTTACGTGTTTTTTGTTTTGTTGTTCATTTGTTTTCTAGGTTTCGTCGTCTTTCTCGTAAAACAAATTTTATTTCTTTGTTTTTCCAGCTATCCTTTCAAACTGTTTCATTTTAATTTTTTCATTTATTAATCTTCTGAATTTTGTTGTAAAATCGATTGTATTCTCGTCGACTTTCTCCTGGAACTGTTTTTTTTCCCATTAATTATTAATTTTGTTACAAAATCATCGTCCTCCTTTGTTTTTGTTATTATTTTTTTAATGTTGTTATGTGTTTCTTAAAATCTTTCCGTTTGTTTTCTTTGTTTCATCAGCTCGAACGTTTTTTTTATTTATTAATTTTCCTGAATTTTATTGTAAAATCGACCGTCATTTGTTTTTTTTATCAAGAAAAGAAAATTTTTCCAAGTGTCCGCTACAAAATAATTATGTATTCTATAATTGTGTTATTTCATTTACTTAACTCCATTGTTTCATTTCCTCTATCTAAACAGTGTTGTAAAATCGTTTGCATTTTGTTTTTATTTTCATTTTTTAATATTCTTATATGACTTTTTTTTTAATTCTGTCCGTTTGTTTTCTGTTTCGTCATCTCTCATTTCAAACAAATTTTCTCATCTCATTAATCTACTTGTTTTTAATATATTTATCACTTTTAACTATTGTTATTTTCTGTTTAAAAAAACCTATTGTATTATTTTCTCTGTTTTCTCAACGGTCTTTTCCATTTTCTTTATTTATTAAGCTATTAAACTGTATTCTAAAATATTAAAACTATTAGTTTTTATATTTTAAGTAGTTTGCTTTGTGATAGAATCGATCGTCTTTTGTTTCTATTGTTACGTGTTAATTTCTCGGGTTACTTTCGGCAACCCCGTGCGGTAATTTTGTTCATTTGTTTTCCATGTGCCGTCGTCATCTCGTCATTTCAAACAATTTTTCTTATTTTATTAATCTACTCGTTTTTAACGTTTTTATCATTTTAAAAAAATATTATTAGTTTCCATTAAAGAAAATCTGTCATTTTATTTTCTCTGCTTTGTCAACGGTCTTCTATTTCTTTTTTCAATTTATTAATCTGTTAAACTGCACTATGACATCTTAAAAGTTTATTTTATTTTTTATAGTCATTCTTTTCATATTAGTTTTCCTTGTGATGTAATCGACTGTCTTTTGTTTATGTTTTTTTTTTTAAACTTACACAGAGTGTCCCAGAGCTCCGTAAAAGTTCCATAACTTTCTTGCTATTCCAGGTATCGACTCAATTTTTTTTTGTATAACAGAAGCGCTTCCATTGCACATTTTAAAATTATTTTCGTTTGTATACAGGGTGTCCAAGTGTTATAAAAATATTAAAGTTACGTTTTTTTTTCAATTGAAACACCCCATTTTGACTTCATTTTTGGATTCTACACTAAATTTTGCGTTAAATTTATTTGAGTAATTTTTACGTATCAATCATACTTTTTGATGTGAGTCAATGTTTTCTCGAAAATTTCCGGATGCAAGGTTCCATTCAAGAAATCGTAACTTCTAAATCACTAAAGATAACGCAACCGATTTTTTTTCAGTCAATGCCAAGGCCGTGGCCAATCTTTCGAGATCAAGCCGAGTCGTGAAGGGATGTTTCAAGGCATACTACGTTTTTTTGAATATGAATAATTATAAATAGTAAAAACTCCATTTTTTCAAATAGAACACCCTGTATATTTTTACTCTATTCTATGGTGTTTTTGACAAGATTTTCAATGATATACAGTGTGTAGGGTCAACAACTGAAAGTTTCTAGTAGTTTGGTGCCAAAATGAAAAGCGATTAAAATTTTCAACCAACGTCGCACCAGTTACGGATACACTGTGTAAAAAAGTGCGAATTTCATTGGTTTAATATTTTATTCGCCTTGCATGATTATCCGCGATCAATCAGTAGGACTGCGGCTTTAAGTTCAAATTTATCCTCCCAGCTCGCGTGAATTAGAAGTTCTCTTGATGATTCAAGAAAATTCTAATTGCCCGTCAAAGATGGTCTAATACGTCGGATTGGTCGATGATGATCTTAAATCATGGACGACCCTCTCGACTCCCGCAGTATGACAATCGCTCAGGTTTAGTTTCTTCCGGCAAGTTCAATTCGAAGAGGTATTTCAGACACGAAGAGACATATCCGACACGCAGGGCATATGTGGGCTGCTGGAAAATTTTCTGGGATCTAGTAGGTCTAGAATTGTCAGCGTCTATCAACTGTCATATTTGAAAAATTTGACGTTTTTCGCCTATAATTCTATTGACAGTTCCTATCCAAGTGAACTAGTTTTGTTTGTACAGCATTTGAGAAAAAGTAATTTTGTGTAAACATGGAAATCTCGCCTGAAAATTTTCGTGCCATGATTTTTTACGATTTCAAATGTGGTCTAACGCCGAAATAATGCCTCGATCGGCTTCATTTGGCTTTTGGAGATGAAGCACCATCAAAGAGCAGTGTTTATAATTGGTTTGCCGAATTCCAGCGTGGACGTACCTTTATCAGTGACGAATTTCCTGAAGGTCGTCCATCAACATCTGTTGTTGCCACTAATGTAGATGCTGTGCGTGAAATGCTTGAGCTAGATCGACATGTGGCATACCGTGAGATTCAAGCATCCTTACGCATTGACATGAAAGCAATTCACCAGATTTTGCATGATCATTCGAACGTACGAAAGCTTTGCAGTCGTTGGATCCCACACAATTTAACAGAAGCGCAAAAGCAGGGTCGTGTCAAATGGTGCGAAGAAATGCTCAAGAAATTCAACGGAGGTCTTTCAAATTTAGTTTATAACATCGTTACTGGTGACGAAACGTGGATCTATTCGTACGAGCCAGAAAGTAAACAACAATCTACCGTTTGGGTATTTCAAAATGAACCAAAACCAACAAAAGTTGTATTTAAGTTAATGAGGTCTATTCGGCAGCATTGATATGGACTTTATACGTAACAATTATTGCTATGAATCAAGTGACCTTGCAAAATCGGTATTCTGTAAACAGTTGCGTAACAACTTGCAATCTGTATTAAGTGTGATATCGATTTAATACGCATCTCTCTTCGATTGGCGGTCGGCAATCGACTTGAATTGCTATAAAATCGTATTAAGTTCTCGTCAATTATCGAAGACCGTATCAATTGATGTATGCATATCAATGTTACAGAATAGCCCTGAATGTATATTTAAAGGCAGATGTTTTTTTTTTTCTGTTTTTCAAATCGATAGTATATACTGCGTTTTTTTTCTAATTACTATTCGTTTGAGCAGTCCATAAAATCAGTTGTCACTGTTTACACAGACGTGTGCTGCAATTAAAACGCAACTGCCACGGCAAGGTCCACGGGGGGGAAAAAATGGAAAACAACGAGAGACACGAATCGTACAGTTAGTCCTAATGAATGTTTACGGTGTTTTCGCAAATACACAATCGTAAACGTTTTTCCCTGGCAAAAATCTAAATTGTTTTAGCTCTCGGAATTGCCGGGACGACGATGCATCGCAAACGCGGAAACAAGAAGTTATAATTTCGCAGAGATTAATATTGCGCGCGGAGGAGAAAGAAAGAACGAATGAATGCATGCATTCATTCTCTTAATGCCGAGAATAAAAAACCGATATTTGATTTATATTCTTTGTTAGCTGTGAATAACGACTTTGCAATTAAAGCGATGGATCTTGGAGCCTGGCTGAAAGGGGTTTATTTATGGCCGATTCTTGCAACTAGACAACCGGACTAATTGAAAGCAATAATTACTGACTTGGGAGTACAGGCAAAAAAAAAACTGAATTACTTGCAGATTATATTTAATATTTGTTTTCTCCCAGTTTTCTCTCGCAAAGAACACTAATTATTTCATTATTCGTGTTTATATATCTCCAGTCTTGAACAAGAGATGGCTCTATAATTTAATTCGATAATTCCATTGCAACATTACAAAAAAAAGGAACCATACGTCACAGTGTTAAATATAAATTCCTGTTAAAATATGTATCAATAAATTCGCATGCCCTACATTTAAATCGCCTATATTCCCAATAATAAACTACAGGGGCAATAAATAACGCAGCGTCCGGCATTTTTGTATTTACCAAACGCATTTAATTAAAATAATTATCTTACATAGAACACGCAGTGCCAGAGGAACATCGAGTTGTTATTTACATATACATTTTTTTTTACTTAATTCAACCCCGATTCCCATGGATGGCGTTATCTAAGCAACGCACATACCATACATAAATATCGAATGTGTATAACGGTATTAATTTAATTTTTACGCGCAGGTGGATACGTTTTAAATTACAAATACGCTCAATTACCTATATATATATATCTGTAAATTATTATAATCGCAGGATTGTGTGACCGTTCGTTCGTTCGTTGTGAAATAAACGTACAGACGGAATACATATTAATGATTCAATTAATATTTTGTTTACGGCTGTTTCACACGCGAAGTAAACAAACAGGTCTTAAACAAACAGTTGTTTAACATACACAAGAAGCAAGTAATTAAAAATTATTTAATTTTACAGGATAACCAATCCATTTTGTATGTCCTACAAAATCCTTAAGTTCATTTTCTGCATTTTAAATAATTCTGTGTTTGTAATTGAGGTCAAAGTATGAGTTGCATACCGCTCCTAAAATAGTTCTTCTCAAATAATAATTTCGACGAACGAATAAGTTTATAATAGTCCGTCGTTGAATAATAATTTGCATTTTAAGCTCGGTGGCCGGCCTTTCATCTCTTAAGCTAATCGCTAATTGATGGTAACGGACACTATAGGAATTGGGATTTTTATCGACGTTTCTGTTGGGAACGTAGCACAGTTCGTACGGTAACGTTAGCTTCAAATCATTATGATTAGAGACGAACGCGGGTTTCTTTGAGCGGATGCAAGCGTTTAGAGACAATGCAATAAAATCTACGAGCAAGAGCGATAATTGCAACGATATTAAATGTAAGTAAGTAAGCGCGATGATACGCTTAAGGATTTGCAGTTCTCTTTCTGTTCGTGCGTAATTGAACACTGATCGAAATTAGGTACGGTATAATCAACCCTCGGAGAAATTTATTTTAATACCGCGCTCCGCCTACGATCCCTATGCGGTTCGTCTCATAAAGAACAACTGTCAATAGTTAATATTATTCTCATTAACCAATCATATTTGACAAATACAGTTTACCAAGACTACGACGAATTAACTAATGAGAAAACGCCTCCCTTTACAGAAAACAAATATGATAATTATTGCTATTATAATAAGAAACGTGTATCGTTCTTAGTAGGGTGGGTTTGAGAAAATAAAATACTTTCACAACTACTTCTGCACTATTTTTAAATTCGTTGACATTTGCGTTTGTTGACGCAACGACTTGAATCTCTTTACCAATTTAAATGAGGTAAACTGTTTGTGCAATAATTGCAAATTATATAATAACTTTATTAATTCCATTTATTTTCCGTTAAGCTTTATAAAAACTTGTATATAATTGCTTAAATATACTGTACATTTAGGTGTTCTCTCAAACTGCTTTTTACACTTACGTTGTCAATTTATTTTCTGACTATATAAAAAAATTGGAAGTTGTTACTTAATCGTTATTATATCATACAACTCCTAACGGAGTAGAGGAAACATATTACACATATTGCGATAGATATATTAGTATCTCACAGCATCCATAGTATTCCATAAGCACAAATAAATAAATCAGCTGAATTAGTTTGCAGCTTTCCAGAACATACTTGCGGCATACGCAAAAAAACAAGCGTCCCCGGCGACCCTTGTTAAAAGAAAATAGGCTGGCGAAGTACCTGGACGCCCCGAACCCACAATCGTATTTCGATCTTTTTCTTTAATTGAAAAATAAAAACAATAGAGCAAAACATCCTGAATTATTCGTTTATCTGAAAGTAAGGAAAACGATAAACAGAATCCAAAATTTAGATCGTTTCTTTTTCTTTTCGTAGAATAAAACAGTTTTTTTTAATGAGAAAAATAAGAAATGAGAAAAAGATAAAACAAAAGACGATCGATTTTGCAATATTTTGCTTCATCCGGAGGAGAAGGAGAACAGGAAAAATGAAACAAACCAAAACAATAATGAAATGCAATTTGCATTATTCTTTAGCAATGAGAGAGAAAAGAAAAGAAAAGCAAAAGACGGAACGATCAATTTCGATCTTTTTTGATTGAAAAACAAAAACAAAAGGGAGAGAAAGCCCAAAAATGTAGGAAAAGCAAGAAAAAAGAACGTGAACTATTCGATTACCTGAAAGAGAGGAGAACAGAATCCAAAATTTAGATTTAGTTTCTTTTGTCTTTTTGTATAATAAGAAATTTCTTTTTTATTAAATAACAAAAAGACAAAACAAAAGAAGATCGACTTTGCAATATTTTGCTGTATCAAGAGAGTAAGAACAGGAACAAAAAAGCAAAACAAAAGTTCACAGAACGAAAGAACTATCAAACGCAATTTGCATTATTCTTTAATAATGACAGAGGAAAGATAAAACAAAAGACGATGGATTTTGCAATATTTTGCTTCATCCGGAGGAGAAGAAGAACAGGAAAAATGAAACAAACCAAAACAATAATGAAATGCAATTTGCATTATTCTTAAGCAATGAGAGAGAAAAGAAAAGAAAAGCAAAAGACGAACGATCAATTTCGATCTTTTTTGATTGAAAAACAAAAACAAAAGGGAGAGAAAGTCCAAAAATGTAGGAAAAGCAAGAAAAAAGAACGTAAACCATTCGATTACCTGAAAGAGAGGAGAACAGAATCCAAAATTTAGATTTAGATACTCTTGTCTTCTTGTATAATAAGAAATTTCCTTTTTTTTTAAATAACAAAGAGACAAAACAAAAGAAGATCGACTTTGCAATATTTTGCTGTATCAAGAGAGTAAGAACACGAACAAAAAAGCAAAACAAAAGTTCACAGAACAAAAGTTCACAGAACAAAACAACTATCAAACGCAATTTGCATTATTCTTTAATAATGACAGAGGAAAGATAAAACAAAAGACGATCGATTTTGTAATATTTTGCTTCATCCGGAGGAGAAGAAGAACGGGAAAAATGAAACAAGCCAAAACGATAATGAAATGCAATTTGCATTATTCTTTAACAATGAGAGAGAAAAGAAAAGAAAAGCAAGAGACGAACGATTAATTTCGATCTTTCTTGATTGAAAAACAAAAACAAAAGGGAGAGAAAGTCCAAAAATGTAGGAAAAGCAAGAAAAAAGAAGGTAAACCATTCGATTACCTGAAAGAGAGGAGAACAGAATCCAAAATTTAGATTTAGATACTCTTGTCTTCTTGTATAATAAGAAATTTCCTTTTTTTTTAAATAACAAAAAGACAAAACAAAAGAAGATCGACTTTGCAATATTTTGCTGTATCAAGAGAGTAAGAACAGGAACAAAAAAGCAAAACAAAAGTTCACAGAACAAAACAACTATCAAACGGAATTTGCATTATTCTTTAATAATGACAGAGGAAAGATAAAACAAAAGACGATCGATTTTGCAATATTTTGCTTCATCCGGAGAAGAAGAAGAACAGGAAAAATGAAACAAGCCAAAACAATAATGAAATGCAATTTGCATTATTCTTTAACAATTAGAGAGAAAAGAAAAGAAAAGCAAAAGACGAACGATTAATTTCGATCTTTTTTGATTGAAAAACAAAAACAAAAACAAAAGGGAGAGAAAGTCCAAAAATGTAGGAAAAGCAAGAAAAAAGAACGTAAACTATTCGATTACCTGAAAGAGAGGAGAACAGAATCCAAAATTTAGATTTAGTTTCTCTTGTCTTCCTGTATATTCTTGTATAATAAGAAATTTTCTTTTTTTTTTAATAAAAAGGCAAAACAAAAGAAGATCGACTTTGCAATGTTTTGCTGTTTCATGAGAAGAAGAAACCAGGAAGAAAAAAGCGAAACAAAACAACTATCAAACGCAATTTGCATTATTCTTTAATAATGAGAGAGGGAAGAAAAACAAAAGACGAACGATTAATTAAAAAATAATTGATCTCTTCTAAATGAGACACAAAAACAAAAGAGAGAGTGAGAGAAAGTCCGAAAATGTAAGAAAGCAAGAAAAAAGAAACTGAACTATTCGACTTGGTACTTGAAAGGAAGGAAGACGAAACACAGAACTCAAAATATATTTCTTTTTAAATAAGGAAAAAACAAAAGACGATGGAAATCCTAATTCCGACCTTCTAAAGAAAGACTAAAGCCAAATCCAAAAATAAAAACTGATCGAATGTGATTCGTTCTTCGTCGAGTAACGGTACAGAAAAGGTCGAAAGCTTTATCTCATCAATTCGTATTCTTAGACATAAAAAATTCATTTTTACGCTTAATCTTAATTGGTGCAGTAGAGTCAAATAGGATTAATAAAATTCTTTTGTTTATTCCAAATTGTCCCGTATGGGAACAATCCCTTGCGCATCTGTGGGCGGCTTCGCCTTAACTAATCGACGACTGTGGAGGTTCTCTTCAACAAGGCCCACTTTATACAGGCCTAATTCATTAGGTGGGAGAATACTTCGACATAAAAATTGAGTCATCTGAAATACTGTTCAGCACAAAAATTCACCATTTTTAGTTTATATTCTAAGGTCTGATGTTCTTACGCGATGATGAGGACGTTGTTGTCCTTAACTTAATCTTCGTCTTAACTGTCTTTAGTCCAATTGGTGATTCAGTCCAATTTAACTCCCATTTATTGCATGAAGAGCTAATTGAAAATAATTAAAAAACAAACTTAGCGTTTAGTGTTGGGTATTTATCATTTCTTTTATCGCAGGTTGGAAATGTGTTTCTTTTAATAGTCGATTTACAAAAAAATGAAACTTCTGTTTTATGTTCTCGACTCCTCCTCGAAATAAAATCATATTAAGCGATGGTTAACGTTGAACAGAGAGTTCGCCGGGTGTGTAACACTTTGTAACCAACTCCTCCGGCGCACATAATTTAAGACCTTCAAATATAATTGCAGGTCGACTTTTATTCATTTTAATCGCGAGCCCGCGAATTAGCGTTCGTTACATCGCAGCGCTGGTGGGTACTTATATCCTTGATGACATCTATTGTATCTGGCAGAAATTTCTCGGCAATAATCTCACATTAAACAGCACCTGAAATTACAGGTCTGAAGAGCAGACACGGGGGGGCATTAAGTCGGAATTGGAAAATTCACAATGCATTTATTTACTGTGCGCCGCAAATCAGATATAAGGAGGAAGTATAAACGAGCTTAGTCACTCAAGTATCAATTTTATCTAAGCTCTCCGGTATTAAACTTTGATGGAAGGCGCATTATAACTGTTTTGCAAGTCGGAGACTTGATCAATTGATTACCACACACCACTTACGCTTCAAATATTAATGAAATAAACGTCGTCTTTTGCATTACTAAGATAAATCAGAGGAGAGAACCGCGTCGTCATCATTAAATTTCACTGTTTAATTTCTGGGCAATTTGTAGTTACAGATCAGTAGCCAACGGTTACACTGTATTTGCATGAATTCATATTTTCCAGTGTTAGCGTGAAACTATTCCTGTGAATGCATGAAATTGCAAATTCTCTTTTGTTATCCACCTACATGCATTATGCATATAAAATAAATATTTTCGATAGATGAAATACCTAGGTGTTCCGTTTGAATCCGGACCCCAAGAAACGAAATTATTCTCCGTTCATGTTCAGCGTCATTAATTCCACGTGAAGAAAAGAAGAAGAAAAAAAAAACATGTTCGCATGGTGATGAGAACTTTCACAATTAAGCATGTACCTCGCCAAGAAGCTTGCTTGTACGTACGAGTAATTGATTTTCTATAGCCAAACGTTATGTGTGCATGATTGAACATGCATCGCGGAATAAATTGATATGTTTGCTGCGATTTATAGCTCTTCCTGTGAACGTCCTTGCAAGTATTTTCTTTCTTTTTTTCTTTTCGTTCCTCCCGTAGAGCCGAAGTACATGGGAAAGAATGAGGGTGCGTTAAATTTCTAACAACTGAGGAGTTATTATCTGCATCGAGGAACGCCCTCGATCTCTCTGGCGAGCTGTTCTTTTAATCTAGTTGTCTGGAACGAGTTTAAACTCTATTAAAAAAAGGTTCTTGGAAGCGTAGTCTACGTTTATAATTAATTTAGGTCTCATAATGACGTGCATGATGTATTCATAAATGAGTCCCGTGCACAAAGTTTTCAACTGAATTAAAGTTTCTTTTTTTTTTTTTTTTTGGAGTATTCCATTAAGTTTGAATCTTTAAAGTAAACGAAAAATGCTGCTTTTAACAGAGGTGTTTAAAGTCGTCTGCTTTGTTATTTTCCCAAGACAAACTACTTAGCATACGTATGTTCAAGTATGATATTAAATAATTCTCTTTTTGATCTGATTCTTTATTATACATTTTTGTAGAAAAAAATTATTGAGGCAGAATGCTTCTGCGTTCCTTAAATTCAAATTGGGAAAAGCCAGATGGAACGTATTTTATATACAGCGTGAACACAACGGAGAAATGAAGAGTTATGACAATCAACAGCACATTGAGAAGAAATAACATATCGAGATGATAGTACAAGAGTTCCCAATAAACTAAAGGAAGTTTTAAGAAAATGCAGACTATATTGAATTTCAATAAATTAAGATGGTGGTAATATCCGAAAAACTAGTACGAAAAATCATCGAACAAGTTAGATCATTGTATGCAGAGAAGATTAATGGATGACAAGAAGAAGACCTTAACAGGAGTCTATCTGGAAAACAATTTGGATTGCAAAAGGAGAAAGATTTATAAAAAATGAATAAATATTGCATATGTCAAATACACACAGGTATAAGACGTGAAGAACCACCATAACAAACCTTGCACAAAATAATAGAAAAAAGTCACGCAAAAAGAGAAAACATGTTAACAAAACTAAAATATTGACAACGATTAAAAACCGTCAAAGATTTGTACGTCAATAAAAGGATCTCTTAAGTTACTGAGTGATCTGATGTGCTGACTATTAAATGAGTTGGAGGAGACATTTTGAACGTACCTACTTGCAATGAAGGGCTTAAGTAGCCATCGCTTTTTGACCTAACATTACAATGCATTAGGATTGACAAGACGTTTTGGTTTGCAGTGAAACTCTCGAGTTACTGACGAAGCCCCAAAGAGGGCTGAAACAGCAGTACAGAGGATGCTCGAGGGGTCCACTGCAATCAAAAATTATTTTGCAACAAAATTTTCATTACCTATTTGCGTTGTTAGAAAAGAACATAACAACAACAAGAAATAAAAAATCCTATCGGGCCTTAGTCGATTAGGGCATTTCTGAGATTTCTCCTATACCTTATTGTAGGGATTAACATGTTAATACTATTATTTATTATTATTATTATTATTTAGAAAAATTTTGTGCAAATCGTTTTTGATTGCAGTGAGAACCTCGAGCAGCCTCTGGACAGCTGTTTCAGCCCTGCTTGGGGCTTCTTCAGCAGAAACGTAGCTCGACATTCCCACTGCAGACCAAAAACGACTTGCCCAATTTATTCGCAAATAAATTGGGCATTAAGTTAACATTGTTTTCGCGTATCGCTCACGATGAGAAGTTAATTTAAGCGAATCTTTGATTCACATTTTGTCTGGACCTGTGCGAACCACGCTTATTTATTTCAGTTTTTGCTGTTTCGTTAATCTTGTAATCATTGTGTTAAATATATATTTTTTAAGAACATTGTGGTGTTTGAATGCTTTGGATGCCCGAGCGTGACGTTACTCCTGAAGTTTTCCGAATTTTGGCGCACGCTGTGATCATTGGGAGTCTGTTTTACAGTGGCGTAGTAATCAGCTGGGGTCCAAACTCCCTGACGCCCTTGAATATTAATTTTTTGATCTATCCCTTTCTCCATCTGAGTACTAGCTCGGGATAAGATCTTTAGATTTGATTGACATTTAACATGTTGGAGAGGGTTCGAAACACAGCGTTACGTTTCGTTAGTAATGTCAGATTTTATAGTTCGCTGACATAACTTGATATGATTGTCCCGTGAATTAGAATGAATAAAACATAGTATTGCTATTTCGTAGCATACCGAGCATAAAAAACGGCGGATCTGACGTTGTGTTTCTGAACCCTCCCCGACATGTTAAATGTCAATCAAATCTAGGGACCCTAGCTCGGGTCAGCTGATAGATTCTTTCAGCGTTAACGTGCCACCGTTTTCGTTAAGTAATCAGGAGGTAACGTAATTTTATTTTGGTGGGAGCAAATCTATACTGAAACTATATTATGCAAACTTAGGCTGCTTCGTGAGTAGTCGCCTGTGTCTTCTGCTTGCTTGATGAAATTTACGTGCGCACCAAGTATATAAACATAAACAATATTTATTTATTACATAAAATCCTTTTTAATGTTTATTATGCCTTCTATTTGTGACTTTGAATAGTATTTTAATTATTTTCTGTTTTTAATTAGCCCGTAATTAATTTATTATTGCCCATTAAAATATGTATAAAATTTTCCGCAATAAAATTGCCAGTTCCCGTACAGACTTTTCGTTTTATTGCAACGGCGAATAGTTTGTGCCCGGATGGATGGTTCATCGGGTGTTTTCACACGATGGTTCTGAGAAAATCAGTAAATCCACGGAGCAAAATACATATTCCGCTCGCACATGAGCACATCCTTCGACGTTTATTTATGACGCCGTCCACAAAGAGTCACAGTTACACGTCCGTGCCCATCGCCGGTGAATACGCAGGTGTAACCACTTACGCAGGTTCATGACCACAATAAGTAAAACCAGAATTTAATATTTACACATCATAAATTATAATTACCGCGTTTCTTATTTTTAACATCGCCGTATCTACATACATACATACACGGTAAGTACCGTTCGGGTAATGAAAGGAGAAGTCCTTACCCACGGATATACGTACAAGTCTCGCTTTTTGCTTTCTAGCATTCTTTTCTGTAATTAATTTCTTCCCAGCGTCGCCGTTTTATTATCGCGTTCCGGAAAACTCCGGGCGCGAAAAGGAAATTTGGCTGATGCTCCGAAATGTTCGTGTAATTTTAATGACCGGAGACTGATTTTAATGCTTCGCAGGCAGGCCGTATATGGATGGGGGGCCTACATGAAATCCATCTCTGCGGACCATACGTTCCGATGGATAAACCGTTATGCGTTGAATATTTTAATCTGTTTTTTTTTTGTATGTACCGCTGCGCATGTTACACGATCGCCAATATTTTAATTAAATAAAATCTGCGCTCGTATCGCCACTGGCAGTTACATAAATTTAATGTTTCAAATTTCGCACAGAGAGGGAGAGAGAGCATTTTATTAATTTATGGCCACGCAAAATTATATTGTTTGTTGGCAACTATTTATAATAAACAACAAAATGTATTGCGAGTAGAAAGCAATCGATCATTTTAGATGGGACAATTATTACAACACCCTTATGCATAACAGAGGGTATACTCCAGAGGTCTATATTTGGACCATTATCGTACGTATAATTTTAAATCTGCGGTTAGATCATTTCTATATTGACTGACGTCTTTGAGATTTATTATTTTGTTCCTTTTGATGACGATTTTCAAGGTTGCAGTAAAATCAACGCGGATCTTAGCAATTTGATTATAAAAAAAAAACTCCTTGATAACATTCTCTTCGTATAAATCTTTCTAAAACGTTTTAGTTCCATAAAAATAAAAATAATGGCGTTAGTTTTAAAAAATGTATTGAATATTTATTTATGCTAACAACGAAATAGAAATTTCAAGAATTTGTTTATTTTGCTTTATAAATTCTCTGTTGAATTATTGTCACGTGTTTGAAGTTCAAGTAGATGAGTTGCCCGAGTAGTATACGGGGTGATTCAGGTTACTATAGAATTTGCAGTTGTACGTTAGCGATCACAATCTATTAAATATAATATTTTTAACTTGCAAGGCACTTCCGTTTACGCCGTAAGTTGCTGTGGATATGTTTAACTAATCCTGAATCTTTAGCTCTACGCTGTGATCAAAGAGTTTAGCCTCCAAAATACCCTTAATCATAATGAAACCCAAATTATTTATAGAATGTAAACCTTAAGAATTCAGATCGGGCCACCAGCATTTACTTTCTTTCAGTAATCGGAAGAAGGACCTGCGGGGTTAAGGTCAAAATCCCTGGGTTTGAGAGTGATGAAGAATGAAGGAATTCGTGAACGACTGAAGGAGACGATAAAGAATAGTTTTTGAATAGTATTAGCAGTGCCGGCTTAAGTCTTCTGGTGATCCCTGGCACTTTTGGTTTTGGAGGCCACCTTACGAAAGCTAATGATACGTACATCATATACGATTCTTATTTATAGTATCTGCACAGAGAAACTCGTAATCGTAATTATTCGATAATAAAACGGAGTTGGTCCTTAACGATATCAATATTATTGGAGGCAGAATAAAAACTAAGAGATCTTGAAAAAATGAAGAAAAAATACTGAAAAGCTCAGTTCAAAAAAAAAATCTATACACTAAGGCGCGGCAGGAATTAACTAGGAATCAAGAATCAGTTGCGCTAGGAGTCAAGAATCAGTTGCGCCATCTCCTGATGAATAGAGTAAACAATTTTAATCTAATCTCCTGTTATAACATTTTATCTTTATCAACAGAAATCTGCCTACTAACTAACGCATAGGTTTTAATTTGAAACATAAAATCAGGGTATGACAAAAATTAAAAATGTGTTGCGTCATCTCGTAATAATTATTTTATGATAAAATGAACCTGATCAATATTATTGAATGCAAAGTAAAAATTAAAGGAGCTTTGAAAAAAGCACAGTTAAAAAAAAGATATGAAAAAGGCGTGACAGGATTCAAGAATCAGGTGCACCATCTCTTTCATCTTTACCAACAAAAACCTGTCTATTAAACTCTCATAGGTTTTAATTGAAAATGTAAAATCATGGCATAACAGAATTAGAGAGAGAGATTGTATTAAAAAAATCCCTAATAATTTTACATTTCCCTGGTTCTTCTTTTAGAACACACTTGTTACAAACGATTCATTGGTTCAATCATCCAAAAAAACATTTGCTGCTTATTAACAAATAGTATTAGTCATCACAGTAACCTGAAAGTATTCAATTACTGTTCACGAGCAAAAATCAACAAATTGCGTCCGCTATAAGAAAGTTAGTTATCAAGATTTTCCCTGCCAAACAAACAAAAATAAAGTGAAATATTAATTTTCGAACGGAAACCTCTAATTGAATCTCTATTTTAACAATCGGCTGACGGATATTTATTAATTTCACTTTTATTTGGAAAAGGCAGGATATTTCAAGGTCTACTATCTCCAACAAATAATTATTTATAACAACGTATATTTATTGGGCTGAAAAATTTTCAGCCTCCCTTCAAATGTTAACCTCTAGCGCGTTGCTAATGTTGTTTCAGCCTCCCTTCAAATATTAACCTCTAGCGCGCTGTTAATGTTGCTAAAGTCTAATTCTCACTAGTCAATTTAATTGATCGATACAATTGATTTTATACCATAAAAAGGAAATTGATTAATGAGAACTTGAAACGAAAAATTATGGAAAAATTTTGTGCAAATCGTTTTTGATTGCAGTGAGAACCTCGAGCAGCCTCTGGACAGCTGTTTCAGCCCTGCTTGGGGCTTCTTCAGTAGAAACGTAGCTCGACATTCCCACTGCAGACCAAAAACGACTTGCCCAATTTATTCGCAAATGCGATGTAAGAATGATGAACATATAAAAAATTATAAAAATTATTATAAAAATTATGGATCAGTTTCGTTGATGTTGATGTTCTCATTAATCAATTCCCTTTCCATGTTATAGAATCAGTCTCAATGATCAATAAAATTGATTAGTGGGAACTTAGGCTTTAGGCCCAGTTTCATAATCGAACTGAACGAGACTTAAATAAAAGTTACATTGCGATGTGTAAGTAACTGTGATTTCGCATTTGGTTTGACATCTGACTGCGACTTTAATTTTAAAGTCTCCTTTAGATCGATTATGAAATCGGCTATTATGTTCTTTTCTCTGGAGTTTTCAAAATGTTCTGTTTATGCGAATATACGAACACGCAGTTTACTTAAAAATACAAGTTATATTGAGCATGAGAGCCCCTTAAGGCTGCTTTATACGTGCGAAATGCAACGAAAATTGCACAGAAACTTTACCACGTCCCACTACCACTAACTAGTGTGATTTATTGAGTAAAAAATTATTTGTAAAATCTGAAAACCAGTTCAATTTAATTGAAAAAAATTATGCTCCATTATTCCAGGAATTACTCTTAGAAGAATGAAAAAAAATCGATAATTGGGAGCCCCCTCGGCCCCCTCGAGTAAAATAAAAGCAGTTTTCTTATCACTACAGCAATTCTCACAATCACTCATAAAGAGTCCATCAAGTTTCAACCCCCAAACTCGTCCCGCAACTCAATTCTTCGTCCGCCTTCTATTAACTAGCGCGTTGTACATAACCAAAAATTATTTCTCAAATCTGCAAATCAGTTTAATTTAATTGAAAAAAATTACGCTATATTATTCCAGCCATAACTTTTTCAAAAATTGAAAAATGATCGAGTTTTCGACCCCCTCTCGCCCCCCCGCTCGAAATAAGCGCGATTTTTTATTATCGATGCATTTTCGGGGCCGTCCGTAATACGTCTGCGAAATTTCAATCTCCGAGCTCGTCGGGGAACCGTCGAAACCGCCCTTAAAAAATCTTACTACGAAAGGGAACTCCGTGCTGACGTCACGCGCCGATTTACTATTTTTCTCGGAAAAAAAAGTAGGTCACAAGGTCGCCGGGAATAATGAATGGGTATCAATGGCCGTTCGTCCTTTGTTTATGCGAAACACAACGGTCCTCCGGAGGAACTGAAAATTACTTAATAAAGCGTAAAAAATGCAAGAAAGACTTTGTAAACATGAGAAACATCGTTTTAATTATGATTTAAATAAAAAAGTAGTCCTGGGGGTTGTATTTTGAGCGAAATCATGTTTTTCGTGTTCGGGAGTTTCAGATTAGGAGGTTGGTAGCATCATGTTACTGTTTTGACGTTCGCAGGTTATCGTTCGAAAGAAATCGATTTATTTAACTTATTTTCATTAAATATCATGTAATAATGATCGGAAAAGCCTCAAAAAATATGGTAAATATGGAATTCTGTGTGAAAGCCGGTTTTTCGCAGGCGATTTTACAACATAACCTCAAATTTTTTCCTTGGTGCCAGGTGCGTTTGGTTTTACTATTTCTTGCTTTTTGCAGTGAAAATGAGGCGTTAGCTATCGCTAAGGTTGATTTTGAATCTTTTACTTTTTCTTGCAGGAGTGGTAATGGGATTGACACGCAATAATTTTGTTTAAAACCACGACGAGTAGGAATCAAGAATTTGTATTTGTTCTGAAGACACCCAAAGGGCTAAATGGTGGTTTTTTCTTTGCAAATTGAAGTAAAAACTTGGAGGAATAAGTGCCTGTTGACCTAACAATCTATTTTGCTGTTGTGAATTTAATTTGATTCAGTAAACTCTGTTTTCTACTTGTAACGACTAGTTTGATCAGGTGAAGTTTTCTTTCAGTCCTTTGTATTGTTCGCTACCTCTTCCCATAACGTTTTGTGCAATACTACTTGTGTGTGCCGGAAGGATTTTACATCATTTAAATTGCATCGGGACTCTCATTTCATCTTTTATGGTTAACACCTTCGGAAGAGGTGTTATCTCCTTAAGAAGTGATTTTTCCTTATGTCTTTTGAGTTGTTTTTGGACAGGGTGTCTTGCCTCAATTGCATTAATATTTAGTCTGCCCTTTAGTGAAAAGCAAACATGCGAAAGAGTCCTTATAAACATTTGTGTACAAATTTAAGAAGGAAAACATTTTGCAACTATGAAAATAAACTAGCAAAAAGAAGGGGGATTAAACCACATTAGATTTAAAACTTCTACTGCTAATGTTCTGCATGCCCACCACATATTTGAAAGGAAGCGAGAGCAGTATAGTTTCCTCTTCTAATTTGTAAATAAAACCCATCCGACTGACTGACCAACTCGGAGGATGAGTTGCATAAAACATTTAAGCCAGGATTAAATTTAAGTGTAAGTTAAATTGTAACACGTATTATGCTGTACTTGCATCATCATGTTTTACATTCTAACTTGGCATTAAACTTAATCCTAATTTGTGCTATTCAGAGTGAAAGTATCTCCTTCCTTTGTTATTGCATGAGTTTAACACAACACTGGAATACTCTGGGCGTGCTTCAGAGCAGTTAATCGAAAACGTTATAATTAAATAAAATAAATTTTGACTTGACGATCAACAAAGAACTGTTTTGCCTGATTTGGACACGAGAATCTTAAATATCTAGGAGGGGCGTCCCCTGTATTTACAATTACATGCAAGGAATAAGCTTGCTTGCAGCTTTATAGTTAAGCAATTTCCCGGTTACTGCAGCGAATTGTAGCAATTTCTAGGTGTAAATTATACACTTATGTTACCTTTAAGTGGACTTACTGAAGTGATTTAACAATTATCGTTCACACCTTGGTTTACGGATGGGCATGCGCAGAATGGAAATAGCGTTTTGCGGCGATACAAAATGCTTCAGCTTATGATGCTACGATTCAGCCATTTTATGAAGATATATTTGGTGGGAATACGCATAAATGAAAAACAAAAAGTTTTGTAAACTAGAGGGAAACCCCACAATCTCGATCAAATGTCATCTTTATAAAACGCCTGGATTCTACGGTAGTGTGGAATCTATTGCTTTGCCAAGGCTTCTCCTAAGTTTGAAAACAATTTGCCTGGCGGTTTATTTTAACATAAGGAACCTACGTCTCATCTTCACTGACTTGGCAGGCATAAGAGTTTTCTGCTGCACTTTATTATCGACTTGGGCGATACGTTCTCGTTCTGGGGCCGGCCGTTATAGTAGTAGTCCTAATACCTTGAGATAAATTTTGATTTTAGAGACACGATTTAAAATGTTCAGAATTGATTAACTAAATACTTGGCATCAAATTAACACTAACAAAAAAAGAGATAAAGACTTTAAATTTGGATGATTCGATACGTTTTATTTATGTTAAAAAGCAAATGGTAACAGTTTGTAACCACTGCAATAAATTTTCCTTGCAAGTAACCAAACTCCATTTCCTCGAAGAGTAATTGAACAGATCATTGCACACGGTATAAAAATAATCAGAAATACGGTTCGCCGTCGTTTTAATTTGCATTTATATTCGCATCCTGGTCACGATGGTAAGGTAACGTTTTTCGATTATCAGGCGATTTCCGAAGATTGCGTAGAATTCGAAAAGAAACCAGAACGCCGATGATCCACGCCGATAATCACCGACGTATTTGAATAACAAATGCGCATTCGAATTCTGTTTCTCTCCATTGAAATCGTTTGTTCGAAAGTAGGTGGGTCAAGTATGATCGAACAGGAATATACCATGTAACTACACAGCCCATTGTTGTAAGAAAAATCGCCTCGCGAAAAAAAAATATGTATTACGACGTGTTCCCACGATTAAGATGTTTTAATAAGTCGGCCACGCCGCAGAATCTCTGTTGCAAATGCGCTGTCCTAGAATTTCTGTACTTATGAGTATGTTGGATGGGAAAAATGTTTTAGAAAATACATTTAACCTACATATATTTATTTCCGCATCGTGCTTTGTGGCTTGAGATTATTATCTGTACGAGATGAGATGGCCTAAAATTGAACAAGAAAACTACATAATCTAATAATATAATCTGCACATAAATTAGTTTCTCCTAAACAACCTATAACTTTTAACTAACTTAAAGCATGTAACTTAAAGAATGGTTCGAGGAATTTCCGATGTTTATGAATTTCCGTACACTTTGAAATACAAGACACCTGTATGTACGGATTACGTTTTATTATAATTAACATAAAGGTTTCGTAAAACCTTTGGCGATTTACATTAATTTGAATCAAATTTAATCAAATAAGTAATCTTTGAAACAGACCAAAGCAACGTTTCTAATTAAATTACAAATGCAAATATTAAAAATCATTTCTAAACCTAATTACATTAAGTTAATTAAAGTTAAATTTGATTTTTTAGGCCCTTAAGTGGATTTCCGCGGAAATGTACATACCACGTGCGAAATCAGCCAATCGTAAATTAGTATTGTATTCCGAGGTTGAAAAACGCACGCCTGCGATTTGAAAAGGGTCAATTAATAGAACTGACAAGTAATAGATGTTGTTGGCTTTACAAAATAGAATACATGATCTATTATGGGTGAAATTAACTAGGTTGCAAAGACAACTGTAACCAACAAAATTATAATCGTTACCTAATTTATAGACAGTTAATTGTGTTAAAAATAAATATTTAAAAAATGAAGAAAGTATAAATGATTATGCAATATTTTAAAGTGAAAAGAAAATCAAGATAAACTTAAACCAACTGAAGTGAACCTAAGTGAAGCAAAAGCAAAAAAAAAAATTACAATAGATAAAAAAAACGTAAGTCGATGAAAGATGAAAGATGGGACAAAATTTTTATTTGTGACAATGTCTTCTGAATCCTTTAATTTACTAAATTAATATTTAAACAAACCGATATGAGATCCTCCATCCTTTTCAAAGGGTAATTTGGTAGGGGTAGCTAAATCGAAAATTAAACTGTAGGAGATTGAAACAAGAAATTTCAAAAATTAAAAAAAAAAAAACAGAAAATTTAAACACAATGGTCCGTACTCTCATCTCATGATTAATGTCACCTTTAACTAAAGCCGTGATTAAAATAGACATAAGCGATATGGTTTTATGCGAATTTCATGAGTAAGAGAGTGAGAGAGAGAATTTAATCACGACGTTGTTAAATTCAAGACGTGGTGAGAATACGGGCCAATATTTTTAAAAATTAAAAAAATTATACTATATTAAATATTAAGATCAATTGAACTCTCTTAAGAGAACCCAACTCAACTAGACCGAAGCTAACCGAACCCAACCAACCCTACTGAACTAAACTCAACAAAATGTGAAACACTGAAAACGTTTCAGGGGCAAATCAATCCAATTAAATCTAACCTAAGTGAATTCAACTCAAGGAAGGAGTTTTACAAAAGATAAAAGAGTAAGAAATTACCAAAAATCAAAAGAAAAATATTAAACATTTTAAGGAAATTCGAAAAAACTGTTAAAGATTGAAACGTGAAGTATTAAACTCAAAAATTCAAAAAGAAGTCTAAAAAATTAAATTTAGAAAAGCGTTACGAGGTCAAACCAACCCAACTAAATTGAACCGAACCGAAGAAAAGATTTTTATTTAAAAAAGAAAACAAAATATAAGAAATGATCAAGAATTTTAAAGAGAAACTAGAAAATAAAAAAAACAAAAGTCACAAATTATTAAAACTGTAGAAAAGAGATAGCCAATTTGAATACAGATAAACGAATTTCTAGAATTTCGTTTCTTGAAGAAGATGCCACTGTAACATCATTTGTATCTTGTTTAAACTTCTTTCACCTTTAAATAATTGTTTTTAGAACTATTACAATTGCTTTTGGATCGCACATTTTCTTTCGCTCATTTTTTCCCACCTTGATCTTTTCTTGCTTTCATCTTTCTTCCTCTGCTTTTTTAAAACAATCAAATCGTTTTGAATACTCTTTATCTAGTTTTGGCTTTTCTCGTCTTTCTTTCTTTTCTTTACTTCCTTGACCTTCTACACTTTTCTTACCGTTCTTTTCCACGATCATCTCACGTTTCTCGTTTTTTTGATTGTATCTATTTGTTTCGACTTTCTTCTTGTCTTCTAGTCAACGACCAAACTATTTTTTTATTTGATGGAGTACTTAGAGATAAAGAACTGTAGTCTTTTCTCGTGTTTCTTTTCTTTACTTCCTTGACCTTCTGCACTTTTCTTTCCGTCTCTTTTCCACGATCATCTCACGTTTCTTCTTTTTTCGATTGTATCTATTTATTTCGACTTTTCTTTTGTCTTCTAGTCAACAACCAAACTTTTCTTTTATTTGAAGAAGTATTTAGAGGCAGAGAATTGAAGTGGTTTCTTATCGCTCCGTGAGCTAGGAGCGGGTAACCGCCCCATTAGCCCCACCTTGACTGCGCTTATGGTTTTATCTCGATCTTATCAAAGTCTTTACACAGTTCTTTTAGTTACGTAACTTGTGCTACGCTACTATTTAACCTAACGAGTGAAATTGAAGTATTAAAATATTAATTTTATTTTTTGAGTGAGTTTCGACAAACAGTAGGGAGTACAACATCCCTCCGACGCCACTGGGTTTTGCATAATTGATATTGTCACGAGTGGAAGGCTGAGCAGCTTGTCACGAGAGAACGGTTGCAACTTCGTTTGTCCCTCGAAAACTGACTGATACACTGAATTAAAAATAACGTCCTCCTGATAAAATTTTAAGCTTCGATTTAAAAAGTAAACATGCTGAACATGTCGAATTCATGCTTTTATTTTGTGCTTGTTCACCTGCTTGATGTCTGTCTACTGTTACATAATTATTAAACTGCAATTTAGCATTTAAAGAAGAGGAGATATCTCACTTTTGATTATTAGTGTACGTCATCACTAAAGTTACATGAATTGACCAACTTAGGCCCGGTTTTTCCTTTATAGTTTAACTTTAAGCTTCGTTTTATTCCCATGGTAACACTTATATGGACAATTGTTTCTATAGGAATAAAACGGAGCTTAAAGTTAAACTGTGATGGAAAAACTGGGCCTTAGACGAAGATTTATACGTGACAAATAACCGAGCAAAACTCAGAGTTTTCTTATTCGTCACAATATTATTGTTAAATCAAATTGACGCATCCTTAAAGAATTTCTATGTATTTCTTTGAGAAAGCGTCGATTTACCAATCACTATATGCACTCCGCCGTTTAAAAAATAATATCTGAAAGAGTAAGCAATATCATACATCACATTAGTATTGATTAACTAAGTATTTCCGAACAATAAAGAGGAGTATTTTATAGGATTAAGCTCTACCTACGCCCCTAAGAAAAAACCCGACGCGACGTCTGGCTCTAAAACACGAAAACGTGACACTATTTAACTTGCTCTTTCTAAGAAAACAATGTACCACTCAATTTTCCTTATATTTTCTCTCTCTTCAATACATGATTACGACGCAAGGGGTCTTATCAGCGAAATAACTTACTGAATTAGTTTTTTTTCTTGTTGTTTCAGGTATGGGTCGTTTTATGAAATCCTGACGAGGCAAGTTCGATGGGAAACTTAATGAAATAAGAAAATGGTATGTGTACGCGTAACTTGCGAGGGTCTAGACGGGAAAGCAGAGAGACGAACTACTTTATTAAAGCAAGAAACGAAATTACTTTTCTGACTGAAGGATATTAATGGCTTTCATAAATTATTATCCAAAGTAATAATAAGTCGATTGTTATTCAGACATTTCAACGTAATTACAAAAAACGAAGGAAAAGATAACAACTCCCTTTGTCGATCCATCCTTCTGAAATATTGTGGAACGCATCTCTTGTTTACACGACCGACGGACGTAGTATTGAAGTAGATGATAGTTTTTTTTTTGTTGGGTCTAAAGTTACACGCAGATTTAAAGTGAAACTTAAACTTGAGAAGGAATTTAAAAGTAAATAACTTGAAAGGGAAAATTCATCGACGGCTATTAACGAATCAATTTATTCAAATGCCATCCAATCAACGAAGTTTAACGGTTAAATCATCCGCGTTTCCTGCACAGGTCGTGTCGAATTGCTAGGTAAGCGTTCGGTTTTTTTCCGTTAAATAAAACAAACGTCCGCACGTGTAACTCACAATCATTGGATAAAAAGCGTCTTGCGAAATTGCTGCGCGTGGATGTACGCTTTATTTAAATTCGCCAGGATAATGCACAGGAGGAAATTTATTTGCATAATTTCGTCAAGGTACGAAAATATTCATGAATTTTTTTTTTGCGCGCGCGCGAAGGATAACGGTGAATGTAAAATGGTTTTTTGTTTATAATAAAGAAGAAGAAGAAGAAAAAAAAAACGGCAATAACTGCGCGGACTTCTAGTTTCATCATAAAGAGAGACGAGACTGATGGAATTTTAAAAGATCGAATCTGGAATTTATTTTTTTTTATTTAGTCATGCATAATTTCCTTCGATTACGTTTGAAGCGTTTATTGGCGGCCAATTCTAAATTGCGCTGTAAATTTCTCAAACAGATAATTATTTAGCTTTAGCCTTTCACTCAATACTTCGTTCGTCGTTTAGACAAGCAAATTAGATGTTCACCATCCAGCTCTTGGTATCGATTATGTTGTTTCTAAAAAAAAAAGACAGAAAAACCTTCATTCTACTTCTGATTTAGAGTACAACTTCCGCAAATGCAATTTTAACCAACTCTATGAATCATTACTTAACGTTAGTTGGTCCTTCCTTGAGTCTTGTTCTACTGCAGATACTGCACTTACTGAATTTTATGCCGTACTTGACGACATTTTTAAAATTCATGTACCAAGGAAAAAGTGTCCTCCGTCACGTACATATCCCATTTGGTTCACTACGGATATAATTAAAGGATTAAAAAAGAAAAATACTCTCTGGAGAAGGTACAGGAGAACTAAATCAATCGAAGATTATAATCTTTTTAAATCATTAAGATCTTCAATTAAAACTGAAATTAAATCTGCTTATGCATCGTATTTACAACATATCAACAACACCTTAAAACGCAATCCTAGAGCTTTTCGGTCTTTTATACGGTCTAATAATATTCCATCTGAAATGACCCATAATGACAAGAATTTGAATAATCCCGAAGAAATAGTCAATGCTTTTGCTGATTATTTTGCTCAATCCTTTATTAATAACAGACATGTACAGGTTAATCAAGACTCTCTTACCTTAAACACAAACGTGCTAAACATAAACTCAGTCACTGAAGATGATGTAATTCGGGCTATTAAGAAGTTGAAACCTAAAATGACGTCAGGTCCAGATGGAATTCCTGCCTTTGTTGTACGAGATTGTATTTATGTCTTTGCCAAACCTTTAACTAGGATATTCAATCTTACCCTTGGCTCTGGTCAGTTTCCGTCACTGTGGAAAGTTTCAAGAATCTGTCCTGTACATAAAAAAGGTAGTAAATCTAATATTCTAAATTACAGACCGATATCAATTATATGTAATTTTGCCAAAGTCTTCGAGTTGTTGCTTCATGTCTGCTTTTATAATCATGTCTCACATATTTTAACCGTAAACAACATGGGTTCATAAATGGGCGATCAATTGAAACCAATTTGGTGTCAGTTACCCAATTTTTGTGTGAAGCCTTAGATGCCCAAGGCCAGGTAGATGTTATCTACACGGACTTTTCGAAGGCCTTTGATACGATCGACCACGAGTTGCTATTGCGTAAACTGGATTATTTTGGTTTTTCTGATAATTTGATTCAATTAATAATATCTTATTTGAATGATCGCTACATGTTTGTAACACTCAATGGACATAAATCCAATCTATTTAAACAGCAAAGTGGGGTACCACAAGGATCTGTGTTGGGCCCTCTGCTGTTTAGCATTTTTATCAATGATATTTCGGATAGCCTTGGTACTTCGTTTTTAATGTATGCTGATGATTTAAAAATCTATCGTACTATAAACTCAGTAGAGGATTCTATTCATCTACAGAAGAACCTTGATGCAGTGTACGAATGGTGCAGGGAAAACAATCATGACTTTCACTAGGAAGAAGAAGCCTCTTGAAACAACATACAAAATTGATGGCACAGCACTTGTTAGACCCGATACTTTCCGAGATCTTGGTGTAATATTTGATCCTAAACTTACTTTCAGTAACCATATTGATTATATTGTTCAAACTGCCTTTAAGTACTTAGGCTTCATCATTAGAAACGGAAAAGAGTTCTCAGATTTTAATACCTTAAAACTTCTTTATACGACGTATGTCAGATCTCAACTGGAGTATGCGTCGTTAATCTGGTCTCCCATACACAATGTTTACATTTCCTCACTTGAACGGGTGCAGCGTAAGTTCTTAAAAGTAGCTGCGTATTTAGCTGATGGGACCTATCCACCTAGAGGTTATCCTCAAGACCTCCTTCTGCAACGATTTAATCTGACATCGTTAGCCTCAAGACGTGTTGAACATTCGATAATTTTCCTGTTTAAGGTGATACATAACATACACGACTGTCCCATCCTACTTCCTAGAATTAGCCTTCGAGTTGGGAGACCTAATTCCAAAATAAGAAACGTATTTTATGCACCCAATGTCAGAACAGATACAGGAATGAGTTCTCCGCTTAAGCAAATTATTTATAATTATAACTGTGTTGAGCAATCATTGGACATATTTAATTGCACAATTTTGGAAATAAAAAATGCGGTTCATTAAAACTGGTGTACTCAAGTGTCCTATAATTGGGCTTGTTCCGTTAGACACTTTAACAAAATAATAATAATAATAAACAAGCCACGAAACGTTGAAGTAAAAAAAAAACATTTTATTCAAAGCATAATCGAATTTGCTAAACATATTACATTCTCCAGAATAGGGTACATGATAATAATATAAAACTATTAATTAAAGCTCTCTAATCGAGACTATAGTTAATAACACACGCGAAGACACCAAATTACAGAGGAAGCAACAATCAGTTTTAGATGTCTAATTGTAATTCTGTGTACTCTTTAAACTTCCGGAGAAAGGTTTTACTTTAATTTGCTGCTCTATGATGAAAACTAAATGAAAACTAAAATCATATGCCATTTATAGGTTCGGTTTCCTAAAGCTTAATCAAATCTATTAAAAATGGAATCAATTCTGTGGTCCTATTGATCAAATAACGCAAAAATCTCGTTAATATGCCCAATGGAATTTATCACGTGACGTGACGTAACGAGATACGCACCCTCCGCTGATCAAGACAACCTTCTAATACACAGTCCAGCTCTACCAACCTTGATGGGTACGATCTCTTTAATATCTGAGCAATCCTTGCACTTTCCTTTAGATCTGTTACTTCGTTAAAAGTTGTACAGAAAACATTCACAACATTTCAAGCTATAGTAAACAAGAAGAATATGCTGGTGTAGTTTGTCTATCGAAATCGTATACATCCTGTAGATATTTCTGATTGCCTTATAAAACTATAAAATCGTTTTAATACTCCAATAATCCAATGTTTTGAATTCGAAGAATTTCTAAGATGTTTGAATCTGAAGTACAGGGGTTGACCAAAAAGTCAATACGTGTTTCATAATCATAATAGAAAATTGTAATCAACTTGACAGCTGGCAGTTTAAGCTTACCGTAGACATTTTGCTTTATTATTCCCGAAAAGGTGAAAAAAAAGAAACGTATTTGCCAGCTTATAAAATTATCTATCGAGAATGATTGAAAGCATCAGAATTGATCCAACCAGGTTTAATGAGATGAGAGCTTGCTAAGAATCTTAACGTTACGGATTTGGGGGTTCACGAATTATAGTCGTTAAATTTCAGAACACTTAAATCACAAACTGCTTTACGCAATTAAAAACATAATAGTAATGAGCTGCAACACTTGACCATCGAATAACACTTCTACAAAATGTACTTTCTATTTATTCGAGGTATGAACCCTTCGTTTGTTAACTTCTAACTCCTTTAACTGGCGCGCGCCTGTACGGCTTTTATAGTAGATCTCTGTTTGCTCGAACTTCTTGGAATGAACTCGAACCAACGAGAAATTTCGATAACGTCTTGTGACGCAAGATGGAGTGACTTGCACTATAAATAGGTCTATTTGTGCGTGTAACATTAACATATTGAATCAAGTCCTGGAAACCATTGGAAATAAGTTGGATGAGTATTATTACATGAGCTAAAAGAAACGTGATACTCTTTTAAAAGTGAAGGGAACGATTCAATTTTGAAACATTTGAGATTGCAGGCGATTGGAACATGAATGATCTACAGCTGTATCGAAGGAAGAAGATCGAAACTGCTCCAAACATTTCAAAAGCAGGTATTTACTAGAGGAAGGTTAAGGAGATTGGATATTTTGAACTGTTTGGAAGGAATCAAACCATTAATTCGTTGTTAAAAGGGTAAATTAAACGATGACATCAAGCAGAACCGTTCAGAATTGCAAACATGATACAGAGGGTTTCTTCAAAAATCGAGGTAGTTTGATGAGTACTTTTACGACATCCTCCACCATATTCGATAGACCTGGGACTTCTTTGTTTCGTTCGTTGCAAAATGTCAAACGGAATGGTCAAACGTTGATAAGGAAATGAAATAGTCCTTGGAATAGGCAAAAAAGAAAATCTTTTTGGAGAAGGGAATCATAAAGTAATGTAACAAGATCGATCTCAATTGTTTTTTGGCCAATCCTTGGAGTGTGTATATTACGTAATTCTTCGAGTGTAAATATACTAGCACTTTTCAAATCGGTAGCCGCATTATTCCAGCAAAGGAAGTACGTACAATCATGACCATCATTAGCGGTCCATTCGGCATCATTACCGAGCTATTATCCTGCAAACAAGTATTTCATTAGCGGCGCATAATTTTGCGGAACGCCTCACACATTACGTATCGTTTGATCAAGGAAAGACGCCGGTGATTTTTGAGGAGGAGGAGGAGGAGACGAAGAAGAAGAAGTCGGGCGTGTGTTTGGGAAGGAATCGGAAAAGATGATTGATGGCGGTCGAGTTCAACAATTCTCTGATTTATTCCTTACATACTCCGTGTATGCAGGACGGAATTCGTAAGAGTAACAAACAACAAAGGAGTTGTGCCGTTTCGCTCCGGTGTGAGTCCTCGGGTTTTACCTGCACCAACAAAACAGAAAAAGAAAAAATTAAAGAATACTCACTTGAGAAATTTTTATCTGTAAGAGACCCGAGGAAGATGGAATGCAAGTTATGCAAGACTCGATTTTTTTTCCTCTTATTGCATTCATGGACAGCTCGAACCTCAACATCATCCATTCATGTGTACTGTTATTGTAATATGTTTATGGACATCCCGTTAAATGTACGCACATGGTAACGGTCGTATTTTTAAAAAGAAGAAAGTGATGGCGTTGACGATATTATTGTATTAATATTGCATTAGAAAGTTGATTTGAATTTAATTTGGAGGTGTCCTCCTCGAGGGTCGGTTATTAATCGCACCCAACAGGATTTTGTCTTTGATGCTGTAAAGATAAGCGCGGCCGACAGAACTGAAATGCAAATGGGATTTCTAATTGAAATAAGCTTTTTGTTAGGCGGTGCTTTAGCTGCACAAGCCGCCATTTATAACTCTGCTTAATATTCATACAGTTTCAAGTGAAAGCGTTTTGAATTAAACCTCACGATGTTTAGTTTTTTGCTGTTTCCCGCCGCTCGGCGAAGTCTCTCGCTTTGCTAAATCAGATCGAATTTGTTTTTGTGGCTCATCTTGAAAAAAAAAAAGTAAAAAGTTATTAATTATGTAATTATTTGCGTTGTGTAAGCAAGGACAGACGAAAATGCCTGTGCTATTCACGGCAATGACTCAATATGCAACCTCTTCTCGGAACGGCTTCGTTATCTTTCTCTGGACGTCCGCGCGCGTTATTCCCCCGACAAGGACGGCAGGATAAATGGTGGCCATAAATAATGTATAAGGTGTAAAGACGGTTTCTGGTTTTTCAAGTTTCTTGTATATGTCAACAAAACAAACGGCAAAAAGCGCAGGGCTGTGCGTCTTGCTCGCGCAAAAACCCGCATGAAAAATTCATGCGAACAGCAATGAGCCGCTTTAAGCGCGCCATTAATCATGGTATTAATTTGAATGTGGCTTAACCCGGATTTATATTGTGCTTAGTAATTTTATTAACATAATTGACGCTGATTGGAAATAAATAGGTTAACCGTACCGAGCGTATGTCAAGCGCTATGTTATGATGAGTTTCAGAAATACCGACATTCGATAAAAATAAAAAAAAAAATATATATGCAGAAGAATTTTAGGACATTACTCTAATCGATAAATCCACCGATGGCGATTTACTGAGCTCACCTACATTGTTGCGTTGATCGATTAGAATAAGATCCGTAATTTCCGCTCTCTGATGATAACACTTAATTATATCCTAGCTTTTACTTCTTTTCTTAATTTTTCTTTTTGACTACAGCGCGTCTCAACCTTAGTAATGAAGCATATGCGTCCCTTTCTATCTTTCATGGGTTTTCAATAAAGCTATCTTTATATCTCCGAATTCATCCTGCATTCTAAGAGTGGAATTCGCTATAAGAGTTCTTCAATAATGCCTCTTATTGTGAAATTAACTTGCGGATAAGTTACGCAGTTTAATTTACATCCTCGATGTATAATTAAATGTTAAGAGGTAAAATTCTAATCACATAAAAAACTTTAGTGTACATTTTTTTTGTGTTTGATTCCTAATACACATTTTGATAAAATCAAAATTGAAACGTATTCAAAGCTAATTAAATCAAGGGAAACACTAACTATAGTTTGTGTGTTTGTTGAATTATTATGTATTAATTCTGTTGATGCATAATTAAAAAAAAAATGTGTCTGACCCGATCCGATCTCCAAACCCGTTAAAAGCCGATTTTATTTTTTGTGTAAAATTTGCAAAAAATTGGTTACAAAAGTGACAAAGACAGGTTACCATAGTGAGGATCTAGGACAATTCGCCGTCGTCGATTTGCCGTCGCCAATTCATCATCGCCGATTCGCCGTAGGTATAATTCGTCGTCGGAAAACTCCTCGTCGCTAAATTCGCCGTCTGCGATTAAATTTTTAAATCCGGGTACAGTTGAGGAAATAGAAAGCGGGACAGTAAACTTTCGTTAGTTTAAACCTTACTTATAAATTTCGGTAACTATGGTAATTTATCAATCTTCACATTACGTAAAGTGATTAATCATTCCGTTTATAATTAGAAATTATAACGAACAAATACCTCATACAAATAAATCATATTAGTGTAAATAGATTTTATTTTACTTACAATTATTACCATACGAAATAAAATAACAGTCATGAAGCTTTTCGAACGAATTATTGAATTCAAATGTCTGGGCATTGATTGAATTAAGATTTCTAATATATGTACATATTTCACATCCAAAATGTCACATAGTTCTTCCAAAGGCTTCACTAATTCCATTTGATTCACTGATTTTCTCTTACATTTCCGTTAGAATGACGATACATTCTAAGAACTCAATTCGACAAGTTACGGTAATAAATTAATTAGAAGGGTCACGACAGTTATCAAGGAAACTTCACACTATCAAAATAATCGGAAATTTCGTTATAAGAGTTGTCCAGCTTTCTATTTCCGCAACTGTACATACCGTCGGCAACACAAGCAAATCGCGTAACTCGAGGTTTACAGGAGAGACGAAAAACTTTTTAAAAACATCTTCTGTTACAAATAATTGCAAAATACTTAGATATACGTTTTATATTTGTTCCTTATACTGGGTGATTCACGGAACACGTTCGTTAAAAGTTTACGGACTTCCCCTTTGAATTTCTGTTTCATATTTTGCAGTTATAAGTAGAGACCGGATTTATAAGTTTTTACAAGTTTTTTACTCTAACATACCTAAACTTGGCGTTTTGTAGTTATATGTTTGTTGATTAGAGAAGCCCAAAAATGGTAGTTTTATTTCGCATATAACTTAATATTTTAGACTTTTAGCGCATATTTATTTATTTATCCATATATTGATATAAATAACATTATAATTCCATATACGGTCAATATTCAAGTCTGCAGCTTGTCCAAGAAGTAATTTATTCTCCTCAACGTCTGGCCACTTTATTTTACGATTTCCCGAAATGTGATTTTCTGGGAATCTGTAACGACTTGCACTTGCATTTTGCACTTATGTTTTGCATTTCAGTTTGAGATAAGAACTCCGTGAATGTGTGTGACTAGTGACTAGTGTATTTATCAACGCGAATTAGTTGTTATTTTCTTATTTAATTTAAAGACGAAATAAATTCAGTGCTTATCTTTTCAAAATGCCGAAAGTAGCATCCTCTCGATCCGAGCTATTGAAAAAATGGATTAAAGCATCTAAACATCTAACTACAGATGGAAAAGTTATTTTTTGCAATGCATGCTCAAAACAGGTAGATACCTTACAAATTCTCTTAAAAATCACATTTTCATTTTGACAATATTTTAAGGTGTCGTCAGACCAAAAGTACCAGATTGATCAACATTTGGCTACAAACCTCCATAAGGAGTCGGAGAAGAGATGTGTGTCTAACTTTAAGCAGTCTTTTATTTCTTCAACAGCCAGTAACTCACAGGGCAGTGATACAGGAAATGAATTCTTTTTAGACTTGTGCAGTGCTATGGCAGAGTCAAACATTCCTTGGCATAAACTTGAACAAGCAAGTTTTCGAACTTTTTTGGAAAAATATTGCAATCGTCATATTCCAAATGAATCGACTTTGCGGAAAAACTATCTAAGTATATGCTACCAGCAACGGATGAAGAAAATAAGAGAGAAGCTTAGCGACAACAATATTTATATAGTAGTTGATGAAACGACAGATGCCTGCGGTCGTTATGTAGCAAATATGTTAGCAGGAGTATTAAGCAACACAGTTGCACCAATATCTTATTTGGTAAATAGTGCAGTTTTGGAAAAAACAAATCATTCAACGATCGCACGTTTTATTAACGACAGCTTGACACTTTTATATGCACCTAATCAAGTTAAATCGGAAAATATATTACTAATGGTGTCTGATGCAGCAGCCTACATGATAAAAGCAGGACAGGCTTTACAGGTGTTTTACCCAAATCTGATGCACTTCACTTGTATGGCTCACACAATGAATAGGCTCGCTGAATTGGTGCGACCAGAATACCCAACAGTAAATAAGTTGATCAATAACGGAAAAAAGGCGGCGTTTCTTAAAGCCCCACTGCGTATACAACACTATAAAGAATTAGCTGCTGACCTGCCATTACCACCAGAACCAATAATTACGAGATGGGGTACGTGGCTTGAAGCAGCAAATTTTTACGCAGATAACTTTAAACAATTAAAGGAAATTTTCTTAGAATTGGATGATTCCAATTCAGCGGCTTTAAGAATTTGTAAGGAATGCATGTCGAACACAAACATCGGGAATCAATTACCATTCATTAAAACTCATTTTTCGGTTTTTATATTCACCATTAAAAAGTTGGAATCATCCCAGATGGCTCTATTAGATTCGTTTGAAGTGGTCGATGATGCAATTGAAAGTGTAAAATCAATTCCAGGGGAGATAGGAGAGAAGTTAATGGCAAAATTAGACAAGGTTCTATTACGTAATCCTGACTACAATAAAATGAGGAAAATCTGTTTAGTTTTAAAAGGTCAAAGTGAAGAGGATTTGGACATGGACCCCAAAGATGTAGCATCCATGAAATTTGCGCCCATTACTTCATGCGATGTCGAGCGTTCGTTTTCCTCTTATAAAAATATTTTGACAGACATACGACAAAATTTTACCCCAAATAATTTAAATCAACTGTTGATTATATTTTGTAATCCTACTATTTAAGTGTTAAGTGTTAAAATTACTTATATGAAACAATTTATGTTTTTATTATTCTAAAGTATGTATAAGTAAATAAAATTTTTATCGCATATAATATCCATATTTTGATCCATTTTAATCGCATAAAAAAAACTTATTTTCCACTTTTTTAGCACATATAAATCCGGACTTTAGTTATAAGTTAGCGATATTGGTCTATTAAGCTATAATATTTCCAACTTTCGGGCACTTCCGCTTGTACCGGAAGTTGCTGCCAACTTTCTTATTTTAAATGGAATATTTTTTATTGCATTTTTGAATTCCTCGTAAAATTCTGTGTAAAATTCATATGATACAAGAAAAATCAGCTGTTTCAGAGATATTTCCATTTTTTACATTTTCTTCAAACTTGCAATACGTTGCTAATGACACTGCCATCTTTGTGCAATAAAAGTCATGAAGTTAACTTTCGGCCTGTAGTAAAGTGCTTTGAGATCATGTCCAGTTTTAAACTTAATTGTCTACAGGGTGCTTAAAAAGTAACTTCTATTCGCACTGATTTCAACCGTTGAAAAGTCAAGTTCTTTAAATTGAACACCTAGTATATTTTTACACCATAAGAATCAGAATTAAATATTCTTTCGAACTGTGTTAGCATTCCCTATACTCATCTCTTACCTCTCTCTTTCTATTCATGATTTTGTCTTTGACTCATAATTTTTTTCACTTTTCGGTATTATTCCTGAATAGTGTGCTATGAAAATTTAAGAAACAAAGGTTTCTTTAAGTTAACTTGTGATTCTAAATTCAATTTTTCCTTAGAAACCGAAAAACAGTATTTAAATACGTGTCTATCTGCTGTATTTGGTATTTACATATGCCGTATGTATATAAATCTTCATATGACTTCTTACGCATTTACAAAAAGAAATTCTCACTTATAAAACCAAATTTCTGCAAATATAATCAAATGTCTAATAATTTTTTGAAAACTAATAAATCAATCATGAACAAATTAAACATTAAAACTAATACACAAATTGTTAGTCATAATATTTGCGCTAAGCGTCCTCCATTATTTATTAGTAATAAATAATGAAGGACACTTAGAGAAACTTTTGTGTTTAAGTAATAACTCATTTACCTAGACACAACAAATTATATTATTAACTTCTTTAGTTACCGTTTTTTTTTTCAAATACATTTAATATGCCTGCGTTTGAATTGTCATTATCTTGGTTCTCAGTAGCGATTAAATAGTTTTTTTTTAATTTTTACCGGACGGATGATTTCAAAAATTACAATTTCTCTAGTTTTCACAGACCCCTACTTAAAAATAATATCAAAAAATTGAAAACATTGACGTTCTAAAATAAAATTCATCAATAGCGAGTAAGATATATGATATGGGTATAGGGAGGGAATGCTAATACAGGACGAAAGAACAATTAATCCTCAGTCACGTGGTATAAAAATATACAGGGTGTACTACTTAAAAAACTTGACTTTAGGACGGTTGAAATCAGTTTGAATAGAAGTTACTTTTTGACCACCTTTAGACAATTAAATTTAAAACTGGGCATGATTTCAAAGCATGTTACTGTAGTCTACTACAGGCCAAAAATTAACGTCATGACTTTTATTGCACAAAGATGGCAGTGTCATAAGCAAGGTATTGCAAGTTTGTTTCTTCTGCAGGGTGTTCTTCAAAATCTCTCCAATTTTTCCTTTTTATATTTTCAGATTCTGCTCAAAATCATATTGATTTTCACATAAATCAAAATCATTACACATCAAAGGTAGACTTTTTTCGAGATATTGATTCATGAAAGCTCGCCATTTAAAATTATAAATTAAAAAAAAAAAGATGGGAGTTAGATTAAAAAAATATATAATTATGATTATGTGCACCAACAGCACCAATTTGTTCGAAATTCTGTGTCTTACGATGGTTGTACTGTAATTAGGAATTTATTTTGGTTTGATATAAAAAAATAATAGTGAAGTCCATTTTAATTTACTTGAAGCGTACTTAATTTACAGTTTCTTTGATTCAATTAGTAGGTATAACTTGGATATTATCTAAAATAGTCAGAAAATGGTTTAAAGTTCATCAAGCTAAATAAAGCAGTAACATGCGACGGCGAATTGGGCGGACGGGAAATTGGATCGACGGCGAATTGGTTCTACGACGAATTGGCGACGGTGAATCGGCGTCGGCGAGTCGACGACGGCAAATCGTCCCATCCCCCCATAGTGAACGTTCATTGGTTAATTCGACACTTCTCTGTAAGTTTTGCACAGATTTTATACAAGAAATATTATCGGGCCTAGGCTTGTCTGGCATGATGATATTTCTTGTTTAAAATTTGCGAAAAACCGACAGAGAAGTGTCGAATTAATCAATACACGTTCACTATGTCACTTCACCATTCACTATGGTAACTGTCTTTGTCACATTATAATAAATTTTTGTAAATTTTACTCAAAAATTGACATCGTGCTTCTTCGAGGCAAAATCCTTAAACTTAGAAATGCTCCAAAGTCCAAAATAATTAAATAATTAAAATATTTTTCACATTTGATCACTCACTATACCGTGTAGTTGTAGTAGGGTTATCAAAATAATAGAATAATTGTTAAAAAGTTGTAATTGAATGAATCTCGTTTATTAAATCGCCTCCATTGTACAAAATTAGATTCAATCTGTATCTGCGTGAAATTGATTCATAATAAAAACTCTTTTTAATACCCATCAATATTATTTTCGTTTTTAGAAGTACGTTTTAATAAAATTTAAGATTTTGTTCTACTTTCTGTTCTATACGTAACATTTTCTGTACAGAATTTTATCGTTCCGTGTTATTATTATTATTATTTGGTTAAAGTGTCCAACGGAACAAGCCCAATTATAGGACACTTGAGTACACCAGTTTTAATGAACCGCATTTCTTATTTCCAAAATTGTGCAATTAAATATGTCCAATGATTGCTCAACACAGTTATAATTATAAATAATTTGCTTAAGCGGAGAACTTATTCCTGTATCTGTTCTGACATTGGGTGCATAAAATACGTTTCTTATTTTGGAACTAGGTCTACCAACTCTAAGACTAATTCTAGAAAGTAGGATGGGACAGTCGTGTATGTTATGTATTACCTTAAACAGGAAAATTATCGAATGTTCAACACGTCTTGAGGCTAACGATATCAGATTAAATCGTTGCAGAAGGACGTCTTGAGGATAACCTCTAGGTGGATAGGTCCCATCAGCTAAATACGCAGCTACTTTTAAGAACTTACGCTGCACCCGTTCAAGTGAGGAAATGTAAACATTGTGTATGGGAGACCAGATTAACGATGCATACTCCAGATGAGATCTGACATACGTCGTATAAAGAAGTTTTAAGATATTAAAATCAGAGAACTCTCTTCCGTTTCTAATGATGAAGCCTAAGTACTTAAAGGCAGTTTGAACAATATAATCAATATGGTTACTGAAAGTAAGTTTAGGATCGAATATTACACCAAGATCTCGGAAAGTATCGGGTCTAACAAGTGCTGTGCCATCATTTCTGTATGTTGTTTCAAGAGGTTTTTTTCTTCCTAGTGAAAGTCATTACATTATATTTCGAGACATTTAATGGAAGATTGTTTTCCCTGCACCATTCGTACACTGCATCAAGGTTCTTCTGTAGATGAATAGAATCCTCTACTGAGTTTATGGTACGATAGATTTTTAAATCATCAGCATACATTAAAAACGAAGTATCAAGGCTATCCGAAATATCATTGATAAAAATGCTAAACAGCAGAGGGCCCAACACAGATCCTTGTGGTACCCCACTTTGCTGTTTAAATAGATTGGATTTATGTCCATTGAGTGTTACAAACATGTAGCGATCATTCAAATAAGATGTTATTAATTGAATCAAATTATCAGAAAAACCAAAATAATCCAGTTTACGCAATAGCAACTCGTGGTCGATCGTATCAAAGGCCTTCAAAAAGTCCGTGTAGATAACATCTACCTGGCCTTGGGCATCTAAGGCTTCACACAAAAATTGGGTAAGTGACACCAAATTGGTTTTCATTTTATTAGCCGGGCATGGGTAGCTTGCGGGCTACAAAGTCATGTGCAAAGTCAGTAACGCGTGTGGATATTTTATTTTGATCAATGAGCGCGAGACGGCATCCGCCAGTGACTGTTTACGTAAGTAACAAAAAAGTACCTCCTTCACACAAACCTCATCCTTAAGACCTACAGGGCCCACCGAAATGTCAAATTGTAATACTTAAGTTCCACACGACTTTACTTTGTACAGCTTTTGACCACCTAATAGGTCGTTCACACTATAAACCAACAGGCTTTCCGCGCCCTAGCTATTAAGTATCAGTGTTTGTAGCTGAATTGGAAATGAATCGATTCGCACCCAAGTGAATCGATCCTTAGTTACAGGCGTGGATTCGGATGCACTCCGAGCAAATGATTTCCGATTAGGGTGACATCTAAAACTTAATTTAAACTAATTTAACGTGTAACACGAAATATAAGAACTGTTTCTGTCATCTCACCACTAAAGATTTCTCGTTAATTATACAAACACGACCATTAAAACCTATCCCGGAACGAAAATTCAAATCTCCGAATGTGGGCTCAAAGCACGCGAAAACAAAGGGAATTTATTATGTAGCGTTTCGCGCAGCAGGTAAAGTCAGCGTTTCGGGCGTGTACGGCTGAAATTCGACATCAAAGTGGCCCCCGCCTTTATGCGAAACAGTTCGCGAATTTAAAGCGAAATGATTTACCTGCTTTCACGAGAACGTACTGCACACACCTGCGAAATCCCAATGGATGAAATCCGTGCTCTCAGGTTTACACGGAATATGTTATTTTGCCCCTCAAGTGCTTATGATTTGTTACTGCTCTCTTCTCTTCATTCAGCTAACGTATACACGTGAAGGTGATCTCAGAAAAATTAGAGATTACAAAAGTTTTCCAGCAAGTGTGTTTTCATGATGGAAATCAACCTCTCTCTTTTTTTTTTTTGATAGCATGAGCATGTGCATTAAAATCGTGTAGCAGATCAGCAATAAATATTCGAGCGATAGAAGATGAAAGTGAGTGAGTGCACATGTGTATGTATGTACATAGATCAGGTTGCGTTGAGTGTTATTTGATACTCAGCCTTGATTGCCTACTCACTCGTAAAACCTACGCGTACAATTCCGTATGTTGACCGTAAATCATCACTCGGCGAAACGAGAAAACCGTTTTTAAATGCGTGACCGCTCGCATGTGGCAATTGAAACGTGAAAAATGAAAAATCCGGTGATACGCTTCCTTTCTTTCACATTCGAATTTTCTTTGAAGTATTGAAACTTGTCGACGTAAAAACAAACAGTTACGCCTTCGTGCTGGACCATTTTCATAAAAACGGAAGCACGTGTGCCTGCTTGTGTGAGAAATGTGGAAAATCCTGCGCCGAAAAAGAAAATCGGTGCTCGCTCGAAGCCAGAACCTCCTCCTCGACGGAGGAGTTCAGTTCGGACGATGCGATGATGGGACATGAATCAGCTCCACTTAAAACGTGGAGAGTGTTTCACTCCAGCAGCTGTAATATTTTAAAGTAAGTGCTGTCGATTAATCCGAGCGACGTTGATCTTAAATTGTGGCCGCTCCATTTGTGTGTAAGTGATGTTGGGCGATTCTGCGACTCGGATCTATCCGAGATAGCTATCTCGGAGATGGACAGGTTAATGACATGTTTGTTTGCCGGAAAAATTGTTTGTTGATTGGTTTTAGATTATTTATTTTGTCCTCGACCGATTGATATCTGATATTAAAGTTGTTGCTTTTTTTTTTGCTTACGAAAGCAATTTTGAATATGACGACACGAACATTAAATCAATAATTCTGAACAGAATTCATATTTAAAGATGCGTGGACTATAAAAGTTATTCTTCAGTTCTGTGATGAAGATTTGGGGGAATGCCTCAACTTAATAAATTATTTAGACCAACAAGGAAGTAGTAAAGAGGAACGATCCAAGAATATTACCTTGCGGAACCTCTTAGTGAGCGACTTTAGATGCCAAGTGGGCCTCATTTCTTTTTTTAAGAATCACCAAACCCAATAGGAACCAAACCAATCCATTAACTGTTGCAAAATCCATCTTGGACAAGGGGGGACTTTGAAATTACTAAGATATTCCCATTTCTATGGGCCAAAATAATTTTGGCAGTTTTAATTTTACTTTGAAACTTTCAATTTACTAGGCAGCAGCACGAGGGAAGGTAATTTAGATACGAATTTCGCTGTCCACGTGTGGTCTTAGTGAGAGGAATAACTGTTTTGTATTGTTTAAAGTTAAGTCCTGTGTTTTCTCTTATTTGATGCTTTATATCAAAAGCTGTAAATACATTTTAAGCATTGAAGGAATTAGTGTTAAAACTCCACGATGATGCCCTTAGCTGGATGTAACACGAGATTGAACATTGAAATAGTGTGAGAACTAGTTCGTAAAATTCCTCGACTCGTATTTTGCCATTTGAAATCGATACCCTGCCACATTATGAAAGACAGAAAACGCATTTTCTCCGGCGGAACACACATATTTCCGTGTTTATTATGCCTTGTGCAACACGTAAAGTGCGCAGGATAACGTGTACATACAACATACCTTGCCGTACCTTCACAGTAAACAATACTTATCGCCGCTTTTTCATTTCCCTTAAAATCCCATATCGATAGAAGCGTTAATTAAAGGCGGCGGCGAATTATCATAACCGGTCCTCTCTTCTTAAACGCGCACGTAAATAAGACACTTTATTCGTATCTACCAATTAGGATGAGGCTATGCCTCTTCGATTCTTTTTGAATTCCTCAACACACGCATAACTGTAGCCGGTTGTAAATATGTCCCGCGAACGACCAAAACGGAGATAAACGTCGAATTGAAGACGTTAATAATCGTTAAACGCGTCTCGTACATTTTCAGAAGAACGTGCATTACGAGCGAGCTGTAAAAGTGCATTTCGAACGACGTGATTACGCTTGAATCGAGGCAAATGATTGTAATGAGGCGAACCGGTGGGGCTATGGCCACATAAAAAGGAAGCACTAAGTGAAATTTCCATTCTCTTAACTTAAGGCAAAGCATTTCGAATAAGAGCTTTCTTCTTTTAAAGCCGCGTCCACATCAATAAAACTTTGCATTGCGCGTTAGTTTTGATACAAATTTGTTCGTGTTCATCGAAATTTTTGATGGTGCCTCACAGAAACGCACACAAATAATTTTATGACGAGCAAGAAGGCAAGCCATCTGTTGTGTTGCCGATTTTCCAGCAATTTTAAAGAGATTTGTGTCGCAAAGCAGTGTTACACGCACGACGCAAATTTGTTGTTGTGGACGCGGCTTAATAGAGCTACTCGATCTTGATTCATCATTGCATCTTTGTAATGGGCTGCGTATTTTTCAGCGAGAGTAACTAATAAAAAAAAAAGAGTTATATCGAGAGGTATAAAGAACTTGTCCGTTGAAAAACGAAATTAGAAAAAGTTCTGCAGCTCGAAGGGAAAAAGGTTCCAATCGCGTTCGCAATGACTTCCGCGATGTATGAATAAACGGAGGGCCTTGATTGAAGTGAAAAAGTGTAATCGGCTCTCTGTGGTTTACAGAAACTCTTCTAGTACACGATTGTTGGCAGACGTTCTCGAAACAAAAAAATCCCGGCCTGCAACGTCTAAAACAGCTTGTGGCAATAATTCCTTTCTACAAGTACAAATACAAAAATAAGGGAAGCAGCTGTTAAAGTTTGGAAAAAAATAAATACCTTGAAGTACTCGCTTACCTTATGTCTTGCATAATAAATACCTCTCTAATTTATTTGAATACCTCTTGAAATTCGCACTTTTTGACGCAGTGTATCCGTAACTGGTGCGACGTTGGTTGAAAATTTTAATCGCTTTTCATTTTGGCACCAAACTACTAGAAACTTTCAGTTGTTGACCCTACAAACTGCATATCATTGAAAAGCTTGTCAAAAACACTATGGAATGGTGTAAAAATATACAGGGTGTTCTATTTGAAAAAAATGGAATTTTCACTATTTATAATTATTCATATTCAAAAAAACGTAGCATGCCTTGAAACATCCCTTCACGACTAGGCTTGATCTCGAAAGATTGGCCACAGCCTTGGCATTGACTGAAAAAAAATCAGTTGCGTTATCTTTAGCGGTTTAGAAGTTACGAATTTTTGAATGGAACCTTGCATCCGGAAATTTTCCAGAAAACATTGACTCACATCAAAAAGTATGATTGATACGTAAAAATTACTCAAATAAATTTAAAGCAAAATTTAGTGTAGAATCCAAAAATGAAGTCAAAATGGGGTGTTTCAATTTAAAAAAAAAAACGTAACTTTAATATTTTTATAACACTTGGACACCCTGTATTCAAACGAAAATAATTTTAAAATGTGCAATGGAAGCGCTTCTATTATATAAAAAAAAAATTGAGTCGATACCTGGAATAGCAAGAAAATTATGGAACTTTTACTGAGCTCTGGGACACTCTATAAGTTTAAAAAAAAACCCTAAACAAAAGACGGTCGATTACATCACAAGGAAAACTAATACGAAAAGAATGACTATAAAAAATAAAATAAACTTTTAAGATGTCATAGTGCAGTTTAACAGATTAATAAATTGAAAAAAGAAATAGAAGACCGTTGACAAAGCAGAGAAAATAAAATAACAGATTTTCTTTAATGGAAACTAATAATATTTTTTTAAAACGATAAAAACGTTAAAAACGGGTAGATTAATACAATAGGAAAAATTGTTTGAAATGACGAGATGACGACGGCACATGGAAAACAAATGAACAAAATTACCACACGGGGTTGCCGAAAGTAATCCGAGAAATTAACACGTAACAATAGAAACAAAAGACGATCGATTCTATAACAAGGCAAACTACTTAAAATCAAAAACTAATAGTTTTAAGATTTTAGAGTACAATTTAATAGCTTAATAAATAAAGAAAATGGAAAAGACCGTTGAGAAAGCAGAGAAAATAATAAAATAGATTTTTTTAAATAGGAAATAACAATATTTACAAAGTGATAAATATATTAAAAACAAGTAGATTAATGAGATGAGAAAATTTGTTTGAACTGAGAGATGACGAAACAGAAAACAAACGGACAGAATTTAAACAAAAAAGTCATATGAGAATATTAAAAAATAAAAATAAAAACAAAATGCGAACGATTTTACAACACTGTTTAGATAGAGGAAATGAAACAACGGAGTTAAGTAAATGAAATAACACAATTATAGAATACATAATTATTTTGTAGCGGACACTTGGAAAAATTTTCTTTTCTTGATAAAAACAAATGACGGTCGATTTTACAATAAAATTCAGTAAAATTAATAAATAAAAAAACGTTCGAGCTGATAAGACAAAGAAAGCAAATGAAAAGATTTTAAGAAACACATAACAACATTAAAAAAATAATAACAAAAACAAAGGAGGACGAAGATTTTGTAACAAAATTAATAATTAATGGGGGAAAAAAAACAGTTCCAAGAGAAAGTCGACGAGAATACAATCGATTTTACAACAAAATTCAGATTATTAAATGAAAAAAAATAAAATGAAACAGTTTGAAAGGATAGCTGGAAAAACAAAGAAATAAAATTTGTTTTACAAGAAAGATGACGAAACATAGAAAACAAATGAACAAAAGAAAAAAACTTGTAGGAGTATATTCAAAAATAAAAATAAATACAGAAAACAATCGATTTTACAACAATAAAAATAATCTCCATTTGGGTTGAGTTTCATGGGGTGCTACAATCTCTTCCCGCATTAATTACTATCTCCAATAATTCTTATCAAATGATTCTGCGATCTGCAATATCCCACCAATCATTAAAATCAATCGATTTGAAATTATCAAATCCAAATATAAATTGGTACATCGATACAATGTAGGTAATCAAAAGAACGTAGCAACAAAATATAATGGAATAGAACATGCAAAACATGATTGAAAATAAAAGAAAAATCGATAATTTATTTAATAAGGAAATGACAAATTTCCCTGTCGACGTTAATTCAGAGTACGTTTTACGTGCTGACACGCGGTGATGTTGCTTTTATAAATAAACGCTACTGAAAATTATGCAACTTGTTGCAGATACCATCATATTAGTCACGATCAATAAAATTATTATGATTACTTCGTCGCGAGGGTATAAATCACTTTAAGCCCGGAAATGCCTCTCGTTACTACTACTACCACATGCATGCCTCTCGCTAATTTGCTTTGGCGTTCATGCGTTTTATTATTACTATTATTCTGGAGATCTCTTCGCCGTCACGTAAACGCTGAAATATGCAGAGGAATATAAAACGGCGGTGAATCAAATTTCGCAGAGGATTTAGAAGCGATTGCGGCGCATGTACGCGTTTAATGGACGTCGTTTGCGTTTTTCAGCTTCTTATTTGCGTCGTTTATCTCGCGCGCAAGGTATAACGACTGAGGAAGTTGCGGCAGTGATTTAATAAATTGTAGTTATGAATCAACATGGCAGAGGTTACAAGTTCAGATACTAAATATTATCTAACTTTAAAGTCATTAAAACTGAGTGTGTCTTTCTTTTTCTTCTTCTTCTTCTTCTTAATCATTCACTTTCAATTTGCAAACATCAATAACACGTACAAAGAGAACGATCGACAACTTTCTACTTGTTCTAATTAAAATTGACTGCAACGAATTTCCGTGTTTAAATTAAACAGGAGAGAATTAATTACGGCATTGTTAATAAGCCATTTCTCTTGAAATTGTATGTGCAAGTATGCAGCCGCCTGGTTTTCTGAGCTATGAAACTTGCTTCTATCGAGTAATGTGTTTTCTTCTTCCAATCACGAAAGGAGAATCACCTACTGTGTGATACAAATCAAGAAGAAACTGAAAAAGGTCAAGAACACGAAAGAAACACAAAACATAAACCCACAGGAAAGGACACACAAGGAAACCGAGCTTAGAAGCCATGGGATGATTGATAACGAGAACGACATTGAATAAGGCAAACAGACACTTAAGAAACATGAAAGAAAGAAAAAAATCGCTTGTAATTTGGAGGTTGTCAAAACAAAAACTTCAAAGTCACAAAACCATAGGAGATTTTAAAATAAACACACACACATTCTGATGTGTAAATAACTACGTTTTTGCATCTTTTTGGACATGTGACTGTGACTTTAATTTTGAGTCTCCTTTAGTTCGATTATGAAATCGGGCCAAGGATCAGTAGGACCAATGTGAAAAGAAACGATGAAACTATAAAAACAATAGCAACATTGTGAAAGGAAGAAGGCAATTTGTTTTACTAAATGATGGCATTCTTCTTTCTTTGCATTTAATCTCATGCTCGTGTTCTCTTCTTCCAAACATAAAGCAAGAACCACCTGCGGTGGGAGACAAATCAAGCCAAATCTTCGAAGTACGTGAGCGGGTTCGTGAAATCGAAATAAATGTGAAGAAGAAACCAACAGGGAGGCACGCTTTGCAATTGAATTAGTAGTAGAAACTATGGAAATGTTGAGAGAGAGAATAGTGTTGAGTAAGGCAAGAAAAAAAATGTGGAAGCGAGAAAGAAACACTGGGAGGTAGATAAATGAAAAACTTCAAAGCATAAGCCAGAAAGATCAAAAGGGAACATGGAACTTGTTCTACCAGAGTAAAACCACGGAAGAAATATTGAAGAACATGGGATTGAGGAGTACAAAATCCAAACATTCCAAAATAACATGGAATTGAGTCATCAGCGATAGGAAGGCAAGTATTATTCTGCTGCCAATTTTTACAAAAAGCTGTTAGAGAAAGAATTCCTTCAGAGATTCAGAAATGGTAGGTAATGCAAGTATGAAGGGATTTAATAGCAATAACCAGACCTTTTCCAAGAAGATTGACAAAAGGGTCTGTATTAAAAAGTGGATAAGAGCCTTAACACAGACAGAATAGTGTTGAGTAAACACACACGCATTCTGATGTGTAAATAACTACGTTTTCGCATCTTTTTGGACATGTGACTGTGACTTTAATTTTAAGTCTCCTTTAGTTCGATTATGAAATCGGGCCAAAGATCGGTAGGACCAATGTGAAAAGAAACGATGAAACTATAGCAACATTGTGAAAGGAAGAAGGCAATTTGTTCTGCTAAACGGTGGCATTCTTCTCTCTTTGCCTTTAATCAGATGCTTGTGCTCTCTCCTTCCAAACATAAAGCAAGAACCACCACCTGCGGTGGGAGACAAATCAAGCCAAATCTTCGAAGTACGTGAGAGGGGTCGTGAAATCGAAATAAATGTGAAGAAGAAACCAACAGGGAGGCACGCTTTGCAATTGAGTTAGTAGTAGAAACTATGGAAATGTTGAGAGAGAGAATAGTGTTGAGTAAGGCAAGAAAAAAAATGTAGAAACGAGAAAGAAACACTGGGAGGTAGATAAATGAAAAACTTCAAAGCGTAAGCCAGAAAGATCAAAAGGGAACAGGGAACTTGTTCTACCAGAGTAAAACAACTTGTTCTACCCGAGTAAAACCACGGAAGAAATATTGAAGAACATGGGATTGAGGAGTACAAAATCCAAACATTCCAAAATAACATGGAATTGAGTCATCAGCGATAGGAAGGCAAGTATTATTCTGCTGCCAATTTTTACCAAAAGCTGTTAGAGACAGAATTCCTTCAGAGATTCAGAAACGGCAGGTAATGCAAGTATGAAGGGATTTAATAGCAATAACCAGACCCTTTTCAAGAAGAATGACAAAAGGGTCTGTATTAAAAAGTGGATAAGAGCCTTAACGCAGACAGAATAGTGTTGAGTAAAGCAAGAAAAAAAAATGTGGAAGCGAGAAAGAAACACTGGGAGGTAGATAAATGAAAAACTTCAAAGCATAAGCCAGAAAGATCAAAAGGGAACACGGAACTGGTTCTACCAGAGTAAAACAACTTGTTCTACCTGAGTAAAACCACGGAAGCAATATTGAAGAACATGGGTGTGAGGAGTACAAAATCTAAACATTCCATAATAACATGGAATGGAGTCATCAGTGATAGGAAGGCAAGTATTATCCTGCTACCATTTCTTACAAAAAGCTGTTAGAGAAAGAATTCCTTCAGAGATTCAGAAATGGTAGGTAATGCAAGTATGAAGGGATTTAATAGCAATAACCAGACCTTTTCCAAGAAGATTGACAAAAGGGTCTGTATTAAAAAGTGGATAAGTAGGGCCTTAAGAGAAAGCAATAGAATGGTAAATCAGCGACGTGAATTCAAAAGAATTTCCTGCGAATGAAAGCTTGCAGGAAGAAAACTAAGTCGAGCAGAAGAAGTGTAATTGTTTTCGTGTGTTTAATGGTCCTTGTACATAAATGTCATTGTGAGGACGAACATTGTACGAGCGTGTGTCTCGACCGGTTTTGGGCTTGCGCCATTTTCAACAGACTCAAGAAAATGGCGCAACCCGAAACCGATCGAGGCACACGTTCGGATAATGTCATTCCAGCTGCCTCAATTCTCTTTTTCTATTTTTTTTTTATTGAGGCACTTCTAGTTTTGTGTGAACTAAAATCTTTGCTATTTTCGAAATATTAATGGTAGTAACTTTATCCAAGGTTGAGTTGGGTTGGGCTGAGTCGAAATATTAATGCTACTAAGTTTATCCAAGGCACCCAACCCAACCCAAGGTTTTCTCCAAAAGAATAAAACAATCCTCTAGCATTTCTTCTCGTTGCATGTCTCTTGATTTATTTCACCTTGGTAGAGTTATCATTCTGTTTGTTCTGTTAGTGTGATGAAAATTTATCTCATCTACATTTTTATTACAGATCATTTATTGCGCTTTTCGGAAAGCGCCCACTTTTCTGTTTGCATTACTTTGATCTAATTTTCATTTTTTTCTTTTCTGTAGATAATAATTTTTCGTATGTATACTTTCAAAGCCACACTCTATACTCTTTTGTATGTCTAGGATAGTACACACCTTCAAATTTTAGGGCTTCTGTTCCCTGTTTTGGTTCAAAGCAGGTTTTCATCGTTAGCTTTCCTTTCAGATTTTTTTCGGATTTAATTTTTTACCTCTGTCTCCTATTGCAAGTAATTCTTCCTTCATTCTTTCCAAGCATTTAGGATAATTTGGGTTTTTTGGCCTGCAATGCCAATTCATCATTTCCTTGTCCTCTCTTGTCAATCTCTTTTTTTCCTGTCGGTTTGAGGTTTTCATCGTTTGTTTTCCTTTTCGATTTATTTCGTATTTAATTTCAGTTTTACCTCTGTTATCTACACTCAGGAATTTCCTCTTTTAGGAAAAATTTGGATTTTGTGACCTGCAACACAATTTTGTTCAGCATTTTCTTTACCCTTCTTCGGCGCCTGTCCTTTTTTCACTATTCCAATAGTTTGCACTGTTTCTTCTAATTCAAAACTCGGTTCAATGGTTTAATTTCGGTCGGTTTCTTTTTCTTTTAATTCAATTGTGCCTCTGGATTTAGGCTACAGAGATTTCCACCATGGTCTCGTTCTGATTTATAAGAATATAACTTTTGCTGTCATCAAATAATAATAATAATAATAATAACATGGTCTTTATTGAAAAATTATGAACATATTTTAAATAGAAAAAATATTACAAATACCAGGCGAGGTTCGCCGAAGCGCTCTTCCACCTAACCTTAATTTGATTCGTGGTCAAGTCACGTGTCAAGTTCTAATTCATTGAAGAGTCAAATATTTATGCAGAAATTATGCTACAAACCTATGCTACCTGCTCCGTATAGATTAGTTGTTTTAAATTAGACCTAAATGCAAACAGGGACATGGTCTTCAGATTTCCAGAAATATTGTTATAAAGGGTGGGTGCAACGTAACCGAAAGATCTTGTAAATAAGGAGGTTGTATGTTGAGGAATTGTTAAGATTGAAGTATTGCGCAAAGCACGATTATGGATAGAACGTCTTGGCACTAAAAATTCAAGTAAATATGGTGGGGTATTAGTAGACAAAATCTTATGAGTCAAACAAAGTAAATGATATCATTTTCTGTTGCTCATATTCAGCCAATTTAAAGAAATTATACCAGGAGATATGTGGTCACGCCTTCGCAGACCTAAAATAAATCTAACGCATGAATTTTGGGCTTTTTGTATCCTAATTTCGGTGGCCTGATCTATGCACGGGCCATAGACGACATCGCAGTAATTAAAAATGGACAAAATTAAGGTATCACATAAGGTAATTTTCATTTTAGAATTTAGAAAGCCTTTGCCAACGTAAAGACTACACTGCGTAAAAACGCTGTATTAGTTTGTTAACATGTGGCCTAAATCTCAATTTTCCATCCAGTATCACACCCAAGCTCTTAACTTCTGTTTGAAAGTTAATCTTAATATTATTTACGTATATGTTAATGTCGCCAAATAACTGTTACACTTTCAAATTAATTAAAAACTTGTTTCTACTGTGCCTCTCTTTTTTCTCTTCCGGAGCATCTTCTATTACGTTGTTTTTTTGCACTCCTCTGCCATTGTGTTAATCATTTATTTACCATCTGCGTACTTGTAGGTCAAGACCATTATATATTTCTACCCGTACTTTCCTTTAAATATTAACGTCCCGTACCTTTTCCGATCTTGCAATCTATTAGGTCATTTTGATTTATTATCGATTGATTATTTCTTATTGTTAGCGGCATTCTCTTCTTCGATCGTCTGTTATGTTCTCTGTGGTTGTACATTGATACCAACCCTTTCCTTTAAGCATCACACTTAAGGTAGGATGTGAGTATGAAGGTATTTATTTAAGTTGCCCCATTAATATCTCTATGCTGGTTCTGATTTCTATTTATTCTATGTTGTCTTTTTAATTATATTACTCTCCCTCCTAATTTGTTACTTTCTCCTGCTTTACAAGAGTTTAAGTTACAAGTTAAGTTACAGTTAAAACCATTATTCTTTCTTCCTTTCTTTTTTTGATTCTTTTCTTTGTTTATTCGTTTTAAATTTCCCAGAGCCCCGTGCCAGTTCTTTTTCGTTACCATTTTTAAATTCCCAACCCAAATTTTCCTTTTATTTCATTATTCTTGTGAACCTCATTCCTTATACCGATACAAACTAATTTTCAATCGTCGATTATAGATTAATTAAGCAACTGAAATATTTTTTCTTTTTGCAAAAACCGAATGTATGGATTTATGGATGGATTTGTGGATAGATGGATTGTTCTTAAAAAGAGTGACGGATTAGTTCGTCGGTGAACGATTTCGAATTCCTCCTGCCGTGCACTAACTAATAAAATCATGGTTTTCTTCTGCACGTGTTTCACTTTGCCATCAATCCGACTACAAGAACCTTCAGAATTAGCAATATAACATTATCAGTTATTATACTGTAATTTTGTGCTATCACTGTTGCGTTCCTCTGGGTGTGAGGCGATTATGGCGTTTACTGTTATCGGTTTTGTTGTTCCCCGCTGCTCCGGTGTTATTATTATTATTACGATTATAAAAAGTAACTCGCAATTAATGGCACAAAATACCGGCGATTTTAATGATGCATAATAATTATGAATTATGTGGAGCAGTGCTTGTAGCATTAGCGTGTTCTGACCGTAGTAATTATAGAAAATTATAATAGATGTTAGCTGCATTCGCGGCTTATGTATGTATGTATACCTATACATATGTGGCATATATGCCGTGATCAAAAATAAACGGCTTCTACATTTAATTGATGGTAGACTTGCGTAGCGCCGTTCTATTTAAAGAAAAGCTTAATAAGAATCACAGAGAGAGTTTGTTTTGGAAATTTCGATGTTGTACTAGTAGGTATGTTAATAAAAATTTGGCGTATGCACACATCATCAAGTTACACGCGCCACGAAGCTAAAATGATAATAATTTATCCCGCAGCACGTGTGACGTTAAATGCACGCGGTACTAACATATACGTACACACACGTATGTTACTGCATCGCGAGAATATAAACTACACTGCGATCATTAATAAATTACCCTGGCGATGACGGACGTAAAAACCCCATTTCTTTAGAGAGAAGGAGACTTTTTGCTTTGCTGCCGCAGGAAGAAAAAAAGAACGAGCTGTGGCGAACGGTACTCGCACCGTGCGCCTTTAATTATATAAACAATATATGCGGTGTCCTTTCTCTATCCTATCGTATTATCGCCTGCCTGCACGTGGACAAGGCCCATTCGTTTGGTATTTGCCGATTTGTCCTTGTTTTATAAAAGTAGGTAAAAGGCGAGTACTTAGACAATCGCCGTTAAAACGTTACACGTTGTTTTATTTGCTGCGGTGACAAGCGCTTGCAATGACATTTTACGTTTAATTGCTTCGAGCAGTAATTTATAGCTGAAAATATTGGAGCAAGGATCAGTAACAGGATACTAATTGTAACATCTATAAAAGTCTGTATATGGAAAGAAAGAAAAATGTAAAAAAAGAAAAATGGAATAACGTAACCATGAAAATCAAGGGGAGCGGTTAATAAATAATAATGAATTTATTACACATTTTTAAAGTAAATTGATACAAGTCATACACAATGGCACTCGTAAAGTCCATATCACGTGAAAAAGTGATACCCTAACAAATAGCAAAAGAAAAACTAGAAGTCGAATCAAAAGAAAATTATTATTATTGCTTTCCTTATCTTTCTACACACAAAACAGTATTCAAGTACCACGTGTTCATATAAATTCATCAATAGTCAAGAAAATAGATAAAAATTTCTGTAGTAATTTAAGACAAATGTTTTGTGTTCCACGGCCTACCTTGCTACTTACGTATTACAATTACGTTGATAAGCTGTGAAGTCAATCAGCTGTTAAGAGCTAGTCTCTAAAGGAATGTTTGAGTCAAAACATATACGGGCGCCAAGGAGAAACCCCAGCTGATATGCGCACAGTGAAACCGACTCCCAAAGATCTACAGCGTGCGCTGATAACACTAGCCTGCGAAGGTTTTGCGGATGACATAAAACTAGGTGTACGAGGGTCGATCAATAAGTACCCGTGTTTGAAGACAGGTGGCGCTGCTGAGGGAAGTTGGCATTACCGCCGTATACTGCCATCTGTCAAACATTGCCATACTAAATTTCAGACTGATTTATAGGTTAGTTTCCATTTGGCAGCCAGTTTTATCAAACGTGTTTCGTGTTTCTCGATAAAATGGAAAAAGAGCAATATCGATCCGTTATTCGCTTTTTATTTTTGGATGGAAAAACATGCGAAGAAATAAAAGTGAAGTTGGATGCTATCTATGGGGACCCTTCACCATCTATGACAACCGTGAGATATTGGTTTAACGCATTTAAACGTGGTCGTACGTCTGTTTTTGATGAGGAGCGGCCAGGTCGCCCGGCAGACGTGGTTACCGAGGAAATTGTTGAAAAGGTCCACGATATGATTCTTGCTGATCGCCGAACTAAAGTGCGCGAAGTAGCAGAGGCCGTAGGGGTGTCGTACGGAACGGCAATCAATATCTTACATGATAAGCTAACTGTGAAAAAGGTGTCGGCCCGATGGGTGCCGCGATTGCTGACGGTGGACAACAAGCGGATACGGCTGTCAATGTCGAAGCAGTGTTTGGACCTCTTTAAGCGAAATTCCCAGGAGTTTTTGCGTCGAGTCGTCACCGTTGATGAAACCTGGATACATTATTATACGCCAGAGACCAAGCGACAATCAAAACAATGGATTTTTCCTGGTGAATCTGCCCCGAAGAAGGCAAAGTCGGTCCCATCAGCCGGAAAGGTCATGGCCACGATTTTTTGGGATTCGATGGGAGTAATCCTCATGGACTTTCTGGAGAAAGGAAGAACGATCACGGGGCAGTACTACAGTGAATTATTGGACCGATTCGATAACAAATTGAAGGAGACACGGCCCCATTTGGCTAAGAAAAAGGTGCTCTTTCACCATGATAATGCACCAGCACATTCATCCGGAATTGTCGCGGCCAAATTGCACCAACTGCGTTACGAATTGTTGCCGCACCCACCCTACTCGCCCGACCTGGCTCCTTGCGACTTCTTTCTGTTCCCCAACATGAAAACATGGCTCGGGGGGAAAAGGTTCAGCTCAAACGAGGAGGTTATCGCCGAGACAGAAGCGTATTTTGAAGAGTTTGAGAAATCGTATTTTTTGGAGGGGTTAAAGAAATGGCAGAAACGTTGGGAAAAGTGTGTCGAACTAAAAGGAGATTACGTTGAAAAATAAAAAATAAAAATTGTGAAAAACTTGCGTCTTCATTCCTAACACGGGTACTTATTGATCGACCCTCGTATGTAGTACATTTGGTGTTCCCGAGTTCGAGGAAAATATAATAATTTTTTCATCACGTACCATTTTTTTTAAAAACAATGTTTCAAAGTACAGTTTTTTTTTTATATTTTGCACTCTATCTAGAGGGTTTATTTTAGGAGCTAGAGGAAAACTTTAAATACAAAAGTTGTAGGATTTTATGTCTATTATCTTTTAGAGTTATCAGAAGAAACAAAAGCGCATCGCAAATTGTAGAAAAAAATTAAATTTTTTTTTTTTTTTAATAGAATGACATGTGTATTGTTTGCTAAGATGAGAGATCATATTTCTCTGATGTGAAAAATATATAATATGTTCAAATTTGAAGGGGTCGTTCCTGATATAATTAAATTTAAAATATCAACCTAATAATGACGTTTAAAAATCAAGACGGCCTGGAAAGGTGCTTAAAAAATTTCTAAATGGCTGTTATAGTTAGCAAAAAATAACAAAAATTCGACTGCTGGAAACTATACAATGAATTAATAATAGAAAACAAATTTCCAGGTCGCCTTAATATTTTAAACGTTAATTCACTGATATTCTAACCTCAAATATCTCATAAGCGGCTCTTCCAAATATCAACACATTATATATTTTTGAAATCAGAAAAATATGGTTTTTCATCTTAGTAAACAATATATAGGATATTCCATTTAAAAAAACAAAAATTTAATTTCTTTTTCTAATTTCCGATGCGCTCTTGATTCTTCTGATAACTCTAAAAGATAGTAGGCATAAAACCCTACAGCTTTTGTATTTAAAGTTTTCCTGTAGCTTCCTAAATAAACCCTCTAGATAGGGTGCAAAATATAAAAAAAAACCTGTACTTTGAGATATTGTATTTAAAAAAAAAGTGGTACTAACGGGGTCACAGCAGCTCTACAGTTTTTGCTTATACATAAACAGCCAGTATTTACTTAAAAGAAATAAACGGAAACCAAGAAATGATTACCAATTTTGTTATTTTAAATGGAATACTCAGTATATTTTTACGAATTAAGAAAGATTGTTTTTATAATTCTAAAAATGTATAGTTTGTTTGCGTTTGATCCTCTTTGCGATATTTGAAATTTATTTTTGTTTTGAAATGTTTTTACAAATTTATGTTATATAACATTGTCTTAGCTGTCAGCGTTTTGTCCTTATAAAATGACTCAGATGGGCAGTCTTTTAATTTTGTAGTTAACACTTGTCACACATAACAAAATTATTATTAATCAAAGTAAATCAATTTTTAAATTTCAAACTTAAAATATAAACAAACTACAGTCGAACCTCCGTAACTCAAACTTCAGGTTACCTGAAAATTACGAGTAATAGAGATTTCAAGTTAAAGAAATAGTTGTACACAATGTGCAGGGACCATCGGCAAGTTTCGACTTATACAAAATTTGGATTAGTGGAGGTGCGAGTTATAGAGATCCGACTGTATATATTTTTGAAATTAGGAAAAAAGGATTTTTGTTAATTCGAGAAAATATACAGTGTGTTAAATCTAAAATAGCAGAGCTGGTTCTCATTTGGTAGGATTCCGATCGTCATTTGTTTTTTTTTTTAATTGAAGTTTGTTCTTGTCCGATGAAAATTGTAAGTACAAAGTTTTTTTAATCTCAAACCGGACAGAAAAATGAAGAGAACACACTCAACGTTTCGCTATAGATTTATAGCTTCGTCAGGAGTGAAAAAAAAGTAAATAAACAAGTTGTCAAGAGAAACAAGTCGTCAAGAGAAACGAAAAGGTAACATGATTTTAAACTAAAATACGAGTTGTCCGGAAAGAGAAAAGTAACAGAACTAAATTAAGACTAATTTTTTTTTTTTATTAATTAATTGACAGATCTATATCCTGTTTAAAGAGTCTAGAAAACTACAAAATATGTCATTTAAATTTTCAAAGTCCGTACGTTTATTAATAGAATTTGGAGACATTTTAATTTTACACATTTCTATGAAACGTCTTTTAAACATACTAGATTCACTGTACAAAATGTCAGTATTATCAAAATCAAAATTATGATTATTTACTAATGAATGCTCTACAAGCATTGAATGATTTTGATTATTTTTTTGAATATGATATTTATGTTGGTCTAAACGTTTTTTTAAATTTTGGCTCGTTTCACCTATATAAACAGAATTACAATTTGAACATTTGATTTCATAAACCACGTTAGGTTGTTTAAATTTCGGTATTTTGGTTTTTAAATTGAAAAAATTAAATTTAAATTATTCACAGATTTACTGGCTAAAATTAAATTATGTTTTTTGAAAATGTGTTTAAATGTATTGTGTAATGGTTCAATATAAGGCAAAGATATGTATTTATGGTTCGAAGTTTGTCTAATGTTATGAGACATTTGAATTTTGTAAGTATTTAACACGATTTTTAATTACTGATTCAATAACATTTATTGGATAAGAATTTTGAATAAGAGTTTTCTTTATTAAATTTAAGTTATCATAAATGAAAACTTTATCATAAAATAAAATAGCTCGATCTGTTAACGAAATAATAGTTGCAATTTTATAATTTTTGGGTGTGTACGAGTGAAAATTTATGTACCTACCTGACCAGGTAGGTTTATGAAACAAATTAGTAATTAATTTATCATTCTGTCTGATAATATTTACATCAAGAAAACTCAATGAATTATTATTTTCTTTTTCTACTGTAAATTGTAATCTATTATGAAAAGAATTAAATTTATTTAAAACAAAATCTACCTTATCAGAAGGCAAAATCAGTAAAATGTCATCTACATAACGAAAATATAAATTAAATCGAATGATAAAGAGTTAATAACAGATTTTTCTAGTTCTTGCATAACAATTTCAGCTAAAGCCGGAGATAAAGGAGAACCCATTGCTGTACCAAAAATCTGTTTATAAAATTTTTCATTGAAACCAAAATAAGATGTTTCAAAACATAAATCAACTATATCTAAAAAGTTACCTTTGGAAATATCAGTAAAATCTTTAATCTCTAACCACCTATCATTAATACTTTTTAAAGCTAAATCTTTAGGAATGTTAGTAAATAAAGAAATAACATCTAAAGAAATTATAATGCAATTATTTGGTACAGTTATTTGTTTTAATTTTTCTACGAGTTCAAAAGAATTTTTTATAAAATATTCTGATTTACTAGTAACCTAAGTAATGATTTTTGAAATAAATTTAGATAAGAAATATGGAGAAGAACCAATAGTGGAAACTATAGGACGAAGAGGTGTATTAGGTTTATGAATTTTTGGAATGCAGTATAATTTAGGAAATATGGGATGTTGTACTTTAAGAGATTTAGCAACAATATTACTAATTTCAACGAATTTCTCTATCTTATTAATAATACTGAAAGTTTTACGTTGATAAGATTCAGTGGGATCATTAGCTAATTCTACATATGTATTATTATCAGATAGCATAGTTTGAACTTTTGAAAAATAATCAGTTTTATCAATTAAAACAGTTACATTGCTTTAATCAGCTGTAGTAACAATAATATTAGGGTTATCTTTAAGAATTTTTTTACAAGACAAGAGATCTCTAATAAGAATCTTATACTTTGATTTTTCAAAAGTTTTTTCAATATTTCTAATATAATTTAAAAAATTAGAACAAAATTTACTTCTTATTTTTTGAAGGTGAATCTAAAGATTTAATACCAAACTCTAAGCTACTTAATACTTTTAAGAAATCTACCTGTTGTTTATGAAAATAAGGTAATGAAAATTTTTTGCCTAAAGCGAAAATGTATTTTAAATTTGACGGAATCTCAGTTTTTGTATAATTTACAAGCCACTTATTTATTATATTTTTATCAAATTTAATGTAAAATTTTTTATCTCTATTAGAAATAAGATTATCTAACTTTTTAATCTGTGTCAACTATGTTGTTATTAAAATACCTTTCATTATTTGATTTTCAAAATTTAGAAAATTAGTCAATGTGATATTATCAAGAAAATTACTTAACTGACCTAAGGTATAATCTAATTGCCAAGTTAATTTGGTAAGAACTTTGAAAGTTACCTCTATTTCATATGAAAGAATTTTATTAGCAAAATCTGATACGTATCTGTCAATTTTGTGACATGACATATCGTACGCTCTTTTTAATGGTTCAATTATATGACGAGGGAAAACTCCCTCTTTCCTACATTTAAGTAAAAAGAGCTTACGATTTTTCATTCTGGATCGAGCTATTTTACTTTCTGATAAAGTTTTCATTTATGATAACTTAAATTTAATAAAGAAACTCTTATTCAAAATTCTTATCCAATAAATCTTATTGAATCAGTAATTAAAAATCGTATTAAATACTTACAAAATTCAAATGTCTCTAATAACATTAGACAAACTTCGAACCATAAATACATATCTTTGCCTTATATTGAACCAACCAACCATTCAATATAGCTTTTATGGCGCAGCAAAACACCATACACCGTATTTAATAATAAATATATAGAGGCACAAGTAACTTCAGCACAAGATCGCTAGCGAGGGCTTAAAATAATCTAAATAATCCGAACTCGAAAAACGGTCAACAATCTGAAATGGTAAACAATTGAAACAATGAACAGATTTTGATAGGTTCAGTACTGGCCTTCACAGAAACGTGAAACCATAATTAAATTTTCTTAGCTTAAACTTGGATTAAAACCACGAGAAATTGTTAATTATTGCACAAATATGTGTCGAAATATTTACGTAAACGAATTATAAATAGAAGCGTACATTATTCTGGTTCCAGTTAATCGATGTGGCGGCATGACGGTCGTAGTCAAATGTCAGCACATGAAACGTCATCTCGCGGTAATACGTCGAACTTGCGGTGAATGTTGTCGTACCCCTATCGGATCGCTAGGGCCTTCGAGTAGGAACGTCGTAATGGCGACTTCGAAGAATGAGGAACCTTCACAGTATACAATCGTGTACCGTATATCGTATATCTCCCATGATGGGAAGATCTCCCATGATGGGAAATCGCACTAGAACTAGAATGTGATTTCTCTGTCAAAAGAAATAAATCAATTACAAACGCGATCAGTATTTGCTTGAATTTGGTGTCGTGCTGCTTTTATGTTCAGTCTTTGTACCTCTTCACTATTTTCATTTCATTTTTTTCATTTCATTTTTTGTGTTATTGATTTCCTTGTTTTCGCTTATTGTTATTTACGTCTCTCTCCTGTTACTTCTAAATCATGATTATAGTAACAATATCAATTAAATCTCATCAATAATTATGTCTATAATAATGTGAATGTTTATTGCAAAACAAAAGTTCTGTGTTCGCTGTTCGCCTTGGGAAACGAACGCGTCTTCCGGAATTTCCGATGCTGCTGCCATGTGCCAATAAGTAAGCGTTTAATTAGACTTAATGAAGAAGATGAAAGCGACGAGAGTGCAATCACTTCCACTCCGCGAATAATTTCCATCAAAAGCAAACGTAATTACCGCTATTACGACAGAAGGAGAGAGAGAGAGAGGTGGCTGCGCTTCGTTGTTAAAAATTAATCGATTCGAACACGGATAGCTTACACACGTGGCCAATCATTTTCACGTTGCTGTTGGCAAATTTAAGTCTTCGGAGGACGACAGTTGCAAAATAAACATTTCTTTGTCGGAGCGGGGCAAACATTCATAAATTATTAATGCTTTTTAGAGTTTCTCTTCTTCTGCGGCTGGTCACAGGCGCTTTAATAGGAATAATTTCCCTTCCGGCTAGAAGTGCATCACCAGATTAGATCAAACGCTTGTTCTCAGCCTCGTTTTCTGCTTCTCGCATGCATTTCTTTAACATAACTGGAATGTAGTTGAAACATAACAAAGATTACAAACAATTAGGTACCTGCAGTATATTAGGATCGAAACAAAGGACCCAGAAGCCATCCTTGAGGTACACCTAATTAATTCTAACACCTAATTCTCAATTGAGTCTTCAGATTTAAATTAAATAAGCAAGTTCTACAAAATTAAGGAAAAACGCATGTTAAGTGTTGTTTATTCCTTCCATAGTATATCAGGCAGATAGTAGATACATATAAACGAGTGCGAGTCACATAAATTTTATTTTATATTTCCTGCGACTTATCTACCTCGTTGGCCCTTTCCTGTTTCCCTAATATGCACCTACCTGGTTTCAGCTTACGCTCAGGTAATTTACATTTCCGCCAAAAACCAGAAAAACAAAACCAGTTTCTAACATTAACACAACTGGCTTTCGCTGAATTTAATCGCCCAGCTGTGTATGTACCACGAAACTCTTTCCATATATTCCACTGGGGGTTCCCAAAATCAAAGCGTGAGTTTACGAGAATGTAGTTACACGTAGCGGTATTTATTATTCTTCGAACTCACTCGCTTATGTTAATTTCACCTTGCAGACGATGTGGACAGAACAAGAGGCCGGGGACTCTTAAAAAGGCAACCGGTGTCCGGTACACGTCAGCTTAAATATTGCATCGACCGGCGTGCGGTGGAAGGATTAATCCTACGCAATTAGCAGGATCCCTTTTTAGAAATCGTGAGGAATCACTGTCCGAGACAAATAAGTCCCTACAAGGATCCGTTTATGTTAAAATCGGACGAGGTGAATGCTATTTATAATTGGCACGTCTTGAAAAATGAGCTCACTGTTTGCTTAATTGGTTCGCGTTTGCGTGGCATTTGTTAAATATGCAGAGTTGCAGAGGTTCGTTGACGTTGAAGAAGCAAAAAAAGAGAAAAAAATTGCAGCTATAATTGAAGAGTAAACTCAGACCCCTGTTGTAAGATGTTTGGCATGGAAGCTTTTGCAAAAGGATACAGTTCGAGCCATAAATATCGTCCTGCATAAGTTATGGGCAGAAGTTTATTTAGCAGGCAGTTGCTAATGGATTAATCACGGATGCTTAAGAAAGCAGAGTACTCTTGTTTGCCTTTGACTTATTGGGAAAAACAATTAACGCGCCCCATTTGAGTCATTTAAAGTCTCTAAATGCAAATGTACGAGCTAATTATAAACTTGCTTAAAATTACTAAATAATCTTTGTTTATCCTTTCTTTACTTCCTTTGCTTGACGTAATAGTTCAGGAAATCTTGTATTTTTCGTTTGCTGTCGCATCAGCGTCAATTTATAACCGAACAAAACAGTCCTTGCTTGAGAGCTCTTGGTCTAAATATCTAAATAACAAAGAAAGAAAAGTGAACTGCGAGGGACAATAGAAAACGAAAAATTTGAAAAATTTGGGTTTCTCCATCTTTTCTTCTCCTCAACTGGGGTTTCTCAATTCCTTACTCCGTTTTCTTTAGGTATTGTAAAATCTCCTAACCATTCTTTTATGCCCCCTTCACATGTATTTATCAGTACTATCTTATCTTCCTTCTTTTTCTACCGTTTCCTTCTTTATCTCTGTCTCCATCTTCTTATCAGCTTTCTTATCTTTTTCTGTAATTTCATCAAGAGGTTTTCTCAATTCCTTACCCAAATTTCCGTAGGATTTCTAAAACATTTCCAAATCATATTTTCATATCCCATTCGACTACTTTGCCTCCTTCATTTATTCTTATCACTTTTGTATTGTACTTGGTTTTGCCCTAAACATTCAAACTGACAAAACCATTTCAATCGTTGTGGCTTGATGACTTGCTTTATTGTTGGTCTCTTAATCATATCTTCTTTTTCCTTATTGGTTCTTCTTCGCTACTTTCCTTCCTCATCTCTAACTCCACCATATATTCTTCTATCTCTCCTTTTCTGTGCCCAGCCAGGCTTTGTCAGTTCCTTATCCCAGTTTTCTTTAGGACTCCAAAAACTTCTCCTAACCATTTTCTCATTTCACGCGATTCCGTTTTACCTCCTTCATTTATTTTTATCAGTTTTGTACGGTACTTGGTTTTCCCCTAAACGTTCAAAACCATCTCAACCGTTACGCCCTGATAACCTGCGTTATTGTTGATCTCTTGAACATGTCTTCTTTCTCCTTATCAGTTCTTTCTTCTCCAGTTTGTTTCCTCATCTCTAACTCCACCATATACTCTTCTATCTCTTCTTTTCTATCCGTAGCCAGGCTTTTCAATTCCTTATCACAGTTTTATTCAGGACTCTAAAAACTTCTCCTAACCATTTTCTCATGTGATTTCTTTTTACCTCCTTCATTTATTTTTATCAGTTTTGTTCGGCACTTGGTTCTGCCATAAACGTTCAAAACCATCTCAACCGTTGCGCTCCACCATATACTCTTCTATCTCTTCTTTTCTATCCGTAGCCAGGCTTTCTCAATTCCTTATCCCAGTTTTCTTTAGGACTCCAAAAACTTCTCCTAACCATTTTCTCATTTCTCATGCGACTTCTTTTTACCTCCTTCATTTATTTTTATCAGTTTTGTACGGTACTTGGTTCTGCCCTAAACGTTCAAAACCATCCCAACCATTAAGCTCTGATAACTTGCGTTATTGTTGATTTCTTGAACATGTCTTCTTTCTCCTTATCAGTTCTTTCTTCTCCAGTTTCTTTCCTTATCTCTAACTCCACCATATACTCTTCTATCTTTTCTTTTCTATCCGTAGCCGGGCTTTCTCAATTCCGTATCCCAGTTTTCTTTAGGACTCCAAAAACTTCTCCTAACCATTTTCTCATTTCTCACGCGACTTCTTTTTACCTCCTTCATTTATTTTGATCATTTTTGTACGGCACTTGGTTCTGCACTAAACGTTCAAAACCATCTCAACCGTTACGTCCTGATAACTTGCGTTATTGTTGATCTCTTGAACATATCTTCTTTCTCCTTATCAGTTCTTTCTTCTCCAGTTTCTGTCCTTATCTCTAACTCCACCATATACTCTTCTATCTCTTCTTTTCTATCCGTAGCCAGGTTTTCTCAATTCCTTATCCCAGTTTTCTTTAGGACCTCAAAAACTTCTCCTAACCATTTTCTCATTTCTCACGCGACTCCTTTTTACCTCCTTCGTTTATTTTTATCAGTTTTGTACGACACTTGGTTTTGCCCTAAACGTTCAAAACCATCCCAACCGTCACGCCCTGATAACTTGCGTTATTGTTGATCTCTTGAACATGCCTTCTTTCTCCTTATCAGTTCTTTCTTCTCCAGTTTCTTTCCTTATCTCTAACTCCACCATATACTCTTCTATTTCTTCTTGTCTATCCGTAGCCAGGCTTTCTCAATTCCTTATCCCAGTTTTCTTTAGGACTCCAAGAACTTCTCCTAACCATTTTCTCATTTCTCATGCGACCTCTTTTTACCTCCTTCATTTATTTTGATCATTTTTGTACGGCACTTGGTTCTGCACTAAACGTTCAAAACCATCCCAACCGTTACGTCCTGATAACTTGCGTTATTGTTGATCTCTTGAACATGTCTTGTTTCTCCGTATCAGTTCTTTCTTCTCCAGTTTCTTTCCTTATCTCTAACTCCACCATATACTCTTCTATCTCTTCTTTTCTATCCGTAGCCAGGTTTTCTCAATTCCTTATCCCAGTTTTCTGTAGGACTCCAAAAACTATTCCTAACCATTTTCTCATTTCTCACGCGACTCCTTTTTACCTCCTTCGTTTATTTTTATCAGTTTTGTAGGACACTTGGTTTTGCCCTAAACTTTTAAAACCATCCCAACCGTTACGCCCTGATAACTTGCGTTATTGTTGATCTCTTGAACATGTCTTCTTTCTCCTTATCAGTTTCTTCTTCTCCAGTTTCTTTCCTTATCTCTAACTCCACCATATACTCTTCTATCTCTTCTTTTCTACCCGCAGCCAGGCTTTCTCAATTCATTATGCCAGTTTTCTTTAGGACTCCAAAAACTTCTCATGCGACTTCTTTTTACCTCCTTCATTAATTTTTATCAGTTTTGTACGACACTTGGTTTTGCCCTAAACGTTCAAAACCATCTCAACCGTTACGCCTTTCCTTATCCCAGTTTTTCTTAGGACTTTAAAAACTTCTCGTAACCATTTTCTTATTTCTTATTCAACTATTTTTTGCCTCCTTCATTTATTCTATCAGTTGTGTGTGGTACTTGGTTCTGCCCTGATAAAATCATCTCAACTGCTGTGCTCTGATGACTTGCGTTATTATTGGTCTGTTAAACATGTCTTCTTTCTTGTTATTAGTTTTTCTTCACCCGTTTCCTTCCTCATCTCTAACCTCTCCATGTGTTCTTCTTATCAGTATTTTTCTTTCTCCCACTTACACTCTCTGCAATTTATTTGTTCCGTCTCATTTAATAATATTTTTTTCTTTATTTACCTCTGTTTTTGATGCCATCTTTAAGGTCCCGTAAGTCGTGAGCTTTTGTAATTGCATTTTTCTAGTTTCTTTTTCTTTAGAGCAAAAAAAGGGAGAACAAAACGTAATTAAACAATATCATCACCAGACGTTGCCCGAGGCCCCGGGTTTTCTTATACAGTTTAATCTGTACGTCGGGTTTAATTAAACAAGAAAATGGAAGTTCGATTTATCAGTGCCTCACGTCAATATTAGCATAAAGGCATCGTCGCTTTAATTAACAAACAAAAAGTCTGAATTATTTGCTCGGGTGTGCCACGCACCAAATCAGGAAGATGCCGATGGAGTGGATAAGGTGCCGTTATGCCATCAACCCTCCAGCTATTTAGTGTCTTTTTAATTACTGGGTCAGGTTTGTTTTTTTTGTGAGTCAATTCCGCCGATACGTGATATATACGGCGTGGAATTAATTTAATCCGATCCGTGCGGCCAGCTGTTTAATGGATTTATTTGTAGTTGTAATTAGATAATTTTAGAGGTAAGTGCGTGAAGCGTGGAAAATGTAGGTACGCACGCAACTAACTGCTTTTCATCTGCGTATTTAATTATTTATCAATTAAGTGTGTTTAGGAATTCGTTGACCGTAGTCGGTTGCCGAGCTAGGAAGTCGCTTGAAGGCAAAACAGGAAAATACTCGTACTTCTTGTTGCTATTGTTGCTCGGCGGTACCCAGAACAAAATGCAGACAAGTGCGTGTCCGGTGAATAAAGTTGACATTTCAATGCAACATCTGGAAATAATACTTTCTCAAATTTTACGGTCGCTGCATGTGATAATTTTGCCGGAGCGCTTGAATTATATTGTACGGAGCTCACGTCTTATCTCGCCGAGTTATGTCTATAAGGAGCTTGGAATTGAGATTGCGATTACTTAAATAATTTCCTTTTCAACGATGTATGCCGATTGTCGGCTTAGAATAGTATTTATTGCGCTAAATAAGGAGGACAAACGATGGGAGCTTTATGTTACGCTTTTGAACGCAACTTATTCTTGGCAGGACTGGGCCAGGGTATTACCATGTTCGTGACTGGTTACTTTGAGATACCTTCAGGTTAAAAAAAAATATATTAAAACCTTGTATAACATGAGAGAAATTTAAAATAAACTTTGGTAATCCAGACGTTGGATAATTCAAATGTTTTGGTTGTTTTCAAGTGAACCAGTTTATCGTGAGGTTGTTGTATTGGATAATTTTTAAACAAAAGTAATTCTGAATAGTAGTGCAACCCTAGAGGTTGGTAGATTATATCACTAATAAGTGATATAAATAAATAAAACGTTCATGGGTTGCTGAAACAATCTGAGAAAGTGCAGAACATTTGAAGGACGAAACGTACAGCGAGTTTCAAAGAAAGTTACCGTCCTCGTATATGCATATCTGCATAATTAGAAATCCTACCTACCTCAAGAATTTAACGAAAAAATTCGTTGCATTTCAGCGTTACTCCTGCCCCACGAAAACAAACATAAAGTAAATCAAGGTTGCCAGGAATATTTAAGCAAGTTGAGGTTTGAAACGGTTTCACGGCTTGCATTGAATGGAAACAAAAAAACAAAACAAGTATGTGTTTAATTAATTCCGAAATTGTTTCCCAGAATTCACTGGCGGCTACTTGTTTTAAAATGTTACGGGCACAAGGTCAAAAGCAAACAAAAGAGAAATATTGCAAGCGATGAGGAATTCTTACGGAAACGTTGCCCTGCTCGTTGTTTTATGTGATTTATTAATAACACACAAAAAATACGATTCGTCTTCGGAATAAAATATAAAAGTCGTTTTTAATTAATTAATTAATTGATTAATAGACTACTCTAAATAATATTCAAACATTTAAAATATCCCTCGGTACTTCATGTAGTGACCTCACGGAATGGTTCTGAGCAAACAGACTATTACGCCAAACGCATGACCACCACCATGCAATTATGGCAACGCTATCCCATAGATCAACGGCCAATTTATATAACTGTCACATTTATTTGAATTAATTAACAATTATATGCTCAGTATTATGAGTTATGATCTAGCGGTCCCGTTCCCGGCTTATCGCAATTATTAATCTCATATATCTGGTCGCGAAAAAAAAATATTTGCTTAACATCCATTTCGATTAAAAGTAATTTATGTAGGTAAAGTTATTTAATTAAAGCTTTTCCTTCGAGTATACATTAGTATCGTTTGATTAATGAAATCTGACTCAATCTGAAAATACTTGTTTTTTTTCTTTTTAATCAAAGAAAACTTTGCAAGGTATACATGATATACATTCATGTATGTATGCCAGTATAAAAAAAATACACTGTAGATATCATTTGAAAAACAAAAGTTGTTGTTCCTGTTAAACCGGAAGTGAAAAGACCTACTCGAGACAGATCGTGTTGATTCCATATAAAAGTATATATCAACTATCAACCGAACAACTTGTACTTACAACTTACAGTTGATTGTTACGTGTTATGTGAATGACCTGACGTAAGAGGCGACTTTATTCGAATTTGATTATTACTTTCGAATTGTTGCAAGTTTAAAGACAAAAAAAAAATGCTTAAACGTCAACTCTTCGGTAAAGAGTTATTAAATGTCCATTAGAACCAACGAAAGCAAATTCAATAAAACATGAGTCAATTAAATTTCCATTTACTTTCTCATTTGCAAGCCAAACAAAACAAAGGTCAATTGTCGACGTCTCGTTGTGTACAAGAGGAAAAAAAAATCCCGGTGTTTGTCGAACGGGGGGGCATTTACCTTCTTCAGATTTGCTTCAGGAGCGAGTAGTTAGGAAGAATAATTAAGGCGTGAAATAATTCAATTTTTATAGCGCAATCTCGAGAACGGACAACTTACGTAATGTGTTCGAACGAGTAGTAAGTGGTTCGTGTACGATACGGGCCTTGAAATGCATACAAATTAAATGTTCCACTCATACGGTGCGTTTCCTGGCATTCTTGTTTTGTTGTAGGAAGAAAAGTCAGCGCGCGTGAAATACACTGACCGCTTGTTCTCTGATGTTGCGCTCCGCTCGTGGAAGATAAAATATTTTTTCCTCCTCGTAGATACGTTGCGCTTAAAATTTAATAGGCGCATGTGAACGCTTGGCTGAGCGTATTTCTGTGTTTCGTGTTGTCTTCCTGTTCGTGGATGTGCGTAGCCCATACTTAAAATTTATTGCCTCGTCAAAGTCGTTAGCAAAATCTTACTTTCTTGTTGGCCTGAAAACACCAACAGACTGCTATGTACAGAGTGTTCCACTTAATGCAACTCTCTTCATACCTTTATAGTGACTCATTTTACAAATCCAAATGAAAATTATTTCGTATCATGTGAAGCATCTTTTAAAATCAGTTTGGTGCATACAGAGCATTCCGTTTGGTCTGGGCGTTATGTCACTTCGCTATTTTATTTGAAATACCCTATGTATACATTATGCGTTAATTATATCAAGAAGAATAACATATTACATCCTTGTAAGCTTTAGATTAGATAATAATAATAATAATAATAATAATAATAATAATAATAAATGCCTTTATTCCAGCTCCACCGATATTACAAAAGAATAGTAATTCTCTGCTATATAAATGGCCGAAAATCTTTAGGCGATAGTTCAATTAGTAGTAGTTAACTACTACTAAATTGTTCTTCCACTATAACCTAAATATTACAAAACAAAATTAAATTAAAATAATCCCTAAACTAAATCGTGAAATGTTGCAGGTAATAAAATTAAACAAAAAAAAAGAAAATAATAATAATAATAATATTTGCATCAAAATTTAAGTTTGTGATACAAGAATCCATCTTCGAAATCTATAGTTAAAGGCACTCAGAGAACTGTTGCGAACATACAGTGGTAGAGAATTATATATTTTCGCTATATGGTAGGAGAAACTTCTTTCATAGATTGCAGTTTTGTGAGCAGGTGGAGTAATCATACCCTTAAATCTTAAGTTCAAATTATGTACATCAGTTCTGAAAGTTATACGGTTATATAAATAAGCAGGCTGTTTTTTCAATAAAATAGAATGGTAAAGCGTAGTTGTTTGTAAAAGCCTACGATTACTCATACTGAGCCAGTTCAAATCAGATAATTTGTAAGATACTCTATCAAATTTCCGAATACCAAAAATTAATCGCAGACATGCTTTTTGAACCCTTTGAATTCGATTAGATGTATCAACAGATAGGCATGGACCATATGCAGGAGCACAAAATGAAAAATAAGATAACACTAACGCATCACAAAGTAAAGCTTTGCATTGAACAGATAAATAGTGTCTGTGAGGATAGATTAACTTTAAAATAGCAAAAGCTTTTTGTATGTTATTTAAAATATGAGCATTGTAACGAAATGTATTGTCCATAGTTAGGCCAAGATTTCGTGCATGATCTTTAACCGGAATTGCTTTTCCAGATACACGCAAATCTACAGCGTTTTTAACTATATCGACTTTTGTTTTGCTCCCGAATAATAAAATTACTGATTTTTCAGAATTTATCAAGAAAAAGTGTTGTGCAGCGTAATCTGACAAATGCGTTAAGTCGTCATTCATTTCGTCTAGCGCAGTTTTATAATATTCAACAGGAAACGAATGATAAATTTGTGTGTCGTGCGCATACATATGTAGTTTTGAGATCTTAATACATTTAGGCAATTCAATGGTGTAAATTGAGAATAAAGGAGGACCTAAAATAGAGCCCTGTGGAACACCTTTGCTAATAAACCTCCAATCAGAAATAGAATTTGAAATCCTGACACACTGCAAACGATTAGTGATATAACTTTCTAAAATATGCAAGGCACTATCAGACAATCCAACAGAGCGAAGTATAGCTAATAAAGTTTGATGGTTAATAGTATCAAAAGCTTTACTAAAGTCTATCAGAGTTAATGCTGTAATTTTATTTTGATCTCTTGCAGTTATAATATCATCTGTAATATTTAGTAAAGCTGTCGTGCAACTATGTCCACTTCGGAAACCTGACTGCATAGTTGGAAATATATTATGTTCGTCTAGATATTTCCTTAACTGAAAGTCCATAACTTTTTCAAGAATTTTAGCACAAACGGGCAGTATACTTATTGGACGAAGGTCTTTAAATCCCGATATATTATGTGATTTAGGTATTGGTACTACTACAGCTTTTTTCCATGAGTCTGGAAAATAATTTTTTATTAAACACGAGTTAACAATATATGTTAAATAAGGTAAGATAATGGGACAACACAGTTTAACTAATTCAATATTCATTCCATCGTGACCAGCAGCTTTTGTTTTTATATTTTCAAGAAATTTCGTAACTGTATCGATATTTACAGTGTGAAATGTAAAACTAGAATAATTATCAAGTAATTTATTATTATTGTAATACTGTAACAATTGCGTACTGTTATTAGTGCCAGGAATGCTATCAATAAAAAAATTATTAATATCATTAGGCAACTGCAAGTCTTCGGGAATGATAGTAGATTTCCTAGCTTTAACATCTAAAGCGTGCAGTTCATTCCATAAAATGTTTGGATTTTTATTTTGAACAATGTAGTTAAAGTAAGCACGTTTCTCGTTTTTGACGAATAAATTGGTTAGATTCCGAATCGATTTATAGCATTCCCAATGGGCAGATATATTGGACCTTTTAAACCTAGAATAAGCTTTATCTCTTAATTTCATTAACAACTTTAAATTATCAGTTAGCCAAAGACACTTCTTTTTTGTAATTTTAAACATTCTTAGCGGTACATGTTGATCTATAAGATTTAAAATATTGGTATTGAGAAAATTTATCTGCTCATCTATATTATTTATATGGAATATATTCAGCCAAGGTATACGTTTCAGATCTTGAATAAATAGTTCAGTTTTAAAATATTGATAGTCTCGTACAATTTTGTAAATTGGCTCAGTTTTAGATGTATTAACAGCTAGCATGCAATATACCGTATCATGATCTGAAAATTTCGTATTACCAAGTCCCGAAGATGTAACCAAATTAACGTCAGAAACTAGAACGAGGTCCAGAATCGCATTTCCATTCTGATGAGTACGTGTAGGTTCACTTATAATTTGGTGCAGGTTTAATGTTTCAATCATACAGTTAATATAAAATGTATCTGGATTATTGGTGCGAAGTAAATTAATATTAATGTCTCCTAGACACAAATAATTATCACACATATTGCTAATTAAAGTACAAGATTCTTCCAATTTGTCACAGAATATTTTATAATTTAAGTGCGGTGGTCTATACACTATCCCGACACCAAGACACATGTCTTTAAATTTTAACAGCAACCAAATTTGTTCAATATTGTTCCCGACATTGACCAGTGAATATCTAATTTTATTATGAATATAAATGCACACACCCCCTGCTCGTCCGTCTCTGTCCTTACGAATGAGATTGTAACCGTCAACATTTATTAAATCACTTTGATGAATTTCAGATAACCAAGTTTCTCCTACCCCGAAAACATCATATTTTTCTCCTAGCAAATGATTTTTTTATCAGATTAACCTTAGGAATTAAAGATCTTACATTAGCATGACCAAACTTCACCTGATTCAACAACATGCTAGGAGTACCTTCAAATACAAACCTGCAAAGCACGAAATATTTGTATTATTACATATTTTAATGAGAAATGAAATAAATATTATTTATATTACCCAAAAAAAAGAACAAAAATAGTAATGAAGAACGTTTTATTTTTATAGTAAAAATAGGAAGTTAAACCCTTTCTGGTTCGAGTAAAGGAGAACAGAGAACAATTTAGGGACTTTTTGTACCTACTTCGAAACCAGTCGTTTTTTTATGCAAGGAAGTACGTAATAAATTTCATTGATATTTACGTTTCCAGCCTTCTAAAAGATAATTTTATGGAGCATCTAACGATGACATAAAAATAATACCGTTCCATTATAAAAAAAAAAAAACAAAAGTTATTACCTGTCAATTGTTGTGAAAACGGAGATAGTTTAACTACAACCCTAATTAATGAAAAGCAAATTTTGTTGCTGCGTTAGATACCTTCACTTAGCTTGTAAAAGTACAACAATATTTGCTTTCTAACTTTCTTCGTTAACAAGATACTAATTTTAAAAGGTACATCTGTTTTTCGGTAAACCACAAAAAAGTCTAATATCTTAAAAACTATTGGACTTGGGTATTAATCTTACTTTAAAATAATCCTTTTAAAATCAATAAATACTTTGCAAATTCAGAGAGTATATGTAGGTATGTAATAGATAAACCTGACTTTATAGTTTTACAGTTATCAACCACGTTACATTAAAATGTCACGGTAAAATATGCGAATTTTTTGCATGTGTTGATTAACTTCTTTCGATTACATCACTTACTTTCGCAAGCAAATGCAAGGTCGTTTCAGAAAATAAACTCAAGTTCGTTATAAAACGTAGGATATTCCATTTGAAATAACGAAGTTCCACATCAAACATACAAACTGAGACACCCCGTATATACCAAAATAATTTTAAATTGTGCGGAACTTGAAATTTTATGTGAAATATTTTTTCGTGTCCTCAACAGGAAGGGCGTTATTGAAGAAATTCCGTTGGATGACACGCCCGGTCTATAAAAATGAAGCAAATTTACTTGAGGTACAAAAAAAAAACTTAAAAGTGAAAGAATATCAATAGGGAACGGAATTATATATTTTGTTCGATTAAATAGAAACGAGGCGGCAAACGTGTAACACTGCAGCGACGTGTGAATGCAGACATTCTCTTTGCCGGCTCGTTCGAAATAAACCCGAACAAAATATATAATTCCGTCCTGTAAATATCAAATTTGGGCACAAAGTGCTCTGTTCCTGCGTCTTCCCTCGTTTGTATACGTTTTCTTATACTATATACTATAATACACTATTATACTGTTCGAGCTTGAGTGTTTGCGCCAAATTTTCTGCAAATTTCTTCGACTTTTGTAGACACTTTTAGCCACAGACGACCATATTGTTTGCAAACATTCGCGTTCTGTGCAATTCAATAGTAAATTTTAATTTAAATTTTTCAAGGGCTTCCAAAAAAAATTAGTTGTTCTAGGCCTCCAATTTGGAAAGGACGGCACGTATAGATATACGCCTACACATGAAAATAGCCTAAATGTAAGTAGTTTATAAAAATCAAGAACAAAATAAAGCCAAGCCAAACAAAATGTTACGTGCCAATTTCTAGTTACTTTCAGCAACCACGTATGCTACATATTTGCTGTAGTATAGTGGTAACACTGCGTCCCGTTTGATATAAAAGGTTCTATTTGTTTTTGGATGGTCACGCTATCTACGTTCTGCGTTCCGATTGGTCGCCATTTTGGGTAGGTTTTTTCGTCTCCGGCATTTTCAACTTCTACGTTACAGTGGCGCGTCTTTAATTGTTTAGACACATCAAGGTACACACGTGTGTGCGTGTGGTCTCCCGAGAACTGGTGCAATATTAATTTAGATGCAAAATTCTCTGAATACAGTGTTTTTGGAATCCTTTGAGCTTTGAGTGACGTCTGACTTGTTGTAAGCAAATTATTCCGAGCGGATAAACCCGTTTCTGCATTGAACAGAGGTAATTAGATGACGATGTTAGCGTGAGCCATGTTTATTTGTTTTGACAGTGGAATCCGCTTCTTTTTTCTACTTTATCTTTCTTTATTTCCGCGCTTTCTTTTGCGACTATCCTTCTTACCGAGGGTGTACACGATTGGAGTTTCAAGGATGTGCAGTAAACGGCGTGCCCTCTCAATGCTCATCAATGTGCGACAGTTGGTACAAACAACAAATTAGTAACTGAAGTTCGACGTCTCCACGAGTAGCGACGCTGCCCCGTGCCATTTGTTTTTGTGACTGACAGCTGAGGACAACTACCCATTTAAAGTCCGACATCGTAACGTAGGTACCCACTTGTTATGAGTTAGCGTGTGCTATCGCATGGTGTAAATATTTCTGCAGATGTTTGTGCAGCAGGTTAATCGTTCTATAGTTTAACCTGGTCTAGTGCAATTTAGGTTTAGTTAAATTTAAGTTATAGTTGTGGATTAAAGCTTCATATTTTGTGTAGGCCAGTACTGGACCTGATTGAACCTCCCTTACTGTTTAAGATGATTATATCAGTATTACTTCGGGAAGTGTAAGCTTACGTCATTTTAAACCCATTAGGCTACTGTTCATTGTTGCACATTTAATGTACTCGTGTGTCTAAATATATTCTTTTAAGTATATTTTTGCTGCGTTGATTAACTACCTTATCCTTGGGAAACGGTTTTATAGTGCGCACAGATCAGCTCGGGTTCTCTCCCTGGCGCCCTTAATGTTTATAAACCCAGCTTTCTCTATCAGAGTACTGGCTCGAGACAGCTGATTGTAAATAAGTAATCAGAAGAGATATTGTAATTGTATTTACGTGGTAGCAAAAACCAAGAACAAAAACTGCCTGAGTTTAAGAGTACTTCCTCATAAGAAGTATTTTCACGATTCGTTTTTGATGGAATTTCATTATCTTTACTCCTGCATTCCTTCCTAACTGCCAAATGAAACTAGAAAGTTTATCAAATTTATCTTTTTACAATTCGGTTTCTATCACAACCGGAAATCACTTGGTCCTTCTTTCTTTGTACGAAAATAACTTACTTCAATTTCATGAAAATTCCCCTAATAAGGATTGTATATACGTTTCTACAATTAAAAGAACATAACTGATGCCAATAATCAGGCGAATATTAAAACTTGCTTGCCACAAGTTTATAAAAATTTCCTTTCCTGTGTGAGATATTAGTTAAAAGCCGTTTATTGTTAAAATTATGCTATATTTAAATCTGTTTACATCATACGTCCATCTTTTACAATATGCTTCCGGCTATTCTTCAGTTTAGCGTTAAGTTTAAAACAAATTGAACAATACGAAACCAACTTCCTTATTTTCTGAAACCTTTCAATTTCAAGATTTACCTAATCATTATTTCTTAAAGTTCCTGTTTGCACAATTCCACGGCGACATTTTCACTTTCTTTTCCTGCTTTAACTAGCTGGATCTGATTAAATATGAAACGGCTATTATTAATAATCTTTTGCAGACTTTACGTAACGTTTACAAACTAAAATCGATTAGAACTTTTACGACAACCTACTGGAAACTGTCAATAATTTCGAATAAACTCAAGATTCGGATTCCTTTCGCTCCTAACAAACGAGGTTCGAAACTCTGGGAATCGTGCGAGATTAATCGCGAACAGCATAGCACGACGACCACCATATATCATAGGAATTGTAAATTTACACATGCTGTTTGTTATGTAATTATGCCTTACATACTAAAATCGATTAGAACTTTCACAACAATCTATTGGAAACTGTCGATAATTTCGAATAAACTCAAGATTCGGATTCCTTTCGCCCCGAATGAACGAGGATCGAAACTCTGGGAATCGTTCGAGATTAATCGCGAACACCATAGCACGACGACCACCATATATCATAGGAATTGTAAATTTATACAGGCTGTTTGTTATGTAATTATGCCTTACAAACTAAAATCGATTAGAACTTTCACAACAATCTATTGGAAACTGTCGATAATTTCGAATAAACTCAAGATTCGGAATCCTTTCGTCCCGAACGAACGAGGATCGAAACTCTGGGAATCGTGCGAGATTAATTGCGAACACCATAGCACGACGACCACCATATATCATAGGAATTGTAAATTTACACATGCTGTTTGTTATGTAATTATGCGCTGACCCATTTAAGTGATTCCGCGAGCTGTTTATAAATCGCATCGCATAATTCAAACAGTACTCATTCCTGACTAATAGGCACTTCACTTTTCCGCTTTGCATTTTAACGACGGGCTTTCCCATAATCAACGCGCGCAAATTAAATGTCCTTTAAGCAGCAGTTATTCGTTGTTAATTACAATAATAATAATGATATGATTTGGTTTTTACCAAAAAAAAGAAAAAGAAAATTTCTCGTTAATCTCAAAAGCTCTTCGTTGCGTAGATGATGCTATAATATGCAAAGCTCAGAGGCGTACATACGACTTCTTGAAAACGCTTTGCCTACGACTACCCATCAATTATTTATAATTAATGAGTGTCCAGTTTAAAACGCTCTCTGAACAAACATATCAGTTACGTATTAAACAGTTGCTTGATTTAAGCGCAAGTCGCATTAAGGAAATTTACAGTTTTGATTATACGCTGGAATTTGATGGAAGACTTTCCATTCGTTTTCGTTTCTTATGCCTTGTATCGGAAATTGCATCCACACGTACACGGGATTATTCGCGAGCAGAAGCAATAAATAATAAACACGAATCCACAACAGCGGCGCGCATACGTAAAATATGTATTAATTTTCCGAAGTGTTAGATTAATCCAGCGCAAAATATTGTTAAAGAGCAAGTCAGATTTTGGTGGTGAGAGCGGCGGGGCAGGGAAACGGAGAGAGGATTTAATTAGTGAAACTGCATTCTGAGTGTAATTAGGTTAAACCTGATAAGGCCCGAATCGACGAGATGCGGGGTTTAAAACGTGGAAATTATTGCTGAAAGTTACGTGATTTTCTACTTGGGGTTTCCTTTCTTAAACGAAAGAAAAAAAGCACAGTAAATTCAAATATTATGATTAACTCATTAAAAATTAGATTTCTTAAAGACAATTTTTAATTTGCTTTCAGACCATTCACAATTATAGTATTACTTCTAATTTCATTGGACCTCTACACTTATATACCATTTGTTTCATTGGAAAATAGAGGAAATTCCATGCTGATAAATGAAATCCAAGTCGTTTGAACTTACTTACAGTGCTATACCAGCGGATCGTATTTTATACAAAGCAATTAATAACGAGCTGGCTCGTGGGGGCGACTCCCTTATAACACAACCATCTTTACTAGATTTCCCTTAAAACGTAACATGGTGAAGCCGCTCTTGTACCATAACAATAGTTACTAACAAGGTAAGGAAGGAAAGTAAGGAAGAAAGAACGCGCATACGTTTCCAATTTAGCCTTTTCCAAAAGCAAAACAACTACTACAAAAAGCATAAAATTAAAATAGATGAATTTTTACTGAATTTCATTTAAATTACTGCGATTTTTTTTTTTTAAATTAATTCGCACTCAACTCGAAGAAGCTTGTTTTAAGAGCAATAAAAATAAATGAATCCCATCCGCTCGACGCTGATTGTTCGCGTTAATTTAAATACTTCAGCGTTCAATCTTACGCAGCTGATCTATATATCTTTGATTTTACGGCCGGCCATAAATTCCTCGGCCTTCATTTTAAAAAGTAGCTTATTTGTATTACAGGCAGAAATCTAATTTAGCGCATTTTATGCTTCTGCCCCCCCGTTCGTATTAAAAACGAACACCGGCATGTTTGCTTTAAGAAGAGACGAGGGCAGCTCAATTATTACCTTACTTTCAATTTTACTTTTAATAACAACTTACGTTTTCTACTCGCGCGCACACACACACTCACACAGACATACATAATCGACGAACTGGAATATTACACTATCGATATAATTACGTGTTTGCGGCGGCGTTTGTAGCCGCGGTGTACTTCAATTTTATTTGTTTAACTAGATGTATATTATTATTAAGAATTTCACATCAAAGCCGACTATTAAAATAATCAGTTGCTTTGTATTGCATCGTGCATGAAATTCAATTACAGCCCGCCGCCGCCGCCGCCGCTGTATGTGATCAGGCAACGTCCTGGTTACGGCTTGAACCCAAACTTGTGCAATATGCCGGGGTGAAAGTACACGATTCAGAGGCGGCTTTGTTTCGTGCTAAATTTAATTTAGACGTGTTCCAATTGGAGAGACTAATGCGATCTGAACATGGAGAAACGCTTGCGAGTGGAAACGTTTATTATTCAAGTCACAAAAAAAAAAGTATTTAGAAAGGAAGCTGGTTTTAAGTGAATGAAAAAAAGATCATCCAAATGCAACACGTATCAGACAGAGACTTAAACGAAAGGTGCTAAAACCCCATTTTTTAAATGAAAGTATTTCTGGATTCTAAATACAGTATATAATGTCGGTTTCTCGGAGAGTGTCGAAACTTTATCAAAGTTCAATGAAATACTTGACTTAGTAGAACAACAACTCAAAGCAAAAGCAAAATGGCATGCAAAAAAAATTTAAAAATAGATTAAAAATGATTAAGCAGACATAACTCAACTCCCATCTTGGACAAGTAATAATATTTGGAAAATTGTAAAAGTAAATAAATGGCCGCAGGTGATCAATTAAGAAAATGTAATAATGAGCGGGTTGGATCGAAACAAGAAAAGGCGAATCCATTTCCTCCACGTTTTGCAGGTATCTTCACGTCCCATTAAACGAACGTGATGAAGAAGAGGAAATACCACACGATCCAACTTCCTGTTCAAAGTGATAGTTAAATCCATCTGAACCGATGCAATTTAACTTTGAGGATGCTCTTGCAATTGAACTTTGGGGGATGCTCTGACAAATCCAATGTCAACTTTCAGTGCTTCCAATCGAAGGCCCTCAAAATATTTCCAACTGCTCCCCTGGTATGTCACTGCATACTAACTGTGGAATACCAAAAGTGCAAGAGAAAGTAACAAGCGCTTTCGAAGACAGCAAATTCTTTGGATTATGGTCCTTTTAACAATTGCTTCTGATCGTCGTAGAGGTTTACTCCAAAGAACGACATAGCATGATTGGTCACGGAATAAACGTCATGTTTAAACTAGAACCGAACCAGGCCTTATGTGTCAATTCCAACTACATGCGGAAGAAATGAGGAAAAAAAGGGAAGAGAAGATATAACCATAAAAAGGAATGAAGGAATAAGGAAGGCAATGTAATAGTTGATGAAGGAAAAGTATGACGAAGGTGGAATGATGGATCTGTAAAAGAAGAAAACCGGAGAATAAGGTAAGGTAATGGACGTAATCCAAGAAGAAATAGAAGAAATCTCAATCGGCATGAAGAATAACAAGAGTCCAGGTTAGAATGATGTAAAAGTCGATAATATTGAACATGTTGAGAAAGAGATTAAACAAAAACCTTCGATTCAGTCTAAAAAATAGGCAAAGAAGAGAGGATGTCTAAAAATGGGAAAAGACCACGATTATTCCCATCCTAAAAAAATGGAGACGAAACCGAACACACCAATTACAAATTAGGCGCAACGTACAAGGTAAAGCAACACTTAAAGTTAGGTTGAAAAAGTTAGTCGAAACGTAGATAAACTGGTACCAAGTAGGGTTTAGAAGAGGAGCGACGAGAAAAGTTAGTCGAAACGTCGAAACTATCAAACTGAATTTAGGAAAGGAAGGAGAAGAATCGACCAGGTTTTTCTAAAGAAAGAAGTTTTGACAAGTTGTTATGAGTACAATATTCCAGCAGTTGTCTTACTCATGGATTTTAAGAAAACGTACGTCTCTGTAAAAAAAAATATAAATATAAGTCACGGAAGGATTGGAAAAAATCATGCAAAAGAGCAAATTGAACAGGCACGGACGTATAACTTATAAGAACCCATCAATTGATCTCGCACTGATCAGGTCAACACATCGCAGTTAGGTATGAGAAAGACGAAGAGAAAGAAATAACGAGGAGATTAACAGAAGAGGTATATAAACTGGGACTGGAGATAGAGCAAAATACAAGCAGGATTAAAAAAAATAGGAAGAGAAAAAGAGAATAAAACAGAACTAAAAATGTGAGCAAAATTAACCAGTAATTGTGCAGGAGCTGCAGGAGCCATCGACTACTTAATAAGGTCAAAGAAGCTATTGGGGAACACAAAGCTAAGGATTTATAAGGCGATGGCCTTACGTGGATGCGAAACGTAGATTTTAACCAAATAACGAAAGAAATGGAAATAGTAAGAAAATGAAAGAGAAAGGTATTGAGAAGAATAATACGAGGAAGAAGACAAAATAAAGATGTGTAAGAAATTTATGATATATTCAATTAAATCACGAATGATCCGATGGCTGGAACATGTAGAATGTAGAAAGAATGGTAGTCGAAAGAAATGTAAAGAAAATAGCATGGAAAGTACTGGAGAGTAAAAGAAAAAGTGGAAGACCTAGGAAACAACGGAGAGAAAAGGATCTAAGAGATAAAGATATTACCAACTGGAAACAGGAATCCAAAAATAGAAGGCCTGAAAAAGAATAAGAAAGCTCCGGGCGAACCCCTTTTTATTAATTAAAATAGTCAGAGGAACTTAATCAATTAGGAAATTAGGGAGAAAGCCTGAAGAGCTCCAGATGAACTTTTTTTTTGTAGTTTAAACTGCTTCGTTAAAAAAAATGTCGGTGTACACTAAGTAAGCAACTGCAAAGTATTCCAGAAACGTGCAGCCAAATATACATTTCTTACACTAAAAATCTAATGACATTAAGCACGTATGGTTTGCTAGAAATGTCACATAAGAAAACATAAAAGTATTTTTTAAACGTTTGTAATCCTTTTCTTTTGGTGAATCTTCATTTCCAAGTATGTTAGTAATGTCAAATCGAGTTGAACTATTTTGTATAATGAAAAATGATTATAGATCGTAGTTCTTCTTTTTGCTTACTTTACGTCAATCCACGGTCTTTTGTTCGATAATCTGAATATTTCGAAAATTCAAATCAGCCAGTGCAATTATTAGTTCGGATTAAAAGAGATCGTACTGTATTATATTCAGTAATTATTAAATATTGCTTCTCTACCGGTTTGTTAAGTTCACTTAACGTATACAATTTCTCATGCAACTGATCGCACACGTTATTTTAAATTCTAAGCCCTAACGACGGGAATAAAATAGATTATTAATTTATCTGGCACTCCGGAAGAATAATTAGTTGGGAGGCAATGGCAGCTTAAGTCATTCTCTTTTCGTCAATAAAATAAATTACGACGACACTGATTTTAATGTTTGCAATCATTAGAGAAAGAAATAAGTGAAGCCTTATTTTCACATTAAGCGAACAAACTCGAATGCATTAAGTTACGTATAACCAAGGTTAGGGTTCATGGATTCCTTTCGCGGTGGCCCCGCCATGCCATCGCAACTTATCGAATTTTTACGCACGAAACTATCTTGCTTGTAACTCTTCCGATTTCTTGTCTCCAGTGTGTCTAGTAGAGTGGAGGTATCCAAAGAGCTATGCGACGCCGCTGGGTGTGGAATCTTATATGCCGAACGCCAGTTATAATTTTAGCTACATTGAAACTTATTTAATATTAAAAAAAACCGAATCTAAAATACGAATTAATTAATGGATCAAACTGGCAGTATTTATTTGTACAAAAAGAGTTGTTGTACTACTTTGAAGCGCTTCTTTTAATAAAATCCGAGCTTCTCGTCGAAGCAATCACAGTAATAAAAGTATTTTTTAAACGTTTGTAATCCTTTTCTTTTGGTGAACCTTCATTTCCAAGTATGTTAGTAATGTCAAATCGAGTTGAACTATTTTGTTTAATGAAAAATGATTATAGATCGTAGTTCTTCTTTTTGCTTACTTTACGTCAATGCACGGTCTTTCGTTCGATGATCTGAATATTTCGAAAATTCAAATCAGCCAGTGCAATTATTGGTTCGGATTAAAAGAGATCGTATTGTATTATATACAGCAATTATTAAATGTTGCTTCTCTACCGGTTTGTTAAGTTCACTTAACGTTTACAATTTCTCATGCGACTGATCGTACACGTTATTTTAAATTCTAAGCCCTAACGACGGGAATAAAATAGATTATTAATTTATCTGGCACTCCGAAAGAATAATTAGTTGGGAGGCAATGGCAGCTTAAGTCATTCTCTTTTCGTCAATAAAATAAATTACGACGACACTGATTTTAATGTTTGCAATCATTAGAGAAAGAAAGAAGTGAAGCCTTATTTTCACATTAAGCGAACAAACTCGAATGCATTAAGTTACGTATAACCAACGTTAGGGTTCATGGATTCCTTTCGCGGTGGCCCCGCCATGCCATCGCAACTTATCGAATTTTTACGCACGAAACTATCTTGCTTGTAACTCTTCCGATTTGTTGTCTCCAGTGTGTCTAGTAGAGTGGAGGTATCCAAAGAGCTATGCGACGCCGCTGGGTGTGGAATCTTATATGCCGAACGCCAGTTATAATTTTAGCTACATTGAAACTTATTTAATATTAAAAAAAAAAAACCGAATCTAAAATACGAATTAATTAATGGATCAAACTGGCAGTATTTATTTGTACAAAAAGAGTTGTTGTACTACTTTGAAGCGCTTCTTTTATTAGAATCCGAGCTTCTCGTCGAAGCAATCACAGTAATAAAAGTATTTTTCAAACGTTTGTAATCCTTTTCTTTTGGTGAATCTTCATTTCTTAGTAATGTCAAATCGAGTTGAACTATTTTGTATAATGAAAAATGATTGTAGATCGTAGTTCTTCTTTTTGCTTACTTTACCTCAATGCACGGTCTTTTGTTCGATAATCTGAATATTTCGAAAATTCAAATCAGCCAGTGCAATTATTAGTTCGGATTAAAAGAGATCGTACTGTATTATACACAGCAATTATTAAATATTGCTTCTCTACCGGTTTGTTAAGTTCACTTAGCGTTTACAATTTCTCATGCGACTGGACGTACTCGTTATTTTAAATTCTAAGCCCTAACGACGGGAATAAAATAGATTATTAATTTATCTGGCACTCCGGAAGAATAATTAGTTGGGAGGCAATGGCAGCTTAAGTCATTCTTTTTTCGTCAATAAAATAAATTACGACGACACTGATTTTAATGTTTGCAATCATTAGAGATAGAAAGAAGTGAAGCCTTATTTTCACATTAAGCGAACAAACTCGAATGCATTAAGTTACGTATCACCAACGTTAGGGTTCATGGATTCCTTTCACAGTGGCCTTGCCATGCCATCGCAACTTATCGAATTTTCACGCACGAAACTATCTTGCTTGTAACTCTTCCGATTTGTTGTCTCCAGTGTGTCTAGTAGAGTGGAGGTATCCAAAGAGCTATGCGACGCCGCTGGGTGTGGAATCTTATATACCGAACGCCAGTTATAATTTTAGCTACATTGAAACTTATTTAATATTAAAAAAAAAAACCGAATCTAAAATACGAATTAATTAATGGATCAAACTGACAGTATTTATTTGTACAAAAAAGAGTTGTTGTACTGCTTTGAAGCGCTTCTTTTATTAGAATCCGAGCTTCTCGTCGAAGCAATCACAGTAATAAAAGTATTTTTCAAACGTTTGTAATCCTTTTCTTTTGGTGAATCTTCATTTCCAAGTATGTTAGTAATGTCAAATCGAGTTGAACTATTTTGTATAATGAAAAATGATTATAGATCGTAGTTCTTCTTTTTGCTTACTTTACGTCAATGCACGGTCTTTCGTTCGATGATCTGAATATTTCGAAAATTCAAATCAGCCAGTGCAATTATTAGTTCGGATTAAAAGAGATCGTATTGTATTATATACAGCAATTATTAAATGTTGCTTCTCTACCGGTTTGTTAAGTTCACTTAATGTTTATAATTTCTCATGCGACTGGACGTACACGTTATTTTAAATTCTAAGCCCTAACGACGGGAATAAAATAGATTATTAATTTATCTGGCACTCCGGAAGAATAATTAGTTGGGAGGTAATGGCAGCTTAAGTCATTCTCTTTTCGTCAATAAAATAAATTACGACGACACTGATTTTAATGTTTGCAATCATTAGAGAAAGAAAGAAGTGAAGCCTTATTTTCACATTAAGCGAACAAACTCGAATGCATTAAGTTACGTATAACCAAGGTTAGGGTTCATGGATTCCTTTCGCGGTGGCCCCGCCATGCCATCGCAACTTATCGAATTTTCACGCACGAAACTATCTTGCGTGTAACTCTTACGATTTCTTGTCTCCAGTGTGTCTAGTAGAGTGGAGGTATCCAAAGAGCTATGCGACACCGCTGGGTGTGGAATCTTATATACCGAACGCCAGTTATAATTTTAGCTGCATAGAAACTTATTTAATATTAAAAGAAAGAGAATCTGAAATACAAATTAATTAATGGATCAAACTGGCAGTATTTATTTGTACAAAAAAGAGTTGTTGTACTGCTTTGAAGCGCTTCTTTTATTAGAATCCGAGCTTCTCGTCGAAGCAATCGCAGTAATAAGCGAATAGTGTCACAGAAAACAGCACTCATGTTCTTCAAGTCCGGACTATAACGAGCGAAATCCAAAGCAACAAGAAAATCTGGACGCGATTTCTCTCCGCGCAGACATCAAAGTATGTTGATTACGTCTGAATGCAGTTCTAAACTCGTTCTAGAGAGTGTGTCATCCATACGATACGAACTATAATAGTTCTGTGCTCTTCGCCCGTCCAGATTTTTCATAATAATTACGCCGATGGTTTTCAGAGACCCGACCGACGACGTACACATAGGTACGTCAATTATCGGCGATTTTTCAGGCCACGAGTGCTCCTAACGAGGAATGCAACTCACAATTGCTGTTTCATTCGTACAGCAAAAGAGAAAGTATCTGTGTCACGAGGACACTCGAACACAAAGACAAATATTTTTAATGCCGTAATACCCTGGCACTGTCCACGGTTTTGTTATTGAAAGTTCGTCGCATTCAATTTTAACTTTTCACTACTTTTAATATTACTGAGAGTTAGAATTTGAAACTTTGTACATACAAATAAAAAAACATACATGGATAGGCAGAACTGTTCTCTAAAATGTTGAGTAATACTAGTGCTTACGAACTCGTTTATGAAGTAAAAAAATAAAGTGTGAAGAAACCAGGCACTTTACATGGAAAACGACACAAGCAAACGTGTTTCCAAATGTACTTACATATGAACAACAAAGAATCTCGAAACATAAACTTAACAAGTTATGTTAATGAGTCAGTACTTAACTTCAAGTAGAGGACAATGTATTGTTGTGTTAGAGTTGTTTCAAGTTCAAAATGTGCTACGCGATTTTATGGTATTACCGTTAAGGCAACTCCACGTGCGTGGAAATGTCAGAAAAAAATTTTTGCCTTTTGAAATTTTGAAGCACGAAAGAACTGCATAGATGTTTATGATCGCCTGCAACATACGTGCAGTCTGTTCACTGCTTAAAGCCTAAAGAAACGTGATCGGGTTTTATGACTGTAAAGCCATGTAACGTCGGCCCTAATATGGAATCAAACCACCACGAACAAATTGTACTATTCGATATGATTTTATATCATCATTAAGCCCCGCATGGTGCTTAAAGAAGTATAAAATCGTCTCTCCTTTTTTTCGTACTTTAAACAAGCACCAGAGAGATGACGTTTAAGATCACAACACATTACCTCCTGTTTGAAAAAAGTTTTCAGTAGCCGTGTGGCGCCGGCTTTGAGGGCAATTTTGATTTATGCTAATTTAAAAAAAAGTTTACATCAATCTTCTCCCTGAAATTCTTAATAAGTCCGCAGCACACTTTTAATAGATTGAAGTCCAGATTCAAAAGCAAATTTAAAATAAATAAATAATTTGCAAATCCAGAGTGTATATGTAGGATATGTACACGTAGTTGTAGTTTTACAGTTATCCAAACGACTTTTCCAGCAAACGTTACGTTGAAATGTCACGGTAAAATATGCGAATCTTTTTGCATCTGTCGATTAATTTCTTGCGATTACATCACTTACTTTCGCAAGCAAATGCAAGGTCGTTTCAGAAAACAAAATCATGTTAAATCCAGTAGGAGACATGTAATTCATGCAAATGTATAAAATGCTTTCGTATTTTTACAATGTCGTCTGGGAGATTGTTTCTGGATAAAACAAACGGCTCTAAGAAACCACCCTGCGGCAGTCCTGAACGTAATTTAGTTCCGTTCTCATTTCATATAACTTCTTGCAGACTTTGGGACATGATCTTATTTATCATTCGCAATTCCGTTCTTGTCGCAGCGAGATAATTACAATAATAAAATGTTATGAAGTGTATTGAATGTTTGTTTTTTTTTCTTGCGAAATTCACCGAAATATTAATTATTATTTTCGCTGAATACTATAGATGTTTGAGTTAGGTTTCTTCGCAAGAATAGTACTTGGAAAAAACCTCATTGGTTTAAGTTAAGTAAAATCTTTGTTTTCTTGAATATTCAAAGCGTTACAAAGTGCATAGATTCTTCTCTGCGATCATCGTTAACATCGTTAACCACAGAGCTTGTCAGTAGTCAAAAAATATTTAATAAACTCTATTTCATTTAACTATGGACTATTCATTAAAAGAGCTTCCAAAATGAAGAACTTTTACTAAAAAGTCGAGAGAGAGAGAGAGAGAGTGTAAAGATCGCTATAGAGAAATAAGAGAAATGTTTTCAAAAAAAAAACAAATAGAACAACGGTGAAATATACGAAAAGATTAAACAGATTAAAAAAAAAAAAAACGATAAAAGATAAAATGGGGTACTTCGTAAAAACTCTATGGCGACAGGAGACAAAGCTCAGATCTTAATACCACGCAATGTTAGTAGCAATGCAGAAAATAAGGGAAAAATATCTTTGTGCAAATTATAAATGAATCGCCTTGTTAGATAAAATTTCTAAAATAATAACAAAATGAAGAGCAAATTAATAAACGTAGAAAAGGCAAAGTGTATAGAAATGGGAACAGCACGGAAATGAAATTAGCGAAACGAACAAACAATTCGTACATAAAAATAAATTGATAAAATAGTAAGTAGAGTAAAGAAATATAAGCATTCTTGATTACTTATGCAGAAGTATGAGAAATATTTTTAGAAATGATAAAATACATGGAAGTTGGCTGACTGTGAGTTATTGAACCGAGACTTGCAGATATAAGTAAAAAAGAAGTAAACAAAATCGACATGTGGCAGAGAGATGAAGAAGAAGAAGAAGAATATTTAGAGGAAATAAGGAGGGAGAAGCACGATCAAGATGAACAAACTAAGTAAAAGGACTATACGGCGAAAGGATATGGCTAAATCCATAAGGCTGAGATGGATAGAAAGAATGGTAGATGGTATAATGACAAAGAAAGCTGTCAGACAATAGATTGAGGGGAGACGAATAAAGATAAAAAAATAATGAAGTGCAAAGTGACTTCACGAAGCAGATAGAGCTACTTAGAGAGTCAAAATACAACCGAAACGTATGGAGAACCTTAAGCAAGCTTAAGGTGTTTAAATGGTATGAGTGTATAGTAATCATTTGAATTACATAATCATGTAAATCAAACGTGGGCTTATAAATAATGAGTTTATTAGGAAACAAATGTGATCTCACAGAAGTTACCAAAAAGTTTAGTATCTCATTGGCTGCTGTGATTATCCAGCAACTAATATTGCGAAGAAAGGGGATATACCTCGCCATGTTCACCTTACCATGCCCATATCTGACGTAAATAATTTAATAACGCAGACTTTTTTTATTAAGTTTAGTTTGGTCTTTTTTATTTGCGATGATTAGAGTCGAACTTCGATAACTCAAACGATTAGTTGTTTTAAAAAAAAACTTCTAGTTATCAAGTCTTCCGGTTATTAAGGAAATAAATAATTCTCAATTTGAATAGAATTTGAATTATCAAAGGTTCGAGTTAACGAAGTTCGACTGTAATTTGTTTTACACGATTTCGTCTTGGTACTAATCCTCCTCTTTAGCACCTTTTCTTAAACAGCCAGGAAAAAATTTCTCCAAATTTTGTTGTTATTAAAACCGTTATCTTGAATGAAGTCACTCTTCAAAAAGAAACACTTTTGTGTTTCTCAGTTCATTAGTTTCCACGTTAATGATTCTGTCGGTTTTTTTTGCAAGTAATAAAGAAGCAGAATATTTTTTTTATTTCCAAACGTATGTGATTGTTGTGATACAGACAAAAATCAAGTGGTACAGTATTCCAATTTTAAGCTGGCTTTTATGTGAATACTAGTAGGCTCGCCTAAGTACTGAAATCCTTGTTGTAAATCATTTTATTATCCTCTGATTGGCAAGTACTATTGGGACACCTACCAACTGTAAATGTAAACAGTTAATTTCATAAGAGACTCAAAGCTTGTTAGAGAACTCCAATCCTTCGGGTCCTCCATTTGAAATGCCACTTTTAACTTGGTCCAGTATATTATTCATATAGCCTGTCGTCTGACCAGCTATTTTCGACTTTGTTGCAGAATCTAGAATCTTTTCAAGGTCCACGTTAAGCTGTTCTTGACCTTCGGCAGAATTTGCTTTAAGTTTGTTGCCCAACAGATGTTCTATCTGGTTGAATCCATTTAGTAGTTAATTCCGATAAGTGTTAAGTAATAAAAGCCCATTTAAATTTGGAACGCTACAAGCACAGTTGAGTTGCACAGAAAAATATGACAAGTCACTGTTTTCGAAGCTAAAACTCGTTGTATTTACACACATTTTTTAAATTTGTGCGTGCCCTAGTTTTGAGACAAAACAACGAAAACAAGGAAACTATGAAACGATTCGATAGTTGGAATTTGAAAATTGCTGAAACGGCGCATCATCACCAGCTCTGACTGAAAATATTCTTGTTTTGGCCTGTTGTTCTGCCGGCACTTAATGAAACATAGATTAACCCTCCGCAGCGCATTATAAATTAGGCGAGCGTGCCGGACAAAGAAATTTAATTTTCTCTTAACGAACAAGTGTGTTAATTAATTTATTATGCGCAAAGAGAAGACGGGGCTTTGCCCCTCTTCTGTTCTCAATTCGCCAGGGGCGTAGCTCAAACTATTTTGTTGTATCAAGACCATCATCAATAACAGGCCCGAGTCAACTCGTAGAAATATCAGACCTCAGGGTATTATCGTTCGACCATATAATATCTAGACGCAGAACGCTGAGGTCTTATTTGCAGGGAAAAGAATTCAGGCCACTTAGTGTTGGACGTTTTTTATGATGAATATATTATTGTCACCTTTCCGCGGCCTCCGATACGGTGCATCAAATTGTTATTGAGTGGGAGAGCCAGCATTCATATGGTGTAGGCGAGGTTCATACTGTCTGAGTACTAAATTTTCATACCGTTCTCGGAACAAGTGGCCCGAATTCTTTTCCCTGCTTATTTGTAAGCAAGATGTTGCAGGGGGGGAGCCGTACCACCTTACTAACACTGCACAAGGGGGTATCGCTACTTACGTCTTACCCGTCTCGACTATATGTGTTAAAAATACCCGCCTCCAAACTGCATTCAATACCGAGTCTATTATAAATTAACGTCTTTGGTATTATCCAGTTTCCGGACTGGACTGCGACGCAAAGGAAAGATAACTTAAAATGGCGAATTTCTGTGCTGTGAATGGGACATTCTCCCACCTAATGAATCAAGCCTGTATGAAGCGGGCGTTGGTTGTATTCGTGTTCGTCAAATTTGTTTCGGTTTGAAATTGAATTTTTCGTTTTTCTCTTTCGTTTGTTTAAACGCCTCCGTGGAAAATTATGGCGTACAATTTAGATAACCTCCACAAATTCATGGTATTAATCGCTGCCATATTTCATTAAAGACCTGACACGTATGCCGCGAAGTGGAGGAGTACGCAGTACATAATTCAGCCTGATGTATTGAATCAAGCAGGTTCGCGCCGGTTTATTGCAAGACCTAATAAATTACGGTGGTGTATTAACTAATCCGTTTCACACATCTGCAATGGAGAAATACCTATGCAAATGCTACGTTCTGATAGTGCGAATCAAGGCAAGTTAAGAAATGCTCTCGACATTAGTATTCGGAATAGTTTCGTCGTCGTATAAAGATGTTTGCTTCGTTATGAAGCAAGCAACATGAGAAATCTGAACAATTTATTGTATGTACATACGCATGGAACATGAAAGTATTTATGTAGATAAAATTGTGAATAAGTGAAAATCTAGGAGGTCCTTCAATCAATTCTTATTGTTTGATTTTACGAGAGTTAAACACGCGGTGACTTCCTTTTGTAATTTAACGACGACTATACTTTAGTAGTAAGACCCACTTCTCTAAAAAGAGGTTCCATACTATTATACTACGTCAATAACCTGAACGAATGCGTAATTATTTTTGGGTCCACCATTAAACTAACTCGGTTTCCGTTAGGTACGATAAAACTACGTAAAAATCGAATCACACGCTATGACAAATAATAAATAATATCATTATCGTTTGAAATAGTTGTCTGCAATCAAGATTTAGATAATAGCTTCGTATCTCTTTTTTTTCAGTCGGACCTAAAGTAAAATGCACACCTGAACTGATGAGGGTGGAAGTGCCCGTATCCCCTTCCACCAGGGACGTTTATCTGCAGGGATTGCGAGATTATCCGGACCCCGCGTGTAGGCCGCAGAGGGATCCCACAGGCTCTTTGGCCATCCTGGAGTTAAGCCTGGATGATGTTTATCAGTGTGCAACAACGAGAGTCACAAACAAACTTACGGTAAAAAAAAAAACTTTTCCTCTGCTTGAAATTCATTTACCAAACAAAAGAGAATCATTTTTTCTCAAAAAAAGAAAACGCTTCGGGGTAGGTAGAATAATACATTTTTTAAATTAGGAAGAAAACAAAAATTAATTCGCCCAAATATACGGGGGTGATTTTGAGTAAGCCAGAAATTTTCATCTCCTTGTAAATTTATCTACTTTGTAATATCCTTAAATGGACGTGTAATAGTTGAATGATGGCCACCAAGGTCATTTCATTGCATAAGATTTTAATTAATCCAACATGTGTACTTCCCTTCAACAAATAAAGAAAGCGTTAGATTTCATTTGTGAACACCACCGAAAAGTTGGTGGAAGTGAATATCTGAAGGTTATACATGTATTCGCACTAAATATAAACAGTTCTTTCTTAAATCAGCTGAAGAGAGAAAGAAAATTATTGTCATAAGTCACTTTCCTTACATAATAATAAGGTCAAAGCAACGTGGAACATACAAAAATTCATCTGGTAAGAGTAAGGAAACGAGGCATTAATTTAGACGATGCCTCATCCTCTTGTGTTTTCAACGAAATATTGCCGCGAGCCAGCCTAAACAATCTACGAGTCCAAGATATGATCCAGATTATTTTTTTTTTACAAAAAACTCGTGTCAGTCGTAATAACTCCAAGTTTGTTACGGTTTGGAAAACCGCCTTGCGGGACACAACCTGTATATCGAGTCTGAATCGCATTTATCTTCGATTCCAAGGTATTTAGAAATTGTGTGAAATCTTTTAGGCTGCGCCTATCTCGTCGGCTTCTTATTCCTTTAAAAATAATATTTTGGCTGAAATATTTGATTTCGTAAAACAAAATCTACTTTATGATGGTAAGAGCAACTCAGACAAGTTTTGCGTCCTTTTCAAAATACTCCGGCCGTAAAACATCGTAGAATTCTCGATGTATCGCCATCTCTTTTTGGCTTCGTGTATCTACTTACAGTTTCTACAGAAGTAGAATTTTGTCAGATGAAACAATATCATCCGGATATTTTATTTCTAGTAATCATTACATCAACTTGCTTGGCTACAGCTTCAGAATTGCAATTTCTTGCGGGTTGTTATTTCAACGTAGAGATTAAATTGCGTTCACTCTCGACCTTTAACGCTATTGGGCTTTCTTTACGTCATCTGATACTCGTTGGTTCCTGCTGAGGTCATGGCTGTACTGCAAGTTAATTTCCTCGACACAAATCTTGTTTCTACACCATGCAACTTCAAAAGAAGAAAGACTTGATTTAATAAGATCGTTCAAAGTCAAACACTCTCTAGATTGTTATGATATAGCAGCCTCACGTGAGTGCAGCTAATGAAAGGTCTTGGGTCCTCTGGCAAACGTCATCAGTTTATCGTTCATGACTGCTATCTTCGATTCCGATTCGTTAATGAAGACTGTTTTCCGAAAGACCGACCCCTTGCCATGTTACCAATTTTTTGGGGGTCTAGGACAATTCGCCATCGCCAATTTGTCGTCGCCAATTCACCGTCGCCGATTCGTCGTAGGTACAATTCACCGCCGGAAAACTCGCCGTCGGTAAATTCGCCGTCAGCGATTAAAGTTTTAAGTCCAGGTACATATCCAAATAATAATATACCGATAATTATATGTAAATAAAATAAAGAAGTTAACATAATTAATGCAAAATAAAATAATTTGTTATTAATTAAATGTGATACATAGATAAAGAAACAGATAAAAAAATTTGGTCTTCCAGGAAGTATTTCTTATTCTTCAGGGTGTTCGTAATATCTCTCCAATTCTTCTTTTTTATATTTTCAGATTCTGCTCAAAATCATATTGATTTTCATATCAATCAAAATCACTACACATCAAAAGTCGACTGCTTTCAAAATATTGATTCATGAAAGCTCGTCATTTAAAATTATAAATTGAAAAAGGGGTTCCATTAAAAAAAAAAAATAGAATTATGATTATATTTACGTACAGCACCAATTTTTTCATAATTTTGTGTCTTACGGTGGTCGCACTGTAATTAGAAATTTATTTTAACTTGAAATAGAAAAACAATAGTGAAGTCCATTTTAATTTACTTGAAACGTACTGAAATTATAGTTATTTTCTTCAATTCGTAGGTATAACTTGATTATTATCTAAAATGGTCAGAAAGTGTTTTAAAGCTTATCAAGCTAAATAAAGCAGTAACATGGGACGGCGAATTGGGCGGACGGTAAATTGGATCGACGACGAATTGGTTCTACGACGAATTGGCGACGGTGAATCGGCGACGGCGAGTTGGCGACGGCGAATCGTCCCATCCCAATTTTTTGGGGTCCATGTATAAAAATGTGCAAACAAATCTTGCATTTCTGCTAATAACTTAACTAACAAAAAATTGAATATTATGTTTTCCTTGTAACGCTTTTAACGACTATTGCTTCACGTCAACTAATTCCAAAAGGGGAGCATGCCCACTTAACTATGATGCTCATCTTTACCGTTTTGAGTCCCCTTATACGAATTGCCATGTTACGTTTCTGCGCAGACAATCGGTATGTTGCAAACTGCAAGTTCATTCATCAAGTAAAAGTGAGCTTTCAGGATTACGCTTTTTCAGATCGATTCGATCAGGCCGGGATTAAATGATTTCCGTATTAAATCAAAGCGGTCGTCGCTGCTTTCAATAATTACAGAGAACTCTGAATTATGGCTTTTTAGTTTCAACACAGTCGTCGCGCTTTTTGTCTCACTGCGGTGGTCGACAGAACATTCACGTGATGTACAGTCACAATCAAATACATGAAACGAACTGCGTAACTCGCTGCTTGGAGAAAGTTATGAGGTCAAGAAATTAAAAAAAAAAAAAAATTATTTTAACTAAAACGTATTGCTTTTTTTTTTATAGAATAAGGCGAATGCTTTTCTGTGTATTTTATCATGTCGTGCATAATATAGTTTTTTGATTTTTTATTGTAACTCAAAATAACACAATTAAACATAATTAAAAAAATGGCAAACAAAGTTGAAAAGTGAAACTTTAAATATCTAGTTGTTCTTCTTGCCGGAGATAAAGTTTCAAATGGGCTTTTTCAATATATTTTATTCTCCCTGTGATTTTGATTTTGTAAAAAGCATTTTAAGCGCCGACCAGTACAGAAGTTCCCAACCTTTTTTTAAGCATTGGACTCATTAAAAGAAAATCGTTAAAAGAAAATTAAAATTTCCAACAATCCCCTTTCGAATTTAATTAATGTTTTTAACTAACAGTAGGTGTAAACATACTAATAACTAATAACGTTTATAAATGAAGTTGATTCTTGTCCGATGAAAATTGTAAGTAAAAAGTTTTTTAATCTTGAAACGGACAAAATTATGAAAGGAAAACCACTCAACGTTTCGCTATTGATTGATTGATAGCTTCGTCAGGAAGTTTCAAGATTAAAAAAAAAAACTTTTTACTGTTACTTAATAATGTTTAATTTAATTTAAAATTCGGTTAAATTATGACAATCTGTTCTATTTGTTTTTATTTTATTCTTTTTTTTTAGATACAAATCGATCGTATTTTTCCTTTTCTTGATTCGATATTACTTTATTTTAAATTTGAATTATCAGTTGATTTTCTTTTGTTCAAACTTTCACTTAAAAATCGCCAATGCTCTTGATTCGATTTGACTTATTGATGTTAGCTTTATAGAATTTTAATTTTAGTTTTATTTTTCTCGCCGATCGTCTTTTGTTTTTGTTTTTAAAATTCATTTTTTCATTTAATTAAATTTCAATGCAATACAACTTTGAATTTTTTTCTTTTAATGGATCTCATTTCTTTTGCGTTTATTTTTTTAGCCATCAATTTATCGTCTTTCGTTTTTGTTTTCGTTTAGCTTGATTTTATTTGGCCTAATTTTTAATTATCCTTTCGTTTACTCAGTCTGTTTATTTTATATTGCAATCACGTCAATCGATGGCCACTTTAGTTTTTTCTTTTATTCGGCTTTATATTACTTTCTTTTTTATAATTATTAATTGATCGTCCTTTTTTCTTCTTCCTTTAATAGTTACATGTGAATTTTTGGGCTCCAATAAAATTCGTCAATCTTTAAATCAATTTGACTTCAGTTTGAGGCACGCCATCGACTGTCTCGAGCTACTCTTCCGCTGATAAAGCCCCAATTAGGGCCGAATTAGAAGACCCAGAGGGGCTTGAGGGCCCCACTGCAATCTTAGCTGACTTGCTGCGTGCTTCACTTTCACTCATTTTTAGTTTTATACAATTTTTATTTTAGTTCTAACATCTATTATTTTTTTATTTCGCATTTGACTTTATTTTCTTTAATCTTCAATAAACTTAATCAATGGATACACCCTTGTTCTCTATTTCAATTGGTTTCATTTGTTTTGTTCTTATTTTTTTTTAATAATAATAATAATAATAATCTTGTCCTTTGGTTTTTCTTTGGTTTGATTTTATTTGACACGATTTGATCAACTGATCGTGTTTTTTTATTTGATTTAAGTTTACTTTATTTTACATTTCAATCTCGTCGATTGGATCGCCTTGAACGTCTTCTTCTTTAATACTTACAGATTTATTTCTTGGTTGTGTTGAATTTCGTCGGTTTTTTGACTTATTGCGTCTAACATAATTTTATTTATTCATCGACCGACGAATTCGGCGATCGTCTTTTGTTTTTGTTTTGCTCCATTTGATCGTATTTTATGAGTTTTTTTTTTAAATTTTGATAATCAATCCAAGGTCTTTTTTTCTTACCTTCGAGTTGATCCAAATTTGTTCAACATTATTTGTAAATCTCCTACTTTTTTTTTATAAGTTATTCAGAGAGACCTACGCCAAACAAGACCTAACAACTTCGACCCCCTAAAAGACCTTTAGAGGTTCATCGGCAAAAATTTCATACACACTTTTCAAGTTTTCATCGACCCTCAAGGGGTCGATATCGATCCCGTTGGGAACTTCTGGTCTAGTAGAACATAAACAGATGTATCTGCACCAAATTTTGCTTGAAGTTTATTTTTACTGCCTTTGTATACAAGATGACGGCCGACAGATTTAGCTTAGATGCAAGAAAATGCTTAAGATTAAAGTGGGTTTGTTCCGTTAAGCTGACCGTCCACTAGGTCGGTGGAGCGGCGCGGCGCGGCGTAGCCCCAAAACGAAATGCATGTAAATCATACATTCCGCACTACAACAGCCCTAAGGGTCTGGTCAGGAATGGTACAGGCCTGGTTTTTCTATCATAGTTTACTTCGTTTTATTTCTATGGTAACAATTGTAAGGATCATTGTTTCTATAGGAATAAAACGAAGTGGACGATCAGGTTTAATAGTTTTAGGGTCCGGTTCATAATCGGTCTTTAGATTTAAGGTAGCTGTCAAATATCAAAACAAACGTTAGAAGGTATATATTTCTAGGTCAGAATGTGACTTTAATTTTAAATCCCCCTTTAATTCGATTATGAAGCCAACCCTTAGACTAACACGAAGCTGCACTCATCAAAGTTGTACACTCGATGGTGCTGATAAAATTCGGTCATTATTTCGGTGGGCAACCGTAATCGATGGTTTCAAAGTATTCAGAAAATCCCAATGATGGAACAAACCCAATATAATTACTAATTGGTTGCTCTAGAGGGTCTCAGAGTACTTCTGTCCTCTTTTAAATTAAACGATAAGAATACTCTGAGTGCGTTCTAGAGCAACGAATCGAAAATGCTATGAGATTAGAATCCACTTGGGCGCTTGTTTATTATAATGGTCACACTTATGTATATTCTGTTACTTTAAATTATAACTGTACTTAGACGTTAGATCTGTATCAGATCAAGTAAGTGCGCCTTCGGGGGGGGGGGGGGGGGGGGTAATTAATTACCAACCATTTTTGCAGTATCGACTTGCAACCCCAAATCAGCAGACTTCCAAAGGCGACGGCCGTCGCACAGTGTTGCCGAGTACTAATAAAAACTTGGACAAAATTATTTAAATTTTATTTTCTTTAAAAATAGTTATATTACGTTGAAATATACATGAAAAATATAAAAATTCGAAAAGTACTTTTTCGTTTTAGGAACGATAAGACAATACATAAAATGTGAAGAAAAAGTCTAGCAAAGTAAATATTTCCGAAAATATTTTCTTTTTGCAAAAATGCTCGGACAGAAAATTTATTATTATAAATCTACACATTTCAGTTCATTTATTTATACAGTGGCGTACCATTAGGGTACTAAAACAACTTTATTTTTTTTTAATGGAAACCTCTATTTTTATTACGAATTTCAAGCGGGCATATTTTTCTACGTACAACTACAAAAAAAAAAATTATAGTCACATAAGAATCTTTTTGAAACAAATGTTCAAGTATTAATAAAGAAACAAAACAAATAGATGAAATATTTTGAATGCAGATTATTACATCAACGCTCATTATCATGAAATGTGAGAAAATTTTCACTGTCTGTTCAAAGGAAATAATTAAAGATAAACGCAGATGCACTGTGACTAACAAAATATTGGACTAAAATGTCAATGTCAAAAATGCATCGTTTCACTATTTAATAGTGAACGGGCAATAATTTTATATTTATTTAATTTACTTCATTCAAAATTAAATATTTATTAAAACACTAGGTAAATAAAAATGAAAATGGGGATTTAGTACGAAAAAAGAAATTTATATTGTACCCCAATGATTGCTGAAAATAAATAACCTGAAATGTAGGAATCGAGTTCGAGCGTTCTTGTAAAAACAAAATAGTTTAGCAAATATTTAGGGTGTTCCAGACATTTATCCTCAGTCTATAATAGAATTTATTTTACACTCCGTATAGAAAGTAGCAGGAAAAAGATAAAATACTGCTGCAACTTCCAATTCCTGAAAGTGTATGTATTTATTTCACATGTTTGATCGGAGCATTTTTCGTTCTGTAATTATGACTCCTCTGTTGAAAGAAATGTTCCATATTTTTTTTTCTTTTCTTAAATTTGACACAATTACTCAAATTTTCTAGTTTGTTTAAATACTTTAAAATTCATTTTTCATTAATTTTTTTAAAAAATATGATTTTCATGTCGAGAAAATTCCACGACAAGTAATAAATAAAAAGTCAGAGTGGCGCAAAAACTCAAGTTTTTAAGTTTTATTATGAAAACACAAAGTGAATAGAATATTTAAACATAGGTCTCCAACAGGTGATATTCGGAATTACTAAACAAAAAGTTTCATCAAAAAGATATAACAGGTGTAAAATATTTGTATGATTTGTACGATTATTTCTAAACTATTAAACACAAAAAAAATAATAATAGGTGAAACGATTAATTATACATACCTTCCGTATTTGATTACACAGTTCAGTTTTGAACAAACTCACTTGAGAAGGAAAAAATAATTAACAATGTTGCGATAAATTTATGGCGAGTATAATGACATAACCATTAATATGACACTTTGTCTAGCACTTACTCGATAATTTCAAAAGGTACTTACCCTCTTTTTACGATAAATAATAAATTAACTCCTGATCTAATATTTATTAAGTTTCTTTTCGTCTACCTTCATTTTAACATTTTGATTTTTGCCGTGTGCGTCGCGTCGCGTCGTCCTCATAACTCCAAATTCCGAAAGCTCGGCTTTCACTTTCGTCGTACGCTTTTCTTTTGAAAAGTTCGTTGCACTGCGGCGCATTTAATGCAGAAACAATGATGGAGATGTATAGCGTGATTCAGAATAAGTGTCCGACCCGAGCCACTTCAGAAATCAACCTCCTTTGAATCCAAAATGGAAATCATGATTGATTTTTTATATATACATACACAAGTCCGAATTTGGAATGAATGGATTGCGTATTATACATTTTTTCACGAGTTCATAGCGCTGTATAACTGCACCAGTGCCCATCAACCAATCTTCAATGCATTTTATTTCAAAATCTATGGATTTTAGACTCCCTATGCACATAGACTTTTTTTGTGTACTACCTGTTGTTGATGTGTCGGACACTTATTTTGAATCGCCCAGTACAATAATTCCTTGGTTCATTTGCAGGGCAAGCAAGTTTACTACCAAACGGTGATCATAGAAAGCGCAGAAGAAAAGGGGGCGCAGGAGAACCGAGAAGTTCTGCATGTTAAATGTTCCGTCTCGTCGTCTCCGCGCAATCACACGATTACCAGGAGGAACGTCCTGCCCGCAGGATTTCAGGAACCGGAGTGAGCTTAATTTTATTTCACCCTTCACTGGTTTCCGCTGGCGCATTGCATCGCGTTTAATGTAATTCCACCCTAAATTTCACATTTCCTTTTCGGACCTCCCACCCCACCTAATTCAAATTCGAAAACAAGAAAAAATCGTTCTATTTTTGTTCAATTTGTTAATAATAATAATAATAATCTGATACATATACAAATTGCACGCGTACCTATTTGTTTTTAAATGGGCGAAGCAATTTACATGCTGATGCAAAGAACCTGCCAGGCCAGGCAAAGATAATTTCCCCGCTTGCGTAATTATAGTAGGGCATTACCTTGCCTATTAGTATCAATAGAGTGACTCGCCTGTATTTTTTAACGGTACCGTCGAATTAATGGCAAATTAAATTCGGTTCGGAAAAAAGCGATGGAGATCGGAGCAATTAGCTTCTTTCTTGGAGGAGAAAATGAGCTGCTGCATTTTTAAAATAGCTGAGTGCTTTATGCTACGCGTTAGTTGGTTCTACTGTTCATTTATTATTTATAGCATGCACTCACCTGATGATGAAGAGTAACTGTTTATTTAAATTCGGCTGCAGTAGTAAATAAACGTAAAAGGAAGTTGACTAGGCCAACACGAAATGAAGAACCAGAAAAGTGTAATTATTATAAAATAATTAGGAAACTCAAAATTTGAATATTTATTTTAAAAACGGAGAATAAATTTTAAAGAAAAAAGTCGCACGAGAGAGAAGATTACGTCGTAACAACAAATTAACTCCAGTAAATTAAATTGATTAAATAATTAAAAGTTTAAAATTCAAAGAACTCAAAAAATTCAAAGCTTGATTAAAATTAAAGCTACTTCAAGGAAAATCGACTCAACTTAACTCAACCTAACTCAATCCAATTAATAAAAATTGAAAAAATTCAACTCAGGAAACCTCAGCACTCAAGAACTCCAAACTCGTTGAAAACTGTAAAAATTAAAATTAATTTCAACCCAAGCAAAGTTAACCAACTCAAAAAAATTTAAATCGGCATTAAGGTCCAGTTTTACAAATGGGGCTCAACTTTGAGCTGAGGCTTAAACCCTTAGCAACGATTATTTCAACAATTGTGAAGGATTTAAGCTTCGGCTCAAAGTTAAACCGTCATTGTAAAACTGAGCCTAAGGAACTTGAATACTTAAAGATTTCAAACTCGAAAACTGTAAAAATTCTACCAATAAGAATTAATACAGAGCTCCAGAAATTAAAATTCAGCATTCAAGAAATCCAAACGAATCTAAAATTGTAAAAATCCGATCAATAAAAATTAAAACAAAACTCAAGAAATTAGAACTTTGCATTCAAACAACCTCAGTACTCAAGAACTCAAAATTTGAAACCTGCAAAATTAAAAATTAATTCCAACCCGAGCAAAATTAACCCAACTCAAAAAAAATAAAACTCAACAAACTTCAATACTCAAAAAATTAAAAACTGTAAAAATCCGATCGATAAAAATTAAAACAAAACTAAAAGAATTAAAACTCTGTATTGAAGAAATCTTGATCTTCAAGAACTCAAAAGCGCCGAAAATTGCAAAAATCAAAATTAATTTCAACCGAAGCAAGGACAAAACAAATTAAAAAAATTAAAACTCAACGCTCAAAACGCCTCAATGCTTACGAACTCAAAACCAGGAAATTCTAATTAATCATAATTAATTCCAACCAAGCAACGTCAACCTATATCAAAAAAATTAAAACTCATCATTCAAGAGATCTCAATAACTCGAAATTAAAAAAAAATAACGTATTAAACCCATAATCTATGGAAGTATTAATAAAACTGGACACCTGAAAGAGCTCAAAGGCTCAAAATTCAAACAGTCAAGAACCCAGAACTCAGATGGAATGAAGCTCGGTCCAATTCAATTAAACCTAACTGGACCCACCTCAGGCAAACTTAAAACTCGGAGCAAATGATAAATTGCTAAAAATGAAAACAAAAGGAATAAAACCTCAAATAATTAAAATGGAAAATTGAGAAAGGTGAAATATGCAAGAACTCAAATAAAAGCGAGTCTCTTAGGGGTTTGAGTTTTTCAATTTTTTTGATTTTTCGTTTGGTTTGGGACGAGCTCAATTGAGTTGAGTTGGATTGACCAAATCTAACTGAACTCATAGTCAGTGTAATTCGTCCTAACACAGTCAAAAAATTAAAAATTGAGAAAAATTAAAATCAAAACTCATAGAAGAACTCGAAAGATTAAACTCAAAACGAAATTCAAGAACTTTTCAAGTCTAGACAATTAAAATTCGAAACTCAAAAGTTAAAGCAACTCAAGATTCAAGAACTCAGTTAATCAAAACTCAATTGGAATTAGAGTATACACATTCCGAACAAGGCCAACCTAATTCGACCCAACCCAAGAGAGAAATTAAAACTAAAAATTAATCCAGAACTCAAAAAGTCAATAAGTTGAAGAAATTCGTTAATCAAAAATATTAATACTTAAAAATACGAACAACAAAATTTCAAAATTCAAAAACTTTAAAAAGAGAAATTCAATCGGAATTAAGTCCAAACAGAACCTAATTTAACTCACTCAAAAATTCAAGTTAAATAAATTAAATTTAAAACTGAAACTTGAAAAACAATTAATTTCCCAAAATTAAATCTGAAAACGTGAATACTCAATAAATCTCAAAACTCAAAAATAAAACCGGAAATTCGAAAAATTAATTCTCTCAAAGTTAAAACTCAATAATTTCTCGACCCAATCGAAATTAAAAGTGATTTTTTTTAAAAGAAAAGCGATCGTAGGGTGTCGCTGTTTAAACTATTGAAAAAATTAAAATTAAAAAACCCCAGTTCGCACAAAACAAAAGAATAACGGAAAATTTCAATGTTAGAACTCAAACAATCAATAAAGCAGAAATTTCAAAAATTAAACGTGCCGAAAAAATTGAATTGGAATTAATCCAAACCTATAAGAATTTTACCCAACCAGAACAGGAAATTAAAACTTAAAAAAATAAAAATTATTGCAAACTTTAAAAAATAAGGCGAAGTCAAATAACGTTTAAAGCTTAAATTGCCAAAAAATTTAAATGCAATAATTATGAGAGAGGTCTTCTTACTTCTTCACGTCGTCTTGCCTTGAACGTATTGATTTGATTCATTTTGACTCTTATTTTGAAGGGTTTAGTCATTTTTGCTCTCGAAGTTAAGGAAGAAACAATTTGCTAAAAAGAAATAGCTACAAGAGTTGGTTCTTAACGCTTCCTTATACATGAAGGTTTTTTTTATTTTTTTCTTCGCGATGACAGCAACCATAAGTTCGTCTGCATGTTGATCTCTACCACATTGCACTCGCTGTCAAACAAGCTCCTGGAATTAACCGTACCAGGCGATGTTAACTTAAGGTTTGCTCTAACAGAGAACTTGAAACAACTACAAGTTTGATTGGACATGCCCCGGAGCCGATCCTGGGAGTGGGAGTACGACAAGGAGGAAACTTAGTTACCGGAGAGCTGAACGTTTCTCCGGGAACGCCGTTACAAATGGAAATTTTCCTCGACAAGGCATCGGCGCCCATTTACGGCCTCCTGGTTACTCACATGCAGGTCACGGACACGAAAACCCAAGAAGAAACCATCATCTATAACGGGTACGTGCGTGAATTATCGTTTCCCCATCGATTCTTTTTTTTAAATTTATGCATGCATTCATTATCCCCCCCGCGTTTCCTAACGAGGAAAACACGAGAATTAATTAATTAACTTAACCGAAACCTGCAGTCTCCACATCTTTATTATGAAATATAAAGCCGGGAGAACTGAATAATTAGAAAGTCCGGGCACGTAGCTTATGTTATTGTTTCCTGCGCTTTATGAATTCCGCGCGTGTACAGTGTTTTATATTGAAATGTATAGGTACTTTTAAACCGCGCTGTGTGCGCACGATCATTTTTTTTTTAATTACCGTGCATGTCCCTGTATATTTTCAGGTGTTCCGTCGATTCATACTTGTTTGAAAACTTCAATACCGTCGACGGGGATTTCCTAACTGCCAAGTTCAGAGCTTTCAAATTTCCCGAGTCGACTTACGTGCAGTTCAAGGGGACAGTCAACGTTTGCCTCGACAAATGCAAGGGGGTAAGCTTTTTTTTTTTAAAAAAAGAACGTCATACAAGCACTGCTGGTATTCGATATTTCTAAATTAAAGCTCGCACGGTTTGTTTCATTTGTGCTGGTGCTCGGTGATAAGGTTTTTAATTCGTGAAGTACGGGAAAGAGTTTTCCGGTTCCATACATCATCAAGGGAAGCGTTACAAATATAACACAACGTTGTTAGCCACGAGTCTCGACGTTTTTCTTTTGCAGTCTGAATCTCTTCATTCATAAACTAAATCTAGCGTGCCACGTTCGCAAGCAAGCGATTCAGCACAATTAGAACACGCTGGAATTAATAGCGTTAAATGAGATGGAACGTTGCAGTAATATATCTCTGTTTTGGAAACCGGGGATGATGTAGATTCGTCCTTAAAATGAGACAATGAGCTTTCGCAATCTAGAAACTAATTCCGACCTTTTTGTACGTACGGCGTAATTTACGAATAAAGTTATTGCTACGTGTCGATTTTCGCTGGGCTTCTGTTGCATCGTAAACATTTCGCGAGAAGTGCAGTTGTGGTTCTGTTGTTGAGTAACGGTACGTGCAACTTGGAAATGTAATTTTCAGGAAAAACTAACGCGACCAACGGACAAGCTTCGAGCGTTTTGCAATACGTATGCAGCGAATATCCTGAATGTCACGAACTGAATCCTAATTTTCAGCAGACGTCTGGAACAATTAAAGTCTTTAGGCTATACTCTATTTCTTGTTGCTCGATTTCTACAATAAATATCTTTTGGGTTTGTAGATAGAACACGCGCTATTTTTATCAATTCGATTTTTCGATTCGTAGCCAGGTATCCGAGAGAGATAAATGTCCACGCACCAGCGACCATTCGGCATTTGACTCTCTCGCGAAGATCAGCCGGCGTATTGTACCCGTCTCTTCAAGTTCATTATTAAAAGTCGCGATTGCATGTACAAGAAATAGGCTAGTTTACATTCCTGAACAAAATCATCTCAACTCGCTACATACCTAAGTCGTAATAAGAAGTGCTGGGAAAATTCACAAGACATACAGCACAGCCAGCAGCTCAGCTGTGACGGACGCGAGGGTTGATTAAAATCGCGTCACTTAATACTGATCCAAGATTAAGAAAGGATAAAATAAACGCCTCATCAATTCATGCAACAGATCGACTGTCAAAAAAATAAGCACGTTACTACATTGAAATCAATGTGAAAACTGTATTTAAGTACGTTACTATATTTATATATAAACGACGTGAAAACTATATCTCCAAAATAAATTAAACGTAACACGTATAATTCTTCTGAATAACAGGAATAAAAGTACGTATGTAAGTAAATAAAGTACTACTTTCAATCACTCGAAAAACCGGCAAAGTAGCTCCATGAAGATTATCTTCCATCTAGTAGATGTTCCAAAAATTGGACCAGTTCGGCACTGCACTTGTAAAGCCACTGGTGACACAACTCGATGATAATAGCCGTTGGTAAAGTGGATTTAATAAGCCTGTACTAGAAGTCGATATTAAAAGCATCGAAAAAGCCGGTACTATACTCTGTTCACGCTAAGAACGTAGTAGGAAGTATCGTACACTCTCCCTCCAATCGCTCGCCAAGTCAGCGTTGTCAGGAATTAAACAGACACACCGGACTTTCAATGGAATTCCTTCAGCTACATTCCCTTCGATGTAAGTGTCTTGCATAACCCAAGACAAGCGTCTTATCTGCTCCGGAGGGCAAGTGTCTTGCATAACTCGAGACAAGCGTCTTGTCTGCTCCCCTATCCGGAGGGCAAGTGCCTTGCATAACTGGAGACAAGTGTCTTGTCTGTTCCCCTGACTATAGTGCAAATGTCTTTGCATAATCCGAGACAAGCGTTTTGTCTGCTCTCCTGAGAAGAGTGCAAGTGTGTTGCATGACCTGCAACGCGCTAGCGTCAACGGGGGGGAGGTAGAGTAAACAATGCTCCTACTATGTTCTTAGCGTGAACAGGTTGGTTGTAAAAGCCTTTCATAGAAGTCGGTACAAAATAATCGGTATGAAAGCCGGTACCAAAAACCTGACATCAAAAAGCCTGTCTCAGTACCTTTTAGGAGCAGGATGACGTAAGCTCCAAGAGCTTCTTAATCTTGAAGACACGAAATTGATAGCCGGCCAAAGCCTGCTACCTACCTGGTGGACAGGCAGAAGATTGTACCAACTCCGATTGATTTCGGTGCCGCTGTGCCGGTTGGTATAGTGGGACGAGTCGGGATTCCAATCAAACCAACGCGAAAAATCAATGCAAGGGCGTCACTCATTCTTTTTTGGGGAAACGCGGGTAAATTAAGAAAACACGGCTACGTCTCAGAGTTCTAAAAGGCTTTATTTACACCAAAATCAGTTTGACAAAACTCAAGCGCAAAATTAAATTCAAGTCAACGTGAAACAAATGACAAAACTTAAAATGATAAATACACCAAGGAGGGGGCGCGGAAGCAAACTTTAAAATCACCAAGCTGAAGGCCCGAAAGCTGAAAGAATCTAAATTCTAAGTCCACTCTTGGTATTTCGTGATCTGGATATGAAGTAAATAATATAAATCATTTCAAAACTTAAGTGCACGGGTTGCCAAAGACCCAGAATGGGCGTAACCGTAGTTACAGTCCTCAGTCCTCTGGAGAATCGTGCCAAACATTAAAGAGAACTTAAAAAAAAGGAAATCCCCAACAGGGTTGTCCATAGGAGAAAAGAACGTCAACATTAAGTAATAGAAGTTCGGCGAGTCTTGTCAGTTGACACCCGCAGAGCTCGGCGTTATAAGATTCGGTGCTGCAGATCCTTGCGGAAAGGTCGGAGACATGAAGAGAACGCAGTCTCGGAAGCGGCCACAACGGTCTGCGGCATAATTGGCCCGCAAGCAGGATGAGGTGGCAAGTGGAGCACCCGAAGAGGTAAACAATCCGTAAAGTATATAATCGGTTGGGTAAAGAAACCGTGGGGTAGAGCCTGGAGGGAAAATAGTCACCAGGTTGCAACAAAAGAGCATGAAGACGCTGCTCATTATTTATTCCGAGGAAGAGGGAGGACAAGGAACCAAGCGTAAAGACATAGGTCGAAAATGACCAGCCAATCCAATGAAAACGTGACATAATTGAAAGCTAATAAAAAGAAAGGTCGATGGTTGAGGAAACGACCGAGGTTCAAGCGAGAAAGACTATAAAAACAAATCAGAAACCGACGCAAAGAAATACAGACAGGAAGGCGTCACCCGGAGTAAAATAAAACGCAATTTAATTCGTTTAAATTCAACTACCGAGTGGATCACCTGAATTTTATCTGAGGAATCACTCGTTGCGAAGCTGATCTGACGAAACGGGGCGGGGGGACAAGAAACCAAACGTAAAGAGAAAGATCGAAAATGATTAGCTGAAAATGTGACATAATTGAAAGCCAATCAAAAGAAAGGTCGATGGTTAAGGAAACGTTCGAGGTTCGAGCGAGAAAGATCATAAAGACAAATGATAAACCGACGCAAAAAAATACAGACAGGAAGGCGTCAGCCGGAGTAAAATAAAACGCAATTTAATTCGTTTAAATTCAATGAAAATGAAACGAGCTGGTTTCCTGTATTTATACCAACACTGAAAGTCCTATGTTAAAAAAGAAACAAGCATTCCTTAAACTAAACTCCTGGTAATTAGGCTAATACGAAAGAACCTACGTTTGAGTTTGAAACGAATGTAAAAAGTTATCGCGCGACATGAAAACGAGACGCGTAGTTGACTCGATCGAAATTCCTAATCGATCTAAAAATAGAAATTACGCCGACAGATGTATTATACTCAAAAGGCAAATTGGGAAAAATAAACTGTAACAAGCCGTCAACGCAAGTACTGTCTATTTCAAAATTAAAAAAATCACCACCTGTTGAATTATGTTGCCAAAAAGCAAACTACCCCGGATATAGTTTGGTTGAAATTGGTTGGTACTTCACGTTGCCACTGTAATATTTACGTGTCAGTCAAAATTTGAATTGTCATATTTCCAATTTGCAATTTGCATCAAATTTTAAGGATGCCGCGGAAACGCAGAAACCTTTTAACTGTGTAGCTCAAGGAAGCTATTGTTTCGAAGTTTATAGTGAACCTGAAAATTTGCAAATTTGTTTGATGTTATCCAACGTTAAGCCCCGAATTTTATATATTTTTTTTCTTTACGCCAATGTTTGTCCTTCTGGAAACTTATAATTGTCAACTTGATACATGTTTGACACATAATCTTGCATTTCTTCTCCCTAAATTTATAACTAGCGCGTTTTTGCAGCAGTGTTGCCGGTTGTGTCGAGGAGGTAAATTGCGCGGTTGGTGGTTTTTGATTTTGAAACAGATAGTAACTTCCTTGCTGAAAACAACACGAAATTATGCACTGTCCACCTTGGATAAACGCATCGATACAGGGCCAAGCCCCCTTTAACGTACCAATGTGCCTTGGAGAATTCGAGACGACACTGGCTGGAAGAGCTCTCGTTCCAATTAATAAAGCCATCACTTGGCTTCGCCCCAAAACCGCTAAGGAAGGAGTTCGAACAACCAAAACTTGCATCCAACTCGATTTAAACTGACGTGAAGTCGCACCTCTCCCCACAACGGTCATAGGTGTGTGAATTTTATAAATTCGACGAACAACAACGCTGGCAAAAAATCCAATATTGCTGGGAAACGATAGAAAAAAAAAATGGACATGGCGTCAGTAAGATTTACGATCCTGCCTCGACTTTAGACAAACTAACTGCATGTTTCTAACGATATATTTCGAAATAAAACGCAAATACGAGTAATCGAATTAAAGTCGAGACATGCACAAAAACTCGAACTTACAGACAGACGTGATGTTTACATAAAAGGAATTTAAACCGCGTGAGAAATAATGACGTATTTATGCCAAACTTCGTAGTGTGGCGACTCTGAACAACGGAATTTGAAACCGTAACATACTTTTGTGCGTGTGTGTGTCTTTTTTTTAAATCATCCCTTCATGTTTCTAAAGCAATTATGTTTTAAATACCTTTCTGTTTTCTAGGTTGAATGCAGTGCAGGACAAATTGGTTACGGAAGAAGACGACGACGTGAAATCGCGACGCTTCCCGCGGATCCGAACAAGATCTTCGAAATAACAATCACCTCGTTCATCAAAGTGAACTACGAGGACGGTACCGAAGCGGAAGAAGAGACCATCAAAAACCAGACGAAGATATTCAACAACAAGAAACTAATCGTGGGAAACCAGTTGACGGAGAAACGCTTCTTCAGGACAGACGGGGGCGATCCCTCGAACCTGAAGCTCGACAAAGCCACCGAGGAGGAGCGTTACACGTCGATATTCGCCCTGAACGCCTCGTCGAAGCGGGGAACCCTCCAAACCGTTGCCATCTTACCAATCATAATCCTGAGGTTACTCTTGTAATAGGACATTAAAGTGCAGGATCAAAAATTCGCTTGGTTTTCGACGGAGTCCTTACACTTAATGCTTGAAAAATGACTGTGATACCTTTGCTGAGAGGAGTGAACAGAACCAGTTTCGGTTGAACATCCGCGCACACGACACGCTACTATATAGGACGTAATAGTAATAGGCTTCTAATGAATTCAAACTAAAACAAGAAAAAAAAAAACTGCCAGCTTAATCATTAATTAAATGGGCCATTAATTTAGTTATTATTAAATTATGAAGTAATTTTAATTGCGTAATGATGAAAGTAACCAGTTAAATAATATACATAAATAAATATATATAAGTGAAACCGAACGAAAATAATTTAAGGTACATAGGTGCAGCACATGCGTATTTACAAGAAGAATAAAAAAAGAATCAGTGATAAACGATTTTTATTATACGTTTGTTTTTCTTTAGGATGATTTAGGCTCTCGTTAAGAAAATATTCTTACTCTCTTGTTAGAAATTTAAAAGTTCGTACCCAGAGGGCATTCAAGCAAAAAAAAAAATTAACCCCAGATGAATCTTTTTAATTAAAAAAGCAACTGAATAATTGAATGAATGAAAAAAAGAAGCATTCATGCATGTGATTCAATTTTATTGTTAATTGCAGCGTAATAATTTTTGCTCGGTCATTGAAAATTCACGAGCAAATTGCCACTAAAATATGCGAGCCGTGAACAACAGCGAGAGCCCAAATCAAATATTTACAAATGGCCTAGTTGAGGGCACATAATTAATATATGTACATAGCATATGTACACACATGAATCGCTCAATTTCAAGCACATGCCAATAAATTCCAGAGCAAACTGCGTGCGTACGTTCAGATTATTAAACTTGCAAGAAAATTTGGGGTGTTGGTCGGCTATTTATCATCAGTTCAACGTTCAAGTTGCATATTCATGGTTTTCTAAATTAGCAAAAAGGGTTGTTGTTAATTCGGGCCGGTGATGCACGTGAAAATAGTTTTCCGCATTCGGATTCGACGTGTGCGAGTTTTTGCCTTATGAATATTTATCGGGCGGCATCGATTCGTTTTCGGAAAATCTCCCCGGCGTCATTTCCTCGATTTTCTTTGCGTACTCGACGTATTAATTAAAAGGTCAAAATGCTACTTGAAATTAATTCTGGTGAGCTTGCGTTTATGATTTTGCATGCTGAGCTTAGCTTTGCACGTGAGGCTGTTAATTTATGCGATCCAAAAGCGCGGCGGAGCTTTTGTTGCAAATTTTCGAGTGACGGACTGAATTATTAGGTAACAATACGGAATTTTTTAATCACGTTCGACACTGACAATTTTTTGTTAGAAATGTGAGCTGCTTGAAAAGAAAAAAAAATCCCAACGTTAACAATTCTAACGCACGGAAAAATTCGGGCAATGTAATGGTTGATGTCTCCAAAATGTCACGTTTTCCACGATTGTGAAAATAACACTCTTAGAATAATAACAGCAAGTAAGTAAAATAAATAAGAAAAAAATTCGAGTTTGAGTTTATAAAAGAAATTATTTCAATGAAATTAATTTCTTGTACGAGATGTTTAAAGAAAAGGTCGTATATTTTGCATTCAGCGAAAGAAACGAAACAATTTCAAACCAAGTGTTTCAAAGATAGATAGGATAGGATAGGAGTAAAAATCCTGACGTTTTTGTAGAAAATAAATGTTCAGTATGTTCCCCGACTGAGTTTACAAGAGGGAGAAGAAAATGTTTTTACGTTTACAAAAAAAAATACATCATTTTTTGCTTGATTTGTGACGAACGTATCCGTAATTAAAACAACAATCTTAAGACAGGCTGTTCTTAAAATCGACAAAAAGGGAGAAAAATCAACAAGATTTTTAACCATTCGATTAACACACTAACGTAATACAAGTTGTGTTTAAAGACCCTTGTAATTGATAAAAATTTCTTTAATTGCTAACGTTACAAGAGTATATTTTATCCGATTATTTAATACTTCCATATTTTAGCAACAAGCGTACCGACTTTTATTTATTTAGGGCGTGTCCTCATAAATAAAAATCCGAACTTGTTAAGTCAGAGGTCCTTGATGGTCATAAAACTCGTCCGTCCGTTTTCGTCAATCCAATTATCTCCAAATTTACAATTTAATCAGGACAATACGAGAATCGTGCAAATTTCTTTTCCCTCGACAATTTTTTTTTGCAAAATTCAAAATATTTTTTTTTATATATTCTTGTAAACTCAACCCATGTCCGCCGTATTAACAAAACTGGTTTAGTTTTTTTGTGACCTTGACTTAACAGTTTCAGATTTTTATTTGTAGAGGCGCCTCAAACAAATTGTCTTCAAGGAATACTTACCCAATAAGTGGAAGTATCAAAAAATCAATTTAATAATTTATCAAATCGGTTACAGGGGAGATTCAAGCTGACGTATACTTGAATCATGTAGTTAATCGAAAGTTAATGTTAATTGTACTGAATTGTTTCGATAAAATGCTCACGAACTATTCAGCAATCACGGGTAGGGGGCGAACCGATCTACTACCTTTAGTCGTTGGCTAGCGGTTAATGGTAATTCGAAAGTAGAGTTCATCCATCCTTATATTTTGTTAATTTAATTAATAAATATCGCCGATATTGAGACTAATTGGTGCCCTGCGTTCACAGTCCTGAATATCCACCATCAGTTAAAACTGTAGATTTGATCTTTTCTCGATCTGAAGAACACCCTGTATTAAGGTTGAATTTTAATTACAGATAAGTTCGTTATAAATCAAGCAAAATAAAACTTTTGATGTTTTCTTTTTTTTTTGGTAAAGTTGAAATTAAACTTTTTCTCTCTTGTAAACCTAACCCGGGAACATACTGTATACTTATAGCCGTTATCAGAAAGAGAAAAGTTACGTTTAACAGGTCCAAAAGATCCAAAAGGCCCGCGGCTTTGTAATTTGACTTCAAAAGGTCTAAAATTTTTATAATACCCATAGCTTTGTAATTTGACTCCAAAACAAAAGTTATTCCTAAAAGATCTAAAAGGTCCAAAAGGCCCATAGTTTATATTTTTCTTTTTTAGATCTGCCTGTACTCCCTCCTTTCCTTTGAAGGGTCCAAAAGGCCAAGGCTTTACAATTTGACTCCAATTTTTTTTCTCCTTCTTGCCTTCTTCTTCCAACAGTTTATATTTTTCTTTTCTAGATCTGCCTGAACTCCCTCCTTTTCCTTAAAATGTCCAAAAGGCCCATAGCTTTATAAATTCACTCCAAATTTGTTTCTTGTTCTTGCCTTCTTCTTCCAACGGTTTATAATTTTCTCTTCTAGATCTGCCTGAACTCCTTCCTTTCCTCTAAAAGGACCAAAAGACCCATAGCTTTATAATTTGATTTCAAATTTTTTTCTTCTTGCGTTTTTGTTCCAACTGTTTTCGTAGTTTTCTCTTCTAGATCCATCTGAGCTTCCTCCCTCTATCTTTTCCAACGATCTTCCTCTTTTTTCTTCCCTTCTGAAACTTTCCAAAGCTATTGCTCTTGCGTAGTGTTCCGCCATTTATTCCAAATACCCAATCCACTGTCATCTCCTATTTTTATTACCATATCTATTTTCGGCGCTTTGTATACCACATCATAAATCTCCTGATTTGTTCTTCTCTCGTGTCAATATTTGGTTTTCTTTTCTTTTCTCCTTCTTTTGATCGCTCAGAAGCAGAAAAAAATATCGAAACAGCTAGACCATGCTTGCTAATCAACAAACATTCACTGGACTAGAAGCGTTCTACGCAAGAACTTGATGAAGCTTATGGCTTTGTAATTTGAGTCCAAAAGGAAAATTATGCTTGAAAGGTCCGAAAGGTTTAAGAGACTCACGGCTTTGTAAAGAAATATTCTTTAACGACCTAAAAGGTCCAAAAGGTTCATAGCTTTATAATTTGATTCCAAATTTTATTCTCCTTCTTGCCTTCTTCTTCCAACAGTTTATATTTTTCTTTTCTAGATCTGCCTGATCTCCCTCCCTTTCCCTAAAAGGTCCAAAAGGCCCATAGCTTTATAATTTCACTCCAAATTTGTTTCTTTTTATTGCCTTCTTCTTCCAAGTGTTTATAATTTACCTTCTAGATATGACTGAACTCCTTCCTTTCCTCTAAAAGGACCAAAAGACCCATAGCGTTATAATTTGAGTTCAAATTTTTTTCTCAATCTTGCCTTCTGGTTCCAACAGTTGCTTCTCACCTTCTTGCGTTTTTGTTCCAACTGTTTTTATAGTTTTCTCTTCTAGATCCATCTGAGCTTCCTCCCTCTATCTTTTCATTTCATTTCATTTCATTTTCATTCCAAATACCCAATCCACTGTCATCTCCAGCTTATGGCTTTGTAATTTGAGTCCAAAAGGAAAATTATGCTTGAAAGGTCCGAAAGGTTTAAAAGACTCACGGCTTTGTAAAGAAACATTCTTTAACGACCTCAAAGGTCCAAAAGGTTCATAGCTTTATAATTTGATTCCAAATTTTATTCTCCTTCTTGCCTTCTTCTTCCAACAGTTTATATTTTTCTTTTCTAGATCTGCCTGAACTCCCTCCTTTTCCCTAAAAGGTCCAAAAGGCCCATAGCTTTATAATTTCACTCCAAATTTGTTTCTTTTTATTGCCTTCTTCTTCCAAGTGTTTGTAATTTTCTCTTCTAGATCTGCCTGAACTCCTTCGTTTCCTCTAAAAGGACCAAAAGACCCATAGCTTTATAATTTGAGTTCAAATTTCTTTCTCAATCTTGCCTTCTGGTTCCAACAGTTGCTTCCCACCTTCTTGCGTTTTTGTTCCAACTGTTTTCATAGTTTTCTCTTCTAGATCTATCTGAACTTCCCCCCTCTATCTTTTCCAACGATCTTCCTCTTTTTTCTTCCCTTCTGAAACTTTCCAAAGCGATTGCTCTTGCGTACAGTGTTCCACCATTCATTCCAAATACACTGTCATCTCCTATTTTTATTACCACATCTATTTTCGGCGCTTTGTATACTACATCATAAATCTCTTGGTTTGTTCTTCTTTCGTGTCAATATTTGGTTTTCTTTCCTCCTTCTTTTGATCGCTCAGAAGCAGAAAAAATTATCGAAACAGCAAGACCATGCTTGCTATTCAACAAACATTTACTGGACTAGAAGCATTCTACGCAAGAACTTGATGAAGCTCATAGCTTTGTAATTTGAGTCCAAAAGGAAAATTATGCTTGAAAGGTCCGAAAGGTTTAAGAGACTCATAGCTTTGTAAAGAAACATTATTCTTTAAAAACCTAAAACGTAGAAAAGGTTCAGAGCTTTATAATTTGACTCCAATTTTTTTTCTCCTCTTTGCCTTCTTCTTCCAACTGTTTTCATAGTTTTCTTTTCAACATCATTTCACCCTCCATTCTTTAACGGTCTTCTTCTCTTCTTTTTTCTTTCTGGGACTTTCCAAACTACTGCTTTTCCATTCTGTGTTCCGCCGTTCATTCGAGATGCTCAATCTACTGTAATTTTTTTGCTTTTATTGCCGTATCAATTTTCGGCGCTTTGTATACTACACCATAAATCTCCTGGTTTGTTCTTCTTTCACTCCTAGTAAAGAAAATAGCTCAGGTGAATTAGGAGAATGATCGCAGGTTAAGCAGATCACCCCAATTGCAATCAAAATTATAAAAATAGGATAGACAACAAAGAGAAAATACTACAGGGTGGATGCAATGGATATATCCGATTGCTCCCTCTAGTGGGCCACTAGAAAACTGAAGGGGCAAGCCACTGGAAACAATACTACGAACGCTCCCAAGACAAGTGAGTAAGAAATAAAACCGAAAAGGCAAAACATCAGATTGAAAGTTCTCAAAACTAACCCAAGAGCAGAGCGACCAGATTTTAATTTGAGTAAGGCAGGACAACCCAATCTAAACCCAACTAACAAAATAATTTTGCATTTTAATCGGGGATTCCCAACTTTTATTTAAGCATCGACCCCTTAAAAGAAAAGAAAGTTTCTATCGACTTCCCTACCTTCCAAATTTTGAACTTAATTATTACTACGGCCACGTTGAATAAAAACTAAATTTAATTACATGATAAAAATATTAATATTATACTTACTTATAAAACAAAATTAAAATATTATTTGGCTTGTCATATTGAAGCGCGTCGTATTGAATCGTTTAAAGCACCATCTATTAGCCGATAGCGAAAACTAATTTAATCGAATACCAAAAAACAATTTTTTTTTCTGCTGGCGTTCTCAGCAGTATACACTTCTTTTAACTTCGCCTATCTATCTAAATCTAAAATCAAGTTGTGAAGGGAGTTCGATTTCGAGGAAGAAATAAAGTTTCTCACACATTTTTCAGTAAATACGCATTTGTTGCTTGCGATTTTGAGTGTACCAATCGATTTTCTTGCTTTGTCACACGCTGTAATAGAGATCGGTCTTAGAAAAATGACTGAACGTGAATTACCAAGAGGTTTCAATGTGTACTTGGTCGTTCATCTTTAAATGACAGAAGTGTAGAGGGATGTCATTGCAAGCACCTAAAAAACAACGAAGTAATTATTTTTATGTTTAACGTAAGAGTTAATAAATGTCATTCAAATTCTAACTTGTAAATATAATTCACAGGAGGAAGATTTGGCCGACGGACGTCAAGTTTTCTCTCGATGAGTTCATAATAATAACTATAGTGAATAATCTGATGGATATTAATAAATTAATTAATTAATGTACTACTTTATAACTAGTCTGTATTAACAATAAATACATATTAAACTCGTTTGCGTAAATAATTTCCAAATTTATTTTAGTTAAGTAAGTAGGTCCCAAATTAAAATGAAGAAGGCTCGGCAGGAGCAGAAGTAATTAATATTTCATCGCGCTGTGTTTTTATTCTGCAAAAAAAGGAAGTTTGCTTCGGGCTCCTGCCTTATTTCAGAGAGCAGAGATTGAAAATACAAAGGTCGAATTATTCAGCTCTCGTTACTGTAAATTAAAAAGAATTTTTTTTACATTGTTGTTTCTCTGTGCTGTAGAAAAGCTGTTTTCTTTCGTGAAAATTAATAGAAGGCAGGTGAGTTAGTTTTTTTTTTTTTTTTGAAAAGCTTAAATCAGGAACTTCGCTCGCCCCTATTCAGTGCAAACAGGATTGGAATTTGAATAATGTAGCGCAGGTACACCGCACTTAAAAGGGATCCGGCCCGGGGGCTTTTCAGTTTTAAGCATAAAGCCGAATTATTATGTTAAACTCTTGTTATTTTATGCGCCCACTTTGCCTTAAAATGTCTTTCGCAGTGACATATATTTTCGCGCGCATTTTTAACAGTTTTTGGGCAAATTCAAGGCATTTTGTTTCCCAGAACTGAGAAATAACGCCTAAGTTACGGGAGCCAAAAACCAGATGCAAAATAGAAAAAAGAAGCTCTGTGTGTAAAATCTACGGTAAAGTGGTTTTTAATTTATTCAGAAACTTAATAAATTTATTTATGAGTGTCGTGACATTAATCACAGTTAAAAAAAAACAAAGAAAATACAAATTTAATTGAGAAAAACGTAAAATACTTGGAAGTTTTTTATCTTGAAGATTAATATTCTTAAATTCTTTTGCCATACGATCATAGCTTTAAAATAGTTTTAATTTTAACTCACACTTAAATTTACTTACTCTTGAATGCACGTACATACCACGTGCAAATAGATTTTTGTAACATAGATGGATATGAAGGTCAGCTACAGTTCAAAACTTCGATTATAAAGTACGTAATTAACATTTCAGCAAATGACAGATTATTTTATTGGAAATGACATCTCGCGCGCTTCTTCAAGAAGTTCTTCAATCAGTATATCGCTTTAAGATCGAATTTACGTCGCATTTCGTTATGACGTAATATTATTATTATTATTATTAAAAAAAAATTGTTGCAAATCGTTTCTGATTGCAGTAAAAACCTCGAGCAGCCTCTGTACAGCTATTTCAGCCCTGTTTGGGGCTTCATCAGCAGAGACGTAGCTCGACATTCCCACTGCAGACCAAAAACGACTTGTCCAATTTATTCGGAATTGCGATGTAATAGTGATGAACAGATAAAACAGCGACATCTTACGATCGCTTTTTGACCTGACATTGCAGTAGGATAGACAAATTGAAGCGGGATTTGCTCCTAATAAGTTCCCCAAGCAAGGCGGCCATGCTTGCTGTATTAGGAGCAAATCCGCTTCAATTTGTCTATCCTGCTGCAATGTCAGGTCAAAAAGCGATCGTAAGATGTCGCTGTTTTATCTGTTCATTATTATTATTGTTGTGCAACATGTGGATAGCTGCGAGGCGGCGTCTTTGTCGGAAGATTTCAAAGAAAGCCGCTTCCATTATTTTTTTCTGTGGCAAGTTGTTAATATTTAACGATATGACGCGTTTGATTTAAGTACGTACATCAAAGAGACCGCCGTTGTCAGAATATGTCAGGAATCTTCCTTTTGGGTTTTGTTGATTTTTATTTGCGTTTTAAAAGCGAACACCTGCGTCGGTTTCCCTGTCGGCAAAGTTCAAACGAGTGCCGACCGTTATATTTTCATTTTCGTCTTATTTTCGACTCCATGCTCGGTACGCGCTGTATGTAGGTGTGAAGTGGGGTGATTTTCTGTGTTACTACGCGCCGTGTTAATTGGTCAGTCAAGTTGAATTTGGGGCGCGATCAAGTGGTGACTATTTAGTGTGCGTTCGAGGTTTGATTGGAACAAGTCGTCGTTACGACCTTCTTGGGGGCAAATTTAGCGTTGTGTGGGGGTTGATTCCATTTTCGATGTCCAGGTCTCAGGGGGACGTGGAGCACATATTCGTTTACGGCCACGGGCTCAGGGAGACAACGCATGGTACCGGTTTTTACCAATGTTCTGAGAAAGGAAAGCTTCAACATTTTTCCCAGCATGTTGCCTACACACTTACATCATTTTTACATTAAAATTTAATGAAATTTAAAGTAAATTTTTAACATCACATAAAATTCTGTGTATTATTACTTAATGGTGGTAAAATAACATTAAATTTAAATGTAAAAATGATGTAATTTTACTCCCAATATTATCAGTGCAGTCCTCGTTCGTTGGTTAATATCTGACGTTTTCCCAGCAGGCTTCCAGTTTCGGATGATTTTTAGTTTGGGTTGGGCTATTGAATTCAGACTTTCATTTACGATTTAGACTTCCGAGTGCCGCCTGCATCCCAACATCTGCATTTCTCGAAGTCCGAGTGGACTTCCAGTCTTCGCCGCTGGATCTTGTGTCTTAAAGACGCTGACGATTAGGTCCATCGAGTTATACCCCTGGAGGACGCCATGCCATATAACATGTATTACTGAAAACAGGTCTGGCCGCGGACCTTTGGCAAAACGAGCGGAGTGTGGAATATCGCGCACTTTCTCACGCACGTGTTGTGTTCTTTGGTGCTCTTTATTTTTGCCATACAGGAGAGGAGAGCGCGCGTCCGAAAATCGGCTCGTTTTCTCCTCTGTGGTAAGGACAGACCTAGATTGAAAGGACCAGCATTTCAATGCATTTTTATTAACTTTATAAGTACATGATTACACTTAACGAAAGTGGATCCCGCTTACGTCATAGTTGGTAATTGGTTTACAAGAAATATTTGCGATTTGCTTACGTTATAAAAGGATTAACTTTAATTTGTTTACTAACCGTGCACCATTTTGTTGATTTCCACTTGTTGATGATAAAGTTCTTAATTTTTGATTTAAGTGGCGTCCAGTTTTCGAGTATTTCAATTCTCACGCCCATCACGATTGAGCTACAGGCATTATGCCGAAGTTAGTTTCCCAGGCAAGGCACAACTTGCTAGTATACATGCCTGTACCACGCACATTGCTATTGTACCGTATGTGTTAAAAGCAAAGACTATAACATTTGTCCTGTTCATTTTCGGATTTGCATGTTTACTGAGATATTACATAAAATGTAAATTAAGTTTCTTCTTCATTAATTTGCTATTTGATAAAAGAGGCTTATTTTTCACGATTTCATTTCGTTTAATAAAATCAGTCGTTCGAATCTCATTATTTACATCACGCTCGGTATTTCTGTGCGCTCATTGATTTCCGATTTTAAATTAAAGATTTCAATCGTCGATAGGCGTTCCGGAGTGTACGCCTTGATGTGCGTGGACCCGATAATTGACGCAATTTGTTCCCGACGACGACGCTTATGCAAAAAAAAACGCAATTATTCAGCCGTGCCCGCGTGCATTCCGCCGGATATCGACGTTTGCAATGCAAAATTTGCAATTGCGAACGCTATTTCCGGGGAGATTATGTTTTTCAATTATCACCGCCTCTATTTTATTGGTAGCCGGGCGTCAGAAAATATTTATGACGGGTTGCACGGATTAATTAAATTTGTTTTATGATTGAAATATGTGTAACGGTTCACGCTCGCAATTCAAATATTTCTGTTATTAAATATTTAAATACAACATCTGAATTGAAGTTCGAAAAAATGTTTTTGTTTCGACGTTCAAAATTATGTAATAATCCTGGTCACAATCAGCAAAGTACTTTTAATTCTATGCATTGCTCGTTCAGTAGAACTGAGGATATGAGAAGGATATATCTGACAAACACGAAAAAATTATTTAAGTTTATCAATTTTCCCCATACGTTATCAGACGCCTAGTATAATGGAGAGAGAAAATGGGAAAAGGGGAATATAAAGATGAAGATTGTCAAATTCTCCTCTCTCATTATCTTTCCTTAATAAAATTTCCTCTCTTAAAATTTCCTACCCAATTCAGGGTATCGAGTGAACTTAAAATTAGTGAAATAAAAGAGAATGGCAATTTTAACGAATACATTGAATAGAAAAGAATGAAAGGTAATAAAACAATAACGAAAGGCAACTTGTAGGGAGTTTACAAAATAAATCTTTTCTAATTTTTAAATTAACATAAAAAAAATAAAACTTTACAAAAAATATAATGATAAAAGGGAGAGAGAGAGAGACGGATTAATCTATCCATCGCAGTGATTCATCTTTAAGCGGTATTAATGAACTCACCAAACTGAATCGAATTTTCTTCTCTTAATCCCAAGATTTTATAACAACGATTTTATTTTAAAAAAAAACTAAACAAATCGTTTAGATACACAATCACTTCGCGGGGGGAGTGTTTGCTCTCTGTTCCCGAGTATCAAACTTGGAAAAAAATTACAGAATTTATTTAAAAGAAATATTGAATCTGATGTTCTATTTAGAATGGCCCGTCGCGTGCTTTTCTTGAAGGTGCTGGCCCTGAAAAGTATTTTGAATCCACCTACGCCCCAACCATAAAACGGAACAAGATAATTTACCAAGATGAAAAAATAAATACGATAAAAATGTGACAAATAAGAAAAGTCTCGGAAATAATAAAATATTAGTAGCGGAACTAACTAAAGTAAGGAGAAAAATATTTAAAAGCCTCAAGGGAACTTAATGTCACATTTACGACACAAATGTTATTGTTGTTGGTACAATGTTTTGTTTGTGAAAACTCAAGTGTGGTTTTCTTCACCAATTAAAGGAAACTGACACAACATACCTTGTTAGTATTGCTCCATTCTAGATAGTAACATTGTATCAACAATAATAGATACAATATATGGAATGTGTCGTGCTGAAGTGTTAAACACAAAGTCATGACTACGTCTCTTACTGTCTATACTAAATATTGTTTTTCTATTTTTTTTTTTAGGTAAGAACAAGAACAGTGTTCTTCGCACAACTCAATATTTCTGTTTCCATAGGCACCAATGTTTCAAAAATTCTAAATTAACAATAGGAATTCTTTCCGCGTAGCGATGGAGAGAGAAACAAGTGGCCAGGCTTGAAGAGCTCCGAACGAACATCGAACCATTTTTTCACCCCCTCGATTTCGCGACGACGATGTTTCCTGCCAACATAACTTTCGTATGACTTTTTATTGGTTGTAAAAACCATTCTTAAAACGATTAAAAAAATACAAAATAAACAGTATTAGCATTCCGACGGGTCTGTTCTGTAACAAAAGCTTGAAATTTAAAGGGCTGCTAAATTTTGCTGCTACGGTAACAACTAATCACGTATTTTAAAGGACGTCTAAATTTTAACAGCCCTTTAATAAGTTAGAGAATCCGCCCATGATACTGTTTATTTTGATGAATAGTCGAAAGCTAATTTATTAGAATATGGTAAACCAAACTAACAAATATCACGAAGTGGTTGATTGTAATTGAAAGTAATTGATGTAAACACTTTGTTTTTGTTTGGTAGTCTTTGTTCTAAGGATTAGGAATGTTGTTACACTGTGTTTGGAATAGGAAAGGATTAATTTGTCATTAATCATAGAATATATACTCCAAAGTAAAGGCTGACAAAATTAAAAATGAGAAATTGTGGGGGTAGACCGTTTATACAGGGTGTGGATAAAGTATGGAACAAAATTCATATTTCTGTTATCTTGGGTTTGATGAAAAAATCCTGAAACAGGTCGATTTTAGTTTTGTCCCATGCACTTTATGACGTAGTGAATTTCATTCTGTAGCCATCTGATTGCATCCAGGTGTGACGTCATCAGTTTTTTCAAATGGTAACATTCGACTTTTATTATCCCTTGTCGTTAAGTATTCCATTGTGCATACAACGGTATAAAAAGTTTGGTTTCTTACATAACAATTTTTTGGAGAAAAACATTTTCGAATTTAAAAAAATTAAAATTTTATTCCTATGATAAACTAATCAAAAATTATCAACAAATTAGATAAAATATCAACGGAGGTGTTCAAACTGTCCACCGTTGGCCATTTGACATTGGCCAAGACGGACGTACACACTTTCTACGGAACGTCGTATTGTCTCTGGGTCAATATTGCGAATTTCCTCGTAAATGCGAGTTTTCAGGTCATCCAAGTCAGGTGGCTTATTTGTGTACACCTTTGATTTCACATGACCCCATAGAAAAAAATCAAGTGGGGTGAGATCTGGCGAGCGGGCAGGCCAGTCAATTGTTCCCCTTCGTCCTATCCATCTCCCTGGGAAAATTTCGTCGAGATACCTGCGAACATGCTGGCCAAAATGTGGAGGTGCTCCATCTTGTTGGAACCAGATTCTGGGATGAGCCGCATCAGGATTGGCTTCGTCCGGAAACAGTATTACCAATGCTGGCACGAGGTCAAATCTTAGAAAATCTAAATATCTTTCAGCGTTTAAATTTCCCTCGATAAAGACAGGTCCCACAATGCGATCTCCTATTATTCCCGCCCACACATTCACTTTTTGTTGGGTTTGGGTGTGACCCTCCCGAACCCATCAAGGATTTTCGCCCGACCAATATCTACAATTATGGCGATTCACCTGACCGTTTATTTTAAAAGTTGCTTCGTCGCTAAAAAGCACATTACTGAGAAATTCGGGATTCTCATCGCATCGTAGCATCAATTGTTCACAGAACTCGTTTCGACAGTCGAAGTCATCTTCATTCAGTTCCTGAACGAGATGGACTTTATACGGATGAAGTTTTTCCTTCTTCAAGTACTTTGCGACTGTGGAAAAGTCGACTGCATTATCTCTGGCAATGTTTCTTGTTGAAGTGTGGGGGTTGTTTTGAACTTCCAAGAGAATGTTCAGCCTAGTACCTTCTTCAGTTCTTGGACGACCTTGTATGGGTCTATCTTTCACATTGCCAGTTTCTGCGAATTTTGCCACAATTTTGCTCACCGTTGATCGCGAAATCAGTGTTCGGTTTGCATTTTCTGCATTGAACAATTGACAGGCTTCTTCATGGCTACGCATTTTATCACCAAAGCCAACCATAATAAGAATTTGAATTCTGTCTTGTTCGCTCAAATAAGCCATTTTCGTGATTCACTTTCAACACTACCAAATTTCCGTTCTAGTCAAAACGAATACTCAGGTGCAGTACTTGATATACGGTTATAAGCTAATTGACAGTACTTTGACATTACTTTCGTCTACGCCATAGGTACTTGCGTTTTTCAATTGTAAAAAACATCATCAACCGGAAATTTAAAAAATCATTCGGTTCTAGGAACAAACGGTAAGGCCTGCATAGGGTTTTTTTGTTTCCCTTATGTCAACTGGTCGATGTCTCGACTGAAGACAATCCGAGGTACACCTCAGACGTATCTAATTTGTTGATAATTTTTGATTAGTTTATCATAGGAATAAAATTTTAATTCTTTTAAATTCGAAAGTGTTTTTCTCCAAAAAATTGTTATGTAAGATACCAAACTTTTTATATCGTTGTATGCACAATGGAATACTTAACGACAGGGGATAATAAAAGTCGAATGTTACCATTTGAAAAAACTGATGACGTCACACCTGGGTGCAATCAGATGGCCACAGGATCAAATTTACTATGTCATAAAGTGCACGGGATAAAACTAAAATCGACCTGTTTCAGGATTTTTTCATCAAACCCAAGATAACAGAAATATGAATTTTGTTCCATACTTTATCCACACCCTGTATATTTACTACAGTAGCGCCAATAGATTTTTCTTTTTTAAATTAAAACGATGTAAAATGCAGAAGCGATTTCGTTCATCCTGGATGAAACGTAATCCTGTTGCAGGATGAAGTCATCGCAGTATAAATTCAGCTGGCATTTATATTTCACATTATTTGCCATGAGCCCATATTGTAATGGAAAACATTTATTTTGAGGCGACGCATTATAAATTCCGACAGGGTCCGATACGTACCGAGAGCTTTCTCGAGCGTAAAAGCTCTCACGCCGGAGATGCAAGCTCAGTTTCATCTGGGATTCGATCGAAATACCCAAGCGCCCGCCGCCTGTTTCACCCCAAGTGAAATCACGCGATTTTCTCCACCTTTGTTTACCCCCGAACATGCACTTCTTCGAGCTCGACTTATCGTTTCATCTCGCTGGCCTAATTAAGAAGGAGCAGAGTGTCTCGTAAATCCCGCAGAGCTTCGTTCCTTGTGCCCTCCTCTCTCCTGCCGAAGAACAGGGAATTCCTGTAAGTAGTCAAATTATTTCTTTCCAATAAATCATCGGCGGTGATTTATTCTTAGGCGCTTTTTTTTACTCGAGTGCATTATACGAAGAGCTTTTCCGTGTTTCCATTTTAATGCCGGGAGCCCCGGATTCACTTGCACACATGTCGACGTTGAAGCCGGCAAGGCACGTTAAAACATTATTGGTCTCGTCTTTGTTGCGGCGGAATAATAAATATTATTAATGGCCTCGAAGTCTCCTCGACGTTGCGTATTTTGATAAGTTATATTAGAAACTCCCCCTAAGGATATTGCGGGCCTGTGAAATAAACAGAGGCACAACGCAATATCCTTTATTTATTGTAATAACACGAGCAGGCACGGCTAATGAAAACCGTTTATTTCCTAATACCAGCTCATCTCATCACACCGCAATTAATTAGGAAAGTCAACGCGTCTTTGACGGCAGAAATTAAATAACGAATCGTATTCGTGCCAATTTCGTGGAAGTATCCTGCGATTAATGGAATTGCCAATTTCGTTCAATTAAGATATTACGTATAATTGAAAAACCGAAAAAAGTCTCAAAAGAAAAGTGATGGAGACGAAGAGAGGAATTCAGTAGCAGAAACATTTCCAGAAAAGAGTACCTACATATTTTAGATTTTACTGAAAATAACTTTCATCAACTCAGTTCAACCCACAGCCGATGAAAGACGATTTTCTTGATAGGTAGATGGTTTGAGATTTTTAGCCGAAAATGCGTTCCTAGAAGTTTCTGCACGAAAGCCAGGATAGAGACGTTGAGTCCTAAAAATTGACAACTTCTTCTCCTGGGCTGTCTTTATCCTGGAAGTGGACTTCTTCGGTTAACTTATTGAAGATACTGATAGTAATAAATAAACAAAATAAAAGAAAATGGTAATTTTAAGAAATACAGTGAATAAAGAAACGTATATCGTTTGACATGATATAAAAGACAGAGTGACTCTGGTGGTTATTTTACAAAATATGCAACGGCGGATTTTTTCTCAGTACAAACAAGCAGCTGTTAAATTTCAAGCTTTATTAACACGCTTACAGGTAGTTGTTTGTCTAGATTTTTCCCGTATCCTATTTTCGTGGAAGTACAAATGATCTTGTAAACGCAAAGTAAAGAAAAGCGTGAAATATTTTCGGACCGGTTTGAATAAAAACACCGCACACCGTGGAATCCGCGAATATCAATCAAACTCGGGGATATATTACTGAATTAAGTTAAACAGAAAGCAAGACTTGATTTCTAGAAAGAATGACCCGGTTTCCACGTGCTTCAAATTAAACTTCTGAGTCACGTAGTTTAAGTGTCAGCGGTCACATGTCATTTCCCACCACATAACAACGCATCTTTTCAATACACTTTTCTACACATTCAGATTTGCATTGTTTTCGAACTTTTCGAACTTCCAATTCGAAATGCTGATGTGGGTAGTTTTAACTTCTCAAGGTGAAGTGCCGTGTGCAACAAATTGAGCCATCGTGACATGTACTCAGCTTGTATTTCATTGAGTACATGATATCTAACAAAGACATAACTGCGGAGGTATGTTTGTTTAGTTCAGAAACAACTGTACAATAAGAAATAAAAAACTTAAATTTAAAATAATCTGATACAAGGTTCAATGTTAATTCAAAGATTAAAAACATTTGGTTTAAATTCAGCAGAATTGTTTACAACAGCTGGCGTCGCAAATTTGAATGAAAGCTTTTTCTCAGATCGCAACATTAAATATGATTATTTTTTTTGTGTACCGATAGGAAGTTGAATTCTTTATAAATGAATAATTGGGTATAAATAGGGGTTACGTGATTGATCCATTTAAAAGTATTTAACAATAATTTAAAATTTGTGTATAATTATACATTCAGTTATATAAAACAATGCTGCCAATTCAGATAATTCATTGCTTCCAAATAAATATATTCTTTCATTAATTTTGTTGCACTAATTAATTTTTATGTTTCTTTTTCTAATATTTTTGAACATTCAATTCAAGGCTTTATCGAAAACTTTTTGTTTCCTATCAGCTCGTGGTCTCGCGTATTTTATTTTTTTACTTTTGAGGATAATTAGTTGATCTTCTTTCAGACATTTTTTTTTTAAATTTGTTTCGTTCCTGACTGTAAAGGTCTTTTATTTTTCAGTCAAATAATCCTCTCTCTTTCTCTCTTTTTCTTGAATTTTGGACTTCTGATATAAATACGATTGTCTTTCAACAGTGATCGGTTTTTGCAATAATTTCTCCTTCTGACTTTGAACATTGTATTCAAAATTGATCGGCTTTAGTTGCACAACTGTTTTTGTCCTCTTTTTTCCTAAATTTTTTGTTTCGTTTGAAATATTTCATTTCAAATAGGGTTGTTTTTCCAAGAAAATCATTTCTGTTTTCCAATGAGTTGATCGTCTATTTTTTTTTTGTAATATTGCAAATTCAATGCAAAGATAGTCTTTCAATTCAGAGGTAGACTTTTATCTTTGAATTTTATCACGCCAATTGATCATCCTCTCGTTTTCTCTCAAATTCCTGTTTCTCTCATTCTAAACTCTCTTTTGTCTTTTTAATCAGCGGATCGTCGTTTCTTCGACTCTTGATCATTAAATGCAAAGACGATTGGCTCTTGTTTTATCATTTCTTGATTCTTTTATTGCCGATAGTTTTTGTTTCTCCTTCCAACTCCCAACATTATTTCGTTCAAAATCAATAGTTCCACTGAGTTTTTCTTCATCCTAAAAGTGTCAGTTTAAATTTTGATTTCGCTGTTTTTAAAATGTTTTATATCAGAGGACCTTTTGCTTTTCAATCGGCTAATCGTTCTTCTTGAATGTTGAACGCTTTTTCATTATTTTTCCAATTTATAATTGCTTTTATTTATTTATTTCAGACCGTATCTTGTTCTTCAATCCTTCGATTATTTTGATTTATATGTATACATCTTTTGAACCTTGTACAGTATTCATTATTTTCTGTTTCACGAGCAGTTGATTTTCTCTCTCATCTTAGGTTCATGCAAACATTTATTCTTTTACTTTACCCAGTCAATTGGTCCCTTGTTTTCAAGCCAGCATCAAACATAATTTAATAAAGCAAGTAACTTTTGTAACTTTTATTATTATTATTATTATTATTATTATTATTATTATTGTATACCTACTATGAGATTCTATGTTCTATGTCTTGTACAACCAGAAATGACAGTATTGATGTACCAGAACCTATTTTGAAACATTAAAAAATCCGCTTGATAAGATTTCCAAAAAAGAATCCTTTTTGAAATCGTTCCTTTTCTTCTGGCTTCAGATGTTATCAACCCCAGAGTTCGATTTGACTCCGCCTAATGGGATTCGATTTTCTTCCGTGCCCTACTTATTCTCTCCACAAAAATATTTTTAAGAAAACTCATTATTTCTTCCTCGGATATACGATAGGAAAGCGCACCTACAAGCTGTATATTAAATCGATTCAGCCCTGCAGGAAAAAAGTGGAAAAAATTCGAAAACCCCAAGAAGAAATTAAAAGGAACATTTCGCGAAACTATTTCATAATTTTAAACCTTAAGAAAAGTTACTAAATTACATACCAATTTAAAAACTAAGATTACACAGTTAATTTAACAAAACGAAAGGATAGAAGCGCTCAGGATTTAATGCTCCTTGTTACTATCAGTATCTCTTTATTTCCCTTTCACGACGAGTTTGCAAGCGGTGATTGATGTAAACAAAATTGCTGTTTGTAAATCTTTAAGCGTCTCGGTTAGCCCGTAAAACAAGACGTCTTAATTAAACCCATTTATAAGCAGTAAATAGATGAATTAATCTGGTTGTATAATACAGAAAGAACACTCAAAATTATTTGGAAACCGAAGAAACATCTTAATGCGGAAATCGATTTTGATGATATGATGGTTGGGACGAAGAGGAACCACCCCCCAATAACCCTGCCTCTGTGTTGTTGCACTTTCTGTCTTTACCGTGTGCGCTTTAACATACCGGTTGAAGACTTCCACTTTAGCCAGCTGACGTTTCTTGAAGAGCAACAAAGGCATGTACTTAGCAATTGTTAAAAAGAAAGCAAAGCACTATCTTTATGAACACTGGACATTATGCAGATGTACGAAATCGCTTCTCTATTTATAATTAAGTAGTTACATGGTAGCAACGATATAGTCCTCGTCTGTTTCGAATGATAGCACAAGCACAGAAGCGACTATCGACTAAAGTAAAGGTCTGCAATTGTCGTACAAAATATTTATTTGTTTTTCCTTTGTCTTGATTATGAAGCGAGCTGCTGTATGCTACAAATAGCTATGCCAAAGAGGACCATAATACATAACATTAGTTCTAAATCACCGACTCCCTTAGAATTGGGGTCCGCGCATCGAAAATAAATACTCATTACACAATACGTAACGAGGGCGCGGCGAAATTTCGAGGCTTTCCGAAAAGGTTCATTATGTCGGGTTGACAAAGGCGCTGAAATTTTGCTCGTATTGTTTAATATCCCCCGACTTTGCGCGGATAATATACCGTAACAAGTGTTTGCATGTAAAACAAGGGGTAGCGCCGCGACGCCGACGTATTAGACGCGTCCTATCTTCCAAATTTATTTTATTCGCCCGCGATTATTTCTTATTGTACGGGGGGCGCGAGCCGGTGGGGATTTATATGAATCGATGGTGGACGTGACTTCCTTAATGGGGGCTTATAAATATCTTTGCTTTTTTTTTAATTAACGGGGGAAAAATGAAAAAAGAAAAAAGTTTTAATTCAACAGATTGTTTCGAATGCTTCGATTTAGTGATATGGAATATAAAATGTTTGAGGTCCATCGACATGTATAATAAAAATTTACACATTCTATTAAAAAAAAGTGTAAGTTTTGGAAAACGCTGTGTATGTCAAAATAATTTAAATGTAGAATTTGTTTTAGGCGATAACTTTTGCAGAAGATATTTTCTTTTGTAATTAATTAATAGTTAAAGGGCCGTTGAAGAAATCGATACCAATGTCAAACCCTGTATGCATTCAATGATTTTGTTTTAGCAGCAAATCTAACTTTGATTTTGTGAACTAAAAAATAATTATTGATTTCATCTGTCTGCACCAAATTGAATTAACCCTTTCGACACTCCTGGTACACATTGTACCATACGGATACTGAATACCATCTCGAAAGGGTTAATTAAACTAACTTCTGCAATGTGTAACTTCTCGGATTTTAGAAATATAGTAGTTTAATAAATAAAACGGAAAGTGACCAAACAAATAGCTTCGATTTTGATTCGCACCTATTTCCACATACCATAAAAACACAGAACTTTCACAATCACGCAAGTTCTAAAACGAATACGAACGAATAACTTCGCGATGCAAATTTAATCTCACCCCCTGGAATTCTAAAGTCTTGCGCGAACCAAACAATTTTCCCCTTGTAATTAAGTTTCACGCTTTGACCTGAAACGAAATCAGCTTTATTTAAGAATTTGGTTTAACAAACGGAACTATCTACAGATATTGATTTGGGGAGGTTTAAATACAATAAAATTATTTATTTCTTGGCGTTGTTTAAGGGATGGGTTTAGTAGCCATGAGTTTTGTAACCGCCATGCCCATCGTGACCTCCTCCATGTCCTCCACCGTGTCCACCACCAAATCCTCCTCCGTGTCCGCCTCCATAACCACCACCGGGTCCTCCGTGGGGGCCACCGCTAGGTCCTCCGTGTGAGCCACCACCGTGTCCTCCAGCTGCACCACCGCCATGATGGTCTTCACCATGTTGGTAAGACAAAGCTGAACTGGCTACGCAAGCCACCAGGACCACAATCTGCAGAGTTTATGATTTGCTTAACTAATACTTCCTAATTTCGTTTAAAAAGTATATTATACCGGCTGTTCTAAGCCACGGCCACGTATTGACCTTTCTCGAATTTTTGCTTTTGAAACGGTGCTCAGTTACGAAGAAAAATTTCTTTGTTTAATTCATCCTGTCCAAATTTCATGTAGATCGATTAAAAAATAAAATTTGTTCACTCTTCAGCGACACCCAGTATATTATTGGCTAAGCCTTCGTGAGACCGCTGTCGTCAAATAATGAATTGCAAATCCAATCGTGTCATTGTTCAATGCTGGTTTATTATTATTTTTATTTCGTAATAAAAATCTGTTAGGGGTATTTACTATATAAACCTAATTCTAACAAACATAGAATTAAGAATCATTTTGTATGATACATTTCGGAAACCTTGTGTAAGTAAATAACATCTGCGATTGTGAAACGAAAGTTGTTAAAATTATCATCCTACAGAAAAAAAACGTTTTATTTTCACGTCAAGGTCTGGAGGTCGTCGTGAATTTAGATTATTAATTTGGATGCAAATTAGAGTTCTAATTCGACTGAAATATTTCTTTTTCTCGTTTCAAGTGTGTATCAATAAATTGCGATAACGAATTACGTGCAAAGGTTTCGAATTATTTTCACATTTCAAATATCACCTAACGAAATACGTATCCGAGTATACTTACGAGTAGCAGCTTCATCGTAACTACAGATAATGCTGTTGAAAGTCTTCTTGCATTCGGTATTTATACACAAATTCACAGCAGGATTTTTACTGGTGCGATATGGCATGACTTGATATGATTTGTTTATTCAGATCAGAATAATACTGAGTCATGGATTCCACAAATGGAAAATAACGATTTCGTTGTTTACAGAGGGCATCATCGTTCAGAAAAGAAGCGCTTACATTGTACGGTAATTAACGTTACTTAGTAACATGTTTAGTTTTAAATGCCCTCCGATGATAAACTACATCACATGTTCCTTCTTTACAAACTTGGATTTAAGTACCTACCATTTTTAAGCACGAAAAAATTGCATCTGTTATACTAGAAGTAATTACAACGAAATATAATTATACGATTATTCAAAAATATAAGTTTTCTTTAATAAGATTAAAAAAATTATTAGGCAAATTCCATTTTTTACAGCAGCAACTTTTTTTCGCAATTAACAGGGAATTATAATATCACCTCGGCCTACACTTTCGAAAGCGCCACTCCCGCTCAAGATTGTTTCGGGGAAACGGATAATTCATTCACCGAGAGCCACCGTCGCAGCTGTTTTGTTACGTGTAGCCACGGTGAGGATTCCCCGCTAGTGAGCATCCCTGTCTTACAGCATCAAACCTACTTGGAATAAACTGAATAAGACGAAAAAAATGTTTCTTTTTACGTTTAGTTTGGTTTATAGTAAACAAATAAACAAACTTTTATTTGAAACATTTTTTGATATGATAAACGTGGTTAAAAAAGAACGCCATTTTATTTTAACTGTGGAACGCTCTGTATAATCCAGTCAACAATGTTTTGTATGTTTTCCTTTACTTTCGATTAATGACTGTACATTTAATGACCGTGTGGTATACAAGGGCAACTTTTTCTTGCCCCACATCGAGAATTCTTGGACGTGCAGGTCACATTTAATAACCTCAGCACGTCAATGAGTTATTGCATTTATATCATCGTTATCGAAACAACAGTAATTAGTAATTATAAAAGAAATAACAGATAAGTATATGTAAACATGATTATTTTTAGCCGCTTCACTTTCTTCCATGACATCCGTAATAAAGTCCCTTCCCTCGAGGTTTTTATACAAAAAAAAAGGAAAGAAATTGGAATTTTGGAATTTAATTTTGTCGTGTACAACACGGGAAACACGCACCCGACAAAGCCGGCGTACAAAACCTTAATTAATCAGGAAATTAATTTCTAATCCGGCACGATTACGACCGTAATTTTCCTTATTCCGGGTCCCCCCCATATTTTTGCATTAATGAAAACGAAACAGAAATAATCCCCGGATTAAATTGCGACGTCGGCGAATTAAATAAAGTGCAAAATTCTGTCGGTCCGGTGCGCGTTTTTCGTCCGCCGCCGCCGCCGCTTTCAGAGCCGAGATGTTCCTGTTTGTCACGGGGGCGTCTAAATTAAATTCGAAGCAAACGCGACGAAGCCGTCGAGACGGCTTTATTAGTTCCATGGTATTGTTGGAAATATGAGCGACGCCGACGTTAGCTTAATAAATGCTAAATACGTGTACGGATTCTTTGATACCGTAGCAACCGGATTTATGAAATCCATTGACTATTGTTTCCAAATGTAAACAAAATACGTTCGAAAATCAAACCTAATTGGAAATGCAGAAAACGAATGCTGACGAAAACTGAAAATCGAATAAAAACTCACTCGTATCTAAATATAACTCTTTAATGTTTATTCAAATACAGAATTTCTCAAATGCGACGAATTATAGTGTCCTGTGTGTACATGAATTGATCGACATACAGGGTGCATCACTTGTACATGTTTCTTTGAGAACTCATTAGTTATTAATTATAAGGAAAATATCTTTTGGAAAAGTTATTGCCTGTAAAGATCTGTATGTTTCAAGAATACAATACATTCTTCAACTTGCCTCTTACTTAACCTCAATGGAATAAGAAGATTATTCTAAATTGAGTCTTGAATGCGATTATAATATGTGGAATAGCGGTAATTGACCTCCTAGACAACGCCCTAAAGTTATCGCAGCTTTAGTTAGAAGGAGGAGGTTTAGTAAGACCGTTAACATCGTTGGTTGCGATACGTCCAAGTATTTTCGTGTTCATTAGTGGTAAAGTTATCTTCTTTTAACACAAATTCGGCTGCATATTCACTTAACTAACGCTGTCAAACGTGCTGTGTTAACATTTGTGTGGATATTGATTAAAAAAAACACGCGGAAAATTTGTTGGAATGTGTGACCAGAAAGTCAGTTGGATTACAAATGTTGGAATGTGTGACCCGACAGTCGAGTTGAATTACAAACGTTGGATGTCGAATACGATATCGTGACAATATTAAGAACTTAGAATGAAGTTTCTTGTAGAATATTTTGAGTTTCGTCATGGTTGAGATACACTTTTATTCATGGAAGAGAAAGAAAAGCCCCGATAATTTAACGTACAATTTAAATCTGTAATTCTTAAGGAAGATTAAACGGAAAACCGCACTTTCGTTCTTGCACAACTTTAATAAATCGATCTTCTTCTTTTAAAGAATAAAGAGACGAATCAATGAATTACTTTTAAAACTTCACCTTTTTATAACGAGCGAGACCTACAAAAAGGAGGCAAAATCAATACCCCGAAATATTTCCCAAAAACTTCGTCTTCTTCAGCCTTGAGATATTCATGGCTATTGTTCCGTAGCGCACTTTCTCGTCCTCACTTTTGTAATACAAAATTTACTTTTAAACTTGGAAATAACAAAGAACACGAAGGCGGAAGTTTGTGATTAATTAATTCACTTAAATTTTTACTGAGGCCGCAGATTTCGGACGGCTCGGCCCTTGGAACGCGCAGAACGAACGAGAAATTCCGAATTAATTTTCGCCGCGATTATCACAAGAATTTAATTCGACTTTAAGAGATTATTTAGAGCTGGATCTAATTTTTAATTTAAGTTTGTTTGGCTCTATTACTCGAACGATTTAAATTGTGTCTGGTAAATGGTATCAAAATTAAAATGAAGCAAAAAAAAAACTATCTGAAAATTAGAACGTGAGACAATTTTAACCGTATCACTAAATTTATGTAAACAAGAGGCTTCACTTTGCCATAATCCAAATTTACTTTCGCATCACACCACACTCAGAGTCATTAATCTTTTTTTTTCTTCTAATGTCAATACTGTTCGGTTTCGAAATATTTTTTTTTTACCCCTGCTGCGGGAAAGTCGACGGAAAAATGTGCAACAAACAACGCAAAATCACATAATATAAAACCGCTCTGACGTCAATGAATACAAACGGGCTTATATTTTGCGTATATTCCAGAGACAGGAAATTTGTGCGTGTTGATTTATTGTTTGCGTATCATCCCTTTCGGGTGTAGGCGGCGCGTGGTGTGGCTTTTTCGTCCTCCTCGTGATTTTTGCCAGCCTCGAAATCCCCCAAAACGATATTCCTCCTCGACGATGCTGCACAAACTCGATTACACAAGTCCGAAAGGAATTTATGTGCAGTGCACGCCTTTGAAGTCCTTTTACTTTATTGTTTTTAGCTATTGTTATGGAAATGAGCGTGCGGACTCTTTCATATTTCTATTTCGCTAGTCGAGCCAGCGACTGCGAACTATATCAAGAAATTATTCCTCTTCGTTTAATCCTTTGATGCGCTTCCTTTCTGGTGTTTTCATTGCACGAACAACTTCCTGAAAATCAAGTTGCGAACGTGCTACAAATAATACAAGAACTACTCACGTTTCCAAGTAATTTATGTACCATCGCACGATCGTACGATGGGAATGGGACAATGAGTTTGTAATGTATTCATACCTACACGATGTATTACAAGTTTGTAATACTTTCTGAAAGTAGGTTTCTCGTTTTATTTTAATCTTATGCAACAGCAGACGATGGAGATACTCTGAGGATGTTCTAAAACGTAGAACAGAAAACGCTATTATAGTATTCGGAAAATACAAGTTCATTGCTGATTGTGTATATCAAAGAAATTTTAGTTTTCCTTCATTGTTACATTCGAATTTCGCATTGACCATTCCGATAGGGTAGGCTTTTCCTTGTGCACGCATGTTGAGGGCTTTGTGGTTGTTTGGTGTGTTTTTTTTTTGTTTTCCGTTGATGCTGTTCTTTGTTCGTCATATTCTTCGTATGTCCTACTTAGTTTTAATTATTTTTTGAGGTCGAAATTGATTTGAGCAATAAATGTATAAATCTATACATAGCCTTCCTTTATAAACGACATGTACAGAATATTTTCAAATCATCCATAAAGCGTTTAATACATCTTTTAGTGTGATGACTTGAAATCATGGGCTGTAAAGTACGAGAACGGTTGAGATTCGAAAAGTGTTGTTCATTCTGAAGATTGCTTTTTATGTATAATAATTAAAATCGCCGCGAGGAAGATGCCATGCAAAATTTAATGGGTTTTGTTTGCGTTTTATTGCAGTTCGAACAAGTTGCTAGCGTGAGGAAAAATTATGTAATACAGAAAATAGCACATTCAGACAGTTCGTGAGTGTGCACTCGAGAGATCTTCCAATACCAATTCGGTTAAATGTAAGAAGGACTACGTCGCTGCTTCGACCGATTAGAAAAAGGTCCCCAAAATCCGTCCTGTGCTAACGATTCTTTTTCTTGGTTGTTCTCAAGAAATTTGTTAAAAAGTTTCTCGTTTATAACTTTCTTATTAGGGCTCTCTGATAGGATGAAAAAAAATTAGGTAAAAATTTATTAAAAATCGAGAGGGAAATATAAAATCAACCAATCAAGATGCACTATAATGGCCTCTCTGGCTCACTTTATAACAAAATTGATAACAAATTCAACATCATGTTACAACCGTTATGAAAATTTTTATTGATCTTCCTTAAAGCAAGCTTTTTATTCATGCATCAATCTCGCACAGTTGCAAACAAACATTTCGTTTCATTGCAGGCATCTTCAATTATAAAACTGAACTTAGAATATTCGTTTTGATTTTTTATTCTTACCACCATATTTTTCGTAATTTTTGTATAAATAAAAGTGTTATAACTTGTCGACCTTCTTGGAAAATGTTTATCAAAATGTGTAACTTTAAATTACTGATAATATAAATCTCCAGGAAATTTTATGTTCTTTTTTAACTCTTTCCACAAAAATTCAGTTCATTTTATTTTTGTTCCAAAATCAACCTATTACTGTAAGTCATGAAAATAAATTACTTGTCCAAACGTGCAAGCAAAAATATTGAAAATACTTTACCAAAGACGAATATAAAAACCTAAGTTTCAAAATAATCTGAACTGAATATGAAACTATTAAATACTGTGTGTTAATCCCGTACGTCACGATGTTCATTTTTGTGTAAAATTTGTTACAACGTGAGGGAAAGATCGGTTACTGCAGTGGCTGTGTAGCAAACTGTAATTTTCAACACATTAATGTACACTGCAGTCAAAAAGTTTAAGACCACTAACAAAATAAGAAAGCAACACAAAACTGAGCAGGTGAATGCTTATTATACGTAATAAAATTAATAATACAAGTAGGTACCCCCTATCGAATAGCTTAAAGTAATTAAGAAATATAAGAAATTGTTAATTAACTAAATAATACAATAATTAAACATCTTCTTCATTCAAACGATGGAAAGAATACACATAACATTGTGGATACAATAAACAAAGGTAAGCCAACAACAAACACGACCAACTCGATTTTATGAAATAGAAACGTAGCAAAAAGAACATACATTTTCAAAACCATTTTTGAAAGTATAGTCGGCTAAGGAAGTTGCGTTTATCAGCTGCTAAGAAATGCTGCAAGAAAATTAAAATTTAAAAAAATTACAAATAGATGATGATTTGATGAACGTGCCAAATGACATTGCAGACGAAATTAAATGAAACCAACTGATTGGCGAGAATTATCATGGAATTGAAACCATACGAAAAAAAGAGATGAAGACCGCCCAACAGGCGGCAAAGAAGAATTATGAAAGCCGTGTCTGATCAAATTTGTAATACTCTCTTAAAGTAGGTTTCTCGTTTTATTTTAATCTTATGCAACAGCAGACGATGGAGATACTCTGAGGATGTTCTCAAACGTAGAACTGAAAACGCTATTATAGTATTCGGACAATACAAGTTCATTGCTGATTGTGTACATCAAAGAAATTTTAGTTTTCCTTCATTGTTACATTCGAATTTCGCATTGACCATTCCGATAGGGTAGGCTTTCCCTTGTGCACTCATGTTGACGGCTTTGTGGTTGTTTGGTTCATGGTTTTTTTGTTTTCCGTTGATGCTGTTCTTTGTTCGTCATATTCTTCGTATGTTCTACTTAGTTTTAATTATTTTTTGAGGAACTGCTTTCTTGTAACTTTTGATTTTCGAACCTTTCGAGCCTTTAGTCTCTCCCTCTTCGTATTTCAATCTGTTTCATTCGATTCTCCTTTAAAAATATTGTTGCAAATCAATTTGTCTATCGTACTGCAATGTCAGGTCAAAAAGCGATCGTAGGATGTCGCTGTTTTATCTGTTTATGACTTTTCTTTAGTTTAGAAAGGTCGACCTACTTTTTATTTTATTTCTTTTTACGACTTCTTGCTTTGTTTCAGTTCTTTTTTGTGAAGTTGTACTTGACATCCTTGAACAATCCATCATTAATTTGTTTTTCATAATTTTCTTAGTACTTCATCATTCTTCTTTCGAGTTCCTTTTACTCTCTTGTAATTCAATTAATATCGCCTACACTTTTATTACAGATTACAATTTTCTTTTTTTCTTCAGCCATATTTCTTCTCTTTCTTTGTTTTCCCTCGGAGGTAAAATTACAAAATTATTTTACGTTCTGCCAAACTACGAGAATCACCTACACGCATATTTAAGATTAGAATTAGGTAATAGAGGTCCGTCAAGAACGTACTTTAATACAAAAGGAATCGATAATGTATTGTAATTACAGAATACAACCAAACACAAAATACTTAACTTCATGGTAAGCAAAACGCACATGTTGTGTTAAAAAAGGACAGCGTTCTAGGAGAATCGGGAAAGGTAATAAGCAGGGCCCGGTTTCAAATATTTTTTTACTAAAGACGCGGAGCGTCACTTATTCCTAATTCTTATAATCTCGCACTCCCATAAATTGCATCGTTCCAGTTGGTGTTGCAAGCTAAATGTTAGTCGACCACTGAAATTCTTCTCTTGCCTGCTGATGCGGCAGCGTTGAATACTTCGTTGACCCACTCACTTGTTTTGATGACGAATTCAACGGTTGTTTTCATGAAAACTAAATGAAAGGAGTGCGCGCTAATTTTTTTTTTATATTCAACATTCATCTACGTAAGTGGCGAGTTGATTGCGCGTTTCAAATTGTTTTCTGTGATATGAGTCGAATATGGATAGTAAGCGGAGCGAGGCGTTAAAATATATCTGTCCGGGGGTTGATGATAAATATAGATCCCTAGGATATCTGGTAAAAACTATACGAGTACGAGGATGGAGAGTGCGTCATTCACCAAACCATATAGTGGACAAGTTGATGCTTTTTTCATTGTTATACTAGTTTTTATCATATATTCTAGTAATCGCCGGCGCCTTTAGTATTAATAAGTGACGACATAGTCCATAAGACTCCGTACTGCGCTAATTAAGATGGAATACTTTGTATCTCTTCAACAACAAAACTTGTTTAAAGAATTTATGGTTTTTCGTTTTAAAAATATCTCTTTGCACCCCAGAACCCTCTCCCCCTCCCCCCAATCGGCAATAATCAAAAATATAACTGCTTGTATTGGGACGTTCGATATGCAACGAACGGATTTGCATTCATATTACAATTTTGATTGAACCGGCATCCATCCCGTTTATGTGATGATTGATTAGATTAAATCGTCAGACGCCATGTACGTACACCGCCTGCCAAAATACACCGATGAATTAAATTTATAAAATTTGAATTTTTTCTTTGCGAAAAAACAAATGTGGGAATATTTTCCTCCCTCTTGCTGATTTGACGTGATGTGTGGAGTCCGCAGTTTATAAATTTCTGGAAGCGTTCCGTCGAAATCTAAAAATTCGACTGGCGTGCGAAGAACAAAACTTCATAAAACAAATGCCAGTTGAATCTGCTGACATCTGTGAATTACTGTGAAACTTTGTAATGGCTAAACGATTGTTCCTCAACTTTATACGTCTCGCAGTTGCGAAACTTTCACGCTCGTGTTATCTATTCAAACTTCCGAAATATAAAACCGGAATAAATTTGTGCGTGGCTGAAATTTAATCCGGAATTAAATTTTATTGCATTAATATTTATCAGCCGCCGCCGCCGCCGTTTCAATTACAAATAATTAATTTGATTGGATCCCGGTAATTTGATTGAATTTAAAATGCAAAGCACTCATGGTTCGGTATTAATTACTACTATAAACTTTCTGTATGTGCACCGCTTGTTAAAACAAAGAAATTAATTAACTTGCCTTCAGAGGTAACGTATACACGTAATTAACGTATTTATTTTAACTAAAGCCACTCAAAACAGAACGCGAATGAAGTTGCTTTGAAAATAGAACTAATAAAGAACGTCGAAAATAATATTGTATGTAAGTATGTATGTATGTACATCCCTGCCAGCTTTGAATACTACCGAAATTATAATTTTTGTAATTTTATTAACGCCTTTGTTAAATAATAATACCGGGCTTTTAAAGTGTAGGCTATAAATATTAATGTTATGCAAATGTTTGGTTACTATTTCTCCTCGGGGGATGGTTTTAATTCCCTCGGGATTTCCATCATCTATTTTTATTTATGAATGCGTAATGCGCGCCCATCAATTTCGGCATTTGCACGGTTCGCACTTAAAAAGTCAATTAATCCTCGCGGATTTATCGCTTTCATTTAAACGAATCCGCACAGACAGTTCTTAGGGGGGTGCTCGAAGAATTCGCTCATTATGAATTGCCCGGAAAAGAACAAAGCTTCTTTGTTCGGGGCTCGAGAGTGCTCGAGGAGCGACCTTTCGTCAAACTCGCGGGGCTTTTGTGTGTACACAGACGGGACGGGCCGACAAAAACGGCAATTACTACTTGTCCGACGTGCATAGTTTTGTATTTCGGGACGTCACTTATTAATTTACGCTTTGTCGGTGGAAACGGAGGCGGATTATCCGGGGCTAATTAATGATCTTGCCTTAACGCCATTTTTCAATTCAATTTGAACAGGAACAACACAAATACTTACTTTGTTTGCTGGAAGTATAGCAAACTTACATGGCAAACTGTAGTTAAACAAACGCCACGAATTAGTCGTTTTCTTTTAGTTTTCCCCAACAACAATACATAGCATAGCCTTTTTCTTTTGGTTTTCCCAAAGAGTGCAGAGGCCTCGAGAATTTTGCACTAATTCATGGCCGGAGTATTTCGAAACAAAAGCCCACACAAATGTCTCAAATAAAACGGCAAGGTTTTTCTTGCAATTTTCCTAAAACCCCATTGGGTTGAGTTTGACGTTTCTTCAGAGGCATACGAGATTTACTTGGAGCATTTGGTACTCCCCAATTGCGTTATAAATCTTATTAAAGTCTTCATGGTCTTACCGATTTCCTGTTTTCTAGAATTCTTGTGGCGTGATAAGTGTTAGTGTTCTTCTGCAATTTCTGTGTCTAAACTTACTAACAATACATACCATAGTCTTTTTCTTTTGGTTTTCCCATTTTGCGAATTATATGTATCTATTTGTCAACTTATTTTCCAGTTTAGGAAATGTCAAGTTACATGTCAACTACATAATGCCCCATGACTCGTTTATTTATTATGGGATTAAACTAATCATCAAAATGTAAGCTAGCAGAAACCTGCAGTTCACGTAAACTGATCTAATAAAAAAGAAATAGACAGCGCCGGAAACTTTATAAGTGTTTGAACGCATGGAATAACAATTTCGCCACAAATCTCACGAGCCAGAAAAAAAGATGCGTTTGCAATCGCTTCGACTGGTCATGGAATCCTATCAAAGGAAACAGTATATTCGAAACATATTGTTTATTTAAAACCTCAAAGGAATGCCGAGGACTCGAGAATTTTGCATTAATTCATGGCCGGAGTATTTCGAAACGAAAGCCCACACAAATGTTTCAAATAAAACGAAAAGGTTTCTGTTGCAATTTTCCTAAAACCCCATTGGGTTGTTCTTGCGGGTTCTTCAGAGGCATACGAGATTTACTTGGAGCACTTGGTACTCCAATTGCGTTATAAATCTTATTAAAGTCTTCATGGTCTTCCCAATTTCCTGTTTTCTGGAATTCTTCTGTTTGTAGCGTGATATGTTAGTGTTGTTCTGCAATTTCTGTGTCTAAACTTACTAACAATACATACCATAGTCTTTTTCTTTTAGTTTTTTTGGATTAAACTAATCGTCAAAATGTAAGCTCGCGGAAACCTGCAGTTCACATAAACTGATCTAATAAAAAAGAAATAGACAGCGCCGAAAACTTTATAAGTGTTTGGACGCATGGAATAACAATTTCGTCGCAAATCTCGCGAGCCAGAAAAAAAGATGTATATTCGAAACATATTGTTTATTTAAAACCTCAAAGGAATGCCGAGGACTCGAGAATTTTGCATTAATTCATGGCCGGAGTATTTCGAAACGAAAGCCCACACAAACGTTTCAAATAAAACGGCAAGGTTTTTCTTAAAAAAAATTCCTAAAACCCCATTGGGTTGGGCTTGACGTTTCTTCAGAGGCATACGAGATGTACTTGGAGCACTTGGTACTCCAATTGCGTTATAAATCTTACTAAAGTCTTCATGGTCTTACTGATTTCCTGTTTTCTAAAATTCTTCTGTTTGTGGCGTGTTTTTCTGCAATTTCTGTATCTAAACTTACTAACAATACATACCATAGTCTTTTTCTTTTGGTTTACCCATTTTGTTAATTATATTTATCTATTTGTCAACTTATTTTCCAGTTTAGGAAATGTCAAGTCATACGTCAACTAAATAACGCCCCATGACTCGTTTATTTATTATGGGATTAAACTAGTCGTCAAAATGTAAGCTCGCAGAAACCTGTAGTTCACATAAACTGATCTAATAAAAAAGAAATAGACAGCGCCGAAAACTTTATAAGTGTTTGAACGCATGAAATAACAATTTCGCCAGAAATCTCACGAGCCAGACAAAAAGATGCGTTTGCAATCGCTTCGACTGGTCATGGAATTCTATCAAAGGAAACAGTATATTCGAAACATATTGTTCATTTAAAACCTCAAAGGAATGCCGAGGACTCGAGAATTTTGCACTAATTCATGGCCGGAGTATTTCGAAACGAAAGCCCACACAAACGTTTCAAATAAAACGGCAAGGTTTTTCTTAAAAAAATTTCCTAAAACCCCATTGGGTTGGGCTTGACGTTTTTTCAGAGGCATACGAGATTTACTTGGAGCACGTGGTACTCCTATTGCGTTATAAATCTTATTAAAGTCTTCATGCTCTCCCCAATTTCCTGTTTTCTGGAATTGTTCTATTTGTGGCATGATACGTGTTGGTATTCTTCAGCAATTTCTACAAAATACTTCATGCTTCTAGTGTTCCCTGTTTGACTTTCATTTCCTGTCATGTTGTTTATCATCGCCTCGCCGTTACTAATTTCCGCCTTTAACTTCTCTATTTATTTATGCAGACCTCAACCATTTGTATTGACATCGAATGGGGCAACTCGCCGAGATTTAATTTAGAATTCAAATACCTATGTATAAACATACAGTTTAGGAAGAAGAAAATGGGTTCTGGATTTCGATTACATAACCGCATGTCTACATTTTACTGACTCCATTAAATAGGTGCCATACATTTCGTCAGTTATTATAAATTTCTGACCGGAATCCCACAGCAGGAGGAGACAGTTAATAATTACGCCCCCGAAACGAAACGGACGGGGGGCGAGAATATCGAATCGAAAAACACCCGAAGGTGCTAGCCGGCGATATATTTAAGTAAAACGCACTGCGGACCTTATATATAACAGTAAATGTCGACTATTAAGGTCGTTGGTATTAATCGCCGAGCCCTGAATTGAAGACGAGCGATAAGAGAAGGCCGAAGAACGAGATTGCTGACGAATGGGACGCGAAGTGTAATGAACCGATTACCGGAGACGTTCACTGGAAACGACTTATTGAACCGTCGATGAATAACGGATTAAGTTCTTCTGAAAAAGCGCTTAATATTCTTTTATTAATTTCAAACATATTAAATGGATATAATACGTAATATGTCAAGGCAAAAAGAAAAGTGTAAGTTTAGAAATACTTGAAAACTTAAAAATAAGTTGGTTTATTTTTAAAAAATAAACCACGAGTAATCTGCGTAGGTTATCCTTGTAAAACATAAACAATGGCGGTCCTAATACCGAACCCTGAGGTACATCGATTTTAATATCTGAGCGCACAAGGGCGTGATTGTTTAGGTTAAAATTAATAATTGCCCACACAAATTTCCGGAGAAACTTAAAACAAACAGGGAGATAATTGTGACGAATATTTGGGGTGTAATTGGAAGTCATCCCTCTGCGCGAGGCAAATATTAGCTACTCGTAAATTTCCCCCTCGAAGCCCGCAATAATTCCGCTAATTTTCTTACGGAAACGGGGGGGCTCAAACACGGTAAGATTTTAATCTGGCCTATAATTTTATACGGTGCGTATTGTTGTGTATCCTGGCCGTAAATTAGCGGAGTTTAGCGGGGAGAATCCATCGGGAAAACGCAACGCCGAGTTACGATACGAGGAGAATTCCCTAATTAGTCGTAATGGCGGTCTAATTAATGCCCTTAATCAGGAAACCCGGCTGTATATAATTAACACTGTAACTTGTTGTGGATCGGAAGGCAGCTCAAATCAAAGAGATCCCTATCGTCCAACCGTTTAATGCGAAATTAAAAATCGCGCCGTCGGAGGAAAAGGGTTCGTAAAGTTTTAGGGGAGGAGGGAGCATGCCCCGCTTCCCCATGAACGAGTTGCTTTTCGAAGCTCAATGGTGATTCGGTTGGTGCTTTACTAATCTTAGTTTATCCTTATCGTCCAACAGTTTAATGCGAACTTAAAAATCATGCGAACAAGGGAAAACGATTCGTAGTTTTGGGGGAGGAGGGTGCGTGCCCCGCTTTCTCATGGACGAGTTGCTTTTCGAGACTCAATAGTAATTCGGTCGGTCCTACTAATCTTCAGTTTATTAAAAATCGTGCGAATGGGGCACAAGGATTCGTAGTTTTGGGGGAGGAAGGTGGGTGGCCCGCTTTCCCATCCTTTTTGAGACTCAATGGTGAATGAGGGGGTGCTATTAACCTTTGATTTCTTCTTATCATCCAACCGTAAGTTAAAAATCGTGCGAATGGGGGAAAAGAATTCGTAGTTTTGGGGGACGAGGAGGGTGCGTGCCCCGCTTCCTCATGGTCGAGTTGCTTTTCGAGGCTCAATGGTGATTCGGTCGGTGCTTTACTAATCTTAGTTTATCCTTATCGTCCAACCGTTTAATGCGAAATTAAAAATCATGCGAACAAGGGAAAAGGATTCGTAGTTTTGGGGGACGAGGAGGGTGCGTGCCCCGCTTTCTCATGGACGAGTTGCTTTTCGAGACTCAAAAGTAATTCAGTCGGTCCTATTAATCTTCAGTTTATTTTTATCATCCAATGCGCAATTAAAAATCGTGCGAATGGGGCACAAGGATTCGTAGTTTTGGGGGAGGAAGGTGCGTGACCCGCTTCCCCATCCTTTTTGAGACTCAATGGTGAATCAGTGGGTGCCATTAACCTTTGATTTCTTCTTATCATGCAACCGTAAATTAAAAATCGTGCGAATGGGGGAAAAGGATTCGTAGTTTTGGGGGACGAGGAGGGTGCGTGCCCCGCTTCCTCATGGACGAGTTGCTTTTCGAAGCTCAATGGTGATTCGGTCGGTGCTTTACTAATCTTAGTTTATCCTTATCGTCCAACCGTTTAATGCGAAATTAAAAATCATGCGAACAAGGGAAAAGGATTCGTAGTTTTGGGGGACGAGGAGGGTGCGTGCCCCGCTTTCTCATGGACGAGTTGCTTTTCGAGACTCAATAGTAATTCGGTCGGTCCTACTAATCTTCCGTTCATTTTTATCATCCAATGCGCAATTAAAAATCGTGCGAATGGGGCACAAGGATTCGTAGTTTTGGGGAAGGAAGGTGCGTGGCCCGCTTCCCCATGCTTTTTGAGACTCAATGGTGAATCAGTGGGTGCTATTAACCTTTGATTTCTTCTTATCATCCAACCGTAAATTAAAAATCGTGCGAATGGGGTAAAAGAATTCGTAGTTTTGGGGGACGAGGAGGGTGCGTGCCCCGCTTCCTCATGGACGAGTTGCTTTTCGAGGCTCAATGGTGATTCGGTCGGTGCTGCTAATCTTTACGTTTGAAATTTGAAAGCGATACTTCGATTCTTGGCCATTCAAACGCATCGAACTGTAAAGCCGCGTTTGGTTCGGTAAAGCTCGAATAACGGAATTAAGCGTGGGTCAGGACACATGTGTTTTCCTCAAATCGTGAAAAATCGTTCTCTGTGTGACTTTCCGACATTTATTACGCGCGTATTGTAAGCAATTTATAAATGATCCTTCCAAATAAAAATCAGGACTGGCGTTTTTTTTTCAATTCAAGATGAATAGGTTGCAGCGCGAGAGAAATAAAAACCCAAGTCCGAGATACCCTTAAAATACCAATCTGTGGCCTTTGTTAGATACGTTGAAAAGTAAAACGCAAATGATCGGGCGTATCAATTAAACTTAATTACAAATTTGATTTTAATTGATTTTAAAATGTCTGCTAGCCCTTACTGTTTGTAGAACTGCAAGACCTGCAACTGTCCGTATAAAGAGGTTCCCTGAAAGCGAAGTCGGTCGTCACCTCGGGGTACAATCAATGTTCTAGGGAAGCAGGGTTCCGTAATAGTGCCCACTCAGTGAAGACGGCGTGGGGGATACGAAAAATGTCACAGGCGCGGACCAACTTACACAACGCGTGAATATAAAGGAATACACAGCCGGGAGAGTGTAACACCAAATCACCCCAAAAAGGCAAACACCGCACACCCTCAGTGCTCACGCCCGCATTTTTTATTAACAAAAGCAAGGTCATAAAAGAAACGATCCTAATTGATCCCCCAATACGAAAGCAAGAAAAACCATAATAACAGGTTTCAACAGGTCATGCAATCATGCTATCAAAAGAAATAGAATCTTCAAAAGACATTGTTTATTTAAAACCGCAAGGGAGTGCCGAGGCCTCGAAAATTTTGCACTAATTCATGGCCGGAGTATTTCGAAACGAAAGCCTACACAAACATTTCAAATAAAACGGAAAAGTTTGGACCGGGTCTCGGTTAAACGAAATTTGTGATCCCCACAGTAGGACTGAGAAACAACGCAACTGTGCGCAAGACGTGTCTTTAATGATCCTCAAGCGTTTACCTGCAGATATTCGGGTGGACTTCTTTCAAAAGTGAAATTAAAACACTTTTTTTAAAGAGGTACACAAAAGCGTGTTGAATGTGGAATGATATAATGACAAAGAAATCTTCGGCGTTGTCGTTAACACACCCCGCACACCACCCACATTTCTTATTAACAAAAGCAAAGTAATAAAAGAAGCGATATAAATCTGATTGATCTCCCAACACGAAAGCAAGAGAAACCATGATAACGTAGAGAAAAGCAATAAGCGTTTATTGTCCGAAAAATCGGAGATGAGACTTAGTACAAGGCCCAAAAAAAAGAGGGCGTCGGCGTGAGTACTCACGCGTTAGCTTACACAAGATGGATATAATAAAAAAACAGCTAAGAATTATTAACGTTAGTCGCTCGCAAACAACCGTAAAGCGTACAAAAAAATTCAATTAAATGCATGTATAAAAAAGTGACCCTGCGACAAGATTAAACGGGGTGTGACTAATTAAGAGAATAGGAGGAGACAGTCGGGTAAAAAGAATTGTCAAAATATTCAAGGGGACTTACCCCGCAGCGTAGATAGACTGGGAGGAAAATGGCTAATGAGACGTGGACAGCGGTCTCTTCCAAAGGGAAATCCAGTGAATACCTGTTAATAATTCGACAATATTCCGGCTGTCACACGTCGTAATCACAAAAGGCGTTTATCGCGACCTTAAAGGATGCTAGCTTCAACGGAGTAAAAAAAAATTCACTATCGCCGTCGCATGAAATGTACTCGGCGAGTCGAGAGAACAACAACCCATACGGCAACACCATGAAAAGGGTGGCCTAATCAGGTGTAACATCAACATCAAAAATGAAACGTGACAAATCCCATGTTTGACATCGCCTAAGGATCCTATTTATCAACGTTTGTTAAATTTAACTAATGATTCAACTGTCATCGATGCACAAAAGCCTAACGAAATGCACTCGGCGAGCCGAGAGAATAATCCGCACGACAACACAACGAAAAGGGTGCCCTAATCAGGTGTAATACCAACATTCGAAAATTTATTGCAAAATGACAGATAGTTTCTCAACAAATTTATGAAATTTATGAACGAAGAACTTACTACCTTTAAATCATTTAAATAAATGTGGTGGAAAATCAAGGACTCAAAGAGGAATCAATTATTTCCGCAAGGGTTTATTTATTTTTTTATGCAGCTTCAAAGTAAATATGATGCTTTTAAATGAAAAAAAAAATCATTATTAAACGTGTCAAACGCAAATACAACGTCAAAATTGCGGCCACGAGCTTTCGAACGTATTACGATCTGATACTCCTATTAATTAAAAGAGCGCGCTTGCGTTTGATTTATGCGTCACATTCAACAGACATTTTCCAATACGGGAAATCGATTGCGTTATAAACCGTGTTTGTACATGCACATTTCGTCCAACTATTAAATCAAACGGTTATTTCGTTTCGAAGAGGGCGCGCGTTCGTTAATTCATCGGTCAAACCAAAAAGGGAAAAGGAAGGATGACGGATTTGAAAATTAGTCTGTCTTTAAATTCGGGACACCTGGTACAACACGCGGCACAAACGACCGCGATTACGAAGGTTTTAATCGATTAAAACTAACGTTTTGCAATTTAGTTCGCTTCGTTAGGCGATTCGTCCGCAATTCTAAATTGTTTTATCCAACTGCAAGCGGAATATTTAATGGGGAAGCGGATAATAGAAATTTGCAAGTTTCGCCCGAACAGTTTCACGGTTCGCAGGACAAAGAACTGAAAGGATTAAAATCGCGGTGCAATTCACTGGACCAAAAAATCGAAATAAATCAGCACTCTATTAAAACTGCTTTTTTAATTAAAGCAATATCGCAAAGTAATAAGACGTACGAGCGAAGTTCGGAAATCTAATTAAATCTTCGTGTAAAAGACGAGCTCAAAAATGGAGCTCCACATCCGGGCGATCCACTTACTATGCTAATCTTATGTTAAAGTTTCAGGTACATTAACTTCGTCTTGTTAAAGCACTGTTCCGTAATTATTTTCTCTTATACACCCTGATTATAAATTATGTTTACGCGAAACCCATCAAATTTATCTCGAATACACTTCGGTTAACTTTAGTCTTCAATTTATGAAACACGCCTAAACCTAAATAAACAATTTACCTTTTGTTTATTAAAGTATTTAATCGAAAAGGAAGTTCCTTTTATTTCCTTTATTGAATTTCTTTTGTGTGTTGTTCGTTATCACAAACAAAATCTACTCAAACGTATCAACAAACTAAACACAACGCTTTCTGGTTCATTGGAGATCGGATTCGCATGTATTGACGTCATGTCATCAAAGAAAGAAAGAATGAGCGATTTGTTTTTAATTAAGTTTAATTGTGCAATCCTATTCGTAATAATAATCTGGATGGGGAGCATCCCGACTTTCAAACCAATTTACGTGAGTTCTTCATAACACGTCGTAACATCCTGCGCCTCTCGTATGATGACGTCAAAATATGCGATTCCGATCTCTAATGCTTACAATCTAAAACTGCTACCGGAAAGAATAAAATAAAGTGCGCATTTTTTGCGTTACAACACAGAAAGAGGAAGTGCGTTCTCATGAAAAAAATAAAATAAAATAAAAAGGAAATTTATAACTTCATTATCTGTCGCGCTTTCGCCGTTTCCATCGACATTTATGACGAAAGAATCCCTTGATTAAATCCACATTCCGACGATAAATCATTTCACGCCGCCGCGGCCTAGCAAATGAAGTCGGAACAAATACAACGGGCGGATCACCGTCGTCGGCTTCTTCCAATAAAGGGGGGGACGCAGGAGAGATTTCAATAAGGGCGGAAGATAAAAACGTTGAAAAGTTCGGCGCGCGATATTAAGGGCCGCCGATAAATTAAATCTCCAGGCGGCGGCGAGGGTGTGCCTGAAATCATGAACTCACCACCCGTCTTTATGACGATTTCGATAAGTATTAAAAAAGAACGACCGACCTATACAAAGAAAGCGCGAGAGGATAACAGACGCTTGGGGGTAGTAGAGAATTAATTAAAAATACTTTGAGCTGGTTTTCACTCGTCGTGTTTGCGAAACGAGAAAGTTAGTTTGAGGGAACTTAATTAGAAAAAATAATGACATTGGAACTCGTTCTACTTCATTCCGATCCTTCTCGGTTCGTTCCTTCACTCGTCTGCGATTGTAAAGTCAGAGCTGAACATTTATAGCCAACGGCTTATCGATGGACAGTATTGAATTCAAGCATATTCTTTCTCGGTTTTTTTTTTTGTTTCAAGTGATCAGGAACACTTTCATTTTCTTCACGATTAACTTCAAGGGCCGATATACTATCTAACTTCTCCCAAGACCTTCACTTGAATATATTGGCTTTAATTGTTCACTGAGCCTTCTTGTAAAAACAACACAAATAGCGGATTACAAGAATATAAAAACGCGTTACTAACGCTGCCATCTTTTTATTTTGATGTATAGGCATCCACATCTCCAGGCGGAAAGACACAGAACCAAATACCCCTCATTTGGACAGAAATCATGAACCTTACAAGACTGCGTAGCTTTCTTAACACTTCCTAAGTGCAGTTTCTAAATGAGTGTCAACCAATTCGAGAATTCAATAGAAGGGTTGAAAATGGGGATTGTCGTCCAAAGGTACGTAGGTGAATCCCTGGTAACTTAAAACTTTGAATGACGTTTTCACGAAATAATATAAATGTGGCTTGGTCTCCTTCTGATAAGCATGTTCCAATTCAAAAGAAAACAGACAGAAATACTTAAGAAGAATAATAATGAAAAGGGTGTGCAGGAGAAAAACAAACCAGACGTTTTCGCCAGGCAATAAAGAAAGAAAACGAAGAGGGAGAATATTATTCTGCAGGAAAGAAGATGGTGAGGCTAATTGGAGGAACGTAGGAGAAACCAAACAGATGAATGGAATTTCTTCCAGAATTATGAATATAGGAGATGGGAGGAATGCGGACCACTTAAGGAAAAACAGTATATTTTGAAAACTGCAAAGCGTATTCTTCTCAACAGTATTTTGCTATTTCAATTAAAAAAGAAGAACTTGCAAACAATGTAACTGCATCATTTCTGTCACTGAATCCCGATTTCTTCACCTGCCAGGTAATATCCACGGAAACTATTATCGATACAGTGATCTCCAGGGATAATACTTGGCGGATAAATTTATCAGGAGGTGAAGAAATTGGGTATAAGAGAAATTAAAATACATTTATTTATAATAAAAATTCAATTGCTAAGGAGGAAGGAGGAGAAAAAGGGCCACAATCTGCAGAAGAGAGCCTTAACAAATTAAATGTCAGAATTTGAGGAGAGCACTAATAAAAGACAGAAAGAAATGGAAAACTATAAGGCCTGTAGATTTATCTATAGAGAGGTATCGATCATCATTTCCAAGTCCGAAACCCAGCGTTTTTAATATTTCTGTTGTTTTCTTTTGCTTCCAAGCACGTGCTAACTTTTTTAAAACATTGTATGAATAATTTTCTATTTTGCGGTTCTTCGGTCCTCCAAGTATATGTTAAATAACAATTTTCCTCTTGCGATTCCCATTGAAATAAGCACTTTCAACTTCTAACTAACGTAGATAGATACGTCTTTTCAAAGCTGCCACCGCAAAATTCAGGAACTCAGAGAGAGTGTTTCATGTTTAACAACTGAAACAAGCTCATCTTCATAGTTGTCTCCATATCGTTGTAGAAATCTTTTTGCCACTAAGCTCGCCTTGCAAGATCTAATTTTAAGAAAGATCTTCGAGCTTCCAGATCTGGAGTTCTTGCAGTGATTTCATTTCCTCTTTGGCAACGGTTATTCACCCACGCTGCTCATTAGTTGGCAATAGGAATATTTCGTTCCAAGATTTTGGTTCTGTTACAACGTCCGACACCAAATCCGTTTTGCAATGTCATAGGTACTGTATCTTTAAAGCAAGATCCACGTCAAAATGTCTTCAAATTTATATGATAAATGCCAGAAGCAAGAGATTTCTACAGCGACTTCATTACCAAAGAAAATATACTTCGTAATGAATAGATAACCAAATCATTTTTTATACAAGATGTAAGTATCTAGTATGCAAAACAATTTAGTTATCTATGCGTTAACTTGCTTTTCCTGCTTTGCAGTTTTGGAGAATTGGGTATTTGGCGATTACTGTCATTGGTTTTTTTGTCAATCACGTGATCACTTATCTTAAATTTTTGCCTGACTACTTTGCTTCCATTTCAAGATTTGGAGATACTGATACGTTTACATTTTTTGGATTTAAAACACCGAAGATACCCTTTTACTTCCATCATAGCCCGTTAATACTTTTCTACGCGGGTATATCATCCTATACTTTTCTTTTCTGCTTGGAAATTAAATAATAAGCTTTTGAACCTATTATTCTAATATGGATGGGATCTGCGATTTTTCCAATGAATAGTTCCAGAGAGTTTTCTTAACATTCCAGATTGTTTTCCCATTTTATAGGTATATATTAAAATTGTTTTTTTCTCAGATACACCATGGATTTTGCCACTTGGTTACTCCATTTTGTCGAAGAACATACACGCCATTGAATCGTTACTAGCTTCCAATCTTATGTAGAAGTGGTTTCAGTTCTGTCACTAGCTTGGAATTACCATCTGCATGGGTCGACATCTTAATAGACTTGTTGTACTTTGTCTGCGCCAGTTATGAGGTGTTCGCGATTGACTTCGGTAATACGTGGGCTGCTGGAAAAGTTTCTGGAAACGGTATGAAAAAACGCATATGAAATTTGGTAAACGGTATCATTGTTTTTCGAAGTATTCGCCTTTGCCGTCAATACACTTTTGCATACGCTCGAATCAATTTCTAAAGCACGTTTTCCACTCTAAAGATGGTACCTCAGAAACCAGTGTCCGGAATGTTTCAACCGCTGCTTCAGCCGACGAAAATCGCTCACCACGAATTTTATTTTTGATATTTGGGAACAAAAAGAAATCATTAGGTGATAAATCAGGTGAATATGGACAATGAGTCATTAATTCAACATTTTTGTTGGACAAAAAATCAACTGTTTGACGGGCTGAGTGAGAGCTGGCGTTGTCATAATGGAGAATAATTCGTTTTTGTTTCTTTTTATTTGATCGATGACTTCCGGCAAACAAATTGTAGTATACCAATCAGCATTCACGGTTTTTCGATCCTCTAAAGCCACGGTTGCTACGTGTCCAGTTAAACCAAAGAGACAAGCAATCATTTGCTTCGCAGCACTGCGTGAACGGACAACTTTTGTTGGTTTTAGTTCATTTTGAAATACCCAAACGGTAGATTGTTGTTTACTTTCTGGCTCGGACGAATAGATTCACGTTTCGTCACCAGTAACGATGTTAGAAACTAAATTTGAACGACCTCCATTGAATTTCTTGAGCATTTCTTCGCACCATTTGACACGACCCTGCTTTTGCGCTTCTGTTAAATTATGTGGGATCCAACGACTGCAAAGCTTTCGTACGTTCAAATGATCATGCAAAATTTGGTGTATTGCTTTCATGTCAATGCGTAAGGATGCTTGAATCTCACGGTATGTCACATGTCGATCTCGCTCAAGCATTTCACGCACGGCATCTACACTAGTGGCAAAAACAGATGTTGATGGACGACCTTCACGAAATTCGTCACTGAGAGAGGTACGTCCACATTAGAATTCAGCAAACCAATCATAAACACTGCTCTTTGATGGTGCTTCATTTCCAAAAGCCAAATGAAGCCGATCGAGGCATTGTTTCCGCGTTAGACCACATTTGAAATCGTAAAAAATCATGGCATGAAAATTTTCACAGGAGATTTCCATGTTTACACAAAATTACTTTTTCTCACAAGCTGTACAGACAAAACTAGTTCACTTGGATAAGAACTGTCAATAGAATTATAGGCGAAAAAGTCAAATTTTTCAAATATGACAGTTGATAAACGCGAACAATTCTAGACCTACTAGATTCCAGAAAGTTTTCCAGCAGCGCACGTATCATTACCCCAACCGAGATCAGACAGTTTTAAAAGCCAATCGAATATAAACAAACAGAATGAAAACTAATTAGGATAATTAGGATTTTAAGAATTACAATTTTAAGATTCAAAACAATGTTTGAAAATAGCCTGCCCTAGGGAAGGAAAAGGGACGAAGAAACCTGTACACTTTTAAAGCTTTTGTTAACGGCTAAAGCTACAATGAATCTAATTTAGTTTAACTCACCGCAACCGATCTGGAATCTCGAATCAAAAATTCAGTTACGATTAAATTATTTATTGTAAACTCTTTAACTGTTGTTAAAAACTTAGGAAGGTTTCTTCCTTCATTTTTAATAAAAGGATTATTTCCACCAACAAGTTGCCTAATAAGATATACTGAATTTGGAGGTATGCTTTCTTTCAATTTAAGTATATACACCCACTGTCTTAATATCAAGAAATATCGATATATATATAATGAGAAATGGGGCAACTATTACAATTATTTTTCCTTTTCAAAGGCTGTTGAAAGTAATTTGTCAAAATGGCTGTAGACAATCTAAGGTACTCTTCTCTTACCCCTCTTTGGATGCTTTTACCGTTCCTAAATCCATTTTGAGAATGAGGGAATATGAGGTTGTGTTCACATAACCAATTTAGTCTGATCTTAATTAGTCGTTCCAAATCTTTTATTAAGTTTTACTCGATTACTCCAAGGCATTCGACCGCATTAATCACGATATTCTCTTTTCTATACCAAAATTTTATGTGTTGGGTGATATTGCCTTAAATTTTTTCCGTAATTACTTAATGGACAGGTCCCAGAGGGTCTACTGTCACGGTCAAGTTTCTAACCCCTTGCGAGTCACTCGAGGTGAACCACAGGGCTCTATCGTCGGTCCTCTTTTATACTGCTTATACTCATCTCGATTGTGTAAAGTAATTAAACATTGCAAATATCATCTTTATGCAGATGATTTGCAACTTTATTATACTTTTGATAACGATCAAGTTAACTCTGCATGCGCTTTAGTTTAGTAATAGATCCACCGGTAACGATGTTATAAACTAAATTTGAACGACCTCCATTGAATTTCTTGAGCATTTCTTCGCACCATTTGACACGACCCTGCTTTTGCGCTTCTGTTAAATTGTGTGGGATCCAACGACTGCAAAGCTTTCGTACGTTCAAATGATCATGCAAAATCTGGTGTGTTGCTTTCATGTCAATGCGTAAGGATGCTTGAATCTCACGGTATGTCACATGTCGATCTCGCTCAAGCATTTCACGGACAGCATCTACATTAGTGGTAACAACAGATGTTGATGGACGACCTTCACGAAATTCGTCACTGAGAGAGGTACGTCCACGCTGAAATTCGGCAAACCAATTATAAACACTGCTCTTTGAAGGTGCTTCATCTCCAAAAGCCAAACGAAGCCGACCGAGGCATTGTTTTGGCGTTAGAGTACATTTGAAATCGTAAAAAATCATGGCACGAAAATTTTCACGCGAGATTTCCATGTTTACACAAAATTGCTTTTTCTCAAATGCTGTACAAACAAAACTAGTTCACTTGGATAGGAACTGTCAATAGAATTATAGGCGGAAAACGGCAAATTTTTCAAATATGACAGTTGATAAACGCTTACAATTTTAGACCCACTAGATTTCAGAAAATTTTCCAGCAGCCCACGTACAAGGTTTAATTTTGATATAATTTGCTGTTTACCAAACGTGTAAGAACTATTGGATCTCGAATCTCGATGTAAAAGTCTCGGATGCCACTGATGATGATTTTCTAGGCACAAGCTACCGCCTATTTTCAAATTTCACACGACGTCCATGTTATACCAAAATTAATCCACCAATCAGCTCAGAAACATAGAGCACGTATTCCAGCCGAATGTTTAAAGACAGAGCTCACTTCAGTCGTCGACTTTCAACTCCTCTTGCCTTGATTGATGGCCCACTGGGAAGATACACTGTGGTGTCACCTTTTCTTTTTGAAGTTTCGGAGAAAAATCCCGGACGTTACTCACGGCTTGTTGCAGCAGAATCGATATTACCAACTTCTACATTGCATTGTATTTTGATGTTCTCCTTAGCATTTCTGGAATATCCAAATCGTATGCTATTCTCGCTTTTGCTGGACGAGGTGATCGTAACGCTGTTCTAATCCACCCATCTCGTTAATGATTATTAATTAAAAAAAATAATCGACACTTAGCAATTAGACACATGAGAATAGGATAACAGGCGGGTAGAGCAGAACTAATTAAAAATACTGTGAGCTGATTTTCGCTCGCGTTTGTGAAACGACGAAGTTAGTTTGCCGCAAAAAAATAATGACGTGGGAAATAAAGTTTGTTTGCAAGGGGGCGGCGCGTTTTCGGGACCCGAATTTAATCGAAGCGTTTATAAATTGTTACGTTCAAATTGAAGCGATCAAATTTTATGTCATCGTAAACAATTTAGGGCCAGAACGTCCACGTTTAAACCCTCAACTAGTTCATAAAAGCGAATTTACGTTTGCCCATTCAAAATTATCGGCTTGATAAATTAATGAGGTGGATTTTAGTTTTATTGGTTGTGCCACCTTGCAAATCTTGTCCCCATAAAATAAAAAACTGTGTCTTTTTATTTAAATATTTTTCAGATAGCAACGCAATAATATTGTGTGTACAATTTGATTGTAAGTATACGTATTTAGAAAAAAAAAATATTCTGCTTTAGCATCTTGCATGAAATTTCCCACAGCCCACACGGATCATTTGCAGCTGCCAGTCTCCCGTCACATTATATTATTATGGAAACGCGCCTATGACGGCCCGAATTATTTGGGGCTCGCGTTTCCCGGCCGAATTTCGCACCGTTTTCCCCGGAGCGTTTTTAATTCTGCGTTGTTGTTGCTCTCGTTGTTAATTAACCCGTGTATTTCACGCGGCGAATGCAAAACTGGGGTCGTTTCAACGCCAGGGGCGGACTTTGGTCTTGGGGAGAACCGGAGTGGAAAATTTTGATGGACGATCTTTTTATAACTTGAAAATAAAATGACTTTTCACCTAGAACACTACGAGCTGGTTCGATAAACGTCCTCTTGTATAATATCAGTTATGCTATCTTCTTTTAAAAGGATTACAAAATATAATCAAAAATTTATGAAAATGGAAAGGATTTTTTTCTTAAAAAAATCTAAATAGCTACGCAATTGTAAGAAGTATGCATGTTAGGCCTTGTAGACACAAAACAGCTTTAGTTGCGTTAAAGTCACATTGATTTTCGTCTAAAATTTGTTACAAAACAAGCGAGACAGGATAGGTATGTACCACATTAAATGTTTATTGGTTGATTCGATACTCCCCTCTCAGTTAAAAAGAATTATACAGGGTGCTGCGATTTCAAACCTAAACCTCATGTTAATTTAAATTTGGTCGAATACTGGCTTCCCTAATTATTTTACAGCAAAATTCCTTGCAGGTTTTCTAAAGTACTCTTCAAGATGAATCTGTCTGCGAAGTTTGAGAATGGTTCATTCGCTCAGTTTCAAGATATTTAAAAAAGACTCAGAAAAGAAATTCAATTTATACCAAACTATCAGCACGTCCTCGATCAATAAAGTTAAAATAAATTACCTTTTTCAAAAACGATCTAGATTTATTAATTATCTGCTCAGTTTTTACTATCGTTGATCAAGGTTGTGCTGACAGTTTGGTATAAATTGAATTTCGTTAATGACTTTTTTTAAATATCTTGAAGCTGAGCGTATGAAACATTCTCAAACTTCCCAGACAGATTCACCTTGAAGAGTACTTCAAAAAACCTAAATGGAGTTTTGCTGTAAAATAATTAGGGAAGTCAATATTCAAATTAACATGGGAATTCATATGTTGCATTTAAATATGCAGCACCCTGTATATAAAAATGATCACCATGTCACTTGAGGGATGATGGAAACGAGTTTTAATAATAATTTTTGGCGTGTATTTATAAAATGAAAAGATTTTCCTGTGCAGTTCCCTTTTTTTTGTATAAAAACCCCCTATTTATGCTGTTCACATTTTATATATGTGCTATAAATTTCTTGTGTACATAAATCAGGACCGTTATCAGTTGTTTGCGAGGAAAGTTATAGCACAGAAGCTAAATATTTTCCGCAGAGTTTCATTTTAGTCGGTGCACATAAATACTATGTGTAAGGTAGCGGCGTCCCTAATTTATTTGAAAAGCTCAGAAACGCTAACGCACAGGGTGTATTTAATAAATTAAAATTCAGTTGATTATTTTGCGCCGCGACACGAGAACTTTATTAATGTGAACAATCTTTATTACACCCCATCAGCACAAAGTATTAAAGGTCTCATTCGGTATTCTCAACAGGCTCCGGAATCTAATATTACCCTCTTAAAAGTTCAACTATCATTTATTCACTGAAAATTTCCAACTTTATTTGGCGGCCGTTCTATGATGCTCATAAAACGGGGATCGTCTCGAACTTTGATTAATGTTCTGCGATGTGCGCGTAATTCCCGGATATTAGACGTGGAAATTCGCGGCGCGGCGTTTTTTTTTGTTTTTTTTTTGCAGAATAAAAAGTCCGAGCAAAACTCCCAGTAATCGCCGGGGCTTCGTCCCCCAAAAATAAAATAGATTTCCCCCGGAATTCCAAAGGAACAAAGAACGACGCACATAAATTTTCGTCAGCGCAATACTGCATTTAGGCGAGGCACGATTCGTTAGTCGCCATTGTACGGGGGGGCATTACGAACCCCCACAATGCAACAACAACTACCCATTAATTACAAGGAAATCAAGTCCTGCATTGTTCAAGACAAATTTGCACGCCACTGTACTACGTGACATTTACGTTTACGACTCAACGTAAAATGCAAGTGTGAATTCGTGCCTGCAATTCCGCCGTCAGGCCATAAATCTCCAAGTGCTTCCTCAATCACGGTGAAGACCTCGTGAAACCCGGCGATATGTCTAATAAATAAACGGATTCTTTCGTTTATTTAAATTATTTCCTGCGCGCCCCGGCGATTAATAAAAGAAAGGCTGCCTTTGACTCACCCTTGAAATTTATTTGGGTTTTTGGGCCCGCAAACATTTCGGTTTAATTGCCGGAAAAAGCGTAATCGAAAATTTATTCGATTATTTTTAAGGGCGAGAAGGATTTCAACTAATAAAAAATATGTACTGGGTGTTTCAGACCACGTGGTCTCTCAAAAATATGAAATATTTAAAGAACTGATAAAACAGCGACATCCTACGCTCGCTTCTTGACCTAACATTGCAAGACGGCCTTGTTAGGTCAAAAGCCGATCGTAGGATGTCGCTGTTTTATCAATTCTTTAAATTTCTCATATTTTTGAGAGACACGTGGTTTGAAACACCCAGTACATATTTTTCTTAGTTAAAATCTGTTTTATCTATTCGTTAGTATTACATCGCAATTGTGAATATAACGGTAAAGTCATTTTTGGCAGTGGAAATCTCGAGCTACGTTTCTACTGAGGAAGCCCCAAATAGGGCTGAAACAGCTGTACAGAGGCTGCTAGAAGGTTTCACTGCAATCAAAAGCGATTTGCAACAAATTTTTTTGAGAAATTTAAACATGATACCGCAGTAAGGAATGTAGTAATTCGATGAATCGATTCGATCGTACGCAATGAAGCCAAAAAAAAAGCAATGATATTAGAAGAAATTAAAAAGAAGAAGAAAACGACGACAGCCAGTATTATGAAAGGTTCTGTTGGGATATTATTTTTCGCAAAAAATGACCTCGATTTTACTTTGTTTTTCTTTTGCTTCATTAGGAAACATGCGAAACATCTGACGATCGTTTCGAACGGAAACAAGAAGCGATCGGATTTTGCAAGAAATTAAAAGAAGAAAGAAGAAACAATCGACGGTAGATTTTGTCGGGACATTATCTTTCGGCAAAAATGTCAAAGTCAACCGCATTCTTGCATAATTTTGCTTCGCTAACAACAAGAGAAACAACTGACTATCGATTCAAAGGAAAATAAAATGCGATCGACCTTGCAAGAAATTAGTATCCGTTGTTGGTTTTTGAGAATGTTCGCTTTCGCGCGTACTCCGGCGTAAGATGCGGTGGTCTAAAGAATTCTATCGCCGAAGCTGTCGTTTGTTTCTTGCAACTTCGAGATTCCTGTCGCGCCTGGCTCGGACGCTTGTCGCTTCCGACAAATGTCGATGAATCATCACATTATGATTTTCTAATATTAGCCAAAATGTCAAATCCATTGTTGAAAGACCAATCCAACTGAAGTATTTTTAAACAGCCGTAAACAAGCGATTAAATTTGAACCAACATATTGTAATATAAAATTTAAACGATTGTGCAGGATTCATCGGTGTGACCTCAGCCTAATCATAATTAAAAATAAAACTCTTTACACAGTTCGGTTGATTGTGGATCTGGAACGTACATGTACGAGATTTTTCACGATCTGATTCGCATAGCTTTCCTGATTGGGGTTTTCTTTCATTTTTCCATTTTATAAAATAGAAGTGACTGCTTATCTTGTCACACAGTCAAGTGAGTAATAGAAAATTACTAACCCAAACAGACCTATCCGGCAAACTGAATTTGTTCAGGGCCCGGAACGATGGCAGAAAGTGGATGAATGGTGGAAGTTTATGTGTTCAATCCCTTAGAAAGATTTCGACGATTTTAAAGATTTAAACTTGATAAGACGTTACTCCAAAAAGGGAAACGCAAATATGTACGTGCCTTGCATGAGCGAGTATACTCGCACACGCAACACAGCAAATTTTATACCTTTGCTAAAGTGTGTAGTACACTTAATACTGTCATCTAACATCTGTTTTTATTATGAAGTCATAATAAAGCCGATTTTGAATATACATATTATTACATTAGTGGAATTATGAACCCATAATTAAAAATTGGCATTATTATGACTTCATAATAAACAGGTGTTGGATAAACAGCAAATAAATCACTCAATAAAAATTAGCCCACTCGAATAAGCTCCGGTGGCTAAACATTCTTTTCGACTTGACTTATTTGCCTTATAAGACACTTGTATAATAAATAGTTATTCATTAATGAATGTTAGGAGAAGGAATGCTATAGATTAAAATTCTAAAACCTATTTTTTAGCGTCACATTTCAGCATGGAATCGCAATAATGTTCGCGTTTTATTCAAAACCAAACACAAGTGCGAACCTTTTATATCGCTAAAGTGAAACAAACGGCACTTTTGAGGACAGTCATATCAACGCAGGGCATTAAACAGGGCCGTTTACGTGTAGACCGACACGCCGCCGCGCCGTAGCCCATGCAGCTTTAATGTGTTCGGTCCGACACTTAGTTTTAAAGCTCCCCGACGCACATTACATTGTCGGCGAAGCTTTTACACCCTTACGCCACCGCGTCGTCAGTCATACAAAATGCCTTACACCTAGCACGCGAAAAAGTAAGACACATAAATCTTCCGTAACCCAGTTCGAAGTTCGTTGTCCTGAGGCATCTGCAGTTTGGTCGATTCGGTTGCAACCACCTGATTAACCCTTTGTAACTGCGGCGCTCGTTAATAAGTCATTTGACACACACAAAAAAACGCTCTTTTAAAAACCTGCATACCGTTATCGTAAAGCGATGAAGTCGTTTTACGTGGGCTGCTGGAAAAGTTTTTGGAAACGGTATGAAAAAACGCCTGTGAAATTTGGTAAACGGTATCATTGTTCTTCGAAGTATTCGCCTTTGACGTCAATACACTTTTGCATACGCTCGAACCAATTTCTAAAGCACGTTTTCCACTCTAAAGATGGTACCTTAGAAACCAGTGTCCGGAATGTTTCAACCGCTGCTTCAGTCGACGAAAATCGCTCACCACGCATTTTATTTTTGATATTTGGGAACAAAAAGAAATCATTAGGTGATAAATCAGGTGAATATGGACAATGAGTCATTACTTCGACATTTTTGTTGTTAGATCAACTGTTTGACGGGCTGAGTGAGAGCTGGCGTTGTCATGATGGAGAATAATTCGTTTTTGTTTCTTCTTATTTGATCGATGACTTCCGGCAAACAAATTGTAGTATACCGATCAGCATTCACGGTTTCTCGATCCCCTAAAGCCACGGTTGCTACATGTCCAGTTAAACCAAAGAAACAAGCAATCATTTGCTTCGCAGCACTGCGTGAACGAACAAGTGTTGTTGGTTTTGGTTCATTTTGAAATACCCAAACGGTAGATTGTTGTTTACTTTCTGGCTCGTACGAATAGATCCACGTTTCGTCACCGGTAACGATGTTATAAACTAAATTTGAACGACCTCCATTGAATTTCTTGAGCATTTCTTCGCACCATTTGACACGACCCTGCTTTTGCGCTTCTGTTAAATTGTGTGGGATCCAACGACTGCAAAGCTTTCGTACGTTCAAGTGATCATGCAAAATCTGGTGTGTTGCTTTCATGTCAATGCGTAAGGATGCTTGAATCTCACGGTATGTCACATGTCGATCTCGCTCAAGCATTTCACGCACATCATCTACATTAGCGGCAACAACAGATGTTGATGGACGACCTTCACGAAATTCGTCACTGAGAGAGGTACGTCCACGCTGGAATTCGGCAAACTAATTATAAACACTGCTCTTTGATGGTGCTTCATCTCCAAAAGCCAAATGAAGCCGATCGAGGCATTGTTTCGGCGTTAGACCACATTTGAAATCGTAAAAAATCATAGCGCGAAAATTTTCACGCGAGATTTCCATGTTTACACAAAATTACTTTTTCTCAAATGCTGTACAAACAAAACTAGTTCACTTGGATAGGAACTGTCAATAGAATTATAGGCGAGGAACGTCAAATTTTTCAAATATGACAGTTGATAAATGCTAACAATTCTAGACCTACTAGATTCCAGAAAGTTTTCCAGCAGCCCACGTATCATTACCCCAACCGAGATCAGACAGTTTTAAAAGCCAATCAACGAGTTTTACGCAATCCACGTAACGATGTCGAATATAAACAAACAAAATGAAAACGAATTAGGATAATTAGGATTTCAAGAATTAGAATTAGAAAAGCAAAGTTTGAAAATAGCCTGCCCTAGGGAAAGAAAAGGGACGAAGAAACCCGTACACTTTTAAAGCTTTTGTTAATGGCTAAAGCTACAATGAATCTAATTTAGTTTAACTCACCGCAACCGATCCACTGTGTTGCTGAGTACTAATAAAAAATTGGACAAAATTATTTAAATTTTTTTTTCATTAAAAATAGTTCTATTACGTTGAAATATACATGAAAAATATAAAAATTCGAAAAGTACTTTTTCGTTTTAGGAACGATAAGACAATACATAAAATGTGAAGAAAAAGTCTGGTAAAATAAATATTTCCGAAAATATTTTCTTTTTGCAAAAATGCTCGGACAGAAAAGTTATTACTATAAATCTACATTTCAGTTCATTATTTGTACAGTGGTACCATTAGAGTACTAAAACAACTTTATTTTTTTTAATGGAAACCTCTATTTTTAGTACGAATTCCAAGCGGGAACATTTTTCTACGTACAACTAAAAAAAAATTATAGTCACATAAGAATCTTTTTGGAACAAATGTTCAAGTATTAATAAACAAACAAAACAAATAGATGAAGTATTTTGAATGCAGATTATCACATCAACGCAATCATGAAATGTGAGAAAATTTTCACTGTCTCTTCAAAGGAAATTATTAAAGATAAATGCAGGTGCACTGTGACTAACAAAATATTGGACTAAAATGTCAATGTCAATAACAATGTCAAAAATGCATCGTTTCAGTGTTTATTAGTGAACGGGCCATAATTTTATATTTATTTAATTTACTTCATTCAAAATTAAATATTTATTAAAACACTAGGTAAATAAAAATGAAAATGGAGATTCATTACAAATATATAAATTTATATTGTACCCCAGTGATTGCTGAAAATAAATAACCTGAAATGTAGGAATCGAGTTCGAGCGTTCTTGTAAAAACAAAATAGTTTAGCAAATATTTAGGGTGTTCCAGACTTTTATCCTCAGTCTATAATAGAATTTATTTTACACTCCGTATAGAAAGTAGCAGGAAAAAGATAAAATACTGCTGCAACTTCCAATTCCTGAATGTGTATGTATTTATCTCACATGTTTGATCGGAGCATTTTTATCAATTCTTCTTCTGTAATTATGACTCCTCTGTTGAAAGAAATGTTCCATATTTTTTCTTTTCTTAATTTGACACAATTACTAAAATTTTCTAGTTTGTTTAAATTCTTTAAAATTCATTTTTCATTGATTTTTTGAAAAACATGATTTTTTTTGTCGAGAAAATTTCACGAAGTGAACTACAACAAATAATAAATAAAAAATCAGAGTGGCGCAAAAACGCTCAAGTTTTTAAGTTTTATTATGAAAACACAAAGTGTATAGAACATTTAAACATAGGTCTCCAATAGGTGATATTCGGAATTACTAAACAAAAAGTTTCATCAAAAAGATATAACAGGTGTAAAATATTTGAATGATTTGTACGATTATTTCTAAACTATTAAACACAAAAAAAATAATAATAGGTGAAACGATTAATTAAACATACCCTCCATATTTGATTACACAGTTCAGTTTTGAACAAACTCACTTCAGAAGGAAAATATAATTAACAATGTTGCGATAAATTTATGGCGAGTATAATAACATAAGAATTAATATGACACTTTGTCTAGCATTTACTCGATAATTTCAAAAGGTATTTACACTCTTTTTACGATAAATAATAAATTAACTCCTGATCTAACATTTATTAAGTTTATTTTTGTCTACCTTCATTTTAACATTTTGATTTTTGCCGTGTCTTGGCCACAGTGTGCGATCTGGAATCTTGAATCAAGAATTCAGTTACGATTAAATTATTTATTGTAAACGCTTTAACTGTTAAAAACTTCCTTCATTTTTAATAAAGAGATTTTTTTCACCAATAAGTTGCATTATAAGATATACTGAATTTGGAGGTATGTTTTCTTTCAATTTAAGTATATCCACCCACTGTCTTAATATCGAGAAATATCGAGAAATGAGAAATAGGGCAACTATTACAATTATTTTTCCTTTTCAAAGGCTGTTGAAAGTAATTTGTCAAAATGGCTGTAGACAATCTAAGGTACTCTTCTCTTACCCCTCTTTGGATGCTTTTACCGTTCCTAAATCCATTTTGAGAATGAGGGAATATGAGGTTGTGTTCACATAACCAATTTAATCTGATCTTAATTAGTCGTTCCAAATCTTTTATTAAGTTTTACTCGATTACTTCAAGGCATTCGACCGCATTAATCACGATATTCTCTTTTCTATACTAAAATTTTATGTGTTGGGTGATATTGCCTTAAATTTTTTCCGTAATTACTTAATGGACAGGTCCCAGAGGGTCTACTGTCACGGTCAAGTTTCTAACCCCTTGCGAGTCACTCGAGATGAACCACAGGGCTCTATCCTCGGTCCTCTTTTATACTGCTTACACTCATCTCGATTGTGTAAAGTAATTAAACATTGCAAATATCATCTTTATGCAGATGATTTGCAACTTTATTATACTTTTGATAACGATCAAGTTAACTCTGCATGCGCTTTAGTTACGGAGGATCTTAACTGCCTAGCTGAAGTTTCAGTGCAACATGCTCTTCAACTTAATGCGGAAAAAACCTCAGTTATGTTATTTGGAAGAAAAGGTGTTCGAGCTGATGTGGCGAGCGTCGTGGAATTGCGTATTGCTGACATGTCACTGCCGATTTCTGAGTGCTGTAAAAATTCGGGTCTGTACATGGATTCTGAGCTTAAGTTCACTAAACATGTCACTAATCTTATACGCAGGGCTTACGCCGATTTAAAACTAATTTTCGTTAACAGGCATATATTATCACGTAAAGTCAAATGCATGTTATGCGATTCTTTGGTTCTGTCGCATTTTAATTTTTGCGACACAGTCTGTGGTCCATTCTTGAGCTGTTTCGATGCTGCGAGAATCCAGAAAGTCCAGAACAGTTGTATGAGATTAATCTGTGGTGTTAAGCGTAGAGAACATATTTCTCATAAACTTATTGAGCTGGGCTGGTTAAGTATGCAAAATAGGAGGTATTTAGTTTTATCATAAGATCTTAACATTTAGGTGCCCTCCTTATTTATACAATCGGATTAGATTCCGTACGGATGTTCACAACATCAACATTAGAAATCGCGGTGTTTTGTCAATACCCAGTCACCGACTGGAATTCTTTAAGCGTTGTTTTAGATACAAAATAGTTGATGTTGTGAACGACCTCCCAAGAGGATTTCTTCAGCTGTCTCCTTCATTATTCAAGAAGAAACTTAAATTAAGATTGCTCAGTTATTAACTACTGTTGTCAATTATGGAACTTATTTTTCTTCCTTTCTTTGCTTTTCCTTCCTTTTGTTTTCTCTCTTTTTTTTTCTCTTTTACCTTTTCTCTTCTTCTTTTCTTTTCTTCTACCTTCTCATTTTTTTTGTTCTTCTTAGAATATATTATTTTTTGATTATTTTTGTATCCGCGCCCCCGATATTAGTGTATTATCAGCCTTACTTGTGTGTCTTTTTTTCTTTTCTTTTTTTTAAGGTCTTGGTGGTAGATCAGGGATCTGACTTTTGTCAGCTCGTCTGAACCTTGACCTTTTGAAGCATGGGAATTTATTTGTACAATTATTGAATGTCTGTAGTATAATTCATGCTTAATAAACTCTATTATTATTATTATCATTAAGTATGAAATAAGAGCGACTGGTCTGTAATTGCCCTCATTTTCAGTGCCCTTATGGGGGTTTACCGTAAGAAAAATAAGAAGTATTTCTTCTTCCAGGAAGATGAAACTCGGGGAGCGCAAACTACACTGTTATGTTCATTAGGAATAAATTCTTTTACATGATGGGGAAGAATGTGATAGAATCCAATTAAGGAGATGTTTTTTTTTTAGCATTTTAAATTTTATCATGTGAGTTGGGCTAATAAAGGGGGTAATAAAAAGTGACGTATAAACTGTCAGTATGGACACGTCAAAATTCTAGTAATAATGGATGTCAATTTGGTGACCGTTAGCAAATTCAGCTCGGAAATAATCGACGTGGGCAAAATCAGAATCGAGCACGTCGACCAACCCCTTGCAACCGAACTCCTCGACCTGATTTACGACAAGCACCCGGCTCTCGTCAGGTACGACGATTTCAGATTGTATTGGCGATACTCGAAGGACACTTACTTCGAAATCGTCGACTATATCAGTTATGTGACTGCCCTCCGACTGATGGCGGACAAAATTATTTATTTGCTGTTATACGACTTCGAGGATCCGTGGGAGGATAATATAAAGTTGCTCGAAAAGTTGGACAGGATCGAGCTTGAAGAACAAAGGGAGAGGGAGCGGGATATTTACGACGTGAAAATTGTTAGGAAGGATGATACCGAGGAGAAAGATGAAAATGAAAGCGACGAGGAGGTCGAGCCGATGTTGATACGGACCGATTCTGAAGTGCTGTGTTTCGCAGTACGGAAAGAACCGGAAGTTGAATGTTATACCAGCGATTTACTGCAGAGGACTAAGTTGATTCGCGATCTCAAAAAAGGTACCTACACGTACTCATCAAATTTTTGTAATAAAAATACAATTTTATAAAAAGCGAAAGCTCCTGCGATCGCTTTTTAACCTGACATTCCAACTACTAGTGTAATTAGTAGGATGAAACGAGAATTTGAGAAAAATAACAATTAAATTACGCAGTCTATTTTGCCCCCCAATATTCGGGTCGTTTAACGGCAGTTACCCCGTCGTTCAGTGGCGGACCTGCAAAATTTATGAATATATCAAAATTCCATTTGGCGGCGGACCAAACTGCGGCGCGCTTCGTTTATCTACTGTTTTATTACGGACAAAGCCGCGCTTCTTTCATCCCCTACCCGCCGTAAAGGGTCGGGAATTTCCTCCGGGAATAACTTTTTCCGGAAGATAATTCGCGGCATAGTTATTAGTTCATTCGTTGTAATAACGATGATGTTTTATTCAAGCGAGTGCTTTCAACTCGATGCTTCACTAAAAACGGCGGCGTGAATAATTAAGAAGCGAATTTCGAAATCGCACGCACCAGCACTAATATCGCAGATACTTCAAGTTAATGTTTCGAGGGGCAAAAAATAACTGCCAGCAATTAAACTTCCTTTCTCGTGCTTTTTACCCGCGTTAAGGTCGTGGAAGGGGGGGCCTTAATGAAGATATAGAGAGATGGTTTGGGAAACGATAATGTGCCTTGATGAACACTTTACTCATCCTAACGAACCCCGAGAGTTTGTCGTCATTCAGGCGCTGAATTAGGGAGAAAGAAACAGGTGCGCCGCAAATTCTTAAAACGGAAGAAAAGCCGGATTTTTATGGGGCGGTTAAACGGAAACGCTTCGGCATCTCTCAGCAAAGGTAGGCAATTTCCCGGCGAAGTTGAAGAACTTTGACAAATTGGATCGTGGCATATAAACAAAAACAAAATTAATCACGCGCCCGTCCATTTGTCATTCTCTACGGTTTATTAATCAGCTTGACAAATTTCTTTAGTTGCTGGATCACGTGCATTTTCCGGAAGCGTGCCCTGACTGGAAATTAGATCGGCTTTTTTTTTACTTCTGGCAACTTCCTTTCCACGTTATTAACTTTCTGATTAAAAATCTGACAATTTGTTTGAGGAAAATTGAACGAACTCGAAAATAAAGATTAAAATCACTTTATTATATTTCTTAGAGCCTTTGATGTAAATAAGAAACATCACCGTGCCTTGGCAATACGGGCCTAAACGATTACCTGAAAATAACCAGACATTAAAAATTATTTTGGTCAAGGGCTGTCATCTTGTTGTTAATAGACAGTCGCTTTCCATTTCAACAAAATAATTTTTGATGTCTCATTTGAAAAATCATATTCTAAATTCGTTTTTTACTTTTGGATTTACACAAAATTCAACACGCGTAATTTATGCAAAAGTCGTTTAGTTGCATTTCACAGGTGCGGGTATCGACATGGGTCTGAGCATGAATGACCGACCGACGCACAGTGTTGCTGAGTACTAATAAAAAATTGGACAAAATTATTAAAAATTCTTTTTCATTAAAAATAGTTATATTACGTTGAAATATACATGAAAAATATAAGAATTCGAAAAGTACTTTTTCGTTTTAGGGACGATAAGACAATACAATATAATGTGAAGAAAAAGTCTGGTAAAGTAAATATTTCCGAAAATATTTTCTTTTTGCAAAAATGCTCGGACAGAAAAGTTATTACTATAAATCTACATTTCAGTTCATTTATTTGTACAGTGGCGTACCATTAGGGTACTAAAACAACTTTATTTATTTTTTTAATGGAAACCTCTATTTTTATTACGAATTCCAAACAGGCATATTTTTCTACGTACAACTATATAAACAAATTATAGTCACATAAGAATCTTCTTGAAACAAATGTTCAAGTATTAATAAAGAAACAAAACAAATAGATGAAGTATTTTGAATGTAGATTATCACATCAACGCTCATTATCATGAAATGTGAGAAAATTTTCACTGTCTCTTCAAAGGAAATTATTAAAGATAAATGCAGGTGCACTGTGACTAACAAAATATTCGACTAAAATGTCAATGTCAATAAGAATGTCAAAAATGCATAGTTTCACTGTTTAATAGTGAACGGGCCATAATTTTATATTTATTTAGTTTACTTCATTCAAAATTAAATATTTATTTAAACACTAGGCAAATAAAAATGAAAATGGAGATTTATTACGAAAAAAGAAATTTATATTGTACCCCAATGATTGCTGAAAATAAATAACCTGAAATGTAGGAATCGACTTCGAGCGTTCTTGTAAAAACAAAATAGTTTACCAAATATTTAGGGTGTTCCAGACTTTTATCCTCAGTCTATAATAGAATTTATTTTATACTCCGTATAGAATGTAGCAGGAAAAGGAGAAAATACTGCTGCAACTTCCAATTCCTAAATGTGTACGTATTTATCTCACACGTTTGATCGGAGCATTTTTATCAATTCTTCTTCTGTAATTATGACTCGTCTGTTGAAAGAAATGTTCCATATTTTTTTCTTTTCTTAGATTTGACACAATTACTAAAATTTTCTAGTTTGTTTAAATTCTTTAAAATTCATTTTTCATTGATTTTTTGAAAATATGATTTTCATGTCGAGAAAATTCCACGAAGTGACCTACAACAAATAATAAATAAAAAATCAGAGTGGCGCAAAAACGCGCAAGTTTTTAAGTTTTATTATGAAAACACAAAGTGTATAGAACATTTAAACATAGGTTTCCAACAGGTGATATTCGGAATTACTAAACAAAAAGTTTCTTCAAAAAGATATAACAGGTGTAAAATATTTGTATGATTTGTACGATTATTTCTAAACTATTAAACACAAAAAAAATAATAATAGGTGAAACGATTAATTAAACATACCTTCCATATTTGATTACACAGTTCAGTTTTGAACAAACTCACTTCAGAAGGAAAATATAATTAACAATGTTGCGATAAATTTATGGCGAGTATAATGACATAACAATTAATATTACACTTTGTCTAGCTCTTACTCGATAATTTCAAAAGGTACTAACCCTCTTTTTACGATAAATAATAAATTAACTCCTGATCTAATATTTATTAAGTTTCTTTTCGTCTACCTTTATTTTAACATTTTGATATTTGCCGTGTCTTGGCCACAGCGTGCGACGCGACGCGACGCGTCGTCGGCTTATGTTGCAAATCAAAGTCTTTTCGGTCAAGGAACGTACTACGCAAATTAACGCTTTATTTAACAGAGTAGTATCCCGCAACAGGCCAAAGTCGCGGTTTCTTCAATTAAACACCCTGTATGTTATTGCAGTTTTGAATTGCAAATCGAATTCTAGCCTAAACTCATGTGTCGCAACATGGGTCCGAAGTGAGCGCTTCCTACTTTTGGTGTTGTGACAGAAATCTAAGTGTCTCTCCCCTCCACATTTTTAAATTTTGAAACAATTTGCTTTTAAATGCCGTTTGCTCGGAATGAATTGGTTGACGCGTTTTCGAATTACAGACCAAAGTTGCGCTTTCTTTAAGGAAAACACCCTGTGTATTATTGAGGGTTTTGAATTGCAAGCCAGTTCCATCGTCCACCCCATTCAACACAACGCAGAAGTTTTCATCGCGACGTTCCCAGCAAGCCGGACTGGCGCTGGGAAACCCACGGAGCCCCAAAGATCAATTTAACTCTAATCTAAGTCCAAAAGAGAGGTATATTTTTTTAATCGTATTATTTGAAAAGCTCTACCTACGCCCCTACAAACCAGAATTCTCCCCGTGACACGGTCAAGGCGCGAAACGCTTATCATCATGATAACACCAGGAAACATTTAAAGCATCGAAATACTAATTTTTGGATGACAGACGAAGATTTTAATTGTTAGTGGATAAAAACTTTGCTGCATAAAATTCATGAACGTCTGAAGAAGCCAAAGTTGGATGTCCAAAACACCGAGTTCATTGGATAAACAACGGAGAGATGACAGTTGGCGGTAATAGCTGCTTTCCTTTACAGCTTAAGTAAGGCAACACCATCTGAGTCTTAGTTTAGATCAAACCGTTTGCAAAAGAAACGAGATTGGAGGAGAACCACGTCGGATAATTAAGGATTTAAAAAAGATGGCTCACGAAGACGGAAGGGAGATGGCGAAATCCTCAGATCAGATCAAATCAGATCAGCTGTTGGTAAAAGGGAACGAGTGGGAAAGTGAGGGTAGGTGAGGTCATCCGATAAAGCGAGTAGAAAGAAAGCAGCTAATGGTTGGCTGTCTTGGAAGAACTGCCAAATCAAACCGGCTCTTGGTAAAAGAAACGAGTAGGAAAATGAGAATAGATGACGTCGTCTAATAAAGTGGATAAAAACAAAAAGAAGAACTAGTATTTGGCTGCCTGGGAAGAACTGTCAAGAAGAGAAAATTGTGACAGGGGATGAAACGTTGATTTCCATCGCTTCGATCCTAAGGGTAAACAAGAATCAAAGCAATGGAAGCACACCCGTTCCCCATCCTCCCTTTTCCATTTCGTAATCTGAAGAATAACTTATAAATTAGGAGTACACAGCTTTGTAAACGACGGAGAAATTCGCCCGTTCTAAAAATTTCACCCAATCGTGTACATACATTAGATATAAGCAAAGCGCGCTACATTCCATCACACGTCGTTAGTTAATGATGACGCCAGGCGCATGCCATATCGATAAATGTACTTATTTGCTTAAAATGCAATATAATACCGTGAGATTCTTTATAAAGCTGAACACCCAATGTAAAAATTCCAGGTAAAATTTCATTTTAACTATTTATCAACACGGCATGCGTCTGACGTCTTCATTACCTAATGAGGTGCAACGGAATGTAGCGCGCCTTGCCTATAACAAATGGCTCTCGTATATCTATCACGTCTACCATTTAATTTAAATACGTCGACTGCTGTTTTTAAGAAAACAGACAACACTGACAGTATAATAAATGATCATTCTTATAAGTCTAAAAGAGGTTGCTTTAAAGTCTGCACGTTTCCGTGATACTTTCATCCTTATGGAAACGAATTAAGTATAACGCTTGTGACGAATCTCAAACGAGAATCATAATTTTTATTTGTTCCTCATCTTTTTTTTTTTTTTTTGAGAGACCCAATCTTTTTCCTTTTGTTTTAATAAACCGAATTGAAAATTTTAGGTTGGCCAAGGGATCAGTTGCAATTAATCGTACCTCCGGAGGTGCGCTTCGAGAATCGCACAATTAAAGGCAAGAAAGGAAAGAAAGACAAGAAGAAAGGGAAGAAAGGAAAGAAGGACAAGAAAGGCAAGAAATCCAAAAAGGGTAAAGGAAGCAAAGGCGGTAGTAAAAAGGGCGGGAAGAAGAAAAAGTGAAGGCCGGCGGCGTTAAGATCAGAATACACGAACCACATTCAGCAGTCGGGATAGGTAACTATTAATAATCGTGGAAGCAATCGGTTATTACTTGAACAGTCGCGTCAATATTTGTATTTTATATGCAAGTCAATCATTTTCGAACTGTTAACGTGGTCGCTATTCGTCGCAAATAATTTATTTATGAAGTACACATGAACTGATTCAATCTCTTTTATATCATCTTGTAGACGACAGTTTTTCCATTCCCTTTTCTTTCTCAATTCTCATTTCTCTTTCTCAAAACAAATTTTGACTTATTTAGCAAGACAATTAATGCATATTAAAAATCGGATATTTCGTAGAAAGAACGATTTCATTACATGCACCAGATCCAGCTATGATTGCTTATGGAATAATCATAGTTGAATTGGCGTTATTTCGCTTTATATAATCACATTTTGAAAAAAAAAGAGCTTCGGAAGATGCACAGAGATGTTCCGAAAGTATACAATTACAAATTGCAAACAGTTTTAATATCGACGTTTACTAAAGATGATGCAATCCTATCTAAAAATATAATCTCCGAACGAAATTATTTAATTAAAACCACGAAGGAGTGTCGATGCATCGAGAATTTTACCACTATTTTATGGCCGGAGTCTTTTAAAACGAATACATCTGACATGAGTTAAAACACAAAGCGTGAGCTCATTTGGTGTTTCACGATTACAAATTGCAAACAGTTTTAATATCGACGTTTACAAAAGATGACGCAATCCTATCTAGAAATAGAATCTCCGAACGATATTATTTAATTAAAACCACGAAGGAGTATCGATGCATCGAGAATTTTACCACTATTTTATGGCCGGAGTATTTTAAAACGAATACATCTGACATGAGTTAAAACACAAAGCGTGAGCTCATTTGGTGTTTTACGATTACAAATTGCAAACAGTTTTAATATCGACGTTTACAAAAGATGACGCAATCCTATCTAGAAATAGAATCTCCGAACGATATTATTTAATTAAAACCACGAAGGAGTGTCGATGCATCGAGCATTTTACCACTATTTTATGGCCGGAGTATTTTAAAACGAATGCATCTGACATGAGTTAAAACGCAAAGCGTGAGCTCATTTGGTGTTTTACGATTACAAATTGCAAACAGTTTTAATATCGATGTTCACTAAAGATGATGCAATCCTGTCTAAAAATAGAATCTCCGAACGATATTATTTAATTAAAACCACGAAGGAGTGTCGATGCATCGAGAATTTTACCACTATTTTATGGCCGGAGTATTTTAAAACGAATGCATCTGACATGAGTTAAAACACAAAGCGTGAGCTCATTTGGTGTTTTGCAAATTGAAGCGAGAAGAAAAAATATTTTTACCGCTATTAAATCCGACGAAATAAAATAAAATAAGAAGCGTTTTAAACACAGTTCTGCAAAGATTTTTGTTATGTACCAAGAGAACCGAAGACTTTACAGAAACTTGGTTGTTAAATTATGTAAGAAATATTTATGCATCGAATGGCCGACGAATTTATTCCGCGGGATGTAATATGTCCAATTAATCTTTCTGTTCTACGACTGAAAATGATTAATAGAGGCGCAGTAAGCCAGGCAATTAATCGAACTACGTAAATCCCCGGCCCTCACAGAAACGTGCGTTTTTATACAAACTAAATGTCAGAGGCCGGCCAGTAATTTCCTCTATTTTATTCGTCCGGTTCGGAGGGAATTATCAAAACGTTGTTGTTGATAAATTACTTACTCGGTGCAAAACAAAAAAAAAAACGTAATATATTTTCATCGGTGAATGCTAAAATGGCCAAATCGCCTGCCTAATTTATGCTCTCGCTAAAGCAAACTGCAATTATTGCAATTTGCAATTATCTCGTGACGAGGGAGACACTGCAATGCATTTCGATGTAAAGTTAATTTCGTCTTCCCAATCTTCGAATGAGTAAGTAATTAATTCTGTCTTAAATCATTTAGTAAGAGATCGCCTTAATAAATTCCCTCGGCTTTGTAGAATAAATATTTGCACGAGCCTGCAGATACGAATCGATTATTTCCCCAGCGCCGTAAATCCTCATTCAGCTTCATTGCGTCATTTAATATTGAAGTTTGAATTTACATTTCTAATGATGTCGGATGATGAATGGCATGGCATAGTAACCATGTATAAATAATGGGAATGGAATTAATTCTTTTTTCTTCTAATTGTAATTGTAATTACAAAGCAAGCAAAATCACAAAGTTACAAGAAAGTCTGTGTGGGAATGCTGAGAGTTAGTCGCAAGACACATCCAATATAAAACTGGCAAATCTAGTTATGTTCTTAGTCTCGAGGAGATTTATTAATATTTCAGGGGACCTTGTAGCAAGAAATCCCTTAAGTTATTACGAGCGACACAGCCACCACAAATTTCCCCCTCGCAGTGTATCTGGGCGAAAATATAAAAGTACGAGCTGCTCCTGTGTAATTCCAGAAATGTAAATCAATGTTGTGAGGCACGCGGTAAGGTAGACAAAGACATTTTGTCAACATGGCCGTGATTTATGGCGGCACTGTGTCTTCTTAAGAGCCCAGGAGTGTCGTGTTCGCTTATCTCTTGCAGCGAGTTTTTAACCCTTCCGTAATGCACAAGCTCGCCGCGATTTATTTTCAGCGCTGCGGAGTTTTTGTGCGATCGCGCCGGTTTTATTGAAATCCAACGGGAAATTTGAAAATGTGTTCGAATGACAAATCGCAGCATTAAATCATAATTATTACTTAATATTTTGTCACGATTAGATTTTCTGGAAAAGGTCACGGTTTCATATTCTGTAAAAGCTCACGAATAGATTTTCTATAAAACCATTTAAAATTTCCGGAAATAATAATAATTAACACACTTAAATGTTATCAGTGTGTAATTGTATTCCAATTTCGAAACGCGGGAGAAAGCATCGTGCTGACTGCGAAATGGGAGCGCGCATACACAGGACTTTCGCAAACTCAGGTAATAATTTATTAGTGACCAGGCCAAGTAAACAAAGTTTGTAAACCAACCAGTATAAAAAATTTAAGATGGTAGTCGTTTACTAAGGCCCAGTTTTACAATGACGGTTTAACTTTGAGCCTAAGCTTAAATCCTTCACAACAATTGTTGAAATAATCGTTGCTAAGGGTTTAAACTTCAGCTCAAAGTTGAGCTGCAATTGTAAAACTGGGCCTAATACGTTAGTGTCAATTCAAACGAAGAGGGACCCTCGCACCTACGAAGATCGCCGACGCCCTGGACCCCAACGCCGACGCTCTGGATCCCAACGCCGACGCTCTGGACCCCAACGCCGACGCTATCAGCTCCGTCGCTCTAGCGAGATAAGCGAGCACTCGAAGCCATCGGGAAGCCACACCTATTAAACCAAGGCCGACCAGTCTTACAACAGCGCCGGAGCATTTCAGCCCATACAACCCCCTGTATCTTCTGCGCCGAGGACGAACAGAAACGCAGACTGGCAGAACCACGAACCCCCCTTGAGCATTTAATTTATCCTAACTTAATAAAAGGTATATTTTTATAATCCAATCGTTTTAACAAGCCCTACCTACGTATCCCTACAACCCCGTAGGCTATCCGCGACATGGTGGTTTGCCGCTTAAAGCATGACATGGTACAGACATGGTGTAGTGATAATATATTGTAGTTTCAGTTTGATTCGAACAACCGGTATAGAGAAAGCAAAATAATATTCCAAAGTCCACAAACATCATAACATTGGATTGTTGTTTCAACGGAGAGATTAAATTGCGTTCACTCTCGACCTTTAACGCTGTTGGGCTTTCTTTACGTCATTTGATACTCGTCGGTTCCTGCTGAGGTCACGAGGTTTTCGATTCGTGCAAAACCTTCGATCGAACGTTAGGAGGCCGGATTTCTTCATCTACGGATAAATTTATCTGCTCGGAAACTATTATCGATACATTGGTTTCCAAGGATAATACCTGGCAGATAAATTTATCGGGAGATGAAGAAATCGGGCATTATTTGTGGAATCTAGTTTCAAACTGCATTAGACGTACTGTACTCGCTGTTTTGCTTCGGGAAAAAGAAAGATATTATTTTTATTATGATCTGCATCCTGAGCAGCCGAATAAAAGACTATTGTTCTTATATATTTATAGATTCGCGTATTAAAATGTATTGGAGACTGTGGTTTGTAGTACAGAGAAATCTGATTTAACCTCCTAACCAACAAAGAGTTTGTTTAAAAACTATATACGTATTTCGACAGCTATGCTGCCATCTTCAGTAGATGCCTTCTTCTTGATCACAAGAGAAGTCTCTTCAAAACCAGTCCGATTTCTTTATGGATTCACGTTTATAAAACAAACGGTTAGTTGTAAAATTAAAAGCAACAATTGAAGTTTCACAATAATAACTTATGAATTTAGTATTTATTCATTCATAAAAGGATTTTTTGTTACCTCTGCTTTGAATTTAACTCGTCTCTTGAATTATTCATAATTGAAACAAATTATATTCAACGCCGTAATTACCTAGACAGTTCTTTGCTGTTACATTAATTCTCTGGGAATGCGACGTAGGCGTACAGGACAGGACAGGACAAGGCAGGACAGGGCAGGAAATGTAAAGCAGCAGCATTTGCGGCCGACGTATGTTTAAATGATGTCGCAAGTCGACCCTTAAACTTTATATCATTTGCCCTTTGACCGTTTTGCCGGAACGAATGAGTCTCGGAGGCGAAGGTGGTTTGTTGATATTCACTTAAATTTTCCTCCCCTCCCGAAATATCGGCGGAAATTTGTGCCTTTTTTGTTTGGTCGTGGCCCGAGGTCGCCCAAAATATATGTAACGCTTTTCATGATTTATACTCGTGCACAACAAAACCATTCATCTCTCTTTGCATTAGCGATTGCCGGGATTCATCAAAAGGCACATGTTCATGCCCGCCGCTCGCATTAATCAAAACCGGAGGCGCAATTTTCGTTTATTGAATGTAAATTTTCCGGTAGACAAGGAATTCAAGCCGCCGCGCCGCGGTAGTGTGCAGGAGGAAATACGTTTTTCCGATAACGTGTAAATGAACGCGTTTCATTAAATTAACGTTTAGGGGAGAAACGGATTTCGTTTTTATTTACGCATAACCGACGAGTTTCACCTTTACAAAATAAAGAATACATTTTCATCCGCGGTTATTTCTATACGCGTACAGGCCAAAAAGGGCGTTGAAACTCAAACAATATATTCCTGTGGGTGGTAAAATAAAATAAATCGAGAATTTATCATCCGTTTTTCTTAAAGCTGCCTATTAACCGAGATAACCAGGTGGACACCACCATTTGAGAACTACAGAAACATTAGGTTTAATGGCAAACGATTAACTACTCATGTACTGCCCATGAAGGTAAAGATACCACCATTTGAGAACTGAAGGATCATTAGGTCTAATGTTCCCGCAGGTAAGGATACCACCATTTGAGAACTGCAGGAACATTAGGTCTAACGGCGCAAACTATTAGTTAATCGTTTGCCGTTAGACCTAATGTTCCTGCAGGTAAGGATACCACCATTTGAGAACTGCAAGAACATTAGGTCTAACGGCAAACGATTAACTAATAGTTTGCGCCGTTAGACCTAATGTTCCTGCAGTTCTCAAATGGTGGTATCCTTACCTTCACGAGCAGTACATGATTAGTTAATCGGGTATATTCATCAGCAGTACCACGTTTTGAATATCTATTGTGAGTGAGTGAGACCTTTCTAAAATCTGTAAACTTCATTTCATATTTACTGATTCTAGAAACAGACAAATTAAGCTATACCGGGTGGTCATTTTCAATTCGGAATAGAGAAGGTTGGCGTGACTACCTTTGATAATGATATTCTTAATTAAAAATCACATTCAAAATATCAAAAAATTCAATGTCAAGAGTAATCATATTAACCTCCTGTATTCCGGACTGAAAATGATCACCCGGTATTTCGTGGGTTGAAGCAACGGCCACCATTGAGAGTTAAATAGTTTAAATTTGTTTGTTTCCTTAGGCGAAGACCTCCTTTGAGATTAGTTGAGTCTAACTATAAACCATTTTTAATTTTTTAGAGAAAAAATTAAAAATTGCAACCCACTTAAGCTTAAACTTAAGACCCAAGGAAGCTCAAGGTCATTCCAACCCAACTGAACTTAACTCTAGTCAATCGAAGTAATAAATTTAAGAAAAAAAAGGGAAAAGAGAACTAGAAACAAAAAATAAACTGAAGAACAGTCGGTAACTAATTTCAGCCAACCCAACAGTATTAAACCGTAAGTAAATAATTAAAAATTGTAAAAAAGTGTTAAAATTTAAGCACAATTAGAATTAGGTTCTGTCAATCTCAAGGCCAAGCAAGATATTAAAAATTAAAATGGACGAAAGTAAGAACAAACTGAGATTGAGAAAAATAAATTTGAACAAAAATTTAGCCCAACAAATTTCAATGTAATCCAATTCATAATTCAACTCGGGTAAAAATGCAAACATTAAAAAGAAATTAATTAAATAAAACATAAGAAAATGGAAAGCAGTAAAAATTAAGTCCGACCAATCATCTCAAGGACCTCAGCCCGGCCAAGTTCAATGTACATCCTAAATAGAGTAAAACTTAGAAAAATAATAAATTGAATTATTGATACTGAATTAGGATTGACAAATTGAAACCAAACTAAATAGTAAAGGAGACTGTGGTCTAAGAGATAATTGAAATTAACCTCCGCCCACAATAATTTTTATATCCGTAGATACGTATTTCGGCAGCTAAGCTGCCAACTTCAGTACGCTACCAACTTAAATAAAATATATTTACTTACATTTAGACATATATATCTTTTAGGATGATTAGATTGTTGTTAGCTTTAATATTTTTATGATTTTATCAGTGTGATTAGGTAGTTTTAAATCTTTCTTAGTGCTTTTAAGTTGGTAGCGTACTGAAGATGGCAGCTTAGCTGCCGAAATACGTATCTACAGATATAAAAATTATTGTGGGCGGAGGTTAATTTCAATTAAATTGAAACAGTTTACTACATAATATGTCATCCCATACAATGCTCGAGGGATGCACTGCAATGAAAAACAATTTGCAACACAATAAAAAAAATAATCAACAACTCAAAACTTTCAAGAAAAAATTATAATTAAATCGAAAATGATCCCTACATGAGTAAAAAACCAAAAAAACAAGACGCAGATGAAAATCAAATTAAAAAATTAAAAAATCTTCACAATAATCCATCTTTTCTGTTGGCAACGGGAGGGGGGGGCTCTGGTTGAACAAAGAATAATAAGTTTGAAATGTCCTCTGAGAGAGCAGAAGAAGAAATAAAATAGAATGTAATAATTGCTGCAGGAAACAAAGTCAAGAAAAAAATAACTTGAATTGTTTTAAACTTTAAAAGGAAAAAAAAAGATCAAAATTACAATCCGCTTAAAAAGAAACGTAAACCAGAGACGAAAGAAGAGTTTAAAACACTGCACTTATGAAAAAATCAATTGAGAAAGAAGTAAGTAAAGTTAAAAGAACAGAAAGAAGCAGATTAGAAAGAAAAAAAAAAGAAATACACTGCAGAAGAAGAAGAAGAAGAAAAAGCGAAAAATTTGAAAGCTTTTTCTCTATCTGACTTAAAGCCAAAAAAAAAATCAAAAGAATAAACAAATTAGGGATAATTACTAGACAAGATGAAGGAATTCTAAGCAAACTTAAAAAAATAAGAAACAAAAATAATTTATAAACTTAGAACAAGAAAACAAATTATCAAATTAGAAAACAGAAATAAGCCCCGCATAAGTAGGGCCAAGCCAAGTTGATCCAAAAAAAAACAAGAAATAGATGAAAATCAAATTAAAAAATATAAAAATAATTTAAAATTTCACCAAGATCTTAAAAAAATGATTCAAATTCTTCACAATAATCCAATTTTTATGTTGGGGGTAGGGGGCCCCGGTTGAGGTAAAGAATAATACGTTTGAAATGTTCTCTGAAGCAGAAGAAGAAATAAGACAAAATGTAATAATTGTTGCAGGAAGCAAAGCCAAGAAGAAAATAAATTGAATTGTTTTAGCTTTATAAGGAAAAGAAAAATGGAAATTACAATCTGCTTAAGAAGCGCAGACCAAGAAACAGAGAAGGAAGAAGAGTTTGTTTAAAACACTGGAAATTATGAAGAAATCGATTAAGAATAAAAACAGTAAAATTGAAGAACAAAAAGAAGCAGATTAGAAAGCAAAAAATAAAGACACTGCAGAAGAATTTGAATTAAAAGACAAAGAAAAAAATCAAAAGAATAAATAAATTAGGTGTAACTACCAGAGAAGATGAATAAAACTAAATAATTTGAGTAGTTCTGGTATAAAAAAGAAGAAACTGAATATTTTAAATCTGGTAAAGCGAGAACAAGAAAACAAATTATCAAATTGAAAAACAGAAACATAAGAAAAGAATGAAATAAAAAACACATGAAAGAAAGAAGTAGTATATGTTCTTATGTTCTTCTTCAGACAGATGATTTAAATTTTTAAAATCATTAAAATGAGAGGAAAAATGGACGAGTCCAAGTAACGATGAGACTTAGGATAATCAAATTAGTGTATTAGAAAGGGAATCTGGAGATGGTTGAAAGGGGTAATCCCCTACGATTGTTCACGAATATAAAGAAATTGTAAAAGGATGCGCTTAGCCCTTCTGCTGAAACAAAAATGAAGAACCAAAGTCAATTGATGACGATGAAGAGCAAAATACGAAGGAAAGTAGTAACATTCAAATACCAATCGATGCACACCAAATATTTGTTAAAAAAAAATTATTAAATTCCAGTATTTGCTCATGAAAATTAATTTCCCTTTTGCGTATACCACGAACATAATTATCTTTTTGTTCGTTCCCTGCAAGCACACAGCTTTATTAAAGCCGTGATATTGCACAGTTTCTAAACTTTCAAAGCCCTCTCTCTATTTACTACGATAGAAAGAGGAGACCGCCAGAAATTTTCGGTTATTTCAGTTTTGTTTCCAGACTTGTTTACTGCTTCTTTTAGTACAGCATTCGGCAATAACTGTCGCGCTAAGCTCGAGCTTAGTTTCGTCGTTATTTCCCCGACTTGACAATTAGGGGCTCAAACCGTGTCGCTCGAAGGAAAACTTTCAGCTGATTTACACCCGGTTTACCAATCCGCCATCATCAAGTTTCAATCAGTATTTAATTTGGTTTCCTTTTAAATAAAGAATTAATTTGCCATCGAAGTTCATGACGTGTTTCCTTAATTCACTAAAAGTGGGTAAGTTTCTTTTGAAACTTGGGCGTTAGCAAAAAATGCTCGTCGACTAATTTCAAACGATCATAAAAATAAAACGCAATCTTTTACACAATGCAGTATACAAACAATAAATTATAACACTTGTTTTGATTAATTAGACCACTACATTTCATCATTTATTAGTCCAAGCAGGACGCTTATTCGGTCGCTAAATTTAAAGTGTTCGAATAACGCGCCCATTACCGTTTATATAAATAACTCATGCGCCACTAGAAATGTATGGTAGCACCTCGTACTTTTTGCGTACTCACTGGAACATTCCGTGATGTAGATGTACCTTCTCGAAACTAATCGTGAACCGGTCGTAATCGTTAACATTACCCAGCCGACTAATACTACTCTGACGATACAACTACGGTTGCAACAATATAATAGAATCGATTCTATTTCACTTGCAATTTTTGAATACGTATAGCAGCTACTCCAACAGACGACTTTAAGCACAAACGAAAGATTCAAATTGCACACGTTTAATTAAACAAATTTTAATTAAAGCCTTCAATGCGCAAATTACAAGGACATTCGGCGTCGCTCAGGCACGAGCTTTGCGCGAAGATTTAATTTAAAGTGGCCGCCTGTAATTTGGGCGAAAAAGTTTCGGGCGCGCTCTAACGTAATTATAATTAAGCGGTAAAGTTGATTCTGTTATTGCAAAAGTACACCCACCCAAGGATAGCCATTCTCATTTTAATTCCTATTTTCATTTGCCCACTTTAGTACAGTTTATAGTTTGCTTTAATTACAATAAACGAATTAAACAGGGCGGAAACCTTGCTTGCTTGCTTAGATGCACAAATTCAAATTCGTGTAACTACAAACGAAAGCCGCCCAGATTTAACAGAATTACGGTTGAAGAACGGCAATTATCCGAAAGGCGCGTGGAGATAAATCCTGGGGGCCCAGAAATATCCGGAATTAGATAAAATTACGTTCGTAAATCGCGTGAGTTATGTATCACATTCAGGTTGTACGTTAGAATGACTTATACGTCGTAAGAGGACGTTCCCGTTTCTGTAAATCGATTGGAGCTGGTCGTGAGTAAAACCTCGCAGGCTGTGCGAAGGAAAATGGGACGAGGCGAGTGCAATCTTGCAGTACTTTCTCTAATTAATAGAATTGCTGTCATGTGCAGGCTCAGGACCCAACTGCGATGATGTATCGCAGGACTGAATGCCCGTTTCTAGCTTGTTGGAATAAGTGTTTTCGCCCTTTCTTTAACTTGAAAGGCTTCACTTCATGCTTTCGCACAATTTAAAATTGAATGAAATATCATCAACTGTCTGAAAGCCTTAGAGAGACAGATGTAAGGAAAAAATTAACAAACTTCTTTTTAAGTGGCCGATCGAATTCTTTCATAGCCATCCGGCTCGAAGGACCAAACAAATGTTTTTGCGATTAAGTAAAACGCGTGCGCTTTTCAAGGGTGACTTTTTCTCATCCTTCGCAAATTCGTTTGTTATATATTATCAATTCATTAACATTGTATTTTTGTTACAGGTTAGCCATCAGTCATGAAAGGAGAAATCATAAGCTGCTCGCACAAAGACATATACTTCCTAGAAACAAATACAAAATCAGAGGTGAGCGTGAAAATAAATTAAGTCGATTACACCTCAGTGACAAGTTATATAAAAAAATATAAATAAAATAGAACAGTTGACTTTAACACCAAATTCAGAAATTCGTAAAAGCGTACGCTTTTTCACACACACACACACACACCCACACATACAGACACACATACATAAAAAAAAGAATATTTCAAAAGGCTTTCAAGCAAGAGCAGTTCTGTTTCATAAGAAGCGTAATGAAGAGAATTTGTTCCATTTTCTCGTCGTCACTTTAGGAAATTTATGTGGCGCGGCGAAATCCTCCCCGCCCCCCTCCACACGGAGAATATTCCTTTCGCCAGGAGAAAATCTTTACTTTCTGAGTATCACATAAAAGGCCCATATTGTGTTTGACAAAGAGATATGTAACTGTCCATAAAAGTCAATGAAGGGAAAACATAAAGATATCGTCACGAACTGGGGGGGGGGGGGGCTAAAACCCGGATCGATTTGGGCCATTCGTTCGGCCGCATTCGCATAACGCGAAAATGAAATATTTATGAAACAGAACGGCTCGAGGGGGGTTCATGATTTTAGATCAGATACAACGGTTCGAAGCAAATAAATAAGTTCCCCCTCGCAATTAATTAACTAATTAATTAAATAAATAGATTCTATTTTGTTTTTAATTTAGTCGGATTCAAGTTGCCCCCCCCCCATAATTAATTAATCAATTAATTAAATAAATACATTCTATTTTGTTTACTTTAGTTGGATTCAAGTGAACTGATTCTGCATTCTGTTGCCCCCCTCCACCCACATAATTAATTAAATAGGGGCCCGTCGTACCGTGGGGGCGAGGGGAGGGGTGCATTTTAATAAACGCATTATTAATGAATGCCGCAACACGCGTCCGCCTATACAACGGCACGGGTTTAGTTTCTATTACGTGCAACTTTGATGTTTAATGTTGCTTAATAGCTTGTTTGTTAACTAACTTCTCATATTTCCATAATGTAACAAGTTTGTTTCTGCGTTAAAACGGGCGCCGTCTCTCAATTATGTGCGCTTAATATTCATACTTTTAATTATGATTAAACTGCGGCGCGGCACTAAATTGTAATTTTCTATTTAATTTAGAGCCCGTTCAGGAGAAGACTTTAGAGGTCTTAGAAAACTCTACTTAATGTATTCAAAACAGTGACGCATAACAAGGAAGTTTTCCTATAAGGACAGCATCGAAAAGAAAGAAGTCGCTAGTTACACTTTCTAAAATTGTAGAATGTTTATGTTACGGTTCAAAAATCCGTTCATTAAGTGAGTTACTGAACAAGCTTTCCAGAAAAGGTGGTTTATTTTTATACAATTATTTCTAGCGTGCTGTTTTATGGAGTTCTTCAAATAACCTGTCGCTAAATCGAATCTTTATTCCATACTATTGCCAATATTTTCTTTTTAATCTCTGGCTTCTTTCTATTTCTTATTATCTGACTTATTGAACACCCCGTACACATCTTGTAAGGATTTGGTGATGGTTTGTTTAAAATTACTGCACATTAAATTCAGGTCGTCGTTGTTATTAAGTATTGCTTTGCTTGTTACTATTTAAGTCGATAGGTTGCTTTATATCTCTCTGATACCGTCTCCTACATTCTTTTTCCATTAACTTATAACTTCTGATGCTCTCATAAACTCGGCTTTTTCTGGTACTTCCGCTTCTCCCTTCTTGCCAATATTTGCCTTTAACTTAATATCAACAAAATAATGATCACTTCCCGTTTCGTATTTCGTCGCTTCGCCCTTACAACATCGACTCGTTTGCTCTCCGTCTTTTTCATTATCAGGAAGTCAATTATTGATTTTCATTTCTGCTCTCTATCTCTCGTATGAACCTAATATATGCCTCGATATAAAATATATTTAATGGTAGAAAATGTTTGCTCTACGAACTTTTGAATTATATGAACGACCTCAAATAGCCACCGTTTGTTTTAACTCGATTCCTCTGCGTTTAAAATAAAAAAATAAAAATCTCATGCTTTTCAATTTCCGTTTAAGTACGCACATATAATTTTTGTAAGAAATGAAAAAAAAATAATGATTTAAATTTAGGTATAAAAATATTCCTAACCTTCGTTTTCTTCTGCTTTTAGAGTACAGACCTGGCGAATTTATTTGCATCTCCAGCAGGAAGGGAAATGGTCAAGTATAAACCAAGGACAAAATTAAAACACAAATTAAATCCGGCTTTAGAAGTAAGTATTAATTACTTCGCTTTTCTTTTTTTAAATTTACCTTTGAATTTGTACGAAGCGAATGAAATTATGGTTTATTATTATTTTGTAAATTTAGTTTCAATTTGAAATCGATTATACTAGATTTACTGGAATAGTATTTTATGACGAAAACAAATTGGTCATAAATCAACTTCATTGGGAAAAAAAAACAGAACATGTTATTTGTGTTGTTATGTTTAATACATGTTTTACGAGGCGGGCATAACTCGCAGTGGAAGGAAATTGTCGAAAAATCGAAGCGCCCCATAAAGTTTTCCGTAAAATAACATGCTTTAGATTACTCCGGGGCGGGCGGTAGAAAAATAAATATATGAAAAACAATTTATCTCGACGAAATCCAATTTCAAAGGAAACCGCAGGCAAACTCATCCGAAACGCGGCGCAAATAAAACGCCGGGGTAAAAACAAAAATATTATCGGATTACATATTTTATGGCACCGCGACGCGCGGCGCGGCGCGGCGTCTCGAATCAAATCAAATCCCAAATCAGATTTCCCTGATCGTAAGAATCACTGAGAGTAAAACAGGAAAATGGAAATTTTCAAATTAGATTAATTATATTTAAAGCAAATGAAACTCGTCTTTTTCTTGTGAAGGTTTACAAAAAAATCATTATAAGTTACTACACACAGGCAGTATATAAGAAAAAAAAAAAGAAAATAGAACGTGTTCCATCTCCAAATCGCATTTGCAGCCCAAATTTTTTTTAGTATAGTTCCAATTATTTATTGTAGAACTTGAACCAAGTCTTGTACAAGAAGTAACGTAGAGTAAAACGGCCTTAATGCTTAAAAGAGATATTTTAGTGACAGAAAAATGGAGGGAGAAAGTTTTTTTCTGAAGCCCTACTTGGTAAAAGTTAAAATTTTTAAAAATGACCTTCACAGTTTGAGTACCGTTGAGTTGAAAGCGACAGTCGTGAGTAACGTAGTGTAAAACGGCCTTAATGCCTAAAAGAGATATTTTAGTGACAGAAAAATGGAGGAAGAAAGTTTTTTTCTGAAGCCCTACTTGGTAAAAGTTAGAAATTTTAAAAATAACCTTCACAGTTTGAGTACCGTTGAGTTGAAAGCGACAGTCGCGAGTAATGTAGTGTAAAACGGCCTTAATGCCTAAAAGAAATATTTTAGTGACAGAAAAATGGAGGGAGAAAGTTTTTTTCTGAAGCCCTACTTGGTAAAAGATAAAAATTTTGAAAATAACCTTCACAGTTTGAGTACCGTTGAGTTGAAAGCGACAGTCGCGAGTAACGTAGTGTAAAACGGCCTTAATGCCTAAAAGAGATATTTTAGTGACAGAAAAATGGAGGGAGAAAGTTTTTTTCTGAAGCCCTACTTGGTAAAAGATAAAAATTTTGAAAATAACCTTCACAGTTTGAGTACCGTTGAGTTGAAAGCGACAGTCGCGAGTAATGTAGTGTAAGACGGCCTTAATGCCTAAAAGAGATATTTTAGTGACAGAAAAATGGAGGGAGAAATTTTTTTTCTGAAGCCCTACTTGGTAAAAGATAAAAATTTTGAAAATAACCTTCGCAGTTTGAGTACCGTTGACTTGAAAGCAAAAGTGGCAACTATAGCTATCCTGAACGTTGAAGACTAAGCTGGGACAAACTGACGAGCTTTTGTTCCACCAGAGCACCAAGTTAACTCCGACTGAGGTCGCACAATTGCAGGAAACCTCCCCGATGTCCTTCCTTGTTCAGTTCAACACGAAATATAGGCAGACATGTAGTCGCAGCCCCCAAACAAAACACACCACTGTGCCCTGGGGATATCGCAAGACCACTCTGCGCGCTCCTAGCACGTCGCAGATTAATAAAACCAAAAGTGACCGTCCGTGCCCCCTTTTGAAGTGAGGGGGGCTTGCACGAATTGAAAACATTGAGTATAAATGAATAAAAAAATGGCGATCAAGTGCCAGGTGTGTGATAAAAGTATAGGTCGTTATGACGACTATATTCAGTGCCAAAATCATTGTCTAAGCTGTTTTCACATATCTTGTGTTAACATAACTGGTGATGATCTGGTAGTGTTGAAAGAAAATGGTGGTATTAGAAATTGGTCCTCTAACCGGTGTGAGAATAATCTAACCTGTGTAACGGCGGAACAAGAAAACCTGCAGCTGTCTCCAAACACTGAAAAGTTTAACGCAAGTAACATAAATTTTGAACTCATAATTACGTCAAAACTAAATGAAATTTCTCAATCCATTACTGAAAAGGTTACCGAATTATTTAAAACTGAAATAGCAAAATTAATCGCTGAAAATAAAACCCTCTGTGAAGAATTGGCCAAACTTAAAATTTTTGATTGGAGAAAGCGCTCCGACAGACGGGAAAAAGTTTTCGACAGGTCCCGAAGAACCAACCAAAGCCGGCCGAGAGATATCACCCAACGTTCAAACGTTGCAAAAATCTGATGTCCCAAAAACAATCTTCGCTGGTCAAGATAAGAAAAAAACGCAAAACACAACATTACCTGAGGAAAAACAGAATTCTCCAACGATAAATAATGCAATTGCTTCCAGCTACTCAAACAGTGTTAAATATGGTAAAAAATTACCGAATAAAAATTTGGAAAATAAATTAAACGATGATGATTTCATGGAAGTCAAAACTCGAAAACGTCGTAATAGTAATACGTCTGGAATAATAGGAAATTTGTCCGCAGATAAGGATAGATCGAAAGGCAAACTATTTGGTGTGTCTAAAAAAGCCTGGCTTTATGTTGGAAGAATAGAAAATAAAGAAGCAACAGAACAAGATATCATCGACTATATAAAAAATGATTGTGAAGATCCGTTTTCTAAGAAACTTTCTTCAGTAAGTCATTACAGCTCCTTTCCGTTAGGTATTCCTTTTGAATTATTGGATAAATTAAATGATGCCAATTATTGGCCATCTGGTGTATTGGTACGTAGATTCAATTTCAACGCTAAAACAAAAAAAGATAATGTCGGTAACTTATCACCTCATAGGGATTTTTTATGAAAAACTCTATCAAGCCGGCCAATTTTAATGGAGATGGGCCATACGAAATTACAGGAAGTGTTACAAATGTCATATTCAATAATTCAACAAATGTAGCTGTAAATGACAATCATACCTTTACGATTATCCATCAGAATATCTGCTCTATATCGAATAAAATTGAAGAACTCGAAATCTTTCTTCAAGAGAACCCCTGCAATATAATTGCATTAACGGAACACTGGATCAATGCCGAAAATGAAGAATTCTTACCTATTCTAGATTCTACTTACCGTTATATCCCGGTTGCGTGGCACTGCAGAAGTAATTCGAATCACGGTGGTTCTGTGATATTGGCAAGAAACTATCAGTTGAAAAACTTCCGTTCACTAAGTTATTTTGTGAGGACAACATATTTGAATGTTGCAGGTTAAAAGTTCGTTGTAGTGATAAATCTTATACATTTATAGTTTGTGTTTACCGTGCTCCATGTCTAGATAAACTCAGAGATTTCATTTATAAGCTAGAACAATGTTTGCACTGGTTATTAGAACATAGTAAATCCACAGATAAAATTATAATATGCGGAGATTTTAATATTGATATTTTATGCTGTGATAATGCGTCTACTGAATTTAAAAATCTAGTATCATCCTATGGCTTTGCTCTAACCATAAATTCACCAACTAAGTTTTCAATAACTTTTAAAAATAGTTGTTTAGACAATATAATGGTAAATTTCAGTTCCCACTTTGAATCTGATCTTGTAATATCTAACTTAAGTGACCACTGCGCACAAAAACTTAAGATTAACCTTAAAAAAGACATTGGCAGTGATTCTATTCTAATAAAAAGACGGAAATTTACTTCTCGGAAAACAAATCAATTTATGCAGGACCTAAGTTACGAACAGTGGCAAGAGGTTTTCGGATCTCGAGTAGACGTTGATAACAAATTTTGTTATTTTTTTTCAAACACTAAAGCATCACTTCGATAAATTTTTTCCTGAAATTGCAGTTAAAAGTGAGTGCAAAGTTAAATCCCATAAGTGGGTTACAAGAGGCATACAGATATCTTCCCAAAAACTAAAGTTATTGTTCAAATTATCTAAATCTCGCAATCCTCTTATAATGGACTATTACAAACAATACAAAACCATCTATAAGAAAGTTATTAAATCAGCGAAAAGTCTATATCATCAGAAAATTCTTTCAGCGTCTGATAACATTTCAAAAACTGCCTGGTCCATAATTAAACAAAATATAGGTTTACTTCAAACTGCAAGAAAGACCCCTGAACTAATTATTGACGAAATAAAATACTCTGATCCTCTCGCGGTAGCAACTCTATTTAATGACTTTTTTTGTTAATACTCCTCAAAGAACCTCTGTAAATGATTATGCAATGTTTAACTCGACATCTATTAAAGAAATTAACTGTAGTAATCAGTCAATTTTCCTTTTTCCCGTAACTGAAAATGAGGTAAAGAAATGTAATTTACAATTTTAAAAACAACATTTCCCCAGATTGTTATGACTTTCCGGTTAGGCTATTAAACAGATTGCTATTCTTATTTCGAATCCTCTTGCGTATTTAATTAACGAATCGTTTAAATCTGGTCATTTTCCTGAAATCCTGAAGTATTCTAAAGTAATTCCTATTTTTAAGAAAGGCTGTGAGAATGAAATGACTAACTATCGTCCAATTGCAATTTCATCATATATATCAAAAATATTTGAAAAATTATTTTGTAAAAGACTGTACAATTTTCTTAATCAGTTTGATCGTTTTACCGCTTGTCAGTATGGCTTCCGTAAAGGATTTTCAACGAATACGGGTCTAATTAACTTCACAAATACCTTAACTGAAAACTTAGATGCAGGTAACATAACATTAGCTACATTTATGGATTTAACTAAAGCTTTTGATTCGGTCAATCGCTCTTTGCTGTTGCGAAAGCTTCTTGCAACACCAACTCAGGTGTGCCACAAGGATCTGTGTTAGGACCTCTGCTGTTCTTGGTCTATATTAATGATTTGCCCGCCAATCTGGCCAATTCTTCAGTTTTTACGTATGCAGATGATTGCACAATTTTAAATTCTTCTACAAGCAAGTCGCAGCTTATTACCAATAGTTCTGATTCCCTTAATGTCACTCATCAATGGCTTCTGGCGAATAAACTCGATCTAAATTTTTCTAAGACCATGTCTATTCTATTCTATTAATAAGCTAAACGTGAGCTGAAACGGCTTTTATTGTCAAAAAATTATTACTCCGTAAACGAATATTTAATGGATACTGCTGTGATATAAAAATTATATATACACTTATATTTATATTTTTCCTCTTTACATTAATTCACTTGTGACGTGTCCCATATCTTTGTCAGATCTTCTTGGATTAATAAATATTATTAATAATAATATTAAACATCGTGACAGCATCTTCTCCCAATCGAGTATAAACTGACATAAAGAGGGTCCAATGGCGTTAAAGGCCGAGCGTGAACGCAATTTAATCTTTCCGTCAAAATACCAGCACGCAAAAAACTATAATTCTTAGTATCGCAAAACGCAATTTAAAAAGTGTATACCAATAATAAAATCTTACAGTGATCTTGAATTAATACTTTTTTCTTTTACTTGCAATCATTTTCTAGTAAAATACGTATCCTGGAAAATTCTGTTACGAGAAAAGCATCGAGAATTATTTGTCTCGAACAGATAAAGATTACGATATTTTCGTCGTAAAATCGAGGCGGAATTGAATCTCTTGTTGGTGTAATTCGTTTAAGCTTGCAGTTTGGCAAATCGAAGTCTCAGAAAACAGTCAAGTCACCTAGGAGTGGCATCGAGAAGGAAATCGTGCGCTTCCATCCGAAGCAACTGAAAATATAAAATTGATCACGACAGCGATCACTACCGGCACTATCGAGAGGCAGATTAAAATTAAAGCTCTCCAACTCCGGAAGAGAGATAAATTCAGCGCTTTATTGTGCACCAGAGCAAACAAGCACTTGCCTCTAATGAATGAAATTTCGACCGACGCGACGGCGAATAATCTCGACTGAAATTTTGAATAAATACAATAAAAGCTGATCTAGTGCTTCCTGAATTATGTTTACTTTCAATTTTGATATCATATCCCCCCTTTTCGTGCTCGTATTGATTAATTCATAAATAAATAAATTTCGCGAAATTACTGTGTTATGCAGTTTTGGGGGGGAAATTTTACGTCCCCGACGGTTATAATCCGGGGGGGCTCTTTCGAATTCTCCGGAAAGGTTTCGTCACGTAGTGCGGTTATGAGCTCGAATTTAACACCGAAATATTTCGGGACGGAGCCACTAAACTTTTTTTTTATGTATTGAAAATGCTCGGGGCTCGTAAACTAAAGAAAAAAAAAAAAAACTGCGTTGTTCCCGAATGCCTCATTTTACGATTAATAATCGTTCGCTTTTTTACCGTTGCCGCCGTAAAGGGGTGAAAATATAACGCGGTGAAATATCTCTTAAAAAAAATTAGACTCTGCCGTATTTCACGAAATTAATTTCGACGCCAGAATTAAAAAAAGAAACTAAAATTTGCAGTTTTAATGGACTGTATAATTTTTAATGAAATCCGGACGCTTTTAAGGTATAGAATTGCGTTTTATTTTTTCGCGCAAAATTTGTTTGAATAATAATTTTTAATAAAATCGAGATTGAAGCGGCGAAAAGCGGAGCGCGTTTGCACAAACTCGGACGTCACTTTTTAAATTATTCCTCGCTCAATTACCTGCAGGAGAACGTTCCTCTTAAACAAAAATAAATTGCCCGCACAACGGCCAATCTGCGCGAACCCTCGGGGGCTTATATTGTCTCGAAATTCGTTAAATTATGAATAATGCCTCTCATATTTCACGTTTATCCGTCTTCGTAAACTTGCGATTTAAAATTGTAATTCCGTTTCTTTGCCGGCGCGAGTTTTTCTTCGAATCTACTTCAGAGGCTGTGTGTGTGTGTGAGAGAGAACGCACCTGTTCGGTATTTCACATGATAAATAGTTCTTTTAAATAACCGAAATATGGAGACGAATCCCTCCAGGATGTTCGCGAAATCGCAAAACATAAAAAGGACCAATCAAGAGAACAAGCTCAGCTCGTCAGCTTCCAAAGCATCCCTCGCATCTCATCGAATTCATTTTAATAACATCATGAAATCAATATTCGTTTTAGTTTATTGCTTGATATAACATCGAAAATTAATTTTAAGACGCAACGGAATTTAATCGTTTCGTCTTCTTCGGTACGCTCCATAATTTTTGATTCGCCCCGAAACGCTTCGAATCCTCGAAGGTCTCCGGCAGCTTCTCGCCGAACGTTTCCGGTAAAAATAAACCGCAAACCGCCCCCAACAAGCTCATGCTTCCTATGATGAGGTAAGGGTAGATTAAATTCAAGGAAGTTCCCTAAAACAAATGGCACGTACAGTCCGCGTGATCGCCACAACCCCTTCCCCAACAAAATCCTCACCAAATACACGATGTAAGGACCGAGTGCCGAAAACGCGCTCGCGCTAATCACCCCCAAAGAAACACCAGTTTGCCGAATGCACGTGGGGTAGATTTCAATGGAATGGACGGTTATTGCGTAATAAGCGAAGCAAGTGCAGAATTTGATGAAGGTCACCAAAACAGACGCGACAGTTGCCATACTCGGTTCTAAAATAATAATTGTACATTAGCTGCGTGCAAACCAATTGTGGCAAGGCGATCATCACCATTGATGATGAAAATCAGGGGAACACACCCCAAGGCCGCCCCAATGAAGCCACTGACGTGGGTCCATCTCCTTCCGATCGAATCACTGGCGTATTTTCCCAAAATATAAGCAGGAAGCTCGACGAAAGCTTGCCAGAAATAATTCAAAAATGGATTACCCCCGAGGTTGCTGATATTCACCAGTAACGTATAATAGACCAACAAAGAAAAAATCCTGCAATTTTGAGTTTGCGTTTCCAGCTGAGGCCTCTGGGATCTTACTTACCAAACGCAAACCAAAAGCAAGGTATTTTTAGCCAGCCTCCAATTCGAAAACAAACTTATATACCCCCGTACGGTTTCTTTGTGAGCTTTCGATTTGCGAAGGAGGACGGCCACTTCCTCGGGTAGGTCTCTGCTGTTTGCTTTCGCAATTTTTTCCAGTTGCCTCTGGCATTCTTTAGTTTTGCCTTTGCTAGCCAACCATCTGGGAGATTCAATGATGTACCTAGAATGACACGCGCGGATTTGAGGGGGTGCCCAAATTTGAAAATGCGGTAGCTTACGAGGGGCAAAGAAGGAAAAATGCGCAAGGCAACGACGTCGCCAACATGAAGGGCACCCAATCTCTTAAAGTCCACATTAAGATTGGAAGCAAGCACAGCCCGCAAGTGCCGCCTATGGTTTGAAGCATCGCAATGAAAGCCCTGTCCTCGTTCCTCGAGGTTTCCATGCCGATCATCAACGGAGCTTGGTACACCGCAGGGGTGGCCAAGTTCCCCAAGAGCGCGGCGAACAAAAACACCCCGACGTAACCCGCAGTAAAAATCGCCAATATTCGACCTGCCAACAATATTATCAGCGTGAAGAAAAACACCGGCCTTCTTCCAAACCTGAAATCGAAGAGACAGTTAATTCTAATACTTCGGGGACGCAATAATGAAGATCCGATTTAAGTTTTCTGTTTACATACTACAGGATGTAACAACGTATATAGTATACTTCCATGTCACCCAGCTGGCCGAAGACGAACGTGCCGAGGAAGTCGCCGATTTTCGCGAAGACCAAGGCATTCGTGACGTGGAGCTCTCGCTCACAGACCCAGTTTTCTTGGGTGGTGGCGGTCTTTTCGTACCAGGTTTTATCGTACTCCCAACCGTGCTGACATCCTTGAAGAAAGAAATTCGAAACAAAGCACAAAAGTGTCTTTTAAAACCAGTAAAAAAATAAAAACTTTTGATCTATAATGTGGGTCTTGAATTATCAAGAGAAAGAGGAGAATGAAAATGATAACTTTTCTTGAGGTTTTTGCCTCTTTTCTGTTTCATGGAAAGCGCGCTAACTTAATACTATTTTTTTTAAGTGTGAGACTTCCCCGTTTTCTGTTAAAATGCTATATTTGAAAGGTTCGTACAAGAAAATTACGCTACTAGAGGAAAAGTCATTTGCAAATTTTGAATTCAGGAAGTATATTGCTTTACATGCAGTTTTGGAACGTCCTGTATAACAGCTTTAAGTATTGTAGCTTTAACAGTGTGGAACATAAGTTTTTGTAATATTAGTAGATAGGTGCTGCTATTTCTTTTCTTTTGTAAATTAATTTAGCTCAGAGAATGACCGTTTCTAGAACGCGTAATAAAGGATCAATAGCTTGAGTCTTACGTACCTATAACATCATAGAAAGTCGTATTTTCATTTTCGCTACCTCCAACAGCGTTTGATAGATTAAACATTTTGCAACTGCTGAAAGTATAATCTCCTTGCTTATTATGTTCCCTGAAATTAAGTATTTTTAATTAACTGATTTAATGATATCGCTTTTTTTTATGTTACTTCCAAGTGACGTTTCGCTATATCTTGAAAGCAATTCTCAAGCGTTACTGCTGACCTCGATCAGTAAGCGATTTCAACAGATGTATGACTTATTATTTTTGTATTTACAAATTTCTACCACTTACTTTGGAATAGTGAGTGTGATCCACTCGCTCTTGGTAAGATTGGTTCGTTCAATTCCAGGCACGTGACACCAATGTTCCGGAGTAGACAGAGACAGAATTATATTAAAATTCGGCATGATGACGGAAATGGGCAATAAGAAATTGAACAGAACATTGAACCGCTTCTGAAAGAAGCCGTTGTCACCAACGGCCTCCAGTATTTTGTCAAAATTCGGAAAATCGTCGCTTTCGGTCGTCATCCTCAAAACAGAACTAACACATTCGTCCGCCAGACTTTGCTATTTAACTTTGCTCGCTTATCGTCGAGAATTATTGCACACAATGTACTTAACGTCTGCTACTATTATAAGCTCTTTATATTACGTAGATTAATGGTCTTAAATAAAGGACGTCGTGCCACACACTCGGAGGATTTAAGTGATCAACGCTTCTGAATTAGTTATATTTTAAAAGCACTGCCGTTCTATTTTTGTATCGCTTCGAAACCGAAGTAAGTAATTGAGCTATTATGCACTTAACTGGTTATTTGCACGTAAACCCAAGCGTTAATAGCTTGAGTAAATCAACTTTGAGGAGCAAAACTCGTTAAACTGCGCAAAAAGAATTATTAAATTCTTGCCGGTAATGTCAGGCAAAAATTTTCCAAATTACGGGCGGTATTAAACCACACCTACATATTTCATCATTGCGTTAAACCGTATTTACTTATGACAGACATTTTTGCCTTATCTTTGAAAAAATATTACTTCTAATTTATTACACTTGTTCATCTTTGTAGTATTTACTTAACGCGACCGGCCGAGTAAAATAAATTTGCGTGTTATTTTTGCAAAATAAATTAAGACCTTGTTGTTGTTTCCAGTTCTTCACGCACAATAAAACCACAAAGACGCAAGACAACAAAACTAATCAAGAAGTAAACAAGGGTAGTTCGAGCAGTACGCCGGCGAAGACTCAAAGGAGTCGGAGGAACAGTATAGATCTTTACGAGGAGGCTGCCTCAATATTAGGACTGACCTGTTCACAAACCAACAATTGCAAATGTATAGAATGTCAGGTAATGTTAGCTTCACCTTTTCTTTTTGATCATGCGCTAGAATTTTCCCTATTTTTAAAAACATCGATGTAATAATCAACTCCATCCCAGTTCGTTCCCATACATTCTCTGCTAATGGACTGTTAGGAGCTAGGTAAGCCGCTTATATAAAGCTCGTCTTACATCATGTCGGATTACGGGTTGGATAGGGCGACAGGAAATAGGATATGTTACCGCTTACTGCAGTGCGGCCTCATCTCAAGTCAGCTCTGACCCTGCGGGGCCTCAAAAATAACATAAAAACCAACGACGGACGTTACACTTTAATTTATGCCCGCGGAGGAGCTCCGGATAGTCCTTTTTCTAATCCTTTTTCGATCTTACTGCCGAACTTATTAAAGGACGACATATCCGGTGTGCGCCGCACCGTCTGGCGTTCCGACCCGACGACGAAACATGATGTTCAAAATTTAATATGAGGACTTTTCCAACTCGGCTTTATTCGATTTATCGTCGCTGCTTCGGGGGGGTATTAAAGGCGAACATGAAATTTAATGGGCGAACAAAGACAGCAAGCACAAAGACGAAGCTCTGCACGTCAAACTCCTCCGGTACTATGTATATTGTTTAGGACAGATTAAATGATGTACTTATCATCAGTTTCTTATTTTCCAAATATATCTGGCTTGGGCTTCGATGGTAGTAAACATGGTAAACAAAGATCAATGCTTCTTTATGTCATGAAACTCCTGCTGTTAAGGCGTAGAGATACGTCTGGAATCGTCTGGTCTGCCTTTACTCACCCTATATGAACATAAGTGGATTAGATCTGACTTTCCTTGTCTGTTCGAATCAATAAGGTATAAATCGGACAAGTTATAATTCAATCAATTTTTAAGTCCACCCAAATATGGTGTCATCGGAAAAAAAGTTGATAACGAACGTTCAAGAAATCAATAGTGATATCAAAATGTTTCAAGGTCAACCAGAAGTGGGTAGAAGCTGAATTAACTTCGAGATTTCTAATGGTGTGGTTTCTTTTGTGTGTCTTCGAAATTGTAACCTTACAGAAATGTCAGTTCACTTTTTCATTATCATTATTTCTGCCTTTGGTTGTAGACGTTGCTTTTATTTTTTCTTAAATTCCCCTGTGCTTGGTTTACCAATCAAAATCTTTTTTCGTATAACAAAGGGCGAGACAATTGAAGACCTCCTTGGAAAAACGTTGTACCCAACATTTTGGCCATACCAACGAGTTCAGTGGAATTCCATAATATCTGACCTAAATAAATGGTCAGTATGTTATCGTAATAACATTTTTTAATATTCGTTTTTACCGCGAAACAAATTGCTGACCATTTGTTCAGGTCAGGTACTACAGTATTTCATTGAAATAGTCGGTGTGCACACTTGACACGCATGCATTCTTTTGTTTTTTTTTGTTTGTATAGGCCGGCAAATCCTTGGTGCACACGTTCTGTTTCACTTGCTCAACTTGCTCAACTCAGCTTGTCCAAAATTGCATGATTTAGTATCAATCCATCATCAAGCTCTTGTACAATTAATTATCCTACAGACGCTAAGGTCTACTTGTACATAAGGATTGATCATGCATGCTTGTCATGTTTGCAGCTGCGTGTGTAGTCACCTTTACTTTATTTCAATGACACTCGTTGCTTGCATCGTTTTACAAACTTCTTTGTCCTCAGAAAGAAAAATGGGTTTTTGTCGAATAAAAAATCCCATAAGCACCACTGGCAGATGTGCATCATACTGTTACTTCCATGTCAAAACAAATTTGGAACACATGAATCAATGAAAATCATTGGAAAATAAAGCCCTCACAAATATCTTAACAAACTCAAAACTCAAATCCAAATTTTTGCGGTGTATGGATTACACCGCAAAAATTTGGACTTGAGTTTTAGACATCCCTGGGCCCAGGTGGTTGGGAACATGAAAAATCATTGTTAAACCCCCCAAAAATATCTAAAATTCTATTAAATTCCACCAATGGACGCCCCAATATGACTTTTGATTTCCAGAGAAATTCACCAATTTCATGCAAAGGACCCGAAATTTTCAGGAAAATCATTGAGTCCAAATTGATCATCATTTCTGAACCAGGGCATTGGGAATATTTCTTTAAATGCCACCAAAGAAGAATTAAAATTGTATAAAAATCATTCATTTCTCGATTTCCCAAAATAAATGGCTTTTTATTTTCGCAGTACCGAAAAACTGACCATGAAAAAATTGGTAACATATTGCTGGAAATTAAATTAGACAAAAATTGGCTTTCCATGACCCTTCCAGTCCCTAAACCCTTGAAAATGCGAAAAAAATTGTTTGTTAAAAAATCAAAATCCTATTAAAAAGCTTTTATTTTTAACTGAAAACTGAAAATAGTTGGTTCTGTTACTTCGGAATCTCATAAAATCTCTATACTTCAAGAACCTGTATATATTCACCTATTAATTGATTAATACTTTAAACTGGTTGAAATTTATGCATACAGGGTGTCCACGGATCGACTTTTTAAGAGGGAAAACTTTTCTAATATCAACTTTACGAAAAGAGAAGAAAATTCTTCGCATAAAATTTTGCTTGTCAAGAAACTCCAGAAACGGTGCTTCAATTTAAGTTTTGAAGTGCCTGGACTCCGTCTAAAAAAATTCAAATTTCTTAATTTAATTTAATTCTTACTGTTGCAGAAATCAAACTATCATTTTCATTCTTGATTTTAGGTAATAAATATATTCTTTAAAAACTTCTACTGTTCGAGCAATTCCGGAAAACAAACAAAAATTTAGTTTCTTGACTACACCGCTAATTTAAAACGTTAAACTCTTAGACACTAAAGTCACTTGGCAACAAATTCGCGTTGTATTTGTCAGCAGCTGTCCCGAGAAGCCAACTCGAATTGAGACGGGGTGGATTACTAAATGATGTGTAATTAAGGGCGCCAGAGAATTAAGCTCAACTGGAAGCAACCGGAAGCAGTATCGCAAGGTCTCACAGCATGCCCTGGTGTTCCTAAACCCCCCCAGGATATTTTCATACACTCGTGCGTTCAGCATGTGGTTAGACAAATAAAACAACACAGTGAACGTAGAAAATATCTACTAACTTAATCGTCTATAAGGCAGTCACAAGGTTTTCGAAACAATGAACAAACACAACTGAACGTGAACGTGTCGTTGGCGGTAATGGCGAAATGATGCCGTACCGGCGGAGCCCATTTCCTTCTTGCCCGATTGTCTAAACGGACAAGAATCGCTCAAGCAACTTAATCGTCTACAAGGCAGGTAATCATTTGGCCATGCAACGGCCAGCAACTACGACACAAAAGTCTCAAATATCAGAGACTAAACTTAAAGGTTCACTAAACAATTTGACGCGAGAGATCAGTACTGAACTTCCTGTTCCAAAAGATGACGTCTCATAGCGCTATTAATTACCGGTTAAACATACCTGTTTAGCCCAAACAGTTCGTTGGATCGAGATGCAATTTAGTACTTCAGAAGACACGTCGAGTTATTTAACTTCCAGATTTAATTTAATCTTGCATTCACTAATTGCACAGGTTTCCGAAACAATGAACAAACACAACATGCTTCGAACGAGAACGTGTCGCTGGCGGTAATGGCGAAATGATGCCATACCAGAGCCCATTTCCGTCTTGCCTATTGTCTAAACGGACAAGAATCGCTCAAGCAACTTAATCGTCTACAAGGCAGGTAATCACTTGGATATGCAACGGCCAGCAACTACGACACAAAAGTCTCAAATATCAGAGAATAAACTTAAAGGTTAACTAAACAATTTGACGCTAGAGATCAGTACTGAACTTTTTGTCCCAAAAGATGACGTTTCATTCCACTATTAATTACTGGTTAAGCATACCTGTTTGAGCCAAACAGTTCTTTGCATCGAAATGCAATTTAGTACTTCAGAAGACACGTCGAGTCAATTAATTTCCAGATTTAATTTAATCATGCATTCACTAATTGCACAGGTTTCCGAAACAATGAACAAACACAATTTGCTTCGAACGTGAACGTGTCGCTGGCGGTAATGGCGTAATGATGCCGTACCGGCGGAGCCCATTTCCGTCTTACCCGATTGTGTAAACTGATAAGAATCGCCCAAGCAACTTAATCGTCTACAAGGCAGGTAATCACTCGGCCATGCAACGGCCAGCAACTACGACACAAAAGTCTCAAATATCAGAGACTAAATTTAAAGGTTCACTAAACAATTTGACGCGAGAGATCAGTACTGAACTTCTTGTCCCAAAAGATGACGTCTCATAGCGCTGTTAATTACCGGTTAAACATACCTGTTTGAGCCAAACAGTTCGTTGCATCGAGATGCAATTTAGTACTTCAGAAGAGACGTCGAGTCATTTAACTTCCAGATTTAATTTAATCTTGCAATCACCAGTTGCACAGGTTTCCGAAACAATGAACAAACACAACTTGCTTCGAACGTGAATGTGTCGTTGGCGGTAAGGGCGAAATGATGCCGTACCGGCGGAGCCCATTTCCGTCTTACCCGATTGTCTAAACTGATAAGAATCGCCCAAGCAACTTAATCGTCTACAAGGCAGGTAATCACTTGGCCATGCAACGGCGAGCAACTACGACACAAAAGTCTCAAATATCAGAGACTAAATTTAAAGGTTCACTAAACAATTTGACGCGAGAGATCAGTATTGAACTTTTTGTCCCAAAAATAAGGTCTCATAGCGCTATTCATTACCGGTTAAACATACCTGTTCGAGCCAAACAGTTCGTTGGATCAAGATGCAATTTAGTACTTCAGAAGACACGTCGAGTCATTTAACTTCCAGATTTAATTTAATCTTGCATTCACTACTTGCACAGGTTTCCGAAACAATGAACATACACAACTTGCTTCGATCGTGAACGTGTCGGTGACGGTAATGGCGAAATGATGCCGTACCGGCGGAGCCCATTTCCGTCTTGCCCGATTGTCTAAACGGATCAGAATGGCTCAAGCAATCGAGAAAATGGCGAATAGAATTCCGAATGCCGGCGGTGTAGAAACTTAACATAAGAGTTAAAGCGACGTTGCCACGTCTACATGCGAATCAACGTAGAGGCTCTGTTGTCGAAAACAGTTCGGTGAATTAATCTACAGTTTTAATTTGTTCAAGCAATAACATAACACCCTGTGTAGTGTCTGAAAATCTTATATTTTTGAATGTAACATTGTAGAAGTTATTGCTGTAAATTTGAATATTTCAGACACATTGTGGTCAAAACTCTTAAATTTAGGTTTGGTTTTTGAAGTTGCTCGAACAATAGACTTTTTTCTTGATACCTTATCCTATTTCTTATAGAAGATTTAGTTCAAGTTTTTGAAAAATTTAGTAAATTGAATGATTAGAAGTTAATCAGAATCAAAAACTATCACATAAAATATACAGATCCCGCCACATTAAGTAGGCATACCCTAGGCAGTCTTAAGGCCACCACACACGATGATGCATTTTAGCTTAGGTTTTGCCCGCACAGTTCTTAGCCTTCAAGCCAAGCAAAACGAAGCGTGTGTGCTTAAAACGATACAATACACAATGAAAGTAATGTCTATCGTTTTAAGCTCATAAAAAGCCTGGCCTTTACAGTGTGAGCATAAGTACATACACGCGAACTCTATTCGAAATGGTATAATAATAATTTTATACGTAATTACTTTGCGTATACACATACACGTAGTTAATATAAATATTCAAGATAATGATACGTATAGGTGGGATTAGTGAGTTATCCTGGAAATGGGATTAGAAATACAATGCAATAGGATTCCAGCGCATGTAACATCCCACATATTAGCATACAAGCCCGTAACACTGATCTTCCCATTTGATTACATTTGCCGATGCTTGCGGATTTAAATTTAGTGCCTACTTGAAGCGGTTTTATCTGTATATACTAACTTGCAAGCCATATCTTTAACCCAAGAATTTCTTGTTACAATAGGGTAGAAATTGAGTCACATCTTGTACAAGAAATAAGGTAGCCTTCTGCTTGAAGTCTAGCATCAAATAAGGCGCAGAAAAACAATTTTCTATTAAATGATAAGCATATGCTTTGCATGGAACTTGATATACGTTTCACGTTTCCTTTAAAAAAAGAAGATGAAAAATGATCATCGCTCTCCTCTTACGTATTTCCGAACGATTCAATTACAGATTGCAAGACCTTGTTTGGAATTTATTTGTTAGTTATTCGGTTTTCAAAGTAGGTTTTACGTCACGAAGTTATACCCGCAGAAAACAGAAGATTTATACGAACCTATACATTTCATCCCTCGTCACCGGCGAATAATTTACGAGCCAGACACCTGAAATTACATTTCGGGAAGCGCCCCCGCCTAAGACACGCCGAATTCAAACGAGCCGCGACTAAATAACACCCTATTTTTCAGTGTCATTATTTCGATTTCGAGGAGGAAATTGATTTCTCGACGGGAAGCGACTACATGGTGGATCACACCTCGACCTGCACCATTCAATAACGAAGAGCTTCCCGAAAAGGTGGAAGGAAGACGCGTTCGCCGCCCTCCGTTAAACCCGAAGGGGTTTCTCCTCGTCAGAATTTGTTTTGAGTTTTTTTTTTAATCGTACGGAAAGCAAATTTCTTCATTACGTGTTTTACTGTAAATAATTGTAAGCCACTTAATAATATATTCTAAGTATTACCAATTTAAGATTTTATTTACCCCCCCATTACATCCTCCTCCTCGATTCCAATCAAACATCAAAAAAAAAATATTGACTCAAAGTATAGCTTTTTATTTATTTTAAAAATCGGATATTTGATTTTAGAGGGAGGAGAGAACTTTTGGTGGTTTTTGATAAACGAAGTTCTGAATTATTCATCTCATATATTTAAAAAGCAATTCCTTTTTTTTGTGCGGGGAGGAAGGTTAAAAATTCTTGCTTAATCGACTCGGGGGGGCTTCCCGAAAGCAATTCCGCTCCGCACTTAATTATTCCGTAAAATTTACCGGTTCAATGAAGTTTCGAATCAATTACTTTACCGACGCTCCGATTATTCCGGATTAAAATTATTCAAATTAAAGATCACGACGGGATTTTCGGATTGCGTGACGTTCTCGAAAGGACGGGGCGGAAATATTTCGAGTTTCAATGTTAATTTGCAATTAACTAAACGGTATCTTGTTACATATTCATCATAACGAAATTGGTAACTAAGTTTTTTTTTGAAATATAACAAATTAGGGTCATTATACAGGGTCTTCCTGACACATTTTATTTCTTTAACAAAATGAAAACTACCTGTACTTTCTGTTTATTCATATATACATGTCTCTTCGATGTCAATCAGCTTTTCATAAGCCCAAAGAAAATGAAGCATAGTGACTTGTGTATTCAATATCATATTTCACTAAATACGCGATACTTACGCAACATAATTTTATGTATAGAGAATGCAATAGGTTTTCAATCTTATTTTGGTCAAAATCTTGGAAAAAAAGTTAAGGGTATATAAATTTTAATGTGCTGTCTTCGACGAGACAAACATGTTGACAATCTGAAATTTACATCAATACTAAACCTAACGAAACACGAGGTTCACTTGTTAAACAGATTAACACTCCCAACTTGTTCGGAAACTCCTGTAACACGAAAAGGGCCCGAGCTCAGGTAACCTTAACTGCATTTAGCCGGCTAACCCCCATCAAAACTTTCCCTTGTGCTTGTGTACTTTGGGTTTTAGGACGAGGATTAACATTTCATTACGAGACAAGTTAACGTTAATCACCGTCGCGATGTTGATGTTTCCCAAAAACAACCACTGATTTCACAAAACTGTTTATTTATGTCATAGTAGGTAAAGTTATTGCAAAATGAAATAATAAACTATATAGTATACATTAAATGGAATGTATTATAATGATAAGATCTTAAGAAAAACTAACTAACATGTAAAATATTTTCGTATAAAGATTAATTAATTAATTAATTAATTAATTAAAACACATCGGGTAGTATGTATGTATGTACCTAAAGTAATATCTGAGTTAGTCGTCGGTGCAAGATACAAATACCTTTGTGCATTGCGTAATTACAATAAATTCCGTTAGTATGTAGGCCTCTATGTAGACGATATATCTTTAATACACGAACACAAGTACAAGTAAAATTTCTGCACTTTTCTGCCATATTTCGCACGGTAATCATAATGAAACCCTGTAGGTATTACTGTATATATTCACTTATTTCTACATGGTGTTTTGCAACAGTGGTTGAATCGAAGGGTCAGATACACTCCTGAGAACTTAAATCTACAAGAAATCATTTCGGCTAACTTCACCCAATCAATAAATACGTATATACGTGTTTCCTCACCATAACAACTCAATCGTTGAAGTTATTTTTATTAAGTAAAACGCTTTGCTTACCGAATCGAAATTTAAAAGAGAACTTATTTTCCGCGTCATTAACTTCAGCAACTTTCGTTCGTTCGGGGGTGGACTCCTAAGTAAAGTTCAAACGCGAATAAAATCTCCAATTTAAATGCAAAACTGCTCATTAAAGAATGCAAATACCCGACGGAGACACAAGATCAAAGACGCCCAAGTCAAAGTAAGTCATCGATGAACGAAGTATTACACCTAAGTCGAAAAGAATCTAAAATAATAATAATAATAATAAATTCAACGTAATGAGCCGCACGTTCGTTTGTGTGGAAGAAAGGCGTTCGACGTTAAGGCAGTAATTGATATGTTGTGAGTCCGACGTTGACGACGAATTTCGATTCCTTTCGGCATTTTTAGGAGACAGAAAAACGGAAAATTGCTTGTGCCCTTCAAGGTTTAATCGGTAAAGAAGTATCTCAGTACAATTTTGGTTTTGGCGTTCCTGTTTATTGCCCTTTAGAAACAATTAACAAACGGTAAAACAAATTTCTTAATTTCTTCAGATGTCAGTTAGATTTTTTCTTTTAAAAAGATAATAAATAATTGCAAAGACAAATCTGCACTTCAGACAAAAAGGAATGTGACATAAATACGAAGCGGGCTGAAAAATTCTGGGCATAAAGTACTAGATGTCAACCTATCTATTTATTACGTTTGTTACTAATTAAGTATCTTTCTGGGCTGTAGTGTGGTTCAGTGGTTAGCCTAGCCGACTTTGGATGTTGTGTCAAGTTGCAGCGTGGGTTCAAATCCCAAAGAAAATGTTTGTTCTGTCCGTTGATTGACCAAGATGAGTTTACACATAGTATGAGTAATATCAAAAATGAACGGGGACTGCGCAAAGTAAAACAGACAAGACAAGGCAAGGCAAGTACCTTTCTATCAGTTTCGTTTCGCTCTGAGGAATTAAACGAACATTTCAAATTAAAAAGTGTTTCATTTTTCAAATTCTTCTTTAAGTACTTCAAGCCGAAAACTTTTCAACCTCCCCTCGTAAGACAATGTGTAGTTGAATCATCGATTTAGAGTACAATACAAAATTTATTTATTTCATTAATAATTTTTTTTTAACTTCAAATTTAATTATCTTGCAGGGCTGGGCAATTCACCTAAAAATGAAATAAATTTCCTGCTACATTAAAAGACAATGTGACACATAATTGAACATCAATGCTATTTATAGTAAATAACAGGATGTTAATTAAAATAAAACAGAAAATTCTTTGCCGGAAACTCAAATTATATTTGCCATAAAACTAAATCAAAATTAGAGTCTTCGAAAGATGCAATTATGAAATACATTCAAATATCAATTAATTAATAAACATACTTGATTTTGTCTGCATTCATTTTCATTATAAGTTCTATAAAACGTCTCATTATACAGAGCGTCAACAGATGATTCCAATTCCCTTTAATTTTCTAATATTCAAAACAGAAAAAAAAATGTTCAATGCAAAATTTATAAAGAGTAACTAGTTTAAAGTGTTCACAAACAATTTTTTAATCCGAACGCTCCGTGCATTAGTATGATTTTCAATTTTCGTTTGAATTCTAACCAAACTTTATGTATGTCGATGTCGTATGTGCAAAAGTAAGTAAATGTCGTAACGTTTGCACTTTGCACTATGTTTTTAAACTAAAAGGAGTTGCAAATTTCTAAACAAATTTAATTGGCTCAAGTTAGTTCATCAAAAACTAATTTAGGCCCAGTTTTACAATGACGGTTTAACTTTGAGCCCAAGCTTAAATCTTTCACAACAATTGTTGAAATAATCGTCGCTAAGGGTTTAAGCCTCAGCTCAAAGTTGAGCTGCAATTGTAAAACTGGGCCTTAGTCACTTCCTAAGTTTATAAATTTTTAGAATAATCAGTTCCGACAATAGGTCTGCTTACAGTTTTGAATTATGACAGACGTAAATTTTGAAAATCAAGTTTTGGGGGGGGGGAGTTGTGTGAAACTAACAGCCAATAGCATCAAGACATTTTGGCGGGCAAACTTTAATTGATCCCATCTAGTAGAAAATAAGTCCTAAGTCGTCTCAACAAACATGTTTGAAAGATAATGTAACTGAAAAGTAAAATAAATTCTTTTGTTTCTCTTAGGCCTAATTTTTTATTATTATTTTTTGTTTGTTTTTTTTTTTCGGATAAACTGACTTTTTCTGCACAAGATGTTTCAATAGAAGGAAGATCGAGTAGAAAATGCAAAGATTGAATAGAATATAGCAACTATATTCTCCTAATTATTATCTCTGCATTGCTTGAGAGTTTTGTTCTGTGATAGGCATTTGCAGTTTATTTTAAATTTTATTTTTTTAATTTATCTGCCTTATAATGTCCTGGCAATCATTGTATCGACAACAGTTGCTAAGGCTATTATTAGGCAGATAATATACAAGGAAGTTAAAAGACCGGGCCTTGGGGCCAGTTTTTCAGTTGGGGTTTAACTTTAAGCGCCATTTTATTCCCATGGAATCAATTGTCCTTACAATCGTCACCATGGGAATAAAGCGAAGCTTAAAGTTAAACTGTGATGGAAAAACCGGGCCCTATTGCATAGTTTTAACGAAAAAAAAAAATTTTCTCAATTATAAACGACCTTAATACAAAATTTTTTGTTGCAAATCGTTTTTGATTGCAGTTAAAACCTATTATTATTATATTAGGAGCAAATCTGCTTCAGTTTGTCTATCCTACTGCAATGTCAGGTCAAAAAGCGATCGTAAGATGTCGCTGTTTTATCTGTTCATCGACCTTAATACACTTAGGCTAAGTTTCTCAGTGTCCAATTAAACCAGCGATTTATTAACTGCTGGTTAAGTAGCAGACCACATTTTTCCTTCAAAACTAAACTACATTTAACATTAATTAGAGTTTTATTTTTTTTTTGGTTGTTCAGACAGCGATTAAGATGTAAAACGTAGTTTAACCGTGAATTTAGATGTAAAACGTAGTTTAACTGTGAAAGAAAACTGTGGGGTGATACTTAATCAGCAGTTAATAAATTGATGGTTTAATCGGACACTGATCAGCTCAGCCTCAGTGAGCAACTCAGCCATAATCATATACATATCTCAGAGGATCTTTTAATGCATAAAATATAACTGAAGCTATTAAGTAGGTACATCTGGAAGTGCATTCACTTTGTATACGTATTAAGTACTACGAATGCTGAATGAAAACGTAATACAAAGTATCATGCTCAATGATAACGTACTCTTGCAAGCAAACACCAACATTATGAACATTCAATGGCAAATATTTAAAACAGTCATCATTTACTATAAGGGCCACGAAATTTCCCAGTTGTTATCACTTTCACTGATCATGATAGTACATCATAGTCTATAAAATTTAAAAATATATGCGAATTTTATAAAAATTTGTGTCATCAGAACAATTTGAGGTGAGTCTGAGACTGTAGTTCCTTTGAACGGTTTGCGAAACGTCGAAACCGATTTTAGATTTAGATTTAGATCAGATGCAGCCTACAAGGTTGTTAAAGAGCATTTCAAATTACTCGAAAATCGTAAAATACTTGACCTTAATGTTTAAAATGAAGCCAGTTTCTTAAAACTTTTTTGTTAGTACTGTAAAGTCATTAAAATTAGAAAGAGAAGCGAATCACAATCTGTAACCGTCATCGCCATCGCACATGAAGGATTTTATGAGTTGCAAACAATTTGAAATGTTCTGTTTACGTTCTCTGTTGAACTAAAATTTAATTAAGGATTCAAAAATGCGCTCAGTTTAAACAAGCGTATTGTCAGCTTATAGTAGCCTGTATTTTATGAAGTCGCAGTTTCTCGTTTAAATCGCATTAAAAAGTGCGACTTCATAAAATGCAGGCTGCTATACATCTCGTATAAACAATGCTCAAAGTGAATATCGAAAAAAACTTCTTTGAAAGTTTTGCATTAAATATCTCCTTCCCTTTTTAAAAATTGCAAAAAGAAGGTAAAAAAAGGGTTGGGAATTCTCGCGTTCACACCCTACATCAAATATACTATGAATATATATATATTTTTTTAACTGATTGAGTAGTGAACCTGAATGTGATCATTTTTAATGCTACTGGAAACTCTTAATTAAAAAAGAATAGAATAAAAAATGAGCAACGACTGCGGCTAGTTTCTTCTGCCATCTTCAGCAAATTAAATTAAACTGGTTTCTATTTACAAGGGCGAAACAGTTCAGCTAACTTCCACCAAACGTTACAATGATTATGAAAATACAGAAGAGTTAATTTAGTAAAGGTAAACAAAAGTAGAATGAAATATTTATGTATGAATCGTGCATTAAGTCAAAATTAAAATGATTAAATCTTCTTCGATTCTAGTTTGCTTTAAGCACATATTGACAAATATTTCGTTTGGAATTTAGTAAATAATGGTGTTTTTGTATGGCAGAAACCATGACAATGTGTGTTATTATTTATTTACTTATATACTTATTTACTAATTCATTGATTAATTTAGTTCTGGTAAAAATTTGATTTAGTAGATAATACTTAAAGCACTCAAAAATATATTTCTTTTTAGGTTTGTCGGATTGAATTCTCTTCTGAATTTGCAATAAACGAGAAAACCAAAATCTTTCACAAAATTCAACTTGCACCTGTAAATTACAACGAGTATCGTACACCTAGTCAGTTACATATGAAAATATTAGTTTCTTTTTTTTTTATACACGTACATGCACACACACAAATATGTATCTTTTTTTTTGTTCTAACTAGGTCGCTACGCAAGTAAATTCATTTAATTACGTCAGGCAACAATAACATACGACGATTACTACCACGAAATGCGCACTTTGTCATTTGGAGGTTTGTACGTATGTACCTAATACACGTCCTGCCTATTTATTTAAAATGGGATTAATTTGTGCACGGTTTTCTTTTCATGATTAAACACTTCGTCTCCAATTAGTCCCTGTGTTACAGTCGGCTTTGCGTTCCAAAAGGAACCAAAGCAGTTTAATTAATATTTAGAATTAGTTCTATCACTAGAGTATGTTTTTTTCTTTTTGTTCATGTCTATGTACACATTATCCTAACAGTAAATACAAGTACAGTTGCATATTAAGCATTGCAAATATGATAACAAATTATAATACCGTTTTCTGCATATGAATTAATTTCTTGCATCCGTTTCAAATCTGTAAGTATAGTTGCCTAACTGGCTAGAGCTGGAAGAGAAGTCCAAAAACCGTTTAGTCAATTTAATAATAGAAACTACTATCCAACTATTAGCAGATTGTATTAAACAAACAGCAGATTCTCTTATTAAATAGATACCAGATAAATCGATAATGGTTTTTGGAATCCACTTATCCTCTTCTTCCCATTTAAGCAATCGTACTTATACATTTGAAGCGGAGACCCTCATATTAAATTAAAATGAGATTTAACCCCAAACGCCCATCTACTCTCGTGATTATCTATCTACAGCATCTTTTTAGTCAAAAAAAAAAGTGATGGATTCAATATTCAATGCAATAAGCGTTGTTGTAGATGAGGACTTGCTTCAAAACGATGATAACCCAATCGTTACGACAAAACAACAATATCTAACTCTAACGTACGAGATCATACGAAAGCGCCTATAGGTATATCAGATTATAGTACACAAAATATATACATGTATTATAACGTTTATTACACTAATTTACTCTTGTGTTACTCAGGATAGGAAGGCTCTCTCCTCTCTCTCCAATGCTTGTTTGTAACGACCGGAAAATTATTTCCAAAATTTTCTTCTTACAATATACTACAGGCTGTGCCGTGCATGACTTCCGAAATAAACATCGGCGTTCCCGCCCCCAAACCCCCGTCTGTTTTCTCCTGCTCGTTTTGCTCGTACTCACAATCGAAATAGTGACTTTGACAGTCGAAGCAACGGCACTGATCCGACATCTTACACGTAATTCCGAATTGCTTCGCAACCGCCCTGTATAATTCCTTGCTGGATTTGTGGAGTATTTCCGGGCCCTTGGTGGGGGTTGATCCACCAGCTTGTGCCTGTAGCCTCGTCTACAAAAAATTTCTTCGTTTTGTTAAACCGTTAAACCTTAAAGAAGAGAATATTTTATTTACCTCTTCCAGGACGAAATCGTAAGACGGCGGAGGACTGGAAGGTATGGTCTCTTGTCCTTCGGCCGCCTCCAGGATCGCAGGTACATTCGTTTGAGGACTGTTGAGCTCGCTCTCGCAATTATCAGGGCTCTCAACCGAGTTGCTCCTCGTCGAAGGATTGGACTTCGACATTCTGCTGAACCTGAACTTGAACGGCGCCACTTTTATTTTTTTCGAAAGGAAAGCTCTTGAATGTATATGGTTTTTTGTTTCTTTGTGCGCAGGAGTTCCGCCGATGACCTCGTCGCGACGGCCTTTTAAAATGTACCCAAAAATAGATTTCTTATTCCTTATGAACTAGCTTGATTTTGAAAATCAGTCTCGCCCGTTATTTTTTCTGTTTCTTTTTTTTTTTTTTGATAAATTATTTCGTGAATGGTCGTTTTCTTCGCGCTGTGTGTTTCAAATCATAATGGTGATGATGCCTCGGCTAATCGGATTCGCTGTGAAATTAAACACAGTTTCATTATTTTCAAAAAAAAAAAAAAGATCATGGGGCCATGAAAAGAATAATAAATTTATATAAATCAACTTAATTGATTTTGATTATGTATAACATTTACTTGTTCGTTAGTCAATTCATATGCAAAATATACAGGGTGAGGGGGGCTAGATCGATGTATTCCTTAATTTCGTTTTTAATCAATTATTGAATAATTAAATTCAATAGTTTCTGATGCATGTGAATGTTTGTGTTTTTCTTAAAAATACACTCCTTAATGCCACTTAGCGCAAATTACTCAGCAACAACTTTTTCTTCATATTTAAATAAGACAAGTTAAGATAACAAAAAATATGATAAATGTACGTCAATAAAATAATAGAGAAAATAAAAAATTAACACATAACTAAAAGAAACTCAAAAGAGAAACAGAAGTAATTCATATCAGCGGGTCAAAGAGAGGTCGAGAAGACAAATTTTTTGGCAGCCATCATAAAAGATGTTATTCAAAATTCATTCATTACAAATACCTATATACTGGGCGTCTCAAAAATAGTGTCAATCCTTCATAGTTGCGTGTGCAGATTCTTTATTTATATTTTTCCAAAAATTTAAAACTGTCCAAAGTTAAACAATTTTTTTTTTTATTAATATTTTAATACAAATTTTTGCTGATGATAACAGAAAAACAAGTGAATATCGCATAACTGAGATATAGACTGAAATACAATTTCTTTAAATAGAACACTTTTGATTCTTATACATATTTGAAACCTTAAATGACAATCGCATTTCTTTCTTTAACCAAATTTTAATTTTTTGTTTAATTAAATCCTAACATTTCGTCTAAGAGACGGTTATTCACATTTTATACCGGAGATTCCCAAAAGGGTCGCTATCGACCTCTTGTATTTAAATATTATTATCAGAGGTTCTCAACGGGGTCGGTATCGATCTGTTATAGGTTAATGAATACTTGAAAAAGGTATTGAAACTTTAGTGGTCTGCTTTGGGTTTTTCAGGGGGTTTGAGTTGTTAAGTCTTGTTTATGGAGGCCTAGCTGACTAATTTATAAAAAAAAGTATTATTATCAGGGGTTCCCAACGGGGTCGGTATCGATCTCTTGTACGTCGATGAATACTTGAAAAAGGTATTGAAACTTTAGAGGTCTGCTTTGGGTTTTTCAGGGGGTTGGAGTTGTTAAGTCTTGTTTAATGGAGGCCGAGCTAACTAATTTATAAAAAAAATATTATTATCAGGGGTTCCCAACGGGGTCGGTGTCGATCTCTTATAGGTCGATGAAGACTTGAAAAAGGTATTAAAACTTTAGGGGTCTGCTAGGGGTCTTTCAGGGGGTCGGAGTTGTTAAGTCTTGTTTAATGGAGACCCAACTGACAAGTTTATAAAAAAAGTATTATTATCAGAGGTTCTCAACGGGGTCGGTATCGATCTCTTGTAGGTCGATGAAGACTTGAAAAAGGTATTGAAACTTTAGGGGTCTGCTAGGGGTCTTTCAGGGGGTCGGAGTTGTTAAGTTTTGTTTAATGGAGGCCTAGCTGACTAGTTTATAAAAAAAAAGTATTATTATCAGAGGTTCTCAACGGGGTCGGTATCGATCTCTTGTAGGTCGATGAAGACTTGAAAAAGGTATTGAAACTTTAGGGGTCTGCTAGGGGTCTTTCAGGGGGTCTGAATTGTTAAGTCTTCTTTAACGGAGAGCTAGCTGAATAGTTTATAAAAAAAATTATTATTATCAGGGGCTCCCAACGGGGTCGGCATCGAACTCTTATAGGTCGATGAAGACTTGAAAGAGGTATTGAACCTTTAGAGGTCCGCTAGGAGTCTTCCAGGGAGGTCGGAGTTATTAAGTCTTATTTGAATGGAATTAAATTAGCTGAACAGTTTATAAAAAAAAACTAAAAGATTTGCAAATAGTACTAAATCAATTTGAATCAGCTCGAATAAAAAAGAGAGAAAAAAAAAGTTCAATTGATTATCAAAATTTTTGACTTTGAATTTGTTTTGAATTTTTTAATTATTAACTTAAATTAAATTTTTGGTTCTGAAGTTCCTGAGTTTCACACAATTCTTGTCTGACTGACGATCGTCTTTTATTTTTATTTTATTCGATTTTATTCGTATATTAGAAGTCTATCGTCTTTTATTTTTATTTTATTCGATTTTTATTCGTATATTAGACTTCTAATATACGAATAAAATCGAATAAAATAAAAATAAAAGACGATAGACTTCGATTTTATTCGTATATTAGAAGTCTATCGTCTTTTATTTTTATTTCATTCGATTTTTATTCGTATATTAGACTTCTAATATACGAATAAAATCGAATAAAATAAAAATAAAAGACGATAGACATCTAATATACGAATAAAATCGAATAAAATAAAAATAAAAGACGATCGTCAGTCAAACAAGAATTGCGTGAAACTCAGCAACTTCAGAACCAAAAATTTAATTTAAATTAATAATTAAAAAATTCAAAATAAATTCAAAAAGTCAAAAATTGCGATCAATCGGTGGGATTAAAATCTAAAACAAAATCGTCTTAAATTGTACAAAAAAAGAAACAAAAGACACGATCAATCGATAATTTAAAAAATAAAAAGTCATGTCAAATAAAATTAAACCGAAGATGAAAAAAGAACTTGATGATTAGTTGTTATTTTAAAAGAAAAAAAAATATAACAAATAAAATCGAATACAAAGATACGCAAAGGTCCATTACATTAAAAATCAAATAAAATAAAGTCAAATGAGGAATGTATAAACATATAAAATGATGATAAAATTAGGAGCAGAATAAAAATTTTATAAAATTAATAATAAGTCAAATTGATTTAAAAACTGACAAATTTTGTCACGATCCAAAGAATAATCTGTAAATATTAATTAGTTAATAATTAAAAACAATAAAGTCAAATCGAGTAAAAGAGGAAACAAAACGGCGATCAATCGACGGGATTAAAGTGTAAAATAAAATCACACTCAGTAATCGTAAACGAAAACAAAAAGCGATCAATTGATAATTTAAAATAAAACTAAGTCAAATAAAATCGAACAAATGATAAATGGTAAATGGTAGTTAAAAAATAAAAACAAAACGAATCTATTAAAAGAAAAGAAAAATAAACAAAGCTCGATCAACTGATTATATTGAAAATTCAATGAAATAAAGTCGAATGAGGAATTAAAAAAAAGCAAAACAAAAGAGTGAATCAAAGAGAATCAAACTGAAATCAAATCAAGAAAAGAAAGCAGACAATCGACGTATAATCAAAAAATTAAATTAAATAAAGACAAATAGAATAATAAATTGTCACAATTTAACAAAATTTTCAGTTTGCATTAAACATTATTCATAAATCTGCACCTGCTGTTCGTTTTTTTAATATTATTTAAATCTGAATGGGGTTCGAGGGATATTTTTATTTTCTTGTAAGTGGTGGATGGTTTTAAAAAAGATTGGAAACCCCTGCTTTATACGCACGCATCAGAACTTACACTATCAAATACAAATATCTCGAAAACTACTCGTTGTATATAAAAATTATTCAGAGAAATTGTTATCAGAATATTTAATTTGGGATACAATTATGTACAAATACACCGGGTGTTCTATTTCAGAAAACAAAATGTCAGTTTATATCTCGGTTATTCGATGGACACTTGTTCGGTAAACATCAGTAAAAACTCTGAAAATTCTGTACGAGTTTTGCATGAAACATTTCTTTCTAAGTTCAAAAATGAAAAGAGGGTTAAAGGGTGTGGAAATTCTCGCGTAGTCACCCTGTACCTACTTTCAATACTTTTTCTGTGATCGATTTCATACTGCACAGGTATAGTTGCGGTCTTTGAAAACTGATATACTTTGAGAAGTACAATATTTTGTCAGTGTAAACTGAATGTCACTGAAATTACTCTAATTACTGCTATCGGTTTTTTCAATTTTGACACTGACATCAAAGTGATAGATGAAGGCTTGATTTAAACATTACAAAATTACGATTTTTTGACGTTCATGTCAATTCTCAATCTATTTACCAGTTTGCAAGGGCCGCAACTGTACCAAGCTTATAACAGACGGACACCATTTTTGAGACACCCTGTACAACTACATTTTCTGAACTTTTCTCATTGATTTTTCCCATTTGTACTTAATACAATTAGTTGATATTTTCTTCCTTTCTGCATTGACACTAATGAATTCTGTATTGCTGGATCTTTTTAATTATATTTTCTTTTGACCTCTTCCTTTAAATCCTCAGTTTTTAATCTGGTTTATATTTCGGAACGCAGTTTACTTAAATATAAAATACATGTGTTTATTAACGATTTTAATTCGAAAATTTAATCACAAAGTTGCCTTGTTTACTTTTAATTAAAATTATGTCAAACTTGAATTTGACTCTTGTTGGCATCGTATCGTCAAAAATAGAAACCATTAAGAAAAGTAAAAGCTCCTAAACTTGACGTATGTATGTAGACAGATCGGATAAGACTTGTGATTGTTTTTTAGGACGAATTTCTGAGCATCAAAAACAATTTTGACAGGATCAATTCAACAATGTTTATTTTCTTTTCTTTGAACGAAACTAAAAAAATAGGAAGCCCCTGCTTGATTTTGATTAATTAAATCTATGGAGTTTTCGCTTTTAATTCGTAGTTAGTGATTAATTAATAAATTCTTAATTGTTTGTTATTATTTAGTACTTCTAAAAATTTGACTATTTTGTTCCTATTTGCTTGCCTAAATAAAGTTGAGCTGCGTCCTAACAATGAAGGCGCATACAAGTTATTGATCTATTATGACTGGGGTGTCTCCTTCCAAATAATTAAAAACAGAATGCAACAGGAAATTAAATACAATCGATCGCATTGAAACTAATTTTTAAAACAGTCTTTCTGGCAGAAGTGAAATCGCAACAGTCATTGTCACTAGGTGCATATTAACATTGTTGTTATACCCCTTCTGAATATTGAATTAGTCAACTAATGCCGCCCTTTCTTCGCCTTGCAAGATCATTTTGGATAGTCGTTTTACTTACCTGCTAGTTTTCGCAATGTGAAAATCGACGGAAAACCTATTCTGCACTAAATATTCACATATTGTTGAAAAGCACAAAAACTTACACATTAGGCCAAATAAAACGCGTTCGTTTTGTAATCGACGCCGGCGTCGGGGCGCTGTGCGTCGCCACAGCGCCATCTGCACGCATGAAAGCGAACCCGCACGTTATTGACTATTTCCAGAAGAAATTTAAAACGAAATTTCGTATTTCAAAACACGATTGGAAATTGTCGTAAAAGCAAAATCATAAGAAAGTATTTTACAAAACAATAATATTGTTGTATACGCCTTCTTCATGATTAATACAAAAAAAAAGGGAAACTGGGAAATCAGAGCGATTTAAATTTCGCGCCAATGCAGGGGGTCGTTCAGAATAAGCGCCAGGCGTGTAAACGTTTGTATCTTTCTCGTTCATTATGAGTTAGAGACACATAGCGTTTTCGAGTCACTTGCGCGGGTTGCTTGCGTCTCGTTTTATCACATGAGGTTAAAACAAGATGCAAATACTCTGAGTACAGACAGTGCAACTAAATCGAAAACGCATAAGACACACATAAGCTGCTTGACTTTAATTGTCACTATCGGTTTTCAAATTTTAAGAATCAAGAAACGAAACGTGGCTTCTTATTCACGTCGGTCAATTTTCACTATTTTATTTTTATTTGATCGCATCGTAACTATGTCATTTGTTCATTAAGCGTTCTTATAAATTTTAGGTTATGTGCGCTCAAGAAAACAGACTCGTTCTTTTCTCGTATTATAAACAAATCGATTTTCTACTGCTACTTTTCCAAGAACAAATTATTGGATGCAATACAATGCGAAGCTCAAAGTTTTCGATAATTCTGAAAAAAAGGGCTGCCAACAATTGTAAAAAGTGCTTTCTAGGCGTTGGTTTTAATTTAGAAAAGTAGGGCACATTGAAAGTTTTCGATAAATCTGTAAAAAAGGGCTGTCAACAAATATAAAAACTGCTTGCTTGATTTTAATTTAGAAAAATAGGTCACAATGGAAGTTTTCGATAATTCTGCAAAAAGGGTTGCCAACAATAATTGTAACTTGGGGGGAACTTTTTAAATTAAGGGGAAGCAATCGGCATTCATTCAATATTATTTATTCTTCGGCATTTCATATTTAGAATTCATCATTTATTATCTTATTGGCGTTATCATTGTTATTTGTAACTTTGTTGTGGAACTGTTTGAGTTGGCAATTCTGAACTCTATTTTGTAATGGTACAACCGGAATTGTTCATCACTTCCTGTTCGTTGATGGCTTGACACTGGCAGCCTTCTAATTGACAAGTGTTTCAGAATCAAAATAAACGCTCGACGTAACCTACAATTTTGTCGCCAAGTCCAATATCTGTCAAATTAATCAACAAAACATATCCCGTTGCACTGTTGCAAATATTTGAATAAAAAAATGCTCTTGAATGTGATGCCAACTCAAACAGTTCCGCTTGATCACCCAGTATAATTGTTAAACTTGACGGAATCATCGTAGAATCTCTCTCAAAAAAAAAAGGAACTTAGCCTTTCCGTGTACAAATAACGTCATTAACAAAATTTTGAGCGTAGAATGTTAGTGGAAATAATCTTTAAAAATATTTGCAAACACACTAATCCGTAATTTTATTTTTATTGGAAAAACTCACATGATTGCTTACCACGTGCTTCCCCACTAACTACGTCATAAAACTCTTGTTTCCACGGTTACCGATGGCGAGAAAAATTTAAAATTTGAATCGCAAACACCTATAAAAATATTTCGGTAATAATTATTTACAAAAGCTACAAGTTAACGTATGAAGATGAAGTTTTGCACATAGCACCACTACATAATATATTGTTACGTAACACGTTTTTTTTTTATTTGGGGCTGGCTGCCAGTTTAGTAGAAAAAAAAATAGTTAACATGGTACATGGCCATGCTTGTTTTATAATGACGTTTGGCGCGTACAGCCGGTGGTATAACCAACAATTAGAAAAGGATAGCAAACTCGCCGTATCTGTAACCATTGGTTAGAGAAGGACAACACAACGATTTCAATTAATTTTTAAATTAAAAACGGGATGTTTGCCCCAATTAATTCTAAGTGGGTTTGAATTACAGTTAATTGTAGAACATGTCCTCCAATATGCATAATTTTTGATCCACTTGTAGCTTTTGTAAATAGTTACCAATATTTTGTCACCTATTTGAAGTGTGAAAATGATTTATTAGGTTTCGATATGTTGAAAGTTTCAAAAAACTGATAAAAAACGTGTAAATTCTTTTGGAATTTCCTGTTTTTTTTGAATTCAGCAGCAAGATTGAATGGAAAATAAACCCGGGGCAAGCATCGTTTATTCTGAACGCACCCCAGAACGAGAATCAGGTTAACCAACCTTGCCCACGATGTTTGAATTATAGTAACACGTTTCTGTATATCGCCGTAATCACCAAACCATGGGTTAAACAGAGACGGATGCTGCGCGTACGTCTGCCACCTGTCAGTGCATAACCAAACTTTTTTGGCGTTAATCTGTTAGTCATCGAAAGAACGAATGTGCACGTCAGCTTTATATCATTTCATCAAAATTATTTGAAAAGAAAATTCTGCAGAAATCAAAATGCGGTGGTACGAGGGTGGAATAGCGGAGGCGGTCAGCCTGTCCAGGAAGAACAACTCAATTTTCGTTGTATACGTAGAAGGTAACGCGCAGTTTAAAAATCAGGTTTGACCGTTAAATAACTTTTCTGGTGTCGTTAGGTAAAGACGACAAATCGGCAGAACTGACGAAGATAATCGACGGTGATGAGGTCTCTTCGAAACTGGAAAGTGACAGCTTCGTTGCAATTAGAATCGAGGCGAACTCGGTGCCTCATCAACAGTTTTCAGAAATTTGTATCCTTACTATTATCATCAATGAAACGCTTCTGCTGAAGAAGCCCCAAACAGCGCTGAAACAGTTGTACAGATGACGCTCGCACTGCACAAATCAATCAAAATTGATTTGCAACATAATTTTTAAAACTTATTATTATTATTACTGCATACAGTTTTTCTTAAAAACTTCCTCAACTTGCAATCAAGATAATCAAGTGAATGTACCATCCGTTTACTTCATAGGAAAATCTGGAGCGCCCTTGGAAGTCATCGAGGCAGCAAATAATACCGAGGAGTTCGCTCAGAAAATCGATAACATACTGAGGAAGAACGGCACTCCGATAGGTCCAAATAAATGTTAGGCTAGCTTCCTGCAATTCTAAGATCCAAAGCGTAATCGCCATTTTGTTGCAGCTCAAGCGACGAGCGACTTCATTTTACATGAAACGAAGACTGCAACACATGAAAATGTAGTTAAAGCAAGCGATGAAATCCCCTCTGGCTCTGGGGCACAGGATGTTGCAGGAACAATCCAAGCAGAACCTAGTAATGAGGCGGCTGAAAGTATTAACACCCCCGAAGTGGCTGTTGCTAAACAAGAGGAAGTTAAAAGCAATGCCGAAAGTGATTTATCACAAGAAGATAAGGTTGAAAGGGCAAAGGCCATTATCGAGAAGAAGAGACAAGAAAAACAGCAAGAAGAAGAAGAGGTAATAAACTTCCGCAATGCATTTATGTTTGGGCTTTTGTATCATGTAACTTCCAAACCAAGCAAAATTACAGAATATTTTTATTTTTTCAGAAAGAAAAAAACAAAGAGCTTGAACGTCGCAAAATGGGGCAGGACGTGCAGAAGCTCAAGCGTTGGCAGCAAGATCAAGAACTCAAGAACATAATAGAGGAACGCGAAAGGGAAAAGAAAGAACAGTTGGCGGCACGTCAGCGTATCCTAGCGCAAATAGAGCAAGACAAAGCGGATCGTGCAGCTCGGTTTTCTGGGACCCCATCGGCTCCTCAAGCAACACCATCGGCCCCCCCGGCGCCGACCCCTAAAACCCCGACTAACAACAACACAGCCCGCTTGCAATTCAAACTGCCAGACGGCAGTTCACACACGCACGAGTTCACAAACACCAGCTCGCTGTTAGAAGTCAGAAACTACATCAGATCCAATTTGAATTTATCGTTTAATAATTTTACTTTGGCCACGGCTTTTCCCCGCCGCGAATTTACCAACGACGTTGATTCTGAGACGCTTCAGGACTTAGAATTGGTCCCCACCGCAGTCATTCTAATCCTGCCCATTGCATCTGGTACAGTCGCTTCGAGCCCTAGTACTTTTACAGCAATCTTGTGGTATCTTATAGCGCCTGTTTTGAGTATACTCGGCTATATAAAGAACATGATTTTTTCCGGGGGCAAACCGCCATCTCCGGAGCCTTCTACAAGTCAAGAGAATAAAAGACCGCATGACGGTAGTTCTGAATCATCTAGGTTTGTAAATTAATTTAATTTTTTTTTTTGCATGCCTCAAACTATATTGTTTTTTTTTTTTTATTTAGGAGGAGTACTTTGAAATTTTCGCGCTAAGGACGAGCTTTGTCATTGGTCAAATGAGTTCTGTCATTGGTCAATTCCGGCCAACTACCAATGATAGCGCCAAAATTTCAAAATACTTCTCGGAAATAAATTTTATAATAGGAATTTTTCTAGGCCTTTACCAAAGCGAAGAGTGGGTGAAACTTCGGTCATCCGTCGTCAAGGGAATGTGCACCGTCTCACTGATAAATCAGACAGCGATGATGAAAACAACACTTGGAATGGAAACTCTACCCAACAGATGTAGAGAAAGAAGGAGGTTGATTTCGTCGTGATACTGTAAACTTTTTTTAGTGATTATGTATTTAATATTCGATTTAATCTGCAAATATATTCCACTTAAAAAAAAAATTAATTAGAAAATATTTACCCTGTTAATAAAGGTGTGCGTACAAATCCATATCTATTATATTTCTGTGTCTCTGTGGACCTTATTTATTTTTATTGTATATTGATGAAACTGTTTTGTTTTATGTGGATTTGCTGTTGGTATTGCTAGGGGTGCTTGAATTAATAAATGGTTTTTGATTCATTTATGTTCGTTGTTTTGCTCTGGTGCACTCTAAATGTAGTATGGTTTTATATTTCTATTGAAATATTAGGCAGAGACATGATTTACCTTTTGTTAGTTTAATTTATTGTTTTCTTTAGTGACTCGTCCAGGAGAGTAAGGTCTTGCTTTTTCATTCCAATCAGCTGTATTCATTATTTTAACATGGTTTAGTTTTGTAATCCAAGAACTTGCAGTTGCAGAATTTGAAATAAATGGGATTGATTCATTTTTCAGGGTTTCCAGTTACCAGGAAAAGTCAGGGGGTTGAGAAGAGGTTCATAATGTCAGAGAAAAGTCAGGGAGGGCGTCTGTTTTAATGTAAAAGTCAATTGAAATCAATTGAAGAATTGAAAATTGATTTATATTTATTTAATTTTTATTTAGTGTTAATTATTTTTAGTTCTGAAAGTAATTTCATTGATATAGATGATTTTTTTTTTAATTAGTAACTTCAGCGTTAATAAAAAGTTCAGATTTGTTTCCTGAAATTAGGGAAAAAGAGAAAAATCGTTTCGAATATTAAAAAATCAAAAAAAAAAATGCGTAATCACGATTTTTACCAAAAACATGTTCTTCGAACCTTCACTATAGGCAACCATACAAGCGGCGATGTATATTGGATTGCCTATACTAAGGCTTTTCTTATTTATTTGAAAAGTTTGATTTATTATTTTTTAATTAGTCAGGCATGTTATCAGAGTTAATTGTTTATATTTTTTAAAGACAATTCAATATTTTTTAACATTATTACACGTGAAAATAAAATAAAAAAAGATTAAATGACTTTTTTTGTGCACCTAATATTTCTTATCTCGTCTGTAATTATTCGAAAATCAGAAAGAAATGGAAAATTGTTCAAATATGTAACATTCAGGAAGGTTGATAATTGCAATAATTCATGAAAAATTGTGAAAAATAAGGAAAAATCTGGAAAAGTCAGGGAATGTTTTGATGGAAATGAATGGGATCCCTGTGTTTGGTACAGTCCAGCGAATTGGGTGAAAGGAAATTGTCTTTCTTTGTTGTTTTAATCGTGAAGAGACTTTTTAATTTTATTTTGATTTAAAAATCAGGGTTCATTTCAATTCCTCCACAAATCTATAAAATACTGAACTTGTTAATCTCAAAAATATTTACAATCTAATTTGTGCAATAATAAAATTCAATCAAAACTTTTTTACATACAGCTCCAGATATTCTAATACTTTTTTCTTTTTTAAAAAGTTATCTTGGTGCTTTTAATTTGGTATTTAACTTTACATGTCTGCCTGTAAGTATGTTTTGTAAACTAATTTGAGGCTTTGTGGGTTCTATCCTCAATTCTTTCAAAGCATTTTCTTTTTTAACATCCTTAGGATTTCTTTTTTTTCATCAGCATTTATTGTCTTCTTGATTTAGATAAAATGATCTTTAATTACCAGTAAAGTCAGCAATAGTTCGTGATATTTATCTTTTTAGGTCTGCCTGTGTGTTTTGCAAACAATTTTATGCTTTGTGGGGGGTTCTTTCGTCAATTATTTCAAAGCATTTTCTCTTTTAACATCCTTAGGACTTCTTCTTTTTTCATCAGCATTTATTGTCTTCTTGATTTAGATAAAATGATCTTTAATTACCAGTAAAGTCAGCAATTGTTTGGGATATTTACCTTTTTAGCTCTGCCTGTGTGTTTTGCAAACAATTTTATGCTTTGTGGGGGGTTCTTTCCTCAATTATTTCAAAGCATTTTCTCTTTTAACATCCTTAGGACTTCTTCTTTTTTCATCAGCATTTATTGTCTTCTTGATTTAGATAAAATGATCTTTAATTACCAGTAAAGTCAGCAATAGTTCGTGATATTTATCTTTTTAGGTCTGATTGTGTGTTTTGCAAACAATTTTATGCTTTGTGGGGGGTTCTTTCCTCAATTATTTCAAAGCATTTTCTCTTTTAACATCCTTAGGACTTCTTCTTTTTTCATCAGCATTTATTGTCTTCTTGATTTAGATAAAATGATCTTTAATTACCAGTAAAGTCAGCAATAGTTCGTGATATTTATCTTTTTAGGTCTGATTGTGTGTTTTGCAAACAATTTTATGCTTTGTGGGGGGTTCTTTCCTCAATTATTTCAAAGCATTTTCTCTTTTAACATCCTTAGGACTTCTTCTTTTTTCATCAGCATTTATTGTCTTCTTGATTTAGATAAAATGATCTTTAATTACCAGTAAAGTCAGCAATTGTTTGGGATATTTACCTTTTTAGGTCTGCCTGTGTGTTTTGCAAACAATTTTATGCTTTGTGGGGGGTTCTTTCCTCAATTATTTCAAAGCATTTTCTTTTTTATCATCCTTAGGACTTCTTTTTTTTTCACTAGCATTTATTGTCTTCTTGATTTAGATCAAATCATCTTTAATTACCAGTAAAGTTAGCAGTAGTTTAGGATATCATTGATATTAGATATAAAATGTAATTTAAAAAGAAAGGATTCCTTGCTGAAAGATTCAGTTGAAGTTTTACTTCAGGAATTCGCCTCTAGCAGGGGTGGTAGCTTTAGTTCTCGAATTAAATTAATTAGTTTCGCAATGTTCGTGTAATTCATTTCATCGGATATTAATTTCGCAATGTAAGATTTAACGTGGGTGTTCTCTTCCTACAACATAACTGGCACACGTTTTACAAATAATGCAGCATTTAGTATTCAGATCGGTGCCCCAACGTTATAGTTGGTAATTAACGTTGTGGTTACCGGTAATCAGTCTCGAGCCGCTATGGCTCATCCTTAATCTCGAGGGTGTGCTGTTTCCGACTAATGCACTGACATACTGTGTAATATGCTCCATAACGTTCCTGAATATTGCTCGAAATTACCAAACGGCTTTACACGCCGTAAATTCTTGCGGAAGAGATGGATGAAAACGATGCCAGAATAATCCTTCCTGATTTGAAGTAAGGTAAAAAAAAATCTTAGGATCCTTTGTTGTACAAGACAATAACTTATGTAATGGACGGGACTTTCCAGGATTGTACTAATAAAATATAATGGCCCAGCTTTTCCATCTTAGTTTAACTTTAAGCATCGATTTATCCTATGGTAAATACATTCGTTTCCATAGGAATAAAACACAGTTTAGATTTAAACCCCAATTGAAAAACTGGCCCTAAGAATATTTAAAAATAATGTATTTAAAAAAGAAAATCATTAATTGTCCCGTTCGTTCGCCTAGAATGGTCGAACACGTGATGAAGGGCGACAATTTTTTTTTTTTTGCTCAACTCGGTCATAAGAAGAATATACAAATCCGCTCTGATTTGCTCCTCGCTTAACTCTTTTCACACTTTTTCTCACTTTTAATACAAGCAAAAGCTATAAAAAGAGCGAATGTAGTAGAAGAAACGAACGCACTCTTGAATATACCGAGTGACCAGATTCAATTGGACGGGGTTGGTATCAAGGAGATTCCTAAACGGAAAATGTATATTTTACAATTTGCACGCTCAGTTAAACTCTTTTACATTTATGTCAGCTACCCTTTCAATTTCCTCTGACGTTATGAGACATCCAGTATATATACACTGTGTCCACATTTCAATGCTCACCATTGGCATCTCGGTTATTAGAAGACATAGAGCATCGGTTAAATGGGGAATGTTTTGCAGAATTCAATGTTTGCAACAAATCTCATTTCAAATTCACCATAACTTTTTTAATTTTTAAGATAATTTAAGAAAACCAAAATTTGACGATTTCAATATTCCTCGATAACTCGATGACACCTGATGTGACCTCTTCTAAACTTCACACTTTTTTAAGACAAAGTTTTCGATGCAAATAGAAACCTCCGATTGTCATTTGTTTTCAAGTTATTAACGCTAACTTTTGTTTTTCATATGGCACCCATATTAGGTTTTCGATTAGTTAAGTAGTCTTTAAAAAGAGCTCTTCAACGATGTATAACATACCCGAAAAATTTTTATTTTTAAGGGAGATATTAACAAAACATAAATTAATCTCTTATGAAATTAGTAGGCTATGGAATTAAACACCAATGAGAAAGCTTAAAGATATGCTAAGTATGCTGTAAAATAACGAAATGATAATAAAAGTCATAAAAGAAAAAAAAAAGTAAAGAAAGCGTTCAGGTTGACTTAAAGAAACTGTACAATATGACGACCATTCTGTTCCACACACTTTTGACACGTTATATTAACAGAGTTTCAGACACTACAAAGTGTGTTTTCGTTTAATGATCTCAGCACATTCAGAATTCTTTGTTCTAAAATTCCCCGAGCTTTTGGCGGTGCAAAATTAAATACTTCGTTTTTAGTGGTACCCCATAAATGAAAGTCAAAGGGGGTAAGGTCGGGCGATATTGCAAACAATTGTACTGGTCCATTATTGGAAAGCACTCTAATTAAAGTTTTCTCTCAAAAAATATACGTCACGACTGTTATGGGCCAGGTAACCATCCTGCTGTAACCAAATGTTCTGCATGTCGTCAGGATTAATAATTTGTTTCGAAGCAGGTATTTTTCGTTTATTAGTAGTTCCAAATATCTGTTACGTCAATATCGTTTCGTTATTTTACAGTATTGAGTGTTTAATTTCATAGCCTACTAATTTCATAAGGGATTAATTTATGTTTTTGTTAATATCTCCCCTAAAAATAAAAATTTTTCGGGTATGTCATACATCGTTGAAAATCTCTTTTTAAAGACTATCTAACTAACTAAAAACCTTATATGGGTGCCATATAAAAAACAAAAGTTAGGGCTAATAACTTGAAAACAAATGACAATTGGAGGTTTCTGTTTGCATCAAAAACTTTGTCTTAAGAAAGTGTCTGAACAATGTAAAAGTTTAGAAGAGATCACATCAGGTGTTATCGAGTTATTGAGGAATATTGAAATAGTCAAATTTTGGTTTTCTTAAATTATGTTAAAATTTAAAAAAGTTATGGTGAATTTGAAATGAGATTTGTTGCGAGCATTGAATTCTGCAAAACATTCCCCATTTAACCATTGCTCTATGTCTTCTAATAACCGAGATGCCAATGGTGAGCATCGAAATGTGGACACAGTGTATATTTTTTTTTGGAATCGAAACTCTAAATGATCCCTAAAGATCTTTTTACGCCCAATCAACCCTTCAGGATCATCGATCCTTTTTAAGTTTTCCTTGGACCTCTTGAGGATCACAAAATGAATACTCTGTAGAGCATGCATTACCAATGGGGCCGTTTGGGAAAACCATAGTGTTCATTTTCAATCCCTAAATGATCCATAAATGTTTTATTCACTCCTAATCGACACTACATGATCATCGACCCTCATGGACCTCTTGGGAATCACAAAATGAACACTCTTTAGAGCGTGTATTCCCAATGGGATCCCAAATGATCCCTAAAGGTTTTATTCACACCTAATCGACACTATATGATTATCGATCCTCATGGATCTCTTGGGAATCACAAAATGAACACTCTATACAGCGTGTATTCCCAAGGGAGACGGTTGGGAACATTAGAGTGTTCATTTTCAATCCCTAAATGATCCCTAAAGGTTTTATTCACCCCTAATCGACACTACATGATCATCGACCCTCATGGACCTCTTGGGAATCACAAAATGAACACTCTTTAGAGCGTGTATTCCCAATGGGATCCCAAATGATCCCTAAAGGTTTTATTCACACCTAATCGACACTATATGATTATCGATCCTCATGGATCTCTTGGGAATCACAAAATGAACACTCTATACAGCGTGTATTCCCAAGGGAGACGGTTGGGAACATTAGAGTGTTCATTTTCAATCCCTAAATGATCCCTAAAGGTTTTATTCACCCCTAATCGACACTACATGATCATCGACCCTCATGGACCTCTTGGGAATCACAAAATGAACACTCTGTACAGCGTGTATTCCCAAGGGAGACGGTTGGGAACATTAGAGTGTTCATTTTCAATCCCTAAATGATCCCTAAAGGTTTTATTCACCCCTAATCGACACTACAGAATCATCGACCCTCATGGACCTCTTGGGAATCACAAAATGAACACTCTATAGAGCATGTATTCCCAAGGGGGATGGTTAGGAACATCAGAGTATTCATTTTCAATCCCTAAATGATCCCGAAAAGTATTTTCACCCTTAATTGGCGCTACAGGATAAACGATGCTTTTTAAATTTTCAGGAACCTCTTCGGGATCACAAGATGTACACTCTCTGCACCATTTTTCAGACGAATTTGATGGTGACATTTTTAATCATTTGTAATCATCGAGGTTCAGCAACTGGAGGAGTAACAAGCGATTGGAAAAACGAGCCGATTTTTTGACGCCCGATTTTCTGACGCGCTCTCCCCTCTCTTGTATGGTTAAAATAAAGAGTACACCAGGGTACACGAATGTGCGATACTACACAGTTCATTCGCTACGCCATATTAAAGGCCCACGGTCGGATCGGTTGTCAGTTAGACACTTTATACGATTCAGCCTCCTCCATATACTTAATCTCAATTTTAATACATCAAATTCCAAATGACGATAGCTTTGTCGACTAGATCTATTTAAAACATGTTCTTTTAATTGAAAATTATTAATTAATGTTAACTGCGCTTCCTCGCCGATCTCCCCCGAGTTCGTCGAATGCACAAAATTGAAACGACGCGAAACAAAGTTGGCAAGAACTAGATATAATTCCGGGCGACAACGCTGAGACTCAACAGTCGTTAGTTTTAACGATGTCACTAATGAAATAATCCAGGAACACAATTATGAGAAATGACACATTTAGCTGAAAGTGACTCCCAGAGCACCCATATCTTAAGACAGCGCCCCCCTCCGGCTCAACCTCGTCGACTTCAGCGCACATTCTCGTTTAAGTCTTTTCTTTGGATTTGGATTTTCAAGAAAATTTATTATTACGCGTCCGACAAATTGCTAATTGATGCTGATCTTTATTTTAAAAATAGTAGCTCTTAATTTAAATCTAAAATTTATCTCATTTGCTATTATTTTTGTATTGTAGAAATTGTATAAGTGAAGATATAAGCTGGTGTAAGTTACATCTCATATACTTTTACAATTTCAGCGTATTTACAGAGGATGAGATGTAATGAAATGGAAAAATCCAAACAAATTAGTCGTTAGCAAACATAAAAGAGGAATAAAACCCGAGAAAACTGCATAAAATCATTAATCTAGAAGTAACTTGAGCAAGATGGCGTCGTAAAAACTGCTGATTGTTCATTTAAGTTTAATTAGTAGGCAGTGAAATCATCTTTATATCCCTCCGTATACTCCATCCCGAATTCGGCGAGCTCCACGTACCATCTCTTTCGTTCAATGGGGGGAAACTTCAAGCTCAAGTTCTCCTCGAGCACCAACAATTAAATACAAACCTATGTATATCTTAAAAGCTCTTGTTAAAAATAGTTTGGGCATCGCATTAATGAAATATAAAAATATTTAGCATACCTATTGCGTTGAAGCTGAAAGCTCATGGAACGAGCTTTAGGGCAAATATGAAAGCACCGTTGGGGAAAATGTGTGTGTTTTCATGTGAATTAAAAAAAAAAAAAATATTACAACTTGTGAAGTACTTAGGAGTAATTTATTTACAAGTTGGTTATTTGAGTGTCTCAATCGATTTTCAGGTGTGCCTGAAAACCTGCGACGTTAATTACGGTGATTAATACGAGAACGAAGGAGGAAGAAGAGACAACGCGTGACCTTTTCCTTTAATAAAAAAATAAGTTTTACGATTCGACCGTTGCCTCCACGCGTCGTCATTTTATTTTTAATCAAGCCCCGAAATGAGGAGATGACGTGAGTTCACTTTTTCAGCGAACAATTATAAGCTACCCAACAGAGTAGTTAGTACGTAGTCCGTCCGCAACGGCGCTGTGAGCCAAATTAGTCCCAGATTAAAACTGCGATGTCCCCCAACGACCATTAACGGTACAGTCCTCGACATAATCTCCAATTAGCTACTTTGGATGCTCGCTTTTTGTGAATTTTAACGTTCCCGGAAATTGAATTTAATAGTTAGTGTTGCGATAGGGAATTTATTGGGGCCATTTAAATTCTAAACATAGGATCATTTCGATAGTTTCGCTTAATTTAAAGCGCCGAGCTTTTTATTTATTTCGTTTTGCGTTTTTTTTCCGTTTCGACGTTCGCTTGCGTCATTTCTGATTTAAAATTTTGCTATCGATGATAATATTCCACACAAGATAATTAATAATGTTGTAAAAAAGGAACACTAATTGAATATTGGCTGAAAATTTTTCCACCGCAATCGAGATTTAAATTTAAGTCTTCTACTAACTTAACTTAAACTTAAATTAAATAATAACTATAACTTTACTTGTAACAGGTAAACATTCGAAATGCTATGTTAGGAGATGAAAGAACTCAACGAAAAATTTGAAATATACAGAAAAACGGAATGAAAACAAATGAAAAGAAAATCTAACAAAGATAATACGCAAACAACCACAACCATCTAAAGTAAAAAGAGAAAACCTGCAGCAAAGTACAAAAATTCAAATGTGTATTTAGGATCTGCAGGAAAAATGGATGAAGAAATTAAAGAAAGAATAACCAGAGGAGGAAGACTGTTCAACATTTCAAACATACTTTCTTAGAAAAACCAGAAATGTCGAAAGCAGAATTACATAAAAAGAATAATGACTAAAGAGCGGATTCTATGCTAAATGCATATTGCATGCATATTTTGCATATTTGAGCATTTTGTTCAATTTTCGCATATTTCTTAAAAACGTGCATATATATGCATATTTGAAAGAATTTGTGTCGAAGTGAGTAAATTTTTTCCTGATTTCTTAATTCGTCAGAACATGTTGTTGCATTAATTAGGGTCTAGTTTGCACCCTTCTTGGGCTTAAGCAGGCGGAATTTTCCAAGTAGTGAATTAGGGATTTCCAAGTACTTTCTTAACGATGCGGTGGGGCGTTCATGTTTGCAATATTGTTTCATCACTTCTTCACGGATTATTAGTCGGTTATTGCTGCGAACGTTTAGTTCTTCCGTAAAAGTATTTTTGTTTGTGAGAAGTGCAATATGCCGAAAGACAATTCGAGCCTGGTTAATTCCTGGATCAGAAGCTATCCCGAGCTTGGTTACACCAATGGAAGCGTATTCTGTAAAGCCTGTAGTAAAATGGTAAGTTTTAAGTTTGTTTTCTTCCTCCTTAGGTAAATATTTGCTTGGTTCTTGAATATTGAAAGTTCAGACAATTTAAAAAAATTCAAGTTCTTGTTGTAGATACCAACCCAACGAAAATTTTCGGTCACACAACATGTCGGGACAGAACTACACAAGTCAAAATGCAAGAAGATGAATGAATGGAAAACATTTCAATTACCCTTAGACAGTGGACCGTCGTTGATGACTTCATCTAATGAACAACAAGAATTTAATGCTGATTTATGCGAGGCGATGATTTGTGCAAACATACCTTTGAAAAAACTGCAAAATTCTATTTTTAAAAGTTTTTTGGAAAAATATACCAAGAAAAATGTTCCCGATGAAAGTACGTTAAGAAAAAATTACGTGCCTCGCATCTACAACGATACTCTAAAAGAAGTCAAGAAAATCGTAGTAAATCAATATATTTATTTTATTGTGGATGAAACTACTGATTCTTGTGGGCGTTACATTGTAAATTTGTTAATAGGGTCTTTGCGGGAAGATAAACCTAGTGAAACTTATTTAATAGCCTGTACACAGTTAGACAAAACTAATCATTTAAGTATTTTAAGATCTGTTAATTAATGTTTTATGAAATTTTTCTCACCTAATGTAGTTCCTACTGAAAAAATTTTACTTATGGTATCAGATGCTGCCCCTTACATGGTTAAAGCCGGGCAGCAATTTAAAACAATTTATAAAAATTTAGTTCACGTGAGTTGTTTAGCTCATGGATGTAACAGAGTAGCTGAACATATTAGATGTGAATTTTCTGATGTAAATCTACTAATTAGTACCATTAAAAAAATATTTGTCAAAAGTCCCCTACGAGTTCAGTTGTACAGGGAAAAATTGCCGAATGTACCTTTACCTCCCGAACCAGTGTTGACTAGGTGAGGAACTTGGTTGGAAGCGGCAATGTTTTATGCTGAACATTTTGTAGCAATTAAGGAATTGGTTGTAGAGTTTAATGCCCAAGATAGTGCTGCTATTGCAAAGGCACAAAATATTGTAACAAAAACTTCATTGGCAAATCAACTGAACTTCATCAAAATGCATTACAGTTTTGTAATACAAACTGTAAACAATTTAGAAAAACCGAAAATGTCTTTAATAGAATCCGTTAAAATTGTTAAAGAATTTAAAGAGAATATTTCAAAAGTTCCAGGTAAAATCGGCAGTTCAGTAAATAAAAAATGTTTATCCGTTTTAGATAAAAATAGCGGCTTCAAAACCCTTGAGGAAATTTACGAAATTTTGAATGGAAACTTTGAAATTGACTTAAGTGTAGAATTTTCAGCTACGAGTCACTTTAAATATGCCCCAATTACCTCCGTGGATGTTGAAAGGAGTTTTTCAATTTATAAAAATATTTTGTCAGATAAAAGGCAAAATTTCCTGGTAGAGAACTTGGAAAAACACATTGTTATAAATTATAATCGAAGATTTTTTTAGTCGTTATAATATTTACTTAATAATGTACATACATAATATACATACTTCCTTCATATAAGCGTTTACAAATAAATGTAAATAAATTGTATAAAATATAATGTTTTTTATTTGAATAAGAATGCCCATAAAACACAGTTGACCAGTTATTGCATTATTTGAAGTGTTCGGCCTATCTTGCACATATTTCGCCATTTTTAGTGCATATATATGTGCATATTTCATCATTTTTTAGTGCATATATATGCGCATATTTCATCAAAATTACTCGCATATAAATCCGCTCTCTAGTAATGACCCTAACGTTAATATATCCTTCAGATACTTGGACTAAACAAAAAACACGAAAAGCAACTAGAAGCTACTGAGATCAGATTCTTAAGAAAAATTGAAAATAAAACGAGAATTGACGAAAATAAAAAATACAAACTTTAACGCGAATTCAATAACGGACAAGTAAAACAGACGGACAAAACAAGATTGACAAAAACGATGTTCCAAGCAAGAAGTACCGAGAAGAAGACAATAATACCACCAAGGAAAAGGTGGCAAGAAGAAGTCGAAGAAGCTTTGGGCAAAAGAGGAATGAAATGGGAAGAAATGGAAAATATGGTACAAAATCGAAGGCAATTGAGAAACTTATGGAAAGAACCTACGAGAGACAACTCAACAAGGTAAAAACAATAAAAGAAAATAAGCATTTTGCAGATGAAATTCTATAAGGATAGAAATAGTGTAAGCAAAAGCTCTCGTTCTCAGCGAAAAGCCAAAGTCAATCAAGTGAATCCGAATCTGAAGTTCATTTCTAAGCAATGGCTTTTAGTTGAATTATTATTATTATTTTTTGAGCATGGTCTTTTTTACAGTCAAGTCATGAGCCATTTTAGTGACGAGGACGAGTGCAGCTCTGCTGCTTCTGCACTAGAAGGAAGACCCGATGTCGAGTAATTTTCTTGCGATTTTTTCAATTTGCTTTGTCGTTTAATTAGCAGAAGGTTTTTAACAAATTACAGCGATTTATTTGATTTGTATTGTCTTACAAAGAGAAAGTAAAATTAAAAAAGTGTACTCAATAGATATAACAAATTTTTTTAGTAAGCTGTCGTTGTTTAATGAATAAATAGAAAAGCAAAATAATTGGCACAGCAGAGACTGGAACCTGCGTCTTAATCGTAGTAACACACTTTTAAATCTTTTACATTTTCGCGTTCATCACGAACCGATCCAGAAGATCCAGAAGATCTAGTCATTGGTAGATATAGATATCCTTACAATCCAGATTAATCTATGCTATCGATTGCCTGCCCTTTATTTTCCTTTCCGCTATCATCTATCATCACAGCTTCGTTGTGAACTTACCCTAAGTCAATATAAGAGCTCGGAACGGCAATACGTGATATAAAAATCGATAATTGTTTGTGGCAGTTAAAAATGTTAAATAATTTAGTTTTGTCTTAAGCAATTGTGTTTCCTGAATGTTTTTGCTTTCTTTTATGTTATTACAAATAATCTCAACAACATATTGTCAATTAAGCTCTGATTTTTAGTGCCACTGTTGAATAAAATCACAAGTATCAAGTATTTCGGAATTTTTGGAACATGAGAGTATGGTTACAGTTTTATTAAACAGTTTTAATAAACGATTAATTTTGTTTCTGAGAGCATTTGCTTCCTCTCTTTGATATTATACGTATCGTCACTATTCTTAGTTCTGCATTTTGAAATTATTTTACAGCAAAATTCCATTCAGGTTTCTTCAAGTACTCTACAAGATGCATCTGTCTCTGAAATTTGAGAATTTTTTGTTAGCTCAGTTTCGAGATATTTAAAAAAGATTAAGTAACGAAATTCAGGATATACCAGCACCGCCTTGATCAGTATTTTTTTTTAAATAAATTATTTTAAAAGCGTTTTCTATCAATATTTTTCAAAAACGACTAGATTACTTACCTCTCCAGTTTTCAGTATCATTGATCAAGGCTGTGCTGAGAGTTTGGTATAAATTGGATTTAGTCAAAGAAGCTTTTGTACATATCTTTACACTGAGCGAATGAAACATTCTCAAACTTCACAGACAGATTCATCATGAAGAGTACTTCAAAAAACCTAAATGGAATTTTGCTGTAAAGTAATTAGGGAAGCCGGTATTCGATCAGCTTTAATTCAACATGGGATTGGCTATTTTGCGTTTCAAAATGCAGCAACCTGTATATATACTTACTCAATATCGAAGAAACACCGTATATTTTAAATGTAAATACTGAATAAATTTGGGTAATATAAAGAGACACCCGGTATTCAATCTCTAATTTTATTGTAGCATTTTGATGAGCGTTTTATATTTTTTTTCTTTGAAATATTGTCACGTCTGGGAAATTATATTCTAAATTCGTTTTCTACTTTTGGTTTTACACAAAATTCAACTCGCGTATTTTTGGTTTAAATAAAAAAAAAAGTTTAGTTAGAATTTCGAAAGTACGGTCATCGACTCAGGACATTTATTGTTTACCATGATTTGCCGACGTCTGCTTAGCTTGCAGATCAAAGCCCTCTTCTGCCTTTGGAACGTAGGAACGCAAGATTAACACTTAAATGAGGGGATTCCTTGCTGGCAGTGGAAATCTTACTTCCAATACTGCACCAGCGAGTCATATTTCATTCAAAGCAATTAACAAGCTCGGTCATTAAATGGGACTTTTCGTCGAGACGCTGACGGTTTCGATCCAATGACTTTCTTCCCCCAATAAAGAAAGTAAACGAGAGCGATGAAACCTCATAGTTTAAGATGGAAATGCAAAGTGAGAGGTTCGGATAAAATCAATGAGTTCGGTGACATCTTAACATAAAATGAAATTGACGATGGAGGTTGCGTTTAGGATGATAATGCGACAGAGCGGGGAACTGTCGAAATTCGAAAAAAAGATGGAAATGGTTAAGAGAGAGACTTGCTTTTTTAAGTTGAGAGAAGGCGGAATCATGAAACAAACAAGAATAACAAGACAACAATCTATCAAATCGTCAGTTAAACAATCAATATCCCAGCTTAGTTTAGATTGTTAAGAATTTGTATCAGTTGTTCGAAAATTCCAGTATTTTCTTATGCCTTCAAGGAACACCTTTTTTTGATCTACGTATACAGGGTGAGGAGAAACCGGTGCATTCTATGCTCGGTGCTGGTAAAATTAATCATGAAATCGTAATCGAACAATTGCATTTTGTTTATCATTTTGATTCGAGATGAATGACAAAATGGCGTAGCGCACTTTCTTTTTAAATATAGACGCAATGCGAACTTCAATTTCATTTCAAGGATTTCTGTACGTTTGTAACTACATAAGAGGAAAAGAAATTGGAAACTGTTTTATGGTTAATTTTCAGCACCAAATATCGTAGTGTGTGAGTGCGCCATTTTGCCATCACCCTGTATAATATAAAAAAAAAAGTACGTAAGTTATGTAACAACTTCAGTTATCGAAAATTACGATAGAAAAATAACGAATTCGGAGGGAAATAGATGGCGCAAACATTTTTAAAACTAATTAACGTGGAAAATACAAATGAAGTGCAAGAGGAAGCGATCCGGGTTCCTGATCTTCACTGCAGGAGCGCCCCGAGCGACCATTTGTCTAACTGCTCCACTCCACCCGGCGCACTACACTTTTAATTAACAGAGCTAAATCGTTTAATGTGTCCCCAGACATTACTTTAATCTGGTGCTAATTATAACATCCCCTCCAGTTTTCCGACTCTTCCCATATTAGCAGTTTAAATGGCGCTACATTTTACTCCCAGCGTCCCTATTTTTTACTCTTTTTTTTTTTATTAAAACACCCTCACGTACTTCACATACACACACACACACACACACACACACAAACAAGCACGCACGTATATGTAGCAACAAATTTGGTTAACAAAATTAATTCCCAAAGTTTTTCAAGTAAAGCCTGAATATGAGAATTCCGAATGATTTACGAGTGTTAAAGACTCAGAAAACCAAGTTTAGATTAGTTTTTGTATCAATTTCCTTTAGCAGCACATCAAAATACTAAATTTCAAATTATTGTATTTCCGTTGAACTGAATTGGAATCTTTTTGTAATGGATTTACACCATACATGGCGGAATTGCAGCCGGTCCAAATTAGGTTCTTCAAACCTTAATTGCTTTTAGTGGGTGGTATGTCAATCTTCTCCTTTTTCTTTTCTATGGTTCTACATCTTGTGCTATTCTATCTGTTTGTTATCTTCTTTCTTCGTTGAGTATTTCTGTCTCAGATCTTCTCATCTCATTTTCAGCCTCCCCTTTGGGCAGCCTTCAGGTGGTTTCCATTTTGTTATTTTCTTTATTAAGTTGCTTTTCCTTTCCTTTGGAGATTTGGAGAATTGGGTATTTGGGGATTGCTGTCATTGGCTTTCGTCTCTCTCAGTTCACGAAGGATATTGGTTATCATCAATTACGTGGTCAATGAAAACCAATAGCAGCAATTCCCAAACTCCCCATTCCTTCCAAGCACGAAAAGGAGCTTTATGGTATTATCTTCTCTCCTGTATATCAACTCAGTTGTCTTATTTTTATCATTTTTACGATATCTTCTCCTATCTACTCTACGATTCATTAAACTTATGTACCCTTTATGATTAATCATTTGGTTTATGTTCATGCTTTTTGATTTTTCTTTCGAAAATCAAAAATTTTTATTTCGTCTCTACTTGTTAAGCGCAATTTTTTCTGCTGCGTATATGACTACAAGTCTTACTCTTACTACTGTTTTGTATATTTGTATAATTAGTTTATAGTTTGAGTAAATAAATAAATTTGACCACGTTTCTTGTCAACGCAGGACATAAAAATATATACTTTATACATTGATTACAGACACAAATTATAATCCGCGATCGTCCTTGTACTTATTTTAGCGGTGTTTAATTTAATTTACCGACCGTTTCAAAGCATGGATTTAAACAAAAGTGTCAATAAATCAGGAAATAATACCTTTTCTTATCAACATGTCTTGCACATTATTACTATACAGGAAAATTTCGTACGTTCGAAGTGCGAAACGATTTACAAACACGTATCATTTAGGAGTATTATTTAGGAACCTATTTATTTTACCTACGAAAGGAATATGGTGATTATTTTTGGTTTCGAGATCTGGGATACAAGAAGGTTAGTTAGGTAACGCCCGCTCGTTTTATTAAATAGTTTTAATAAATATTTTTATGCAAACAGTGACACACACACACACACACAAACTAATATTGATTCAGATAGTATTCAAAATTATCTTGCTTTTAATCTTCGTCGTCGTAAAGCACTTACGGTTCGATATGGAAGCGCGTAATAATTTTTTAATAATGTGATAATGACGAGTTTGTAAATATTTGCGCGGCGAAAGGCAAAGGAAGGTTTCGTCAAAAATTAAAGGAAGAAGGCATTGCAACACAAGACCGCCAGTGTTGAACACAAATTTATGTAAATATGTGTGTCCATTTTATGCTGACACACACGTACACGTATGCATTACACAGAAGAAATAAATCGATGTGATATCTACAAAACGATGTCTTTTTAATATTGTAAACAAAGAACAGCTATGCAACTATTTCATTGAAATAATGTAAATATAAGTACAAAGTTTTTTTAATATAAATATAATAATTGGGAATGAATAAAATATAGGTACACGACATTTCCGACAAGAAAATCATAAAAAAAATCGGAAATAGAATTGACAAATGGAAATAAAACAAAGAAAAAGACTGTAATGATTTTTTTCAATTCTTTTAATTTTAATTTTTAACAAGGCTAGGTAAAGCTGAAGTGGGCATTTTTATTCATACAATAGCTGAACTGCATTGCTTCGGTCTTAATTTTAATTTTCTATTCGTTTGATTGCGACTGTACATATGTATGTGTAAACTGACGACCACAAACATGCAGTTTCCATTAAAAATTGTAAGAGGAGTATAAGGTCCAGTTTTACAAATGCAGCTCAACTTTGAGCTGAGGTTTAAACCCTTAGCAATGATTATTTCAACAATTGTTGTGAAGGATTTAAGCTTCTGCTCAAAGTTAAACCGTCATTGTAAAACTGGGCCTTAGGAAAAAAAACCCAACCGCGTTCATCGATTTTCTAGATCACTTGACTTTTACGTGGATACTTTTTTTTTTATTAAATGAACGCCTGTATGGTGCAACATGTTTTATCGGTGGCTGTCACTTAAATTAACATTAATGTATCTTCGTGCGGCGTCGAACGATCGACGTCACGTTTGAAGTATTAAGTTTGCATTATAAATTAATATGTAAATTTGACATCAATTTTCCCAGAACGCGTTTTGAAGTGGTAGCCGATTACTCTGTTAAAATTATTTTAATGTGACAGATGGATCCACCGAATTGTCAACAGTAGATCATATGCTACTATTCGCGTACAGTCCACCAGCTCGTTTTTATCCGCCTCTCCACGGAATTCGGCCGCCGAATTCCGGCCCGAGCTACTGTTCATATCGGCGAACGATAACGCCTATTTAAATGCCACTTATGTATTAATATACCTACCTACCAGATGATTATATGCGGTTATTTTTAGTGGGAAAGTAAACAAAAACTCGCTTGTTGCATGCAGAAGCTCCGAGAAATTATTTTTTTATTGCTTTATTAATTGATTTTGTAGGTCGATATTAATTAATAATATGCTCTTTTTAATAAAGCTCCGATCAAATAGAATAATAATGTTCTACGTAACAGAGATAATAAAATTAATTCTCTCAACAATAAAAATAAAATATGCAAGGAAGATACTATAGTATTGCCTTATTCATAGTATCAGTATCTATCTTATACAAACAGGCTATCTTTTATAAATAGGCACTTAAAAATTGGAATGGTTTTACATTGTACAACTTTATACAGGGAATCTCTAAAGTATGTTACAATAACTAGCTGAGTTCGGAAATGCGCTCGGATTACTCTCAGATCAAAAGTGTGAAGGAGAGCGACTGCGTCTCACTGCATCTAAGAATGAATAACAGAAGTCTGAGCGTAAATGCCAACTCACCCTGTATATATATATATAAAAGTGTGAAAAATAAAGTTTCCAGTTGACGCTATTGACAGCGGACAACGTAGCCAATTATCAAAAGTTGCTTTTTATGAAAAAAAGTCCTGAAATTTAAAAAAGTTCTTGAACTTCGATGCGGTAAATTTCAAATACAGAGCATACAGATACCAAGATCGAGGAAGGAACCTGAAACAGAAGCAGCAGATGAAACAAAACTAATGTATCTCCAACTGCACTTTTGATCAGTTTGTTCTCAATATGCAATAAGTAGTTTTTTTTTTTAACTTGCTCTTTTTATTTAATCAAAATTAGAAGCTGCTATGAAAGCTGCACAAAGAGAAGAGTTAACTTCAACGCGGGTAATCACGCCTTAGAAGAACCTTGACCAAACTTTTGCAAACGTGATTGACGAAGAGTTTAAGAAGAAAGAAAAACTTGTTTAAAAACTAGAGTAAAAATTTCCGCAAGTCATTTCTAAAAAGGAACTCAATAATTTCCAAACGGAAAGCTCAATTCTTGAGCTTTGCTCAAGCTTATAAAATTAAATTAAGTCAAGTGCTTGAATATTACGGATTATCCAGAATGTCTGTACAAAATAAACGAGAATGAGTTGTATATGAAGGATATTGATAGTAGATAGTAGATAGATAGTAGTAGAGCTCCTAAAACTTGAAAATGGCGATTTCGAAGGCTTTGCATTTTTCATAAGGGAATACTGATTCCATCTAAACATGCAGATAATGTTCAAGTGGTTAGATATGGACGGCTACTATTCCACAAAGGTAGACGCCTGAATTAAACGAGAAATTGCCTTCTGGTAGCTGCATAAGAATGATGCCAAAAGGAAGAATGAAACCAACTTAATTAATCACCTTAGAAGACGTGTAAAGCTCTTGGAAAATGACTGCTGACTCGCGGAGAAACATAACATTTCGCTCTTCTGCCTTCTATCAAACTCCACTCACTTTAAGAAAACACCATCGGGATCATGGAATCTTAGGTTGCTCTGCACCAACTGAGATTAAGTATTGATCTTAGGTGAAAGTGAGCTTTTGCCAGCAAAAACAAAGAAGAATTGGAAAAAATTATAGCAAGAATAGTAAAGGAAGCAGATACGTTCGGTTTAAAAAAAAGCAAGAAAAAACTAAGAACATGATAATGAAGGTACTCAGAAGGGTACAAGATACAGGTATAAACGAAGGAATACGTTCGAACAGGACTTTACATATTTGGAAGTGAGGATAAGCGAAAATGACCGTGAAGTGCAGAAAATGGAAACAAGAATAATAAAAGGAAATCGGATATATGGTATGTTAAGAATGCCAATGAACTCGAGGGTTGTATCAATGAGAGCAAATCAAAGAATAATGTATCGTATAGAACGGAATTAGAGCTGCAACTATTTTTGCTTGGGAAATCTGGATATTGAAAAAGAGTGAAGAGGAGAGCTTGGAACAATGGGAGAGGGAGATACTAAGAACAATATATGGACGAGAAAGAAATACAGAAGAAGACTAGGGAAGAAATTCAAATAAAGAAGCAGAGGAACTATCCAGAGAACCAAAAATAATTATAATCGATGAGTTTCTCTATGCTACTTGTATCAAAATTTTAACTTGATATTCTTTCCTTCCTGTCTGGTTCGTGGGAACCTCAGTGTCCTCACGTGTTTTAAGGATTACTTTCTGCTTGACAATGTCTTTTCGAGACGAAAATGCTGTCGCAATTTTTTAAATAAATCTTTGTATCATCGGCACGGCCTTTGATTTTAAACCAAAAATAACAACGGTGGTAAAGGCCCATTGAATTTGACGAAGAACCAGCTAGTTCGAAAGCAGTAAAAAGGAAGACTACGGAAGGGATGGATAAACAACATCCAGGAGGATTTACGGAATACGAATAACCAAGACTGGAGAGGTAAAGTGATGGAGGGACAGATAGGATAAGCTGGAGAAGAACAGTCAAAGAAGCTCTAGAAAAACTGTAAATGCTGTGTTTAGTAAATCGTGTACTGTAGTATTATATCCAAAGACAAATGTAAATAGTAAAAATAAAGAAATGTATTGGACTGTTCAATACCAGGGCCTGAAGAGCAAATTCATAAATAAAGTGAGTTTAAATTGCCCTTACAGCTAAAATTAAACTCCAGTTAAAATGTTGACGACATATTACTGGACAGTTAGTGAAGATGTAGAAAGAAAAACGAAATAAGATTTTCGACGACTCGCATGGTTCATTCGATTGCTCACTCTTTTGAATGAATGGACTCAATAATCAAGCCACTTAAGTTCTATTCAGTTCAGTGATTTTTATTTGAATGCGTTAGTTTTGATTAGGATTACAGAATCGTTCTAAAACATATCTTCGCCAACGCCAAATTAATAATGAAAGAATAGAATTCGAATCTCTTTTGAAATGAGCTTTTGGTCACAGCGATTCTGTAGGGTTAGCTTTGAAATTTACGGTCTTTGAGTTAAGTCTCAATTGCGCGTATCACAGTCAAAGTCATTATTCAAACGACTCGGAGGTTCACTCGATCGTTCACTCTTTCGAATGAATGAATTCAGTAATGAAGCAACGTTAGTTCATTCAGTTAAGTCATTTTGATTTGTTAAGGTGCTCGTTTTGATTCCAATTCCTCAATAGAATCATTCAAAGAGATTGTTTCGCCAACGTCAAATTATAATAAAAGAATAGAATTCGAACAGACTCATTTGAAATGATACTTTTGATTATGAATGATACAACTTTGGTTACGGCGACTCTGTGAAGTTAGTTTTGAAGGGAACGATCCTTCAATTAAGTCAACTGCGCATGTTACAATCAAAGTCATTATTCAAACGACTCGGATGGTTCACTCGATCGTTCACTCTTTCGAATGAATGAACTCAATAATGAAGCAACGTTAGTTCATTCAGTTAAGTCATTTTCATTTGTTAAAGCGCTCGTTTTGATTCCAATTCCTCAATAGAATCATTCAAAGAGATTGTTTCGCCAATGTCTAGTTATAATAAAAGAATAGAATTCGAACAGACTCATTTAAAATGATACTTTTGATTATGAATGATACAACTTTGGTTACGACGACTCTGTGAAGTTAGTTTTGAAGGGAACGATCCTTCAGTTAAGTCAATTGCGCATGTTACAATCAAAGTCATTATTCAAACGACTCGGATGGTTCACTCGATCGTTCACTCTTTCGAATGAATGAACTCAATAATGAAGCAAGGTGAGTTCATTCAGTTAAGTCATTTTGATTTGTTAAGGCGCTCGTTTTGATACAGATTCTTCAAGAGAATCGTTCAAAGAGATTGCTTCGCCAACGTCAAATTATAATAAAAGAATAGAATTCGAACAGACTCATTTGAAATGATACTTTTGATTATGAATGATACAACTTTGGTTACGGCGACTCTGTGAAGTTAGTTTTGAAGGGAACGATCCTTCAATTAAGTCAACTGCGCATGTTACAATCAAAGTCATTATTCAAACGACTCGGATGGTTCACTCTATCGATCACTCTTTCGAATGAATGAACTCAATAATGAAGCAAGGTGAGTTCATTCAGTTAAGTCATTTTGATTTGTTAAGGCGCTCGTTTTGATACAGATTCTTCAAGAGAATCGTTCAAAGAGATTGCTTCGCCAACGTCAAATTATAATAAAAGAATAGAATTCGAACACTCATTTGAAATCATACTTTTGATTATGAATGATACAACTTTGGTTACGGTGACTTTGTGAAGTTAGTTCTGAAGGGTACGATCCTTCAATTAAGTCAGTTGCGCATATTACAATCAAAGTCATTATTCAAACGACTCGGATGGTTCACTCGATCGTTCTTACTTTGGAATGAATGAACTCAGTAATGAAGTGACGTGAGTTCATTCAGTTAAGTCATTTTGATTTGTTAAGACGCTCGTTTTGATTCAGATTCTTCAATAGAATCGTTCAAAGAGATTGCTTCGCCAATGTCTAGTTATAATAAAAGAATAGAATTCGAACAGACTCATTTAAAATGATACTTTTGATTATGAATGATACAACTTTGGTTACGACGACTCTGTGAAGTTAGTTTTGAAGGGAACGATCCTTCAATTAAGTCAGTTGCGCATATTACAATCAAAGTCATTATTCAAACGACTCGGATGGTTCACTCGATCGTTCACTCTTTCGAATGAATGAACTCAATAATGAAGCAACGTGAGATCATTCAGTTAAGTCATTTTGATTTGTTAAGGCGCTCATTTTGATTCAAATTCTTCAATAGAATCATTCAAGGAGATTGCTTCGCCAACGTCTAATTATAATAAAAGAATAGAATTCGAACGGACTCATTTGAAATGATACTTTTGATTATGAATGATACAACTTTGGTTACGGCGACTCTGTGAAGTTAGTTTTGAAGGGAACGATCCTTCAATTAAGTCAGTTACGCATATTACAATCAAAGTCATTATTCAAACGACTCGGATGGTTCACTCGATCGTTCACTCTTTCGAATGAATGAACTCAATAATGAAGCAAGGTGAGTTCATTCAGTTAAGTCATTTTGATTTGTTAAGGCGCTCGTTTTGATACAGATTCTTCAAGAGAATCGTTCAAAGAGATTGCTTCGCCAACGTCAAATTATAATAAAAGAATAGAATTCGAACAGACTCATTTGAAATGATACTTTTGATTATGAATGATACAACTTTGGTTACGGCGACTCTGTGAAGTTAGTTTTGAAGGGAACGATCCTTCAATTAAGTCAACTGCGCATGTTACAATCAAAGTCATTATTCAAACGACTCGGATGGTTCACTCTATCGATCACTCTTTCGAATGAATGAACTCAATAATGAAGCAAGGTGAGTTCATTCAGTTAAGTCATTTTGATTTGTTAAGGCGCTCGTTTGATTCAAATTCTTCAATAGAATCGTTCAAAGAGATTGCTTCGCCAACGTCAAATTATAATAAAAGAATAGAACTCGAACAGATTGATTTGAAATGAAACTTTTGATTATGATTGATACAGCTTTGGTTACGGCGACTCTGTGAAGTTAGTTTTGAAGGGAACGATCCTTCAATTAAGTCAATTGCGCATGTTACAATCAAAGTCATTATTCAAACGACTCGGATGGTTCACTCGATCGTTCTCACTTTCGAATGAATGAACTCAATAATGAAGCAACGTTAGTTCATTCAGTTAAGTCATTTTGATTTGTTAAGGCGCTCGTTTGATTCAAATTCTTCAATAGAATCGTTCAAAGAGATTGCTTCGCCAACGTCAAATTATAATAAAAGAATAGAACTCGAACAGATTGATTTGAAATGAAACTTTTGATTATGAATGATACAACTTTGTTTACAGTGACTCTGTGAAGTTAGTTTTGAAGGGAACGATCCTTCAATTAAGTCAATTGCACATGTTACAATCAAAGTCATTATTCAAACGACTCGGATGGTTCACTCGATCGTTCACCCTTTCGAATGAATGAACTCAATAATGAAGCAAGGTGAGTTCATTCAGTTAAGTCATTTTGATTTGTTAAGGTGCTCGTTTTGATACAGATTCTTCAAGAGAATCGTTCAAAGAGATTGCTTCGCCAACGTCAAATTATAATAAAAGAATAGAATTCGAACAGACTCATTTGAAATGATACTTTTGATTATGAATGATACAACTTTGGTTACGGCGACTCTGTGAAGTTAGTTTTGAAGGGAACGATCCTTCAATTAAGTCAACTGCGCATGTTACAATCAAAGTCATTATTCAAACGACTCGGATGGTTCACTCTATCGATCACTCTTTCGAATGAATGAACTCAATAATGAAGCAACGTGAGATCATTCAGTTAAGTCATTTTGATTTGTTAAGGCGCTCGTTTTGATACAGATTCTTCAAGAGAATCGTTCAAAGAGATTGCTTCGCCAACGTCAAATTATAATAAAAGAATAGAATTCGAACAGACTCATTTGAAATGATACTTTTGATTATGAATGATACAACTTTGGTTACGGCGACTCTGTGAAGTTAGTTTTGAAGGGAACGATCCTTCAATTAAGTCAACTGCGCATGTTACAATCAAAGTCATTATTCAAACGACTCGGATGGTTCACTCTATCGATCACTCTTTCGAATGAATGAACTCAATAATGAAGCAACGTGAGATCATTCAGTTAAGTCATTTTGATTTGTTAAGGCGCTCGTTTTGATTCAAATTCTTCAATAGAATCGTTCAGAGAGATTGCTTCGCCAACGTCTAATTATAATAAAAGAATAGAATTCGAACAGAGTCATTTGAAATGATACTTTTGATTATGCATGATACAACTTTGGTTACGGTGACTGTGAAGTTATTTTTGAAGGGTGCGATCCTTCAATTAAGTCAATTGCGCATGTTACAGTCAAAGTCATTATTCAAACGACTCGGATGGTTCACTCGATCGTTCTCACTTTCGAATGAATGAACTCAATAATGAAGCAACGTAAGTTCATTTTGTTAAGGCGCTCGTTTTGATTCAAATTCTTTAAGAGAATCGTTCAAAAAGATTCTTTCGTCAACGTCAAATTATATTGAAAGAATTGACTCATATGAAATAATAATACGTTTGTCTGTGAATGATGTAATCTTCATTACAGCGGCTTTGTAAAGTTAATTTTGAAGTTTGTGGTCTTTCCATTCAGACATTAAGACATGTATATATTATAATCGAAGTCAGAATTGTGACTGGGATGGTTCACTTGGTTGTTCATTCTTTCTAATGAACGAGTTCAATAACCAAGCGCAACATAATAAGTTTGGTTCAATTCGATTATTTTGTAGAGTTAAAGCCTGGTTCTGAGTCAAAGATTCCCCAAAAGGATCGTTTAAAAAATGAATGACGAATTATATTATATTATTTATTATTATTATTATTATATTATACGAATAGACTCCCTTGAAATTAATCGTCCGTTTGTGAACTTAAAATAAGATAAGGAGGAAAATAAATGATTTTCTTTCAAATGTTTCAAAAAGAACCTTCAAACTTGCGCTGAGTCTTCCTACCAACGTAATATTTCAAACAACTTACTGTTTAGTCAAGCTCTGCGACCGAACATGTTAATTCCATTAACAAAATAGTTAATGGCCGTTTAATATGTTGATTTAAAACATTACGCGGACAGACGATTATCCATCAATTAGTTTACTAATTAACAGAAGTGAGCGGTTAATGAATTGTAAATATATCGGGCAAATAAACTACTCGTACCATGCCACTTATATAAGTATATTTAGATTCATGTGGATGCCTTCTTTCGAACCCCATTACTTTGTGGTCAGTCTGCAGCCGGATTAAGAAAAGAAAGCAACATGGATTAAGAAGGATTAACAATTCTTTTATTAATTTTATTAAATTCGACTTTTTTTTTTATTGGACAAGGTATTTTTTTTATTTGTCGAATCAGATCAGATAACTCCGAGATTTTTTTTCCCCCCTAAAAAATTTAGGACGACGCGAAGAGATAACGCAGTTTAATTAAAGAGCGGGCCTCTTTCACCTGAGATTTCCACGTCCACGTCCACTTTCGCAAAGGCAAACAGAATGTTTGCTTTTCGATTGCGAAGACGCGGATTAACGCCGCTGATTCTACGATAATTATTTGCTCGTTCAAAATAAACGATTAAATTTTGATTGATCGCGCTGTGGAAGGCGATGGGTATCGGGAGAGAGATTACGTCAATACGCCTTTCCGAACCATTTGCTGGAACGAAAAGTTCAAATTAAACTTCGACAGGGCGATGAAAAGAATGCGTTTAATTTAGATTTATCAGCAATTAACTAAACGTAATTAGGATCATTACGCAATGGATGACCTTGTTTGTACAACTATACAGATGACCTTTTAGCCATTCGATTTTAATTCTAATAAGAAAACTACTTGACTGTATTAGAATGTGTAGTACTTCAGGTGTCTATACTGGGGCCTCTGATTTTGATGACACCAATCCCGCAACATCAAGATACCTACATTTAATAAAATAAATACTTTGACAGTTAGTAACAATGGCATTAACTGCTTATTATTAAACCTTGAGAAAACTATCGACCTTAACTCTGATACTGTTTATACAGCGTTTTTTTGGGTGTAAGACCTTAAAGATGTTTTGACAAGGTTCGATTTTAATCAAAATTTTAAACACTTTTCTAAATATTAAATCGTGCAATAGAAGATGATACGATTTACAAATGGTTATCATTGATGCACTTGTAATTGAAATAGTACTAGGCTTTGGATGCCATTTTATCTTTTTATAATATACATTCCAAAGTTCCACTCCATCGAGAATTCATCGTCAACATCCTGCACGAAAATCTTATCATCAATACGATCAATTAAGCTGTAGATTTAAATAGTTTAATTCCTTAATATGACTCCAGAAAAAGTTATTGTTTAGTCAGCCCATATTGATTAATTACTTTATAATAATCCATTATGTTTATCGTAAGTGTTTATATGTCAATTACGGTGTAATTACATGTCTGCTTGTCGAGATAAACGTGATCAACTGCTGTCTTGATCTTATCTGGGAATTCAGCTAATTTATTTTATATGAATTACGGATTTACAACACGGCTGATATATCTGTTTGTTTCTTGCCAATACGATGCCTATCGATCACACGAGAACGTTTGATTGATGCACATATTAAATCGGTTTGTTTTCGTACCTACGAAGAACACCTAATTTACCTGCGCGATGATTATATTTGTGTTCGTGCTCAAGTGGTTGTATTCAACCGGAATGGTTTGGAAAAGGGCAAATAAGCGCGAGGATTAACGAGTCCCATTAACGACTCGTGATTTCAACAAATTATCCCACCTGCACAAACACGGAGATTTTCGTTATTCGGCGGCGATCGGACCGGACGAAGAAATTCCTCGGAATTTCCCTGAAAATAATTAAAACGCGCCGCGTTAAGTTATTTAAGCGGAAGGAATCCGACCACCTGTTCAAATTCCAGCCAATAATTTCCACGCATGATTTATTATTTTCATTAAAACTTCTGTAAATACGCGTCGTGTAAGTAGTTTGTACGTTTGGTGATGCCATGTAATGGGTTAATCGCACGTAATTTACAGTGCGTGTCACTCTACGTCGAAATTGAGTTCTAAAATTAAATTAAGCTCGTTTTACTGCGATAATGTTCGTTATCGAAAGGCATTACGTTTATTAATTTCGTAGCTTAAGGATTTGCAAAAAGATATTTCAATTTTGGAAATGACTCTTTATTAACACCTACATACGTGGTAAACTCGGTCAAAAACGACGCTCTTTGCCACCACATGTTGTTTTGTCATTTCCAGTTTAATTTCATTCAACATTTTCATGTTTTTGTAACACTCCTATTTTCATGTACCAACGCTTAATGTATTAGTTTGATTGATGATCCACTCTTTTGCAAATGTCGCTTTAATGTTCGCTTCTTCATATATATTATGTTTATCAGGCACATTTATGTCAACAGTAGCGACTTATCTCATATTTCGTGGTCTACCTGTATTTTGATCAACTTCTAAAACAATTAAAACCTGCTCGATATGTTCATCGATTGTGATACTCGCGTGTATCTTTGAATATTTTAGGATTCGGCCCAATTACTTGAGTCAATTTACACAAAACGATTTCTTTTTAAAGAAGGTTACAGCAAAATGATGTAAAACTGCAAAAGAATTATTAAAATATTTTTAAAAACGATTTCAAATAGTCTTGTGTACGCGTTATTTCTCCTATTCGCCAGTAATCACTTTGAACCTTTACAAACCATTCTTCGTCGATATGAAAACAAATACACAGGTAAAAAAAAAACGCAAAACACGTCTCAAATTAAAAAAAAAAATTACGTTACGCAGCAGCTATGCGAAGAGATGATATCACAAGAGGGAAATATATCAAAACTTTAAAGGCCTATTTCTCCTTTATTTATTAACGAACTTTATAATTTTCTTCCCTTGGTCTCTATTTTAATATAATTTAAAAATGAGTTCTATCTCGAAAATGAAGATTGGGGAATTTTCTGCTTGAATATCTAAAGGACTTTGTTTAACGCTTTCAAGTATTGGAGGAGCTGCTCTTCCTTAGATTTCTAATCGAAATATTGCAGCAAAGTCTCCTCATCCATTAATTAAAGAGTGGACGGGTACTTTCATGGCAATCCTCCATATGAATGTTCCCGTCCACTCTTTAATTAATGGCTGAGAGGCCTTTACTAATGTTCCTTGTAGTACGATCTTTAGAAACATGTAGAAGCAATTCTGAGGAAATCAAGTCGTGCACTTTGCTAGAGTTTCTTGTTTTTCTTCTTCTCACCTCTGTTGTAATAATAATATGACATGGTCTTTCAGTACTGCCGTTGCAAGGGCATTCGTTCATTTAAATTTACATATCCACCACCAAAACTCCAACACCTTTATTCGCTACCACATACCAGGAGCTCTCCAAATGAGATTTGCCAGTCATTTACTGCCATGGCATCTGCATGTTCTGCATCGATTATTTCGTTTGGTCAATTCAGTAACCCGCCAAAGCAGAACTTTCTAACCGTAGTGAATCGAATATAAAACATTTAATGATTAAAGTTAGAATGTATCACACAATAATCTGTATGTCAACCTATCTGTCACATTCTAACTTGGGATTAAATTGAATCCTGGCTTACATATTTTATGTAACCCAGCCTGAAAGATGTATTTCGAGACAAATAAGATGAACTAATATATCAAACCAACAAGAGAAATAATACATTCTATTGTTTACGTTCTCCACGTCACATATACAGGGATGAACGCATCATAGAAAGTTCCATGTTAATATAAAGGTGCTCAAATATCGGCTTCCCTAATTATTTTTTAGTTTTTTTTTTAAGTACTCTGTGTGCAGTTTGAGAATTTTCCATTTGCTCAGTTTCAAAATGTTTTGAAAACATTCAGTAATTAAATTCAATTTATTTGCAAACTATCAGAGCACGGCATGATTGTGAAACTTGGACGGATGTTAAAGTTAATAAATCTGGTCGTTTTTGAAAGAGATTCCTAGAAAAGCCTTCACAGTTTGGTATAAATTAATTATGCCACCGATTTTTTTTTAATATCTTGAAACTGGGCATACAAAAAAATCTCAAACTGCACAGACAGATTCTTCTTGGAGAGTACTTTGAAAAACCTGAACGAAAGTTTGCTGTAAAATAATTAGGAAAGCCAACATTTGAAAATTAATTATTTTAATTAACATGGCATTTCCTATGTTGTGTTCATCTCTATAGCAGAGGATAATGTAAGTTTTATTATGGCTATTAGATATTTAATTGTACATTTTATGCTTTTTTAACTTGAAGTTTGCAACATTTGCGCTATTGACAATGCCATAAGTACGAAACTGGTTTAGAAAAAAGAAAATCAAGGAGTATTAATTGCAGTTGAAGACATTCTTTGCCAATTTTAATAATACGTAGGTAATAGTTAACACGAAATGAAAAATCAAATCGATTATTACTTTAAAAATATAGAGGATGGGGATGATGATAAAGGGTGATTGCAAACTGTATGATAGTGACAGACTTTGCAACAGGAAGCACATCATGGTTTATCTCTCTATGCTTCACGCGACGTAATGTAGGTATTCGTTCAGCAAGCCCTTTTATAAACTACGTTTTATTGCCAAACTATAATACGCTGGCAATTTTTATACGTTATACATTTAGTTTGATATTGCTTTAGATAACAAAATTAATTTCTTATTGTTTGTACGTAGAATAATAAAAGCAATTAACAAAGAACTCTACTACAGATTTTCAATAATTCATCTAATTAACTGAATCATCGAAGTGAAAGAGAGAAAAAAAATCATCTCTGTACACACAAAAGAGTTTATCTAACTTATATCTGTCCTGATAAAAATATATAAATAAAATACCTCAAACAATAAACACAAAACACACAAGTAGTAAAAATACGCTGTCAATCAAAGCGTTCGTTAAATTATCATAATTTTTTTGTAGGCAGGTTTTCGTGGTCGGGTAGTCGAAAATGAAAATAGCCAAAAAAAAAAAGCTGGCATAAAACTACGCGAAAGCTAAGCGCAACATAACGAGGACAATTTCAATTACGCCGAATCTAAACAACTTTTAAAACCCGCAAAAATAATTAAATCCTCAAAATATATCATTACTGCCCTAAAGCAAAAACGAAGCGGCTATCGGCGGATATTTCAGCGCAAATTGAGCCGCCGACGTGCCCGATATTGGGTCGGTTTTAGCCTGAAACGGGCACTACCGGTTGCATAGCAACTCCCTTTGTGAATCAGGGTAGAGGGCGTGGTGTAAAACTTTCAGGCCAATCGCACGTAGAACTTAGCGCGCAGAGCGTAGTGTGTGTAATGTATACGTCTAATGTTGCTGTAATGCCAGATATTATTAGGATAATACTTTTCAAATCGTTTAGTCTATCAATGCCTTTCTTGTCGTCGCAAGTTCTCAGAGTAATCCAGATTTAAGTGCTAGAAAGTGACACCTTCCGAGAACACCCACTAAAATCAACCAGTGATTATTATATTATACTTTAGTTATACGGCAACGACAATTTAAAGAAAAAAAAAACTAAAATTGTAAATGGATGAATAAAATTTGAAAAAAAGTGAAAAAGTGCAAAAAAAAACATAATGGCACAGTACATGGAAGAAAGTCCGCACGTCATCCTCAGCCACCAAAACTATCAATCCAAACCAATCAACATGGACACGAAAATCCAGGAAAACAAAGGTTCCTTTTGCATAGACGCGCTGCTTTCCCGGAACGAGGAGCGGGCGAACTCTCCCGATACGTCTCGAAGCATATCACCAAGTTCGACAAGAAGCAGGAGCCCGCCAATTTCACCAGGGAGCGAAGAAATTCCACCGAATCCCTTCGTGCCCAGGCCCGGACTTTTGAACCACATCTACCCGAACGGTGGGGCCTTCTACGGGTACCAAGCGCAACCGCAGGGATCCGCGTTCCACAGCCTTGACGGGTCCATGGTGCAGAAAGTACAGTTGCCTGTTAATCACCACAATCACAACCAGCTGCATCAGATGCAGTTGGAATGGTTGGCGAGGACCGGAATGTTTTATCCTAGATTACCTGATCTAGCAGGTAGGTTTTTACAGTTTTAATTTCATTAAGAAGTTGGCTAAAGTTACTTTCAATTTAATTTAAATGTCATGTACAAGAAGCCACTCCGCACGTCGCTGTTCGGCGAGTGAGTAGTATGTGTACGTAGATTCTAACAAAAGTCACAGTGGAACATTTCCAAGTGCCATGCATTTCACTATTTACTTTCAAGTATAAAATTGTTTGTAACGTTGGATTTTCCCAAACAGGAACTGTATATACTCATTTTAACTATCTCCCCCTAATTTAATCTTTTAATCATTAGTAATCTGTTGTAAAACAGTTGATCATGAAGGAAACAATAAGAAACTTTTAATTCATGGAAGAAATCTGTAGAAAATTGCCGAATTTAATGGACTCTGAGTGTGCAGATCAGTTACAAAACAGCGGAAACGTTTCTGCCTCATTATTAAATAAAAAGAAACGATGGTATCTGGTCTGATTATTTTTTAAATTCATCTAACACATTGCTTTTCCTTTTGCGGTTTGTGTAGAGAAAGAGAAGAAAAGAAAACGTGTAACTAGTAACTGAAATTGCCCTGAAATTCTTCGTTTGAAACCAGTAGACTCTAATTTCAAAAAGGTCTTAAGTGTCAAAAATTAGTAATTGAGAAGTTAGGTATAACTATGTAACAAGCAACAATTAAAAAAGAAGAATTTTATTCACGTAACATAATATTCAAAAAATGTTAAATACTCACTAAGATCAAACGCAAAGTAACTATAAAGTTAGGAAAAAATATGTAAATACCGATATTTGTATTTTGTTCATTGGTGGCGCTTAGGCCCTTTGAAGAGAAGGCCTTCGGTAACGTATTTATTTGAAAGAACTCATTTCTTCATTACAAATTCAGAAGTAATTCTTTTTTAATTATTAATGTACGCTGTTAATTATTAACAATCATTGGCTTTAGGTTTGTTTCATCTGCAATTTCTGACTAGTTCAAAACCATCAAGAGCATGCATCATCGACGGTTACCCTTGGTGCAACAGTCAAAAATCGATTATTCTTTCAATGGGTAACTGTTCCTGCCGATTTCGAAATTAACAGAAGCTGCTGTTGGAACAAACCTATCCAAAAAAAATAAATCTGTGTTCGTAGAATTCATTTTATAATTTTGTTGGATGTCGTTCTGTTGCCAATCGCTGTAGAAGACAGATTCTATTTATCAAGCTACATTAGTCATCACCAAAGCTACTGACATTCCAGACGGGCATGGGCGTCCTACAGTACTTGAATTTTGTAAAATCTGCAGTGTTAAATTCTAATGCATAAGTGATGAGATGAACCCCTTGATGTAACGGTTCATAACGGAGTATGATTTTAATATGAAGAGGGAACGGAAGAAGATGTGTGTTTCCGTTCCCTCTTCGTATTCATATGCATAAGTCTACTTAATATTTCCTCATGCGACGCTCATCAAATCTGTCCTGAGGTCGACTTAATTTTTATGTCTTCATGACCACAAACAAAAACGTTAATCTCGTAAGTTTCTTTTGATTAGAGGCCGCAGTCTCGCTCTTTTCGTTAAACACCGTACTAGCATTCATAAAAGTTGGCAAACGTTCGTGTATCTTGTTCGATTTAACGTGTGCACTCAACTGCCGCATCTTCTAGGATTGTCCGGAATTTCCCGGACCATAATCATGACATCGAAAACAGTGAGAACTATCTTAACTGATAAAAAAACGAAGGAATAACTTTTTTTGTTTTAAATCCGTTGTTTGTTGAAATATACAATGTGGAAACGGATTTGTGATACTTCCATAAATCATCAAAGTCTCTTTTCATGCTAATAGTATCATATTTTGTTATCATCAGAATGAAATTTAGATTTTTAATAACACAGGCAGGCAATTTACTTTGACCAAAACATTTATAAAAAGTTGAGTGCGATTTGCAACAAATAAAAAGTGTGGGATAATGTAAAAGCTACCGCCTCAAAAATACTCCTTAAAAAAGAAGGAGAATCTGACAAATTTGTTGCTGACGCGTAGTTAGATGACTTATACCCGAGTTTAAAATATTAGTTTCATAAGTTAAAGAAATGATCCAGAAGATATTTCCAGAAAACAATATCTTCACCTCTCTTTCAGGGCTTATAAACCTCCCTTAGAATTTACTTCTTTATGTTCCATTCCCCCTGAAAATATCAGGAGACTGTTCCCAATCACGGCGTATATAAAACAAATTTACAAAGATTCTGTAAAAATGCTTTCGATTTAATGGTTGTGGTTTGAGTGACCTAACCTCGTCCGCTCCTTAGTTATCGTGTCATATTTTTATTATATCTGAGGCTTACAGATGATGCTCGACATCATCTTTTAGTGACAGTACAAAGACATTATTTCAAATAATTTATTAAAAACAAGATTTACATGAAAAATATTCTTTCTTATTGTGGTAAATGGTTTCTAAACTCTAACCGGACGGAACTGTACTTGGAAAGGCACTCAACGTTTTTCTTAGTATAATAAAATTGAAATAAATTTATCCGTCAGATTGTAAATCTTTCTCTTAATTTGATAAAATTAAAATCGGGCTGGATGTACTTGAACCCATTAATGATAAAGGAAGAATGGAGCCAGAAGGCGAGGTTGTATTTCGCATATCGCCATTTTCGTTGTTGCGATCTTTGTCTTTGTCACACATACTACAATATACCTGCATTCCTTCTTTCTCTTGATTGTTTTGCCACATATAAAACGGTTTCCAAATTGTATAATCACAATCTTGATTATTCTTTCTACTTTGGTAAGCACTCGTGATATGTGTGCAATTAAATTATTTAATTGAATTTATACATCATTAGTACAAGGAATTCAGATTTTGTTGATTTTTGAAAATGCAACATGAACTAACTCATCGGGGTGTCGAAAGGGTCGTTTCTTTAAAACAAGAGCCTATAAAATATTACTCCCCCCTAGTCTTTGTAAAGACCAAATTGGTGAGCGAAAATCTCCTCCAAAATAACAAGAATTATCAACAGATTGGTCTCTTACTACTTCGAGGAGCTTGATCAAATAATATGGAGCATTTAACAACGAAGAACTTCGTCGCTCTTTCTTTGGTAGAGACGTAAAGTCTGTCTGTTTTTTTTTTGTAATTGAGAATAATAACAATTAGGGCATTGGAGTTCGTGAATAAAATTCATTAATAAAAAACTAGGTACGTCGTGTTGGAAACATTTCATTGATGAACTCCAATGTAGAAATGTTGTTACCAGGGAAAAGAATTCGGCCCACTCAGTGTCTGACACTTTTCACGCCGGATATACTACTTACTTTTTCCGCTGCTCCGATGCATCAAAACTGCTGTTGAGTAGGAGGGGAAGGGGTGCTCGTCGATCGCAGAAATTACCGTGGGCGAGACTAATACAGTCCGAATAATAAATTTTTTTACTGCTGGTGAAACAAGTGGGCCGATTTCTTTTCCCTGGTTGTTACTATCAACTACTTAAAAATGGCTATAGAGGCGGATCTTTACGTTTGTTAATTGAGGCAAAGCAATTATTAATATTTCTTACAGATAAAAATATTGCTGACGAATGCGAATCCTTATAAGTTTCTTTCTTGCACTCGCAAGACCGGTTCTTCTCATTTAAAATTTAAAATTAAAATGCGTCTGGAAAAAGCTACTAACTACATGCGGTATATGGAAGAAAATTAATTCATACCTAATTGCGTTTTGATGAAGAAGTTAAGATTGATATCAATCTAATCCTTTAATATTTTCATGATCTAATTTATGTTGTTATTGCTTGTTATTGTTTAAACCAATTATAACGAATGAATTCAATTTTTAAGAAATATTTATGCAGCTCGCTTCTAAAAACCTTGGAAACGACTGGCTTTAATTAATCGTTTAATTCCAAGAGTCTTATCATTAATAAATTGGATTGCTAAAATTTGTGATAAATTGGTTTTTACGTCGCAGAATTAAGGGATTTGAAGAAAACAAGTTATTTTCAAAAGCGAACAACACGCAATACTTTTATTTTGCAACTCATAAATTTCATTCTTCAATTTATCTGCGTTATTATTGGTTACCATTAAAGTTCTATGATCTCAGATTGATTCGACAATCGATATTTGGAACGAGTATAAACAATAAAAACCGTAAATAGTTTAGCCAAATCACACGATAACGTCTGCTACAGTCGTGGACAGTTAAAAGAGAACGTTTGCGAATTTATTTGGCAGTAATGCAGCTTGGCACAGTTTTATTTTGCCTTTCGTTCTTTTTAAATCGTCCACGCCTGTAGATACGTAATTAGATACGGCCGCACCTTAAAGACTACAAATTGACATTTTCATGAGCCTTATAGCACAAGGTCTTAAGGGTGAGGGTTACATGCAGGAAGTCCATTCTACTTGCAGATGATTGTACCTATCCATACCATACATGAATTTTGTATTGAGGCTTTGCGAGAATGCAAATAATTACGCATAAAAAGAATATTACAAGAGACTAAAATTAAAATGAAAGAATAATGAAAAAAGGCGAAGAGAAAGCAGAAATAGTACAATGAAATCTGCAAGAAAGGTTGAGAAAATACTAATGTAATGTCACACAGTAATTAAACATAAATATACAATAAAAAAGAAACGACGACATTTTAAGAATAACACGAATGCTAAACAAAGAGAAAAAACGACGATTTCCTTCCGGTTGAACGTAAATTGTAAAAATATACCTATATATACCCAGAAACTAACAGAAACAGAAAAACTTAAAGAACGTTAGCTAAATATAGTATTAGGCCCAAAAGAGATCCAATAAAATCAAACAAACTAAAACAACCAGTAATTAAATAGAGAAATGGACCAACAGGGATGCAATAAAATTGAAACGACCGATAACCAAAGGTGGAATTTGGCAAATAAAAATGAAATCAAACGAAGAGTATGGAAACAACCGATAACTAAATGCAGAATTAGATAATCAAACATCAAACAAAAGCGAGCAAACAATACCGAAAACAGTGATAACTAATTACAGACTTAGGAAAACAAGGATCAAACAAAACTGAAACAACCGACAAATAAATATAGAATTAAGCAAAGCAACAAACAGAATTGGGAAATTAAAAAAAATAATAATAATATAAAGACGTATACGTGTCTAGTCGGCGGAAGAAACCAATTAATACTGCCAAAATAAATAAGCAGGATCTTAAGAAAATACAGTATTTCGAATTATAAACAATTACATTTTCTTGAGATGGTTAATTCTCATCTGACTGCCGGGTAAATTCTTAGCATATGCCTCCTGATGAAGCTATCAAACAATAGTGAAACGCTGGATGTTGTTTCCGATTTTATAGTGTCCGTTTAAAGTTTAAAAACTATTTTCTCATAAAAAATTAACGCAACTAAGTTAGTAATCTCTTAATAATGCAAACGTGTTTAGGTCTGAAAATGATTCGCTGTTTTGCTTTGATGTGGGTAATAGTTTTATACTTTTATGAGCGTCCAGATCTATGTTTTTCTCAAATATTCCCTTTCTTTGCTTTGCCCATCCGATTTTGTAGCTGCTATCCTCGTCAAACCTCTAGAACACCCTGCTCAATCCACAGCTAGCACTATTTTTCTTCTTTTTGTGTATACCTATGGGCGCCCAGATCTATTTTTCCAAATATTCCCATCCTTTGCCTCTCCTGCTCTAATCGTCTAGAATATCATGCTCCATCCACATCTACATAGGTCTCTTTTTTCTTGTTCATATACCTACGGGCATCCAGATCCATTTTTGTCAAATCTTCACATCCTTTGCTTTGTCGTTCCGATTTTGTAACTCTTTTCCTCCTCAAATCCTCTATAATATCCTGCTTCATCCATATCTATATCTCATTTTCTTCTTCCTGTGGGCGTACAGATCTATTTTTTCCAAATCTTCTCATCCTTCGCTTTACCCTTCCCATTTTGTGGCTCCGTTTCTCCTCAAATCCCCTAAAACACATTCCTCCATCCACATCTAGGTCTCCTTTTCTTCTTCCTATGGGCGTACAGATCTATTTTTCCAAATCTTCCCATCCTTCGTCTTGTCCTTCCGATTTTGTAGCTCCTTTCCTCCTCTAATCGTCTACAATATCCTGCTCCATTCACATCTAGGTCTCTTTTTCTTCTTCGTATACCTACGGGCGTCCAGATCTATTTTTGTCAAATCTTCACATCATTTGCTTTGTCGTTCCGATTTTGTAGCTCTTTCCCTCCTCAAATCCTCTACAACACCCTGCTCCATCCATATCTAGGTCTTATTTTCTTCTTCCTGTGATCGTCCAGATCAAATCTAACACCTTGCTCCATCCACATCTACGTCTCATTTTCTTCTTCCTCTGTATATCTATGGGCATCCAGAACTATTTTTCCAAATCATCTTTTGCTTTGTCCTTACGATTTGGTAGCTCCGTTCCTCCTCAAATCCCCTAGAACATCTCGCTCCATCCACATCCAGGTCTCCTCTTCTTCTTCCTGTGTATACCTACGGGCGTCCAGATCTATTTTTTTCAAATCTTCCGAACCTTCGCCTTGCGCTTCCGACTTTGTAGCTGATTTCCTCGTGAAATCACCCAGAACATCCTGCTTCATCCACAGCTGGCTCTCCTTTTCTTACTCTTGTGTATACCTATGGGCGTCCAAACCTATTTTTGCTGAATCTTCCCATCCTTCGCTTTGTCCTTCCGATTTTGTAGATCCTTTTCTCTTCAAAACCCTGCTCCATCCACATCCAGTTCTTTTTTTCATCTTCTTGTGATCCAGTTTCTCCCAACTATATATTTCATGATCCTCACACTCAACGTTCTGTGCAAGTATGCTACCTAGCCATTGTAATTTAATCAGTTTTGGTTCAAGTTTTACGACAATTTTCGTTTATCTTTCTTCTGACAAATCCATTTTGTCCATTTTCCTTTTCCATCTCTTTGACCTTTGTTATTGGTATATTGTTTAAAACGAGTCGATTATGTTGGTAGAGTAATCCAATTCAACTCTTGTTGAGCTACAGTATGAAAATACTTAATTTTTAATAACATTTTTTCATAATTAAATTAAATTTATTGTGCTTAACGTGAATTAACTATTTTTAAGCTTTCACAAGATCTACTCTCTTAAATAACTTCTAATTCGACAAAAAAATTAAGGGGAGAAATTATGAATTAGTGAACTTTTTAACAGCTTCTTTTACATCCCATTCCAATCTTTAGTTTTTTATTGCATCTTCTTGCTTCCGTTTTTAACTTTTGCATTCCTCTTGCAGGAAAGATTAATTCGTTTTTCAAAAGTATTTACCACATACTTGTGAACTCTTATGTGCTGGGTACTTGAATGATGTAAACGCGGAAAACGATGACGCGAAACGAGCTCAACAAGACGCAATAAAAAAGTTTTGCAAAGTCAAACTGAGGTGGGTCATTTAATTTTCTGATTTTTCTTTATTTGTTTGAGAATTCAAGTTTCTATTTTATTTACCTTTACGCGAGTTCTTTGCATTTCGATGAAGTTGAATTGCACCGGAATTAATTTTGAATAATAATAATAATTACAATCACCAAACATTAAATAATAGAAAGGATTGTTAACGGAAAGTGTTTCTTCTTCCAATTTGAAAATAAATATTTAATCTTATTCTAAATGTTTTTTAGAGTAAGCCCATTTTGGTTTCTCGCAATCTTTCGAGACAAACTCTTGCACTTAGCAAAGTAATTAAAATTATGTTCTACGAAGTAAACCAAATTTCAGCAACTCGGAAATTTAACGTGTTGACTCCTCGGATGTTTCGCCTGGGCGTTGAAAAACGAAAAATAAAAACGAGAGGCGGTAGTTTTATTTGGTGAATTAGAAGAGCTCGCTCGTTACCCTTTTTTTTTTATTCAGAAGCAACAAATTACCGGCGATGGATCCCCGACTCAATCCACGTATTCGAGAACAAAGCGGAGAACAAATTTTCGGCCATAATCCACTTAAGTGTTCGCTAAGGCAATAAAAAACCATCAGAACAAAACATTGACAACACATTGTGAACAGATCCGTAGAAAGGGATCTCCCAAATCAAGTTAGCTAATTGCAGAGGCAGGCAAGACAAGAACGGTATAAAACGCGATAAAGATACAGCATGCGGAGCGAGACGGAAGAGGAATGGATGGAATAAGCACACTCGTATACTGAGACGAGAAACTTCGCTACCAAATTGCGCATAGGGAGCGCCATGGGCGAAGAGGATGGTTTATCCTGGAGGAACGCGATGGGAGAGAGATAGAGGTCGTGCTTTCCGGTTAGTTTAGCAGGGTAACGGAGACGCCCGGACCTAATGTAGTGCTGATCATGTTAGAATGTGTTTACAGGCCCAATTTACAATCGTAGTCCTCGCCTTGCTCATCACTCGTCAGTCTGTCTGTTTATCTTACTTATAAGATGCCGTACACCCGGATGGAATGATGAATACCATCATTTTAGACTTAGCCTTAATATAAACTTACTCGCTCTTCCACAGCTTAACATCCAATCCCTACAGCGCATTCTGATTTTCGTAATCCAATTAACGACAATGTAATAATAACATTCAGTTCGAAAATAATCAATAACATTTTTTCATTCAAGAAAAACCTTCGCTTTCACTTTTAGAAAACAAGTATACTTTGGAAAGAGAAGGCGAAAAAATCATTCTCATCCAATCGGTGATAATATTGCATATATTTTTTTTCTTCAATTCAAAACACAAGGTTATGAAAAAACCAAATGTAAACTATTAAATTCGGCAACATTTTAAAAACCGTTATTGATTTAAAAAGTGAAGAACAAATAATTAGTGAAAGTCTTGGGGGACCTGACTTTAAGAATGTTTATTTTCTTTCCTCTACTTCATTCATGCAAGCACAGAATCAACAAAGAAAAACTACATTTGCAGACGATTTAATTAAAAAGAAATAGGCAGGAGCTTTTCCATTAAAAGACGAAACGATTTTTTTTCCTTGAAAATTTTATCATGACTGAAGAGGTCCTCCTCGAATCGGGGAAGACATGGCTTGTTCTTCGAACTGATTCTAAATCGCTTCTACTTTTTTCTATTTTATTTTTACTTGTGAAGTAGTTTTAAACTGAAACAAATTATTTTGGGTGTAACCGATTAAATCAACTCAGTAATGACTTTCTTCAAGAAACAACTCTTCTTGGGTTCCAAATAAAAACAAACCTTTCTGAAGATTTCGTTACTTATTGAACCTAATTGAACTCCTGGAGTGGATGGTCTTCCTCGTTTCCGTAACGTAAATTTCAAGCCAAGAAAAGAAAACTACATTTGTTGACGATTTCAACAGAAAGAAAAACAGAAGCCGTTCTAACAGAAGACATTCATTCTTTTTCGCAACTTTCATTTATTTCAGCGATGAGCGGTGAATATGCCTGTTCGTAAGCCAAAGCTAATTCAAGTAGTCTTGGTAATTCATTTTCCATTTTCTTTCGATGTTGCTTTTCGTTCTGATTGAAAGCGTGTTTATTTTTCCGTTATTGTTTAAACAAAGAAGGAGATTGAAACAAAATAAACCCGGCCAAATATTAATGACTTTTTGGAAAGAAATCATGACTGGTAAACAGAAGGTGATCAATTCCAGATCATTATTTCGTCTTCAAGTCGTTTTTTTAATGCTCCCGATGATGTTTGTATAAAAGAAATTGGTGTCAAAGATCAAACGCAAAACGGAAAATTAATAAATTTCATTGGAATGCCATCGAAAATGTGACGAAATATTTTGTTTACCTCAGTTCTGAAAACTGAGGATTTTTATTTTTATGCCAACGCCTGTTCGGGTCTTCCTTGAACTGAATTCGAATGATATTTCTTATTACCTTTGGCCCCATCAAATACAGGGATTTGGAATGATTCGGAATACAAAATTAGTTTCACTTGGAACTTTCCACTTTCTTTTTGTTTTCAGAAAAGACGAAAACCACAGAAAACTTTCTGTTTCTTCGGTTGTTTTCTGTTTCCAAAGGTTTTAAGAAATTACCGTGGCAACCCATTTTTCGAATCAATAAGAACAAAAATTTTCTCAATTTGATTGTAAATTATTTCTTGATGTCGAAAAGTCAGAGCCTAACTCTTATCTGGAAACCAACCGGAATGTTTTCCTTGAAACCATCCATTCCAGAAATTTAATTTTTCCAGAAAAGAACTTAAAAGGCTGAGGAAATAACTTTTCTTCTTTAGTTCTCTTTAGTTTTATGCAATCTCCAACTTTAAAAAGTTTTTTGATAGCTTAGGTAGTTTCGCTTTGATTAAAATTTTCTATAAAATTGTTCTTTATATGAGTCAGATCATACACTTTTGTTATTTGGAATACGAAAGGGATTTTTTTTCCTTAAAACCGTCCATCCTTTCTTAAAAACGAACCATGAAGAACCATTTAGTCTGATTGTTTTGATGAAATTTTCAATATCCATTTCCAACATGTTTGCTTCAAGTTTGGGAAAACGTTTTCTCAATTTTATTCTAAATTACTTTCGGCCCAGCAAGTAAAGAAATCTTCACAAAGGTTTGTGTTTATTTGGAACCCAGGAAGAGTTGTTTCTTGAAGACCATCCACTCTAGGAGTTCAATTCGGTCAAAACAAGTAACGAAATCTTGAGAAAGGTTTGTTTTTATCTGGAACCCAGGAAGAGTTGTTTTATGAAGACCATCCACTCTAGGAGTTCAATTGCTTTTCAGAAAATTAAATCAAAAGACGTCGAGGAAATAATGTTTGGTCTCTTTTGGTTTTATGAAACTTTCCCGGGTCACTTCCAAAACAGGTTTCGATTTTAATGCAAATTTAAAACTTTGTTGCTCGAGCAATTTGAAATTAACAAAAATTTCCTCCAACATCAATCAAATTCGGATAATACAATTTTTTCCTTCATTTTACAAACTACTTCTGGATCAGGTAAAATGGGAATTTAGCAGTCATCGGGGCAAATATTAAAACCTCGTCGCAAAACCAAAATGTTTATCGCCCAATCTGCGATATATCTTAAGTTGGCCACCCTAATGCTGCCTGGGAGCATCTGAGGGCCATTTGGGAGTTCGAGGGAACGCTCAGTTGAACCAGGTTCAAAGTCAGGGCCCCTGTAACCATATGTGCAAAGCGTGCAGTGCACGCGGGCGCCATGTTCAAGAGGTGGAAATTAGCTTTTTGGTCACTGGACATACTTTATCATTTTTTTCGCCCAAGAAAAGAAAAATAATGGGAAACAGTTTCTTGTCTGGTATAAATTATTCGAAAAACTAAGCACAAGTTTTGATGAAGCCGTCAACCTCACGGCAAAACGTCGACTAAAATAGAACAGTTAACTGCGGCAATTAAAAGTAGAAAAGTCTAATTTTTGTAATTTTCGTTTGCTAAATTTTTCATAAAAATTTTTATAATTTTGTTAGGTAAAAAAATAAATTATGTAAGCTGTTACGGTTTGGTTAACAAAAAAACATATTATATTTCACTTTTTAAGTTTTTATAAATTTATGTTCCTTTTGCTTTTGTGATTTTGTTTCTTTTTTTCTAATATTAGTAACTAGCGGGCTTCGCCCACTCTTGCATTCTTGAGGGGGGGGGGAGGCGTCTAAACAGAGGTCTTCTCGGTCAGATGAGAAGAAGAAAGCGCTTCCCTTCGTTTTTGGGGGCTTGCGGCAGCTAGGAACTTTAGAAAAATTTTAAATAAAAGTGAAGGAAAATGTTTAGAAAATGTTTAAAAATTTTTCTGTTTTTTCCATTTCTTTTCTTTTAATTTTTAATAATTTTGATAATTGACCGTTTTTGTTTGCCCCAACTCAAATCTGTCAGAGGGCGCCAAAATATGGATTGGCACGCGGCCGGCTTTTGGCCTCGCGGGGGCCCTGTTCAAAGTAAACAAATTCGCATAGTATTTTAAAGACATACGACAATTAATATATTCCTAAATAAAATTTGGTGCGATTTTGTTCACTTTGAACCTAGTCCATTTGAACGTCCCCTTGAACTCCCTTAGTACAACTGGCCCTTAAAGTAAGGTAGATTGAAAATTAGGATATAATTTTGCTTAGTTCTAAACTGTTTCCTTTTTCGTACCCATTTCTTGGGGAAAAAAAACTTAGAATGCGACGAGGAAAGAATTTCTGATTTCTTTGGTTGAAAGGAATTTCAAATTTAAACAATTCAGAAATAATCTTTGACTGTTGACTTTTCTGTTAGTTGGAAAAACAAAGAATGTGTTTCTTTTATATATTTTTATTTTCCGTGCAATGTATTATCATTTTTCCTTCTCGTCATACCTTTCTTACATGTTTTTGATGTCAACGAAGCAAGTTGAACAATATTTCGGACAATTACTTAAAGTATTCCACTTTTAGAATGTCTTTTATGGAAGAGTAGTTGCAATTACTTCAACTATTAAAATACTATAAGTACAGGTACCTAACATTCCAGATCCGGGTCTAAAATATTTGAAAATTAAAGACAGATATCTGTCATTTAAAAACATGAAATACTTTTGACAGGATTTCAAGTTATGAACCGTACAAATCATGCGCAGTAAAGAATTTAGGCCTCTTTGACCAAACCAAGTTTGATACAAAATATTGTACAACATGAGAGAGTCAAGCTGCCTAATTATGTGAATGTTCATTAGTTGAGTCGATACTTATCTGTCACTTTGTGTAAGATTGTGTCACACTGGCCATATATCATCTAATTTTGTGCACTGTTCATGTTCAGTACTGATTGAAACAATAATCGTAACGAGTCATTTTCTTTATAAGATTTTGTCAAATGTTTTTGGAGTTTGATACAGAATATTGTTCAGTGTGAGAGAGACAGGCTGTTTGCGTGGCTGTGCATTAGTTGATTCGGTCCTTCTCCACCACTTTGTGCAAGATTGTGTCACACTGGCCATATATCATCTAATTTTGTGCACTGTTCATGTTCAGTACTGATTGAAACCATAATTGTAACGAGTCATTTTCTTTATAAGATTTTGTCAAATGTTTTTGGAGTTTGATACAGAATATTTTTTCAGTGTGAGAGAGACAGGCTGTTTGTGTGGCTGTGCATTAGTTGATTCGGTACTTCTCCACCACTTTGTGCAAGACTGCGTCACACTGGCCATATATCATCTAATTTTGTGCACTGTTCATGTTCAGTACTGATTGAAACAATAATCGTAACGAGTCATTTTCTTTATAAGATTTTGTCAAATGTTTTTGGAGTTTGATACAGAATATTGTTCAGTGTGAGAGAGACAGGCTGTTTGTGTGGCTGTGCATTAGTTGATTCGGTCCTTCTCCACCACTTTGTGCAAGACTGCGTCACACTGGCCAAATACCATCTAATTTTGTGCACTGGTCATGTTCAGTACTGATTGAAACCATAATAGTGACGAGTGGAGCGATCATTTTCTTTATATAACGTTTTCGGAATGTTAAGCGTTCAAAACCCTTCAGCATTTTTATAGTAGGGTGCTGTATTCTTTTAGTATCTACCTGTATGTATTAGTTGTAATTAAATTTGGCTTTAATTGATTAGTAAACGTTGCGTTTGAAAGAGAATTTTCTGTAAAAAAAGGGGGTCTCTTGTGAACGAGCCTTTCGAAACCGAGAGTCAAGCCGGAGCGAGCGATGCGTTCATTGTTAGCGGTAATTTGATTACACTTCATCAAGAGTGCGCTGTTTTCAGCAATGCCGCTTAGATGAGCTGCAATTTGCATTTAATTATCACATATAAGCGCATTAAACGGTCTCTACGTAGGAGTGCCAACTTGAGCGTGAAATCGGACCGCGTCGCGAAATTTGAATTTGTGATTTGATGGCTGTTATACTATACCATGATTCGTTTATATTGTAAATACGACGACGAGGGCGTCGCCGCCGATTTTGAAAACCCGAAACCGCTCGTGAAAGTTTGAAATGGAATGAATTCGTTCGTTGAAGGATGGCTTGCTGCGTGAAATCCAATTTAATTTAAGACATAATGGCGATGATATGATGCGGTTAATTTTTATGTGAGATATTAAAAACGAAATAAAACGTTGCAATTATATCAAAAATAATCTACGGTAAACACATAACGACCAATATTATATTAAATTTCTCATCATGTCGCCATATGCCTTGGATTGAGATAATAATTCAGAAATAGTTTGTGATTATCACCTCCGAATGGGCTTTACTTTATCGATTTAATTGAATATCAGGTTTTAGGACGAGATTAATTAAGAGCCCGGCGCGATAAACTTATAATAAAAAGACGCGCGGATTATCGCGAATTATTCGCCGCATCATCCCAGGAAACTTAACAATTTGTTATAATTTTATTAATTTTGATTGATTCGAGATAATTACGGAATTAATATAAATGCGGACGAGCGATAATTCGGGCAAATAAATGCGAGTGGAAATTGCATAGAAATACCTGATTAGATCTCACCGTGTAATCCGTTTGATTATTTTTTCGAAGATTATGGTAATCCGCCGCGCTGATAATTTCACCAACGGTGGGTGAAATGCCTGACAGTCACCGACCGACATTACATATTTGGGGAAATGTTTAGATTTTGTTAACAGATGTTCGGGTATTATTATTATTAAATCACTCAGGCACACCCTCATTATTTTCAATAACAAAAGAAGAAGCTCAAATACGATTAATTTTATGCCATAACGCGCTTACTGAAATCTCTATCATAATTAAATACAACCTTGTGAATCTCTCCTCAAATGCAATTATAAGATCTGCAAGCTTTTTGATTCTTTGCATACCATACGACAACCCTTAGAAAGGGTTAATCAAGAAGTGTTTCTGTCACGAAGATGTTTGGCGAATTCCAATGCCAATTACCATGAAACTCAGACAAGACAATAATTGGAAAATTGTAAAACTGGACCTTAGTACAACTGGCCTTAAAGTAAGGTAGATGAATATAATTTTGCTTAGTTCTAAACCGTTTCCTTTTTCGTACCCATTTCTTTAGAAAAAAAAACTTAGAATACGACGAGGAAAGAATTTTTGATTTTTTTGGTTGAAAGGAATTTCAAATTTAAACAATTCAGAAATAATCTTTGGTTGTTGACTTTTCTGTTAGTTGGAATAACAAGGAATGTTCTTTTTTTATATATTTTTATTTTCCGTGCAATGTATTATCATTTTTCTTTCTCGTCATACCTTTCATACATGTTTTTGATGTCAACGAAGCGTGTTGAACAATGTTTCGGACAATTACTTAAAGTAATCCACTTTTAGAATGTCTTTTATGGAAGAGTAGTTGCAATTACTTCAACTATTAAAATACTATAAGTACAGGTACCTAACATTCCAGATGCGGCTCTAAAATATTTGAAAATGAAAGACAGATATCTGTCATTTAAAAACATGAAATACTTTTGACAGGATTTCAAGTTATGAACCGTACAAATCATGCGCAGTAAGGAATTTAGGCCTCTTTGACCAAACCAAGTTTGATACAAAATATTGTACAACGTGAGAGAGACAAGCTGCCTAATTATGTGAATGTTCATTAGTTGATTCGATACTTATCTGTCACTTTGTGCAAGATTGTGTCACACTGGCCAAATACCATCTAATTTTGTGCACTGTTCATGTTCAGTACTGATTGAAACAATAAATCAAATGAAGTTATAAGATCTGCAAGCTTTTTGAGTCTTTGCATACCATACGACAACCCTTAGAAAGGGTTAATCAAGAAGTGTTTCTGTCACGAAGATGTTTGGCCAATTCCAATGCCAATTACCATGAAACTCAGACAAGACAATAATTGGAAAATTGTAAAACTGGACCTTAGTACAACTGGCCTTAAAGTAAGGTAGATGAATATAATTTTGCTTAGTTCTAAACCGTTTCCTTTTTCGTACCCATTTCTTTAGAAAAAAAAACTTAGAATACGACGAGGAAAGAATTTTTGATTTCTTTGGTTGAAAGGAATTTCAAATTTAAACAATTCAGAAATAATCTTTGGTTGTTGACTTTTCTGTTAGTTGGAATAACAAGAAATGTTCTTTTATTATATATTTTTATTTTCCGTGCAATGTATTATCATTTTTCCTTCTCGTCGTACCTTTCATACATGTTTCTGATGTCAACGAAGCGTGTTGAACAATGTTTCGGGCAATTACTTAAAGTAATCCACTTTTAGAATGTCTTTTATGGAAGAGTAGTTGCAATTACTTCAACTATTAAAATACTATAAGTACAGGTACCTAACATTCCAGATCCGGCTCTAAAATATTTTAAAATGAAAGACAGATATCTGTCATTTAAAAACATGAAATACTTTTGACAGGACTTCAAGTTATGAACCGTACAAATCATGCGCAGTAAGGAATTTAGGCCTCTTTGACCAAACCAAGTTTGATACAAAATATTGTACAATGTGAGAGAGACAAGCTGCCTAATTATGTGAATGTTCATTAGTTGAGTCGATACTTATCTGTCACTTTGCGCAAGATTGTGTCACACTGGCCATATATCATCTAATTTTGTGCACTGTTCATGTTCAGTACTGATTGAAACAATAAATCAAATGAAGTTATAAGATCTTCAAGCTCTTTGAGTCTTTGCATACCATACGACAACCCTTAGAAAGGGTTAATCAAGAAGTGTTTCCGTCACGAAGATGTTTGGCCAATTCCAATGCCAATTACCATGAAACTCAGACAAGACAATAATTGGAAAATTGTAAAACTGGACCTTAGTACAACTGGCCTTAAAGTAAGGTAGATGAATATAATTTTGCTTAGTTCTAAACCGTTTCCTTTTTCGTACCCATTTCTTTAGAAAAAAAAACTTAGAATACGACGAGGAAAGAATTTTTGATTTCTTTGGTTGAAAGGAATTTCAAATTTAAACAATTCAGAAATAATCTTTGGTTGTTGACTTTTCTGTTAGTTGGAATAACAAGGAATGTTCTTTTTTTATATATTTTTATTTTCCGTGCAATGTATTATCATTTTTCTTTCTCGTCATACCTTTCATACATGTTTTTGATGTCAACGAAGCGTGTTGAACAATGTTTCGGACAATTACTTAAAGTAATCCACTTTTAGAATGTCTTTTATGGAAGAGTAGTTGCAATTACTTCAACTATTAAAATACTATAAGTACAGGTACCTAACATTCCAGATGCGGCTCTAAAATATTTGAAAATGAAAGACAGATATCTGTCATTTAAAAACATGAAATACTTTTGACAGGATTTCAAGTTATGAACCGTACAAATCATGCGCAGTAAGGAATTTAGGCCTCTTTGACCAAACCAAGTTTGATACAAAATATTGTACAACATGAGAGAGACAAGCTGCCTAATTATGTGAATGTTCATTAGTTGAGTCGATACTTATCTGTCACTTTGTGCAAGATTGTGTCACACTGGCCGTATATCATCTAATTTTGTGCACTGTTCATGTTCAGTACTGATAGAAACAATAATCGTAACGAGTCATTTTCTTTATAAGATTTTGTCATATGGTTTAGGAGTTTGATACAGAATATTGTTCAGTGTGAGAGAGACAGGCTGTTTGCGTGGCTGTGCATTAGTTGATTCAGTACTTTTCCACCACTTTGTGCAAGATTGTGTCACACTGGCCAAATACCGTCTAATTTTCTGCACTGGTCATGTTCAGTACTGATTGAAACCATAATCGTAACGAGTCATTTTCTTTATAAGATTTTGTCAAATGTTTTTGGAGTTTGATACAGAATATTGTTCAGTGTGAGAGAGACAGGCTGTTTGCGTGGCTGTGCATTAGTTGATTCGGTCCTTCTTCACCACTTTGTGCAAGATTGTGTCACACTGACCATATATCATCTAATTTTGTGCACTGTTCATGTTCAGTACTGATTGAAACAATAAATCAAATGAAGTTATAAGATCTGCAAGCTTTTTGAGTCTTTGCATACCATACGACAACCCTTAGAAAGGGTTAATCAAGAAGTGTTTCTGTCACGAAGATGTTTGGCCAATTCCAATGCCGATTACCATGAAACTCAGACAAGACAATAATTGGAAAAGCTGCTGATGTTTTTCGTTTTATGTTGTTCTGGATACGTATACGGTGTACGTTGGTCTTCTGAACTATGACTTTTTCTGAAAGTCACGTTCTGTTCTTAACTCGGATTGTGTTAATCGGTGTATAACAAAAAAAAAATGAATTGTAGATGAATATTTTCACTAATTAAAGAATTAATTTAATTTAAAATGCGAAACGAAACGTTTTTTGAAACCGTCAAAAACGTGTCGTGCATTATCGAGCTGGTAAATTTATTGAAAAAAGCAAATTCACGTGGTGACCCAATCACCCCGATGAAACCCAACCGATGTGTGACATATCATCATGCGCATAACACACATGTGGCATTAGAGTATAAATTAAGCGTATAAAATCCCCACAACCGCACGGGTCGCACCACCCCAGCAAGGGGTGTACTCACATGCCAGCAAGTGGTACATGAACCAGCTAAATGCAATAAATTACTTTAATTGCTGTCATCAGCTTTGCTAATGTGCTGCCACCTATTTGCAATTAATTCAGCAATTAAATGCCTGATTGCTGTTCACTTTGCAAAGTCGCCCTGCGAATTAGAAAGTCAAAACCGAAAGCCAACGAGAACAAAAAAAAAAAAAAGATAATTAAAACGCCAATTTTTTTTTAATTATATTTACAAAGAGGGTGTTTCCGCGCGCATCAAAAAAAAAATAACAAATACAAAATAACAAAAGCGATGGAAAACTACTAAGCTCATAAAACAAACAAAAGCTCGTTACGCTTTCGACAAGCAAGTCGAAGCAAGAGCAGTTCCGTGGATAATATGCCCTGAAACGGAGAAATTCAGTTGTAAATCACGCCGGAACGATCATCGGAATGTTTTAAAGCCCTCCAGCGATTTTCCCGATTGCCTTCTGATATATGGAGGTTATGTGCACGTTCAATGCTTATAAATGACTCGCATTAGTGCGCTCTCGTCGGACTTCGCAAACGATTTCCCAGCCCCCCCCCCCTAGAAAAACGACCACGGAAACAAATTAACCCCTCATTCGTTAATTAAATTGAAGAAAATATGTTCACCTTTCGAAATGAAACAAAAACCGAAAACAAGACGAAACCAGATTTGCCAAAAGCTCGAGCCTTCAACTTGAAAGTTAAAAACGAAATAAAACATATAAAGTCATTCAGAACTTAAAATGAAGAAAGAAAGAAGAAATAATTGAGAATGACAATGTCTCAAGAGTTGTCATCATTGGTTTTTGATTCTAGTCGAAAGCTCGAGCTTCCGGACTCGATCAAAAACGAAATAGGAGTAAAATGAATTATATCAACCAGAACTTACAGATACCATCAAATCGATCAATCTAGAGAAGAAGTCATTAATAATGACAATGCCTTAATAATGACATAGTGAATAAATATAGATCTTAACCAAGCTTCGTAGATTCAAGCTGAATACACATAGAACTTAACCAAACTTCGTAGATTCAAGCTGAATACACATATAGAACTTAACCAAGCTTCGTAGATTCAAAACTGGTTTGAGGCGAGAAAAGCAAAATCAAATAAATGATCATATTTAAATCATCAGAACTTATAGACTGAGTGTCACATGAAGAAACTGTTGATAATACCTTGACAATGTCACAGAAACCCGTTATGAATGAAATTGCTATAAGTGTCATGGTTTCAGAGGTTTCGAATGATTGAATTAAGTCAAAGGAACTAAATAATTAAAACCAATCAGAACTTACATTGATATCGACTTAATAATCAATTATTATTATGTACAAACGATTTTTTGAATTTGTTTGTTGATTCGAAAGGTTTTTGATTCCAATTAATTAAAAAATGAAGCGAAACCAGGCGAATTTTCACGATAGATTAAAAAATAATCTCGCATTTAAACTGCGTCGGGGGTAATAAAGCTCGCCAAGCTCGTTTCGAAATGCAACAATAATAGTCGATAACTCATCGTCACCGACTGTCAGCCCAGTCTATTATAAATTTAACGCCCCGTGAATTTTGACTCTGGCCTAGCGATGATGATGGTGATGATGACGATGGTGGTGGTGGTGGCAGAATGAAAGTAACGCGCGAAACCTGACAGATGGCCACCTGCTAATTCGTATAACTTGTAATATAAATACAGGGTGGATCTAAATAGGAACTAATATAAACAAGCCATTGAATAATAATGGATGATCATAAAATTTAACGCCTAATAGGGTTGGGGTGGGACTTTTGTCATTTTAACTGTGTTTACCGACATCTCTCCGATGCTAAATCGTAATTATTCCATCGAACGGAATGAATACAGAGTGTCCATGTGTAAATGATATCTGTTAATTATGGCCGGCGCACGCGATTTATCGCCGCGTAATAATTTTAGTGCAAAACAATATTTGCGGGGGGTTTTTGTCTTTATGTCAGTTACAAGCGATTAATTGCGCGGTACGTAAGAGGGAGAGAGAATAACAACCGATGCAATCGTCGTTATTGGATGCTGTTTAGTTTCCTGCACCGTGTCTACGCACTGCCTAAATAGATTATGCAATTATACTAATGCAGGGTGTTACGCCAATTTTATTTTTCCGTTCTGTTGGCAGGGAATTAAATGGCAGGTGCGATGCACGACTAACAGCATTAGCTTACGATTTGAAAAACCAAATAAATTATTGTTACACCAACAACATGACTTTTGCAAAAAAATAACTTTTAAAACGAAAACAGGAAAATTGATTCAATAAAGCAGGTAGAAATAAGCTAAACAAAAAGGAATTCACTGTGGATGCTTTTTTGGGAGCCATTGATTCTTGAGGATTAATTTACAAAAATGATTTTAAAGGGCAATTAGGAAAATCCCCTTGAACCACTTTACTGATGCTCATTTATGGTTTACTTGTTCGTAATATTTAAAACACCCCGTATATTTTGTCCCCTTAATATCAAGCCGCTCCGTACGTTTACTTGAAAAAATGTTTCGAAATCTTCTTCCACCAACTATCAGAAACATTTTAAATCACTCTGGTTCAATTTTGGGATTGATGTGAAGCTCTCGTATTCTGCTTGGCCAGTAAGAACGCAGTCGATAACATTTATTCGCCTTATTTACTGATTGGACCATCATCTCTTTTTTGACATCAAAATATTCCATCAAGCCTCTAATGTGTCATGGGAATTGCTATGAGTTTCGTTGTTTATACATCGTACTCTGAAGACTCTGTTTCCATTTTTCTATGCACCGGAAACAGCTTGGAAGAGTATAAGCAACCCCAGATGCCAAGTAGCTTAATGAGAAGAAAGGCAGCAAAAATAGATAGCGACAGGAGAAACTGGAGGATTTGAAGAAGACTCAAGAATCAACATGATGTCAAGAGCATTACAAACTAAAGTTTTTAACAATGGAAGTCAGAGTCAGTTTGATTAAGACAGAGAAATTCAAACGGGCATATCCATTGCAGAATTTTGAACTTCCTTAAGAGAGTCCTGAGGTGTGGCACGCACAGGTTTATTCGTAAGAATAAAACAAATAAAGGCGAGGGCGAAACAAAGAGAATAGAAGAACGGAAAGCACAGAAAGAAGACGAGAAAGAATTGGCAAATTCAACTATTCAGGTATTATGGCATCTCGCGATGGAAATGGCTGTGGAATTTAAGGAAAAGATGGCAAAGGCAAGGAATCCGGAGCGAAATGGATTTATAAACAGAATATTAGCCACAAAAACGAGAACCTGTTCAGAAAACTGAGACAGAGAAACAAAAAAGAAAATGGCAAAAGACATGTGAAGCAGAGGATAAGCAAGAACCAACGAAACGAAAGTGAAATGATGGATCACTTGGAAGAAGAAAAGTAGACGAAAAATGTAAAAGAAACGAAAACGTTGAAAAGAATGAGTATAAAAGTAAACACAGTCAACCCAACCCAATTGTAACGAGAGATTCTAGAGCTTGGCTGGAGGAAGAGAAGGAGGAGGAGAAGGTAAATGAAAAGAAAAACTAAACACAAACATATTAGAATATTGGGCTTGGTGAACATGAAAAAGTCAGGAAATTGAGGAGAAAGATGCAGAAAAAATAAACAAACAAGAAAATACATATTCAGAGGGCCGGAAAAGGACAGCTAAAAATATAGGTAGTTCGTATTTACCTTATTTGATCTTTCGCTGATTGTAATAACAACATGAGAGCCAACAGGAAGGAGAAATGGTAAACTGAGGCCACACTGATAAGGAGTAGATAAGGAGAAAGAGAAGCAAGTGTTGAACAAAAGGATTAAGTATGAAAGTGAACTGTTTTCTTGACTTATTCAGTGCCTTTAACGCAATAAATATATTTAAAGTTACAGGTAAATGGTTTTAGAAGATCAATACCAGATCTAATGGGGCGTATTTGGCAGAAAGGAACTTCTACGTTCAAATTAAAGATAAATTATCTGGATTATATAATTCAGATGTGGGTGTGAATCCCCGAGGGTCAATGCTGGGACCATTATTATGTTTGATGTTTATAAACGATTTTTAGCTGAATGTATCAATGAAGATTTGGTAACAGAGTAAAAAGAAATAAATAAATTTTGCCTTCTTTGCAATAAAGAGATTAAAGGAGAAATTAAAGTTAAGTGATCTATTAAATATGTATTAGCTTCATTAATATACCGTCCGGTATAACGGTTACGATATAAAAACAAAAGACAATATATGGAAAGAAAAACCGAAAAGCAAACACTATACAGTATATCCTGTATAGAATCAATCAGTATAAAAAAAATTATCAGCTTAACATATGTACTTTTGTGAAGATTTCAGAAGAAACAGGTAATATTATAAGAAAAAAATTCAAAAAAGATTAAATAATAACAAAACATCAAATACGATCTTCAACGCAAAAGACAAAATACATAAGTTTCAGAAATCCTGAGTGTACAAATTAAAATGAGGGTGATTGTAAACGAATATACATAGGTCAGACCGGTCGAAGTTTCCATACACGCGTCGTACATTCAAGAACCTTTAAGATCATTCAAATTACATAAAACGGATTATACTTTCGCCAATCATTTAATTGCAAAAAACCATAATTTTTCCATAAACGACACACAAATATTACATTATGCAAACAAAGTTTTCAAACTCAATATACTAGAAGCAACATGAATCCACAAAACAGCCAAATATTCCTCTGAAATATTAGTTAATGACCAGATTGATCTTATGCATTCCTCTTTATTTAATTATGTAATGTATTCTATGAACAACTACGTGTGTAAGTCACATTTCAGTGTATTTAGAATTAATTAGTTTTATGGTGTTTGTACTCTTTATAAGTACTCGTTTAAAATTGTATACCTTTTTCAGTGCGAAAATGACATTTAATATGTTGAAACTGCAGTAACTGTGTTATAAAAAATAAGTGGTAAAACAAAGTAAAAAACCTTGCATTTAAATTTATTAATACGGAATACCACAAAGTCAAGCCCGTCCAAATCGAATATTTGAATATACTGTCCCTTAACTATAGTATAATTTTCTGTATAGTATAGTGTACCTTGTATCTTGTGTCTTGTATTCCTTACTTTCATTCTTTATTATTTTATGACAACAATACAAAGAAAGGTACGCTATATTACATTAGGAGTACTTACAAACTGGAAAACTGGAAAATTTTAATTTAGCTTCGAACTAAGAGGTTCTCAAATTTTAGACTTCGCAGGCTATTGTCTTGAGATAATTTTTTTAGTTAGTTAGTTAGAGATTTCTGAGATCTCTTGATTTCGTTCTTTGAGTGGCTAAGGTTCTGTCTAAAACTGAGTCTAACACTGATCTGAAAAAACATGAAAGATTGTAGTTCTCTACGCCTGGTTCTCTTATTCTGTCCACAAACTGAAGAAAGAAATTTACAAGAATTTTAGAATTTTTACTTGCAAGTTTTGAAGTTGTCGATTGTGGAAAATTATTGTCAATAATACCATCAAGAGCAGAGGCGTAACTATGCTTTTCTCCAACGGGGTGCGCGATTCTTAGTGCGACCCTGAACAGATACGCCTAGCGCCCAAAATATAAACGAAGGATTAATTTTGGTATTCTATCCAATTAAATAAACTATTGTTTTAAATTATTGCTATTAAATATCACATAAATATTTAACATTTTCAACAAATGTAATTTGTTTAGTGCGTTTTCACTGTACTTTTTTTTATTTTTTATTTTTTTTTTGGGTAGCTCTTGCTCGTGAGAATTGCAGAGAATATGAGACAAATAAAAAAGCTTTTTAAAAACGAGCTAAAAGCGTAATTTATTGACTTACTTGACGTTTCGTTATTCACTTTTGATAAAGCAAATTATTATATTTGCGAAACGTCAAGTAAGTCAATAAATTACTCTTTTAACTCGTTTTTAAAAAGCTTTTTTATTTGTTTCATATTCTTTGTACTTTTTCTTAGTTGCTGGCGTTAGAACTTATAAAGAATTCTTGCTAGCTATAAAGAAAATGGGGAGCTTAACGCTAAGAAGTGGTACAGTTGCACCTCCCTTACCCCAGATCGCTACGCCACTGCTCACAAGTGAAAAGGGCGTGATGAATATCATGTTTTCAGCATTGGCTACATTCTCTCAGTTTTATAAAGTCCACGTTTCAATTTTGTTTTCTTTTATTGCTCAATTCCTTTCATATTTCATATATAATAATAAAATAATAATAATAATAATAATAATAATATAGCGGGGAAGCAGCTAAAAGCTGTTAAGATCCCAACCGTGAAATTTCAAAGAATTACAACAAGATATTGTTTTACAGCAGAGTAACAGCATATTTATATTGATTGAGTACAAAATCGAAATAGGAATAAGATATCGAAACTAAATTATAATGCGCATCAGTGACAGAACCAAATCGGCGGTAGCAGGGGCGATTATTGACCGTTGCTCAAAAAATAAGTTTTCAAATTAGTTTTAAAACTAACAGAAGACAAATATTTAAAGTTTTGCGGCAAACAATTATAGACAGTCGGAGCTGCGTAAGAAAAGGATCCTTCAAAAATTGTTAAAAAGTGCTGAGGGATGTGGAGGTTCATTTCATGTCTAACGTTCCGTTGTAAAAGATCTCTACGATATTTTAATTTTTCTCTTAAGTAAAGAGGTTCATTGGTTTGCAATACTCTATGTACAAAACAGCATAAATGTAAGTTTCTGCGAGAAGCCATTTTTAATATATTGTTCGAAGCATAAAACAGAGATATATGTTCTCTGCGGTTAATGTTAGCAGCAAATCTTGTGCATGCATTCTGAACTTTTTGTAATCTATTTGTATTGTAAACATTAATGCAAGGGCCGTATACTACATCGCAGTAGTCAAAGAAGGAAAGTATCAAGGAATCAATAAGTTTCCACTTTAATTTTGTAGTAAGGATATACTTAAATCTATAAATACTTCTTAATCTTCCGTATGCTAACTGAATAAGCTTTGTGATGTGTTCATTAAAAGATAAGTTTGAATCTAACACAAGACCTAAATCACGACACTGCGAGACAGTAGATAAAGTTTGATTGTTTAAACGAACTGAATTTGTAACTGAATCAGGAAGTTTGACTAATTGTTTAGGGGTACCAATAAACATAACGTGTGACTTTTCTACATTTATGCTGAGGCAGTTTTTAGAAGACCAGTTAGATAATCTCCCAAGGTCATCATTAAGCATATTAATGTGGTATACAGCTTCATTTGGGTGGAAAGAGATATAAAACTGGCTATCGTCTGCATAAAAGTGATAATTGCAATGTTCGAAATTATCATGAAGGTCAAAAATATATAAATTAAAGAGTAAGGGTCCTAAAATGGATCCTTGAGGCACTCCAGATTCCAGACTCAGATAATTTGTAGCCGTCATTAGTTTGAATTTTTACCGTTTGAAAACGATTTACAAGATAGCTTTTAAACCAGCATAGAACTCGTTGAGAGAAACCTAAATATTCTAGTTTAGCTAGAAGTAGTTTGTGATTGATGCAGTCGAAGGCCTTAGAATAGTCAATCAAAACTAAAGCAGAAATTTTAGAATTATCCATTTCACATAAAAGACCATCAACTACATCGCTCAAGGCCGTAGCAGTGCTGTGGTTTTTTCTAAAAGCAGACTGTTTGGCAGGGAGCAAATTATTTATTGAAACATATACACTAACTTATATAATAAACGATTTTTTCTATGACTTTGGAAAGAATAGGTAAAATGCTGATGGGCCTTAAGTCTGAAAAGTCAAGAAGTACGTCTTTTTTAGGTAAAGGTATTATAAAGGCATGTTTCCAGATATTAGGATAAACACAATTAATAATATGAGTTACAGCATCAATACAATATGGTAAACTGAGTGTGAGCATATCTAATGATAACAAATCTATGCCAGAGCTCTTTGATTTAACAGAATAAAAAGCCTTATAAACATCATCAGTCGAAATATTAGAGAATTCACAAGTGTCTGTTAAATCACTTTTAGAACTTGATACATAAAAATTTATAATGTCTTCATCAGGGTTAAGCCTATTGATGGAATTTGTAAAGTGAGTATTAGTTAAGTCAGGTTGGTTCAAATTTTCCGGAAGTGGATTTGTATTATTTGTTCCGTGTATACCCATGGATTTTAGATCTTTCCACAATAAAGCAGAATTGTTAATATTTGCATTCAAAAATTGTTGAATGTATGCTTGTTTTTCTCGACGAATTGCAGCCGTTACCAGATTTCTTGACTGTTTATAATAAATCCATTTTGATTCCGTTTCATTCTTAGTTACGTTTAGATTTTTAAGTGACAATTTATAATTAATTAGGGCATTATTTCTGGTTCGAATAATTTGACTGATATTATCAGTTAACCAAGGAACATTTTTGTGGGGTCGAATTTCTTTTTTTGTTATGGGAGCAACACGATCGAAAACAGATGATATAGAGTTATTCAAAATGTTAACTTTCTCATTTATATCTTCAGCTGATAAAATAGAATTGACGTTGAGCCAGAAATTTTTGTTAACACTTGCTGACATGTAAGCAATATTTTTGTTTGAAACTTGAAAAGATTTCCGGGTTGTCTTTGATTCGCAAAATACTTTTTTTCGTATTTTATTACCTCGAATAGTAATTTTACTTTCCAATTAGAATCAAAATCGAACTTATAAACACCATCAAACGAATCGTTTTAAGAGCTGTAAGCAATTTTGCAATTTATTATAAAAACCGCCTGAAATTTTCGTCGAGAATCGCTTAAAACACAAAAGCGCTTCTAATGAATGTGTCGCGCATCGATTCGCAATAGTTGTTCAGGAGATTAGTCCTTACGGACAAGACGACAAAAGAGGGTGAATTAGGGGTGTAGTTAAATGTATTAGGATATTAAATTATCATGACAATGGCACAATCAGAGGGTTCCGGTGATAAATATACTGCAAACATACGGCCCTCTTGGCCACAGGTTTTATGCGCAATATGGTGACAAATTAGGAGAAGCTTTCGCCATGAATAATTAGATAAACAGTCCAATTTAATCAATGAGTGAGTGAGTCGTTGATTTGAATGCGTCTTTTTTTTGCAGGTTGTGGACCGGGGCATGCACTCCTAGGCAAAACTAGAAGACCGAGGACTGCTTTCACATCGCAACAACTTTTAGAACTCGAGAAACAATTTAGGCAGAATAAGTACCTTTCCAGACCAAAAAGGTTCGAGGTGGCTACAAGTCTCATGCTTACAGAAACACAAGTGAGTAGCTACACTTCTGAATGTTGAATAATTTGCTGAAAACTAAAACTATTAATTGCTCCTTCATGATATAAATTTTAATTAAAACTAGAGATTTCATTTCGTCCTTATTTTATTTCCTCGACAATAATTTATAACGATCAGCGTAAACTTAATGGAAAATCTCGAATGCAAGTAGTAGTAGACTCAAAACTGTTTTCTTCGTACGGAAAGTTATGGGCAAGCTAAGCAGAACTTCAAACAAACAGACAGAAGTCATATTTTAGGATTGCAATGACTAACTGCGCGAAATGTGACATAAATTTATCATGTCTGAGCGCTTTCCTGATTTTATTACAGTTGATTCTTGGTTTCAGCACGGTTCTGTTCAAACATGTACACGTTTCACAAAAAGTCAACATTTATATCTATCTATGCAAATACGCTGAACATGTTTTTTCACGCAAAAAGCACAATTGATCGCTTGTCGCAGATATCATCAGGATAAATATTTTGCGATGGCGGCGTGCTAAACAAATTAATCGGGATTATTTAAGAAAATGTCGTCCTTTCAAACGTATTTACCGAATTATATCGTCTTTTTTAAAATTCTAAACAAACCACTTACGAATGGGTTCGTAGGTTTAGCCCGAATAAAGTCTACACGACGAAATTATCTCAATCAAACACCAAAGAAGGCAATCGAATTTATTTAATCATTTTTATGGATTTGTAAGCTTTACTTAATTCAAGTTATCATAGAAGAACATTCCTAGAAAATACACTACCTTATCTAGATCTAGTTTTTCTAAGGAGAAAAAAGAAATGTATAAACCAATGTAGGCAATCATATTCAAATTTGGTCTTGTGCGAAACGAATCTTTAAAAAGGTCAACAACTTGCAAATACCTATTTCCGCCCGCTGACATTACTAGTTTCAATGGGGAATTTAATTTGTAGGTACTCGTTTCTATCTTAAAGACGTGGACTTCATAGAAAACTGTCTTTCTCTTAAGATTCTGTCTCCCAATTGCTTTATTATTTACATACATCACAAGTGCTTGATGCGTTCACAACTCTCTTAAACCAAACCTCAATCAATTTGGGGATTCATCACTTTTCGCTCTTCGTTCATCAATTTGATTAACCTCGGATTAACCTATTGAAATTTTGGGATATTCAATTTTCTGAAACTAGCAATGACGAGATTTTTAAGTCCACGCCTTCTCGAGATGACATCAAATCAAATCATCTCCATAGTCTCCAAAGATCATACACATCCATACACCACTTCCAGTTAAAATTTAAGCTCCAGTTAACTCTGTAGACACGATTATTGTAATAATTGAATCCATGACAAATAGTCGCCGATTAAAGTTAATCTAGACTGGTGCAAATGAGGCTAAGAGTTTTGATGAAGACGAGAAAAGGGAATGTCAGTATTAATCATTCGATTGTATAACAAAAACTGAGGATTACTTTTCGGAATTTTCAAAGACAACAGTGCATGCACCTCGAAACCAGAGATTCTCAGATAAAAGACATTTACAAACTTAACCTTAAACCATGTAAGTAACTAAATTTGATGTTAAGTCTATCCTGAACTTTGTAATTTTGTGGTTTCATCTGCAGCTGCCCTGAAGAAGGTAATAAACGTTTCCAAAAGCTTGGCACATCGAAAAGATGGCGTAGGTTGCTGCGCCAACAGTTTCTATAAGTTCTGATGATCAAAATCTTTCGATTCTGTTTCTGGAATTAGGATAAATTTGTTCCTTACTCAAGACCTTCTATATTTGAAGCTCACAAAGGTTCTTCCTCACATTTCAGCTCCGCCCGTGATAGCAGATTGAGTTAGCTGACTTGCCTTTATGCATAGATTTCTTTTTTGGAAGAAGAAGAAACCACTTTCTAGTTCTCGTTTGCAGCAACGACTGTACTCATAAAACTTTTTTTAAGTTATGACATTTGAAAATTTTCTATTATACAGCGTGAGACAAAGAGATATTAACATTAAATGAGTGTTTAAGTTACAAAGCAGGAATTTGGTTACAGGATTTCATCCCTCTCAATGCACTTATGGAGTCTTTCTATTGTTGTTTGTAAGGCCCTCTTGGCCGTTTGGGCAGGAATTCCAGCGATGACGTGAGTCATGCAGTTTCAGGTCGTCCAAGTTGCGAGATTTGTTGGCCTAGACCCTATCCTTGACCATGCCCCATAACCAAAAATCGCATGGCGTCAGATTGTGTTAACGTGCTGGTCATGGGAGAAGACCATTTATACCAATCCAGCGTTTGCCAAACTATCAGAGTGTTATGGGCAGGGGCGCCATCTTGCTGAAAGTACCCTGGCTGGAAAATGGAAAGTGAAGCTCTGTCCTTCATGAAAGTTTGAGCATGGCAAGGTGATTCTCTCCCTTGACGGTCTGTTCTTCAGAACAGAAGTGTCCAATCACTCCAAATTTACTCGCGACACACCGAACGTCCACCTTGGGGTAGTACTGCTTGTGATCTCGAACTTCCTTCGGATGCTCGGTTGCCCAAATGACACAAAAGAATATTTAATCACCCAACCATCGTTTTGTCCTATCCTGTACTTCTCTGAATAATGCTAGAGTGTGGCATATTTAATCCGAATACGCCCCAATCTGAACCCGCAGTAATCTAAACAGGGAGATTCGAAGCCATAAACAAAACAACGTCTCCTTAATACATAAATGGGGAAATCCCTTGGTTTAATGTTTTCTTAGAAATATTCAGTTTACTGTTCATTAGGTGTGATCCTACACAGTTCTAAATCAGTTCGGAACTTACTGTATTTTTGCTTCCAATTCCAATCAGAACCTTCCAATTCAAGATTTAAGAACGTTGTTCTCCTTGGTTTAACTTGAAGGCTTCCGCGGCCGTTGTCCATGGTTCAATATTTGGCTTCCGGTTAGAACCGCGAGTCTGGGATTTCTTCTACTGCCGACGTTTCGTTCTTCATTGCAGAAGAACTTCCTCAGCGCTGCTACTGGTGGTGCTGCTGTTGCTGCTGCTGGTGGTCGTGCTGCTGCTTCTTGTAAGTCGATTAAACTGTAGGAACAGCAGCAGCGGCCCTGAGGAATTTCTTCTGCAGTGAAGAACGAAACGTCGGCGGCAGAAGAAGTCCGAAACACGCGGTTCCAACCGGAAGCCAAGAATTCAATCGTTGTTCTCCTTACTTCAACTCCTTCAATGGAATGGCCTTCATTTATAATAGTTAAAGAATTACAGCGACCTTTTTTTTGTTTTTTTTTTATTATTTACGACTAGGACTAAGGAATAACAAACTGAAATGTTGTGAATCTACCTTAAAGTCAATACCGTACTTTTCCCTTCAAAAAGATTCAAATTCGTCCTGTTATTATTTGCATTATTCTTCTTGACCTTCCGGAATTCTTTGTACTAATTCCACCACTGCCTGTGTCTGTGTCCAGTTTAAATATTTACTTTTTCTTGGTCGTTGAAGCCCTAATTTAAATTTCGCGAGATTGCAGAGTATAACTTCACAACGATAATTGTTATAGAAACTTCTCATTGAAGTGGATGGTATAAAGCAAACCCTGAAAGTCGCAGCTTTCTGTCTGTGCGATCTCACTTAAGTTAGTTAACCTCCGAAGTTCAAGAAATGACAGTGTGGTTCAGGAAAACTACCAGTAGAATAAATTGCTGGGAAAAACAAAACGGGTTTGATAAAAAAATATTTTGTTCTTTTGGTAGGATACATGTTATACTTTTATTTATTTCAAAAGGTCTCAATAAAAAAAAATGCAGACAAGTAACAAGTTTCGCATCAAAATTGTCTATCAGAGATGAAGAAAATGCTTTTCAATTTAACTCCGTGCCGTTTCGAATTTTCTTTTCGTTTTATGTTATACTTTATTGCTTTAAGGACTGTTTTGCCTTGGCAAATGCGTTTACATGACGTGGACGAATCTTCAGCAATTAATAAGCAATCAACAAGTTTCAAGTAATAAATTATTCTTCATAGAAGCTACAGGATGTTTTGCAATCAGTTCAGAGATGGATATATATTTCTTTTATTTAAAGATGAAGGTTGCAGCCACATTATTTATTTATTTACTAATAAAGAATTATTACCGTTTTAATGGATGTCAAAATTAGAAACCTCAGTTCGACAGCCGATCAATAACGCAACATGCATTTATTTTTTCCTAGCCTAGCGACATTTTGTATTGCAAATTATATAACGTACAGTACATGAATGTTATTTATGCACGGGGTCTTCATAATTGATTGTATCCCACGTGGCCAAGTTCCGCCTAATAGTTACACAATTAACAGCACAGTACATGATTGGCAAAACTACGATACCATTGAATGTTCATTATTTTTCATAGTAGCGTCGATCAAGGGCGTTATGAGATCTATGCAACTGTTAAGTTAATTGGTTTGATATGTCATAGGTCACGTGGGATACGAAATTAAATGAAAACCCTATACGCTGTGGTGGGTCAATGTTTTAAAGAATCAACATGATTCAGCATCTTCGAAAGAATTAGATCGTACTTAACAGAGATATGGATGAAGAAAATGTAACTCTTCTCTCTATTGAGCTGTAGTAATTTAATATCAAATTTGAAGCACTCTTTTTTTAATTTAATTTCTCATTTCTCCTCCAGGTAAAAATATGGTTTCAAAATCGAAGAATGAAATGGAAAAGAAGTAAAAAGGCCCAACAGGAATCGAAGAACGGGAAAGAAAGCGACGCGAATAACAAAACCCAATCCCCAGTGTCCTCAACTCAACATGCCTCAGCCAAGCCAAGTTCGAGCCAAGACAGCCAAGTACCACCACCGGTTCTAGACACTCCAAGGAAAGCGACGGAATCAGAGACGCTTTACAGGCCATACGTAGTCTAAAACAACCAAAATATTAAAACTTGTTTTCGAGAAATTAGAACTTGCCGAGAATAAAACATGTGTATATAACTTGTTGGTGACGCGTTAGTGCTCTAGAAATTTTCGTGTTCGTTTCGCTGAGGACCTTTCGTGACGAATTTAGGCTATTCGAGAGATTAAACCGTACATATTTGTATATAGCAAAATGAAAACTGTGTTAATTTATGTTAATATTTATTTGGATCATGAATAAGCACTGCTCCGTGTGTTTTGAAAGATGTGTAAATAGTTTCAAGTTCCTAAATTGTAAAGAAAAGATATCGCTGTAAGTCTAATGAATGAATAAATTAAAAATAAAACAAAAATCCGAGTTTATTTATTCAAATCCAAATGCGAATTCAACTGAAAACGACTTAATCTTTTGATCTTTCGTTTCGCTGTAAATTTTTCCATTTTCCTCGAATCAATACTTCACCATTTCCTTGGTCATCACTTCAAATCTTCGCATTCGTCGCTTTGCTTATACTTTTCACCATTTCCCATGGTCTGTCTCCTTCAAACGTCCGTCGCAAATATACTTTTCTTAACATTGCTTTAACTAACTAACTATACAGTGTAATCTTGTTAAAGCCAATAAAATAAAACCAGTAAGAGAATGGTTGTTCGTAGATTGTCGGAAAATTCTGCGTCTCTTTCCTTTTAGAGATTAGGTGAGTGATCAAAAACGTACATCTAAACTACAATATTCTACAGGGTGTTTCGTAACGAAAGCAACTACTAGAGTTCGGAATTACATATTTTGACATCACATCATTAACTAGTGACCCGTTTAAATAAATAAAGACAACTGATTTTCTTTGTTCGCTCTTCTATTTTAATCTTAATCAAACTATTTATAGTTGTACTAAACAGGTACTACAAAAGTACTCTTTTAGGATCCTAAAAAAAAATTTCATGTGCAAACGAAGACTTAAAATGGCGTGCTTCGGATTTGGACAGAGAAAACGAGTGAGACGCACCGAACGTCGCCGTCGGGCATGGGCTGATTTTACTTGTAAATATAAGACAGTGAAACCCAAGAGTTGTAAACCGATACTTATTTGTTTTCCAGTTACAATGCCGTAACAAAATGCCCTACGCAACTTTCTCTGTTGCATTACAGCACCGTAAAGTTTTTAAGTGCGATGTTATGAAGCAGGCTAAAATAATCTAAGGCAACAAAATTAGGTTAATTAAGTCGTTTACGTAAATGCATAAGATAAAAATGGTCCTAGTACTGAACTCTACGGAACAAACTCGGTTATGCCACCACCTAAACAAAGCTTAATCCAGTCCGAAGGACCAAACCAAACTAATTATCGCTTTTAAGAAACTCAATACCTTCACTAAGTTGAGTCACTTAAGCCTCGTAGAGTGTTGCCCTCCAGAGTTCTTTCCTTTGCCTTTCTCTCTCCTTTTCTTTTTTGCACTGTATTCAAACCAAGCAATCATTGAAAGCACGTCGAATTAATTCAACCTGATTATCCACTTTTACTTTGTATCTACACCTACACCTTTCGAAACAGTACGCAAACAAAATTCTAACGACGTGAGGTCTAAAGATCTCGGCGACCACATGCAACCACAGTGCTTCAATTGCTCCAGTTACAAAAGCCATAAAGAAACAACGCATTAGCCAGAAGACATAATGGGACGTCTTCAAAAAGAGGCAGCTCAAATTGCACCAAAGGAGAAAAATTTACGGAAACGGAAAAGGTAATAAAGAGAATGAGGAAAGATAAATGAAGGTTGTAATGTCAAACTGGACTGAAAGCACCGGAGATGAGGTAGCTTTAAATGTCTTAGTTTCATGTTTCATGAGAGGAAGGGGAGTGGAGGTGGCTTGATAGAAAAGATATTATGGACAGCCCTACGACGTTCATGAAGAATCAGTAATAAACAGAACGGAAAACAGGGATACGATGGCCTGACCTATATGAAGGAAGAAATAAGGATGCATTAGTAGGACTGTGACCAAGGAGGAGAACCAGGAGACTGTTAAGAGTAGGAGAAGAAAAAGGACGTGAGTTGAAGAGGAAGGCTCAAAAACGAAGTTGAATGCAGAAGTTGGAAGAAGGCCGCCAGAAAAAGGTAGGAGTAGTGACCGACAGGAGTTAAGTAACAGAAGAAGAAGGCCAAGAGTTGAATAGAGACGATAGGCGAAAGAAAACTCAAAGAAAATTGAATACAGAAGATAGAAGAAGACCCAAATTATGCATACGAAGGATGCATTAGTAGAAAGGTGACCAACAGGAGACTGTTAAGAATAGAAGAAGAAGAAGGATGTGAGTTGAAGAGGCAGACTTAAAAACGAAGTTGAATGCAGAAATTAGGAGAAGGCCGCCAGGAATAGGCAGGAGTAGTGACTGAGAGGAGTTAAGTAACAGAAGAAGGTGGCCGGCCGAGAGTTAAATAGAGAAGACACGTGAGGAAGGCTCAAAAACGAAGTTGAATGCAGAAGTTGGAAGAAGGCCGCCAGAAATAGGTAGGAGTAGTGACCGACAGGAGTTAAGTAACAGAAGAAGATGGTCAAGAGTTAAACAGTGAAGACAGGTGAAAGAAGACTCAACGAAAATTGAATGCAGAAGATAAAAAAGACAAATACTACGTATACGAAGGATGCATTAGTAGGAAGGTGACCAACAGGAGACTGTTAAGAACAGAAGAAGAAGAAGAAAAAGGATATGAGTTGAAGAGGCAGATTTAAAAACGAAGTTGAATGCAGAAATTAGCAGAAGGCCGCCAGGAATAGGCAGGAGTAGTGACTGAGAGGAGTTAAGTGACAGAAGAAGAAGGCCAAGAGTTGAAAAGAGACGACAGTTGAAACCAGATTCAAAGAAAATTGAATACAGAAGATGGAAAAAGATCCAAACTACGTATACGAAGGATGCATTAGTAGGAAGGTGACCAACAGGTTCAGAATAGAAGAAGAAGAAGAAGAAGAAAGGATGTGAGTTGAAGAGGCAGACTTAAAAACGAAATTGAATGCAGAAGTTACAAGAAGGCCGCCAGAAATAGGCAGGAGTCATGACTGACAGAAGTTAAGTAGCAGAAGAAGATGGCCAAGAGTTAAATAGAGAAGACACGTATAAAATTGAATACAGAAGCTGGAAAGAGACCAAAACTACGTTTACGAAGGATGCATTAGCAGGAAGGTGTCCAACTGATAAGAATAAAAGAATAAGAAGAAGGATGCGAGTTGAAGAGGAAAACTCAAAAACAAAGTTGAATGCAGAATTTGGGAGAAGGCCGCCGGCCAGAAATAGGTAGGAGTAGTGACCGATCGGAGTTAAGTAACAGAAGAAGAAGGCCAAGAGATGAATAGAGACGAAAGGTGAAAGAAGACTCAAGGAAAATTGAACGCAGCAAATGCAAGAAGACCGAAACTACGTACATAAGTCATCAGCGTTTTGGTTAGTTACGCGGTTACCCACAAAGAGCTAGACATAATTGGACAGGTACGAGAAAGAAGCAACTTTGATACATCCAGAAATCAATCTGATGATGATAACATACGAGGAAATGGAAAAAGGTACGAGACAGAATGGAGAAAACCACGGTAGCTTTGAATTTCTAGGTTTCTTGTTTCATGGTGATCTTTATTAAATTATATTGAAATTTGGAAAGCCAAAATAAGATTATGCAAGATGATTATTAAGACTTGCAGGAGATGCAGAAAGAGCTCCATGGTCTTCTTAAGAAACCAGTAATTGTCAAAGCGGAAAGGATGCAGTAAACGCTATGGTGAAGGATAAAAGAAAAATGTATGACTTATTAGGAAGGTTTTGGACAGGAGATTGTTAAGGTTAGATGAGGAAGACCGAGGGCAATAAAAGAAATTGGTAAAGCGCAAAGGATACGAGCGACGGTTTGATCATATACTTAGGATAAAAGAAGGATGAATTATTAATAAAGTGACGAACACGAGAGTGATAAGAACAGAAGATGAGGAAGGCCAAAACTTGAATTAGAACAATTGAAGGAAGACTTATAAAGGAGATCGGATACGTGTAGGTGTTGGGAGGAGGTCGCCAGAGATGGAAACGAATGGAGAAAGATATAGATCTAGTTTCTGGAGGAAACACAGGTGACTTATAAAGGAGGTATGTAGGTGTTGGGAGAAGGCCGCCAAAAATGGGAACGAATTGAGAAAGAGATTCTTATGGAAACCCACCAAGGAAGATTATTTAATATTTTTTCTTCGTTAATCAGCTTTCGATTTTATCTGCGTTTTCGCTTCTTTGTCTTCGGATTTCTTGGTTCTTAATACTTGTTTCCTTCATCCCTTTTTTTTTTGTTTCATTGTAGTGCCTTTTTGGTTGTTCTTACCTTCAGATTTCAAAATATCAAAATGTTCCTTCGTACAAAACAATGAAATAAATCAGATATATACGTAGGTGTAACAAATACGCCAATTACAAAATAAAAAACACCCCGAAAGCAAATAAGGAATTTATCTGCGTTGAAGGCAAACGAGCAGGAACCCGCAATAATCTAAAAGAAACCAGAAATACAGTGGCGATTTATCCAAATTCAGGCAGGAACGACGCCCCCGACCGCCGACCATCGTCCTCGTCCTTTTTCTCTCTCACCCCCTGGAAACGTACAGGGCGAGAGCGCAAATAAACAGATTACGCGCTGGTCGTTTTCGCGCCGGATGAATCGCATGTATTACAAGTCCATATCGCTCTTGATGCAATTTGCTAAAAGGTTTTGTCTAAAGTGGAGTTCTCGCTTAACTTAACAACTGATTCGCCATCATGTTTATATGTATGAAGTATAGTCGATGCGAAAGCCAACTTGATTTCCGATCTTAACATGTCTTCTCCAGCGCAATTCTTTCACTCAATTAAACAACTCCATTTTAATTACCGTATTATCCTTGAAAAGGTCCTTTCACTTCCTGTTCCTATTATTCAAATGGATCTTCCTCTTCCTCTACATGAGGAGATGAAGCTCCTACTAATAAATTATTTTCTTCTATGGATTCTGTATCAATATCATAAGATCGTTATTAGAAGTAATCCTAATTTACTATGCCTGTTGCTTTTCTCTTCAATCCGAATACTAATCTTTCTAATCAATGAAAAAGGATGTGCTGAAATTACTGGAAGGGAGGAAAAAGACGAACTTCTTTTTTTTTTCGCCGCCCCCGATTAAATTTTGAGCCTTAGTGTACCGGGGAAACGGCTCGCCGAGGCAATAAATTATGAGTTTCTCGACCAAAATTACGAAGATTGGAACCAATCTAAAAGTTTTCAACCAATCAGCCGGCAGCATTACCCCTGCCGCGGCCGGCGCGATCAAATCACCCTCTCGGCTCAATTGTTTTACGTATGTTTTATTTGTTTGCCTTTGTCGGCGCCACTACTTTCACATATATTTGATATTTGGCGACCATTCAAATCGTACTCGAGGAGCGCTCGTAAATCACTCGAAATGCGACTGACGAAATGATATATTCCACGATAAAAGGCGAATAAGAAACTACAATTTACGTAATTAAAGGCGTATCCATGTATCATTTGAGTAGCAATTTAAAACACCCCGATTCATCTGCATTTAAAACAGTTTTCTGCACTGTTTAAAATTGTTAAATAAATATAAGAAACTTCCGAAGATGGAAACTTGATTAAAGTAAGGCGGCAGGGTAGTGCTTTAAGGCCTTTCCTGTTTGTAACATCATGCAGACGGGAAATGCAAATGTCTCATTGCAAAACGATTTTTAAAATAACATGAAAATACAAAGGAACAAAAGGATTAAATTAAACAAAGTATAGTTGCAAGAAAGTCAAATATTTAGGGTTTATCCAGGAGGCAGAAATCTGAAGAGAAAAAGAAAAGCATAGGAAAGGAAGACTCTAATCATGTATAACCAAACTACAAAATAAAAAATGAAGACAAACATAATTTAAAGCTTTAGGTTTTTGAATGGGAATGGAAAGAGGATGCTGTAGGTTTAGTTTCTTAATTAGATTCAGAAATTAGTTTGATTGCAAAACTATGGGAAAGAAAACCACGAGGCAAAGGCAACAATTAGTATGTTACAAGAAGAAATAGCAAAGAATGGATGGAGAGTACCTCAAAGCCACATGAATTACAAAATCCAAAAAGATAAAATCCCAACATAAAACTTTGAAAGTCCTTATTTTTCATTTGGAATCTCTCAGTATAAAACAAAGTTGAATTATCCCAGAAGAATTAAAATCGAATCGAATTTTAGGATTGCATTACAAAAAAAAAACACACAAGGAACATGGATAAAATCCCTACTCGACTTAAACTTGTGCGGTATGAGTTTCCATTATTTATGATTCGTAAATTGACAAAGGAACGACGATCCGAAGTTCGCAGGCGATTGTTATTCCGAAGGAGTAGATCCAGAGTGCCGTTTTCCGCGCCACTACTCACGCTCGTTGATTGGCCGCGCCGAGCCGCAGGGAAACAATTACCAATCAACATCGGCTACGGGCACTTTCTGTTTCTGAAACATCGGCAGGTCCACAATTTATTTCATCGAGTTAGGGAAATGCTTCTCCGCTCGCTTGGCCCTCGATGGTATTATGAGAGCTGCAAATTAGGTACGTGTGTGACACATCTTCGTGCAATTTTCCAAAGGAAAAACATACAAGTTTCCATTAAATGGATGACAATATGAAATGAAAATTTAAAATCGAGGATGCATGATCTTCCAGTGAAGATCAACAATAATTTTCGTTAACATTAACAATGCCGAAATATTTAAAATTATTGGGACAAGAAGTAAATTCAATGTATCTGAAGAAATCCTTACACCATCTAAGCCAACAAGAAAATGTAGCTTTGAATGTTTTGCAGTGATCTGAGCTACACAAAAAAAAAGTTTCGAGGAAAATTTGAAGTGATTTGGAAATACTTTAAAGGTTAAAGAAATAGTATGACGAGTGCAATTCCCCTAAGAGTTCCTTTTCCGAAATAAGAAAAATTTGAAGACACTAAAGAAATAGTACGACGAGTGCGATTTCCCTAAGGGTTTCCTTTCCCGAAAATTTGAAGACACTAAATAGAAGCCATGAATCAAGAACTTGTGGGCGTACCAAATGAAAAATTAAAGGGGAAATGAAAAGTCAGAATCAAGAACTGTGAAATAAACGAGAACTTCAAGGTTAAACCTTTCCTAGATTTAGTGAAATGTAACAAGGATAATGGGTTCAGGGAAGACGATAGAGATGTGACTGTGAAAAGCGAGTGGAAGATGAGAGGCTGTTTCAAAAGAAAATCGAAAATCAAGTGCAGTTGTCATTAGTACGAAAATTCTACTCTTTGAAGATCTTTTTTTAAGACATTATAAGAAAAGGACTTAGCTGGCATTTAGAGAACATTTCAGCTGATAATTGCTGGAACTCAATTTTTTTTGAGAGGTTCAGAGAATCTTCGTAGACATTCAGTCATTGGAGTCATTCGGAGACCACCCTCCAACGTTGCTTCAGCGACGCTTGTCGTGTCCTCTCCTCGGTTTTCGTCATGTGTTCACTCCTCTTCTCTCCTCTTCCTTCCTCTTATCTCCTCTTCATTCCTCTTCTCTCCTTTTCCTTCATCTTCTATTGCGTCCTCTTCTTCTAGTCCCCCTATTGCGCTGCTCTTGATTTGTGTTCGTCTTTGTGGCCATTATGGATCTCATTATGGATATGATGTTGCGTTGCGCCCGCATTGTGTAATAGTTCACCTCTCCTTGAGATCTGTTGAACCATATTTCCACATTTTTTATGAAGACCTCGGCCCCGCCATCATATTTGTCCCAACGGGTCTACCACGCTGCGAAAAGTTCTGTCCTGGCCAAGGTCTTTTGTGGTGGCCCTTTCTACTATAGATCTTGCATTATTCGCCAATCTAGAGGCAAATGTCTCCACAAAATCTTTGTTATTAGGACAGCATCGGTTGATACCGTCCTTTAAGCGGAGGCGACTCTTATGGCAGCCAGATTGTCAAGCGTTTCGAGCAGTAGCTCGTGTTGACGATACTTAATAGCATTTTTCCACGTCGGGACAGCATATAACAGGATCGAGGAGACTACTGCAGCGAATACTTTATCTTTTTTTGGTTGGGTCCCAGTCCAGTCCCGGTCTAAGTGGTCCTCCAGGTAATTTAGGTGTTTTTCAGCCGTAATTTCAACATCTCCGACATTTAACACCAACCGGGTCAAGTTTCTCTTTCCCGCCAGTACGACAGTCTCCGTTTTCTCTCCTGCCAAGCTAGGCGTCATGCTCTCCAGGGTGTTCCTTATTTTCTCTACGGCGTACGTGGTTCTCTCTTCCAGCAGCAGTACCATTCTCACGCTGACCATATCAGCAAGGTCATCCGCACAAGCAACAACGTTGGAACCCATTTCCACATCCAATTCGAGCACTCTATTGTATAGGACATTCCACCAGGTCCGTCCCAAGACTGGGACCCTACAAGTTAATTCTACCAGCGTCCTACTTGGGGCGATGACTGCTCTTTCCGACAAGTACGACGCTGTTATTCTCATTATCCCATCGCTAATTTAGTATCTGTGGAGGGCCATCATTATTCCCCTTCACGACGCGGTATTAAAAGCATTCTTTACGTCAAGAGCAATTATGATTGTATAATAGTCGACCTCTTCTTCAGATCTGTTGGACCATATTTCCACATTTTTTTATGAAGACCTTGGCCCCGCCATCATATTTATCCCAACGGGTCTACCTCGCTGCGAAAAGTTCTGTCCTGGCCAAGGTCTTTATGTGGTGGCCCTTTCTACTATAGATCTTGCATTATTCGCCAATCTAGAGGCAAATGTCTCCACAAAATCTTTGTTATTAGGACAGCATCGGTTGATACCGTCCTTTAAGCGGAGGCGACTCTTATGGCAGCCAGATTGTCAAGCGTTTCGAGCAGTAGCTCGTGTTGACGATACTTAATAGCATTTACCCACGTCGGGACAGCATATAACACGATCGAAGAGACTACTGCAGCGAGTACTTTCTTTTTCTTGGGTTGGGTCCAAGTCCAGTCCCGGTCTAAGTGGACCTCCAGGCAATTTAGGTGTTTTTCAGACGTAACTTCAACATCTCCGACATTTAACACCACCCGGGTCAAGTTTCTCTTTCCCTCCAGTACGACAGTCTCCGTTTTCTCTCCTGCCAGGCTAGGCCTCATGTTCTCCAGGATGTTCCTTATTTTCTCTACGGCGCGGCGTACGTAGTTCTCTCTTCCAGCAGCAGTACCATTCTCACGCTGACCATATCAGCAAGGTCATCCGCACAAGCAACAACGTTGGAACCCATTTCCACATCCAATTAGAGCACTCTATTGTATATGACATTCCACCAGGTCGGTCCCAAGACAAATTCCTGCGGGACCCCACCAGTGTTTTTCCGTTTTCTCTCCTGCCAAGCTAGGCCCCATGCTCTCCAGGGTGTTTCTTATTTTCTCTACAGCGTAGGTGTGGCTCTCTCTTCCAGCAGCGGTACCATTCTCACCCGGACCATATCAGCAAGGTCATCCGCATAAGCAACAACGTTGGAACCCATTTCCACATCCAATTCGAGCACTCTATTGTATAGGACATTCCACCAGGTCGGTCCCAAGTCAGATCCCTGCGGAACCTTACAAGTTAATTCTACCAGCGTCCCACTTAGGGCGATGACTGCTCTTTCCGACAAGTACGACGCTGTTATCCTCATTATCCCATCGCTAATTTTGTATCTGTGGAGGGCCATCATTATTCCCCTTCACGACGCGGTATTAAAAGCATTCTTTACGTCAAGAGCAATTATGATTGTGTAATAGTCCACCTCTTCTTCAGATCTGTTGGACCGTATTTCCACATTTTTTATGAAGACCTCGGCCCCGCCATCATATTTGTCCCAACGGGTCTACCACGCTGCGAAAAGTTCTCTCCTGGCCAAGGTCTTTATGTGGTGTCCCTCTCTACTATAGATCTTGCATTATTCGGCAATCTAGAAACAAATGTCTCTACAAAATCTCTGTTATTAGGACAGCATCGGTTGATACCGTCCTTTAAGCAGAGGCGACTCTTATGGCAGCCAGATTGTTAAGCCTTTCGAGCAGCAGCTCGCGTTGACGATACTTAATAGCATTTTCCCACGTCGGGACAGCATATAACACGATCGAGGAGACTACAGCAGCGAATACTTTATCTTTTTTGGGTTGGGTCCCAGTCCAGTCCCGGCCTAAGTGGATGTCCAGGTAATTTAGGTGTTTTTCAGCCGTAATTTCAACATCTCCGACATTTAACACCACCCGTGTCAAGTTTCTCTTTCCCGCCAGTACGACAGTATCCGTTTTCTCTCCTGCCAAGCTAGGCCCCATGCTCTCCAGGGTGTTTCTTATTTTCTCTACAGCGTAGGTGTGGCTCTCTCTTCCAGCAGCGGTACCATTCTCACCCGGACCATATCAGCAAGGTCATCCGCATAAGCAACAACGTTGGAATCCATTTCCACATCCAATTCGAGCACTCTATTTTACAGGACATTCCACCAGGTCGGTCCCAAGACAGATGCCTGCGGGACCCCACAAGTTAGTTCTACCAGCGTCCTACTTGGGGCGATAACTGTTCTTTTCGACAAGTACGACGCTGTTATTCTTATTATCCCATCGCTAATTTTGTATCTGTGGAGGGCCATCATTATTCCCCTTCACGACGCGGTATTAAAAGCATTCTTTACGTCAAGAGCGATTATGATTGTGTAATAGTCCACCTCTGCTTCAGATCTGTTGGACCATATTTCCACATTTTTTATGAAGACCTTGGCTCCGTCATCATATTTGTCCCAACGGATCTACCACGCTGCGAAAAGTTCTCTCCTCTCCAAGGTCTTTATGTGGTGTCCCTTTCTACTATAGATCTTGCATTATTCGGCAATCTAGAAACAAATGTCTCTACAAAATCTCTGTTATTAGGACAGCATCGGTTGATACCGTCCTTTAAGCAGATGCGACTCTTATGGCAGCCAGATTGTTAAGCGTTTCGAGCAATAGCTCGTGTTGACGATACTTAGTAGCATTTTTCCACGTCGGGACAGCATATAACAGGATTGAGGAGACTACAGCAGCGAATACTTTATCTTTTTTGGGTTGGGTCCAAGTCCAGTTCCGGCCTAAGTGGATCTCCAGGCAATTTAGGTGTTTTTCAAACGTAACTTCAACATCTCCGACATTTAACACCACCCGGGTCAAGTTTCTCTTTCCCTCCAGTACGACAGTCTCCGTTTTCTCTCCTGCCAGGCTAGGCCTCATGTTCTCCAGGGTGTTCCTTATTTTCTCTACGGCGTACGTGGCTCTCTCTTCCAGCAGCGGTACCATTTTCACCCGGACCATATCAGCAAGGTCATCCGCACAAGCAACAACGTTGGAACCCATTTCCACATCCAATTCGAGCACTCTATTGTATAGGACATACCACCAGGTCGGTCCCAAGACAGATCCCTGCGGGACCCCACAAGTTAATTCTACCAGCGTCCTAATTGGGGCGATGACTGCTCTTTTCGACAAGTACGAGAGCTGTTATCCTCATTATCCGATCGCTAATTTTGTATCTGTGGAGGGCCATCATTATTCCCATTCACGACGATGTATTAAAGGCATTCTTTACGTCAAGAGCAATTATGATTGTGTAATAGTCCACCTCTTCTTCAGATCTGTTGGACCATATTTCCACATTTTTTATGAAGACCTCGGCCCCGCCATCATATTTGTCCCAACGGGTCTACCACGCTGCGAAAAGTTCTCTCCTGGCCAAGGTCTTTATGTGGTGTCCCTTTCTACTATAGATCTTGCATTATTCGGCAATCTAGAAACAAATGTCTCTACAAAATCTCTGTTATTGGGAGAGCATCGGTTGATACCGTCCTTTAAGCAGAGGCGACTCTTATGGCAGCCAGATTGTTAAGCCTTTCGAGCAGTAGCTCGTGTTGACGATACTTAATAGCATTTTCCCACGTCGGGACAGCATATAACACGATCGAGGAGACTACAGCAGCGAATACTTTATCTTTTTTGGGTTGAGTCCCAGTCCAGTTCCGGTCTAAGTGGATCTCCAGGTAATTTAGGTGTTTTTCAGACGTAATTTCAACATCTCCGACATTTAACACCACCCGTGTCAAGTTTCTCTTTCCCGCCAGTACGACAGTATCCGTTTTCTCTCCTGCCAAGCTAGGCCCCATGCTCTCCAGGGTGTTTCTTATTTTCTCTAGAGCGTAGGTGTGGCTCTCTCTTCCAGCAGCGGTACCATTCTCACCCGGACCATATCAGCAAGGTCATCCGCATAAGCAACAACGTTGGAATCCATTTCCACATCCAATTCGAGCACTCTATTTTACAGGACATTCCACCAGGTCGGTCCCAAGACAGATGCCTGCGGGACCCCACAAGTTAGTTCTACCAGCGTCCTACTTGGGGCGATAACTGTTCTTTTCGACAAGTACGACGCTGTTATTCTTATTATCCCATCGCTAATTTTGTATCTGTGGAGGGCCATCATTATTCCCCTTCACGACGCGGTATTAAAAGCATTCTTTACGTCAAGAGCGATTATGATTGTGTAATAGTCCACCTCTTCTTCAGATCTGTTGGACCATATTTCCACATTTTTTATGAAGACCTTGGCTCCGTCATCATATTTGTCCCAACGGATCTACCACGCTGCGAAAAGTTCTCTCCTCTCCAAGGTCTTTATGTGGTGTCCCTTTCTACTATAGATCTTGCATTATTCGGCAATCTAGAAACAAATGTCTCTACAAAATCTCTGTTATTAGGACAGCATCGGTTGATACCGTCCTTTAAGCAGAGGCGACTCTTATGGCAGCCAGATTTTTAAGCCTTTCGAGCAGTAGCTCGTGTTGACGATACTTAATAGCATTTACCCACGTCGGGACAGCATATAACACGATCGAGGAGACTACTGCAGCGAGTATTTTCTTTTTCTTGGGTTGGGTCCAAGTCCAGTCCCGGTCTAAGTGGACCTCCAGGCAATTTAGGTGTTTTTCAGACGTAACTTCAACATGTCCGACATTTAACACCACCTGGGTCAAGTTTCTCTTTCCCTCCAGTACGACAGTCTCCGTTTTCTCTCCTGCCAGGCTAGGCCTCATGTTCTCCAGGGTGTTCCTTATTTTCTCTAGGACGTACATGGCTCTCTCCTCCAGCAGCGGTACCATTCTCACCCGGACCATATCAGCAAGGTCATCAGCATAAGCAACAACGTTGGAACCCATTTCCACATCCAATTCGAGCACTCTATTGGATAGGACATTCCACCAGGTCGGTCCCAAGACAGATCCCTACGAGACCCAACAAGTTAATTCTACCAGCGTCCTACCTGAGGCGATGACTACTCTTTCCGATAAGTACGACGCTGTTATCCTCATTTTCCCATCGCTAATTTAGTATCTGTGGAGGGCCATCATTATTCCCCTTCACGACGCGGTATTAAAAGCATCCTTAAGTCAAGAGCAATTATGATAGAGTAACGACGATGCTGGAACTGGAACTGTTCCAGTTCGACCAGTGGTTACTAGGAAGACAAGAATGTAGGGCCGAAAAACCGAGATCGAGTGCATATCGTAGCCATTCTTTAGTCTTAGTGACTAGTAGGTCGGTTTCAGTTGCGGTTTACATCCCTGATTTTCAGAAACGAAGACTGGAGATGACTGGAGATCGAAAACACGAGAAGAAAACGTAACCGTCACTTCAAGGACGTCGAACTTCTTTTAAAGTTAATGCAGGCGATTTTCAGCACTCTGTATGAATAGAAGTGGATTTGATAAATAAAATAAAACCAGCTTGGAACTTAGAGTTTACAAATTCAACTCGATCTTCTTCAAGACCATCTTTTGACATCGTAGCATCATAAGGAAAGGATCTAACTCTGAAGATTTTGAGTTCAAGTTCGGAGGTTATTCATTTCCTGTAATGTTAATACAGTCTGTTTTGCTTAATTCGAAATCGTAAACTCTTATCTACAATCAAATTGGTGAAGATCGAACTTGTTAGGGGAATCAATCCTAAGGACTCTACCACATTGAGAACATGGGCATAAAGAGAATAATCATTTCTGTTAGCATATCTTTACTTTGACGAAATGGTCAGACACTTGTGTAGACACTTTGTATTCGAAGTGAGCTCGCAAATCAAAATAAAATAAGTTTGTGTACAGAATCTCGGTTTCTTACGTTTAGATTTTCTCTATTTTCGCGCGGAAAGAAAGCCATAAAGGAAACAGCTTTAAATTTTAAAACACTTTTTAAATACTTAACTGGTAGTTAACGTTCTATAGAAATACTAGGTTGTCTGGGCTGAAACACGTACGCATCTGAGTTTTGGGACAGCACGATGTTCAGCTGCCATTTTATAGACATTCTTCAGAAATAATTAAAGCTTTGAGTTATGTTTGTACATTTTCCCTGCTGAACAAGAGCTACAAAGTAATTACAGTAATAGTTATAGCATACGATTTTAAATTTAAGTATGAAATAACAACGATTAAAAAAAAACTTAATATTGTAAAAGAAATTATTTCTTCTTGTACTGCTACGTATAAATAAGTAGATGATGTAATGGCGAACATTCTTCAAACTAATGCATAATTTATATTGTTGCTATTATTTTTAATCTTGGTTTGATTCAAGAATGGACGTGAGAGTGCATGTTTGGTTTTATAACTCACAGTTTCAGAATATTTTAGCAACCTACTTAAGCAGTCATCTACCGACGAGTTTCCGAAATTTTAAAGTCAATCGATTACGTTAATTGTAAACATAAAATTTCCAATTATATAATATGTATAAAAACTTACTTAATGTTTCTGAAAGCATTAACAATTTGTTGTCCTGTTTCAATTTTTTTAGAATCTAAAACAATAACATTGATGTCTTACAGCGAACTGCTAATCAAAAGCGGAACTCCCTCTGAACAGCTCCACGTATTTGGTGGACTATCCGAGTCCTTGACGTTTCAGGATTTTTCAGCGACTCGTATCGCCCCCTAACGCCCAGTACAGAAGCTTATTATCACGCACAGCTTGTTTACTTGTCAAAAACATATGACTGACGTGATAACCGTGGGGATTTTTGCGTGTGCGTGATAGTGAACGAAAGGCGCAAATTCGGGCGCTATCAAACCGCAGTTTAAATGTAACTTTTAAAAATGAAAACCGTGGTGGGCAAGTTGGTGGTTTTAGGTCATCAAGGTAAGCAAGTGTTGCGCTTTCGATTTCGGCAAACAAAATAAATGCGTTCCATTGTTACCTTGACTTGTTTATTAATACTATTACTATCTGTATGTGAGTTGTAATTTTATGGGGTTTCCCGTTCGTTACCACTTCCGTTGTTCCGTGTTTTCAGTGCAGAAAATCAAAACATTTGAGAAACCAAATCAATAATTAAGTAAATGAACTGCTTGACGCAGCATTTATCGTGATTAGATAGCCCAGTTTTTTTTTTTTATCAATACAGTTCTGCCAATTTTTACGTGCTTGATGTTTCTAGTTTTAAATAGGTTTTAGAATTTTCTTAAAAATATTTTGTAGAAAATTGATTTCCTTGATGTTTCGGTTGAATTTAGATGTCTGCGTTGCGAAGTTTGGATCAGGCGAACATGTAGTTGAGAGAGATGTACACAAAGTACAAACTATGCAGTACCGGCTATGGATTGGCGATTAACCACAACAGTTTTTTTTTTCTTTCTGAAAATATGCTATCAGCACAGATGTACACCGCGTTCCACAAGTTTTAACGCAACATAATACAAAAAAAAGTACAGAATCCTATTTTTCCAAAATTATATTGTATTCCTAAAATTCATAAACCAAACATTCCTCTCAGACCTATTGTTTCCACTATTGGCTCTCCTTTATATTTTTTGTCTAAATTTATTTCTAAAATTATTAACAATGTTACATGTAAATCTGAATTTTTTGTAAAAAATTCTTTTGAATTGGTTAAAAAAATTAAAAACATTGTTGTACCAAATGATAATATTCTTCTTTCTCTTGATGTCGTTTCTTTGTTCACTAATATTCCAAAAGATCTTGCTTTACAAAGTATTAAAGATAGGTGGTTAGAAATTAAGGAATATACTGACATTTCATATAATAATTTTATAGAAATAATAACTTTATGTTTTGATACTTCTTATTTTGCATTTAATGATAAATTTTATAAACAAACTTTTGGTGCAGCAATGGTATCACCTCTTTCTTCAGCTTTAGCTGAAATTGTTATGCAAAAATTAGAAAAAAGTATCATTAATTCGTTACCTTTTGATTTAACTTTATATTATAGATATGTTGACGATATTTTATTAATTTTACCTCATGATAAAGTTGATTATATTTTAAATAAATTTAATTCTTTTCATAATAGGTTACAATTTACTGTAGAAAAAGAAAATCAGTTTTTTAGATGTAAATATTATCAGACGAAATGGTAATTTAATAACAAATTGGTATCATAAACCTACATGGTCAGGTAGATATATTAACTTTAATTCCTATCAACCAAAAAGTCAGAAAATTTCAACTATTATTAGTTTAACTGACCGTGCAGTATTACTTTCAGACAAATTATTTATAACTGAAAATTTAAATTTAATTAAAAAAATTCTTATTCAAAATTCTTACCCTGAAAAGCTTATTGACTCAGTAATAAATAATCGTTTAAAGTATTTAAAAAAATGTTAATATATCTAACAATTCACAAAAAAAATCAGGAAATAAATACATATCATTACCTTATGTAGAACCTTTACATGTTCTTATAAATATAAAAAAAAAAAATTAATTTACATTTAGCCAGTAAATCTTCTGATAATTTTAACATTATTTTTACTAATTTAAAAACAAAAACACCTAAATTTCAAACTCCAAATGTAGTTTATCAGGTAAATTGTCAAAGTCAGCTTATATAGGTGAAACTAGTCAAAATTTAAAGAAAAAGGTTAGATCAGCATAAATATTATATTCAAAAAGAGAATGAGAGTCATTCAATGTTAGTAGAACATTCACTTTTAACTAAACATATTTTTGATTTTGAAAATGCTAAAATACTTTATCAGGAGTCTAACACGTTTAAACGTAGATTTATTGAAATGTGTAAAATAAAAATGTGTAATAATTCAATTAATAAAAGAACAGATTTTGCAAATTTGTACGGTATATTTTGTAGTTTTCTAAGTTCATTAAATGAGACATAATAATCGGAAACTTCCCTGTTTATTTTTTAGAAAAACTATATTATTATCTAATTTTTTTGGTTTATTATTCTTAGAATTGTTGTAATTTTTGTTACAACGATTTATTTGCGTACTCTAGTTAGGTTTTACCAGGATTTCCCTAACTCTTGCAGTAAATACTGGATTATATGTTAAGACGGGCCTGGCCGCATCAGTAATGATATTCTTGGTTACAAGTTATATCTTTGCTGATAATTTTTTTTAATTAATTAAAAAAAAAAAATTAGTAGGCTAAATTGCTTGTATTTTCCGTTATTCACTTTTGATAAAGCAAATAATTTTATTTGCGAAACGTCAAGTAAGTCAATAAATTACCCTTTTAGCTCGTTTTAAAAAGTTTTTTTATTTGTTTCATATTCTCTACAATTTTCACGAGCAAGAACTACCAAAAAAAAAAGCAACATAATACAGTCATGACAATAAAAATTGGAAGGCCAGCGAAAATGATCCGATTCTCAATGTAATAAATTTATTTTTTCCTTAAAGGAAAATACTATACACTTATCGATAAAATTTAGTATCACGTGAAGTAAAAGTTTTTTTAGATTAAAATGAATTGAAGTTCAGTTTCAAGAATTCAATTTTGAGGATTGTTTTCCTTTTACTTGTTTACTTTCATTTTTATTCGTAACACATAACTAAGAGATTAAAATTTAACATTAAATATTCCCATTCACTAAGATATGAATTGTACGCCAGAATTCCAAAGTATAAAGATGGAGATTATTATGTATAAATACATTAACGTCAGAAAGTTTAAGACCAGCTTTAAATATTTTAAGTTTGTTAAAAATATTGTTTACCTTGTGCAGTTTAGATTACTATAAGAGCCTATGAAATCTATTAGTATCAGAACGGGAAAACCACATTCTTAGAACATGTATTTGAGGAGATATTGCAATTAGAAAAAGTTTGCAACGTGAACAATAATAAGCTGGGTTAACATTGAACGTGAATCGCGAACGTGATCCACAATCGCAGATTTTCGACACACGAAAATCCCGGAATTCAAATTATCCTTTTGTGCCGGCGGTTATTAATTGTATTCTAGAAATAGGTAGATAGGATAGTAACAGGAAAATCTGCGATTACGTTCGTGATTCATGTCCAATGTCAACCCGGCTTTAAACGCAGCTTATTCCTACCGAACGCTTTTAAAACGAGTAGGGATGTAATTATGCAAAGTTGGATTTGAAAAATTTAAGAAACGTCTCATTTTAATGAAGAGTTTCACTATTTGTTTTTGTCACTAGAAAGTTCACTATACGGACGAGACTTAATTTGTGCTAAATGCTTTTGTTAATCTGAATTAACACGAACCAAAAAACAGTACTTTAAAAACTGGCCAATCTTCTTTAATTGCTCGATAATATAAAGAAATGGAGGGCACACAGAACGTAATATATTTTAAACAAGAATGTTGTTAAGGTAATAATAAAATTTACTTTATTATTTTTTTTTTTTGAAAAGTTTCGGGTTTACAGTTGAAAAGTTCATCAAATGATTTTTTTTAAATGATTTATCATAACGAAATACGACCTAGCTTGTAAGAAACTGGGAGTTTCTATTCTAATCATCCCTAAGTGCTTGCTTACTATACCTCAGGACTTATTGGCTCTTCGGTAATTATATTTGATCTCTTATTTAAAGGCGTCTGCGTAATTGTGGACGTTTCTATCAAAGAAACTAATGTAAATACTCTAATTTATTTAAATATGATACAGTCTTCAGTTTTTGTTAAACTGCAGCAAAATCTGAAAATTCTGCTTGAAACTCTCTTATAGTTATATATATATCTTATAATTAAATACCGTATAAATCCAAATACCAGCAATTTTGATGATTCCATTTCGAAAATACCTTTCGATTAAAAAAAAGTCTTATTTTCCACAGTGAAAACCATACGGAGACATGTTAAGCTTATATGCAAAACACAACCACCATTTCTCAAACACCATTTGGTTCATGACGTCATCTCTTTTTCGCTTCGTTTCTTCTTTCATCAAAAAAAAAAAAATGATGGCAAATATGGCTTGATGAATTGTTATATTGTACATTCATTATTTTGAGATATTAGAGTGAGATTGGAATGTTACAGATGCCAATACAATGAAAAAGAAATAACGAAATGCATGTCTGGCTATCTGGTGGGATGTTTTTTTTCCTTCAATTTCTTTTCTTTTCCTTTCCAGTAGAAATTTGATTTAAACTAAAATATGATTACACAGTTGTTTAAACTATTTTTATATTAAAGGGATTTATGCGACGTTAGAAGATTATATATATCGCACTGGTCGTAAACATTTTGACTGTAGTGTAAGTGTAAAATTAAATGTGAAACCTATTTTTTTGTGGGAAAAAAGGTCGATCACTTAAAAAATCTGCCAAAATATTTGTCCCGTGGATTTTATTATGTCATAATTATGTATTTGCAGTAAGAATGTACAGTGTGGTCTATTTTTGATGGTTTTACAGGGTTTCTCAGTTATTTATAGGAATAGAAGAAAACTGTTTTCGCGACCCAATGCTACTTTTTCGAGAAAAACTCAGTGGAGAAAACCAAAGTTAGCTATGTTGATTTGTTCGGGAAATATCGGCCGAAAACGGATTTTTCCGAAAAAATAGTTTTCAAAACATCTTAGTTGTTTGACAAGATATTTTGAAAATTCAAAAACTATTTTATTCAGAATTAACGTAGATTTCAATGGTGTTATTACCTTTTGTAGAAACTGCATCAGTTCTGCGAAACAGACTATAACTTTCTAATTTTAAATGGGAACCGCAGTTGGCTATGACACAAATAAATAGCTTGTTTAATGAGGTTTTCAAAAATATAAAGTTTCATATAATTATTTTTACAAATAATAAAGATACTAATTATTTTTTATTTCTTGGTTGCTAATAAGTCAGCCATGGCAACAAAAACAAAAAAATAGTTCAGTTTTTTTCCACAAAAACAGAATTATTATTAAGTAAAATAGCTAACTTAATTCAATAAATAAATAAATAGCTTCATGTATCTATTAGACACTGACATAAAACCACAAGTATGAAAAATGAATTAAATCCATTTAAACAGTTCTATAATTATTAAAATGAACAGCTAAGAGATTTTTATATATTTTAAATTGTATTAATTAGTGTCAGATATTTCTTAAGTTTAAAAATGCTTTCAAGAACTTTTGTATATTAATAAATTTAATCACTGGTAAAAGTGAAATAAACACATCTAAGAATTTTTGGTAATTCAAAATTTAAGGTTTAATAATTTCAAAGGAGCATACAACACATAATTCTTCAAAACTGCATTTATAGATGTTTATATTACTCGTAGTTTTATGAGTTCTCTAATGGCATTATGCATTTCCAGTTATTTATTTTTTAAAATTTAATTACCTGTATTATTTATTCTAAGAATGGATTTTTGAGGAAAACAACTGAATTTTCTTTTGTTTCTAGTGTCATAGATAGCTTGAGAGGTACTACAAAGTAATGAAAGTTAGTATCTCTGTTATTTAAAAAAATAATTACATCAAACTTTATATTTTTGAAAACCTCATTAAGCAAGCTATTTATTTGTGTCATAGCCAACTGCGGTTTCCATTTAAAATTAGAAAGTTATAGTCTGTTTCGCAGAACTGGTGCAGTTTCAACAAATGATAATAACGTTAATAAAATCTACATTAATTTCTGAATAAAATAGTTTTTGAATTTTCAAAATATCTTGTTATACAACTGAGATATTATGAAAAATAATTTTTCGGAAAAATTCGTTTTCGACCGGTATTTCCTGAACGAATCGAGATAGCTAACTTTTGTTTTCCCCAGTGTGTTTTTTCTCGAAAAAGTAGCATTGGGTCGCGAAAACGATTTTCTTCTATTCCTATAAATAACTGAGAAACCCCGTAAAACCATAAAAAATGGTCCACTCTGTACATACAAACTTATGTTTTAATTAAATGCATACATTTAATAGGTAAAATTTAAATAAACTTAAGGAATGTCCTGTCACTTTACTTTTCCTGTATAAATTAGTATTATATTTTTTTTTTATATACAGACTGTTTCAAACCACCCGTCCCAACTCTTTTTCTCGAAAGTTAGAAGTCGTAGAGACTTGGGAAAAAAACGATAACAAAAGGGTACCTGATTTTAAGGTGATATGATTATCTTTCAAGGTCAACCAGAAGTAGGTGTAACAGCGACTAACGTTAAAATTTCAAACGGTAACATATGTATGTCGAGTTGGGGTATGATTAAATAAAATTCTTAAAAATAAAGAACTTTTATTTGAACAAATTTTTAATACCTTAAATATTTTCGAGAGAAAAAAAATTAAAATGTGCTAAAGACATAAAAATTTGTTGTAATCACGCTTTTCCTTTATAGTTTCTGAACGCGCCTCTGTTCCTCATTTAAACCTTCTAACTTTAAGTCATTTTAAACGACTCGCGGTATAGTTTTTGAACACGCCTCTGTTCTTCATTTAAACCTTCGAACTTCGGAGTCGCGTTAGCTCAGTGGGAAAAAGCGTTCGGCATGTAACCGAAGCGTCCCTGGTTCGATTCCCGGACGTGACAGAATTTGTGTCTGTCCTCCTATAAAGTAGTTGTTTCGTTCCTTATTTAATTTATTAGTCCAAAATGTTTACAGGTTTAAAAAGTAGGTAATATTTCAGACGAAATTATTTGTTTTATTCGTTCATTAATTATACTTGTGCTTCCGCTTTGATTAATTCGCGCGACAAGTCCGCTGGCAATCTCCGATGTTCTCGAATCGGTTCTGATTCCCAGCGCATCCACCATAAATAAACCGTTCGCATTTTCCTGTCGATGGGTTGTAGTAAAACTTCGGCATTGCGCCTTTGCAGGGGCCCGTTTCGGGGGGCAAACTGCAGAAACCTGGTCTTGATCCTGAAACACGCAACGCAACACTTCAGTGACTTCAGTCAATTAAAAAAAATTAATTTTTGTTAAATCATGCTTTCCGTTTACGACCTTTTTGCTCTCTAGTGGGCAGTTCATGATATTTTCGTTGGCATCACTGGAAGTCGGAAAGCTAGGTTAGAATTTCATGATTTTTTTGTTTCTTTTGAGGTTATTCAACTGTATTTAACCTTATCATTACCGACGACCATTCTGCCATATCATTAACAGAGTCATTGTTACAAAATTAAAAAAAATCTTAATTTTTGACATTTCAAACTTAAAACTTCTATCAAATTACAGGCAGGTAACCCAACGAAAAGAAAACTTGGCCCACTAGATTGCAAAAAGATCGGGAATAGATAAAAAAAACTTGGCAACCAATTCCATTGGTTTGATTCGGACAAAAAGACAAGACAAAAAGAAATAGTGAAATGTCAAAAGAAAATATTTTTTATGTTAACCATTAATGAATAGTTTAAACAGCAACATCCTACGATCGCTTTTTGATCTAACATTGCATTAAGATTAACAAATTGAAGCCGGTCTGCTACGTAATAAGTCATCCCATGCAAGGTGGCCATGTTTGCTGTCAAAGCATAATGAAAGTTTTTTTTAGAAAATCGTTGCAAATCGTTTTTGATTGCAGTGAGTCCCTCAAGCAGCCTTGGTGGAATCGTTTTGGTTTGCAGTGGAACTCTCTCTGATGAAGCCTCAAACAGTGCTGAAACAGCTGTACTGAGGCTGCTTGAAGAATTCACTGCATTCGGCAAACGGTTTGCAAGAAAGTTTGCTATACGTTAAGTTTTTTACTGCAAGTTAGAAAAAAATAATAATAATTAGACTGACTTACCTTGAGCGTTCGTAAAGCAGACGCTAAAAGCGATCAAGACGATCACCGCCAGGGAAATTTTTGCGATTGTGGCGGTCATGGTGTTTCAGTTTTTACTGACATTCCGGCTTCGTTGCGCAATTATTTATAGTTTCAAACAATTAGCAATTAGCGAAAATTCCTGGAAGAGTTACGCAAGAAAAATGCACAATCGGTAGCCCGCAGGTTTATCGAAGGAATGCGATAGTTACGTATGGTTTTTTTTTCTGTCGTACGTGGATGTTCATTTCATTTTCAAGAACACTAGAATAATTTACGTACACTCGTGTTCAAAAAATTACGGACTCTATCGACTATACACGGACGGTTGCAACGCACAAACAATTTTCAAAAAATGTTGCATTTAATCAAAGACAAGACAATTCTGTAAGCAACATTCGATAAAGAATCTAAAATTGAAGTTGATTTTTGTCCGATGAGAATCGTATACACTCTTTAGTAATTCTGACGTTTATTAAAAAAAGAAAAATTGCTGGAAATCGCTTTTGATTGCAGTGAATCCCTCTGTAGAGCTGTTTCAACCCTATCTGGGGCTTCATCAGCAGAAGTTCGAACTGCAAACCAAAACGATTTGACCAAGTATATTGTCAAAAAAAAAGCGATCGTAGGATGTCGCTGTTTAAGCTATTTGTTTCTTAAGTTCCGCTTAAAGAATGAGTTTCAACTTTGCTAGGTGTTTTTCAACTTTCATAAATATTCAAAATGTCTACCACCTTATTTTTTTTTTTGTATTCGATTTTCACGCTGTTAATGGCTTTACTACAGCGTAATAAGTGACAGATGGTTCAAATTCATCTTAATTAGACATTGCTTTTGATCACTGCATAATTGAGAAAGAGATTGTTTTTAAAATCAAATTATTTCTGTTTTTAATGTTTCAATATTTTCAGAGGCCCATAGCTATTCCTATTTTTCATTACATTTGATTATTACTATTTTGTTTTTAATTTTATTTTAAATTTCGCTAATGGACATGATTTTTATAAACTTCTAACAGTATGAAAAGCCGAATACAAGAATATGGTATTTATAGTGCTAGACATTTTAAGCATCCAAGAAGATGAAAAAATTTTCAAGAGTTAAAAACATCAAACATGTTTATCTCTAATCCTTATCAAACACTGTAAAGCTTCAAACCTTCTGAAACAACATCCGATTAAGACAGCGTTTCCCAAACTGGTGGCATGTAAGTCCTCCAAGGGGGACGCAGAAGAATAAAACTAAAAACAAATGAACGCAAACTTCAACTAATTTATCACATCATTTTGTGCAAGAGGTTGCGTATACGTCAATTGCCATAAGTTGGCACCGAACTTCTATTTTTGATTAAAACTAAGGATATTCTAATTTCTGGAATTAAACATGACGTTTTATTTAACAGTTACAACCAAAATTTAATGCACACGATTGTACGTGTACTGTATAACTATCACAGCTATGAAATGTATTGTTGAGTCTTAAAATATTTAAAAAATAAGCATTTAACAGTTATTTAGCATCAGTGCTAAAGTTCGAGGTCGAGTATCGACGGGGGGAGGGGGCGCGTGAGCCATACCACAGCTGAAATCTAAACGGGTCGCGAAATCTAAACGTTTGGGAAACGCTGGACTTAGATTACATATTCTCATGATTGTAGCACATTTTGATTTTTTTCTATTTTATTATTTATACAGGGTGTTCATGGGAAGCCGCTACAATAGCTAACTTTCTTATTTGTATTTTTATGAAGTAACTTAAATCAGAAAAGTTTTAGGACCTTTCCTCTTCGATTTTATGGTACTTCCTAAAAAACAAATGACAATCAGGTTTTCGAGATTTTCAATTGTTTTCAACTTTTTTAAATGGAACATTATGCTTTTTATCATGGCATCGCATTCGGGATGTCAAATTAAGTATGTCTGTGAAATAATATCTCTCAAAACAGAATATTTCATAAATAATTTAGTCTTGATATTCGCGGGAAGAAGTGTATCGTCACGATAGTCTTTTTATTCAGGAATACGATACGGTGTGCTTCGAAACAAGAGAATAAAGGTAGTGTATTCAAACTGTCAGACCTTTGTGAACTGTCATGATTCAAAATTTGTTTAAATTTAGTTCGAACTAAAAACCCTTGTGTCAAATATTGAAAGCGCGACATGTTAAAATGTCTAATATCATCATTTACCAAATAATTTATAAAATAGTAGACTTAGGAGGGGAATATTTTAGAGAAGTACTTAATTTGGCATCCTGAATACGACACGCTGATAAAAAATATAATGTTCCATTTAAAAAAGTTTAAAACAATTGAAAATCTCGTAAATCTGACAGTCATTTGTTTCTCCAAGGGTACCATAAAATCGAGCACGGAAGGTCCTGAAACTTTTCTAATTTAGGCTATTTGGTGAAACTGCAAATAAAAAAGTTAGCTATTGTAGCCATTTTCCGTGAACACCAAGAATTTGTTACTAAATCGTTTCTAAAATAGTAGGCTTTGGGAGATGATGTTTTAGAGACATAATTAATTTAACATCCTGAACGCGATGCGATGATAAAAAAACCTAACATTCCATTAAAAAAAGTTGAAAACAATTGAAAATTTCGAAAACCTGATTGTCATTTGTTTTTCCGAAAGTACCATGAAAACGAGGAGGAAAGTTCCTAAAACTTTTCTAATTTAAGTTACTTCGTAAAAATATAAATAAGAAAGTTAGCTATTGTAGCGGCTTCCCATGAACACCCTGTATTTAATTTTTTTTCAAATAAAAGTTGTTTGTTTAAAAAAAAAACCCATCCAATGATACCAAACACGACATACGTTCCTATGTATTTAAAATTTCAGATTCTGCCTTCGTTACACCTACTTTTGATTGACCTTGAAAGATAATTATATCGCCATCAAATGCGTCATACAGCCTTTTGTGAGACGGGTGGCCTGAAACAGCCTGTATATTTTTTAAATATCATCGATTCATTTGTTTTATAAATTAATTATTATTAATCTTGTTTTGCGTGAAAATTTTCTCGTCCTGTTACTTGTCTTTTAAAAATATTAATCCTGGCTGAAATGCCAAGAATATCGACGAAAACGTTTTTATCTACTTCTTTATTTAATTTATTCTTTCACTTTATTTTTTACTCACTGAATAAAATTCAAAGATAAACAAATCAAAGAAAGTGAAAATTCTTAAGAATGTTAATGAATGAGCCGGTCAAATAATAGAAGTAAAGAATAAAAAACACGATCGTAAAATTATCAGCGCCACATGAGTATTACAATTTAATTTAGTTTTATTATTTATGCAAAGGAATATACAGGGTATCTCAAAAGTAACGTCCGTGCTGTGGAGGATCGGTTCAAGAATTCGCGAATTAAAATGAACGTTTTAAATAAAAAGTTCCGATGTACCTTCGTTAATGGATCATTCAAGGAAAAAGAAATCAACTAAATAATTTATGTTTATAATAAAGTAAATTACAGTATAATAATAATTCACTAAAAGAAACTTCCTACGTGCAAATTTTAATGTTACGGCGGGGCTCCATTATATTGAAATCAACATTAATGAAGAAGAAAAAAAAAACATATTAGAGAGCGTTGGTTTCCACTGCTGACGAAGCTATAAATCTATAGCGAAACGTTGAGTGTATTCCCTTCATATTTCTGTCCGGTTCGAGATTAAAAAAAACTTTGTACTTACAATTTTCATCGGACAAGAACCAACTTTAATTATAGATTATTATCATGAATATTGTTGTACTATTACTCTTTCTTTATCGAATAACTTGTTAAGGATGGCGTATTCGAACTTTTATCATTCTTGCATTTCGAATTGTTTCGACTTCCTGAAGCGAATTCTATAAGCACGGATGTTACGTTAGAGACACCCTGTATTTCATGTACTGGAAACCAATTTTTAATGGTACTGTCGACTTAATAAATAATTTTGGTCTCGTTCTATACTTTAACGCAGATAAAAAAATAAATACTCCTACATAGTATGGCAGTGGTATTGTGAGGATTAAGTATTTTAAGGAGACAGTTTTATTGCTTCTCGAACGAATACTTTTGGAAGAGAGTGTACGTACGTACGCGAACTTTCCACCCACACATAAACCTTTCAAGTTTGGTTTCCTGTATTGTAGTTTTTACGACTTTTACGTCTTCTGATGAAATAATAATTATTCATAATGTAGGTGACGTTGGGTTCTAATCAGTAAAAACTTCGAATGTGTAATACATTTCAGACAGACTTCTTTATCAGAATTCCGCATGTTTATTCAGAATAAAAACATAGTAATTAATCGTCTACGCAGTAATCACCATAGTATTTAATCCTTTTTTTTATCTTTGTCGTAAACATTATGACGTTTAAGGCATTTTTAATCTCGCCTTCAATTATGTTATGATACAATTGCTTAAAAAAATAAGGCAGATTTGAATCACCTTTTTCTACGTATTTCCTGTTGCAGTCATCTTTTCTTTTTAGTATTTAATTTTAACGGCAGATAAGTTATGTAAAAGACAGTGCTAAAGTCATGTCAAAAACTTGCAAATAAAATAATTCATAAAATAAAAATTGTACTGGATGTTTAGTGTATACGTTCTCATGTACCAGGTTTTTCTCTCGAGAATGTAATAAGGAAATATTTATAATATGAAATAAATTTGTGGGCGGTATAGTGTATTTATCTTTCAAGGTCAACCGGAAGTAGATTTAACAGACCGCCTACAAAATTTTAGTATCATCCAGGCAACGAAGTACATCGATCGATGCTCACCATAAATGATTTGACCATTTGACAATTTCGTCGCCCTTATGCTGCATGTTCTTAAGGATGTGGTTCGTATGTAGGAGTATCATTTGAATGTCGTACTAGAATTTAGCTTTAGCTTCCACTAGCTTCAAACAGCTTGAATCATTTAAAATGTAAAGATATCATTCACATTGAGGTACAATAAAAAAGAATTCTGAATTCTATTCCTTATGTATGATATAATTTTTTAAACTCGAACATCAATACTTGACATTCCCCAATCAAACATCGCTATCTCAATTATTATGAGATTTGTTATCTTTAAGAAAATCGAGATTGACTGTTTAAACTGTTTATGTACAGTGCGCGCAAGCTTACTCGTTCCAGTTGCTTAACTAATAAAAAAAAAAATTATATATAATTTTGTTATCGGTGCAAATCAGAAGTGACGGACGACGACCAACAAGTAAGTGGTCCTTCTTGAAACGTTCTGCATTATGCCAATTTTTTTTAAGAATGCCTTCCAGATCAGAATCAACCGGATTTTTTGAATGGTTCTTCAGTTGGAAGCACATAATCCTGGGCCTGCTCGTCGCAACCGCCGTCGCCCATCTACTTCTTAACGAAGACAAATTGAAACGGACCGCAGACTACACGATCTTCACAATTTCGGGGTTTAGTTTCGCAGCGATTCTAATAAGATCGGTGAAGAACGTTTACATCCGGTTTTTGCTACACGCGGCCTTCATAGGCGCCTTCTACAGCAGATACTCTTATCAATGGAGTACGTTGTTAGCGATAAGTATTCTATTAATGTATTAGTATTTTTTTCCTGCGAATAAACCACGTTGTTTTGCTTGAGTTTGTTGACTTTCCCTGGAGGTTAAGAATTACAAAACCAGAGCATTTCATCTTCAGCGTTCCATTACTGTTTCATTGGTGGTTTAGTTTAGTTTGAAGGTGAGCTTCATCAATTTTCTTTTGGTGAACTTCATACTCTAAAACACTGCTTGAATTTTTAGGCATCATGAGTCTGTTAGAGCGAATCGCCAAGGAATGGAACTTCAAGAATTTCATTTTCATTTCGGTTTTTGCGGTCGGCATGATTCACGCCTACAATGTGAAAAAGGGGGTCCATTACGTGCATGATTTTTTCATGTTCGTCGCCATGTTCGGCTCGTTGATGGCGATGGCGATAAGATCGATTAAAAACGCCTACGTGAGGTTTCTGGTAACCAGCTTCGTCTTGACCTTCCTGTATCTCAGGTATCCCAAGTATTATTGGAGCACGATGGTAATGCCTGGGATTCTATTGATGTACTGATTGAAATAAAATTTTAAATATTTGCGTTTTTCTTCAATAAAACTACTATGATTCATATCATTAGTAAGATTCATCGTTAAGGCTTAAGTATTGGAGGAAATTCGATGAGTTTTAGCATTAGACGACAATGTTGTTTTTTTTTTCTTAATCAAAAGTGATATAAAATTTATGAGGGTTACAATGCAGAGGAAAATATGTTAAGAATTGTGTAAACCAAAGCGGCCACATACCCCTACCCTGCAGAATCCTTTAGATTGATGCCGACAACCTTTTGAAGACTTCCAAAAAAAAGCGATTCAAGGTTACTCAAATACCTGCCCCAAATACATTTTTGTATGACGTTAGCTTCCACATTTCTAATTCCAAACTCGAATTATCTCACTGTTTATTATCTCAAGTGTTTCGACTTCTTATCCGATTCATTAAGATCGGGACACGTAAGTCACTCTTCCTTGTCGCGTCGTCTCCTCACAAAAATATCGTGAGTAAAACATTGCATTTATAACAACGACAAATAAACGTTTTTTTTTTTTTTTAATTTTTAGCGGTAAAAGATGGGTTTGATGAGGCAGATAGTGTTCGGTCTGTTGACGGCGGTCGCCATTGCTCATATACTTTCCATCGAGAAGGATTTTCTTTACACCAACGACTTCTTCCTGCTAGTTTGCGTCGTCGTTTCTGTCGTGGTGATTGTGCTGAGGTCTATTAAGATCTGGTTTATAAGGCTGATACTTCACGGTGCCGTGGTGTACTATCTCTATCAGAAGTATCCGTTCCAATGGAGTACCATGGCGGTACTGACAGTTCTAGTGATGTATTATTAAGTTGGTTCGAATAAAATGATTTTGCAGTACTAAAGCTAACTGATTATTGTGCTTAACGCATTCCTTTCCGATATTGTACTCTCGAAGGACAAATTTTGCTTTACTGCAGTGGTTGAATTTTTGGCGTCCGGTTGGAACCACGTGTCTCGGATTTCTTCTACTGCCGACGCGACGTTTCGTTCTTCATTGCAGAAGAACTTCCTTAAGGGTGCTGCTGCTTCTTACTAGTCATTGAGATAGTCTCAGCGATTAACAGGAAGTAGCAGCAAGACCACCAGCAGCAGCAGCCTCACCATCACGACCACCACCACCACCAGCCTTGAGGAAATTCTTCTGAAATGAAGAACGTTGAGGCTGTCTCAACGACTAACAAGAAGCAGCAGCAAAACCACCAGCAGTAGCACCACCACCACCATCATCAGCCCAGGGGAAGTTCTTCTGCAACGAAGAACGAAACGTCGGCAGTAGAAGGAATCCAAAACATGCGATTCCAACTGGAAGCCAAGAATTCAACCATGGACGACGGCCGCCGAAGACTTCAAGTTGCTTTACTGCCATTCATGCGCAGGACAATGTTTGAATTGGAAATGAACTTGAAATGAAAAAGGGCGGGTAACTCAAGGGGTTCATCAAATTTAGGCGATTGAGTCGTCCCCTAACTTCTTTGAGGTGTGATAATGTACTAATGAAAATTTTCCCTATTTGTTTCAGGCGTTGGAAAAACGTCAACTATAATAAGATACGTAGAAAAAAACTACAGCACCGATGTATCCTCGACGGTAGGTGCTTCGTTCTTCACGTGCAACGTCTTCGTCGATGACATAGTCGTAAAACTCCAGGTAAGATTGGAAATTGGAATTAATGTTTCGACTTCTGAACTGTCCAAAATTGAAGATCTGGGATACCGCCGGCCAAGAACGTTTCAAAGCCATGGTCCCGATGTTCTACCGCAACGCGAACGCCGCCCTTCTAGTTTTCGACCTGACCCAAGCGGACACCTTCGAAAGCATGAAGAACTGGACGCAAGAACTGAATCGAAACGTGGAGGAACCCATGGTGCTTTGCGTGGTGGGAAACAAGAGCGACCTCTGCGCAAGGCGACAGGTCGATCGGGAGACCGGGATTCAGTACGCCAACTCGATTGGGGCCTGCTATTTTGAATGCTCGGCGAAAGAGGACCAGGTATAGAGGCGAAGCGACCCTCTCTTCAATTTTCCACTGAGCAAAATTTGGTTTACAGGGGGTCGAACAAATATTCACCAGTTTATCCAGGAGTCTGGCGATCATGACCGGGGCCAGGAAGTTCACCAAAATCAGTGCAGGTGATAGTGAATCGGGGAATTCCGCTTTGATGGCGGAATCTAGTGAACTTAGCCCCACCGATGTTGGCAGGACTGAGACGGCAAGCTGGAGCATAAGTTCTATAGCACATGGAAACGTGGTCTCCAAACCGAAGTGCTGTTAGTTTAATACCGAGCAATCAAAAAAAAAAAAGATGATTACAGTGATACGTACGTGATTTAATAAATAATTTCCTGGAATTTATTTTATAGCAACTCAATTCACGCCGCTCTAATTTTTGTTTCATTTTTTGATCGCACGGTAGATACCATTGAGTTACAAGTTACGACACGACAAACAATTTAAGTTCTTTTTTTATATATAATACGTAGTAACTAATATCGTAGTTGATTTGTACAATCAATTGATGTAATTTTTAATTTTAATCGAAATTAACAATGCCTTTGCATTAATTGATGATGGCACTTTAAGGTAACGTAATTATTTTTATATTTTTTAACTAAACGACGTGCTATGACTGCCGTAGTGTAGGCCTGATGTTTGATAAATAAATCGTATTTTACTAAATCGTTAGTTTCATTGTTATTCACTGATAATTGATAAAAGTAATTAGAAAAAAACCGAAAGCCGATGTTAGATGATCTTTAACAAAATTAGAAATTAGAAATGCTCCAAAATTCAGAGCAAATGATGAAACTATTTTATAACCATAAACTGAATACCTAACTACTAAATGAATTGTGTTAAAATCTTGTTTCATTTGCTGTTTCACTACTGCTTCGTTGCCAAAAAAAAAAAAAAGTTAAATTCGAGCTAAGGATATGTCATAAATTCGATATAATAACGTGAGAGATGTGATGGTCTATTAAAATATTTAGGAACTCTTTTAAAAAGCATAAATCACGCGTAACCGCTCCTTGTCGGCTTTAATTTGAAACAGATTTTTAAATTCAAGAAACGTGTTGGTGAAGTTATGTCGGCGTTAAAACCGCCGCCGGCGTAAATTGAACGCAGAAATAAACGGTCCGCGTTCCAAGCCACCAGATTATCCGGCAATTTTTGAAAATTAATTTCCAAAATAGAACGTCGCATAACCAATTCATTGATGAGGTGGTTGGTTGTCTTTATAGCAAATTATGCGAATGTGAATGCATCCGGATGTACTGGCGCCAAAACGTCACGCAGTCTTTAAGGAACTCACGAAATTCCGAGCGAGTTTCGGAAATTCCTAGACCTTATTCGGTGGCAATGAAAGGATATGTGATATTTCGCTGATTTATTAGTTGCACCAGCCCATGTGAGACACAGGAAGACGAAATAAGAATCTCTTTCTAGTTTAACAAACTGCAACTACCCCTATGCTTGCCCATACACAAAACAAATCTAAAGGAAAATTTATAAAATGAAAGCAAAGCTAAATATGTAATCAAAAATAGAAGAGTGAAGAAGAAGACACGTAGTATCTGCATACTACATTTAAAATGATTCGTTGGAACGTCCTGAAGATTTGTGCCGATAGGTATTTAGGGACGATCACACGTGTTCGGTGTAAATTGACGTCCCTCGAATTTAATCATCCGTGTCCTTTTTCTGAGTCGCTTCCTCTCTGACTTAATTACCGACGAAAATTTAGTAAATGCATTGATAATAAATCACAAGAGTAAACGACGAGTTCCAATAAAACCATGCACCCACATGTATGCTGTTTTTTTTTGTTTAAATCTACTTATTACTATGTTTTGTTTTGTCTTTATATTTTTACTGGAAAATACGGCTTTAAAGGTGAGTATACAAAATGACAAGGTATCATAGTCTACAATTTTATTACACTGCTGTTTCAATAATTGTTTGCTTCAGAATACTCTTAGAATATTTCCATCTTGTTTTAACCCCATTTATTAACAAGGGATGGAGATGCTCTTAGAGTGCTTTGGAGCAATGAATTAATTAAAAACAGACAAAATCACTTTGTGGTTGTCAATCAGATATCAGGTATCAGGTGATTTACCAAGTTGTCGTTATACCGGCATTTGCGATAGCAGGCATGCGTTATACAGTCGCAATCAAGCTAATCGAGACGACCTTACAACGACCTTGATTCGATTCGATCTGTAGCAACAGGCATGGAATATTTATTAAGATGATCAAGTATATAATTGATACAATAAATGGACCATGTTTATGTACGAAATTCTCAATTCAATATATTCCTTTCACCACTACCTAAAGGGTAAGTTCATAATGAAGCTGTGATGATAGATGCCTTTTTCTGCTTGTAGAAGAATAGCCCGTTTAATTTTCATTGCTACAATTGCTTATACGAGCGCTTATACTCGAAGCTCGGATATGAACACAAACATTTAAAACCTTGTGATTGATTCAGGTACACTAAATGTATCAAATATTTCTGACCATGAGATGATATATTGCTACATACGAGGTAGGGTTACAAAATCTAATGCGCTGATAAAAACTTTTCGTAATTTGAAAAATATAGAATACGATAAATTTTGTGGCGATCTTTTATCTATCCCTTGGCGCAACATATACGATCTCCAGTGTATTAATGATAAAACTAAATTTTTAAATGAAAATTTGCATTTACTTTTTGATAAGCATGCTCCTTTAGTGACTAAACGATTTACTAAAAACTTTAACCCCTGGCTGACAAACAATTTAAAAATTCTGATGAATTGTAGAGATGATGCTCTCTCTAAATTCAAACAGACACGAAATATAAATGACTGGGAAAGCTATAAAAATGTAAGAAACTTTACTACTGCTGCTGTAAGGCGTGAGAAAAAAGCGTACTTTGAGAACGTTTCAACTAAAGGTGTAATATCTGTTTGGAAAGATATAAAACTATTAAATATTTTTAATAAGGAATCAGTAAATTTATCCGAAAATTACAGGAATTTGGACTTAATCAATTCCCATTTTATTAATAGTATACCGACGTACACAATAGATTGCAGTATGATTTTAAAATATTACAATTCTTCTGTAAATCCTAAAATTTCATTCCAATTTTTTCTTTCACAGAAGTCGCTGAATTAGTAGTGAGCAAAATTATTTTATCTCTTAAATCTAATGCGTTGGCAGTGACGATATAAATGCAGAAATATTAAAAATGTGTACACCACAGTTGTCATACGTAATTACACACATTATTAATTATTGCATCAAAAATTGCGTTTTTCCTGCTGCTTGGAAGTACGGTCATGTTTCACCCTTACCGAAAATCAAGAACCCAACTTCATTCAATGATTTACGTCCGATCAGTGTTCTACCAACTTTGTCCAAGGTTCTAGAGAAAATACTTGAATTTCAGTTGCGAGAACATAATATCAAGAAATAATGTACTACCTGAAACTCAATCAGGTTTCAGACCAGGCTACAGTTGTGAAACAGCATTGTTAAAAATAACCGATGATATTGTACGAGCAAACGATGATGGCAAAGTTACAGTTGTTGTAGCTTTAGATTATTCTAAAGCATTCTACTCTATTAATCACAAAATACTTTTATCAATTTTACATCATATTGGTCTTGATGATTCAGCTTGCAATCTGTTAGCTGATTTTGTGAAAAATCGTAAGCAATCAGTCAAAATTTCGCCTAATGTATCGGCAGCTTTGAACGTAGAAAGTGGAGTCCCACAGGGTTCCATATTAGGTCCATTGTTGTTTTCTGTTTATATTTCTCAGTTACATTTATTAAACATTGTTCATCACATTTCTATGCAGATGATCCACAAATTTATTTATCTTTTTATCCCAATGATATTGACACTGCTTGTAATAAAATTAATTTTGATTTACAAAATTTATTTATAAAATCTCAACAACACTCATTATTTCTTAACCCAACTAAAAGTGTGGTAATTGTTTTTGGTAAAAAGAATGATCGTCGTAGAGTTCTGTCTAGCCTTAACATTAAAATAAATTCTCAAAAATTAGAACCTCAGGAGACTATAAAAAATTTGGGAGTAACTTTAGATTCTTCCTTGAAGTTTACAGAACACATAACTCGTGTTATTCAACAATCTTATGCCATCTTAAGAGTAATTTATCACAATCGACAACTATTTAGCAAACAGATAAAAACCTTACTTTGTAACAGCTTAGTTTTAAGCAAATTCAACTATTGTTGTTCAGTATATGGTCCTTTTTTAAGTTCGCCTGATAAATACAAAATACAAAAAGTACAAAATTCATGTTTGAGATTAATACGTGGCATTAGAAAATATGAAAGAATTACTTATAAACTGAAAGACTCCCACTGGCTAAATATGGAACGTCGTAGAATTTTGCACGGTTGTTGTTTATACTAAAAGATTTTAAATTTTAAAAAGCCTGTCTATTTATATAATAAAGTTGTTCACCGAACTGATGTTCATACATTAAATTTAAGATTCCGTGGCCTACTGACACCACCCGTTCATAAAACTGAACAATTTAAAAAAATATTTAGCTACGTCATAAGTAATTATTATAATAATAACAGTACACTTTTTAATACTAAGAATCTTCACAATTTTAAAAAACAGTTTCTTCAAAAGTTGCAACAGGAGCAAGACCGTGTATTCTAGAAAGTTTCTTTTTTATTTATTATTATTTAAAATAATTATTATTATTTTAATGAAATTATGTACGTATAATTATATATGTATGTGTATATATATATATATATATATATAAATAATTTTAATTCCTCTCTATTGTTTTTTAGTGAATTTGAAAAAAAAAATTTTTTTAATTATTTATACCTTATATTTGTGTATGATTTCATTTCATTCTTTATTTACATCTACAAATTTTAAATAATTTTCCAAATATCGCCTAATAAATGTATTTATTTATTTACAAGTAGAGATTTGTAACAAGGTTAGTTGTAAGAGCAGCTTCTTCCCTTGGACTAAGCTGAAACTCGCCTTGTTCTAAATTTCATTTTTTTTGTTTCTATTATATGTTATTTTTTTTTGGAGAATAAAGACATTATTATTATTATTATTATTAAATACGTGTTTCTTTATTTCAGCGCTATTCGAAATCTCCGCTATCATCTATCATCACAGCTTCGTTGTGAACTTATCCTTACACCTCACACTCTTCAGTTCCGAATGTAACTTAGTCTGTTTGACACTTCCTCGTCGTGAAATTTTCAATATTCTATTTTTTTTAAGTCAGTCAATTTTCCTAATTTATTTTAATCGAACTAAAGTGTACCAAAGAAGGATTCCCGGACGGAGAGGGTGATATAATTGTTACTTAAAAAATTCAGCAACTGACAAAGTGAATTGACTTTTTGATCTTCCCTTCTCCCTGTCACGTTCTAGATTCAATTTTATTTTAAATAATTAATTAATTTAGCTAAATTCATATATTATTTTGTTTGAAATCTCCTTGTTATTGAACGAAAATTTCTCTTACATTTGAATAATATATTTTGTAATCTAAAGCGTCGGATTTTTAATTGAACCCTAATGGGGAAGGACTATTAACTAAATGTAGAAAGAGATGAGGAGTGAACGGATTTCGAGGATTCTAGAAAATATAAGTAGACGCCATTCAAACAATCCGTGGAAAACAAATCGATTTCTGGCTTTCCAATCGAAAACCAAAACGCTATTAATAAAGGAGATTCAACGTTGTACCGATCACTGAAAGAGTTGCGGACAAAAAAGGGTTGAAAAGTGTTTTTTTAGTTATTTGGATTTCTAGGACTAATTAAAGCCGGGAAAAGCTTACCCGTCCTCTCTTAATTTGCCATCCTTCTTCACCCTCGGTCCGAACGTGTTTTTATCCTATTTCCATATTTTGATGTGTGCAAGAATAACAGTGAATTGTATTTTCATCGGAGACTAATTTGGCTAGCTTGATAATTCTCAGAATTCTCAGAATAACTAATTGTAGTAACAAATTTGTTTCGATTGTACAATAATCCTAGCTTTTGGCGAATATAGTTCTTTTTTTTATTAAAACACTTATGTGAAAGAATTATAATAACAACTGGAATAACAGTTTAGGCACATCTTACGCACAATTAAAATAATAACATTAATAGTAATAAGTTATATTTAAACAATTGATTGTTTCTTGTAATCACTGACAATTGTAATCGTCATGTTCACAGGTAATTTTTTTTTCAAAATTTTGTTACTGTTAACTACCATTGCTTAATTTTAATTTAAGGCTTTGAATTACTAACTTAACCGAAACTTGTCAGCCGAATGAATGTATAATTGTTTAATTAATAATTAATGTCCCTTACACCGATCATTCTTCATACAGAGTTGGAGTTTTGATTTTCGAAACAATGAAAATCAAACGCTTCGTCAACCTTCATTAACTTTGCATAAATGTAGAGGGTTAACAAAATATTTGATTTTCCTTAATGACTTGGTCTTTAAGAACAATAAAATTGGTTTGAATCTCCTAACCGCAAAAAGTTTTTTAATATTATATACGCATTTCGGCAGCTATGATGCCATCTTCAGTAGATGGCTTCTTCTTAATCACAAGAAAAAATACATCTTAATCACAAGAGGAGGCTCTTCTCTTGTAATTAAGAAGAAGTCATCTACTGAAGATGGCAACATGGCTGCCAAAATACGTATATAGTAAATTCTCTTGTGCCTATTGAAGATGGCAGCATAGCTACGGAAACACGTATATAGTATTAAATAACTTTTTGTGGTTAGGAGATTCAATTCAATTCAATTTTATTGTACTGCAGACCAGAGTCTCCAATATATTTGAATGAACGTCTCTAAGGGCATAAAAAATAAAGACCAAATATAACATTTCAAAAGTGATCTCCAGATGGACTGAAAATGACGAAAAACTGTTTTCCAATTTTAGTGAAAAAGTGTTTCTGCTTGTCGGAAAATCATTATATTTCTTTAAAAAAAGATGCTGGAAATAAAAAAAGTTACAGCCAATTAATTCAATACGCAACCCTCTAATCTTTCAGCCTTGTACAAAAATAATTTGTAAGCATCATTAACAGTTTATTTTCCAGATGTGTTCGCGTAAACAATTGTTTTCTGTCCCTCACAAAAAAGAGCCCGATGGATTTAAATCCGGTGAACAAGCTAGTCAGTTTGAACACTACTCAATTAAGAATCTTGAGGATACCATTTGGACCAAGTCAATTAATAATAATGATATTCGTTCATTCGTGTAAATCACAGCCTCATTTACATGACACTTCAAAGAAATAATTTTAAGAATAAAAGTAAATTAAAAACAAATAATACATGACTTGCACACAAGCAAAATTATATCTTATAACTGTAGCATTCATCGAGAGAACAAAACAGAAACATTGGTCACTCATTGGAAACTATTTTTGTAAGTGTCTTTTTTGAGAGACAATATGTATATTTAAAACGAAGAGGCAATGGAGACACACATCTTCTCCATTTTAAAAAGTCCATCTTACCTTTATAATAAAATACGCTTTAGAACAGATGTGCACAATATCAACATTCGTCACAAAAATGTAATAACTCCACCTCTACATAGAACTGCTCTTTTTGAAAGATCATTTCAATATAATATTGCCATTATATTCAATGCACTATTTGATGACTTAAAAATCTTAAACAAAGTTCAATTCAAAAATAAATATAGCCATGCTTTACATATGAAACAAATGTAAAATAGTTGTATTTATGTAACTAGATCGCCGAAATTTGGAAGTAATTTTTCACATAGTCTGTATATTCTTTTTTCTTCTAAGTATTAGAGTACTAGTATAATAAAGAATATTATTATTATTAAAAATTTAAACGGAGTAGATGGAAACACATATCTTCTTCTCCATTTAATTTTTAAATGGAGAAGATGTGTGTTAAACCATACTCCATTATGAGTCATTACATCAATGGGTTCATCCTTTCATTGCGATAATATGTATATTTCTCGTGAGATGGAAAATGATAGTCAAGACCGTTTTGAAAAACACACAGAGTATGTATACAATGCGGTAAAACATCACACAATCTTATACCTTTGCTGAACGTGATAAATATTTTAGAATTTGGGATTCTACAATAGCTTTAACAAATAAAGCTGGTGCAATTAGAAGAATCGGTCTAAAATAAGAAATAATATAAGCACCCACCATATTACGAACAATTCTCTTCGGAATGCTCAAGAAAATATTATTTACATGAATTATAAGTGTGGGTTAACAAACAAAATGTTTGAATTTCAGTAAAATAGACTAAGCCTGAGTTGCTCACTTAAAGCTTAAACTACGTTTAACGTTAAGGAGAGTTTTATTCTTGTTTCGATTGTTCAGACAGTGATTAGATGTAAAACGTAGTTTAACTATTAATTAAGATTTAAGAAGTAGTTTAACTATGAAAAAAACTGTAGTTTGATATTTAACCAGCAGTTAATAAATTGCTGGTTTAATCGGACACTGAACAACTCAGCCTGAGTATTACAATGTTTACATAACTTGCGTAACGCCAAAAAATTTGTATGTTTTCAACAAAGATTATTCTACAGTTATTCTTGATTGAAGAAACTAAAAATTTGTTCTTTTTGTAACTAGAGGTGTACAGATTTATCAGATGTTTATGACCAACAAAAGTGAGATTGTTTTACGAAAGCAACTAGAAATATAAATCTCAGTAAATTAATTTCAACAATAAATACAGAGAGCAAGATTGAAAAGTTCGAGACTTTGCCTAAATTAATTCTTCCTTCTTACTTTAAAAACCAAATTATTTATATTAATTGCAATGATGCACGTGAAAAAAATGTGGCCAATATGACAAACCCTTAAGAATATTTCGGCAAATATATAATTTATTGTATTTTTTTAAGTTATTTGTGCGTGTGGTTGATTTTAACGCACAAATAAACCCAGCTCAGTGACTTAAAAAGATTTTAAAAGTGAACATAATTTTGAAACCGAAAAGTTGAATAAATACTCTTTTTGTCTTAAAAACATTAAAACGTGTATTTTTTTTAAATAACTGTCTAAGGCTCGTGTAACACCATGCAAGATTTGATACAAAATCATGTACAAAATGAGAGAGACAAGCGACCACAGCGAGTGCTCGTTCGCTGATTAAATATTTCTCTGTGACTATGTATATACACAGTGCCAAAGGAGCCTAACGACTAGGCCATTTATTTATACAATTATTTTTTGAAGAATTGTATCAAATATTCGATATAATTAAAAACTAAGTGAAAGAATAGAACGTCTTCTAACTCCAAAATAATTCTTGTACACATTGAATCTCGTACAGACAAGAAACAGGGGTAGTTTAAACCAGCAGGGGGAGACATTCTGTTGATTATTACTTTGAAACAAAATTAAACTAATTCGGTGTTAAAAGTCTAATTTCAAATTATGGACAAACAGTACGTTAACTTAACAAATTCTTGGTAAAACAATATTTTGTATTAAATTGTTGAATCTAAACTCGCACTCCCTTTTTTACTCGCTGAATATCTGAAAGCATTTATTTCACACAGCAGCATCTTATTAAACGTGACTAACGAGCAATTTAACACCAATCCACTCCCTGGCATATGTGTTAATAAAAAAAAGCCATAGGAATTATTAATAACGTTTCTATATCTTCGTACACATGTTGCACAACTAAATATATCTCAATTATCCCTTCCCCGGTGCCCAAATCCCACCTCTAAACGTCCCATTGGCCCAGGCTATTGTATATAGCTCAACATTTAACTTCTTAACGACGTTGCTTAAGGCTCATGTTCGCGTCGATTAGAATACCGAAGTCGTTCTTAAAATCCCACGGGCATGGCTGAAAATTACACGTTTCGAACTTGTCGGGGTAATGCTTAGCGAGCCGTCGTGGTTTGTCGAGTTTTAAATTACAATGTCCGATGCGAGTCGTGTGAATATTTTATTAAATATGAGCGGTGACACGATTAAAGAAACGGCGAACTCTAAGAACTTTACCATCGAATCGCTGCTCTCGACCAAAAGCCCGCACGAGGACACGGTGATTCCCATACCAAAGAAGTTGTTTCTGAGCAGAAGTGACAAATTTTGCGATAATTACGAACGCGAACTTCAGAATCAGTGCGTGAAGGCGGATTCGAGTTGTTCCAATGACAGCAATGATGTTATGTTCGTGGACGAAACGTCGTCGAAACGCAAGGACGATCAAAATAGATTGTTAGTGGCTGATGAGGCGCATCATCACAAGTTCTCAGAAGGTAAAGACAGAAAATGTCGATTTTAATTAACAAGCACGAACATAAAATATGAGTGATTCCCCAAAGATGTCTGTGTGGCTTAAGACACAGAATAATCACTACGATGCTAAATATTAATAATCATAGATGATTTTTGGTTAAAAGAAAAACTTATATACCTACATAACTTTAAACAAACTCAAATAAATAGTGAGAAAACCCCTCTACCACATTAATTCACTGAAAGCGAATACGTATTTCGCTAAACTGATATTATATAAATATCAGTTTAGCGCTGAAGATGGTAACATCGTTACCGAAATACGTATTCGCTTTCAGTGAATTAATGTGGTCGAGGGGTTTTCTCACTATTTATTTGGATTACAGCCACAGGTTTTGTGTTGCTTTGTGATTATTAAACAAACTCAATTCAAAACAATTTGAAATGTAATAACCATGACATACTATAAACGCGGGAGTAAAAAGAAGTTGACTTGGTTCTTCATCAAATCTCTTATTTACGACCTCTTCAGTTTCTTTTGTTTTCGTACATTAATAGAATTAATAATCAGCAAGAATATAAAGAATTGTCCAATTGTGTAAGTAGTTTCTGTTTCAAATCGTTACTTACGATATTACGTTTATTTGATTCAGGCCTATTCTGTTACTTTTGTGTTCGTATCATTTGATATGGTCTTCAATAATCGAAGAGAGCTTGATACGGTTTCAAAACAATTCATTCGATTGCCGACCGCCAGTTGAAGAGGTGCATATCACACTTGATATGGATTGTGATGAAACTACTTGCAGAATACCGATTTTGCAAGGTCCTTTGTTACATGGCAATAACTGATGCGTATATCAATTGATATGAAAGTTACAGAATATGTATCTTGAAATTTTCCGTCACCCTCATAAGAAAGGAGACTTTACAAACACTGAATGAAACCAAATTTTATGGCTGATGAAAGAAAGAAGACCTTCGTTTAAATTTCTTTCGATACCACTTTGACCGATCAAACCTAGTACAGTTACAGTTACAATTTCATCTCATTCTAACGATTAAGGTCCAGTTTTACAAATGGGGCTCAACTTTGACCTGAGGCTTAAACCCTTAGCAACGATTATTTCAACAATTGTTGTGAAGGGTTTAAGCTTCGGCTCAAAGTTAAACCGTCATTGTAAAACTGGGCCTAAACCACTAAAATTGAGTCTATTACACTCCTAATAATTATTGCTAGATTCACCAATTTATAATTTTTAGGCATCCTCCTGAAATACGACTTGGTCGGTCCTAAAAGGCAGATGATTCTTTTTACAGCTTGACATCCCCGAAGGAACTTAGCTGCCCGCGAGAGTTTCTTGATTCATTTATTTAGGGTAGATTAACTTTTTCTTCCCTGTAGGAATGCCGCTTTCTTCACCCTTAGACATGCATTTTCTTCACCTCACGTATCTCATAGTTTCAGTTGTGTGTGAATTTTCGCCTTCTTTTCTTTTTCCTTTCGATTTATTTTATTTTCTGTTTTTTCTTTCCTACTTATCCATGTCTATTGTTCTCAGATCTTCCAACCATTCCATTTTGATCTCCTCCTGCATCCTATCTTATACCTTTACTGAACACGATAAATATTTTGATATTACCGAAAATTTCATCTCATTCTATAGATTAAATCACTAAACTTGAGTCTGTTATACTCCTAATAATTATTACTATATTCAGCAATTTGTAATTTTTTCTCCTGAAATGCGATTTCGTCGGTCCTAACAGGCAGATGATTTTTTTTTACAGCTTGACATCCCCGACGGAACTTAGCTGCCCAAGAAAGTTTCTTGATTTATTTATTTAAAGTGAAATTATTCTTTGTTTTCTGTTGGCATGCCACTTTCTTTACCCTTCTATCTTTTCTTCACCTCACGTATCTCATAGTTTGGGTTGTGTATGAATTTTCGCCTTCTTTTCTTTTTCCTTCCGATTTATTTTATTTTCTGCTTTTTCTTTCCTACTTTTCCGTGTCTATTGTTACTATTCCATTTTGGTCTCCTCCTGCATCTATCATTTATTGGTTTCCAGTTCGTTAGAGTTTTCCTTACTTCTTATACCATTGTACTTGTACATCCTTATTCGTATCCTCTTCTTCCATTTCATCTGCTAGCTGGCTATCATATCTAGCCCCAGAATGTTTCTCATTATTTTCCTTTCCGTTTTTTTTCTCATGTGTTGAGTTTCTCCTGAAGCAAGATGGATTGTTTCTGGGTGTACACCATTACAAGGTCTAAGTTTGTTTTTTATACTCAACTTCTTGCTTTTTACCAATCAATTCTTGTTTACCTTCCAACTGGTCTACATCTACATCATCTTCCTACCTTGTGGAACCTTCAATTTGTATTGCCAACTTCTTTGAATTCTTTTAGAGATAATCTACCGTGAAAAGCTTATTTCGCGCGTATTAATTTCTGCTGTATCGAATTTTCTCATTTGTTGCTTTCCTCCATTTTTTTTCTATCTTTTCGAGTAGACTGTGCTCGGTTTTATTGATTACTGTGACAATATCCAAGTACGCCAAAATATGTGATTGTCTGCTCATTATTCACCTTGTGAGCGTTTCTGTCACATTTTCCGAAAACCAAATTGAACGAAGTTGCATGCCCTTGCCTTATGCCCCTGCATTAAAGATGAAACTTGTCCTTTTCGAGTGTGTTCTTGCAAGTTGTTGCGGTTAAAGTCAGCATTACGGCATAACTATCCTTATCCTCTTTTATTATCTGACGAAGCTACAATCCCTTAAACTGTTAAAAAAGCTTGTTTCAAATCTACAAAGATTATGTGCAACGTTATTTATATTTTAGAATTCGTAGCTTATACGCAGGGTTTATTTGAAAATGTGAACTGCATCAACCGTTTATCTTCTACTTATTTACTTCTCAGTTCAATTTGACAATGGACTAAATTTTCTCATCTACATAATTATGTTAGTTTCCTTATACACTTTTTATACAGTATCAAGTTATCCCTTTGTAGTTGCTCTTTCTTTCGTTGTAGCTCTTGTTGAACCTTCGGTCCAATCATTTAATATTTTCTCCTTGTGCCATATTTTCTTAACTAATTTATTTAAGATCGGAAATTGTTCTTCTTCTCTGTACTTTCTCATTTCATCGTGTATTCCGTCGTTTCCCATTAGTTGTCGTTTCTATGTTTTAAAGATCGTTCTCACTTCTTCTTTGGTTCACTCCGATGCTGGAATTTTATTTTTGCTGCTTTTCTGTGTTATTTGAAATATTTATGCCGCTGTCTCCTTATTTATTTAGAAATATTTTCGACCCATTCCTTTTGTCTTCTTTCCATTATATTCCTCTCCTCCGTTTTCACATTTCCCGCTTCTATTTATCTATTAATTTTATTTCCTTGTTCTCGTGTTATATTTCTGTGTTGTTTCTTCTATTGGAACCTTTTCCATTTACTCTTTTAATCACGGATTGCTTCTTTTAAACGAATCTTCCTTTGTTCTACGGCTCTCAAGGTCGGTTTGAGTTTAGCCACTTTAATCTCATTTCTCTTTTCTTTCACACTCTGGATCAAACCATACTGGTTTTCACTATTCTTTTTCTGCACCCGACAAACTGCTTATTTAATTATTGTAATTTTTATTTTGATTCAGCTGTTTCCAACATTATCATCGATTTCTTTTTTCTTAAATTGTTTTATACATTCCAATTCGCGGTAAAAAAGTAAATAATGTAGCGCCTTCTAAAAATTTCTTAAGAAGAATTCTTTTAGTAGCGTAAAAGCAGTTGCTTATGAACTCTAGAATGAGTTTAAGGGAATCAGCAGGAGCTTTCACAAGTAGCTTGGCATATACCAAGGACGTAGATATATTTTTTTTTTTGGGTTCAGGCTTTTCCGTTGTTTTTTCTCACATTTCCGGCATTTCCGCAAGAAGTTCCTTCCATTTTTCTCGATGAAAGGCCTTGGTGAGTAACGCCGGTCAAAATTAATGCTTAAATAGGATTATTTCAGCCTCCCATACCAATGTCGGTCCTACGTAATTGTTTCATTTTGCAACACTCTACTTGCAATGACTTCTTGAAATCTATTAATTTATGCTGCAATTTTGAGCCTGATCCTAAGAACATATTTTCGAGGCATTTGAATGTACAGACCGTAAATATCTTAAGATGCTTATGATCGAGTTCAGAAATGCAGCATTAATAACATCAAGTCTTAAGCCCCAACAAAGTCTGTCCTTGGTCTACCAAGAGTTTATTTTATATTGCTTGAAACTTTTAAAAATAATGACTATATAGGATAGCTGTAATATTTAACTCGCACTTAAGAATTGTGGGTTATTCATTGTAGGCAGCTTAAATAAGAGTTTATTTTAAGTCTGTGTGATATACTTAAGCAATTACATATAAAGAATTTTATTATATGACTTCAGTGTCAACAACATTTTTCTTAAATAATATCCTTAAGCCCAGTATCACAAACACAAGTTCGATTTAACTATCGGTTACCTATTCTTTTAGTAATAATTGTAACGACAATTCTTGCGATTAGTTACTACACTAATAAACCGAAGTATAAATTTGACTTGCGATTGTAATACAGGGCATTAAATGATGAAAATTGTAAGTGCAGAATTTTTTTAATCTCAAACCGGACAGAAAAATGAAGGGAAACACACTCAACGTTCCGCTATAGATTTATAGCTTCGTCAGGAGTGAAGCTATAAATCTATAGCGAAACGTTGAGTGTGTTTCCCTTCATTTTCCTGTCCGGTTTGAGATTAAAAAAACTTTGTACTTGCAATTTTCATCGGACAAGAACAAACTTCAATGATGAAAATTGTGTACATTTCGAACGTATTTAAATTCTTTCTCATTGCATTTCCATGCTTGGGATGGAACTCCACGAGATTCGGTTGAAATGGCCACGTTCTTTAACAATCCCTTTTCCTTCTTTGATATTTCTCACTTGTACCAAACAATTTCTGATTCTTTACTTCTTCGTTCACTGAAAATTTTCGTATATCTTGCATCCCCTTCAAAATCTATATTTTGTTAACTTTGTATTAGATATCTTCATGAAAACTATAAAACACTTTTTTTGAAAAATTAATTCTTGATGTAAACCATTTGTAAAATATCTAAAAAGGATTGGTTATGTTGGTTGGCTGTTATCTGTTATCTCCCACTTCAGGTAAAATATCATTAAAATGGAAATTTTAAGCATTATAGCTCGTATCAATTGATGGACATGAGTTTAAGAGCCGGCCGTTTCACCTCCTTGTAAGTTTTTTTTTTTACCCCACAAACCCTTGAAGACAATTATATCAAGAATAGTTTCTGAGGATATTACAGGGAAGATAACTTTACAAAGGGATAAAATGACGGCCCTAAGATATTATTGAAACTGGAGAGATCTCGCATTGTTACCGAATTATCATATTGTCACGATAAGGATTTAATTTTTAGCCTAAAATTAATAATTATAAAATGTAAAGGAGTCGCGACGAAATATTTCCGCGAGGAATAAAGTAGAACAATTAAGACAGCAATCTTGCGAAATCTAAGCTACAAGCGGTTCACGTTTCATAACAAAACACGCGCTATATGTGGGACAAATTAATACAACAGGTGACGAAAGGAGAACACAGAAACATGTCATAACAGTCGAATAGACAGATTTTCGCCTATATAACGTACGGAAGAAGATGGGAAGGCAGTCGAACCCGACTCCGGTAGGCTTAGTGCCTACTGTAAGAAGGGCAGCCGCCCTCGCAGTCGAACCAGCCGTCGACTCAAGTAGGCCTAGTGCCAACTTCCCCGGGAGGACCTTCCTCACCGACGCCGTGCAACCGCCACCCGCATCAGGACGCTGCCCGTTCCACGGAGGCATCCTCACCGACGCCTTGCCGCCGCCACCCTCATCAGGACGCTGCCGTTTCCAAGAAGGATCATCATCACCGACGCCTTGTTGCCGCCACCCTCATCAGGACGCTGCCCGTTCCACGGAGGCATCCTCACCGACGCCTTGTTGCCGCCACCTTCATCAGGACATCTCATCGCAATTGCTGCAGCCCTCGAGATTGCCCTGGATCCGGTTAGCCGAATCGTGGGGTCTCTTCAACCCCAGCACAGAGGGATTCCTCATCCTCGCTGTCGCAGCCGACCCGTCGCGATTACGAGAATCACGAAAACGCACCCCCGCACATTTAAAGATCGTCCGTCGATAGATAATAATATTCATTAAATAAAGGTATACATTGTTTTGGTAAACTGTGTTTTCAAGCTCTACCACTGAGAACCCGCTACCTACCCCTAACCACGTGACAATATAATATGAGGTCACAAGGATTGTAAACAGAAGTATTAGATTAAACAAGATTAGTGACTTTATTTGACTTGTGTTACTGACTTGTAATACGGATCTAAAGATTGCGAGAAAATTTCTTTAAACGCAAACAATATTTCAGTTATATTGATTGAAGATTTTGGAACTGATCTTCCTTTCTTTTGTAACTATTTATAATCACCAGTCGGTCCTCCGCCATTTGTTTTGAGAAATAATGTAATAAAGGTTGCAATAATTAATAGTAAAATATTTTACCTTCCAGCCTCTAAATACGGTTGCTTTAATCTTTAATTAACATTTTAAGTTGGTTTTAGTTTTTAGCTTTTATATCTGTAATTTAATTTGTTTTACTTTCTCTTTGCCCAGTAAAAAAAAATTGCAAATAGCCCAAAACCAAGGAAGAAGAAAACTATTCGAAGTTCTGTCCATTTGCAATTTTCATACTTTTATTTTTCTTGTTATTAAGAAAAAGTAATACCAAAGACGATTCTGCCAAATCAGTTCGATTATTGAAGACTTACCCCCCAGTTTCACAAACATTATTTAATCACTGATTAATTTAACACCGTGATTGGTTGAGTGAAACAAAACAATCGGTTGTTTCAAATCTATTGTCTAATGACGTTCCTTAATCAGAGAATTAAATTAATCGTTGATTAACGATTTCTTTGAGAAACCCACAATTAGGAGAGTCATATTAGAAAAGTGGGGGAGACAAAATGGTGAAAATGATCATAAGTAATATCCAACGAGAAGAAATGTTTGTCAACTTGTCAACTGTAAAAGAAAAGAAGCTAAAAACCCATAATAATAAAAAGAAGATTATAAAGATTTTAATTTTAATTATAGATTAACATGTTAAAGATGAAATACAAAATCCTAACTGACCTAGAAATAATATCCCACTGAATTATTTCCCCGGATGTTGGTATTTTAATTCACAGGCAATATTAATAAATATTCACACTCTTACAAAATAACCGTCCGGTAATCTTACACTTTTCAGCATTTCGAAAATACGCCGCCACGATTTATTTTATGCCAACGCGAACGCGTTCTAATTCCATCTCTACCTTTCATTTATACATTCCCTTTTTTTTATCATCATTATTATTAACGTGCGTATTTATTTGTTTACAAATTTGGGCGATGTTCAGCGTTTCAAAATAATGGATCCGCAATAAAATCAGGCGAAATTGTAAACACGTCAGTTCTTTCTGGGATGCTGAACGAGTTATTCGCCCTCGTTTGACTTATTTATGGGCGTATCTCGTATCAAACGTTTCAGAGAGGCGTTTGATCTTTTGAACGCCTGTAAATTAGCAATTATAGTTCATAGCTAATTATAAATGTTAAAGTCCGCGACGAATTTCAAGTACGCTTCGACCTAACTATTTTAAATCATCCTTGATTTATTCAACTACAAAAATAGTGAAATGTTTAATGTAGGATGCTCGAGGGATCCACTGCCATCAATTTTTTTTGCAGTGTACAGTTTTTACAATTTCCTTGAATGGAATACATAATTTTTAATTACCTATCTTATCAACTTACATATACTTCACGTATAAAAAAAAATATACAATTCAGTTAAATGTGCTTGGCAGTTAATGACACTTAAGAATGACATAGTGTTATTATTTAAAAGTGGACTGCAATATATTTCGTCTGGCATTTAAAACGGTGTTCCGTTCATAACACGAATGTGCGTACTAAGTCGTTTAGTGAAGGATTTCCGAGCGCCTAATTACCACAACATGACTTTTCTGTCTAAACACGACTTTGTACGCTGTTGTTGACTGAAATACAGTTGCACGTTGGAACTTTTCGTATGGCGAGGGTGGTATGATTTTGTCTTCCCTCAGATCTTTATATGTATATAAAGATACAAATGACTGGAACCAGATATAGGTAGTAGACTTCATTATTGTTGTGACACGAACCTCTAAAATAAATAATCCGAAGTACGAATCTACAGAATAGAATAAAAAAATGGAATTTTGATGCAGGGAAAGTTGTAGATCTAGAAGCATTTTAGATTTCATTTGGCAGGAACTCTGGATCGACGCAAGGGAACACCGAAAAAGTGTTAGAATTAACTCCAGATTTTTATCAGTTTAGTTTGAGATGATGATGTAGCCAAAAGTGCTCTCACAGCAGTGTTTCCCTCGAAAAGCCGAAACAGGGCCGTTATTCGCCTGAATATTGTCGAATTTTCCACTCTCGTTGTCTCTCTCCTCATGAAGATTTCCTCTTCGGAATAACTCGCTGAAGATACTCAATGAACTTAAAATAAATGAAATAAAAGAGAATGGTAATTGTAATAAATACATTGAAATAAAAAAAAATCCATGGAAAGAAAACAACAAAATAAAAAAAATAACCAATGACGTGTAAATAGTTTATAAAATAATTCCTTTAAAATTACAACAACATTAAATATAAGAAAAATAAAATTTCACAAAATAAAATACAATAATATAAGGGAGAGAGAGAGGGGGAGAGAGAGACACGAATTCTGGATCTTTAGCATCATCGATTAGTTCTTTAAACGTACTTTTACCAACCAGAATGTAAATTAATCTTCTTGTAACAAAAAAAAAATCTCTACGCGGGAAAGCTTTTGCTTCTATTCTCGATTTGCTTGTTTTCCCGATTGGAGAAAATTACTGAATTTAAATAAAAGAAGATTGAATCCGGAGTTCAATTTAGAATCGCCCGGAACGAGATAAAACCCTGCTTTTAAACCGCTAGGGGGCGTAGTGATGTCGCTTGGCGTTGTTTTCCGGAGCTTCCCACGCGTTTTCGCACTGGTGCTTTGCTTGAGAATTGCATCGTTAACTTTGTTGCTTTATTACATTATATAACCTCAAAATACGCTTTTAAAGCGAATTAGTTTTACAGGAAGTGGACGCCATTTTGTTGCATGCATAAAACCTCATGACGCGACGCGTCATGTTAGGAAAAATGTGCTGCAACATTTTCGGTGTTGATTCTTTGCATTTGAAACTAATTCGTTCCAATTGATTGATAGCTGACAGTCTATTGACAGAATAGTTCGTTCGAAAAAAGCAGAGCGGCACCAGAAAATTACATGTAAAACAATTGAGGTTAACTAAAGTGATAATCGTTTTGAAACAGTGTGGATAAGTGTAGGTATAAGTATACCGATTGTTTAATGAAACTTGAAAAAAGGTTGAGTCACAAATTAACACAAAGGTAAGAAGACTCCGGGCGGCACCTTTGATGTTGCGCTGCAAGATTCCGCAATCTTCAGCCGTTGTTTAGGTGATTGATAAAGTGCGAAGTTTAAAAAACTATTACTATATTAATACATTAATGCACATTCCATCAATTTGATAGTTTGACCAACGAATAATAATAGTAATAATAATAAAGATAGTAACAAAAATATAGTGAAATCATTTGATTAACAGTGCATTGTATTTCGTAACATCACACTATCTGATTAATAAACCACCTAAACAATGGCGGCGTGAGAAATGTTGGGAATACCAGCCTTCGCATCTCTATGTACTAATCTGTACACTCAGAAAAATAATGGGTTGGATCAGTTGCGTTGTTTATATACATCACAAAAGTGATGTTCATTTAACGTGTTTTCAGTTGAATGTACACTCGGAAAAATAATGAATTGGGTCAACAGAAAACACGTTAAATTAACATCACCTTTGGGATGTATATAAACAATGCAACTGATCCAACACATTGTTTTTCTGAGTATAGTGGAGTCAAGACAGACTCCCCTCCCAGTGGATCGCTCGAGCATCCTCTGTGCAGCTGCATCAGCCCTATTTGGAGCTTCGTCAACAGAAGCGAAGCTCGAGAGGTCAACTGAATGAAAAGCTTAAATAGCGACATCCTACGATCACTTTTTGACCTGATATTACATCGCCATTGAAGCAAGTCCGCCGTCTTCTATGGGATGACTTGTGGCTTCAATTTGTCAATCCTAATGCAACGTGAGGTCAAAAACGATCGCAGGATGTCGCTGCTTAAGCTGTTCAATAAACATAACATAACATTATAGCTTGCAATTACAGACAATTCTGTTTCTTTACCAAGGAATCGGCAGTCCTTTTGATTTTTTGAAGTAGAAAGATTAAAAATGTTCGAAAGTTATCACAATCTCAATTTTTGTGTTCTTCAATTTCGCGGTTCCTCGCTAAATCGATTGTTTTTCTTTTGCTTGTTTCCTTTCTTCGTATCTTGTTTCAGTTACTTTTCGTTCTAAGGCCATGCCGCAAGTGTATAAAGCGCCAAAAAATTATTTTTGTGATACGCGAGTCCTCGACACCCTAGAGACTACTAAACCCTTATACAATTGAAGATGCCCCCCTCCCCTCCTTCCTACTCTGACCCCTAATCGCCATGTCACATGTTTTTCTTTTAATGTGTATGGCACAGTTGAAAGTAGTTCATTATTATTCTTGTCACATTCTTTTGCAGAAAATAGTTTCGGTGGGTCTAGGACAATTCGCCATCGCCGATTTGTCGTCGCCAATTCACAGTCGCCGATTGGTGGTAGGTACAATTCACCGCCGGAAAACTCGCTGTCGGTAAATTCGCCGTCAGCGATTAAAATTTTAAGTCCAGGTACATATCCAAATAATAATTTACCGATAATTATTGTAAATAAAATAAAGAAGTTAACATAATTAATGGAAAATAAAATAATTTGTTATTAATTAAATGTGATAGATAGATAAAGAAACAGATAAAAAGATTTGGTCTTCCAGGAAGTATTTCTTATTCTTCAGGGTGTTCGTAAAATCCCTCCAATTCTTCTTTTTTATATTTTCAGATTCTGCTCAAAATCATATTGATTTTCATATCAATCAAAATCACTACACATCAATAGTCGACTGCTTTCAAAATATTGATTCATGAAAGCTCGTCATTTAAAATTATAAATTGAAAAAGGGGTTCCATTAAAAGAAAAATAGAATTATGATTATGTGTACGTACAGCACCAATTTTTTCGTAATTTTGTGTCTTACGGTGGTCGCACTGTAATTACGAATTTATTTTAACTTGAAATAGAAAAACAATAGTAAAGTCCATTTTAATTTACTTAAAACGTACTGAAATTATAGTTATTTTCTTTAATTCGTAGGTATAACTTGGATATTATCTAAAATGGTCAGAAAGTGTTTTAAAGCTTATCTAGCTAAATAAAGCAGTAACATGGGACGGCGAATTGGGCGGATGGTAAATTGGATCGACGACGAATTGGTTCTACGACGAATTGGCGACGGTGAATCGGCGAGTTGGCGACGGCGAATCGTCTCATCTCCAGCTTCGGTAACTTCAAATAAATGAAAAGAAAATACAAGTATTATCAAAATTTATGATAATTTTGACTTTTTTAGTGTTACGGAGACAAAATTCATCGTGAACTTGATTTTTTATTATAACAATTGCGAAGTTTATTTTACCATGAAGTCGGCAAAATCTTTGTTGCTTCGGTGGTAGGAAAGGAAAAAATCATTAATTTTATCAACTGAAAATTATCACAATTTCGATTGTTTTCGTTCCTTTATTTTCTAATGAGATACCTTCTAAAACGGGTCATTTTTTGTTTGTTTTCTTTTTTTTAACATTTAGGGCCGATTTCATAATAGGACTTTAAATTTAAAGTGACTTTAACCTAAAAAAAAATACATTCCTTTCCCTGTTCTTATTCTCAAAGTGACTTTAAATTAAAGCTTCCTTAAAGTCTGATTATGGAAACGGCCATAAGTATTTTAGCTCTTTTTTGTATGATTTGCTGAGCTTACAGTTTACAAAACGATCTTAAAAATCGTTTTTAAGTTAAATAAGAAGACGCCTGTAGCGCTCTTTAGGCTGCTGCACCTAGGGGCCTTATTCTTGAATCGAGGGAACAAACTCGCAAAAGAACGAGACCCCAAAATGACATAATTCTCTTAGGATTCATATAGGATTATGTGAGAGTCTACGTCATTTTGACGTCACGTTCTCTTGCTAGTTTGTTCCCTCGATTCGAGAATAAGACCCCTGAGATGTTCACTCCCTGTACACCCGATCACTATACCACCGGGGCCTTATTCTCGAATCGAGGGAACAAAGTCGCAAGAGAACGTGACGTCAAAATGACGTAGACTCTCGTACAAAATTGTATAAAGCCGGATTCATTGCTAGGCGATTTTTTATCGCCGAGTTACGGGATAACTATTTGATTGGTTTGTTTAATTAAACAAATTATATACTTTTAAATTGGGCCAATAGAGTTTTAATGCCAACTCAAAACGCCTAGCAATGAATCTGGCTTAAATCGTAAGAGAATTACGTCATTTTGACGTCTCTTTCTCTTACGAGTTTGTTTCCTCGATTCGAGAATAAGGCCTCTAGTGTCGGATCTTCACCAAAAAGGAAATTTGGTTCAAATTTTAGAACTTATTTTTTACAAATGTAAGAATTTTCATATTTGTTTTGTTGTTTCAACTTTATTGTTTGTATTTGTATGGCAACGTGGTAATTTTTTCTATTTAGTTTTTATCTTTGCAGCCATTTTTTATTGGTTTTCCCCAGAATTCAAAAATTATCAAAATGTTTGTCTTCGGTATAAGAGTTGATGTCTGTTTACAAGAATGTCAGGTTTTTTTATTTATTTATTTTATTTAATCGTAAGTCTGTTAATATAGTTTCTAAATTAAAAATGGCCTTATGAAACTTTAATTAATCGAAAATTCATGTTCCTTCGTCAAATTTTAATGCGATCGTTTTAATGCAAACATAAATGACATTTTATTTCGACGACATCTTTTTTTCTGTTGCTTTTTTTCGATTTACAGTTACCATTACTCCTTTTAATTCTAGGGACTATAATTACTGTATTTCAGTCTTACAGGCATGGAATTTAGTCTTCTTAATACTTTTTATCTACTAGATTTTTAAGTTTTTTGTGCATTTGTTCTCTTAAAAAAATTTTGAATTTCTTTCTTTGGTACCAGAACAAACTAAACTGTTTTTTTTTTATCGTTTGGTATACTTATTACTATTTCTTTACTTAGGCGTTTATTTACGTTTTTCCTATCTGGTGTTGGTGTACTCTTGAGAATTTCTTTGTTTTCCAGAAAAGGAAGTATCTGTAGACTTTTCTTTAGCTGCAGTATCCTTAACTTTGTTTTTCTTTTCATTGTGTTTCTGTTCCTGAACTGAAGAATTTTTCTTTCTTCTTCTTCTTCTCGCGGTATAACGACATTATAGGCAACAAGTCACAAAAATCTTCATGAAATTTGACATTTTAAAATCTAGACCATCCCAAAGAAGGAAGAATTTGTAGACTTTTCTTTAGCTCCAGTATCTTTAACTATGTTTTTCTTTTTATTGTTATCTGTTTTTGTTCCTAAACTCGAAAGATTTTTCTTTCTTTCTTCTTCTCGGGATAAAGCGACATTACGGGCAACCTGTCTTAAAAATCTTCCCGGAACTCGTCATATTGAAATCCAGACTAGAATGGAATTGTAAGCTCGATCGTAAGCAACGTAAGGTATTCACAGTCTGCATGTTTTCATGACTTTCAATACCTTACGATGCTTACGATTGAGCTTTAGACTTGCAGCATAAATATGTAGGTGAGCTTTCGTAATGCGCGGGAATTAGAGCATTTCTAATTTCGCAGTTTGAAACAATGTTCCTATTTATTTACTTTAGCAAAAATATTTGGCGGCGAATTGTCTGCCACTCGAAAGTGCTGGTTTTCATAAAAACAAAACTCACTTGCCCATTCAACGAAAATCCCTCCTCGAAACAAAGCAAACATTTTCCGAAAACTATTCCTTTCTTTCTCTCTCCAGACGAATTTTTAATTACCTCCCGACAAAACACCTTGGAATAAAAATACACGCGCAGACAAATTCGAGCAGTTTTTAGATAGCGGCACATACATTCCGTATAAATAGCGTGCATGTGTGTGCGTGCACATTTATCAACGCCTAATTGACAGGGAGCGTTGGGAAGACAAAGTGACACTAAACGTTGTCTAATTACCGACGTTCCCTCGTCCCCCCCGGCTTCCGCAGCTATTTAAATTCTATTTGCAATATTCGGGTTTTGTTGGTCTCTTCAGTGGCGCGTTCTAAATAATTCCCGACGAGATTTGGCAAGATAACAAAAACCCGAGGTGTTGTTCTTCTTTTCTGATCACGTTACAAGGATAAACTCGTTTTGAAACAATGACAACATACTCGTAAGTAATGAACAAAACGAAAAAGTCGAATTCAAATACAATACGAGTTAAAACAGAATGAGAGCGAATAAAAAAGGAGCTGATTAGACCTAAAAAAATTCTATCGCTTATACTATAGGTATACATGTAGTGAAGAACTTATACTGTAGGTATACTTATAGTAACGAGCTTATACTGTAGGTATACTTATAGTAACGAGCTTATACTGTAGGTATACTTATAGTAACGAGCTTATACTGTAGGTATACTTATAGTAACGAGCTTATACCGCAGGTATACTTATAGTGACGAGCTTATACTGTAGGTATACTTATAGAGACGTGCTTATACTATATGTACAATATAGTAACGAAAATTTCTTTCTGTATATGTATCAGAACCAAACGTCAATACTCATTTACTGATTGATTTAATACTTTGATTTTCGTTCTATATGATACTTCCATTTTATCAAAAAAAAATTCTGCTTTTATTGTGGCTTTAAACTTGCTTTCTTTTTGTCAAAGACTGTTTCCAAGTATTTGTAAAATTCCATGTGTTCCACCCTATTTCCATTTATCTTTATGTCTAGCAACATCCTGCTATTATTGGATATCATCATTACCTTAGTTTCCTCTTCGTTTATCCTCAAGTTTCTTTCACTTAGCACATCATCCAGACGGCCAGGTTCTCTTGAAGTTCCTTTTCATGCACATTCTGAGATCTCTATTCCAATATGAAATACGTAAGTTCCTTTTTTACTTTCGAAGCAGCTGTTCATCATTGTGAATATTGTTGGACTGCGTCAATCCTTGTTCTGTGTAAAATATGGCAGTGACCTTTTCTGAAACCGCTTTGTGAATCAGCCACATCTTTTTCTATTTTATTCTTCAATCTATTTTCTAAGAATATTTCAAATATTTTAGCTGGCGGTCACCTTTTTTTAAAAATGGGCACCCCTACTTCCGAGTTCTGCTTCACTTTTCTCGACTCCAATGTTTTTCTGGAAAATTTCAGCATCATTTCTGTTCCTTTCGCCCCCATAGTCTTAAGCATTTCTTTTTTGATATTATCCGTGCCTGCAGCTTTTGCTTGTTTCACTTTCCTAATTTCTTCTTTTACTTTCTCTGAGGTTTCCGTCTCCTTGTCCCCTCCTGCTTGCTTGGATTTCCTGACATTCCACAACTTTTCTTTGTATTCCAACTTCTGTACCTAATAATTCCTTAAAGTAAGCTTTTCTTTATTACACTTTCCCAATCGCTTCTTTTACTTTCTCTAACCTTGTCGTTTCCTTGTCCTCCTGCTTGTTAATTCATTGTTCCTTGAGTTCCTGCCCGTCTGTATATTTTCTTTGCATCGCATCTTCTCTACTTAATAATCCCTAAGTAATCAATTTCCTTATTTTTACTCCTTCTCTTATTATTTCAACATTTTTATCGTTTATATCTATTGTTGCTGTTCGTTTTTCTCCTTTTACCAATTCTTCATCACGTTGTTGAATAACTTCTGATTTCCTTTACTCTTCTCCTCCGTACGTATTCCAAAACGATCTGATGGATCGTCGAGATCAAGAAAAGCATTTTGCCGACGTAACTCAGACTCTGCTTCAAGTCAGGAAGAAAATATTAGGAAAGGCAAGCTTGAGACATCGGGTTCAAGCTTGATCTGATCAAGATCCATTTCAGCTTCTGATTTCCTTTACTCTTCTCCTTCACAAGCAGTCCAAAACGATGTGATGGATCCTCAATATCCACATTTTGTCGACGTCTTTGCTTCAAGTCAAGATGTCGACATTAGAAAAGGCAAGCTTAATACATCGGGTTCAAGCTTGACCTGATCAAGATCCATTTCTGCTTCTGTTTCTGATTTTCCTTACTCTTCTCCTCCATATGAATTCCAGAACGATGTGATGGATCCTCACGATCCATATTTTGTCATCGTAACTCAGACTTTGCTTCAAGTCAAGAAGTAAACATTAGGAAAGGCAAGCTTGATTGATCTGTTTCAAGCTTGATCAAGATCCATTTCTGCTTCTGCTTTTGATTTTGACTTTGACTTTTCTCCTCAATACGCATTCCAAAACGAACGAAGTGATGGATCTTCAAGATCCACATTTTGCCGACGTAACTCAAACTTTGCTTCAAGTTAAGAACATTAGACATTAGAACAAGCAAGTCTGATAGATCGGCTTCAAGCTTGACCTGATGAAGATTCATTTCTGCTTCTATTAAAATTTACTCCTATTATTTATTTATTGCGATAAAATGCCAAGATTCCAAGCTTCAATTAAGATTGTCAAATCAAGATTATTTCGTCTGAGGATCTTCAAGATCAAAAAAACAATATGTCGATGTAAAGTAGATCAAGATCAAAAAGTATTAATATGTCGACGTAACTCAGACTTTGTTTCAAGTCAAGAAGTAAGCATTAGAAAAGTCAAGCTTGATTGATTGGTTTCAAGATCCATTTTAGTTGTTAAAATTTACTATTTATTATTATAATGAAATGTCAAGATTCCAAGCTTCAATCAGGCTTGTCAAATCAAGATTTTTTGATCAGATGGAACGTCAAAAAGTGAAAAGTCAAGCTTGATTGATTGGGTCCAAGTTTGATCTGATCCAGATCCTTTTTTGTTACTAAAATTCAGATTTATCATTTATTTATGATGATAGTAAGTCCAAACTTGAAGCAGCAGCTTTAATGAATGAAGCTGTAGCTGCGATTTTCTCAAATCCAAAAAGTAAAGACGTGCAAACATCAAAATATTCAACTCCGACAAAACTTGATCTTAATCGATCTCAATGCCGAGTTCTTTGTTTAATAGAGCCACAACATTTTTTTTTGATTTGGTTTGGATATTAAGCCTGCTATTCTTTATTATTGACGGACTTTGAAACGCACCGCCTAGTTTCCGGCTGTTTACCAGGAAGGCGGTTCATCCAGGTCCTAATTACTCATCACTGATGAATTCCAATCTCCTTCAAGGACAATGAAGATTCATTTGATGTAAAGGTAAAATGTTTGGGTTTCTGTCTTTCGATCTGAACTTGCTGCTTCTTCTTCTTCCATTTTCTTCACTTTCCTTCTAAGTTTCTTGCATTCCTTATAAAATGTTTCATGTATCCCATATTTTCTGATAATTTTAATACTACTTCGAAATATTATATTCATAAGAATTACTTTAAACTGAACCACGGTGAACGATATACTAGGTGGCCCCACAGAAGCACTCGTTCGTGTGCTTGAAAACGCGAGATCAATTGCGAGAGCGACAGCTGAAAGAGGGCTTCAAATAAAAATGCACGGAAGAGAACGATATTTAATCCTTCAGCATGACATAACATTAAAATATTTGTCGCAGTAGCGTGCACGTTGCGAACGCCCGCACTGTACCTATTAATTCTTTACTGTGGTCTGAACCAAGAAAAACGTTTCTCCTCAGCAAAATTGAAGATTGATTGGACAAAATGTAGAATTTAAGAAAAACCTAAGAACATTTTTCGAAAACCTTCGTTTTTACAAGTGACAACAATTTATAAATTCACAAAACGGCTGCGGTTTGAGAAATTACTCTCACGTCACATTGTCTGGCACATTAATTGTTTACTCCTACATTGTAACCGTTTATTATTTGATTTACTGTGTCATCTACAAGCAATTAATCATTGCGACGTGCACACATTTAGTAAGCGCAAAAGAAATATATTTTTGCCTAACGGTGTGGACATGGCGAAGACACTTCACTGTCTGTGTTCAAAGTTTACATCGTGTTAAAAGGAGGATTCATACGGATTCAAAAACGGAATTCACACCAAAATGACCACTTGATCTAACGATCACAAATCTTAGGTTGGGTTAACCGTCTAGCCTTAGACGATTCCAATTGCTAAAAAAAAACTATTGGGGACAATGGAACCTTCCTAAAAGTATGTGAACTTGTGAATCACCAGATCTAAATAATATACGATGATGATGAATTGGTTACCGATAAAAAGAAGTCCCAATCGAGTAAATAGATGAGCTAATTAAATGGAATTCTTAAAAGGGGATTATCAAAAGGACTCGTAGTCTTTGGGATTGTGTTCTAATTTGCAGGCACCTTGAAAGGAGCCTTTTTAAATAAACAAGAGGACTAATGCCTTGGTTTACAGAATAGGGGTACAGAAATCACCGTAATCCAAATCAGTTTCTGGCTTTCGCCCTCTGTTAGAGACAAACAAGTCTATGTAGATAGCGCATTATATCATGTATTGCCCGCACTTACTACTGTCTTGGTTTTCCATTGTTTGATTCGTTGAGGTTTGACACGCAGTCTGAATTATTATTAGTATTATAGAAAAAGCTTCTTCCTTGGTTCAACGACGTTCTCGAAAGAAAAATTTTCTTATTTCATTCTTCCACCCATCTCTTCTATTTCTTCCGGTCACTGGCAGTACAGTCACAGTATTTTTCGCTTTCGCTTTCCTATCTCCTCTACCTGCAGTATCCATGTTTTTCTTGGTCTTCTTCTCCTCTTCTTCTTTCCTATCTTGCTTCCATTCCTTTTTTCGCCGGCCCATTGTTGTCCATTCTTCTTACGCGTCCAAACCAGTTCAATATTATCTTGTTTTTTTTTTCCTTTCTAAGTCTGTTTGATTTAACTGCTATCTGATGTCGTCATTTCTTATTCTATCCATATTTGTTCTCACAAAGTAATTTACCAACATTTCATATGACTTTAGAGTATATACATACAGTTTTATAGAGTATATAACTTTTCTGATCGATTTCGATGAATCAGGTGGTCCAGAATCGTTCAACTTTTTTTTGGGGGCAAAGATATATTCAAATTGTAATGATATGATAAGATTCCTTTGGAAGATCTCAAAATACATATTGTACCAAGTTGTGTTCACGATGATCATCAGCACAACTCAGTTTCAGTTTTGAAAATCAGAAATGTTTACAAATTCCTGTGCTACAATGCTGACAAGCATTTCCTACACCGAACCGGAGGTTTCGTGCGGCTTTAATATTTTTCTTTTTTTTTATTGGTCTCATTAATTAAAGCATAAAGCTCCAATTTTACACCAAACAGTTGTTTTTAATTTGCCGTGGCGAAATTTATGATCCGAACGTCAGGTGGGAAGTGCAGACACGTTAAGAAGACGCTAATTTGCGCCAGGGACGAAATTAGATTTTAAACGGCTAACGATCTAGCAACCGTTGAAAAATGACACACAAAAAACAAACGCCGCAATATATTAACCGGTAACGCGCCTCTGTTCTTTACCCGCGTCGTATTTTGGGGCCATGTTCCGGCGCGACGATTAGAGGCGTATATTTGACATTAATTTAAGTTATAAACGACGTTTAAGAATGCTTTGGTACTAAATTAAAGACATCGTGCTTTCTGTGTTTCGAATAATTTACGGACGGCGCGCGGAAACGACCCGGGGGTAATTAGGGATAATTGAATTTACTGTTTTGGAAAACGGCTCGGAAGTTGACGTGCTATTATTAATATAAGAAATTCTGATCGGTCGCTAATGGCCGAAAAGAATCTCTCGTGTCCCACACGTTTGCGTTTACAAATTTTGAAATGCATTCCTGAAACTGTGGGCGGGCATGCGAACATATCGCGAGCTTGTACATTCCAAAAAGACCATCATTTATATATAATATATACATGACAATTAACAAATAAATACAAACTTATCAGTTCTCTAAATTTCTTAGTAAAAATACAGCAACATCATAAAATTTTCTAATAGAGAATGTCCTTGATTAATTTGACAGTTATCAAATTGTAACAATAATTTCTACATACATAGAAATACTTCTAACAAAATTCAATTTTCCATTTTACATTATGTATTTCATCATGTACGAGTAAGTTACTTAATTACTGCCCCCAAGTAATCTCGACTTTGTGGATTAATCACAGACGTTCTATTTCTCCTTATCAATAAACTTATCAACAGTATTGTACACGTGAAGAATACTTAATAAAAAAGAAATATATGAGATACCTAATATTTATTATTTTCCTTTCCGTTTTTTGAATAATAACCAATTTTTTATACTCCTATATATTTTGTCATTTTTGCAAAGACAAAACTGAAATCATATCTCTTTGCAGATTCTCCCTTCTCTGAATATCGATCCGAGGAAGAGAGGAAGAAGCGACCTCGCACGGCGTTTACAGCGGCTCAAATAAAGTCCCTGGAGGCAGAATTTGAGCGCAATAAGTACCTATCAGTGGCCAAGAGATGTCAGCTTTCAAAAGCTCTGAAATTAACTGAAACACAGGTGTGTACTCATTCGATTTTAAACGAAAGAGAATATCAAAATTCGGTTACAAAACAGAATTTTGATAGTCTCCTTCGAGAAAAGAACCTTGAGATTTTATTTTTTATTCATGGAGACTAATAGCGTTTTCGACTGATTGCTCGGGTGCGTTCTCAAAGTATCTCCATCTTGTTTTAACCAGAAGATAGAGATACTCTTAAAGTATCTCCACCTTGTCTTAACCAGAAGATAGATACTCTCAAAGTACCTCCATCTTATTTTAACCAGAAGATAGATACTCTCAAAGTATCTCCATCTTGTTTTAACCAGAAGATAGACACTCTCAAAGTGTCTCCATCTTATTTTAACCAGAAGAAGAGATACTCTCAAAGTATCTCCATCTTGTTTTAACCAGAAGATAGAGATACTCTTAAAGTATCTCCATCTTGTCTTAACCAGAAGATAGATACTCTCAGAGTACCTCCATCTTATTTTAACCAGAAGATAGATACTCTCATAGTATCTCCATCTTGTTTTAACCAGAAGGTAAAGATACTTTCATAGTATCTCCATATTGTTTTAACCAGAAGATAGAGATACTCTTAAAGTATCTCCATCTTGTTTTAACCAGAATATAGAGATACTCTCAGAGTGCTTTAGAATGGTCAGTCGAAAACGAAATAACATTTGATGCCGTAATGTGGAATTTTCAATAAATTGCTGAAACTGAAAATGTTTCTTAATTGCAAAGGAAAAAAAAATACGAGATTCTAAATTTTACAGTTAACCAGGCATTCCTGCCTTACGGTATTCAAAGAAAAAGGATTCTAATTCTGTCGTTTTTAGATAAAAATATGGTTTCAAAATCGCCGAACGAAATGGAAAAGGAAATACACGAACGATATTGAACTCTTAGCTCAGCAGTATTATTCCTCCATGGGTATTCTCACGCCAAGGCCGATATTTTTAGGAGACCGATTATGGTAAATATAAAATCTATTTGGATATTTAGTTTCAAAAAGAAAGTTCGCTTACTTTTAACAGAACAGTGGACAGAAAAAGTGAAAAGGTAAAGAAACGAAAAGAGCCTTTTTTTCTCTTCTATTGATGCATGTGCTTTATAATTTATTAATTTACTTTAAAGGTCGAGTGGACTTGTGCCTATTCTGAACCCGACCCCCCTGATTCCCAAATGTTCTACCGCTGGTTCTATTTATTGTGTTTTTTGTAATAACTATCAAATTTGGTGGGAAAAATTATTATTATATTCTATGTCTTGATTGTCAGCCCCGTTTATATTGGTTAAAAATCCAGAAATCTTCACTCAAGAATAATTTCATGTAGGAAAATATGTCACTTTACTCTGTAAGAATAATAATAATAAATAATTCTGAAATTAAATATTTCAAACGCGGTGCACAAGTGCAATATACGAGGATTGTTCACTTGAAAGCCAATTTTGATCCATAACAAATTTATTCATAAACATATTTACAAATAATTACCGTTACAATTAAGACACATACTCCAGTGTCACCAACCGATGTGTAACTAGAATTCTTGTGAGTAGTATAACTAGCGGGATCCTGGATCAATTTGACTTTTAAAAAAATTGTGATCCATCCGAAGTGACCATCGTTGAAGGTCATCCCCTAAGCTAGGGGAGTGGTTTAAGAGGTGAAGAAATTACCCTGCTGCTGATTGAAGAATTCCTTCCCACTGTTTTATACTATACTGCGTTCAGTTCAAATTGCTTAACATTTTTCGACCGTGAAGGTCTTGCTGATTAAAAGTTTAAAGAATCTAGGGGCGTGAATTTCGTGTTTTTTTTGCAAAATCCTGAAACCTGTAAATTTTAATCTTAAAATGATACATTTTCGAGCGAATATTTTTTCTTGATCGGCATTTATTTTCTCCGCTGTGACGTCAACATTAATTTTTTTTTAATGGCAACCGAAATTTTTTTGCCCAGTTCTTGGTCGTCCTTCATTTCAGTTAAATGGTGATTGTCTGCCTGCACACCTGCTGTAAATTTCGATTGCCCAGTTAACAAAACCGGCCCGGACGTCCCCGGATTGCCGCAAAACTCGGACATATCCGGGGAAATCCGGACGTATGGCAATCCTATTTAACTGCTTCTATAAGACTGAGTTTATTAAAAATTTCTCCTGCTTATTACACAGTAAAATCCTGGTTACTGACGTTACTTACGACTTTCAGAGTCCTTTCCAAGAAAGAGCAACTCAGAATACCTTAAACTGAACATGTTTTAGGTTACGCGAAACGCGCAAAGTGCGCTATTTTTTTTTTAATTTAGATATACGTTACTATATTATTTTTGGAGCAGGTTCTCAAAGGAAAAAAAGGAAACGTGAAATGAGAGATGAGAGTTTTTAAATTAAATACCAAGCTGCCTCGTACTTAGACGAAATTATTAAAAATTTTACTTGAGAAATTTATTTTCTAGGTTTTTCAACTATTCTGCCTCAGCGCCACAAATGCAAAACTTACACCAAGTCATGCCCTCGAACTTGCCGGTGCCCCCAACACCTCAGATGGGATCGCATTTACCAATGACTTCAGCAGCTCAACAGTGCTACTCGAACTACATCAACCTAAGCGAGCCTCAACCGGACACCTCACCCATTCTGCAGCTGCAAAATTTCGGCAGAAATTTCGAAAATTCCTGATCTTATGTGTATTTATTATCTGAACATAAAATACGACTGATTATGTGCAATAATTATAAACAAAAATATATATTGTATAATTGTTTTTGTAAATGTAATGTATGATTTATGAACACGGTTGCATTTATACTGGTACAAAAAACCGCATCTTTTTGCAAGTAAATGCAATTTTTGAGCTTCATTTAGAATCATTGCGCAAAATGAAGTACCGAGACGCCTTCAAAGCTAAAGGTTTAAGAGAGAGTTTGCATTCAATTTAAAATCAGTTGATGAATATGAAAATCTAAACACACATTCTGCAAAATCAAGTCAAAAACAACATGCGTTAATAAAATCTTGATATCCTAATAGAATTTATCTGAAAGGATTTAATTAATTAGAACAACACATTGCCTTCATATTTGCAAGTTGTCAAACATTTCAAAAGATAATTTTCTTTTATAATTCCATCACAGAGTACACAATGTAAACTGAATACACATTTAATTTGCAGTACAAAACTAATAAATAAAATTCAGACAGACATTGCTTAAGAGAATGAATGCATGCTTAAAGCTGAATTGTCAAACGCTTCATTTTGGGAAGTAATCTGACTGTACACATCGTCTTCATCATCCAAGAGGGCCTGCATTCTCTTTTTGTAACTGAAATTAAAACTTGAAGCACACAGCAAGTGACGTAAGACAAAACTTACATCTCACTATCAGGATTGTTTTCGGGATTCCTGCATTTTTCAAGCTTCTTATCCAACAACTTCTGTTGATTTTTGTCAGGCACAGAATCAGCCATTTTCACCATCGAACGTATACCTGAAAGTTAAAAAAGTTACTTGAAACCCGCCGCTAAATTTAAAATCCCGCGCTCACTTCTAACAGCCTCAATCAACTCTTCCAACTTCCCCCTGCCTTCAATTCCAAACAAAGTATCCGTGACGTATGAATCCAAATTTTCTTGTAATTTCGAAGCCGCGTGCAACACTGCGGCCAATGCGACTTGGCTCGGGGAATAAATTAAAACCACGTCAGTCAAAAAAGCCCGTTCCAAGAAGTGCTCGGTCCCCGGTCTCAACCGCTCGGGGTCGTTCAAGCTGCACCGCGTCTTTATATCGATCAGCAATCCCTCGACTGGCCTAAACGGATTGTGTATGGTGAGATGGAAATTCAACTGCTCCATCAAGAGCAACTCGTTATTCAAGATTATATCGGTAGCTTTTTCGCGGTCGCCCTTTATGTTCGCTACGAACTGCATAATGGAGACGTTGAACTCTTCCACTTTGCACGCCAAGTAAATACAAGTAACCCTGTAACATAGGAAAGCGTGATTCCTGGGGGTACTGCAATGTTTTATTCCGTACATTATTTCCTTGGGATGGTAATTCATGACGGAGTTGTAGATGTAAAAGCGCTTGAAGTAATGAAAGGCCGTTCCGACGACACACCTGGGCATGGGGGGTTGAAACCTCTTGCAAAAATCGCGCAGGTGAAGCTCGTACCTGCGAACCATGAGTTTCTCTTCGTCCGGGGTGAGGAAGATCTCGTACCTTGCAGCTTCCTAGCGATTAATCACAGGTTGTATAGGTATCACGTATTTAGGTAATTTAAGTGCGCTTACCGGCACGTTCTTGCCATATTTCTGGATGTGATTTGCATTTGTATTCTCTCGAAGCTTGTTGATTTCGTCTTCGCTACCGAACATCCAGTGCTTGCACTGAGTACTAACGGGAAACATTTTTTCATTCACTGCACTTTCAATTAAATGCAGTTTAGAAGCGCATTCTGTTTTAATTTAATCACGTAAACACACCAAATTTATTTTGAGGTTAGAATGCCTGACGTTTGTTCAAAATTTTAAGCAGCGACGCCATCGGCAAACGCGTTAACTACCGTAAATCAGCAGGTTTCCACCGCTTGTCCGCGAGATGTCACACTTCACAATCGAACTCTGAAGAGTACCGCACCGGCCGCCATGTTTAAGACGCCTCCAGGATACTTTTATTTAAATTGTTTAAAAGTATTTTATTTGGTTTAAACGATGAAAATAGATAGCAGACAAGTCAATCAAGTAAGTGAATGATTAAGTTGTTAGCGTATCAAGATTCCGCAGTTCAAAAAATGATACTGATTTGAATGATTCGGCGGGGTGTCATTTTTCAAAAATTACAGCTAATTAGATGTAATTCTTTTAAATTTATGTTTGCCATATTAAATAATTATGGAAGCCAGCTCATACCGCAGTAATTACATTGCGCAATTAGGAATAAAGAGTATTTAGGCCCAGTTTTACAATAACGGTTTAACTTTGAGCCGAAGCTTAAATCCTTCACAACAATTGTTGAAATAATCGTTGCTAAGGGTTTAAGTCTCAGCTCAAAGTTGAGCTGCAATTGTAAAACTGGACCTAAGTCATCCGCCATGTTTAGGATCAAGTTACACACAATTTTTTTAGTGCGATAAAGCCATTTCGGAAGGAAACATTTTCGTGTTCTAGGTTGAGGAATAAATCAGTTTATTTGAAAGGCAAAACTAAATTTATTGTATAAGTTATGGAAAAATCAATAAAAATCCAGGGGATTCACAGCGTACATTTCCAATTTCCTGATGTGAATAATTATAAAGCCAACGTCCTTTCGGACTTATTATGCGACTGCACAGCGTTACCTCTCGCTTTAAAATATACATAGAATACAAGAGACATGAAATTATCTGTTATTTTGTATCTATGAATCCCTGACATGGTAAACACTGAGTAAGTTCGTAGACTTGAGCCGCGTGATTTATTAAAAGTTTCGGGCGGACGCGTCCAATTGGTGATGTTACCTTCGATATGACAACGTCTGCGTTAAAAAGTTTCGTGAGGCCGAAAACTGACGTCCTGCTGTTTTATTAATGGTAAACGCCCGCTTTCCCGGGACGAAATATTAAGAGGAAAAATACGGAATTCAAATCGTTTTCGACTGATTACAGTACGTAGAGTAGACGACTTGAAATGCAATAATAAGAAAGCTCGAGCTTGAATTAGTAAAATTTTCTTCTTTCTATGTAAAGTAATAATAAAGCACTTAATTTGCATACCACGCGTTTTTCTTTTTTAAATCTGTATACATAACTACTGTGTTTATTTTTATAAAGAACCATAAACCATGTCAACGAACCATTTTTATACTGCAATCTATAGGCAACCAACTATACGTACGCAATACGTTCACATTTTTTTAAATAAAAGTATACACCGTTGCTATGTATACAAAATTAAAAAAAAAAAACGCATTATAGAAACTTTCCAAGTGAAATTAAAAGAGAATATACACTATGTCCGAAGAGTATGGAATATAAAAATTGTTGGCATTTAATTGTGCAGTATACCGCAATAATAAAATGAATGCTTCCTGTTTTTAAAAACAGGAGCACAAACATAACAAATTAATATCTTTACACGATACGGTACTCCTACGTTATGTTCATTTGATACAGCTTTCCTAATTTCCTTTCGACAGTACAAACTTTTAGTATCCCGAAAGCTTCCGCGGCTTTATCCATGTTTTTAGTTTTCAGGAAAACCGCGTTGATATATTCAATATTGCGGACGTTTCGTCTTCTTTACGAAAGAAGTCTTCGGGTCTCACAAGTTAAGCTGATTTAAAATTTGTATTCAACATTTCGCCTTCCTCGCAAAAAAACTTCTTCAGGGCTCCTGATCTTACCACCACCACGTAGCAACGCGGATAATAACAATAGCAGCAGCAGTAAAGAACATCGACAGCAGGCCTGAAGTAGTATTTTGTAAGAAACACGAAATCTTGGTAATGGTAGATACATCAATGCTGTCCCCCGGAAGGTTTGAGAAAAACGAAAACATGTGTTACCAGGTCTATTTGGTTTTTCTTTGTGCCAATCTAAATACAATAAAAATTGGATTAAATCTGCTAACCACATTATGCCTCTTTGATACTCTATGTAAACGTATTTCGGCAGCCATACTGCCATCTTCAGTAGATGATTCCGATGCCTCTTAATCACTTCAGTATATGACTTCTTTGTTTCTTAATCACTTCGAAGTGATCACTTCAGTAGATGATTTAATTTCTTTTGTTCTTGATCACTTCAAAGTGAAGAGTCAACTACATATAGGAGTCATCAAAAAAGCATGTTATGGTTAGGAGATTTAATCCATTTTTGATTGTATCTCCAATGCACGTATTTGAATACCAATCTGAATTTAATAAACAACGTACGAAAACTAATTATGGCATGTATTTCTTCAAAAAAAAAAAAGAAATAAATAAATAACAGAAATGTTAACATTGAAATGATAGTTCGGCCAAAATGAAATAAGGCCTAGTTTTACAATGACGGTTTAACTTTGAGCCTAAGCTTAAATCCTTCACAACAATTGTTGAAATAATCGTTGCTAAGGGTTTAAACCTCAGCTCAAGGTTGAGCTGCAATTGTAAAAACTGGATCTAATTAGCTTTTCGAAACTGGCTGATATTCCAAGCGAGTTTATCAAAACATTTGTGTTTTTCAAACGTCAGAGAGATACTTGAACTTAAATGGGTCGAGTTAACTTTGCGAAAGGTAAAAAAAATCTTTTTCAAGTGAATATAGTAGGAGGGTATCTTAATTGCTGTTAAAAAAATAAATAAATTGCGTTTACGCGCCTATAAAAGGCATGTTATACAACTTTACAAAATAAGGCAGCGATTGCCAAACTGGGAGGTGCGGATAGGTATCGAAGGAGGCGCGAAAAGTTAACAGAAATGCAATTTTCATAAAATCAATCAATCACAATATATTTACGAAATAAAAAAGAAGTGGAGTCGTCAAGATTCGATTTTTTTTTTAAAGGGAGGCGTCGTAACAGCATAAACTGAAAATAAACTGAAATAAGGTATCTTTTTTTCATTTTAAACAATTTATTCTAATTTTATATTAATTAATTTAGTATAGCTTACCTGCTATTGATGTAATGTTGTAATTTACAAGTTTTAAAATATCTACAACTTTACATCAATAGTTGTGTTACAAGTTACGTATTTACTGCTATTGACTAATAAAGTTAGATTATGATAAAATAAGATATTATGTCTTCTTTTTATTTCGGAGGAGTATTTTGAAATTTTGGCGCTGAAAACGAGCATTGGTTAAACGAGCATTGTCATTGATCTATTATGGGCCAACTACCAATGACAAAGCTCGCTTTAAGCGCCAAAAAATTTCAAAGTACTCCTCCGAAACAAAAAAAAGAGAGAGTACAGAGGTTTTCAGAGAATCGAATCTTTATCATAACAATATAAGAGAGATGCTCTTTGTTAATGAAAAGCTTAAATTTGTTTGACGTTTTTCACATATGTTGTAGATAGATAATATACTTTCATTTACGGTGATAATGTACCGGGTGTTTCATTTGAAAAAAGAAAAAACGCCTGTTTTAGAAGACATTTCGAAGACTTCACATTAAATCATTTTTCTCTCTTCATAATACAGAAGACTCCCGATTATCCGACTTAATGTGGTCCAGGCCTAGACCAGATAATCGAAACAGTTGGATAATGGGAAGCCTTTCTTTAAGTTTTAACTGTAAATAAAAGAAGTATATAATACTTATTTTCATCAGATGATTAAAGTCATCTCTAACTAAAGTTGTGATTAAAATAAACAAGAAACAACATAGGTTTATGCCAATTTCATGAGCAGGACAGAGACGATCGAACGTTTCAGTCAGAAATAGGTATGTCACTTTTTTTACTAAAGCTATGTCATTTCTTGTTTATTTTAATTTAATTATTTATTAAAAACAATGAGATTTTATACTTCCAGGCATTGCCTGAATCAGATAACGCGACATTTTCTTAAAGGGCCGGTTAAGACGAACGGATTTGTAGGATCGGTTAAAGCCGTTGACAAATAGTCAAGAGTTGGATAACCGGGAATCTACCATCATTATAATTGGTAGAAAGAGACAACAGGACTGTTAATGTTATAATTAAAAAATGAGATTATTAATCTATAATTTTTAGAGGTAGCTCGCATTTAAATACCCTTGAATTTCAGAAGTACGTGGTGTGCTCAAAAAGTTGTGTGTATTTTATTTTATTTTTTAATAAAAGTCAATTTTTAACGTATATCCCACAATCAAACAAAGTCGTGGCTTCGCCAGATTACGGTGCAAGATGGTAGAGGTTAGTATCATCGAAAAATGTCTACGCATCTAGAAAAATCCATCAGTGTACTTTTAAATTGAATTTGAAACCACCCGACAATTTATGTTTACAAATTTTGATTGTCCCAATAAAATAAAACTACGAATCACTAGCTCTGCTATACAATTCATTTCTACGTGGCATCTTCAAAAAGTTATCGAACGAATATCTTTCTTAGAATAAAATTCAAACTTGTACATCACATATCACAGACAATTCAGGAAAACCTTTTCTTTTACAGAGTCTTTACCAGAGTAGCAGTGTAAAGCAATAGGGTGGAGATAGTAAAAACAACAGAGAACATCGTACAATAACCTTGATTAATCTGATTCAAATTCTCTCAATCGTAAGAGAGTTTCAGTTGTAATTGATTCAATAACTCCAATAAAATGTCAAAAAATAAATGTAACATGGATATAATGTTGCCAACGGTTTTCATAAAGAAAACAAGGGACGATTTTAATTCATTATAATGTCATCTTAATTCTGGGATGATCAGACAAAATCAAATAAATCCACTTTTTATGAAAGGTGAGTTGAGGATGGGGTCTGATAAATGCCTTGGCGATGCAAGTTTCAAGGCTAAATACTATAAACCTGGCAGAAAATTCGGCTTGAAACCTAAACAATCCAGCAACAGCAGAAAAATCCAAAAAATAAGTTAAAAAAGTTTCATAATTTTAACTAGGTAATACTAAATTTTGAAATATTCAAGATATTGTTTAAATATATGATGTGTTTCGATTAAGTTTTTGTCGAAATAATAAAAAACAGTTTTCTTCAGCTCAATAAAATATGATCGTTAATCACTGAACAACGTTTCTCTAATATTTTTTTTACTATGGTTAATATATTTAGTTTCAAAACGACTTTTTTGCTTTTCTGATTCAAGAAAAAGTGGACATATCGGTTTCAGTAGTCAAGCAAAACTGGATAAATCCATTTTGTCGTTAGTAACTTACTATGTATTGACGTTAGGAAAAAAATTCAAATTTATATCCTGCTATACAAGCTGTCTCAACAGTATATGTATATCGATAAGTACAGAAGATATAAAAAAAGTTCAAAAATATTTTGGAACTTGCTTGTACCTTCAGCACTTACCGAGATAACGCTCGAGAACAACACTTGGAACATCCTGTTTAAAGAAAAAGACCTCCACATGGAATTACAGATACAGGATTTTTGTTAGAAACTCGAACCAGTTTCAAATAGATTTTGTCTCCTTCCTCCAATTAATCCGTTGTTTTAGAAAACACACTTTCAAGGAAAAGAATTATAAAATACAGTCACCCTTACTGAATACGAGGGCCAAACTTAACATACATAACAAAAGCTAAAACGTGCTTTAATTTGAATAGAGTTGTGCTGATCAATTTATTTAAGGATTGAATTTAATACTTATCTAAGGACTAAAAAGAAATAGTGCTAGCACTGAGTGGTTTTCATGAAAAAAAAACAAGCAATCTGTTTTGGCCAATCAATAATGTAATAAAGAGAAATATCATTCTAATTAATCGATCATTTCAAAGCATATTTTGATACTGATAAATGTTGGCGAATAAATAATATAATTGTATATAATGTATATTTTCAGCTCGATTTAAAGCGTTTTTCTGTTTCGTATCTTAACTTACAAAGCACACTTTCAATGCAATTGATCTTAAAATCTCGTTACTCTTATTAAATGTAAGTGCCAAAAATACCTATAGCACATGACGAGAGAGATAAACTTTGACACAATCCCACTGATACAATAATTTTCAACGAATAAGAAAGTGTTTTAGTTTTTGTTAATATCATCGTCCGTTCGACACCTCTCTGGGACTGAGACTGATAATATCATCGTCCATTTGACATCTCTCTGGAACTGAAACTCATATGTCAAATCCTTGAACTTAAAACAAGTAATTGACTCGGGTTTCTCGAAATTCCTTTTCTCTAATTGATGTGATTGTAACTAATGAAAATACGATTGTTGCCGATAGTGGTGTACTTGATGTTCACGAATTATCTGATCACAGTTTAATACATTGCAGTATTAAATGTAATATTCGCATAAATACCCCAGTCTACCGTACTTATCATTCTTTCAAACATTTTAATCATGAATTTTTTGTTTAGGATTTAATGTCTCTTCCCTGGTGGACAATTATTCAATTGGATAATGTAAATGAGAAAGTCGATTTTTTGAATTTTAATTTAACAACATTATTCGATTTGCATGCGCCATGGACAACGTCAAGTTTTAATAAGCCAAAAGTTGGTTGGTTGACTGACAATGTTAAACTCACGATGAAAATGCGTGATAATGCGTTAAAAAGGTTTAAACGAACCAAAATGCAGACTCATTGGAATTATTACAAAGAATTAAGAAACTTTACCTCTAGTGCTATTAAATCGGAAAAAAAGGCGTACTTGGAATACAGCTTTCGCAATTCGAATAAAAAAGTATTTTGGAAAAATCTGAAAGAGTTTAACATTGTCAACCGAACAACTCCTGTAATACCGCAACATCTTAAAGATGTAAATGCTATTAACAACTTTTTTAATTCAATTACCGGCTCTCTAAACACTCCAACGGGTTTTGATGACATCTCAATTACTATGATTAATCTTTGCTGTCCGTAATTAGTTCCAATTTTCACACATGTATTTAATTTTTGTCTTACTACAAGTAATTTTCCAGATCAATGGAAACTGGCAAAAATAATATCTTTACCCAAAATTAATAAAGTTGAGAATTTTAAGGATCTGCGGCCGATCAGCATCTTGGCTACATTGTCAAAGGTTTTGGAAAAGATAATGAGTGACCAGTTGGGGAGTTATTTGACATCATGTTCCCTAATACCTACAACCCAGTCTGGCTTTCGACCCGGCTATAGTTGCACTACTACATTATCTCATATTGTTGATGATATTATCAGGGCAACCGATGAAAATAAACTTAGTCTGTTGGTTACTCTTGATTATTCTAAGGCCTTTGACAGAATAAATCATGAACTCTTATTAGCTATTTTACATTATATTGGCCTAGATGCAGCCTCTGTTACTCTATTTTCCAATTATCTTAACCGAAGAACACAAACAGTTGTCCTTGATAATCGTCATTCAGATATTGCATCACTTAGATCAGGAGTACCACAGGGATCTATCCTTGGACCTTTGCTTTATTCAATCTATACCTGTAATTTTTTCTCGCTTGGTAAAATTCAATCTAATCACCACATGTATGCCGACGATACACAACTGTATAGATCATTTAGTTTCCCCAGTCTTGATACAGCTGTCCATGATATTAACACCGACCTAAGTAAGTTAGTTGATATTTCGTCAAAACACTGTTTAGAGATCAATCCTAATAAATCGTACTATTCTTTGTTTGGCAGAGAAGTTTCTCGTAGTTCTGCTTTGCCACTAATCGCAATTACCCATAACAATTCTAGGTTGAAGCACTGTGATTCTTTAAAAAATCTGGGTTTAATAATTGACGTAAAATTACGCTTCAAAGAACATGTGACAGCATGCATAAGAAAAGCTTTCTGTAATTTAAAAATATTGTACCCTAGTAGACATTTTCTGACGACGGCAGCAAAAATTACATTATGTGAATCTATGATATTGTCACATTTCAGTTTCTGTGACGTTGTTTATGGTCCATGTTTAGATTTCAGAGATATTAAGCGTATTCAGACAATGCAAAACAGTTGCCTAAGATTTATTTACGGCATTCCGAGACGGCAGCATATTTCTTACAAGTTACAGGAAGCGAAATGGCTTAATATGGAGGCCAGACGTTTTCTCCATTTCGCCAGTTTTTCTCACAAAATTTTAATATCTGGAACCCCTCCTTATCTATTGATGAAAATTAGATATCGCACAGATATACATAGTATAAATATAAGACGTAAAGATTTCATTGATGCTCCTAAACACAAAACAACACTGTTCAAGAGATCATTTACTTATAACGTAGCGTACTGTTTAAATAGCCTCGATTGTACTCTAAAACAATTACCTCCTAAACAATTTAAGAGACATCTGAAGCTGTACCTGTTGACTATACGGGCGTTAACATGAGATGTTTAACGTAAAATATATAACACAATTTTTAATATTACTTTATGAATTTGCTTGTTTCCGCCAAAACTACATACATTCAATTTCTTTCCTAAATTTCTGTTTCTTTAGATCAACTAAGATTGTCCTTCCATTTATAGGTCTGCCATGTGTTATCAAACTTTCATATATAGTACTTATATTTATAGATATAACTTAGTTAAGTTTAGTTAAATTCGGGTTGGCAGGTTGAACAGTTTGCTGCATTTGTTGTAGTAAACTGATGCAGTCCCATTGGATTCGTATCATCTGTTTCATCACCGTAAAATTTTTTTTTTTTCTTTGAAATCGTCCAATATATTTATTATTATTATTTTATACAAGTCCTGATTCCGATGGCCGTTATTTTTTGGACATACCCTGTATGTACCGCCTTTGTTTTCTTTCTTTTTTAAATTTATTTCCTATTAGATTGATATGATTTATCCGCTCCCCTAAATCTAGGGTGCGGTAAATAACAGTACATCATTATGATAAGTCTATATAATTAAGTAACCGCGCCTTACCCTTCACGAATCATTTTATGGATGTAGCGCAACGTGCCCATGTTTATTGACTGTCTCGTACTTAGACGTTTGTATTTCTCTGAAAAAGTTTGTGTTACTTTTAACCAACACGAAAATCTACGAACACGGTAACAAGGAATCTTTTAACTTCTTATTTCGTTTATTATGTTAATTAGTTGCGTGGTCTGGTGGTCAGTGACTTTAATAGTAATAACAACTAACATGAGCAAGAAATTATGCCATCTTCTGCAGGTATTCCAGGAATACTCGATTTTTTCGTTCGTTTATAATCTCCCTTATTTTTTCGATGTCCGTTAACTCTAGATGATTACATAGTTCATCTGCGTTATTTTCCGAGAAGTGATCAAAGAATTCAAACGACTGCCCACAGAAATGTCCACAGCAAAAAAAAAAAAGAAAAAGAAAGAGGCGATCAAACTGTCCCCACACACCAAACATGTGTGTATGTGTTTCTTAATTGAAGTCTGCATCTCGATAGTCGTTTTAAGAATGCTCCAAGCCCGTGATTAACACGTATCTAGTTCTGAAGGAACGCAAAAAAATACACGTATGCACTTCATGCAACTTCGTTTACACACAGCATATGTTCTTTGTGTGTCCCGATGAGCCAAAGCAAAGGAAGACCGGTTGTGGTGCCCAAGGGTCCGATAAGATGGCCGCCTACCACATTGCCCTGGGTATGGGCGGATCCGTGCCCGGTACCCAGTATAGAGCGGTGCCCATATGCTCGCGTACATACTTACAAGTAGCTGTTAGCACAGCAAATATTTAGTATTTGTTTCAATTATCAAGTAATTAGAGTAACGCTAAAAAATACTCACTTCAAAAGTCAAAAAATAGAATAATTTGTTCGACAGAAAATCAAAAGTCTTGCCTTGTCGATTTGAGGAATTTTTGCAATTTATTAAATACAATTTTATCAAATCTGATACAGTCGAGTTTTTATTATATTTCTAAATGATTAGTAATCACTCATCACCTCATCACTCACGCATCGCTCATAATAATTTTCTTACTTTTTGGAAAATAGACTTTGTACGTGTGCAAGCCTTCTCTTATAGTATCTTGTGCATGTGTCTGTAAAACAATATATCATAATTTTTAATTTATCTTGCTTACATTTGCACCAATTCTCCTTACAGACATTAACGTTATCGTATTAACGTGTAACGTAATCTTATTTTTCTTCAAATTTATTGGTTATACTTTAACGTACGTACCAGTTAGGTAAGCAGCCTTTAAAGTTTGACTTTCTTGATGCTTTTAGACGTAAGTTGAGTTTAAACAAGAGGCAACTGATTCAGATAACTCAATAGTTCCTGTTAAGATCTTTATCCGCGTTTGTCTCATTTTTCCATTACGACATCTAACTTTTTCTCCCCCCCGACATAATAAAATTCCTAATTGTAAAATAATACATACGTATGTAAACCCGGGTGTACTAATTACACGTTAGCAATAATTAATAATTGTTAGCCGCGGCGGTGATACGGTAAGGCTGCAATTACACGGACAAGGACGCCTCCCCTGCAATCAGGACATCTATCTTGATGCCATTTTCAATTTATCAAGCAAATAGGTAAACACATCATGCCGCTCCGTCGAGATTGCCAATTTTATTCAGCCGCCGTTTGCGACCAATAATAACAAATCAATTGCCGCATTTTATTAATTATGATTGGTAATGAATGTTATTATGGCGGAAAAGCGGCGTGTAATTTCTGCCTTGTTATAAACAATATTTTAATTTATTTATGTATGGACTCGTTAATTATGCCTGCGTTAATTAGTGTATTACGCCTACGCACGACGGGATTTGTTTATAAGTGCTGTTTGCGAAAGTATTGCATAGTTATGGTAAAGCCTACAGTAATTCGTGTGCAACTGCCATGTACGGTTGCTTTTACTTAATATACTTAAAGAAATAATTAATATTCATGATCATGAACCATATAGTGCAGCATATTATTATTATACAGGATGTTAACAGTTCTGTGGTTTCATTTTTAATGGGTGATTAGGCACCTTTCATTTAATGTCTTGGTATATCTCTTCTTCTTTCCTTTTTTTTGTCAGTTGCACATCCTTATTTTCTCAGTTTATTTCATTTATATTATATTATATTCCGTCTTTCGTAAGTTTTTCTTTCCAAGTCTTTCTGTTTTGCTTGATCTTAACTCTTCTTCTCTATCATTGGTTTTTGTATACATGTTTACTGTTTATAAATTCCGTTCTTTATTTTTTATATGTTCACATAGGATGTCCACATTAAAAATTTAACTATCCTTTTTCTGTATTCAATTGATACTTATAGGTTTTCGTTCATGTCCCATAGTCATCTACTTTTCATATTTTCTGTTTGCGCACGCATGTGTTCCTGGGCTAGATTCTTTCGTGTTTTAGTTTTCTCCTTGTCAAAAACTTTCTTGAATCATTTTGTCGTCTCTCTTCGTATTAGAGGTCAAATGCGTCAAATCAAATGCAATATTTTCTCCCTAGCTTCGGTACTGGCTCACGTTCATGTCTCATTTTCTTTCCACCTTACGTCTCTTCTCCTTCTCATCTTTACTCTTTGTGAATCAGTGTTTCTTAGGACTATTTCGTCTTTCATTTAAGCTATGCCTATCTCCAGCAAGGTATGTTCTCAAAGTTTTCTGAGAATCTTTTGTGATGCTAATCTTTGTATCAAAAATGGCATTTAATCAAGTTGTTTCCGGAAATGAAATATCACAAATAATAACTCGTTGTAAATTATGCCAGCTCGTATATGGTTCAGGAAAATATTTTATAAGCTAGGTATACGTAAAGGGGATTGTCCAATTCGTCGAGAAATATTATTTTATCAACAATTTATCAAACCATAAAAAATGTGATGAACAGATAAAACAGCGACATCTTACGATCGCTTTTTGACCTGACATTGCAGTAGGATAGACAAATTGAGGTTTTCACTGCAATCAAAAACGACTTGCACAAAAATTTTTCATAAAAAATGTGTTAATTTACCCAGAAAAGTGTTCAATCAAAATTTAATTGAAGCTGTTAGCGAATTAGTTTGAAGGACCATCGTTTTCAGAACAATTTCGCGGAAACAATGTTTCCAGAAAGAAGAAAGGCACAAAAATATACCCTGGCCCAGTTAGAAAGAATTCCTAGATATGATCGTGCACTAAAATGCATTCATTTTGTTAATAAACTGATTGGAATGGATGATACTTCATTTTGTCTTATTTAGAGATTAAAGGAAACGATGGTTCTTATATCAACGCATAAAATAATACACGAATTCAAAAGTAAATCCAAATTTTAGTATTTTTGGAGCCCGATTTATCTTGTAGCCGTACAGTGTACAGTGATCGTATTCGAGGAGAAGCCTTAATTGCACAACTTTATATTTGAAGGTATTAAACTAATTCAATTTCAATTCAAAAAACTGCCAAAACAAGAAAAACCTTAAGATTATTCTCATGCAAAATCATGGCCTGATCTACACACATAAAATTATTGTTGTCTCTTCCCGACTAAACTGTGTCTAAAAGTGAGTATTTACTCCAACGAGGATAAGTTCTGCTCCTACTTTTACATGGTAAACTTCGTCTTTTTTACACCACAAATGGATGGGCGCGAGAGAATACCGGAAAGTGTTCCCTGGCTTCCAAAAAGCTCCTGATTTTTATCAGTGTAGCTCGATGTCATTATTTAATAAGATAATAATAATTAAGATAATTCCCCCAAAACATCTCAAACTTGCCCAATTATAATCAACATTGGACCAGAAAAGTGTACAAAGACAAGGGATGGGAAGGATCAAATGAGAACCAATCCTACTGTTGTCCAGTTAGAGGATTGAAAGAAATAATAATTTGTGTATTAAGGCCCAGTCTTTTCATCTACTTTTAAATTTAACTGCCCACATTGATAATGGTTTCTAGGGATATCGCAAGGCAGATAAATTTACAAGGAAGTCAAAAGAACTAAGACCTAAAGGCTAGGCTTAAGAATTTATAGTTAATTGTTGTCACAATAAGTTATGAGTACCTAAAACTTTGGGGCTCTGCGTTACTTTCTGTAAATTTAATATATTTTTTTTTATATATTATTTTCAGCATCGAGCTGTTTGTCCGTTCGTATCACACATCCAAATTCATTAAACTGTCCTTTTCTGTTTATATTTTTACCTCTTCATGTCTACTACTTACACATTATAATTGTTTCTCTCATGTTTTTGCGTACGTAAATAAAAAATTAAATTAATTCTTCCTCTATCTTCAGTATTGCTCTTCATGTATGTCTGTTCTTCATCTCATTTTTTACTCTTTATACTAATTGGCTTTTCTCGATACATACATTTTTTAGTTCAATCTTCAATACACCATCCAAGTCATTTTGTTAATAATAATAATAATAATAATAATAATAATTCTTTAATGCTGATTAGATCGGTAGTTATCAGATGTTAGCAATTGTCATACAAATTTGATACATATTAAAAGATAATTATTCCAAAATGGAAATTGTCAATTAAGATATAAATTAAAAAAAAAAGTATAAAAATGTGACGAAAAAATACAATACTAACAATTTAGTTGAAAGATCACCTAATATCACAGTGGTTCACAGATGTAAAAAATTCTCCAATAGAGTAAAAGGCATTTGTTTCAAGATAGTACTTAATTTGTTTTTTAAATTTGTTGTTAGAGTTTAATTGTCTCAAATTAACAGGGAGATGATTATAAAGTTTTATTGCTATGAAAAACACGCTATTATGGAATTTGGTTGTTCGATGTTGTGTTAAGTAAAATTTGAGTTTTCCATGTGAACGAGTATTACAGTTCCGAATATCAGTCTCTCTTATAAACAACTGTTCGTTATTCTTAACATACATTAGGCAATTAAGAATAAACAGAGAAGGCAATGTTAAAATTTTAAGTTCTTTAAAAATGTTTCTGCAACTTACTTGTGCTTTTATATCCACCACGGCTCTTACTATGCGTTTTTGAATTATAAATAAAGAATTCGATGAAGACGAATTTCCCCAACAAAGGATGCCATAATTTAATTTAGATTGGACGCAGCCGAAATAAAACATTTTTAAAACTTCAAGAGATACGCTGCCATTAAGTTTTCTTAGTAAATAGCATGCAGAATTTAATGATTTTGCCAATTTGAGACAATGATCACTCCAAGTAAGGTCTGAATCAAAAGTTAGCCCTAAGAAATTTACATTTGTATCAATAGGAATGTCAACATTAAGATCTTCTAGTTTAACTTGCGCAGTGATGAATGAATAAGAGACCAAAACTGTCTTGTTGACATTTAAAGATAAGTTATTGCAATAACACCAATCCATCATTTTCTTAAGTAATATATTAAGTTTATGTAATAACTCTTCATGAGATGTGTAATTTGTGTTGTGCCCGTTTGTATTATTTACTGTTTTTCTCTGCTTCTAACAGGTCTTAGCTCTTCTTCCCGCCTTTGCCGTTTTTTCTTCTCTCTTAAATGCCTCACTTCAATTGTATTTGCTTTACATACCTTTAGGAACGCTCAGTTTTTGCTTACGTACGGAACGATTTGAGAAATTTCTTGCTTTATACACAGTGGCTTTCATTTCTTAGCAAAATTTCAAATTTATTCAAGGTAACTTTTCACTGCTTATTATTTTCAGCTCCTTTATTCAATCGTAAATTCAACCTACAATTATTATTAAAAATAGGAACGGTTTGAGACTAATATTGTTTTTTTTTATTATCTTGGAATGCCAACCATTCATTTGTGGTGTCATCTAGCGATAGCTTGGCCTTTCAGACGCTTCTTTTTTTTAACTTAGGGAAGAGAAAATAACCAAATGGTGCCAGGGCAGACGATAGAATAAATTCAAAACCTAACTCAAAACAATTGCCTCAACGGAAATTAATGACTTATGGGATGATGTGTCATCTTTCAAAAGAGCACAGCTTTGGAAATTTAATAATACCATCCTTGCCCCAAGAAAGTGGACTTGAAGTTTATGAATTCGGAAAACCAGCTTGGTTCCTTTTTCTAGTCTTCGAATCGTTAGAGTAAATTGAAGTTTCGTTCATTGTCACATTGGGTTCAGAAAGTCGGAAGACTCCTCCTCAAGACGCCCCCAAAGTGATATAAATTTTCATCACTCTCTGACGTTTCTAATCTGCATAGAACAGTTTGGATTCTGCTTTTCACGTTTCTTAACCTTGATGAACAACATGGAAAACTCGTTCCAGAGCTCCTAGAATGTTTTAATCCGATTTTCGATCTTCTAGAATTATGGCAGTTATTAACAGCGTTGACTTTTTCCGGTGTATTAACCGAAATTGCTTCAATCTTCTCATGCTGTGTTCGTCTTTAACAGCAGCTCTTCCTTCCCCTTTTAAACTCGGGATTCTAGATTTTCAAACTGAAAAATGAAAGGCACTTCCCCCATTGAAGTTCCCTTATCCACGTAAATGTCTTTTGCTAGGTTTTTCTTGGATAAATTCTGTTCGAAAATTTCCAGATGGTAAACCAGCAGTCTTAAAATACAATTGAGATATTTTAGATTCTACTTGAGTGTTAACTTGTCATGTTTTCAACCTTGACGAACAACATGGAAAACTCGTTCCAGAGGCTCGTAAAATGCTTAAATCCAATTTTCCGTATCTGTATGTATTTTTGTTGGTCTATTACTTATGTTCACTCAAGTGTATTGTATGCATAAATTTTCTTTCTCAGGAAACAGTGATTCTTTTCTTTATTAAATTTCTTAGATTAAGTTTCTTGGCCTTAGTAGAGTGAGAAAGTACGGCACGACCAAAATTTTATTCTCCTTGCATCATTACAGTTTGAAATATTACAGCGACTAACAAAATCTATGACTGCGGGGCACCTTCCACCGAGCCACTCGTTCGTTGCACGCTAATACATGCAAGGCCTGCTAGAATATTAACATGGGTGAATGTTGTTGCATATCTCCGAACAGTAGCATGTATAATATAAGAAATCCAGGAGACGTATAATTATATATTTGAAATTACAATGATTAAAAGGGGCAACAAAAGCACGCGGCGGCGTACTGTTTAATTCATGAATTCAGTGACAGACGCATTATTTATTAATTTTCAATCCAGCTCGCCCGATTCTATCGGGGATTTATCGGGTGTTTTATTTATTGCTCGGTAGACATCGCCGGAGATGGGAAGATATCGCGAAATAACCGGGCGAGGCCGTTGATGAAAAAACATAAATAAGTGGCAAAGCTGAGTTTTTACCGCATTAAGAAATGCAAATTCGATAAAGGAGTATTTATGTTTTTATTAGCGAAACTCTCTTTTCTTTGTTCTTCTCTTCGAGTCGGGAACGCGACGCTGAATTTAAAATTATAATCAAAACAGAAATGAAATATGTACGCCGTGAGGAAAATAAACGAATAAAATAATGAATGCAGCGGATGCATGAATAGTCATGAAGAAAAAAAATGCAAAGAAACCTCATCTACAGCAACAAGAATTATTTAAGGTGACCCACAGGGTTATTTAAAGGACATTTCATTTATTAGAATCGGACTGTGACAAGAACGAAACAAATGAAGCAAATTCTATTAAAAACATAATCTTTACGCTAGGGAAAATCGAATCATCGAATTCATCGAAACTTCAAATTATAACACAGCTCAAAAAGGGATCGCGAAACCTAAAAGTTTGGGAATCGCTGGTCTAGAAAGTTTCCGGAATTTTGAAATTTTGAGTTGTTGTATCGGCTTGCTAAGAGGGTAGTTTTTCGTCCCAATTATTCTTTTCAAAGAATCTAAACCAAAAAGCTAAAACAATGTTGATTGCTAACAATGTTAAACAAACAAGAAAAACGTATGCTTGTCAAAATTTAAGAAAAGAGAAATCAGTGACGCATATTTTTCACAGAGGGGTTTATAGTTATGGAAGTGAAGATTTATAAAATTCGTTCATAAGTTCACAAACTGGTAGTTGAGTATTATTTTTTTCTTTTTTCGAATACTTTTCAGAAGGATTATACACATACATTTATCAATTTGTTCCTGGACAAATTTTATTCTATTTAAAAAAGTTTTCAAGTACATATTACCTTCTAATACGAAGGATTCTAAAGATTTGAGATTAGAACTTTTTGGAATTAGGAGTCGGATTCGTAAAGAGATTTAAGATTTCCACCTTTGGTTAATTCTGGTTTTCAAAATTATTATTTTTTTAATTTCCATTGAAAACCCAAGCACAAACGCAGAAGAATAATCTAAAAGTCCACTTTTGTTTATCAATAAAATTGGTTAATCTAAATTTCATTTCAATTTAAGTAAAAAATTTAAGTAAAGAAATTTATTCTAATTGCGAAGAGATGGAGACTTTTGAGATAATGTAAACCTGCACACCTTTGTGTTGAATTCGATTGTTTTCCTTGAAATCTGTTGCTTCTACTCTTCTAAAAGAAGGAAATATTAATTAGACCTCCTTTGTTATATTAAAATAACATTATAACTTTGTTATATTAAAATAACAAAGGAGGTCTAATTAATGTTTCCTTCTTTTAGAAGAGTAGAAGCAACAGATTTCAAGGAAAACAATCGAATTGAACACAAAAGTGTGCAGGTTTACATTATCTCAAGAGGCGCCATCTCTTCGCAATTAAAATAAATTTCTTTACTTAAATTTCAAAAAAAAGGTCCAAAATTGTTCCTTGAATCGAAATGCTGCTTTATTAGAAAAATCTTTTAGGATATTTTAAAAGAATTTATTAGATGAAACTCTTGGTTTTTAATTTTTTTTCTTTTTATATTGTGAGGTATAAATAATTTAAAAAAAACAGCTGCTCCTTTACGGTGGAAAGTATAAAAAGATAAATAAACAAATTGGTTGCTATATTAAGAGTTTAACTAATTAATTGATGCCAGTCGATAAACTAAGGGCCGGTATTTCAGTCATGGATTAACTTTAAGCTTCATTTTATTCCTACATCTGCAATTATTAAGTCAATTGTTCCTATGGGAATAAACCAAAGCTTAAAGTTAATCCGTGAATGAAATACTGGCTCTAAGGACTGATTTCTTCACCTACGGATAAATTTATCCGCCAGATAGTATCCACGGAAACTATTATCAATGGTTCCAATGGTTTCCTAGGATAATACCTGGCAGATAAATTTATCAGGAGGTGAAGAAATCGGGCATAAGTTGAATTTCGAAGGAATTGAATTCTAGAAATTTGTACAGAATTAAAATGTGGATGTGCTTTTTTTTGATCAACAGAGGAGGAAATTTATTTACTTCTAACGAATGTCAAACAATTATTATAGTCCTGGGTGGCTGTGTAATCAATCCTTTCTAACTACTTATTATTCCAAATTGCGATAAAAAACACTGAATACGTAAAAGAGTTTGTTGTTTGATAGCCAATATTTCAGACGTCAATTTAACGATACGAAGTAAGGATCGATTTTAATGTTTAGCTACCCAGGATTACAACAATTGTTGGCCACTCGTTGTTTTCTTTACTTCACTTTTTATGGCGCTCTAGTTATTTAAATCGAAAGGTATGTACACCAATGGTTTTCCGAACTCGATTGGGCCAGTGGAGTGCGCAAAGTAAGATCAGCTATTTTTTTTTATTGCAAAACATTGTTACAATACAAACTTGAATAACCATAATCAATGGCGTGCAAACTGTTCAAATATTAAAAAAAAATACAACGATCATCACATCAAACTGAGTCTTGAGTGAGAGACCAACATCACATTGAGGCTCGGTTCGAATGGTGCTCGATAATGAAGGGTATTAAAGGTTAAAATAATCAAGGAAAAGAAAGATACAAATATGCACTATGCGTCTCAATTGTATTTTGGCAGAAGTTCTACTGTAGATGACATCAAGAAGCTCTGCAGTAATTCTGTGGTTCCATGGCAAAAGCTGATATGTCACTTGAGGCGAATAGAATTTTAAATACAGTTCTTTTAGGACCGTTAAGACTTATCAATATTTGTTAAACTAATGTTTGACAAGTTGAAACATATGTGTTTTTGGCACAACATATCACAAACTCTTTATCACAGCATACCCAAGCACATTACGGACATGTAATAATAATGTTTATTGGTTCAAGAAAAAGTAACCAAACGGTTCTAGATCAGCAGTCCCAAAAGGATATGCTGCTCTTCCTCTAAAACTTTTAAAATGGCAGTAAACAAAAATGACAAACATTATAGATTCATAAGAGATTAAGTATTAGTTTACATAAATATTTCTGAGTAAGCTATTGTACACAATAAATACAAATAATACAAAAACCAAACATCCTTGAGAAATACAGATACTGAGTTAATAATCAGAAAAATAACCTAAACTACCGAAAAGTCACCAAAAAGGTAGAGTTATTGAAAACGAAGCAACATCTGACGCCTGAAAGATCATTCGTTGGATCATGTTTAACCAATTTGCCCTTGCAAGAAAATGTGAGGTATGGTTCCTAAGCGCCTAAGGCCGTATATGAAACGCAAACAAGAATTTTGAACTTTCTGAATTCTGGATATGTTGACACTGTCCAAGCACGGACCGTAGATCACATCGCCATAATTGAACTGCGAGAGTACTAAAGAGTTGCATAACATTTTGCGAGCGTCCATGTTCAGGAATTCTTTGCTGTTGTAAAGTATTTTCAATTTACAATAGGATTTTTGGATTAATTCATCTTCATCTCATCTTCATCTTCATTGAAGTCTCGAAATCTCCAAAAAGTTGGCATATCAGCTTTTGTCTTGAGACCACAGAATTAATCATATGGAAATAAAATGCAGAAAAGGAGTCATTTTATTCTAAATCTGAAGACCCTAAAGAAACTTTCAAAATTTGGGATGAACAGCGATGAGATGCAGCAATGAAGATATGGCATTGTCATTTTAGAAAAAAGAAACAGAAAGAAATGTGTAAGGTTTCGATGTAAAAAAGAATGAAAGAGGAAGGACTTTGTTCGGGTCACGCACCTTCACGAAAGTAAAGAGCAAGGCTACCGTTTTGGACGTGTCTTTCAAGTCATGACAAATCATAAGTATCATGACCATCAAACTTAAAAAAAACGAAATTCTGAATTGGTGAAACAGAATTTCAATGTTTGAACCTTAAAGATTATAGAATTTTACAAAATGTAGTTTCAATAAAGAAAATTTGTTTATTTTTTGTAAATTATAAAAGTTTCACTTGGAAGGGTTTCGTCAAATATCGAATTCAGATTCTTTAATTAAAATCAAAAGTAGTTGAATGTTAAAAATCCGTAGAATTGAAAAAAATGGTGCCATTTTAACCCATGTAACACACCAGCTATAGAATGTCTAAAGTGTTAAACGTTCTATGAATCAAGTACCGGGTGATCAATGAAATTCGTAATTAGAGGAGGCTGTGATTGTTGCTATTTTGTGCTCTGTGGTTGGATACACTGAGAAATAAATAATAAATTGACAGTTGTCATATTTGAGGTTACGCTCGTGCTTTGTACAGTCTTTATTTTGTTATTTTATTTTGTACCAATGCTAGTTTAAATATTAGAATAATAGGATAGGTTTCATAAGATAAATCCATTTATTATCAACCATAAAAAAATAAATAAATGTCACAATTCTGACATTTCGAATTTTTTATTTCAAACTGCAAGCCTTTGTTGCCAACTTTTTGGAAAATATCACAGCCTGCTCTAATTATACATTGCGTTGATCGCATAGTATATTCGCAGTAAAATTCAGATTTAGAGTAAAACCGACTACCCGAAAACGCAGAAATATAACCCTTTGATCAGATGCAGCAAGCAAATTATCCAAGGTTGACGCCTTAACAAGAAATTGACCCTCATTTTGAACAACAAGAAAAGCATTTTTATTTCAACTGTATCTACTATATACAGGTTGTGTCACTGAAAGTCGATGGATGGCGAAGGAAAAAAAAAACTACATCTATAATCATATGAAAGCTGTGAAGTATTATTGATACAGTGTTTTATTCCGTTAAGGTAAGTTCACAACGAGGTTAATCAAATCATTTCAAAATCCTACTCAAACATATAATTACTTTTATTAAAACCATTTTAATAAAATTCTCTCTGATGATACATGAAAGCGGAGATTTCGAATGGCGCGGATTCAAAAAAAAGCACGCATCCAAAAGCTTGCGTTCATGACCGAGCTGCGACTATAAGAGCTCACATAAGCGATTGTAGCAATGAGAATTAAATGGGCTATTCTTCTGCGAGTAGAAAAAGCCATCTACCATCTATTATCACAGCTTCGTTATGAACTTACCCTTAGCAATAAGAGAGCAATAAAAGACTGTCATATTGTCCATTATTGATTATTGGAACAAGGTTTAAATTAGAAAACATAATTTCTAGATGTTTAAAACATGAAGAAACTATGAAATAAGATATTGTACTGTACATGACACCGAAGTGAAGCATTCGTTCAGAAATTTCGAACTCGGCTCCTTCATCCTCTCGTTCATCAACATCTGAACTTGTCAGACTTGGAACGTAGCCAGTGCATTTTATTATCCGTAATCTCTCTGAGACAATTACGTTAAAATAACAGTTTAATTTGACCGTTTATAAGCAGAATTTCACATGTACGTGGTAAGTTCAAATCAAGATTCATGTGACATTCTGCTTTCGATTTTTTTTTTGTTTTTTTTTTATAAACCAGAATCATTTCTGTGCAGGGAATAATTTTACATAGCCCGCATGCACGAACATTAATATTAATGGCGATGTGGTAACAGAGCCGGCCTGTCAAAAATGCGTAATGTATTACACAACGAGCACCACATATTCAAACGTATTCTTCTCCCGTCCATTAGATGACTGATAAACGCGATGCCAACCACTAATTACAAGTTTGTTGTATCCAGAGTCGATTAAAGGTTAATACCACGAGTAATTAAACGTTTTCTCGAGAGCGTTTTCTTCGCAGTTTTTACACTGTCCTTGGCACGAAAATTCCTAGCATAAAGAACAAGATGTAATGCTATCGGAATTTTAGTGCGAATCAAAATAGATGTATAGCATTTCTAATATCAGCTGAAAGGTGACTGAATGCTCAAGAAAAAAGTAAATGTGTTAACTGAGTCACTGAAAACTGCACTGAAATCAAAATCTTATTATCTTCGTATATACATAGTTGGAACGTTTCGCTATCGGTTATTATCCTTTTCAATAGATGGTATTTGTGACTCATACAAGAAGTAAAACGAAACTAAAACTGTTTTCATAATGATTCGCTTCCGATCGAGTTTACGCAGCTTCAACTGCATGTAACTTAATATATTTTTGCTCATTCTAAAAAGTTCATATACTTTGATCGATTTTGATGAGCAAGGCTGATCAAATCAGGGGTATCAAAACCATTCGAGATATCATTTTTACGAGAAAGGAAAACCAAATGTGCGTCAAAACAAAATCAAATTGTATACCAGGTACAAAATGAAACAAGAAATAATGTAGTTTTCCATTTCGAAATTGGTTTTCATGACTTAGGACTGTTTAACCAAGTCAACTACTTGTACAATCGGCATACGCCATAAGATACCATAGCAAATGAGACAATTATTTCTTGTGAACGTAAGAATGTGTAAGTGTAATCAAGTTTTAATTTGAAATGGATTATTATAAACAAAGTATAAATAAATTATATTCCTTGCTATTATTATTACTATTCTCTTGATAATTGATTTTTTTTTTGCTTAATACGTACGGGACGAGTTTTTAGTTTTGTTTAAAAGAATTTTCGTCCATCGTCATTCAACAAACGAAATTACCCATCCATCCTTTTACGTTCCGGCGGTTTAACATAATTCTCGGAAAAATCCATAGACGATATCCCTTCTACACACAATATACGTTTATTATAATAGCGTAATTGAGTCAAATTATCTTGACCACATGAAAAAAGTTAATTCAGTTTGGGCTGTGTGCCAAAGCGCGCGAAGAGCTTGAGCGTCAAGGCTGGTTTCCGCCGTCGTCGGCCGATGGCGTGATCACCTCCTCGAATAAATAAATAATTCGTCGGTGGAATTGTTTCACTTTGTTCAATAATTGACGCTTCTTAGAAAAGTATGTTAGAACTGCATGGTGATTTGTTTCAATTATTCAAGGCGATATTGAGCTTTCAATAATCGTTTTGCGTGAGCTTCGCCGGCTTTTTTTTTATTATTATCATAAAAGAGTCACCAAGCTTTCATTAACTAACTAATAATTAAGTAGTAGGTTACGTCGAACGATTTTTTAATTTCCCTCATCTGTTTGTTGTAATAAGTAATAACTTCCTTGGGAAATATCGCTCGCTGCAAGGAAATCCAAATTATTTATATTTAATTATTTGCATATTACTCGCGTGTCGTGTCTCCTCCAACATTCAGAGACAGAAAAATTCCTTAATAACTGACCCACGATCGTGATGTGATATATGTACATAAGTCCGTTTATGTAAAACTTGGCTAATAAAATTAAATATTCCAGTGTCAAGTTCCCGTTGAATTATAACTAAGCTTAATATATGTTATTACGCTTGTATTATACATATGATTAGGTATTGATTTCAAAATTCAATTATCCGCTTAAATCCATATAATCTTCCGTCAAAGTGTAATTGCGCTTATTAGATTAAAGTCGTTAACGTTTTAAGACAATGCAGGCTGTCATTTGTTGAATGTTTTACTGGCGTTTTTGAAAGGGAATAAAAACAAGAAATAAAAAAGGCTTAACAAGCAAAAAACGCCGTTACAACACACACGCGAAGTGAAAGTCTTGTTTATTGTACAATACACGAACTGTATTGTGTGTTGGTTAGAAAATATGTACTATAAGCAACTCAATTCAAAATTTGTTTCAAATGATTAATCTCTGATGCGCAGTTTAAGTCATTAACGGCTGGTGTTACGAGTATTTTAAACAGACTTTTGAATTGTAATCACCTGTCAGATATACATACAAAAAAATTAGGGTAATTGGACACACCCCCTAACAGTGTTAGGTTAGTTCAGGGCCCTCAAAGTTAAAGATCAACCCCTGGTTTGATTAGGCAAAAGAAGAAATGATCGTAAAAGCAATTTCAGAAACAGTAAGACAGTTGAAAAGACCTAAAAAAAAGTATACCTGTGAATAAGAAACAAAAAAAGAAACGGTGACATTTTCGAGAAAATTAAGGAAAAACTTAAAAAAATTTTGACAAGGGAAAGAAGGCAAAAAGTTGAAGAAATCAAACGAAAATGAGGAAAGGCAAAAGGGTAAACTGAAACAAAAGTTTTACACTAAAACGGACATCGGAAATCGCCAAGAAATCACTAGGTTCACTGGAAATTTGACAGAATTTTAAAAAACAGTACCAATATAAAATTTTATAACAAAAAAAAAAAAATAAGGACTTAAAGCCGTTTGGCTTCAATTTAGTGGTTTTTGGAAGTTTGGCCCCAAAAAATCACAAGATTTCCCGATTTCATTAAAAAGAAACACCAAGAAAGCACTAAACAGTGATTTTTTAAAAAAGTCGCAAAATTAAATTTAAAAATCACTAAATTTAGTGCGAAAACCACAAAGTTGGCAACATTAGAGCCGAGTAAGGTTCATTATTAGTTTTCCGTATCTTGTAATCATAATAAAACTAAAAGTTTCTTATACAGATTTTGTATCTGTGTTTACTACATACCGACTGCTTCATTGAAACTTGAATACAGAGCAGAAAAAAAATTGAAATGTCAGAATTGTGATATTTATTTATTTTTTTTAATGATTGACAATGAACCTAATATTTTTGAAAAAGGATTTAAACCAGCATCCAAATAAAATAAAATAATAAAATGAAGATTGTACAAAGCACAAACGTAACCTCAAATATGACAACCGTCAGTTTATTATTTATTTCGCAGTGTATCCAACCACGCAGCATAAACTAGCACCTATCACAGCCTCCTCTGATTATGAATTCCATTGAACATCCGGTGTTTTTTTCCCAGAGCTTCGATCAAGGACTTTATGAATTTTATTCAGGAACAAAAAGAGCGCGCTTCTCTCTCTCTCTCTCGTGTAAGTGATCTTGTCTATTTTGCTTTTCGTTTTAAACACCCAAAGTGTTCTACCGTTACAGTTTTTGAACGCAACCCAACTGTCAGTCGGTACGTTGAAGTATAAGATTAAATATTCGATTTTAATTATAATAATTGATAATCTTAAGGCCTCTGTATTAAAATAGATTAAATACTCGATTTTAATTATAATAATTAATAAACTTAAGGCCTCTGTATTAAAATACCTTTAAAATAACAAAAGAAAACAGGACCTGATGGTGTTTAACAAAAGTTTATTGTCAAGAAAAAACCTCAACAAAAGACGATCGGTTGGACATGGACACATCGATTGTTAAACTTCTTGCAAACATGTTTGAATTAAATAAACTTTGTCCGGGATTTCAACAGAAAGTCACTAGATCGGTGACAAAATCGCTGGATTGGCAACAGTGAATTTAGCATGGCGGCAAATTCAAATCAAAAAACACACACAAAGTTCATAGTAATTGTGTACCAATTTAAATTTAAGTCGCGTAATGAAGATAATACTCGTCGTAAGATTGATATAATAGTTATGATTAATTAAAATAAAAAAAAGGACACTCAGCAATTACTTAATTGGTTAAGTATAGTTGCTAAAACAAAAACTCTTCAAATGAAGGTAAGTAATAGTAAATCCGAATTTATCTCAGCCACTGCTCTTCTCCATTCAGAAGGTTTAAAGGACTTAAAAAGTTGTGTATCATCGGCGAATAAATGTGCATTACAAAACTTAAGGTGTTTAAATTCAACGCTAGTGTGTAAGGAGGACAGTAAAGGACCAAGGATGGAACCCTGAGGAATACCTCTTACTACTGGCAAGCAATGAGAGGTTTCATCCCCTGAAACTATGCTATAGGTGCGATTGGTTAAGAATGATCCTAACAACGTTCTGGCATTTGTAAGCAATCAAAAACCTTCATCAGATGCAGCAATAATATCATCCATCGACAGAGCCATCCAAAAAAAAAAATTAACTTTACTTTGAGAAAATGTGTTAACTGTTTTAAGCATTCTACATGTTTTATTTTCCTATTTTTATTGTTGCATTGAATCATGTTTACTTCAGAATATTTCTTTCTTTGTTTTGACGACTATGCGAGCTAGTATGTGATACAAATGTTACTTTACCTTCCATTGGTCTTTAGCAGAAAGAAAACTAGTAGCAGAATAATAAATCAATAAAAACTAATTCAAGTTGCATGGTTTTGTACATATTTCTAAGCAATTGGTTAGTGATTGACCATTTGAGCTCTAGCTAACTTCGAAGTAAATTGCTAAGGCGATGGATGAAAGGAATGAAATGAAGGCCACCCCTTGTGTAAAAAAGAAGTTCCAAAAAACAGATCAATCAGAATTAACGATTCTGTTCTGCATTCTATTGGAAATTAGTTGGTCAAGTTCCCATCCACAAAATCTGAAGACTTCTTCTTTAGACGTATTTCTTATTCTAACTGTAAACCAACAGAGATTTAAATTCAAACCCAAAACTAAAGCAAATACACGCAAAGAAAGAACGAACATACACTTGAAACAAGAGCCGTGGAAAAATATTTGAAAAAACATTTCCGAATTTGTTGAAAATCTACAAAGGAAAGAAGCAAGAAATCCAAGTAGGATAGAAAGAATAAATACCTTGTTTTGCTTGTTAGTAACGTGAAAGATCTTCGAGCTCTTTCTTTTCCATTCTACCAAATTTTTTCTAGCAATAAATCCATGAGGAAATGTTTGAGTTCGAATTCATAAATACCGTCTTCTAATGGACTTTCTGAGTAACCAAATTCCACACATCTGTAAATCGGTCGCAGCCGCGTCGAACAATGAGTATAACTATCCAGCCAACTTCACCGGAAAGTCTGAAAAGCTTGGACTATAGTATGATGTCAAAAAAAAGACAGCAAGCAGGACCAAGACCAGTCTGTACGCAGTTTATAAAAGCAGTCAACCTCCAGTAGAAGTGCCTATTTTCATTATTTTTAAAATCAAGGCCTCGTTTTTACGCAGAACTCGAACGACTTGGTTGAACTTAACCGATCGTTGTACTGAACCCTTCAATTTATTGTAATAACGAGTGAGCAAGTGACAATCAAGGCCACGTGATCTGTCCGTATAGGCAACACACTTTACACATTGGCTAACCTGCAGTAAATGCATCAATGTGTACAAAATTTGTTACCAGTGGCGCAACGCCGATTCTTTAAAGCAGTTTGCCGGGTGATGGCAAAATCGAATCGTTTCTGTGATAAGCTGAGCAATAATGGATAAGATTTTTATAAACCATCCAGCAGATCCAGCAAGGAAGAACTAATAAACAGTAGATACAAGCCACTGCTTCAAAAGTAACCCTTCGGAAATTTTCAATGTTGCCAATAGTAGAAGACAATATCTTCTAGTATAAATGCGTAACTGATCATATGGCTTTGATTTTTAAGTACTCGCTCGTGTTATGTACATATATGTACATATAAAAAAAAAGGAAATTGAAAATTTGCTAATCAACAAGGAATACGAAAGAAGTCCCCATTTATCTGGCAGACTAGATTCAATCATAGATACATGCATTTCAGTCTATTTACTTCTTGCCGGACATCACCTAAAAGCTTTTTTCTAGTTTGTACAGAATTTGGAGTTTCCCCGTTTTGCAGTACTACCAACTATGAAAGTACATGCATAGTTTTAATCAGTGAAGTGGCGACAAGGGGTAGGCAAGTGGCTCAGTCGAAAGTCGTGCCACTTGTCGGTGTGGGTTCGAATCCCACCTGGGCAATGGATGTTTGTGTTGTCCAGATTGTAACTCGGCTTTATCAAACGAAGTAAAATGGCTGGAATGGTGACGCCAAAAGACAATAGTGAATGTGAAGATTGCTGCACAAAGCAAGAAGAAGAAGAAACGGCGACAGAGTTTGACTTTTTTAAATAATTTCAATCACGTAAATCACTTTCTACAAAGATACAGTTTATTTGAACTCAATACAGTTGACTTGAAGTCACCAGAAATATTGAATAGTTTTTAAAATAAGAGCCGTCCTGTTTTGGGCTGTTTAGTTTCTAACACTATAAAGCTAAGTCAAAAATTAATTTGGTTTGCTTAGGAAATTCTAAATTTTTCAAAACGCCAGATTCTTGCAAGAGATTAGCTTCAAGCTCAAAGTTGATCGAAAATATCACATGAATTATAAAAAACGTTAATTTCTGAATTAAAAAAAGAAGCAAACAACTTGACTTATTTTTACAGGAAAGAAACCTGTAGTAAATTCAATAAACGTTGTAAACCCGAGTTGGTTGTGTGCTCTGTAACGTTTTAGTATCTTGGCTGGGTAATATTAGGTGTGGGTTCGAATTCCTTCCTCATGCATACGGGTTTTATCTTCAGCGTCAAATTTTCGGATTCATATCGGCTCTATCGAACTGGGTTTTATGCGTATCCCCATTTTGTGAGATGGGAAATAACAACTTTAAGACGGCCACAATCCCAAACGGCAATAGGAACAACCAACCCGACAAGTTACTATGATGAAAAAAAAAGAAAATACAGTAAAATCGGAATGTTTTAGTTTGGAATAATCCTTCCAATGAACGTTTGCGATAGAAAGGGTAGGAATTCCTGATTTTTTTTGACATTATGCTTGTGAAGCAAGAAGATATTCAAGGGGTTAGATTGGATGAAGCTTTTTCGAATTAAAAAAGAATTTTTTTTTTGCTATTTAATTGAATTGTTTTAATGTAGAATTCACGAGGTAAGGGTTAAAACATGCGATGGAAAGAATGGTCTAGCTCGGTTGGCTTAAATATGTAAATAGCCCGGCCAAGCACTAATAGCATCGTCGATTACCGAGGAGAGCGAGCCGAAGAGTTAGCACACAGCCAGAAATAAAGAGTGTAGTTTAAGCGAGCAATGTAATTTTATAATTTTCCCCTTATTTCGTCACAAATTACTCTGGGAGCATGTTTAGCAGCCTACTTTAGTTTGATCGTGGCGGCTGTGGGGACAACAATGTCCCGGAGATTATTTGCTTAATTCTGTATAGTACCGAAAGCGTTATCGAAAAAGAAAACACGAGGGGGTGGGGCAATTAGTAAGTATGAGCGCGCGATTATTCGAAAAAGATACTCACGTTTCGTACTTTCAACGTCATTGGTATAGAGTACTGTAGGAGCTGTTTTTTTTTTTTTTTGATTTATGATTTGCAGTGTGCGCAGAGTTTATAGTTTTCGAACAATGCGAGTGCACGACGTATACAAGAAAAATGTTTTCAAACTAATTCGATTTTAATAACTCGCAGAAACACAAAAAAGGTGGTAGATTCAGCAAGAAACAAAGTCTAGAACCTTCAGAGAACCATAAAGTAAGCAGTAATATATCTAAGCAGCGAGACTATAATTGTTACTTATAAGAGCGCCTCAAGCGCTGTGGCGCCAAAAACAAAACAAAAGGACAAAGAAACGAATCCGTGCGCCTCTGGTGGTGTACACAGTGAACTAATGATTAACTAAATGTTAAAACCAGTGTTTAATTATTACTTATGTAATATGCTACCGATGTTCTGGGGGGTGTTTATGAGCGCAATGTGATTCTACCGTTTCGGTTACGGTCTCGACTTCAGTTTTAGGGTAATTCTTAATTGGTACCTTTGTTAATTTTTAATTGCCGTTTGTCAGCTCGTTTGATGTACACTTTGGAGAAATTAATGTGCTAGCCTCGACACACCCGATCGCTCTTTCCATGTTTTCTTTTAACCCTGTCACGGTGAACTTAATTATTACCAGTTGTATTAAATAATAACATGTCCAACGATATATATCACCCCTTACCCTGAATACATATCCTGAAGTAACAAACTCATTCTTTATTCATTCAAAATTAAAAAAAAAAAATCTACCCGTCGCAAAATAAATGCCATATTCATTGTTGCTGCAGAAAAAAAGGCAATAATTAAAGGAAACTTAATTAACTGATTTAAATAAATATTTTGAGGAAAACGAGCGTTAAGTTAAATTAACTTGGATTAGGATTTTCCATAATGATTAATAAAAGTGCAGGAAGATGAGCTTACGTTATCCTTTTAACCGTCGCTACTTCACTTCACTTGAGGTTTAAGCCTACATGGAATGTTTTGTTTAATGTCTTTTATCACATCATAAAATCATTTCTTTTTTTTTTGTTTAAAATAATCTTGAAAGTTACTTCCGTTAGATCACGTTTTATAAAAACGAGACACTCAATTGATTTCGGCCTCTTTAAGCCTACGTGGAATGTTTGTTTAATGTCTTTGATTAAATCATTTTTGTTGGTATAAAATAACTTAAAAGTTACTTCCGTTTGTTCAAGTTTTATAAAAAAAAAGCAGATACTCAATTGATTTTGATTTTGATGACTTATCCCTTTTGTATACGGCGATCCTTTCATTAATTTTGTTTAATTCTATGAAAACGAGAATAAATTCTTGCAACTTAGTATTTATTTATTATTATTTAGTTCAGGAATAAATTAATTCTGAAATAAAAAATCCGTTAAATGTATTCGGCAAATTACTCTCCGGACAGTTATTTCATAAAGAAAAACAAATTTGAAATAATCGTAGCGCTTTCGACTGTCGTGTTAAATAATAATGTTGAAACTTCTTCGTTTCCTGTTTAATTGAAAAAAAACGTTGCGTTTACCTTATAAACTGTTGCTTTGTTTCGATTTCCAAAATCAGAAGCTAAAGAAAAAAGGAAAAGGGAGCAAGTAGACATTTTCTTCCTTCATATTTTTATCACTTCAAAGGAAATGTTTCTTTATTTATATCTCATTTAATTGTTTTTTGAAGAAAAAGAATGGGGTTTCTCCTTATATTTTCTTTTCAAAAGGAGTTCCAAAAAGAAAAAAGTGACACTCATTTTTTCTTTCTTCATTGTTTTTACCATTATGAAAACCAATACTCCCAAAACTACTGCATGTTACTGAGATGATAAGCTGGACGAAGAAACAACAAACAATGGTAGCGCTTTAGACTGTCGTGTTAAATAATTGAATTAAATTATAAAATTGCTAGAAATGGATGTCCTCGTACAGGACCATATTGAGATAGAAATAGATGCTCAACTTGTTAATGGGTAATTTGTTCTACATTTTAAAATATTTTTTACTAAAAAAATACTAAAACCTTGAAATGTTTCAAACGGTCTGTATAAATATACTTTATATATATTTTTTTACTCTAAACGAATTATGTTTGCCAGTATTTTTAAGTTAATTTTTTTTTGAATTTACTTTCAAAAGGTTTTACACAACCTACAACAATAAATGAAAATTTGAAAATATTTCAAACTATTACTAAATAAATAAAATGGACCTTCTGTTGTAAATGAATTCAAGGTAAACATTCTCTCCGGTTTCTCGTTAACAGTTAAGACGAGAAATAATTTAGAAACAAATTGAGGAGATTTTTGTTCTTGTTTTGCACTAATTTACTTTTTAGTTTCAATTTTGCACTAATTTAGTTTTTAGTTTCAATTTTGCACAGTAACTTGGAAATCCTCTTTGGAAAAGGAGGACCACTGAAAAACCAGAAGTTGACTTAATATTTTCTACGGTTTTCTTTCTTTTCTGAAGAAAACAAGAAAGTGACAATATCAAGTGAAACTTATTTTGTGTTTTAAACCCCGTTGTTTAACCGAATTAATGTAATGAGAAATTAAAAATTGAGTGAATTAAGGTAAATGAAAGTGATCGTAAAAGTATCTCGTCGCATTTTAACGAAATTGGCTAATGTTTTTACATTTTATTTCTTTCGATTCTAATTTTTTTTCCTGTACCAACATTATCGAAAATGGAAAAGAAAAAACAATGAAGTGAAGACCTTCCATTTACGCCTCATTGTTCATTTTCATATATTTGACCGATTTATTTTGATCCCCTCTAATTCACTGTTTAAATTTAAAACTATTAAAATATTTTCCAAAGATAAAATAAGCATATTTTATTGAGCGAAACGGAACATCCAAAGAAGGAAAAATGAAACAAAATAAAGTCAGAAGTGGTTTAGAACCAGCTTGAAAACTATTAGTTTCAGGAAGTCTACGTGAGCTCATCTCTGAAATAAAAAAGCAAAGTTTTCGGGATTTCAGCTTATTGAAAAGCTCATGTTTTATCTCGTCGCTGAGTTACTTAGTTTCACTTAGAATTAATCTTATTTTCTATTTAATTTTATTCAGTTAATTTTCCCCAAGTTTGTTATTTGCTTTTATGAAAGATTTTAAACCGATCTGAAAATATAATTTCTATTCATTGTAATACAAATGACTGTGTCTCCAAAAAGACAGGAACGAAAAGTTTTTTTTTTTACTTAAAAAGCCCTGTCTCTCCACTTGTGTACGTAATTGTCAATCATTTTCGATTCTTTTGTTCTTTTGCATAAAATTATTGCTAAAATTTCTTTAAAATTTTCTTTAATTGAGTTTCGCTATAGATTTATAGCTTCGTCACTCCTGACGAAACGTTGAGTGTGTTCTCTTCATTTTTCTGTCCGGTTTGAGATTAAAAAAACTTTGTACTTACTAAAATTTCTTGTTAATTGATTTTCTTTCTTGTAACATATTTATTAAATTTAAGTGAGCGGTCGTTGCATACCTCAGTGGTTCCTCCAAAAGCTTGAAAAGTGCAGGAAGGAAAAACGTTATCCATTAGAAGTTTTTAAAATTTGTTGAATTTAACTCAGGCAAAAAAATAAGTAAGTATTTCATCATAACAGTGTTAAAATTTAGAAGAAGCTTTCAAATTATTTGTAGAATGTAAAATGAAATGTTTACTTCAATAAAATTATTTCTATTAAATAGAATTACTTATCATGGAAATTACAATAAACAAAAGCATTTTAATTGAAGTTGATTCTTGTCCGATGAATATTGCTCCTGACGCAGCTATAAATCTATAGCTTAACGTTGAGTGTGTTCCCATCATATTTCTGTCCGGTTCAAGTTCAAAAAAAAACTTTGTACTTAAAAGCATTTTAGTTTAATTGCTTTCGTTAACTTCAAAAGCATAGAAAATGTTTGAAGAAAAAAAAATACCTTCACTATTAATTCTCTCAATTTTAATATTAATTCTTTCGATTTTAATAATTTGTTGCATAATATACAGAATTGCCAAATTAAATTTCTGTTTGTTCTGATGAAACCCTGCCACTTCAATTGATTATACATTTCATGCAATTCTATAAATTGTGTAGACTATAATTTGATTAACTTTAACCCATTTGAACAGGAATAGTATAAAATTTAATAACAAAATTCAGGAACAAATTGTCTTACGTTTTTGTCACAAAAGAAAATCGTTTCTGCTCTCACATACACGAAATTTATTTTATTTTACAGAAAGTCGTCGTTCTAAAATATGGAAAAGAAAATTATACGTATACTTAATTATTTTCAGATGAAATATTGAGTCTATTATTGCATGGATAACAAAAGTTTAGTTTTCTTTTTTGAGTTTCTATCTTTTCAGTTTTCTAGTCAGTTAAGTTCTACATACATGTACTTAAGTTCACGAGCGTGTTATTATCAGAGTAATACAAAAAGTATTAGCGTAAATTATTTCACATTTTTCTTCAGCCTAGTTTACATAAAAAAAATGGATTTCTCAGGTGAAACAACTTTCAAAGTACACACTTCTAAATACCGGTTGATGCTTGAAGTTTGTTCCGTCGGAACAAGTCAAAGCAAAGGTTACTTACGTTAATCATAACTTTGACTTTTATTGAAGCTATAAGGATTGGAAATATGCGCATTGTACGATAGGAGGGTCTTACTTTTTTATAAACTTGATGCAAATATGTAAACATTCTCGTGAGTAATCTAATGCTTTGCTATCTTTTGTTTTCTCTTTTCTGAGGAATTACTCGCGCAAGTAAAAGTCAAAATAAACATGTGTACCTTAAAATTAATTTGCATTTATTTATATTCATTACCTTGCGCTTTAAAATTATTTATTTGATCGTTAAAAATGCATTTAAATCAAATTAAAAAAAAAAATGGGAAGAAATTTACAGTAAAAGGACTCGCTGTCTTCCAGTTCTCTTTTTTATTTTCCTCAAAATTACAAAAGCGTAGCGACGAGTTACTACAAAATTTCAACTTACCTCAACCGTTCCTTCGCTCTTTTTTAAATCAGTTTGAAAAGCATGTTTAAAAAAATCAGAAACTTCAGAAAACAAGACCCTTTTGCGTACCTATTTACCTTCATCCTTCTACTTTTCTTTCTTCTTTCTGTAGACATTCTTGCTATACTTTTTTCTTAGTTTTCCTTAAGTTTTTTTTTTTACTTTTATCACATTTTTGTTCGCGTATGATATACTGTTCCTTTCTTGTTGAAATGCATCCTCCTCTTTGTTATCAGTTATAAGTTTTTTATTTGATTTACATTTCTGTGTAATAAATACATTGTTTATTTCAACTGTTTCTCAAATTTCTTGAATATTAAGAAATTGAAGAAGTAAAAGCAGAAAACGAATAAGAATCTACGTCCCACCTAACTTAAGTCAACTCAATTCAACCCAACTCAACATGTTTGATTCAAATACATTTTGCAATGCCTTCCATCAAATTTAATAAATAATTCAAAGTTTTTCCAACGCTACTGGTTTCATTACTGTATTTTTTTTTAATCATCTTAGTTCAGTGCCAGGTCAAAAAGCGATCACAAGATGTCGCTGCTTAAGATTTTCTGAATTTTTTAGACATCGGCAGATGCATATACTTTCGGGGTGGTTTAACTTCTTCAATATAAACTTCAAATTGTAAATATATTTCAATTCAGACGCATATACTTTCTGAAAATAAGTTGCAGATGTTTCAAATCATTTCTTGAAAGCATTTCGCGTCTGTTTGGCTTTAAACGAATAAACTCTTCTCATTTCAATAATATTAAGGCCTCGGTAATTTTGTAATTGAAATAAAAACGCAAGAATTGTAGATGCCAAGTTAGAAGACAAGATGTAAGGCGTACAAAGAACATTTAGACCTGTCAGAAAAGCAAAAAAGTATGTGCATAAGCAATATTGTATGTACAAATGAAACTACAAGGTGATAACCGAGTCGGTAATAGTATTTCTAAGGGCCAGTTGTGCCAAGCTGGTTGAAGCGGACGTTCAGTTGAACCAGGTTCAAAGTAAACAGATTCGCATGGGATTTTAAGGACATTATGGCAGCTAATGCCTTCCTAAAGAAAATTTGATGATTTTGTTTAATTTGAACCTGGTTCAGTTGACCGTCCCCTTGAACTCCCTTGGTACAACTGACCCCAAGGCCCAGTTTTTCCATCACGGTTGAACTTTAAACTTTGCTTTATTGCATGGTAGCAGTTGCAAGGATAAATTGCTTCCAAAGGAGTAAGACGGAACTTAAAGTTAAACCCTGACTGAAAACTGGCCTCTATAGGCTTAAAAGGGGTATTTGACGGAATTCGCACATGGAAACCATATAAGAATTTGAAATAGTAAAACAACTTATCGGGGGAATATAGTATAATAATAATTATACAAGATTAAACGAAAGATAAAAACTCTGAAAGAAATCCAGCAGAATTTAGAATAAGTGGAGGAATTAAGCAAAGGGATAGTTTGAGTCCTTTACTTTTTATAATGGTAACGGATATGTACTAGAAACAATAAAATTGATTATAAAATGTTGCAACCAGTGAAGAGTATTTATTTTATTATTTGCAGACGTTACTGTCACAGTGTCTGATATACAGCGTGGAAACTAAGTAGCGGATAAAATCCATAACTCCGTTAATATTTGTAATAAAGTAAAAATCTAAAAAGGGTATAGCGATTCAAATTACAGCCCATAAGAAGAAGTATATTTTGAGATATTTTCATGAATTTTTTTTAAGTTATGACGTCATCAAGATTTTTCTTAAATGACAACCTATATTTTTTATTTTTTATTTCGGTGGGTTTTTTTAACCTACTTTCAACAGTATAAAATTTTGAATCGATTACATAAAAAAAATTCAAGAAAAACGGCCATAAAAGTTTAATTGTAAAGTTGAAGAAATTAATAGAATATCTAGTTAGCTAGGTGTAAAACAAACAAAATTTGTTTGATTGACAAGAACTTGTAAATACCTATCACAATAAAGTGAGTATTTTTATTCCCTCTGGATAGTAGGAGTTACACTAATTATTAAAAACCTTTTACCAAAATGGTGTTGCTGACTGAAAAACAAAGAATTGAAATTCTAATGATGATTGGGTATGGCGATCGAATTAGAACTCATCAAGAGGTGTGTCGACTTTTTATAGACAAATATCCTGATCAGCAAATAAGTCAATCCACAGTTAGCAGAATAGAAAATAAATTTCGAAATTACGGTATTGTGAAAGACCTTCCAAAAACTGGCCACCCTAAGACAAAATTAATTGACGATGTGCAGCTTGATATTTTACTAGAAATAGAAAATAATCCGCATTCGACTAGTCGAGACATTGCTTTAGAGCACAACCTGAGCCATACCTCGGTACTGAAACTTTAAAAAATGCAAAAGTTTCATCCGTATAAAGTAAAATTAGTCCATGAGTTAGCAGAAACTGACTATGATCATAGACAAGAATTTTGTGAAGAAATGTTGGAAATTTGCAATCATGATCCAATGTTCTCGCAGCTTATAATTTTTTCTGATGAGGCAAGTTTTACTTTACATGGAACTGTTAACAGACATAATTGTCGATATTGGTCTAGGGAAAATCCCCACTGGATGCAAGAAGCTCATACTCAACATCCCCAGAAGCTCAACGTATGGACAGGAATTGTCGGTGACAGAATTTTAGGTCCATTCTTTATCGAAGATAATTTAACTGGTGAGAAATATCTACACTTCTTACAATTCGAATTAGTACCTGCATTGGCGATATTATTTCCTAATGAAAATGACTGTGACGTACCAAACAATAACATTTGGATGCAACACGACGGTGCTCCGCCACACTACGCAGTTGATGTGCGACGTTATTTGGACGAGATGTTCCCAGATAGATGGATAGGAAGAAGAGGTCCAATGGAATGGCCAGCTAGATCCCCTGATCTAACGCCATTAGACTTTTTTCTATGGGGGTACTTAAAAAGCAAGGTGTATAAAAATAGACCTAACAACTTAGACGATCTTAAAGAAAGAATTCGACAGGAGTGTAGCTTAATAACACCTCAAACTATTCAAAACGTAATAAATGAATTTTATGAGCGTCTTGGGTATTGTCAGTTGGTGCATGGTCGTCAGTTTGAACATTTATTGTGATTTCAATGACTGTCAAAATCAAATTTTGTTTATTTACACCTTAATTTTGTTTCGTTTTAAACCTAGCTAACTAGATGTTCTGTTTATTTCTGAATTTTTTGTTATGTAATCGATCCAAAATTTTATACTGTTGAAAGCAGGTTAAAGAATCCCACCGAAATAAAAAATAAAAAATATAGGTTGTCATTTAAAAAAATCTTGATGACATCATAACTTAAAAAAAATTCATGAAAATATCTCAAAATATACTTCTTCTTATGCGCTGTAATTTGAGTCGCTATACCCCTTTTAGATTTTTGCTTTATTACAAATATTAACGGAGTTATGGATTTTATCCGCTACTTAGTTTCCACGCTGTATAGGTATACATTATTAATAGATTTACAAACTTAAACAAAATAAAATAATAATAAATAGTGGTGAGGGGGTGCGAGTAGTAGATATAAACGATAGATATCAGGCAACAAGAAATTAAATCAGGAAAGTTAAGTGCACATCATTATTTGAGAGACATTATCACAAACGGTGGACTGGAATGGAATTAAAAAAACAAAAAGAGCGAGAAAGTGGCACAAGACATACAGTGAACAAAATAAAATGATATTTGACAAAATTAGAAATAAAAGGGAAGTAAAATACATTACCGTTGTTCAAACGTATACGCCAGTGCAAACAAAATTAAAAATTCAAAAGAAAATGGCAAATAAGACTAAGTAGAATGAATGTATAAGACCAAAAACCGTATTAAGTAGGCTTCGGATTTTAGATAAAGGGTCTTTTGTTTTAGTTTTTAAGGTTTTAAAGATTTGTTTGCATATCTTTTCGTCTCATTAGAAATAGAATCATTTAGTCAAATCTTATTTCACCTAAATTGGATCCTTTTGAATTTTTTTATTGCAACGTTTTCCACTCAACTCGCGTTTCCTTTTCATATAAATGATACTTTCCTTTGCAAAAACAGAAATCTTTCTGTATTTTATGATCACCATCTCCGGACAGAAATTGTAATTTGCATGAATATGACTGACACAATGACTGCGTTCAAAAAACTCTGTCATTCAGCGTATGATGTTGTTCGTGAACGGGTAACAAATGATTTATGTACTTGAATACCTAATCGGTTACTGCTAGAAAACTTTTGTTTTATTGTTTCGATTTAACTAACGGTTTGGTTCGTGTTTTTCGGTCTTTCGGTTCCTTGAAATTCATGCAAATTATAGCAAATGATTTTCAATGTACAATTTAAGACAACGTAGTGAATTGTGTGTGAGTTTAAAAGAGAAGAAGAAATCTCTAGTCGGACGAATGCAACAAACATACCTATAATTGCAAGCAATTAGCACCGAAACGGACCCAAGACATAAACGTATTTGTGCGTACGGCCGACATCAGAAAGCGGTGCCCGTACAAAACACAAATTTGGGCCTAAAATAATAGAGCGGGACCGTGCGGTTTGGGCCTTTAGGCCAATGCATCCAAGTTAACCTCCGCGCAACAGACAGATAATTATTACTTATGTTCCGCCGTCTACGAGTACGTGTGTTATTATATATTTTTTATGCCGGAAACGAGGGGCATTCGGTTTTTGTGAATGTGACTGAATTCGTATTGTTTTAAGAAAATCGGCGTCTCCTTCAAATGTCATACGAGGCGGTGGTGGGTCCTTTTTTTTTCTTTAATTCTACATATAGAAAATTTCATCCAAACGAGACGAGCAGATGTTACTTACACCCAGCCAACAACAAATTCGATTCGGAATCGTACGAATTAATTAAAATAAATGATTTTCGATAACATCGTACGGTGGCGGATACCATGCTTGAGCGTGCATTTCGAATATAATTCGGTACTTATTGATATGGAAGCGGATAGCATGTAATTACGTATGATAATATGTTTTAAAATAGGTTTGAAAAAAAAAATGTTTAATGACGATGTTCTAGGAAATTGTTTTTCTTTCAGCGGGAATTAATCAATTGACTAGTGAATTAACATTTATTTTAATTACAAGCGACTTTTTTAAACTGGGAGCTTGCTTAATTTACAATAAAAGCCATAAATTTAATTATTAATGGTATAATTAATTGTTATTATTAGAGTATCTCATTTCCCATTTTCTCTTATATTATTATTTTTTATTTATTCATTGTATGCAAATATGCCCCCTCAATTTATATATAGAAATATGCCCCCCAAATTTCAAAATCTTTGCAAGTTTGATGGCCTACCGTTTACGTATTGTTCGATGCATCCACGATTGACTTACTAGAGTTTTTCTCTTGCAGAAATTGATTTATTTATAAACCGGATGAATACTGAAAGGATTATAATAAATCTGAACCTGAAGATAGAATATCCTTTATTAAATCGCAGTCAGTTCGGTTTTTATGCAAGTGATCCCTCTTGTACAAGTGAACTTTCCAGTTCCAGAGTCCTCAGATTAACAGAGTACCACGATAGGTAAAGCTAATATATTAGAATTTTGGAGCCAAAACGACTACATCAATGTGATAAGCTTGTGTCCATTACCATGAACCTGCAATTAGTTTAGACATAGTATGTACAAATTGTTGCATGTTTCCATACGTACAAAAACAGGCTTAAAAAGAATAAACCAGTGAAGAAATATGTGAGCAGCTTTCTAGGTATTTAAGACATATACGAGGAATGCTAAATTCTTTTGTAAAACCTAAAATAATTAAAAATTACATCAAACAACTACAATGAAGAATTAAACAATCATTAAATGTAAGTTGTGACGCGCAACTTTGCAAAAGCTAAATAAATTAAAATTAAATTATTTATGATTTGAAGTAATAGTTAACATGGATAATTGTTATTTCAAGTTTTGTCGATTCACTAATAACGATAACTAATGAGAAACGCTTTAATAGAAAGATTTGGTTCAGTTGCGCATTTCGTATTTTACCGCCAGAATGTGGAGTTAAAATGGCGGCAGTTCGCGGTAGTTTGATAATCTAGGGATTTCAAGTTAGTACCTCTCAGAAAGCGTATTAAAACTCCTTGAATTATCGAGAAAAACTAAATGATGCGACAATTATTTAAAACAAAATGGATAAGACCGGACGTTCAGGTCGTAAAAAAGTCGAGAAACGCGTGTACCTGATTCGGACTACTTAATTACGATATCAGGTATTTATTTTCTCGTGGTAGGTTCTTAAGAAGCCCCGATAAAGTTAAACAGAACATTAAAATTAAAATCATTAGCCAGAATTTCGTATGTACGTACAAACGACGTTCATTTTAAATGTGTACAAGATTCTGGGTAATGACTTCAATTTTAATGTTCCATTTAACTTTATTGGAACTTTTTTAAGACCGACCACGAGATAATAAAAACTTCATGACATAAGTAAGTCAACCAAATTAGGTACACGTTTTTTTTGACTTTTTTTGTGACTCAAACGTCCGGTCTTTAGTCATCAGCGTAAGTTGTAACAGTAATATTATTTTTTTGCGCTTCTTCTTCTTCCTATTCAATGAGTTTTTAGACACCATTAAGATGTAAGGCATTTAATGAAGCACCTCTCTCCATCCTGTTTTGTTCTGAGGTGTTGATTTTGATTGACTTACAAAAAAATGTTCGAGTATTTCAACTTTCTGGACTTTTTTCATACTTCTTCGTTTCCTGTTTAATTGAAAAAACGTTGCGTTTACCTTATAAACTGTTGGTTTGTTTCGATTTCCAAAATCAGAAGCTAAAGAAAAAAGGAAAAGGGAGCAAGTAGACATTTTCTTCCTTCATATTTTTGTCATTTCAAAGGAAAACTATATTTCTTTATTTACTTCTCATTCAATTGGTTTTCAAAGAAAAAAAGGGGTTTCTCATTGCATTTTCTTTTCAAAAGGGGTTCCAAAAAGAAAAAGAGTAACACTCATTTTTTCTTTCTTCATTGTTTTTACCATTATGAAAACCAGTACTCCCAAAACTACTGCATGTTACTGAGGTGATAAGCTGGGCGAAGAAACAACAAACAATGGTAGCGCTTTAGACTGTCGTGTTAAATAATTGAATTAAATTATAAAATTGCTAGAAATGGATGTCCTCGTAAAGGATCATATTGAGACAGAAATACATGCTCAACTTGTTAATGGGTAATTTGTTCTACATTTTAAAATATTTTTTACTAAAAAAATACTAAAACCTTGAAATGTTTCAAACGGTCCGTATAAATATATTTTATATATATTTTTTTTTACTCTAAACGAATTATGTTTGCCAGTATTTTTAAGTTAATTGATTTCTGAATTTGCTTTCAAAAGGTTTTACACAACCTACAACAATAAATGAATATTTGAAACTATTTCAAACTATTACTAAATAAATAAAATGAACCTTTTGTTGTAAATGACTTCAAGGTAAACATTCTCTCTGGTTTCTCGCCAACAGTTAAGACGAGAAACAATTTAGAAACAAATTGAGGAGATTTTTGTTCTTGTTTTGCACTAATTTAGTTTTTAGTTTCAATTTTGCACTATTTTAGTTTTTAGTTTCAATTTTGCACAGTAACTTGGAAATCCTCTTTGGAAAAGGAGGACCACTGAAAAACCAGAAATTGACTTAATATTTTCTACGGTTTTCTTTCTTTTCTGAAGAAAACAAGAAAGTGACAATATCAAGTGAAACTAATTTTGTGTTTTAAACCCCGTTGTTTAACCGAATTAATGTAATGAGAAATTAAAAATTGAGTGAATTAAGGTAAATGAAAGTGATCGTAAAAGTATCTCGTCGCATTTTAACGAAATTGGCTTTGTGTCTACATTTTATTTCTTTCGATTCTAATTTCTTTCCTGTCCAACATTATCGAAAATAGAAAAGAAAAAAACAATGAAGTGAAGACCTTCCATTTACAACTCGTTGTTCATTTTCATATATTTGACCGATTTATTTTGATCCACTCTAGTTCACTGTTTAAATTTAAAACTATTAAAATATTTTCCAAAGATAAAATAGGCATATTTTGTTGAGCGAAACGGAACATCCAAAGAAGGAAAAATGAAACAAAATAGAGTCAGAAGTGGTTTAGAACCAGCTTGAAAACTATTAGTTCGAGGAAGTCTACGTGAGATCATCTCTGAAATAAAAAAGCAGAGTTTTCGGGATTTCAGCTTATTGAAAAGCTCATGTTTTATCTCGTCGCTGAGTTACTTAATTTCACTTAGAATTAATCTTATTTTCTATTTAATTTTACTCAGTTAATTTTCCCCAAGTTTGTTATTTGCTTTCATGAAAGATTTTAAATCGATCTGAAAATATAATTTCTATTCATTGTAATACAAATGACTGTGTCTCCAAAAAGACAGGAACGAAAAGTTTTTTTTTTTACTTCAAAAGCCCTGTCTCTCCACTTGTGTACGTAATTGCCTCTCTCCATCCTGTTTTGTTTTGAGGTGCTGATTTTGATTGACTTACAAGAAAATTGTTCGAGTATTTCAACTTTCTGGACTTGTTTCATACTTCTTCGTTTCCTGTTTAATTAAAAAAAAACGTTGCGTTTATCTTATAAACTGTTGCTTTGTTTTGATTTCCAAAATCAGAAGCTAAAGAAAGAAGGAAAAGGGAGCAAGTAGACATTTCCTTCCTTCATATTTTTATCATTTCAAAGGAAAACTATGTTTCTTTATTTACATCTCATTCAATTGGTTTTCAAAGAAAAAAAAGAGGTTTCTCATTGCATTTTCTTTTCAAAAGGAGTTCCAAAAAGAAAAAGAGTGACACTCATTTTTTCTTTCTTCATTGTTTTTACCATTATGAAAACCAATACTCCCAAAACTACTGCACGTTACTGAGGTGATAAGCTGGACGAAGAAACAAGAGAAAAACACGAGAAGAATTGAACGAAGGATATTAAGAGCGACGCTCGGGCCAATAAGAACACGTGAAGGAATCAACAGAAGGAGGACTAATCCAAGAAATCTTGGAAGAAGTTGGGGAAGACATAGTCAAAAACAATAAGACAGAAGAAATTTAATTGGCTAGGGCACATATGGAAAGCAGGTTTAGGAACATCACAATATGAAATACTTCAGTGGGAACCAGGACGTAGAAGGAGAGGTAGACCAAGATTAGGATGGATGCAGCAGCTCGAGGAAAACTTACTTTATTACAAACTGGAAGAAGAAGACATCAACCAGAAAACTTTGGAAACACCGAAGCAGACAAGGAAGATGAGACTGAACAGCCCAGAAAACAGATCTAGAGAATCCAAAAGGAGTTTTCCCAGGCCATTATTTATTTATAATATATTAAATTGTTCCCGTTATATGTTTACGTTTTCTTGCATAAAATCCATTTAGTTTAATTACACGTTTGATTATTATTTTTGCCCGACAATTATCAATTAAATCCATTGCTTAAAACTCCCGTTCGGTAAAAGTGAAAAAAAGTACCTAATAACATGATATTATTAAATTATTTGAATTACGCTTAATAAAATAATGAACGGCGTATTAGCACATTGTAAGGTATAGAGGCATTTCATTTTTCAGTGGCAATTTTTATTTTATAATCTTAGTACAAATTGCTATACTTAAAACTTGATAACGAGACTAAAGCATGTTATTTTCAACATTTTTGCAATCGTTTTATTCTACAAAAATATATTTCGTTTTTTATCTCCAAGAATTCAGTAAGTTTTGACAGATAATAAATTAACTTAATATATTTTCGCCACACCTCTATTTTATTACAGCCGACCATCGGAACATTCCCGGTCGGGTTGAGGGCCGACGTCCGCCGCAAAACAGGCCGGCTGTAGATCTCATATCAAATCTATGAATACGCAATGAGGAGATTTCTGGAAAAGATTTATTGAAACTATGTCAAAAGTATCACTAATTTATTCCGAAACAGTATATTTTATGTGGGCATAGTTGCGTACGAAATGCCGTCGAGGAAAACTCACCTTGAACGAGTACAGCCATGTTGAAACAAGTCATTAACTATTTAATCGATTCGGTTTCTTTTATCTCTCCATAAAGTGTTTTTTTTTGGCCTCTTATCTATCTATACATAACAGAAAATTCAATTATTAATTCCAAATGAAAGCGTAACCTCAAAACACACCGCAAAGAAAACCTGTAAATAACAAATTTAAATTTTATAATCAAAACGTAGGAGTATTATTTTTCTTAATCGATTAGGAAACTAGACATTTTTTTAACACAAAAAAAATTAATGAAGGAAATAATTTAAATTTAAGTCGAACGAGGGCTGCTACCTTGGACAAGTCTCGTCTCATCTCGTCTTCGATTATAAGGAACATACTCAGAATTCTTTGTATTGTAATCAGAAGAACTAGCAGCAGAATAATTGGTTCGGCAGAAATGGTTCCGAGACAAATAAAGAAGAAATGACGATGATTCGAGCCAAGAGCTGCTGCAACAGAAAAATATTTAGCAACAACAAATGCAATTTCTTAACATTGCATTGTGCCTAAATGAAGTATAAAAAAAACTGTTTTCAGATACTTTCCAGACAATCAATCAAACGGTAGTTTGCATTAAATGCAAATGCCAGCTGATTATTTTTACGTTATTTGGGAATGTTTCTGGCACTTCCCTTTTATCATCGGTGTTTAATTAAAGTAATGAGGAAAGCTCTTTCTTCGCTTTATTATTCTTCTCAGTCTTTCAACCTTTTTAACTTCCTTAAAACGCAAACTGTTTGGTGAAGGGATCCTTTCTTTTTCTCTCCCCATCCTATTTTGTTTTAAGCCATTAGTTCATCCCTTCTTTCGACTGCCTTTCATTTTTTTGTCATATTTTCCCTTGTTTTCCACTTTTTATTCTATTCCTCATTGTTTTCGGTTTTTATACTTTGGTCATTCGAGTTTCACGCACGTTTCTCACATACTTAGGCACTTTTTTTTTAATTGTTATATCTTTATCTGTTTACATTATCCTAAAATCTAGCGATAGGTGTTAATGTGACGTATTAGCTCATTTTGTTATGCAAGTTGCATTCTAATTCTGAGGAGTCATTTTTTTATAATACAGTGTGAGCAAAAATTACTGATATGTGTGAAGTTGCAGCTTCGTTCACTTATATGCTTTCCGTAGGTTAGGTTAACCAAGCTGCAACTTCACAAATGTCACTCACTTTTGCTCCTCGCATTGTGCTAATGTATTGTGGTTGAAAAAAATGATTGATGTGTGTGAAGTTGCAGCTTCGTTCACTTATATGCTTTCTGTAGGTTAGGTTAAACAAGCTACAACTTCACAAATATCAGTCACTTTTGATCCTCGCACTGTACTATTATACTGTGCCAGTTATAGTGTTGAAATGTGTCGATTATGATTATTATATCACGTGACCTGTATATTTGGCGTCAAATAAAAAAGAATTAACAATTCAATCAAGAATTAAGAATCTAGCTCCTGATTGGACATGAAAAAAATCATAAAAAAGAAGAGATGATGAAAACAAAGAAATTATTTTCTTTTATGGTTTCCAATTGGACTGCATCATTCTGTAGAAGAAGAAAATGATGTTTTTCCATGGCCACAATTTAATTAATATTTCTTAAACAGTATGATGTTAAAATTTCGATTTTGTTAAATCGTGACAAACTCTTTTTCTATTCTACTTTATTGTATTTAAATTTTAATTACATTAAATTGTATTTAAATTTTAACTTTAATCAATTTTATTTGCTTTTTCATTTCATTTTTTTTATAATTGTCAATTGATCATCTTGTTTCGTGTTTCTTCTTTGGTTTGACTTTATTTGACATGATTTTATGTTTTCTTAATTGATCGTCTTTTGTTTTCTTCTTTTACTCGATTGTAGTTCATTTTGCTTGTTTTATTCTCGTCGATTGATCGTCATTATTATTTTCTCTTTTATTCAACTTGATTATTTAAATCTTTCAATTATTAAGTGATCTTCCTTTTGCTTTAATGTTTTTCGTCAAATTTTAAATGAATTTAATTTCTTGTTAGTTTTATGCAATTTTTATTTTTTGTCATCATCATCGTTTGATTTTTAATATTTTTCAATTATCAATTGATCATCCCGATTTGTTTTTGTTTTTGATTCTTTGGCTTGATTTTATTTGACACGACTTTGCATTTTTTTAATCGATCGTCTTTTGTTTTCGTGGTTTAGTTTTTTTCTTTTACTCGATTTATGTTTTCTTTACTTCGATTTTTTTTGTTTTTTTTTAAGTTCATCAAATGATCATTTTGTTTTTCCCTCGGTTCGATTTTATTTATTTGACACGATTTTGATATTTTTAAATTGATCGTCTTTTGTTTTGCTCTTTTTGTTTTTTGTTCTTTTACTCGATTTGTTTCTTTTTTAAAATTTTAATTTATTTTATTTGCTTTTTTATTTTTCTAATTATAAACTGATCATCTTGTTTTTGTCCTTGGTTTGATTTTATTTGACATAATTTTATATTAATCGATCGTCTTTTGTTTTCTCGTTTTATTTTTTTTCCTTTTACTCGATTTGTGTTTTATATTTTAATCGATGTTTGTTGTTTTTCTTTTTGTTTTTTTGTTATAGTTTGGTTTTATTTGACACGATTTTATATATTTTAATCGATGGTGTTTTGTTTTCTTGTTTTTTTTTCTTTTACTTGTTTTATGTTTTTCATTTTGATTGATCGTCTTTTGTTTTATTATTTTACTCGATTGTACTTCATTTTGCTTATATTTTATTCTCGTCGATTGATCGTCATTTTTATTTTCTCTTTTATTCAACTTGATTATTTAAATCTTTTAATTATTAAGTGATCTTCCTTTTGCTTTAATGTTTTTCGTCAAATTTTAAATGAATTTAATTTCTTGTTAGTTTTATGCAATTTTTATTTTTTGTCATCATCATCATTTGATTTTTAATCATTTTCAATTATAAAATTGATCATCTTGATTGTTTTTGTTTTTGATTCTTTGGCTCGATTCTATTTGACACGACTCTGTATTTTTTTGATCGATCGTCTTTTGTTTTCATGGTTTAGTTTTTTTTTTCTTTTACTCGATTTGTTTTTTACTTTAATCGATTTTATTTGTTTTTTTTAAGTTTTTAATCATCAAATGATCATTTCGTATTTCCTTCGGTTCGACTTTATTTATTTGACACGATTTTGATATTTTTTAATTGATCGTCTTTTGTTTTGCTCTTCTTGTTTTTTGTTCTTTTACTCGATTTGTTTTTTTTTGAATTTTAATCTATTTTATTTGCTTTTTTTTTTTTTTTAATTATAAACTGATCATCTTGTTTTGTTTTTCCTTGGTTTGATTTTATTTGACATAATTTTATATTAATCGATCGTCTTTTGTTTTCTCGTTTTGGTTTTTTTCTTTTACTCGATTTGCACTTTATATTTTAATAGATGTTTTTTGTTTCTTTTAATCGATGGTGTTTTGCTTTCTTGTTTTTTTTTCTCTTTTACTTGTTTTATGTCTTTCATTTTAAACGATTTTGTTTTATTTGTTTTTAATTTTTAATTTAAATATATTAACATTGTAAATTTTTAATTATCAATTGATCGTCTTGTTTTTTCTTTGCTTTTGATTTTATTCGACGTGATTTTATATTAATCGAACGTCTTTTGTTTTCTTGGTTTTGTTTTTTTTTTTTTTTTAATTTTAATCGATCGTATTTTGTTTAATTTTTTAAAACGTCTCGTTTTTCTTTTTGTTTTTGGTTTAATTTTATAAAACGTCTCGTTTTTCTTTTTGTTTTTGGTTTAGTTTTATTTGACACGATTTTATATTGTCAATCGATCGTCTTTTGTTTTCTGATTTTTCGTCTTTTTCTCAACTCGATTTAAGTTTATTTTATTTTACGCTTTAATCACGCCGACCGACCGCCGTTTTTCTTTTCTCTTACATTCGATTCGACTTTATTTTACATATTTTTTTTTAATTAATTATTATTAACCAATCGTCTCTTGTTCTTTAATATTTACAGATTAAATATTTGGCTGTGATAAAATAATAAAATTCGTCGGTTTTCATATTTTGATATATTTGATTTTACTTCCGAGTTTTTACACAATCTTTATTTTCGACACATCTTCATAGAGAAATTCGACGATCGTCTTTTGTTTTCGTTTTATTCGGCTTGACCGTATTTTAAGAGCATTTTTATTTTGATAATAATCAATAATTGACCGAGTTCTTTTTTTAATCGAGCGGATTTAAATTTATTTTTCCATGGCCACTGTCGAAGGATTAATTGTTTTTCAAAACTATCATTTCGAGAATCAACGACCTTTTACATTAATAATAACTTTGGATTTGACTCCTAACCACAATATTTTTTTTTTAAACTAAATACGTATTTGGGCAGCTATGCTGCCATCTTCAGTAGTTGCGACTTCTATCCTACTAAATCACAGGAGAAGTGAAGAAGTGCTAAGTTTACATTAATATTTGAAAAGATTTTTGCAAATCGTTTTTGATTGCAGTAAAAACCTCGAGCAGCCTCTGTACAGCTGTTTCAGCCCTGCTTGGGGCTTCTTCAGCAGAGACGTAGCTCGACATTCCCACCGCAAACAAAAACGACTTGTCCAATTTATTCGCAATTGCGATGTAAGAGTGATGAACAGATAAAATAGCGACATCTTACGATCAAAAAGCGCTATTTTATCTGTTCATTAATATTTGAGAATTTGGTTTCAAGTTTTACTTTACGCATAATTTCTGAACTGTACTGTACACGATTATTCTAGCAATTTTCCCAGGACATTCGTTTAAGGCGCGTGTGAAAACGAAAAGATTATCGTTTTGCCTGTCGCTTTTTGTTTTCCCGGAAAGGACGCCGAACTGAATATTTATGCGCTAATTGTAATATGGGTTTCCATTTCTATGAAATATTCGCGTGTCGAGTTTCCCGTTCCTTTTATCTCCTCACATATCTACGCGAGAAATTATAGGATATACAGAATGCCCGCTTGCGTCGATCTTTCACATTCATTCTCTGGTTGCTTTGCTTTATTTGTTCCTTTATTTATTTCCTTTGGTTTTCTCATACCTAGATGGAGTGTTATTAAATTTTTTGATTTACGTTTAAGAGGAGAAAGCTGTTTGAATGATTGATAAGTGAGGAGATATAAAAATGTCCTGTGGGAGCTTAAGGCCTTATAAAACCGTATTTGAATTGTTTATTTGTCAATGCAAAAAAAAAATGCTAGTTCATAAGCGTGATTTTTACACATATCGTTTGCGGTAGTAAGTAAATAAATAATCATGTAAAACGTATGCAAAATTATGGATAGGATTTTCAACGTTGAAAAGCGTGGAATTTAACCCATTTAAGCCGGCGCAAGCCTTTTAGATCGTTACGTTTATTTTCCCTTTTTACCCGCTACCGATTATATTTTATTCACGGTAGATTAATTAATATTCATTTACGTCGTCGTACAAGTTAACGTTCGATCGCCATAAGAAATGCCGGATTACAAAATCCGTTTTATCGACGGAATATTTTAACATTTATATGCTTTTCCCCCGAGGTGCTTCGGACTAACGTGCAATTTCGGTTTTTTTTTTTTTTTTTTTATTAAATCTTGATTAGATTTTATTGCCTCCGCCGCCGAGTTTCACATTAATGACCATATGTGACTTTGCATTACTGATACACATTTATAATACGTGTTTACAGGAAGTCATGTTTTAACGCAAAGGAATAAAGCCTGCGACGTGCATGGATACCAAAAATAAAACTTTCAGGAAGTGCAAGCTTTCAAATAATCATTTTCTACATTAAAACAAAAAAAAACACTCAACATTTCGCTGACGAAGTTATAAATCTACAGCGAAACGTTGAGTGTTTTCCCTTCATTTTTCTGTCCGGTTCGAGATTAAAAAAACTTGTACTTACAATTTTCATCGGACAAGAACCAACTTTATTGGTTTTTATTGGGCCTTTATTTAAATTTTTAAGCAAGTTCCCAAGCAGCAAGGTGTCGTCTTTTTCACGTCAAAAATTGGTCATCGTTTACGTCGAATGACCAATGTCAATGATGTATTAAAGACGTAAAAATGACGGGCAAATGTCACAGCCCGGCGACGTCGCTTTTGTACGTGTGTACATCTGACGTCATTTTTAATTGTATTACCTATGACGCATAAGTAACCAAAAAACTAAATCATATTTTAATTTTTATTCAAATATCCGTACATATGTATACATATACCTACGAACAATAAATAAATAATATTTTAAATAAATTCATACATATTTGGTAAAAATTCCAAATAAAAATAAAATAAAAAGCTATTACTAAACAGTTTGATTCTACTCTTTAGTGAAATAAAAGAATTGAATTAAGGAGAAAGAAAAATGCCCAAGTCCTATCTCAAGGACCGTTAAAATATTAATGTAACAGGTTATGAAATATGAGTTACCAATACCCACCTTCTTCTTCAGTTTGCTATTAACTGAAACAATAAATACCTAAAGCAAGTACACGTACAAGTAGATTAGTTAGCTAATACATAATAAATTAAACTTAAGCACCACGGGCACTACGATTACGATATGCAAGAACAATGTCTCAATGTCGAGTGTCGGCGCATGCGTCGCATACCCCGTAACAGAAGTCTAGTAAATTTCTTATGTATTAAAATGGTATTCATTAATAAATTCAATCATGTTTATAACTTATATACGAAACTTTTTTAAAATTAGTGTCAAATTTAAGTCATTAAATGTATGTTCCATTCACGTGATTTATAAACGTCAAATTTTAAACAAAATTTTTACGAAAAATGACGTTTCAAATTGGTCATTCGACGTCCTTGACCAATTTTGGTCAAATAATGACGTGATAAAAACGACTGCTTGCTGCTTGGGCTCATACAAGTGCCTTAAAGTTATCGAACAACTATACTATAATTTTCTTGAGAATAAACCAAAATAGAAGCCTAGAAGGAAAAAAGCAAATAAAACAGCAATGAATTCAATCCTAAATTAAGAAAAAGCAAAGTGAGTTTAGACAATTCTGAAGCCTGCACACTTTAATAAATGCAGGAAGAAACAAGAAACAATAATTAAATGTATTTACATGCCCTCGTATACAAAAGCAATAACAATTAATTCCTGCAACAAAGTTTATATAAAATAAACATTTCTGCTTCAGAAAACAAAATTAAAATTTTCGAATTGACTCAAGTCAGTAATTTTCCTATTAAAATTAGCTTACGATCTTAAGCTACGAGAAATAGAAAATTGAATATTGAAGCTTATGTTAGCAGAATGACGTATTTTTCACGTCAGTAATTGGACTCTTTTGGTCACAGAAGTCGAATGACCAACATATTACGTGAAAAAGACGAAACATTATAGATCCAATGACGTGATTTATTAACGTCCATGAGACGTCGCATAACCAACACATCACGTGAAAAAGACGAAACATTACAAATCAGAAAATGAGGTGAATCCCTAACGTCAATAAGACGTTCGTTTTAGGTCAAGAGACGTTCATTCAGGTTATTTATCGAAATGTAAAATGATCAGGATCTAAGAGTAACGCGTTCTTGAATTATTTCTGAGAGACTCTGATGATGATGCACGATAAGAAAAAAATATTTTGGCTTACGTTATCCGAAATCAGAAAATTCATATTATTTTTTCTGATAAAAATAATGAATGAATGAAAATAATGCTCTTAATTGGCCAGCCCAAACCTAAAATTTTATTACAAATTATAGGTATTACCCGCAAGTAAAAAATGTAGTTTTGTTTTAAATTTGAAGAAACTCGGATTTATTTTAGTTAATTGTACGCATGCGTATTTTTCATTTTGCTCGAAAGTTACATCCTAAATTGGTTACAATCTGGTCGATTTGACGCTGTAACTTGACGTCAAAGAAATACGTCCACCGACGTTGAAAAATGACGTCCCTGGTCTGTAACGTGTTCACGTCACGAGTCAGATTTACGACATACTAACGTCAGTTTTATGGACAATGAGGGCAGTGGTTTATGCTTCTTGGTATGTGCCAAAGGAAGAAGCACTGTCCCCATTGTCCATAAAACTGACGTTAGTATGTTGGTTGCTGACTCGTGACATTTAATTGAACAAATTATTAACCAGAAAATGTGGAAGACTCATCCGCTTAAGAGATTTCACTCGAATGATTCTGCATTTAAATTAAGAGCTTCCAGTTTGGTACAATAATTTATGTATTAACGTAGAAGTAAAAAAGAATTTTCGACAAAGAATTGTTTCGATTTTTTTAACTAAATAGCTTGTTCTTTTTTAAAATAAATTCTGTTAATTAGTTTTTGTTAATAACTGTACCAGTAACTGTTGATAAGCAAGAAATTTCTCCAATAATGTACACCGTTGATTATGAGAGTCCGAACGCACAGTTCCCACAGGTTTTTCGCGAAACAAAAAAGAAACTTTCCGCGGCGAGAGAAAATAGTTTAATCCGATCCCATCAACCTACATAGTTCAGAGCCGCACACAAGAAACCTTCCAGAGCATATTAATTATTCTGCTACGTAACTGGATTAATTAAATACGTAATGTCGTAATAAGAACATTTTACTGCGCCGACTTCCCGACACAAAACGAACCGTAAAACTAATCGGAGATTAAGCCCAATGACTCACAACAATTTAATATCCGTAAATTAAAACGTAATAACAAAATCGGTTTACAAATAAATTACCCGAGCGCAGTTTAGTAATAATTGATGTTGTATGTCAGAAGTCGTGAAACGAGATGATAAAACTGCAAGGGACATTAAATTTCTCAGGGGTGTGTTGACATAAGTTACGTGCATATCGAACGGTTAATCAAATTTTTTTATTCGTGTGCATACAACCGCGTGTTCAATTTCTGAAAGGAATGGAACAAGGTAGGAAGAATACTTCGCGGTCTTCCGCTAGGTGGCACAGCATACACAATATCAAGCTTTTATACTATAACATAACTCCTTCAGTTTTGAGCTCGACTGAAACTTGTTTTGTATTTTAAGTACTCAGCATTTCTTTTTGTTTAACTATAATAAATAAATGATTTCTCAAAAAAAAAAAAAACAACTCAATTTAATTTAATTTTCTAATGAGATTCTGAACGAATTTACGAGTCGACTCATTTCTGAGAGGGAAAATTACTTGACGGTCGTCATCATTTCTGCAACGAAAACATAATATTTTATTGAAACAGCCTTGGAATTAATTCGCGGAATAAATATGATATGTGATAATGTTAATGTCGATGGGTTTATAATTAAAAGGTCGTTTGTTCGTCATTAGAAACGCATCATTGCGCACGTTCGACGGAAACAGGGAGAGTACACACACATTCATAGATGCGGCAGAATGCGTCAACGAAAAAAATGTGGGGAGAGTTTCATGTTTTTTTTCTGCCTGTACTTTTTTTTAAATTATTTAATTCAGATACGAATAATACATAGTATAATACAATTTCATACAAAAATACAGGAAAGAATTTGAATGCAACGGATATTAAATTTATACATTTATATAAAGAGTATATAAAGAGTACCTTGGGGAAGAAACAATCTAATTCAATCGCACTTTATTTTTAATTAATTTAAGTTAATTCGTCTGCAATAGAATTCTTTGGTGAGATTTTTTCAGGTATTTATTTTTTCTTCGTTTATTTTTTCGAACAATCAAATTCAAACAACAACAAAATATTCGCTGTGCTCGTCGTACCCCAACACTACTCGTGCTACAAAAAGTCTTCTTGTGAAACTTGTATAATAATATACTATAATTTTTTTATTGCAAAAATTTCTTAACAATTGGTTTGTTATGCATGACGTCAGGAATTCTTTTATTACATATTAATAAAAATTAGATAAAAATGATTTTAATGAATACTACATCTTCATGTTTTCTAATTCTTTTATAAAGCGATTTACCTATTACATCAAAACAGTTATAATATTGTACATTAATAAGTGAATTAATCATCATTCTCAGATGAAGAGGTAGAAAATAGCTTAATCTTTGAAGTAACTAATTAAGTAGATAATTCTAACAATCTATGCGTAATTAACGTGTATTTGTACATTTCAATCACAACGTGTAGCACTTTCTATAACTGCTAACATTGAAACACTTAGTATTTAGTAAGTGTTTTGTTTTGTCTTAAAAGATCTTTATTTATTTTTTTTCTGACCACCATCTGGTCTCATTCTCTTAATCATTTCAGTCTGTCAAATCAGTTTTTCGTGATTGACAAGAAGGGTAGGGCAAGCTTTCTAAAAATTTTTTATGTGCAGTTGCAAACATGAAAAACGATATACTTTTTCCTAGTATCAAACATGAAAAACGATATACCTTTTCCTAGTATCCATCCACAGTAACCCATCCCATGTGTCCAGGGGGAGTAACTGAGATATCCCAAATGTATGTATTTGTAAATATTTTCTTAAATTGTGAATTGAAAATGAATGAATAAAACACCTTCATAAACATATTTCTTATAAAATTATCTAATTATTTTCTTTGTGTTTTAATTATTGAAGATTTTTGCAATGGGGTAACTTAATCATCCCGCTTGGCTGCTTTTGCAACTGAAGCGATTTGCATTTGAAACGTGTGCAAACGTGTGAAAACCTTCTGCAGCATGCTTGTTCTACACCTACAAAAACGTCGCTTGAACTTCTCCAGACATTTTGGTTCAAAAGAAAAATTGATCTGTCGATCCATCTCTTCGATCAATTCATCGTTTCGAACCGTCATTTTATTGATCCGTCGCTTCATTGAATCAACAATCCATCGATTCACCGCAACATCGGTAAATCGCTTAATTAATACATCGTTTCATCAATTCATCACGTCATCGTCCCATCGCGTCTTCTTCGTTCGATTGCTTCATCGATTCATCAGACCAGCGATTGATTCATCGGGTCATATCGTTTCATCAATTCATCACGTCTTCGTTCCGTCACGTCTTCGGTACAATGGTTCATCGCATCATCCATCCGTCGGTTGATCCATCTATCGCCTCATTGATCCATCGTTTTATCCATCACTTCATCGACTCATCACTTTTCCGTTCGATTGCTTCACCATCCATTGATTGATTCATTGGATCATATCGTTTCATCAATTCATCACGTCTTTGTCCCATCACGTCTTTGACCCAGTGCTTCATCGCACCATCCATCCATCGCTTGATCCATTTATCGCCTCGTTGTTCCATCACTTCTTCGTTCCATCGTTCACCATCCATCGATTCATCAGACCATCGATTGATTCATCGGATCATAACGTTTCATCAATTCATCACGTCTTCGTCCCATCGCGCCTTCGATCCAATGCTTCATCACATCATCCATCCGTCACTTGATCCATCTATCGCCTCATTAATCCATCGTTTTATCCATCACTTCATCGATTCATCACTTCTTCGTTCGATTGCTTCACCATCCATCGATTGATTCATCGGATCATATAGTTTCATCAATTTATCACGTCATCGTCCCATCGCGTCTTTGATCCAATGCTTCATCGCACCATCCATCCATCGCTTGATCTATTTATCGCCTCGTTGATCCATCACTTCTTCGTTCGATCGTTCACCATCCATCGATTCATCAGACCGTCGATTGATTCATCGGATCATACCGTTTCATCAATTCATCACGTCTTCGTCCCATCGCGCCTTCGATCCAATGCTTCATCACATCACCCATCCATCGCTTGATCCGTCTATCGCCTCATTAATCCATCGTTTTATCCATCACTTCATCGATTCATCACTTTTCCGTTCGATTGCTTCACCATCCATCGATTGATTCATCGGATCATATAGTTTCATCAATTTATCACGTCATCGTCCCATCGCGTCTTCGATCCAATGCTTCATCGCACCATCCATCCATCGCTTGATCCATTTATCGCCTCGTTGATCCATCACTTCTTCGTTCGATCGTTCACCATCCATCGATTCATCAGACCGTCGATTGATTCATCGGATCATACCGTTTCATCAATTCATCACATCTTCGTCCCATCGCGCCTTCGATCCAATGCTTCATCACATTATCCATCCGTCGCTTGATCCATCTATCGCCTCATTGATCCATCGTTTTATCCATCATTTCATCGACCCATCACTTTTCCGTTCGATTGCTTCACCATCCATCGAATGATTCATCGGATCATATATTTTCGTCAATTTATCACCTCATCGTCCCATCGCGTCTTTGATCCAATGTCTCATCGCACCATCCATCCATCGCTTGATCCATTTATCGCCTCGTTGATCCATCACTTCTTCGTTCGATCGTTCACCATCCATCGATTCATCAGACCATCGATTGATTCATCGGGTCATATCGTTTCATCAACTCATCACGTCTTCGTCCCATCGCGGCTTCGATCCAATGCTTCATCACATCATCCATCCGTCACTTGATCCATCTATCGCCTCATTGATCCATCGTTTTATCCATCACTTCATCGACCCATCACTTTTCCGTTCGATTGCTTCACCATCCATCGAATGATTCATCGGATCATATATTTTCGTCAATTTATCACCTCATCGTCCCATCGCGTCTTTGATCCAATGTCTCATCGCACCATCCATCCATCGCTTGATCCATTTATCGCCTCGTTGATCCATCACTTCTTCGTTCGATCGTTCACCATCCATCGATTCATCAGACCATCGATTGATTCATCGGGTCATATCGTTTCATCAACTCATCACGTCTTCGTCCCATCGCGGCTTCGATCCAATGCTTCATCACATCATCCATCCGTCACTTGATCCATCTATCGCCTCATTGATCCATCGTTTTATCCATCACTTCATCGACCCATCACTTTTCCGTTCGATTGCTTCACCATCCATCGAATGATTCATCGGATCATATATTTTCGTCAATTTATCACCTCATCGTCCCATCGCGTCTTTGATCCAATGCCTCATCGCACCATCCATCCATCGCTTAATCCATTTATCGCCTCGTTGATCCAGCACTTCTTCGTTCAATCGTTCACCATCCATCGATTCATCAGACCATCGATTGATTCATCGGATCATAACGTTTCATCAACTCATCACGTCTTCGTACCATTGCGCCTTCGATCCAATGCTTCATCACATCATCCATCCATCGCTTGATCCATCTATCGCCTCATTGATCCATCGTTTTATCCATCATTTTATCGACTCATCACTTTTCCGTTCGATTGCTTCACCATCCATCGAATGATTCATCGGTTCATATATTTTCGTCAATTTATCACCTCATCGTCCCATCGCGTCTTTGATCCAATGTCTCATCGCACCATCCATCCATCGCTTGATCCATTTATCGCCTCGTTGATCCATCACTTCTTCGTTCAATCGTTCACCATCCATCGATTCATCAGACCATCGATTGATTCATCGGATCATATCGTTTCATCAATTCATCACGTCTTCGTCCCATCGCGCCTTCGATCCAATGCTTCATCACATCACCCATCCATCGCTTGATCCGTCTATCGCCTCATTGATCCATCGTTTTATCCATCACTTTGTCGATCCATCTAGTCCTTCGTTCGATCTCTTCACCATTAATCGAGTGATTCATCGGATTATAGTTTCTTCGATCATCCGCTGAATTGATATATCGTTCCAACGATCCATCGCTTAATTTTTCAGTCGATTTATGGCTCCATGGGTAAATCGATTTATCAGTTTGTATTGATTTATCGTTTGATTGATCCTTCCCTTCATGTATCCATAGTTTTATCGATGCATCGGTTCATCGATCCATTGCTTTATTAATCCATCACTTCGTTAATCCATTATTTCATCGATCTATCATTACTTCGACAGCGAGTCATTACCTCATCGGTTCATCGAACCACCATTTCATCAATCCATAGCTTTATTATTCCATTGCTTCATCGATGCATCGTTTCATCAATTTATGTGTACAAATTCGCTTCCTTTAAAGTGACTAATTTCGTTAGGGTAATTGAATTACCCCGCTTGGCTTTTCATGTTATTTTTCAGTGTTTGGCCACAGAAGGATTAAATACTAAAAAAAAGCTGAACATACTATTGTCTTTAATGAATCTGATAACATCAATTAACCTTTTTTAGTTTTTATAGAGAAGATACAATTGTTTTGTGTATGGTCTCATCGATCACATTTCAACGGTAACTTCGGTAATTACTTGCAGTCTTCTGTAATCGAAAAGTACAACCCCTTAGTTAGATTTTAAGCATTTTAGCTCTAAGGTATGTCCTGTTTTCTATGCTCGCCACTGTACATAATTCAGACATCCGCTGACTGATTTTGACACAAATTTTGTTTGTCGTCTGCGAAAATCTCGATTTTATTAATATTGTTTTTAATTCTAAGACCTTTTCTTTATCTGGAGGGGTCTTTATTTAGATTTCCTCGATAGCAAATACCTTCTTGGTTGTTGGATTGTGGACCTAAGTTCTTCTTTCTGGATGTCGCTTGATTCATACGAGAGTTCATTCCGAGTATACGCCCCAACCATCTGATTTGGTTTCGTTATTTGTATTTGCTCTTTACACAATAGATTTCAGGTGACGTCCTGTTTTATTTAATTTCGAAATGTCCTCCTTGCTCCTTGTCATTCTATTTATTTTTTTTGGCTGGTATTTAGGTAGCACCTCTTGTTTAGATAATAGATTAATGTCGGTTAATTATATTTTTATGATACAATAAATAATTTGAAAATATTTATGTGCTTACATCTGATCTATAAATTATTTATTGCGATTTTTTGCTTAATTCTTGCAACAAAAATTTAAGAAATCTGGCAGATTTTAGAACAATATTTAATTTAGGAATTGTAATCGTAAAAGAAGCAAAAATAAAAGCGATAATAAAATTATGTATCGATGTACCGGTTACTTCTTGTAAATAATTCAGACTTTTGGATATTAAAATTCATAAAAAAAATTAGATTGGTTTCAGTTGGGTTGGGTTCACCGTAACCTTGAAATTGCTTTTCAAATTTTCAACTTTTCTTTTGGCAATATTGATTTTTTTTAATTGAATCTTTCGACATTCTCCAGTTTCAGTTTTCATGAATTTTAATTTTTTGTATTTTCTTCTTCAATTAATAATAATAATGCCTTTATTTATCGTCATATTTAACATTAGATTAAATGTGCAAAATGAAGAAAAGAATCGTAGGCGAGGTTCAGTAGAGGGATTAGAGAAGTCCCTCACTGCTCTACCACCTAACCTACCCTACAATAGGTTTAATTAAATTAAATTAAATAATAATTTGGTCTCTGTTAGCTGACAACTCTAACTTGCAAATTAAACGAAATCCAAGATACACAGACAAAAGATTTTTTTTCTCTTTTAGCGGATGCAGAGCAAACTTAATCATGTTTAAAGAATTACAGAATTAAATAACAACGTTATTAATATATATTAATATATAATTCTGTCCGAATTTTTTTTTGCTTTCAGCATTGTTTTTCCACACTCCCCAAAACTGTGTTTAGACATTTTCAGTGCAGGTAAGGTGAAAAGAATAATTTCTGTATGTAAGGTAAACTTGCCTAATTCGTAACCCCCCTTATACATTAACGAAATTCGCAGAAAAAAAAACTGCAAAAGCAGTAGTAAAGTCCTTGTTAATAAAGACATTAATGTGACAACCAAACAAAAATGACAAATTACGACTTCTTCAGAAAATTTCGAAGAATATATAAAAAGGTAACCTTTAATATCAATGTTCCAAAATTGTACACAACGTTTCATTACAGATTTATAGCTTCGGATAAGAATTTATTATTATTATTTTATTTGAAATAAAAAGGATTTTCATGTTCGTCCTCAAGTTACAGTCATCCTTTTCTGCATCAATTATTACTCGTTTTTCTTTTAAAAAGATGAAGAAATTAAATTACGATTACGTTGTGTTTTATAGGAGTGTTTCAAATTGCTTTCAGGTAAAAAATTATTTGATCTTTCCTCATCGCTATACTAATGAGAAAACATGTTAAATTAACATTGTATTTTTATTGCAAATTAACTAGACAAGAGAATAATTTTCGAAGCTACGACACAAGTGAAATAGTGCAAACGTTTACTGGCGTAATAACATTCGGTCTAATTACATTAGCAGATAAGCGCGAATACGTGTGAAATAACATTAACGGCGCATAATAACGCGGTAATAAATCACTAATTACAACGCGTAATTAATAGGATTTTTAACGCCGAACATTTAGTTTTATTTATTGCACGAAACAGCTTTGTTATTTTGCTTACTATACAAAACCGACTTGCTTATTTCAGCCAAGTAGTCAGTTGGGAGAAGATTTAATTTAATAACAATAATCAAGCTTAATTGACATCATTAGTGTTTTCTTTTTTTTTTTTTCTGAGAATTTCTTTAAGCCATAAATAACCGCTTCAGTAATAATGCAAGGCTTGAAATTTAGTACAATTATCGTCTTAACTGCACGTTAAGTAAAATTGTCCCTCGATTGCAGAAAATGATTAAAACAATTAAATATTCAAAACGAATTCGAGCTTATTTATTTATGGAAAATTTCATGTAATTTCACCCTATGTTCTTGAAAGGGGCGTGTCATTTATAAACGCATTGATTTCTATTTAATCTTCAAAACAAAGGGAAAGGGGTTCAGGTGTGCTTGCTTGCTTGCTTTCTTTCTTTTTTCTGATGAACTGAATTTCGTGGTGCAAATCGCGTTCGTTCCTGCGGTGCACACGCTCCTGTGGCAGGAAAAGGAACTGGAGGAGTCATGGTTTCCGGCACGGGGAACCCCCGAGGATTAACTAAGTTGTGGCACGACATTCTGCCATCACAGTGATGCTCTGCGCGAATTCGTGTTTACCTTTTGCCGACGTGTTTCCCGGAATTTCGCCACAATGTAGCGTTTTTTTAATTAAGAAAGTGAAACTTTTAATCGAGAGACTTTTTTAATCGAATAATGCTGTTTGCAAACAATAATACATATTACGCACGCGTTTTAACTAGTATTCAGATGTCCAGGGGAGAAATTAATTGTGGCGTACAAACATGTTGAGTTTTAATTAATTAATACTCCAATAAGTTGAATCAACCGCACTTTCCAAATGAATAAGAATAATTTTTTAAATCGATTCTACGAACAAGTGTCTCTATTTATACCTACATTGTTAGAAAACTCTCCAAACCAAATACCTAAGTCAAAAAGAACAGAAAAATACTTAAAAATATGTTCCTCCTAGAGTTTCTTGCTTAACTTAAGGATTAGCCAAGGAACAAACAATTTCTTTTTCAAAAAGGCTCAAGAATGATTGTTTCGGTTTCGGTTTTGCACGTGTCAGTTCTTTAACAAATTTCAGTGAATCATCATCAAAGTTGTTGACATTCCAGACAAACATAGGCATCCTATTACAATACATGAATTTTTTTAAATCTGTAGTATTCAATTTTACAAACAATAAACGTTTGTATTTGATTTTTAGTTTTTTTTATTTTTTAATTAGTGTACAGTGTCTGCAGGATCAACTTGATACGAAGAGAAACTTCTTTGATATCGAGTTTACCCCAAAAACTTATTTTTTACGAAAAAAAAGTTCTGCTTTTCAAGACACTCTACAAGCAATGCTTGAATTTAAATTTGAATTAAGTTTTACTGAGAATAGAACTGATATTCAATTAAATTCTAAGTTTTAGCTTTGGAACAATGGATGACGCTTTAAGTAATAACGAAATTCGAAGTTCCATTAAGAGAAAAGAAACGCCAGAAAGCGACGTTACTGCTACGAACGTCAACGAATATATTCTGCTGTTTGAAACTAAAATAACGTCGTTTTTATTTTTGGTCAAGAGATGGTGCCTCTGCATAGTTCTCTTGTAACGCAATGATTTTAGATTTTCAATTTTCAATTATAGTTTTGCAATAAAAAAAAATCATTAGAAGGCGTAGAAATTTTGTCAACGTGAACCTTATATGTACAGGGTGATTCAAAATAAGTGTCCAATCCATCAACCACAGGTAGTACACAGAAAAAGAAAACAAAAAGTCTATGTGCGTAGGGGGCCCTAATCCATAGTTTTTGAGATGCAATGCATTGAAGATTCAGACATAAATTGGTTGTTGGACACTAGTACAGCTGTATTGCGTCACAAGAGCACTGAACTCGCATGGAACGGAACACTAGCGTTTACCTTGAAATGAAACTGTAAAACATTTTTTATTTATGGCTTTCTACGGAAAAAAGTATAATACGCAATTCATTCATTCATTCATTCATTCATTTGATTTTCGGATTTGTGCATGTATATGTACACCTACGAAATGAATCATGATTTCCATTTTCAATTCAAAGGAATTTTGATTTTTGAAACGCCTCCGATACATTTATTTCTTACAATTTCGCACTTGCATGACCTTAGTGAATACATTCCTAAAATATCGGACAATTATTCTGAACCACCCTCTATATGCTGTTAGAGGAAACAGTTTTGATTTCTATGAAGAGAGAGCGCTTTGAACGATTCCTGTCAAGTCTGGATTTTGTATTTTGAAATCTACGTTTAAAAATTTAAATTATTGCGAATTCGAAGGCTTAGAAATTTTGGCGAGAACTTTGCCAATCTGAAAATGAAATAATATGCTGTTACAAGAAATTGATTTTCATTTTGATCAAGAGATGGCGCTTTGGACGTTTCTTGACTAGTTCCTGGCCATGTTCCTGACCTATTCCTGGCTTTCTAATAATAATAATCTAGTCAGAAATTATAGTACTTTTTTATTATTGATTTTAAGCAAAAAAAAAAAGAAATTCTAGTGTTCGAGCAACTTTCGAAACCAAACACATTTTTTCTTGACTATTTTTGAGAAACCAAACACAAATTTTTTGACTTATTTGACTACTACTTCCCTGAAATGTTCAGATTTATTGTAATAACCAGGGAAAAGAATTCAGGCCACTTAGTGCCGGATGCTTTTTACGTTGAATGTACTCTTTGCTTTCGCGGCTCTGATACATCGAATTTTTATTGATGAGTAGGAGGGGAAGGAGTGCAATGCGAGCGTTTTCATTTGGCAGAGATTGTTGAGGGCGGAGCTAATACACTCTGAGTACTAAATTTTCGTATTGTTCGTGGAACAAGTGGCCCGAATTCTTTTCCATGGTAATAATAAAAAACAAATTATTGATTAGAATTTTGTGTAACTCAGAAACCATACTCAAATTTGAGTCATGAAGTTACAGAGTGACTGAAAAAAAAACCAGTAAAATCAAATAGCAAGTACACTGACTAAGGAAAGACGCGTTCGTTTAATAAAATGTTCCAGAATTAGTAATGTCTACTAATATGCGCGATTGATCTTTTTCATGAAAGGTTTCCCGATACAATAGTGTCACGTGAAGCATTCCGATTAAATTAAAAAAAAAAAATTTGAAAGCCGATGCAGCTACACAAGTAACAATAAATTAGATAACAGATAACTAAGCATAGGATTTGAATAAGTACACGCCATCGTTTCAGTAGCGCCGTAAAAATGTATCGAACAGGTACATTGTGTAATGGGACGGTGAAAATAATTTACGGCGTTCTTGCTATATGACGCAATGTCGGAATAAAGTCCGGCGGTCGAGGTACAACTGGTCAACTAATTACTCTGAAAATCTTTACACATTTAAACAAGAAGAGTTGATTACACAACTGTAATTTTTTATTGCGGCAATATTGCTCTGTTTTTTGTTATACTGAGTAACACCATTGCTGTAGCGGCGTTAATTCTCTTCACAGCCCTCGCGTTTGTTTACACGCTACGATTTAATATTTTATATGGCCTGCTTCACTAGAATTTGAACCGCGCAAAATATATTTCTCCTATATATACAGATAACACTTCAAAAATATGTAATTTTGGGACACTCTGTATTTCAAAATTCAAACTCAAATGGTCTGATGTTTTCAGAGAGAAGATGAATGCTTTTACACAGAATGCAAATGCGTAAAATAAATTAATAACAATAAAGTTTTGTCTTTTTATCTATAAATTAATTTTGTTAATCAATGTATTTTACACGTGCTTTGATCAAAAAAAAAACCTCGCAAGTCGCAAGGTCGGCAGAGTTTCTTAAAGAAATATTTTTGCCTAATATCAATAATAAAAACGTTACCTTGATTTCTGCAACATAAAATTAAGAAATCTGATATTTTTTTTTAAACGGACTATAGTTCAAAATTTAAACTTAAGCGTGGTTTTTGAAGTTTCTTGAGAATAAAGAATAATTTTTACGCGTTAAGTTGATATTAAACGAGTTTCTCCTTTTGTCAAGTCAATCCGTGGACAGCCTATATGTGACACTAAAGAATTCAGTGTATAATTCAATAAATCCATAAACCTATTTCACATTTCCCACCATGCGATGCCCAGCAAATCTATTTTGAATTCGATTTATTTATTATGTTTATCTGGCTACAAAAAAAAAACGTTCGTTCGGTAATACATCTCGTACATTTCATTTGATTAGAGCCCGAAAACTCATTCTTTTTGTTGAACTCCGTGCTGGTATTCATAAAAGTCGGCAAACATTCAACCGGAAAAGTGTATTTTGTTCGATTTAACTTGTGTACTCAATTGTCGCATCTTTGCAAAAAAAATCGTACACCTATGAATGTCCGGAATTTACCGAACTGTGATAATAAATTATTGAAATTTTGCAACGCTGGTCAGCTCATAATAAAAATTGTATTTTTTTGTTCCCAATCTGCAAATGATGATTTAATAATAAAAAAATTGAATGCCATCGAATGACGCATTACATGCAGAGGTGACGAAAAAATAAAAAAGAAAACGCGACATTTTATAGAAAAAAAAACTTTTATAGAAGAAAACTTCACAGAAAAACCTGATTAATATGCCCAATGAAATTTATCACGTGGCTTGACGAATTATGTACCCAAACCCTTCCCTCTGTATCAAGGCAACTTTTTAATACACATTCCAGCTCTACCAACCTTGCTTTTCCCTTAAAGACCCTCTAGTCTATCAGTATTGGATGCGAAAAGGCCGAAAAAAAAATATAACAAGCGCGATGCGGCTGCACCAGTAGCAGTAAATTTAATAATATAAAACCTTTCAAAAATATGTAATTTTGAGGCACTCTGCAAACTTGGGCATGGTTTCTGAAGTTTTCAGAGAAGATAAATGTTCTTATGCGGAACGCAAATGCTTAAAATCAGTAACAATAAAGTTTTGTTATTTCTATAAATTAAGATATTTAAATATGTTAGTCACATTTATTGCCTAAAATTAATAATAAAAACGTTCCTTCGATTTCTGCAACATAGACTTAATAAATCTGGATTTTTTAAACAGACAGTAGTTCAGAATTTAAATCTAAACATTGTTTTTGAAGTTTCTTGAGAATAAAGAACAAATTTTATGCTTTAAGTTAATGCTAAAGGAGTTCTTTTCTTGTCAAGTCGATGCGTGGTCACACTGTACGTGGAATTAACACTAATGAATTTAATTTTGAAGTCGATTTAATTATTAAAAATATCGTAGGACTAACAGAGTAGTGGATTGGGAATATTATAAGATGTTAAGAAACTTGACCACAAAAACTTTTGAATTAGAAAAGAAAGCTTATTTTGATTTTGTATCGCGCTCTCGGAACTCAACATCTTTGTGGAATAGTTTGAAACATCTTGGCATAAATAATAATAAACTACCCTGTATTCCTAATAATCTTGCAGATCCCGACAGAATTAACAACTTTTTCATTGACAGTCTACCCAACCCGCACATTAATATACAGAAATTACAACAATTATATGGCAATGTTGAAAATTTTGATAGAAAGTTTACCTTTCAAACAGTTAGCTCTGATTACATACGCAAACTGTTAACTCGCTTTAAATCCAAGGCACCCGGATTTGACAATATCAATAGAGTTATGATTGAAATGTGCTGCCCATTAGTATTGCCGTATATAACTCACATTATCAATTCCTGTATTATTGATGGTATCTTTCCAGAGCGTTGGAAACACGCTCTCATTAAACCAATACCGAAGATAAAAAATCCCACTGATATGAAACAGCTTCGTCCAATAAGCTTGCTTCCTTTGCTGTCAAAACTACTTGAATGTACTATAACAGAACAGCTTACCAGCTATGTAAACACTAAGGACATATTACCTAATGTACAATCTGGCTTCAGAAAAAATTACAGTTGTAAAACGGCCTTGCTGAAGGTAACTGATGACATCTTGCATGCATCAGATAACAATCTTATAACAATTCTCACGTTACTTGACTTCAGCAAGGCATGATGTCTTATATATGATACTGCGTCATATTGGTCTTGATAATGGTGCATTAAACCTGATTAAATCCTATCTTAACAATCGTAAACAGAGTGTCGTAATTGAAAACGCTTTATCTGCACCTCTCATTTTAACTCAAGGCGTACCTCAGGGTTCCGTAATTGGTCCCTTGTTGTTCACTATCTACACATCAAAATTTTTATCCTCAATAAAATATTGCTCAGCTCATGTTTACGCAGATGATACCCAACTCTATTTCTCATTTAAACCCTCAGAGTGGAATAGTGCTTTGTTGAAGATAAATGCTGATCTTAACGCTATATCAACAATATCCTTAGATCATTCGTTATTTCTAAACGCTTCCAAATCTCAAGTAATGCTATTTGGAAAAGCAAAGTGTTGTTCCAATCTGTCAAATGTACTTAATGTTCACATTAATGGTGTCAAAATTCCTCACGTCTCTACTGCTAAAAACTTAGGTTTAATTATGGACAACACTTTCAGATACCACAAACAGATTTCTAAATATATTAGTAATTCGTATTTACACCTAAGAAAATTGTTTCCCTTTAGACATTTCTTAAACACTGATATCAAGAAACGCTTGTGCGAGACCTTCGTCCTCTCTCAATTCACTTACTGTACCCCGATTTATCATCCTGCTATTGATGTTGTTACAGTTAATAGAATTCAGAAAATACAGAATTCTTGCCTCAGGTATATTTACGGAATCAGGAAGTTTGATCACATTTCCCATAAATTAGTTGAATCAAAATGGCTCAACATGAAGAACCGCAGAGAGTTACAAACCTTATGCTTATTCCATAAAATTATTCTATGCAAAACTCCGCCGTATTTATGTAATAAAATTCGCTATCGCTCTGATGTGCATAATGTAACCACTCGATTCCGTGGGCTCATATCACCACCGCCACACAAAACTTCACTCTATAAAAGATCTTTTACATACGCAATATATGCAAAGTATAATAAACTGCCATCAGATCTTAAAATGTATGGTTTACTTCCCTTCAAAAGGAATTTAAAATGCAAACTAGTTTCATTTCAACAAACTTAAAACATTGAAACTTTACCAATTTTCTTTTATTTCTCCCTTCGATTTTTTTTTTCATACTCGCTAGTGCACAATATTTTGATATTTCTCTTTTTCCTTTCGTATGTAGTTAGCTTGTAATTTAGTTTAAAAAAGTTTGTTTTGCTCTCTTAGTTATAGGCAGTTTTATTAATTAACTTTACATTTAATTTTTTTCAAGGTTAAGTTTAATAGCAGAGAAGCCTAGGCCGATCTGAACTTCGCCTTGTGATTGTGTAACATTTCCTTTGCTATCTGCATTTCACTTTATTTTTTCTTTGTTTTGTTTTGAGAACACAATAAAGGCATATATTATTATTATTATTATATTATTATTATTATTATTATTATTATTATGTTTTTCTGGTTACAAAAAATAAAAACGTTCGCTCGGCAATACATCTCGTAAGTTTCCTTTTATCAGAGCCCGGAAACTCATTCTTTTTGTTGAACTCCGTGCATAAAAGTCGGCAAACATTCAACTGGAAACGTGTATTTTGTTCGATTTAACGTGTGCCCTAAATTGACGCATCTTTGCAAAAAAATCGTTCACCTCTGAAAGTAAGGAATTTTCCGAACTGTGATAATAACTTATTTCGATTTTACTTCGCTGGTCAGCTCATAAAAAAAATTAATTTTTCTGTTCCTAATCTGTAAAGGATGAGTTAATAATAAAAAAAATTGAATGCCATCGAATGACACATTACATGTAGAAGTGACGAAAAAATAAAAAAACAAAACGCGACATTGCAGACATTATAACTTAAGTACACCTTAATCAGTTTAATAATTTATGTCCTTGTTATTCTTACTAGCGATGCAATATTTATTTCGATTAATTAAATTATTATCTTATTCTGGCTACAAAGAAAAAAAAAAACGTTCGCTCGGCAATACAACATCTTGTAAGTTTCCTTTGATTAGACCCCGGAAACTCATTCTTTCTGTTAAACTCAGTGCTAGTATTCACAAAAGCCGGCAAACATTCAACCGGAAAAGTGTATTTTATTCGATTTAACTTAGCTTGCCGCGTGTTTGCAAAAAAATCGTACGCCTATGAATGTCCGGAATTTCCCGAATTGTGATAATAACTTATTTCAATTTTGCCACGCTGGTCAGCTCATAATAAAAATTGTAATTTTTTGTTCCTAATCTGCAAATGATGATTTAATAATAAAAAAATTGAATGCCATCGAATGACGCATTACATGCAGAGGTGACGAAAAAATAAAAAAGAAAACGCGACATTACAGACATTTCGTTTTACTTTTGCAAAACAACAACAACATTTTAATCAGTTTAATAATTTATGTCCTGGTTATTTATATTAGCGTTGCAATATTTATTTCGATTTATTAAATTTATTTAATTAATCCAGCTTTTCAATTTTCACGAATGAAAAATGTCACTTACCTTTCGCCGGACTGCCTAGAGGGATTTCCCTGATATTTATCCAATCTCTCCCCATTTTAGCACACACTAAAATAAGTTCCACCATCACGTAAACTTCACTGCAAAAATTTATTTATTAATTTAGTGTGAAAGTTCATTTAGTAGTACCGTGATTTTCCCGACGAAATCAAACAACACACCGCACGCATTACACGAGCACTTATTTTACGCGAATTATCCAACAATTTCCGCAATAATTAGTCAATTAATTTATTGTAATTTCGTACGAATATTTAAGTACTGCGAAACCGCATCCGATATCACCCAAACTAAAGGGACAACTAGTACGGTGACTGCGCTTAAACGCGTTTTTTGTTTCTGCAAGGTATCTCGATATTTCCTTATAAAGTATTGCCAATATACACACAAAAAGCGCAAGTTTTTTGTTGACTTCATTTTAAATTCGGCTTGTGATGCATCAAATATTTTTATTATTATCGGAAATGAACGGATATTTAAAAGAAATTATTTGCTGCGTACCACCAAAAACTTTGTAGACGTGGAGTTCGATAACAAACTATGAAAAAAATTAATAACAAAGGCATTGTTACAAATGCTGTTTCTCCTGAAATATCTATCATTTTCATATTCATTTACTTATTAGTTAATAACTACACCCAAGTAATGTTTTAATTTCTGTTAGTTGCGGAACTTCAAGGCTACGTATTATACGAGTAATTGCTTGAAATTGAGATCATAGAAATTCAATGAGAGCGTGAATTGAAGTTTGAAATTTATGAAGTGGGATAGCATTAGGTTGTAATTGAGGAAAATACCACGTTTACACAAGGAGCTAGAACGTACAAAGGCCCTCTTCATCAGTGTTTCCTGTCGTCTATCGTTGGATATTGTTTGCTCTTACTGTCAAATAATTACCTGTACGTATGTTCAAAGCATTCTTAAGAGATTTTATGTACGTACGTATTGAGTCGATACGCACCGACAGATGTCATGTTGCAAACACTCAGTATGATACGGTCGCGATCATCCTAATGGAGACCGCTGCAGGCTAACTGCGCCCTTATTGTCGCTAGTAGTAAGGGTTACAAAACTGTCAATGGATCTCGATTAGCTTGAACGCGACTGTACAAACTATAAACTAATTTATTTTTATGAAACGCTTTTTATTTTTAATTTATTTGACAACTTGTTACTGTAGCTGTCACAGCTCCTTCAGTAAGAATGTGACATAACTTATTAGCGTATTATCGATGTTTAAGATGGTGCTAAAGAAGATAACCTGTCAATAAATTCTGAGACTGCACGTATATTGCCTTGGCCTTTAAAAGACAGTGGCGTTGCATAGACTGCATGCATAGACAGACTGCGCAGTTCTCGTAGCAAATTCTTTAGGATTCCACTTTGGATTCGTTTCTCCATCCAAACTTCTTCCTAGATTCTTGATTTTTTGGTGGTGCTTTTTCTGTTATCACTTTTGAATTAAAATAAGCGATTTGAAAGCGTTGGGTTCGTTTCTCCATCCAAATTTCTTCCCAAAACTTTTGATTTTTTTTTTTTAGTCAATTTTGAATTAAAATAAGCGATGAGAAATCATCATCATTAGCTTATTAAAATTAAATTATTATTAAGTTTCGTAATTTTAGTAAAACCACGTAGGGAAATAATTAATTGAAGACCGTAAGTTCAAAAGGGTCTAAGTAACAAAAAATAAAAATTTGATGTTTTCACAGCAAATGGTACAATGTCATGAAAGAGGATCTGTGTACCTGCGGTTAAGTAAAAAGTGCAATAAATGAATCATAGTTCGCAATATGTGCGTTTAAGATTTAGTAAATCACTTTTCTTTATAACTTCTAAACATGTTCTTGGCACTTAGACCCTTTTGAAGTTATGGTCTTCAATTAAGAAAATAATATAAATACTGACTGAAAGATAAAGCAAGAAAAACTTACATTCACTTAGGTTTGTTCGTTTGTTGCGCTAGTGTGCAATCAGAGTATTTATATCTCGCTTTAACCTCATACATTAATACGAGATGAAGATACTCTGAGTGTGCAACAAACAGAACAGACCTGATGCAAGGGCTTTTATTATTATGTCATTATTTTCATTAAAAAATATTGAATGACATGCACACCTTTAAATTGCAATAGGCCACTTATTTGCGCAGTTCAGTTAAATTTCGCTTTACAGTTTATTGCCTGCAATGAAAAATGTAACAGTCTATGCAACGCCACTGTCTTTTAAATACCAAGACAATGTAGTGCAGTCTCAAAATTAATTGACAGATTATTTTCTTTAGCACCATTTTAAATTTTAAATCGATCATACGCTAATAAGTTATGTTCCATTCTTACTGAAGGAGCTGTGACAGCTACAGTAACAAGTTGTCAAATAAATTAAAAATAAAAAGCGTTTCATAAAAATAAATTAGTTTACAGTTTGTACAGTCGCGTTCAAGCTAATCGAGATCCATTGACAGTTTTGTAACCCTTACTACTAGCGTCAATAAGGGCGCAGTTAGACTGCAGCGGTCTCCATTAGGATGATCGCCACTGTATCATACTGAGTGTTTGTAATATGACATCTGACGATGCGTATCGACTCAATACGTACGTACATAAAATGTCTTAAGATTGTTTTGAACATACGTACAGGTAATTATTTGACAGTAAGAGCAAACAATATCCAACGATAGACGACTGGAAACAATGATGGAGAGGGCCTTTGTACGTTCTAGCTCCTTGTGTAAACGTGGTATTTCCCCAATTACAACCTAATGCCATTCAACTTCATAAATTTCAAACTTGAATTCACGCTCTCATTGAATTTCTATGATCTCAATTTCAAGCAATTACCCGTATAATACGTAGCCTTGAAGTTCTGCAACTAACAGAAATTAAAACATTGCTTGAGTACAGTTACTAGCTAATACGTAAATGAATATGAAAATTATAGATATTTCAGGAGAAACAGCATTTGTAACAATGCCAATGTTATTAATTTTTTTCATAGTTTGTTATCGAACTCCACGTCTACAAAGTTTTTGGTAGTACGCAGCAAATAAATTCTTTTAAATATCGGTTCATTTCCGATAATAATAAAACTATTTAATGCATCACAAGCCGAGTTTAAAATGAAGTCAACAAAAAACTTGCGCTTTTTGTGTGTATATTGGCAATACTTTATAAGGAAATATCGAGATACCTTGCAGAAACAAAAAACGCGTTTAAGCGCAGTCACCGTACTAGTTGTCCCTTTAGTTTGGGTGATATTGGATGCGGTTTCGCAGTATTTAAATATTCGTACGAAATTACAATAAATTAATTGACTAATTACTGTGGAAATTGTTGGATAATTCGCGTAAAATAAGTGCTCGTGTAATGCGTGCGGTGTGTTGTTTGATTTCGTCGGGAAAATCACGTTACTATTAAATGAACTTTCACACTAAATTAATAAATAAATTTTTGCAGTGAAGTTTACGTGATGGTGGAACTTATTTTAGTGTGTACTAAAATGGGGAGGCATTGGATAAATAAATATCAGAGAAACCCCTCTAGGCAGTCCGGCGAAAGGTAAGTGACATTTTTCATTCGTGAAAATTGAAAAGCTGGATTAATTAAATAAATTTAATTAATCGAAATAAATATTGCAACGCAAATATAAATAACCAGGACATAAATTATTAAACTGATTAAAATGTACTCCTGTATGTAAGTCCTTATCATTGCTTTGCAAAAGTAAAACGAAATGTCTGTAATGTTTATTTTTTCGTCACCTCCACATGTAATGGGTCATTCGATGGCACTCAATTTTTTTTTTTTAATTAAACAATCCTTTGCAGATTAGGAACAAAAAATTACAATTATTATTATGAGCTGACCAGCGTTGCAAAATTTCAATAATTTATTATCACAGTTCGGGAAATTCCGGACATTCATAGGTGTACGATTTTTTTTGCAAAGATGCGGCAATTGATTGGACACGTTAAATCGAACAAAATACACTTTTCCAGTTGAGTGTTTGCCGGCTTTTGTGAATACTAGCACTGAGTTTAACAGAAAGAATCAGTTTCTGGGGTATAATCCAAGGAAATTTACGAGATGTTGTATTGCCGAGCGAACGCTTTTCTTTTTTTTTTTTGTAGCCAGAAAAAATAATTAAATCGACTTCAAAACAGATTTGATGAGCGTCGCATGGGGGGAAATGTGAAATAGGTTTAAGGATTTATTGAATTTTACCTGAAATTCATCAGTGTTAATCCCATATACAGGGTGGCCCAACGTTGCGTATTTCTTCTGTGAGGGTTATAGGAAAAAAATTAGGAAAAAAATCGATAAAGAATTTGATACTAGACAATACGCGGCATATTGTAAAATGTGATCAGAAAAGTGGTGGTTCGTAGAAACTAATTTTCTTTAAATGGAACACCCTATATATTTTTAGATATTTGGATGTGCCGCAATGAGCAGATTACAACGGTATAAAGATATATTGATTTCATTGAACTATTTTCGTAAAATAAATTTTGTTCTTGAAGAATTCTTCAAAAATTCAGTCAGTTTGAATATGAATTTCTGATTAATGAGATAACACAGACGAACGAAAACCTAACACGATATTTTTGGGACTTTGGCCTTTATGAAAATGTGAACAAAATTAAGATATCTTTTTGCATTATAGCGAGCGATCGATACTTACGAAACATTCGGTATCTTATTTCTTTTTAATGGAACGGCCTACTTTTTATTTCAGAAATGGATAGCACTTAAATGTAGCTTTTTGCTGATATAAGGTTATATACCTATATTTTTAATAATTTCGTCATTAAAAATTTTCTTTTTACAAGTATTTCAATAGTCTGTTTTTAAATTATTTTTGGTAAAATAAATCCTGTCGCGGGGGTATTCAAATTAGAGGTCTTTGAAAGTAGAATCAAATGATCGAAAAATGACTTCGAATGATTGAATTTGGGCAGGAAAGTAGCAATACTGGGTGTATAGTTTAAAACGCCGACCATTGCAGTACTTATAAAAAGAAAATTTCTAGTGACGAAATTATTAAAAATAAAGGTATATAACTTTATGTCAGCAGAAAGCTGCATTTAAGTGCTATCTATTTCTGAAATAAAAAGTAGGCCGTTCCATTTAAAAAAAATGACATCCCGAATGTTTCGTAAGTATCGATCGCTCGGTATAATGCAAAAAGATATCTTAATTTTGATCACATTTTCATAAAGGCCAAAGTCCTAAAAATATCGTGTTAGATTTTCATTCGTCTGTGTTACCTCAGTAATCAGAAATTCATATTCAAACTGACTGAATTTTTGAAAAATTCTTCAAGAACAAAAATTATTTTACGAAAGTTATTCAATGAAATCAATATATCTTTGTACCGTTGTAATCAGCTCACTGTGGGGCATTCAAATATCTAAAAATATACAGGTGTTCCATTAAAAAAAAAATAAGTTCCCACGAACCACCATTTTTCTGATCACTCTGTATAGTTCAAAATAATTTTACAACATGTCGCGTATTGTCTAGTACAATTTTTTTTATAGATTTCTTTCCTAATTTTTTTCCCATAAGCCTCACAGAGGAAATATGCATCGTTGGGCCAGCCTGTACAGTGTGTCCACGGATGGACTTGACAAGAGGAAACACATTTTTAAGATCATTTTGAACTACAATCTGTTTAAAAAATCCAAATTTCTTAAATTCACGTTGCAGACATCAAAGTAACGTTCTTATTATTGGGTCTAGGACAATTCGCCATCGCCGATTTGTCGTCGCCAATTCACCGTCGCCGATTCGTCGTAGGTACAATTCACCGCCGGAAAACTCGCTGTCGGTAAATTCGCCGTCAGCGATTAAAGTTTTAAGTCCAGGTACATATCCAAATCATAATATACCGATAATTATATGTAAATAAAATCAGAAGTTAACATAATTAATGGAAAATAAAATAATTTGTTATTAATTAAATGTGATACATAGAAAAAGAAACAGATAAAAAAATTTGGTCTTCCAGGAAGTATTTCTTATTCTTCAGGGTGTTCGTAAAATCCCTCCAATTCATCTTTTTTATATTTTCAGATTCTGCTCAAAATCATATTGATTTTCATATCAATCAAAATCACTACACATCAAAAGTCGACTGCTTTCAAAATATTGATTCATGAAAGCTCGTCATTTAAAATTATAAATTGAAAAAGGGGTTCCATTAAAAGAAAAATAGAATTATGATTATGTGTACGTACAGCACCAATTTTTTCGTAATTTTGTGTCTTACGGTGGTCGCACTGTAATTACGAATTTGTTTTAACTTGAAATAGAAAAGCAATAGTAAAGTCCATTTTAATTTACATGAAACGTACTGAAATTATAGTTATTTTCTTCAATTCTTAGGTATAACTTGGATATTATCTAAAATGGTCAGAAAGTGTTTTAAAGCTTATCAAGCTAAATAAAGCAGCAACATGAGACGGCGAATTGGGCGGACGGTAAATTGGATCGACGACGAATTAGTTCTACGACGAATTGGCGGCGGTGAATCGGCGACGGCGAGTTTGCGACGGCGAATCGTCCCATCCCCCTTATTATTGATTTTAGGCAACAAAATATACAGTTTTTAGAAACTACTTTTTTTAAATTCTACTGTCTAAGCAACTTCAAAAATTATCCACTCATTTAAGTTTATTGACTAAATAATATCTAAAATAATCAAATATCTATTTATTGAATTAACAAAAATTTATTGCTATTGATTTTAAGCATTTGCTTTCTGTATAGGAACATTTATCTTCTCTGAAAACTTTAGAAACCATGCTCAAGTTTGAGTTTTGAAACACAGAGTGCCTCAAAATTACATGTTTTTGAAAGTTCTTCTATTATCGAATTTACTGCTACTAGTGTAGCAGCATCGTGTTTGTTATAATTTTTCTTCGGCCTTTCTTTTCACGTCCAAGACTGCTAGACTAGATTAGAGGGTCTGTAAATGAAAATATTTAGTAGTGACATCCTGCGAACGCTTTCTGACCTAATATTGCATGAGGACTGATAAGTTGAAGCCAGTTTTCTATTTATTAACATATTAACATATTAAAGTGATTTTTTAAGAAATTAAACTTGACGCTTGACTCTTCAACAATTTTTATTGCAGTCTGTGAAGTGTACTGCTAAAACAGTTGCTCAGTTTTTCATTGCGGCAATTATTTATTGCCGACGATGAAAACTATAAAGCGACCTTAAGGGTGCTTCACACGATGCAATTTGTATTGCAGCAAGAGGCAATTTCTACTATGCGCATGCTTATTAGTGTCTCCAATAAGACCACTCAGTTATACCTTCAGAAATTCCCAAAGTTACGCAAAAATCGCTTACTAAAGCTGCGAGCAAAAATACCTACCTTTCCGGTGCATTTTTTATTTTGTTTTGTTTCTATTTAACTGTTCATTTATTTCCTATAAATGTGTAGGTAGTTTTCATGGAAATTAAACTTGGTCACATACAGATTGGGCCACAGTATAACTAAACATTTTGAATAATGGATGCGACAGGGAACGCGCTATATAAATGAAGAAGAAATATGACTAGTCACGCCCACACGTGTTAGGGGTGCCGGTCGGGGCGCCCGCCGCACAATTCGCAATAAGTACGAACCAAGGCGAGATATATTCGAAACCAATAGACACTTTTCAGCATTGTAGCATCAATTGTAAAAATAAAATAATTATTCCTAGAAACACGTACGAACAAATGATCATTGATAAATAAGTGGTTGAGGGTAACTTCCTGAGATTAATAAGGAAAGTATTTTATTTCTATAATTCATGTACGATCATTATGAAGGGAAAGTCAATAGGGTTGCATTGTTCAAGAAATTTCAACCGTTTCTTTGTCATTTATGTATAATTTGTTCTTTATTTCTTTGCCTTTACATTAATTCTACGATTTCAAATTCTTGGTCGGTAGTCTATGGATGATAAGTTGTAGAATTTTGCTGACTAGTCCTTGCAAGTAAAATAAGAAACAAAACAGCGTACATCAGGCATCAGGTGTATCTGAAACGTCAAAATACGTCTAAAAAATAACCCAAATGTTATAATTTCACTGAACTTAAATTGTACAGTCGCGATGATCCTAATGGAGACAGCTACGAGCAACTGCGCCCTTATTGACGCTGGTAGTAAGGGTTACAAAGCTGTCAATCGGTCTCGATTAGCTTGATAGTACATAGAACCTTTAGAACGTTAAAACTGTCATATTTACTTATAAAATATATAATTATTTTTGTACGGACCGTACGCTTGGAAAATTGAGAATAAAGTGGACGATTCTCGATTCTTTTGTGTATGACAGCTCCTTCAGGAAAATCGCTGCAATTAAAAACATCTAGGAAAACGTGTTACGTTTTTCATGCGTACCACTGTACCTATGTGCATCATATATTTTTTTAATTGCGATTATAAAGCGCGATATTCCTGTACAAAGATCAGTACACTGCATATTGAGAGCTATAAGTATATTGAAACCTAATTTATTGCCTTGTGTCTCGAGAAACTTACAACTTGACAGCTGTCTCTTGAAAAATTAAAAGTGACAAAAGTTAGTTAATCTTTGTATGAAAAGAAAAATTGATTTGCACACCATAAGAAACAAACCTTCACACCTTTCATGCAATAGCTGAAGCAGAATTATGGTATTGATATTTGAAAATAACTTCACTGTTACACGTTTCCCAAAAAGAGTTTGTTCCCTGATTTTTTTTTTAATTATACAGGATGATTTAAAATAAGTGATCACAGATAGTACTCGAAATAACAAAGCAAAGAAACTATAGACGTAGAAAATAGATTGAATATTAACTTGTAAATTCGCTGGTGGTCATGGAATAGCTGCACTGTATGGAAATAAAAGTGCCCAATTCGTTTAAAGAGAAAACAGAAGATTTATAGATTTATTATTATTAAATAACATCAATTTTATCTGAAAATAAACCTTACGAAGTGCATCAGAAAATTAGAAAAAAAATAATTTAGATCACAAAACAAAATTTCTTGTTTTGAAAGCTCGACAGCGAAAAATTTAATAAAATCAGAAAGTTTCGCTTGATTCATTAAGAAGAAAGCAAAAGACTGTCGACTGTTAAAAGTAAAAGAAAACAAAAGACTGACGACTGTTGACAGCAAAAGTCAAACTGTATTTCGCTCGACTCGTTGTGAAAAAAAAACGACTATTATTAAAAATAACAAAAGTCAATCTTTGCTTCGTGAAAGCGTAAGTAGATGGCGGTAATATCGGTTTGTTCGGAAATCGCCGAGGAAAAATAGCGTCCACGATTTCAGAAACAAAAGAAATAACCGAAATGCGCAAACTGCGAATTTGAAAAACATAGTGAACGTAAAAACAATAGAGAAGATCGACGGTTTTCTCGTTCGAAAATCGAAGAATCACGAAGAAAAAAATATTAAAAAAAATCGGGAATATAAAAGTAATCGAAAAACAATAGGAGATCGGATTGAAAAATGAAAAGTAAAATTCTCAGCAAAATCTTTTAGAAATCTTCAAAAATTGACGATTTTGAAAAATAATCTCGAATTTCATTCGATTCGTTAAGAAAGAAAACAAAAGTCAGATCACCTGTCGATCGTTAAAATCACTTTGTTAACTCAGAAGCAAAAGAAACTTACGAAGAAAATTTTGATCGCAAAATAAAAATAAATAAATAAAAAATCGACGACAGAAATTTCAATCATATTAGGAAGTTTTTCTCGATTCGTTTAGAAAACAAAAGACTGTCGATTGTCAAAAGTGAAAGTCAAACTTTACTTCGTGAAAGTGAATATAGATGGCGACAATGTCGATCTGATCAAAATAAAAAAAAATCAACTAAATCTTGAATAACACAGGCACAGTTTAATAAAGCGAGTTCAAAATCAGTTCGTGCAGTTATAAATAGATGGCACGCGTGACACATCGTGAAACAAACGCGAATTTAAAAATTCAGAGAGGAAGGAAAACCTTGCGCCTCCGAACCAGAAGCGAGGAAATTGCGAAACAAAAATTGCGCAGAATACGTGTAAAATGAAATTAAGGAAATAAAAAACTATCGATTGTTAAAGACAAGACAAGACTAAGTACTAATTTGAATTTGCATAAAATTTTAAAATAAACTAAAATTACTCGTTCTGACTTTACCGTCTCCATACAAAACTTATTTTCAACACGAAATTTGAAGAACCGAGAACCCTTAATGCCAGTCGAGCCTTAAATAAATTCAGAAACATTAAAATTACTCTCTTTAACCACACGATTCAAATAATGACAGCAAAATTAGGTACATTCCAATGAATTTAATACGTCAGAAAGCTCCAAATTTAAAATTTACACGTGGCCTTAATATTTTGCAATGCAGTGCTATCTATTACATTCAGGGGGGTTAATAATGCAGAGAGTTAGTTGTTTTTTAACCACCGATTTATATTTCATGAGCTGCATGTCGGTACTTTTGCACGACATAAACGGTTCAAGCGTAATATACATCAAGAGCAGAGTACGAAAGGTATCATTAAATATTGGCAAACTAGGCGAGCAAGTACGAAATACGCCCAAGAAAATTTCCAAGTTTAATTTTTTACATTTGGATGCTTATAGATTTTTTTTTTTTTTTGAATAAACACAAGCAGCTGTTCGCTGAAGACGTTTGAACTCGAACTCCCTTACACTCGTTGTATAAACAAATTCTATAATATATTTTACATAATAATTACGTATCGTTATAATTGCGTTAAATTTCTACCTTCCACGAGAGTTAGCTTGCTGGCCTTGTTGCGTTTGCAACAGTGACTTGAACTAAACTTTATGTTAATACACATCACGTATACCTACCATTGGAGGCTCGAGGCTTGTTTTTATTCCCACCAATGACCATGGCACTTAAGATAGTTGAAAACACACCCATTTTCCACGTGAAAAAAAGAAGGAAACTAATTATTTAAAAAAGCATCATGTCCTTTCAGAGTTAGAACTCAGATAAATTTTGTGTAAGAAGGAGAAAAGCAGCTCAGCAAGCACCTGATGGTATTTAGGTATTTTCGAAAAAGCAAGAGGTGCAGGTGTACACAGAGTATTAAATTAAAAAATAACTCGGGATATGAGAGCAATATTTCAAATGGTGAAAAAGACACGCAGTTGTATCTATATGAAAATTTACACCTAATATACAATAAATTACAAGCGGCTTTAACGTATTTCCTAAATATTTCATGCCGTTTGGTAACGCTTGCTTTTACTTGCACGTATTCTTCGGCGGTTGACGTTTCGCGGTGTTAAGTGTCGTCGTTACGAAGAGAGACGTACGGTGCGTACGTTTCAGCGGAGCACGCTGAAAAATGTAATTATGATAGCCCGATATAACACTACATCATGTGTGATGTGTAAAACACAGGTTTTGACGGTACGATGTTTGATTTATTGTTTTATGGAAGGTGCATCGGAACGAAATTTATTGGTGCCATAAAATCGCTTTTTTTCCATCCACCGGCGGACTGAAATAGGAATTAAAATTTTTCAAATTTAATTACCGCCGTAGATTTCATTAATAGATACAGATTTTGGAATGTCCTGTCGATTTAAAAGAACAAGCATCGAATAGTTTTAGAATCCTACAATAACTCAACTTTTTTTTTGCAAAAAATGATTGAGGCTGAGGACCAGTCGTACAAAGGAGGTTTGAACTGACGTTCAACCGAACCAGGTTCAAAGTGAACAAAATCAAAAACAAAATTTAGCATTAATTGCCATAAATCCTTCAGATCCTATGCCAATTTGTTTACATTGAATCTGGTTCAGTTAAACTTGAGTTTAAACCGCCTTTGTACAACTGGCCCTGAGTTGCTCAGTGTCCGATTAAAGTCCGATCTTACCTCCTCCTGTTAAATTTAACCGTCGGTTAATATCCTAGGAAACCATTGTCGGCACAATAGTTTCCAAGGATATTAACCGATGGTTAAATTTATCAAGAGGTGGCAAGATCGGACCTAAACCAGCAATTTATTAACTGCTGGTTAAGTATCAAACACAGTTTTCTTTCATAGTTAAACTAGGTTTTATATCTTAATTCACAGTTAAAGTACGTTTTACATCTTAATCACTGACTGAACAACCAAAAAAAAAAGGAACAAAACGATAAACATAGTTTAAACCTTCGGTGAGCAACTCACTGAGAAACTTAAATTGTTTGAGTCGTGTTTTTTTCTTTGGAATCTCGTTATTGGCTGTGCAAAAAAGACTTCTATCGATATCACAAAACAAATGAACAAATATTTGTAAGTAGGAAAGGCCTATCAAGACAACGTTAATTGTATTGCCATTTTTTAAATCGCTTTTATGACCTAGGACTATTTATCGCATTTGTTTACAATTGAATTTAAACAAAAATTTAACTTTCCAAGAATATTTGACAGACTCGTATTATAATACGGAATTTACAAGTTACATTTGTATCTGCCATATTTTTTTTTAAATTTATTAATTCTTTAGTTGTCTACGCCAACAGTTTTAATCCTATTTTGTGCCTACTTTTAAAATATCTTAATCTACAGCGCCTGCCACTAATCGTTATCGTCTCACAACAAAAACCGTTTTAAAATGGGAATACTATACGTACATCTTAACTATTTCTTTTTGTTTGTTGTAATGTGTTCTCACATTTGTATAATTTGGAGTTTTTCAAACAAAAAGTGAATAAAAATTTAGAGAAGACGAAAATTCGAAAAACAACCCAAAGGAACATCAGCAGGCGGCTTCTCCAAGAAGGATTAGACGAAAAAATTTAAATGTTCAGGTTATCGATTTTCTAGAAAAGAAAAATAAGAGAAGTAAACAAACAATAAAAATAAAATGATTGCTAAATCTCTTAGGTAATTAAAAAATAGCAACACAAACAAGAATGGGAACGGAAACAAATTTGAATAAAATATCTCAGAAATAAACTCACGAAAAAAAAAATATAGAAAATTCACTCAGCGCAACTACAAAGTAAAACTGCCACGAATAAAAATTAAAATTAAAAAATGAACTGCGTGTTATACGAAACAAATATAATAACATTCAATCAAAAAAGTCATTGGCTAAAAAATTACAAGACCGACTGGCGAAGAATTCAATATAAATGAGCAGAAAAAAAAACAAAAAGTAAAAATTAGGTAAAAGATAATATGTTATCCACGAGCTGATAAATGTTGATTGTGATTACCGAAGAAAAACAGGTATTTAGCTTTAATAAACAAAAAAAATAATAACCCGATGAAGAAATTTTAATTTAATTAAAAAAAAAAATGAGAAATGATTGGAATGGTTGGAATGAAAAAGAAGTGAGTAAATCGCAAATAAACTTGAAAAGATATTTAAAATAATCAGCAAAATAAACAAATAAGCAAAAAGTGTAAACAAAATTGCGAAAATTAAAGCTAGCTAAGATAAACCGTGAAGTCGTAAAACAAAACAAGTGATTAATGTTCTAGAAAGAAACCAAAAAAAAAAAAATAAATAAATAAATAAAATGTTACTGGTGGATTTACTGTCAAATGGAAAACAAAAAGAAAAAAACATAAGCAATTAGAAAAAAAATGAAACAGATTATAGGAAAACTAACAGATAATCGAAATGCCAAGAAACAATAAAGTGCAATTTTATTTATTTTTTATAAAATAAACTAAAGGATAATCAGAATTTCATGAAATAAAATTAAAATTCTTGATTTTGATTTGATTCTTTTTTTAATCTCGAATAGAAAAATGAAGTGGAAAATTTGAAGTAACCAGAAAATGAGAGCAAATAATAAAGTTATAAAGTGACAGAAATGACAATTAATTAGGGAAAAAAATGATGCAAAAGAACAGACCACATACCAAATTAGTGATACAGAAAAAACAAGGAAAAGGAAAGAAAAAAAGAAATAAAAATAATAATAGATTGCTTAGGCATTTTTTAAGTAAAGCCAGTGGCAGTTGATAAACAAGCAAAAAGCTAAAATAATAATTTGCCTATGGGATTAACAGTTACATGATTGAATGAAGAAAATTAAAAAAAAATGAACAAGTAAAATTAAAAAAAAAATACTACTGACCGAACCAAAGGAAAATTAGTTGATTGGCGAAGATTTTGAAATTAAACGAATCAGAGTATTTATTAGACGGGAAATGACGCAATAAATTAAAAGCAACGGTAACAAACGTTTGATTGACGTCTAAAAATAAAACAGCCTTTGCAAATAAATAGTTTCTTCAGCGAAAGGGAAAGTAAATGAACGAAGATCTTGAAAAAGAAAAAAGAATAGATTCACGAATAAACCATGGCGAATAATTTTGAAATATGTTTCATCGTACTTTTACAATATTAATGTGTACTTATCTTATGTTCACATTTTTCTTGATTAAATAATAAATAAATAAGTATTGTAAAATATGTGTGAATGGTAACAAGTGGATTGATTGATGCTTAATTCCAAATAAAAATGATAAATCAAGAATTTAATAGAGAAATAATAGCAAAGTTTAATTGGTAAGAACCGTTTAACATCTAACAAAATTTGTTACAATTTCTTGCGCAAAGTAACAAAGAAGCAACCAATGAATGTTAACTATGGTAGTCTGTCTCTCTCACTTGATCACATTTTGATAGATGTACAACAGCTCTAAGAAACAGAAAAAAGAAGAAAAATAATCCAACGATAAAGAAGAAGAACGATTAAAAAATGAAACTCAATTTTGTAAATGATTTCTCAAATAAACAAAAAGCAAAAGAACTGAAAAATACCCGCAACCACAAAAAGAAGAAAAAAGGAAAATCGAATTCGTCAAAATTTGAAATAAAAGATTCATAAAAGAAACAAAAGAAAGCCGATTAGTAATTAAAAATGAAACCACGTTTGATGGGAAAACAAACGGCAAGCATTTGAACGATGGTAATTGGAAGGAAAATAAACAAAAAATATCAATGTGCCTGAATTAATAGAAAAAGTAAGCAAATAAATGAGTTTTAAAAACACCAAAAACTATTTCAGACAAAAACGAATAGATGTAGTTGCTCGAGCAGAATAAGCAAATAGACGGACTTGTAAATACTAGGTTTGTTCCAGCAACACTTTCCGACCTTGAAAGCTTGACGAAATTAAACAAATTACCAGAGTGAGACTGTGTTCTAATTTTTGGCGCCCTTTAAATATCCTCGTGGAAGTACGATCCACCCCTCAACACCCCCATCTGAGCTAGAATCTTCCGCAGAATATTTTCTGCCATTGGATTTACTAAAGCTTTAAGTGCAGGACGTAACAGTATAAAAATCCAGATTATAGTTATTATTACTATTTTCTTTTGTTTCGGTATACTTAATTGATTTTTTGATTAAATTAATTATAATAAGATATCTATAATTTAGAAATGGAAAAACAAAAATTGTGCGTAGAGTATACCAAGAAATGAGATCATAGTGTCCGTATCAAATTAAAAAAGCAATAAAACACATTGCATTAGCAAAGTATCTTTGAATCAGAAGTGAGTCGCAGGAGCGCAGCTTCCTGTGCGAGCAAATTCAGAGAAATCCGGGTTAACTTAAGCTATCTACGTTACCCTGAACCGTATAACGAATACTACAAGAGGAGAAAGCTCGAGCCAGTTCCGAACATGATTTTTTTGTTTGACATCTCGTCATCGTGAAATTTTTGAAAATTTCTTCCATCAGTCAACCTAACTGGTTTAATTTAAATTTCCAGACACACTTTTTGGCTAGCTCGAAACAACTAGAATCATTAATTATCATTGAAGTTATACTCTTGTCGGAGTTCTCGAAATCGATTACTATTTCGTCGAGCAACTATTTCTGACGGATTCCAACTACTCGGAAACTGCTGCTGTTTTCTTGAACATTTAAAAATAAATAGTATAAAGCAACATATTTATAAAATTATTGATCTGATCGTTGATCAATGAAACAATCGATTAACTCTGTTAAAACAAAGCTATAAGTTGAATGCATACAGAACAGGAATAATTTTTTTCCTGAAAACTGATGAGATAAATAATAATGAATGACAAGGATGCATGTATTTAATTGGTTCTTTTATTTCTTAATGAAATTGGCACTAAAGTTTTATGTTGGCGATGAATAATTTTTTTTTCTATCTAGATTAAAAATAATTCGGCGAAATATCGGCGGCGTTAATGAAAGTTAATCGCTCCACATTTCCAATAAACTTTTTATCATTCCTGCGGTGAAGTCGGCTTGCGGCAGGGGACTGTACCTCGGCGGATATCGTGACCGTGTTTGTTTTCGTGCTTTCCTTTCCTCTGGAGTATACATCGCGTGCGTCGAGTACGTGTTTGACCATTTTTCTTGGCTCAGTATGTCAGGTTTCTAGGAATCATGAGGCTTTGTGAGAAAGTCCGATTTTTTACCGCATCGTTAACACACGTCACGGCCTTCCAGCTTGCGTTCTTCAACAGCATATTTCGCTGCTGATAAATAATTATAAACAGCGGAGGAGCAAGAGTGGAAAAACTAGGAACGCCAGAGTCTGGTTGGCAATTAAGTGATGGAATTCGAAAAGAATAAAAAATCTATTGATTTATTTATCATGAATTACTTCAAGTATGAATTTTATTTCTTTTACTTCAAGTTTTTTTGTAGGAAAATCAGAGGGTAGCAAGCAATAAAGCAATATGCGCAGGCAGTCTAGCTCAGACGGATAGTTGGGGGTGGGTCGTACATTCTGCGGAAGATTCTAGCTCAGATGGGGTGTTGAGGGGTGGATCGTACTTCGACGATAATTTTTAAAGGACGCCAAAGGGGAGCACAGTCTCACTCTAGCAATTTGAATGATTCCATCAAGCTTTCAAGGTTGGAAAGAGTTGCTGGAACAAACCTAGTTTTACAAGTCCGTCTATTTGCTTACTTTGCTCGATCTAAATCTATAGTTCTTATTTGAAACAGTTTTTGATGTTTTTTTGTTTTGATTTCTTCACCTTGATCAGTTGTCGTTGATTGCTTGGTTTTAAAGCTTCACCTATTCGCTTACAGTTTTTTTTTAATTTATTCAAACACAGTGCATAATCGTGTTCAATTCAAATTTGTTGTGTTGAGAAAACAACAAATAACTTTCTAGATTTTTATCTTAAGTGAATTATTGGCTTAAAATTCTTTCAGATAAGGACATCTGAAGTCTTCTGAAGCCAATAATTACTTAAAATAAAAATGTAGAGAAAGTTATTTGTTGCTTTCTCAAAACAGTAAATTTGGAATGAACACGATTATGCACTCATCGATTCAATTGTTTGCTCTTCTTCCAATTGTCTTCGTTCAAATGCTCGACGTTTGTTTTTCTATCAAATGTTTTCATTTCGACTTTCTTTGTTCGTGTTATAAATATTCTATTTTAAATTTTGACCAACGACTTCACTGATCGATTTTATTTGTTTTACTTTAGGTTTTTGATGTTTTAGTTTCGCATCGATGATTGTTTCAACCAATTTTCATTTTTATTCTTCTTTGTCATTCTGTTTCGTGTTTCCTTTTCATCAAATTGATTGTATTTCTTTTATTTAAATGAGCTTTCCCCTTCTTTTAACTACCGAAAGTTTATATAAAGTTTTTTTTGTCACGTTCTATTCAATCCATTATTCTATTTATGTTCCTTTTTTCGATTGCCTTTGTTTTACTTCGTTTTATTGATTTATTTTATTTGAATCGAATGTAGACTTTGCTTTTTGTTTGATTGTTGTTTGCCTTGAACTGGTTGCAATGAATTTAACATTTTCCCCTTCTTTTAACTACCGAAAGTTTATATAAAGTTTTTTTTTGTCACGTTCTATTCAATCCATTATTCTATTTATGTTCCTTTTTTCGATTGCCTTTGTTTTACTTCGTTTTATTGATTTATTTTATTTGAATCGAATGTAGACTTTGCTTTTTGTTTGATTGTTGTTTGCCTTGAACTGGTTGCAATGAATTTAACATTTTCCCCTTCTTTTAACTACCGAAAGTTTATATAAAGTTTTTTTTTGTCACGTTCTATTCAATCCATTATTCTATTTATGTTCCTTTTTTCGATTATCTTTGTTTTACTTCATTTTATTGATTTATTTTATTTGAATCGACTGTAGACTTTACTTTTTGTTTGATTGTTGTTTGCCTTGAACTGGTTGCAATGAATTTAACATAATTTATTCATTAATGAAATTACATATAAATGAACTCTTCTCTTTTTGTCGTTTTTTTTTTTTCATATGACGTGTTTTGGATTGTCTCCAAAGTCATAGAGGGTGGAAAGTTGTAACTGAGACATCCCTGACGTATAGATACTATTGGTTCTCTTGGAACTTCATTTTCAATCATGAACTAAGGTAGCTTAAGGTATTTTAAATTATGAAATGTATTGCATAAGCTTGCAGAAGACTTTCCTTTAGTTAATCTGCATGCGTTCTTAATTTGTGGTTGCTTGTCTCCGGGTTAATTACATATTCTTGGCGGCACTGCAAGTGATGAAACTCATGCAGTGATTTAGCTTAATCCGCTAATCGCACAATCTGATTCATCTAATTTTTCATTTTCTCTTCTGAAAGTGAAACAGACCGTCGCGTGTATACCCATCCATTAAAGGCGAAAGAAATGCTCGCCGGAATTGCCCCGGCCAAGAGATTGATGCAGTCGAATAAAGAACTAGAAAAACTATGGAAATGTAATGTAGCCCGCAGAGAGATTTTAGAACACTGAATCTGTTATTAGGATAATTATAGCCCGGGGCATAACCCTGTCTGTTTGCCTGGATCATGTCTGTTCACTTCTATCGGTCGATGTTATTTATCAAAATGTAACGTATAGCAATATCCATAAATTTATGTGGAATCGAGATTTCACAGATACCTCTTCTGCTCATCCAAGTACGAAAACAAAGAGATACCTACAAGGTAGGCAGTTAAACGATTTGTGAATTGTCCAGAAAATACATATCTATCTATCATTGCTCAAAGTCTGAAGAGTTAACTTAACTGTAATGAATTAATTTCGTTATAAAAATCATAAAAATATCTAAGTTATGGCAAAATAAGCAGAAGATAATGGAAGTTCGAAAAGGTATTAAAACAATTTTCCTGTTTTATTGATAAACAATTAAGAGTTGTTGCCATTAGTTGCAGAAAAAAAGTAAAACTGTCGTAAATGGTTATTCTACATCTAGCTTTTATGTACCGGTGTTTCGATTATGACTAATGTGACGTGATTGCCACAAATATTTAATGGCAAAAAATATTATAGGGCACAGTCCAATACTGAAATTAGTCGCCCTCTGATGAACTATTGCGATCTCAGTTTGACTTAAGAATCAGTATTGTTTCTTCTACTTACCAAATATAAAACATATTTGGTTGGCACCGTATGTACTTAGGCCAGCGTTTCCCAAACTGTGGGGCGCGCCCCCCTAGGACGGCGCATAAGTCTGCAAAGGGGGGCGCAGCAAAATAAATATAAAAAAAAATTTAACACAAATTGCAACCAATTGCATATACATACACACATACAGTGGCGAACAATAGTTTTTGTTGTCATTAATTATCATCATTTTATTAAAATTAAAGAGATTTTTGTCTTAATTTTCAATGTCTTGTAAATATTTAATTTATTTTGACACTTTCGTGGTAAAACATTAGCATCAGCATCAGTCTTCAGGTTCAAGTTTGAGATTCGACTGTGAAGGGCGAAGGGGGGGGGGAGGGAGGCGTGAATCATAACATAGCCCAAAAGGGGGTCGGGAAACCCAAAAGTTTGGGACACGCTGACTTAGGCAATCGCTTTTCTTCTGGAAACTGGAAGAATTAAATAAAAATTCTGTTGCGTTTCAGCTATCGCTTCTCTCTTCCATTTGATTTGCTTTTCGTGTATTTCATCACTGAAATTTTATTTTACTTTATTTTAAACAAGTATTGGAAATATTAGGTAAACACTTTTTTTTTGGACTCAGTGTCACCTGAAAATGACAAGTTTTTGAGAAATCCACACTCATTTCCTCATATCAAATTAAAAATCTGTAGCTCTATAAAAGGCTACAAGCAGCCATTCGCGAAATGTTACGATGTGACAGCTTCGACAATTGGCTGTCCTTTCAAATCAGGGAAAACTGTCAATTGGTTTTCAAATAGTCCGTGATAGTAAATTACAATTTTGCCTGGTTTGAATTAAGGTCAGTAAATCAACACACTTACGTACGTGTTCAGGTAACGCCATCCCATTCCCATTATGAGTTTACTGTGTAACAAAGATAACAAATACGAATGTCGTAAGAGTAACAGAAAATCAACACTTTTAGGGAATTATGTTCACCATGATGGCAGTACTTTATGGCCGACTCTCTAGTCAAAAATGTATTAGATTATGTTGTTCTACGCCCCCTAGTAAATTGCCATTTGTGAAACGTCACTTTGATTAACAACAAACTTTCGACTGTGTTTTTTTATCCCTAGATGAGTTTATTGCGCGACAAGGATAGATAAAAAAAATCACTAATGTCGCTATCTGAACACGAAGTGTGTCAATTTAGCACCACATTTTGACTGCTTGCGATTTTGATTATTGGAGTTTTTTAGAACGAAATGAAAAGTAAATGCAATGCTATTGATGATTATGTAGTGACAATTGAATATAACAGTTGTCTACTCGTTTAAATTTAAGAAAAGCTAGCAACTGATTCATTGAAATGTCAAAGAGAGCAATGTTAAAAGTCAGGAAAAATAAATAAAAATTTTGTTTCATTCGACAGCTGTCGATTATGGTATCGTGCGTCTCCATGGTTTGTTTCATGTCTCTGATATCTGTTTTTATTTCTTTTCCAAACAATTCGTATTTTTTTAATAACCCCATCGAAACGGAAAAAAATCAATACAATTGTGTTATAAATTGAAAGCTTGAAGAAAATTGACAGTCATCAGAATCGAATTGGACATTTTTTTTGTTTTTTGTCAGAAGTTAAAACGTTAATTAACGAGTGACTTTAAAAGGCTCGTAAGAGAAAATCATAAATTTGTTTCGCTTTGTTTGACAGCTGTCATTTATGTGTCTCCGCGATTTCCTTTCATTACATAAATGGGCACACTTGGTTACTGAAGTTTTATGTTTTATTTTTTTGAACAAAATCGTACTTGTTCTAACTCGTATGACAGTTGATAATGTAAATAGAATTTTGTTATAATCTGACAACTTAGAATTTGACAGATAATTGAATGTTTCTCGTTCAAATCGAAAAAGCTGCTTTCTTTCGCTCACAAAATCGTGATCCAAGCGTGTTTTAATTCAAAAACAGATTCTTTTCTTCGAATCCCTCTGATTTTAGAACCTGTTTGGATTGAATTATGGTTACTTACAAATGAACTGTCAATCAAAAATTCAAGTCAGGTGTTTTATTGCAACAACTACGAAATTCGGGTACAAACTATTCGAAACACGATTCAAACTTTTAAGCGAAAGAAAGCACCTAAAGAACGATGAACAAATCACAATTAATTTGACAGCTGTCAATTATATGTTCTCCAAAATTTCCCTTTTATTACTTGTATGCGACTTTATTTCTCAATAGAATACGTATTATATTTTTTACATATTAACTCGCAGAATATTTGAACAAATAAATACCTACAGTTCCGTTTTAATTTGACAACTTGAAAAAACTTCATAACTGAAATCAGACTTCTCGTTCAAATCTAATTCAAAACCAATAAAGCTGTCAATCGACTCGGTGAAGCGCTAACGAATGATAAGTAAAGCTACTTCCTTTTGCTTAAAAGTTTGAATCTGGTTTCAATAAGTTTGAATCGGGATTCTGTAGTTGTTGTTACAAAACACCTCAGATTTGAATTATTGATTTGATCAGTTCGCCTGCAAATAACTGCAATTCAGTTCAAACGTAACATAAAAATAGTTTGATTCGAAGAAGAAAAGGGATTATCGATTCAGACTGAAATTTCAAGAAAAGTGAGGTTAATCCGTTAACAAAAGAACGTCCGTCATTGAATCTAAATGCGTTTGGATCACGTTTCTGTGAGCGAAAGAAAGCACAAGAATTACAAGTTTACTTCGTTTGACAGTTATGATTGAGTCATATCTCTCTAGCATTTGTTCTATTTATTTAATACACGATTCGTTATTGATTGATTGATTTTATTGTTTCATCAAATGTAATCGACTTTTTTGCAAACTGATGAGAGTTGAAAGGGTAAACTTGAAAAATTGACAGCTCCGACGCCACCGAACGTTAAGTAAGTTACAAGTTTGCTTCTTTTGACACCTGTCATTTAGGAATGAGTCATTTCTTTCAGAGATTTGTTCTATTTCACGCTCTACGTTATTAAAGTTATATTGATGAACAGATAAAATAGCGACATCTCACGATCGCTTTTTGACCTGACATTGCAGTAAAAAGAAAAGCGATCTTAAGATGTCGCTATTTTATCTGTTCATCACTCTTACATCGCAATTGCGAATAAATTGGACAAGTCGTTTTTGTTTGCAGTGGGAATGTCGAGCTATGTCTCTGCTGAAGAAGCCCCAAACAGGGCTGAAACGGCTGTACAGAGGCTGCTCGAGGTTTTCACTGCAATCAAAAACGATTTGCACAAAATTTTTCTAAAGTTTTATTGTTTTATTGAACCAAACCGTATTTTTTTTTAATCGGATGACAGTGGAAAAAGTAATCTTGAAAACTAACGGCTTCCTCAGCTTTAAAATTGACAGTTGACTCCAATCTTGGCTTCAAATTGAAAAAAAACTGTCGTCTAATACGGACAGCGTTAACTGAAGTTAAGTAAGTATTTTATACTTTGGTTTTATTTGACAGCTTGCCATTCATAAGTAACATTATTGTATTTTTTTTAATAAAATTACAAGACAATAATTGAATAAAAAAGATACAAATTTGATTAATTTGATATCCTAACGAAACCATGAACTCATACGATAAAACGTTAATAAATAGTTAAGTGACTGATTGAAATAAGTCATTTAAAAAAAAAACATACATGAAACAAAAGATATCACAAAATAATAAATGATGTCTTTGATTTAATAATTAGTTACAAATCTATCGATGAAAAACGCGAAAAATAAAACGAAATGTATAACTAAATAAAAAATAAAATATACTATAAAAATATAAATAATCAAAAGGTTAAAGTAGATCAAGTAGATCACTTGCAATGAAAAAATAATAATACAATCACTAAAATTAAAGACAAATAAAAATCGACGAGGAAAATAAACTTGCCGCAGGCGCGAGAGAAAAATGAAGGCAATCTTTTTTAACGTTCTTAAAAGGAAACAAAATTAGCTGTAGGTTAAAATTAAACCAAACACAAACCCCCAGAACATTGTTTAATAAGCAAAACCTAATGTAATGATGAACAAACAAGAAAACGAAATATAATAATTTGTGAAAGTAGAAACCAATTAAAAAAAATAAATAAATAAAATAAGAAAACGTAAATCTCTTTTAATTTTATTTTTACAATTATTGATTGCGTCATCAATTTATGTATTCTTTTACATTTTTTTGCATTACTTTATGTTGTTAATAACAATAAAATTAATTGATTGTCAGAATTGAAGGTTATAGCGTATATACAGCTGTTTACAAAGTCGCTTCAGAAAATTGAAAATTATATTTAACCGTTGCATTCATCGGATTTCCTTCTACCAACAGCAACTTAACACCGTTGTTATCGCAATCATCATTTTCATCTGCGTATTACAGCACCCATTTACATCAAGCTACGTGCCGGAACACCTAACAATAAGATGTGATCTTTACACTTTCGCCTTGTAAACCGTAATACCATCATTGTTGCTCAGTCATCATAAATTAGATAGCTACTATACACCATCTGAACCGACTCTGGCGAAGAAAAAAGAAAAAATTCGTAATGCACAAGATTAGACGGTACGTAACGAGAAAATTCTACTGCTTCGGTTACAGAAATACGAAACAATTTCCGAGTTTAGCGAACGCCATGTTTATATTAACGCTGCTGATTGTGTAACGAAGCTGTGGCATTTACACCCTGAACTTTTTCCTATACTAGTTTGTTGCAGGACGTGCATCGCCATTGGTTTATTTGGGCTACGCCCACCACCCACGCACCTCCGATGGACCCTGATGGCATCAAATAGATAGCCGGCTGGTAATATTATGTAAGAGGTGACAAAATTATATGGTGTCCGAATTTAATAAATTTATTACCAAAATGTGTTTGTTTGTTTGTGTTTTCTTATTTGTTCGGAAAGAAAGGGTAATTTCGTTCGACCTTGATGCGTTTTATATCGGAGTGAATTTCTTGATTAAAGTCATTTTTACATAGTAAGCGTGTAACTTTCTCTATTTATAGGTAATTTGTGTGTCAAATGTATTACGAATAAATTATGAATTTAGATATATACAAAGCTGGCTGTAACATTGTTAACAGCAGTGTTATTCTATCAATAATATTAAAAACTGACAATAAAAATGTAACTACGTACAAATACTTTTCGTATCAACATTTATGATGATATTTGCGATTAAAATATGAAGTAATACCTTTCCAAGAAATGTTACCTACCTACTAACTAATTGATTCCTACTAACATCTTGATAATAAGTTTTGTTAACGTGAAGTTCAGTGATGTTTGTTGGCTCGGATTAATTGTAAAAATAAATAGTAATTTTTGTTTGTACACAGTTTATTTGTACACGTACACGTTTTGTTAACATAATAACATTCATCATTTTGTTAGTATCAAGTAGCAATCAGTCTGGAGGTAGTCTAGGTCAAAGATTGTTGGCAATAAAATGTTACTAAAATGTGTATTGGAAAACAAGATGTTAAGCAACATGTAAATAACATTTCGTTGCTTTGCTAGAAGGAGATCAGAAAGGTTCTTGCTTGTGAGTGGATATATGTCGGAAAACAAACAAGTTAAAATGTTCAGCAACATTCTTAATAGCAATATCAATAAAACTGTTAGTTGCAGTATCAATAAGATAGTTATTCTAACACTGGTAACAACATTGTTATATATACCTTTTTGAAATTCATTTGAGCTTCTTGTTAGTAACATTATTCATCATTACTCAAGTTTCCAGTGAATGTTACTAGCGTTCTTGCTATTAAAATGCTTTTGTTATTTTTTCAATGTGCAGACACCTTACTACATCTTATAGTTCGAAGCCCTTATGATCTTTATTAATTTAATTTATTATAGTTTATACAATAGTACTGGTAATCAGTTGGGTGTATGTATAAAACGGTAAACAGTCTACAGTTCACTAACAGTCAATATTAGAGACACACGAGTATTTTTTTTTCTTTATAAAAGAAAAATCTTTGTGAAACTAATTCGTCTTTAAATTTAAAGCCCGATCGTTCTTTCGGTTTATTCAATTTATTACAGTTTTTAGAACAGTAGGTACTGATGAGGCGCAAAATAGTAAATACATTCATTATAATCAATGAGCGGCGGAATTGAGGTTTTTGATGGCGAATGCAGGCGATTTGCATTACCAGAGACCTTATAAGTCGTTGAATGAATGTATATATAATATAAAATAAATTTACTTGCAAGATTCCATAAAAATAATTTTAATATAATAATTACGGTTTGAATAACCTTAAATAAAACCTCAGGTCATCCGCTCCTTGATTATAATGCAACATTGCTTTTAGTTTTTGTCTTATACAGGCTGGCCGCTGAAGTATCCGAGATATTTCGTATATGAATTCAATGACTAATTTTAAGCAAAAATGATTCTATTACTTCTTTTCCCCTAACAAGGAACTGACAATGAACAATTTTTTTCTAATCCCAGCCAAGTTGCTAATTATGTTAAATTACGTAACGCTTTAATCGCAATAATATAATTTACTCTTTAGCAACTACTCAAACGGCCTGGCAACTTCAAAAACCGTTGGGAATTCGGGAAATGTGATTTCATGCTTAAAATTAGTCGTAGAATTCATATACAAGTACCTTGGATACCTTGGCGGCCACCCAGTATAAAGTCGTGTTATTTAAAATTATTCAAACTTAATAAAAAAGTTTATTCTGATATCGAGCTTCGAACTCGAGTCTTCTGAAAAACAATTTAGTCTGCTTTACTTTAGTTTATTAAAATATTGTAATACAAGGAGATATTTTTGTTTTGATTGACGGTATACTGAAACGCCTTTAAAAAATTAATTAAAACATGAAGTGACACATTGGCTTTGAAAGTTGAACTACGTATTGGATGAAATTCATGATGAACATTTTCTGAACAGTATGATTTTAACAATCATTCGGAATTAAATTATTTTTTAATGGAAACCATTTGCTTGAAAAGTTCTGAACCCGCTTCTAGGTAGGTACGCATGCATACAGTCAACAAAAACAAAATAAGAACGATTCATTTTAACCTGAGTTGTTGTCTTTTTTACCTACTATAGTAGAACTAGGCATTCTGTACCAGCAACATTCAACACCCTGTACTTAATTCATCTTACCCGTGTGAGACGTCACCTTATCCTCCTATAATTGTGAATGTCATCGATTAAATTCAGTAATAAAGAATTAAAACCGAAATTGAAAGTTGCACAAAACTAAAAAGATTGATCGTGAATTTTTCACGATACTTATGGCCAGTTGCACCGAATACTTAAGCCGAGCTTAACTTTAAGCATCGCTTAGAATGTGATTTATTGAATGTTGCGTAACCACAAATGTCACATTATAAGCATTACTTAAAGTTAAGCTTGGCTTAAGTGTTCGGTGTAACTGGCCATTATTCATTGCCGCAAACTCTTCAAGATTTTACAAAAAGAATAAAACTTGATTTATACAACAATTAATTCAGGGCGTTCTTCAAACAAGGATTTATTATTCGTTACGTGTTGGTGGAAGCCTGACACTAAAAAGAAAACAAGAAACATATTATGTAATGTATTTCCAACATGTTCTATGTGCCTGTGATGTCATGGTTTATAATTATTTACCTAAATACAAAACATATGTGGTGGCAGTTTCTAATAAACATAACCAAGATGTTGTATGTACCTAATCTCCCGCCCTCCTATTTGAGATCAATTCTAGCAAAAATAAAATATCCTTAACATTGCTTAGTCTGAAAAAAATCAAGCATGATATGTAGTCAATGAAGAAATTAAGAAAAGCCACCCTTCCACATCTCGAAGAAAGCAGGAGACAATTATTACTGCCTCGACCTCTAAAAATAAAAAAGTTGCAATATTGTTAATTTATTTATTTATGAATATGAACAGGTATAAGATGATGAAGATGTTAATAAGTATTGGTTAGAAGAAATTTGTCAACAGCTTTATTTCTTCTTCTTCTTCTTATACCTATATTTTGGATGAATTCCTCCCTCTTAAACTAAAATAGTCTCCTCCCTCTTGTACTCGCATAAATAAAATGAAAACGCTATGAAAATTGTTTAAATAATAAATGATTTACGAAATCGTGTCAAGATCAGTGAATAGCAAACGCCGTGCCATGAGAAAATTTGAAGGAAAAAAATAGTTTCTTGAAGAAAAACTACACATTTTACTCGTACCCTTCAATTATTTCATTTTTAATTTGTATTATTTGTCTGCGGCTTTTAATAGTTTCTTTCTGTACTTAAATTTTATTATATTGCAATGTATGTTATCGTTGATTCATTTATGTCACGATCGTCATAATCAAGTTAATTATTGAGACTGGGGTTAAGGGTTTCCATTTACGTTTGATCCTGACTGTACGTATGGCTGAGGAGTGAAGAAAGACGAAGCGATTGTTTTGGGAAACAAGGACAAATTTTTAAATAATTTCTCTTCTGCGTTTGGTTTATTTTATAAAAGATTCTCTTGTTCTACTAAAAAAAAAGAAGGTTCTTTAAACAGTCCTTTACTAAATCTCGAGGTTTTAATGAAGAGCAGAAAGTTACAAACGTCGTTGAAGAAACCCCAAAAAAAAATAAAGCAGTTTCTTCTCGAGAATAAAACAAGATCCGATATGATACGAAAATCAAAACAAAAACAAATCTTTTACGTGATACATTTCTTATGGGTTGATTACATTTATGTTTCACTTGGCTGAAGAATTTAGGAATTTATTGTTTCAAACGACAACACAGCAACAAAAGAAAGTTAGTCGATCGAAGATACAAAGCAAAACAAGCATATATTACAGCAGAGAAAAGTTTCTACTGACGGATTAAATAAAGTTCAACTCTAAAAAAAAAAGAATTAACAACTGTGTTGGTCTTAGTTTGCTGGGAATTTTATTATTTACTGCTTAACTCACTGTTATTCCTTATTTTAATTTCGTTCTTACTATTCTTGTTCTTTGTCTCTCGCCAATAAAGAAGGACACTTTTATTTTTTATCGTATTTTTTGTGAAGAGTCCCATGAAACAGTATGTGAAATAACAGTGGCATTTCTTTCTTTCACAAAAACGATGAGAATTTCACAAGAAAAGATTAAAAATATTTAAAACAAACGTTAGTCTACATTATTCTGGATTCTCTTAGTTTCGAGAAGCAGAGAGAGATTTGAAAAGGTAGGTCAGAAACTTCACTAAATATTTCTTAGAATCAGAGTAGGTAAAAACAAATACAATTAGAAATATAGTGTCGTTTACTAAAATGTGAAAGAGAGAAATAAATAAATACCTTCACTTACTACCAGTTTATTTAAATATGTTATTTTCTTTCTTTTCTGCACACAGCAGCAGGTGTATGACAACTCAGGCTCAAGTGTCATTACTTAAACACGATTTTGCATATTTCAGTTACTTGGGTGGTCTGCAAAAGTAAATAACTTCGATACACTTCGACGAAGATTTTTTTTGTTGTACTCTTATGAGGTGAAGCGCGGCGAAGCTACACAACGTATTAAGTACAGCTAAACAAAAAGTCACCACGCTATAGTGTGCCACAACCTTTAACACTAATAATACAGGACGTCTCAGTATAATCGAAAGTTGTAAAGTAATTGACATCCTATTACGGTCATAAAACAGATTGCGAACGCAAACCCTATCTATCAGTCTTATACATGGAAATTAACACGCAGATATTTCTACACTAAAGATTATCTTTATTAAAATAAGAATAAGTTGTTTACTCTTTTAGTGATAAGCAAAATATGTCCTCGAGACGTCCTTCGATTTAGAATTAAGGCAGGTAGGTACTGAAATGCAGGTTGTTCATAAAAATGTAATTAACATCACTTATGAATTTTAGTTGCATAATAAAAAATGAAAAACGTTGTGACCATTAAACAGTTTGGAGCTTAAGATAAATCAAAATCGGTCTATATCGGTAGACTTCGAAGAAGGTTGAAAATGACACCAAGCATTTGGTCATATTATCATTTATTTTACAACTAATTACTGATTGGGTATCAACATAAATATAATATACAAATTGAAACTTGAATTTAAGATTTGATATTTTATGAAAACTTTTTCATAGTAATTGCTTCAAATTCCATTTATCTTGTAGATACAAAAGTAAAAATTTAGTCATGAAGTCTAAGTTTTTGTGGTATGCATTTTAAACAGCGCCCATCGAGCAATGAGCGAGTTGTGCAACAACAAAATATAGAGCGAGCAGAGCAGAGCACAAAAGAGCTAAATGAATAAGGATCAACCCCGGCTTTATATGAAAACGATTATATGGTTTAGTTGATTATATGTTTTGATTTTTGTAATGTATCTCCGAGACAGTGTAATGACTATGCTCCAGGCGAGGTGATATATTCAAGCAGACACTTCGGGTTACAGGTCAGATACAAGTATTGTTCAATCTCTGCACTGTGCCATCAAAATTTCTAATGGCATGGCGGAGGTTTATGGCGAGTCTAACGCAGGTACCGGAGATTAATTCGTTGGAACTGACAGCACGCTGTTTCGTTATTTTTGTTTCCTTTTCTGCCTGTTTCATAAACGTACATCACGATGATTTCTGAAGTTTAAATTACGAAGAGATTAGAGGGGGATATATCCATACACCCATACAACGAAATTAAACATGAAGAAAGTAATTAAGGCAGTATTAAGCGGCGTAAACACCAAGAGAACAATAAAAGTCCAAATCTAAGATAACCTTAGAATATGAAACTGTTACCTTGATTAGCTTAGCTTAGCTTGGCTAGGACTATGTAAACTGAAACGTTGTACAACAGGAAACTAGTAAATCACAGCAAATTTGGATTTAATTTAAACCTACATCAGTTTTGACAAAGATGAATTAATTTAGTTCAAATATAACAATTAGCTAAAATGGCAGCACGCAGTGGTTACATTTTCTTTCTGTAAGATGTAGAATGTGTTTTCAATGTGAATAAACTTCTTAACTGCATCTTTTGACAGATTTAATTACATGAAATGTACTGTTGTACTGTACGTATTTGTACATATTTGTACAACCAAAGTACAATAATTCTCGTAAGTAACTGACGTTCTGCTAACTATATTACCTAACTATCAGACACAACTGGAAAATTCTGGGCAATCAATTTTGAAGATACGGTTCAGATACATGCGACCTAGAGTAAATAAAAGAAACAAAAAGGTGTGATTCAGGAATACCTCATAAATACTGAAGTATGATGGCTCCGAACTTCTGGTTTATACTTAAAGATGGATTTGTACTTCTTTTACTTACCCTCAAATATTTTATTGCTTTTCAAGACAATGTTAACTTTACAGATTAAGGAAGAAGTCAATTTTAAATCCTAAATTCCAAAGAGCTATTATTTTTGAACCGTGTTTATATTCTTCTTCGTCAGTGCAAGTTCGTTTCAAAATTTTATTTCTCTGCTTCTAAGTATATCAATAGATATTTGGACGGTGGATGGTGACTAATGTTGGCCTAATGATGATAACAAGAAATTCAGAAATAAAAAATTATAATTGAAGTTTGTTCTTGTCCGATGAAAATTGTAAATACAAAGTTTTTTTTAATCTCAAACCGGACAGAAAAATGAAGAGAACACACTCAACGTTTCGCTATAGATTTATAGCTTCGTCAGGAGTGAAAAGAAGTAAATAAACAAGTTGTTAAGAGAAACAAGTCGTCAAGAGAAACGAAAAGGTAACATGATTTTAAACTAAAATACGAGTTGTCCGGAATAAAGAGAAAAGTAACTAGAACTAAATTAAAACTAATATTATTTTTTTTTAATTAATTGACAGATCTATATCTTGTTTAAAGAGTCCAGAAAACTACAAAATATGTCATTTAAATTTTCAAAGTCCGTAGGTTTATTAATAGAATTTGGAGACATTTTAATTTTACACATTTCTATGAAACGTCTTTTAAAAATATTAGATTCACTGTACAAAATGTCAGTATTATCAAAATCAAAATTATGATTATTTACTAATGAATGCTCTACAAGCATTGAATGATTTTGATTATTTTTTTGAATATGATATTTATGTTGGTCTAAACTTTTTTTTTTTAATTTTGGCTCGTTTCACCTATATAAACAGAATTACAATTTGAACATTTGATTTCATAAACCACGTTAGGTTGTTTTAATTTCGGTATTTTGGTTTTTAAATTCGAAAAAATTAAATTTAAATTATTCACAGATTTACTGGCTAAAGTTAAATTATGTTTTTTGAAAATGTGTTTAAATGTATTGTGTAATGGTTCAATATAAGGCAAAGATATGTATTTATGGTTCGAAGTTTGTCTAATGTTATTAGAGACATTTGAATTTTGTAAGTATTTAATACGATTTTCAATTACTGATTCAATAAGATTTATTGGATAAGAATTTTGAATAAGAGTTTTCTTTATTAAATTTAAGTTATCATAAATGAAAACTTTATCAGAAAATAAAATAGCTCGATCTGTTAATGAAATAGTAGTTGCAATTTTATAATTTTTGGGTGTGTACGAGTGAAAATTTATGTACCTACCTGACCAGGTAGGTTTATGAAACCAATTAGTAATTAATTTATCATTCTGTCTGATAATATTTACATCAAGAAAACTCAATGAATTATTATTTTCTTTTTCTACTGCAAATTGTAATCTATTATGAAAAGAATTAAATTTATTTAAAACAAAATCTATCTTATCAGAAGGCAAAATCAGTAAAATGTCATCTACATAACGAAAATATAACGTTAAATCGAATGATAAAGAGTTAATAACAGATTTTTCTAGTTCTTGCATGACAATTTCAGCTAAAGCCGGAGATAAAGGAGAACCCATTGCTGTACCAAAAATCTGTTTATAAAATTTATCATTGAAAGCAAAATAAGATGTTTCAAAACATAAATCAACTATATCTAAAAAGTTACCTTTGGAAATATCAGTAAAATCTTTAATCTCTAACCACCTATCATTAATACTTTTTAAAACTAAATCTTTAGGAATGTTAGTAAATAAAGAAATAACATCTAAAGAAATTATAATGCAATTATTTGGTAGTTATTTGTTTTAATTTTTCTATGAGTTCAAAAGAATTTTTTATAAAATATTCTGATTTACTAGTAACCTGAGTAATGGTTTTTGAAATAAATTTAGATAAGAAATATGGAGAAGAACCAATAGTGGAAACTATAGGACGAAGAGGTGTATTAGTTTTATGAATTTTTGGAATGCAGTATAATTTAGGAAATATGGGTTGTTGTACTTTAAGAGATTTAGCCACACCACACACCACAATTTGATGTGAGGTTTATAACTTTATGCTAGTCGATTATACTTCGGTATTTCCGATCATTAGTTTCAGACGATAATCTATGCTTTATGTCCAACTTTTCGATAATGTTGAAATAGAACGAGAAATTAGGCATACGTCAGATGACGTTATACTACAACACTACCTCCCACACACTGGCGGATGACTGTTGGAATAAAGAAACCTCATCAGTGGTAGTCATCGAAAGCGTAATCCTGTGACATGGGCCACATGTAGGGATTTGCATCGGTGGCGTTCATTTCGTTGTTTCTTGGTTCGTCTGAGAAGACCACATTTCACATTCCATATCTCCTCAGTTGATGACGAGGTACATAAGGAAAAAGGAAGTCACAATGAATCCAGCAATTCACAAATAAAAGTATGGCATGTAGACACTTAGAAACAGTTTTAAACTGATTCATTTACCTAGTGTCCTTTCAGAAGGGCGCCATGTATCTCGACTTTAGTGATCCGTATTTTCGAATGCAACAATAGTTTGGACCGTCGCCAGTGCCAGTCAGAATTTTCTCATGATATAACTTACACTGTTACACGTTTAGTCAACAATAGACAACTAGTACAGGATTGTAAAGTCGCGATCATACTAATCGAGATTGCTGGAAGCTAACTGCGCCGTTATTGACGCTGGTAATAAGGGTTACAAAACTGTTATTCGATGTCGATTAGCTTGATCGCGATTGTACATTGATTTGTGGAAAGATAACAATGAATAATGAACAAAAAGTAAGAGTACAATAGTATAGATAATAAGAAAAAGAATTTGTTAATTCATTGTCAGTTGTGGCAGTATGGATAGAAAAAGAGAAAGTGGCAGACTGAAAGAGACAAAAGAAAACAAAAGAAGTTATTGGAAATTCTGCATTAAATTTTTTTTCCCACTGTACAGTACATGTTTTGCTTTCTATGGTCTCGCTTTATCTAAAATGAAAAAAAAAATTATACTGTGTATGTGTTAGCTATGCTTAGGGTCCTTAACTTCCTAAATTTGATTGACATTTAGCATGTCGGAGACGATTCGGAAACACAACGTAACTTTCGTTAGTAAATTCAGAATTTACAGTTGACTGACCTAATTTGATGTGATTGTCCCGTAAATTAGAAAGAATAAAACAAAGTATTGCTATTTCGTAAACGATACGGAGCTCGAAAAATGGCGGATTCGATATTGTATTTCCGAACCCTCTCCGACATGTTAAATGTCAATCAAATCTAGGGTCCCTAACTATGCTGTAGTAAATTTAAATTCTGGTTCTGATTTGTATTAATTGAAGGAAAGCTTCTGTTCTTCTTAACCGTGAGTTTTCCGTAAAAACAGTCATTGCAAGTGATACTGTATTTAGTCACTTATGCTACTAGAAATATTGAAAAAGAAACAGCAAGGTAAAATATAAAAGTAAAAACAGGAAGGCTGCACTTTTCTCCGATTTGGTTCAAATTCTGGTCGACTTCTGACTACCTCTTTCTATTAAAAGATCAATTTCCTAGGTTTCGTGATGTGGATCAAATTCTTCTATAAAGCATGTGGGCTAAAGACTGCAAAGACCTCCAACGAATCGCTTCTGTTTCTGGAAAGTAACGTGTTACATTGATTCTTAGCTCTATTTAACGGTAGTGTTCTAATTTTTCAAAAAATTTTCTGGTGCGCCACTGTGTGTCTCCACAAATGCATCTCATCTGCCTAATAAGGAAAGTATGAAACTTAAGCTTGCTTTATTATTGCCTTAGAGTTTCAAATTGTTGCAAAAATTTTACGAAAGCATTAAATAATTAAGATTAAAAACACTGTAGATCAAATTATTGTTAGAGAATATAATCAACAAGTTGTAAAAATAACCCCCCCATTAAGTAAAGAGACAGGAAGATTTTTATTACAGAAAAAAATCGCTAGAGACACCTACCCACTAATATGTTTAGGGCACCCATTGCTTATGTTATAAAAAAATAAATCAAAAAATTAGCAACGCCAAAGACAATACGGATATAAATGGGAAGATTAGAAAGATGCATATTTCAGGGAACGGTCATTAACGTTCTGGTATGTTCAGGAATACTAAGGAGCACTAAGTTGAGGGAAGTGAGAGTAAGTATTGTAGAACAATAATTATAATAAACCATATTATTTATTTTGTATCTTATTGCTCAGAGATTAATTGCTTTTCAAGAGAAAATTCAAAATTGGGCAAATTCAAAATGCGTACCTATCGAAAACGTACATACTTCGAAGAGTAAGTACATTTCATTAGATTATGAAGCCAAAATAAAAAATGTTAATTAAAGAAGTTACATTTTCAATCTCATTGACAGGACTAAACGATAACAAATTATCTATTTCATCGAGATAAGGCAAATAGTTTATTACATTTACATATTCAGTTTAAATAAAAAAAAAAAATGTAACAGAAATTAACAACCAGAGCAGTGACTCGTAATCATGATCAGTAGTTAATTAACCCAGCGAAATATTAAGTATGTAGGTACAAAGTATCTTAATATATTTCATCGATTTATCTAATTAATTGATATTTAACGTACATTTTCTCGTTCTAAAAAGCGTTTTATTTTTCAAGATATCTCTAACCTGATCCTCATCCCTGAAGGCAAAGTATCTGCTACAAAATTTAAATGTATTTAGATCAAAGATAAACTCAGGTAGTACTTCATATTTGCAATTAACATTTTAACATTGTTAATATCAGGTTAATTAATAATAAATGAAATTCATTAATTATTGACGAATGAATACGAGAGTTGCGTCACAAAAAATTAATAGAAATAAGTAAAGCTTAAATTTGAGGAAGAAAAACTATTATTAAAGATAGTGACATGTTCAAGGAAATTCTTTTAAAAACTTATTCGATAAATCTCCACACATAGCAAACGGGAACGAGCAGCACATCGCATTATTTATTTATTATTACTCATCATAACAGCGCGGACATTATTTAATTAGCTAGACGCTATTTAAAATTTCATACTTAATATCAAAGCAAATAATGAAGCCACTAGCATAATACAAAGTAAATTTTTAATGAATTGCATGAATTTAATATACTCGGCAATTAAAAAAAATAAAATAATCGACAATCAACAAAGTAGCGAACCATTTCGTATTTAACTACGTTAATTAGTCCTTTTTTTTGATTAATTCGAGAAAATTAAAACTTGGCGATGGCAATCTTTTTAAATACAAACTGTCCCATAAATTCACATTACGCTGTTAATAGAAAAAAGTAATGATTAAAAAAGTCAGTGAGTTGAAAGTGTCTTAACGATATTGCCACCATATAATTTCAAATTTTTTTGATAATAAAAATAAATAATTAATTATTTTACAATCGCAGACTGTAATTGAAGTACAGCTTTCAGATCTGATAATAAGCACTGTTTAGATACGTGTTCAATTCAAAACACTTCTGTGCAATCAACTTGAATTTAATTTTATTGCAGCAACGTAAGTATAGTATAGAAGAGTGGGTAACATATATTAACAAATATTTAAAACAAATATACGAGAGCTTGAAAGTAACATCTGAGGTTTCAAACGACATAAAAGTGCCTTTACATGTTCCCATCCGTTTAACTTGAAAACGATGTGTTATTATTGTTATTACTGGTAATAAAATATTAACTGAAACGGACGACTGCGCCTAATTCTGAATTCTATTTTTCTTCATTTTACAATCGCAAGCAATTACTATAGTTTGTTTCCACAGATCTAATAATAAGCATAGTTTATTTAATAGGGAAAATAAAATACGCCGTTCCTATAAGCAAGTTTTAAATGTGGGACGATATTAAAAGGAACTAAAAAATAATGATTCGATGCGTTTCTCGTTCTGTAAGTAAAAGGGACGTAAATATTTAAATCAAAAGACGAGAGCTGGGAAGTAATAGACTGAGACTTCTAACAAGAGGTAAATGCCTTTGTGTTGTTTCTATTTAATTTGAAACGACATGTTATTATTGTTATTATTGGCAATAAAATATTAACTGAAGCAAATCATTGCAGGCATTTCTGAAATCCTTCTTCTTATTTTACAATCGCAGATATTTTTAAACTATCTCATAGTTTTCAGATCTAATAATAATAAACACCCTTTAGAGTGCACTTAGTGCATTCAAATTGAAGTAAAAGAGAATCATCAATAACTATAAAATTTAATTTATGATTGATCAATTTTGTGTGTACAAAGAAGTTTAATTGTAGGATTGTAATTCGTAGAGTAATTGTCCTTAATATCCTGGCGATAATAATTTCAAAGTGAAGAGTTTACACGACGCAAGCGTGCATTATTCCTTACGCAAATTTAATAAAATGAGCTGTTATTAAGGTAATTGTCCAAAAAGCCCGCATTATCACAACAGAAAACGGTGTTTATCGAACTAATAAATTAGGTACTAATGATTTAATGCCTTAATAACATAAACAATGGAGTCAACGACTCCATGATTGACATATCTAAATTTCCACACTTAAGCATGATATAATAGACACCGATAGCATAAATATATAATTAAACTTTCGAAATTGCTGTAATTTTAATCAATTACCGCCATTATGTGTTTTAAGCAGGGAACTGACTTTGAAGGTCTCTTCAGGAGGGCAAGCTCCTCAAGTTCCCAAACCGATGCGGCTTTTTATATACAGGTGGCGCAGTAGTATTCTTCAATACCTAAAAAAAAATTATTAACGTTTTATTGGTTGGTCAGCTTAAGCAAAAATTGTGGCTGAAATAGTTAATCGACGTGTACCAAAAAAATTAGTTAATCAAAATTATTTTTTTTTAATTTTGCTATTATTTCCCTTTTGTGAAACGTTCAGAAACACTATTTATTTATTTATTTATTTAAATTGCGGGATAATCAAAAAGGCGAAAGTGAAATCGATTTAATAATGATGATGATCATCTACGACTGCATAATAAATAAACCGTACTAAAATAAACTAAGAAAACCTATTTGCAAATTGCTTTTACGTCGCATTATTTATTCATCGAATTCATCTGCGGCTATTTATGTCATTTAGACTTGCACTTGTTTTGATCGAAGTTTCATACTCTAAGATCGCTAATTGGGGATTTATTTGCTTAAATTATTTAAATCGGTTGTAAGATAATGTCCTTTAATTTGACTAGCAGGATTCAAGTAAATTAATAGCGAAACCAACGACAAAAACACAATTAATTTGTTTGTTTCAGATATTTAAATGAAGGTTTGAAAATTTTAACAGTTGATTTTTCAAGCTCTCAAACTGCGAAATTCAAAATCTCTTAAATATAGGGTCTGCTCGTTTGTTGCACTTTCCACAGACCATTTATGTCTTGTTCTAATCTCATATATTAATACGAGATGAAAATACTTTGAGTGCAGACTAGTGCAACAAACATGTGACAAACGTTCAGACGTACAGTATACTTCTTCTCTGAGAAAATCTCAGCAATAGATTTCTGAAATTGGAAAACTCGTTTAATTAAATATTTTTTTTTTATCTCTTATTCATACGAAATAAATATGGAGAGTATCTCTTAATAAAATATTAGTTGCCTTCAGTGGACACAGCAGAGTTGTTGAGGTAATTTAATGTCGCTATCTGAACGGAAGTTAAAACTGCTGACCTCATGCGGTGCATCTTGATAAAGTGAAACAAGAAAATTTTTGTTGCTAATGTATGTTACTGAACTAAATGTAAAGCTCGCACGAAACACCCTCAAGTTAATATTTATTTGGTGTAAACACAACAATAATAATATTTGAGTTGTGCTATGGTGGCCATCATTAATTTGATTTATGTCTTCAATTGACAAGCTACTGTAAAGCGTTTAGAAATACATTTCGTGCCACTTTTCAATAAGTACATTCAGCAGTTAATTCCCTGATTGGGTTGAACGCAGCTGTTGATGTTTTCTCTACGTACTTAGAAATACTCCGAAATATTTCCAAACGAACAACTTTTATTTAACAGGTTAGGGTGGCCATTCTTAGAAAACTAAAAAAAAACGGGACTCAGTCCCAAAGTTTCAAGGTATTATGGAAATGTACATAGGCACATTTTACCAAAAGGAGTTTACTAACAAAAGTTGGGTAAGCTCGCAGCTCAAAATTATTGGCAACTATAGAAGGTGTTTCATTAAGTTACAAACCAAATTTATGTTTGTTGAATGGAAAGCCACACGTATTTTCCACATTTGAACTTCTTTTAAAACGAATTATCGTATGCTGAAAGAGTTGCAGTTCGCGAAAGTGACTGTTGCTGATGGTGCCTTTTTGCCAAAAGGGAACTCTCCCATATTCTAATTTTTGCATTTGTATTTCAAACTATAATATCGCGTTATCTGTTCCATGTCAGAGAAATTTGTCCTTAAAGCATGATGAAATGACTGTTACAATAAATGCGATTGTTTAAATACGATGAACACAAAATCAAGACATTTCTGTTCTGGCGGTTAAAAATAAATGCAGTGACAAAATCTGGGCAAATTGCGATCCGTTTTAAGTTTGTGGGGGTAACGACACACTAACCTAAAAAAAGGGACAATCTAGTTAAAAACGGGACGTCTGGGCATCCCATAATAGGTATTTATAGAGGTGAGATCTCGATCTTTTCGGAATTTTACTTACAACGAAACTTTAATGTAGCAAAATTGAGTTGAGGTTAAAAATTCCGTTTGCAATTTTGATTGCCTGTGGTTCCCTCAGTCATCTAAAACGTATTTCCGAATTCCTTTCAGCTGCTTTACACTGGACATTTTTTTCCTGTAAATGTATTGTTTTGGTTTACTTATGTTCAATCTGTTTTATATTCTTCTCTTTGGGAATTCATCCGACAAACAGGCAGCGTTTAGTGAACAGCTATTTTTCTATAGAAATAATTCTTTCGGTTTGTTTTCTTTTGTGAGATTGCTTAGATAAAAAATTACTCTCTCCAACAGATTAATATTATGTATTTGCTCTAATCTCTAAGTTATTTTCTTTAGTTTTTGTTGATAGAACATGGCGTTTCTTCTTTCTGAATACTGGGCAAATCTTTCTCTAAAAATTATACCATCGCCTTGGCATCTAGTTAAAAACGTTCGCTGTTGGCTCTACAGGATATTTTTCTTATACATTTCTTAAGTGCATTGTTTTCTTCTTGTCTTGTTGTAGTATGTGTTCGCTCTCACATCAGGTACGAATAAAAATACTAAATAAATAAATTTGGTGACGCTGTTTCGTTTGTTTAATTTGTTTCCTTTATGTCTTTTGTATTTCTTTCACGTCAGGTATAGCGTCCTTTTGTACAGGGACATCAAAAATGATTTCAGCCCGCGAACGCGTGAAACATCCCAAGAGAAGTAAATGAAAATCAAATACACTAGAAGGAAAGTCAATGACGAATGCATACCAAACAGAAATAGCAACATCACTTTTCTCAGTGATGCCACTTCTAAGGAGAGAGAATCTAATTCAAATTTGTTACGTGGGATAAAATCATTCGTGATGTACCGTTGTGTATTGAGCAAAGCGTTTCATTTTTCATTTTATCCATAATTTTTCTGTGTCTAGGATTCCATGCGAATTAAAAAAAATACATTAGAATATCTAGAATTCCTTAATTTCAAATTCTGAGTAAATTTTGAATTTTTTAGAAAAACTTTTCATTATCTTTTGCTTGGGTGAATTTTGCTTCTTGTTTTTCTTTTTCGTTTTCTCAATTTTTCAATCTGCCAAAAATGTATCTCAGCATGGTCAAGCTCAATGTGAGAAACTACAATCCAAATGCAGAGTTGTATGCATCCTGCACCATATCAGTTCTTTTCCAAATGCTTCATTTAATTATTACACCGAACTTGAAAGTTATGACAGCGTGAAACTTATTTTTACTAGTTACGTCAACATGTTTCAGCGAAAGCAAAATGAAAATGCGCTCAATAACATTTGCACATGTGTCTGATTTATTAAACATTGCAACCAAATTTGTCACAAACAATTACACCGACGTAGCCTAACGTGACTGCAAAACTTTCAGACTCTGCGAGGTTCTCATTCAGAGACAAAAAGATTATGTATGAAAACTGAGATGTTATAATTGTCGTCAGAAGTTTAGGTCCTTGAAGTAAGGTCTAAATAGCATCAGTTTTTTTTTTCTTTATCATCGACTTACTCACTTCTGTTTTATATAGGTTGTTGAATCAAACTGAGATTAAAGAATTTGATGATAATGGGACATTAAAGTTTATCACATGCGAAAGAGATAGCGTTACAGTACGAGTAGGAAAAACGCTAAGCTGAAACGTTCCAACTTTTTTGCGTACCTGTACCGCTTATTCCCTATGTTCTAACTTCACAACAACTACCAATGTATTGCAACTGAATACAAATACAAAAGTTTGAATTTATAAATAACTTACTAAAAGTTAATGGAATATGTGATGCTACAGTTTTTAATTTTAATTTTCGCAGTAATGCAATAACTTAAGCTATTCCTTACACAAGTGCCTTATAAAGCAAATAAATCACGAAAGGAATGCTTAGCCAGCATGAGCTTGCTCGAGTGGGTTAATTTTTTTTGAGTGATATATTTCCTGATAAGGCACGAATGTAATACATAGTTTTATCCAACACCTGTTTATTATGAAGTCATAATAATGCCGATTTTGAGTAATAGTTTAATTATGGGTTTATAATTCCAATAGTGTTTTACAGACGTCATAATATATTTAAAATCGGCATTATTATGACTTAATAATAAACAGGTGTTGGATAAAACTATGTATTACATTCGTGCCTTATCAGGAAATATATCACTCAAAAAAAATTAACCCACTCGAGCAAGCTCTAAGCTGGCTAAGCATTCCTTTCGTGACTTATTTGCTTTATAAGGCACTTGTGTAAGGAACAGGTGTTGGATAAAAACATTTATTAAGTGATAATCTTGAAAGTTATAATTTTTGTTATAAACAAAAAGGCCCAACAAAATAAAAACAGCTAAAAACATTAGAGTATCTGAACCTACCGCTGTTTACCTCTCATGTAAGTAACAGCACCAAATAAGATCATATTGTTTTGTCTCTTAAGCTTACTACACGTTCAATTCTTACATAACATAACAATATTTAGGAAAGAAACAATCAAAGTTACTCATTTTGTAGAATAAAACTGATTTCAACTTGAATTTCGAACTGAATTATAAAAATTGAATTGGAATTTATCATTTCCGAACCATGTTAACAATGCATTCGATAAATATGCGGAAATATTTCTATGGTGTATCAACATCAAGTAAATTTAAAAGAACGGCATGCAACAATAGAAAAAATACAAATGCATTTCAAATAAAATCGAATTAGAAAATAATTCTGGCTGATGAAGGAACTAAAATCTTCTTGGGTAACTGAGTTTTACCATCAGAAGAACTGGGAATATAATTCTAAAATAAGAGAAAGTGAGGGTACCTTTTTCCAGAATGTAATATAGGAGTATAACTTGAAACAATAATCTCGATCCGTGACAGGTAAAGCAAGACAAACTATTTAAACGCATACAAACGACTATTGACCAAACTTAAAGTCTTCAATCGGTATATCAAATAAATTAATCGAAACTGCAATCTTCCGTTTTGTGAACTCTGTATATCAATTGCTAACGGGAGGATAATAAACACGCAGGAGCTTTATTTTATGACCTGCCGCAGAATTTGATGATACACTTGGTTTCTGGTCTAAAATCTAAAACTTACATAAGTTGAGAGAAGGTAAATATACTTAGCAATAACTGGGATCGAAGGTATGCTGAGCAGACAAATTGGACACGTAAATACTGTAAATATTATAAAAGTCAATTATTAATTCATTAGCGTATTGTATAGTCATCTGAAAGACAAAGTTACACTTTGGGGAAGAGAAGCTAATGCCTTATAGATACATCCTCACATGCTTATGATTTTACGAAGTTGTTTTCTATCCATCCATGAATATCTCAATTTCCGAATTGCAATACAAGCATATTTTTAATCAACTTATTCAGCTCTTCCTAGCTTTGACCCAAGAAATTATACTATGGAAGAAGACAGAGTGTAAAAGGGCATTTCGACTTATTAAAATGTACGATTGGCGTGTCTTTTTACAGCAACACCTAAAGACTAGCCTCATCAGGATAAAACATAGACGCACCACCCAACTACAGATGTAATAAACTATTTATATATAAAAAAAAAAAACATAAAATGTGTAGGTCTCATGACAGTTCCTTGTGGAATACCTACCAAGTTTACGAAGCTTCTTTCGAAAAATTTGATAGAAAGGAAGGTAAAACAAAATATAATCGAATTCGAACGACGTAATGGATGGTATGGTTTCTCGTAACAGGCTTTAGAATTCCAACGGATCATCCACATTCTCAGTATTTGTGGTAAATATACGAAAGGTCATGCGTCTTTGCTCATTATCGTTCGGAACAAGAAAGTATAAATTGGGTATTTTGGTTGCGAGACTTTTTTTTTTGTCATATGATAAATTCATTTGCTGATGAATCTTAATAACGATGATTGAATGTGAAGGATCATTATAGGAGTGATTATTTCGCCATTTCAAATTAAGGACGAGAGTACGGCGGTTTTTCAGTTCACTGATCGTTAACCTTTCCTTTACAAAAAGAAAAAAACAAACCATATGACGTACGTCTATAATGCAACGAATAGTTGCAGCAAGCCAAGCATAGCATACCTGCGCGGCTCTTCAAAGACAGAATGCGGTTCCAGCGATGTGCCATTGTTTTCACACACTGAATCGCAGCAAAAACAAGAGCGGCTGTGGCCAGCGTACTCTTTGATTCGCATTGCGAGTGTCATTTGTTAGCGGACAAACGAGAATCGTTCGTTCTAGGACACCATGCTCCTCGTTACTTTGATCCTTCGAGGAGTGAGTGAGTTATTATCGGATCGGCGGCGGCGACGGCGGCGACGGTGGATACTCTTTTTTTTTAATCATTCGCTGCCTAATATTAATGCGGAGGAATTACGACGTCAGGAAGTACAAGTTGACGTTAATTAAGACATTAAACTCGGTGCTCGGATAAACTGCTAAGACGCAGGAAATTCAATTAATAGACAACGTCGAGTCGAGCTTGTTCTTGTAGGTACTTGCTTCTCTGGAACGTAGTTTCTAAAACATCAATATTACGTGGTTAATTGATTTTTTATTCGTCTGAAAAACAGACACGATCAAATATAAGCGCTGAAGGATGCAAGTATTTGAGCAATAGATAATTATACTTCTTAAGTAGTTAACAAATTACAATTATGTTTACAAACACATACGTACAGAGTTTCCCTTAAATACATTTAAAACGCCTTATTTAGCGGACGGTACAGATTCCAAATTTAGAATTCATGAAGAGATGAAGACAGTCAATAAAAAAATCTCTCATACTCACGGTATATGATAGGACAGGTATACCGACGAGCCCCGCAAAGGTCTACGAAAATAGGGGAAAGAAAACGGTGCAAAGGATAGCCTCAAGAGTGACCAGAGACGCACGTTAAATTATCTCTTACGTAACTTTCATTTGATCTCTCACTTTTCAGGAAGTTTACATTGAACTCTGAACTATGGCTTTTCAGGAAATTTCTACTGAACTTTTTGGTTAGATTTGCACCGCTGAGACTCTTTCATTGGTAGTCTGCCCGTTTTAAATTATAACGCAACTGCTTGTAATGCAGAGTGTGCATCATCGAGATTAAGCACATGGAGAACACAATGCCAAGTAACGTATATTACCCTTGTGATTGTATTACTGAAAACCGATCCGAGCGCGGGCCTTTAGTATGGCAAAAGGAACGGAGTGTAGTATCGCCCACTTTATTACTTCCGCGTTGTGTTCTCTGATGCTCTTTATCTTTGCCGTACAAGAAAAGGGAGTGCGCGTTCGAAAACTGACTCGTTTTCTGCTCGCTTGTTAACTCCTCCAGTTACTTAACCTTGATGTGTACGTTCGACAGTGGTTATCAGCTGTTGCGACACAGATGATGCAAGGTGCACGGTCGTTATTATTGGCCGAAGCTGTGATTGTTTGTTTCAATACAATTTCCGGCTGTTTAATAGTTGTTCAATTTCATTGAATCAATCCCGTTGATTAATCAAAGCTTTTAACTTTTATTGAAACGATCATTTCTTTGAAATGACGTTCACCTGAATTAATTTCCTTTCTGGCGTATAGAATCAGTATTATTAATCAATGAAATTGACTAGTGAGAACACGACTTGATCCTTCAATCATCAATTCAATTTCATGGACTCAATTCTGTTGATCAATCAAAGTATATCCTGCTTTTCACTTTTATTGAAATGAAAAATTATGGATCAATTTCGTTGAAATGCCGTTCATATTAATTAACTGCCTGTTCGTGGTATAGAATCAATCAAATTGACTAGTGAGGACCCGGCTTTATTAAGCATTTTTATCGTGGAGTGTAGAACTAGGGAGTTTAGTTGCTCTTTTCTATTTTGAGCCAACTCCTTCGCATTGAAGCCCTTTTCCCCGTGCCACTTTCCTTACTTCATTTTTCCATATTTTCAAGGCCTCCAAGGGTCCATTCTTTTAGTAAGATTATAGTCCGTCATCCGTGAACGTTTTTCAGCCATCCTAGTTGTCTTTCTAGCGTCAATTATGGTGTTCTTTCTTCTGTCGACCGGAGTCGACACTGTATTTTTTGCATTAATTTCAGAATTATTTCTAATCGCCCGCAGCTGCATTTAATCATATTTCGTGGGAATTAAATTGAATGTTGTTTCTGAACGTCGAGAGGTTGTAAAACTCGGCATCGCTTCAGTTTTTTGTGTCATCTGGCTCCTGCGAAATTCCTTTTTTTGTTAACTCGTTATTTCGACAGAATTATAAATTCCTTTCATACTTGACATGTGACGCCACTGGTTCCTCTTTATATCATCTTATACACGGTTGGCTTTGGCTTATGTCACGATGGTTGTGATTCGTACGAACACTTCCTTTCATATTTCGGGGGCGAAGCCAAGTTTGGCTTTATTAATTTGTGGCGAGCATGTAGCTTTAATCTTCCTTGTGATATCCTCAGGACATGGTGGTGTGTTTTGTATGGGGGTTGAGGTCCCATACATTTCCTGGTGAACAAGGCATATATGTTGTAAAATTCATTGTTTTAACACTGTAGAGGACGTCTTAAAAAAAAAATTTGTTGCAAATCGTTTGTGATTGCAGTGAAAACCTCGAGCACCCTCTGTACAGCTGTTTCAACCTTATTTGGGGCTTCTTCAGCAGAGACGTAGCTCGACATTTTCACTGCAAACCAAAAACGACTTGACCAATTTATTCGCAATTGTCAATGTCAGGTGAAAAAGCGATCGTAGGATGTCGCTGTTTTATCCATTCACTATAGAGGACGTAACTTAAACTAAACTGAAGAAGTACGATGAAGGAAAAAATATGTAACACGTTGATTCCAGGTTAGATCATTAACAGTTGTAATTTATAAAAGCAAGAAGAAAGATTCAATGTGCGTTTTCCAGGAAACCCCCACGTTCATCTTCAAAATAACATTCACCAATTGCAGGTTGGTTAAAAAAAAGATTCAATTCACATTCGAATGGATTCGTGACCGATCCACAACGATGCAGTTTTTTCGAAAACTTTTAACAAAGTCCATGTAAACATCATAAATTTATTATTGTTTACGAAAGCTGTTAATGACACAAAATTTGCAAAGAATTTGCAACGGTAGGTTATAATTAGAAACAATGTAGATGTTGTGGTGTGTAAGTACAAATCAGGATGGTATTGTGATAGTTTGACCTTGAATATTTGAATGAAGCATGAAGATGTTCTCATACATTAACAAATTCCAATTGTTAATGGTAAAAGATATTTTCTCCTCGTTTAATTCTGGTTTACTTAAACATGGTTGGATCGGTTGTGGTAACTAGTCTGTATATAGTATATATCAGGATAGTATTGTGACAGTTTGACCTTGAATATGTCAGCACAGATATTCTCATATATTGGTAGGTACAACAAATTCCAATTATTAATAGTAAAAGCGATTTTCGTATTTCTTCTCCTCGTTTAATTCTGATTTACTTAAATATGGTTTGATCGGTTGCAAAAGTCAACTGTAGTCGCAGCATGCAGGATCTTGCTTTGTGTAATCCTGCCATAATGTTATCTGAAACTTGTCAAAATAAAATCGGTAAAGCGAAATAGCTTAGAAGCGAGGAGAGATGTGTGCGTGCAGGTACACGCTGAAAAGCCTTTTGTTTCTCAAACAGAATAAAACGAGAGAACATCCAGTAGTAGGTAGGCATGGGAATCTACAGGCGTTACAGCGTGTTTTAACATCCTTTTGTTTATTATCTTGATGCGTCATTCACGGTAACGATTGCACTCCACTCGCTGCCAATCAGCACTGAGACGAGTCGCCACATCTTTGGGCCTCGTTCGTAATCCATATTTCATATTCCAATAATAAATAATAATAATTAGAGACCGGATTTATAAGTTTTTACAAGTTTTTTACTCTAACATACCTAAACTTGGCGTTTTGTATTTATATGTTTGTTGATTAGAGAAGCCCAAAAATGGTAGTTTTATTTCGCATATAACTAATATGCTATTTTAGACTTTTAGCGCATATTTATTTATTTATCCATATATTGATATAAATAACATTATAATTCCATATACGGTCAATATTCAAGTCTGCAGCTTTTCCAAGAAGTAATTTATTCTCCTCAAAGACTGGCCACTTTATTTTACGATTTCCCGGAATGTGATTTTCTGGGAATCTGTAACGACTTGCACTTGCATTTTGCACTTATGTTTTGCATTTCAGTTTGAGATAAGAACTCCGTGAATGTGTATGACTAGTGACTAGTGTATTTATCAACGCGAATTAGTTGTTATTTTCTTATTTAATTTAAAGACGAAATAAATTCAGTGCTTATCTTTTCAAAATGCCGAAAGTAGCATCCTCTCGATCCGAGCTATTGAAAAAATGGATTAAAGCATCTAAACATCTAACTACAGATGGAAAAGTTATTTTTTGCAATGCATGCTCAAAACAGGTAGATACCTTACAAATTCTCTTAAAAATCACATTTTCATTTTGACAATATTTTAAGGTGTCGTCAGACCAAAAGTACCAGATTGATCAACATTTGGCTACAAACCTCCATAAGGAGTCGGAGAAAAGATGTGTGTCTAACTTTAAGCAGTCTTTTATTTCTTCAACAGCCAGTAACTCACAGGGCAGTGACACAGGAAATGAATTCTTTTTAGACTTGTGCAGTGCTATGGCAGAGTCAAACATTCCTTGGCATAAACTTGAACAAGCAAGTTTTCGAACTTTTTTGGAAAAATATTGCAATCGTCATATTCCAAATGAATCGACTTTGCGGAAAAACTATCTAAGTATATGCTACCAGCAACGGATGAAGAAAATAAGAGAGAAGCTTAGCGACAACAATATTTATAGAGTAGTTGATGAAACAACAGATGCCTGCGGTCGTTATGTAGCAAATATGTTAGCAGGAGTATTAAGCAACACAGTTGCACCAATATCTTATTTGGTAAATAGTGCAGTTTTGGAAAAAACAAATCATTCAACGATCGCACGTTTTATTAACGACAGCTTGACACTTTTATATGCACCTAATCAAGTTAAATCGGAAAATATATTACTAATGGTGTCTGATGCAGCAGCCTACATGATAAAAGCAGGACAGGCTTTACAGGTGTTTTACCCAAATCTGATGCACTTCACTTGTATGGCTCACGCAATGAATAGGCTCGCTGAATTGGTGCGACCAGAATACCCAACAGTAAATAAGTTGATCAATAACGGAAAAAAGGCGTTTCTTAAAGCCCCACTGCGTATACAACACTATAAAGAATTAGCTGCTGACCTGCCATTACCACCAGAACCAATAATTACGAGATGGGGTACGTGGCTTGAAGCAGAAAATTTTTACGCAGATAACTTTAAACAATTAAAGGAAATTTTCTTAGAATTGGATGATTCCAATTCAGCGGCTTTAAGAATTTGTAAGGAATGCATGTCGAACACAAACATCGGGAATCAATTAGCATTCATTAAAACTCATTTTTCGGTTTTAATATTCACCATTAAAAAGTTGGAATCATCCCAGACGGCTCTATTAGATTCTTTTGAAGTGGTCGATGATGCAATTGAAAGTGTAAAATCAATTCCAGGGGAGATAGGAGAGAAGTTAACGGCAAAATTAGACAAGGTTCTATTACGTAATCCTGACTACAATAAAATGAGGAAAATCTGTTTAGTTTTAAAAGGTCAAAGTGAAGAGGATTTGGACATGGACCCCAAAGATGTAGCATCCATGAAATTTGCGCCCATTACTTCATGCGATGTCGAGCGTTCGTTTTCCTCTTATAAAAATATTTTGACAGACATACGACAAAATTTTACCCCAAATAAGTTAAATCAACTGTTGATTATATTTTGTAATCCTACTATTTAAGTGTTAAGTGTTAAAATTACTTATATGAAACAATTTATGTTTATATTATTCTAAAGTATGTATAAGTAAAATAAAATTTTTATCGCATATAATATCCATATTTTGATCCATTTTAATCGCATAAAAAAAACTTATTTTCCACTTTTTTAGCACATATAAATCCGGACTTTAATAATAATACAAGAAGCCACATCACCTCAGACTTGTACAACATCAAGTTACTTCGATTTGAAACACAGAATGTCGTTAATCGATTATAAACAGCAAAGGTCCTAAGGCAGGGGTCTTGGGGAACTTTACATTTAATTGTCTCTTCCATAGTTTTCTGTTCTTATGAGTGAATTGAATTTTTACGGAAACCAAATTGAATTGGATTGAATTTTTTTTTATAGAATATACAAGTATTAATACAGTTGATCTTTGAAAATTGTTTCTATGGTTTCCTGGATCATTTACATCGCCATTGTTGAAGACTGGAGTAACTTTCGGAATTTTAAAAGCTTCAAGAAAAGTTCCTTCAGAATTCTATTTTACATGCTACTATATTACATTAATGTTATTTACTGTTCTTACTGAACTTTGTTTTATTTGATTTTGCGTAGCTTAAAAGAACATTATTGTATGGCTTGAAATTTTTAACGAATTTCGTTTTTCGAATGAACACTGTGGCAAGTTCGTTCTGAAACTATGTCGATAAAACGAGTTGAATTTATATTTTATTTGAGTGTGGGACCGTGCACGGGCTTGGCGCAATCTTCCTCGCTCCGTTGCACTTGCGATTGTTCCGTCACCGGAAGCGCACTCTTTCAACTGTCACAGTGCCGATGCCTTCGCCTGTCTCAACTTCATTCGCCCTCGACGATTTTACTTGCTCTCGAATCCGAGCGTGTAACTTCGCCGTGTTCTTCAACTATTGTTCGTCGCATGAAATCAGAGAAAATCGAAAAATGCACAGCAAGAAGAACAAGTTACGAAATGGGTTGGAGTTGTACTATTTTATTTTGTTTTATTTTAATTCTATTATTATTCTATTGTCTCATTAGTGATACATTTTGAATACCAGAAAATCTGTTTGTAATTATTTAAGGAAAGAATGGAAATTGAATTTTTCCTCTTTAAAAAAAAATTGTTGTTCTTTTTCCTAAGCTGTTAGTTTTTTTTAAAAGGTGAAATTGAATTTCTTGGACAGATTTGTTGTTTTCAAATTTCGACAAAACCTATCGTGAATTGTTTATGTTTGATAGACCTGCCCTATTTGACAAAAAGAAGCAATTTTTGTTTTCATAGGTCAGATAGTTTTTCCAAATAAAAAAAAAAAAACAGAAAAATGTTTGATTGTTTTAGCATATGATTTCTGTCGACCTTTATTGGCAACGAAGAAAAACAGAGAACTAGCAATTCTTGTATATTAAGTAGAACCATGAAGTACGTGCTGCGTACTATGATATTCCATTTCTCCGAAGAGGAGAAGGAGACAAGGTGAACCACTTACCCCTTAAACTAGTTTATTTTCGTCTAGGCGGGTGAGATTTTACAGAAGGATGAGAATAAGAATGAGATGTAGTGAGTGTAAAGGCAGAAAATTATGATAAAGAAGCCATGCCATTACTTGCAGAGACTAAAAGAGAATTTGCTCGAACTGATAAATAAATAGACAGATATTGTATTGATGGTAACAAGTTTAAATACGACAACTGATATTGAAAGAAGAGACCAATGCAAAAGGGAAATAAAGAAGATGGGAGTGAAGGCAGAAGATAAAGGAAAGACATGTTACTAGTTGCAAAAAGAGTGAAGGAGGAATCTGATGGAAAGAAAGAACGACCCAGAAGACCGGAAGATACTTGACACAGAAGATTAAAGGACAACTAACGATGAGAATGCGCATACAAACAAGACGAGTAGAAGAAAAAGAAAAGGTCAGAAAAGATGAAGATACTAAAAGAAGATCTGAATATACTTGTCACAGAGGTTCAAGGACAACTTAAGATAAGAACGCACAGACACACAAGACGAATGGAAAAGAGAGAAAAGGTGAGAGAAATGAGGATACAAAAAAAAAGACTCGAAGATACTTGTCAGAAAAGATGAAGATACAAAAAGAAGATCCGAATATAGTTGTCACAGAGGTTCAAGGACAATTTAAGATAAGAAGGCACAGACACACAAGACGAATGGAAAAGAAAGAAAAGGTGAGAGAAATGAGGATACAAAAAGAAGACTCGAAGATACTTGTCAAACAGTTAAAGGCAACTTAAGATAAGAATTCCCATACAATCAAGATGAGTGGAAAAGAAAGAAAAGTTCAGTGAAGATAAGTACTCAAAAATATACTGGTTACTCCTTGCGAAGTATTTTTGAATTGCAATGCAACGAAAGAATGGATGGTTTGAAATTGGAAGGAAGAAGAAAGGATGACACAAAAGAAGATACATAACTGCTTGCAGAAGTTGAAGGGCGACTTGATTGACCTGAAAAGAGCAGAGTAAAAAGAAAATAGAAGACGACAATACTTGACTCCTTGCAAACACTGGAGAGCAACAGATCTTGCGCTGACAAAAAGAGCTGAAAAGAGCAGAGTGAAAAGAAAATAAAAGTCGACAACAAAGAAGAAGACACTTTACTCCTTGCGAAAATTGAGGAACAACAGCTATTGCTGACAAAGAAAGGTGAAAAGAGCGGAGTGAAAAAAAAATAGAAGACGAGAATAAAGAAGAAACAGAAACTGGAGAACAACAGCTCGTGCTGATGCTTAAAGAAGAAAAGAACAAGGAAACACAATAGTTTATAGTAGACAAGAACGATGAAGTAGAAAATACCATAGTTACCACTTTGCAGAATTTAAAAACAACTTATACTCTTATACTCACATATGTTAGAAAGGTAAGGCAAGTGGTTGAAATGGAAACAAAGAGGATGAGAGGGAGGGAAGAGAAAACGAAAGAGTCAAAGACGTACGCAGAAATTATAACAACTTGCCCGAGGTGAAACATACAGGAAGATGTATGAGTAGAGTAATGAGAAAAGGAAACAAAGAAGTGAGTCTGACGTTTCCTTAAATCAGTAGCCGGCAGTCCTTTTCCGACCCTTTATGAATTTCACCGGTGGATTCTTCTTTGCTACCGATATTATGTCATTGTAAGTCCGATCTGCATTCATTGTGTCTACCATTTGGTTCAAACGAAAATCTGCTATGACCACAAGTTGTTATCATTTGGTTCAAACGAAAAATCTCTAGATACAATGATCACATTGTATATTTGTAACATAAAAATACTTTTGCATAAGTGAAAGGGTGCTTGAAGTACATCATAATAGACGTTTTCTTCAATTGATTCTTCTTTGGTAGAACTACTTCCTATTGTTTGTTTTTTAAATAGTATCGCAATAATTAACGAACAGCTTTAGTAAATTTTATTTGTTACTCTTTGCCGAATCTGAAAGCAACTTGCTCCTCGAGCTGACGCAGAAAAACAAAAAGAGAGTTTGAAATGGAAGCCAAGTGCGAGATAAGACAAATGTGATAGAGAAGAAAATGACAGATAACGAACGACGAAGATGCAGAAGTCACAGAAGTCATGAATTAATAAGGTTGTCTCTCTAATCTCTGATAGAAAGTTAATTTAGTCATGATTTTTGTTGGGCAACCAAAATTAAGAATGTAAGGGTTAGACAAGAGAGAACATTAATTTTTTTAAACCTTTAGTAAATGAATAGGAAATATTATATTGACTGTACTTATTGCAAACCGCAACCTTTTTTTGTGGCTTTTTAACTAGTAGATTGGCAGAGAATGTCCATTTGACCCAAAAACTGAAAACTTTAGTGGCTTCTGCGTAAGTATAGTCAACTAAGCTTATTATTATTTAACACATTGGAGTAATCCATTGAAAACTGTGAACAACATACCTAGACGAACATTTATTGTACTCTAAATACATAGTACCGTTGATTTTGATGGAGGCAGAAGTGAACTCTAGTCTAAAAGAGGATTGCTTTCACCATAAGAACGTCGAAACTTTTTATTTTTTCGATTTCTCTGAACCAATCTCGAAGCAACACCAAAACATACATAAAGAAAACTCACGCTGTAATTCTCAACTAGATCGTAAGCATCGTAAGTCATTGCAGAGTTATTTAAGTATACAGGCCGTAAATAATTACATTACGATGCTTACGATGAAGCTTAGGCAGCATTTTTTTTTCTTTAAAAATTATGTAACCGAAGATTTGTTCAAAGATTCCTCCAAATTTCTCTCCAGGTTGCTGTAAGTTTAAATCATTCAAGAAGTCTGTCGAATTATGGGCGGATTTTGGTAATCAAGTAATCCATGTTTTGGATCTGATCAATAATTTTGGTGCACGACTGAAAGCCGTTGTTTTCTATTTTCTGAAATCCTTGCTATAGATACTCGTGCATGCGAATCACACCCTTAAGAACAATCAGCGTAAGGGTTAGGAAATTGTCAAATGGTATCATTTCAGTTAAGGCGTTGTAGTAGATTCTGAGTGTGTCTCAAATCAATTTTTCTCTTATAAAACACGATTTGACGTTTTTCTAATTTTCTTATCGCTTATTGGTTTTTTCCGACTTATTTTAATTTGGGACGCTTCTTTCTTGAATTAGCTGTATCTTTTGTGACACATTTTATCTAAAATTTTGAGCAATTTGACAAACTACTTATATTTTCGGAGAAAATTAAAAAGTGACTTCCCGGTGATACCATTCACTTCACGACCATTTTCTTCTTTTTGTTTTCCTGTTTTGGAGAACATTTCCTTTTTTTTTTCAAGTAAGTGTGCATCTTCTCGTTGATGTTAATACAGTTTTTCAGTTCTTTGCTACTTCCAAAATTTTAAATTTGTCAATCACTGTTACTAAAACTTCAAATCTCTCCTTGACCATTTAAAGAAGAAGATCTGCTGTCAGACTTTATAACTCTTTCTTATTTGCTTTTTTTTTCTCTAAGCTCCAATGAACGCCACTGACAATCACTGTGCGTTTTCATACATCTCATGATTAATTATATTCTGCTTTGGATTGGTTACAATTTAAAAGCACATCCAATATTGTCATGACGATAGTCCTGCATCAGGATATCAGGTGAAACCGGTAGCTAAATAAAAACCACGTTTAAAAAATTAAAAGCCCATCGATTTTTATTATTAGGTGTGTGTTTTTATATAAAATGTTGACTTGTGATTCAGTTCTTTCGAATGCATACCCCTACACAAACGGATGAATGAACTAGAGGTCTGTCGCAATATCTTGTCATCATATCAGGAAGGGAGAGTCCTCGTTTTGTTGTCTACAGGTTACCGGAAGCGGCGGTCACTGGCCAAGGGACAGCGTGAGATTTTGTTTAAAATGCGTGCATACAAACGCATACAAGCATGCATTGTGTATGACACAAAACATAAACTCGAGGTATGTACACTACATGCTAAAATTTTAAGTAGTTTTTTTTTTTTCTTCAATAACTATAAAAGTATCTATGTATGTACATATTGAAGGGGTATACTATTGATTTGAATTTCAGGTGTGCCAATACGATTTTAGGTGGAGCGGACCTAAGGTGATTTGAAATTTAAATAGAAACAAAGTTTAAAATATTTTGGCCTTTTTTTTTAAATTAAGAAATTTTGAAGAAATAAAAAGGTTTGGTTGTTTTATTTTCCAATTTAGATCCTGAGTTCCCCCGGTGCATTATTACTTGGCTTATAAGGTGTTAGCAAAGCAAAAATGTGAGTCTAGCCTTTGAAGCGCAAATTAAAATAAAGATATAGTAAAATACTACAATTATGTGGAAAAACATCATCTAACAAAAAGATATAAACAGTATAATACCATGGCTCGTCATTGTTCATAACTTAAACACATGTTTTATATTAATAGTGTAGTCGCCATCGCGAATTATGCTTTTGTAATCGATTTTAGTTAAATTATGGTAATCTGGGAAATAATCGTGGTCGTTTCAGATTTTTGCTTTCGAGCAGCGAATCCGGCTCATCATTTTGAGCAGGCGGAAGTCGGCCGCGAACGCCGCTGCTCGCCGCTGATTATGCGCAGTTTTACCCAAATTAATACTTTTGCCAAATTGGCTCAAAAATTACATAAATTACGCGAAACTGCTATGCTTTTCCGTCGCAAATTTTTGGCGCGCCTGTTATTTTAGGTGAAATATATCACGTAACCAGCAGTAATAATTTCGAACGTCACTAAATGTTTATGTAGATAGCTCATTGGGTGAAATAAATAGGACCTAATTTAAATTCTCAAATTCTGCGGTATTTAGTTTTTATGTTCGTAGCACAACACATGTACAAATAGAACACAAAAACACAGAGTTAATCGATTTTCAAAAAAAATTAAGGCCAATGCAAATAGAAAAGGCACAGAACCAAATGACCCTGTGAAATACATAAACAAGCAAGAAATTATAGTGAAGGGAAATGATTATTTAGATGCCGAAGGAAGCAATGTGGGTTTCATGAAATCCTGTTGCTATAAAGAAGGAGGATCCGTATACTTTATCTACAACAGTAAACGTAGTTAGTTAGCTTCCTTGTTACACATATGGAAAAAATTCTTTCATGAAAATTCCTTTAAAAAACACATACGGAACAAATTCTTTAATGAAAAGTTCTTTAAAAAATAAAAGCAGGTGTTGCATATTTTCTTTTCAGAACAAATCTCTGTCTGTCTGTTCGTTCTCATGAGGATTTTTTTAATGAGTTTTTGAAAATAAATCAAAAACTTGTAGCCTATTCTGTGACATGAAAATAAATAATAAAGACAAGTTTCCGAGGACAAGAGATAAACATTTCAAAATTTCAAAGAGACCACCTAAGGCAAAGACAATTTTCAGACAATAAAAGGTAAAACCTGCATCTTTTAATTTTTTCTTAATTTCGGACTTTCGTCTTCACAGAAGACAAAAGGCAAAACTTAAAAAGATGTTGCCGAAAACTTGTAGACAGAGTAAAGATAAATTTTCGTCTTCTTTGTTCGTCTTGTCTCCAAAAAGTTAAAGAAAAGCCATTAAATATAACAAAAGGCTTCTATTATTATCAGCTTAGTAGACCTTCAATTTTGTTTTAGTTTTAATCGATTTAAAGACAACCACTACGGACAATACAAATAAGGGAATTTGCCTTTCATCTTCTTCCATTATTTTGTATTATTTTATCTTAGGAAATCAGAAGGTAAAACGTTTTAGGAAAAATACGAAACACATGGCAATATGTTCCTAACTTTTGTATTGACGAACAAAAATCATGCAGATAAAAGTATTTAGGGACATTACTTAAAACGTCTAAAGAAAAAGTCCTCTCCTGGTCCATCTTGGATCCTAGGAAATCGTTTTAAGCCGGCCAAATATTTGGCAATGTTGAGTTGCTTGTCGAGATTTCCAAGATCCGGTGCCGAAATAAGAAATGCAACAATCCAAGACTGTTTTATTTTCTATCACTTACGAATCTAGTAATGACTCAGGGCAAATAGTAAAAGAATAATAAATAAATAATAAAAAGAAGCTTCGAGAGACTAAAAGTTTATAAAAAATTTTGTTCAAATCGTTTTTGATTGCAGTGAGAACCTCGAGCAGCCTCTGGACAGCTGTTTCAGCCCTGCTTGGGGCTTCTTCAGCAGAAACGTAGCTCGACATTCCCACTGCAGACCAAAAAGGACTTGCTCAATTTATTCGCAAATGCGATGTAAGAATGATGAACATATAAAATAGCGACATCTTACTATCGCTTTTTGACCTAACATTGCAGTAGGATAGACAAATTGAAGCGGGATTTGCTCCTAATGAGCCCCCATGCAAGGCGGCCATGCTTGCTGTCAAAGCAAATCCCGGTTCAATTTGGCTATCCTACTGCAATGTTAGATCAAAAAGCGATAGTAAGATGTCGCTATTTTATATGTTCATTAAAAGTTTATAGTTCTTCTTGGCATTGGATTATTTTGCTTCATTCATAAATTATTCTGAATCCTTTTTTCTCATTAATTATTCCTTCATCTCTTTGAACATTTTCAGTCTTCTGCCAACAATTTTCACCCTTAAATGTTTTATTTTCGTGTTCTTGTGAATTGCAGGATGATATAGCGAGTAGAAACACTTTAGAAAACAAGCTAAAGCAAATAATAATATTTGCGAAATGTCAAGTAAAGTAATAAATAACATTTTCTAAAGTGTTTTTTTTTGTTTCATATCTTTCTTAAATGTTTCCTCGATATACTTCATTTAAGTATTTCATTTTCGATTCCACAACCTTGTCTTAGGTCCTTTATATTTTAACTGTGATTTCCTTCAGTTTATCCCTAGGTCTTTCAATAAGGGCGTTTAATCTTTCAAACTGAATAAATCGAATAAAGGGTGTTGTATGTGAGGTGTGGCGAAAATTTTTATTGTAAATTGAAGTATATTATTTTTAATGCCCTTATGTTTTAAAGATAACCTCGGGCAAGTATCCTCCGCGGCTTTTCGATCCGAGAGAATCATTTCTGTATTATTTTTCATACTTACTTCTGTATTATTTTTCGTACCTACGTCAGTAAACTTTAGTCGGGTTTAAGTATTAGGCCTTCTTGAAGCTACGCTCAAAAAACAACTACATCCTACGCCAGTAAAACTTAAGTTTAATAATGTTGTTCTCCAATTAATTGGTCGTTTGGTAACTTTGATTTGTTGCCAGAACACAGCCCCCAAACAAGTTCAAATATATTAAATAGCACGATTTTGGCGGCCAATTTATTTCACTTTTCTCGAAATAATGCGACCTTGAAATTTCTCGCTCAGTAACTCCAATGTGTCACCAATTGTTTGGCATATGCAGCACCATCTTGCTTGAATCACATGTCGTCCAGGTCCGCATTCTCCAATTTAGGCCAAGAAAGATTGCTTATAATGGCTCGATACCGTTCGCCGTTGACAATTACCGACTAGGGCCTTTCTCATTTCGGAAGATAACAGATGGACACCGTCCAATCAAAATCCACCCCAAACAGTAAGTTTTTTCTGGATGCAAGGATGCTTCTGGAAGTTTTTGGGATTAATATCGTCCCAGATTCGACAATTTCACTTGTTTACGAAGCCATTAAGCCAAAAATGCGAGCACTTCATCGCCAAAGATGATTAGTTTAACTTGAAGGCTTCCGCTGCCGTCGTCCATTGTTGAATTTCTGGCTTTCGGTTGGAACCGCGTCTCCTCGGATTTCTTCTACTGCCGACGTTTCGTTCTCCATTACAGAAGAACTTCCTCAGAGCTACTGTGGCTGGTGGCGGTGCTGCTACTGCTAGTGGGCTTGCTGCTGCTTCTTGTAAGTCGTTGAGACTGACTCAGTCTTCATTCCAAGCTATCTTACCTCACGACTCATGAAGTGAGGTTCCTTCCTCCTCAAACTCAAGCGGCACTTCATAATTAAAGCACGAGGAGACATGTTAACAACTTCTATAGACGATGTCTCATATACTGTGTTGATTCGTTTTTCAGACAGGGAAATTTGCAAGCATTGGCCCTCCTGTACATTTTTAAGTAAAACTGCAGATAAATAATTTGTTCAGAATCTTAAAAGGCGTGTAATTTCTTTCGATATGATAAGAAAGGATATGTGCCAGTTGTATCAAGGAGGTGTTGTACCATGGACTGACCTTCAACTGAACAAGGTTCAAAGTAAACAATTCGCACAGAATCTTAATGACACATGGCCAATTAACATTCATAAATAAAATTTGATGCAATTTTGTTCACTTTGAACCTGGTTCAGTTGAACCTCGGTTTAAACTCCTCTGGTACAACTAGCTCTAAAAAAATTTCCAGAAGTGGCTGAAGAACGAATCAACTCATGGTGTATTCGATAGGGGATAGACGGAGATCTTGATGTGGATATTGAGAACATTATTTTAAGCATTACCTCGAACTGAATTTGGAAGCAACGTAGAATCTGAATGTTCTTAACCCACGATCTTCCAAGTTTTGCAAATCATTGATTTTACAATGGCCCTCTGGTGAAGAGGAAACGCTCTCTTAAAAAAACTGAAGTTTGACACAGCGATCTTGAGATTATGTAAACTCTGCAGAATCTCGTGACTTTTGCTCTAAAGGCGCGTTTGCACGAGGCCACTAGCTGGAGTCATGTGACTCCACTCCGTCGACTGTATTGGCTGGCTTCGTGATACTGGCCTGTTTACTGGCCTTGTAGAAACGCGCCTTAAGTATTTGGCCTTCCTGAAGCTACGCTCAAAAAACAACTACATCCTTCGTGCAAAAAACCAGATATTTAAATAAAAAATTAAATACTGGACGTCCATTCAGTGTTTTAAGTTATTTAGTTTTGGTGCATGAAGCTAATGGTAGGTTTTGTAGCTGCTTACCTAATTATTACTTGTAAACTACCTTAGAGCAAAAAATACTTTCGTAATAACAATACTTAAAATATTTTTCAAATATGCCTTAAAAATTTTCATAAACGAAAAAAAAAAGCACCAGAAATTTCGTAATTCCAAGCCGCAATTCCCCTGCAATTTGCCACTTCTACATAAAACAACGCCGGCAAACATATTCTAATTTCGCCATTCATCGGACTTCGTTACACAAGATTTATCGGAAATAACCCCGAGATACAGAATTTGCAAACCGACGGAAGGGCTTTCCCATTTCGCGTGAATTTAAACACGGGCTTCGCGCGCTGTTATTAAAATTTTTACGGAGAGCAAGAAGCATGTGTTATTACCCGCAATAAGTTTCGAATCCGGCCGATAACTAATTTGCATTGCATCCATCTACTGTCTTCGTGCTATAAGGCAGAGAATCGCGTCCCGTGTTTTATGGGGCCGAAGGTAATGTTAATTTGACACGACATAATTAAAAGTTAAACGGGAACTGCTGGAAGTTTTCTACGTTTTGTGTTAAATTGTCTGGGTTTTATTGCCGGGGAAGTTTAAGCTGCAGATTCATCGTGGTTATGCAACTAATTTTATTGCTACTATGTAGTACGAGTAAGTACATTCGCGGTATGAATATTTTAATATTATCAGTTCCTCATCACATGAATATGCGATATGTTTATGGTCATTCATCTATGACCAGGTCTCGTTTAGATTTCTTCCGCGTTTAACATTGTCGGTTTTGTCTTTTATGTGCAAATCGAATTTCACCTTAATCAATTTTCTTATACATTCGTGAGAAACTGGAAGAACTAATTGTAAGTCAACAATAAAAGATAGTTTGAGATACAACGAGGACGAGTTCTTAAATTATCTATGATTTTTTTTCTTCGTTGAAGTGAAGTTTCTCACAGAACACGTTCTATTTTTTTTATTTTATCCAATACATGTTTATTATGAAGTCATAATAATGCCGATTTTGAATATATTATGAGGTCTATAGAACACTAGTGGAATTATGAACCCAAAATCGGTATTATTATGACTTCATAATAAACAGGTGTTGGATAAAACTGTGTATTACACTCGTGCCTTAACAGCTTGTATAATAAATAGCTATTATTTTATGTCAACGAATCAATAAGTCTAATGAATTTCAAAATGTTGTTTTATAAGTAAAAGGGCGTTGACTTTAAACATCTGTAAAAATTTTGGTTCTTTTTATTCTAAATTTAAAGTTCTCATATGTATGGAATCACAGTTTCTTTTATCATCCTCTTCTCTACGGATTGTTTGCATTTGATTCGATTATTTACGGAATTAATTAAGTTATTTTAGAACTTGAAAGAAAAAATACAAAACGACGAATTTAAAATGAAGAAATTTCCGATCTGGTCAATTAATTTAATAATAATTATGATGAAACGGAGAGAAGAGAAAAGTCAAAGAGGTATTCGAAATTCGGAAGCGTAAGCCTAATAACACAGAAACCGCAGATTTCGTAAAATAACACGAAAAAATATGATAATTAATGCAAATCGTCCAGACGCGACGCCCAAATTTCGATGCACCCGGCCAAAAAATCCCGCGTTCGGGACCGTTTCGGCTTCTCATCTTTTACATGCCGAATATTTTAATAATAATAAAGTGTATTGGCGCCGGCAAGTAGGAATTTTTATGCGCATTAATTATATAAATTGTCTAGACCTAGGAAGCAACACATGTTTCGTCCAACCGATAATTATTTAATCTGATTTAATTTCACTTAGCCGTTTGGTTTAAACATTCTGCTAATTTCTGTCATTCCTGATTTGACTTTAACGACCAGCAAAATGAGAAAATAATTTCGACCAAGCAAGGCTCTTCAGCATATTCCTATAAGTCAGAGAGCTTTAATTGCAAATTAAACATCCACAAAGTTTAGTTTCGGTTTCATTTAGTAAAGAAAAAAAAAATAAGAAACAAACCTACTCAACGAATAAAATAGGAAACTCTTCTGTGCAATCTTATTATCTCTTGAAGAAATTAACAGCTAATCTCAAAATCTCAAAATTCTTTGAAGCACAAGAAGCGAGAGCAGACCAACGTAAGCGCCAGTCGACGTTTCATTAAATGCGGCGCAAAATATATCAGAAATCAACAAAATAAAAAAGACCGTGAACATTCTTTTACTTAATTTTGTTCATGGTGATGGTGCAGTGCACACTTGTTAGTTTTACAAATTGCCGCGACTAAACCTGCGGTCACTTATAACAAGTCAATTGATGAAAACGTTTCGCAAAACGAAGTGCGAAGTCCAAGCGTGTTTAATTTGATTTAAATAATTAACTTTTCTATCAGAAAAAAAAATAAGTTTTCCTTTCTTTTGTGACAGGTCCATGAAATCGTAATGGAACGGTTTTTATACTTAAAATTGACCTCAGAAAACTGAGCAGCTTTTTTTCTTAAATCCTGAAGCAACCCATACAATCGCGGCAACTCAAAACTGATCTAAATGTCGCGTTTTTTGCATTGCAGATACCTCTATATGTACACATGTTTGGTTTTACTCCTTTAAAAGTGCTTTCGATTAAATTCATTTTAAAAAAAACATTTGGAACAATTGGAATGTTGGTGTTCCGCAGGGAAATGTCTTAGATCCAGAACGACTTGTGAAAGTGGTTTTTGGTTTGCAGTGGAAATGTCGAGCTACGTCTCTGCTGAAGAAGCCCCAAGCAGGGCTGAAACAGCTGTCCAGAGGCTGCTCGAGGTTTTCACTGCAATCAAAAACGATTTGCACAAAATTTTTCTAAAAACTTTCATTATGCTTTCACAGCAAGCATGGCCGCCTTGCATGGGGGACTTATTAGGAGGAAATCCCGCTTCAATTTGTCTATCCTACTGCAATGTCAGGTCAAAAAGCGATAGTAAGATGTCGTCATTTTATCTGTTCATAACTTTATTGATCATTAATTGCATCATTTCTGTTGATTGTGCAAGGATTTGCTGGTGTTTAGTAGTAAGCAGGAATAAGGAACAAACATATTTGAGAAATTAGGTAATGTACAGTTGCGGCCTTTGAAAACTGGTACACTTTGACACAACACAATGTTTTCGCGGTGTAAATCTGAAGTCTCCAAACGTCACTCAAATCACCTGTAAATCCTGTTATGAATTTGTCAAATTTGACACTGAAATCAAAATGATAGATGAAGGTTTGATTTACATATTATTAAATTAAGAATTTCTGTGACTGTGACTGTGACGTCAGTTCTCAGTGTATCAGTTTTCAAAAACCGCAACTGTACCATCGTGACCACAAAATACTGATGAGACAAGCAAGTATTTTATCACTTAAAATGAACTCTCTTCAATAATGACGTTTTCCTGTCAGAATTTATAAATATTTGAAAGATGCTACCCTTAACTGAAGAACATGAAGCAGTTGTTGGCTGATTAAATGATGCTGTCATCAGATACTGTCTGTCATAGTAAAGACAACCATAGGCGCTTTCCAGTTATGAATTTCAAGCACCTGAGATGATCTGAACTGATCTGATCTGATCTGATCCAAACTGCACTTCTGAGATTTTAATGGGAAAGCTGCATAAGGCCCGATTTCTTCACCTACGGATAAATTTATCTCCCAGCTAGTACCCTCGGAAACTGTTATCGATACAATGGTTTCCAAGTATAACACCTGGCAGATAAATTTATCAGGAGGTGAAGAAATCGGGCATAAGTCATACAAGCGTGATATATGCGTAGTCATAGACACAGGTGCGTGAGGGGACGGGGGAAAGTAAAAAAGATCAGTTCTCAAGTGCGTTCCGCACCCTGCAATTGGGACATTTTGGATCAGTTCGGAGGAGCTCCGAGTAGCTCACTTTGACAATTGGATAGCGGCTTTTATTGTCGAAGTAGGGACTGTGACAAGTAATTTCGTTTTGACTTTTGTTCAAAGTTGGGTTTAAACCGTAACATTTTGCTTGATTTCCGTCAAGAATGAGAATAGCTTTGTCCCAGTATATTCTGGCCGAGATGGTACATTTGTTGCACAATTAATTTTTCTGTTAGAAAAACTTTTTTTACTTGTTACAGTACAATTTTGACAAGTTTAAGAAATCGCGATGATAACCTTTTTTTAATCCAAGAATTATTGGAGTAACGATAACTTTTTTTTAATCAAAAATAATTATTAGAGCAGGTTCTTTTTTTATCGAAAATTGACTGCAGTAACAACGATATTTATGGCAGCAAAAACTCAAAACTGACGAAAATTTGGTTTTTGCAGCAGAAGTGCCTCTAGATTTATATTTGTATTTATATGCTCAAATGAACTTTTGATTAAATACATTCCAAAACACTGAGGTAATTCGAATGTTGGTTTTCTGCAGGGAAGTATCTTAGGTCCGCTTTCATGCTTAACATCTACAGTTGCTGATTGTGACTTGAACCTTGCAAGAAGGAAAAACTAATAATAAAGGAAATTAAAAATGAATTTCAACTTGTATGTAATCGAAATCATTTATGACACACTTTCCTTTATTATATATAAAACTAATTCTTTCATTTGCCAATATATGTTTCATTAAAATAGAAAATTACACGTCATATGACACAAGCAGGCTAAAATTAAAGAGACCAGCAAATTTCCTTTGTATTGCCTCCTCCTGGCAGGAAGCACCCGGTAATTTTTGCTGTGAAAATAACATATGTAAATGTATTAACTTAATCTGCTCGTCTAATTTCGTGAATTACCAACAAATAAGTAGATTGCGGCGCGGTGTAATATACCTTAATTAATAGACGATGGCATTAGCGTATTTACAAACATGAACGCATGCTGTGTGTAAATGTTGTAATTTGATTGAGGTAAGAGCCACGTTTCGCAGAAATCGTTATGCAGATGTGTGTTATTTATATTTTCAAATTGCGCTTTATATTAAGTTTTAAAGCGCAAAGTTGAATGCTGATTGCAATCGGTTTCTTTAAAGGTTGACTTTTGTGGACAACTACTTACGTTTTTACTAGATTATGCACGTAAGTATTATTATTATTATTATATTCATTGGAAGAGTTATTTTCTGGATGTAAAAATAATTTTCTGACATCATTAAGCTGTTGTTAATAACATTAATAATAATAAATAATATTATGTGCATTTTTTACACCTATTGTTTTTGCATGATTTTATTTGATTTATTGATACTACTTTTCATAAGAAAAATAAACTTCTCTGACTAATTAAATAACGTGCGAGTTGTAAATTGTGACGACATTTCTTTCTTCACTAGACAACTCATACCCATAAATGAAGTTATTTTATCTTGAAAGTTATCAACCCAGAAAGTAAAATAACATTGATTATTCTGTTTCAATCATTACACGAATTACATTAATATAAGAATAAGCTTTATATTTTAACATTCAATCTTTAATTGAATTTAACAATTCTTGTTTTCATATTTTGTTTTGTTTTTATTCTTGCTATGTAACAAATTTGTTGGTGGCAAAACTCGCCATATTTCGTTTCTTGCAATTAAACCTTATGATATTTTTCTCTATTCTAAGCAAATAATTCAGACATTTCATGTCGGACTCAACACAGAACTTATCCATCTTGTTAGCCCTGAGCCCGCGTGTTCGCCGAAACCGTCAGATAAGTCAAACAGTCTATTACGGTGAGCTTTGAAAAAGCTTTAGCGGTAATTGTAATTAATATTTAACCCGCAATAGGCGCTGCAGATTAAACTGTTCAATCACGCGAACCGAACCGGCCACATTTAAACATTTATTTGTGAAACGGTTCCCGGATGTCTGTTTCGTTATTTATGAGAGAGATTTTGATTTCTTATTTCCACACAACCTGCGTAGAGTAAAAAGCTTTCCCGTATAATATTGAAAGTCGTAAATTAATCGACGCACTATTGTGGTTATAAAAGTTACACGCTTATTTTTAAAAGAAATTTTATTATAAAATTTGTAATAATCGAAATGTCCTCTGCGTTCTTAGGACAACTTAACTTATTGCTTACTAAGTTTATAGTTAAGTAATATTTTGTTGCATTTGTTTCTTTTTAAATACAAGTCAGTTTAAATTAATTATTTAAAATAATTGCTGCTGGAACGAAGTCAGAATTACTCCCTTTCAGAATTTTTGTTTTAATCGACTTACCTTAAATTTAAAAAGCATAAATTAAACAAAAAAAAAATAGTTTTCCGTCATTCTATCGAACGCTATAGGATTTCTGGTTTCTGGTTACGTTAAAAGTGAGATGATTTTTGTTATCATAAAAACCAAAATTATACGTATTCGGAGTCTCAACGATCCACGCGGGCAAATTCATTTTTTATTTAATTTGATTTAATTTATCTTTTCGAAATTTCTTGTAAATTGATTAAAACATAAAAATTCTATAATTGAAGTTGGTTCTTGTCCGATGAAAAATGTAAGTACAAAGTTTTCTTAATCTCGAACCGGACAGAAATATCAAATACTCCTGGCGAAACTATAAATCTATAGCGAAACGTTGAGTGGTTTCCCTTCATATTTCTGTCCGGTTGGAGATTAAAAAAACTTTGTACTTATAAAAACCCTAGACACCAAGTATAAACAGGTCAAGCTGCATTGCCTATAGTTTATCATTCACAACGTAAAAGTATGGATTTATTCTCTTCATTGTATATTGAATGTTTTATTTTACTTTTTGAGAATTTGTGTTAAGACAGAACAGCACCATTTTTTTTTTGTAGACACGAAGAGTTACAAGTTAAATTACTTTGTAAAAATATTCATGCATATTCGTGTGATTGCTTTAAATGTTTCGTTTATTGTTAACTTTACTCTTAGGCGCTTAATTTTGAGTACTGCGTTCCAGAACGTATCTGCAAATCATTATTGTAAAATAAAAACTGTTAAAACTTTGCGTTCAGCTTTGCTTTATAATTGTATGAAATCATCGAATTTCAAAGGTCTCTGCATGTTTTAATGACCGTAGTATAGTTCTTTATTACTTGAAAAAAGGTCAAAGCAATCAAAGAATATCTTCAAGTCAAATTCTTTACGACGAGGAGGAATCTAAAAAAAGAATATAAAACTAGTTTCTGTAATTGTAATGCATGAAAAGTATCATAACTTTATTAAAACTTTATTTCTAAACTAGAATACCTATGATGATGCCGTATAGGTTGTCATCATTTATGTATAAAGAATAAGTACGGTGGAATTAGCGTTTTTTCTTCAGTTTTTCTAGGCTTATTTTTGACGAGTTAACCAATGGTCTTACCCTGTCGGAAATTTAACATCCATACCAACTGTAAAAGCACGAATTTGTTTATTGTTTCGTAATCAATTTTCGGTATTTGAATATTTAAATTATCGCAGTGACTTCTTATAGTACAAAAAATTTCATAAATTTCGGTGTATTTCCTTTAAGACGAACTTCGGGTTAGACGTGGAAACAAGGGTTTATTATCGAGTTGAATCATCTGATGAGGTCTGATTCATTCATATCTCACGTAATATATCATAATTTATATCGGGAATTAATTAATCAGGCCTTACCAGACAATGCAACTCGATAATAAACCCTTGACTCCACGTCTAACTCGAATTTCGTCATTTTTGACTTAACAAGTTTTGCGTGAATGCTCTTCAATTGATATAAGGATCACTGGCAGAAAGAGAGCTCGATAAACTAATACTCCTAGTACGTTTAAGGCCCAGATTTACAATGACGGTTTAACTTTGAGCCGAAGCTTAAATCCTTCACAACAATTGTTGAAATAATCGTCGCTAAGGGTTTGAACTTCGGCTCAAAATTGAACTTCAATTGTAAAACTAGGCCTAAATCTACTTTCAACTTGAACATAATAAAGGCAAAACATAACGGAATTATAACACCTGATAGACCTCACTGTATATACCAAATTGCTATAATTTTTCCAGTTTTAGTTCCTACCAAGGCGGGCTCTAAAAATATACCATAAATACAACAAGATCAACTAATTATTCTTCAATATTTACTGATAAAATTATTAAATCACTAAATACCGTTAGAATAAATTCCAGTTGATTGAGTGACTGTTTTCCACTCGTAAAAATAGCAATACTAGTTCTTCAAATAAGCCCAAAGCGTCCTGGCAGATTATAAATCAACTAGCAAACAGAGATACTAGTTGTCAAAACGATCAGATCGTTCGTGATCCCGTTCTCATTGCTAATAATTCAGTGTATACTTTGAATCCACCCTCATTGATAACGTCAATAAGATTCCAAAGGTATCGATTGACTCTTGCAAGTGCATTCAGGCAAATCCACACAGTTTAGGTCTAGTAGAATTTTTCGAAACTGAATTGTTGAATATCGGTTCAAAACTTAAAAGCAAATTCTCTTCTCGCATTGACGGTACACCCTCTACTACAATACAACAATTTAGATATCAACTTTTAAAACGTATTACTTACCTGGTAAATCTATCCCTCCAACACCGACGTTTTCTGAAACTGCTTTAAGACCGCGTACATAAGAAAGGTAGTACCTCTAATTTGACTATTTCATTATCGCCGAATATCTCTCATCTCCAGCATATTTAAAATATTTGAGTATGCGATGTTTGTCGGACTGAAATCATTTCTGAATAAATACATTCCTTCACAAGATGGTTTTCGGAGCGGATAATCTACAAGGACGGCCATCTTTGAGTCCTATAATGAATTATTTAATTTTATTAATGATAAAGAGCACCCTGTTGGTATCTTTTGCGACCGAAGCTAAGGCGTTTGACTGTGTATCGCATATTCGCTTTTTGGAGAAACTTAATTTTTATGGCATCAGATGGTCAGTCGTTCTGGCCCTACATAAGTGATAGCTTCCAGTTGGTGGAAGTTAGTTATACAGAAAGCAATTCTCGACTTAAATATAAATCTGATGCTGATTTACCACTGGAGTACCCCAAGGCTCTGTCCTGGGTCCTCTACTTTTCACGATTAATGATTTCGTTAATTTTTTTAGTGATTTTGTTATTGTGATGTACGCTGATAACGCATAACACTTCTCTTATTGCTTCAAGCCATTCGGAAACAACTTGCAAGTTCATTGGTTCAGCGTGTGTATTCTTGGTTCTGCGCTAACAAACTTTTCTTGAATCTTTCAAAGACAGAGGTTATGTTTTTCCGTACGCGGCAAGGACGAATTATCGAGTCTGGAGGACTCAATGTTGGAAATAATTTCGTGCAAATACTTTGACCTTTTCTGGGTTTACAATTGTCGGATATTCTCAATTGGGATGATCACGCGAGACAACTAGCTTCTAAATTGAGCACTTTTGTCTTTCAATTCCGTATGTTGCGTAGTGTAACTGAAATCTGCGTCTTAAAGTCAACCATACTTAAACAGATGTTCAGTCAAGACTTTCCTACGGCCTTATGTTTTGGGGTTGTTCTTCTGCCTTCAACTCCGTCTTCCTTGCGCAAAAAAGACTGTTACCTTCGCTAAACTCAACATTCTCATATCTCAATTTTATAATCCTTTTGGTTATCTTGTAATCGCTTCAAATATATCTTCCATTTCATTCTTGTACTCTTATTTTATTTTATAGATGTGTCATTTGTGTCTTCGTCTTACGATTTGGTGTTTACATGTTTGGACAACCATACTTAAACAGATGTTCAGTCTATACTTTCCTACGGCCTTATGTTTTGGGGTAGTTCTTCTGCCTTCAACGCCGTCTTCCTTGCGCAAAAAAAGACTGTCACCTTCGCTAAACTTAACATTCTCATATCTCAATCTCATAATCCTTTTTGTTATCTTGTAATCGCTTCAAATATATCTTCCATTTCATTCTTGTACTCTTATTTTATTTTATAGATATGTCATTTGTGTCTTCGTCTTACGATTTGGTGTTTACGACTTTAACGGCCAGTCACACCGAACACTTAAGCCGAACTTAACTTTAAGTACTGCTTATAATGTGACATTTGAGGTTACACAACTTTCAGTAAATCACATTCTTAGGCCCGATTTCACAACCACAGTTTAATTTTAAACTTCGCTTTATTCCCATGGTAACAATTGCAAGGATAATTGTTTCTATAGGAATAAAACGGAGCTTAAAGTTAAACTGTGATGGTGAAACCGGGCCTAAGTGGTGCTTAAAGTTAAACTCGGCTTAAGTGTTTGGTGCAACTGGCCATAAATGTATGATTAAACGAGACCAGCAAAATTGATTGATGAATGAAAGAATTAATCTTAATTACCTATGGAACAAATACTCGACGTAATTTCCTTATACTCTTTATTTCCAACTTTTTCCTTGAATATTTCGGTTGTTCTTGGACTCTTATTGGACCATTATTTAGGTAGGCAACGAAGGAATTGGAGGAAGACTAAAAAATGGGTACTTACTTGTGCCATTATTCTTTTTTGACGTTTTGACGTTTTCAATCGATTGCTCTAGAATACTCCCAGTGTTTACCGTTTTATTTTAACCTCGTGTAATAACAAAGTATGGACACACTCGCCGAGAGATGGTGCAATAAATTGAAAATGCAATTAGTAATTAACGATTTTTTCTGATGTATAGCTTGCTCACATATTCGTCATTGTTTTCCATCATTCCACTGGGCCCTTCTTCCTCTCCGTTTTTGCCCATCTTTCGTTTAATTAGTTTTGTAATTCTTCTATTTTGTAATTTCTTTATTATTAAACCCCAAATTAAAGAAGCAGGAAGAAATTCGAAACATATTGTCGCTGCTTCGTCACCGTCCGTCGTAGGTGGTGTCGCGTCGATCATTATTAAATTAATTAACTAAATTAATTAATTAAGATACGAAAGAAATCGGCGCCACTGGTTAAAACCGATTAAATAAAAAGAAATTGATAACGGCTACGGAGCTAATTCCTATTTCCAATTTTTTTTTTCTCTTTTAATTGTTTGTAAGTGTAATTTTTTATTGTTGAAACTAACCAAAAGTTAAATTAATAATTTAATATAACTTTTTTAATCTTTTGTAAGACTTCTTTTTTACAGAGTTCGAATAGTTGTGAGTTCTTTCGACTTTTGTTTCGGCCTTTAGTTTAAGCTTCTCTAATAAATTATGATTTTAATGTTTTTTTCGAATTTATTTTAAAAAAGTGGTTACTTAAAATGTAAGATCGAATTTGTGTAAAAATATGAACTCATGGTAGGTTATTATTAATTAAACTATTCATGAGGCATATTCATAATTTATAATTAGGTGGTCTTTTATTTATGAAAGCAATCAAGATTTTAAACAACCTCATATTTATCGTGATTTTTGCGCAGCATGCGAAAAAGAGCGGGCTGAGATTTTGATTTTTTTCGGGCTGGTTTTAGCGAAAACCGACTTGCTCTTATTTTATTAATATCCGGAGCAGAACGGCCTTAGTGGCAAGGTAGGAATTATTAACCAGCACACGTATGTTATAGCGTGTTCTTTACTGATCATACATATTTATAAACCGATCCTAACCTATAATAACCCTCGTCTGAGTCTGCCTGATAATCTGCGGCTTTATGCGATATTCTCATTGGTTCTCCGCGATGGAGGAGTGGCATTTACATTTTTATGCATAAATTTAAATTTCGTTTCGTGTTACTTTCTTTAAATTAACACCGAAGTCTTAATTGCACGACGCTAATTATATTATTGAAGAACGCCCGTGCGACTTCTGCGGATGAGCGTCGGAAAAAATCGTTTTATATAATTATCACTTTCAGAAATAAATATTATACGTGTAATTATTGTTATTCAGCTTTAATTATACTGCCAATTAAAACCTGGCGGTTGTGTTATTAATGGCAGGATTCGTAGTTGTTTATTTTGTGGTTTTCTGAGAATCCTGGAATTTGTTATGCATACGTGTGCATTTTACTTCAATTTTTAATTATTCTCCGGCAATTAAGTACACATAATATTAACAATGAGGTTACTTTTTATAAATAAGTTAAAAATACACGAATTTTTTCTTCTTTTTTCATCGCAAATTATTATCTTCGGTTCGCCATTATAAAAATGAAGGGCTTTCTTAGCTAAGTGAAAGGGACTCTGCGGTGGTATGATACTCGTACATCATAGAACAATGATGTATAAACGAATTAATCTAGACTTCCGTTTTTCTTCTTTCTTGGCCCATGGGAAATGGGAACTGGGACATTATCCCAAATCCAATATATACTTCTGGCTACCCAAATAATCCGCATAAAATAGGGTAGGTCTCGTCCTGCAGCAAAGACAAGTTTCTTTAGTTTATCTTATAAATTATTATCGTTATCGTTTCGTCATTTTACAAATGTAGAGCTTTCTTTATTAACCTTTTAATAACAGGAGGCGACTTGTCAAAAAATTGCCCATGCATCTTAAGAAAACTGTGAACCAATGGTAGATGTCGTTTTATCATCATCATTCAACTTAAGGTCTAAAAACTATATGCAGTTTTAAAAGTCAATGAATGAATGAGTTTTGCGCAATACACGAACTGAGATCGAAAGGAAATCAATCTATTACTACGTAAATCAGTTACAATCCAATCTAGTAACTAACTAGTCGAGGTTTTCTTATAGCTATACACAAATCAAAGGATTAAACCAGGGGTTCCCAACCTTCTTGAAGCATCGACCCCTCACAAGAAAATTAAAATGTCCATCGACACCTTTTCAAATTAAAGTGTTTTGCAATCTATGTTTCTATTTGATTTTATTCCTGATTTGATTTGATTTTATTTTATACCTGAATTATCTTAACTTTCGGTTAAAAATTCATCAATCCTCTTGATACGACTTGAATTACAATCAGTTAATGTTATAAAATTCTTAATTTTACTTACTTTTATCTTATCTTTCTCGTCGATCGTCTTTTGTTTTTAATTTCTCGTTATTTTATTATTATTTTTTGATATAATCAATAGATAGACCTTTATCTTTGTTATTCGATTTCATTCGCATTGCTTCTTTCCTTTTAACTATAAATTTGTCATCTTTTGTTTTTGCATTTTCTTTCGTTTTATTTTCTGTGACACGATTTGCTTTTAATTATCAATTGTTCGTTTTTTGTTTATTTTTCACTCCATTTGACTTTATTTAATTCCACTTTTATATAATCAATTGGTAGACCTTTATTTTCTTATTCGATTTAATTTGATTTCTTTTTCCAAGTATCAATTTATCAAAAAAAAAAAAGTTGAATGTCGATTTTGAATGCAGTGTATCACTCGAGCTGCCTCTGGACAGCTGTTTCAACCCTATTCGGAGCTTCGTCAGCTTCAAACCAAAACGACTTCACAAAGGATATTTATTTAAGTCAAAGAGCGATCGTAGGATGTCGCTGTTTAAGCTATTTATCATTTTAGCATCATTTGCTTTCGCGTTTTCTTTCGTTTGATTTTATTTGAAATGGTTTTATTTTGTTATAATTATCAATTGATCGAAACGTCTTTCGTTTCTTTTTTCTTTCACTTGATGTGATGAGTTTTCTTTATTTTACACTTAGATTCCGTCGATTGATCGCCACTTTTGTGTTTTATAGTATTTGACTTTATTTAATTTTGTTTTTTAATTACTAATTGATAGTCTTTTTTTTTCTACTAACATTTGCAGATTAAATTTTTGATTGTATTTTATGTACTGATTTGACTTATCCATTTTTATCTTCGTCCTTACTTCATCTACGTTCTTCTTCTGCTTTTGTTTTCTTCGATTTGACTTTATCTTGATAATCAATCGATCCTCTCTCTTTCTCTTCTTTTATTCAAGACTTAATTTAATTTAATTATGTATTATGTAATCGTTGATAACTTACGGGTTATTATTGTATCCGTGTTAATATTTATTTCTTACATTTTTCTTGAAGTTGTTACATCTGTTAAAGTACAGCTGTTGTAGTTTTGAGAAATTTGATTTTTGTTTTATATTTTTTATAAAAATCGAAACTGCCAATTAAATATGGATATATCTAGAAAAAATAGCGTCCCGTTTTTTATATTCATCCCTGTAGAATATTTAAGAGGTTCATCTCCCCTAATGGACCCCTAAACTTTCATCGACTACTTTCAAGTCTTCATCGACCCCCAAGGGGTCGGCATCAACTCCGTTGGGAACTATGTTACTAAATCTTTTGGTAAACACATGCAGTTCAATAAAAAAAAAAGTCTTTGTGTTACTGTAGCATATCTTTTTTTTTAAGATGCAAATTATTCGCGCGTTTCAATTATTACAAAGTGATGCAAAACAGAATGTAACATATTTCCCGTTGGTGTGAGTATTACTGTAATTTGCTTAGTTTTAAATAATGCACCGGCCTCAAACATGAAGATTACACGTTCTTTGCGCTCGTAATTAGCGACAACATGCATTTAATAAAAGTTTCATATGCGAATTGGGTTTGTGTGAATGGAGGAGAAAAAACGAAACGGGAAGTTAATTAATCCCGAGCCGGCTTGCCCATAGAAATGAAGGTGTATATTTTAATCATAGAGTCGTTTCAGTTCGACGAAGAATTGAAAATGTATAATTTATATGGAAAAACTACGAGAAACGTGGAATGGTGGATGTATCGTTTCTTTTACATGAGGACTGTGTAATTTCTGAGGAATTAGTATCAATTATAAAACCTCAATTTATACACAACTTATTTCTGGGAACCGACAATCTACGGGGAAATTATTCGAAAGAAAGAATTACCTCACATACTAGCGCTGCATATTTAATATGAATAGAAAATGTCGGCTGGACAGCAGCCATCTTAAAGGTAGCATCTATTATTCCGTCAAATTGGGAGGATGTTTATTATTCATAAAGGGAGGCGAACGTATCGGAATAAAACTTCCAAATGAAAAACTAGATTTCATATCAGGAACAATAAATCATCTACTATTTTATCATCAATTTTTAAACTTCGTAAAAATATCATGTTTAAAACAACCTACAAAACTTCCCCTATTACAAAAAAAAGCTCCTCATTTCCGAATGGTAGAAAGAACATTATTTAAACATTTTTTTTTTATTACGAAAAACATCCATTTCGAAAATGAAAAATAATAATTAATTTCTATTAAAAAGAATCTGTTTTCAATATATTCTTTTTTAAATAAAACACTAAACAATTCTGCGCATATCATTAGTGAAGAAAGGAAGAAGCTTTCGCTAAAACCGACAAACAAGGATTACGTAACTTATTGCAACAAAACTTTTTTTTTAGAAAGAACTTCATACAAAACAAACCAACATGTACTACGACGCTCAACTTAAATGATACTCCTGCACGCGAACCATACCCTTAAGAACATTCAGCGAAAGGGCTACGAAACTGTCAAATGGTCAAATCATTTATGGTGGGCATCGTTATACATATTTTAGCAAGAAATATTTTCTTATTAACCACTGGTACATACTTCTGATATTGTTTGATTTTCAAGTTCTTTTTGGATCGATTGCATCTGTTAAAATTTCCGTTAATTTGACATACAGCATCATTTAGAATTGTTATTTATTAATTTTGTTTATCTCAAATAGGCTTATCACGCGTTTCATTATCAAAACTTTTACTTTAGTTCTGTTTAACTGTTAAATTCGGCGCAACATGAGAACCTATATGCATATGAACATTTTCTTTTTTTTGTCTATTCCATTTTAATGATGGTTAAGTGAATAGCTGTAGCTAAATTTCGCCGTCATTAATAAAGTCCATTTATTATTATTATTATGATATAATTAAACCCACCGCCCGCACCCGCCGTATCAGAGCTGACAATATCTTGAAGAAAACAGATCATAGATACTTTTTCAAATACAAAATAGTATCTTGTAATTAAATACATTTTTTCAACCATAAAGTATCTACCAAATAAAGATACTTTCATAATAAAGTATTTGTATCTTATATCTTAAATACTTAAAAGTATTTAAGGTATTTGAAAGCATTTAAGATACTAACAATACGTATTATGAGATAATGTTTTGGACAAAAAGAAATATATTTTTTCGAAGTATCTTAGATGCTGTTGGATGGAACTTGTATCTCGAATACTTTCATATTGAATATCTTTTTGAAAAGAATCTTCAAATATATTTACAAAAGTATCTTGCCTCTTGTATTTAAATACTTTTCAAAAACTTATGTCTCACCTCTGCGCTGTATAATACCAATTCAAGTTTATTAACAACAAAAGTAAAATGGTCATCCACTTATACTCAAAGAGTAGATTTCAGGAGGATAAACAAATTAAGTGAAAGTCTGTCTGACCAAGAACGGATACTTTGACCTTTACAAGTTTCAGTCACCGTCTTCCTTGTAAATTTATCTGCCTTGTGACATCCTTAGAAACCAATGTCGTTAAGACTGCCTCCAGGGAATTTATGGGGCAGATAAATTTAAATAACCTGTTCTAAACTTATCGTCACAGCAGGTATGAATACCAACCAGATATTTGGAAAGATTTTAGTAAATGGACAGCATATATTGATGGTTCCAAAAATTCGATTCCGTAATGTGTTCCAAACATCGGCAAATACTAATGGCCACTTGCACCAAACACTTAAGCAGAGCTCAAATATAAGTATTGCTTATAATATGACATTTGAGGATACACGACATTGTATACGTCATGTTCTAAGTGGTGCAACTGGTGCTAAGTCCCCGTCAAGGAACATAACACAGAAATTGGGATATTGAACTCTTCTGTTGAGAGTGCTCTGTTCCGTCTCCGGTCACTTACAAACACCTGGGAAAATCTAGAAGCTTGAAATGTGGATTCCCCATAAGCTCACTGAAAAGGGGTTGACGCGTCGCCTCGATGTTTGTATTTTTGTGCTGTTCGAAGTAGACTAATGACATGCTATGAAAGTGGATCGTACCTCTCTACAATGAAGTTCTTAAACACATACCGAAACCCAACCGAAAAAGATGGTGACTCTTTGATGATGTGCTGGTAGGATTATTCACCTTTCCTTCTTGGAACGTGGTGAAACCATTAACGATGAAGAATGTTGCGTCCAGCTGTACCAAAGGCGTCAGAAATTACGCGTTAAGGGCGAATATAGTCCAAATTATAGTGATACAGACGTTTCGCCAATTTCTTCAGCACTTGGGTCACCTTTACCACAAAATAATTCAAATAATAAAGCAGCCATCAGATCCGACCTTGGTTGGGGCGTTTTTTAATCTCCAAGAAGTCAGAGTTACATAATGTTGAAGAAGTGTGATTAGTTTTTAAACAACGTTAGTTCTCAAACGTGGCTCTAAAAATAAAGTAAAATATTCCTCATCTTTCTCCACCTTGATAAATATGCTTCACTCACACTAAGGCAAATCAATTACTGTTACGCATTTCCCTTTATCTTCTTTAGGGAATTGAAAAAATTGAAAAGTTTAAATTCTGCTTCAAAGACAATTCAAACCAATCAATTTAGTTTAAGTAAACCATTCAGATGTGAATATCTACAATGGATACATCACTACTGACGCGACGTTAAAAAAGTATTTTTTGGATTAAATGCTTATTACTGGGGTAGGAAATGGGCAAGCTCCAGACATAACTTGTATAACGTGAAACAAAAAACTTCCAAAATATTTGAAAGGAAAATATGCTTTAAACCTTTTCTGTATCAAAATTTGAGTAGCGACATCCTGGAATCGGTTTTCATTACCTAACAAGTCGTTTTGGTTTTCAGTGGAAATCTCGACCTACGCTTCTGCTGACGAGGCCCCGAATAGCTCTGAAACAGCCGTACAGAAGATGCTCGAGAGATCCATTGCAATCAGAAAGAACTTGCAACAATTTTTTTTTAGAACTTTTCTATATCCATGATATATGTTGCCTGCATATCATTTTCTATATCCATGATACATATCCATTGTTACGTTTGTATGATTCTATCATTGAAAAATAGACGCCAATTTAACAACAGCGACGCATCCCTTTCCACAGAGTACACGAAAATTTTGCCCTTTTTTTATTTGAAGGAATTGAACCAGAACTATGAAGTAAGAACATAGATTTCACGACTCCAACTTTTACGACAACATTTGAGGAACCACTTAGAATCACTGAAGCGAAATTAAATGATTAGATTAGATATCTCTACTGACTCATGTCTGAACCTTGGTTCAAGATTGTAATAGCTTAATTAATTTCGAAAATAATGTACGGAGTATCAATTAGAAACGACAAAATGAGTTAATAGATCTTTTCCAAACGGAAAATAGCTTTGCTATTTAATGCTGATATCGACTATGCTCTGCTTTTTATTTCGGAAGTTTTGGCGCTGAAAACGAGCTTTTTCATTGGTCAAACGAGCTTTGTCATTCGTCAATTCCTGTTAACCACCAATGACAATGACAAAGCTCGTTTTTAGCGCCAAAATTTTAAAGTACTCCTCCCAAATAAAAAGTAGAGTATATTTAATGGAGGTTTTAGGAATCACAATTTTCATATATTCGTCAAAATTACGTTTAAAGACCGCGCTATTGCATAATGCAAACATTTTATAATCTGTTCCTCTCGCCTACATACCATACGTGAATGAGTCACATTGTAATATGAAAGAAATAGCGAGAAGTATTGATACGAGAAAATCAGTGGCAACTTGGGGGTGATTTAAAAAATACCGCCATTTTGTTAGCTTAGGATTGTAGCAGAATTGTATTAAATTCTGCTGTTTTATTTGCAAATGGGATATATAGCCGGATTAGGTCATAAACAATACGAGAAAAATTTGACCACCTCGAAATTTGCTTGACATCTGCAAAAGGCGCAGAAAACATGTTTGATTTATCATCCATTTCACATTAAGCTCGTATTGTTAAGGCAATAAAAAGAGTTGATTAAGCTTTCCAATCAATTTGTGATTTGCAAAATAAGAAGGTGGATCCCCAGATTCGAAGAAAACTATTGCGTGACACAAATTCGAACGTCTTTTGAACTAGAAATGCTCGAAGCCTGTCGTAACCAGTTTCTTAAGAAATGAGAAATCTAACAACATGAGGAACTAGTACGGAATTTATTAAAATCTTATGAAAAAAAGAAACTAGGCCGCAATATGTCTTTAAAAGTATGTTTTCCTCAATTATATTAATTTTCTTCATTCGCATTATTTATTTTTTATTTGCCATTACTTTCCGTCAGCAATGAACAAGGTAAGTGCTTCTATTAATATAATTAACATCTTTTCAATTAAGCAACGATTGAAAGGTGGAGTCAGTAGACTGCTATAAGACGTTTGTTAAAGACTTTCCAGGAAGCAGTTTTCGTATAACCAACCAACAGAAAAAAGAAAAACGAAACCAAGTTATTATCTTGTCTATTACCTTTTAACCAATCTGCTTATTATTTACGTTTTTTAAAATAAATAATTTATTAAACAGAGCAATTTGTTCATTTCCTTCAATTTATGCATTTGTTTTCAACTGCTCGTAGATGATCAAAAAATAAACGTACTTCTACTGAAGAAAGAAATATGGTCATTTTTGTTACCCACTGTCATCTGATTCCTGAACTGAAACATGAATATTATCCACCTTGGTCAAATATCGAGTTAAAAGGTAATTTAAGGAACAGATAAATGCAGTGGCGTAGCTAAAGTTCATGGGACCCAGGTGCAAAATATTCATCGGGGGCCCGCACTAAATCATACAATATGATCACAGGATACTGATTGTTGATTGAACCGCAAGTTAACCGTTTAAATAACTTCAATTCAACTCCTAGTTAAAGCAGACCATAGCTTCAATGTTTTCTTTTTCCTATAGGCTTGGAGCATTGGCGCTGGACAATTATTTAAGTTAAACAAAGGTGAAATTGTGATAGCTTGCTTTATCATTAGAATACAAAATGTTTTTTTTTATTATTACTGAATCTTATTTTCGAACTGGTAGATTAGAAACTAGTCATTGACAGTTATTTGAAACTGTCCTCTTCTATTACGTGCCGCCAACTTTATAAAAAAAAAAAACGTAACAGCCTGGTTTAATTACGAATTCATTTGAAACCACCGTAAAATCAAAGTACGAGTTGAAAGAGGACATTAAAATTAAATTGGCTGAAGAACAGATGACGTTTCTCGGATGATTGTACTTAATTAGGTGACTAACACTATTTTACTTGCATTTAAAAGTCCAAAAATTCCTTGAATTGAAGGGTGAGAAAACCGGATGTTTTATTTGTATTTATGTATTATGTTACCAAAAGGAAATATTATTTCGGGGAAATAGATCATTTGCGGAGCCCCAAACACTTGGAGGCCCCGGTTCATCGCACCGAACTACGCTATGATAGTTACGCCACTGGATAAATAGCAGAAATGTTAAGAAAAAATCAAACAAGAAATGCAGACGAAATAACCAAATCATTGAAACAGTCATCTTATAGAAGAAGTGACTCTCCGTCTTCTTCCATTTCGTCTCTTAGGCCATCTTCTCCATCAAATACCCCATACGTTCTATTTTTTTTTCAGTTTTCGGTTTTGATTTAGTCTATTTTTTGATAAAATTTAACTTGTTGACTTGCTAATTTTTGGCAAGTTTAAGTTAGTTACAAAATTGATAACGTTTAATCATGTTGATTTATGCATTATAGCTACTTGTATACTCATCAAGACTTCCATCACCAAAGTTTATCAATTCATTTTCTTTCGACTGCTCCTCCTTTTCAGATCTCTTTTCCATACAACATTTATCGTCATGAAATACTGATTTTCTTTTTCAGTCTAACACTAAATGGTTTAAATTCCTCTGGATTATTGCAGTTATAAAGAACTTCTAAAGCAGGCCATTCACTAGGGAACATGTTGGGTAACTGCTCGACAACATTATAGACAACTTGTTCTCATAGCGAGTGGCGTGGTACATTCAGAGCAATAAGCTCAAGCTCCCGCCTTGACTTTTGGATGTTTTCCCAGAAGCCTGCAACTTATGAGCATGTTGACCAATCTGTTAATCCACAAGCGAATTTGTTGCCACGAGCCATGTTGCCGAACATGTTCTCTAGTGAGTGGCCTGCGTTCTTCATAATTCAAGTATTACCTGCACCAGCGAAAAAAAAATCTAAAGGCCACATTACACGGAGCGATTTTTGCAAGCGATTTATTGCCCGCAGCGAGAAATTGCCTCGTGTAAATAATAAGCCGCTTATGCGTTTTATCGCAAATAGTAGTCGCACATGCAATTTTAAAATTAGAACCTGTTCAATTCGCATGCGATTTTTTTTCCTGAAGGCCCATTACTTCTCTAGTAGTATTTCTGTGACAAGCTGTAATACCAATGTAAATATTTTGATGTTATTAATAATTCGTACTGTTAAATGATACAGAAGTGATGGGTACTACCATTTGTCGGCGCTGAAGTTGCTTATTATTTAATATTGAAGTCATTACATTATGCGATAGAACGCCGCCATAATTTTCCTGTTGCGATCGCTCGCAGCAAATGTTCGTTGCAATTAATTGCCTCGTGGAAAACTAGCTTTGCTCTTGGTAAAGCACGTCATTAAACTACGAGTTGTAAGTAAGTTGTTTTAATAATAATATAATAATAATAATTCTTTAATGCTGATTAGATCGGTAGTTATCAGATGTTAGCAATTGTCATACAAATTTGATACATATTAAAAGATAATTATTCCAAAATGGAAATTGTCAATTATAATATAATATAAAAATAAAAATATAAAAATGCGACGAAAAAATACAATACTAACAATTTAGTTGAAATATCACCTAATATCACAGTGGTTCACAGATGTAAAAAATTCTCCAATAGAGTAAAAGGCATCTGTTTCAAGATAGTACTTAATTTGTTTTTTAAATTTGTTGTTAGAGTTTAATTGTCTCAAATTAACAGGGAGATGATTATAAAGTTTTATTGCTATGTAAAACACGCTATTGTGGAATTTGGTTGTTCGATGTTGTGGTAAGTAAAATTTGAGTTTTCCATTTGAACGAGTATTACAGTTCCGAATATCAGTCTCTCTTATAAACAACTGTGCGTTATTCTTAACATACATTAGGCAATTAAGAATAAACAGAGAAGGCAATGTTAAAATTTTAAGTTCTTTAAAAAAGTTTCTGCAACTTACTTGTGCTTTTATATCCACCATGGCTCTTACTATGCGTTTTTGAATTATAAATAAAGAATTCGATGAAGACGAATTTCCCCAACAAAGGATGCCATAATTTAATTCTTTTCTAATAATCTATCCAAAATGGATAGCGGCTTATCTGAAAATCTGTTAATGCTTATTTATAAAACCGCTTATGGTAAACGTAGGTATTATGCAAAAATTAATGAATTCAATGAATAAAAGACAAATTACATATAATTCTAGACATTCTATCTACACTATCATCATCATAGCATTGAATTCATGAAATCAAAAAGTGTTATTCTTATTTGCTTTTCTTTTATAGCTAAATTCTGATATATACCAATGAAGGTATATAGCATAGGGTGCAAATATGAGTAAACGACTCCTAAGGTCCAGTTTTACAAATGGGGCTCAACCCTTAGCAACGATTATTTCAACAATTGTTGTGAAGCATTTAAGCTTCGACTCAAAGTTAGACCGTCATTGTAAAACTGGACCTAGGGGAGTTTTGCATTATTTTAGTTTTGTAAAGCAAGGTAAAACAAGTAACATTAGTCGGTTATCCAGTATTAGTAAATCAAAGCCAAACATACATACTTCTTATATTCCCATAACTAGTATATTTACCATACCATTTTATTTGCAACAAAAAGTGGATTACAATGCCAAAAAAAATTACAAGACTTAATATAGTCATTAATATTCTGCATCCTTCAGTTAATCTTAATTGTCTATAGCAAAAAGCAGTTCAATTATTTCCACATAAACGAACAGGGGATAAAAGGCGGTTTTTATTTTATTATTCGCGTATCATAAAAGCAATGATCGAATACGTAACACTTCCTGGATAATGTCAACTGCATTAGCAACAGGAATAATTGCGTCAAAATTTAGTCTTTTTGTTTTTCTGGACTAGTAAGTTCTTTGATGTTAGAGAAAACTAGGTAACCAGGTATAAAAATGCAGATTTTGAATACAAGTGTTTTTTAAAGTCGAATATCCTAACTTTGATTAATATAAAACCCAGAGATGGATGGTCACAAGGAAACGCCGGAGAGAAGTTCAAAAAGTATTAGAATTAACTCCACAGTTTAATGTGTATAGTAGCCTGCATTTTATAAAGACGCGGTTTCTCGTTTAAATTGCATTATAAAGTGCGACTTTATAAAATGCCGGATAGTATATATCAAAACACAATTTAGACTCTTTAGGAAGTTTATAAATTCTTTAGATAACCAGATTTATATACAAGTTTAAAATTAACTGATCCTGACGTAAGAATTATAAAAGACGATAACTTTCGAATATAAATCGAATAATAATGTTGAATAGTGAATTACTGACATCATTGTTAACTAATCCTTGATTAAACACCGGATTGTCTATGCTTTACTTCGAGTTTAACTTTAAAGTCGGTATAACTGGACCGAGTGATTTTTTAAATTACTCCTCCTAGTAGAAAGAAGTTCAGCTTAAAAACAAACTATTAACAGTAAACTGGTACAATTCATGTTAAACACACATTAGAAACAATTTAATACTTTCAGAAAATCGAGTTTTAGTTCCAATGTCATTTAAAAACAATGACGTACGGAAGAAAATACTTTCAATAACATTGCCAAACTTCATTTAAGATTCACTTTTGATTTAAATAAGATACAATTATGATACTAGTGGTCTTATATAAATTTCATAATCAAAGAATAGATAAATACCGATTTAAAGCGAAGCTAAAAATTGCTCATTCACTATCTCTTTATAGTTATAGAAAATTTTTTTGTCTTTTTTATAAAAAAAATTGCTTCTTTTCAGAATTTGTTAAGCGAAAATTATAATACCAAAATCTGGCATAAATAGAATCACAATCTAAGTGCTTTTTTAACTTGCAATACCCTGGTAGTTGTTGTAAAGTAAGAACATAGACAATACAGTAGACAGAAAGCGGTACAGGCGCGCAAAAGAGTTCGAACAGGGCCTGGTACGTTTTAGCGTGGCGCCTTTCCCACTCATAATGTAATGCTATCTTTTTCGCATGTCATATTTCATTCAATTTCAATCTCCTATTCTCATAGAATTCTGTAATCTCAGTTTGATTCAACAACCTGTACGAAAGGAAACCAGCAAGTATTTAGTTGAGTAGATCGACGATAAAAAAAAAACTAATGCTACTTAGACTTACTTCAAGGACCTAAGTTTCTGACAAACGTAACATACTCAGTTTTTTTTCTTATGTAATCTTTCCCTCCGAATGAGACCTTGCAGAGACTGAAAGTTTTACAGTCACATCAGGCAGAGTCTGAAGGTATTACAGTCACATCAGAGCACATCGGTGTAATTGTTTCTTTACAAATTTGGGCACAATGTTTGGACACTTGTGTAAATATTTTTGAGTTCATTTTCATTTTACTTGCTTGGAGGGAAATGTTGAAAGAAACTACTAGATCAATTCTTTTTTTTGTGGTTTATTGCACAGTACATTCGAACCAGACCTGGTTCATCATCAGAGTGCAATAAACCACAAAAAAGAAAGAATGAACTGAGTAAATTCATTCAATCTTTCCCTCCAAGTATTAATACCTGCTAGAAAGAAAACAACAATCTTTCACAATCCATTTTACTTACGTTGCAACATGTTGACGTAACTAGAGAAAATAAGTTTCACGCTGAAATAAGTTTTAAGTTCGGTGTAATAATTAAATGAAGCATTTGGAAAAGAACTGATATGGTGCAGGATGCATACAACTCTGCATTTGGATTGTAGTTTCTCACATTGAGCTTGACCATGCTGAGATACATTTTTGGCAGATTGAAAAATTGAGAAAACGAAAAAAAAAGGAAACAAAATACACCCTAGCAGAAGATAATGAAAAGTTTTTTTAAAAATTCAAAATTTGCTCAGAATTCAAAATTAAGGAATTCTAGATATTCTAATGTATTTTTTTTTAATTCGCATGAAATCCTCGACACAGAAATATTATGGATAAACTGAAAAATGCAACGCTTTGCTCAATATACAACGGTACATCACGAATGATTTCAACCCACGTAACAAATTTGAATTAGATTCTCTCTCCTTAGAAGTGGCATCACTGAGAAAAGTGATGTTGCTATTTCTATTTGGTATGCATTCGTCATAGACTTTCCTTCTAGTGTATTTGATTTTGATTTGCTTCTCTTGGGGTGTTTCACGCGTTCGCGGGCTGAAATCATTTTTGATGTCCCTGTACAAAAGGATGCTATACCTGACGTGAAAGAAATACAAAAGACATAAAGGAAACAAATTAAACAAACGAAACAGCGTCACTAAATTTATTTATCTAGTATTTTTATCTGTATCTGATGTGACAGCGAACACATACTACAACAAGACAAGAAGAAAACAATGCACTTAACAAATGTATAAGAAAAATATCCTGTAGAGCCAACATCGAACGTTTTTAACTAGATGCCAAGGCGATGGTATAATTTTTAGAGAAAGATTTGCCCAGTATTCAGAAAGAAGAAACGCCATGTTCTGTCAACAAAAACTAAAGAAAATAACTTAGAGATAAGAGCAAATACATAATATTAATCTGTTGGAGAGAGTAATTTTTTATCTAAGCAATCTCACAAAAGAAAACAAACCGAAAGAATTATTTCTATAGAAAAATAGCTGTTCACTAAACGCTGCCTGTTTCTCGGATGAATTCCCAAAGAGACGAATATAAAACAGATTGAACATAAGTAAACTAAAACAATACATTTACATGAAAAAAATGTCCAGTGTAAAGCAGCTGAAAGGAATTCGGAAATACGTTTTAGATGACAGAGGGAACCGCAGGCAATCGAAATTGCAAACGGAATTTTGAACATCAACTCAATTTTGCTACATTAAAATTATGTCGTAAATAAAATTCCGAAATCACCTCAATAAATACCTATTATGGGATGCCCAGACGTCCCGTTTTTAACTAGATTGTCCCTTCTATTAGCTTAGTGTCTCGTTGCCCCCACAAACTTAAAACGGATCGCAATTTTGCCCCGATTTTGTCACTGCATTTATTTTTAACCGCCAGAACATAAATGTCTTGATTTTGTGTTCATCGTATTTAAACAATCGCATTTATTTTAACAGTCATTTCATCATGCTTTAAAGACAAATTTCTCTAACATGGAACAGATAACGCGATATTATAATTTGAAATACAAAAGCAAAAATTAGAATATGGGAGAATTACCTTTTGGCAAAAAGGCACCATCACTCACTTTCGCGAACAGTAACACTTTCAACATACGATAATTCATTTTAAAAGAAGCTCAAACATGGAAAATACTTGTGGCTTTCCATTCAACAAACAAAAATTTGTTTTGTAACTTAATGAAACATCTTCTATAGTTGCCAATAATTTTGAGCTGCGAGCTTGTCCAACTTTTGTTAGCAAACCCCTTTTGGTAAAATGTACCTACACTTTTGTATTACTTTGAAACTTTGGGACTTAGTCCGCCTTTTTCGTTTTCTAAAAATGGTCACCCTAACCTATTAAATATAAGTTGTTCATTTCGAAAATACTCTAAATACATAGAGGAAACATCAACAGCTACGTTCAACCCAAGTAGCGAATTAAGTGATGCATGTACTTATTGAAATTGGGACGGCACGTATTTTTAAACGCTTTAAAACAGCTGTCATTTGAAGATATAAATCAAGTGAAAAATGACCACAGCAGAGTTCAAACACATATTATTATTACTGTGTTTACACCAAATAAATATTAAGTTCATGATGTTTCGTGCTATAGTTCAATAATTTCAACATACGAAAACGATAACGAATGTACATACACGTGTATATTAATTACTTTGCTTTTTATTGTGCAGTAACTTAAAAATATTAAATTAAATCATTATGCAATGATGATAGCAAGGTAATTAGTTTCCTCGTGTACTTCTTTTACTTTAGTACTTATTGCGTAAACTGATAGTCTCGTCATTTGAATCTTGTCAAGATCGATTTACTCATTGCAATCGCAATTAAACGCGTCGATTTAGCCGCAAATCGAGCCTTCTAATTTATACGTTGACACACATCAAGCGTCGAGCATTGCAATGGCAATTATTCCATCGAAGACCGTCACGAGTTTGTCTTCGTATCGTTTTGTAGTCACCACCTTCAATGAAGTAGGTACGTACCAGTTTATACAGGCGATTAATTGTCTTTCGCTTTAAATGCCGAACGGTAAATTAATCTCGTTAAGTTAATTGCATCTTATTAAGCGATCCTGTCATAACAAATAAATAAGCTGAACAACAATCAGCGCTGTTTTGTTTAGGTATTGCATAAGTAAAGAAAAACTTTTTAAGGAGTATCAGGAAAACTAAGTATAACCAATCGGAAAATAGTAAAATTAGTAAATAGTTTGAGGAAGCAGAACGTCGAACTGTTTATTAATTTTCCTCATTCGTAATTTTTAATGAACAAGATTACCTATGTACTGAATTATACAGTTGTCAATTCGCATTCTTAATTCAGATGTTGCGTTAACTTTTTTATTTTATTTTATTTTAAGGCAATTATTATTGCAGATGTCTTTCAAATGAATTTAGCAAAAATGTATTCCAACAAAAGCAGCAAGTAAGTAAGTTAATAACGATTATTAGGTCCGGCTGAACTATCTCATTCCTAGTTTATTTTTGCGAATATCCAAAGAAAATTACTAGAAGTTCCGCGGATAATCACTATACCCCGCATACCATGTGTTTATAAATTAGGTGATATACAAGGAAAACGTTCGTTCGCATGCTACTGCTAAATCCGGCATATGGCTCTGGGATGTCACCTGGAAGGATAATGACTCGATTTGCTATTGTCCGGATGATATAAGAAAAAAATCGGCGCAAGCGGTTATTACGAACACGTGGATGTGTATACAATTTAAGCTGAAATAAATATGTTTGCACTTTTTTGAATTTAAGGATAAAAAAATATTGTCGCTTTGTGTGAATAAAAGATAAATTTCCTTGCGGAGGAAAATAATTTGATGTGTTCTTAAAGCTGAGACTAAATTAAATTTTGGCAGAAATCCGGCCGTTAAAACTTCGAATCCCCAACAATCGAGGTATTAGTCAGCTCGACAATTAATTTTAATTGTAATCGCGCTACTTTCGTGCGCCTGAAACCAATTTGGACTCATTCAGAGCCATCCGAGGCTCGGCAAAGACATTAGAGAGGTCCATTCAGAAAAACTACTCATCAACATACCCTCGGCGGAGGGCATGTGGCGCCGTAGGCGGGCGTCTGCCGAAGTTAGGATACATAATTATAATCATTTCACAAACGCTGGAACTTTTACAGTGATACTCGGATGGTTTTTTTTTTGTTGTTGTACTTTTTCTAATACACCGTCTTCGCCGGAGGAATTATTAAGGGGTCCGCGGCTTATTTTTTTCTTTTCCTTCCGAAATTCGACCGATACTCTCTTATTCTTTTTGTTCTTGTTCAGAAGAATCATTGAAAACTGAAACATTCCAACAAAAAAAAAAAGAACTAAATTAGAAACGCATTCATATATTCATAATGCGTACACCAGAAAATAAAGAAAAGCGCGCATGAATTCGAATATTGATTAAAGAGGGGTTTCACAAGCGAGAAAAGTTGGTACGCCTGCGCGTCCTTCCCCAATGATAGAAATCCTCGGAGGGTGAAAAAGCTCCGTCCGGAAGTACAGTGAGCTTTCGGGCTTTAGTGCTTCCGCTAAAATGGAAGAACGTTCATATATATTCCCATTAATCTGTAATGCTGGACATGCGCCGTCGAAAGGTTAGAAATTTTAGAATAGAAATAAGTCTTTTATTAATGAATGCAATGAAAAATGTCTGCATACAACGACTGGTTACAGGCAAAATAGGTAATGATAGTAATATGTACCTGCAGCGGTGATAAAAAATTCTGAAAACCTTCGGGATTTTAAAGCGATTCCTTGAATAAGCTCGCAGTTTGCAATTGAGCAAATCTTTGAAGGTTCTGTTTCATTTAATGATGTAATTGGCAGGCAATCGCAGATAATTAGGGCCGCGGACTTCTAAAGGTAGATCTAACCAAGCAAACTTTCATTACTGAAAACCTAGGAGAGATTTGAAATTATGTCAGAATTTCCTATCTTTGCATTAAATGGTGGAAGTTTCCTTGAGACGGACATTTAGACGACGAATTAAATCTCAATAGTTCTTATTAAAACTGAAGACGACTTATTTCTGAATAATTTTCTTCTAGTCGTTTTAGACTTCTTCATTTTTGTACTGCGTTTCTAATTGTCTCTCTTGAACTTTTATTGTATCCCGACTCGTTCTACAGACCACTGCAGAGAAATGTCATTTTTTGAAAATTTCGCAGTTAATTCTTTTTAATTGTCACCGATTCAATTACATACTTTCAAGTGAAAAACTTTAGGTGCTCTCTTTCGCTCACAAAATCGTGATCCAAACGTGTTTTAATTCAAAAACAGACATTCTATTCTTTGAATCTCCCTATTTTTAAGAATTGTTTGGATTGAATTATGGTTATTTACAAATGAACTGTGAATCAACAATTCAAGTCAGGTGTTTGTTGCAACAACTGCGAAAATCAGGTCCAAACTGTTCGAAACACGATTGAAACTTTTAAGCGAAAGATAACACCTATTAAGAGTTAAAATAAAACCGGAAGTACTTAGAGAATACTGTAGCAACGCAGAAATGCACATAAAGCTTCAAGTATTTCTTTTGTGTAATCCAAAGGGGTTCCAAAATTGCTAAAATTATTTCTTAACTTTAACTTTGATCGTTTCGACAAGCGGCTGCAAAATACGAAGAAAACAGAAATTCTAAAACGTTATTTTATAGAAGGCAACATAGTTACGTCCAGTATTGTGTTGAAATGCTCAGAATTTTAAAGGATGGTTCAGTATTCACATTTGTTCAGCACACGTCCAACATTCAGCAAAACAAATCGCTTTCATGTGAAGACTATTAGAAGTTCATAGCATTAAATAAACATTTACGTCTCCGGACCACTCGTATTTTTGTTTAAAATCATGTTACTTTTCTGTTTCTCTTGACAACTTGTTTATTTACTTTTTTCACTCCTGACGAAGCTATCCGTCGATAGTGAAACGTTGAGTGTTTTTCCAATTATAATTCTGTTCGGTTAGAGTTGTAAAAACCATTTATTAAAAAAAAAACATTGACATCAAAGTAAAAACGTATGTACATTCACCTGAACAACATTTTAGATACAAGTTCTTTAAGACTTCTTTTTCTGGATTTCATGAAAATTGCGTTCATGAAGCTGGTTTTAGACGTTCATTCAGAATCTACATATGTAGGAGGCAAATACAGTTAGAAGAAACATAATATCCGCATTTATTGAGAAAAATATAGAAGATATTGTCCACTTTCCTTATTTTCTTAAATTTAACAAGACTTCCCTTTGCCTCCCCGTGATGAATACAAACGTATACAAGTTTTTAAAAACTTAAATTTACGAATCAAATAGAGAAGAATATCTGATCGTTTCTTAAAATCATTCAGAATATTATCAAAGTTTTGATCATTTTAGCAAAATTGTGTCTTTGAAAAGAATACTCGGGGTATGGGTTGGCCTAGCGGTAGGCAGAGCCGGCTTTAGGAGCTGTGCCGCTCATAATCAGCGTATGGGATCGAATTTCAACAGGGCCATGAGTGCTTGCGACGTCTAAACTTTTTAAACCCGTTAAATATAGCTCCCATCAAACTATCTGAAACGGCGTTAACGCCAAAAGACCACTTTCAATTTACAAGAAAAAATTCTCTGGCTGCAGCTTTATGAGGCTTTTCGTTTTATTTACTACTATTTTCAGCTGAATACTCTTTGTGTGGGTTGGCCTAGCGATAGGCAGAGCCGGCTTTAGGAGCTGTGCCGCTCATAATCAGCGTATGGGATCGAATCCCAACAGGGCCATGAGTGCTTGCGACGTCTAAACTTTTTAAACCCGTTAAATATAGCTCCCATCAAACTATCTGAAACGGCGTTAACGCCAAAAGACCACTTTCAATTTACAAGAAAAAATTCTCTGGCTGCAGCTTTATGAGGCTTTTCGTTTTATTTACTACTGCTTTCAGCTGACCAACGTAATTGCTTTTAAAATACTTCCGGTCCGGTTAATTTTACTATCCTGGACCTAGAAGAGAGACATAAGCCCGTGTCATTACAATTTTATTACAAAAATCAAACTGTAACATCTGTAATTTGAAAACCGGTTTAGTTTTAAGAGTATTTCAAAATAAAGATGGACTGTCTTAATATAAACAATCACAGACCAAGTACAGTTCTTGCTAATAATGTATTTCTGGTTGTGCAAGCAAAACTTGACGTCTTACTTGGACAAAAAGAAGTTTACAACTGATCGTTATCAGTTCGTAAGAAACACGTCGACAGTATCTGCTTGTGTGAGTTTTATATAATTTGATCGGTGATCACAAATCAAAACAAGACGCCACCTATTGAATTATTTTGAAACAGCACGTAAGTCCCCTGTAAAATATTGTCAAAATATTACTAAGTTTAAGGTAAGATATTTGAAGATATGTTAGGTGAAGTCAAGGTTATTGTTAAATCAATTTTAGTACTTATTATATTATTTGTACCATATGATTTTTTTTAAATTTTAGGTAAAGGTTAGCCTTGAAAAGCAAAGTACATTTAAATTTAGTCGTAGAGGATGATAGTATGGGCATAAAAAGAGGAAAATAGCAAACCTACAATCAGAACTAAACGAGTTATTGAAAATTCTACAGTAAATTTTTATTTATTGATATATTCCCCATTTTAGGTTTTGCTTTCCAGGGCCTCCCTTTATCTAAAATTTAAGAAATTATGCGGTATTTATGTTCGTTTTGAGAAGCCTTTCCAATGCCTACAAGTAGAGAAATATTTTCAATGTTAGGATGGAAGAAGCACTCACCAACTATTTAACTTTCATATTTATCAAAAATTCAGAACTCATAACCTTCTCATTTATTTCATACAATTGTAAGAATCCAGATTCTTATCATTATTATTTTTTGCGCAATTTAATACCTAATGAATTTATTTTATCAAAACTCACCTCCGCTGAACATGGATATACTTCCAGGTACACTTTATTTAAGGTATCTCAGGTAAATTAACTAACAGAAAATAAATCTTTTAAGACTCTGTGAGTGTTCTTTCAATCATACTATTAATTTGAGGATGATAAGGGGTAGTTTAATTAATTCGGAAATACAATTTTTGCCTTGATCAGTTGACAATTTCTTGGGTACGCCATGTCTCAAAACAATATTTTCAACAAATGCTCTAACAATGGTTTCGGTTTTCTGATTTGGTAAAGGAATGGCTTCTGGGTATTCAGTAAAGTAATCTTGAAAAGTAAGGATGTATTTATCTGAACTACTAGAAGGAAGGATTCTTAAGTAAGTCCAGGAGAAGCAGATCGACTTCGACAATTACTCTAGAAATTAAAGTAAGCGCCATTCGAGCAAGCTGTGGAAAACGGTTTGGAAATCAACCTCTAGCTTTTAAGTTACACCGGAATACGCTCCTCGCAAAGATTCAATATCCATATTCGCATGGTTTGTCTAAAAGAATTCGGGATAAAAAGGGGTTGTTGTTAACACCGACACTTGTCATTTTGTTATCAAAGTTCTAATTACGACATCGTTGCCAGTTGTACTTTTTATAAGGCAACGCCGACCGTAGTCATGGTTTTAATTGGTGAACAAATTCAAAAATTCAAATTTAACATCGTATCATGCGACTTTTACGGTATATTAAAGCTAAAACCTCAGTTTTTTAGTGGCAATGCATTATACTAATAGTTTATTATCATTTGCAGTACAATACTGTTACAACCGGACTCTTGCATGCGAACTACACCCTTAAGAACATTGAGTGTAAGGGTTACGAAACTGTCAAACTGTATCATTTGAGTTGAGCGTCGTTGTACCTACTTTCAATGTGACTTATTCCATCTTGTATTTTCTTGGCAACGGAATAAATGAGCATTATAGTTTCTCAGTCCTATAGTTAGTATTTAAATTCGATCCATAATCTACATTTACATTCTAATATGCTTAGAGTCAACTGTGTTAATAATTTGTTTAGAATCGTCTATTTGTTTATACTCTTCCTTTTTTTTTGGTTACAGGAAAACATTACAGAATACGTAAGTAAGTTGAATTACGATAAGTTGTCCAACTCGATGCAGCGATAAATTATAAATTATAAAATATTATATAATTATTATTAAATATAATTCAATGTTTTTGGAAATGTAAAATTTGAAACTTAGTACAATCTTACAAAAATAGAGAAATTGCTCATGTGAATCATCAATGCGTCTTTGCATTGTGTGGAGAAGTTGTTCCCTGAAGAAAACTCTAATTTTCTTGTTAAAATTAACTTGATTGGTCTGCCGTTTCAAACGATTTCTTGATTCTTGATAACTGCATTAGTTGACATAAAATTATCTGTTAAGGAGTGCACCTAAGCTGAACTTTGATCACTGTAGTCCTTCCTATTAACTTATTTCCGCCCTCTTCAACCTTAGAGACCTTTCACCCTTTTTCTCATTGTTCGCTTCTTCTTTTACTTAAGCCTAATCTATTCCGTTTCTATTTAATACATCCACTACCATCCTTCACTACCTCTTTTCTTGCGTTTACTTCTTCTCTCAGTTTCTCACATCGCGTTTACCATTTACCAATCCTTACCCCTATTTAAACTTTATTAATGACTTTTAATAATGCAAAGTTATCTGCAACTCCTTTGTAGCAAATGCTTTTAATTATTTTCTATAGTCCCTTTCATATCCTTAATTACTGATTTGGAAATGTGGTACATAATTATTGTAATAATGAACAACCGTGGACTCGCCTTGTTTCAGTCTTGAGATCAAATTATAATATCTTCTTTAGTATTTAAATAATCTAAAGAGAAGTTAAAATGTTGATGAAAGTGCACTGCAAAAATGATTTCTCAATAGCTTCTTAAAAGTAGACATACACAATAAATTATACTTTGGTCTTTTCTTTATTTCGGAGGAGTACTTTGACGTTCTTTACAAGCCAAAAAAGGCTCTGTTTCTTTTTAAATAAACAAGTTAAATAATGACTCGTCGCTTAAATAATGAAGACGTGATTGCCTTGAAAATCTTAATGTCTTTTTACACCTGTACGATTTAAATTTTACAAGTAAGATTAAACTCAATCGAAAACTGCGCGAAAAAAAAAATAGAACGTGTTCCAAACAACACTTTCCAAACTGTAATTCAAACGTTTGAAATCCGAATGCCAAAGAATAAAAAATCTTGTAGACCAGGCAGGTGAAGGAAAAGAAATTAATAAAATAATTGAAAGTAAGTAAGCGAATGAAAAAAAAACCTATTTAATAGCAATAAATTAATATATAGTTTAAGCGCCGCAGGAATGTATAATTAGCATAAAATTAATTTATCAATAATGGTTTGTTTTGTAAATTTTCCCGTACTTTTGTTAATAAATAAATAAATTATACTTTACATTAGACTGCCCGCCTATCAACGTAAACATTAATCATTTCCAAGCTGCAGCAGCAATAAAACGAAACTAAATATACCATATTTTTTTTTTGTTTTTGTTTCTTTTCTCGAAGTCTTGGAGACAAATTTCAAACAAAACAAACGATCAGCGAAACGACTGCGACTCTGCGACGGTTGTTATTATTATCTATGTTTTCTGGTACAGTCACAAATGTTAGTTGAACGCGAACATAATAACAACATAAGATACGTAGGAGTGTACTCAAGATTAAAATAGCTCCGACATGTTTTATCAATCATTGTCACAGACGCACGCGAAATTCAAATTACGCCATAAAAACTCACGTCGTGTCGTGCAACTTGTTTTTAATTAAATATAAACAAGTAGGTATACGTTTTGCATCACTCGCCTTTTGCATCTAATGACTCGAAGCGAACGGTATATTTTAATAAAGATTCCTGCTTTTAAGGACAAAATTTTTCAACTTTTGGGATGAGATGTTTTAATGAAGAAATAAATCGCTGTGTAAGGAATGAGAATTATTATAGAAGGCAATTAGTTGCATATTTGTTTACGAAACATGACGTGTTTTCTTGCCATTCTTTTTTTTTTCATTCCAATAAAATGACGATTACGTAAAGCATTGACATGAACGTCTGTGGCAACATGCAAGCGACGAAGAAAAAAAAGCGGCACATCTCATCATAACAATCTGTCGTATAATGATGGCTTTCCGTTGACGCAACCATAAGAATTAAAAAGGATTTCGTCTGTGAAGGTCTTCCACGATGAACCTTGCACGAAAGTCAAGTATTCTCCTCCTATTGTTTCTTGTTTTGTTCTTTACTTAATTACTTAAGAAAAACAAAAGGAATACACGAAATAAGAAAACAAACAAATACCTACTTAGTTTATAATAATAAATTCAATGTCAATTGTAAATAATTTATTATTAGATATAAAATAAGTAGGTATTTGTTTTTCTTATTTCGTGTATTCCTTTCGTTCCTTTTTTTTTTTTTCAAAGTAATTATGTAAAGGTTTTTGAATCAGCCGTTCTTTTTGCCTTTCAACCCGAACATATATTTTTTTATTTTACACAGAATATAGAAACTATCGTGCTTTCAACTATTCGCAAGTCTCACGTGATCACCCATGTTATGCAACCAAACTCGCACTTAAAGTAAAACCACCAGAAACGTAACAAAATTCATAATAATGCTTTCCAGTGTTTAGTAATTTGACTGCTCTTTGCCTACTTTATTTTAATGACGAGCGAAATTTTTACGTGGTAGTACCAATTTGCGCAAATCAAATTTTCTAAGAAAACAGAGTGTTTGGTCACGTGTAAATCGGAAAATGTGGAAATCACGGTAACACTGCGTCCACCTATTGTACTTCAACGAAAACAAAACGAAAACAAAACGAAAAGAACTATTAGGATTTAGGAAGACTTTAATTTCTAATAGCTTGACGATCAGCTTTTAACAGCTTGCTATTCATAAGATGTTTTCTTTTTCATTAATTTTTAAAATATTTCGACCAGCTGTTAAGAGCTTTAACAGATTACGATCAGCTTATGAACTGTTTGGCGATCAGCTTGTAACAGCTTGACGATCCCCTGCATCAGACATCTCGCGACTCCCACCACATGTCATGCCACCATTTCGGGGTTTATGGGATTTTGTTCCAGAAATGGCATAACTCATAATACGAGCCCTGTATGACACGCTAAAAAAAGAGAAAAAGCAAAGAAATAAATAAAATGAAGAAAATTAAATGCGTTAGATACGAAACCTGAGAAAAATATTAGCGGCCAAAAGGAAGAGGCAAGATAGAAAGAAAGGCAGAAGAAAGAAAAAATGAAGAGGCATGGAAAAGTACACCAAATTAAGTTGCTTCTTCTTATCTTATAATCGAAAAGACAGGTAAGTAATAGGACTGTCCCTTTCACCAGATTTTAAAATCTAAGCTGTATAAAATGAAATCATCTCTAAATTCGTGCACTGTACTTGGTCAATATGCATTTGGACGGTTCAGAACTTGAAAGCCTAATCTAATTTCAAAAGATTCACATCCTTTTGCCCTTTTGTCCTGCTCATTTGATGGATTATCAGTTTTGTACCCCTAATTTCAGCAGGTTCTTCCTTAAAACATCCAGCCGTTTCGTTTTGGGACACCATCTTCTTTTCCATTGCTTTCCTATAACTTAGCTGACGACAATTCTATCATTTCTTGTTTTGTTTGCCATTATCCATCTTCTTAGGTTTCCGAACAGCCCACTGTTGAAAGACGAAACGTCGACAATAGAAGATTATCAACGCGGTTCCAAGAAACCTAAGAAGATACTAAGGAGAATTTAGAGGAGTCAAAAATGAAGAAGAAGTTTGAGGAAAACTCAAGCTTGCTCCTCCGTATCTTCTCAAGTTACATCTGCATTTTAGACTCCTCCGTAAAGAAGCTTAAGAAGAAATAAAGCTTCTGTCAAATCCTCTGGAGTATCTTCTTAGGTTTCCTAGAACCGCGTTATTAATCTTCTCTTATCAACGTTTCGCCTTTGGAAGGCTGTCGAGAAACTTGAGAAGATGGACAACGGCCAGGAAAACTGTCTCCTTAGTATTCTCCATTACGTCTCTTGTTTTGTGTCCACGATTGAGGTTTCAGCATCTTGTATAACAGTTAGCAGCCTCACAGTTGCTCCCTCTCTCTCTCTCTCTCTGATCTTATCTTTACACCTCTTGAACTATTTCTTGCTCTTGCTGTTTTGCTTGCTTTAGCTAACCTTTTATAATTTTTTTTCCTTCGTCTTCTTTGCATATTAAAATCACCTCCAGATTCATATTTTAGTTGGTCTACTTTTTGGACTCCATATTACATCCTCTAACACTCAATAACCAGGTTTATACTCTGTTTTCTTTTTATAATTTTTATTTCGGAGCAACACTTTGTAATTTTAGCGCTAAAAACAAGTTTTGTAATTAGTAAATACCGGTAAGCTACCAATCACAATGACATAAAAAACAGAATATAGTTTGCAATGTGTTTTATTAATTACTATACGTCACTGCTTGTATCTTCAATAGCCAAACATTGATCACTCTTCCTCATACTTAACTGCCTGCGTTAAAAGCTTTCTTATTAAAAAAAAAATATTCTTTTGACAAATACCGTGTGTGTCCGTGGATGACGTTGATTACAAGATTTTTTTAGTTTCGAAATGTTTTTTTTATTGGGCGACATTCTATAACTTATTAACAGTCTGTTAAAATTCGGAGGTACTTTGAAATATATTTGGAAGTCCATAAACTTTTAATGAACGGATTGCCTGAATCATCCTGTATTTACAATTATTCTTTCTACGTGCAACGTGTTCCAGCCGATACTATCTTTGATTGTTATTGGCGAATTATGCTAAAATTTACCAGGTACCTTTAATAAAAACAAAACATTCATTCAGCAACGTCAAACGTCATTAAGAATATCGACGACAACACCAAATGTTTTCATGGCTGATGTTACTAAAAGGCGAATGTGGATCAAATGTTAAGGTTTTGAACATTTTCATCTTTGATACCAACAGAAAATAAATTATTTATGCCGCTGCTGTAAAATGTTCAAAATCTTAACGTTTGATTCATATTCGCAGCAGCCATGAAACACCATTGAAAGTCATTTGGTGCACTTATATACCGATGTTCTTATTGATGTTTAATGATGTTGAATGAATATTCAGCTTTTCTTAAAGGTACCTGCCAAATTTTAGCAAAATTCATCAATATAACAGATATCAGTGGTGAAAGTATATCTTCTGGATCAATCAAACGTATCATTATTTTTATTAAAAACTTTATCTCAATAATAAGACTTAACTTAATATATCACAAAAATTTGTTTCGTTATACCTAAACTTGCCTGATATAAAATATTCTAAATTCTTGAACAGTTTTTGACCGTTGGTTCATCGACCATAAGTGATGATTGTTGAACGAAAAACTTTGTTAACTAAACGTACTTGTTGTTAAGAGTGAAGAGTTTATTTCTCTGAATGTTTGTTTATCTGCGCTTCTGCCTTTATATGGACTGTACCATCAAACACCTGACCATTCCATTATGCCTTTTAAACTCTCTAATAACAAGTTAAACGCAAAGCTGAATTTAAAGCTCACCGAACCCTATCAGCCCAACAAAAGTGATACCGTCAATGAAATTGAAGTCGCCATTGAGCCGCACGTCAGCGATCCAAATTTACTTCCTGACCAATTAATTCACGAATTTCTTCTTTTGTAGGAAAGGCATTAGATTCCTACGTGTCACTCACCCATCAAACGTGCCGTGCCGCACAATCAATTATGTAAATCATGGGAAAATATCGCTTCTGCTGCTGGGTTTTTATGAGCGCTGTTTACAGATATCGGTTTTGACAGGGCAGAAAAATCCTTGATGAATTAACTAGCGCTTAAGTAAGTTGATTGCTGGTCGAACTTCAGGTGTATGTCGACATCTTGTCTCACCGGAAAGAGCAATTAGGTTTCTTTTTTTAGTTCGAGTTTATCAACACGTCTTTCGCCTAGGTAGGGACACTTACTTTTAGTGCACATAAATAATGTTGAGAGATAAATTTATACAAATTATTTGAAAATTGTTTATTTACGGTTCTGTTTCCACAAAAGGAAAACTTTTTATATTAAACATGTTTCGAACATGTTAAGAGCACGTATCAAAACTTGAAGTAATCATTTTATAAATTTTGCATCAACCTTCTTAATTTGTCCATTTTTCTTTTACAATTTTTTACCCACCCTCCAAACTTTTATTAGTATGTTATTTTTACTCCTTTTCTGTCACTGGTTTCGCCCTTTCTTTTATATCATTCTCACCTTTCTTTTCTTGCGTCTTGATCTACTTTAAAACGGCTCTCTTTTATGCTAGATATCTTTTTGCTCTATCCTTCGCCTTTAATTTTATCTCTCTTAAAATATCATGTCATGGAGTGGTAATAAAAGCACAGAATTAAACATCAAGGAAACTCATTTTCCTTTCCTTCTTCCACTGGGTTTTTTTTGAGCTACTTACTTTCCACCTCCTCCTACTCTCTTTTGAAGCTTTCATTTCTTTTGTCATTTTATCTCTTTACGTTTTTTAATCTATTTCTCTGCATTCTTCCTCTGGAGTCTTCATTTAAAATCTGTTCTGCAATGGGTCCGCTCTTACATAGAATAATCTGCTTTTTAGGTTCATCACTCAGCGCCCTCTCATCATCTATGTACTTCAGTGGCAATTATAACGTTTGCAGTTGTTACTTACCTATTGAAGAGATGGCGTTGTTTGGAGACCTTGACAGTTACATTAAAATCACTTTCAAATATAAAAATCAAATTGAAACACAAACAAAAACTGAATATAATAAAAAAAAAACTAGGACCATCTCTAGCTCCGATGACTGCCTGAATTCTTCTTGGTAAGCTGGATGGTTACTTGTGAAATGTTATCCCATTCTGCAGCAAGAACGAGGTATTCTAGTTCATGAAGACTTCTAAGGGCGGGTGCATGACACCTCACTGCTTATAAGCCCATAAGCCCTCGATAGGAAGTTCAATCTGGACTACGAGGTGGCCAGTTCAATACTTGAACATTGAACTCATTCCAACGCGTGATCGAGCATTATCCTGTTTGAAAATGAAGTTATTACCTAAAAATGGGGTAAACGACATGAAATAATCCAGAATATAATATTTTCTAGGGAAAGCTGAGAATTCCTTGACCTTTTCTGAATGGAACTAAGTCTTTGCGGGCGTAGAAACAGATTCTTCGCCAAAGGATTCTTGACCCTCCACCAAAAGGCTCCCTTGCAGAAATATTCCGCCGTATTTGTTCCCAACCGTTTGGTGATTTTAAACTTATTCTCATTTCATCATCAGTAAACAAATCTCGCTTAAAATCGCCTATTAACCAATGTCCATGCTCTCTCGTAAATCTTAATCTGGGCTTTCTGTGTTCTGTAGTGAGTAGCGTTGCGATTGCAGGTCTTCTATTGGTTAGTTTTGATTCTCTTAGCCTTCTCTTAAGGTCTGTTGCCGAAGACAACACTCATCCCTTAAACTTGTTGTCCTCCCTCTTCCATATTCTTGCGTATGGCTCAATTTCTAAGTGTCTTCTAGTCATCCGACTAACTGTTGAATGGTGAACGCCTAACAAATTTGCTACTCCATCCTTCACCTGTTTAAATCTTGTTCCCAACCGTTTGGTGATTTTAAACTTATTCTTATTTCATCATCAGTAAACAAATCTCGCTTAAAATCGCCTATTAACCAATGTCCGTGCTCTCTCGTAAATCTTAATCTGGGCTTTCTGTGTTCTGCAGTGAGTAGCGATGCGATTGCAGGTCTCCTCTTGGTTAGTTTTGATTCTCTTAGCCTTCTCTTAAGGTCTGTTTCCGAAGACAACGCTCATCCCTTAAACTTGTCCTCCTTCTTACATCTTCTTGCGTATGACTCAATTTCTGAGTATCTTCTAGTCATCCGGCTAACAGTTGAATGGTCAACGCCTAACAAATTTGCTACTCCATTCTTCATCCGTTTAAATCTTGTTCCCAACCGTTTGGTGATTTTAAAATTATTCTTATTTCATCATCAGTAAATAAATCTCGCTTAAAATCGCCTAAGAACCAATGTCCATGCTCTCTCGTAAATCTTAATCTGGGCTTTCTGTGTTCTGTAGTGAGTAGCGATGCGATTGCAGGTCTTCTATTGGTTAGTTTTGATTCTGTTAGCCTTCTCTTAAGGTCTGTTGCCGAAGACAACGCTCATCCCTTAAACTTGTTGTCCTCCCTCTTCCATATTCTTGCGTATGGCTCAATTTCTAAGTGTCTTCTAGTCATCCGGCTAACAGTTGAATGGTCAACGCCTAACAAATTTGCTACTCCATCCTTCATCTGTTTAAATCTTGTTCCCAACCGTTTGGTGATTTTAAACTTATTCTTATTTCATCATCAGTAAACAAATCTCGCTTAAAATCGCCTATTAACCAATGTCCGTGCTCTCTCGTAAATCTTAATCTGGGCTTTCTGTGTTCTGCAGTGAGTAGCGATGCGATTGTAGGTCTTCTATTGGTTAGTTTTGATTCTCTTAGCCTTCTCTTAAGGTCTGTTGCCGAAGACAACGCTCATCCCTTAAACTTGTTGTCCTCCTTCTTACATCTTCTTGCGTATGACTCAATTTCTGAGTATCTTCTAGTCATCCGGCTAACAGTTGAATGGTCAACGCCTAACAAATTTGCTACTCCATTCTTCATCTGTTTAAATCTTGTCCCCAACCGTTTGGTGATTTTAAACTTATTCTCATTTCATCATCAGTAAACAAATCTCGCTTAAAATCGCCTATTAACCAATGTCCGTGCTCTCTCGTAAATCTTAATCTGGGCTTTCTGTGTTCTGCAGTGAGTAGCGATGCGATTGCAGGTCTTCTATTCGTTAGTTTTGATTCTCTTAGCCTTCTCTTAAGGTCTGTTGCCGAAGACAACGCTCATCCCTTAAACTTGTTGTCCTCCCTCTTCCATCTTCCTGCGTATGACTCAATTTTTAAGTGTCTTCTAGTCATCCGGCTAACAGTTGAATGGTCAACGCCTAACAAATTTGCTACTCCATCCTTCATCTGTTTAAATCTTGTTCCCAACCGTTTGGTGATTTTAAACTTATTCTTATTTCATCATCAGTAAACAAATCTCGCTTATAATCGCCTATGAACCAATGTCGGTGCTCTCTCGTAAATCTTAATTTGGGCTTTCTGTGTTCTGCAGTGAGTAGCGATGCAATTGCAGGTCTTCTATTGGTTAGTTTTGATTCTCTTAGCCTTCTCTTAAGGTCTGCTGCCGGAGACAACGCTCATCCCTTAAACTTGTTGTCCTCCCTCTTCCATCTTCCTGCGTATAGCTCAATTTCTGAGTATCTTTTAGTCATCCGACTAACTGTTGAATGGTCAACGCCTAACAAATTTGCTGCTTCATCCTTCGTCTGTTTAAATTCGATTGGATATACCTTATGTCTATCAAGATTTTTGATTGTGCGAACTCCTTCCGTAGCGGTTTCAAGACGAAGCCAAATAGCCAATTAACTTGAATGCGAGCGCTTTTTTTATGAGTGACGTCTTGACTTCTCCAGGACACGTTGCTGCGTGAAGAGCCGCCTAACCCTGTACCGATACCTTTGTCAGGGCCGGACCGTGCGTAATTTCGTGTTGTTTGCGGCAAGGACTTCTTGCATCAACGGCTGCATTATTATTAACAAAAATAAAATTTATCTCATTTTCTTAGTGAAGTGACAATTCTGATTTTTCATGTCTCTAATTAACAAGGTACAGTGCAGTAAATTTACGGTTTTTTAAATTGTTATTTAAATGTGACATACTTTCAAATGTCACAACTTCTCTATAGGCGAGCGTGTGTCATTCTTTTATCGTTTGCCGATCTGCTGCTTTAAACTGCCTCCACTCGTTGACTACGAGCACGACGACGGTGGTGGTTCTTTTTGAGTGGTCGCATTTGAGACTCTTGTTGAGAGCGCATTCAAAGACCCGCGGTCATAATGAAGTAAAGCCACTTCTCAAATTAATGTGTAACAGTTGGTGTGCTCGCAATTCGCGCTAGTGCACTTCAGATACACTTACGAGAACGTTTTGTTCCATTCAAGACCCGAGCGAGGCAAGAATATAAATAGAATCCTTTTTTTTTTTTTTTTGAAAACGGCGCTTTTCCTCGTTTGCATAAAGGAAACAAAGTTCGTGCCGTTTTGGTACGAGGACGTGTACGTACGTGCGTCGATGTTTAAAAAAAAAAAAGTTATTACGACTACGCGTTATTTAAAATGCAAAAATCCAGTCGCGGTATTGTTACACACAATTATGATTGGATTTATCTTAAATTAAAATCTTGGGTGGTGCGATATCACCGTACGACTGGTAATAACGGTAACGTTTATGATCCTGTTCGCGAAACTTTGTTAATTATACTTAAGCAAGAAGTAGGTGGAAGCTTTTTATTATTTATTTAAATTTTTGTTGGATTTTATCAATGCAAATTTTTGGTTTGCACTCAAGGTTTTAAGCAAATGTCTATGTATTTATTTTGTTTTGATTATTATTTAAGGCAACAATACTAAAAGCAACAAATTAAGAACTTTTTCAGTTTGCACTTACTTAATTTCTTAATTTAGTTACACTTATATACCTGTTGAAATAATTTAAAATGAGCACCAAATTTCGTCAATCGATTAAATCCTTTTTAGTGGAAAAGGAAACAGCTTCGCAGTTTTATGTTGGCCGGATAATTTTTGGTAACATTTTGGTAACAAACTGCAATTTACAGATTAAGGTGCGTTCAAGAACTTTCTGTTAAATGCATCTGGGGCTTGTTGAAATCACATCTTTCTCACGCATGGTTTTTAATTTTAATTTTTATTTTGCATCTCTTCGTCTTACAATTACAATATTGACATCCATGACAATTGGTGATTTTTTCATAATTTTGCTCTTAAATCGGATGGAAAAGATCGCTAGTTGTCATGGAAATAATGTAAACGCAAGAAGACTTCTTAACACACATGAGCGAGATGCAAAATGAGATAAAAATCGTGAGTGAGAAAGATGCGATTACTCGCACCCGATGCCGTCGATGGACGTACATACAATTTTCGAAAGCAGTATTAGATCAGCTTATTTCATTTTGAAACTCAAAAGTTATCTTCCTCCTACTTTTCTGAACATACTACATTACCATCATTGTGAGTTTGGTTGCCTAAATTGGGTGGGACTTCCTGAATCTTCTTCATAAAACAATCCAAAAACACTATCCGGCATAAGTAACAAGACACCTTCCCCACAATTTATTGTATTATGTTCGGATTAATAAAAAATAGTATTATAGTTTTATAATTCAGAGCAAATTCTCTAGCTTATTGATTACATCGTCATATACGTGGGATACTTAAAAATTATGGCAGCCCAACGTTCGTCGTTAAGCAAAGCTGTAAAAGTTCCGCTACACCTCCCTCCAATGTAAGCGTGGTCGACGCTAGCGCTTTGCGAAACCGTCAATTGCCGCTATTTCAATTTCAATCGAACGTAGGTGTAGCAGATTTTTTCGAATTAGTCCAAATAGGTCACTTAACGACGTCCTTTTGAGTTACAGAAACAAAATAAAAGGGTTATTAATCAACCATTGAAGCGTCGCGACGTTCTTGTTCATTTGTCATGGGAAGCATACTGAGTGTCTCATAATCAGAGTCTATCAAATTTAATTCAGTTTTCACTGACATGACATGTGTAGGGGGGTACCATGGTCAATGAGTATCGCATATACCGTCAGGATCTAAGTGCATGGCGCTGAATCGCGTTAAATGGGAGGCAGTTACGCGTTCTGGAATTATTTGTGACAGACTCTATGGAGGAGAATGAAAACACCAACTCTAATAATAAATGAAGAAAAATGAATTGATTCGTAACTGAGGCGATCACAGCAATCAACTTTAATATGCCGTAACAACATTCAATTAAAGATGATACGGTTTTTAGGAAATCATTTGTTTTGCTTTAGTAACAAACATAAGAATCGATAAGAAGTGTTTACAGAATAAACTTAAATGTCATGTAATAGGCACGATTTACTTTAATCTAGGAGTTTTGATGTTTGCTAATGTGCGCTGCACGTCCACTTAGAACGGCGCACCCGGTAGATAACCTAAAGATGTTTCTACAAAAAGAAAAAATTCTACTAGATTTTGCTAATGAACTAAAACTTTAACGACAGTACTATTAAATTTGTTACGAAAAAAAGAAGAGTTTCCTGGTACCTAAAACCGCCCCGAAATATTTTTTAGAGCTTTAACAAGCATTTAAAAATTAAAATCGGAGCAAAATACTAGCTTACGAATGCGTTTACGCTTCAAAGTTGATAAAAAGTCAAAGTCAAGTCGAAGTTCGATCTCGTTTAGGGTGGTAACCCTCGGAGCAGTGAAGATATTTCAAAAGAAACAACAACTGAAGGGAACCTGAAGTGTATACCGAATGTCCTCGAGAAATATTCCGGCGCGGTTCGAACCCGCAACCATGCGATTGTAAAGCCACTTGAACCGTTCAGGTTCGATTCTCGAAGCAGTAAAGAAATTCAAAAAACCAACAGAAGAGTTTAAATGCATTGTTCCTTTTTGTTTTTCAAGTAGATCCATGTGGGAAGTTTGCCAGAACTTCAAAAGAATGACGCACACGTTCTAATAGGCGATTTAATGAAGCTTAAGTCATAAATTTTATTATAATCTAGGCACGACGTAAATTTAAACTCTACTTAAAATGTTATTCGTAATACACAGCATCATATTGATTGAAATATAAAATTATTGACAATCATCATATTGATTGAAATATAAAATTATTGACAAATTGAACAGTTTGTTTTATAAATAAACAATTTCCATATACTTTCAGATACGCCCCCGTATAAAAATTTATTTATGTAAATTAGCTGTACGAATTAGCAATTTTTTTTAGTTTTTATCTTGAATTTAGAGTTCCATTTTCTTGATTACTACAATTCATTAAATTGTGCTGTTAATTTTCTTTGGAACTTTATCATTTCCATTAATTTTTAATAATTATTTTAATAAAACCATGGTATTCGCTTGCTTTCTTATTTTCTTGGAAAATTTTTATTTTAATCCTTTTAAATACCTTCCGGATATCACATTTATTTTCTTTTTTTTTGAAAAAAATAGATTTCCTGTGCACAGAATAAAAATAAATTCACTCCTGATCTTCATTTATTTTTAATTTTGATTGTTTAGGAACGCATTCTAATTTGAAAAACAAATGACTCGAGTTTTTTAATTTGTCTTCACGATCGTCCAATATTTAATTGGTTGGCTATATGGTCGACAAGAAAGGTTTGGTTTGCTTTGTTTTTCTAATTTCAGATTTATTTTAAACTTTTTAATCTTGCAACCTGTATTATATATTATTATAACAAACGATAACAAATTGCTCGCTCTTTCTGTCCCTTGTTTTTGTCCTTAATTTTTTTTTTTTTTTAATAAATTCCTCGTCTTCGATTTAAGTTTCTTTCCACCTCGTGCAGTGTTATCCCAGATTTTATAACTATTATTTTTCGAATTGAAATCCGTTGTTTACATTTATTTAACTAATTTCGATTGAGTTTAATTATAAGCAATTATCTGTAATATTCTCTTATTTATTGCGATCTTTTTTCTCCTTAGACGACTTTTTTGTATATTAATTACTCAGGAATTAATGCAGACCTTCAAATGATTTAAATAAATAAATAATAATTTCCAGTAAACAGTTTAAAACATATGAGGATTTATTTTCGAAAACTTTTATTAAATTTTTTTTTTTTGTACATCTATGGTTACGTACTGCAGTAATATCTACCTACCTGGTGTTTATTTAACAATCTTAATAAAATATGAAATTTTTTTAGTGTTTTACATGCCAATAATCACGTGAGTTATGTATTTTACTGGCCGGCAAATGTGGTTGCCTAGCTAATTGGGTGTGTTTAGCTTTAGGATGGAATATTCCGAGTTAACAAGGTCTTATATATCCCTGAAACCTAACGTACAAATTTCTGTTTTATTTATATACCTTTGTTTTAAAGTAGAAAGCAAGATTGGTGGTGATTTTTATAATAAAATGAAAAATTATAATCAGTGGCGTAACTAGAGGTCCAAGCGTCGGGTTATAAAATTTTTACTTTTTAATTATAATGTATTATATTGTATTCACATACGAAAAAACGAAATTAAAAAAGAGTCGCCATTCACATGTGATGGAGGTGGTAAGAACTGTCAACATTTTAAGTTAAGGAAGCGCCTGATAACCAGCGCTTTCGAACTGAACCTTTGCAGAAGTTAAAAATTAAAAGTTAGTTTTGTTTATTGTAGTCAAGTCAATAGAATTATGATTGGGTGAATCTAAAAATTAATTAAACGACACGACTAAGAGCGCTTTTTTTATTCAGCTATGGAAGCCACCGAAGGAGGTTGGAGGCTATGTGATAATTAACGGTACATTAAACTAAATCCCGTTCCGAAAATAGGTCGTTTCAATGTTGCGTTATACCGTAAAAATCATTTAAAAAAAAAAAACTAATTCTTTTTGCAAACTCAAATTGATCATTTTGTGCTTTATTCACTTTGGTACGTTTTCATTATGCCCAAAAATTGCTTTAATTTCGCAAAATGTGATGCGCTTATAAACATTTTGGTGCTGTTTTAACGTTTAGTAAAAATTCAATTTTTAGAACCACTGCAAGGCGACTTGGTTACAATAATTAATTTAGCAGAAATTATGGAAAAAAATATTTGTTAACAAAAAATTTAATTCCCTGGTAGCAATGGGCAACCGCCCATGGCGTTCTGGCGCCAGATTGCTCAGCAACCCCTTTTCTACACCACTGATTATAACCGATCGGAGGAATTTGTAGGTTTAAAGCTATCCCAATTCAAAAATTTTGCTGCTTGTCGGAGTATAATTTAATTTTTAAGAACTGGTAATGAATACCTTAAAATCTCGACATTTCCTGTGGAATTATTATTTTCTTTTTCTTTAAGATGGTGTACTGAAGCTGCGTCAAAAACTCAAGCAACTCAACGAATGAAGTTAATAATGATTTTTCAGAGAAACGAAAGAGTTCCCGTTTTTCAGCGCTCGGGGCGAGTTTTTGTTGATATTTAAAGGCGGAGTGAACAATAAAATTTTGCAGTTAAAGTTAATAGTGAAACAGGCGAGGTATAATTGCCAATCAGGTTTGGTTTTATTAACAACTTATGTTTTTCAGCGTGTTAGAAATATGTTTGGTTTGCATGAGTTTGAGAATCCTTGATGTTCTCTCACATGATGAGATTGTTATAATAATTAATTCCGGTCACTTTCCTTATTTCTCGCATTCTATTTTTTCAACTATCGGAACCTCTTTTGGTTTTGTGTTGTCTTGTGAATTTAAAAATATTAATAAGTAGGTACTCTTAATTCTAATAAATTCTAATACAGGAGAGATATTCCTAGAAAACAAATCTTAGCTAAAGGTACCGCCTTGCCTACAGAGCAGTAAACAAAAAAAATCAATTCTATTCACAAAAGAAAAAGAAAATCGCGGACTGTATTATCAGAAAATATTAAAAGGATCCTATCCTGAAAAAATTTGTTGCTAGAACTAAGAAGACATTTGTCAGACGTAGGAAATAAATGTACAAGTAAAGAGATCGAAAAGAAAAACCTTTCATCAAAACTTAGTCAGAATAATCCTAATCAAATGAAACAAACAACAAATCTTTTCATAAAATTTTTATTTTTGTGGAAAAGAAACTTAAATAAGTTTGGGGGACAAAAACCTCTCAAAGAATTTTATTTTATTTATTATTATCACTTTTCTTTGAGAAAAGAGAGAAAGGAAACTCCAGGAAACCAAACTCAAAAGTAAAAGAATTATTTCTGGTCCAGACGTCGTGAATTTAAGAATATTAAAAACGCAGAAGAAAATGATTAAAAATATGTGACAAGAAAGATGACTGAAGAATTTACTTTTGCTTTAAACTGGAATAACCTTGTTACGTAAACTATTTAGAAATTTAACTACATTAATAGTATCACAAAATATAAAATAGTGACAAGCAACAACTAAAGCACAGGGCCATGAAAAAGGTCCTGCGGGATCATTCGAATTAGGCAACTTAACTCACACTTAAGGCAATACTCAAATAAGGCATCCTGAACCAAATTACGATATAAGGTAATCAGTGGCGTAACCTAATTAATATTGCCAGAAGATGCAAGAAAATATAGTTTTAATGCAACCTTCAATTGTCTAATTTGATAATTGAAACTTAAATAATATTAAAAATCCCGTACATGACTCGATCGGCTCTACTGTGAAAAACCAGAGTGAAGGGGTTCTTTGGTAATTATGTTTGATTGAAATCTGAAACGTATCTTCAGATTTTCTAGTTTTTTTTTTTTTTTATTACTAATACTGCAGGTTGCAGCTTTAACCGTTTTATTATCATCAAACTGAGCAAAAAAAATGCAGGGAAATAACGAGTTTACAGGAGCCAATTGAATTTAAATTAAGAAAATTCTATCTGTCACATCCACAAGGCAGAAAATTAAATTTAAATTAAAAATTGAGAAAGGTCCTTATTCAAGACTGAAGGAGACGGTAGTAAAACTTTTTTGAAAAAACTTTTGCATGCAGAAGCGTTTTCGAAAATTAAAAAATATCAAAGACACTTTCGATAAGGGTCTTTCTCTCTTCGTGTCTTTGTATATTTAAAATAATAATGAACGACCCAAACAAACATAATAACTAACGTAGTTTTTTTTTTCAGCAGTTAAAAGTTATGTAAACAATTTATAGTAATGTACTTTATCCGGAAAGTAAATATTACAAGCATGTTACATAACAGTAATAAACTTTTAATATTCCGTTATGGTCAGAATTATCGTATGAAATAAGTATTATTATATTATGCAGTAAAGACCTACTCAGATTTACAGATATTGGTTTCAGTTTATATAGAGTGATTCTCGAAGAAAATAAATCGCTGAAACAAGTGTTAATGAGCTCAAATAAGAATTAATACGATTTACAATTTTTTCCTTGGCCTTAATTATTTCTTTTGTTGCTTGGAATGCTTCAATATTTTCTTCGAAGGACCAGCTCGAAAAACCATACGTTTAATGTTGAAATGAAAGAAGAAGAAATGTTTTTTTGGCCGCAACTTGAAACGAAGGAAGAAAATTAAATTAAAACATAAGAAATCACAGACTAAAAGAAAGCATATACAGAGCAAAATAGGAATCATAGTTTCAGTACACAAAACGTGGGATGCAAGGGAAGACCATAAAGACGAAATGAAAACTCACAGAAGAAGATAAAACAGTAGATCGCTGAAGGGGAGAGAGTTTGTTTTCAAAAAGAACTAAATAATCCAAAAATGTCAGAAGCCAGGATCTACAGGAGAGGCGAAGAAGACGATACAGAAGTACACGAGGAATTTCAACGAATTACAATTGAAGAGCTTGCAACGGAGAATAAAGCCAGATAAGGCAGTAGGATATGATGATATGGTTAAATCTGTGGATTAAACGGAAGAAGAGAGGCCTTATTAAAACAATTAAATGAAGTGACAGAAACTAAAGCAAGGCCCAAAAGAATGGAGGATAGGAAACATGATTTCAATGCACAAAAAGTGGGATGCAAGGGAGGACCATCGAGACGAAATCAAAAATCACAGACGAAGATAAAATAATGGATCGCTGAAGGGGGAGAGTTTTTTTTTTCAAAAAGAACTAAATAATCCAGAAATGTCAGAAGCCAGGATCTACAGGAGAGGTGAGGGAGACGATACAGAAGTACACGAGGAATTTCAACAAATTACAATTGAAGGGCTTGAAACAGAGAATAAAGCCAGATAAGGCAGTAGGATCTGATGATATGGTTAAATCTGTGGATTAAAAGGAAGAAGAGAGGCCTTATTAAAACAATTAAATGAAGTGACAGAAACCAAGCAAGTAGGATGATATGGTTAAATCTGTGGATTAAAAGGAAGAAGAGAGACCTTATTAAAACAATTAAATGAAGTGACAGAAACTAAAGCAAGTCCCAAAAGAATGGAGGATAGGGAACATGATTTCAATACACAAAAAGTGGGATGCAAGGGAAGACCATAGAGTCGAAATCAAAAATCACAGACGAAGATAAAGTATTGGATCGCTGAAGGGGGAGAGTTTTTTTTTTTTTAAAAGAACTAAATAATCCAGAAATGTCAGAAACTAGGATATACAGATGAGGCGAAGGAGACGATACAGAAGTACACGAGGAATTTCAACAAATTACAATTGAAGAGCTTGAAACGGAGAATAAAGCCAGATAAGGCAGTAGGATATGATGATATGGTTGAATCTGTGGATTAAAAGGAAGAAGAGTGGCCTTATTAAAACAATTAAATGAAGTGACAAAAACTAAAGCAAGTCCCAAAAGAATGGGGGATAGGAATCATGATTTCAATGCACAAAAAGTGGGACGCAAGGGAGGACCGTCGAGACGAAATCAAAAATCACAGACGAAGATAAAATAATGGATCGCTGAAGGGGGAGAGTTTCTTTTTCAAAAAGAACTAAATAATCCAGAAATGTCAGAAGCCAGACTCTACAGGAGAGGCGAAGAAGACGAAACAGAAGTACACGAGGAATTTCAACAATTACAATTGAAGAGCTTGAAACGAAGAATAAAGCTAGATAAGGCAGTAGGATATGATGATATGGTTGAATCTGTGGATTAAACGGAAGAAGAGTGGCCTTATTAAAACAATTAAATGAAATGACAGAAACTGAAGCAAGTCCCAAAAGAATGGGGGATAGGAATCATGATTTCAATGCACAAAAAGTGGGACGCAAGGGAGGACCGTCGAGACGAAATCAAAAATCACAGACGAAGATAAAATAATGGATCGCTGAAGGGGGAGAGTTTCTTTTTCAAAAAGAACTAAATAATCCAGAAATGTCAGAAGCCAGGCTCTACAGGAGAGGCGAAGAAGACGATACAGAAGTACACGAGGAATTTCAAACAAATTACAATTGAAGAGCTTGAAACGGAGAATAAAGCCAGATAAGGCAGTAGGATATGATGATATGGTTAAATCTGTGGATTAAACGGAAGAAGAGAGGCCTTATTAAAACAATTAAATGAAGTGACAGAAACTAAAGCAAGGCCCAAAAGAATGGAGGATAGGAAACATGATTTCAATGCACAAAAAGTGGGATGCAAGGGAGGACCATCGAGACGAAATCAAAAATCACAGACGAAGATAAAATAATGGATCGCTGAAGGGGGAGAGTTTTTTTTTTCAAAAAGAACTAAATAATCCAGAAATGTCAGAAGCCAGGATCTACAGGAGAGGTGAGGGAGACGATACAGAAGTACACGAGGAATTTCAACAAATTACAATTGAAGGGCTTGAAACAGAGAATAAAGCCAGATAAGGCAGTAGGATATGATGATATGGTTAAATCTGTGGGTTAAACGGAAGAAGAGAGGCCTTATTAAACCAATTAAATGAAGTGACAGAAATCAAGCAAGTTCCAAAAGAATGGAGGATAGGAAACATGATTTCAATGCACAAAAAGTAGGATGCAAGGGAAGACCGTCGAGACGAAATCAAAAATCACAGACGAAGATAAAATAATGGATCGCTGAAGGGGGAGAGTTTTTTTTATCCGAAAAGAACTAAATAATCCAGAAATGTCAGAAACCAGGCTCTACAGGAGAGGCGAAGGAGACGATACAGAAGTACACGAGGAATTTCAAACAAATTACAATTGAAGAGCTTGAAACGGAGAATAAAGCCAGATAAGGCAGTAGGGTATGTTGATATGATTAAATCTGTGGATTAAAAGGAAGAAGAGAGGCCTTATTAAAACAATTAAATGAAGTGACAGAAACTAAAGCAAGTTCCAAAAGAATGGAGGATAGGAATCATGATTTCAATACACAAAAAGTGGGATACAAGGGAAGACCATAAAGACGAAATGAAAACTCACAGAAGAAGATAAAACAGTAGATCGCTGAAGGAGGAGAGTGTTTGTTTTCAAAAAGAACTAAATAATCCAAAAATGTCAGAAGCCAGGATCTACAAGAGAGGTGAAGGAGACGCTACAGAAGTACACGAGGAATTTCAACAAATTGCAATTGAAGAGCTTGAAACGGAGAATAAAGCCAGATAAGACAGTAGGATATGATAATATGGTTGAATCTGTGGATTAAAAGGAAGAAGAGAGGCCTTATTAAAACAATTAAATGAAGTGACAGAAACTAAAGCAAGTCCCAAAAGAATGGAGGATAGGAAACATGATTTCAATACACAAAAAGTGACATGCAAGGGAAGACCATAGACACGAAATCAAAAATCACAGAAGAAGATAAAATAATGGAGTTTTTTTCAAGAGGGACTAAATAATCGAGAGAAATCAGAAAAAAAACAGAAATTGTATTACGATGGTATTAGAAGTACACCATTTCAATCTTAAAAAATAGAAAGCAGCAGGTAGAGTGGCAATGGGCAAGTAACTCCTCCCCAGAACAATCTATAAAATCTGGAGTGCGACAAGGATCAGTCCTTGGCTCTTTATTGTTTACAATATACGATGGCTACTAGAAAAGAAATCTGCCTATGAATCAAAAGACATAGGCACTATTTTTTTTTTATTTTTCAGTGTAGTCCCCTCATCACATTAGCGCACTTGCGCCATTTGTCCTACTACGAACTTGTACGCTTGTCAAAAAAGATGTATCTTTTTGATCTGCAAAAGAAAGTAGTCCGCTGGTGCTTTTAGGCTATCATCCGAGTCAAAACGGCGGCGCCATCGAAGGTGTTTGTTTAATTATTAATCTGAAGAGATAGAAGTCAGACGGGGAAAGATCCGGAGTTAGTGTGGATGGTTGACCTCCATCAAACTGCATTCTTGCAAAAATTGATCCGATTTTGGCAGCTCTGTACACTGTTGCTTTGTCCCAGAAATATTTTTTTATTCATGAAATTGGGTAGCTTCTGATAAATTGAGTTACGCAGATTTTTTTTAATTTGTTTAGTGTCCGCGATGCCAGAATGATGTCATTCATGTCCTAAAAAATTGTTGTCATCAATTTTCTGGCAGATGGTTGCGTCCGTCCCTTTTTTGGGAGGTGGAGACCCTTTATAAAACCATCGTTCGGATTCAGATTTTGTTTCAGGGTCCCAATGATGGATGTACCCAAGTCGTCTCATCACCCATCACAATTCGTGCCAAAATGTTAGTTTTCCAAATGACTCGAACACATTTCAGGTCTACGCAGCTTTGTTCGGGTGTCAACAATCGTGGAACCCATCTGTCTGACGTCTTACTCATGTTTAAATCGTCATGTAATATGGTTGTTACCCTAGGTTTAGGTATTCCTGATCTTATATCAATCGTGGAGATGATCCTGAAGAATCATGGCTTCAACTTTTTGTGTCATTTCAAGATTTCATGCCGTTTTTGGCCATCCACTTCTGGGATCGTCTTCAGTGGATTTACGATAAATCCTACCACCTTGGTTTATGGGTAAATAAAAATTCTTATTATAATGGAAATAAAATTCGCTTATTTTATACTGCAGTAAAATTATTAATTTGATAATTTCACATAGGAGCTTATTGATATACGATTAATTTTAATGATAGTTTTTCAATAAGGAAAGTGAATTTTTCTTTTTTTTAATGAATGGGTAAATAAACTGTGTTGAAGTGCATTGCGAATTTGGATTCCCGAATGTTATCAAGGGTAGAGGAAATGCTAGGAGAGCAATTAGGCAGAAGACGCCTTCACAAAGAGACCTGTTAAAATCTGTACCAACACAGCAGTTTTATGAGGACTTATTGTAAAAGTTCAAATGCGTTCCGAGCGCACAATGAAAGACGGTGACTCGGTCCACATTCTACGAGCGGAAACACGAATTAGGAGCAATCAGGACTAATCTCCAGTCAGCTGATTGCTACATGTCCTCCTCGGTTGCATGTGGGCAGCCTCTACACAATGTATTTACGAAAACACAATACTCCTACAAGCGCGAACGGTTTCACTTGACATTTGCCCAAGAAGTTTACAGCAATTTGCTTCGAGCACATCGGTACAATAAATCTGAAGTTCATTAAGGCAAGTGCGCAATGAAATCGTCGGCATTATAAAATATTGTAATGAGGAGTTGCCGGTCGTTTTCTTTGCGGTATCGTAAAGTAAAAAAGCAGCACTAATGGAAGCGGATTTACAACTAAGTAGGGAAAATTAACAGAAGGAAATCACACGCTGTATTAAAACCATGCGCCGTGCAAAAAAAAAACGTTACTCTCACGTAGATTTCTGGTTAATCAGACTCAATTAATTTACTTACTTGTCGCTATAGATATATCTGGCACGGCGACTAATAAACAACAAAAAGACGACCGCAAATGTTGACTGATTTAAGCAGTTTTCAAGGATTTTATAATTGACTACCAGATCCACTACTGACTAGGTGAACTCGCTCAGTAATCCAGTTTTTCTATGTGATTTCAGTTTCTTTATTGGAATAATTAGTACCATAAGGTGGTTAGTTAAGTCGAACGAAATTTGTTCTTGTAAAGACTCACAGTATTTTAAACAAAACAAAACAAAACAAAAAAAAAGTGAATACCCAGTATCAGTCCAAACAATTTTAAATAATTGAGTGCGTCACTTAGTAAGTGCTCCGAGTAATGTGGGCAGTTACTCTACAAAAAAAAAAAATAAATAATAAACAAATAAATAAACAAAAAGTGTTTCAAACTAATTGGTCCGGGTGACTTTTAAAGTTTCCAACTAAATTACAGATAATACGTCCGATTTGCATAAACTTTTAGAGGCAGCGAGCAAACATATTACGGACTCAAAATACAGATGTAAATACTGTCATAAATTATTATTTAAACGACTATCATTTAAATATCAAGTTACACTAATAACATGACTTAATCGCGCTACAATGGTTTTTAGTCCGGGCATTACTACGCTAATGGCGTGCATATTGTTTCTAAATAATTACCGACTTTTAAAAACGAAATTACACATATTGAAATTTTAACGCGGAAACGCTTCGTTTTTAATTATGTAAACGTTAATCGTCTCCTTTAAATGCGCGGACATGTGAGAAACGGGTCTGTTCTCAATACATCTTAAATAAATTAAACACTGCCCTATTTTTGAAAAATTTAATTCATATGAAGTTTATTGCATCAAAATTTAAATTAAATCAAGAAGTTGAACCTCTAAAATAGAATGTGTTCTGCCTCCAAATGATCTGCACCCTAAAAACTTCTTGTCCTGAATTTCTATTGTAAAAGTAGAATCAAATTTAATTCTAGTTTATTTTATTAAAAGAAACGACCAAATCAAGAATTCTATTGCGATGAAATTAAATCTTTCGAGGTGGTTGACGAAATTGCCATTCGATTTTCCAAACGTACTGCGCACATTGTGTTGTAGGAATTCCTGATTGATTAAATAATTAATTAATCATGAACTTGAATTACGCAAGTACGTTTTGTGTTAAACGGTGTCGTAACATTGCATTCGATTAACGAATATCTAAAGTCGTACGACAATCACCCGACTGAAGTTGTTTACTATAAAAAAAAAACAAATTTAGGGTATGAATTGCCTAAATTTAAATTTAGTTGTAATCAAAGAGAGGAAAGCGATTTACTTACGTATAAGAAAATAAGACGGCTTATAAGTATCTAGAATTATTAAAAAAAATATTTTAAATGTCTGCAGTTGCGAGAAATCAAAAAAGGGAAGTTCAAATAATAAATGAAATAATTTTTGTTGATTTCTGTCACGGAAGACAATCGACTGTGACAACGTCAATTATCGAAAAATGTCACTAGAGAAACAAGAGACTATCAGAAACAAGTAACAATCGGAAGCAAATGCCATTTTCCTCACCGAACGCAATCGATTTTGATAACGTCGATGAAAGATGATTTATTAATTTTTCTTAATCTTAATATAAATATCCGGTAAGTTTGACTAGCAGTCAGTTGTCGCTGAAGGCGGTGAGAACTCTTAGGTTCTGTTTATGGTAAACAAAAGAACGCTATCGAAATATCTGCAGTTGCGAGAAACCAAGAAACAAGTTCAAATGACAAATTAAAACGAAAATAATTTTTGTTGATTATTGTCAGGGAAGACAATCGACTGTGACAACGTCAATTATCGAAAAATGTCAGTTGAGAAACAAGAGACTATCAGAAACAAGTAACAATCGGAAGAAAATGTCATTTTCTGTTACCGAACGCAATCGATTTTGATAACGGCGATGAAAGATGATTTATTATTTTTTTTTTAATTTTAATATAAATCTCCGGTAAGTTTGACTAGCAGTCAATTGTCACTGAAGGCAGTGAAAACTCTTTGGTTCTATATATGGTAAACAAAAGAACGCTATTGAAGTGTGTGCAGTTGCGAGAAACCAAAAAACAAGTTCAAATAACAAATGAAAACGAAAATAATTTTTGTTGATTACTGTCAGGGAAGACAATCGACTGTGACAACGTCAATTATCGAAAAATGTCACTAGAGAAACAAGAGACTATCAGAAGCAAATGCCATTTTCTGTTACCGAACGCAATCGATTTTGATAACGTCGATGAAAGATGATTTATTATTTTTTTTTTAATTTTAATATAAATCTCCGGTAAGTTTGATTAGCAGTCAATTGTCGCTGAAGGTGGTGAAAACTCTTTGGTTTTGTTAATGGTAAACAAAAGAACGCTATCGAAATATCTGCAGTTGCGAGAAACCAAAAAACAAGTTCAAATGACAAATTAAAACGAAAATAATTTTTGTTGATTACTGTCAGGGAAGACAATCGACTGTGACAACGTCAATTATCGAAAAATGTCAGTCGAGAAACAAGAGACTATCAGAAACAAGTAACAATCGGAAGCAAATGCCATTTTCTGTTGCCGAACGCAATCGATTTTGATAACGTCGATGAAAGATGATTTATTAATTTTTTTTAATTTTAATATAAATCTCCGGTAAGTTTGACTAGCAGTCAATTGTCGCTGACGGCGGTGAAAACTCTTAGGTTCTGTTTATGGTAAACAAAAGAACGCTATCGAAATATCTACAGTTGCGAGAAACCAAAAAACAAGTTCAAATGACAAATTAAAACGAAAATAATTTTTGTTGATTACTGTCAGGGAAGACAATCGACTGTGACAACGTCAATTATCGAAAAATGTCAGTCGAGAAACAGAGACTATCAGAAACAAGTAACAATCGGAAGCAAATGCCATTTTCTGTTACCGAACGCAATCGATTTTGACAACGTCGATGAAAGATGATTTATTAATTTTTTTTAATTTTAATATAAATATCCGGTAAGTTTGACTAGCAGTCAGTTGTCGCCGAAGGCGGTGAGAACTCTTAGGTTCTGTTTATGGTAAACAAGAGAACGCTATCGAAATATCTGCAGTTGCGAGAAACCAAAAAACAAGTTCAAATGACAAATGAAAACGAAAATAATTTTTGTTGATTACTGTCAGGGAAGACAATCGACTGTGACAAACGTCAATTATCGAAAAATGTCACTAGAGAAACAAGAGACTATCAGAAACACGTAACAATCGGAAGCAAATGCCATTTTCTGTTACCGAACGCAATCGATTTTGATAACGTCGATGAAAGATGATTTATTAATTTTTTTAATTTTAATATAAATATCCGGTAAGTTTGACTAGCAGTCAATTGTCGCTGAAGGCGGTGAAAACTCTTTGGTTCTGTTTATGGTAAACAAAAGAACGCTATCGGAATATCTGCAGTTGCGAGAAACCAAAAAACAAGTTCAAATAACAAATGAAAACGAAAATAATTTTTGTTGATTACTGTCAGGGAAGACAATCGACTGTGACAACGTCAATTATCGAAAAATGTCACTAGAGAAACAAGAGACTATCAGAAACAAGTAACAATCGGAAGCAAATGCCATTTTCTGTTACCGAACGCAATCGATTTTGATAACGTCGATGAAAGATAATTTATTAATTTTTTTAATTTTAATATAAATATCCGGTAAGTTTGACTAGCAGTCAGTTGTCGCTGAAGGCGGTGAAAACTCTTAGGGTCTGTTTATGGTAAACAAAAGAACGCTATCGGAATATCTGCAGTTGCGAGAAACCAAAAAACAGGTTCAAATGACAAATGAAAACGAAAATAAATTTTGTTGATTACTGTCACGAAAGACAATCGACTGTGACAACGTCAATTATCGAAAAATGTCACTAGAGAAACAAGAGACTATCAGAAACAAGTAACAATCGGAAGCAAATGCCATTTTCTGTTACCGAACGCAATCGATTTTGATAACGTCGATGAAAGATAATTTATTAATTTTTTTAATTTTAATATAAATATCCGGTAAGTTTGACTAGCAGTCAGTTGTCGCTGAAGGCGGTGAAAACTCTTAGGGTCTGTTTATGGTAAACAAAAGAACGCTATCGGAATATCTGCAGTTGCGAGAAACCAAAAAACAGGTTCAAATGACAAATTAAAACGAAAATAATTTTTGTTGATTTCTGTCACGGAAGACAATCGACTGTGACAACGTCAATTATCGAAAAATGTCACTAGAGAAACAAGAGACTATCAGAAACAAGTAACAATCGGAAGAAAATGTCATTTTCTGTTACCGAACGCAATCGATTTTGATAACGTCGATGAAAGATGATTTATTACATTTTTTTAATTTTAATATAAATCTCCGGTAAGTTTGACTAGCAGTCAGTTGTCGCCGAAGGCGGTGAGAACTCTTAGGTTCTGTTTATGGTAAACAAAAGAACGCTATCGGAATATCTGCAGTTGCGAGAAACCAAAAAACAGGTTCAAATGACAAATGAAGACGAAAATAATTTTTGTTGATTACTGTCACGGAAGACAATCGACTGTGACAACGTCAATTATCGAAAAATGTCAGTCGAGAAACAAGAGACTATCAGAAACAAGTAACAATCGGAAGCAAATGCCATTTTCTGTTACCGAACGCAATCGATTTTGACAACGTCGATGAAAGATGATTTATTAATTTTTTTTAATTTTAATATAAATATCCGGTAAGTTTGACTAGCAGTCAGTTGTCGCCGAAGGCGGTGAGAACTCTTAGGTTCTGTTTATGGTAAACAAGAGAACGCTATCGAAATATCTGCAGTTGCGAGAAACCAAAAAACAAGTTCAAATGACAAATGAAAACGAAAATAATTTTTGTTGATTACTGTCAGGGAAGACAATCGACTGTGACAAACGTCAATTATCGAAAAATGTCACTAGAGAAACAAGAGACTATCAGAAACAAGTAACAATCGGAAGAAAATGTCATTTTCTGTTACCGAACGCAATCGATTTTGATAACGTCGATGAAAGATGATTTATTAATTTTTTTTAATCTTAATATAAATATCCGGTAAGTTTGACTAGCAGTCAATTGTCGCTGAAGGCGGTGAAAACTCTTTGGTTCTGTTTATGGTAAACAAAAGAACGCTATCGGAATATCTGCAGTTGCGAGAAACCAAAAAACAGGTTCAAATGACAAATGAAAAGGAAAATAATTTTTCTTGATTACTGTCAGGGAAGACAATCGACTGTGACAACGTCAATTATCGATAAATGTCACTAGAGAAACAAGAGACTATCAGAAACAAGTAACAATCGGAAGCAAATGCCATTTTCTGTTACCGAACGCAATCGATTTTGATAACGTCGATGAAAGATGATTTATTAATTTTTTTTAATTTTAATATAAATCTCCGGTAAGTTTGACTAGCAGTCAATTGTCTTTAAATCCTTTTTCCATTTATGACAACCAAAGACTCTTTTGAGAAACCGAAAAATAAGTTCAAATAACAAACTAAAACAAATATGATTTTCGATGGAGGCGTTGCTGATTTTCTGTCACGGAAGAAAATCGACTTTGACAATGTCTATACTAAGCTTACTGCAGGTTAGCAATTGGTGTGATTTGATAATTCTGAATTACAAGTGGCACGATCTGAAATTGATTTGATAAATCTGAATGAATCTGAGTTACTGTTAGAAATGATGTAGACGGCAGATTGAGGAAAGAAAAAGAACAAATCGCAGAAGGTCAAAGTGATTTCGGAAAATGGCACACATATTTTCATGGTAAGACAAATATGTGAGAAAACAATTAAAACAGGAAAGCAAACAGACTGCTGAGGTAGCATACAAAGGAAAGACACGAAAGAGTAAGGATGATGAGCTTACTTTATTATCTGGGCCATAAAAAGTCTACAGAACTACAGAAAATTATATAAAAAAAGAAAACGAAATAAGAGATATAAATTTTGTAAAAATTAAACTGAATCAAAATGGGCACAGTACTATCAAGAGGTACTAGCTGGAGAAGACTGGAGGAGGAGCCTCAAAGCATAGGCGAAGAAACTTTAGAGATGGAACCTCAAGCACAGACAGAAATAGAAGAACCAAATACCGATAAAATAATAGAATTTCGGCGGAAATTAGAAAAAAGCGGAGATAATATTCAGAGAAAGATTGCCCAATTGGTCAAGAGGATGTGGCAGGACTAGGGATATGCCTAAAGCATGGAGAACGGTCTTCCTGGGGCCCAGGCGCAAGAAAAGTTACAGAACGAATTGTGATAATCATCGAGGAATGGCAACAAAAATCAGAATACCAAGAAGGTTTTAAAACAGGCCGATCGAGAATAGATCAATTTAGAATAAAATTTCAAAGTCCATGTTACTATTCATCGATTTCGAAACAAGGCAAACGACTTTGCACCAAGAAATAAAGTGTTTTCAGCCTTGGAAAAACCAAGAGTGCTTATAAAACAGATCAATTTAACCAAAATGACGCTACAGAAAACCACCAACAAGGTAATTATGGAAGGAAGACCGTCTAGAAAATTTGAAGTGCGGAGAGGGTTGAGACAACAGACCCCTTTTCTATAACCCTCTTTAACTTTACTCTAGAGGTTGTAATTAGCAGAGAAACTAGGATTCAAAGAAATGGCCTAATTTACAATAACAGACAACAATGCATAGCATTCGCTCACGACATATCGTTGATGGCAAGGAGCAGAAGAAAGAAGAATGAAGTATGAAGAAAATCAAAGTGTATGGAAATGAAAACAACATCCATCCATTATCCTAAACTAACTAAACAGAAGTCAACAAGTGGTGAGGGAGGTAACTTCGAGAAAGTAACACAATTTGAGTACTTAGGGGTGCCAAGAAGAGATCGAAATAAATAAACGTTTAGTAAGAGGCACACACATAGGTTAGTAGGGGCACTTGCAAGATTCATAAAATCGAAGAACCTCTCCAGAAAAGCAAAGGTACAATAACAAAACCGACTGTGCTACATGGGTGCGAAACTTGAACTTTCAACAAACAAGGAAAAATGGTAATGGATGTATGGAAAAGAAAAAAAATACTGCGTAAAATATTTGGAGGGTTGTACGTAGAAGATTCAGGGTGGAGAAGAAAACAATTACAGCAATTATGAACCTAACTATACGAGAAACCAAGCTTGTTTCAAACAGTAAAAGTACATACATAGATTGATAGGTCGGCAGGATGCCTCAGAATAAACTCGCCAAGAAAGTGCTTACAATGGTAGAGGAAGGGAAGAAACGAAGAGGAAGGCAGTAAAGAAGATGGTTCACAGCAATGAAGGAAGGCAAGATAAGGCATTGGACAGGACAAAATGGAAAGAATTAATAAGAGGAGTTGAAGTCATTTTTAAAAGTAGACTTCATCGGGTTTGGGACGAAAAACAATTTTAATTATTCAGCTGACAGTTTCGGATTTATTTAAAAAAACATTCTTCAGAGTCTGCAAGATGTTACAAATAAGTTCTATCGAAACATTACAAAAATTTTGAAAAAGTTTACCTCTGATTGAGATGTGTTAAGCTACAACCCATACTCGTCACAGTTAAAAAAATATAGAAACCGCAACTGGAAAAAAGAAAAACCCCAACCCCAAGACGTAGCTACAAAAAATGCTTAAACTTACGGTTTTTTGAAAAGTTCAAAACATCGCTAGACAATGTCAAAACAACCGGATGACTAATTAACAATAAAACTTGTAATTTCTCCCGGATTTAAAACAAGTTAAAATAAAGTTGGAAACGTGCTTCATAAATTTGAAGCTGCAAGACATGTAGCACTGCTTATATATAAACTGAAGGAAAAACCATCTAAAAACTAGGCTCGAAAATTTCATTTTCCAATCAGAAATTGAACTAAATCTTGTTCCAAAAATACGTAGTATAGTCCACAACGGCCTTAAAAGACGGAAGTATACTGACTCCACTTCTTTTCAGTTTAGTACTAGATAATATCGGCAGAAAGTAAGGATTATGCACGATATAAGATAGTTAACAGTTTTTTTTTTTAATAAAAAAGAATTGTTAGTTTCAGTTCTCATCCAATACTCACAGTTTAGGAAAACCTTTCTCATTTTCCTTTATCAATTTAATTTTTTAATAGCTTCGAATCTGAAGGTATAGTTGCAGTTCAATTGTCGTGGATGTTATTTGATATCGTTTTCTTTTCTTTCACGTAGTATCACTTCATAATGTCATTTATTTTGACGAAAGCGGTCGTGATATTATTAAATAAATTATAGTACCTCCAAATATATGTGAATATCTATATTTTTTTTTTTTTTTAAACGTGGTATTTGATCGAGTTTTTAGGACAAACAAATTGATTCTAAATCATTCAGCTGACCAGTTTCGGTTTTATTTTAAACCTTCCTCAGAGCCTAAAAGGTAACAGTGAGATTCTATCAACTAAAGAATTAAAGTATTTTTACCTCTGATTAACATAAAACGATAACTACAAACCATTGAACGATTTGGGATGAAAATTACACGTAAAAGCTGCTGTAAAAAAAGAGAAAAAACAACGGTCAGTCTAAGACTGGTAGATACAGAAATGTAAACACTTACGGTCTTATTAAAACATTTTTAAAGCAAAAGTTCATCAAAAAGGGACGTTTTTTAAACGATTAACAATGAATGATTAAAGATAAAACAGAATTAAAAGTAACGTTAAGAAACGTACGCCAAATGACAACGAAGCTGGTTTTTACTCAGCAACGCGACAGGTTAACCAACTTATAGGTTAGAGTGAAATTCCCCAAGTATCGGCCAACCTAGGAAAAATGAATTTACAACCGATTGACAGTGTGATATTTAATAAGGTTATGGTAAATGATACTTAAATTTTGCGTGTCCGTTCTTAAATTTATAGAATTTTTATTATACTTTATATGAATCATTTCAGAGATTAATCTTTTTTTAAAAATCGGTTCATAATCTAAAATCTTAACATTGTCAAAATCGAACGTATGTCCTGTGGAAAAATGATGAGTAGATAGAGCAGTTTTTTTCGGATTTTGATTGTTGAGATGGACTACAATCATATTTATGATTTCTGATTCTATGGCATAGTTTTTGTTTAGTTTGGCCGATATAAGAGGAATCACACCCCATACAATTTATTTTATAAACAACGTTGCATTGATCAAGCAAAGGGGTTTTCGATTTAAGTTTTGTACATAAGCTGTTGGTTGATTTTAAGGAATAAAAAGCTATTTTAGTTTGATTATTGTTTAAGATTCTGGCAATGTTATAAGATAAGTTACGCAAAAAAGGAATTTTGAAATATTTGGCTTGATTTTGAGACTCTATTGTTTCTAATTGTGAAATATTGGGTCTGTCACTCAACAGATGGGCAATGAGTTTTTTTGGATAGCCATTTTGTATAGCCAGTCTCTGAATGATACTAAAATTCTTTTTCCACAAATTTGGATCAGAAAGTTCCATGACCCTGTGTTTTAAGGACTTTAAAACTGCCAGTTTTTGGTTTAAAGGGTGTACAGAATGGTAATTAATTATTCTGCCAGCATGGGTAGGCTTTATGAACCAATCAGTGATAATCTTACCATTGTCACATCTCTCAAGCAACACATCCAAGAAGGGAAGTTTTTTTATTATTTTCTATTTCAATTGTAAATTTTAATTCATCACAAAACTCATTAAACCTTGACAAAATCAAATCCACAGAATCACTAGGAATGCTAGTAACGATATCATCGACATAACAATATAAAAAGGGGATAGGAAACGGTAAGTTGTGTACAACGGAATTGAGCAATTTGTTCATAACTATGTTAGCTAAAATGGAGGAAGCTGGATTGCCCATGGCGGTACCAAAAATTTATCTGTAAAATTTATTGTCAAAAATAAAATAGCTGCTGTCAAACAAGAACTCGACCATGTTGATAATGGCTACCTTAGGTATGGTTGTGTGTAATTGTATTTGGTCCCAATCATCATTCAGAATTTTGAGTACCAATTGTTTTGAAATGTTGGTGAATAACGAAGTTACACCTAACGAAATAAAAATATAGTTATCAGGAATTGTTATGTTTTTAATTTTTTGTACAAAGGTAAAAGAATTTTTGATGTTGAAATTAAAGTTTTGATTTAAGTTGGAAAGAATTTTGGTAATAAATTTTGACAATTGAAAGGTGGAAGCACCAATACAAGATACTATGGGACGAAGTGGATGGTTCTGTTTATGGATTTTAGGGAGGCCATAAATTTTCGGGGGGATAGCAGTGTATGTGGTGAGCTGTTTTGCTGTAGCGTTGTCAATTTGTTCTTCTTTTAGAAGTTGTCGGACAATTTTGTTGTTTTTTGTTTGAAAACCAGAAGTAGGGCCTTTATTGACCTGTTGGTAGACATTGTTGTCCTGTAGTAAATGATTCATTCGTTCAACGTAGTCTTCTTTCAACAAAAGCACACTGGCACCACCTTTATCTGCTCTGGTTAAAATGATGTTATGATTTTCTTTGAGAAAGGATCTAGATTGGTTAAACCACATGTCAATCTCTGTAAGGGAAGAGTGAGTGTTGGATTATAGGAAGTTAGTTAGTATGTTGGTGCAAGTAGACCTTAAGGAATCTCTATCAACATCATCGGGCTGATTCTGAATGCAGTGTTCAATATCTTTAATAATAGTTAAGGTTGGCACTTGACAGTTAGGGTTTAAATTGAATTTAGGACCCAGTGATAATATGTGTTTGACATTATCAGGAATATTTACGTTGGTTAAATTCACAAGCCACTTATCTGAAGGATTTATCGATGTTACATCTTTACTGTTCGAAATTAAAGTATTAATTTTGTTGATGTGTTGTTTTTGATAGTTATCAAATGTAAAGCGTTCAAAGGATTGACAAATATGTAGAGGGCTCGTCTGTCTCAAATAAGTTCTGATATTACTTAGGTTAAGTTGGATCATTGAAATTTCATAATGAGTAACGTTAATTTCTAAATTTAAGATAGATCTTCTTTGGGAGTCGACAAGCTTGTTGACTTTGTGTGTAAACGGATGCGGACTGATTTGGAGACTGTAGATCCCTTTTACTGATTGCGATATGTGTTTAGGGTAGACATTTTTGTACCTACTTGTAGTAAGAAGTTTCTTCTGTTCTCCCATTTGCCCAACTTAATCATCAGTGACATCTATTGTTTAAACTTGTTTGAATATTCCAAACCATAAAGAATTTTGATGTTTTGATAGAAACCCATTATTCAAAAACTCCCGTAGAAATTCAATAATAAATGAAATTGGCGTCAATTTCATTTATTATTGTAAATATCTATCTAAGCAGGAAATTGGATATTCTTAAAGAGCTACTAAAAGAAGTCAAAAAAGTAAATACTGTCTTGGCATTTCTCGTATTTAATGCGCATTTACACGATTGTTGTGTAATTAAAAGCATAGAACTTCACAAAATGTTGAACTATGATGAATAACGTGCGATACAAGAACGAATGAAATGGATTATAAAATAAAACGTCACGCATGTAACTAGAAGAGCGTTTGTATGCGCTTATGTATCAAATGCCACATGCCCCAAATCTTAACCTCTTGCAAAACTGGTAGGTATGAAAACAGTGAGTTCAGCCAGCAGCCACCCTGTCCATACAACTTCATCCGGAAGCTTCTGGGAACACCCACCCCGTACAACAAAACGTGGCTAAAAAAATCGCGCAATTCACAACTCTGTCATCTGATACTCGACCAAGAAGAGTATTCATTCCCATTCAGGAGCTGGATTTGCCCGCCCTCGTTCCTTTACAAATCGTTTTTTTATGCGTCGAAAACCGTTATGTTGCCTTTGGTGTGCGTCGGGCCGTTCCTATTAACCGTGTAATTTCTTTCGATTGCTATAATTTGACGATTTGTACGGAGATATTTTAATTTTTGGCGCGTGCCGACGACATGTCGTGCGCTTGTCGTATGCCGCCGCCCGTCCGACTAAACTTTGTAATTTGGATTTGGACGGGGAAAAGTCGGGATGTAATTGCGAAATTGCAGTAGTCGCGAGCTAATATCGGCCTAGGAATCGAGGAGATATCCATTTTGCGTTTATGCGTTTCTCTTTCGACGGTTCCAATTACTGTTCTGAAATGCACTTGAAACATGAAAACAACAGTTATCTCAAAGAGACGTGTAATTTTCGAAGTTGCAGGAAAAAAACAGGAATTATCACAGTTAACGGAATTAATACACCGTTTGGAATTGTAGCACAAGGATTATCACTTCACTTCTTTCAACTTTGTTAAGTGACGTCAGTATCATCGATTTTGTGCCTTCAATCATAACGCCATTATATAAAACTTCCATTTTCTTCATGGACAGGGCCTTCATGATATTTTGTACCACACATTTCGTAATTAGGTAATTACACCGAGATAAAAACAATAACCCAAAAAGGCGAATTGATACGTTTGTTATTAGTACGTGTAGTTTCGATTTCACTGCCAGTATCCATCATCTCAAGTGTATGAAAATGCTTTAAGAAAAAGAAACATTCTTTACAGTGACAAGAAGTTCTAAACATAAGCCAATATGGAACCAGCTTTTCATTTTTACTAAAATTTGCCTTGCCTTGGCATTTCTTATTCTGTTTTCAGTAGATTTTCTTTGACCTAATAAATCATTCTTCGCACTGGAGAAAAAAAATCAAAAGTTCTTTAGTTTATGTTACTTTAAACTTCGTCGAACGATATTTAAAATTCTATTGATTGCATTCCACCTTTCGATATGCGCAACTTCAAACATATGGCTGATAATGTCGGCGAATTATCGTCTCTTTGATACGCAATGTCTTACGTACGTATTAGTTGGGATCTAGTTAAGAAATTCTGCGATGTCAGTTAGGATAACGGCGAATAAAAAGCCATTAAATTAGACGTGCAACTGCTAAACGCCATACAATAACGTAAAATACTGGCCACTTAACTTATTTTCCTCTTAAGAATTGAAATTGTGCCCATTAGACTAGGCATGCCTCTTTCGGAGAATTTATTTTATTTACTCCGCGAGTGGGTACGTATTTTATCTATGTGGAATTGTTAACGTTTAAAAAAATGCTTAATTAACTGCGTGTAACTTATTTAATCTCATAACGCAAAAGTATTATTTTCGTTTCCGATATAAATAAGGAAAACCATGGATTTATGATTTATTTGTCGGTTTTTGCTTTGGTGATTAACGATGCGGGTTCATCTTTCGTGATTTTGATTAATTTATTTGAATCGGGACTGTTCAAAAATTGGTTTAATTTTTAGTTGTTCTTAAAATCCATGTCACTCAGTATTATCAACACTATTTGATAATATTAACATAAAATAATAAATTACGATGCTTCTTCCTTGTTCATTTCTGACAAGAAGTACGTTACGGCTTCTCGTTGTATCAAAATTAAAACCTCAATTCAAAAATAAACTTTTCTTATCAGAAAATAAAATAAAATAATTAAAGCTTCTCTTCGTTGGAGAATTTTAGAAACTTGGTTTAATTACAGACTTTGTACACATACACCCTGTAATTGAAGCATCTGGAGAATAGGTCGCCAGATTAAATAAATGCCGGAACAACAAACACAAACAATTATTTCTTGAAATGCAGCTAATCCAGTTCAAAAACCTAACTTATCATAAAGTAATGCAAAATGGCGTTTATTTTCTCAGACTGTCGAATATATCAACATCTCAATATTGTTTGGTGTTACCGCTACTATAGATTCAATTAAGGAAAACATGTTAAAAAGTACCAAAATTTTTAAAATGAATATCCAAAGAAACTATACAGAACCGAATTGGTTTGAAATTGATAAAAATCTTACATTATATAAATATATTTACCATTTGATCATTTTTGTCTCACGTTGGTTGAAAAAAAAAGAACTGGAAGATTGAAAGGTCTACAGTTTAGTACGACACTAAAGAATACGAAGCAATGAATAAAAATATATCAACTAAAATATCTCTGTTATTATATTACATGTAAATGCATGATACCTAAAAAAAAATAAGTCTAATTACTGAATTCTTAACTTCTTAATAAACAAAACAAAAGTCGTAAAATAAAATGAAAAACACTTACGAATTAAATATTCTTGAATTTTTCACAAATTCTCATTCCTTAATGTATTCTTGAATTATAATTATAATAAGTAGGTGATGCGATTAAAATGAATGTATCAGCAAAAAGCATTTCTTGCTCTGATTTTACTGCATTAAAAATTCCTCTCGCTGCCAGAAATTAAGCATAATTACTCTCACTTTTCGTATTCATTAAGGTTTATATTTTTGAAAATTCTAGTTTCTTTTCGTAAAAAGAAAATATGTCCAGTCGTTGTCTCCTCACAATTATACACATGCAGTGGTTGTGGTTATAAAAATAAAACGTCTCAATTTGAAAAAATTTTTAGAATAGGAATCATCTAAAGAAGAAAATGCTTTCAACAAGCTTGTAATGGTAGCAACACTATTCTGCACAATTTAGTACCCCTCACCTTGATACAGTAGAACCTCTTTAATCCGTACTAATACTTGCATTGGTTGATCCGGATTTTTTAAACATACGAATTATCGAACAGAAGACAGAAAATATCAATTTTCCTGATTATCCACGAATTTCAACAATCTCACAATAAAAAAATTCTTTATTTTTAAATCCAACATTAACGCGTCTCTAAATTCTTAACTCTTTTTTATCCTAGGGAGGTAACTGAGACATCCCAAATGTAAGGATTTGTAAATAATGAATCATGAATTGAAAATGATACTTTTTCATCTAGTCCTCTAAAAGACTTTTATATAATTTTTATAAAATTATTTAATTCTTTACATTTTAAATTTATTGAAGATTTTATCATTAAGGTAACTTGATTGTCCCGCTACTCTGAAACGTGTATAAACCTGTATAAGCTCTTTATACCCACCAAGACATCCGTTGAATTTTTCCAGGTCAACTTAAATTTATATTTCTTTTTCTTTTACAACACAATAAAGTCTATTATTATTATTATTTGTTAGTATAACTTCTGCGGTTCGAACATATTTAACTATCAATCGATCCGTGGCTTCAGCAATCCACCGTTGCGATCCATCACTGTATTGATCCATCGCTTAATTGGATTGGATCAACAATCTATCGATTTATCGCATCATAGGTTCAACGTTTAGTCAATCTGTGGCATTATTTATCCATCGCAAAGTCGCTCAAACCATCGCTTTGTCTATCCTTTGCATCATCTATCAGTTGCTCAATCCATCGCTTTATCGCTTCATCGATCCATCGCTCTATCAATCCATGACATCATCTATCACTCTCTTGATCTATCTATCGCCTCTTGATGGTTCGCTAGATTTATACGTCGCTTCCTCTATCCGTCACTTAATTTGGCCATCGATTTATAGCTCCAGTCATAGATTTATCAATCCAACGTTTCATCGATCGATCGCATCATTAATCCACCGATTCATAGTTCCATTAATCCGTTTTCCATGGATCTATCACTTCGTCGACTGGTCGCCTCATCGATCTATCGCTCCATCAATCCATGGCTTCATCATTTCATTACTTCATCGACGCATCGTTTCATCAAATTATATAGAAGTTTTAGCAACCCCGCCTGACTATTCTGTAATATTTTTCAGCACTTGATCACGAATGGATCAATAAACTCAACTTTTTCTTTTGTCGATGTGTTTCATTTTAGAATTTCCATCCCTGGAATGGAATTCATAATTAGAGGATGCTGTAATTGCTGCTTTTATGGTGTGTGGTTTGCTACAATGAGAAAAAAATAATAAGTTGATAGTTGTCACATTTGAGGTTATGCTCGTGCTATATGAAGTCTTTATTTTGTTTTTTTTTTTTTTTATTTTGTACGGATGCTGATTTAAACCATTTTTTTTTAGAATATTAGCCAATCATTTAAAAGAATAAATTCGGACACTTAAAATTTTTAACTTCAAACTGTGAGGCTGTGTTGCCAACTTTTTAGAAAGTATCACAGCTTGCTCTAATTACAAATTCCGTTTCTTAGAAAACATGAAACCATCACTTCGCTGTTCGGATTAAGGAATCACTGTTCGGATTACGGCTTGGAACTTACGCTGTTCCGATTACGGGAGGTTCGGGTTAGGGCGTGCTCGAATTAAAGAGATCATACTGTAGTTGCGAGGCCCTGGGTGAAAAAATTTGCGGGTTACTTTGGGTTGGGTTGGTTGAGACATTTCTGCGGAACCTTTTAGATAAGAGAAAATGTTTGTATTCCTTGTATTATAAAGAGCAGAAAATACTAAATAAATTGAGAAATAATGAAGTAGGTAAAATAATTTTTTGCTATACATCAGTGACTAATATTTAGCACATTTCAATTTCTAAAATATATCGTTGTTTGAAAGTGTGAAAAAAAAAACTGAAACTGTGGAAATGAAGCAGTAAAACTGTAAAATAAAAATATGACTTAGGCCTGGTATTATAAAGGCAAGTTATCTTTAACTATTGGTTTATTTCTATGGTAACAATTGTTGTTATGGCAATAAACCGGGAGTTAAAGTTAAATTTCATTTATAATTCCGCGCCTAAGGCCCGATTTCACCACCATACTTTAACTTTAAACTTCGCTTTATTCCCATGGTAACAATTGTAAGGATAATTGTTTCTGTAGGAATAAAGCGGAGCTTAAAGTTAAACTGTGATGGTGAAACCGGGCCTGAGAAGGGAAAAAAATAACTATAAAATAAATCTAAAATCCTCAAGATAACTATAATCCAGTGAAACATTTCAACTGACAAAACAGCTAAGCCTGAAAACCATGGTCAAGGCTGAAAGTCAGCTTTCTTAAATATGTTGTACTTGTTTTAAGTCTGGAAAAATTCTGAACTTTTTTCCTTAGTGTATAATTCTGCTGTTATGCTAATATCAAGAGTTTACAAACTTAAATTTAATCTAAAATGCAATAATCTTACTTGTACCAATATTTTTGAAAGTAGAACAATTATTACAGGAATACAATTGTTTACAAGCAAACTTAAATTCCCAGAAAAGATAAACATAGACCATAAAATCTAGTCCTCATACAACAGATGTTGTTCTAGGAATAAGAGCAGGTCTGAAATATTGTTTCTCCCGTATTTATGTGATTTTCGATATTCTGAAATCTACGTGAACTCTCATGCGTTAAAACATTTAAAAATGTGGCAGAAGGCGTGGGCCCCCTGAAAGCACGGTTACCCGGCTCTCCCGTCCTAAAGCCACCACTGCCCCTCCGTACACTTGCCTGAAACGTGATTTTCCAACAACGTAAGAAAATTAATTCGAAGTGAAAAACGTAAATAAACGTATCCATAATTCGACAAAAAATATATAATTCTGAACACTGGATATTAGAATAAATAACTAAAATAACTAATGCACCAGTATCAGTCAGTTATTTTGAAAAAAGTAGAAATGTCAGTATTACTTATTTCTAAGAGGAAGAATGTGAAACACATCCTTGTACCAACTCAGACAATAAAATTAGTATAAGCGTGACCATGATGCTACTATTTACCATCGGCTTCAAAGACTTTTGACGCGGCGCTGGCGGTCTCCACAACCATACAAAAACTGTGCAGAGAAAGGGAATCCCATAGAAGTTGACGCAAACCAGCAAGATAATATACAAGTGTATTGGAGTGGATTGTAGTTTGCAGTACAATAAAAATTGGATTGAATCTCCTAACCACAAAGTGTGTTTTTCATACTATACACGTATTTCGGCAGCTAAGCTGCCATCTTCAGTAGTTGACGACTTTGTTTTTTAATCACAAGAGAAGTGAGTAATGCCCGATTTCTTCACCTACGGATAAATTTATCTGCCAGGCAGTATCCTCGGAATCTATTATCTAACTGCAATGTCAGGTCAAAAAGCGATCGTAAGATGTCGCTATTTTATCTGTTCATGAAACTATTATCGATACAATGGATAATACCTGGCAGATAAATTTATCAGGAGGTGAAGAAATCGTGCATAAGTAAGATAGACAGTAAGATAATAATGAAAGAGAAGCACTTCTGAGGTCTCCAATCGAAATTGACTCTATTTAACTTGATAGAAACATCATCAATATGAAACACCGTAGAAAACAGAAACCGAAAGAAGAAGAAGAAAAGAAAAGCTTAACTCACTGAAGAAATGAAAGACGACAATGGGAAGAGTTAAGAACTGCCTTGGAAAAAGTGTTCTCCAGAAGACTTTCTGAATTATTATATTTTCCAGGCTGGCACATGTTTATAAAAATTTTAAGTGAAAGCTTCAGACAAGATTTGTAGAATGAACTTAGAAATGAGGTTTCTAACTCAAAAAGAATTTTTCTGCACTGCAGCCGCCAGTCAATTTGTGTGCGGTAAAAAATCACCGAAGGAAGATGTTATTAATAAAACTTGTCAACACATCCATCACGCATCCGGGCGAAATGAGCACGGCCACAATATCCAAGAGTGTGGATATTGATGGAAACGGACGCATTCTGCGATGTACAGTTACACGATCCCCCCCGGGGGTCGAGCAGACACTTCCCGCTGCTGGAGGATCATTCATAGGTTGGCGGCTCTGGTCACCGGCAAGGTGTGAAGTGTGATATAATTACCTGCATTGTCTGAAGATTAATGACACCGCCCGAGGAATCTGACGGCTTCTGTTTGATTGCCTCCGCTGAATAACTATCAAATAATCAACTGTGACGATATCGCATTCTATGGAAATGCTTTTATTATACTTATGTAACTTCTTGTTGCTCTTTGTTTTAATTATGTCGAAGCGGGGAAGATGGTTTTTTTTTTTATATTAGCCTCCGCGTCTTCAGCTAATTAAAAGCCTCTCCCCGGACAACGAAATGTACTGACCTCATGCTGCTGAACGCAACAGTATATCGCTGTTCTTATTTATAAAAGTCGTTATTCCGAACACATTCTGATTTACATGGAGACATAATATGATATAACAAGCCTATTTTTCTTCCTCTTCTGATAATTGTCTGGAATTAAGGAGTAGCCGGGGATAAATTTATCACCTCCACGACTATAAATAACAAAGCATATGGTCTATGTACTTACAAATACATATGTGAGGTGCCACATCGGAGAACAACACAGAACACCGTCGTTTTCCTGTTTCCCATCGTGTATGAAACGGACAATGCTTGTTTGTATATTTTCGGCGTTATTCAGAAAGGCATGCCAATATTTGGTTGACATTTCGGGCGGAGACGCAGGGCACAAAGCGGATGACAGAGGTCGGATGAAGCTACTTTCACACACGGACAGATTTCAAAGAACACCCTTTCTCTCTAATCTTCATTATTCAACAGCATGTTCATTTTACCGTTATTTCACCAGAAAGGATGCGCCAATATTTTGATCACTTCATTGCAAAAGAAATGTCAAAGTAAATTAAGCGATTGCTATCCACAAATCAACTTTTTCTTTCATTAACCTCAGGTAATCAGTTGCCTTTTCCAATCAACAAAACAATAAATACCAACCGAGTGTTGCGTCGAAACAAGGATAGAACGGGCTATATCACGAAAAAAAAAAAGAGAAATGCGCTCCCTTGATCAGTATACCAAGTCTACTTCGCCGTATATTCCAGATACAAGTTCCAATGCACGTTTTCAACGTAATATGAAACATATGATACACATTTTTAAGTGAATCTCATTTTAGGTAAAACTCAAATTTATGTGACTATCTCAAATCAGTAAAATCTGATGACTTCTATGGTCTATTGAAAATACAATACCGTCGTTTCTAAGTTATTTAAAAAATTGTTTCATGTGAATTAACAAATTTTATCCCCTAAAGTGCATGACACTCTTTACCCCCAGCGACAATATGCTCTCTTGACCAGAATGAACGGACCCTCTTCACAAATAACCAATGTCGTTCAGCGATCTGGAATAATACTATTTGCATGGGGCTGCCCCCGGTCCTGTACGTGGGCCGCAGGAACATTAGCCCGGCCGGTAAAACCATGCCCTTTCGTCTCGTCGCTCGTTTAACAATAGGATTACCTTTCGGGGCCGATACAACCTTTTTGTGGGCCACAAGGATTAGCCGGTAATGCGAATAATGATACTTTCTGTGTTTGTTGCAGTTTGTTTTCCGAGATCATCGGATGTGATCCACAACGATTTAATAACGATAAACAAAACGGATTTGTTATGCAGTCAAAGTTACATGACAAGTTTCTCATAATTTAGTTACTCATGTCGATATAGAATTATTAGAAACTATTGTAAGCACGTCATTTCCGTTTATTTTGTTTACGTAACAAATTTTTGTTACTGTTACCGATGTATGAAAGATTTATAACTGATTTGAAATGGAAATGATACATGATTTTTCCAGCAACATTATAGAATTGAAATTGTTCATGACTGCGACAAAGAAGAAGAGCTTAATAGGTTTAAGAAACTTGAGGTCCTTGTTTTTTTTTGTTGTAGACAAAGTTTTTTTAATGAGAGAATTTCGTTATCTAGAATATTTAGCATTTATCTTCGTAACCTTCCATGTGTTCGATGTGACGTTAGACAATAACTGAAGCCATGTATAATGAAATTGCTTTTGCTGGTTTTAACTTGTGTTTTTACTCAAAGAACAATATTAAAATATCCTTGAAATTTACAATTCAAACGAAGAAATTCTAAGAAAGCGCCTGAACATCGCGTGTACGTGAGAATTATTAGTTATTACAATGGAACACTATCTGTATCTTCATTGTCTGTAGAGAGAAGATCAAGGAGAAGAGGAATCGCCTGATCCAGCGGTCCGTCTTAGCCCAGCAGGATTTCATTCACGCGGAGTAAACTAATAAAGAAATTAGTTATGGACTTTGTAATACGGTAGCTGATTTACAACGCTAATTTACAACAAAACGAATAATCTGTCTCGCTTCCACTCGTACAAAGTCAGCGTAATTAATAATTAAAGCGAAGCGCGCAATAGCAGAAGTTATTCAGAATGGTACTTCACTATTCGGAATTTTAATGTTATTTGATATGAATAAATTTATGATTTATTTGCGGTACTGTCAGAACTCTAATTATGTTTGCTCTATCTATTAATCATCCGCTGATGAATCTCGTATTCTCCGCAGCCGAGGTATTTTAATAATTATTTTTGTAACGGCTCGTCTCGATTTTTAATTCGTTTCAGATTCAGAGCGCACCTCAGGCGTTGTCGACCCCCTGAAAAATTCAGAACCGCCGAAGAAGGATCCGCAGAAAGATCCGGGTCACCTAAATCTACGCACATATCAATGAAACAGGAAATTCCGCATAATTGAAACTTTGCTAACTCAAGTCTCACGCCGATAACGAGACCGTATTTGTGTGTCCGCCGGTATTTTCGTCACCTGCCGCAAGACTTTAACGAATGTGCACCATTTATAATATTAATGAGTCATAATATGCTAAGGAAATGCTACTGCATTCGCGTTTTATGAGAATACGCCGGTGCTTTTGTTTGCTTTTTGCTTTTTGCGTGTGCCGGCTAATTAGCAGCATGAAAAGTATTGAATTATTGGTGGTTTCCAGCAATGGATTACATAACTGCAGTTTCCGTTCGTTTAGAAAATAAAATATTAAATGAATTTCACTTACAGCATAACGAGGACAATTATTTTCCTGAATTAAGCCTCGTTTTCACGGTGAGAGTTTCACTGATAGTTGCTCTCGCGAGAGTAAAGGGGGCCACACATTGCGGTTTTTGTTCGACCGCTTTATTCGACGAGCAAGTCTGTTTGAGTCGATAGAATAGACTTGTTCGTCGAAAAAAAAACGCCACCTTAAGGCCCAAATTCAGAAGAACGAAATAAGTATCATTCGTACCCTTTTCAGTCGAAAGTTTCGTTTCCACGACGAGAGCTTCTGCGATAGTTACTATCGTGAAAGTAACTATCATAGAAATGATCATCTTGTAAATTACCTGAAAGTCACTTTCACGTTTTCATACTATCTCATCTGACTAGATGGCTGATAATACCTCTCGCGATAGTAAAATTCGTTTCCACACTCATTTCCACGAAGATACTTTCTGTGAGAGTAGCTGTCATGAGTGCGAGAGTAACTATCACAAACTCTCACCGTGAAAACGAGGCTAAAAATCTGTCTATTTTGACTACCATCGTGTTTCAGAATTCGGCTCTTACTCTCCCGAGAGCAACTATCACAGAAAACGAGGCTTTAAAACCATGTGCTCCTTCATTTTCTGTTTATAACAACAGTTCGGAAATACTTTTGGTTAGTATCCAAGTACAAGTAGATAAAAGGAAATATACAAAAACAGATTCCTTTTTTATTTCTGAACGCGAAAGTTTAGTAAATTCTTATAAATTGAATTCATCCATACGAAGGTCATCAAGTAGGAGTGCCAAGATTCAGGAAAACTAACCTACACAAATTCCAGACTTACTCAGAAACAGAGAAAGCACAGATCCTTAAATATCTTGGATGCTTGCATTCTGTTGTCCTCGGTTTCCTCCGAAAAAAATTTAAAAAACTAGTAATCGCAATTTAATGATAATAAACAACAAGGAATTCAGAATACGCTGACTCGAACATGTTGCAAGATTGAGAGGTATCAGAATAACAATAACAGGTGTTAAAACAGAAGCCGCTAGAAAGCATAATAAAAAAAAATAGTGCAAGTAGAAGTTAGGCTGAAGTTCTAGATCTCTGCAGAACAGCTACCTACATGCATAATTATATTAATAAATAATATCAAAAATATATAGGTATAAGTGAACTATGTACTTATAAGAGAGAAATAAAGCTCGTGCACTTTAATACCGAAACAACAGAAATTATTTTGGTGAAAGACGGTCATGAAATAAACTCAAGAAACTATTAGCACTAAGGGAAACCAAGAAACTAAAGAAATAACAGTAAGTACACTTACTTGACAACCAATGGTTGATACAGTGCACCAACTTCTATAATTTTAAAAGCCATGATTACGCTTGACCAAAATAATTTTTGTTATCGAAGTAGAATGATTCTATGAAATTTTTCAAATTCGTAACTGCAGCACAGTTGACAACTTTGAAGGGCAAATCGCTAATTGCGAAAATAGACTTGAGTTACTTTTACTTATTTATTTTGCTTACTTCAGACAGATAGGTCATGTACGCTTTTCAAAAAATCTGCACAGTTTGCTTCAATGCAACAAATAGCTGCATTTTATAATCTAAAGCATCATCGGATTATTTTGGAAAATTTTTCCAACCCTCGCCAAAACAACTTTCTTATCTAGGACCCATTTTTTGGTCACCGTCATCGGGTGTTGGTGTTCGAAATGGCTTTTTAAATGCACAAACCCATGTCAGCACAAAAGTATCAATTCTTATAAATATAATCTGGCATTACGGCAGTGAAAATTTCAACGAAATATTATGTAGAAAACTTTTTGGAAACTTAGTTTAAAAAATTACATGAAATAAAAAAGTTGGACTTTAAATATTTTAGATGTAGAAAATAAATACACAAATTTAAACGTAATGTACACATTGGCATGTTCTGAAATTAAAAAAAAAAAAAGAATTAAAAAGGCAAAACTTTCCTAAGTAATGAGGTTTATAAAACAAGATTTAAGATTAATTATCTTCAATAAAAGACAATACTTTTGTTTAAATTTTGGGAGTAACGAAACGAATTAATAACAATTTTCAGCTTTCTGTATTTACTTATCTTATGATCATGATGTCTTTATATATGTATGTTTAAAATTTGTTAACTTTCAAATTTTTTTCAACATGCGGAAAGTGTTTCCTACATTCTACGAGTGTGGTATTTTTAACACAAGCATAAATATTCGTATTGTATATCATAAAACAAGAAGAAATGCAACTCTAGACGTTAGGTTTTGTGCAGAAATTATTTCCAAACGTAGGCAAAGAGGAGAGCAGGTTGATCGGAGGGATCTGTAATTAAAAAAGGAAGACGATTTTGATTGTAGACTGACTGCAAATCCAAGTTACTTCTTGAACTGTTTTTCATCCACTCCTATATCTTGGCGCTCTTGGAAATATTAACAAATAAGAAAATAGTGTATGGAGGATCATAGAGGTCTGAATCAACGATTTTCGAAAAAGTTTCACTGACTTTGTAGCCAAAGCAATTATTTTACTATTAAGCAAACCTAGCTCAACTGAATTTGAAAAAGTTTTGTTTGTTGTATTCAGCATAAAAAATGCTGTTAAATGAGCTATCTATACTTTGCACTTAAATTTTAAAAGTTAAGGTTGTTATCGCTTAAGGGATGAGGAGTGAAAGGATTTTGCTATTAAGTCATGTATGAAATAGTAGATTCCGCCTCACTTTCCGCAGTTTCTTCTTTTGTTTTATGTTTTTACTTTTTCAACGTTCAACATCGCATAGAGAACATCCTATCTTAGGAATAAAATCTGAGCAAGACAAGACGCATGATTAGGTAGGATCAATGTCGCGAAATTAAACGATTGGTGAAATACTGGGTGTACATTTAGGTATGTCCAAGGTCGCCATTTTATATTTTAGGAACCTTTTGTACACGAGATGGGCGATAGCAGTAAAGAGAAGTCCTGGAACTGAAAGTAGCTATTTCTAATCTCCATTCCAGTGGTGTAGCGTGCCCAATTTTTTTCGCTGGCTTGGTTTTTACACCGAACTTAACTTATGTTCTGATCAAAAGTTCAAGCTAATTTCAGTTTCTAAAAATCAATTACCTAATCTATTACAAATTACACATTGCCAGAATAACAGGTGCATCTTTAAATTAATTATTTTAATATTAAAAATGGAAATTTTTAATGAATAAAAAAAAATAGGGAGTAATTACTCCCTGTCGTCTAAATGTCTGTCTGATGAATTAATTTTTGATTTTGACCTACTCGATTCATACTTGGTCGTTAATGATTTCAAGTTTACATGTTAAAGTATTTAAATTGATGACGCGCCTCTTGTCCTGGTAATATGTATTTTGTAATAAATTACGTAATTGATTATTGGAAACAAAAAATTGCTTAAAATTTTGAATAGAACATAAGTTAACACGAGGCAAAATGTTTAGCACGTAAATTCCTAAGGCCACAGATAAAAAAAGCACTGTATGTATAACTTGGAATTGTGTATTTTCCGCTGTTAAGTGTCTAGGGATATTTTGAGTGCACTAATGCATACTATGTAGTAATTTATTGAACATATTGTATTTCCTTTAGCACATCAGTACTGTGACTTATTAGCTTTGCTCCTACACTGTTCCAAATCAGTTCGGAACTGTATTGCATTTTAAGCAAGAGCGCATAAGCAGTACAGTTCCCAACTGATTTGGAACTGTGTAGGAACAAAGCTTTGTCTTGCTGGAACTAAAATAATATTTACAGCATTTGACAGCAACAGTAATCAGTTGTTTTCGTCATTCTTCATTTCTTTGTATAAATCCACCTTTGACAAAAACAAATTAAACGATCTTCATTATACCCTATATATTAATTCCACAGGCTTGTTGATTTATTACTAAAAAAAAAATAAGAAAATTGTAGAATACAATTCGTATGAACACTTAACTGCTAAATACTAAAGAAAGGAGCCGCCCCTTTCTGTTTTTGGGGCCCAGATTAATAATAATTCAGGAGATTTTGTTGTATCTTAAAGTACTTAAAATTTCTTAAAGATAATCCTAATATTATTGTTACTACAGCTGATAAAAGCAATGTAACTGTTTTAATTGATAAAACTGATTATTTTTCAAAAGTTCAAACTATGCAGTCTGATAATAATACATATGTAGAATTAGCTAACGATCCAACTGAATCTTATCAACATAAAACTTTCAGCATTATTAATAAGATAGAGAAATCCGTTGAAATTAGTAATATTGTTGCTAAATCTCTTAAAGTACAACATCCCATATTTCCTAAATTATACTGCATTCCAAAAATTCATAAACCTAATACACCTCTTCGTCCTATAGTTTCCACTATTGGTTCTTCTCCATATTTCTTATCTAAATTTATTTCAAAAATCATTACTCAGGTTACTAGTAAATCAGAATATTTTATAATAAATTCTTTTGAACTCGTAGAAAAATTAAAACAAATAACTGTACCAAATAATTGCATTATAATTTCTTTAGATGTTATTTCTTTATTTACTAACATTCCTAAAGATTTAGCTTTAAAAAGTATTAATGATAGGTGGTTAGAGATTAAAGATTTTACTGATATTTCCAAAGGTAACTTTTTAGAAATAGTTGATTTATGTTTTGAAACATCTTATTTTGCTTTCAATGATAAATTTTATAAACAGATTTTTGGTACAGCAATGGGTTCTCCTTTATCTCCGGCTTTAGCTGAAATTGTTATGCAAGAACTAGAAAAATCTGTTATTAACTCTTTATCATTCGAATTAACGTTATATTTTCGTTATGTAGATGACATTTTAATGATTTTGCCTTCTGATAAGGTAGATTTTGTTTTAAATAAATTTAATTCTTTTCATAATAGATTACAGTTTACAGTAGAAAAAGAAAATAATAATTCATTGAGTTTTCTTGATGTAAATATTATCAGACAGAATGATAAATTAATTACTAATTGGTTTCATAAACATACCTGGTCAGGTAGGTACATAAATTTTCACTCGTACACACCCAAAAATTATAAAATTGCAACTATTATTTCATTAACTGATCGAGCTATTTTACTTTCTGATAAAGTTTTCATTTATGATAACTTAAATTTAATAAAGAAAACTCTTATTCAAAATTCTTATCCAATAAATCTTATTGAATCAGTAATTAAAAATCGTATTAAATACTTGCAAAATTCAAATGTCTCTAATAACGTTAGACAAACTTCGAACCATAAATACATATCTTTGCCTTATATTGAACCATTACACAATACATTTAAACACATTTTCAAAAAACATAATTTAATTTTAGCCAGTAAATCTGTGAATAATTTAAATTTAATTTTTTCGAATTTAAAAACCAAAATACCGAAATTAAAACAACCTAACGTGGTTTATGAAATCAAATGTTCAAATTGTAATTCTGTTTATATAGGTGAAACGAGCCAAAATTTAAAAAAACGTTTAGACCAACATAAATATCTTATTCAAAAAAATAATCAAAATCATTCAATGCTTGTAGAGCATTCATTAGTAAATAATCATAATTTTGATTTTGATAATAGTGACATTTTGTACAGTGAATCTAATATTTTTAAAAGACGTTTCATAGAAATGTGTAAAATTAAAATGTCTCGAAATTCTATCAATAAACGTACGGACTTTGAAAATTTAAATGACATATTTTGTAGTTTTCTGGACTCTTTAAACAAGATATAGATCTGTCAATTATTTATATATATATATATTAAAAAAAAAAAAAATTAGCTTTAATTTAGTTCTCGTTACTTTTCTCTTTATTCCGAACAACTAGTATTTTAGTTTAAAAATCATGTTACCTTTTCGTTTCTCTTGACGATTTGTTTCTCTTGACAACTTGTTTATTTACTTTTTTTCACTCCTGACGAAGCTATAAATCTATAGCGAAACGTTGAGTGTGGTCCCTTCATTTTTCTGTCCGGTTTGAGATTAAAAAAACTTTGTACTTTCTAAATTTATTCTTAATAACAAATTTTTTTAAACATATAAGCAACTTGCAACACAAAGGACGCTTGCATTTGCTTAAATCGAAGCGAAAAAGAAATATGCTTTGTGCGTTCGTACAACTTTAGTTGTTATGTGTTTTGCGTTCCATCTTCTTTTGTTAAACCCAGCTCAAGGAACTTTTCAATTGAACACTTGTTGTAAGTTTTCGCATAAATTCAATCAAGAGCCTGAGATTATTTCCTGGAGGAAAATAGAAGAAGAATTGAAAATAATTGTCGGATAAGTTGCGCAGGAAATTTCCGTTAATAAAATACGTCTTGCAGAGAGGATGAATTCATCTTAATTAATCATTTGTGATTTCTATATGCATAAATTAAATCAGCTAATTGCAAGACATCGCTTCTTGTTGTTCTTGTTCGCGAACGTGCATCCGCAGGACGTTAGCTTAATGCGAACGGAAAGTAGTTCCTTTCCTTTCCATCGAAGGAAGCATCGATCGATTTTCCGTGGAACGTGTTAAGTGAAGAAGATGATGAAATTATTCCGGTAAACGCACCGAATAAGACTAACTAATAATATTTATCTAACGAGCTACTTTCGTATCAGCTTATCTATGTATGTAATCTGTCCCCATTGTAATTCACCCCAAACACGTTCGAGTTCCTTTGCTCCTCAATCTGGGGACATTCACGGACACGTGTGGTAGGTGGCGCCCCTCAGCGGATCACGCGTCTCTCGTTACATTCTATTCAGACTCGCGCATTCGTTCAGAAATTAAGACGTAATAAAGCCGTATTCAAATTAATCACTATTTACTATTTAAATCCCGAATTACGCCCACCTTTTTTTAATCACGGACGTTTTAATTAACGCCGGCACCGCTAATCACAATCGATAAGTCGCGCATTAACGACTTAAATTCATTAGTTAATCCGTAATACGCTTGCATTTAATTCAAGAGTGATTTATTCGCGCTTCCGACAGAATGCAAATTGTATTTGTTCTTTCTATTAATCATGTTATGACGTTACTCATATCCTTTTTAACCAGATCGCTTCAATGATTAAGAACTAACGGCTTCCTCGCCGAGAACCGGGCTTGAGATTTGCTCCCATTTTTTTTTTTGCTGAATGTCTTCAAGTGTTACGTTTTTGTGATTGTTTTGTGTAATTGAATCGATTCAAGAGATAGTTAATGCGTTTCGAATTTACGACCACATCCGGAATTAAGAGCGGTTTCCTCAAAGAACCGTGCTCGTTCTCATCCGGTTTCCAGGATGGTGTACATTGTAAAAATGATTGGTTTACAGTTCACTCATAAATATAAGGAACTAAAGTCTTAGAGGTTAATTTTTACGTACGTATAAAATGCTTCAAGCCATATTATTGATGGAGAAAGAAGTAATATTGATTTCGATTGACAATCTGCGCCATTCTGAATATAACTAGAGAATTCGATTTATAAAAGAATCTTAGATTTTTAAGATTATTTAGAAGCAAGGTGTATGTTACCTTGAATTCAATTGACTCGAAATCTACAAATATGCAAAAATAACTACTTTAGGATCTTCTGTAACAGCATTTGACCACATGAAGAGAGGTAATGCTTTGCTCTTTCTGATCATTTGTGTCTCAAAGGTACTGATATCTTACATTAGAGATGTTGCCCTTAAGAATCTGAGGCATATTTTCATGGTAAATCATTTTATTAGTTGACTCAATGGGTCTTATTGTTAGTTTTGTAGATGGATTTAAAATTCGATAACTATGTGTATATATTCCAGAGCCATTATTGCGTTCTGTTTATGAAAATGTGATTGCTTTAATCTTAAGATTATTTAGAAGCAAGGCGTATGTTACCTTGAATTCAATTGACTCGTATCTACAAATACGCAAAAATAACTACTTTAGGATCTTCTGTAACAGCATTTGACCACATGAAGAGAGGTAATGCTTTGCTCTTTCTGATCATTTGTGTCTCAAAGGTGCTGATATCTTACATTAGAGATGTTGCCCTTAAGAATCTGAGGCATATTTTCATGGTAAATCATTTTATTAGTTGACTCAATGGGTCTTATTGTTAGCTTTGTAGATGGAAGTTAAAGGGATTCAAAATTCGATAACTATGTGTATATATTCCAGAGCCATTACAATATCTTTTCGGGTCTAGAGTATTTCATAATATTTAGTTCTACTTATATTTCGTTCAATGGAATGCACAACTTTGTAACAATTAATTAATGAAAGTATTCAAAGCATTAAAGTAAAGTCTCTCTTCGGGATATACTTAATTACCTGTAGTCCATAAACAGTGTGCATTTTATCAGCCGCTTAGGACACGTCCACATTTGCCTAATTAGATCGGCAAATTCAGCATATTTAAGAGGCAGCGCGCATAAAAAATGGATAATTCAAGCCGGGGGACTGGTAGCGAAATACATTTGTACAAACGATTGCGACAACTAACAAGCGAGTAATATTTGGAATTTCGCGCAATTTTTAACGCGGCACTTCAAAGGGATTGCGACACCGTAAAAAACCGCTCCAGTTACATATCGATCCGGACTCGGGGCAAAAAATACAAGCGGCAAATACCAGAAGTGCATGCGTACATGTGCGAGTAAGTTTTTACCAAAAGGAATGAAGTATGTAGGATTGTATGTTTGCTGCCCGAGGCCTTCATGAGACCGCTCACTTCCCATTGTCGACACCGCGAAATGCAATTTTTACTGCGACCTGCATGCATCTCGAAATATTTATACGTGCCATTGCGGATGGTATTTTTGATACAGTTTTATGGCTATTTAATGTAGGAAATTGTTTTGTCTTCTTTATGCCGTCGATGTACCGCAAACGTGCTCTTAACATCGATTTACTGCGGTGGCCCACTTAGAAAGATTTATTAGCATTTGTTTAATGGGACGGCATAAAAAATTTACATGGGAACCATCCTGCATTATTTTATTTTTATTGTTTCACTTCTTCGAAACACTCTTATCAAAATACCAACTCACCACCAAACCAATGCTAGATATACTTTTATTAAGTAAAGTACAAAGAATTTACCTATAATTGTGCAAACTACAACGATTCTTGTCTAAACTCAGGTTGGAATGCGGCACTCTTAAGTAACATAAACAAAAGCAATTGGATCGGGCGAGGCAGGTTCGCCCAAGGAAGGGACACTATCGATTTTAAATAGTTAACCGATACGCACGCTAAATAAGTGTTTGCGACCCTGAGTAATTGTCACCCCAGCTTTTCGTGTCAGTTGGAGGTGAAGTGATGGAAGCGAGCCACCATGGTGAGATACCAGCCACCTGATAGTGGAAGAGTAGATTGATGGTAGAGAATTTACAAGTCGGATAGTACCAAGACGTAGTGTAGAGCGTGTTTGCATGTACCTAAATGAGGCTACATGCGCTGCATTTGGAGTGGAAAGAAAATAAATTACGCGAAGAGTTAGAAAGAGCAACAGAAATGAGATTGGAAGGTCCAAGGTTATTGGTGCCGTCATGAGTGATGATGGAGGCACGAATTTCTGAATAAAACTGATAACCAGTATAAATTCTGGCTTCTGCAATTGATTAGCTTCCTCAGTGAAGGCAAAGATTTACAAGAAGTGGAACTCTCAGTGATACAAGTGGGAGAGGCGTATGACAAGATCTCGACTATGCTTAACATGGTGCGACATACACCAATTATTTGATTGGATGTACAAGTTACCCTAACTGCCATTTTGGAACTTTCTTAAAGATAATTTTGAAGAGTCTTGTGGTCATAGTCGATTTTCGTTCTGGCTTCTGGTGTTCCTCGCCATAAACATGTATTCTTTTTTTTGCATGAAGACGTCCTAAATGCTGGTGCTGTTGATGATCTTTGTTATTGATGCTGTTGTTTTCGCAGCAGCATAGAACATCACCAGTAATAATACCCAGAAAGAGTTGCGCAAGAAAGACGAAACATCAGCAGAAAAAAGAGGTTACTATAGCTTAAGTTACTTGTCACTCAACATTGTTGAACTGCATTGTGTTTTATTCTTTGATGGAGACGAACGTCGTTCTGTTGGAATCAATCCTGCAGGATGTACACAGGTCCGTTTATCTGAGTTAGAAATATCACTGGTGGTTTATTAAGACACATTGTCTCAAAAGCACTCCGTATCAACATTGGGGTACTTCAAGGATCTATCTTTGGCCCGACTTTATTCGTGCTTTGCATAAACTGCGTGGTAGATACAAAACTTGACCGTCTATAGTACGATTTTTAATCATCCTTGATGACAAGAACGTGAAATTCAATACTAAAATAAATTTCATCTTTTTCTGCCTTTGCCAATTAAATAACTGACTTTTTTGATTGGATACCAGCGCATTTATTTCTTCACGTCATCCAAATTCGCAGCATGTGCTTAAATAGCTGCAGTTTTAAAACATTCCACTCTGTTCTTAGTGCTCAAGTTACTTTAATTTCATGAGTATAAAAGTTATTGTTATAAATTGTAACAAATTATTGCTTTGCAGTGTGTGTCTCCCTGATTATAAGACATAAGAAAATTTCCTTTTCTATGAATGATCATAAACCTAATTTAATATATAATAAAAGATCGTTATTGCTGTTTGCAAATTAAAGACTGTGATCCGATATATGTATAAATAAATTAGTAAAAGTCTAGACTTTGATTGCACGGTTATTTTTAGTCGGAGCTGTTTAAAATAACCACGTTTCCTCACCTGCGTTTAAATAACTAAGGACTTGTTTTTAATCAAGTTAGAAAACGGTCTAACTCTTCGCGTAATTAATTTTTAATAAACCGAACTTTCGTTGTCGTTTCGAGGAGAAAACTCCGAACGAATTTATGCCGCCCTTATAATTTAATAATCAAATGAAATAGTGATACCAATAGAATCTGCATAATTAAATAACTTAACGCAATCCCCGGCGATAACTTAATTTTCCCTATTGACCCCTTGAACCGTACGCTTAAATGCCATCCTAATATTCCAGAGCCGGATCCGTCCGTGTGTTCTTGACTTTCCGCAGACTATCGCCGTCTCCTGCGCTCCTGCTTCGCCCCCGGCTTTCTGGAATGAGAAGGAGGACGAACGGTGAAGGAGAACAAAGGATGACGCCTAACGACGGAGCCTTAAGACCCATATTTGTTTGTGGTGAGGACAATGTAATTGTATTCAATAAACGGTGAGCGAAGGTTTAATATGACTTAGCAGGTCAGTCTAATTGCTGCAGAGGTCATATCATTTATAATGTTTAATCTTTGTTTAAACGATAGCATTATTTATAGTGTGCGCACGTAGTCATCAGCCAATAACATTAAGTTGGAAACTGTGACGTCTGCAGTTTGCATTTCCCGTGGGACGTACGTACGTCTAAAAATAACCTTACGCCGATGATGATCATTGTTTTCTCTTAATACTCGATACTTTTGAGATTTAAATGTGCAGATAACGCAGCTGCCGTTAAAAGTTTCGATAATAATTATTGATACCGTAAATGTTGGCGGCAGAACGTGGAAAAACATCTAATGGCGTGGATACAAGTGATTCCCATTTCAGATTGCTTCTTGTTGATTACGCTGAAATTGCTGAAAAGTAGGAAGTTTCTAACATACAAAAAATCAAACACACAGAGGAAAACTGTATTCAAAAAGTGTTCGTTTTCGAGCTGGAAAATATATAATAGGATAGTTAAAAAAAAGTAAAACGTAATATCATCTTATCTACTGAGAATAGATACTAACATCGTTTTTTTTCTCCTTTATGCCATCATTCTTGCCCTGAGTTCTAAGTACATACCTTAAAATGTAGGAAAGACAACAGTCCTGCAATTGAGTTAAAAGTGCACCAAGTTATTGCCGGATTCATTACCAACACAGCTGTTAAGGTTCAGCTTTGTTTATCATCTGTATGTGCATTTATTTATGTTTGCTGGAAATTCGATTTAGTGATTGTTTTTAATTTAGCAGGACCAGCCTCATCAGATCAAGAAATGTTGGTACTTAAACATTTCGGTGTAATTACACTAACAAAATGGGTCGACATGTGGGTTCATTGCTTGAAAATTTTCTTCCATTTGTTCCTGCTTTTTGGTTACTTATGACTTCCATTTAGTTATCCCTTCCTCTTATGAGTTCTCTGCCCGTTCGTAGTTACGTCCATGTCTCTTAGATCTCTGTTTTTTTTATTTACCTGTTTCCTCCTCCTAATTGAACACCTTACTTTCTTTTTATTATTTGTATTATTTTCTTCGTTCCAATTAGAAGCCTTGTACAATATGTCCAAATAAACCATTGATATGTGTAGGCCGCGGAAAACAAAAAAAAAAAAAACAAAAAAGTCTGGGATTACAGCATTTTATTTAGTGCTGTCAACTCGATTAACTTGACTAGTCCTTGTGTTACTTGGTTGAAATTATTTTCGATTAATCATCTGTGGTGTGCTCATGTTACTGTGAGGCCAGACGAAAGTAGGATTAGGGTGTTTTGTAAAGGAATTTGGAGGTGGTTAAAAGAAGTAATTCCCTTAGTTGGTCTGTTTATGTCTAGTCCAATTAGATGAAAGTAGGATTAGGGTTTATAGTAAAGGAATTTGGAGGGGGTTAAAAGAAGTAATTCCCTTAGGTGGTCAGTTTATATCTAGTCCAATTGTTGGTGATATACTTCTGTGAAGAATTTCCAGAAGAATGAGATGACGAAGAATACTTCTGATGTAATAAATAGGATTATTCCCCATTGCAATTCCATAGTTAATGGGTAGGTGTGGAGTCCTTGAAAGGTCCCCTCTCGGGAGATATCACGTCATCATTGATATATAACAAGTCCAGTTACGGCGAATTCTAATCGCAGGAGGTTACGGTTAAAAATATGTGGAATCATCTAATGATTCCTGTATTGTAAATATTGCTGAGAATGCTCCTAGGATAAGTCAAGGCCAGGCGTCCACGAGGTGAAAGGAGTGATCTTTCTGTCTCATTAAATTACTTCTCTGGAGGAGAGGGTTGACGATTGGATGATGGCAACGGCTGATTCTAGAACTAAAAGTAGGATTTGTGTAGTTAGTAAGACGACGAGGACAAATCTCGGGGTTGTGGGACCGTTGTTTCCTATAAGGTGTCCTCCAATCATGTTTGCCGCTACTCGGACAGCCAGAGTTCCTGGACGAATAAAATTTCTAATTGTTTCGATACAAACCATGAATGGTATAAGAACAGGAGGTGTACCTTGGGGTGGACTAGTATATGGCTTGTGTTTTTGATTCACCAAAAAATTATAAATCTTAACGAGAAGTATAAGGCGAACGTAAGGGATGTGGCTAGATGTCTCGTTCCAGTAAACACATATGGGAAAAAGCCGAGGAAGTTGTTGTAGAGGATGAAAGAGAACAGCGGTACAAAGATAAACGTTCTTCCGAAAGATTAGAATCCAATGAGGGTTTTGAATTCTTGGTGGAGGGTTATTAAGATTTATTTTTCACAAGGAGAATGAGCGGGTCGGGGTTAATCGAAATGTGAATAGGATGAAAATCAAACATATAATGACTCTTGTTCAGATGAGAGGAATAAGGACGGAGGTTGATGGGTCAAATGATGAAAATAGGTTTACTATCGATTTCAAGTTCTTGTGGTGTAAGTAACTCTTGGGGAAGGAGAATTGGAAGGTGTAGTTGAAGATTCTTGCGTTAATTAGAATCACAGAAGAAGCAAGGAAGAGAATTAACCAGTTTAGGGAAATTAAAAGTTACCACTAAGTAATCTTGACTTGATGATTTAATATTATTGTTTAACTAAGCCTTTCATTGGCAGTATACAATATAGTACTATGGTTGTTGTGGTTTAAGAGACCAATGGCTTTCAGTCATCCAATGATGATTCTGCTACTTTGGAGATTCATTTAACGAACTATGGGGGTGAGATTCTGTCAATCTCCAATAGGCATGAATCTGTGGTTTGCGCCGCTGATCGCAGAGCATTGTTCGTTTGAGGAGGAATCTTACTTGGTTAAGGCAACCGGGGGTGGCATCAATTTTTACTCTAAAGGCAGGGATAGTTCATGAGTGAAGGACGTCTGCTGCTGTGACCATGAGTTAAATGTCAGGAGTGTCCACGTACAGGGTGGCTACGGATACGAGCACGTATACACGTCGTAATCTAGAAAACCGTGATTAGGGGGTTCGAAATTCTTTGCAGAAGCATGAGTATTGAACGACAATTAGGCCGGCCGCACATTGAAGGCAGCACGGAGGAGTGTAGCAGAGCCAAGGATTTTGTAACATATTGGAGCACATTGCAGCACCGCACATTGTGGGTAGGACCTACTCCTGTTTGCAATGTGTGGTGCTACGTTTACTTTAACGTGTTATAAAATCCTCAACTGTGCTACGTTAGCCTGTGCTGCCGGCCATTGCATCGTAATGGCTTCTTCATCAAAATATTGCGTAAATTGCACAATAATATTTTGGCTACGGCAAGTGAATGGTCAAACTGACCAGACTAAACCGCGTGATCAATTTTCCCAATTATTATTTAGTTAAGGAGTTCGGTTTGACCGTTGACTTGACGATTTCATGCAGTTTGACCACTGATTTAACTCAACCTTGTTAAACAATAGTACGTCCATAGAGACAATTGCCCATCAATGATACTGATCCTATGAATCGCTGACTTTAAAAGCATTGAATTCGATTCCTGTATAATCCCCACCTCAGAACTTAAGAGATGTAACTTTTAACTCGTAGAGTCGTTTTACAATACAATTCCTAAATCCGACTTATAATGAACGCTATTTACAAAAAGTATATATAATATTTGGTTAAATGCGGTTATAGTAATAATGTTTATGTATGAAGCTACGGTACTTGATCCCAGATGACTGTGTTAAATCCTGTAAGGCTTGCTGCAAGTTAATTAGTTTCTTAAAAAATATAAAGTGCTGGAAAACTTAATTAAACAAAGCTCAACTCAAATGATACTCCTGCATGAGAACCACACCCTTAAAAACATTCAGCGTAAGGGCTACGAGAATGGTCAAATGGAATCGTTTAAGTTGAGCATCGTTGTACATTTGGTAATGTAAATATTTTACTAAAGAAGTGTTATAAATAGCAGAATTGGAAAAGTTAATAGTCCATAAAACAAAGTAAGCACTGTCAATTAAGAGTGGGATGATTTATAGTTCAAAACTGCATGTGTATACCTCTCCTACCATCAAGGTTAATTAAAAAAAAAAATGAAATAACGGTACTTGCAAGAGAGTTAAAAGTCTTCTCTTTTAATCTATGAAGTGTTCAAATGCCTACCCATTTACTTTTCTTGCTTTCGGTTGGTTTTATTTCTTTTTTATTATTATAATTATTAACTGATGTTCCAAACTGTCATTGAAATACTGAAACGTTCTAGGCGGGTTTGTTAATTCGAAATTTTCAGTTCTGTACGTTTCATACAATCGATTTAACTCCTGTGCAAAATGAGGGGGACATCATTTTACGTAGAAAATCAGAACCTTTTAGAGGGACGAATTAACAAATTCTAGGATCCAGTATTCATCTCACAGTTCGCAGTCGTTCCACGTGAATGGGTTCGGGGCGTCCCCGCACTAATTCAAAAATGTAGCGGCCTATAATTTGGCGTCGCCTGCGTCGCTCGTTCGACGAACTCTCTCCGTCTCCGCTTCCCGTTAGCCGGAGTTCACATGAGGCGCCACTTCGGTAAAACAACGTAAAAGTCGCCTTTTAAATTTCTCTAATTTGTACTTTTACGGAATATCAAGCGAGCGAGTACGCAGCAGACAGGATGTACCGTTACTAATCATAATTTATTTAATGACTTGTTAGGAAAATATAGACGGTTCATTAATATTCCCTGCGACGTTTCAATTTATTAGGCGCGCTCGTTTTTTTTTTTTACGTAACACGATCGGTCGTACAAAATTTTCACGAAAAAAAATCAAATCGAACCTTTGCCTTGTTTCAGTAATCACCGGTGACGCAAAGTCCAAAGTAACAAGATAAATTAATTGGCAGCAGCGAGAAAGTTTTGTGCAAAAAGTAACACGTAATTGCAAATGAAATAAAAATCGTATCTACTTATTAATAAACAGTAATTTCGCGAAAAACTAATCAGTTACAAATTTATAAGAAATTAAAGAAAATGATTGAATAAATTGCTTTTAATTATAAAGTTTTATTAATTTTGTTCAAAGTTTGCTACAATCTTAACATACTGAAATTATAACACATTTAGTTCCTAATCTTGAAATCCTTACGTCTAAGTGTAAATGCTTTGTACAATGGAGCTTTTTGAAACTGCATTATTTCTTTTTAGTTAGTTTTAATTGTTCCTGCTTTACAATTTGCCACGGTTTTTTATTTATTTATTTTTTTCTAAATCGCTCTAATTTTCAATGATCCTGAACTGATAAGAACTTACATACTTTAGTCAATATCCTAGAAACATTCTTGCTATGTCTTTGAATTCTTAAATTCCTTCTTCCTTGACCTCCGTCTTAAAGTTATCAACTTAATAAGTCGAGAGTGTTGAAACCCGGGGGATGTAATAAATAATTTCAGCAGCTTCTGAACTCGTCGTTTTCGTATTGCATCCAGACACTCTGTTCTAGTGTACTACAAGCAACGAGTTATCAAAATAATAAGTATTGTCGACAGAAGTGGAACCCGAGGACGTAATAAATAACTTCCAGCAGCAACTAACATTACCTCCAGCTTCCTCTTCTGCAAATTAACGATTAAGCGAGCAGATTTCAGGTCGGTTCTCGGTCTTTTTGTGCATTTCCTGAAACGCATACGTGTATAATTAAGCGCCGCGCTTTTTGCGAGCGGAGGAAATTTCTGCACCATTTAACGCGAGGAAGCTCCGCGCGCAGAGGAAGCTTCGATCTAGCGGTAAAGTCGGCCGCCACAATGAGAGACAAATGACGAACGAACTCGACGCCCGCGGTCGCCATGGAGACGCCCGCGTCGTTCAATCGACGGCGTTCCGTCGGAGGCGTCATCGCCGCCGCCAAAATGGCTGTATGGCAGTTATTCCTTTCAACCCATCTACATTAACAGTACAAGAACACTCGACAATTGCAGTAAATAAAACGGAAAAAAACAATAGAATTAAAAAAGAATCAAAAACGTATCCGAAAAGACATTCGGATGCACTACGCTCCTTATAATAGACTTAAAATGAGTCTTTTGTCGTGTTTTCAGTGAATCTTCTGATTTACAAATCGAAACTGTGCTGGGAGAATAAAAGAATAAGTCGATAGATTAAACAGAGACAGTTTTCTGGGACAAGATCCTTGAACGAATATGGCTCACAGATGAACAAAATGCGATTTCTTTTTTAGATAACAATAAAATACGACGGAAAACTACACGTACACATACTATACTAAATTGGAGATTGGTGCGATGAATAGAACAACATGGAGAAGCTTCACAGAAAAGTGGTTAAAAGTTCTTGCGAATATAGCAACTGTTTACTTAGAGAGAGATGAGAAATCTGAAAATATTGAACATGGGAAGAAGTAAGACAAGGATACAACCTCACTTTATTATGGCTCATATTAATAATTGATGACATTATAAAGAGTGCATGGTAACTACACATAAATTGGCGAACTAGTGTTCACAGATAATTGTTTAACTATTCTAGGAACAACTACGTAATATAGAGTTTGCGTAAACACATGGCTACGTTATAAATTCAAACGTTATAAAATTTAAAATGCATTTGCTGCTTAAAAACGAACGGGAGAAATGCCGTATTCAAACATCATCTAAATTTCAACGTATATTTTTCAGATTTTGTGCTTTTCCCTTCCTTTTTAAAATATGAACTACCTTTTTTAATTTATAACGATGCATTTATAACCTTGCAGTGCAGTACCATGCATTTCTTTGGAAAGGATAGCCAACATTCGCTCCAAATTTGGTTTGGCAAGTTGCAATATTTGACAGACAGGTTTGTTGATCTCCGAGATTTCTTCTGCCAGTAAAACGATCTGATCTCTTGGTACAAAGTAACTAAAAAGTTAAAAAAATCATTCTGCTTTGTAATTATTAACAGAAAACGGCGAAAGTTTTCCCGGATGGCCAATTACTACAGTCATTTTTGTCTGTCTGTCAAATCAGCCGGAGTTTCAACCCTAATTTATTTTCCTTAAATACTACGTAATCTTGCGCTTCCCTTTTTTAACGTTGGCGTCGCATACAAAGAAATTCTAATCACGATTTTAAAATACATACTTTTATCCAACGTTAAAGCGAGCGCGAAGGCATAACATCCGTTTAAAATATAAGAGTTTTCTTTGCTGATTGAAAAATTGCTTTATACTCAACCCTTCAATGTAAATTTATTACTTAATATACCTTAGTTAATGGTATTGACTTTTGTTTTCTTTTATGTTGTGGTATATTATATCTGTACACAGTTCCATAAAGCTTGAAAAAGAAGAATTCACAGCCTCCTTTGCAATTTTTCTATTATTATTATTAATATGGTCACCGAACTCGTTTGACTTACCTTTTAAATGTTATTACTCTGGCGTTTTATCTCGAAAACAACTGATACCCACGAAACTACAATTAAAATTTCTCTTCATTTTAAAAAAGCAACCTAAAAATTGCAGCAGCGTTCTTCTTCTTTTACATTATTCAGTCATACCAAATCTTTCAATGTAAACCCTACTACAGATTCATGAGGAAGTATTTTAGTAATTGTGCAAGTGAAAAAGTCTTCCGTCATCAAATTCAAGATTAGAAGAGCTTGATATCCTTGGATTCCCCAGTACATAACGAATTCTTAAAAACAGTGCATGATCAGGATCAGTGAATCTGGAGAAATACACGTTTATTTGCCAACTTCCCGTTTCAAAATTTTCTTCGCCTTTGCGTCATAAATTTCTTCATCTTTATTTTCATCTTCGATTCCAAAATCCTTTCATGGCAGTGGCTTTTTCATCAGATTTATCTTCCACTTCTACTCGCTCCTCTTCTCTTCGCCTTGGAATAATACTTCTTTATTTTGTTATCTTTTTTTAGTTTCCTCGACTGTTTTGTGTAAATGTCGAAGTTGATACAGCGTGAGTTACTTCCGGATATAAATTCCTTCTTATTAAATAAATAGTCCAATTACGTATACGAATAGTCGCTTGCAATAATATCACCAAATTTATTTTGTATCATCTCTTTCAGGACTGTTATATTATGTTTCATTTATTTATCTTGATCCAAAGTTATATTTACTTCGCATTTTTCTTAGCCTGTTTTACATTATCATATAAAATGATACCAGAAAAAGGTATATCAACTTTTACCATAAAATCGCAAAGAAACGGAAGTATTTGTATCCGTTTCATTGCTTTGCTAATATTTTTGATACTACTTTGTCGCAACAAAAAGTAGAATATTGTAAAATAGCCTTTAACTTTGAGCTTAGTTATGATACCATCGACGTCGGTTAAAGACGGTTCAATTCTGTACGAAACCAAGTACACTTGATATTATTATTTCGAAACTATGCACCATTCTGTAAGCAAGTTTGCTTCTGTGACCATAACAATAATGCATTTCTTTGTAAGACGTAACTAATGTTCTAAACGAATTTTAAATTTGATTTCAAGCTCTGATATAGCTGCAATAAGTTGTGGAAGTACCATCACTTTTCCGAAGCTAAAAAAATGGTCATTCATTCCTCTTTTCATTAGTAATTTCTTATTTCTTTTATATTTGTTATTCTTTTTACGAATACATTGAATATCTCGATGGATTATCACAATCCTAATTCGACAACTTTCCAGAAACCAAACGTAACAAGAGCCACTTGGCTTTGATAATAATAGCCGGAGAAATATTAATGATAATCTGTTTGTTTATACTGTAAATGTTTACGATAATCACCGGTACTAATATGACTGGCAAGGAAAGACAGAAAATAACGTAACAAACACAATAATCTGCTTGAGGCGCGCCATCAAGCGGCCAGGGGTTTGACCTTATACTGCGGCGCGCCTTAAGCTGTAGCCTGCTATTACAGACTTACCGTTCGTAAAACGGGCGAGTAGTTTGGATTGCGGTGGAGTTTCTCGAGCTATTCGTCTGCGGATGAGGCCCTAATTAAGGCCAAAATAGCTATCCAAAGGACGCTTAATAACTCCACTGCTATCTTAGCTGACTTGCTACGAGCTTTACAAACGATAATCATAATCATCTAGGTAAAAAATTATAGACGGTGTAAGAAAATCACTCAATACGTAAAATGTCTCTTCCATTAAATTATCTTGTTAAGAAAAATGGAAAAAGGAAGTACTGTAGGAATCTGCGAAAGATAAATGAAAAGACGCAGCGGAACCAAGCGGGCAACCTGGTGGAATGCGAAATACAAGAACAATGTAAAAATACAGAGAGAAGACTGGAAGGATCATTTAAGAAATGAATGGTGAACAAAGAAAGAAATTAAACAAGGTGGTGAAACCAGCAAGAAGAGAATAAAGATAGAAAATAATGGGAAATGTAACCAGGAACTATTTTATAAAAAAAAATCGTTAAAATCTGGCAGAGTAGATTATACAAACACCAATTAAGACAAGGAAGAATAATAAAAAACTTTTCTAATGTATTTATAAAAACGTAAATTGAAAAATATAGAATATGAATCGTTTTGTAGCAGTCTTCTGTCAATTCCCTGGCGCAATATACATGATTTGCAATGTATTAATGATAAAATTAATTTTCTTAATGAAAATTTACATTTACTTTTTAATATGTATGCCCCTTTAGTGACTGTACGTTTAACCAAAACTTTCAGCCCTTGGCTAACAGATAATATAAAAAGTATGACGAAATGTAGAGACAAGGCATTTTCAAAATTTAAACAAACACGAAATTTGCACGATTGGGAAAATTATAAAAATTTAAGAAATTTTACCACTGCCGCTCTGAGACGTGAGAAAAGAGCGTATATTCAAAGCAATATTTCAGCTAAAGGCGTAAATTCTTTGTGGAAAGATTTAAAAGTTTTAAATATTTTTAACAAACAGCCACTTAATGCTTCTGAACTATTTAAAAACTTAGATTTGATTAATACATTTTTTATTGATAGTATCCCTAAATCTGGAATAAACTGTAATACAAATAATACAATGACAAATTTTTATAACTTATTAATTAATCCTACTGTTACGTCAGTTTTTAGTTTCTCAGAAGTGGCAGAATCGGTAATAAGTAAAATTATTTTGTCTCTTAAATCGAATGCAATTGGTTCCGATGGTATAAATGCAGAAATGTTAAAAATTTGTGTTCCTCAATTGTCATATGTTTTCACGCATATTATTAATTACTGTATTAAAAATTCTGTATTTCCTGATGCGTGGAAACATGCCTTTGTGACACCATTGCCGAAAATTAAAAATCCGTTGTCATTTAGTGATTTACGCCCAGTTAGCATTTTGCCAACCTTGTCAAAAGTTTTAGAAAAAGTTCTTGAATTTCAGCTCCGAGACCACTTGACCACTAATAATATATTACCGGAAACCCAATCCGGATTTAGAAAGGGATATAGCTGCGAGACTGCTTTACTGAAAATAACGGATGATATTGTTCGTGCGAATGATGCAGGTCTGGTTACAGTTGTTGTTGCATTGGACTATTCCAAAGCGTTTGATACTATTGATCACAAAATATTATTGTCAATACTACACTACATTGGCCTTGGTAATTCAGCTTGCAAACTTTTAGCCAGTATCATAGAAAATCGAAAACAATCAGTAAAGTTTCTATCTAATTTATCATCTGCAGTAAATGTTGAATGCGGGGTTCCACAGGGTTCTTTCTATATTAGGCCCTATATTGTTTTCTATTTACACATCTTACTTTCCTAATTTTATTTACCGATTTACTTATATAATAAAATTATTCATCGGACAGACGTGCACACCTTCTTAAATTTAAGGTTTCGCGGCCTACTTACACCACCTTCACATAAAACGGAGCAATTTAAAAAAACGTTCAGTTACGTAATTACTAATTATTATAACAGTAATATTTCACTATTCTTATTAAAAAATTATCGTAATTTCAAGCAAAATTATTTATAAAAATTGCAGTTGGAGCAGGACTGTGTGTTTTAGGGTGATCGACTTTATATATACATATATATATATTTTCTCTTAATGTAAATAAAATTTTCTTTATTTTCTTATATTATATGAACATAATAGCATAAATATGTTGAATTGATACTTTCCCATTATTTAAAGAAATGTATTTATCTGTTTCTTTTTCTTTTAATTTCGCTGCCATATTTTTAATTTATTTAGTTTTAAACTATTTCTAACAGGGTTAGTTGGAAGAGCAGTCTCCTACTTTGACGAGTAGACTGAAATTCGCCCTGTCTTTACCTTAATGTTATTACATAATGTAATATGCAGTATTAATAAAGACATCATTATTATTATTATTATTAAATTTGATGAATAGGTGGAAACGACATTTTGAAGAACAGTTAAACATAGAACAACCAAGAACTATAGAAAATGAGGAGACTGGACAAACTATATAAAAAAAGACGAAGTGAAAGAAGTTACTAGCACACTAACGAATGGTAAAGCTCCGGGTGAAAAACTCAGGAGAAAAAACTGTCTATTTTGGAAAATAGGCAGTAAAGTAAAAAAAATACCAAAGGACCGGAAGATAAATAATATAGTGATAATACAATATAAGTAGCAAAATGCGTCTAAACTGTTTTTGTCTACTTTTTTTCTTTTCCACCGTAAGGCCAACGAAAAAATAATTTGCATTTACGTACAAATTTAGGGAAAAAAAACGTTCGACCAAGTCATCGACAACTAGTTAATAACAGCCGTGAAAAAGCATGCATAAATAAAATACAAGTTATGCAATTTGCAAAAACGATAAATTTGAAAAATTCGAAATTAAAAATGGACTGCGACAGTGAGCACTCAGCCAACTGAGTCCAATCCTGTTCGACGATGAAATACTAAAGAAATGTAAAACGTACGACCGCTTTCAGACCAAGAGAATCCAAATCAGAATCAGGATCAAGACGACTTAAGTCAAACCTGTGTCACCAAGATTCGGTAGAAAGAGAAGGATTGATTCAGATTCTATAAGCGTGAAAAGACCGGCCTAATTCTCTGTTTTTCTCATTCTGTCAAATCTGTCAAATCTGAGTGAATTAGATTTTAGTTGATTCGTCTTGTGATGCTGATTGATTCGGATTCTCTTGGTTTGGAAGCTGCCTCTTTGAAAAAAAAAACGAAGCAGAAATCTAAAACCAATAGAATTGATGGAATGTTGACCTAGTTATTAGGGCTAACGGTGGGAAGGATTACAGAACAACACACGAAATTAAAAAAAAAGAAAACATATAGAAAGAAATAATAACTAAATTAGTAAGGATAAGTGCAACGCATGAAAATGTGCACCAGCAACTAAAAAACTAAGGGCTGGAAGGTCGAACCTGACGTGGGAAAAAGAAGTAGCCAATTGATGGAAAACAGAGCGCATGGGACAGAAGGGCTGGAAAAAAATTGTTCACGATTCATACCGTTAACAGATAGAATAAAGTACCTACACAGAAAGCTAAGCAAGGAAATAGAGTTAATATATAAAATGGGCGACGAACGAGTATTTGCTAGTATAGTGGAATTTGTTCATTACTAAAAAAAAAGAAGACGTTTTGGCTAAATCCCTACATCGAAAGCTAGACAGGGAAATAGTGTAAATAAAGAAAATGGACGACGAACGAGTGTTTGTTTGTGCCTTGGAATTTATTTATTACTAAAAAAAATAAGACGTTCTGGCTAAAGCCGTAATGTTAAAGGCGTCTATCAAAACTTACTTCTTTGACTGTGAGGCTGCGAGGAGTTACAAAAAATATTTCAAAATGAATGAAGAAGAATCAAGTTTGTTGCTTTAAATGATGACAGAATGCGGAGTTACAGTGATAGTTCGTTACCAGAGATACCCCCTTTCAGATATTCTCTTATACAGTGTGTCCAAATAAATTTTGTGCAAAAGGTGCAAAAATATGGTCTGCCTAAGTGATAATTTATGTTTTTTCTTATTACAGTCAAGAATTTGGATAACAAAAGATCTTTAATACGAAAGAGATTTGAAAAAAAATGTAGTTTTAGATTTTGCTGACGGAAAATGGAAGTGAAACTGAATATGCGGTAGAAATTGAAGACTGTGAAGAAAGTACATCTAAATATACATCTCAGTTGGCAAAAGCTTTGAAAAACAATCATTTAGGATACAAAGAATAGTTTGATGACAGAATATGTGGCCAAAGTCGCTTGGATAAATATGATACAATAACAAAAGAAGTGCAAGAGGATGGAACAGGACCCGAAAGAGTTTGTTTTGCAGGATTCCCTTAAAAAAAGCTGCAGGATCTTCGCTTTTGCACGAATTGCATGAAACCATTTTGTAACGAGTATCGTGCTATAGTATTCGTAAGTACAGTACTGTACAAAAACAAAATTTTCTGTTTTTATACATATATTTTTAAATATGTATAAACGAAAGTTTACTTTTAAATTTAACATTCTCTGAAAAGAAGGGAAACAATTTAAAATGAGTTGTAATAGTTTAAAAACATACTTAGCGTTTTAGGGTTAAACGGTACTTTAAATTTTGATGGTAACACTTTTGTTTTCGGCAACATGAGTATTGATAATTCAAGTCATTCAACACACCCTCTGCTAATTGCAATCAAACTCTTTTTGTGTGCGTCTCATTTTCTATTTCTGTATTTATAATCTCTAGGTGTTGGCTGCTATTGATCGAATAATATTTCGCATCACTCATGTTCGAAAACTGACAATTTCGTTCCAGGAACTCCCAAGAAAAGGTGCCTTCCATCACGTTCTTTGAAAAGAGTTAAAATGTTACCCTTTGTGGAAGAAATATCTTATGAAAGATGACCTGTTACACTGTAATTTTAATTTAACTCGTATACTAACAGTGCTGTAAGCAAAACCAAGAAGACACTTCAAGAAAAGAAAAAAGTAATGCATAATTGATTAACTGATTATCTTTCGGGTAAAACAGAGATTAACCAAAAATGCTGTAACACCGCACCATTAAAAACAAAAAAGAAAGTTATTTACACTTAGGACATTGAAAAAAGGAGAGCAATTAAAAAGGGAAAACCAAAAAGGAAATGCGGTAATAATAATTCTGATCAAGAACTTACCTCAAGCGTAAATGAAGACATACAAAAAAAAACTGAGAATAATTTTGGAAGAAGAAACAAACCGAAAGCAGAAGTTCCTTCAGGAACAAACGGATTATTTCTAAAGTTTGAACAGAGAGGAAGGTTGAATCAAACAATGGAAGAAGAAAAAAATAAAAGAAAGAAAATTTCCAAGGAAGAAACAAACAATTTCTTAAGTTTGAACGGAGACTAAGGTCGAATCATAGATAGATATAATCTAACAAAGTCTGTGCGAAAAAAAATAAGTCTTAAATCAAGAACATCGCAACGCACCAGTGTCAAACCAGTTTATATTGGAGGGACTTTCTTTAGACCTCGAACACTCAATACAAGTCAGTTTTATTTCCTTACCTGAACTCTCTACTTTTCAAAACTGCGATTTGCAATATTCTCATCTTTTGCTGAATGCAAAACTAATTCATTTCGACCAGTTATTTCAACTTTTGTAGTAATTTATGGGACGTACCAATTAGGATAATCAGTTAGCAAATCCAAAAATGAAGAACACTTTTGAAGCAATGAATTTGGAATTTTAGATTCAAGATGAAGAAACGGTTTGAAACCTGATAATTTTGTTGCTAGCAACTTCAAGAACAACAACGTAATCATCTTTTTTTCTGTAACACCTCAGCTTAATCACTTTTTTTACGTAAATACTAGTTCATCATCGTGATACTCAAGGCCAAACAAATATTATTTTATTCATTTTTGTTCTGGGAAGGTCATTTTTTGACACGTTACTTTTTGTAGAAGGATCTTTGAAATTGTTTGGTATTTTCTACACACTTGCTGGCTCTAGTGCAGGTAGACCTGTTAAGTCGACTAATGTTTGTTTGGTGTCTTAAAGGCAATAATATGGAGCGTTTAGTAACCGCGACCGCATTAATTTCGTATCGACGACTAATAAAGAAACTTCCCAACCTTGTACACTCCTCTCGGAAAGTAACGGTGAGGCAACAGATAAAATTATTTATCAGTTTTACAGCACGGCATAACTTATGGTCCATAAAACCTGTCGGTATTTCTCAAGTATCTACGAGCGGCCAAAGTTACCACGGGGATATAAAACTACACGGCAGTAGCTTCAAAGAACATGTGAATACCATCGTAAAATTAACTGGGAACTTTTCTATTTATTATTTCTGTTCTCCTGGCCGTATATAAAAAGTAAGTCCTAAAGTTCGTGGCCATTAAGCTATTAAAACTATATACTATACATTGTTCTTAAGCAGCAACATGCGTAAATATTCTCAGTGTCTCTTTTTTTTTCGACGTTTATTGTGCGCAGGCACCTCTTTTTGACTCGATTCTATTCATTCGAAATCACAGGAAGATTTCGTTTTTGTTTTTGAGCTTCGCTTCGACCAACAAAGCACACACAAATCAATTATAGAAAAAAAAAGTTCTTCATTCTTCTTACCTGCTGTCAGGCTTCAAACAGAAACGTTAAGGCAAGAAGGCAACAATGTTGGCTGGCCAGTCGAACAGATGACGTGGTAATTCAATTCCATTTGCTCCACATTTGCTCCCTACTTATACTCTTATTGCGTTGAAACTTTGCACCCGCCTTGATTATTAATTACTGTTTGCGATGATATTATTAATTACTGTTTGCGATGATTTATGGTGGCTGGGAAGACACGCTTAATTAATGAAGACGTCTCAATCATTTGTTGGACGCAGGAATTTTAATTTTTTAAGGGAAACTCGACTCCGTTTACATCACCATTACGAAGAGGAGCGAAATTGCGTAATTGACGCAAAGGCTATCTGGAAAAGAAAACATTAGAATCTTAACCTTCAATGAAGTGTTCAGTTTACATTCTTCTGTTTAGAAAGAAAAGAAAGAGAAGAATTACTTATAATTGAATTTTTTTTTTGACAAAACCACGAATTAAGAAATACGCTGAAAAGAAGAGGCAAAGAAGAACTTCCGCTTGTAAAGTATGAGCACAGCAGAAGGTAAAAATATTCAGATTTAACGAAAGCAATGATAACTTTAAACCAAAGATATCACCTCAGAATAAGGTTTATAAAAAATTGAAGAGGAAGAAGAAGAAGAAGAAGAAAAAGAAGTGCCTCCAGAATTTTCAACTGAGATTCTTGCATACTTACTGATAAGCGATATTAATAAAGAAGTACGATTAAAATGAAAAGAATTAACACTTGTAGGTTAGGAATTAAGAATATTTTTCTTCAAAAATTTCAAAGACGCTTAAATAAATGGCAATAGATCTGTCAACAAAACCAGAAGGTAACGTCGTTTAATGAAAATGTGATTTGCATCAGCAATTAAAAATCTAAAAGAGAAGTGGATTCATTTATTAACGTTGACGTTGAAAATAATCCATAAAGATGAACAAAGACATCAAAGATAAAAGGATAGCCCGCTGAAAAAAATCTGGAAGTAAAATACTTAATCCAAAAGGAGAAATTCCTTTTGGAACGGACAAGTTCGCTTTTGAAATAGAGAATAGAGAAGAAGGTAGACAAATAAAACGTATGCAAAGCAAATTAATAAATAAAAAAACAATCTTAAACCAAACCAGTGAAAATGAGCACTCTCTGGAAGACTGACCAATGCGCAAATTCTGGAAGAAGAAACAAACTGGAAACAGAAGAGCCTTTAGAAATAAGCAAATTATTTCGAAAATATGAATAGAGAGGAAGATTGAATCAAACAATAGAAGAAGAAGAAAATAAAAGGAAGAAAATCTCAAATAAAAATCAAACAATTTCCAAAGTTTGAACGGAGACGGAGGTTGAATTATAGAGAGATATAATCTATCAAAACCTATGCAGAGGAAAATCAGTCTTAAATGAAGAATATCTCAAATCTAGAATAAGAAGAAAGAAGTAAAAGAAAAGCTAAAAACCAAAATACAGTACCATAGTTGAAACCATTCTTTTCCAGAAGACGAGGTCGAGAAGAAGAAAAAGTCATAACCTGAAAGAAGATGTAAAGAACATTTTCAACATTGTTTAAAGAAGATATGAAATCAATCGATTACTGAAAATCTGAAAGGACCAATGATTAAGAGGCCAAAACAGGAAATGTGATTATTTCTCGTAGATGTAATACATGAATAAAAAATCAGATAAAAAATTGATTGAAGATAAGAAAAGAAAAAGAAGAAATTCCCGTAGGAAAAAAACTAGTTCTAAAGTTTGAAGAGAAGTGAAGATTGAATCACGAAGAAAGACAATCACATGAAACTAATGTAAAAAAATCTTTAAAAACATCTGATTTCTAGAATAACAAGAAAAAGAAAAACAAAAGGAAAAATCTCCAATCCAGACAAAAGCAAACGCTATAAGCAAAACCATTGTTAATTTAAAAGAAGTGCTTGCAGGGAAGAGTAATTAGAAATGAATGACCTGGAAGGCAATGTAAAGTAGAGACCAAATTATGTCCAGCGTCGATTGAAAAAAAAAATCGAAGTTTTTTTTTGGTACTTTAATACGAGGAAGAGTAACTGGAAAGTAAAGATAAGAAGAATTGATGAGACTCATTTTAGCCGAAGATAAATGGGAATGAATGCGTACACTGAAGAGGAAGCAGAAAAAAATTTTGAATGATGAAGAAAAAGAAAAGCTGAAACAAGCAAGCAATTTCTAAAGTTTGAGATGAGGAATGGGAGCGAAAGGAAAACCAAGCCCGTGAAAAGAAAATCAATCTTTAGACAAAGAAGAGGAAGCAGAGAAAAATTTTGAAAAAAGAAGAAAAAGAAAAGTTGGATCAAAGAAGCAATTTCTAAAGTTTGAAATGAGGTTAAAGCAAAAGTTAAAGCAAAACCCAGCCAAAAAGATCTTCAGTCAAAGATGATCAGCACAAAAAGAGAAGGACCCAACTCAAATTCAGAAAAATGGTCCTGTATAAACCAAAACAGTACTTGACCTAAAACCAGAAAAGCAAAATAGAGAAGGAACCTATCAATCCAGTTTGACCTCTTAGCCTAATAGTCATTTAAAAAGGAGAGTAAGTACTAAATAATAACCTGGAAGACGATGTAAAGTTGGGGCCAGAAACGTATTTGATATTTTAAAAGAAGGAAGAGCAATTGGAGAGGAAAGTTAAGAAGGATTGATGTGATAAATTTTAGCCGAAGATAAGTGGGAATGAATGCATACTATGAAAAGGAAGCAGAGAAAAATTTTGAATGATGAAGAAAAAGAAAAGTCGGAAGAAACAAGCAATTTCTAAAGTTTGAAATGAGGAATGGAAGTTATAGCAAAACCAAAGCAAAAAAGAATCTTCAGTCAAAAAGGAAAGGATCCAACACAAAAACAAGAAAATAGTCCTGTACAAAACAAAACCATACTTGGCCCAAAACCAAAGATGCAAAATAGAATCAGAACCAATCAGTTTGACCAGACACATCTTTGCCCAAAAGGATCTTGAAAAGAAGAGTAAGTGGAAAATAATAACCTGGAAGATGATGTAAAGTTGGGACCAGAAACGTATTCAAGGTAATTAGAAAAAAATACAAAGTTTCTCGCTTAGAATAAAGCAACTAACATGAAAATTTAAGGTAAAAAATTTACTCCAGAGCTAAAAATAGCTGAAGAGAAAAACGAATCTTGATATTGAAGTTGCTGGGAGAAAAGCAAAGAATTGGTAATGGTAATAGTAATGTAACTAATAAAAAGAAAGACGAAATAAAGGGATGAGAAACGACAAGGTGATTTTGTAATTCTCTTCTATTTTATCACATTTTTTTTTTGCTGAGAAGTGAAAGAAAGTGACTAACATGAAAATTTAAGGTCAAGAAAATGACTCCAATGCCAAAAACAGGTCAAAAACAAAACAAATCTGGATATTGAAGTTGCTGGAAGAGAAGAGAAGCTAATCGGTAATGGTAACTAACAAAAAGAAAGATGAAATAAAGGGGCAAGAAACGATTATCAGAAAACAGGGTGATTTTATAATTGGCTTCGATTTGATCAGAATGTATTTTGGTCAGAAGCGTCTTAAATTACACAAGGAACTGTGAACTCCATCCTAATTGATTTAAGTGTATACATTTCTTTAAAAACTCCTCCTATTTTTTATTGGGTATGAAAAATCTGAGAACGATTCTGTTTGCATAGAAAATCTGTATAGACTTAATGAAACCAATTCTTGGAATCTTGTAGGGGGATGGAGAAATTTCAAATTTCAAGAACGATCTTGTCCCGCCGATTTATAATTTCTTGCATTAAATGAATTCATTTTCACCGAATGGTTTATCGTTAACTATTCAACTAAGTTCTATTTAATTATATTTTCTCTGCTTTCTCGAATTAAAAACAGAAATAGTTACTATATATAGAATATTTTTGTTTATGCATTCAGAATTGATTAAGTTGCAGAAATTTTCAAAAAGAAAAAGAGCAAGAAATATTCTCACGCAATAAACATCCAGTTACGTCAACTCAAGAGAATTACTTTTTCGGCCTCTAATTGCAATCTACTTACACTGATTTAATCGTGGCAAAGAAGTGAAGTAGTCATCTTGTCCATCCTGCATACATACGTCGGTCGTGAGCTGGCGGAAGCGGTCAATAAAACAACGCTTATACGTTCTTTTCTATATATTTTACACATTTAGAAATAGTTTCTTTCTTTTATTAATTATAATTTTTTCTAAATTAAAGATAGTTTTAACACTACTTTACATAATTAGGTACAACTTCTTTCTGACATCCAGACACTCATCAACGAACAACTAAAATACTATACAGGGGAATCACTAAAAAAAAAAAACAAAACAAAAAAAAACTTAATGCTTCGATCGACATTATTCCAGCTAATATACAGGAATTTCCTTAACCCAGTCATTCGTCTACGTATATTACAATATTAAACAGTACGTACTAACATATAGAAAAAAATAAATTAACAAATAAATTTAACGTTATGTTAGTACGAATAGTTATTTCCCTTTTTTTTATACAAAAATGCAGTATGAATTTTTTTCTTTATGTAAAATTATTGCACCCGACTTAATTCTCAACGCAACGATCATTACGACGGAGGCGAATCACAAGATTATTTGTTCTGTAGGTACGAATTTTGAATTGAAGAAGAAGAAGAAGAAGAAGAAGAAGAAAGTTCACCTCCGTCGTAATCCATTGATTTATTTATTTTTAATTTCAAACCCACTCTGAGATCTACCGATAATCATCTGCAACGCGGTGGAATTCATTCAGGAATGTAACCGAACGAAATTCAAATTCACAAACGTAAAACGTACGCAAGCAATTTATACCTAGTATGATACACTTCACTGGTCATGTAGTTCGTCACTTTGATTTTTGTAAAACTAATTAGTACGCTAATCACTTTCTTCAGTATTAAACTGCTGGCCATACCCTGGAACAAACAAAGAACGTTACATGAAACACTCGCCTGTAATATTCAAAAATAAAATAAAATAAAAATTATTTATTGTTTCTGCGTCGAGTTGAGGCGACTCGGCCAAGCAAGAAACTAAAAGGGACACGGACGTGGCGCTTTTATGGGTGGGACTATCTTCACATTCGAATTTTCCACGCCTGCGAATATTTTACCTAGACATAAATCATTTCAAAGTATCCGTACTTTTTTCTTTATTAAACGATTTGCTTTGGTAGGATTTTGTTTTGAAAAATTTGCCTTGAGCCTCAAACTTTTACAATTTATTTTCTTTTGTATTTAAATCGATTATTTTAGTCCAACTGGTATCATCGATCTATGTACTCGTATGTTCACAATACAAATGCATGAATCGATGAGTTAAAAACTGAGTTAGGCCCAGTTTTACAAATGCGGTTCAACTTTGAACCGAGGCTTAAACCCTTAGCAACGATTATTTCAACAATTGTTGTGAAGGACTTAAGCTTCGGTTCTAAGTTAAACCGTCATTGTAAAACTAGGCCTTAGATACGCACAATTCCGATAAAAAAAATTAAGGGTCCGAAAATTGAACCTTGCGGGAAGATCTTTTGTTTCTACTTGAGGTCAATAATACAGAACATACAGGCAGTTATAGTACAGACAAAGTTTTAAAGCTTCTTTTGCAGAGATATAATTTCTTTTATCTTTACATTGTCAGCTTTTAAAATAACCTTCTCTCTCTTCCTCTACTTAAGGTAGTGGGTGATAACAACAGCTATATGCTAGCTATAGTCACTGTCGAAAGAATTATTATAAATGTTTTACTATTGGAAAATAATCCTTGGATTTTAATGTGTTTATATTATAAATATCGCTAAATAATTCCTTAAAAAATATTTTCAGAAACCGATAGTAAAGAGTACAACCACATTTGTACAGACCACGACAAATCCATCTCTAATCTCTAATCATTTCAATTTATATTTTAACAATATTGCCACTTCTCTAAACAAAGCAAATAGTGACATTCGCGACTTAGTAGGAAGTGACAAAAATGTGCCTGCTGTAAATATATCGCATAATAATTTTTCATTTTTCTTAGGTCCCATTATTGAAAAAGATATTTTGAATATTGTGTCATCGTTTAAAACAAATCATACTCCTGGAAGTAACGAAGTAATTAGCCCATTTATAGTTAATCAATGTATAAAAGAAATAGTTACCCCTTTGACTGCAATAATAAATAATTCATTTTCTCAGGGTATCTTTCCAGATAAATTAAAAATGGCAGAAATTAAACCGTTGCATAAAAAAGATTCTAAAGAATTAATCGAAAATTATCGATCCATTTCTTTATTAAGCTGCTTTTCAAAAATAAAATTAATGCGCTTCCTGGACAAACATAACTTACTGAATAAAACTCAGTTCGGTTTCCGAAAAGGTCTCTCCACCACAACGGCTATTTTAAAATTCCTAAATGAATTATATGTCAATTTAGGTAAAGGCAACACATGTTTGGGCTTATTTCTAGACCTTACTAAGGCTTTTGACATTGTACATCATCAAATATTACTCAATAAACTCTACACATACGGTATAAGAGGTTTAGCATTAGAATGGTTCAGGAGTTATTTAAAGGATAGGAACCATTATGTTGCATTAAACAGAACTAAATCGAATGTATTAACTATAAATCGAGGTATTCCTCAAGGTTCTGTCCTCGGACCACTTTTCTATATTTTGTATGTGAATGACGTTAAGTGACGCCGTGATTTTTGCAGACGATACCTCTTTATTTGTTCAGAACACAAATAGTATTCAAGCAACAGCAAAAGCAAATTCAAATTTGCTTATCACTGAAGACTATTACTTGGAAAATGAATTAGTCTTAAATACAAAAAAAATCGGTTTATATAAATTTCTCTGTATCACGAGACTTAGACCACAGTTTATTGATTCGTTATAATAAAAACAATATAGCGCGGGTGGAGCAGGCTAAATTCCTAGGTATTGTTATTGACACTAAATGTAAATGGTTTCAACACATTGACATGCCATGCAATAAACTAGCGCCATTATGCTATACATTAAAACATCTTAAAGATCTGTAAGTCCGTTTATACTAAGAACATACTACTTTTCTAACTTTCATTCAGTGCTGTCATACGGCATTTTAGCTTGGGGTTTAGGAAGGGATGTCGAACGAATTTTTCTCCTGCAAAAACGAGCTTTGCGTTTTATGGAAGGAGTAAACTGTAAAACAAGCTGTCGTAATTTATTTAGAAAGTGGCAGATAATGGCACTGTCAAGTATTTTCATTTTCCAGTTGCTCTTGTATGCGAAAAGAAATGCAACTCACTGGTCTAGGTTGAACTCTCATCATTGTTATGACACTCGAAATGAATCTCTAATTAGAGATACCAAAACACAATCTATCATTTTTCAAAAAATCGCCGAAGTATCTAGCCATCACGTCATACAATAAAATTTCAGATCACTATAAGTCTTTAAGTGTCAGTAATTTTAAACAAAATATTACACAGTTATTAATTAATAAGTGTTATTATTCGTTCGATGAATTTATGCAGGACAACTCGTTTTAAATGAAATTAATTAAATTATTTGTCTGTGATGTACATATACTTACTTATTTTATATCATTGATTTCGATACATTTTTTTAAGGCTTTCTCTTACATGTATTTATGCTACTGACTAATCCAATACCATGTATCATGGTCTAATGGAAGCAATAAATATTATTATTATTATTAAGGGAGAAAATTTCTTACGTGTTCGTCTAGATACTCTAGACCAAGCGGTTCAGGTTCTTCACCAAACTGTTAAAATCATGTCTTAAAATTAATCCACTTTCGTATGTTTGATTAGTTTTTCTTGGGCAGTTGTAACTTGAAGGTCGTGTACTACGATGTGATTCGTGCACATACCAAGGAACCAAGTGAATTATTAACCACAGTCCTCTTAACCGGAACCTTTCCAGAAAGTCTATGTTATATGCATCCTTGGATACCATAACTCCGGATAGCCTTACCTTCTAACCAAATACCTTACTATCCTTGTAGTTGGGTTCTGATGTGTTGTTAATACAACATATCTACCTTACAGCAAAAACGATAACATCTTGATTTAATTAATGAACTGGCGTCCGGAGTACAAACTTTTTTGGTTTTGTCCCAAACCCGATCAGATTACCTGTTTGGAAAATAACATCTTGAGTTATCTGCTGTGTAGATGAGGCAAAGACGCGGTCTAAGCACGCGACCCTGAAGGACCTCGGCACTGGCATTATTTCACCTACCTTGACCCTGGACCAGATAAATGTCAATCTTGTAAGTAGGAATTAAGGATCGCCAGGTAATCATGCGAAAGGGATTTTTATGATTTTGAACAAGAAGCCATAGTACCCAGACTTTATCAAAATCCCATGTTATGTCTCAGGAATGCTCAATAATAGCCCAAAATGTTCTGAAGATTGTCGGATGTGAAAAAATAAATTTCCAACTCAAATTGAGATACAGCGGATTTGTTCAGTTGTTGCATGTTAGGGTCCAAAGCCAATCTGATGATTGGATACGATATTACTAGAGCACTTATTAGTATTATTGGTTTTGGTTCTTATTAAATAAAAACAGACAATATGAACGATGAATGATTCACGATAGTAGGGATACAGAAATTCATTTAATGATATCCGACTGTACTTTCTTAAGCCGCTTTTCCTGCTTGGGGATTGCTGCTATTGGTTTTCATTGATCAATTGGTCAGCGATAACTAATGACGTTCGTCAAGTGAACGACGAAAGCCAATGACAGCAATCCCCAAGCATCCAATTCTCCAAATCTCCAAAGCAGGAAAAGCAGATGTAAATTTGAATTTCGCGGCATTTTTAAAAACCAAGAACCTCAGCGATGGTGAATTACCCGTTCTTCGTTATCGCTGTGCTCACTTCTTGATTTACTACTATACTATACTATGGAAGTTTGAACTAACTGTGGTCATCTGAACTACAGTCTATTAACGAAGACACCAGTGGGCATTCGACTTCAATTTCTTTTAATAATCTACCATGGGGATTACCCTTAAATATAAATCATTCCCTAGACTTAACTAATTGTATGAGTACGCAGAAATCTTTATTCCAGTTTTCTAAAGCGTTTAATTAATTAATTCCAATTCGTCTCAATCAAATTTGATATACCATATGTCCAAAATTGTTTTTTGATAAAGGTTGCAAATTTTCCTACTCTGCATGTTTTCATTTTCTCAAACAGTTGCTCTCGTGTAGGTAACCATTCTTGTTCTTTTGGTCTTTTAATTTTGCTTTTGACTTATCAACTTGTACTGATACTGACGTATCTATTCGATGTTCAGGAGTTACAGTCTTAGGCTTCAGAAGCTTAACTCTCTGTTTGTGTTTGTTCTTGATGCTGTGTCCTCGTGGGATTTCAAAACAAATCGTAGTTTCCAGTTTCTAGTCCCTCGTCTACATTATCAAAAACTGGTTCGTCATTTTCGTCAACGTCGAAAACTGAATCCAGGATGTCTTCCCCTTCTTCTCCACAGCTTGCCATCAATTTATATTTACTTCCTCAAAGCCAATCAAAACTAACCTTACAGAATTCGTCTTGAAATTCCTGAAAATACTCGTAACGATGATAAAAAAGGGAATAAACTTTTCTTGGCTTTACAGGTAACAAAACTCAAAATATTGCTACGACTTTTAGGGTGCGTTAAGTTAATTTTAAAATAAAAGCTCGATGTACTTAATGAACTAATTTATTAAAAACGTTGCAACGAAACACTTATTTATTTAACTCGCGGAATATAAACTAATTTATTTAAACATAAGCCAAACGATCAATTGTAAAGTCTTTTTCATTTTTCGGGCGCTCGCTTTTATAATAATCTGGTGGATTACGCGATTTTTCTTCGCCCAGAAAATTCTGTCGGCGAAATAGATGGATATCGGCCGAAACGTCGAGACTTTGACGCGTCAGGCTCTCTACCGTGGCATGCGTAGCTTCCGTCATGTCTCGTTGAATCACCACAATATTTTTTTTTGACGACGTTTTACTAGGGATATTTAGATCATCGTTTGTTAATACTTACAGTTCTGAAATTTCTCGATAAAGAAAGTTTGAGAAACTTTTTAAATGACAATAATCCGGTCTTATTTTCATTATTTCTTTTTCTCGGGATTCGAAATGCGGAATCATTTTTGGATTTTATCTGTGAGTGTTTGAATCGCTGAAATTGTGCGATTAAATATTTAAAAAAGGAAGCATTTTAAACTGAAAATATTTCTTCCGCAAACCTTTAAAAATACTTTCTTGTATCCTTTTAAAATAAAATCAACTTCCTAAGTCTTGTTTTTAGATGTATTTGATAGCTACCGGTTTCGGATATCAAACCTTCATCAGACTGCTAATATCAAATTACAAAAATTAGAAGTGGAAGAGAAGGAGAAAAATTAATCCACAATGACAATGAAATCGCAATTTCTTGCGATATTAGTTCATTAGTTTCTGACGCATTTTTTTTTAATTAACACACCTTCTTTGAAAATTAAAAATGCTGCTTAACTTTACTGACAAAATGATGAAGAGGAGAAATCAGAATCGACTTAAAAAAGACCACGAGCAAACCTGAAGACTCTTTATTTGTTCTTGTTTTAATAGTTTTGTAATTTCTTTGTCCTATTATTTCGCTTTCAATAAAGACGATTACGCCTCAAGTTACGTCGTCAGTTCAGAATTCAGAGTTGACTTAAATTAGACCATGAACGCACTTAAAATTATTTGAATTTCTTGTTCTTTTTTGAACAGTTTGGAAATTTATTTGTCCTAGTACATTGCTTTCAATAAAAGCTTCAAGTTACACCGTCAGTTGAAAGCTCTTAGCAAATACAAGATGCACTTAATTGTATTGAAATGCTTCACAAAGATCAACTTTAAATTACGTGTAAGTCTACACTTGCACGGTGTGGTCCGTAATAAGAATTTTTTTTTTTAATCTGTGGTGTTTGCCCAACGAGGTCCTAAGTCATAGACTTGTCAAACTCAAGAGTGGGAGTGTATTTTTGTGTACGTAAAGTTTTCCATGGTTTTGTTACTTCCAAACCTCCTCGCCGTTGAAGGAGACGCAGTGTCGAATTGTATCCCCATCACTGAAGAGCACCTGAAGTGAGTAAACGACCACCCCCGAGAAATATCTCGATCAGGATGCGAACCCAAGACTTTACGAGTGCAAGCCCGGTCCGTTACCACTTGGACCGTTCAGGCGTTCTTTTTATTCGAATTGTTTTAATTAATTTACTTAAGTGACTGTAAAATTAATGTCCATACAAGTATAAAATCGATTTGTCAAGCTACTTTATTAATGAATTATAAAGTTAATCTGCTTATGGTGTTGCTGTTATTTGCGGTTTTGCTTGTGATTTTTAATTCTAGAAGGTCGTCCGTCGGGGGGTTAAGAGCGAATTTATGAATTATAATGGAATCCCATTCGAAATGTGTCGTTCGTGCAAAAGGTTGTTATTACTTATTATTCCTTGCGAAGTTGTGTGCTACTTGCGCCGGAATTAGTTTCAGTTTCAAGGAACGAAATACGCTACTTTCATATCATGAAAAGCACATACGCAGAAATAATTACAGGCATTTAGTTTTAATGACACGAATTCGTTTTTATTCTCGAAACGCCTAGCAAAAATTGTGTAATGTGTTATTACCGTTTTGAACAGAAATCTGTAATTACGCATCATTAGGTGAGGTTTCCTCGCATACGGAACAGAACTGTTTAATTAAAGTCTATCGTTTCTGTATTACAGATTCACATGGCAGTCGAAACCTCCAAGTTTTTTTTCTTTTAACCGCGTTATTTGCGCGCAATTAATTTCGAACGAGTACCGAGATAGAAAGTATCTGTGAAATAATTGCGACAGACGATAACGTCGCGCTTAACTCAATCTCGAAGCAACTTATCATTTTATGTTATAGTTATAGTTATAAACCGGTGCATGCATACATAAATGAATAATATAATAACAGATAAACCTGAATTCATTTAAACGCGGGATCATTAAGCGAGATGACTTTTCATAATTTGTTTTAAGACGATTTCAGCGTTCGAAATTTTTCGAAAATTCAAAAACAAAAAAACGGCGTGTCATTGTCTCGGAAGAAGTGGCATCCGCTTCCTGGTTTTATTCAAAGCACTATGCCAAGTCACCGGTTTAAAATTTCATGAAACAAAACAAACTTCCGCGGCTATCACTAAAGCGTGACGGGGGAAACCCGAAATATGCATATTCATAAAACCCGGATTTCTTATTACAATTAATTTTTAATTCATTAAACTTAACGGTTTTTGTTTTGTTCATTAAAAGTTCCTTCTTCTCGCGCAAGGAAAATAAATGAAGTTTTCAGGTATGTACACACACGCTCACAAGTGAGGAGTACTAGCGCCGTAATTACAGGCTGCGTTTCGGATATTTTTCAAGAAAGCGGTAAACAAATTAAGTGTAAGTGTTATACTGTTAATTATACATCCAGTTAGAGAAGTAATTATCGAATGTCTACGGGATTTTAAGCGTTGCCTTTTTAATGCTGCGAGTGGACGGTTCAATTTAGCCGTTACGACGCTCCGTAGACGTGCGCCGATGCTCGCATGATAAATTAGATTTTAGTTGAATAAATAAGTTCGAGTTTCCATTTATAAAGCTCATGACGGAACGCTTGATGTATTAAAATTCAATTACTCGCGCCCGGCTACGTTTTCAACACGGTATTATCGCATGTGCTTCGAGTTGTTATCCCATGACGTATTACCTGTATTATAAATACATACATCGAAAACGCCTTTATTTAATGGTCTTGGTAATAACACCAAAGTGAAAAGTTGCAGTCTTCTCTACTTAAGAGGGTTGGTTTTCGTGTTCAAGCTTTCGGGTCATTATCTTAGAAAGAATCTTTTCACACAGGACGACCATAACTATAAATATGATAGTTTTAAGATAGAAGGACCAAAGTATTAGTAGTTTTTGCCACTTTTACAAATGGTGGTTTTTGTTTATCAAACCTCATTATGTTGTAATAATTGAGCAGCTTCTAGGAGTAACCACCATCGTCAATTTTTGGCAATACAGGGTTTATGTATACATATAAACCCATGTATTGGAAAAATATGAAGAGTATCATCTCGTAAATTGCTCACATATAGTCTCTCCCAAAAAGGACGTTTGAAATTTAAACAGCTTATCTCTTACGGTAAAATATATCGCAAGTACTTAGTTATTTTTCTGAAAACTCCCTGTTAACCGACAAAATTAGATGTACACCGCCGTTTGAGAACTGCAGGAGCGTCTAGCTTTATTCAAAATGCTTAACAAATCATGTATTCTTGTCGAAGACTAACTATCACTTTGAACATCTATTATAAAGTGAGTGAGATCTGTCAGCTTTTGAAAGTTTACAAATTTCGAAAGACTTCTAAAATCTGTCAGTTTTTAAAAAAAAAAGGTTACACATTTCATAAAGTAATTTAATGTACCGGGCGATCGAAATTGATTGTTCTGATCCTACACTACTTTCCGCGAGTTTCGCATCAATATTTACGTTTACCAGACGAAGATTGGCACGGAAAGTAGGGGAGTGCAGGAAACATTCGCAAAACTTACATCCAAATCGAACTTAATTAATAAAAACATCCGGTATACGTAAATATTGATACGAAGCTCACGGAAAGTAGTATAGGATCAGGACAATCAATTTCGATCGCCCTGTAGCTGTTATTAGAGAGTTAGAAATGGTTCACTTTTTAAGTTAATTATATCTTTTTCAAAGTTTTTCTAATCTCAAACCGGACAGAAAAATGAAGGGAACACACTCAACGTTTCGCTATAGATTTATAGCTTCGTCAGGAGTGAAAGAAAGTAAATAAACAAGTTGTCAAGCGAAACAAGTCGTCAAGAGAAACGAAAAGGTAACATGATTTTAAACTAAAATACGAGTTGTTCAGAATAAAGAGAAAAGTAACGAGAACTAAATTAAAGTTATTTTTATTTTTATTTTTTTATATAATAATTAATTATTTGACAGATCTATATCTTGTTTAAAGAGTCCAGAAAACTACAAAATATGTCATTTAAATTTTCAAAGTCCGTACGTTTATTAATAGAATTTCGAGACATTTTAATGTTACACATTTCTATAAAACGTCTTTTAAAAATATTAGATACACTGTACAAAATGTCAGTATTATCAAAATTAAAATTATGATTATTTACTAATGAATGCTCTACAAGCATTGAATGATTTTGATTATTTTTTTGAATATATTTATGTTGGTCTAAACGTTTTCTTAAATTTTGGCTCGTTTCACCTATATAAACAGAATTACAATTTGAACATTTGATTTCATAAACCACGTTAGGTTGTTTTAATTTCTGTATTATGGTTTTTAAATTCGAAAAAATTAAATTTAAATTATTCACAGATTTACTGGCTAAAATTAAATTATGTTTTTTGAAAATGTGTTTAAATGTATTGTGTAATGGTTCAATATAAGGCAAAGATATGTATTTATGGTTCGAAGTTTGTCTAACGTTATTAGAGACATTTGAATTTTGTAGTAAGTATTTAATACGATTTTTAATTACTGATTCAATAAGATTTATTGAATAAGAATTTTGAATAAGAGTTTTCTTTATTAAATTTAAGTTATCATAAATGAAAACTTTATCATAAAGTAAAATAGCTCGATCAGTTAATGAAATAATAGTTGCAATTTTATAATTTTTGGGTGTGTACGAGTGAAAATTTATGTACCTACCTGACCAGGTAGGTTTATGAAACCAATTAGTAATTAATTTATCATTCTGTCTGATAATATTTACATCAAGAAAACTCAATGAATTATTATTTTCTTTTTTTATTGTAAATTGTAATCTATTATGAAAAGAATTAAATTTATTTAAAACAAAATCTACCTTATCAGAAGGCAAAATCAGTAAAATGTCATCTACATAACGAGAATATAACGTTAAATCGAATGATAAAGAGTTAATAACAGATTTTTCTAGTTCTTACATGACAATTTCAGCTAAAGCCGGAGATAAAGGAGAACCCATTGCTGTACCAAAAATCTGTTTATAAAATTTATCATTGAAAGCAAAATAAGATGTTTCAAAACATAAATCAACTATATCTAAAAAGTTACCTTTGGAAATATCAGTAAAATCTTTAATCTCTAACCACCTATCATTAATACTTTTTAAAGCTAAATCTTTAGGAATGTTAGTAAATAAAGAAACAACATCTAAAGAAATTATAATGCAATTATTTGGTACAGTTATTTGTTTTAATTTTTCTACGAGTTCAAAAGAATTTTTTTATAAAATATTCTGATTTACTAGTAACCTGAGTAATGATTTTTGAAATAAATTTAGATAAGAAATATGGAGAAGAACCAATAGTGGAAACTATAGGACGAAGAGGTGTATTAGGTTTATGAAAATTCTTATCCAATAAATCTTATTGAATCAGTAATTAAAAATCGTATTAAATACTTACAAAATTCAAATGTCTCTAATAATTAGACAAACTTCGAATCATAAATACATATCTTTGCCTTATATTGAACCATTACACAATACATTTAAACACATTTTCAAAAAACATAATTTAATTTTAGCCAGTAAATCTGTGAATAACTTAAATTTAATTTTTTCGAATTTAAAAACCAAAATACCGAAATTAAAACAACCTAACGTGGTTTATGAAATCAAATGTTCAAATTGTAATTCTGTTTATATAGGTGAAACGAGCCAAAATTTAAAAAAAACGTTTAGACCAACATAAATATCATATTCAAAAAAATAATCAAAATCATTCAATGCTTGTAGAGCATTCATTAGTAAATAATCATAATTTTGATTTTGATAATACTGACATTTTGTACATGAATCTAATAGTTTTAAAAGACGTTTCATAGAAATGTGTAAAATTAAAATGTCTCGAAATTCTATTAATAAACGTACGGACTTTGAAAATTTAAATGACATATTTTGTAGTTTTCTGGACTCTTTAAACAAGATATAGATCTGTCAATTAATTAATTATTATATAAAAAAAAAATTAAAAAAAAATAACTTTAACTTAGTTCTCGATACTTTTCTCTTTATTCCGAACAACTCGTATTTTAGTTTAAAATCATGTTACCTTTTCGTTTCTCTTGGCGACTTGTTTCTCTTGACAACTTGTCTATTTACTTTTTTTCACTCCTGACGAAGCTATAAATCTATAGCGAAACGTTGAGTGTGTTCCCTTCATTTTTCTGTCCGGTTTGAGATTAAAAAAACTTTGTACTTACTATTTTCATCGGACAAGAACAAACTTCAATTATATCTTTTTCATTTTGTTACATACCAGGTTCAGTTATTCGTAGCTACCTTTATTATTTTATGATTTGCTATCATCTCTTATCTTCGTAGATATTGATGTTTTTATATTTGACACTTGTTTCGCTCGTTGAGAAAACCTTCGCTCATCTTTAAGCCATACAATGTCTACGAAAGCGTACTTCACTCGTGTGGCGGGGTATGCTTCACATCAAACAAGTTTGTATGTATATTGCATCATAAATAGCCAGCGGCAATCAAACAATGGCTCATTTTATTGAATCGCTGCAAGCCCGGAAGAAAAAGAAAAACCAAAAAGAACAGTTACTTGTTTTGCTTTTCTTTATACCTATGTATATTTTCTGTTTCAAGCGCCAGTTTTGGAATAACCTGTACATGACGTTGACTATTCAATGTTTCTGTAAAAGCTGAAGAAAATGCGTAATTTTTGAATAAATTCGTTTCCTTTTAGAAGCTTGACAACTGTAAATATTTATTTTTTACACAAATTTTTCACACATTTCAGCTAAAAGTGTTCATACTAAAAACTGTTGAAGTAAAACAGGGCCAAAAGACGTCAAAACGGACGTGGCTTTGGAGAAATTTTAAAATAAATCGTTGAGTTTACTTTGGGGACATTAACATGATGTCATACAACTATAATATAAGAATAATATTAGGAGGAATTTATGAAACGATAGGTGCTAAGGGTACATGCGTTACATGAACTTGCATAAAACTGTAAAGGCCACGTGACCAATTAGCTAATTGGGAAAATCGGTCACGTGTTTTAGTCTAACTTGACCACGTGATCAATCAGCTAATTATTGAAAACTAGTTACGTCCGTGATCAGATTAAATCTCGTAACCGATTCTCCCAATTAGCGGAATGAACACGTGGTTTAATCTGACTCGATAATTTTGTTCAAGTTGAATTGATGTTAAATAATGTTCAGTCTCTTGTATTCAATTCAAGACTTTGCTGATATCTGATTAACTTTATCCCAAAACTTATGTTATACACATGTTTAATTTGCTGTACATTCCGTCTAAAGCATAATTCATCTTCACTTATACTTATTAACAAGGAGCGGATGACCTGAGGTTTTACTTAAGATTATTCAAACTGTAATCATTATATTAAAATTATTTTTATGGAATCTTGTAAGTAAATTTATTGTATATTATATATACATTCATTCAACGACTTATAAGGTCTCGGACAAGGCAAATCGCCTGCATTTGTCATCAAAAACCTCAGTTCCGCCGCTCATTGGTTATGAAATACGTATATCTAATGTTATGTATATTTATTTTCGTTTTTTATCTATGTAACTGCTGATGTTATTGAAGCCTGTCATTCACTTTTGAGAACTACTGATATTCATTTGATTGCATTGTATAGAATATGTATATAGATGTTTAACTAGTCTGCTTGAGAAGTGAATCGAGCTGGTGTAAATCAATATCTCGTATGTACAACGACGCTCAACTTAAATGATACCATTTGACAAATTGGTAGGTCTTACGCTGAATGTCCTGAAGGGTGTGGTTTGCATGCAGGAATGCCATTTAAGTTGAGCGTCGTAATACATGTTGCTAAATTTTGTTTGTCAGGAAAGTAATTATCTACTGTTTGGTCTGCTACTCATGTCACTTTTAATCCATCTCGAAAAATAGGCCAAATTGTAAAAGAGCAGACGGTATACAAAATGGAATTTGTTATGAAAATAAAAAAAAAATAGGCAAATTAACAGATGACAGCAACGATGGTCGCTCTTTTCGCATAATGGACGTGAAGTAAAAATGTTCCTTGCTGTACGTGTAGAAGCCACGTCGACCTTCGATCTATTCATAACTAACTAAAAATTGGTATTTTCTATCAAACGAAGAGACTTTCATAATAGCTTGCAAGTTATGATGAGACAAAAATAGGTACACCTCTAAGCATTAAGCCTTTTTTTGGTATGGTTAGGTACATTTGGGTACAGGTTGAATTAAGACGGGCTGAGCTTGAAACTGCCCGGACTTAATTTTCACTGCTTTTTAATTTCCTTCATTATTTTATACTTTTCATTTCTTTAATTTTTATATTTGGGTTGATCAGTAAATGTAGTTGGGTCGACTTCAGTTCAGTTGGCTTGACCTTGAGAATGGTTGAGCATAATTTTAATTGATTTCTAATTTATTACATTTTCTTACTGTTACTTACTTCACTTAAAGTTATGTTTATATTTCTTGAGTTTACTTTTATTAACTTTTTGAAGTTTAATTTTTTGCTTGGGTTGAATGGAACATGTTGAGTTCGCCTTGATTGGGTTGACTTGGGCGCCATTTTAATTTTTTAATTTATTTTGTTGTAGACACTTTAATTTTTTTTTTATAATTTGGCTTGGACTGCGTGTAGTTTTCATTAGTTTTAGAAAAGATAGTTGTCTGTATTTTTAATTTGTTGCATAAGTTCGGTTGAGTTGATCTTGAAATTGATTTAATGTATTTTTAAATCTTATGGCCGTTTTTATAATCAGACTTTAAGGGAACTTTAATTTAAAGTCACTTTAAGAATAGGGAAAGAAATGTATTTTTTTAGGTTAAAGTAACTTTAAATTTAAAGTCTGATTATGAAAACGGCCGTTAGAGGTGTTTGTGCCTCTACGTTTATTTTAAGTTGTTTATCTTTTGATTTTTTAACGAAGCCGGACTAAAAAAAATCCTTTGATTAAGACAATAAGCGAAGTATTCATTCATTCCTACAAAAGGTCCTATTTAAAGAAGAGTGTTCTATTTTGTTCTATTTTACAACTATAAACTGATTAATTCACCCCCCCCCCCCTCTGATGATGCCTTTCTTTTGAGGCCAAAACATGTTGAAAATTAAATCTTGCTCAACATAATATCGTTCTCTGTTTCTAGTAACCTTTGACATATCCTACAACAATTCTGGTGATTTTTATTGTTTTTAATTCTTTTAGTTGCTTGGTAGGTTGTCTTGACCTCGAGATGGGCCTTTTATTTATTAATTTTATTCATTTAAGTTTTTTTTTATTATTTTTTTCAATTTCTATATTTTGTAAATTCTCTTCTTGGATTGGGCTTACATCGATTGATTTCAGTTGAACTGGATTAGCCTTGAGATGGGTTAGACTAGTTTTTTTTTCTGAATTTTAGTTTGTTTTGTTATTTTTTTTCTTAAGTTCGAAAAGATTAGTTTAATTAGGGCATACTTAGATTGAATTAGTTGAGATTTCAGGTTAATTTTAATTAGCTTGTATATTACGACACAGCTGGCGAGGGAAAGTAACTGTCAACGTACGTTTCGGTCTTATTAGAGCTCATCAGGATAGTGTAACAATTTGTTAGAACAACCAGAAGACCTCAATTCGAGGGCAACAACCAATACAGCAACGAAGGTAAAAGAATAATGCGCATTCGGTCTCCTAGTCTGTGCTTCATTTGTTGTTGTTTATCTCTAAGGTCCGATCTTACCACCTCCTGATAAATTTAACCGTCAGTTAATATCCTAGGAAATCATTGTCGACACAATGGTTTCCAAGAATATTAACAGACGGTTAAATTTATCAGGAGGTGGTAAGATCGGGCCTGAGTTGTTAACACCTTATAGCTTGGTTGTACTGTCCTGATGAGGTCTAATAAGACCGAAGCGTACGTCGACAGTTACTTTTCCTTGCCGAGCTGTGCCGTAACAACTCGTCTTTCACTTTGTTTGCGTATTTTCCTAACGTTAACCTTTTCTCGCTTAATTTATATTTTTGTTATACTTTTTGTTTTAATTTATTGATTTTTGAATTATATTAAAATGCTTTCCTTGAGTTGCGCTGGCTGAGGTTGATTTAATTTCTTTTTTTACTTTAAATAACAGTTAAATCCTTCTTATAAGAACATCTACAAATGTTCACACAAAATTGGGCAGGGCTTTAAATAACAGTTAAATCCTTCTTATACAAACCTCTAAGCATATTAGCACAAAGTTGGCCAGTAGCAGAGAACCGCACGTCATTTTTTACATCTTCAAATTCGAAACGTGACAATGACAAGTCGAGTCAAACTTGAAACTCACTTTCGGATATAAGGAGAAGAGAAAACTGCACAGCAAAATTATGATTAATTATTATTAATCGTCGTTTTCTCTATATTTCACTGTACAGATCATTTTTTTACTAATGTGCTGACCGAATCAGTCTGAATCACGGTGAAAAATATATTGGGTGTGTTAATGTGTGTATGAAAGCGCGAGATCAAGAGCGAAAGTGATAGCTGCAAGAGGGATGCAAAATATCAATGCACGAGAGAGAACGGTGTTTAATCTTTCAGTGCAAGACAACATTAAAGTATTTCTCGCATTTGCGTGCACATTTCGAAGGCCCGCGTTACTACCTATTCATTCTTTACCGTGGTCAGACCAAGCTGGTTCACGAAAGTTGAAAGCATGTGACTTTGGACAAATATGGTTAATTTCTTATTATCAACCCTACCAGAGATATCTGTTTTCAAATACTTGTTGATAATCCAATCAATTAAAATTCCAATAAAATTTTAAGAAGTGAGTCTACTTACGTTAACAGACCGGGGTTGTCCGTAGGGTACCACGAGTACTGAGGGAGGTAGTTGTGTGGCGGATGAGGGTGCGGTGCGGGGTGCGGCGGAGGGTGGATCGGCTGTTGCGGCTTGACGTCCCACCCCGGACTCGCAGCTGGCTGCCCCGACATATCCGAGCCAGGGGTCGAGCTGGGAGCCGGAGACGAGTGTTGCATGTACCCCGTAGCCGGCGAGCCGCTTGATGATCCGCCCCCTACAACGTGATAAAAAACAAAGTCAATATAATTCAAATCCTTCACGTACTGCACCGCACTCGAACGTGATGTGATATACGGGCACGTTCACCAACTAGGTACACAGTTCCAACCTGAATTCCTTATCTAAACACACACACACATACATACATACAAACAGCAAAATACATACATACATAATTCGCCCTTCCCTTTGTTTGAGCCTGTGATGGAAATTCTTTTTGACAAATGGAAGAAGTTAAACAATTGCTCGATCGCACGTACGTCCTAACAAATAATTAATCTAGTTCTCTTAAAAACTCATGTAGTACAATCGTAAACTAACGAAATAGTTCTATTATTGCTCGAACCGAGGTATGTATAGAACAGTTAGAAATTATAGTTAATAATAATCGGAAGAAAAGTTAAAGCCAGCCACACACGATTGGTATTAACTGAACCTGTGTGGCTGGCTTAAACAAGTGTACGTTTGCACTATTCGCTTTTTAAAGTCTGGCAAGGAAATGCTGAATATAAGCAAACTTAAATACGGCTCTAATGTGTCTGGTAACTGTGATATTCGGGCTTCTGTATAATTACAAGTTCAAGACGTTACATAAAATTTTACGATTTCGGCTACGCCGCGCCGCTGAGTTACGACGCATAAAACAAGCAATCATAATTAAGAACGTATTAATCTATTTACAAATCGCGACGCAAAGGTAAACGGGTCACTTCTAGTTTTTATCATCAGTCGTCCATCAGGCCTTGCCGTTAATTGCATAATGCAGACCGGCCAATTTCTTTTACACAAGATGATGGTCCACCTGACGAATTACTCGACGTTCGTGATCATTACATAATTAATGAGGCTCGTGACCGTGCAGCGAAACAGCGGCGCGCCAAAATTTACCCACCTTGCATCATGTTCTGGCCCTGGGGTCCAGGACTAGTCGAGGAAAGGTTGGCACTCGCGCCAAGAAGAGCCGAATGCCCTCCGGGCGTGCCATTGTTGTTCGTGCCTCCGGAAACTTGAGCGGCCTTCATCATCTTCTTGTACTTGCTCCTTCTATTTTGAAACCATATTTTAACCTGTAACAAAATAAGTTTTGATTTATTACGCAGGTAGAAAGAACTGCGCCTACTTTATCGGCGAACAGAAATCATTTCAGAAAACAAAAAAAAAAAACTAGAAAATCACAAACGAGGGAGCGGCAATATATCACAATCATAAACGATTCTTTTTTACTTTTAGCGCAAAGTCCGTCGTCGTTAGTAACATTTCCCAAATGAAAATCAGAGAAAATTTCTCATGAACTTAAGCCAACCATTCTTGTACATTATCTTTCGCCAGTGGGGCTCAGTTTCCCATAGTTTTATATTATATAGGGAATGATAGTTTTTGAAGACAGTGTACGTACATACCTAACAGCAAAATAAATAAGTGGCCAGTAATTTACTAAAGAGCTGAAATTGGGAACCAATAAAAAAGCGATTTGTCCAAAGCAATGACGTACCCACACTAAAATGTATGTAAAAAAATTCCAATGACTTTTGTAAATGTGACGCCTAGGGAAGCCAGGATGTGGAATGTCCATGGAAGCCGTAAACCTAATCTTGACCTCTCTCTGATAATCACGAAAGACACGAAACAAAGACAAAATAACAAACGAAACAGCTAACAGTAGAACCACGGCAAATTTTTACACTATACACCACCTAAACGCGACTTTGAACTTCTGGAAACAATTACCTCTTGTAGACTAGCAGTACCTTGAACTGCTTCAAGAATTTTTAGTTTTCAAACCGCATCAATTTGGCTTCTGCGAAGCAGCAAAAAAACCACCACAGAACATGTTCATCATGTAGCAGAGAGAGTCAATGATACTCTTGAAGAACAAACAGTGGAGCGAGCAGGGTTTTGGGTATTATCCAGCTTTGACATGGAGTAACACCATTTTACAAAATTAAAGATAATCTGCTTTGAATGTTGTCTCTCAAAATCAATGCACAATTTGACAACAAATCAGAATCATGTAGAATGCCTCAAGGAAGTATATTAGGGCCAATACTTTGAGTTCCTTGCCGTCATCAATATTGGGGTCTAGGACAATTCGCCGTCGCCGATTTACCATCGTCAATTTACCATCGCCGTTTCGCCGTAGGTACAATTCGTCGTCGGCAAACTCGCCGTCAGTAAATTCGCCTTGAATGATTTTTACAAGATTTAAATGCAGGTACATATCCAAATAATAATACACGATTATTATTAACAAAAAAAGTTAATGGAAAGTAAAATAATTTGTCATTAAATAAATATGATACATAGATAAAGAAACAGATAAATTTTTTTACGATTCCAGGAAGTATTTTCTTATTCCTCGGGGTGTTTGCGCAAAATTCCTGCATTTTTTTAAATATTTTCAGATTCTGCTCAAAATTATATTCATTTTCACATAAATCAAAATCACTACACATCAAAAGTCGACTGTTTTCGAGATATTGAATTGTTTGGTATTTGTTTGGTATCTTTGTTTGGTTTGGTTTGATCAAAGTTTGCAGATTTATTGTTAGTTTTATCTTCTGTTTAAAAGGAAGGCGATTAAAAAAAAAAGAAAGAAGTAGAGGAACAATTTCAACAATCCTAAAAGTATACAGGGTTACAAATAATTAAAGGGCGACTCTGGGGATCTCTCGTAAACTATAAGAGATGCAAAGATGGTTAAATTATAGAAAAGTTGCGCTATCTTGAGGTCTAAAAAAATGTGCAAAAAAAATCGATTTTGAAATATCTTCAAAAAACTGAAAATTCTCCTTTCCGAAAATCTCGAATATCTTCTTTAATTCGTAGATACGATTGTCAACTGTTTCTTTTCTTATGGACGCTACCCTAGATATTCAAAGCACGTGATGCAGAAATAATTTTTGAATACGACGACGATAATGGTTCGTGAAAGCTCGTCATTTAAAATGAAAATTAAAAAATTGGGGCTTCCATTAAAATTATAATTATATTATGTGCTAATGGCACCAATTTGTCTTACGATGGTCGTGCTGTAATTAAGCATTTACTTTGGTGTGAAACAGAAACATGATAGTGCAGTCCGTTTTCATTTACTTGAAACGTACTAAAATTATAGTTATTTTCATTTAACTCATAAGTATAACTTGGATACCTAAAATAGTCAGAAAGTGTTTTGAAGCTCATCAAGCTAAATAAAGCAGTAACATGTGACGGCGAATTGGGCGGACGGTAAATTGGATCGACGACGAATTGGTTCTACGACGAATTGGCGACGGTGAATCGGCGACGGCGAGTTGGCGACGACGAATCGTCGCATCCCCTACCTGTATACTCTTAACAGCTCCTCATTTAATCAAGATATAAAGAATCAATGCTTACAAAAGAAGGACAAGAAGATACTTAAAGACTGTACTTCCTTCATGAGAAGAAAATATTAAATGAACTATTATCGCAAGTAAAGTTTTTTTTAATGTGTAGTATAAGTACGGCGAATTGGGTGGACGATAAATTGGGTCCACGGCGAATTGGTTCTACGACGAATTGGCGACGGTGAATCGTCCCATTCCCTCAATATTGTGTCAAGAGATCTATGTTAAGAGTTAAACAAAATATAAGCGTGGTACTAAATACCTGTTAGCTACGCCTCTAGATGGAATTATCATCTATATTGTTTGAACCAATCTAAGATAGGAGTTAAACCAAATATAAACTTAATTTAAAAAAAGGGAAAAATGTTAATGTAACAAGTGTGTGTTCACCGGTCGCATCGAACAAGTGCCAACTCGTTCAAATTACAAAACGTACAAAATAGCCATTAGCTACGAATCTAGACAGAAGAAGGCTGGGGTGGTGAAAAACATATTTTCAACGCGAAAGAAATAATTTGAGCGCCAATTTACAGACATATATAAAGTCGTCCTTATGTTACATAAGGTCATTATGTTACATAAGGTCATCAACACAAGAAATTCAATTATAGGTAACGGCGACTGACTCCAATGGATAGGTTTTAGAACAGATTCTTAAAATCCATTGTGAGTGCACCGTTGTACACGCTAAACAAGTCATTAAAAGTGACTAAAAATACTTTCAGTAAAATAAGAAGTAAAAAAATAATAGAAGTTATAAGATTTATTCAATCTATTGGCTAGGGAGCTGATGAAAATAGTGTGAAGTAAGAGATAGTAAGAGATTTAATAAAATATATGGAGCTAATAAGTATCAGTAATCTTATTGCTGGTTCAATTATAAGTTACTTTAAGGGCCAGTTGTACAAAGGAGGTTTAAGCTGACGCTCAACTGACCAGGTTCAAAGTGAGCGTCATGTTTTATTTATGAATAGTTCATTTAAGCATCAGCTTAAACCTCCTTTGTATAACTGGCCCTAAATATTTTGAATTGGTGTCATGAATTTGTCACATATTTCTATTTTGTTAACAAAAACAAATAATATCAGAGGTTCGGGTCGGGTTGTGTTGGGTTGGGTTCAGTTGTAGATAACAAGAAGAAAAAAATCTGGGAGAGAGAGATACTAAGAGGAACCCAGAGATAATAAATAATTACGGATGAAGAAACTCCCAATTTATATGGAAAAGCTCACAGATTAAAGTTTGTAGAATACGTACCGGCCCCAGTGATCGGATCATCGAATAAAATTAGAACGAAACTGACCAATTAAAGATTCAGGTTTGGAAAAACCAGAGTGAGAAAGGAAGAAGGGGTAGACCCAGGAAGAAATGAATGGAGAGAAGAGCAGTTATGAAGAATGTAAAGGAGAGAGGAGTTAGGACTTGAAGGTTGCTAACAAAGGATAGGATCAGCCAGTAAAATTAGAAAGAGACTGACCAATTAAGAATTTAGGATATAAAATTCCAAAGTAAAAAAAGAAGGAGTATATCAAGGAAGAAATGAATGGAGAGAAGAGCAATTATGGAGAATGTAAAGGAGAGATGACTTAGGAATTGGAAGTTGCTAGCAAAGGATAGGATCATCGAGTAAAATTAGAAGGAGACTGGCCAATTAAGGATTTAGGATATAAAATCCCAAAGTAAAAAAAGAAAGAGTAGACCAAGGAAGAAAGGAAAGGAGAGAAGAACAATTACGGAGAATGTATAGGAAAGAGGACTGAGAAGCTGGTAATAGAGACAGAAAAAGAGGAAGTGTCAGTAAGAACTAAAGAAGTTATTGGAAATTCTGTAGCAAATTATTATATACTGAGTTACTTCCGAAAACACTATAGCCTTCCTTCATCTAGAATTTAAAAAGTCATATCATTTCTACACGTTTACAATTGACTGCTCCAGATCACTCTCAGAATATTTCCATCTTCTTTTAAGCTCATATAATAAGAAGGGATGGAAGTAGTCGCAGAGTGATCTGAAGCAATGAATTGAAAACCATATTAGGGTTGGTCTGATTCTAAGACAAAAAAAGAAATTGTCTTGGGCGCTTTTTGTGAGCTTTGCAAAAGCATTTCCAGTACATTTTGGTGCCAACCAAATATTACAAACGCAGGTAAACCATTCCACTATCAAAACTGCCGGTGGCAAACATATCATTCGAAACCGACATGTTTTGAAATTAGTAAGAAAATAGTTTTTAACCTTTAACCAGATAGTGAAACGTTCAGCGTTCTTTCCAATTTTAAAAGTGTCCGGTTAAAGGTAAAAACTATTTTCTTAAAAAGGTAATACTTTAAAATATTTAAATACCATTCATGAAATTTTTGCCGTCCTTTGGTAGGCGTAAATGTGATCACCGTGCGTCTGATTTCCGTTTTAGTTTTCCCTCAACTCTTTGTACACAAGCGTCCTTTTTGAGAAACTCTTTGTGCTCGCTTTTTAACGTAAGAGTCTCATTAGGCTTAAGGCTACAGATACCATCAACGTATGCTAATCACGGCCTGAATCAGCATAAATGACTTAATAAATTAGTGTTGTTTTTTTGTGCCACTGATTTAATTACTACACTCGAACATGATCATAAAGTTACTTTATTGCAATTTGCACTTTGTATGAAAGGTGTAACTCATCTAAAGGAGATGAACGTCTCGATGTGCTGACGCAACAAGATTTTCATATTTAAGGAAGATGATAACAAGGAAGTTGCCATTTTGTAGAATATTCTTTGTTATATTTTGGCCAAGGGAACGTCATTCACTTGTTGGTGTTAATTAAGAAAGGAAAGGAACTCCTCGAACGGGACATATAAACTTGTTCGGGTTTTTGAAGATAATAAGTATGTTAAAAAACTTTTTTTGTTTTTCATTCTTTGTTCGTTTTTGGTCAACTTCAAAGAAAATGCCATACATTTGCTGGTGAATTTTTTTAACTGAAGAAAAGACTCCTCGAAGGGGGCGAAGATTATAACGGTCTTAATGGCAACAACTTCTTTGTTTCAGGAAACTTCTAGCTAACAACTTCAAAGAAAATTGTTTTAACTTAAGAAAAGCACACAAAATCGTCACATGTATTTAAGAAATGACCACGTGCGTCAAAATTCTGATTTAAAATTACAACAGCCATAGGCTTTGGCCATCTACAGAAGATCCTGTCGCACGATACTCGATTGTACATCGTCGTTAGGTCACTTCTCTAAAATATTTGCTTCGTCACATCGAGTTCCTTCGAGATTGTAAAAATCATCAACTCGTAATAAGATAAACATTACGTAAATAAACACGTTTGTGTTGCATACCATTTGCCGAGCATCTGCTGAGATATTTAATAAAGAAACAGGGAATTCCACGCTGGAGTTATTTGGGCAATCAAATTTGTTTAAAAGAAAAAAAAAACTGCTTCCCGTTATTAATAATTAATAAGCGAGCTGTAGGGAATGCGCGAGACAACATCGAGCTTTGAGTTAGTTATATTTGTTACTGTGGGATTTCCTAATCTAATTTTATTTACACCACTACGCTGCTGTTTGTCAGTGATAAATGGGTACGGAACTCTTTGATTGCGCTGAAATTAATTACTTCGTACCACAGTAAGGAATTAATAGGTAGCAGCGCGGCCGTTCGAAACGTGCACGCAACTACGAGATATATTATAATGTTATCCCATACTGAAGAATTAAACACCGTTCTCTCTCGCACTTGATATTTGCAACCCTGTTTCAGCTGTTGCTCTCGCAATTGATCTTGCGTTTCCATGCACATGGCCGAGTGCTCTTGTGACATCACCTAATATATCGTTCACTGTGCTTCGTACTAGGGGAAATGAAATGTATACGTACATTTATTGCAATAAATAATTGACAGTATGCGAAATTGAAGAATAAAAGCATGACAGATGATCGCAAAAGCTTTTTAAATATGTTTATTTTCCTGTCAGGTCTGGAAGTTTGAAGTGTTTGGTTTCATTTTTGATTTCAGTTTTGCGTAACACACGGAGAATGTTGTTGTGACGTCGTTCATCGTCGCCGTCGTCATCATCACGATCAGCAGCAGGTCAACCCTTTCAAGTAGGGTAACAATTTAAGCAATTTAGAAACTTCGTGAGCGTACGTAGACCCTGAGGCTCTGCAAAGGTTGAAGCAAAGGAAATGTTACAAGGCCTTCCAGATATCACGGAGATTGTGGCGTTTTGTAATCACTGTCTCTCTCGTTCACTGTTTTTTAATTATTATTTATAATGAGTAAAAAATAAATGGTGAAGTTGAAGACTTCATGTATCTGACAGGTATACGCTGCGGGCCTCGGTTTTACTGCAGTACGCTTATGAATAAATTTATGTGCTTTTTATTTTACGTTCCGATAAAAATCGTTAATTCATTCAGCTGCTATCTTTCTCTGCATTACGCTCATTCACCGGGCCGTACAAAGACGATACAGTAGTTACTTTTCGTGTACGTTCGACGTCGAACATCACTCACAGTTTTAATTAATTTCACGTCTCAGCTGCGCACAATTCCAAAAATTAATTTCTTGCAATTCCATTCGAACTCTCATTCCGGTATTACCGCAAAAATTTCTCGATGCAATTCAAGAATTCGTTCTTAGTTTAATACAAGGTTTATTGTTTTCTTTAATTTTAATTAATTTTAGTCTAAAATGCCGTTCTTTCATTCAAAAAGAAAAAGAAGAATTAAATAAAGTTTCGTTTTATTCCATCATAAAGCTCCGACGTAATTCAATGATTCATTTCTTATCCTGTTTCATTTTTTTGAAAAAGTATTTATGTGCTTTTTAACACCCTCATTTGGAGGGAGCGTTTCAATTATTATTTGCCATTAACGTCTTGTTGTAGTTATTTCAGATTTTAATCAGTTTTCGGATTAGCTATTGCTTTTTCGTCATAATCTTTTGTTTCTTTTATTACCAATTAAAAGGAAATTGGTTTTCTTTTATATTCCAAATAAGTGAATTTGATAGGATCATCCTTTCAGTTATAGTTATCCTGCGTAAATAAGTTCCGTTCCACTCCTCCTCACATCTATGAACACTTTTTTAAATCGTACACGTTTCGTACGCGATGCGGACTTCATCAAGTTACACTTAGGCACTGATGACATAGAAACACGCGTTTGTACTTAAAAAAAAGTGTGAGGGGCAACTAATTTGCAAACAGTGAGATTTTTTTACATGAAACATACGAATTTTCAGTAAAAATTATTATTATTTTTTGTTAAATAGAACATAGGCTAGAAATAATGCATTGGGTTTATTTGTTACTATGAATATCAGTTCTCGCGGCGGTATACAATTTACCTAATTATTCTAATTCCACTATAAATTATAATAAATGCCGAACACATCTACGTTTCTTAAATTTATTTAGATATTTTCTTAAAGAAACTGTCAAATACACAGCGAAACAACGACAAAAAGTGTCCTCAACAAATTAATTATGTATTTTACAATGACGTGCCAATCGCTATCGCTAATTAAATTTAATCAACGTGGGTAAATTCAACCCCTATAATAAAAACGACTTAAACTTAAAAATGAAAACATGAACTTGACCTTTTGTCGCTAAGATTAGATGGTTTTGCTAAGCGTGAATTATTTATTATAATCTCATATTCGCTAATGAGCTTTTTCAAGCGATTTTTTATTGTAACAAAATTTGCAAGTATGATTATATGATCATATACATCAACGTTTACAGTTTTTTCAAGATAAGTAATAAATTATATACAGTAGTTTAATGCTTGGAATCCTGGTTTCTATTTTTCTGATCTTGTTTGAGTGAGTATTTTTTTTTAGAAAATCCCGCTTCAATTTGTCTACCCTACTGCAATGTCAGGTCAAAAAGCGATAGTAAGATGTCGCTATTTTATCTATTTTTTTTTAGTTTGTTTAAGTAGTTTTTAATGGTTTTCCTTCAACTTAGTACTTGAAATTGTTTCTTTTTCTTTCTTGTTTCGGTATTCTAAACATTCTTTACAAATCTTCTTTGTAAATGATACTTTCTATCGATGGGCTTTTCCTTTCTTTGTTTTGATTTTAATTATTTTATTGTGATTATCTGCTATTTAAATTTCATTTCATCTTATATTTGTGTTCACGCTTTTTTAAAACATCTAAAAGTGAATCTTGGTTTAAGTTAAGAAAAAAATAAGTAACAAGTTTTTAATCTTTAACCGGACAGAATATATGAATGAAAAAGCACTCAACGTGACCAGTGTCAAACTTTAATTAAAAAAAAAAAGATAATTCGTTTTATATTAAAAACAAAAAATCGTGGGTGCTACCAACCTGCTTTTGTGGGTTATTTTCATTTACTTTAATTTTGATTAATTATCACATTACTTGGCCACTAATTTTACTGTCGGTTGCAACGAGTAACTGACAGCGCCATCTCTTGATCGCTAGCAGAAACAAACTGCGTTAGATTTCAGGATATTGCACGTATCCCACTTCTAACTCGATTTTCATACGAAGAGGATGAATCAATTAAAAGATATTCAAGGGATTTTTAATACTGCATCTTGTGACGAAATGTATTGTACGCTGGTTACATTAACGGTGTCACAGCGCCATCTCTCGACAAGCGATAAGAAGACATGTTTAGATAGCCACAAACATCTCTGATCAAAATTCAAAGTCAACTCCTGATAGAAGAGAATTGAAAGTATTCGTGCAGCATCTCTTGGTTGCATCGAATAATTCACAGAGCCATCTCTTGACGACTAATGGAAACAAATAGCTGTACATTTCCGGAAAGGACCTTAATCTAATCCCAAACTCAATCTCAATCTCAATCCTCAATTCAACCTATCAATAGAAGACAAATCGATATTTATTACTATAGGTACAATATGTAGAATTTTTGAGGAGTTTCTCGCAAAATTCATTGGTCTTTTGACGAGCAACAAAGAAAACGGCATTAGATTCTCAGAAACGACTTTGGTGAAAACCAGACTCAATTTCTATTGAGAGGTAACTGAAACCTTGCATTAGATTTTGAGAAATAACTTTCTTGAAAAATCAAACTCACCTTTAATTGGAAGGTAACTCAAACCTGGCATTGGATTGTGAGAAAAAATTTTGAACGCCATCTCTGGGTGTCACCGTGCAAAGGCGTTAACGACAGCTCTTTCTACTTTGGAAATTTGAAAAAATTAGCGATTAAAGAGGGGGTGGCCCAAAGGATGTTTATTTAATTTAAGTTCTTTAGAAAATGTGAAAACGAATTAACCTTGGCAACAACAACGCGAACAGAAACAGCTGATTGTGCCAATGAGAAACGCGCATGCTTTTTAAAATTGCCTAATTAAAGTTTCAAACACGTGAACGTACTTTTTGAAGATTTTGCTAATAGCAATAAGGGGGGGGGATGATCAGGTGACGAATATGAATATGGTGAAAACTATATTCAAAAATAGGGTTGGTAAGTTTTTGTGCAGACAATATCGTCAACTTGTTGACATAATGTAGGCGCCAATTTTTTTAAAGCCATAAACAAAAAAGAAAAACCACCGATCTGGTATATCAAAAACCAGAAAAAATAAGAAAAAAAACAAAAGAAACCTGCCAAAAGTCCGAAACAACAGAATAGAAATAAGAACAGCAGCAACTAAATGGTACAAGGTGCGAGATGAACAAAAAAAAAGCCAAGGAATTGTATAAGAAAAGTAATAATAATACATAATACGAAAGCATGAAAAAAAAAAAACAAAAGAAGACCGACGACTGAGATAAACAAAAAAAATCCAAACCCATTGTTTGAGAATAAACTGATTTGAAACTACCAACTCAAAATTTACGTGCAGCGTTCTTAGCGAATCAAAATGCACTGCTGGTTGTTTCAGGCTTCAGATAATTCACAGCGCCATCTCTTGGCGAGTAGCAGAAGCAAATTAGACTAAATTTCCAGAAATAAGGCTGATCGAAATCAAAATTTAATTTTTATCAGAAGAGGATAAATCGATTTGTAGCTTTTGATTCAGCATTTTTGGCGGATCTTCGCAAGATGCGTTGCTAATTGCGCCATCTTGACGACCAATAAAAGAAAGCCTGCATTAGACCGTGTGAAACATACTTTGATCAAAATCCAAACCCAATTTTAACCAGAAAAGATTGAACTAATTTTAAAATATTATGACGAGTAACAGTGATCATTCTTTCTAGTTAAGCGTCGCGTTAGCATCGTTAACAGCATTTTCTTGTGAATCATTATGTACTGCCAGTTATCTTCTCTTAAATTCTCAGCGCCATCTCTTGACAAACAACAGAAACAATACACCTCAGATCATGAAAAACTAATTAATCTATTCTGTTACTTATTTAGAAGTTTCGTTTAGATTTAATGTCAATTATTGGAATATAAATATTTGTGTGGTTTACAGAATCTTTTAAACCTAAACGAATTCTGAATGTTTTCTGATTAATTTTTTAGTTTATCGTCCTCCAGGACGATAATTTTCTGCAAGAATATAAACTGACTAATATTTTCTTTTGCATTTTATGGAGTATCATTAGTTTCTTGATGTTTTAAATTATTTTTAGACAGGTTACATTCTTTAAGTGTCCTTTAAACTCACTATTATAATACTTTACTGAATTTACGCAAATGACTTTTCCGTTTATATTTATTTATTCTCTCTTTCTTTTAATCCGTGTTTAATTCGCGCTCTAATTCTATCTAAGTAAATGGTTTTTAAAGTATGACCGGAGAGATTTATGATTGGAAAAGGACTCAACGTTTTACTATCGATTGACTGACAGTTTCGTCAGGAGATAGTGAAACGTTGAGTGCTTCCCAATTGTAAAACTATCCGGTTATGGTTTAATTTTCATCGGACGAGAGTCGATCATTGTTATTATATTTTTCGCTTGTTTTCATGTTGGTTTCATCTTTCCTTCTGATATGATGACTTTCCATTTAAAATTTCCTCTATTATTATTTTTATTAATCCTTAACATGTTACTTCTATCGTTATTTTTCTGTCGTGATGATTTTAAGTCTTTCTTTCCGTTTACTATGTTTCTTTTCTTAATTGAATATCAAGTGACGTAGAAGTCTGGTTTGTTTCCAGAGGGGAGGAAACGCGAAGTGGCTGATTAGATTTAAAATTAGCATTAAATGCAGTGGACATGCACGTCACCTGCTCCGTCTTCGGAATTCATGTATGAATAAACTCGCGACTTTTCCTCAAAATGTCAATTACCGAAGAAATTAATTTTGATGTACGTCAAGCCGGTCGAAAATAAATCAAACCGCCGGGACGATTACTCGCGCGTAATTGGTAGTGCCCCCGGTATTTATTGTTATTATTATTCAGAAAACAACCGAACTTACAACAAAATAAATAATTGGATGCGCAATCGTTTCGTATTTTGTTTTTTTTTATTTTTTTTTATTTTTTTTTAATAAAAAATAAATTTCCTGCGAAAACGGAGCGGGGTGTCTGCCTGGTTACGACCGACGTCGCTCGTCGGTTGGTAGCAGACGAGAGCCGGTTGCTTGTTACATATTTTTAATTGCCAATTAAGGAAATTATTGCATTTTGTTTGAAATTTAATTACCCGAATTAAAATACTTTCTACTTAGTCCCGTATACAGCAAAGTATGTAATTAAACAAGAAAAGAGCACTGGCAAGTATGAAAAATAAACGATGTACGAGGTGTTACCATAAAGTTTTGGAAAAATCAAAGAGATAAGCATGTACTAAATGATATATAAGTATAAGTTGCGTTGGCTACACTCTGATTGTGGAAGTAATTCCAAAAAAAGCTCTTCGCCTCACTTAGTCACCTACTTTTCGTTTTGTTGTTGTTGTTGTTTATAGTTCAAGTAAGTATGCATAAATACACTTAGGTACGTGGGAGTAAATCGTTCTACCAGCAGATTAATTGAATTACACAATCATTAGCGACGATATTACCGATATAATTGCCCCATAAACCGAATCGTAAACCTCTCATTGTCGGATAAATTATTGGCAGCCCGACAAAAAACGCAAAATCCAGAAGCCGTGTTGTGCTTCGCCCCAATTAAACGGGGCCCTCCGCGTGAATTTTAATGGCGAGGTGTCGGCGGCGTCTTTGTTTTCGGTTTCGATAATAGTAAAAGTAATCGCTGGTAAACGTCGATGATGAATTAATCAATCGCCTCGCATTAAATAATTAATAGGTTATTCTGGCCGGACGTTCTGGCAAGTCATCGCATTGAAAAATTACGATTATCTACGCCCGACACGACGTTTCCTCCGGATTATTTTGCTCCTTCTTCTTGCCATGCGTGTTATACACACACACACATTCATATATATAATATCACATGCACTTCCTTCCGACTTTAAATTAATGACTCCACTTTCGATTTTAAACTCGATTACTTAAATTGAAAAGAAAAAATTCAAAATTTCGAAACCAGTATATTTCTCAAATCATTTTTGCAATAAGCGAATTCAGTGAAGCCCTTATTATAGGGGGGGACATAATAATAATAATAATAATAATACGTAACGAACGCAACAAGGAAAATTTAAGTAAACAGGATGCAAGCGGTTGATTATACGTCACAGACCTGATCGAAGCGAGGTCAAAACGCATATCAAAGTTGTTGCCCACACGGAAGGTTTTTTCCAATTATTTTAACTTTATAACGCTTGCAGTTTATCTGCAAAATAGGATTCACTCCTTGAGATCCTTTCGAACGCGAAATTTCACTCAATTCGAGTTAACTGTCCCTTAAAACAACTTTTTAAGACCTGCAGGTCTTCGTTTTAGTGATGCTGTTTTTTTTTAAGAATCGAGTCGACTCGAATTCTTTTACAAAAGAATCGAGTTGAGAGACTCGATTCCAAATCAAAATATTCGAGTACCTGTCGAGAACGAGTTGCTGTTTGAAAGAATCGAGTCCACGTCCACTCGAATTAAGAAACTCTACATCAAAAGTACTCGAGACTTCATTATACTCGAATTGAACTTGGGAGTCGCCGTTTTAAAGAATGGAGTATTTTTATAAAACAAGGGAGTTTCGATTCCAGTCCACATCAAAAGATTTGAAGATTATCTGCAAAGTAGGATTAAGTCCTTGAGATCCTTTTGAACGCAATATTTTACTCAACTCAATCGAGTCTTGGGTTGAGTTGAGAGACTCAACTCCAGATCAACGTATTCGAGTACTTGACTATAGTCAAATTGAAGTAGTGAGTTTCGGTTATAAAACGATTCGCTGTTTGAAAGAATCGAGTCCACGTCCACTCGAATTAAGAGAATCGAGTCCAGATCTCAAAAGTACTCGAGTACTTGATTAAACAGGAATCGAACTCGGGAGCTTGTATCCTCTTATTTTAAGATCCAGAGATCAAAATATTCGAGTACCTGACTAAAGTCGAATTAAAATCGTCAGTTTCGCTTATAAGACGGGTCGCTGTTTGAAAGAATCGAGGCCATGTCCACTCGAATTAAGAAACTCCACATCAAAAGTACTCGAGACTTCATTAAACTCGAATTGAATTTGGGAGTCGCTGTTTTAAAGAATCGAGTTCTTTTATAAAACAAAGGAGTTTCGATTCCAGTCCACATCAAAAGATTTGAAGTTTATCTGCAAAGAAGGATTAAGTCCTTGAGATCCTTTTGAACGCAACATTTTACTCAACTCAATCGAGTCTTGGCTTGCGTTGAGAGACTCAACTCCAGATCAATGTATGCGAGCACTCGACTATAGTCAAATTGAAGTAGTGAATTTCGGTTATAAAACGATTCGCTGTTTGAAAGTATCGAGTCCCACGTTCACTCGAATTAAGAGACTCGAGTCCAGATCTCAAAAGTACTCGAGTACTTTATTAAACAGGAATCGAACTCGGGAGCTTGTATCCTCTTATTTTAAGATCCAGAGATCAAAATATGCGAGTACCTGACTAAAGTCGAATTAAAATCGTCAGTTTCGCTTATAAGACGAGTCGCTGTTTGAAAGAATCGAGGCCACGTCCACTCGAATTAAGAAACTCCACATCAAAAGTACTCGAGACTTCATTATACTCGAATTGAACTTGGGAGTCGCCGTTTTAAAGAATCGAGTATTTTTATAAAACAAGGGAGTTTCGATTCCAGTCCACATCAAAAGATTTGAAGTTTATCTGCGAAATAGGATTAAGTCCTTGAGATCCTTTTGAACGCAATAGTTTACTCAACTCAATCGAGTCTTGGGTTGAGTTGAGAGACTCGACTCCAGGTCAATGTATTCGAGTACTTGACTATAGTCAAATTGAAGTAGTGAGTTTCGGTTATAAAACGATTCGCTGTTTGAAAAAATCGAGTCCACGTCCACTCGAATTAAGAGAATCGAGTCGAGATCTCAAAAGTACTCGAGTACTTGATTAAACAGGAATCGAACTCGGGAGCTTGTATCCTCTTATTTTAAGATCCAAAGATCAAAATATTCGAGTACCTGACTAAAGTCGAATTAAAATCGTCAGTTTCGCTTATAAGACGAGTCGCTGTTTGAAAGAATCGAGGCCACGTCCACTCGAATTAAGAAACTCCACATCAAAAGTACTCGCGACTTCATTATACTCGAATTGAACTTGGGAGCCGCCGTTTTAAAGAACCGAGTATTTTTATAAAACAAGTGAGTTTCGATTCCAGTCCACATCAAAAGATTTGAAGTTTATCTCCAAAACAGAATTAAGTCCTTGAGATCCTTTTGAACGCAATATTTTACTCAACTCAATCGAGTCTTGTCTCGAGTTGAGAGACTCGACTTCAGAGATCAAAATATTCGAGTACTTGACTAAAGTCGAATTAAAATCGTGAGTTTCGCTTATAAGACGAGTCGCCGTTTGAAAGAATCGAGTCCACGTCCACTCGAATTAAGAGACTCGAGTCCAAATCTCAAAAGTACTCGAATACTTCATTAAAAACGAATTAAACTCAAGAGCTTGTATCCTCTTATTTTAAAATATTTATTTATTAATATTTCATCTTCATCATCTTCGTGCGCATAATAATAATAATAGTTACAATAATACAAGTTCATTATACAAAGGGTCTATTGACATTGGCGTTCTAGTATACTGACATTAATCGAAACAGATAATATACGAGGTGTCTCAAAAATGGTGGCCATTGGCATTATTAGTCCCTGCAGCCATTTATTGTTTTAAGTTTGAAAACATCCTTTACTTTTCAAATATTTGTGTTAAAAAAACAATTTTAACAAATTATTGTTTAATTTTGGATCATTTCAATTGAATGGCACTGAAGTTTTCGGAAAAATATTATAAATCATTCATGATTTAGTATGGTAAGGCGAATGGAATGTAGAGAATCACGCAGCTCTTTATTTTTGCCATACAAAAAAGGAAAGGGCGCGTCCGGGTCATTTTCTGCTCGCTTGTTATACCCCCAGTTACTTAACCTCCATGATTTGGTTAGTAACACGTGCAATATAAAGGCTGGACACTATTTTTGAAACACCCACTACAAGAAAATTGAAGTATTTCCTTTTATACAAATTAGAGTCTCATAAATTATTTATCGCTATAGAAACATTGATCTTGCAAAAAGAATTTAATTTTTTTTTTGTGGCCTGGTTAAAATAAAATATGATTCCAGCAATTTTCAGGAGTTGTCACTAATTCCAAACAAAATAATACTCTATAATAATAAATGGCAAATTGGGATAAAGGTTTTACGTACATGAATTTCTTTGTTTTACTTTTAGAGTTTCAGATTCTCTATTAACTGTGTTGCTAGTCTTATCTTGTATTCTGAAGGGTCTTAAATTTAGGTATCTGTACTTTAGATCTCGAAACTGTGCTAATCTCGTTGGAGAGAACGTACAATTGGCGAAAATTTAAAATCGATTCATTAATAAATTAAAAAAGTACAAAGGTGTGTAGCTGAGAAGTCAAACGCACTGTATATGAAGAGCGAAGATTTTATTTTGTATTGTTTTGCAATCTGCATTGGTAAGAGCACTTGTTAAAATTAAAAGCCACATCCAATTCCAATCTAATCTTAGTTTTTTTTTGTGTTTTCTTGACTTTTCTTTGATTTTGATAAAGTTTTCCAAAATGTCTACGGAGGTGTCCCTTTTTCCTCCCTTTTATTCTTAGAAAACTATTTTCTTTTTCTTACCTGCTTATGTTAGTCGACAGAAAATGCTGATAGAGAATAAAAGAATAAATCTAGAACTACACAGTTTCATTCTGCAAGTCAAATTTTGTAAATTACGGCGGCATTTAGTACCCAGTGTAAAATAGTGCACTGTATAATACATAATAAGCTGGCGCTACACGATGCGTCGAACACTGACGACTCTAAAGCTGGCGCTACACGATGCGTCGAACGTTAGCCCGAACATCTGACTCAAATGAGTTCGATAGTTGGTGTGACAAATGAAGCGAATCGTATCAAAACAACGCACGTTTTCCTTCAAACGTTGGAGGTCAAAAATACCAATGAAGGTCCAAACGTGTTCAAACAAGAACATTGCATCCTTACATTCGTAGCTTTTAGGTTCAAATGGTCGGCCAAGCGATGCGACAAACTCTCAATCGTCCAACCTTAGATTAGGTAAGAGAGAGGATGACGAACACGCGAGGCACATCTAATACTAAACGAATCCAAATCAGGAGCACTTCTTTTTACCTTTGAAATGTTGTGTTTCGTCTCCGGACGGCTTTGCTACACATTGCACATTGTTTCTATAAACTATCAGTATCTATTTCATTTACTATTATAACAAAAATAAATTCATGCGTTTGTGAAATGGGAAGTGTCCTTGATTTGTTTTTTTTTTGTGATAAAAGCGGTCGCTCATGCGTTAGATACGGCGTAAGGCATCCTCTCTCTCTTGCTTAATATCAGCGTCCAAGGGATAGGTTGGGGTTGAAAGACTTTTTTAGCGTACGGTTAGATAAGATTTAAGTTACAGAAAATTTCTTCTTGATTTTTTTACTTTTTTCAATAAAATGTTTAAAATTATAAATACGTGTTCAAGTGTTCAAGATTTAAGGATACTTCAAAGATTTTTGGAGGTTACGTTAGGGGTTAATTGTTTGAGTAGATTGGCAACGCTGTTGACGCATCGTGTGGCAACGGCTTTAACGAAAACCATAACCGTATCATCAAATGGAGTAAATTGTTATCCTCTATGAGGAGAAGAAGAAGTTTATAGTTTATCGAAATGATTTTACTTGTGATACAATTGTTGTCCTATTTCCATTTAGCTTTTTTGAAAACTTTTAACATAACACAAAAAATTTTGTTGCAAATCGTTTTTGATTGCAGTGAAAATCTCGAGCAGCCTCTGTACAGCTGTTTCAGCCCTGCTTGGGACTTCGTCAGCTGTACAGATGCTGCTCGAGGTTTTCACTGCAATCAAAAACGATTTGCAACAAATTTTTTTTAAACTTTCATTATGCTTTGACAGTAAGCATGGCCGCCTTGCATGGGGGACTTATTAGGAGCAAATTCCGCTTCAATTTGTCTATCCTACTGCAATGTCAGGTCAAAAAGCGATCGTAAGATGTCGCTGTTTTATCTGTTTACAACACAAAAAATTAAGTTAAGTCCATTAACTACGCCGTTCACAAATTTTTCAACATTCATCTGTGGCTAGAAAATGGGATTTCAATATTAATGAAAACAAGACAAAACGTACGAAAGCTAGCCATAGTTTTACAATTTCTGACTGCAAGTTTCCGGAGGTAATTGGTAAGTGGAATTCGATTGGTTTTCACCGCGAAACAGGAACCTTTTGACCTTCTTTTATAAGAAGAATAAGTACACCCCTACAGATATGATTTGATTTACTTAAGCGGGGGGCCACTCATTAGGTAACATATTAGGCAATATGCTCGGCAACATTGATCGCAGCAACAAGTTCGCTTGTGTGTTGACAGGTTGGCCAACATGTTGGTAAGTTTCAGGCTCCTGGAAAAATACCCAAAAGCCAAGACGCGAGCCTGAACTTATTGATCCGCGTGTAGCATCCCACACACTAGAGAACATATTGACGGACATATTGCCAAACATATTTCCTAGTGAGTGGCCTGCTTTAAACCTGTTTTACATTATCATATAAAATGATACCAGAAAAGGGTACGTCAGGTTTTAGGACAGTGTAAACCAGTAAAACAAATTGTGGTACCATAAAATCGTACAGCAGATACAGATGTGTTTTTGTCCGTTTCATAATTTTTCTCTGCTAATATTTTTTGGGACTATTTTGTTGTATGATGCAAAACAGCCTTTCGATTGAAATCAAATCAAAAACAATTTTTATTAAACCAAAGAAAGGCAAGTCCATCGCCCATCCCATACGTACGCAAACAAAACACTTCAATAAACAATGTTTTAACCCTTGTTCTCAAAAACGATTTCGTTTTCAGTTAATCGATCGGGAATTACGCGATTAATTAATTATGCATATGACATACGTATCTGTTTCATACTAAAGGGTTATTTTTTCTTTTGGTATTTTTTTCGAAACGTATGGCTGTAGAGAGACAAAAGCTAGAATGCAGTCAAACAATTCCAAATGAATCATGTCATCATTTGTAAAACAATTGAATTAATTTTCAACATGGGTAAGCCTGAACCTCCGTTTAACAATTTTTATAACCATCAAAGTCGGCCCTGTTCCGGCTGAAAAAGCACCGTATTTACGGCCCAATTTAATAATTTATTTGGGTAAAACGAACTTATGTGTTTTATTGAATACAAAATGGTTTCCCAGTGTTTAATTTTATTGTTTTATAACAGTTGCGCCTAGTCGAGGGCCTCGGAAGAGGTGTGTGGCTCGGTTGGACGAGGTGCGCGGTTATGTAACTCCGTCGTGGGAGTTTCGGTACCGCTTCGTTCGCAAAAGGGCACGGATTAGCATTTGTAATGTGTGTGCTGCCATGTGTAAAACGGAAACAGAATGAAGCCTAAGGCGTAGTTGTACACTCGGCGAAAAATTTCATTCTTTTTTTTATTCATTTCACATTTTTGTACCTAGATAAAAGCGCACAGGTAGAAAACGGTGCACGTTATTTTTATAAATCGTGTTGTATCTGCCGGCACACATCATCAACGGAGTGAAAAAAAGTATCTACTTCGGCCGGTAATTGATTGGGGGGGAAACACCTTTCGCAATAAACAGCACAAAACAAAACCGCGTTGTGAAATGTAACAGAATTAATTCACTTTTACGGCGTTCAATAACGCTACGTGTTGTAGCCTGACATTTAATTTCGCGTTCTCGGTGGAACACTGACGTCGTTTCGTTTCAATGTCGATTTTCAGTTCGCAATAAACACGGCCTGAAAACTCATTAATTATGTTAATACACGCCGCGCCGCACAAAGCGACCGACTTCAGGGAATTTATTTTGCACCGAAGCAGGAAAAGTACCGACCAATAATACTTTTCACACTAAATAAACTCTAACCATATTACTTTCGAACTCTTCCTAATTATTTCGTAATTAATCATACTTTTTAAACCGTCATGTCATTTTTTGATGACTGAATATAGCCGTAAATTATAAATAATTAACGTTTATTCTCATCAACTTGTCGCCAGTTTTTTTTTTTTTTTATCTTCTCTTGGCCCAAGAGAAATTATCGTAAATCATATTTGATGTTTTTATTTACCGATTTCATAAAGAACACGTTGAGGACCATAAAAAAATTTTATACGCCATTAACAAACGCTAGGTGCATACTCTTCTTAATACAAAACAAAGCTTCAACATAATTGTTCAGCAAACAGTTTTAATATTTTTAATAAACTCTTCAAAAATGAGAATGAAATAATTTTGTACCGTCAAATTTGTAGGAGTATTATATTTTGCATTTATACGTTAACACTTTTTGATAATAATAGGTAGATACTATTAAATTTAAATTATGTATTACATTACTTATTACTGTTAATCTTAAACAACGCGTTACTTAAAAGAAACAATTAGTTAGAAGAAAGTTCCCGCGCATAACTTTGCGGAACATCCTGTACACAAATACCCTGCGTTTTTTTTTATGAGGCGTGCATCGTAAACCGTTCCCATGGAAAATAAAGAAATCCTTGAAGCCGTACTTACATGCATAAGTCTATGCAAAGCGCTAAACGGCGTTTAATTTATTTTTCTCGCGGAGATTTCAACGCTAGATCAGGACGCCGACAGCGGAAGGTTTTAAAATGCAGGCGGCAGAAAGAACACTTCTTCGAGTGGCACACGAGGGCTTTTTATTTTTAAATATTATTGCACGTCAAATAAATCTGGTTGCCACACGTATGATGCGATCGATGTTAATGAACTCGCGTATAAAATTCTCGCAAATCCGTGGCGACCGTTAACGTTGAAGTGGCACCGCGCACGCATTTAACGAAAAAAAGAAACAAATTTCGAAGTGAATGCGAAGCAAATGAATAAAGGGCTGAGGCAGGCAACAATGAGGGGTTGATTGAACGCGGACGGCGAAGAGAGCGTTTTCTCGGCAGGCCACGCGGGGTTGCGTACCACTTCTGAATAACATCTCGCTGGGATAATGGTGGTAATAATGTTCAATTCATGAATGGCACGTGCCCTTCGTAATACAAGTTAATCACCTCTTCAATAAATTAATCTGTTGCACCTTATGAAGGAAAAATGAAAAAAAAAACAACATGAAACAGAACACCTACATTTTAATTCGAGCTGAAAATGTAGTTTTTCAATCACTACGAGGTAGATAAAAACTATGTATGGCATCAAAATCAAATCAAACAGAAACAAAAATCTAAAGAAAAATTATGCAAATTATTCTAATTAAAAAAAAAAGATAAATTAAACGTGACTGTACGTGTGGTGGGCTGCAACGAAAGTTGAATTATTATTTATAAATGAAACTCGGCTTAGACTCATTTAAACGTTCCAATAGAAATTCGTTAACGACCAAACTTTCTTCAACAGGAGAAACTTTTTCAATCAATTCGATGAAATGACTGGACAGATAAACAGTAATTTAATAATCAATCGTTTAAGTCAACACGATTAACAGCATTTGTAAATACTTTCGTGTTGTTGTTGTTATCGCTGCTACTGCTTTTGCTACTCTTTGTTAATTTAGGTGTCTAATTTCTATTTCTGTACAAGGCGTTTCAAACTTTAAATTCGTTTCACACACATACGATTACACAAAATTAGATATCTTTTATTAGTTCGTGCAAGTAAACAAACGTAAATGAGAAAGTATATATGTAAGTTTAAAGCAAGCTATTGCGGAATGAAGTGAGTATAGTAATAAGAAAGCATCTCGCATCTGTTGGGGCGCTTGAAATTTTAATGATGCGATGATGAAAAAACTGCAATAGCAACACGAAATATGGATCGCTGACAATAATCAATCCGGACTCATTGGCTTTTAATTAAGGGGCCCGAAATTCTTAATCGACTATAAATTGGTTTCGCTTTTTCCGAGCGGCGTCATTTTCAGCAGGTCAACGTCTGCGTAATTAGTGTTTAATTGTCGACGTACGGAGACGCGTCCATTTAATAAAAGAAGTAGAACGGACGAAACGATGACTGATGTTCGTTCTTGAAGTCGAGGGCCAAGATGTATTACGTGAGAGCAGAAAAAAAAACGAATTATATTATTATAATTATATATTTTTGCCATTGCAGCTTAATAAACAGTAGTTTGTTTTTAATTAAGTTACGTAAGGCCAGGAAGACGAAAAATAATGTCAAGAGGTTGATCTAAATATGTAAGTACTTATACAGAGTGCAGCGTTTTGAAACGCAACACCGGAAATCCCATGTTAATTTAAACTTGCTCGAATACTGGCTTCCCTAATTATTTTACAGCAAAATTCGATTTAAGTTTCTTAAAGTACTCTCCAAGATGAATCTGTCTGTGCAGTTTGAGAATTCTTCATTCGCTCAGTTTCAAGATATTTAAAAAATCATTGATCAAGGTTGTGCTGTTGGTTTGGTGTAAATTGAATTTAGTTACAGAATCTTTTTTAAATATCTTAAAACTCAGCGTATGAAAAATTCTCAAACTTCGCAAACAGATTAATCTTGAAGAGTACTTTGAGAAACCTAAATGGAATTTTGCTGTAAAATAATCAGGGAAGCCAATATTCGAGCACCTTTAAATTAACATGAGATTTTCTATGCTGCGTTTCAAAATGCATCCCCCTGTATGTATGATCAAAGCAAACACGAAAATAATGTTTATTTATTAAAATATTCATCACGAGGTTTGTGAAAAGAAATTTTAAACAAAGTCGCATGGTTGGAGTTACTGACATTTCGAAGTGATTTATAATATTCCTAGTGCAAAAAAACGTGATATTCCATCCACATGGTTGACACCGTTTGGTTTCATGAAAACATTTGGGTTTTCGACTTCTCTTCTAAATACTGCAAGTGAATTGATGGTGTCTCTCTCTCCTCTCTCTCTGGTTTTAAATTTTACGGCCATCAAATTTCATCCAGCCCAGCTTATTAAAATTTTTATTCCGGCGTTTAACAGGTGCAATGTTTGAGAGACACATTTCGAACGGACGAATTTCATCCGTCAAACATGCAATTATCTGAGTACCTGTTGCAATAATGAAGTAATTGCTCCTTGTGTACGTACGTATAGAAAAGAGAACACTCGAAAGGGTGGAGGGGGGAAATTAATTACGTTCCTGCCGGTGGGTTTCTAATTTTATACGTCTCTTATATTCATATTCATGCATAATCAATGTCGTGAGTAATACTAGGTTAATAAGGCAAAGTTCATTAATTAGCGCGAGATTTAATTTAAAAAAAAATAAAATAAAATAAAAAAAAGAGAAGTGAGATTTGCGTTCCCCTCGAGCGTGATTTACACGGGGAGATACCGGCGGCGCGGCGCGGCGCCAAGTACGCCCTCATCTCATCTGTAAGTTTTTTTTTTCCGTCTTCCGCTAATAAATTATTCAAGTTGCTTTGCGTAATAAAAGTATTTCGTTACACGCTCCGACACCGCTATTATTGTGCGTTGCCAAAAGACTATTTAAATGAAGCTCGTAGGAAGAAAATATTAATTACTCGATCTATTTGTAACGGCGCGTACGCGCGTGCATTAACACGGTTACTTACACAATGACCCAGTGAGAGAGATAATTGCTTTATCGGACGCGCACTGGAAACTGAATTTAAATAATCGAATTAAAAGATACGCGGTGAGATAACGAAGTTGCCGGAATGACCAGCTTTGAGCTTGGTCACTAACGGATTTGAAAATTCTTAACGAGAGAAGCTTCATCCTCATCATGATCCTCAACAGTCAAAAAATGAGCGCATGAGACTGTAGATACAGAAATAATTTTATGTTGTAGATACAAAGATAATTTTAAGTCATTAACCAACTTATAAAACAGAAACAGCAATGATTACTGCGAAAGAAGAATAAATATGTAAAGAGAAATAGAACAAGTATAAAGTCTATATGAATATACTTGTATTGAGCAATTGAAGTATGCTAGAAGAAGAAACGGATAGCAATACTTAGATTGTTTCAATCTCCCAAGAGAAATTTCCTCAACCACTAAGAGATCAGATCAGACACAAAGCTGACTGTATTTTCCAGAAGTGTATATTGGTTACATACTGGAAAACAAAAGAAGGAGCTAGAAGTCAAATAAATTGAGGATATACAAGACAAGAAGACAACTCAGCACACCATCCTTAAATAAAAAAATTAAAGGACACAAGCTAAGATGGTTTAAACTAGTGCTGGCAACCAAATAGGTTTTTTGGATAATCGGTGAACCGGTTTTGGTTTATCCGAGGTTTTAAAGAAAACCGAAAACCGGTTATCCGGATAATCGGTTATTCGAATATCCAATTATTTGGATAATCGGGTATACGAATATCCAATTATTTGAATAATCCGATATTCGAATAATATCGGTTTTTGGATAATCGGATACTCGAATAACCGGTTATTCGAATGATGGAAAATATTCAAATAGCCCAACTACTTGAAATTCAAACAACTATATGTACACACAACTACGTATTTATTTTTTTCACCTATTTAAAGATAATTTTAGGAATTTGAGGCAGCAAATTTAAAACTCAAATAAAATTGAAAATTAGTAAAAGTTGAAAATATTAAAAAAAAATTAAGATAAATCTTATGTTATGTTCACTTCGTAACAAAATGTAAGTGCTCTAGTGGTACTTCTAAATCACATTTTAGAAGTCGAAGAAGAAGAATTAAAATAATTTTAGTTTTTGTTGTGGGTAGCCTTTTCGACCGTACCCAACCGTCTTTCAGAGAATTCAAGAAAAGTTTATTAAGTGGTATAAGATGTTGTTCGGCACCGTATAATAACGAAGTTTTACAACACAAAATATTTGCATTAGTTTCATAATTTGTTGAACATTGTTCATTAGATAGAACAAGAATAATTGGCATTAATCTGGTATTTCACAAAAAAAAAATGAAAACTATTAATGAGTTTGTACAACCTCATATTCCCTTCTGTACTATAAACTGTAAAGTAACACGTAATTCATAATTCATTTCATATTTAAAAAATATCTAGTCATTGTAAAAATGAAGTTTAGAGTTAAAATTCAGTCGAGTTTGTTTTTTATGAATCAGTTTTTGTTAATACGTAATTAACCGATTTTCGGATAATCCAGATGCTAGTTTTTACAGATTAGAGTAGATTGGATTACAGATTTCGCGAGTATCCGAATAGTCGGTTTTTGAATATATTCAAGTACATAGTTTTTCAAGTATCCGAATAGTCGGTTTTTGGATACTTGATAGTCGATTTTTTGAATATCTGAATAATTGGGGTTTGGATATCGAATATCCGAATAATCGGTTTTTGGCTATTCGAATATCTGAAAAATCGGTTTTTAGATATTCGAATATCCGAATAATCGATTTTTGGATATTCGAATAGTCGGTTTTAGCCATTATTTGGATAATCGGTTTTATCCAAAGCCGGTTTTTAAATAAACCGATTATTCGGTTTCAATTTTCTCCGGTTTTTGCCAGCACTAGTTTAAACGCCTACAAAGTTGAAGGGGAAGTATGATTGACAAGTTAAGAGAATTTGGGAGACGGGGGCTATTTGGGGAAAATAGTGTTGGTAAACCAAGAACCAAGCGAATTTGAGAACTAGAGTTAGCAGAAATATGTTAAGGTAGAAATGTAAGGAGAGCAAAAAACTGAGTGACAGAAGAAATAAACGTTATAATTTTACTGATAAAACTTAAAGAAAACCTCCACACCAAGTGTGCAATTATAGAAAAAAAATATGTAAGGATCCATCTTACTTTATATCATTTTTACAGATTACATTATTCCATTTGCTTCAGCTTCAGCACCACTGCTTAGAATTTCTTGAAACCTTTTCCGTGTTCTCAATGTTTTCAAGGTTGTATTCTGCCTGCTACATTCTAGTGTTAAGTTCCTTTAACTCTGTCTTTAGAAGGAGAATTGATAGGAGAAGAGGATGAGATTCTGAACGAATGGAAGAAATACTTCGAAGGTTTACTAAACGCAGATACCCATCAGGAGCAATATGAAGAAACTATGGTAGAGGGCATAAAAAAATGAACAAAATAATCAGTCACTCAATGAAAAGAAAATAAAAGGAACAATTCACCCTTTTAAAAATAATAAAAGCCCAAGAGGTGACAATATATCACTAGAAATGTTTAATGAAATGTGGAACCAAGAAGAAGTACCGGAAGAGTGGAGGAATGCAATACTGAACCCAGTTTATCAGAATGCCAAAACTATAGAGGGCAGCTCTGCAGCAGTAGCCCACAAAAAAAACTAATAAAATATATTAAAGGCTATTTAAATAAAGACTTATGCCCGTTTGCACCACTTTCACTTAAAATTTAAGTCCTACTTAAGTGGTTAAGTGACACTTTCTATTATGGAAAAAGTGTCACTTAGGGCCATTTGCACCACTTTCAGTTAAAATTTAAGCTCCACTTAACTCCATAGAAACAATTGTTGCAACAAACGTTTCTATGGAATTAAGTGGAGCTTAAATTTTAACTGAAAGTGGTGCAAATGGCCCTTAACCATTTAAGTGGGACTTAAAGTTTTAAGTGAAAGTGGTGCAAACGGGCATTAGAAAGTTTACTGGGCGAATACCAATGTGGGTTAAGAAAAATTAATTTTATCCACTATAATATTTAACTTTTTATAGCCAAGGATCTAGGTTAAGCTAAACCTATGGCCTTCAAAGCCATTAATAGATTTAAAATCTAAGGCATTCTAACTTAAGGTAACTTTAATTCCGTCTTTAATCAATTAACGCCTGAATAGTCCAAGTGGCAGGGTCCGAATTTGCAATCGCAGGATCGTGGGTTCAAACAGCGCTCGGGATATTCCTCGCTGGCGGTCGGTACCCACTACGGGTACCCTTCAGTATTTGGGGATAAAATTCGACACTGCTTCCCCTTTAACAGCGAGGAGGTTTGGAAGTAACAAAGTCATGGAACACTTTAACAAAAAAAAATTGTAACCGTGAATGCTGATCTTTGACAGTCCAGGTGCTAAATCATCAATTTTCTGCATCTTCATCATAACGTTCTGCATACCATCAAAGATGACGCTTTTAATCTCTGTTGGTACTTTGTTATCCGATCATAACGAAATTTGAATCAGAAAAATGATTGCATTTCGCAGAATTTTCCATCAATTTCCAGAACGTCAATTGGAGTTTCGTCGTCACCATGATTTCTCATTTTTTCTAAGGGATAATAGCCTACGTCACTTATTACGAAAAGTAAAAAATCTGAGAATCGAAAAAAGGAAGGACTCTAACATAGATACATAACATAGAAACTCGAATGCCTAAGTATAACTGAAAAAAAAATTGCTGAATATTAAGAAACGAGAACAAGAGAAAATGCTGCACAGGAAATTTAGTTTGAAGAAACTGACACACACTTAAACAATGGAACGATATCGATAACCAAAGAAGAAGAAGAAAACTGTGAATAAAATAATAAGGCCGAAGATGACAAACAAAGAGAGGGATAGAATGTAGTGATGAGATACGAGTATATTAGATTTCAATTCCAATAAAATGTAGAACTAATTCAGAACTGAACAGAGCTTGGAATATTTGAAATTGTTGTTCCAATAAAAATCAGAAGCGACTTTAGAGCGAGCGACATTCCAATAGGTTAGCCATCAATAGTAGAACAAGTTCAAGAACATGGAGTCGGTTCTAGGCAAATTGAAAATTGAAAGTGCAGAAGCTCTTAAAACTGCAACCATAGGACGAAAATGGTATCGAACACATAGTTTTGAACCAATACGTGAAACACGCTTTCAATAATAATTCATAAGCTACCAATTTCCAATTGGGAAGAACCCATTATGTCACAGCTTTGAATTATCTATGTGAAACAAACAACTAACAGAAATGATCATATCATTCAGCGTAAAGCAAACAAAGGGTAATGATAGTAACAAAGAAGAGAGGGAAAATACAGAAATTACAAGCAATGGGCAAGAATGATCACAATACAACGGATTATAACATATGCCATCTTTAAAACGAATAGAATAAGTAATGAGAAGACAGTCAATATAAGTGAAAAGAAAAATCACAAACGGGAAACCTCTGCAATAAAAAAAAAACAGAAAGGTAAACAAAACTCTGGAGAATTAATCCGAGAGGTTTGATGAACTGGAGAGGAAAGTACACAGACAAAGGCGCAAAACAACAACGAACCCTTGCAAATTAGAGAAGTATTCTACATCAATAAAGGGATTGACATTCTCAATAAAACCACATTTCTGGTGATTGCGAAAGAAAATATAAAAACAACCAAAGCGATCACGGAAGGAAGAAGAAAACCAAAGAAGATTCAACTATGTTTATATGGAAAGTAGATAATAGATTGAATTTAAAACAACTTAATATAACAAACGGACAGTGGAAAAAAATGTGAGAAAAGCAATCAGAAGCCAAAATTAAGGGAAGGAATAGTTGGCTAAAAACATTCAGGGCAGGAAAAAGAAAACCAAATAATAAACAGGTATGATTAAATCTCAGTATTTGAAACGAATAGAATAAGTAATGAGGAGACAGTCAATATTATAAGTAAAAAGAATAGAAGAAGAAACAGAAAACCTCTGCAGTAAAAAATAAATGGGCGATCAAAACCATGCAGAATGAATCCGAGAAGTTTGATGAACAGGAAAGGAGAATATCCAGACGAAGAAACAAACCAACAAGGAACCCTCGCCAATTAGAGAAGTATTCTCTCACATCGATACAGGGATTCAAATTCTCAAGAAAACCACATTTTTGGAAAATGCGAAAGAAAATATAAAAGCAACGAAAGCCGTCAGGTAAGAAAGAAGAAAACCGAAAGAGACACGACTCAATGCTTGGAACTACTAAGATAATACGAAGATACTAAAGAGACTCGATAAGAAGAATCACAAACGTTATTACTTCGCAGTAAAGAGATAGAAAGAGCTTCAACAAAAACTGGTGAAATCAAAACAAGAAGTTTGATAAACCAAAGAAGAAAGTATGGGAGCAAACAGTAACTTAATATACCACACACCAAATAAAAGGATCCACTTCAATTAAGGAAGGTATTGGATCTATTACGAAAAGAAAGTGATGTAATTGTTGGCTGAAACGTTGCTCATTTTTATAAATCCTAATTTAACTTTCCAAATACATACGTGTACAATCTGTTTTCTGAGCGGGAACTGGAAGTCAAGAGTCATAGCGTTTTCCAGTGGCTTGCACTGGTTGCACTCAGCTGAGTATTTGCATCTTGTTTTAACCTCATGTAACAACAAGGGATGGAGATAGTCTGGAGAGTGCAGCCAGGGCAAGCAAATCGAAAACGCCATAAGTTATCAACAGTGAATTTCGTGTATCTTTTATGATTTTAGTCGCCTCCTTAATCATCTCATATTGTTTTTCTTTCATTATTATTATTTTAACATGTTCTTAGTGAATTCTTCCTGAACTGTCCTTTCACTGTTTTATTTTTTCTTTTATGGACACCATATTATGAAATAGTTTATTTAGAATAAGTAAATGAGGCCTTTTAGACTTCCTTCTCCTGAATAGGAGTTTACTTTTGAATAATAGGAGGTTGGGGAGGAGGGGATTTTAGTGATGAGACGGAGCATAACCAAAAACACAATTATGTTCTTGGATTCTTGTAAAGAAGAACTGGATGAGACAGGTCTTTCTTTGATTTTCACGTCTTTCTTGAAACTGAAAATGCATAAACGAAAGACGAATCAATTCAAGGATAAAAGAATCTTATTATTCTACATGGAAACGGGTGAAAGGGAAAAAGCTCCGAGCTTAACTGTGGACACATCTTAACCGGCTTCGTAGTTTTCGTGATGAGTTCCACGAGAAAAATTTACACACAATAAATTCCTCGATGAAAGAGAAAAATGTCGAACAATGCACTAGCTAATAATAAACAATGACTTTTATTACGGCACGACCATAAAAAGCCATCCACCGTACGACGTGGCCGGAGATTTCGGCGCGTAAGACCCGGGCGTCTTGCTAATTAGAGCCGCAGGTGAAAAAAGGACGTAGAAGTCGGCCTCTAGGTGGCGTTTCTCAAATTATATATAATTAATGTTTAACATATTATTATTGCCCAATAAATTTCAATGGCGGGAGACAAATTGCTGGCTAACATCAAACGCATCTGCTGCGGGTATGTTAACTCGCGTGGAAAAATTTGAATTTGTAATTCTTTTTTTTTGTAGTTTTTAATTTCTTTCCGTAGGCAAGTCTGAATTTTACAGTGATAAACGTATCTAGAAATATTTGTTCTAATGTCAAGATGAAATAATACTACTACATTTTTAACCTTAACACGTACCTGTACCTGTAAATTTGAATGCACAACAAACAAAGATGTATATTACAGATAAAAAGAAAAACATAAAATAATAAAATGCTGCTCAAATAAATACTTGCCACATTAATGACTGATAGTACGTAGACTTTGAATGTTAAATATGAATTTGGCTACCTAATTGGTTTTTCTTCGCCCACCTTGTAACTACATTCGGCAATTATTTTCTTGTAGGTAGACCGACCCATTGTGTGGTGTATTTTATATCGAATTGTTGAATTGAATGATTATTTAAAGCGCAGTAACAAAAGTTACGCAAGTCTCCAAGAAAGTAGTATTATAAACATTACTACCGTTTTACGGCGAGCACTTGTGTATTGAATTTAGAAGTCTCATTGCCATGACTAATATTTATCGTGTTGCATAACGTTGCATTCTAAAAAAAATACATTATGCACTTTTTCATATCTTTCATCTTTCAAGATGACCTTCGCTCGCAGTAGCGCGAACCTTTTGTTGCGTTGTGAAACTTTTTGCACGGAACGAAAAAAACAAGAATACTTGAATCGAACATTACATACATAAATAAGTCAACGCTGTGCGCGAAAGAGATAATATATTGCGCTGAATTATCAATTGCATGCGCAAGCCCGAAGGTATTTCGTCTTTTAACTTTCGATCTATCCACTCGAAATTTCTAGGAAAATTCATCGGTTAATTAAAAACTACGACGTTGGGCAACCGAACCGAACAAAGTCACGACACACGAATAATATTTCACCTGGACGAGAGAACGCTTCAAAGCTTTACACGAAAAACATATGACGAATTGTTTCTTCTGAAGCGATGATTTATGATTATTTTTTCTTTTGCACTGCTACGCAGTAAATTAACTTTATTTTCTCTATTATATCCGTAGATCAGCCTAGAACGTTAGTAATAGAAACCACAAATCGATCAGCGATCACGTTATGCCTACTAATATTCACGTGTCCTGACTCATTTCAGATCATTCCAGACAATGTCATACATTTAAATCAAAAGAACGATCAAAAAAAGGGGAACGTATAAAAAGAAGTGACACTGAAGTGATGGTGTGAAAAAGGAAGTATAAAAGAAGTATAGGAAAAGTTGCACAAACTCATGATTTCATTTTTTTTTAAGTTATTAAGCAACCAATTAGGAACCCCAAGAGATATTACGTTTACTTCCGAAAAAAAATTATGACGTTGTGTTAATATATGTAATTATTTATGTGGTTTGGTTCTAAAAAGGTCAAAGTCAATATATACATCAACTATACGGGCATTACCCAACTGATTTTGTAGTGAATTTGTATTTGGAATAAGAGTCAATCTCTTTGAACCTTTAAACAAAATATACGTGATAGATTAGGGCCAGTGTTAAACATGATTTGGTATTTTACGTAATTCCATTTTGCAGAAATACCAAGATATATTATACCACGAACGAATAAGATAGGAATTCGTAAATAAATTTAAAAATATTTCCATGATTTTGTTATTTTAATGTCCTTTTATTTCTGACAGGGTACTCAAAAGGTAGAAGAGAAAAATTTTTAAATTTCAATTCGTTTCAAACTACATAGTCTTCATAACCAAAAAGAATCAGAAATAAAACAAATATATAGAACAAGCAAAATAAAGAACGATGGCCAAGATTAAATCTTCCAAGTAGATTAACGATTATTTTTCTTTAATTTACGCGCACTTTCTTAATTATAAAAAATCTATGTGACAAGCAGGTGTCAAAAATACACTTCCCAGCGACATTAGGGAGCTGCGCATTCCCTCCTCTTTTGTGTTCACCTTTATTATGATAAGACCCGCGAACTTGTTACTCGTAACGTTTATATTAGCAAGAGTAAAATTTATGAGATTGTGGCACTCAAACTTTAAAATAAGGAAGTTTTCCTTTGTAACAAATGATTAGGTTAGGTAATTTTTGCCTTGTGCTTCTTCCGTTTTAATCCTGCTGGCTGCAAGGATTGTTATTTATCAGAATAAAAAAAGAATTCTATCTCTTCTTTCCCAGAGTCGTAATTACCAAGATAAGTATCTTGATTAAAATATGAAAAAAAGAAATTACAATCTCTAGGTACACATAAGGTACGTGGAACTAGTCCTTTTCAATTAGATTCTTCAAAGTGAACATTTCCCGCATTTAAAAAATTAATTGCCCCTTTGATTTCCAACTAAATACTTTTGCATTGAAAAATTCTTTCTTTCGATTTAAATAATTATAAGAAGATTGATGATTACTGCTGCTGCTTATCAGAATAACAAAAGAATTATTTCTCGCATCTTTTATTGTAACAAATTAATCTATTGGTATCTAGATTATGAAATTAATAATACAAAATGATGCAATAATTAAACCGGCGTTGAATTAGCCTCGTTAAATCGGATGTCTTCGAGTTGGACGTCGAATTTATTCAACCCGCACCTGAACTGGTGAGCTTTGCATACGGGCATGAAGGCCGGAAGAGCCTGCTGCCGCCTATATCCTGTTTAATAAGGCGGAAACGGCGACAGATTGCACAACTGTAAATGCATAGGTTTGTGTTTTTCAACATCAACGTCTGTTCACGGTGCATAGAATTTTAGGTGCATCCTTTACGTGCATGCTCGCTTGAAAAAATAACGCGCCGGCAGGCGGTTACCACCATTTCCAACCGTTACCGTTGACCGATTCCATACGGCGAGTGCTTTGTAAAAATTAAAATAGAGTGGATGTAAAAAGGCATCCACGCTAAAAGCATTTGAGTGTATCATGTGAAACACACGACAAATTTAATATGAATTTATAAATAACCATTAGCGTTCGACTGCGCCTCCCAATCACAATGGTAATAGACAGGCAAATTGAATGTCGTTCGTGTCTGGGGATCCTAATCTTAAGATTGAAATATTCCTGTCATTTTAAAACGTGAGGAACTATAAAAATAACAAAACTCAGATCAAAAGTCCAGGAATTAATCATGTCAACAAGATTTCGGATAGTTATTTAGAATCTAAGAATGTCCTGGATGACCATTGTAAGAAAAAGGTAAATGAAGAAAGCATCAAAAAAACTAGAAACAAAAGACATTAAGTTTATTCCAGCACAGTTCTAATCAGTTCTGAACTGTAATGCTCATGCGCTCTTGCTACTAGGACGGTCTGTTTGGTAATAACGCATGAGCAATACGAGTGCAGTTCGGAATTGGTTTAGAACTCCGCTGGAACAAACCTATTAATGTCTTTAGCTTTGCAAAAAGGTGCAAACAGACGCAAGACAGAATCTAGAGAAAAAAATTACGAAGAAGAATCAATTTCAACCAATGGCATCAACCTACTCGTAGCAAAATGGAAAGAAGAGATATTGGATTGAATTTAAACCAACTTAATATAACAAACCGACAGACAGAGGTGAAGAAGAAAATACGGAGTGAAAAATGCAAGTGAAAGTAAGTGAATCAAAAGCCTAAAAGAAGGACTGGATAAAATAGGGGGAAAATGTAGAAAGCAAGTGCCACTACCGTTGAATTTCTATCAAACACCTTCTCAACAGTAAGAAATGGAAATGCTGTAATTCAAGGACATTCGTCACCTACCAACGTGAAGGTAGGACAAATGTTCAAAGAAATCCAAAAAATCAAAGAAGCGATTCAGGCAACAAATTACATCAGAGCTTACAAATCTAGTTACATACGAAAGCCACCAAGCCGTCAGTTTTCGCTTGGCCAAATGGAAACAAGCCATCTCGTAAAACGAAATATAAAGCACATCAAAACAGAGAATGAAATTTACAATTAAAACTAATGTTGCTGACACAAGTATTCAAATCACATTTTTTTCATAGCTGCTCATAATCCGATAATTCCCAATAACTATTCCTACATTTAAGAAACAAACTGAAAAGAAATTGTTTCCTGTTTAGACAAAGCGTTTATTTATTTTAAAAAATGAAACAAAAATTTAGGTCTCCATACGAGGATAGCTTGCTAATTATTGTCCCAAAAATAGAAGAAATGGAATGAGAAATAATTGTCATTGCTGAAGTAACAAATGTCCCCGCAATTGCCTGTATCTTCAAAAAAAAGCTAGTTTCTAATTTTTTATTTAGAAAATGGATGGTATACGTAAAATTTAATGAGACATTGAATTACCAGCTACTAAAAATCGAATAAAACGGTAACTCTAGAAGTTTGCGTATGAGGGAAGTTAGATAATTATTGCCTCTAAAAAAGAAACTAGTACTTTTTCAGTATAAACAAAAGGGACGTGTTAATTCTTGGTGACTTTCCAAATATCCTACGATCGAGAGCGTAAATGGCTTGATTACGCAGTGGAGTTCCATTTCACATGAGCCAAGCGTGGAACGACGTGCTCTTCCAAATCAACAGAGCGCGACAGTTGATATTATTGACACAACTGAAGTACAACATATCCACAAGTGGCGGTGACGCAACTGAAGTACAACATTTCCACAAGTGGCGGTGACGCAACTGAAGTACAACATTTCCACGAGTGGCGGTGACGCAACTGAAGTATAACATTTCCACGAATGGCAGCGCTGCTGCGTGAAGTTTCCGTGCGACTAACAGCAGGTTAACCACGATCCCTGCCGAACTCCGAAAGAAACCGTAACGTACCGTAAGCTCGGCACAACTGATCACACTCTCAGCGCTAAATTGTCACGGTTTTCGTTAAGTAATCAGGAATGCCGTACGATAATTAAGTCTTATGTACTGGAATATATGCGACCGATCTACAAATTCTTGTCTTGTAGTTGCCAGAGAAGATATTAAATTAATTTTGTTCTTTGCATGAAAATATCCTTTCAGATAATAACATAATTCAACGCTCGTAGAACTTCTTTTCCCTAACCGGAATTCGATTTTTACGTTCAACGAAATGGCTAATAACAGTTATACAGGTGCCTCTTTCAATGGTTTGTGATATTTATGACTTATCCATAATTGCATGAACTCACAATCAGCCATACTATGTTCCCATGATACTCACTGCTACCAATACCTGCATTGTTGCTATGACGTTGAAATTATATTTCGAAATAAATGCATATACCTATCTACTGACAAAAACTCGATTGAGTTGCTTTAGTACCATCGTTTGAATCAAGAGTTTTGCAATACAAGACAAGAATCTTGAAGAAATCAAAGTAAGTGATGTTAAATAATAAATCGAATCAAGGGAATGTGATGAAGCTGTAAGAGCTACTAATAAAGCCATGATGAAACGCTCTGCACCTTTCTATTCATCAATTCTAGGCTTCTTCTGCTTAATCGAACCAAATGAAATCGTCCAGCTACTATAGCATATATTTTAATAAATCGTTTAGTTATCTGGTATCAGCACCTCTAAAAAGGACCAAGCAAGCCATTCTGATCCCAACATACAGAGAATGTTACCAGTCTTGTTACCAGACTAATAGCAGCACGTATTCTATAAATCGCTTGGTTGTCTGGTATCATCTCCACCAAAAGGATCAACCAAGCCAATCTAATCCCAACATACAGAGAACGTTATCGTCTTTTAATGGATGTTTTGGAGATGGTTCATCAAGACCTCTCTACTTTTCCACATCATACGAAACCAACGGAAACTTCCACAATAAACAAAATAACGTTTCGAGGATTGAAAAGCTTTTGTCATTCTGGCTCTGCACGTTGATTTTTAAACTCTTTGTGTTACCATTGCATTTTAAAGAAGATTCATGCGGCATTTTTGGAAATTTATAAAACATGACGTCGTGTATTGAAAGAAAAAGGATCGAGTTTTATAAAATGTACAGCAAGTAGGTACCGACTGTGTTTGACGTGGTTCGGCTCTTCCAAAGTCCTTCCTAGCACACTTTAATGCGAATTCATCGTAGAAAATTTCGTGCGGCAATTCAACGGAACGCGTTACGTAACGTTTTCGTGGTAATTGCCGGCGAACATGACGCAGAAATATGTATTTTATTATGTTTTTATCGTTTTTCACACGAGTGACATCTGAAGATGGATGTACGTGGACTTCCGCTCCGCAGCCTTGGTCACACTACATGATTCTGAGCGTTAATTTTGAGCAAAGAGATCATTAAGGACGAACCTTGGGTTTGTTTTATGCACGTATAAGATGATGCAAAAGCCGGGCTGAGCATGTATAGCCTCCAACCACGATGCCACTCACTTTTTATTCAGTGCATAGCATTCATTCATATATTTCTGCATTAACTAATCATTTATTTATTCCTCTCCGATTGAATAAAGGATCGTTTCAAATAGCATCAAAAATTACGTCGTTCGATTAAAGCAAGAAGGAATACGAAAATCTTTCTTGTTCATGTTCTTTAATATAGAGTGGTTGCATAAATTGAAACTTGAATTCAATTTAAATTTCAATTCAGTTTAAAATCATAAAAAGTTACGCTAGATTTCAATTAAAAACGCTCGCTGGAAATTAAAAACGAACGACTGAAATAAATTGTTCATTAAATTCAATCAACTTGAAATACAGATGTATGATTAATAAAACAAATAATTACTAAAACACAATCAATGGATCAATGGATCGAGAGCTGTGCAGTTAGCGAAATAAAAATATATTTTGATTAGGCTTTTTTTACTCCGCAATTACAAAGCGATGAATAAACAAAAATAAACATCACAATCATCCTCAAATCGGTTGAGTGTTGTTAAGCAAACGATAACCTTAACCCATTTTGCATTTAGCCTTCGCTAATACAAACTTTTACGCAATAGTTAAAAGATGACCCTGCATTAATCCTTTAAAACTAGCTGAACATGTGGGGTACGTACAAGTTTTATTTGTCTTTTTTTCTTTGTGTTTGTAATCATTTGATGTAACGTTAATTCAAAATAACAGCTTTTCATAATTTAACTAATAGAAATGGTCATCCGCCATCCGGCACGTAAACTTTACCCTTAAGACCTTGTGCTACAAGGCTCACAGAAATGTCAAATTGTAAAACTTAAGACGCGTACGACTGTACCAAAGAGTATTTGTTTTTTTTTAATTAAGTGATTTAGCATAATAATATACTCTGTACCACCGTTGGTGTTCTACCTTAGTCCATACAATACAAAATATACAGGGCCTTATCATTAGCACAATATTCTTGAAGAGGTGTCACCATCGCTATTTTTGAAGAAGTGTCATCACTTTTATGTGGCTGTTTTATTTCATTAAACTCTTTGGTACGCACGCCACCCCGTCGATTTATTTAATTATTTGTGATCTAAGAAACTTGGTTTGCAGGTTTGCAGGCTTTCGAACTGCTGTTTTGATTAAAAATATTTGGATTAACAAATTTTGCCAAAACGTAAAAAAAGGAGATGAGTAAAATTTGGGAAGAAAAGGGCTGATTAGTGGTTATTATCTATCCGGAGGGTGGGTTGGAGAATTGGAGGGCCTGCCCTGGTACATTTGAATTCACAGACTAATTCTTTCAAACCTCATGTTCATACATGGGACGGCCTTTTGGTGTATAGAAAAAGTGTCGCAATTTCGATTAATTCATTAACACAATTGCTCGTGCATTAACTACTACAGATGAGCAGAACTTCTGTGCAATCTTTGTATATCAAGCAAACAAACAACTGCGAACGAACAGCTGGATTAATCGCGTTCTTTATTTAATGCGAGTCTTTAGCGCTGAGCAAGCATCCAATAAATCAAAAAAGGCATAAAAATATACACACATATACCTAACATGGCAATTAATTTACCTAGCAAAACTGGTATTGACGACTGTTAGCGGCGTCCTTGCATTCGGCTGAGCGAGATACTGTGAAACGTGGAAGGAGCAATTATTACAAAATTGCATCAATGACTTTCTAGGAAACCGATTCCAGCGACGTATCATAGGTCGAAATTCGTACCTGTTGTATTTAATGTGGAACGACGATCGAAACATCGTATACGTCGAATATGATGGATTTTGTTGGCAGGAAGAAAACGACTAACAATCCTCGTTATTAAGAGGTCATAAACAAGAACGGATGTATACTCAGAGGTAATTTATGTAGGTTAAAAGTAGCTTTATCGACGCTACCTTGATAAATGATATGATGCATGAAAGTGTATTACTTTCTTTATCGAGAGGTATTAGTCTTGCTGATCAATACAATAACAGACAAGTCCATACGCAGGTAAATGCGTGTTTACTTTCGACCAAATGCGACAGGCGAATAATAAAACATCTCGCGCAGAGTCCGTCAGGTGAGTTTAATTCAATCTGTGTGTGTGTGTATGTATGTGTGCTGGCTTAATCGTTTCATTTAATTTAATCCGAATAGCGGAAGAGACAGTAAACATTACTAGAACTGACAGTTACTCGCCTTGAACAACACGTGGTTTAAATAGGTCTTAGATTATTCGAATTTTTTCTTGACTTTGGGATACCGCCCCATCACCAAAGCGTAGGATATTATTATTAACGAACAACCAATAAACAAGTAATAAACCGAAATTTATTGCTGCCAAGTTTTACGTCTGCATTTAACTACTAACGCTTGTTATTAATTAACAATTTATAAGGTGAGAATAAAAACACCTTTCCAAATATGACGAAAGCAATCAGATATTTTCGATTTTATGGAATTCGGGTGTTCCTTAAAGACGTGCGTTAGGACCTCTTCGGTATATTCAGAGGAAGTTTCTCTTTTTGCTTCAATATTCACGGTTTGCTTCCACACATAACAGTTGGTCGTATTGTAGTTTATGTATTCTTACATTTTGTGTTGGCAAGAGTCCAGAACGTACCCCCCCCCCTCCCAATGCTCCAATTCACCATAATCCTTCAATCATTCTTTAACAATTGTTGAATTGGGTTTCATTCTCTTACAGGAAAAACATTACAAATTCAAGAATAACATAACAGTTACTCAAAATTTATAAGAAAGAGAGCACACAAGGAAAATCAAAACACAAAATCAACAAAAACAAAAGACGATTGCAACGGTTTACAGAGTGCAGAAACTTTTCATCCTGTTTAAAAATATATGACAAATAAAAGGAAAAGAAAAAGGAAGAACATTTTTGCCTTATGGAAAAATGTAATCGGAACGGAACTTGACAAAAAAAAAATGGATAATCGCAACGAGAAAAGAAGAGACATAAAAACAAATGACGATCGCACATTTTGCAACAATCAGAAAAGAAACAAACAATTTCAGAAAATTTAGAAAATCAACGAAAGGATTAAATTGATCAGTAATTCAAAAACTGTTGGGAGGTATTCTCGGTAATCAATAAAAAAAAGATTATATTATGTATGAAAAAACACAAAACGTAAATAAATTGAAAAAACAAAACAAAACGTAACTACTTAATAATCTCGCTGTGTGTTAATTTTAATTTATTAAGTCCTTTCATTGTTTAATATGAGAAAACTTTTTTCAAAGAATAAATTAAATGCACCGTTGTCTCACCGTTATTTCTAATAAAAATGATAGTGACATTGAAACCATTCGAACCAAAAGCTGCTAAATACATTTCATTACAATTACAATTCATTTTCAGTTTTTTGCACTGTTTCAAAATTCAAATAGCTATATGGGTCTCCTGAAAAAATTTGAAAAATGGATTTAGAAGGTTATCATTCTAATGAACTCAGTTAATAACAATTTCTTAAAGAAACTAAACACACTCCGGACTAAAAGAAAAATCTCGTCGCCTTCGTTTTAGTAAGTCTTGATGTACTCTTCTCTATTTGATTTTATTTTTCAAGTCATACAGTGCCATTGAAAATAAGGAGTCCCGCTATGTGACGCATTGTGAAGAATTACTTTTACTTCTAAGGTCTGAATGACACAGTGCCACTTTTTTATGAAAATTATGAAGAATTAATTTTACTTATAAGGCCTGAATGGCACAGTGCCATTTTTTTATAAAAAATTAATGGAGAAGGATCAATAAACGCATTCACTATGCTAGACTGAAATTCACAAATTGACTTTACTATTAAATAAGTTTAATTATAAATAAAATTAAAACGGTTGGGTTATTCATGGCTTTTGAAATGTTTCTTCTCCATTTATCACGATTCTCAGCTCTCTGTCTCCATTTTCTCGATCCTAGTTCTGCTAGATTTCGCTCCATTGCATCTAAACCATCTTGTTCTGTACATTCAGCTTCTTCTTGTTCCCTTTGCGCACTTGTCGATGTTTGTCTCGCTGCTTTTCTTGTGTTAACTTGTGTGTATGCCCCAATCATTACACTATCTGCTTTTATTGCCGTTGTTTTAGACGAATCTCCATACAGATCTTCTTATTCAGAAATCTTCCACCTTTTTGCTTCCATATACTCAGAGGAACTTTCTCTTTTTGCTTCAATACCCACAGTTCACGTCCATACAGACCAGGTGGTCGTATTTTTGACTTCATTAAATACCCCATAACGCTCCAGTTTATCTTAATCCCTTAACCATTCTTTAACAATTGTTGAATTGGGTTTAAATTCCAACTTAAATTTAAATTGGGTCTTAAAATCACTTGTTCTGTTTTCGTATTGTTAAGTAAACTTTAAAACAGAACCTCCTTTAGACCTATTATGGAAACTGCCTCCTAAATGATACAAAGTAAAATACGTTAAGGTTAAGAACAGATAAAATAGCGACATCTTACGATCGTTTTTTGACCTGACATTGCAGTAGGATAGTTAAGGTTAAGGTAGAAAGCTTGAGTGTACTGATATAGAAAAGTATTTATAACCGTTTTTCCTCTTCACTTGGTAAGCTCAAGCGTTAACCCAAAAGGTAAAAAGAGCAAAACGTCGCAGTTTTGAAGTCCCTGAGAAATTAATTTAATTTCAGGTCGTAGTTTCCGCCATGTGAACGCCGCCGCCGCCGTGTGTAATTCACGCCGCAAAGTCTACTTACTGCACTTTTTTTATGATTCGTACATCCTTCGCTACTGGTCATTACAAGCTAATTTAAATGTAACAGTATAAATGTAACAGAACGTATTCAGCAAGTCAGATATTTCCTGCATGTTGTATGTACGGTGTCACAAAAATGTCAATTCACGCTTGCGAGGGCTTGCTTCTTCTGCTCTTCTTTAAAGTTTCCGCTTCGATTGCTGCGCTCGCGAATTCGGGCCGTAAGGTGGAATCGATCGGATCGATCTGTTTGTTTATTTTTTGTTTGTTTTGTTTTGTTTTATTTTTTTTTGTGTGTGCGCGCGCGAATGTCGTTCTTTTCAGACGCCGTAAATTAGTCCTGCTCGCCAGGTAACTTGTAGTCTGCCTTGTTTGTTGATAACCGTTTGACAGCTCTCTCTTCCTTGCGCTAAGCACCTGTTGTTCTCTCACAACATTAACTTTTCAAAACCGTCCGAAAGAAGTCGGGAATTAGGGACAGATGAACGCGGCGAAGTTAATGATGCACTTTATTTTACATATCCGTCGTACATACAAGATGTTTCCAAATTGTTTTGTAAAGCGGCGAAGACGAGCCGAGGTCCTTTTAAGCGGAACAGAAAATATGAGCACATGCCAAATTTTGGTACGAAGACTAATTACTTCGGTTAGCCCGATAAAGCGAGGTTCCGTGTGTATATCAAAAACGCAATATTTCAAGGTACCTTGTTTAAAAATTTTAAAAAAAGAAACACTATTTTGTCTGTTTTTATTATTAAAGTGTCTAAAGAACTTTTCCTCAGGTGGCCTTTAGCATAATCAAAAGAAATAAATACCAATTATGTATTAAACAAAAGAAATGAAATCTAAAACCTGTTGATGTAATTGACGTAGCTTTAACAGATAAGTGTGCGGCTGACACGATGAGACAAAAAATACAAAAAAATTGACTACAATTTAAAAACAAGCAAAGTTGCAATACAGTATGAAATAAATAAAATTTCAAGTACTGTCACTCACTATCACGATGTCCAAATTTTGAATTATTAAACTGCAAATGCACTGATGTTGCTTGATTCATAACTTTTTTTAATTCATACATTCTGTGTCATGATACTTTTGATTATGTCTTATCTTCTTATTGTTGGCAGTTTATTATATTTAACAGTTGGTCGCGTGCAGTTTTAGTTTTTCGGTTCTCGAGGTGTTATTATGTTTATACGTATCATCCTTACACTGGAGTAAAGTTGATTTAAACTATTATTTTTTTCTCCGTGACAATTTCGATGTCAGTATAGCAAAACTATTTCCATCTCTGAAAAACAAAAAGTTGGAAAAGTGAAGTACTGATCAAAATCTTCAAAATACATTCAGAAATACCGATTAAATTAACGAAAAACTATTGTTTTGGGAGACCTAAACGGAAGAGTAGGTAAAAAAAGTCGGGAAACGGGAGAAGTATTAGGAAGGTATAACGAAGATATCAAAAACAACAATGGGAAAAGAATAATAGATTTTTGTATACAGAACAATTTTATAGTATTGAATACTTTCTTTGAACACAAAAACATACACAAAATTACAAGAGAGTTGAAAATGAGCCGAAATTAAAGATCCATCATTGACTATATCCTAATAAATAGAGAAAATAGAAAATATATCAAAGACGTAAGAGTCAGAAGAGGTGCTGAGATAAATAGTGATCATTTCCTACTAATGGCTGAAACAAACATAGGAAAATTTGACAATAAATTAAATATGAACAAAGAAGGAAGAGCACGTATGGTGACAGTACCTATCAAAGAATCAATAAGAACATACAAACTAGCAGAAGAAGAAGTTGCACAACCATTCACCCAAAGAATGGAAGAAATGATTGCGGAAAGAGGTACAAATGGAATGAGCTTAGAAGAATTGTGGCAGTATTTTAAAACAGCTGTTATTGAATCTGCAAAACAAGTTTGTGGAGTTGCCAAGGTAAATAAAAATAAGAAAGAAACGCCTTGGTGGAATGAGGATATAAAAAAGGAAGTTAAGATGAAAAAACAGAAATGAAAACGTTATTTAGCTATGAAAACAGAAGACAGTTATATTGAATACAAAGAGCAGAGAAACAGAGTGAAAGTAATAGTAAAGGAAGCAAAGGAAAAATCATGGGAAGACTTCGGAAAGAAAATGGACGAAGACTACCACACGAATCAGAAATTATTTTACAAGATCCTAAAAAATGTGCGAACCGAAAGAAAACAGCAAAAAGTACAACAAATGAAAGACAGAAATGGTGTGATACTGACAGATGGCCACAAAATTATGGAAAATTGGAAACAGTACTTTCAAGATCTTTTATGCCCACAGACAGGAAATGGTGACTATACATACCCCATTGACGAGATGATACAAAATTTAGAACCAGAGCAGAAAATCGAATTAGAAGAAGTGTTAGACGTAATAAAAAGATTAAAAAAAAGGAAAAGTGGCTGGACATGACCAAATAACAGCGGAAATGTTAAAAAATATGGGAGATAAAGGCCTGAGCCTGCTCATAGAAATATACAATGTAGCATGGGACCAAGGAATGGTACCGAAGGACTGGGAAATTGGAATTATTATGCCAGTGTATAAAAAAGGAGATAAAACAGATTGTAAAAATTACAGAGGTATCTCGCTATTAAGTGTGGCATCCAAAGTGTACGAAAGAATTTTGGAAAAAAGGTTAAGGAAAGTGCTAAAACCACAACTAGAAGAACCGCAATTTGGATTCAGGAAAGGAAGAGGTATTCATGACCACATATTCACAACAAAGCAGCTAATCGAAAGAGCAGGAAGAACGGGGCGAAAATTTCTCATGGCCTTTATAGATTTGGAAAAAGCTTTTGACAGAATACAGAGAGAAACAGTAAGCAAGAGTCTAGCTGAAAGAAAAATAGGCATCAAACTAAGAAAAGGAATAATGAGCCTGTATACGAACACCAGGAACTATGTAAGGTCAATTAACTTACAATCAGTAGAATTTGTACTAGAAGAAGGCCTAAAACAAGGAGGAGTTTTAAGTCCAGTTTTATTTAATGTAGTCGTGGACGATATAATTAAAGAAACGAAGGCGAGTACCAGTAAGGTTTATATAGGGCATAGAAACTTAACACCGGAATGGATACAAATGTGCGCATTTTCTGATGACCTAGTGATATTCGCAAAAAATGCTAATGACCTGAGAAATAATTTGCACAAATGGAATGAAGTCTGAAATTTAAACATAAATGAACATAAAACAAAAATAATGGCAGTAGGAAATGAACACAAAAATATTAATGTATAAATTAATGGTACGGAAATAGAGCAAGTGGATACATTTAAGTACTTAGGTGTTCAGATAAATAATAGAGGAAACCAAGAAGCTGAAATTGTTGCTCGCTTAGAAAATGCTTCGAAACTATATCATTCCATTAAAACTATGTTTGTCAGAAAGAAAGAAATAACAAGAAAGACAAAAATGTGCGTATATAAGTCAGTATTTGTTCCGATTTTAACATTTGGATGCGAAAGCTGGACTCTTACTAAAAAGTACATAAGCAAAGTACAGAGCTTAGAAATGAAGTTTTTAAGAGCAATCCTAGGAATAACGAGGCTGGACAGGATTAGGAATAATGTTGTAAGAGAAGAGCTTGGAGCAGAACAAGTACTAGAAAGAATCGAAAAAAGCCAACTGAGATGGTTCGGTCACATAGCACGAATGGACGCTAACAGAGCCGTAAGGAAAGTGTGGGAAGCAAGAATGCAAGAAAAGAAGAAAAGAGGTAGACCGCTAAAGACTTGGGATGACAGCATTGGAAAAATTCTACAAAAAAAAAAGGAATTACGAGAGAGGAGGCTAAGACACTCGCACATGACAAGAAAAAGTGGAGAAAATTTGTTTATGGACACTAATGTTTAAGCAACACAAAGTCAATTAGTGTTTAATATACCTTACACCTACGGGTACTATAAGGTTCTGATTATATATATATATATATAATATATTAACGAAAGAAGATATTGTGTAATTAGGGGAAAAGCGAAGTATATTCTGCAGAGACTAAGGGTAAGTTCACATCGAAGCTGTAATGATAGATGATTGAGGTAGTTCAATTCTCATTGCTTTAATCGCTTATACCAGTGCTTACACTGGAAGCTCGTTTATGAACACAATCTCATTATGCGATTAATGAAATGGCGTCCTGAGTACGAACATCTCAATAAAATTAACTTGATCGGGTTTAGGACAACGAGAAAATGATTTTAATCATTCAACTGACAAGTTTCTGTTTTATGCTGAACCTTCATCAGAGCCCGGAAGAACAATTTAGTTCTATCTTAACATTACAATTTTTTTTTGTAATTTTACGTGTTTCGGACATAAAACTCTCTCATTTAACTGTCGACGTGCGTTTAGGTCTTATTAGACCTCATCGGGACAGTATAACCAAGGCACAAGGTGTTAACACACTTAACAACATCAAAAGAAGCAACATACCATCGTTTAATCCGTCCATTTCTGAACAGTTACATATCACCTTTTAGAAAAACATATTTCCAAAACGTGGTTATTAAATACCTTCAACAGTGGCGTAGGCGTTCTTCATCTAACGTTGAGGTTCTTGTGCTTCTTCTACGTATATCGTCATCACCGAATGCATTAGTGTAACGATTAAGCAGTTCGAAGTAATGCATGCGGAGGACCCATCTGTAAACTTTTTGCTTTTTTTTCTGAAGGCGTTCTATGTAAATGTCCCAACTTAACAATACCATGTAAATCAAAACCGAACAAGAGTATCTGGTTCATTAACATGCTGCGGTTTTCATTTATACACGGTAATGTTTTGATTATTCTCTGACGGTAATGTTTTGATTCTTTTTTGTCATTCGTTTCCAAGTAATTTGCGTTAAGCCACCATTCCGCTTTCCATATTGGCTGTACTCTGTGTTTTTTTTTTATTTTGGGTCTGTGTGACCGTAAATTGCGAAGCCCTAACAAATATATTTAATGGCAATTCATTTCCGTATTTAAACAAAAAACAAGGGGCCCAAGATGATACCCCGAGGTGTACCTGTTGTCATTGCTTGTAAAATTGTCATTTGTGTTACCAAGGAGATTTTTTGGCTCCCATTTACATGGTAATTCTTAATTCGCTTTAATGCAATGCCTTTAATGCCATATAGTGGAAGAGCTTGCCTGAAAGGAAACTTTCTGAAAGAATTTTGCGGTATTGTAAAGTGAAGTGAGTGAATTTTGTACTTTCAATTGCAATTGCCTTGCACTTATCGTTAGTGCTTCACTTTTGTAGTAATTTTTCCCAACACTTGCATGATCGAACCAACTTGAAGTTTTTAATGACCAAAGAGGAAGTGGCCAGTTTCTCGTTTTAAGGCATCCATCACCTTAAGCATTTTATTTCTTCATTGGTCGCCTTGGTGCATTAACTAATCGTTATTTCTCCTCAAGACTGGACTTTATATGACAACTTGCAGCCATTGCATGACGTATTTAATCAACATTAAGAGGTCTTTCATTCGTCGTTGAGCTTCCAAACACATCAGATCGAATTTCGTACATGCCTGATAAAGTACTTTTATATAAGCGCGTTACTGTGACATAGGAAACGCGTTTTAATTACGATATGCGTTAACCAAAAGCCGATGTTATACCTAGATTATGAATATTCAAAGTGCACTTGTGCACATAAATATTCCGCGTATTAGTCATGCATAAAAAGCGCAGGCCATTAAATTATATTTTTTTTTTATCTGCGTTATTATTAGGATAATTGCTGGCGGCAATTAAATATTGACTTTTCAGAATTTAATTTGCAATTAAGTTAATTGCCGGAGTATCTTGCTAACAATTTTTTTTTCCTCGAAGTTTCCAGGGATTTAAAGTGTGCCACTTAATTAAGTCGGCTTTCAGCACCTTCATGTTCTTCGCACTACTTAATTTCAAAATTAATAAACCTTTTAAGGAAATTTGCTACAACCATAACTTTTTTGCTTTAAATTATAGTCTACAATATAATCCCCAGCGTAACCTCAACAGATATTAAAATTATTAATTAAATCTAACGTAGCTGCGTCAAAATATAAAATAAAATTGATAACGCAAAATGTACCTCACAGCTCAACCTTAAGATACTTCAACTTAAATATATTTAAAATTTCAGAAAAATTTTTGTGCAAATCGTTTTTGATTGCAGTGAGAACCTCGAGCAGCCTCTGGACAGCTGTTTCAGCCCTGCTTGGGGCTTCTTCAGCAGAAACGTAGCTCGACATTCCCACCGCAGACCAAAAACGACTTGCCCAATTTATTCGCAAATGCGATGTAAGAATGATGAACATATAAAATAGCGACATCTTACTATCGCTTTTTATATGTTCATCATTCTTACATCGCATTTGCGAATAAATTGGGCAAGTCGTTTTTGGTCTGCGGTGGGAATGTCGAGCTACGTTTCTGCTGAAGAAGCCCCAAGCAGGGCTGAAACAGCTGTCCAGAGGCTGCTCGAGGTTCTCACTGCAATCAAAAACGATTTGCACAAAATTTTTCTAAAATCTTTCATTATGCTTTGACAGCAAGCATGGCCGCCTTGCATGGGGGACTCATTAGGAGCAAATCCCGCTTCAATTTGTCTATCCTACTGCAATGTTAGGTCAAAAAGCGATAGTAAGATGTCGCTATTTTATATGTTTAAAATTTCAGTTTATATTCTAATTTAAATGAGATTAAAACATTTTTTTTAATATATTGTAGGACTTTCCTACTGGAAAGTTTCACGTTCATTTGTTTTGAGGATGATTTTGTGTATCGTCTTCAAAATTAATGTTTGGTCTCATTCACTATAATAGAAGTAGTTACAGAATTAATTTCATAGACTGGCACATCGTGTATTATTTGTTCATTGAAATTCCTCCACATATAATATTTTTGATGGAAAATCTAATTAAAACAAAACATATGGTTCATCCCCTGTCAACTGCACGCAATTGGGAATTAAAACCTCCCTTGACCTCTTAGAATTTGATGAAATTTGGCTTATCACGTGTACTGTTGTTTGTTGTTACGGAAGTTATTTCGAGCACTCCAGCTTCTCCGTCGAAGCTTGATATTAAACCTTCTTTTTATTCCTATGGAAACAATTGTCACCATAGGAGTATAAAAGTTAAACCTCGACTGAGAAAAACCCTAGCGTCTTAACGCTATAGCATATCATTTTGTTTTTAAAGCCATTTGCAACAATTACTTTCTTTTTTATCAAACTTCGAGCAGTATATCATCAACTGATGGTTTCCCTTGTGACAAATTCATTCAAGATACTGCAGTTTCTTCTTTATTTGCTGTGATAAAAAGATTTTAAACTTGTACTGGGTCGTATTAGTAATTTCCACCTCGTAAAGTTGATATTTTTGTTTATCTTTATTGAATTGATAATAACTTTCTGAAATAGTTAAACATCAAATGATATATACACACTTTTAAGCAGATTTCAATAAATTGCTTTATCAACATCTAAGTAATTTGGTTTTTGTGAATTTTGCAAGATGCCACCCTTAATAAAAAAAAAGTGTAGTATTCTATAATTACTTGACTTTTATTGATTTAGAAATATATTAACGAAAGTACAATCAGATAAGAAACATGCATACGATTAAAGTAAGTCGGGTACATGAGAAGGAAACTCTTGCTTAACACCAAGCTCAGTCATTTACCATCGCCCTGTACAAGTTTTATTGCATTTGATTTACTTATTTAAAAACACTTTAAACAGTTTTAAACAGCATTATTTATAAGAATGATTTTTACAACAGGGTGCAGTAAGGCTTTCTTAATAGAATATACCCCTACTTTTTAATAAACAAAAGTGGGGTTTACTGTGTGACCTTGGCGACTGATTCGAATAATGAACAGAAAAATTTATGGCACGTGAACAAGATGCTATTTTCGAATCGAAGAATTTGCTATTATTTTATTTAATGCTGAATTAATCAGGGATTTTATTTTATATATTCATATACGCCGATTAGATTGCTTAAACAAATGCATTTCATCTAAACAAAGCTCTTGGAAATGTTGTTATAGCAATTACTTGAAACAATTTAGGATTCTTTAATGGATTACAATTAATAAACTCTAAATAAGTGTTATTAAAACTGCAATTCTATGTAATACGTAATAATAAAAAATGTATATGTATACGCACAGCCACTCTGCCACACTCTGTATCTAACGAACTAAGTATAATGAATGTAATAGTAAAATTAGCACAGTGAAATATTTTTTTGCTCATTTCGATAGGATCATAACAAATTGATATCTCAAGGTATGTTATAGTATACAGTCGTGTTTTCCATTTGCTTTCGCATTAGAAAAGAACAGCCTGCTGGAGAAACAAGCTTCTTTCCGCGTCTTTTTTTTTAATATCATTGCTCTTAATTACGAAATGATAATTACCTGCGGCGAGTTTTTATTTTCGTTCTCTCAAGGCAACTTTTTGCCGGGCATTTGCACATATTACCTCTATATATATATATATATATATATATATATATTTTTTTTTGTATTTGACGCAACAATTTCCGACGTCCACGAACAGAGGACGTCACAATCTCGCAGGCTCAGGCTCTCAACAGAAAAGACGCGGTGTCTACAAGGAACTCGAAACGTGTCTCTGAGTAATACCATTCATGAGGCAATTAATCAGAGATATATTCATGTAATTCATAAACGTTACAGTTAATTGATTATTAAAATGTGAAATTAAATTCGCGTTTACGTTTTCCCCCCGGTTTTGATCGAGCGCGCGCGCACTGTTACGTAACGCAAATTACTTTCTTTTATTGCATTCTAATTTAATTGTACGTAATGGGGTCTTTGCACGATCAGCATTGCTGACAATGAATTATATACTTACTCCATCATTTCGCCGGTCGCTTTAAGATTTACTCTACCGCGATTATTATTTGTAATCGATAAACGAAAGAAGGTCAAGTAAAAGTTGTAAATAAATACCGAACTACTTGAACGTGGGACTGAATGGGTATCACGAGGAGAATACAAAAGAAGTTGATTTCTTGAAACATTTCTTAGACATGTAAGTACAATCCTGGTGATGATATTAACCGACAGGGTGAATGAAATTGCAATACTAAATGAGACCAAAGGATACTTTATATTACATATACTCACCAACTGGGAATAGAATAGTAACAGTTCTTCATTAAATCTTGTATCCCACGTGACCACGTGACGTATGTAATCAACAATAGGACTGAAATGATGGTACAGTTACATTTTAGTTCGAACTATGACTTTGATTTTTTTAAGTATGAATGAACTTTGTTTCTTCTTAGATATGCTTGGTAAAATCTAAGTGACGACAACCAAAGTACAACCATCGACCGACGTTACTGTGAAGAAGTTGGCTCTATCACACTTCTGCCAACTGTTTGTACTGATATTGCTTGGCCCATTTGATCACGTGGCGTACATTCAAATAATAAATTCTTTCTGTTATTTGAAAACTGCTATCTTGTACACATACCACAAATAAACATTTGGTACGCGTACACGAAATTCCACAAGAGCATTGGCTTGAAACCCCAAAGTAAGAATATATCCATTAATAAGAAGTAGTACAACTTATAATTGTATGTTAACAAATAATAAATAATTACAAGACTGGATGTTTAGAAACAAAACCTTACCATACGTACATATTTGGTACGTGTATGCAAAATTCCATAAGAGAAGTAGCTTGACACCCCTTGTTAAGAGTATATCCACCAATAAGAAGCAGTACGATTTTTAATTAGGAGAAGTAGGTATTAATAAATACTAATAAGATGGGATGTATATAAACAAAACAACAAAGGACTCAATACATAACCCTGTGGAACTTGATCATTCAAAAAATACCTTGCCATGGTTGCATATAAAATGCGCGCTATTAATTGGTCCTCGTACATATTACCTAACGTACTCACTGGCCGTCGTCACCATAACAAATATACTAAGCCTGGTAGGTAATCCTGACCTTGAGAGAGAAAAAAAGTTGGCTCAAATTCACACCAAAATGTACCATAATGTCTTATAAATTGGAAATAAGTCACGTCGTACTCTTCTATCCTTGAAAGAAGATATGCTAAGTGATTTGAATTTGTTTTCATAACTTGGACATGAGAGGCCGTCGCGTCGGGGATACAAGTGGCCGTCCTCTGCACATATTTAAATAAATTGGGATCCTTCATCCCATCTACGCTCTGTACTGGTCAGACGGAGTCAATGATAGGTCTCATATAATGGAATTAGATCACCTCGTACTCTTCTATGTTTGAAAAGAGATGTGATGAGTGATTTGAGTTTATTTTGATAACTTGTACAAGAGAGACCCGTCCGTCGGATGTACCTGTGGCCATCCTCTGTACAGATTTAAGTAAATTGGAATCTCCCATCCACTCTACGGTCCATACTGGGCTGGCAGACGCAAGGAGATTTTAAGAAACTGCAGCATTTGTAAACGCTTTGAGTAGAAGATACAAGAAGGATTCGCTTTACCACAAACGGCTTGTAACTAGGATGATCAGGCCTTTGGAGTTGTTGATGTCGATTGATAGGATCGGCAAGAAGGTTTTAAGAAACATTTATAAACGCTTAGGGTAGAAGGTACATGAAGGATTCGTTTTACCACAAACGGCTTCTAACCAAGATATCTGGCCTTTGGAGTAGATGATGTCCATTGATAGGATCGGCATACGATTTCGTTTCTTGAAATTAAAAGTCAAGAACTCCCAGAATTTGCTGAGAAGTTGGTTGGGTTGGAAGACCAACTGCTACGAGATTTGAAGTTTGTATGATTCGGAATGAGCAAACGGATGAATTGCCAACCAAACCCCAAACAAATGATTCATTCAAGCAACCTGTAAAATTTATCAAATGATAAGTATTATTTCATTGGGCACTTCCTTGATGACAATATTGATCGTGAAGAGGCGTACCAACAATGAGGCGTCCTACAATCCAAATCTTGTAGCAGTTTCGACTTTTTCTGCCACGGACCTCAAGTAAACGTATTCAGTTGATGGAAAGTCATACAACGAAATGACATTGAGAAATTCAAAAGTTAACGTGAAAACAGAAGAATGATGTGCGGAACCATTCAGAATTAACAAAGGAGTAAGACAGGGAGGTGCGCTGTCGCCAACTTTGTTGAACTTGGTGATCGAAGAGACAGTAAGAAGTTTAAACATATACAGGAGCATAAAAACCAAGGAAGCGCAAATCTTGGCTCGTGCCAAGATGATATAGTGATAATATCAAGATCGTTAAGGAGACTAGCAGAAACTTTTAAGGAATTCATTGAAGAATCGAAGAAGAGAGGGCTGTAAATAAATTAGGAAAAAACCAAATAAATCAAGTGCAAGAGAGGAAAGAACGATGTACGGAAAGCAGTAAAGATAAAAAGCCACGCTCTCGGAAAGGTAAAAGACTTTAACTACCAAAGAATACAGATAACATACAATAACGAACGCAGACAAGAAATACAAGAAAGAATACAAAAAGGATACAAAGCTCTCTATGCAAACCGAAATGTGTTGAAGTAGTTCTACCTACTGCTGAAATAATGTCTCCCACATAAACAGGAAAAGAACAACTAAGAGTTTTTGAGGGGCAATTCCTAAGGTCGCCAATAAGACTCAAAAGTATGGAATGGAATGGAATAAAACGAACTGCAAAAATCTTGATAGGAGAGGTTATGGTAAGAGCGATGCTAGCACAAAGGATTAGATGGATAGAGCAACACATTATGAGAGAAAAAAATCAAAGCATACTAAAATATAATAATAACATGGAAACTCGAAACAAGTGGACCAAGGGGGAAATGAAGTGATCGAAGACTTAAGGAAATTGGATGTCAAGGACTGGAAGAAGGAAGCAAGAAATTGAGCAAGATGAAGAAGAATAGTTGAGGCAACAATAATTTTGTTTTACAACAAGAGTTATATTTATAGTCATTCTATATATTATTTACTTTGTTTGTATTATTTATTATCTTTTGTTTTTTGTATTTTCTACTGATGAAAAAATAAATAAATTAAAGAATAATAAGAAGCAAAGTGCATAAGAAAAATGGGAAAACCAATCCACCTCATCAAACGAATTAATATACTTCGGAAAGATTTGATTATATTCTCGAAGAACAGAATGCCTTTACTGTTTTTATTATTATTATTATTATAGAACGAAAATAAATTATGAGTACATGTACACAGTGAAGAAAAAATTAAAATTAAAAATTGTCATTTACTTGCTCCTTGTGTTATTTGAAACCTATTCTTCTCGTTCGAGTTTAATCCTTCGGGCGCGCCAATCTTTTAAATCGCACGATGATTAAACACCGTACGACAAAAATACTTAACAGATGATGTAATTACACAATTACGGAGGTAATTTGTTAAAGTGAGACATAATTGGAAGCACTCGGCAGTCCACTTTATCGAACTAAATCGATACGGCAGTACCTTGCCTGGCGACAAAAAGAATGTGCAATTGATCGAACCTTTCGCATAAATTAAATAATAATCGCCTGAATTTTTTAACATGGGAAACGTCCGTCTGCGCGCCGCCCGTCCATTCTTTATGATGAAGTAAGCAAGTCCGGGTGCATTCGGAATCCAACCGGAAAGTCCTCACCGCACCAAAAAACGTTTCCAAAAAAATATACAAAAAAGAAAAATCATGAGTCACGAAGAGATAAATCAATATTCGATGAAAATATTAATTTATTGCTTGGCAAGCCACCACTACTACTAATCGATGTGTAAATGCAATGAATAAACAATTTATTTAATTAAAAGGTTAATACTGCGAATATTCTGCATGTATACGTAATGTTTGTTTTCCTGTTTTAAATTTTCTGCCGGCGAAATTGCTTCGGTGTGAGTAATTTCCTTTCTTGTGCAATCGAAGAACTAGTATTATTCATGTGGAAGGTGCAGTTTCGCGTTGTACCTCTTTTTTTCTCCTGTAATTTATTTTCCGCGGTACAGTTTGATCGCGCTTAGAGCAGAAAAAAAGAGTTAATTATCCGAGATGGATATTTAATAAATAAAAAAAACAGGGCGGAATTGATACGATCAAACAACACAAAAAAAAGTACCACCGAGATTGTATCGAATTTAGTGCAATCTATTTGTCGTTAACATTATTATTATTATTGCGGCGATGTAGAATTGCGATAGGGTTTTGTGTTTTTCAGGATTTTAATTGAACGCGCGTTTAAGGGGCGAGGAGATTTTGCCGGGCGCGGTGGTGGAGAATTGATTTTCCTTTATTCAAATATAAAATATGACGTCGGACAAGTAAGGCACCACGAATACAAGGCGAAGGACGAGAGTGTACCGGTAAAGTTTTCCCCTCGAATGTACCGAACCGCCCATATTGCTTGCATAACCTCACGAGTTGGAAGAGAAAAGAATAATTCCGTAACGCCCATTGGACATGTATACCTTACATCGATTTATAACAGGCAAAAATATACTTTAAAATCTCTATAAGTTGCGGTTAGATTGGAATGAACGCCGGTACACACGCACCGCTTTGGTTTACGTTTATATTTTGAGGTTTTGAAATTGCTTTTGGGCAAACTCGGCCTACGAGTCTGGAATTGAAGATGTTTTAGGATCTCGTTTAAAATTTAGCTGCAAAAATTTAACACAATGCCCCATCAAAATTACTACACACGCAATAAAAACCGCCGCTATGTTCTGTATTCACATTTCGCAGAAACTGTTATTAAAAACTTCGCCGTTTCGTACACATACGCCGAATGCGATCCCCGGGTCTTCTTCTGCTGCTTAAATAACTCACATGCCCGTAAAATACCCAACCACGTCACTGCTAAAAATCAATAAGCACATACCTAACTCTCTCTCATTGCAGTCTGCACCTAGCTCCTTTTAACTGACTCACTATAATTAATTAAAAAGTAATTAGAAAAAGTCGAACCATAAACACATACTTTTAAGTCGCAATTTAAACCTAAACATTCACGTTCGATTAATAAATTGTAATTAGAAAGTCAACTTATTAAAACAAGTCAGTATAGGGTCTTCATTTAACCCGTGTATACCACGTGATCTACGGCCGGCATATCTACCGAATCAACTATCTATCTAACAGTTAGATAAAATATATTAAGCCCTTTAGGCCCGGTTTTTCAATCGATTGGTAAAGTGACTGTTACTGTCATCCGATTGTTAGCTCAGAAAATGAATTTATCAAAGTATTGGTAGTCTTAACAATGACAAATTCCTTTTAACAAGGAGGTAAACTAACAGCCAGTAAATTTGCTTGGTAGCGGTGAACATGTAGAGGAGATACATAAATGTGTACGACTGTACTTCTTTGGTATTTGATTTATAATTGAAAATGGCAATTTTGTTTAACAAGCACTTTACCAAAGAGATTAAATTCATCCCAATGGTAAGTAACCATCACTTTACCAATCAATTGGAAAACCGGGTCTTAGCAACGCAACTTTGAAAATAGTAACTACATTTACCTCCATTTGCACATGTCTAGATTAACTTTAATCGGCGATTATTTGCCATAGATTCAACTACTTTAACAATCGTTTCTGTGGAGTTAACTGAAGCTTAAATTTTAAATGAAAGTGCTGCAAATGGCCCTCTATACATTACTGTCCAGTTGCACCGACTTCATTAAAATTAATCTCGTTGTTCCTATGTTTAATCAAGGATTAGTTAAAAACGACGTCGGTGAGGTCAGCCTCATCATGTGTGTAGCCAACTACCTAAATTTTCAGCCAAAATTTGTCTCCGTGGGTTACGATCTATTACAAAAACCATATATTAACTTCAAAACATTGCAATATTTCAATATTTATTAATTAAAAAAAAAAAACTTTCTCTGGAGAATTATAAACATATTAATGTAAAAGTTTCTGTGTTGATATTTATTTCTCTTCTCATATGTACCGTTATGAACTACTTAAGAAGCACCGAAACGTGTATCTAGTTGTACTGCGACGCTCAACTTAAATGATACTCCTGCATGCAAACCACGCCCTTAAGAACATTCAGCGTAAGGGCTACAAAACTGTCAAATGATATCATTTATGGTGAGCGTCGTTGTACATCGGGTTCAGAACCTTCTGGAAGTTTAACTAATAAAAGGAAAAGTGATAGTGGTAGGGGAATGTTCACTTCTACAAAGAAGTATGTCTGGCTACTCTAAATATTATTGCTTTAAATTAAAAAAAAAAAAAAACTAAAGTAGTAAAGGAGACTGTGGTTTAAGAGATAACTGAAATTAACTTCCGCCCGCAATAATTTTTCTATCTGTAGATACGTATTTCGGCAGCTAAGCTGCCATCTTAAGCACGCTAACAAATGAAAAGCAGTAAAAAGATCCAAAAACAACCTAATCATCCAATCCATGTATTAAATATACAGCGTGGAAACTAAGTAGCGGATAAAATCCATAACTCCGTTAATATTTGTAATAAAGCGAAAATCTAAAAGAGGTATAGCGATTCAAATTACAGCGCATAAGAAGAAGTATATTTTGAGATATTTTCATGAATTTTTTTAAGTTATGACGTCATCAAGATTTTTTTAAATGACCACCTATATTTTTTATTTTTTATTTCGGTGGGATTCTTTAACCTACTTTCAACAGTATAAAATTTTGGATCGATTACGTAACAAAAAATTCAAGAAAAACGGCCATAAAAGTTTAATTGTAAAGTTGAAGAAATAAACAGAACATCTAGTTAGCTAGGTTTAAAACGAAACAAAATTAAGGTGTAAATAAACAAAATTTGATTTTGACAGTCACTGAAATCACAATAAATGTTCAAACTGACGACCATGCACCAACTGACAATACCCAAGACGCTCATAAAATTCATTTATTACATTTTGAATAGTTTGAGGTGTTATTAACCTACACTCCTGTCGAATTCTTTCTTTAAGATCGTCTAAGTTGTTAGGTCTATTTTTATACACCTTACTTTTTAAGTACCCCCATAGATAGAAGTCTAATGGCGTTAGATTAGGAGATCTAGCTGGCCATTCCATTGGACCTCTTCTTCCTATCCATCTACCTGGGAACATCTCGTCCAAATAACGTCGCACATCAACTGCGTAGTGAGGCGGAGCACCGTCGTGTTGCATCCAAATATTATTGTTTGGTACGTCACAGTCATTTTCATTAGGAAATAATATCGCCAATGCAGGTATTAATTCGAATTGTAAGAAGTGTAGATATTTCTCACCAGTTAAATTACCTTCGATAAAGAATGGACCTAAAATTCTGTCACCGACAATTCCTCTCCATACGTTGAGCTTCTGGGGATGTTGAGTATGAGCTTCTTGCATCCAGTGGGGATTTTCCCTAGACCAATATCGACAATTATGTCTGTTAACAGTTCCATGTAAAGTAAAACTTGCCTCATCAGAAAAAATTATACGCTGCGAGAACATTGGATCACGATTGCAAATTTCCAACATTTCTTCACAAAATTCTTGTCTATGATCATAGTCAGTTTCTGCTAACTCATGGACTAATTTTACTTTATACGGATGAAACTTTTACATTTTTAAAAGTTTCAGTACCGAGGTATAGCTCAGGTTGTGCTCTAAAGCAATGTCTCGACTAGCCGAATGCGGATTATTTTCTATTTCTAGTAAAATATCAAGCTGCACATCGTCAATTAATTTTGTCTTAGGGTGGCCAGTTTTTGGAAGGTCTTTCACAATACCGTAATTTCGAAATTTATTTTCTATTCTGCTGACTGTGGATTGACTTATTTGCTGATCAGGATATTTGTCTATAAAAAGTCGGCACACCTCTTGATGAGTTCTAATTCGATCGCCTTACCCAATCATCATTAGAACTTCAATTCTTTGTTTTTCAGTCAGCAACACCATTTTGGTAAAAGGTTTTTAATAATTAGTGTAACTCCTACTATCCACAGGGAATAAAAATACTCACTTTATTGTGATAGGTATTTACAAGTTCTTGTCAATCAAACAAATTTTGTTTGTTTTACACCTAGCTAACTAGATATTCTGTTAATTTCTTCAACTTTACAATTAAACTTTTACGGCCGTTTTTCTTGAATTTTTTGTTATGTAATCGATTCAAAATTTTATACTGTTGAAAGTAAGTTAAAAAAAACCCACCGAAATCAAAAATAAAAAATATAGGTTGTCATTTAAAAAAATCTTGATGACATCATAACTTAAAAAAAATTCATGAAAATATCTCAAAATATACTTCTTCTTATGCGCTGTAATTTGAATCGCTATACCCCTTTTAGATATTTTTGCTTTATTACAAATATTAACGGAGTTATGGATTTTATCCGCTACTTAGTTTCCACGCTGTATATTAGAATTCATTTGTGTATCAGTTTTAAGTACTTAAAAAATGGCTCTTCTTATGTACGGTCCAACTACGTACCTACAAAGCTTGACTCTCTTATTGGTGTATCAAGCAAAACTCTTGCCTTGACTTTTGAAACTATGCAGCTTCAAACTTATCCATTTAGACCTTGGTTCGAGTAATGATGAAATGATTTTATTGATTTATGATCCCAATGGAAGCATTTTCAATAGAACCACTATGCCAAAGCAATTTTCGTCAGGTCGCTTATTAACAACTGCCCCATTTGAAGGGGTCCAAATTATTTGGTTCATTTACGTACACATTAATAATTTTTGTGATAGATCTGGGCCTAATTTCTATGAAGAAAATGCCACAGAATATTCATCATTCACAAAAAATGATGCTTTCAAAGGTAAAGCAAAGAAAAAATCTTCGAGGATCACATTACAGTAGGTAACAAAAAACAATTCTCAATATGAATTATTTAAAAGGAAAACTGTGCTTAGTCTGCGAATCTCTGGTTATTACTCTGAACTATTAAGAAATAGGATACGTCTTGTTTGTAAAAATAAACAGTTTTTAAGTTTTCTCTTAATCTAGTCATTATTATTCCGGATAAGTCCTTGAATTAAGAACAGCATTACTTCAGAATAAATACAAATAAGCGTACTCATTACATTAATACAAGTTCGTAAATTAATGTTTACCCTTGCGATTGGAATTGAGTTTTACTGTGTACACAGGATTATTACGCAGTTGACTTCAAATTATTGATAGTGGTGGAGACAACCGAACAGATAAAAGAGAAAAACTGTGCGAAGTACCTTACCTTTGTATGTATGCAATGGTATTCACCAAATTTTCGAACGTTTTCTTTTAACTGACGACCGCTATACCTGCATCGAAATGTATTTGCAAACGTGTTTGTTGTAATTATCATGATTATTATTTCTTTTATGTGTGCTTTTTACGTAATACTTCACAGAAAAGTATTAGTCTCGTCAATTAAATTGTTAATTAGGAATTGCTCAAAATCTTTCCTTTTATATCTACTCCCACCCTATAATGAACAAATTATTTAATAATTTATTGGGTGTGAAGAGCTATATTAAATAAATCGTGCGTAAATGAATTAAATCGTGTTTAAAAAGCCAATGTATATCAAATGGGATTATCATTATTAAATGATTTCTGTTGATATTGTTGACAACGACGCGAAGTCTCAACAAACACAACAAAATTTGGGCGTAGACACACGTGTGTGAAAGGCTTTTATGCACTCCTTGCGATTAAACTTCGCAATTTGTGCATAAAAGCCTTAGTTCACACACTTGTATCATAAATAACTGTTTTGTTACGCAAGTAGAATTGAAAATTTTACCGAAAATAATAAAAAGGTTAATTGGTATAGCAGTTTTCATATACAGAATGAAAAGAATAAAGTGTTCACGGGAATATAAAAATAAATAGAAATGGGGGGAAAACCAGAGCTTAGTTTATGAACTTTATTATTTTCTTCAATACTTTACAAGGTCTTCATTAGGTTAGTTACAACAAGCTTCAATTATTAATTAATCAACAATATGATGAATACATTTAATATACTAATATATCACTTTCTTCTCCAATGAAAATGATCTAATAAAACATGTAAGTAGAGTCACTTCGAAAATTTTGGTGTGTTTGACCGCTTCTTCAAGGGAATGAATGATGCCAAAACGACCACAGATTGATAAAGAACGAACTCTTACTTTTTTTATCTCGCTTTTCACACGAACACATGTTGTTATTAGTTGCCCCAGCAGGATGTAGAAATTAAATATCATTCTTTAAGTGCAATAAGCTAGTTTTTCTTTCTAAATTCCTTATTAAATTTCAGATATTTAGTATGACACGACGAATGAACAACACTAAATAAATGTCATTTATTTATCCTTAAGCTGCAACTTATCAACTCACTTATAACTCAGTTTTGTACACGCCAGGTGTTTTAACGTACTTAAAAACCAAAAAATTTAAGATTTACTAATAAGACAAAACAATATTCACATATTAAAAATATCAAAATAAGTTGTATTAAACAGGAAGTGTTTTAGTTTTCTTTAGTGTTCTTTAGTATTAAGATTTCTGATAGATGCATGGAGCCACTTGTGTACTAATAATATACTTGTAAAGTAAAACAGTCTAGGAATTACTTCACCTTCATTTTGGGAGTGTACGCATATCTTGTATCGTGGTTTTGGTATGGCTTTATTCGAGTTTAGGACAACTCGCCGTCGCCGATTTGCCATCGCCAATTCACCGTCGCCGATTCGGTTTAGGTACAATTCGCCGCCGGCAAACTCGCCGTTGGTAAATTCTCCGTGGTAAATTCGCCGCCAGCGATTAAAGTTTTAAATGCAGGTACATAGCCAAATACATTACGCGTAAATAAAATAAAAAAAACTAACACATTTAACGGAAAATAAAATAATTTGTCTTTATTAAATATGATACATAGATAAAGAAATAGATAAAAATTGTTTGTCACTCGTCCAGCAAGTATTTTTTATTTCACAGAGTGTTTTTTTTTTTTAATGTTCTGCTAAAAGTTATATTCATTTTCATATAAATGAAAATCACTACACATCATAAGTCGACTATTTTCGAGATACTGATTCATGAAAGCTCATCATTTAAAATGATAAGAAATGGGGTTTCCATTAAAAAAAAAAATGATGATTATGATTACGTGCATCTATTTATTCGCCGCAATTTTGTGTCTTACGATGGCCGTACTGTAATTAGGAATTTATTTTAATTTGACACGGAAAAATAATACTGCAGTTCATTTTAATTTACTATAAACGTACTGAAATTATAGTTATTTTCATTCAATTCGTAGTAGATAGCTGAAATAGTCAGAAAGTGTTTTAAAGCTCATCGAGCTAAATAAAGCAGTGACACGCGACGGCGAATTGGGCGGACGGTAAATTGGGTCGACGTCGAATAGGTTCTACGACGTATAGGCGACGGTGAATCGGTGACGGCGAGTCGGCGACGGCGAATCGTCCCTTCCCCGGCTTTATTCGGTAGGTATTTACTTATATTTTCTTTTATGTGAAATAAACAGTGGAATAACATACTTACACAAGTAGGGCAGTGCAAGAATATTTAGATACTACAGACCTAAATGAATTGAATCGTTTTATCATTATTTGAATCGATGTATAAATAAATCAGTTTAAAGCTACAAAGTTTTAAAAACCAAGATGAAGTTTGCTCAATTAGTGGACGAGGGCGAAAAGAAATCAATGCACAACTGAACGAATATAAGAGTCCAGTTAGTAACTAGTTGGACCAAAACCAATATATCCCACTTTAAATAAAACTAAAACACAAATGAAATAAACGATTGCAGATTTTAATATTCACCCACGTAGGTTAGTGAACTATTTCAAGCAGTAATTAAGGTGGTCAAACTTCTCCTTTCAAGAGTGTTAGAGCCGTTTTACATCTTTCAAAATTTGTACAGTCGCGATCATGCTAATCGAGACGGCTGCAAGCTAGCTGCGCCCATATTGTCACAGGTAGTAAGGGTTACAAAACTGTCAATCGATCTCGATTAGCTTGATCGCGACTGTACAAAATTTTGTACAAAATGAGAGAGACAGGCTACCACAGTTACTGTTCACTGATTGAATCGATACGTCTTTGTCACTTTGCGTAAGAAATTCTAACAAATTTTGATAGATGAGAAACGGATCTTACATTCATTTCTTAATAGTTTCATTGCTATAGAATTTTTTCGTTGATGCATGTTGAATATTGGAGATACGTGATAATTCCCTTTCTCTGTAGAAAATCAGAAGATATCTGTAATGTTAAAAACCTAATTGCCACATTTCGCAAAAAGAATAAAAATCGAATCTGTAAAAAAATGATACCTACCGCAAATGTAGATGATGAGAGCAAATCATAATTAACTCGTCCGGGAAAAAAATCGAATTAATTATTACTTTATTAAGTCCGAGCTTTGCGCAATTTATTTTGCAAAAAAAGAGCGCGTACGATCCAGTGCAGTGGCAGCTGAATTTTTACAGGGAAACCGTCCCGCTGAAAGTTACGACTGCATTCGAACGCAAAAAACTAGTCCAGATCGGCGCCGTCTAAGCAGGTATAAATGTAAATACGAATTGCAAATGACCCCTCGGCAACATTTGTATTCGACATTTGTAGTGCCAACAATGACACCTCATTTGTCAATATAACTTATATCGAACCGAATGTCTTTATTAAACCGGCGATCGAATCCAGGCGTTCCGATACATACTAATTTTAGAATCAATTAAATAATAAAATCTCAAACAAAAAAAAAAAAATGTTCGGTTCGAACTCGAAGCTGAGGCTACCACAAAAGCATTGCTTGCGCGACATATAAGTGCAGAATTGCTTTTTTAAGTCGGAAAAATGTGATTTGCTCAGGTTCTAGGAAGCCACCAGGAGTTTCTATTCTCTTTATTTGTAGTTGTTCGAATACGCATTAATGGAGATTTAATTACATTTTAATGTTTTTGTTTTATTGGAATGTACTTGAAGTATACTTGGCGTGTATTCAATTAGATTCGTTCAGGTAATGTTTTTCCTGTTTCTAATTCGAAGCAGCAAAACATACAATACTATATTATAAACTGTGGCGAAAGGAAGTTTTGGTTTAGCAAAGATGAAGATGAAAAAAAACTGTTTTGACACCACTCATCTAATGTTCTAGGAGCATTTTAATTCTATCTATTAAACAGAATTTATGTTACATAAAAATTACCTAATTTGAAGATTGTTACGTAAAGGCAGGCAACTGTTGTCATGGTCATGAGTGTACCTGCCTGCGACGTAAGTAATACTTTAAATAAAGAGATACAGAGAATTACAAATCACTTTGTAATTTATGGCGCATAGTTACGTGTGCTAATACTAAAACAGGATGCATATTCCGCTAAATTTACAGGAATTTACAACAAAACATTTTAGCGTTGCGAGCGGCGAGAGCGCCGTTCGCAACCGGCGAATTCAAAGAAAAAATGTTTGTGCCTCTTTTCTTTTCTTTTCTTTTTTTTTTCTTAATTAAAACAAAACGTTCCGTCCGTCTCTCTCGCGCGGTAGTCCAGCGAAATGGTGGACGCGTCCGTCTTGTGGCGCGCATTGTTCTACCTGAGCGGGCGTTCCTCAAATCTGATACACACAAGTATGAAATTATACGTTGCGTATGAAAATATTATAATAAATTCCGATAATTATCATTATTAAACGCTGAAAATATGTTTTATTATATTTGTTCATAATTTTTCATGTGCAAAATATGCAATTTTCCAGTAGTCGATATTGTCATGAAGTATTAATCAATTTTACACACATTTACACTGATTGCCTACAAATAGTTATTAGTTAACATTTCACAGCTTCAGTAAACAACAAACAAGACCCTTTCTTAAACTTAAGTAAGACCAAATAAAACCACCATTTATTATTGTATAATAAACCTAGATATTCAGGTTGATAGCTCAGTGATAATACAATTAGAATTCATTAAAATAAAAAAAAGAATATATTACTCAAACGAAAACAATAATTTCATATTCATACCAAATCGCAAGGTAATATTCTGGGCCCAATACTATTTCTATTACGCTTGATGTAATAGATTGCTGCTTTGGGGATCTGAACCACAGTAAGAGAGAATCGAGAACAGTAAAAATCTTTTAAACGGATTAAGCTGAATGAAAATACATCAGACCGTATGGTTTTATGAACAGAAGAACTATCCAACTGCCCTTAACCATTAATGGTCATGCCATATACAAGTTCAGAAAAGTATCTATGCTAAATTAAAGTAATTGTTTCTAAAGGTTATGGTTTCCAATCAACTCTTTCAATTCATCTTCTTCCAAAAGTATCATCTGTTATTTCCAAGTTCTTGTTTATTCAATGTCCACACTTCATAGCCGTCTAATCTAATTTGAACCGGTTTTGATAACACCTTGCTTGGCAAGAAGCTCATTAATCCCCTCACACACTTCAAGTTTTTCTTCTACACTCACGAAAATATTCAAGAATTTTATCAGTGCTCCGTGGTTCGTTAGAATCTGTCGTCTCCATAGAGACTTAAGTATGAAAACAGTGACCGTAAAATAAGAAAATTTCACAAAGGAACTGGAGACTTCGTTGTATTAAACCAAAGCTGCTGATTCAGCTTCAACGAGAGGATTAATGAAGGAATTCGAATTATTGAGGTAGAGACCTCGTCATATACTAATGCAGCGCATATTAAATATGAGAGTTTTACCCTTTTGGTAGTTTTGATTTGGTATGATGGTAGAAGCCATGGGGTTAAAATTAGATTACTTATGGCCGTTTGCACCATGTCTAGTTAAAAATTAAACCAGTGTTAACAGTAAACCTAGTTTGCACCGCGGCTTAAACCGTAGTTAAAAACTCGCTAAACAACTCAACGTTAAACCATCACGGAAGGCGGATTAAATTGAGTTGGTTTAGCGAGTTTTTAACTACGGTTTAAGCCGCGGTGCAAACTGGGTTTACTGTTAAACCTGGTTTAATTTTTAACTAGACATGGTGCAAACGGCTATTAATCTATAAACAGGATAAGTATTTATCTTTTACTCCACCACTTGGTAAAGAAAATTGTCAACGCTTACGCACTTGGGGCAGTCCTGTTTTAGTTCTGCTGATTTTAAATGGGCTACTCTTCTGGACATCTTGATACACATCAATATGTTGAGATCTGTTGTGTTGGACATCGTTATTCTCGAGGTAGATTTTTAGACCCTTGGTTGCATGGAAACACAGGTTACGTATTCCTTTAACGTTCTATCTGATTTAGAGCATAGAAAATTGTAGTTTTCGGTGGTAAGATTTATTGCGTGGGCCTCTTACTTCCAGCGTCTAAAGAAGTAAAGATCCCTTCTTGACTTTCCTTGATGATTTCCATGGAATGCCAAGAAGTTTTCTTTGCGATATTAATTTATCTGCAGCTGATGTTTATAAGTGAGGTGAATGAGCCACTGAAACGGACAAGCCACCCACAGCGGGGAGCGGGGAAGAAACATTTTGGAGCAGGACAGACTAAACCAGGGAAGGGAAAGAACTCCATTTTCTATTAAAAATTGTACACGTGTTTTTTTTTCAATTCTGCTTGTTGGTGTAAATTTTTGACAAATAAATAACTTTGTTATCAAATATATAAGCAAGCGTTTAAAAAACAGATGTTATCTTTCATTTTTCATTGTTCAAACTTCATGCTTTCTTCTTTCGTTGTATTTTTTTTTTGATTGACTTGCTTTTCCTTAGTTTACAACTAAAAACAAAAGTAATAATTGCTAGCTCCACTCGACATTAAAAAATATATTCGCTCATTTTCAAATCAGATTTTCAAAACTATTGTGCCAAATTTATTTGCATTAATTGCAATAAAATTATTGCCCTAACGATGATGGAAACGCGGGGCAGCATCATACAGCCCAATTTAAGGCCTACGTAGATCTATTAAGGTAAATTATGCGATTTCAATCTTGCAAAATTGATTAAAACTTAGAAATAATGGATAAATAAATGTTTGCATATCAAAACCGACCTAAGAGATGGTTTTTCGACATTATTTTCGCCTCGAGGGACCTTCTCTTCATTTAACAGAGATGGACTCCTAAACCTTCTTGAAATTTTTTTCCGGCAGTTATCCACGTAGGGTCTTTATTTTTTCTTTCCTTCATTTGATGGAGATTACCTCCTGAATCTTCGTGGAACTTTCAAATATTCATTTATTTTTTCTTCTCTTCATATGATGGAGATGGCGGTCCTTAAACACAGGTAAATTTAATTGCCTACATTTTTCGATTAATTTCTCGAATTCAAGTAAGCTCGTCTGGTAACAATTGTACTTAATTTTGCTTCCACGTAATTGAATGCCGAGATCCTCACACACTTAGCAGTTTCTGTGACAGGTACGTATACCAAAGTTGATTTTGAATTAGGATGGCCATTTGAATTTCTAAAATGTTTTGTAAAACTTCAATCTAGATTCATCATCATAATCTTCTCTTTCTTTCTCTAAGCTGTCGACGCTTTATCCAACATTCTTATTATCTTCTTCCTTTTCTCCATTTTTTCCTATCCTTTGCCGTTTCCTAAGCTGAGTTCCCCCTCTCATATAAAATAAAATCTTTTCTATTCGCTGTTCCATTTTCTTTTAGGTCTTCTGTTTTTTCTGTTCTGCTTCTCATATCCTTTTCCAGTTGCCTGTTTTCATTCATCCGTACTACTTAAATGGCCGAACCAACCAATTTTTTTTTCTTCTGAAATTTTCTTTGCTAATTTAACTCTTTTCTTATTTCTGCATTTCTTTTATTACCAATTATTCCGACCCAGTGTAATGTTAATGATCTTCTTTTCACTGCAATCAAAAACGGCTTGCAAGAAAATTTTTTTATCTTCTTTTCGTTGATCATTCTCAGTACCATTTCTCTGTTTCACTCCTTCAATTTTTCTGATAATCTATTACTTGTTCGTACTTGATTGCTAGTCTCTGTGTACCTGTATGGGTCTAGGACAATTCGCCATCGCCGATTTGTCGTCGCCAATTCACCGTCGCCGATTCGTCGTAGGTACAATTCACCGCCGGAAAACTCGCCGTCGGTAAATTCGCCGTCAGTGATTAAAGTTTTAAGTCCAGGTACATATCCAAATCATAATATACCGATAATTATATGTAAATAAAATAAGAAGTTAACATAATTAATAGAAAATAAAATAATTTGTTATTAATTAAATGTGATACATAGATAAAGAAACAGATAAAAAAATTTGGTCCTCTAGGAAATATTTCTTATTCTTCAGGGTGTTCGTAAAATCCCTCCAATTCTTCTTTTTTATATTTTCAGATTCTGCTCAAACTCATATTGATTTTCATATCAATCAAAATCACTACACATCAAAAGTCGACTGCTTTCAAAATATTGATTCATGAAAGCTCGTTATTTAAAATTATAAATTGAAAAAGGGGTTCCATTAAAAGAAAAATAGAATTATGATTATGTGTACGTACAGCACCAATTTGTTCGTAATTTTGTGTCTTACGGTGGTCGCACTGTATTTTGAAATTTATTTTAACTTGAAATAGAAAAACAATAGTAAAGTCCATTTTAATTTACTTGAAACGTACTGAAATTATAGTTATTTTCTCCAATTCGTAGGTATAACTTGGATATTATCTAAAATGCTCAGAAAGTGTTTTAAAGCTTATCAAGCTAAATAAAGCAGTAACATGTGACGGCGAATTGGGCGGACGGTAAATTGGATCGACGACGAATTGGTTCTACGACGAATTGGCGACGGTGAATCGGCGACGGCGAGTTGGCGACGGCGAATCGTCCCATCCCCTACCTGTATACTCTTAACAGCTCCTCATTTAATCAAGATATAAAGAATCAATGTTTACAAAAGAAGGACAAGAAGATACTTAAAGACTGTACTTCCTTCATGAGAAGAAAATATTAAATGAACTATTATCGCAAGTAAAGTTTTTTTTAATGTACAGTATAAGTGCTTAAAACTAGAATTACAACGATACAAGAGAGACGGTTAAGGGTAGTAAGAAAGCAGTCGAAAGGAGGACACAGAAAATTACGTTAAAGGAAAATAAAATTAGAAAAAGTTGAAATACAAGCGAGAAAAATTAAATAAAATGGGCGAAAAAGGCAAAATAAAATCAAGCTTCTAATAAGCGAACTTAAAACCTGTTACTATTACAATGTAATAGAACAATCGCTTTCCTTTTACATCTTCTATGCCTCCCCTTCGTTCACCTCGATTAATTTGTGTCTCCTCATAAATACAAGATGGAGCATTAATATGACGAACATTCGTTGTGGTATGAAATGAGCAAGAAATTATTTACAGAAATTGTGGAGCACAAGAAATTCCCTGTTGAAAAAAAAATAATCAAAGATTTCGGGTCGGGACGAGATAATTTTAATTGTTTCTCTGAAACTTTCACTTCACTAAAACCGCAGCCCCGGCCTGGCCTAGGAATATTTCAATCGATGGTGGGAAAATTACCGAGTTGGTAACATGATTAACTAGAAGGCGGACAAACTCTTGTAATGGTTTTATATATGGTATCATTAATTTTAGTTAATTTGTTTTCCGATCGATCGTACGTTTCCAACAAAATATGCGTTTTACGAACGCGACGGCCGTAAAACCATAGTAAAAAGAAGTGACACAAAAAGCAGATCTATAAACCATTCCTGGTGACCACGGATAAATTAAAACAAAAATTAAAAAAAGTTCCACCTGCTTTGTCAAATAATATAATCAAGTCCCCTCATCCTCTCATCCCCCTCGAAGGCGCGCCCTCGCCAGAACTATTTTATAGTCGATTTTGGCGATCGATGGATGATTTAATGAATTGGCGGAGAGAACAAATCCTCTTTTTCTTTTCTCGTTCTATTTTAATGGTCAGTTGAGACGCCTACAATAAGTTTGTTTTTATAACGCACAATAAAAGCTGAACTTTTACTCAGGTTATGGATAAAATATTTGAAAGTTGTTTTATTATATCGTTAAATGCGATGTATAAGAAATAAATGGGATATAATATAGATAATGGCTACGCTTAATATCACTTACGTATCGCTTTATGGCCCAAAAGTATTTGTATATCTTTCAAATGAAATTATAACGTGCGACCAACTGTCTCATGTGTCTCACGTAGATATTAAAAGCATTACTTCTGTTTGCCAATACTAATAATTCGATGCGTATTGATTCAGGATGAAAAAGCAACGGTTCTGAATTGAGGGGGCCATTTTCTTTCTCTTCTTTTTAAGTATATTAATTGCGGCGTAACTTTTACATAATCAATTTGATATCCGCCGAAAAAACGTTCCTTTGAAACTATAATCGCCGTGAAATGAAGCGAAGCGTCACACGTCAAAATTTAATGCTACAGAAGCTATAATTATGATTAAATTAACGACTTCGAATTTGTCTCATCTAGGAGAGAAGTAGGACAGATGCGCCAAAAAATATTATTCGTTTCGGACGAGAAACTTTCGACTTCCTGTATTTTTATTTTGCAATATATAAAATAAGGTTTGGTTCATACAATCATCGAAATGATTTGAAGCTTCCTCATTTCCTAAAATTAATTTAAAAAATACATTTCAACAGGAATGCTTTCGAACTGAATTTTGTGATCCTGGGGGATGACTTTTTCTCCCCAAATTCAGTGTCTCTCTCGAGTATCTTCAAAATGAAAGTGCTCCATATGGAACAAAACAGAGAGAATGAAGAGGAGAACTATTCTTCTCTTTAAAATAAGAGATTTCCAAGCCCCTCGGCCTTTCACTCTCTTTAAGGATCTTGAAATTGAAACTAGTTTTGGATTTGATTTTTTTTCTTTGTAGAGTTTTTAATTTTTCTTTTGTTTAGCTTATTAATACTGAGCTTGGTTGGGTTTAGTTTGCCTTGGAATTTGTAGGACCAGTTTTCTCTTACTTACAGTCGACCCCCGATTATCCGGCCTAATATGAACCGAACCTAGGCAGGATGATCGAAAAAGTCGGATAAGAATCTTTTTAATATTAAAACAAAATCATTTTTAATAATAATTTAATAATCTCATCTCTTGATTAAAGTCATCTCTAATTAAAGATGTGATTAAAATAAACAAGAAACGATATAGCTTTAAGCCAATTCGTGAGCAAGACGGTTGCAAAATAAACGTGTGACTCCCTTACAAATTTAAATTGGAGGTAACAAAAACACGATTTTTTACTTCTATGAATTGTCTTGATTGGAAAACGCGGCTTTTTATTTTCTAAAGGTCGGTTAAGACCAACGGATTCGGAGGATCGGTTAAAACGGTGGGCGGATAGTCAAGAATTGGATAATCAAGAGTCTACTGTACTTTTTTAATTTTTTTTTTTAATTTAAAATTGAATCCTCATACAAATTTTGAAATACAGTTGAGTGCAATTAGGTTGGTTTCAATTTGTTTCAACATGTAATTGGTTGAGCTTTGATTTGAACTTTTAACATTTTTTTATCGTTACTTTGTTAAGTTTTCGTAGGATGGTCGCTTTTTTATTTTTTGCTTGCAAATTATTTTCAAATTCTTGATTCCTCGATTTACGTCCGCTTAGCTTGACTTCAATTATGTTGAGCTTAAGATTGGTTAAGTTACATTTTTGTAAATTATCTCGAAATTCTTTTCTTCAGTTGGCTTCGCTTAGGATGAGTTCAGTTAAGTCTAGACTTGATATTTACTTTTAATTTTTTAGTTCTCATTTTCTTTTAGTTCTCGTCTCGTGTTGGGCAGAGTTTTGTTTGGATTGGATTGACCTTGAAATTGGTGGAACTCAATTTTAATTAGTCTTCACTTTTAGAATTTTTGTTGTATTTTAACCTGAAGGCTTCTGCGGCCGTTTTCCATAATTGAATTCTTGGCTTCCAATTGGAACAGCACGTCTCAGATTTCTTTTACTGCCGACGTTTCGTTTTTCGTTGCAGAAGAACTTTCTTAGGGCTGCTGGTGGTAGTGGCGATGGTGGTGATACTGCTGCTTCTCGTTGAGTCTCAATGGCTGACGAGAAGAAGCAGGAAGATTACCACCAGCAGCAGCAGTACCACCACCATCACCACCACCACCACCATCACTATACCACCAGCAGCAGCCCTGAGGAAGTTCTTCTGCACCCAAAAACGAAACGTCGGCACTAGAAGAAATCTACAGCAAAACCACCTCTCGTTAGTCGTTAAGACTTAACGAGAAGCAGCAGTAAGACCAGCAGCACCAGCAACGAAAAACAAAATGTCAGCAGCAGAAGAAATCCTAGACGTGCGACTCCAACCAGAAGCCAAGAATTCAATCACTTTTGTTATACAATTCTTTTGTTAATTTTTTGGTTGTAAATCATCTTTCCTAGGTTCCTATGTTAGGCTCGTTTAGGATGAACTCAGTTGGGTTGAGTCAAGAAAATAATTGTCAACATGAGGAAACATGCAAAAAAAGTTTCTGAAAGAGGAAAAGCTGGAAGGAGAACGAACAAAATAAATAGAGGAAAGTGGGCGAAGAGGAAACAAGAGGAGAGAGAAAGGAAAAGGAGAGAATAGGAAGATGAGAGGAAGAGAGGAGGGAGAAGAGGAATGAAGAGTCGAGAATAGGGGAGAGGTGGACAGAATTGAATGAAGATAGAAGACGATAGAGGAAGAAAAAGAGGAAAGAAGAGTAAACAAGAGGAAGAAGAGGAAAACAGAGGATGCAAGAGGAATCAAAAGGAACGAAAGGGTATTTATTGTAAAGGTCGGGAGGACACAGGCAGGACAACATGCACAAAGGATGTAATGCCGAGAGGCGACGATCCCCTCTGTTCAGAATGGTACAAGCTCTGATGGGTTGGATTCCCAGATGAATCCAACACTACGTTGGAAGGATTCTGGCCCACGTAGTCCTTGGAAGACTCCCCGATCTCTCAAGAAAACAAAAATTGGGTTGAGTTGCCCTCGACTTAATTTTCATTGAATTTTTAGTTTTAATTCTTTCAAAATCCCAAAATTCGTGGGATGGTCTTGTATAAGTTGATTTCAGCAAGGTTTGTCGCATAAGAAACCGTCAACGTTTTAAATTTTTTTTTTGTGCGGAGAACGCCTTCTGGTCTTAATCTTCTGTTGACTGATCCTAGGGGATGATTTTTCTTTCCCCGGTTTGTGTCTCTCTTGTTGGGTTGTTTTTGACACGAAAGGTACGCACTTCTTGATTTAGAACATAATAAAAAAAAGTGATGGAGATAGTTAAGAAAAAAAACGTTTATCTGTTTTTCATCGTAGCACTTAAAACGTTTTATAATTTTTTTTAATTTTTGGCTGTAAATTATCTCGAAATTCTTTTCTTCAGTTGGCTTCGCTTAGGATGAGTTCAATTAAGTCTAGACTTGATATTTACTCTTAATTTTTTAGTTCTCATTTTCTTTTAGTTCTCGTCTCGTGTTGGGCAGAGTTTGTTTGGATTGGATTGACCTTGAAATTGGTGGACCTCAATTTTAATTAGTCTTCACTTTTTGAATTTTTGTTGTATTTTAACCTGAAGGCTTCTGCGGCCGTCGTCCATAATTGATTTCTTGGCTTCCAATTGGAACATCATGTCTCAGATTTCTTTTACTGCCGACGTTTCGTTTTTCGTTGCAGAAGAACTTCCTTAGGGCTGCTGGTGGTAGTGGCGATGGTGGTGATACTGCTGCTTCTCGTTGAGTCTCAATGACTGACGAGAAGAAGCAGGAAGATTACCACCAGCAACAGCAGCAGTACCACCACCATCACCACCACCACCATCACTAACCACCAGCAGCAGCCCTGAGGAAGTTCTTCTGCACCGAAAAACGAAACGTCGGCACTATAAGAAATCTACAGCAAAACCACCTCTCGTTAGTCGTTGATACTTGACGAAAAGCAGCAGTAAGACCAGCAGCACTGTCTGGTCTTAATCTTCTGTTGACTGATCCTAGGGGATGATTTTTCTTTCCCCGGTTTGTGTCTCTCTTGTTGGGTTGTTTTTGAAACGAAAGGTACGTTCTTCTTGAGATTTAGGACATAATAAAAAAGTGAAGAAGATGTTTTTCATCATAGCACTTAAAACGTTTTATAATTTTTTTTTTTTTTTAGAGACTCACCTTTCGCCTTTCTAGGATTCCGTGTCACCGAAAACGCTTCCTAACTTAATAACCCGTACATATATTATTTAATGTTTCAATTTTACACTCTCACGAGTATCGAGGGCGTTGCAACATTTTAATCAATAATTTAAAACAAATTATTTTCTTTCGGCGCCTGCATGCTTTCCGTCGGACTTCATAAATTGTAACACTTGTAAGTCGTAATTAGTAATTAATTAATACACTGGAGACGCATGATATATTCGGCCCCTCCCTCCTCACGCATTTATTTCAATTTCATATTTATCGAAACGAAGTACGTATCCCCCTATACTTATAAATTATCAGCCAATCGATGTGAGACGTCGCCCGTCGTTCCAAGCGTGAAATATAAATTATGAAAAGTGAAAAACGACGACCGCGAAACGGTCCGTTTTGTCTAATTCTAGTGGGTGAGCGGAAAAACGTGTAATTAGAAAAAGCTGGCTTAAGGGAGAGATTTTCAGGGTTTAATTGCGTTCATATTTCAGGCGGTCCGCCACGTTGAAATTTTTATCCCGAATTGATTGTAAATGTACGATTTCATCGAATGCATTGTTGTAAGGGGGACGTGTAGTTAGCTATTCGGGTAACAAAATGCCCGTCGATAGCTCATTAGTGGATCAGGTCGAATGTCAAAGGTTTTCAGTTCCCTATAATTAGTTGAGCGCGTTGCCACGAGCGCCGCTGTCAAACTGAATTCTACGCCTAATACATACATCCCCCTGCTGTTTTATAATTTATATTGCCATTTCACAGTTTTGGGACGTGGTCGAATCTATATAATTCATCATGTGCAACCGAAATGTATATAGTTAACTTACTCATAAATTAATAACACAGAAATTAATGTACAATGACATCCAAAACTCATGGAACATTTCCTCCATCACTGTACTTATACATGCGTATTCCCTTTTCCCAAGATACGTTCGAATGCCTTATGGAAGAAGGCGCAGTAATACATTACTAGTTTGAAATACTCCAGAAACAAACTATTACTTTCACTTTCCTCCTTGATTCCTGTTTTGACATTTTAAGTAAATAAGGACCCTATCTTAGGACCTTTACGTTTTTTTTTTATCGTGGTAATAATAATAGAATGCTTTTCGAAGATACTATCTTGATCAATTTGCTCTCTTATTATAATTCACGAAAACCAGCCTGTAACTAAAACATAACAGTTGAGCCAACTCGAATCTATCGATGATGATGATAATGATGATGATGATGATGACGGATGTAATCACTCAAAGTCTTAAACGAAGGCGCAAATTAATTACCATTTCACATGTGGCCTTTAGTTTTCAGATAATTTCAGCCCGGCAATATTTTCTATTAAGATAGTTTTATAATTGCTCGGAGTTTCACAGTTATGTATCTCAGATGTATTGTGATGATACCACGGGTATCTATCCAATTATCTTCGCTGTGCGGCAATAATCTGAATTCATCTATATCATCAAAGCGTAATTATCGGCCTGCCGTATTTTTGCGAATTCTATCTTGTTATGTAAGGCTGCGTAAAAAAGGCATTTTGCGTCGTAAGCTCTCGGATCGCGTTATTTATCTTTTGCTTTTTTTTTCCTCCCAATAGGCGTTCGGCTTCGGATGAAAACGAAGGTAGTAGCTTGCTGCAATTGCGTCACTTTAAGAGTTTATTACACGCGCAAGTCTTCAATCGGCATATCTGTGAATTTGGTACTGAAACAAAATTTAATTGAAACCTTTTTTAAATTCTTGTTTATCTCCCGGTAAGGAACCTTTCAAGGACTACGTATTTTCCTATTGGGCCTTGTCTCATCTTCACAGGTCTCATTTTGGTGTTTACTTTGCGTTTGTTCTGATGATTATCTTCTCTTTTTTTGTCTGAACCAGTTTCGGCTTTCGCTATTTTCAAGAGTCTCTTGAAATGTTTGGACACAACAAGGAAATAAAAAAGCACCAAATTCCCATCAAACATGACCATGGTAACCCAAGAATTGTTGAAGAGAAAACTTTTCTAACCTATAAAATAACATGACGCTGAGGACATACATTCAAATAATGCTTCCAGTTTATTGAAAAGCGTAAATCTACTGGAAAGTTCAATGTATTAACCTTGATTGACTGAAATGGCAAGGTCACGTTATGAGAAGGTCCAGTAACCCTTCCCAACGTAAAGGGCAAAAAGGAAAATATACATTTTCTTGATAAATGGCATTGAAGCTTGAAGCCAGGAAACGATTGGTTTGAAGAACATTCGCCGAGGACGGCCAAAACCCACATAACATCACAAAGTCAATTGGAAGGTTAATGTTACTGAAGAACCATCCCGTAGACTCGTGAATTCAATCCAAACCTAAAGCCAAGCCTCTAAGAAAATCTGGCTCAAATCTAGAAGTGATTCAAAAACGAGAAGAAAGAAACTGTACTCAACACGCTCCCCGAAGGCTCAGGTAAATCAAATTCTGGAACTTCATCAAGTGAGGAAAGTTGAAATTGCCCGACTGGAAGAAGAAAGAGAAATGCCCAGAAGCATTTCCTCGATGAAGACTCAAAGAGATCTAAGGATAATTTGTACTAAAGCCTGAAGATTGAAGCTTGAAGCTTGAAGCTTGAAGAATTGTTGCAGGCCAATAAACATTTCTAGAATCATTAAAATGGTTAACCAACTTTCCTGAAAACCCAAGTTAATCCAGTAAATAAAACTTATCGTCTGGGTTCAAGTCTTAAGAAAATCCGAAAGGCCAAGTGGAGAGGGCTGCGCTTGCCCGACTTTGAGGACAAAGAGGAAAGTGAAGAACACATTTATTTTCTCGATAAAGTCTGAAGGACACCTACGAATTATTGACGATGAAGCATGGAAGTGGTCCCGGAAACAAGCTTGAAGAATTGTTCCTGTTGTGGAACGCGGCTAGCGAAACAAAGACAACTCAGGAATAGGAATAACGCTTGTTATTTTTGCACCTCCAAAAAGCTCACTCCCAATACAGTTTCCCAGGAAGTCAAAACCAGTAAACACCCATAGAGGAAATTGCAATTGTACCAAGTTTTTCGGAAACTCAAATTAATCAATCAGTGAAATTAACCATCTCGGTCAAGTAATGGGAAGATCCGAAAAGCCAAGTGAAGTGGATTGTGCTCATCTTACCAGAAGAACAAAAAAGAAAGTGGAAGTTCTCTGTAAAGTCTCCTAACGGTTTTGAAGTTTGATGAAAATGACTGCAGAAACAAGTTTGAAGAATATTTGCCTAGAAGTCTAAAGCCAGTAAACACTATTCTATAAGCAACAAAAAAGGAAGAGGAAAACTAAAGCATTCCTGCCAGTTCAAGCAAAGTATTCGAAACCAAGCCTCTAGCAAATATGACATACAAGTATAATGGCAACCGTATTTTTTAAGACAAAGAATCTGACTTGATCAACAAGGTGCCTTCAGATCTGGGAAGGAATTTTGAGCTAAACCAACTTTCTCTAAGCCCAAAGGTGATCTTAAGACCTGAAGTGCAAAGCGTATTGATGCGTTGAGAAGGCCGTAGAGTCCAAACAGAAAAGCGAGGTGTCGTCGATAAAATAAAGCAAACCGTAAAATGAAAGAAAGATGTAAATATGCGTTGGTTGAAATATCTTGAAATGTCTCTGAATAGAAACACTTGTAGTCCAATGACCCGCAATGCAGAGAATGTTTGTCCAAATATCAATTAAATACTTTTACAATTTGGGCCAAGTCAAAATAAAATTTGTAGAAAGCTTGACTGATATATGATGCACACAATCAACGATATTTGCTGCGAGTGAAGAGAGTTTCAAGTATTATTTTTGAATTATATTCTGCTGCTGCTGCTTAGAAAAAATTTTGAACTTTGACTGTTCGCTAAAACATACCTAAGTAATAATTATGGAACGCGTTTATATTAATCAATATGTAAATTTTTTTAATTTGATATTTCATGCTGCTTATGCTCCCAGTGGAGGAACCATGTGTTTAGTGAAAAATTTTGCGTGCGGTAAATTTTTCACGTTTAGACGGTGATGCATCACGCTCATTAATCATCTAACGTCCGTTCACTGACAACGTATTAACATATTATGATGTTCAGCATCGTGTTTTCGTCGGCGACTTCAATGGATTTCAAAATGCAAATGCAAATTAGCAACTGCAATTAGCATACGCGGACGACTTTCGCGAAGCGACCACGCGCTCGTTTGACAGACAGAATTTTCGATTTCGATTTGTTTGCGTACGTTTTTTGATATAAGTAACCAAAAAAAAACAAAAAGAGCTTACGCTTACGCTTCCACTAATGCTGTTTGCGTAACGTCATTGTGTTTGTTATTATTTATGCTTTTCTGTATTCATGTTTTTTCTCCATGGGGAATTACGGGCGTATTAGCATATATGCTCTTTGGAACGTTCGTTAACAATAACGATGACGTGTGTGGCTGGCTGAAAGTACCATTTTCGAATATGAAAATATTTATTTTTAATTCGATTTAATAGCGTGAAGGTCAGTTGGTGAAGTGAATACGAGGCATAACACGCTCTGTGACCTGGGAGGATGTTACTTACACATACATACACATACAAACAAACGTATTTTTTATAATCATCATCCGATATAGGATCGCAGCATTTATTAAAAATTGAAAATTAATATTACAAAATCAGCTGTATTAAGAAGAGGATTACCCAGATAGTTCAATTAATTATAATTAAAGTCATTAACGAGGACTCTCCGGATAATTACAGGGGCTTACCAACAAGTTCGATTACCTTTACAAACACAAACCAAGACGATTTTGTCTTTGGCATTTCGAGTTATGCAGTATATTTCGAAGCGGCGCATTCTTAATTAGACGAATCTGTTCAATTAGAATGCCCCCGACGCAATCTGAGTAATACGCACACTTGCTGGCTCAGATTGAAAATTTAAATCGCAATTTATTTTCGCGTCGACGTCTGCAAGTGGAAACGACGAGCGCATACATGTATTGGGAATAATCGCCGGTTTCATTGGTGCAATTAATAAAAATTAGCCGGGGTCGACCAGGTCGAGGAACAAGGAAAAACCTAAACGGGTAGATCCAATTATGGGAAAAGGCGGCCGTTTCTAGAACTACTTCACGTATTGTGTTCAGCCTTTTTAAAATCCATGTAATTGAACCGAGAACGTCATTCTCGGACTTACGTAACAGCGCTAATACAATTGGACTTTCTAGGAATAACTAAAAACAAAGTTGCACCGACGATAGCAAGAACTTTCAAAAAAAAATCTTAAACACAGTTAAGCATGTCTACATGTGTACGAGACGTACGGAAATAAATTCAGCTTGAACCAAGAGCTTTTGCTTCACCATTATCTACATATTAACGAAAGAATTTTACAAAACTGGCAACAACATAAAACGTAACAACCGAATTCTTAAAGCCCAAAATAAATAAGACACCAAAAAAATTAAAAATGTTATTTCGAGAAGATAATAATATGTAGTTAGTTAATAAAAACCACGTCGTAGATTAGACTTACAGTTAGATTGCACTATTGCAATAAAATAAACATGTTACAAAAGGAAGTAATAAGATGGAAAAGAAAAATTACTCGTCTAAAAAATTAGGGGAACACAATACGACAACACTACTCTTCAAGTTTCTTCGCTAGTTTCTTCCATTCGATCTCTCTCTTCTTTCAATCATCGATCCCCAGTCCTATGTGAATCTTCATTGTATCCAGCCACGTCGCTTTTAATCTACCCCTTCAGTTTTTCCCCATTTCCCTTCTGTAAACATCCTCTTACAATATGTTAAGATACTTCCTTGTCCACATATTCCACTTTCTTCTCGATTTGTTCGAAGTAATAAGATAGAAAAGAAAAATTACACGTCTAAAAAATTAGGGGAACACAATACGACAACACTACTCTTCAAGTTTCTTCGCTAGTTTCTTCCATTCGATCTCTCTCTTCTTCCAATCATCGATCCCCAGTCCTATGTGAATCTTCAGTGTATCCAGCCACTTCGCTCTTAATCTACCCCTTCAGTTTTTTTCCCCATTTCCCTTCTGTAAACATCCTCTTACAATATGTTAAGATACTTCCTTGTCCACATATTCCACTTTCTTCTCGATTTGTTCGAAGTAATAAGATAGAAAAGAAAAATTACACGTCTAAAAAATTAGGGGAACACAATACGACAACACTACTCTTCAAGTTTCTTCGCTAGTTTCTTCCATTCGATCTCTCTCTTCTTCCAATCATCGATCCCCAGTCCTATGTGAATCTTCACTGTATCCAGCCACTTCTCTTTTAATCTACCCCTTCAGGTTTTTTCCCATTTCCCTTCTGTAAACATCCTCTTACAATATGTTAAGATACTTCCTTGTCCACATATTTCACTTTCTTCTCGATTTGTTCTACTCCTCCAAAGCACATTTTCCATTCTGGTTCCTCCAAAAATTCAACATTTTAAACTCCAGAATTGAGAGCTTCATTTCGATCCTCTTAGTCCCAGTTTTTCAATCTCAATTTAACTTTAATCTTTATTTTATTTTCATATACTCCTGAAGTTGGACTAACATTAGTCAAGCTAGGTGTCAGATAATTTATCGATTTTTCATTCCTCTTCTTATTTGTATTATTGTTTTGATTAAATTCTGACTGGTAGTTTCGTTTAGATTGTTATCTCTTCTCTTAGTTTCTTTGTTTAGGTTCTCCCCTTTCTTTTGCAAGTTTATATTACTCCAAGTGCTTTCCAGTGCTTATTTTTTTGGTTGTGCACTTTTAAATTTCGTTACTTCTTCTTCACTTATTTTATAACTTGCCATTCCATCTTCATTCTCCATTTTTCTCATTCTTTTTTTCCTCATTTTATGTCATCAATTATTGCACAATGGCGCATGTATTCTTACTTTCTGATTTTACCTTCAATTCTTCCTTCATTCTGGATTTTGGAGAGATTCTAATTTTTCAGTTTTAAATCCTCTCTTCATTCCTTTGACTTTTTCTCGTTTCCTCTTTTGAGAGGAGCTAACTTCTTTAAAACTCCATACCTCTTAATTTCCCCCCTCACGTGAATCGGAGGCGTTCATACTTCAACTTTATTTTCTTCCTTTCTAAAACCTGCATCCCATTTGCTTATCGCTTTAAACTGCAAGCAAAGCAATCTTCATTTCCTTCTTGTTGCTACTTATCGATCCCATCATTTCTATTTCTCGCCATCCACTAAACTTACCTAAAAGCTCCATTTTCTTCTTTTCCCTTTTCCCCTCCTTATCTCCATCCTTCCTGGGCTCTATAACCCGAACACAAAACAAATTGTTTCAAATGCAAATATTTGCAAAAAAAAGATAAGAAAAAAAATGAAACCTTTAGCACGAGCTGAATATATAATTTTTATTTACCTTATGTTGACGTTTTGCCAAACAGATTGTTTGCTTTTCAATAGTTTTGAAGCTATTCAAAGGTTTTGGAAAACCAAACAATCTGTTCATGAATTTATCTTTTGCCAATAAAATTATTATTATTATAAGCCTCATCAATTGGAGTTACTTTTACGATTTATAATTTTTTCACTGACACTGAGTGACCATGAGACAAGAATTATTTTCATTTTGTGCATTGGATGCCGATCGCGAGCATATAACGTCATGATTCTGATTATCGTTCTGTATAATCTGACCTTGGTCGCCTGGTTGGTATTTGCTTCGGCCTTAGCATACTGTTCAGTATTCCGTCTCCATCCCCGTATAATTCTGTTTTCCATTTCTTCTTCGTTCTCAAGTGTTTAAAGAAATTTACCATTTCAAAGTTTTCTGTGTTTTTCGAATTCGACATCTATCGTCTCTACAATAGTCCCTTTCCTACAACCAAATACCGTTGTTCTTGCCTGTAGTCCATTGATGATAAGGGACCTCCTTACTTTAACGCCGTTCTTCTTCAAAAGCCGTGTGAGGGCCAGAGTCATTTAGTTGAAAAACATTTTGTGGGAATTTTATTTTTGATATCCTGGCATGGCATGCTTCTTATACCCGAGTCACACGCTCTCCTAAAATCGATAAACATTAACTGGTGTACTTCGTTTTATTTAATTTGCGCCATTCTTATGGTGAAGACCTGGTCTACTATTTCATTTTTATATCCTTTTCGGTATTCCCCTACCATGTTGTACTGCTGCCTTCTTCGGATGATGCTTGCTAGTATTTGGCGTACCATAATTTTTGAAAGATTTGACTAATAACTAATTTCCTAAGTCTTTTTTAGGATTGCTATGAGTAATTTGATTTAAATCTGAAGGTAAATGCAGACCCCATCAGAGCCTTTTGATTTTTCTTAGCTCTTGCGTTGTCCTCTGCCAAGATTTGTTGACACTTTGCTGCTGTTTTAAAACTCTTCTTCTATTGTACTCTTTAATTAGGGCATGAAAGCTTGAAGATTTATAATCCCACTCAATTTGCTGATCCTTCCAAAACCTACTTGATTGGCTGGAGATCCGCACTAATGGCGGGTCCATCGGAAACTCTGTTATGAACAGAGTATTCTTAGAAAGGCTTTGTAAAGACCAAACAATTAACTTTATTTGAGTTAAGCTCCGTCGCTTTGCAAAAATTATTTTGCTTTCTGAATATACCTCTTAGGCTCGGTTTCACCATCACAGTTTAACTTTAAGCTCCGTTTTATTCCTATGGAAACAATTATCCTTGCAATTGCTGCCATGGGAATAAAGCGAAGTTTAAAGTTAAACTGTGATGGTGAAACCGGGCCTTAATGATTTTAGAACTAACTTTAAGGTTTTGACTCCCAAGGTCAGTTTAGTTTAAAATTCCAAAATCATAATACCAAAGTATCGGCGAGTTTATTTACCCTGTCAACGCTTCTGTGCAATATTTTCAATTTCTAAACTGCCAAGCCATAAGTCCAAACAGTATTCTAAAAGAAAAAATTTAAAAGATGTTTCCAATAAACGTTTAGAAAATTCTTCCCACCTGTTTTTCTTTCATAAGATTCGTGATTTTTAATCGCAACTTAGAGAGAGTCTTGCGTTTCTTACAGAAAGCAAAAAATTTCGTATAAAAACTAAAAATGTGCAGGAGAATTATCACATAAAAAGTTATAATAATAAAGGCAAACATGAAACGTACGAGAATACATCAAGAGTTTTTTTCTATTTATCTGAAAATACTTTGTAATTTACATGTTAGTGCCAAACAAACACGAGGTATGTAAAAAAAATCAAGAAAACTATTTAAAAACAATTTCACGATTTCTAATTTTAGGAGAAGATGACAATGATCGATAAGTCAAATAATAATTTAAAACATGTCAGTATAAAATGCAACACAACTTGATTGCTCATTTATGAGACTATTATGTCAATCTTTAAGAAGCAAATTTCAGTTTTGCCAAATTGATGAAAGGTGATATCTCAGTCGTTTTCGACCTCTCGGTATTTGCATTCCAGTTTTCTTACAACGCCTTCAAATTAAGTTTCAAAGAAGTGCATACATCACTTTGTCATACTTACGACAGGGAATGGTTATGTCGTCTGTGTATTAAGAAATCTGTGATATTTTAGAGTATGTCTTCAATAGAACTACATCTCTGGACTGATACTCGAAGCTTCTTCACCACACTTATGTAATATTGCGAGAACGAAGACGTGAAAATAGCCAGTGATTGAAATTAAGGCAGAAGTCATTCCGTAATGTTCCCTTTTATTCCTTTGTTTTATTTTGTTTTATTCGACTTGCGTTTTTAAATATTTCTTTCCACCCCTTATCATATATCACAGTAAAGGATAATAACGAACACTACAAAAATTTGTAGCATGATCAGCAATCCCCTTTTCTTGCTTAATCACAAATGGGAATGGTTATGTCGTATGTGTGTTAAGAAATCTGTGATATGTTAGAGTACGTATTCAATAGAACTCCATCTCTGGACTGATACTCGAAGCTTCTTCATCACACTTATGTAATATTGCGAGAACGAAGACGTGAAAATAGCCAGTGATTGAAATTAAGGCAGAAGTCATTCCGTAATGTTCCCTTTTATTCCTTTGTTCTATTTTGTTTTAATCGACTTGCGTTTTTAAATATTCCTTTCCGCCCCTTATCATATATCACAGCAAATGATAATAACGAACACTACAAACATTTGTAGCATGATCAGCAATCCCCTTTTCTTGCTTAATCACAAATGGGAATGGTTATGTCGTATGTGTGTTAAGAAATCTGTGATATGTTAGAGTACGTATTCGATAGAACTCCATCTCTGGACTGATACTCGAAGCTTCTTCATCACACTTATGTAATATTGCGAGAACGAAGACGTGCAAATAGCCAGTGATTGAAATTGAGGCAGAAGTCATTCCGTAATGTTCCCTTTTATTCCTTTGTTTTATTTTGTTTTAATCGACTTGCGTTTTTAAATATTTCTTTCCGCCCCTTATCATATATCACAGCAAATGATAATAAGGAACACTACAAAAATTTGTAGCATGATCAGCAATCCCCTTTGCTTTCTTAATCACAAAAAAAAATCCGATTGTTATGGTTCTATCATATCAATCTACCCTTTAAGTGTGCTAAGTTTGAGGGTGCAGCACGATTTAAATTTGTATTCGTTTCGTGTTTAGTTATGACTTATGACATTAAGAAAGTATGAAAATAAATTATTGAAACCTATCCCTATATTAACAGTACTTTTTTTAGTTCTTTTAGTAGTCAAGAAATGGTCAAATTGACGTTTCGCTTTAAAGTTAGATTAATGACGATACGTACTTTCTTTCTGTCGGTTTTTCTGATACTTACACACTAAATACTTTTTGTGTTTAGCTTCATTTGATCAGAGCAAGCAAAAGAAAAGACCTAAAGTTGTTTTTCAATAGAGTTGTGTTTATTTTTGACCACCCGGTACTTGTACTACTACTACATGTATATCGTTTTTCTCGTAATACTCACGAACGAAGTTGCAAAATCGAAGAGTATGTGGACTTATTTATATTTATGGTGTGGGGTGGTGTACATAAAGAACCGCGATTAGCGAGATACTAATTGACTATTACACTAACTGGGACTTCATGGTTCATAAATCCTGCTCGTAATTATAGCGGGCGTCCAGCGTAGTCTCCTCGACGGATCTAGTTTCGATGCAGAGGGAAAAAAATTCGCCGCCTCTTAATGCAATTACGCTAATTATGTATGTACGAAAAATATTTTCGAATTTCTTTGGTTGTTCTTTTCTCTCTCTCTCCCTCTTTCATTGGAGAAAAAAAGTGCTTATCAATTATAAACAACAACCGATGTTTTACGGTTCGTACCAAAGAATTATTATGATGTATGTAGTACGTGAAGTTATTAATCTTAGCAGAATGAAAAACGCATGTATGAGAACAATTAAGCGAGTAATTGCGGCATTATTTAGCGCGATTATGAAAATTTCCTGTAAATGACTGTTTATGGTTACAAATACAAAGAAATAAATTTACTTTATAAACATATTTGTATTCAAATGAGCCATCAACAGAACATTCTTGAGAGGATCGGGAACTAAAAAACGTATACCTATGTACGCATTATAATTATGTTGGATCGAGTTTCTTATAAAATCGTTCTTCTTTTCTTTACTTTATTTTATACAAAATTTCTCTTAAAACGGAAGAACGCCTTTCATTACAAAACATCGCCGAGAGAATGTAAATTCATAAGACAATTAGGCCTCGCAAGGAAAAACCAACTAATCCACATCAAATGTAATTAATTACAATAATGAATTCCTACAAATTAGTTTTAAGTGATGCTGTTGAATTAATTGCCAGGCCGAGTCTCGTCAATCATTTTTACAGTCATTAAGACGACTTTCCTGCCGTTATCGTCACGACGAGGACTTCCTTCGGTTAGTTAATAATTGCGTAATGATATTTAGGGACGACCTGACGTTCAGGTGGCGATGCAGCTCTTAAGAAAACTGAAATGTTTAGTACCTCATCTGTGAAATGGCCGGGCGTTTAATATAAACTTTGCCGGTAATTACATCGTTATTTTTACCGGTAGGTACGTGGTTCCCATAAACGAACAACCTTGTTATTACACCTGCTACTTTCTTTTATTAAACCCGTTAGATATTTCCTTGCGTGTAATTCAGAACGCTCGTTGGCGTACTTTGAGCTGTTTTGCTCCGTGAGTTGCAGAAACCCTTTTTCGCAGAAACTCCTTTTCAAAGAAGTAAACTGAAAGCTTCTTGAGTTGATTCGATCCAATCCTTACAGTAAATAAACATCTGCAACAAGAAATCCAGAAGTGTCTGGGCTGCAGATCTGGTTTGAAGATAGAACACGTTCTATTTTTTCGGAAAGTTTTGATTTAATCTGGTTTTTCACGTAGGTATACATAATTTAAATCGTACAAAAGTTAGGGACGGTGTAAAACGGTCTTCACACGCGTTAACTTTTAGGTGTTCGATGAAATTTTGCAAATCAACTTAGCGCGTTCACATCCAATTAACTCCTCAGCTTCAGCTCGAAAGAATTCTCCGATTTCTTACGTAAGAAGCTGCCTGTGAATAATTTTAATTTAACTTCTACATACGAGGAATGCACCGGGGAATTTCCGTTTCACCGGACATTAACGACATTAATGAGGCATTAATTCGTTTTTTATTTTCCCGAATGAACATAAAAAAATCGGACGATTATATAGCGTGTTTGCCACATTTTTTTTTCTTTGAGATTTGTGCGAATTTCCAGCTGTTCAAATTGAAATCAAAATGATTATTGACCAGTCCATTAAAAAAATGTACCTTGTCCACTCCTGAACATTAGTCTCTCCTTGTCCTTGCTTCCTACATTGGAGACATGCTTCACTAGTTTCCCTTCTCTCTCCTTCATACGCGCCACCTTTCTTCTCTACATCTCTTTTGGTATTTCCTAAGTCACCTTCCATTTATGTTCTTCTCGTTCCGTCTTTCTGAAGCTTATCCTCAAAAATACCTGCGCACAACTTCATTTGCTTTGCAAAACTGTAATCATCGTTTCCGTTCCATAAGTTAAGATCAAACGAATCTTCCTTTTATTAAAAAAAAAAATCTACACAGTAGTTTAGTGGACTAAAGGATTCGGAGGAAGAGCAGCTACTTCTTTTGAAGCAGCTGATCCGAATCCTTCTGGTCAATTCCTGTTTCTTGTGTCACTTTCTTTTATGTGTAGGATAATGGGCTAATAAAACATTATTATTATTATTATTATTATTTTACGAGGCGAGAACGTTTTGTGGAAGATGCACAGAAAAGTTCTTTTTATACTTCGAAGTCATGGCTTTTTCGTCCGCTTTGCTTCACCCAGTCCAATTACATGGCCTCGTTCAACCTCCAGGTTAAAGTTCCTTTGACTCCTTCTACTTTTGTACTTCTGGTTCCATCATCCCAAAGCTTACTCGTATCCTCAATGATATCTTCTCACGGCTTTTTGTTGATTTGCAAAACTTTCGAAAATGTTTCTACTTCACAGATTAAAATCAGGAGAATCCTAAGTGTTTAAATAAAAAACAACCTGCGTTAATTATGATTTGGATTTTTTTTATACCGTACGAAGCAAAAATGTAGAACAGTTAATCATTCCTTTTGTATTCTCTAAGTCATCACTTTGTTTCATCTTACCTATCATCTTCGAGGATTACCCTTATTGTACTGTTCACTGAATTGGTTTGAAAACTTAGAAACTGTCGCCCCAATACATCTGAACATTAATCTATCATTTATATTCAGAAATGATAAAAGAAATAGGATATAATCAGTATGCTGTAAAGAAGTTGATTCATCCCGCAAGGGGTCGCTGAAAACTTAAAGAGGGTCGATGAACCGGTAGACGTCAATTGGGGGTTGAAGATCTTTTAGGGGTCATTTGGAGCTTGATGGACTATTAACGGTCGTTTAAACAGCTTTATTTTCTATTTTTCTATTGCCTATGCCTACTTATTTCTTTATACATCTAGATGGGCAAGAGCCTTTAAAAATCCTTAGGTTTTCGTTGAAAATGTATGATTAGTTATAAACAAAAAATAAAAACATTATTTCAAGTTCGATTAAACACTTTTCCCTTTTGGACAAGAAATGACTCTCTCTAAATAATTCCCATCATGTTTTGATTCTGTATTTTTTGTTTAATTTTGAAAAAAATAACAATTTCTTCGAGAATGCGATTATTAAAACAATTTTTATTTGCAGACGAATGAGCAATAATTGAGTTTTAACTTTGGATTTCCTTTAAATTAATTCAAAGGCAGATTGCGAAGTCATTAATCAGAATATCAAAGCGAATATGAGACGCTACTTAAAACCAGAATGGAATAGCTTTCATTTTTGGTCGAGAGCTGGCGCTTTGAATAACAAACATGGCTTGACTTCATCTTGAATTTTGAAGTTAAATCATCCCGATAGCTATAGATAGATTCGGCTGAGAACGTCAAAATGCCGATGCAGAAACTTCGATTAAGGTCGTTTTCCTTTCGGTCAAAAGATGGCAGCACAGCGTACATTTTTAATTGGCCCTGCCTTATTTCAGCAAAATGTACTTCAGCCATTCATAAGAAAGAATGGAACTGCAGCAACTGGCGCCAACACTTGAATTTGACATTGAAATTAAGCAAGAAAGGTTATTTGATACTGACGGGACTTTTTTTTTGCTGAAATTTGACTTCGAAAGAGCAAACTAGGTTAGAAAGTATTATCAATTTGACGCTGACAGAACCTTTTTTTGTTGAAAGATTCTGCCAGACTCTAACTTTCTCGTTAGGCGCAAGTTGTCGTAGCTGTTTGCCATTATGTACTGTGACACCGTCAGCAAAAGGCACATTTATTGGAATTAGATTTTCGTACCAAATGGTTTAGTTCCATTTATTGTCATATTTTTATAATTCGTCTGGGAACACCAGAGGCCTGAGCACACAACCCTGCCTTATCCTCTTTCAATTTTACAGTTTACTCGCTGTCAAGTAGGTGATCTTGTCGTGTATAGTAACTTTTACTGACCACAATTACTTTATGACTGACTTGCTTTGCCTTTTCCCAGATTTTGTTACCTCCATTCCTTCCACTTTTTTTTCTAATGTTCCAGATTTTGTTTCCTCCATTCCTTCCATTTTTTTTTCTAATGTTCCACTCTTGAATCCGTACTGAACATCCGAAAGAGTCATTTCATTTATTCAACAATAACAATGAAAGACCTTTAAACGTAGGAACATGTAACGTGTGATGGTAGGTTTATACAGTAACTAAACTAACTAACGCATAATAATTAATCTTTTAGGGCCATTTTCTCAGTGATAGTTTAATTTTAATCTTCAATTTATTCCCATAAAAGCAATTACTTTTATAAAAATATACGTATAATTGAAGATTACAATTAAACTATGACTGAGAAAGCAGTCCTAAAAGTTTGATTATTTGTTACGTGTTAGTTGTTAGTTTAGTTGCTGTATAAACCCACCATAACAAATAATGAAGGAATGGGAAGCTCGTCGGACATAGTACAATGGCACCTTGGCGGCTAATAGATCTTGAGCAGTCTGCTCTCTGACAAACTGATCGATTAGTTGCGGGACGGGGAGAAACGTGGTCCTTGACTCGTCTTCTGGTGCGGTCGTAACTTCTCTAAAGACGGCGGAATCCAAGAAGATGGAGTTGTCCACAGACTCCTCTTAGATGACCGCGTGTCTTGGAGAGGTAAGGGATGTTACTGGAGATTGCAGTCTTCGTAGAACATAGTTGACTGGTTTACTAGATATATGAGACAGCGTTTGCCTGACTACAGCAATAGAGCGCTGGGCTACCGTGCTTGTGTGTCGTCGGACTACAAGAGAAAGCGCGTAACGTGTGTATGTGATCTGTCAGAAGTAATCTCTGGGTATAATGCTCTGACAAAAACTGATTTGAATCAGCTTCAACGGCTTGAACTGACAATTCCGTATCATTGAATGGACTCTCGTTCGAATCAGTGATGAGTGTAAGCAGTCTTTATTCTGTTTGCCCCGACAGTTACCGCAGTGACCTCATGAGGTACGCGACACCATTTGCTAGCCAATCGGGAATAGAATGCAATAGCGTCTCAATTCGCTGAAGGACCCCGATTTCGTGTTTGTATAAACGGTCACCATCATGACATTGTTTTGTTGCAATCAACGCGGCGTTAGGGTCTGTATTCCTGTCTAGAATCGTTTATAATAAAAGAACAGACATGACAGGTATGTCAGTTTGGAAGATTAATGGCGGACAAAGCAATGGACCAATCAAGGAAACCAAATCCCTTTATAAAGAAACCAACTCACTTGACTGGTCAACTGTTTGTTTTCGCCGTGAATATTCCAAATTGACACATCATGTCAATATTTACTTTTAAAATCAATCCAATTATTATTATTATTATTATTATTATTAAAAGAAACCTAGAGTCACTATAAAATGTAAGTCAATGAACAGATTTGAAATCTTAACCTACATTTTGTAGTAACTCGAGGCTTCTTTTCGGTGGAATTTTTATTCAAAACTTACTTTTAGTGTAAAGGACTCTATTCCTGGTCAGGTCCTATTTTATATTTTGAAACTGAGCTTTGAAGTTAATATCATTGTAAAGCTAGAAACGAGGGATTTTGCGGAGAACGCGAGCATAAAGCTGAAGCGAGAATTCAATTGAAATCAAAGTAATTTTCACTATTGGACAACAGATGGCGCTATCAAGGACTCAGATTTAGTAGAGGAAATTCGAGGAGAGACGCGGTTCCAACCGGAAGCCAGGAATTCAACAATGGACGACGGCCGCGGAAGCCTTCAAGTTAGACATAGATTTAATTAAAAAAAAAATATTTTTACTGAAAATGTAATTGCGAAACCGTGTTATCGATGACATCGATGATGACAGACTAAATTCTTTGAAACAGCAGATGGCGCTTCCAAGAGTTCAAAATGCACTTAATTACACCTACAATATGATTTTTTTTTACCAACCCGCACAGAAAATATTAGGTATGACATTTAATACCTATGATTCGCTTTTGTGTTAAATTTTACAAGTACCTACTCAACTGGCAAACGAAAGAGTCATTTTTCATTTATTAAAATCGGATTTCTGAAAGCGTATCTAAAGTAGCAAGAGGAGAAGGGAGGGGGGGTTGATGAAAACTTACTTTTATTCTAAGAATACTTACAAAAAAGGTTCGTAAATCCGTGCTGTAATGATAAGTAGAAGAAATTGGATCACTTTTAAATATAAAAGGCAAGAGAAAAAATTTGTGATACCTAACGACTTTTAAATTTTTGCTTTCTCTTTCTACATCTATATTAAATTCCTTGTAAATTATCTACCTCGTAAGTGAAGAAAGAATTCTGTTAAATTTTACGTACATCTTTCCGCTTGCACATAAAATGAAGGCGTCTATCTCAAATCTATCTCATGAATACACATTGCCATGATCTAATCTGCCTCTTAATTTAATGCTTAAGTTTAAATTTTATATAGCTTATATTTCAAAGTCAGATTTAAGTATTGCCACCAAACTACACTCTCACTGTTTCCTAGGATTGGCTGAGATATTCTTTGGCTGAAGTGTGGCGGGAATCAAGCACGTCACTCCATCAGACCCTCAGTAGAGAGTATGTATATCTCTCACGTCAATAGCACCATCTATTGGTCAACCAAAGATTTTAAATAGACAAAGACGCCGATAGGTTTCTGTGAAATAAGTTTCATATTTTCATTGTCTTCACTTCATTTGTATGACGCCTGTACCTATATCGGGTGTTCATTTTCAATACGAAGCATAGCAGGTTAGTCATGCTAACGGTAGAGAATACAGATCCCGCCATATTAAGTAGTCACAATCGAGTGGTCACGAGACCACCATTCCAAACGGTCTATCAAAAATCAGATTTCTTTGTAAACTTTGCGTATGAACATATTAGACAACAAAATTGTGACATAAAAAAACGTGGAAATAAAAGACCAACTAGCCTAATGAGAACAAGAATAACAAGAGAAACATTGCAACGCATGTAACATCCCACATGTTAGCATACAAGCGACTGTTACATATCCACCGCATAACACGACATCCCCTCTTGATTACGTTTGTCGATGTATGCCGATTTAAATTATGTGCCTATTTGGAGTGGTTTTATCTGTATATAAAGAAGAAAGTAAGTTTAATCTTTAGAAAAAGTGTTTAATTAAATTAATGTTTAATTAAATAGGAAATAGATTGCATTAGCTGATCAAAAAAAGAGAAAGTTCGTGTACTATTAATGTTGTAAACAAAATTCTTGGCAAATTCACAAAATTAATTTTGTACACAAACACATTCGCTACTATGTAATTATACAGTATGATCAACAGAGTATAATAATTGCTTGTAAATACCACACTTAACCGACCAATTGTTAGGACGGTAGCAGCGAATCGTAATTGTCCCCATTATCGCCATTAAGACTTAATCAGTTATTAATTATTTATTTATCTTTATTACTATCAATTATGAAAATTATTTAATACTTTTGCGTTTTGAATGTTAACGGACCGTTGTTGTTGGTAATGACCGTTTGGTTTGCGATTTTCCTTCCGTTTTGAATCGATTCAGTTTAATGAGTGGCAGGTTTGATTTAGCTGAATGAATAAAGAAATCCTGCACGTATGATTTATTTATCTAACGTAATGTACACGATCGAGGCGCTGTCAATTAAAATAGTTCTTTCGCCGCCGTTTTTGAAACGGCAATTTGAAACGTCAAATCTCCCGATCTATTTAGCGGACGTGCGCGTTTTCTCGTTTATTGTTGGAGAAAATAGACGTCGCTAATAATACATTATGACATCTGTTTGTTGCATTAGGCGTGGACTAGTTCTTTATTGTCATCGTGCCATCGCGACTTACCAGAGATTTCCATCAACACAACGGGAGTCGTCTAAGAACTTGGCACCTCCTGATTTCACTATTATCATCGGGTTCATGCACAATAAAATATGTTTAGAACGTCGTAATTTTAACGCGATTTATACTTTTGAATATTCATGCACATTCGGGCCCCAAAAAAACGCCACTTCCTTACATGATTATGATTAAATTAATGTATGCCGCGCCGCCGTTTTTTGTTGTATTGCGCCGAAGCATTAAGGATCTTTATTACCATACATTAAATTTTCGGTATCGCGTTATTTTACTTACGGTGAAAATTTCGTATAATTAATTTACATTTATCTACATACACTTGACTTTCAAATGCGGAACTTTTACAACTAGGTACACGTTATACATGGGGGGGTTCATCAATTATTGTCGCTGATATAAACGCGAAAACCCCCCAAGAAAGAAAAGAATCCACATGGGAAACTTTGGTTATGAGAAAAAGCAGAACAAACACGTACAACGACGCTCCCCGTAAATGATACCATTTGACAGTTTCCTGTTCTTAAGGGTGCGGTTTGAGCGTCGTAGTACATAGAGTTTTAGTTAAGGTTCCATATGTAAATAAGCGTCGTAAATAATGAAATGGATCTGTCTTTGCGCAACTGAACAGTAGACTTAAAAATCTTTATCTACCTTAATTATATACCAGCTATAATTTACGATGAATTGTGGCCAGAGAAAGACGAAAGGACACACGGCCCGAAGATCATATTAACATTGCCGAAAGATTAGGACACATTTATGTGTAACGTCTGGCTTTCTACTCACGTCAGTTGAAGCAATCAGTTCGTTTTTTTTTACCCAAATTACCGCGCCAGTATTGCATTGAGTGTTAATATTTGGGGCAAACAATTATCTCCCATGCAAATTAGCTACTCGTACATCCTCTTACCTAGAGGAATTTTTGGTTATTTTGCATTCGGAGCTTTGCTGCGAAAGCTCTCTCGACTTGCGGCCCATGCAATATTCAAATTTATTGATTTCAAATGAATTAATTCAAGTATGAGGCGAAATGCTCTGCGTTCTCGTCGTCTGCTAACATACGAAATAAAAACAAGTAATTATTTTATTGGCTTCGTTAAATATTAACGTGTTGGAAGCGGTACAGTCTGCGTCGACGAGAATTTTATCGATTGATTTCCACTGTGTGAGTGTGTGTACAGAGTTGGTTTGAGTGCTTTACTAGCCAGCGTTTAGCTGACCTTCCGAGGCTGTTGTTGCCTTTAAGAAGTAAATTGCAATAGAAATCATCGTTTTATTGGAAAAAGATAAGTCAAAGCGTGTAGATCAAAAAAAGAGAAAACTAAGAGAGATTTGTTTACCACTAATAATTAAAAAGTTGTGTTCGTTTTGAAGCAGAATAAAAAAATAACAAAAAGGTCTATACGTAGCCAAAAGAAATCGTAATTCAGGAGTGGTGATGGTGGGACGATTCGCCGTCGTCAATTCGTCGTAAAAGCAATTCGCCGTCCACTCAACTTACCGTCCATCCAATTCGCATGTTACTGCTTTATTTAGTTTGATGAGCTTTAAAGCACTTTCTGACTTTCTATTTTCGATATCCAAGTTACACCTACGAATTGAATGAAAATAAGTATAATGTCAGTAAGTTTCAAGTAAATTAAAATGGACTGTACTATTATTTTTCTATTTCAAACCAAGATAAATTCTTAATTACAGTATGACCATCGTAAGACATAAAATTACATTACATTACATTATCTTCACATAATCATAATTGTACATATAGTTTTTTAATGGAACCCCCAATTTTTTTATAATTTTAAATGACGTGCTTTCATGAAAACAGTCAAGATTATAAAAACGCGTTGCAAAGAATACAGAATCAATTACGAACTAAGCGTGTGAACTTTTTATATACAGAATCAACTGTAAACACCCTCGCATATCTCAGCAAATCATATCAAAGGAAAACACTATAACTGCGTACGTCGCCCTCTCTTAGCCACTAGCAGCAGTTACTTGCTGCATTCGACTCCAATTTCAGAACTTGTAGAAACGAACTTCATGAATCAGTTTATTAAGCCAAGTCAGTCAAGTTCAGTTAAATAAATTGATAGCTTCAACGAATAAATTAACAAACCAAGGTTGGTAAAACCGATATTACATCTAGTAGGTTGCCTCGTTCCCATTTAAATGTGTAGTTTGAGCCTAACCCCCCCCCCACAAAAGTAACTCATGACGTCACATGAAACTTCTATTCGTCATAGTGAAGTAAATATAGTGTGTGTTCTAAAGCTTAGTCGAATTCACTAAAAATGAAATCAATTTTATGGTCCTATTGATCAAATAATGCATAAACCTCATCACTATGCGCAATGGAACTTATCACGTGACGTGACGCAAGGAGTTACGCACCCAAACCCTTCCCTCTGAAACAAGGCAACCTTCTAATACACGGTCCAGCTCTACCAACCTTGCAACAAACAGTACAAACTGCCATCTTTGATTTATAAGTGGAAGCTTTTTAAGTGTCATTTCACTTGAATATGAAAGACCTCACACAAATAACTTATTTTATAATCATTGTTATTTAACTTACTTATGAAGTTTCATTATGACGATGAATAATACAGAATGTTACCTTCTGACCGGCAACAAAAATGTCTGCGCTTTTAATTTTAATTTCAAATTAAAAGCGCAAACGTCAGCGTTGATTGATCGAGTCTTATGAAATTTCTCGGCGAAATTAATTCAAAAGAGCATTTTTTTTTCTCTCTCTCTCTGCCTGCTAACGTCGGTATGCCTGCTTTCTTTATGAAAGTTCTCGTACGCTACAGATTGAGTGAAAGAACAGAGCAAGTTATCATAAATAACCATACACACAGAACTCCGCCTACGTTTTCACTTTTCTATTATTTCCGATTTTAACACAACACTTAGCTTATTGCAACGGTAATATTATTAATAACCGAGTTGCGACCGCCGCAGCGTTTGTCTCGTTCTATCGCTTACCAAAGAGAAAATGAACTCCTAAAAAAAAGAATGCCTAATAGGTACAGTGGCTGGAAAAACTTTTGCCCACATCGCAACGATAATTAGGTACCTGCCTGTCGCTTTATATGCATAATTCAGTGCAATTAACCGAGATACAAAAAGTAATTAATTCGAGAAGAAACGCGGCGTGTTTCTGGTAACCAGTAAACGCATAATACGTAACAGGCTTTGAAAGAAACGTAAAAATGAAATGAAACAAATCAACAAATCCCGAAGTGATCGGGTGTTAAGACAGGTTCGTTTAGAAGCTGGACAAAAGATAATTATAGATTAGGCCACGCTTCTTCAATTTTACCGTACGCCTTTCCAAAGTAAATTCATTGTTTTTATGCCGACCTAATCGCATTGCGAAATTATTACACGCAGACATCTTCAAGATGGACATCTTTTCATGTGACTGAATAAAAGCGTTGAAGACTGAAAAAAAAGCGTTGGAAACAAATGAGCTTCCAAGATTCCATTCATCCTGTCTTTATGTTCTCTGATTATCTTAGCTACTGTTCTTGAGATCATTAATTCTGGTGTAAATCCATTAGCACGGACGTGTAAGCCGCATGTACTGTTATGAAGTGACAGGGCAATAACTGTCTGGTCAACTGAACGAAACGCAATTTCGAATTTCATGCCCACAATTATTAATTCGATACATAATATTGCGGGCAGGCCTTTTGTCCTTCTTACCGAATATGAAAGAGAAAAAAAAAACGGCTTCCCACAGTGTATACGTACGCCTTTCGAAAATCGATCGATGGGTTGGCGTTTGAAGAAGAGGGCGAGAAAAGGGGACCGACGCGGGGGGGGCAACCGGGGGGTAAAAGTGACTATTTTGACCGCAGAACTTTTTTGGGAAACTTTGTGTTTACATGCGCTTAATTGAATATTGCTGGCGGAAGGTAATAAAGTGAGATTGCAAAATTACGTATCAATTTTCTGTTGGCTGCGTTTTACAACCGCCAGGACAACAAGTTGATTGTGGAATTGTTTTTTTTTTTTTTAAGGAAAGTACGCCTCTGGCGTCTAATGTACAAAGTCCTTGTGAATGCGAATCGCAAGGAGGAATTAAAAAATGGCCGATATAATGGAACTTGTCAAGGAATGTTTTATGTTTTCTTTCCATTTTCTTTTACTTTTCACTTTTCCTTATCAGTCTTTAACACCAAGTCTCTTTAAATCCACATCCAATTGTCTTCTTCTTTGGCGACTTCAATTCCTTATACGGTTTTTGTTTCGCATGGCTTAGAGCAAATAGGTACTTGGTTTATTTAGGAGTTTCGTATATTCCTTCCTTCTACTCTTCACCTTTCCTTGTCGGTTGCTAAAGCCTTCCTTAGCTAGATCCAATCATTGCTTCAGCAACTTCAATTCTTTTTCATGCTTTGCCTTTACTTCCTTTTAAGCTTCCCTTATCGGTTTTCAACCCTTAATCTAGAACTAATTAATTTAACAACGTTGGTGCAGCTCGGCCTTCGAACAGATAATTTCATGTTCATGATCATGTAATTGAAGTTACTGAGAGATGAAAATAATGGCCTTAAATTTCCTTAAATCCTTCTTAGCTGCATCCATTTATTTTATTTTTAGTCTTTCCTAGCCAGTTTTCAACTCGAAGTTTCTTTATTTCATTAACTTCTTAGAGTTTTCATCGCCGATTTCAGTTATTCTCTGATTTCTCTTCACTTCCTCTAACTCTTCCTTTGCTTTATCAGCATTTCATCCCAAGATTCCTTAAATCTTCCCCTAGCCGCAACCAATTTCTTCTCTGATCACTTCAGTTTTTTTTTTACGATTTGTATATTACGGTGCATAAACAAACAACAATTTGGTGGACCTTCCTCTCTTTTCATCTTCGCCTTTCCTTGTGAGTTGTCACTTCTAAGATTCTCTTAATTTATTCTCGACCCTAAATTTCATTACATTTTCTGTAGCTTCATCCGTTACCTTTCCTTTTTGCTTTTCTTTGCCAATTTTGAACTGCAAGTTGCTTTAAAATCATTTTTTTTTCCTAGATTTCATTTCTTCATATGATCTCTCCCCACGCAACAAGTAAAGGAACTTTTCGCCTTTCCTTAATGATTTTTAACCCCAAATTTCTTTAAGTATTGCCCCAACTCCACCCAACATTTTTTTTTCCTTCAAAGACTACATTTCGTTCCTTCTCTTTTTATGGGTTTAAGCTCGTTCATAGTTTAAGTTTTGGTTTAACGTTAAACTGCGGCTAAGTCTTCCTTAGCTGGGTACAGCGAAGTTAGTTCTTCTTCAGTCCTGCGTTCGATTTCCATCCACTTTCTTCAGTCTTAACCACCTTTCTTTGTCATTTTCCTTGAATCTTCCTCGGCTTTACCCTGCATCTAACCATTCTTTCTTTGACGCGTTTAAATCTTTCTTCTTTTTTTGCCCTCGGCTCTTCTTTGCCAGTTTTGAACCCAAAATCTTCTTAGCTGCATGCATTCAGTTTTCTTCGTTCTTATTTTCCTGTTTCTAGCACTTTTACCCCGTAAACCTATTTTACCTGCCCAAAATTCCTGATCGCCTCATCCTTTGCGCTCTAATAATTACACATATAACCTAATTCGTTATAATTGGCCTACAAATGTGGCCCATGGCTTTTTAATTGTTCTTCTCCATCTGTTTCTATGTTATTACAAGTACATTTGAGGAACTTGCCCTTCCAGATTCTTCATTTGCTTTCAGTGCTTGTAACTGTTTCTTTAAAATCATTTATCATACTATTGTGATTCCTTTAGCTCACCGCCGTAATTTCCCATCTTTTTGTTGTAATACAGTGCTGGTCAAAAGTACCTACCCCCTTGAAAATTTTGAAACCAAACAAGGTAATAGTTTTATTGCAATTTTAGGATCGGATTGGTTTTCACTTCTCTCTGTTCGTTTTCTTAGGTTTTGCTTTGTTTTTATTGCCATTTGTTTTCTTTTCTTTCTTGTCTCCTGAGTTTTTCTCTTCCACTCCTCATTAGGATGTTAATACCTTCACTGGACGTATAATTTTCAATTTTTCTGGGATTTTTCTGTCTCAGGATTACATTTTTCAACTGGCATTGCACAATTAAGGGTCCAGAAATGAAGACGGTAAATAAAAGAACTGATTACAGGAGGGCCCGTTTTAACACTTAGCAAAACCTAAAGCAATCCGTTGTTTTCCTAGGGTCATAATGACCATATATACTGTTATATATATAATGATATACTGTTGCGACATCCCTGTCTGACAGTAAGGGCAACTGTTAACAATATTCCTTGGTTTCTCCTTCTAATCACTACGCAAAACAAGGCGTTCATATTTTGTAGAGTATTATTATTTTTTTTTAATTTAATAACGATAATTGTTGTAGAGGACAGAATTTTTATTGACGAACAAATTCACGAAACTCTCACTTGGCACAGGCAACTTATTTTAACAAAGTACTGACCAAAAAAGAAAGAGAATCATTTCTTTCCAATTTTTTGTTGTTTTCTCACTTTCCTAACATAGGCGGCGATACCAAGGCTTCATAAAACCAAAAATCTTATTAAATTGTTCATTAATTAAAAAAAAATCCAAAACTAAAACAGGAGATTAAAGTGTAAAGACGTTTCGTAAATAGTCGACGCTCTTTTGATTAGTTTAGATTAGAGTTTTGTCCTGAAAACATTTGCGCCCATAATCTAACAACACGAATGCGAAATAAATCAATAACAGAGCAGAAAATTATTGCACAGAAATAATTCTATTAGAAATTCAGGTCATCAACCAGCACGCGGAAGAAATCTATAACGTGCAGTTTTTGCCGGGCATCATTACTTTTTTGCGCAGGAAGGAAACCACACGTTCCGAAAATTTTTTAAATCTTCCGAAAAGAGAGCAAAACTGCAGCGAATAATTTTTTTTGAACCTTGTAACAGTTTCTTCTAGGCGAATAACCTAACGCGGAGTAAAACCTCGCATTAATAAACGCGTTTTCATTTAATGCTAATGGTGTACACTATTTACATCGTTCACTATCAATCATTCCGATCTTGTGTTCCAGGAGATAGCGCAAAAGGCGGCAGAAAAACCTTGTACAGCAGGCAACGAAAAACTGACACAATTATATTAGTATAAAAGATTATTAACTTCTTTGACAGATTAATTATTGCGCACTACATTTGTTATCCTAAGTCGGCCTGCGAAGTCGGTTTAGAAAGTGAAAATTAAACGGTGAATTGTAATTACACCGGGAGGAAATATTCCGATTTTTTATCGCGTTTATTAATTTATTTTGTAATTTAGCTGCGCACGTTGCATAAAATGCTCGTTTTGTTCGTTTCGAAATAAAACGTCGTCAATGAAATGCTCAAATGCGGTTTAAGATCAGAATCAATGGAATTTTTAATAACTATAAAAAATTAATAACGATTTTATTTCACAGAATTAGGATTTCGATTCGATCTCGAACGCCTGAACGGTCCAGTGGTAAGGCACCGGCCTTGCAATTGTAAGGTCGTGGGTTCGCACCCTGCTCGAGATATATCTCGGGGGTGATCGTTACTCACTTCAGGTACCCTTCAGTGTTGGGGATACAATTCGACACTGCTTCCCCTCAACAGCGAGGTGGTTTGGAAGCAACAAAGCCATTTAACACTTCACATACAGAAAAATACACCCCGCCCCGAGGTCCTGACAAGTCTATGACTTAGAACTCTGTAGGGCAAACACCGCAGATAAAAAAAAAGAAAAGTTAATTGATTGTCCAACTTGTTAAGACCTATAGCCTCTCCTTGCCTTCACCGACGTTAATACTCCAAATTCTCTTCCTCTTCTCTCCTCAGTTCTGCTACCTCGCTATTTCTATCCACTTGGTTTAGATGATACCGACAATAGTCTTCATAACCTCCATTAAAAAATTCTTAAACTTCTTCCTTTCCCTCATAAGATCTAGTTAGGAATTTTGATAGCCAAAAGGGAATTTGCAACCTATTCATCGAAAATGATTGGCAATACTGCTTCTATTTCAATCGACTAAATGATTTCGCTGCACGACCAACACATTCGTTCTGCATTCGATTTACTTTTGGATTCATTGAACCTTCAACTCAAATAGACTTTGACAAAACGCGCCTTTAGTTGAAAAGGATAGTTTCCCAACCAACCCAACCCAACCTTCCATCGTCTTGTAATCGTCTTCTATTTTCTCATAAGATCCAGACAGGAATTTTGATTCGACAGTGAAAAAGGAATTTGCAATTTTCCAATTCATAGGGGATGATTGGAAATACTGCTTTTATTTCAAACGACCTATTGATTACGCCGAAGGACCAACACATTCGTTCTGTATTTGATTTGTTTTGGATTCATTGAACCTTCAACTCAAATAGACTTGGAAAATGCGCCTTTAGTTGAGAAGGATAGTTCCCCAACCAAGCCAACCCAACCTTCCTTCGTCTTGTAATCGTCTTCTATTTTCTCATTAGATCCAGACAGGAATTTTGATTTGATAGTGAAAAAGGAATTTGCAATTTTCCAATTCATAAGGGATGGTTGGAAATACTGCTTTTATTTCAATCGACCTATTGATTCCGCTGAAGGACCAACACATTCGTTCTGCATTCGACTTATTTTGGATTCATTGAACCTTCAACTCAAATAGACTTTGAGAAAACGCGCCTTTAGTTGAGAAGGATAGTTTCCCAACCAACCCAACCCAACCTTCCTTCGTCTTGTAATCGTTTTCTATTTTCTTATTAGATCCAGACAAGAATTTTGATTTGATAGTGAAAAAGGAATTTGCAATTTTCCAATTCATAGGGAATGGTTGGAAATACTGCTTTTATTTCAATCGACCTATTGATTCCGCTGAAGGACCAACACATTTGTTCTGCATTCGATTTATTTTGGATTCATTGAACTTTCAACTCAAATAGACTTGTGAAAATGCGCCTTTAGTTGAGAAGGATAGTTTCCCAACCAATCCAACCCAACCTTCCTTCGTCTTGTAATCGTCTTCTATTTTCTCATAAGGCCGAGACAGGAATTTTGATTTGATAGTGAAAGAGGAATTTGCAATTTTCCGATTCATAGGGGACGGTTGGAAATACTGCTTTTATTTCAATCGACCTATTGATACCGCCGAAGGACCAACACATTCGTTCTGCGTTCGATTTACTTTGGATTCATTGAACCTTCAACTCAAATAGACTTTGAGAAAACGCGCCTTTAGTTGAGAAGGATAGTTTTCCAACCAACTCAACCCAATCATCCTTCGCCTTGTAACCTTCTTCTTTTCTTGATAAGATCCAGGTAGGAATTTTGATAGTGAAAAAGGAATTTGCATTTTTCCAATTCATAGGGGATGGTTGGAAATACTGCTTCTATTTCAATCGATTCAATATTGATTCCTTTGAACGACCATCACATTCGATTTTCGTTCGATTTATTTTCGACTCATCTTTCATCTCAAATATACTTGTGAAAGCGCCCATTTGGTTAAGAAGGATAGTTTCTATCTGATACTTTTCATAATTGTGCGGTATTAATAATTTCTAAGTGTGCAATTTTCAACGCTTTTCTCAAGGGAACCCCCAAGGCTTTGAGAAAGCTGCTTGATACTAACTAACATCAGAGCATGAAATAAGTTGGTTTTATTGTGCACTGGGTAGGTAATTAATGTATTTTTTCCTTTGGACACTTCATCGGAAATAAAACGTTAACAAGCCCGCTTAAGTTCTTCACATCCTGTCCGAGAATGACTTTTTTATTATTAATTATATATCAGAGGAATTTTATGCTCGCACGGACGAAATGCTGGTATATAGAAAATGAAATAAAAATAAAACGGCGAGCGGCTTATTCCCCGGGTGTCAATCATAACTCCTGTATTTACATAGTTGGCTGCTCCGCCGCCGACTTCTGCATATTAACGGCCGAAGAATTTTATAACTTCCGACGGATTTCGCTTCTTTCGCGCGGCTTCCTGAAATCCATACCGGCCGGCAGATATAATAAATTTTTCCGGGCGAAATTTACAGTTGCAGATACGCTTTAAACTAAATACATTTATGAATACATTAGACGTGTTTTTTGCATGCATGCGCTCGCCATTTGCATATGCATTGTATTAGAAATAATTCATAAGCGATGTATCTGCGGCTTGATTCTTCATAAAATTCAAATTAGTTGCAATAACGTGGAGGGAACAAAGGAAATTTCGTATTTAGCTGGGCGACAAGTCAGGACGTTGTTTGTCCGTACGCAGTATAATAAATAAATTTTAATTATTTACATATACGCGAACTTACGTGTCAGCAACTTTTGAATTAATGGATGCAATTTTTTTTATTGTTTCATCGCACGATACGTAATAAATTATTTTCAAAAAAAACGCACGTCCGCTATTAACACCAAAAAAAAAAGAGTTAAAACCAACAGCAAAAAGAAGTTTCGACGATGCAGAATGACCAAAAAAGGTTAAAGCCAATTGCAAAAAGAAGTTTTGACGATGCAGGAAGCAAAAAGAAAATCATCTGTCAACGATTTTGTAATCGCTTGTCACAAGAGTTCTTTGCAATTTACGTCAACAAGTAAAGTCGTTTCAATCATGCTGAAGGACTTTTGCCTGCTTTTTTAAATATTAGTGCAGATAATGAAGGACGATTTTGAAAATTAGTTGCACGTGACTTGCTTTCTGTTGAGTTACTGAAAAAGTTAAAAACGGAATTAGAAAAAGCGCTAAACGAAAAGAGTTTTCAAAAACGACCACTTATAAGTACTACTTTATTTCTTGTACAGTTTAAATTATAAAGTAGATTCTGACGAAAATTAATTGAATAAAAATAGTTCCTAAAAAAATAGAAAAATTTTGTGCAAATCGTTTTTTCTAAAATCTTTCATTATGCTTTGACAGCAAGCATGGCCGCCTTGCATGGGGGACTCATTAGGAGCAAATCCCGCTTCAATTTGTCTATCCTACTGCAATGTTAGGTCAAAAAGCGATAGTAAGATGTCGCTATTTTATATGTTAAAAAAATAGAATCTATTCTATCTCCAAACCATATTTAAAGCCCAACAATTTCTGGTCCCAATGAATTGAACAAGAAGTAGGATTGTTTAGACTCTAGTATGGCGTTTAGATGTGACTGTTAATGGGAAAGCAGAATTGTGCTGAAGAAAGTAAATAAGTAAGGAAAGGTCTTGAAGCAAAAAGAAAAACGAGAGCAAGTTTCAAAAATCCAAAAAATGAATTACTTGCAATGATTTAACTCGAAGATGATTTGCTGATACTCTATGCAAATTGATAGCTTAAATGAAATTAAAAAAAAATGTGCTAATTATAGTGATGGTTTTGGATTGAGAAAGAAACGAATGTTTTAAGACGGAGAGAAGAAAGTGCAACTTGAAATTCCAAGCGAAAACAACAAATCTGCACATATCTCGCTTGGAATTGATTTTTCTCGGAGAGTTGCCGAATTGAAAATCGATTATTCAACTGGAAAAGCAGAATTCACAGTAATCGAATCACTTGACTTCGAGAGGTCAGAATTCAAGTTAATTATAGCCCAGTTCACATATAAACAAGTTGAATGAATCAAATGGATATTTACTATTCCCCAATTCTTCACCATACAAAGTTCTGATGATGGTTTTAGACTCAATTTCTCAATGGGCATTTTTTAAAATTTATTTCACAAATGTAATTCAATAGTTTCTTTAGATATTTATTTCCTGCCTTCCTATTGCGTGGTTTAGGTGTTGTTTAGTGTTCCACAAAACATCATGTTTCTGTGTTTTCTTTGCTTTACCTATAACTTCAATGTATAACATTGACATTCAAGACGTGGCTTCTTCAACGTCCTCAGCATCTTCAACTAGCTTCTTGAATCACGGCTTACACTTCTCAAGTTGGTTTCCAAGCAAGCACAAAGCTGAAAAGGGTCAAAACTATTGCAACTTGAAACGATCTTTCAAATCAAGTCAGGGTCATGTTAGTCAAGTCGTTTCGTGTGACCTGAAGCGACTTGAAGTCAAGGTAACTGGACTAATGTGAACTCCGCTTTGAAACTATGAAAAAAACGAGTTGTGAGAAAGTACAAAATTATTTAAGATAGAGAAACGAAAGACATCTTTACAAGATCCAAACATCAAATTCTTTCACATTAAAAGGGCCAATGAATTTAAAATCATTGACGCAACTTAAGAGAATGCATCAAAATGTTTCATTTGCAAATGATTCAAATTATGGATTGAAAAGAAACAACTTGTGGAAGGATTAGGCAAGGGGTAAAATCAAATCCCGAACCAACTTTTCACGACGTGTAACATCTCTTTCTTTCATTGACGTTAATCCTTGATCCAAATTCCTCTACGTCAACCTTCCTCCTCTCTTCTTTCTTCAGTAATCTTTTGAGCAGTCCCGGTTTTTCCGTCCATTTGGCTTCTTTGATAGTACCGGCAATAGTCTTCTTACGTTTTCGTAGCTTGTCAGCCGGAAAATTCTTTTTTTTTTGTGCCCTCGTCCAACCTTCCTCTTTACAAGATCAAGAAACGTTTTGACTAACAAGACTATCCACTTCCGTTGCTTGCAACATTTACAACTTTCCCACATCCTTCTTCGTATATCCTTTCAATTCATACACGGACGCTTTAATGATTTTCATCCCCATTAGGCACATCGGTATCTCTGGTTATTTTAACAAGCCGGTTATGTGAAACCTATGGACTAGTCAAGCTATATCTGCATTGGACTTGATTTTTTTATGTGAATGATATCACAGGAAGATCAAGTCCGTCTTGAAATGGCTAATTTAATCGTGTTGCGTCAGAGGAAGATGATGGTACGGATCGAATGAAGTCCTTAGGGCTTCAGCTTTCGCAATCCGACTAAACCCCGTTAGGATTCCGTTGGAATTAAAGATGCCATCGATCTTGAGCTGTTTTGTCAAAGCGTGGATCATATTCGGAAGGTTTGAAACCCATGTGGTGCAAGCCAAGAGAGAGAATAGGAAATATCTCTGGTTTTGAACAAAGAAATTGCTGACGCTAGATGTGTACCAGAACAATATGACCAATAAACTTCACTTTTCACACTAAGGATCAAAAATACTACTTAAAGCTTAATATTTTAAAAATCGAGGCTTCGATGTAATAATTAATTTATAGACACATAGATACTAATAAGACAATTCATTTACGCATTAATCCATAATAGTAAAAAAAGAATCACACGTTTGTAAGTTGAAGACACGTTTTGCATACCTAATCTATGAAGAAATGCGTATATAAAATCCGCTTGTATCACTCACTATGACTGGAACATTATAAATAACAGCAACACGCAATCAGTGGCAGGTATAGAAATGCTTAGAATTTATTGATTGATGAAGGCAAAATTTCGTTTTTCTGCGACATGAATCAGAAAATGAATTTTGCATTTCCTTTCGAAAGAAAACTGCAACAAAATTCTCTCGATATTAAACTGGAGTCGTCCCGCCTTTGGTTGAGGGGGGCCATTTAATATATAAAGTCTGTCTGCAGATGATCATCTTTTTAAACACACACACACACACACCGCGGAGACTCGTTTGACCTAGAGTACACGTACACGTACGCTAACTGCCATTCATTTTCGAGTTACATAACGTTTTTTACGCAGCAAAACCTTGAGGTTTTCTTTTAAAATAACAAAAATGATTAATGATTTATGTGCTCGCAACAATCAATATTATTTCATAACGCCGCTGCCGCCGCGGCGAAGGCAACATACCTACATTCCGCTTTTTACGTTAAATATTGCAATCAAGCGCGAATTGTGATGATGGGCCGTGTCTTTCTTTCTGGAATTTTCCACCGGGAATAATAACCAGAGACCAATACGTTGTAAGTACAGTTGCGATCGGGCTAATCGAGACCCTTCTGTAACTGACAGCGGTCTCCTCGATTAGGATGATCGCGACAGTGCTAAATACATTAAATTAAGGAAACAATGCAAAGGATTTCGAATGGTACTCACCTGTGTCTGCGTAAGACCTAAACTCGCAGCTAGCTCAGCTCTTTCTGGAAGAGCCAAATACTGCGTCCTCTGAAACCTTCTGTTGAGTTGTTGAAGTTGAAGACTTGAGTAAATGGTACGTGGTTTCCTCATTTTCTTCCCTTTACTGCCCGCCGTTGGCCTTTCTAACGATAAACATTTATCTGTAACAGAAAGTGTCTTCCTGTACCAAAGAAATCTGAACAAGTTTCTAAAAATCTGTCGACAACACTTGCAATACTGAGTGTCGACACTTTCTTCAGAATTCTGCGATATTTAAGCTGTCAGTGACCAGAAGTCATTACGGGAATGTTAAATGAACTGTCGCTGGCGAAACGAAAGTCGATAAATCTTCAAAAACCCTCTTTTGCAATTTTAATTTATGCAAGATACATATTTGCGTGTCGCGCAGCGCTTAATGTTGTCATATTAATAATGCAACATTTAAACCGAGCAACAAATGATTGATTGTGTGCGATTTGACAAGCTGGCGTCTAATTACGTACTAATTTATACGCAAATAAATTTTCACACTTTATTTGCATAATATGCTCGGGACGGGTGCTGTTCGCCGATTGGGTCGGCTTCTTGTGTCCTGATGATGGCCTTGCCGAAACGAACGAAACAAACATTTTTTTCGATCAAACACACACATACATTACGATTAAGCACAGCAGGAAAATAGTTTCAAACAGAAGAAATTCTGAAGATTCGATACGAATTACATCTGAATAAAAGAGGACTAGAAGAGAAAAAATTGGAAATCAACAATGATGAGCTAAAAAAGTAATGAAAAATGAGATGAAAAAGTGAAATACACTAAATGGAAGAAAATAAAACGTTGCAGTTTGAATGAAATTAACAAAATAACTTAAGTAAAAAATAAATATAACAGTATGATCGAGAAAACATGAAAAAAGCATGGTGGGGAAGAAGTATAACTTGTTAAATTAAGATTTTTATTTGAAGAATATTAAGGGCAATGAAAAGAAACTTATTCACGTGTAATATGTTAAGGTTTACCGTTTTAATGACAGTTTTGTGCATAAGGCTCCTTCGAAAATACTAATGGCAAATAAATAGTGCGTAAATTGCTGAATAATGTATGCATTCATACACAGGTTTCAACAGAGAAGTCGTAGATGAACGTTCTCTAATATGGGCCAAATTTATAAAATAAAGTTTTACTTAAACTTTAGTAGGACTTTCGGAAAAAGTTTACGATAAATGAATAAACAGTCAGTCATCAAGATTAGCGAATAAAGTGTGAAAGCACGAAATACTCTACATTTTATTAAACAAATGAATTAAAGTTTCCTTTTATGGTTTTGAACGCACATATTCAAATTAGATTCAACGTTTCTTTTATGTAGCTATGTACTTCATTTTATTACTAAAATGTTTGAGATGACCGTCCGCTATTAATTTGCTAAACCGGAATGCAAAAGATATAAAATAGGATTGATTCCCTGTGTGTGTTTTCTGCCCCTCTGGAAGTTCGTTACTGTATTCCTCAAGGGTCCACTTTAGGGCCTTCATTGCACTATTTATTTATTATCAAATTTCTTAGAATTATTAAACATAATAATCATCACTTATATGCAAATCGTATATAATTGTATTACGTAGAATATCTTTGCAATTTACTCGACATGTTAATGAACAAAAATTATATTGTTGAGGCTGAAGTAGGGGATGTAACTGCTGCAGTTAAAATTAGGCCATAAAATCAATTCTTACATTTGTTGTAACTGCTCAGGGAACTTTGGTTTGTACTTGTACGAAGATATTAGATTTACTCAACATGTTATAAATCGAAATAAGCATTTATTTAAAAAAAAAATATTAAATATATTCTGCGAATCTTCAAAATGAGACAGCATATGGACCGTTTCTAATAATAATAATTATTTAGAGGCTGTTAGAATTAAGACAGTCCAAAACACCAGTATGGATTAAATTGAATCTAAAGTTACGGTCTCTTATAAACTAATTAAATTAAGAAGGCTCAATCTGAAAGACTTGCATTCTGCTCGATTCTTTCGCGAAATCTTTCAACACAAAAAATTTCACTCTACTTATATCGTGAAAACAACAGAAGTCAAGGCAAAGATACCCTTGGAATCTGAATCTAGTAGTCTTCATGAGCTTCATACATCAGAACAGTTAAAAAAATAAGATATGTCAAATTTTATTACTATTATTATGATTTATGCTTATTAATTTAACTGCCGAATAATAAATAATAGTAATAACATTGTCTCACAGATTTCGAAATTTAGATAGATTTAGACCAAGAAGGAAGAATGTTCTGGGAAAATAAAAGAAAAATTAGACTTGAGAACTTTTTAGCGCTGTTTAACATAATGTACATGCAGTCAGAATCATAGTTTCATTATAATACCGTGAAACTATAAAAGGTTTTCATTGCTCTCACGGTATAATAGTGGAATTACAATTCCGACTGGATGTACGTTATGTTAAACAGGTCCAGGTTCTTTTTTTATTTTATTTTCCCCAAGACTTTCTTCTTTCTTGGTCTACCCAAAACTCTATCTACCCAGTCTATAAACTGCCTCTACCGATTTCTTTTTTGAACATTTTGTATAATACCAGTGGCGTTACATGCGCTTATTACCAGTTCATACGCTCTCAGTTTCGTTGCTCGAGATAACTTCCTTGATTTAGGCCCGATCTTACCACCTCCTGATAAATTTAACCGTCGGTTAATATCCTTGGAAACCTTTGTGTCAATAATGGTTTCCTAGGATATTAAGCGACGGTTAAATTTAACAGAAGGTGGTAAGATCGGGCCTTAATGTTTCCACCAAGTTAGCTGCTACCCGAAATATGTTATTAACTCTCTCGTCAATCCCTATTTCTTTTGCATTTTTATTAGCAAGAGTTAGATCAAAATGTTCAACTCTTTTGTAAAATTATTAAAATAAAAACTTGCACTAGCAAACCTTAGGACTTTCTTCGTTTTAAATCAAGATTAACTTTAATCGATGTCGGCGCAACTGGAGATATGTATGGTAGGCCTCTTGTCCATACTTAAACACAGACTTGATTGTTTATGCTTTCTTAAAATCATCTAGTATTAATCAACGTCGTAAACGTCTTTTCGACTAAATTTTTAGAATTGGATGCTGCTCAATTCTGCAAAGAAAAGTTCTACAGTACAAAAGCATCCCCGCGACAGCAACTTTTAAACTAGAAATCATGATATTTATTATTTGGGCGTACGTTACTAAAGTACCTTCACTTCCCCCTTCCAAGTGATTATCTTCGTTACCTTCGAGATGAAAAATGAAGGCAGAGGTGCAGAAATGTACTAATAATTCTGGATTATTGCTGGAAGCAGATGATTGGGCAAAGTCTATCCACGATTGTTATACGAAGCGCTTTCTTTGTTTTGCAGAGAAAATCCTTTCCACATGAAGGCCTTCTGCTCTTGTTAGTGACGATTACAGACGAGAATTTGAATTTTGGAAAATCAAGCCGAATAATTGATTATGTAATTCGCGCGACTTAAGAGACCTCGACTTAACGAAATTAAAATGTACCGAAGGCAACTTAATGTTTTATATCAGAGTAATGGTACGGTAGACAGGATGACTTGCTTATTATTCTGCAGTATCTTCAATGGACAAAAAAATTCTCGATTTTCTAGAAAACTACCACAGAACACGGTTGCCTCGTAACACACTTAAGTCATACTTTAGATGCGCATGACTGTATATCATTTTTCGACAAACAAAATGATTAGTGATTATCATTGGCGTTAATAAATTTATTGTTTAAGAAGACATCATGAAAGCAAAGTGTCTTGTAAACAAATAATTTACAAAAGTCCGCTTTAGCGAAAATCTGTGGATGAAGACAGAGAAGTCATGAAAAGTTTCAACAACATTTATCAAAGAGAAATGTGACCTTTCAGTATTTAAGCATAGTTTTGTTTATTTCTTCCACATTATACATCATATAAATGTACAGAGTGATCAGATTCGATTGAACGGGGCTGGTACTCATCAAAAAATCAATCTTTTTTTTTATTTACTGCACTATTAAATATTTCTGAAGATAGAAACCAACTATACTATCCAACAAGATACCTTCATAATAATGTCAATATTATAATACTAACTCTTCAGTGATCGCAACTTAAAATTCCGAATTCAAAGTTTTTTTAATCTCAAACCGGACAGAAAAATGAAGAGAACACACTCAACGTTTCGCTATAGATTTATAGCTTCGTCATGAGTGAAAGAAAAAGTAAATAAACAAGTTGTCAAGAGAAACAAGTCGTCAAGAGAAACGAAAAGGTAAATAAGAAATAAATTTTGTTCTAATTTTTTAAATTATATTAGAAATATTGATAAAACTTTTGAAAAATCAAAGTATAAGATTCTTATTAGAGACCTCTTGTCTTGTAAAAAATTTCTTAAAGATAACCCTAATATTATAGTTACTACAGCTGATGAAACCAATGTAACTGTTTTAATTGATAAAACTGATTATTTTTCAAAAGTTCAAACTATGCTGTCTGATAATAATACATATGTAGAATTGGCTAACGATCCCACCGAATCTTACCAACGTAAAACTTTCAGTATTATTAATAAGATAGAGAAATCCGTTGAAATTAGTAATATTGTTGCTAAATCTCTTAAAGTACAACATCCCATATTTCCTAAATTATACTGCATTCCAAAAATTCATAAACCTAATACACCTCTTTGTCCTATAGTTTCCACTATTGGTTCTTCTCCATATTTCTTATCTAAATTTATTTCAAAAATCATTACTCAGGTTACTAGTAAATCAGAATATTTTATAAAAAATTCTTTTGAACTCGTAGAAAAATTAAAACAAATAACTGTACCAAATAATTGCATTATAATTTCTTTAGATATTATTTCTTTATTTACTAACATTCCTAAAGATTTAGCTTTAAAAAGTATTAATGATAGGTGGTTAGAGATTAAAGATTTTACTGATATTTCCAAAGGTAACTTTTTAGAAATAGTTGATTTATGTTTTGAAACATCTTATTTTGCTTTCAATGATAAATTTTATAAACAAAAAAAATTTTTGGTACAGCAATGGGTTCTCCTTTATCTCCGGCTTTAGCTGAAATTGTTATGCAAGAACTAGAAAAATCTGTTATTAACTCTTTATCATTCGATTTAACGTTATATTTTCGTTATGCAGAGGACATTTTACTGATTTTGCCTTCTGATAAGGTAGATTTTGTTTTAAATAAATTTAATTCTTTTCATAATAGATTACAGTTTACAGTAGAAAAAGAAAATAATAATTCATTGAGTTTTCTTGATGTAAATATTATCAGACAGAATGATAGATTAATTACTAATTGGTTTCATAAACCTACCTGGTCAGGTAGGTACATAAATTTTCACTCGTACACACCTAAAAATTATAAAATTGCAACTATTATTTCATTAACTGATCGAGCTATTTTACTTTCTGATAAAGTTTTCATTTATGATAACTTAAATTTAATAAAGAAAACTCTTATTCAAAATTCTTATCCAATAAATCTTATTGAATCAGTAATTAAAAATCGTATTAAATACTTACAAAATTCAAATGTCTCTAATAACATTAGACAAACTTCGAACCATAAATACATATCTTTGCCTTATATTGAACCATTACACAATACATTTAAACACATTTTCAAAAAACATAATTTAATTGTAGCCAGTAAATCTGTGAATAATTTAAATTTAATTTTTTCGAATTTAAAAACCAAAATACCTAAATTTAAACAACCTAACGTGGTTTATGAAATCAAATGTTCAAATTGTAATTCTGTTTATATAGGTGAAACGAGCCAAAATTTAAAAAAAAAACGTTTAGACCAACATAAATATCATATTCAAAAAAATAATCAAAATCATTCAATGCTTGTAGAGCATTCATTAGTAAATAATCATAATTTTGATTTTGATTATACTGATATTTTGTACAGTGAACCTAATATTTTTAAAAGACGTTTCATAGAAATGTGTAAAATTAAAATGTCTCCAAATTCTATTAATAAACGTACGGACTTTGAAAATCTAAATGACATATTTTGTAGTTTTCTAGACTCTTTAAACAGGATATAGATCTGTCAATTAATTAAAAAAAAAAAATTAGTTTTAATTTAGTTCTAGTTACTTTTCTCTTTATTCCGGACAACTCGTATTTTAGTTTAAAATCATGTTACCTTTTCGTTTCTCTTGACGACTTGTTTCTCTTGACAACTTGTTTATTTACTTTTTTTTCACTCCTGACGAAGCTATAAATCTATAGCGAAACGTTGAGTGTGTTCTCTTCATTTTTCTGTCCGGTTTGAGATTAAAAAAACTTTGAACTTACAATTTTCATCGGATAAGAACAAACTTCAATTAAAATTCTGAGTTACGTGGGAAGGTCATGATCAGTTGAAATTGTTCGCTCTGTATATTTGTGTTTTGTAAACCTGCGATACGTACCTAGGTGTAAATGAAGAAAAGAAAAAGAAATTAAATAATTCGGTAGGCTCTAGTTACGAGCACGAATTCTAATCATCCATCTATTTAACTATGAGGCTATCCTGACGTTCGTTGAAAGAAGGCGCTGAAAAATTATTTTTTTCTTCTTAATTAGTTTAACTGTTTATTCGAGTTTTCTTTTAATTAAATGTTATATGGCTTAATTTTTCTTTTCTTTTTTTTTTGAAACTGAACCATGAGCATAATTAATATTTTCATTTGAGGTAATACCTTCAGAAGAAGGTGAGTGTAAGAGCTGTTACATTTCTCAAATTTTATTTCTAATTAAAAGTCGCATAATTTCTTTATCCTTGCCGTACACGTTCTACACACGGACATAAAATGATAAGTAGTTAAGCGTTTAAATCCCGTTTTCAAAAGAAGTACAAAATGAGCACAAAACGCGATGACTATTATAAAAATGTAAGTCCATTTTTAGATACAGTTACCACACTACTACGTTAACGGAGAAGAAACCGTTAGCAACAATGTAATATACTAAATAAACGTACGTACGAGTTTACTTATCCTCACGAAAAAAATAAAAAGGAGGAAGAAAGAAGAAGGCATGCATAATCTCGTTTCGTTTATTATGCTCGCGCTCTAATGACTTATGGACAGATGTTAGACACTATGAATATGCTTAATAAACGTTATGTACAAACAGATGCGGGAATATTCTCAAGGAAAATACAGGAAATGGAGGCAAATTTATTCAGAAAAATGGCGTTCGTAAAAATGATAATGGCGAAATTGAATTCGTGCAGCGCGCTTGCGTAACCCCGCAACAAATGTTAAGACAAGCATAAACATTTAAGGCACGTTGTAGTATGATAATTATTACGAGTGTTTAAATGAACGGTTCACACTTTCTCCGGAGCGATCTCGGGTTACATGGGAGATATATTTCTTTGATTGGTAAATAATTATCGTCGGACGAGCTTCTCGGTGCAGAGCTAGTCACGTTAGCTTTGATTAATCTCTTTGTACGTGTGTGCGCGTTAAAAGTTTAGGGGAAATAGGTTGGCAAGATGTTAATTCTAATGGGAATTTAATAACTGGGCTACTTTATAATCGCGTGTTTTTATTATTAAACTTATTAAACGTTTCGTGTAATTACTACCTGTAAGCTGATGCGCTCTCATAATATGTTAATAGTAATTTGAGAATTACATAATATAAAATCGAATTATTGGAAGTCATTTTATGTTACTTTTTGATTCTCTTACCCAAGCATGCTGGTTATTGTTGCCCCATCTCTTTTGCTTGCCTGTAACGATGTAAGGCCTATGTGCTCACTTTACAACAACAACCGGTATATTGTTTCTGCCTGCCTCTAACGATACAAGGCACTATGTGCCCTCTTCATAACAGCAACCCGTATATCACAAAGTATTCCGTTTTTTGAGAGATTCAGCGTGGCTCATTTATTTTAATCACTGTTATTAATAAATGAAGTTGTTTCTTGTCCGGACGAAGCTATAAATCTATAGCGAAACGTTGAGTGTATTTCCAATCATAATTGTGTCCGGTTTAAGATTAAAAAAAACTTTTTACTTACTGTTATTAATGTCTCGGTTAAAAACGCCTTAACCTGTACATACTTTTTATTTGAATAAAGAATGCGCAAGTTTGGATTGCTTATACCGTAGAAAGAAAATTATTTGTTTGTACATTCGTTTTAAATGCAAATAATATTAAAAAAAAAAATTAAGAAAATCGAGATCTACACGAAATGGCTTTAAAAACAGATTTTTAATTTTTACTCGAACGAAAACTATTTCTTCTGATTTCAAAACACCTTTGTCTCTCCTCTTGTATGACAACGGTAGATAAATTAAAACAAAGTTAACCAATTTATATTTGCCAAAAGAAAAAACTTCTAATTCTAATAATTTTAATTTGAAGATGCTGTCCAAAAATGTGCTGTGAATAAATTATCGTTTAATAATAGGGCGAGAACCTGAACGTCTGATGTAAATCGTTCGGAAAAATTTCGAAACCAAATCAATCACCGACGAAATATCCTAAATCCTGTTTCAATACGTAACAACTCGTCAGAAATATTTCTTAACGAGACTTGATATAATTAAACAACTCAAACCAGTTCTTTTGCAAATCATTAAACCTCTTTGCGTTGTCGTGCCAGAAAAAAATCCCCTCTGTGCTCTGAAATCCACATTTTTCATAGATATGTATTTCAAACGACAGAAAAATTTATCAAATCCTAACTCTGTTAGGCCCATTAAATTAAATTAAACAAGAGAGTATCTACGAAATTTATTTATCTTTTCTCCTCATCCAATTGTTTTTATCTTTGTCTTCCTTTCTCATTTTTCTGACTTCTACTTCTTGCTAGTTTTCTCATGATCTGTATTTTCTCATCACTTTGTTCGAAGAGTTGTTTGTTTCGTCATTTCATATAAGCTTGCTGTATATTTATGCTGGTTTTGCTGCACATTTTTAATTTAATTGTTAATAAACAACTATCAGTGATGAATTCATTTTTGTTTTCAATTGTTAACAATTTTACGTGATTGATAACATTAATTATTCAACTGCGATTTGTGGAACAACTGTCAAACATTTTTGCTGACAAAGTGGAACGTAGCACGTTTTGAAATTTTCATCCAGCTTGTCTATAGTTTAAATGAAATTTATGGTTTTATTAATGTTAAAATGCCGTTTAAATTTTTGGACACGCTGTAGCTTCAAATGAACATTGAGGTAGCTAAATATCGACACTGCTCGATAAGTAACTGCTTGCTAGGTGGTAGTGTTCAAGGATACGCATCCTACGTTGCAAAGTCAAACGAATTAGGTTCTTTCACGCTGAAATAATCAATAAACAGTTTGAATTTGTTATACATCGGAATATCAAAGAATTTTTTAGGACCTACACCACGATAGCCTTATAAATATATTTGTTGCTAAGTCAAAAAATATTTTGCAGTCTCACTTCGATATCCAAAAAAATATACGTGTTTGTTTTGTAATATCAAAAAAAAAATAATAATTTGCAGCCCCATGTTGGGCGCCAAATGTGCTGCGAAACTTGTATATAAAATAGTTGTTAATTCTCTCGGAACGGACATTTGGGTGCATATTTTTAGAATCCCGTGCAGTTCCTTACTCGGTGTAGACCGAATTTTTTTTTAATAAATATGTTCAAACTATAAAAAAAATGTGCTCTTCAAGTTCAGACGCATCTCTCTCTCTCTCTCTCTCTCTCCTTAATTTCTAAATTTGATCAAGTTTCTTTACTTTAAATAATTTCAAGAGTTCCTTCGAATTTTCTTATTTGAACATTTAATTTTTATGACGTCATTCACCGCCATTTTACGGCCGCTACTTTGTGCTACCGCTATCCTACGAATCCGAGGCTAGCGGTCGAAATTCTAATGAGCAACAAACAGTATAAATAAACAGGGCATAACTTGAAACTAAATGATTTTTAGCAGAATCACCTCGCTGCTCGAATTAAGGAGGCGTTGTTCGGATTATGGCTTCGAATCTCCGCTGTTCGGATTACTGGAGGTTCGGATTATAGAAGTCCTACTATACTAAAAAAATCGACGAATTCGGATCAGTATTGGACGAGTGTTCTTATATAGATTTCAAATCAATAATAATTTTGAATCCTCGAGTTACTGTAACAAAAGCACGTTATAGTGACTCCAGACATCACATCACTTTCGACGAATTTTATTCACTATTCTGATGGATAAAACTTTGATAATAATATTAAAGTTTTAATCTTTCTATAAATTCAGACTTTTGAATATTTTAGACACCCTTTAGTCAAAAAACTTAAATGTGTGTGTGTGATTTTTGAAGTTGCTTAGACAGTAAAGAATACAGTTTTTTGCCTAAAATGCATAATGAAAACATTACTTTGATTTCAGCGACATAAAATTAAGACATTTTGGATTCTTTTAGGCAGACTGTAATTCAAAATTTTAATTTTGGCATTGTTTCTGAAGTTTCTCGAGAAATAGAACTTTTTATAAAGAATAACTTTTTGTGTAAAGTTGACATAAAAACTTTTCCTCTTGTCAAGTCTCGAACATCAAGTCAAGTCAACTTGAACACACTGTATAATTTAATTTAAAAAAATAAAAATAAGTTCCAGACACTACACAAAATTCCTTTATATGAAATCATAAAACTAATTAAGTTGGTGTCCCATTTATGTATTGCAGGGAACTACAACTGATGTATTTTACGCTTACTGCAATTATTCTCTCTGTTGTACATATTTTCTAAAAAAATCTCAGTCTTAAGTTTCTCTTTGAAATACAATGCAAAATTTGATGCAGATGCGTAGAACACGTTGAATAGCCTTTAATTTACAGAAATCTTACCAAAAGAAGATTTTTAAATCCTCTCGAAATACAAACTTCTTTGGGAAAGGTCCAAAGTTTATTTTAAAAGCTAGCGCGTGTCCCAAAAGTCTTGTAATCTGGACGCTTATGACCGGTAAGACGTACTTTGAATGTCAAGCTATGATTGGTGCGGTCTATCAGGTAACCCTTAAAGCTTTTCGTCTTTGGTATAGTAATTTAAGCATTAAAAGTAAAAAGACCAAGGTCAAAGGCATTTACATTGCAAAACTTTCAGAGCACAGAGTAGTATAGAATACGAGGATGATTCCATGGCTTAACATAGAGATACCGCGAATTCCGTGGAATTTTTTGTATCATTCCGTAGAACCATCCCTTATTAGGTTAAATATGGCCATAAAAAGCAATCTGTCAATTAATCTATGTTTGACAGTACGTCAAAGTGAACGTTCCGTGTGATTTTGCAAGCAATGGATAAGACTGAGTTGCCAGCAATCATAAAGTGTTTCTATTTGACACGTAGTTATCGAACGATCCTCGTACTTATGATTTGACGTGGATTTTTTTGGTTTATTAAAATGTGGAGGGCAATCGGGAATTGTATTCTCAAAATTTCTGAACAGTTTTACACCAGGGTTTCTTCTTATTTATTGGAAAAGTTAATTCAATATGGCGTGCCCCTAATTTTCGTACAAAATGTGTATCAGCTTCTTTAAACCATAAGAAATGTGCTTCGCAGAGAGAAAAATGAAAAAAACAGAAAAGGCCAAAAAGTGTAAAGCAAATTATCGAAGGACAATCTTAAGTTGTGCCTTGGAACAGTTTTGCTGCATTTTCTCAGCAGAATTCGAAAATTATTAGAAAATTTACGCGGTCGCAATTTTGATACAAGATTTACCAGGGTCTTTAAACTGTGAGTAAAACTTTGCCAAGTTCGTTGTTCGGCAAAAAGAAAACGAAAAGGAGCAGAAAAGTCCAGGAAGTGTAAAGCAAATTAACGTAGTACACATCGAAGTTATGGTTGGAATTTCTAAGCAATTTCGCTCCACTTCCTACTCCAACTCTTACAAATTCCGCTCAAATGCACATTTAATAATTAATGCGGCCCCAGAAGAAAAGCCAACGCTAATTAATATGAAATACTACAAAATATTAGTTATTAGCTCGCAGCTACTGTCTTTCGTGGTAATTTCTGCCGCACGTTTTATCTCGAATATAATTAATACCGCGTACGGTACGCTCTGAATTCTGTTCGTGTTCATTACCGCAAATCGCCGGTTTTAAAATTTATTGTGAAATGCCTCATTCGTTTTTACGGGCGGGGGGGAGTTTACGTAACCGATTTTTGCAGCAGAAATTTCGAGAGAGAACAAATTCAAGGCAGAACCAACACCTGCAGAGAGCAATTCTTTGCTTTCATAAACAGAACTATTGCGTTCGCGTGGCTTGAATTATTTATAAGGTTTTATTTTATAATGTCGAGAATTAAAATCCAACTACTAATTTGCAGGATTTAATCGCAAGCCTATTATCCTGTCTCTATTATGTGTATTGCACATCCGAAGGCAATAAAACAGTGTCCCGTTCAGTGAATGTTTTTTTTTTCGCGTGGAAAATATGATAATCACTTCGATTCTTGCGATATTCATTCCAAATAGTATGTAATCATTACCAGTCACAATTACTCCTCATCAAATACATACATTAGGCACAAATGTAATGAATTTATACAATGTTAAAACTCCATCATTCTTCCGAGCACTGTTTGTTTGTTATTAATTTCAATGCTGAATTGCAACTGTAAATAATAAATTAAATAAAAGCGTCCACCAACGTTAATTATTGTGGCAATTTTTCTGTCACATCGTCTCCGAGCACTTAATTGCTAATCTTAATAAATAATATCCTAAAGAGGAAGAACACTTGATTGAAAACCGCATAAATAAACTGACTATACCTAATACAGGAAAATGAAATTAACTCCCTTGTCGTAAATCGATTTAAATTAATAGGACAACCGAAAATTTCAAACTTGATTAAATCATGATAAGATTTGATGATACCGAATTATTAAGGGTGGGTGGGAGATTAAATGGGTGCCGTTAGATAGCGATCTAGTGAACAATTATCCAAATTAACTGCCTTAAATGACGCGTGGCATTATTATTTTTATAAAAGTACACGATTCCTAAAATAAATACCTTATAGAAAAGCTTATCCATCTTGCATGCGGAGCTAAATAAATTATTTATTGGCATTCCTCCGCAGACGGAATTCTTGTGAAATTTATGGGCGAGTTCGTTTCAAAATTATAGGTAATAAAACACATACGTTTTCCGTGGAACTTTTGATTTCTAAAAGTAACCGTTCGCTGTACGGACTGGAAATAAATATTCTTGTTGTTCGATGAAGTTGCATTTAATGTTGCATTTAATAGAGGCGAGGGTTTTTTTCTGTAGCCCGACCTGCAGAATCACTCTTTCACTCTTGGTTTGTTTGGTTGAGCTACATTTTAATCGAATGGCCACTTTCATATGAATTTTTAATTTCGAACTTATTCGTAACCGACTATTTAGTTATTTAATGCGGCTAGTTTGAGCTATTTACTTCTTGAACTTTAGCGGTTAATACCGCAATGAATTAGTTATTTGAGATCAATTTAGTCACTTGAATTATTAAGGTGCAACCCTATCCTGATGGATTCATTTTTTTGCTTGGTATGTAATTTAGAGAAAGAAATCCATTTCGTCCTAAATTATTCTTAAGGAAAATTCTCTTGTGTTATATTTATGAAAAAAGAAACAGCAGTATCTTGAATTTAAAGAAAGTAGTTTCGATCACTTCAAGAAGCCCCGTGTATTTTGGTGTTTTGTGGCATGAAACTGTTCGCCATGCTACGAAAAACGCAGCTTTACGCAGATTCCGTTACGAGAGTGTACGGTTATCATAATTACCGAAAACCGTGCGCGAAGATTACCATCGGGGGGCAAACACCGCAAACCGCAGAATCACGTCGGCGAAATAACTCTCGTTCTTTCGGTGCAACTTTTTCTACATTTCGGCAGGACCGCATAATTGCGTTGCAAAAAAAAAATTACCCACTTCATAACTGAAATAAGTGGAGTTGAGAAATGCAGCACTACGACAACCACCACATTAACCACCATCCACACAAAGACAATAAAAATCAAAAAAAGAAACTGATAATAATAGGTCTTGATGGTTTTCCGGGGCAACTTTCAATGGGCACCTCATCAAAACAAGAACGCAATTAGAAACTGTTGAAATCAATCAGCTGAAAATGTTCGTGTACTTCATGCACCAGCAAGTAATTGATATTTTTTTTATTACACCTTAATGAGTCTTCGCTAATGACGGCATGTAATACAGAAACGAATGTCCTTTTAATAAAAAATTAATTACGCCATTAATTATTAATATGCGATGCTCATTTACCCCGTTATTTTTCAGAATTGCATTTTACCCCGGAATTTAATTCGAGCTCTAACAAGGTAACGTAGGTAATAACAAGAGTTATTACCTGAACGGCGGCTGTAGCAGATGTGAACTCATGACACATCATCAGTTAAATTTACGCCAAAAAGAAAAAAGCTATATTAATTTGTACAATTAAAATACTGCTCTATGATCAAAGGGACGCGAACGGGACGAAACGTCCGTTAGGAAATTATGAAATGTAAAATCGTAATTAGAAATTCAACCATTCGCGTTTCGTGATTGAGAATTATTTGTTAATGCCAAACATTTGGATAGGGATAGCAAATTCGCTGTTTGCTCTCTCAAACAAAACCGTATTTTCAGAAAAATAAACAAAATGAGCTACTAATTACCATTATTTATCTTTTACGAATCTGCTTGTTAAAGAGTCTGATACCACTTGCATTAAAACGCAAAAAAAAACTTCAAACAAAGGCTACAATAATCATTTCGTCACTGTACAGTGTGAGCGAATGGAAATCAAAGTCACGTGATCAGTGACGTACGTGTTTTTTTTTTCTTTTATTGTTTGTATGTATGATTAGCGACGCTGAGCGAAACGTTAAATATTGCTTCTTTGTGGTCAGCTGGTGATCAGTGCGCAGGTTGTTGTGTTTATCAATTTTTCCTCTCCAACAATAATTTACTCTTTCTTAAAATAAGTGTACAAAACGGAAAGGAAAAATTAATAAACACAAGAGCCTGCGCACAGCAATTGATCACGAAGAAGCTCGATGTCACCAAAAATAGGAACCAAAAACACATACGTCACTGATCACGTGGCTTTGATTTCCATTCGCTCACACTGTATATAACATGACAAGAAATAAACAAATCACAGAAGCCATTGTATGTAAGACAATCCATCGGGATGACTGCCACGATATGAGTCGTATCGTTCTCCTCTCTGTATGTACAGTTTATACATATACCTAAAAGGTAAGATTAATTAAAATGTAGGGCTGCTATTTGCCATGCATTAACTTAAAAATAGTTTTCGTAACGCGTTTTGAAGTGCAAAACTATTGAATTAATTCGATTTCACGATGTATGATGCTAGCTACTTTCGGCGAAAATGTTACGAAACCTGGCATCTGGGAACTTCGAGTTAACAAGCAAAATAAAAAAAATTACAAAGATTTAGAACCCGGAAATCGATTTTTCTTTCTATCGATATTTTATCGTTGTACTTTCGTAACATTAACTGCATTTTATTAAAGCCGAGGAAGAGGAAATGTTATTATGAACGTCAGCGTTTACGAAAATTATTCGTCATTCCTGTTATTAGAAATCTATTATAATGAAATTTATTTTGTTTGTATTTATTTTTTTATAATGAAATATATTTGTGTGTAAGAATAATGTATCGCAGGTTTCTTTGATACGTATCGTAAGCGTTCGTGATCTGTCGAATACTGGAAGACGGTACAATCTTCCATCCCTTATCTGTCAATCATCGGCGTTTTTTAGCAAAGTGCTCGTGTACGAAGCTGCTCTTTTCAATGTATTGCAAGCAATTATTCACAATAATTTATTTATTGTAATCCCATTGATTAAGATACGGATTATTCTAGAGGAAATTCAAATCGTAAAATGACACTGTTTAGAAACACTTCCATTCAAGAACTAGTCAATTTGTTCTTACTTTTTAGAATTTTTACTTGTTTTTACTGTATTCTAAGAATAATTATTTTATTTTTACAGTTAAAACTACAAAAATTATTTCAGCGATCAGTGTTAAGGAAAATATTACTCATAAAATTCTGGAAAATGTCTGTGCGTTACGAATTACATCTTTCTTTGTTTCACGAAGTACTAATTGTCTGGGTCTAGTGGCCAGACCCCATAGGTAGGCATGATTACTCATATTTTTCTTTATTTTTATAATTAATAGTTTAAACAGCGACATCCTACGATCACTTTTTGACCTAACAGTCGCACAGAGGCTGCTCGGGGGATTCACTGCAATCAAAAACGATTTGCAACATTTTTTTTTTTTATATTGCGTTCCCTCTTGGTGAAACATTTCACGATGTTCAATTAATCCTTTGCCCAATCTGCATACGCATAACATAAATAACATAATATTCTGTTCAATTATTAGTTTAATTAGAATTATTTGTAATATAATTCTTTTTGTTTTTAGCAAAATTGTTTTTGTCTTTAAAAAAAATGCGCCGAGTTACGCGAGGCAGCGTTTCTCGGGAGAATTCCAAAATTAAATCTAATCCTGGAGATGACAGTAGAATCTCAACTTTCACAACACTTAAACAGCATTTTGTGTTTGAATTCTCCAAAACCCAACTAAATTGTTGGATTTCACATTAGTTCTGAACGTAAATTATACCGGATGAACCAAAAACACTGTCGTCCGTTTGAATTTTGGGCAAATTTGCAAATTTACTCGTATAAGTGTTTGAATTCTCCAAAGTTCAATTAAATTGATGGATTGCATGTTAGTTCTGAACATAAATTATACCGAGTTAGCTAAAAACACTGTCATTCGTTTGAATTTTCGGAAAATTTGCAAACTTAATCGTATTTGGATACCACTAGATCTTACTACAACTTGAATGATTGTTCAAAAATACGAGAAATAAAAATTTGCAGCGAAGGAAAGCGAAAACACTGAATAAAATCTCCTGAAAACGAGACAACGACGAATGGCGCGGTCAACATAAACAAGAGTTAACGTGGTTGCCAACTGTCTTTAATAAAAAGTAACAAATCTGCGGCGCGCTAAATTCAAATTATTATTATCAAGTCCACGCCGTTAATTACAGGAAAGTTTCTGTTTCTTGTATGCTTGAAGCAAAGAGGAAAAGGGTAGCAAGCAAAAATAAATTTATTTTTGACTCTTCCTCACTTCAATGACTGACCAGTTTTGTTTTTCCAAGAAAACGAAATATAACCGACAGGGACTATAGTCACCTAAATTGCAGAAAAGTTTCGAATATTTATGTAATCCTCACGGTGCTGAATAGTTAGGGACTTATAAAGCACAAGTCTCCATTCAGATAAAGAAAACGCACCTCGACTTATGCGCCTCTTCTCTGAAACTGCTTCACACTTGCAGATATAAACGAGTATACTTCTCTAGAAGTGGTCTATTCAAACTAAACTAGTAAACTTAAGTCTTCAGTTAGAAAATAAAATTTTATGCACAAAGAAACTATAGTTATTCTATTCTACTTCACGTACTGTAGTTATTTATAATAAAAATTATGAGATAAAATGTTATCGTATATTATTACAATGTTGTCCTGTCTGTCCAGCTTACGAAGCAAGTGTAAAATCTTAATTATTTTATGTGAGGAATTTCAGAGTTAAGTTTAGGTCCACAAATGTGTAGGAGCGCAACTATCCCGAACACTTTTAAGTATAAAAACCCAAATGGCTAAAATATCTGAGGCTGATGTCGTGAGTCAAGCGGAAGTCAAAACAAAGATGAAGAATACAATAACTGCATTCTTGAACTACCAAAAACTATCGTCTGTTAAAAAAAAAAACCTTTTTGGTCAACTGCAAAATAAAATAACATAATCCGATGGTAATGGTACTTAATGGGAAAACGCTTGTTTGTCATCGTGGCATAGTTCCAGTAACTGATGTTGCTTCGATGCTTTCCGCAAATGATTTACAAGAGAAATATGATGAAACCCAAGCAAATACAAGAAAATAAACAAAACATGTCGATAGATACAATGGGGTCTATTCTATAACATTGATTTGTATTTGATACGTAACAAATATTGCTATATATGTGGTGACCTTGCAAAACTTGTATTCTGCAAACAGTTTCGTAACAACTTGCAATCCGTGTCAAGTGTGATATCGAGTTAATACGCATCCCTCTTCGATTGACGGTCGGCAATCGACTTGAATTACTATGAAATCGTGTCAAATTCTCTTCAATCATTGAAGACCATATCAATGTTATAGAATAATCCTGAATATGCATCTCCCTTCAATTGGCGGTTGGCAATCGACTTGAATAGTTATGAAATCGTATCAAGTTCTCTTCAATTATTGAAGACCATATCAATTAATACGCAAGTTTAATCTTGTTGGTGTGAGAAACTCTGGGAATTATGCTTTTAAAGAAGAGATTGTATCATTTGACATTGGTGCTTCATTTTCATTTTCGTCGTTTTAATGAGAATATTTTTGTACGTACAATAGATGCGTGTGACTTAATTATCAAAAAGATCACATTGGCGTTTCTTGGAAGCATTTCTAATGGGATGATGAAAAACGTTCGTGCATCTACTGCATAAGTGAGCCAACGAAGTGTTGTTCCATCCGAGCCAATTTGTCAATGATCAGTTAGCTCAAACGGACAAATTAATCTTCATCAGTCCACATTTGCGTCGGTCCCTTCCGCCGAGCTCCAATTTAAAAACGAGAGCGCGCAAGAGTTCCTTCCACACGAAAATTAAATTGATCTATAAGTTCATAATAAAAGGCGGGTCCGTTTAATGGAACTCTCCGAAACCGGCCGGCTGTCGTTCGGCCAGGGGACTTTTAAAACGCAGGAATTCCGACGACCCGGATAAAAAAAAAGTCCGCGCGATTCCGATTCCGCAGGAGACAAAAACGAACAATCAGAGTCGCGCTCATCTTATTTCGTTGCGTTTTCCCTTATCCGCGTAAGTTATTCGCGGATTCTTAAACTTTGGTCACGCGCGATTTTCGAACCTCTCCGTCCCTCCGTGTGTCGCAATTACGCTTGCTGTCTTACGAAATTTATTTGCTCCCGTAAAATTCCGTCGTGTAATTACCGTTTGCAGTTTAATTAGGCTAACAGGACCGACCGTAATGGTAATAAATAAGAATCGAAACTTCAACGTCCCAAAAAAATACTCCACAATAACACACAATGTTTAATCAGCAGCTTCTTGTGGGAAATTATTATTGAGACAGAGCCAAATTCCATTCTCCTTCCCGGAATTACATCAAATTCCAACTGAAAAATGCCAGTGGCGCAAACCACTCAACGTTCTCGATGTAAAAAAAGAAATGATTAATCCAAAGTGAAAGACAAAATTCTCCACATTACACAGTATATGGCACAACATTTGGATTATAGCAGAGGTCAGGTAACACAGATTTGATGAAAACATTTCACAGAATAAATCTCAAAATGTTGTAACCTGAATGATATTACTATTCGTCAGATAACTTGTGCCGATTACTAGATAGATCGTAAACAATTTGTTTCAATGAATACAGTAGCGATAGTTCCGGAGTACCTCAAGATACCATGTTAGTCCCTCTTTGGTTTAACTTATCGTCGCAGTAACTGCAATACGTCGTACGTCACAAAATTCAATTTCGTGTTTCTTGTATTGGTAAAACCAAAACAACCCATGACCACAAATTGCAAATGATCGTATGTAGATCATTTGCAGTTTATAGTCAGGGCTATTTTGGTTTTAACAATATAACATGGAACTGAATTTTGTGACATACGACGTATTGCAGTCACCACGACGTTATACTTGAATGATATTATATACTCCTAGTTAAAATCATCGATAATGTTTGAGGTATACTTGAAATGGTTATTAGAAATACTTTCATACTATTGGACAGACTCTATGCTGTTGCTTTTGTTTCGATGAAAATTAGAAAATGCATCTACAAGGTAGGCTATAATACCTGGCTATAATAAATAGAAATGCATGATTGAAAGCATACAAAACTGATACATCAAATTTAGAAAAGGCTTAAAAGAGGTTCGCAGGTGCATTTTCTTTTCTGGAGTAGAATTAAATTAAAAAGGTTGTGGAATCTGTTCAACGCGTCTTCTTTCTTGCTCAAAACATCGATACTGAACAATCAATCGTTGATTGTATCTTTCACTATCAAACCACGTGGACGATTCTTCTGCTTTTTCTTCTTTTCCGCAGGGCGCGCTACAATCCGTTACACGTCACCGATGAATGATGACGTCAGACGCGTGCTCTGTTGATAAATACTTAAAATGCAAAGGAATTTTTACGTCCTATGTTCAGTTTTATAAAAAAAAATCTTACAGTGCGTATGTTGGTTAAGTTATATTTTAAGTATTTATTAACACACCATGCGTCTGATGTCAACATTCGCGGAATGTAGCGCGCCTTCCCTGTATCATCTTCAATACCTTATAATAGGTACAACGACAGTCAGTGGCGTAACAAGCATTTGGGGCTTTAAGGAATGAACAACTTGTTTTCTTGCTATTTTATTAACACTCCCCTTTTACCAGTGAGAGCGGGTCACAAAGTACCCTATTCCTTGTAAAAAATTTGGTCGCATTTCGGAAACAATTTAATTAGCGCAGTAAATTATATCAAAATTTAAATGTAATTAAGAACCATCTGGAAAATAGAACATGTTCTTATCGCCAAACCGCATCTGCAGGCCAAAATTTCTTGTACTTTGTTCTTTCACCCTCTTTACTCTTTAGAGTAAAAAATAAATTAAAGAGATAAATATGTAGGATTGATATGTATTCTTAATAAAACTGTCACACGTTATTTTAGGACTTTTCCAAGAATACTTACGCTGTAAATCCACGTATTTCGTTGCATAATATTTGAAACTCATGAATACTTAACTTGCTCTAATCGTCCTAAACGTATGGTTATTCGTAACGCTCAATAATCTTAATAACCGTCCAATAAGTTTTATGAGTTTCACATACATGCTGTTTATTTCTTTTTGTTAGTTGCGCATATTCTACTCTTTATTTCTTCATCGTACGTTCGCTCGGGTTATGACCACGCCTGCATTGAACCAATTTTAAAATGCAAGAAATTCAATACTCCTGAAATGTAAAGAATAGAAAAAAGGCTTGTAAAGGAAAATACTGGCCGTTTATTTCATAAGTAATTTGGCCTGTCTTATCAATCTCTTTCCTGCATTCCATTATCTTCCTTTAACCCATGATTTCTTGGTAATTCTTGAGACTGATGTAATAGTTGTTAATGCCCATCTTTATTGATGAAGGTTTTTCTTTCTAAATTTGGAATGATTTTACTATCAAAGCAGTTTTCGCTCCGATGTTACATTATTTAAATGTACGTTTTCAGTACAAAACAATTAATTCATGTCTCGAACATATTTTGTGTACATTTTGGTCCAGCACACCTAACTCGTCTATAACTTTTACAGGAAACCCATTTTTCTTTCTTATAAAAATAGGTTTTAAAATGTTTTCGTTTTTTCTTTTCACACGGAAATTCAATAAGGAAAACTTTGAGTTTCAATATTCCCCCAATTCCATTTTTTTCATTTTTTTTTTTTTAATCCGAAACCTATTTTTAACATCCACTTTTTTTTGGAAGACCCGAAAGTATAAAAGTCTGGGATTCCTTCACACAAATTTCATGTTTGTGTCTTCCATTCGTCCGGATTTTAAGTTCTGGCTGGTACATATCAGTACTGAGCATGAGTAGAGCACAAAGTTAGATATAAATTCATACTTCGAACGATTTGATCAGTTCAGAACTTGAAATCCTCTCAGAGAAAAAAAGGCCTGTCCTTCTACAGTCTTCCTTTTACGACATATTTTATAAATAACGTAACGGATATGAATCTGGCCGATATAATGTAACTTCTATTACTTTTATTTATCTATTAATAGTTTTTTTATTTATCTATCAGTAGTTTCGCATGCAGGCAAAGACAAAAAATTAATTGGTAGGGTCATTTAATTGTGCCGACGACACTTATACCCAACACGCATTCACGTCTCGCTGGCAAATGTATACCGTGTGAATTTTGCAACTTTAAGAAGTATAATCGGAGACATAAACTAAGGAATAGTTGCACCGACGTCGATTAAAGTTAATCTCGAATTAAAACGTAGACACTCCTATGTTTAATAAAGGATTAGTTTAATTCATCTGAGTGGAACGTATTCGAAGGTAACGATAAGCATGACTAAAGTGAGGATTAAATAGTACGTGCCTCACTTTATCAATGATTTTGACTCACAATATACACGATGAGCGCAGCAATAATTACAGCGGTTCACTGCACCGCCCTTGACATCATGAAAAGCCAGCAATTTCCCAGACAATTTTCCTACAACAAATACCTGATGAAACGTAGGTAACAAATAACCCTAACATTTCAATTTAGGCGAATGATAGAGCACGTAAGAATGAACAAGGCGAAAGTAATCGCGAGCATCCCTTATGAACGTTGCAGCGACGGTACTATTTCGTCCTTGCTTTGGGCATGACACAGTCTCTTCTCTTGTGATTAATAAACAAAGAAGTCTTCTTCTGAATATCGTAGCATAGCTGCTGAAATACGTGTATAATATCAAAAAGAACCTACTGTGGTTAGGAGATTTAATCGAATTTTGATTATACTGCAAACAACAGTCTCCAATACAAGAATAAGAATAAGAATCAGAGCAGGCGAGTGACTCAACATCTGGTATAACCGACTGTATAAGTCGTACCCTACTTGTCGGCGTGGGTTCGAGTCCCACCAGGGCCATGGATGTTTGTGTTGTCCCCCGGATTGTGAGTAAGTTTATGAAACAAAGTCAATTGTCTGGAATCGAGATGCTAATAATGTGCTGGTTGCTGCGCAAAGCAAGAAGAAGCTAAGAATCAAATACCCCGAGGATACAAGGTAGTGTACTAAAACAATGACAACGAAGATCAAAGGTGCCGACTCCAACAGAGACATCTGTTATGTTGTTCTAATTATATTACATGGCTGTACTTTTCCGGTTAAGCCCGATCTTACCACCTCCTGATAAATGAAACCGTCGGTTAATGTCCTAGGAAACTATTATCGGCACAAAGGTTTCCGATGATATTAACCGACAGTTAAATTTATCAGAAGGTGATAAGATCGGGCCTTAATTGTTCCATTTTTATAATGTACGTAAGTTAACAAAGACAACAGTTTAATAATATCTCAAAAGCATTTTTGACTTGGTTTTTGGTACTTTCTGTACATACTAAGCAATGAACAATGAATAGTTCCTTTTCTTGGGTTTTTTTTTTTCTCAAATCACGTTTCTTTATCAAAATTTTAAATAAGTTTTCAAAAATTATTACTCATAGTGATTTGCTTGGAGACTGAAAGACAGAACTAATTCAAACCGTAACTTTTTCTAAATCTAAATTCCGTTATTGTTAAGATTCAAGAGAATCGAGAAACATGAGGGACTATTTCAGCAAATAAACAGAGAAAGACTTATAGCCACATATAACTTTTCTGTTTGTAGGAATGAATGATTGCAACGATTTGCAATAACTTCAAAAATTTAGCTTTAGGAGATCAGCTCTTATTTATAAAAAAGAAAACCTAATTAAAAACGACGTTTGTATATTACTGAAAATATTAATGAACAGATAAAATAGCGACATCTTACAATCGCTTTTTGACCTGGAATTGCAGTAGGATAGACAAATTGAAGCTACGTCTCTGCTGAAGAAGCCCCAAGCAGGGCTGAAACAGCTGTACAGAGGCTGCTCGAGGTTTTCACTGCAATCAATAACGATTTGCACAAAATTTTTCTGAAAATATTAATGAATAGAATTTCGAAAGGAAAGAAAAACCAGGAAGAAATAAAAATTATTTTTTTAATCGTTTTAGAATTTGGACATTCTAAATCTAATCGAAATTTCGTCGTAATTTCGAAAATATTAAAGAAAAATAAAACTGCATGTACAGGGGTGACTAATTTTATTTATATTAATTTTGATTGCTTCAGTTGTAGTATCCAAATGATCTTTTTCTATTATACTTCAAACACTTTAACGAAATTTATTCCTTCCGATAAAATTTGTTAAAAATTAATTAAGATAACATATCGGCAATGAGAACAGAGAATCGATCCTACAACAAAACATTCTAAAATACTGAACAATGAAACACATTCTATTTTCAGCTCAGCACTTAGCTATTATAAAATAATAAATAAATAAATAGAATTGAAAGCATCTTCTTTTAGATTAGATTAAACAAAAACTGTTCAAAGTCGATAAAAATCAAAATAAAAGTCAAATAATTAACTCTGGAAATGTCTACTGAAGGGGATTTGTATTTTAGAAATTATTAAATACTTAATTCGATTATGATTTTCGAAAACCAAATCATCATTCCAACATCATTATCAAAGAGCAATAATTTCTATAATATTCTAAGTATTATGATTACATATACAGGGTGACTGCAAAATTACAACAATCGATTTTTACTATAATTTGTTTCTTTAACTGTGTTATTTTAATTACAATAACACGATGATGCCCTTACAGCCTTATACTTCATCTGTTCCTCCGGTAAGTCCATAAAAGCAAGCTCTCGGAGAGTTTCATCATTTCTCCATTAAAATAAAATACCCGGGCACTTAATGCACGCCACGTAATAGGGTAAACCACAAATATTTGCTTTCATATTTGCCATGATTACGTTTTAATCTAACGTTAAATAAATAGTAAACATTCCGATTCGATTAACCGCCTCTCGAAACACGGCCAAAACAGGGATCAACGGGGTCTAATTAGCGGGATGTTAAACGGTGCCGAAGTTAACGTTTTCTTATTATCATCTCTTTCTCTCGCCGCCTCTGCACAGCGATTTGTACGGCGTTTATGGACTGTAAACAAAGTGTTTTGGCTTCGCTTTGTTAAGCGTTTCAAAAAAGCATTAGTACAACGAGTTTTATTGCGTGTATCTCTACTCGCTTTTAAAAATGACCGAGGAACAGGAATGCTTTTTAGTAAATTTCAATTTTTACATTCATTCGATTTTCTTTAAACGGTACAGGACAACTCGCATTCTATGCATAAATTAGTAGCAGTAGATAGTTGTTAAACAAACATTTTGAATATAAAAAAGTGCAAAGAAAAGAATCTTCTGAGACTATTTTGATTCTACAGAGAACAACACAGAAACTAAAGCAATGTCAAGGAAGGAGTTCAACGAAACATTTTTCTGCGATGGATGTTTAGTTTCCAATTAGGAAAATAATGAAAAAGATAAATAACCGGTGTTTAACAGAAAGTCTGTCTTTAGCAGAAAGAAAACAGGCCAACTTCAAAAAAAAAGCACACAAAACTTTAGGCCCATTCTTAACAACGCAGTGAAACGAAAAAAACAGTTCAACAAATAACAAGCAACATATTTTTCCTTGTTCTTTTTTTAAAAAAAAAAGAGAGCGACATTATTCTTTTATTGGAAAATCAAATAATTTCAAAATAGGTTTGACCGTTTTAGATATAACCGAGTGCAATTTTTTTTTTTTTAATCTTACCCCTTGCTATTATACTCACGTTTGACTAAAAAAAAAAAGGAATATGAGAAGAGGATGAAATTGACGGAAAACAAAAGATATTCGATCGTCGGATACAAAAGCTGTTGAAAATCGAATACTTTCTTTTTTCTTTGAAATTAACATACCAAAAGGAAGCGCAAAAATGACAAAAAAAGTTCTATCTTAAGAATATTCGCACTTTTTGTTTAAGAACACAGAGAAATAAAATGCAAAAAACAAAAGACAACTGACTGAATATTAAACAAAACGAACCAATAAGGCGATTAACTGAGGAACAAAAGAATTGGGCAAGTTCTACTGACATAAGATAACTTAAGACAACTTAAATTCTACCTTTCTATTATTATTATTTTTTAGATGAGAGAGCAAGAAAGAAAATAAAGAGAACCAATACACAATCGACTGAATATTAAACACAAAACGAACCAGTAAGTGAGTAACTGAGAAACAAAAGAACTGGGCAGAGGTTCTACTGACCTAAGATAACTTAAATGCCATCCTTCGATTATTATTACTTTTTAGATAAGAAGGCGAGGAAGAAAATAAAGAAAAACAAAAACACAATCGACTGAATGTTAAACAAAAGAACGAATCAGTAAATAACTAAGCACAGAAAATGATTTGGACAGGTTCTACTTCGTAGAAGCGAAAAGATGAACTGAAATTTCACCTTTCGAATATTACTGTCACATTTTTTGCAATAAGAAGACCGGGAATGAAATGAAGAAAACAAAAGACAATCGACTGAATATTAACAACCCCCCCCCCTTCCCCATCTCAGCACAAAAGAATCTGCGCAAATTCTTCCGAACCGACATACATAATAAGCTAAAAGGTAAGATAAAATCTGTCTTCCGAATATTATTCACGTTTATTAAACAAGAAGACGAAAAGAAAATGAAGATAGGAACAAATGATAGTATTAAGCAAAGCGGCCCAATAAATACGTGAACACAAAAAAAAATGCCAAGCTTTACTTACATACCTAAGCCAAAATGTAGCATGAAGTCTATGTACCTTCCGAATATTATTCAGGCTTTTTTAAGAAGATGACGACAAAGAAGAACGTGCAGAAACAAGAGACAATCGACTGAATTTTACACAAAACGGACCAGCAAATAACTGAGCACAACAAAAGCTGCGCTTGTTTTAAAATAGCAACATCAAATCCACCTTTCGAATATAATTCATGGTTTTTTTTTCTTTTGAGAAGAAGAAGATGACAAGACAAGAAAAACGAACAAAAACAAAAGACGAACGACCAAATATTACACAAAATAAACCAATTTATAATTGAGCACAAAAAAATGTTTTACTGACTGACATAAGCCAAAACAATAACATGAAATCCACCTTTCGAATATTCCACACGTTTTCCTTCTTTTAAAATGAAGAAGACGAGAAAGAAGACGAACAAAAACAAAATACAATCGACTGAATATTGCACGAAACGGACCAGCAAGTAACTGAACACAAGAAAGTTGCTCATGTTTCGCTGGTATAAGCCAAAATAATAACATGAAATCAGCCTTTCGTATATTATTCACGTTTTTTTCTGTTTTAAGAAGAAGAAGGCGATACAGAAAAATAAAAGACAATCGACTGTATATTATGTAAAACGAACCAGCTGATAACTGAGCACAAAAAGGCTGCGCATATTTTGTGACTGATTTAAGCCAAAATAATAACAGGAAATTCACTTTTCGAATATTATTCACTTTTTTCTTCTTTTGAGAAGAAGAAGAAGAAGAAGAAGAGAAAGAAAATGAACGAAAACAAAAGACAATCGATTCAATATTACCTATACAAAACGAAACCAGTGAACAATTGAGCACAAAAAAAGCTGAGAATGTTTTACTGACATAAGCCAAAATAACAACGTGAAATCTATTGTTCGAATATTATTCACGCTTTTCGTCTTTTAAAAAGACGAAGACGAGAAGGAAAACGAACAAAAACAAAAGACAAATGACTGAATATTACCCTGTACAAATCGAATCAGTAAATAACTGAGCACAAAAAAAGCTGCGCGTCTTTTGCTAACATAAACCAAAATAATAACATAAAATCCACCGTTTGAATATTAAGCACGTTTTTTTTTTTTTTGGAGAAGAAGCAGACAAGGAAGAAAACGATCATAAACAAAAGACAAATGACTGAATATTACCTATATAAAACGAACCAGTAAATAACTGAGCACCAGAAAACTGCCCATATTTTACTGATATAAACCAAAATAATAATAAAAATATTTACTGGTTCGCTTCGTGTAGGTAATATTCAGTCGTTTGTCTTTTGTTTTGGTCAGTTTTCTTTTTTGTCATCTTCTTAAAAAAAGAAAAGCGTGAATAATATTCGAAAGGTAGATTTGAAGCCAAAATAATCTACTTTTCGAATATTATTCACGCTTTTCTTCTTTTATGAAGATGACAAAAAAGAAAACTGACCAAAACAAAAGACAAACGACTGAATATTACCTACACAAAGCGAACCAGTAAATAACTGAGCAGAAAAAGATCTGCGCAAGTTCTAGTGTCATAGCCCAAAAGCTAATATAAATTTTATTACCTTCGGAATATTATTACGTTTTCTTTTTAACAAGAAACCAGGAAAGCTAACAAGAAAATTAAGGAAAACAAAAGACAATCGACAAAACCAACCGGTAAATAACTGAGCAAAAAGGAATCTGAGCAAACGCCACCTACTAACGCAATACAAAACAAGGAAAAAAAAAAACAAAAACTTTAATTGTACCTTTCGATGTTCACTTGTTTTCAAAACACGAATACCTGAAAGAAACCAGAAGAAAAACAGAAACGAGCCAGTGAACAACTGACACAAGTAAGTGCCTCACACAGGCGGCGCTGACGAACGAAAAATTAACATAAAACCAAACGGACGAAATTCGAAATAAAAGCAGAATGTTGCTGTTTTGATTAAAAGAAGAAAAAAACAAACAAACAAAAAGCGCAATTAGCCGACGATATTCTCTTGTTTTCAAAGTGACGCCCGGCGTGGGGCAGAAAAAGAGCACTTTGTGAAACAATTTAACATTCAAATTCGAAAGGAGAAAACGATGCGTCATATTTTCCAACGAGGAAAATCGTGCTTGTTTTATTACATTCGAACTTAAAAAGAAGGAAATTAGAGGTACATAAAAACAAGCGAATTAGAATCAAAAGGTTTGCACTTACAGAGCTGTAGACTCATTCGGAATAAAAAGTTTAAAATGCGGCGAAAAATACAATACAAAACAACCAGCAAATGAAAATTTCTTGTTTCTTCTGTTGTGTTTTCGAAGATTTGTGATTGTTACAATCACGGTAGCAAATCGGTGTCGAAACGTTGTCCTAATCAGCTTCAGGTGAGTAAACATAAATTCACCTTGACAAAGAGTGTCATCAGATAAACCTTACACAAAAAGATCGACGCCACCACTCACTCTCTCAACAGTCAATGCCTGCCTGCTCTGATTATCTTCTTTTTGATGAACGCCCGACATTTTTGGCGATCGCCCACCGTGATACAAACAGTACAACCACCGATGATGTATCTACCGTTTCGTTTTGGTACACACACACACATACAGAGTGATACCGAGCGAGATTACAATGTTCTAACAATTTGACACGTGCGTGAAGCAACTGAAGCGATTGATAATCGGAAATTCGGTGGAAACATTCTGGCAAATCAACTGCCGGAACTAAACTTTTGGATCGCTGGGAAAATTCCAATTTACAGTAATCCAGTTGAGAGCGAGTTTTTAGATGAAGAAAGACGTATACAGAGGACGCTAGTTATTTTGGTTTGATGAGGGCGAAACTGGTCGAAACGAACTTAAGTTCAAACATAAATTTTTCAAGTAACGTTTACCTATGAATGTGGAGGTTTTAAGCGCCAAGATTTTCTTGAGCAGAATTTGATGTTAAATTTACTCTACTGGATTTTTAATAAAGCACGAAATTCTCGAAACATTTTTGTTTGTTTTTGCAATGTTGTTGTATTACTTGGCTTGCAACAGTCTTCGAGTTTGTGTTTTTTTTTTTTTGCAAAGTTCCCCTTGATGCATTTTGCATTCTTTTTTGATTAACGGTAACTTAGTGTTCATTGAAATTTTGCTCATAATGAAAGCAAAGGCAAATTTGGAGAAGAGAAAACGTATCATAGATCGTAGAAAGGGATTACGAACTTACATATGAAAAAAAAAACGTTCGCTAAGTTCAACAACATTAAAAATAGTGTTACGTTTCGGGAAATTCGAAAGGAATGTCATCCCAAACTTAAATTTTACTAAGAACGAACCGATAGGCATAGCTTTCAAAATTACGAACGCAATAGATTGGACTAAACTGAAAACTAAACGACTAAGACCCGGTCTTTTGCCTCCTTGCAAATTTATCTGCATTGTAACATCCTCAGAAACCATTGTCGATTCAATTGTTTCCAGGATGTTTGTGGGGTAGACAAATTTAAAAGAAGGCAACAGAACTAGGCCTAAATGCTCAAAATTTTACGTTTTGAACTTCGATCAATTGAAAATTGCCTGAGTTAATTCAAACACACTTGCCATACCTACATTTCCATTTGTAGCAAACGCAGAAATCTCATGGTCAAAAACTTTACCTAACAAAATTCAGACAGAAAGAAATTTTGGTTTAATCAACAAAAATATGGAGCGAGCAAGACAATCAGCAGTATCAGGCAAAACACAATGAAAAAGCAGCGACGTTTATTGAGGTTTCTAATCCGTACCTTTAAGGCTATTTTCAATTAGTATAAGGATGAAAATTTTGTTGCAAATGGTTTCTGATTGCAGTGCGTCCCTTGAGCAGTCTGTTTTAGCCCTATCTGGGGCTTCATCAGCAGAACCAATGTTAGGTCATAGGATGTCGCTGTTTAAGCTAATATAAGGATGGTTTACCAAGGAGAAACTTTGATTTAAAATGAAGTGCTTGAAGAGAAACAAACCCCAATCCAATTCTGAACAAAATAAAACTTAGACCTTCCTGTTTGGTTCTTTCCAAAAGAGGTAGCCACACCATTTCGCTGCAAGCCAAAAAAAAATCATTATAATTTGGTGATGGCTAAATTTGGAGAAAACTTCTGCGTAATTTTGAATGATTCAAAAGGACCATGTAGCACCAAAAGTTCCAAATTGGTTTTGAACGTCTTTGGTCGTCTTCGGTTTACAGTGATTTTGATACCTACTCATTTGATGATGAATACTTGTATCAATCGCTTTCTGTTTAATTTATGGCTTTGTTTCTGTAGGTGATGATTAAATTTATTAGGTACTTGGTTAGTGCTTACCATCATCTTTCGGGGAAGGTGGACAATTTGATGCATAAGATCCTAAGTGGTAGCTCGTGTAGGAATTTTGATGCATAGGCGGGAACGGATAAGCACCAAGGGCCCCCCTAGGACTGGGAAAGCCCGCATCGTGAGGCCCCGTCGGCCCCGAATGCGCATTTCCCGCCGGCGAATTAAAGTGGTGTTGATATGAAGTCCTTAAGGGTCCGTACCCATGCTGTTGCAGTTCAATGAAAGCGCTCTTTGAGACGGGGGTCGAATTGTTGCTTTCGTGCGGCGTCGGAGGACCTATGTGTCCTTCTGCGGACATCGTGGGTGTACCCGGTGGATCTTCGTTGGGGCCCCCGAACGGGGAACCCAGGTCCGTAAAATTCAGCGTCGTGAAAGGTTTGTTATCCACTTTGATGGAGTTCGGAGGCGTTTTGAAAACCCTGGCTTCGAATCTCAGTCCTAAATCCACTTTGTTTACGTGCACGGTACAAACCGAATTGGTAATATTTCGCTGATTCAGCGACCAATGAAATGCGGCTGCGGCTACAGTTCAAAACAAGCAACAATGTTTTCTAAGCTTCTTCGACGCTTCTTCTTTCTTTGGCGGGACGCTTTCTTCAGGAACTTGATTCGTACTTTTCATGGTCGCTTATCAGAAAACCAAAAGCACAACACCGATGACGCGACGACGATCCAAAAATTACAAAAAAAAAATAATAATAATAATTGTTAATGTCAATTATTAAAAGCACAGCGCGCACATAATTCAAGTTAGGGTTTCCACTAAAAAAACAGTCATGTCCCACACAACTCCGAGGAAAAATACCCGAAATTCACCGAACGAAAATTGAAAAACCCGCCGTCGAAAAATAATTAAATTCCGACGAACAGTTAATAACGTTAATCAAAGCGCCGACGTAATTTGCCGCATTCAACTTCGATAATATGTGTAATTCACACTATAATTGCGTAAAAAGCATTCAGAGATTAACCCGAAAACAAATTACACGAAATTGAGTACATATGTCGTTTTTTTTACGTCGAAAATTGCTCTCAAACTCAACCATCTACTTCCTACGAGTGTAGGGACTATAATGAAGAATAATCATATAATAGTTGGCTTGGGATTTAGTTGCACCTTTCAACCGACAGGTTTCGCTACTATTCAGCGTTCGGCGACCCAAACCACGCCCCCGAGCCGCCGCATTGGCGGAAGTAGCGAAACGGGCGGGGCGTAAGCCAGTTTCTGAAAGATTTTCAACCGAAAGAGGTGGAGTGTCCAGCTCGGTTCTCGGTACTTACACGCCTCTGTAGACATTCAGGCGCTTCATTTTTAGGTTATGTTAAGGTGCTGCTCTGATATAGTGTTTTATTGAATTAATGTAATGTTCATATTGCATCTAGATAGTGTGTGCTTTAATATAAAGTGACGTTTCGTACTTTAACGTAACGCAAGAGAATGTGCAGGATATCAACGCCACGGCCAATGAGATTTACACATGCGAAGCAAACAAAAACTATCGTTTCAAATCGCAACTTTATTTACGTCAGTATCGGGCCAATCAAAACAACTCCTCCAATTAAACCGAATGGGAACTCCAGTTAATTTATTTATACGTATATAAAATACAATAACGAAACGGGTCTTCGGTTTCTTCTGAAATTCTGTGATCTAATTGGTTTCCTTTAAACGTTTTAACAGCAATGTGCCGAGGAATCTCTTCATGTGCGAAAGAAATGAGTCCTCGGTGAACCGGGCACTCGGAATGATGGGCCGATTGTGGCGATAATGGCGACGTAATACCCTTGTTGAGTTCCGCTTAAGAGTGTGGTGTCTGATTTAAGCACTCTTTCTTGGAATTTCAAGCACCTTGCATTGTGTTTTTTTTTTCTTCTAATTTCTAATAAAAAAAAAGTTTTATCGTCGGAAAATTTCATACTGCTCGTTTTCCTCCCGGCCCGCAAAGTACATACGCCATGTAAATTCCGTTTAGACGAATGTAAAAAAACTCAATTTGTGTAATTACCAGAGGCTTCGTTTTAATGAACTGATCGCAGATAATGGTCATGCCGGTGTAATTACTTTAATCTATTTTTTTTTCACGTTCAAAATTTGAATTTCACTTCCACCTACTTAACAGTAAAGGAATTCGAGGTCCGTCATAACTCAAAAACTTAAAGCCAACGTGAACATGACTTTTAACAAAAAGGTTCACTGTGTTTTCAAATTCCTCTTCTACTTTTATCACAGAGGACGAAGTCGTTATCAGTTTTAATAAAGGTTTAAGTGAAAACATAGGGTATATTCTTGAAATAAAACAAAAAAAAACAAATACAGATCACTTTTTTATCTCCTTTTAACATTTACAAAATAGCTTTGTCGCACTTTCCAATCAAAAGACACGTTGTGTTTTAATTAAATATTAATAAATAATTAAAGAAAATGATCTGTAAAATGAGTTTCAGGAAAGGCATTGGGAGGTTTTAAGTGTAGGGTTGGGTTGAATTATAGACAGGTACAGTTTTAAGTACTTTACAGTACAGTTTTAAGTACTTTACTCAGATACAATATCGCACCTAAAATGGAAACACATTTTTGATTGTTTTTTAGATCTACATTTGATTCTATTAGAACCCGACGCGACGGTACACGAGTATACCCAGCAGTGTTGCGTTTTTGATTTCTTTTCGCTCTTATTGGTACTTCGAGAACAGCTTTTTTAAAACATTTCGGGATAATCAAAGCGACTAAAACGCTCAATCTAATCGATCTAACTCCTTTATTCCGCAAGTCATAACGACATCGTTAAATAACGACACCCGTTAAGTGATTATAACACTTTGACGAATCACAGAAGTGCTTTGTATCTAGGTAACTACTGATTGGTCAAAATTTGTTACCTAACGATCGCCGTTATTTAACGATGAAGATGATGAAGCAGCTTCTCATTTCTTTAGGTTGTACAATTTAGCTGAGTGTTTCAGTTTCTTAAAAACCTCGTTGTTTAAAAATATTGGAAAAGAGCAGCAACTTCAATTTTTTTTTTTTTGAAATTGCAAATAAATCAAAGAATATAATGTGGCCTTACAGGGGGTAGTTTTATCTAAATTCGTGCTTTGGTTAAATTTGAGGGTGTGTACGACTGTCAAGGCTGCGGCCACACTGCAGGCGAAGTGGCGTAGCGCGGCCACTTTTTTTAGCTGTGCTTGGATACATTCAATAGCTTCGCGTAAAGGGGTGAGGTCACTAAGCGCGAAGCGAAGCTAAACTGAGCTAAACTAAATTTTCTGAAAACTAACTCCAATGTAATTTTAAGCCGAGGGGCCTCTGCGAACGAAACAAAGCTAAGCTATGCAAAACGAAGTTTTCTTTACCTAATCTTACTCAGGCCTGGCAAATAAAGCTAAGCAAAGCTAAGTTTTGCTAACGAAGGTATAAAATGTGTCTTCGTAAGATTACATTGGAGCAAAACGTAATTTCGCTTCGCTCGCAGCGGTCCGGCTCCTTTACGCAGATACGTCAACTAAAGCTAAGTGAAGCGAAGATTGGCTAATGAAGATATAAAACAAGTTTATGGCGATTTTGTGCTAAATGAAACAAAGTTTGGCTAACTGCGTGCGAAACGAAACTAAGTTTTTTTGAAAATTAGCTCCAATATAATCTTAAGTGGAGAGGCCACTGCAAACGAAGCGAAGCTAAGCTGAGTTTTTTTTTTTTAATTAGCTCCATTGTAATCTTACGTAGACGCGGCAAGTGAAGCTAGGCGAAGCGAAGTATGGCTAACGAAGATATTAAACGTGGCTGCATAAGATTAAGTACATCGGAACTCATTTTCAATTCAAATCGCTTAGCATAGCTTCGCATAGTGGTCCGTCGCCTTTACCTTCGCTCGGTTTAGCTCTCTTTTGATTTGAGCGAATTAATTCGTCGCTGGTGTAGCTTTTAGCTTCAAACGTGCACTTATCATAGCTTGTCGCTAACTAAAATACAGGGTTGTCCAAAAATATTTATCATCAATATGGTTCTACGTAATTTTAAATTTTCCTTCTTTCTTCTTCTTTATTTTGATAATGAGAATTATATAACTGTAACGTAATGATCAAAGTGTAACTAATTTTTTTGTTGATAATCTTCCCCTCCTCCTCTTCCACCACCACATTATTCCTTAATAACATTTCGACATTACGTCGATGAAACCTTTGGACCTTTAGTTTGGCCAGAACGGTCACCAACTTTGACTCCATGTGACTTCTATGGGGAATGGTAAAAGACCGCGTGTATGCTACTAGACCTACTGACATTAATGACCTTAAGGAACGGATAACAACAGTTATCTGCTCTAAACCTGCGGAAATATGTGAATGAGCTATGGCCCGTACGGTGCAAAGACTTCGCACAGACATTGTGAACCAAGGAGTATAGGTCGAAGCATTGCAATGGCTAGTAAAAGACCATATGTATGCTACTAGACCTACTGACATTAATGACATTAAAGAACGCTTTAAAACAGTTCTCCTTTCTGTACCTACGGAAGTGGGTGAATGAGCTATGGCCTGTGTGGTGTAAAGACTTCGCACCAGCATTGAGACCCTGGGAGTACAGGTCGAAGGAGTGTAGTAGCTTCATTTGGACTTGTGTACATAGTGTGTGTCATTATGTAATTAAAATCACATAAGTGGTAACACCTTTTTGGACTCGCGGTATCTTCGTTTCGGTTAGTTTAGTTTATCTCAAGTTCGCATCGCTTAGCTTCACTTCGCGCGCAGTGGGCCCTCGCCTTAAGTATTTGCACTCCCATAGGGACACAGTAAAAGAAATCTTCACCGCCGCACTATTTGTGCAGCAGTCGTGATAGTGCGTATGACTGCCATACCGTTGATACCGCGATAAACACTAATTACTTTTGACTCTGTAAGTACACCTGCGGACAAAAAATTTCAGACCCTACCATCAGAACCCACTGACATGATGCATGAATAAGAAAATTATTCTTTCTACCCTCAGAACCCACTGACATGATGTATGAATAAGAAAATTATCCTTTCCCTTAACATTTGCAAATGAAATTTTGAAGTTTACGTATTTTATTTTAAAAAAAAATGAATTAACATTATTGTTCTCGTTGTTGAAATGCCATTTATGATGAATATGATGGAAGCCAAAAGTAAACCTATTTCTTTCTAGAGACTGGTTCGTACAATTATGTCCGCGAAATTTACTGTTGTTTGCAGCTGTACAAGTTACGTTAATTTGTGCCTTATTTCTTTTGTGGTAAAATAATCTTCAAGCAAAAAATTTGCATTACGCATTTTTAACTCCTTCAGTGATATATTAGACGATTTTGGAAGTGTCAAAGTGGAAATATAAAAAGAAATGGCAGAATTATCTTTTCCTGCACCTATTTATTTGAAAATAAAAAAAAGAACTTATAAAAGACTCAAGATTGGTGCGTGTTAGTGAATTTGATTTCTACTTTTAAAAGTCGTAACGAGTTTGTTTACATAAGAATTGTTGAATTGAGTTTGTTTATACAAAGAATTGTTGTTGTTCTTAAAAATTTCCTTAAAGTTTAAAAACCATTTACATAGTGTTGACTTCAATTTAAAGAAGCGGTTTGGAATACAAAAAAAAAAGATACTAAGCAAAAACAAAGTGATACGCATATCCGAGTTACATGTTTTTAGCCACACTTCCGGAACATCCTGTATAACTTGACGTGCGTAAACAAACTTCGTACGGAGATGCGCTTCTGGTTATTACATATCGTATGTAGAATAAGTGTTATAAGATTCCTTCCAATTATGAATATTAATTTCGATAATTTAGAAGCAAGGAGGAGGTTTTTTTCCTTTTAATAAAATCTCAAAATAAACCATCTCCGATTTTAATTTTAAAGAAATATATTAATGTGTTTCGTACGTGCACTAATTAGCGCTCAATTAGTGTTCAAGAGATACAGCCGCCGGCGTTAAATTTTGGTCATGCGATCAATCAAGACGTCCGTTTTAATTCCAGAAGATTTTCGGACAAACATCCCGAAAAGACGCCGAGAATAAATTGAATTTACGAGATATTTCACAGTATTCAAAATTAAGATACGAATCTTAATTTTAATCTTAAATCAAGTGTCAGGTGCTTACTTTGACGATCAACGACGACCGAAATTTATTACTCGCGACTGTACGTTAACTATAATTGTTTATTAAGAATTTATTGCTCGGGACATAAGGACGTACGTTAACAATAATTTGCGAGAACTTTTGTCGAACTGTTTTGTTTTATTTTTTTGTTAATTTCGTCGGATAGTAGTTTATACCTTTTTCTAAAAAAAGAAACTCCGAATAACAGTTTCTTTAATTATTTGCAAGTTTGTGAGTCTTTATGAAAATTGTCCTATTGTAACTCGATTATTAATAACTAAAAGTTTATAAGAATATTTGTTAATATGACTTGAAAAATAAATTAAGTATTTACCTAACCATGATGATTTTCTAAATCAATTTAATAATTATTAAATAATTATCTTTAATAAGGTTTTCAATAATATTTAAGTCGCGTATGACCATGTTACGAGTTACCTTTCTAGGAATTTTTTGTTTTCAGATAAATTAGCGACACTGTACGATATTTTCTTGCCACTAAAGAAAGAATATTTACTTTCTAGATAACCACAATTATCGAACGTTAAGTTGAAACTACATGTTTACATTTCCTAAGAAAATTAACTTTGTTACGCCACTGATTATCCTCTTTTTGCACTTGGACTTTATTTTATTTTAAGGATTGCCATAAGTGGTACCATTTGATTGGCTTATTAGGATGATCACGTGGGATCCAGACATTGTTGAAAACCCCGTTTCTAAAATGTTTATACTTTTATTAGTTTTTACTTCTGTTGTGAATCCTAGTCTTTTATGGAAACTACTTAATTTATTTGAACTAATTTTTGTTTTCATATTTTGGTGTGCAAGTTAATATGTACTCTACCGGTTTACCGGAAATAAAAGATACATTCAACTTTAAATTGGTTTAGAATATGTAGTCTCATCACAAGTACAACTTGAAGCAGAACGCCGATTTTTCAGTAACATTTTGTCATAGAAAAAATATATACAGGATGACTGGTAAGTCGGTAAGATTTCTACTAAAACTTAATATCTCACCCGAAAGGCAGTAAGTAAATCAAAGAAGTTTTTGGAATAATTGGTAAGCTGATTGTTTTATCAAATTTTGGAAATAAATCAGAATGATGTTCAAGTAGGTTGGATTTTTTAGAGAAGTATCTTTTCAGCCATTGTATTTTAAACGTATTAAAGTTTTTAACTTAATGTTTGTTACGTAGTACGTACTATTATCTAGTCTAACCAGGAAAATATAATTATTAAGAAAAACTTTTATATTCTCTGAGTAGTTTTAGATGAATGGTAGGTAATAGGGAACGTACTTCTAAGGAAAACATAAAAATGAAAATGTCGCAGAGACTATTGCATTTTTTGTAATGCATATTATGATCACATCAATTGCAAATGAGCTCTGCTAATACGCCTTCAAAGGAATACCTTGACTTACCAGTCAGCCTGTACAATGATCAAGGCATTTGATACAATATATTTCTTTCTTTGTCTTAACCACTACGCAGATTGCTATGTTCCAAAAGTTGATTTCCAAGTTACATGGACCTATTTACGCATCAATTTTTGACTTTTTTTAACTTTTTCCGAATTTTCAATGAACCAAAACTGCTTGTTATCCACAACTGAAGTTACATAATAATTGTATTTGCTACCCACTATACCTACATGTACATGCACTCAGGATATTATAGGTTTACGTTACATTACTGCTGAATATACAAAACGAGAAAACACTCTAATTACTTAGTTGTACTAAGCGTGTGTAAGCGTTTAATAACAAACCATATTTAACACACATTCTTGCGCGTACATACATTAATTGCCAGATCAAAACGATTATTTGCGCTGTGAAAAATTCACATCGTTAACTCGCATAATCCCACCTGAGTTTAATTCAAAATATTTTGCATGTTACGTAAGTCGAACGGGAGCAAAACGAGTTATCCACCTCTGTTTATATTATTCGGTTTTCGTTTTCGAACGTAACTTATATAACAAGCAACACAAAACGTAATTAATGAAATAACAAGCGAAACAAGGATTTTTTTTAAATATATTATTATTACAAACTGCCGAGCTAAAGTGATCGATTATAATAATGTTAACATCAACACTACTGTATGCGTTTAGTGGTCGCGAATGTCTAATTTGTGGTTAATCATTATTTTGGTGCTTCGGATATGAGGCAGGCAGGTAAATTTTACAAACACTGACATCTGAATAAGAGGAAAGTGAAGGCAGCACGTTTCGAAAGCGATTCTTTAAGAAACATTTTACGAAACGGTAATTATTTTTTTCTTATGCGAAGTTGTTAAAACTTTCATGACTTTTATGTAAGGTAACAGATTGAAACTTTGGAGATTCTGTGAATGATTAGGAAATTTAAATATACAAGAAGTTTATTTTAAGTTAGACATTTAAAAGTAATACTATAGTAAAATCGAGATGCATTCATACTACTGCATCTGGTATATGATGTTAATACAAGACATGTAAACTTTTTTCATTAACCAAGAAATCTTGGGTGCTTGTAATGAAAGGATTGATAGAAGTAACCAGCTCTTTAAACTAAATTAAATAAGATGTTATTTATCACAGAGTATCTCTGAGAAAATAATATTGTCGTTGTCGATATACAAAGATTATTGAAATTAAATCGAATACACTTTCTAACTCTTCTGAGAAAGACCTACTTTCTTTCTTTGTGTTGCCACAGCGTCCTCTTCTTCGTTACAGAAGGACTTCTTGAGGACCGTCGCTGCTGTTGCTCAGAAAAAGAACTCCCTTTGTATCAAAAGACGAAAATTTGTAAAAAAAAAATAATAATAATAACACTGACATACCGCAAGCAAACCGTAATGGAAATGCACATTGGAGAACGGCTTTCCTGATACTTATTTTTCTTTGAGGCATGCAATTCGTCGTACGCAAAATACAATATCTTTCTGGTGAAACCATTTATGAACAGCGTCCTATACTCCGGCCGCCGAAGAAACGGAGTAATAAAACTACGTGATATACATGTGTACACATATATAATTATCGTATTTATGAGGTAGGTATCGACAGAATTACAGTAGCCTACAGTATCTGTCAGTATGTAATCATTAGTTACAGCATCCTCGTATTTGTGTTAAAAAAGACTAATAATACGAACGTGATCGCTCCGTTTCTTCGGCGGCCGAATTATAGACATCTAAGTCTTAGTGAAACCTGCATCAATTATGAAGTCGAAGTTTCTCGTTTTGCATTATAACATTGTACTTTGTGTCTTCTTAAAATGTAGGCTTCGCAAAAATATGGAATCTCAGAAGGCTAAATGTCATCTGAATGCCAATTGCCCGATCGATTCTTGGACTGATTTTAAGTCAAAAAGTGACAACATTTTATTTTTCTCTTAGTTTATCCTGTTTCTTAAAAAACAACACGAGCTGTCGAAATTTTAGGCTAAGTAAAACACCGAAAAGCTCTAAGGGGAGTACGCTTCAACTATATCTAATCAAAAAATGTCGTTGTTTTATCTGTTTACATCTAATCGCTTCTAATCAGTAGCGTAGCTGCAGGGGTTGCAGGGATTGCAAAGTGACGCGGCGCCCTAGGAACATCTTGAAGCCTAAAGTATAAATCAAAATCATTTCATTAGCAAGCAAACATTGCGCACAGAGACTTTCGTATTTTCTTGATCTCTGGATAAGATTCACAAGCGCGGAAAAGAAAAAGCTTCTTTGATTATCGATACATTAAAACCGAAAGCATTAATTTTTGAAAAGATTTTTGCCGGAAGAAAACGATTGAAAAGCGCTAAGAAAACTCCAGGAGTACGTTCCAAGCATTGTTCTGAATCGCCATCTGGTAACCCGCGCCGCACGTTTGTATTTTGCAGGGAAAAAATTTCAAAAAACAGAAAGACGTTAGATTAGGAACGTTCGGAAAACAACTTCGAAAAAAGCGCAAAGCGAAAAAATTTACGAGCAAGGTTGGTAGAGCTGGACTGTGTATTAGAAGGTTGCCTTGATCAACGGAGGGGAGAGATGGTGCGTACCTCATTGCGTCACATCACGTGATAAATTCCATTGGGCATATTTACGAGATTTTTGCGTTATTCGACCAATAGGACCATAGAATTGATTCCATTTTTAGTGAATTAGATTAAGCTTTAGGAAACTGATTAAAACTCACTCTATTTACTTCAGTGTGACGGATGGAAATTTCGTGTGACGTCACGAGTTATTTTTAAGGGAGAAAATTTCAAACTGCATATTAAATGGGAACGAGGCAACCTACTAGATGCAATTTCAGTTCTACCAACGTTATTTACGAGCATTTGCAGCGCCATCTATTAAAACTCACTCTATTTACTTCAGTGTGACGGATAGAAGTTTCGTCTGACGTCACAAGTTACTTTTACGAGGAGGAAATTTCAAACTGCATATTAAATGGGAACGGGGCAACCCACTAGATGCAATATCAGTTTTACCAACCTTATTTACAAGCATTTGCAGCGCCATCTATTAAAACTCACTCTATTTACTTCAGTCTGACGGATAGAAGTTTCGTCTGACGTCACGAGTTACTTTTACGGGGAGGAAATTTCAAACTGCATATTAAATGGGAACGAGGCAACCTACTAGATGCAGTATCAGTTTCACCAACCTTGTTTACGAGCATTTGCAGCGCCATCTAACACCCTGAGTCGTAACTTCGTCTTCTTTGTTTATTAAAGGGGAACAATTTCGAAAACGTAAAAAGGAAAGAAATTTCAAGCAATTTCGAATAAATAAAATTGAACAGCAATAACTAGAATAGAAAAAGTTTCAAATATAAGTAGCGCCATCTGTTACGCTGCAAATATTGTTCTCTTTGATTTCCGAGAGAGTTTCAAAGCAGCTGAAAATACATTTCTTCTTCGAGGAACAATTGAAGCGCACTTCCGCATAATACTTGCTTTCGTGAGCCCTTCAAATTAACAACAGACCAGGACCGTAGCTAGGGGGGCGCCAATGGAGGCTGAGCCTGCCTTGGAAAGTTTTAAGCCTGCCCTACGATGGCCCAACCTGACATGAAAATATTTTAAAAATATGGAATAAAAACATATATAGCCTGCCCTAGACTACGATAAGCCTCCCCTGAATATTTAGTCTGGCTACGGCCCTGCAACAAACATTTACGGCGCCATCTGTTACGATGAGCCGAAGCTTTGTGCCCTTCGTTTGTGCGGAAATAATTTTAAAGCAAGCGAAAAACGCGAAGAAAACGACGCCGCGACGTTACGAAAAACAATTTCGATTAAATCTAAATAAAGTTGAACGGAAACAGCTAGCTAGAACACAAAAAGTTTAAAATATAAGTAGCGCCATCTGTTAATCTGTAGTCGCAATTAATTTCGCTGCCTTCATTTTCCGAGAATCAGTTTCAAAACGAATTTCTTCAAGGCGTTTAAGAAACATTTGAGACATGTCCGCTCCCCGCCTCGCGCTATTTCTCGGGGACTTTTCTAACCCAAAGTTTTGACAACTCGCGTCTATTTTCAGAAAAAGAATAATCCACAAGCAAATAAAGAAATGAACATTTTTATTTTGTTCTTGAATGTTTAAATGAGAAATGATGATGAACAATAAGTGGTCGTAAAGCGCTCGTAAAAATTTTGCAACCCGGCGATTTGACTTCTAGTTACGCCACTGCTTCTAACTGGCCTTTGCAGAGGCCAATTAGAAACCGTAATTTATTTTATTATTAAATAAGACTAAATAAGATCGATTAAAAATTAAGTTATAGAAAAAAATTTACAAAAATTTCAATTCCTGGCTTCCAAACAGTGGAGGGGCAAACGTCTATAACACCGGAGTATAACTACGCCACTGTTTTATTTCTTCTGGTTTATCTTGCCTTAAGGTATTCAGGTTGATAAAATAGCTCTCTGTTAAATAAAAATGTCGGAACTCGAGCCCCTAATAGTTTATTAACCTTAAAAAATCCTTAAATATTCACACATGAACGCACACATCTCCAACCGAGACCTACCCCCTTTGCAGATTTTCATGGACCCCTAGGTATCGATGTAAACCTCGTTGAAAACCCTTTTCTCATCTTCTAATTTTTTAGTGCTCGCGGTTTTTTCCATTTTTGCATGCTTTTATTTTTTAGTTTAATGTTTTATGTAATATCGGCTGTTGAATCGAAATAAGTTCACAAAAATTCAATGAGAATATGTAATTAAAGTTTGAAATTCGTTAAATGCGCCACGCCTCCAAAAGAGGCTAGAGCGTACAAAGCCCTACTCTATCTCTTACGATGAATAAAAATACGAAAAAACTCGTCGTATTTAAATACGAATTTTTTTAAATAAATATCTTTGAACGCAGATGCAGAGCTTTTATTTCCTTTCTTAAACAAATTCCTTTTTTACTTCTTCCTTCTCTTCTTTTCATCCGCCTTTGAAACTGAAATGGCGAGGTCAATTTAGAAACCAAATTTACATATCGTAAAATACCAAGCACCCACGTAACACCATAAATTCCATTTGAAGGAGACACAATTTCATTTTGATCGATAAATTAACCGAGCAAAGGCACACACACAGAGAGAGAAAGAGAGAGAGAGAGTGAAGCCGAACGAACAGTCGGCCGATGAAATTCAAAAGGAAAATTGCAGGGGCCACACAGCTGAACACAACAAGGACAAGACACCCTGCCGAGTGAATGGCACTACTAATCGTAAAGTAGTGTAAACAAGATCTTGATATTATTGAAAAACCTTGTTCTATACGTCACAATAGTAATTAATCAATCGAAGTGCATACCCATCCATGTAGATTATTGATTTGATTAGTAGATGTTTATTTTAGGCACCTCTGAAGTACTCTCCTGTCTTTATTCAACGATAAATTCGCATTAATATTTTGCGATGTGAGCAAAAACTACTTAATGGAAAGAAGTATGTAGTAAAGGGTAGACGGGAAGAAGCAACGAGAGCAACAAGAAGACACATCAAGAGTCTGTTTGTTGTAGAGATAATTAATAAATTAGTTCTTTTGACGGCGCCAGTCGGCGTTTCTAAAAGAAAAAATAATACATTTTTAACAGGATATCTTTTAAGGCATCAACGCCTTTCTGGGTGTACAGTCGTCACAAAAATTCCGCCACTCAACGTGGCCCGACCGCCGCTGGTGCTACTTCGTTCCCTAGCTCATAAACGAAATTAAACTGATTAGGATCTAATAAGTTACTAGATCTAATAGACTCCGCTAATGAAATTAATTCAGTTTTCTGTCTCCTTCTCTTGCACTGACACCCCGGCATAACGCATAGTACGTTAACCGTGTATTTTAGCGCAATGCAGAATTATTGTAATAACGTAATAACAGTTATGGCGATGATGGTCATCGTAATGATAATAAATTTGCAACAATTTATTCTGTAAACTGAATCGGTAATGAATAATATGAATCCTAATACGTCATAAATTAGTAATTTTTCGCTTGCGTTAAATAAATGGTAGTTATAAGAAAGACGCAAAGAAACGAGACGCAACAAAATCTATTATTACAATTACAATGTTTAAGAGAAAAAAAATGGCGAATGTTAGTTTAGTGATAAAACGGGTTCGTCGAGTTTTTTTTTTTTCTAGCAAACCCATTAAGAACTGCGTAAGCCTTTTTCTGCTCGCTATGGAATAAGGAAATGCATTTTTCAAGGTCCAGGCAAAATAATTGCCACTGCACTGGAAAGTTCACTTAGCAGATGTTATTTTTATTTAACTATTTGCATGAGAACAAAACATTTTAAAAGTAGATGCCCCTAATAAAATCCTTTGAAACAATAAGTAAATGCTTTGAAAATCGTCATGAATGCATTGATGCTTTAATTTAAATAATATTTAGCGATAATAATAGACTTAATTGACACAATGAACATAATAAATCTTTACGAAACGAAGGAAATGAGAGCAACACAGTCACAAGGCGAGATTTTTCTTGAATTGTAATGATTACGGATCGGAATTATAAATTTTGTTAGGTTTACTACGAACGAGGCGGCGACGAGCGTGTGTGCGTTTACACGTCGCTGCAGCGTTATACGTTTGCCGCCTCGTTTGTATTTAATCGAACAAAATATGTAATTCCGTTCCCTGGTAATGATAAATAATGCAAAAGTCCACACAACAAAAGAAAATTAAACTAATGGCCGTTTTCATAATCAGACTTTAAGGAAGCTTTAATTTAAAGTCACTTTAAGAATAGGGTAACAAATATATTTTTTTAGGTTAAAGTAACTTTAAGTTTAAAGTCCTATTATGAAATCGGCCCCAAATTATGCAAATGTGTAATTAATTAAAGAATTTCTTCAAGAAAAGTCAGACAAATAGCTACCTACATACCAAGAAGAAACAAACCTCTTAATGTATTATTTATTTATTTATTTTCTATCAGCAATTCCTATTAATAAATTTTCCGTACATTTTTATAACATGAAAGTCTTTATACATATACCGGGTGTCTCAATATTAGCGGCGACCGACGATACAGCAAACCGTAATACCTACAGCTTCTGGAGAAAAAAAAATATATAGTCAAAGTGACCAAGAGAAGTTCAAAGAAAACGTTTTTAAGTACCTGAGTTGATCGTAAGAGGCGCAATCAATAGTCTCAACGATGAAAATGCATTTTACTAACAAAAGTCTCAGAATAAGCTGCAGCTTTGATAGTGTCATTGGAAATCTGAATTTAATTCGCGTTTTGTTTCAAGAACATTGCTCTTAGGTTTTTCAGTCGTTTTCCGGTATATAAAGAGTACAATGTTGTGGCTCAGGGTAACAGATGGCGCCACATGTTCACGTAAATTCTTTCGCTGTAACTCTTTAAGCGTAGAATTTTATTTATCCGAAGTTCTTTTCTTAGTACATTGTCCTTGAACGTTTCTAATGTTCTCCAGTTGTTTTTGGAATCTCTTCCCGGTATATTACAAATTTACCGCTCGAATTAACAGAGGGCACTGCGATTATTTACACATAGAATTTTATTTATTCGAAATTCTTTTGCCAGGACATTGTAATTGAACGTTTCTAATATTTTTCAGTTAATTAACAGAGGGCGCTGCAAACGTCGTTCATTCGAAATTGATGCTTAAAACGTATTTCTTTTTCCAGCGTTTTCTGACGGTAATATCTTCAAAAATTAAGATCATCGTAGTTTTTCTTTGTTCTGTTTTCCTTTTCTTTCTTCTTTTTATTTCTTTCAGACTGTTCTCTATTCGAAAAAATCCGTTTTTCTGAAATGTGAAGTGTGACTTTGACTTTTCCGCGTGAACCTTTAAAGACCCAGGCAAAAATGTTTGGTTCAGACTTCGAACAACCGCCTTAGCGGCGGGCTGCTTTGCAAGCACTGTAACCCCCATAGCTACGCCACTGGCTGGAGGGCGTTAGTTGCGAAAGTAAAAATTTTCCATTTTTCAAAAAAAAATTATTACGAAGCATCAAATCAGGAGGATATTTTGGTAAAAGCCCGAAATTGACAACTTTTCTCAATCTCGATTTATTATCAAATGAATCGATTAACTGATGATAATAACGGATAAAAGTTGAAACAAATGCTATCGAGTAATACTAATATCGCCTGGTCGTCGCCCTTATTGAGACACCCGGTATAATAGCTTCACAATTCAAAACATTTCGCCAGGTTGAGATGCTTTCAGAACTTAGTTTTAATAAATGACATAATAAATGAAATACCTAAACGTCATTCAGAGCGCCATCTGTTACCCACACCTAAGAACTGCTTCCATTGAGTTTCATGTACTCATTCTTTTTTTCATTTTTATTTAATTTCAAAGTTAAGTTTCAAAATATAAATTGTGGCGTGGCAGAAATCATTTCAAGCGCCATCTCTTGGCCAAAAGGAAAAAGAATTTTAATCGAAATTCACAGCTGTAACAGCGGCATTTCATTTCAACACTGAGTGACGTTTCCAGTAATGATTTTTATTTCAAAATTATTTTGAATATCTTGAGAATTACTCAGAGCGCCATCTTTTCATTAATTCTGATTTTAGATGACAAGTTATCGTTTCCACTTTGACATTCTAACTTCGCTTCAGAGCGGCATCTGTTATCCAAGAGTGAAACTGTTTTCAATGAATTGCCTTCAATAGCCTTTTTTGCAAAATCCTTGTCTTCTAACTTCGCAATGACTTTAATTTCGACGTTAAATTTCATTACTTAACATAAATTATAGGGCGAAGGAATCATTTCAAGCGCCATCTCTTGACCGAAAGCGAAGCGATTTTAATCGCTAATTCCTGTAACATCATTTCATTTTCAGGCCGACGTTCCCAGCCAAGTCATGACTGCTTCGCAATGATTCTTGTTTAAAAATTAAAATAAAGACCTAAAAGGCACGCGATTGAAATTATTCAAAGCGCCATCTTTTGATTAATTCTTTAGATTTTAGATTACAAGCTGTCGTGTTCACGCTGACATTCTAACTTCGCTAACTTTCTGCGTTTGCAATTATTTTAAGGAAATCGAAAGTAAAAATACACACACGTAGAAATTATATAAAACGCCATCTTTTGTCCAAAACTGGGAATTATTTTCACTGAAATTCCTACAACAGCATTTTATCTTTTTCGCCGAAGTTCTTTGCAAAAGTTTTGCCTTCTAACTTAGCAGTGATCTTAGTTTCAAAGTTAAATTTCAAAACATGAATCGTGGCGTGACGGGAATCACTTGAAGCGCCATCTCTTGACCAAACGAGGAAACGACTTTAATCGAAATTCCTGTAACATCGTAATTTCATTTTCACGCTGACGTTCCCAGCCAAATCGTGTCTCCTTCGCAATGATTTTTGTTTCAAACTTAAAATAAAAACCTAAAAGGAGCGATTGGAATTATTCAGAACGCCATCTTTTGATCAAATCTGATCCTAGAGTGCAAGCCATCGTATTCAAGTTGACATTCCAAATTCGCTTTATGCGTGTGCGTTTATTGTAAAGAAATCGAAAGTTACAAGTAAACACACGTGAAACTGATAACGATTAAATAGCGAATTATATATGGAACGCCATCTCTACTTCAAGTGATAAAACGATTTTAATGGAAATTCATGTAACAGCAGCATTGCATTCTCACACTAACGTTCCCAGCCAATCCCCGTCTTCGCAATAATTTTTATTTAATAACTAAATTGAGAATCTAAATGGCGTTATGGGAATAGATTTGAGTGTGACTCGGAGCGCCATCTTTTGATTGATTTTAATGTTAGGTTGCAAGCTTCAGTATTCGCGTTGACATTCTAAGTTTGCTTTCTGCGTTTGCATTTATTTTAAGGAAATCGAAAGTAACAACTAAATACGTGAAAAAGATTGAATAGCTAGCGATTATTATTTAGAACGCCATCTCTAGTTCAAATGAGGAAACGATTTTAATGGAAATTCGTTGTAATTCGCATTTAATGCTCACGCTAACGTTCCCAGCCAAACCCTAACTTCCCATTGATTTAATTTAATAATTAAATCGAAAATCCAAATGGCGCTTATCTATGGGAATGATACGGGAATTAATTAGAGCGCCATCTTTGATTAATTACGTGAAAAAGATTAAATAGCGAATTATTTAGAACGCCATCTCTAGTTTAAATTAGCAAAGGATTTTAATAGAAATTCTTGTAATTCACATTTAATTCTCACGCTAACGTTCGCGTCTAGACCTTATCTTCCCATTGATTTAATTTAATAATTAAATCGAAAATCCAAATGGCGTTTAACTATGGGAATGATACGGGAATTAATTAGAGCGCCATCTTTTGATTAATTCTATTTTTAGGTAGCAAGCTACGGTATCCACGTTGACAATCTAACTTCGCTTTCTACATTTGCACTTATTTTAAGGAAATCGAAAGTAACAACTAAATACGTGAAAAAGATTGAATAGCTAGCATTTATTATTTAGAACGCCATCTCTAGTTCAAATGAGGAAACGATTTTAATGGAAATTCATTGCAATTCGCATTTAATTCTCACGCTAACGTTCCCAGCCAAACCCTATCTTCCCATTGATTTAATTTAATAATTAAATCAAAAATCCAAATGGCGCTTATCTATGGGAATGATACGGGAATTAATTAGAGCGCCATCTTTTGATTAATTCTATTTTTAGATAGCAAGCTACGGTATCCACGTTGACAATCTAACTTCGCTTTCTATATTTGTACTTATTTTAAGGAAATCCAAAGTTACGACTAAATGCATGAAAAAGATTAAATAGCGAATTATTTGGTACGCCATCTCTGGTTCAAATTAGCAAACGATTTTAATAGAAATTCTTGTAATTCACATTTAATTCTCACGCTAACGTTCCCGTCTAGACCTTATCATCCCATTGATGTAATTTAATAATTTTAATAATTAAAGCGAAAATCCAAATGTCGCTATCTGTGGGAATGATACGGGAATTACTTAGAGCGCCATCTTTTGATTAATTCTATTTTTAGATAGCAAGCTACAACATCCACGTTGACATTCTAACTTCGCTTTCTGCATTTGCGTTTACTTTATTAAGGATATCGAAAGTAAATGCGTAATAGCTATTAAATAGGCGAATTATTTAGAACGCCATCTTTTGGCAAAAACGGACAACTGGAAGGAAAGAAGGTCAATAAAATAAATTTGATGATTTGATGATTTTATTATTCAATCTAAGACTACGTGAACATTTCAAAAAACAAATAAACAAAATTAACGAAAACTATTGAAGGAGAATATGAAAACAAAGTATTTCCAAGTGTAAGAAAATAATAACAATTCAAGTTTAGTTAAACCTAACACGCAAACTTATCCAGATTATAGTAATGTAAATGAGAATATTTATTCCGAAAGATTTCAAAACTTCTTGGTGTTTTTTTTTTACTTGAACGAAATATATATAATTAACATATAAATATGTTAATTAAAAAATTTAAAAAAAAATAAGAATAGGCCAAATATAAAAAAGAAAACAAAGTTTTAAAATGTAGGAAGAGCGCATTTAAATAGCGCAGTTTAAGAGAATTAGTAATTAACAATTTAATTCTTAATAAAATATTTAACAGAAAGAGAAGAATATAAAAAGAATTTGTCGAGTAAAAATATAATTTGGAAAAAGAAACGACGTATAAATATGTGAATAATAATAAAAGTATTTCTTGTTCTAAATTGATGTATTGGTAAATAAACATGTTTTCCAACGATTATTTATTTATTCTGAAATGCCTAGGATTCATAGTATGTGTACCTGCGATAAGGCCAGACATTTCTATTGTCAGCAAAGCTAAATAAAATCGTACAACAAAATCTGTTGCATCGATAGCAGAACAGACACTTTTAAGTGTTGCGCCCCCCAGACTAATCGGCTTTATGTGCAAAACCCGACTTTTGTCGGCTGCTCAACAGATAAAAATTAGATGCGTTTTAAATTTTATTCATTTTCGTTGACTTTTATGCATTCGCCGTACCATTATTGCATTTCAGCGGGCCCCGGCCGCCCGGGCCCCGAACCCACTGTATTCAGAATCTGTTACGTCCAGGTAGATAGGCGTTAACGATATGTTGTCCTACATAAATAACTCTGTCGACTCTTTGGTTGGCTCAGGTTAATTTTCTGTGCAAACATTTGAAAAAGTTAATTTATCAAAGCGCTCGTATCATTTCAAAGCTACCGGTGTTTAATGTATTCCGTTGTCGTCGGAGAGAATCACGTCGTTAAGACCTTAATGTCCACTTAAATCCGTTTTTTTTTTTTTCTTTTTTATTAGAAACGAAACGAACTTCTCCGAGGAAAACGTTAGGTCTCGTGAAATTCCTGAAAACTTCCCGAAACTCTGTACAACACAAGGCAGGCAGCAACGGCCCAGAAATTATCGACATGTCGCCATGTTTGAGGACAACACGCAAGCAACGAAAGCAGCTCTGTAATTGGACTTCACACGACACACCGTAAAAGAAACATAGAAGTTTGGACCTACCAAAATTTCGTTACGTGTCGCACCTGTCACGACAGCGACAAATATGTCCCTCTCTACAATGACATCGAACTTCCCTCTCTCTTCCCCCAAAAATAATTACGTATGCAAAGCGCTCCATGTTTTGGTCTTCATTTTATCTTCGGATTTAATGGTCGGAATGGAAATGGGAATGAGAATGAGAATGGGAATGAGAATGAGAATGGGAATGGGAATGGGAATGGGAATGGGAATGGGAATGGGAATGGGAATGGGAATGGGAATGAGAATGGAAATGTTTCGAGTATGAATGTTCGATTCCAGTTAAAGTAGATGTGAGGCGTGTGTACCTGAGAATGCATCTCCGGTCAGTGATTTGGAAATTCCGAAGAGCAAGTTCATCGAAGGTGATTTGTAAATACTCGGAAATAAACCGTAAGCCATAGCTTTCGGGGAAGCACCGAAAATCGTGACCAAAGCAGGTGTTTTCTTTTTTCAAACAATAAATTCTTTCACTCTTACTCAGAATCAACCAAATCACTTGCAACTATACTCAAGAAACTATGAGGAAAAAAAGCGTTTGTATACATTATTATTTTTATAATATAATTTAGGGGCGGTCAGCATGAATCCTTACCCGAAACTTTTTCATCCCGACAAACAACGAAACCACTTCCGTTTCACAGATAACCCAAATGCTCATTTGACCAAAGAGCCACCGCTGGAAATTAATTTTCTTCTTTGGTAGCAAATTTGAGATGGTACAGCCGAGAATGCTCTCGAAAAGTTGTTTTCCTCAAGAAGTCGAAATAGGGCCGTTGTTTGCATGATGATTGTTAAGTTTTCCACTCTCGTTCTCTCTCTCTCTGTTTTTATAAAGATTTTCTCTCCGGAATAACCCGTTGAAGGTGTTGAATGAACTTAAAATTAGCGAAATAAAAGAGTTCGAGAGAATTATATTGAAAGAAAAGAATAAAACTATAACGAGATACAAACCGATAACTTTTAGATACGTAGTTTACAAAATAAATCTTTTATAATTGAAGAAAATGAAACTTTACAAAATATAATGAGGGGTATAAAGGGAGAGAGAGAGAGACAAGGATTTTTGAACTACCGATTGGAGTAAGCGGTATTAATTAGCTCTCACCGAACTGAATCGAATTTTCTTCTCGTAATCCAAAATTTTATTACGCAATGATTATATATTGAAAACTAAACAAATGAGTGTTTTTCGGAACGGGGGGAGCGTTTGTTTTCCGTTCCGGAGTATCAAACTTGGGGAGGACTAACTGAATTTAAATTTAAAAAAATGAATCAATTTAGGATCATTTCCTTTCAAGCCCTCAGAATCCACGTAATAACTAACTACTAATTCAAATGTCAGTTGTTTTTATTATCTTTCGTACAATTTCGCCCCGCCTTCCCACGAGACGCTTTGATCCACATGCGTCCATCCGGTAGGTGATGCAATGATGTCGCTGGGAGTTGTTTTCTCAAAGCTTTCCAAAGGCGTCCGATGCATTTTCACGTGAGAATCGCACGGTCAGTTTTCCTTCGCTCGCAGGAAAAAATGAAACAAAAAGAAAACAAACAGAAAACAAAAAGAGAAAAACGTATTACTTTCCTCGTGGAAAAAATAACAAGCTTAACTTCGTACTTCTGAATTGTAGTAAAGTGAGTTGTTTGTTCTAAATAAACAAATAATAATTTTGTGGTAAATTGAGGACAAAAAATCCATAAGTAAAAGGATGGACCCTGAAAGGAAAATCAGAGTTACAGGAGGTGTTAGTAAATCAAACACAGAAACAGTAAAATTAAGAAACGAAGTAGAAAAAATTTATATTTTTAACTTTGAAAAAAAATTGCAATAATTTATAAAATTCTAGAGAATTGTTCAGCTTTTTCGAAGGAACTAAGCATTTTCTGTTTTCGAGTTTTCATTTCTTAATGTTGGTAATTGTGTCAAGCCAAGCCGTCAAAGTTCGCTCTTGTTCATTCTTTTGCTTTGCTCTTGGCTTTGCTTTTGCTTCTGCTCAGTGTTGCCAACAATGAGCTTTTTAGTCATATTCGTACAATATACAGGATGCTTCAGAATAAGTGTCCGACCCGATAGGAGCGTATGCACTAAGGTCATGCAAGTGCGAAGTTGCAAGAAATAAATCTATCAAACACGTTTCAAAAATCACCCTCCTTTGAATCCAAAATGAAAATCATGATTCATTTCTTACGTATACAATACACAAGTCCGAAATTCGAATGAGTGAATTGCGTATTACACATTTTTTTTGTGCAGAAAGCCACAAATAAAAATGTTTTACAGTTTCATTTCAAGGTAAACGCTACTAAATGAAATTGGCGTCCTGATTTTCTTTTAACTTGAGGTAAAATCTTTTTTAATTTGTATTTGATAGAATCTTACTGTTGTACCTTTTAGGTCCAGTTTTACAATAACGGTTTAACTTTGAGCCGCAGCTTAAATCCTTCACAACAATTGTTGAAATAATCGTTGCTAAGGGTTTAAGCCTCAGCTCAAAGTTGAGCCCCATTTGTAAAACTGGACCTTAGGCTCTGATGAAGGTTTAGAATAAAAACCGAAACTGGTCAGCTGAATGATTTAGAATCTCTTTTTGTCCTAAAAACCCGATCAACTACCACGTTTTCAAAAAAGTAAAAGCCACTGTTTCGTTTCATTCCAAGCGAGTCCATTGCTCATGTGATGCAATACAGTTATACTAGAGCCCACCAACCAATTTATATCTGAATCTTCAATGCATTTTATCTCAAAAACTGTGGATAGTCTTGACGCCGTATGCACATAGGCTTTTTGTTTCTTTCTCTGCGTACGCCCTGTCGTTGACGGGTCGGACTCTTATTTTGACTCACCCAGTACAGCAGTTGGTACGTGGTACAATGTCAGCTTCAAAATTACGTTCGTAAATCTGGAACATACTTTGGATTTTCGACGAAAATAAACTTAAAATTGAAATTGAAAACAAAATCAGATCTAAATTTCCCAAAAAAAAAATAATTAATATAATAAACGTGCGAAGCGAAATTCAGAAATTAAGAAAAAGAAAAGGAGGAGGAGCAAAGGATAATCGCTACATTTTGCGAGGATAAGAGAAAAGGGTAAGCAGTCAGAAACAAGAAAAAAAAAAAGACAAGAACTTTTTTGATGACGTAGAAACACGTTGGAAGTGGAAAAATTAAAATTCGGAAGAAATTAAAAAAGAAAAACACGAGAAACGTTTTTCAAAATCCAGAAACAAGTGGAAAAAGAAAAAAATTCCTGCCGAAAGTAAGAAAAACAGAAGGACAGAAGAGGAAGAACTTAAAACGAATTGTAGAAGAAAAAATAATAATAAAGAACATTCAAGACAAAAACCAACAAAGAAAAACAAATCACTGTCGTAATACTTATTTACGAAACGAAAATTTCCGAAGAAAGCAGGACAAAACAAATGAAGACCGTAATTATTCGCGAAGGAGAAAGAAATCCAAAACATTTTCGATTAATTACTTCGAGAACGAGAAAAAGCAACGACGATCGTAAATTTCACGACGGAGAAACCACGAAGAAAAACAAATGAATCTCAAATTTGCAACCAGAAACAATTGACGATCGCAAGAAAAACTCAGAAACAATAGTGATCGCGTTGCATTCGAAAAACAAAACTGCAAACAAATTTTGAGAAATCTAAGCAAACTTATCTTTCTCTATTCAATAATCGGAGTAATTTTTTATTTCATTGCTTCTTTTTCTTATTTTATAGAGCGCCACCTCGGGATTATATGTTTTTTGATGTTTATACACGATTTTCTGAGTTGGCTGCACTGCTTTTGATAGCTGCCAAACGCATCGAAGTGCTAGGTTAGGTTGTTTTTATATTTCTCTTTCGTTTGTTTTAACAGTTAATTGCAGAATTGTTTTTATAAATTTACCTACCCGTGTATATTTTTTATTGTTTTATTATAAACGTATTTTTATATTTAACCTCCTATTTAAATTTCCCTGATTAATTTCAGGGAATTCTACGAAAATACTGTATGCCGCAAAAGGAATTTTTTGTTGAGTTGATTAGTAACACAAGCTAGAGCGCACTGTACCAAATCATGCTTCAATATTTATAAACATTTCTTAAATATGTATAAAATAATATATAAAGAAAATGATGTTTAAAACATCTTCGACAATAACTGAAGGATAAATATATAAGCACCAATACCAATTCCGTACTTCGTTTTGATTTGGTTTACTGTCGCGCTTACATTACATGCTCACTATACAGGTTATACCTATCAGTCACCTCTGGTTATGGATTATACGAAAGATAAATAAAGAAAGAAACGATCGTGCGAACGTTATCGTAAGAGGTCGGATTCAATTGCAAACGCACATACATCTGCATGATAAAAAGATAGGCGTTTGCTCTCTTACACCCGTTATTATAACCAATAAAATGCGACACAACCTGTATACAGCAACTCTGTTTCCTTTTATTTTATAAGCTGGCCACGACGGTTTCTCTCCTATTTCCGCCTTCTTTCAAATTTCAATTTTCATTACGAAAAGCTCGAGGCTTCTTTCCAAAACCATGGATAAATTTAAAGCGACATGATATTAAATGATATCTCATAAAATCAGCGATAAATCTGCAGAGTTGATGGAAATTGGCAAGAATTTCCGAGGCATAAAGGCCTTCGACGCGGAAATCCCACAGTGCCGACTTCTATTTAAAAGATATTCATAGAAAACACTAACGTTTTAAAGGAATGGCTTTGTTAGTTTCCAAAATTCCTCGCGCCCTTTGAAGGCGAAGCAGTGTCGAATATTATCACCAACACTGAAGAGTACATAATTGAAGTTTGTTCTTGTCCGATGATAATTGTAAGTACAAAGCTTTTTTAATCTCGAACCGGACAGAAATATGAAGGGAAAACACTCAACGTTTCGCTATAGATTTATAACGCTCCTGACGAAGCTATAAATCTATAGCGAAACGTTGAGTGTTTTCCCTTCATATTTCTGTCCGGTTCGAGATTAAAAAAACTTTGTACTTACTGAAGAGTACCTAAAGTGGATACCGATCACCCCGAGGAATATCGAGAGCGCGGTTCGAACCCACGACCTCGTAATTGCAAGGCCGATCTCTTACCATTTGGACCGTTCAGCGGCTAAACATTTCAAATAATTTTGAGTTTTTGTAATCAAGTATAAATTATTCTTAATTTTTTTTATTATTTTAAAAAAGCTCAATTTGTAAACGAAAGATTTCTTCTTTGTGTATTAACGGACAGGTAAAGGGAAGATTCTTATTGGCCAAGTATACAAAATTTTAAAAAAATAGTAGTTGAACATCGTGGTCTTCCAAAAGCATGCCAAAAGGACGAGAGAGTAGGTTTTTAACTTTATTTATTTCTTGTTCAAATCCAAGGAAAATGTTTTGGGATACATACAGGGTGATTACATTCGAATATCTAAAAGAAAACATGCATGCTTTACATCTGAAACTGGACAAATTTAACATAATTCCTTCTATACGTATCGTTTTAGAGTTGCAGTATTAATTAAGCTTGAATTGGGGGAGGGAGGGAATCGATGAATACTTGTTTCTTTTTTCTAAAGGGTCGGTGCTTAAAGAAGTTGGGAATCCGTAATCATTGGATCATTTATGCCTCATGTTTTTTATTTATTCGCCAAAGAATGATCAGTTCGCTTTCAAGAATAAAAAGAAAATCCAATACTGTGTGCCCTAAAGACAAAGATTATTTTAAGCCGTATTTAAAGAAAACTTCACAAAATTCTTGTAAAGGTGATCCCTTTTTTAAAGACAGGCGTCCTTGACTCCGGGCTAAATACGTCTAGGAGTTGTGTGGTCCTCTAGTTCGGACTCATGCCGTCTTCGTCGTGCCCACCGAAACGCCTCGCCTTGTACACACAAAGTCCGTCCCTTCATTAGCAACTATTAAACGGAGAATAGTCAACTGATTGACACCTGCCAGGAACGCAAAAGTTGTAAAAACATCTTCCGACTCTTTCATTAACAGAGCCGAATTCGCGCACTTTTCGGCTCCCCTGTCAGAAAATAAATTATTCTTCGAGTTTACGAAGGGGCCCCTGAAACATTTACGAAGTGATCGAACGAGCGGGCTTAATTTGTAAGTATGCGCGGCCGTTCATTACAGCCCTGTACACGTGACACTTTATTACACCTAATCATCAGCTGAAGTATTTATCAAAGGGACAAATTTCAAAGGACCTCTTCTGATCTTTGCCTTTCATATTTATTAATTACCGACGTCTTTCTCATAACGCCATGTGAAAAATCGGTTTGGTACAGGTGGTTTGCATATTAAATCCGACAAATGAGGTCGTTAATATTCAGAAAATTTTCGAAATTACTATAAATAAAGTCGAGGGGGGCGCAATTAACCATATTTCTTAATATTATTATTTTATGGCATGCAAGATAATAATATAGTAAGATTGATGTAGCTCAACAGACGATGTTTATTATCTTTGTTAAACTCCATTCATAAATGATGTACCTACGATAAAAAAATGTATTCCTTGAATCAATTAAATCAAATTTGACTGTTTTCAACAACTTTTCCGGAGACTAGAAAAAATGGAAGTTATTTTACATACACAAGCAAATCGCAAGAAGTAATTTATTCTTAGTTCAGTAAATGGCGCAGCACATACTGCAATTAAGGCCTTCGTTACATTCGAGCGATTCACGTGAACTAAATAAAGCCCGGGCGAAAAAAAGCAAGCTCGGAAAAAATTGGCAAAAATCTGTTGCAAGTTAGCATTACATGAGGCAAGAGTCTTCTCGCCGGTACTTTTCCTACCGTTCACCGTTAACTATTACATCCTTCACCTGATTTCAAATACCGCAGAGTAAACAAAGGCGCATTTCTGCGGAATGCTCCCGTAAACTTGAGATCGCCGAGATCAGGCACGCACACGGACATAATCGCATCTCTAACCGCAGATTTCATCTTCCTCTCGTGTTTTTCGACAGATTAATTAACCTCCCTCGGCACGAAAAGGAAAATTTGATTTAAATTGCTTCAATGAAAGGGCGTTTTTCGTTTCTTTAAAATCCTAACAGTTTCGTGGATTCCGTTAAAATAAAATAACCGTTGAGTGTTTGCAGAAAAACCACTTGTATAATATACTGGGTGTTGCATGACGTACTGAACAAACTTAAGGAACACATTCCTGAGGTCATTCTAAGTAAAATTATGCATGGGTTCAATTTTCCTTGGTACCTTTAAAGTTTAGAAGTAAGTCCACCGATTTTAAGCATTGATTCATTCATTCAGTCAAGAAATCACAGATCAGATACACATAATCAAATGTTTGACGTTTGGCACTCTTGTGTTTGAAAATCATCGTTGATACTCTCCACGGACGGCAAATAATAATAATAATAATAATAATCTCTTTATTTTCAACCACATTTACAGATACGTATATATTTTGTAGACCAGTTATTCTTGAAAAAAACAGGCGGAGTTAAGGTGGATTACTAGTAACAAGTAATCCCCTGCTCTTACACGCAACCTACTCAAAATATAGAAAACTATGTGGCGCGTTTCTTAGTATCAAACAAGTAAACTGTTCACTATGGACAAATACAATATATATAAAAATTATAATAATAAGTAAGTGAGAAAAACTATTAATGTGAAGATGTAGAACTTTAAATGTAACTTTAAATGTTGGCGTAAAGATGTCTGAGGGACGTCTGCAGCCGATTAAAAAGAATTTTAAATAGATGTGAGGCAAATTTATTAACTGACAGATCTTTTATTTTTTGCGGTAACGAGTTATAGAGAGACACAGCGTTATAACTGAAAGATCTTTCGAATATAGCTGTTTTATGTAGTGGTGCAGTTAGGAGCCCTTTATTTCTAATATTTAAATGATGAACGTCAGTTCTGAACGATATTTTGTTATACAGATACCTAGGATAGCCACTCTGAATAATTTTGTGAAATAAACAACCCGAATGTAAAATTCTTCTATATTTCATGTTAAGCCAATTTGCTTCTAATAGCTTATGTGTAATTCTTTGTCTCCTTAACACACCAAAAATAAGTGTCAAGCAGGAGTTTTGTACTACTTGTATTGTTCTACTAGTGTCGCTGTCGATACAAGGACCATACACAACATCAGCATAATTGAATTTAGATAGAACCAAAGAATCACAAAGTAGTATTTTAACTTTTTTCGATAAAAGAGCTCTGTTTGCGTATATTAATTTAAGCGCAGCATACGACTTATTTATGCAATTTGTTATATATCCTTTAAATCGTAAGATAGTATCAATCAAAAGCCCCAAGTTTTTTACTTCACTCATAAATGAAAGTTGGGAGTTGTTAATTACAATGTTAAGTCCTTCTACAGTTCCCTTCTTACTAAACAGCATACAAGCAGATTTTACTGGATTTATGATTAAAGAATGTTCGTGTGACGCATTTACAAGAGATTGTAAATCATTGTTAATTAAATTGCAGGCTGCAAGTCTTTCCGTAGGTTTAAACGAAAAATATAATTGCGTGTCGTCTGCGTACATATGCAGGGAACAGAAGTTTAAGTACGACCCAAAATTAGCTGTATATAATGTGAATAAAAGTGGGCCTAGTATCGACCCCTGCGGCACGCCGCTGGATAGTACAGTTTCTTGAGATTCTTGGCCATCAATGACCACTCTCTGTGTGCGCTCAGTAAAGTAACTTTTGAACAAAATACAAGCATTGTCAGACAGACCTATAAAATGTAAAATGGACAACAATACTGCGTGATTAAGACAATCAAAAGCCTTACTGTAGTCTAGCAAAACTAAAATTGTTTCTAGGCCTGCATCAACGGCTTTTAAAATATCGTCCGTAATATTAAGTAAGGCAGTCGTGCAACTATGCAAAGGTCTGAAACCGGACTGTATAGAAGGCAATATGTTATTTGTATTAACGTAATCACGAAGTTGAATCTCAAGAACTTTTTCGAAAATTTTCGACATTGCAGGCAGAACACTAATGGGACGCAAATGTTGTAATTCTGTGGGGTTGCTAATTTTTGCCAAAGGCGTGATGATAGCGCGCTTCCAAGAGAGAGGAACAACATTTTGTTCTAAACAGCAGTTAATTATGTGCGTTATAAATGGTATAATGAAGGGGCAACACATTTTTAACATTGAAATGTTGATCCCGTCTGAACCAAAAGCCTTCGATTTGATGTTAACAATAATTTTACGCACAGTATCGATATCTATTAATTTGAAACTGAACAGTTCCTCGAAGTTATTTTTTGTATTTTTTTTTTGTAAAAATTGATAATATTTGCGTTATTTACGTCGACAGTGGGAATGTTGCGAATAAAGAAATCACTAATAAGTTCAGGATCACACAAATCAGGAGGAATCTTATTTCTTGTTTTGTTAAGTAGATTTAGCTGCTGCAAATTTTTCCAAAGAGTTGCAGTATTTGACGTAGATAACACTCGTTTAAAATATATTTTCTTTTCATTACGGATTGAATTTGTTGTAAAGTTGCGTATACTCTTATAGTAATCCCAGTGTTCTGGGGCTTTAGTACGTGTAAATCTACATAGAGCATTGTCCCTTACCTTCATCATAAATTTCAAATTTGGTGTTAACCACGGAGCATTTCGTTTAGTAAAACGAGAAGTTTTATAGGGCGCATGAAAATCAAATAGATTGATAAGGCAATGATTCACAAAGTCAACTTTATGATTAATATCTTCAAATTGAAATATATAATGTAGTGGCAAAGTTCTTAAGTCATCATAAAATGCATTTTCATCGATGGAATTAAAATTACGGTATGTTCTATAAACACAATTTTTCTCTTCGTGTTCAATTAACACGTTGCAGCAAATTAGATCATGATCAGAAATGTGAACTCCAATAACACGCGTGTTAGAAACAATATTTATATCAGACGTAATTAATAAATCAATAAGGGTGAAAGTTGTGCCTGTACTACGGGTAGGATTCTCAATCATTTGAGTGAGTTCAAAATTTTCTAAGGTCGACTGCATCGCCAGGGTGGCCGGATCATTTAATTTCAAAAAATCTATATTAAAATCTCCTAGACAAAGTAATTTGTCAGATATTGTAATGAAATCTGACAAGGAATTTTCAAAGTGGTCTAAAAAATATTTGTAACCTAAATTCGGAGCTTTGTAAACAACACCAATAGCTATACTTTTTGCCGGAAGCGAAAGCAGTATCCAAAGTTGTTCTAGATTGTCGTCATAATTAAGCAGGCTGTATTTTAAACCCTTTTTTATATACAAGGCTACTCCACCTCCTCGGCCAGATCATTCCTTTCAAAAATGTAATTATCAATAGCGACTGCATTTGACGTGATATCAGATTTTAACCACGTTTCACTTACTCCTATTATGTCATAGTTTTCAGAGAGAATAATCGTAATATTCCATCACTAACTCCATAAATATAAATTAAATCGACATACTCTTCGTTCTAAAATAATCGAGGCATGATGACAGTAAAAGTATTATCAGAAAAGTATTTACTACATTAACCGACTAAACGCCCGTTAAATTTAAAAATCAAAAAAATATATATTTATGAACTTTAAAGGTCCACAAATCGGTAACCATAACCATAGAGAATTGAACCTACGTACACGATAACTTTTTTACTTAGAATGACCATGTTCTTTAACTTTGTCCAGTACGTCATGTAACACCCGGTATGTGGACATACACAAGAAGATCCTGAAATATAGTTAGCTAAGGACATTTTTTACAAACAAAACTGAAATCACTTACCATAACAACGAGTATGTTGTTTAAGGAACTGTTCCTCCTTCTTCTTTCGAAGGAAATATCATCATTAATAAACGCCATTGAGTTTTATGGAGACTCGTTTGCCTTTATTCAAGGTCCAAGTGTTACTGTAGGTCTTATTATTGTTCTATAGATTTTTAACTTTGCCTTCCTGGGGATATTTTTGCTCATTAGTACCCTCTTAACGTGCTCCCATAAATCGATTTCCTGCCTGTATCTCATTATCTATATTTGATTTCTTTGTAAATATTGGTCCCAGGTACGTGAACTTGTGTCTACTTTTTCAAACTTATATCCTTCAACTTCGCTAGTTATTACTGTCAAGGAATTTCACTTCTTCAAGGCCTTAGGTATCTGTCCACTCCATATATTTTGTCTTTTCTTCATTAATATATAGGCCCATTTTTCTTGCCGTTTCCTCCAACCATTACGTTAGAGCCTTTTCTCATTTTCAAGAATGAGATTAGGTTATTGTCCGTGCAAAAGTCACCTGTAAGGAATGGTGTGATCCTACGTTGATGACGAACATAACATCAGTTTGTAGAGTTCAGCTCAAATGTATACCGGAGATATTCAAAATTTCCTACGTATGAAAGCAGATGTCTGCAAACCGTATCCCTAAATACCTAAACTAGTGAAAGCTTCAAGTCGTTTCTCTACACAGTTTGGAGAGAATTGTTTAAAATTTTTTGATGTGATTGGACTATGGACGAGACGAGACATAAATCCATTACTACCAACCAGAAGCAAGGGAACAATCAGTAGAATCTTCACACCGCCGCCCGTTGCAAAACCGCCGCCATGGAAGGATCTTGCGGAGATAACCCCATTGCGCCTATTCTACATGGTCTAATCCGGGTCTCAAAAGGGTCGGCGAATTAATGATAACCCAGTTGCGCCGATGGTAAAAATAATTCTAATCTATATATTATAAAAAGAAAGAACCTTTGTTATTCGCCGAAATAAAAACAACGATTTTGATGTCATTAGGCTTCGCCACTGCAGAAAGCAATAACAATTTTTTTAAATATTTTTTCTACAATTTCCTAAATTTTGTTATTTTCTTATATAGATAAACCTACGCATCACTATCACGAATCTTCAACAACACTGCAGCGCCAAATACTTTCAAACGGCATCAAACGAAAAGCTTCCGACGATAATTTGTGAAAAACCGGCAAAACTTATTCATCGAGAATTGCTTCAGTCACCCCTAACACTAGACAAGTTCACAACCAAGGACATACACCACATACGCAGACGTGTGTATGAAAGTAGAAGAAAAGATTGCCAAAATTACCGAAAAATATTGGTGAGCTACAAACTGTTCTGAACGACATGTCGATTCAAACGTTCATAGAGGGAGAAAATTTTCTACTAGCGAATGATTTTGAATCAAACACTGTAATTTTTTCTTGTGTTACTAATTTAAAGTTTCTAGTTCAGTGTAAAACAATATATGTAGATGGCACTTTTAAATATGCCCCAAAATTCTTTTTACAATTGTTTACTATACACGGTATGCAACACGGCCTCTTGTTTTTTGTTTATTGCCAAATAAGTCGCACAAGTCATGTTTAAAATGTTTTGAAATCGTAAGCCAAGAATGCGTAAAACTAGGATATCAATTTGAACCTGCTGAAGTTGCATCGGATTTTGAAAACTCTATTCATTTATCCATAAGATTAATGTGGCCAGAAACAAAAATTATAGGATGCAGATTTCATCTAAGTCAAGCTTGGATTAGAAAAATCCAAAGTTTAGGGTTGATGTCCGAATACAAAAAACAATGATTCACTTATTGGAAGTATTTTACATTGGACACTTGGCTTGACATTTTTAGAGTCAGAAACAGTGGGAGACTGTTTTGCCTTTGATTTTGATCAAATGTTGACGAATGACGAAAGATTGAGAAATTATTTTGATTATCTTGTTGATAATTATATAGACGAGGATTCTAAGTTTCCTCCTAAAATTTGGGCTTGTGCTGAAGCTAGTAGTTACAGAACAACAAATTGCTGTGAATCCTTTCACTCTGATTTAACTAAAAGTTTTTATGCACCTCATCCGGATATTTTTAAATTTGTTCAAATACTGAAGGAATTTCAAACTAAAACTTACATTAAAATGAATAGTATTCATTTACCAGTTAAAATTACAAATAAATCGTATAAAGACAGAATTGGAATCTTAGCCGAAAAATTAAATTTATTTAAACAAGGACAAATTGAAAGGTTCGATTTTGTAAAAATTGCGTCTTATCATTATAATAAAATTTGTTAGAAAAATTTTGTGCAAATCGTTCTTGATTGCAGTGAAAACCTCGAGCAGCCTCTGGACAGCTGTTTCAGCCCTGCTTGGGGCTTCTTCAGCAGAGACGTAGCTCGACATTCCCACTGCAGACCAAAAACGACTTGCCCAATTTAATCGCAAATGTCAGGTCAAAAAGCGATAGTAAGATGTCGCTATTTTATCTGTTCAATAAAATTTTTATATAAATAAATGTCTTGTGCACTTTGTCAATGATTATTAATTAATCCTCTACCGCTATAATCTCTAATAGGTCTCCCGTAGAGACAATCGGCGCAAGTGGGTCATGGTGATTTTAGGGGCTGGTCGGTTGCGGGCGCAATTGGGTTATACGATTTCTTGTACCTGTTTAAAATTGGCGCAAATGGGCTATGCCCGATCTTGCATTAAGTTTTTAGAACAAATACAGAATAATTATGAAGAACTACTTAGAATTATTCTTTGAACCTTTGCGAAGAGACTTTTTTGAAAAATTTTCCATAGCATGGCAATGAATCCGCTCACAAGTGTCTAGCGTCTAGTTGCATTGCAAAAAAAAATATTTTAGTAAGATTTAAGATCCGAGTCGAATGGTTACACGGAAAATTTGTAAAAGTGTCCCAAATTAAGTTTGTTGTGTACAGGGTATCAATGCTAAAATGTCCACCTTCTTTAACTTGTTTATTTCTGAATTTGAAGCGAAATAATCGTAGAATTCCTAAAGACCAGAGAAGTTAAATCAAAGATTTTAATGCAAAGGCGATCAAGGCCCAGTTTTATAATGATGGTTTAACTTTGAGCTCAAATTTCAATCCTTCACAACAATTGTTGAAATAATCGTCGCTGAGGGTTTAATCCTCAGCTTAAAGTTGAGCCGCAGTTGTAAAACTGGATTTAACTCATTAATACTAATAGTTTTAAGTAAATGCCACTTTCGTAGACTTTTTTTGTAAAAAAACACTCTTAATATATTACGTGCTTATTATCCTTATTTATTTTAACGAATTGGTATGATATTCGATGAGATAAGACAATTTACTGCAGTTTAAACACACAGTGTATCATTGATGTCGTGTGAGAATAGACAAAGAAGCAGGCAATACATCGCTTAAATAGTTGTAAATGCAATACATTTTACTTATTTGACATACATAACTATCTGGAAAGGTATCCCTGAAGTCAAAATCCAAAAGTTCCTGTACGCACCTAATCTAAATCGTTTCAACTGTGCTTTTAAAGTTGCCCTTTTTCATGTTTCGGATTCTTTTTGGGAGTTCTCTACAAGACCAAAATCTGGGCCCTGTTTCACCTACCTCCAATTTAATTAATGGAAAATGGTTTTTGGTTTCAGTATTCTGGTTGTGTGCTGGCAAAATAAATGCATTTGCATGAATTTGTATTAAATTCTACAAGTTATATACTCGCGGCAAATTCAGAGTGTTTAACTTTACAAAGGAAAGTTTGCATCCCCACCGGAATTTTGACACGTTCTGCCGAATTTCCCTACATTTCTAGACCGTATTGCATTATGCCTTAGAATAAACTGAAATATACTGTACGTCTTGTTGACTCATCTCTGTTGCCTCACTCTTCGAATTGCGCAAATACCTTTTGCTAAAGTTTTACCGAGGTATTTAATGTGAACTGTGCAATCCAAATCAAGACCCAGCAAAACTACATTTTCTTGGTCACCATCATGGATAAGGGATGACTTGCAGCTATAGAATTTAGAGTTTAATTTATTTTCAATTAATTTGCACTAAATCGGTTTTCAGCCTATTTTGATATCTCTTGTTGTAGATCAAAATCTAAGAAAGAATGTACTCGTAGTATCAGCAAATCGCAAAGTATCGGCCCCAAAATACAGCCCTAAGATACTCCTCTGGCGATCATCTATAGAGTCGATTCTGCAGTTACCAAGTCTTCTGTTGCCCGGCTTACTTTCATATAGTTTCAGAGGAATGTCCCTAATACCGTAATGTGATAATTTATCTAAAAGTATTCTCTAACAAGAAATTTGCCACATCAGTGACAGCAGACCAAGTCAAACAATAGTTTTCTGAAACAATGCTGATTTTTTTAATAGTATTTTCTTCTTTTATGTCATTCTTTCATAACTCGTTCGTAGATTTTTGAAAAAATAGATAAAATTGTCCAAATCTTCTAAATTGCCTTTTCAAAAGCAGGTTCAACTTTGGCAACTTTTAATTTATCTGGAAACACTTTTTTCAAAAGTGCTTAGTCTATACCAATTAACAAAAAGAATTGGAATGAAAATAGAATTCTATTTTACGCTTATTAGCGAAAACGTAACATGACAAAGACGACTAGCTAGTTGGAGGTAACCGCCTAGAAATGTTTCAACCTTTTTAAACTTCATCGAGGCGGATTAAGAAAGTAATAAGGGGGAGGGGGGGAGGTGGGGGGGGGGGGGGGTAACGTGTTGAAAACTTGGAGGTAAAATCACAAGATCGAGTTGTAGAATCGTCAATACAATAAAGAAGTTCTTAGATTGTACTGTCCTGATTGTTGTGTTAGACCAACCAAGACATACTTAAACAATTATCTAACCACTAAAAAGACGAGAAAAACAAGGCCAAAGTTTAAAAGGGCAAAAACAGTTGTTAGTAAATAAGAAAGAGAATGTTGTATCAATTTTATATTTTGGAGGGTCTTCCACCTCCCTCAATTAAGATCTTGCCATAAGTTGACCTGGAATTACGCGAATTTGAATTTAAAAGAAAAATCGAAATGGTGGATGTTCCTTAGGTCAGTTCGCTCCGTTCCCTCGTCGTGGTCGGCCTCTGGCTCTCGGGGGTTAAGATGTAGGGGCAGCAATGTGAGGTCGCGTGACGGGTCTAGCGCACGCCCGTGGCGCCGACCAGCCTGCGGTTACAGACAAACGCGCACCTCTCATTGTGCAGGTTTGGGGTAGTCCTCACCGGATGCAATTATCATGCGTAATTATATCTCCTAATTACTGGGCTATCCGTGGAGCACCACCGCTAAGAATTACAAGTCGAGTGCCTCGGAAAGGTGCGACGGAATTAAACACGAACGTCCACCGGGCTGAAATGCCGTCCTTCCTACCTACCTGCAAATTTCTCACTTAAGAAAAGCATAATTACACTCTGCAACGGCGAGTGCATGCAGGAGTAATTTATACTCGGACAAGTTGCCTTAGAAAGAAGAACGAAATGCAGAAGATCACATATGGATAAATACTGTGAAAGGTTAACAAACTAAAAAGATTCATATCATATTCATATTCAGATGATAATAGAAGATCAGATCAATTAGAAAGAAATGTACAAAGGGATCTGATAAGATAGATATTTTGAACATATAAAATAGCGACATCTTACTATCGCTTTTTGACCTAACATTGCAGTAGGATAGACAAATTGAACCGGGATTTGCTCCTAATGAGTCCCCCATGCAAGGCGGCCATGCTTGCTGTCAAAGCATAATGAAAGATTTTAGAAAAATTTTGTGCAAATCGTTTTTTTCTGCTGAAGAAGCCCCAAGCAGGGCTGAAACAGCTGTCCAGAGGCTGCTCGAGGTTCTCACTGCAATCAAAAACGATTTGCACAAACTTTTTCTAAGATAGATATTTTGTATACAGGGCCCGCTACTCATAGTGGCACATACTATAAAAATAAATTGTGCGAATTAAATTGCAATATCTGGTCGGAAGAAGGTGGCAATAGACATTGATGACCTATTTAAAAATGACGTACGTAGTACCAATGTGTCGAGGTCTTTTTCTAGTAGGCATAGATGCTCGGAGCTAAGATGAGGTAATATTTGGATCATATTTTTCATTGCGGGTGAATAAGAAGAATGGGATCGCCTCATATAAACGAGTTCTGCGAATAATAGAAGATTTCCAAGCAAAAATTAAAGGATAAGTGGGCAGAATCATCGCACTACACGGATTAGGAGGAAAAGTACTAAGAAATCGTTGTAATAGGTCAGAGCATCATTTGAAAGTTAAGGAGGAACACTTTTCCTCTCTCTGTATAATTTAATACGTGGGCTGGTGGAAAAGTTTCTGGAAACGATATGAAAAAACGCATATGAAATTTGGTAAACGGTATCATTGTTTTTCGAAGTATTCGCCTTTGACGTCAATACACTTTTGCATACGCTCGAACCAATTTCTAAAGCACGTTTTCCACTCTAAAGATGGTACCTCAGAAACCAGTGTCCGGAATGTTTCAACCGCTGCTTCAGCCAACGAAAATCGCTCACCATGCATTTTATTTTTGATATTTGGGAACAAAAAGAAATCATTAGGTGATAGATCAGGTGAATATGGACAATAAGTCATTAATTCAACAATTTTGTTCGACAAAAAATCAACTGTTTGACGGGCTGAGTGGGAGCTGGCGTTGTCATGATGGAGAATAATTCGATTCGATTGTTTCTTCTTATTTGATCGATGACTTCCGGCAAACAAATTTTAGTATAGCAATCAGCATTCACGGTTTTTCGATCCTCTAAAGCCATGGTTGCTACATGTCCAGTTAAACCAAAGAAACAAGCAATCATTTGCTTCGCAGCACTGCGTAAACGGACAACTTTTGTTGGTTTTGGTTCATTTTGAAATACCCAAACGGTAGATTGTTGTTTACTTTCTGGCTCGTACGAATAGATCCACGTTTCGTCACCAGTAACGATGTTATAAACTAAATTTGAACGACCTCCATTGAATTTCTTGAGCATTTCTTCGCTTCCATTTGACACGACCCTGCTTTTGCGCTTCTGTTAAATTGTGTGGGATCCAACGTCTGCAAAGCTTTCGTACGTTCAAATGATCATGCAAAATCTGGTGCATTGCTTTCATGTCAATGCGTAAGGATGCTTGAATCTCACGGTATGTCACATGTCGATCTCGCTCAAGCATTTCACGCACAGCATCTACATTAGTGGCAACAACAGATGTTGATGACTTCCGGAATTCACGAAATTAGTCACCGAGAGAGGTACGTCCTCGCTGGAATTCGGCAAACCAATTATAAACACTGCTCTTTGATGATGCTTCATCTCCAAAAGCCAAATGAAGCCGATCGAGACATTGTTTCGGCGTTAGACCACATTTGAAATCGTAAAAAATCATGGCACGAAAATTTTCACGCGAGATTTCCATGTTTACACAAAATTACTTTCTCTCAAATGCTGTACAAACAAAACTAGTTCACTTAGATAGGAACTGTCAATAGAATTATGGGTGATAAACGTCAGATTTTTCAAATATGACAGTTGATAAACGCTAACAATTCTAGACCTACTAGATTCCAGAAAATTTTCCAGCAGCCCACGTGTAGAGACTAAAACTGGCGCAAAATGCTTGCCTAATAATCACTACCAGCGTCAAGGGTTTGATAGGTCTTTATAATTCATTTTTCCAATTTTACAATTTTTTGTTAAAACCGAAATCATCTTCTTCCTTCACGATCATTTGTGGACTTTGCGAAAGGACATTTTTTTTTAATAAACAAGAATGCTCCTCGCAGTTGGTACGAATTAAGAAAACGAAAAATATAATCGATGGTGATTGAAATAAACGTAATGCAGGAGAAAATCAATGAAACCAAAACTTTTTACCTTCCGCAAAAGATTAAAAGCGCTGTTAGCAAGCAAATGATAATCTCGACAGGATATACCTAACATCTTTCGGACAGGACGGGGAGGAACCTCAAAGAAAAAGCTGACGGCCGGCGCGGGCGACTTGATGTGCCGGTATTGCAAAGGCAAAGGTGTGTTTAAGTGGCGCCGTGCAGGTCTCAGGTGAACAGAGACGGCCTCGGCCCCTTCACGCTACCAGACAGAGACGGACGCTTTTTAGTACCTACTTAAGCTCGCGGCGATTTTGTAAGCTACTTATCGGTATCGTTTTAGCATGTGTAAGTAGAAGAGTACAGATAGGATCGATCTGAATTTCAGGTATGCATTCAAAACGAAGCAGAAAAAAAAAAGAACGCGGGGCACACAGGATTTAATAAATCGTGCGACGAGTGTTTTGAAATTACAACACTTTGCTGCCGTGATTTATTGTTTGACATTAATTTTACAAGACCGCAAATTTTCCTTATCGACACGAAACTTATATATTTAACTTGAGACGTGAATGCTAAATATAAATCTGGTTCGAAATGCATACGGTTTTGCACGGCATTAAAAATAGAATCGAAATTCTTTTTCATTTAAATAATCCGATAAAAAAGATAACTAGCATAAAATAGCTAATAATAAACTATAACCCAAATAATTTGATTATAGAGTACCTACATACGTGCAAAAGGGCTAATATAAACGACCTTTTTAGCAACTCATACACATGATCATATTATATAAATTTATTTACCTATTCCAATAAAATAAATATCTCGTGTTCTTATATGTACAACGATGCTCACCACAAATGATACCATTCGACGGTTTCGTAGCCTTTACGCTGGATGTTCTTAAGGGTGCGGTTCTCATGCAGGAGTGTCATATAAGTTGAACGTCGTAGTATATTTTGTTATTTAAAAAAAGGATTCTGAAAAATAAAAAATGTCAAGTTAAACACCCTTTAAATACCCTTCACCCTATACTAACTGAACAAAGATGCATTTTGGTTTACTAGCGATGATTAAAAGATTAAAAACAAAACCAATTTAAACGCAAGATATAAATGCAGAACCATTCTTGATGAATGAATTTACGTATAGTATGGATTGCCGCAAGGCAGTTTTCTGTGGCCATTGCTTTTTGTACACAGCCTAATCCTACTTCCATTTAGAGCCGAGTTACGACTAATTGTCAAGGGAGTCCAGATTCTTATTACTATTACCCAATCTCACAGTTCTAGTGAAATACGAGTGTAGACCATGATTAGTTCCGTGGAATGGTTGCTTGATAATAAGTTTTCGATAATCTGGTGCTTTTCATTAAATTCTGGATAATAGATAGAGCAGTCGACATGCCCATTGACCATTTTGAAAAGTACTTTCAAAGCCTTTTGGGGCACGCCTAACTCAGGTGAATGTATAAATGAAATTTGAATTCTCGTTCTCAATATGAAAACGAGATCGAGGCCAAACGCAACGCCCCCTTCACACACGCCTGATTTGTTAGGTGGGAGAAATACCCCGGTTTGAAAATCTTCTGAAATGCGATACAGCACAGAAAATTGCCATTTTAAGTTATCTTTCCGACTTTATTAGTAAAGCGAAGCGGATAATAGATTTTCGCGACGCAACACCTCAACAGTTGCAGTCTCCAGAAACTGGATAAAACCTCGAGATTTGATATTCCTACGCAGTGATTCAGGCCTGCTATTGAAGGCGCTGTTGCCAAACGGCGAAGAAAATTACATTGCACGCTCCCGATTTGGCGCTGATAGCAAAAGCATGAAGGATTTCAAGTAAAGGAATCAAACAATGACGTACTTGGATGCAATAAAGTCATTAGTTGTTATTAAATTAGTCGTGTATCGTTTCTTAAAACCTAAACTAATGGCCGATGTGCACAGTTCGAGAAATCTCCCACGTGAAAAGTTTTCCAGACTCGCATCTCGAAACTTGCATGCGTGACTCTATTGACATGATTCGAGAAGTAATCGTAATTTTACTTAACAGAATGTTACATACCCAGCGCAAATGTCAACGTAATTTCAAAAATGGAGTTTGCGAATGAGAGCCTTGCTGTACTTGGCCTTATAGTACGTGTCATTAGAATTAAAAAACGCTAGAAACAGTAATTCTGTCAAGAAACTTTTTAAAGAACTAACAAGCAAGTTTGAGATTTTTAATTACGATTTGTTTTGTTTGTCCTTTGTTTTCTACCAATTTGTTGATTTGCAAAAGTTTTCAGCCGAAGAATGGCCGTTTTTCTTCTATCCATTCTTCTATTCTTTTTTTTTCTGTTTTTCTCTTTTTAACCGAGTTGGTTTTTTATTTTATTTACTTCTTCTTTACAAGTTTGATTTTATTTGCAAAAACTCATCGATTTTCAATTTTTTGTCCCTTAGTATCGTGGTACTTTCTAATTAATTTTTTGCTCCTGTATGTCTCCTGCTTATTTTTATAAAATTTTCACATTTTATTGACTGACGCTTTTCTTACAATTGCCTTTTGTTTTCTAATAATTTCTTTTATTCCTTATCATTATTTTTTCACTGGAAATTCAATTGTTATTTGTTCATCTCAGTCATCAATTTTCTTTTAGTTTCTTTCTGTTCTTTATGCTTTCGTACTTTGCTTTACTTATCCAATTGATTTTTCTCATTTTATCGACGCTTTTTTGTAGTTCATTTGTTTTGTATCCATCACAGTTGTGATCTTCTTTTGTTTTATACCTTATTTTCATCGTTCGTTTCTTCTTCCGTTTTTTTTTATCGCATTATTGACTTTGTTAGTTTGCTTTTCATTTCCACGAACGTTGTGAATTGTTCGGAAAACTGTCGCTTTTTCGTTCAGTTTGTTATCCTCGTTTGTGTCTTTTTTTTTGTTTCTTGCTTGATATTTTGTTGCTGTTTGTTTAATTTCTCATTTGTTTCTGATTTTTTGCAGTTTTTTTATTCCTTCTGATTCTTGATATTCCAAATCTACGATATTTTATTTTTCGTCGGAAAACACTCAACGTTTCGCCATAGATTTATAGCTTCGTCAGAAAACACTCAACGTCACTGCTGACGAAGCTATAAATCTATAGCGAAACGTTGAGTGTTTTCCCTTCATATTTGTGTCCGGTTCGAGATTAAAAAAACTTTGTACTTGATATTTTATTTGTTTTTGTATTGTTAGCATATCTTTGTTAATTCTTTGCTTAAATTTTCTTGTGTTCTTTTCTGTTCCTACTTTTAGCAGAAAAAAACAAAAAAAGAATAGTTCACGTTGACAACTGTCTAAATTAATTACATATGTATGATGTTGACTCGTTTTTGTTTTTTATCACCGCACTGCTAATAGAATAAATCAGTTTTATAAAAATTAAAAAGAGAGGAATATGACAGTATAAAATGAATTTAAAAAAGCAGAAGTGAAAAGAGAATCGACGAAACTCATGGGAAGCAAAAGAGAACTGTAAAAAGGAGTCAAAAAAATCCGACGACGAATTCAAAACAAAAACGCAAAACAAAACAAACCAACCGTGAATAATCATCAATTTCTTCTTGCAAGAAAAAAAGAAAACAAAAGAGAAAGAAAAAACACGAAATGAAGAAAAATCAGAAGAAAACAAATCAGACGCCAGGCGACAAATAAGATTCTTAAAGCCAAATATATCTAAAATTTAGCCCAAATTTTGAGATGGTATTATTTTATGTTGTTTTATTATTATGGAAAATTGACATTTTTTGATTCATTCCTGTTGATATTTTAAGTATAATACAATTAATATTTTTACATTTCGGAATTTGACGTAATTGTGCTACTTTTTGTAATACGTTTGGCTACATTTTTCAAGAAAAATCTTCAACCCTATCTCTGTTGGCCTTATAGTACGTGTCATTAGAATTAAAAAACGCTAGAAACAGTAATTCAAGAAACTTTTTAAAGAACTAACAAGCAAGTTTGAGATTCATTCGAGTTCCCGCGCATTCGATTTGCGCACGCAGGTTGACAACATACATGATTCGAGCTCGCATGCAAATAACAGTCGAGAGCTTCACGTGCAAGATTTCTCGAACCGTGTACATAGGCGTTATAAATTCTTGAAAACAATTTCTTCAGAGATTTCTTTCTCTAGACTCTATTTTTTAATTCGGAGGAGGAGGAGGAGAAATCTTGGCGCTGAAAACGAGCTTTGTCATTGGTCAAACGAGCCTTGTCAATTTCGGCCAGCTACCAATGACAAAGCTCGTTTTCAGCGCCAAAATTTCAAAGTACTCCTCCGAATTAAAGAAACAGAGTACAGTCGTCTCAGTCCTGCTTCTGTCATGTCATAAGTCATGTTAATGTTTTTCTAAGTATGCGAAAGCTTATCAAAGAAATAAGAAAAAATATTCAAATTATAAAAATCATTGTTAAATTAGTCTACTTTATGTATAATTATACGAGATTATTATGATTTCAATATCCTAAAGTATTAAAAGAACGCAAATCAACTTTTAAGCAATAAAAGATAAAACTGAAAAACTTAAGAATACAGGCAGAAAAGAAAAACATATTCCAGTATTGCAATTTCATTGTAACGCCTTAATTGTAAGCATTTTTTTTATTCACACGTATGAGCTTATTATATTAGCTTACAAGACGATTTCACCTCGTATCTCGCCGGGCATCTCTAAAATAAAAGACGACTACTGGCAACAAGAATAATGAAACCCGGCCGACACACACACACACACACACAGACACATAAGATCCAGCATTTCACGAGTTTTTCATCGCTTTGTTCGAGCGCTGGCGTCATGTCTATTAAATAGATAAGTAAAGTAGCTACCGGGCTTGAACTGCTCCGTCATCTCGGGATAGTAAATCATTAAACAGCATGACTTTGGATCCCGGTCTTGTCACCTTCACTACCTGTCCACACCTTGGACTACAACTTTATAGACGGCCGATATTTCGCTCGGTGGTCCTTTTGTCGTCGTCAGGTTTTTAGCACAAACGGTCGCTTGATTAATGGAGATATTCAAATGCTATTTAACTTCTTTATAAAACCGAAGCCCAGACAGGTAGATTTAAGAATACCAAAAATAAATTTACATTTACATTGAACTTCACCAACACACTCATCAGATTGTATAAGCGACATACTCTCAACTATTCTTTTTTTTTTTTGTTAAAATCTATTAATGTTGATAATGTACTTTACAGAAAGTAATAATATTCAAGGTCAAGGAGACCTTGAACCAGTCGCAATATTGACTTGCGTAACTAGGTGTACTAAGGTAGCAGTGCGCGCCATTTATAAACCAACCTGTAAAGCAGTAACGTCTTTGTAAGTAAGGATTTTTACTGCCATCACTCTATGATTGTTTAAATGGTTAACGCTAAAGACCAAAGTTATTTGCGTTAGGTTTGACAAAATTGGTAACTCACCAACTTCCAAAATATGTTATACTTTTCCCATTTTAAATTGTTTTTTTTATAACCTAGGAGTACTTGTCGAAGCTAACTACGTTTACAACCGGCTCGTGTCCCTTCCTGTCTGAAGGTAATAAAAGGATTTATAATATTTAAAGCGGTCTGAAGACGATCAATAATATTGTCAGTTATACTTATAAAAAAAAAGATTCTATAAAATGGTTAAGGCCACCTCTACATATACTATTTTCAGTTGAAAATTGTTTTTATCAGCAACAGTTTGTGCTGATACTCATTGATGCAACTCATTAATCGTGTAAGAAGCCATTGATGTAATTGTATATGATGAATGAGTTGCATCAAAGAGTATCACTAATGCAACAACTCACTGATCGTGTAAGAAGCAATTGTAGACGGCATCAATGAGTATCAATACAAACTGTTGCTGATAAAAAAACATTTTCAACTGAAAATCATAGGCATAGAGTAGTCTTAAGCATTTTATGTAATCTGTTTTTTATAGAACTTCGATCTGCATGACTCTCAAAATGATAGGAAATTTCATAAAACTCCTTGCAAAGACAAAAGGCGACATCTGAGATTGTTGATTGAAAATAGATGCAAAGTACAAACGGCCTCCTCAAGTTTATTCTGCAACTGCGAGGTCTTGGGCTTCCCCTTCTTCTTCTTCTTCCCTAAAAAAAAAAACCTTTTGATAGTTCCTTTGAAGAGATCTAAGCGAAATGTAACAATGAAAACTTCGGAGGGATGCCTCCAATCCTGAAGAGGTGGTAGAGTTTTGCTAAACAAGCACTTCTGAAGTGAAGGTGAAGTTTTGGCAATCTAGGTGAGGTAACGGGCTCTTTCATAAATAAGTAAACCTCCTAAGTTTTAGATAACACCTTGCACGTAAAAACATTTGAAATCAGCAGTTGATCTAAAACTGACGTTGAGTCAGTTCAGAAATTCTTCGAATTAATCTACTTTAAGGTGAAGTTTTAAAATAGAAATCAATCCAAGACTATTTATCAAAAGAAACGTTTAGAAACTGAAGTAGGACAAACCACTGAAGAGCGTATAAGAGAATGAAGAAAGTTTTATTGACTGGAATTGATAATAATTAGAATATTCAAAATGAAATTACGAAAGAAATGTAAATACAAGTTGAAGTAATGTATAAAAGCCGAGAGACTTGAAATGTAAACTTATGAAACCTTAACGCACAAAAATTTAGGTTCTCGTGAAACAAATCCTTAAGAAAATTCCATGAAGATTTGAACTTTGACTGTTCATTATAAAATAAAATTAATTAATTATGACAATTGAAACTGCAAAAGCCTGAGCAAAAACAAATCATATGATAAAGTATCAATTTGTGGTTCAAGGAAAACTAAATCTACCTGGAAAAGTTTCAACAGGCGCCGTACTAGTAGCTAGTTATTAGAAGTGCGCTCAAAATCTAAAGAGGAGTAAGGAAAAAGAAAAAGCAAGGCAATGATTGACTTAAAACTTACTAAACTCATTTGATAGTGTACCTCGTAGCACTATAACGACAAAGAAAATAAAACGGCAGGAGCAAAATTAGCAACAGTACTATCTGAGGAAGGCATTTTCAATAAAAATATTGATTCATTAATCGGCAACTAATCAAACAGATTAAATGTTAAGATCTAAAGACAAGAGCGGAAGCCAAACGACATGGAAATGTAGTGTTATGATGATAAAGGGAAAACGATAACAAACGAACAAAATCTGTAACCAATTATACAAAATATAGAAGACACAAGCAGAAACTAAACAACATGAAAATGAGGCGTTATGATGATAAATTAAATTGTTAAAGGGAGGAACGATGATAGAAGACAATCAGAAATCAGTTACACAGAAAAGATATTGAAACAAATATTTAACACCGGTAAAAGAGAACGTTGAACAAGGTTAGCAACGATGGCTTGGATTCATATTATTCAAGATGAATGGTAAAAAGAGCACCTTTAGAAAAGACAAAGAGAAACAAGTAGAGAGGAACATGGGAAGATGAGGTGAGAAGACACTCTGTATACGTGAAAAGCGCAATTAATTCGAAGGGTCGCATTATACGGCGGTAAAAATCGCAAATCAAAGAGAGAAAACTCAGGATGTGACGATTTAAGATATAAACTTTCTGAGCAGAAAGATAAAGTATCTACGACAACACAGTGATGGTAGTAACCATCTCTCATAATATTAGAGAGGATTGAAAAGAGGCAAAAGCAACAAGCACAGAGTCTTCATGTGAATTGTAACTGAAATAATGTGAATGAAGAAAACTTGAACAATGGGAATAGAAGATTTAGGTTCAAAACTGATTGCAAAACCACGAAATCAGAACTCAAGAAATCACATAACAAAGACAAGTAAACTGACTTCAGTTAGGAAAACGATAAGGATAACCTGAAGCACGCAAGAAGGAGGAACATCGCAGAGATGAAAGGTCAGAGATGATAACGCGGTGATAGACAGTAATCAACCATAAGGAACAATGGAGAAAGTTGAAACGACGTAAAAGCAACGAGTAAGTCGTTCTTCTTATCTATTGTAACTAAACACAAAGTGAATGAAGGTAATTTGAAAAATGGGAATGGAAGATTTAGGTTCAAAACTGATTGCAAGACCCAGTTGGTGTCAAGGAATCAGAATCCAAGGAGTCATATCTACAAAAGCAAGTAAAGAGGCTTCAGTTAGGAAAACGATAAGAAAATCCTGAAGCACGCAAGAAGGAGGAACGTCGTAGAATAGAAGGTTAGAGACGAATCTGAGAAAAAGCATCGTCAATAATAATAAAAAGCAGAAGAACGTGAGGCATCTCAAAAATATAAAGAGAAAAAACGATATTGAAACAAGAAGAAAGACAGTGATTGGCATAAATCGTTGGGTTCAAAACCGATTGCAAAACCAAATTGGTCTCAAGAAATCAGAATCCAAATAATCCTATAACAAAGCGAGTAAAGAGCCTTCAGTTACGAAAATGATAAGGAAAACCTGAAGCATGCAAGAAGAAGGAACTTCGCAGAGACGAATTTGAAGAAGAAGATCATCATTAATAATTAGAAGCAGAAGAACATGTGGCCTCTCAAAAACATAAAGAGAAAATACGATATTGAAAGAAGAAGAAAGAGAGTGATTGGCATAAATCGTTAGGTTCCAAACCGATTGCAAAACCAAATTGGTCTCAAGAAATCAGAATCCAAATAATCCTATAACAAAGCGAGTAAAGAGCCTTCAGTTACGAAAATGATAAGGAAAACCTGAAGCATGCAAGAAGAAGGAACTTCGCAGAGACGAATTTGAAGAAGATCACCATTAATAATTAGAAGCAGAAGAACATGTGGCCTCTCAAAAACATAAAGAGAAAAAACGATATTGAAACAAGAAGAAAGACAGTGATTGGCATAAATCGTTGGGTTCAAAACCGATTGCAAAACCAAATTGGCCTCAAGAAATCAGAATCCAAATAATCATATAACAAAGGCGAATAAAGAGACTTCATTACGAAAACGATAAAAAAATCCTGAAGCATGCAAGAAGAAGGAACTTCGCAGAGACGAATTTGAAGAAGAAGATCACCATTAATAATTAGAAGCAGAAGAACATGTGGCCTCTCAAAAACATAAAGAGAAAATACGATATTGAAAGAAGAAGAAAGAAAGTGATTGGCATAAATCGTTAGCTTCCAAACCGATTGCAAAACCAAATTGGTCTCAAGAAATCAGAATCCAAATAATCCTATAACAAAGCGAGTAAAGAGCCTTCAGTTACGAAAATGATAAGGAAAACCTGAAGCATGCAAGAAGAAGGAACTTCGCAGAGACGAATTTAAAGAAGAAGATCACCATTAATAATTAGAAGCAGAAGAACATGGGGCCTCTCAGAAACATAAAGAGAAAATACGATATTGAAAGAAGAAGAAAGACAGTAATTGGCATAAATTGTTGGGTTCAAAACCGAATGCAAAACCAAATTGGTCTCAAGAAATCAGAATCCAAATAATCCTATAACAAAGCGAGTAAAGAGCCTTCAGTTACGAAAATGATAAGGAAAACCTGAAGCATGCAAGAAGAAGGAACTTCGCAGAGACGAATTTAAAGAAGAAGATCACCATTAATAATTAGAAGCAGAAGAACATGGGGCCTCTCAGAAACATAAAGAGAAAATACGATATTGAAAGAAGAAGAAAGAGAGTGATTGGCATAAATCGTTAGGTTCAAAACTGTTTGCAAAACCAAGTTGGCCTCAAGAAATCAGAATCCAAATAATCATATGACAAAGGCGAGTAAAGATACTTCATTACGAAAATGATAAGACAATGCAAGAAGAAGGAACTTCGCAGAGACGAATTTGAAGAAGAGCATCGCCAATAATAATTAGAAGCAGAAGAACACGGGGCCTCTCAGAAACATAAAGAGAAAATACTTTGTTGAAAGAAGAAGAAAGACAGTAATTGGCATAAATAGTTGGGTTCAAAACCGAATGCAAAACCAAATTGGTCTCAAAAAATCAGAATCCAAATAATCATATAACAAAGCAAGTAAAGAGCCTTCAGTTACGAAAATGATAAGGAAAACCTGAAGCATGCAAGAAGAAGGAACTTCGCAGAGACGAATTTGAAGAAGAAAATCATCAATAATGATTAGAACCAGAAAAACATGGGACCTCTCAAAAACATAAGGAGAAAATACGATACTGAAAGAAGAAGAAAGGCAATGAGAGTTACTATTTTAAATCAATCCTCAAGGAATACAAAACCACGGTGATAGAGGAAAGGAAAAGGGAGAAGTAAATTTAGAAGTAATGAGAAAGGTACAAGAACTTCAATTGGTAGAACCACAAAAGGATATTAAAGTTAATACAAAAGAGGATGTTCGAAGTTCAGACACGAATTTGAGGAAAGCTTACCATGGCCAAATGGAAGCAAAAACAAAAAAATGTCAAACAAGCTTTGAACCTTAACCAAGTGTTTTCCATTCATTAATTCATGTCCGATTTTCGATTTAAAATTATTTTATTTATTTTTAAGTGCTTAAAAAAGAACGATTTCTACACACTTATAAAGATGGTGCCCGGCAAGATCTTGACAACATTTTAGAAGATCCAAAACGAAACAAAAAATAATGCATCAGGAAGCATCAGGCATCACGAGTGCAAGGATTAATGACGTTTTCTTATTTATGGTAACCATACGTCATGTATTCATAGTATAACCAGGGTTAGGGCATTTCAGGCGTTGCCATGTCAAAGCATGTCATTTGGTCCTCGTACTGCGGAACCTGTAGCTGAACCTAAGTCTAAATGATCATTGAAAAAAGAAACTAAGAAGGCGAGTAACGACAATCACACAGTTCACTTTTCCACAGGAAGAAAACTTTTAAATTTCTTAAAATTTAATAGCGTTTTCGATTGGGTTGCACTATGTGCACTGAGTGTATCGTCATCTCGTTTTAACCTCATGGAATAAAATGAGACAAAGATACACTGAGTGTACATAGTGCAACCCAATCGAAAACGCTATTAAATTCGTTGCGATGTAAAAAGTTATATTTATTTATTTTTTTTGTTTAGATATAAAATCCAAGTTTCTGAACACCCAGTCTCAACATCCTCTGCGATTAATTCCAACATAATTCAACAAAATCGACGGCATTTTCAATTTTGCAAGGCGGAACACTCACGGACTGTAACAACAAAGCAGCAATAATTTTTCGCCATTGCTTCGTTTTAATCGAAATCATCATGCATATTATTCAGACATGCAAATAAATAAAGCCGATTGACATTGCTTTGATCTCGCCGAGGTTAGGTACATTAATCACGAAGAAATCAAAATGTTTTCGTACGGATTTAAAAAAAAGGATAAATCTATTTAAATAAGGCCGAGCGCACACGAATGCTCGCTCCTCTCCAATTCAGTGCATTCGGTGGGCCGGTTAGAGAGAGAGATTTATTTAAAAAGAAAATTCTCCAGGTCGTAAACGGTGATAGATTAATATTTAACTGGGACTAATTGCTGTATAATAGTTGTTTATTGTGTAAGCAAGCGATACCGAGGACTGTGCACGAACCCCAAAAAGCTGTTAAGTCATACTGCGATCATTTATCACCGGTAAACGAACAATGTTCGATTTGTCAAAGAACACATTTAAGAGTGCACGCGCTCACCTGTAATGATCTCTAATACAATGCGGAGGCGCTTTTCTTTTTTGCTCTTAGCTTTTAGTGTTTGAGTTTCGATTAAGAAACTAAACGATTTAATTATGCATGTAACTTCTGCGTACCTCATTTACTGAACATACATGCTTTAAAACTGCATTTAAAATGTATTGTTCTGGTTAACATGATCCAATGTTTTGGAAAACATTGGAAATTTCGGTTTATCTGCTGTTTGTTGGATTGCAAATAGAATATGAAAGAAAGAATTTAAAATATGATAAGCCAACATCAGAGCAAAAATTCTGACAACATAAGTAATAACCAGATCAAAAAGAGATTGATGTTCCAACTGGATGAAACTTCGAAAAAATAATAAAAATAGAAAGAAGAAAAGTGTAGAGATATAAATGGAATTAGGAAGTGAAAGAGGAGAATTTCAGGAAGCAAGGTAATAGGTACAACGAGGAAGATATTGGAAAAAGGGAAAGGCCAAGAACCCAACTCATTATACACCTTCTGATGTCGAAAATTTGTTGTTGCATTGTCTTGTTGAAGAAGAATAATTCGACGTCTTCTACTTCTTTGTCATACTTCAGAAAAGCCTTCTGGTCGTATACCACACGATGTTGAAATTTGTTGTTGCATTGTCTTGTTGAGGAAGAATAATTCGACGTCTTCTACTTCTTTGTCATACATCAGAAAAGCCTTCTGGTCGTATACCACACGGCATTTATAGTTCTACGACCTTCTATTTTAAAGAAATAGCAGCCACAGTTTTCGACAAACTGCTTCAACTTGAAACACCCAAACAGTCGTTTATTGTCTAGTTTTAGATTCACGTGAATAATGCCCAATTTCTTCACCTCCTGATAAATTTATCTGCCTCCTTGGAAACTATTGTATCGATAATAGTTTCCGATGATACTTCCCGGCAGATAAATTTATCCGTAGGTGAAGAAATCGCGCCTTAGGCCAGATCTTACCACCTCCTGTTAAATTTAGCCGTCGGTTAATATCCTTGAAAAATCCCACTTTCATCAGCACTAACGATGTCGTTTTGCTAAATTTGGGTTGAGTCGTTTAAGAGTGTCTTTGCACCATTTCTCACAAGCAGGTTCTTGACCAATTAAATTCTGTACAAGCCAACTTTGTTTGCGTCATCATTGACCGTGTGAAATTTTATTTATTTCTTTGAAGTCCACGAGAACACAGAGAAACAGTTATTTTTGAAGAAAAGGAAAGAAATTGTGTGTGGGAAAACGCTTCATGCCGCGCCTGTCTCGTTTGCTTTTATTGCGTTAAAAACAGTTCGTTTTTTCCACCATCGCCCCGTCGAAATATTTTTGATTGGATTCGTTATAACGCAAATGGCCTCATGTTCCATGTTTTGTCATCAAAATGCAACTCAGACGATTTTTGCGATCGTTTGATTTTATCGCCGCTCGGCATATCTTTGACTGCCTTTAAATAAACAATTTCTAGTTTCAGATTGAATTGCCTCACCTTTTACAAGCGTCTGCAGATGTACTTCGAGTTTATAATTAGACGATTGTTTGTATTAAAACGACGAGACTATCATAAAACGCCGCCGCGGTTTGCTTGCTTCTTTTACGTGACCGGTTCATGTAAAATACAGTTTCTGCGAGTTATTATTTCGATGGAGAGATTAAATTGCGTTCACACTCGACCTCCTCTAACGCTACCGCGCCTTCTTTATGTCATCACACACGCGTTGGTTCCTATTGATGTCACGGTTTCTAATAGAGTACATTTCTAATAATGTAATAAAAAAATCTAGTTTACTTTTTCACACTTTCTTGACGTATTTGTAGCTGCTAAGTGCATACCTTTAAATTGAACATAGAGTCAACTTTCTTTTCATCTTTTTCGTAAAGCATGTTTTCTGCGTTGGTAAAATATTCGATTGAATTTTTGCAGTTACGCTTTTTATGCGTAAATACAGGGTGTTTTTACGTGAAGCTTTATTGTTGCTAGGTGATAGTACGGACCAATAAATAAATAAACAATATCTCCGGAGTTCCTGTTTTTAGATTTAATTGCCTCACCTTTTGCAAGCGTCTGCAGGTGTACTTCGAGTTTTCCGTTGGAATAAGGCGATTGTTTTGATTTATATTAAAGCGTCGAGACTATCATAAGACGCCGCCGCGGTTTACTCTTTTTACGTGACCGGTTCACGTGAATTACAGTTTCTGCGAGTTGTTATTTCGATGGAGAGATTAAATTGCGTTCACACTCGACCTCCTCTAACGCTACCGCGCCTTCTTTATGTCATCACATACGCGTTGGTTCCTATTGATGTCACTATTTCTAGTAAAGTACATTTCTAATAATGTAATAAAAAAATCTAGTTTACTTTTTCACACTTTCTTGACGTATTTGTAGCTGTTAAGTACATACCTTTAAATTGAACATAGAGTCAACTTTCTTTTTATCTTTTTTGTAAAGAATGTTTTCAGCGTTGGTAAAATATTCAATTAAATTTTTGCAATTACGCTTTTTATGCGTAAATACAGGGTGTTTTTACGTGAAGCTTTATTGTTGCTAGGTGATAGTACGGACCAATAAATAAATAAACAATACCTCCGGAGTTTCTGGTTTTAGATTTAATTGCCTCACTTTTGCAAGCGTCTGCAGATGTACTTCGAGTTTATAATAAGGCGATTGTTTGTATTAAAACGACGAGACTATCATAAAACGCCGCCACGGTTTGCTTGCTTTTTTTTGCGTGACTGGTTCATGTGAAATACAGTTTCTGCAAGTTGTTGTTTCGATGGAGAGATTGAATTGCGTTCACACTCGACCTCCTCTAGCGCTACCGCGCCTTCTTTATGTCATCACATACGCGTTGGTTCCTATTGATGTCACGGTTTCTAATAAAGTACATTTCTAATAATGTAATAAAATAATCTAGTTTACTTTTTCACACTTTCTTGACGTATTTGTAGCTGCTAAGTGCATACCTTTAAATTGAACATAGAGTCAACTTTCTTTTTATCTTTTTTGTAAAGTGTGTTTTCAGCGTTGGTAAAATATTCGATTGAATTTTTGCACTTACGCTTTTTGTGCGTAAATACAGGGTGTTTTACGTGAAGCTTTATTGTTGCTAGGTGATAGTACGGACCAATAAATAAATAAACAATATCTCCGGAGTTTCTGGTTTTAGATTTAATTGCCTCACCTTTTACAAGCATCTGCAGATGTACTTCGAGTTTATAATAAGACGATTGTTTGTCTTAAAACGACGAGACTATCATAAAACGCCGCTGCGGTTTGCTTGCTTTTTTTGCGTGACTGGTTCATGTGAAATACAGTTTCTGCGAGTTTTTATTTCGATGGAGAGATTAAATTGCGTTCACACTCGACCTCCTCTAACGCAACCGCGCCTTCTTTATGTCGTCACATACGCGTTGGTTCCTATTGATGTCACGGTTTCTAATAGAGTACATTTCTAATAATGTAATAAAAAATCTAGTTTACTTTTTCATCCTTTCTTGACGTATTTGTAACTGCTAAGTGCATACCTTTAAATTGAACATAGAGTCAACTTTCTTTTTATCTTTTTTGTAAAGTGTGTTTTCAGCGTTGGTAAAATATTCGATTGAATTTTTGCACTTACGCTTTTTGTGCGTAAATACAGGGTGCTTTTACGTGAAGCTTTATTGTTGCTGGGTGATAGTACGGACCAATAAATAAATAAACAATGTCTCCGGAGTTTCTAGTTTTAGATTTAATTGCCTCACCTTTTACAAGCATCTGCAGATGTACTTCGAGTTTATAATAAGACGATTGTTTGTCTTAAAACGACGAGACTATCATAAAACGCCGCTGCGGTTTGCTTGCTTTTTTTACGTGACTGGTTCATGTGAAATACAGTTTCTGCAAGTTGTTATTTCGCTGGAGAGATTAAATTGCGTTCACACTCGACCTCTTACGCTACTGGGCCTTCTTTATGTCATCCTGTAGGCGTTGGTTCCTATTGATGTCACGGTTTCTAATAAAGTACATTTCTAGTAATATAATAAAATAAAATAATCTAGTTTTGAGTAAAAAAGTAAACGTAGGCATTTACCCTGACAAGTCACATCCTCATGTATAAATAAGTAGTACGTTTACCCATCATTTTGGACATGTGACTGTGACCTTAATTTTAAAGTCTCCTTTAGTTCGACTATGAAATCGGGCCTATATGATTAAGTTCATGCATACCTAAAGTGCGCATACGTCTAAAACAATTGAAAAACACTGGATGTCTGATGTAACACTTGGCAGATCTAATAAGACACTCTTTGGTGTTTAGAAGTATGTCCAGTGGCGTAACTACACGGGTTGCAAGGCCACCCGGTGCTAAGGCACTGTAGGCACCTGTTCTAAAGCCTGATCAAAGCTTTTTAAAATGTTTGTTCTGTTGTTTCTAAGTTGATACTTTTTTGAACTAGCATAAAATTATTGTGTTTTATAAAATCCTAACCGGTTATCCATGATGTTTGTGACTGGTAAAATAAATAATCTTGAATCAAAATGCCAGAAGGTCACAAACAATCTTCTGGCATTTTGATTCAAGATTATTTAATGTGTTTTATGCTTGTTAAAAAAAAAGTATCAACTTAGCTTTGCCTAGCATATAATATACGCAACGGAAGATACAAACATTTTAAATTTCATTAAAATTTAGTTCTCTTAAATTTTAATAAAACAGTTAAATGATTTTTTTTAGGTTTACTTTCTGTTTAGTATGCAATGTTAAAAGGCGCCGGTAAAAATTTTACAAGCCGGTGGCTTGGCTTCTGGTTACGCCACTGATGAAGTCTGAAGTCTTTCATTATAAAAATGAGTCATAAACAAAATATTGCAACTGTTTGATAACTACTGTCATCGAAGGAACGTCATTCGGTTTAGAAAGTCATCTCTTTATCACTCCGTCTCCTTTCGTCAAAAAGTTCAAAAGACCATCTCGATGAACTTTTCAAATGAACTTATTTTAACTTTTACTCCTCGACTGTGGGCAATTTTTTTTTTGTATTTAACCGTTATTTATGATAACACATTATTTAATTTATCGGTTCGTTCTACAAAGCTGATTATACTGGGTGTCTCATAGTATAGAGGAGACTGAAAGGGCGATTGTAGGAGAACAAAAAACAATACAATTTTCTTAATTCGCTTCTGATCAAAACCCAGTAACGAGAAGGTTACGGCGATTTCTTATGAATTACGTCCACCTGCTTTACAAACTACACTTTGAACAGATAAGACAGCGACATCCTACGATCGCTTTTTGACCTGACATTGTCACTGCTGAAGAAGCCCCAAATAGAGCTGAAACAGCTATACAGAGGCTACCCGAGGTTTTCATTGCAATCAAAAACGATTTGCAACAAAATTTTCTACACTTTTAACATTAAATAAACTGGGGGTTTATCAAAATCGCGTTTCTCACAAGATTTCCACGTTTTCTACGTATATATATATATATTTTAATTAGTCAGCGGTTCTCAACCGTATGCACAGCAGAAAAGGAAAAATTAAATAGTCGTAACTTTTATGGTTTACAATTTTTTTTTATTGTTTCATCTAAACCACTGTTCAAGTAACTCTTAAATACCCCAAATTTGGTAGTAACGATTGTTTATTAATTAATTAATTAATTGATTAAATACTTTAACTTGCCACAGCTTTCTTCTGCTCATTGATTTATTTTATTATTTATTTACCGAAATTAGTAAACAGTTAAAAAAAAGTTTCCCTGAATTGTAAATAAACCTAAAAGAGTTTGTTACACTACGAGATATACCAAACCTACTAGTAATATAATATTAATCGAACATCAAAATATTACTAGTTTCTTTTTTAAACCAGGAAGAAATTATCTTTAATTTTTCGATATAACTACAGGACGTCCCACTTAAACAAATAAAATAAAAACAAAAATTACATTTTATTTCCCCTCCAGCGTACGACGCGCTGTTTTTTGTGCTTCGCCTGAAACATAACCTTACAACTTTTGTATACATATAAAAAGATTTCTAGGTCATAAAATCAGCACAGAAAAAAGTTGTAGTAAAATAATTTTAATTAGGAACCAAATATAAAAAAAAAAACTAGGAAATATTCGTGCAGGAGTAGACGCTATTCTTATCGTAAAATTTACTACAATTGTTTGAAATTTGCTGCTTTTTTATATCTGGTTCCATTTTACTACAGTTGTATTACTTTTTACCACAATTTTCTTTTGTGAAACCTCTGAACATGATGCAAAATGGTATAAAAAAATGTTTTTATTAATTAAACAAAAAAGCAGAAAATCAGAAAAATGAAGTATCACGCGCTCCCTGTGGGCTGAAAGCTGAACTTCAACCGACCAGTGCGGCCTCACCTTTTCTGTAAAACCTCCTGTCAAGTAGATAACTAGAGCTTTCAGCCAGAGTTTGCAGTGCGCATGCCTGAAAATATCGCCTATTAATTAATCTTGTGCGTCTCGCTTCCTCCCGCCATTACCGTTGTCATGGTTACTATTATTAATGATAGGTTTCTCATTGGTGCATTGTTTATGCTGCCATATTTTTACGTTTTAATATGGCACGTCTGTGAATATGAATAGGCTTTTTGCTGTACGAGCAAGAAAAACGCTCGTTATTGACACGTTTAATTTCGTTAATGCAAACGTCTCCTGAAAATAAGAACTCAGAACTCATAACTCATACACATTGCATAATATTCTACTTTCTAATTTTAATAAAAGGAATTAAAATCGAATTCGTTTCGTGAATACCTGCGCAGAAAATGCGTTTGTAAATTAAACTGAAGTAACAAAAATAAGTTTTAAACTTTTAATCGGGCACAAGTGGCTTTTTAAAAATGATTTTCAGATTCTACTTCATGTCTGTAGTCGTAGGTGACTTTCAGAAAATGATTTTCAGATTCTATTTCATCTCTGCAGTTGAATTTTGATTATATTGACTTCCTATAATTTAGTGCTTCGAATTTAGTCTTACTTAAATGATAATTGCAGACAAATTAACTGAACTCAACGTAACTGTATTTAATTGAAGAAAAAAATTAAAATACAATAAATTAAAACCAAAAAATGTAAAAAGAGGGAAATGATTAAAGCGAAGCTCTACCAATCCCACGGTCAAGCAAATTCTACCCAAGAACTAAACCCGATTCTATTGTAACCAAGCAAAAACAATAAAAAGTAAGAAAACATTAAAAATTAAGTGAAATAATTAAATGACTAAACATTTTCAAAGTAAATCCAATCTAACTGCACTCAACCTAATTCCATTCAACCCAAGTTAAAAATTTAAAAGGATATTAAAAAAAAATTAAAGGTAAAAGAAAATATTAAAATGTATACGTGAATTAAAATGAATCCTCAACATACCTGAAGGTCAACTGAACTCACCCAACTTATTATATCACATTGCACTCCATTCTACATTAGTAAAAAAATTTTAAAAAATGCTTAAAAGTAAAAAAATGTTAAAATTAAGTTTAAATGAGTTAAGTTAAGCGAAGCTGTACCAATGCCAAGGTCAACCAAATTCGACCCAACAATTAAACCCGATTCTATTCGAACCACTAAAAGTAGAAAAAGATATTAGAATTTATACATGAATTAAAATGAACCCTCGACATATTTGAAGGTCAACTGAACTCACCCAACTTATTATTTCACATTGCATTTCGTTCTACATAAGTAAAAAATTTTAAAAAATACTTAAAAGTAAAAGAAAATGTTAAAATTAAGTTAAATTGAGTTAAGTTAAGCGAAGGTGTACCAATGCCAAGGTCAGCCAAATTCGAGGCAACAACTCAACCCGATTCTATTCTAACTAAGCAAATACAAAAAAAAGTAAGAAAACATAAAAAATTAAGTAAAATAATTAAATGACAGAACATTTTCAAAGTAAATCCAATCTAACTGCACTCAACCTAATTCCATTCAACCTAATGAATTAAAATGAACCTTCAACAAATCTGAAGGTCAACTGAACTCACCCAACTTATTATATCACATTGCACTTCATTTTACAAAAGTAAAAACATTTAAAAAATACTGAAAAGTAAAGAAAAATGTTAAAATTAAGTTTAAATGAGTTAAGTTAAGCGAAGCTGTCAAGGTCAACCAAATTCGACCCAACAACTAAACCCGATTCTACTCGAACCAAGCAAAAATAGAAAAAGTTGTAAGAAAACATTAAAAATTAAGTAAAAAATTTTTGTGCAAATCGTTTTTTAATTGCAGTGAAAACCTCGAGCAGCGTCTGTACAGCTGTTTCAGCCCTGCTTGGGGCTTCTTCAGCAGAGACGTAGCTCGACATTCCCACTGCAAACAAAAACGACTTGTCCAATTTATTCGCAATTTGTTTGCAGTGGGAATGTCGAGCTACGTCTCTGCTGAAAAAGCCCCAAGCAGGGTTGAAACAGCTGTACAGAGGCTGCTCGAGGTTTTCACTGCAATCAAGAACGATTTGTACAATTTTTTTTTAAACTTTCATTATGCTTTGACAGCAAGCATGGCCGCCTTGCATGGGGGACTTATTAGGAGCAAATCCCGCTGCAATTTGTCTATCCTACTGCAATGTCAGGTCAAAAAGCGATCGTAAGATGTCGCTATTTTATCTGTTCATTAAAAATTAAGTAAAATAAGTAAATGACAAAACATTTTTAAAGTAAATCCAATCTAACTGCACTCAATCTAATTCCATTCAATCCAAGTTAAAAATTTAACACGATATTAAAAAATATTAATTATAGAAAGGAAATATTAAAATTTATGCATGAATTAAAGTGAACCCTCAACAAATCTGAAGGTCAACTGAACTCACCCAACTTATTATATCACATTGCACTTCAGTCTACAAAAGTAAAAGAAATTTAAGAAAATACTTAAAAGTAAAAGAAATGTTAAGATTAAGTTAAATTGAGTTAAGTTCAACTAATCTCAAGTTCAATACAATCCATCTGACATCAACCTAACTTCATATAATATAAGTAAATTAGTGGATTAGATTAATAGATGAAAAATGACAGGAAAAATTAAAAGAAACTGAAGTTCAACTAACATCGAAGTCAATCCAACCCAGCTGCTCTCAGCCTAACTCCACCCAAATTTAAATTAAAAAAATAAATAAAATAAAAAAATTGTTAAAAATTAAAATCTATTGAAATGACGCTCAACTAATCTCAACGTCAACATAACACTGCCTAATTCTATTCAACTTAAGCAAAAAGTAAAAAAATAAATAAATAAAAAAAAAACAAAAGTACGTTAAATTTCAGACTTAATTTTTCCGTATTTTAGAATAATGTCACTCATAGCCAGATATTAATTCGCCCATTTTGGTCGTCAGTCGCCATTGTAGAAAAAAGTAAGCCAAACCGTTATCACGGTTTATCGCCCATTTGGTGATAAATCGCCACGGTTGGCAACACTCTGAATCATTTAAGCTGGTTCAAAGTTAAGCAAAAATTTGTCACCACTTTATAAGTCAAGCCGTATCAAGTCATGTAGATAACGTATCATTGACGTAAATTGTGATGTAAATTGTGGCGTAAATACACGACGTGATAATGATGATAAAGTAACGTGTTTCACCCCCACGTTGCAGCCAAATTTATGTAGGGGTTACGTATTTCTTGTTCACAACTATATACATGTTATTACTTCCCTTAATTTAACAATTCCAATATTAATTTGAGTATAATTGGCTTCAAAAATATTCAAAGTGTTTATTTGCGCTTTTTATTTAGTTCCAAAAATGTTTTTAATTTTCAAAAATAAACACAGTCACTTTCTATTGACGTATTAATGACGTCACTTTTACGACGTTATTAATACGTGTCGTACGACTCGTTATATTGACGTCACTTTCGGGACAAATGACGTCAATGACGTAAAGTAACTTAAAAATGACGTAATTCCGACGTCACTCTGCTCTGCAGGGTAATGTGTTTCTCTTCGCCCTATCCTGTTTCCCACTCATGTCCCGGTTTAGAGCTTCATAATTAGGTAAGCCTATTTATATAGGCTTCTGCGCCGGCTTTTGTGTCCATCGGATTCAGTGAGGAATTGATAATTGATGGACTGTCGTTCGAATCAGTGATGAATGTAGTCTATCTTTTGGAGACTCTTCGTTTTCCAAATAAAAACAAATCTATTTTTAGCATCACCTTGCATCACAGAACGTGACCGAAGACTACTCGATCATTCTAGTATGTGCGAGCAACAGAGGGTTCTGCTATCTTCTTCTGCTACTGCTATAACTAACTGTGTAGTTAGTTATTAAGATAGCCAGCGAAGGGTTCGTACCTCGAATAAATAGAAAGTACATTTTGTAAAAGTGTTATTTGATAGACAAACACATTACAACTGTGTTGTTAATTGTGTAAAGGTTTTAATTAAAGCGTTCTGAAATTTAACGACTATAATTTGTGAACCCCTAAATTCGTAACAATATTTTAGTAATGCCGTGTCGAGATGAACCATTATGAAATATGTATATGGAATTAAACATACAACTTCATGGTTTTGCTTATTTTATTTCATTGGACGTCATTTTCCAACGCTATATGACGTCATCCACTCATCCACTAGTATTACGGCCGCTCCATTACGGCACCGTTATCTTAGGAAATCAAAGCTTAAGTTGTACAGACGGTCACTATCGTGACATTGATTTGTTTAATTTGACTTCTACCAAGAAGCGATCTCTTTTAACTGTCACATCTTCTGTCATGTCTTTGCAATAATTCTGAATCAGCCTTTTCGATCAATAATCGATTTCTCATTCCTGCTTTCCGTCATTCTGGTATATTTGTGTGTGACTACGTCCTTACGTTAGAAGATCGTATTTCATTCGAGCCAATTAACGCGCTCGCTCAGTAATTATGTTTGAACGAGACGCTGACAGTTTTGATACATCGACCAATTAAAGTATTTTTTTTAACCTAAAGAAATGATGATAATAATAACATTTATTGTAGTTTTTTCGTTTAAATATATTCACAGTTGGGTAATTTATATTTTTAAATGGAAAAGTATGAAGAAAACTTCGAATATTATGATTCCCTCACGCATATATTTATTTTCAAATAAAACTCCATTATATTTTAGCCTACTTTTCCAAGGGTGCTAATTAACTTCAACGGTTGCTACTCACGCTGAGCATAAGCGAAAGCATCGGGGTAGTGATCATAGCTTTCAGGAATTTCTGCGTATACAGGATCTGCAACAAAATTACTTATAAGAAAGAGGACTCGGCATCAGGAGAAACTGATGATTACATTTTATGTTGTATCCGCTGAATCTTCCATCGTCAAAATCCTGCAACAAACAAACAAACATCAATCTCCAATCAATCTTGCTTTTCCAATCTTTGAAAAAGAAAATTAACTCCGCTTCACTTGCCACTGAAGACCAAATTCACTTTAAAGGGATGTGTTGGCCACCCCATGGCCAGCTGATATCAACAATTTTTTAAAGTGTAGTTAAGTACAAATAAACTCAAAACTTTTTGAAATGGCCGTTACATCCCCTTCTAATCTGAATCTGGTCAGAAAAGTCATAGGTACCATAAGTTTCATTTCAAAATTGGAAGGAAATATTTGAGGTAACCACTCATACAATGTTAACGTGTTTTTGCCCCACCTTGTATAATAAAAGCCAACTTACCAACGAACCCCTACGGCCTATTCGTGGAACCGACTTCGAGAACTTGAGGAGGAACTTCTCCAGCTTCTCCTCGTCGCTGTTCTTGATCGTTCTGCCAATCCTGGGGACGCTTTTCGCTTTCAAGAAGTAGTAGCCGTCTTCGCAGACCGTCTGTTCCAGAAAATAGAACTGGAAGAGCAGCACGCCCAAACACAAATGGGCGAAGTACATTTTGCTTTTTGTTGAAGAGCGAATACACCTGTGGTCTTGTGGAGTTCAGCGAATGATTAGCTTTGGTTTGGATGTCGGTTTTTATACTGGGGGCTCTGCTTCAGTTTAGTATTCAACATTGTCGATTATGGTAATCCAGCCGAATTTTAGCCAGCTTTGGTGTTTTGAATTTGATGTGAAATTTGGTTGGTACGCCTGCTATAATCCATGCGGGATGCAGTTTTCAGCTGCTCTTTGTGTTCTGTATTCTCCGCTCGTTTCATACACTGTGTACAATGAGAGCTTTTTTTAATTACTTGTAAATCGATTAACCAACTCAAAAAAAAATCTTCTCCGACTGTTATTAATAATTTTAAACACTAATTGTTACTGAGTAAGGGAAAGTCAAAGATGATTCTTTGCTGTGTAAAAAAAAATTCAAAACTTTTCAGGAATTTGCTTATTATTGTTATTATATTTAATTGTCGTTGGATAAATAGGTTTTAAGTTTATATACTTGTCAACTGATTAATATTTTTGTGATATTCGGGTCAAGCTACTTTCCAAAGTAAATTTCTAAACTGGAGAAACAATTAATTAAAAAGAATTATGCCTACAGGATGTCCCAAAGGTGTAAAAAGTTGTTGGTGCCATCAATAGAAAAGACTGGATTTCTAGACGCTGGTTTTAATTTGGAAAAAAAGTAGGAAATCCCAACGCTGCAACACCTAATATACAGGGGCTGTTTTTTTTTGAGTCTTGTACTTAATGAATAAGAAATAAGAGATTTCCTGTTTAAGCGTGGTTTAAATGAGGAATTTTGAATAATTGGATTTTTGAATTGAATTGAATCGACTAATTAGTAACTCTTGCAAGCTCTTTCGAAAGCGATTCCTGTGCTCAGAAACTGCACAACAAATAAAGTCTCTCTTGTGCTGTAGGGGATTTATTGAGCATTTATTTAACTTGATACAAAAGAAGAATAAACTATCACAAAATTAAAAAAATAGAAGCAGAAAGAAATGTTGAAGAAGAAGGAACGCGATATATTTAAGATAACGATTACTATACCTTTTAGGCAGACGGAGTAACAGGGATGCCCCGGAGGGTCTTCGATTAGCTTCTGGGCATCGAAACTGGTTTTCTCTGCATGTAAAAAGACTCACTTATGTTACCATGAAGGGGTTTCTAGGGGGTTTAACTACTTTAACAAAAACAACCGCATGATTGAGTGGACGTGTCTTAATTTCGCGTTTTTTCAAGTCACGGTGCCTAATTGATTATATTAAAACTTCCACCTCTCCTCGCTTAACGTACAGGCGTTACAAATGTTGACTAAATCAAGGGCAACTTTAACAACTTATAAAATTAATTTAGCGCGGAAGGGGTGATCGGGGATGTACTCACACGGTTTCTAGGGGTAATGCGATCTGAAATTTTTGTTTATACAACGTTTCCTGTCCAGTTCTTACCTACTGAGAAAGTTTACATTGAAATGAAGTGGATTAAATTCCACCCTTAGTAATCTTTAATCGAAAATTGAATTAAAATTTCGAATAAAATAAACTTTCCAAGCTTTTACAAAACTAAAGTCTGTGCGTTTGGCTTTCAGTTCAGAAAGTCGGAAGATATCGAATTGAAAAAAATTATATAAAAAATCCGATGTGCCTTTGTTAACGAATTTTTCAAAAGAAAGGAATTTTTTAGTTATTATCTTAAATAATAAATAAATAATGAGACAGCACCGAGTACAATCGATTGAAATTTAATTACATTTAATTTAATTTGGATCTTTTCATGTGCCGCTCTACTGTAAATTCTAGTGAATTAATTAAAATTATCAATAGCCTTAAGAATTCACAGTTCGATTTAAATTTATTTTAAAATAACAACTCGATGTAATTAATAAACTAATTTATTTAGAGTAACTATAAATACTAATTTATGTTATCGAGGAAAAGAAATAGCACTTGTAAACTAATTTATTTAAACATAAGCCGAACGATCAATTCTAAACTTTAAAGTAAACTACTTTTCTTTCCCCGGCTGATCGCCTAAATATCCAGGCTGGGGAAAACAGTGGCGGCTCGTAATGATTGACTACGGGTGGCCAACAACTCAGAAAGTAAAGATGGGTACATTTTCTAAATAAATCTGTTTTTCAGGGCTACACCGACATGGAACCAGAATGTGCAACTTCAATAGAACAGGGTGAGCACCGCCCACCTTGCCCACCCCGACGAGCCGCCACTGCTGGCAAAGATTCTAGGTGGCGGCCGAACTTTGATCGCACAGAAAATTCCATCGCACGAAACAGACAGATGTACGCCGAGGCGTCGAGACTTTAGACGCGCCAGACTCCGACTTATTTAAGACTAATGGCCTTTTCATAATCAGACTTTAAGTAAGCTTTAATTTAAAGTCACTTTAAAAGTAGGAAAACAAATGATTTTTTTTAGGTTAAAGTAACTTTAAATTTAAAGTCTGATTATCAAGACGGCCCTAATTCGCCTAATTCGACTAATTCGTCAGGCATTAGATCATCACAATATAGTCAATTAAATGCGCTCCGGAAGACTCCTTGCGATTAAAAATATCTTGAACAATAAACACAGATTTTAGTAAAAAAATATTGAGGTCTTCGTTAATAACAAATTGCCATTTTCACATTTCAAAAACCGAGACCATTTCAGGTTGTACTTTCCCGCTTTGCACTTGTGTCATTAATTAACGACGGCGCATGTTTGAAGCTTTCTTAACTCTTTCATTTTGATTTGTTTCAGCTTTCTGAATCCAATCCTACGATTACAGGCGTTCTTTTTGAGACACCCTGTATAAATAATTAGCCCTGGATCCCCGCCTTTTGCTTTTCCCATATAATTAATCACCCTCGTGTCTTCTAATAATACTTTTAATGCAACCATCTCGATTTTGATTGTCCTATTCATCTTGTCTTCTAGTGGTTTCGAATTTCGTTTAAAAAAAGGTTTGATTTTGTTATTTCCGGTTATACAGTGTGTTTGGTTATAAAGGATCCGAGCTGTAACATAGTTATTTTTGTTCAAGCGTCCAATAATATATTTATATCCTTTCGTAAAACGATGCTTCCTCGAAAGTAATGTTAAAAGAGGAATATCTTTTGTCTGCAGTGTATATTGGCGATAGTGTCATTGATATTTTTTTTAACGGCGCGATAATATTTTCTTTCTTTTGCAAAATATTCCAGAAAATTCGTTTTCCTTTTCAACCACCTTATACAGGAAAATTTTCGAGATGGTATTTAAAGTCTGATTATCAAAACGGCCCTAATTCGCCTAATTCGACTAATTCGTCACGCATTAGATCATCACAAAATAGTCAATTACATGCACTCAAGAAGTCTCCTTGCGATTAAAAATGTCTTAAAGAATAAACCGAGATTTTAGAAGAAAATATTGAGGTCTTCGTTAATAACAAATTGCCATTTTCACATTTCAAAAACCGAGACCATTTCAGGTTGTACTTTTCCACTTTGCACTTGTGTCATTAATTAACGACGGCGCATGTTTGAAACTTTCTTAACTCTTTCATTTTGATTTGTTTCAGCTTTCTGAATCCAATCCTACGATTACAGGCGTTCTTTTTGAGACACCCTGTATAAATAATTAGCCCTGGATCCTCGCCTTTTGCTTCTCCCATATAATTAATCACCCTCGTGTCTTCTGATAATACTTTTAATGCAACCATCTCGATTTTGACTGTCCTATTCATCTTGTCTTCTAGTGGTTTCGAATTTGGTTTAAAAAAAGTTTGAATTTGTTATTTTCGGTTATACAGAGTGTTTGGTTATAAAAGACCCGAGCTCTAACAGTTATTTTTGTTTATTTTGTTTCGTAAAACGAAAATAATGTTAAAAAACGAATATCTTTTGTCTGCAGTGTATAGGGATGATAGTGTCATCGATTTTTTTTTATCGGCGCGATAACATTTTCTTTTTCTTTTGCGAAGTATGCCAGAAAATTCGTTTTCCTTTTCAGCCATCTCTTACAGGAAAATTTTCGAGATGGTATTTAAAATAAAATAGGAAACAAGTAACAAGAATTTATAAATGAAACAACAAGCAAAGACCACTTTCATTTAATTATTGTTATTATTTAAAATAAGTATCCGGCTTCCAGTGGACTGTGACTAGCGCGCGCTCGGTCCATTTGAAACGTATACAAGCAGAAACATTCACAGCACTCTAAACCGCCATATTAAAATTAAAAAAGAAAAAAGCTCCGCATATTATGATCGCATTAATTAAATTAATTGCCGGGTCAACAAATATTTTATACTCGATGATACGATGAGGGTACCTACACACCAGGTGCAGCAACTTTAATTAGGACGAGGAAGGAGTGACGTGGTGAATCCTAATTAACCGCAGAACCGCTTTATAAAGCGATCGTCAACAAGAAGAAACAACCAATAAACATCACGATGTCTGCATTACGTTTGTCCTTCGGGATTCTGGTGTTTTACCTGGTCGGTTTTGCCGAAATAAATTGCCAGTATAAGCCCGGAAAAGGATCCAAAGACAAGATCTTCAGCTTCGACGACTTTCTCCTGAAAGCCTCAAAGTCAGTGCCGCGAATCGGGCGCAGGAATTTCATCCCGCCGACACTGGTAAACCCAAGACTTATTTTCATCTTCATCGATTTACTTGATAATTAATTCTAGGAAACAGACGAGAATTTAAACTACCACCCCAAATACGCATCCAAATGTAAGTGGTACTTTTTGCTTTTAGGCTTGAGCGTCAATGAGTTTTAATTTTTGGGTTGTAGATCCTGTTTGGTCGGAATTACCTGATTGGTTCGAGTATGATCCAGAATTATTCGCCTATCCAAATCGTCTGTGGGAGCTGGAACAGCTTGTGGGAGATGATCCTTCCGTCTACGACTTCGACAAGGTGCATCTGAAACGAACGAATCTTCCTTCGAATGTCGGAGTAAACAAGGAGATCGTTGAGTACCGTTCTCAAGCCGATAAGTACATGTAGAAACGAGAAGGTTCTACAAAGCTTGTCTCTGATGTGTATTTATTCCCCAAGTGTATTTTACCAGTAAATAAATTTGTATTTCTCTGTTTAGTACGGTATCTCCTTGTAATGATACTAAAAGAAATTCATGTGACTTTATGGAAAGCATTGTGTATTTTTAGTGGAATTTTCAAAGTAATTTGAAATTCGGACAAGAAATTCCCATGTAACGTTTAACTGACGAATCGAGTCCATTCTGAGGGAAATTGTTTTTAATATTTAACCGGACTCTGTGAAAATAGTGCAAACACTCAGCGTCTCATTATCGATTGATGGCTTCGTCAAGACACAAACGTTTAATTAAAAAATCGCTTGTACGTGGGCTGCTGGAAAAGTTTCTGGAAACGGTATGAAAAAATGAATATGAAATTTGGTAAACATTATCATTGTTTTTCGAAGTATTCGCGTTTGACGTCAATACACTTTTGCATACGCTCGAACCAATTTCCAAAACACGTTTTCCACTCTAAAGATGGTACCTCAGAAACCAGTGTCCGGAATGTTTCAACCGCTGCTTCAGCCAAAGAAAATCGCTCACCACGCATTTTATTTTTGATATTTTGGAACAAAAAGAAATCATTAGGTGATAAATCAGGTGAATATGGACAATGAGTCATTAATTCAACATTTTTGTTGGACAAAAAATCAACTGTTTGACTGGCTGAGTGAGAGCTGGCGTTGTCATGATGGAGAATAATTCGTTTTTGTTTCTTCTTATTTGATCGATGACTTCCGGCAAACAAACTGTAGTATACCAATCAGCATTCACGGTTTTTGGATCCTCTAAATCCACGGTTGCTCCATGCCCAGTTAAACCAAAGGAACAAGCAATCATTTGCTTCGCAGCACTGCGTGAACGGACAAGTGTTGTTGGTTTTGGTTCATTTTGAAACACCCAAACGGTCGATTGTTGTTTACTTTCTGGCTCGTACGAATGGATCCACGTTTCGTCACCAGTAACGATGTTATAAGCTAAATTTGAACGACCTCCATTGAATTTCTTGTGGATGTAAAAAAGCATCCACGCTAAAAGCATTTGAGTGTATCATGTGAAACACACGACAAATTTAATATGAATTTATAAATAACCATTAGCGTTCGACTGCGCCTCCCAATCACAATTGTAATAGACAGGCAAATTGAATGTCGTTGGTATCTGGGGATCCTAGTCTTAAGATTGAAATATTCCTGTCATTTTAAAACGTGAGGAACTATAAAAATAACAAAACTCAGATCAAAAGTCCAGGAATTAATCATATCAACAAGATTTCGGATAGTTATTTAGAATCTAAGAATATCCTGGAGGGCCATTGTAAGAAAAAGGTAAATGAAGAAAGCATCAAAATAACTAGAAACAAAAGACGTTAAGTTTGTTCCAGCACAATTCTAAACCAGTTCTGAACTGTAATGCTCATGCGCCCTTGCTACTAGGACGGTCTATTTAGTAGGAACGCATGAGCAATACGAGTACAGTTCGGAATTGGTTTAGAACTCCGCTGGAACAAACCTATTAACGTCTTTAGCTTTGCAAAAAGGTGCAAACAGGCGCAAGACACAATCTAGAGAAAAAAGTACGAAGAAGAATCAATTTCAACCAATGGCATCAACCTACTCGTAGCAAAATGGAAAGAAGATATTGGATTGAATTTGAACCAACTTAATATAACAAACCGACAGACAGAGGAGAAGAAGAAAATACAGAGCGAAAAATGGAAGTGAAAGTAAGTGAATCAAAAGCCTAAAAGAAGGAATGGATAAAATAGGGGAAAAATGTAGGAAGCAAGTGCCACTACCGTTGAATTTCTATCAAACACGCTTCTCAACAGTAAGAAAAGGATAGGCTGTAATTCAAGGACATTGGACTTTCGTCACCTACCAACGTGAAGGTAAGACAAATGTTCAAAATCAAAGAAGCGATTCCAGCAAGAAATTACATTAGAGCTTACAAATCTAGTTACATACGAAAACCACCAAGCCGTCAGTTTTCGCTTGGCAAAATGAAAACAAGCCACCTCGTAAAACGAAATATAAAGCATATCAAAACAGAGAATGAAATTTACAATTAAAATTAATGTTGCTGACACAAGTATTCAAATCACATTAATTTTTTTCATAGCTGCACATAATCCGATAATTCCCAATAACTATTCCTACATTTAAGAAACAAACTGAAAAGAAATTATTTCCTGTTTAGACAACGCGTTTATTTATTTTAAAAAATGAAACAAAGATTTAGGTATCCATACGAGGAAAGCTTGCTAATTATTGTCCCAAAAATAGAAGAAATGAAATGAAAAATAATTATCATTGCAGAAGTATCAAATGTCCCCGCAATTGCCTGTATCTTCAAAAAAAAAGCTAGTTTCTAATTTTTTTATTTAGAAAATGGATGGTATACGTAAAATTTAATGAGACATTGAATTACTAGCAACTAAAAGTCGAATAAAATGGTAACTCTAGAAGTTTACATATGAGGGAAGTTCGATAATTATTGCCTCCAAAAAAGAAACTAGTACTTCTTCAGTATAATCAAAAGAGACGTGTTAATTCTTGGTGACTTTCCAAATATCCTACGATCGAGAGCGTAAATGGCTTGATTACGCAGTGGAATTCCATTTCACATGAGCCAAGCCTGGAACGACGTGCTCTTCCAAATCAACAGAGCGCGGCAGTTGGTATTATTGACACAACTGAAGTACAACAATTCCACAAGTGGCGGTGACGCAACTGAAGTACAACATTTCCACAAGTGGCGGTGACGCAACTGAAGTACAACATTTCCACAAGTGGTGGTGACGCAGTTGAAGTATAACATTTCCACGAGTGGCAGCGCTGCTGCGTGAAGTTTCTGTGCGACTAACAGCAGGTTAACCACGATCCCTGCCTAACTCCGAAAGAAACCGTAACGTACCGTAAGCTCGGCACAACTGATCACACTCTCAGCGCTAAATTGTCACCGTTTTCGTTAAGCAATCAGGAGGTAACACGATTTATAGAATGCCGTACGATAATTAAGTCTTATGTACTGGAATATATGCCACCGATCTCCAAATTCTTCTCTTGTAGTTGCCAGAGAAGATATTAAATTAATTTTGTTCCTTGCATGAAAATATCCTTTCAGATAATCACATAATTCAATGCTCTTTTCCTTAACAGGAATTCGACTTCGACGTTCAACGAAATGGCTATTAACGGTTATTCAGGTGTCTCTTTCAATGGTTTGTGATATTTATGACTTATCCAAGCTGGCGTTGTCATGATGGAGAATAATTTGTTGATTTCGATTGTTTCTTCTTAATTGATCGATGACTTCCGGCAAACAAATTGTAGTATACCAATCAGCATTCACGGTTTCTCGATCCTCTAAAGCCACGGTTGCTACATGTCCAGTTAAATCAAAGAAACAAGCAATCATTTGCTTCGCAGCACTGCGTAAACGGACAACTTTTGTTGGTTTTGGTTCATTTTGGAATACCCAAACGGTAGATTGTTGTTTACTTTCTTCCTCGTACGAATAGATCCACGTTTCGTCACCAGTAACGATGTTATAAACTAAATTTGAACGACCTCCGTTAAATTTCTTGAGCATTTCTTCGCACCATTTGACACGACCCTGCTTTTGCGCTTCTGTTAAATTGCGTAAGGATACTTGAATCTCACGGTATGTCACATGTCGATCTCGGTCAAGCATTTCACGAACAGCATCTACATTAGTGGCAACAACAGATGTCGATGGACGACCTTCACGAAATTCGTCACTAAGAGAGGTACGTCCACGCCGGAATTCGGCAAACCAATTATAAACAGTGCTCTTTGATGGTGCTTCATCTCCAAAAGCCAAATGAAGCCGATCGAGGCATTGTTTCGGCGTTAGACCACATTTGAAATCGTAAAAAATCATGGCACGAAAATTTTCCCGCGAGATTTCCATGTTTACACAAAATCATTTTTTCTCAAATGCTGTACAAACAAAACTAGTTCACTTGGATAGGAACTGTCAATAGAATTATAGGCGAGAGACGTCAAATTTTTCAAATATGACAGTTGATAAACGCTAACAGTTCTAGACCTACTAGATTCCAGAAAATTTTCCGGCAGGCCACGTATCCTGAGGTAGCTCAGCTCATTTTATGAAACTCGAATTTTTCTGGCATTCTAATAAACCATTACCAAAAGTTGTGTTTCTTTAACAACTAAATGCCATAAAATAATGTAAACAGGCGGAATCCCTAGTAATTTGTTCTAAATTATTTTCCGATTCCGAAGATACGATACCATTCTAAATTGTTTCTTTTGTTCCAAATTATCTTGTGTGAGTTGAGATTTCCGGCACGTAGTGCTTTTGGAATTTTTAAATTATTTGTTTCTGTAATTTGATCCTTTATCGATAGTGGTGTTATGGTTATAACATGCACTGAATACCCTTTTTCATTTCTAGAGTCAAGTATAATAATATTTATGTCAACACGTTTGGATAACATCGACCCACGCGATGATGAGCGTGAGAAAGTGCCGACAGTATCGTTGCATAAGGCGGATTAAGTCCCCGGCTTAGGCAACTCTACTAACGCACTCCCGTGTTACGATAGTTTGTCCGCGAGAGAGAGCCACTTGCCGGCTAAATGTGTACCGCGAAGACTCTTATCTTTCAAAAACAAAGAGGGACTTGACTTAAAAAAATTAAGGGGGGTAAAAAGTCAGTCGTTCTTGGGCTCCAGTTTTGGGAATACGTATCCTTGGTTGGAATTGAAATTACGGAAAAAAAAGGGGTTGAGTGAGTGGAAGTGGTGCTAAAAGAAAGAGAGTAGCCATCTCCTCCCGAGGAGATCCGGTAACCCGCGGATAGCCCCAGGTCGAATAATCCCTGTTGCAGAGTCCTCCCCTGTTTACCAGGTAGGATAAATGTTTCTATTCCTTAAGAAAAGGCATGATTACTTTGAGGAAAGAACCCTATCCCCGGGATTCTTCCCCTTTCAGATTAAGAAAATTATCATTAAGTTAATCTTTTGTTTTGTTGTTCTGATTTGATGTGCCTATAATCAAGGTGACTAATAAACCCTTCTTTTTTCTTTCTTTTTAATCTGTATGCGACTTTTATTTTATTTTATTGTCGAATAAGTAATTGGGTACGTTAATTCACTTTTCATTCTTAATTAAATAATATACTGGTACAGTTCTAGACCCAAGAACTAACGCTTCCGATTTTAAAGCCAAGGGAAAGAGAGCCCATTAATTACGTGAGGGTAAAAATTTCCATTTCTTTAATTAATATTATTTTATTCTTTATTTTGGGCCCGATGCCCCGTGAGCCATTAATGAACGCATCGGTGGTGGCAGCGTAATGATCTTGAATAGACATTTTCTTTTAATTCTTGTATTAAAAAAATTAATCCCTCATTTAATATAATTCGGCTCCTTCACCCAGAAAGGCCGCGCCTACAATAATGGCACCCTCATTGGGTCATCGTACAGTAAAAACAATTAATCTGTGTCCTTTCGTTTCTGAGTTATCGCGATTTTTCTTAAAAATTTGGTGGAAGCGCCACCCGGAGTAAAATAAAATAATTAATATCTCTGGAACGGTTAAAGTTAGAGGGGTGCGGTTTTCACCAACACTTAGTCCTCGGAGAGCAATGTAAAACAGATGCAATTTGTTCAGGAATTTTTATAAAGCAAGAAAGATATTAAGTTTTAAGTTGACAAAAAGTTTCGTTTATTTGACAAAAAAATTATTGCGACACAGAATAACGGCACCCTCTTTGAGGCATCGTACAGTGAAAACCGCGTCAATCTATCTCCTTTCATTTCTGCGTTATCGCGATTTTCTTTGAAAAAAATGGTGGAAGCGCCGCCTTGTATTAAATAAAATAATTAATATCTCCGAAACGGTTGGAACTAGGAGGGTGCGGTTTTCGCTGTCATTTAACCCTCGGAGGGCTGCGTAATACAGATGCAATACCTTCTGGAATTTTTGAAAAGCAAGGAGAATATTAAGTTTTTAGTTGAGAAAAAATTTGGTTTATTTGAAAACAAAATGATTCCGCCACAGAATAATGAAGTCCTTATTGATAGATCAAAGAGGGTCATTTCAGGTAAGAACAAAGAATTATTTTCTGCTATGGAGACGATTAGAATCAAGACGCAAAGGTCTTCTCCATAAAAAAACAGCTTAGGTCTACATCTGTCTGTTAAATAATTTTCAACACTTTCTTCAAGTTAATTGTACATTCAAGCTTCATTTAAAAAAAAAAAAAACCTTAGCACACTTTATGTGGAGGGCTTCGATTAGGGTGATTGAGTAATGAAAACTTCATTTTTACATCTCGTACAGTTCTTGGAATATCGCGGTTTTACAGATACGAATTGGTGGATGCGCCGATGGCGTTCACAACAAGATTGATATCTCGAGAATGGTACAAGAGAGGAAGCTATGCCTTTCACCTTCGGCGTCGTTTTATTAATTGGAGTCAGTGGTGAAAAACCCAAGTCAATATCTCAAGCCGCCATCGACTTATTGAATTTACTTAGGTTTTCAGCAACAAATTAATATTTTTCAACATTTTTTTTCTCGAAAACGGTGCGAGATAGAGACTTGCGGTTTGCACCATTCGATTCGTCTGCTCAAGCTCTATAAGGGTGATTTTTTTGGCGGCAATCTATTTTTCGCCGAAAACCTCAAATTTTCATGGACTATAATAACCTTACTACATTTTCGGAAAAAAAATTTTTTTTTCTCCAAAAATTCATGTAAGTAGAGCCCGACGAGGCGCATTCAAAACCGCGCTCCGTTCCTCTGTAGCTCACCCCCTTTCCGAGATATCCACCCCTAAAGTGCCCATACAGAAAAGCCGTATTTTCTCAGTGGAAAACTGGAAAAGTAAGAATCCGCCTGCGCTAATTGAGTAATCAATATTTATGAAGCGAATTGGTACGATTTTAATTAAGAAAACAGTTAAAATAATAATAAATAAAATTTATTTTCCCCGCACTCGTAGTGCTGCCATCTTCGAGCAAAGGCTGAGATCTATAAGTGATTCATGATAATAGATACCTGTGAAATTACAGATTTCTGCAAGAATTACAGAGATCTGTTATGATGAATGCTGCCAGATTGGACCACCCACTCAGAGATGGCAGCACCATCAGTGCACGGAAAATTAATTTAATTTATTGTTGTTTCAACTGTTTTCTTAATTAAAATCATTCCAATTCGCTTCATAAGTTACGCTTATTGAATTAGTACAAGCAAATTGCTTCTATTCCCGTTTTCCACTGAGAAAATACCCCTTTTATGCTTCGGCTCTTTAGGGGTTGATATCTCGGAAAGGGAGTGAGCTACAGAGGAACGGAGTCCGGTTTTGAATGCGCCTCGTCGAGCTCTATGTCGGTGAATTTTTTCGCGATTTTTGAAGAGAAAAATATTTTTTCGCCTAAAATGTAGCAAGGTTATAGTCCATGAAAATTTGAGGTCCTCGGCGAAAAATAGATTGCCACGAAAAAAATCACCCTTGTAGAGCTTGAGCAGACGAATCGAATGGTGCAAACCGCAAGTCTCTAACTGCCGCCGTTTCCGAGAAAAAAAATCGAAAATTTTAGTCGGATGCAGAAAAATTGAATAAGTCGAGAACGACTTGAGATAATTTGTCTTTCTAACCGTTAATTCAATTCGTCTAGTTTCTCATATAATTAAATAGCTAAAGCTTATTTTCTATGTGCAGATAACAGATAATTTTTTTCTGCAGTGGGATTTGATATGTCAGGAAGAAGCTTGTTTTATTTTTACTCGTCTTCAGCGCTCCTGCTGAGAAAGTACCATTTTACATAAAAAAAACTACTACATTTCATTTCCTTTTTAAAAATTAAGTAGAGTTCTCAAATTTAACAAACGTCATATAATACCGGCATTATTACCGCGGAAAATATATTTTCCTGCAGAAAATGTTGAAAATTATTTAAAACAATGTATACCTTAGTTGTTAATGGAGAAGACTCTAATAGTTCCCATTCCAGAATAACTTTGTACTCTTGCCACAAGTTATCCTCACTGATCTATCCATAAGGAGGCAGACAAATCATTTAATTGTCTAATAAACGAATTTTTATCAAGTTTAAACTTAATATTTTCCTTTCCTTTCAAAAATTCCACAAAGAATTGCATCTGATTTACGCTGTCCTTCGAGGAGCAAGTATTGGTGAAAACCGCACACTCCTAACTCCAGCCGTTTCGGAGATATTAATTATTTTATTTAATACAAGGCGGCGCTTCCACCATTTTTTTACGGAAAAATCGCGATAACTCAGAAACGAAAAGAGATAGATTGATGCGGTTTTGACTGTAGGATGACCCCATGGGGGTGCTATTATTCTGCGAAGGAATAATTTAATTGTCAAATAAGCGAAACTTTTTGTCAACTTAAAACTTAATATTTTCCTTACTTTTCAGAAATTCCGAAATGAATTGCATTTGTCTTACGCAGCTCTCCGAGGGCTAAATGGCAGTGAAAACCGCACCCTCCCGACTTTAACCGTTCCGGAGCTATTAATTATTTTATTTCATTCTGGGCGGCGCTTCCACCATTTTTGTGAAGAGAAATCGCGATAACTTAGAAAAGAAAAGAGATAGATTGATGCGGTTTTCACTGTACGATGACTCGATAAGGGTGCCATTATTCTGAGTAGGAATCATCTAGTTTTCAAATAAACGAAACTTCTTGTCAACTTAAACTATAATATTTTCTTTGCTTTTCAAAAATTCCGGAAGGAATTGCATCTGTCTTACGCTGCTTTCCGAAGACTAGGTGCTAGTGAAAACTGCAAAGTTTAATGCAAATTTTAATTAATTACACTGTATTTATAAAAGTGTTACAAAAATTTAATTGCGTTTTTTAATAAATTTATTATGAAATATGATATAGATGTAGATGTATTAATTTATTGTCTCCCAGTGTTTTTTTTTTTTACATAATTGAAATTGACTCTTGTCCGATGAAAAATGTACGAAAAGCCTTAATATTAATCTTTAAACGGACGCACAGTGGTCGGAAATGCATAATCTAACTGTGCAAAAGTATAAAAGTAAGCAGTACCAATTTAAAAAAGTCAGTGTGTTTTTGTGTTTTTACTTCGGTAGTTACTAAGACGACATAAAATTTCTATTTATTTAAACAACGAAAGCCCAGTCTTTCCACCTCTTGATAAAATTATCTGGTAGGTAATATCCTTGGAAACCATTGTGTCGATAATAGTTTCCTAGGATCTTATCTAGCAGATAAATTTATCTAGAGCTGGAAAGATCGGGCCTAAGAGCAGGGCTTTCAAACCCAAATACACAAAACAGTAAACGAAACACTTATATTCGTCTTTTCTTGAGCCAGAAAGTGTGCGCTTTGTTTTTAAGATTCTGTTGCGACTTGTGTTTTCCAAAACTATCGATAATTCTCCTACAGGAGGAAATATGACCAATGAATACACACCATTTTAAATTTGTATGATTCTTTTACGTCAACTGACACGCTGTTGATGTTTGTGATGTAGTAGTAATCACGCATATCCGCTGATATTCGAGTTGAAATGTGTTTGTGCACAACCACAAAGAATGTCTGCATTTAATTAATTAATAAAAAAAAAAGTATGTGCAAGAAATTGCAAACAAATACACAGAGTGAATGAAAAGTAAGGAAGGCTGATGCGATGATAGAGTCGTTATTATAGGTTTTACAAAAAAATGTTTTAAATAAAAGTTAAATTACTATTTATTTGCCACAAACTGGAGTGATTCATTTTTCCTTGTGACGTCATAATCTTGGACTGTGACGTCATAATCTGGGTCTGTGACGTCATAATCTGTGAATGTGACGTCATAATCTGGGAATGTGACGTTATCGATGATTTTTTAAATTACAATCTTAATTTTTTCTACCCAGATTGATATTATATACAGTGACCGGCAGAAAGTTGGCTACATGTGGGAAAATTCTTTATTAGTGATTTCTCAGAAAAGATTATTCTTTATGAAAGCTTCTGCATCTTCTCAAACTCAAGATCCAAGTGTCAAAGTTTGACTATCTCCTGTCATATACTGGGGAAATCAAAATATTTGAAATCGTTATAAGAGTAAAGTACCTTTATTTTTCGCGCTACGCGGAAATTTTATTTGGAAAAGTTACTCAGAATTATTATGAAATCTCAAATATGAAGTCATGGCTGCCTACGATGGATAGATAATTCGGCTACAAAAATTTTATTTTTTAGGATATGAATATTAATCATAATTTCTAGTTGACAGTTGAGCAAAAGACAAATTGTAGAGTATGTTCATGTAACACTTGAAGAAAGGTCCAGCTCTACACATTCAAAGTTCTGCGACACACACGTTGGTACGCAAAAAAATTAAAAATACGTGAAAATCTTTTTTTCATCGTAGGCAGCCATGATTTCATACTTCAGATCTAATAATAATTCTGAGTAACTTTCCCAAATAAAATTTCCGCGTAGCGTAGAAAATAAAGGTACTTTACTCTTATATCGATTTCAAATATTTTTATTTCTCCGGTATATGAGAGGAGGTATTCAAACTTTAACAAATGCATCTTAAGTTTGGAAAGATACAGGAGCTTTTATAAAGAATAAATTTTTCTGAGAAATCAATAATAAAGAATTTTTCCATATGCAGCCAACTTTCTGCTTGTCACTGTATATATATTTTTTTTTTCTTTACGGCCATATAAAAACGTAGGATTTTATAGGAAAAATTCTACAGATTCGCAAAATAAAGTTCAGTTCTCTAAAATTTCTCTTTGTAATATTTTATAAAAGCGTGAAGAGAAAGAATTGAAAAGAATATAGATTTTTAAGAAAATTAGTGATGACGTCACAGTTCAAAATTATGACGTCATGCGTCACAACAAAAAATTAAAAACGTCAGTTTGTGGCAAGCAATTAGCCATTTAATTTTTTTTAAAGCGAGGCACAAACCAGCGGACACGGCGCGGTGGCGGTACGGCCAAAGGGAGAACAAAACAAACAAAAAAATCCCACCGCGCGGATTTCCCCTCTAGTTTGTACCTCGCCTAGGCATAAATAAATGATGATTGATGATTACTGAACGCGAGCTTTCTTGATTCTTCAAATTTAAATTTGTTCCCGCTCATGAAAGGCGAGGGCGGAGCTTCTACTGTGACTGAGGCGAGGTAGACTTCCAGATTCGCATCCAAGCAATGGCATTTCACAATGCCCTGTTTGTGTATAGTCTTAAACCACTGTTAACAAATTTAAGCAGAAAATTTAATCAAGCCATGATGCACCAAGCTGCCTTCCGAGCCGCCCTCATACAATCCAAGGTTGGGGTTGATCGCTCTGAAAATCTACAAAACACCTCCAGGTTGGTAGGGGCCGCAGCAAAAGGCGGTGCTAAACTCATAGCGTTACCAGAATGTTTCAACTCACCATACGGCACCAAATTCTTTAGTAAATATGCTGAACCTATACCTAACGGACCCTCCTGCGAGTTACTGTCGAAGCTAGCCAAAGAACATTCAATTTATCTAGTCGGGGGCACAATCCCGGAAATCAGCGATCAGAAGTACTACAACACTTGCACCGTCTGGAACCCGGAGGGTCAACTCATTGGAAAGTACCGCAAGATGCATCTGTTTGACATAGATATCCCTGGAGGTATCACTTTTAAGGAGTCGGAGATACTGAACCCTGGAAACGAGTTGGTCACCTTCAAGATGGACGAGGTGAAAATCGGGCTGGGAATTTGCTACGACGTCCGTTTTGAAGAGCTCGCGAAGCTATATCGAATAGACGGATGTCACTTATTAATTTACCCAGGGGCATTTAACATGACCACAGGGCCCATTCACTGGGAAATATTGCAAAGAGGCAGAGCGCTGGATAACCAGGTTTTTGTGATGATGATCAGCCCCGCAAGGAATGAGCAAGGTTACATCGCCTGGGGCCATTCGCAAGTGACGAATCCCTGGGGCAAAGTTATTGCTCAGGCGGGGCACGAAGAAGAGATTATTTATGCAGATATTGATCTGAGCGAGTGTAACAATGTGAGACAGCAGATTCCTATATTTAATCAGAGACGTACAGATATTTATAATACTCTTAAAAACGCATAATAATGATTTTATTTGTAATAAATGAGGCACAATGAAACAAAGAAATTATTCAAAATTATTTTTTCCTCGGGCACCAAGAAATGATTGAAAATTGAAATGTATACAACACAAGAACGCACCCATGGGGTGTGTTCAGAAATAACACACCCCGCGGTAAAAGTGATGTTTGGGCGTTCAAAAATGAATTAAAAATAGGAATTTGAGTGCACTCTTCGTTCGCAACAGGGGTAAAATATACCGTCATGCGCAGTGTGAAACAAAAGGTGTCACGATATTTTCCGTAATCGATTTTAAAAGAGCGATGTATTCAAACGCATTTACATTTTTTAAAAAATATGCCAATCTCTCCCAACTAGAGATGGGATTCCACCCGGTGCATTCGCTTGCACCGGTGGAATCATGGAATGCACCCGGTACATTGCCTGGTTGCCTACATTTACATAAGACACAAAAAAATGCTTCAAAATGACACCAAATATAATACATTTTGTACGGATTATCGCTATACTATTATTTAGTAATGTTAATTTCTAAAACTTACTCATTTTGTTCAGATTTTAAGCTATAAAGATTTAACTTAAACTTAAAAGTATGAAAAATTAAACCACCTACAAACAATTAAATAATATCAAGAAAAGGTTATTTCTCGTTCGATTTGCGCGGGAAATTTAAATTTTTGAATGCACCCGGTACATTCATGTATTCACCCTGGTGAATGCACCCACATGGGTGCTTTCAATGCACCGGGTTCATTCCCTGGCCTATCTCTACTCCCAACGTTTCTGCAATTCACAAAGAGAAAAACAGTTTTAAAATTTATATAACAAACGTTAAATGCTTTTTAAAGTTTTACAATTTATTTAATACCGCACGCATCAAATGTTCACACTAGTTCCTTCTGGAGCTGGTTCAGAAACTGAAAAGAACGCGCTCTGGTTAATATTCTTTCTCTCTTGTGTAAGTGATTTTCTATATTTTGCTTTTCCTTTTAAACGCCCAAAGTGCTCTCCCGTTACAGTTTTTGAGCACAACCCTGCGTTCATATGAAAACGCAATCCAGTGTCACAAAGATGTTTTCCCGTTAGCTCTGAATTTTGCGTTTCAAGCACACTTGGATTTTAAACGCGTGACCTTCATATATAAGCTTATGGAGAGTTGTCTAACTGGCACGTACACTTCGCGCTCTTTTGCGCTTTTGGGCTCGTTTGGGTGCACAAACTGCGTAATGCAACTAAATTAACCCAAATGCGACACTATGTTCCCACCTAAACGACATCCACCATTTTGAAATGGGTGTTAGCAACTTCAGGTTATTTACTAGTTATTTGGTAGGTTAGATTACTTTGTTTTTATTGTTGAATTTACCAAGATATTAACAGTATTCATTAACAAAATAATTTCAATTGTGTTACACGCAAGTTTGCGCTACACTCAAAACAGCTGATTGAAAAAATGAAACATTCTTATCTGTTTCTCTCTTTGTTTTACTCGCGAATGACATACGAGATATGAGGCTGACAATTAGATGACATACACCATCACATTTAATGACATACTTCTACAATTTTTAAAAATGTTCCACTGTGATGAAGTTAGGAACACCCATCTCCAAATGGTTGAAGGTCAAAATATTTAATCTTCTATATCAAAGGTGTCGCCGCCAAGTGTCGTATCTGGTAAATCTGTGCCAGTGTGCACTCCACTATCAAACATCATCACAACCCACCTCACACCGGGGTATTAATTTTTGAACGCACCCCAATTGCGAAACCTAACCTTCAATATTCACTTTCTTTAATTTCTTTACGGTTTATAGTTGTAAACTTCATGTTAATCTCGGAAATTGATAAATACATGACTTCCAGCATGAAATTGTAGAGAAGGTAGAACAATTTTACAAATGCCTTGAAAATTCATACTCGGTAGCATGGAGGTTAAGTAACTGGAGGAGTAACAAGCCAACAGAAAACGAGCCGAATCTCGGACGCACTCCCCTCTTTTGTATGACAAAAATAATGAGCCCCAGAAAGCAAGACTTTCCATGTGCGTGACAAAGTACGCGAAACACGACAGTCCGTTCGTTTTGCCATACTAAAGGCCACCGCAGGACCAGTTTTCAGTAGTACAGTTTATACGGCACAGGATTGCCATTTCTAGTACAATTGTATTTTTATAGTATATTATAGTTTGTTTTAAACTAGGAGGAACGATAATTGTCGCCGTGCTGTAAATAGAATGAAACAAAATTATAAATTAATTCCACAATTGTAGCAACAAATTACAGAAACTGTCACATGAATTACGAAAGACGTTAATTCCCATCATTTCAGTTGGAGGATGACGTGAAACTGGACGTCAAACAACCAATAACATTTAAAAGAATTTTTGGCGGGCAAATTTAAATTACTCATCCTAATTAAAAAAATAGGCTATAAGGGTCTATTCAGTATCGCGTAAGTTAAATTTAAAGGACGGTTGCTATGGTAACAGTCAATCGTAGAGCTTTATAATTTGTTGTTACCGGAGCAACAGACCTTTAAATTTAACGAATAGATTAAACAGTGACATCCTACGATCGCTTTTTGATCTGACACTGCAATAGGATTGACAAATTGAAGCGGGTTTGCTACATAATAAGTCATTCCATACAAGGCGGCCATGGTTGCTGTCAAACCATAATGAAAGTTTAAAACAAATTGTGGCAAGTCGTTTTTGATTTGCAGTGGAACTCTAGAGCTACGCTTCTGCTGAAGAAGCCCCAAATCGGACCGAAACAGCTGTACAGAGGCTGCTCGAGGAATTCACTGCAATCAAAAACTATTTGTAACGAAAAAAAAATTAAATTTAACGCACTCGCTACAGAATAGCCCCTAGAGTATTTTTTTAAACTAGTTCTAACTAGAGATGGGCCAGGGAATGAACCCGGTGCATTGAAAGCACCCACGTGGGTGCATTCAGCAGTGCACATGCACATGGGTGCATACATGAATGTACGGGGTGCATTCAAAAATTTAAATTTCCCGCGCAAATCGAACGAGAAATAACCTGCTTTTGATGTTATTTAATTGTTTGCAGGTGGTTTACAGGTGTAATGTTTCATAGTGTATGGTGAATAGCTGAATAGTAAACTTTTAAGTTTAACCGGAAGCTTTGTAGCTTAAAATACGAACAAAATGAAAAAGTTTTTGAAATTAACGTCATAAAATAATTGTCTAGCGAAAGTCCGTACAAGATATATTATATTTGGTGTCATTTTGAAGCATTTTTTTATGTCTTATGTAAATGTTGGCATCCAGGCAATGCACTCAATGCACCGGGTGCATGGTGGGTGCATTCCGTGATTCCACCGGTGCAAACGATTGCACCGGGTGGAATCCCATCTCTAGTTCTAACACAAAACTAAATTAATTTCAATAATATTTTATTGAAGTTTCCTTTAATTTGCCTCCTTGACTAACGCGTATTGCGAAACGTCTGGTGTAATTTGCTTCGTTTGTAGATTAATTAAATAGTTTGGAAAATGGTTTGCAGTTTGCATGTTTTCGAACACGTCATGGCTGACGAGTTTAAATTTCCCGCCAAAGTTAGTAACTTTTTGTTCATTCCCCTGGTACCTTTCTTTGTGTCAAAGAGCTCTGCGCTTTTCAACGTGCATGTGTGGCAGCACTGAGTTTATGAAAAATATGAAATGGTGATGAAATGTAAACGTGTGGGTGACGTCCCTTCATGATAACGATGAAAATGACGTGAAATCATTCAATAAAAGTAGACGTGTCTACGGTTACAAGAGAAACATGTGTTAGAATTGATTGTAACATGTTGAAAGCGGTCATCTTAATTGGCGGGCCTCAAAAAGGTAACCTAAATTCTATCTACAACTTCACGAGACTTGAGTTAACGCCCTCGATTTCAGGCACGAGGTTTCGCCCCCTTTCTCTTGACATTCCCAAACCCCTTTTCCCCGTCGCCGGTTTACCCCTGATCCAGCACCACATAGAAGCATGTGTCTCGCTGGCAAACTTGAAGGAGATCATCATCATTGGGTTCTACCCCTCAAGCCAAATAGAGCAATTTATAAGTGATTTGCAACACCAGTATACCGTTAACATACGGTGAGGATAAATCGGATTAAATTTTTTTTTTGCAAACGTTACAAGCGGTGTTTTGTACGTACAGGTACTTGCAAGAGTTTACTGCACTCGGTACGGCTGGCGGTTTGTACCATTTTAGAGACCAGATAAGGTTTGGTAATCCTGATGCATTTTTCGTTATGAATGGGGATGTTTGTGCGGATTTTCCCCTAGAGGAATTGTATTCGTTTCACAAAGGAAAAGGAAAGGATGCTGTTGTAAGTGTGTGTAGAGTCAGGACCAGGCTTTGCATGCCTAGGAAATTTTGGTAGTTGTGAGCAGCATTCTGTTGAAGCTATTGAGAAATTAATAGTTATTTTAGTCTAGAATTTTTTCAAACAATTATATAAATTTGATACAGTGTTCATTGATAACTTGCAACTAAATCATCCCCACCAATAACTTAAAATACTGTTTATTTTGCTTCTTTTTTTTTAAATTAATTTTAGGTCACAATCATGGGCACCGAAGCAACTCGCCAGCAGTCACTGAATTATGGTTGCATGGTGACGGATAAACATACACAGGAAGTCACTCATTACGTAGAGAAACCCAGCTCTTACGTTTCGACTTTAATCAACTGTGGCATATACGTTTTTGCCCCTGAAATATTCCAGTTCATTGGGGATGCATTCAATCTGAAACAACAGGAGTACCTAAGGTGTGTGCCTGTTTTATCAGAGGTCTTTATTTAAAAAAAAAAAAAAATTGTAGAAATGGAAATGGTAACAGAGAAGCTGGACACATCCAGTTGGAGCGAGAGCTGTTTCCACAATTCGCAGGAAGTGGAAGAATTTTCGCGTTGCAGGTAAAGGGTACTCTTGTTCGTACTTGAAATTACTAATTGCGCATTTGTAATCACCATTTTGACTGTTCATTCTCAATTAGGTACATTTTACCCGACCTCATACAAACAGAGTTGGTATCCTGGTTCCTAATTGGGAAATTATTACTACATTTCTGTCAATTTGACAGGTATACAGGTTGTTCACCAAAATTAGAAACATTAAGTAACTGATAATACTGTAAAAACGTACAGATCGGGGTTGGCAACCCAGTTTTCATCCCCCTTTTGTCCCCAATTCTTTTAAATAATCATTACAGAGTTGGGTCTTGATTTTCTTTGTTGGTAACGCTTCTGGTTCAACCAAAAATAAAGATAACAAAATAATTAATATCAGTGAAATTATAGCGTTAAATAAAACAAGAAAAAAATGGTTTAGAAAGGCGAATAAACAAAAAAAAAGTTTCGTTAGAAAATAGCTTTTCTTTATGCGTAAAATAAATTATTCTTTCAACTCACCAACGCTGAGTTTCCTGAAATACAGAATTTAAATTGAATTACGATTAAATTCTTAACAAAAATAAACTCGTTGCTCAGGATTGGTATCTTCATTCGCGACATTAATTTCATTAATTAATTAATTTAAACAAAAAAACTTCAAGGAAGAACGCGACGTAACCAGATCAAGAGGCTTCTTTGCTCGAGGGATTCGGAAGATCGACCTCTTGTACACTCCTGCACTACTTAAGCACTTTTCACCTCCCTGACTTGTAAAAAGAGGGGAATATTGGATGTTGCATTTGCTACGCAAAAAACATACTTAATCGAGTGCTTAAATTAGGGGCAATATCGCAGTTTCCGTACGCTGGAGATCATTGTTCCCTCTAATGAGTCGTGCCGTGTAAAAAAAAATAGAAGTACTTAGTCTTGCTATTTGACCCTGACCTTCTACGCGTTATTAATCATTCCAATATTATTTAATCGCAACATAACTCATACAAAAATAATGCTACTCTGCCTATACTTACTGAATATTCGAACCTTTACAATACCTGCTTACATAATTTTATTTTGCCGTATTTTATTTATCGTTTTCGATAAAATTCTTGGGGGTTTTAGGACCAGCAAAGACTTTTATATACAATGACATTTCTTAGAACTCTTAAAAATAAAGTTTTTCCTGTTGTGAACCCAATCCGTGTATATAAAACCTGACTACTGGATTTCTTCTGGCGAGTTTCATCGATATCTGCAGAAGTAAATAGAATTTTCCTCTTAAATCTTCTGATTTCTTTTCATTTCTAGCTAAAGTGGAAGTCTAACCTCCAATTTTTCATGTCTGCTTGTGTCCGCCGTATCGATTTATCTTACTGTTGAAAATTTCATTCCAATCTAGTAGAAAATCCAAGGCTGAGATATTTCCAAAATTCGTTAACTCGTCGTGTCCAGGTTCGTAAATGGAGAAGAAGTTATTACGATGTAACTTAAACTCTATTCTTATCTAAATTACAAATTGTTTATACACATATTTACATACTATTATATAACAGTCTGGGTTTGGTTTATGCGTAATACTTTGACCGAAGTCGGGGAACAGATAAGACGCTTGTCTCGGGTCATGCAAAAACATTTGCAGTCTAGTCAGGGACTTGTCTCGAGTTATACAAGGCACTTGCCCTTCGGATAGGGGAGCAGACAGGACGCTTGTCTCGAGTTATGCAAGACACTTGCCCTCCGGAGCAGACAAGACGCTTGTCTCGGCTTATGCAAAGACACTTGCAGTCTAGTCAGGGACTTGTCTCGAGTTATACAAGGCACTTGCCCTTCGGATAGGGGAGCAGACAGGACGCTTGTCTCGAGTTATGCAAGACACTTGCTCTCCGGAGCAGACAAGACGCTTGTCTCGGCTTATGCAAAGACACTTGCAGTCTAGTCAGGGACTTGTCTCGAGTTATACAAGGCACTTGCCCTCCGGATAGGGGAGCAGACTGGACGCTTGTCTCGAGTTATGCAAGACACTTGCCCTCCGGAGCAGAGAAGAGGCTTGTCTCGGGTTATGCAAGACACTTACATCGAAGGGAGTGTAACTGAAGGAATTCAATAATTGAATGTCCATGCGTTCACTTTTGTACCGTTCGGCGAGTAGTCGGAGCAGCGTTCCACTTTTCAATCCCCTAGTAAATGCCCCTTGATCAACAGAAACTTTATTAATAACATTTATAAATGATGTAGGCGAAAGCACTTCGTTACATAACAACCGAGTGAACTATTTTCAGGTCAACAATTGGTGGTCTCAGTTGAAAACGGCAGGGTCCGCCATTTATGCCAACCGACATTACTTGCAGTTGTACCGCACAAACCACCCTGAAAGACTCTGCACCCAAGACAGTGGGGCTGGAGACCCAAAATTCACCTGCAGAATCATCCCTGACGTTTACATACATCCAACCGCAACGATACATCCAACAGCGGTTGTAAGAATAGCTCATCGCCTTTTTTTAAATCCGCGTTAAATTTGTGGCCTTTTTTTATTAGTTAGGTCCAAATGTTAGTGTGGGTCGTGAGGTGACGATAGGTCCCGGCGTGCGTATAAGAGAGAGCATTGTTCTAGCGAATGCCACGATAGAAGATCACAGTCTGGTACTTCACAGTATAATCGGAAGAAACAGTCGAATTGGCCGTTGGGCTCGCGTGGAAGGAACCCCGTCTGATCCAGACCCCAACAAGGCCTTCGCAAAAATGGAGAATCCACCCCTGTTTAACTGCGATGGTAGACTGAATCCTTCTATTACAATCTTAGGTGCGTATTGTGATCTTTAAATCTGATTAGAAAAATAAAATAGGATAATAATTGTTTAGCAATTTTCTATAATAATTGTAAGGAGTGTTTTGTTTTAATTTAGCGTCCAATGGGCTGTGACTAACGCGCGGTCCATTCACAGCACTCTGGACGCAAATTAAAAACAAAACTCCCAATGTTGAAGATTGAAGTAAATACAATATAGCTAAAGAATTTTTTTAGGGTGTTCTGTGAGCGTTCCTTCGGAGACCATCCTGTTGAACTCGATAGTTTTGCCAAATAAGGAGCTGTCTAGAAGTTTTAAGAACGAAATCATTTTATGAGCTGCGCACAATAGAAACTTTTGTATTTAGTGAGTTATGTTTGTCTAGTGTGTTTTAAATTAATGTGATGTTTAGTTGTTCCAACTTTTATATGTCGAGAAACTTGTTAAACATTAAAAAAATAAATAAAATATCAAAAAAATATTACGTTTTGAATGTCGTTCTTTTTCGATTTACGTAAGGTGACATTACCTGAGGTAAGGTACTCATTCAGCCTCAGTTCAAATCGGACTGTCACTGCCCTTCCGTCCTCCCTTTCCCTCTCCTCTCTCCCTGCTCTCCCCACTCTTTTTTTTGGGAGAATTGTAATTTCATTCACGGAGACGTGTCAGGCAAATAAATACAGTCCTCGCAGTTGTTACGTTTAACATGGAGAGGGGAGTACACTTCCCCGCTAGTGCCCATTCTCGGTAAAAAGCGACCGTTCTTCAGTAGTAGGGGAAATGAAAGGTTTTTTTTTGAAGAAGTTACTAAGATATTTCTTTTAATTGAAAGAAATTCATTTGACACAGCCTTAAATTAGTTTTGATATTGTTGGCTAGATTTTTGTTTGTTTATATATTGTAGACAAACAATATTATCTGAGGACGCAGTTACAATAAACATTCACTCACCATTGGTTAGGTCTCTCATTCCTAATGCTCTTTCTCGCTTTCCTGATCGCAACAGGCGCTGAGGGTAAACGTCTTAGCTTCCGGGCGTCGCATTCCAATTCGATAAGGACCATGCAAATTATAAGTAACCCCTTACGAGTATCTATTCAGTAAAATGGAACATTCCACTTACCGTGGCCGTTTTCCCGGCCCCACCTGCTGCAGCGGCGAATCTAGAAGCTGTAGCGCCCTCATGATGATATTGGACACTGGGGAAGTCATCCTCGCACGTTGACTTCTTATCTTCGCATGCATTACCCCCCATGTTCACCTGTGGATACAAAACCCACTCCTCGCGATGGATATTAGCATACCTTGCCTCCCGAGCATACGTTCTCAGGATCAGCTGATGTCATCGACTGCGTAAGTGTCAAGCACCACTCCGTACCGGTCCAATGACATAATCATGTCAGGCCTTTCTGGATAGCTCAATGCTATCACCTGGTCAGGAATGCAATCAACCGAATTCCCACTCACAAAGAATGCAGAATACAGCCAATTGCTTTGCCGGTATCGTGCTCTTCATCGTCGCTGCTTGTACGCCGCGGCAAGAGCCTCGATACCGTATGCTGGTGCATGGTACCATTCTCTGGTCAACGCCCCGGATCGCGTTCCGGACAATATTCTGCTAACTCATGACTCATGACCCTCAAACCGCATTGCCAATCGTGAGAATGTACCACCCTAACACTTCTGCCAGAACATACCATCTCAGGTCATATTCTGCAGACACTCTCTATCTTATGTCTGGAAACACACCGCGGCCACCACATATATCACCAGACCCATCCGTGGCCCCGTTTACGTTTCGCTAACCCTCGGGAGACTGCCGTTTCTTTGCTGCCAAGACTAAACACGCTCCCATATCATATTACCAAACCAATAACAAATATGTTAGTGCTTCAAAGATACCACGAGAATGCATAAACTTTCATAAATTCTGAACTTCTAAAATAAATAACTACAACAATATATTGTTTACAAGTTTTGTCTTGTTTCAAATTTTGGCATATCTCGACGTATGAGTTTCCTCAGTTTTCCCCTACACAGTTGTTCCGTTGAAATAAATTGTTTGTAAATAAATAAACCAAAGTGAGTCCATAAACACACTTAGTCCAGAAATGGGCCCTTAATAACTATTTATATATAAACATCATAAACCTTCTAGTTATCAGAGTTACTAATTTCACAATTATGTTTATGTTGTAGTCATTAAAATATAGTTATCAACATTCCAGGTGTTACCGATGTTATTATCGCAAGCAATAAAATAAAATCATCAATAATCATATTTATCGTCTGTTTACAGTGCAGTCACATGTTTTTGTTGAACGCATGATGCAACAGTTTAGAATAATTCCTAATCGGTTTTCTTGCGATTCGAATTCCTAATCAGCCGCTTCCTTGTTGACCTTCACTTTTAACATTCTCAGAATTGAGATTTTTTTTTTGGCGAGGGCGCGATAAAAAATCGGTGACCCATATTTTGCGTGCGCACCCGCTATCACAGTTTATTAGAACTCGCGCGGCCTTTGCCATCGAATTGCCAAAACAAGAGGCAAAGTACTTCTCACGTGGAAGGAAATATTTTCAAATGTATAAATTCGAGACAAGAGGAAATTAAGGTCGAGCATCAGAAATCAAATATGTAGATAATACAAGATATTTTGATCAGTTCAGATCAGATGGTTATTGCGTGTACATGTTCTTATTCGGTGCTCGATTGATTTATTGATTTGCTTTAGAGCAGATACACGTTAAGCCGCCTTCCCATGGTGTGGGTTTTCACAGATCCTTGGATGAGATAACCGAATTTCATTTCATTCCAAGAATTTCTGAAAATAGTAAAATCCGGCCTTTGAATTAAAATTCAATCGAATTTTTTTCTTATGAATCACGTAATTAACCTATTTTCGGTTTAACCAAATCGGTAATCCAAAAGTCAGTATTTTGGCAACACACAGTAGATCCGGTGAATATTTGCAGTTACATCCCATTTTCCTTATTCGAGTAACTTTAACATTATAGCCAAGAGCCAAACTACATGGGCGGGTGTTCCGCGGCGTGTTTAACGTGGTGGATTGCACGTCTAAGTACAAACCGTGCTTACAAACGAGCGAAACGTTCCATTCAGACATGCAATCCGCGGCGTGTTTAACGCGGCGGAAAACCCGCTCGTGTAGTTTGGCTTTAAAAGTTTACGCCAGTCCCGAAGATAACTATGTGTATGTGTTAATAGCAACAATGAATTTTTTAATAAAAACATGCGTTACACCTTTAAACTTATCGGCTCGCGATGGATCGGACGAACCACCCCGCACGATTCCACAAAGTCACAGACGACATCCTTCACACGGTGCGAAGATACGGGCCCGTCCGTAAAACCACGCACCATGGGAAGACGACTTTAAAGATTCACACTTTTTCCGACTGTGACTGCTTCAGCCCATAATTTTCCTGGTATATTTAACAGTACCTTCAAACTATACTCCATCAGGGTTTTAATAATGTTATATTCTTCACCAAATACCCAAAGAATATTTTTATAACCGATAAACATCGATTATTTCTCGGATGAAACAAAATCATGAAAACCTCATTGCAAATAAGCAAATAAAATGATTAACAAAAAATGATGAACAAGTAAGTACGCACATCGAATTTTTTTTTTTAAGAAATGGGAGAATAACATTTTTTTTATTAAAAATTAAAAGCTCCAAAGGTCTGCTCACAAATAAGTTAAAGCATTTTAAAGGTAACAACGACATCGTATCTGTTATATCAAAACTGAGGACAAATTATTATTTCTTGTTCCAGGAAACCCCGTGTGTTAATTCTTTAAAATTGAAAGTAAAATTTTTAGTTTAACGCCCTGTATCTCCTTTGTTATCAACTTTTGGACTAAGTGAGCAATATGTATTTTAACTTCAGGAATTCACCGTTGCTCTGTGTCCCATTAATTTTTGGACCATCCAATATAAATAATCTAAAATAAAAACGAAAAATTCAAAAATGTAATAATATACATATACAGGAGTTCCATTTAGAATTGAACAAGTCAGTGTGTACTTCAAATGAAACTGAAAGCGCGTTTTCTTAAACTAATAAAAATGCAATAAAAATTATTTTTGTACCTAAGTACTACTAGGGTTTCTGTCCGGGAAAATTTGCCGTTTTTCCGATTCCGGGAAATAACAGTCGCGAATTCTCGATTTCCGAAAATGAAAGCCTGGCATGTAGTTTGTTGGGCCTGGCGTGTTATAATAAGATGTATACCAGTCTGCATTTTATGAAGTTGCACTTTACAATGCAATCTAAACGAGAAACTGCAATTTCATAAAATGCAGGTCGATATATGTCACATACGAGGGGGCATTGAGAAGAAACGGAACTGACGTTGTGGATGGGGCGGGTTTTGCCGCAAGTAGCGTTCATTTAATTAAGTCTGAAAAAAACAAGAAAACTGACACTGTCGAGATCGAGATCTTTATAAAGGCGGTACCTATATGATTCCTTCCAGTTTTAATAATGATAAAAGTCTCCTTACTGTGTGACGCCTGCAATAAATACGGTGGAAATTAAGTAAGTACGCCAAGAGTACAGTTCGATGTATTTCAACCAGCCGCAGTTTCACAATTTCGCGCTTCGCAAAAGAAAGTGGCAGCCAACAAAAACGTATTGTCTTCTTGAAAGAAATGGTAGAATCTATTTATCTTCTCATGCTCTACTTAATGTATATGATTATTAAACTTACCTCTAGTCGACCTGACTGAGAGTAGTAGAAGAAAAAGTACAAGAGATTTAAAACTGCAAAAAAGCGAGATTTCTAAACTAATATAATAACGCAAAAGGTAAAATTTCCCGGGATTCCTGGGATCATGGTTTTTGCAATTCCGATTCCCGGGAAGTAAGAAAACCAGGTAAATCAGAAACCCTATACTATAGCAATAAGTCATTTACAAAATTACAAAAATATTGAATAGATATGGATAAGTAAATAAAAAATAAACGCTCAAGATTCCATAAAACTCGTTTTGATTCAATGGTGACGGTTTGAATGACTTAGGTGAGACCTAAACTCATGCGCTCCCCATATATACAAAGAAAAAAAGAAAACAATGGTGTTTGTTAATACAATTGTTCACACTTTGTATCTACAAATTGTGCCTGCATTTATTAAACGGTTACACTGGTGTATAAAATGTTTTACTACCCAAGCAACACACATTGCGTATAATAAAGGATAGAATATCCGCGAGATAGATGTTGAAAAAACGTGTTCCATATACTAAATACGATGTTTCTATATCAAAGTGGTACAACGTATACGTTTATTAGACGGCTTAAAACATGTACACTGAGAAAAATAGTGTGTTGAATCAGTTATGTTGTTTATATACTTCCCAAAAGTGCTGTTCATTTAACGTGGTTTGTATATAAACAACATAACTGATTCAACACACTATTTTTCTCAGTGTACATGTTTTAAGCCGTCTAATAAACGTATACGTTGTACCACTTTGATATAGAAACATCGTATTTAGTATATGGAACAGGTTTTTTCAACATCTATCTCGCGGACATTTTCATATCCTTTATTAAACGTATATGTGTTGCTTAGGTAGTAAAACATTTTATATACCTGCTAGTGCAATTTTGTACATGTTAGCAAGAGTCGTACAATTTGTTGTTAATGATCATTTGTTAATCATTGAGTTTATGGACTTACATATCGTACGATCCTCGCGGAACCGCAAAGAAAAAGTACTCGGAAAGACTGCGCTGAGATTCATATCGGTATTTATTCGACAACCTTCTACATGGGCCTTGTATAGGTTAAGAAGGTAAATAAAATACAGTACATATATTTAATTGAAATATAACATAATGATTAGGTATAGGATTACGATTACACACGATCCTACTTTACTACCAAATAACTAACTGCAACCGAACAATGTCGGAGATGAATGCAAACAGACAGTTCGCTTTGAGTTCGTTCGATTTTTTGGAACAAGTTCAACAATTGAAGACCATAACTTCAAAAGGGTCTAAGTGCCAAAAAATAAAAAAAAATGATATTTTCACAGCAAATGGGTATATGGGCAAAACCCAATGTCATGCAAAATGGTCTATGTAACTTCTAAACATGTTTTTGGCACTTAGACCCTTTTGAAGTTATGGTCTTCAATTGTGTCTTTTTACACATAATTGCAGAGAATTTTACTTTGTCATTTCTCTCTGTGATTAAGGCGTAATGGTCGCATATCTAAGAGCTGAAAACAGACACATTTATTGAAAATCTGGCGTAAGTATTAATCTCTAGAACATTTTTAACGATGTACAGTCGGAAGCTTCAATACGCCAACTGGTTGGATTTTCGTTCGCGGTGCATCATACCTAGTAACTGTTGATACCCAAGAATATAATTATTATTCAAGGTCAACTGGAAGTATTTGATTTCTCCCACATTGTAAAAAGAGTTTTGAAAATACATATTTATTTGCAAAATAAGGCAAAGAGAGTATCAATTTTCGAAAAGAAAACGTCACATCATTTCTCGCTCAATAAAATTTCTTAACGCTTAGTATAGCAAATTGGTTGTTCAATTTTTTATGACCATAACAAGAAAATTTTCCACCGGCCTGATCACATGCTCTGTTTTCAATGCTTAAAACCACCAGGTCTGTGGTTTGTGACGGCGAATGCCGCCGCAGCAATTCCTAAGAAAACTGAAAAGTGCTCATTAAAACGTTCCATTGTCTATTAAGCTGTTCGGAAAAAAAAAAACAATGTCTCAATCCGCTAATAATAATTGCCATAAATAATAACAGCGTGTCAAAATGTTTATATCGCATTTGATGATGTGCGATTATAACAAGCGGGTCCCCATCAAGTATATAAAGCAAAACTTTTTGCCGCGAATTTCAGTTTGTGTGTACATCGAAATTCAGACGCAAGAGAGGTAGGTATGGCTCTGTATTTTTACCTATACTGTATATTTGTGTACATATTTTACGTATGCACTCAAGTCTCGTGCTCATGCAAATCTTACTGGTAAACAGTTTTTTACTGCTTAACGTTGACATTGAAATCGTAAATAAATTACATCAACATTATTATGTTTTCATCGAGGTCATCTGAGAAAATTTCGAAATCCCTCTTGCTTTTCGCATTCTCAAATTCGCCCCTACTACGGAAATCCAAGCTGATTTTTATTGGTGGATAACACAAACAAACAAAGAGAAGGACTACGAACAGTTTAAATAAATTACACTGATAAACAGTGATTTTGTTAAACAAAATCGAGTCGTTTTTTTTTTAACACTACTGCATATAAACATCATACTTAGTTTTGTTCAATCACCCTCAGTTTTCATTAAACATCGAATAAATTGATTAGGCGAATTTCGCTTACCGAAGTGTGTTTCCGATATATTATCATTTATTAAAATTAAAATGGTTTTGGTGATTTGTGTTTCTATACATCATAATAAGATGCCCAGAGTGTGTATAAACCATCCTGATAACCTTTGTTACATTTCGGTCAACTTACTGTTAAAAGTCAACGTCGTAATTTAAGGCACCATTAGTTAAAAACTGTTATTTTAATTATTTTGGCTTTGCGGTGCCACATTTGTACAAAACCTAGATCCATAGTGTTTCCTGTGTTACTTTAATAACATCATGGGCTAAAGGATCTCGTTGTATGCCTTTCGCACTTTCAATAAACTTAAATGCTGTTGCAAAAGAACTGAGGGTGACGAATATTTTTTAAAAATGCAGATTAGTTACAGGCTAGTTGTAGATACAAAATAACCCATTCAATTTCATTTAACTTTTATTAAGGTCATTTTTGTCTGACAGTGTTATTGGTCCTATATCTAATCGACAATACGAATGCATATAAACAGTGATAAATCTAACGTAGGTTTAGACAAAGTCTCAAATTTGAAACAATAGCATCATACTGTGTAAAACGCTTCGTATATACCCTTCAGCCAAACTCAGGTATTAACCCCCTTTGTTATATTATTGTTTTTTTTTTTTTTCATGTTTTGTATTAGTATTATTAGTATTTGACCTCTACCTCTATTTTACTGTTTGGTTATCGCGTTTTTTTTTTCCTCGAGGAGCGTTTATGTAATCATCTTCAGCGATAATAAAAACTCCAGCACGATCAAAGCCGTGCCTTTTCTTGTTCGAAACGCTTAGACGTAGTCGGTATCATTTTATAATTTTATTTTTCGTAGAGAAACATGGAGACGCCGAAGTGGATGAATCGAGATTTATTCGACAGGGCGTTCAAGGCCTATTTCAGGAACAAATCCGTTCAGATTTTGGGGTGCGCTTGTAAACCGGCGGTACCCATCGGGGAGAACTACACTAGCTACGTTTTTAAGGCGAATGTGACCTACTCTTTGACCAAGTAAGTTATGATTTTTTTTTTGGTGTCCTATTTTGAGTATCTTGTTTCTTTTTTAATTGCATTCCAGGGGGGGTAGCAGAGACACGGTGCAAATGATTATCAAATTCTGCGCCGAAGCTGGTGTGCTCAAGGATCTCGCCATCGCCCTGGCTCTGTTCGACAAGGAAATCGAAATGTTCTCGAGAACTCTACCCAGAATATACGAAATCACAGGTGAGATATTTTTTAATATTTTTTGCTCTTCTGCAAAAATTTAGAATTTTTATCCAACATTTTTGGCTTTACACAAAATTCAACACGCGTATTTTTGTTTGCAAAATTGTTTAGTTAGCATTTCGCAAGTACGCCCGGCGACATTGGCTTAATTGCTATGAAAACTCTCTACATGAATAATTTATTTAATTTATAATAATAGTAAATCCAAGAAAAAGGTTTTTTTAATCTTGAACCGAACAAAATTATTTATTATTTATTGTACGTAGTTCCATTTACGAAAACCGAGTTTCGGGCAGTTGAACAGAACAAGGTCGACACCATGTTTTGACCACCCTGTGAATTTTTCAATGATAACTAGGATATGATTTGAAAGGCTGATCATTATTCTTTCAAACAACAGGCAACTTGAATCTTGAAAATTGAAAGTGTCGTACATACATCCTCTTAAATGAAGGACCCCCAAATAATTCTTTTCAGAAATTTGAAGATATCTCAAAAAAAATTGTACGTAGTACAATAAATAATAAATCAAACATGCGCCAAATCAATAAAGAATGACAGGAAACGGGACCGAAACTTAAAAGAAAAAAAAATTATCTTAAAAATAATATAGTGTTGAGTTAGGTTAATTTATCCGCTAGAAATTCAGCGACTGAATAATAAGCTCTTTCTAACAGTATTTTCTTAAGAGTGCGCTTAAAAGTTCTAGAATCAGCAGTTTGCAACGGATCCGGCAATTTATTTAAAAAAAAAAAAAAAACTTCCTGCCTATAAAGCTGGGAGAATTTTCGAATTTGGTGGAATTGCGTCCGTGGACAGAGAAAACCTTTTTCGATCGCTGTTGTAATCATGAAAATAGGAATTTGTAAAAAATTTACCTCCATTAGCTTTAACAAATTGTAAACATTTGTAAATATAAATTGCAGGAAACGTTGCCAAACTGTTTCTTGAAGAATCACCGACGCGACGTTTGCTTTTCGGTCTTTGGAACGTAATCGAAATTAACGTTTTAAATGAGGGGATCCCATGCTAACAATTGAAATTCAAGTTAACCTTTTTTTGCATTATTATTGAGTTTCAGTTTTAGGATTAGTAAAAGCACTCATAAAGACTGACTTTTTTTCGAAAACTCAAATATAAAAAAGTTTTTCCTAATCCATGTGGTATAAAAGTATATTTTTATTAAAAAATTATGTTGCGGAAAAGTTACCTTAGATGTTTAGACCTGTGGTTTTAAGAAATCTCATAACGTCGACCTCTGAGCGTTTCGAATATCGATTTTTTTTTTTTTTTGGCGTGATAAAATTTATATTTCAATAGGTTCAGATATTCTCCGTACTGAAAATTTTAACCTTTTATTTTGTAAGAGGCAAAAAACGATACTAAATACTCGTCACACGTCAGATTTTTCAACAAAAAACTCGTTAAGTGACGAACATTGTACTCTGCAGGGTAAGTTTTGCAATAAGGTGATTCGTATAATTAATTATTGTATAATCAATTAAGCAAATCTTTCCATCACACATACGAAATGGTAAATAAAAACATCTACCGTACCGTTAAACGTCCAGACAAATGACGATTATAATCCTTTCTCAGAAATGTTTGCTGTATTTTTAAGAAAAACTGTAAACTTATGTAAGAAAATTGTTTTTAAACTTTGGCCAAACACTATAAAAATTGCACGGACGCTCATTCAGCGTTTCACTATCAGTTGATTCCTGACGGAAGCTGTTCATTTTCATCGGACAAAAATCCTAAATCATTAATTTTATGTTTGTTTAGTTTAATTAATTCGGTCTTTGTTTTATTAGGCTTTCTACAAAACTCAATAAGAAAATGATTAAAACAGCAAATAATCATGCATTCAGATTTGTATGATATTAATTTTTTTTTAATTATGAAGTTATAATAATGCCGATTTTGAATCGTTATGTTATGAGGTCTGTAAAACACTAGCGGAATTATGTATCCATAATTAAACTTACATTCAAAATCGGCATTATTATGACTTCATAAAAAACAGGTACAACGCTCGTGCATTAATAATGCCTTGTATAGTAAAAGTAATTGTGTAAGGTTCAAAATATTTAAAAGAAACTGTACAATAGGTATTTGTTTAGACTTGTATGTCTAATAATTGTTCTAATAAATGTTTTCCCATTTATTACATCTTCGCTTAATCATTTGAATATTGCTCCCGCAAGGCGGATTTTCCACTAATCCGAATTGAACCAGTTTCAACTGATCCGGATTAGTGGAAATGTACTGTATTTGGTCTTTTGGGCACATAAAATTCAACAATATTGGAAGTCCTATCTTAGTTTTCCATGGCTTAGATATTTTGGGATGTACGGTATGATTTGCTTCATTAATTATTATTATACATTATGTTTTTCTTTGTATCACAGTTTATACGCATATACTTAAGATTTTATACGCAATCTTCATTGTTTACTTACTTATACAGGCTGTCCTATTTTTCATTGTACCTCCAACCAGCAAAATCTTTAGGCGGCAGTTTTTTGCTGCTTATAATCAGACAGCGGGATTTTTACGGGATGACGAGAGCATGCGACGAAGCGCTATGCCGAGGGCTTCGTCGAGTCGGCTGGCCGACTATGCGTGCTTCGTCATCCCGTAAGAATCCCGCTGTCTGCCTATAATACACATAATAATCGAAGTCGGCTTTTATCCGTTGAAAATTGTACAAATATTTTAATCTTTAAACGGCCAACGGCCACTGTAAAAGTTGCACGAACATTCAGCGTTTCACAATCGTTTGACGAAGCTATCAAACGATAAATTACATTTTTAAAGTCGCATTTCTAATAAGACTTTATTTGATTGTTTGTTTGTTTTTTTTTTTTGTTTTTGATCGTTAACTTTGTTAATTTCTCAACATTTCAATTATTTTGCCCTCAGGCCGGCTCCACACATTCGGAAATTTGGCAGACGTATTAATCTTTTGCTATTTAATTTGATCACCTCATCCACTTCTGAAAATTCAAAAAAAAAAAATTATTTGGAATCAAAAATGCTTGTTTCTTTTAATAACTGCTCAAATGAAATAGTAATTCGTCAAGTATCCGAATGTATGTGGAGCCGGCTCAAGGTTTTTACTATCTGAAAATGATCATACTTGGAGTTAAATTTAAAAGGAAACAAAAATAGGTTAGCTATAATTAAAAAAAAATCCAACTGTGATCAAGATCTTATCCGATAACATCTCAGAAATAAGTAAATAATTTATAAAAGGGATCTTATCGGCTTTAAAACAATAGAACCGCACTCCGTACATACAAACTAATGCGATTGCCGAATTAAACAAATATTTGATGACCGCCGAACACTTCAACCTAAAACAAAAAAAAAAATTAATTTTCATTCGAGATTATCGGACGTTTCGTTATATAACGCCTTCGAGGTCACGTATATGTTTTCGATAAAGAAAAAAAAAGTTGTGATAACAACCAAAACAAAAGTGCGTGTGACTGTTGTTATCGGGCCCCAAAAAAAAAAAAATTGGACCGATGTCCCTCAAATTCGGAAGGCCAAAGGCCACACGCTGTCTTATCGTAACGCTCCAATGGAAAATTTGCGTCAAAGCTAACCGGGCAAAAACTGGTTCGCGGACGAGATCAAAACGAAACTCGTGACTTATCCCATATAAACAAATATAATATTTTTTTTTATAAATAATCGCGCACGAGATAAATTTAAAAAAAGAATAAAGATTAAAAGTTCCTTATTCGTACAATTTTGGATACTCAATAAAAAGAAACTCGGGGGAGGGGGTTTCTTACATTTTTGATGAAACCAAAAACGATTAGTCTAGAAATGAATCCAAATTAGGAAATTGTTTCAGGACAACCTGGTAAATTCTCTTCGTTATGTTTTTATTCTTCAAAAGAACCAGTTCCGCTGTTATTGTTGCAAGATATAACGACCTTGGGCTTTGGAAATTTTAAAGCTAGGCAAATCGGTTTCGATTTCGACCACTGTGCCATAGTCCTGAAGAGAATGGCCGCCTTTCATGCTGCTTCAGTCATCATGTACGAAAGGGTACGCCTCCCCCTCCTTTTACTTTATATTTCTACTCCTTATTTTTTAATTCGGAGGAGTACTTTGAAATTTTGGCGCTAGAAACGAGCTTTGTTTGTGTTTGGTGGCTGGCCGGAATTGACCAATGACAAAACTCGTTTAACCAATGACAAAGCTCGTTTCACCAATGGGAAAGCTCCTTTGACCATTGACAAAGCTCGTTTTTGGCGCCAAAAATTTCAAGGTACTCCTCCGAATAAAAAATAAGGTGTAATTATCCCTGCTGTTTGCAGGACCCTTCAATGATCAATAAAAACCACGCGGCAGGATTATATCTCCACACCCCCATGGTGACCAACTGGTTAAATATAGGGTTCGAAGCTTTAACACAAGCCGTGGGAAGATGGCCTGGTAAGACAACCCTTTCGCATCATAAACATCCCTTGCAATCCATCCATTTCTTTTACTTTTGGTAGAATTTGAAAAATACCACTTGAAAATGAAGAGTATTTGCAGTACGGCTGTGCCCAGGTGTATGGAATCCTGGGGGAAGAAAGTGGGAGGGTTTAATGTGTTAAATCACGGAGACCTGTGGGTGAATAATATGATGTTTTCCTACGGCCCTAACGGTCAACTTAAGGACTGCAAATTCGTAAGTATTTCGCCCTGTACTTCACCTGAGATTTAAATTTTAGTTTGATTGCGTCGCGCTCAATACGAAACGTGTCGCATACAAACGCGTGGAGAAGGCCAATGAGTTCAAATCTATTTAATGCGACAATAACTTATTTATTCTCTGGTTCTAAACGTTTGCTTTTGCTTTTTCTTTTTGTAGATAGACTTTCAGCTCGTAGTTTATTCAAGTCCTGCGGTTGACTTGCATTATTTTTTGGCGACGAGTCCGAGGGATGACGTCAGAGCCGAATACATAGACTACTTTTTAGATTTTTATTACGCCAACTTCCTAGCCACCCTGACTAATCTTAAGTACACTCTGGAGAGGATACCGACGAGGGAGGAATTCCGAGCGGATTACAAAGCCAGAGCATTCTACGGTAAGTAAATCCTGCGTTATCAAACTGCAGCTCAAAAGAGAAAGACAGACATCCAACATCTCATGCCATGTCTCGAAGAATTAGGAAATAGTTTGCAACGATCTCTGATTTTTGCAAATTATTTTGCAAAGGCCAACCACGAGACAAATAACGTTTCACTTTTTAGTACGTACACTGCACAAGGGAACGTGGAAGTCGAAATACATAAAAACGGGGGCTTCAGGGTTGGGACGAAACAAAATATATGGAAGAGACCGCCTGCTCCGGGGCAGCGAAATTTCGTAATGCAAAATTCTCTCCGATGAGAGTTTTAAGCTTGTGAGTTTCAGGCGGACAATCGGGGGCCAGAGGGACCCATCGACCACCCTTTAGGTGCGTTCGAATCATGCCGACCTGAACAGACACGATGTTCCTTTCCCTAACCGGAATCTGGAACGATGAGATTCAGGGTCGATGATTGATAAGGTAGAAGAGAAGACTTTTGGGCAGAGTTAGTTAAGTTTTTAAACGCTTCTAACACTAAATCTGTAAACTTGCTCCCGAAGGATTATTTTCTCATTTTGAAGACAGAAATCTCTTCTGAAGATGTCTTTTTCTTGCCTTTCCCCACGTGTTCACTTGGTTTTTACGGATTCGTTTCTTCTGAAAGCGAGATTTTTCGTGAACGTTCAAATGTTCTGTGCTTTTTCAGGATTGGTCGCAGCGGCTACCGTCACTCCTTTAGTAAAATCCACGAACAGACCAGATGCTACTTTCACCGATCTATTCAGCGATGGTAGCGACGACAGCTTTCGGTTCCACGCTTACAACAACGACCATTATAAGTCGGCGATTACTCATCTCCTGCCATACTATGACAATTTGGGCATATTCGACGATTAAACTAACACACTGATCCGACCCGGACTCTCTTGTGACCAAGGTCACGTTGTACTTAAATTATTTAAATCAATTAATAACACAGGTGGCAGGCACTTAAGGCAAAGGTCGGCGAGGCAACTGAACAAAACTTTGTACATACAAAATTAATTAATCCTAGGTTAAATAATGGGTTAGAGATGTTTGTAATTTTATAAACAATAAAATCATACAAATAAAAAGAGACTTCTTATTTTTTAAACTAAATTAATTACACTTTGCGGTCGATAATTGGCTAGACCACGATACAACTGGTATCAAAATAAATTAATACACAGCGGCATTCAAAATGTGCAGGTCGCTTCTCCTAGAACAAAATTGCCCCGGAAGTTTGGTGCACCTGCTGCGTTATTAATCGCGAGCGCCCCAGGCAACCCTTCTTACAAAGACCCGCGAGGTACCTGGACGCCACCGGAAACCCTTCTTACAAAGGCCGCCGAAGTACCTGGGCGCCCCGAGCCTAACACTATAACAGTATAGTATTTATGACCACTGCTTCCTGCGCACAGTTTCAGTATCTTGTTTCCAGATTTGTCACAATTTTGCGATTAGATTTTTTCTACCATCTCCTTAAATAAATAAGTTCTTCAACGCCTATCTCCGTGTCCATATCTCCATATAAATAGGCAGCAAAGACATCAATTCGAGAATCCTTGACTTCATACAAATAAAAAGAGACTTTTTATTTTTAAAACTTAAATTAATTAGACTTTGCGGTCGATAATTGGCTAGGTCACGATAAAACTAGTATCAAAATAAATTAATACACAGCGGTATTCAAACTGTGCAGGTAGCTTCTCTTAGAACAAAATTGCCCCGGAAGTTTGGTGCACCTGCTGCGTTATTAATCGCGAGCGCCCCAGGCAACCCTTCTTACAAAGGCCGGCGAAGTACCTGGACGCCCCCGGAAACCCTTCTTACAAAGGCCGCCGAAGTACCTGGGCGCCCCGAGCCTAACACTATAACAGTATAGTATTTATGACAACTGCTTCCTGCGCACAGTTTCAGTCTCTTGTTTCCAGATTTGTCGCAATTTTGCGATTAGATTTTTTCTACCATCTCCTTAAATAAATAAGTTCTTCAACGCCTATCTCCGGATCCATATCTCCATATAAATAGGCAGCAATGACATCAATTCGAGAATCCTTGACTTCAAACTTTGTGTTGCCAAACCCATCAAGAGTCTGAATGAGCTTAATCTTGCATCTTCAGAAAATAAATTAGAGTTTCAGCAAATCTTTTGCTACAAATCGCGCTCCGCTCGACGTTCCAGAGAGTCTCGTTGTTGGATTTATCTCGCAAGACCATCCTGGAACCAATGATTTTCTTGCCTTGGGGTCTGTGGGCAATATCACAAACGTCGTTTTCAACAATTATTTTAATACACAAATAATTCGTTCTAATGAATTAATTCAGTTTCTGTTTAAATAATTCCTTATTGTTACGGTTTAGAAAACCGCTGTCAAAAGTCGCCCGGTATGCTTTACATCACGCTCTAAACCGCATTTATTTTCCATGCGGAGCAATATTCGGAAAGAGACATAATTATCTGGTCTGGTTTTATTACGTTGTAATAAGTTTTGATTATAATCTTCGTCCCAGAATAATTTATTGTATTTTTATGTCAAAAATTCGTCCCGCGCTTTGATTTAATTTTGTGGTGCAAGTCGCAGACTGTTTCTTGTACATTTCAGGACACTTCGGCAATAAATCATCTTACGATTTCGCTGTGTGACGGCATTATAACCAATGAAAGGGCCAACCAAGTTTTTACGGTTTACTATTGCAACGAAGCGGCTGCGATTTACGTTTTTTGTTCAGAAATATAAATTACGTTCACCCTTGACATTTGACGCCATCGGTTTCTACTGACATCATTTTACACACTGTCGGCTTTTGTTTATGTCATGATGGTTTTGATTCGTCCAAGCCGTTCTCTTCAAGTTTGGTTTTATTAATTTGTGACGTGCATATAGCATACACTGTCGGCTTTTGTTTATGTCATGATGATTTTGATTCGTCCAAGTCGTTCTCTTCAAGTTTGGTTTTATTAATTTGTGACGTGCAAATAGCATACACTGTCGGCTTTTGTTTTTGTCATGATGATTTTGATTCGTCCTAGTCGTTCTCTTCAAGTTTGGTTTTATTAATTTGTGACGTGCATATAGCACGCGCATACGGTGATGTGTTTTGTATGTGTAGGCGGTGGCCCTTGACTTATCTGTATTCCCTGGGAACAAGACATGTGTGATTTGTATGTACCGGCAAGACCTCGGGAGGTTTGCCCTGGTGGATTGAAAACTCATCCAAGTTTGTCCCAGCCTGTCCTCGTTGTTATGGGCAGGTATACTTGCGATTGTTGCTCTTTTCACGCAAATTATTATTATTGTCGTGCTTTTTTTCTCTCACGGGCATTTCGTAATGGTTTAACTTTATGTGTCGAGCTTAAGTTTTGAGTACCACTTTTCGTATCGGCTTACTTTATGGCGATGACCTTTCTCTGACGATCCTTCTGAGGGAGCAGATGTACGCGTAACGGCTTTCTTTTCGTAGCGCCTTTCTTGGAAGCAGCCAATAGCCAAAGCAGGTGATGAACCGTGGACTGTACGAAGACCTCTCAACGTAGTTCAGGTGGGAGACCCTCGTTTCATACGGCTACGGCCTTCGGCCGATTTTATTATTTGTTAGATGAATAACTTTAACGCTATTAACTTATTGTTTAATTCACAATTCAACTGCGATTTTTTTCTGGATCCGCCATTCGTTTGCAAAAGAAACAACGGCTATCAATGCCTTTGCAATTAGTTAACGACTCTCTAATGACGCTTGGTCTTCGAGTCTTAACAATTTACTTGGCCACCGGGCCTACCTGGGAGTATAACTAAAGCGATAAGTGTGTTACAAATATTTTAATGATAATAATAATACATGTAAATTTAGATAATCATTATAAACCTTTATACATTTTCTCTTTTTTTTGATATAACACCAACCAGTGGATAGATAGATCAGATTAACATTGTATTAATGTTAATCAATGGCGAAATCATACCTGAAATCAGTATGACAGTACACTATATTTAAAGACGTCTGAGAATACTCATAAAAAGATAAGTTAATAACTTACTTTCATATTACGTAGTACTAAACAATACATTAAAATATGTATTATAATGGGTATTAAGCGAATTACAACGAGCAATACAAATAAATACAAGTACAAAAGAAATACGTAATTGATGTTTTAGTATGGTTTTTTATATCTATAATCGGCGGGAATTTCTCCGTCTATGTCGATGGAATTATCTTCCACTGATTCGTCGTAGATATTTCCGTCATCGTCATCAATGTCGTTGGCTTTGGCGTCGTCCCAGTCGACGTCCTTGCGCACGTCGGTTTGGTAACCATCGTCGTCACTCGCGTACTGCACTTTCCCTCTTCGGCTTGGTAAGACGTAATCCTGATCATCATAGATAAACTGACGAAGAAGAAAATACATAAGTCTCTAGAATCTTTCTGGTTACATCCCAGCTGGTTTACCAATTAAGCTATGAGTTATTACCAACCAAAGTTCGAATTTCATTGTGTAATACAAATTAGAAACGGTTGAGAGTTATTGAGACAACCGGTATATTTAACTAAACTCAGTTTTTATCGTCAGTGGCAAAGTAAGTTTCTCATCGAAAAAAAACCGTCAGTTTCAAAACAAAACATTAAAAGGAGAGACAAAAAGAACTCAAATAATTCTCTGGCAGTTAATTTTTTAAATGGAATCGTCATCGTCCGCATAACAAACAAGGAATTCCGGGCGCTGTTAATGACTTAATTGGAACTGGTAAATGCAGGTTTAAACCGGGAGGCCGAATTTAGAGTGAACTTACTTTCTGTTCCGGACAGAATTTCTTCGTGCAGGAGTATTTTGTGCCGTCCCCGTTGCAGAAACATTGGTTACAGTCGATCTTGAAGCGCGAAAAAGGGGCACAAATTGTCGCGTCTGAAAATTAAATTAGTAAATTAATCATAGTACTGAATTTAAAAAAAAAAAAAAAACAAAGAAAAGAAAACGAAACACCCAAACACTCACAAGTTTTGGGGGCAACTTAAAAATAAGATCAAACATTCACTGTTTTTATTGTTGCTGACTGTACATCTTGTAGCTTTGTTGTTGTTTATCGTTTTAATAACTTTTACAATTCTTAGAATTCGTCAGCGCGTCATTTATCAGCAATTAAGCATTTTTTTTCGTATGAAATACAACTCGTTACTGAAAGACTCGCTCTTTTCTTTCGAAATATTAATCATTTATTATCATTATCAGGGAAAAGAATTCAGGCCACTTAGTATTGGACGTTTTTGACGTTGAATGTATTATTGCCACCGGCCTCCGATACGATGCATCAAATATTATTGAGTGGGAGAGGCAGCGTTCACATGTTGTAGGCGAGGTTGATACAGTCCAAGTACTAAAATTTCATACCATTGTCGGAACAAGTGGCCCGAATTCTTTTCCCTGATCATTATTAACAGACCAAGACTTTCGTAAAAATTTCAACAAAAACAGATAGTGCCTTTTTCTTTGGAAACCAATATACAGCCTGTCCATAATAAGTTGTTCACTAGGTACTTATGAGAAAGATACAATGTTGGTTATATGGGGAGAAAGTTTAGTTTTTTCGGCTTGTCAGATGTGTCACCAAATTTAAAATACTCCTTACGTTTTCTCCATAATTTGGGAAAAACTGAAATTTTATTTGTTTTAGTATCTCTATTTGTTGTCGGAATAGAATAAAATAAGAAACATCATAGTTCGCAAGAAACTTTCATTCAACTCTTTTGTTTTAAACGGTAGCCATATTGAATTTCTTTAGGTTATGTTACGGTTTTGACAGAGCTTTTCAAAAACGTAATATGGTTTGTTTAATAATTCTTCTAACCTATTGCTTAAAATACATATATTATTACTCGAGCTGGTGTACTAAGGAAAATAAAACAAATTTTCCACTGAAGCACTTATTTCTTTTAAAAGACAATCATAAACTAACATAAAAGGAGGAGAAGAAGACAAAAACGGTCAACAAATAACAAAAAAAAATTATAAAAAGACACAAAAAATAAACAACTGAATCGCACAATGTGAAGATAGACATACGGAAGGATAAAATGAACGAAAAAGAAGAAGTCAGTACCAATAGAAACTAAAAAAGAAACTGTACGAAGCACGAACACAGTATATGAAGAATTAATCAACAAAAGAAACCAAAGAAAACTGAAATAAAGAACACTAAAAGGCAAATACAAAAAAGACACAATGGAAAATCAATTAATCTCCGGCGGAAAGCATTTTAAAGACATGGACTGACATAAAATAAAAAGAAACTCTAAAGGCGTAAGTGAGAAATTAAATAAAAAATAGCAAAAAAAAATTGAATAAACTACGAACGAAAAACAAAAAAAGATTTATGAGAAAAGCAAACAAATTTCTATTTTTTTCGAGCATTTCGATTAATTTAATATGTTTGTAATCAAAAGCCAATTTTCTTATTTATCATCATTCAGCATGCATTAATCTAGACGTTAAATAATGAAATCCTCAAAATTTACCGCACTATTTTAAATGGTCTGATCGTTTAGAAAGGTCTTTCCTTAAAAAAAAAATTGAAACTTTCAAAAACTAAGACCCGTATTCACAAACAAATCTTATGCTATGCGTACGATTAAAATTCGCTTTATTTCATAAACTGCATACATTTTTTGCGTAATCAGTGAGAATTTATTTAAGAATATTTTATGAATTATTTTCCCAAAATACTTACAATTTATGAAATATAGCGAACTCTAAGCGAGCCTAAGTTTTGTTTATGAATACGGGTGTAAGTTAGTCATTTGTTTTTCTTAACAATATCGTAGAGTATGAAAAAGCAAGTATATTATTCAAAATTGTTTTAAAACACCTGTATATTTAATTTTACACTTAATTATTTATAGGGTTCCTGAAACACTCGGAGTATTATTCCTTTTGTTATTTATTATAAAATGATGTACAGGGTAGGGCAAAAGTATGGAACCGGCTTAATATTCCGAAAACTGTTTGACGTATCTATTTGAAATTTGGTGTGTGATGCAGAGTCAATAGGACCTACATTACCAATTTGTTTCAATTGTTTTCATGTTTTTAAGGCAATTTTCATTAAAATTTTCTTTAGTTCTATATTAAAAACAGTCCATAATCTTGTGGCTTTACAGTTTTTTTGAACCTTGAAACTAGAATTTTTGTCGAATATCAAACAGTAAACCATTCTTCGTAACTTTTTCATTCAAACGTTTTTTCTCGAAAATTTTCTTATGTAATTGACGAACTATTACACACAGGAAAAAAATCAGCAGGTTGTCATTTAAAAAAAAAAAAACAATTAGGCGTTGGATCTCAGATATAGATAGCAGATAAACAATTGAAACAAGTTGGTAATATAGGTTTTATTGACTCTAAATCACATACCAAATTTCAAATAGATACGTCAAACAGTTTTCGAAATATTAAGCCGGTTCCATATTTTTGCCCTTCCCTGTATATTTTGCCCGTCTTATTTTATTTTTGCAAAAATTAGTTAGGTACCTTTCGCGTAAAAAATATCTTTTGTTTTTCTTGCGACGACCTTGCTTTTTCAATTCTGAAGGTGCCGTTAATCTATACCGAAACGTCGAAGCTTGTTCAAGTTTTAAGCTGATTTTTATTTGGTTTAAAAATGTTCGTATTCATCAAAGGACTCCTTTTTTTTATCATTGCGTCATTCAGAACGTAACAAAGCCTTAAAATCATTCCACTTGCAAAACCTGTAAACAATTGAAGATCTCGAAAGCTAATCATAATATTTTTATACCTTCAATATTACGTAGATAAAATAAACATAAATTTAAACGAGCTGTTTAGTTTATTTAAAAAAAAATGGCACGTAGAAGATCCAAGATTTTCAAATGTTCAAATCCATCCATTATTCCCCAGTAGGCAAGGAAAATCCTTCTTAATGTCAACTACAAACTGTATATTTAACACAACCTCTTTCGCCTGCTACGCTAAGAAATACAATTTGCAAAACAATGTACAAATATTACAAAAAGGAATAATCTTTCGTATCCGTTCCGAAACCGCCGATTTGCGGACCCATTTTCATTACGACTTTTCTGCATATTTTGAGCCATACGACTCCCCATTAAGTTTTGTGACACCCTATATATAAAATCAAAAATTTCTAGTGAACCAGACTTTTGTCGCGCAAAACACTCACAATAATTAATTATTGTTTCATGTTTTACAGTTGTTTTTTTTTTATACAAGAAACAAATTTGAGAATCACGTTCAGTTTTATAACATAACTTTTCCAAAGTCTCGAAGTTATTATTATTTGCATCTGGAAACTTAAAGCGTCCATTTTCATTTTAATCAAATGATTCCAGACTTACAATTATTAGTCTTGGTTTTTATCACCTTTTTTTTTTTGTTATTTTTCCAACTAAATTCATGATTCCGTAAAGGCAAAGTCCACACCAGAAGTAGTTAAAGGGCATATATTATTCGCGGTTAAATCATTGGGGCCGAAAAAACAAAAAATAAAAAAAAATGTTCACTTACTTGATAAAGCAATCCCGCACAGGGTCACCAGGAAAATCACTGCGAACCGCATCGTCGATTTTCACGCGTTCACTGAGAGGTGCACTTCCGGCCTTATTGTTATATTGCCCACTTTTGAAGGAAGTGTCAACTGTGACGACCGCAATCAAGTCCGACAGGACTCGGAAAATCCGCACTCCGCGATTAAAACGACTTTCGCACATACACGTATTTTTAGATTTCGTATTTATAGCGTCATTCCTCGAATGCCATCAAGAAAAAGAACGAATCTCACTTCTTCTTCGCAGCAGAACTTAAAATGTTAAAAGAAAATCGGGAAAATTTCGAGGAAAACAAAAAAAAAATAATTGATACATGCAACATACATAGGGTTAACCACTTTAAATTTGGTTGGTTAACTTTCTTTAATTCAATCATCAATTAAACCAACGCCCACTTCATACAGGCCTGATTCATTAGGTGGGAGAATACCCCGACTTCCTTCAAAATTGATCAAACTGAAATGCGGTATCCTTCCGTCCTTTTAAAACATCCTAAAATATCCTAAACTCCCAAAAAACGTAATAAATTTACTTTCTAAATAAGTCGTAAGGAGTATTTCGCAACTAAATTACCAAATGGTTTCTTTTTTCTATGCGGTCAATTTCACCTATGCGTTTATCTCTCAATTAAACAAGGTTGCCGAAATGTATTACGCAAACCGGAAGCTACCAGTGCCCTGATAATCGTCACAGTGATAATATTTCCGGAAGTGGCGATGCTAAAAAACCTCAGCAGATAAAAAAAAAAAAACTAAAACAGCAGTTGCTTTGGTAGCAGGAAATCGCTGTCGTCTTTCCGTTATTGTTCCGATTTTTTAACAAAACAAATTTTACATTTAAAAAAAATTGTTGCAGAATTAGTTCGGGAAAAGGAAAATACCATCGTTTAATAAAACACGTTATACAAGCTCGATTGGCATGACAAAATTATCAAATTTATGAGACTATCCGAATGATTTGCATGTATATCAATGATTTCAAATCATTACCGCGTGATTTACAATGGATTTACGTGCTGTTGATTTGAGTTCATATGATATGATGATATGTTTGCGTTCGAACCCAAATCGAATGGGTCAAAATGCCACAGAAATATAGTGTTTGTCAAAGTGAAGCATTTTCAACTCAAAAACTCAAAACGTTCTGAACGGCAAGTGCAAGTCTGCGACGTTTATGAACGAACGAATCTTTTGAGTAAAAATTCATTCATTTCGGTCATTGTAATGTCGTTCGTGAACGAACGGATCTATTCGAGCGAAATAATTAATAGGAGTATCATTTTCGACTTACCACTCTGAGAGTATCTCCATCCTCTATTGTTACAGCAGGTTAAAACAAGATGGAGATACTCTGAGAGCGCATCCGAGCAATCAATCGATTCATTGATTTGATTCAGATGATCGAATTACTTTTTCCTTGCTGTACAAGAGTACGTTTATGTTAAAAGTCATAAACAGGACGATGATAACAACGATAAAGCAACGCGCATATTTTTTTTTCTTTGGTGTGTTTATACTCAAGACGTTTTACACAAGAATAATCAAGAGCAAAGCGAAGAAATATAAAAAAAAGTATTTCGTCGCTTTTATAGTTATTCGAACAGTGCTTTCAGCGTAGCCCACATCTCCAATATGAGCAGGTACTTTTATGTTTAACGTTTATGTTTTGTTCTTCTTCGCCTCGCTTTCATTGTCACACTCATCACTTATCGTTGCTCCAATGTAACCGTACCCTAAGCCCCATTTTCACAAAAATTATTTAATCACTGATTAACTTAACAGCGTGATTAAAGCCTGTGATTGGTTGGATGAAACAATATAATTGGTCGTTTCAAATCTATTGTTAACTTCCGTTCAATGACGTTCCCTAACCAGAGAATTAAATTAATCGCAGATTAACAATTTGTTTGCGAAACCCACCATAGGACACTTATGCCCGTTTGCGCCACTTTCACTTAAAATTTTAAATGCCACTTAAATGGTTAAGTGACACTTTTTCAATGACAGAAAGTGTCACTTAGGGCCATTTGCACCACTTTCAGTTAAAATTTAAGGTCCACTTAACTCCATAGAAACGTTTGTTACAATAATGGCCAGTTGCACCGAACACTTAAGCCGAGCTTAACTTTAAGCACTGCTTATAATGTGACAATTGAGGTTACGCAACATTCAATAAATCACATTCTAAGCGATGCTTAAAGTTAAGCTCGGCTTAAGTGTTCGGTGCAACTGGCCATAATTATTTCTATGGAGTTAAGTGGAGCTTAAATTTTAACTGAAAGTGGTGCAAATGGCCCTTAACCACTTAAATAGGACTTAAAATTTTAAGTGAAAGTGGTGCAAACAGGCATTATGGCCGGTTGCACCAATGTTTTAAGCAAAGCTTAAATTTAAGTTGTGTTTAGAGCATGACATTTTGGGTAAGTTCAACAAAATCTCACACACATTCTAATTGATACTTGAATGTGTCAAGTAGGTGTCAGTCAGAATGTGATTGACATTATACTCAAATGTCACAATCTAAACCTGACTTAAACTTAAGTTCTGCTTAAAATATTGGTGCAACCGGACATGAAACTTAAAACGATTAATTTTAAATAAGTGTACAGTTTCAAAATCAAAGATTTTCAGAAACACGTCATGATTATCAAAAACATTTTATCAAAACAATACAATACTGAGCCGTTTCAGAAGACATTTTTACATTCGTGTAACTTCTTCACGAGATCTTCCGGTGTCCTGGGTCCAACGTAATCTTCCGGATGCGATTGGTAAGGGTGGAAGATCTTGAAAGAGGGCAAGTCTCTAACGTTGAACCTGTACATCAGAAGCTTCCCATCGTCGTTGAAGTCGATGACTCCGGTTCTGCACGTATCCTTCAGTTCGTCGGCGGCACGTTCGAAATGCGGAGCGAAAGCTCTACTGTGAGGGCAAGTCGAGGAAAAGAACTCCACCAACCAGGTGTCCGTGCTTTTGGTGACGAAGTCGTCGAAATTCGAAGGGGTGAGGTGAACCAGGCGGGAATTGTTTTCGTACAAACAACACACCAATTTGGACAGGGTTAACACAATTAGCAAGATCCTCATTGGCGTTGGGCAACCGAGGTATTAGTGCATACCTAAATTCGTGGAAGTTTTAGTTGAAGGTGAATTATTCTCGTTTCTTCTTACAGACCGGCTGAGAAGAAGATAAAATAAAGAAGACGTCTTTACACTAAACATCTTGCTTATTATTATGTCAACATGACGTCACGTGACTTTTATTGCATTCATTTTTTTTAATGCAGGGCATCCGTAATTTCTTTTTGTGCATGTAGCCAAGATTCCCTAAACAAACAAGATACAAACTGCTAAGGCTGCATTCGACTGTTTCTTTCAATTCCCATTTAAAAGAAAACGAACTGATTGAGATGTTTGCTTAACAGTAGTTGCTAAGGTTACGGACCACGACGCGGGTGTTGTTGAGGATACGTTATAGTACCAACGTTGAAGAAGACACAAGTTGTCGTTGTTCGATGTGGAATTGTTGAAGACGCATTGTGGCAATGTTAAGGACACTTGACTTGATAGCAACATCAACGACACGTGTTGTCCATGTTGACGTTGCTAAGGACAAGTGTAGACGTTGTACGTTGTGGCAGTGTAGACAACACATGGTGGCTGCGTTGACGACACATGGTGTTGACGTCATTGAGGTCACTTGATGAGGTTCCTCGGTTGTAGTGGTGTTGACTTGTTGTTTCTTCACCCCCTCAGATTATGATAATTTTTCCTCAGGTATGTTTCTGATAATTTACGTCCCATTACGCAATGTTTTACTTATTATAGAGTTGTGGTGTTGATGATAGTACGATTCACTCCGAAAAAATATTGATGTAAACAGCCAATCTTAATATCATCTCTTCTTCAGGATAACCAAATGTAAGTGTTTCGAATAGTTTAAACAGCGACATCCTACGATCGCTTTTTGACCTAATATCGCAGCAGGATTGACCAATTGAAGCCAGTTTGCTACATAATAAGTCATCCCATGCAAGGTGGTCGTGCTTGCTGTCAAAGCACAATGAAAGTTAAAAAAAAAAATTGTTGCAAATCGTTTTTGATTGCAGTGAATCTCTTGAGCGCCGCCCGCCGCCGCTCAAACGAAAAAAAGAAAAGAAAAAGAAATCGGATTTTCCTTTTTAAAAATCGAAGAGGCCGCTGTGATTAGCAGCGAAGGATTTAAAGGCACCTACAGAGTCTTCACTCTTTCGTTCGTCTTTTGTTTTCTTTTCGTGCTCGTCTCTTTTTTGTTTTACTTGTCTTGGTCTTTCGGCTTTCAATCGAAATTCTCTTTCCGTTCGTTTAAAAAACGAATTAAAACTTATTCTTTCCGTTTCGCTTCTCTTTTTTTCAGACATTTGTCTTTTGTTTTCTTTCACACTCGTTTCATATTTTTGATTCGATCCCATTCGTTTTTCATTTCAATTAAAAAAAGAAAATCTGCTTTGGAAACGGATTCTAGTTTTCAAAAATGCGTCCGAAAAGACCTTTGGCTTCTTTTGTTTTATTCTTCGAGAGCTCCACAGTTTCGAAGCGTCGCGACCGTTCGTCTTTTGTTTTTCGGTTTTTTATTTCGTTCGTCTCTCTTGATTTTCCGTATTTTTAATTTAACAGCAAGGATTTTAATATTTTGTTTTTTCTCTTCGGGCATCTCTTGTTTTTGTTCTTTACGCCGCTTTCTTTCTCGTTAAAATAAAATACTGTTCGTGCTTTGTTTTTCTTTTGTTTTTCATTTGAGCGCCGCCCGCCGCCGCTCAAACGAACTTCTTCAGGATAACCGAAAGTAAGTGTTTCAAATAGTTTAAACAGCGACATCCTACGATCGCTTTTTGACTTAACATTGCAGTAGGATTGACAAATTGAAGCGGGTTTGCTACATAATAAGTCATCCCATGCAAGGAGGCCGTGCTTGCTGTGAAAGCATAACGAAAGTTAAAAAAAAAATGTTTCAAATCGTTTTTGATTGCAGTGAATCCCTTGAGCAGCCTCTGTACAGCTGTTTCAGCCCTATTTGGGACTTCATCAGCAGACGAGTAAGTGTTTTAATTAATTGCTTCCCTTATCTAGTATTTTCTGTTTTAGGGATGGTCAGTTATCACCGCAATATGTCAAATTGTGACTGTTCAAGTCAGATTAATTAAGCGGTGTTGTCAATTATGTAAATATGGGCGTGACTACACCTCACAATCAAAAGGACATATTGCAACATTGCCTAATTCTCGGTAAACTTAAAATCTAAATAGATATGACATTCAATGTCAAAACATAGGCACAGTTGTTAGATCCGCGGATGAGTGTACGATATTTTTGAAGGCCCCATACGACGATCTCATCATCCACTAACGTACAGTCAAGCTCTTTAGTAATGTCTCCCCTATAAATGTTAATGATAATGCCTTCTGACTACTCTGATTGGTAGACAGGCCAGCAAACGACCTTTTAGACGGCCACTTAAAATTTTATTGGGGAGACATTACTAAAGGGCTTGATTGTACATACAAACCGTGCCCCAAGCCGTCCCCATTCGTTTTCCTCCGTTAGCAGTTTTGATACGTACATGGTGCATACGGTAATCGGTTGATTATTTCCGAATTTATCCGAGTCCGGCCATTTTAATAAAACTATTTAATACACTCTTCCATGTTTACTAAACGGCATTAAAAGACAATGTAGCATCAAATTCGTCCGAACGTCAAGTGAATAAACCGGAATAAACAAGTTTTTAAATGTTCCGGCTTCACCGGCGCACCCTGTATTATATGTTCCAAGTTGATGGCAGGTTCTTATTTGTTCTCTGCGAAACTCTAACAGTACAAACCACATATGGATAGTTGATGGAGCATGGCTTTAGAATACATTTATCCGGGAGTTGCTAATGAGTAATTTTATTTAAAAAAAATAGCTTTTAATTTGACTGAAACTTAGGTAACAGCAAAGGAATTATGTACATGGAAAATACAAAACAAAAAATTATATTTTCTTAATTTGGCATGACAAATAATCTATCAAAGGACCGGCGTGGTGGGCAGGAGCCACATTAATGACTGCATATGTTCCACCAACATAATTCTTCGCCAGCCTCTCAGGGTTCACAACCAAACACTGTTCAACGTTTTTTACGAAATACCGTAGCACAGACGGCACTATGAGAACATGTGGAGTCACCTCCATCAAACACCTGGTCAGATACATCTCGAAATCGAAACAAACTCCTTTGGGTGGAGGATATAACGGGTAGAAAGTACTCTGTTTTATTATGTGCGAAGCCAATCTGCTCATGCGATCCGAGATCGTCGCTTTCCTGTATTTATAAGTATTAAAAAACTTCTTCATGATTTCTGTGGTAAAAACAAACAGAGACTTACCTGGAAATTTCTTGTGTAGTTAAATGGAAGAGCACGTCAATGTTGGTGACGCCTATTATTAATCCGTTGACATCAATTGTGCAAGGGTCTGTACCACAGATTAAATTTGGATATTTTTGTCTCATCTCGTAGGAAGGAGTGGGGTAGACTGGGTGGTGATGCGCATCATTTTGAGATGGAATTAAAACAACTTTCGTTTCAATCCTAGAATATGTATCGTTAATGAATGATTCGTAAAAATATTGATTTATTTTGATTACAAACAAATTTATTACCCTTTGAAACAGCCCATAATGTCCCTGATAAGGTTCTCAAAGTGCACTTCAAAGGTTTCTTGCATCATATTTATGGAAGATTGCGTGCAGTCCACAAAAGGCCCCATGAGAATAAGGACGTCGGGTTGAGTTTCAACCACTAGTCTTAATAAGTCTTGCAGGGGTTGGTATGATAAGTCGTTGCAGATCGTAAAAGGGCCGGCTGCCACTACAATTTGCATGGCACCTAAAATATTAAAGAGACATCTCGGAGTATGAGCAATTAAAAAAAGAAAAAAATAGAAAACTAGGTAAAAAAAATATCAGTAAGATTAAGGGTCTGAACACTTCCATTATCAGTTTTATAAATTAGTTAGCTTTTAATTTCTGTAATACAGTCTGATCCAGTAGTTTTAAAATAACTTTATTTTTAAAGAGAGAAGTAAAAAGGGTTTAAGAAAAATTGCGGCCAATCAGAGCTGTAGTTATGAGCTACAGTCTTTAGAACCTCTACTATGGCTATAAATTCACGAACTTGTTCATACCTTACAATACCGGGTGTCCCATGTCACGCGTTCACCCTTCTAGCATTTTTATATTTTAATCGACTCACATGAAATTTGAAAACGATAAATTATTAAGCAAAAAATGGACTGGCTAACATAATTTTACTCAAAAGGAATTTATCGTTTCCTAAAACACTTTTTTTGAAGTCTTAAGTCAAGCAAAAACTTTTATGGAGAATGAGTTTTTTCGAAAACTCAAAAATAAAGTTTTTCCTACTGTGACCCCAATCAGTAGATGCGGACTGTTCCACTCATGGCTTCCTTCATAACTCTCTAGTTACAGTGATTACCCATTTTACAAAAAGTGTTTCAAATTAAAATTACTTCGTATCATGTGGGGCAAATTTTAAAATAAATTTGGTGCATACGAGCCCAGCAGAATCATATCATTTGGTCCAGTTAAGAATTGTCCGAGAGTTTGTTGACGTTTATTGTTGCTCAAATTATTTGAAATATCGTTGAAAATCTTGTCAATCATAATGAAGCTATATTAATCAAAAATAATTTCTTTTGGTTTATAGAAAAAAGTTATTTAAAATGTTACTTGTAAATTCTTAACTGGGCCAAATGACATCACACTGGGCTCATACAAAGTGTTCCGTTTTGTCTGAACGTTGCCTCGTTATTTTAAATGGAACACCCTCTATATTTTTACATTTTCTGATTCTGGACTGAATTTTGCTTTATAGGACCTCATGTAAACCGTTCTCGCGTTATTCATTCTACTTAAAAAAATTATCGCTGTTAGAGTACTCAAATCAAAGCTTCAAATAAATGCAAATATCTTCCGAACAAATGACGTTAGAAACTTGTTTATTTTTTGCAGAAGTTTTATTCTGAAACGCTTTTTCACTTACACCGTAAAGAAAAATGCTAAGTAACATAAGTTCTAGCAAACAATTTAACGAACTAGGTAAGTAAATTTCATTTCATGGAATGCCATATGTTTTTTTTGCCATTAGTAGATGCGCTATTTAATTCTTTCTCTTTACAGTGATATAGGGTTGTCAATATTTTTTTTTTTCCAGTATTTACGTTATTCTTGTGACACAAACTGTTTGTTCACCTTTATGCAAAGATTATTAAATATTATGCAACATTAAAAGAAGTTACAATCAATCTTGAAGAAGGTCTCTTATGTAAGAAGACATGATAGGCAAGGGTTTTACTCTTGCATTGGAAATTCAAGCAAAACAACCCTAAGAAGAAATTTTTATTTCTGTCAATACATGCATGTGAATACAAGACGGTGCTTCAGCAATTGGAACATTTTTTAACTAATAAATGGATTGATCCAGGAGGACCGAGCAGGCCGGTCTTTTCATTTGATTTCATTTTATCATGGTGGTTTTATGGGATTTCATAAAAGAGCGGATATACAAAAATTCAGCCACAACTGCTGAAAACACATGGCAAAGAATAAATTTAATGGTGATATAAATTACAAACTTATTCAGTTTAAAATCTTAATGTGGTTTGGGTATTGTTTAATTTGTCCATTAGTTATGGTTATAAATATATTATATTTGATAAATTTTAAATTTTCATTATTTCTACAATTTTCATGGCAAATTTTCTTAATTTGTTTATTATGTATCCATAGCAACCAGAAAATGTGACAATACTTCGTGTATTTATAAAAATTGTGAAAAAAAAACTAAATTTTACATGTGGTGCATAAGGACAGATTAAATTCCAGTCCGAAATCATCCGAAAATTTAAATATATAGTATATAGCATGTTCACTAAGTGACTTGAACACTCTGTGTGCACTAAACTAATTTTAAAATGTGTTCCTCATGGTACGAAGTACCTTTCATTTGAAACACTGTTTTGTAAAATGAGTAACTAGAGAAATATGAAGAAAACCACCTTAAGTGGAGCATCCTGTATATAAAGAGAGAAGAATCAAGCGCAAAATGATGCTTACATTGTACGTCCTCTTTTTTATAATATAACCATCTTTAATCTGACTTCGCCTTTTTCAAACTTTAACGAAACAATCGGTATGTACAGCTGATTGTCTTAATTAAAATTCGAGGAGAAATATTAGAGAGAATTTTGATTATATTATTACATTATTCAAGAAGTAACTTCGATGTGAGTCGGGTAACAGGGCCCCCGCGAGGCAAAAAGCCGTCTACGTGCCACTCTATAATTTTCCACCCTTTACCAAATGAGTTGGGGCCTGCAAAAACAGTCAATTACCAATTAAACTAAATATGTTGGTTTAAATGCTATTTTTTAATTAGACATTATTATTAATATTAGAAACAAAATCACAAAAGCAAAAGAAATTTAAAATTCCTAATTAAAAATAAAATGTAATTTGTTTTCTTAACATCGCTTTTTGACCTAACAATGTTTTTTGAAAAATTTTACATAACTGCATACATGAAAATTAAAAAAATTGAACTTTTCTACTTTTAATTGCCGCAATTAACTGTTATATTTCAGTCGACGTTTCGCCGTGAAGTTGGCGGCTTTATCAAGACAGTTCCGTCTTGTGGGTATGTTTTTCGAATATTTTTTGTTAGACAAGAAACTGTTTGCGATTAATTTTTTTATCAAAAAAAAAAAACGAAGTGGCCAAGAGGCTAATTGCCGCCCCTTGAAATTGCACCTCGGGTAACAAGTTTTGGGTCAACAAAACTCGAACTTTCTCGTAACAGGCGCAAGTATACATGAAATTGAGAAGAATAGGTGACACAACTGGAAGAGATCCCGGATTAAACCGGATATTTAGCTTCTATTAAAGGTACCTGCCAGATTTTAGCAAAATTCATCAATAAATAAAAAGACATGAAGGATGAAAGTATTGGCTGGGACACTAAATTTTTCTTAATAAAGTTTTGGGGCAAAATGTTCATAAATTGCCAATACCCTGAGGTACACTCAATGCCACTGAATCACTTACAAATTATTTGAAAAAAAATATTCATATTTTATCCATTGATTTGACCAAGATACAGGAAATAAAAACAATTGTACAGAAAATTGTTTCCTGTTTGAAACTCCATTATCAATATCAAATTGAAAACATTACAAAATAGATTTTCCTGAAGTAAAAGAGAATATATTTGAATTAACACAAGAACTGTTTAAGGCCGCAATAAACAATCATAAATTTCATGCAAGTTACGTCTATTTTTCGACTAAACGTAAATTTTCCAACAAAAAAAACTTGCAAAAGTTTTACATTAAAAAAAAACAACTCATGGAACTTATTTTTCGTCACAATGTACATTTTGGTAAAAAAACATGTAAATTACATACAATTTATCATCATCATCTATTCTGGCCTATAGGTATAAATTAAAATAATAAGTACCTGTCCATCTGGGATTATCCAAACAAAAATCAACCTTTGCATCATCAAACACTTGACGAACCATAAATGAATTCCCACAAAGCTTCGAGCCTTGCACAGCAACAACCTGTCCAGGTACTAGACTGAAGGTCTTTGCCTGACTAATATTTAAGTTTATGTTCCTGCCACCATTAAAATCAAGAGGACATTCTAAACGCACGGTGTTGACATTTAGTTTTTCACCATCGTTCTCAGATCTAATCCGTCCATACAGAACCGCATCACCCTAAACCAAGCACACTTCAACAAGCCTGCAAGAGAAAAGAGCACCTTCCTCTCACCGTCGATTCACTGGTTGATTCAGGTAAACCAATCACGGATTTCTTGCAGATTCGTCTCCCCACCGTCCCAATGTAAGCATTAAATAGATTAGAAATTTGCTTGATGGAGTTGTAAAGATATAAAAACTTTTCGGGAAAATGATTGCCATACAAGCAAACAGATACATCTTGATTTGTTCTGCTGGAAGTTTCTGGAAACTGACCGAACGTTTGCAAGACTGTGCCCGCATCCTTCCTGTCGGCGTAAGAATTTTCAGGCAGATATTCTGGTCTGCAAAACAACGTTACAGATAAAGGTAGTCAGTCGCAGAAGTGCAAAACAACTTACTCAGCGGCTTCGATTGTTTCAGGCGTGAATTGAAACCGCTTTGAATCATTGGATATTTCTGGACTACGCAGTCGTTTGTTTCCCTATAAATGTATGCAGCCATATTCGCATTATATAAATGAAGGTTGAAAACAATTGCCTCCATGTTTTCTCTAGTTAAGGTTCTTATTAGTAAAGGCATCTCGCTATTTATTACTTTTACTTTAAATGATACTAAACTTGTAAGTTACGATTCATTATACGTGAAAAACTTTTTTAAGAATAAAGTATTGAGCTACGTCTAGATTCTTTATTATATAAAGTTTCTGCGAGTAAGAATTAACCGTACCAATGAAATAAAATAAGGCGAACTATGTTTGTTTGATTTTTATTATATTAAATAGTATAACAGATTTAATAAATTTTACAAAAAATAATGCTTTTGTTAGTTCCTCTCAAAACTCGAGCCTGCTTGAAGGTGTACACAGGCATGCATAGACGAGTATGGATCTAGTCACGAGTTGAAAGTACGTGCACCAGATCATACTCCCCTATGCAAGCTTGGCTCCGAGGGTGATCCAAAGGGGGTTATCCTGGGCGGTCGTTTGAATTTCTGCTTTCCTTAATGAGTGTGGATCTAGTCACGAACATTAACGTGCCACCAAATCCCAACTCATTAGGGACAACAAAATCAAATCCCTTGCGTTTGCTTGCATCCAACCATTAAAAAAACATTAACAAGCCAGCTAATTGCAGCACAAGGAAAGGACCGCAAACAGAGGTTGTTTACACTTTGAAAACGATGCGCGTTTGTTTGGACGGAAATGCGAAGTCCGATGCAACAGGTGGAAAAACGTCCGGGGCGTCGGAATTACGCGCGGCGCGCTCGCTCTCCCGGCGGAAACGACGCGTACGAACGCGAACAAAAGACAAGCGTCTCCTCCAGATTTCAACAAATGGCTGCCAAAGAAACTGTAGCCTTGAAAAACTTCTCAGAAAAGTTTCAAGTCTCGTGCGCAAGTGCAACGAAACGACGCACCCTACCTTCCCCGTCTCTTTCTAACGCGCGCGCCATCTGATTCCGACTCGGACGAACGTACGTCCTTCAGATTTGGGTGCATTCAACCATGAAGAGATGCTGAGAAAAATGGAGGCAAAGTTTTGTATACCTGCGGTTTTACGTCGAGCGCTGAAAACGAAGGCGAACTCACCTTGCCCGCGGAACTTTCGTTTTCCTTTTCAACCCCAACGTCGCCTTGTCTTACACAATTTAGGAAAAAAATTAATAACACTGGCACCAAAAAAAAAAGAAACTCCCGCTTGACACAACTTAAAACTTGCAATTTGCCCCCCAAAACAAAAGTTACTGCTGTAATAAAACCTCCCTCAAATTGAACAAACGGACCAATCACGCTCCGAAATATAACATTTCCATTAAACTCAGGACAAGAAAAAAGGATACGATACGCTTGAATTCGATTTCTCGACGACTCCTGCAGCCGCATTCCTCCTGTGCGATAGTTCTTTCCGTTCCATCAACAAGACATTGTCGACTGTGAGAGGCGCGTTTTTATTCGAAATGGTAAAAGCTGACCAGTGGTCGATGACATCCTCTGCGTTGAGTCCGTACTTCGTGCATAAACCCGCGCCTGCAAATTCGATCGAAAAAACTAACCTCAAACTTCATCAAGTTACGCGACTTTCGTACACGCATCTACAACATCTTCTGACGGATTGCAGCTCATGAATTTGAACAGGTCCTTAATTTCTTTACGGGCGTCCATGGTCTGCATCTTAAATAGAACACCACAAGCACAATCACATAATTTCTTTACTCGGTTAAAATCCCGCGAAAACTATTTATAACTGTCGTCAGCGTCGACGCTCGTCAGTTCAATTGCCAACTTTGACGCATTAAACCACTAAAGCTGAACTATGCGGAATGCAGGTGGAGAAGAAAACAAAAATTAACTACTGAGGCGCGTTCAGAAATTGTATTGGAATTGGGTGTTCAAAATGGAAAGCAAAATTATTTACATATGAGAAAGAACCACAGCGCACTTTTTTTTATTTCTGTACGGGCCCCTGTGGACGTGGACGCGAAGCCTTGCCCAAAGCTGCCTGCCCATCATTTTTCACTAAATGCCCCTAAATTGGTTCGACCGCAGTTCGTTTACTTTTTTGGGACTGGGTTCGTAAAATCTCTCTGTGTAGCGCATAGGAGCAAGTAAAATGAAAAGCAAGATACGCAAAATCATTTATATGAGAGAGAAGCAAACACACAGAACAGTTTACGAACACGATCTTAAGATGGCGCTTTAATTGTTGCGTTGTTGATAGTTGGTACTCCTGATAGTGATTTTGTTTTCTAACCTTACCTCCCATAAGAAAAATGTGACCGGCATACCGAAAATATGAGGATTTTCTTATCAAAGCGATTTATAATCACCGGTCGTAAATTTTTCTTTTCAAACGTAAGCGCATGACAGACAAGTTCTTGGTGATAGTATTTAATCAGTGTAGATCGCAGGTTTGAACCCTTCGGAGAGACTCCTGGCTTTAAGGAAGATGGCACCGAAGACAAGAGAGAATCCGATCATCAAAAAGCTAGACAGTCCCGAGTTCAAATCCATTTTCACCAGCGAATTGAACTCCTTGGTTTCGTTATTCACGAATTACGGACATGAAATACGTATCGCCGGGGGTGCCGTCAGGTGATCCAATCATTTCTGATTCGACGCCCTTGAAAAACGTGTGGGTTTTGCAGAGATTTATTGATGGGCATGAGGCCGAAGGACTTGGATTTCGCGACCACGGCTACGCCTGATCAGATGAAGCAAATGTTCACGAAGGAGGAAATTCGCATGATCAATATGAAGGGAGAGAAACATGGCACAATCACTGCTCGCATCAATGATAAAGAGAATTTTGAAGTAACTACTTTGCGAATTGATGTGGTCACTGATGGAAGGCACGCAGAAGTACAATACACCACCGATTGGTTGCTTGATGCTAACAGACGGGATCTCACTATTAATTCCATGTTCTTAGGTAGGGGCAAGTGGGGCAATTGTAAATTCTAAATGACAGGACCCACGTGCTACTTTGAAACAAGCTTGTTTTATATGTGTAATAATTGTTGTTAAGTGCGTAGATACTATTCAAAATATAAACAAAAACCCTGTACAGACAATATTTTATAAGCAACAAAGATATTTTCTTTCTCCACAGGTTTAGATGGGTCTGTGTACGATTACTTTTACGGATATGACGACTTACAGATGCGCAGAGTAGTATTTGTAGGCAATGCTGTGACCAGAATACAAGAAGATTATTTAAGAATACTGAGATACTTCAGGTGAGACATCAATTTGAAGTGTACAGACGTTTTTTAAACCAACAAATTCGCAGGTTTTATGGAAAAATCGCAAAGCACCCAGATAATCACGAGGAAACAACTTTAGAAGCAATCCGGAACAATGCATCTGGCCTGGAAAGAATATCTGGAGAGAGAATATGGACGGAACTGAAGAAGATACTGGAAGGTAATTTCGCAGGTGAAATTCTACTTACCATAATCGAATGTGGTCTCGCCCCTTACATAGGTAACATCCATCTTTTATTTAAGCATTAAAATTAAAATAGGTAATATAACAGGATTGCCAAGTAATCTCAACTCAAACGAGCTTCAAGCAGTTTGGAACAGAAGCAAACAAAACAAACTTAACGCAATCACTTTATTGTGCAGCTTGCTGCAGACTCAAGACGAGGCCTTGACTTTGAATTCTCGCTTAAAACTCTCTGCGTACGAACGTGAACTAGCCCTGTTCGTTGTAGAACACAGAGAACCAAAACCATCCGAGAAGCCCTTGCTGCCATACCAGCAACTAGTCATGAAAAGCAAATCTAAAATGTCCGATACAAGAGAGTGGGTGATCGAAGTGTTGAAGTACCGGAACTCGGGACTTCTCAAACAATTCGAGGAGTGGCAAGTGCCAAAATTTCCCGTTTCTGGGAATATGCTGAAGGAGAGCGGCGTGCAAGGTGGTAAATTTATGGGGGTGGTGTTGTCTGAACTCAAGAATTACTGGGCGGAACACGAGTTTAATTTAGAAGCTGATGAAATATTGAAACAATTACCGCATGTTATCAGTATGTTGGAAGAAAGGAAAAAGAAATAAAGGTAAAATAAACACCTTTCGTTGTCTGTGAAAATCAGCCTGCATTGAAGTAAGCTGTTAAGTCAGCCAATCCATTTAAAAATCATAATTTCTTTCATTAAAAAAAAAGAAAACTCAAATTTATCTTATATTTAGTTACTAATTTTTGCACAGGTTGCCAAATTTACTCTCATGACTTTCACAATCTTATTTTTCTAATTATCAAGAATCCCTGCAATGAAATTTAATCAAATTATACAGAGATTTGATGGCTGAAGATTTTTTGTAGTTAAGTTTATGAACAATGAACATACAGTGCTATATAGGACATAGGACACATTTATCCTATAAACAAAATGAATCCGACAAGTCTATTTTTATAATTAATTGCTTAGCCAATTCCCTTTCCTAATGACTCCAGATTATAGAACATGAAATAGTATTGGAATTGTGCGCGAATGTTCGAGAATGAAACGTCTTCTAACAACTTAATCAGGGGCGAAATTTAAATCAGTTTGAATCTAAAACGACGACGTATACAGAATTTGCCAAATTTGACACTTTTAAGGGGAAACACCCGTGGCTCATAATTCTGGCGATCATTAAATATACTGTCATGTACACAAAATCAAATCCTGTAATTTTTACGTGCAATATTAAACTACAAAGACATGCATGCTATATGTAAACTGTAGACAGCGAGTAGTATTAATTACGTTATTTAAACTTTGGCGAGTTTAGGAAATCATTGCAGGACTGGAATTATTTTTCAGAGTGCGACAATTCCACAAATTAGGGTCTTCGACTGCTTGTAAGTCTTCAAACGGAATCCAAAGCTGATTGGGCTCCTCATTCACCAAACTATCTCGTACCTACAACAATGTAAAATAGGATACATAAATGGTGTAACAATGATCGGGGGGTTTTAAGATGAAACTAATGAAAACAAAAATAAATTTTACAATCAAAAAACTAAGCCATTTTCAGGACAAACTAGATATATCATAAGAAAGACAAACAAAAAGATTATCAAAGCTGAAAAAGCAGACAGGAGTGAAAAGTAGAGAGCAAGGAATATCTGAGGTAAATGTGGAAATAGTGGAAAATATTCAAAATGGTTGTTTGGATTAAAGAAATACCTACCTGCTCGGCTTCCTTAAAAACCCGCAGGAAATTCAATCCAGCTAATTTCTGCAAGTTTCTCTCCGTCCACCTAGTGGCATTCCCACTTTGAAGCAAATCAAACAGATCCGGATATTTCGAAACGTCCTCCAATCCTTGCGGCATTCTGCAAAGCACGACTTTTTTTTATATTTTGAAGACCCTCAGTGCAATCGGGAGAATTAATTTACCCTGAAACGCCATCGTAATCGCTGCCTATTCCTACGTTGTCATGACCTATGACATCGACGATGTAATTAATATGTTCTGTACAGAGAAAAAAAGGCAGAATTTAATACAATTATGTCAGACGCCGTGCGTGACAGAGTTACTTATGACGTCGTGAATTGTAGCTTCGTAGGGATTTTCGCTGATGAATCCGTTGAAGAAGTTCACCATAACAATGCCTCTTCGTTCATGCTGCAAAATATCGGTTGAAAGTTAAGAACTGTTTAAAGAAATACATTATTCAGATGACGGAAAAAATACCCTGGAAATTAAAACGAATAAGAGATATGACATCAAAGGGATGCTCAGGAAGTCAGTCCACAATCGAAATGGATTTGGACCTAATTTATTAAAAATTTTAGGCTTTTTGTAAAGCGACCCGTAACGTTATTATTCTTATTAGGAAAGTTGACAACATTCTGTGACGTCAAAAGAAGACAGTCAACACAGATTTGCAGTATGCATACTTACTAACAAAAGAAGTGTGTCATCGCGCACGTTTCTGTTATGACCGAATATGCCGAAGGCTGAGGAATGGGAAAAAATGACGGGAGCTCTGCTTGCTATGATTGCCTGATTCATAACAGCGTGAGAAACGTGGGATAAATCAATGAGCATTCCAAGTCTATTCATTTCCTTTACCACCAGCTGAAATGATTAGGTGATTAAACTGTAAACACGATCGAGTTGAGTGCTTACCAAGCCATATTCCGTCAAATTGTGCACAGGAGCATCATCGTCAACGTAAGAATTATCTGCCCTATAAGAGAGAAAAAAAAAACAAAATCAGTCTGGATATGTTTCTCTTAACGATGACATTAGCTTTAAACGACAACAGAATTTACCAAGGCGTATTACAAGAATGAGTCAGAGTCATGTAGCGCACGCCCAGGTCATAAAACATCCTCAAAACTCCGAGACGTGAGTCCATGGAATGGCCTCCTTCCACTGCTATTAAGCTTCCGATTTTGCGATTGTTAAACGCATCCATGATACCTTGAATTGAACCAAATTCACAAATAAATAAATAGGAGTGTCATAAATAAGGGCTCACTCACCATCGGTGTCGACGACAAGCTGCAAATCCTGGGGATATCTCTTCACCAGTCTTTTGATCACATCGATTTGTTCGATGGTTTTGGCTAAGGCATCCTTGTACTGGACTTGGCAAGAAACGTACGCCACCCAAAACTAAATACAGGAAAAGAACGAGTGTGATGTTGATGTTGTGATTTTGGAAGTTTGCAATACCTGGGCTCCAACTTTTCCTTCTCGTAGTCGAGGCAGGTCCGTAAAGCATGACCTACAATTCTGCTGACCCCATACGGGATCTGATGTGAGATTCCTATCAAACTCGAAGTTCGTTAGGTTGTTTTCCAAGAGCTCGTAGAGGTTGTACGGTAGGTCATTATGGCTGAAGATTTGAACAGCTCGAGTAGGTAATTTCTTAGGGGAAAATCTGGGACTTACCCGTCGATTAGGGGCACCGTATCCAAAACGTGGGCGCTTGTCCTTAAACCCAAGCATGTAAGCAGGAAAACCAGACCTAAAAATAACAGTATTGCTCTGGTTAGCCTGTCAGAGTCAATCAAATTCATCTCGCAGATTTATTTGTGAGATAAGTACACTTGATTTTAATTTGTCTGCGTTCATTTTTAATCCGCCTTGCGATAAGAAGATTGTGGAACTGATTTAATTTCATCATTTTGCATCACGTATGCTAGAAACACTTATTCAAGTGCATTCAATCTCTTTCAAAAGTTTTTGAAATGTGTAATAGGTCAATTTTCTACTTCGAACACATCTTTGTAACGACAGATCAAGTTCTTTGCTTTCGTCTTTTGTTCTGAGATCAATTTCCGACATGAGCATCTCCAAAAAATTCTTCTTTATTTCAAGTTAGCGGGGGATGAAAGATAGTTCACATTGATTAGGCCGGCTGGTGTTTTCTTGTTCGCCTTCGACATTTTTCCAATTCAGTCTTCTAATCGTCAGTATCTGGTTCGACCTTAATGACTTGTCTATTGGAAAAACTCCGTTGGGGTTTGCGTTGACGATAATCAGAGTCCTGCTGGGTAACACGATATCTTCGGCGAGGACGACTGGAGCGACTACGTTTTCTCGTTGCCGAAGAATTAACTTTTCATTGTTGACCGTCATGGCGCTACCCTTCAAATCCATTTGAAACCCGTGGACATAATAGCATACATCCCCATAGGCAGTCGCTGATGTCCCGGTTGCTGTCCTAAGTCTTTAAGTGGTGACTTAGGACAGCAATAACGTGGGGTATTGAGATAGTCTTCGTTGCTGTCCTAAGTCTCCACTTAAAGACTGCTGGTTAATCGTCGTATCGTAAGGATATCACTATTCTTAGGTTTCCGTGTTTGGGACCTTTTGAATACCGATCGACGTTTGCCTCATTGCACTGAACTGACTTAGTTTTCTCCCTCATGGTCTGTGGTTTTTCCTTCGGTTCGTTCGCCTGCCCGAACTTTGGACACCGAACTGCGATCGTGTCGCCATTTTCCTGACGGTTTCTACATACCAGCGGTTTCTACTTGGGCCGCTCTTCATCATTTCGCACCTTGACGTCGCGTCGTCGTCGGCGAATTCTTCTCCTGGGAGTCTGTGGCAGCTGGCACGGCTTTTCGAGACTCGATTCCCCGCCTCATATTCCAAGATATAGGCCAGCGCATTATTGGTCGTTTTGAGGCGAACCATCCTTAAGCCTGCTTGTTGTCCAGATCACGGATTGCATATAGAAAGTCTGCACCGCCAAACATTGCAGATTCTCTCCGCTTTCTGGTAACGGCACACCTTAATCAGATGCGCCCGTCCATAACGCATCTCAAGTCTGTTTACCAGCTTGTAGAAGTTTTCTCTTCCTCCTTTGAATGCTTATCGTTTGTAGCACGTCGAAGGCGTGATCCTTTAAGACCATAGCTGAGAAGGTGGTTTTCTTCACTGGCCCTCCATCCTTTCGCTTTTGCCGCTGCTTCAAATTGTTTGAAGGAAGATTTTCCTTTTATCGTCGTTGCTTCGACGTTTCCGCTGCTCGAGCCTTATCATTATTTTTCGGTAGTTCTTCTGGTGATTTATCCCTAAACACACGCATTCTATTTTCTTGCGGGTTCCTTGTTTCTTCTAATACTGTAATTACTAGTTTATCTTCGAGCTCTCTTGATTGAATTCATGCTTCATATTTCCAGATTGTTCGTTAAAATTTTGGGATTGCTCTCGAAGTTCGTCCTTGAAATTTCTAGATTGTTCTGGAAGTTGCTAGTTTAATTTTCCAAACTGTTCTCCAAATTTCTCGTCAAAATTTCTAGACTGCAATTTAGTTTATTTATGTACCATGTTTTGGTAAGCAAATTGTTAATTTAGTTTGCAATGCTTTCGTGCTCAACAACTAATACTTTCCTATAATTTCTGTACATACAAAAATGTTGTCTTCCTCTCTATCTCTCTCTTTCTTGAGTTTGTGATCGATAAATTACATTTGCCGTCAGTTTTAGCGTTTCATTGGTCAGTACTCTTTGAAAACAAAGTTATTTTTCGGGTTGCTTCTATTTAGGGTTACAGTTGCTGAATAAATAGTGCTTATTTTTAAGAGATTTATCGAAATCTGCAGTAAGAATTGATGCATTCCATTTAAAAAAGTATAAGTTAGAGTAGGTAAATAACTCACTTATGGAACATGCTGTATACGTGCAAATAATTTGTTGATATAAACTCATTACAGACGATAACTTTTTCATAAGAAATTTTCTCTTTTAATTAATAGTTAAGGCGCTATTGAAGAAATCGATACCAATGACCCACCCTATAGAGGGATTAAAAAGAACAGTCGAAAGTTTGTTATAAAAGTGACGTTTCACAAAAAATGGCAGTTTGTGTAATTGTAGTAAACAGAATTCCTTAAAACTGTTGCTTTCCTCGTTGCTCTTGCGACACTTGCATTTCTTATCTATGTTACACAACTTCTGAGGTTATTGTGTAACAAAAATAACAAATACAAATGTCGCAAGAGCAACAAGGAAATCAATACTTTTAGGGAATTCTGTTTACTACGATGGTAGTATTTACGGCCGAATGCCTAGTCAAGAAAGGTTAAGTTATTCTACGCAGCAGTAATAAAATGCCATTTGTGAAACGTCACTTTGATTAACAAACTTTCGACTGTGTTTTTTTTATCCCTAGATAAGATTATTGTGCGACAAGGATAGATAAAAAAAAATCACTAATATCGCTACCTGAACACGAAGTTTGTCGCTTTATAGGGGCGTATTCTGTAACTTTTTAGCGGGCTGTTAAAATTTAGAGGTCATTTAAAATACAGTTCCATGATTGGCTATTACCATAGCAACAAAATTTAACAGCCCTTTAAATTTAACGGATTTGATACAGAATAGACCCCATAGAACCTTAAATCGCCATGAGCGCGTCTAAAGGTCATGAATATAGTTATGCATGGCGCTGTAGATGGCAATACTGCACATAAGCAGTCACAAGGTACATTTTAGGTTATGTCATTATATGATCGAGTATCAGCAGGTGATAAGTAGAAGTCTGGTGTACCTGGCACGCATCAGTTCAAAATGTGACACACACTGAGCAATGAGTAAATTCACGCGTCGCCAGATTGACAGATTCAACGATACCGTGCAGAATATTTTGGAGAACGAGGATTGCAGGAAGCTGCTAGAAAAGTATCTGTTGGAAGTCAGGAAGTGTGACCTGCTGAAGGTGGTACAGCTGTGGATGATGGTCTATAATTCTCTGAAGGCAAATCAGGAGGTGAGCGAAGAAATGATCACCTTAATGGATGAAATTGATGATCTCGATGACAACGAGCTACCAGAAAACAACATCGACAAGTTGAACATAATCAAGCAAAACTGTGAAGATTGTGTAAAGAAAGTGCACAGACGATTCATTGATTATTTAGAGAATAATCACCACAAATAGTTTGTTATGATATGTGTAGGTACCTCGCTTGAAACTTGTGTTCCATTTCATTTAATAATCACATTGTTCTGTCTAGTCTAATTTGCACCAATTGACGTCCATTTTCCATAGTTATTACTTGAGATTTTTAATAAATGTTTCTACTTTTAACGTTGCATACTGACCTGTGTAAACCTGCCAAGACATGGCACTCTTTCTGAATCGCATGCAGACACTATACTATTAGTTCTTTCTAATCATTTCAAACTAGTGTTCATTATCTGAAATATAATCTTCATATTGACAGATGTTCTGAGTAAATCGATTGATACGGAAAACAAATAAACTTCATCTAAGATCTAAGATTAGTTTCTGTATCTTCATTCTTTTTGACAATACCATATCAAGTGTTATCTGTTATCAGACACTGAATTAATGAGATTTGAGAACTGATTTTGAAAGTTAAAATCAGCCTTAATGATACGACACAGATATCAAATACAGCAAATGAATTCTAGAGCATAAGGTAAATAATTAATTTTCAAGGACTTTCTTTCAATTAAGAATTGCAAAATATAAAAAAAGTAGTTTATATTAGAGTATGTGAATGCAGGAGCATTGCTAAGCTAAGTTGTAGATAATGCAATAAGAATCCCTGATGCTAACGAATTATAGAATCAATGATGATAAGAGAAGTAATCATAATCATATGATCACCTAAACTTTAAGCACGGCCGCCAGTGTTGCCAACACTTTGAATATTCGTTGGGTTTATTATGGATCACAAACCATGAAACAACAGCAGAGCACGAATTTTATAAATAAAAATTCATTTTCAGCGCTTTTACGTAAGAAAAATCGTCGCAATATTAAAAAAATAGTAAGTTTATCTATTACCAAAGTGCCTTTTTGCCTTTGGCATACGTGAGTGCCTTCATTGCATTGCTTATTATTTGTTGTATGTTTAAATTATATTACAAAATTGTTTTATACACTGTTGCACATTTGGTTGCATACTCTGCCGAAATCGAACAATGGCAGTACGGTTGGTACTGAATAAGCGGCGTTGCAGTCGCGTCAGCTGTCAATCTCCTCCCTTCTCTTGTGGTGTGTAATCGTAAGCGGCATGGTAGTTCTGGTGCGTGAGAAAATCCCGGAAAAAACCATCGATTGACGAAGAGCATACCTGATTTTCAATCAGAAGTTCCCACAAAAAACCAAGATTCCGCCGACAAGCTCCTGCCAACCCGACGGGTGGCATCGGAAGGTGAGCTCAGCCATTTTGTCTTTCTGCGGGTGAAAATCACTGGAATTTCCAGTTTCGTACCCCCCATAGTTCTCACTCGTCTTTTTATTTACTTAAAGAGCGTTTATTTACTGGTAGTTATGCGCTGGTAGCGATTCGGAAAACTAACCGTTGTTGCCAAGTGCCAAATATTATTCCAGAGAGGATTTCTGTTTTAATTTTGCTGCGATAATAATTAATCACCACTTGCGGTGTGTGAAGGTATATAAGTACCTAATTAAAAAAAAGTATTTCAAATTTAATTGAAAAAAAAACATACTTGCAAGTACAAAAAAAATGCTGTCAATTAGGCGTCTAATAATTAAGCAGTAAATCAAGTAGCCATGAAAGCCAAATAATATCGATGCTGTTGCCATGGTTACGATTGACTGCCGAAATGTCAATCGTCTCGACCTCGCTTAAAAGTGAGATCAACTTCATTGCGGTATCCTTGAAGAAGGACAATTGAAATTCACTGTCCTCTCTGTCCTTGACATAGATACGCCGGTTTCAGAGAAATTGAAATGAAACATTTTTTTTAATGACTAAGCAATGTTGCCGAGCTATCATTAATTACAGTAGTGACCGTTCTATCTTTCAAGATTAAAAAAATAAACCTCTACGAATTGAATTATGTTTACCGGATAGATAGTTTTTTTTTGTGGTTGGTACTTCTCAATGGCCGCGTTCAGATGATCACAGCACTACGAAATGCAATATGCGCGCTGATTATCACCATCCACGAACATTGAAAACTGGTACGTTTTGACAAATACGATGTTTTGACAGCGTAAACTGATACTGAAACAAGTTTCTAAACGTCACTGACATTACTTCTTGGAGCAGAAATAAAAGTTTATTGCAAATTACAATTTAAAAACTAATATCTTTTCCACTGGTCGCTCGAGTGCGCCATCGGAGTATCTCCATCTTATTTTAATCTCATGTAAAAACAGGATGGAGATACTCTCACAGTGCACCATCCTCTGTGTTGGTTAAAACAAGATGGAGATACTTTAAGAACGCACCCGAGCAATCAATTTTTATTTCTTTTATTCGAAATTAAGTTAGTTTAAACTAGGGGTTTCCAATTAGGGCATTTAGTCGACTTAATTAAGATCTGTGGCCCGTATTCATAGATGCGAATTAAGCAAATGCTTAAAATCGCCCTTCCTAAGTTCGACTTTTATGTTAAAATGATCTTAAGTTCTTTATCCACACTTAGAAATGAACTGTGTATCAATATTTTTTAGTATTTTTTACTTTCAGCAACAGAAATTAAAATCGTTTGTCATTGCAAAGAAGACTTCCTTACTTCATTCATCCTTCGAGAATAAGTGTACCTCATTTGGGTGACATAACTATGATATCAGGTGTTTATTTGCTCGTGGTAGGTTCTTAAAAAGGTACCAATAAAGTTAAATAAAACGTTAAAAGTGAAGTCATTATCCAGAATTTTGTACAAAATTCAAATTCAAGCCATTATCATCATTTTGTACAAAATTCTACATATTCATTTTACTTTTAATGTTTTATTTAACACTATTGGACCTTTTTAAGAACCTAACCGACCTAAAGATCCGGTCTTTACTTATGCATGTATCACAAAACGATGACTTAAGAAATAAAACTGTTCTAAAAAAGGTCATTGCTTAAGAAGTTTTTAAACAACGACCGTCAATTTTAATTTCTTATACACCTATATTTTTTCTTACTTAAATTTATTTATATTTAAATATTTATATTGTTTACAAGTCTAAATGAGAACTTTTGTGTAACTATCAGCAACTTATACATTCTAACAGTAGACCTTCGTGTCTGTTTATTGTTCACGCGAATACAACAATTAGCAAGAAACTATTTAGTTATTTAATCTACACAAATCGTTTGTTACGAAAAAATTTAAGTTTGGAAGGAGGTCCACGGTAATTTAAAAATTACCCTGTCAGGGATTTCGATGCTTAAAAAAAGGTTGGGAATCCCCTAATTTAAATCAAGAGGAAGATGGCGGAACGTGCCCCCTTTCTCCGCAATATTCGCTGCGCTCTTGATCTTTCTTGCTCGTTCTTTTCGTGTTTACTGTGTCCAGGCCTGGTTGCTTGATTTCCTTAAGAAATTGCAGCAGAGAGCTTTCGAAAACCTCCACATTTGGAGTCTGCCATGACTTGAGATAGCAAGAAACGTGGTACCTATGTCTTTTTTTTTATTAATTGTGTATAAACAAAACTGAAAATCAAAGTAAATTGAGATTAACTGCTGATAAGGAATATAATTGGGCATTTTTTTCCTAAAACTATACGTATATGTATAAGTTGCCACAAAACAGTGTCCATTTTCATGAAATATCACAACTACATGTGTTTAGCGCGAAGTGAAGAGTTTCATCAAGGCTTTTTCTAAAGAGAAAACCATTTTATGTGAGCAAACAGCTGCAATTTTCACCAAGAAATAACAATGTTTAGTAAATAAACTAATAACTTATACAAAGGTGCATTTAAAATGTCAACAGTAAGTTAGATCAGCTGGTTATGAGCGGTACAGACATACGTTCGCAGAACCAACGCTAACTGCAAACGTGTTTGTACTTGAACATAATAATAATAAGTATAATATGTCTGTCGCAAATGGTATCTTTTGTTTAAGCCTAATCGTTCAATGAAACCCCTTTGTCAGGTGATGAATTCCTTAGAATTATTGAAGTTGGAAATTATTGATTGCCCTTTGCTCGATAATTCCAATTGACGTCAGTAAGCTAGCTAAGACGTGAATCATAAATTACAGGAAACAAATTATGTCTAGATAATGGCCGATGGGGCGAAATAACAGTTGTGAAGGTGCATATTTAGGCGGCTTGTCCACGTTAAGAATTTTCGTTCGTCATGTAGCGTTGGAAAATGTACATTTGACATAATATAAGCAAAAAAGTGACGTTGTATGTTTAATTCTACACTTTTCATAATGGCCCAAGTCGACTTGACATTACTAAAATGTTTAGAAAACGAAGTCATATATTCTAATAGGCCATTCACAACGAATATTCCTGTATTTGCGATTTCTGATGAATTCGCTACTTTCTATTTCTGATGAATTCGCTACTTTCTATTTCTGATGAATTCGCTACTTTCTATTTCTAAAGAATTCATTTAAACGAAAATGTATGCGGTGGGCCCCAAGGTTGGTAGAGCTGAACTGTGTATTAGGAGGTTGCTTTGATCCAGAGGGGCTCTAACTCGTTACGTCACGCCACGTGAAAAATGCCATTAGCATATTAATCAGGTTTTTACATTATACGATCAATAGGTCCACATACTAATTGATTCCATTTTTAGTGAAGTAGACTAAGCTTTAGAAGACAGATTAAAACTCACTCTATTTACTTCACAGTAAGGGAGAGAAGTTTCGTGTGACGTCACGAATTACGTTTGCAGGGAAATAACATATTTAAATGGGAATGAGTCAACCTGCTAGATGCGATATTATTTTTACGAACTTTGGTGGGCCCTAATTGTTGATATAGAAGCGTTCGTCCGATTTTTACAAAACAAGTCGCACGAAAACGTATCCAATGGACGACAAGCCTAGAAAGTTAACTCATGTGAAGCTAGGTTATAAAAAACCGGAAGCTCTTAGAAAGAGAAAATGTCAAGACAATGGGCTAATCATAACGAATCAACTTATTAACGTAGTCGCAGACCAATCAAGATTTGGCTGGAGTTTCATCATTTTGGGCGCCCGATTTTAATCTGTTGAGCCTTGACGTGCGTTTATCGCACTAATTACTCCGTTTTTTTTTCTTTTTTAATCGCCATCCGTCTCGTTATCTGCAGGCGGATAGGAGAGATTGTTGCAAATAAAACGGCAAGGTCGTGCGATGCAGTAATCAGGGGGGTCTTTTATCAAATTAGGCCTCATTCATACTTGCTCGCTATGATAGGAATCACAAATTCATGCAGCATTTATTTCCATATACAATACGGTGTATGTATTCAAATATTATTTTTTCTTTATGAACTTGAAAAAAGCGCTTTTCGACATTTGTTCGATTGACGGATATGTTCGACAACATGTGCGTCAATAAGCTCGAGCTCACGTCTTGAGTTTTCGGTATTTTTCCAGAAGCCTACTGCTTGTCAACGTCTTGACCAACCTGTGATCGCACAAGCAAACTAGTTTCTGCGAGCCATGTTGTCGAACATGTTCCCTAGTAAGTGGCCTGCTTTATGTATTGGCAGGTTGCTCAACATGTTCGTAAGTCGCAGACTTCTGGAAAAATACTCAAAAGCCAGCATGCGAGCCCAAACATATTGCTGTATGTGTAGCAAGCCACTCAGTAGAGAACATATTGGCCAACATGCTCGACAGCATGTTGGCCAACATATTGCAAAAATGGCAACTGCATTGTATCTTGCTTTTATGTATAGAATACAAAACCGAAACGAAAAATAGAGCTTGTTATTTAAAATACGCGACTTCTGGTGTAACCGAAAGTGTACAATTCCCTCTGAAGTAAGTGTAAATTTCCAATTTCTTATCTAAATTACTTTCCTGAAAAATTTTAATGAACAGTTTGTGTAAATAACCTTGTGTAGGTTTTGCAAAATTACAACATTGTTATACAAGTACAAGTTTGGCAACTATAATAGCTGTGCGATTAGAAATTCAGAATGAACGTGAGTTTAAAGTTTCAAGAAGGTTGTGCTTTTGTTACTTATTTAGACTTTTTAATATTAATTACCTATCGTTATGTATAGGAGGCCCATAGTTTCGCTCGTTCGTGCGCAAGATGACATCTATTCAGCTCGTCAGTTTGCTGAAATTTGGAACGTTCGCGAACGTTTTGCGAAGCATTGTTATCCTGCCACACACGCAGATACTTTCCGGCGCTCCAGGCTCGTGACGGACTTGGAACGCCTGCCGACGAAGTTCGCCACGAGCCGGGTTACGCTGTTGCCCACAGATTAGGTGCACACAGCTTTTCTGACAGTCTTGGAACGTACGCTCCAAGAACGTAGGTCAAATCTCGTCGCGTAAATACTTTTGCATTTGAAACGCAAGGAGCGCGTACGCAATCATTACGCATTTGGCGCATTTCTGAACTTTCCAACTGGGCGGAAATGCCACGCGCCACTCCAAATCTGTTAAATTATGCACTTACACTACTAAAGGTTTGGAGTGCGCACTCAAGTTTCACTTATTATTTAATTAATTAATACTTGATTTGCCGATAAACGTAGTTTTAAAACAACAATTAGACTTTTTGGCCCATGTAGTTGGAGCGAAGATTTTCCTTCCTAAATATACGCGTCAAGTCAGGTATTCCGCGTGCCAGGAGCGTCGGAAAGTACGTGCGTGTGTGGTGGGCTAATTGAGTTGCGGTTTGGACACACCTTGACGTGGATGACACACTCCATTTTCGAACTTCTCTAGTAAAAGATTTTGTTTTGTTTGAAATTAAACTGAGCGTGCACAAACTATCTAATTTTTTTTTATGTATCGACAAGTTAAGGTAAATATTTGCGAACGGACTTTCCTAAACGCTCAGTTTCAAACAAGAAGAAATTTTTCTATAAAAAATAGAAAACTTCGAAAACAGAGTGCACGGCACGGCGCGTTTGATCTTTAAAAGTGAAGAAAAAAACTGAAAACGCAAGGTAATAATTTGAGTAAACTCTTCTTAACCAAAGGATTAAACACATGTTGAAAAAAGATTCGTCGAAAAGAAGCCTTGAGTCATTATAAAATTATTTTATAGTGATCTTGTTTTATTTAGTGTTCTTATTTTAACCTTGCCTGTATTTTGAATTATTACTTACTTAAATATTTAAATAAAACTCTTTTTAAATTTTTAATTGTCTAGTAAATACCTAATGCAAAAACAAGTTGTTAGACAATGTTTAAATAAAACTCTTTTTAAATTTTTAATTGTCTGGTAAATACCTAATGCAAAAACAAGTTGTTAGACAATGTTTAAATAAAACTCTTTTTAAATTTTTAATTGTCTAGTAAATACCTAATGCAAAAACAAGTTGTTAGACAATGCACTGTCGTTATCGTTACTTTCGTTGAAATAACAATATTTACTGAAGAGGCCCCAAAAAGGATCGTAGCAGTTGTCCAGGGGATGCACGGGAAGTCCACCGCAACCTCGAAACTGACTTACCGCATTGGCGTGATTTGATTGTTTCGTGCGAGATGACATTTTAGTTGCATTGATTCGTCATTCTGTCATAATTTTAGGTCAAAAATTGGCCGTAAACGCAACACTGTTGGATCTTAGTACTTAGTAATTTTGGACAAAGTAGATTTCACCGGTTGTATCTGATGGGAACCGAGGATTTCGCCACTGCCAACTTCCTTGAGTGGCGAAAATACTCAAAATTGTTTCCAAAAGTAAGCAGGGAGAACTCTGTGTGTTGTCGAGGAATTACAAGACACTCACTTCGTTCCCCTCCCTACACCATTTCAGGCACCTTCAGCTTGCGTCGATAGCAGATCGATTATTGCCATTGCGTAGTCATTTTAGGAAGGCACTTTTTATCTCGCGTTCGAAGTCCCGTGCTCTGATTATCACCGTGCGCTGATATGAAATGCTTACGAATCGATTGTGTAAATGTAAACCAAGAAACAGGCTTCAATGAGAAATTAATTACTTAAGTCACTTGATTTCAATAATTATCTTTTACTTCTGGTTACATAAGAAACACTTTATTTCAGAATCAGAGAGGTAAAATCGAAATGGCCAAGACGAAAACAAAGTATGACACAGACAAAAGAAAGTTGCCGGAAGGCACGCGTCCTTCCAATCCCCGCTCAGATCCTTTCTTCGTACAGCAATCTACTAGTGCCTCTGGTATTTTCAAAAAGAGAAGCAAAAGCAACCAAAAAGAGGAAAGACCTTTCAGCGAAAAAATTAAACAAGGAAGTAAGAGCGACCAAAAAGAGAAGAAAAGACCTTTCGACAAGAAAAAATGGCGATTGCAGAAATACAGCAAGAAATATAAAATGCAACAGTGGGAGGAGAAACGAAAGAGGGTCGCTTTAAAAGAGTACCAGAGGGATTTGCGCGATGTCCAGGAGGCAAAACTCGACGTCCAAAAAATATACCAAGAAGAAGAAGAAGTGCAAAACGTCGACGACGCTGTGGAAAATAAGGAGAAAGCCAAAAGATTTTCCAATCCCAAGAGAGCGCATTTGGAATTTGAAAGGATCAAAGAGGAGAAGCAAAGGAAGAAGGAGGAATTTACCAAAATGAAGGCAGAGCGCGACGTGGCCTTGAAACAAGCGAGGAAGTCAAAAGCAGAAAAACACAAAAGGCTGACAAAGAAAACCCGGAAGGGCCAACCGATCATGAAGGACCGCTTGGAAATGCTGTTGCAACGAATTCAAAAGTCGTTTGATTAAATATTAAACATCATCATCAATAAAACTGCTATGCAGACGTCTCTTCTTTTTATTTCGTTCGAATTTGACAGGCTTGGCAAAATGAGAGGTCACTTGATTATATCATTTTTACGTAGAAATCATTTCGAAGAGAGAAATTTGTGCGTGCATCGCATGACCGCAAAGTCTCATTTACAGTCAAAACAACAATCGATTATCGATTCGAAGTTATCGGGAAGACGTCACGTTTCTAAACATTGCCGGGAAATTTCGTGATTCAGCGCCGAGGACGTTGCTCGATTGTTTTTGTTCGGCTTTCTGAGCTGCTGTCATTGTGAACAAACATTGTGTAATATTATTCTAAACGAGAATAGCAAAACGCAGTTTCTTGGTTTACAACAAATCAATAAAATGTTCGCAAACATTAAAGAAAAGAAAAAAAAAATAAGCATCGGATGTCGAGATGTGCTTATTTTAAGTGCCACAGTTTTACATTTTTGTGTGGCCTTAAAGGTGCACTCAGACGTGTACACTTTTCGAGTTTAATACAATAAAAAATCACTCGGTATATCTGAATAGGGCCTAAATAGGACCCATAGACTAGTACGAAAAAACTTTTTCGAAAAATCCAACCCATTTGATGATGATACTTTTTGACGATCACTGTATATGCGTCGCTGGCAAATGGTTATTTTAGCCATTTCCTTGAACAAACAGCTTCCTAACACTCGTTTATGTATTTGATTCAATGGTTAAACCATGTAGCAAGTCAGCTAAGAATGATTGGGCCCTCAAAACACGATCTGTCCAAGTTGTTTTGCAAAAAATAACTTTTTAGAAATGTTGAAGGTGTTCCAGACCTTTCCCACATTTTATTATTTACGGGAACCATTAATTCGCAATGTTCCAAGATTTTGATGGCCTGATTATGTTTCACACACTGTTTTAGGGCCGGCTTTCAATCACAAGTTAACTTTAACCTTCAGTTTATTGCCATGGAAACAATTGTCTTCGTACTTGTTACCATGGAAATAAACCGAGAGTTAGGACTAACCTGTGATTGAAAAACCGGTCCTTAAAGAGATATATACTCGTCGAAACATAATCAGTGAGCGAGCGCGTTAATTGTTGCGAATGAGATATGATCTGCTGGTACAGCACTGCAAGTAAGTTCAACAACTTGATTTTCAATTGACAGCATGGAATCCCTTCATTTAAATGCTAATTTAGCCTCCTACGTTAAATATTACGATTACTATTTCCTAGAATTACAGCCCTTAGCCAGGCGATCTATTTTTTTATTGATTGATTATTTGTAAAAATCCAGTTCGCTAGAAATTTCATCCTTTTTTGTAAATCTTCTACACACTTGTGATGTAGGCGACTTCGATGCGTATCTAATCTGTGATGTGGTTATCAGTATGATAGCATTAAATATAACAGGTGACCATGAATTTGAAATTAGTCTCACTACATAAATAAAATTGCAAACTTTATTAAGCAGCGGCGCCATACGGTCATCAGTATTATTGTGCAGTATTAAGTTGTAATAAATTAATTATAAGATAGGTGAATACAATATGCCCAGGTTGTCGACATGCCCACATTTTTTTTTTTGTTTAAATCTGCAATAATATGACCGGGGCCTTACGAACGAAATAGCTTGCCATACACGCAGATACTTTCCGACGCTCCAAGTCCGCCACGAGCCGGGTGCGCTGTTGCCCACAAATTAGCAAGCCAAATTGAAATATTTAAACGACAGGTTTGAATAAAAACTTCAAGAATGTGTATTCTAGCCAATAAATGGCCCAGTAGCTCGTGTCGACAATGTTTCGTTTATTTTTTTAATTATTAATACCTGATTTGTCCGTAAATGTAGTTTTAAAACATCAATTTACACTCGCGAAACTGGATGCACGTTTTGGCTCGCGTACTTGGAGCGAAGGGTTATCTCCCTAAACATGCGTGCCAAGTATTCACGTGCCAGGAGCGTCGCAAAGAACGTGCGTGTGTGGCGGGATAAGAGATGGGCGTTAAAACCGGCCGATTTTCGAAATTTGCAGATTATTGTGAGCAATATAAACAAATCATTTTTTTCAATAATAAAACATTAATTTATGTTAATAAATTATAAACTGGCCATATTGTATTCACCTACTTTAGCTTATTTTGAAAGATTTTACAGAATATTATGCGCATAAAAGTGGTTTTATTTTATTTTATAATAAGAAATTTGTATCCTATGCGGGCAAGATTGTGCAATTTTATTTACATGCCTAAGGGCCAGTTATACTAAGACGGTTCAAGGGGACGTTCAACCGTGAACAAAGTCAACAAAATCGCATCAAATTTAATTTATTTTTATAACGCATTTCTTGCCGTATGTCCCTAAAATTCTATGCGAATTTGTTTACTTTGAATCTGGTTCATTTCAACGACCCCTTGAACCGCCTTGGTACAACTGGCCCTAAGTGTACAAAGTTTCATACTTAAAAGCCTCGTTTTCATGGTGAGAGTTGATGTGATAGTTGTTCTCGTGAGAATAAGGGCTGAATTCAGAGACACAAAACGAGTATCACTTGTACCCCTTTTGAGTCGAAAAATTCGTTTTTACGATGAGAGTTTCTATGATAGTTACTATGGTGAAAATAACTTGATATCAAAAAAGCAACTATCTTAGAAACTATCATCGTGTCAATTACTTGAAAGTAGTTTTCACGCTATCAAGACACAACTTTAGTACTTTCTAGTCGTCTGACTACAGCTATTCCAATTGTATTTCAGATAATTCCAGCTGTATTTCAGATTAGTAAATTGTATTTAAGAAATCATCAATTGTAATTAGTTCAGATTAGTATATTGTATTTCAGAAAGTAGTAAATGTAGTTCAGATAGGAAAGCATCGTTTGTAAAAAAACAAATGCTGTAATTATTTCTTATCTGAAATACAAATCATATTTTCTGAAATACAATTTACTTTGTCTGAAATTTGTTTTAGTTTTCTGAACTACAATTTATTATACATTTCATGTTTCTGAAATACAATTGAATCTGTTACTTTCTGAACTACACTTAGAAAAAGTGTAGACAATTGAGAGTAGCTCTCGTGATAATGGAATTCGTCGAAAACACTCGTTCTTACGATGATAGTCACTCTTACGAGAAGAGAAGAAACTCACACCGTGAAAATGAGGCTCAAGTCTCTGTGTGTTTGATGAAATTGGTTTTCAGAAACGTATACAAAGCGTGTCCCTGAATTGGGCCCTTACTCTCACTAAACAAAAAAGAATTTTTTTTTATACTTCTTTCACGTACCATGGTACCATGTTTCCACAGACTGCGGCGTCATGAGAAGAAAATTGACGTCTTTGACTGCAGATCATGGTTTGACCAACTATGTATGTTATTAGGACATCATACCTTAAGCCCCAGTTTTTCAATAATTGATTGGGAAAGTGACTGTTAGCCTCATCCAGAAAGTGTGTTTATCAAACTACTATGGTAGTCTTAACAGTCCTTGTAACATGGAGGGAAAATAATAGACGGTAAATTTGATTCCACCCTTTTGGTGTTTGACTTCATTTAATTTGGCCATTGAAGTATCTTATGATTTAGCAAACGCTATAGCTTGAATAGGAAGCTACATATAGGTATATATCTCGTCAACCGCCAAATTGTATTACAATTTGTATACAGGTTTCGACCTTCCAAAAATACCATCCAGAACTTGATATCGATGATTGAAAACAGAATTCGATTTCCTTGTGATAGTTGTTCATGTAATAACGTCTTGTTTACTTTTTTTAACAAAATTGTTTCCTTTTTCTGGACTTCGCTTTAAAACCAACGTTTCTTTCTTTGCGTTTTTAAACTTCCGACAAACTTTGATCCTTGCGTAACTTGTGAAACAAAATATGTATAGAATTTCGTACCGTATCAAATAAATATTCTTGAAGAATTAGTATACATATACAAGTCTGATTTAGATATACAGTGTTGGGTAAAAGTCAGTGACTCCATAGAAGTATCTCAGGGAGGGTTTTATGGATTGAAATGAATTTTTCTTCAGCAAGATAAACCGATGTATAGCAGAGAGAAGCATAATAACTACTTCTTAATTATCGTTAAAATCCAGTACATTGTTTCTGTTTTTTTCTAAATTTTATGCAAATCCTTTTACAGCGCCATTTTAAGAATCATGCTATCATGTACTTCTCCAACGTTTAATTTTTTCTGTTAGCAAATTGGAGAAACAACAAAGCAATTTCTGCGTTTGATTTTAATTTGAAACAAAAAGAGACGTGTGAAATCCACTGTTATTATCTTATCATCGCCTCGCACGAAACAAATGATTAATTCACAGCCACTTGTGTTTTATGATTCAGCATTAATTGTTGCGGTGATTTGTTAAAGAAAAAGTGGAACTGTGTTACTTAAACAGGAACTTGTATACTCACGTTGATTTTTTTTTAACACTTACATATTAAATGTGGGCACGCGTTGCCTCGTGATACCAGGCTTTATCAATTCATATTCGTTCAACTGGTCTGGTCTTTTTATTATCGTCATTGCTTTGTCCCGGACTATATCTAATAGTATAAGCTGGGGCTTACGTGTTAAAACCGAGTGTCCACCGTACTGTCCCCGAATGTACTGATGGAACGGTGGCCCGAGTTCAGAATCGCCCGTGATAACCGCTGACGATAAGGACGTGGGGGACTATAAAAGTCCCCGTTTGACGTGATTCACGATTACATTCGAAAGGTTTCTGCGCGATAGAACAAGTCTCCAGTTGTGGGGCCCGTCAGTGCCTTACGCTGCGCCCCAGCCGGTCACCAGTAATCCAAATTTTCCTATATTTTCAATTTTTCGGCCAGGAACAGTGCAGTGCAATTTTCCGGGACCTGAACTCTTTCTCTCTCTCTTTATTTTTTCAATCTGACCGGCTGGTGGTTTGGTTTTCGCGTTGTGAATGATTTTATGCAGCTTTAGGAAGAATTCTTCTTGCTTACATCATAAGGTATTGTTTTTTTTAAATTAAAACATTTGGCGATTAAGTTTTTTTGTTTCTAATCACAAGTCACTAAATTTTCAAGTATTTTTTTTTTATAAATTATTTTATAAAAGGTGGGAATGCAGCAGTTCTCCCATGACAACTAACTATTGCTCAATTATTTTTTTAACGGTGTCTCTAAAAAAAATCGCAATGCATATATTCAAATTGTCCCAAGATTTGTTGTTGAATTATTTCGAACCTACAGGATATTAAAAAAAAAGTAACAAACTTCAACGGAGAGTTGTTGTATATCCTAAAAGTGGCGGTAAGTTAATAAACCTATGTAACGTATGTCCAGTTACATAAATGTTTATGAAAAATGATCGTCCGTTAACAAAAGATCGACGTATTTTGACAACAGTTTAGGTCGCGTCATCGCGCGGTTGATTTTTGACCTAATCGAGTAATTGACAAAATGACTTAACTGTCTGTCAACGGATTATTACTTTAATGAATAATTTATCTAAACCTAGATAGTAAAGTGTCACACAATATTTTGTACAAAAAAAAACACATTTTATACATGTATTTTATGAAAAAAGTAAAATACTTGAGTATAATATTACATTTTATACGTCAGTGTGTTATACAGTACTTTGTACACGTGTGAATAAATGAGTTCTTTATATTTGAAGACTTTATTAATAGGTTTTTACATGAATGACATTAATTGTACTCGTAACTACAACAAAAACCATAGATAACTGGATAACAAATAAATCTAAATAACACTATTACAGCCTTGTGTTATACAGTTTTAGAGAAAACGTATAATACCCTAACATCCCTGCTTTGCACTTCGGGGGGTAGCATCTCAGCGACTTGGAGCCTTATTCCCGAATCGAGGGAAGAAACTCGCAAGAGAACGACGTAACGTCAAAATGACGTAATTCTCTTACGGTTCATGTAGGTTTGTAGGAGAGTCTACGTCATTTTGACGTCACGTCGTTCTCTTGCGAGTTTCTTCCCTCGATTCGGGAAGTAAGCACTAGGAGCCTTATTCTCGAGTCTATGGAATAAACTCGCAAGAAAATGTGTCGTTAAAATGACGTAATTCTCTTATGATTTATAGAATTTGGTATGAGAGCTTACATACGTCTTTTTCACGTCACTTTTTCGTGCGAGTTTGCTCTCTCGATTCGAGAATTAGGCCCTAGGAGCCTTATTCTCGAGTCTAGGGAACAAACAGAATGTGACGTCAAAATGACGTAATTCTCTTATGATTTATAGAATTTGGTATGAGAGCTTACATACATCATTTTAACGGCACTTTTACGTGCGAGTTTGCTCCCTCGATTCGAGATTTAGGCCCTAGGAGCCTTATTCTCGAGTCTAGGGAACAAACTCGCAACAGAATGTGACGTCAACATGACGTAATTCTCTTATGAGTTACAGAGTTTTGTATGAGAGCCTACGTCATTTTGACGTCACGTTCTCTTGCGAAATTTCTTCCCTCGATTCGAGAATTAAGCCCTAGGAGCCTTATTCTCGAGTCTCGGGAACAAACTCGCAACAGAATGTGACGTTAAAATGACGTAATTTTCTTATGATTTATAGAATTTGGTATGAGAGCTTACATACGTCATTTTAACGTCACTTTTTCGTGCGAGCTTGCTCCCTTGATTCGAGAATTAGGCCTTAGGAGCCTTATTCTCGAGTCTAGGGAACAAACTCGTAAGAGAATGTGACGTTAAATTGACATAATTTTCTTATGATTTATAGAATTTGGTATGAGAGCATACATCCGTCATTTTAACGTCACTTTTACGTGCGAGTTTGCTCCCTCAATTCGAGAATTAGGCCATGGGAGCCTTATTCTCGAGTCTAGGGAACAAAATCGAAGAGAATGTGACGTCAACATGACGTAATTCTCTTATGATTTATAGAGTTTTGTATGAGAGGCTACGTCATTTTGACGTCACGCTCTCTTGCGAGTTTCTTCCATTGATTCGAGAATTAAGCCTTAGGAGCCTTATTCTCGAGTTTAGGGAAAAACTCGCAAGAGAATGTGACGTTAAAATGACGTAATTCTCTTATGATTTATAGAGTTTTGTATGAGAGCGTACGTCATTTTGACGTCACGTTCTCTTGCGAGTTTGATGCCTAGATTCTAGAATAACCAGAAGGAGTGGAGAATTGGTGATTTGAGGAACTCTGCTTGATCTTGATAATTTGAATTTCTTTCTCTGGAGTTATTTAAAAACTTAGTGTACGCAGAACCAATAATTATTTTAATATTTATTATATTTTTGAGAAGTTTCATAAAAGGTCATAAAATTTTGACCCTACATTAGAAAGTCTTATACAGTGTTTACCCTTTTTCGTATATTACAAATTAATGATAATTGTTTAACCCCTTATTCGTTTCAGATTTGATAGAAACAATTTATGTTTTACATTTTTCAGAAATAAAGTGTCGTTTTATTAGCTTCTGCCTTCCTCCCTTAAAGTGGCGATATTCGTCTTGAAAAAGGTTTTCGTTTAAATAAAATTTTCTTGACATTTTATTCTTTATAAGTAAAAAGACCCGTAAATTCTAGTTCCAGATTTTCGGAAAATGGATAGCACATGATGAAGGCTTGACAGGACATTTAGATGAAGTTTTTTTTTGTTCTGTGTATTTTATCAGTATTCTGTTAATCAAAAATTAAAATATTTCATTCAAATTTGGGAAGTGAGGTTAATTCGTAATTCTAAACAACTTTCCTTAATAATCTTTGCTGATTAAAGCTGCGTTCCTTTTGCCACGAACCTTACCTTAGATCAGATAAGTCTCATTTTCGTTAGCATGAACAAGCAAGTTTGAACTGGGATTTCGACCTCCCACCTTGTGGCTCGAACACTTCTATTGGTTCATTGGTTGCTAAGTCAAAATATTCGTCCAAACTTACTTGTTCATGCCAAAGAAAGCACCTAAAACAAGGCCTGATGTATTTTTTTAGTTTCTCGTACTTTGTTTCCGTTCGTAGTATGCAAGACAAAAGTCTTAAAATTTTAAAATGTATGCTTTAAAAGGATGTATGTACCATTGGCGAAAATTTAAAACCGATCTCTTAATCAATTAAAAAAAAGAATGGACGAGTGTTTAGTTATGAACTGAAAGACAATGTATACAACAAAACAGCGATAGATGGCGCCACAGGAAAGGCTTTATTAAGAGACAGGTGACATTTTACACAATTGAAATTTCTCTTGCATGAGTATTGATAAAATTAATCAATAGAAGGCGTTAACAAGAAGAATTTAAAAAAAGAAAACATCAATGTTTTACCCTAAAGAATGTAAATCGACAATAGATGTCGCAAAGAAAACGATACTTAATTCTAAGCAACATTTGGTTTAAATTATGAGTTAGAAATGGTTGCGCTATGCGCTGACCAATGATTAGTGTGCATCGCTGTGCGAATGCGTAACATACGTTCGCTATACTCAGCGCATTGTGTTGTTATGGCAACGCCCGAAACATCCGAAGTATGATTATAAAGAAAATCATATTTTGTTAGATATCAATTGAAATGAGTTTCGGAAATAAGAAAGACAATGAATGTATATTGTTTAAATTCGCCTGAGGAAAATTTCTCACGAAAAATGTCAGCAATTTTGAAATATGAAATGGTTAGTCATTAGAAATAAATAAAGTTCTCGTTCGCTATCTAAGTACTTAACTATCCGAAAGGAATTGAAAAAATGCGGTTGCAATTTATCGACTACATTAAATTTTTTATTTGTTACAAGTAAGTATTCGATGCAAACTCTCTTTGAAACGGCATTCTAAAACCGTACACGTAAGCATTTTCCAGCAAATTTCTCAGGCAAGGTATCAACTGAATTAATATTTACCTGCTAATTACTAACATATACCGAGTTGTTCTTTGGCTTACATAAAAGTCGAGATGTGCTAATTCGCGAAGGTTCAAACACAGCAATGTAATGATTCACCTTGCATAGTTCAAAGTACAACAGTTTCTTTAAGCATTTCATATTGATTGTTATGCTTGTTACGATTGATTTATAACAAGCATAATGATTGAATTCCTAAAAATTGTATTCTCTTCAATTGATTGGGGGTTTCTCTTACATCTCAATCTTCAATTATTGCTGGATATCAATTGAAATGAGTTGGTGCTTACAGAATACACGTAAATGTCTTAATTTAAATCAAGCGGGTTATTTAATTTAAATGATTAATGAATTGTCGTTTTTATTATATAGGGTTGTGTTGTAACACGAGTTACACCAGCTGCAAACAGCGAACGTCTCCCGTTCAACTGGAAACTCTACCTGAACGGGGAACCCCCTTGGTGGTGCTAGCCGCCTTGTAAGCTTTGAGAAACACCCACATACCTCACACACAACCTGCACCAATCTGAGCGCAGGCTGCCTCCTTACTTATTTCGACTAGAGATTTTAGCTGTATTTAACAATCGACCACTTCGTTCTTCCTTCCGCCGACCAATATGAATATCAGCAACTTGGATGAACGCGTTCACGTCCTGGACGCCCACACCGACGTCTGGAGTGTGATCAAGGAGATCGCCGAGTCTGGCATGCAAGAAGATGCGTTTTACGTTTGCGACATCGGCGATATTGTCCATAAGCATAGGATTTGGACCGCTGCAATGCCAAGAGTTAAACCACATTACGGTAACTACAAAAAATATTAGACTAAGGAAAACAAAACGTCAATGCAAATTTGCGATTGAAAGCATCAGAGGTGGGATTGGATGCAGTGACGTCATCTACTGATGCATACAACAGATTAGGAATAGCCTTCAACTAAAACTGTTTCTAACCTCAAAAAAGTAGATTTACGTCAAGCTAATCTGTAATTCCGATCAAAGATTTCTTATTACTGTGACTTTAACAAAGTAATATTTTTATCAACCTCGTTTTTTTTTTTCTTCTTTCTTTGTGCAGCCGTGAAGTGCAATGACAGTCTCACTGTTTTGGAAGTTCTCGCCGCTCTGGGCACCGGCTTCGACTGTGCCTCAAAATCCGAAATCAACAAGGTACTATCTCTGGGAGTTGAACCGAACCGCATTATCTTCGCCAATCCAGCCAAACCTGCCAGCCACATTCGCCACGCGGCCGCCACAGGAGTCAATTACATGACCTTCGATAACGAGTCGGAATTGCACAAAGTGAAAAACCTGTTTCCCGACGCGAAAATGGTCATCCGCATTAGATGCGACGCAGCATTAGCACAATGCCAGCTTGGAATGAAATTCGGCTGCAATCCCTTCACAGAAGCACCGCATTTACTTCAGGTCGCTCATTCCCTAGGCTTAGACGTCGTCGGCGTTAGTTTCCACGTCGGGTCAGGCTGCAAAGACCCTCCAGTTTTCCGTAAAGCCATTGCGGCCTCGAGACAGATCTTTGATTACGCTCTTTCTCTTGGCTACGAATTCAACTTGCTGGATATCGGTGGGGGATACCCAGGCGACCACGGAACATCCATCGATAAGGTATTACTAGCTTTGTTCCAACCGCTCGAAAGATCGTACATTGTACAATCATGAGCATGCGCAGAAAAGTAAACAAAAAGACAAACATCTTGTTTACTGCGCATGCTCGGCCTTAGTCGTACAATGCAGGAATCTCATTAGCTTATTTATTTTTTTTTTTTTTTGTTTTTACAGATTGCAGAGATTGTCAACCAGGCTTTGGAGGATTATTTTCCGGGTCCTTCTGTTAATATAATCGCCGAGCCGGGTCGTTTTTACGTCAGTTCCGCTTACACACTTGCCTGCAACATTCACTCAATAAGAACAGTGGAAGTCGAGGATCCCGTAAGCAACTTCACCATCACCAATTACATGTATTACATTAACGATGGTGTCTACGGAAGTTTCAACTGCATTCTGTACGATCACCAAAAAGTTGTGGCGCAACCACTGAAGGTGAGATGGTTTGGTTCCTTTGCGGCACACTGTTTGTTGTTTTTTGATTTTTACAGAAATATCCAATTGGCAAATTGTATCCCAGTAGTATCTGGGGACCAACATGCGACGGGCTCGATCAGGTTCTCGATGATGTGCTGTTGCCGGAAATGAAGCTCGGTGATTGGATGGTGTTTGAGAACATGGGGGCGTACACGTTGCCAGTCGCAAGCCCCTTCAACGGATTTCCCATTCCAAAAGTGCACATTGTTGCTGACGAAGGGATCTGGTGAGTTTGTTACTTTATTATTTCTCATTTAATCAAATTTGTATTTTTTGTTCGTCTGTATTTCTCGTTAAAAAAATGCGTCGATTCTTAACATTTTTTACAATGTTGATTCTCCTCTCCATAATTTAATAAATACTTATATTTCCTTTTTTTTTTCTAAATTTTCTTTTGCCATAGTTGTAGACTGTTATAAAATAGTTAGTTTTTTTTTATTTACTTTCACTTCCATATTTAAAACCTTAATACTTGTTTCACATTCTTTTCTTTACTAATACTTATTTCTTTAACTTCTTTCGAATATCTTTCTATTTACTTTTCATAATTTTATCGCGACGCGTTCAGAAATTATATAATTTAGCGCACGGTATATTAGCAATTTCCATCTTACAATGTTGATGTTTCTGTTAAATATGATTTACATTTGTAATGTGCTGTTGTCTACCTTTTGATTTCCTTTTTTAAACGTATAAAAATATAAGATAAAGCACTTTACATATTAAACGTAGGGGAGGATTCTTCGATGCGCAACGTAAGCGTTCGTGATTTGTCGCAGCAAAAAAAGTCAAGGCTAATCGTAGTTGCGAACGATCCTCCAATGGGGGTGCCCCCTTACACAAGTGGGCCCACATTTCTCCTTTATTTTTTATCGATTTATTATTTACGATGTTCAGATACACTAAATCTGTGGGTAAAAATGATATCTACCTTTGTTTATTCAATAATTTCGTGTTCGCTAAAAGCAGTCTCTCATTTCTATATTATTCTTGGTTTATCATTTTCCTTGCTCCATTTTCATTTACTGTTAATCCGACGTTTCTTTCGCCCTGTTCCACCTACACTCGACCAAAGTATCCAATAATCTTTATTGATTCTTATCTTTCTCTTTGCCTCTTTTCTGTTTTTGTAATGCGCAAACATTTTATCTCATATTTCTGCATTTCCTGTAATAATTTTTTTTTTTTTGTTCTGTTGAGACTTCTTACATTCTGAGTGCCCATTCTTATGACTTCATTTTTACTTTTGATATTCCTTTTCCTTTTTCATTGTTTACAATTCCTTTCCGAGTTTTCCTTCTCAGTTTTTTGAAGGATCTTTAGAGCTGAGCTTTTTTTGTCATTCTATCTTATCATTTGTTTTTTTTCTGCCATTTTTCTTGTCCACCATTTCCTTTATTATGAGTTGTATCTCCCGTTCTCCTTTTAATAATTCATTACGTCTCTTCATAATCCATTCAAATTATTTTTAACTTTCGTTATATTGTTTTTTTTTTTCTCCTGAAAACTTTCCAACTCTGTTATTCTTCCGTAATTATATCTTGATGGTCATTTCTGTTTTTAATCTCTAATATAAAGTTTTCCATGCCGTCTTGCCTTAGTTTTTTTTAACATCTGTTATTTTCATTTTTCTCCATTTCTTCCTTTATTTTTGTCGTTTTTCTCTTGCTCTTTTTCATTGTCCGTGCTTTCGTTTTCTTGTTTCAGGCTTCTCGAACATTGTTTAATTTCTTTTACTTCTGTTAATGATTCTTTCTTCATATCCATCATGTTATGAATTCCATTATTTCCCCGTCTCATGACTTTTAATGTTTTTTTTTATGTATCTTAAAACTTTCCTCTCCATTTTCACCTGTTTTTTCCTTTCATTTTTCTTCTGAAGTGTACCTAATCACCGTTTCTCGTCCCTTATCCACGCGCATTTTTCCTTTTTATACATATATAGTCCGTCTTGAAATTACTCAAGCCTTTCGTATCACCCCCGTTTATTTGTATTCGTTATCACGATCATCGGCACTCCCCGTTTCCTGCTCTTATCACCTGACGCTATATTTGTTCGACCAGATGCTCGTGGCTCTAAACTATGACCTTGAATTCTTTCGTCCGATTTTTTGCATACTTTCCCACTTACGTGTTTGTGCCTCAACAAACTCTTTTTCTTTTTTTAACTTTTTTAATTTTAACAACAGGTTATTACTGAAGGACATATTTCCCTTGAGCGAAGACCATTTCGTAATTGGGAACGCTCGATCCAATCTCCGCATGGGACTCGACATCAGAGGTTCCGATTCGTGGAGTATCCCATCTCTCCCGATAACCATTCAGGAGCACGTCCTGGATTACGTCGACGTGGGTCCTATCGAATAAAACACGCGACCATTCTAAGATTCCAAATCTGTTTTTAATAACCGCGCATACATAATTATATAATTATTAAGGATGACAAATATTTTTTAAATGTTCTTCTCTCGTAGTGGTATAATTGTTAAATGCGTCTAAAATGATTAGGTGAGGGTTCAATAACCGCGACGACGTTGGGCGTTTCGGTTATTAACCGTCACCTTTTTAGTTGAGTAAGTAAGGGGGCAGCTCAGCTTAACCACAAGGCAAATATGTTGGGGCTTCCTAGGGAATTCTTTCGTTTATTTTATTTTCTTTTTTTTTCTTTTTATTCGGAAGAATTTTCCAGGCGGCTGTTTTTGTGTTGCTTGTATTTATAGGCATGTGTAAAACAAATACATGTAATGCAATTCAGTTGTTTAGTCTTAATTTCCTACCCTCCATCTCCTTACATCTTAGATAAGGAAAGAGAGGGGATGCCGCCGCACGCCGTATCCAACGCATTGGCGAAAAGTGTTTTGTTACCAGGGGGGACCAAATCAAGAACATTGAATTGAACCCAACTGGTATCTTTCCTTATCTATATGTTGATGATGATAATGGAAGAAAAATAAACGCAGACATGCGTAGCAGAATATATTGTTAGCACTTTTCGATAATTACATAAGATATTTATTTATCTATACATTAGAAAAAACGATTCATGCAGTAATATTAATAATAATGGTTACAAATGGGATAAATAAGTACTCCTCAAGGTCAAGGTGCATAAGTACCGTTTCAAATTTTATACTTAAGTAAACCTTATTTAAAATTCCGTACTTACCAAGCATTGAAAATTAATTTTTAAATAATTTTTCACCAACAATATACGGCACGATTTTTTTTTAATAAAGTAAAAAATGATCGATGTTAAAAATCAATTTTAAAAAGCACCATGACGGTAGAGTCCCGGATCAGTCGCTTCCCCACATCCTCAACGCAGTCAGAGCTTTGTTGAACATGTCGCACCATTCTATCCTTTCTTCTTTTGTATCCGCTGAGAGTAAATGTCTGAAAACAAAATCACTCTCTTGTGATATTACGGCCCGATTTCATAATCGAACTAAAGGAGACTTTAAAATAAAAGTCATATGCAAATTTGCGATTGAAAGCATCAGAGGTGGGACTTGATGCAGTGACGTCATCTACCGATGCGTACTATGGCATATAATGGCCCGATTTCATAATTGAATTAAAGGAGACTTTAAAATAAGTCATACGTCCAGAAAAATGCGATAACGTAGAATGTGGCTTTTATTTTTAAGTCTCCTTTACTTCGATTATGAAATCGGCCTTAAGAAAAGAAATAAACCATTAAAGTATTTTTTTTTTTTTTGATTTCCTAACAATAACGTTTTCGATTGATTGCGCTACTGCAGTCTTAAAGTATTCCCATCTTACTCTACACCTCATGAAATAACAAACAATGGAGATACTTTTGAGTGCTCAGGAACAACGAATCGAAACCGCAGTACCTTATAATGGTTTTGTCTCCTTTGCGAATGACCACCAAGCTCTCTTTATCCTCAGGCTCCGCCTTCCGCTCTCTTTCGATTAGAAACGTGTGCAACCGCGCACAGATGTCTCTGCTGACCGGTCCAACTTTCTCGGTGATAGCGCTTCTTAGATTAATCGAATCTATAGGTGCCTGCAAGTGTACTTTCCGTGTGATTTTGGGATGTTTGCCGATTGTTTTTTTTTTACCGACCTTCTTTTTTTCGTCGTCGGGGTATTTCCAGTAGCTCAAGGTGTCGCCGTTGAGAAGGCACCACCGTCGGTGCCAGGCACCAAAGCCGGAAACGTCTTCGAACATCGTGAGAAAGCCCTTGTACTCGACCGATACGGCAAGCTCACAGGAGACTTTCATCTCGATGCTACCTTCTAGAGGGCTCATAGAAGGAGCCTAAACGCACAGATTAAATTTTACATAACTCCTTAGCACGAACAATTTTGTATTATTGATTGTCCGTTCACTTTTTGATCAATTTATTTTGACTATGTACTTGGGACCAATAAATTATTATTTTTATTATTATAAAAATCTTAAGTAGCGACATCCCGCGATCGCTTTTTGACCTGACATTATTGTTACAGTTTCTTTTTTTCATGATTTCCAAATTCACCTACCTTGTTTAGAGTCCAATGTTTTTTATTCAAGGCTTGAATAGAAAACACAACGTATCCCATGAGGGCGAAAGTGGAAGTGCGTACGGCGTTCGGCCCTGCGGGTGATTCCCTCGGGGGCCTGATCATTCGAGATTCCTGCTTGGCTTTCTTCGGCGTCAACTTGCTACCGGGTTTCTTGTTTATGTGATATTTCACTTCGTGCGGAAGAACTTCTTCCTGCGCTTGCAGGCAGTAAACTTCGAAGGTGACGGTGAAGTCGCTGAAAATGTCCTCCAGGCGGACGCTTCCGGGAATGTGCAGTTCTTGATCGGGATTTTTGCTGGAGGTTGCCACCGTCGAAACCAAGTGGGTGGTAAGCACTTGTTCTCCGCATTTGATCAAGCAGACAACATGATGTCCCTTACCACCAGCTGGAAAAACCATTCCTTTTTGTTTTTTGATTGAAATGGTGCAATTTTAAATATCGCATTCACGGAAACTGTTACGGTGTGAAAAATCGCTTTTCAGGAAGCATCCTGTATATTGAGTTTTAGATCGCATTTATTTTCGATTGCACAATATCAAGAAATTGAGAGAAACGTTTCATGCCGCGACTGTCGCGTCGGCTTTTATTGCGTTATTAAAAAATAGTTTCTTTTACCATCATCTCTCGTCGCCAGAATTGAACGGGATTCGTAAAACACAAATGATCTCATGCTATTTTGGTGCAACTCGGACCATTTTTCTGCATTCGTTTCAAAATATCCCGGCCGTAAAACATCGTAAAATTCTCGATGTATCGGCACTTTTTATGGCTTTAAATAAATAATACCGTTTGGAGTTTCAGGAAGCGTTGTATATTAAGTTTTAGATCGCTTTTATCTTCGATTGCACAATATCAAGAAATTGTGTGAAACGTTTCATGCTGCGCCTGTCTCGTCGGCTTTTATTGCGTTAAATTAGTTATTTTTATATTAAGCGCGCAAAACAAAGGTCTCTTGAGCGGTTAGGTTTTTTTGTCAAGGCAGAAAACACGTTCGAAAGCTCAAAAAACTGGCTTTGCATACGTAATATAACAACTTTTTTTCTACAGTTGCTCAAAAATGGGAGCTTACGCATTAATTTCAGTGCGCAAAATACGCGTCTTTTTTTTCGCCGTTAAAAAAAATTTGCGCACTGTGTCGAAAATGTCAGGAAGTTTTTTTTTTTTAAAGTCAGAAATTCTTTTCTGCGCACTTAAATTAATGCGTAAACACCCATTTTTTCACCAAAATAGTTTTTTTACCATCTGCTCGTCGTCGCTAAAATTAATTGGAGTCGTAAAACACAAATGGTCTCATGCTATTGCGGCGCAACTTGGACAATTTTCTTGCATTCGTTTCTAAATACCCCGGCCATAAAGCCGTATATCGTAAAATTCTAATAAAGCAAATAATACCGTTTGGAGTTTCTATTTTTAGGTATAATTCTCTCATCTTTTGATCTCTTGAAGCGCCTGCAGGCGCACTTCGTCTTGTCCGTGGGAATAGAGTGATTGTTTGTATTAAAATGGCGAGACAGTCATAAAATGCTGCCGTCGTCTACTTTTTTTTACATGACTAGTTCATGTGAATTACAATTCGTTGCGAGTTTTTATTTCGACGGAGAGATTATATTGCGTTCATACTCGACCTTTAACGCTATTGGAGTTTCTTTACGTCATCTGATACTCGGTTGGTTCGTGCTGACGTCACTATGTTTCCAATTCGTGCAAACCCTTCCTTCGAACATTAAGGGGGTAAGGCTAGTTTTGCATTTACTTTTGATTTCGTATTATTGAGAAATTGTGTGTGGGAAACGCTGCATGCTGCACCTATTTCGTCTGCTTTTATTACGTTAAAAATAGTTTTCTTATCATCACCTCTTCGTCGTTAAAGTTAACTGGATTTGTAAAACACAAAAAAATAGTCTTACGCATTGTTTTATTATCGTAATGCAACTCAGACGATTTTTTGTTTGATTATCGCCGGTCGGTATATCTTTTATTGCCCTGAATAAACAATACCATCTGGAGTTTCTATTTTTTGACTTCATTGCCTCATTTTTGGCAAACGTCTACAGGTGTAGTTCGAGTTTTCCGTGGAAATAGAGCGATTGTTTTGTCTTAAAGCGGCCAGACATCATAAAATGCCGCCGCTGTCTACTATTTTTTACATGACTAGTTCTCGTGACTTACAGTTTTTTTTTGCGAGTTGTTATTTCAACGGAGAGATTAAATTGCGTTCACACTCTACCTTTAACGCTATTGGAGTTTCTTTACGTCATCTGATACTCGGTTGGTTCGTGCTGACGTCACGATGTTTACAATTCGCGCAAACCCTTCCTTCGACTATTAGGTTTAACTAACGTTAAGTTGTGCACTCGTTCGAAATTTCGTAACACGTTCTGATTAATTGTTTTTTTAAACATATAAACATCATTAAATAGTCATATCATAAAATTAATTTGCGCAAATTCCAAAGTTTAAAAACTAAATTAAAGAAGGTGTATTAAGGAAAACATATTAAAATTGATTAAAAATAAAGCTTGAATAATTTACCTGCAGCCAATGCCCGTACGTACTCCCTTTTCAAGGGCAGCGTAATATTGCTCAACGTCAGCGTCCCCTTCTCCAGCGGCAAGTTCTGCGAATGTTGTCCTTGAGGCCGCAAGGTTTTCTCCACGCGTAACCTCTGCACTTCATTCAAGCAAGCTTGCCTGCGATGTGCTACAAATCAACCAATCATTCCACGTTGTTATACGCCGTATCATCATATTTTATTACTCACTCGCTAAAAGCAACACTTTTTCAGCTTCCACCTGTTCGGTGCTTCCCGTGAATTCCGGAGTGGCGTTGCACAAGTTCAGGGCTTGGCTCGTCTGCGAGATAATCATCTGTTGCCTGTTGACCTGCCGAAATTTTTTTTTTTTTTTAATTTTCACGAGAACAATTGGATTTCGCAGGTGAACGAGGGGAACTCACCTCATCCAATAGTTCTTGAATTTTTTTGTTAACCACTTCGCCTTCGTCGTTCCGGATTCTATCATCTTCGTTTCCCGCTTCTTCGGCGATTGCTTGCCGGCTGATTTGGCGTACAGGTGTTTTCGCCTATCAAGAAATGCGTGCACATGAATGGGTCAAGATTGTTTACCTTCGAGAAAGCCGGCGAGCAGTCTAGTGGGACCGCGAATGCTCTGGACGTCTCCACACGCGTATAGAAACAGGTGTGTTAATAACTGTAATTGAAGAAACCTACCTGCGACTGTTGTCTTCTGTAAAAACTGACGGTGTGAGTTAACGGCAGAACATCATCGCCATCAATGACGTGCGTTGGTAAGTCAGTAGATGGCCTAAGTCTTGATGGTGAAGGGGTGTTCATGTTAACTTTCGGAGAAAAATTCTTGTAATGAAATGAGTCAGAGGGTCGGGTGAGATTGCTCAACTACAAAAATCATTAGTTTAAATTAATTTGGTTTAAGAAAAGTATTAAATTTCGACGTACAGGTGGCGTGACCCTTCCGACTTTTGGTGGTGTAGGTCCGTTACTGTAATCAGACGCTTCGTCAGCCATTGCTTCATCCAAGTAATCATCCATGTCATCCAGAATGTCGGACATGTCACTTCCCGAGGCTTCTTCGTAGACAATGGCCTAGCAGTTAATTAGAGATGGAGTACTTCAGTACTTATTTCCATGAAATGAATTTGCTTACTCGTTTTTGGGGCGTTTGATTCTTGCAAACCGCTTGGAGGATTTCACGTCCAAAACTGGTGTCGGCTCCTCCGCTCTCCTCCGAGCAAAAACTCTCTTCTTCACAGCTGTATATGGAAATCGAAAACAATTGATTTTAAAATAGGTATACTGAAGCAGGTGACGATGATGATGATGGTGATGGTGGTGGTGGTATTTTAAATGAAGATGATTCGACGCTTGAAAAATTTATTGAAACAGATTATGTACAAAAATGCTTAAAAAAAATAACAATTCTTTTTACAAGTCATTTCATTACGACTAACTTTACTGGTTTGTGCTGACCCCATACAAAAAAAATCAGTGAAACTAAATATTTCTTTAAAAAATTTGTTAAATGTTAAATTTATAGGAGTAGAAAATTTACTAGTTTTTATTGAACCGTAATTTTTAATACTATCAGTCAAAACTAAATGATTAGGCATGCTGCTCCAGACCACAGCATATTTAACACAGATAAGGGCATTGCTGGAGCGGTTGGTTTTCACTGACTGGGGCAAAAAGTATATTTTTTAATCAACATGTTTAGTAAAAAAAAAAAAAATAAACGTAATGATAAAACTAAAGCTCTTAACGATGTCGGTTAACTAATTCTAACTGATTTTATTTTATTAGAAAATAAATAAAATCCGTTTCCCCAGTACAATAATGAACACTAAAAAGCAGAAGTCCTGTCATTCTTCATTCTATTTTATTCTATAAAAAAAATCAAATAGAACAGTATCAAAAATTAAACATTTTTTTATTCAACACCAGTAAATTTGAAAATATTTTGAAGCTTTAATGTTGATTTTTTAATTAAAAAAAAAACTTAAAAAATATAGTTTTTTTTAGTAGTTTGTTTCAGGAGAGTAAAGTGCAATATTAAGTATAGAACCTACAATTCGCACAAACTCTTCATAAATCATAAATAAAAGTTTTCGGGGAAAGGAACATATTGTCACGCTCGCTGCGGGGTAGCGGCGATGCTATCAGAAAAATGAGGGGGTAGCTCAGTGGTAAAGGAACCGTTTTGCCGTTTAAAAAATTGGATCGATCAAACATTCTAACACTGTTTTGGGTTCGGGGCGCCCAGGTACGTGGTTGCGGGGGGCGCTTGCGATTAATACCGCAGGTATTTTCGGGAAAGCTGCAAAACATTCCCGTGCGAACGCGAAAACTCTGGGACTTTTTAGCGCGAGTGCATTCACTGTAAAAACGAATATCGGGCGCTGCCGGAACAGTTCTCATTTAATGAGTGAAGAGCACAAGTACAGTCGCGGGAAAATAAACGAGTTACAGTATTGTTATTTGTTAAATCACTGTTGTAGAGTCATACCAGTGTATTTCTTGTGTAAACGATCGTGTTTTATTAAAATGTTTGAAATTATTTGACGAGTATTCTCCGAACCCCGAAGTCGTGACTATACACTCGCTTAAGAAGAAGTGATCTTTTAGACTAAATTATTATTACTTACACTTTTATATCACTTCCGGTTACGCAGTTAACTTTCCTATTTTAAATGAAACCTGTTAAATAAATTTAACATTTTCTTATTGCTCCAAACTGCGAAAGGCAACCTTGCCGTTCAGACAAACTGCACACTTTAGTGAAAATAAGATCAGATAACAGCGTACGACGCTTATGCTGTGGTTGAGGTACGTTTCAAGATTTGCGTGCAGTGGCCGAGGTACATTTCAAGATGCGCTTGTTTAGACACATATGAACTTCGAGCGATCTACCGGCAATAACCATCCCTAAACACTTTCGAGCGACTACGGTTACTAATTGCGGTTTTTGAATAACGTCATTACGACGTAATCAACGTGCCCTTTATTACGTCATCGTTATAACCGGTATTAACCTATACTCCGACTTGTTTTTTTTTTTTTTACTGAGGCAATGAATCTTATTAGGTTAGGCGTATTATTTGTCCTGAAATAAAGAAATTTTGATCCAAGAAATTCTATTTGCGATTGAAAATAGTAAGCAAAATGAGAGATTATTTTTGGGAACTAAATTTTTTATTATTCTTAGTCGTCATAAGTCTATTACTTTTCCTGTAAGAATATTACAAGTGACTCTCTACATTACCAAAAAGAGATCTTTCATTATTTCTCATCACAGTGCAGGATTTTTCATGGTTCGAAGAAGCACAAAAGTTGGTAATTTGGCATAAAAACAACAAGTAATTTTTATTTGTTAACAATAAAGAAGAAGAAAAGCCCAAAACCTGGGTAAGTACCCCCGTTATGCAAGGCAAAGCAGAAAAAGCACCCAGTCAGTGAAAGTTGTTTCGCACCTGTTATCAAGAGATGGAGTCACTGTACGTTCCGGTTCTGTTTCAGCGGCAGTCTCTATGTCCGACAGGCATGGGTAGAGCTGACCGTCTTTTGGCTGAGTCACTTTGATGCGCTTGACGTCCTCTAAAACAGCTGCTACCTGAGGGCTGTCGCTTTTCTCTGCACACAATTTTAATAATTCAATCGCATTACTTGTGGTAAGAAGCTCCCTGTTACTTACTACTTCGTTTCTCTCCACTTCTTCGTTTTTCTCCTGCCGATTGCACTTGAGTTGGTGGAACTATTTCCGCCACGGTCACAATTTTAGTTGAAGGAAGCATTGGCGTAGTTTCATCTTCAGAATCATCCTTGACTGCCACATCCCTGTTCTTGTTGAATCGATTCATCAAAACTTCCATTTCTTTCTGGCGTTGCTCCCTTATATTGCTCTGGATCTGATCCTGGCTTATGGTGTTTTTATTTTTTATTAAAGCAGCTATTTTACTGGCAATTCCCCCCGACTCGGCCAGAGCTGCTTTAACTGGAGAACCGGCGGGCGTTTCCTTTGGTTTCGGGATAAAAACTGGCTTATTTAAAGGGGCGGTAGTATTTGCTTTAGCTTGTTTTGGGGTGTTGGCGTTAAATCTTTGGGGCGTGACCGTCTCTGCTCCTTTGTTTCTCTCAAATAGGGCCTTCTTTTCTGCCATCGTCATCACTGCAGGGTCTTTATTGCTTGTTGTAGTTGGGCTCGACTCAAAAATGGCCACCCTGTTCGCAATGGCAACCGAACGAGCGCCGGGTTTTCCCCCGGGCGACCTCGGGGTGACTTTCTCTTGTTCGAAGTTGGCTTTGAGCGGCACGAATTTCTTTGCGGTTATTAAATGCGGTTCTTCCACAGACGAGATTGCTTTTGGTGTTCCTTTTTCTGGGGCTTTCTTCTGTTCAAGGTTGACGTTCAAGGAGACCAATTTCTTTGCTGTTGCTACATCATCGGTTGCTTCCTTTTCTTCTTGTGGTATTTTTTTAACAACATCCACCAATTGGCATTTCTTTGCTACATCAGTTTGTACTTCTGTTGAGGTGGTCGTTTCTTCTTCAACTGTATTCATTGGTACATTTTTATTTTTAAGCAATGCTCTCTTGTCCGTTTCTTGTGTGGAATCTTGAGATTTTTGTCCAGGACTGTTGTTGTAATTGTAGATGAGGCGTGAGCTTGAGGTTGTGCGTGAAAAACCTTGAGACTCCTGAAAACGCAAGCACAAAAGAGAGCGCGGGCATGAGCGCATTGTGTAAATATGATTTACCAGCGAATCTAACACGGCTTGATCCCATTTCAACTGTTTTGGAGTTACTTCTTCCCCAGTCACTTTTTTCTGTTTCGGAGTTACTTCTTTTTCTGCCGTTGTCACTTTCGTCTGTTTTGGAGTTATTTCTTTTACTGTCTCCTGAGGAGGTGTCGGGTGAGATTCGGGGGGTTGAGGAGCTCGCTGTTTCACACGAACATTTTTCAAGCTCGGGGGTTGAGGGGCTGGGGGCTTCCAGGACTTTTTCACCACAGTTTTTTCTTCTTTCTTCGACTGTCCAAAACCAAAGTAAATCACGTGTCGTTAGGTTTTCTTCTGAAGCACTTACGTGGGAAATATCGTCCTCCCATTGGCTGATATTCTGAGCCAGATCTGCCAACTTACTCAGGCCCTTCCTCAGCTTTAAATTGCTCCTCGGCGTGGAGTCTGGTGGAGTTAGGACTTCTGATAGAAATTTTGCTTCTGTTCTTTGAATAGGCGAAGAAATGTCAGCGTCATCGCCACCTAAATTTAAAACGGGGAATAAAATTTGATTAGGCTGTTCCAACAGCTTTCACACCAGATTTTACAGTACTTTCTTTTTAACTTGGTCGCAGATTCGGTGCATTTTTTTTTTAATAAAATGGCAGCCACAATTAAGAACAAAATATCTCTACATTTCAGCTCTTTCATCCAACATAGAAGGTGAATTCCTGGGTTTAGAGCTACACATGTTGAATAAAAAGTGCGTGGTTTTAAGAACTCTATCGAAATGTGCAATAAAAATTGGTACATTCTAACGTTCCATTTAAAAAAAGTATAATTTGGTAGACAACTGACTTATGGCACATGCTGTATATGTGAAAATAATTTGCTAATATAGAACTCTTTACAGACGATAACTTTTGTACAAAACATTGTCTTTTATAATTTATAGTTAAGGCGCTATTGAAGAAATTAATATCAATGACCCACCCTGTATATTTCAAATTACAATGCCATTTAAACTGACTTTCGAAGAGGTTCTTCTGTACATGAATTCTGAAAGGTACATAGGTACACCTCTGTATAAGACATTTTCTTCTATAATTAATAGTTAATACGCTATTGAAGAAATTAATACCAATGATCCACCCTGTATATTTCAAATTACAATGCCAATTAAACTGACTTTCAAAGAGGTTCTTCTGTACATGAATTCTGAAAGGTACCCAGAAAAGGTGCTTGCTGGGGTGCAACATACATGTGAAAAACGTTTATAAATTTATAATGGTCTGTGAAAGAGGAATTCGAGTACTAAAAGATTATTGTTGACTTATCTTAACAAATAATTAGAATAAAAATGGAGCCTCAAACTTATACATATATTTAGGATGGTCAGAATATTTATAAAACTTCAAAAAGTATCACTTCCACTTATGGTAAGGCAAAAAAAAAAGCTTGGGAAAGGCTAACAGGCAATTTATATTAAAGCTCTGCACTCACCCGCATACAATTTTCCCAGTTTTTTCAGCTTATTTTTAGCTTGCTTTCGTAGTCCCTGGGTTTCAATGACTTCGACGCTTTTCTCGCCCCCTTCGTTTGCAAGATCATCATCAGAGTTGTCGCTTTCCTGTATCTCAACCTCGACTCTAACATTCTCTGAGGAAATAAGTTTAATTTCCATATTAAAGTTATCTCTCTCAATGTTGAGCGTTTTTAGTTGAGGTTGGGGCGAGCCCGGTAAAGCCGAGGTTATTTTCGTGCTGGAATTTTGGCGAACGATTTTTTGTACTCTACCTTCGGACTTCTGGTTCTCTTTCGACTTCGAGTCCACAAATTTTGTGTTCGAGTTCGAATCTGATACGGCCTCCTTCCGGAAGGGTTTCTTGAACTCGCTCAAGTTCGACTGTGAGATCGAAGTACAGACCCTGTCTAGAATGAGATTAGCTTCTCCTAAGGGAGCGGAGTTGCTGGACTCTTGAAGCTTCTTCTGGCGCTCCCTTGCGCGCTCCAGGACGTGCTGCAAGAGACAGTTTTGTTGTTTTGCTAACCAAAGAAAACACGGCGTCACTCCCTCACCTCCGTAAACGAAGAATCCATTACTGAGTTTTCACACTTAATAATACACAAAGCAGACACCTTCCTTTATTATTTTAAACTCATCAGTGACTCATGTTAAAACTATTACAAGACAAACCTTGCTGCTGAAGACAACCGACAACATAACCGCCCGACAACCGTTTTTGTTAAGTTTCAAATTTGATTCTGACAGATTAGTGAAGCGTAGAGGGCGCTTCATATTCACTAATGATCAGCGCTGCCAACTGCATATATTTTTCCGTTTCTGCAGGAATTCTTTTGAGTAAAAGCAAAGAGAAAAAGTTAATTTCTTCAAATAAATTCAATAACTCAGTACATTGTATTTAAGACATCACCTTCATCGATTTGAAAGTATCAAATTAATATAATTGTAAATCCCCATTTTTTTTTATTAGTCATTCAGTGGCGTGACCAGAAGTCAACTCGCCGGGCTGTAAAATCTGTACCTACGCCTTTTATTATTGCAAAACATTTAACTAATTTATTAAACTAGAAAGCACAAATTAAAAAAAAAAAAACTTTAAATAGCTCATTCTTTAGCTGCTTACTTTCCACGCTAATTAAAGCAAGGCTGCCTAATTGCTTTTGATTATCCTATTTCTAAAAAGTGACGAGAACGGTCAAAACTTTAGGTTAGAAAAGCACCGAAACTAACGCGCTGAGCGGAGATCGCTGTTAAATTGTTTATTGTTCCTCAAACATTTTCTTGAAGAAATTTGTTTGGAACCGTCTTGCGAAATTTAAAGGTAACAACATTAACAACGGCTACAAATTAACAGATGGCGCCGCTTACATTTGATATTTCTTTGAAACTTCTTTCCAACCATTTCTGTTCAACTTTATTTATTCGAAGTTTTGTTTTCTTTTGTGACATTTCTTTGAGTTTTTCCGTTGCCTTGAAATTGGTTTTTTTCTTTTTTAAATCTGGCGTCGAAGTGGGCGGTGATGTGTTCACTGTGAACGCAACACAATTTTTGAAACATCTATCTGTCAAGTGCCAGTTCGAGTGAAACGAAAACGCTAACAAAAATGTCCAATGACAGTTGTTTGGTAATAAGTAACTGTCAAAATTAGAAAAAGTACTTTTATGGCTCTATCTACCATAGAGTCAATTTTACTCACGTGCGCAATATGTGCAAGCGTACACTTATTAGTCGCCCTTCTTGAATCTATAGACCGTCCGGACAACTGTGACCACAGGGCGCACATGAAAGCCATATCGCGTTTCCAGTTCTTCAACGCGAACGCACTCCTGACGAAAACCTATCAGAATCCCTATTATCATTAGCGAAAGGAATCCCGCAGTTTGTAAGCAGTAAATATTTCAATTTTATTTTGCTTTTGAAATGGTGGTAATGAAGAAGTTTCTTAAATAAACTTTTTGAATAAGTAGGTTCTTTTTAATAAGCCCGCAGCAACATTTTAAACTGCTGAGTGATTTCTAATACATAGTACAAATTGGTCAAGAATAACCGTTTGTGTTGTCAATGCTAAATTTATATTTAAAAGGAGCAACTTGAATAACTTCCGGGTTGATAATGACAACCGTCATGTGACAGAAGCATTTGCATTCAAATGCAAATTAAAATGTCGGATATAACCTACAATCTTGTCAGTGTTGGTGTTACGTCAAAAATCAATATCCGGTTGCAGTGTTGCAAATAGTCGAATAAGAAAATGCTCTTAATAATATTTCAAACTCATACAGTTCTTCTTGACTACTTTTTGTATTAAAAAACTAGCTTTATACGGTCGTGGCCAATAAAAAATTGATACTTTTTTTGGATGTAAATTTAATAATGCCAAGAATTTTGTTGCGTGGCTATAATTGACACGTTGAAGTGACTCTTAAAGCGCCTTACATCATCTTTCATTTTCTATTTGATTCTACTGGGTGATGAAATAGGACTGTCTGAGTTGGCAACACAATTAATTATTATTCAATTATTTGCAACACTGCAATCGGATATGGTTCTGTTAATTAATTTGACAGATATTTGACTTTTTGTTTGATTGTTTTCTGCCAGTTTCTTGATTTGCTTGATTTTTCGGTCCGAGTATCGTCGTTTCTTCATTATTTCATTTGTCTATTCGTTCGTCTTTCATTTTTTCTTTTGTTTTTCGCATTTATCTTCTTTATTATAAAGTTTGAGCAAAAACTTTCGTCGATTTTCCTTCGCAGTACTTCTGTTTTTTTTTTTTAAATTCAATTCATACTTTATATTTCTCTTTTGTTTTTTTTTTTAATTTACAATTGATTTTTCACATTTTGTTAGTTGACGCTTTTTTTCAGTTGTTGTTTTTCTGTACTTCATGCCTTTGCGCTATGTATTTTTCTTTTGTTTTTGACTCCCTTTTACAGTTCTCTTTTGTTTCTTACGAGTTTATTTTTATTTGCAAAAAAAATTGTTCTCATCTTTGGTTCATCTTAGCATCCTGGTCGGCACTTCTGTCTTTCTTTTTTAAATTCATTTTATGATGTTGTATTTCTCTTTTGGTTGTATTTATCAAATTGATTTTCACATTTTGTTGATTGACCTATTTTTATAGTCGTCTTTTGTTTTCTCATGAATTTTTCTTTCTTAATTTTTCGTCTGGAGATGAATTTGGTGTTTGATCAAATTTTTTTTTGTGTTTTTTTTAAATAGATTTCATTTCTTTTTTGTTTTTTTTAATCGTATTATGGTATACAATTTGATTTAATTTTCTACGAATTAGTGCTGTCCATCTTGTTTTGTTTCTTTTTTGTACACCTCACGCCTTGTATTTTGGGCTTCTGCTTTAATTTCTTATTTCTTTCTGACTTTTTAGAAGGTTTGATTTGTCTTTTTTTAATTTATTTTGATTTTTTATATACCAAAACGGCGACTTTTTGTTTTTTTCTTTTTTCATGCCTTGACTGAAAAAATTGGTGCCTTTCGGCTAAATTTTGTCAAAAGGTTTGCGACATTGCACGTGTATTCTCTCCCACCTAACGAAGCAGGCCTGTATGAAGTGGGCGTTGGTTGAAAAATGTTAAATCAACATAATTTTTGTTTGGATACGTTCAATGTATTCATTTATTTAAAAGAAAAACCATTATGTATTCTATTCAAGTAACAAATGTTTGAATCAACAAGAAACTGCTTGAATTAATGTAAAGTGTGCATTCATTCAAACAAATAAATGCATCGACTGTATTCAAACAAAGAGTTTTCTGTGTGAGTTGAAAGCAAAAAATAGTCGGAAAATTACAGTTTCCTGTAATTATTCTTTCTCAAAAGTGCTGTAGATTAAAGATGAATTCACAAATTTTCCAAAGTTTTAAACTTGTTAATTCCGAAAGCTTTAATTTTTTATAATGTTATCCATAAAGTCGTCTTTAATTACTACATTTTCAGAAAGAATAATTACAGGAAACTGTAATTTCTGTCCTTTTTTCTCTTGCTTCCGATAGTAGAAAAGGTCTTTCCCACCTCTATTCTTTTCACGTCCAAATTTACATAATTGATAACATCGCTTAATCCATTTGACTTGAATTGTCATTGTTAAATTTAAAACGATTTTCGATGTGGCTACCATTTATAGGCAAATGCCGCCATATTGTCATCTGTGCGGACTAGATTACAGTTGGCGACACTGGTTGACGATTTTTCGCTGTTGCCGTACAAGCCGGCATCCATGATTCAAAAATTAAGTGAGGTTAAGTGTCCGTTGTCCTGAAACGCGTTTTCCCAGTCAATTTTTTCGTTTTTGCCCGATTTTCAGCCAGGATGGAAGTGTCGGACGAAAACCTGCGCACTTTGGGACAATACTTGCAGCAGACACTTAGCACTGACGTTAATGTCAGGAGGCCTGGTAAGTTAGCCCTTAAATCACCCCCTTAATTCATCACTTGTATTAAATAACCGAAACTCCCAACAGCCGAGAAGTTCCTGGAGGGTGTCGAGGTCAACCAGAATTACCCTCTGCTCCTGCTGCACCTCGTGCATAAATCCGACGTCGACATGACCATCAGAATAGCTGGGGCCATTGCATTTAAAAACTACATCAAAAGAAACTGGCGTGTCGTAAGGATCAAATAACGACGATTATGCTATGTGACAATTTAATTGGGTAAAATTGATTTTTCTGGCGGTAGGAAGATGATCAAATCGATAGAATCCACGAGAGTGATCGCAGTGCCATCAAGGGTCTCATTGTTACTTTGATGCTGAGCTCCCCAGATGCTATTCAGAAACAGTTGAGCGATGCCATAAGCATAATAGGCAAGACGGACTTCCCTCAGAAATGGCCCGAACTCATCGAGCAAATGGTAGAGAAGTTCGCTACAGGTCTGTATTAAATATAATTGCATTGTTACTCTGAGTTACTTTAATTTTGCACTCAGGTGACTTCCACATTATCGACGGAGTGTTACGTACTGCGCATTCGCTTTTCAAAAAATACAGATACGAGTTCAAGTCAAACGAATTATGGACAGAAATCAAACATGTCTTGGATAAATTGGCAAAACCCTTGACTGACCTTCTTGTCGTAAGCTTACTTTTACAATTATGCATGTACTACGACGCTCAATTTAAATGATGCTGTAGCCCATACACTGAATGTTCTTAAGGGTGTGGTTCGCTTGCAGGAGTACCATTTAAGTTGAGCGTCATAATACCTAGATGCTATAGCATTGAATTTTGCAGGCCACAATGAATTTAACCGAGGTGCACGCGTCAGATGTCAGCGCCTTGAAAGTCATATACAACTCCCTCGTGCTTGTTTGCAAGGTGTTTTATTCGCTGAACTTTCAAGATCTGCCCGAGTTCTTTGAGGATAACATGAATACGTGGATGACAAATTTTCACACGCTGTTAACTGTCGATGTCAAGTGCTTGGATTCGGGGGTATTTATAATAAAATACAAAGTGAAAGGTAGGTAATTAGAGGTTTGTTTAGGATGACGAGGAGGCCGGTGTTTTGGAACAATTAAAGTCCCAGGTCTGTGACAACGTAGCGTTGTACGCACAGAAATATGATGAGGAATTTCAACCGTACCTTCCCCAGTTTGTCACCGACGTCTGGAGCCTGCTGGTGTCCACAGGATTGCAACCTAAATATGATTTGGTAAGTGATTTATTCATAGTTTATTATATTTAGATTTTGTTTTGAACTTATTTATTACCTTGAAGAGATTTCGAAATTGTTTAAAAAAGTATAAAATTATGTATTGACGAATTTAATTTAATCAATTTATTATTATTTTTTTTAAAATGTTTGGTTGTATTCTTATTTAGTCGTGGTGGGTGTTTGTTCAAACAATCAGTTTAGTTTTCTTCAAGTGTGCAGAGTTAAATTCACTGCATATTCATGTTTAAAAATCTAAATAAAGAAAAACCTCTTAACGACGGAGATCGACGACCCCATATTATTGAAAAGATAATTAAATACCTGTAACGAAGCCTAAAACTTGAAATTTTTTTATTTAAGCAGCTTGGGAACTTTAATAATCACTGCGTACCCTCGTTTCCTGCAGTTTGTGTTGCCAATACAGTAGTAAAAGTTCCGCTAAATGTCCGTGTGATTGAAATTGTAGTGAACAACTTATTCTGAACAGCCTGTATAGGGGCTCCAGTAAGGTCTTGAGTTCATGTACACAGCCAATATAAACGCACGCCAATCGGTCAGACTTACTAGGGAGTCTCTAAGCTCTAGTTGTGTTGTTATACAGTGTGTCCCCGGATTGTCTCCGCGATACGTATGATTGAATTAAAAAATGTTTGGTCTATCATACGTATCGCAGAGACAATCCGGGGACACACTGTTCACTGTTGAGGTCTGCTTGGCGTAAAATTAATGTGTTTCAAATTTGACGTTGAATTTCTACAAGGGAGTGGAATTAACACAAGAAGAAATAAAATCTGTGTCGGGTAAAGCTGCCCTCCAGTTGAATTTAGGGAAATATGCCAAATTCCAACATTCCAGAAAGAAAAATTGAATTACGGAAAATTACTAATCACATACAAATAATATTTGAGTAAAGTTGTAAAATATTAACGCCATCTACACATTTACTGATCAAAATACAAGTAAAAAGTGATTTTTCAAATAATAGTCCACCTCTGTTAGCACCTGACGGCGCTAATTTCCTACAACTGTACTGAAATATAAATAGTCAAAATAAAAATAAGCCTAACTGAGATCGGGCTAATTGATAAAAAAGTCGGAAAAATTAACAAAATGTAAATAGAAAAAAAAAAAACGAAAAACTAAAGACGATTGAATCATGTTTCTAAATAAAATGGAAACGAAAATTCTTTGAGCGAGCGATAAATAAAGAATAAATAAAAAACAAATTTCAGAAATAAAAGACGATCGCTTTAAGTTCCAAAACAAGAAAATCAATCAAATATTAAAAATAAAAAAGACACATATGGAACTATCTTGGCAAGGATTCTTTCGAAAATTTGGAAAAACAGAAGACAATAACAAGTTTTAGAAACAAAAGCGATCGATCAAACTTAAACAACAAAACATCAGTCCAAAATAAGGAAAAAACCAAACCCTGAAATGGGCAAGGGCAAATTGAAAACATGTCGGAAGAATTTTAAAAATAAAATAAAATAGCAAAAACAAATAAAAAATCGAACGATCTTGTTAAAAAACGAAAAAGAAAACAAACACGAAATATTCTTTGCGCAAGCAACAAACGAACAAAGAAATAATAAATTTTAGAAACAAAAGACGATCGCTTTAATTATAAAGAAGACATCTCAAACCCAATCAAATTAAAAATCGAAGACAAAAACGAAAGTATCTTAGGGGGATTCTCTTCTTCGAAAATTTTGAAAAAAAAAAAGAAAACAAAATTCAGAAATTCAACGCGATTTTTTAAATTTAAACCAAAAAATTACTAAAAAAAAAAAACTAACCCTGAATAGGATAAAAAAGGCAAATTGAGAACAAAATAGGAAAAAGTAAGTAAACGTTAATTAAACAAAAAAAGAAAAGGAAAATGCTATCGAACGGTTTTGTTAAAGGAAATGAAAAATTACTTGTGCAAGCAATAAATAAAATAAAAACAAATTTTAGAAAATGAAAATATCGATTTATGGCAAAGAGAAACGAACCAAAAGAAAAACAATCAAAATGAAAAGAAAGCCTAACACTGGACTGGACGAAGGAAGGAAAAGGAAAACAGAATATTCTTTGCGCACGCAGCAAACAAAGGGAATAAATAAAATCTTACAAACAAAAGACAACTAACTTAGATCAATGATACAAGACGTAATAATAATATAACACTCATGTTTTAATAAATTCTGAAAAAGCGAGAAATGAACGTATAATATAGAAAAGGGAGAAAAATTAAATTGTACCATTTAAAATATGCCGATGAATAAGAAAAATTCATATTAAAAATGATGTAATTTTGAAGTAGAAAAAAAAACAAATGAATGAATAGGACGTTGCTGAATTCAATTTTTTTTTGGTCCATTGTACGTTTCGCTAACTCAATCCGGGGACAAACTGTATACAGGATGTCCTGTAAATAACAGACTACACTGCTAATTAGGTAGGGGACCATATTATTCCTTGAACAAAATAACGTAAAACGCATTGCTTGCGAGATACGGTAACGTTAACTGTTGAGTACTGCCCTTCTTGACCTGCGCAACCCAAACACATGTATCGAGAAAGGATAGAAAGTTTTTGAAAGAAAGTTCTCGTCGCATACAGGATACTCCCTTCACTACGTTACGAAGGAGCGGGTGGACGTGTAGACTGAATGCGTGTCGACGCAGGAAATTCGCTAATTAGAGCTGCCTTCGACGTTTCTAGGTTTAACTTAGTCAGTTTGGAGTCGGGGTTTTACCAAGTTTGGGGTTCCTTTGGTTCTCGTCGCATACAGGATACTCCCTTCACTACGTTACGAAGGAGCGGGTGGACGTGTAGACTGAATGCGTGTCGACTCAGGAAATTCGCTAATTAGAGCTGCCTTCGACGTTTCTAGTTTTAACTTAGTCAGTTTGGAGTCGGGGTTTTACCAAGTTTGGGGTTTCTTTGGTTCTCGTCGCATACAGGATACTCCCTTCACTACGTCACGAAGGAGCGGGTGGACGTGTAGACTGAATGCGTGTCGACTCAGGAAATTCGCTAATTAAAGCTGCCTTCGACGTTTCTAGGTTTAACTTAGTTAGTTTGGAGTCGGGGTTTTACCAAGTTTGGGGTTCCTTTGGTTCTCGTCGCATACAGGATACTCCCTTCACTATGTTACGAAGGAGCGGGTGGACGTGTAGACTGAATGCGTCTCGACGCAGAAAATTCGCTAATTAGAGCTGCCTTAGACGTTTCTAGGTTTAACTTAGTCAGTTTTGAGTCAGGGTTTTAACAAGTTTGGGGTTCCTTTGGTTCTCGTCGCATACAGGATACTCCCTTCACTACGTCACGAAGGAGCGGGTGGACGTGTAGACTGAATGCGTGTCGACGCAGGAAATTCGCTAATTAGAGCTGCCTTCGACGTTTCTAGGTTTAACTTAGTCAGTTTGGAGTCGGGGTTTTACCAAGTTTGGGGTTCCTTTGGTTCTCGTCGCATACAGGATACTCCCTTCACTACGTCACGAAGGAGCGGGTGGACGTGTAGACTGAATGCGTGTCGACTCAGGAAATTCGCTAATTAAAGCTGCCTTCGACGTTTCTAGGTTTAACTTAGTCAGTTTGGAGTCGGGGTTTTACCAAGTTTGGGGTTCCTTTGGTTCTCGTCGCATACAGGATACTCCCTTCACTATGTTACGAAGGAGCGGGTGGACGTGTAGAATGAATGCGCGTCGACGCAGCAAATTTGCTAGTTTTGAGGCGCGTCCACCTTGGATTCGTTGAAGGCGACTCCTCGGGATGTTCTGTAAATCGGGCTGAACAACTCCGATTGTCGATTTGCATTGCACGTGAAAACAAAAACTTACATTGGTATTTACGAATTATTGTACAGCAAATCAGAGATTCTCACCGGTAGATTAAATTTACGTTCCGTTTTTATGTGCAAAGTGAATTCACACTCAGGGTTGCAGCGATACCTCGGGGTTGCTGGTATCTGGTCTTAATCTCCGCTAGCGGCGAGGCGGCGACAAGATCCTTGGCGGCGGTATAGATGTCGTGTCTAGGGGCGACGCTAGCGACGTCCGTTGGCTGATAGAAGACGGTACGGCCTTGTGAAGCGAATCGTGTTACCGATTAACTTGCCGGTTGCTGGGATGTCTTAATCTCCTCTTGTAGCGTGGCGGTGACAAGATCCGTAGTGGCGGTGTAGATGTTGTGTCCAGGGGCGACGCTAGCGACGTCTGTCGTTTGATGGAAGACGGTACGGCTTCTTCTTCTCGTGTTACCGATTAACTTCCCAGGTTCTCCTCGGATTATTTACACCGGTTTCTTTGCAAACATACACGAAAATTTGTCGATGTACGCTCGCTTAATTGGGTCCCGTTATAGTTCTGAAATAGTAACACTGAACTTAACTTTCAGTTGGTATCTAACGCCCTGCAGTTTTTGTCGTCGGTGGCAGACCGTTCCCACTATCGCAACCTCTTCGAGGACGACACTGTCTTAAACGGTATCTGCGAGAAGGTCATAATACCGAACATGGAATTCAGGCGTATGCGACCGAAATGATTTGACAGCTGTTGAGTGAGTGATCCGAACGTTTTTTTATTTTAGAGTCGGATCAGGAATTATTCGAGGATAATCCCGAGGAGTACACTCGGAGAGACATAGAGGGTTCCGATGTGGATACCAGAAGGCGTGCGGCCTGTGACCTCGTTAGTACCTTGAGCCAGAATTTCGAGGAAAGAATTATGAATATTTTTGGGCGCTATCTACAAGTAAGAAGATTTTATAAACATTTTAATATTTCCATGTGTTGCCAACATGGATCGTGATTATTATGACAATTGAAAATATTATTTTTTCTTTTAGTGATACGAGTTTAGAGTGAATTTGATTAATTTGTTATTAAATATTTTCGATATTTTAGGTGATGTTGCAAAAATATTCGGATAATGCTCATGAAAACTGGAGAAGTAAAGACGCAGCTCTTTACTTGGTGACGTCACTGGTCAGCAGGGGTGCCACACAAAGGCATGGGGTGACTCAAACCAGCCCCCTCGTTTCGATACCACAATTCTGTCAACAGCACATATTACCTGAGCTTGAACGACAGGATGGTATGTTATAACAAACTTTTCGTGATTCCCCTGATTACTTGGAACGTCTTCAATCAATCATTTTTGTTTGATGCAATTTCGCATGAAATATTGATGACAGTTTGGAAGTCTAGAGAGCAGAGTTTTTTCTTCTTTAAATTTCCAGTTAATGACTTGCCAGTTTTGAAAGCGGATGCTATTAAATACGTGATGACCTTCCGCACGATACTCCCGAAAGAGATGGTGGTCGGCACTCTGCCTCAGTTAGTGCGACACCTGCCCTCGGAGAGCGCCGTTATTCACACGTACGCCGCCTGCGCTATTGAAAAAATACTCGTCATGAAAGACAGCCAAAATCAACCCATGTGAGTCACTCCAGGCTTTGGATCAAGCGTCTGTCGAAATTAAAACCGAAATCAATTTTGCAGAGTCGCTTCCAATGATCTGGCCCCGCTGGCGGGTGACTTGCTTTCGAATTTGTTCATCACCTTGGACCGACCTGTTTCAGAAGAGAACGAATATATAATGAAGGGTGAGTGAGTTTTTGGTTGTTACATATTATTGGTCAACCCTTGCCCGGTTTTCATTTTTAAACTGTAGCGGACGCAGGTTATTTTTCTACTAAAACTAAATTTGGGGGTGGTCAGCCTCAATACTCGCCCGAGATTCTGTTACCCTGATCAACACGAAACCACCCCCGTTTTACAAAAAAAGACCCAATCAACCAGCCAACCGTTGTAAAGCAATTTCCTCGTTCGGTAACCAGTTTGAGTAAATATAGCCGAAAATGCTCTCGTACCGATGTTTTTCCTCGGAAAGTCGAAACAGTGCCGTTATAGTTGCCTGAAGATTGTCAAATTTTCCGCTCTCGTTGTCTCTCTCCTTATGAAGATTTGCTTTCCGAAATATCTTGTTGAAGGTACTTGATTGAATGAACATAAAATTAATGAAATAAAAGAGTATACAAATAAATATATGTATTGAAAGAAAAGAATAAAAAATCAATAACGTGAAGATATATTACAAAATAATTCTTTAAAATTCTAACATTAACATAAAAATGAAATTTTACAAATTATAATAATATACGGAAGGAGAGAGAGATTTTGGATCTTTTGAACCGATTAATTCTTTAAGCCAAACTGGTCCAACTTTTACCAATCGGAGACTACATTGATATTCTCGTATCTGTTATTTAAGGAACACATAATTTTATATAAATCAACGGTACAGCTTTTAAATACAAAAAAAAAAAAAAACAAATTCGCTTCGCGGGGAAAGCTTTTGCCTTCCGTTTACGAATTTCTAACTTAAAGAAGAAAATTACTGAATTTATCAAAAGAAGATTAAATCTGAAATTCAATTTAGAATCGCCCGATGTGAGAGAGACGCGTGCTTTTTCTGAAGCTGATTCGAAGTCCGCGGATTAACTAACTCTTAATTTAATAGTTAATATTTTTTATTAACCGTCTCCTTACCTCACTCCGCCTTTCCTCCGAGACGCTTTTCCAACTAATCTCTTGCCCGGTAGACGGCGTGTTTCTTGAGGATGTTTTCGCAGTATTCAAACGTTTAAGCGTTAATATTTTTTATTAACTGCCTCGCTATCTCTATATTGTATTTCATCCAATGCGCGAAATTAAAGAAAATGTATTATTTTACCAAGTATGCAAACGGATATATTTAAGCGTTAATATTTTTTATTAACTGCTTCGCTGTCTCGCCCCGCCTTTCCTCCGGGACGCTTTTCCAACTAAACCCTTGCCTGGTGGATGGCGTGTTGATGTTACTTGAGGATGTTTTCAGTTTCCCACGCGTTTTCGGACTAGTGTTTGAGAACTGCAACGCCGGTTTTTCACTTAAATCAACAAAACGTGAAACTTAAAGATCTTACTGAATATTGTATTTCATCCAGTGCGCGAAATTAAAGAAAATGTATTATTTTACCAAGTATGCAAACGGATATATTTAAGCGTTAATATTTTTTATTAACTGCTTCGCTGTCTCACCCCGCCTTTTCTCCGGGACGCTTTTCCAACTAAACCCTTGCCTGGTGGATGGTGTATTGATGTTACTTGGGGATGTTTTCACAGTTTCCCACGCGTTTTCGGACTCATGCTTGAGAACTGCATCGCCGGCTTTTGACTTAATACCGTCAAAAGTGAAACTTAAAAATCTTACTCAATACTGTATTTCATCCAATGCGCGAAAAACTGCTTCGCTGCCTCGCTCCGCCTTTCCCCCGGGACGCTTTTCCAACTAAACCCTTGTCTGGTAGACGGCGTGTTGATGTTACGTTGGGATGTTTTCACAGTTTCTCACGCGTTTTCGGACTCGTGTTTGAGAACTGCAACGTCGGTTTTTCACTTAAATCAACAAAACGTGAAACTTAAAGATCTTACTGAATATTGTATTTCATCCAGTACGCGAAATTAAAGAAGATGTATTATTTTACGAAGTATTCAAACGTAAATATTTAAGCGTTAATATTTTTTATTAACTGCTTCGCTGCCTCGCCCCGCCTTTCCTCCGGGACGCTTTTCCAACTAACCCCTTGCCCGGTAGACGGCGTGTTGACGTTACGTGTGGATGTTTTCACAGTTTCCCACGCGTTTTCGGACTCGTGTTTGAGAACTGCAACGCCAGCTTTTGACATAATATCATTAAAGGGTGAAACTTAAAGATCTTACTGAATATTGTATTTCATCCAGTACGCGAAATTAAAGAAAATGTTTTATTTTGTCATGTATTCAAACGTAAATATTTAAGCGTTAATATTTTTTATTAACTGGTTCGCTGCCTCGCCCCGCCTTTCCTCCGGGGCGCTTTTCCAACTAAACCCTTGTCTGGTAGATGGCGTGTTGATGTTACTTGGGGATGTTTTCACAGTTTTCCAGGCGTTTTCGGACTCATGCTTGAGAACTGCATCGCCGGCTTTTGACTTAATACCGTCAAAAGTGAAACTTAAAAATCTTACTCAATACTGTATTTCATCCAATGCGCGAAAAACTTATTCGCTGCCTCGCTCCGCCTTTCCCCCGGGACGCTTTTCCAACTAAACCCTTGTCTGGTAGACGGCGTGTTGATGTTACGTGGGGATGTTTTCACAGTTTCTCACGCGTTTTCGGACTCGTGTTTGAGAACTGCAACGTCGGTTTTTCACTTAAATCAACAAAACGTGAAACTTAAAGATCTTACTGAATATTGTATTTCATCCAGTACGCGAAATTAAAGAAGATGTATTATTTTACGAAGTATTCAAACGTAAATATTTAAGCGTTAATATTTTTATTAACTGCTTCGCTGTCTCACCCCGGCTTTCCTCCGGGACGCTTTTCCAACTAAACCCTTGTCTGGTAGATGGCGTGTTGATGTTACTTGGGGATGTTTTCACAGTTTTCCAGGCCTTTTTGGATACGTGTTTGAGAACTGCGTAGCCAGCTTTTCAGTTAATAATCAAAAGGTGAAATTTAAAGACCTTACTGAATATTGTATTTCATCCAATGCGCGAAATTAAAGAAAAAGTATTATTTTATGAAGTATTCAAACGTAAATATTTAAGCGTTAATATTTTTTATTAACTGCTTCGCTGCCTCGCCCCGCCTTTCCCCCGGGACGCTTTTCCAACTAACCCCTTGCCCGGTAGACGACGTGTTGACGTTACGTGGGGATGTTTTCACAGTTTCCCACGCGTTTTCGGACTCGTGTTTGAGAACTGCAACGCCGGCTTTTGACATAATATCATTAAAAGGTGAAACTTAAAGATCTTACTGAATATTGTATTTCATCCAGTGCGCGAAATTAAAGAAAATGTATTATTTTGTCATGTATTCAAACGTAAATATTTAAGCGTTAATATTTTTTATTAACTGCTTCGCTACCTCGCCCCGCCTTTCCTCCGGGACGCTTTTCCAACTAAACCCTTGCCCGGTAGACGACGTGTTGATGTTACTTGGGGATGTTGTCAGTTTTCCAGGCGTTTTCGGACTCGTGTTTGAGAACTGCGTCACCAGTTTTTCACTTAAATCATCAAAAGATGAAACTTAAAGATCTTACTGAATATTGTATTTCATCCAATGCGCGAAATTAAATAAAATGTATTATTTTACCAAGTATGCAAACAGATATAATTAAGCGTTAATATTTTTTATTAACTGCTTCGCTGCCTCGCCCCGCCTTTCCTCCGGGACGCTTTTCCTACTAATCCCTTGCCCGGTAGACGGCGTGTTAACGTTATGTGGGGATGATTTCACAAATTCCCACGCGTTTTTGGACTCGTGCTTGAGAACTGCATCGCCGACTTTTCACTTAAATCATCAAAAAGTGAAACTTAAAGATCTTACTGAATATTGTATTTCATCCAGTGCGCGAAATTAAAGAAACCGTATTTTTTTTACAAAGTATTCAAATGGATATACCTTGTTTAATGATTTATTAACAAAAATGCAACATTGTTATTGATTTTAGTTTATTTTGCGTTATTTTATTTTAGACAAAATTCTATAGGGGTTTGCATTTAGTACTTTAGAAGCACACGTTGGAATTAGAGCGTTTTACTTTGTATTTCAGCAATAATGAGAAGCTTTTCAACATTGCAAGACAAAGTCATTCCTTATTTGAGCGCCGCCCTGCCAAAATTAACTGAGAAATTGCAAGCTGTCTGCAAGAATCCGTCTCGACCACACTTTAATCACTATTTATTTGAAACCTTCTCACTGGCTATTAGGTAACACGCGCGTTTTTGATTTTCTTGGATATTCATTCAAGAATAAATTTGCAGAATTGTTTGCCAAGGTAATACGACTGCAATTTCGTCGTTTGAGGACGTTTTGTTTCCGATTTTCCAGGGCATCCTCCAGCAGGACATTCAAGGTGATTTTTTTTTTTCAATTTGAAATTTGATCTGGTCTTGAAACATAATTTTGCAGAGTTCATCCCTTACGTGTTTCAATTGCTGTCGCTTTTAATGGAATTAACACCGCCCGGTGCTATACCCGATCCGTACATGCAGCTCCTGCCCTGCCTCTTGGCGCCCGTACTCTGGGAAAGACCGGCAAACATCAGTCCTCTGGTGCGATTGTTAAGCGCGTTTGCTGCCCAGGCAGCGCCCCAAATCGTCGCGCAAGAGAAACTCGTCAGTGTAGTTGAATTTGTTGTTTCATTGGATTTATTTTTTTTTTAATATTTCAGAACGGGTTTCTGGGTGTCTTCCAAAAACTGATCGCTTCGAAAGCCAATGACCATGAAGGTTTCCATCTTATGCAGAACATCATTCAGCATTTTCCGACGTACGTATCTGTGTTTTGAAATCAAACAAAATAATTTACAGAAAGTAATTAATTGCGCAGCGAAGCCCTGGGTCCTTACATCAAGCAGATATTCTTTCTGCTGTTTCAAAGGTTGTCGTCAAGTAAAACGACCAAGTACGTGATTAGTTTGGTTGTGTTCTTCTGCTTATACACGATTAAGTATACCCCGAATGAGCTAATCGCGACGATCGATGGGATACAGGCGCAGTAAGTATGTCTCCCCTTTCAGCAAGCAGATGTGGCAGGCGTGACGTGATTTTCAGAATGTTTGGAATGGTACTGGAGAAGTTGCTGATTCCCGAAATCCAGAAAGTGTCTGGCGTGATCGAAAGGAAAATTGTTTCGTGCGGAATCACAAAACTCCTCTGTGAGTGCCCTGAGATGTACACGGGGATTTACCAGAAACACTGGTCCGCCTTGCTGCAGGTACGCAGGTAAATAAATAAAGCGTCTGCCTTAATTTATTCCACCTTATCCTAGGCGCTGATTTGTTTCTATGAAATGCCGAGGGATGAGAGCACTTTCCCCGATGATCACTTCGTGGAAATCGACGACACCCCCACCTATCAGACTACAAGTGCGAAGCTCAATTTCGCAAACAACGCGAAACCAGATCCTTTGCAAGGTAAATTAATTCAATTAAATTGTTTCTATTCTGACATTTTTTTTTAACAATTAATTTGAGTTACATTTTTTTTCTTGTTTTGCAGCAATTACCGAGCCCAGACAGTTCCTGGCGCAAAGTCTCGGCTCGTTGGGGGCGTCTCAACCCGGTCGTCTCCCCAAATTTGTAAATAACATCAACCAGCAGTCTCTAAACATCTTGCAAGGGTATTTAGCGAAGTTCAGGGTTCAGCTCGTTTAACAGGTTTACTTCTCACGTAATATTTATGTTATTGATTGAGACTGAGATTTTAAAAATACCGGTTAAGTTTGAAAGAAGTTTCATTATTGTAACAACCGTCTGCTCCCTTAGGGATCGTCTGGTTTTATGTATCACCAACATTGTAGCTGCTAGGTGCATAACATGTGTTATTTTTTATATAAATAAATGATTAAGTATAGCAGTGGTTTAATGTTTTTAACCCAGCCATTGCAGTCTACAACCATCACGGCAGCAAAATTGAAGATAATCAAATAAGAAGAGGAATATTTGAGGATAATTGAGGTGAGTCTGAGGAATTTTTAAATACTATCAAATAGATAATACCCCCTAAATTTGGGGGTTGTCAGCGTCAATACTCGCCAAGGGTTTACTCTTGTGTTATATATAAAAAAAAATACAGTTCTATGATGCAAGTTTCCAATAAAGAAATTGATAAAAGCTCTCTGTAATTATTTTAAACATTTTTAACTCGTTGACGTCACAGCTAGCGTCAAGAGGGCATTTCTGCGTTCGAAACGACGAGCACATCGCGATTTTTCTGCAAGCCCTGGTAAGTTGATCTTATTTGAGCCTTTAGGGCCGATTTGAGGGTACCATAGGAAAGAAGATTTTTTTTATCCAACTGGCCTACCCCTCTGTCGAAAATCAACTGCGCAGCCCTACGGCCCTCCGTTACCTACTGCGCAGCCCGTTTATGTATTTTTGTTTTTGAAGATAATACGGCGATTTTAAGAGTGTGGATGCGTCCCTCAAGGGCCTCGGAACATCCGCACGAAAACACGTCGAATTTGGACTGTAAATAATAGAGTTATTAACAAAAAACAGACTGTAATAGCGTCTCAGTTGCTCTTCCTGGTTTATTTTTGGTAGTTCTAAAAAGAACTGTTAAATTTGCAGGAATTTGTTGCAATCCACATTCCATGACTTCTTCTTTCTTAGCTAATGATGTGGGAGATTGCTGCTGGAAGACTGGTAACGTGTAACCTGCAACAAGGAAACAATTTTAAAGAGAAAACTATATCTACGTTTAAGAATGAATAGAAAACCAAGTCGTTTTTTAATAAAATAATAAAACTTAGTCCTCGGAAAGCTGCGCAAGTTCTTTCTGTTTGATCGTCTATGCGTTCCTTCCTGACGAGCATCTCCTAAACAGGTCTGATCGTCTATGCGCTCCTTCCTGACGAGCATCTCTAAAATTATATCCGACCGTCTCTGCGCTCCTTCCTGACGAGCGTCCGCACAATCATGTCTGACTGTCTGTGCGCTCCTTCCTGATGAGCAGCACATAGACGGTCAGATATGATTACGGAATGCTCGTCATAAAGGAGCGCATAGACGGTCATATATGATCGTGGGGATGTCTTTCGATGAGGCTAATTGAATGGTGAAAACCTCATCGTTCTTTCTCGCTTAGTTCTTCAGATATGATTTTTCTCGCGCAATTTGGTGGAGGCGCCGGTAAAAATATTAATATCTCAGAAATGACGAAAGATAGAAAGTTGCGGCTTTCGCCGTTAGTTTCGCCTTCTTAAACTGAATCAACAGTAAAACTTTCAAGTCAATATCTCTAGCCGTTCTCGACTTATTGAATTTTTTAGTCACCGATCGATATTTTCGAAAATTTTTTTCTCGAAAACGGGGCGAGTTAGAAACCTGCCGCTTATGCCACTCGATTCGCCCCGTCGAGCTCTATCAGGGTGATTTTTTTCGCGGAAATCTATTTCTTGTTGAAAACCTCAAATTTTCATGGACTATAACCTTACTACATTTTCGGAAAAAAAATATTTTTTTCTCCAAAAATTCATGTAAGTAGAGCCCGACGAGGCGCATTCAAAACCGAGCTCCGTTCCTCTGTAGCTCACCCCCTTTCCGAGATATCCACCCCTAAAGTGCCACTGCAGAAAAGCAGTATTTTCTCAGTGGAAAACGGGAATAGATGCAATCTGCTTGTGCTAGTTGAATAAGCGTAATTTATGAAGCGAATTGGAATTACTTTAATTAAGAAATCAGTTAAAATAATAATAATTAAAATATATTTTGGTCGCGTTCGTAGTGGTGCCATCTTTGATTAAAGGCTGAGATTAATAAATTATTCATGATAACAGATACCTGTAAAATTACAGATTCCTGCAAGAATTACAGAAATCTGTTATTATGAGCGCCCGTAGATCGCACCACCCACTCAAAGGTGGCAGCACTACCAATGCACGAAAAATTAATTTAATTTATTGTTGTTTTAATTGTTTTCGTAATTACAATTGCATCAATTCGCTTCATAAATTACGCTTATTCAATTAGCGCATGCGGATTCTTACTTTTCCAGTTTTCCACTGAGAAAATACGGCTTTTCCCCAGGGGCACTTTAGGGGTGGATATCTCGGAAAGGGGGTGAGCTACAGAGGAACGGAGCTCGGTTTTGAATGCGCTTCGTCGGGCTCTACTTACGTGAATTTTTGGAGAAAAAAATATTTTTTTTCCGAAAATGTAGTAAGGTTATAGTCCATGAAAATTTGAGGTTTTCGACGGAAAATAGATTGCCGTGAAAAAAATCACCCTGATAGAGCTCGATGGGGCGAATCGAATGGCATAAGCCGCAGGTTTCTAACTCGCTCCGTTTTCGAGAAAAGAATTTTCAAAAATATCGATCGGTGACTAAAAAATTCAATAAGTCGAGAACGGCTAGAGATATTGACTTGAAAGTTTTATTGTCGATTCAGTTTAACAAGTCGAAACTAACAGCGAAGGCCGCAACTTTCTATCTTTCGTTATTCCTGAGATATTAATATTTTTACCGGCGCATCCACCAAATTGCGCCTGAAAAATCACAATATCTGAAGAACTAAACGAGGAAAAACAATGAGGTTTTCATAAGGCTAATAGAATAATTAACCTGATTGAAAAACATCCCCACGATCATGTATGACCGTCAATGCGCTCCTTTCTGTTGAGTATCCCTACAATCGTGTCTGACTGTCTATGCGCTCCTTTCTGGTGAGCATCTCAAAATCATGTCTGACTGTCTATGCGCTCCTTTCTGACGAGCATCCCCACAATCATGTCTGCCCATCTATGCGCTCCTTTCTGACGAGCATCCCCACAATCATGTCTGATCGTCTATGCTCTCCCTTAGGACGAGCATTCTCACAATCATGTCTGACCGTCTATGCGCTCCTTTCTGACGAGCATCCCCACAATCATGTCTGACCGTCTATGCGCTCCCATGTGACGAGCATTCCCATAATCATGTCTGACCGTCTATGCGCTCCTTTCTGACGAGCATCCCCACAATCATGTCTGCCCATCTATGCGCTCCTTTCTGACGAGCATCCCCACAATCATGTCTGATCGTCTATGCTCTCCCTTAGGACGAGCATTCTCACAATCATGTCTGACCGTCTATGCGCTCCTTTCTGACGAGCATCCCCACAATCATGTCTGACCGTCTATGCGCTCCCATGTGACGAGCATCCCCACAATCATGTCTGACCGTCTATGCGCTCCCATGTGACGAGCATTCCCATAATCATGTCTGACCGTCTATGCGCTCCTTTCTGACGAGCATCCCCACAATCAAGTCTGACCGTCTACGCGCTATTCGTGAGAAAGGAGCGTATAGACGGTCAGACATGATTGTGGGGATGCTCGTCAGAATGGAGCGTATAGACGGTCAGACATGATTGTGGGAATGCTCGTCACAAGGGAGCGCATAGACGGCCAGACATGATTGTGGGAATGCTCGTCAGAAAGGAGCGCATAGACGGTCAGACATGATTGTGGGAATGCTCGTCACAAGGGAGAGCATAGACGGTCAGACATGATTGGGAGATGCTCGTTAGAAAGGAGCGCTTAGACGGTCAGACATGATCGGCGGGGATGTCTTTTGATGAGGCTAATTGAATGGTGAAAACCTCTTCGTTCTTTCTTCAGATCGTGATTTTTCAGGCGCAATTTGGTGGATGCGCCGGTAAAAATATTAATATCTCAGGAATGACGAAAGATAGAAAGTTGCGGCCTTCGCTGTTAGTTTCCACTTGTTAAACTGAATCGACAATAAAACTTTCAAGTCAATATCTCTAGCCGTTCTCGACTTATTGAATTTTTTAGTCACCGATCGATATTTTTGAAAATTTTTTTCTCGAAAACGGGGCGAGTTAGAAACCTGCGGCTTATGCCATTCGATTCGCCTCATCGAGCTTTATGAGGGTGATTTTTTTCGCGGCAATCTATTTTCCGTAGAAAACCTCAAATTTTCATGGACTATAACCTTACTACATTTTCGGAAAAAAAATATTTTTTTCTCCAAAAATTCATGTAAGTAGAGGCCGACGAGGCGCATTCAAAACCGAGCTTCGTTCCTCTGTAGCTCATCCCGTTCCAGAGATATCAACCCCCAAAGTGCCGGCACACAAAAAAGCAGTATTTCTCAGTGAAAAACTGGAAAGGTAAAAATCTGCACACGCCAATCGAAAAACTATAATTTATCGAGTGATTTGGTATGATTTTCATTTAATATGGAGCTAAAAGGGCAAAAAATAAAATAAAACTAATTTTTAAAATATGATGGTGCCGCCATCTTTGAGTCAGAAGCAAAACTTACTAATTATCGATGATTACAGTTTTCTGTAATTTTGCAGGGAATTGTCTCTGATGTAGATGATATTTTAATGATGATAAATTTCTTGTTACTGTCTTCACCATATGTTTCTTGACACTGTTATATACAACATTTACTCTGTTTTATTCTTTGATTTGAGGGAACATGGGAAGATTTATTGCTTTGCACAAGGGAATTTTCCTAACTTCCGTTGGCAACACTGCATGTCAAATTGACAACGTCAATTGCACGAATTGTTGATCGTGGGCTTTGCGTTAGGTTATCGTAATTAAGTTAGTTTTCGTGTTCGTTATAAACTTTTCATTATACACGCAGTGCTTAATTTTTTGTTTTTAGAATCATGGCTCACTATAAGGGGGCCGCCAGCGAAGCGGGCAGAGCAATGCAACTAATGAAGAAGCGAGAGCAGCAAATGCAGGACATCGAGATCCGCAAGAAGAAGATTGAAGAGGACTTGAAGCTGAACAACATCGAAAATAAATTCGCCACTCATTACGATGCCGTCGAACAGCAGCTCAAAGTAAGTCTTTTCGTCTCTTAAGGATTCAGTCTTCATGCTTTCTTTATACCAGAGTTCAACCATCGGGCTTGTTACGTTGGACGAAATGAAAGCCAAACAAGAAAACATAGTCAAGGAACGAGAGAAGAAGCTCGCCCAGAAACAAGCGGAGAAAGAGCGTGAGCGCCAAAGACAGATGGAGGCGAAACAGGCCGAAAAGAACAAGCAGAAACGCCAAGTAAGTTCTCCCAAACAAAACAAAACAAGATGTAGCTCATGTGCTGCAGTAATTTCACATTAGATCCAAGCATTGTCGTTCACCATGGACGAAGGCGAGGAAGACGTCGAGGGAGAAGAGAGGACGCCATGGAGAAGTGAGAAGAAGGTTCGAAAGAAAATAAAAAAAGATCCGACTGTCGATACAAGTTTCCTACCGGACAGAGAAAGGGAAGAGGAGGAGAATAGGCTGAGGGAGGAGCTGCGGCAGGAGTGGGCCGAGCAACAGCAGAAATTAAAAGAAGAGGAAATCGATATTACTTTCAGTTACTGGGATGGATCGGGGCATAGAAGGACGGTTCGCATAAAAAAAGGTGCACGGGTTTCCTGTGGTTTTTATTATTATGTATTAAAGCCGAAGGATTTCAGGGAATTCAGTTTACCAATTTCTGCAGAAAGTCCTGGAGCTTCTAAGGCGGGAGTTTTCGGAATTGAAGACGGTCATGGCTGATCAATTAATGTACGTGAAGGAGGATTTGATTCTGCCCCATCATTACACATTCTACGATTTTATAGTAACGAAGGCCAGAGGGAAAAGCGGGCCTTTGTTTCAGTTCGATGTTCACGATGATGTGAGGTTGGTGAGTGATGCCAGCATTGAGAAGGAAGAGTCTCATGCCGGGAAGGTCTTAATGCGAAGCTGGTACGAACGGAATAAACATATTTTTCCCGCAAGTCGTTGGGAGCCCTATGACCCCACCAAGAGTTATGAAAAGTATACGGTATCGGATAAGACAAAAAAGCAATGAATTCAGTGCTTGTCTATTTCATAATAAATCGTTACTTTGCATAGGCTGTTCTTATTTTTTTGGCTGACGCATTTATTGATTGTAACACGGGAGTATCCTCTGGGAAAAGGGGCTCGAGCTCTTTCTTCCAAAATTCTGGCTCCCAAGGCAGTCGGTTTTCTATTAATGTACTCCAATGGCGGATGTAACAGAGGACGTCCACTTTTTCTGTATTGTTTATCTGTAATAATTATTTAGTATTGCTACAAACATTACAGAATTGTATCTGAAAGATTATAAAGGAAATTCTCAGTAACAAATGTCTTTAGGTGCAGAACATCTTTAATAAAAATTGAAGGTAACTGATAAGTATAATGTAGAATGTTCAATCAGTTCATTAAGTACGGATTTTATTTATAATAACCGCCCTTTCGCCACACATAATGGTTTTAGGTATAGTAAAAAATTATATACCTAACTTAGGTAAGTCATGGAAGCAATTTTAATCAGCCCATTAAACTAAATGATTGTTAAACTAACAATGCAATTAAATACTCCATGCATGGGAGCAGAAAAAAATATTTTTAGCGTAAAAGTGCCTAGGTAAATAAAACTGACTTACAGTAACAGTAATGTAGAATTCCTTCCCTTCCAAGTCAGTGTTAGGGCCTGTTATGGGTGTTTCAGGTAACTTGATGGCATCTTCGGGAACACAATAACCACATTTCCTAAATGAAACTCGCACGTGCCAGGGCTTGAGCGTCCAAGGCATCTCTTTATTCATGATGATTGCAAGCTTATGAGTCGTCAAGCAATTAATGGTCTACAAACACAACAATTAAAAAAAATATATTAAAGGCAATTCAAATTACAAATACATACTCTGTCGACTGTCGGTGAACTTCGTGTAATTTCTTCTTTCTTGGTTTCGTTGCTCTTGTATTTCTTCAAGTTCTCGGGGCTCGCATACACGGCCAGACCGGGTAGTAAGAGTTTATCGTAGGCAAAGTTGCGCTTTACAGTAATTCTATCGCCCACATCCCCTAAACCTTTGACGTACGCCCTCAGTATAACCTCGAGTTCCGGTTGCTTGCGACAGCTTGTGTCTTCCACCAACTCGTAGATGAAGTGTTGGTTTCTCAGGCGTCTTGGAAGCGAGCCTTTCGCGTGCAGCTTCGGAGGATTCTTCCGCTTGAGAATGTACGTTGTCTGCAAACGCGAAACGGTTTGAGGTTATGTTACGCTTTTGATTATTAAAAATGAGGACGTACCCGTAATTGCTGGTGAAGTAGGTTTTCCGTTGTTAGAAGGGCCGCTTGCTGTTGTAAAATCTTGTTTACGGCCTTCCACATTTTAAAAACACTCCTGAACTAGATTCTAACCTAAATGTACGCCAGGGCCACCAACCCACCAGTGTTGCCAACCAACTCTACCAGGAATTCGTTTGACGGCATGCAGCACATCCCTTGAATTCCCTATAAATCAAACAGAGAAATTTAATTAGGAAATTAAAGTTAAATAATAATTATATTAACTGTTAAACAAACGAAACAGAAATATTAAAACAACCTAACCTTGCACTTTACTGCAGCAATCAGAAATAGTGTTGCAACCAATCAAATTTCGAAGTTCTTGTTGCTTGTGATTAGCACTTACGATAATTGGAGCGGTATATACCGGTTAATCTATTCTCTCACTCTTACTTACATTAAACGCACTCGTTCTATCTTACTTTTCTACCCCGATCCAAGGAGCGCTCCAATTATCGTAAATGCCTGGTGGTGTTTAGTTTAATAATGGTCGCATTCAGCCATGGAGGTTAAGTAACTGGAGGAGTAACAAGCGAGCGGAAAACGAGCCGATTCTCGGATGCGCGCTCTCCTCTCTTGTATGGCAAAAATAAAGAGCACCAGAGAACAAAACATGTGTGACAAAGTGTGTAATACTCCACACTCCGTTCGTATTGCCATACTAGAGGCCCTAGAGGCCTACAGAAAACTGTAGTTTGTCTACTTTCTTTTGCTTTCAACTGCAGTTAGAAAAAGATAATAGAGTTTTGGTTAATATTGTTCAAAATTTTATTTTTCTACTGTAAAACGATCATCACTTGTTTAAGATTTATTGTTTTTAAGTTTGAAAGTCGTCCTCAAATATTTCCGTCCCTTTTTGATTTTTTCTTGCGATCGTCATTTGTTTCTATCTTATATTTCTGTCAGTTTCTAATTTTTTCGACGTTACTGTTTGATTCGCAGTAGTTTTGAATTAATAATTTGTTTTTCTTTTCTTCTTTTTTCCTTTTTCCCCTGAAATTACGATGGTTTGCTTTTCTTTGTGGTGTTTTTCCCGTAGTCAAATTTACGATCGATAATTAATCAAAAATTTATTTTAATTAATAGAAAAGTTTTTGCATTTGTATTTATTTTTTACAACAATGTAAATAACAATAGAACAAAGTAAAAGAAAAAAAGTGTAACAAAATACAGTAAAATTTTCAAGAAAATGAAATTCTTCTTCTCTGTATTGCAGTCGTCATTTGCTTTCTCCTGCTTTCCATTTTCAGAAATTTTCATTTCGTCAATAAGCATTACGATTTATTTTTAATTCTTCCACTCGGAACGCCTTACATAAAAAATGTTTTTGTTCTTGATTGTTTGTTCTCTTACTGCCTTATTAATGGAAATTGAAAAATTTGCCTAGATTTTAATGATTTCTTGCAATTTGTTCCATTTTCTCCTTTTGTTTGAAAGTATCCCTAGATTTAACGACTTTCTCCATAAGTTGGCAACGCCGCCGCCAACTATAGTCGTCAAGCAATGTCGCCCAGGGTTACCAAATTTTCTCAGGCAATGTCGCCAACCTGTTGAAAAAAAATGTAGCTAAAAGGCGCCAAAGACAATAAATAAAAATCGCCGATTTGGGGTCTCAAAAATTAGAACAAATAAAACAAGCAGCAAACCTGCAAGAAGAATTAGAAACAAAAGAGAACTGAAAGCAACAGTAACAAAATACAAGGCGTGAAGTGAACAAAAAAAAACAAAGGAAGCTCGACAACACCAAGCTGAACGAAAAACAATTTTCCAAACGAATCAAGAAATTCGTAGAAAACAAGAACAAACTATGAGAAGTCAATAGTATAATAAAAAAACAAAAAAGTAATTAAATACAGTGCGAAAAACAAAAGCTCACAATTCCAATCAAGGCACAAAACAAATGAAAAACAATGAACTACACACAATAAAACAAAACAAAATAAAAACAAAACAAAAGATGATTGACTACTAAGACAAACAAAAACCAAATGAATCTCCAGACAAAAAATCTAAAAAAATATCTAAATGAAAACAACAAATAACTGTAAAAATGCGTTAATCAATAAAAAATGAAAAATTAATTTGATAAAGAATAAACAAACGAGAAATACGACAGCATAACAATAAAATGAATATAAAAACCAGGATACTAAGATGAACAAAAAAAAATGAAAATTGGTCGAGGTTTTTACAAATAACAACAAACCAGTAGAAAACAAAACTGTTTTGTTTTTCTTTTTTTGTTTATCTCCTAAAATTATCTTTTCCTGGTTTTCTGTCTTGAAATTCACGACCATCATTCGTTTTCTCCTTCTTTCCCGTTCTGAAATTAATCAAAAATTTTTGCCCTTCTTTTTTCCTTCGCGAATAATTATTACAGTCATCATAAGTTTTTCTTCTTCTTCTTTCTTCAGAAATTTTCATTTTGCAAGTAAGTATTGTGATAGTGTTTTGTTTTCGTTTATTTGTTTTTGTGAAGTTCGAAATTATTATTGGCCTCTAGTGGCCGTTATTATTTTTTCTTAATTTTAAATGTGCACTTCGTTTTGAGTTCTTTTCTTCTCTCATTTGTTGTATGTAATCGTCATTTGTTTTTTTTTTTACTTTTTTCTTTGATTGTGTTTTTTTAATTGCTTACAATTTTTCGGAAATCAAATGCTTATCAATAATTTCTTTGGATATTTTAATTTTCCAGCTTGATCCTTCTGTTTTTGGGTCATCAAAATAAAGGTTCTTGGCTTTTTTCTATCTTATTCTGCAAAATGCAGCGATTGTCTTTTATTCTCTCTTTTCCTCTTCTTAATTTGTGAATGTGATTTTTTCGAATGTTTATTATTAATACTACTACCAGTTTTTTTTTTTTTTTGAAAAATTTTGAATATGATTTTTTTCTTAATTTATTTTTCTTGAAGTCTGAAATATGTTTATTTAAAAATAATCATGTTTATGCATACGATTTTGATTTTTTGAAATTAATTTCAGTCGTACAAGCTGCTAAATAATCTTACGAATACCACTACAATAGTACAGTTGGCAACATTGATCAGAAGCAACGGGACGCGAATCAGCGCGAAGCTCAAAATATGTTTATTAAAAAAATAATCATGTTTATGCATACGATTTTGATTTTTTGAAATAAATTGTAGTCGTACAAGCTGCTAAATAATCGTACGAATACCACTACAATCGTACGGTTGGCAACATTGATCAGAAGCAACGGGACGAATCAGTGTGAAGCTCAAAATATGTTTATTAAAAAAATAATCATGTTTATGCATACGATGTTGATTTTTTGAAATAAATTGTAGTCGTACAAGCTGCTTAATAATCGTACGAATACCACTACAATCGTACGGTTGGCAACATTGATCAGAAGCAACGGGATTAATCAGCGTGAAGCTCAAAATATGTTGTTTAAAAAAATAATCATGTTTATGCATACGACTTTGATTTTTTGAAATAAATTTCAGTCGTACAAGCTGCTAAATAATCGTACGAAAACCACTACAATCGTACGGTTGGCAACATTGGTCAGAAGCAACGGGACGAATCAGCGCGAAGCTCAAAATATGTTTATTAAAAAAATAATCATGTTTATGCATGCGATTTTGATTTTTTAAAATAAATTTCAGTCGTACAAGCTGCTTAATAATCGTACGAATACCACCACAATCGTACGGTTGGCAACATTGATCAGAAGCAACGGGATTAATCATCGTGAAGCTCAAAATATGTTTATTAAAAAAGATAATCATGTTTATGCATACGATTTTGATTTTTTGAAATAAATTTCAGTCGTACAAACTGTTAAATAATCGTACGGATACTACTACAATCGTACGGTTGGCAACATTGATCAGAAGCAACGGGACGAATCAGCGCGAAGCTCAAAATATGTTTATTAAAAAAATAATCATGTTTATGCATGCGATTTTGATTTTTTAAAATAAATTTCAGTCGTACAAGCTGCTTAATAATCGTACGAATACCACCAAAATCGTACGGTTGGCAACATTGATCAGAAGCAACGGGATTAATCAGAGTGAAGCTCAAAATATGTTTATTAAAAAAATAATCACGTTTATGTATACGATTTTGATTTTTGAAGTAAATTGTAGTCGTACAAGCTGCTAAATAATCGTACGAAAACCACTACAATCGTACGGTTGGCAACATTGGTCAGAAGCAACGGGATTAATCATCGTGAAGCTCAAAATATGTTTATTAAAAAAGATAATCATGTTTATTCATACGATTTTGATTTTTTGAAATAAAGTAGTAGTCGTATAAGCTGCTAAATAATCGTACGAATATCACTACAATTGTACGGTTGGCAGCATTGATCGGAAGCAACGGGACTAATCAGCGTGAAGTTTGTTAACATTTGGCGGTTTGGCTCGACATAATCACCATCAACAAATGAAAATCCCAACACAAATTTTTTTTATTTAGTTAGTTAGGGTTAGGAAATTGTCAGATGGTTTCGTTTTAACGGAGCGTAATAGTACCTACATGTATTCTGCCTTTTGTTTTGAACGAACTTTTCTTTTTCCATAAAAATTTTTCGTCATTTCTAATTTTAATTACAAAGTTTTTTTAATCTCGAACCTGACAGAAATATGAAGGGAGAACACTCAACGTTTTTTTTTCGTGACGAAGCTATAAATCTATAGCGAAACGTTGAGTGTTTTCCCTTCATATTTCTGTCCGGTTCGAGATTTAAAAAAACTTTGTACTTAGAATTCTAATTTTAATCTTTAATTTAATTTATTTTCAATATCAGCTTTTTTAATGTCGGTCTTCCAAACGGGAGATAAAAATTCCGCCGTTTTCGTCTTTGCCCCAACACACTCGTATATCTGTCGTGCTTTTAAGTGTCTTGAACGTTATTAGCCTCTCGAGTGGAACAAATTCTGTTAATATCCTCCTCTTGCGAAATCGATATTTGGGACCTGTCGGGTCGACTTCTCCGAAGACACGATGGACCCGACCCGACCCAACCAGATGTTACGCAACAAGAAATTTTTGTTTTCACAGCGGCGGCGGCGGTGCAGGGACGTATATTTATTGCTATTCTGTCGTTACGACGCTTTATCACATCACATCACGGAGAGGCCCCCCCCGCGGCCCCGGCGAGTGTGACAAGAGCAAATGGGCAGGTTCGGTTCGTACCACATGCGATAAGATCTCCAGCTATGCTCGGTTATTAAAGTGGTTGAAATAGTTTTGCGCTGAAAAGAAACCAACCAGACCAGGCTCACCTGTAATTACCTACAAGGGAAACCACAATCAGCACGTCGATTACAAAAAAAGAAAAAAAAAGGCGAAGAAATAAAGTCGGTGGGTTAATAATAATCACCGGTCGTTTAAGCCTTTGCTTTCTTGCGGATTCGGACGTGGAATTATTGTTTCATTAAATGCTTAATAATTCAATTTCATTGCCAACCTTGCAGAGCGCGATTGATTAACACGACCAAAATGATTTCTGTTTAAACTCATTCATAACAAACTGAAGGGGGGAAAAATGTTGCTGTCAGTCACCGCCAAAATCTTTCAATTTCTTGTCTAGAATTTTCAGCAAGTAACAAAAGAGAAATTGGACAAAAATGCGTGATATACTCTAACTCTGTAACATTGATATGGACTTGATACGCAATAATATTTGCTACGTTTCAAGCGACATTGTAAAATCGCTGTTCTGTAACAGTTTCGTAACAACTCTCAATCCATATCAAGCGTGATATCCAGGGCTATTCTTGTAACATTGATAAGCATATCAATTGATATGGTCTTCAATAATTGAAGAGAACTTCGTACGGTTTCTGACAATTCAAGTCGATTACCGACCGCCAATTGAAGAGAAATGCATATTAACTCCATATCATATTACACTTGATACGGATAGCAAGTTGTTACGAAACTGTTTACAGAACAGCGATTTTGCAAGGTCACTTGATTCATAGCAATAATTTTAAGTAAGTATCAAGTCCATATCAATGTTACAGAATAGACCCCATTGAGGTAAATACATCTCTATTCAACTGGTGATCGGTAATCGACTTGAATTGCTATGAAATCGTATCAAGTTCTCTTCAATCATTGAAGACCATATCAATTGATATGGAATCGAATTGTTAAATTGTAAAAATTGTTTTTCAGAGTATTTGATTCCTTCTTGCCATAACTACGTCCAATTGTTTGGGAAGATTTGGAAACAATTTGTCGTTTTTGTTGGTAATTTCAGATTTTACGTTGCCTGACATAATTGGACAGTAGCGTTTGACGTATGCGTTTTATTTTAATGTATCCAGTGATACATTTCTAATAGTATCTAGATACAGATGCAGATACTTTTTCGGGAAAATATCTAGGATACAAAAAAAAAATATCTGCAGTTTATCAAGATACTTACAAGTGTAAAATTCAATAAGCTATGCAGTAGTGGAGGTACGGTATTATTTGTGATCCAAACCGACCTTTTTTTTGTGAAAATTGACGAAGTCTTCGTATGAATATGTTAATAATGTACTCACTACAATCTGTGATAATTTTCACAATTTTTTTCAGCAGTATGTCTTCTTAAATAGAAAATTTATCTTTGTAGTTAAGTTGATCAATAAGCTGGTAAGTACTTACCTGGTTTTGTATGAAACCAAGTCAAGTCAACGCAAAATATAAAGTTATCAACAGAAATGACTGTACTTCCGTAACATCAGACAAGTTAAATGTGAAATGAATCTAGGATCCTTAGTTGCAACCTTGTTGTAGTTAAGAGAGCGTTCTCATAATCAAGAAAACTTGATAAAATTAACAATACAGTCTTTTCCTTTTGATTTTCTCCTTTGGTCAATTATCTTTCCCAATTTTTTAAATAATTTTCAAGTATCTGAACTATCAAATTTCGTTTTAAATAGAACAGTCACTTGATAAACTGGGAAACGTAATTAACAAGATTGTAAAATCGGAGGTTGCATTTCCGCCAAGGTCTGCTGTTTTTATGGAAGTTCAAAATGTATCTTAGTATCTCAAATGAATAGATACACTGTAATTGTATTTAGATGCAGACGAGTGCCTAGGAAGCTACAAGATTATGAAATGAAGGATTGACCAGAGGATTCTGTAGATGATTTAGAAGTGAATTTAATGATGGCATTATCAATTGGTTACCTACCTTCAGAGAATTCATTAACCTTTGAAGAGGCTATAGAGGATGAAGACTGGAAAGGAGCAATAAAACAGGAAATTACAATGTTGGAACAAAATCAAACATGGGAAATCTGTCCTATGGTAAGAGATCAAGAAATAATAGACTCCAAATGGATTTTCACTCAAAAAGAAATGCAAGGTAAAATTGTGAAAAAGGTTAGGTTGGTCGCACGAGGCTATCAGCAGAAAATGCCACCTGAGGAAGAAATTTACACACCGGTAGCACGAATGGTAACTTTACGTGTATTGTTATCGTTAGCAGTAGAATGTGATTGGGTAATACACCAAATGGATGTCAAATCTGCATTTTTAAATGGAGAACTGGCGGAGCCAATATACATGTACCTACCTGACGGTATTACTGGAAATCCTAATACTCAAGTTTGTAAGCTGAAGAAGGCGTTGTATGGCTTAAGGTCAAGTCCAAAGTGTTGATATGATCGTTAATACAAGTTTCTTATTAACATTGATTTCAAAAGATCTAATGTAGACCCTTGCTTATTTGTTCAAAATCAGACATATTTGTTAATTTGGGTTGATGATTTAATTTTAGTATCAAATGATTTGGAAAATGTATTGTATGTAAAGTCTCAACTTTCAACTGAATTTAATATGAAAGATTCGTCAAACAGTAATAAAATTATATTCCTAGGGTTGGAAATTGAGAAAGTTGATAATAATTTGTGGATATCACAACAAAATCTGATAGAAAAAGTTCTTAAAAAATTTAACATGCTACACTGTAAAGGTTCATACACTCCAATGCAACCAAAGCCTAAACTTGCAAGCAAGAAAAGATACGAATTTAAGCGTTCCATATAAAGAACTTATTGGAAGTTTAATGTACATTATGCTGGGTTCAAGACCAGATTTATGTTATTCAGTGACGTATTTCAGCCAGTTTCAAACGAATTTCAACGAAGAACATTGGAAACATTTGAAAAATATGTTAAGGTACTTAAAAAAAAATGCTAAAAGCTATGTTTTAAAATACTCTAAATGTGTTGTTCAATTAAATGTTAAAGCGTATGTTGACTCAGATTTTGTGAATGACTTAAATAACTCATTAATTAATTATTGGAAACTATGCTAAAACGTAAAATAAACCCTATTAAAGTATACGAAGACAATCAATCGTGCATTAAAATGGCTTCGACACTTGAAACCAAAAAATCAAAACACGTAGATGTAAAATATCATTTTATAAGAAATTGTGTATCCGATGGTATTATAAAATTGATACATGTACCTACTGAAGAGCAGTGTGACTAAGTCACTTTCTAAAGTAAAGTTTGAGTTTTTGAGAAGAAATCTAGGAATCAATGCTCTAGTAAATGCATATATTATATCTTATTATCTGTAAAGTTATACATTAGCTAAGTTAATTGTAATAACGAATTGAGTGAGGGTGTTGATGTTGGCAATTCCGTTATTGAAACACGTTGGCAACAGTGGACTGGACGATGTGGAAGTGGACACGTGTACAGATGGATGTGCTTCGACCATAGAGATAAATATACCTGGAGGGATAATGTATGAACCCCCACCACCGCAAAAACGAATTCAAAAGATAATTTTATTACTTAGGCGTTTCAGGCGGGAAATTCAAAAATACATCTCACATGTACACATTTATTTTACATGTATATACATAATACACAGTTCATTGTTTATTTTTACAATACACAAACATACATATTTATGTGTGTATATGCTTTAAAAATGAATCGTTGAGATTAAGAACAGTACAACAAGTCCAAATACGTGAATTGTGGGAAACTAAAAAAATATGTTTATTTAGTTTCTTACGCTTCTTACAGCATCGGTAACAACAGAAAAGTTGTAGTGCATTATTTTAGACATCCTTTAAACTAAAAATAAAATTTGTTAATTTACGCATTTTTTATATATTCACAGAAAATTTTGGACTTGTATTGTTCTTAATCTCACCGATTCAAATATAAATACACAGAAAATATTTCTGAAAAAAAAATTGCCATGGAAAAGCCGGTCTTACAAATATGTAGAATTACTGATGCTTAAACAAGACAATTTTATTTAATTTACTCCTCACTGAAGCCCCTTTTAAATTTATATTATAAAGTTTATTTATATGATGTAATCGTATGTTAATATATATACTGGCCTATCCTTTATAAGTTGTATAATATGATTGTTTGAAAACTCTACATTCAATATGTGATATTTTAAATTTTCAAAAACTTCAGAGTATACATCACAAAAAACTACGTTTGTTAAATTTTGTAAAATATTTTTCATTTTAGGAGGTGCATTCTGTGTTTGACGTAATACTCTTATATATTAGTTTACCATTGGTTTTTGTAGTTATTAAACTGTCCTTCGATGCAGAACTTACAGATAATGCTTCAAGGCATTTTATACAATTAATTTTACATTGCAACTTGCGTACCACAAATCCTGAAATATATTCAATAACATTCTCCAAATAATTGGAAATGTTACATAAATTCGGCAAATAATCATGGTCGACTTCCACCGGAAGAAGTAATACGATTTCTTATGTTCCGCGCACTCAATGTTGTATGATATTTCATAAAATCCTTATATTTCATTTTCCGTTTTGTCCATTCAGCATCTCAAGCTCTGGTCTGAGGAACTCGTGGGAGTTAGAAAAACAAGGCAAAATGACATCGTAACGTTATCTAGTTTTTGAAAGCGTCTAGGGTAGAAGCTCATCATAGAGACACGGGGGGGAAATCGCGAGATAATTCATAAAAAAAACGTTACCAATTGACTAGCGGACCTTTTCAGATTCAGAAAAAGATCGCGTCTCTTCCTCGTACCGGGCGATTCTAAATTGAACTTGAGTTTTAATTTTAATTTTATTAATTTGATTTATTTTTTTTTCTAAGAAAAGAGATTCGCGAACGGAAGGCAAAAGCTTTCCCCGCGATGTAAATCTTTTTGTGTATTTGAACCGTTTCGAACAATCTTTGATTTGCTTTATATAAAATCTTTGTGTTTCTGTACTTTTTTTGGAATGCGAGGAAAAATTTCGATTCAGTTTGGTAAGGTAATATACCGCCGTTTCACTTCCTTTATATCATTTTTACTTTTTGGTAAATTTTTGATTCCTTGTGTAACGTTTTCCCACTATCAATGATTGATTATATAGAGTATCTGCACGCCAGTTGTCATTTTTTTTTGTTTTGTATTATTTTCCTGGTTTTTCTTTTAATAGATTTGTTAAAGTTATCATTCTCTTTTATTTACTAATTTTAAGTTCACTCTTTACCTTTTTCAGGAATTCCGGCGAGGGCAACTTCGTAAGGAGAGAGACAACGACAGGAAAGAATTTAACATCAGGCACTGTTCGACTTCTCGAGGAAGTCACCGTTGAAAGTATATTTTTCGCTTTTAACTCAATAAAATATAAATATCAATAAAATTGATTTTCACAGTGGCTCGTTGGTAAAAAAAGCAGGTTGCGTTTTCCATAAAACGGGAGGGTAAAGAGTATTGAGGGGTGGTCAGCCTCAATACTTACCCGAAACTCTCTAATTTTAATTGAAAAATAACTTGCGCCCGTTACATGTAAACGAAAGGCTTTTGTTAACTGAGCTGAGCGTAAAGGAAATATTTGTTATTTTTAATTTGTGCGTTTCAACTGAAAATTCAACTGAAATTCCACCGAAATGCCAAGGCATTCAAACCAAGTGTTTATTATTTAATTAGAGGTATGCATTGTTTAATTGTTTGCTCTGTTTGTAAAACGAAAGATTGTTTCACATTAACCTGCTGTGTGCTGTTAAAATAATTTTGTCATTGGTGAGAGCCCTTTGTTCTTTTTAAATTTCTTCCACCCAGGACCTTTTCCATCCCGTTTTCTTTTTTCTTTTTATTATTCGGACTCTTGCTGGTAAGTTCCTACCCAAAATGGCCCTTTAAAGCAATAAAAATTGATGCTGCAATATTTATCAATTCAATCGTAAGCATCGTAAGGTATTTACGGTTTTATAGGTAAATAGCTCCATGATAACTTACGATGCTTACGATCGAGATTAGGGTCGTAGCATTAATTTCGCAGCCGATTTAAAACCGGTGGCGAAATTCGATTGTCATGGCAACCTTACCTGATTTCGTTTCTTTTTGTTCAAAGAAAAATAATTAGATCGTCGAATAAGTTGCCGACTCGAAAGTATCGCCCGAATTAGGTTGTCATCACAACCCCGTCGGGATTCATAATTCCTTCACACGAATAAATAAATAAAATGTTATTGCTTTTTAAAATTGGCGCCCCAAGTCCGTTACTGACGGCCAGCCTGTCTAGTTTCATTTTATTTTATTTCTTTAATCCACATGAATTATTAAAATTCGATTGCCTGTTTAAAATTGGCGCCGAAATTCGGTTGTCACGGCAACCTTGTGCGTCTTAACTTTGTTAATTTAGGAGCCCGGTCTTTTCATCTCTGAGTAACTTTAATCGTTGATTAATTCCTATAGAAACAATTGTCTCTACGGGAATTAATCAACGATTAAAGTTAGTCAGAGATGAAAGATTTAATGGCCTATTTGGCCATTTGTTCTATTTATTTAGTTGTTAATTTATTTATTTAATTTTTTAAATAATTAAAGACGCCGTGGAAATTCGGTTGTCATGGCGCCTTTGTTTTACTCGATGAACAAGAATCGAAACGTCGTCGCCAATTCGAATTTGGCGCGCCGAAACTCGGTTGTCACGCAACCCTATTAAATCCGCCCCCTTCGTTTCTGACAGTTTTTACGACAGTTTCAACCGTTTAATCATCTTCAGGGCAATATTAACTGTGTTGCGACTTGGTTTTCATTTGTCAGCACGGAATTTCCTCTATTAAAACGTTAATTTTGCATATGTTCTATCGACTGAAAAGGATTTTGATTTGTGACCCAAGCAGACGCAGACAAATCACGCTAGACAATATCCACAGTAATTAAACCGTGTCGATGACCGCTGTATTTTCGAAACGCTTAAATTTTGTGTTGTTCCACAAATAATAAAATGAATTTTGATCGTATAATTTTTCAAACGTGACAATACAATACAATAAATCAGAAAACAATTTTAAGATACCGCCCTTTTCTACGTTGTTTCGTAACGACCGCCGATTATTTCTTTAATAAAGCCACCCCCGTTTTACTGATAACCCAATTTACTCTTTTGATCTACGAGCCATTTTTTTGTTCGGTAGCAAATTTGAGATGACATGGCCAAAAACGCTCTCGAAAAGATGTTTTCCTCGAGAAGTCAAGATTCGTGAAGATCTAGAGGTATACGGCACGACTGTTAAGCGTTGGCCGCAGTTGCAAATGCTTTCTTCGTTTATTGTTTTATTGCGGGGTATACTTCCGAATATTCTGGGAACCGTTACAAGTATGGTGAATTACGCTTTCGGGATTGTCAAGATTCGTGAAGATCTGGAGGTATACGGCACGACTGTTAAGCGTGGGCCGCAGTTACAAATGCTTTCTTTGTTTATTGTTTTATTCCGGGGTATACTTCCGAATATTCTGGGAACCGTTACAAGTATGGTGAATTACGCTTTCGGGATTGTCAAGATTCGTGAAGATCTAGAGGTATACGGCACGACTGTTAAGCGTGGGCCGCAGTTACAAATGCTTTATCTGTTTATTGTTTTAATGCGGGGCATACTTCCGACTATTCTGGGAACCGTTACAAGTACGGTTAATTACGCTTTCGGGATTGTCAAGATTCTTGAAGATCTAAAGGTATACGGCACGACTGTTAAGCGTGGGCCGCAGTTGCAAATGCTTTCTTTGTTTATTGTTTTATTGCGGGGTATACTTCCGAATATTCTGGGAACCGTTACAAGTATGCTGAATTACGCTTTCGGGATTGTCAAAATTCGTGAAGATCTAGAGGTATACGGCACGACTGTTAAGCGTGGGCCGCAGTTGCAAATGCTTTCTTTGTTTATTGTTTTATTGCAGGACATACTTCCGAATATTCTGGGACCCGTTATAAGTACGGCGAGAGAAGCCGAAACAGGACCCTCGTTTGCCTGAAGATTGCCAAATATTCTCCTCTCCCCTTGTCTCTCTCTTTATGAAGTTTTTCTTTCGAAAGGAAGGAATTGAACGAACTTAAAATTAGTGAAATAAAAGAGAATGGTAATTTTAGCAAATGTATTGAAAGAAAATAATGAAAAGACAATAAAACAATAACGAAGTGACAACCAATAACTTGTAGATAGTTATTTATAAAATAAATCTTTTATAATTACAAAATCATTAAACATTAGAAAATAAAACTTGACAAAATATAACGATAAAAGGGAGAGAGAGAGAGACAAGAATTTTTGATCTATCGATTGTAGTGATTAGTTTTTTTTTAAAGCTGAATTGATTCGACTCACCAAATGGAGTCTAAATCTTCTCGTAATCCCTTGATTTATACATAGATCACAATGGCCCGTAATCTCATCTCGTCTTTAATTTAGCAACGCCGTGATTAAATTCTTTCTCACTGTCTTACCCGTGGAATTCGCATAAAGCTATTTCGTTTATGTTTATTTTAATCACGGCTTTAGTCAGAGACGACTTTAATCATGAGATGATTCTATATAAGAAAAATGATTCTATATAAGAAAAAAATGCTGCTAATTCAAATTTTAATTATTTTTATTTTTACTTCCTTGCTACATCACCCCGCTACCCTACGATGCGCTTTTACTACAACCCAACGGGGGGCGCAGTGATGTCGTTTTGCATTGAAACAAAAAGACGTAACTTAATATCATATTTCATCAAATGTGCGAAACTAAAGAAAATTAAATTATTTACCTACTCATAGAAAAGAAACTATCGTTGTAGTTCTCACTGCAGCTTATCAATTATTATAGATTAAAATAATTAAATACTTTTCTATTAAACATTTTGAAATTTTGAATTCTTATAGTACGAATTGAACTAGGTATCATAGTTTTGAAATAATTTAAAAAACGTAGACTATCTTGTAAAGATTATAGTACAGGTATGTATGTACATTACGGATTTTAAGTGGATGTGAATCGATCAACGACGGATACGATTCGTTTTTGTTTGTGTAACATAAATTCGATTTTAGGGACGTAATTTGATATCGAACGTCTGACTTTAACGGCCGCATTGTCCGGGAACACATGTTAGGTGCGCGTGTAATTGGATACGAGAGAGTTATTTTGATGAAAAGCCGAAACGATTTTCAACATCACAATTAAGGAACGGGCCTTAATTAGAATCCGTGGGACCGGAGAGGCCGGATAATAATTGAAAGTGGAGAGACGCAGCGGCCGAGACCCGAGTCATATAAAGAATATTATTTATTGGCAGGGTATACAATGAGACTGTAATGGGCGAGCGAGCAGAGTGGGCCCCGAGAGGTTCGGGCTCGTTGGGCTCTCAAAGGGACCGATCTCCGTATATTTATGTAGCAATTAGTGCATGTAGACGCGGCCATTAACATGGCCGCACGGCCACCACCGGCCCGTATTTCATTTTTATTATTATAAACTCCTGTTATTAATAAACGCGCGGCGTCGTCTACGACGGATCCGATTTTCGGCGCGAATCCAACTTCTTTCGATTCGATGCGGCCCCCCTTGCGTCGGGGAAAAATCATTAAGCTGTCAGATTGGGGGCTCCGAATAGCGGAACGGCTCTCGTAAATTTCGGGGAACTTTGCGTCCTATTTCGAAACTCTTCGGCCGTACCTCCCTCACTAATTCATTCGGGGATGCCATTATTTTTTGTGTCTCTCTTTCTCGCTTGACCATGAAACAAATGACCAATATCTAAAAGTGACACCTTAATAACAGATTGGAGTATTTGATACTGTCTGCAAATTCATCATCTTCACATTATTCAATTTGTTTACAGCAATCGTGAAGATGAAACTAAAACTGTATATTATTGTTGTACTTACTATTTTAGACTGGTTTTTTCATCGTATCAAACCACATCCAAAGAAGACGCCTGTCTGTCTGTCACTTTTGTTAAAACGTGAGCAAACAAGTGTAAGTAGTAATAAAAAAATAAATTAATTAAAATGGGCAAGCTCTCAAAATTTGTGGACCACCAGCTCGTGACATGGTGCAGGCGACAAAATCCCTAGAATCTAAGGTAGGTGGATGATCATGGGGCGTGAGCACACGGTTACATCTTCTTTCTTTGTTTATTGGTACAGATCCGTTTCATTGCGGGGCATACTTTCGAATATTCTGGGAACCGTTACAAGTACGGTGAATTACGCTTTCGGGATTGTCAAGATTCGTGAAGATCTAGAGGTATATGGCACGACTGTTAAGCGTGGGCCGCAGTTACAAATGCTTTCTATATTTTTTGTGTTATTGCGGGGCATACTTCTGAATGTTCCGGAACCGTTACAAGTACGGTGAATTGCGCTTTTGGGATTGTCAAGATTCGTGTGAGGATCTAGAGGTATACGGCACGACTGTTAAGCGTGGGCCGCAGTTACAAATGCTTTTTTTGTTTATTGTTTTATTGCGGGGCATACTGCTGAATGTTCTGGGAACCGTTACAAGTACGGTGAATTACGCTTCCGGGATTGTCAAGATTCGTGAAGATGTAGAGGTATGCGGCACGATTGTTAAGCGTGGGCCGCAGTTACAAATGCTTTCTATATTTTTTGTTTTATTGCGGAACATACTTCCGAACGTTCTGGGAACCGTTACAAGTACGGTGAATTGCGCTTTCAGGATTGTCAAGATTCGTGAAGATCTAGAGGTATACGGCACGACTGTTAAGCGTGGGCCGCAGTTACAAATGCTTTCTTTGTTTTTTGTTTTATTGCGGGGCATACTTTCGAATATTCTGGGAACCGTTACAAGTACGGTGAATTGCGCTTTCAGGATTGTCAAGATTCGTGAAGATCTAGAGGTATACGGCACGACTGTTAAGCGTGGGCCGCAGTTACAAATGCTTTCTTTGTTTTTTGTTTTATTGCGGGGCATACTTCCGAATATTCTGGGAACCGTTACAAGTACGGTGAATTGCGCTTTTGAGATTGTCAAGATTCGTGTGAGGAACTAGAGGTATACGGCACGACTGTTAAGCGTGGGCCGCAGTTACAAATGCTTTCTTTGTTTATTGTTTTATTGCGGGGCATACTTCCGAATATTCTGGGAACCGTTACAAGTACGGTGAATTACGCTTTCGGGATTGTCAAGATTCGTGAAGATCTAGAGGTATACGGCACGACTGTTAAGCGTGGGCCGCAGTTACAAATGCTTTTTTGTTTATTGTTTTATTGCGGGTCATACTTCCGAATATTCTGGGAACCGTAACAAGTACGGTGAATTACGCTTTCGAGATTGTCAAGATTCGTGAAGATCTAGAGGTATACGGCACGACTGTTAAGCGTGGGCCGCAGTTACAAATGCTTTTTTGTTTATTATTTTATTGCGGGTCATACTTCCGAATATTCTGGGAACCGTTACAAGTACGGTGAATTACGCTTTCGGGATTGTCAAGATTCGTGAAGATCTAGAGGTATGCGGCACGATTGTTAAGCGTGGGCCGCAGTTACAAATGCTTTCTATATTTTTTGTTTTAATGCGGGACATACTTTCCAATATTCTGGGAACTGTTACAAGTACAGTGAATTACGCTTTTGGGATTGTCAAGATTCGTGAAGATCTAGAGGTATACGGCACGACTGTTAAGCGTGGGCCGCAGTTACAATTGCTTTCTTTGTTTATTGTTTCATTGCGGAGCATACTTCCGAATATTCTGGGAACCGTTACAAGTACGGTGAATTGCGCTTTCGGGAATGTCAAGATTCGTGAAGATCTAGAAGTGTACGGCACGATTGTTAAGCGTGGGCCGCAGTTATAAATACTTTCTTTGTTTATTGGAATAGAATCCTCAGTTCTCCCATGATTTATATAATTATTTAAGAGAGTTGGTGTTATTTTGACGTGACGATCCCTAGAATCTAAGATATGTGGATGATCATGGGGCGTAAGCACACGGTTACAGTTCTTTCTTTGTCTAATGGAACAGATCCGTTGCATTGCGGGGGTATACTTCCGAATATTCTGGGAACCGTTACAAGTACGGTGAATTACGCTTTCGGGATTGTCAAGATTCGTGAAGATCTGGAGGTATACGGCACGATTGTTAAGCGTGGGCCGCAGTTACAAATGCCTTCTTTGTTTATTGTTTTATTGCGGGGCATATTTCCGAATATTCTGGGAACCGTTACAAGTACGGTGAATTGCGCTTTCGGGATTGTCAAGATTCGTGAAGATCTAGAGGTATACGGCACGACTGTTAAGCGTGGGCCGCAGTTACAAATGCTTTTTTGTTTATTATTTTATTGCGGGTCATACTTCCGAATATTCTGGGAACCGTTACAAGTACGGTGAATTACGCTTTCGGGATTGTCAAGATTCGTGAAGATCTAGAGGTATGCGGCACGATTGTTAAGCGTGGGCCTCAGTTACAAATGCTTTCTATATTTTTTGTTTTAATGCGGGACATACTTTCCAATATTCTGGGAACTGTTACAAGTACAGTGAATTACGCTTTTGGGATTGTCAAGATTCGTGAAGATCTAGAGGTATACGGCACGACTGTTAAGCGTGGGCCGCAGTTACAATTGCTTTCTTTGTTTATTGTTTCATTGCGGAGCATACTTCCGAATATTCTGGGAACCGTTACAAGTACGGTGAATTGCGCTTTCGGGAATGTCAAGATTCGTGAAGATCTAGAAGTGTACGGCACGATTGTTAAGCGTGGGCCGCAGTTATAAATACTTTCTTTGTTTATTGGAATAGAATCCTCAGTTCTCCCATGATTTATATAATTATTTAAGAGAGTTGGTGTTATTTTGACGTGACGATCCCTAGAATCTAAGATATGTGGATGATCATGGGGCGTAAGCACACGGTTACAGTTCTTTCTTTGTCTAATGGAACAGATCCGTTGCATTGCGGGGGTATACTTCCGAATATTCTGGGAACCGTTACAAGTACGGTGAATTACGCTTTCGGGATTGTCAAGATTCGTGAAGATCTGGAGGTATACGGCACGATTGTTAAGCGTGGGCCGCAGTTACAAATGCCTTCTTTGTTTATTGTTTTATTGCGGGGCATATTTCCGAATATTCTGGGAACCGTTACAAGTACGGTGAATTGCGCTTTCGGGATTGTCAAGATTCGTGAAGATCTGGAGGTATACGGCACGACTGTTAAGTGTGGGCCGCAGTTACAAATGCTTCCGTTGTTTATTGTTGTATTGCGGGGCATACTTTCGAATATTCAGCGAACCATTACAAGTACGGTCAATGACGCTTTTGGGGTCGTCAAGATTCGTGAAGATCTAGAGGTATACGGCACGATTGTTAAGCGTGGGCCGCAGTTACAAATGCTTTCTTTGTTTATTGTTTTATTACGGGGCATATTCTGGGAACCGTTACAAGTACGGTGAATTACGCTTTTGGGATTTGTCAAGATTCGTGAAGATTTAAAGGTATACGATTTGATGATATGATAAACGAATTCGTCGGCGCCGTAACATTCCCAGTTTTATTTGTAGCGCGCCGTCAACATGTTCGAAAAGTACATTTTCCTTGCCGTATAAGATACTTAAAATTTGAAATGATTAATTTTAAATAAGTGTAAGTGCGTCTGAATTACATTAATAAAACACGGTTTAGAATCGAGTGCATTCGACAATCTCGAAGAAAGTGCGGCGCGACGTCCGATCCGTTCGTTTCGTTCATCTCGTTCACTGACTCAAAAGGTTCGTTCATTCAGGATTCATACTGAAAGAACGAAGCTTTTTGGATCGTTCATAATATTAGACGTTCAAAACGACCTTTTCTTAAAACGTCTGTTTTCAAGAAAAAATAATATTTTAATGGGATATACCCCGTCATGTTCCCCTAACATACCCAGGTTTGATATGATGGAGTAAAAGCTATGACAACTGCTCTTAAAAGAAGCAAACGATATGAAATGGATGAATGAATGAAGACAACAAGTACACCTGCACGCTACTAATCAATCAAAATGTTGGCCATATTTAATAAATCGCTCAGTGTTGCCAAGTGAGGCATACTTAACTGATCACGTGGGTGGCTTTGATTTTCATTTGCTCTAGCTGTAAAATTGAAATTCTCAAGTATTATTTTGGTTTAAAACAACTGGAGCCATGGTATTAACTAGTGCACCGAACGCATCAATAAACGACTTTTGCTTCTTTTGTTTGGACAACAAGAGGAGAGCTTAATTACGGTCGGTGATTCCCCCGCTTCGCAACAAATGAATTTTTCCTCCCAGTTGATTACGCTCCTGCGTCGTTTCCGCCAAGCCGACAGAATTGCTAATGCAAAGTTCGTGGACTACCCCACGATTTGCATAAAGCGCTCGTTACGTATGCGGCCCGCAAGGAGATTTAATTGCTTAACTGCGAGTTAAGACGCCGCCGATAGTCATACAAAAGTAATTAAATAAAGCCGGGAAACAATTTTCGGTTCGGGCGCGCTCCGATTACGGACTTTTTGCCGCCCCAATCGGTTTTGTTTTGCCGTCGTCCGGGGACGCTAATGCCGCCGCCAAGAAGTTATCTCGAACTCCTAATGGGCGCGTGGGAATCTCCTTCTCTTCGTTTTGCTTCTACGCGTTTTACCCGGAAGGCAAGTTTTGATGATTAATGTAAAAAAAAGCTCGTTCTTGCACGACTTTTTGAAGAAACGAGAAAAACTGTTCATCACTACTAAAGCAAACTCTATTTTCTAGCTTGAAAAGCTGGCATTCACAAAATATGAAGCGGTTATCCACTTTGCTTAAATTAAATTAGGTTTAAATTACGTGAGAAAATATGTGCCGGTATATTTACATCAAATTATAACACACGATAATTAAAACACAAATGAGGAGTACGTTTATGATTTTCCAACTGATCGGATGGGCTCCGTCTGTCAATCACGAATAATTGTCAGTGAGGCAGCGCCGCCACTCATGAAAGCGTCGAACTTCATTCAAGGCGCTCGTACCGACTCTCGCACATTGAGGACCTTCGGAAGGAATGCCGCTCACTTAGCATCGACTACGGCGTAATAGGACTCCAACTCAATGGTACACCTCCCCGGTAGGAAAAGTAGTCATAAATGAACAGCGGGGAAAAAAAAGGTCAATCAATGAGAAACATGACTCACGATAACATCGCAATCTAATTACCTCAGTTTTGCAATGCAGAAACGATTTATCCGCTCGGAAGAACTTGCTTACAACGAATCAACAGTCACTTGAGACTCGGAGAATTCCAGATACACTGTATTTTTGGAATTTTGCTCCACAACTACGCGCCAATTCCCGGAAGATCACACACGTGTGTTCGCCTTGATGTGTCGAGACGATGATGACGCCCAAGCGTAGAGATTGAGGATGCCGGAAGCCATTTATCGACCGGCGGCGACCAATCAGAACACAGAACGCAAATAGCGTGACCATTTAAAACCAATGTAAGCCTCGATACCAAACGTCAATTCCGGAGACGTAAAGTTACCACCGTACGTGGTTGTCGTAAGTAACTGGGATTTTAACCCACAACAAACTGAATTTGTCAAATTCATAAAAGGCAAATTCTTCTTGAAAGATTTTCAGATTTTAAACCAGTGCGAATCAAACTTCGAGCACACTTGATATTCGAGGGCGTGGTTCATACGATATTCGATGTCCTTAACGTAGTTGGCGTTGGCGATTGATGGTTTCCACTGGGTCTGGTATTTCACTGACATTCTTGCTTCGCAAATCATGTTTCTGACACAGGTTTCTAGTGAATTCCAGCGGTACTTCTACGGTCCGTATTAGGAGGAGCCGGGTGACTCAAAACTCGGATCGTCTTGTCACCTTCATAGAGAAAAATACGTAGAAGGAAAGAGAAAAAAGTATGTAAATGAGTAAATGATTAAATTAAAACTGAAAGAAAATGATGTAGACTCGACCGCGAGAGAATAATATCGACATCGCGACGTTGCACCTAATTTATGCACACAATTAAGGATATTTTTTGCAAAACTAAAAGAAATGATGTAGATTCGACCGCGAGAGAATAACATCGAAACTGCGATGTTGCACCCAATTTATGCACTCAATTAGAGATATTTTTTGCGTGGCAAATACAACCTCATTCAGATTTTCAGAGCGTCGCGCCATCGATTGGCAACAGCCGTCTTCTCGTACGATTCTGCTACGAACTGAAGGTACTAAACAATGAGACGCACTTAAAACGTGTGTTAACACACAGACCTACACCACTGGGGGTCGCCCATCGGCCCAAAATAACCAACAGCACGTACGAAAGAGATACTAAAATATTCAACTTAGATACTTAAATGAAATTCACTCAGATCCAGTACTGGTCTACACAAAAAGAGTGAATCGGTAACCTACTTTTCTTAAATAAAACGTAACTTGAATCATACGAAACAAACTTTAAGTTAATGCACAAATAAGTGCTGGTATATCTGCGTTATATCCAAACACACATTAAACAAGTAGCATATTAAACAAATTAGTACGAGCTCAAAGAGACTGACGTCAAGCGTCTTGCCAAGTATAACCAGCCGTCATGTAGTAGCGCCACCACTCGTTGGTACGTCAAATTTCGATTTCGTCGACCGTTGCCAACCGCCGGGTGTCCGGGTGATTTTCGGGAAAGCCGCGCTATTGCTGAGCCATGACCGAGAATGTAAACGGTACTTGCCCTCGGTAGGAATAGATTCGCCGGATAAAACAGATAAACTTTAAACAGGAAGTGAAGAGAAAAAAAAGGGAGCGGATTCCTCTGTTGAAACAAAGAAATCGAGTATAATCACGGGTCGCTCTAACGGCGTCACTAATTACCGTTCTGTTTGAAGTAGAAACGGCTTCTCCGCTCGGGTAAAAACCTGATTGCAGCAAATCTGAAGTCACTTAAGGCACACAGATTGCCAGTATCACTGTATTTAATTAGAATTCGGCAGAAATTCTCGAGAACACACACGCATGTGCGCCTTGCGGTGTCGAAAACGCAAAGTGACGCTCTCCGTTCGCTTACCGAAAGCAAGCAGCTCAAAAATGGCGACCAATCGGAACACAGAAATAGATTGCGCGATACTCCAGGACCAATGAAAGCTCGATACTCAAACGAAGTTAGGCGAGGAAGCAATGTCACCATCTCACAATAGCAAATCCATGCCATTTGTGGTTGTTGGAGGTACCCAAAATTAACACGTAACAATTTGACGAACTTGATGATGTTGGATGATGAAGAGTTAGGGCTTCGGAACTACTAGCAGCTTGATGACGTGAGAACTTTTGATGATGCGGTATTCGCAATTCTTGTAGCCCTTCAATTGGAGGTGATGAGTCGGTTGTCTTGCAGCTGGATTCTGGCGACTGGTTCCTCTGTTGAAGACGATGCCAATTTTCGCTTCTGGTAATATTTGTTTGATCGGTAAATCGCACTGGTCCGCCGTTGTACGAGATAACAGGCAGGTTGGTATCCTTTTCCCTGGACTAAGTAGCTCTGCTGTTGGTGGTGTACCGCGCGGAAGTGTTGATGAGACATGCCTAAGATTATCACGGCCTCGCGTATTTGAGAGATGAATCCATATTGCTGTTATGTTGAGGATGATCGTATTGGTGAGTCCTCGAGGATGCTGGCTTCAAGATGCTATCCTCTCTCCTGGAATAAGCAGCTCTGCTGGTGGTGGTGTGCTACGCAGAAGGGTTGATGAAATATATAGTGTATTTCATCTGGTGAATCCATATTGTTGCGATGATAAGGATGATCGTATCGGTGATTCCTCGAGGATGCTGACTTCAAGATCCTCTGCCATACTTTCCTTGTCGACCTCCGCGCTCCTATGGGGTGGTTTAATCAGTGATTCGTTAAGCTCTCGTGGCGTGGTGACTGTGTTGTTTTCGGTGGAGTCCTGGACTTGGCATGCACCCGTTGGCAAGGATGCTTACAAAACACCTCAGCAGACACGTAGAGCTTGATTCTTTCCAGTCAAACTGCCTCGTTGAATTTTGTAACACAATCTTCTCGCTTGACGAAACAACAAAGTAAAATATGGTCCAGATGGTTGCCGGAGTCGTAGATTTCTGACCGAACAAGGCGGGTCAATCGGAATACAGCACGCGAAGGAACGTCGTACTTGGCATGCGTCCGTTGACAAGGATGCTTACAAAACACCTCAGCGGACAGGCAGAGTTTGATTCTTTCCAGTCAAACTGCCCCGTTGAATTTTGTAACACAATCTTTTCGCTTGACGAAACAACAAAGTAAAATATGGTCCAGATGGTTGCCGGAGTCGTAGATTTCTGAGCGAACAAGGCGGGCCAATCGGAATACAGCACGCGAAGGAACGTCGTACTTGGCATGCGTCCGTTGGCAAGGATGCTTACAAAACACCTCAGCGGACACACAGAGCTTGATTCTTTCCGGTCAAACTGCCTCGTTGAATTTCGTAACACAATCTTTTCATTTAAGGAAACAACAAACTAAAATATGGTCGAGATGGTTGCCAGAGTCGTAGATTTCTGAGCGAACAAGGCGGACCAATCGGAACACAGCACGCGAAGGAACGTGGTTATACTAGAGCATTGAAAAGTCATGTTTTCAAGCGGCGCGTGAACGTCGCTTCCAGAAGACGTTGTTGCCAATTTCATAAGCAACGCACATGCAATACGTAGTTGCCGAAAAGTAGTTGCAGATTAACCCGTAACAATTTCTCATCCTTTGTATTCTTTATGGTTTATGTTTCGTACAAACACGTGCTACGTAATTTAATTTATGAAAAGGCAGTGATAGGCAAAAATAACGAAATAGACTGATGAAGGACACAAAGGATAACAAATGTATATACATTTTTTTTCTCCATTTAGGGATTTTTTGATACCAACCCCGTATACCGTTGACTCTGTTCGATCTAATGCCACAAACCTGCTTCTTCCTTATCGTATCTTCTTCTTTACCGTAGACGTCGAGGATGTTCCGTACCTTTTGTTTTTATTAAATGTTCCACGAAATACTCGAAACTAATCACCTCGGCATCGTCCGAGCTGCTTCTCATCATAATAACGATTGTTTCGGGGGCGAATGATGCACCTGTACGTGCATTCGTCATGTGCTGTCATTAATTAACGGTCGACCAGACGTGCCGGACGGCCCCGGTCGCTCGCAATAGCAGATCGGAGGCGGCGGCGGCGGCGGCGGCGGCGGCGAACGCGTTTCGTCGCGAGTGCGTGGAAACGGCGCGGCGTGCATCAGGTGCCCGATCTTTATGGCCCGCAATTAGCACCGCTTATCGGCGAAGTGCCATCATCCGCTTCCTCTGCGTCGTCACCTGGACGGGACACGTCGCTATGTATATATACACACAGGTGGGTCTCAAAAAGAATCATCAAGTCTAGCACAATTCGCTTAATTCTTGTGCAATTAATTGTTCGAAGACGAAGGGAAGTGCCATAAATTATGACGTTTTCGATTTATGTCTTAAGAGCACTTCAAATGAGATCCATCTTACAATTAAAACAACTCGAGGAGAACGTTTTTAAACAACGTAGAGCAAACGGCGTCTCAAACTTTTCCGGTCATGTTGTCATAATATTAAAACTTAAAATGAAAAGTTGTCAGCGCCATCTCTCGGTTAATAGTCAATTGAATTTGCTTGAACAAACTGAAAACTTATTGATGTCATTCCCCCCCCCCCCCTCCGTCAATTAAATTTGCCTGAACAAAATGAAAAGCATCTGAGCAAAATGAAAACAATAAAGTTATCAACGTCATAGAATTGAGGACAAAAGGGGATGGAAAGTGCATTTTCAACCCCTTTTGCCCCCAATTCTTTTAAAAATCCGTGCAAAGTTGGATCTCTTGATTTTCTTTGTTCGTAGCGTTTCTGGTTATCGAAAAAAAAAAACAGAAATCGACTTCCAAATCGTTTTCCACGGATTGCTCGAATGGCGACTACTTATCTTTTCAGAATTGTCGAAATCGGTTCACTCCTTATTTCTTTCTCAACTTACTCAATAGTCCTTCACTATAACAGTTCAAATAAAAATCCAAAACTTTAGATTACAAAATATAATCAAATATAAGTGAAATTTTCGTACGGTAACAAAAAGATTACAAACAAGGTAACACGTGTGTTAATTAATTAACTAATTAATTTTTTTTAACAATTAACATAAAATTGAAACTAGAATATGAAAGAGAGAAGAGAAGATCAACAAAAACGAGAGTTTATTTCGAAAAACCTTTGTTAGATGATAAATTCTGAAACAAAAATGATTCTATTTTATTTCAACTAACCCTCGCCGGTCGTAGACACTTCTTAGGTACACTTTATTTAAAATGAATTACGAAAATTGAATGACACTTTGTGAAAACTTCATTTATGAGTACTAAGAGACTTCACATTTAAGATAAGCAGAAGACAAAATGGCGTCACCGTACTGAACGAGCCGCTGCGTTTTAAGTCGTTTGGATGTTTTAATTTTCTTTGTTTGAAGATGTCACCAGTGTGACGAAAACGGTCACGAACATCGTAATAAAATAATGTGGCAAGACATGGCAGTTTTTCTTACTTAAGAAACTTTGCGTCCACGAATATCACGGAACCTTTCCTTCATCAGTGATAATCAGGGAAAAGAATTCAGCCCACTTGTTCCGCGAACAGTACGAAAGTTTAGTATTCGGGCTGTATTAGTCCAGCCTACAATAATTTCTGCGACGTGCAAACTCTCGCACAGAACTCTTTCCCCTCTTATTTAATAACAATTAGATGCATCGGAGCTACGGAAGGAATAAATCGTGCATTCGACTTAAAAAGCATCCAATACTAAGCGGGCCGAATTCTTTTCCCTGATAATAACAAAAGAGACACTTTACTAGATGACAGGAGTTCGTGCAGCTTGGCAGGTGCATTATCGAACTCTCTTTTAATCAGAAAAGCGAAGTATTTACATGAATCTGAAATGACCTAATTTCCAGTCTGCGTGGGCTGTGCATTGGGCGTTGGTTTTGGCAAATCCTGATGCATCATACTATTTTACTGGCAGCACTTATTATATAACGGATGTCGACGTATGCCAAAGTTTGCTTATAACATAATTATTTCTTCTGTTACACTATGACTCAACGGTAATCCAACGATATTTTACGTTCAGCAAAGTATTGCACAATGCAAGCTGGTTTCTTTTTTTTAACATAATGCCCTTGATCTCATTTCTAGGTATAATACAGGCTGACTAATGCTTTCGTTACATAACGCTGCATGTGTGTCATTCGTGTTTTCCAATGAATCACATTCCTATATTTAATAAATTATTTTAATTAAATGAAGTGTATTTAATTATGTATAAAAATAATAATCATAAGCATCTGGATTCTTACACAGGTCTTGCTCTGGCCTTGAGTCCCTCTCTACCCATCGTCTTTTACCGTCGTTTTCCGACCAAATTTTTATTTTTTCCGAACCGATCTCTTCTTAAGTACTCGCATTCGATTCCGCTAAGGCTTTATAACTATTTCGTTGAAGTCAAGTTTCAACAGATTCTATGAGATTTATACGAACTAATCTTTGCTTGGTTTTTCCTTTTTAGGGTCGCCTGCTTAAGCCGGTCGTGATTTCTCCGTTACTACCAACTTTACTTCGATTTTTAAAACGTACCTTAATAAGTAACCCTTGTATAAATTTTAACGCCGGAAGGTTACTTTTCCGGAGACCGTTCTGCGTTGCGCGCCACCTATTCTGTTGTTGCAGTATGGTTTTCGCTTTGCCTGGAAAGATTCCGCTAAGGCTTCGTATTTCGGTGAACGTGTTTCAAGTCTCGTTTCAACGGATTCTATGAGATTTCTACGAACTAATTTTTACTTGGTTTTTTCTTTTGAGAGTCACCTGCTTAATACGATCGTCATTTACCACCAACTTTACTTCGATTTTTAAAGCGTGCCTTCATATGTAACCCTCGTTTACATTTTTAATGCCGGAAGTTACTTTCCTGGAGACCGTTCTGCGTCGCGCGCCACCTATTCTGTTGCTGCAGCATAGTTCTCGCTATTGCCTGGAAAGGTTACGTTCGTTGGCTATGTGGATACTTTCCTAGCAGATGGTTACTTGCATCGATTCCGCTAAGGCTTTATCTTTACATTTCGTTGAAATGCAATGCGACACCATTGGCAAGGCGCATGCAAAACTACGCACATGAAAGGAAAAAAAAATGAAGAACGTTCCTGCTCAAGATTTCCTCCGGGCGAGATCAAAGGGGTGGCTGCGACGGAACACTTCGGAGGTGGAAAATAACTTCCACTACTTTAGAGCGAAGGCTCAAGGGGGGAAACTCCTAGAGCTAAGATGTGGCACACGAGGTTAAATCGGGGCGAATACCCGGCGCTAACCTGCCGGTGGCAACTCGGCCCCGTACCAGTTGCTAAAAGAGAGATAACGAAATAAAAATTAACGATCGCGAACGATAAACGCACGTGGCAAGCAAACAGGTCACAGAACGGAGGAACAAAATGGCTTACGTCAATACAAAGAGCTGGCTCCGAAAATGTCTATGTTCATTAGAATCTACAAGATGACGCGGGGAGCAAGAACAACCGTAAGGAACGGTAGGGTAACTAAATCCAACGAAACCTTTGTTTCAATACCCAACTTGCTTCGTAAATAACTTGGAAAATGGCCCGCCTGTCACGTGTCGTGGGCCGCTGGCCGGAGAAAAGAAAATTAGCATGCGATCGTCTCGCCACTTTGCGACGGTCAGCCGCACTCAAAACAATTATGCACGAAGGGAAGCCTACTCGACCGCAAACAACACCGAAAAAAATAAATAGTAACGCCCTGCTTAAGCCGTTCGTGATTTCTCCATTCCTGCCAACTTCACTTCGATTTTTAACGTACCTTCATAAGTGACCTTTGTTTACATTTTTTAACGCCGGAAGGTTACTTTCCTAGAGACCGTCGCACGCCACCCGCGCAGTATTGTTTTCGCTATTGTCTGGAAAGGCCATGTCCGTTGGCTCTGTGGATGCCTTCCTAGCAACTGGTTAAACTTAAACTTTTTTTTTGAGAACGTGAAGTATTTGTTTTGATTACTTCAAGCCTACATACTCCAAATTTTATCATGGGGCAATCAATCCGATTTCTGCTTTGCGTTGGTGTGTATTTTTGTATGGATCGTTTGGTAAGTTAGTTTTCTTCTTTTTTTTTTTGGCACGCAAACTCAGGCATTTGTTCGGTCATTTTTAGAGCGTCCCGTTCACCTTTTTTGTTGCCTACAAAGTGCAAGATCCACAGCAGTATCTGCGGATCTAGATACAAAACACCCGCATCCGCGGACGAAAATCCGTATCCGCGGGTCTCGATTCGGCACTTCACCAGTTACATGTCTTATAACTGGCATAACATAAGTGAGTAAGGAAAAAAAAGTTGAGGTTTGTTTCTTTTTCTCTGCAGTTGGTGTTTTGCTGGCGGCCGTTTTTAATTGCCTCGGCGTGTAACGCGGACAGTAAGGTAGAGAGAGAAGACGACGATAAATTCCGGAGTTTACTCAAATATGATATGTAAATCGAGATTACATCGTAAAACGAAACGAATTCGTGCGCTCAACATAAATTACCGCGTAGAAAAAAAAAAGAAAGAGAGTGAGAGAGAGAGAGAGAGAGAGAAGCGGGCGGGCGAGCCGGTGGTAACGGTGAAAAAAAATTAATTCGGTTCCCTCCTCAAGAATGTTACCTGGCCGTGCTTGCTGCCTTTTATTGCGCCCTCGTACGTATGCGGGGCCCCTTCGCCCCCGCTGCTCCGGCCCGCGCGCATTAACAAATGTCCGACGGATTACATTCGTTTCGTGGTCCGAATCTGATCGGAAATAAAATTCCTTGCGCCGACCATAAATAAACATGAGATCGCGGCGTCCCATGAATTAATTTGTTTCGGGGCGCGCAGGTGACTCTCGCCGTCGAAGACGGCGGAAACGGGCGATTTATGGGGCACCGAATCCGAAACGCGAGCTCTTTGTTATGAACCAGCGTTCACAGCTTGCCGCGATCGAAGTTAGGCGTTTCAAATTTTCAGGGCCTGAAAGTATTTCGTATTCGGAAAAAAAGAGTACGAACAGAAAACAATAATAAGCAAGATGAATTGAAAACGAAAGACGAACACGATCACATGGGTATATTCGTGGTAGTGCAAAACGAAAACCCATCGATCAAGACAAAACATGCAACACAAGAAAATAAAAAATAATCGATCGACGAAAAACAAATCAAACGCTAAGCGATATTTTAAACAACAAAAAAATAAGAGAGATGGGGATGAAAACCAATGGAACGAAATCTCGAAATAATAAAAGATAATCGATGCGGTAACAACCGCGCGAGGTCTGGGAAAAGTAATCAAAGGTGTTTTGTTGAAAGAAAAAAAAAATAATAATAAAGAAAAACAATAGTTCAGATCATGGGAAGCGCTTAGGTTCTTTCATCGTCAACAAAAGACGACAAATAATTAAACCTGCAGCAAAATAAACTGAGTTAGAGTAGAAGAAGGTGCAACGGTTGTATTGAAAGGAAGAGGAACTGGAAAGTTGGAGCAAAATCGAAGAAAGGGAATTAGGAAGAACCAACCAAAATGAGGAGGCAAAGAGAAAAAAAAAATAATAATAACCAGAAGCAATTACACTTACAGCAAAACTCAATAAACTAGAATAACTGGATGAGCGATTGGTTAAGAGGACAATGTGACAATCCCTTTTCTACACGTGAGACTGTCGGCAAGGCTATAGTGTTTGGTCTGAATCTCGGTTAGGTTTCAGATTCTCTGTGAATGTCAGTTGTCTTTTTCCTTTGCTCTTGATTATGATTTCAGGTCTCTCATTTATTAATATAATTTAAATCGGTTCTTCTTATTTTTACTTTTGTTCAGTTTTTTTTTTGTAGAATCACAATAGGATCTCTCCACTGAGAAGTCTTATGACTTAGGAGTGGTTTTTGTATTCAATAAATAAAATTACAGTGGTTTTCAAAATTATTGTAAACTGTTATTACTAGGCTTAGGATAATTATGCATTGGAATACGCAAATACCGGGTGGAAAGTTTCAAACCCGTTCCATTGAGAAATACGTTTCTGTAGATTACTGCTCGCCATTTAAAGATACAATAAGGGTAATGGTATTAAATGAAAGATAAAATTAAGGTCAATGTTATCGTGTTAAAATTATTCCTATTGTATTAATACTTTTGAAATAGAAATTACATTTTTAAATTTCAAATGAAAAATGTAGTCGCCTTGGTATGCCAGATTTGTCAAACCGATTTCACAGGCTCGATAAAAAAGTAGCGTCTAATAGATTATCGAACTTATTTCTTGGAACAATAGGCTAGATAAATAAATGCTTTGCTTTTTGTAATACCAAATTACTTGGAAAGTTTTCAGTTGTGCAATTACCCTTATAAAAAGTCTAACTATACCAGGAGCACAATAATTTAGAATTCAATTTTCTCCATATATTTGCTAGTTCTCTTTAGGAAAGTTCAAGCAAAAGTATTTGCTTCGTTTTATTCATCTGACCCAATAAATTATTTTTTTTTTACATATCGGATAAAAAATTGCACCGTCGAAATTGAGTTTATTTTTCAATTTCGGTATATGAGAAATCAATTAGTAGATGTCCACGAATATAATTGTATACTTTTGGGTTACTAGTACTATGATGACTGAGATTATTTTAATAAGCGACAAATGTTCATTCTTTTTTTAAATTTTTAAGAATCATTAATTATAACAACTGCTTTTGGGGTACTGCGGTGATTGAGATTATTACTAATAAGCGACAAATGTTCATTCTTTTTTTTTTTAATTTTGAAGATCACTGGACCAATGAATAATTAATTATAACAACTGTGTAGATTGTCCTGAGATCTTTTTTTTTTTTAAATACTCGCATCAGCGTCCTGCAGAGCCGCTGTTGATCACGCGCCCGTTCTCAACAGTGTAAATAAGAAATGATTTTATTAGGGGTTGAAATGATAAGTTACAAAATGATAAATAAGTTAAACTTATAAAAATAATAAAAATAAAAGCAATATTCATAACAAAATAAATGACGTCGTACTAAGTGAACCGTTATGGTTGTACAGTTTCCGAAATTAAATTTGTTTATACAGGGTCCTTGAAATGTATCAGTACAACTTAACCACAAATATCTGGACTCGAAATAATTTATTCAAAGTTATTGACTTATCCTATAAATAATTACTGTAAGAAAAATATCATATTTTTCCTACTAGGGGGTGTTCTCAAAATTAGAAAATGTAACTTATTTTCCTCAGGACTTTCATGTCAAGTATAGTTAATTTCTTTTATTCCATTTAATTTAATTCGTTTTTCTATTATTTCGATCTTTTATGCAGTTTTCTACGAAAATTTTTCAAATTTTTTAACGCTTACTTCCTTTTCTTTTGTGCTAGGAAATCCGCGCTTTATTCATGTATTATTAAATTGGGCAAAACAAAAACAAGAAGAAGCAAGTAAATAAAAATAAAACACAATGATCGATCCATGACAAGCCGGTAGCATCGGATCATAAGTAAAAAATTGTTTCTCGATGGACAGAAACAAAAGTTAAGGCAGGCGTATTAAAACAAATGAAAAATAATGATTAAAATATTTCTCGCAGTTGTGTGCACGTTCCGAACGCCTGCGCTGCTACCCGTTAAATCTTTACTGTGGTCTAGTGTTATGTACATTTAAAATTAATTAAGTCAATAGCGTTCCAACGAGAACATACTCCAACACGAATTCTTTTATAATTCTAATTTTAAATATCTACTTATACACAGGGTGCTCATGGGAGATCGTTACAATAGCTAATTTCCTTATTTGAATTTTTACAAAGTAACTTAAATTCCAATTTCCTGCTCGATTTTATGGTACCATCGGAAAAACGAAAAATAATGCAAGGAACGTCATTCGGCGTGTACGTTCAAATGTTATTATTTGATTGGTTCTATTTTATGACTATTTTAGTAGTCACTTGTTTAGATTAAGAGCTATATGACACGATGATAATTTTTGCAAAAAAAATACAAAAATTACAAAGTGACAGAAACAGGCTACCATGGTGAATGTTTATTGGTTAAATCGACACTTCTATGTCAGTTTCTTGCAAATTTGATGCAAGAAATATCACCGTGTCCTACGGGCCTAATAATTTCGAGGTTATGTTTTCAGCAAAGAGGAAACAAACGATAATAACTAAACCATGGCGAGAAATGTGGAAAAAACAATAGGATCTCTCCACTGAGAAGTCTTACGACTTAGGAGTGGTTTTTGTATTCAATAAATAAAATTACAGTAGTTTTCAAACACAAATTCTATTGCAACAAACATGCACGAAATGATGATGCATTATTAAAAATTACGGAAGCAATTCGCTGTACGCTGGAGGATATTAAAAAGAGAATTACAATCATTCTATCTCAATTTGATCCTGCCTATAGTCAAAAGTCTGGAATGGGCAGCGATGAGTTATATGAACCCTCTGCATGGTGGCATGAAAAACCTCACGTAAAACAAGGAAGTCAAAAAGCACATTAGATACAGTGGTATGCATTATTAATTAAAAATTCTTTTATAAATGTCTAATTTGTTGTTGAAGAATACAGATAATCAATCTCAAGAATCGCAAGCTTTGGTGGATATATGTATATACCGATATAATTTCTTTCTGCAGTGACAACTCAACGTTTTTATTAACTCCGAAAACGAGAGTTTCAAAAAAATGAACACAATTAACAAATCGTGTTATATGTAATTCAGATAGATGGTTTATCATATAATCTTTGATATGACAGATCATTAAGAGAAATTAAATGATAAAACATGTACAGTCTACCATTTATGATGAAAGTTTGCAGGTTTAAAGCTTGTCACAACTCACCCAGTATGTAAATGATACAAATTTACAAAACGCCTTAAAACTCCATGATTTCCTATTTTCTATCAAAGCTCCTTGCTGCATAAACATTTAATGGAGGGTTTAAGTGAACAACCCTCAATAAATTGCATTAGTCGAAAATCGAAAATGACACTGTCGAATACAGAACTGAAATGTTTTCTCAATTACTAGTATAAGTTATTTGTTATTAGAAGAAATAAATGAAATGCTGTTACTGATATTGTTGTTCAGTAATAAACGTAAACTTAAATCAAAGTCCGTGTAAAAATACCAATCGAATTCTCGTCTCTGTGGATCGCGTCGGGGAAAGAACCCGTTCCATTTCGATTAATTACTGCCTTTTCAGCGTCACAATGGAAAGCGCGAAATAATTTACGCGACGACATATTTCAATTCGCCCGGATGATATACGCACGCGGACTACGAACAGCATAAAAGGCAATAAAAGGCGAAGATAAGGAATCCGAAACGGACGTAATTAAAATACCCGTTTTCATTCAGGTGTTGCTCCGTCGTCGCGGCCCTGCCGATCAGGTTCTGCCGCCGCCGCCGCCGCTGCCTTCGAGTGCATGCATACATTGTTGTGCTGGAATTTAAAATTTCCCAAATCTCATTATGTATCGCATTAAATTTCCAGCCATAAAGTTAATTTATACGGCGGACTCGCGAGAGAGATTATTAAAGATATTAAGCGTGTAAGCCCCCATTGGACGATACCTGATAGGTTTCCTAAACATTCGGGCTCTCAAACCTGTTATTATAACTCAAAACAGGCACAAAAAAAAAGAAAACGGTCCCGGCGAGCTGATGGGTCCGGGATATTGATAGGCAGCCCGTAATGACGAGGTCAGGGCCGTATCCCACCCACCGTAGATGGACACCCGCCCTCGCACTAAACCAACCTAATTACAAAAAAAACCGAACCATCTTTTCGGTATTGGCACAAATAGGTTTATTTCGTTTTGCCACATCAACGTTTCTTTTTTTTAAACTTCCAATCATTCTGAACCCCGGAGATTTAGTAATAAATCAATCCACCTCATGCGTGATAGGCGTATTATTAACAACAATAAAACCAGCAATAGGGAAACAATTGAATAACTAGTTATAAATAAGGAGAAATTATTTAAATCACGTCTTCATCCATTGCCTTTTGTTATTTTTTTTATTATTTTAATCTATTTATTTATTTCTAAATCTACTCCATACAATTCTGTTACTATAACTTAATACTACATTTTCTTAAATGTATTACTAAGAAAAGCGTCGAATTTATTTAGTAAAATAAACACAACAGTTAAATGGAACAGATTTAATTTAATTTAATTTAGGGCCCAAAGCCAACTCAACCTTCTCAACTTGTACGTAAAAGAATCAATAAAATACAATCCGTCTATCATTTTCTCTGCTTTCTAAAACCATCTCTAACTGAAAGATCTTTTCTTTATTTATGCAATCATTGCAGATTATTTTTTCATGCCAATATGCAGAGGGTTCATATAACTCATCGCTGCCCATTCCAGACTTTTGACTATAGGCAGGATCAAATTGAGATAGAATGATTGTAATTCTCTTTTTAATATCCTCCAGCGTACAGCAAATCGCTTCCGTAATTTTTAATAATGCATCATCATTTCGTGCATGTTTGTTGCAATAGAATTTGTGTTTGAAAACTACTGTAATTTTTTTATTGAATACAAAAACCACTCCTAAGTCGTAAGACTTCTCAGTGGAAAGATCCTATTGTTTTTTCCACATTTCTCGCCATGGTTTAGTTATTATCGTTTGTTTCCTCTTTGCTGAAAACATAACCTCGAAATTATTAGGCCCGTAGGACACGGTGATATTTCTTGCATCAAATTTGCAAGAAACTGACAGAGAAGTGTCGACTTAACCAATAAACATTCACCATGGTAACCTGCTTCTGTCACTTTGTAATTTTTGTATTTTTTTTTGCAAAAATTATTATCGTGTCATATAGCTCTTAATCTAAACAAGTGACTACTAAAATAATCATAAAATAGAACCAATCAAATAATAACATTTGAACGTACACGCCGAATGGCGTTCCTTACATTATTCTTCATTTGTTTTAATACGCCTGCCTTAACTTTTGTTTCTGTCCATCGAGAAACAATTTTTTACTTATGATCCGGTGCTACCTGCTTGTCATAGATCGATCATTGTGTTTTATTTTTATTTACTTGCTTTTTCTTGTATTTGTTTTGCCCAATATAATAATACATGAATAAAGCGCCGATTTCCAAGCACAAAGAAAAAGGAAGTAAACGTTAAAAATTTTGAACAATCTTCGTAGAAAACTGCATAAAAGATCGAAATAATAGAGAAACGAATGAAATTAAATGGAATAAAAGAAATTAACTATACTTGACATGAAAGTCCTGAGGAAAATAAATTACATTTTCTAATTTTGAGAACACTCCCTAGTAGGAAAAATATGATATTTTTCTTACAGTAATTATTTATAGGATAAGTCAATAACTTTGAATAAATTATTTCGAGTCCAGATATTTGTGGTTAAGTTGTACTGATACATTTCAAAGACCCTGCATAAACAAATTTAATTTCTGAAACTGTAAAACCATAACGGTTCACTTAGTACGACGTAATTTATTTTGTTATGAATATTGCTTTTATTTTTATTATTTTTATAAGTTTAACTTATTTATCATTTTGTAACTTATAATTTCAACCCCTAATAAAATCATTTCTTATTTACACTGTTGAGAACGGGCGCGTGATCAACGGCGGCTCTGCAGGACGCTGATGCCAGTATTAAAAAAAAAATCTCAGGACAATCTACACAGTTGTTATAATTAACGATTCATTGGTCCAGTGATCTTCAAAATTTAAAAAAAATGAACATTTGTCGCTTATTAGTAATAATCTCAATTACCGTAGTACCCCAAAAGCAGTTGGTATAATTACTGAATCGTAAAAATTAAAAAAAAATCAACATTCGTCGCTTATTAAAAAAATCTCAGTCATTATAGTACTAGTAATCCAAAAGTACACAATTATATTCGTATATACATCTACTGATTAATTTCTCGTATACCGAAATTGGAAAATAAACTCAATTTAGACGTTGCAGTTTTTTATCCGATATGTAAAAAAAATAATTTATTGGGTCCGATAAATAAAACGAAGCAAATACTTTTGCTTGAACATTCTTAAAGAGAACTAGCAAATATATGGAGAAAATTGAATTCTAAATTATTGTGCTCCTGGTATAGTTAGACTTTTTATTAGTTTTTATGACTTAGAGCCGTTTCGCATCTGTCAAAATTTGTTACAATAGCTTGAGCAAAGTGACGAAGAAGCAACGATTCAACCAATGAACGTTAACTGTGCTAGACAGTCTCTTTCGCTTTGTACAAGATCTTGTATAAAATTTTGACAGACGTAAAACGACTCTTAGAAATAAAAAAAGTAATGTGATAATAAATCTAAAGTTTTCAAGATAACTATAATCCAGTGAATCAAAAGAGCTAAGGCTGAAAACCATCGTCAAAGCTGAAAGCCACCGATTTTCTTAAATTTGTTGTAGGAGTAATTATTTTAAGTTTGGACAAATCCTCAACTGTTTATTCACTGTATGTTTTTGAAAGTGGAAGAATTTTTGTTACAGGAATACGATTGTTTACGATCAGACTTAAATTCTAAGGAATGCACAATATTATTGTAGACCATAAAATCTAGTCCTCATACAACAGATGTTATTCTAGCAATAAGAGCAGGTCTGAAATATTGTTTCTCTTAAAGTACGCAGGACTGGAGCACTAAAGCGATCTGTTTATTCATTTAGCAAATTTTTCTTTTTCTTTTTGACTGAATAAGCTTCTAATACGTTCATATTTTATACAGATAATATGCAGATGTTTACCTATTTATGTGATAGTAGATTTTATGGAGATTTTCGATAATCTGAATTTTGACTAAACTATCGTGGGTTAAAAAATTGAAAAAGACAGATACTTACTGCAGATGGCGCGGGACCCCTTAAAGCGCAAGGCCCCGGACGGTTGCACGCTCGCCCGCCCCTAAAGCCGCCACTGGTGACGGTTGCCAATTGAAGACCATAACTTCAAAAGGATCTAAGTGCGAAAAACATGTTCAGAAGTTATTAAGAAAAAACTGATTGACATAATCGCCATCTGTGATTCATTTATTATACTTTTTATTTAGCCACAGGTACACAGCAGACACTTTTGCATGACATTGGACTTTGCCCACAGACCCAATTGCTGACAAAATATATATTTTTTTTATTTTTTGGCATTTAGACCCTTTTGAAGTTACGGTCTTTAATTCTCCGTGGCAAATTAAACACAATGTAAACACCGCCATCTCTAGTTTAATCAATATTTTATCTGAATCCTTGCTTCGATATTATTCAGTTAGTTTGTTTAGAATATCGTTTTTTTCCTTGCGTAAGCTGTACAGCCTTTCTTTTTTTGGCAGAGAGAGAATACCTTTCTACTCTCGATGAAACAAAACGCAATAGAAAAACACAATGGAGGGAACTTTGTCGTTCAGATTACGCAAGCTGACTATTACGTAGCTTACTACAGATGATTAAGAAATTTTAAAATAACAAACACCAATTAGTTAAGTAACTAACTGCATTTGTAAATATTCTGACATTGAAGTTCCAGCAAATTCTAACTTAAAAAAAATACATCGATTTTATTCTTCGAGATTCCAGAAAATAATAAACGTAACACCGCCTTTTTTTTACAGAATTCTCCAGGTATTGGCGCAACAAACTTTATTATTTTAAAATGCAGGGAGAATATTTTATAGACATGTTTAATTCGATATCCTAAACATGATACGATGATAAACAATTTAATAGTTCATTTGAACAGAGTTCAAAACAATTGATAATCTCTAAAACCAGTCAGTCTTTCGTTTTTCCGATGGTACCATAAAATCGAGCAGGAAATTGGAATTTAAGTTAATTTGTAAAAATTCAAATAAGGAAATTAACTATTGTAACGGTTTTCCATGAGCACCCTCTGTATAAGTAGATATTTAAAATTAGAATTATAAAAGAATTCGTGTTGGAGTATGTTCTCGTTGGAACGCTATTGACTTAATTAATTTTAAATGTACATAACACTAGACCACAGTAAAGAATTAACGAGTAGCAGCGCAGGCGTTCGGAACGTGCACACAACTGCGAGAAATATTTTAATGCTATCTGATGCTGCAGGATTAATCACCGTTCTCTCTCACGCACTGATCTTTGAGCCCCTCTTTCAGCTGTCGCTCTCGCAGTTGATCTCGCGCTTTCATGCACTTATCGACACACGGCCGAGTGCTCTTGTAGCGTTATCTAACATATTGTTCACCATTCACTAGACAACAACTTTGAATGTATTGGCAACCCCTTCGATGACAAACAAAACATACCGCATATTTCCGTGTATGTTCGATAACAGAACACGTCAAACACATTCAAATAATGTTCGCATAAATTCTTGAGGAAACAAAATAATTTGGCAACGTAGATATGTTATAAAAGTATACTCTTAAAGTAATAAATGACAAACACAGCTGGTAGGATCCAGTACTATCAGTTAAGTGTGCGGGGAACTTGCCTAATTAAGTGGATTTCATTGCTGTTGATAAAGCCAACTATGATTAATTGGATCACATTTTGCGCTGTTATTATAAATGATTAATTGGGCCAGTTACTTTTGAAAATATAAAAAAAAAACATTTGCCGCTAGTCTTAGCTAGTATCACAACAACCCAAAAGCATGTACAACGCGATGATCAGTCAATTGATCGACTGATTGATTTCTCACGTACCGAAACTGAGTCCGTTCTAGGAAAATCGGTGCCCAAAACTCACCGCAGAACAAACAGCAACAAGAAATGCCTATTGTGCCCCCCAAAGAATAAACGTACATTCTACTTTCTACCCCCGAATTCACTTGTAGTTGTCATACTCTAATAAACAGTATTCCGTTATTCGTGAATATTCCACTTATTTTTAAAGCATGTCCCTTTTTTGCTCTCGCTGTAACAAGTACATAAAAAAATCATTTCACACAAGTGTAACGCTTCATCATCATAAAACACCTCCCAAACGGACAAAGTCGAGCGAGGAGGAGGAGAAGACGAAGAAGAAGAAGAAGAAGCAGAGATCGTTCGCTGCATACAAACATAAATTACAAAAAAAGAGCGCCCCCGGAAGCAACAAGATACCACTTACCGCACGTATTACGTAAGAATATAGGAATACGAGCTCAAAACTGGACCAAAGCGGAGGCGTCAAGTAATTTATGTTTACCCGCCCTGCCGTAAAACGTCGGTTTACCCTGGCGCACCCCCTCCTTCCCCCCGATCCCACTTGTATATCAAAACCTTACGTGTATCTATCTACCTCTTCAAATAACAATTCTTTTAATAGGAGTAATATTTAGGGGCGCAATTCGTAAGGTATTATCGATTCATTTTTCTTTGGACACGTACCGATTCGTCAAGGTAAAAAAGAAATGGTTTATTGCTCTTTTGCAATTTGCGTGGTTTGGCAAGTTAATAATTGACCACTTCAAATTTTAACCCTCTTTAACAAATCTGTGTGAGTTAGTTAAAAATACTTAATGCTTCAAACCTAGGCGACGGGTCCAGTATAAAATAAATCAAGGGGTACTTCCGATTGTACCGAAAGTCGATACTAACTTTTTTATTTTGAATCGAACACCTGATATACTATTAAAATTTTGGATTCCCCTTTCAGTTCTACATCTTCTGTATTATGCCAAAGTGCCATGGTTAAAGCGTACTCCTTTGGCGAGATTCAACGTTTCCCAGAAAAATGTCGGGCGTTATAGTGGTCACAATAAATTAAAATATTTCGAATACTGAAAAGGATAGAGACTTATACTTTTCTCTGCTTCAACATAGAGATGAAATGACGCTTTTCTGGTGAAATCTAAACAGTATATTTTACAAAGAGCTTACAGGGGATCCACGGAAGTGACAGTTTTCAACTATGTATGAATAACTTGATTTTTTAAATACAACCATCGACTTTTTCGATGGCATGTGATGCGAAATGTAATTTTCTTTATAATTTTGTGAGTGTATGTACAATGTAGTAGTTATCTTTAATGGTTTTCAAGATATTTGCGTACAAAAATTGATTTCTTGTTAAATATTATCGTTATGAATATGCAATTTCTTATTTTTAAGCAGAATGCTTAGATTGATACTTCATAATTCTTGTTCAAAATACTATCTAATTACAAATAAGAACTTTTGTAACGCTGGATGAAATGTTTAGGGTACGGTGATTATTGAGTATCGCCTCTTCGATTACGATTACCAGCCTAACTCCAGCCAGATTTTTTTTTTTTGTGGAGTAACTAAAAAGATAAAGTACATGAGATTCCTGTAAATACCAGAGAGAATCTGGAACGAAGGAGCAGAAATGCATTGGAACAATTGGATGCATTCAAAAATCAAATCTTTATAAAGTCGGTATTTAACAAGAAAAAAATTGCGCATAAATATCTTGAAAACCATTAAAGATAGCGATAAAATTGCTCATACAAAATCGAAAGAAAATGACATTTTGCATCCGATGGTACAGAAAAAAGTCAGCGGTTGCGTTAAAAAAAATGAGTTATTCCTTGTTGAAAATCGTCGACTCCTGTGGATTACCTGTAAGCTCTGTGTAAAGTACACGGTTTGACTTTTATCAGAAAAGTATTACTCCCTCTTTGTGATCAAGCAGAGAATAATCCAATTCTCTATCTTCTTCTTTTTTGGTTTTTGAAATATAGCAATTTATTTTGACCACTGTATTTGTCAAAAATTGCAGGTAAAATTAAATATCGTCTAGACAATACATTTTAGCCATGATATATGTGAAGATGAACAAAAGATGTAGAATTGAAAGGGGAATTCATTCGTAGGATGTCTTGCTACGTACAAATCTTCAACGGTCTGTAAAAAGTAGTTTCCAAATATATTTTCAAATTCTTTGCTTTACTGATGTGTTGACGAACGAACGTGAACACACGCCGGGGAATACCGTGCGAACGAAACGCGCTGAGCAAGCAAAAGGCACAAAGAAAATGAAATAAGGACAGTATGTTATAGGAAGAGTTAGCGCGCCGATGTTAACGTTTTCATTGGCATCTAAGACGTTATCTTTTGTTCAATGAGTGCCTAAAACATTGTTATTTTATTTATTGCCTATTTAAACATTGTGTCTTATTCGTGAGCGCAGGGCCACCGCGAGGACAAAACCCGCCCGCGTGTCAATCCACATTTTGGCGCCCTCTGACAGATGAAACAAACAAAACCGGTCAATTATCTAAATTATTAAAAATGAAAAGAAAAGAAATGGAAAAAACAGAAAATTTTTTAAACATTTTCCTTCACATTTTGTAAACATTCTCCTTCACGTTTTCTAAACATTCTCCTTCATTTTTTTTAAACATTCTCCTTCGCTTTTTTTAAGCATCCTCCTTCAATTTTATTTAAATATTTTCCTTCATTTTTTCAAGTTCCTTGCTGCCGCAAGCCCCCAAAAAGGAAGAGAAGCAATTTCTTCTCACTTGATCGAGGAAACCTCATTTTACACGCCCCCCCCCTCCCCAGAATGCAAGTGAGCGAAGCCCGCTAGTTACTAATATTAGAAAAAAAGAAACAAAATCACAAAAGCAAAAGGAACATAATTTATAAAAACTTAAAAAGTGAAATATAATTTGTTTTTTTGTTAACCAAACCGTAACAGCTTACATAATTATTTTTTTTACGAACAGATAAAATAGCGACATCTTACGATCGCTTCTTGACCTGACATTGCAGTAGGATAGACAAATTGAAGCGGGATTTGCTCCTAATAAACAGCTGTACAGAGGCTGCTCGAGGTTTTCACTGCAATCAAAAACGATTTGCACAAAATTTTTTTAAAAACTTTCATTATGCTTTGACAGCAAGCATGGCCGCCTTTCATGAGGGACTTATTAGGAGCAAATCGCGCTTCAATTTGTGTATCCTACTGCAATGTCAAAAAGGTCAAAAAGCCATCATAAGATGTCGCTATTTTATCTGTTCATCACTCCTGCATCGCAATTGCGAATAAATTGGACAAGTCGTTTTTGTTTGCAGTGGGAATGTCGAGCTACGTCTCTGCTGAAGAAGCCCCAAGCAGGGCTGAAACAGCTGTACAGAGGCTGCTCGAGGTTTTCACTGCAATCAAAAACGATTTGCACAAAATTTTTCTAATTTTTTTACTTTTATTATTAAATTTTTATGAAAAATTTAGCAAACGAAAATTACAAAAATTAGACTTTTCTACTTTTAATTGCAGCAGTTAACTGATCTATGTTAGTCGACGTTTTGCCGTGAGGTTGACGGCTTCATCAAAACTTGTGGCTAGTTTTTCGAACAATTTATACCAGACAAGAAACTGTTTCCTATTATTTTTATTTTCTTAGGCGAAAAAAATTAGAAAATATGTCCAGTGACCAAGAAGCTAATTGCCGCCCCTTGAATATGGCGCCCGCGTGCACTGCACGCTTTACACACATGGTTACGGGGGCCCTGCGTGACCGTCCAAGACGTTGCATTTTTGTTTGACGTACAACTATGCAGTAGTGGCGGTCGAAGTACCCTAAATATGCCATCCACCCAGAAATATATTCTAATAGGCCACTCACCGTGAATATCCCTGTACAGGTGTTTCTTATGGTTTAACCACAACAGACTTCTGAGGCCCAAAAATAAGAAGATTTATTCCGACTTATCGGTATATCCTAATGTATCGCCGTCAAAGGTAAACTTCAACGGTTTTTTTTTTCAACAGAGTTAGCTCCAGAGCTTCATCATGACAGATGGAATTTTCGCGTTTTCATCGAAAAAAACGAGCGAACGAATTTGAACAAACGACGCATTCGACAGAGGGCGCTAAATAAAACATGAACGCGTCGAGATGGGAGTCTCAGGAATTGAATCGCAAATATTCATGACTTATGCGCGGGCGGGAAGACGTTCCGTGCCATAAAAATATCGGCATATTATATCTCGTTGCTTCGTCGAGATGATATACTCATCTTCCACCCGCCCCGGCCGTAAATCTTCTCCGGAGAACGAAACAGAAGCACCAGCAGCAGAAGCAGCGACTTCGGAGTGTCATAGTTTGGTTTCTTTTCATTAGCACGACGCTCGTTATTTGGAGCGGGCGTGTGGGGGTGCGGCGGGTGTGGGATGGCAGGGGGCGTCTTACACGCTGCATTCGGAGGAAATGGGAAATGCTAATGAGCTAATGCAGTGGCCATAAAACTGTGTGTGTGTGTGTGTGTATGTGTGCATGCGGCGTTGGTAATGTACGCGGTAAGGTGGGACTACGCCATGGCAGAGCCGTCATTGGTGCGTACCAGAGGTAATTGCAGGTGCCTCCCACCGGCACGCATACCTCACCCGCTCGTACTCATCATGGCACTCCAAGAGCCGTACACAAATACACGCACGCACGCACCCGCACCAGATATCTTAACGAAGTCCAGGACACCTTCTTCGTCAGCCCAACATATTTATTGGTCTGTTAACATCAACAAACCCGACTACTATTTGGTTTATCGGCTTAAAAACATGAAGTCGGCGGCTCTTCTTTCTCCTTTTAAACATGCCCGTTTTTTGAGCGTGCCTCGAATTTCGGGAGGCTTCCCGCCCACACGTATGCGTGCGTTGTGTACAGAGAAGGCGTCTTGCTCGCTTAAATATTTACGAAGCAATTAATCGCATCGAGCTGGAAAAAAAAAGTATTTGTTTTGCTCGAGACAGTCAGCCATCAATCAATAACCCAAGAACTAATTACATCAACAAACAACCTGGGAAGTTTATGGGAAAGGTTCAGATTGGTTGGCGTGAATTTATCTCAGATCGTTTTTCTATCTTTAATAATGTGACATTGTTGTTTTTTCCTTTTTTTTTACCGAAATTATGAGAAAGTATAAGGAGGTCTGAAATAGTATACGAGTATAAAACATTTACTTACCCCCAAATCGCAAGGTATCGCTTCAATCAGACCATTGAAAACCCCCAAATCGCACAGTGTCCTTTCAATCAACCTTGAAAAATAAACTCGATTCAAGTGCGTTGTTTAAAACGTTGCTTGTAAATTAACTGTTACCATCCACACCAACGAGGTGATTTAATTGAAGTCAATCATAGTGTACGAACAATTGTTCCGTAACACCTCGTGAATGATCAATGATAATAGGGATAATTATTGTCGGCAACAAGTCCATACGTGACAAGACCAAATACGAATACGGCTCTGCCTTAAATGCGGTTGATGCCATCTTACGAGTATAAAACATTTACTTACCCCCATATCGCACGGTATCGCTTCAATCACACCATTGAAAACCCCCAAATCGCACAGTGTCCTTTCAATCGACCTTGAAAAAGAAACTCGATTCAAGTGCGTTGATTAAAAGGTTGCTTGTAAATTAACTGTTACCATCCACACCAACGAGATGATTTAATTGATGTCAATCATAGTGTACGAACAATTGTTCCGTAACACCTGGTGAATGATCAATGATAATACGGATAATTATTGTCAGCAACAAGTCCATACGTGACATGCCCAAATACGAATACGGCTCTGCCTTAAATGCGGTCGATGCCATCTTACGAGTATAAAACATTTACTTAACCCCAAATCGCACGGTATCGCTTCAATCAGACCATTGAAACCCCCAAATCGCACAGTGTCCTTTTCAATCAACCTTGAAAAAGAAACTCGATTCAAGTGCGTTGTTTAAAACGTTGCTTGTAAATTAACTGTTACCATCCACACCAACGAGATGATTTAATTGAAGTCAATCATAGTGTACGAACAATTGTTACGTAACACCTTGTGAATGATCAATGATAATATGGATAATTTATTGTCAGCAAGAAGTCCATACGCGACATGCCCAAATACGAATACGGCTCTGCCTTAAATGCGGTTGATGCCATCTTACGAGTATAAAACATTTACTTACCCCCAAATCGCACGGTATCGCTTCAATCACACCATTGAAAACCCTCAAATCGCACAGTGTCCTTTCAGTCAACCTTGAAAAAGAAACTCGATTCAAGTGCGTTGATTAAAATGTTGCTTGTAAATTAACTGTTACCATCCACACCAACGAGATGATTTAATTGAAGTCAATCATAGTGTACGAATAATTGTTCCATAACACCTCGTGAATGATCAATGATAATATGGATAATTATTGTCAGCAACAAGTCCATACGTGACATGCCCAAATACGAATACGGCTCTGCCTTAAATGCGGTTGATGCCATCTTGCGAGTATAAAACATTTACTTGCCCCCAAATCGCACGGTATCGCTTCAATTACACCATTGAAAACCCCCAAATCGCACAGTGTCCTTTCAATCAACCTTGAAAAAGAAACTTGATTCAAGTGCGTTGATTAAAATATTGCTTGTAAATTAACTGTTACCATCCACACCAACGAGATGATTTAATTGAAGTCAATCATAGTGTACGAACAATTGTTCCGTAACACCTTGTGAATGATCAATGATAATACGGATAATTATTGTCAGCAACAAGTCCATACGTGACATGCCAAAATACGAACACGGCTCTGCCTTAAAAGCGGTTGATGCCATCTTACGAGTATAAAACATTTACTTACCCCCAAATCGCACGGTATCGCTTCAATCACACCATTGAAAACCCCCAAATCGCACAGTGTCCTTTCAATCAACCTTGAAAAAGAAACTCGATTCAAGTGCGTTGATTAAAACGTTGCTTGTAAATTAACTGTTACCGTCCACACTAACGAGATGATTTAATTGAAGTCAATCATAGTGTACGAAAAATTGTTCCGTAACACCTCGTGAATGATCAATGATAATATGGATAATTATTGTCAGCAACAAGTCCATACGTGACATGCCCAAATACGAATACGGCTCTGCCTTAAATGCGGTTGATGCCATCTTACGAGTATAAAACATTTACTTACCCCCAAATCGCACGGTATCGCTTCAATCACATCATTGAAAACCCCCAAATCGCACAGTGTCCTTTCAATCAACCTTGAAAAAGAAACTTGATTCAAGTGCGTTGATTAAAACGTTGCTTGTAAATTAACTGTTACCATCCACACCAACGAGGTGATTTAATTGAAGTCAATCATAGTGTACGAACAATTGTTCCGTAACACCTCGTGAATGATCAATGATAATACGGATAATTATTGTCAGCAACAAGTCCATACGTGACATGCCCAAATACGAATACGGCTCTGCCTTAAATGCGGTTGAAGCTTAAGGTGTACCTGTACATAGCGGAGATACGAAAATTGGTAACGCGAACTTCCCTCTCTATCACGTATAGTGTCCTCGTACGAAGCAATTTAAAAGTCTGAGACGTACGAAAATAGCCTTTTAACTTCAAGAAAATTTGCATTAGTAGATGTAAGATATTTAATCGAATATTTATTTTTATTCCATGCAAACAAATACTAAAATCCGAACTTCTGGGTCGCACCAGATTATGAAAGCAGGTCTTTGTAGTTCAGCGTAAAAAAAATATACGTGAAAGTCCCAACAACGATACTTAAATTTAAATTATGTAGGTAACAATGTAAATCGTGTCGCATCGTCTGTGATTTAAATTTCCCCAAATCCATTGAAAAAAAAACGGAAGTTTCAAATTAATACTTTATACGTGAAACACCGAACAACTCATTAAATGAATTTTAATCAATGAAATTGTACTAAACATCATACAATGACCGATGAGAAGTTAGCAATAAAATTCCAGCAATAAAATTATAAAATTTCAAAACGCTGTCACCGCTAAAATAATGATCACAGATCAATAATATTTAATCTATTACAAAGAGTATAATGTGTAGATTCTCCTCATACGAAGAAACTGAAAAAATATTTGATATTAAGTTAACTATGACTATTTAAACCAGCATAAGTCATTATTCATATATCGCATCAAAACAATTGCTTCCACTGAAAATTTTCACGTAGTCATAAAGTAAACATACATATCTATTTAATAATGCCTTCAGAAAGTTTTAAGCCGGTTGATTTGAAGTAATTAGAAATTAATTAAAAGTGACGCACAGATCAATGAAACAGTACCAATTTCAAATGTTCATAACTTTTCTCAGAGAACTTGCATAAAAATTCTGTTTGCAGAATATTAAAGCACGGATCGAAATCTATCCTTTAAACCACCCTCTGAGTTTTAGCCGGTTGATTTGAAGTAATTAGAAATTAATTAAAAGTGACGCACAGACCAACTTCAAATGTTCATAACTTTCCATTTCGCATTTGCATAAAAATTCTGTTTGCAGAATATTAAAGCACGGATCGAAATCTATCGTTTAAGCCACCCTCTGAGTTTTAGCCGGTTGATTTGAAGTAATTAGAAATTAATTGTTTCAACTATTTCGTTGATTTGTGCGTCACTTTTAATTAATTTTTAATTACTTCAAATCAACCGGCTAAAACTCAGAGGGTGGTTTAAACGATAGATTTCGATCCGTGCTTTAATATTCTGCAAACAGAATTTTTATGCAAGTTCTCTGAGAAAAGTTATGAACATTTGAAATTGGTACTGTTTCGTTGATTTGTGCGCCACTTTTAATTAATTTCTAATTACTTCAAATCAACCGGCTAAAACTCAAAGGGTGGCTTAAACGAAAGATTTCGATCCGTGCTTTAATATTCTGCAAATAGAATTTTTATGCAAATGCGGAATGGAAAGTTATAAAGATTTGAAGTTGGTCTGTGCGTCACTTTTAATTAATTTCTAATTACTTCAAATCAACCGGCTAAAACTTTCTGAAGGCATTATTAAATAGATATGTATGTTTACTTTATGACTACGTGAAAATTTTCAGTGAAAGCAATTGTTTTGATGCGATATATGAATAATGACTTATGCTGGTTTAAATAGTCATAGTTAACTTAATATCAAATATTTTTTCAGTTTCTTCATATGAGGAGAATCTACACATTATACTCTTTGTAATAGATTAAATATTATTGATCTGTGATCGTTATTTTAGCGGTGGCAGCGTTTTGAAATTTTATAATTTTATTGCTGGAATTTTATTGCTAACTTCTCATCGGTCATACAATGTCACGTTTGCAAAATTTTATCCTGAATTTTTTTTTTACTCTTGGATTTACATAAAATTTAATTTTGGGTTTAATTGACAAAATTATTTGGTTTAGTATTTGACAAGTACAGTCACCGACTAGGGCTTAATTTATCTAGCATGAATTGTCGACGTCTGCTTAATTCGCAGATTATAGTTCTTTTGGGTTGAGGAACTAACGCAAATTAACGTTTTAAAAAAGGAAATTCCATGGTGACAAGTGAAAACCAAGTTGTTCGAACTGACTTACAATGCTACACCGGCAGATGGTTCTCCACTTAAAACAATGAACGGCCCTCGCTCATTAAATGTGTCTTCGACGAGACCCTGACTATTTTGATTAGTGAGGTTCCGGATATCCGTATCTGTATTCGCGGTTATTCGCGGAGAAAAGAGATTCCCATTCGTATCCTATTCGTTTCTTTCTTTGAAAATTCATTATTAGATCTTAAAAGAAAAGAAACCAAACTTGTTATCAACGACCCTTTATTTTGAAAGATAACCTTCAATTTAAAAATATTTTAATCATTAAGAAACATAAGCAACACATAATCAACTGCTCGGAGCAAGGTTCTCGGATTTTCATTGAAGCTGATTTTGAATTCCTAATCAGAAGAACAAAATATTGTTTTTTTTTTTTTTTAATAGAAATTGTTGCAATTTATTCGTGGAGATTTTCTTTCTCTTTAAAGTGATACCAAAAATTCTTAAAATTTGCTTACAAAATAACGAAATAAAACGCCATCTTCAAATGAGCTGGCCATCTTCATGTATAAAATAAAGTTATGTAACGTTGATAAAAAATAACAAAGTAATAACACATTATTTAGTACAAAAATACAAATCTTTTTCCGAATCGCTTAAGAGAGGGATGAGGAAGTGTACTCCCACCATGTTAAACGTAGCAACTGCGAAGGTAACTGCGACGATTGTATTTATTTGCAACGTGTATATTAATAAATACAATGGCACACTTACAAAGCTTGTGATAACAATACAAGCTAGCCCTTGTAGCCAAAATAAAATAAATAATTAAAAGAATCTGTAAGTCAACTCAATGGTTAATTTGCACAACAGTTGAAATGAATAAAGATCAGTACTGACCGCACAGAATCAACAGGAAGTCGCAAATCTTAAACACTATTTAGTTGATTTAAATCTGACTTAAGAGTCGCTATAATACCCTAACATGGAACACAAAAATGCGCCGCCGGGATTATGTACGTTATAATAAAACGAAATAAAACAACGAGCAGGGTGCGTTACTCAGGTCAGCTATCCGGGATCGTTTACAAGTTTCTTTGCGTCAGCGCGTTCCGATGAACTTCTGCTCCGCCATCAATCGTGATTATGGTGACGACCATCGACGCCGGAACGGTACGTGAATGCTCCGCACCCTAATTGAATGATGCAACCCAAAGGTGCACTTCGCCGTACTTGTAGCGGTTCCCAGTCTTTGAACTTTTTTTCCGCGCCCAATCATGGTAATCGACGTCGAAACGATGCGTGAATGCTCGGTACCCTAATTGAACGATGCAACCCAAAGGCGCACTTCACCGTACTTGTAGCGGTTCCCAGTCTTTGAACTTTTTTTCCGCGCCCAATCATGGTAATCGACGTCGAAACGATGCGTGAATGCTCGATACCCTAATTGAACGATGCAACCCAAAGGCGCACTTCACCGTACTTGTAGCGGTTCCCAGTCTTTGAACTTCTTTTCCGCGCCCAATCATGGTAATGGCGGCTACCTACGACGCCTGAACAGTACATGAATGCTCAGCACCCTAACAGAATGATGCAGCCCAAAAGCGTAATTCGCCGTACTTGTAACGGTTCCCAGAATATTCGGAAGTACACTCCGCAATGAAACGGAACTGTTCCAATATACAAAGAAAGAATATGTAACCGCTTGCTCACGTACCATGATCATCCACGTACCTTAGATTCTACGAATCTTTTCAACCCGTTGGCGGGGATGCCCACAAAACACCTCAACAGACACGTAGAGTTTAATTCTTTCCAGTCAAGCTGCCCAGTTGAATTTTGTAACGCAATTTTACACAGATTCCCACATTCAATTAAACACGTGTATGTATGCTTTCGCGTCGTTTAGCAAAGAGCCAAGAATGTTGAGGGCGTTCGCTTTCTAAGCAAGCACACATGGCGGAAAATTACTGGGAAAGCTCTTTTTATCCATCTTTTTCAAAAACGAGTAGATTTATTAATCACCTGTCTAGTTTTCACAATCACTGGTTAAAGCCGTACTGATTGATAGTTTGGCATAAATTTATGAATTTAGTTACCGTGTCTTTTTTGTTAAATATCTTGAAACTGAGTGAATGAAAAATTTTCAAACTGCGCAGACAGATTCATCTTGAAGCGTGCTTTAAATAACCTAAATGGAATTTTGCTGTGAAATATTTAGGGATGCCGATGTACGAGCATCTTTAAATTAAAGTGGCATTTCGTTTCGATCTTGGGTTCATCAATGTAGCACCCTGAATATATATAATTAGATTTATACCTGAAGGCGCATCTGTGTGTGTATGTAAACGTACCCTATGATGATCGATACTTTAAGTTATATTATTGATTGGTACATAACCTCACATACTTTCACAATACCTTAAATTATGCATGTGAGTAACGCCGTTTCCGTTTTCGCTGTACAGCGATCAGGTATAGTTTGAAATTCTCGGTGCCGTTCTTTTGTTTTTAACAATGCAATTTTCACATCCTTCATCTAATTAAGTACGGGGAGACTACAATGCAAGTAAGGTAACTGCTGGAGTTGCAAAGAGCCGGGTGAAATACGAGCTCGCGAGTTGTGTTAATACGGGGCCCGGAAACCGGGAGGGCGGGTGCATGTGTTTCCGGGCAATGAGTCCGGGGCCCCGGCTGCAATTGTCGTCGCGAGTATATTAAGGTGTAATAAACTCCGATAACAGCTGCACTCCGTGCGATGAGGCATGGACCCGGAACGCTCCAGTTTCCGGCGTAAATACTCTTGTTCTGCGATAGCGCTTGGTTTCTTCGAAAATCATTCGCCGGATGAGTGACGTGATACTTGATAATATACACTTTGTATGTGTTGACTGACTGACATCGGCTGATTCGGTGGAGTGATGCCTTGCACGCAACTAATACACATACTATACCCTCGGTTACTAAGAGATAATATTTTCGGTTTGGATGGTTCGAAAGACATGCTAGCGCAGACATGTTTATTAAGAAAAACAAATATCGCATCTGTGATTAATCCAATACGGTTTTTAGTGCGATTGCGTTTCGTCACGCCATCATCTTCATAATTATCGTATATAAAGAGACCGTTAACAAGAGTAATAAACCGACGGCGGCGTGCGCGTTCACTAAAAACTTAGTGATGTCGTCTCGTAAAGCCAGCGTGAAACGTATTGCGTTTATTGAAATAGTTGAAGCGGGATCGCATTATCGCGAGCGTTTTGCGTAATTGCCGAATGAAACATCCGTGCGGTAGTTAATAATTTAATCCGCGCGTTGCGTTATTAGCCGCCGGTGGCGGCGGAGGCGGCAGGAGGCGGAAGGGTGTAGTTCTGCAGCACTTAACTTGTAACTAATTAAAACTAGTAAAAGTGGGTACCTGGGGGCGGGCGGGCGGGCGAAGGGTGCCGCCGCTGGATTTATGGAGCAATTAGCACCCTGACTTGTAATTTATACATGCAATAACCAGGCACATGCCGGCTGCTCGCCGCCTCCGCCGACGAGGAAACATCCTCAGAATCCGAAACGTATGTACGTACGTCATCGCGTCTTAAAACCCGACGCGGATAATTCAAAATCTAATCTGCAGGGTTCATTAAGATGAAGGGGTTTAATCCGACTCCGTAAATTTTTCAAAAACTGCTTCGAGTTATGATTAGAATTTATAAAGTCGAAGTTGTGATCCTGATTCGATAAAATCTGCATTAGATATTTCATAGATATAAGATTGGTAGGTATCATCGGGTATCGTACACCTGGTACCAGGTACTGCTCGTTACCGGGTATCTCCCGGTATTAGGTAATATATGTTACCGGGGGAGCCAAGTTCTAGATACGTCACTCTCGGTAAAAGTCTTTACCTGGCATAGCCTTTTTCACAAAACATATGTAGAAGCTATGCCGTAAAGAACCTCAATTCAGACCGTCAACCCGGTACCAGGTATGTTATCCGTTACATATACGTAGTAGGCAGGTATCGTATCGTCGCTATACCTTGTTGATTAAACCTAGTAACCGATAACTAGGTAGGCAATTGTGCAGAGTACTCTGGTGTGTACATACCTACTTGTGTTGACGCACTCGGTAGATGAAACATTTCTACGTTTTTAATATTGTTTGTTTGTTTTCTAATTTGTTATAATCAGGCAAATATGGTATAATATAAACTATTGCAAAAAGCACATCAATTTCTGCGGTACAAGGGACGCGCAGCTTAATCCGTTCTCCGCTTTTCGAGCGGGGCGCATCTGCCGCTGCCCGGAGCGCCGATGGAATGAATAGCTTAATTACTTTTTCGGAGGCCGGTGATTAATGACCCACATGCGTTCGCATTGCAATTATAACCGGCGCGCCCCCTCGCCGCCGCCGCCCCGCTTGCAGTCTTAATCGAAGTTTGCGACGCGCAACGAGTTATTAGCGGCGGGCCTCCGGTGTCAGCGTCCCGGGCCCAGGCTGGCCTGGGTGAAATACAAGAGGAGCAGGGCCCCGTCTGGCCGGGCTCGTAAACATCGCTTCTTATGAGACGTGCGCACCAGAACCACCCACGGCCGCAATTAAATACACAATCACACACACACATGCACGCGGATCACCCCCGGCTTCCACCTAACTGTGCCCTCGTGGGTCGCTACCAAATCATTCGTGTTCGTGAGGCACGCTCACGCATCACTGCCAGAATCGAGAGGAAATTTTATTTGGACGGAATGAAAAATAAACTGACAGCTACTCAGGCAACCATCAACTGAAACACTTCTAATAAATTAAAACTAATCCAGATGGATGAATTAACATTAACATTTAATTTACAATTATAAACCGGATACAACGAGAAGAAAGCTCAATCTTGTTCCACTTATAATAGGTTTGATTCTGTCTGAGCAATAGCGTGTTGCTGCTCTTACACTTAAAACCATTTAAAAGTCCCCTCCATTCAAAGGTAAGGATAATGTGATCAAAACAACGGTCGATTTTGACATGACGGTTTAAATCTCCAAAACAGTCCGCATTTTCAAAACATAGGCCTAGTGGTGGCTCGTATCAGTTTTTCTTGGATGAGCTGCACAACGAGTGAACACAGTATGATAAGAAAATGCTACCCTAAAGTCACGCACACATTTGCAATTGCGCCAAGTAACGAACGATGTTGCCGCAAGCGTCTGTACGAAGCCTTTAAGTCGTTCGCGGCAACATCTGCGGCGCGACACGTTACTTGGTGCTCGTACGTGGCTTAAGATACCAGAAAAACAGATAATATAAAAAGTACTTTCTCTTATTTTTTGCCGATCGAACAAGTAATTCAAAATTATTAAATTGCAGAACTATAACTTTTGTTAAAAAATTGCATAATTGCATTCATAAACATGAACTTCCCTGATAACGATCTGCAGTGTTGAGAATTTGAAGTTCATTTCGTCTAATCCAACATGGAATCTCTTATCCGTTACATTTGGTAACTACGTCTTTTAAAGTTTTGCGTCGATTATTGAACTGAAAATTGTTTTACGTAAAGTAAAATAAAACTGATTTCTTCCAAGAAAGTCTGTATTTATTTGTTTATATTTAGCCGTTAACTTCATGAAATGGACGAGGCCTGAAGCCTGAAAAGGGTTTTCCCCTCTTTCTCCTGGGATCCTCGAAAACTGGCCCGTGCTTCCTCCAAATTATGGCTCCGTATCGTATTCCAGGTGTTTCTGATCACCAAACGGTCTTCTCCGGAATTTTCTACAACGGAAGGCGTGCTATGCAACTCCATTAACGTAGCAAAAAAAAAAAAAAATCCGAAAACAAAGCTCACAAAACGGATCTCTTTCAAAAAAATCAAATCTTGGCTTCCGCGCCACAGGGCCGGACGCAGTTCCGGAGGTTACGTGTCCGGTTAATGAGAGTTTAAAAAATTCCAGTATCGTAATCTCGAGAAATTTTCGAAAAAGCATGAAAATCGCGATTTTCGAAGCCTTTTCCGGTTCCAGGGTCGGATTCGGTCCAGAACTCCGGCGGGCGAGGAGTCTCCGACGTTCCCGTCAATAAATAAGACCCATGGAATTCTTTATAAGTCGAGAAAGAGACATTTTTCCAAGTACGGACCTGCACCCGCTCCTGTGGGTTTCGGAGAGCAAAACCGCCGTCACCGTCGTGTTTTCCGTACTTTTCTACTCGATCAGCTCGAAAAATGGGGGCGCTCCGGCGACATTTAGATGTCGAAAAAAATTCCTGAAAAGTGGTCTGTCGCAAATCGAACCAAACTCGTTAGATAATATTATTCGATAGCTATCACCCATAAACGTCAATTGTTTTAGTAGATTTTCTATTAGAATATACTTTTTTTTAAGTTAAACAGATTAATATAAGGGAGGAGACAAACTAACAGGAAGATAGAAAAATTAATTCTGTCACTTTTCGGGGATTGAACCCGAAGTCTCTCGTTTGCGCGCCGAACGTTCTAACCACTAAACCAGAGCGACCCTGGCGTTCAGAGGAATTAATCTAACACCTTACATACTGTCTTCAGTTAGACTAATTCCTCTGAACGCCGGAGTCGCTTTAGTTTAGTGGTTAGAACGTTCGGCGTGTAACCGAGAGGCTTCGGATTTAAGATTAAGGCTGTCTTATACATATAAAAAGCAAATTTCATTTTAATAGGTATGCATACCGGCCTTTGTTTAATTGCATACAGCGGCTTCTGTTTTGCAGCCTTTATTTTGAAGTTTTGCAAATGACCTACTTGACATTTATTTTGAAAATAGCGGCCTTTCAAATGATTTGAGCTGTAAAAGTTGTCATGACTTCTACGTAAATTTCAAGATATACAGGTCGTATCAGCTACCTTTTGTTAAGGAATACGCAAAAGAGCAATAAAGAAAGATGATTGCCTTACCTGATCAACAACGAGTATGTGCTGTTCCGAGTATAAACGTTGAAGACGTTCGACCCGATGAGCGCTGTCAATCAGAACAAGGCGAATTTACAACCGAGCGCACACGATTATACAGATTGAATCCGGCAAGTAGGTAGATGGCGTTTGGAGTCTCCGTATGTATTACCGTTCCAAACACAAGAAGATCGTATCGTCTGCTTAGTTGTCCCGTATCGTCTGTCTAGTTGCGTGACTCAATCTGTACGACAAGAAGCCCTTTCACACTTATTGCCGTAATCAGTAATAAATGGCCCAACCCGTATGTAGACCCAGCCCATTGATTTGGCAGCTGTAAATATTGAGGCATCAGATTCCAAAACCAACTGACCGCTTTAATCGAGACTGGATTTGCAAAATAGACTGTTTGTATATTTCCAACTTTTGTTACGTGTCTGTTTCGGTTAACTTCATCAACCACGAGTGCTATAGATTTGATGATGTAAGGTGGTAACACTAATATGCTGTTTGGCGCTATTTGATATCGCGGTTTCTACTGGATCTTAAAAGTCACGCTATCCTTTCCAGCGTTCTGATTGGTTGCCATTTTTGCACTGGTGGTTGGTTGCTTCCGACAACTGCACGCAGCTTCACTTTGTGTTTCGAGTGTTTCGACTTCATAAGGCATACATAAGTGTTGTGAAGATTTCTCGTGAACTGTTGCTAGTTTGAGCTAGATTCTCAATTAAGAACAGGAATTCTTTGTGCCTTGGTATAGTTTGATTTGTTACAAGCAAATTTTACCCGGCGGATAACCCGTTTCTACTTCAAATAGAAAGAGGAATCCGCTTTTTCTTCTTCATTTCTCCGTTACCTTTCCTCCCGTTTAACGTTTTTCTTTTTCTACGACAAATTTGTTTCTATCGAGAGCGTGTAAGCGCTTATGGCTAACGTCTAGTAACAGCGCCCCTTTCGGACGGCCATCGACACAAGCGACGAACCTGAAGTTGCGTGAAGCGATGAGAGGTGGCACTTGGACATGATATCTGGACACATCTGACAGCTGAACGAAAATAAATCCACCCGAACATCGACAAAAATCGTTACGTATTAATTTAATTATTTTATTTAACTAATGCCTGCAAAGGACGTAGATATACCGGCACGTGTGCGTGCAATAAGTTAAGTTACTGATTAATTTAGGGTACGTCTCAGCCGGGGGTTACTCACCGGCGCCCTTTGGCCCATCTCCGTCTGGGTTCTAGCTCAGGGCAGCTGATAGTCTTTCTCAGCGCTAACTTGCAACCGTTTTCGTTTACTATTCAGGAGGTAACGTAATTATATTCAGGTGGTAGCACGTTTTGAGCTAGTTGAAGTTGTCAGCCTACTAGACTGAAACTAAATCACTAAACTAAACTTAGTTTTGTAATCAAATACAGTCCTTGCAGAATCTGGAATGAGTCAAAATAATTGGGGGGCTTTCGAGTTGAACGAATTTGGTATGTACGCAATTAGAAAATAAAAATCACTGGCACGACACGGCCCAACGAATCAAGAATCAACAAAGCAGATCCATATGTATTAGAGTAATTGTAGGCAGGGCGTTATTGTGAAGTCGAAAGTGAGATTCTGCCTTTTCAGCGTGAGACGATTTTTCACTCGTCAAGCCTGACACCTCCGACCACGTAACCACTAAGTAGGCATAAAAGCCCAGTCCGGTCTCCGTAGAATTATCATTTAATTTATCGAATGATCTTGTATTGGAGGCAGCAAGGTGTAACAAACTATCATTTCACGCTCGGTTATCCAGCACGTCGTAAACTGACGCCGTCTCCGCGTCCACTCCGGTTTCTAATTTACGTCTGAGACGCGCGGCGTATAAATCGCCGGCTTCATTACGGATAACGTCCGGACAAAGGACGCCGCGGGGCATCCCGGAATTCGGGCCGACTTTTTTTCTCCTCTTTCTTCTTCTTCGACGTCGCCGGTCGATTAAAATCGGGCCAATAAAGATGCGGGATAACGAGCGGTAATTAATGCGAATTTAACAATTGACAGGTTTATGTTAACGGTCCGGAGAGCAACGAGCGGCCGGCCGCAAATATGAATTTATGCGTTATGAATAATTTAGATGAAAAGTCTCGTTGTTTGCGCGCATAACTCATTCAAATTGCCGATTATGTATACGCGATGATATAAACGCACGCCATTGTGCTGCGGAGCGCGGACCACACGCGCAACACAAAACCGACGTGTTTTATAACTCGTTCTCCAATAAAAGGGTTGCCAACCCCCCACGTACGCCCTGCTTGCTTTATTGTTTTTGAACATCTTATTCCCGCTTATTCACTGCGTCGCACGCCAAATGCCATTCCTTTGCGTTATCGCCAACATCTAACAAGTGTTTCTTATTCGAACCTTAATTAACATAAGAAACGCCATTTTTCTTTTCGGAATATTTTATAAAGTCGTCAACCCTATTTCGACAATTCGTCATATTAGGCAACCCAACGTCGCGGTTTACAGTAACTCCTAATATTCACCATTCTAATTCTGATTAAACAATTAGACCAGAACTAAAAATAGAAAACACACTAGTTCCTCTGAAAGTTACTTGAAATTCAGAAACTTCTCACACAAAATGTCACTAAGTCGGGCTGCAATAAACTGTAGTGATTCAAAAAACACGGAACAAAATTGGCAAACAATACAAATCCAGGCTTGGATTTCAATAAAGGGCACAACTTTATGTTTTTAGCTATTTAAATGAAGCATCTTGAAAACGGTAGTTTTAAATATTACAAGACTTCTAATGACTTATAGGACTTCTAACATTTAATATTGCGCTATCTTTTGAACTTCCCACAAGACTTGTAATATTATTGATATTGCGCTATATCTTGAACTGAACTGCAAGACTTGTGATGACTTATAGGACTTCTAACATTTAATATTGCGGTATCTCTTGAACTTCCCATAAGACTTGTAATATTATTGATATTGCGCTATCTCTTGAACTGAACTGCAAGACTTGTGATGACTTATAGGACTTCTAACATTTAATATTGCGGTATCTCTTGAACTTCCCATAAGACTTGTAATATTATTGATATAGCGCTATCTCTTGAACTGAACTACAAGACTTGTGATGACTTATAGGACTTCTAACATTTAATATTGCGGTATCTCTTGAACTTCCCACAAGACTTGTAATATTATTGATATTGCGCTATCTCTTGAACTGAACTGCAAGACTTGTGATGACTTACAGGATTTCTAACATTTAATATTGCGGTATCTCTTGAACTTCCCACAAGACTCGTAATATTATTGATATTGCGCTATCTCTTAAACTGAACTGCAAGACTTGTGATGACTTATAGGACTTCTAACATTTAATATTGCGGTATCTCTTGAACTGAACTGCAAGACTCGTAATATTAGTGATATTGCGCTATCTCTTAAACTGAACTGCAAGACTTGTGATGACTTATAGGACTTCTAACATTTAATATTGCGGTATCTCTTGAACTTCCCACAAGACTTGTAATATTATTGATATTGCGCTATCTCTTGAACTGAACTGCAAGACTTGTGATGACTTATAGGACTTCTAACATTTAATATTGCGGTATCTCTTGAACTTCCCACAAGACTCGTAATATTATTGATATTGCGCTATCTCTTAAACTGAACTGCAAGACTTGTGATGACTTATAGGACTTCTAACATTTAATATTGCGGTATCTCTTGAACTTCCCACAAGACTCGTAATATTATTGATATTGCGCTATCTCTTAAACTGAACTGCAAGACTTGTGATGACTTATAGGACTTCTAACATTTAATATTGCGGTATCTCTTGAACTTCCCATAAGACTTGTAATATTATTGATATAGCGCTATCTCTTGAACTGAACTGCAAGACTTGTGATGACTTATAGGACTTCTAACATTTAATATTGCGGTATCTCTTGAACTTCCCACAAGACTTGTAATATTATTGATATTGCGCTATCTCTTGAACTGAACTGCAAGACTTGTGATGACTTACAGGATTTCTAACATTTAATATTGCGGTATCTCTTGAACTTCCCACAAGACTCGTAATATTATTGATATTGCGCTATCTCTTAAACTGAACTGCAAGACTTGTGATGACTTATAGGACTTCTAACATTTAATATTGCGGTATCTCTTGAACTGAACTGCAAGACTCGTAATATTAGTGATATTGCGCTATCTCTTAAACTGAACTGCAAGACTTGTGATGACTTATAGGACTTCTAACATTTAATATTGCGGTATCTCTTGAACTTCCCACAAGACTTGTAATATTATTGATATTGCGCTATCTCTTGAACTGAACTGCAAGACTTGTGATGACTTATAGGACTTCTAACATTTAATATTGCGGTATCTCTTGAACTTCCCACAAGACTCGTAATATTATTGATATTGCGCTATCTCTTAAACTGAACTGCAAGACTTGTGATGACTTATAGGACTTCTAACATTTAATATTGCGGTATCTCTTGAACTGAACTGCAAGACTCGTAATATTAGTGATATTGCGCTATCTCTTAAACTGAACTGCAAGACTTGTGATGACTTATAGGACTTCTAACATTTAATATTGCGGTATCTCTTGAACTTCCCACAAGACTTGCGCTATCTCTTGAACTGAACTGCAAGACTTGTGATGACTCATAGGACTTCTAACTTTTAATATTGCGGTATCTCTTGAACTTCCCACAAGACTTGTAATATTATTGATATTGCGCTGTCTCTTGAACTTAACTGCAAGACTTGTGTTGACTTATAGGACTTCTAATATTTAATATTGCGGTATCTCTTGAACTTCCCACAAGACTTGTAATATTATTGATATAGCGCTATCTCTTGAACTGAACTGCAAGACTTGTGATGACTTATAGGACTTCTAATATTTAATATTGCGGTATCTCTTGAACTTCCCACAAGACTTGTAATATTATTGATATAGCGCTATCTCTTGAACTGAACTGCAAGACTTGTGATGACTTATAGAACTTCTAACATTTAATATTGCGCTATCTTTTGAACTTCCCACAAGACTTGTAATATTATTGATATTGCGCTATCTCTTGAATTGAACTGCAAGACTTGTGATGACTCATAGGACTTCTAACTTTTAATATTGCGGTATCTCTTGAACTTCCCACAAGACTTGTAATATTATTGATATTGCGCTATCTCTTGAACTTAACTGCAAGACTTGTGATGACTCATAGGACTTCTAACTTTTAATATTGCGGTATCTCTTGAACTTCCCATAAGACTTGTAATATTATTGATATAGCGCTATCTCTTGAACTGAACTGCAAGACTTGTGATGACTTATAGGACTTCTAACATTTAATATTGCGGTATCTCTTGAACTTCCCACAAGACTTGTAATATTATTGATATTGCGCTATCTCTTGAACTGAACTGCAAGACTTGTGATGACTCATAGGACTTCTAACTTTTAATATTGCGGTATCTCTTGAACTTCCCACAAGACTTGTAATATTATTGATATTGCGCTATCTCTTGAACTGAACTGCAAGACTTGTATTGTTTAATATTGCGCTGTCTCTTGAACTACTGTTTTCAAGATGCTTCATTTAAGCAGCTACACACATAAAGTAGTTCAAGTAGGGTTGCCAGATTTTCCTTTTGCAAGTAAGGAACAAATGACAAAATTGCTAAAAAGAAAACGGAATTTCGGTTTCTTATCCGGGACAAAACAAAAACACTACCTAATAATAATATTTATACAAATCTGTTTGGCAACTGTCATCCGTTAAACGTCTGTTGGTTTAGGAAGTCGTCCCTTTGTCGCTCATACATCAAAAAATCAAGACCAACTTTATGACTTTTCATTTAATTAAATTTTTCGTTATAACGAGGCGGCCTCCTATTAAATAAAACAATTATTACCCTACTATAAGAACTGAATTAAAATTGGTTTACTATATAAATAAATAAATAAAAATTTGGCCAAGCAGATATGGTCAATATTGTTATAATTTGTTCAATTTAATTTTTTTTTAAACAAAACACGATATTGTCACGAGCTGGTCGTCTTCAGCATGTCACAAACTGTCGGCTTCAAGACTCGAGGGTTGCGTAGCTCAGGGTAGTAAGGGAGCAACGAGGGAAACTCTAAACTAACACTTTAAAGCAACAAAGATTACCTTTATTGTTTAAAGGTCAGAAATACAGACAGCTGTATCCCACGAAGACGATCAGATTTAACTGATATCGTTTACAAACTGCGCACATATTTTATATTACAGATGTACGTGACGTCACGACCAAAAGTCACTCACACAATGCTCTAGTTAATTATTTGCAAGTTGTGTTTACGATCGCAAGCTCAACGCCTTGGTTGCTGCGCATTCAGATCGTGAACAGCATTGCCTTTAAACTAAAATATATTTAAATTAATTAATACGATTTAAAAATTTTCCGTAATCGTGACAACTTATTTTATTTACACTAATTTATTTCAATAACCGGCCAAACTATCAGTTTTAAACTCTAATACAGACTGTTCTTCACTTCCTCCGGCCGACCTCTTAATATACGTTGGGCTAAGTACGCGAAGCTTCGTGGCCCAGAAAATTCTGCAGGGCGTAGCGGATGGACGTCCGCCAGCCGAACTTTCGAGACGCTGGACCGCCAGGCTCTGACGCATGTAACGTCGGTCAGGTGTTGTTGAATTTTTCGTTTTCACCACCAATTCAAAGCCCCAAGTTGTTGGGGATTGAGCGGGAGGTGTCTTGGCTAGTGAATCGTATCATAACAATATTGTAATGCAACAGTTTGCAGAGAAGAAATTTGCTTTACATATCTCTCTACGCACCTGCAAAGCTTACAATCCACGGTTTTCTATTAACGAACAATAATCAACACTACACTCTATGCTTTTTATAACTGGCACAGTTCTCTACGGAGCGTCTCTGAACGAGTTAAATCCTTACGATTTGATGGTTGGTATGTAAGGGTCGCTGTATCACGAGGATATATTCTAAAAGTCACTAAGAACCAGAGAAAAATAGACAGAGTATAAAACTCGGAGATCAATGAAACGTGCAGCGTTGCGTATAGTAAAGCCTAGTGTTCTGTAAGCAGCAAGGCCACTAGAAGAGATGTGATTCTTAAAACCGAGATGTTCATCAAAAGTAACACAGAGGTCCTTAATAGATGATGTCAGAGAGAGAAGGGCCTGATTAACCAACATGATGAGCAAATAATGAACTTTTGTATTTCTTCCTCGAATAATCTACAACGAAACACTTATCAAAGTTTAATTTAAAGTGCACCAATCATTAAGTAAACTTAAATCATTTTGCAAGTGTGAGTATCGTAGTGCCCCGGACATTATTTATCCGTTGATAGATTGTTACATTATTTGCGCAGGCTGCTTATCCTACTTTGATGAGTCAGTATATCAAACAAATCATTCACAAATGATGTAAATAACAATGGTGCCAGGTTGAAACCCTGAGGTATTCCAGACATTAAGGTAAACTTAATAGATTGAAAACCGTTGTATACATTTTGATGAAGGGCTCCATAACGTATGTGGACCGATTTCGTTCACATTAGCGATCTTCAGGCAGGTGATTATAGAACAGGCAAACGACTAGAAACACGGCCACGTGCTTAGTATGGTGTCGCCATTTTCTCGACAATACAGCCATTCAAAACAAACAACCCTTTACATGTCTGCCTGACGATTATTAACGGTTAACAAGATATTTACTGCTTTTTAACGTTTTAATTTTTTAACGTAATTAATAACTTGTCCTGTAATTCGTGAGCAATAAATGCCTGTGCATTTAAATGGCTCGATAACATCGTACGATCGAGCTTTCAATTGCACTTAAACCTAATTTATTCTCGGAGTAAGTATCTATTGAGACACTCATCGGTTTTAAAGAAAATGTCAATTTGACTTCAGGTTAATAATGTCACGCTAAGCGACACCGCGAGCGGGTGGATGAACCGCCGATCGGGGGCGTAGGTAGAGCTTTAAACAATCGAATGCAAAAATATACCGCATTATTCGATAATGATTAATTTAATCTCTGGGGGTCGAGGTATTTGCCAGTCCAGGGGGTTCTTTGTCTTCGTGCAGGCGTTGTAGTCCTCTGCAGTATCGCGACGGAGAGGGTGGAGGGGTGAAGTGTATGCGTTTCGACGTTGTTACAGAAACTCGGTGTTTCCGCTGTGGATTTGTTGAAGGCGCGTTCGATTAACGGGGCTGGATGACTAGGGGTTGTAGCGATATACCTCGGGGTTGCTAGAATGTCTTGATCTCCTCTAACGGCGACAGGGTCACGGCGACAAAGTGGTCCTTCTCGTAGCAATGTGGAGTTCAGGAGCGACTGCGGCGTTGGTTACGTCCGTCGTTCGACGTAGGACGGCGAAGGCCTCTTGAAGCGATTCGTTTTTCCGATTAACGTCCAAGGGCGACGGCGGCGACGTCCTACTATGGTGGAGACGAGACGGCCTCCAATTTACCGATTAGATTCTCATCCTAGGATTTTTGTTTGTGGAAAATTTATGATCGTGGTTCACGTGCCATAAGTGAATTTTTTTTTTTCGGACTTCTGGATCTTAACGGAAGATATCATGATCCGCGGTTGCAATAAATTAATCGTCATCAGCAAACAAGGAACCCGCGGTCTTTAGACGTTTCTGCCGAGTCACGGTGGCAGGAAGACCGGGCCATAATTACACGCTCTTAAACGAAAACCACGCTATTGAATTACCGCGCGTAAGTGCCGCAAGTTCCTCCTCGGACGGCGATGAGTCGGCGTTTCGGAACGATCCCGCCGCCGCCACCGTGTTATTAACGTCTCAATAACGGAACGGAATGATATCATCAATAGGTTTTGATAAATTCTTCTCATTAATTACGGGGCCAACAATGCTGCGTTTAAGACAGCGCTACCGCGATGTGTTATTAGTGGTACTGCGGCGGGTCGTAATGGGGGCCCTTTCTGTATTACCTACGCTGTTTGCTCGGATTATTATTATTATTAACATTCGAAGATCTCTTTCTTGTTTATTAATGCGTTATAATTTATTTGACCGTCGGTTTACACCTGATTACAGACGTCTAGCAAAGCTAAAAGCTATTGTCTGGGTATTCACTACGTTTGCTTTCAGTATAGTTCTGTATTGACTAATTTCTTCTTTCCCGTCTTCGCTTGTTCATTTTTTTCAACTTTCTATGCATGACTTTCTTCGTATTCTTCTTCTGTCGTATCGTAAATGTACGATTCTTCTTCATTTGCCAAAGCTTGGACAAAATGAGTGGAAAATACTCACTGATGGTCCTTTGTAAGCATATGAACAAGTTTGAAAGTTTATGTCGCACAACTTGTATTTCCAAAAATTTAAGAAGAAAAAGCACTCCGATTCTCTTGGGAGAATTAATATTGTTGTAGTTATTTATTTTAGAAGTTTAGAATTTAAGAAAGTTTATGCATTCTCGGGATATCTCTGAAGCACTAGCATATTTGCTTACGTTATTAGTTTGGTAATATGATATGGGGGCGTGTTTAATCTGGGCAGCAAAGAAACGGCAGAGGCGGCAGTCTCCCAAGGGCTTGCGCGGAAGGCGGAACGTGTTGGTAAGCGGGGCCACGGATGGGGGGCCTGGTGATATATCTGGTGGCCGCGGTGTGTTGAAATGAGATAGAGGGTAGGTAGAGTGTTAGGGCGGGACATTCTCACGATTGGCGATGCGGTTTGAGGGTCATGAGTTATGCGGAGGTATTCTGGTAGCAGAATATTGTCCGGGACGCGATCCGGGGCGTTGACCAGAGAATGGTACCGTGCACCGGCATACAGTATCGGGGCTCTTGCCGCGGTGTGCAAGCAGCGCCGATGAAGAGCACGGTACCGGCAAAGCAATTAGCTTTATTCTGCATTCTTTGTGAGTGGGAATTCGGTTGATTGCATTCCTGACCAGGTGATGGCATTGAGCTAACCAGAAAAGTCTGACATGATGATGTTTTTGGACTGGTACGGAGTGGTGCTTGATACTCACGCAGTCGGTGCATCAACTGATCCTGAGAACGTATGCTCGGGAGGCCAGGTACGCTAATATCCATCGGGAGGGGTGGGTTTTGTATCCACAGGTGAAAGTGGGGGGTAATGCATGCGACGATAAGAAGTCAACGTGCGAGGATGATTTCTCCAATGTCCAATATCATCATGAGGGAGCTACAGCTTCTAGATTTCGCTGCCGGAGCAAGTGGGGCCGGGAAAACGGCCCCGGTAAGTGGATTGTTCCATTTTACTGAATAAATACTCGTAAAGGGTTACTTATAATTTGCATGGTCCTTATCGAATTGGAATGCGATGCCCGGGAGCTAAGACGTTTAACCTCAGCGCTTGTTGCGGTCAGGGAAGCGAGAAAGAAAGAAAGAAAGAACCTAACCAACAGTGAGTGAATGTTTATTGTAACTCCGTCCTCAGATAATATTGTTTGTATATAACATTTAAACAAAAAGAAAAACAAAATCTAGCCAACAATACCATACCTGAATGAAGTATGTATAAACTTTTAGTTTCAAGCACAAAGGGTTAATAATATTGTTACCGCACACTTTCTTTGTTATGTTTTTTAATTAGCTGGCGCGTGACCTGCAGATGATAGTTTGATAACGTTGACTGTAACTGTTAATCAAAATCGCAATTTGTCTCGGTAATCGCAGGGAAACCCGGGTCCGTTTGTCAAACGATCCGGACCACACAATGAGGCAACTGACGCAATCTAATCTCCGGAGCCGATGATGTATAATTTATCGGCAGGTACGGTGAACGCATACATAGAAAATACCATAAATACGTCGCGCATTAGCGGAATAAAGGCGAACCTCATCGCGAAGAAAGCCATAAAACAGGAATCGAGCTTGATGGTGAATTAGTGGACGCAAAGAGTCCTCAAAATGTTTTGTTTGCGCAGCGGCAAAATTATGAAAGCGATAAACAACGAAGTAACTAACATCCGGCGAAACGAAAACGAATTTTGACGCAGCTGTCCGCCAAGCAAACAAACGTAAATTTAATGCGCCACCTGCGCTTGCTTCGGAGCGTAGGATTTTTATTACTCCTCGCCGTTCGGGAATCTCTTGCATTACCTTTCGCCATCGCCATGCATCTGCCCTCATGCAAAGCAGGATGATTTATTTACATTTATCACATCGTATCGAGAACATGATTCGATCATCGCCGGTTTCTGTTAAAATCCATCATTGGGCTGGGAGGTTTTGTTCGAATTGTAAACACGGGAGGTATCACGTAATCCGACTCAACATTACAATTTTAATTACACATTACCAGGAAAGCGCAGGTGAATTTATTTGAAATTTATATCAGCGAAATCGGATGATATTGGCATTTCAAAAAGTCTCACACTAAAACTTTGTTTTCAAAATAATTTTATGCACGATGACTTTTATAGTTGTCACATTATTTCAAACGATAATAGATCACGACAAAACATTATGTTTCGATCAATAAAGAAATCGGTTACTTTTTCGAATACGAATTTTGTACGGCGGTTTTCTCAGGTACCTTTAGCAACATACTAGTTTCCATGACAGCAGGCAGTTATATTGAACTAAACACGGTTAAGGCAAAGATAGTTGATCGCGATCGCTCCCCCTGCCCCTCTTGTGTTAGTTAATTGTCAAAAAGCGTAGGTGTTTTATTTAGTATAATGTGACGCTTATCTCGTTTCTTTTTTTATCGTGATAAAGGAGTGCTTAGCGCGTTTTAACCCAAACCAAAAAAAAAGAGAGGGCCTGTACCAATCCGTAACCTACCGTATCAGAGAAGCCAAGTCTGTCGTTCCCTCGAAGACTAGGTTGTAGACCGGAGTTGCATTGCCCACTCAATAGAAACGGCGTGGGAAAACACTAAAGACGTTACGGAAAAAAGCCACCCAGCGGTGGTTACACTACCCAAGAGTATCGGAGATACACATTCGGGAATCCTTAATCGTACTCGACCCTTACTTGGTATACCCCCAAATATGGAGCAATAAGGCCTACACGGAGACAAGAGAATCCAAAAGGGTAATAAACCAATAAACTGCACCTTTTTTTGAAAAATCCCTTCAAAAGGGTATGTATCCAAAACAATGGCGTTATCTATCAAATAAACTCTGGTTCGGCCCAGAAACGAATTCTTTATTAAGTCACACGTCCACACACAAAAGTTCAGTATGTGATCTAACCCCCCTTGGGACGGTTGGTCGGAATTTTTATTGAAGAATTAAAGGTTACAAAGTCCAAATCGAGGGCAAGAAGTGCTTCTACGAGAGTATTCCCGTGTCGGCTCACGCAATCCAACATAAAAAATAAACAATCTTACATTAATTGTTGTGAGTGAAGCGCAACAACAAAAGTAGCACAAATAGTAAATATCGAAATCCACACGGAACGGAGTATAAATAAAAAAAACAAGAAAAATTACTAGAAAAACGGGGTAAATAGGGCTCAAAGTAAAAATGACCGACACAAGAAAAGACGACAAAACCTTCTCTGTCCACGTACTACGAAATCGCGCTCCCCTCTTTGCTAGAACGTTGCCAAATATCCCCGCGATCCAACTCGATGCGACGCCACTGACAAGGCGAACGCACGACTCCGCACCGCAGATGGAAGAAGGAAGAAATATAAGTTCTTACGGTGCGTGTTTATGATGGTCGGGTCTTCCTCAGATAGTCCAATTCAAAAAGCGAAAACACGACGGAGGGGGGAGGGGGCGGGACGCTTCTACAGTTCAAACGTTGCTGATCTGGATACGACTCGGGGCCTCCAAATGACGCCTAAACTGTTGGTTGCAATTCTGCCCCTTTCCAGAAGTTGCTTCAAAATGCAAGCAAAATCCGTGAAGTCACGAACTTCACAAACAGCAGGAAAAACTTTTATCGAAGCGATAATATCCGTAATCCGTGAATTAATCCAAGCAAAAAAGACTGTCAAACCCTTTTCGCTTCGATAGCGCGCGGAAGAAAAATGATGCCCGACCGTAGCACTTTCGTCTCGGCGGGAACTAAATCAGCAAGTCGTAGACCGCCTCGCCTCCTAGCAACGGCCAGCCGTACGTGAACAACAATGATGAAAATGCACGTAACGATAAAACTGAATACTACTTTGTTCTAATATAAGAGTTTTATAAACTAAAGATGCCTTTAAACTTAAAGGCGGCTATCAGATGTGAATACAAATATTTAGTTTAACTTGAAAGTCTTGTTACGGGTTAATCTCTAGTTACATTTCGGCAACTACGTGTTACTCGATATTCTAACAGTCGATTTTGCTAGAAGTTTTTGTTGAATGTTTTAGTAACAGCGGCCTTCCACCCCCCAGTTTAAACTGCATGTGCGTTCTAAATAGAGTTGGCAACATTTCTTTCCGGAAGTGATGTTCTCGCGCCGCCCGCCCGTTTTAAATCAAGGCTTGTGTAACCACGTCCTTCGCGTTCTGTTTTCCGATTGGATCGCCACGTTCGTACAGAAAGCAGACTCTGGCAGGAAACCGTTTTCGGCCACATTTCACTTTACCATCCGATGGTTGCGAGAACTCACAAGTGTTTCGTAAATTGTGAGAATGTGTGTAAAATTATGTAAGAAAATTCATTGAAGTAGCAGGCTCATCTGGAATGAAACGAGATCTACGTGACTTTGGAGGTTAAACGCACCTCCAAAGACACGTAGATCTTGTTTCATTCCAGCAGCCTTGCCAGCGGATTTTCGTGACGATTAGAGAATCCGTTTTTCGCCGAGGGGTGTCGGATTACGTACTCTGTGGATTGTTGCGAGTAAGGCAGATCTCGCTTTGTGATTGTTTCCATTCTTCGAGGATGTCGCTAATTGAACGTTGACGTTAACCAGTGTAGTAGGGGTATTGTAGTTCGACGTTTATCACTGTCTCTTAGCGTTTATACAATTGTGGCTTGGCGCAACACCATTATATGACTCTGTTACTTTAATAAGTACATAATCACCATGACTGTTTGTATCTAGATGCATCCGGTGCGTCAATCCGACAAAAGTGCACTGATTGTGAGTGCGGTGCTATCATTTCTTGAAAAATTCAAAATTCATTTAAAGTATTCAGATTTAGATCGTTGTCCGTAATTCTAGTCACAATAATGTCGTACAAATACTTAATAATAAGTGAGTGATGATTGAGATTTAATTTTGAGACGCCTTGAGTATATTATAACTCAGGATAAGTATTTTATACTGAGTTGTTCGCATCGTTCTTGAATAATCAAAAAGGCAAAGCAAGACAAGAGCGATTAGATCACTTTTCCATTTAAGTTTTGAGTATTTCGCTTCGTTCGATGTCCGCACTGCGTCTCCGAGGTAGTTGTTTACGGTCGTGGCCGTCATTAGGGCGGTTTTTGTGTTCTTCCTTTGGTGCAATGAGCACGTCGGCCGCCATCGAGTGTAGATGTTATCCCGATGCGGCAGATCGGTAAATGTAATACATATTCAAGAGCGAGCCGGCCAAGATAGAGCCCCGGATTTACATACAATGTGACGGCGCATCCGTGCGATTGTAAATTCGCCGGGCCGTCCACACGCGATCACTCCGTACCGAATAGAGGAGAAGAGGCCGCCTTAAATAATCTAGGCGCATAAACTTTACGGCCCCATAAAGACGACAGGCGAACAGAAATATGACGGGAATTAGTCGTCAGATAACGGCGTTGGCTACCGAATTCCGTCGCTATTTGCTCGACTCTAATTGCTCATCGTAAAGCCGTGTCAACAACGACGGGGGCTGCGCGCGTGGGAAAGTAAATATTTTAATTGACGTCACGAAATCCACGATTTTTCGAGACTTTTCTGGGGCGATCGCGATGCGCGGCAGGCGACATGACAGCGGATTGATTGGTGCTGAGGAGTCGTGACGTGCCCGAAACGAGCATGACAGCCCCTCGTTCTTTAATCGGACCATCTACCTGTCACCGCAATAACCCGGACAGGTATTACACCCTCTCCTGCCACACGCAGGATCGACATCTTGCAGATTTGTTGCGTGCTAAATTTCAAACACTGTTATTCTTCAATGTATTGTGAATTAAGTTACAATATTAAATTGCAAGGCGCTGTTACAAACAGATATATGTACGTATACATGCCTGCATTTTATGAAGTTGCAGTTTCTCGTTTAAATTGCATTGTAAAGTGCGACTTCATAAAATGCAGGCTAGTAAACGTATACCATTTTCGATTCACCCGGCACTGGTTGCATTCAGAGTATCTACATCTTATTTCAATCGTATGTAATAATAAGAAATGAAGAAACTCCGAGTGTAACCAGTGCAGGTAAATCGAAAACGCTGATAGAAATCAGATATTTCCATTATCACGTTGGTGACGTACTAGGCCATTAAGCACATTTAAAATTGGGTTTGCCAATTTTCTTTACTAATTCTCTGTTAAGTATAATCTGTAACTTTGATACGCATATCAATTGATATGGTCTACAATAATCGAAGAGAACTTGATACGATTTCATAACAATTCAAGTGGTTTGCCGACTGTCAATTGAAGAGAGATGCATATTCATGACTATTCTGTAATATTGATATCCATATCAATTGATGTAGTCTTCAATAATTGAAGAGAACTTGATACGATTTCATAACAATTCAAGTGAATTGCCGACCGTCAATTGAAGAGAGATGCATATTCAGGGCTATTCTGTAATATTGATATCCATATCAATTGATGTAGTCTTGAATAATTGAAGAGAACTTGATACGATTTCATAACAATTCAAGTGAATTGCCGACCGTCAGTTGAAGAGAGATGCATATTCAGGGCTATTCTGTAATATCGATATGCATATCAATTGATGTAGTCTTCAATAATTGAAGAGAACTTGATACGATTTCAAAACAATTCAAGTGAATAGCCGACCATCAATTGAAGAGAGATGCATATTCAGGGCTATTCTGTAATATCGATATGCATATCAATTGATGTAGTCTTCAATAATTGAAGAGAACTTGATACGATTTCAAAACAATTCAAGTGAATTGCCGACCATCAATTGAAGAGAGATGGATATTCAGGGCTATTCTGTAATATTGACATGCATATCAATTGATGTAGTCTTGAATAATTGAAGAGAACTTGATACGATTTCATAACAATTCAAGTGAATTGCCGACCGTCAATTGAAGAGAGATGCATATTAACTTGATATCACACTTAAATACGGATTGCAAGTTGTTACGAAACTGTTTACAGATTACCGATTTTGCAAGGGCACTTGATACATAGCAGTAATTGATACGTATCAAGTCCATATCAATGTTACAGACTAGATCGCATTGTATACGACGTCTGTTCAATTGAAAAAGTTCATCAAATAGCATTTGAATTTGTCATGACTTTGTGAAGCAGGTTTTGAATTAGATCAACGCGATATTAGACGAATAACACATGCGTGAATACTTTTTTGGACGGCTTCTAATAATCTCCATATTTTATCTCTTAATTTCTTTTTAGTTTCGTTTTCGTGCTTTTTAATTTTTATTTTATTTTTTTGGTAGGTATTGCGTTTTTAATTTTTGTTTTCTTCCATTCTTTTTTATGTGTATAGTAGTTTTTTACGTTCTTTTACGCACGGCATTTGGGATTTCTCGGTGTACGCGATTATCCGCAAAACAAATGCTAATTTAATAATGAAAGCTTATTTAATTTAAACCGTACGCAATTGAGATTAAGAGAGAATTAACACCTGATAACAATGTTATACGTACTTAAATCTAGCACATTATTTGTTGTCAAATATATGTATAACTATCCAGAGCTATTTAGTTAGTATTTAGTTTATTAGTGTTTCTAGAAAGAAATTCACTTAATCAGCAGAGATTTCGCATTTTTCATGCTCATTCTGAAGGTTCAGTTAAGTGAAGTAACCTATTGAAATATTTTGGAAACTGCTGTTGATATGTTATGTCAACCATTTTATTGTAAGTTTGCGGCATGCAGATCAAAAAGATGTCCGAAAATACCAATTATGGGCATGATTTAAGACTTCAATAGGAAACACCTGCTTGCGTCGGTGCAAACATAAACGCACGCTGCCTCTGTGATCCCTTTGCCGCCTCTTGTTGTTACGGCCAATATTACGAAAATGACAGAAGAGGGCGTGACTTCGCTTAACATGCTTGTTTTCGTACGATCAAAGGTTACCGCTACGTGATAAATGTCAATCATCCTCGGCTTTGTTTGCACAGTCTAGACGATCACTTCCTCTTGAGCGTCCACCTGCAGAATACTTGAAATTGTCGGCTTATTTACATTCCTAATTTTATTGTTAAATCCGGTCCTGCATATTACAATTTTTTGTACGACGGAGAGTTTAAATTTCGTTCACATTTGACCTTTCTTGCCATTGGTCTTCCCTACCTCAGTTTTTGTTCTGTTGGCTCTTGATGTTGTTCACGTTGAATTCGACTCGCCTAATCTCTTCCTTGCTTCGATAGCGGTACGGCCAGTTTTGGCTTTATTAATCTACGACGCGCCTGGAGCGAGCCAGTCGTCTTGCGAAGCCCTCAGCGCATAGCTGGTGTTTGAAAGGGCTTTGCCCCGTTTCGAGGTGCTCTCGTTCAGGGGACTCAACGGCACACAATTTTGGGTTCTTGTGAGGAATCTTTGGGAGGCTTTCGACATTTCGTCGGTCTTGCCGTGGAGGACTGAAACTCATCTCGGTTATTGTCTCAGACATTGATTTCGACGATGATTTCGACTCGCGTAATCTCTTCTTTACTTCGATAGGGGTACGGCCAGGTTTGGCTTTATTAATCTACGACGCGCCTGGAGCGAGCCAGTCGTCTTATGGTGTCCTCAGCGCATAGCTGGTGTTTGGAAGGACTTTGCCCCGTTTCGAGGTGCTCTCATTCAGGGGACACAACGGCACACAATTTTGGGTTCCTGTGAGGAATCTTTGGGAGGCTTTCGACATTTCGTCGGTCTTGCCGTGGAGGACTGAAACTCATCTCGGTTATTGTCTCAGACTTTGATTTCGACGATGATTTCGACTCTCGTAATCTCTTCTTTCCTTCGATAGGGGTACGGCCAGTTTTGGCTTTATTAATCTATGACGCGCCTGGAGCGAGCCAGTCGTCTTATGGTGTCCGCAGCGCATAGCTGGTGTTTGGAGGGGCATTGCCCCGTTTCGAGGTGCTCTCATTCAGGGGACACAACGGCACACAATTTTGGGTTCCTGTGAGGAATCTTTGGAAGGCTTTCGACATTTCGTCGGTCTTGCCGTGGAGGACTGAAACTCATCTCGGTTATTGTCTCAGACATTGATTTCGACGATGATTTCGACTCGCGTAATCTCTTCTTTACTTCGATAGGGGTACGGCCAGTTTTGGCTTTATTAATCTACGACGCGCCTGGAGCGAGCCAGTCGTCTTATGGTGTCCTCAGCGCATAGCTGGTGTTTGGAGGGGCATTGCCCCGTTTCGAGGTGCTCTCATTCAGGGGACACAACGGCACACAATTTTGGGTTCTTGTGAGGAATCTTTGGGAGGCTTTCGACATTTCGTCGGTCTTGCCGTGGAGGACTGAAACTCATCTCGGTTATTGTCTCAGACATTGATTTCGACGATGATTTCGACTCGCGTAATCTCTTCTTTACTTCGATAGGGGTACGGCCAGGTTTGGCTTTATTAATCTACGACGCGCCTGGAGCGAGCCAGTCGTCTTATGGTGTCCTCAGCGCATAGCTGGTGTTTGGAAGGACTTTGCCCCGTTTCGAGGTGCTCTCATTCAGGGGACACAACGGCACACAATTTTGGGTTCCTGTGAGGAATCTTTGGGAGGCTTTCGACATTTCGTCGGTCTTGCCGTGGAGGGCCGAGACTCATCTCGGTTATCGTCTCAGTCTGGTCCCCGTTGTTTGCGACTGTTGCTCTCTTCACGTAGCCGAATATCTAAATTGGAATTCTCACATTACCGATTCGTCAGCCAATTTAAGCCAATCTTTGACTGAACATCAAAAAATAATTTTATTTTGCGAATGCAGAATCAAGAATGTGATATGGTATTACATTTTGGGGCACTTCGATTCACGTAAGTCGGGTTTTCAGCATTCAGAAGAGGATCGTTTGTAATGTAATTGGTGCTGATATTCTGGTCTATTGTAAACCGATTTTTCACAAATAAGCTGTACTAGCTTTATTTGATCTAATTATCCTAGAATGTGCTCTGCATGTATGTAAAAAAGACCCAAACTCTTTGTAAAATATAGCGATGTTCAGTAAAGGTATAACACAAGACTCTGTGTTTTATCATATCCTAAATATTCATTCTGCGGCTCTGTTTGAAAAAGGACCGCGTGGACACCATTTGAAACAAGATTTATAAATTAAGCCAGGCCAGTCCCGTTTGTAATAAGTAATTACCTCTCTACAAGCTCAGTATTTAAAAAGAAACAAACGACATAGAATCAAATGAAGAATCCAAAAATGCATATATCATATACAAGGTGTTTTGCCATTTAAAGTAAGGCAGTTAGTATCAACTTCTTCTAGAATCCGAAGTATGTCAACACTATAAGTATCATTTGAATAGTTAGTTAGTTCGATTGTAAGACGTAATTCCTAATATATTCCATTAGACCCCTCACCGTGCGTGAATATCTTTGTATGATAAATTAAATATTAATTAAAATGAAACATATAAATGCACGTGTTAATCATATATGTACGTATGCAAGGCCAGGTGCGTTACGTTCGATTGTTGTGTAGATTTCAACGTACAGATGTAATGAGCTTTTCGTAATTAAACTGCGTACCTAATATAGCTCGGTAAATTACGAATTAAAAACTGACCTTGAAGATATCAAGCATTACGAATTAAAAACGGGCCTTGAAGATATCAAGCAAAAAAAGTGAGTAATTAGTTTGTTTATGTAGTACTCAACTGAAACATAGAAATACTTTTTTTCTACTGAAGTGATTGACATCAACAAATTAATTTTTTTATTAATCGATCAATATTTGATAAATGCAGCAACGAAAAACAACATAAGTGTCTTTGATCGATTCAGAAATTCTTAATTAATCCGGATGTTGTTAAAATCCTGACCGCGTGACGCACGATTGTACGTATACCCACCTGGTATCCGATAAAAAGTATTGAGATCTGCGTATCTTTAGGAAGAGAACTATACTCCACGCATGTTAAGAACATAATAGGAGTATCGTATAGAACAGACTCCTTCCAATCGCCCACCAAGTCAGCGTTGTTAGGAATTAACAATTGTTTTATAATTTATTTAATTCAAATGTATCTACGTTATTGTTCTGTTATGGAAAATAAAGTTTATTATTATTATTATTAATTAAAGAGTCTAGGTTCGATGAGGTGAGGAAGAGTGTACAATACTCCTACTATGTTCTTAGCTTGAATGGAGTTTAGTTGCAAGAGACTCGAAGCAACGCCCGTTTCATACAGGCCTGTTTCATAAGGTGGGAGAATATCCCGACTTGAGAGCTTGAGATAATGCCGCGCGTCGTTTACTAAACTATTAATACAATGTGTATTACGGAATCAAAGTTGAAGAATTTTGATTTACGTCTTAGGACATGCCTGATTTGAACAAGGAAGAGGCTTCGCCCTCAACGTCTTCATGGGTGAAGTTTATAGAACCTTGCGGGGATGATTCGGAGGAGGAATCGACTCCTTTCAAGCGACTCAAAACATCGGAGGTTCTGCAATTGCCCACCTAACCTTCATCGGAGCTCATCCGGGAGGTTAGTTTCCAACACGGACCAAAATGCGCCTTTGGAAGGAGCCGCCTTTGAGGATGTCATCAGAAAGAACTTCCTAGCAGCTTCCTCAAGAACAGAAGGAGCAATAAGAGACGGTTCTCGTTAAACCTCCCTGCCGGACGGGATTAGACTAAGAATGTTGAAGGTGGAAGGGTTAATTTCCAGGACGAATCTGCCGAATAAGGTTTTACGTTATTTTAAAAGAGAATTTTTAATTTTAGGTTGAAAATTTAATGTTAGGTTTTCCTTCGTGTCAAAATTTTGCTGTAGAAACAGGTCAATAGGTCAGATAGGAAATTTAGTCTCTTCGAGTCTCTCAAAGTCTGAACAAGTCATTCAGTAAAACTTTTACACATTTAAAACGGTAAGTTTCTTTCAAATTTATTAATATGAAATTGTTTTTGAATTTAAAAATATTTAAATTTTATCCGGTGTTTTAAGTAAGAGGTAGAAGTCGGTTCCATTCCGGTCTACTTATGCTTTAAAAGATAATAATATAACGTAATTTAAATAGGGAACTTGGCCTTGTCATTTACAGTGTGTCGTTTTCATACAACACACTATTATACACATTAATCTCAGCTGTTCAGTGCTTTTACTGTAATGATATATTATTAAAAGAAAAACAATTAGACAAGTTTTTCGACTGAATTCGAACACGAATAATTAGAGTTTTTGCCTCGCTGGAAGTTCAGCCGAGAGGGTTTAACTTTACACGGTTAGATACACTTTGATGCCAACGATTCGGCGTTTCTGTTGTAATGTCGCAAAAGTGTTGCATATTTTCGATATACATAATTATTCTCTGATATACACAACTGTTCAAACAAGAATAATTATTGGCCGGACAATGTTGAGAGATTTAAAAAACATATATTATTAATATTATGTTTAGGATCATATTACGATCATCCGTGATGAAGACGAAAATGAAGGGATTTACCTCGGGTTGAAGTTGACCACGTTACGAGCATCGCACAGAATAATATGTCGGGTCCAGAGGACCTATCAAGGTGATTTCTCAACGAACGGCAAGACAACCAGATGCAGGAATTAGATCTTCGAAAAGTCGAATAGCTCGAGCGGTCTTAGGGCTGGTGAATCGTCTGGTACGTGTTCGTAGCTCAGAATGTTTCAATAAAAATTTGCCGATGAAAAGGCAGCGGAGCAAAAATTGCCTGCAAGTGAACTTACCAAGTCAGTCCAACAAAATAACGCCAAGTAAATTATTGTTAATGCTTTTTTTAATTACCTCTGATGTCAGATTTAAATAGCAAATATTATGAATATTATGTTTAAGTGCCAATTATTTTTATAATTTAGCCAATGACATAAAATATTACATAATTTCTGAATTTTTAAATTCTTTTAATGCCGTATGGTGACAATATACGATCTATGATTTGCGGTGTTGATGACTTTTTACTCCTTCTTTACTCTAATGAGAGTTCACCGATAAATATAGAGCGTGTATCCATGAACTAATTAATTTAATAATTTTTACTTCAATTCACTGACGCATAACGCTGGCATTTTTGAAACACACAATTTAAATTAAATTAATAAAAAAATCGATCGTGATTAAATTGATTATAACCGTCAAGAATTGGTATCTTCATCCACGAAGTTAATTAATTACAAACCGACGAAACTGAGTGAATGATCTTTCAGCGAGAAACACGACGCGTGAAATAAAATAATAAAAATAATAAAATAAATGATCCTTCAGCGAGAAACACGACGCGTGATTAGGTCAAGAGGTTTCCCCTCGAAGAACCAGGAAAAGATCTACTTCTTGTACGCTCCCGCACTACGTAAGCCTTTTTCCCTTCCAGATTGCTGCGCAAGGTGGATGTTGTATTTGCTATGCAAAAACTATCCTTAATTGAGTGCAATAATTAGGGGTAATTAATATTACGGCTTCCGCCCGCTCGATCTCATTCTCTCGGCGGACGCTTGCAAAATTCTAGGAAATGCTCAGTCTTGCTTAATTGACCCTGAACCTGTATGTTTTATGGTTCATCATGCAATCTAATCACATAATTTTTATAAAAACGTTGCGTACTGAATATCCGAACCTTTTGTATATTTTTGTCTGCTCCTCAGTTCTAATGTTTAATGTTAGTGGACCGTAGGAAATGGTAAGCCGGTTGAAGTTCTAATGATAAAGAGAAAGACTGGTTCTAGCAACTGTGAATAAATATCAGCGAGCGCCATCTAGTATAACTATACTAACAAATATTTTCCATTTTAAAGCTTGAAACTGAAGCAAGTTTCTACTTATCGCTTTTTTGCATTGTAAAGCGCGATTGCTTTGTGTTTCGTGCCCTAAACGCGAATGCAAATCAGATAGATAGTTTTAGTGTCATCTAGTGGATATTATAGGGAATTACTTTCGACTTTTGCAAACAAGTTTGACGGCGTTCTCGTTTGTAACTTTGCTTCTTTTTTCGTATTTTCCTCTTAAATTTATTTATTTGATAATGGTAGTTTAATCTATCGAATGGTTTTTTAGGTTTATTGAATTTTTCTTCAAATCTATCCCATTTTGTCAATTGAATTATTGTAATTTGCATTCGCATAGTGCCGCCGATGTCGTTGGTATACTTCGCGAGTGGTGTCAATTCGAAGGGCTCGGATTAGGCGGCGTCGACTATAAATTTGATAAATCGTTTTGTTTCAGGAGTTAACGCCGACGTTATTCTATCTAAGGAAACAAAATCTATATCGTTGATGAAGGTGGTTTAATCGGTTGATGCCGGAGCTTTGTAAAAACAAAATCATTTTTAAATCCTGAGATATTGTTTAATTCATTTATAAATTGTTGATACGCCAAATAACATAACAATATGATATCCATTTGTCATGTATCCAAATTACTTCATCGTTCCTTCATTAATTAGGTACCAAGGATACTCGTAAATGCATCTAACATGTCTGTTATGAATTCTTCTCTTAACCCAAATGTTTTTATAACTTTTAATTCGAAGTCGATGGAATTTTAATTTTCTGCATGGCTATATTTGGCATGTGACAATCGTCCAGCGCCTCCAACTTCGAGTGATACATAACCGACCGAGATTGATAGCCGAGCATCGGCCTAATTGAGTGCTGATGGAGGTGATTGATGTAAAAATAATATGTGAAAATCACGGTGACTGAGAACAAATTGCAGTGTTTTGACTACCTGTGGAGGATTTATGTAGCGCCGCGGGCGCAGCAGCCGCTAATGGCGACGGCCCGTCCGTCCATCCGTACGCTGCCCGTCGGGCCTTATCTACATCTCACACAGCGAGATGTCCCCCGCACAAAAACAAAACCGACTTTTCCAGATTTTGCCTCGCTTTGGAGCGTAACGATGGGGTTAAGCTCGGCTAGGTGACTCGGCGTTTTTATTGAGAACTTAATCTTGATGGGGAGCACACGAAAGCGGACCAAGTTTAATCTATCATTTATACGCCGCGGCCGTCAAGAAAGAGACGACTTTAATAAAAGTAGTTAAGCAGTGACATATTATATCAAAACAAACCTGTAATTAAAGACTGTAGAGTTTCCGAACGCAATGTTGTAAGGAAAAAAGATTTGCTCCTCTTTCAGTTTCACCCAGACGAGAAGTGATCCAATTAACCCAAAACCTGAAAGGAAATCGAACTGATTAGTGGTTAGTCAATTAATTAAAGACTCTCAGAAGAACTAAATCGAAGTACTTCACAAATCATTTGTTACTCAGGCATCCGACTCTGACGTATTGAAGAGTTACATGGATTTGCATGTGGAACCAAACGTTACCTATGCTGCTGCCTGTTTACAATGTGTAGCTTCTGATGGTTTACTTATTTTCAAAAGAAATTGTATATTTCCGTTTCAGTAACGTTGTGAGTTTGCGGTGGTTTTGAAACGATTTTGTCAGTGTGGTACGGATGCACTCACATTGCTAATCGTTGTCCCGACAAGTTGGGGGCCGCTTCCTGCAGCTTTGATGGGCGTGAAAACCCTTTTCCGGCTTGCTGATTCATCAGTGAGGTAAGCGCCATTTTGTTGTACATCTTGTAGCTTGTTTCCATGTGCGTTTATTGTTCGCGATCGTTAATCCCCTTTATAGCAAGTAGTGCGGGGCAGATTTTCACCGGCCAAACCGGCGTTTTGGGTGATTGCCACTCCGCTTAACCTCGCGAACATCGTATGAACTTCAAGAGTTTAATTTTTCTTTGAATATTCATTTATTTATTTTCAAAGGGAAACTAACTTCCATCAAACAGATCTATACACTCCGGTTAAAGCTAACTTTTAGCATATTTAAATACAGTCGAGTTACTTGCGTGAGTGTTCTGGAACAACATTACAGCAAGAAACCGAATCGTTATCATTCCAGAATTTAGGGAGATGGTGTTTGACTGTGTGTTGTCTGAAGCGACATGGCATTGCATTATTTAATATTTTAAGTAGAAATCGGGCAGGAATAAAACCCACGTATGGCTTATCCTCAAAACATCAAATATTTACAATTTTTTTTTTACAAATTCAATGTTAATAATTTGAAATTCTTACCATCTTGAAGACTTACACTTTACTAATTGGCACGAGACATCGTCTTAAGAGACTAAAATACCAACAATTGTGCTTCACTTATGTACATACAACATTTTTGATGCTGAAGCTTGCACTAATGAATAACATAACCTCAATTCGAAAAACAATATAAAATAGGAAAGTCATTTGACAAACTGAGAACTTTAACTGACAAAGAAGTTAGATCTTGAAGCGGTTGAACTGATGTTTTGGTCAACGAAGAAATCGTCGCCGGGGTTAATAAACGCGATTCGTTTAAATACAATGCACGAAAGCTAGGCCCATAAACGCCGTTGATTTAGGGCCGGGCCGGGCCTCTATCTTTGCTTATCGGTTTCATTACGGAGGAGCCGTGTGCTACTAATTTTTACGAGCCTTTATCGGGCATTGGGGGCCGTTGCACGTCGTTTCGTCACCTGTCACGTTCGGGTACCTGGGCACGACGCTCTCCTCAGGACTAATTTTATTGCGGCACCTCGATGGATGTTTGCTCAAGTTTTAAGAGGGATCGCTGTTAACGCACCTGCGTTGTCACTTACTTCGGCCTGTGTTTAGTAGACTCTCGAGCCGCTTTATTGGGTAATTACCGGCGGTCAACTGGCAGCAGGTAATTGAAAATTAAAGTACTTAGGTTCGACAACTTTTCATAAAAAATTCGCATTCGCGGAAGAGCAAACATCTTTAAGCGGCGAAGTAATTTACTTCGCAAAATAAATTTATTTCGACATTTGAATTTGAGATTGGATGGTTACGTAAAGTCGTCATCTATCATGCAAGCAGCGCTTACTGAAGCTACATGGAAATACAATCGAAAAAATGTTGTCAGAAACTCATTTTTTTTCCAGTGAAATGCTTACATACCGAACTTCAGCTTCTTTTCTTTACTTTAAAGATCAGTACTGATCGCACAGAATCGATTCGAAATCGCAAAACGTGCTTTACTAATTTAAATATGTCTTAAAAGTCACGGTAATATTTTAATATGTAGCACGAAAATGTAGGAGTGTAATAAAACGAAATAAAATAACGTGCGGGGTACATTACTCAGTCAGCTGTTTAGAGTCGCTTACATGTCGATGGTTGTCAAAATTACGTCAGCGTCACCCTCAACCAATCACTGAATTTCTGTCTATCGGCAACGGTCGTGAAAATGGCGACGGCTGTCAATGCAGGGATGCCGAGCGCACGGTGAAAAGATATAGCCAAGGGGTGTCTAAAATATTCGGAAGTGCACCCCATTATGAAGGGCATGTGTTCCAATCAGAAAGATAGAAAATGTAAACCTGCTCACGCCAATCGATCTTACATATATCCTAAATTCTACGAATCTTTTCAACCCGTTGGCAAAGATGCGCAGAAAATACCTCAAAAGACACATAGAGCTTGTTTCATTCCAGTGAAACTGGTTAGATGAATCTTGCAAACATTTTTACACCTGTTCACGCCCACTGATCTTACACACATCCTAGATTCCATGAATCTTTTCAACTCGTTGGCAAGGATGCTTGGAAAACACCTCAAAAGACATGTAGAGCTTGTTTCATTCCAGTCAAACTGCTTACATGAATCTCGTAACACAATTTTACACAGATTTCCACGTTCAACGGAATATGTGCTTGCTCTGTCGTACCGTCGAGCAAAATGAAGCGAGCCCCGAGATGGCGGCAGGAATTCGCCTTCTTAGCAAACATGGCGGGCCAATCGGAAAACAGAACGCGGACGAACGTGGTTACATTAGGCCAAAGAAAAACTTCGGTTTCAAACGGTCCGTTGACGTTACTTCCAGGCAGGCGCGGTTCGTATTTCGATTCAGGCGGCTGCCGATATACTAGCTGTAGCGCTAGCTTTGTTTAATATGTATTGTAATATTTAATATGTATAAAGGAAGAATGACAGCATAACTCGCGCAGTATAACCGTCAGTGCTTCCAGAAAATGTTGCCACGTCGATAAACAAAGCAAACCCAGGCGTGTCGTTGCATTGAAATGTACCAACCCGTAACATCGCACATTGATGTCTTGCCTCCCTGCCTTCAGCTATCTCTCTCGCACATTGACCTCACGTCCAACTAGAGTTTATGTACTGCCTTTGTCTTTTTCTTTGCTGGTGCGTATGCATACTTTTGGGGAGGGATCTCAAAGATCACCATTGGGTTTTCCTTTTTTTTTTGTTTTTTGTTGTTCAGTTACTTTTTGGGTGTGCCAACGAAGAAGCGAGTACCGGGGACTTGAATCTTCCGAACCCGAACACATTTAATAATAACGTTAATTGTTTTGAATGTAATACGATCTGCCGTGTAGCATTCTCAAGTAAGCTCAACCAACTTGGGTGTCACTTTTCAGCATGGTATTCCCTTTATTAAAACGTTTTAGTTTCGCATAAGTTTCATCGACCGAGAAGAGCTTTGATTTGCGAGGTAAGACGCGGTAATTCACGATAGACAATTAATTTAATAGTAGGTGAGTGAATATATTCTAGTAAATAGTTTCTCTAAGGCCCGATTTCTTCACCTACGGATAAATTTATCTGCTAGGTAGTATCCTCGGAAACTATTATGGATACAATGGTTTCCAACGATAATACCTGGCAGATAAATGTATCAGGAGGTGAAGAAATCGGGCATAAGTAGTTCGATAATGTACAGGTTGCACTGTACTGTAAATACATACATACGCAGGTGAATATTGATTTTTGTGTATTATTTAGTTCACCTTCGGTCATGTTCTGATTGATGTTTGTATTTAGTAGTTATATTATCGAGATAGAACGGGATAAGATATGCGATGTTTCGGCGTTAATGGAGCGCACCGGTCGGTGGATGAAACAAACGGTCGCAGCGGTGGATGAAAAATCACGGACGCTGTGCGGACGTGGGCGCAATAACTCACCGGGCCTGACGAATGCTCGCCCCTGCAATTAGGGGCAATGATATTGCACTTATGGCCATTATGCTGACAAATGGCGCTACCTGGCGGCCTCGTCAGCCGCCGGGAATATCTTTCATCGCGCGTCCGAATTTATCGCCGCGGGGCCGCCGCATTTTCGGAATTACGCCGGACGCACGCAATAACCACGATTTATTCGGCGCACATCGGCTGTGACTTTTTACGGGTTTTTTATATTCCGGCCGGGCTATTCATAAAGCGCGGCTATCTGATGGGACGCAGCTTGACGAGGTGAGATCTGATCTACGGACTGTCACCGGTGACAGGCGCTGCTGGGAATGAAAAATCGAACCGTCCGACCGCGGCGGGGACCCGTCTTATTTACACTCCCACGCGCCCCCGACTCTCGGAATGCCATCCGGACACGACACGAAACACAGGGGCCACGCACCGCAGATAACGCGCTAACGATCCGAATATTCAAATTGACGCGTCGCGACGCGCCGCGAACCTCCAAAGAACCGCACCGACGGTACACCCGGAAACGTTCACTCGTTCCGGTCGAGCGGGGAATTTGCATCCGCGATACGAACGGCCGCGTTAATTAATTCAAGCGAGAATTTGCATGGACGTTATCAACCCCCTATTTCACCAACCCACTTCCCCCCACTGACCCCCATCTAGTTGAAATTTAAATCCGAAATAGCTAACTATCAGTACCCATTCTTTTCTACAGCACATATTTTGTACACTGAGAGATTCACCTATAAAAGAAAGAAAGAAAGAAAGGGTAAAACGCACGTATTAGTAATGTCAAAAGTTACCGCATCCCTGATCGCATGAAAGTCAAAGCGGTCAGTACATCGATCGAGATATAAGAAAATTAGAAGTAAGAAGCTACCTCAGTTTTTTGAACGTATTGATGTCCCTGGGAACCAACCAGCTTGTCAGAATTTGACTTCTTTTCGGCTTATTTTCGAAACCTACCCGAGAGGCTTGGAATTCGCTTTGAAGATTTGCTTAAAATCTACGTGGAAGTTAAAAACCTGATCTACGTAATGGCTCCGGAGCTTCAAGCCGCGGCACTCGCTTCGAAACCCACCCTTAGTTCGGTATGCGCTTTGAAAACTTGGAAAGCAATTCGGAATCCTATGTAAACTCGATCGAAATCTTAAAACGCCGGTACTCCATCTTTAGCCCCCGAAATTTTAAACGCAATGCCTTTTTATTTTCATAAAAGAAATATGAATGTGTAATCGACGAAACGGTTTTCAGGGTGGATGGAAAAACTATTATCAACTTCTTATAGTCTTTTTTGATCTGGACAACTAACAATTACGTTTGAGATTGTGAACAGCATACGAATTCCAAAACATTTGAGTTTTTATCTTGTTGGTCGAGAAGTTGCGAATCGCATTTGCATACTTTAATGAAGGCCGGATAGCTTCGCCATCATAACTCAAGTGCGATACCCTGCCGGCCTCTAATATTTCTGATATAATTAGGATTTTTGTTTCGCAATTAACAGTATTTACATGCGCGAGCGCTCGTAAACATCCTAATATACAGGTGGCGTGTACAATGCGTTTCTCGTTAAGCGCGTAGTTTATCGAGATGTCGCCATCGTCACAGGCGAAATTTCTCGCCGCTAACAAAGCGCGATGTTCTCCTTGTCCAGGTGGTGGATTTTGCGAGACGAAAGACTTTATAGCGCTCGTTAGGCGGTGTTTGAAATGTCGGATTTTCTCGCCGGCCGTTTCTCTTCTCGTTCTCCTCCTCGGCCTCCTTCTGGAACGCAAACGAGCCGGATTTGCAAGTTCGACAGACGAAAAACGACGTTTAATTTCTGTCGTCGTTTTCGAGCAGGAGCCCCCGGCGGGACGAGGACGTGGGATCCGAGGCGATACCATCTCGGCTTCATTTAAAAATGCTATAAAAGCCATTACAGGGAATCGTACGAATTACTTTCGGAGTGGATCTTATCGGCGCGAGCCGATCTCCTCGGGCCCACGCGATTTTAATGCGCGGTGTCCTCGTCATCGTCGTCATCAACACCTTTCCAACGGGAAAAAAGCGAATTAAAACGTACAAATGCGTCGGTTTAAATTCAAATGTGCGCGATAAGAAGATGGGTCTGGCCATCTTAACGGACACTCCGCCATAAATTACGGCAACAGGTGTTCAAATAATGAAAAAAAAAAAGTCGAGGAAGACATATTGTTTCTTCAGTCGATGATCCTATATATACTCGAAGATCGTACACTCGATAGCTTCGGGATAGTTTCCATAGAATTATTTATACCAAACTCATCAACATTCATTTCGTTTCTTCAGCCGTTCATCCTAAATATACCAGGTGGCTTGAGTAAAACGCTCAGTTCAAGTTTCCAAAGTTTTATTTTTTTCTTGCACCGAAACATCAGGAACATTTAATATCAAAGGTATAACAGTTGAATCATACCGCTGTGTTTCTCCTAATTTATTTTAACTTATCTTGATACTTGTTCAAATGTTCAAACTTATCGATGACTAGCAATAAGTAATAAATAACTCCATCTATCTGCTGCTGTTTATTCAACGTAAACCATGAGTGTTTGTGCTAACAAATTAAGAGTGTTGGTCTATTTATCTTTTAATGGCACCAAATATAGAGCGCCATTTAAATATCTTGTGGTGACGATCAGAGTATCTCTCAAATTACAAATAATAACCTGGCTTCTAGCTCCAAATTATAGTTGCTTGAATTTACCTTTATTTCTTAACATGGCAAATTATAAACCCAAGTAAAACCCTTTATAAGCTCAAAGAATACGTAATTATAAGCACACTGACATTAGTTGGTACGTGCGCTGGTATTCTTGAATCTCCAGCGCTACTGTTGCGTTTAGCGTAGGGTTAGACAAAAATGCAACAATGTAAAGCAGAAAATATCTATTAATTCGACTCGTATTACAATAGAACATGTAGCAAAAACGGCTAAAACTAAAGACCCAAACGTCGACAATACGTAAATTATAAACCTACTGAAACCCTTTATAAGCTCACAGAATACCTAATTACAAGCACACTGACATTTGTTGGTACGTGCGCTGGTATTCTTGAACCTCTAGCCGATTTAGCGCTACTGTTGCGTTTAGCCTAGGGTTAGACAAAAATGCAACAATGTAACGCAGAAAATATCTATTAATTCGACTCCTATTTCAATAGAACATGTAGCCCAAACGGCTAAAACTAAAGACCCAAACGTCAACAATACGTAACTAAACTCGAGAGATTCATTTACAGTAAACGCGAAAGATCAGTACTGATCGAAGAACCTTAATTCATTTTAGGTTTCCACACCTCCGGCATACGGAAAATTTATGAACGTTAAAACATTCAGCAATTTTAAATTAACCAAACACGAACCCAGCGTTAGTCCCAAAGCGATCGATAATCACTAGGATCAACTTAAACTAACCCGAATAATCGACGTTTGTAATTTAATTTGATGCACTACAATGTGCCGAAATTATTTGCGCTTAAATAAAAAGGGCGAAGTAAAGTAATAATAAAGGTGTACGGACAGGTGAGTGTTACTAGCTTCCAAATACCGTAAATAGGGGGCGTGTGCAGTCCGCGTCGTTTCTGGTTCGTTTCGTTAGAGTAACGGCAACTTCCCCTTCGGGTACGTGCATTGGACCCGTCGAATGCTACTTCCGGAATGCGTTTCCAGTGGAACTTTGAAGATATGGTTCGCGTCCACCGTACCACCAGGAGCCACAGTAGCTCAGAAAATATGCCCCAACAATAAACGAATCTGTCACCGAAAGAAAGAAAGAAAGAAATGTAGCGCCGTACAACGTGATTAATGGCCGACGTCACTTAAACAATAAACGAATCTGTCGCCGAAAGAAGGAAAGAAATGTAGCATCATCGTACAACGTGATTAATTGCCAACTTCACTTGAATCCTAGCGATTCGTTGGTTTGAGGTGCGGAATAACACATTAATAAGACACGCCGAGCTCAATGAATTCCAGATAAAATCGAAATGTTGATGAGATGGATCACGCAATCACCATTTTTACAGATCCAGGAAATAGGATAAACGTACTCAAACGCGTTGCGCAAGGGCATGGAACATAATGGCGTCGGAAAATACTCCGTCGCGAAAAAATGGATAGGAACTAATCGGGAAGTTGAAAGCGATAGAATTTTGAAACGACAGACCAATAATGAGCCAGTATTTCCGGGAACGAATAAACGTGTAGGGTTAGTTGCCGGGTAAAATGAACTGTAACAGTCTGCTTGGATCATTTTAATAATTTTGTTGAGTAGTATGACAATATGTAATTGTCCAGTGTTTCCGCTTCAGGAGGCATATTAGCAGCGATGTTTTATTGCTTCGCTAATCTCGCATCTTTACTTACATCTCAACTCGTCTCGTCAGTAATTCGAAGTTTTTATTACGCGTGTCTCGACGTTAATTGTCGCATTTTATTTCACGGTAATGTTTATTATTTAAAGTTATCAAGTCGAGACAGGATTGTAAATCGTGCAGACGTCTAGTCTAGTTTTTGCTTTGGTTCTGAGACTGTTTGGCATTTTCTGGTGAACGCTGTTATTCCGGCGAAGTTTTAAAACTCAGAAACATCTGACCTTTGTAGGGTTTGGCTCGATTTTACGTCGGATTGAATCGGGTTTGGCTGATGTTAACTGCGTTTTCGATTGTTCGACCTTCTTCCTTAGTCGTTGTGGGGCGAAGCCGACTCGTCGTTTTATTAACTTGAACGCGTGTTCTTGACGTCAGTATCATTTACGATTTATTATACTTGCATCTCTACGGCTAATGTTTGTTATTTTGTTTTACTGTTTTATTTCTTTTCCTTACATTGATTCTCTATTTTTCTTTTTCTTGTTCGGTTAACGATTTCAGCAAGTCGGTTCTAGCAATTAAGTCATCAGTAGCTACTACAACTATCGTGCCACTACACAAATGTTAAAGTTGCGGTGGCGATGATTTGTAATCCGATACTCGGAATAAATCACGTTTCGTGAAATTATTATGTAAATACCGGCGGTCGTTAGCGTACGTCGTCGTCCAGAGCAGGGCCGTAATTAATTTTGATTTAGCGTCGTCCGTCCGTCCGTCGTTTTTCGTGCGCGAAAATAGACTCCTCGCGGGCGATAAATACCGAAGACGGACAGACCGGGTGACACGGAGTACAAAGTGTTCGCATCAATTGCGGCGGCAGCACAATGGCGAGTAGTACAGAGTCGTGACCGAAATTTGAGCGCGAGATCGGGCCGTAAATCTCGGCTTGTCCAATCAGCGGCCGGCCGAGTGAGTCCGTAATTAAATACGGTCGGCGTGCACCATATTTGGAGGTCGTAAATCAGGGAACAATCCGCGAGATGGTATCGCGACACATCCCGGTCACTAATTAAACGAGAGCCCCGTCCAGGAATGCGCGCGCGAATTATGAATATTCGGCTTGGATCGGTGGTGCGGTGGCGGCGTCGGGACGCTATTCATCGCAGGTGCGACTGGCAATTAGGGGACGAAACGGGGGGCGTCTAACACCGGAGCCGGCCAGATTACTTGCGCTATGTTACCTATAAATTAATTAACCCGCACTTAAACAAAGCTCGCGCAATTACATTCACTTTTATGGCTACATTAGCGCCCGACGACGATGCAAATGTCCTGATCTCCCCTCGATAAAAACACGCTCTAATTTTAACACCTCCTCTGCGGACCTACAATAATCGAGGGTGGGCATATTATAAGTCACTTCATTTCAGTTTTATTGCCCTTATATAAAAATATTTCAACCTGCAATACAATACAGTCGATTACAGTCAATCTCAAAGAAAAAAGCTCTGAAGAAACATTCAATAATAATAATAATTATATAAATAATTATTATAATAAATAATAATAATAAAGTAATAACTGCAATAACTACAATTCCGTCACAAAGTACAAAGTTCATTTGAATTTGTGGTCTTAGTGACCGTTGGAACTGTTATTATTACCCATTTCGTGAATTAAATCGTACGGTTTACCTTTTAATTTGACACTTGCCGAAAATAATACACGAATTTATGATAACTGTAATTTTTATTTACAAAATACCATTTTCTTTACCCCGAAAACGCGAAAATGACATTTTTAGAAATACACGTTCGTTTTAAGCACAATCTTACGGAATATTTCTAGGTTAGAAACACACAAGTTTGACACACGCTGGTAAACGGACTGACGTGAAAGCGCGTGTTGACGTACGCTGCGACATACGTACGTAGCCGTCAAAGCTTACTAGACCACAAATTCAAATGAACACATTAAATAAATAATTGTTGTTGCTACTAGTAACAACTACTTTATTGCCACTGCAAATGTGCTATGTCTATGAATTTAACAGGCATAACGAGAAGTAGAGCGGCACGCTGCGAAATAGGTGAGACGAGTGCACCATTTATCGAAGTCGTCTGGTCTTTGTGTAATTTCTTACTTTCTGCGATCTCAGAGCTGGATTTTGAAAGTGGTGAGTGAACAGTTTTGGCATTAAAAAAAACACTTTGAACAGTGTTGTTAAATATCTAAATGCAAGTATCTAGATACAATATCTAAATACTCATTGAGTATCTGGATGCGTATCTCAGATACTACTAAAACATGTATTTGTATTTGTATCTAGATACAATTACAAAAGTATCCGTTCATTTGAGATACTGATACATTTTAGATGTATATTAAACTTCCATAAAAACAACAAATGCAACTTTCTACTTTACGGCCTCTTTCGTTTGATTTTCCTTTCTGTCGATTACGTTTTCCAGTTTATCAAATGACTTCTCTGTTTGAAATACGACTTGATAGTTCGGAAACTTTGAAAACGATTTGACAAATTGATAAAAGAAGAAAATCAAGAGAAAAAGACTGTTTTGATGATTTCATCAGCATTTCTTGATTACGAGGAAACTCTGTTCACCACAACAAGACTACAGCAAAGGATGCTACATTAATTTGACATTTAACTTGTCTAGTAGGGAAGTGTAAAGTCATTTCTGTTGATATAGGCAAGGCGCGCTACATTCCGTTGCACGTTATTAGTTAATGATGACGTCAGATGCATACTGCGTTGATAAATATGCTTATTTACTTAAAGTGAAATATACATGCCGTGAGATTTTTTTTATAAAACTGAGCTTACAATGTAAAAATTCCTTTGTATTTTAAGTATTTATCAAAAAGCATGCGTCTGACGTCATCATTAACTAATGACGTGCAACGGAATGTAGCGTGCCTTGCTCATAACTTTACATTTTACGTTGAACTGATTTGGTTTCATACAAGATCAGGTGATTATTTATCAATTTATTGATCAACTTATTACAAGAGATATTTTCTTTTATTTAAAAAGTACTAGGTATAATGTTGAAAAAAAAACTGTGTTATTTGCGGTCCGTTGTGAAAATTATTACAGATTTTGGCGTGTATATTATTCACATATTCATACGAAAACTCAACTTTTACAAAAAATACTCGATTTGGATCGCAAATAATACCGTATCTCCGCTCTCTACTGAGTAAGTTATTGAATTTTACTCTTCTAAGTAGAGTAGATAACTACTGCAGATACTTTTTTGTATCTGTACATGTAACGTTCCAGAAAAAATATCTGTATCTGCATCTAGGTACATATTTCTGAAAGTATCTGTATCTATACCTTGATACTATTAGAAATGTGTCTTTAACAGCACTGACTTTGAACATCTGCATTTTGAGGAGAAGAATTAAAGAATTATTTGCGATCGTTCCATCTAAATTAATCAGTGAAAAACGATGAAATGATGTAATAATCGTTGAATTTTAAAATATTCTGTAGCAAACAAACATTAACATTGACATGTGTAATGCGAGATGACCTTGCATAGATATACCAGATTCGAATCAGATTACGATAAAGTTAAAGACGCGGAGTTGCGTGCCGTGTGCAAAGATTAGGTGCTGGGGAAGAACCCTTGATCTTAACGAATCAGATTAAGATACAGATGTTCCTCCCTCTAAAAAAAAACACGTCGCAATGTCTTTAAATAGTTGGACACGCATTGCAGAGAGTCGGTTGTTAGTGATAAAACCTCTGAATAAAAGCCTCCCCTAGTGTAAGTGACAAAATCATGTAGGTTTAACTAATTATTTACAATAAACGTGTTTGATTATATTTTACTCTGACTAAGTATGCCCCTAAACCAAAAAGTACCGTAACAATACTACGCGATGGCGACGGTACGAATTAGATTTGCTAATAAGATGGTTTTGAAGCTTGCTTTGTTACTAAAGGTCAAAACTCCAGCCGCGCGATGTCGCGACTTAAGCTGTGATTGTAAGATTACTCTATTGAGGAGGCACCACCATTCTATTTTGCTTCTTTCGTCCCCTAAATTGAAAAGGACGCTATAAGACGTCAAGGAATAAAAAAATAGTAAACGTAAATGCATTTTCCTATCTATTTTTCTAGCGGCTTTCTCTGTACTTTTCACTTTTACCGTACTTATCACTGTAACAATACCGTACTTATTACTCCCACTTTTCACTGTATACCTTACTTATCCAGTAACCTTATGTAGCTGGGCAGGTTTGCTTCAGCAACAGTTCCTGATCAATTCAGAAACGCAAGTTTGTCTGGATTTGTAATCAGGGAGTGTCTGATCAAATTTTTGCACTTAATCAAACTGTCAACAGGAACAATCTCATGCAAACCCAGAGTATCACTTACGTTTCTGAACTAATCATGAATTAGAACAAAACCTACACAAAATCGATGGCTACTTTGGCAAGTGAATGATTTTGACAGTTATGAGTAGGCTTGCCAACCAAAAAAACCATAAATTTTTTCGTTGCAAATCGCTTTTGATTGCAGTGAATCCCTCGAGCAGCCTCTGTACAGCTGTTTGAGCCATATTTGGGGCTTCATCAGCAAGCATGGCCGCCTTGCACGGGATGACTTTTTTATGTAGCAAACTTGCTAATGCAATGTTAGGTTAAAAAGTGAACATAGGACGTCGCTGTTTAAGCTATTCAAAAACCTATAATGTCCAGAGTTTAACAAATCGGTTTAAAATCCGTTGAACCAGTCTTAGGCATGTAGGTATGACATGTCTTAATTTTTGTGTAAAACTTAACTTTTTAGTGAGAGAGAGACAGAGATTACCTTAGTGATTGTTCATTGGTTGATTTGATACTTAGGTACGTCTCTCTGAATTCTGTCCTGAATTTCCTTAACAACTGTTGACGAAAAAAATAAAAAAAAAATAAATTTGAGGGAAATGTGAAACTCAAAGCGTTTTTAAAAACTCTCGTCGTGCACTGGCTACGCTATTTTATCTATTAAGTCTCTAAAGTTTCTCGCTCCCATTTTCTAATCGCTTTATGTTTCCAGTGAGTTTTAAAACGAAAACGCCCTTTGTCACTACTGGAAAAGTCGTAAAAAATTAAATGAGGTTGATAAAGCGGGGCGACATGAACTCAACAGGTGAAATTTATTTAACAAAATTAGCACGCTTATTCCTTTAGAAATTACGAAAATGTAAGGGAAATTTTTCAGGAAATAATATTTAGAGGAAACATCTCAACATCTTGTTGAAACTGTTTTAAGGTTAACGCATTTGAAGAAATAAGAAAAGTTATTAAAAAAGCGTTAAAGTTTACATTGAAAGTTGCTCTTGTGATTTTTTTTTCTCCGTCAGTTATTATTAGTTTAAGGCATTCAGAACACATCGGTATAATTTATGTTTCGTATTGAATGTGTGAAATGCTATCAGAAAAATGTTATCGTCACGTTTGAAAAATCATTTTCTAAATTAGTTTCACTTTTCGGATCTTATCGATTTGTTGCAGTTCACAGGTGCGGTTATTAACACGGGTTTAGCATGGATTGATCGACGTGTCGTCGGCTCGTGTTGCAAATCTAGTCTAATCCTAGGTTAACGGAGACAAACGTGTAACAGAGGGAATTCCATGTCATTAAACCTTACTCGTCCTGCACCGGCGGATTTTATTTTTTATTAGAAAGCCATTAACGCTCTCGCTTCTTAGCAACATATTTTTCTGCTCACCGAAACCGTGTAACTGAATTCAGAGAAAGAGAAGAACCCTTCAACGTTGATCACATACACTCGATCAATTCTTCTGAGAGACTGACTGCGTAGCTTGAAGATGTGATCTCAAACATTGACCAAACACACCCCACGTCAATTCTTCTGAGAGACTGACGACTATTTTAAAGAGTTCCAGATTGAAAACGGTCATAAAAGATGCCTTTCGCTAATTTTGCATAAAATTACTAATGCACACGCACACGTTCCTAATGCGGTTAATGTCTAAAGTATGACTAATTAGTCACTTGTGCAAATAAATGCAAGAAACTTCCACAAAAATGGTGGGATTTTAAATGCAGGACAATGACTTTGTAATTGGCAAATGCCAGGAATCAAATACTGTCATATACTACAAGAACAAGACGGCAGATTAAATTTTTTTATAAAATATGTGATACGTGATAAATATAATTTCTACTCTCGGTGGAACCTCCTCATTAATTCCAAAAAAAATAAATAAATAAATTCTGCAAATTTTATCATCTATTTATTTAGCACTTTAGTTTATTCGCAAGGCCAGGTTTTGATTTTTTCGTTGGTTTTGATTTTTTTGAAGGTTTTGATATGGTTTTATATTTTTATTATTTTTTATATTTAATTATTTGTATGTTTTCCTTTCTCAACTTTGTTTTTTAATTTTGAAATTTGCCAACCGTGTTTTGTTCTGTTTTTATTGTCATTTTGTTCATTCAAACCGAATCTGCCTTCTTAATTTGAAATCTGCCGTTCGTGTTTTGTTTTGTTTTTGTTTTTTTTTTGTTTTGTTGTTTTGAACTGAGTCCCGCTTTTTTATTTTTTTTATTTGAAATCTTTTTCTGGCACATTTTTCGTTGATTTTTCAAATTTAATTGCTACACGTGCTACACGGCGGAGCTAGCTTTTGTTATTTCGTGAATCCGTGTAGATTGCGACTGCAAGATTCAACTAAACCGTTTGTCTGGTATTGATGTAACTCGGCGTGTCTTTTGGAGTGCTATTTCCGCATCTCAAACCAACGGATGGATTGCTTAGTTCAATAAAAATATCAAGTATATTTAGTCGGCTCTGCCATTAACCACGTTTTACGACGCTACATTTTTTCTTTCTTTCGGCGACAGATTCGTTTCTTTCACGGCGACGCATTTTGTGTGTAGCTGTGGTAGCTGAACGTACGGTCGTTGTAGACCTACTTCATCGTCGTTTCCTTGGATTCAGACGCTTCGAATGAATCCATTTCACGTATCGATGGCCATATACATTTACATACATTTTACGACGCCAAATTTTTTTTCTTTCAGCAACAGATTCGTTTTTTCATGGAGTCGAAGCCGTGGTGGCTGAAGATACGGTCCTCGTGGACCTACTTCATCAAGGTTTACGTTGGGATTGCTGCATTCCTGTCGTTTCGTTTGATTCCGACGCTTCGGACGAGTCCTTTTCGCGTATCGAAGGGGACTGGCAAGCAGTTTGACGAAACTTTAGTCGGCGATTAACCACGTCTTACGACGCTGCATTTTTACTTTCTTTCGGCGACAGATTCGTTTATTTCATGGGGGCGAAGCCGTGGTCATTGAAGAGGCGGTCGTCGTAGATCTACTTCATCGAGGTTTACACTAGGACAGCGTTCCTGTCGTTTCGTTTTAATCCAACGCTTCGGACGAGTGAGTCCATTTCACGTATCGATGGAGAGTGGCAAGCAGTTTGAAGAAACTTTCGTCGGCCATTACCCACGTTTGACGATGCTACTTTTTTTCTTTCGGCGACTGATTCGTTTCTTTCACGGGGGCGAAGCTGTGGTCATTGAAGATGCGGTCGTCGTAGACCTGCTTCATCGAGGTTTACTTTGGGGCCGCGTTTCTGTAGTTTCGTTTTATTCCGACGCTTCAGACGAGAGTCTATTTCACGGATCTTCAGCGAAGGCGAGTGGCAAGCAGTTTGACGAAACTTTAGTCGGCCACATTTTTTTCTTTCGGCGACAGATTCGTTTTTTTTTTCATGGCGGCGAAGCTGTAGCCGTTGAAGATGCAGTCGTCGTGGACCTACTTCATCGAGGTTTACTTTGGGACCGCGTTCCTATCATTTCGTTTTATTGCGACGCTTCAGGCGAGTCCATTTTACGCATGGGAGGGAAGCGGTTTGACGAAACGAAGTTATGCGACGTTAGAAGCGACGTAGACTGCATACGCCATTTATCTATGGACTTTTGAAGTCGATGACGTTAGCAGCCGTTCACGAGCCCCCCTTTACCTTCATTTCGCACTTTTTAAACGCAAATAACTTTGGCACAGCGCAAGTCAAGTAAAATTACAAAAGTCAACTGTTTGGTTTAGTTTAGTTGATCGTTTGCGTTTTGGCACGACTCAGGATCCAAAAATTCGTCAATTAGAAATTCGACATGTGCAGAGTCACTCACGAGCTTTCCTATAAAGTGCAGCAAATTATGAAATTTCCTGCTAAATTTCGGCTCTCTCGCTCCTCGGCAATTTTTTTTTCTTTTTGAATTTGTCAAACTTTCCGCTCATTTAAATACCGGACGTATAAAATTTCTGATATATGAGCCATCCTCGTTTCTAATTTGTAATTCGTCCGGACCGAGGCGCGATCTTATCACAGCGGAGGTCCTCCCTTAAATTGACACGGCGACACGTCGAGCATTCGTTCGTGTAATAAATAAAACTCGAACGTTTTTATTATTGTCGCCAGAGCGTTCGTTGTTTATGTAAATGTTACGGTGCGAAGACGTTTACGTGTCGATTTCACTCCTCACAACTCAAACGCCGGTCGTGAAGAAGTGAAACCCGAAATAAATTTCACATTTTCAGGAGTAACAGATTTTAAATCGACATTAAAAAAAATAACATTGTTGACTATGCATTGCATAATTATGTTTACGATGTGTTTATGTATATAATCGGGATCCGGGGAGCTTGTGGGGTTTATAACCGGTTACTTCGATCTTCTTCAATACTATTGCAGTGCTATAAAAGCAGAATAGAATTTGCATACGTACTGCGGTGATAACCGGCCATCAAAAATTCATATAAAACAAGAAAAATATTTCGAATATAACTGACCACCACGACGAGATGATGCAAAGACAAAACCACGATGAGATGATATAAAAACAACACCACCACGTGATGTTTTTTTTTGTATTTATCGATAGCAGATTAAAAAGTTTAAACAATAATAAAAAATTAATACTTGAAAGGTGTAAAAAATCAATAAAATTAAATACGTTTAGATTGCAATCAGATCTTTACTTGCTTTCGATATACCTAAAAATTGGGTGGGATAAACGACTTTTTTCTGTATTTATTTAATCTTGATAGTATTTTACATTATAAGCAGACAACGGCCGAAGGTCATGCGTACGAAATATTCACTTTCCATTGGCGTCGAACTGAACATGCATTGTTGCCATCAATTGAAATGTTAACAAACGTCTACTTTGATAATACAAAATATTAATTTTGACAAATTCAATAAATGTTCACGTCACTGGAAGGAGAAATGCATGTGTATCTTAACCTTTACGCAATCGATTTTACTTGACCGTTAGACCCAATCGTACAGACAATTACCAACCACTTTATCGCTTCATGAGATCAATCAGTGATTTGGTTTACTATTAGAATGAATCTAACAACTGAAGACCGTAACTTCAAAAGGATCTAAGTGCCAAAAACATATTTAGGAGTTAGTAAGAAAAAACTGATTTACTAAATCCTAAACGCACTTACAGATACCGCCATCTCTGATTCATTTATTACACTTTTTATTTAGCCACGGGTACATAGAACCTTTTGCATGACATTGGGCTTTGCCCACAGACCCATTCGCTGTCAAAACATCAATTTTGTATTTATTTTTTGGCACTTAGACACTTTTGAAGTTAAGGTCTGTAACGACGAGCCATAAAACTTTTTTAATTACTTGGAAGACGATCACCTTTTGATATTGATTTGAATCTTCCTTTTTTTTTTTTTTTGAAACGGAGGTTTCTTTTTCTGTGCGTACATTTTAAGGCTTATCTATTTAGAGTATGAAAATTTCTGGTGTGGCGATATATTCATGCGTGAAGGCAGTACGAGGAGTCAATGGCGGCAATAAATTCGGAAAATGTTGTTTCCACAACGCAATAAGGAGCGACGCGTGCCCGAAGGATGTAAAGAACCCGTTTAATATCCGCGCCCGTTCAAGGGGGCCGCTGATTTATCTACGGCGCTAATTTCGGGCGCAACGTAAATACGAAGAGAGAAAGAGAGAGAGAGGGAAAGAAAGGAGAGCTGGGGTTATTTCGAGATTCCGCGTTCGGTGGATATCTCGCGTTCTCCATTAGTGATTTGATATTTATTCCGAGAAGCCGAGCTCGCCGGTATAAATATTCATGAGGGGGCAGGGCGCAGCGCATGCAACCTGTACATTAATTACGGTCTGTCAGGGCCCCCCGCGGCAGGGCAAGGGCCAAGCTGTACCCCCCGTCGGTCGCTTCCCTTCGCGAGGAAATTACTGAAAAATGGGTGGCCGTCGCTACACGCAGCTCCGGACCGCACCCGGATGACTTCATCCTGAACAGACGACGATCGCCGCTAATTAACACGGCACACCAATTAGCGACCGATCTGTGATAAGTATTAGCAGCAGCACACCTTTTCACACACACACACACACACAGAGGGATACCTAATCGATTGGATCGCCGATGTATTCACCGTTAATCCAGGAAAAATTTCGGAACACATAAATTTACTTACGCAAGTATGCGCCGTTAAAACGAAAACGATGTGGTAATCACATGCTTCAGATTGAGTACGGGACTGGAATATTTAAGAAAGCGTTTCCTAATGCGGCCTCCTTAACTATTAAGATCGTGTACACTGCGACACTGTTTTATAACCGACCCATATTTCAGTTGTGAAAAGGAAGTTAACCGCCAACACAGAACGAACGTTGCATTAAATCAGGGCCGGATTTACATGGCTGGTTGCCTACCATACAAACAAACCTACACACGCATTTAAAAGTCGGTGTTCGTTTGGATTCCAATGACTTCTCTGAAGGTTTCATTGCAATTAATCCTATTCGATTGAATCCGGAACAGTTGCGGACCCATACTAAGAAAAACTGAATAATCGTTCAGGTAAATACGTTGTATTTGAACATTTGCGCCCCTACGTTACTCTCATACATTTATAAATAGGCGAAAAAAAGGGTTTTCACTACGCACACGTGAAATGTCTTTGAAACTATGGGAGCCGTCGCCTACTTTTCCCCTGGAAATGTCGCCTGTCTTGCTTATTTATAAAATTTCTACTTTCTTTTTACGCTACAAAACTAATGAGCTTGTTTTGGTGTTGCGTATCAGTCTTCCAGGAGTTTCAAATTCCAATTTATTGGGTTTGCCAACACTAAAAGCTGGATACGTCGGTTTTAATCGAGGTTCTATTGAAATTGGTGAATATTTTTGCGATTTTGTCCCTGGAAGGGTTTCGCAGACAGTCCTCGTTGTCTTTTAACAAAGACCGGGGAGCGAAGCGGAGAAGTCGTATTTAAAAGTTACGAGCGATACCATCTCCGGCGAAGAACAGTGAAAAGTACCTGCACTACACGAAGGACCGAAGTGGTCACACTGCGAGTGCAGATTTAGTGGCATTGTGTGCATGCCAGGTTTTAATGGCCGCAGAGTTATTTTGACACACGTCTGAAAGGCCATGCAAAGCAGGACCGGGAGACAATGGCTCGGCGGTCGCACTGACCGGCACTCAGCCTGATTTGTTCGGCCAGACTTGACGGCGACTAAACGGATTACGGTCCTTAAAAGGATTACAATAACCCTTCCCGGGAGAGGGCCGCGGTACCTGCCGGTATCGAACAATAATATGATGGCATGCCGGCCGCCGGCATTCCTCCGCTTATGAGCTAATCCAGCGAGGGATGGAACGCTCTCGTCATAAATAATGCCAGACAGGGAGAAACAAGTGCTCCGATATTGTCACCGGAAGGCCTCATGCGATGTGATGCGATGTGATGTGTCTTGACCACCCAGGGACGTTTGCCCCTCACATTCGTCAAACCGAATTTACAAAAACAAACGACGCAAATCTTACAATTACATAAACCCTAACTTAACACATCCACCATTTCCGTTCGGAAAAACACAAATAAGTCGTATCGCCAAAAATGAAACAAAACAGATACTATATGAGATAATTTCTCATTCAAAAACTGATAAACATTCAATTAACCTCAAAATTCTCTTACATCAAGAGAATTGTACAATTGGACCCCTAACTTCTCATTCTACCTTTCCTTGGCTTGGAATAATGCGGTCAAAATAACATGCTTTTATAAAATTACAATGCAAAACTAGGGTGGGTTTGGGTTAGTTGCTCACTTGAGCAGTACGTTTTCGATTTCGGGCTTGGCGAAGGAAAAGGGGGGGCGCTGGTGCTACGCGCCGTCGGAATATGCAAAGCGGGTATCGGCACAATGAGACTAAATAAACAGAGGAGGAGAACGTAATCCCGGATTTATAGAGATGAGCAATTAGGCGGAGTGCATTACGGAAGTCTCATGTGTGAGGGCGCCACTCGTCGATTACTGGGCCGGTGCCGGCGCCGCCGCCAGATGGGACTAATTACGAACTTAAGCTGTCCATTCTCCCTCGCGAGCTTCATCATCACCGCGACGCCGCCGCCGACGTACGCACCCTTCACACGCACGAATTCGCAGCGATATGCGAGAGATGCATCAATTACTGTATTACACTTTGGAAATTAGGAAGGAAAGGGCCCTCTCTCTCACTCTGCCCCCCATCTTCGTCCCGCGCGGCCCCCTCGCTACGGCTCACAACCCGTCCCGTCGTAATTTGTAAACGAAATTGGTATATATCCGAATTAAACTTGCATTACGTTCCGACGTCGAGCCGGAATGAAATATTTATCAACCGGTCGGTTATCTGGCACATGTGCTTCTGCTTTATTAATCGTTGTTTCTTGATGACTTCAACGTTTGCTGCCTTCCGCATTTATGAGTGAATTAAGGCGGCGGCGGCGGCGGCGGCGGGGGCGAATGCTGCGAGGAAACACCTGGATTATTAAGACTACATTTGACTTTGACTCATCTCTTTAATCGTGTACACACGATTCTTAAAATTGCTCGTATTTAATAATATCGAGTGATTTTGTTTTAAATTTAGCATCCAGAGTGCTGTGAAGGTTTTTGTTTGCATGCATTTTAAATGCACCGCACGCTACAGTCAACGACACACTCCTCACTATGGTTATAATAAAATAGGGAAAATACTATTATCAAAGTAAGAAAAATCAGCCTTCAACCTGTAATTAGACAACCAAGTACACAATAGTTTATTTGACTGTCTGTCAGCTAGTTTATGTAATCTCACATTTGGTTTATTATTTAAATAACGTGACATTCGCAATGAAAATCATGAATAAACCAAAATACTTATTAGTTAGCGACAAAAGAATTATATTCGAATGCGCCTTTGTTGCATTAAATTTATTCCCTTCAGTTTATTATCGTTTAACAGTAACTTTGTTATCGCCTTGATGCAATTCTGATAAGACCGTCTTATCGCAGGCATCTGGCCTGAAAAAGTTTTATGATAACTAAAAAATATGAAATGTTCTTTGTGCAGCCATTTTGAACAATCTTACCATGTCCATGTGATACCATGCAAAATTTGACATAAAATTTTGTACTATATCCATGGGTTAATGCGATGGAAAAGCTCTTGGTTTTTTTCTGAAAATTTTTGTTACCTAAAGTGGCAAAACTCTTATGGCCGTTTTCATAATCAGACTTTAAGGAAGCTTTTAATTTAAAGTGATTTTAAGAATAGGGAAGCAAATGTATTTTTTTTAGGTTGAAGCATCTTTGAATTTAAAGTCCTGTTATGAAATTGGCCCTTAGACTATCAGAAATCCAAAATATCCAAATCCATCGTTAGAAATAGGTATATCATGTAATTAAAAAAAAAAATAAGGAGGCATGGACGCCCGAAAACAATTGTAGATCAACGTTATCCAATTTAACACAATTTTTACGACAGAGTTGTAGTCCTTGATATGTCAAAGCTGTGTCAAAGAATTCTTCTTGCTCTGTCTCCATTTACAAGAAAGTTATTACAGAAATGGAGGAATATGAGTCACCCTGTACAGATAATTAGATTTAGCGTTCGATTTATGCTTTAGAATCAGGTTTTAATTTGTAATTTTGAAGTTAATTTGAAAATTTGAGGTTATGGTGTCAAGTGGTACTGATTTTTTTGCTTCTGACTATAAAACGTCATTCATTCAGTCTTTCTTGCGCCATATAGACGGGACAGCTTTCCTTCGGTCGTATAAAGTGAAAGAGATCAGTTCTACAAGACGGTAACAGTTTGAAATCATTAATATTGTTAAGGTAATTTTGGAACGGGGGTACAGTTAGAGCAAATTACAATATAAAATGTATTTGTTATAAATAATAAATATGATTTTGGCATTTACTCTAGGGGAGGTTTTTATTCGACCGTTGCCCTGCAAGGTGCGGTCAAGTATTTAAATGATATGGACCGTATTATCATCTCATGATTAGAGTCGTCTCTAACTAAAGCCGTGGCTAAAATAAACATAACGATACAGCTTCATGCGAATTCCACGAGTAAGAGAGTGACAGAGAATTTAATCACGGCGTTGTTAAAGGTAAGAATACGGGCCATCGCGACACGTATCTTTTTATGATTCGCAGGGCCAAGGTTAGTTTTGCTCGCGTTACTCTATCTTCCGTGTTTGCTTTATGGTCAACTCGCCCTGCACATTTTATTTACAAGTAATCTTGAAATGTAATTTCTATTCGCTACAATATTTCCTTTGTATTTTTTTTGTAATTTTAATTTATTTAATTATCCGGGTGCAGATACAACGTAACAAAAACTTAAAAGAACAAACTTAACTTAGAACTAGATAAGAAAGAAAACCAAACTTAACTTAGAACTAGATAACAAAAGAAAAATCAAATCAGGCTTAGCAACTATTGTAATACAATAGAGACAGTGAACTTAAAAGTATGAATGAAACTGAATTATAAACAAAAAGTCAAGCACTATCTCTAGAACGCAATTACTGCAAAAGCTGAAAGCAAGCACAAAACAAAAAGAAATATAACTGTATGTGAAAGAAAACAGAAGAGAGAAACACTTTAACAGGTGTATCCATGAAAATATAAGGGTAAGTAACTATAGCAATGATTAAGAGGCCACAAAGTCCTAGGACTTGTCTATGGCGACTATTACTTGATCCAGCCTTAATACGTAATTCAAAATAAAGAAGTCGTAACTATTACAAAAGAATGGAACTTGGAACGGTTCATCGGCTGGCAGAGCATAACGAAAGCAAAAGTAAGATGGGGTTGACAACAGCAAAATATTAATGGCTTGTAAACATTTAAAATTTTGTATAAATACAGACGTGGGCTTTTTCCTCCTGTCTGAGTCAGCCACAAATATTAAATTAAAAGACAGCTTCGATGTAATATGAATAGGGAAACTCTGCCTGGTCAATTACAACATCGAGAGCGTTCGAGAGAGAAAAAAAAAAACACAATTTCGACACCATCTTTGCATCCTGAAATAACAACTATTCGGCTCTTTGCTGTAATGACATTCCAGAACATACATTCAGGAAAATCGATCTTATAACGTTTGAGAATGTATTGTATCATGTGATAAAATGAATTTCAGATTAGAGTGTGTGCTAGGCAAATTTTTGCCACTTTGTGCAGTCAGTGTATCATCATCTCGTTTTAATCTCATTGATAAAATGAGTTGAAGATACGAATCGAAATCGAAATCGAAATCGAAAGCGCAGTGTTCTAGGAAATATCAACAAATATTTTGTGCTATGAATGTTTGTTTGCAATACAAAAAGGGGTTTCATTGTGGAGTCATAACGTAAGTGAATGGGCCTACAGTATCCCATGTTGTTTGAAAGAATTTCCGACTGTGAGCAGTTTTATAATAAAGTATCAACATCCTCTCTCAATCCATAGCACATTCTGATCTGAAATTCACTTGATCGCATTATACAAAAATTAAAACAAACACTTGACATTGAAATAATTTAATATTTGTCACAAGAATAGTTGATTGTGGTTACAAAATATGCGAACTGCACACGCTTGTGCACTTTAGTTACTTTTTTTTAGTGACAAGAAGAAAATCCGCGCTGTGAATTTGTTGGAATGTTGGAATTAATAATTTTTTTGTTGCCTCCTCGCTTCATTGATTTCTTTGCGAAGCGTCTACTACAGATCTCTTGGTCGTGTTTGCTTGGAAGCCTTCGGTTCTTAGGTCAATCGTTTGGTCGCCTTCTTTTGTTTCCGATGGACCTGAAAACTTCGAGATCCAGGACGGAATCTTTCTATCGGCCGCTGATTTCTTGGTTTCCGCTGATTGCTTCTTCTCCGGTTTTTGCGGCTGCGACAAAGAGGATAGGCATATATACATCGAACTGATAATTTTTTTTACGCCCGCCATCTGTCTGGCTCGTTAACTCCTCCTACGTGGAGACTGCCTTCTTGGCTACGGCTTTAAGACGGTTTCTTGGTTGTAAGTCGTCTGTCCGGTCCGTTAACTTCTTCTTTGGTGGAGACTGTCTTCTTGGCCGCGGCCTTACGTAGGTTTCTTGGTTGTCTTAAGTTTGGGACTCTGAAATTGTTTTTTCTGCTTGCAAGATTGGGTATTTCGGGATTGCTACTATTGGTTATCGTCGATCACATGATCGGCAAGTGAACGACGCAAGCCAATGACAGCAATCCACAAATAGCCAATTCTTCAAATCTCCCAAGCAGGGCTTAAGTTCTCGACCACTTCCTGGATCTGGAAAGCAACCGAGCCTTCCGTTTTTGTTTTCCCGGAGTTCCGGTTTCGTGGTGGAGTCGAAAAGCAGGAAGACCTCAAGACGCTTTCTACTTCTTCTTCATGGAGACCACCGTCTCGTTCGCGTTTTCACGTGCGGCCCTCGTTTGCAGTTTGAAATCTCTCAAGTCTTTTTCCGCAGTTCATTTAATTGCTTTCATGGTGGAGTCGGAAAGGAGGAGGACCATAAGACCGTGCTTTCCATTCCTTGATCGATCCCTTCTAATTCTTCTTCATGCAGACGACGATCGTCTTGAGCACGATTTCAGGGGCGATGTCGGAGGCTTCTATCGTTTGCAGTTTGAATGAAATCCTTCAAGATTTTGGACCGGTCCTTGAACTGAGCTGAGACTGATAGCTTGTTGGTCTTCTGGGCGGATTGCTTATTTTCCGGAGCCCGTTGTTGTGTGGTGGGGTCGAGGAAAGAGCACTGAACGTCTTCGACTTGGTGTCCATCATCACCGGCGCGGTCATCTTCAGTATATTGAAACAAAAAATAAAAACAATTACTTTTATGTTTGCATTTGCGTTAATAATAGACAATTACAGGTTCTTAATGATTGATTGTATCCCACGTGATCCGATTTGTGTCTTGTAGTTAGGAAATATCGGTACAAATTTCTGAGAGAATTGGTGACGATTGAATGTTGTACCTTGGTTGTTCTAATCTGGATCCAAACCAATCAAAAGCCGAGGGCAATTTGCCTAACTCTTATCTTAATAATAATACCTAGAAACTCTGGGATAACTAGAGACCCTTTAGACAGAGTCTTCAGCAAAAGTTTAATTCAGTCAATCATAAGAAGGAACGGAAGTGCAACTTGGCGCCGAAACTTGAATTTGATTTTGAAAATAAGCAAGCAAGATTAGGTAATATTGCCAAGTTGCTGAAAGATGGCTGATTCTGCCAGACTCTGACTAGAGGGTCTCTACAGAGGGTTTCTAAGGAAAAAATAACTGTCATTGATATTTTTTTATTGTTCTGTTCGACCTTGTAATACTTTTCGTTGGTTTTATGGTTGTGTGACGTTATCCTGAAAGTACGTAAGCGTCATAAAACTCACAAACATTTCAACTTTATGTTCCTATAGGTGAATCAAATGTGTTTCACAAAACTTAAAGAAGGTAGATGCCAACCACTCAGTGATTTTCTCGAATAACATTGGTCACGTGGAATACAAGATTAAGACTCAATAGAGTACATGTCGAATGAACTATGTGCAGGCAATCTATACACATATACTATGAAAGAAGGTATCGTACATTCTTTGAGAAGGGGATGGATTGAAACACAGATAATTGGTTTCTTTTGCGTAGTTGGTTCCTGAAAGGGAAAGAAACGAAATAGGAGGGAAGAGGAGACCTCTTGATGGCGATGTTAGGCGGCAGTTTGAAAGTAATTTAAATCGTATCGGAGTCGTCTCGGAGGCGCATCGCATTAGGAAAAGAGTCATTAGGGTGCGACCGAACAGATTGGAAACAAAACAATTTCAATTTGGATCGCGAATGCGTTTTATGAAAGGCTCCCCCGAGCGGTGATTTATGTTCGGCGTTCGGGGGGGCGAACTCTTTTATGCGCTCGCACGGCGCGCCGGAGCGCCCTCCATAAGTCACCATCTGAAATTTCACACACATACACACACACACACACGCGCGCGCCCGGGAAGGCCCGCATCCATTATTTACCGTCAGCTACTTGTTTCATCAGCGACGGCACGTACAAATTAACAAGTAGGTCTTTGCGTTATTTATGGTCGTCGCGGAGACTGCGCCTTCTGGTGGTGTTTATTCATAATTGCCGTTCGCCGGTTTCATCCGAGAGACGCGAGCGCCTTAATGAGAGGTTTCCTCGCATTGATAAATGGAATTATACGGCGGAATTGATTCCCGCTGAGATACGACTGGCGGATGATGGGAATTGAAATTTCGCTCCTGTGCTCGTTAGTTCGGCAAACTTATTAATTACGACAATATTTATATAAGCGAATGCAAAACGAACTCTTTTATAACGTACTCTGCAAACTGATTGCTCATTTCCAACCGCCTTCGACGCATTTCAGGCGCAGCTTTTAATAGCTTTCGTTACAGAATAATATTTTTAATTTCTATCATTAGATGGCGCTGCAGTGTATAAAATCCAAGAGGTTGCCTCGTTCACATTTAAATGTGTACTTTCGATACTCACTCTCCCGCAAAAGTAACTCGTGACGTCACATGAAACTTCTATTTATCACAGTGAAGTAAATTGAGTCTAATTCGTAAAGCTTCATCTAATTCACCAAAAATGGAATCAATTCTGTGGTCTTATTGATCATATGATGCAAAAATTCTCAATGGTGACGTGAGGTAACGAGTTACGTACCCAAACACATCCCTCTGGATCAAAGGCAACCTTCTAATACACAGTCCAGCTCTACCAACCTTGATAAAACCAACATTTTGTCTTGTATAATGATGGAAGTGTATAATATGAGATCGCGTCAGCAAAAATAAGCGGTCGCTTATCGATTCATCCGTAATTACAACATTTTGACATCTGAAACGCGTAGGCACAGTTTGTTCCTTTCATTTTTGTTTCATCCTTCCATCTATGATGCATCAGGGTGTATTTAGATTCGAAGCGGCTGGACGGACGTCTTAAGTGCCACATGCATAATAGATGCACCGGTATCGCATGCACTTTATGATAAGGGGGCCAATAACGAGTTCGCGATTGCCGTATCCGTTGTCCTTGTCGAAGATATCGGGGGCGGCGTTAAGTGCCTTGTCGTGTCTCGGGCAGGTGTCAAACAATTAGTCCGGTTCATCTCTTGCCTGGAAATAAATATTTATGAAGTCCGCCGCGATATTAATAAGGGTACACGCGCGGAATTAGCCTTGTTAACTGAAAGAATTTGTCCTGGGACATCTCAATTCATAATGCGAATGGCCGGGGCTAATTAGACCAATGCGATCCGCGATAAATCATTATCGGCCCGGCCGGATTATTTTAATGCGAGGACGGCGACGTCATGTTAATTTATCACCTCACGTTTTTCTTCGCCTTCTTTTTCGTTTTCTGTTCGACTCGCAGTTTGCATATCCAATGAGCGAACGCCGCCGCGCCATGACAAATCGCGGATTATGCACTGCGATGTATTTTTGCCTTCCGACGAGTTTAATGCCGGCTCTGCACCGGGACGCAATAATTATGCTAATTAAGTCGCCTCCTTATTAAACGCGTCGCACTGTTTTGATTATATTGCTTCGCGTAAATTAGGTGTTAATCTTCCGGAAAGCGGACAAAACTTACAGGATCTTATTTTATTCTTAAACAGTACAATGCTCATTATAAGCACTCCATGCATTAATGCATGGACACCGATTTAAGCTCAGTTCTGTTGTCGTAAAATTACTATTTATATAAACAGCAAAAACAGCAAGATATTTAGCTCTTAAAAATAACCTAAATATTCGGATGTTTACTCGGTTAAAAAGCACCAAAAATAGATACATAATCGACGGTTTATTCTGAGTATACTGTAACGGTTTATCCGTGTTGACGATGGTCAACGATACATACAACGGGGCAGCTCTTATCTGCGTAGACTGAATTCTCCGATGATGAATTGCTGTCGGCGTATTACGAGCGGCAGCTCAAGGATTTTGGTGAGTGGGTCGTGGACACAAAAAGGGAATTCCACTATAGAAGTATATTTAAAATTATTTACCGGCAGGTGTTAACTGAAGTAAACACACCAAAGGTATCTTATTACATCCAACCTTAAATAACTTCAGTTTTAATCAGTTTTAAAAAGGTGGTTGAGTTGTCCAAGATAACAATTCAATAACACCCGAAAATGAAGTAGAAATACTATTAAAAAAAAACGTTAAAGACAAAGTTCGAGACTGACTAAACTCAAAATTCAAATGCATCTTTAATTATTTGAAAAACATAGATTGGTAATCGCCGAAAAAAAAACTAGTACACCAAATTTGTCTATATCCGATATCCGAACCACAGCATTATGGCAACCAGAAAATTTAAAGTAGCTGTTAGCTTGATATGTTGATACTTTAAATTATTTTTCATCATTTCAGCAATAGATGAGGAATTTAGTATTAGTAAGGCCACAGTAATGAAAATAAAGAAAAAATTAGGAACCCGATGGAAATATGCTCGATCACAAACCACTTTTACAGAAATTCCAATGAGCAAGAAGTGTAAGACACTTATGTAAGTACACAGCTTAAAATTTTTGAAGTTCACTAGATTTTCAATCCCGTACCAGTTTCTTTTTCCGGCGACAACCGTACGTAAGGAAATTTCCCTCTGTCTCACAGTAATCTTCACAAGAGTACGAAATTTATGAAAATTAACTCTAAAATTATCAACTAACTCAAAAATAAGCAAAAACTAATGCTTAAATCGAATTAGATTGCATTAAATTGACTGAACGATGTTAATCGACAAGGAAGATTATACAAACGTGGCTTGAATTATTTGAAACCTGAGTGAAAATAAAGTTGCGTAATGTACGATTCGCAAGGATCATCCGTGATGAAGACGAAAATGAAGGGATTTACCTCGGAATGAAGTTGACCACGTTACGAGCATCGCACGGAATAATATGTCGGGTCCAGAGGACCTATCAAGGTGATTTCTCAACGAACGGCAAGACAACCAGGTGCAGGAATTAGATCGTCGAAAAGTCGAATAGCTCGAGCGGTCTTAGGGCTGGTGAATCGTCTGGTACGTGTTCGTAGCTCAGAATGTTTCAATAAAAATTTGCCGATGAAGAGGCAGCGGAGCAAAAATTGCCTGCAAGTGAACTTACCAAGTCAGTCCAACAAAATAACGCCAAGTAAATTATTGTTAATGCTTTTTTTTAATTACCTCTGATGTCAGATTTAAATAGCAAATATTATGAATATTATGTTTAAGTGCCAATTATTTTTATAATTTAGCCAATGACATAAAATATTACATAATTTCTGAATATTTTCAATTCTTTTAATGCCGTATAGTGACAATATACGATCTGTGATTTGCGGTGTTGTTGACTTTTTACCCCTTCTTCACCCTAATGAGAGCTTACCGATAAATATAAAGCGTGTATCCATGAACTAATTGATTTAATAATTTTTACTTCAATTCACTGACGCATAACGCTGGCATTTTTGAAACACACAATTTAAATTAAATTAATAAAAAAATCAATTATGATTAAATTGATTATAACCGTCAAGAATTGGTATCTTCATCCACGAAGTGAATTAATTACAAACCGAGGAAACCGAGTGAATGATCTTTCAGCGAGAAATACGACGCGTGAAATAAAATAATAAAAATAATAAAATAAATGATCTTTCAGCCAGAAACACGACGCGTGATTAGGTCAAGGGGCTTCCACTCGAAGAACCAGGAAAAGATCTACTTCTTGTACGCTCCCGCACTACGTAAGCCTTTTTCCCTTCCAGATTGCTGCGCAAGGTGGATGTTGTATTTGCTATGCAAAAACTATCCTTAATTGAGTGCAATAATTAGGGGTAATTAATATTACGGCTTCCGCCCGCTCGATTTCATTCTCTCGGCGGACGCTTGCAAAATTCTAGGAAATACTCAGTCTTGCTTAATTGACCCTGAACCTGTATGTTTTATGATTCATTATGTAATTTCATCGCAACATCATTTTTATAAAAACGTTGCGTACTGAATATCCGAACCTTTTGTATATTTCTGTCTGCTCCTTAGTTCTGACGTTTAATGTTAGTGGACCTTAGGAAATGGTAAGCTGGTTGAAGTTCCAATGATAAAGAGAAACACTGGTTCTAGCAACTGTGAATAAAAGTCAGCAAACGCCATCTAGTATAACTTTAAACAAATATTTTCCCTTTTAAAGCTTGAAACTGAAGCAAGTTTCTCGATATCGCTTTTTTGCTTTGTAAAGCGCGATTGCTTTGTGCTTCGTGACCTAAACGCGAATGCAAATCAGATAGATAGTTTTAGTGTCATCTAGTGGATGTTATATAGAATTACTTTCGACTTTCTGCAAACAAGTTTGACGGCCTTCTCGTTAGTAACTTTGCTTCTTTTTTCGTATTTTCTTCTTAAATTTATTTATTTGATAATGGTAGTTTAATCTATCGAATGTTTTTTTAGGTTTATTGAATTTTTCTTCAAATCTATCCCATTTTGTCAATTGAATTATTGTAATTTGCATTCGCATAGTGCCGCCGATGTCGTTGGTATACTTCGCGAGTGGTGTCAATTCGAAGGGCTCGGATTAGGCGGCGTCGACTTTAAATTTGATAAATCGTTTTGTTTCAGGAGTTAACGCCGACGTTATTCTTTTATCTGCACGGAGGGGCGATCCGGATAACGCGCCCGGGGGCGGGGCGGAACGGGGTCGTTATGTAAAGCAGTTTTCGGCAGAGCGGCGGTCTTTAAATTCACTGAAAAACTCGACACGTTTTAAATCAATACCATGAATACATTACGCCGCCTCCTCGCCGATTTCGGATCCGTCGAATTTAGATGATTCCAACAATTGGAACACCAGCAGAACCGAATTTATTCAGCCTTTTGTTTTCAAGACAAGCCACGACGTTCCTCTGACGTCAATAGATGGCGCTTGTTGCTGCTTGATAATTTTGATCTAATCCTCATGTGGTTCTGTTTGGTCGTCATACGTATAACTGTGGCGTCGCTTGGCTCTCGTTAACGGGACGTGTTTAACTAATTAGGACGTCGTTGCACGCGGAGCAGACGTCAGCGTCGGTATTTGCAGGCCCAGAAATAGCAGCCACCGTCTAAATATACGTCGGTGTTACGAATTAAACAGGCACTGTGAAGGGATTTATTAGAACGAGCTGGTTGAAAAGCGAATGGCTGCAGGCACGCATGTAACTCTCTACGACGACCAGGGCGTCCAAACACCGACGCCCACGATGCCAGACTAGTGTGTAATTAACGAAGATCTAGGCTCTGCAAGCAACGTTATTAACTCTGTAGATATCCGAACCACAGCATTTTCATTTAGCGTCGCTTAACCAAACGTTTCCGAGAGACAATAGGAAAATAGTTTTGGAGCCGCTGGCTGTGCTGAAGTCGCATATTTCTGTTCGCGGCCGTATTTTAAAACGTCGAACGCTTATCCCGTTTATTTTTCGTTTGTGAATTAAACGGAGATCGCTTCCGGAACGGGCGGGCGCCGACTGACGGCCGGGGAAACAAAGGGTTGCGTTGTTTGTTTTGATGGCGCGCCGTGTTATCCAGCGCTCCGACACGGCCCCCGTCAATCCGAATTAAAACCGCGTCGCTCCCCATTATTAACGCGCCGCTGAATTTTACGCGATCAAAGCGACGCCGCCGAAAGGCGGACATAACCTGAAACCTCACCGTGTCGTCTTATTCGAAAGTGGAATTAAAAAAAAAAGGACGCTATTTATTTTACATTGTAAATACTATCCCAACAGCGAAAGGGAAAAGGGTTTTGATAACATATATATTTACACATTGGACTGATATAGGTTACAGACTAAAACCCGACTGACTTAACTTCAACCCTCAATGCGTTTTTCGGGAATGTCTTTACAGTATGGCCACCGGAGCATTCCAGGAGCTTTTAGGGCTCGAAGCGTGCTTTACCGTTCCGGACGTGATGTTGGCTGCGATTTCGTCGAAGTTTGTAGAGTTGCACTCGGTTATATGCGTTATCATCTAAAGTTAGCGATCAATCACATATGTGAATTTTCACACGTGACGGACGCTCATTACACTCTTAACAATTTATTTTCGTAGTTAGAAGCTGCTGTTTATATTAGATGTACTAACGAAGGGTAATTAATATTATCTACATTATATTATTCAATTGTCTCCTACATACTGTGAGCTATGATTTATGAGAAAGAAAATATAAGATGTTATGGCCTTCTGTTTCCAAACCACCGATATTAATAAAGCTTAACTTGAGGGCTTCCGCGGCCGTCGTCCGTGGTTGGATTCCTGGCTTCCGGTTGGATCCGTGGATTTCTTCTGCTGCCGACGTTTATATTTAATTTTCATTGTTACGTTCATCAAATTCACTTTTCATGTTGCATCGGAACTTCTTAAAGTTTCACTTGGCCTTGTCTTGAACCAAAAAGGTAAGCGAGGACTAAAACCATCAATCACTGAAGCACAAATCATTCCAGATTTATTTGCAATCGCAGTAGGCTGTGATTTTAAGTTAACAGGTTGTAGAGTCGTGTTGTTCAGAAACGAATCGTTCATTTCGACCGATTAGTATTAAGAAAGATCCAAACAGGTTCGTTATTTAAGTACGAGACGTGTTCTTTTGCTCGTTAAAATTGGATCTAAAAGCGTTTGATTGGATCCGCAGTGTTCTTTCGTTGGAAGTTATTCTGTCTAAATGGAACATGATCCGTAATTCCTTTGCCCCTTTGGATCATTGAAATTTTGTGATTCAATAAACGGATCACGCATATACTGCGCTTATTGCTATTTTAGGTTAGTTAACTGTATGAATTTAAAGATTTAAAGTGACAAACGCTAAGAATACTAATATTGTTGGAATTGTGGGCTCGGGGCGCCCAGGTACTTCGATAAGGGTCGCCCGGAGCACTCGTGGCTAATACCACTGCGAACTATTTCAGGGCGACCCCGAATACTCTGGGACGTTAAGCATGATAAGCAACACGCGGTGAATTTTATTTCATGTGTTTTATTATCAGAAGGCATCAGGCCGCAATTTAATAAAATTTGTAGTGGAGACATTCCTAAAAAGTACGAATGTACGTTAAATTTTCAAAGCATGAAAACCGTTGACGGTCGTAATTTGACAGTTGATTTAATCGTCCACGAATGTATCCAATTTAACGTTTTTCATTAACTTTTTTAATTGAATTTTTCGCATGTAAAGCGACGCCACCGAAATCGGAACAAATACTGGAACCGAAATTAAATTAAAAAAAATTAAGAATCACTAACTGGCGCGTAGTTAATCCAATCGTAAACGGAGCTGTCCAATTCCGTGCGTCAGCGTTTCTCTTCTTCGTCTTCTCATTCCTCTTCTGTTATTGTAAACCTTTTTCTCGTGTACCTATTTAGAGGCGCATTCACTCGTGAAATGACGAGATTCCCACAGTGACACAAGTAGCCGTGTCCGATGTCGTTAACGCCGGCCCTTATTATTAAAAACGGCCTGCGTCATTCCGATGCGATGGCCCCTCGTCGTAATTCGAATGGTTCGAAAATAACGACGATTGTTTCTCGCTTAAATTGCCTATACATACGTATATAATCGATTGTTTCTGTCCGAATTAAAGGGATTAGTCCGGATCGGAGAAAGAAAGGTCGTCACGCGTCCGTTTACCATTTATTTATGCATTTATTCAGCGCCAACGGCGAGATGCCGATACTTTCATTTTCGCTTCGCAAACGCGCTCAGATCAAGATCACTTCTTTTTTGTCAATTTCACCGGCTAGAAAAGGCGGAATGTAGAAAGCAGGATATGAGAGGTTTTTTTTTTTGCTTCATCGTTCGCGCGATGATAATTGCTATTCTTTAGATCGCCGTGCGCCGCGCATTTTCTCGCCAGGGCCTCTAATTGTTACGTTTATAAGCAAGTATGAATAATAAATAAATTTAAGGTGTACAACAATTTCATTATGAAGGCTGATTTGATGCATGTAGCAAAATACATACGCTGCGTGTGAATCTTGCAGAAAAAAATGCATGGACTAAGGTCCGGGGCAACGGCGACGGCGCAGCGTCCATCAGGATGGGAGACGGCGACGCCTCTTGATCGTAATCGTAATCGTCATAATGACTAAGGTGCCAAATTCCGCTCGGATTATTTATATGAGCTTGTTTACAAAAATTTGCTTGCTTAACTAGGTGGCGAAATAACCCTGAGTGTGCGGAATACTTGACAATGCTTGCGTTCCAGTTTCATAGCCCGCGCGTCGCTTTTCGCGGAGTTCTCGAGCTTCGTAACTGGAATATGATTGCGCACTGATTATGCATAAAGTTAATTATTTATGTAACTGGGCTGCAGCTATTCCTTAACTGATCAGTCGTGATCATACTCCGCGTTAATTATTTCCGTAATTTTTAAATCGTTTTATTAAGAATCTAATCTAATTGCCCATTTGACAATGCGTCTGCTCCCAAAAAGATAGGTTATTCCCCGATTGGTTTCCTCCGATAACGATCTTGTAATATTTGCGAGTCATTCATCTTTTAATTAATTTATTAATTCTCCGTTCTCTTGATAATCAATTATCGCTATTTAATTATCACCGAAGATAACGCCCAAGTCCTCGGTAATTAATATCGGAACAACATGTGTTAAGCGTCGGCCTCCAAATTACCTCTCCGCGTCCCAAATTGTTTCGGTTTCCAGGGTCGGACTCACGTATCTGAATCGGGGGAGAAGAATAAAATGTTTTCGTTTTTGAAAAAAAAAAAAAGAGAGAAGGTCCTTCATTTCCTAATTAGTTATTCACGTGATCCTCTTGACGTAGAGCACGTCGGTCCCGAGTCGAAATTATAAATTCAGGGACGGGCGGGCAAGAATGCCCGCGTCGCCGGGGACACGGTTAGGCTGGTATTTGTGATGAACACGGATGGTTGGCATTCCTGGCGGGCCGTTATCAGCCGGGTGAGATCTGTAACTATCCGTACCCGACTCAGCTATGCGGCTCCAGACGTTTACGATTAATTAAAATTAGATTGCAGATAAGATATCAAATTCAGGCGGCCACGCTCCGGCCCGGAGCGGTCCGGGCACCCTGGATTAAAAATTCCCCGAACTAACGAGCCGTCCTGACGAGGGTGGACCTGATCTGTATGACTTGGTATCTAGTTAAAGTTCAAATTTATTTGTCTGCGCGAATCGTTAAAGTGGTAAATATGGAAGTAGGCGTCTTTTGATAAAGCAAAAGAAAAAAAAAACAAAACACAGCAAAAAAAGTCGGTATTAAAGTGAAGTACTCTTATTTTTCTATGAAAATGCATCGGCTTGGCATCAATTTATCATTTTTTCTCAAAATAAATGCCTTAGCCCGTTTTCACGTAAAAGTTGACTGCAATTCGATCTATCTGGGCCTTAAAATAGTTAGATTGTCTCTTCACGCCAAGAAAACGTTTCCTCACTGTAAGCTCAATGAATTTAGGATATTTATATATTAAATTGCTTGTGGTCTCATTCTACTAATATGTAAAAATTAAAACAAAAGTATTCAAGCTCAGATCAACTAACAACTTTACAAATTTTCGTACGGGTATGACTACGGGGTTCGTAAATAATACTCGTCGACTAATCTTAAACACTTCACAATCGCCTACACAACAGAAAGCACGAAAAATACTCTGTAACACTTATTTTAACAAATTGATTTTAAATAAGAACTGTACCGGTAGCGGCCGATATTCGTTTTTATAGTAAATGTGCTCGCTTTCAAAGACGCGCGGAAAAGTCCAGAGTCTTCGCGTACGAACGGGAATGCTTCGCAGCCTTCCCGAAACTAAAGCGGAAGCGTCCCCGGCAACCCTTCTCACAAAGGCTGGCGAAGTACCTGAGCGCTCCGAACCCAACGCTGTAATATTATTAATTCATACATTCATTTACGGTTTCTCTCTTTTTTTTTTTTGTAATTACGCCTCTGCAGAAGAATGTAATCCAAGATGAAGAAGTTCAATCAATTATAAATTTATTACGCTTGAGCATCAACTTGTTTCTTTCTCTCTAAACTATTGGCTTTAGATGATAAAGGTAATAAAACTTATATTTTCAGCTTTTTCTAATGCCTTTTATTTTTACACATCAGTTCTGCAATTATCGGCGAGCAAGAACTTTACGAACGTAAACAGTCAACTTCAAAATTTGATTGTGAACTGTTTGCCTGAAGTGTTAACTCGAAGAGATACTGACGCGAGCATTAAATGTTGGTCCTCAATGTCACAGTCAAAACGTCACTTTTAATTAAAAAAATTAAATATCTCATGTTTTACCGAGAAATTTCCGAAAATTAGTTAAATAATTAACGAGACTACTTTTAATATTCAAAATTAAGCCATCAGTTTACTTATTTTCAATAAAATACAAGTTCAGTGCCAGCAACCTTGAATACGGTCAGTGACGTTCAAAATTTATTGCTCGCGACTCTGCGTTTGATCCACATTTGATTCCTTGCGTTACTGGTTGAAGATTATCGGTAAAAATTGTCGACAACCATGTAGATAAGGAGTTTAGGCACGTCGTCTTGCGGCCCATTTTTTTTTTAATATAAAATTGTCAGGATGACAGATAGCAACCAGACTGTTACCTAAAATGCCATCCCGAACGAACCTATAGTGACTGTATCGTCACGCTAACGGCGATCCACCTTGTTGTGAAAAGCTTTCGGAGTCGTAGGGGCGTAGGTAGAGCTTTTAAGCAATCGGATTATAAAAATATACCTCTTTATTAAACTTTTCTTATATTAAATCTCTGGGGGGTTGAGGTTCTTCTGCCAGTCCATGTTTCCGTTCGTCCTCGACGCAGACTGTGCAGGGAGTTGTATGGGTTGGACGTACTTCGGCACTGTTGGCCTTGAGGTGTTTCGGTGTACCTTACCCATGGCTTCTCTGCGGTGTTTAAGATTGATTGCTTTGGTAGCGAGGCGATGACAGAAATTGAATCTGAGTCGAGCTCCGATGGCGAAGGCGGAAGACGGCGATAGACACTTCAAGGACGCATCGTAACGTGGACTAAGGTCCAGGGACAACGGTGACGATTATAGTCCAGGGGAAACGTCGACTACCATCGTTGGGAGAGAGCAAGGATCTTTTTGTGAAACCCACTGACAGCTTAATTGCTTCGGCATCTAGCCAGCACAAGGTATAAACGTGTGTAACTACTCCCGTGAATTGTCGCTAAGTAATTGGGGAATTCCGCTAATTAAAGTGTTTTAGAGGTAATTCTTTGCCCCGTGAACTTGTTGAGTTGATTGAAACAGCTCCTTCCCAGCGGATTTTCCCGTTACTGCAATTAAAACAGTCATATATTTAAGCAGCGCCATTTTTACGACCCATGTTTATATCAGGTTTCTTTGTTCTTACAGAGAAATCCGCTTTTTCCTTTGGGTTCTACTCTTAGTTCAGTTTCCATTCTCGTTGTTCGAACCTGTTACATTTCGACGGCCCGTTTGATCGTCGAGCGAAGGATAATTTACTCGAAGTTTACTGAAGGCCGTGTTCTACAGATAATTCTGTGCCCAATGAGCTCATTAAGTTGATTTAAACAGCTCATTCCAAGCGGATTTTCCCGTTACTGCGATTAAAACAGTCATATATTTAAGCAGCGCCATTTTTACGACCCATGCTTATATCAGGTTTCCTTGTTCTTACAGAGAAATCCGCTTTTTCCTTTGGGTTCTACTCTTAGTTCAGTTTGGATTCTCGTTGTTCGAACCTGTTACATTTCGACGGCCTGTTTGGTCGTCGAGCGAAGGATAATTTGCTCGAAGTTTACTGAAGGCCGTGTTCTACAGATAATTCTGTGCCCAATGAGCTCGTTAAGTTGATTTAAACAGCTCCTTCCCAGCGGATTTTCCCGTTACTGCGATTAAAACAGTCAGATATTTATGCAGCGCCATTTCTACCACCCATGCTTATATCAGGTTTCTTTGTTCTTACAGAGAAATCCGCTTTTTCCTTTGGGTTCTACTTTTAGTTCAGTTTCCCTTCTCGTTGCTCGAACCTGTTACATTTCGACGGCGTGTTTGGTCGTCGAGCGAAGGATATTTTGCTCGAAGCTTACTGAAGGCCGTATTCTACGGATAATTCTGTGCCCAATGAGCTCGTTAAGTTTATTTAAAGAGCTCTTTCCCATCGGATTTTCCCGTTACTGCGATTAAAACAGTCAGATATTTATGCAGCGCAATTTCTACGACCCATGCTTATATCAGGTTTCTTTGTTCTTACAGAGAAATCCGCTTTTTCCTTTGGGTTCTACTCTTAGTTCCGTTTCCATTTTCATTGTACGAACCTGTTACATTTCGACGGCGTGTTTGGTCGTCGAGCGAAGGATAATTTGCTCGAAGCTTACCGAAGGCCGTATTCTACGGATAATTCTGTGCCCAATGAGCTCGTTAAGTTGATTGAAACAGCTCTTTCCCAGCGGATTTTCCCGTTGCTGCGGTTAAAACAGTCAGATATTTGTGCAGCGCCATTTCTACCACCCATGCTTATATCAGGTTCCTTTGTTCTTACAGAGAAATCCGCTTTTTCCTTTGGATTCTACTCTTAGTTCCGTTTCCATTCTTATTGCTCGAACCTGTTACATTTCGACGGCGTGTTTGGTCGTCGAGCGAAGGATAATTTGCTCGAAGCTTACTGAAGGCCGTGTTCTACAGATAATTCTGTGCCCAATGAGCTCGTTAAGTTGATTTAAACAGCTCTTTCCCAGCGGATTTTTCGTTACTGCGATTAAAACAGTCAGATATTTATGCAGCGCCATTTCTACGACCCATGCTTATATCAGGTTTCCTTGTTCTTACAGAGAAATCCGCTTCGCTTCATGCGACTCCTGCAGGCGGTTCGCAGTGGCGTAACATCCATCTCCTGGCGCCCTTTGAATCTAGACCACCCCACCCCGTTTTTCCTTCTGAGAAGCTAGCTCGGGACAGCTGATTGTCTCTTTTGTCAGCGCTAATTTGCATATGTTGGTTTTCTAAATAGTTTAGGAGGTAAAGTAGAGTCTTTTAAAAGGTAGTATAGTTAACAACTGCAGTTCCGAATTCGGCTCGGTCTATATATGCCGTTTTTTTTTTTTTACAAAAATCTGCTTACTTGACTCGGTTGTGAAATAACTCTGAGTACGCGGAATACGTGCATGCTCGCGTTCCAGTTTCATCAACCGCGCGTCGTTTTTTGCCGAGTTCTGGGTGTTACCGTCGTAATTTTTAAATTGTTATCTAAAAAAATCAAATCGTGATAGTGTTGAGAAGGTAACGGCCATTCCATTCGCGTTTCTTCTCCTTTGACATTAGACACAATTGCGCAATGTGTCAAGATCTGCACAAAAAAAAAAAAAATCGCGAACTTACTTTGCGTATCCCTGGAGGACTAAATAAGAAAATGTTTGGCGAGAAAAGTAATTTAAAGTTTAATTTTTAATCTAAGCGTTTTAAGGAATTGAAGAAATCATGTCTTTGTGTTGTGCCGAAACAATAATCATGAAATTTGAACCAAATTTTCTGACATCTATATTTTTTAGTGAAACCAACAAAAAGTCACTCTAACATGGCCGACTCTAAATACCAAAAGGTGGTGAATAAAAAATAGTGTTTTTTTGGTTACGCGATTGAAACTTTTGGTTTGTTCTGATGAGAAGAACATAACTTTTTCGGAATACTCACTGCAGTGATTCGAATATGTATATGAGTGCGGTACGTCCCAATGGGCCCAGCTTTATATGTTGTTGTGTGTGTGTGTGAGTGTATGGTACGAGTCTATTAACGACTGGCGTTTTATTCTTCGTTTTTGCCGTTGGTTTTCGCGTTCGATGGCGGCGGTTTCATGGCCGTCTGCGATCGCCATCTCTGGCTGGGTTCATCGGTGCCCTAGGCGTTCGTCCGTCTGCCAGTAACGAGCCTTCCCGGCTGCTCTTTTTATTTCCACGGCCTGCTTTGCATTCTACCCGTCCAATAACTCGGTGCTCCCGGTAATTGTCCGTATTTCGTCAATTAAGCCAGGACCGGACTTCCGCTAACCGAATTACGGATTCTGCATTAATGATGCGTGGTCTCTGTCTCTCTCTCTCTTTTTCTCTCTCTTTCCATTAGAGATGGTTGTGCATGCTTTTAATTATTAAAGATCCACTTAACGGCTTCGCCTTCTTCACTACCGACGCGACGCCGGCCGACGCCGACCTCAAAAACGCGTCGTGAATTATTCAACCGCCGATGTGGGTTACACCTACGCGATTACGCGAACTTTTCAATCCGTCGCGACGCCGGCCGCCGCCGCCGCCTCGACGCCGCCCGAATTCCGAGAGCAAAAGAACGAACTATCTGAAAAGGAGCGAAGCGATAAATCATTTCGGCCTTATCGAACAGCGCATCGCAACTTCGCACGCCACTGAATAAACCGACGCGTAATTAAAGAAGAAGATGAAGAAGAAGAAGAAGAAGAAAAGCAATCGGAACTTCAATCGTAGAGGACCTTGAACCTCTCTCTCTCTCTCTATAAGTGATTAGAAAGTCATCTCTGCACGGGAAATTCCCAACAACTTCGGTCGGTTATGCTTTCTTCTTCTTGCGAATTTTATGAATTCCGAGGAAAAAAACTACAATTAACATCGTCTGATGAGGAGTCTCTCATCGGCAGAAAGCATCAAAGTATATTTGGTCTTGATGGATCCCAAGACAGTGGCGTGCGCTTTTACTTTCGTCCTCCGTGCGCCTGGCCGGAAACTTTCCTCACTCACTTTCATCGGACGCGCGAAAGGACGACGGACACGAAGAACAAACACCTCAGCAGCGAACCGAATCCAGCTCAATAACCGCGGCGCACTCTTTCACTCACGGTGAAGGTCACATTCACCACGTCGCTGCACGACCATTATCGTAGCGCAATTAATCGCCGCTCCACTTTAAATTACATCTCGAGCGCGGCTTTCGAGCATTCGACTTCTTCGTTTTCGCAACAGTCGGTGAGCCCGACGCAATTAGGCGCGTCTTCAGAGCGTGGTGCTCCGGAAGAACTTTGGAGCAAGGACCTGCGAGATTCCGAATCTCACGTTAGGCCAAGAAGATTTCGTGCTCTCCGTTAGCACTCGACTTATAAATCTTCTTTGTTTTAAACAGGCCAAACAAGACATACATTCTCCGCGCTTAAAAGCTTGAGACTGCCCTGAGAAAAGAAAGTGTCGCGTGTTGCTAAATCAATCATACTTTTGAGTTTGAATGTGAGAAATGCTATTTTTTACTTGAAAGAAAAATTCTGTTGTAATCAACTTATAATTAAAGGGCTTTTATTGATATTGGATGTCGTCGTCTTTTCCCCTGGACTGCTCTGTCGTCGCCGCGGGATGTACTCTCCGTCCTCGGAGTCGAAGCCGAAGCCGTCGCCAGAAACTGAAGATTACTCGGGTCTGGCCCGGTCGATCGTTCACCCCCTTCAAAGTAACGCAGAAGTTTTCATCACGACTTTCCCAGCAACCCGGACTGACAGAAAAAGAAACCCAATCCCCAGAAATCTATTTAATTTTAATCTAAATTAAATAAAGAGGTATATTTTTGTTATCGAATTGTTTTAAACGCTCTACCTACGCCCCTACGAGCCGAAAGTTTTGTCGTGACATGGTGAAGGCGCAAAAGGCTTTGCGTTTGAGTGTTTGATAGCTGTTTCAGGCTACCCAGGAGAAGCTATCAAATACTCAGCGAACCGTTGACATTTAACTCAATTCTTCGAAGTATGCGTGCAAAAATAATTTTAAACTGCTTCAATTATGAAAAACAATTACAAATTTCAAAGAGATTAGGCTAACGGCTAACCAAGTATTAAATTAAAAGACAAAGGCAGAATGGAATGGATGGAATTTGGAAAAGATATAAAGATATAACAAACAAATCAAAGTTTTGGAGAACAGTATAAACAGGAGTAAAAAAATGATAAATTTAAAATTGTAACAAAAAAATTTAAAACAGAAATGTTGTGAGGAAGAAAACTTTGGAAAACAATAAGGGGTAAAAAGAGGAGTAAAAAAGGGGGTAAGTAAATATGAAATTGTAATAAAAAGATTAAAACATAAACAGAAGAAACGGTAGAAATTTGGTGCAAGTTTAAAACAAATGCGTTTAAGAAAAACTCAAGCCTATTTATGAACGAATCTACAGAGGAAAAGAAAATATGTATAGAAAAAGAAGAATGATTGAAGAAATAATTAAAATAATTAAGACACTAAACTAGCGAAGCTGTCGCCAGTACAGACAGTGAGGGTTATCGCCAGAATTATTAAAGTAGGGTAGAAACAAAATAGAAATAGAACAGTTATTTAGAGAATAAATACCCAAAATCTGGAGGGAAACGTGTAATCGTACCAACAAATAAAAATAAATAGGGCAACAAAAGCAAGAGTGAAAACGATTACCTTAGGTTCAGAGACTGTACAAGTAAATACATCCCTCGTGTGCTACAATGGATTTATTCAGCACCAATTTAAATTGTTATAAAAAAAGAATTACAAATAAAATACATAAAAGTATAAAAAAATTTTGAAGAAAAAGGGAACACAATATTTATATAAGATAACAATTACTATACCTTTTAGGCAGAACGCAGTAACAGAGACGGTGGGGTACCCCGGGGGGGACTTCGATTAAATTCTGGGCATCGAAACTGATGTATAAACACGCACCTAATTATTACCCTGAAGGGGTTACTACATGGTTAAACTGCCATGGCAAAACAACCGGATGGGTAAACGGCTGGTAGATACTTTTTAATTTCGCATTCTCTCAGGTCGCGGTGCCTAATTTTTACAAAAATTTTCTTGCAAATCGTTTTTGATTGCAGTGAAAACCTCGAGCAGCCTCTGTACAGCTGTTTCAGCCCTGCTTGGGGCTTCGTCGGCAGAGACGTAGCTCGACATTCCCACTGCAAACAAAAACGACTTGTCCAATTTATTAGCAATCATTATGCTTTGATTTATTAGAAGCAAATCCGCTTCAATTTTTCTATCCTACTGCAATGTCAGGTCAAAAAGCGACCGTAAGATGTCGCTGTTTTTTCTCTTCCTATTTCTTACATTAAAAAGTTGCACTCTTCCTCGCTTAACTTACAGACTTCGCAAAGGTTGACAAAATCAGGAGCAACTCCAACAAGTTTTAAAATAAATTTAGCACGGCGGGGAGACGTATTCGTACCAGTGGCGTAGCTACAGGTCAAGCCGCCGGGTTGCAAAATTTTTAACAACGTTAAATAAATTCAAATTAAAAAAGCGAAACTAAAAAAAAGTGGTAGAAGTGATAAGTGCCAAACTTTTAAGTTAACAAAGCACCCAATAAAAAACCAGCAGGCGGAATACTTTTAAACTGCACTTTTGCCCAAACCAATTAAAAGCAGTGTTGCAACCAGTAAAAAAAATACGATTCAATGAGACCACACAATGATCAAGAATGACTGAGTTGGCAATACAATTAAGATTAAAATTGCAAACGGATGTTCCATTGATTTAACAGACGTTTGACGTAAGAGTGTAGGTTATAGTAATAAAAAAAAATAGTACATTAATCTAAATCCTGTTTCCGAAAATAGACAGCTTCAATGATGTTAAAGTATTGTGTTGTTCTGTAAAGAAAACCATTTTGGTTTAAATTAATTAATTAATTTGAATTTGGCATACCAAATGATGTTTGTCAATAATCCTTTTAGATGACAGCTGTCAGTGTCTATCTGTCAACAACCGCAAGTTAATCAAATTCTACTATTTAAAAATAAAGTTCGGTATTGTCATGCTTGATCATTTTGGTACGTTTTCATCGTGCCAAAAATTAATTAAATTTCGAGTGTATCCAATTTTCTTTTCTGACAGCATCATCCGTATATACTTCATTTGGAACTTTATAAAGTGTAATCAGATTAGTTTTAGATGCTGTACTTCAATGCCCTCTTCTCTTATCGGCTGTTAAAAATAATTGCCATTCTATCCTTCGATTTCGCAAAATGTGACCTGCTGAGTGTAGGTTTGGTACAGTTTTGACATTTAGTTTAACTTTTAGTTTCAGACCCTCTGGCGTCTTAAGTCGCAATTAATTTAAGCGCAGGTCGTGATCATTAAAATTTAATTTCTTTGTTTCAAATGGTAGGCGCCTATGACATCCTGGCGTTGCGTCGTTACGTCAACCCCTATTGCTGCGCCACTGATTCGCATGGTTTCTACGGGTAATGCGATCTTAAATTATTGTTTAGACCGTAACGTACCCTGTCCAGCTCTTATCTACTGGGAAAGTTTATATTGAAATTAAATAGATTAAGTGCCACCGCTCACAAAAACAAATTTCTTAATTTTGATCATAGAAACTCATGTAAGGTTTCAAACTGTTCCCAATGAAATTCTCACTGCAGATATCAAACAAAAAATTCCCCACATGTATTGGTTCTGTTGTAAACGGACTTGTTACGGATGCTTGTTGTCTTTCTTGGTTGATGATGTCCAGTTCAGTTTACGATGTTTCACCTTTCGATTTGACGTTGGAGATGCCGCCTTCTACGTACAGCGAGTTCTGTAGGTTTCTGCACATCCTAGTGGCTTCAAGCCTGACTTAAGTTTTGATCAGTTACGGTTCATTATGTTTTATTGATCCACCCATATCATATTGCACTTGTAACAAAACTTGTGTTTTAGTGTTAGTATTAGCTGAGGTGAAATACCCTGGAATTACAACTTTACCTTGACACACGAATATTGTATTGTATTGCAAAATGATTCATTTTGAGACCTTGTTGGACGTCAGTTAAGAAATTTAACTGACGTCCAAAAAGGTCTGAAAGTGAATCATTTTGCAATACATTCAAAATCGTAAGTGAAAATGATTCAATCCAATTAAAATTTTCAAAGTCTCAACTAAAATAACATACCAATACGTCTCGAACATTTCGGATTGCAACGGAAAATTAAAATAAAAAAAAAATGCTTCAGAAAAAACTGAATCAAGCATCTGTGTACCTATGTATGTCTTGAAAAGGAGTTAGTGAAGGCCCCTCAAATTAATTTTGCCTTGTTTATAGAAGCTACCCGAAGTCTATTCATCAGTTGAACCAACTGAATTGTCTGCGAGAAATACATAGATCCTAAAAATTCAATTTCCTCGTTACATTTTCGCCGTAACGAACGCCCTGATTGCTCGATTTTAATCGCGGCCAATTAGTTTCGCCGTGCACCTAAGCCGGCTCGCAATTAATGTGCCACGAGGTCTCTCTCCACGTGCAGGAGCATCTTCGGCGATCGCCGTGCGGAACGTGCTTAATTAACAAAAAGAAACTATGAATTTTTAATCGCATTTTCCCGCTCGGAAAGTCAATTAAGTTCGGGGACAGGAAACGATGATGGGGTGTCGACGACGCGACGCCGCGCCGTACAGATATTTTCGACGCGACGCTTTCATAAATTATAATGATCCTTGATGGCCGATTAAATAATATCGTTGTTGAAAATCGCAGTTGAAAACTGTTCCGAAACTGTTTGAGAACCACTGGCGTACAGAAAAATTTTCGACTTGCCAGAGGTTCTCAAACAGTCGTGGAAAAAATTTCGAAAACTACTAACTTTTTGTTAAGGACATATAAGCTCCTGGACAATTTATTTTAGATCAAATTAAAGCAGGGATGTAACAAGAACAAATTCGGTTGGGTTTCAGAACAGTAGTTCTAAACAGCTGAATCACAACAAACGCCAAGTCAGATGACAGAAAAATATCTGCGATCCAATTTTGGCAATTTTAAATTTTGAAAAAGAACAGCTCTTTTCAATAAACTGATTTCAAAGCGTTGTTGACATTTTCTTTTGCCGTTAATAAATAAATAAATTCGGTTTGTTCTTGTGCTACTTTTGCGTGTGTTTCTTGCTTAGCCTCTTGTTCCAGTTAACACCGCAGGAAATTCTACATCGCAGGAAAGTAGATAATTTGCTTTCACTCGTTTCAGGTGAACTTTATTAATAGCGATTATCTGGGATTGTCATTCATCGAATTATGTACACCGTTAATGTCGCCGCTAACACTTTTACTTTTATCTGCGCCTTTCCTCATCATCATCAGGTTCACGAACCTGTCGTGATTATTCGCATTTTTATAGGCTTTTTTTCACGAAGAGTTTCACTTTTCACCGCTGGATACATCGAATATTTTTATTGCTAGAATCCGTCGAAAATGTTGCTTTCTAAATTTTTGGAAAACGAGTATCTAGTGATGACCCGGCCGACCTCGTCGAAAGCGACGAGGCGGCGCGGCGGCGTCTTCCGTTTTTTTTTCCAACTGTTTCTTTTTTTTTTTTTTGTTGCGTGGAAGTGACTTTAGATTGTACGGCGCGGCGGCGGCGGCGTTACAGTTGGAGGTAAGCAGTTTTTATTCATAATTAAAACGAATGTACGAATTTTCACTGGGCCCCACCCGAGCTTCGCTATAAAAGCCTCGGACGTACGGTGGAAGACAACAGTTCTCGACCAGCTTTCACCGTCTAATTCCAAGCACATCATCATGAACGCTGTTGTAAGTGTTAATTAAGGAAGTGTCGTGTGTCTGTGACTCATTCATGTGATGCAGGAGATAAAGAAGCAATTTTAGTTGTACACGGGGTGTAGTTAAAAAGTTTTTTTTTTTCTATTTGTTGCAGACCGTTTCTATCATCCTGTCTTTGGCTTGCTCTGCATACGCAGGATTAGAAGCTGGAGGATATGGTGGTGGTGACCTCGGTGGACATGCCGGTGGTGATCTCGGAGGTGGAGACTTAGGACACGCCGCCGCTTTAATTGGTGGCGGCGGCGGAGACCTCGGCGGACACATCGGAGGCGGCGCTGATTTTGGCGGACACCTCGGCGGTGACTTTGGCGGTGGCGATTTAGGCGGCCACGATCTTGGCGGCGGCGGCGGTGGAATCGAATTTCAGGCCCAACACGGCGGTGAAGAGCACGTTGAAGTACCAACTAAAACCATAGAGTACACCAAGCCCGTCCCTGTCCAAGTTGTTAAGAAAATCGGCATTCCCGTACCACATCCCGTCGGCATCCCCGTGCCTCAGGTGATCAAAGTACCCGTTCCCCAACCCTACCCCGTACACGTTGGAGTGCCCCAGCCCGTCGCCATCCCCATCTACAAGCTCGTACCCCAAGAAATCGAAAAGAAAATTCCGATCACCGTTGAGAAACCCGAACCCCACTACATCGAGAAACCTTACAAGATCGAAATTGAAAAACACTATCCGGTGCCGGTGGCCAAGCCCTACCCTGTCCACGTGCCCGTCTACAAACACGTCTACGTTTCGTCGAAGCACTACGGGGGCGGTCATCACTAGAAGCATCCGGACCGGATCAATCGCCACGTCATCTCACCGCCATTTGTTTATAGTCATTCACATTGTTGAGTTCTTGTTGTATCTTTTGTTTTTGTTGACGTTTTTATTTAATAAATAGGTTTTTACAAGTCGCATTTTGCTTCCGTACACCCGTTACAAATCATGGAACTTCCGGTTTAACAAAAAGCACTAAAGAAAAGGATCGTCAGAACTCGTTCGTTGAAAAATCGCTTTGGAAAACGTTCCCAAACCGGAAGTGACGGTAAAAATCTCTACCTAATTACATATATTAAAATGGGGTTCTTTTTATTTTTCACTAAACACCAAACTTTCCAGGGTTTACTTCCGCTGAAACGGAATTTACTACAGCGACTCCTAAACTGTGGGGCATAAAAGTGCCGCGCCGTTTGTAGCAAACACTTTCCCTCTACAAAGTTTTTTTCTTTTTTAAATATTTTTAAATATAAATATCGACATTTGGAAATTGTTTATCGGATTCATTAACGAATTCTGCCTTTGTTTTTTAAAATGTTTTTGTTATTTCAATTCTTCGCTTTACAATTCGCCATAAATTTGCATTTAAATCGAAAATGACGCGATGAAATATGTCTTTTCGAGAGCACTTCAGCAGAATAGAGAAGGTGTAAGGCTTCCGGAAAAGTGGGAACTGCGTGTCGCTAGGAGGAAACGAGTTCGAAAATGTGTCACAAAAATGGAAACAAGCCATTAATTAAATATTTCCACCGGTGATGGTGACGTGATTATTTACCGCCGCGATTAATTAATTGATACTACAAAGTTATCAGTTTAATTTGCGGTGCTAATTGATCTCGTGCAAGCCGTGAAAGAAACGGCGTCAAAGACTTAATGTCCGCGTTACGCTTATGATGTTACCAGACGTTTCAATTAGAGAAGTCGAACGTTGCCAATCCGACTCCGTTTCAGTTTCAATTTTTCATTGCAAAAAGTAAGCAGGTGCTTTTATTACACAGCGAAAAATTATGCAGGGTCAAATCCCTTCGTAATAATCAAAATAAACCGTTAGGTGTAGGGCTTAGGTTTAAGCACGGTACAGAATTAACAGGTATTCAAACGGCGCATTCGAAACGTGCACACAACTGTACACTGATGAAAAATCTGCGGAGTTATGAAAAACGGAGTTAGGATGTTTACCCTTTAAACGTATGTAGTAGAGCAGAGTTAAGATTATTCTTGTTACAGTAAACACTCACTTTTAGATACAATTTAGTCGGAAAAAGAGAACAATAACGCCGAATTAGATGAAGATTAACAACTTTTCAGATAAAACTTTATCCATATTTAACACAGAATGGGCAGATTACAATTAATCCCAAAAATATTTATGTGTGTAAGAAAGAAATATTTTAATGTGCGGTTGCTGAGGGATTAAACACCGTTCACTCTCACGAATTGATGTTTGGCCGCCCTGCTTTCAGCTATCGCTCTCGTACATTGAGCTTACGCTTTCCTACACATACCAACACACAGCCGAGTGCTCTGGTTACATCACCTGTTGTATTGTCCATCGTGGGTTTAACGTTTAACTGTGCACCAGACTGTTTTGTCCAAAGCAATCCTTTTAGCTTCATTTCGTTTTACTCTTCCCTTCTTTTCCTGTTCATGAATATCTTCCCTAGTGCATCATTCCATGTTTCTTTTGGCATGCCTCTTTTCCTTTTCTTTGGTGTTGCTGGCGACTATACTTTTTTTTAACTGTAATTGAATTGTCTGGTCTTTGCAGACGTCCCCACTAACTCTTCTCTAGTGCATCATTCCATGTTTCTTTTGGCCTGCCTCTCTGCCTTTTCTTTTGTGTTGCTGGCGTCCATACTTTTTTTTTAACTGTAATTGACTTGTCTGGTCTTTGCAGATGTTCCCTCTCTCCATAAATTCCTGCAGCGCTTGTATGCCAAACTCTTCGCGAATACAAACATTCCGTACTTTATCCTTTCTCGTGACTCCTTTGACTTGTCTTAAATACTTACTTCTTTTCTAATGCTTGTTTATTTATTTGTCTTGGTTTCCATCTTCACTGATTGCGGCTTCTAGGTACTGAAATTCACTAACTTGTTCAATTTCTTCTCCTGCCATCACTACTTGGATGTTTATCTGGAGCTACTGACGATACTTGTTTTGTTTTTCCTTATTCATCTTCATGCCATTTTCTATTCCATACATTTAGTTTCTCTTGTAGATCTTCCTCGTTTGTTTTTGTTATGAGCACGATGTCATCAGCAAATGCACATTCAGAGATTTCCACTTTTTGCGTAGGTATGTTTTTATATCCTACGTAGAGTCTTTTTGATTTAGTGTTGCGAGATCTCATAATATCGTCCGTGAAAGATACGTATAACAACAAAGGGCTCAGACTTCCGCCATGCCGCAGACCTTCTGAAGCGGTGAAAGCCCTCGAACGCCTGTTCATACTTATCGTAATTATTTTCTTTGCAAGGTACATATTTGTCATAACGCTAATTATTTTGTTGTTTACCTTTCTCTTCCGCAACTCTCTTCCGTAACTTTGACCTTGACACTCGGTCAAAGGCTTTTTCAAGGTTTGCCAAGGCTAAATAAATTCTACTCTTAGTGTTCAGAGTCTTGTTAATGATTTCTTTTAGTGTGAATACGTGGTAATGCGCGTTTGTTCTCCTTCTAAACCTTCACTTCACTTTGAAACTCTGATAGTGTTGGTTCTGCAATTTTTCTTAACTTTCTTTTTAGCATTTTCTCAATTATCTTCGTCATTATGTTTTCGACTGGCTGTACCGGTATGCAGGATATCTCTGTCTCGTTTTATTATATAAAGCTGAATCGAGATGGACATACACTCAGTGCACACTAGTGTAGCTAGTCGACGACGCTATAAGGTAATGGCTCTATAATTTTTGCATTCTTTCTTGTTCTTTTTTTTTTAAATTGTAAAGTATTAAACCCGTTTTATGGTAAGATGGTGTTTGATCTTCAGCCCGGGCTTTGTTTATCAGTGTACACACTTGTAGACCGTATTCTTTCATACTTTTCATCTGAAAATGAAAGAGTACGGTCTACAAGTGTGTACACTGATAAACAAAGCCCGGGCCGAAGAACAAATACCATCTTACTTGAAAATGGATTTAATACTTCCAATTTTTTTTTAAAAAAAGGGACAACGTCAAGGTCCTTGTCCCATGTTTTAGTGATTTTATTATACCTTTTATTCTTCCTGCAATATGGTGTTGTCATTTGTTTCAATTGGTTCTTCTTTCATATAACCTTCTTCTCGTATATTTCTTGTACAACAGGATAGATACTGTATTATTATTAACTTTTCGAAGTATTCCTTCCGTCTTTTCGTAATTTCTCTTTCCTCTGACAGTAGTTCCTCCTTTTTCACTTGTAATCATTGTGTATGCTTTTGTATCTTTCTTTAAAATTCTATAAAAAGCTCTTTGCTATTTTGTTCTAGTTTCTCGCAAAATTCTATCCAGAATTACTAGATTACCGTTCTTCTCTCTCGTTTATGATGTTTTTAATTTTCATCGGTTTTATTTCTTAGATACCGCGTTTCCTTCTTTGTTTTCACTTGTCTCTTCATTTCCTCCGTCCACCAGGCTGTACGCTTTTTATTTCTAGACGTTTTGAATGTTCCGCGCCTAGTCTTTGTTGCTGCAGGAATCGCTGACTTAAAATCTTCCCGCGTTTCTTCAATTCGAGATGCTTGTTCCTAATTTTGTGCAGTTTTTTTTTAATCACCAACTACCAATTAGTTCAGCATATACTTGCTGGTCGTGCGTTAGCTTCTTAATTTGTGCAATCGGATACTCTCGAAGTTTAAATTTTCTTCCACGTGACACTTCAGACTGTCTTCTTCATTTCTTCAATATCAAACCAAAACCACGCATACATAACATGTAAGTATTTGGGGAAAATTGCTGAACTCTTTTCTATAAGTTAAGTTACTTTTAGTTGTTTAGCTTGTAATAAAAAGGAAACCACCTACTTTACCTTCTTCTTGGGGTTAAAAAATTTACTGCCTCAAATCTAAAACGCGTTCCACGGATGGTCTCGAAGAAACTACCACGAAGAGTTTAAAAAGTGCTTGGGTTAGGACCATCATTTTTTCCTGTTCAGAAGAGAAGCGTCTCCTTTTGCATTTCACTACACAGTCTTTAATAAATAATAATTGAAGAGGCTCGAGATTATTTTTCTTTTTGTATTACGCACTATTAAGAGACGAAATTTAAAAAAGAAAATCAGCCGCAAATAATACATCGAGTGTACTTGCCTCAGATTGCTGATAGGTTTAATCGAAAGTTTTAATTGCAGTGTACGCTGAGAAAGCATTCGTCTTCTTGTCGATGACAGAAGTTGTTGAAGCAGCATGGTTCCATTGAAATTACCGGAACATCCATGCAATATACAGCGTGCTCCAAAAATAAAAGGACACAGAGGATTCAGGAGATCAAAACATTGCGATTTAGCTGAACTCAATTGCTACAAAAGATGAAGGAGTGTTTTCTTTTGATTCTTAAAGTCTTTTTCATATTGCTTTAAAAATAGAATTGGGGATGGTTTCTTGGGATGAGAATTAATAATTCCTTCTCAATAATGCAAGAGACAGAGGGCGCTGCGTACGTTGCCCTTGTCACTTTTGAGACTTTCACAAGTCTATGACTTAGGACCCCGTCGGGCAAAACACCACAGATTTAAAAAAAATGCCCCCTAACTTTTCTGGGAGCATACTCTCGGAATTTTTAATAAAACACTTAATGAGATGTGGCCCGAAAACACTGTCGGGACACTCTGCACATCCCTCCATTACTTATAATAAATAAAAAGGATTGCGGTATGTTTTCTTTTATGGCCAGATAAATAACATAAAAGTACGTCCTTGTATCATTAAATTTCACTAATCCAAATTCAAATTTGAATATCTGAGAGCGCTTTCTAGAGCAGTGAATCCAAGCCGCCATAAATTCCTCAAGGTTGGTCACGGTGGTAGACGTAGAGGTGTTCCGGCGTTGCATTCGGTATAGGCAGACGAAGATAAGATTTAATTCGTCACAAATATGTGGGGTGACATTAGCGCAAAACCTATGAATAGATTTGGATCTGTCAGCACCGGGTTGAGTGGCTGAGTGGCTGGCGTTGTCATAATGGAGAATAATTCGTCGATTTCGATTGTTTCTTCTTATTTGATCGATGACTTCCGGCAAACAAATTGTAGTATACCAATCAGCATTCACGGTTTCTCGATCCTCTAAAGCCACGGTTGCTACATGACCAGTTAAACCAAAGAAACAAGCAGTCATTTGCTTCGCAGCACTGCGTGAACGGACAACTTTCGTTGGTTTTGGTTCATTTTGAAATACCCAAACGGTAGATTATTGTTTACTTTCTGGCTCGTACGAATAGATCCACGTTCCGTCACCAGTAACGATGTTATAAACTAAATTTGAACGACCTCCATTGAATTTCTTGAGCATTTCTTCGCACCATTTGACACGACTCTGCTTTTGCGCTTCTGTTAAATTGTGTGGGATCCAACGACTGCAAAGCTTTCGTACGTTCAAATGATCATGCAAAATCTGGTGTATTGCTTTCATGTCAATGCGTAAGGATACTTGAATCTTACGGTATGTCACATGTCGATCTCGCTCAAGCATTTCACGCACAGCATCTACATTAGTGGCAACAACAGATGTTGATGGACGACCTTCACGAAATTCGTCACCGAGAGAGGTACGTCCACGCTGGAATTCGGCAAACCAATTGTAAATACTGCTCTTTGCTGGTACTTCATCTCCAAAAGCCAATTGAAGCCGATCGAGGCATTGTTTCGGCGTTAGACCACATTTGAAATCGTAAGAAATCATGGCACGAAAATTTTCGCGAGATTTCCATGTTTACACAAAATTACTTTTTCTCAAATGCTGTAGAAACAAAACTAGTTCACTTGGATAGGAACTGTCAATAGAATTATAGGCGAAAAACCTCAAATTTTTCAAATATGATAGTTGATAAACGCTAACAATTCTAGACCTACTAGATTCCAGAAAATTTTCCAGCAACCCACGTAAGTACTTAGGTACAACGCATTTCTGTACCGATTGGTCAAAATGTATATAACTTAGCGCCTGTCATTATTCAATGATGTCTTTGCGAATTGCAGAATAAAGTAAGGCTGGGAATCATATTCGAATAATTCAAATTATTCAAACATTCGGAATTGTTGTTGTTATGAGTTGCAGAAGAATGAGGTACCACAAGTCAAGTGCATGGGAGACATTACTTTTGATTATCAGTGTACTTCCGCATATTAAGACGTTTTCATTGCCATGAAACTTACGGAATTAATAACAATAAATCGTTTTCTTTTACTTCTTGATGATTTACGTTAACGTTTGCGCGAGAAGACTCTCAAATCGACAGTTAGTCAAAACGAATTAGAGCCTGAAATTAGTCCATTGTTTTTGAAAATTCACTTTCAGCGCAACCTATACGTTTATGTAGGTGCTTATTTATTAAGAGCATTATTTTTCTTAAATGAGAGGTCAATAATATTTTAGCGCGCCCGTAAATTAAAGTCGAAACAAAATTTGCATAAATTTCGCGTTTAAAAATAAGCAAGCAGTAACGCCGAACACAAATGATCTTAACTCTCTTATGCTTCTTTATTACACTTAATTTATTTAATTGTTCTGAGCTTGCTGATTTATGAAAAATTACTTTTTCTCAAATGCTGTACAAACAAAACTAGTTCACTTGGATAGGAACTGTCAGTAGAATTATAGGCGAGAAACGTCAAATTTTTCAAATATGACAGTTGATAAACGCTAACAATTCTAGATCTACTAGATTCCAGAAAATTTTCCAGCAGTCCACGTATCCATTTGAATTAATCTCTGGGAGTCGGTGTTTTTCTGCCGGTCTGGGATTCCCTCTCGTCCTCAACGCAGGCAGGGTAGAACTTGACTATGTCACGACGGAGCGGGTGGTCGTGTGGAGTGGATGCACTTCGACGTTGTGGTAGGAACTCGGTGGCCTTAAGTTGTTCTGCTGTGGACTTGTCGACGGCGGCTTCTCCGAGATGTTCGATTAAACGACTTTAGCGATGGCAATGTGGTCCTTCTCGCTGAGTCGAGAGACCAACATTGACGCGATTCAATTTCGAGGAAGACGGCGGCGACGTCCATCAGGGGTAGACATGGCACAGTCTCTTGATGGTGAATCGTGCTGACGATTGAGGTCCAGGCGCAACGGCGTCGACGTCTATCAGGGGTGGAAAAGGCACGGCCTCTTGAAAGCGAATCAATTTCACGATTAAAGTTCTGAATTGTGCTCGGATTACTTATACCGGTTTATTGACAAACATACACAAAAATATGTTGGCTTAACTAGGTCCTGTTATACTTTTGAAATAACACTTGAGTGTGCGGGAAGATTCCAACGCTCGCGTTCCAGTTTCGATGATCAAAAAATTAAGACGTGTTTCGGTGGCCCTAAGAGAGGGCCGTGTCCGTATGGGAACGCGTGTACACTACATGATATTTTCCTAATTAAATTTAGCGTGCGATGAATCATCGCTGCCCTTTTGCGAAACTAAAGCCGGCGCACGGCAGTATCTCTTGCGCGGCCAAATTATATTTTAATAACCGGTTCGCCTTTTTGCGTTCGCTCTTATTAACTCCTCTTGCACTCCCCGGTAACAACATGCAAAGTATAAGTTTCGGTTAATAAATATTGCCGACCGGAAAGCCGGGCTTGCTTGCATGCGCTTGTAATTAAAGTTTATTTGCAGCGTTTTTCAACTTTTTAGCGTCCACTGCGCGGCTGTTTATTAACCGAGCAGGCAAAACAGTGCATAAATTTCAAGCGGATTGTGATGGCCTTCGAATTAATATAATATTCAACCGACAACATCTGGACTGGTGGATGGTTTCGAGATTAACTCGACCTAATTCAATTAAAACGGAATAAATTTAAAATTGCCCGGTCACTTGAATTATGACATTATAAAAATTTTTGAAATTTCTAAGACGGCAGGTATAGCTCTTGAGGATTTTACTTTACGAACACACTTGACATCTACAATCATCTGTTTATCTTTAAAGATTATGAAATGGTTTAATTTAATTTTTATGAATACCCTAAGTAATTAGACTTTTTATTTTGATTTTAATCGTCATTCTGACCTGCAACCTAATTGTTTTTAACAAAAAACAATTGAATGTTACCGAGACCTAAAATTATTTGATTTATTTGAGTTTCTATATCAAATTAAGTCTCTTGTTTCTTCCAATAATGATTTCAACTTGTATTGTGTCCTTTAAGTTCGTTGATCTGTCGGACACCGACGTTTCGGTTTTATTAACACGAAATTCGGATTAAACCTACGGTTTCCACGAGCGTAACCAAAAGAGCGCCGCTCTAATCTACATGTGATAGTGAGCAGCGACCTGGTGGTGAGGAGTTTTTATTATTTTCGCGATTTGAGCGAATTCCTTTCACCGAACGGGCCCCACCCGGCGTTCGCTATAAAAGACCCATCAACTTTTCTAATGTCCATCAGTTCACTCTTCGTACAGCTCGCCGTTCACCGTTCTTCCACACGATATATCATGAACGTGCTCGTAAGTATCACGCGTTTGTTTTTTTTTTTTTTGTATTTGCTACCACTCGTTCATATTCCTAAATTGCAGAAAGTCTCGATAGTCCTGAGCTTGGCGTGCTCGGCATATGCAGGATACGCAGCTGGAGGTTTCGACCACGGAGATTTCGGCGGACATGACCTCGACGGTGGTGACGAGCACATACACGTCCCGGCTAAGACAATTGAATACACAAAACCCATTCACGTTCCCGTCGTTAAGAAAATTGGGATACCAGTTCCGAACCCAGTTGGTGTTCCAGTGCCTCAAGTGATTAAGGTACCCGTGCCTCAACCCTACCCCGTACACGTCAACGTACCCCAACCCATCCCCGTGACCATCTACAAACTGGTACCCCAAGAAATCGAGAAGAGGGTACCCATCGTCGTCGAGAAGCCCGTGCCCTATCCCGTCGAGAAGCCCTTCAAGATCGAGATCGAAAAGCATCATCCGGTTCATGTAGCGAAGCCCTACCCTGTGCACGTGCCCGTTTATAAACACATCTACCAACATCCATCCAAACACGGTGGTTGGCATTGATTTGGCTCCTCGGAATAACTGATCGTTGACTATTTTTATTTTCGTTGTTTTTGTTGATTGTTATTATTTTTTTTTTAATAAACGCTTTTTAAAATTGGCCTCGTACACTTTCACCGTCCTTCCTTCGGCGGTCATCATTAAGAGCATTCTGGGTTATTAATGGAGAGTAAGAGCGAAGAATCTGCAGGACTTTCTCCTGCTTCCAATCGATCTGAAGATTTCTCCGGCAGATTTATAAATTTCGATGAAATTGGTCAGCCGCGTACGTTGCGTGGAAGGAACGTGGACCAGCTGGCCAGCGGATATTTCGTTCCGAAATAAAGTGAAGATGCGATATGATTTATTCGAAACTCTGAAGGGACATCTATTAATAACTGCTAATACTTCTTTGTGGGGATCACTCTTATTTGCAGAGGTAAACGGTAGGTTTGAATTTGGCTAAAGCTGCTACGGTCGCCACATTGGAATTTATGCTGCAATTCCATGCATGTCTGTAAGGATAGTAAGACGATCTGTAAGCCTGTAAACTCATTAATTCGATTAAAAACGCAATTATAAACTCATTCATAATATACGATTTTGCGTAAGCAGCAACGCTATAAAGTAAATAGTTTCAAAAGTAAGTATCGTAACTTTTACAAAATTGACGTACAAATTCGAAAATGTTAATGTTATCAAAATTTGGATTGGATTTCTCTGAACTGGTTTTGTAAATACGAAAAGGTCGCACTCTAGAAAGGTACATCAGCAAATTGTTAATAGCGTTTCGAATCCACGAAAAGAGTACCTATCATTAGAAATGGGAAGAAACGATGGCTTCGGCAGAAACTCCATCTTTCTATTCTCATATTTCATTGGTTTTGGAATGTTTTTTATTTTTTTAAATGTTTCTTTGAGTGGAATCGTGCATAGGAATTATTCTTCAACAACCTTTGTAAAACTTGATTCTTATCCAAGGGATGATTTATGTGACAAAAAAATCTGACCCCTATCATATGAGGAGGGTTACGAAAATTAGGTCCTACCGAGTGCCGAAATGAGGATATAAGGCAAAGCTATTAAACACTTAGGGCCAAGGCGGTTTTGACCAACGTCCAACTGAACCAGGTTCAAAGTCAACAAAATCGCAACAAATTTTATTTATGAATGCATTAATTGCCATATGTCCTTGAGATCCTATGCGAATATGTGTACTTTGAGCTGGTTCAGTTGAACGTCAGTGTAAATCTCCTTGGTATAACTGGCCCTTAGCTATTCTTCGAAGAGTAAATCAAAACATCCGAACCTACTATGGACGTACACTTCTGCTATAAAGTTTTCGGAGTACGAGACATGCCACTGGCAGTAAGAAATTTTATGCTTTGCAATTATGAACCTTATAGCTTTTACAACCGTACCTGCTACCCCGATAATAAAACCGGTCATTGCAAACACAGCGATTTAACACAGATGCGAACTTATTCAACCAACTTGAATAATCTGCTAGAAAGACTTTCATTGTAGTTGGATGGATAAGAAATTTAACAAAATTTATTTTCTAAATATTATAACATGTGTAGTAAATAATGTGTGCATTATGAAATTAAAATTTCTGAAACTTTGGCAATTGAAATTAAATAAGTCAATAAAATAAAATCTGTTATTTTTCGTTAATTAAATTTAACTTCCTAGTTTCATTAAATACACATATGTTTTGCAACTAATTAATAGCTTTGTTGAGTAGAACTTCTTAGCATTTATATTATTATAATAAGAAACAAATTTAAATAATCTAGCTCATTCTATATATTTTTTCAAATACTCAAAAATCATTCACATATTTTCACAAAATAAATGTTATACGATTTAATCATTTTCTCTTAACTTCTAGATTATATTTACCTTTTATGTTTAGAGTTAATAAAATAAGTCACGGTATGTATAGATGCTTCATTTTAGGATCCGCAGAAAAACATAACAGCATAAAAGTCATAGGTTTTTATACGTGATATCTCTTTATCACAAAGAACAAAAGGGTATCATAAAACAGAGGTTCGGTAAAATGAAACATAATTTTTCTTGATGTCGAAAATATTTTACATGAATAGGTTTCTTGACATATGAATAAGACGTGTATGATAAAATTGAATTGAAAATATCAATATATTAACATTTATAAAATAAAGATGACGTGAAAAAATGTAAAATATAACGGAAATGCTTAAATAGCATAATAGAAACCGCTTAAATAGCGACACCCTGCGATCGCTTCTGCTGACGAAGCCCCAAATAGGACTGAAACAGCTGTACAGAGGAACGGGACAAAATAACTAGAATCAAAATTGTGAGGTCTTCTATTTACTTCAAAATAAATAAAATCGAACATATGTCCTAATTGTTATTATTTTCTTAAAATTATGTGAGCTTTCCGTATGGGAAAGCTTGTCGGTGAGCTAATAAATCACCCTGTATTTCATATTTACTAAAAATCTATTTATGTATTTCTCGTAATGAAAATTTTAGAATCCACAGAAAAACATACACAAACTACAAACGAATAAAATTTTTGTGAAGTCAAACAAACCAGAAGTGAATAAGGGCAGTAATTTGGTATAATTATAATTTTTCAGATTAATTAACATCGTCGATCCTTTATAGCAATTTAACATTTATATGTCTTTATAATCTGATTTGAAATCCTGTTATTTAACAATATAAAATATTCTAATTAAAAAAAAACATTTTTTGTTCAATTTTTAAGTTAAAGCAAAAGAGAACAAACAAATTCGCCACCGCGTCCGCGTTCGCAACCGCGCGTCGCCTCAATAAATACTCGGAACCAAATACTGGCAACGAAATTCAACAAACCATAAACATCTGCACCGGCCGGGGTTTAATAGGACCTAAGCAAACAACCCTCCTATCGGGGTGCGGAGAAAGTGTCTCTGTTCCTTAAGGTTCGAAATATATTAGGCCCGTTTCAATAAGGTTCAAATTCGAACGATTTTATTGCTTTTCATTTCGAAACTTTTAAGCATTAGTGTACGTGGCATTGTTTGAGCCAATTATGTGCACAGTTTTAATAAATCAAATAAGCGTTCTTCCTCTATGTTTTTGATTTATGCTGCGTCATCAAACACAGTGAGACGTCGTCTGACCACTTAATTTTTCCAAATGTCCGTATAAAAATAATTATACATTTTTTGATACTATTATAATTAGACGAAAATATTGAGAAACTATTGTAATTAGACCAAAATACTGAAAAACAATATTTCCCAGTCGATTGTTACTCCTAGCACTTCTCTTGTGATTAAATAGCGATGAAGTCATTTACTGGAAATGCTACCGTATTTGCCGAAATACGTGTATAGTGTCAAGAAACGCATTGCGTTAATCAGGAGATTCAATTCAGTCTTTTTATTACTATAGAATATGACTGTTTCCTTCACCTCTTTTTTCCTGGAAAGATAAATGAACACCCTCGAGGTTCCTCTTAGGTTCTGGAAAAACTGGGCGATTATGGTGGATATTGCGATGAAAATATCGCGAAGGCGATGAATCCTAATTCCAGATTTTGACCTTTTGACTCTGGATCAAAATGATAGACTTTATTCACTGTCATACATGTATATTTGATTAGCCGTTAACTTCAAGTTACGCCGCCAAGTTGCAATATTTTTGTTAGCACCTTTTAACAAGTAAAATCACATGCTAAAATAGAGACGCCATAGATCAGCGTTTCCCAAACTGTGGGGCGCGCCCCCCTAGGGGGCGCGTAAGTCTTTAAAGGGGGCCGCAGCAGAACGAATTAAAAAATTTATCGTATTATTTTTTTTGCAAGAGATTGCCTATACATACAGTCGCGAACAATAAATTTTGGTCGTCATTAATTGTCAAAGGTTGTCACCGAACTTATATTTTATTGAAACTAAGGAGAATCTTAATTCTGAATGCTGGAAATAGTTTCTTAAATATTTAATTTATTTATTATTTATGAAAATTTCCAATTCCTGAAATTTAAATTGACGTTTTGATTGACAGTGACGATCAAAATTTAATACCGGCGACTGTACATACACCATGAGTTTTTTCTCACTTTGAACATTAGCGCAATGTGAATATTCCCATGTTTAGTTTTAGAAAACATAACGAGTCAATGCATTGCAGGATATGCAAACAAGTTTCTATAAAACAAATGTGCTGTTAAAGTCAGTTATGAAATGTAATGTGAGTTTCAAATATTTGAAGAATGGTATGAAAACATTTGATCAGTATCAGTTTATCAGTCTTCAAGTTCGTGGTTCGACGGGGCGTGAATCATAACACAGCTCAAAAGGGGGTCGCCAAGCCTAAAAGTTTGGGAAACACTGCCATAGATGATAGAAGTGAAAAGAAATATCAAATTTTTAAGTTAAGGAACCAGCCGATAACTAGCGCTGGGTGTATTACTTTGGACTTGTACTGTAGTGGATACTAAAATCCGGACAATTTGATATCACGCGTACTTTCACAAATTTGGTAAATTAGGGTGGTTTGTTTTCTTTCAAAACATAGATCGATCGATTTAAAATACCAAATTTAATAAATCGAAAGCCCGCAGCAACTCCGCTTGCTGTCCAAACTTTAATTGGCAAAGTCAGTACTGTTCCCTGTTGAGCAGACTTTAAAATAGTCGTCTTGTCAAAATACAAAATAAATGCGAATTAAATACTTGCGATCAAAAATATTATAGTAAGGTTTATATTGTGGGAATAACGTGCCCGGATTTCATTGTTCGCTACTGTATCTTTGCCGAAACCAGTTAAAAGAACAAAAGAATTGCGTGTGGTGCAGACAATAAAATTACGATTCGATGACACTACAAAGTGATCAGAAATTAGTTTCCAATAAATTTATAACAGTGCCACCGGATGTATGTTGTTGATTTATTTATTTGACAGTTGTTTGACGTAATGTCAAGAGCGACAAGATCATAGGTTATGTGATTACAATTTCACTTGACTGTGCATTACATGACATTACACTAAATCCAATTAAAATATTGTATGCAAAATGTGACACCTGTGCTTATTGAAATTTTGGTATAATTACAACATTTAATTAAAATTCATATTTTGTAACCACTAGTAACTTGATAAGAAGTTATAATGTAGCTGCAGGCCATAATGTAGCATTCAAATGAAATTAGAGTGATAAGGAAAAATTAGTTATGGGAGAGTGTGTTTGTTTTCAACAAAAAAATTTAAACACAAAGTGTTAGCACCCATTGCGTTTTGGCGCCGGGTTGCCTTACAACCCCTGCAACCCCCATTGCTACGCCACTGCCGTAAACAGAGATTTCTTGAGATCCAGTTCGCGGTTGCAATATTCTTTCAACACTGCCTACAGAAAAGCCCTCTAAGTTTCGATATAAATTCTACTGTAACCCATCGGTCATTCGGTAGCTATCAAGTCATTTTTCTTGATTACGATTGGATGCAGGAGTATACAGGGTGATTCAGGTTCATAAACTGCGCAGCTGCAGAAATCAAAACTTCAGAAATGAATGGAACTGTCTTTAATGAACCTTGTCCAAAAATGCTTTGCATTGTCTTCACCGAGAAAAATGGCGACGAATTTTAAGATACATAACTTTATGTAGAGATAAACTCACCATATCTTCTAAAAACCGTTGCTCAGAACTTTATCCGTCGGTAAAGTGTATACGTAGCAACGTAAACAATTTATATTTTTCATTAAGTTATTTGTCAAGAAAAATTTATGTTTTATGTAATTGTGATAATCCGTGTAAACAGGGTTGGGTACTAATATAACGAAGACGCCTCGCTGTTCTCCCTCGATGTTCAAGTCGCGCTTGATATCGCGATCGGTGCCACCTCGATGAAAAACAAACGTACGGTTTTAAATGGAACCGTGTATACCGAAGATGATTAGCAGCGCTTATCTTCGACGTGCACGATTCAATTTAAAACAATACATTTGTTTTAGCTTCACCGAGGTGAGGTGATATCGCGGTATCAAGCGCGACCTAAACATCGAGGGTGAACAGCGAGACATCTTCGGCATCGGGCAACAATTTCGATAGCAACGCCTGTTGCTTATAAAAACTGCTTTGAACCAAAACGATAACGATATACCTGGTGGTGGGCGTTTTCTCTGATTTAATTTTTGATTTTAGTTTTCGTCTGAATACCCTCATGTGATATGCAAAGAGTTCTTTATTTATAACCCACTTGTTATACACCCAGTTGAATTTCATTGCTTCGTCGTGATTTATACGAGTAGATGATTCGACAACACTTATTGCTTGTTTGCAGTTGCTGGTTGCATATTATCCATTGTTCCGGTATGAAATCTACCTTAATCTTATGGGCTACACATGTAACCCCCAACCTTTTCGATTTTTTTCTCATTACCCTCCCCCTTTTTTGATTTAATTTGAAAGCTCAATCACGTCACAACTGATTTGTGTTCTTACGCGACTTCCCTCCATTTAATCATTAAAATCATTACATTGTACCACTACATTACATTAACATGCCTAATGAAATTAATAGAATGGTGAACTATAAATAATTTTATTAGACGTCCAGGTAACAGGAAGGCTTGATTTCTCCACTCAACAGAATGAGTTTCTTTAGATTATTTTTATTATCTTACAGCAATTATGTATGAAGTATGCGAGTAAGTTTAGAAAAAGTATTTCTGCAAAGAATACAGGGTCGAAGAATATCTTATTCCTATAAATAAATTTAGAAACCACAAAAAATGGTCCACTCTGTACATTTTCGTTGTTAAAATATCGATAAGAAGTAGAAGAGATGGAGTGTTTGTTTGCTTTCGAAAACCTTGAATCACACTAAGCATTCATCATCGATCTCTTTGGATCGTCCAAAATTTCAGCGTAAGATTACCCGAAAGAAATTTATAAGCATAAACGACCGCTCAGTTCGACATTTTGCGCACTATTATTATGCAAGCATTTCATACTGATTGCTGTGCTTGCTATGACTGATATGTGACAAGCATAACAATTGGCTTGGTCTTCTTCTTCTTGCTTTGCACAGCAGTCTGTACATTCATTATTGTCTTATGGCATTAACATTGCAGACAATTTATTTTGTTGGATAGAGCTGGCTCTCAATCCGGACAACACAAACATCCATGGCCTTGGGGGGGTTCGAACCCACGCCGATAAGTTTCCAGATCGTCTAGGCTAACCGCTAAGACACTTGCCTCCGGACAACACGCACATCCATGGCCTTGGTGGGGTTCGAATCCACGCCAATAAGTTTTAAGGTCGTCTAGGCTAACCGCTGAGACACTTGACTCCGGATAACACACACATCCATGGCCTTGGTGGGATTCGAACCCACGCCGACAAGTTTTAAAGACACTTGCCTGCCCAACTGTTTTCTTAAAAATCGTATTCTCTTCAATCGATTGTCACGGCATATTGAAGAGTCTGATTGGAGGGCTTCTGTGTTTGCCATAGTTACATATTAATTCATTTCTCTTTATTATCGTTAGATACCAATTGAAATGAGTTGGTGCTTACAGAATACACACGAGTATCATGTTTCGTGTTCTATGGTTGTTTACAACCGTTTGCCGAAAACCGTAAAGAGGCACTCAGTGTGATTCCTTTCCTGATAGACAATTAAGTATGAATCTGACGTCAGCAGGCGTTCAGAGTGACGTAATAGTCTTTTCTCTTCACACTAACTATACCATATCTATGAGGTTTTGCTTGTCTGCAAACGAAAATGTAAACAATAAGGCCGGTGGTGAGCGAAAACAATCTCCGGGGCCGATTTAATATCGAGCAGCGCGCAGTTGGGGGGGTTGGGGCGGCGGCGGTGATGGCGGCAGCTCCGAGTTCTGTGACAGCCATAAATAACAGTGTCTAACCGTTATTTTTGGGAAGCTAACGACATTCCTGGAGCAGTCGTTATCAGACACCCCGCAATATCGGGAGCTGTCAGCGCGGGATTCCAGCCCTGGAATGCGGATATTGCAGAGCAGAGCCGAGCCGAGCAACCCTCCCTGTCTGGATATTATAATTGGTTCGTGTAAATCACGTACCCTCTGCAAAAACGAAAACTCTCGCGCGCGCGGAAAAATGAAAACGTTTGGATTTCCTGCTGCGGAGGGCCCTTTGTTACGGCGGAGAAGAAGAGTTCGCTTGCGGTCGCCCCCTCGGAAAATAGAGGAGGAGGAAGGGTGCCGAATTAACATTTTTACAAAAGGCCTTCCGAGAAACTGGACGCGCCCGAGATATTCCAACTGAATTATTCGAAAATTCAAGTTTAAAATGCACTTGGAAGTTGTGTAGTTAAAAAAATCTCATTGTTACTTCGAATTAAAATCGTCGTCTGCCTTTTGTTTTCACCAACCTAAAAAGTCAAAATATTCTTGAGAATGACAATTCGCTCTTATTTTATATTGCAATACGTGAATACCAGACGTATGAGAAGTTTTTCATTGCGATGTTCCCAGCAATCCGGACTGGCGGAGAAAAAAAAAATTTAACTCTAATCTAAATCAAATAAAGAGGTATATTTTTGTAAGCAAATTGTTTTCAAAGCTCTACCTACGCCCCTACAAACCGGAAGCCTCCTCATGACATGGTCAAGGCCATTCGTGGCATGACGGAATACCTTAGTGACCATATCTACGTCATTTGAGCGGTAGCATCCCTCTCTTGCATTTTAATCATCGAAGATCACTTTTATCATGCTTTGAAAAGTGGTATGAAGACATACTACGACGCAGATGATGTTCATTGATTGATCATTAAAAGAAGAACATGAAGTGGCATTATTTTATGCCATACATTAAATTTTGTGTTAACTCAAGAACTTTTGTTCACTGTCGTTCTTGAGTATAATACAAAAGGAAAAAGAATGGCACGAATAGCACGACACAAATACAACTGTAAGGTCTAATTAGATGTAAAAACTGCCTCTTTTTCTTTCCGAGAATTATGATTGTACAAAGCAATTATTCTTGAGACCGATGAGTTGTTGGGCAGGTGCGTTGCGTCGCCCTTTCGATCACATGTGTACGGATCGCGTTTGGCCATTAATTACGTCATAATAGGTAATGTCTAATTAATTACCGACGATCGGATCGACGAAAGGTGTGAATTAGGGGGGCCGTAAAAACGCCCGCGGTGCAATAAATCAGGTGCTTCTAGCGGCCGGAATTCGCCGGCAAAAAAAGTGTAAAGGTGTAAGGCAGTCGTCGCGAGATCTCGCGGCAGATTTATGAAGTCGCCTGATTTACGTCGGTCGGCGAAAAGGACCCGGTATTTCATCCAGAAACGGCCCTGGAAGAGAATCGTCTCTAAATAATATTCAATATTGTTGCGGAAATTTTGCTTTCGACTTGGTACAAAGAAACACTTAAAGAATTAAAAGTTCCATCAAAATTAATAAGACACTTAAAATGATAATGAAAGTTACAACAGTAAAATGCTCGGAAAAAATTGAGATAGTATACAAGCCGCCAACGATTCGCCGCCGAACAATTCGCCGCCGAACAATTCGCCGCCGCTAATTCGCCACCAAGGCGGACCTAACCATATAAGAATTGTACGTAATTAGAATTAATGTACTTTATTATATGAGTTGATATATGGTTCTACGCCCCTGAGGGAGCTTCGCCGCTTCTGTGAAGCTTTCTTAATCCTTCTTGATTGGATTGGTCCCATTCTGGATCTAATTTTCATTGGAGAGTTTGCGCAGTTTCTCCCTCTTTCTTAACTACTCTCTTCCATTTTTCTCCCTTGGGTCTCCCACGAGCTCTCCTCCTTCCATGTTCCTAATCTCCCTTTTTGATTGGATTGGCCCCATTCTGGATCTAATCCTCATTGGAGGGTTTGCGCAGTTTTTTCGACTTTCTTAACTACATTCTTCCATTATTCTCCCTTGGGTCTCCCACGAGCTCTCCTCCTTCCATGTTTCCAATCTGATAATGATGGTATGTCACAACCATCGAATTCTTTGAATCTTTATACATTTTTCGATAATGTCTTCTCGATCTAGTTCTTCTACGATTTCTGCGATTGTTCTTCTCCTGTAGTTGTTTTCGTTTAATTTTATTTGTTCTAGTTTCGTTCTCCTCATAATAATCTCCCATTCTCGTACTTTCGAAAAGCAGCAACCCTCCATAAAAAAAATCATGTTCAGTTCCGACATGTCCTTTTCCCCTTTCATGATGGGTTTCTTAGTCCTGCAGATAGCCCCGACGTCGCAGTCGATTTTCTATGTTATTGTCTCTCCATATTATTCCTTTTGTATGACTTTCGTTTACAGGTGTTTCTTGGTCGACCTTCCCTTCTAAACTGCTTAATACAAGTTAAGTCTTCATCTAATGATGTCGTCTCGTTCTACAAGAATATTTTTACGGTTTCTTTTTATGTATTTAAAGTTAGTTTGCTTCGTGATTTTGTACGGCGATGATCGGCACATTTGTGGACTCTTCTTTATTTCAATCAAAATATTGATAATTCGTTCTTGTAAAAGAAAGCCGAGAAAGTCGAACAGGTTGCATTGTTTGTTGATCAGCTTCATGATATGTGACCTGCAATACCAGGTCGTCCTCCATTGCGTTTAGACGCAGTAACTGCGCTATTTTCATCACACTTTTTTGTGGTCCGATGTACTGTCGATTTTGCAACACCTACGAGAAGAAAATTATAGAATTTGTTACAATGTTCAAGCTGTCAAGCACTGCATTGCTAATTTTAGAAAGGGTAGCAGCTTCTCTAAGATTCACTTCGCCAATCCGTAGTTGCCTATATTTACATAATCAGAATACGATCACGATTAGGTGTTCTATAAAAAGCCACGATTAGATTTTCTGTAAAACTCTTTAAAATTGCGGAAATAATTAACACACTTAAACATTGTGTGTAATGTAATCGACCTGCAAAAACGTATTTCAATTTCGAAACTCAAACCTCAGCAGAAGGCATCGCGTGAACCGTGAAATCCGAGCATGCAAGGCAAGCATGTCTCAAAACTTGAGTAATAATTATTAATTGGCCAGGTTAAGTAAGCAAAGTTTTAGTAAACAAACCAGTATAAATAGGCCGGGCCGAATTTGGCAGTCGTTCAGTAAGGTGTTAGTGTCGATTCACACGAAGGGACATCTTCGTTTCCACGAAGATCGTCGCCGTCGCCTTGGACCACAACGCAGACGCCTTGGACCACAACGCCGACGTCTTCAGCCCCGTCTCAACAGACAACCCAGTCGTGCACTAAGACCGAGTGCCGATTAACATTAAGAAGCGCCCTCACCTCACGAAGGCCGTCGCCGACATCTTGGACCCCAACGCCGACGTCATCAGCCCACACACTTAAACATTGTGTGTAATGTAATCGACCTGCAAAAACGTATTTCAATTTCGAAACTCAAACCTCAGCAGAAGGCATCGCGTGAACCGCGAAATCCGAGCATGCCAAGCAAGCATGTCGCAAAACTTGAGTAATAATTGTTAATTGGCCAGGTCAAGTAAGCAAAGTTTTAGTAAACAAACCAGTATAAATAGGCCGGGCCGAATTTGGCAGTCGTTCAGTAAGCTGTTAGTGTCGATTCACATGAAGGGACATCTTCGCTCCCACGAAGATCGTCGCCGTCGCCTTGGACCACAACGCCGACGTCATCAGCCCACACACTTAAACACACTTAAACATTGTGTGTAATGTAATCGACCTGCAAACGTATTTCAATTTCGAAACTTAAACCTCAGAAGAAGGTATCGCGTGAACCGCGAAATCCGAGCATGCCAAGCAAACATGTCGCAAAACTTGAGTAATAATTGTTAATTGGCCAGGTCAAGTAAGCAAAGTTTTAGTAAACAAATCAGTATAAATAGGCCGGGCTGAATTTGGAAGTCGTTCAGTAAGCTGTTAGTGTCGATTCACACGAAGGGACATCTTCGCTCCCACGAAGATCGTCGCCGTCGCACAGTGGAACGGCCTTATGTAGCGACCCGGACATCGAGCAACATCATAAAAAATTGCAAATTATAATTATATTTATGCAGTGATATATGTTTAATCAATTGTAAAGCCTAGCAGAAAAGTGAATATATATATATTTTTAATAATACCTTGAAAAAAAAATGTTTATTTTAAAAATCAATAGCAAATGACAATGAATTTTCATTTCACATGTATAAAGTATTGTTATTCATTTTAGAATTTTTGCGTACACATTCTGTACTCTAGGTTAAGGCGTTTCTTCTAACAGTGCTTTTGCATCCTCGGACATATCTGAAATTTTGTGTTCTCGATGTAAACCACATATTGTCGAAATAACTGGATCGTCGTTTTTCGTTCGCTCACTAAGGCTTTCGAAATTTTTAGACGTTGAAGGTACTGGTTCGAATAATAAATGTTCATCTTCAATTTCACTTATAACTTGTTGTGGTAATTCAAACTTACTGTTCAGCCACGTTAGATTTTGACTGCGGAATTTTTCTTTATTGTGGAAAGCTTCGTTCCATTTATCTTTAAGTTTTAGCGCAAAATTTTCTAATTTTTTCACGAAATAAATTCAAATTAGATTCAGATAATGACAAAACGAATTCATCACACAGAGCATCAGTTATAATATTTACGTCACTAAAGTTAAAATTTTTATGTTTTATGAAAACATAAATGTCTTTATTTGTATTGAAATTTTCCATTTCAGTGTATATACAACTTTAGAAATATTCATACTTCCAAACACCCACACAACGTTGATAGCACTTGTATTCATCAGTTACTGATTTCAAATGTTTAATTTCTTCATTCTCACTTATTTAAAGCTTACCACAAGTTATACGGATTAGGAAAATGCCAATATAAACGACAAAGATTGGTCAAATAATATCAAGAAACATTCAATTGGTTATTTCCAATCAATGCACAATTAAAAGGAGGAGTTAATATTTCTGAGAAATCAAGTTTCAGTCTAGAAATCCAATTTCCAACAAACAACCCTCTCTTAAGAAGTACCAATAATCCACTGAATGATGTATGGAAACTTTAATTTGATGCCAGCTAATTAATATCTAAAGGTTAACAATAATTTTTCAAAAAATTATGAAACTTGATAATAATTGATCTTAGAAAAATGTTAAATTAAAATGTACCACCTCATATAGCAACATTTTTAAGCAGAATTTAAGATTAACCACTAAAAGGATTGCGTTGACACACGATTAATGTGGATTAACTCCGAAGGTCGCAAAATATTATTCCTTATAAATAATGTAGAAGTATCATAATTTCATACTGTGATAGCAAAATAACGGGCATATGTGGGCGTTTTACTATTTTTACGGTCAAAGTTGAAAATGAAAAAATGAAAAGTGATTGACTTTGAATATTCATAACAAATACAATCTTTAAGAAATATTGTTTATTTTTGCATCAAAAAGACGAGAAAATATGTAAAAATATAATAATTTAAGATTCAACCGACTTTTTCTTTTGTATCCGTCTGAAAACCGTATTTAAACCCTGCGTTAAAAGTACAAGTTATTTTCAAGAGCAAGCACGGTCTACTTTGAAGTGCTATAAAATGAAATACAGCAGTCCTACAGACCTGAAATTTTACTATAATGTGCAAAATATAGTCAAAATTATGAAAGTTTCATTCAATATTTTTAATTCAAAATTTCATATTTTCATTGCATGTCCGCCTGATTACATTGGCTCGTTCCACTGTGCGTCGCCTTGGACCACAACGCCGACGCCTTGGACCACAACGCCGACGTCATCAGCCCGTCTCAACACACAACCCCATTAACACGTTTTGCGTTTCTTAGGATGCTGAACTTGTTGGTACAATACAAATATTAAGAAAAGCAGGAACACTACTGACTATTATGTTTTCAAAAAAAAAAGGTTTATTTACGTTTGAAAGAGAAATAGAACAAATTGGGAACACAAAAGCAAAAACGAAAACTGGCAAGCGTTTGACATCGACACTAGATAGACTGTGGTTCAAGAATTTTTTTTTTAATTTAAATAAATCACTTACAATAAATATTTGCACTTAATGTACACGTCAATAGATGTCGTTCAAAATGAAATTTAAAACGAGTTGCACCGTCTAGGTACATAGGTGATCTTTAAGTTCTAATTTCGCGTAATAGAAACGTTCTATGAAAATCCCGGCGATATGAACACATAAAACCATCTTGTTTACATATCTAATGCAGTTGTCGACATGAAAGGCCTCCATCTGTGCCGTATACCTCCATAAATCCGAAGGCAACTTCATAGTCGAGCGAGTCCGTTAACAAAGGGATACATTCTGCATAAGTACTTAAGTGCTTTACGAGACACGTTTTTATTATCGCCCGTCGCGGGCCCCGACTATCCGCCAGTGCATAAAAAACGAATTGCGCGCGATGTTAACTCGCACATAAACGCAAAGAACGTCGTCAAGTATACGAGCTGCTCATCTCGTAAAATCAAGCGAGTCACCTCGGTTATGGGGTGCAATCCCCTTTTTTTCTTCTTCCTCCGCGCCGATTTTTACGGCCGTCGCTTAACATATTGAGCAGAATTTGAGCGAATAAACAGAAAAGCCCGACTAGGCCCGGTTCTGTTTCCCGTTTTCTGTTCCTTCCCCGATTTAATTCTTTCGGCGGCGCGGCGGCGAGTGAGTGAGTGACTCGGCCCGAATAACAACGATAAGTGAAATAAATTTAAAAGTTTCCCTCCGGTGCGAGCCGAGAGTCGCGATAACGGATTTAATGAACCCTATCGTCTCCTGAATGGGTCCCGGCCGGGCCCGACACAAAGCTCCGGTAATTTATTGCAATGCGATGCGATTGTTGCATGCTCCTGCGGTCTAAATACGCTAAGGCCGGCGATAAGGGAGGAGGGCCTTTTACCGCGCGGCGTGGGTGAGATGTGACTTCCACGTTAAAAATACACCACCCTCGGAAAGTTTATTAGGCTCGGAAAGAGTTAGTCCTCCTCCCCCTCCCACCCTTTCAGGATCGTCTATTATGCAAAAGCTCTGGCGAATCGAAAATCGAGTCGGTATTTTTATGACACAAAATACAAGAGCAAAAGCAGCGTACGTAAGTTACTGACGTAACAGAAGAAGTAATAACAATCAATAAGTTTATTAATTTAGTTGTTAAAGTTAAGTTAAGGGACTTAGATGTTATTGAATGAAACATTGAAACATCAAATTTGCGTTACAATTTATGTTCCGAAGAGAACAATATGGTTTGTCCCATGTCTCCAAAGCTCCAAGTCGACAACAAACAATAAGTGTAAGGTAAGATATTGTGATGACGCGTGCTTCGAAATCTACGATGTTTAAGGCAAGAAACCTTGGCAGTAGATGAAACCAGGGAACCTATTTCTTTATCATCAACTCTTTGAACGAAACTAGGCTCGCGATTGAACAGGATTTCTACGTATACACATTTTAATAATGTTACGCTAACGGTGAGCCTCCACCATGTCTCGCTTAGGGGCGTAGAGATTGTGGGGTGCGTAGGTAGAACTTTGTAAAAAGAAATGGATTACTTTTATTAAGTTTTAGATAAATTAAATGCTCAGGGGGTTCAGGGTTCTGCCAGTTCATGTTGTCGTTCGTCCTGGGTGCAGCACGTACCAAAACGATCAACCATGACTCTTTAAGCTGACAATACCGAACTTTATTTTTAAATGGTAGAATTGGAATAACTTGCGGTTGTTGACAGATAGACGCTGACAGCTGTCATATAAAAAGGATTATTGACAAATATTATTTGGTATGCCAAATTCAAACTCATTAATTAATTTAAACAAAAATGTTTTGTTAGAGTACAACACAATATTTCAGTACCATTGGAGCTGTCTATTTTCGAAAACAGGATTTAGATTAATGCACTATTTTTTTTATTACTATAACCTACACTCTTACGTCAAACGTCTCTTAAATCAATGGAACATATCCGTTTGCAATCTTAACCTTAATTGTATTGCCAACTCAATAGTAGAATTGGAATAACTTGCGGTTGTTGACAGATAGACGCTGACAGCTGTCATATAAAAGGATTATTGACAAATATTATTTGGTATGCCAAATTCAAACTCATTAATTAATTTAAACAAAAATGTTTTGTTAGAGTACAACACAATATTTCAGTACCATTGGAGCTGTCTATTTTCGAAAACAGGATTTAGATTAATGCACTATTTTTTTTTATTACTATAACCTACACTCTTACGTCAAACGTCTCTTAAATCAATGGAACATATCCGTTTGCAATCTTAATCTTAATTGTATTGCCAACTCAGTCATTCTCGATCATTGTACGGTCTCATTGAATCGTATTTTTTTACTGATTGCAACACTGCTTTTAATTGGTTTGGGCGAAAGTGCAGTTTAAAAGTATTCCGCCTACTGGTTTTTTATTGAGTGCTTTGTTAACTTAAAATTTTGGCACTCATCACTTCTACCACTTTTTTTTTAGTTTCGCTTTTTTAATGTGAATTTATTTAACGTTGTTAAAAGGCGCTAGTAAAATTTTGCACCCGGCGGCTTGCCCTCTAGCTACGCCACTGGTGCAAATACGTGTCCCCGCCGTGCTAAATTTATTTTAAAACTTGTTGGAGTTGCTCCTGATTTTGTCAACCTTTGTGAAGTCTGAAAGTTAAGCGAGGAGGAGTGCAACTTTTTAATGTAAGAATTAGGCACCGCAACCTGAGAGAATGCGAAATTAAAAATTATCTACCCAGCCGTTTAACCGTCCGGTTGTTTTGCCATAGCAGTTTAACCCTGTAGTAACCCCTTCAGGGTAATAAGTGGGTGTGTGTTTGTATACGCAGAGAAAAACCAGCTTCGATGCCCAGAATTTAATCGAAGTCCCCCCAGGGTACCCCACCGTCTCTGTTACTGCGTTCTGCCTAAAAGGTATAGTAATTGTTATCTTATATAAATATCGTGTTCCCATTTCCTACAAAATTTCTTTATTATACTTTAGTTTGTAATTGTTTATTCTTTTTTTTATAACAATTTAAATTATTGCTGAATAAATTCATTGTAGCACACGGGGGATGTTTTTACTTGTACAGTGTCTGAACCTAAGGTAATCGTTTTCACACTTGCTTTTTTTGCCCTATTTATTTTTATTTGTTGGTATGATTACACGTTTTCCTCCAGATTTTGGGTACTTATTCTCTAAATAACTGTTCTATTTCTATTTTGTTTCTACCCTACTTTAATAATTCTGGCTATAATCCTCGCTGCCTATGCTGGTGACAGCTTCGCTAGTTTAGTGTCTTAATTATTTTAACTATTTCTTCAATCATTCTTCCTTTTTTGTACATATTTTCTTTTCCTCTGTAGATTCGTTCATAAATAGGCTTGAGTTTTTCTTAAACGCATTCTTTTTAAACTTGCACAAAATTTCTACTGTTTCTTCTGTTTATGTTTTAATTTTTTTATTATAATTTTATATTTATCCCTTTTTTTACTCCTTATTGTTTTCCAAAACCTTTGCCTTTGTCTTATTTTAATAGTTGGTTAGCCGTTAGCCTAATCTCTTTGAAGTTTGTAATTGTTTTTCATAATTTGAAGCAATTTAAAATTATTTTTGCACGCATACTTCAAAAAATTGAATTAAATGTCAACGGTTAGCTGAGTACTTGATAGCTTCTCCTGGACAGCCTGAAAACGCTATCAAACACTCAGCGCAAAGCCTCTTTCGGTTTGTAGGGGCGTAGGTAGAGCTTTTAAAACAATTCGATTACAAAAATATACCTCTTTATTTAATTTAGATTACAATTAAATTGATTTCTGGGGATTGGGGGTTTTCACTGTCAGTCCGGGTTGCTGGGAACGTCGTGATGAAAACTTCTGCGTTGCGTTGAAGGGGTGAACGATCAGTTTTAGATAAATTAAATGCTCACGGGGTTCAGGGTTCTGCCAGTTCGTGTTGTTGTTCGTCCTGGGTGCAGACGAATCACATGCAAAGTTCCGGCGTGGTGGGGTGCCGTAGGTGCTGCCGTACAACAGAACTGTTGCAGGAGTTGGGTGGCCTCGACTTGATCAACAGGCTTCTCGGGATATTCGCTTATCTCGCTGTGGCGGCTACGGGGTTGACCTCTGAGGCGAGAGTTAATGGCGACAGTGTTGAGGACCAGGGCGACGGCGAGGGCGCGTAGTTGAGGACCAGGATGACGGCGACTGCGTGGTGTTGAAAACCAAAGCGTCGGCGACTGAGACGGTCTTCGTGAAGGGGCTAGGCCCTTTTTGTGAATCGCACCAGGTCTTAGTGACCGACTGCTACCCCCAATTCGACCCAGCCCATTTACACTGATTTGTTTACCAAACTGTTTACTTGACCTGGCCATTGGGAATTATTACTCGAGTTTGTGGTGCAACATACTTGGCATACGTGTTCCCATTTCACAGTTTACGCGATGTTTTGCGACATGCTTGCTTGGCATGCTCGGATTTCACGGTTGACGCGATGCCTTCTGCTGAGGTTTGAATTTCGCAATTGGAATACGATTGCAATCGATTACACATAAGTTAATTATTTCCGGAAATTTTAAATGGTTTTACAGAAAATCTAACCGGGACAATAACTTAAATGAAAACTGTTATAGTTACCAAACGCCGTATTCTATTCGCTGGCTACAAATCATGTTTATGTTGATATCAGACCGCAATAGTTCAAAGCAATTCCAGCCATATAGTGTTAACTTCCGTACTATTTTAGTAATCGTCGGAGCTTAGAAAAGAAAATAATTAGTAAGCATTAGTGCTGCCCATTAAATCTTATTAACAATTTTTGTTCTTGTTTTTTTTTTTTTTTTAACTAAAGCCGACTATTTACAAAACCTATACGAAGCAGAGCGCCGAATTTATGGCGCCACGCTTGAGGAGAATGTTCCGGTACCGGATTAAACGCAAAATTATCTCCGCTGCAAATTCGTTAAGGCCAAATTAACGATCCCGATCGTTCCAGGACCGAAGTAGAACAAAACAAAAAGCGACGAAGAAAACCTCACAAGCAGGCTTCACCCTCGTCCATCCATTGATGCGATGGCTCCGTCCTGCAGGATTTATGGGTATGGTAATGCTAACAAAAGCGCGTCCCGTAAAGTGCACGGGGCCACTACATCATCTCCACATAATAGAGGAACGAATGCCTTTCGGATTTATGTCATCTTTTCGGCCGTATCAAAGTCCCGCGCACAAAAAAATCCACTGCAGCGGCGCATTCGTGCACAAAAAACAACATAATACGTCGGAATTAATCGAGCCGAATTCCTCCGCCCGGAATAATTCCAGCGACAGACGGCCGGAACGTTATTTATTCGGATATTTCGAGGTGCAAAGGCGGTCGTATTTCAAGCTGCTGCTGCAGCTAAGACAAACATGTTAATTGCTGGTGTCGGGGGCGGCAGACAGATGGCGTGCACAGGTGTTCGGATGTCACGACAGATTCACCGCCACCCAACCCCACATCCAACTCCCACAATCTCCTCTTCTGCACACAAAACGAAACGTCAGCGAAATTGAAACCACACTCAAACGCAAACGATTCACTTTCACATTCAAGAAACATAAATTTAATTAATATAAAAGAGCCTCAAAGTATCACGGAAAAACAAATGAACATCGCGTAACCGAGATACAGACTGTAATTGTATTTTTTTTTTAATGGGACACTCAGTATATTTATATACATGTACATTTTAAATTAAGTTCTGGTGCTTTATACGTTTATATTTTTCTCACATTCTACGTTCTCTTCATCTCCACGGACTTTACTTATTCTTCATCTTCCTCTTCCTCTTCTTTCTTCGGACCAATCATCAATTTGTTTGAGCGAATGCTTTTTAAAACCCTGCCTATTCTTCCGTATCGAAAAGAAAACGTCATCGCACACGTTCCAAATTTAAGTAATGTAACTGCATACACGAGTACATATTGCTATGATATTGAGTTAAGTGAAAGGCAAATTCTGAAATAAAAATTAATTTAGTTATGGAAAAGAATAATAATTTACGCTGATTTTATTTAATGATAATAATAGCAACCGACTTTAAAAACACATTTTAGTTCACTTAAAAACTAAATAGTTGAGCTAAGAATTGCTGTAAATTTCATAAAGAATGAGTTTGTTTTCATTAAAATTTGTTAAGTGGAAAATGTATACCATTTAAAACAGAAGACTGCCGGACATGGAGTTGAATCATCACAACAACTTGGATTATAAATTATAATTAAGACACTGAAATTAAACATGGTAATGAGATGTGGCTTGGCGCAAGCCGTCACTCCTTGTTATTATTTTAAATTTGAGAATTATGCCTTCAGCACTTAAAATAAATCTTAAATCAAAGTTTTAAAACGAGATTATGGGTTCAATGCGAGCGGATGTTTAAACGACGCAGGAGCGTGCGAACATCAAGGGTTATTTGGCATTCCTGAGCAAGCGAGCGTTGATTTTAGACGAGAGGTGCAAACCTGGAGTGCTAAGTTGACTGTCGTTGAATTTGGGTCTTATTGTATGTATGAAAACGATAAGTCCTTTGGTTATCCTGACGCAAGAGTTATGGGATCTACATTATCAAGTTACATAACAAATAAAACTAGCCAGCAACATCATCAATACATAGCAAGCTATGCTAAGTATTCAATTGTTTCATTCTTTCGTTTCTGTGATTGTTTGAATTTATTGAAATCTTGAGTCATTACTAATGGAAACTTGGAATAATTGCCGACCATCTTGCGAGATCCTAAACAAAATTAAGTAAAGGCACTCCTCCCCTCCACCCCCCGAGCAGATGTCATCCCATATAAAAATATACGACGTAAGTTTCCTTTTTCGAATGAAAGCGATGCATTACGAGGGAATGGTGTTATGCGTCCCGCGTCGATCGTAGCGCCGAGCCGGGAACGAGCGTCGCCTCCCGCCGCATAATATGTGGGAATTTGTCGTTGTAAATATCCGGGATCCTCCGGGCGCCCCACATATCAGGACGGGATTCCGAACAACCCGGCATTAAGGTATTGTTTCCGGGGATCAAGTCTTTCCTGCTTCTTTTTTTTTCCACCACGCCGAGCCGCGCCGCCGCCGTCGCGACGTCTAATTCTCGGTAATTGGCCGGCGTAATCCAACACTTGCTCGACTTACGCTCGCCCGCCTCGACAAGCGGCTTCGGATTTCATATCCCGGATTATAATTAGCGGAGTATCGCGTATTACCACCCTCGATACACGAGATCGCCCTCGTCTTTCAGAAATCCCCAGGGAACGAGCGCATGAGAAACTGCGCGTTAATTACCGCTCCGTCCATCAATTATTTACGAAAGCCGGAGTTTTCGAATTCGTTGTTAATCGAGTTACGAGAGCTGAGCTCGGGAAATTACTCGCTCGTTTCCCTGCTATTACAAACGAAAATTCTACCGAAAAATTTCACCGCCACACCCTTTTAGTGAAACAAACAAAATCGTGACTTGATTATTATCAATAAAAGAAAAATATTCGCGCGTACGAGAAGCCGGAAGATATTATAGTACAATGAAAACTGAGTAAAATATCATTTACTGAATCCCTTGTCTTATATTACAGACCTCCTAGCCAGAGTCTGACAGAATCAAGCACTTTTTGTTCCTTCTAGTATGATCGTCAATGCCTATGTGCGATTTTCTTTTATTGACTTCCATGGCCTTAAGACTATTCGTGTCGGTGAGTGCCTTTTCATGTGTCATCAGAGCAAAATCTCTTGGGCGATAATACCATCCAACCATAACCATTCAAACGTAATGGTTTGTAAATTTCGAACGATCTCCTAACTGTCTGCTGGATGGTATGGAAAACTGTTCTTCTTCGCTAATATCACTTTCCTCTTCTGATTTTGATTCTTCATTTTAACATTACATAAGTACTTCATACGTTACGACATAAGACCATTTGTTTGGTAATTTTTGTTTCAAATGGTTCGTAGTTTATGGAAAGAGAAACAGTTTTCCTTTGAAGCGACAAGTATACTATACAGCTCGGTGGTTTTCTGAAAATTGCATCACACGAACAAAAATGAAGTATGTTCTGCCCGATTTCTTAGTCTCCTCATAAACTTATCTGCCAGATATTATCCTTGGAAACCATAATAGTTTCCAAGGATACTACCTCGCAGGTTGAAGATCTGACCTCCGTGGTTGAAAATATCTGGCCTCAGACTGATGGGTCTTGTTACCATAGGGTGGCTCTGTGGTCCGCACCCTATTCGAATGGGTAGAGTAAGAGTTATTGTTACATAGTAGGCCTGCATCAAAGATCTGCATATTACAGTTTCGAATATCATGTATTTAATGTGTACATGCACGTACAGATCCTGTAAGCTGTTGTTCAATCAAAGCCACCCTGAGTGACCTATCACTATGACAACCACTTGACAGTCACAAACATATTCCCGCAACTTTCGGCTCAAGTTCAAAATTACAAGTATCCAGAATTTCCCCGTATAACTATGGTATGAAAGTGACCGACAAAGTCCCAAGTAAACCGACCGTATTGTGTAAAAGAAAAACAAAATGGAGGAGAAAATTGCAAAAGTGAACCGCCAGCTCGAAGAGCTCGACGAGCAGAAATGTCAGCTGGAGGAACGCGTGCAGAAGCTCCTCAAGGAGATCACCAGCGTGGCGGCCAAGATCGACAAGGCCGAAGTCGAGGTGGAGAAGGCCGCCCAGGATAAGATGGAGCGCGAGTGCCAGGAGCGGCTTAAGTGCGAGATCACGCGGCTCAAGAACGAGCAGAAGCGCGCCGAGAGGATCCTCCAGAGGTACAACGAGGCACTTAAACAACGGTGTAAGCAGTTTAAGAGCTGTCAACAGGGCACCTCCTGCCCCACGGGTTAATTTCAATCTTGTGGTTTTGTCTTGTATTAACGTAGGTCCATAAGTAACAGTGAGAAGATTAAAACGATCGAAAACAAGACTCGTTTCTGTTCTACGAAAAAAAAAAAAAATTAAGGCGGTAGAAAACTTACAACCCGGTTAATTCTACCAACCTTGAGAAAATCAGAGTCACTATCACGTTTGTAACTTTCATCTTACGTTAACGTAAGTCTAATACATTTTAAAGTAGCAGAAACCTTTTTAACCTTCGAAAAGTGACAGTAAACCATGCACCAGAGCTTATTGAAGAGAGACTACAGTTTGGAGTGATTAGAAGCTCGATCTTGGACCCAAATATCGTACGCCGAGATTCAGCTGCTCCCCATTTTAAACTTGACTGTCCTTTTAGTAAGCAGCGGTTGAACTGGAACGGTTCTGGTTACATTTTGCATCTTTGATCTTCACTCACTTGACATTTCATTTCTACCTATGTACTAGTATATCTGAGTTCATGCGTAAAAATGGTAAATACAAAGTGGTTAACTTGATACGGTTCGGAAATAACTTGCAAATTACACCAGAGTACTCTAAAGTACCTCCAACCCTAATTTTTACATTAAAAGTTAAAATAAGATGAGAACACTCTAGAACAAGCAAGAATTTGTTAACCATTCCTACATTTTTTTGTGCAACTCGATGATAGAAATGCATGATTTTAAATTGAAGAACATGCATGCAAGTGAATGTGGTTTTCTTTCCTAGCGTTTAAAGTATACAGCAAAAAACAATTGGCGCCTGTAATACACGTTCTTCGATGAATAAATACGAGATTTGGTAAGCAATTCTTAGAGTGGTAGAAAATGAAAAAGTATTTGAGTACAGACATCTTAAATTTTTAGTTGCGCTACCTTTCTAATTTTTCTGTTCTGAAGTTACCTTTCTTTTTTATTTCGTGACTGTTTTTGGATGAAAATAATTGTTTTCCCCCCTTCCTTTGCTTATATTTGTTTGTAACTCTTGGTTATTTTATTTTACTTTAATTTGTTTGGACTGTTTTTGGTTAATTTGTTAATATGTCATATACCGCCGGTCCAAAGAGCATTAAAATGTGTTCCGGGAAACCAAGCCATGGAGAGTGTCAACTAGCGCCCTCTAACACTCATTAAATACACGTAGTACTTCGAGGGAGGCCTTTAGTGCGTCTGACCTATTGCTCAGTCGAACTATCTCACGTTCGGTGTATTTATTCTACCGTAGTCACTTTACACCGCGACCTTATGTTGATGGTCGTCAACCACTTGCTCTGGAGCACTTTTTAAACGTAAGTTTTAATTGCTTTAGTTGTTTGAATCTAATTTTCCCTTTTTCTCTTGAAGGACTTTGCACTTGATAATATGTGTGGTCGTTTTACTTTCGACTCAGATCAGTAAATATCAGAAGTGAGGTGAGTTTTGCTGAGTTAAACGTTTTTTTTTTTTAAAAAAACAAGTTAATTCGCGCAAATGTCAAAAGAGACATTTGGCCATTACATACGCCTGCATTCTAACCTAAATCCCTATTTGATTGTATCGGAGGTAGCTCACAAAATCTCACCAAATCTCACCAACGAGAGCGTAAAAAAAACATACAAATTTCCAAGGTTACTGAGTGCCGCTGAGTTACTCTGAGGTTTGCGGTAAAAAGAACACACCTAATGTCAAATAGACGGTCATGCTTAAATAAATGCCTACGAAAATTGTAGCCAGAGGCATCCCTTACCCACCCGAAGAAATATTTCGTAAAATACAAAATTGAAAAATTATGAAAATCAGAAATTATTTGGCGTTTTCGACAGAATTTGTTTTTTTTTCTTCTAAATTTGATTTTGTAAATTTCTATTCGCATATTCGGCGCGATAGAGCAAGCGGGCGTTTTGTTGCTCTTAAGAATTCGTGTATAATTGCGTTGCAGTATTCAATAAAGCAGGTTTAACCGGAATGAAAAAAGCTCTACGTGTCTTTTGTGGTGCATTTAAGCAACTTTGCTAGCGGATTGACGGGATTTGTGCAAATCTAGAGGTACGTGGTAAGACTGTTAGACGTGGGCCCGCGATAATATATGCTTTCTTCGTTTATTGGAACAGAATTCGTTTCACCGAGGGGTACGACTGAATACTCTGTGGATCGTTGCGAGTAGGTCAGATCTCGCTTTGTGGTTGTCTCAATAATTAAACAGCTTGTTGAATTTCGACGTTTATCCGAGTCAGGCGTCAGCCGCTGACGAGAAGTATAAACCCTTTAATTAGAGTCTGGATAATATCACAAAAATTAACTATTATTGGGAAGGAAGAAAAGTAGGCGTTGCCTTCGCGCCTGTTACGTTTGACAGTTGTCAAGTTTCGAGTTGTGATATAACGTGGCGGTGCCAATCAAAACTTAGTTACGAATTGTCCAGACTCTTATCATAGGATCCCTAACGAGAAGGTATCGACGATCAGCTGAGACGGAAGTACAGTAATGTACCCGCCTAGTTTGTAGCCATTTCATTTCATTCTAAGGTAAATATTTTCAAAATTTTTTTTTTGCAAGGATGGCTGTTGCAAAATGTAGCAAAATGGCTTCGATTTGTCAATCCTAATGCAATGTCAGGTCAAAAAGCGATCGCAGGATGTCGCTACTTAAGCTTTTTGTAAATATTTTCGGCACATCTTTATGTGTAAAGTTAGGGACATTCCAGACAGGCATGGGTGCGGGCGTAGTGTATCTGTATAACCAAAAAAGCAAAGCTTGAAACCAAGCAAATAAATATTTGTTCTTCAATTTATTTCCTCCATTTAAAAATATGAATATTTACGTCAACAAAATATAATATGATGCAGGTACGTATTTCTCTAATGTTATATTTCTTCGATAATTTTATTTTAAAGAAAATTCTTCTCGTCAATAGTTTTCCTGAATGGAATGTATCGATAATTTCGGTCTGAGATTAAAACGAATGTTTTCTGAAAGTTGTTAATGGTGGGTTGTTTACGTTGTTACGTCTGTTTGTTGGACTATTTCCACCATTCGTTGGATAGATGTAATCCGACGTTTCGGTAGCAACTTGTCGGCTACCGTCTTCAGGGTATTCGCCTTTAGAAAGGCGGGTTTTTGCCAATTTTTCCATTATTAGGGATTTATTGGACTTTATGTGCACGTCTCTTTTTTTAAGTCTCCTCGTGGATTTGAACCTAGGTTGCTCTGATTGTTAGTTTATCAGACCTTTCGCTCTACACACTTGGCTACTGAGGCGGCAGTAGCCAAGTGTGTAGAGCGAAAGGTCTGATAAACTAACAATCAGAGCAACCTAGGTTCAAATCCACGAGGAGACTTAAAAAAAGAGACGTGCACATAAAGTCCAATAAATCCCTAATAATGGAAAAATTGGCAAAAACCCGCCTTTCTAAAGGCGAATACCCTGAAGACGGTAGCCGACAAGTTGCTACCGAAACGTCGGATTAGATCTATCCAACGAATGGTGGAAATAGTCCAACAAACAGACGTAACAAAATTAAAACGAATATTTTATTGAATGCTTATTTCCCCATGTGACGCCCATAAAATCTGTTTTGAAGTCGATTTCACGTTTTTATGACTGTAAAAAGAAAACGCTCGCCTGGCAACAAATCTTCTTTAATTAGAGGCCGCAATCTCACCGTTTTTATTAAACGCCGTGCTAGGAGTCATAAAAAACACCAAAAGATTCGACTGGACATGTGTATTTGTGTGCTCAATTTAACACGTGCATTCAATTGCCGCCACATCTTAGGGAAAAAATCGTGTACTTTCTAAGAAGGTCTGGAATTTCCCGAACTGCGATTATAACATCGAACGTTCGGGTTTTCTCCATTTTTCAATTCAGAGTCGCCGGTACTGGGAAAGTATTGTAGAAAAAAGTAACACAATTGTCGCTCAGAACCAAATTGCGCGACATTATTCGACAGTTGTTTGACACGGCAATTTTTTTTGCAGTAAAATTACAAACATTTTACAGACAAGATTATTAATACATCAAACAAGTGTATACATGTCTCAGATAATTTGTTTCTGGATTTGAGCAACTAAATATAGGTATACTTTTCTACTACAAGGTTTTCTAAGTATGCCACCGGTTTCAGAGGTGGGATATTGATTTTAAGGAATCATCTCCACTGTTCAATTAAGCTATTAGCTTTCGCTATTGTTTATGGCCGCTAACTGCAGTGAAAACAACATTCTGTAACACTGTAACTACAGTGAAACAATATTCTCGACGTGTGAATCTCTTCACTTTTCTTTTATTTTTTATTCAACACAACACACCATTTAATAACCTGCAAATAATCTGCTGGTGAGTCAAGCCATAATACTGAATGTAATTCATTAACGCCGCCACACACGATGCATTTTACTTTACGCTTTGCCTGCACAGTTTTTAGACGTCAAGCAAAACGGAGCATTTTGTCTGCTTAAAATGAGAGCTGGAGATGACCTTCCTTGCCTATCGTTTTAAGCATACACACGCTCCGTTTTGCTTGAAGTTTAACAACAACGCAGGCAAAACGTAACGTAAAACGCATCGTTTGTGGTGGCCTTAAGTCACATCATTAGAGAGCTTGCGCCACCTGCTGATACCAAATAATTTAACTCAACTAATGAATGTGCGGCCTAAAACCTACTTGCAAGAGTTAACACCAGAAACTGCCACGGATTAATCTTGCGTTAATTGCGAGGGGGGTTCCCAGATGTTACTACTTACAATTAGTGATTGGGTGAACCGTTTTGTCACACAAGACAAAAAAAAACAGGAATGACCGATCTGTTCTTCCAAAAATGCGTATCGACAAAGAGAAATTAAGTTAGCTGAGCGGAAAATAAAAAGAAATAAGCAATACACACTGAATTTTAGAAGTTAATGTTTTGAACAAATTGTCCGGGGTAATGTAGTTTACTGAAATAAAACTTAAATCATGCCTGATCTGTCCTACACAAAAATGTTATAATAATGGTGAAGTTAATGACCAATTTGATAAAAAATAAAAATTAGTTAGATTCGATTTGTTATTCCTGTACGAATTAAATTTAGTTTAACGATACCTTTCACACGAGGATAATCGCAGACGGGCGCTGCTGTTGCACACCGCGATTCATCCGTCCGCAATCAAACAAACGCCACGACCACACGTCATTGTTCCCATCCCCTATTTCACGAGAACCCACTCCCACTATCCCCCGCCGTCCCTGCTCTTTTTAAGGAGCCGTCTGATTTGAATTGCCGATGGTTATTAGCTGCGTGTTGTTGTTGTTGTTATTATCGTTACCACCGAGGGGTTGCGGCAGGACCTCCCTCTCTCTCTCTCTCTCTCTCTCTCTCTCTCTCTCTCTCTCACCGTTCGCGTTGATTGTTATTATTGCTTTAATTTGACGCGATTGGCGAGGGGAAGTCCGGAATTTATTTATTGCTTTCGGGCCACCCTTTAAAATTAAAATTTGCTTAACGGGATTACGTGGTCGATCTTGACTGCGTCGCTGGAGTTTATTTACTTTATACACTCACTGCGTAATTATATTGAATCTATTTTTTTTTTAATTAAACGTACAAAGAGATTTCAGTTAAAACCGCAGCTAACCTAAACCACATGCGACCAGTTGTAAACGTCCGGCAAGTATATTTTAATTTAGTTTTTGTTTCTTAGATTACTACGGCTGGCATTTAATCTATTTCATTTCAATATAAACTTTCCCAGTAGATAACAGCCGGGCAGGAACCGTTATAGTCTAAACGATAATTTAGAACTCGTAGCAAAACGAGCGAATCCGTCTCTGTTCTCCGCCGTACTAAATTAATTTTAAAACTTGTTAAGGTTGCCTCTGATTTAGGCAACCGCCGGTAACTTAAGCGAGGAGAGGTGGAAGCTTTTAATATAAACAATTATGCATCGCGACTTGAGAGAATACGAAATTAACCACCCACCCGGCACGGCCGTCCAACCGTGCGGTTGTTTTTGCCATAGCGTTTAACCCCATAAAAAAAAAAAAAAAGGGTAACATGAGCTACGATGTCCAGAATCTAACTGAAGACCCTCCAGGGCGTCCCAGAATCTCTGTTACCCCGGTCTGCCTAAAAGGTATAGTAATTGTTATCTTATGTGTCCGGGTTCCCTTTTTCTTCAAAATTTAACATCTAGAAAGGTAGTTTCTTACAATTCAAGGCAACCATCTTACACAGAACAGAATAAATGTCGGTGTGTACAATGAAAGCACGTTGATAATATTCAAGAAGCTATGGAGCCAGAAAAACGTTAATAAACGTGCTTCAAAAGTAATTATAAATGCGTTGTACTGATCTACGATCTAGTTTAATGATATCATTGACGTAAAAAGAATAAAAAATGCTTGTCGGGAAGCTGCTAGAGCTAGGTTGTCAGGATGACTGCGCGCTTGAATCGATTACCTTTTATACGCATTCCGTAATTACGCTCTAATATATTTTTCCTTTCAGATGACTACGAGAATATCTTTCATGTAGTGAGTTTAAAACTGAAACCGAACGGGGAATTCCGTGCGTGCAATCAGAACCGATGAAACATTAATGTATGATGATGTCATTAACGTAATCTAGTGATCTATGTGTGTTGCAGAGCGTAATTAGTTCGCACGTTATTTTCTGTTAATGTGTTCAAAAAGTGATGATTTACCGCCGCAATTATCATAATTGAAGTAATTAATTACGCCGGCTGGAATTTATTTAATTAATCGATTGGCTTCGATCGCTTTTCATCGATTAATTCCCGCCACAAGATTTATGCAGGCGAATGTAAATCAGAATAATATTTTTATGGCAAAAATTAAAAGCACGAAACATTATAAACTATAACCCTCAAATTATTTTTTTTGTGTTATAATATTCTTTAATTTGTATCAGTGTTTATAATTGCGAGTGTCACTTTGAGTAAAAATTATAAAAATAAATACATTTATAAATAATTTGATTGCCTATAAATAAGTTAAGCTGTACCAACCACGAGCTTGATGTCTTTTAGTTTTTACACATTCTCTCACATGAAGTAATTGTACATAAAATATGTAATGTGACTCTGAACAAACGCAGGCTTGCATAATACAAAGCCTCGTGAGCAATTATTAGCTTAGCCTTGATCTTAACGACTCAGATTAAGACAAATAGTAAAAAGTTACACGTCACAATGTCTTTAAATACTTGAACGCAACTTGAGGATAGTGATAGAACCCCTAAATAAAATCTCCCCTAGTGTAAGTACCAAAGTCATTTTTATTATACTTTGCTTTAATTACGTCCCCGTTCCAAAATTATTGTAAATATTGCAATAATGTTTAATATTAGCCGAAAGCGCATGAAAATTTTACCAAATGTCACGTGACGTGGAAACAAAAGACTCACTTACTGCGTCCTGTGTAATGATGATGTCGCCATTGAAATCTGAGCGGTAATCCCCGACGCGTGCGAAATGCGTTCCCGGTGTTTGCAATTATCGATTGGTGATCCGTGTGCGAATGTTTGATAAATAATTAGCGGGCGATTAGGGCCCTGGCGTGCGCCCATACATCATCGCGTGCCCCCGGGATTACAGGGGTGCTCTCCCCCGGCGTGAACACTGAATAACGCCCGAAAGTGTCTCGCGAGCGAACCTCCGGAACGGCGATTTGTCTTCTTCTTCCTGCACCGGAAAGGGCGCGATCGAAACGCTGCGCTTATTACAGAAACATCATTGCATTGCATCCGTTTAATCGGAAGTAGAAGTAAACAAACTGCATTTTCGAGTGTCACATCTTGTTTGGTAAATTTTTGTGACAAAAAAATTCAAAAACGAATAATTTAAGACGAAAAAATTTGATTTTTCTACTTTTTCGAATTCTGAAGTCTTATTTTTCAAAACATACATAAACTTCTTAATTGTGGTAATTGTCTCCTTTACTATTCTTAAGTCTCCGATGACCACAATCGTAATGCTCAGAACAAACACCGCAACTTCTGTTTTTCAGTTCTTGTAAAATTTTGAGACCTTTTATTACCTTTCTTTCTCTTGTTTTCCTTGTTTATATTAGAACGGCAAAACAGTCATAAAATACCGCCGTCGCCAACACTTTTTGCATGACTAGTTCATGTGAATTACAGTTTTTGCGCGTTTTTATTTCAACGGAGAGATTAAATTGCGTTCACTTTCGACCTTTGACGCTGTTTGGTTTTCTTTATGTCATGGTTTCATGTCATGTCAATGGTTGTCAATGATGTCACGATGTTTCCGATTCGTGCAAACCCTTCCTTGGAACACTAGTGGTTGGTTTTGGCCCTGGTGTACAAGCTTGTTGGACAAGCGTTGGTTTTGGAGCTGGTTGTGACGATCCTTCCGGGGATGGTAGGGAGCAGCGTAGCGTTGATATGGATTCGGCTTTCGACGAAGCACTCATTTGCGTTTGCCATCTTCATCCGTCAATGGCGGTGTAGAAGAGGACCAGCCGTTCGATGCCAAGCAGTTGGGAGGTTCCGGTTATTACAGATTACTTACGGATCCGCAATTAGGTAGTTTTCTTTTTAATATTTGAGATTGCTTGCAAGTATTTAATCATCATGTAAACTGTTTATCGTTTAAAGACATCTTGGCATTGTTGGTGTATTGATTGCCAAATCAAAGGTTGACTTGATCGATTGTTATTAAGGATTGTTGCGTAAAACGAGTCATGCCCTTTGCTTCGATCCTCTTCTCGTCGCGGGTTGAGATTAGGTGCCTCTCAATTATTTTCGCGTTTAATTAACAAGCACCCACACCCGTCATGATTGAAGTTGCTGGCTGTGCTGTAAAGTTAATTTCCTCAGCACAAATCTTGTTTCCACACCAGGTAGAATTGCTATTATAAAATGCGAAAAACTTTTTCGGCAATACTTCGAGCCTTATTCTTCTGTTAAGTGATGTAATCGCTTCGAGCTTTAGGTTCACGAACGATCGTCTGACATTTTTATCACCGTTAATTACATATTCATATCATCGCATCGAGGAACAACGGCGACGATTAACGTTCGCTTGTTTTAATTATTCTCCGGTGCGGCCGGCGACGAGTCGATTAAACAAACGTCTAAATCTCGTTCGTTTTGTTGCTGTAATCAGGGAACAACGACGGCGCATTCGGTTAACAATCAGCCTCTCCGAATGTTGTTTAATTATCGCGCGGCTATCTTCATTTGATTATCTCCGAATTAAAAACTCAATCAGCATTCTAATTTCTGGCCGGGGCTATCTGCGGATCGCGCCGCCGAGGAGCGGAGGCGCTGACTGAGGGGCGGACCTGGCCCTCTTAGATATTCATAATTGATATTTTGTATTTACTGCCGTGGTCACCATCATCGGCGTTCATGTTCTTTTTTTTCTTCTTCTTCTCTGTCTCTTCGAATGCACGCATACCTTCGTAATTGGAACTGTAGACTACAAAACAATAGTGATCTCGATGGTCACCTAGCTGCTCTTATTTTAAGACTATACAGAGTATACAACACACGACATCTTGATTCTCTTCTTTTTATTTTATTCTTAAACACAACCTTCGAGACATTATTATAATTTGTAAACTACATCATAATATAGGAGGTGAAAGTTGTAAAAATAAATTCTGTACATCATAGTACGTACGGTATACATGTAGCCACCATACTCACTTTTTTTGATGTTGAAATTTTTTGTATTCGAAGTAATTTCTTGGTTAAGGGCTTTAGATGCAGAGCGAATGAGGTTTCAAAGATTACATAAACGAAATTTACTAAATATTTCCCGTTTTCGTTGTGCTAGTGTATTGATAATATTAACGGAAAGGGCTGTTTCACCATAATAATAGTAAACGACCCTATCATGCGATTTGAGACGACCTGCACAAGTTTCGTCGTTAACGAAAAAATTCGATATTTAACGTGTATGTTAAAATACATTAAAACATTCATTTTAACGAGTGTTTCCCGAACCTTTTTTAAGTCGAAAAGTTCACGCGAAAATTGTGAAACTATCACAGGCAAAGGTCTCCTCGCGCAGAGTTCGCAATTGACAAAGAAAGTACAAGCAAGTCTTGTCCTGAAAGTGCACGTAACTCGCCCACGTTGCCTGCCGGTTAGCTTCGCGAGAAACCTCGGTGGTATACTCCAAAATGCGATGATGTCACGCAGAACGATACCAAAAAAAAAAAGAAAGTAGAAAGTGGGGCGACGTCGAAAGGGTAGTCCGGGTATCGCCGGAGTTAAAACTGCTTGCGAAGAAAATCGGCCTCTGTGACGCTCACACGAAGGCCGTCGCGGTGTCCGCCAGGAAGGAACAGCGTCGTTCAGCACTATGCAGGGCGAGACATCAGGCCAGCATGAACTGCCCGTGACTACTTGCCCGGACAGCGGGGCACACTTCACAGAATCGTCAACCGATCCCCCAAACGCCGGGAAAACTAAGGCGATGCGGCCAACACATCCGTCCCGAACACATACGAGCTCCACGTCCCATACGAATCAATCTTATATCAGCGTAACTTCTCCAGCAACTTTGATTATAATTCTACTTTTAATCACTAACCCAGACTAACCCTTGGTAGGTCTGAGTTATTGATATCGCCAACATTATAGCGGAGGTTAGTTCTTTTTCTCATTTCATTCGATTTGTATTGATATTCTGTATAATTCCGCTTATTAACGAGTTCATTTTCTTCTTATGTTTGTCGACTGAGAACCCATTCCAGATCGTTATTATTAATTGACGTACCGGACGTGCTTTATTTACCGCTCGTTCCGTTTAATAAGCTCCGGAGGCGCAATAAATAAAAATCCGCGTTTTAATTAACGCGACACGTTTAAGGCTTATCGTCGTAAATCGACGGCGTTTAGCGGAGCACGCATCGTCGGAAATTTCGCAAAACCGGGACCGGTTGTGACCGGCGCTAATTAATCGACGGAATTCGGCCCGAACTCGTAATTATTTTATGGCGGTCGTAACACACACGCACGTCAAAATATTTTCACGTGTTCATTAGTCGAGGACGTAAATCAGGAAGGCGGTCGATAAAGATAGCGACTAATTCGGACGGTGTCTTCGGCGAGATGCGTGCCATCGCCTCGTTAAAAGTTCTAATTGCGGCGTATTATTTAAATCGAAGTCGCTAAGTGATTTTTAATATGACTTCGATGCGAGTCGTGAATTCGACGATGTCTTTTCGCCTCGTCGCAATCAACGGGCTCGAACTGAATAATGCATGAATTATTCCAGATGGAATCTACATAGATGCATTCGGTGAATACCCGAAAGCACCAGAACTCTGCTAGGTTTCGGATTTCCAGTGAGTGCATGCTTGATTATTACAAGTATTCAAATTCTATAACTTAAAACTCGTTATCTTCATTGGTCTTCAAAACATGAGACCTCTTGTGTTTTTCTTACTCTTAAATCTCAAGATATCTTCTATTTTGAACGTGGCTTCATGACGACGGGCGAACTTTTGACACCCTACTGAATAGTGAGTGCGGCGTGAAAAGTTCGTCCGTTATCATGGAAGTAATGTAAACACAAGACTTATGGAAACAATAGAGTGAGACGCAAGACAAATTTAAAAAAAAATCATACGTGGCGAAGATACGATTACACACCTAGGTGTGCCCGGTTTTACAATGACGGTTTAACTTTGAGCCGAAGCTTAAATCCTTCACAACAATTGTTGAAATAATCGTTGCTAAGGGTTTAAGCCTCGGTTTAAAGTTGAACCACATTTGTAAAACTGGACCTAAGATGTGATTTATGAACTCAACCTAGGGGGTAAGAGACTTTAGATTGACAATGTATGAATCTATACAAAATGAAACACAAGCGATTGAAATTTGCAATTGCGCAACCTTGACTTGATTTATTTTGTAGATTCTTTTTGTACAGTGTTGATCTGAAGTCCATTCCATTGTTAATTTGAAATCAAATAAGATTAAAAGAAGGTTTATCGGTGACATGGCCGACTGTATCTTATATGGCCGTTTCAATTCGCCTCTAAACTTGTTTCTGTAAAGTATTTACGACGCTCACCATAAATGATACCATTTGACAGTTTCGTAGTCCTTAAGCTGAATATTCTTAAGAGTGTGATTCGCTTGCACGAGTATCATTTAAGTTGAGCGTCGTAGTACATGTTTGTACAGTAACAGGAGTTATCTATGAAAGCGTCGGATACATTGCTGTGAAATCGGAAAAACAGTACAGATTATTAACCAAGAAAAACATATACATATAAATCGTATTTTTTCTGTTATTTCTGCCAAAATTTAAAATCCCTGACGCAACGGTCGTGAGACTTTATCATATTCTGCACAACACGTGTGAAAATATATAAAATTTTCTTGAAACTACTGTCAAAAGAAACTACAAATTTTGCAGCCCATTTTTCTCGACGCAGAATCTTTTATTCTTTGAAGGCAAGGATATTTCACCACCCATTCTATCAGTTTTTCAACTTCCGTAACTATAAATAATACTTTTAAAATCGCAAAAGACATAACAAAACACTGTTCGCGGCTGCTACTCCACAGCTTCGAGAGGAAAACGGTCACAGAGTTTAATAGCAGCCTTCGTTTGACGTGTCTAAAGGAAACGTCCCCACACGTGCGCTCTAAAGAAGATAATAAATGAACTAGTAAAAAAAAAAATGGTTAACAATTCTTCTTCTCCTTCAGTGGTCTAGCCTTAAATTTAAGCTGCTGTCATAGTTAGCGATTTGGGTAAATGCTTCCTTCACCCTTCACCACCAATCAGTCCTCCATTTTCTAGAGATTACTGTTTTCTCCAGTATTTCATTACTTCTTCCTCAATTGTACTCATTCCCTTTCTCAGCCTCCTCTTCGTTTTCTTGTTCTTCCTCTGTTCCGTCTTTATCGTTCAACAATTCCGCGAAATATTGGGCAACTCTGTTTAATTTCCCTCCTTCATCTTCAAAAAGCAGGCTTTCTTCATTTTCAAGATAATAAAAAGTAAGGTAATAGTATGCTTGTGCCTAGCCTTTGTACTTTTTTATTTCCTTCTAAAAATTTCGTATTTCCTTGCTTCTTCTATTTTATCTAATTCCAGATCCATGTAATTTCCCTTTTTTTTCTGCCTGTTGTTTTTGCCAGTTTGTATTGCTTCTTGATTTCTTCGTTTTGCACCTCCATCATTCTTAGTCTTGTTTCGTTTCTCTGGTTTAGTAATTTCCTATATTCCTCATCAAACCACCGATTCTTTTTGTCGTTTACCTCTTTCTCCTGTTATTTTCTCAGTGACTTTCTCCGTAGTTGTTTTTATTTGGGTCTACGCTTCTTCTATTTGGCCCTTGCGGGGTATGCATTCCATACTTTTAGCGGTTTCTTGCTGAAAGTATTTTTTTTCTTATATTCTCTTGTTTTTAGGTGATTTTTTCAGTTTAATTTTCGCCATTACCAATACGTGATTGCTGTCTGCGTCGGCACCACGGAAGCTTCTTTTCGATGAGGACCTGATCGATTTGATTTTATTCTTGTTTCACCGTTTTGCTACCACTTTATTACCCTCCTGGCCACTTACCGATACCTGGTCGAACTTAAACCCACTCTACCGCACGTCGGTGACCTTGGAGGTAGGTACGGTAGGTTCAAATAGCGACGTTACCGAAGAATTGGAACGACCATAAAGCGAGATCTGTCTTATTCGCAACGATCCGCAGTATACAAAACAAAACAGATTCTATGTTTCACAAATAAAGAAAACATCTGTAACCGCGGCGCACGCATAAAAAATCGCACCACATAATACCTCTGATCGTTCTGAACCTAGAAAATGCGTAAATGCAGACGTCAAAGACACATAGAGCTTATTCTATTCCAGGTAAACCTGCTTTAATTAATTTTATAACACGATGTTACTCAAATTCCCCTAATTTACGAAATACGTGTGTGATCTCTTGCATCGAACGGTAAAGTGAGATCGCCAAGATGGACGCCAGAGTCTGCTTTCAGAGCGAACGTGGCTAGCCAATCGGAACTCAGAACGCGAAGGACGTGGTTACACAAGACCGACGAAATGGATTGGTTTCAAACGGGCGCGGCGTATCGACGTCACTACACCGGAAAGAAATGTTGCCATCTTGCTAAACCAAGCACATGCAACACGTAGCTGCCGAAACGTAACTAGGGATTAACCCGCAGCAGTTTGGCGCTATCCCATGTTTCTTTGTGTATGTTTGTTCGTAGTATCTTCATTTCATTTTCCAGTGCGGATTCTATTAGTCTTTTCCCATTATCGTTACTTAAAATATGTCTGCTCTTATCCCCTCGCCCCCGCCCGGTGATTTGTTTCAATTCTTCTGACCCTATTTTTACATTCACGTCACCCAGCAGAAACTCTATATCGAATTTAGGTGTCCAGTTCTTCATAGAATCCTACTATCTTGATGTCGGCCTACTTTTTATTTTGCAAACGTTGCAAATAGTAGAAAATAATTAAGTTACTGATCACTTGGCTTTGATTCTCATGCTCACACGATTTAATTTACACAGTAAATATAAACGCAAAAGAGATTAAGCTGCTCTTATAGTTCAGCTTCTGCTGAAGTTAATCTCTTTCGTATTTTCTTTTTTTGGGAGAAAAAATAAATAAAATGCCTAAATTAAACAATATCAAAGTGGTAATAATGATAAAGGAAATAAATGCACCGTGATTTAACATTTTTACTCCTAAACAAACACTTGATATTTCTCTTCAACTGTACAAGGTACAGTATATTATTATATAAAATGTTACCAGAAGAAGGTACATCAAGTTTTAGGTTTGGGTAAAACAGCAAAACGAATTATGATACCATAAAATCGTACAGAAGCAGGTGTATTTGTGACAGCGTCTCGGTAAACTGTGAGTACGTTAATAGCTTTGATGTAATATGATCTGCTGGTGCAAGTAAGTTGAAGCGACTTGGGTGTCATCTATCAGCATGGAATTCCCTCTATTCAAACGTTAATTTTGCATGGGTTGCAGGTATTATCCTTGGAAACCATTGTATCGATGATAGTTTCCGAGGATACTACCCGGCAGATAAATTTATGCGTAGGTGAAGAAATCGGGCTTTTGATCTGCGAGTTAAGCAGACGTAGGTAAATCATGCTAAACAATATCCGCAGCAATTAAGACGATTGTACTTACGAAACATTCAATATGCAGTTTTATCGATTTAAACTATAACACGCGTGTTAAATTGTGTATTGTTTTAAAAATTAAAAAAAAAGGAATTTTGATGATAATTTTTCATGCTACGTTTTCGGAATCACTTGACCACATACCAGGATAGACACTTTAAGTATTCACAGTTCGGAACTTGCTGCAATACTGTGTATTTACCCACAGTTATAAATAAGTAGAACATTATCTACACTTGTAGAAAATACAGTAACACAATCACACAAGTGTGTTGACTTTGTGTTACAGAATGCGCTTACATATGAAAAATTTCTTCCGTAATTACCGGCGTCGCACAAGTAATAACAAGTTGTGTTGAGTTACAAAATTATTACAAGTGTAGAATATATTTTTACAATTGTATAACTTGTAGTATTTGTGTTACAAGGCTCAGGTTATTATTTTAGTAAATAACTTTCTTATAGTCACAAAAAAAAAACTGAAACAAAAGTTAAAATATTCGAATAAAATAATTGTACCTCAAACGAACTAAGTTCCATCTTCGTCAGATTAACCGTCGAAAGATTAATAATATTAATAATTTATTGCATCCATTAGACAGACATACATATAAATATGATGTGGTCGGATTAGTCAAACAAAACCTACCCCCTTTACTTTAAAACTACTTAAAAATATGTTAAAACTGGCAACAGAAATTCTTCTAATGAATAAGGACACACTTTAATTAGCATGGTTTTAAGGTATTGGTTAAAAAGTTTCTCGTCTAAAGATTTCTTTTTATATTACCTGGTAATTTATTAAATATTTTAGACAGGCTGGAAGCAACTGGCTATGATATTTGTCTTTATTTCTAGTACTGAATTCATAAATATCTTTAAGTAAAATAATTTGTTTTTTCAAAGTATAAATACAACATCCAAGAATAAAATGCCCATACAGAGTTAACACTTTGAAATTTTTAAATAGTATTCTTCAAGGGTGTCGTCTGCTGACGCTAGCCATAATTTTTGGCTTCAACTTTTTTTTCAATTTATCGATTCCGAATTTTATGTAAAAAAATAAAAGTTCCAGAAGAGTAAACACTATAGTGTAGACACCTGTATCGGATATTGGACGTGGGTTTATTAGAATTTTTGTTTGTTTGATCTCTACTATCATCTGCCAAAGTTTGTACAGGTTTTTTTATTAACACCCTGTATAATGGAGCAAAAGATTTTGATTTTGATAATTTGCTTAACGCGAAATGAAAATTTGGAAACTTTAAAAAGTGATATAGAAAATATGAAGACGATAAAATTGAAGGTGTCCGAAATCATTTTGATAGTCCAATTAAGGACATGAAATTTGAATACGACAATAAACTTGATGAAAAATTAGGTGGAATAAAAATTCAGTTCCAAGATAAACGTGAAGGCTTAGCGAAACAATTGCATAAAGTAGAACTAGGTCGTTCTATTGCACCACCATCTGCGTCGTCAAATCATAAACTTAAATCACCCAAATTTGAAGGCGACTTACCATGGTCTACTTTTATTCGGCAGTTCAAAATTGCTGCTGATGTGATTGGCTGAAATGACTGCGACAAAGCTGCAGCTCTCGTTTTGTCTCAGCGAGGTCCAGCACTGAGTGCGTTACAGTCCATTCCTGAGGAAATTCAGAGCGATTTTGACCAATGGGTGGAAAATTTAGACATGCGTTTTGGTGACGCACACACGAAGCAACTCTACACTATCCAACTGAAAACTCGTATCCAGAAGAATGGTGAGTCACTACAAGAGTTTGAAGTGATGAGATGAGAGATTAGTTGTCTTTTATTTGCAACGCAGATCAGTTCAAGTCAGTTCATTTTAACCCAAAATGAACTGATCTTAAGTGACCCATTTAGTAGTGAAAAAAATATGCGAGATGCGACTGCTACATTTTAATCTTCCGATGAAGACATTATTTTTGAATCACTTTACAGCGAGTTAAGCAAAAACAAGAGGTTATTCGGACGAGTAATGTAATTCGACAAACAGTTGAAACAACATCCCCTCTACTAGTGAACCAACTGATCCAAACTGATCTAGAATTTTCGAGGTGTAGTAATAGCAAAGCGGGAAGTGTTTTGGATCACTTTGGGTTAGATCATGTAGCCAAATAAAACACACAAATTTTTGAATAAGTGATCCAGGGTAAAAGTGAACTGATCTGACGTGCAAAGCTACGTTTTCAATTTCAACACTTGCAACTTGTGACTCGTCGTCATCAAGCAATAAGTAATTCAATCAATTATCCATACGAGTTAAATACAGGAACAAACACAGATTATGTCAAGTTTCCTTTTGATGGTCAGTTACACGTTCAGCGTATTGACAGCTGCTGTTGTACAGCACCACGCTGACTGTTCACGTACAGCAGACGTTTGCTAAACGCTTTCAATGTGTTGTTTCATATTATGAATCGAGAATTAAATATTAAATAATCAATGATTCCGTTTTAACAAGCGAATTCGATGACATAGTTACGATCGCATCGCTCATTTTGCTCGTTTTATTTTGATTCAAAAAACATTCTTTAGAACAAATCAGCCGGCGGCTCAATCATCTGAAATGCTTCATTCGTTCGTCGAATGACACCACTCCAGGTTTTTTTTTTTTAATGTAAACCCTGTGAGGTGTGTATTTACATTACCTCTGTTTTAATTTTGTTAAATTATTTCCGCCGTGTAAACTCGCGCCTGATTGATCCTTTGACTCTAAAATGATTAAAATATTTGAATTTAAAATTACTCGTCGATTTTTAATCTGAATCAGCGAAATTAACAAACAAATGAATACCAGAGGGATTTTGAAATGGGGGCACAAAGAGATTCGTCGATGACGTTGCCAGGCTATACAAAGTTCTTGTGCGATGACGCGCGACTTGGACGAAACGAAATTTATTTATTTTTTTTTCGTCTGAATCGCAGTGGCGGCGGCGGCGGCGGCCGACAATGGTATCGGCGTCTTTTGTTTCTTGTTAAGGCAGGTATCTATTATTAGCTGAGGACAATCGATGAGAGCGCGCGGCGCGGGTGCAGTTTTAATCAGAAAACGACGACGAGCGTGACATATCCCGGCGCATTCCCGATATCTCTCGCGAGGAAACGCAATAACTGTCAGGAGCCGCGACGATATTGCAGCGACGTCGTCGGCGGCGAAGGGCGGCGGCAGGGGGGGGGGGGGAGAACGCGGGGGACGGCTCCGGCCGCGCGGAAAATCATACATGACACGCATATCCATGGCAACCCCGTCAGATATGAATATTTCATGGCGCACATTTTCATACTTTATTGAATGTGTCACCTGCGATTAGGAACAATGTACCTGTCCCGTAAAACAGGCAGATAAGTGCGCGTCTCCCTCCGACGCGCCGCCACCGACGGCGCTCCCGCTTCTTCGGCTAACCGTCCGTTCGTCCGTTTCGCCCACCTTTCTTGATTACTTCGTCACGTAACCATCCGCATCGAAACGACGCGACACACAAACCGACGGACGTTATTAAAGCGGGATCGCTTTTTATATTCTTCACCTTGTATTCTCCTATAAAAGGGAAACTCACCCTCGCTATGACTTAATTCCCATAGTTTACAATAAATAACGATCATTCTAATCGTCATTTGAACATACGACATTAATCGAATACACTCTTTCTTAAAAGCTCAATCCATCACAATAGATATAAGGTGTTCGCAAAATAAGTGCGAAATTTTTAACCAGGGTACGCCGATGGCACAAACAACACAAGAAAAATATTAAAAAAACAAAATTCCTTTATCCCTCCCTTATTCGGTGTTCATGGAATAACAAAAAAAAAAAAAACTTACGGAACTTGATTCTCTGAACGTAGGCAGTAAACATCGCGGGAATGACTAATATGCACCGAGTATCATCTTATCTGTGTGGAGGATTACAGTCAAACAAACGTTCACCACGTGGGCTGCTGGAAAATTTTCTGGAATCTAGTAGGTCTAAAATTGTTAGCGTTTTTCAACTGTCATATTTTAAAAATTTGAAATTTTTCGCCTGTAATTCTATTGACAGTTCCTACGCAAGTGAACTAGTTTTGTTTGTACAGCATTTGAGAGAAAGTAATTTTGTGTAAACATGGAAATCTCGCGTGAAAATTTTCGCGCCATGATTTCTTACGATTTCAAATGTGGTCTAACGCCGACACAATGCCTCGATCGGCTTCATTTGGCTTTTGGAGATGAAGCACCATCAAAGAGCAGTGTTTATAATTGGTTTGCCGAATTCCAGCGTGGACGTACCTCTCTCAGTGACGAATTTCGTGAAGGTCGTCCATCAACATCTGTTGTTGCCACTAATGTAGATGCTGTGCATGAAATGCTTGAGAAAGATCGACATGTGACATACCGTGAGATTCAAGCATCCTTACGCATTGACATGAAAGCAATACACCAGATTTTGCATGATCATTTGAACGTACGAGAGCTTTGCAGTCGTTGGATCCCATACAATTTAACAGAAGCTCAAAAGCAGGGTCGTGTCAAATGGTGCGAAGAAATGCTCAAGAAATTCAATGGAGGTCGTTCAAATTTAGTTTATAACATCCTTAATGGTGACGAAACGTGGATCTATTCGTACGAGCCAGAAAGTAAACAACAATCTACCGTTTGGGTATTTCAAAATGAACCAAAACCAACAAAAGTTGTCCGTTCACAGCAAATGATTGCTTGTTTCTTTGGTTTAACTGCACATGCAGCCAACCGTGGCTTTAGAGGATCGAAAAACCGTGAATGCTGATTGGTATACTACAATTTGTTTGCCGGAAGTCATCGATCAAATAAGAAGAAACAAAAACGAATTATTCTCCATCATGACAACGCCAGCTCTCACTCAGCCCGTCAAACAGTTGATTTTTTGTCCAACAAAAATGTTGAATTAATGACTCATTGTCCATATTCACCTGATTTATCACCTAATGATTTCTTTTTGTTCCCAAATATCAAAAATAAAATGCGTGGTGAACGATTTTCGTCGGCTGAAGCAGCGGTTGAAACATTCCGGACACTGGTTTCTGAGGTACCATCTTCAGAGTGGAAAACGTGCTTTAGAAATTGGTTCGAGCGTATGCAAAAGTGTATTGACGTCAAAGGCGAGTACTTCGAAAAACAATGATACCCTTTACCAAATTTCATATGCGTTTTTACATACCGTTTCCAGAAACTTTTCCAGCATCCTACATATAACGTAGAGGTATATTTTTGTAAATCGATTGTTTAAAAGCTACACCAACGTCACTACAACCCCGGAAAGAAGTTTCTGCGTGTCATAGTGAAGGCGCAGATGTCTCTACAGAGTGTCGGTACTTTATCGATCTAGTAGTTTTGGACCAAATATAATATATGACAACGACAATGCCACGGTAGAAGATAAGAGGTATACCGATGAACCCGCCTATACGCCGAAAATCACTCAAGTGTAAAGGCAATGCCAGAAAGAAAACGGTATAAGGATAGCCTTAAGGAGAGGTTAAAGCACGGACTAGGAGGACGCATTAAATTATTTCCTGCCTTAGTGCAACTAACTTTAAAATTTCGCTTTTGTGTGGAATTTCCGCCGGTAAGACTCGTGCATTGGTGGTGGATCGTATTTGGTGCTGACAGATCCAAATCTATTCTTGGGTTTTGCCCCAATGTCACCCCACATATTTGTGACGAATTAAATCTTATCTTCGTCTGCCGATACCGAATGCAACGTCGGAACACCTCTACGTCTACCACCGTGACACACCTTGAGGAATGTATAGCGGCTTGGATTCACTGCTCTAGAAAGCGTTCTCAGATATTCAAATTTGAATTTGGATTAGTGAAATTTAATGATACAAGGACGTACTTTTATGTTATTTATCTGACCATAAAAAAAACAAACCGCAATCCTTTTTATTATTATAAGTAATGGAGGGATGTACAGAGTGTCCCAACAATGTTTTCGGGTCACATCTCATTAAGTGTTTTATTAAAAATTCCGAGAGTATGCTCCCAGAAAAGTTAGGGAGCATTTTTTTTTTAAATCTGTTGTGTTTTGCCCGACGAGGTCCTAAGTCGTAGACTTGTGAAAGTCTCAAAAGTGACAATGGCACCGTACGTAAAACAATGATACCGTTTACCAAATTTCATATGCGTTTTTTTATACCGTTTCCAGAAACTTTTCCAGCAGCCCACGTATTAGACACTCAGAAACTTTTATAACAAGTGTTCGACGTGGTGTCCATCATTAGCGACACACAAACGAGCTCGGCGAAAAAGTGACTCTTGTGTTCGTGCATGCACGTTAGGATTGGTGCAAATACTGTCGACGGCATTATGAATACACTCCTCTGAAATGGTATTCTCTCGCCGTTCGTGAATTGCGGCATTTCAATAAGTGATAATACTAATGAGATAGTAATCATATTTAGCTTTAACTCGTTTCATCATTTTTCACAAACTAAACTGTTGATCCTAAAGAATACGAAGCAATAAATTGTGTGTCAAAATCATTTAAAAAAGAAGCAAATTCTTTCGCTCAGCTGAAATACGACTTACTGCGACGTTAAAAACAACGCTTTTATTGGCGAACTCTCGACTTCGGGAAAGGTCACAGCTCGATTGAACTTCTGCTTTCCGTTTCAATAAAATTTACTTTTCTTGACCTATCTCAAAGACATAGACGTACGACTATTTCTTGCCCGATTTTCAACTGCGACTTTCTTGAAATGTTTAAAACTTTTGTTAGGGACCTGTAAGCTCACTCGTTCCCATTTATGGTGATGTATTACAGGTTTAAATTTCTGCATTTGTTTCACAAACACTCGGTATTGTAACAATAAGAAATGGTTCTTTTACGTAAGTTATAATTAGAGATCGGAATCTCATATTTTGACGTCATCGTTCGCTGGCGCTTGCCATGCTGCACCTATACACCAATGTTGCTGTCATACGATTATTATAGCGGTTGGTACTACCTACGAAGGTGAAGTCTCTCTCTCTCTCTTTCTTTTACGTACGTGATAAAACTCACAAAATTGCAGGTTTAAAAATTCCCAAGAAAACAAAAGCAGTTAATAATAAACAAGCCACAATGAAATGGATTGAAGAAAAAAGGAAACGGATAAACAAGAGACAATCGTAACAGTTTATGAAAAAAAATAGAAAACGGTACTCAACCAGACGCAAAAAGAAATGAAAAAAAGAAATTTTTTGATATGATGGAGGACGGATGAAGAAAAAAGGAAAAGGGTAAACAAGTGACGATCGCAAGAATTTGCGAAAAAAAAAAACGGTACACAATCAGAAGCAAGAAAAAAGTGAAAATAGAAACCATTTGACAAGATCGCGAGACACAATCAAAACAGGAAAAATAAAATGTCTAATTAAATCATATTTATTTAATTTATGAACAATGGTAAACAATTGAAAACCAAAAAAATGCCGAACGATTTTTAACACTCGGGAAAAAGTAAAGTAAAAATTCCTAATGACAATTAGTATTATAATAAAAAAAATAAATAAAAACATTAAAGAAATTGCAGATTTCAAATTTTCTTTAAAAAATAGTTAACATTATGCATTTAAGGCATGACGGCAGTGGCGGCGATTGGGTGCCTTTTGGCGTGGGGGTGGCAATCATTTGTCATTAGAAAGGAGATGGGTTGAAAATAAAAACTGTACTGTCGTTGAAAACAAATGACGATCAGAGACAAAAGAGAGGCAAAATCAAAAAACGGCGATCGTAGTAAGGACGTAGGTATTTACAAAAAAAAAAACACTTTCAGAAAATAAACGAAAAGTTCAAATTTTTAAAACTGGGTGAATTGGCAATACTCCACCGCCCCTTTATGAAGAACTGGCGCAAATCAATTGTAGGGCGACCCCCCCCCGGATTATTCCGGAAAGGATTACGCAATAGAATTGTAATTGGTAAACTCTTAATGATGACGTCAGAGTATGTGATTCCGATCTGTAGTGTTACAGCCAGACGTTAATAAGTTTATTATTCAAACAAGTGGCGACATCTGTTAGTCAACCGACACTTTTTGTGGGTTAACGGAGTGTTACGCGTTCTCTGGAAGGCACGCCGCCTGCTGTTTGGAATGTTCGAGAAAGTACGTGTTAGTTCCATGGCTTTCTAGTTGTTTCCAGTAACAGGTGCGTGGAAATAAAAAGAGAGGACGGCGCGCGATTTAAACGGTCTGCATTTAGCGAGCGATAGTGCGAGCTTCTTGGGGCGACATACACGCTGAAATATTGAAGCGTGATTTATTAAGATAAGTGTTGTACGTTATAGCTCGGGGCATTTCTATTGTTTTAAGCGAGAGTTTAATGAAAACTTTTGGAATCAAGTGACGATTATAATTTGTGAACCCTGAATTCGTAACACCAGTTATAATTTACGGCGTCTCCACCATGTCAAGTTTCAAAAAGGAGCGCCCCCATCGTGTACGTTAATAAAAGTATTGGAGATTAATGGCCAGTTGTACCGAGCACTTAGGCCGAGCTTAACTTTAAGTACTGCTTATAATGTGACATTTGGGGTTACACAACATTCAGTAAATCACATTCTAAGCGGTGCTTAAAGTTAAGCTCGGCTTAAGTGCTCGGTATAACTGGCCATAAAAGTTTATGCGCGGATAAGAAGAAAATTTTCATTCGTTTTGCGGAGCTTTATTAAAACACTAACTTTAGATAAAATTAAAGTTTTGATTAAAGTTGGCATGGAGCAATTTATCCTTCACAAATCACAAAACACATTGGTTCAGAGCTAAATTATTCGTAGAGTTATTCGCCAACTTGACAAAACCGAACATAAAAATAATTAACGTTTTTTATATTACCATCAATGTGTTTTGGCTCTTCATCCGAGGCCAACACGTCACCGATTCACTAACGCACTGCGCGGTATTGAATCGAACTCGTTAGTATTGATCACTGAATGATTCAAGTCGATAACTAACTGCTATTGCCTTCATTGATTTACAAACTTCCCTTTTTAAACTATCCGAAAAATTTTAAAAGTTCTGGTCTAAAGGTCGATGTATCAAAACTGTCAACATCTCATCGAAACCCACGAGCGAGCGCATTGACTCTGCATTTCTGTAATAACTTTCTTATCAATAGAGACAGAGAGAAAAACTTTTAACAAAAATTATCTGGCATGTCAAGGACTGCCACTTTATCAATTGAGTTACCCTCGATCTTCAATTGTTTTTTTCGAGCGGCTTCACTTCTTTCATTTTTTTTAAATTACTGTTAATCATTGATTGATTCAAGCTAGTAATTAACTGTTAGTTTGGCCTTCATTGATTTTACAAATTAAAACTTTCTAAACTATCTGTATCCGTAGATGCGACAGAATGTATTTTCTGATAGTTCGAGAGTCCAAAAGTCGATGTATCAAAACTATCAGCGTCTTGTCGAAACACATTTGATGAGCGAACGTGTTGATTCTGCATTTCTGTAATAACTTTCTTTATCAACGGAGACAGAGAAAGAAACTTTTAACAAGAATTGTCTGGCACGTCAAGGACTACAACCTTTTCAATTGTCAAAAGAGTTAACCTCGATTGTTTTCGATTTTTTTTTGCTTTGAATGAAATACGATCCGACTTGGATTTCATTTGTCAGCATGCAACTCCCTTTATCAGAACGTTAGTTTTGCGTACGTTTCAAAGATCGAAAGAAACTTTGATGTGCAAGCTAAGCAGACGACGGAAATTCCTGCTAGACAGTGTCCTGAGTCGATGACGCAGGTATATAAGTGAGAAACCCGTTCGTCTTATAATTTATTTTACAAAGGCCGTCCTGAATATTAAATTGGTCTATAGTTTGAGCTTTAGGCAATAGAAGAAAGAAATGTGGGCAAGTGAATGCAAAATATTTTGAAACTGTTGCGCTACTTTTATTTGCTTGGAATATAGCAGCGGCTTTCGTTCAAAGGCGACGCCTCGGCCACCTAAAGCTCACCTTGTCGTCGGTCGGCGTCTTCAGGTTTCGATCAAGTCTTGTGTTTGTTTGCCGTTTTTTTCTCTTTTTTGGCGGCGGCGTCGCGCAAACAAACGCAGAATATTTTCGGGGGCATCGAGGAAAGACGAGAAAAAATGGCCCGCCTGCTTACACAAAGAGAATATCTGTTTCAACATTGGTAAATCCGGAGCGTAAATATTTTAAAGTTTGTGTGTATGCGAGCGCCGCTCTCTAACACAAATAGTACGGTGAGCTGGCGTAAATATTTACGCCGCCGCATAATAGGGGAATTATGTTTGGAATATTACGCAGGCCTATCAGTTCCGAAGAAGCTGGAAGCCATATTTGATAAGAACGTTGAAGGGAAAATAAATACAGAGCGCCATTTAAGGCCCGAGATGTACTCGTTGTCTCTCCTGCTACGTGAGTGTGAGAGTTGTTTTGCGGAAGCCAGAGTAAAAATAGACGAAAAAACAAAAGAAGGTAGCAGTGAAAGTGATTGTCCTTTCTACGGAGGAAGTTGTTCTAATTCCAGTTACCGTCTGACAAAGAAGTTACGTTAAGTGGGACGCTGTATTAAATTAAACCCTTTCCTTCTACATATATTTGAATATTTTGGAACTTTCCAATTTTCCAGAAAAAGCAACATTAGAACTTAGAAAAGCGTGCAGGCAAGGATTACGTGTTCTTCTCATATCATCAAAAACAAGAGCATAAAGAACCGAAAATTGAATTTTGCCCAACAAACTTTTTTTATTTATTTTGGAACGGCCTATCAACGTTTGTGTGCTTATTTATAATCAAGGTATATGTGTGTATGACGTGCTTATGATCAATGTATATGTACTTATGATCAACTTATATGCTTATGATCATGTTGCAATACGTTACAGAATATATATCCTAAAAGAGGGGGGGAGGATAAAAAAAATATGTGAAAGTGATTCAGGGCAAATTAATAAAACCAGGAGCAAGAAGGTTTGGGTTGTTTTTGTAACCGTGGTTAAATTCAAAGATGTTCGCAGGTTTATCGAAGCATAACAATACACTTGAATGCTTGTGAAACTAGATGATAAACGGTGGTATCTTCCGCGAAGATAAGAAAAAATGGTCCTGTGATATCTTTGACCATCGAACTTTGCGTATCGTATGTGTATTTTCTGGTACAGAGAAAATAAGGGTTAGGTATGAGAACATCCGAACAGCCTATATTCTATTAAGGGTTGAAGGTAAAAATGGATAAGATTTAAATTACGAGAAGTCGACACAAAGATGGTGAGATTTGTTCATAGAAAATGTGGCGACAATTTCTACTCTTATTTCACTTTCTTTGTTCCTTTTACTTGCTCAGCGCCCGTTTCGTTCGCACGGTATTCACCGGCGCCGGCGTTTTTTCACGTTCGTTCGTCAACACATCAGTAAATCATCGATGAAGAATTAAAAAATATAATATATATAATATATAATTTTGAAAATATACTTATGACTTTATGAATATAAAGAAGGCGTATAATTTTGTTCAGAATTGTTTGTTTAAAAAAAATAATTAGTGGTTCATTTACAAAGAAAATAAAATAATCAGGTCCCGGGAATGCTCGGCAAGTCCACTCGTTACCTATCGGCCCGTTGTGCAAGAAAAACATGTTTCGCGTAAATTAAAGAATCATTTCAGCATCTTTCTAACTTTATCCCATTTTAATTCACAACTTTTATCAAAATTTGTTTATTTCTGAAAAAGAGAAACCTTACCCTCGATTATTTATCCTTTGCAGAAATTTTTTGTTCTTTAATAATGCAGTGATAAAATATCATTTCTCTTATCATGATTTTTTGGATTTCATTTACCGAAAGTTATTTATTAAACAGGACCGGCGTAAGAGTAATGAAGGAAAATTTAGGTGCGTTTTACTCATTCACTACAGAATGTAAAGTATACGCAAGGCGCGCTACAACAACGCGATAGAATAGTTTGATCGGAATGAAGTGAGCTCTGCGCGTCTTTTGACGTGCTTTTTTCTAACATCTCTAACCACCGAGTTGTAGGATGAGGTATACGAACGGCCATAAAGCGCAAGCACGTTGTTACATTTTGTTTGTTTTTTGATTGGCATTTGTCCCGCTTCCATGAGGAAAAAAAGTGAATGCATTTTGTTTTGTCTCGGAATAGCTCCGTAAACAAAGCTAATATCAATTTGAATAATAAAATCAATCAAATTCCCGAATGCCAACAACAAAAAGAAATGTGTAATTGTGAAGGAATCTAAAAGAAATTAAATCATCTATTGTAAAAGCAAATTAAAAAATATTTTTTGCTATGATAAGTTCAAGAAATACAAAACGATGCAACCGACGGCGGTAAAGAATTAAAAAATATAACATGGCGCCGAAAAATATTAACTCTACAGTTTTTTAAATTTTGAAAATGATACTTATGACTTTATACATATAAAGAAGGTGTATAATTTTGTTCAGAATTGTTTGTTTAAAACATAAAAAATAATTAATGGTTCAGTTACAAAGAAAATAAAATAATCACGTCCTGGGAATGCTCGGGAAGTCCACTGCAACTAATTAAAAAATATATAAAGCTAACAAACGCCCAACTTTCTGTGGCAATATGAAAATGCGAAAAACAAAACAAAATAGTCGCGTCTGAGTTTTTTTCGTTTTGGAAAAAATTGATTGTCTTGAAAATCTCGAATTTACTCGTTACCTTATCAGCCCGTTGTGCAAGAAAAACATTGTTCGTGTAAATTAAAGAATCATTTCAGCATCTTTCTAAATTTATCCCATTTTAATTCACAATTTTTATCAAAATTTGTCTATTTCTGAAAAAGAGAAACCTCACCCTCGCTTATTTATACTTTGCAGAAATTTCTTGTTCTTTAATAACGCATTGATAAAATATCAGTTCTCTTATCATGATTTTTTTGATTTCATTTACCGACAATTATTTATTAAACAGGACCGGCGTAAGAGTAATGAAGGAAAATTTAGGTGCGTTTTACTCATTCACTACAGAATGTAAAGTATACGCAAGGCGCGCTACAACAACGCGATAGAACAGTTTGATTGGAATGAATTGAGCTCTGCGCGTCTTTTGACGTGCTTTCTTTTAACATCTCTAACCAACGAGTTGTAGGATGAGGTATATGAACGGCCATAAAGCGCAAGCACGTTGTTACATTTTCTTTGTTTTCTGATTGGCAATTGTCCCGCTTCCATGAGAATAAAGAGTGAATGCATTTTGTTTTGTCTTGGAATAGCTCCGTAAACAAAGCTAATATCAATTTGAATAATAAAATCAACCAAATTCCCGAATGCCATCAAGAGAAAGAAATGAAGGAATCTAAAAGAAATTAAATCATCTATTGTAAAAGCAAATTAAAAAATATTTTTTTGCTATGATAAGTAAAAGAAATACAAAACGATGCAACCGACGCGACGGCGGCTAACAACCCCAATAACTCATAAAACGAAAACATAAATCAAGCGGAAGAAACGCTTTCGGTAAGAAGCTGCACCTGACCGTTTCGTTGGGGTCCCTCATAAGACTTCTTCTTTGTCTGAAAATGAATATTTCAGGCTTGCGTCTTCAACAGCAACAATGTCGCCGCCGTTCAAACACAGTTTGCGTTTAATATGTAATAAGAAGTAATTAAACAGCACGCAAATCGTAGTAGGCAACCAACTTCCAAGACGTGAATGCATCGCCGACGTTCTCTTGCTTACTCGAGTTCTTGCGCTTTTATCGCGACGTAAAACCAAATTTATCGCGAGGCGTAAAATTAGACGGGGAATCGAGAGGGTTGCCCCTTCGCTTATTTATTGCCGTTCGCTTTTAATCGACTCGAGCAAATCCTAATTGTCCTTGCTCGCCTGCTTGTTGTTGCCTGCTTGCAGGACGATTTTACGCTTCGTTAATTGGGTCAATCTGTGGATTAGGTACCGAATTACAGGGAAAAATTCAGAAAATCAGGGCAGAACATCAAATTTATCACGTAAGAATAAAATTCTCTCTTTCTTTAACAACATTTAACGGCTTTGTTGCTGGGAAAATGTCTAAAAAAAAACTCATCAAAAATTGCATCCAAAATTACAATATGATACAACAAATGAATTGCAAGTCAGTTTCGATTTCAGTGGATAGTAATTTGTTGTAGAGCTAGTGAGAGGCATTATTTATGATCGCTTCCAATCCGAAAACCTTGGATTTTGTATCTCTTTAAGAAAGTTACGAAATCGGAAATAATCATCACATCACCGATATAGCGTCGAGCCATGTGGTCAACCTCTCAGAAGAATTGACGTGGGGTGAGTATGTTGCCACCGTTTGAGGTCAGTCTCTAAGAAGAATTAACCCGGTTTATGTGATCAGACCAGCGTCCATGTCTTTCTTTGAATCCAGTTTCATGCTTTTGGTGAGCAGTAAAAATCATTTTATTTATCTACTAATTGTTTTCAATAATTAACATAAAATTTTATTGTTTTTCTTTGCTCTTTGGTATTTTCGTACAAAATCTTATGTTTTTTTCTCCGAAAATCATTTTGAATTTGTTCTAAAAACTGTTCGTAATTATCTAAATTTGTCTGAAATGCCGTAGTTTTGACAGCAATTATCCAAACTGTTTTTATTTATTTCTGAGAAGGGAGATAAAATGTAGGCAAAAAGAGGGCTATCAATTCGTTCATCCCTAAAAATATTGTGTATGACGGGCAATTGCCAAATTGTCGTATCGTTAATAAGCGGGCTTTCTGGCTATTTACAAGCGCAAACCAGAAACGCTCAAGTAAGGGGTCGTTAATGATTGATCAAAATTTTGGTTGACTTGCATTTTTTCTTGCGAAGAAAAAAGAAAACAGAAATTCGATGATTTCCAGAGCGAAGCCTTAAAAATCAAGTCGAACTTTCATTTGTTTTTCGTATTTAATTATTTGTTTGTTCCCTTCTTTTTTTGCAAGCAAGAAAAAGATCGTTTCCGACGGCGACGTGATGAATTTTTGAAAATCTAAGAAATTAAGCTTCAGTTTTTTTTTTGGGGGGGGAAGTTGGTAATTCGTTTTGCACGCAAAAAATAACAACGTTATCTGGGGCGGGACTTTTGCAATTCAAACATCAAGTATTCATTTGTTTTTTAGCATTTCGACATTTTTGTTACTTTTTGTTTCTTATCGTACGCAAGTTCTGACGGGAAATTTTCAAATTTTCATTTGTTTCCTTGAATTCCATGCCGTTCTTTTTTGGGTCGGGGAGGGGGAGGGGGGGGGGAGCAAAGAAAAACCTTGTTTTTCCGACGGAAAGCTTTTGAAAACCAAATAAATCCAGATTTCTTTTGTTCCTCCGCATTTGATTTTTCTTAGTTTCTTCATTTTTTCGGTTTCTTTTTTTTAATTTTCTGCGTTTTGATTAATCGTTTGATTAACTTCATGCAGTTTCTTCCTTTTTTTTTTTTGTTTTCCTGTCGGTCTTAATTTTTGAAGAAACCACCTCTTGTTCCTTCTTCTTCGTACTTCGTCTCTACTTACTATTCTAGATTGTCTGCGGGTTCTTATTATTCTTATAGTTTTTGACACGTCGGACAATTCTTCTTAAAAGTTTTTTGCTCTATCTCTATTGAAGAATTACAGTAAATTCCGAAATATGACTCACGGGAACACGTTGACTACTTACTTTGTGTAATGCGACTCGCTTATGTTGCATTCTTAAAGTTCAGTCGACTTGGATTTCATTTGTCAGCATGGAATTCTCTCTTATTAAAACGTAAATTTTGTATATATTTCATAAATCGAAAAGGACTTTGATCTGCGAGCCAAGCAGTCGGTAAATCATGCTAGACAGTTTCCGCAGCAATTGTGTCGCATCGATGTGTAATACAGTCAACTCCGGAAATAGTGAACTTGAAAAATGCTTCAAAACTGGTTTGCTATACCCAAAGTTGCTTATAACAGAATTATAATATAACTTATTTATTATTTATTAAGTTTTCGCTACTCGAACAAGCTTTCACTATACCCGGAAGTTTACTACTTTAAACGGTTCACTATATCCGACGCTGACTGCATTTTATTACAAACATTATTCTACAATCACATGTAGGTACATTTTACTCATTTCTTATTGTTACTGTCTCCATTTCAGGACACAAAGTCTACAACGGTTTACCAAATACTAGTTTATACCTACATGTACATACATTTGTTCGTTTTGTATTTGTATTTGTATTTATCATGTGACGTACTTTTTTTTTGAAGGCAATAAATATCATATCACCTCACATTATGTTTTTTTTTCTTCTCTATGTGTACCGCATGTACATAATTGACGTACAGCATGTATAAGGATGTAATGCATCTTAGGGCAAGAAAGTTTTTCAACATTCAGAGAGTAGAGTCCTAGATTCTTCGCCAACCAATACACAACGCGGATTATACGCAGTGAAGATGCGTGTTGATGATGTCTAGCATAAAGAAAAATAAGTTCAAAGCAGTCAGAAAAAATAACAGAAGTTTTGTAAGTCACAGACGTAATTTAGTTAAGAAGAAAAATAGTTAATTGACTAAAAATTTGAAGAAATTTTGTTGCAAATCGTTTTTGATTGCAGTCAGTGCTGACGAAGCCCCAAGCAGGGCTGAAACAGAGGCTGCTCGAGGTTTTCACCGCAATCAAAAACGATTTGCAACAAAATTTCCCTTTCGATCCCCATTTTGAACACTGCCAGTAGACTTTGAAGAAGTTTCCTCAAATACTTCTCTGTAAAGCAAAATTTCATCCAAAAATTGCTGCCATTGCTGATAATAATGGGTAAGATACTTTTACTAAAGTCAGGATTTAATAACGATAATAAATAACGATTTCTCTTCGGCAAGGCAATGTTTGAATACGTCAATCTTTGCATCCAATTAAGGTAGGTGTAGAGGTATCGAAGAGACGTCTATTGTGAAGGCCCCTTCGCTCCGCAGATTTAACACCACAAAATTTTAACATTTCTGCAGAATAAATCACAATATTTATCAAAAACTGACCGTACATTTTGGATACATGAATTAGGAAACAATAGCAGAACATTACTAATATCGTGAAGTTTGAAAAATCATGTTCTAAATTCGTTTTTTACTTTTGGAAGGAATTCCACGTTGAATCCGAGTCGTTTGACCTCACTTGCAGTGCTGCACCAGCGGATCTTATTTCATTAAAAAGCAATTAGCGCGCTCGCTCTTTCATTGTCCTTGTAATCGTATCATATCGGCGACATGGTGAAGCCGCCCCTGATAGAGGTCTTAATTCTTCTTATATCGTAACAGTGTTCCTGATATCGGTGTGGAAGAATTCAATGAATCTTTTAAAACATGAGACGAAGGGTAAATCGGGTAAAATCCGGGATTTACAAATAAGTTCGTGGCAAGAATATTTTGATACACTAACAGAATTAAATCAATAAAAATAGTATACACGATTATAATACAAGAAACAAGTACTCCAAAAACGGAACTTAATGATAATGAAGGCATTGTTTAACAAGGGGCGGTATAAAAGAAGAAGAAGAACAGGAAAAATCCCCACTTAATTTTTTCTTTAACAGGGGAATGTGAGTGCTTCGAGTGGCATAAGCGGAACGCCATTCGTAAGATGTTTCCAACAAACAAAAATTAATGATTCGTCTGATATCTGATATCTGAATCGTGATAAACGAAGAAATATCAGCAACATCGAGGGCCTAGAGTATACCGTAAGGCATTCCAGTCAACAAAAATCGATTGAGGCCTGATCTTACCACCTCTTGATTTAATTTAACTGCCGGTTAGTATTCTTGGAAATCATTATGTCGACAACAATCTTCCAGGATATTATTCGGTAGATAAATTTATCAGGAGGTCGAATATTTCTATATTTTACTAATTTTTGTTTACGTAATACCCCATTGCCGACCTTCGATTTTATTAGTTCCGTTTTCTTTTCGAGCGTCTTCTTGGGTGCCTCCTCGACTTGTTGCAATAAACAAAGTTCACCGCGTGCAGGCCGTCCGACGGTCGGTGGTTGTTGTCCGAGTGGGTTTAGCGCGCCGCAAGGGCACATAAGGTGCACCGGGTGACGGTTATTGTCTTCATCCACTTCTGGACCTACGCGACCACCCTCGAGCAGAGAAGTTTCCAAGAAAACACGCACCGGAGACTCTGCGGGGTCCTTGTCCTTCTGTCAAATGGCGCACTTGTTCTTTGCGCTCGCGCCGGGGGGTTTACAGGGTTGGTTTCTAAAAATCAGTGCTTGAAACGTACATTTGCCTTGAAGATTACTGAATGGTTACGCCGGTGACCAGAAGTATGAACGTATGCATTGGAAAAATAAAAGAATAAATAAATATAAAACAGAGAAAAATGTTTGACTCACAATTTGAAGCTTTGAAGTGTCTGTACTCAGTTTTTTATTTCGAAGGAATACTTTTGAATTTTTGGCGCTAAAAACGAGTTTTGTCATTGGTCCATTCCGGTCAGCTACCAATGACAGTGCTCGCTTTTGGCGCGAAAATTTCAAAGTACTCAAAAATTAAAAATGGCCAAAAATTGAGTCAAATCAACACCTAGAAGAAGGTTCTTTGGAAATGTCGAATGACGTCGTCGGACTGCAAGGAAAAAGAACGCCATTCCATTAAATCATCTCCTGCTTATCTTCCCTGCGTTAATGATTAATTATCAATTACGTACTCGAAACGCCCGTCGATCGCAACGTATCGAAACGAAAGAATCGGACGTAAATTAGACGCGATTAGAGGAGCGCGCGATGGCAATTAATCGGTGACCTTCTTTCTTATTTAATTAATCACGTGATTTATATGAACGGCCCGCCGCTGATAGTGCGCCGACGAAAAAACGGCAGTAAATTGCATGACCCGCTGACATCTCTGTCCGATTCGTTTTCTTCTTGCGTCGTTAATATTGTTTGTGTAATTGAAACGGACCTTATCCATCAAATTAGGAAGAACCATGATGTACATATACTACGTAGGAAATGCACCAATACGTTCATGTACGCGCGCTTGCAAAGTTGAACAATGCAATTGATCATTTCGTTCTTGCAGTTGATTCTGCATTCATGTTTGCTTGTGTGCATATGATAACTCCAAATCGGACTTTCATTCCTCCGAATGTAACACGTGATCATGTGTTCAGTCACTCCAGCGGGCTTCGGAAGCGTAAGTGCGTGTCTGTTTTGACATGTCTCAGTTAGTTAATTAGATACTAATGTCATTGTGATTAATCAAATGTTTTATTAAGAAGAATGTACGTTTATATTTCCAGGGATTGCCTGTTAGGGTGAGGGAACTTTACAATCACATAGGAGTTATTATTTTACATGTACATCCAGCAGAGATTGAATAAACAGCAGTTGAGCGTGACATCTTCAGAATATAAACTGAATCAGGTGCAAACGAACGAGTACGTTATTGGAATGAATTTTAAAGAATGTAATTTAAAAATCGCTGTTTCGCTGTTGTTGAGAAAAAGAAATTAATGAAATAAGGGTCTAAAGTTGAGTTTTGAGGAACTCCAGTTCGTGTCATTTGATTTGCTATTGGATATTTATCGTTTCTTTAAAAAATATAAATATATCTGCTTATTAAATTATAATAGCTTTGTTCATGCGCTGTTCTAAATCATTTCTCTTCTTCTCTTCTTAAATATACAACATTTTTAGCAAGAGCGTATGAGTACTTGAGTTCCGAACTAATTTAGAACTATTGCTCATGCGTTCTTGCTAAAAATGTTGTCTGCTTAGCAAGAGCGCATGAGCACAACAGTTTCAAACTGATTTAAAACAAATGTAAGAACAAATTTAATACCTTTGCATGATGATGATTACAAAATAGCTTCTTTGTGTTGTGTATGCTTTGTTTTTTTTTTGTAATAACTGTTAAATATTTCTGACGTTAGTACCTATTGCCTAAAAATTAAGACATTTCTAAAAATTCTGCTCTACATTAAGGGCCAATTGTACAATGGCAATTGACAAAGTCAATTTGAAGTCAAAGTTAATATTTATTTATGAATGCATTTACTGCCGTATGTCCTCAAAATTCTATGCGATTTTGTTTAAGTTCAGTTGAGCGTCAGCTAAACCTCCATTGTACAACTAGCCCTTAGCGAGAAAAGCAGAGTTCCAGCAGAAATTCTAGAATTTTGACAATGACAGGTATTATAAAAAAAAATAAACTATATACATAAGCTGTAAAAGAAAATTATTTATTTGCAAATTGTGTTGTGTTGTACCTTTGGACCAAGAATATGAAGTGGTCTGGAGAGGGTCAATAAAATTGTCAATGGTACTCATTGATCGTATAAGAGACGACTGACGCGATTGTCAATTGATGACAATCGTTGGTTCACTTGCACCAATAAGATGTCATGGTATATGGAAGTAACAAAGCCACGGAACACTTTACACCATAAAATACACATCCTCTCCTGTGGTCCTGACAAGTCTATGACTTACGGCCTTGTTGGGCAACCACCACGGATAAAAAAAAAACCTTCTTGGTCTATTCAGAGTAAATTTTTCTTATCGTTTGGTTCAGGATTTCGGCAAACTTTTATTGTGTTTGTGAGCAAACCAGCTTCTCTACTTGGATCAGTGCTTTCTCCTTTCTTTTTCTTTTTTTTTGGGTGCAGACAGCCAAAGCTAAGAAAAGATAATCCAAATCTGTATTACATACTCAAACACCCGCGTTACAACATTAACATCCACGGAAACCTTTACACAGTAAGTAAGCATTGACGAAATCGCACTTCAATTAAAACCATCAATATATTGACAGTATCAGTACTTGTGAAACGAACAGCGAAAAATTGGATAGTGTTGAAAAAGTTGAAGACTTAGAGATCTCAGACCGAAAATTGAAGACCTCCATTGCTGTGAAGGAAGAAAGGAATTATTTTTAACTGAATCCGAATGCTTGGAATCATCGTTTCTTGTACGTCCTTATTTCAATATCGTTCGGGTGATTTATTGGAAATTCTCAGTAACAATAATTGGCTGCTTCAGCAAACGGCATCGGGTAATTTTCTTCATCGTTCGATAGAGATGTAAAATCCTTTTCAAAAATGCACTTTTTCTTTGAATACCAACGACTAAGCGTTCTCACTTTTGAAAATACCCTTTTTTTAATAGAATTCTTTCTCGCCCAAGATACTTTTATTGTTTTTATATTTTTAATTAAAAAGATATCGCTATTAATTAAACCGGGACTTTACGAATCTCGCAATTTATCGTGCAACAGCATTTCTTTTTTGTCTGTAAGAATTTGGACGCTTTTCTTCCAGTGCCAGTTTTGATTCTAAAAAGTTTTGCCACATATCTCTTCACTGACTGTAGATCGTTAATATTCTTTCGTTTTCCCAAAAAATGTTTACCAGCAGCTATTTCTGTGATGACTGAGTTTGGTCCTTTTAGGAGGAAAGCGGGCTTTTATGAATGAGTCCATTGCACGAGCTCTCTTTCAGTAAGCGGGGCTCAATAATACACGTACACTCATGTCGTTATCTCTGTTAAAATTTTCCTGCGAAATATCTCTTTTGCACGGAATCTATTCAGTGGTAAACAATCTGGAAGTCCGACGTGAAGACATCTTTCCCATCATGCCCAAATCGTCATCAAGCAAAATTCCCAAACACTTGTTTAATCTGCTTAGGTTTAATTTGCATAAAAAAAGAGTGTTTAAGTAAGAAGTCATACACGAAATTACCTGACCTTGAACAAAATTTCAATATTAATTATTAACAATACATTCAAAATCGTAAGTAAAAATCCTAAACTTTGGGTTTTGGAGAGAATATGAAACAAATAAAAAAGCTTTTTAAATTAATCTTTTAGCTCGTTTTAAAAAGCTTTTTTATTTGTTTCATATCCTCTGCAATTCTCACAAGCAAGAACTACCCAAAAATTATTTGGGTTTTGGATTGAAACAAAATTAGAAAATGAATTCAAGAATGTTTCAGCATTGTAAGTATTATGTGTAATGGTAGGGCAAGTTTCGTTACGATTAATAAATAGGTTTGTCTTTTAAATACTTCGTAAATGATATGAGTTTTTGTCATTGTTTTTTTTCTTAAGTTAAGATGTATTTTTTTTGAGATTTGTTGGAAGAGTCAAAATAAAACATCTCCAATCTTCCATCAGATAGAAAGTCAGTCGTTATTTTTGCAAGCAATAAATTTTCTTCCAAAAAGCCTGGCATCTGTTATTTTCATACCAGGCAATCATTGTTCCCGGCTCCAATTTTATTTATTTTTTTTTTATTTAAGGGCTGTCTTCGTAATCAGACTTCAAATTTAACCTAAGAAAATGCATTTGTTTCCCTATACTTAAGGTGATTTTAAATTAAAGCTTCCTTAAAGTCTGATTATGAAAATGGCCGTAAGTCTTAAAACTGTGTTCGTACATTTCAAATTCAAATTGTTTAGTCGATTGCTCTCTTTATAATCGCTGTAATCAGTACAATCGCGATGCAAATTAGATATCTAAGTAAATGCAGCAATTATTCGAATTATCCTGGTGGAGGAGCTGGTACCTGGATTGGTTATTCAGAGCGTTGTAAAATGTAGAATGTATGTGACTGTTTATTGTCCCCACACTATTGGGTTATCGTAATGTATTTCGACAACAGTTTAGGTCAATTTTGAATATAAAAGTCCAGTTCATTACCTGCAATACCGTCTCGCACGAACAATGCAGGGAAATTTGAAAAGTTAGAAATCTAAAAAATAATTGAAGTCGGTTCTTGTCCGATGAAAATTGTACGAAAATTGTTTTCAATCTTTGAACCGGACACTGAGAAAATCGCACGAAACCTCAACGTTTCACTGCCTTCGTACCTTTTATTGTTCGTCTTCATTTATGATTTTTTGTTATTCATGTTCCTCACGTAGATCACGCTTTTTATGTATGCCATGTTTTGCCATCTCACCGGATTCCTTTTTGTGTGAGGTGCGATTTTGTTCTGTTTTACTTTTCTTCTCGCGCTAACACGAAAATATATTACTACCCTTAACTCTGCTTGCTACGGTTACAAAACAAGGTTCAAATAAAAATATCTGAACAAATTCAGGTGGGATACTGTGCTACAATAAGTATAATCATTGTTACTAATGTTACCTTTGAGAGATTATGAGTAATTTTAGTTTTCTTCTTTTAGTTTAGTTTAGTCCGATGAAAATTGTACGAAAATTGTTTTCAATCTTTGAACCGGACACTGAGAAAATCGCACGAGACCTCAACGTTTCACTGCCTTCGTACCTTTTATTGTTCGTCTTCATTTATGATTTTTTGTTATTCATGTTCCTCACTTAGATCACGCTTTTTATGTATGCCATGTTTTGCCATCTCACCGGATTCCTTTTTGTGTGAGGTGCGATTTTGTTCTGTTTTACTTTTCTTCTCGCGCTAACACGAAAATATATTACTACTCTTAACTCTGCTTGCTACGGTTACAGAACAAGGTTCAAATAAAAATATCTGAACAAATTCAGGTGGGGTACTGTGCTACAATAAGTATAATCATTGTTAGTAATGTTACCTTTGAGAGATTATGAGTAATTTTAGTTTTCTTCTTTCAGTTTAGTTTTCCTATCTGACTTACGACTTGGTTTTCTGTTTTCACCCCCTTTCGCACTTTTGCTTATTAGAGACTAGAGGCTTATTAGAGTAAGAGTCTGGCACAATAGCGTGCATTTTTATTTAGTTCCGCCATATGTCAGCAAAATGTACTTCAGCCAATCATAAGAAAGAATCCAAGTGCAATTTGGCGCCAATACTTGAATTTGACATTGAAAATAAGTGAGCAAGGTTAGGTAATATTGTCAAATTATTGACAATGACGGGACTTTTTCTTGCTGAAACTTGACTTTGAAAGAATAAGCAAGGCTAGAAAGTATTGTTAATTTGACACTGATTGGACTTTTTTTGCTGAAAGGTAGCTGATTCTGCCAGAGTGTAACCAGAGGGTCTCTAATGCTTACAAGAGGGAAGGAAGCATTTATGCTCAATTCGTAATTGTTTGTTACGGGCAAAACGGGGTAGTTTGTAATTTCGCGCACGTTAACAAAAACAAAAATGTATAGTGTTGTTGTTGTAGCTGAAATAACAACAACACTGCTCCGGTAGTCGAGTCGAGAAGGGGTGAGTATGTTTTTTTTCTTTTCTCTCCTATTTTATTTCGCATACCATGAAAACACATCGGATCATTGCACATAAATTTTAATTAGCCCAAAAAACATGGAAATCATTACAACAAACTCCAGTGTTCAACATTTAGCGCTATGTGACTTTGATTAGTGACTAAAATGTCGCAATTACCGCTCAGATCTGATTGGTTCACAAATTTTGCCGGTAAAATTGTCAAAAAAAAGTTAATTACCAAAATATTAATAAAAAAAAAGATTAAATTAATGTAAAAAAAAGGAATGATTGAATTAAATTGAATTAAGTTAAACAATTATAAATTTCAGAATTAAATGCAATAAAAAAAAAACAGGACTAATGGAAAATCTTATCTAGTGGATCGACGATCCGGGATGGGTCCAAGAAGTGTCCTTTTGATTTCTTAACGGGATCGAATGGGAGCGGCAATAATTCCGCGAGCTCCGTGGCCCCGTAGGCAGAGTGGATCAAATTTTCGTGCCACTAACCTCGCCAGAAGTAGCCCAAAAAATATTGGAGAAAGTTTTCAACAAACTTATAGAATTTCTTTTCCCAGACACAAAAAAAGAACCTGAAGTAAATGAAAACAGAATATAAGACCAAATGTATAAAGAAACAAATAAAATAAATTTAGATACCTGATGTAACGTTCTCTTCGCGTGAGACGAGTGAAAAACTTCTAAAACCTTCCGTAGAAGACGCACCAGCCCACTCAAAATGCAGAAGGTGCTGAAGAATTTTCTTTATTCAAAAACCAAAATAAAATTGTGGCGGTAAGACGGTAGCCTAAATTCCTCGGAATAGTTCAAAACTTCGGTAATTTCACCAAAAATACCGTCAGACCAGCTTGCAGAATAAAGTAAAATTTTACGAAGAAAACACCTCGTTCTCAGGCGGAAACTTAGTGAATAATGAATTATTATTTTCACCTGAACGAAAATTCGCGAAGCAGGGATAAGGATAGTTTCTCGTTACCAGCGAGAGTGTGAAAAGGATGGACGCTCTGATAAGAGAACCTGCACGACCACAACAAAAAGAAGGTTGACGAAGAATACAGATAACAACGTATCAACAGCGAACCGAAATTAATTTTAAAACCTTAAATGAGATTTTATTATGTACAGAAATTAATGTTAATATTTAATTGTAATATGTTTTCCATTGTTTTGCTTTGTTGGTGTTAATAAGTAAGGCTGCCCGCACACTCATAAAGCATAAACAACTTTCTGCACATAGTTTTTGACTAATTTCATCAGAAAGTACTTTGTTAATGTTTTTGATAGGACCAAGCACACATTGATAGAGCAAAATAAAAAGCAGTTTAAAACACGCTGAAAGAGGAGCACGTTTTCACTGAAATCGTTTTGACGTTACATCACTCAGATCTGCTTTATCAACAGCTGATTAACTTACGTAACAGAGGCAAAATATTATTTTAGAAAACACTTTTGGTCTGTTTTATAATTCAGGAAAACGTTTTGCCCGGAAACCGTTTTGTTTTCTCAGCGTGTGGCTAACCGAAATGTTTTACATTGCAGCAAAACGTTTCGTTTATAAACGTTTCGCTGCAAATAAAGGAAACAACTGAATTAACTTATTCAGAAGTTAAGTTGAACCTAGGCGGCTTTATTAATTTCTTCTTATTCATTTATTTGGCCCGTTAATTTAATTAAATTGCAGTAATTGTAAGAAAACAAAATTATTTGAATATTTGCGTTTATCTGCGTGTATACATCGTTTTTTTAATAATAAAAAAAAACATTTATCTTTATTCTTTAATAAGAACGTAACCCTCGATTTTTGGCGAAAAGAAACAATGCGCAAAAGAAGGATATTTCAAACATTTACTTTTGTTTTAATTTTTTTACATGATTTTTAATTTACTTTTAAATTCCTGAAACTGAAGTTCAACTGAATTACCTGCATATGGGGCTGTATCTGTAACTTTTTAACGGGCTGTTAAAATGTAGAGGTCCTTTTAAAATTTAAAATACAGTTCTACGATTGGCTGTTACAATAGCCCTTTAAATTTAACGCTTTTGATACAGAATAGGCCCCCATGTATATTAAATTTAAACTGAAAATATCGATCAGTTTGGCGTCATTTTTTCACTATTAGGAAAATAAAACCCCCAAAAATTAGCTTCGTTAGTTTTCTGTAAAGTGACTTAGGAATAAATAAATCTAAATCTTAAAAATTAATCGAATAAGTTAAAATAAATCAACATTTTTATTTTCTTTCTAGGACCAAACGTTTCTGTAGTTTTGTTTTTGTTGCTATGGAACAAGATGACTAAGGCCCGGTATTACAAACGCAAGTTAAATTTACTCTACAGTTTAATGCCTTAGTAACCACTGTATTTACAATTGTTACTAAGGCATTAAACTGTATAGTAAATTTATTTTACGTTTGTAATACCTGACCTAATGTTTTTTTCATCTCTGATTAACATTAACCGCTGATTAATTCCTATAGAAACAATTGTCTCTTTAATCGTAACTATTGGATAAATCAACGATTCAAGTTAGCGAGAGATGAAAAGACCGGCCCTAAAACTTGTATTAACTAGGAGTATCATTTTCTTTGTGAGTATTTACATTGATCATCCCTCATCAAACAATATTGATTAGTTAAAATCGACTCCTGTCCGATGAATTATGTTAGAAAATAGTTTTTAAACTTTAAAACGGACACTGTAAAATGGCGGGGAAAACTCTACGTTTCGCCTTCGCTCGGTAGCTCCGTCAGGAGTGATTCTGATTACCTAGATCAAACCGTTTCGTTTCAAAATTGACCTCAAGAACCTGTATACAAGAAATGGATTAAATCAATTAAAAAACTCAGACCCCCAACAAAAAGCTAAGCTTTGCTAAGAAACATCGACAGCAGATATGATGTAGCTTGCCAAGAGGAAAAAAAGGATCGTAAAGCAACTTTTCTTCGGGAAATCTATTTAATTTTTAATTGAAAAAGTAAAATAAAGAAAGTTCCTTGCATTCTTCATTTCTTTTTTACTTTAAAGCCAAATGAGAACCTGAAGAAACTGTTGTATTCAGTGGTTCGGATGTCACCAGAGGATGTATGTACCATCGCGGTCAGAAAATGCCGGGACAATTGTCATTTTTGACGGAAATCAAGCAAAATGTTATGGTATAATGCTATTTGATAATGAAACTGTTTTTACTTACTCTTAATTCATCGACGATTACTCGTATGATCATACCATCATTTAAATTTGATAATAACTATTTTCTGTTCTAATTTGTTATAGCATGCTGTCTGTCTTTCAGGTATTTCTAAGTTCTGACAGAAAAACGTCATTAATGAAAGTCCACTTCAACTAATAAAATCTTTCTTTGTCCCAGAATTTTTTGGCCGCAATGGTACCTGCTGATCAATGATTTAATTGCCTACTGATCAATGAATTAATTGTCAAAAAAGAACAATATTTCAGCATTTCATGCACTAATCATTTTATTTCTTAATGACATTTTTTTTGAAAGATCAACCTTATTTCTTGTAAAATGTGCGACATTCCGCGGTGTGTCTGGCAGCTTCTTCAGGAAAATTAATTTCTACTTAACACACAGTCAGAGAAGTTGATTCTTTTAGTTTGATTAACTTTTGATTTCTGCTGCGCTATGATAAGGATTTGATTTCTTCTCGCCATCATCATTGGGTGTATTGGTCCGTTTGTCGTGATGGTGCAACTGGAAGGGATGAACGTATGCCGTCTATTTACATATTTACACAAGCAACAGGTCCAGGTTCACCAAGACAATTTTGTTCACTTTGAACCTGGTTCACTTGAACGTCAGCTTAAACCTCTTTGGTACAGCTCACCCTAAATCACGCCGTTGATTATAATGACAGAGCGGAACGCTTAATAGATCTCAAACATCTTTTGTTTATGCATTGAGTTCCCTTAAATTTATTAATTTTAAAGGGGGATTAGTCCTAAAAATTTGATTTGAAATCTAGATGTTCGTTGAACGATGGTTTAAGTTTAAACCCATTTGGTACACTTCTGCTATAAAGTTTTCGGAGTACGAGACATGCCACTGGCAGTAAGAAATTTTATGCTTTGCAATTATGAACCTTATAGCTTTTACAACCGTACCTGCTACCCCGATAATAAAACCGGTCATCGCAAACACAGCGATTTAACACAGATGCGAACTTATTCAACCAACTTGAATAATCTGCTAGAAAGACTTTCATTGTAGTTGAATGGATAAGAAATTTAACAAAATTTATTTTCTAAATATTGTAACATGTGTAGTAAATAATGTGTGCATTATGAAATTAAAACTTCTGAAACTTTGGCAATTGAAATTAAATAAGTCAATAAAATAAAATCTGTTATTTCTCGTTAATGAAATTTAACTTCCTAGTTTCATTAAATACACATATGTTTTGCAACTAATTAATAGCTTTGTTGAGCAGAACTTCTTAGCATTTATATTATTGTAATAAGAAACAAATTTAAATAATCTAGCTCATTCTATATATTTTTTCAAATACTCAAAAATCATTCACATATTTTCACAAAATAAATGTTATACGATTTAATCATTTTCTCTTAACTTCTAGATTATATTTACCTTTTATGTTTAGGGTTAATAAAATAAGTCACGGTATGTATAGATGCTTCATTTTAGGATCCGCAGAAAAACATAACAGCATAAAAGTCATAGGTTTTTATACGTGATATCTCTTTATCACAAAGAACAAAAGGGTATCATAAAACAGATTTTCGGTAAAATGAAACATAATTTTTCTTGATGTCGAAAATATTTTACATGAATAGGTTTCTTGACATGTGAATAAGACGTGTATGATAAAATTGAATTGAAAATATCAATATATTAACATTTATAAAATAAAGATGACGTGAAAAAATGTAAAATATAACGGAAATGCTTAAATAGCATAATAGAAACCGCTTAAATAGCGACATCCTGCGATCGCTTCTGCTGACGAAGCCCCAAATAGGACTGAAACAGCTGTACAGAGGAACGGGACAAAATAACTAGAATCAAAATTGTGAGGTCTTCTATTTACTTAAAAATAAATAAAATCGAACATTTGTCCTAATTGTTATTATTTTCTTAAAATTATGTGAGCTTTCCGTATGGCAAAGCTTGTCGGTGAGCTAATAAATCACCCTGTATTTCATATTTACTAAAAATCTATTTATGTATTTCTCGTAATGAAAATTTTAGAATCCACAGAAAAACATACACAAACTACAAACGAATAAAATTTTTGTGAAGTCAAACAAACCAGAAGTGTATAAAGGCAGAAATTTGGTATAATTATAATTTTTCAGATTAATTAACATCGTCGATCCTTTATAGCAATTTAACATTTATATGTCTTTATAATCTGATCTGAAATCCTGTTATTTAACAATATAAAATATTCTAATTAAAAAAAAAACATTTTTTGTTCAATTTTTAAGTTAAAGCAAAAGAGAACAAACAAATTCGCCACCGCGTCCGCGTTCGCAACCGCGCATCGCCTCAATAAATACTCGGAACCAAATACTAGCAACGAAATTCAACAAACCATAAACATCTGCACCGGCCGGGGTTTAATAGGACCTAAGTAAACAACCCTCCTATCGGGGTGCGGAGAAAGTGTCTCTGTTCCTTAAGGTTCGAAATATATTAGGCCCGTTTCAATAAGGTTCAAATTCGAACGATTTTATTGCTTTTCATTTCGAAACTTTTAAGCATTAGTGTACAACTGGCCCTTAGGTTAAATTTAATTTTATTATTTATTAATAATCTCTGTAGGTATCAAGAGATCAAATGGATTCCAGATTAGAGTAGACTATCGATCGAGGGGGGACATAGTTACTTTATTAGGTAATTTTTGATATTTGCATCGCGAAAAATTTGAAATTCATTTGTCTGCATGATATTTAGCTGATGGGGAGTAGGAAATTGATAAGTATTTAATTACAGCAATGTAGTGTTCCATTGGTAGGTATGTAAGTACAGGGGAGACTTTTAATTTGTATTCCTTTGGCAAACACGAGGAACGCTTTGTTATTTGTAACCGCCGCCGAAAAGCGTGAGCGCAGGTACTTGACAATTCCGGCGTTGTACAACAGCGAGTACACCAGAAATAATGAAACACACGTAGTATAAGGGAGCGGAACCGCTCTCTACCTGTAAGGGGGCGATCGTGAGGCGGGTGTAGGGGTTCCCCGCGGCGGTGATTAATGACTGCTGGAAGATTGGAAGTAATTAAAGCGCGGGGATAAATGGCACCGTTCCGTTCCGTTCGGTTGTTGCGGTTCCGGTTCAGCTACGCGAGCGGTTCCTCGTCGCGTGAGTTATTGGTTCGAATCACGGCGTGTCAATAGTGACGTCGTTGACGGACAGCGCGGTCACCGATCAATGGTAACACGCGGTTCGCGACCACGTGGTCGAGGCGCGCGTCACCCGCACACGTGACGGGTCACGTGAGCGCCAGTCGCCGCGAATCCACGCAACTGGTACCGGAGGGCGTGGCCGGCCGTCAATCTGTCACGCAAGAGACGGCAGGTGGGCGGTGAGTCAAGCGCCAATCACACGCCCGGCCATATTGCTGGCTGGGCGTGGCCGTAACCCTTTGACGCGGGTTACGTCATCGCGGTCGAGTTCCGGCGCGAGCTTTCGAATGCGTGCACCGCACGTGGTATGGTGCAATCTCGGTTCGCACGCGAACCCCCTTAATTACCTTCTGCTCATTACCTTCGTAGGTACGACGGTGAATTCGTTATGGAGGCGAGTTCCATAAATGACGTTTTTTACGGTACGTCAAACTGAAAACGGAAAAAATTCCGCAGTCACGAGCGGAGTTAATTGGAGCCTTTTATACCTACTCGTAACACGTGAAATCAACCTACAGTCAACGTAATGTAAATAGTTAAGTCCAAGATTAAAAACCGTCACGGACGAATTGACATCGAATTTAGTCAACAAAAACTGGTGTCGATTTGTAGTAATATGCCATTATCGGTAACTATTACAGCGGTAATAAATTGTCACTCAAGTACACCGTGATTCAGAAAGGTCCCTCGATATTTTCAGGGTGAATAGAACATCAAGAAATAAGGTCACCTTTTTATATAAATTTTTTTCGAATAGTGAAAAATAAGAAATCGAAAAATTTTAAGGTATCAACTTAGGTGCATATAAACCTTTAAACCTCAAATACTCCAAAACGATTGGGTTCATCGAAATGCAATAAGAGAACCTTTTTACGCCAACTAATCTAAAGAATATTTCTTTCGAAAATTTTACACGAAATATGTAAAAAATAAAAAGTTAGGGATGAAATACTGAAAGCTACCGTTTAAAAAGGATAGAGGATCTGACAAATGTGTTGTTAATGCGTAGTTAGGTGCCTTATATCTCTGTTCAAAATATTAGGGCCGAGTTCATAAACGACTAAAGGAGACTTAAAATAAAAGTCACATTCTCATGTATAAATAACTATATTTCTCATGTTTTTGGACATATGACTGTGACTTTTATTTTAAAGTCTCCTTTAGTTCGATTATGAAATCGGGCCTTAGTTTGATAAGTTAAAAGATCCGGAAGATATTGCCAATAAACAAAATCTTTCACTCCTCTTTCAGGAGTTATAACACCCTTTTTATTCAGTTTTGGAAAAAAGAATATAAAAAAGGGTGACCTTATATTTTGATATTCTATTCACCCTGAAAATATCGGGAGACGTGATTCTGAATCACGGTGTATATGTACGTCGATTAAAATCGATCACGCCCTGTGATAGTATTTTAAGGAGATCGCACTATCAAGTTCACATAAAACGATAAGCTGCATGCAAACCGCATTCTTACGAACGTTCTGTGTTAAGCATGTCGAAGCCATGTCCTCTCAATTCCCATAAGGACCATGCCAAATCACCGAGTGCTATCAGTTTAATTGATGGTGCAAGTATATACAGACATCAGAATTTTGGAGAAGATCCGTCAGACCTTTTTCTGCCATTCTCATGGGCCTAACCTGACTCTTTTCTAAACCTGTGCATATTTTAAAAACTATTAATACTAATGAATAATTATCATAATTATTATGTTTAATGGTGGATATAGATATATTGGTTTTTGGAAAACCATAACTTGATTTTTAAACATTTATTTTTATTGTAAAATTAGTAACAACTGTCAATTTTTTTTCTTAATTTAGAATATCATCCCCAGGCACATGCCCGGGCTTGCCCACACCTGGCTACGCCCATGGCTTTTTTAATCACTAATCACAAAGCAGAGTGGAGCTCTCCAAAATAAATACTTGACTACGCATTTTAACTTTTTAAGTTTATTGGTAGCTATTAAAATTAAACTAGCTTAAACTTTCTATGATTGACACAAAAGGTAATAATAAGCGGTAAGTATTATAACAATTTCAAAACTAAAATTATCTATCGAATAATCGGCGACTTATGATATTGAAATCATATTTAATTGTTAATTTAATTGTTGCGTGGTTCGTTATGTTTAGATCAAGAAGAGCAAACATTGCTTCGACTGACGGAGACTTAAGCGAGCGTCATGGAGTTGGGACTGTTGGGTCCCCTTACATTTTGGGACCTGTGCTTAAATTTTCCTATAATTTATCATATTATCATCATTAAGGCCCGGTTTCACCATCACAGTTTAACTTTAAGCTCCGTTTTATTCCTATAGAAACAATTATCCTTGCAATTGTTACCATGGGAATAAAGCGAAGCTTAAAGTTAATCTGTGATGGTGAAATCGGGCCTTAGTGTTGTTAATACGTTACAACGGACAAGCTAAAATAAAAAATATGCAACAAAAATCACAAATCATAGTCATGGGTAACTTTCAGGGATTTCCAGGATCAGATCAGATACGTCAGGTATGAATCCATCTACGATATGTAACAAGTAATAATCACAATTTAAACTTTAAATTGTACAATTTGTCAACTCGTCAATGTTTGAAATAGATAAAAATAAAATTGCAGACTGGAAAGCAAAGATATACATTATATCATTATGTATACACAAAAAAAAACCGTTACGAAAAAAGAAAAAGATTTTTTTGATAATAAATGTTAATAAACAGTAGATTATGAGAAAATGGCTTTCTATTATCGCAAAGCATATCATAACCAAATATTTACACAAATTAGTGGGCGGCAATTTATCAGTTTAATTAATAAGTAGGGTCATAGGATCGCGTACGAACAAGCTTTTATTCAACGAAACAAATATCTTTTCATGTTTGAACCTTGAAGAAGTTAGTAGTACTCATATATTACAAATCAAAAGATAGGTATACACTATGAAGAACGATGATTTGAATTTACCACTATACAGTATCTGTCCGAAAGCGGGACAGTAATCAACAAGAAATTTTTATCGTGTAAACTGGCCGTAGAGTGCCTAGTTATTTAATTTGAAGCAAAAACTCTAGTGTACATGTTTAGAAACTTGTGATAATACGAATAATGTTCACACGAAACAACTCTACTATAGTCAGCCTCCAGGCTGGAGACAAAATTGATGACATTTCACTTTCCATTCATCATTTATTTACTCTAATTGGTATATTGTAACTTGTAACATCGATAACCATCGTGCGGAAATCGCACACAAATCGTAAAGCACGTATTATACCAGTTGCAACATGGCTGGCGTAAATTACATAGCGTCCCGTGCATAATTATGGGATTGTTTCAGTAATTATTTTGTTGTGTAATTGCGGCTTTGTACTTGGCGTTTTAGTATGAGATTTGAGTTTCGGGCCGGTGTCTTGCCTAGTGATGTTTACCTAAGTTTTATGGTGTGATGTGATTTTTTTTTAAATTTCTTGTTTAAAGTGTTGTGAGTGGTACTGTGTGAAGCCCAAAAAAAATCACTGTCCAAAAAAATCACTTGGTGTATTAGAGCTTGAAATGTTTAAGTAAGACTGGGCACAGCTATAAAGCTATTACATACCTAAAATGTCCCTTGTTGGGTATGCAAAAATTAATTTACTCTTAATCTAGTTAATAGTTGAATACGTTCAGTTACACTAAACATAATACGTCAACAAAAAAGAATGATTAGGTACTTTTATTTTATTTTTTTTGAGCAGTGTTTATTAATTTCTTAAGTAGTATGAAAAACTTCTATTAAAAGTCCTTTCTCGCACTCCAAATCTGTAGCTTATAACTAAGTATATCATTTTTATACGAACAATAAGTTTGTATGTACATCGTAATTAGTCTTTTTAATAAATTTATTAAAGACGAATTAGGAAGTACAAACTTTTTCGTTCCCATTTGATACAAATACGTAATTTTGGACACAAACCGTTTTCAATTCTGTATTTAGTACTTAATGCTTAATACTAAATGTAGAGTTTCGTAATCAGTGGAAAGAAAACGTTTGCCTGAACCAGATATGCTTGTAACTTCCAAAATTTACAGATAAAGTCGAACATTTCAGCTTGATTAGGCAACTCACCACGGTTAATGACTTAAAAAAAATGTAAGTATTTCTTTCTAAAAGAAGTCAAGATAAAGTATACAGTATGAACCGCAACAACTGTAAGCCACATTCGCCGACGTCCATCCATATAAGGACGAAAGTGAACAAACCATATACAATAATATACACGATCTACAATCATCGTCGCTTACTTTTTTATCTTCGCATTCAGTCTCACAATGGGAATCTTCTGTAGTAACTAAGCAGAGAAGATCCACGAGTATCACGTTCTTGTTTTCTAAAATTAATTAAGACTTTTTGAAACAGAGACCAATTATACTAATAGTGCAACTCGAAGTCTTTCAATTTTCAGAAAATATTCTAGTTACAGATAACAAATGGAATCGAATACTAAATTTATTATAAAAAATATACGGTAGTATAGTGGTACATGGAATAACAGAAGAAAGTACTCGCATTTTCGTGGAATTAATTGCCCCAGAGTACAAGTAATGCGCCAATTGAACATTCCCCATTCTGTCATGTCCTAGCTATCATATTCAGATTAAATCCACGACGTGTTTGAACAGAATGTGTCTTACATGGGAATTGCTTATGTGGCACAAATGTATAAATTCTATTATCTAGCTAGATTTTTATCATATTAGCTAGATTATTTTATTACATTAGCTAGATTTTTATTATATTAGGTAGACTCATGCCAATATAAATAAATAAGTTCATTCTTAATTTTGTACGTACACTCTGAGCACGGAGTGAGTTCACCACTGTAGGAAACATTATTAGTCTCGCCATACCAAAACCGCGGAAATATTAATTAAAAAAGAACTGTCTTTAAAATTAACTTGGAATACATATTTCAGTTGGCGGTTCTTCTTCCTTGTAAAGACAGATGAAGAGCTATGGAAGCCAGTGGCAAAATAATTGCGATGTTCTTTCTCACTGTAAACTTTCTTAATTCTCTCCGCTCGGTCAAGTTGTTTTAATTGATTGAGTTTCTCCTTAATACGGGCTTTTACATAACGTCAGGGCTGTAGTATGTAGGGGCAGATTAAGTCATGGTCTTTATGGGCTGCAGCCCGGCGTTCCGTTCAATCAAAGAACCTCCACGCGGTTAAAAAATAGAAATCCAAATTATTTTAGCAACGTGTCAAAAAGTCTCGATTTTTCAGAGACAACGTCCCGATTTATGAAACTAATAAGTTGGCAACCCTACTCGAAGCATCGCGAAATGTACCTTGGCCACGGTATCCGAATCTTGAAACGTACCTCATCCACAGTACAAGCGCCGTAATAATGGCGTTATCTGTTACTTTTTTTTTTCAGAGAAATTAAGTGGTATCTGTAAGCGGCCAGTTAAGGGCAACGTTGCCTTTTGAATGTAACCACAGATATACGAAGAACTCTTGGGTTAATTGGGTATGTAGCGCAGAGTAGTCCTACGCCCTTCTCTGAAAGGGTGAAAGTAAACTAAGAATAGTGACAGAGAGACGAACAATGATCATTTTTACTTTTAAGAAAAGAGTTAGTCACTAGAGACCCATCCATCGGTCAGCTTGCAATCACGGTGCGCGTTTTCGTGAAGTTTTTTTTTAAGTTTAATCTCATTTTGTCATCAAGAACTTCTTTCTCTTTAAAATTATCTTGTACTTGGAAATCAGTAAAATTAAAGTAGATTTAAATCAAGTGAGTTATCTTATTTCCGGGAAGCTCGAACCTGAATCGTTACAGGTAGACCTCCTGACCCCTGACAGTGTTAGTCCAGGGCCATCAAAATTAAAGCTCCGTCCCTGCTAGCATGCAATCATTTTCACCGACTTGGTTTTTCTAAAGCATATTTTAACATATTCGTTTAATTTTTAGTTACGAAAAAAAAACGGTGATATTAGTCGCCCCATATAATTGACCACTTAGGTATGTACGGTCATAATTAAAAGTAATAAAATTTTAAATTGCTATCTAACGGATAAACAAATACGCGTTGAATTTACTTTAATTTCACATTTCACCTATGTACATGCTGGTTTGCTTGTTTGTTTGCCTATCATAATGGTCAGAAGGCGTCAGGCCTCAATTTAAAATTTTGAGACGAGCCATTACTAAACAGTATGACTGTACATGTGGCTCACCGCACCGTCCCGATAGTGCTTCGACAAAACTGCCGACTTTGCATTTCTGTTTAGGATAAGATAAGAAACCATTACCTACGCATTAAAAGTCATAAATTAATTTGAAAACTGACGTAAAACAATCGAGCACCAACGCAAAATTACTTGTTTAATTAAGCACACGGCGGGAATGTTTTTCTCTTTAATAAATTTAATTTTATTTGATTTATGTATGTCGTAAATTTATGCAGATCTCTTTTTTATCATTTATTTTTTATTATATTTTTTTTATTTTGATGTATACTGATAATCAAAAGTAATGTCTTCACAATAAAATGTTTATTAGTCGTGATCTAAATTAAAGGTTGGCACACATTTGTTGTGATTGCTTTTCAGTTTGTATTTTATGTTTCTTCACTTGCCCGCTCTTTTGCTATCATTCTACTTATTACAGTGGTCAGAACGAATTAACTCCTTATTCTATGAAGTTGGAAAGCGTATTCCAATAATTCGAACGTTCGAAATTCAAATAGTTTCGAAATATATTATCAGAATAATCGAATATTGCAATATTTGAATATTCAGAAAACCGAGCATTTGGTTATTGGAATAATTTATTTTGTAACTGTTGAATATTCGAATATGATTCCCAGCCATACTTTATTCTGGAACTCATAACGACATCGTTGAATAGTGATAACAGTTGAGTGGTATATTTTGGCCAATCAGTACGTGGGCTGCTGGAAAAGTTTCTGGAAACGGTATGAAAAAACGCATATGAAATTTGGTAAATGGTATCATTGTTCTTCGAAGTATTCGCCTTTGACGTCAATACACTTTTGCATACGCTCCAACCAATTTCTAAAGCACGTTTTCTACTCTAAAGATGGTACCTCAGAAACCAGTGTCCGGAATGTTTCAACCGCTGCTTCAGCCGACGAAAATCGCTCACCACGCATTTTATTTTTGATATTTGGGAACAAAAAGAAATCATTAGACGATAAGTCAGGTGAATATGGACACTGAATCATTAATTCAACATTTCTGTTGGACAAAAAATCAACTGTTTGACGGGCTGAGTGAGAGCTGGCGTTGTCATGATGGAGAATAATTCGCCGATTTCGATTGTTTCTACTTATTTGATCGATAACTTCCGGCAAACAAATTGTAGTATACCAATCAGCATTCACGGTTTTTCGATCCTCTAAAGCCACGGTTGCTACATGTCCAATCATTTGCTTCGCAGCACTGCGTGAACGGACAACTTTTCTTGGTTTTGGTTCATTTTGAAATACCCAAACGGTAGATTGTTGTTTACTTTCTGGCTCGTACGAAGAGATCCACGTTTCATCATCAGTAACGATGTTATAAACTAAATTTGAACGACCTCCATTGAATTTATTGAGCATTTCTTCGCACCCTTTGACACGACCCTGTTTTTGCGCTTCTGTTAAATTGTGTGGGATCCAAGGACTGCAAAACTTTCGTACGTTCAAATGATCATGCAAAATCTGGTGTATTGCTTTCATGTCAATGCGTAAGGATGCTTGAATCTCACGGTAGGTCACATGTCGATCTCGCTCAAGCATTTCACGCACAACATCTACATTAGTGGCAACTACATATGTTGATGGACGACCTTGACGAAATTCGTCACTGAGAGAGGTACGTCCACGCTGGAATTCGGCAAACCAATTATAAACACTGCTCTTTGATGGTGCTTCATCTCATTTGAATTCTTACGGTTTTTATGAACTACCTCGCGACTTCACCCCGCCTACCTGCGACGCGTTTCTACCCTACATGCTTTCAACTGCTAGATGGCATAATCATGACGCTTGGCGTTGCTTTTAGCAAAATTTCCCACGCCCTCCGAAAAGACCATTGAAAGAGACGTTGACAGGCTTCACCCCCGGTCATCAGAAAAAGAAACCTAAAGATTTTTCTCAATATCGTATTTCATTCAATGCGCGTAACTTAAAAAAAGTGTATTATTTACTCAGGGAGAAAAACCTGTAGTTGCGTTTCTCGCAGTAGCTTACCGTCTTAAATATTTTCATTTATATTTTTCATTTATATTATTATTTCTTCTTTTTAGTTTTACAGTCTCACCTTTAATTGTCAGTATTCAACGACCGTGTACTTTATTTCGCATTAATCAAATTAAGGCACGCATTTAGCTCCGCATGATCGATTTTTTTTTCGCATTTGCTCTAAGCACCGCAGCGCAGCGCACACGCGATTGTTATTGCATTAAAAACATCGAATTAATTAATCAATTAAAAATCCGTAAATTTATTTATCGCTGACGTCATAATATAATCGGTCGTTAAACGGGAGCCTTCCTTAACGAGCGCCTGATTTATAAAAAGCCCGAGCGACACGTAATTACAATCTGATAGTTAATGCTGCGGCCGTTTACTGCCGGCGTAATTTCGAAAATTGTCGTTATTAATTAACGTTAACGTGCTACTTAAAGCCGGCTCTGGTAAAAATCGAGCGCCGCAACCGCTTAATTGCAACAATGGTTATTTATTGCGCTTTCGAATCGACGCAAGTGGCGTGCGTGCAGAAATAAGGCGATTTTTTTTTTTTTTGCTTAAGGCTGGTGACGCACTCATACGCAACTAACCAACAAAGAAGAAACGGAAACGAATATTTAGAAGAGTTTACGGTGGTGATGATGCTTAAAGATTATTACTAAGCATATGGAAAGGATATTTCGACATCATACATCAAGGGTGTGGATGTATGCACAGCAAATGTCCCTAAACGATACATATTAAGACCACCAACGTGATTTCCTTCATCTCTGTTAACGTACTGTCCCGAAGCTTATTGATTTTAATCCAGGCCGATCAAGTGAAGCTACCTCTATTGATTGCGAGTATATTCCAGTTCATTATTTTTCGATCTTAGTTCTCCTTCGACTGACATCAAGACTTTCATTGGTCGTCGTCTTGCTCGTAAAAGACAAAGAAGTTTCTGATCTCTTCGATCTAACGCTCCGGCCGCCATCATGGTTTCGACTCGTTAAAGGGAACACGGGTTTGTGGTCTTTCGAGAATTTAGGCATAATTGGATTGCACAATTCTAAAATACAATGTATGGAAAATCCTTTGTGACTTAAGTGTCGTCTGATTTGTCTTGAACAAATTCTTCCGAGCGGATAAACCGTGTCTGCATTAACAAACAGGTGTAATTAAGCTGCGATTGCACGTTTGTAATTGGTTTCTTTGTTTTCACGGAGGAATCCTCATGCAAATTTTAGCGGCAAGTTTAAGTTTCAAGCTTTAAGTTTAAGTTCGAGTTCCGCCTGGGTTCGCTCCGTTGCTATTAGTGTTTTTTATTTACGTTCGAATACGGTTGACCTCCCATTTTCTTCGTGGCCGCCAAAACGACGCCTGGCGTCGACGAAGAAACCCAACTATTGACTCGCTCGCACGAGAGGGCGATATCCTCATCGTTTAAGTGAAACCAGAGTAACTACCCTTTTTATTTTTATCACTCACATAATTTAGCTGATTACATAAATATTTTCAGCACATATTTGTCTTTTCTCGTGGCATTAAATCGAGTTTAATTTAACAAGTTTGAATAACCGTTTTACGAGTCTGTGAAGGTCAGTACTGCACCTATATGGAATTTCGTTCTTGTTTAAATTAAAAGACCGCGTCGAATGCTAAGTGGAATACAGTTTGTTGATTCATGTAGGTAATAGTCTTTTAAGCCCTTAAGGCTAGTATACACCTGTGCCCAAATATATTTAATTTTAAGTACGTTTTGGTGTTCTGCTGCGCCGACAAACTATTTTGAACTTTTGAGTACCGAAGTACCTGCTGGTAGTTTTCGAGTATCAGTGCACGCTGTAGATCCTTGGTGAGTCGGTTCTATAGTGTGCAGAGATCAGCTGGGGTTCTCCCTAGCGCCTTAATTGTTTGTAAACCCATAGCTTTCTCCTTCAGAGAGCTAGCTCGGGTTGGCTTCAGCGCAACGTACCACCAGATTTCGGTAAGTGACGTAACTTAACGTAACTGAATTAAAGGGGCAGCATCCAGACACGACTTAAATTTAAACTATACTGACCGAAAGTGAATCTAAAATCCAAAAATGTTTTTTTCTCAACCCGTTTGATTACTGAAAAAATAAAGCAAACCTCTATTAGATTATTAAGAGGATTTTCGAATCTTTTGTTACGTAGCAAGAACATTGTTGTAATTATTTAGTTGACATAAATTAATATTCCGCCATCAAATGCACTTGAAAATATCGTAAGACAAAATTGTCTGTCGTGTGATTTAAATCCGTGAAAGTTAAAAAGAAAATATGTAGATGTAATTAACAATAAATTTGTAATTGATACGTATTCATTAAATTACTAAGTAATTACCAAGTAAGTTTGCGTTCAGTTGGTAAAACAAAAGAATTTATTGCAGTAATTTTTATGTAAAGTAAAATTTCATCTTGTTGAAACTAAAAAAGAAAATTCATAAATCAAGTTTCCTGTCAACAGCACAGCAGTACACTGTATTGTCTTTTTTAAATTGATAAACTACAGTCGACTTGGAAAACTATCTTATTGGTTCATGGAGTAATATTTTTCATAAATCAGCAAGCTCAGAACAATTAAATAAATTAAGTGTAATAAAGAAGCATAAGAGAGTTGAGATCATTTGTGGTCGGCGTTACTGTTTGCTTATTTTTAAACGCGAAATTTATGTAAATTTTGTTTCGACTTTAATTTACGGGCGCGCTAAAATATTATTGTGGCGGTCGTGAAAGAGGTAGACCGACTTAATATGCTCGAAGGACCATTTTACTTATTTATGTGGAAAATAATAATTGTTGAGTACAAAATTCAGTCTGTTTTATTTGGCTGCTGAATCAGAACTACTTACCAAGTGATGTTACAAAGCGATTTTACAAAGATCTATTTTCTAAGTACTAGGGTAAATCTAGGAATTAATATAAAAGCATTTCCACTCTTTCCGTTCGGGGAACGGAGGAAAGGTATTCTGTACATGCCGCCCCCTTGAACGCTATAAGAGGGTTCAAAATTTCAAATTAATTATCAGAAAACGAATGTTAAATTTAGGCAAAAATATAACTAAATATATAACTAAACAAACAAAGAGAAATAATATAACTAACGAAACAAAGAAATGATAAACAATGTTCATGCTTCGATGGGAAGCACACACAGTCGTCGGATTGCACGCCTGATTATTCCACTCGCTGTTTTAATTGAAACTACGCGAACAACACTGTCTTCACCTGCATGCAGCTCGTGGATGCGGCCCAGCGGCCACCGCAGGGGTGGTAGGTTGTTGTCCATTATTAGGACGAGTGAACCCGGCCTCAATTGATCCATTTGCTGTTGCTGATTCTTTGGACGGGTTTGCAACTGGCACAAATATTCCTGTGACCAACGCTTCCAAAAATGTTGTCGAGCTTGCTCCACCATTTGCCACCGAGCCAACCTGTTGATGTTGATTTGCTGCAGGTCGGGTTCAATAGGGGCGGTTAATGCTTCTCCGATCAAAAAATGGCCAGGGGTCAGAACGGTCAGGTCATTAGGATCGGATGATAGAGGTGTCAACGGACGAGAGTTTAAGCAAGCTTCGATACAAGTTAAAAGTGTGTACAACTCTTCAAAGGTAAATAGCGCATTTCCCATTATTCTCCTTAAATGGTATTTCACATTTTTAACCCCTCTTTCCCAAATACCGCCCATGTGAGGCGAGTTGGCAGGAATGAAATGCCACTTTACCCTTTTTCTTTCAAGAAATGGGAAGATATGTTCCTTAAATTCTAGAGAATTTAACATTGCTGTTAATTCCCTTTTTGCACCGATAAAATTTTTTCCATTGTCTGAATAAATTTCGGCAATGTTACCCCTTCTGGCCATTAAACGTTTGAGTGCTCCTAAAAAACTGTCCGTGGTCAAATCACCCACTAGTTCAAGATGAACGGCCTTAGTAGAGAAACACACGAATAAGGCAATATAGGATTTTAATTGCCGTTTGCCGCGGCCACGACCTTCCTTAATTGCAATTGGCCCAGCGTAATCTACGCCTGAAATGTAAAAGGGTCTCAAAGGTTGAACTCTATACTTTGGCAGATCGCCCATTTTTTGCGTTAAGGGTTGTGGATTAACTCTGACACATTTAACACAGTTGTGTATATGTTTTTTTACTGCATTACGGCCAGCAATGGCCCAGTAAATCTGTCGAATTGCCGCCAGCGTGGCTTCACTGCCAGCATGTAATTGGTCTTCGTGAAATTTCTTTATTATTAAATTTGTTATAATATGATGAGATGGTATGACAATGGGATATTTTTTATCAAATGTGAGAGGTGCGTGTCGCAATCGCCCTCCAACACGAATTAAACCGTCTTGATCGAGAAATGGATCTAAAGAAGAGAGTACGCTCCCTTTCTCAATCCTTGCCTTAAGTTGCAGTTTAGCAATTTCATTCTTAAATGATGACTGTTGCACAAGAGATAAAACTGATACGTGGGCTAGATTTATTTCTGTACTCGATAAATCACCCCCTTTTTTATCCGTATTAGCTGGACGGGAATTATGAATAAATCTTTTACAATACGCAATTACATTTAATAATTTAGAAAAAGAGGAGTAACGGCTGAAATCGATTAAATCGTAATTATTAACAGTGGCTGGCACTGTAACATTGGTAGATCGTAATTCATTAGCAATGTCTTTAATGGTACTTGAAGAGGGCGTGAAATTTGACCAAGCAGATTCACCAATAGCTAACCAATCTGGACCGTGCCACCATAAATTTGACTCGTTTAGTTGTAAAGGAAAGAGCCCTCTCGATACAATATCAGCCGGATTGTCTTCAGAACGAACATGGTTCCATTCAGCTAACTTGGTTAGGCCTTGTATCTCAGAGACTCTGTTAGCCACATAAGTTTTCCAAGTATTAGGTGCGGCCCTTAACCAATGCAATACAATTGTAGAATCTGTCCATAGAAAACGTGTTTTTAAAGGTAAGTTTAAAATTTTTGAAACCTTGTCTACCAATCGAGCTAATAGTGCGGCAGCATTTAGTTCCAACCGAGGAAGAGTAATTCGCTTTAACGGAGCGACACGAGATTTTGCACATAATAACCGAGTATGATATTCGCCCCTTGAAAAGGTTCTTAAATATATTACTGCACCATATGCTTGTTCGGATGCATCTGAAAACCCGTGAATTTCTATGTTACTATATTCGAAGTTTTTAATTACACATCGCGGCATTTCAATTTCTTTGATATTAATTAATTCCACAAGGAATTGTTTCCAAATTATTGCAAGGTTCTCTGGAACTGGTTCATCCCACGATAAATTTTCCGCCCAAAGTTTTTGTAAAATTAATTTCGCCTTTACAACAATAGGGTTAACTAATCCCAATGGGTCAAATATTTTTGAAGCTGTTGACAATATAGATCTCTTTGTGATCTCTTGACTGTTTTTTATATTAACCTGCGTTTCGTATTTAATGACGTCTGACACAGAATTCCACATTATTCCTAAAATTTTATTTTGGTTTTCTTTGTCTAAACTTAAAAGAGAGGTCGTTGCGTCGAAACCTTCAACAGCAACTGCCTGTACGATTTTTGGACAGTTAGATTTCCACTTGCACAATTCAAAGCCTCCACTCTGCAAAATGTTTATTAATTGCTCCTTCAGTACTATTGCTTCTTGTAATGAATTACTTCCTGATAATAAGTCATCCATGTAAAAATCTTTACGAATTATCGCGGATGCTAAGGGATACTGATTTTCTGCTTCTAGTGCTAATTGTTTCAAACAACGCACTGCCAAAAAAGGTGCACAATTTGTGCCATAAGTAACAGTTGTCAATCTAAAAATTTGAATAGGGTTTTGAATATTATCTCTCCAAATAATTCTTTGATAATCTGCATCGTCTGGATGAATTTTAATCATACGATACATTTTAGTAATATCCGCGGACAATACGTATTTATGACAACGAAATCTGAGCAAAATAGAAAATAGGTCCTCTTGAATAGTGGGACCTGTGAGAAGATTATCATTAAGGCTTAGTTTGTTTTGCGATTTTGCTGATGCGTCGAAAACTACTCTAATTTTTGGTATGTGACTGGACTGCTTGAAAACCGCGTGGTGAGGAAGATAAAAGGAATTTGGATTATCTGATTCATCCTTTGGAACCAGCTCCATATGATTTAGATGAAGATATTCTTTCATAAATGTCTTGTACTGATTACCGAGACGCGGATTATTAATCAGTCGACGTTCAGTATTGAAGAAACGTTTAATCGCAGTTTGTTTGGAATCACCTAAACTTATAGCTCCCTTGAACGGCAATCTAACTACAAAACGACCTTCCCTCTCTCTTTCAAATGTTTTCTGAAAGAGGGCCTCACATTCCTTTTCTTCCAACGAATATGTGCTAGAGGGAAGAATTTCCTCAATTTCCCAGAACTTGGTTACTTGACGGTGTAATGAGTCAAGTTTTGATTCGCGAACGAAGCAATGACAAGAAACTTTAGACTGCGGACTGGTAATCATGCCACTAATAATCCATCCCAACTGGGTTTCTTGAAATGTAGGCTGATATTTGGAAGTTTTGATTTGGCCTGAACTTAGTAAGTCCCAAAATAATTCTGCACCTATCAGCAGATCGATTTGACTGGAAATATGAAAATGTGGATCCGCTAGATTAATATTAGATGGGATTTCAATATCCGACAATTTTAACGATCTTAATGGGAGATTCGTAGTAATGGTATTTAGAACCAAACAATGAATATTTTGGCGAAATGAGGTGCAACGGGAATGTATCGTAACCTTGGCGGATTGATTTATCTCGCTCACGGATTGATTGATGCCAGATACAGGTACTGATGTTTGTTTCAGACTTACGCCGAGTCTTTCACAAAGATCGCGAGTAATGAAATGAGCTTGCGATCCTGAATCTAATAACGCCCTGCAATGTTGATAAGTTCCCTTTATATCCTGAATTAAAATAAGTGCCGTTGAAAGTAATATTTCTTTAGTTATGGCGGTTAATGATGCCAATGAGCTTTCGCTACTGCTATGCGGCTGAGATGGAATAGAATCACCAACCGTATTGGATTGATTAGAAGAATCATTGCTGGAATGAAGCAATGTATGATGTCTTTCCTGACAGACGCGACACCTTGAATTATAATTGCAATTAGATGATTGGTGACTACTTCTTAAACAATTAACGCAAAGTTTCAGCTTGTTTATTTCGCTCACCCTCTCAGATACACCTAATTTTAGAAATAAATCGCAGTAATTTATATAATGATTACCTTTACATAAAATGCAGTAGGGTTTCCTATTGGTAACAGCATAACTTGCCGGTTGAACCTTTCTAGGAAGGACAGTTTTACCGATCTTAGCGTTATTATCGTGGTGTTTGAAATTGTTTTGATATTTATTTTGTGTTGGTTTGTTAATTGTAACCAATGATTCTAATACGGTGCATTTATTTGATAAGAAATCGAGGAATTGTTTTAATGTCGGAATTTCTTTTGTTAAGGTTGACTGCCAGTTGCGTTGTGTTTTAGTATCTAATTTTTCCGCTAGTATTGGAACCACAAAGGCATCCCAAGAATCTACGGGTAATTCTAATAACTTCAGCGCTTCAATATTAATATTCAATTCATCTAAGTAACGCCGAAGCTCTACATACGATTGCTTAAGTATTGGGGTTATTTTAATGATATTTATTACATGTTCCTGCACAATGAGACGCTTATTTTCAAATCGATTTTTTAGTAAATCTAGCGCGGCATCGTAATTTGCATTTGAAATTGTTAAATGCTCTATCGCTCGTAAGGCTTCATCTTTGAGGCATCCCTTTAAATACTGAAATTTTCTGCATTTATTTAATTTAGCATTTTCATGAATCTCCGACTTAAATGTCTCAAAAAATGAATACCATTCGGAGTAGTGACCGGAAAAATTGGGCAATTTTAACCGTGGTAAATTATTAACAGAACTTGATTCTTCGCAATTATTAGAATTTGTAAGAGTAGGGCATGATGTTTGTTGCGATTGAGGAAGGTTTTGATTTAGATTTATGGCCTCAACAAGAGCTAAGGTTTTAAAGAATTGTTGCTCTACGTTTGTCCGCTCATTTTCGTTTTCTGTTTCCGATTGTTGATTAATAGGAGACTCGGACTCAATTTCTGCCTGAATTAATTCATATTCCTTGAAATAATTACGCAAATATTCTGCTCTGGATTTAATATCTAAAACATCATCTCCCTCTTCATATTTTTTTATATAATTACTTTGACGTGTTATTTGTGATTTAATTATTTTTCGCTTTTCTTTCAAAGCTGTTAGTTTTTCTGACATTATTTTATTTTAAATGCACCAAAAAAGTTTTAAATAAACAAATAATTACTTATAATGAAATAAAAATTTACGTACTAGTTGCACACACTTGAAACCGTACAAAGGAAATGGGAATGAAAAATTAGGAAACTGACCTTTTTTGTTTTTGTAGTTTAGTCACTCCGATACGGCTTGATAATATTGAAGCACAGATTTGGGAATGTTTTCTGCGAACTTCAATCCTCGATGTGTGCACGTTTTCACTCTATCCAATCCGGCTCGATTAGGACCAATGTGGCGGTCGTGAAAGGGGTAGACCGACTTAATATGCTCGAAGGACCATTTTACTTATTTATGTGGAAAATAATAATTGTTGAGTACAAAATTCAGTCTGTTTTATTTGGCTGCTGAATCAGAACTACTTACCAAGTGATGTTACAAAGCGATTTTACAAAGATCTATTTTCTAAGTACTAGGGTAAATCTAGGAATTAATATAAAAGCATTTCCACTCTTTCCGTTCGGGGAACGGAGGAAAGGTATTCTGTACAATTATTGACCTCTCATTTAAGAAAAATAATACTCTTAATAAATAAGCACCTACATAAACGTATAGGTTGCGCTGAAAGTGAATTTTCAAAAACAATGGACTAATTTCAGGCTCTAATTCGTTTTGACTAATAGTCGATTTGAGAGTCTTCTCGCGCAAACGTTAACGTAAATCATCAAGAAGTAAAATAAAACGATTTATTGTTATTAATTCCGTAAGTTTCATGGCAATGAAAACGTCTTAATACGCGGAAGTACACTGATAATCAAAAGTTATGTCTCCCATGCACTTGACTTATGGTACCTCCTTCTTCTGCAACTCATAACAACAACAATTCCGAATGTTCGAATAATTCGAATTATTCGAATCTGATTCCCAGCCTTACTTTATTCTGCAATTCGCAAAGACATCGTTGAATAATGACAGGCGCTAAGTGATATACATTTTGACCAGTCGGTACAGAAATGCGTTGTATCTAAGTACTTACGTGGGTTGCTGGAAAATTTTCTGGAATCTAGTAGGTCTAGAATTGTTAGCGTTTATCAACTATCATACTTGAAAAATTTGACGTTTTTCGCCTATAATTCTATTGTCAGTTCCTACCCAAGTGAACTAGTTTTGTTTGTACAGCATTTCAGAAAAAGTAATTTTGTTTAAACATGGAAATCTCGCGTGAAAATTTTCGTGCCATGATTTTTTACGATTGCAAATGTGGTCTAACGCCGAAACAATGCCTCGATCGGCTTCATTTGGCTTTTGTAGATGAAGCACCATCAAAGAGCAGTGTTTATAATTGGTTTGCCGAATTCCAGCGTGGACGTACCTCTCTCAGTGACGAATTTCGTGAAGGTCGTCCATCAACATCTGTTGTTGCCACTAATGTAGATGCTGTGCGTGAAATGCTTGAGCGAGATCGACATATGACATACCGTGAGATTCAAGCATCCTTACGCATTGACATGAAAGCAATACACCAGATTTTGCATGATCATTTGAACGTACGAAAGCTCTGCAGTCGTTGGACCCCATACAATTTAACGGAAGCGCAAAAGCAGGGTCGTGCCAAATGGTGCGAAGAAATGCTCAAGAAATTCAATGGAGGTCGTTCAACTTAATTTATAACATCGTTACTGGTGACGAAACGTGGATCTATTCGTACAAGCCAGAAAGTAAACAACAATCTACCGTTTGGGTATTTCAAAATGAACCAAAACCAGCTAAAGTTGTCCGTTCACGCGGTGCTGCGAAGCAAATGATTGCTTGTTTCTTTGGTTTAACTGGACATGTAGCAACCGTGGCTTTAGAGGATCGAGAAACCGTGAATGCTGATCGGTATACTACAATTTGTTTGCCGGAAGTCATCGATCAAATAAGAAGAAACAATCGAAATCGACGATTTATTCTCCATCAGGATAACGCCAGCTCTCACTCAGCCCGTCAAACAGTTGATTTTTGTCCTACAAAAATGTTGAATTAATGACTCATTGTCCATATTCACCTGATTTATCACCTAATGATTTCTTTTTGTTCCCAAATATCAAGAATAAAATGCGTGGTGAGCGATTTTCGTCGGCTGAAGCAGCGGTTGAAACATTCCGGACATTGGTTTCTGAGGTACCATCTTTAGAGTGGAAAACGTGCTTTAGAAATTGGTTCGAGCGTATGCAAAAGTGTATTGACGTCAAAGGCGAATACTTCGAAACACAATGACAACGTTTACCAAATTTCATATGCGTTTTTTCGTACCGTTTCCAGAAACTTTTCCAGCAGCCCACGTACTGATTGGCCAAAATGTACCACTCAACCGTTATCACTATTCAACGATGTCGTTATGAGTTGCAGAATAAAGTATGGCTGGGAATCATATTCGAATATTCAACAGTTACAAAATAAATTATTCCAATAACCAAATGCTCGATTTTCTGAATATTCAAATATTGCAATATTCGATTATTCTGATAATATATTTCGAAACTATTTGAATTTCGAACGTTCGAATTATTGGAATACGCTTTCCAACTTCATAGAATAAGGAGTTAATTCATTCTGACCACTGTAATAAGTAGAATGATAGCAAAAGAGCGGGCAAGTGAAGAAACATAAAATACAAACTGATAAACAATCACAACAAGTGTGTGCCAACCTTTAATTTAGATCACGACTAATAAACATTTTATTGTGAAGACAAACTTTTCCAGCAGCCCACGTACATGAACCCCGTACAGTATCGGTACGTGCCGGACCTTCGTCAAATTACAAACAGTTTGGGCCCTGAGATCAGATATCAGATTCAATTTAATTAGGTATATAAAATTACTTTTTATGCCAATAAAACAGTGTAGTAGTATATCATTTCAAATCGATGGGTTTATTGACTTGCGTGATGGAGTTATTTGTCTTTTCATCGACTTATCTAAGTCTGTGTTAAAGATAAACATCATGGTCATCAAAAGTCCCATCAAAGAATCTAATAACATTTCTCTTCAATTCGTTTCTTCTAGCCAAGCTTGCAATTACTATGCAAATCACGTGATTTTTTTTTCGCCTCGCAAGACCGCGCAATTAAAAAGCGCGCTCATTTTCAAGTCAAAAATCCCTGGGGAGGTTCACACGGCGCGCGTACGTCTGCAAGTTACGACCGACGGCCTGGAAGTCGTCCGTTCAGTGCGTTAATGCATTCACTCCGGCCGATCTCATCAGCTTTATCGCGCTTAATTATTTTTAATTACCGCTTAATACGCTCCAACAAGGATATAAGCGAGCTTATACGTTATTTTTATGTAAATGCGTACCGATGATGGGCTCGTAACTCCGGCGCAGAGGAATCGCATTAAGCTTGTTATGCGTGCGCATTAATTGATTAATTAAAACGAGAACAAAACGTTCGCCTGCCGACGATTATTGCCCGATAACTCAGCTGATGATTTCTCTTTCGCAATTTGAATTTAATTCAGCAGGCTCCACTAATTTTTTTTTTTTTATTATTAATTTAGTTGTACAGGTTGCAATCTTCATTTAAAATTACACATTTGAAGCCTTACCTACACTGCGGTTGTTGCAATTTAATTCCATGGCATTTTAAAGCCCAGTATACATTAAAATAAATTGCAATCCCAGGTATACTTGGTACTGAAACATTGCACATTGCAGAGAGATAAATATAATTAATTAAAACTTAAGGCCCGTCCGCATTGCGTTTTTGCAATTAAACGCTGATTTAGTTTTAAAGGCCCGTCTATACAATGCGAGAGAGCGTGAGATAATTAATATCTTACGTGGTGCTCTGGTCTGAGGCGATTAATTAACTTAATCTCGCAACTTTATCAGACGCAGGAAATTATGCCATTAAAGACCTGTGTGCTATTATCGAAGCAAACAATAAAAAAGTGAACAACGCGAATTATGCATTATTGATGTGAGTCGTTAAGTTTCTCGGAACAAGCGGAAGAACTATGGGGCGTGCAAAATTGCCCTGCTCTGCACTTGTTCTATTACCGGAGCGCTTGTTCCATATTTAATTATTTATATTTTTTTTTCTCTCTGCGCTAACATGAGATATCGCGCATGTTTATGTTCGCCGTCGATGCATACGGAAATTAAATTTGCAATTCCCGTTTCGCCTTGCGTACGTGTGTTTGTGTGCATACATGTGCGTAACGGTAACAGACGTGTTTTTGATATGCCTACTTGATTAGAATGCTTCCCGGTACTGCATAAATGATTAATAACATTTTTGCTACATTATACTACAAAGTTACAGGCAACATTTCAAAAAAAATCTCTCGGAAATATACAGATTTTACGCGAAGTCTGCAATTTCTTTTCCCTTATCTACAAAAAAACATTCTTGAAACTCTCAAACGCAATGAACATAATTTTACAATAAGCTAGTGTAAATTTTCGGACTTCTGTGAGCCTCAATTAAATTGAAATTTTTTATTTGTTGGTTTTCTGGTTACATTAAATTCTGTCAGTTACCAATAGATGGCGTCTCCATTGTTAAAGCCCGAATTCACTCATAGAAAAGAACAATTTTTTAATCAAGGACGGTAAGAGGTTAAATTGAACGAAAACGATCAAAATATCAAAGAAATTGAGCATTTGGGGAAGAAAGTACGCAAGTACAAAGTTTTCTTAGTCTCGAACCGGACGAGTTTAAACATTTAAACGTTTAAACATGGAAATCTCGCGTGAAAATTTTCGTGCCATGATTTTTTACGATTGCAAATGTGGTCTAACGCCGAAACAATGCCTCGATCGGTTTTATTTGGCTCTTGGAGATGAAGCACCATCAAAGAGCAGTGTTTATAATTGGCTTGCCGAATTCCAGCGTGGACGTACCTCTCTCAGTGACGAATTTCGTGAAGGTCGTCCATCAACAACTGTTGTTGCCACTAATGTAGATGCTGTGCGTGAAATGCTTGAGCGAGATCGACGTGTGACATACCGTGAGATTCAAGCATCCTTACGCATTGACATGAAAGCAATACACCAGATTTTGCATGATTATTTGAACGTACGAAAGCTTTGGAGTCGTTGGATCTCACACAATTTAACAGAAGCGCGGAAGCAGGGTCGTGTCAAATGGTGCGAAGAAATGTTCAAGAAATTCAATGAAGGTCGTTCAAATTTAATTTATAACATCGTTACTGGTGACGAAACGTGGATCAATTCGTACGAGCCGGAAAATAAACAACAATCTACCGTTTGGGTATTTCAAAATGAACCAAAACCAACAAAAGTTGTCCGTTTACGCAGTGCTGCGAAGCAAATGATTGCTTGTTTCTTTGATTTAACTGGACATGTAGCAACCGTGGCTTTAGAGGATCGAGAAACCGTGAATGCTGATCGGTATACTACAATTTGTTTGCCGGAAGTCATCGATCAAATAAGAAGAAACAATCGAAATCGACGAATTATTCTCCATCATGACAACGCCAGCTCTCACTCAGCCCGTCAAACAGTTGATGTTTTGTCCAACAAAAATGTTGAATTAATGACTCACTGTCCATATTCACTTGATTTATCACCTAATGATTTCCTTTTGTTTCCAAATATTAAAAATAAAATACGTGGTGAGCGATTTTCGTCGGCTGAAGCAGCGGTTGAAACATTCCGGACACTGGTTTCTGAGGTACCATCTTTAGAGTGGAAAACGTGCTTTAGAAATTGGTTCGAGCGTATGCAAAAGTGTATTGACGTCAAAAGCGAATACTTCGAAAAACAATGATACCGTTTACCAAATTTCATATGCGTTTTTTCATACCGTTTCCAGAAACTTTTCCAGCAGCCCACGTAAGTTAACCAAATGTCGTTCCAATGTTTTTTTTTATTACAAGGCCCTTCCCAAAACTTCCGCTAGGTGTCAGGCACTGGCATGTGATTTTTTCGAATATCAAATCTTGCATGGTGTAAAACGAGCTTATCACACAAGAAATTGTTGGACATTGCTCTTTCAACCTTTTCGAATGATACCACGTATTGAAAATATACTCAGTTCAATCTTGCGTGTTATTTTTTTTTGGTAATAGTACTCGTAAAATGGTCTATTTTATGTATCTACTTTTGTTGGACGTAAAGAAATGCCGCAGTGGAATTTTTTTCGCTGGAAATTAGAGTTTGTTTCTGGAAATCGTTTCGAACGATTGTTTTTTTTTCATATCTTTCGAATTAAATCTCCCGGGAAGATTACGGTGCTTTTATATTGTCGAAATTGAATTCAAGTGTTCTTATTTTAGAAGAACATTTTGTTCCCTTTAAATTTTAACCGCAAAAAGTAAAAGAAACATTGTCATTCAAAAAAACAAAAAAAAAACAAATTAAAATATGCAGTCTCATTACGCGCGGTAGTTTTGAGTGAATGTTAATGAACTATTCTTTAGACACTCTTCTAATCCTAAGACTGTAAAGAAGATGTATTATAAGTAAAGTTATGTGAAGACGTGGTGTGTGTGTGTGTGTTTAAGTACGTGTGTGCACTGACGCCTTTCCATCTTCGCCGATGCGCGAATGAATCTGCAGATTTGAGCAACAGAACTTCCTCGAGCTTTGAGTGACAGGGCCCGCTTTCAGCGGTTGTGAAACGTTTTGTTTCTTAATTGACCCGCCGCCGCTCTCCGAAAGACATCCAACGCGCATTAACCGGCATCGGCTAAAGCCAAAGCAAAGAAAAATCGATTGTTCTTTTCTTTATTTACGTAACATGGAAGAAGGCAAGGCAAATTTTTGCAAATCTTTTCTTTGTTTGCGCGTGGGAAACGCGCGCGACTTGGTAAACGAAAATAAATATTTGCGAAAGATTGTCGCGGGCCATCTCCAGAAAAATACGACGAAACCGACCGACAGGCCATCCTGAAAAAAAAAAAACAAATATGGTGATTGATGGGATGAGGCGAGGAAACAGTTTTAAGTGTGTGTTTCTCTCTCGTGTTATGTTTGAGGAAAGTTGTTTTAAAAACGAGCTAACAGATGGCGCTACTGTTTTTCCTGTTTTCCGCGCTATTGAGTGCCGTTCTCGTTTTTCGAGGAAATAAATCGAAGCGGATTAGACTCGCCGTTGAAATTCATCGACGGGAGCAATCGCAAATCCGCCCTGTGCAAACAGGAACAATTGAACGTCGGTAAATATTGCAAGCGAGCGAGTTTTCCATCGAAATCCGGTATCAATTAGCGGCGGCTATGGTAGTACGTGACGATTATTAGCTGGCGAACGGTGTCTGATCGGGGATTATTCGTTATCGCGGCACATGTGACTGTTTGCGGTGCCATTACTTGACCAAACATGGCCAGAGGGCGCCACACGTCGCCTGTCAATCACACGTCATTCACGGACGCCGGCCGTCGCCGTCGCCTCGCGATAAACGAACTGAAATACGGCCCTGATTTGCATTATAATTTAACTCTCGCCTCACCAGAAATGCTAATTATTATGAATACGGTCGTAGTGTACACTAATATCCTTAATTCCACATATTTCACGTCTTAACGCGCCTGGAATTATGTCCGTTTTGTAAGATATGTTAATTCGGCCGGCGAAGTTATTGTGCCCCGGTCGAAAAAGGCACCACCTCCCCGCCCTCTCCCTGGTTATTTATGAAATATGTAAATTAAAAACTCCGAGTTTCTCTTATGCGGCCGAAAATATTAGTAATAGACGAGAATTGGCTTCGATAATTGAGCACGGCCTGAAACGAAAATAAATTAAAAAATTCCACTCTTCTTCTTCCTTTTCTTCTTGTTCTTTAAGAAACCGACGACAGTGCCGCCGCATAATAAATTCAGTGATTTTGAATCTTTGAAATTTTTGGGGTCTCTGCCGACGTCCCAGTGCAATACATTTACCCATCGCTTTTTTTTAATGGCAACGATTAAAGCTAGTGTTTTTTACCATATAATACCAATTACCGTTACGCAGAATAAGTAAAAGGTCAGGTACAACAAAATTAAATTACTTCCCGGCTGTATGTAATTCGGAGGTACGTTGTACAGGTTCGATCAATTCATGGACGTATAAGTCTTATGGGCATTTCTGTAACTATAAAAGTCTCGGTCTCTTTTTTAGGGATGAAGTCAATGGTATAAACTGGAAACGGCTATCTTCTTTTGTTTACAAGCCATAAGCAAAAATTGTCATTCTCGACTATTCGTTAATCGAGCATATCTATCCTACTGCAATGTCAGGTCAGGTCAAAAAGCGATCGTAGGATGTCGCTGTTTTATCTATGCAGTTTACGTTCAGAGATGATATAGAGTTTGGGCAAACACACTGTTATGTTATACGTGGGCTGCTGGAAAAGTTTCTGGAAATGGTATGAAAAAACGCACATGAAACTACTGACTATAGTCGGTCGGCCGACTATTTGGTCGACTTTTTCCGCTTGACGATTAACTCGACCACTACTTAAGGAAGAACCGACTAATCGTTTTAAAAACCGATTAGTCGGCTTACTTCATATACTATTTACTCAATAAAATGAAGCTCAATGTTAAACCCCGACTTCTAAAGGAAGTATTTAGGATTAAGTCCCTGGAGTAAAGTTTTTCATTAAAAAAACTTTAATCTTCAATTCAATATTCCTTATTATATTATAGGCATTAAAATTTTGAAAGCAACAAACATTTTTGTGTTTGGAGTTTAAAATAATCATGCTAAGCTCAAAAAAAAATCTTAGTAATAAAAGTAACCGGAGTTTCTTTTCCAATTTTTTTAATCAAAGGCGGATTGTGATGAAAAAAGGTTAGATTTTCTGTTCCTTCGGGTAGGAGATGGTTTTTTTTTTTTTTGGTTTCATAGATGTTTCCAGCTTCTGAGGAAAGCCATCATTCTCTAAAGAATTTAATTACCTAATTAGATTACGCAGAACTAGTAAAATAAAGCCCGTGATCTCGTGACGAGGGAAATATCGTAACCGCCGAGTGCAAACGAAGGGTGTTCGAGACCCTATACCGATGTATCCACTAATCGGCCGATTAATCGGTATGTTGGCTTAAGCGAAGGCTTCCCGTTTTAAAATACTAACTACCTTTTATGATTTACATTGATGCATTCATAACGTAACGGTGCCTTTGCGAAAACTCTACATTTCATTAAAAAAGAAACTGCTTTTATATTATTTTAGAGTATAATTCAGTGGTGTACGAATAGTTGATTTTTTTGATATTTAGTTTTATAACATAAAGTTATATTTTCTTAATGGAAATCATAGCAGGCAATACCATCATCAGGGAGAGGACCTACAAAGGTTTTCCGGTTTTATTCAGTTTCAGACAGCGGCAGTGCTGGTGGTAAACCTGAGTTGTGTTGATTATTCGCGTTTGAAAAGTTTTAAAAGAATAGCTGAAGAATGTGGAGCAGATGTTTCCCGGTGGACGATTTTGAACAAAAATAAGCACGTCGTGCGTCAAAAGTCGAACACCGCCCTGCGTCTTGTGCCTCGCCAGGTGACAATTTGCTCCAGAGAACGTGAAACGCAACTGGGACAATGTAAATTATTTATTTTTTATTCCATAACCATAAACTCACTTTCAAAAATTCTTTTTAGATAACATTTTCTGACGAAAAGAAGTTTAAATTAGATGGTCCAGACGGATTTAACCGTTATTGGCAGGATTTAGGAGAAAGCTACCCAGAATTTTCTCTCAAAGAGAAATTTTGAGGGTGGTGGCACCTTTATTGGTTTGGGGTGCTTTCACCGAACCTGGTGTTTTAAAATTGGTTCACCCATCAACAAGGATGAATAGCAGAGAATGTCTCGAAGTTCTAGAAGCAAATTTAAATAACAACAAGCATCAACAATGGGTCTACCAACAAGACAATGCAGGAATACATGTTCGAAAGAAGAAATATCGAGTTACTGGAGTGATCTTCCTGTTCCCCAAACGCTAAACCAATAGAAAACCTTTGGGAAATTCTGGTTCTGATAATAAGCAATATGCCACAATTATTAAACTCAAAAAAGCATTAGAGGAAGTTTAGGTTAATTTTGAGCCAAATATATTGAACAATTTGGTTGAAACGATTTTTCAGACACATCACATAAAATGGAGGACCAACCAATTATTAAGTATTGGAATGGAATTTCAATGTTTTTCTTGAAAAAATATACAAATTGTTTTTACGTACTTTTAAAAATTTTTGTTTTAGTTATTTTTAGCACTCCTCCAGGTCACAGAAATTTGTTTTGATTTACACAAAAAAAAAATAAATAAATAAAAATTGGGAGCGGGACTATAGTTATGCTCTTCAGTTTATTTGCAACAGCTCGCCGCTTCGTTGCAAATACTAAACCGTGAAACCTCATCCGGTCCTTTCAGTGGTCATCATTAAAATGATAATTTTTTTCTGTTTTCAAAAATATACATAATATGCTTCTTGGATTCATTTCATATAATTAATAGAATAAACTACCTTTTTTATTATTCGTGCCTATCCTAATCTTAGTAGACTTAGTCGTCTTTTTCGGTTTATCATACATTTTTTTTTTAATTACGAGACATCACTAGTTACATACAAATGTTTACAATATGTACGCATTTGAAATAATCAAATTTTGTTTTGAAACTTCAAATATTTTATGAAAATTGTTTTACATCTTTAATGGGGCACTGTGGAAGTTGTGGAAGCCATTTACTATTTGCTTGATTTAGTTAGACTTGATGCTCTTAAGGTATTTTAAAGTCACTTGTCCTATGGAATTACCTTCTTGGTATCATCTGCAGACTCGCAAAAGGCCTCTATAATGCGAAAAAAATAATAAAATGTTTGTATCATCAACGAAGTTCTAATTATAAGGTACAGTGGAACACAAAAAATAGTAGACAATTGCAGTTTTCTGTCTTTTTCTTTTTCTCCAAAACGGAACTGTTTAAAAACGACTTCACTGGTAAGAGTCCAAATTTTTGAAAGCTTTCAAATTTGACAAGCTCAAAACTTTTGTAAAATCTGTGCATTCGTGTTTCGACAGCAACATTTTGGGAGAAAGAAAAATCACAGGAAACTGCAAAAGTCTACTAATTTTTGCTTACGACTATAATTCTATAATATAATGACCTCCCCACCCGCCTTAAAAATATTACAAATGGCAAGCAATATTTTAACGAACCAGAATCATATTTAATTTGTAATTGCTTTTACAATTTCGATGAATATGTCAATGTTGCGAATATCTAAGTAGACAATAGCTGTAATGTGTTCGACACACGTTTTCGTCTCTATCTAATACATTCAAATAAATTGGAGACTGTGGTTTGCAGTATAATAAAAATTGGATTAAATCTCCTAACCACAAGAAGTTTTTTAAATACTAAATGTTTCGGTAGCTAAGCTACAAGAGAAGTTCTCTTGTGATTAAGAGCATACATTAATTTCTGCACCCATGCGGACCAATCAGAAGGCTAACTTATTGTGACCAATAGAAAAGCTGTAAACTTAGTGCGCCAAATCTTATTTACCTAACCAATAATCTAATGTCATATGGCATAAGGTGAAAGGCGGTTTAAATTCTCCTGTGTCTGCTTTTTTGGCAATTTTACATATTTATCTGTGTCATTTTTGTCAATTCTCGATTTGTGTATTATTAAATTGATTAGAATTTTCAGCTCGGCCAATTTAAAAATACATTAATAATTTTAATAACTACTCTTCAGTTTTAGATTACTTACGAATTCTAGGATGGAAAGGTATAGTACAAAGTTTTACTTAATAAAAGAAAAAAAACATTTGCCATTATGTTTTAGTACCAGCAAACTGATCTGCGATGTATGCCAGAAGAAGTTTAGAGTAGTGTTTCAACGAAGAATCGACATCTGAAGATGATGCACGACAAGAAAGTGGAGGAAAAGAAATCGCAACACATTCGTTGTCCCCTATGCTTGAAAGAAAAACAGGAAACGTTTGGAAACCATGCCAATCTAATTATGCATTTAACAGAGGTACACAGTGTGAGTATTAAACAATCTGATTTAAGTTTTAGGAATGTTGATGAATTTGAAGTGTGGAGATCAAAAGAAAATAGAGAGGTTGATTATGCATGCGTCAGAAGAAAAACTTCAAACGGTGATCAATATATCTATTATAACTGTAACCGAAGTGACTCACATGGTTGGTTGGTTTATGAATTTCTAAAGTGAACATAGAGAGTAATCAATAATTACTTAAATATAGGATTCCACAGCAATTGTACCAAGAGAGCTATGAAGGTCGAAGGTAGTATTCGCATTTCAGGAATATGTCCATCAAAAGGATACTTGTGAAGATCTTGAAAAATGGTTGTCTTTCTAATTATTTATTATAATAATTATACTACTTTGATATTTTTCAGGCATGGTAAATGTGAAATTTGTTGAAACACATGTGGGACATCAAGATGAATTAAGGACAAAGCGATTAACAAAACAAGATCAGGCAATGATAGCAGATCAGTTACATGAAGGAGTCACAAACGAGAGGATACTACAGGATGCAAGGAATATCAAGGACAGTCAACTGGAGCGTATAAATTTAATCACAAAAGGAGATCTAGGATATTTGATAAGAAAATTTAACATTGATAAGAAACGAGATGCAGATGACATGGTGGCTACAGCTTTAAAAATTGAAGAGTGGAATAAATAAGGGAAAAATGAGGCATTTTTATTTAAAAAAATTGTTAATTATATAAATAACATTAATTAAGAAACATTTTTATGCATGAAGATTATTTTGGTGACGGTTAATTGGGACTTAAAAAAATTTTCATTTCTGGGGCAATCTGGTGGAGGTATGGTGGTGGAACATACAAATGTTCTAGGTGAAAGTCATCCTGATTTACGCGATGAAGATTTTGCTGTGGGCTGTTACATGAATGATATCATGGAGAAGAAACTAAGGAATTTTAAACACATAATTTGTATGGATGGAACTCATGGAACAAATCGATGGAATTTTGAGTTGACAACAGTTTTGATAAAAGATGATCATAATATGGGGATTCCCTGTGGCATTTTTACTTTCCAATAGATTAGATCAGATAATTCAAAAAGTATTTTTTAGGGCATTAAGAGAAAGATTAGGAGGGGACATTGAAGCTGAATATGTAATGAGTGATGATGATCCAAAGTTTTACAATGCATGGACTGAGGTAATGAAGACTGAGAGAAAACCAAGAAGATTGCTTTGCACTTGGCACGTTGTAAAAAACTGGAATATCCAAGGTAGATCAAAACTTAAGAAGCAAGAAAATAGGTTGGAAATGAAGAAGGAAATGAGAAAAATTTTGAAGGAAACAAAAATTGAAGACTTTATTGCACTGAAAGAAAAGTATTTCAAACATTTAGAAGATCAAAACGAATTTGATTTCTTAAATTACTTGAAAAAGTAAGTTTTTCATTTGAGACATACATTAAATGATCAAATACCTATGTTTTATCATTTTTAGGTATTATTTTCAGGATCAAGATCGAATTATGATGTGGGCACATTGTTTTAGAACTAATGCTGGTATTAACAATGGCAATTGAAAGCTTACATAAAATATTGAAGCGTAATAAAATGAATGGAAATCAAAACATCAGGTGAAATCATTACTTAAATCAATTAATATTTTAGAAAATTACATCATTTCTTATTTGTAATATTTTTAGAATTGAAAAACTGTTAGATTTACTAGAAGAAATTGTTAGTGAGAAGATGTGGAAAAAAATTATAAACACTGAGAGACCGAATGCAAATCATCACCAGCATAAAATCACTGCAACAGCACATAAGAAGGCAAAAGAAATTGAAGATTTTGTAGAATTAGTGGAATTTGGTAAGTTTAAAGTGAAGTCGTCAGCAGGTGAGAAATTTTATATTGTATCTTATAATGTATTGTGTGATGAAGATTGTAGAAAAATATATTGCAACGAATGTAAAGTATGTGTACATAGATATAATTGTGAATGTCCAGAGTTTACAGTGAGAACTGCTTTGTGTAAACATATACACGCAGTGGTTTTGTATGAAAGGAGGATGAATGAATCTGTTCCAGGTATTTTTAATGTAGGAAATTTAGGAGAAGAAAATTTAGAAGAAGCTTTATATATCCAAGAGCCTACAACAAGTAAAATCAAGAATCAAGATGAATTATGTCAGTATTTAGAAGAGAAAAAGAATGAAACAAACAAACCCATTCATTTTGAAAGAAGGCGACAGGTGTGTAAGAGAATTATGTTAACATTAAAACTATTAAATTTTAATGTTTTAATAGATAGCATTAGAGGAAGTTATTAATTATACCACGAGAACAGACGAGAAAACATTTCAAAAGTTTATGGACATTTTTAGTACGTTTAGGAATAATGTGGACCGAGAGAAGACTCAAGCAAACAAGAAGAGGAAAATAGAAAAGGAGACTTATTATCCTAACAAAAAATGAATTGGTGAGTATTTTGAAAATTACTAGTTTTACCCACGACCTACTAGATTTCACCAGACGATGATAAGGGAGTATGTCTTGTGAAATCTAGTAGGTCGTGGTTTCACCATTAAATGCTTGTAGGTAGTTACAAAATGTTCAGATGGAATCGATGAAGAATTACTAGCTTTTAGATGTAGATGAAAATCAGAATAAAAAATTCAGTTGCGTGTTAATTTGATTTAGTTAAACCCATGTCCCGTCATATTTGTCTAATTTTTTTCTTAATAAATAATAAACTATATGCAGAATTACTGCTCTTCAGTATTATATTGTCATTGATGTAATTTATTTTTAGAGAAAATAGATATTATGCAATTATTTCGATTAAATGAATTAATTCTTCCTTTTTCCTTACAGTAGGAATTTTATAATTTCATCCGTCAAGTAAACCATATTTATTAAAAAAATTTTAAAAATCGAAGGCTCTAGTATTAAATGGTACTCCTATAACGTTTTATTTGAATTAGATTTTTTTTGAATTTGGCGCCATTAGCAGACTCCGCTTCTGTATGCCTTGTATTATGATTGGTCGGAACGGATGCAGAAATTAATGTATGCTGTGATTAAGAAGAAGTCATCTACTGAACATGGCAGCTTAGTATTTAAAAAAAACTTATTGTGGTTAGGAGATTTAACCCAATTTTTATTCTGTCTACTATGCAAACTATACTAATTTCAACGTGCAAAAATAGAAACAAAGAAATTCACCTTGAAAATTCGCCGGCATCAAAATCCGGAGTTTTCCACTCTGATTCGACGGGAGCTTTCACAGATCCGCGCGGTTCTGATCAAATACAAAAAGAAAAAACAAAAAACGAATCGTTCACCAGGAAGCAAATACAAATGCGGAGCTGTTTGCTTGCAGGGACATTAAAAATTACTGAAGTCTTCATCTGTTTTGCCTTTGCGTGCACATATCTGGGTATGCTGTGAGATTCTTCAAGAGCAGCAATAAAATAAACCAATCTTTCCGTCGGCTTTGACGTTCTGTAGTGCCCGGACGACAGAAGATGTCAAAACATCGGACGGGCAGAGGCGCACTTGAGCCCGAGCTACACCCAGTTTTTGCACTTTCCTGGATGACTGACGCTGCTCATCCGGCTGACACTAACGTACACGTATATTTGCGTAATAAATATTTCAATAACACGTCACCGTTGTTTTCTGGTTTATTTTGTTTTTTTTTTGTCCGACACGAAACAATTTTGCTTGTTGATTTTTAAAGAAAATTCCAAGTTTATTGCAAAGTTTGCTGATTTAGGTCTGCGTTTCCAGGAGTCTCTTTGTTTTAATAAGGTGGCCATCGTTTGGTGGATATGAGGTCGGCCGTCTCTTCATTTCGAGAAGGCTGCGCGTCCAAGGTAATTGGCAACAATGAAGGCCCCCGTCAATTCGTTGTTTACGGCGCCGTAAATTAATTTTATGCGGCATTGTGCACGTCGACTCGTAAACAATATTCGGCCGATTTTTGCGCCGGCCATTAGCAGACGCGTCGTCCATTGGTCGGCCCAAATTGCCTCTTCGCAGAAACGTCCAGTCCGCGACTCTATTACAGGTTTATGGAAATTAATCCCATTATTAATATCGCGGTAGCGGATCGGCCGGCTCTGCCTCGTCGTTCTCAGAACTTACGCTGTGCTCATTAAAATGTTTATTGCTTGCTTGCCCCCTTCGGTCCCGCCGCGCAAAACGCAATTTTCAAGCGGCGCTTTATTAAACATCCATCGAGGTCTCCAATGAGTGTGTTGTCTGAGAAGCTTGGTATGAGAAATAACCAGAATCCATCTGAGACAATGACATTTCTCAACCTATAAAGATTCTTACCAGAAGGAAGAAGACAGAGTTAGAGAATGAATGCAGGAGACGTGAAGTAAAATCAAACTCGAAAAGTCAGAGGAAGAAAAATAGGTCTACTGCATCAACAATGGATGGTGAAAAATCTGAAATATAAAGTGCAACTGATTTACGAATCCGTAAAGATGGAACCGAACTTCGTCTGAATGAAAGGTGCAATCGATAAAGGTGGATAATGGAGGTATAAAAAAATAAATAAATTCCAAGTTGTATCGTCTTAGTTGAGCACGATAGTACATAGAAAAAATCCTTTTAAGGCTCGCACACACTGGCGCCATGTTTTCGTGATGGTACCGGACGATATTTAAAAATGCGTAGCGTATGGAAACATCGGGGCAGGCTGACCCAAGGCTTAGTTAATCGTACACAGTCCACACTGCGCCGCCACTGGTGACCAGTTACCAGTGGAGAACCAGCTAGGAAGCTTTCGCTTAATCCCCGTCGCATATAAATTCGCCTTATTCGCGGCGCGATTCGAAAAATGCACGCCGGCGATTAAGGCGCTCATATAAGCCGGCATTATCGGATTTATGATGTCCGTTTTTGAGGAATCCCGACGGCGATTACATTAATTCGCGTCGATTTTTCTGCGCGGCGCGCATTTCTCGCCGTCCGGCGATTCCGCGCTTTTTTTGCGGCGGGCGCGCAGACCTAACTAATTACGTCGTTATGCTTATCCGAATCGGGCAATTTGTTGAATTGCGGCCGGCATTTTTTAGTTACTCACGCAGACGACCTTCGACAATATTATTTAAAACTTCGAAGTCTGCAAACCCTGCTGCGCGTACTGTTTCGTACGAGGGGAAGCTCAAAAGTCTCGCTACGATAATTAAGATCCTGGATTATTTTTATTTCCTTCTAAAGCCCCCATATTTTTCAGCACCCCCCCCCCCACAGAATCAGCTTAAATATAACTCGGACCAAAAAGTTTCCATGCCAGCACACGTCGAAAAAGAATTTATTTTGTATATTTACGAATTCTGTAATTATGGTGGCACTATTTGATGATTGTCGTATTTTTGGTTGAAATTGATAAAATTGTTTAGTTAGCATTTAAACGAAGCAATTCCATGCTGACAATTGAAATTCAAGTTGTTCAACTTGCAAGAATCCAGATTCTTATTAATATTATTTCTGTGCAATTCAGTACACTCTATTTAAAGATACTTTACCTAATTGGAAATCAAGTCGAAGTAAGAGTAATCTGATTAGAAATCAGATCGGAGTATGACTCATGAAAATACAAAATTGAAAACATCCGGCTTATCTAACGAAAGCATTCGTCAGCATTAGGTATACTAGGGTGTTATGTTAAAAACAAGAACAAGCTTGCATTACATTGCTTGCAGGTCGTGAATCAACGGTGACTAACTAGAAAGCTCCATGCAGCTCACGGTGAAAGTTAATTCTTTGAAAATCCAGGGGTTAGCTTTAGCTCCCCGCGTCACCAAATCATAATGAATAGGACAAGAGAAGAAAGTTCGGGAGCAATCCCGGTTTTACACGCGTTGTAGTTTCCTTTCAAAATTCAAAATTATTTTCTGTCAGTTAATTTTCCTAAGATAACTTAAGTAAAGTGCACCTGAAGTGTCCACCTTCAGCGAAGGTCGCTTTAGATAAAATAAATTCATTCTTCCGCTTGAAATTTCAGTTCCTAACAAATATTTTTACAAGTGCATTGATTTTCTTGAACATCCCTTCTCTCTTTCATATTCTAGATTTTATTTTATGGTAATCCTACTGCAATGTCAGGTCTAAAAGCGATAGTAAGATGTCGCTATTTTATCTGTTCGTAATTCTTAGAGTTTAAATAATTAACTGATTTAATTGAATTCACTTATTGTTTTATTTGTGACAAAAAAATTGTCTTAAATTTGAATATATCTTATTATTTGATAATTCAGGGTTTCTATTTGAATTACTATAAAGAAGGATTTTTAATCAAGCCGAGAAAGAGATAAGTAGGAGCAGACCGACTTCGACAATTACTCTAAAAATTAAAGTAAGCGCCGTTCGTGCAAGCCGTGGGAAAACGGTTTGGAAATCGATTTCTGGCCTTTAAACTAGACCGGAATAAGCTGGTTACAAGAAGATTCGAGATTCAAATTCGTACGGTTTGTCTAAAAGAATTGGGGACGAAAGGGGGTTGAAAGGTGGTTTCCAACCCCCGTCCTCACGCCTTACAATCTTGCAAAAGAAACGGTTTTATTCTGAACCTTCGTGAGAATCTGTGATACATTGCTACGGTGTGGAAAACCACTTTTAGGGAACGACCTGTATATTCCGTTCGACTCGCATTTATTTCCAATTCTAAGCGACAGATTGCTATTACCATCTTTCGTCGGCGTTTATTGCGTTGAACGTAGTTTTATTTTTTACCATCTTCTCTTCGTCGCTGAAATAATTAAATCGCAAACTGTAAATATTTTAAACGTTGTTTGGACTTTTGTTTCGTTTCGAAATAATCCGGCCATGAATTAGCGCACAATTCTCGAGACCTCGGCACTCCTTTGTGGTTGAAAGTACATAACATCCCTCAGAGATTCTATTTCTTTGTTTTTGTTTTTTTCAAAGATAGGATTGCAACATCTTTTGTAAACGATTGCAAACAACGCATTTCTTTTTTTGGTTAGTGAGAATTATTATTTCACGCTTTCAGACCTTCATAAAATTTTCGGCGGCGCCGTCTGTTTTTCTTTTCAGGCCAGCACATGTGAACTACAGGTTTTTGCGAGCCAACAATCCGACGGATAGTTTAATTGGCTTCACTTTCGACCTTTGAGGTGATTAACGTCCGTCTTGCATGCGTTTTATTGCAAACGCTTTTTTGGACTGTCGATGTCGTTTCAAAATAATCCGGCCGTGAATTAGTGCAAAATTATCGACGCCACGGCACTTTGTGCTTATAAATAAACAATTTTAGCATTTTTTATAAACGATTGCAAACGCATTTCTTTTTCTGGTTCGTGAGCATTATAGCAGAATTATTATTTCATGCGTTCAGATCTTAATAAAATTTCCGGCGGCGCCATGTGTTTTTTATTATTAGATCAGTTTATGTGAACTTCAGGTTTTGCGAGGCAACAATTCGACGAAAAGTTTAATGGGCTTTACCTTTGGCATTTTACGTGACGGGCGTTCGCTTTGCGTTTTATTTTAAAAGCTTGTTTGGGCGGTCGTTTCGAAATAATCCGGTCATGAATTAGTGCAAAGTGCTCTGGGCCTCGGCACTTCTTTGCGGTTATAAATAAACAATTGCAACATCTTTCGTCAACGAGTACAAACTCATTTCTTTTTCTGGTTCGTGAGAATTGTGGCAAAATTATTGTTTAATACGTTCAAACTTTCATAAAATTTTCGGCGGTGCGCGGCGATGCCGTCTTCTTTTTTTTTAATAGATCAGTCTATGTGAACTACAGGTTTTTGCGAGCCAACAATCCGACGGATAGTTTAATTGGCTTCACTTTCGACCTTTGACGTGATTATCGTTCGTTTTGCGTGCGTTTTATTGTAAACGCTTGTTTGAACTGTCGATATCGTTTCAAAATAATCCGGCCGTGAATTAGTGCAAAATTTATTGACGCCACGGCACTTTGTGTTTATAAATAAACAATTTCCGCATTTTTTTATAAACGATTGCAAACGCATTTATTTTTCTGGTTTGTGAGAATTATAGCAGAATTATTATTTCACGCGTTCAGATCTTTATAAAAATTTGTAAATTGCCGGCGGCGTCATGTGTTTTTTTATTATTAGATCAGTTTATGTGAGCTTCAGGTTTTGCGAGCCAACAATTCGACGCATAGTTTAATCGGCCTCCTCACCTTTGGCCTTTGACGTGACGGGCGTTCGCTTTGCCTTTTATTTTAAAAGCTTGTTTGGGCGGTCGTTTCGAAATAATCCGGTCATGAATTAGTGCAAAATGCTCTAGGCCTCGGCACTCCTTTGCGGTTGTAAATAAACAATTGCAACATCTTTCGTCGACGAGTACAAACGCATTTCTTTTTCTGGTTCGTGAGAATTGTGGCAGAATTATTGTTTAATACGTTCAAACCTTCATGAAATTTTCGGCGGCGCGCGACGATGCCGTCTTCTTTTTTTTATTAGATCAGTCTATGTGAACTGCAGGTTTTTGCGAGCCGATAATTCGACGAACAGTTTAATAGGCTTCGCCTTTGGCCTTTGACGTTATTGGCGTTCGCTTAAGTCAGATTGATACCCGTTGGTTCCTGTTGACTTCGTACAAATCCTCGTTTTCGAATATTTAGGGGGCAGGATTGGTTTCCCTCGATCAATTCGTGGGGCGTTTCGGAGCGTCGGTCGTGTTAGCAATATCCTCAGCACCTGTTGATGTTGTTTTCCATTCTTGCGCTGAGGCTGTCCTGACTGTCGGTCGAGGGGCCTTTGTGGAAGGCTTCCTAGTCGTACGAAGTTTCTTCGAGAGTGGCTAGGTGCTGTAGGAGGATCTTTATGAAGGATCGCTCTAAAGGCGCGTTTATACGAGGCCAGTAAACAGGCTGGAGTCCTGTGATTCCACTCCGTTGATTGGCTCCGTGCTACTCGCCTCGTGGAAACGCGCCCTTAGAGCTTAACTAAAGCCACGTCCGTGGAGTTCTGGGCAGGCTTTTAGTTTTGGGCATGAGATGTTAGTTTCGAATGCAAAGCTTGTATTGGGAACGATTTGCATTTTGGCTACTGGCCTCTTGTTGTGGTTTACATCTCTGAGGACCGCCTCAGAAGGACGGCGCTTTTTTGACGTTCTGCAATGTGGTCTTTCGAAGATACCGTTGGAGCCGTATCGCCGACGTCTTCATACACCAACTTGGAAGCTTGCAGAATAGTTTCCGAAGTCTGGTAGGTTGGAGAGTCTCTTATAAACGCCCTTTCGCCGCATATCGCGTGTCGATTTAACTGGAGTTTCTTTTTTTGACTAGCGCGCTTCGCGCCGCCACTGATTTAATTTAACGTAATTGGTTGAGCGCTTCACGCCGGTTATAACTGATTCTCTTGGCTAATCACTGTACAGATGCTCGACGGATCCGCCAGTCAGTTACTTTGAAGTGAGTTTCATGTTTGTTTGTTGACAAGTTTTGTTTGCAATTAATTTACCGTACCTTTTGCTGTACTTTGATGTTGAATATAAATTACATGAATATAAATTCAAAATCGGCATGGAAATTAGAAAATATTTGCTAATCAATTTAACCGAATTTCTCTCTTCAAAAATAAATTTGGTTAACAATAGTGAACCTTTCAAATATAATACCGAAGTTAAGAAAATTACCAGGTCGTTAAAATTTCGATTAATTAATAGAATGTAGTAGTTATGAAAGTTTACAGTTAAGCCAGTCGCATTTGTTTTGTTTGTTTTTAAATTCTCTGATTTAAAATTCTATTGGCTCTTATCTATGTATGTATGTATGATTGAATAATTTAAAAAGTAAGCGTGAATAAGCGCCATGAGTCATAGCTTTATGAGGTTATTAACGGAAAACAAATGCCGTAAAACAAGTGCATTTGCTTGCGAGTTGATTGGCGATCGATGCTCCAAACTAAAAAAAAAAAAAACACATTCGAAATCTTTTGTTCTTTAAGTGCTGTAATTAAAGAGCGATGACTGTTCGGCATTAAGGCCGATATGATCTGCGTTCTTGTTCGACTCGGTCCGTTTCCGATGATCGCATAATGGACCGAAACGTACTTACGCAGGTCCCGTTACGAATGCGCCGATCTCCCCGTTCCCCACCCCTGATGACTATGATGATGATGATGATAACATCGACCGGCCGGGTTTGGATCTGAGAATGATAAAATGAAAAAACGCCAAGCATCGGCGGCGTTTACGTAACGCCGTCGACATGACACCTGTCAGAATTAGATTAAAACCGCACAATTAAAAATAGTGGAACGCTGACTTCCACTGGAATAAAATAAACGTCAAGTGTATGACGAGGGTCTTCGCACGGGGTCGGGATCTGCTCTCTATGTACGCCACCTGACGTGCGCAGGTAGGGGGCATCGCTTTCCTATTTCGAGCCAGCCCCATACTGCACCACCACCCCCCTGGATACAAAAGGAGCAGGTCACCGGAACAAAAGGACGCGCTCGTATCTGCACCCCGATCGGCTGCTAATTAAAACGGGGTGCGTTTCGCAGTTTCCGGGGAGAAACCTTGTGTAATATTCTAGACATGTGTTTGGGGGTTCACGTAAATCCCGGAAAATATAAATTCATTTCTATAACTGCTAGTTTCGGCACCAACACCGACATTATTGCCTTCACCAACCTGGTGAATTAATAATTTTATCTCGTACTTAAGTGTTGTCATTTTTCATATTCATAGGTATATCAAGAGTATTAGAGTATTAAAATCATACTCTTTCACTATTTTTAGCGATACATTCAACTCAACATAGAATAGAATGGAAGAGATCACTCACTTCATTTAAAAGGAAATATCAATCAAACCATCAACTGAAAAACAAAAAAAAGGACAGAGAAGACAAATTGTTTGTGAGAGCAAAGTTTCCGCGTATGCTAAACAAAATCTCCCCCTGATCAGGTGATGTACGACAACATTGACCGAAGTTTAACGCTCTCACGAGTGGCGGCGCTACCTGGTTTCAAGTCGCGCTGAGAATTCAACAGCAATCCCGAAGCTAATCTCTGAAGGGGTGAGTGTGGGTTAATAAAATAATGCGGGCGAGCAAACCCGGCTGATCGAGCTAGCTATGCAATCGACCGAAGTTTAACGCTTTCACGAGTGGCGGCGCTACCTGGTTTCAAGTCGCGCTGAGAATTCAACAATAGCAATCCCGAAGCTAATCTCTGACGGGGTGGATGTGTGTGTGGGTTAATAAAATAATGCGGGCGAGCAACCCCGGCTGATCGAGCCAGCTATGCAATCGACCGAAGTTTAACGCTTTCACGAGTGGCAGCGCTACCTGGTTTCAAGTCGCGCTGAGAATTCAACAGCAATCCCGAAGCTAATCTCTGAAGGGGTGAGTGTGGGTTAATAAAATAATGCGGGCGAGCAACCCCGGCTGATCGAGCCAGCTATGCAATCGACCGAAGTTTAACGCTTTCACAAATGGCGGCGCTACCTTGTTTCAAGTCGCGCTGAGAATTCAACAATAGCAATCCCGAAGCTAATTTCTGACGGGGTGGATGTGTGTGTGGGTTAATAAAATAATGCGGGCGAGCAACCCCGGCTGATCGAGCCAGCTATGGAATCGACCGAAGTTTAACGCTTTCACGAGTGGCGGCGCTACCTGGTTTCAAGTCGCGCTGAGAATTCAACAATAGCAATCCCGAAGCTAATTTCTGACGGGGTGGATGTGTGTGTGGGTTAATAAAATAATGTGGGCGAGCAACCCCGGCTGATCGAGCTAGCTATGCAATCGACTGAAGTTTAACGCTTTCACGAGTGGCGGCGCTACCTGGTTTCAAGTCGCGCTGAGAATTCAACAGCAATTCCGAAGCTAATCTCTGAAGGGGCGGATGTGGGTTAATAAAATAATGAGGGCCTCAGGGAGTAACCCCGGCTGATTGAGCCAGCTATGCAATCGACCCCCAAGATTCCACAGCGTGCGCTGATTTCCGGAAACCTTCCGGAGATTTACTAACACTCGTTCAAGATAGGGTTTGAGACGCAGCAAAACACCGAAACGTACTTAATAATAAATAAATTTAGGCGCATACTTATTTTGAACGACATGTACACTTGCCTTGAGGGCCCAAATAAACTAATTACCTCAAAACCAAATATCTGTCTGATAAATCGAAGCGGTAATCGACTTAAACAACGATTGATTTCAATTAGAGATTCAGTACTGACCTTCACAGAGTCATAAACTCTCGTTAATTCAATTTTCTTAAATTATGCTTACGTTAAACTATTTCACAAAAATGTGCCGAAAATATTTACGTGAAAATAAAATATGTTAATTAGGAAACAGGTGCGTACGTTACTATTTTCTGTTCCAGGTGATTGTTGTCGTCCTCTTGACGGTCGCATTTCAATATCAAGAGCGAGGCGCCACCACTCGTGGAAGCGCAAAACTTCGGTCAATGCTATCGTACAAATTATCGTACTGCCTTCGGTGAGGTACGTCATTCGATTAACGGCGACCCCGAAGAAATGGTAAATGATGAATCGACGCGGTTAACAACTTAAACAACGCTTGAATTCGATTAGGTTCAGTACTGACTTTCAAAGAGTCGTAAAACATTATAACTCGATTTTCTTAAATTGTCCTTGACTTAAAAGCCACGAGGAAAATGTTCAACTATTACGTAAAAATGTGCCAAAAATATTTACGTAAAAATATAATACGTTAATTAGGAAGCAGGAGTGTACGTTACTGTTTCCTGTTCCAGCTGATTGTTGTTGTTGTCCTCTGGACGGTCGCAGTCGAACGTCAAGAGCGAAGTGCCGCCACTCGTGGAAGTAAACTAAAATTATCGTACTGCCTTCGGTGAGGTACGTCATTCGATTAACGGCGACCCCGAAGAAATGGTAAATGATGAATCGACGCGGTTAACAACTTAAACAACGCTTGAATTCGATTAGGTTCAGTACTGACTTTCAAAGAGTAGTAAAACATTATAACTCGATTTTCTTAAATTGTCCTTGACTTAAAAGCCACGAGGAAAATGTTCAACTATTACGTAAAAATGTGCCAAAAATATTTACGTAAAAATAGAATACGTTAATTAGGAAACAGGTGTGTACGTTACTGTTTCCTGTTCCAGCTGATCGTTGTTGTCCTCTGGACGGTAGCAGTCGAACGTCAAGAGCGAAGCGCCGCCACTCGTGAAAGCGTTAAACTTCGGTCAACACTGTCGTACAAACTATCGTACATCAATGGCTTTTGCGCTGGTACGTCGGTCGTTCAATTAGCGACGATCTCGAGGAGATGGAACATCCACAGAGTAACAGTCGTACACCCCCCCCAATAGGACAAAAAAGAGTAGCGGATTCTTATGTTAAAAGAAAGAAAAACATTTGCAACCGCGGCGCACGCTTAAGCATCGTAATGCACACCTCAGATTTTTCTCATAGATCTGGTTAGTCTGCTCGGAAGATTTGTTTAAAGACAACTCAGAGGACAGGCGGGGGTTATGTACTTTTGGACAATTTAACGCAAACAACAAAACGTGTGTTCACCTTAACGTGCCAAACGGCCGAAGTTGGAAGCAGCCGGTGCCGGAATCGACTCGCTAAACGGCGAGCGAATCCAAACACAGGACGCGATGCACGTGGTTGCGTAAGTCCAATGAAAAGTCTTGATTTCAAACGACGTAACGGCGTCACTGTCGGGAAGAAATGTCGGAACCTTACCAAACTAAGCACATGCAACACGTGGTTGCCGAAATGTACACTTGCAACACGTGGTTGCCGAAATGTAACTAAAAAGTATCCAGTAGCAATATAAGAGTACGAAGACACCTTACACACCCCGCAACAACCGTTCCTACCGGAAGCTGATTCGATTATTATGTTCGGATTTTTCGGATTTTTGCCAACAGAAAAAATATTCGTTTTTGATGAAAATCGATTTCACAAAAAGATTTTGGAGCCAACGAAAGGTGAAGAACAAATACTCTAATGATCGACGAACTTAAAATCATTGCATTTGATTTTAAAATCGAGAGAAATGTTTTGGAAATAAGGAATCAAAAAGAAGAAGATAAACATTGGTAAAATGTGGTCGCAGGAGGGCGAGACTTGGCCTTCCGATCTGAAATCAATTTGTGATTGATCTTGCCTCCTGTGGTCTAAAATTCCGTTTACGTTTAAATTTATGAAAAGCAAGTTTGGTAAAACTGATATTGCATCTAGCAGGTTGCCTCGTTTCTATTCAAAGTGTAGTTTGATCCTTATCCTCCTCCCCCCCCGCACAAAAATAATCGTGATGTCACACGAAACTTCTACCCGTCACAGTGAAGTAAATAGAGTGAATTTAATCTCCTAAACCTTAATGTAATTGACTAAAAATGGAATCAATCCTGTGGTCCTATCCTTAATATGGCCAATGGAATTTATGACTCTCCTCTGGATCATGGCAACCTTCTAATACACACTCCAGCTCTACCAACCTTGATGAAAAGGTTAAGTAACGACATCCTGCGGTCGCTTTTTGACTTGATATGCAAAGAAAAACCATTTGTAATAAAATTCGTTAAATTTAATTTTCTTGGCAAATCTTGATGCAATACGATAAAGAGGGACTGGATGTTCCGGTCGTCTTTCTCCTTGAAAATGTCTTTCTTTTATTGTAACTTCGATTTTTAGCTTTATGTATTCAATTTTCTTCAAGAACGCAATTCTAGTTGCTAAGTGGCGAGGTCTGGCGCCGTTTTCGGCTGGAAAACTCTGAAAAGAGAAATTACGAGGGCGAGGAGGGCCCGATAAGCGGCGGCGGAAACTCCCTTATGCATAATTTGCGCTGATAAAAGGGTTAGTTAGCTCACCGTCCCGGTTGGTGACGGAGATAATCTCTCGAGCGCATAAATCAGCTTCGTTCCCGGTTAATTGCATCACGCGAGACGCACACCGAAGTTTCCTGGAGACTTACCTACGTAAGGCAGGTAACGCACTACTCACTTCGTTCCATTCGATTGTCCAGGTGGGTACGAGGCCCTAATTCGGACGAGCGACGAATCTTCTCGGACGGTTGACAAATCGGGGCGATAAGAAGCGCGTGAAACGTCCACTTTTTCAAAACCGGCGTTTACGAGCCTACATTAAGATAACGCGTCCGAAATATTTGTCTTGGGCCGGACCGTCGTAAAAATTAGTCCCAATTAAGCGCCGCATTTTAAGGCGACACCGAACGAATAAATAATATCGAAGGAGGTGCTGGATCTACGCCTTATCGGACGTTCTAATTAATTCGGCCAATTTCGAAAACTAAATCGAATTTAAGCGGTCCGGTTTTGGTTTACCGACGAACGACGCCTGGCGTTGGACATCAAACTAAAACCGATTATAAATTCATTTTCTTGATAAATTATTTTTGCTACCGTTTGTAAGTAGTAACTGAAAAATTTTAAAACCATGGCAAGATCTAGATATTCTGATTCAAATTGCGCTTTTTTCTGTTTGCTTTTAGGCTACAACGTGGAAACTTTTTAAAATACGCCGTTATTCAGAAATGTCTCCCGATATTTTCACGGTGAATAGAACTTCAAAAAGCAAGATCTTATGTTTTATTTATTTTTTAAACAACACTTGCAGATTTCATTTTAACTTGGAGGCTTCTGCGGCCGTCGTCCATGGTTGAATTCCTGGCTTCCGGTTGGAACCGCGTGTCTCGGATTTCTTCTACTGCCGACGTTTCGTTTTCCATTGCAGAAGAACTTTCTCAGAGCTTTCTCAGCTGGTGGTCTTGCTGTTGCTTCTTGTAAGTCATTGAGACTGAGTTCTTCTGTAATGGAGAACGAAACGTCGGCAGTAGAAGAAATCCGAGACACGCGGTTCCAACCGGAAGCCAGGAATTCAACCATGTGCAGGTTTCCACAAAGAAGATGTTGAACTAACAATGTCAATTACAATGTCATATATATGACACCAAATTCTTGATACAAAGATTATAGTTGGGGTAAGTAAGTAAATTATTTATTTCAAGGTACATGTGTATAGATGCGTGAATGCACAATACAAATGTTTAAAACGTCAAGAAAAAACTATTAAGTGGAGTCAGTGATACAAGTGTCTACTATATTCGAAATATTTACGAAATGAAGAGGGCTTACACTCGTACACTTGCTCAAAATTCAAAAATACGGTTCTTCATAGCTTGCGGCAGTTTTTCAAAAAAAAAAAAAAAAAATTGAAGCAGCTATATTCATAATTAAGCTGCGTTAATGTGAGTCCATATCCGGGATATTGAAAATATCCTCGTTATGTGATACTGTAAATGTTTTTAATAAGGTATTTATTCAAAAGATTTAAATCGTTCGATAAATAGACAAGACATATGCATGCAGTCATATAAGTTAGACCATAAATTGTTAACATTCTATTTAATTTGAACACATTACAAGAGTCGCATTTTCATTTTGAACATCTTTGAACATTGTTATCCTTTCCTGAATGATAAAAATTTCGTCTAAATTAGAGGCACCGCCTCATACTAGGATGCCATATTTCAAAAACGAGAGTATACCTGAGAGAAAAAGTTTTAGATGAAATTCTAAGAGCAAAACATGCTCTGCTGAGCTCCTTGCAGATTTCGCTGACATGAACCTTCTTCAATTTCAAGTGGGGATCGATGTGAATGCCTAAAAATTTATTGCCATCCGCCACATTAAAAGTCTGTTGTCTAAACAAATAAGTACACCTTGGACAAAATATCTTAGATCTGTCAGTGCGAAATATGATACGATTAGATTTATCAATGTTTATAAGCAAGCTTAAGAATTGGGCCCACTTAGTACGGACGCTTTTCACGCCGAATGTACTGTCCACTCCTTCCACCTTTGCGCGGCTGCGATGCTTCTAATTGTCGTTGGATGGAGAGGGAAAATATGCGAGTTAGTTCAGCTTTTTTTATTCGACGACTAAACGTTTCAAATGTATTTAATCGTCGAAACGTTCGCACATCCTAGAGAGATAATAGAAGAAAGTTTCTCTTTGAAAATATAAAAATGCAAGCAAATCACCAGATACTTTAAATATTTAATTGCAAACAATAGAAACGCCTACAAGTCGACAGTATTGTGCACGATGCATCCGCATGAGATAAGTCCCTTCCAAATACTGCGGGCGGAGCTAGTACAGTCCGAGTATTAAATTTTCGTACTGAGCGCGCGGAACAAGCGGCCCGATTTCTTTTCCTTGTTTATAAGAAAACCGATTTCTGAATTCTTAACACCATTTCGTGATACTTGCAACACAAAAACCACCTTCGGAGACCATCGGATCCATATTTTCAGCAGAGTTTGTTACGTTTTGGAATTAATTATGTTTACTCGCTCCGGTGAGAGTACTGCCTTGTTTATCTCATTGATATATGTATATAATAAACAACAAGGGACCAAGAGTGCGTCCCTGAGGTATACCTAAACTAAAACACTTCAGAACATGAAACTTGTTTTTCTGATTGTGGTGGTATATGACCCATCCTCTATCTGCGATTAGAAAGAATCCCTCTAATACCTGCAAGACCTAGCTTCCGTAGAAGAACGTCGTGCTTTATGCAACCAAGGTTTTTGGAGAGGTCAAGAAATAAGCCGAATGCTATCTATCGCCTCTCCATCGATTGCCCAGAGGATGAGACTAACAAGAGTCAAAACTGCTCATTCTGTAGACATTTCTTTTTTGGTAAAAAGCCATATTGGAAGTCATTATTCTGATAAAAACTATAAAGTCTACAGCTTTCAAAAAGCTTAGAGAAAACTAAAAGGAAGCTTATGAGCCTAAGATTGTTGAAATCATTTCCGCTTTCGTAGAGTGGTCTAATCTCTGCAAGCTTTAGGCTGTCAGAAAATTATCCTGCAGGTAGATCACATAAAGGCTCGCACAGAGCAGGACTGCATTTTTTGAGAACACAGACTGAAACCAAGAAAATCATCAAAACCCGGGGCTCAGCTTCAGGAACTGAAAAGAGCGCGCTCGGGGTAATATTCTCTCTCTCTCTCTCGTGTAAGTGATTTTGTATAATTTGCTTTTCTTTTTAGACGCCCAAAGTGCTCTCCCGTTACAGTTTTTGAACGCAACTCAAAAGACTTTATTTTTAAAGGTATTTACCTTATTGACCACCTCGTAAGGTGAAACTGGATACAGAGAAACAGGATTACTAATAGCCTCTATGGTTATTAGTAATCCTGGTTTTGTAATCTAATTGTAACTATACAGGATGTACTCCTTTCTAGTTACAATCGTTGTGAATTAGGTCAGATAATTTTTGTTTTCAAAATATCAGTAGAAAAGAATAAATTGATGTCATTGGCTAATTTGAGACCATCTGAGCCTTCAGGCAGAATATATATTTTATTTTTTTTTTTAATTAAGGAAAGTATAAACTAAGATTTATTATCAGCAGTGCATGTCCCAAATTGGTTTAATAAGAGCTTTTGGTGGAATGCATAAATACTGATATTTAAGTTGTACATGCAATTCCTTAATAAATGGATAACGTTCGGCCAGAGAACTAAGCAACTTCCCACACTCTCTCTCTCTCTCTTTCTCTCTCTCTCTCTCTCTTTCTCTCTCTCTCTCCCTCTCTCTCTCCCTCTCTCTCTCTGACTCTCTCAGCTGACAGAGTTCAGAAGTATTCCATTTATTTCTGCTTTTATCGTGAATTGTTTTAGATTTAACTATTGGTACATAATGGTTTACAAAACATTAATAATAAGTTCTTTTTTAATTATCATTGACGGAACCACTGAAATTCCAATTATAATTCCCCAGGAATTCAATAAAATTCTTAGGTGTGTAACAGCCAGCAAATTTAAAGGAAGAATTTCTTGTTGTAATATTATCCTTAATTTTCAAAGCAATGGCCCTGCACCATCAATAATATTCGTAAGAAAATTGTCAAGAAGACAAGACAAGGTGAAGTATGCGGGATCCTGGTGTGAGCCCTTTTCAGGAAATTGACATTAAAATTATTAGATAAATAGAAAATATCATTACTACTTTTTTAATTCAAAAAAAGTAGGTCAACATTAATGTCACCTGTGATGACAATGTGCTTGTTTTCTGCATAAATTTAATATAAACTGATATAAGTACAAAAACTATTAGAATCGAATTCTATTGGTACATAATAATTTAGATTTTCCCCACAAACATTAATAATAAACTGTTTAAGTTAAGGAAGAATTTCCTGTCGTTGTAATATTATCTTTAATTTTCAAAGCAATCGCACTGCACCATCAATAATATTCGTAAGGAAATTGTCAAGAAGACAAGACAAGATGAAGTATGTGGGATCCTGATGTGAGCCCTTTTCAGGAAATTGACATTAAAATTATTACATAAACAGAAAACATCATTATTACCTTTTGAATTCAAAAGAGGAGGTCAACATTAACGTCACCTGTGATGGCAATGTGCTTGTTTTCTGCATAAATTTAATATAAACTGATATAAGTACAAAAACTATTGGAAACGAATTCTTTTGGTACATAATAATTTAGATTTTCCCCGCAAACATTAATAATAAATTTTTTAAGTTAAGGAAGAATTTCCTGTCGTTGTAATATTATCCTTAATTTTCAAAGCAATGACCCTGCACCATCAATAATATTCGTAAGAAAATTGTCAAGAAGACAAGAGAAGATGAAATGCGGGGGATCCTGGTGTGAGCCCTTTTCAGGAAATTGACATTGAAATTATTACATAAATAGAAAACATCATTACTACCTTTCGAATTCAAAAAAGGAGGTCAACATTAATGTCAAATGTGATGGCAATGTGCTAGTTTTCTGCATAAATTTAATATAAACTGATATAAGTACAAAAACTATTAGAATCGAATTCTATTGGTACGTAATAATTTTGATTTTCCCCACAAACATTAATAATAAACTTTTTAAGTTAAGGAAGAATTGCCTGTCGTTGTAATATTATCCTTAATTTTCAAAGCAATGGCCCTGCACCATCAATAATATTCGTAAGAAAATTGTCAAGAAGACAAGAGAAGATGAAATGCGTGGGATCCTGGTGTGAGCCCTTTTCAGGAAATTGACATTGAAATTATTACATAAATAGAAAATATCACTACTACCTTTTGAATTCAAAAAAGGAGGTCAACATTAACGTCACCTGTGATGACAATGTGCTTGTTTTCTGCATAAATTTAATATAAACTGATATAAGTACAAAAACTATTAGAATCGAATTCTGTTGGTACGTAATAATTTAGATTTTCCCCACAAACATTAATAATAAATTTTTTAAGTTAAGGAAGAATTTCCTGTCGTTGTAATATTATCCTTAATTTTCAAAGCAATGACCCTGCACCATCAATAATATTCGTAAGAAAATTGTCTAGAAGAGAAGACAAGATGAGGTATGTGGGATCCTGGTGTGAGCCCTTTTCAGGAAATTGACATTAAAATTATTAGATAAATAGAAAATATCATTACTACCTTTTTAATTCAAAAATTAGGTCAACATTAATGTCAAATGTGATGGCAATGTGCTTGTTTTCTGCATAAATTTAATATAAATTGAAAGCATCAATTAGGTTCCATATTGCACCCGATCTCATTCTTCCGCGGACGACCGCTGCATCGTATGCAAAAATTCCGAGAAACGCTCAGGCTCTGCTAGCTAAACTTGATCCAATTATAGTTACACCTTACGAATCGTTGCAATAGAAGAATTAATTTAATCGCAACATTTAATTTTCTATAAAAACTTTGCATCTCTGCACACCGAATCTTTACAGCAAGTTAACATCAAACAATCCAAAGTTAATAACAAGTTAGTCAATAGATTGGATTTATTTAGAGAAAATATCGATAAAAATTTTGCTGATGCTCCCTTTGAACCCCGATAAATGTCAATGATGTTTTTTGTAAAACAGAGATGTCGCGCACTTTTATCTTTCGTACTGTCGCAGGGAAGAACGTTTCCATGTTTAGGCTTCAAGCAGAAAAGAAACTTTCTTCAAACTTCATATCCCTCTGTGCTTTCTCAATGTTTTTGTGTTCAATAATGTCACGATTAGATTTTCTATGAAACCGTTTAAAATTTACGGAAATAATTAACACACTTATGGCCGGTATTATAAACGTTAGTTAGTAATAAAATCTGTAGATTTTCGATATAGTTTTCTACTTTCTGTACAATTTCCGCATTATAAACAGAAGTTTAAAAAGCTGCTTACTTAAATCTGTCAGTTAAATTAATTCCTAGATTTTCTACCAACTAAATTTTAATCATCGATTGTTTTTAAAATATAAATTATGAGAACAGCAAACAGCGCATTTTTAATGTGTCAAACTAAATAATGTCTTCCGTTTCCTCTGTTTCTTCGAGATGTTCTTCTACAAATTCTGAAAACAGTTCATCGGATGATGAAGAAAACCCTCAACGAAGAATGCCTCGAGTTTTTTGTGACCGGGCAAATCCTTTTGATATATATATAGTGAAGCGGAATTTAAACACAGATTTCGCTTATCAAAAGAATCATGTATAAATATTCTACAATTGATTGAAGAGGATATCACTCCAGCAACTAAAAGAAATTGTTCAATATCAGTATCAAGTATTAATAACGCTGAGATTTTTTGCTACAGGATCATTCTTATCAGCAGTTGGAGATCATTTTAATGTAACGAAAGCTACTGCTGGTCGAATTGTCCATAAGATCAGTCACCATTCAGCACTGCTGAGGGATAGATACGTTGATACGCCACAAGACGCAGAATTACAAAACAGCGTATGCCAAAGTTTTTTTTGGGATAGCAAGAGTTCCGAATGTATGTGGCGCTATTGATTGCACACATGTCAGAATTTTATCACCAGGAGGAAATAACGGCGACGTGTACAGGAATCGTAAAGGATATTTTTCTTTAAATGTCCAAATGATATGTGATGCGAAGCTGCAAATAATGGATGTTGTAGCACGCCATCCAGGTTCTTCACACGATAGCAGGATTTTTGATAATTCTTTAATTAATTAATTAATTAATTAATTAATAAGTAACTTGTAGTAGCACGAACTAGACGCGAACCTTTCAAAAAAGTAAGGTTAAAGTCAGTAAGTACAAAGTTGCCAAACTGTCCTGCGCGTGCAATCTTTAATAGTTATTTAATCCAGAGATTTCCTTTATAATACGATGTCCTTAATTTAGTTGTCAAATAAATTTAATTAAATACTAGGTAACTGGTGATTTTCATTATCTTTATAATACCGGCCATTAAACGTTATGTGTGATCAGCGTTGTGGGAAATTGGAGCGCTTATTCGCCTTTTTGCAAACTCAAGTGCTAATTCGTGACCGAGTTAAGCAAGCAGTTTTTTTTTTGTATACAAACCCGTACAAATAGGCCCGGCCTTCAGTCGTTAGCTAAATCATTAGCGTTGTTCAGGAAAATATTTTTACATTTGAAGAGATTCAAATCATTTCTTCGTTTCATTGTTTTTCGACTAAAAAAAAAAAAACAAACAAACAAAAAAAAGCCCAGAAAGCTGATTGCGTACATATTTTGACCGTTTGTTTTAATGACGTTCGCGTGCGTTATTTATGTCTTTGTGCGCTATGGGGGTAAGTTATTCGGCAAAAATCCCGGCGGTATGCGAAACGGCACGTTTCTGATCCGCTGCGGTCGGCGCAATGGCGAAATTCATCACCGGGGAATGCGGCCGATGGACAGACGGACGGACGAACGGCACGGTCAGGTACATAAACGGCGGAGGCGTAATTTCGCTGTCGCAGATTGATGGCTGTCGGCTACTCCTTGCCGAAGCCCCGCATTACCAGTAATTGATTGGCTTTTTTTCGAAGGGGGCCCCCGAACAAGTGTTACCCGAAAATTATGATGGTGCACGAAATTGCGGCGGTGATTTATAATTTGGCTCGCCGGAATTGGGACGCCGTTGTGTTGCTGGCTAAAAGGGGAATTACTTAATGGCAGTGTTTAAGAATGTCACTCGTGAGACTGATCCGGTGATTACAGGTTCGCCGCAACACATCCACAACGCCTCCTTCGGTTATAACGCGATGATCACTGTATTTTTGTAAATAATGTTTTCGTAATAGTCAAGCAGGTCACTGATTTTATACAATCAAAACTTGAAAATGCCATAAATTATATTCGTCGAAACCCTAGGCGATTACAATAAACGTAACAACTTAACGCCGCGACAGGTGTATCAATTTATTTTCGACTGGCATGCGTTTTTGTTACACGTCCCGAAAATCGATCGCCCTTGTTTTAAAAAACTTGAAGAAATTCTTTCTTTAATTAATTTTCATTTGTTTAGCAGCTGATTTGATTTGATTACAGTCAGTTAAAAACAAAACAAAGAAACTGGGCTATCACTTACATATTATATTGGGTCTTTGTAAATGATTGAACTACCCTTAATAAAAAGAAAGGGTCTTAACGAAGTGAGAGGCGTACGATGAAATTCGATCCGATCATTGTCAAGTAGAAGCAAAGTTTAAAGTATTAAAGGTCCAGTACAAACAGAAGTCAATAAACTACGCTATAAATTACAACAAATCGAATTTAAAATACAGACAGAATCTTATGGGTTCATCTCTAGTTACATTTCGGCAACTACGTGTTGCAGGTGCGTTGTGTATAAAGTTGGCAACATTCCTTTCCGGAAATGACGTTCTTGCGACGTTTGAAGTCAAGAATTCTCGTTGGTCTTGTGTAACCACGTCCTTCACATTCCGGGTTGGTTCCGATTGGCTCTTCATGTTCACACGAAAAGTCGGTTTTCGCAGCAGCTTCGGTACATTATTTTATTTTATCGTCCGGCATGACAGAGCAAACACGTATTTCGTTGTGAGAACTTGACCGCCTGACTGGAAGTAAACAAGCTCTACGTGTCTTTTGAGGTGCTTTTAGGCAGGCCTTTCCCAATGAATTAACTTGATTTGTGTGAAAGTCTAAGTTATGTGTTTGACAAGAATTGAATAAGCTCTATGTGTTTTTTGAGGTGCTTTCAAGCAGGCCTCTTCTAGCGAGTTAATCAGATTGAATAAGAAAAAGAATTGAATAAGTCCTATGTGTCTTCTGAGGTGCTTTCAAGCAGCTTTCTCAACGAATTAACTAGATTCGTGTGAAAATCTAAGTTATGTGTTTGACTATTGGAATTGAATGAGCTCTACCTGTCTTTTGAGGTGCTTTCAAGCAGGCCTTCTCTAGCTAGTTAATCGGATTGAATAAAAAACAAAGAATTGAATAAGTCCTACGTGTCTTTTGAGGTGCTTTCAAGCAACTTTCTCAACGAATTAACTAGATTTGTGTGAAAATCTAAGTTATGTGTTTGGCTGGAATGGATTAAGCTCTATGTGTCTTTTGAGGTGCTTTCAAGCAGGCCTTTCTAACGAGTTAATCAGATTGAATAAAAAAGAAAGAATTGAATAAGTCCTACGTGTCTTCTGAGGTGCTTTCAAGCCGCTTTCCCAACGAATTAACTAGGTTTGTGTGAAAATCTAGGTTATGTGTTTGACTACTGGAATTGAATAAGCTCTACGTGTCTTTTGAGGTGCTTTCAAGCAGCTTTCCCAACGAATTAACTAGATTTGTGTGAAAATCTAAGTTGTGTGTTTCACTACTGGAATTGAATAAGAAATTTTGAGGTGCTTCTAAGCAGGCCTTTCCCAACGGATTAACCAGATTTTTATGTGAAAATCTAAAGTTTGTGTTACGATTGTTAGGCGCGGGGCGTATCTACACATGTTTTCTTTGTTTATTGTAACAGAATCCGTTTCACCGTGGGGTATAAGCCTGAGTATTCTGTGGATTCGTTGCGAGTAAGGCAGATCTCGTTCTTGTGGTTGTCTCATTTCTTCCGGAGACGCCGCGAGATCGCACAAAAAATTATTCGTGCTGCGTGAAATCACAACGTATGGGCATTGAAGAAGAGATACAATGAGGTGGAATCGTGAAATATAAATAATTTTCAAGCCAAACAGAAGAACAAAGTGTGGAAGAAACATATTCAGTCTAAATCATTCGATGACTCTATGTAGTAGTATAAAGAAGAGAGATTGCGAGTGAGCAAAGGCATTTAAATCAATCAGGTAAGAATACCTCGGACACGAAATAGAATCATAAGGAAATAAAAACTCAGAAATTATATCAAATATTAAGAACACCGAGAAAATGTAAAAAATCAAGAAGGACGTCTACTATTAATGACAGAGCATGAAATAAAATTAAAGAATATGTGAGCTTTATGAGTGTGAAGAATGTGAAGAATCTGAACAAGAATTTAGACAGGATGGCAACATCACATGGTTTCCACCAAAATCAAAATCCCCAGGAGCTGATAATATAAAGTCTGAAACAGATTAAGTTTTGTAGTTTCGAAGGTTCGAATCCTACTCACTGCGCCAATTTCCTTGACAAAATAAACGATTGCTTATTCCATAACATTGTTTATTATCTACATAATCAAAATAATGACATGTTTAATAATAAAATGTCGTGCCCTAAAATTTGTTATATGTTATTTTCAATCTTGGGTATTTTTTTTATTGGATTAGGTTTCAGCTGTTACTTTCGTTAAGCCTTTGGTGAATGCAGGGCCTCGCATTTGAGTATTTTCTTTTGTTTACATGACCAATATGAGATGATGAGATAACAATGAAAACAATAGGAATTTTTCTCACGCACACAAGGGCACAGCAAGTACATACCTTCAAAGTGCCTTACACACACACACACACACATATGTAGATGCATGCATATATGATATTGTAAATGGTACGCCCGGCGCGATTACACGGTTTTATTTTTCCGTTTGTTAACTTTTTATAATACATATTTTATTCGGTTTTAAAGTTGATTACGGCCGGCCGAGGCCCAGCGGGCGGCCCCCCCCGTCGAGCCCCGAGCGCTTATCTCGCCCATATCGGACCGTTATAACATGGAGTCGGCCGTAATTTATAGACGAGGTAAGCCCGCTTCATTAGGAGACACCATTACAGCAGGCCGCGATTGATCGGCAGAGGAGAAAAACCTTCTCTCGAGGAAAGAGGGAAAATCGAAAAGTAAATAAGAAAAAAAAAAAAGAAACGAACGACTTACGCGACCGATGCAGCTATTTATTCATTATTTACAAAACGAGCGATTAATACGCGCCGTTAATTTAATAACGATCGCGTTTAGTCTAACGAGAGCATATATTTTCCGATGAATGGAGACAAACGCGGTTATCTCCATGTACAGAACCGTATCAGGACTAATTGCATAGTTTTATGGTTGCGTTTTACGGTAATGATCTAATTGTTACTTGTTTAATGTTGAAATCAACTTCCGGATTAACATTATACTCATTCCAGAAATCACCATAGACAGGAGATTTCGAATCACTTTAAATAATAATGACAGAAATGAATGCCTAAACTTAGCTGCCAACACTTGATCAAGTGTAAAAGAGTCCTTATACCTTACTTCTTTATTTCCCATTTTAATCTCTTTTGTTTATGATTGCGGTTTTTGTGAAAATGTAGATTAGTCATGCCTAGCTCTCGTATCATTTGAAATTTGTGAATAATTTTAAACCGACTTGACATAAGTTATAACCAACGGAGTAAAGGTGTTGTCAACGGGATCCAACAACGTCAAATGCCAAGCGTGAACGTAATTTATAACTCCGCGGAGATAGCAAACTGACAAGAAGCTTATTTCGCAGGAAACAAAGCAGTGCAAGAAACTAACGCGACGCCGAGCTTCACAACCGAGACTCGACCTTAACATAAACGATCAATTTAATTCTCGAAAATCTCGGGAAACACAGTGGCAGACGATTGCAGATAATTGCGCGAAATCAACGCAAAAAAAACAAGACGATAAAAGTTAATAAATTCATAAATTGCATTATCAAACATTTTTTTCGAAATTTGTTAATAATAATTTGTAAACCGACTTGACATAAGTCGCAACCAACAGAGTAAAGGTGATGTCGATGGAACCAAGTAACGTTAAGAGTCGTGAACGTAATTTATAAAGCCGCCGAGTTATCAAACTGGCAGAAATGAGACAGAAAGTAGCACAAAAAACTAACGCAACGCAGAGCTTTAACATCCTAGACTCGACGTTAACATAAACATACAATTTAATTCTCACGAAAACTCAGGAAACGCAGTTGTAGACGGTTGCAGATAATTGCGAAATCAACGCAAAAAACAAGTCGATAAAAGTTAGTAAATTCATAAATTGCATTATCAAACAATTTTTTCGAAATTTGTTAATAATAATTTGTAAATCGACTTGACATAAGTCGAAACCAACGGAGTAAAGGTGATGTCAATGGGACCCAGTAATGTTAAATGTCAAGTGTGAACGTAATTTATAATGCCGCCGAGATAACAAACTGGCAAAAATAAAACGAAAAATATCACAAAAAACTAACGCCTGCGCCGAGCTTTAACATCCTAGACTCGACGTTAACATAAACATACAAATTAATTCTCACGAAAACTCAGAAAAGGGAGTTGTAGATGGTTGCAAATAATTGCGAAATCAATGCAAAAAACACAGATTTCAAGCCGATTAAAGTTTATACCGCGTTTACACATTTGCGCGAATCACGAGGCGAGTGGACGAAACAAATAAGTTATCGGCAACTCGGCATTTGCATCGTCGCTCGTGGCGTTTTTTTGGGGATGAATCAAAAGTCTGACGAGGCGAACTCGGTGTTTACGCATTCGCTGCGAAATTCGTGTGAAATATGTACACGTTCGCACTTATTCTTCGCCTCCTCACATTCGTCCACTCAGTCAGACGAGTGACGAGGCGAAACGCAAGCGCGAATGTGCACACGCGATATTAACTTAAAGCAACTATAATGCGAAAAGAGCGAACTCGAAAAAGTATTTGTTGCGAGTCCTGAGATGTGTAAAAAGTGCAACACAAAATAGATCGAAGACGCGGGGAGTAATTAGCGTTATAAAATACATATCTACGCTACGGCGGAGATTGCAATAAAAATCATTTTCTCGAAAAAGGATTAATGCACGTCCTGAGTGTTCACGAACTGCAACGCAAAATAGATTGGAGACTTGGGAAGTAATTAGCGTTATAAAATACACATCTACGCTATGGCGGAGATTGCAATAGAAATCATTTTCTCGAAAGAGGATTAATGCGCGTCCTGAGTGTTCACGAACTGCAACGCAAAATAGATTGGTGACTTGGGAAGTAATTAGTGTTATAAAATGCACGTCTGGGCTACGACGGAGATTGCAATAAAAATTGTTTTCGACGCAATAAATAAAAGCAAAGAAAATGCAACGCATGTCGTCATATAATGATTGCTTATTAAGAATAAATGCGACACCAAAACTTGCCCTATACAGGGTGACTACGAAGGCGTTTTTTTTAAACCGTAACACAGTTCTGTACTTTTTCGTTTAAAAATAAAATTAGAAGAGGACACCACGACGACTACGACGTATCCATCCAAATAACGGTCGTCGTAAATAAAAATTAATTAATTCGTTCCGAAAGTCGCCGCTTCTGTTATTATTACTGTTATTATTATAGTTGTTGGTGTGATGTTTTTTTTTCTTTCTTTCTGGAGTTGACGATGATAATTGCACTAATTACGCGCCGCATTTGCAGCCCGGCATCTCCGGCGTTTACATCGCATCGGATGGGCGATCATGTTTACCGAAAATTAATTCCCTCGCCTACGTGCGCTATTATGCGCTCGCTGCGATTAAATTAATTAATTAATAACTGTGATTTTACGGCGGCTGCGTCGCGCTCCGGAGGATTCACTGCACTGACCTACAACGACCAGGAAATTCACATGCCAGGTTAGTTCCTCCGGCATAAAATCACAAGGATCAAGTCCTTATTCTAGTAGATTCAGTTCTGGCAATAAAACTCGATTATAATAGTCGCCGGAGCTATTTTCTTCACTGATGAGATTCTATGAACTTGGAAAGGGCTGTCGTTGTTAAAATAAGTCTCCCTTTCAATCGAGGAAAATTATAAATATCTTTTCATAGTTGATTTTTCCTTTTCTGTTGTACAGTGAGAGGGAACATAAAAATTCGGTACTTTTAAATTTAATTCGTTTTCGTAAAAGCTGGAGAGTTATTTGGAATGTCCGCCGCGTACACTCGGCGCTGCTGTCGGTGCGGCGAGGTCTCGGTGACAAAAACGTAACGCGCGCTGACAATTTAATTCGGTAATACGGTGTAAAGATAAGAAGTACACGGATACATATTTAATTTAATTAGAGTGGGTAATTAAAAAGCTGCGGACGCGCTTCATTACGCGAAGGACTTAATTAACTCGCACGGACCGGCGGCGGCGGACATGTACCGCCTAATCAACCTAATCGGACCAACAGCAACAGCCTAAACAAAAAATTAAAACAGAAAAGAAGTTGATACCGATACAATTGTAATAATAATATATTATTGCCATGTTCCTTTATCAGTTTGTCACTTGCTGTTAGTGACTGCGAGAAAAAAAAATCATGGTCTCTCTTCTTGAAAATTTTTGCTGAAGGACCCAAGTAGAACAAATCAGGAAGTTTAATCCAATTTCCTTACGTATTTGGATACTAACCCTTCCCAGCATTTGCAAGTGTCTGAAGATAGGTCAATCAAAGCTAAGGGTATTAATGCATTGGACTGAGAAGGAACGCGCAAAATTAATAGAAAACAGAGAGAAGAATAAAAGCTTTACACGTACACACAATAGGAAATGAAATGGAGTACCAAAGACACCGAAGAATAGCAAAACAAGCAATGAGGAAAAGAAAATAATTGATATGGGCAGAGAAGGATTGCCATAAAAGAGTCCAAGTCAGAGAATTCCATAGAAAGCAAAACGAATAAACAGAGACAAAAGGCTAATATGTAAGAAGAAAAAAGTTGGAAATCTAGCAGCAAGCTTGACAGAAAAAATGAATAGGTGAACGGAACTTTTCAAGGAAACACTGAACGGAGCGGAAAATGAAGAGATGTACGTGAATTATGCAACAGTATTATCTGGAAAACGGGAGGGGACAAATAAATCCAGCAAAGAAGATATAAGAGAAGTTCCCACAACCCTAAAAGATAATAAGGCCCCAGATGAAAATTGTATAACGTTAGCAATGATGAAAGCTTGAGGAGTAGATTTAGAAAACGAAATGTACGAAATGCAATACATGGAAACATTTCATTCATGATCAGTCACGCATCAGTCTTCGCCCATCGTTGCACCGCGCTGACCACTATAAATACCACAACAACGGAGATACCAACTCAGTCTCAACGACTTACAAGGAGTAGCAGCAAAGCCAACAGCAGCACAACCACCAGCAGCAGCAGCCCTGAGGAAGTTCTTTTGCAATGGAAAACCAAAACGTCGTCAGTAGAAGAAATCCGAGACACGCGGTTCCAACCGGAAGCCAAGAATTCATCCACGAAATATGCGAGTTGGTGCAAGAAATCTGGGAAACAAAAAGGATGCCACTGTGCTGGAGATAATCACTCATTTGTCCAACGTACAAAAAAAAGGAGAAAGAACGATATATTCTAATTACAGATCGATAGCCTTACTGGACGTCGTGTTCAAATTAGTAGCGGTGGCTATAAAAATAGGCTACAAGAGAAACAAGGGAGAGTATCAATGAGTATTTAAGAATTCCGGACCAGATATTCTCGATCAAACAAATCCAACATAATAATTTGGAACAAAATCTGTCACCACACATAATCTTCGAGGATTTTAGACAAGCAAACGATTCCATAAGCAGAAAACAACTCTACAAGATACTGGAAGATCTAAAAATTCCAAGCAAAATAATCCGAGTGGTAGGAAAGATTTTGCAAGACACAAAGAATAGAGTGCTGGTTGAGGGCAAAAGTATCAGCCAAGTTTAAGGTGAAGAGAGGATTAAGACAAGGGGATCCTCTGTCGACAAGTTTCTTTAATCTGATACAATTATAGAAAAGATAATCTGTGAGTCAGAAATAAAAACAAATGGAAATGTCTGGCTTATGCGGATGATGTAACAGTGATTACAAGTACAAAAGAAAACCTAAAAATAGCCATAAGCAGAATAGAAGAAAGAGGAAGAATAAGAGAATTGGAATGAGCAAAAAAAAAACAAAATACATGAAGTTTACAAAGAAGAGGGTGAACAAACAACAAAACAACACAAGTTCAGAAATAATAAACAGATTAGGTAAGAAATATACCTTTGAAAAGATGGATAAATTTAATTATCTAAGAAACGATAAAGATACAAGAAAGAATAACTAAAGGATTTTGAAATAAAATTTTGAAATAAAAAAATGTATCAAGAAAAACAAATGAAAAAATATACACGACAATCGTCAGACCCACGGTGACGTACGGATGCGAAACGTGGAAACTGAATGCAAGAGGGCAAGATGCATATGGGAAAGAGGAGCTTGGAGAAAATATATGCAGGGAAGACTGTGGAGAAAAAGAACAAACTATGAATTAAAATGACTATACACGAAACAAACCCCTTATAAGCCAAATCATAAGATGGTTGCGACATATGGTGAGGATAGAGGGAAGACTGTGGAGATGAAGAACAAACTATTGTGGCGCGCCACTCAGCCCACTACGTCACACTGAAGGCGTCAAGAAGTCGGTTCGTTATTGTGCGTCATCAGCACGCCGCGCCGCCGGGCTGTCTATACCGAACAAACTCGATGTTTCCAGCATCTTCGAAGATGGAACAAACGAGAAGGCAGCGTAGAATATAAAATCGGCCTGGGTTGACTCAGGGGCATGTCGAGTTCTAATTAGCGATCGTCGAAGTTAGATTTAGAGTATAAAATAAATTGTTACAAATAAATTAGATTGTAATCATTATTAAATTACGGTTAAGTTTGTTACCGAGTGTTTTATTCGATTATATAAATAAATTTAAACCCTAGAAACGTAACACTATGAATTAAAATGCATATACACTAAAGAAACCCCTTATAAGACAAATAATAAAAAGCCTGTACACGAAACCCCTTATAAGTCAAATCATAAGAAGCTAACGATTAAGAAGGCTGCGACGTACGGTGAGGACGGAGGGAAGAAAGCGGAAAGACTGTGGAGAAGAAGAACAAACTATGAATTAAAATGCCTATGCACGAAACAAACCCGTTATAAGCCAAATCATAAGAAGCATATATACACCAAACCCCTTATAAGCCAAATCATAAGAAGCCTATACCCCAAACCCCTTATAAGGCAAATCATAAGAAGCTAACGATTAAGAAGGCTGCGACGTACGGTGAGGACGGAGGGAAGAAAGAGGAAAGACTGTGGAGACGACAAACAAACTATGAATTAAAATGCCTATGCACGAAACAAACCCGTTATAAGCCAAATCATAAGAAGCCTATACCCCAAACCCCTTATAAGCCAAATCATAAGAAGCTAACGATTAAGAAGGCTGCGACGTACGGTGAGGACGGAGGGAAGAAACAGGAAAGACTGTGGAGATGACAAACAAACTATGAATTAAAATGCCTATGCACGAAACAAACCCGTTATAAGCCAAATAACAAAAAGCCTGTACACGAAACCCCTTATAAGTCAAATCATAAGAAGCTAACGATTAAGAAGGCTGCGACGTACGGTGAGGACGGAGGGAAGAAAGAGGAAAGACTGTGAAGATGACAAACAAACTATGAATTAAAATGCCTATGCACGAAACAAACCCGTTATAAGCCAAATCATAAGAAGCTAACGATTAAGAAGGCTGCGACGTACGGTGAGGACGGAGGGAAGAAAGAGGAAAGACTGTGGAGATGACAAACAAACTATGAATTAAAATGCCTATGCACGAAACAAACCCGTTATAAGCCAAATAACAAAAAGCCTGTACACGAAACCCCTTATAAGTCAAATCATAAGAAGCTAACGATTAAGAAGGCTGCGACGTACGGTGAGGACGGAGGGAAGAAAGAGGAAAGACTGTGGAGATGACAAACAAACTATGAATTAAAATGCCTATGCACGAAGCAAACCCGTTATAAGCCAAATAACAAAAAGCCTATACAAGAAATCCCTTATAAGCCAAATCATAAGAAGTTAACGACTAAGACGGCTGCGACATACGATGAGGACGGAGGGAAGAAAGCGGAAAGACTGTGGAGAAGAAGAACAAACTATGAATTAAAATGCCTATGCACGTAACAAACCCGTTATAAGCCAAATCATAAGAAGCCTATACACCAAACCCCTTATAAGCCAAATCATAAGAAGCTAACGATTAAGAAGGCTGCGACGTACGGTGAGGACGGAGGGAAGAAAGAGGAAAGACTGTGGAGATGACAAACAAACTATGAATTAAAATGCCTGTACACGAAAGAAACCCCTTATAAGCCAAATCATAAGAAGTCTATACAGCAAACCCCTTATAAGCCAAATCATAAGAAGCTAACGATTAAGATGACTGTGACATACGGTGAGGACGGAGGAAAGACTGTAGAGAAGAAGAACAAACTATGAATTAAAATGCCTATACACGAAACCTCTTATAAGCCAAAGATTGAGATGGTCGGGACATGCGATGAGAGAGAGAGAGAAGAAAGGCCGGCAAAGCAAGCCCTAATAAATGGTGTGATTGGAAGAAATTGGATGGAATGGAATGGATTCACGTACTAAAACAAAATCTAGAGCTGATGAGAATCCCACACTGGGAAAAGCTAACAGGAGAGAAAAAGAAGTAGATACAACTAACCAAGCCATGGGTCTTTAGGGTCTCTCGAGCTATACGAATGAACGGATGGATTAATACCTTATGACCTCGTGTATACGATGATAGTTTCACAGAAACTGTAAATACATCGGACAGTCGCTTTCAACTTATCGCGACAGAACTTTGAAGGTGTTCACACGATGATGGCCTCTGTGAAACTTGCTTTCATGACAGCAGTGCTTGCTTTTCTCACAGAAACAATCATTGTGAAAACGAGCGTTTTTAGATGAATCACACTATCGCAGTGACCACCCACTATCAACTATCCAGTCAGGCGACGTTGTATGAAATATGTGTCACGAAAGACCGAAAGTGATAAATAGTCAAGTAAACGTTGATAGTTTCTGTAATAGTTGCTTTCGTAACATCAAACACAGTGTATATACCGAATGGTAAGAAAGACTTTGCGTCGACTTTGATTATGCACCGTAGGGTTCTCAATGCGATTTATTTAAACTGTAAATTCCTGCCTGTTTTTAGTAAAAAAGCAACATCCTTAAATGCAGGCCTGTATTTCAGAACCAACATTGGCACTATTTGTTTGTTTTGCTTTTTGTGCTTTTATTTAAAATAAAAAAAAAAATTTGGGTTCCTCGCCGTAATGTAAACCGAGCTTAAAGGTAGTATATTCACCCTCAAATAGCTCTTTTCCTTTTGTCGACTTGACCTTACAACCAAAGTCGCAAGATAAAATTCTCTTGGGTGGGGGGTGGCCTTTCGTCCTTTTACATATAAATTTGTTCACCATGTAATATCCAGTGTGGAAACCATTGGAAACTGGGTATTTTAAAGGGTGACATGGATTTTAAAGAGATGGCAAGATTTTAAACCATAACATTAGTCTTTTCCTTTTTACTCTACGTGGTATCGATTCCTCGAATCATCTCCAGTTTTCCCCAAAACTTTTTTTCGTCTCCTGTTCGCACGATCTCTCCACGTCGTCCTCCTTTTGAGATGGAAAGATTTTAAACCATAACATTAGTCTTTGCGTTTTTCCTTTTTGGTCTACGTGGTATCGATTCCTTGAATCATCTCCAGTTTTCCCCAAATTTTTTTTTCGTCTCCTGTTTGCACGATCTCTCCACGTCGTCCTCCTTTTCTCTTTTCGCTACCGCCCCCTCCAATCACTGCCAATTTTCCTTCAAGCCACCATCACCTTCACCACAAATCACAATGATTTGACCGTAGGTAGTCAAGCAGGAAACTTTTTTTGGTAGTGGAAATTTCATCCTACTTTTGAAAGAAAACAAACAAAATAATCCGAGTCGACTTTACAGAACGCAGTTTTCTTGGTTTTTCCTCTGCTGTTTGGGGCTTCATCGTCAGAGACGTAGCAGCAGATAAAACAGCGACACCCTACGATCGCTTTTTGACCAAAAAGCGATCGTAGGGTGTCGCTGTTTTATCTGCTACTACGTCTCTGAGGATGAAGCCCCAAATAGGGCTGAAACACTTGTACAGAGGCAGCTCGAGGTTTTCACTGCAATCAAAAACGATTTGCAACGAAATTTTCATAACATTAGTCTTTTCCTTTTTCCTTTTTGCTCTACTTGGTATCGATTCCTCGAATCATCTCCAGTTTTCCCCAAAATTACTGTGCGGTTCATATTCTCTTACTCAATGTTTTTTCTTCATCTTCTCTTCGCACGATTTTTCCACGTCGTCCTCTCTTTTTCTTTTCGCTATCGCCCCCTCCAATCACTTCCAATTTTCGCTCAAGTTACCATCACCTTCACCACAATTTTTTGTTTTCCATCTTATCCGAATAGTCTCGCACCATTTTCATCTTTTCATTTTCGTATTTAAGAGGGAAGAAGATCGCGTTTTTGTCTGACTCGAGGAGACTATGATTTGACCGTAGCAGGAACACTTTTTGGTAGTGAAAATTCCATCGTTCTTTTGAAAAAAAAACAAACAAAGTAATCCGAATCGACTTTGCAGAATGCAGTTTTCTTGGTTTTTCCTCTGCTTGGCTCGTGAGATAGTCAGTTTTTGATTGATAGTCGTTAAGAAGAAATTTGAATTTCGGAAAGCGAAACGCTTCAAAAAAAAAAAAACACGCACCATCCCGAGCGCAGAACATCTTTCCGTGTTTCACAAAAGAAGAAGAAAACACTTCCTGCTTCTCGCATTCTAACATGAATTGTAATCATCGTCAAATCGCCTTTTTTTTTCTGTTATTGACGTTTTAGGTTTCCACCTGCAACTTTCTTACTATAATTTTTTCCTGTATTTAAATTTTTTCGTGGCGAGCTATTTGGTCCTGTGAATTGTTAATTTTGTAATTAGTTTCGACTCTCTATTACGCAACGACCTTGAGAAATTCTCGAAGAACCCGAAACAATGGTAAACAAACGTGCAACCATTATTCCCAGAATGTTAAGCAATGTTCCTAGAAACTTCTATGATAGGTTAGGACGTTATCTGTCAGTTAACAGCGAACTGAGACTTTCATATAGTACCTATTTTTATTACAAAACCTCAAAAATCAGTAAAGCTTATCACGACCTTAAGAAATATCTGCGTAGTTAATTTTTTTTTTAATTATTGTTTTGTAAGCCCCGATTTTGAAAAAGAAAAACATACTAAAAGTAGTTCGATTTCTCCAAAATGATTTCGGATTTTCGCAATGGCTTCCTTTCTTCCCTAATAATTGCATTTTCTTTAAACTTATACAAGAGACGTTATTTATTGAAGTCTATCTCAGTGTATGAGTGTACCCAAGCAATGACTAACAACAATAAATGCAAATTGTACATTGACGGTCTGAGTTAATATACGACAAAAATAAGATGACATTTAAAAGCATTTAAACCTTGCGCCGGCGACTTGGGACAGCAGCAGCAGCAGCAAGCAGCCAACTCTCCATCCATCATTAATACCAGCATAAACTCCATTGTACTTTTCTTCTTTGACATTGCATGTGTAACAGCGTAGTTACATTGTACGCGTTTCGAGATCGTTAAAGCGACTGTGTAATTACACGTTATTATAGTATTTAAATGGCCCTCGTCATTGTTTTGCCGAATACAATGAAATTAATAAATTTTTTTCGGAATGTTCCAGCTCGGCCGTGCCCCACCAACTGAAAAGAAAGAAAGAAAAAAAAAAGAAACGGAAAAGAGAGAATTTGGGACGCGAATTTTCGTAATCTCCGCCATCTGCGCAATTTACGTAAGTTAATTACGGCGGCCCGGAGAGAGGAGGTGAGGCGAAGACGCGCGTCGGAATCCACCGTAAGAGGGCAGAGGTTAAAACTCCGGAGATCACGGACACGCAAGTTAATTGCATCTCGCGCGCAGATGGTCCTGGAATATTACGGGAGTAATTAAATGCCAGCGAGGTATGTTGTTGTTGTTGTTGTTGCGAGTAAGTAGGTAAGAGTAAGAAGAGAGGAAGTCGTGGAGAAGAAGTAGAAGAGCGCTCTGGGTGTGTATGTGTGTGTGTCCGAACGTGAGAACGAACGCGGATTTCTCTCTGTACACGAGAACTCGAAGAAATTATGATTTTAAACCTTGGTTTTGACCTTGAATTTCACTCTTTCATTACTTTCAAAATGAGAAAATAGTTCCAGAAGTATTTTAGTCAAGAAACTTCTTATATTGGTTAAGAGATGTCACTTAAATGTCATTTTTTTCGTTTCATTTTATCCTCGGCAGGACGGTACCTTATATGTCACTTTATCAACTCAAGTTACCCCAAAAAGCTACCATTGATTTAAAAACATTTTCATTGTGATTTTTAGGAAATGATTAATTGTATTAGACTCTGTACCAAGGGCGACATAAAAAATAGGGGCGCTTATATTGTTTTAATGTAAAGGGTGTTTTAGAAAAGTGTTGCAATTTATTTGACAAGCTAATTTTGTAACTGTGATCGTATTGCTAGAAAATGAATTAGAAGAATTTGAAAGCCTGAACGGTCCAGAGGTTAGGGGATCGGCCTTGTAAACGCAAGATCGTGGGTTCGAATCATACTCGAGATCATTTTCGGTGATGATCGGTGTCTACTTCAGATATACCTCAGTGTTGAGGAGAAAGAAATCTACACAATCAATGCCGAGGAGATTTGAAAGTAACAAAGGCGCGTAACACCTTAGACACACGAAAACTGCACTTCTGTTCCTGAAGTCTCGATAAGTTCATGACTAAAGACGTTGGATTTCACCATACATAAAAAAAAATATACATAATATTAGTACATTAGTTATAGCTGATAATAAAACTCGTCCAGAGTAACAGCTTTTATAAATATATCTACATTTTTGTGAACGTTTAAATTATCCAACTAAAATTATTTAAAAATTTGCCTCAAATATGATTTTCCGCCACTGGAGACTACTACGCTATCGATTTGCCAAGCGACTGTTCCTAAGCAACTTAAAAAAAGGAAATACTGCCCATTCTTAGAGCCAGCGATCAGAATAAAATACATTAAATTTTGGGAGGAAAAATTAGAAAAAAATTGGCTATTTGGAAAAATGCCAGGTACAGAGAAAAATCGTTTAATTTGACGAGTTCTGTTACTGATTCAAATTAATGTACTTATTTCTGTGACACCTGGTATATGCTGTGTGTCGTGGCATATACATTTTGTTTGTTTGAATGAATAGAATTTAATCGCAGGGCCTAAAATTATTTTTACTTTGATAAAGTACCGGCAGTTACCGACACTGTGCGGGGTTCATGTGCAGATACTGTCAATAGATGTCGCTAGCATTAACAAACATAGATAATGCAAACAACAAAGGATACGACAGATTTGTCCAAAATAAAAATTGAAAAGGGTTGTGTTTGTGCCAACATTAATTAATATCAACAGAGACGAAACTAACATGTGGAAAACGGTAAGTGAAACAAAAACTGGGTGGGTACAGTTTTACTGAATACACATGCATTCTGCATTACCGACAGTACTCTGTTGACATTGCACATCAAAAACATAGGCTGCGGTAAGTGAGCGGTCGAAGTGGTAGACCAAACCGCGTGATCACTTTTCTCAATTGGTGATTGGTCAGAGGGTCTAGTCGGACCATTGACTTGACGATTTTGTGCAATTTGACCGTTCACTTAACTCGGCCGTAATCTCCAAATAATACGTGTAATCGTGCGCATATTTAATCTGACTGATGGGAACTCGAAACGGAACAGCCTCGTTTCAGGGCGAATTCGAGTTTCCGCTTGGAGCACTTTTTCACACTCTTACATGTACTGAAAGGCAGTCGCTCTCCTTTTGACACTTTTGCTCAGAGCGCACCCCGAGCGTCAATTCGAATTCACCCTCAGTGGACAGATCTACGAGCATGGGCTCCAATAACGTTTACTAAGGTACAGAACAACCGACATATCGAATCTCTGCACCTTGCTTAACGAAACCGATCTTTCTTCTAGTTCCAAGATATTGTTTTCACAACAGTTGTAATTCTTGTTTAAACAAACCCGAGTACCAGAACGTACTTTCCGAAGCTACGACGTTACAGCAAGAGCCGAATAGCTGTTATTTTCGACTTTCCTGAATAATGTGCGTTCTGAAACATCACTGCAGCAAGAAACCGAATAGTTGTTATTTCGGAATACAGGGAGATGGTGTTTAAAATTGTGTTATGAAACGAACTGCTCAAAAACTGGTATCTCTTGGCAACATAAGCTCAAAATTTCAAATTAAAATTTAAAATAAAACCTAATACTGAAGCATAAGTTGAATACTCAATCTAATTCTTTATGTAGTAGGCCACGAAATTAACCCTGAACGTAACGCATCCATCTTTGGCATTCTCAACTTGGTAACGTCAGGAAGGTTCAACGTAAACCACCTCGCCTGGTCTGCAAGAAATTCTTAGGCAGGCTCTTGAGGGCCAGTAAGCCGCCGCTGAGTCTTCAGCGTCCTGAGTTAGAAGATTCAGGACTCTTTAACGGCGGTTTATTAGCCCTCAAAAAGCTGCTTAGGAGTCTAGAGAGTTCAAAGTCTTCTAACTCAGAACTCTGAACACTCAGGACTCTCTAATGGCGGTTTACTGGACCTGGTGTAGCCGACCTAACCTCCCTGATTTCTTCCTTTGAAGGCTGTGGAGGCTGCAAGGGGACGTCTGGCGTTTTGGACCCCTTGCAAGGAGATGCCTCCGTGCCGGAATCCTCCTCAAATAGCTCGGTGAACCTCCTCTTTACTCAGGAGGAAGTTGTTGGTGGCTTCAGAGTTAAACAATCTGAGGTATTCAACTCATATCAGACATGTTTTAAAATTCAAAATTAAACTTTGCAAACGTTTTCTATTCCTATTTTCAGGACTGAAATTAAATTAAAACTTTGGAAAAAATAAAATTTCTTGCTGCAACCATAACCTAGCTACGTAAACACTAAGGCCATTTTCTCAGTCGCAATTTAATCTTCATCTCTAGCTATTATTATAAAAATAATTGTTGCTGTAGGAATAGCCGAAGTTTAAAGTTAAGCCGTGACAGAGAAAACGACCCTAAGGCCCAGTTTTACAATGACGGTTCAACTTTGAGGCTAAGCTTAAATCCTTCACAATTGTTGGAATAATCGTTGCTAAAGGTTTAAGCCTCAGCTCAAAGTTGAGCTGCAATTGTAAAACTGGACCTAAGGCCCAGTTTTATAATGACGGTTTAACTTTGAGCCGAAGCTTAACTCCTTCACAACAATTGTTGAAATAATTGTTGCTAAAGGTTTAAGCCTCAGCTCAAAGTTGAGCTGCAATTGTAAAACTGGACCTAAGGCCCAGTTTTATAATGACGGTTTAACTTCGAGCCGAAACTGAACTCCTTCGCAACAATTGCTGAAATAATCGTTGCGAAAAGTTTAAGCCTCAGCTCAAAGTTGAGCCCCATTTGTAAAACTGGACCTAAGTAGTTAAATAAAATAGTATGCATTTCTACCATATAATTAAATAATATAAAAAATATTGCTCTAAATTAGTTTTACTTTCTGGTTTTTGCACAAAATTCAACACGCGTATTTTAGGGGCAAAAGTCGTGCGGTTGCATTTCACAGGTGCGGTTATTGACGCGAGTTTGGCGTGCGACGTTTGCCTGCGTTGCAGATCGTCTCTTAGGTCAAGGAACATTCGCAAGCGAACGTGTAGAATCCCATAGGGGAATCCGTGTCATTAAACCTTACTTGCGCTGCACCGGCGGATTTTATTTTTATTAAAAAGGAATTAACGCGTTGGCTTCTTAACCGTGTTTTCGCCGAGACGCTGACTACTTTGATATTCGTCTGTTGGCCCCAAATTTTTAGAAAACGCATTTCGTGGCATCCGGCACGGGTGACATAAAAAGAGAAGCTGGTAAATGCATTGAAGTCATTAATTGAAAGGACTCATTAATTGATAGGCAGTAGCCCATGTACAAATGAGTGAATTAGTGAAATCCTAGTCCTCGGATGGTAGAGCCGGAGTATGTAATCGGTAATAAGAAACTTTATTTATTTTTATATCAAGCGTGCGAGTGATTCTCTCTCTTATGCCCCCGATTTCATCACCTCCTGATAAATTTATCTGCCAGCTATTATCCTCGGAAACCATTGTATCGGTAACAGTTTCCGAGGAATTACCAGGCAAATAAATTTATCAAGAAGTAAAAAAATCGGGACTTAATTGTTGATGTAAAGTAAAACGGTGTATTCTACGACTTCTATAAAGTGCAACGATTAATTAGACTTCCGGAATTCACGAGTATGAACCGATTATTCGATTAATTAGGGAAGGACAATTAGTATTTGCAATGTTAACGTTCATAATTTAATTTTAATTCTAATTTACTCTAATCGTCTTAAATGTTAAGATAGTGTTTAAAATATAGACTCTCTCGTAAAATAGAAAAGCGTTATTCTTCTCTGAATAGACTTTAAATAACTTATCTTGTGAGTTCCGTGACCATATGTTACTGAAAATGAATGACTGTGATATCAATAGGTAGGGATATTCTCTTTTATATTTGGAAAGTGTGGAGGTGCAAATGATGGGGTGCAATTTATCTACCCGAGCTTTCATCAAATGCTTCGCAAATGTTATGTGTACGCGAATGTCTAAGTTCGCAACTGTCTCGGACTCAACTATATCAACTGTCTTGGAAACAATCTTGGACCTAGCCATCAACTGTCTTGCTGTTTCTAAGATAAAAGAAAAAATCTACAAAAAAAAAATGCAAAGCATGATAGTCTAAAGTCTTACTTCTTAATTCTTCTTAATCTTAAGTACTAGTGGCCGTTTTCATATTCGGACTTTAAGGGAGCTTTAATATAAATTCACTCTTGAAGTATAGGGAAACAAATGTGGTCTTTTAGGTTAAAGTAACTTTAGATTTAAAGTCTGATTATGAAAATGGCCCTAGGTGGTATATTTTAAACCATAATGAATCAGAACAATGATCGATACTTAATAAGTGTAAGACGAATTCCGTGTGAAAAATTTAGAAGTCGGAATGATGCTTACGTACGTTCGTTAAAGTGTCAGTATCAGATTGAGAAAAGGCCATCAGTCACGACGTGAGAAGCAGAACGCCAGAATTTCCAGAACGCGTCCGTAGCCGGTTCTCGGCCGCCCCGCTGAGCGGTTTCCGTCCTTAACCCGGCCGGCGAACATTCGGAAACCTTTCCACCCCTGCGAACCTCCAGAAATATCATTCTGACTTATAACATGTGTCACGCACGATCTCTTGTAATAGTCGTACACACGGGCAATAAAGTCCGCATAAATAATATGCAAATGAGGGCAGGCGAAAAAAAGAGCCAGGTATGCGCGCGAGCGATGTACAAAAATAGCGGGGCGGCGGCGGGGCGAGGGGATCAATGCTTGGCTCGGCTCTTGCCTGCTTGCAACATCCCGTGACAATTCCATAAGCGGCTGAATTATGCAGGCAAATGAAAATAATCGCGCATTAAAGATGCAAAAAGGCCTCGGCTTTTAACGAATTAAACATGCATGGAACGTCGATGTTTCCAATTAACTCGAACAGATATTTTAATGGGCCGCTCAAATATTCAACGACGAGATATGACGGCGGCGGGGGGTCGGGAGTTTGGGGGGATTCGACGCCGCCGCCGCCGCCGCCGCCACCGCCGTCGCTGCTGCCAGGCGGCGTTCCCTGTAAGTGCCAAGATCTGGCAGAGCGGTTGTGAGAGATTGAGTTTGATTTTTAAGACACTTTACATCTCATTCCGGCTGACGTGGAGTGACGTGCGCAAATTGAGCAAATCAGCGTTGGCAGCCGACGGCGCCCGCAGACGCCGCACATCTACAGCGCCAAGATGCTCTCCGCCGCCGACAGACGGCATAAGAAACGCCGTTCGCGAGCGAATAACAGCGGTTCACGTGTCAAGAACGATCAAAGGCTTTCGCCTCGACGCGACCGCTGTCTTATTCCGAAATGAAATACTACCGCCACATTTTTTACCCCCCCCCCACCCCTCCAACCCCCTTATTTTCCCTTCGTCGCGATAATTAATAACATAAACCGAGACTTCTAATTACGCGACGAAATCGGAGCTTGCGGTTAAACTAAGAAATTTCATTTTCAGAAAATAATCCTCTCCGGAGGGGATTATAGTATTTAATATACCAGAACTAAACTCTTCTCTGTTTGGTTTTCAAGGGTTTTAAATCGAAGTTCTGATTAAACAATACTTAATTGTCAAGTTGAAGGTGAGAATCCACCATGAGATACTTTCAGGAGAATTTTGTTTCACGCTTACAAAACCTCATGAAAATATTTCATAGGGGATTCGGACCTTAAGAAAATTACAGTTCCATTCATGAAAGATTGCATGCACGTCATGTACTATACAATACCCGTATGTATCAAGTAACTGGACTAGTTAATCAACACTACACGAATTTGTAAATATCGGAAATAAGTCATTAAATTAAATACCGTGCCTTCAATTGAATTCCTCATTAAAGTAAGCTGTGATTTTTTTATGAAGTTGGCGACACAATTCTAGAGAAAACAGTTGTCATTAACTGTCAGTACTGATCATAACATCAAATAAAAACACAACATTAAAGTTTAAAGTAGATGCTCAAAGTGCTCTCCTTCAGCTTGAATACATAAGCGTACTCTGCGTTTCATGTTTTCAAACCCGTTTGCTAAGTGTTCGGGGGTTATGTTAGCACACGTCTGTAATGCCCGCACGAAGTTTTTCGATTGTGTGACACGTAGTTCTAAAAACTGTTTGTTTTTCATGTGCGGATAAATGAAGTAATCCATAATTGTGAGATCCGGAAATCTTGCAGGACAATTCCCAATCCGATTATCAAAAAATTGCTGCAGGAAAGTCATTGTTTGATGAGCTCTGTGGGCAGTAGCATTGTCTTGCTGAAAAAAAACCCTTCTGTAAGTTCATCATCATGTAGTTGATTAATGAAAGGTTCGAATAACACATTTCGGTATCTTTCAGCAGTTACTGAGTCGTTAAAAAATATTGGTCCGATGATACGCCTTCTTGATACTGCTAGCCAAACACCAATTTTTAATGGATGTAATGGAGTTTCCACGAAAATTCATGGGGATTTTCTGCCGACCATATTCTGTTTATTTAAATACCCTGAGAGATGAAACCAGGCCTCATCGGAAAGGAAACACTTGTCAAGAATGTCGTCGTTGTTTAAGTTATCAAGAAACCACTGACAATATTCTGTTCTTCTGTGAAAATCTACTGGCCTGAGTTCGTGGACTGCTTGAATCTTATATGGATCAAGCTTTAAGTCTTTTTTAAGAATAGCGTGACATGTTTCCACCGATAGCTGAACTTCTTGTGAAAGTTTCGCAATAGATTTCTTGGGAGAGTGTTCCATTCGATCCCGAACATCTTCAATGCAGGCTGCAGTCCTTTTCTTAGCTGCTCCGTTCCCTGTTTTGCGACCAAGTGATCCTGTTTGACGAAATTTAAGAACACAAGCATGGATATGTTTAACTAGCTGTTCATAAGTAATAGCAAAATTAGGAAACTGCTGTCGAAACTTCTGTACACACTGATTAATTGAATAAACTAACTGTCCATTTTCTATTCTACCGGTTTGAAAATAACTTTCAACAATAAATATTTTCTGCCGTAATTCTAACATTTTGAATTAATTGAAAATACAAAGTGTCAATTTGACATTTGTTTAATTAAATAATTGAACAGCTATCAGTGCTGCAAATCTTAGGAGAAAAAAAAAACAGTAAAATCATAGCACACTTTAATGAGGAATTCAATTGAAGGCACGGTATCTAACATTAAGCGTTGATTAAGGCTCGATCTTACCACCTCCTGATAAATTTAACCGTCGGTTAATATCTTAGGTAACCATTGTCGGCACAATAGTTTCTAAGGATATTAACCGACGGTTGAAGTTATCAGCAGATGGTAAAATCGGGCCTAACAAGGTGCATTTATTTGATACAGACGAGTATTGTATATGACGTACAGTCGTGTGCAACTAAAATGCACCAACTACACGCAAACTTAACCCTTATGACCTTATGCTAGAAGGCTCACAGAAATGTCAAATTGTAGCACTTAAGGTCCGCACGACATGCATTTTTCGACTGCACAAGTTAGGCCATGAGCTTGTAACCTCTCCAGCACTAATCGCAAATGTTTCATGTGTTCTTGCCAGGTGCTGCTGTAAATTATTATGTTATCCAGATAGGCAATACAGCATTTACGAAATAAACCAGCGAGTACTTCTTGGGACGTCAGTCTCTGAAAAGTGGAAAGAGCATTTTTCAGTCCAAACGGCATAACTCGAAACTGGTATGAGGCTCCATCAGGTGTTGTAAATGTGGTCAATGGTTTTGACTTCAGAGATACTGGAATCTGCCAATATCCTGCCTTTAAATCGAGGGTTGTGTAAATACAAGCAGCTCCTAGATCTCTTAGAGCATCATGAATTACAGGCAAAGAGATTGGAGCGTCCACCGTTCGTAAATTAAGCTGGCGGTAGTCTACACAAAATCGGTGACGACCATCCTTCCGCGCTGGTAACACAACTGGAGAACTCCAGGGCGATGTGGATGGTTCAATGATTCCTGCAGCTAACATTTGCTCTACCTGTTCCCCGATAATGCGTTTCTTTTCCTCGCTGTATCGATATGGCCTCTGCCGGATAGGAGCAGTATCACGCAACCGAATTTCATGAGAGATTGTCTTGGTGGTTGCTTGAGACGATCCGGGATTAAATACTTCTTGAAAGTCTCTCAGCATCTGGCTGAATTCCGCGATGAGATGAGTTGGCATTTATTTGCCGCACTTCGTTGACAGAGACGATTGGCCGAGTCACCTGTGAAATCCTTGACTGCCAAAATACGGTTTGTCGTTTCTCAGTACCAAAATGTACAGTTTTTCTGGCAAAATCAAGCATAGCTTCATATTTTTCGAACCATGGGTACCCAAGGATCAAGTCATCACGTAGTTCTTCTGTAATCATGAATATATCCGACAATTCATAAAATCCTATACGATAGGAAAGGTCTGTTTGTCCCAACAGAGTAAGATATGTATTATTTGCAGCGAGATTGACACGACTTGACTGCTCTGGATAGACCTCACTTACAAGTGAAGCATGGGCAAAATTATGAGTGGATGCTGTATCTAAAAGCGCATCAATTAATTTGTCGCCAATCTGTAGACGAATACGTGGTAGAGATTTTCCAATAGTCGCACGAAAACCAAGGTTAGAACATTTCGCACTTGAAAAGTTATTATTCTGTCCTGAGTGATGAGATAACTCCGCTTGAAAAGTGGTCATGGGCATAACTGGAACATTAATTTTTGATCGCGGCACTTTGAGGGATGTCTTTCGCGAATTGAGTATTTGACATTTGTCCGAAATAATACTGTTCACCCGCGGCACTTTGACAGATGTCTTTTGAGATTCCCACACGCCGTTAGTTTTTACGGCCAGAGATGGGCGATGTCCCTGGCCCCTAATCAGTTTTCCTTCTGAGATTTCGCACGAAAGCCAGACTTCACGGGACAGTCACGGTGCCAATGATATTCTGGGCAATGTTGACACTTAGGTAGTTGACGTTCCTCGGAGCGATTTTTCGTTGTTATTAGCACTGGTGGTTGAACTGGTGATGACTCTAAGGCTACATTATCGAGAATTACTGCTCTGCTCAACATTTCTTTATAAGAAAGCACGGCCGGAATTTCAAAACTGAGCCTTTATTCATTGAACTTTACAAGCGTAAATCTCTCCGTGCTTGACTAATCTGATACAATAAAAGTTCGGCTAATATGTCAGTTCGCTTATTGCACTACTTTGTAACTCAAAGTAACTAATAGCCATATACTACAAGCCCTATTGAAAAGCCTTATTCTGCGTTACATTGGCTGTGAGTCAAAATCTGACTTACAATTGAACCGAGGAGTGCATAATCGTGTTCAATCCAAATTTACTGTATTGAGAAAACTACAAATAACCTTCTCCAGATTTTTATTTTAAGTACTTACTGGCTTCAGGAGGCTTCAGATATCCTCACCTGAAAGAATTCTAAGCCAATAAGCCACATAATGTAAGAATCTAGAAAGTTATTTATTGTTTTCTCAACACAGTAAATTTGGACTGAACACGATTATGCACTCACCGATTCAATTAGATCTCTTATGACAGAAAACAGATTACAAAGAGTTACATTGGTGTAACCAGAGATTTGAAAATGACGTCTGCGACGAAAGTTTCGTGAAAGACCTAAGACGATTATCGTTTGCTTACAAGATTTGACCTAACTTTGACCTCTCCTAAACAAGACCCTGGCCGCGTCCACTAATGAGTGCAAGCTGCAACAATTGGATAGATTAATGAATTCTTATTGTTAGAATCGATTCGGTTTCAGTAATGTTGTTGAAACTCGTCGTATAATTTACACAGCATTTGCCCCTTGCAAAGTTAAGTTTCTGAAATTTGCTCGCGTGCACGTAAAAGCTTTTCTTCTTTTGTCTTTCGGAAGACAAGAAAACATGACAGACCTGCCATGTGAAGATAGATAAAGACGGACACGCAGATATGTATATGCTATACAAGCGAAACAAAATGCGACCAATATGCTGTTAGATTTTTTTTTCCAAGTAAACCTATTTTGTGTAGCTATACCGTTTTTGGGCGGGTATCAGTTGTCTACCATCCTTGAAAATTTATCTTCTTATCGTAAATGTATAGGACGAAGTCTCTGGGCGCCCATTTTCATATTTCGGGATCGTTCTATTAGAAAATTTAATATTTTTGCTTAGCAGGGGCAATGTTGATGGACAGGAGATGGACGAACAGGAGACAGTGCGTCCCATCTTTGGAGATAACTCGTACTACTACATTTTTTAACTGCTTGTGTACGGAGACAACTCGTCTTTGTCGCCTTCTTTACCATCCGAGTTCGCCCATTCAGGAGAACTAGAACCTCGTTTACCTGATTCAGGGAGATGTTGCCACTGCGATACGTTCTGTTTCCTTTCGATTTGATTTGCTTAACCTTGACGAATTCGTTTTCTCAATCTGTCTTTTGTACCTCGTACTTGTGCAAGCGCAGATTACGTAACTGTCGTAATCTAAGGGCGACGTAAAGGTGCGGTATATCGATTGAGTGTACACCTAGAATATTTAGATCTTGCTTTAATCTCATGCAAGCGAGATGAAGATACCGCGAGGGGGCAGTACATCTCAATCAAAAGTGTTGCAAATTATCACATCCTCTGAGCACAGAGGTCAGTTAAATTGTACCCCACGTCCCACGTCGTAATATTTTTTTACAAGAAGTTTAGGTTTCTTATTTGTTTGCCTCTTCTTAAATTTGCGTAAAAATATTTAAGAAATATCTGTTTTAGAATCATCGTCTTTTGTATCTTTAGAGTTTCAACCATAATGCCTCCTGCAATACATTATCTTTCCATTCCACTTCCTCGTCTTTTATATGCCGAGTCAAAAGAAAAGGAATTCCACTTGCCTTTTTCCTCAGGTAAGTCATTTATTGTTTTTTTCTTATGATCCTCCTTCAAACCTTTTTATTCTCTTGGTGAACAACAGAGTAATATGTTGCTCGTTTTGTCTCCTTCGAGCTTCGCCTTATAAGTACCCATCTTAATACAAATCATATGATCGTCCGGAAGCCATTTTCTCTTGATCATTCCTGCATATATTCAAATATAGTTTGTAATAAATCTTCCATTCTGAAAAATCTACAGTAAAGTTGAAATTTACTATTAGTATGTTGTTTAAGTCAGATGTGGGTCCTCTCTTGGTAGAAATAGTTTTTGAGAGGGTCTCCTCCGCCCGGTTGGGATCGATTGTCTCCGCCGTCGTAATCTTGCGCGTAATTCAGCGAAACAATAAACAACGGGGACCCTACCATTAAAATGACAGTGCAACAGGTGTGCCATAATTTTTTAAAATAGCAGCGCATCCCGTCGTTGTATCGGGCCCTTAATTAAGCACAGCTCCATTAGATGTCGCGGAATGATTTAGTGCCGCGACGCCCTGGGAAGAAGCGTCCGTCCACCTGCGTCCCGTTCGCATCCGTCCGTCCGTTCGTACGCTCGTCGAAAAGTGCGAATTCATAGGCCGGCGTGGTGCCGCCCTCTCGGTGGTTGCGCTCCGTGTCAGGGAGGATTAATGATTGTTCTTGGGCACGCGACCTGCCTCAACCAAGATGAATGTGTATTTGATAGTGTTGCGCCGGCCATGACTTGGACTTCCCGCCTTATGAAGTCGTTACCGGCAAATGACAGAGCCATTAATAAATTATTACATTGCGCTATTGTGTGCCCGGCGCGCCCCGGTGGGCCTCGGGCAGGGCGCCCCCCCTGACAGCCGAGTGACGAAATTTCACTCGGAGAGACGTATGATGGTCATTACTCGGGCTCCGGGTCAGAGGGCGCCGTTGTCGCCGCTGTTGCCCGCCAGGACGACACTTAGACCCTTGCAGCAGATGACACCGACACTCGCATTACGCCTTCTTTAACGTTCCGGGTCAGTCCGGGGGCCGACATCTTCGCTCGTTATCATAACGGCCCTACCTCGTTAACCGTCCTCGTCATCGGCCGAAATTAATTAAAACGGACCTCTCGCGTTAATTAATGTCTTCTGTTTACGTCTTCCCACTCCAGATCCGGGCTTCAGGTTTTATACTTCTTCTTAGTTTGAGTTTTAACTGGAATTAATTAATACGTTTTCCGACGGACACTCACGTGTTTGCACTCCGGACGAACTTTCAACTCGTCTCTCGTAAAAACCGCATCGCCAACGTCAGCAAGTTAATTGTTCAACTGTTCTCCGACGAAGAAATGCTCGGAAGATTAATTAACAGCACGATACACGAAGAAGCACGCCGTGAAAACCACAAGTACGAGTCACGAAAAAAAAATTATCCCAAAAAAAGACGAACAAGTCGAAAATTGACGAAACGTCAGTTGGAGAAGCAAGAAGAATTATTAGAAAATGAATAGTATAATAAAGATTATTATCGGCATCCTTCCAAAGCCATTCCGTTCCTCAACCGCAACATAATTTTTGGCTTTTATTTTTCATACAATTAATGACGTTTTAAAAATTTATTTGAATCAATAGAGTGATAAGTTCTCTTCATCGCGAAAATTTTCTTTTGTTCTCCTCTTCCACCTGGTCATCACCTTAAAATTGTAATCCGTGTTATTGGCTTATCTGTTTCTTAAAAAAAATATTTCCTGTCGCCGAATTCCTGTAATTTTCTTACCGACGTCTGGGGGCAAGTTGCGCTGTGAAACCAATCAGCCGTCCCGAGCTATTCTCTGAAGGAGAAGGGAAACAATTCGGGCGTCAGGGAGAAACCCGAGTTAATACGCGCACCCTTAAACCCACTCCCAAGGATCCACAGCGTGCACTGATAATTGAAAACTTCCAGGAGATATTTCAACATTCGAACGCTCAAGATAGCTTTCCGACGTGGCAAAACGCCCAAACGCACTTAAAAAGAAACATATTTACGCACGCGAAACCGTAATTTAACAACACTAAGCACACTCGCATTAAGGGCCTAAAATAATCTAAATAAATCTTTTTCGATACAATACTCAACTTGAACAATGAACGAAACCAATTAGGTTCAGTACTGACCTTCGTAGTAACGTGTAAATCTGCTTAAATTAACCTTTGTTTAAAACCAGAGAGAAATCGTTAATTCATACACGCAACTATGTGCAGAAATATAAATATATAAGCAATTAAAATTCCGTAAATTAGAAAACAGGAATGTACGTCGTTACAAATTTGAGATTCCAGTCGGTCGGTATGGCCGCGTCAAATGTCAACAGTGTGCTGCCCTCTCTTCGGAATGTATCACAATTCGGTCAGTGCGATCGTACTAAGCTCGTACCTCGATGACTACGAGCAGGTGCGTCGTAGGGGCGACACCGGAGAAGATGGAACACTGATGGCATTCAAACTTAGACGCGAAAATAAAAAATGGGATTAGAAATCATAAATATAAGTGGATTCCTACGACTAAACAAAGAAATCAATTACACACGCGGCCCATGTTGCGTCGCAGTCTAATTACCTCAGAATTTTCTCGCAGATTCGGATAATCCGCTCGGAAAAATTTGCCGATGACCTCGAGCATGTGCGTCGTAGGGTCGACCTCGGAGAAGCTGGAACACTCACGGTTGTAATCAAACGCAGAAGCGAAAATTGAAAACGGAAAAAAAACAGAAGTTGAAGCGGATTCCTATGACGAATCAAAGAAATCAATTACAAACGTGGTCCACGCTACGTCGCAATCTAATTACCTCACATTTTAATTGCAGATTCGGATAATCCGCTCGGAAGAATTTGCTCAAAAGCGAATCAGATAACATGTAGGACTTATGTAACCGTCACAAACCATCTTTTCCGCCAATGAAAAACGAAGTGTTCAGAATGATTTTTCTCCCAGTTTTTTTCGTTCTATTTTTTCTGTGTCGATGCTTACGCTCGAAAACATGTATGAATTTGAAGAATTTTTTCGAACTCATTTTTTACTGCCTTCTCTTTTTTTTTTCTTGTTCCCTTTCACTTTCGTATATTGGCCGTACATAAATGCTGTGCAAGTGAAAAGAAAATTCAGAAATAAAAAATTAAATCATCACAACATCTTGGATTATAAATTAGAATTAAATCACTGAAAGTAAACGTGATAATGAGTTGTGGCTTGGCGCAAGCAGTCACGTCACTTGTTATTATTTTAAAATTGAAAATTGTGCCTTCGGCGCTTAAAATATATCTTAAAGCCAGTTCTCGCACGGAACGCGTTGAACGTGATGTCTCAGACCAATGAAAGCCTTGATTTCAAACGGCGCCGGCGTCACTTCCGGGACGCAATGTTACCACCTTACTTAATCAAATACACGCGCACCACGTGGCTGCCGAAATGTAATTGGGAACTAACCCGTAACAAATTATCTTTTCCGCCAATGAAAAACGAAGTGTTCCGAATGATTTTTCTCCCAGTTTATTTTGCTCGATTTTTCTGTGTCGATTCTTACGATCGAAAACATGCATGAATTTGAAGAATTTTTTCGAACTTATTTCTTAGTGCCTTCCTTTTTTCTTTTCTTGTTCCCTTTCACTTTCGTATATTGGCTGTACATAAATGCTGCGATAATGAGTTAAGTGAAAAGAAAATTCAGAAATAAAAAACTAAATCATCACAACATTTTGGATTATAAATTAGAATTCAATCACTGAAGTAAACGTGATAATGAGTTGTGGCTTGGCGCAAGCCGTCACGTCACTTGTTATTATTTTAAAATTGAAAATAGTGCCTTCGGCGCTTAAAATATATCTTAAAGCCAAACCTCGCACGGAACGCGTTGAACGTGATGTCTCAGACCAATGAAAGCCTTGACTTCAAACGGCGCCGGCGTCACTTCCGGGACGCAATGTTACCACCATACTTAATCAAATACACGCGCACCACGTGGCTGCCGAAATGTAATTGGGAACTAACCCGTAACAAATTATCTTTTCCGCCAATGAAAAACGAAGTGTTCCGAATGATTTTTCTCCCAGTTTCTTTTGCTCGATTTTTCTGTGTCGATTCTTACGATCGAAAACATGCATGAATTTGAAGAATTTTTTCGAACTTATTTCTTAGTGCCTTCCTTTTTTCTTTTCTTGTTCCCTTTCACTTTCGTATATTGGCTGTACATAAATGCTGCGATAATGAGTTAAGTGAAAAGAAAATTCAGAAATAAAAAACTAAATCATCACAACATTTTGGATTATAAATTAGAATTCAATCACTGAAAGTAAACGTGATAATGAGTTGTGGCTTGGCGCAAGCCGTCACGTCACTTGTTATTATTTTAAAATTGAAAATTGTGCCTTCGGCGCTTAAAATATATCTTAAAGCCAAACCTCGCACGGAACGCGTTGAACGTGATGTCTCAGACCAATGAAAGCCTTGACTTCAAACGGCGCCGGCGTCACTTCCGGGACGCAATGTTACCACCTTACTTAATCAAATACACGCGCACCACGTGGCTGCCGAAATGTAATTGGGAACTAACCCGTAACAAATTATCTTTTCCGCCAATGAAAAACGAAGTGTTCCGAATGATTTTTCTCCCAGTTTCTTTTGCTCGATTTTTCTGTGTCGATTCTTACGATCGAAAACATGCATGAATTTGAAGAATTTTTTCGAACTTATTTCTTAGTGCCTTCTTTTTTTCTTTTCTTGTTCCCTTTCACTTTCGTATATTGGCTGTACATAAATGCTGCGATAATGAGTTAAGTGAAAAGAAAATTCAGAAATAAAAAACTAAATCATCACAACATTTTGGATTATAAATTAGAATTAAATCACTGAAAGTAAACGTGATAATGAGTTGTGGCTTGGCGCAAGCCGTCACGCCAGTCCTTGTTATTATTTTAAAATTGAAAATTATGCCTTCAGCGCTTAAAATATATCTTAAAACCAGTTCTCGCACGGAACGCGTTGAACGTGATGCCTCAGACCAATGAAAGCATTGATTTCAAACGGCGCCGGCGTCACTTCCGGGACGCAATGTTACCACCTTACTTAATCAAATACACGCACCACGTGGCTGCCGAAATGTAACTAGGAACTAACTCGTGACAAACAATCTTTTCCGCCAATGAAAAACGAAGTGTTCCAAATCATTTTTCTCCCAGTTTCTTTTGTTCGATTTTTTCTGTGTCGATTCTTACGCTCAAAAACATGTACGAATTTGAAATCTTTTTCTTTTCTTGTTCCCTTTCACTTTCGTATATTGGCTATACATAAATGCTGCGATAATGAGTTAAGTGAAAAGAAAATTCAGAAATGAAAAATTAAATCATCACAACATCTTGGATTATAAATTATAATAAAATCACTGAAAGTAAACGTGATAATGAGTTGTGGCTTGGGGCAAGCCGTCACACCACTTCTTGTTATTATTTTAAAATTGAAGATTGTGCCTTCAGCACTTAAAATAAATCTTAAATCAAGATTTTAAAACGAGATAATGGGTTTAATGCCAGCGGATGTTTAAATGACGCGGAGCGTGCAAACGTCAGGTGTTATTCGGCATTCGTGAGCAAACGACGGTTGAATTCACACAAAAGGTGCAAACCTGGAGTGCCGAGTTGACTGTCGTTGAATTTAGGTCGATAAAGAATAATTACTTTGGTTACCCTGATGCAGGAGTTGGAGGATCTACATTCAGGAACCAACCTTGAGAGTTACAAAGTTATATACAACCACCCACACCATCAATACACTGCATTATGTGATTTTAAAGGTGGCATGATATTTAGAGCTTCGTCGGCAGAGTAGTAGTATGAGAACTCCACGGCAATCTTACCGCCCTGAACTAGTTAACTCGGCTGAGTTGTTCGAGTTAACGCTCGGAGTACTTCTACTGTTGCCCTCTGTCTCTGTCACACTTTTGCTCAGAGCGTATTCCGGGTCTCCATACCCATCGAAGCACTGGTCGCGTTCAGGTGACCAAGTAGCTGAAGGTGAATTCGAGTTGACGCTCGGAGCGCTGGGAGTGATCCTTTTTCTCACTCTTATATGCAGAGTCGCCCTCTTTCACATTTTTGCTTAGAGTGTACCCCGAGCGTCAACTCGAATCCGCCCTCAACAATGATTTTCTCTTGATTTCATTTTTCGTTCTTGTGCCATTTGTGTGGCTGCGAAATTTCAATTTTTTTTTTAGTTTTATTTTTGTATCAATGAAAATCGAGATTGTTTTGTTTTATTTTGCTTGTCAGTCAACCGCCCGCCCCTGGTGTTGCTTTTTGTAATTTTCTGTAATTCGCGCCAGTGATTTTCAATTGTTTCCTCCGTTGACTTTCAAAAATTTTCCGCGAATTTCCACGGCCCCCGCCGAATAATTTCACGGTCGGGCTGCGTTCCATAAAGACACAGAGTGAGAGAGAGAGAGACGTACGGTTGGATGGAGACGAAGCGAGCGGAGAGCGGCAAGTGCGTTTCTCGTTTTGTTCGTTTATTGTAGAGCGCGCGGGCCCGAGTGTTTGTTTACGCTCGCATTTCGTGTTAACATACTACAGCAGCGACCGATTCGACGCACTAACAAAAACAAATAATAATCGAAATATATGAAAAGCAAGCGCTGCCCGAACGGAACTGTATAAACAGGGGCAACTGTTATGGAAATAGTACTGACACTTCACACCAAATACCACGCCACCAACGCGCTCTCGCTACGCGTCAGCTTCGATTGTTTAATCTAAAGAGATACTTTCCACAGAAACATCTCTTCAAACTCACCAAAAGCACGTGTACGGTACCTGACATTACAGCTGTCATTTTTGAAATCGAATGTTAAAACAGTAGGCCAGGACATCTGACTCTTAAATTTACAGTTCAAAAAAACAACAGAGCAATAACACACTGCATGTGTAGGTATACCAATTAACAATCTTGAATTCAAATTAGCACTGTCCCTTCTCAATAAGGTCAAGGCCTCCTTTAAATACCTTACCTAGATTCTCGTTTAATAAAAACAAACGAACGTTTTGCATATTTTAAACCAATCTACCAAAAGGGTAATAACTACAGAACGGAATTATATATTTTGTTCGGTTTATTTTGAACGAGGCGGCAACGAGCGCGTGTGTATTCACACGTCGCTGCAGCGTTATAAGTTGCCGCCTCGTTCGTATTTAATTGAACAAAATATATAATTCCGTTCCCTGGTAATAACATTTCATTTAAAATCAATCTATAAATTTGACGGGTAACTCATTAATAAGACATGCTGTATATACGGAAATAATTTACTTATTATAAGCGATAACTTTTGGATGATATATTTTCTTTTATAATTTAGAGCGGCTGTATGACACGATGTTAATTTTTGTGAAAAATTTACAAGCATTTGTTACAAGTTGACAGAGACAGGTTACCATGGTGAATGTTTATTGGTTAATTGGTGAGTTTTTCACAAATTTTATGCAAGTAATATATCACTGTGTAATACGGGTGTAATAGTTGAACTAGAGTGAGTCGTAGGTGGTGCTGGGACTGTAGTTGAAGATTTTGGAAGGTTGAAAACTGCATAAAAGCCGAATCCCAGCTGACTGACAGGCGTTCTTTATTCCATTTCTGTTTAGTTAGAGTGTATAACTAAAAGCGTTTAACAACAGCAGCTTTCCCGAATCTAGCTCTGGTGGAGATGGGAATGGGTTTTAAATAATCTGTACCAGCGATGCCCTCGGGCGCTCCGAAAGCGCTATCCCCACTCTTGTTTGTTTCGGAAAAACGAGAACTCATTCATAGAAAAACGGGCGGCAAATAAATACTTAATACATACAGCGACCGCGCGGTGGGGGTATGATTCCCCGCTGACGGTAATCCCTGATCTAAACTAAGGGCGCCGAGGAAATGAACCCAGCAAATTCACTACGGGATGGTTCTCAAGGCTTCAACAGCGTACGAAGGTATCGTATCCTTTAACCGCGCGCCCGGAGGTTTTTGTTCACTCATGCGTTCAGCATAGGGAGTAGACAATAACACAACACAATTGTCGATAATACATCTATAAATTATATCGTCAATAAAAACGTAAGCGTGGGCAAAGGTCAAATAACACGATGCAAAGGTCGAAATATATATAAATTACATTTTAGAAGAGCCACAAACAAGTTGACGCCATTAATCAGATCTGATCGAATACGTGAGCTTTCTTGTTCTGATTGGCGCAGCAGAATTTATAAGGTAATTAAAGTAATTGACTATTATTCTACTTCATGTCAAGCATTTTGACGGACGTGCCACTGTCACTGCCCAAAAATAAATAAAGTAGTAAAGCAAAGTGTATACTTTACAAGTTAAGTTAGCTGGCAGGGTCGAGCAGGGTCAAAATTCATCCTACAGGTGTCGCTCTGTGTCCAAGGCGTTCAAGGTTGCGTTGTGGCGTGACGTTCGTGACAGAATTCGATGTGAAGTCGGTGGTAAATCTATTTCATCATCCACCCCGTAGCCACGATAAAACAGCTTGCTGCCTCGGCAACTGGACTGTCTCTTCTTTAATGAGTGGAGCTTCGAAGAAAATTACCCCCCCCCCCTCACACACACACACACTCTTAGGATGACCAACCAGAACGAGAGAGCCGAAAGAGTCAGAAAAGGCTCCAATAAAGGAAACGATTCTGTTTAATTAATCAAATCGTTGCTATCGGGGGCTACGAAATATATACGTTTGATGTAAATTGTTAAGAAATGTGAAGACAAATTAACAGAACCAGCTGATCGAGCTTATGAGAAACGCACATGCGTCTTAAAATTACTCAAGAAAAGTTGAAAGCATTTGAACATTTTTTGGAGACTTTGCTAATGCCCCCCACGCCAGTAGGAGAACTGATCACGTGATCGATGAAAACCAACGATGGTAAAAGCAGCTTTACAGGTCACGACGAGTTCCGAACCACGACTTCCAGCTGAACTGTATGAATTGAATCTTGTTGTAAATAATTTAGCACAAATTCACGGGACGACACTAACACAACCTTACTCGTACGGTGTCCGCGTCGATAAAGGCCAGAAGACGGGGCCGTATAAGCGCGTTTCGGGCTTCTTGTCGTTACTTAGCCTTACAACCAATCGGAGAAAAGTAATGCAAGAATATTTGAAGTAAATGACGAATGACAAGTCGGCATTTCAAACGGTGATTTGGAGATTATTTCAGGAGTTGCCACGTCTATAAAAAATGCCTACAGCAGCGTTTTAGACGGTACTTGCGCAGCCAATGACGAGAGACTTCAACTGCTGTGAACATGTCAACCGGATTTCGAGATAACCCGGACAGGGTTAGTTTGATTACAGCCGAGTTCATGAGTTACTCTCTTGCTGAAGAGGCCCCAAAGAAGGCCAAAACAGCGGTCTAAGCGATGCTCGGAAAGCTCACTGCAATTGCAACCGATTTATAATATTTAACATCATAATACAGAAATCCAGAGCAGAATTATGGCACATTAATTCGAATACATTACGATTTGATCTGTGAAATTCACTAATTACGATTCGGTTTGAGTTACAGAATAGGGGTGTAAATCCGACAAAATTTTTAAGTTAGAACAACTGGACTTGTGACATAAGATGTTGCCTGTCTTAACCTTCCTCAGCTGTATTTTTAAAAATCGTTTGCATTTCGGACTTAAATTTATTTTTTCTGTAGGCAGGAATTGAAAATGATGAAACTGATGCTGGAAATGGGAAAAGGCTGTGGAAATTCTCACAGGTTTGAATCTGTGCACGTAAATTAAAACCCTGTCTAAGCCAAACAGAGTGTACTGAAAAGTAATAGGCGTCGTTTCTCAACCTTTCTAATTTTGAAGCCTCCCCCGCCCCCCTAACAAGCCCAAAAAAAGATCGATGACGATCCCCTAATTTACGTTTCAAAAACATTTGATTACGATTCATTAACAAGAACTTTCTTTTCATGTAAGTGTCTTAAGAGAATAATTTGCAACAGTTAACCGGACACTATAAAAATTGGGAAGTACAGTCAACGTTTCACCATGGCTTAATAGCTTCGTCAGGAGTGAAAAAAATATGAGTCGTCGACTTTGATTAAACATTGCGACCGCCTGCAACCCCTCGCATATTTCATCGCGAGAACTTGTTTCGTGGTCACGATAATACAATAAAAGGCAAAAAGTGAACGGAGGCTGTGGAAATTCTTTCAGGCTTGAAACTGTGCCCGCAAATTAAAACCCTGTCTTAAGCCAAACAGGGGCTTTATTCTCGAACTGAGGGAATAAACTCGCAAGAGAACGTGACGTGAAAATGACATAATTCTCTTACGATTTAGTTTTGTACGGGACGTATTCTGTAACTTTTTAACGGGCTGTTAAAATTTAGAGGTCCTTTAAAATTTAAAATGCAGTTCCATGATTGGTTGTTACCATAGCAACAAAATTTAACACCCCTTTAAATTTAACGGTTTTGATACAGAATAGACCCCCATGAGAGTCTAAGTCATTTTGATGTTTCGTTTTCTTGCGAGTTTGTTTTCTAGATTCGACAATAAGACCCCAGGGTAGAACATTTTTTTCTCGACCTTTTAAAACTCGCACCTACCCCCCGCAAACTCAAAAATAAGGTAGAGTATCTCATGATCCCCTAATTTTTCATCTACATTCGATTACGATTCATGAGCAAACAGTTTTTTTATGTAAAAGTTTTATGTATTGTAATACTCCTGGCCTGGGGGTTGCGAAACAATACTTTAGGGCCTTGTAGGTAGTCAGGAATCAACAACAGAAGACCTTTTTCCAAGTAGTTTTCCTTTCTCCGGACTCCGGCTTTGATAAAGGTTCTAACTATATTCGTGTCGAGGGTTTGTTTTTGAAGATATACTTTGAAAGAAAGGTGGTTGACTTTTGCCTCAAAAAGTCGATTTGAATTAAGTGTTTTAAATATTGCTACCGACCGCAACCCCTCGTGTAACGATAATACAAGACAAAGAATGAACGGAGGCTGTGGAAAAATTCCTTCAGACCTGAAACTGTGTACGCAAATTAAAACCCTGTCTTCAGTCAAACAGGGTAGGATATCGTTTCTCAATCTTTTAAACCTCGCGTCTCCCCCCAACAATTCCAAAAATATGGCAGAACACTTCACGATCCTCTAATTTATATTTATTTCATCAACATTCGATTACGATTAATTAACAAATGTTTTTTTTTTATATGTAAGTATTTCATGTATTGTAAGCCCTCTGGCCTGGGGGTTGCGAAACAATACTTTAGGGCATTATAGGTAGTCAGGAATCAACAACAGAAGACCTTTTTCTAAACAGTTTTCCTTTCTCCGGAGTCCGGTTTGGGATGAGGGTTCTAAACGAGCAGTATTTTCATTTCACAAGTCACTTGCATCGAGGGTTTGAGTTTTGAGATTAAGATTAAGAAGCTTTGAAAGTAAAGGGGTTGAGTTTTGGCCCAAATAAGTTTTACATGGTTAATAATGATCAACTGAATCTTAGCGGGATGGGAGAGAGAGACGTGCGGCCAAGCTTGAAGAGCTCCAGACGAATATTAAACCATTTTCTCGCCCTTTTGGTTTGGCGGTGACTTATTTCTTATCTTGTCATGTGAAAATGCGTCTGGAAGTTAACGAGTCCCGCTTTAACTTTTTTTCTTACCCTGAACCGTGACGCAGGTTTTCAGGGGATGTTTGTAGTTTCTAGCGTTTAGGATTATTATTGCGGCGAGTTAGAATCAGTCACCTTTAGTAAAGCGGAAAGTAGTTTTTATTCGCAGAATCGAAAATCTGGAAAATCTAGATAAGTATATCCTGTCTAGTATATACGATCTGGTGTGTTGCCTGCCCTAAATGCCACGCAGTCGTTATCCTAAGCAATAATAACATAGTCGGTGCGGTTCAATAAAAGTCCGAGTAAAAATCGCCGTGAATTAATAAAACTCCCCCACCCTTGCGCAATGAAAACAAACCGTCGCGGCGTTTGTCCCATGAATAAAAAATGAGCGTGCGAATTTCATAAAACCGAAACACGCGCCGCCCGTGACTAATTTAGCGCCGGCTGAAACTTTCATGCGTTTCGGCCGCGTGCATCATCAGGAGCGGCAGTCGCGAGCTGCATCCGACAATCTCGAGTGCGGCTCGTAAAATTTTATGCGCTCTTTTATGGGCCATCCGCTCATATCGGCCGATATCGTTTATTGGCGCTTGTAAATCTACACTTAATGAAGTATAGAGTGTCACTCGCACCTGCTCGCATTGATTACACGATGATTTTTCGATGATCGCCGATTAATATGCTAAACATCGCCGCAGCCGCCGCCGCCGCCGCCGTCGTCATGTTTAGCGTGAGTGGAAAACGCGCCCTCCTCGTAAGGACGCTCCGAGGACTCGTTATCGTTCACGGCACACCGGGATCGCTTCATTTTATTATGATTTTACGAGAATCTCATTGAAACCGCCGTATTTTATAATGCCCGGAGTTGCTCCGGAATGAGTTGTAAAATAATTACGACACGCAGCATATACACAGTAGCAATTTCCTACTCATGCGACATTAAGGCACATGAATTTTTCACTTCAAGTCCACGTATTACGCTTACGTGGCCTTTGCGTAATAATACTGCCATTTTAACTGTGACAGGCGAACATTATAGCCCATCACTTTGTATATATTAGGTACTTACGTGTCGTGATGTAACCCTGAAAGGCATAAATTACGTTCAAGACAACAAAAATCCAAGAAAAATGTATTAAGAGTTAAAATAACCGACTTTCATCATTACATAAGGTGTGCATAAAAGATTGCACGGAAAGTATTTGAACAGGATTAACTCAAACTTGCACTTCACGATTGTACAGGGTGGATTAAATTCGATGTCTCTTATGGGCATCTCCGTAACTATAAGTGATAGAAAAAAACTAGTGGCCAAGTCTCGATCTCTTTTTTGGAGATTAAGTCAAAACCGTAAACAAAAATTGGCTAACTTCTTTTGTTTTCAAGTTATGGCCAAAAATTGACATTTTCGACTTTTCGTTTTTCGGTCATATCTCGTTTATTTTTAGAGATATTAGAAAACTGTTTGATCATTATTAGGACACTTTTTGGAATACAATTCAGTGGTGTAGTTGATTTTTTAATATTTACTTAAATTTTCAAGTTATAACATAAAGTTATATTTTTTTAAATAGAAATCATAGTAGGCAATGCCCTCATTAAATAGAGATTTTTTTCTGTTTTCAAAAATATATACTTTGTGGGTTTATTTCTTATAATTAATAGGAAAAATGCCATTTTTGTTATTAGCCTTGTGTATCCTAGTCTCAGTAGGCTGGCTTCAATGCAGTGCCGAAATTTTTTTGTTTTTATTAAATATTAACGAACTTTCAAACCTTTAGACAGTTTTGGCCGCGTAAAGAATTTCATATTCACTTTATTTTACAAAATTCCGTTTTGAGAAATGTAGCACCCATCACGACCGATTTGGCAAAAGCTTTTTTGTTTTTATTAAATATGAATGCACGTAAATTTAGTTTGATAAATGTCCGATTTTGTTTATATTTTACTATTTGTGTGTTTGTTTTTGTTTTTCGTGTTTTTAATAAAATATAACTCGAGAGAAACAAAAAAAGAAAGCTTAATTTAGTTCTAATTTAGTAATTATTACCTTTATGTTTATCCGAAAAACTTGTATTTTAGTGTAAAATCATGTTATCTTTTTGCGTCTTTTGACAACTTGTTTATTTACATTTTTTCACTCCTGACGAAATTATGAAGCGATAGCGAAACGTAGAGTGTTCTTGCGATTTCAGTGTCCGTTTTAAAGTTTAAAAAGTATTTTCTCTCACATATTTCATCGAACAAGAGTCGACTTCAATTATAAATTTTTTATTGAAGTCGTTTCTTGTCCGATGGAAACTGTATAAAAATTGTTTTCAATTTTAAAAAGATATTGTGAAAATTACAGGAACGTTCAACGTTTCTTCCTAACGAAGCTATAAACCGATAGTGAAACGTTGAGTATTCGTGCAATCTTGACTGTTTAAAGATTGAAAACAATGTTTCTATAAATTGAATGATAAACTCATTTTCAATAGAAAATCAGACTCTCAGGAACTCTTATCAGAACGGTCGCTCAAAACGATAAAACGGAAATTCGTAAATTAACGCAAATACGAAATTATTTACGCAGCCAAAACTTTGAAAATATTTGAAAGCTTGTTAAAATTTAATAAAATAAAAAATCGGCTCCGTATTGAACCCAGCCTACTGAGACTAGGATATTTACGCAGGGATAATAATAAAAATGGCAGTTTTTCCTATTAATTATAAGAAATAAACCCAACAAAGTATATATTTTTGAAAACAGAAAAAATATCTCTAATGAGAGCATTGCCTACTATGATTTCTATTTAAAAAAATATAACTTTATGTTATAACTTGAAAATTTAAGTAAATATTAAAAAGTCAACTACACCACTGAAATGTATTCTAAAAAGTGTCCCAATAATGATCAAACAGTTTTCTAATATCTGTAAAAATAAACGAGATATGACCGAAAAACGAAAAGTCGAAAATGTCAATTTTTGGCCATAACTTGAAAACAAAAGAAGTTAGCCAATTTTTGTTTACGGTTTTGACTTAATCTCCAAAAAAGAGATCGAGACTTGGCCACTAGTTTTTTTCTATCACTTATAGTTACGGAGATGCCCATAAGAGACATTAAAATTAATCCAGCCTGTACATATATGAAGAGTGACTATAGAAATTATGAACAGGGAACTACTTGATCTACGCTTTGAAAATCACGTGGTTACTCTGGTATCAACGAGCAAAAACCATGCGAAAATCAATTAAAAACAAACGTAATTATACTGGGTGTCTCATCATAACGTACGGTGGAATTCAAAAGGGTAGCTGGATGAGATCAAATTAAAGCTTTTTCTCTCTCAATAAACTTTTGATGATAACTCAACAACCAACAAGAGTTACGCCTTTTATGAATGGTGGTGACACAATATAAATTATTGGAAATCTTCATGTAGTTGATCGTTTTGTGGACACTCTGTACTCAGGTGTCGGGTTCACCTCTTCCTAATGAAATTAACAAATCGTTGTGAACCGTCGCCTCAAAATATTTGCACGCCTGCTTGTATGGGTGTCCATGTATGTGTAACGTAACTGCAGTGTTAAGAATTAGTTTTACGAGCGATTACTTGGTTCGTAAAGACGCCTTCGCGATTTGTATCAGCGTGTCGTCCTTTCGAATTCTCATTGCCGTTTCGATTCGCATTCCCATTCTCATTCCCATTCCCATTCCCATTCCCATTCCGATTCCCATTCCCATTCCCACACATGTACAATTACAACGTATTGTCCGACGAAGAGTCTCACGAGTGACCGATATGACACGGCAAGCTGCGATTATGGCCGACGTGTGTAAGTCCGTCCATCCATGTACGCGGACTCGAAGACGAAGAGGTAGGCCCGCGGGGCTTCGGGGCGCGTTCATCTGACACTACAAAAGGAGCAAATTAAAAACCCGTTCCTTACCATGGCGCAGATGTATATGCATGCATCATCGACAAGAGCGCCCCCTGCCAGTGTCTAATGGCGGCTTTTATCGTCGAAAATTTACAAAAATTCTCCTCCATATGCGCACTTGTCTTGCCGCTCGAGAGAAAAAAATACAAACAGTTGTCAACTTGGATTTACTATCGTATCCCACGATATTATTTATTTTACGTTTGACCAATGAAATCGGTGACTTATACGTGGTCAGCTCTGACGACAAAAAAATGCGAGTAACATTTAAAAAAAAAAAAAACGAGGTCAAGGACGACCTTCAGAAAACCGTCGTCCTGTTCCCCTTTTATAAACTCAATTAAAGATCATTTTTTTTTTCATTTGCGGTCTGAAACAATCGGTTCAATTTTTTTTTTTGCGAAACTAATAGCGATTCACTGCTTTCACACCTATCATTACAAGCGGTGGGTAGAAACAACAAGCAAATACTCTGAGTATGACTGGTGTTAAGTGAATCGAAAACACAGGTTTTCTAAACGTTTAGGACTCTCTTTTTCTAAATACGTTAGGAACGTCAAATCGAGATAGGCGATTATGAAATACGTAAAATAAATACACGTCGTCGGTTTTTCTTGTTTACTTTAAGTCATTTTTCAACACTGTATTACGTCATGCACCGTCGCATTACGGCCGCTACGTTACGATACCGCTACAACAGGAATCCAAAGCTTCGAAAAACTTAGTCGAAATTAACAGTACGCCGGTCGCGTGTGAAATTTTGGAACTCTTTAAGCTTTAGCAATTTCCTGTCAATTCAAGGTTAGAGCAGTGGGCTTTGTTTGCCTTGTTTTACCTTTTAGCTGCGTGTATGATGCTCTTGCTGTATCAAAATTCAGATAGCGTAATATCTGGTTTACGGAATTTCAATTAAAATGTTATGGCAAACGGAAGTACAAACAGAAGTGCCTGCTATTGCCAAAAACGAGTATTTGGTGCAGTGGCGTAGCTACCATAGGGCAAGATGGTGCAGTATACCGGAGTCCCAAAGTTTAAGGGGGCCCTTGACTAGCCCTGAAGCTTCCGCCATGCGAAACATGTTAATTGTTCCCAGAAATTAGATTGGAAGAAGTTGTTCTTTACTACCTCTAATTTTTTGGAATTGTTTAGGGAGGTTTCATTAAGGAAAAGGTTTATTTCAATCCGATGTGAATGCCGAGGATGGTGCTATAGCTCCCATGGAATTCATCAAATCAAATTGAAAATGCTTTTATAATCTCACGTCAGAGGGGTAAGTAAGAGGAGTGTAAGAATCCAGATTCTTAGGATAATTATTTTTAAAATTCAGTACGGTTATTTAATTATTAAGTTAGAATTCGTATCATGACTCATGAAGAATACAAAACACGTGGTGCGTTATGCCAACGTAAGCATTCGTCAAGCCTGCGATGTATGTACCGAGAAATTAGATCAAGGGCATTAATATCGCTGGAACATCGGCGATCAAAGAAATAATTATGTGAGGATTGATGAGTCATGCAGAAGAGTCTTGATCGAATCTTGGTGCTAGCAAAAATAGAATTAGTCGTCAAGGTTCTTCTCATTACCAAAGCTGACGTAGACCAAACCTGATCCCACCAAATAGGTAGCTTTTCAGATCAGAAGGGAGTTCGACAAGACAGTTGTTACCGTTCAATTTCTGTCCGACCCCGAATCACCCTGTATATTGCTTCCCGTGAAATATTTTCGCAGACCGCCCGGAGAACTCTTTGCGTTCCGTCGATTTGCTTTCAAAGTATTTCCCTAGTGTTATTTGTTTTCCTGTAAAAATTAGGATAAGGAAAATTTGGGTTTTGAAAGTTAATTTTTCGGTCGCATAGATTCTTTATTTAGCCTTTTTGATTTACGCATTATTGCAACATATTGTGAAATCAGCGATCTTTTTCCCACGAAAGCTTTACAGAAATTTAACCCTGGTATTTAAGCCCATTGGTCCTCGTTGCCGTAAGAATCTGTCGCGGTTGGCGGAGGCATCCTATCTCTTCTTTTTCTAACCCCATCTCTTTTTCGTTCGCCTGCGCGAAGCGATTTTTCAGAACAGAATTGACCCCGTACTTCTCGGTGCCACAACACGTCTCGCGTTGGTGTGTTTTCGCCCAAAATTGATGTTGGAGAATTCATCAACAGCTTTATTGCTGGATTAATCTGTTGTGCAGAGAGAAAAATTAATACATTCGTATTGTCTACGCCTGTCCCCTTCCAAGTAGTTCTGCGAACAGGCTTTAGTTCAGGGGTACCCTTACCTCTGTGCCTCATTCGGCAAGAATTCACGGTATTTCTGGCCGTTCACCGCATCTGCACGGTCCCGTGAGTCTTGGCGTACCCCATTGGAGCTGCCCAACACGCCGACCGCCGTTCGGAACGCGTAGGGATAAGGTTTGCTTGCCTTTCGTTATTCTTGTTTTATTTTACGAGCATTCCTGCCGGATAAAGGCGTGTATTTACGCGGTGCGCGTTGATTTTATTTGAATTCGCCGTTTGACAATTTTGCGTACCGTTCCTGTTAATTTTAAAGTCACCGATGCGTCTATTTTAAGTGCATTTATGTATGAGAAATGTAATTAGCGCTGTTGCGGCTAGATTTAACTCATAATTGCGTTGCATTTGCGATTTTTTTTCAGTTTATACTGGTTTGATATTCTTTTTTGTGTCTCATCCAATTTTTGTTTATTTTATGATTGTGTTTTGCGTTCAATAAAACTGTGTATTAATAGTATCTTGGATGAGTCGTGGAGAAATTAAGTGGCGTCTTTATTTTGTTTTGTTGGTACTGTATGATAGTTCAGATTTAGTTTTTTTTTAACCCACCCTATCCCACTGGGGCTGGCCGGCGACGCCGAAACGTCTGTCAAGGCGATCACTTTTGATACCTGTACAGGTAGGTAGCACAGTTGCCCGAGAGGGTTTGTCACGACAGTTGCTCGAGGCACGAACTCCTGTCATCTAGAAAAGTGCTTCTTCGATTTCGAAGGTAATTTAGTTTGTGTGTCACAAGTCATAAAGTTTTCAAAATTCTAAATTCCTTTTTTCTTAGTTAGTCAATTTTCCAAATTTATTTTAATTTAAAAGTGTACCTACCTAAGAAGCATCCACGATCGGCGAGGGTGAGTTTAAATAACAAAGATCTAACAAACGTTCTCAGATATAAACTGATTTTTGTTAATCTTTCCTTCTCTCTTTCACACTGTAATTTTAATTTTATGTCAATTGTTAAATTTTACTTAGATAATTAATTTAATTAAATTCACGTACTAATTCGTTTGTAATTTTTCGCTATTGTACGAAAATTCCTTTTTTTGTTTGAATATATTTTGTAATTTAAAGTTTGAATTTTTTTTATTTAAACGATAATAAGAAAGGATTATTAAGAGAAGATAAAAATAGATAAGGAGTGGACAGTTTTCAATAATCCCAAAAACAAATACTAGTAGACACCATTCGAGCTATTCGGGGAAAACGATTTCTGGCCTTCCATGCTAAAACCAAGGCGCTACTAACAAAGAAATCGAAATTCAATATCGTACGGATTGCTAAAAGAATTGGGGACAAAAGGTGATGAAAAGCGAGTTTCCAACCTCCGTCCGGGCGTGCGTTCTACATGAGCAAATAATAAACAATTTTTTTTACAGGGGTATTTCCATTCTAAATGGGTCACAGGGTTAGGTACAGTAATAATTCTGTATTTTCAAAATACTTTTCTTATTTTGAAAGAGATACCAAAAAACCCTTGAGAAAAATTGTATTGAATTTTAAGGGCTACATCCCGGAGAATTCAAACGACCAATGACGATCTTCAGTTGCTTTGTAGCGGACATGCCACGTGTCTGGTAGTGTACATTACGTATGAGTTTACACGTACGATTAAATCCACTTTCTCGTTCTTCGGTGGGTGGTTTGCGGTGGTGAGTGACGGAATGCAGGAAGGTGGGTCACGTTCGCACACGGCAGCAAAGACTCAGGGATAAATCGACGGCGGTCGCGTAAACGTACACGGACAGGCTCGACAAAATGGCGTGTTATTCAGACGGAGTCCGTGTACGACGGGCCCGAACACGGACGGCGATGCAAATCGATTTGCAGGTACGAGATTTTCTACATGGCCGGTAATTCGTAACGATGCGGCCTTTACACGGGAGGATACAAGAGAAAAGGACGAGCGACGAGCGCAATTTATTAGAAAGAATCCGGACGAACAACGCTGGGCATTCGATTCGGCCACTTCGACTTCGCAGAAGGCATTTTATGCTGGGACAGAATTAGCTTTCTTCTTAACGTGGAAAAAACAAGGACTTGCCAAGCACATGATTTTCTGAAAAATGCAATTAAATGGCCTCGCAGTTTTGTTTGTTTGATAGATTTCTTTTGTTTATAAGGAGATATCCTATGAGTACCTCCCTGTGCTTTCCAAAATTATGGAAAAATCTCATAAACACGTCGTCGTATGAACAACTTTGATCTTTTACCTACCGTACAATCGGGTTTTAGGTCCGGATATGCATAGCTGTTCGCTGTACTTTCTGGTGTGACAGATGCTCTACTAGCTTTAGATACGAAGAATATTGGGGTACGTATTCTTCTAGACTTGTCTAGAGCCTTCGATGTGTTAAATCATAACTTGCTCTTAGCTATACTTCTTTAGAATTTTTAAAGAATTACTTGTATCAATGAAGTCAAGCGGTTAAACTGGGCGACTCCTACTCTATTGCTCTAGAACTTGCCTCAGGAGTGCCGCATTGTAGTACCCTTGGGCCGTTAATGTGTGTAATTCATACATCCTCCTATACATTTAACTCTTTAACTTATTTTGCTTATTATATCCATGCAGATGACACACAACTCTTGTTTAGTTTTCCACAAAGTAAAATAAAAAGGGCCTAATCAGTAAAATGGTGCCCTGAGTATTAAATTTAGAATGCAGCTTTGATCGGGTTTTAGGAAGCTCCGATGAAGGCTTTGAAATAAAACCGAAACAGTCAGCTGAATGATTTGAATTGATTTTACAACCTAAAACCAGATCAACGCTGCATTCTAAATAAAAAAAGGCCGTTGACAGTATGAATTTTGAGCTCTAAAATCTACCACAGATCACGGTTTATTAATCAACTTCAGTTACGATCTTTTTTAAAGAAACGTCTCTGCTCAGATTTCCTTGTACATGTCGTCCTTGTCTACGCATCATTTTGCTGAACCGGGTTCCACGAATTGGAGGAGAAAAGGTCGTTTGAAATTGGGTGCAGTTCCACTACATGAACCTTCTGATGATTTTGATTCTGCTTTTACGCCTTTAGATGATATAACAGTTCCTAAAGAAGACTCTTTATGCACCTTGAAAGGAGAAAAATGTTCCAGAATGTTCAGGTCGCAAACCATCAGGTTTTACGATCTTGCAAATTCTGAAAATAGTGAAGTAGCAAGCAATTTTGATTTTATTGTTCTACTGTATTCCTCAAGATCGCAATGAAGTCCTTATCAACACGAACAAGTTTGTGTTAGAGCGTTCATGACGCATCAAAAAAAAAAAAATAAATTAATATACTTTTGCTCTTCCCTAACTGTTTTTCCCTATATTTTTACAACACAAGGAAGAACTGCACTAAACTCATTAAACACTCAAGTGTGTATGTTACAAATTATTTGGTTGCTTACCTCTTATGAGATTTCCTTGTATTCATTATTGTTTGATGCGTGCTAACAGGTATCTTTTTTTCAAAAGTTCTTCAGCAATAAGTAATTTTAGATTTAACGGAAATATAATTCTTAATCATTAGATGATTAGTTTCATGTGAGAGAAGTCACAAAGCAAATCTCTTAGATTCCTATTTGATATGACCGATTTTTAAATTGTTTGCTGTTACGGTTTGAAAGACCGTGTTCTGAGTCGCCCTGTACATGGCGAGTTTTGTGTCGCATTTATTTTTAATAATGTAATAATCGTATGGCGGCGACGTAGGTATTGTGTGTTATTTATTGTGCTGGAAATAACTTTTTATTGGAATCTCCGTCGTGGCGCAGATATGCATTTTATACCGCTAATTACTTCCCACGTCTTCGGTTTACTTTGTGTTGCAAGTCGTAGATTGTTTTCATACCTTCATCTCTTACAATAAAACGTTTCTCGCGTTCCCTGTTTCGACATTATAATTGCCTACTTTTATCGGCTTGGAGTCTGTGCTTTTTGCGTTGATTTCGTAATTATCTGCAATCATTTGCAACTGTATTTCACAATATTTCGTGGGAATTACGCTGATTGTTTATCTTGCGTCGAGACTAGGTTGTAAGGCACGACGTCGCGTCAGTTTTTTGCGCTACCTCGTTTCCTGCGAAATAAGCTTCTTGTCCGTTTGGTATTTCGGCGCAATTATAAATTACTTTCAGGCTCGACATTTAAAGTTATTAGCCGTCATCGACATCAGCTTTTACTCGGTTGGTTTTATCTTATGTCACGTCGGTTTCGACTCGTCCGAACTCCTTCTTTTGTACTTCGGTGCGAAGCCAAGTTTGGCTTTATTAATTTGTTTCGAGCATGTAGCGCCTAAATCTCCAGGGCACGATTGTGTTTGCTGAGGGCATGGAGGTTAAGTACTGGAGGAGTAAATAGCGGGCAGAAAACGAGTCGATTTTCTCTTTCTTGTATGGCAAGACTAAAGAGCACCAGAGAACACGGCACGTGTGTGACAAAGTGAAGATATTCCATACTCGGTTCGTTTTGCCATAAAAAAAGGTTCGTGGCCAGATCGGTTTTCAGTAATACACGTTATATGGTATGGCGTCCTCCGGGGGTATAACTCGCCCACGTCTATATGACTACATCCGGCGTAGATAAGGCAGTGTTGCGAATCGTTATCGGCAAGGACTTCAGCGAAGCCGTTTGCATTTCTACGGCTACGTTCAGTTGTTGATGGTGTGCCCTGGAGGATCGAAAACGCCCTAAAGCTTGTCCCAGCTTGTCCCTTGTCTTGAATACAACTCGGATAGTTGTTTTACGTTTGTTGCTCATTTCGTTCAAATTGGAATTGTCGTATTTCTCTTATGGGCTTTGATTTTGGATTGAAGTTTAGGTATTGGCTTTAAATATATGAATTTTGGCTTATGTGAGGACATTTTTGGGCGGGCTACCGTTTCGTATCGATCGGTTTTCAATAAGCAACCCTTTCGAAGCAGCTCTTCGGATCGGTTTTCTTACAGTATCATTTCAGCTGAAGAAACGTACAGTTAAGGACTCATTAGTCTAGTATTTCTGTGAAAAAGTGTTCGCTATAACGAATTAAGGAAAGTTAGTTCTCTGCAACTCCGTCTTCGCCAACGATAAAGATGTCATTTAAGATCCAATGAACAACAGTACGTCTTCAAAAGAACGCGACGGCCTAACAATTTAATTACGGCACTTACGTTGGCAATGAGGTGGTTTTTCTTGCGCGCGTTCACCGATTCAACTGCGCCACACCTCGTTAAATTTCCTATGGAAATTAAAAACACATTAACCCGTTTGCAATCGTATTTTTGTGGTGATTAATTAAAGCTTGAAGTTTGTTTCCCTGCTGAATTCGTTCATTATTTTTTTTTTAATTGTTAAATTGAGATCAGAAAAGTACTCTGCATTTTATAAGAAAATAAATGTTAGGAAAAATAAGTCTGCCGATTGTTTTGTCTTGGATCTGGAAGAGGTAATAGACGAGGTGGCCGAGTGGTTAAGGCGTTGGACTGCTAATCCAATGGGCTCTGCCCGCGTGGGTTCGAATCCCATCCTCGTCGTCAAGACAATTTTTAATTTTACAGAATAAGAAATTAAACTGAGTTAAGGTTTTGATTAAATCGATTTTGAGCAAGGTCGCTTTCTTGTTATGACTATTTTAAGTAAAAATATGCAAATTGAACGTACAATAGACATTTGAATACTTTAACAATAATTGTAAAAGTGAAACACAAAACGTTCGTTGTTAAAAAAGTGAAAAAATATCTGGATCACGGTCTGCTCGAATCATTTTATTTTCGATCGCGTGGTATGTATAAATTCTTCAAAAAAATTTTTGTGCAAATTGTTTTTGATTGCAGTGAAAACCTCGAGCAGCCTCTGTACAGCTGTTTCAGCCCTGCTTGGGGCTTCTTCAGCACTCCATATGGACAATGGACTAACGTTACTTGATTGTCACAAATACTTGATTGTCAAAAGATCCAGCGAAACTTGCATTACAAAACTAAAATAACACGAAATTCCCCTGAGAGTCATTTATTTTTATTTACATCCGATGGCACAAGCCAAACAAAAACAAGCTAAAACTATGTAAGCCACTCTTATATTTATATAGAAGAAAGTATACAACAAATAGAAAACTTTTTCATTAGTGATTTCTCAGAAAGTTTTATTTTTTTATAAAGTTTTATCCTAAGTCTTCTCAGAAATTTGTACTTAATGATTATTATAAAATGGCAAAGTGCGAAATTTAATGGCCATTCAATATGATGTCCTTTGCTTTGTCCTTTCTTGAAGAGTTATCATTTCTCACGGGTTAATTCCTAGTTAATTTCGGGAACCACGTGTGGAATGTGTTTGATTTAGTAAAGTGGTGTCCTTGCGTTTCGGAGGTGACGGCGTTTGAAATCAAGGCTATCATTGGTCTTAGGTGATCACGCTCTTCGCGTCGTGTCTCAGGATTGGTCGCTATTTTCCTGGCAGAGAATCGTTTCCGGCATTCTCGATCTTGTCTTTACCCTTTCGACATGCTAAGGTGAACACACATTCTGCTCTACCGTAAACTGGTGCGAATTGAGTTGCAAAATTCTGTAATACAGTGCATCTGGAATCCTACAAGCCTTAATGCCCAGTTGCACCAATATTTGAAGTAAAACTTAAGTTTAAGTCATGTTTAGAACATGACATTTATGCATGGTAAGTATAATGTCAATCACATTCTGACTGATACTTAAACTTCATTTAAGTATCATATTAGAATGTGTCTGATATTTTGTTGAACTTACATAAAATGTCATGTTATAAACACGACTTAAATTTAAGCTCTGCTTAAAACATTGGTGCAACCGGCCATACGTCTCATCTGATCTGATTTTGTGCAAATTTTCCGAGCGCATTCAAAAACACAGAGGTAATTGGAATGATGTAGCGTGGGCTACGTTTGTAATTATTGATTTCTTTGTTTTCACAGAGGAATCCGTCTCACGTTCCGCTTTTAGTTCCGTCTTCTAATTTCGCTTCTATTTTCCTATACGGTCTCATTTTCTTTGAGGTCGCCAATACGACGGCGACGCCTGGCTCGAAGGTCATACCGATCCGATAGAGGTGCGATAACATTGACCGCAAGTTTGACGTATTCCCGCGAGAGGACGTCCCATGTGCCGACAACTGACTGCGACCGCCACGTCACCACATCGTTTAATTGGAACTAAAGCAACGTACTTCTCTGTTTATAATTTGACGTAGATGTTTTTGCACTAGTAAGGTTTCCTCTTAGTTGTAAACCATGGACACTTTAAGGAGATTGAATTATCACTTCAAATTTCTGTGAAGGTCAGTACTGAACTTATTTGATTTTATCTTTGAGTTAAACATTGTATCGTAAATTAAGTTGAATATCGTGCTTGGATGGTAATTCATTTAGGTTATTATTAAGTCCTTAAGGTTAGTATACACTTATTTTCAAATTAACCGGGTAAGTAACCAGGAGTTAAAGTAACTGTATTAAGGTAGCAGCATATTGTGGTATACGAAACTGTTTTTAATTTTTATCCAACTTGTTCTAAGGTGTTAGAGACTTGTTACCACAGTGGAATTTTCGTTATTTGATTCAGTGATACCTCTTAGTTTTTAGGATTTTTTTTCAAAATTACCGCCGTGTCATACTGGCCTTAAGTATGAAAAATGCCGAAGCCCTAAACCAACGATAACATTTCTGTAATGAACGGGAAAGCAATTAGTAAAATACTTGTATCTTTGTTACCGAATTGTTTCTGTGTTCTAGATTAAACACAATTTTTATAAAGATCAAAATTTTCCGAGACATCAGTGATAAATGGGTTTCCCGTTTGGCGACACACTTCCTGGGATTCACTGTATACATAAACAGTTAATGCAAACATGAAAAACAAACACAATGACAGTAACTTCAACAAATGAATAAAAAATTATACAGGATTAGGATAAAATAATAGAAAAAATTTTTGTGCAAATTGTTTTTGATTGCAGTGAAAACCTCGAGCAGCCTCTGTACAGCTGTTTCAGCCCTGCTTGGGGCTTCTTCAGCAGAGACGTAGCTCGACATTCCCACTGCAAACAAGAACGACTTGTCCAATTTATTCGCAATTGCTTTGACAGCAAGCATGGCCGCCTTGCATGGGGGACTTATTAGGAGCAAATCCCGCTTCAATTTGTCTATCCTACTGCAATGTCAGGTCAAAAAGCGATCGTAAGATGTCGCTATTTTATCTGTTTATAAATTCTTCAGTAAATTGAGAGTTGAGTTAACCACCGACTAGAAATTACTACATATTTATACATATATTTTTTTACAGTGTGCATGATCGAGGCATTTCAATAATTGTATCACTTACAGGGTGTTCCATTGAAAAATATTTACCTTGGTAATCATAACTGTGGTCGAATTTCTCGTATTTTCTCAAACAATTTCATAAGCAACGAAATTCAGAACTTTGAGCAACCCTGTATATGACAAAAGTGACTTATTACCAGTTACTATTCAATATTCTTATGTAATATTTGGAAGTTTGTGCTTCAATTTCGGTTTTGCGAGGACAGGATTAGTTTTCCGTTTCTTCTGGGAACATTTCGATCGGAGAGAGATCACCTAGATCTGTTAGGGTAAGTTCGTAACGGAGCTGTGATAATAGATGATTTTTTTTGCTCGCAGGAGAATAGCCCGTTTAATTTTCATTGCTTATATGAGCGCTTATACACGAAGCTCGGTTTGGAACAGAAGCATTTGAATACGTGTTTTTCATTATCAGCGCTATTCGAAATCTCCGCTATCGTCTATCATCATCGTCTATCAGCTTCATTGTGAACTTACCCTTAAGAGGCCAAGTTGATACTGGAATAAAAAAAAAATCAATAAGAAGGAATTGCACACAGCTCTTTGATTTTATTAATTTCATGATTCATTACGAAACAGTTTTTGAAAAACACGATTTCGATTTCCTCACGAAAGTTACAAAAAATCGGAGCTGTAATTTACACGTGTCAGAAGTGGAACACATTTTGCTTGCGTTTCACTCCCAAAAAAAATTGTTTTTCACTTACTCGTTCAGAATTAATAGCCACGGATTAACATAATTTACTCATCTTTACCTCTAATTGCCAAACTAATTAAGGAATTTTGGTGAAGTGATCGCAGTGTACCTACTTTTTTTTTTAGTTTACGTTTACATTACAGCGTGATACCAATTAGTAGATTTTGATAAATAGCAATAAATTTCGGAAATATTGCGCAAAACTCGCCCCGAGAGAGAGAGAGACAGTCCGTAATTAACATAATTATTAATTAATATTCCAAAATATTCCTCTGAGTGGCATTAGAGAAGTAACGGTGCGGGCATAAATAATAATTTTATCGACGCGTGCGTCACATAGGCAAGAATTTAAATTTTTAAATATTAATTTCGACGAATTCCAATCTCGAAATCACCTTCATTAAACTACTAAGTCGCTTTTATGTTCATTTGACACGTTTAATTTTATTTTTAAAGAAATGTGAAATGATATTTTTGGTCCGACAGGCTCGTGGTGCTTAAGCAACATTCGACGTATTTAATTTAATGTGTACTTTATTTAATAATTAATGAAACTGATTTCTATGATTTGATGACATTACATGTTCCTCAGTGGTTTTTAGCTGTTAGCATGGAAGAATGGGAATCAAAGGGCCAGTGTTTCATACTGCCAGAAAACCGATGATACTTGCGGTCCACACCGTTAAAGTTAACGGAGTTTTTGTGTGAATTTGTAAAGAATTTACACACTAATCCTGTGTTAAATAGCACCGTGTTTCACTCTGCATCTGCCCTCTGTTGGTATTTAATCTGCATCCGTTAAATGAAGCGAGACCGTTTTCGTTAACAAATTAAGCCCACTCGGAATGATGCATTTGCCAAAAAAGATCTCAAATTCCCGAATGTTTTTGGGGAGAGACCACGTGCAAGGGTGAATGGAATGCACCTTCTTCCGCCGTCTTAGGATTACGGGAAATTTATTACGTCCTCACCTCCTTATGAATACATCATCATCCATCAAAAAAAAAAAAAACAAGATAGAGAAAAAGTAACCCCGTTGGGTTTCGAATTTTGCACGCATCTTAATTAGCAATGTCTTAATAAATAAATTACTCGCTGTGTGTTGCGCGCGTGTGTGTGTGTGTGTGTGTGAATAAGTCCAGCGTCCAGCCGGGCTTTACGTAACCCCTGATTTATGTTCTCAAGTCTTAATTAAGGCGGTTTTGTTCAATTGGGTCAGGGACGATGTCAGTCTCCTTTCGTCTTAGAAAATTTTTTAAAAACCCCTTATTTTTTGGCAACAATTTGCAAAATACTCCTCTTTGCTAATAAAAGGGCCCAAAATAATAATCACATTACCACCAAGATTTATTCATTTTTATTTTCAAAAAAATCTTGTGCTTAATTCAAATCACGCACAGTCTCGGTCAAGTACAGACGAATATTCAGTATACAGGGTGATTCACATTAAGTCTTATGTCAAATTTTTCTGGAAAGCATATTCTTCAAGGAACTTACACTTTTTTGAACAAACTCTATGAAATAGTCACCTGCATACAGCAGCCTCTAATTGTTACCGCTTTCCCTGAATGTAATCAAAATATGGCGGTTTGTAACCTCCTCATTAAATAACATATTTCCACAATTACCACAATTTTATTATTATAAGGGTTTGTACTTGCTTGTGTTGTCTGATACTTGAAAAAAAGATTCTCTAGAGGGTCTTGATTTTAGACCCCTTAGGCTCGATTTCATAATTAAACTGAAGCAGACGTAAAAATTAAAGTCACAGTCATATGTCAGAAAGTGCGAAAACGTGATTTATTTGCACACCAGAATGTGACCTTTCCTTAAAGTCTCCTTTAGTTCGATTATGAAATCGGGCCTTATGGCCGTTTTCATAATCAGACTTTAAGGAAGCTTTAATTTAAATTCACTTTAAGAATAGGGAAACAAATGTATTTTTTTAGGTTAAAGTAACTTTAAATTTAAAGTTCTATTATGAAATCGGCCCTATGACTCGGATGGTCAAATCCATCGACGTCTTTTAGTTTGCCCCAGAGAAAAATAATTGATCTGATTGTTGATTGCCAACCTTTCACAGATGAATACCGATTAGAAACATAGGCATTAGCTTTCGAATCAATCGATTTCCATTGGTCATCCACTTCCGTCAATATCTTTTTCCAGAATTCCAAATGTACAGAGTTTTGTCTTACGGCACATTGAAAACGCTTAAAATCCAAAGGTTCGGGACTTGATCCATTGCATTGGTCATATCGGCAAATTTTCTGAATAAATTCTGCTATGAATACGGGCAAAACATTAACAAAAACTGCAAGCGTTTCAGCTACGGAACTACTGAGCTGAACCGCACTATCTTTATCTACTTTCATTTTTGTGTAGGATTGTTCTTCAGCTTGTCAAAACATTCCTTCTCCAACTTTGAGATACAATGATTGAAATGTCTTTCTTGTTGGTCAAGATTAAAGACAGATTCGATACTGTGGCGAATTTATGAGAATCAAATTGGGCCGTCGGTCGGTTGCCAAAAATAGGGTGTACGTAAAAGTAGGTCGTACCCCATAATATAAAACCGTCGTACTGAACGTCGAGGACGAGGCTGAGACAACTCCGAAGAGTTTCAGTCCTCCAAGGCCATGCGAGAACCGGCAAAAGTCGCATACAGAGGAAATCTCCAATCTAACCAAAATCCTTCCAAAAAATCCAAAACTCTTCGGAGTTGTCTCAGCCGTCTTTTCGGTAGACACGACGCGAAAATTTGGGGCAGAGCGCCCTACTACCACCAACCGGGACTTGGGGTCACCATAAGACGACTGACGCACTCGCTACAAGTGCGTCGCAAATTAATAAAACCAAGACTGGCGTTCCCCCTTTTCGATGTAAGAGAATCGGAAACGTCGTGAGACCATCAAAACCCAATCGAGTAGAATCTGACGTAAAGGAAACCAGTGAGCGGTATGAAGAGTCAAGTGTGAACGCAATTTAATCTTTCCGTCGAGGTAACAAACGTACAAAAAACTGTAATTCTCAGGACCTTACAACGAAAAAAATGAGACGTCGCCGGGGAATTTATGGCCGTCTAGATGTTTTGAAGTAAACAATTCAATCGGTTCTCATGGAAAACTCGAAGTACACTCGCGAACGCTTCCAAAAGATGATGGAAACAATTATATCTGTAAATGGAAACTCCGGGCGATATTGTTTAATATAGTTTATTTAAGGCAATAAAAGAAATACGGAACGGGCGGCAATCAAACGATATTTTATGGTCGGGGTATTTTTCAAACGATATTTTATGGTCGTGGTATTTTTCTAAGATATATAAAAAACTGTCTGCACATTAGACTACAAACTAGAACGAGGCGTGAGATAATTTGCATTGTAGAAGTCCGATTATTTTGCGACGGAGACGAAGACAGAAACTTTTTTTTTAAAGCAATAAAGGCAGACGCAACAGGCACGGCATGAAGCGCTCCCACACAATTTTTTAACATTGCACCAAGAAGGATGAATGCGATGCAAATCCGATATACAGGGTGTTTCCTGAAAAGCGGTTTTCCAAACCGTAGCAAAATCCCATAAGTAAATTTATGATGGTATTCTGTGAATACTTTCTGCCTTCAACTTACCAACGTACGTGCGTAGAAACACACAACAACGCGGAACCAATTATTATAATCAGTTATTCGAACGTAATATTCAAAAAGCTTAACGTACGGAATTTTAAAACTGACGTAGATTACGCCATTTTTTCTTGACTGGATCATCAACGAAGAAGTCGCCATACACGTTCTAGTGTTCGGCAACACCAGAAACGAGGCTTGACCTAACTGTTTCTTGACGTACTTAATTTCTCATTACATAATGAAGCCTCAGGCAGATTCTAGCAACAAATTACTGCTTCAATTTCTTTACTGTTAGTAAAGTAACGACGCAACCAAATCCCAACGAACACCTTCAGTCGTCTTGGCTTCTCTTGCACAGCGTTTTTTGATTGTGAGTATACTTTTCGATTGAAGAAGGCAATGTTATCAAATCAATCTTATGTTGCTGACTTAATTAATAACTTATTTTGAACTACGTGCGTGTAAATTAGATTCAGATTAGATCGGAAGACGAAAACATTCTAATAAAACAGATAATCCTACCAAAATAAAACAGAAAAAGAACTTAGAAGAAAGATTACGACGAGCAGCTGTTTCAGCGGCGCACAGTGGAACCAAATGCCCGATTTTTGGAAAAAACCTCTCATTTCCAGAATTTTTGTCTGATCGAAGTGAAACTCAGGAAATTTCAAGAAGGAACTAAACAACAATTTTTGACTTTCTCAAAGTTTCAAAAATGAATTTTTTTTATAAGGTATAATCATTTTAATTTTACTCCAAGTGCAGAACGTTTTTATGTACTTATTATAAACTAACAGTGAGGACCTCTGTTAGCTTCCTTGATTCAACAAATCATGTTTGTACGGACCGCTGGTGCTGTTTTTCACATCTCTATTCAACTTCGTATTCAATATACAGGCTGTTTCAAATTCGACCCTCACTGGGGATCTCGCTTATTTGAAGAGATAGACGGTAGGTTTAGATTTGGAAAAGTTGTTAAATTTGATGAACATTAATAACCCGCAGAGAAAAAGTTTCTATATTAACTCTTATTCGAAATAATTGTAAAAAAAAGAACAATTGTCATTTTCTTGTTTTATCTCTGTCTTCGTTATTTAAAGAGATATCAAAAAAATAAAAATACTTCCTTAAGAAACTTCTCAATTCTCTACACAGTGGTAAGCACTGTTTTTCTATAACACGTTTCGTCAAATTGATACCATCATCAAGTTCAATTTCTTACGGCGTCTATATTGACATTTAGTGGCAAGAGAACCTACTCATTATGCCGATTATGGCAACATAGCACATGTTATAAAAATTCTTTAAAACAAGGCCAGAATAAAAATGTTTAATGCGAGAAGATAGAGGCAAAATAAGAAAATGATAATTTTTCTTTTATTTTTAGAATTATTTCGAATAAGAATTAATATTTTTTCTCTCCGGAGATTAATGCTCTTGGAATTTAACAACTTTTCCAAATTTAAACCTACCAACTATCTTTTCAAATAAGCTAGATCCCCATGGTGAGAGTTGAATTTGAAACAGCCTGTATATCGCATGCGGCTGATTGCGGCCGTGAAACTTTCAGGGTAGTTAGATAAATATTATAGCTTTTAGAAAAACGATATTACAGACCGTGGGAAAGTGAAGCTTTTTTTGTATGCTTACTAAAAATTCGCATTACGCCCAGAAATCTAATTTCGGCTTAATTATCACGTCTAAGTTTCTTTAAAGAGTAACTTATTTTTTTACAAAAAGCTGTTAGTATGTACTAACCAAATATATAATGGAGTAACTTTTAAAAATAATCCACGAAGCTGACAGAATTATACAAAATTTAAAGCTTTATGGCTTACTGAATGAGATTTAAGCCCTTATATTAGATGAAAGCTAATTTTTACCGCAAAACCATTCACAGCCAGATTCTACGACTAAAGTAATGTAAGAAAAGTCAGTTAGATCCTCGAATTAATCCTCTTGTGAAATAGTTTTTTTTCCACCTCGGCCCCACTGTGCGGCGGCTGGTGTTGCCAATATGAGAGAACTGCGGGCTCACGCGAGTTGTACTGTCTTTCTTTCTTCGCATGTATTAAACAAAGCTAGCACTAGAGGAACTATCTCGGCAGAACCGCCTGAGTCGGCAAACGGACCGCGCCTGAACTGTTTAGTTCTAATTCCAAGGGAACCAAATTTTATGCCTTGCCTCCCGGACAACAAAAGTTTGTATATGGAACGGAAGCCCACCGTCTACCTACCTAGTTGCCTGAATCAATCTGTATGCCCTTGAAGCGTGCAGAATCAGAGGAAATGCAAAGCTGTGCTCATTCATTTTCTGAAATGTTGAAAGTGATAATAGGAAATTGTTATAAAATGGTCCCTCGAAATGATAAATGTAAATCTGAAAGGGAAAGAAGTTGTTATTGCGATTAAATAGAAATTCTCATAAAAGGAGACGTCGACGTCGCGTCGCGTCGTTCGTTCGTTGTTGGTTCTTATACTTGATTGGTTGTCTTGTATTTTTTATTCGTTGAAATAAATATGCGCGTCCCGCGGCAGGGGAGCGCGCGGAATAAATAAGTATTTGATTTCATTTGAATGTCGTTGTATCGTTTCACTCGGCGGAGCGTTTCGCGATGGTAGGTGAGTTTCCAAGAAGTGCACAAAGAAAAACATTTAAATATGTAATTACCCATCCCTCCCATATATAGCAGAACTTGTATGTATATAAACGTCGCAGCGGAGTCTATGTGTTCGGTTCCCCCCCGGTGGGGAGGGGTGACTTGTATCGTTGCCTCATCTCGTGTTCAGTTCGCTTATAATGGTAATTGTATACCTACGGGTTTATTTTTACTGCGTATCCTTTACAATATCCGAGACGCGGCTGCATTTTTTCAGTCAGTTTAAGCCTTTCCCGTCTCCACCCATCAATATTCATCGCTCTCGGCATTAATTAACGTTCCCTCTTCGCCTGCTTTGCTCCTCTGCGTTCATTGTTGTTCGCGCCGTCGACGATTTCTCGGTTTCGACGATGATGGGCAATCGCTCCGAAATTCACCGTAACCTAATTCAATTAATTCCTTAATTAATTAATGCGTCAGCCAACATCATTTTTTTCCTCCTCTCATAGTTTCACTTCGTAATCATGACTTGATGGAATCTCCTCGGATGCATCTTTGTAAGTCCCGCAGAAAATTTATGCGAACGAAAAAAGAAACAAACCGAAAATTTTCGAAACGAAATATACCCCCCCGACTCCCCTTCGCCTTCCGGACGTTCCGAGTATTAATGCCGTTGTTGCTACAGCGCCCCCCGTGGCGAAACATTTTGCGAGCACCGGCATTTGCGAGCTGCTTTTCTTGTTCTGTCCCGTTTTGATCGATGGCCTGCGCTGCCTTCGGTTTCTTCTGAACGCAACACTTCCGGAACATTCTGCCCGTCTCGGTCGATCTGCTGTTGGTCCGCTTCGTTTTCCAAAGAAAGTCAGGTACAAAATATTTTTTCCACCACAAAAAAAAAAAAAAAATACGAACAGAACAAAAAATTCAAAAACCAAATGATAAAACTGGAATTCCCAAAAAGAAAAAAAAATCAATTGTAAGGCTCATTAAGCAAACTTAATTCTTTAAAGTACCATGGTAAAGAGCTTTATGCAAATGTCACTCAAAAATTAATCTTGTGTGTACGTAAGTACAGTTGCAGCTTGATACGATTTGACAAATACAATCTTTCGCAAGTGTAAACAGATACCAAATCACTCAAATCACTTTAAATCCTGCTATGAATTTGTCAAATTTGACACTGACATGACTTGACTTACGCATTATAAAATTACACGAATTTTTGACACTGATTCTCAATGTAACCTTTTGCGGCGGCATTTGACGCAATTGTACCATCGGGTGCAGAGAAAAGTAAACGATTTTAATCACTGTTGTACAACATCTGGCATTGACTTATTAATGTCGGACAATCGCACTCCATATGGACAATGGACTAACGTTACTTGATTGTCACAAATACTTGATTGTCAAAAGATCCAGCGAAACTTGCATTACGAAACTAAAATAACACGAAATTCCCCTGTGAGTCGTTTATTTTTATTTACATCTGATGGCACAAGCCAAACAAAAACAAGCTAAAACTATGTAAGCCACTCTTATATTTACATAGAAGAAAGTATACAACAAATAGAAAACTTTTTCATTAGTGATTTCTCAGAAAGTTTTATTTTTTTATAAAGTTTTATCCTAAGTCTTCTCAGAAATTTGTACTTAATGATTATTATAAAATGGCAAAGTGCGAAATTTAATGGCCATTCAATATGATGTCCTTTGCTTTGTCCTTTCTTGGAGAGTTATCATTTCTCACGGGTTAATTCCTAGTTACTTTCGGCAACCACGTGTGGAATGTGTTTGATTTAGTAAAGTGGTGTCCTTGCGTTTCGGAGGTGACGGCGTTTGAAATCAAGGCTTTCATTGGTCTTAGGTGATCACGCTCTTCGCGTCGTGTCTTCAGATTGGTCGCTATTTTCCTGGCAGAGAATCGTTTCCGGCATTCTCGATCTTGTCATTACCCTTTCGACACGCTAAGGTGAACACACGTTCTGCTCTACCGTAAACTGGTGCGAATTGAGTTGCAAAATTCTGTAATACAGTGCATCTGGAATCCTACAAGCCTTAGGGCAATTTGCACCACTTTCAGTTAAAATTTAAGCTCCACTTAACTCCATAGAAACGTTTGTTGCAACAATTGTTTCTATGGAGTTAAGTGGAGCTTAAATTTTAACTGAAAGTGGTGCAAATGGCCCTTAATGCCCAGTTGCACCAATATTTGAAGTAAAACTTAAGTTTAAGTCATGTTTAGAACATGACATTTATGCATGGTAAGTATAATGTCAATCACATTCTGACTGATACTTAAACTTCATTTAAATATCATATTAGATTGTGTCTGACATTTTGTTGAACTTACATAAAATGTCATGTTATAAACACGACTTAAATTTAAGCTCTGCTTAAAACATTGGTGCAACCGGCCATACGTCTCATCTGATCTGATTTTGTGCAAATTTTCCGAGCGCATTCAAAAACACAGAGGTAATTAGAATGATGTAGCGTGGGCTACGTTTGTAATTATTGATTTCTTTGTTTTCACAGAGGAATCCGTCTCACGTTCCGCTTTTAGTTCCGACTTCTAATTTCGCTTCTACTTTCCTATACGGTCTCATTTTCTTTGAGGTCGCCAATACGACGGCGACGCCTGGCTCGAAGGTCATACCGATCCGATAGAGGTGCGATTACATTGACCGCAAGTTTGACGTATTCCCGCGAGAGGACGTCCCATGTGCCGACAACTTACTGCGACCGTCACGTCACCACATCGTTTAATTAGAACTAAAGCAACGTACTTTTCTGTTTATAATTTGACGTAGATGTTTTTGCACTAGTAACGTTACCTCGTAGTTGTAAACCATGGATACTTTAAGGAGGTTGAATTATCACTTCAAATTTCTGTCAAGGTCAGTACTGAACTTATTTGATTTTATCTTTGAGTTAAACATTGTATCGTAAATTAAGTTGAATATCGTGCTTGGATGGTAATTCATTTAGGTTGTTATTAAGTCCTTAAGGTTAGTATTCACTTATTTTCAAATTAACCGGGTGCCTAAATATATTTATTTTAAGTATGTTTTGGTGTTTTTCCGCGTTGCCAACACAAACCGGTAAGTAACCAGGAGTTAAAGTAACTGTATTAAGGTAGCAGCATATTGTGGTATACGAAACTGTTTCTAATTTTTATCCAACTTGTTCTAAGGTGTTAGAGACTTGTTACCACAGTGGAATTTTCGTTATTTGATTCAGTGATACCTCTTAGTTTTTAGGATTTTTTTTTTACAAAATTACCGCCGTGTCATACTGGCCTTAAGTATGAAAAATGCCGAAGCCCTAAACCAACGATAACATTTCTGTAATAAACGGGAAAATAATTAGTAAAATACTAGTATCTTTGTTACCGAATTGTTTCTGTGTTCTAGATTAAACACAATTTTTATAAAGATCAAAATTTCCCGAGAAATCAGTGATAAAAGGGTTTCCCGTTTGGCGACATACTTCCTGGGATTCACTGTATACGTAAATGATTAATGCAAACATGAAAAACAAAGACAATGACAGTAACTTCAACAAATGAATAAAAAATTATACAGGGTTAGGGTAAAATAATACTTAATAATCGTCTAAAAAAGCCGTTACCTCAGGAATAAAGAACAATATGAAATATAAGCGACGGAATCGACCAATCAGACCCATAAAGTGCTCGATTCCGTCATGATCGTTTAGGCAATCTTCTGAAGGTGTTGATGTAATAGCTGGCCGCAAGCTAACAAGAAATAATAAAAAAAAATCAGCACAACCAGCAAGTGTTTTTATCATTCTGAAATTGTTGGTTACAAAGACAGTGGGTCGATCAAAAACCGGAGTGAAACGAAGTAGTCAAATTCAAATTTACCGCGCACTGGACTCGTATAATCACAACGGTATTGAACAAGAAAATTCAAATTTCGCGCTAAAAAATTGGGAGGGTTGAAAACATCAATGAAATCGTGTTTATATCATTCTCAGAGTGTTGATTATAACAATAGTCAATTCATCAAAAGCTCGAGCGAAACGAAGTAACCAAATTCAAGTTATTGCTCGGTCTACTCTCAACATTTATTTTGAAAATTCATTGCCTGAGAAAAACAAAACGTGATCGCATTCGTTTACGTTATATTTGTTCTTACAGCAGTTTCTGCCTAGTTCGATACCATAGCATCTAAAGCGCGTAGTCATCAAAGTTATGCACTTGACGACAGTGTTAAAATTCATCATTATTTTGTTGTACAACTGATTTTGACGTTTTCAAACTCTATAGTCTAAAATGTTGTACGGAAAAACCTATCAAAATCTTATTTTTTCATATGTTAACAGAAGATATTTCGGTGATATTTACAGATTTACGAATGTGGCACGGCATCATTATTGGATTTCCACGGTAACTGATTGGTTAAAGCCGAGTTATCGCTGGTCTGTAAGTATTCAGATTCCTATCATTATTTTTTTTGTGCAATTCGTAGATTCTTTGTTTGTATTTTCTTAGTTATTGTACGAACATTCCTGTAACAGTTTAATACACTTGGGACGACCAAGTAAGCTGAGAACGAGATAAGGAGTAGACCATTTTCGACAAATCCCAAAAATATAAGTAGCGGCCATTCGAGCAATTCGCGGAACACGATTTGGAAATCGATTTCTGGCTTTCTATGCTAAAACCAGGGCGGTATTAACAAAGAAATCGAAAAAATTCAACGCTGTATGGTTTATCAAAGGAATTGGGATGAAGGGGTTGAAAAGTGGATTCCAATCCCTGTTGGCACCTCTTACAAGTCAACTTCATCGATCAATAAGACTGATGACTCTATTACCCCCAGAAAGGATATTGATGAAATTGAATAATGCGAACGTCATTTCGATGAAACTGATCCATAATTCTTCACTTCCATGAAAGTGAAAAGTATGTCTGTGTTTCGTATTCAAATCTATTTTCAATGACATAAATTCAGTCTTATTGATCAATCAGTGAAATTGATTAGTGAGGACACGGCTTTATAACTCTGTCTAGTCAACGAATTACATTTGGATGAATAATAGAAAGACTGCTAATGTGATTAGTGTTGCTTCGAATTCACACAATTAGTTCACTTTTACATGAACACCAAGCGCTATTTCATGCATTGTTGCCATCAGTTTCATGAAATCGTGCCTGTCCGTCATCGGAGTGCAGACTTTAGCGTTATCATCACACGCACTAGAATTGTGAAATTAGAGATGAAGAGGAAATGTATACTCCAACGAAAAAAAGTAACCTGGATACACTAATTTGATGATCCTCAGAGTAAACAGGAGTCAGTGGAACGGAAAGAGAAAAACTCTACACCAAAGAATTTCAAGGTTCAACCTTGTACAGTAGGCTAATTAAAGACCATAGTTTTTTAGGTCTCCGAAGGAATCTTACTTATGGATTAGTTTCTCCGCAAAGGGACGACTTTTATACTCGTAGCGAACTGTGAACGTTTGAGCAAATTGTTGCAGGACTACGTCATACAAAATCGTCCTGCAGTATTACGAAAAAAAATCTGCTTTTGCGTAATACTGTTACGGTTATTTTGGTTTGAACGGGGGCATAGTTAGAGCAAATACTGATTACATTTACTGTAGGGGGAGATTTTTATTTAGGGACTTTATCATTAACAACCACCTGTCCGCAAGATGCGTTCAGGTATTTGAAGATATTGTGACGTGCTTTCTTTAGAGGGATCTTAATCTGGTTCATTATGATCAAGGCTTTTTCGCCATCACCAAATTTTTGCACACGGCACGCTTTGCATTATGCAAGTCTGCGTGCGTCCAGGGTCATATCGTATGACTTATTTTATTTATAAGCACGTTTCGAAATATAATTTCACTTGTTACCTTTCGCTATGGCTACAATACGCAGAATAATACAAGCAGCCTCAGTTGTTCAAGAATTTTTGAAGGTCTTGACTATACCTGTTCACGTAGTCCAGACTACAATCGCCTGTGAGTATTTCTCTTTAAAAAATTGATAAAAAAAAGCTTAACAAGGACGATATGTCAAGGAACTGAACGAGTTTTTCGCACACAAAGAAAAGTATCTCTTGAATGGCTTGTCTTCATTAAAATCTGTATGTAAAAAGAGTGCATTGAACTCGAAGGAGAGTTTCCACCTTCTGTTCTGTTAGGAAACTTTTCCATGAAATTCTTCTCGTAAGCCAAGCATTAGTAACACAACCAAAAGCTAATAAATTGTTCGTTAATTCAGATATACTTTATACCCCATCTTTTTACTGCTAAAATACTAATTTTTTATGTTGTTTGTAATTCCACAGAGAATAATTCGACCATCCTTCTGAAATCAATTTCGCCGTGCGGCTGTTGCAAAATTTTTCGAATTAAAATTAGGTTTTTTTTTTAATTCGCGCGAACAGCGAACGCTTTTGATATATGCGCGCATCGCTCGGCACGATACAAATTATCAGGAAATTGGTGCGGTTTCGACTAGGTGCCATATCAAATAATTCGGCGCGCAATATTGCGCCGATAATGATATTGCATCGGTAATGGAACGCTCCCGTTCGATATTTATGCATTATTGGACCAGGAAATCAAACTGCATATTTTATCATCGCCGGCGCGCATTAAACATTCAAGCGAACAAATAATGAATAAACAAACAAATGAATAAATAACGCAATTAATTTTGTAGTCCGTGAACGTAGCGAGCGGAATTCGAAATTTTCGCGTTTTCAATGAATTTATTTATTTTAGTTGGTCCCTTCGCCCTTCCACCGACTTTATAATAACAGCATTAACATCCTTCCTACACACACACATAAGGCCGCGCAGTAAAGTAGTATTATTATTATTATCGTCGTTTTTTTTTTCTCTCTTTCGTGCGAGAGAGCTGTTAGAAGACGTGGGGTAAGAGCAGCAGTTCTCTTCTGCAGGCGATCGAGAATAAGTCAAATTTATTGCGCGAAGTGTAGGTATGCAAAGCGCTCCGGAGTTATATGACTTGCATTAAATTCTTATCGGAGTGGTAAAAATCGCGGAGATAACCGATGCATGCACATGCTTAATGCACTTCGTCGAATGCCTCAGATTGTATTAAGATATTATCGATGGGCGGTCGGTGTTTTATTATCTCGAAGAGACCTTTTTCGGCGAGGGTGACCTCTCTGATAACATAACGAATGGAATTCATCCTCTTTACATCTCACGCACACAATGAAAAAGTTTCACAGAAACAACAGAATCTCCAAACGGTATCAACACTATTCCACTGTCTCCTACGAGCTCAAATTATCACTATAATCATGTATAAATAACGTGAAAGTACTTAATTTGACTTACGTATACCTAATCCTACGCCGACAAGCCATTTATACGCTAACTTTTCTTCACGTGTCATCGTGACGAGTCTTAGTACATGTCGTATTCGTTCCAGGCTTTTACCGAATTTTTTTACCGCCCGCCGGTAAGTTTCTTCACGTGTTATCATGACGACTTTTAGTGCATGTCGTATTCGTTTCAGGCTTTCACCGATAGTTCTTTTTACCGCTGGTTTTATCGCTAGCGTGGTTTCATTACTGATTTTCATTGAAGGATTTTACTGTTAACTATCGTCAACTCCCTGAATTAAGTTCCATCTCATTCGGTGTCTCGTGTAAACCTTTGAAGTCCGCAGTTACGCCTGCTGTCCTCGACGCCATTACTGGTCCTACTGGGCTTGGCAGGGACTTCAATAGCTCGCTAGATGGACGCACGTGCTTCACCAAAAGGATTTACGTTTCTCTAACCTCACTCCGGCCTGCGTATTTGTTGACGTTTAAATTTCCTTTCCCATCGCATTGTGATTCAAATACTTTTTAACCTCGCATTGTGGTTAATTACTTAATTACTTTTAATATTTTGGACAAGTATACACTGTCGATTTATTTGAAGTGTGAAGTGTTGAAAAGGTTTGGGTAAACGTCCTCTATGAAACGATGAGGAAACTATTTCTCCAGAAACTGTAACACCTAAAAGTCTAGCGCATCTGGAATGTTTGAAATGATTGGTTCACTGCACTTGTATCTGTGATCTATTCCACGCAACTTTAGACATTTTCCATTAATTTGATCTTAACGCCATCTCATATCTTCACTGGTACATTTCATTCCTCAAATTAAGAATCCATTACGAAGATCGTTTGTAATTGAAAATCGTCTTTAAAATAACTACCAGAGCCATCTGTGAATAGTACCGACGTTTAATTTCTAGATTTCTCCAGATCTTTCGTCTTTGGCTTGGATTATTTTTATATATACAGCGTGTCTCTACGGATTATCTCGCGGTAGACAGAGTCGGAGTAGCTGAGAAATGACGCAGACTGTGTCTGCGTGAGCAAGCAACATCTGCATAAACATTTCGAGGAGCTGTCGCCGGCCGAAGAAAAATGGTATCCGCGTTGAAAATCGAGCGAAGACGTCCCGACGCAAGCGGGCCACCCGTTCTAATCCCCGAAACACTCCAGACTTTCCGGGGCGGGGGGGCGGCTAACACGGAACGAACGTCGCGGGGATTAACTCGGCGGGCCGATAAATAATACGCACGTACGTACAGAACTACGCGCGGCCTTATCTCGGAAACACACTCCGCGCCCTAACCCCGCGTCGAGGTTCACCCTCCTCCAATTGAAACGTAGGAAAATTGTGAAAAATTGCTCGGAGTCCATCATTTTCCCCTTTCGTAGTTTCCGCGCCGAAGAAAAAAAAAACTCACTCTCCGCGTTACCGCTGCCCCATTAACTCGCTCCTACATATCGCTTTTTGATACCCCTGTTTTATCCATTATTTATGAGCACGGAGTGACCTCCCCTCTTGTTTTTTAAGATTACGATTCTATAAACTGGAGAGTGGAAAACAATTAAAGCGAAATACTCGTTCTTGTCAGAGTTCAAATCGATGAAATCCTGAAGACAGCAGCGAAGATAAACGTGTTTCATCGGAAATCCTGTAAATCGAGAATCAAGAAGTGTGTGGGAAAATGCTTCATGCCGCGCCTGTCGCGTCTGTTTTTATTGCGTTAAAATAGTTTTTTCTACCATCGCCTTCGTCGTAAGATTTAATTGAATTCTTAGAACGCACGTCATCTCACGCTCTGTTTCATTATCGTAATGCAACTCAGACGATTTCTTTTTCCATTCCTCTCAAAATACAACGTGTCACAGAAAAAAGCACATTAATTATAACTGACAATAAAACTCGTCAAATGTAACAACTTTTTGAAATTCATTTATTCTGTGAACGCTCTAGTTATTGAGTTAGAATTATTTAAGTAATCTATTTGATAAGCGACCGTTTCTAAGCAACTTAAAAAAAATGAAAATACTGCCCATTCTTAGAACCTGTGATTAGAACAATACCAGCGGACTCGTTAATTTATGGGGGGGAAATTTAAAGAAAAATTGGCGATTTGCAAAAAGAGAAAAACTGTTTCATTTGACGAGTTCTGTAACTGGTTAAAGTTAATGTACTTATTTCTGCGACACCCAGTATATCGGTCATAAACCACGACGTAAAATTCTCGACGTGTTGGTATCTTTTTACCGCCTTAAATAAACAATACCGCCAGGAGTTTCTGTTTTTAGATACGATTGCCTCATCTTTTGCAACCGTCCGTAGGTGCAGCTCATATTTTCCGTGGGAATAACCAAATTATTTAGTTTGCATCATCTTTTGCAACCGTCTGTAGGTGCAGCTTATATTTTCTGTGGGAATGATTAAATATTTAGTCTACGTGGATAAACAGTTATAGAATGCCTTTTGTGCACGACTTAATCGTGAGAATTAAAGTTTTCTGCGAGTTGTTTTTTGGAAAGAGAGATTAAGATGTCTTCACAATGGACCTTTAATGCTTTTGGCCTTTCTTTATGTCATTTTATAGTCGGTTGGTTCCTGCTAACGCCACGATGTTTTCGATTCGGGCAAGCCCTCCTCAGCGGGTACGACCAGTTTTGGCTTTATTAATTAGCAACGTACTTGGAGTCGGCAGAGTCGTCTTGGGATATCCCCAGAGTACTTTGATGTCTTTCTTGTGTGATGGCTGCGGCCCTACGCTTGCCTATTTTCCATGGCGAACAAGGCATGTTATTTCGATTCCAGCAGGACGTCGGGGAGGATCCTGGCAATTATTTACATTTTTACGTCTGCTTTCTTAAATCGCTTCTTTTCTTGAAGGACCTGATATTCTACATGAATAGAAGATCACCTGATCTTTCACATAACCCCAACGGTTTTTTCTTTATTTCTGTGGAACTTGTTTAAAAGGCAGAAACTTTACTTCTTTTGTTTTATGGGAGACAAATATTATTGTTTATTATTTGAATAGCTATCCGATTTGTTTGAATCGCCGATGAGGTAATGCTGTGTGAAGGAATTTCTTAAATCATATTGATCCAGTCATGGAGAAATGCTCTGATAGGCGGAAACGTAATTGGCCAAGGTTTAATGGAAGTATGAACAAAGAATCGAGTTTCTTATTATTTTTTAATTTGTTTTCGCTCGTTCAGGCTTGTATCTCGGAGTAGAAACCGACATTAAACTCCGCTATCGATTTCAATAACGTTCGGATTATAAATTTTCGCATTATTGCTAAGAACTCATATCCCATTTATTTAGTCCCTCGGCGTATATACACAGTTTGTTTATTTGCTTTATCGCCGGGGCGTAATAAAAGGATCGTTAAACGGGTCGTTAATGGGAGATAAAGGCGGCGATAAACTTAAAAGGATATCGCGCTCTCGAAACGCCAGAAATTCAATAAATAGTAAAAAATTCGGTCGTCGAATCGCGGCGATTAATCGCCACCCCGCCGTCGCGCGTCCTCCCAATTCGAAAACAATGTCGCCGCCGCCACCACCTCGAAAATATGTTTACTTAAGGGGCCGCCTTTATAGTTTTTCCGTCTTAATGTTCCCAGGGGCGCAATCGAAAGTTTTCCGCGGCGACGGTTACGAGGTTTCCGATCTGTCGTTCGGCTCTAATTTATTGGAAACGCCGCAGTTCGCATTTCGGTTAATGGTTACTGTGATGTACGAATACCTATCACAATGGCGAAGCCCATAAAATACACCACTTTTGATTACTATCACAAACATAAAAGTAATTTGAAATGAATTAAGTCGAGCTGCCATAAATAAGGATCGTCAAGGTGAATACTTTGTGATTATATTAGGATTTCTAATCATGTTTGGCTACACTTATTTAACAATCTTGACAGCCTGAAAATCAGACTTGTACTGTTTGATACCTTTAGGTAGATTTATATATATTCGATAGTTACTTGCCTATTGTTGACTTAGGGTTGCCAGATTGAACGGAAAGAGAAGAAGCACTCGCCCTGTATATCATATGATCTACTATACAGTCTGTTTTTAAAAAAGTGCAGAAATTTGAGGTCATAAGCAGTCCTGATGTTTGAAATGTAATGCGATAGCATTCTGCGAATGAAGACGTTTAAATAAATTTATTATGATTGTTAGTTCTCGATTGCGTACAACAATTCTGAATGCGATGCATTTAATAAAAAATTATTCTGAAGCTTTACATAAGTGAGTGTACATATTTCGGTATATACTGCTTTATGTGATCGCGTTTTGCATTCACGTTGCATTTTGGTCTTGTTTTTCCTTCGTCGTCGCTTTTCCCGGAGAGCGTTCCGGTTAACCTTCGCGATCTGTATGCGCCCGAAATCGAGCTGTCAGCGCGTAAGTTATTGCGGCGCACGTACCGAATTGAAATTCGCGCTGCCGCGGCACCGCCAATTTTGCGTCGAAATTTCCGCGGGGATTCCCACGGGCATTCCACCTCCTGAGCGTCCCTACGCAGCGAATGCAATTTTCACAGCCGCCGCCGCCGCCGCCGTCGTCAACACGATCAATAACTACTTAACTCTACCGGGCCGAGAAAACAAACAAGATTCTCACTAACAGCATTGTTATTATATTGTTAATAATAAATATTTACGCAGACAGCGTCCAAGATAACGTTCCCAACAGTGGGGTTTCCGTTAAGAGATAGAGATCCGGTTAACTGGGATGGATGAATTGCAAAGAATTAAAGGGTGAACACAGATTTCAGCAACAGAACAAGAGGATTAAAACTGAAGCTAAATTTATATCATTAATGGCCGGTTGCACCAATGTTTTAAGCAGAGCTTAAATTTAAGTCGTGTTTAGAACATGACGTTTTATGTAAGCTCAACAAAATGTCAGGCACATTCTAATATGATACTTAAATGAAGTTTAAGTGTCAGTCAGAATGTGATTGACATTATACTCACCATGCATAAATGTCATGTTCTAAACATGACTTACACTTAAGTTTTACTTAAAATATTGGTGCAACCGGGCATAATAGTATTAACCTTAAGTCATAGACATGTCAAGACCTCAGGAGCGGGAACGTATTTTTAGTGTGTTTGTTACTTCCAAACCTCCTCGCCATTGAAGGGGAAGTAGTGTCAAAGTTTATTCCCAAGACACTGAAGGGTACCTGAAGAGAATACCGACCACTCCCGAGACATATCCCGAGTGCGATTCGAACCCGTAACCCTGCGATTGCGAGGCCGGTCCCTTACCACTTGCACCGTTCAGGGTTTCTTTGTTAATTTACGGTACTCTGCTGCACGTAATTTAGGAGGAATTTTTGCCTTTAGTATTCGGGCAAGTTCTTCTGTAACCTTTCTAGACGCCCACTGCCACTTTACGCATAAAACCGCCTTTAAAATTAATAAATTTAAGGGAATCCAATGTATAAACAAAAGCAAGTATTGGATGGTTTGAGCTACTTTACCGCAGTCTTCCTCAACATTCCTTTTAGAGTGGACCCAAATTGCTCCTCGATAAGCCGGAGTTCTGGACTGTTCGGTAGGTTTAGTTCTTTTCATACGTAACCAACACCATTGACTATGAACCATGCTTTTGACTCCTCTGAATAATAGCAAGTCGCCGCATCTGGCCAGGAGAGAGGAGTTTTGGAGTCATGCCGCCGAAGAAGAAGCAGAAGACGTTTCTGGCGAAGAAGACGCAAAAGACGTACCTTCCTGGAGACACTCTTTTATACAGATTTTGGAGTTTATGGTTCCAATAGTGATGAGTGGCTTCTTGCTTTTTAAATCGCAACTGCACATCGCCTGTCAAATGAGGAATTTCTGAAGAAATTTTGCTTTCCGTTTCATCCGACAGTCCTCTGGAGCTTCTGGATGACTGGGGGTAGTGTGTGCAATCTTGTCCAGCGATGTAGTTGAAGTTTGCGAAGCACTAGGTTTTATTATCATCCATCACCATGCACCCATACTGCGTCATCAGGTTTTCGTACAGCTTCCGGTAGCGAGTTTCCGCTATTTCGTTCTGTTTTGCTTAAAACTTTTAAGGCCAGCTTAAGGTTTTCATCTTCTGCACAAAAGTCTAAGGCATTTGTACTTTCCTGGCCACATCCCGCTAAGAAATCCTGCAAAATCCGTGTTGTTCGGGAATAATTAATTGCCTTACGCCTTCATACAGGTGATCTTTGACTAGGGATTCAAAAATCTTGGCAATAACATTTAGTATTCATGTAGGCCTGTAATTTTCAACGTTAAGTTGTAGGATTCTAACGTGGATCTATGGGTAATATATGGCCAGTTGCACCAAACACTTAAGCTGAGCTTAAATTTAAGTGTTGCTTATAATGGAACATTTCAAGTTACATAACATTACTGTGAGTCATGGTCTAAGCGACGCTTTAAGTTAAGCTGACCTTAAGAGTTTGGTGCAACTGACCAATAGACTCCTATGACCGGTAAAATGCTGTACATCAAACATTAACTTGGTAAGATCGATCCGCGTCGAGCAGTGCAAAACGTTTGCGAACGTTATTGCGACGGGTTTGTGCTACGGGGTCCTAATTCATAGACCTGTCAGGACGCCAGCAATTATTATTGTTATTATTACACAGGGCGTAGCTTAATGATTGTAAGAAATTTGAAAGGGTGATTCCTGGATTTGTTTTAAGCGAAAAAGTTCCTATAAATATGCCACCTAAAATGATTCCTTTTCGATGTACGCACAGAAGTGACAATGTTAAACTTTTATTTAAATTTAAGTTTTAGTTTTTCTTTTTAATTTGCATCGCATTTTACACAATTGAATTTTTGCATATCAACATAATTATACAGGGTATTTCGGGAGAAAGTTTCAATATTTCAGGAGGTGATAGTATTAGGCAACTTGAGTAGAAAAGTTCTTCTAAAAATGTCAAACTTTTAATCGTAATGGATATATGTATAGTTTTTTGAAATATAAAACAATAGTGAACACTCCGGAAGTTGTCTTCTGCGGTCCTGTCGTTTGTGGTATTTGCAACAAGCAGTAAAAGCATTTCCATTACAAAACTTGTAAACAAGTACCAACGTCGTAATTACTAAAAATATGTTATCAGAAACACTACTAATTACTAAACAGTGTCTCCTTACAAGACACATTTAGGTATTCAAAGGGTTTAATGCTTGCCAATTGTTTTAGATGGAAGGGTAAGCGCACTTTAGATATTCACATACCAACCGCAATAGCTACGTATCCCTAACCATTGAGAATTGCACGTGTATATGAACTATGTTTTACCAATAACTTGGCTTGTAGCATTAGTTATAAATTTGTTAAAAATGTTATTAAAGGACTTTTCTTTAGTTATTTTATTTTCTGTGGCAAGTAGAGCAAAAGTACTTAAACGTGATTCATTGTTTAGTAAACAGTGACAAGAACTGTAAATATTTTAGGTTAAGAAAGCACCTGAAAACTAGTGCTAAGCGGAGTAGGCTTGAACTATATCTTTCCACGGGTTGGTTGGATGTCGTAACAGGCCACAGTTATGTGAATTGGATATAAAATCGCTTAAAAAAATCTGTTGTGGGAAAATATAAGTATTTATATGTTCACGAAAAAAATAATTGAAAAAAAAACTAAAATAATTTAAAACGTTACGAAAATAAACAGCTGAAGAAATGATGGGGGCAAGTGATAAAAAGAAAAGAGAAAGAAAAGTCTTCTTCTGCAATTTTTTTTTTCTAGACAGGTTTTGCATTGTCTGTAGCGCAAAGGTTCGTTGATGCAAGTTTGAAGACTTCTTCCAGGTTGTCCAATAAAAATTTTGGTATTTGTGAACGATCATTTCATTGAAAAAAGTTGCTATTAATTAATAGTAATTAATAATTATTATTGCTGCATGAACTGACAATTAAAAATGGTTGAATTTGCTGAAGGTGGAAAACAAATTTCGCAACAAACATGATGTCGAAAACTTTTCACTTGAAAATGAAAAAGAAACGTTTATTTCAGCGTTTCCCAAATTGTGGGGCGCGCCCCCCTGGGGGGGCGCATAAGTCTTCAAAGGGGCGCACAATAAATAGGTATAAACAATTGAACGCAAATTGCAACTAATTTATCATCTTATTTTTTACAAGAAATTGCTTATACAGCCCTTCCCACCCCCTTTAACTTTTTTATTTTTGACTTTAGAAAGAAGTCTTGATATTTACAGAAAAACAAATGAACATCGCATAATTGAGACATAAACTGAAATTTTAATTTTTTAAATGGTACACTTGATATTTTTATAATTATTTGATATCTTAAATAACAATCGCCTTTCTTTCTTTCAAACAAATTTTATCTTTTAAGACTTTGTTTAATTAAAACGTAACATTTTATCTAAGAGACGTTTATTCGCATTTTATACCAGGGGTTTCTAACGAGATCGGTATCGACCCCTTGGAGGTCTTGAAGACTTCAAAGGGGTCGATGAACCTTTATTAGGGGTCTGCTAGGGGTTTTTCAGGGCGTCGGACTTGTTAAGTCTTGTGTAATGAAGGTCTTGTTGAATAGTTTATAAAGAAAAGTAAAAAATTTACATGTAATATTAAATGAATTTGAATTAGCTCGTATAAAAGAGAAAAAAAGACATTCAATTGATTATCAAAATCAAAACACTCCTAAAATCACAAATAAAATCGAATGAAATAAAAACAAAAGACGATCGTCAAACAAGAAAGAACGAAAATAAAAATATTGTGAAACTAAGTCAAATTGATATAAGCTGACTTTCACCAGAATCAAAAATTTAATTCAATTTAATAATTAGAAAATAAAATATATAAAATAAATGGCGATCAAGCAGCGGAATTAAAATGTAAAATAAAATAATCTTAAATCGTGTAAAAGAGAAACAAAAGACGTTCAATTGATAAATAAAAAAATCAAGAGTCATGTCAAATAAAATCAAAATTAATTTCAAAGTAAAAAACAAAACGAATGAAATCGATTAAAAGGAGAAACAAAGGTCCATCACTTGATTATATTAAAAGTTAAATAAAATAGAGTCAATTGAGGATTCTATAAAAATAAAGGTTGATGATAAAGTTAGGACCAAAATAGAAAATATATAAAATCGCGCAATCAAGGAATAATTTAAAAACAAAATAAAGTCAAATCAAATAAAAGAGAAAACAAAATGGTAATCAATCGACGGGATTAATAATTATAAAATAAATTCAACACTCAATAAACGAAAATCAAAACAAATCAGCGAAAAAATAATGGTAAATAGTAGTTAAAAAATAAAAAGAAAAACGAATAAAATATATTTATAAGTAAGGGAAAGGGGGCGTGAATCATAACAGAGCTCAAAAGGGGGTGGTGAAATCTAAAAGTTTGGGAAACGCTGGTTTATTTAATCATTTTCAATTTTTTGAAATTTGCCTACTTAATTAAGGCTTAATTAATAAGTTTTGCTAATGTTTTTCTTTACCAACACGAGCATCCTTTTCGTGGATGTTTAATTTGCCATATTTAATAAATTTGCAAACAAATAAATTGCAGAATTAATAAATTTATGATTTAATTCATCCTAACATTATACTGCTCAAATCGAATAGTATTTGTTGTAATTTATTTTGTTTTTTTTTATGAAGGTTTCGAAGTATAGTTTCATCAAGGAAGGAAAAATGTTTCTAGAATTCCATATATAGGGGGGTGTTGAAAAAAAGGCAAATAGTGGCTTAGTAATAGTACCCCCCCTTCCCTCCAGAAACTCCATAAAGAGCAAAAATTCGAATTAAAATTCCTTACATTATTCTGTTCTAAAAGTATAACTATTTTTATATGAAAAATTGCTAACCTATGAAAAAGCAATTCGTATTCAATTAATAGAATCTTTTATTGATTGAATGTGAATTGTGAATGATAATGATATTTATACTTGTCCAAAACTAAAATTACGATGCAGGTTAAGAATTATTTCAGAGGAGGAGAATCTGATTTATTTTAAAAATAATTATTATCGGTTTTCCTTGTTCATTACAAATATCTTTTTTTGCTCCTTTTTGTTTAAATAATTTGTATTTAAATTATGTAAATGTGACATCTAAGAACTTTCATATTTGATCGAATTAAATCTAATGATGCAAAATGATTTTTTCAACACCCTGTACATCAACTTTATACAGTATGTTTGCTCCTTAATTCTGTTTTTCGTACCTCTTGTCATTTGTGCCAAATTTCAATTTCATGAAGCACTTCTTTTTTGAAGTTATAGATTTTTGGCACGTTTTGTCCCATTGTGCGCCAGGTTGCTTTGCAATCCCCGCAACCCCTATTGCTACGCCACTGTCGATGGCCCTCTCAGACATTAAAACAATTGCCTTAACAATTGTTTAAAGTTAATGCACAATCACAAAAATACTTTCGGTTCTAATACTACTGAAAAATAAATTGATTAGTTTAATTTATTCGAATTTAAATAATCGCTGCGCAACATTAACGCATCAACAAATTGCTTTAATTATCAATAAATAAAGTTGCACGCTTATAGTTAGATAGATATACGAGAATGCTGAAACATATAGTCACAGCTGCGATGTCCGAGTGGTTAAGGAGTTTGACTCGAAATCAAATGGGCTTTGCCCGCACAGGTTCGAATCCTGTTCGCAGCGGATCTTTTTTTTTCTTTTAATCATTTTAGTTTCATGAACAGCTTTAATTGTATTTAACATTCCTAATGTTTATATTAACTAAAACAAGTGAATAACGCGCTGGAACAGCTTGAGTTTTTTAGTAATTTGAAATGTATTTTAATTTTCGAGAAATTGGGGTCTTGGGCCGTTCTCTGCACACATTTCTAAAAATTAACCATCCTTAGACACTATTTTTTTACTTTTTCGTAAACAAAAATGTGAACAGGCGCTTTTTCTCTTAATTAATAATCATAATTATATTCAGTTCATTCATTCATTTTTATTGTAATTGTTTACCAATATGTTTTCAGTTTTACGTCTGTAGAGATTTAATTAGATTTGAACTCTTATCTTTTATGGTACCATTCCGGTGATTCTGTAGTGTACCAAAATAAATAAATCTGTTTTTCCTATTTGAAGATTGAGAAAAAAGTGAAACACTGCTTGTACGAATAAAATAAAAAATGGGAAATTTTTAAATGAGCTGTAAATAAATTTTTGATCTACGCAAATGTGCATTAATTTATCTAAACAAGCTACATTTAAATTTTTATTCCTGAAATAAACCAGTTGGTCTATAAAACAAGTTCTGCAAATTAATACTAACACAGCAACAGAACTACGTGGGTTGCTGGAAAAGTTTCTGGAAACGGTATGAAAAAACACATATGAAATTTTGTAAACGGTATCATTTTGTTTTTCGAAGTATTCGCCTATAACGTCAATACACTTTTGCATACGCTCGAACCAACTTCTAAAGCACGTTTTCCACTCTAAAGATGATACCTCATCGTTGGTATATCACAAGTCCGGTAACAATAAATCCTAGTAAAAGGAGGTTGTGATTAAATATATGGAATCATTTAATAATTCCTGCTATTGTGATTATAGCCGAGAATGCTCCTAGGATTGGTCATGGTCTCGCGTCAACTAAATGGAAAGGGTGATTTTGATGTGTCATTAAATTACTTCTCTAGAGTAGAGTGTTCTTAAAACAGCAAATACATACGATTGAATAATAGCTACAGCGGATTCTAATACTAGAAGAAGAATTTGTGTAATTAAGAGTACAGTAAGAAGTGATCTGGGAATTATTGGTCCCGTGTTACCTAAAAGGGTTAATAGAAGATGACCAGCAATTATGTTGGCTGCTAATCGAACAGCTAGAGTTCCGGGACGAATAATATTTCTAATTGTTTCAATGCATACTATAAATGGTATAAGAACAGGGGGAGTGCCTTGAGGCACTAAGTGAGCTAATATATGGATTGTGTTATTAATTCACCCAAAAATTATAAAACTGATTCAGAGGGGAAGAGCAAATGTGAGGGTTATAACAAGGTGTCTTGTTCCAGTAAAAATGTACGGAAAGAGGCCTAGAAAATTATTATATAAAATTAAGGAAAATATGGATACAAAAATGAATGTTCTTCCCGAAGGTTTTGGTCCAATTAATGTTTTGAATTCTAGGTGTAGGGTTAATAAATTTTTTTTTCATAAGGAGAAGGACCGGGTCGGGATTAATCAAAATGTAAATGGGATGAAAATGAAACATATTACAACTCTTGTTCAGTTTAAAGGAATTAGGATGGAAGTTGATGGATCAAATGAGGAAAAAAGGTTAACTATCATTTTCAGGATTTGAGAGAGTTAATTTTCTTTTTGGAGAATAGAACTGGAAAGTATAATTAAGGATTCTTGCGACGATGAGGATTAAAGAAAATAAGATGAATAGGGTTAATCAGTTTAGAGGGGCTATTTGAGGAATTAAAGGTTACTATTAGGTAATTTTAACTTGACAAATTAACGTTATTGTTTAACTAAGCCTTTCACTGGAAGTAGGAGCTATTCTACTATCAAGTGGTTTAAGAGATCATTACTAGCTTTCAGTCATCCAGTGATGATTCTCCTATTTTGGAAACTCATTTAACAAAATATTGAGGTGAAATTCTTTCGATTACAATGGGCATAAATCTATGGTTTGCTCCACAAATTTCGGAACATTGACCAAAAAATAGACCTGTGCGATTTAATAAAAATCTAACTTGATTAAGACGACCAGGGGTTGCATCGATTTTTACTCTTAAGGCAGGAATTGTTCAAGAGTGAAGTACATCGGCTGCAGTTACTATAAGGCGAATTTGGGAGTTATAAGGAAGAACAGCCCGGTTGTCAACATCTAGAAGACGGAAGTTGTATCTTTTTATTTCTGAAGTTGGGATTATATACGAGTCAAATTCGATACTTTTGAAGTCTGAATATTCGTATGATCAATATCATTGATGGCCAATTGTTTTTATAGATACAAGGGGGTTATTGATTTCATCAAGTAAATAAAGAAGACGGAGAGACGGAAGAGCAATAAAAATTAGGGTTGCTGCGGGAAGAATTGTTCAGATTACTTCGATAGTTTGACCTTCAAGTAAGTATCGATAATTATATTTGTTGAAGAATAGGCTTATTATAAGGTATCCTACAAGTACAGTAATTATAAGAAGAATTATAAGAGTGTGATCATGGAAGAATGATAATCGTTCCATAAGAGGGGAAGCTCTATCTTGAAGAAGAATTATTTTTCAAGTTGCAATTTCTAAAAAAAGTTTTTACTTTATATATGGGGTTTAAATCCATTGCACTATTCTGCCATATTAGAAATTTGACAGTATAGGAAGTTCAGAGTATATATGTTCAGCAGGTGGTATAAGTTGTAATCATTCAATTGATGACGTTATACTTAAAGTGGATAATCTTTTTCGTATTGCTGTAAATGCGTAAATTGCGTAAGGATACTTGAATCTCACGGTATGTCACATGTCGATTTCGCTCAAGCATTTCACGCACAGCATCTACATTAGTGGCAACAACAGACGTTGATGGACGACCTTCACGAAATACGTCACCGAGAGAGGTACGTCCACGCTGGAATTCGGCAAACCAATTATAAACACTGCTCTTTGATGGTGCTTCACCTCCAAAAGTCAAATGAAGCCGATCGAGGAATTGTTTCGGCGTTAGACCACATTTGAAATCGTAAAAAATCATGGCACGAAAATTTTCGCGCGAGATTTCCATGTTTACACAAAATTACTTTTTCTCAAATGCTGTACAAACAAAACTAGTTCACTTGGGTAGGAACTGTCAATAGAATTATACGCGAAAAATGTGAAATTTTTCAAATATGACAGCTGATAAACGCTAACAATTCTAGACCTACTAGATTCCAGAAAATTTTCCAGCAGCCCACGTATCGAACATGAGCGTAACAAACTTCTACATTACATCACAGAATACTGACTGAGCATCTTTTTTTTTCTAATAGATCTGTTATTTTAACTAATGTGTCGCTTAATATTGATTCATAATCATAAATAAGTAAGTACACTTTTGTCGATGTTAAAGTAACAACCTGAATACTATTTGAGATTTTCGATGCAACTGTTACGGAAAATGCAATATTTTTGTTCATGCGGAAGGCGGTGTACTTGTCGATTCGTTATAATCACTGGCCATTGAAAATTTTTGAATTACTGAGTGATTACACTAGCCTGCGAAGGTTTTGCGGATGACATAAAACTAGGTGTATGTAGTAGATTTGGTGTTCCTGAGTTCGAGAAAAATATAACAATTTTTTCATCACGCACCACTTTATTTTTAAAATAACCATATTTCAAAGTAGGTTTTTCAACCAGAATTTTCGATAAGCCAACTGTTACTCACTTGTTTGTACATTTCCACTTATTATTATTGACAGATATGTGCTTAAGTGTTTATACGTTTCATGCTATACAAAATATTAGTTTGTACTATACTGTCTGTTCCTGTTTAAGCAAATATTGAGAAAAATGAATGATAAGGTAAATGTTACTAAAAGACGTTGTCTAAATCATTCTAACAGTTTTGTCACATTTGTGGTTAAACCCAAAAAAACACCAAAATAGGTTTGCTATATCCAAAGTTCCTTATAACCGGTAAATAAAAACGAAATATGTATTTAGTAGGGTTATAACCGAGAGTTTTCTACAAACGGATTTACTACAGCCGACCTTCACTGTACAGGGCTTTTGAAAGACAAACTACATTCGAACCTCCATAACTCAAATTTTAAGGGATCGGAAAATTACGAGTTATAGAGATTTCCAGTGAAAGAAATAGATAGCAGTTACATATAGTGTGCAAGGACCATCACTAAATTTCGACCTACAGAAAACATCGATTTGTGGAGTTTCGAGTTAAAGAGGTGCGACTGTATATAATTTTGGAAGTAAAAGTAAATAATTTTTAATCTAAAATACCACAGAAAATAGTTTTTAAAACTTTAACTGGACAGGTTTAAAATTGGACTTCAAAATCAACTTCAATTAGAATAACAAATTTGATTCTCATTTCCAATCGTCACTTGTTTTTTTGTTTTAGTAAATTCTGGCGGTTCAGGTAAGTCTCTAAAACGTTTGCAATTAACATTTTTTTATATGTCTGATAATAAAGTGTACAAGTACCGTACAAAATGTAAACAAAACTCTCTAAAAAGTTTAATTTTTTTTTTGAATCCTGACGTGATAGAAAAAAACTAATAACAGATTCTTTTTTATAACGTTGAAATCTTTGAAGAGCACATAGTCTTATCTCATTCGCAAAAAAAATATATTTTTTCGCAGGCTAGTGTTATTTAAAAAAGAAGACGTTTAAATACGGAGCAACCTGTCCACCTTTATTACTTAGTAAAACTTACTATTTGATATACGAAATATATCGTTCATTGTGCAACTCAAAATAGCAGAAGAAACACCAAAAACCATTTATTAATTGCTTGTTTTATATATTTTTTTGGTGTTCGCATTTTGTATCCTAAATTACACTTCAAATACCGAAACTGTTTTAGAAATGCTCAGTTACATTAATCGTTGATCAAAAAGGAAAAATTGGATTTGGATTTGATTCATGGCTCATGTAGAGAAATTAGTAGTCAGTATTTTAGAGGACACTTTCAATTTTTTTTGCGTACTGAAATCATAATATTTAGATGCTCGATTAAATACATGCCATAAAAAATTAAAGAAAGCAGTTTACTTGGATTTCTTCAATTCGATTCTGCAAACCACAGCCACTAATCTAATCTTGGTTCACAATTTTTGTCGTAGTACACATATAAAGTAGTTTTTTTTTATTATTAATGGGCCTTTAGACACGCATTCACGTTCGCTGCCATGCGTGAAGCGATGCTCTTGGTGTTAAAAAAATTGCTCGTTTTCTTTTCGAGACATATGAAATGATAAATAAAATGCAGTTTTATCTGCAGCGAGCTTTGAAAATACAAACCAAACTTTATATACAGTGAGTCTAAAATTTGGAATAATAACTATAAAATGTTCGACCTAAATTTTGTGTGTACGTTGGTAGTGTACACTTCTGCTATAAAGTTTTCGGAGTACGAGACATGCCACTGGCAGTAAGAAATTTTATGCTTTGCAATTATGAACCTTATAGCTTTTACAACCGTACCTGCTACCCCGATAATAAAAACGGTCATCGCAAACACAGCGATTTAACACAGATGCGAACTTATTCAACCAACTTGAATAATCTGCTAGAAAGACTTTCATTGTAGTTGGATGGATAAGAAATTTAACAAAATTTATTTTCTAAATATTATAACATGTGTAGTAAATAATGTGTGCATTATGAAATTAAAATTTCTGAAACTTTGCCAATTGAAATTAAATAAGTCAATAAAATAAAATCTGTTATTTTTCGTTAATTAAATTTAACTTTCTAGTTTCATTAAATACACATATGTTTTGCAACTAATTAATAGCTTTGTTGAGCAGAACTTCTTAGCATTTATATTATTATAATAAGAAACAAATTTAAATAATTTAGCTCATTCTATATATTTTTTCAAATACTCAAAAATCATTCACATATTTTCACAAAATAAATGTTATACGATTTAATCATTTTCTCTTAACTTCTAGATTATATTTACCTTTTATGTTTAGAGTTAATAAAATAAGTCACGGTATGTATAGATGCTTCATTTTAGGATCCGCAGAAAAACATAACAGCATAAAAGTCATAGGTTTTTATACGTGATATCTCTTTATCACAAAGAACAAAAGGGTATCATAAAACAGAGGTTCGGTAAAATGAAACATAATTTTTCTTGATGTCGAAAATATTTTACATGAATAGGTTTCTTGACATGTGAATAAGACGTGTATGATAAAATTAAATTGAAAATATCAATATATTAGCATTTATAAAATAAAGATGACGTGAAAAAATGTAAAATATAACGGAAATGCTTAAATAGCATAATAGAAACCGCTTAAATAGCGACATCCTGCGATCGCTTCTGCTGACGAAGCCCCAAATAGGACTGAAACAGCTGTACAGAGGAACGGGACAAAATAACTAGAATCAAAATTGTGAGGTCTTCTATTTACTTCAAAATAAATAAAATCAAACATATGTCCTAATTGTTATTATTTTCTTAAAATTATGTGAGCTTTCCGTATGGCAAAGCTTGTCGGTGAGCTAATAAATCACCCTGTATTTCATATTTACTAAAAATCTATTTATGTATTTCTCGTAATGAAAATTTTAGAATCCACAGAAAAACATACACAAACTACAAACGAATAAAATTTTTGTGAAGTCAAACAAACCAGAAGTGTATAAAGGCAGAAATTTGGTATAATTATAATTTTTCAGATTAATTAACATCGTCGATCCTTTATAGCAATTTAACATTTATATGTCTTTATAATATGATCTAAAATCCTGTTATTTAACAATATAAAATATTCTAATTAAAAAAAAACATTTTTTGTTCAATTTTTAAGTTAAAGCAAAAGAGAACAAACAAATTCGCCACCGCGTCCGCGTTCGCAACCGCGCGTCGCCTCAATAAATACTCGGAACCAAATACTGGCAACGAAATTCAACAAACCATAAACATCTGCACCGGCCGGGGTTTAATAGGACCTAAGTAAACAACCCTCCTATCGGGGTTCGGAGAAAGTGTCTCTGTTCCTTAAGGTTCGAAATATATTAGGCCCGTTTCAATAAGGTTCAAATTCGAACGATTTTATTGCTTTTCATTTCGAAACTTTTAAGCATTAGTGTACCTGAATAGATTTTCTCGTCCTCATTCGAATACAGTTTAGCCTAGATGATTTTTGTTTCTGAATTTGCAGTCCGTATTGATGTACATAGGCACGTCCCATTATTCTATGGGGCGCGAGTTTTGGGACACTTATTACTTCATTTTTTAAGTTACGAGTAACAGAACATTTCATTTATGAGGGCTGTTTAACATTGAAATCGACTTTTTGTACCAATTTCATTCTATTTAACGTTTTACTAAAAAAAAAAACAAGCAGAATTATAGCATTCTTAATTCGAATACATTATGATTTCGATTCGACTGGAGTTATAGAACAGGGATACAACTCTGTTAGATATAGTTTCTTGGAGATATGTTTCACTTATTCAGATTATTCTTCTCTATATGCTGAGTATCTCAAAAATAGTGTCGCTCGGGGAAATGTGTTGCCAATTTTTAAATTCATCTTCGCCCATTCAGATCTCCACGGAGTAACAGGTCTGAATAAAATCACATTCATTTTCTTATTTGTGATATGAAAGGTTTTATTGATAACATAAGTGTTTGTGGGCGCCAACCGAAAAATAAGTTATACGTTTACTAAATCTAAAAAAAAATAGAACGCTAGTCCCTTATTCGAAAATGTACCGTAACATTGTTTGCAGAAGATTCTTTTCAGTCCGTCCACCTGCTAGCCTTTTGTTATTTTCGTCACTCTTGTTTGAACTCTTGTTGGTTTAATTTTTTTATCATCCACTCGCCGTTGATCAAAAATTACTTCTGATTTCTTGTACTTTTAGCAAAATTTAACCTTCAAGTATTTGTCTGTTTCAAATAACATAATAAATATGCAAGAAATGGAAGTGCTTGGGTGTAGGAGAGTGCAGTTCAAATAAATATTCAAAATGTATACGGTGAAACGAATAAAGTTTCAAATACCGTCTGTTTTGATCAATTTCTGGCCTAGATCTTTCGCGTACCTGCATGTCGGCGTACTTGACTGTGTGTTTAGTTGCATCCAGAACAATCCATGCTTATTTTCTTCCTTATAGCCCTGTAATTTTCGTACTAATGTGTATTCTCATCTGTGACCACTAATTCATTTCAATTGAGATCTAACAGTAATTGAAGAGAAATTGATGTGTAACTATAGCAACCACAATAGCCCACCAATCAGACTTCAGCAAGCCGCAACGATCAATTGAATTAAAAATTACTTTCATGATTGTTACATATCAATCGTAACAAGCATAACAATCAGTATGAAATAGTTACAGGATAGACCTGAATGTATCTCGACTAAAGATCTAAGGGGAAGAAAATCTCTCATACTAACATCAGTTTTTCTTCAAATTTCAATTAGTATAAATCGAGTTCGGTCAAATTAAACTGTGACAACGAGTTTCCAAAAGACTTTTATGGGTTCTTGTACACGCTTACGTTCACGCACGCGAACTTGTACGAGCGTCTGGATATCCCTTTAAAAGCATTTCTGATTTATGATGCCCTTGATTTGGAATATGCTTTTCTCTTTTGGTTTTGCAGTTTATGAGCAAAGACATCGGTATGTCTGTTTGGTTTGGTTTGTATATAACAGCCAACGACGTCTCGTAAATACCGTTCGATCATCGTCAGTTACGCAATCGCGATTTGTCACGACCGACGCGACGCGCGGCTTTATTAATCAAATCGAATTTCAGTGCCGGATTTAAGAAAATATGACGGATGCGCCCTTATACACCAGATGAATAATACTATATCTTCATCGTCCGTGCGCGTTTATCCCGCAATCGGAATTCGTTTCACAGCCCGGCGACGCGATGGTACCCCATTTTCGAGTTCGTGTCGCCGCGAGGAGGGCAATAAATCTGATTGTTGGGCAACAAACCGATGTAAGGAAGGTTTATATGAGTGACAGAAATAACGACGACGGGCCCGTATCTGGTCCTCTCCGGGCTCCGCCGGTGATTTATGCCGTATGCTCCTTAAGAAAGGCTCGAGCATCTATTTTTTTGTCCGCATTCGAAAGTGTCAAACCATAAATCGTACGGACAAAGGCAGGGCCATCGAGGCCCTTCGCTTGTGAACGGTTCTTCGGTTCGTTCGGGCGCGCATAGATGTAGCTGTCTGTTGTGTTCGACGACGACGACGACGACGGCAACGAACGACGCTCCACCCTCGATTACCCTCCACGTGAAATATATTGTAACGATCCCTGAGAATTATTTCATATGCTTTCAATGGATTACAAATCAATTTTTATTCTTTTCTAAACAGTTTTCTAAATTTTAGAATTCAAAAAGCCAACGAAATTGTTGAATTAATAACTCATTGTCCATATTCACCTGATTTATCACCTAATGATTTCTTCTTGTTCCCAAATATCAAAAATAAAATACGTAGTGAGCGATTTTCGTCGGCTGAAGCAGCGGTTGAAACATTCCGGACACTGATTTCTGAGGTACCATCTTTAGAGTGGAAAACGTACTTTAGAAATTGGTTCGAGCGTATGCAAAAGAGTATTGACGTCAAAGGCGAATACTTCAAAAAACAATGATACCGTTTACCAAATTTCATATGCGTTTTTTCATACCTTTTCCAGAAACTTTTCCAGCAGCCCACGTACTGATTGGCCCCAAAATATACTACTCAACCATTATCACTATTCAACGATGTCGTTATGAGTTGCAGAATAAAGTATGGCTGGAGATCGTATTCGAATATTCAACAGTTACAAAATAAATTATTCCAATAACCAAATGCTCGATTTTCTGAATATTCAAATATTGCAATATTCGATTATTCTGATAATATATTTCGAAACTATTTGAATTTCGAACATTCGAATTATTGGAATACGCTTTCCAACTTCATAGAATAAGGAGTTAATTCATTCTGACCACTGTAATAAGTAGAATGACAGCAAAAAAGCGGGTAAGTTAAGAAACATAAAATACAAACTGAAAGAGAATCACAACACGTGTGTGCCAACCTTTAATTTAGATCACGACTAATAAAAATTTTATTGTGAAGACATTATTTTTGATTATCAGTACACATCAAAATAAAAAACGTAATAAATAATAAAAAAAAAGATCTTCATAAATTTACGGCAAACATAAATCAAATAAAATTAAATTTATTAAAGAGGAAAACATTCCCGCCGTTTGCTTAATTAAACAAGTAATTTTGCGTTTGTGCTCGATTGTTTTACGTCAGTTTTCAAATTAATTTATGACTTTTGATGCGTAGGTAATTGTTTCTTGTCTTATCCTAAACAGAAATGCAAAGTCGGCAGTTTTGTCGAAGCACTATCGGGACGGTACGGTGAGGACATGTACAGTCATACTGTTTAGTAATGGTTTGTCTAGAAATTTTAAATTGGGACCTGACGCCTTGTGACCATTATAATAGGCAGACAAACAAGCAAACCAACATGTAAGTGAAATGTGAAATTAAAGTAAATTCAACGCGTGTTTGTTTATCCGTTAGATAGCAATTCAAAATTTTATTACTTTTAATTATGACTGCACATACCTAAGTGGGCAATTTTAAGGGGCGACTAATATGACCGTTTTTTTTTCGAAACTAAAAATGAAACGAATATGTTAAAATATGCGTTAGAAAAACCAAGTCGGTGAAAATGATTGCATGCTAGCAGGGACGGACCTTTAATTTTGATGGCCCTGGACTAACACTGTCAGGGGTCAGGGGATCTACCTGTAACGGTTCGGGTTCGAGCTTCCCGGAAATAAGATAACTCACTTGATTTAAATCTACTTTAATTTTACTGATTTCGAAGTACAAGATAATTTTAAAGAAAAAGAAGTTCTTGATGACAAAATGAAATTAAACTTAAAAAAACTTCACGAAAACGCGCACCGTGATTGCAAGCTGATCGATGGATGGTTCTCTAATGACTAACTCTATTCTTAAAAGTAAAAGTGATAATTGTTCGTGTCTCTGTCACTATTCTTAGTTTACTTTCACTCTTTCAGAGAGGGCGTAGGACTACTCTGCGCTACATACCCAATTAACCAAAAATTTCTTCGTATATCTGTGATTACATTCAAAAGGCAACGTTGCCCTTAACTGGCCGCTTATTATTTATGCTTATAATTTCTCTGAAAAATAAAATAACAGATAACGCCATTATTACGGCGCTTGTACTGTGGATGAGGTACGTTTCAAGATTCGCATACCGTGGCCAAGGTACATTTCACGATGCTTCGTGCTTCGGGTTGCCAACTTATTATTTTCATAAATCGGGACGTTGTCTCTGAAAAGTCGAGACTTTTTGACACGTTGCTAAGATAATTTAGATTTCTATTTTTTAACCGCGCAGAGGCTCTTTGATTGAACGGAACCCTGGGGTGCAGCCCATAAAGCAACATACAAAAAGGAATACTGAAAAACGTAAAAAGAAATCCGGAACTACGATGCTTCTTACTTTCTTCAATGATTATAAAGAGTACATTACATGTACATATACTCTTATAATCATTGCTTTCTTAATTTATATGATTTCTTTGTCAGAGATGTCAACACTACCTGTCAACTTAACTGTATCCTACAAATTTAAGCATTTCGAAACAATAGACTAGAATTCACGTTAATTCCTGACGCATGCTGTCATAAATCTAACGCAAACCATTCGTTTTTTCCTTAATAGATTTCATCAAAATATGAGAAAATACCCGCAGATAACAAGACAAATATTTTGACTACCTGGGGAATTAGGGTTAATAATATAATCCGTTGACTTTTGCTTTTTTTCTTGAATTATAAACGAATACATATATTAATTATTTATTAATTTTCAGCAACAGTTGTTATTGACGTGTTCATTTCAATTCAACCTAACGAAAGAAAAACAATGCGTTTAGAGATATTAATTAGAAAAAGATCCATCAAAGATGAATACCGAGGTTAAGTACGCGGAGACCGCCATGCTGGATAACGTGTGTTATTAAAAACCGATCCGACCGCGGGTCTTTAGTATGGCAATACGAATATCAGTAGTATCTAGGCATTAAATATTTTTGTAGTAAACATAAACATAAACATATTCTTTATTGAATGACTATAAAAGTATTCATAACGTCAAATGTGTTTAACAGTAACATTAAGTAAGAGTTAATTTCTTCTCCAGGTACTCATCGATGTCGTAGAAGGCCTCTCTTCTCAACATTTCTTCCATTTTAGCTTCAAATTTGACTCTGTTTAGATTTTTTATTTTTTCCGTAGTAGTTTATACCTTGTTGCGATTTTTTCACCTTATGATAGGGTATTACTAGGTCCCTTTTATTTCTATTATCATAGCAGTGATATAATTTTTTATTATCAAATATGTGTAACACACAGGTAAGTATAAAGGTGCTTTTCAGAGTAAGTATACCTGTTCTACGAAATAGCTCTCTACAACTGGCAAATTTATCAGCATTGCAAAGAATCCTTACTGCTTTTTTTGTTTCAGAAAAACCGAGTGCGCTGCTGGAGAAGCTCCCCATATCAGGAGACCGTATGTAGCTACGCTGTGGAAGAGGGAGTAATAAGTGCTCATTGTCGCTTGGTAAGTTCCTATTTTTATAAGTCTTGTAAGACAGTACAAGGTTCTAGATAGTTTTTTATTTATGTCTTCAACATGTTGTGTCCATTTTAGATTCGGATGTAAATGAGGGCCTAAGAACTTCACTGTATTTCCATCTTTGTCAGCTGGTGTATTAATAATTAAAGTTTGAGTTTTCTCTAGGTTGATTCTTAAGTTAGTATTGCTGAACCAATGTTCGGCCTTTTTTACAGTCTCCACCGTTTTATTTTTTAAAATTTCTATTGAGTCGTCCGTATTTATGAACGTGGTGTCATTACAACATTAACAGGCAAGTCATTCGTGAAGATGATATACAGCAGAGGTCCTAGAATTGAACCTTGTGGTACACCTTGGTTGACATATTGTTTTTCAGACACTTCGTTCTTCCAGTCAGTGTACTGTATTCTAGATTTTAAGTAAGATTCAATTAGTTTGTTTGGTATGCCTCGTACCCCATAGAAATGTAATTTCTTCAACAAAATAGGATGGCTCACACTGTCAAACGCCTTGCTTAGATCACAGAACACCGATTCCACTTTTTTTCCTTCATCTATAGCTTCTGGTATGTTGTCCATTGCGTTTGCCATAGCCGTGATTGTTGATTCACCTTGACGGTAGCCATGTTGTTCCGTACAGAAGTAGCCTTTTTTTTCGAAGAAATCATTCAGACGTCGTTTTAACAGGATATGGGACGGAAATTTTTGGGATCATTAGAATCTTCTTTCTTGCAGATAGGAACAATTCTTGCAATCTTCATTTCATCCGAAAAATGAGCTTGGGTAAAACACTCACTTATGGCAGTTGCTAATGGCTCGGCTATTATATCGCCTACACGTTTTATTAACTTGACAGAAACGTCGTACGCATCTCTGGAATGTTTATCTTTGCGGTTCTTGATAACTGACTTTACTTCTTCCTTTGTTGTTGGACTAAGGAAAAACGATTCTCTGTTGCCAATATTCAATTTATTTAATAGAGAGCATGGATCTTCTAAGTATTTGTGACTCAATTCAATATCATTTCCCACTTGTATAAAATAATTGTTGAGTTCTTCTGCGGACAGATCGCTACTTATTTCTCTTGAGTAGACTTGTGCTTCTTCCCTTATAACATTCCAAATTGCTTTTTGTTTATTTTCTGATTTCTGTATGTAGTTTGTGACTGTTGCTAACTGCGGCTTTATATAAAACTACGTATTTTTTGTATAATTCAAAAGCCTCTTTATTTTTTGTAACTTGTGCAATTGTATGAAGAGCATCTAGTATATTTTTATATCTCTTGACCTCATCTGTAGCTTGTACTTCCGGTTTTTTTGTTTTTTGTTGTTTGCACGAATGTATTTTAAAGGGTCATGAAAAGTCTGCATGAAAATATTATGAAAACTTGAGAATATACTTGTGTTTTGAAATATATTAGTCCAGGACATTGTCATCAATTGTTGTGCAAATAGTCTCATATTTGTTTCGTTCATATCTCTTATTAACCTTGAATTTTTATTTTCAGGTATATCCGTGTGAGAGCTTCGAATCCGCATAAATTGCCCAAGTTGATCAGAAATATGAAAAATCTAACGTTTTAACATTAATATCATTAAGATTGATATTCGTGCAAATATTGTCAATGCAGGTTTCACTGCGTTCAGTTATTCTAGATGGTTCTAATGTAGTGATATTCAATCCAAAAGAATTTATGCATTCTAAAAATTTTTGTTGTATAGTTGTTTCCCGGAGAAAATTTATATTAAAATCTCCTTCTATAATTATTTTTGATAATTTATCTTTATGCATTATTAGTTCCAATGTTATTTCAAGTTTTTCTAAAAAAAGGTCAATATCGCCATCAGGTGAACGATATAGTGCTATTATTATGATATCCGGTTTTTTTTTTTAAATATGCCTGTCACTTCATAATCCCTTTCTAGTGAAAGTTTTGTTATTTCTTTCCTTTCTTCGTAGTCTATGTAATTTTTTTGATATACTGCAACACCTCCGTGTTTCGCTTTACTCCTGGCAAAGAAAGGAGCCTATCTTGTAGTTAGATATTTTGATACTTTCCATAATCTCCGCATAATTCCAGTGTTCTGTAATTGTACTTGTCTTTAGCTTAAGCACATGCAACGATTAACTGCACTCGTACATGTTTGTATTATTTAGTTGAAGTACATGCAACAATCAGCAGTACTTGTACTTGTATTTAAATACTCAACGTCCTATAGTACTCGTTCTCCCCAAACTCGCTTAACGCATAAGTACATGTCTAAATAAATACTGTTTGTTTTACGAAATAATGCAAAAGTAAGTAAAAATGATGATTTTTTAGGAGTATTTTTTTGTGATTGGACTTGGCAAGAGGAAAAACTTTTTTAATATCGACTTTACTCAAAAGAAAAAATCTTTACAGAAAGTTTTACTTGTCAAAAAGATCTCCAGATACTCTAATATAAGCTTTATGCAAAAAATTATTCTTTCCCAAAAATTCTTCTTACCAAGAAACTTTTGAAAATCGTTTCGAAATTTCCAATTTCTTAATTACATGTTGCAGAAATCAAATTAACGTTTTATAGATCTTAGACCAAAAATTGTTCTTAAAAAATTCTTCTTTTCGATGAATTTAAATATAAGTTTTCTTTGACTTCAGGATCTTTAGCCATCATATACATCGCCTCATCGTCGTAAGACTGATCTTATCACCTCATCATCGTAAGACTGATCTTATCGCCTCATCATCGTAAGACTGATTTTATGAAGACCAAAATCGCATCAGAAATGTTAAAATTCATCCGACAACTTTGTTATAAAGTAATTAGAGGGCGCTATTTGCTAAAGTAATAGTTTTTTCCAATTTTCAAAGAGAAATGTAAATGGAAAGGTGTACCTACTGTTTGCCAAAAAAGTTTAGGAATAATGGTTACATTGAAATTTTGAAAATCGTTTCTTGAAGTGTTCTTAAACAATTCTACTGTTCGAGGAATTTAAATATAAGTTTTTCTTTTTGACTACAAGGTCTTTAGCCATGATACACATCGCCTCATCATCGTAAGACTGATTTTATGAAGACCAACATCGCGTCAGTTGTACACACCTAAAGTGTATTTGAAAGTAGCTTTCGTTCATTACTTGTTGTTTCACAACGTCAAAGCACAGATGTAATGTATCCGGTTTGTCTCTAAATTTCAACTTTTTCTCTTTATGTGGGCGTCTTTAAACAAACAAAGTGCACAGACAATGGCATTCTAACGTCGTTACGTGAGACTAAATAATCACGTAATGGGGTAATTAGAAATTGTGTGACAGTTCCCTCCATTATCCCAACGCTCTACAACTATTCCTTCCATTTTGCTAATCGCACTTGCAATTTGCTCTCGGGCGTGAGAAATTTTTGTGTGGCGGCGTTGTTCTCCCGTTAATGAAGTCGAGCTTGTAAGAGAGCTAGCTGCAAGAAGAGCCGAAACGGGTTGGCGTTCGTTACAAGCAGATGGACGCGGTTTTTCGGGGAGACTTCATAAAGATATGCAAATCGCGCATTCGCATACGCGCACAAACACACACACACACACACACACACATACAGGTGCTTAAAAAACATTGTTTATGGTCTGGGATGCAAATTAATTGTAAATTACAACGGGACCGGAGGCGATAAGCGCGCAGGCCGCCGTTAAGGCATACACGACACTTCTTATATTTATATTTATCCGATTCAATGCATTCATAATGCCCACAAAGCTCAAGTCGACAAGGACTGTTTCGTTGACCTCTCTCCTCCTCGATCGCGCACCTCACCGTTAACATCGCATAATGAGAAGATTCGATCTGCGTTTGGACAAAATCGCAAAAGGTTTAACGTTCGGTTAACGGCAATAGGCAAAAATGCGGACAGCAGATCTCGAAAAGGAAGTTGCGCACAGAGACCAACGGAAAGGTCACCAGGAATGATGTCACTCACATGAAAGCGATGAAACGCAGGAATTTATGTCGAGTTTGACCGTTTTCTAGTCAGTTAATTTTGGAATGACAACAAAATCAAGAAAGAGTTAATAAGGCCACATTTCATTGTGCAACGTTCTGGTGAACAGAAAGAAGCAGAAAGAAGCTCCTTAGGCATAAACTAAAGCAATCAAAATTTATTACAAACGATTTCCTTTTACTAGATATATCCAACCATATCCGAAGAAAGACTCATAAATCTGTTCCTTATAAGACAATAGGTAAATAATTTGACGTGCTTGAGACCCAGCAAAAAGTCAAAACGCGCTTATATAATAAATATGTTTGGACACACACTAAGTTAGAACGATAAGTACAGGAGCACAATAAACCCTGAGGCCATAAAACAACCTAAATCCTTCAAAACCGAATAACTGTTGAACGATTCGATACCATAATCAACTTACACAATGAACGAATTCAAATAGGTACAGTGCTGACCTTCACAGAATCGTGAAACGGTAATTCAATCTTATTAAAGTAAACTTGGCTTAAAATCCACGAGGAAACGTTAAACTAGCACACGAACATGTTCCGAAAATATTTACGTTAAAAACTCTTAAATTACATCAATCATAAAACAGACGCGTCAGTTACTGCTTTGTACTGTTTCGAAGTTCCAGCTGATCGGTGTTGCAGCATGACCGTCGCAGTCAAACGTCAACGGTGAAACACCCTCTCTCGTTAACGCATCGAACTTCGGTCTGCGCTACCGTACCAACTATCGTACTTGATTGACCGTAGGGGCGGTGCGCTGCGTCGTAGTGGCGACCTCGAGGAAATGGGACATTCATAAAAAAGTGGACAGTTAAAACAGCTTCCTAATTTTAGAGTAAGTACAGTGAAGCGGCTGAGTGCTGCTGTGGTACCACTGCCAAGAATAAAATCTGGATATCTCATTTCATATGTAAGCTGTATCTTAATATTTTTAACACTTAGAATAAAAGTGTAAAAGATGTCTTCTTAGATAATTATTCGTTTTCAAAGAAATGGCTTTCAAAAAGTCTTGTGATTAGATGTGAGGCCTATGCGTTTGGTGCGTAAATTTCTAAAATAAAAAATAAAATATATTTTCGCTCGGTTTTCTCATAAGAGCAAGCCGCGTCTCGTTTCGTTAAGTGCTGTTCGCTCCACCGGCGCGCGGCGCGGCGCGGCGACGTTGCATGCTACTTACTATTGATTAATACTACTAGAATAGTAAACTTATTTATTTTATTCAGCTCACGTGGGTTTCTTTTTGTTATGGAAGAAACAACAAGAAGAAGATCAATGAAGAAGGTTATGAAATAAAATAAAGAACAGCGTTTCAAAGAAATTCTTTCCTTATCTATATATTGCACACTGCATTTATTTTGTAGCGTTGGAACATGCACTTGTATGAATAAGTCACGGTCGTGATAAAGTAAATAAATAATTAATTAATAAATTCGATAGTTTCAAGACGATCAATTTTATCGAAAAACTTTCGGCCCCGCCAATTTTATCTTATTTTTTGCCCGTTCTATGAAACACTTTTAATATTACTACCAGGGTAATTGCAGAAAATTGGACGAACACTAACTTAATTTATTTATTTTTTTAATGGGACACACGCCTCAATTTTGGTTATAATTTTGAATTCTGTTTAAAATTTTATATATTTTTCATGTCGCAAGTCAATTGTTGATGAGTGAAAGTCAACACGTAACATACTATATATTTGGATTTGTAAACGTGGAGTACAGCTATACTATATCGCTTTTTCATCTTAGTTTCTTATAACGATAATTTTTTTTTACAAAAATTATCATCGTGTCGTATGACCCTTCAATATGAAAGCAAAACTGAAATAAATATTAAATTATTATGCTGGCAATATATTAAATTATCATCCTATTTACGTCCTTAAAATTTTTGAAATTAGATTATACTCTTATCTCTATCCTATAATATCATTACAGTCCAATCTCATGGGCCATTTCGGCAACTCCGCGCATGCATTTGGCTACTTCTTGGCCGTGGCAACGCCGCCACCCGGAAATGACGCTAACGCGCCGTTTACAAACTTAGTTTCTCATTGGTCCATTGTAACCACATTCTTTGGCTACCTATTTTTCGATTGGCCGGCGGCTATGTTTGCTATGAAAGCGAATTCCGGCGGCCGTTTGTGGCACGCTCGTTCTGCAATCCGACGCAACTGATCTGTGTAAATTTCTGCTGCAAAATTAATCTAAACAGCTTCAGATTGGAATGAATTGGGATCTACGTGTCTTTTGATGTGTACGTGGCACACACGTATTTCGTTGATTTCGAAAATCTGTGTAAATTTGTGCTGCACGATTCATCAGTGTAACAGTTTGAGATTGGAATGAATTGAGCTCTACGTGACTTTTGATGTGTACGTGGCACACACGTGTCTCGTTGATTTCGAGAATCTGTGTAAATCTGTGCTACACGATTCATCAGTGTAACAGTTTGAGATTGGAATGAATTGAGCTCTACATGCCTTTTGATGTGTATGTGGCACACACATATTTTGTTGATTTCGAAAATCTGTGTAAATTTGTGCTACACGATTCATCAGTGTAACAGTTTGAGATTTGAATGAATCGAGCTCTACATGTCTTTTGATGTGTACGTGGGCCGCGCGTATTTCGTTGGTTTCGAGAATCTGTGTAAATCTGTGCTGCACGATTCATCAGTGTAACAGTTTGAGATTGGAATGAATCGAGCTCTACATGTCTTTTGATGTGTACGTGGGCCGCGCGTATTTCGTTGGTTTCGAGAATCTGTGTAAATCTGTGCTGCACGATTCATCAATGTAACAGTTTGAGATTGGAATGAATTGGACTCCACGTGACTTTTGATGCGTTTATCGAACATTTCTTGCCAACGGATTGTAGGATTCGTATAATCTGAAGAAATGTTTGCGATGATTGAGCGTGAGCACGTGGCTACATTCCTTGTTTTCTTGTTGACAATAGATCTGTTTTTATTGCGGCGCATATTATCGAGTAATTTGGAAAACGATAAAAAGTACGGTGTAAGTATTACAAGTATTTCCTGGAAGAGGCAAAAATAAGACTTTTTTCGAAAAAATGTTTAATTTACCCGTTACTTATAACAATCTTGTGAATGTTCTCGCTCGCACTTATTATTATTACTATCGAAACTGGCTGAATAGATAGCTTGGTGACAATATCATTTTCAATGTTGCGATTATGTCGGGAGTAATTAGGATCGATGAGGGCGAACTTTATGAATGAAGGAGGTTTTATTAATAAGGCGTAAAAATCCATCGGCGGCGCTGAACTTTATCGCCGCAAATATTTACAATATTTCAGCGTTTTTCCCGGGCGCGCGTAAATTACACGCGAACATAAATGTATTATAACTTTCGGTGGCGTATTTATTTTCACTGGCGTGATTTAACATTTCGGGGCCGGTGCGAAACGCGGCGACTGCTTAATAACAACCCTCATTACCCAATCTATGTATACAAACAGTTCGGAGAGATGAAAATTTAGAGCCGGGCGGCGTTGCGACATCGCGCCGCGCAGGGCCGTACGTGTAATAATAGTACGGCTCGCATTGTTTGGCCTTTATTATAAATTTAGTCCGCTCGCGCAAGACGCCGCTGTTTTTAATTTATATTCCGCTCGCCGACGATTAAATATGTTGACAGCCAGTTTTCATAAATTTTATAATCCGATAAGGTTTTAATATCTCTTCCCTATGCGATACATTATCCGCGCGCCGCTTGAAATATCGCTCATTATGGGACCATTGAGATTTACGTCCTCAGACGTCGTCGTTCATTACCGTTCGTTATTCGAGATACGTTCGTTTATTATTATTACTTCTATTTTTTTTTTTTGTAATTTACGCGTTGAATTCGGTTCGGTAGCGGCGGCGGCCATTGCGCTTTACGGCGATTCACGTGTTAAGATGATATCCGAATCGTAGCTGACAAGCAAAAACAAAACAAGTACTCACGGATCTGGATGATAAATTATTACCTGTGCAACTCGAAGATATTGTCACCGATGTGAACTTACCACACTCATTGTGAATGTAATCGCCACTTCAACCATCGGTCCCAACTCTCCTAACGAGATTAGGTTTGTCGTAGTGACTGTCAGTGTGATTACTTTTGTTTTTGATACTGTGTGACCATCACTCACTGCAGTACGTAAATCACAATCACAATAGCAATTACTGCTAATCAGGTTGGCAATTACAAATAAAATTCTAGGTGGTAACTGTATTGCAATCACATTGACAATCAATCATATCAGTCAGTAGCAGTCGTACAGGAACTGCTACAGTCAATCAACAACTATAAAAAGCAATAAAAAAATCGATTTCTTGGACGGTCCCGCTCTACTTAAGCACTTTTCACCTACCCGACTTGTAAAAAGAGGAGGACTTCATCCGATGTATCAATTGTACTGCAATCACACTGACAGTCAATCATTTCCATCAGTGGTAGTCATGTAGGAACTATTACAGTCAATCAACAACTATAAAAAGCAATAAAAAGATCGATTTCTTGGACGGTCCCGCTCTACTTAAGCACTTTTCACCTCCCCGACTTGTAAAAGAGGAGGACTTCATCCGATGTATCAATTGTACTGTAATCACACTGACAGTCAATCATTTCAATCAGTGGTGGTCATGTAGGAACTGCTACAGTCAATCAACAACTATAAGAAGCTATAAAAAAATCCATTTCTTGGACGGTCCTGCTATACTTAAGCACTTTTCACCTCCCCGACTTGTAAAAGAGGAGGTCTTCATCCGATGTATCAATTGTACTGTAATCACACTGACAGTCAATCATTTCAATCAGTGGTGATCATTTAGGAACTATTTCAGTTAATCAACAACTATAAAAAGCAATAAAAAAATCGATTTCTTAGACGGTCCCGCTCTACTTAAGCACTTTTCACCTCCCCGACTTGTAAAAAGAGGGGGACTTCATCCGATGGATCAATTGTACTGCAATCACACTGACAGTCAATCATTTCAATCAGTGGTGATCATGTAGGAACTATTTCAGTTAATCAACAACTATAAAAAGCAATAAAAAAATCGATTTCTTAGACGGTCCCGCTCTACTTAAGCACTTTTCACCTCCCCGACTTGTAAAAAGAGGGGGACTTCATCCGATGGATCAATTGTACTGCAATCACACTGACAGTCAATCATTTCCATCAGTGGTAGTCATGTAGGAACTATTACAGTCAATCAACAACTATAAAAAGCAATAAGAAAATTGATTTCTTGGAGGGTCCCGCTCTACTTAAGCACTTTTCACCTCCCCGACTTGTAAAAAGAGGACGACTTCATCCGATATATCAATTGTACTGTAATCACACTGACAGTCAATCATTTCCATCAGTGGTAGTCATGTAGGAACTATTACAGTCAATCAACAACTATAAAAAGCAATAAGAAAATTGATTTCTTGGAGGGTCCCGCTCTACTTAAGCACTTTTCACCTCCCCGACTTGTAAAAAGAGGACGACTTCATCCGATATATCAATTGTACTGTAATCACACTGACAGTCAATCATTTCCATCAGTGGTAGTCATGTAGGAACTATTACAGTCAATCAACAACTATAAAAAGCAATAAAAAGATCGATTTCTTGAACGGTCCCGCTTTACTTAAGCACTTTTCACCTCCCCGACTTATAAAAGAGAAGGACTTCATCCGATGTATCAATTGTACTGCAATCACACTGACAGTCAATCATTTCAATCAGTGGTGGTCATGTAGGAACTGCTACAGTCAATCAACAACTATAAAAAGCAATAAAAAATCGATTTCGTTGACGGTCCCGCTCTACTTAAGCACTTTTCACCTCCCCGACTTGTAAAAAAGGACGACTTCATCCGATGTATCAATTGTACTGCAATCACACTGACAGTCAATCATTTCAGTCAGTGGTGGTCACAATCAACAAATATAAAAAGCAATAAAAAGATCGATTTCTTGGACGGTCCCGCTCTACTTAAGCACTTTTCACCTCCCCGACTTGTAAAAGAGGAGGACTTCATCCGATGTACTGTAATCACACTGACAGTCGATCATTTCAATCAGTGGTGGTCATGTAGGAACTGCTATAATCAATCAACAACTATAAAAAGCAATAAAAAAATCGATTTCTTGGACGGTCCCGATCTACTTAAGCACTTTTCACCTCCCCGACTTTTAAAAGAGGAGCATCCGATGTATCAATTGTACTGCAATCACACTTACAGTCAATCATTTCAATCAGTGGTGGTCACGTAGGAACTATTACAGTCAATCAACAAATATAAAAAGCAATAAAAAGATCGATTTCTTGGACGGTCCCGCTCTACTTAAGCACTTTTCACCTCCCTGACTTGTAAAAAGAGGGGGACATCATTCGATGTATCGATCGATGGCATATTTCTTTGAGTGGAAAATTCTTAATCGAGGCTCCTCCAAAATAAAATTTTATTATTTCTTGTCTGATCCAACGACATTTGATTTAACGTTGACGATTCGATGTTGAAACGTCGTCAATCGAATTTTGAAATGTCAATGTTAAAGTTATGCAAAAAGTTACCTATTGCAAAAGAAGTTGTTAATTTGGAAATTCTCAGCGCATTCTGCGGAAGATTAAATTTTCATCCACAACATTATTTGAGTTACAACCGGAGATAATCGCAGCCAACTAGATGATGTATTTACAGCTCGTTAAAAATAAATAACCGGCAGAATTACGCACAATAATCGTCGTGTTTCTCCACCGGAATTTATGTACCTGCATCTTGAGGACCGAGCGTATTTATGCGTTTTCCTTTACTAAGGAGGCAATTCGTATGCAAATTATCACCATTATTGTTATTACGGCAAACGCGCGGGAATTAATTCTTTCTTTGGCCGAATGTCAATAAACAACAACGGATCTCGCCTATCTATTACTTATCAAGATGCGTTCGTTCATGGCGTTCCTTCCTTCCCTACATGGCGAACGCCGCGTCGCGTCATTTGAGGACGAAAGGCGAACGACGCAAACTACAAATTGCGGGCCCGCGCTGGAAATAATTCAATTTGCATTAACATTCGTTTTTATTGCGGAAGTGCCGTGTTAGGTAATGAAAGGTGTCGATAATACGCTCCCTCACGTCGTGTACACAGGTAAAATACATGTCTATTAAGACAGGCGCAGAAGTATGCCGGGAATATAAATTGCGCAGAGAAAACACCTGCTCCGAGATGAAAACTTCTTCACTTCTCTTCGGCGGGTTAATTACATTATTGAATTTTAAACAACATTCCCTGGACGAAAAACAAATTGGATTGGAAGTAGGTCGCATCCGGGTCTTCACATGAACTTCCATATACATATTGTCACGATTACTTCAGTTTTAAGGTTTTCGAAGCCCAATTCATTTAAAATAATTAACACTGAAGACTAGGTTTATCAATAGGAAGAATTGAATTAAAGGAAGAAAAAATTGAGATTGAAATCCATCATGTCTTAGACTTTCGCCGTTGTCTTCTTAAATAAGAAACACATTAAAAAAAAATAAACCAACTTACACAACAGTTAACTTTGTCCGACCAATAAGGAGAGTATGTTGTAAAGAATTTTATTGGTCGAATGGGGCCGCGTTTGCTGCTAAGGGTTTCCGGTTGAATCTGAGAAATTTTATTCTTTTTTTTAATTCGAGTTGTTGGCTTTGGTCTTCTTCAGAAAGAAATAAAGACATAAAGACAAATAGTGATCAATTTGAAATAAGTCACCTTCACCTTCACCTTGTTACGCATTTATTTTCCTCGCTATTGTTTGCAGTCAAGTAGGCTTCCCTTCGTGCATAATTGTTTTGAGTACGGCTGACCGTCGCAAAGTGACGAGACGGTCGTATGCATCTTCTTTTCTCCGACCAGCCACGGGACGTGACAGGCGTTCAATTTTTCACGTTGTTAACGAAGCGAGTTGGGTGTTGAAACAAAGTTTTCGTTGGACTTGATTACCCTACCGTTCTTCACAGATATCATCCCTCTGCGGATCCTGCTGTTGGAGGGGATGTCAACGTAGAAATTAACATCCTATGCGAAGCTCGCTCTGTGGAGTGCAGTAAGCCATTTTGTGAGCTGTTTGTTTGCCACGGGCATTTATCGTTCGCGATCGTTAATTTTTATTTCGTTATCTCCCTTTTATCAACTCGTAGGAGGCCGAGTTGACATCGGCAGGTTGGGGTCGGGTGTTCACCCCGATTTAACCTTGTGAGCCACGTCTGAGCGCCCCCCACCTCTCCTCGTGCCTTCGCTGTAAAAGAGTCGAAGTTATTTGCCGCCTCCGAACTGTTTCGTCGCAGCCACCCCTTTCATCTTGCCCGGAGGAAATCAATCGACAGATGAGTGCTTTTCCATTTATTATTCTGTACGGTTAAAGACAAATTAAAAACTTTCTATTTACAACTTTCATGTGAGTGCTTTTCCATTTATTATTATGTACAGTTAAAGACAAATTAAAAACTTTTTACTAACAACTTTCATGGGACAAGAGTCAACTTTGAATAAGAACGTTCTTATTTTTTTCCTCTCATCTGCAGAGTTTTGCATGCGTTTCGCCAGTTGCGTTGCATTGAGCTGGACGGCGGGAATTGTCGTCTGCGAAGTCAGTGGAGAGGTGCACGCTGTTTGGGTTGCCGGGGAAGCCGTGGCCAGGGGAGGGTTTTGATCTCTTTTGTGGTGACAAAATTTTGTCTCTTTATTGCGTGTTATTGTTTTTGCAATTTTATTTTTCCTTAGTCCTGTTTTACTGTTAGCTACTTCAGAGCTTAAAAGGAAAATTTTGCAGATTTCGTCTGATGCTCTTCACGAACAACTTTTTTTTTTGTTGTTATTGTTATAATATAAGATTGTGTTGGTTTTTGTAAGCCGACACGAGAGTACTCTCGTCGAAGCGCCTCTTGCCCCTGGCTTGGGCTTTCTAACTTCAAATTCCTCAAACGACACACAAGGGAGTTGTTGTATTATCGAATTTTAAGGTGGTGCATGCTTTAATAAACGATTTATTTTTGGACTGAACTGGAGTTTATCTGTTGTACTCTGTTTGGGGCGAATATCTTTTGGGACGAACAGGCATCTATTTCCTTGTCTGTGTATCTTCGAAAATACTAGGTCGCATAATCACCGTTGGGTGGCGCCCTTTTTCGTAACATCTTTAGAGTTTTCCTGGGGCAACATAGTCTTCGAGGGAAGGACCGACCTTGCTCCGTGTCCTTCTGGCTTGGGTCGAAACGTGCTAAGCGCTCCTCTTGTCACGACAAGTGACAATTATTATAACTTTGACATATTGTCAAGGCTTAGAATTTTGGTCAAATACAGTTTTAGGGTTGATCGCATAAGGGTTAACTCATTTCTTCACTTATTAAGCACAGGTCAACAAGGAAGCTCTCATTTTCAGTACTAAATTTGGAAGGAAAAGAGGAAGGGAAGAAGAATGTGGAATCCAGTACTGCTTTCTCCTTTTCTTTTCCCATCCTTTCACAAATTAAAGAAGGAAGTTTACAAATTAGCAAAAGTCGGCATGGAAAATGGTCATTAATGCTGTTGGGTAGGGAATAAGGACAACCATCAACAAATTTAACGAATAATAGTGGCATGCTTTACAAAGAAGAGGCAAAAACTCATTAGGAAGAAGGAAGATAGATAGTATTGGAAGAACATAGGTCGCACGTACAAAGAAAACAAACAAGAAAAGAAGATGGAAGACGAAAGGACGAAAGGAAAGCAAACTGAAAAATCCGCAATGAGGAAAAAATGCTTCAAACGCAATTATTGGAAAGTTGTGAAAGAGGAAGGAAGGAAGTAGGGTAAGTTGCAAAGATGAAAAAGGCTAGGTACAGTCACAGCACAAAGAAACGAAAGTCTGGAGGGGTAAACGGCCACCAGACTTCGTCCGACCGAGAGATAAACACCGTAGCTTCGCCCGTCCGAAATTCTTGATAATACACACACCCTCATCAATTAAGTACAGGTATCGCGTTTATCTCTCATTCGGGCGAAGTCGGGTGGCCGTTTACCCCTCCAGACTTTCATTTCTTTGCGCTGTGACTGTACATTAAATAGGAGAATTTTTACTTTCATCAAAAATGTTCGAAGGAAATGAAAAAGGGGAAACCATTAACATAGAGAGCAGTCGAAAAGGAGCTAAAAGGGTAGTAAGATCATTGAATAAGATACAAAGAAGACAAGAGGGAAGAAAAAACAAAAGAGATAATTACAATTTCAGGAGATGTAAATAAGGACAGGGCCCAGTAATGGAAATATCGGAATATTGAGACGTAAGACAGTTATGAACGTTGAGTCATACAATGGATGGAATTATGATACTAAGGACTAGTTGCACCAAACACTTAAGGTTAGCTTAACTATAAAAATCATTTAGAATATGACTGGTACAATGTTGTGTAATCTCCAATGGCACATTATAAGCAATACTTAATTTCAGCTCGCTTTAAGTGTTTGGTGCAAATAGATATTATTATCATCGCATTTTTTACCATTAAGCACGAAAGAATCATTCGTCTAAAGTGGTAACCAAAAAGACAGAAAAAAAAACCATTAGAAAGGTAGTTGGAAGAAATTAGGTAGAACCGACGCAAAGCATAAAAAAGGAATTTTAAAAGAAGAATGTGAACTAGTAATCAGTGAAGCAAAGTTAAAATCAAATCAAATAGGTGGAATAAATCAGGAAATGTGAAGGAAGATGAGAGAAGAAGGGAAAGCAATACGAAGATGAAATAAAATGTTGCACACCGAAAAATATCGAAGGGTAAACAATATAAGGAAGGAAATGGATGATATTATAAGCATTGACGGAGTACATTTTTACTTTTGACATGAAACAGACGTAAGAAATTAAGAAGCAAGCCTCATACCTATACTTTATTTAGAAGACCAACAACTTCGTAGAAATGAGTTTTACGTATTGCGAAGAAAAAAAGAATTTCAGAAAAGCTGATGTAAATAGTGTTTTGGACTGGTTTTTTTTGCAGTTTAAAATGAGACTCTGATATGTGGGGAACAATATTATTTAAAAAAATCATCTACATTCATGGTTTATTAAATCAAATCTGATTTTTAAGAATGATTGACATTCGGCAGAAAATTTGGACAATTTAGGACGATGGGTAAAGCATAGATCATTTGGGTAAACAATTACGAAAAACTGCACCAGTTCGCTTGGTTTCATGATAAAAATGCACAACAGGTGCGCATCATCGACGACGAGTGTCACAGTTTAATCGTCACGGGCGCTCGTAAATTATCTCTGGCCGGGTCGAGAGTGACTCGTTAATTTGTGGAGGGCCCAGAGAGCCCCGGCCTGACAAGGGCCGAGGAGCAGGTAGGCCGAAGAGGAGGAGCGTGCGAATACCTCGGGCACATTTCTTAAAATTTTTATTGTGTTTGACTTTCACAACAGTACTCGGAAAAATTTCTCGTTCTCACAATAAGAGAGGAGGCCCAGGTAACAAGTTTCGGGGTCCTCGAAAGAAGGACCAGCTTCCCTGATCACCTCCTCCCCTCCATCGTGCAACGCTATTTTTAGGCTTTTGTTAATGCTAAAATGCGTGTGTACATACGTACGACTATAATACGAATACGACCTCAGGAGAAAACTCAAATTGAAATTCCTATATAATAATTCTCAAAATACCAAACAGATTACGACGTCGCTCGCGTCGTGCTCCCATTTGGTTTCAAATGTAAATAGCGACCCTCGAAGAATGCAAACTGTTACGGTGCAGAATTTTTATTACAGAGCGAAAATGCGTAAATTATCGGAAACTAAAACGCGAGGTGACGACGTTGAACATGCTATGTAAAAGCAACTAACGTTCTTGGCTTTTTTTTCATCGAGTAATCAGTGAAAGTGTTGAAAATTCCATGCCCAACTGCGTCATATAAGAATAGCATAAGTGTCACAAAAACTAAATTTAAACTGAATGTAAAATTGGTAAACGCGAGTTACGTAGTGTTAAGAAGAGAAGCGATCTCTACATTGCAATACATTTTTTTTTAATTGCCTGATTAGTTGTGCCATTAATACCTAATTATACAATACTTACTCCTCCTCTTCAATGTCGAAGCCCTTTAATCTAATTTACAATTTGCTCATTCTATATTGTTTTCGACTTTCAATTCCCTTTACTTTTCCTTCATTACCTCAATTTTTCATATTCCTATTCTTCCAAGTCTTGTTCCAGGCATTCTTAATGCACGCATTGATTTAGATGATGCATTACTCCTTTCTGTTACCACTAGGCTCGGTATGTCATCTAAACCCGGCCATCAGGCGGTAGTTTTTTTTTTATTACAGCTTGCTGACAGAATTTTAACTTTTTCGAAAAGGCTCGCTTCCTAAATACTTAGGTTAGTTTCCGTGTAAATCGCTTTCTAAATACTTAGGTCAATTTCAGTATAATTCACTGGCCCCTACTCTGATGATTGTGAGTGAGTTCCAACCTTCGATTCGCCCGTATTGCCGAATTATTCGCCATAGTATTTCTGAAAATAATTTTTTATCTGGTAGCCATTGTTAGTCATCAAAGTTGCCAATATAATTCGATATTTTGGCGGTCGATTTTGCTAAGAGTTTGTAGTGAATTTTGCGTTAGAAGGAGGGCTGCACTGACCTTCTGTTTCGTCCATCACCGCGAGTTGTCCTAAAGCCTCAGCACTAGACGTAATCAACTGCGTTCATATTCGCTCCAAATATTGTGGAGAGCTCTTAAGCATATTATAACTTCGAATCACGCCAGTTTAATTACAGTTGTTCAAGTTATTGGCATGGCCATTCGATTCTACCGTTCATAAATCTTTCTGTTGCTTTACATTTGTTGGACTGAGTTGGTAAGTTTTCTTGTTTCCTTCTTGGAAATTTATTTAGTGTTCCTTGTTTACTTGTAGGCAATTTTTGGTCCGCTGCCTTTTACCGGCAAGCTTTTATCGAATCAAGAACACCTACCGGACGATTAGCCACCTCTAAGACCTCTCAAGTATACGGCTTGTCTAAGATCTAGGTCCTACATCGGACTATTTTGCTGTTCCTTAATAAAGCACCTTGCTGCTTGCACTATAGAACGCTTGGACCCGGCATATTATACTGTGCGGTCCTCTTAACGTGAACATCTTCGTTCAAACTTCCGTTTTTCGTATTCACTGTGAATCATCGTTGCGAGTCGTATATTCCAGAATATTATTTCCATTCAAGTGTCGAATACGTCAAGTCATGTTTATGTAATTTTGCCCATTCATTCCGTTTTACTTTGGTTTTGTCAATTTAATTCAATTTCATTCAATTTATTTCAGTGTAATTCAATTTAATCAATAGTTTTTGCTTGTTTTTTTGAGTTTTTAGGATTAGTTTTCATAAAATTTTGAACTATTACAGTTCACTGTGAGACGAAAGGAAATTTCCTTACGTACCATCGTAATCATAAAAATCGACTACACCGAAGTGAAATAGATACTTCCATTTTCAAACCGTTTAGCTGTCTAACGTTAATTTTGACAGTGTTTGTCATCTATTTGTCAACCTGTAAATTCTCACCTATTTTAATTGCGCGCAAAATGTTGCAGAAATAATTGCAGTATCAGTTCCAATACCTGCAAGTACTCGAGAACTGATTCTTTTGTAATTGCGAGTGAATTATTATTTTTATTTGTTTTGCCAAGATGACTTTAACGTCAATATGACAAAATTTCCTTTTGAAGCACGGTTCAATCAACAACTATTTTGATTGTTGTCGGTTTTTGTAATTACGATGGTACATATCAATTTATGTTTATGTCTTTTTTAAAATATATTGAGCTTAATCAATATCAAACTTTGACTTGACGTTTTTTGTGATGTTATTGCTTCTTCATCTTTTCACATTATTGAATTGTTGTGTGGATACCTCTACGTTTTTTTTCCTGAAGTTTGTATTAGATATATCTTTGGTGTCTTTACTTCAGTTGGCGACCATCGGTTAAAAATTTTAAATAGTACTCTATTGTGGTATTCTTCATTTCCTTTTTTTTGTCCACGACCCTCTCTCGGAAACGCTTGAGCTGCCGCTGGCATTACGCAGTATCCGCCGGTGACGCCGACAACAGTTCATTTTTGAGGAAGGTAAGAGCTGCCCCGTTGTATGTACACTATCACTAACGCGGTTTTACGATTGGCGTCCAACCGTTACAATTGGCAATTTACACGGTTTTGACATAAGGATTTAAGTTGGAGATATAACACCGATTTATTACAAAAAGACTCCTATTTTATACAATTTTTCAGTCGTGCTCTAAAAAGTAGGGAAATTTGACTTCACTACTTACACACCATAAAGAACATGACCTTGGGCAAGTAAGAAACTCCGAGCGATAAAGATGGAAGTTTTCTAAAAAGTGGCTTCTCCTATCTTGATAAACGTTTCGGAATCATGAACTTGCACGAATAAATAGAAAAGAGCACAAGCTATGAAAATGAGATATATAAGAAAGATTGAAGGAAAATAAAACTCGGATGGATGAAATAAAAAAATAATAATAAATTTGAGAGGGAATTGAATGCGAAAGCAAGAGATTAAGTAGTCAGTTTTAAAGTGGTTGTAAAAGGAATGAAGTAGGGCGGAAGGGGATTACTTTCAGTCTAAGTTTAAACTTCCAGTTTTAATCAACATGGATGTGAGGCTGCTGAAGCTCTTTCTTTTTTCCATTCATTCCCTTGTTTTGTCGCTGCTCTGTCTCTCTCCACGTATCAGTATCTTTTCGGTCTAACTTTAAACTTCCCTTTAACGCGGTAGTTTAAATTTAGGCTGAGGAGAGCCTCATGGCAGGTGGAGAGAGATAGGGCAGCGAGAAAACAGGGAAAGTAATGCGAAGAAGCTATGACGATAGTCCTGGATGAGAAGAAATTGAATGGATTTTGGAAGAAAAACAGAGAATGGCTGTCTCAGCTCCACCAGCCTTATCCAGGTAACGCTTAGAAGAGGCAAAAGAGTTAATTAAGTAAGCAATTAGTGAACTTCCAAAACTTAGAAGTAGTATTTGCATTCCATTTTGGTTCTGAAAGGTTTTTCTCAAAACTCTGTGGATAAGGCGCGTTTACGTTAATGACATGCATATCTAAATATGGACAGAGAAAAAGGATTTGAAAGAAAACAAAACGCAAGTGAAAGACGACCCAATTTTTTAACCTACAGCAGTAAAATCCAATGAAAGCTAAAAAGTACGTTTTGGAAAGCAAAAGAAGACGGATACGCAAGTAATAATTGAAGATGAAGTGAGACGAGGAATATTCATTGGGTCACCTTTAAAATTCCTCACTATTTTGGTTTATGAATAGTTTAACAATTTATTCTTTCAATCTAAGCAAGGATGACTTTCTTCACTGGCGTAACCAAACATACACCAACTTGTGTCATTGTCGTTCTGACTGGTAAAGATATTTTTGGACATTTACATTAAACCAAATTAGTGCTTTTCCAAAAGAAGAGCTCTTTTGCGAAACTAGACGAAGGACGGTATGGGAAACAGAGAGGAGCAACATTTAACCACGCCAAAGACTTTCGACCACGTCACCATTGGCGAAAAAATCTAGTAAAAGTGAAACTGATTATGCAATTCTACAATATACCAAATTAGTGCTTCCTCAAAGGAGAAGCTCTTGCGAAACTAGACGAAAGACGGTGTTGGAAACATATAGCAACAAGTGCTTTCTCAAAGGAGAAGCTCTTGCGAAACTAGACGAAGGACGGTGCTGGAAACATACAGCAACATTTAACCACGCTAAAGACTTTCGACCACGTCACCATTGGCGAAAAAATTTAGCAAAAGTGAAACTGATTATGCAATTCTACAATATACCAACTTAGTGCTTTCCCAAAGGAGAAGCTCTTGCGGAACTAGACGAAGGACGGTGTTGGAAACATATAGCAACATTTAACCACGCCAAAGACCTTCGACCACGTCACCATTGGCGAAAAAATTTAGCAAAAGTGAAACCGATTATGCAATTCTACGGCTCGAGAGCTTAGAAATATAAGGGAGATATGTTGGGAGTTAATTATAATACAAATTAATAAAAAAAATCATCTGGAGGAAATAGAAATTCTGTAAAGGAAACATCTGCATTGTCAATTAATCAAAAAGCGATTTTTGGTGGACGTGTTAATTAACACGCCAACATTTTTTCATTGTTTACCTCCGTGCTTGCGGTTTACTTAAGGTCACGTTGTTGTTAATGAGCGAGCGTCAAAGAAATCGGCAAATATTTAAAAGGACGCGCGTGACACGTTTTGATAAGATCAAGCGTAAACGTTTCCTTTTTCGTCGACTCCTGCAATTTTTTCATCATTGCTCCTCTTTCGGAAGAGGTACTGTACGTACGAATCCCGCATGGCCTACCTTGACCCTCTTCCGATAGAGATCGGCCATCGCGTCTTCGATCAATCAATGGCGCGCTTTATTGGGCGCAAATTCGCGCGTCACATGAGCACAGATAGCAAACAACAAATTGCGCCGGTGAGTTTCTCCTTATCTGGATTGTAAATTTCGTGTGCGGCTGGCTGGCGTGCAAGCAAACAATCCGGATGAGTTATTAGAAGTGAAAAAAGAACGTTCGCTCGCTCGCTCCTCCTCAGATTAGCTCCAAGTTTTCGAGCCAGCTCAACTTCTTCATTATGGCCAAAGAGTTGTAAAGAAAACCGACTGTTACGCAGTTTCCCCTAAAAATGTGAACTACCTTCACAATTAACAAAAAGGCAAAGTAGAAATTAAAGATCATGGAAATATATCGAAGCAAACCTCACAAGAAAATTTCAATGAAAAGAAGAAGAAGGAAAACGAAAAGATCTTTAGGTCGTAGCTCACTCAAATATTTTAAACGTTTCATGTATCTTGTTCTGTTACTCTATGTAGAACGTATAGAGTAACTGAGGCATTCGCTTCCTTGGGGACTAAAGCAAGACGGGAGTTTTCAAACATTGCTGTTTGTTCTGCAGTATAGCAAAACTGAACTTGAAAGTTTTTGACGTAATGCAATTAACCACTTGCGATGAAACTTTTGCCTCCCGTTTTCACTTGGCTTCGCCAATTTCTAAAATATACGGGATGTCCACGGATTAAGCACATAAAACTGCAAAACATTGCCCACTTAACAAAATCTCTGTTTTCGATCTCTATTTTCATTAACGAAAAAGTTACCACCCATAGTAGCCTACTCAATCTGGGACACACTGTACATTTTGTTTTGGATACGTCGAAAAAGACACTGTCGATGGTCAACACGAAAGACTCTTAGATACTGCAACGATAGGTAAACTCTGGAGTACCTCAAGGCTTCATTTTAGGTTCTGTATTGTACGTAAATTATGCCATTCTCTTATGAGTTGGAATTCAACACTATGTATCACTAAAGAGAGGCTCCTATATTACCCTTTCCCCTACTAGCACTTAAACTCAGCTGTAACTAAAGTTAAGATAGAGCAAAGGCAGGGATCAGACCTTTACTAAAAGTATTTGAATCCATTACCTTTTTTTTTTTAATTAATTCAAGCAAATCTAATGTTTTTGGATAAAAATCGATATTATGATCAGTCACTCTTGATAGAGTATTAAGGCCCAGAGTTTTCAATTTTAAAGTATATTGTTGATTAGGGTAACTCGGAGATTTCTAGGAGTACCTAGTAGGCCCGATTAGCTTGAAACCGCCAAAAGATGCGTTCGTCACTGTTATACACTTAAGAGCCATCGTTATTTCGGTGGGCAACTTGGTTCTAGTTTCAAATCAGACAGAAATGCTGTGCGAACAGCTGTACGTTATTGGATAACGAGCATTCACAGACTGCATGTCTCTCTCATCCTTCAAAATGGAAGCTTAAGGACACTTCTTCTAAACATACCTGTACGGGATCAAAAACTTAAATTCTTGTTATGTGATTTGTTAATCTTATCATTTTCTAAATATTGCGGTACGGCTTACTCCTGCTTACAAAAATTGAACTCATCAACTCGTGCTTGCGGTTTACTTACGGCATAAGTGGGCCAACTGGTTGACTGTATCACAGGGATGATCTGGATTATTTGGCAGCACGCTTTTATTATGAAACTGTTACATTCAGTACACCATCATGTTTAGGTACCGCTACTCTTAAAACCGATGTCCATAACATTAATAATAATTAAAGTCGAATCTTCTCTGATGAGAATTGCATGGCCTTTCATCTTTAACCGGGCACTGTGAAAATTGCAAATTATTTCTGGAACACACATTAACAATTTCGCATTTGTTTAAATGTTTGTTATAACGACGTTACTTCGAAATTACTTTTTAGACAAAATAAGTTCTGTTACACCAGTAATTAATTAACTATGTCAGTGTAGTTGGAGTATTTTATTTTATGAATTACGAGAAACGTATGTTTGGTTGCCTAATGTGGATCACCGCGTGGATCTTTCTTAAACATTATTGAAAACCCTGTATTTCTTTTTCTAAAAAAAACGACTTCTGCGTCTTTCATTTTCTCCGCGTATCATTTTTTCTTTCGCCGATAAACTTATTATTATTGCTTTTAATGTTCATTTTATTTTATTTGATTATATTCGGGAAACCAACGGAACGTGCGTTCCAACAACGGTTTCCATGAAAGATACAAAAGCACATACATGTAATAGTACAGAAAGAGAATTGACGCACAAATATAGAACGAGATTAGTTGAAGTAATACTTAACATACATCGTAGATCAAAAATACAGTGTGAGGAGTATAAGGGTACGAGCCTGACGAACTTAAAACGCAACCCAACTTACAATTTTCATTGAACTCTGGATCTAAATTGTATGTTGGGTTGCATTTTAGGTTCGTCAGGCTCGTACTCTTATGATACTCATCTTGTATATGTATTCACTCGTATGAATGTGGTACTTTTAATATTTGGTTTACAGTCGAGGTCAGCCTAGCCAGCGCGACGTGGAAAATATCGATATCATTCGCATCATTCGTTGTCTAATGTGGATCACCGCGTAGGTCCTTCTTAAACATTATTGAAAACCTTGTATTTCTCTTTCTAAAAAAAAAACTACTTCTGCGTCTTTCATTTTCTCCGCGTATCATTTTTTCTTTAGCCAATAAACTTACTATTATTGCTTTTAATGTTCATTTTATTTTATTTGATTATATTCGGGAAACCAACGGAACGTCCGTCCCAACAACGGTTTCTACGAAAGATACAAAAGTACATACATGTAATAATACAGAAAGAGAATTGACGCACAAATATAGAACGAGATTAGTTGAAGTAATACTTAACATACATCATAGATCAAAAATACAGTGTGTGGAGTATAAGAGTACAAACCTGACGAACTTAAAACGCAACCCAATTTACAATTTTCATTGAACTCTAGATCTAAATTGTATATTGGGTTACATTTTAGGTTCGTCAGGCTCGTACTCTTTTGCTACTCATCTGGTATAATTCTTCACACGTATGAATGTGTAGTGGTAGTTTACTTGTACTTTTAATATTTGGTTTACAGTCGAGGTCAGCCTAGCCAGCCCGACGTGGAAAATATCGATATCATTCGCATCATTGGTTGTCTAATGTGGATCATCGCGTGGCTCCTTCTTAAACATTATTGAAAACCCTGTATTTCTTTTTCTAAAAAAAAAAAACGAGTTCTGCGTCTTTCGTTTTCTCCGCGTATCATTTTTTCTTTCTCCGACAAACTTACTATTATTGCTTTTAATGTTCATTTTATTTTATTTGATTATATTCGGGAAACCAACGGAACGTCCGTCCCAACAACGGCTTCCACGAAAGACTCAAAAGTACATACATGTAATAATACAGAAAGAGAATTGACGCACAAATATAGAACGAGATTAGTTGAAGTAATACTTAACATACATCGTAGATCAAAAATACAGTGTGAGGAGTATAAGAGTACGAGCCTGACGAACTTAAAACGCAACCCAACATACAATTTTCATTGAACTCTGGATCTAAATTGTATGTTGGGTTGGATTTTAGGTTCGTCAGGCTCGTACTCTTATGATACTCATCTTGTATATGTATTCACTCGTATGAATGTGGTACTTTTAATATTTGGTTTACAGTCGATGTCAGCCTAACCAGCCCGACATGGAAAATATCGATATCATTCGCGACGTAGTTGAAAGAATAACACCATCTATAAATTGGTGAATTTGTGCCGATATTCGCTCTTTGACTATCAATGTAAAAAGTCATCGGATACCTAGATTCGCATTTTGGTACGCAAAAGTTGAACTGTGTTAGTAATTCTTGGCAATCAATGTAATTATTCATTACCAGGGAACGGAATTGTATATTTTGTTCGATTAAATACAAACGAAGCGGCAAACGTATAACGCTCCAGCGACGCGTCAATACGCACACGCTCGTTGCCGCCTCGTTCTAAATAAACCGAACAAAATATATAATTCCGTCCGTATTCATTGCTTTATGAAACAAATATGATATCCGCAGCAACGCGTCTCTGTTCCAGAGAGAGGAGATTGATTAAGAGAGACTTGAATTTTCACGAGAAAACATGTATTTTAAAAAATTTAAAATTTATTTTGCAACTTTCAATTTTACTTTTGTAAACGTTATACCGGGTGTAATCAAATTAGTTTCACATATTAATACTGCAAGTTCTTTGTCATGTAAGAGAATTAATGCCGCAATTATCAAAAGGTCTAACTCAAAAATAAAAAAATGACCTACTAAAGGAGTGTTGGTACTTTTGTTTGAGAATCTCTGGTCGATCGTGCGTAAAGACATCATAAAATAAAACTCCAGCAAAAGTCAAGGTCAAGTGCTTGATCGCATTTTTAAAAGGTGTGATGTTTTATGTAAACACAATATCAGATTCATAGTGTCCCGGTGGTTGCCCACGTGTGCAATTTGATTAAAGAAGACCATTTTAAATCTACTCTCACTGATTACAAAATTAAATTTGTTTTATTGAACAATATTTAGATATTAGTATGAATTACATAAACATAAACTTTATTCTTTATTGAGTAACTAAAGATTCTTCAATAACGATAGTTTAAATAAATAAATAAATACGTAAAATGAAAAGATATTCGACAATAATTTAAGTAAAAGATAGGTTCTTTGTCAGGTGCTCCTCGATGTCTTTTATTTGTACAGTGTAAGCAAAACAAAATAATCAAACCATAAATGAAGGGACGATGAATACCGACGTGCGTTGTTTCCGACAATTTTTAGAATGTTACCTTAAATATTTTTATTTTCTAACTTTTACTTACTCTTTTGTCAGCAGAAAATTGACTTAATTAATTCAGTAAGTAGCGCCACAAACGCGATGGATGTTTATTTTCTTTTCTTATAGAATTGCTGAGCGAAGATTTTATTGACCCAGTGCCCTTCATTTCGATGACGCTTTATTGCTTTATGTTTTGTTTATACTGTAACGTTTTGCTTAGAAAAATCCACACACAATCGGTCAGAGGTTCTCAAACAAAAAGACTCTGGGCTCTTGTGGGACTTAATTTCTTTCATTCTTCACCAAAGAAATTAAGATATGCAGAATTCATTTTCTTAAGTCATGAAGAACTTACAGTTTTAATATGTGAAACTTATTTGATGACACGCTGTATATACTGAGGAGTCCATGTAACGGAGCAATGTTGCAAATTGCAAGAATAAAAGTATTTATAAAAATGTATAATAGAATTTAAAACGGTAAAAGGCCTGGAAATTCTGCATGCACATAAAACAGAATATTTTGAAAGCTTTTCCGGTTATTGATTCTATATGATGTTGGAAACTCAATCTGGAGTCAAAAATAACTCCAAGATTAATCAATTAATTTAAATTAATTTGGGAAACTTTGGACAAGGGGATATCCTCAATTTTATAAGTATAATCTATAAAATATTTTTCCCGAGTGAGTAACATAGTTGTTTTATTATATTGTAACAAGTATTTGCGGAAGAAATTTTACTAAAACATTTGATTTGTGCTGGAATGATTAACTTTGTCAGAGAAGTCATAATGTAGTGAACTGATACGGGGTTGATACAGATGGGATCGGATGAAATCATATTTAAAGTCATTTTCTTTTGATTTTTTGATTTTCCAAATGACTCTCCCCCTTGACATACGACATTTCCGAGACAGGAAAATAATGACGACAAATAGGGAAACACAATTGACAAAAGGGAAAAGACTGTAATTGGGGTACGAGATTATATAGGGTCCAGCAAAATGCGTTACATATTTTATTTTCTTGATAAATTGAGAACTATCTGAGTTATCATAGGGACCATATTTTAAAATTATTTAGTATATTCTGTAAGCACTTCAAATTTATTTACAATTGCTTAAATTTTACAAGATGTTTGAAATGAATTATAAATTTTGTGGCACCTTATATATCATGGAAATGATATTTTCACAACATGACAAGTTTTAAGTTGGTCAATATTTTGTGTGTGCTGTAGACAATTCGGGCATACCCGGTCACTGTGAAATAAAACAATTCTTGTGTGATCCTCTTGAACTGGTCATACATGATCTAATTCGAAAGCAGCTTTTATATTTCCTACTATGAATAGCATTGTATAAACCAAGAATGTTGCATAACATTAATCAGGATAGCTAACACTGTGGAACAAAGTAAATTGAGAGTAAAAGTGGTCAGTACACACCGTGCTTTTCGTTGATTTATTTATAAAAAAAAGTATGCATGTAGTGCTTATGGCTGTACAAATAGACATAGTGTTGACAATTCTTTGACAATGTGAGTTTAGTTAGATGTTATTGGTGTTATATTATATTGCTGTATCACTCCAAATCATCAGAATGACTTTCTAGGTAACCATAACTTTCGTACACATGTGAAGGATTAATAAAAGAATTCTTTCACTATAGATACGTCCTTCCCCCCAAGCGAGAGCTCGATATAAGGGAATTTTAAGGGATGGAAATTGTGGTAGATGAATTAAACGATATACTAAGCAGTAGGAAAGCTCGCTTCATAATCATGCCGACACTGAAGCAATCCAGCGCAGCGGTTCAATCGGGTTGAATTTTTTTTCTTTCTTAAATTAGAATCGTCTTCGATTAGACCAACGTCTACGTATTTTTAATTTACGAAATTATTTCGAACCAAAAAAACGTTCGGCTTAATTTTTCCGCCATCGATTTCGTTCTAACGTCAGCTCGTCAAAGCACGAAACGTCGCGATAAAAATAAACGAACGCCCTTCAAAGCGTCGGGGGCGGCGGTGGAAAAGAGCGATTCGTTTCATTAAGAAACAAAATCGACGTAATTAAAATCTTATCCGACGGCCGTAATTAAAATTTTATCGACGCGCCGCGTTGTCGCAATTAATTTTTTCCTCGGCCGAGGCGGCGCGGCGCAGGAAATTAAAACATTTTGGCGGAAATGTATTTTTTTCGCATCGAGTTTCAGATCACTCCAAAATCGAAATTTTTTCTTTTGTACAGACAATTTTCAGGAGGAAATTTAAGAACAAACATGGAAGAATACGCATACACATAGAGTTATAGAGTTGTCCATAAAATTATGACGTTTTCTTATAAGCAAAAAAAAAAAAAAAAACAAAACAATAGTTCGCCTGTCTAAAAGCAGACCCCGACGTAACAAACACCCGTAATTTTTGACGCGCCCGTCACTCAACGAAAGTCAACAAAAGCCGCATTCAGACGCGCGTATGTGCGCAGAGTATCGAATTAATTTTCGCTCTTATTCACACCAGCGCCTCCTTTGTGTCAGGACCGGGCGAGGGAGGGTGAGCCTGGCGCATAAAAGAATTTTATTTCGTTTTATTAGAAACATATTTTGACGCTCGGCGCAAGCTCAAGGTCACGAGAAACAGAAAACTTGCACTTAAACCAACCAAGAGACGTTTATCATAGAATCAAAGTCCTAACTTCAAGAAACCTTGATGGTGATCTTAACAGAGCGAAACGTTGAATCACTATCAATTTCAAGAATCTGTAAGAGCTTGAAGAATATTTTGATCCAATGAAATATCAAGAGTGACCTACAGCTATAAATTTAAGAAAAATTTTGAAACAGTCTGAGCAGAAGGAAAAGTCATAATTATCATCATTGGCCAGAAGATGCTCATTTTGAGCAGTGAAGTGTACCTGCAAACTTCAGGATGATTTTAGTACGCTCAGGCGTGATAGTGTATCTACTAATTTTAAAAATTCCCGAAATTTGAAGAAAGGGTAAACTGAGAAACACCGAACTGATGTGTACCTAATTTCCGAGGATTAAATACAATTTCAAGAAAGAGAAATTGATGACGTTTTATTTTTATTTCAGGAACTTCTCGGCAGGATTGGAAGATGGTTTTCATCACGCAAAATGTCGCTGTGAATAATATTTAATTGCGTCGCAGCTTTTCAGGTTGTAATCAGTTAGAAAAGACGTACACAAAGCCTACTCGGAACCATAAAAAAAAATGTATCAGGATTTCGCATAGGTAAGACACACCCGCGAGTAAAGATTTCTGTAAAAAAATGCAAACGAAAAGTCGATCAAAAATTTGCGATACTTAAATCAACCATTCCTTGGGGGTGACCGTCGTGATGGCGTAAGTCATATTCGAATCTTAGGCAAGTGAGGTCCGTCATACGTAAAAATCAACGGAAAGAATAGTCAGTAAGGTGTAAATGCAATTTTTGAAGTTTCATCTTGTTCCACTAGAAGCACTCGAAGCGTCGAGCACCTTCCTTAGGACTCTATTCTGAATTCACGTGTGGCTTATCGCTGCGTGGCACAGCTACATATTCCAAAGTGCCCTGGTGGACCGAAACCCCATCCGAGTTTGTTCCAGCCCGTCCCCGTTGCAACGGACCAGGACAATTGCGATTGTTGCTCTTTTCACGCAAATTATGATTGAATTGAATTGAAGATTCTTACTTTGAACAGTAAAGTCAGTTAGAAAAGACGTGCACAAAGCCTCTTCGGAACCATAAAAAAATGTATCAGGATTTCGCACAGGTAAGACACACCCGCAAGTAAAGTTTTCTGTAAAGAAATGCAAACGAAAAGTCGATCAAAAATTTGCGATACTTAAATCAACCATTCCTTGGAGGTGACTCGTCATGACGTCGTAAGTCATATTCGAATCTTAGGCAAGTGAGGTCCGTCATACGTAAAAATCAACGGGAAGAATAGTCAGTAAGGTGTAAATGCAATTTTTGAAGTTTCATCTTGTTCCACTCGAAGCACTCGAAGCGTCGAGCACCTTCCTTAGGACTTTATGTAGCTTCAGACTCCAAAGTGCCCTGGTGGACCGAAACCCCATCCGAGTTTGTCCCAGCCCGTCCCCGTTGCCACGGACCAGTACACTTGCGATTGTTGCTCTTTTCACGCAAATTATGATTGAATTGAATTGAAGATTCTTACTTTGAACAGTGAAGTCAGTTAGAAAAGACCTGCACAAAGCCTCTTCGGAACCATAAAAAAATGTATCAGGGTTTCGCATAGGTAAGACACACCCGTAAGTAAAGTTTTCTGTAAAAAAATGCAAACGAAAAGGCGATCAAAAATTTGCGATACTTAAATCAACCATTCCCTGGGGGTGACTCGTCGTGACGTCGTAAGTCATATTCGAATCTTAGGCAAGTGAGGTCCGTCATACGTAAAAATCAACGGAAAGAATAGTCAGTAAGGTGTAAATGCAATTTTTGAAGTTTCATCTTGTTCTACTTGAAGCACTCGAAGCGTCGAGCACCTTCCTTAGGACTCTATTCTGAATTCACGTGTCGCTTATCGCTGGGTGGCGCAGCTTCAGATTTCAAAGTGCCCTGGTGGATCGAAAACCCATCCGAGGTTGTTCCAGCCCGTCCCCGTTGCCACGGACCAGTACAATTGCGATTGTTGCTCTTTTCACGCAAATTATGATTGAATTGAATTGAAGATTCTTACTTTGAACAGTGAAGTCAGTTAGAAAAGACCTGCACAAAGCCTCTTCGGAACCATAAAAAAATGTATCAGGGTTTCGCATAGGTAAGACACACCCGTAAGTAAAGTTTTCTGTAAAAAAATGCAAACGAAAAGGCGATCAAAAATTTGCGATACTTAAATCAACCATTCCCTGGGGGTGACTCGTCGTGACGTCGTAAGTCATATTCGAATCTTAGGCAAGTGAGGTCCGTCATATGTAAAAATCAAGTGCAAGAATAGTCAGTAAGGTGTAAATGCAATTTTTGAATTTTCATCTTGTTCCACTCGAAGCACTCGAAGCGTCGAGCACCTTCTTTAGGACTTTATTCTGAATTCACGTGTGGCTTATCGCTGGGTGGCGTGGCTTCAGATTTCAAAGTGCCCTGGTGGACCGAAAACCCATCCGAGTTTGTCTCAGCCCGTCCCCGTTGCTACGGACCACTACATTTGCGATTGTTGCTCTTTTCGCGCAAATTATGATTGCTCTTCCTCTACAGGCTTTACCTTTAGGCTTCGAGCTTAAGTTTTGAGTATCACTTATCATATCTACTTTGCATCTAATTTACATTCTGGTAACATAACGGAAGTTGTGTATTACTAAACTCTTTGTTAGTGAAATTTTGGTTTGTAAACGTATGTATGTGTCAAATTATACTCTATCAATCTGTAATCTTATGATTGTGAGTCAAGTAAAGTAACGAAGTTGATGATAAGTGATGATAGTGTTTAGTTGAAAAATTACCAGCCAACTAGTCGTCTAAATAAAAAGAAAAAAAAACTGTTCGGTAGGAGGAAACGATTTTGATGAATGAAACCTCTCCTGTCTGTCGATATGTATTAACGGACCCGGCTTATTTTCCAGAACAATAATTTATTGTATTTTGTAAATTGCAAGAATTTACGGTCTGTACCTGTTGACTGACACTTACAATTGCCCCGAGGGATTTGCTTACGCCCCCTTTTCCTGTCCCGGTAGTCTCCATTGAAAGTAATTCCTGGAAGATAGTTGCAGAACAAACGCCAACCGAGTTCCCGGTAGTGGTATTATTCAGTTAATCCTTCAGGCACCCTCAAGCAGCACGATAATAATATGCAATAACCCCATTAACTCTTCGCTTTTACCATGGGGGTCCGTTTATGTACGTATGTATTTGTATTTTAGAAAAATTTTGTGCAAATCGTTTTTGATTGCAGTGAGAACCTCGAGCAGCCTCTGGACAGCTGTTTCAGCCCTGCTTGGGGCTTCTTCAGCAGAAACGTAGCTCGACATTCCCACTGCAGACCAAAAACGACTTGCCCAATTTATTCGCAAATGCGATGTAAGAATGGTGAACATATAAAATAGCGACATCTTACCATCGCTTTTTGACCTAACATTGCAGTAGGATAGACAAATTGAAGCGGGATTTGCTCCTAATGAGTCCCCCATGCAAGGCGGCCATGCTTGCTGTCAAAGCATAAAATCTTTCATTATGCTTTGACAGCAAGCATGGCCGCCTTGCATGGGGGACTCATTAGGAGCAAATCCCGCTTCAATTTGTCTATCCTACTGCAATGTTAGGTCAAAAAGCGATGGTAAGATGTCGCTATTTTATATGTATGTATTTGTGTATGTACGTGTGTGTCTGTGTGTGTGTGTGTGTGTGTGTGTCACAGCACGTTTGCATTCCGGGACGTCTGAAGTTAATTACGAGTATTTATTGTTGCCGGGGCGATCTGCTCATTTTGTTATTACGCAAAAACAAAAACAGAAAAAAAAGAAACTACAAGACAAAAGAAGAGCGAAACACCATTATTATAATATCGTCGTTGTTTATGGAGGGATTTTTATTTATGCGTTTTCCAGGCGAAGGCCCCCGGCCGCAATAAATAAACAATAAATACAGTTGTGACAACAAACACGGAATCACATTATCAAAACATTATGCCGGCGAAAAAATAAATATTTGGAGAGCGCGCCCGCCGACGTATTTATCGGTTCGTTATATTTTCGTAATTATCGAGAGAGGACGGCTCTGTTTTGACCCAGTATTCTGTATACACACAATCTCGCCTGCACCTTTCGGTTTTTTCTTAATTGCATATTGAAGAGAAAACATTTTTTTCTTTAAAGAACAAGGAAAAAAATTAAACCCGCAATAATTTAGATATGTATGTACAACGACGTTCACCAAAATTGATACCATTTGACAGTTTCGCATCCCTTGTTCTTAAGGGTGTGGTTCGCATGCAGGAGTATCATGTACCATTTACGTTGAGCGTAGTAGTACATATTTTGCAATGTGCAGATACGTCTCTTCTCGTATGCGCTCGAGAAAGATTGGGTAAGCAGCAGAAGTAAGAAAATGCAATAATTTCTTCCCTTCAACAAAATCAGTTCCCAACACGTACAAGAACCGTACCATCTACTTCATTCTTCTGCAACTAACTACGCATATCCACAAATGTTATCCTGATATAATTAGCAAAGAAACATTAAGTTCACCACGCAAACATTACAGAAAGATTATCCTTAATAATAAAATGACTGCCAACGCACAATTTATAAGTAAATCAAAAAAACAAACAGCTGGCCTCTTGGAAAGTAATAAGAAATAATAACCTCCATAAAAAATCTTCTCAGTCAAACTCCTTAAATGCTGACGACTTTAATGAATTTTTTACCAAAGTTGCAAGTAATATTATTTCCACCATACCATCGCCTACTTCAGAAATCTTAAGTAAAACTCATCCTTTGAAAGATAATGCATCACCACCGTTTAATTTCAAAAAGATAAGCTTTAACCAGATGCGAGATATTATTACCAATATGAAGAATAGCACGAGTTTAAACGCGTTTTCATTAAATTCTAAGACAGTCAAAATAATAAAAAATTTAATAATTATACCACTCTGCAAGATAATAAATGAGTGCATTTCTAAGAACACTTTTCCTGATTGTCTTAAAATTGGGAGAGTCGTCCCGGTATTTAAAAAAGGTAGCAGTGAAGACATTACAAACTATAGACCAATTTCAATCATTCCAGTCTTTGGTAAGATATTTGAAATAGTGCTTAAGATTCAAATATCGGCTTACCTTGAGCAAGAAAATTTAATTGATCAATCCCAGTTTGGGTTCAGAAAAAACATATCTACCTCAACTGCTGTCTGCAGTTTAGTCGACTACATTCAAGAATCTTTCGAAGAAAAATGTTACGCGCAAGCTTCATTCTATGATCTCACCAAGGCGTTTGACTGTGTGTCCCACGATCTACTCTTGCGCAAACTGCAATTTTTAAATTTTGGCAAGGAGAGCCTAAGTCCAATCAATTCTTACCTTGTAGGACGCTCACAGTATGTTACGTATAACAGCAAGTCATCAACTAGACTGCCTATTAAACACGGAGTTCCACAAGGATCTGTTCTTGGCCCAATTTTATTTTTAACTTTTATAAATGACTTATCGTCGAAAATAACAGATAACGCCAAGATAGTTTTGTTTGCAGATGATACCTGTACTCTCTGTAAGAGCTATTCCCTTGAAAATTTAGATACCTAAGTAAGGGACACACATGTCAACGTCCTGGATTGGTTTTGTTCTAATTTGCTAAGCACTAACACAGCTAAAACTCAAAAATTGATCTTCACTCTTCGCCCACTCGACTCCCAGCCTGCACCCGTAAAATATTTAGGTATTCATTTGGACTCGAAATTAACGTGGGTGGAGCATATCTCACAACTGTCTAAAAAAACTTAATATTGGTATCTTTATGCTACGTAATCTAAAAAATGTTGTACCTTTTGAAACGCTAGTAAAAGCATATTACGCAAATTTCTACTCTCACATGTCATATGCATAGTTTTGTGTTGGGGTGGCTCCACTCACGCTTCACAAGTTTTTCGCATCCAGAGACGATGTATCAGAGTGATCGCAGGATTCGGACCTGTACACTGTTGCAAAAGAAAATTTATTGAATTTAAACTGTTGACGTTTCCTTCGTTATATATATTTACCCTGTCTACTACATATAAAAACAAATTTCTCATTATATAAAAGAAATGAAGATTTTCATAGTTACAATACCCGAAACAAGAATGATCCGTTAACTAATCACTGTCGAATACAGAGATCGAGAGATGGTGTTAATTATGTTGGTATTAATTTTTTTAACGTTTTACCACGCAATATTAAAAATCTTACAACCCTGCAATTTAAAACCACCATAAAAAAATACCTCTTGCAAAAAGCATTCTACAATATTCAAGAATTTTTGAATAATGATTTCATTGATTTAATTCCGTCAACTTGTACTTCCCAGCAGGCTGGTCACTAGTTACCAACTACCCCTCAAATTTTCTTTATTGTGTATGTTGCGGCCGTTAGTATGCATTAAGTTTGACTTTACTATGCCTTGTACGCCTTTATAATATTGTCTTCCTTATTGTTTTTTCTTTGACGTGTGAAAATTCCTTTGGAATCTTTATCACCAACAAATATTATTATTATTATTATTATTGTCTGTATTAACCTGTATATGTCCAGGTGACTGGTAAGTCGACGTATTTCTTTGAAGATGTTTTAGTAGGACATTTGCAATTTATTTGACCGTGATATGCATTATACAAAATGCAATAGTTTCTGAGATATTTGAATTTTGTGTTTTCTTTGGTAAAGCGCACCCTACTACCATTTATCTAAAATTGCTCAGAGAGTATAAACGTTTCTTTTTTTAATATTTACGTTTTCCTGGTTAGACTAAATAAGAATACATGCTACGCAACAAACATTAAGTCAGAAACTTTAATAAGTTTGAAATACAATGGCTGAAAAGATACTTCTCCTAAATCACAGCCTACCTGAACGTTCATTCTGATTTATTTCCAAAATTTGATAAAGCAATTAGCTTGCAAATCATTCCGAAAACTTCTTTGATTTATTGCCTTTCGAGTGAGCTATTAAGTTTTAGTAAAAGTTTCTTTTTTACTTCCATTAACAGTATAACTATACCAATATGGATTTCAATCTCGTCTTTTTTAGACGAATAAATAAAATTCAATAAATTTATAGTCCACTTTTTAATTATGAATGATTTTCGAAATGGTTCTCTCTGGTTCGTATGCAAGTTTTTTATGGAAATTGGAGAATACTTCACACGTATTTAGAATCACCCTATATAACAGGTTCAATAAAATTTATTGTTGTTAAACCTCGTTTTTGTTTTTATATAAAATTAATAATAATAATAGAGTCTTTATTTTAATCGATCGAAGAAAACAATTTTTTTTTTTAACTCAAGAGAACTGTACAGAGGCGAGGTTCAGCTAAAGCTGGTCTCCCACTTAACCTCCAACCTCCAAAATTTGGTTCAATTTCTCCAATGATTTAAATTGTGCTGAATCACACAGTAAATTCTGTTGTTGAAAATGTTATATTATTGAATTGAAAGTCGCATGAAAAAATAAAATACGTGCGCTATTCTCTTCCAGATAATCAAAAGATTCTTGTTTCAAATATTATTGTAGAAATTGAACCAAATCGCGTACGAGACATAGGATAGTCTAAAACCGCCGTTAGACAACAGCCGCAATTCAAAAATTAAATAATGCTTAAAAGAATGCAGATAGATGATAGAAGATACTCGAATTTATTAAATGCACGTGTCGCTAAATCCAGTGAACATGAGAAATGGGCCTGAAAATAAGACGATACAATATGTAAAGTCCTGTGCAAAAAAAAAAAATTAGTAGAGTAATTATTTTATACTGTGTAGTGGACATAAATAAATAACTTTAGCAACGACATAAATCGTCAAAATTGAAATAATTGTTCTACTGGGTATGCCAAAGCAAAATGCCTTGTTATTTACATGATCGTACAAAAATTCAAATTATTACTAAAAAAAAGTGTATATAAAAGTCCTAAGACGTGTACTTAATTTGATTGCACACAAGTGTACATTTGAAACCTAATGATTTGGAAGAAAATGTCGGATTTGTTTGACGCTTCGAAAAGAAACGGGTTTCTTGAGAGATAAAAAATCAAAACGCTTACTAAATTATTTACTTTCTTATTATAAGACAACAATTTGCTGCTGAAGATTGTACGTTAAAGTATATTTTTTCTGAGAAAATAGTTTTTAAACTTCAAACGAACATGTAAAATCGTGGACAAGAGTCCACTTCAAACCGTTGTCTCTGTGATTTTCAAAGTTGAACTTTTGTTATAGCAACTGTTCATTTAGTAATAATTACTTAATGACAATAAATTTTTTTAAGATGTAAAAATTAATGTACTATTCGTCCTTTACGTATACAATTCATATTCTTTCTGATTTTTAAAACATTTAATACTTCGTTTAGCTTTTTATTAAAGCTTTCGGGCATTTTGAAAGAGCTACCCCCGATCTCGATTGTTTCAGAGAAACGAGAATTCACGCACAAAGAAACGTGCGGCAAATAAATACTTAATAAATACAACGGTCACAGTTGTAACAATTAACGTGGTGGGGGTACGTACGTATAGTGGGTGTCCAAATAAAAAGCTATTACGTTGAGTACGACTTTTCAGGACAATTTGATGTAAGTCTTGAATCAATTAATTTGTTATGTCAGTTATGATGCTTAATCTACAAATGAAAAAATGAATCAGTAACAATATAAACCCATTCGCCTTAAGTTTAAAAAAGTGAGTCATTTAATTTATACAATAATACTGTGTGTCTTATAGAATATGAAGGAAATTGGAAGAGTAGGTTGAGGAGACCAAAATAATGCTTTTTCCTCAATTTACTTTTGACCAAAATCCAACTTTTGACCAAAACCCAACCATTTAAGTTTCTTCATTTCTTCTTTAATAATTCACATCGATTTATCTTAATTAATAATAATTACTCCTATAATATTATTATTAAATAAATTTATCATAAAATGTAAACCTGTTTCCTGGATTTGTTTTAATTAATCAGCTGTTCTCAACCGTGTGAATAACCGTTTTAGGCGGAGATTCTGTAACTTATTAATAGACCGCCAAAATTTGGAGGTGCTGTAAAATTTAAAAGGATGTTATGATTGGCTATTACCATAGCAACAAAATATAACAGCCCTTTAAATTTGACGATTTTGTTACAGAATGAGTCATTAGAAATAGCTGCAGCTTTTATGTTACTATTTTTTTAACGGTTATTTCATCTAAAGCCCTCTTAAACTCTTAAATTCCCCAAATTTGAATTCAACCCTGTTCAACTAACTCTTAAATTCACCAAATTTAAATTTAAAACGTAAAATATTACTACAGGTATAGTAACTTTTGCTTGTTAATTAAAATCACTTTAATCTCGTGTTTAACTTCTTAATTATTCATTTTCTAACAAAAGTCTATTGAAGAAAAAGCATTAGTTTCATCTCCACTAACTACCCTTTTAATATCCCCTGTACATTATGAGACAGCCTGTATAAGAAAATGTTAATATGATGTATAAAGCAACGTCATTGCTGCCTGGCATTATCTTCTAAACGTTTCTATCTAAACGTGGATGCAGTGTTGTTAAAGATACATTTCTAATAGTATCTAGATACAGATACAGATACAAAAACGTATCTGCAGTAGTTATCTATACTTAGAAGTGTAAAATTCAATAACTTACTCAGTAGAGAGCGGAGATACGGTGTTATTTGCGATTCAAATCGAATCTTTTTTGTGAAAATTGAGTTTTCGTGTGAATATGTGAATAATATACACGCCAAAACCTGTGATAATTTTGACAACGGACCGCAAATAACACAGTTTTTCTTCAACAGTATACCTAGTACCATTTAAATAAAAAAAATATCTTTTGTAATAAGTTGATCAATAAATTGATAAATAATCACCTGATCTTGTATGAAACCAAATCAGATCAACGTAAACTATAAAGTTATAGGCAAGGCGCGCTACATTCCGTTGCACGTCATTCGTTAATGATGACGTCAGACACACGCTTTTTGATAACTACTTAAAATGCAAAGGAGTATTTACATTGTAAGCTCAGTTTTATAAAAAAATCTCACAGTATGTATATTTCACTTTAAGTAAATAAGCATATTTATCAACGCAGTATGCGTCTGACGTCATCATTAACTAATGACGTGCAACGGAATGTAGCGCGCCTTGCATATATCAGCAGAAATGACTTTACTTCCCTACTAGACAAGTTAAATGTCAAATTAATGTAGCATCCTTAGTTGTAATCTTGTTGTGGTGAACAGAGTTTTCTCGTAATCAAGAAATGCTGATAAAATCATCAATACAGTCTTTTTCTCTTGATTTTCTTCTTTTATCAATTTGTCAAATCATTTTCAAAGTGTTTAAACTATCAAGTCGTATTTCAAACAGAGAAGTCATTTGATAAACTGGAAAACATAATCGACAGAAAGGGAAAATCAAACGAAAGAGGCTGTAAAATAGAAAGTTGCATTTCCGTCAAGGTCTACTGTTTTTATGGAAGTTTAATATGTATCAAAGATGTATCTTAGTATCTCAAATGAACGGATACTTTTGTAATTGTATCTAGATACATTTTTTAGTGGTATCTGAGATACGTACCTAGATACTCAAGAAGTATTTGGATATTGTATCTAGATACTTGCATCTAGACACTTAACAACATTGCGTGGATGCACGAATGCAAAATTTTTCATTATTTCCCATGTAAATGAAAGTCTTCATTGTTATTTATTGTTATTACAATCACCAAATACAGTATAAACGTCGAGTTAGGTCTTAGGTCATTCATGAAACAACCCCCCGAGACACCACAACTCATTCGTTCTATTTATAAACCACTTCGATATTCGAGAGTCGCAAATGGGCCTTGTTTCGTCTATCCGAACGCGGGTTCTCTCTCGTCCTGCACCGTCATCGACGAAAATTATGCCTCCGACATGATAATCCGTTGTTATTGATAAAATGGGGGCGAACACGAGTTTCCGTAATTTATCGGGCCGCGGGCAAGTCGTTCGCGTTGTGTAAGTCGCGGTCGCAGATAAATACGCTTCTGCTGTCATTTTTATTCGCTTTCGTGACGCGCGAACGCTCGTAAATTCGCCCGAATATTCACCGTACGGTGCGCCCGATGTTTCCGCCGATAAAAATCTACTTTCCAGAATCTAAGCAGGTAGCGATCATTCGAAATAGGAATCGAATCGCTGTAATTAATCAATCAAGAGTATATCAATAACAATAACGTACTTGAAACAAACGAATTCATACAAACCCAATTCACAATCAGTGGCAGAAATTTTAGTATACCGGGTGTCTACTTTTATTATTATGCACCAGAGGAATTTCTTGCCGTTTCTGTAGAAAAATTGGTTTTTAAATAAACCATTATACATTTTCAATATTTGCAACAGCAAAACGAACGGTAACAAAGCCTGAAACATACGAATGAAAACCTCAGTTTTGACATTGTCACCAAAATGATAGATGACAGTTGATTTACCCATTAGAAAATTTCTAATTTTTTGACATTTTTATGTCAGTTCTCAGCGTATTAGTTTTCAAGGGCCGCAATTGTACTTCAAAGATGTCAAGGCTTATCCGAAGAACAAGAAGCAAGATGGTATCAAGGCTCAACAATCGCCCGTGAATCAGAAAGAAAAGTCGATTCAAATCACAACGAGAAACTTAATTCTGGCTTTTGCTTAAAGTTGGGTTTAAAGCGGAGATGTTGCTTGATTTTCGAGAAATGACATGTTCGAGTATTTTCTGCCCGTGAGAGCACACGAGCTCGAAACTGGGGTTTTTGAATGAGATTGGGAGGTAAAGGTTGGCAGGATACGGCGCGGCGCACAATGGGGCCAAATGCCCGATTTTTGGAAAAAACCTCTCATTTCCAGAATTGAAATCAGAAACCAGAATCGAAGTGATACTCAGTAAATTTCAAGAAGGAACTAAACAACAATTTTTGACTTTCTCAAAATTTCAAAAAGGAATTTTTTTTTATAAGGTATAATCATTTTAATTTTACTCCAAGTGCAGAACGTTTTTATGTACCTATTATAAACTAACAGTGAGGAGCTCTGTTAGCTTCCTTGATTCAACAAATCATGTTTGTACGGACCGCTGGTGCTGTTTTTCGCATCTCTATTCAACTTCGTATTCAATATACAGGCTGTTTCAAATTCGTCCCTCACTGGGGATCTCGCTTATTTGAAGAGATAGACGGTAGGTTTAGATTTGGAAAAGTTGCTAAATTTGATGAACATTAATAACCCGCATAGAAAAAGTTTCTGTATTAACTCTTATTCGAAATAATTATAAAAAAAAGAAAAATTGTCATTTTCTTATTTTATCTCTATCTTCTTTATTTAAAGAGATATCAAAAAAATAAAAATACTTCCTTAAGAAACTTCGCAATTCTCTACACAGTGGTAAGCACTATTTTTCTATAACACGTTTCGTCAAATTGATACCATCATCAAGTTCAATTTCTTATGGCGCCTATATTGAAATTTAGTGGCAAGAGAACCTACTCATTATGCCGATTATGGCAACATAGCACGTGTTATAAAAATTCTTTAAAACAAGGCCAGAATAAAAATGTTTAATGTGAGAAGATAGAGGCAAAATAAGAAAATGATAATTTTTCTTTTATTTTTAGAATTATTTCGAATAAGAATTAACATTTTTTTCTCTCCGGAGATTAATGTTCTTGGAATTTAACAACTTTCCCAAATTTAAACCTACCAACTATCTTTTCAAATAAGCGAGATCCCCATGGTGAGAGTTGAATTTGAAACAGCCTGTATATCGCATGCGGTTGATTGCGGCCGTGAAACTTTCAGGGTAGTTAGATAAATATTATAGCTTTTAGAAAAACGATATTACAGACCGTAGGAAAGTGAAGCTTTTTTTGTATGCTTACTAAAAATTCGCATTACGCCCAGAAATCTAATTTCGGTTTAATTATCACGTCTAAGTTTCTTTAAAGAGTAACTTATTTTTTTACAAAAAGCTGTTAGTATGTACTAACCAAATATATAATGGAGTAACTTTTAAAAATAATCCACGAAGCTGACGAAATTATACAAAATTACTCTTTTTAAGGCTTTATGGCTTACTGAATAAGATTTAAGCCCTTATATTAGATGAAAGCTAATTTTTACCGCAAAACCATTATGACAGCCAGATTCTACGACTAAAGTAATGTAAGAAAAGTCAGTTAGATCAACGAATTAATCCTCTTGTGAAATAGTTTTTTTTCCACCTCGGCCCCACTGTGCGGCGTAGGGGAGGTTAAGGTGGTCAAGTACCTTATAGTATTGATGATGTATAGGAATGTCCGAAACGCCAGCTGTGTTTAGTTAGAAGTAAGTGCAATGCCGCGATCCGACCAAGACAAATAACAGTTTCTCACGAGGCGACAAAATGCATTTTACTATTGCTACCTAATTGCGGTAAGTTCGAAGTCATTTAGAACAAAGTTCAAGAAAGTAACATTTATTTTATAAAAAATAAATTAACTTGCACGTTTTCTGGAACATACACAAGGGGAAGGTTTTATTTAGAGGTGTCATCACTAACAACGGAACTCCTGCATTGAGTGCTTCAGTTTTTAAAGAAAGGGATTACGACGTGTTTCTCTTGGAGGGTGGAACATCGCTATCTTAATCTGATTCGCTAGGATCAAGGCAAGTCATTTAGAACAAAGTTCCAGAAAGTAACATTTGTTTTATCAATAATAAATTAATTGCATGTTTTCCGGAACGTACACATGGGGAAGGTTTTATTTAGAGGTGTCATCACTAACAACGGAACTCCTGTATTGAGTGCTTCAGTTTTTAAAGAAAGGGATTACGACATGTTTCTCTTGGAGGGCGGAACATCGCTATCTTAATCTGATTCGGTAAGATCAAGGCTAATTTGATTGTTGCGCACGGGGTTTTGCGTTATGCAAGCCTCGGTTCGTTCAGGGTAATATCGCAAGGCATCTTCTTTTAATTATTTATTATTTCTACTTGCTATATTTTACTATCGGCTGCACTATGATCCGCGCCGTGGGACCCAAGCTTAACGCCTGTTAGAATTCCTCGTTTAAGTGCTGTGAATTACATTCTTTATTCTGACCACTAGCACGGCCTATGTGTTGCGTTATATACAAGAAACCCCAATGCGGTTCGAACCTGACGCCGCAGGCTCTCAAAAATTGTAGATTTACGACGTTTCGGCCAATAAATCAGCGGCAATTTCACCGCTTGTAACCGGAGACAACGAAAGGAAGTGACACAATCGCAGCAATTAGTGTTAACTCGTGCACAGACTATTCAATAAATTACTAATAGGTATTAACTATTGATAACAAGATTTCAGGGCGGAAAAAAAGAAAATAAATTTGCGTTCAGCAAAAAAAAAAATTGTTACATGAAATGCTATTTCTTTCTTTGTAAAAAATTATACAATATTATATTATTCGATTATTGTATTATGTATATAAAATACGAGTTATCCAGACAAACATAAAGGTAAAAATAACTAAATTAGAACCAAATTTAAAAAAAGAAAACTTAATTTAATTCTAATTTAGTTATTTTTTTCTTCATGATTCTCTGGACAACTCGTATTTTAGTTTCAAAATCATGTTGTCTTTTCGTTTCTCTTGACAACTCGTTTATTTATATTTTTTTCACTCCTGATGAAGCTATCAAGCGTTAGCGAAACGTACAGCGTTCCTTTGCATTTTATAGCGTCCGTTTTAAAGTTTAAAAATTAATTTCTGGTATATCCTAAATGTTTAGAAAGTTCATTAAACTAGGAATGCAAATTCTATGGGGATACGCAAGGGTCCTGGAACGGTCAATTTTTATTTTATTATTATTTTTATAAATTTTATTTTATTTTTATTTTACTGTTTTGTAAGTAGTTTTTTCATGTTAGGATTTTAAGTTAAGATTTCTCTGACATTTATATTTTCTTGCACTTCCGGTTAAATCAGAAATGTTTGTTTTAATTAGACACTAATTACTGTTTTACAGTTTCGAATGCAGAATAAACAAACTAAATTCGGAAAGTTTATGTTTCAAAAGAGGTGTTAAGGATACAATTGACATGAAAAAATCAAATACCTGAGACATCCTCGTTGTGTCAATCAAATTCAGTGGCGTAACTGGAAGTGAGAAACCGCGGGGTTGCAAAATTTTTACAAGCGCCTTACAATTATTTACCCTTAACAAAGAAAAACTGAAAAAAATCGTTGCAATTTATTTTGGGGATCAAGACGTTCAATTACGTTACGTCATAATTTAAGTGATACTTAAACGTAAGTCATGCAAATACAAGGAACATATTAAAAACTTTTAAACCATTAAAACGGTGATAGATTAAATTATTTTATTTTTTTTAATTTCATAAAATTTAAATGTTCATTCGAAAACTAGCGCTAAGCGGGGCACGTTCCAACCGCTTCTAAAATACTTTCCTGAAGAAGAAATTTGTTTTCAAATTTTTTGAAACCGTTTGAAGGGCGCAAAATTAATGACGACTACAAATTAACAGATGGCGCTGCTTGTATTTGAAATTTCTTGTGTTCTAAGTATTTCCGTTCGACTTTATTTTTTCGAAATTGAATTCTCTTAGCGCTTTCTCAGTTGCTTTTAAATTGTTACGTCCCCCACAAATAAAGAGGACAAAGTTACGACTCAGGGTAACAGATGGCGCCACACATGTGGGTAAATTCTTGGCGCTTAAAATTTTAGTTTTCGAATGTTCCTAATCTATCGCTTTTTCAGTTTTTTTCCTATCCCCGTGAATTACCAATGTAGGCACGGTTTAAAAGGTGGCGCCACAAATGTCACTCATTCGAGATTAATGCCTGAAACGTATTCTACGAGTTTTGTTAGCGTTTTTCAGTTGTTTTTTCGGCAATAATAGGTTTTTTTCGAAAAATTAATCCTCCCAGTTTTAATTTAAAGACAATTCAGTATATATATTTCTTTTTCGTTTTCTTTCTTTTTTTTCATTTATTTCAGTCGTACACTTATTCTATAGTTGAAAATATACACTTATCACTGTCAGAAAGTTTTCATTTTTCCACGCTTGTGAATTTCTTCAGAAATCAAGAAAATATGAAACTACCTGCACGTGTGCTTGCTAAAAAAAATTTCCATTTTTACTTAACTTTTACCTTCGAAGAGGCGCCTGTGGCGACTTAGCGCCGGGTTGTTTTGCAACCCTTGCAATCCCTGCAGCTACGCCACTGATCAGATTATTGATTAGTATAATCAGACATTCTGTATTCTTTATTTTGGTTTTATCTTAGGAAACATTGAAAGCTGTTTTAAAAGTCATTGAATCAGAACGACGTTGACGTGACATATTGATGGTGTGTGAGTGACCATTCGCGCTCTCTTAACAATACTTCGGAGTTTGTTTAAGGCCGTTCATATACAACCGTTATAAATTATTAATTGCTCCAGCGACAGTTGAGAAATTAAAAAAAATATCTCAACTCACTGATTTCTCACGTACAGAAACTGCATCCGCTCTAGAATAAATTGTTTCACCACAAAACAAACACCGACAAGACAAAGGATTCACAAACAAAAACTTGTCCGTCTTAAATTAACAGTCAACTTACGAATCTCACAACTTACAAAAAGGCGGAACGTTTTAAGGTCTTTTTTAAGAAAAAAAATTGTGCAAATCGTTTTTGATTGCAGTGAAAACCACGAGCAGCCTCTGTACAGCTGTTTCGGCCCTGCTTGGGGCTTCGTCAGCAGCAATAGATAAAATAGCGACATCTTACGATCGCTTTTTGACCTGACATTGCAGTAGGACAGACAAATTGAAGCGGGATTTGCTTTGACAGCAAGCATGGCCGCCTTGCATGGGGGACTTATTAGGAGCAAATCCCGCTTCAATTTGTCTATCCTACTGCAATGTCATCGTAAGATGTCGCTATTTTATCTATTCATCTGTCTTTTTTAAGGTTAGATATGCGACGAGTCGGTGTTGTAAAGAATCGAGTCGACTCGAATATTTTTTATAAAAGAATCGGGTTGAGAAACTTGAATCCGGTGCACTTGACTGTTCAAGTCTACTCGAGTCAAGAGACTCAGGTCAAAAGTACTCGAATACTTGATTAAACTCGAATTGAACACGGAAGTCGCCATTTTAAAGAATGCAATAAACTTGGATGTTTTTTATGAAGGAAGCTAACTAGTTTCGAGTTGAGTCCACATCGAAAGATTCGAACATTTAACCAAACCTGGAAGTGCGTAGTATATTCACGACTCAAGTTAATTTACTCCTAGTAAATAGTCTATAAATAGCTAAAGATTTGAAGGTGCAGTGTTTTTGTTTATATTTTTTAACAGTACCAACACACTTCATGATTAGATGTTTATATAAAAATATGCAAAATTAAATTTAAATAAATTTTAGGGATTCATTTTATCTACTGAGTTGAAGTGAAAGAAGAAAAGTGAGTTTAAATCCCATGAGCAGGTCTGGAAGGACCTGCGTGATTTAAATGTTTATAATAAAAAACCAACAACTGAAATTCCTGCTCACCTGTGTGATGTAAATAAAATTAATGCACATTTTTTAAATTGCAATAATATTCGTAACCCTAACTGTAATTTAATTTCTCTTTATAAAACTACTACGTTTTTAAACTTCCTTGAATTATGTACTTTCAAAGCTGTCTCTGAGGAAGTAGTAAATAAATATCTTAACAATATAAAAACAAAAGCGTGTGGTTCTGATAATATAAGTGCTCGTATGTTACGATTATGTTGTCCATTTTTACTGTCTTACATTACTCATATAGTAAATTATTGTTTAATTAACAATGTTTTCCCTGACTGTTGGAAGGAAGCACATGTGGTGCCTTTAGCAAAGATATCTCATCCTAACGACTACAAAGATCTCAGGCCCATCAGCATTTTACCTATCCTGTCAAAACTAGTAGAAAAATGTGTAGCAGAACAGTTACGTTTGCATTTAAACAGGTATCAGTTGTTGCCATCCTTTCAGTCTGGATTCCGTCCTGGATTTAGTTGCGCAACCAAACTCTCTTCGGTAGTAGATGACATCTGTAGGGCTACAGATGATAATAGAGTTTCTGTGTTGATCCTTCTCGACTTCTCCAGGGCCTTTGATAGTATAAACCACAACTTGCTACTCGCGATACTTCATTTTATTGGCTTTAGTAACGAAACCGTCTCATTTTTTAATTGTTATCTTCAAAACAGAACGCAAACAGTTGTTTATAAAGAAAATATGTCAACTGCTGGGGAGGTCGGGGCAGGTATTCCTCAAGGAAGCATTTTAGGACCATTATTGTTCTCTATTTATACCAGTTTCCTGTTCAATGAGGTTGAATTTTGTAAGTGTTATTTATACGCTGATGATACTCAGCTTTTGCACCACTTCGACCCAGCAAACGGAGTTCAAGCCTTAATGCAAATAAATTCAGACTTAACTAAAATATTTAACTCTTCTACAAACCACTGTTTAGCTCTTAATCCAAATAAGTCATGCGTTCTTGTGTTCGGAAGGAAAAAAGCACGTAATTCAACGTTACCCAATATTATTATATGCATTAATAATACGCCTCTAACCATAACTGAGTGTGCTAGAAACTTAGGTCTTCATCTAGATACAAATTTGAGATTTAAAACTCATGTGAGCAAATTAGTACAAAATTATTTTGGAAAACTTAAAATGCTTTACAATAGTAAAGAATTTTCAAACACTTATACTTGTAAAATGCTTTGTAACTCTTTGGTACTTTCTAAGTTTAATTATTGCGACACAGTCTATGGGCCATGCCTAGACTCTATTGATATTTCAAAAACCCAGAGAGTTCAAAACTCATGTTTACGCTTTATATATGGCATTAGACGGAGAGATCATATCGCACATTTATTTTCTAGAGCCAATTGGCTAAATATGCTTGCACGTCGTCAATTTCATTCCGCTCTGCTTTTTTATAAAATCATTCAAAATAAAACACCTCCATATCTTTACAATAAAATTTCCTTTCGAACTGACGTCCACAATATTAATGTTAGGAACAGAGGGCTACTGACTCCTCCTTTGCATAGCACCACATTATTTCGTAGCTCGTTCTCTTATAACCTTGTCAAATTTTATAACAATGTTCCTAACAATTTTAAAACTTGCTCTGTTCATTCATTTAAGCGTCAAATGTTGATTCGATTCTCTTCAAGAAATACCTGATGATACAGGATGTGTGGCTTCATGATTTTGCGCTCATTTGCCTTCAATATAATTTTATCCTCGATTTAATACTAGCTTCAATGTGGTGAATACTGTCTTAATTTCAAATTCTCACTCGAATCCTTGTTGATTTGCTCATGTAAATGTAATGTACTCTGCAGAATAGAAATTTCATTTATTCAATACTTAATCCACACGTGAAATCTTAATTTGTTATATATTATTGTGCTTGTGTCATTTATATTTTATTGTATTTTTTTGTACAAGGTCTATGGGGAAGAACAGCAGATACTGCTGAACCATCGACCTTTTGGTCAATATTTGTAGGACCAATAAAAATCATTATTATTATTATTATTATTATTAAATAAATGGCGATCGGAAACCCAATTGAGTGATTGAATCAGCTCCATTTGGAACCGCATTACGATTTCTTCCTGTGGCGAGGTTTCGCTCTTCATTTCAGAAGAACTTGCTCTGAGCTGCGCTGGTGATGTTCTTTCTGGTGCTTCCCGTCAGCAGTTTTAACGACAAACAAAAAGCAGCAATCGTAAGGAAGTTCTTCTGCAATGCAGGACGAAAACACTTTTATCTGTGTGCCTTTACTTCACGTTATACAAGAATACAAAATAACAATGAATCTGAAGTTAGGTACGTTTTTCTTGAAGCATCGGCTGCGTTTGCTTCGACACTCTGATTGAAAATCCAGTCTGACGGCGAGTGTACTCATTTCGTTGAAGCCTGATTTAATTCTAAAGTCGGTAGTACTCGAGTACTTGGATCGAACTCGAGTTGATTCGACTTTCACTGACTCGAATACCTTTGAGACTCGAGTCGAGTCGTCTCACCACTACTTAAATCTAATTCTAAGTTGTTATTCGAGTAATTGAATCGAACTCGAGTATCGCTGATTCGGGTTCACAGAATTAGTTACTCGAGTACAATGTGTACGTTTGAGAGTCTGATAGCGAGTTTAATCGATTCGTCGAATCACTATACGAGTTCCAAAGAATCATTCATACACACATAACATTTTTTGGGATTAATTCTAATCTGCCCATTCGGTGTTAAATATGGATAAAGTTTTATCTGAAAAGTAGTTAATCTTCATCTAATTTGGCGTTATTGTTCTCTTTTTCCGACTAAAATGTATCTAAAAGTGAGTGTTTATTCCAACAAGGATAAGCTTAGCTCTGCTCTATTACATACGTTTAAATCGTAAACATCCTAACTCCGTTTCTCGTAACTCCGCAAACCGATAGACGCGAGGGTACATCGAAAAAGTGTTCCCTCGCGTCCAAAAAATGCAAACTGCAGATATTTATCAGTATAATATGCTTTCTTTGAACACAAATTTTGAAATTTTTACGTCGATGCATCTATTGGGATGCAGCCTTTTTTATTCTACATTCAGAAATGTGAAGATATCCTTGTTTTTAATAAAAATAAATTGAACTTCCGTCCTATTGTTTTCCCTAAATTTAAATATATTCGTAATCTAGTGCCACGTGTTATAAAAAATACGTTTTGTGTCATAAATTGCAATAACAGGATGTCTGAAGGACGCTGTGCAAGTAACAAAGAGAAATATGAGAAAATCGCGCACAGAAAGCGTACAGAGGATGTAAAGTGTGAAAGCTTTAAAAATTCTTATGCCCAGAGCTAACTTCCTTGTATATATAGGTATATACTTTATAATATCCAGAGAAACCACTGTCTCCAGGGTTTTTACCAGGCGGATAAATTTAAGAAGAGAATGTAACAGGACCGGTCCTAAAAGTTAAAATACTAATTTCAATTTTCGATTATTTCTAATAGAATTTACCTGAATCACAAACCCTCTTTCGCTCTCCTTCCTTCCTTACCCATCGACCACACGAATTACCAAAGGAACAGATTTACATTTAAATAAACCGTTCGACCGCCCGTTCGAAACGCTTTTTACGCGTCATTTTCCCCGGTCTTTTCACGACGTCGATTTTCTACCTGAAATTGCCCGGAGTTCTTTCTTCAACGCCCGCTAAGCAGAACGGAATTTACCTGGCCGAATGCCACTTCGTTCCTTCGAATAACTCATAGCAGAAGTTAATAATTCGATTACGAAATCGGGTTTGAAATAACAGAAACAAAATAAGAGAGAATCATAGATATTCTCTTTTATTGCACAAATTTCAGAGCACATGTACCTGTTTGCTTTATTATTTTTTTTCCTACAGCAAAAAAGAATTTATTTTTGCGTTTCTGTATTTAATTTGGCTTTTACTTTTAATTTGGTTGTAAGCTTCTTGAAAACCATACGAATTAATCTGCTTTCTTAGTGTCAGTACTTTCTCTAAAAGTCGTCGCATCAAGAACGTTAGAACAGATTGCGTGAAAGGGTTCTTTTTTTCGCGGTGAACGATCGAAGTAGGTGACGGCAATTCAAAATCGAACCGTTAAATAACAGGGGGTGGCGGAAGTCCTCGGCGAGGCGAGGGTGTCAGTGACGGCGATCATTCGTTACGACTTCTGACCATCAGGCGCAAATGCGCTCGCATTTGGCCGAAAACAAAGGACGTTTCGCTTTAAAGGGGTCGGTCGCCTTCTTTTTTTTTTACTTTTAAATCGTATAGTATGCTAGGAAATTCTAACTCTTTTATAACGCGTATACTTTCAAAAATTTTGTTAAACTACAGTTGTATGTATACCTAACACTCTCTTATATTATTTATACGAAATTTTTTATCTGTATATCTTTGTTATATATTCAAGGAGTATTGTAATATTCATTTCACTCGCATTTACGTGTTGTCTGCTGATTGTAATATGTTGCTTTTTTGACGATTATAACTATGTCCATTGTTACAAAATAAATATCTATTGTCTATCTATTGCTTTGGAATTGAAATTTTCAAAAGCTCGAGCATTTTTTTCAACTTTTTTACTTATTTTTGAAAATAACTACCATATATGCAATATATATCATATTAAAGGGGAAGGAAGAAAAAATATGTTCAGAAAAATTGAGCGGAAAGGTTAAAACAAAGTCTAAAAGGATATTTGGGTTCTACGAAAAAAAAGTGCTTTAATACGATGCAAAAAAATATCTTACGAAAAATAAAGTTACTATAGAAAAAGGAAATTCGAAATTTTTGTTTTCTTTTGCTATAACTTCCGATCCCGATGGAATTTTCGCAAGTTCACTTATTTTAACCATTAACCAAATTCGTACCTCTTACAGTAAGCGCGATCCTCATTATCTGGGTTACCCTGTATATTGAAACGCAGAACCTTTGTTTGTTTATTTAAAGTTGAAATTTGCTTGACTCTCTGACTCGCTCAGTGTGACTATTGCGACCTAGAATAATTGAAGACGATAACTTCAAAAGACTCTAAATACTAAAATATAAAAAAATGATATTTTGACAGTAAATGGGTCTACAGGCAAAGCTCAATATCACGCAAAAGGGTCTATATGCCTGTGGCTAAACAAAAAGTGTAATAAACGAATCACAGATGGCGATATCTGGATGTGCGTTTAAGATTTAGTAAATCAGAGGTTTTCTTAATAACTCCTAAACATGTTTTTGGCACTTAGACCCTTTTTAAGTTATGGTCTTCAATTATTGTACTCGAAGAAGATTCTCTAGCCTCATCGTACTGTAACTTAACTTATTAATGTAACTTGAATTAACTAATTATATTGTTGTTTCTTGTAATGTAAAATCAATTCAAACGGTTTCTTAACATAACCAGCCTGAAACTACATATTATTAAAATTTCGAAGCAACTTAACTTATTTAGAAACTGCACAGAAGAACCGTAATCAAATAAATACATATGCGTTTAAAGATACTTATAATAAATTTTATTATTCTATTTGGGCCCGATCCTTTTACCTTCTTTTAAATTTATCTACCTAATAAACTCCTGAGAGGATTGTATCGAAAATGGATTTTACAAAGCAAATAAATATACCCTGCAAATTATCCTGTTTACCTCTTAAATTGGATGCAATTGTTTCCAGGGATTTTGCTGGGCAGATAAATTTAAATTGAGGTAAAAAATCCTGAGACAAAGCAAGGTATTATAATAATAATTACTAATTTATTTTAACAATGAATAAAATTTGATTGCAACTGATAAGGCTCAATTCTAAATTAGGTCACTTAGGCCCGGTTTCTGGAAGCAATTTATGGGCCGATTAGTTTAACTAAGGATTAGAATGTGACATACGTTATGCTCCATTTCTCACATTCTAATCATTAGTTAAACTAATCGGCCCATAAATCGCTTCCAGAAACCGGGCCTAAGGACCGGTTTCATAATCGAATTAACGGAGACTTTAAAATTAAAGTCACAGCCAGATGCCAAAACAAATGCGAAAACATAGTTATTTATACATCGGAATCTGACCTTTATTTTTAAGTCTCCTTTAATATTCGATTATGAAACCGGCCCTCAGTGACCTAATTTAGAATTGAGCTTATCAGTTGCAATCAAATTTTATTCATTGTTAAAATAAATTAATATTAATCATTATAATACCTTGCTTTGTCCTCGAAGCCATCAATCGATAGTGAAACGTTGAGCGCTCTTTCCAATTTTAATACTGTCCGGTTGAAGTTATTTAAAAATTATTTATTTACGATATTCATCCCACAAGAGTCGAGTTCAATTAAAATATTTATGACAATCACTTCTTGGCCAGGTTTAGATGAGAAGAAAAAGCTACCTGTCCACACTAGAACATGGATGCCGGTTTTCGGTAATACCGAAAACTGAACGTTCCTTTACCGTTTAGAAAACCGGTAGTCAATTTTGAAATACCGAAATTTCGGTATCGGTTTTAGCAAAATCAATTACTTAATAAATCATATCACTTTGTAATATTTTTCAATTTATTATATCTACTATGTACATATTTACAACAGGCAAAGAGTGTGTTTATTATTTTCAATGTGGTTCGTGTTTCTTTTCTTTCCTAATGATTACCAGAGGAAGGACAGAAATTTTCTTTCGATATATTAGCTACTTATTTTATTTATTTATTATTATTATTATCACCAGGTATATTATTATTTAATGAAATTGTCCTTTATATAAAGTAAATCTACCGTTAGTAATTTTCGTTTCAAGACACTTGTGTTCAAAAAATTCCGGACACCTGGCTTTTTCTGCTGCTTTTAAAAAAATGGACTTTTTGGCACATTTTGGTTACGATATACATAAATCGCTGTCTTTATTAAACAATCTTCAATAGATAGTTACTGATTACGTTCGTTTGTATACCTACTTTCTTCGACGTACACTTGATTCCGTTGGTTGTTTTCTCATCGATATATACTGCTGGGTATGAAATAAAGATTATTATTTACACATGAACCGACAGAAAATGATTGGTTAGAAAAAATAACCATAACTTATTTCAAGAGGGTGAGTGAAACTTAGCAGAATCGCAATTATACTCTTCAGGGTTTATTGTTAATAAAACTGTGGGCTTCACAAAAAAATTGTTAATCAGTGATTAATTACATTTTTTGATAAAGGAAGGTCATTTGAATTGAATTTGAAACAACCGATTATATTGTTTCACTCAACCAATCACAGGTTTTAATCACGCTGTTAAATTAATCAGTGATTAAATATTTTTTGTGAAATTGGAGGATAAAATCATAAACTAATCGGAGACAATAGGGCAGATCACACTAAGATGCCCATTATTTTACGACTTTCAATTATATTAAAAAACTTTTTACATATGTTTTTTGTTACATCTGAACTCCTATCAGAATTCGGGGAGGTAATACACGATTTAAAATAATTATTGTGCGCGGGAATTAAAAATATTAAATAATTTAGTGCAATTCTGTCTTCGGCAATTACATTTTTTTTTGGGGGTTTTCATGTTCTTGCAAATCGCAATTATTAAATTCTGATTTTTATTGCTACAGTCAAATAAAGTCACAAAAAGCAAGTGTCCGGAATTTTTCCGGAACATGCTTCAGGTTTATTAGTGTCGATAAATGATTGATTTGATTTTCATTCTCAGAGGATTTGCTGCACCATTGCTTCTCATTTTTTTATATTATACGAGAGTTATTTACTTGAATATTGCCGAAAAAGTACGGAAATACCGGAAACCCGGTATCTTTAAATGCAAACATCGAATTAATTCCGGTTTTATAAAAAAAAAGGCGCCGGTATTCCAAGCTCCAGTCCCCACCCTCTTATAATAATAATAATAACAATAATGTTGCTCGTCCACTCGACCAACATTCAAATAATAACATACAAGTAAGATACAAAAATGAATACGTATGCTGTAAAACAAGAAATACTAAGCAAAAAAAAGAAACATAAAGGCATAAATAAATGCTAAAACTTACCGAACAAAATAATATAATTAAAGGTGACTCTTTACCTGTTGGTCAGTGATTACTGGCTTTTTTTTTAAATTAATTTGCCCATAAGCAGATACGATGTACGAAAACTAAAAGAACAAAATTTAACTGGAACTGGTTAACAAAGAAATCAAGAAAAGCAAACTAAGGCGAAACTATTGTAATAACAGGAGGGAAGTGAAATTTAACTTACAAGTTGATAACAAAAATGGGCAAAAGGAATAATTAAAACTATTGTAATAATAAGTAGATAATCTTATTTTTAAGTTTCTTTTAAAATGTAATAAAGACCGAGGCAAAGAGTTGTATGTACAACTTAGGTCCAGTAAACGAAAAAGGCCGCTCAAACGAGGAGGAGGAGTGGATCAAAGTGTCACGTAAACCCGTACGTCTCACCTCCGATTGACTCCACGTAGTTCACTTCGAGTTTTGAGTAGAGACTTTAAATAATACGAAGTAGAGGACGCCACTACTTTATGCACTAAGCAAGCCATACGCAAAGCTCTTCTATAGGTCATGTTTAGCCACTTAGCATCAGTCAATTTACAGCTCACATGATCAATCACGTGGTTTTAAGTTAAAATTGAATCTCAGGCAAGCATTTTGAATTCTGTTTTATATATTTATTCTCATAGACAATATCACCATAATTAAATCTAGATCTAGATATCTAACCCTTGTCAGTAAAGAAAAAACATAAATAGTGTTTAAAGATATATCAAAAAAAAAGAAAAAACAAAACGAAAACTAAATTTACAGAAAACAGAAAATATCGAGTAAAATTAACTATGAAAATGGTTTATATTCTTCTTTTTGCAAAAGAAATCCTAAGCATTCAAATTAAAAGTGGGAGGAGGATACTTAACGGTACTCTTACATACTTCTGCAATGATTATTATTAACTATAGAAATAAGCAGGTCTTTTTCGAAATGCTTCATACTTCCAAAAGTCAAAAATATAAACGAAACTTTCGTAAGATTTATAAGACGTACATCGTATCCAACCAGTTAATTATAGCTTTAAACAAACATGATTCATTCATTAATTATTTGTTTTAAAAATTAAAAAAAAAAAACTTAAGAAAAAATATACTTGTTACATCGAACTATTAGATTAATAATTGAAGATGGTTCTTGTCCGATGAAAATTGTAAGTACTTCTTTTCACTCCTGACGAAGCTATAAATCTACAGCGAAACGTTGAGTGTGTTCCCTTCATATTTCTGTCCGGTTGGAGATTAAAAAAAAACTTTGTACTTATTAGATTAATATTTAGCTGAAAAACTATAATTTGAAATCTGGCCTTATAATACCTTCAGCTGAACGACAATATTTTTTTGGATAAAAAATTCTTTTCTTGACGTTCTTATGCACAGTTTTTCTCTTAAAATATTTTTGAAAATGTGATCAGGTATATTGTGAGTGCCTACATATATGAAATTTTATTTTATTTATAGTTTATAATGCAGAACAAATTTTTCAGTGTTCAATAAAGTAGTTTTACTGTCTATCAGTAATCTTTAATCGCTTTCTTTTATTTTTATTGTACTTACTTGATGTAACCGTTCAAGGGTTGAAATATATCATGTGAATCAATCAATCATCACGTTTAACAGATGCGAATCGTTCGTCAATTGCAAATACCTTGGCCTATTGAAATGAATTTCAAAATCATGATACTCTTTTCTCAATCGCATAATGCAAAAATTCATTTTGCAACTTAACAAATTAAATATTACGGTCCTATCGGAAAACCAAAAGGAATAAAGCGGCTTTCACAATTTTGAATGAATATATCATCCGTGCTTTCATTTTTTTTTTTCAATATGCATTTTAAAAATAATCCACAGGATATAAACACGATAAAAATTTCTGAATCCCGCCGTTCATCACGTTCACATTTATTCGTATCCGTTGGCATAATCCAAGTTTCCTCCTCAGCGTAATTGCCTGATTTATTTCTTCTCATTTTCAATTTTCTTTTTCATTTTGTTGTTGTTTATCGTACCAACTTCATCGTCTTGAAAGTCCTTAGGTATCTACTTTTTTGGCCAGAAATCTTCACTTTGATGTGAATAGCTGATAAAACTTCACGATCAATTGTCCAACATGTTTTTTTTTACTGTTAAAACCCCACTCTATGCAGACATTTTTATTCCGCGATAAATTAACTTACTAAGTTTAACAGAAATGGCACGTTCTTCTTGACCGTACAACTCGAAAAAATGAAAATATAATGTTACGCATATAATACGATAATTTTTGATAATTTATTTTTAATGTACTTATTTTTTTTTTTCCCGCTGATGGTTCCAATAATCTTAAGTGTCATGAGAAAAAAATAATTATTGCGCTTGCACTCTTTGCTCCGTCGATCATGGCATCTACATTGCCCTATTTAATTAACACTAAGGCCCAGTTTTACAAATGCGGTTTAACTTTGAACCGAGGCTTGAACCCTTAGCACCAATTGTTGAAATAATCGTTGCTAAGGGTTTAAGCCTCGGTTCAAAGTTGAACCGCATTTGTAAAACTGGACCTAAGGGGTTAACTATAGTTTTCCTAGAAAATAAAACATTTTTCTACAAAAAGAGTAATGTAAAATTACAAACATGTGGACGGATACACTTTGAATTGTTCTTAATGGCAGCGGTCTTTTAATGTAATCAAAAAAACTTGAAGTACCGAAATTGTTGAAAAATGCAGTCACCCCTATCGGGGTAGATGGAGGCAATAAATTAGGGGGAACCCAACATGAGGTTCAGATTTGCCAATCTGCTTTTACGTTTAACTGCTAGTACTGTTACGTACTAAATAAAAAGTTAGAAGAGGAAGGAAGAAGAGAAAACGACAGAAGTCTGTCAGTCTTACTTTGTTTTATTCATTGTATTTTATTAATTCACCCAGCGAGCGTTCAAACACGGCGCAACTCTTATTACTAAATCTAAGAAACCTTTTATACTATTCTATGTGGAAATTTTAAATTTAAGAATGTGCCATATTAAGGAACACTTGAATTAAAATATTTTAATAAAAAGAAATTGTGAATGTACGTACGCGATGCATTCCGAATTGATCAACACAACAAAACGATTATTTTCCTCTCATATGGACGAATTACTATTGTTTTTGTTTTTAATGTCGGGTTTAGACAGTAACTACAGTAAGAATTAACGCGTAATAATTGATGTTTTGCGACCGTTTTCTCAGTTACAGTTTAATTTTAATCTTCAATTTATTCCCATAGGAACAATTATTTTTATAATGACATGTAATTGCAGATTAAAATTAAACTATGATTGAGAAAACGGCCCTTAAAACATTAATTAACACGCGTTAGTTGTTAGTTTAGTTACTGTATAAACCCACCTTTAAACAAAAATCATGAAATGCATGAAATTTAAAGTTGGTGGGAAGAGCTTTTCGGATGTGCGTTCCTCAAAGTGGGATAATTCAATGAGGAATTAAAGTGGGTCAGAAAATTTGAAATCCGATCGATAAATTCCTTAGGGTAGGTAGTTAGGTAGGAGGTGGGAAATTTTGGTGCACTTCGTCTCGGCGAAATGTCTCGTTCAGTTCCAGTTTTGCTTAATTTATGATGAAATTTAAAGTTGGTAGCAAAAGCGCGAGCTTTTTGGGATGTTGTTGCTTTCTTAAAGTAGGAAAATTTCAAGTTCTTTGGAGAAAGATCGAAGTGGGTCAGAAAATTTGAAATCGGATCGTTAAATTCCGAAGGGTATATGATGGGGGTGGGTATAGTTGAGGTCCTCGTCGAGGCGTTTGATTTATGCACGGACGTGTCAGCGGCGGCGATTATTCGACGGACCTGTCGTTACGACGGCGGGGCCTAACAACGATTCAGGCAGGCGAGGGGCGTTTCGAGCCGGACCTGGGGCACTTCGCGGCTCGGTGTCCTCGCGGATTCCTCCGGTGGAGACGATCAAAGGTGAGAGATTCCGGTAGGATTCGGCCGATCATTTTTCATGAGCGGCACGAAGACGCCGCCGGTGATTGGCACTGACGGCCTGTCATCGCGTCGGTGCGCGTCACCGCGGGCCGGAGGAGGCGCATGCGCGGCTCCCGGGCGGCCATTGGGCGGGAGGCGTGGCCGCGCCCTGACAGATCATTCATCTGAGCCCCACTCTGCCCCCGCGGACGGCCGTGATTGACAGTTGGCAGACGACTGCGGAGCGCGCAGGACCTCCGCACGGCGCAGCAGCAGAAGAAACCCATGGTCCCGAGCCCCAGGTGCAGCACGTGGTGACGCGTGTGATGTGTCAGCGCCCTCGCGAGTGAACAGTGTGATTAGGGCCCGGGCCCCGCGAGTGAAGTGCAGTGCAGTGACAACACACGGTGTAACGGTGGCCCAAGCAGAGTACCCTAGCGCGGGCAGGGCGTACATGGCTCAGCCACGGGTACGACACACCATCATCATCGTCATCACCACCAATGAAAAGCCACCACCAACTCAACAAACACCACCCGTGCAACTAACTAAACCAAAGACAATAACGATCTGGACGTGGGAGGACCCCGCGACTATATTCTATATTCATGACCTATAAGCTAACCTGTGCATTTCTCAAAAAAAAAAAAAAGAAAAGCTTAATAACGCAAAAAATTCTAATCGTTTAGAGAAATTCTTGCTTTATCTCGCATTCGGGATTATTCTACGATGATACGACGACGACGACATCGGCGTTTATCGATCGTGATCCGGCGGATCGGGGCCCGCGGCCCTTCTAAAATCTTTTCCTTTGAGAACCGGCCGTGATTACACGCCGTAAAACGGCCCTTGGAACTTGAATGTCATCGAGGAATTCGTGGCATCCCGCTCGGGCAGTACCTACCCGGGGCCGACGGGAACTCTGCATCGTAAATAAGCCTGGCTTATAGCAACGGCAACGCAACGCGCGTCCGAAAACGAAAAAGAACATCGCGACGAACATAACACCTTTTAAAAAATCGAAAAAGTAAAAAAAATCTCGACATTACTGGTACGGACACAGAATCCGTAGCATCCGCGCCACCACTTTTTTTATTTCTCACAAATCCGGACGTACCCGGGCAAATTAAATTCTTTGTTTTGAAAAAGAAAAAAAATGGTGGCGCGCGGACACTACGGATTCTGTGTCCGTAACAGTAATGTCGAGATTTTTTTACTTTTCCGATTTTTTAAAGGCATTATGGTCGTCGCGACGTTCCTGTTTGCTTTCGGACGCGCGTTGCATCGCTATAAGCCAGGCTTATTCACGATGCAAGCAAAAAAAATGCGCGAAATAGCAACGCAGTTACCGGGAGGCAAGGGCCGTCGTTGATTTCTACCGTTTTCCATCGTCGAAGAAAACCGTCGGGAGTAACCACTGGGACAATCGGTTTTTCGTATCGAAACGAAAAACAAAAAAGCTGAAGCCCATTTTCCGTCGATTTTTCCGGACTTGGAATATCGTTCGGCGCGCAAGACGCAAGCGACGCGTCGCGACGTGATTGTCCAACTAGATATATCCAGAGTCACCAAATCAGAAGGAACGCTTTCTGATTTATTAAAAAAAAAAAAAACAAAACAAGGAATATGAACATAAAGCCGTCGCCGATTTTCTTTTGATTTTCCTCGACTTAAAATTTCAACAGCGCGCGCGCAAGAAGTCAAACCACGCGACGGTCCTCGAATGGAAACCCTAACTTTACCCAAAACCCAACGGTTTTACGCAGAAAATAAACAAAATAGTTAGTTTTCTTTCACGGTTTTTGCGCGAGGCTAAAGACGGTCGAGTTTTCGAAAACCAAAACCGAATTTCAAATCGTTCACTCATTGAGAAAAACAAAGCTATCGTCAGTTACCCCCTAAATTGTTGCGGTCTAATTATTTTTGGTTTCTAAATTCGGATCTAGACGCGCGACTTTAGAATAAAAAATAATTCATTCGAAATCTGATATGGTTAGAAAAAAAAATAGAGAAAATCAGAAGCTCTTTGATTATTTCGGTACCTGCTATTTCTTACTTCGGGCTAACCCTAAACAAGCATCGTGGTTAAAATCAAAGACTTAAAAAAAATTGTCGATTTTTTCGCAATTTTCCTCGGTCTAAATTTCGCCAAAAAAACAAAGCGAATGAAAACAGAAATCGAATAAATAAGTAAATCCAGTTTGTTACGAGGGAGGGGGGCTAAAACCAAACTTAAGTCGATGAAAAGCGAAGAAGCCTCTCCAGTTATTTATTTATTTATTCAAAAACTAAAGCTATTCAACGTTTTTTTTTCCTTCTTAATTTTCGGGCTGCAATTCTCCTCTGCGTTTCGGCAAGCAACTTTGGAAAGAGATGATGCAACGCAAGTTCTCGGGAGTTCCAAATAAATTACAATAATCGGTCGGATCTTTCTGATTTATTAAGAAAAAAAAAGGAGAGGGCAAAAGCTATCGCCAATTTTCGGCGGCTTTCCACCGCGTAAATTTCAATTGCAAATAAACAGCGACGCGACGGGAAGACTCGGAACAAAAATCAAATTCTCCCCGGCTTGCTTGAAGTCGACAAAATCAAACAAGCCCTTCCACCAGTTATTTGATCAAAAAAAAGAAGCTGTCGTCAGTTTTTTTAATTTTATTCTCCGTGGATTAAATTTCGGTCTATTTAGAATCGTTTGAAGCACATCGCTTGTGAAGCTATCTATGAGTTGAAAGTTCCAAAGCAAGCCAAGCTGTTAACAATAAAAACGAAAATGTTCCTCTATTAATGCAAGCCAGAAAACAAAAAATAATAATTAAGCCGGTTGAAGTTCAATCAGCGTTTTTGTTTAAAATGTATTATAATCGAATTCTATAGAACTGAAAACAAAAGTAAAAGCTATCGTCGATTTTGCTCGGTTTCTTTGACTTTCGCCGATTTTTTTCTTGAAGTTTTTGCGAACCAGGAAACTTAACGCGACGGATAAACTCTATCATAATCCAACTTCGTGCTTTAAGCATTAGTGAATTAAGAGCTATCGCTCGAAAATCTTCCCTGCAGCCAATAGCGACTTCTTGAAATCGAACACGTATCGTTGAGTACCAAGAAATAATATCTTAAAATATACGAAAATCAGGACGCGGGTTCAGAATTAATCGAACGGCGAACGGGTGTTGGAAATATTTTTGGAAGAATAGGGTTTGGCCGGAAATAAAAGCTATCGCCGTCGGATTTGATCGGGAAAATCGCGAAATTCTCGAAATTTCTTCAAACGCCACTGAACTTATCAATCATTTTGGGTTCACTTTTCCGAGCACTCTTCACTCGCGCGAAACGAACCGAGCAATTCCAAGATGAGAAAAAATTAAAGCAGAAAAATAATTTACTGTGTTGACGGTATTAGAGCCTAATTCTTGTATCTAACCTGTGACCCAAAATGTATTATGATTTTGGAAGAAGCGTTGGCGCGAACTCGCAGGAATTAAAGAAGAAGAAAAAAGATCCGAGAATACTTGACGCAGAAAGTGCAGGAAAATTGGAAATGCTTCTGGAACTAGGGAGAAGTAAAGAAAATCACGTGAAACCGTTGCGGAAAGAACTCGAGGATCTGGATAAAAGAAGACCGGAATTTTCTTCTTGATTCCGACGGACGGGGACGAGTCGGTCTTCAATAAGGAGTGCATCATCACCCAAAATGGAAACGTGATTAAATCCTATTGTGGATCTGGATTTTTCGAAGAAAATTTAAACCCGAGGAGATTTAGAAGAGAAACGGGGATGATTAGCACCACAAAATGCTTTAAGAGACCTGAAACGGAAAAAGCTATTAAAAGCTAAATAATTAAAAGAAGATAAAGAGTGAAACTATAAAGTAACGGAAAATGAAGATCTAACTGGATGGATGTAATTCAGCGTTACAGAAGTCATCACCTGGAGGAAAAATTAAACGGTTGGAAACAGTGATACTTTGTATGTGAAATGAAGTTTTTGGATGTACCAGAAAAGGGATTTGAAGAAAATGCTTCGCGCTGGAAATGTCACTGTGATGAAACGAAGACACAGACGAAGCATTGAAAACAAGTAATTACTCGTCAGATATTGTCCGTTTTTAATTGAAATGAAATGTACAAGGAGAAATCTTCGAAGTATCCAAAAAAGGGCAAAATTAAGAGTGCGTCGCCACTAAGTGATGGGTAAAGTTTCGTAAACAATGGAAGAAACAAACGGAGCATGAAAATCAAATATTGCAAGTGAAGAAAATATAAAATATGAAATAAAAAGTGATACCTATCATCGCCAGTGAGTCGAAAATGCAGAGACCAGTGAAGCATAAGTAATGAAGACTGCGTGCTCTCTGAACTGCAGTTATATTTTACGAAGTTAATTTTACCCTGAATCTACGATCTGAATTTAGAAGAAAGATAACAACCTACATATTTTGACAACAGAAAAAAACTAGTGGATTAAAGCCGGAGTCAAATTAAAAAGATCAAATTTGGAAAAACTTTCGCAGAACTTTTGCCAACAAAGAAACTGGTGATAAGAAAATCCGAAGAAAATTTGTGAAGATAATAAATTAGGGGGTTGAATTGGTGACGTCAAAGTGCACCCGAAATATTTTAAAAATGCGAGGCATTTGTTTAAAAAAAAAAGAAAACTCCGACTACCGAAAATTACTACGAAAAAAAAAACATAATTTAATTTCCACGGTTTTCCGTGTTACACGCTCGTGAGTGCCGCGCTCCAACAATAAAATAAATTAAATTATATGAGTGGACGGACAAATTTAATTAAAGTTCAAAAAAGTACTGTGTCGTGCAGAAAAAAAAGAAAAACGAGAACAGAAACGCGTCCAGTTTAAACGTTAGTCAAAAGTGAAGAAGCTTCATGGGAAGCAAGACAATCAGCAATAAAATATAATACAGCGAATTGAACGAGTGGATGGATGGGCAGATTTAATTAATTAATTAAAGTGCATGTACCGTGCAAAATCGCATGAGAAAAGCGAGAACAGGAACAACAGTTTAAAATAAACGCCAGTTAAAAGTGAAACGCCTCGAAGAAGCAAGTAAGACGACTGACAATTACTGATAAAATATATTAAAATGAAACCAGCGGATGGACAAATTTAAATAAAGTCCAGAAATGGTATGGATGATGTGCTGTGCTGCAAAATTGCATCAAAACGCAAACAGAAATTAACTGAATCGCGCAGCTGTTTAAGTGCCAGTCAAAGAAGAAACAATTGAAGCAAATACGGCGCAAATTAGTTGCGACGGCGTTTTGTGGATTTTATGAGTTAACCAAATGGCAGGATGAAGAAACGAAAGGCAGAAGTTATGAAAAAGAGAAACGCCCTGCAATACAATACAATACAACTTAAAATCATCCTGTTCGCCGAAAACAAAATTCAACATTAGACGAGGAAAGATCTTCAACTTCGAAAAATAAATGACTTTGAATAATTTATAAATTAAAAAATAATAACAGTGTTTTTTCGAATGACTTTATGTTTAACAATGTGATACAGCGAGCCCCCCAAAAAATAATTGAAGATCGAGAGGGTGTCAACTGAAGGGCTGAAAATGTTTCGAAAAAAAAATTGTGAGGATTTCAGATACTTAAATTCAGAAGAGAAAAAAAAAAAACAAGAACTGAATCATGTCTAACAGACTCCACTGAAAAACTAAATTCACCCTCCGACGGATTGGGGCGAATGGGGAGAAGAGAAGAAGGAACAAATGAAGAATATTGTGTTTAAATTAATAAATTTTAAATTATAATATAATTTAAATAAATAAACAACCGAAGATGGAGTGCAACTTTGAAAAAATAAAAAAAAATAAAAAAAAATATGTGAAATATGTGAAAACTGAACTGAAACTCGAGTGACGTATTTAAAATTAAAAAAAAAATTGCGGTCATTTGGGGTAACTTGATATAACCTCTTCAAACGTTTTTGCGCTTAGTTTTCAAGATGACCAAGAAGAAGAAACCTCATCATCAATTAAGAAGAAAATATTGTGAAAAATATGATGAAAAATTATACAACAAAAAGAAGCAAACATGGTGACTGGTGAATTTAAAATGAGGAAATTATCAAAAAAATATTTTTTTTGATCGACTTACAGGAAGCGAAGATAATAGAGAGCAGAACGGGCCTAAAATAAATTAAAACTCTCAAAAATTGTGACTATGAGACTCACAAATGAGATCACATAAAAGATTCAACAAATTCGGTATCACAAGTGAAAACAAAAATGTGATTAACTTCATAACCAGTCAAGCCAAAGTGAGAATTATGAAAGCGGAAGAAACCAATACATCAAAACGGGGGGAAATTCAAAAATCTCTGAAAAAGAAGTCCCCCACTAGAAATTAAAAATGGCAAATTCGTTTAAATACCGCCCGCAAAAAAATTACCTGATTTGGTTGGTTAAGAAATGACAAGAGGATCATGACACTCGGAATAAAATGAAAATTATTTCTTAGGATAATTGGCAAATGGAACTTCGAACAGAAAATTGTGATTTCTTTTGTGTTTTCAACTTCATGGTTGGAATTATCGGCAATTCGACAGAAAAACATCGACGATCTTGTGCTTCGTTAGAAAAATGAAAAAAAAGTATAAATCGTGTTTTAGAAATGAAAGAACATAATTGCAATAAATCAATGACGCTTCGGTGCTTTAAAAGTAGTACTTATTTTGCATTACAAAGTTGCTCTTGGTTCTAAAAGAAAACACGTCGCAATTTCGGGCAAAGAAAACAAAACAAAAAGAAAACAGTGAACTATAAACAAACGCGCCAACAGTTTTCTTTTTTTCTTTGGAATCCTTATAAAATTAAACGGCTCAAAACAGTGATGTGTTTAGTGTTTAAAAATCAAGTGACTTGAGTGAGAAAACCAAAATGCCAAAATGTTAACGAGCATCTAAAAATATTCCAATCTTTAATGACCAATTTTTAAAGGCATTGTGCGCGAATGTGAAGAAAATTAAGCGATGCCTTGTAGAATGACGTAAGTAATTAATTTTTGTTACCTGCCAATCGGTATTTTTGGGGAAAAGATATTTTGATGCTCACCTGTGACCCAAAATGTATTATGATTTTGGAAGAAGCATTGGCGCGACCTCGCAGGAATTAAAGGAAGAAAAGGGATCCGAGAATACTTGATGCAAAAAGTGCAGGAAATTTGGAAATAACTACGGACGGGCGTAAAGACAATCGCATGAAACTGTTGAGGAAAGAACTTGAGAATCAGAGAAAACAAAAACCTGAGTTGTTTTTCTTCTGAACTCGCGAGAATTAAAGGAAGAAAAAGGATCCGAAACTGGAAATACTTCTGGAGCTGCGGAGAAGTAAAGAAAATCACGTGAAACCGCCGCGGGAAGAACTCGAGGATCTGAATAAAAGAAAACCGGAATTTTCTTCTTGATGAATTCCGACGGACGCGGACGAGTCGATCTTCAATCAAGAAGTGCATCATCACCCAAAATGGAAACGTGATTAAATCCTGCGCGGATCGGGACTTCTCGAAGAAAATTTAAAAGCGAGCAGATTCAGAAGGGAAAGGGGATGATTAGCACCCAAAATGCTTTAGGAAAAAGCTGTTGCCCGCGTGAAAATAAATAATTAAAACAAGATACAGTAAACAGTAAACGGAAGTGAAGATCTAACTGGATGGATATAATTCAAAGTTGAAATTTCTACAGAAGTGAATTTGACCCGGTGGAAAAATTAAACGGTTGAAAATAGTGACGCTTTGTGTGTGGAACGAAGTAATTAAGTCGGGATTTTTGGAGAGAAAATGTGTCAGTGTTTCAATCGGAAACGAAGAAGATTAAGACGGATTAAAATCATTGATGGTCTTGAAGCGATTGGTTTCCGCTTGGCATTTCCCCCCTCCTCAAAAAAATAAAAATGCCAACTTTCAACGAAGAAGAAGCAATAATTTTCTTTAGAATTTCCGCACGGACAGAAGTTGTAGATAGTTCAGAGGAAACAGTGAGTGAAATTTCTTTTGGTGCTTGAAAATCTTCGTGATTGCTTTGAATGCCAACCAAGTTTAAAAAAAAAACAAACAGTGAAATTTAACAACCAATAACTTTTTTGTGCGCGCTATTCTCCAAAAAAATAATAGTTAAGAAAACGGTGAGTGAAATTTTTTGGTTAAGGTGCTTGAAAATGAAGTGATTGCTTTGATTAAAGTTAAAAAAAAAACAGTGAAATTTAACAACCAATAACTTTGTTCGCGCTATTCTCCAAAAAAAATAATGCTTAAGAAAATGGTGAGTGACGCTTTTTGGTGCTTGAAAATGAAGTGATCGCTTTGAATGCTAACTAAGTTTAAAAAAAAAACAGTGAAATTTAACAACCAATAACTTTTTTGTTCGCGCTATTCTCCAAAAAAAATAATAGTTAAGAAAATAGTGAGTGACTCTTTTTGGTGCTTGAAAATGAAGTGAGCGCTTTGAATGCTAACCAAGTTTAAAAAAAAAAAACAGTGAAATTTAACAACCGATAATTTTATTCGCGGCACTCTCCAAAGAGGAAGAATGATTGAAACTAGTGATGCTTTCGTTAAGTGCTTGGAATTAAAGTGTATTCCTGAAGAGAACGTATCTTCGTTCAGTTTATAAATTAAAAAATGAGCAAAAATACCCGTAATGTTTTTTAAAAATTCCATACAATCCATACAAGCTGGACGGTTAAGACAAGTGCGATGTTTTTAGTGCTTGAAATGCTTGAAATTGTGTCTTTTACAGCTGACGATAAAAGAAAAGTGAAGTGAAGTGAAGTGAATCAGTTATTATTATTTTTCTTTTTTTGGAAATCTTGCGAACAGAAAGTTGGATCATTTAAAAAGTCGGTTGGTTTATTTTCATTCATACTAAAACTCAAAATGATCTGACGAGTGGAGGCGAAGATTGAAAAACTAAAAAATACAAAAAAAGTTTATGATTTGACGAGTGGAAACGAAGACTGAAAAGTTACTAAACCTTAAAAGTACGTTTCTCATTTGACCGGTGGAAATGAAGACTGAAAAACTAAAAATTAGAAAACGTGAGTATTTTTGGGATTTGGGAATAAAATCGGTGGTGTACGAAACTCTCTTTAGTGTTGGCGGTGCGGCGGTGGTGATTTGGTTCGTACGAAATCGTGAAAATTCAGGCGTCGGGAAAGTAGGCGTAGTTTGGTGCTTCGGAAAATCTCGGTGATCGCATGGACCGTTGACGAAGCAACAGAGGCTCGTTCCCCGTCCGGAAACCGAATTACTTTATCGCCCGAAAGTTGGTAACTGCGGGAAATGCTCCGCCGTCGGAACCGGCAATTACACACCTGACTCGCATCCGAATGTTGCCTGCCGCCGCCGTCGCCGCCGCCGTCGCCGTAGCCGTTACCCGGAAAATTCGTAGGAAACGATCGGATTTTTTGGGAGATCGCGCGCGCGGAATTCCTTAATCTTAATGCTCGTTGTAAACGGACGCATTTTATTGGCGTATCAAAATTTAATTGTGCGTAGAGCGCGCTCAACGCGCGCATAAATTTATTGGGGCATAAAGATAATGCGCGGCCGTAAACTGGCTCTTTAACATCGCCAGCGGTTACTGCGATCGGCTTATCGGATTCTAATTGAATTAAAAAATAATTAGGGCCGCGGTCGTGGTCACTGGGCCCACAAAGAGCCCGGTTTCGACCTGTCACGGCGGCGTGAGGCCCCACGATAACCCGCCGAACATAACTTCTACTTCTAACGACAATACTAACAATAACAGCGCAACAATTACACAAGTACCACGAGAATTAAAAGGAAAGAAGAAAAAAAGCCGAAGCAATTTGCGACGCGCAATTACCGCCGATACGGACCTGAACTTTTCCCTCCGACGACGTTCAAAAAAATATTTACCCGCATAAATCAACTGAACTGTATCGCTCTTACTCAAAGAGAAGGGCAAATTAGTAAATAAATAAAAATTAATAACAAATTAATTAACCATTTTCAAGTTTCAATTTTAATTCATAAATAAATTAATTAATTAATTGAAACATCCTGGAAGTCGTTTTAAAAAATGTTAAAATAAAAAGCATTTGGAAATCGAGGACAAAAATCGCGCCGCGATGCAATTTCCACCAATACGGACCTGAACTTTTCCCTCCGACGTTCAAAAAAATATTTTCCCGCATAAATCAACTGAACTGTACCGCTCTTACTCAAAGAGAAGGGCAAATTAGCAAATAAAAAAAAATTAATAACAAATTAATTAACCATTTTCAAGTTTCAATTTTAATTCATAAATAAATTAATTAATTAATTGAAACATCTCGGAAGTCGTTTTAAAAAATGTTAAAATAAAAAGCAGTTGAAAATCGAGGACAAAAATCGCGCCGCGATGCAATTTCCATCAATACGGACCTGAACTTTTCCCTCCGACGTTAAAAAAAAATATTTTCCCGCATAAATCAACTGAACTGTATCGCTCTTACTCAAAGAGAAGGGCAAATTAGTAAATAAAAAAAAAAATTAATAACAAATTAAATAACCATTTTCAAGTTTCAATTTTAATTCATAAATAAATGAATTAATTAATTGAAACATCCCGGAAGTCGTTTTAAAAAAATGTTAAGATAAAAAGCAGTTGAAAATCGATATTTTTTATAAAGGATTTAAATAGATTAAAAATCGTGAAGCGGCGTTTGTCTCATCCGGGGGGGAGAAACAAAGAATATTATAATAGTCCATTATTTGAAGCACCGAATTTGGAAATTTTGAAAATATCTTATTTACAAAACTAAAAAAAAATAGGCTGCTTAAGATCATAAATAAGCGAACAATTCGAACAATGAATAATATTTTTTTAAAGGATTTAAATAGATTAAAAATCGTGAAGCGGCGTTTGTCTCATCCGGGGGGAGAAATAGAGAATACTAAAATAGTCCATTATTTGAAGCATCGAATTTAGAAATTTTGAAAATATCTTATTTACAAAACTAAAAAAAAATAGGCCGCTTAAGATCATAAATAAGCTAACAATTCGAACAATGAATAATATTTTTTTTAAAGGATTTAAATAGATTAAAAATCGTGAAGCGGCGTTTGTCTCATCCGGGGGGAGAAATAAAGAATGTTAAAATAACCTATTATTTAAAGCATCGAATTTGGAAATTTTGAAAATATCTTATTTACAAAATTTAAAAAAATAGACCGCTTAAGATCATAAATAAGTGAACATATTGAACAATGAATAATATTTTTTAAAGGATTTAAATAGGTTAAAAATCGTGAGGTGTTTGTCTTAACCGGAGGGGAAGTAAGGAATGTTAAAATAGCCCATTATTTGAAGCACCGAGTTTGAAAATTTTGAAAATATCTTATTTACAAAAGTAAAAAAATAGGCCGCTTAAGACCATAAATAAGTGAACAATTCGAACCATAAATAATATTTTTTTAAAAAGGATTTAAATAGGTAACAAATCGTGAGGTCTTTGTCTTTACCGGGGGGGACATAAAGAATGTTAAAATAGCCCATTATTTGAAGCACCGAATTTGGAAATTTTGAAAATATCTTATTTACAAAACTAAAAAAAATAGGCCGCTTAAGATCATAAGTGTTTATCTTAACCGGGGGGGAAATAAGGAATGTTAAACTAGCACATTATTTAAAGCATCGAATTTGGAAATTTTAAAAATATCTTATTTACAAAAAAAAAAAAATTAGGCCGCTTAAGATCATAAATTAGTGAACAATTCGAACAATGAATAATATTTTTAAAAAGGATTTAAATAGGTAATAAATCGTGAGATGTTTGCCTTAACCGGGGGGAAATAAATAATGTTAAAATAATCTATTATTTAAAGCATCAAGTTTGGAAATTTTTAAAATATCTTTTCTACAAAAATTAAAAAAAAAAGGTCGGCTTTTGTTTTGGTCTGATGTAGAAGTGCGTCATTTACGTCGCACAATTACCGGGAATCCAGACCTGGATATTTTTATATTTTGTTTACTTTTGTTTTGATTTTTTCGCATTCGCGTATGAAAACAATCGACTGGAAAAATAAAATCTTTCCTGTGAGATATTTGTCTTGTTTTAACAGAGAACAAAATGCAGACAATGTTTTAGCCACAAAAATAATAAAAAAACTGTGTTGGTTCAACAACGGTGATAACAAAAACTACACAGTTTGCATTTTACACGGAATTTTCATTTTGTTTTATTTTTATTTAAAAAAAATAAGTATTTTTATTTTAAAAAAAAATTTCTTTAAATGGTAGTGAAATAGTCGAGTTTAATCGAAAAATAGTAGAGGAAGCCACCGATGAAAAGAAGAAAAAAAATTGCTAATTGACTAATGTGTTCTCTCGACCTGTTCGATCAAATTTACTAAAAAAAAAAAAAAAAAAAGGTAACTAGAAATTATACTGAAGATGTTATCGTGATTAATCAAATGAACCGAACAGCTGATAGACGAAATAGACGAAAAAGAAATGATTACCTAACTCTGTTACAAGCGATTTTCATTTTCAAATGAAAACTGCCGTGTCCTAGAAAATCGTGTTTTGGAAATATTAGAAGCACCTTGAGGTGGGATCAGCGATGCCAAAAGGGTTGTAAAAATTCCGCTGGACATTCCTCCAGTTTAGGTTGCATTGACGTTGAAGTGTTGCTTAGACCGTCAATTGCCGCTGTTCCGATCTCAGTCGCATGTACGTCCAGCGTTTTTTTTTCCAGTTTACAACCCTGTTGGCGTCGCTGCTCGGGGTTCAAGTTCAATAACAGCTGAAAAACAGAAATAAAACGCCAACATCATCTGAGTTTGGATACTTTTTCTTTGCCTTTAATTAACAGAAATAAATTCTGTTTAAGAAAATAACAAATTGAGTTAAAGTTAATTAAAAACTTAATTGATTAGAAAAAAATTTGTCTGTGATCAAAAAGTCATTGCTTAGTTTTAAGAGATTAAATTAAAAAATAATAATAATAATCATATAATTTTACAACAAAATTAAATAAAGGATATCAACTTAATTAATTGAATTTAAAAAAAAATCGAGCTGAAGTAGAAACATCCTATGATCGGTAGATAGCTTTTGTTTCCCCCCTACAGATTTTGGATCAAGATGTGCTTCGAAAGTAGTGCGGAAAATATTAGTAAAAATAATCATAACTTTACAACAATAAAATTAAATAAAACATATCAAATTAATTTGGTTAAATAAAAAAAAAATAATGGAGATGAAATAAAACATTCTATAATCGGTAGATAGCTTTTGTTTCCCTCATTTAGATTTCTGATTGTTGGGATCTTTTTTTACCAAAACCAAACCTTAGTAAAAATAATTATAATTTTGGAATAAAATTAAATAAAAGAAATCAAATTGATTTGATTAAATTGTTTAAAAATCGAGTTGAAATAAAAACATCCTATAATCGGTAGATGGCTTTTGTTTCCCTCATCTAGATTGTTGATTATTGGGATCTTTTTTTACCAAAACCAAACCTCAGTAAAAATAATTATAATTTTACAATAAAATTAAATAAAAGAAACCAAAGTGATTTGATTAAATTAAAAAAAAAGTCAAGTTGAAATGAAAACATCCTGTAATATTCGATAGATAGCTTTTGTTTTCTTCCTTCAGATGTTTGATGAATGGGCATTTGTTGGTGGAAATGTGCTTCGAAAATTGTACCGAAAAAAATAGTAAAAATAATCATAGTTTTACGATAAAATTAAATAAAACAAACTACATTAATTGAATTAAATGAAATAAAAAAAAATGGATTGAAATAAAAACATCCTACAAGCGGTAGATGGCTTTTGTTTCTCTCCTTTAGATTTTTGATCACTGGAATTATTTTCAAATGATGAAATCGTGCTTCGAAAGTTAATTTTACGATAAAATTAAATAAAAGAAATCAAACTAATTTAATTATTTTTTTTTAAGAAATCGAGTTGAAATAAAAACAACCTATAATCGGTAGATAGCTTTTGTTTCTCTCCTTCAGATTTTTGATCACTGGGGATTTTTTTCACCGATGATGAAACTGTGCTTCGAAAATTCTGCCGAAAATATTAGTCATGTTTTGGAATAAAATTTAGAAACAGTTGAAGAAGATCAAAACAAAAAAGTTTTCGATTTGGTTTTCACGCGTTTATGCCCATTTTTAATAACGAATTATCTTAAGCCTTAAAATAACCGTTTTCCGTAATTTTTGTTTTAATAAAAAAAAAATATTAAAAAGTGAAATTAAACATGAAGATGTCTCTCGAAGTCAATATCAGAAACTTTTACAGATTATGTTTAGGAAACGAACAAAGATCGAAAACAAACGTTGTCGCCAAAAAGAAAAGAGTTATTAACACATTCTCCCAACTATTAAAAAAAAATACGTACGTTTCTTTTTTAATTTTAATTTTGAACCCCTATCTACAGGCTGTATTTTAGAAACCAGAACAGTTTTCGGAAAACTGCGCATTATTATTTAGAGTTATTATAAAAAATAAAGGCGCATCGTAAAGTCAAGAATGTGTGTGTGTGTTTCCCTTTGGAAATGGAATACCCTGTATATATTGTTAGCTAAAATGAGAGAACAATTTGGCAGCGATAAATTAACGATTATTTAATTAATAAATATCCACTTCGTTAGTAACTAAACGTTCACTTGCTTTTAAGTTCACGTTCGTTGTCCTAATCACTATTACTATTAGTATCAAAAGAAAAAAAAACGAAAACAAAAAGAATTTCTTTTGATTTTAATTTTTAAATGCACGCGCGAACGATTATGATTTAAACAATAAAATCACACTTCATTTTAAATTTTTAAATCAACCCTCCCTGTCGCTAAGAGTTTATTTTTAACTTATTACTAGCATGCCAATTCGATTTATTTTTTTTTTTTTTGTTCTAATGCCCGAGGGGGCGAATTGAGGGGGCGATTGTAAATTGCGGCGGCGGTCAGGTTGTTGTATAAATCATATATTGTGTAAATTGCGGCGGCTGGTCAAGTAGGTGTATCAAAAGAAACTAACTTAAACGTAAATTGCAGTGAATGGTCAGTTCGACGACATCTCTAATCTTGCTTGTAAATTCCGGCAAGCATATAATTATTTGGATGCAATGATAATATTTGAAGAATAATTTAGTTATGCACGTCTTCTTCTACGATACTGTTAAATATGTTATGAAATAAGCAAAACATTTGCAAAAGTATTTATTAACATAATCAATATTAAACATAACATGCAAATCAAACGAACAAGTATGCCCACGACGAAAATAACAAACAAAATAAATAAAAAAAAAGAAAAACTAAATTTCACCTAAATAATGAGGCACTCGTTTTATAGAAGCTGCGTATAATATTTTTTAGGCTTAGGCCCGATTTTTCTATCACTGAGCTTTACTGAGAAATGTCGAAATGGAGAAAAACCCTTTGATTTAGAACCATCCACGTCATAACGCCCCGCAGAACGAACGGAACATTCCAAAGTATTTTTAAAATATACTCAAATCGATGCTTCACATAATTTAGTGAACCTTTCGTTTGAAACTCTTTTTTGTGCAATGAATTATGAGAGAGGTAGGAAAGAAGTCGCCGATTCTTTCACCTCCTGATAAATTTATCTGCCAGGTAATACCCTCGGAAACAATTATCAATACAATGGTTTCCAAGGATAATACCTGGCGGATGAATTTATCAGGAGGTGAAAAAATCGGGCCTAAGTGAAACGAATGTCCTCCATAAACCTTACCACCCTTATTTTTGATTTATTTTCATCTGAAATTGCCGAGTACAATAATTAAACATCCACGGCCCGAATTTACAAGGAGGATTAAAACATGTATCTGACCATCCACCGCCTCAATTTACAATAAACAATTCGGGACCATAACTGCGAAAAAGATTAAGGCTTAACCATCGCCGCAATTTACATCTGCCCTAACTTAGGAGTGCGTGATAGTACTTATTTGCAAACCGAAAAGGAAATCTTGTATTAAAAATTGCCTCCAGTTTGAAAATCAAATTAAAAAAGAAGATACGTTCGCTGCCAATCTGGGCGATAGCTTTTGCTTCTTGGCTTTCGTTTATTTTAATAATTAAGTTCGTGAATTCGGGTTTTCAAATTCAAAAAGAAATTCATGTTCTCTGCTACTTTTTAAACAAGTGGAGGCGACGGTTTTATTTCTTGGCTTTGATTTTTTTTTTTAACTGAGATCGTGCACCTTTTCAAGTACGGAAAAATAATCTGGCTTTTATGATCGAGAGAGTTCGTTTTGGATTTGTCATCATGATTTCTTTCCCAAATTATTTCGCTGCTCTTCTTTGTTTCAACTAAGAATGTAAGCGTTTGGGTTTTCAAATTATATAAAAAGAAACGTTTTCATTTGTGAAGGTCTAGTTAATAGCAGGGAAAAAAGAATTGAGCCCGCTTTGTGTTGGATACTTTTTATACCGAATGTACTATTTACTCTTTCCGCGGCTTCGATGCGTTTAAATTGCTATTGAGTGCGAGGGCGGGAATCCGAATACTAAATTTTCGTAGCGCTTGCGAAACAAGTGGGCCGATTTCTCATCCCTGGTTATTAGCATAGTCTCTCACTCAAACTTAATTCAGTTTTCATTGGGCGGTGGGGTATAGCGATCAACGATTGCTACACATCCCCTCAGGATCTAAGTAGTGCACGGCGCTGAATCGCACTGAGTGGGAGACAGTAACGCGTTCTTGAATTAATTTGTGAGAGACTGCGGTTATCAGCGATAAATATTTAATAAAATTAAACTATTAAACGACTATTTAATAAATTAAATAGTCGTTAATTTATCGTGCAGTCAAAAGGTTCTCTATTCTAGCGAGTAATATACAGGGTCATCCATTAAAGAAAAAAAACAAATAGCCAAACAGTCAAAATGTTCTTCATTATAGCGAGTAATATACAGGGTAATCCAATAAGGAAAAAGCAAACACCCACATCGCTAAATTTCCTTCACTTTGCGATGCGTCTTCGTTTATTGAACGTTCTGTTACCTTCTTGTATCTATTTGATATTGAATTTGGGGAGGCAACTTTGTTTTTAGGCGTTAATTAGTTAAATCGAAATGCATTTTCTATTTTACGAATTGAAAACGAAACGTCGGCGTTTCGTCTAGAACATTCGCTTTCTTTCTCTGGCAATTAATCGGGATGATTCGATTGGGCGATAGCTTACATATAGTTTTTGGCCATGGTTCCTTTTATTGAAATCTTCCATCAGTTTTCAAACTAAACTACGTTATGTATTTCTTTTTGACAACTAATTGCCACTGCTGAAGAGAAACGCTGCGATCTTTTGAATTTTAGCCACCGTCGAGGAAGCGTTCGCGTTTCCTCGAACGAGTAAGAAGCGATCGTCCTTTGAATTTAAAAAGTTTCGCTCGCTCAGGAATATTAATTAAATTCCGCGATAGCTTTTATTCCTATTACTTTTTTCACCCGCGTTCTTCTTCGCCAGATGCGACGAGATTTTGTTTACGCAACCAAATTATTATTTTTTTCCACCGACGTACGAATTCCAGCGAATCACTTTCGTTTATCGAGGTCAGGATTTTTCGATTCTTTGCCTCACCTACAAATGTAGAACTGAGTTTTGTTTTTGTCGAAAGCGTCATTTTTGTTTTGGTGATTAAAAAAAGGCCTCTTTTTCGCATTCGAAAACAAGTGCGTCAAAAAACTTTTCAATTCAATCATTCGAACATTTACTAATTCAGCCGAGAAACAGCTTTCGTTTATGAAAATAAAATGTATGGTTAAGAGGAGGCTTAGGAGTTAACTTTAAAAAGTTGAAAAAAAATAGAAAGAATCGTCCAAAATGACGAACAAAAGAGAACACAAAATTAAAATTGAATGTGTCAATAGCCTGACAGTTTATGGCCAAAATTTACCGCGAAAGAAGTAAAGACAATCGAAGTTCGAATCTTTGATAATTCGAATCAAATTGCTTAGAGTTAGAATCATCAAGAGAGAATCATTTATTTATTTAACAACCCGAAGTCTTGTTAACTCGGACTTTGTTTTGCGAAAAGTCATGGTTCGAGTTACCGAAGTTGAATGCGTCAATAGCCTAACAATTTATGACAAAATTTACCGCCGAAGAAGACAGTCAAATTTCGATAACTAAAATCAAATTGAGTTAGACTTAGAGTTAGTATCATCAAGAGAGAATTATTTATTTATTTAACAACCCGAAGTCTTGATAACACGGACTCTTTTGCGAAAAACTACGGTTCGAGTCATCGAAGTTGAATGCGTCAATAGCCTGCTGACAGTTTATGACAAAATCTACCGCCGAAGAAATAAATACCGACAATCGAACTTCGATAACTCGAATCTTTGATAAATCGAATCAAATTGCTTGGGATTAGAGCCAGGAGAGTATTATTTATTTATTTAATAACCCGAAGTCTTGTTAACTCGAACTGTCAGGCTACTGACACATTCATGACGAAAATTTACCGCCGAAATTAATACCGACAGTCGAGCTTTGATAACTTGAATTACTTTGGTTGGAGTTTGAGTCAAGCTACTTAATAACCCGAAGTCTTAATAACTTCGAGTTTTTTTTTTTTTAGTAAAGTCATAGTTCGAGTTTTCGAAGTTCGACTGTAGATGATGGTTTCCACCGAGTTTAAGGAAAACCACGGCAGCTTTTGTTTTTGTTACGTGATGTTTTGATAGTTTTCCAACCCAGCCTCATCAAGAACGGTTCGTTTCAAAATTTCCTCGGCAGAAAAACAAAGTAAAACAGAAGGTGTCGTCAGAGTATTATTTTTTGGCGGCTGAAAAAATGATGAAATGAAGAAAAAGAAGGCAAAATCAAAAGCGAATTTGTGTCTCCTCGCAGTTTATGACAAGTGTTAGCCCCCCGAACAAATTTTTCGCCCCCGAGGGAGGAGGCGACAGCTTTCTCTAATTTTCAATTTCTTGTTCTACAGTTTTCGAAAACTATTGCGCCAGAAAAATTCTCGATTCGAAATATCCACTATTTGTAGAAACAAAACATAAAGTATAACAGTGTAGTACCTTGGTGGTTGAAACGCTACCGCCGGAATACATTTATTTTAACCCCCTCTTTCTTTAAAAAAAAAAAATGAAGCAAACTAAAAAATTCGCGAACGCATTTTTTGAAAGAACGGATAAGAGTGTAGGTTCGATCAAAAACCACGTGATGGATTGGCTGTAAATAACTTAATAATAACAAAATAAAAGCCGGGGTAGGTTTTTTTAGGTACGAAACGGAATTCCGGTTGTTTTAACCGAATTTTTTTAAGTCGATGAAGGTTTGTCCGACGGTAGCGATCAAAGTCGACAAGAAGCACCAAACGTTTTATATTACTTCTTGTAACTATAATATAATTAATAACCACTTCAAATAACTTGATTTTTGAGATCCTTTGCCCTATAATATTTAGTTTTTATTTTCAATTTTCTGTTAGAAGACATCGGTGAAATTTCTTCTTGCGCTTTATCGGATCGGACGTGACGCCGAAACTACGTAACGCACAGAGTTTTCGATTGTTTCCAAAATATGGAAACTTGAACCCTTAAATGTGGCTGTAAACGACATGTGAAATAGTTACTAAAATATTGAAAATTCCTGAAGAGAAGCGAGAGAGATCGTGACTCGGCTCGCTCATGCGTGATCCGACGGCAAACGCAAACTTGTAAAACCACAAGTAACTGCCCGGAACAAAAGAAGTATCCGCCTAGGATATCCAGGGGGGATTGTGTATTTAAACAAAAATGCAAATTTTAATTACCCCGTCGTCCTTTAACAAACTTAAAATTAAAAAAATCTGCATTTTTGTTTTTTCTTTTCCTCATATCACCATGAGCTTGCCCCAAGCTTTCAAAGCTTCCAAATAAGTAAAATGGAATACACTTTGTGTTTGATTAAGTCGAATCCGAATATGATGGTGTTTGTGTATCCGATGCGACGATGCGACGGAAAGAGGCAAGATAGTGATTGATTAAAAAAGGATGAAAACCGAATGCGGCGGCGGCGGCGACATAATCGAAATTAAAGCAAAAATGAATCGCATTGATTAGTCGAAAACGGATTCGGTTTATTAAACGTTTTTTCTTGGTTGGCAAAAACGGCCCCGAATAAATTAAACAAACGCGCAGCGGGTGATTAATCTCGAGCAATAATAACAAAGCAGTCCCAGTCCATGAATGGGCATGCATTTTGAAAACTTTTTTTTTTACTCAAAAAACATTCAACATCAACGTGTTGTATCTGATGAACTACTTAGGGGGTTGATACGGGCTAAAAATTGAAATGCACAGGTCTTTTTTTTAAATGGTTTTTAGTTGCACTGGTGGTGTTCACGTCTGCGAAACTTCGGGAAGCTTAAGATGCGGCGGGGGTTTCGGTTTGTTGGAAAAGTTTTCGGGAACTGCGCCGACAGGGGACGGTTTTAATAGAATATTAAGTAATCCCTTCGACGCGGCGGCAATTAAAAAATGGCGACGGCCGTCTAAATTTACGACGCGCCCGTGCCAGCCGGGCTTATTAACGGTGCCAAGAAGGAGCACCGCGATTAATTTCGTTTTGAAAGTATGCAAACACGGCTTTCTCGGCCCGCTATTTCTGCCTGGCCGAAAAAAATTTTAGTCGCGGACCCCCCTGTCCCTCCGCCCCTTCTGCTTCCCGAAGTGTTCTCTGGTGGTGTAGTGTTACGGTTGGGGTGCATGTGCACGAAGCGGCAATATGGCGGACGACGTGCCGTCGGTGGTAGTGTGCCCTAGCCGGGTTGGTTTGGTGCGGTAAAAACGGTGCGAGAAAGACGAGGCGAGTTTATTATAATAAATCGTAAGTAGGATTAATTTTATTGAAAAAAAGTAACCGACGATTCTCTTTTGAAAAAAAATTGAAAAATCTACATCTTTTTGTTTTGAAATCATGAGATTGTTTTTCTTCCACTTTGCACTTACCCCCAACAAGAAAATATTTTATTGACTGGGGTGTACCAATTAATCCTAAGTAGTCTGTTGCGTTAGGATTTTTTTTTAATTTTGAGTTTTGATTTTGGAAGTCTCTTGCCTCTTTTGCTCTTCTTCTTCTTGACCAGATGATGCACTCAAATAATCTTGATCTTACAATACATATCATTTTTAGTAATCACTTTAGTTGTCTCCGAAGATATCATCTTCTTTTAGTGTCGACTGCATCCGTTTTTTACATTCTTCGTTTTGAGGAGGCTGTATTTATTAAAAAGAAAAAATTAAATACTCTAGTAATTAGACGTCCTCGGCGGTATCAATCAAGTACTCAATCTTTTCAATTTTGTTTTCAACGATTCGCCTTCATTCTGTTTTAATTTTGAATTTTGGTTCTGGAAGTCGCCCTCTTCTTCATCTTGACCAGATCATACACTCAAATAATCTTGATCTTAAAATACATATCATTTTTAGTAATCACTTTAATGGTCTCCAAAGGTATCATCTTCTTTTAGTCTCGACTGCATCCGTTTTTTACATTCATCGTTTTGAGGAGACTGTATTTATTAAAAATAAAAATTAAATACTATAGTAATTAGACGTCCTCGGCGGTATCAATCAAGTGTTCAATATTTTCAATTTTGTCTTCAACGATTCACCTTCATTCTGTTTTAATTATGAATTTTGGTTTTGGAAGTCGCCCTCTTCTTCGTCTTGACCAGATGATACACTCAAATAATCTTGATCTTAAAATATATATCATTTTTAGTAATCACTTTAGTTGTCTCCGAAGGTATCATCTTCTTTTAGTCTCGACTGCATCCGTTTTTTCTACATTCTTCGTTTTGAGGAGACTGTATTTATTAAAAAGAAAAATTAAATACTCTAGTAATTAGACGTCCTCGGCGGTATCAATCAAGTACTCAATCTTTTCAATTTTGTTTTCAACGATTCGCCTTCATTCTGTTTTAATTTTGAATTTAGATTGTGGAGGTTGCCCTCGTCTTTATCTTGACCAGATGATACACTCAAATAATCTTAATCTTAAAATACATATAATTTTTAGTAATCACTTTAGTTGTCTGCGAAGGTATCATCTTCTTTTAGTCTCGACTGCATCCGTTTTTTACATTCTTCGTTTCGAGGAGATTGTATTTATTAAAAAGAAAAATTAAATACTCTAGTAATTAGACGTCCTCGGCGGTATCAATCGAGTGTTCAATATTTTCAATTTTGTTTTCAACGATTCGCCTTCATTCTGTTTTAATTTTGAATTTAGATTGTGGAGGTTGCCCTCGTCTTTATCTTGACCAGATGATACACTCAAATAATCTTGATCTTAAAATACATATCATTTTTAGTAACCACTTTAGTTGTCTGCGAAGGTATCATCTTCTTTTAGTCTCGACTGCATCCGTTTTTTACATTCTTCGTTTTGAGGAGACTGTATTTATTAAAAAGAAAAATTAAATACTCTAGTAATTAGAGGTCCTCGGCGGTATCAATCAAGTACTCAATCTTGTCAATTTTGTTTTCAACGGTTCGCCTTCATTCCGTTTTAATTTTGAATTTTGATTTTGGAAGTCGTCCTCTTGTTCGTCTTGACCAGATGATGCACTCAAATAATCTTGATCTTAAAATACATATCATTTTTAGTAATCACTTTAGTTGTCTCCGAAGGTATCATCTTCTCAAATCAAATAATCTTGATCTTAAAATACATATCATTTTTAGTAACCACTTTAGTTGTCTGCGAAGGTATCATCTTCTTTTAGTCTCGACTGCATCCGTTTTCTACATTCTTCGTTTTGAGGAGACTGTATTTATTAAAAAGAAAAATTAAATACTCTAGTAATTAGACGTCCTCGGCGGTATCAATCAAGTGTTCAATATTTTCAATTTTGTTTTCAACGATTCGCCTTCATTCTGTTTTAATTTTGAGTTTTGGTTTTGGAAGTTGCCCTCTTCTTCATCTTGACCAGATGATGCACTCAAATAATCTTGATCTTCAAATACATATCATTTTTAGTAATCACTTTAGTTGTCTGCGAAGGTATCATCTTCTTTTAGTCTCGACTGCATCCGTTTTTTACATTCTTTGTTTTGAGGAGGCTGTATTTATTAAAAAGAAAAATTAAATACTCTAGTAATTAGAAGTCCTCGGCGGTATCAATCAAGTATTCAATATTTTCAATTTTGTTTTCAACGATTCGCCTTCATTCTTTTTTAATTTTGAATTTTGGTTTTGGAAGTTGCCCTCTTCTTCATCTTGACCAGATGATACACTCAAATAATCTTGATCTTAAAATACATATCATTTTTAGTAATCACTTTAGTTGTCTGCGAAGGTATCATCTTCTTTTAGTCTCGACTGCATCCGTTTTTTACATTCTTCATTTTGAGGAGACCGTATTTATTAAAAAGAAAAATTAAATACTCTAGTAATTAGACGTCCTCGGCGGTATCAATCAAGTACTCAATCTTTTCAATTTTGTTTTCAACAATTCGCCTTCATTCTGTTTTAATTTTGAATTTTGATTCTGGAAGTCGCCGTCTTCTTCATCTCGACCAGATGATACACTCAAATAATCTTGATCTTAAAATACATATCATTTTTAGTAATCACTTTAGTTGTCTCCGAAGGTATCATCTTCTTTTAGTCTCGACTGCATCCGTTTTTTTAACATTCTTCGTTTTGAGGAGACTGTATTTATTAAAAAGAAAAATTAAATACTCTGGTAATTAGAGGTCCTCGGCGGTATCAATCAAGTGTTCAATATTTTCAATTTTGTTTTCAACGATTCGCCTTCATTCTTTTTTAATTTTGAATTTTGGTTTTGGAAGTTGCCCTCTTCTTCATCTTGACCAGATGATACACTCAAATAATCTTGATCTTAAAATACATATCATTTTTAGTAATCACTTTAGTTGTCTGCGAAGGTATCATCTTCTTTTAGTCTCGACTGCATCCGTTTTTTACATTCTTCATTTTGAGGAGACCGTATTTATTAAAAAGAAAAATTAAATACTCTAGTAATTAGACGTCCTCGGCGGTATCAATCAAGTACTCAATCTTTTCAATTTTGTTTTCAACGATTCACCTTCATTCTTTTTTAAGAATTGTGCCCTCTTCTTCATCTTGACCAGATGATGCACTCAAATAATCTTGATCTTAAAATACAAATCATGTTTAGTATTCACTTTAAGTGCCTCCAAAGGTATCATCTTCTTTTAGTTTCGACTGCATCCGCTTACATTGTTCAGTTTGAGTCGATTGTTTTTATCCAAAATAAAAAAAATACTCCAGTAATTAGACTTCCTCGACATTAATCAAATATTCAATATTTTTTCAATTTTGCCTATAACGATTCGCCTCCTTTTTTCTTCACTTTTATTCGAGCTCGAGTAGATTTATGTGTTTGCAATAAAATAGCATCATCGACGTTTCTCAATTTTGAGAAACGTTCTGCGTTGACTTAAAAAACCCCTTTATTAATTTCATTATTTAAGTTCATTTGATTCATTAGTTTTATTTCTGTGTTGCTCGAACGTAATCCTAATTTAGTAACACGATCTGCTTACTGTTCAAAAGTTGTTTTCCAGGAATCGTGCCTCTTTTTATCCGAAAATGAATTGAATTTAGTATACAATCAGGAACTGTATTTTGACTTGCGAGAAAACAATCGATGTTTGCTCCTTCTAATCTTAGCAAATGAACTGTTTGGTTTGAAATACTTTTTTTTTTGTTTTTTATTCGGACTTGAATTTAGTATACAATCAGGAACGTTATTTTGATTTGCGAGAAGACAGTCGTCATTTGCTTCTTCTAATCTTAGCAAATGGACTAATATCTGGTTTGAAATGTCTTTTACTAGTCTAAAAATTTTAAATTACAACATTCTATTGGTATCAAATAATTAATATTTCGATAACTATATTCCCCATCTCGAGTCGTATGTAATTAAGGGAACAGTATTCTTTTAAATAGACGCCCCAAATCGATCGTATTTAAACTATGATTTAACTTAGTTAGTTTTCCAAATAATTCGTAACTCTCCTTTCAGCTTCACTCGACCTTGGCGTACTATTTTTTTGATTTTTGGAGAACGCGATGCGTCCCCCTTTTGATTTCATTTATTTACTACGTGGATCTTTTCTTCATTACACCACCCCTCATTGCCCAAAGGAAAAATCTTTCAGAGATAAACTTTTAAAGGAAGAAAACCTTCCTTGCATTTAGTAGAATCCATTGTAATACATTCTCTCGTCGAATAGAACGAAATTAACAAAAAAAAAAAAAAATAGATGAATTTGTCCACATCAGATGGTTGGTTTGTGTCGTGTTTTGGTATACTGCGAAGACCTTTTTTGGTTTCTGCAAGAGTGACAGTTTTTTTTTACTTTTAAAACATTTATTTAATACAGAATGCATTCTTTATGATCAGTGATTCACCCCATCAGTCATCAGACTTTGCCTCCGTCAATGAGGTCGTCGCATTTCTTGTTTTCCAACCACATTTAACAAAAATATGAATTCAAACTGAAACAAAGACTTCTTTATACTTCTGAAAATGCCTCCAATTGATGTTCAATTTCTTGTTCACAATTCTGGATTCATTCTTCTAAGTTGTAGACCGAAGAAAGGAAATGAGTGAGTTAAATTATGAACCCCTTTTTCAAATCCCGTTCCTTCTAGTCCTTTTTATTACTAGAAGTGTTTTCTCTTTTTTGGGCCTTTCTTTGACTATTTTGTTTTACTTTAGAAGTTGTGTGTTGGCTTGTGCTACACTCTCTGCCATACACTCACATTGCTTACTTCCATTGACGGAGTTATCAGAAGCTTGTTTAAGAGAAGTCGAGTTAATATTTAGTTTCTTCTTTAGTTCTTTCTCTCATTGCCTTTCTTTCACTATTTCGTTTTAATTCGTAAGTTGTTTCTTGTGCTACACTCTATGTCAGACACCCACATTGTCTTCTTTCATTGAAACAGTTATCAGAAACTTGGTTTAAGAGAAGTCGAGCTTGGTTTCTTCTTTGGTTCTTTTTATTTCTAGCAAGCGTCTTCTATCATTGCCTTTTTTCACTATTTTGTTTTACTTTAGAAGTTGTTTCTTCTGCTGCGCCCTCTGTTATACACCCACATTGCTCACTTTCGTTGAAATAGTTATCAGAAACTTGGTTTAAGTGACGTCGGGTTATGATATCTAGCAAGCGCGATTATATTTCTTTTAACCTTTCGAATTCGATTCACTTTTTTACACAGTTTTTCATTTTTGATGAAAAAACATTCCTAGCCTTAGCTAGCCAAGATACCTTTGATACTCTTTAGGCTGAACCCTTTCTTTAATAAGTGGATAAATCGACTTAAAAACTACTCAGAACAGCTTGGCGAGGTTGTTGTAATAGTTTTATCAATTCAGTTCAATCAGACAGTTCTAAAAAACTTCCTTAATTTCGATATTTCGAAGAATATAAAAGTCACTTTTCACATTTAGTGCCTAATTCCTTCTTTCGGGGAGGCGCTTTCTTTGTTTTGCCATTCTGAGAGTACAGACAAAAGGAAGTTATGACACTTTTACCTTTTGAATTCAGTCCTAATCTTTAAAAAGAAAATACGAGGACGGACCTCAGGCTAAATGAATTATTATAGTCTTTTTCATCTTTCTCGATGAAGACAAGATACTTATGGGTCAAGCGGCTGACTTAGATCATCATAAACTGGTAGACTATATACTCTCTTGATTTGACTATAATTTCTTTCAGCTGATGTTAATGATCTTGATGTACCATTGGGAAAAATATGGGATAGTGTAGCTCCACCACTAAATGATGAAGCATCCGTCGCTAATCCGACTGGATATTTTTGAATTAAGATGACATAGTACTGCTGCTGATGTCAATGCTTCTTTTAATTTCATAAATGCTGCTTCGCATCGATTTCCACTTTTTCAATTTTCCTAATACTTCGTATAAAGTTGATGCTAAATTAGGAATAAATTTTCTGTAATAATTTACCAATCCCAAGAAAGATCGTAAGTCATCACAGTTCTATGGTGACGGTGCTTCACGAACAGCTTTAAGCTCGTCCGGCATGAAATGTAACCCGCTCTTATCAACTATATGTCCTAAATATTACACGGAAGGTGCAGAAAACTTGGGTTTATCTAATTTTGGACACCCTCCAACATTTAGAAATCTCTGAAAAACTGCATCGAGACTTCGCGATCATCATTAAATCCATCAAATAACAAACAACGCCATTCATGTCTTGTAGCAAGTAATACCAATACCTTTTGCAGAACTAATACCAAATGGTAAACGGCGATATCGATACAGACCCTTATGGGTATTTATTACTAGACAATTCGTAGGTTTTTCATCCAATTCTAACTGATAGTAACCTTCGGCTAGGTCTAATTTTGTGAATTTTCTACCACCTTCCAATTTGGCGAACAAATCCTACATCCGCGGCAACGCATATTGATCCACCTCCAGGTACGGATTCACGGAAACTGTTTAATCACCGTCTAATCGCATTACTCCCATTGGTTTAATTATAGGTACCACAGGTGCAGCAAATTCCTCTAGCTCCTAAGTGTAACAATTCATCTTCAAGCTTCTCCTTTAGGGTGTAAGGTACGGGTCTGGATTTCCAAAATGTACGATAGTTTCCTTTTCGACCTTTACGTTTCGATCTGTAATCAGTCTTCTGTACGTTTGGCTCTTCGGTTAAATATATTTTTGCTTTATGACCTTTAATCACGCCCAAATTATCTTTAAATAATTATAGATATTTTTTGAATTAAAGCTCGCACTTCTCCTGAAAGTTTTTCCCTCAATTTCGGAAATACCACCGCATAATTGATTTGGTTTCCAAAATGTGACTTGAGACAATTAATTATAGTTTTTTTTCATCTTTCTCGATTAAGACATTTGGAGCCAAAATACTTAATGGGTCGTGCTGCTTGCTTAGATTATCCAAGTGGTAGACTGTATGAATTGAAAGGCAATTTTCCAAAACCAATGTCTGATTGTTTGTCCAAAATAGAGGTGTCTGCCTACAAATAGAATTTTTGATATTCGTCGTTAGTCTCCACATTTAATTTTTATTTTTCTTAAAGGAAGCCCACGTAACAGATATTTCGCGACAACAAACGTTCGCTCACCTTTGAAACCGAACTTCGTCCTTTGAAGAACGAACGTGTGAACTCATCTCCGTTTACAAGTTTCAAAGACATTGACAAAATTGTCAATTTTTTAGAATTGTTTGGAGAAACATGGCGAGATTTAATATGCTCCCATCTCTTTTCTCCTTTTGATAAAAAAAAAATATTTCAGGTCTGAATACCTTCACCTAACCGAACTCCTTCCTCGTTTGGTTAATGAACTTTTCAGAGCACCTACTTACTCCGACGTTTGGAAAAATTTCTGTTGCAAGTCGTTTATCATTGTAGTGAATGGATTCCTGAAGCAATGTCAGATCAAAAAGCTGTCGCTACTTAAACTTTTCCTTAATGTTTGGATTTAAACCCTTTCTTTCGAGCCATTTTGCAACAAAACAGCTACAATAATTTGGGGCGTTCTCTCTTCTTTTCTTTTTAACCATTTGGCTCAATTGTTTTCATGTCTTGGTTTGAATTTCTTTCTCTGGTTAGAACACGCCTTGCAAGCTTGTACGTGTGTATGTATGTAATGCACGGTGAGTTTGCAAAATCGTCTACGCATTGTTTTGCCAAGGTGAGAGGGTGCCAGCAAAAAGTCGCACGCACAAATTGCGTCTTCGTGAATTCATCACCGCTGAATAATTCTCGCACTTAGTCACTGGAGACAGGTGCGATCGGTCATAATTTGTATCGGAAACGGCGAAAATTCAGCCAGCCAGCCAGATGCGCTTCCGTTTTCTCAAAACTTACTTACCATTCATTACCTCTCCAACGAGAAGGCGATTTCCACTTTGATTTTGGCAGAATTCTTCGGACCAGACGTGACGGTCTTTGGGGAAAAAATACGCTTGGACGTAATTAAGCGAAAGCTTTTAATTTCTGGGATGCAGAGGCGTGCGCGTTGCCAAACTTTTGTTTTTCTCTCGTCCGTTTCGTTCCACCGTCAAATTAGTCGTAGATTTCGGCCGGCCGACATTCTATGTTTAGTGCGGCCGTTGCGCAAGCGGTTATCTCGAAATGTTTAAAAATAAAAATACGCAAGCTGACTACTGACCGCCTCGTCCGTTCTCCAGCGCTTTTGAAAATGCCAAAAAGAAAAATTGGGGAAAATATCTTTTTTTTTGGGGCGGAAAGCACGTCTCGCCCTGTATTGCCGGTTCGTGGTGGATGTTCGACTGCGTTTTCTTTGTTAATGAGTGATGATTTCTGGGGTAGTATGACGACGGCATCCACCCCGGGTACATGGACGGAAGCGCGGCGGGACTGTATGAACCGCCGCATCACAGACCGATTCCAGGAATACACCATTCACCCATCATAAATAGTATGCACCCATACCATGGGAACCACATCAACCCACCAAATAACCATGTCATGGGAGGCGCGGTGCCCGACGTCGGGAAGAGAGACAAGGACGCCATCTATGGGTAAGAATTTCATATTGTAATTTTCTTTATATCTGTGGTCTTCGCCCAATGGGGTCCTAAATCATTTGACTGGCAAATTGCAAGGCCCCAATTATAAATATGAGGCGGTTATATTTTCGTTCACGTTCCAATTGGTCCAAATCCAATGATACTGACGCCGTTGTTTGAATAGACATGCATTAACGCCATCTAACCAATCACCGCACAAACATCTCTAATTCATTAAATAAATGTATTTTCCATGACTTTTAATGATGCGTGCAACATCTACAAATCATATGCTTTTATTATTCTTAATGAAAAAGCGTCGCTAAATGTTTTTCTTCTAATAAGGGTTCATTCCTCGCATTCAAATTAACGCGCGATTCGGGAAAATCACGAAGTGGCTGACACCACCTACCGAAACTTTTGTGAAGTGCCTTATAATATGGAAGACATTGCAATGACGTTTGGTTAATGTATTAAAAAAAAAACATTAAATTGAATAATTGTTTGTTTGTGACGCATGCATACTTTCACCATAACGTACACATAAAAATAAAACTTGAAAAAAAAAAAAAAATGATGGATCGTACAGAACAGGTTATACTGAACAATGACGGCGCTTTGTTTTCCTTATTAAAAGCGCCATCTGTCGCCTGCTGATTTTCGCAAATAAACTACGATACAGCGCGCGCCATCAAACGTAATATCTTAAAATACTTAAAAGTGACGAGGTTCCTTTTGCGGCGTTCTTACTGACCTTCACTTAAAGACCGGGTATCAATGTGTTTTGATGTGAATAAGATCGAGATTAAAAAAAAAAAGAAAAATGGCATGAATTCGATAATCATACAAACCAAATATACCTATTTTCTGCCCCTTTGATTGCGGCGAATCCATCCAAGATAATAATTTAAACGAACTCTGCGGCTGCCACTTTTATAAATTCGCCACTTAGCGCCATCTTAACATAATTTTGTAACTGAATTTTTTTAATGTAAGGTTTGCGCTCCTTCAATAATACACATCGTTGCGTTCAAATCAATAATAATAATAATCAAAGAATGACTGTTGTTTGAGTTGACAAATCTGGTACAACTGGAGTATCTTATTTGCAGAAAGAGACGTAAATAAATGGTGCAATCGTCGTTTAGTGATTTGCAGTTACAAAAAAATGATTAAACTTTGATAATCACAGAAATTAAGCACTCTGGGTGGTTCCAATTTATTGGAGGAAATAAAACTTAATGAAATTATTGAACTATGCAACTGGCATTTCCATAAATCCCCCATTTACCATCTTCAGTTCTCTTTTAATTGTAACACCAAAGCCCCTGTTAATTTGTTAAAACGCTGATGAGATGGCGTTCAGTAAAGTATCTTGTCAGTCGAATTGAAATGTATCAGTGGATATTGTTTTAACCATAGATTTAGCGTTTTCGATTGGTGTACACTAGATGCACTGAGCGTGTCTTCATCTCATTTTATTCTATGAGGTTAAAACGAGATGCAGATACAATCAGTACACATGGTGCATGCCAATCGGAAGAGCTACTAAAGTACGCCCGCTGACGTGTTTGTATAGCCGTGCAAATTCGACTAATAAATTTCTTCCATTCGGTTCCATCCCTTATCAGCTATTAACGCTGGTGAGATGGCGTGGAGTAAAGTATCTTGTCAATCAAATTGAAATATGTCAGTAGATATTTTTTAACTGCAGTTAAAGTACGTCCACTGACATGTTTGCGTAATCGTGTCAATTCGTCTGATAAGTTTCTTCCATTCGCCACCACCTTATCAGCTATTAAGTTGTTATCGTGTAAAACACCGACGAGCTAGCGCCGAGTGGAGGACTTATTGGATCAGCCTTTCTGCCATCTCAGCTGATCTAAATGTAATCGAGCATAACTTAAATTCGAGTAAATAATACAATTGTGGCCGAATAAATCTAAATAAGCGGTTTATTCAATTGACCCGTTCTTTAATTGTCGTACATCGAAAAGTTTCCGAAACAAAACCTATGTTGTCAAATCTATTTCTAAATAAATGATTGCATTTAATAGTTTCGAACAATATGTCAATCACTTCATTACAAAGTGATAAACGTTTTCATTTCCAAGGCAATTTTATCATTATTTATTTTGAACGATGATTTACGTACAGGTTGTTCCAAAAAGGGCGTTTGAAACTTAAGCAGTCTGATCTCCTGATGGTAAAAACTCGAAACTACCTATTAACCTTGAGACAATCAGCTGTACATCATCGTTTGAGAACTGCTTGACCGTTAGGTCCTTGACAAACGGAAAACTAATCGCGAGTTGAAGTCGAAGGGAATCACTTTTTAAACATCAGCAACCTTCTGATGTGCGGTGAGACTGTCTAAAATTTCTTTTAACTTTTATGTTTATGAGGAGCTTCAGAAAATCATCTAATATGATATTATTTTTGGAGAATTAGCGGTAATGATTCACGTTTCACAATAAAATACTTAATTACATCTTGCTGTTTTCGTTATTTACCGAATTCAATTATTTAGCAAAGAATTGGTATTTATAGCTCTCTTTAATGTTTTACGATCATTACGCTCTCATTATTTAGTGTCAGTACATAAAATCTAACGTTAGACATTTATGTTTTTATCTTTTATGGTTTGTGTATTAATTAATTCATTAAGAAAACCAATAGATTTTTGCGAACAACGCGTAACGCCTGTAATTAAAACCAAAAATAAGCAGAACTAGAACATATTATTACCTTTCGTCCCTAAGCCCCGTACCTGTCCTAGCGACTTGCGCGGTAGGGTATTCAACAATATTAACAATTACTCACGATTTTTATTACATTTTTTGTAGTACTAACTTACATCGCAGAAAATCGCCTGTTGGGTTTTTCAATTGATATTTTATACAGTTTCAAACACCATTTGTGGGACACCCTGTATATTTTTAAACTCACGAGTCTGCTTTATAAATGTTATACTATATTTCATATGTAAGACTGATGTAATACGAGGTATCATTTTGTTTTAAGAAAGAATTGATGATCTAGGAATATCGTTAAGCATCAAGTTTTTAATTGTCAATAGTTTTAATATTTGATAGCACCAATATTCTAAATTGAATTATAATAATTTTAATTTAATTGGTGTAACAGTGTCGTTAATATTATTATAACAATAATGTTAGTGTAAGGCCTCGTTCACACGAGCGTTTTCTAAAACGTTCAAGCGTTCGCTTTTTCTGACATCGTGATTACAACTTATCGGTTTAGATATATGCGTTAACGCTAAAACGCTTTCTTGGGTGTGAACACGACTATTAAATCTGATATGTTCTATTCAGGGTGTTAGAAAAAGCGAACGCTTGAACGCTTTAGTAAACGCTCGTGCGAACGAGGCCTTAGACACTCCGGGAATTTTTCTTTCTCTCGAAATCGTACGAAACCACCAAAAATATCATACAAACAACACATATATTGAATTACAATGTTTCCATTTTAAGCATCTATTAATATTTATAAAAGATTCGTGTACATTTTACTAAAAATTTTGCTTTTGTTTACAAAAGCTTAAAAGTTTTTTTGTTTCTTGTCAAGCAATATAGTTTTGGTTTCTTGTCGATTATTAATTTCTTATCGTCTCGTTGTACAGACCTTTTTGTCGGTTTTGTTTAGCAGAATTTCTATCTACATCGTATTTATTAGCAAGAGTTCAGGTCCACCGCGACAAAATTTTGATACATTCGTAGAATTTAAATTATTTATTTTCATGTGTGACAAACATTCCAGCTTCACAACCTCAATAAAAAAAAAAAATTGGCCCACCATGAATAAGAAGTCTACATAGAACACTTTAAAATGTATTTTCATTTTCCAAAAAAAGCTCCGACATGTTGATTATTATTATTATTGGAAAGTCTATTTCCATCTTTTGCAGTGCAGTGGCGTACCGTTCGCCTGCAATAATAATTTTAATTTTTCAAACGGAAACCATCTATTCTCATAACAGATTCCAAAAGAGAATATTATTCTTTTTTCAGAAAAAATCGTTTTAATCTTTAAAATTGAGAAATTGCGCGATCGCCCAACGATTCACTAGCTTCGTCGGGGACAGGAGTGAAACGTTGAGAGATTAGAATACCTTTTTTTTTTTTAAATTATGATGGATTTATACAGTAAGTAAACCAACAACTAACGCGTAATCATTAATCTTTTAGGGCCGTTTTCTCAGTCATACTTTAACTTTTTTCGAATTCGTGTGTGCGTCGAAGAAACACAAAGTTACTTTCATCTATACAGGATGAATGAACCAGAACGGCAGAGCTGGATGCAACTTTTTTTTATTTCAAATGAGACGACACCCCATACATAATGTCAAATTTAGATCTCCCATAAAATTCTACCTTCTTCTTGCATACCATAATCTAATAATACCTGAATTTAACCGTTCGTGTTCTGGAGATATTTAATGTTTCATCTAAAAACCGCCGTTCATCAGCCACTATTTTATTTCTTCTTATTTTATTTATTTTTAATCTGAAAAGCAGAATACAGATACTTAAGCGTAAAGTATTTTCCACTCTGCCATATGCTGTAATGGTATGGGGACATTGTCCCGAGATGCCAAAAGAATTTTTTATTTGCTCCGAAAGGAAGCTATTCACATAGTAGATGGGGCATTGGATTCAGAGATACTTCCAAACCTTCTTTAAAAAAAATACTTGATATGCTAACGTTTCCTTCGCTATACGAGTATATACTTGAATGACTGATTCATATAAAATTGAACGCCAGCTATTAACGATGATCATTTGTCAACTGACAACCACAATACTAAATAGATACAGTTCTGACGTAGTACTGCCACAACACTGATTAAATAAATTTCGAAATGAACGCAATTATTTTGCAGTAAAATTTGGCCCTCCGAGTTAAGAGGTTAAAAATATCATTAACAATTATTTAATGGAAAACACCTTCTACTCAACTGAAGGGTTTCTCCAGCACACTTAGAGTTCCTAGAATATTTTTTGATACAAACTGTATGTTGCATTTAGTTTCTTTTTTTTATTTATTTGTTATATACCTTAAGTATATATCATCAATGAAGCATTATCATACAGTGTGACTGGTAAGTCGACGTATTCTTTTGAAGGCATGTTAGTTAAGAAAGCCGATTTGATCATAATACGCATTACACAAAACGCAATAGTTTCTGAGATATTTAATTTTTGTGTTATGCTTAGAATTACGCCCCCTACTACCAAAATCCAATCTGCTTGAACATTCTTCCAGGTTTATTTCCAAAATTTTGTAATACAATCAGCTTGCAAATTATTCTAAAAGCTTCTTTGATTTATTTCCTTTCGTGTGAGCAATTAAGTTTTGGTAAAATCTGTATACCTCATACTTCCATTATTAAGTGCGGGGTAGAATATTAATTGTTTTCAATTTAAGAGGATAACAGCGCTTCTGTTAAGAATTAGTTTTCTATAAATTTCAACTGAGAAGTCCCGTGAGTGACTTCACAAAATTGGAAACTAAAGAAAATTGTTCCAAAACTTTGAATTTTTCGTTTTTTGACTGAAGTCAATTCTTCATGGATAAAGACAATAAATTAACATAAAAAACGCATCGTCTGCTTAGTTGTCTCGCATCGTCTGCCCAGTTGCATGACGCAATCTGTATATCAAAGAAGACACCACTAGGCTACTTAAGATGCTACACAGTTAAGGATTATTTATTTAAAAAAAAATGGTACAAGACGGAATAAATTGTGTAATATTAAAAGGTGCGAATGTTCTTATTGATTTGAACTTGTACCATTTAGATTTCAGCCACTCACCGGGCAACATGTTGAGTAACGAGTTGGGCGACATATTCGTGAACATATCTTCAACAAGCCGCACACTAGGTAACATGTTGGGCAAACGTTCGGCAACATGTTCGTCTACATATCTTCTGAAGGCCACATCTTACAACTTGTTCACCATCTTATCCTCACACGAGCGAATTTGTTGCTGCGAGCATGTCGCCCGACACGTTGCTCAAGATATTGTCCAGTGAGTGGCTTGCTTAAGGAAAAAAAAAACGTGATTATTTCTCATGACACCTTACGAAAAAGGCAAAACAAAATTGGACGCCATCTAAAGATCTACTTTGAAATTAATTTGCCCAACCTTTGCTCTTTCAAAGGTTCAGTTTTATTAAGCAGGCCACTCACTAGGAAACATGTTCGGCAAGGAGGCTCGTAGCAATAAGTTCGCTTGTATGTTGAGAGCGTCAACATGTTCCAAGCGACGTGTTGTCAAGCATGTTGCCCAACATGTTCCAAGCGACGTGTCAAGATGTTAGCCTGAACTTATTGCTGTGTAGCTAGGGAACATGTTGACCGACATGTTGTCAAGCACGTTGCCCAACATGTTCCCTAGTGAGTAGCCTGTTTTAAGTAGTCACGATTCAATTCTTGCTTTCGACTTTTCCGTACCTTGGTTTCTTTTTTTTTGGTTCTTACTTTCTCATTTGAATCTTTTCTTAGTTTTTGACTGAGGAAGTACCTATTTGTGTTAGTTCTTGATGCTTATACTTTGCTTAAAAGAGGTCCTCCGTGCTTTTTAGAAGTAGCAGTACCACTTTGCAAAAAAAAAAAATGGTGTAAGACCGTAGGGTCCGTTCAGGAAGAATTCGCAGGATTGAATCTTTTGACTTGTTTTCATCCGGATCAAATTTTGACGGGGCATCCATCGTAAATCACCAGAAAACGGTGGGCCGTTGTTGTTAGCACTGTTGTAGAAGTGCTGTGTGTATTGATACAGCACGTACGCGCTAAGTAATTACCGCCACCTTTAAATAAACACCGGCGCTAAATGTAAATAAAGGCAGCACGTTTGACCGACGGCCGCGCCAGAGACAGACGGACGGAACGACCTCTCGCGCCGTCACCGGCGCTCCACCGAAGGCCCCGACGATTTCGCTCCACGCTTTTTGACTCACTCGTCAAACATCGAAACAGGAAGAAATTACACGGCAAACACGAAGGCGTGAAATTATTACCGCCGCCGGCGGTGGCAGAAACGGCGGCGGAACGGAAGGCGGAAAAACGAAGGGGAAATCCACGGTAACCATTACTCCTTCTTTTTACTGCTGCGTAAATAGGTCCCATGTCGATCAATGCCACGCACGGTAAAAAATGAGTGTAAATTAAAAATAATTACTGATTTTTCGAAATTGAATGGATATTTTTAAAGCCTACACACGCCGGAACTGCCAAATTGCTGTTTTCACGCTGTACAAAAAAAAGACGAGATTTGGAACATCAAACCAAAGGCCGATTTACTTTTTCAAACGTTGAGTGTCATTAGCAGTGAGGGGTCGTCGGTGTGGGCAAAGAGGGCAGCACCCGCCCTGTCCTATTGAAGTTGCATTGAATTCTGTGACGGAACTGACGGTACTGTCTCGACGTAGAATCGGAACGTACAGATTTTAAATATTGGAATTTAAATCTGCACGTTACGATTCCAATAACAATAAAAATATATTTAATAGTGGCTTAGAATAAGTTAAAGTAACAACTACATCTGTACCAAAAGTCTTTTGTCCAAAGTTAAAAATAAATGTAATATGAATAAATAAAATAATGGCTGCAAACGACACATTTTAGACAAAAATGTTAGATATCTTCAGAACGGTTAGATTTAGGCATAGATTATGGTATATAAAAAATGTCTACAATTTTATGAGCAATTCAAACTTGGTATCATACATAGGGTGTGCCCTAACGTTACATATCTTCAGAGCGCTTAGATTTAGGCATATATTATGGTATATAAAAAAATTTATACAATTTTATGAGCAATCCGAATCTGGCATCATCTACAAGATATGCCTTTTGAAATAAAAAAAGAATACATTCAGTACCACTGTTTTGATTCACCCTGTATAGGTGAAAGTAATTTGATATTGTAAACCTTTGCATTTTAAAACGAAAATGTTTATTTTGAAACTTTTTTTTGTATCTGCAGTAGTTATCGAAAGATATAGCCCACCCTAGAACGCACTGTTGGGACACCCTGTATATTAGTTTGATAACTTAAAGTAAGATTAAAGAGGATATTGCCAAAAAAAAACAGTATTTTTCACCTCTTTTTCACGGCTTATAACTACCTTATTATTCAATTTTGAAAAAAAAAATTAAACTTATAAAAAGATGATCTTATTGTTTGATGTTGTATTCACGCTGAAAATATCGGGAGACATTAAAGTTACAGTTAAAGAGGGTAGGAAAAATAAAAGAGTTAAAGGGGGTAGAAATTCTCGCGTAGCCACCCTGTACAAGCAAAGCCGTATTCACACATTTCGATGGAATTATTGCTTAATATACAGGGTGTACCAAAAATATAGGCCGCTACTTCAGGGACGCATTCCCTGGATCAAAATAAAGAAAAAGTTCGTATAAACATGTACTCTACAGGGTGTTCACGGCAAGACGCAACTACTAAGCTGCCACACGATCCTGATGGTAATAGTTAAAAAGATAAAAATAAATGACTCACCCCTCTGCTACCCAAAGAGCATACCGACGTGGAACTGTAACAATACGCACAGTCAATAAATTAAATTGAGCAAAACTGTGGTTTCACTTACCCTACCGTTTTACGAAGCGTGCAGTCCTAGTGCTGAAAACCTCCTCGACCAGCAAGCACAACACACACACACTAAGAAAGAAGAAAAAAGGCAATTAGAAAAATTGTACTCTCGATAATAAATTAATAAATTTCAAAAGAAGCTTAATTTGAACCACTAAGTAGACATATTATAAACAATTTGCGATAAATAAATAAATAAATAAGGGACGCATAATTTAATTTTTCAGGTTGAATAAAACAAGAGACATAACTAAGGTTCGGACATTCCTAGGATATCTGGTAAAAACCAGTATAAAGGTAAACAAGGCAGCGGCGTGGATTTCAACGTCGCCGCTGAACGGCTTATATGCCCCCGAGGCACTGTCACCCTCGCGCTCATTGCATCAGAAGCAACCGTTTGATCTAAATTACGTGTGTAACATAATTGCCTTTATAGTTTCTTTCAAATTAATAATTATGAAAACATTATAATTCCTTAATATAACTTTTAAAACGACTGGCATAATACATTTAATTCATGTCAATTATAGCGCCGTCACTGCAAAAATTATACGAGTTTATTTCTGGATGAATCGATTAGGTAAACAAGCTTTTATATCCAGTCGACCAGAATTGTAGTGGTTACTGCGTGCCGCGTGGATTTCTCGGGCTTCGACTGGTTTATTGTTTTGTTTTTACAGGGCAGACGCGTTAAAGATTAGCACTTTTTCCGACAATGATCGCTTCAGCATATTAATAGTTCCTCGTATATTTAACGAAAACTTCCGCCTAAAATGCGCCTGGGCCTAGACATAACATAAAAAAAATCGATTGGGTTTCAGATTAGTTGTACTGTACGCAAGTAACATTAAGCAATACTGTGTGATTAATTGAAAAATCATGGCAAGTATTGAGACCATTACGTTTTAGTTATTTTTTTAGAAATGCTTAAGAAATAAATTTTGTTGCCATTTTCCGCAGAAATAATTTGTTAATGAAGGTTCTATGATTTAATGTAGTTCCGAAGTTATCAAAATTAAACCTGAGAATCATCCTGCATATAAGCAAGCTCTAATAATAACTGTTGCCGTAATGTTTTTGTAAACTAGAAACTTTTCGTTTGTTTACATTAAAATAAACATAATTCGGTTAACATCAATGAATATTAACAATGCGAGTTGGAGTGATTGTGAATCGTTCTTCGTTTCAAAAAAAAAACAAAAATACTAAAATAAATAAGACGACCTTGAATTTCTATTTAAACGCAGGTGAGTTCAAAACTTCCTTACCTAGCACACACCATCACAACAAATTCTGGGGACACTTCACAATCATGTACATTATAATAAACAAACTATTGCAATAAATATTGTAAATGCGCTACGGAAAGCACGCACGTTCCCTTACAACACCTAATCTGTTACTAAGAACAAGGGACCAATGAAAATGAAAAGATAGCCGTGGAATGCTTCGCTCGCCTTTTTTGCGCGTTTCTTTGTCCACTTGCGAGGAGACCTGCACGCCGGGAAAGCGAGAATTGCTCCTCGCTTTAAATCATGTTTAAATCATTCTCAATAACACGGGCTAAGCGCACTTACAAAACAATATTCTTTTGCTTTAGTTTAGACATCAATCATTTAATAAATTTTGGTATTTGCAATGCGAGCGCGTTAAAAACGCTTTGCTTGAATTTCATTCAGCAATTATAATCGTCGGTTTATAATAAAAAAAAAAATACATAAAATTGTAATTACTTGCTTAATCAATCCAGGCGCTTTGTGAACGCGTTTAAAATGTTTCTAGGCCTCGTTCGCACGAGCGTTTTCTAAAACGTTCAAGCCCTCGCCTTTTCTAACGTTCAGAATTGAACACATCGGTTTTAATATTTGTGTTCACACTGCAACGTTCGAATATATCAACGCACATGTCTAAACTGGTAAGTTCTATTCACGACGTTAGAAAAAGCGAGCGTTTCAGAAAACGCTCGTGTGAACGAGGCCTAAATTGACCAGACGATTTCGTAATCGAGTTAAAGGAAACCGTAGTTTCTAAGCTCGATTTTTTCTTTAAATACATGAAGATGTAAAACGAATCTTCTCAAAATACGTTTCCTTCCGCATTCAGAAATTTACCAAATGAGCCTCAGACTTCCGGCAGGTCTTTTTTTTACCTGTTTCCAAACGCCATTACGAGCTGCGTCATGCGGATCAAACGTATGTTCGTTTCCGACAACATCGTTCGTGTACAAGGTCAATGTTCAACACTGACCTATCTTCGCGTCGTCATTAAAGACCGAATTACACCTGCCGAGTGCTGGGTCGAGTCATTCGCTTTGTTACTCGGCCGAGAAACTGTTGTTGGACACACGGAGGATGGGCCGAGTACTGACTGTACTGATCGTATAGAGTGGATGGTGGCCTAAAGCCTGAATTACACCTGCTGAGTGCTGGACCGAGTCAGTCGCTTTGTTACTTGGCCGAGAAACGGTTACTGGAATAGGTGATTACCAGGGAAGAGAATTCGGGCCACTTGTTCGGCGAACGGTATGAAAATTTATCAGCCTCGCCTACAATAATTTCTTCGAAGTGCAATGTCTCCCACTCAATAATAATTCGATGCATCAGGGTCGCGGAAAGGCGTTAGGAGTAAATAGTACATTCGACTTAAACGCTAAGTGGTCTGAATTCTTTTCCCTGGTGATTAAAGACACACATTATTCACTACTAGGCCGACTACTAACTGTATTGATCACATTAGCCGAACACTCGGCCGAATATACTCTCTCGGCCCAGCACTCGGCAGGTGTAATGCGGCCTTCAAACAGACGGCCGTGTAGGCGAGAATAAAGGCCGAATTACACCTGCCGGGTGTTGAGTCGAGTCACTCGCTTTGTTACTCGGCCGAGAAACTGTTCTTGGACACACGGAGGATAGGCCGAGTACTGACTGTATTGATCACATTAGCCCAACACTCGGCCGAATATACTCTCTCGGCCCAGCACTCGGCAGGTGTAAAGCGGCCTTCAAACAGACGGCCGCGTACGCAAGAATAAAGGACGAATTACACCTGCCGGGTGCTGGGTCGAGTCACTCGGTTTGTTACTCGGCCGAGAAACTGTTATTGGACACACGGGGAATAGGCCGAACACTGATTGTATTGATCACGTGCGTTCTTAAAGCCGCCTACACACACACCTGGCGGGTGCTGGGCCGAGAAAGTGTATTCGGCCGAGTGTTCAGCTAATGTGATCAATATCCGACCTAGTAGCGAATAATGTGTGTGTGTAATCACCAGGGAAAAGAATTCAGACCACTTAGCGTTTACGTCGAATGTACTATTTACTCCTATTTCCGCGACCCTGATGCATCGAATTATTATTGAGTGGGAGGCATCGCACTTCGAAGAAATTATTGTAGGCGAGGCTGATAAATTTTCATATCGTTCGCCAAACAAGTGGCCCGAATTCTCTTCCCTGGTAATCACCTATTCCAGTAACCGTTTCTCGGCCAAGTAACAAAGCGAGTGACTCGGTCCAGCACTCAGCAGGTGTAATTCAGGCTTTAGGCCACCATCCACCCTCAGCTATGCCAGCAGCTCTCAAACGGTTTGATAAAAATCTGCCAATGCACTTTTCTCTCGGAAACTATTAACTTTTTGTTAAGGACATACGAGTTCAATCGGTGCCATTTATGGTGATGTATTACATGTTTAAATATTTGCATGTAGTAAAAAGACAGCCTGTATATTCATTAAAAGAATTCTTGAAAAACAAAGCAAAAAAACAGAAGACAATTAAAAACAAAAATAATTTAAAATAAATAAAACAAACATAATTCAGATGAAGGGAAACAAAAGAGAAATAGGGAAGTTACTCAAATAAGAAAAGATTGTAGAAAATTACGTAAAAATAAATGAAATAAAATATTTTGAAACGTTTAACAAAGAAGATGCAATTTAGTGAATAAGACGCATTAATTGAGATCAAAAATACAACAAAAAGGCAATGTTGTGCTCCTAAAAATCATTAATGAAAAAAATACAAGTAAAAAAGTGACAGAAAAGAAAGGAAACATTAAAGTAAAAACAATATCATCAGATGAATAACAAAGAAAGAAACTAAAAATGCTGATTATGAAAAAAGAAATAAATAAATCAAGGGCAAACGAAAAACAAAAGGCAATCACATGCATAAAATATTCAATAAAAATTTATATATAAAAATAAATAAAATATCGATCGCATTTAATAAAACTGATATAAAGATAAAACTTTAAACGAAATTATTAAATGTAACGCGGTTGCTGTTGAAGGAAAAATAAGAAGACTGCGGCAGAGAGTTACCACAATTCAAAAACAAAAGACAATCAAGTAACAGTAACTTATTACAGAACATTTGTGAAAACCTGACAGGGAAGTATCGGATTAACCAATAAAGGTTCACTACCCAATAAAGGTTCACTACGGTGACCTGTCTCTGTCATTTTGTCACAAATTTTTGTAATTTTTTTAGCAAACATTGACATCGAATGCTCTGCAAAATATAAAAATAAAACGAAAAAGGACGAAAAGTTTCTGGAGAGAAAAAGAAAGAATCAAAATAAAGAGCCTTACAGTCATTACAATAAAGTAGTGATGTATGGCCACTTTTAAAAATGTCATAAATGGCCGCAAAAGTGTCCGAAACTGCTAGAGCGTTTTTAAAAATGCTCAATTGTTTTTTTTTTATTTCCACCTTCTTAGTAATCGAAGCAGCTTTTCCTGCTTTGGAAATTTGGAGAATTGGCTATTTAGCGATTGCTATCATCTTTCGCCGTTCACTTGGCGAAACTTATTGGTTATCATCAGTCACGTGATCGATGATAACCTATAGCAGTAATCCCCAAGTACCGACTGAATTTTCCAAGCAAAAAAAGCAGCTTGATATTTTATAGGTTAATTTCGTTTGGTTTATGATAACCAAGTAAACGATTGAATTACGGGAACAGACCTGTAATATTTTACGGACTTGTATGTATAAAAGACAGGCTTGTAGAAAAGCAGATAGTCTGTTTACATCACCATGACTACGTCTACCTAGAAATAACGTCTTCGATAAAAAAAACGTTTTCATAAAAAAAATAGTAAGTAAATTAATTAAAAGTCGCCACGTGAAGGTGAAAATAAAAGTTTGTAAGCGACACGCTTTGCAATTAATCTTTGCTAGGCTCACTGGATTCGCTCACTTCCAGCTCGCCCGTAAAGATGAATTTACAAAGCTCGACACGTAAATAACTAAAAATGTCCGGTATTTGGCGCCGTAACCCCAAAAGTGGTGACTTTCTAACCCTGAGTGTTTAGTTCAATCTTTTCTTTTAAAAGTGGTCGAAAGCAACTCTGTGATTTGGTGTTCTTTTAATAAAACAATCATAATACGCCAATTACAGTTTCTAAAAACACTTTTTACTAAAAGAACTGAGTTTCTGGTTTATGTTCCCGTAATGGTGAAAGGTGGAAGGTTATGGTGAAATGATGTGAAGACAAATAATATTATCCAGAGAAAAAGAGGAGAAGGAAAATGATGAAAAACAAAGCGTAGATAACGAAGACGATGTGTTCGATTATGGCACAGGTGAATTAATAGATGACAGCGATCAAGCGATCAATCAACGAGTCAAATGATATTTTTATGATGGAAAGTCAATATTATTTATTAAATTTTTAATACATTTTATATTATATCCATCCAAAGTAAATAAACTTACGATATGAGTATTTGGTGTCATATTGAAGCCCTGAACAAGACCAGCTGATTCGTGTTGACAAAATGGGCATTCAAAAGTGTCGCAAAAGTAAACGTAAGAATGCTGAAGCATTAAAGAACTTTTAAAAATGCTCGAGCATCTGCCATATCAGTACAATAAAGAAAAATCAGAAGAATTCGGTTTGTTACAGGCAGTTTTGGCATATATGCCAAAAAAAAAAATTCCTACCAGCATTATCGGATTTATGAATCCAAAAATCAATAACACGCTGGTTCTCACCAGCGTTGCCAAGTCACAATCAATCACCTCTGCGGGGGAGGTTTGCGAGATAAAACAAAACGCAGAAGAAAAGTCAATTGACTAATTGAGGAGCAATCAGTCAAAACTGAACATGTCCTTCCATCCTAAAGCAAATGGAATTGGACATATCCTTTCTTGTCAATTTGGGGATGTTCTATCGATTCTCGTAGCTCGTAGTTTTGAGCTGAACTCAAATATCCTACTAAAAAGGTGCTTTCAAAGACAAATCAGAGATTCTACTGATAAAACTAATCTGGTGATCCATTTTAATCGTTTCTGGTAAAATGGTGTAAAGAGGACATGCTAAGTTTTGACGTATTGCTCCTCAATCATGGATTCGAACTTCCTTTTAGAAATGTTCTCAAAAATGAAGATGGAGGTCCAAAAGAATACTCGAGACAGATAAAGAAATGGGAGAAAAGAAGAGACGTAGGCGGAAGAAGGCAACATGGAACTCCGCAGAAAAGCAGTACCAAAATGCAAGTGGAGAACCCAAGCATGAACATTGATAGGAGACCTTAATAGTTAAAAGAATTAGGAATTGGAAGTGTTATCAAAAATTGAGATGGACGGTCAAAAGAACACGAGGTGAAGAAAAAAATTGGATAAAAAGAAGATGGAGGTTCAAAATGGAATTGGAAGTATTATCAAAAATTGAGATGGATGGTCAAAAAAATACACGAGGGAAAGAAACAAATGGGAAAAAAGAAGAGACGTAGGCGGAAAAAGGCAACATGGAACTCCGCAGAGAAGCAATACCAAACATGCAAGTGGAGAACCCAAATATGAACATTGACAGGAGACCTTAATAGTTAAAAGAGTTAGGAATTGGAAGTGTTATAAAAAATTGAGATGGATGGTCAAAAAATGCACGAGGGAAAGAAACAGATAGGAAAAAGGAAGATACGTAGGTGGAAGAAGGCAATATGGAACTCCGCAGAAAAGCAAGTGGAGAACCCAAGCATGAACATTGATAGGAGACCTGAATAGTTAAAAGAATTAGGAATTGGAAGTGTTATTAAAAATTGAGATGGACGGTCAAAAAAACACGAGGTGAAGGAAAAAATTGGATAAAAAGAAGAGTCGTAGGCGGACGGGGCAGTACGAAACTCCGCAGAGAAGCAAGTGGAGAACCCAAATATGAACACTGGCAGGAGATCTTAATAGTTAGAAGATTATACGAGGCCAAGAATTAGGGGAAAATATGTAAACATTGACAGGAGATCTTAATAGTTTGCGGAATACATGAGGCAAAGAATTAGGGAAAGTTGGGGAAGGGAGGTTGAAGTGAAGGAGAAAATACGAGCGAAATTAGACAGTACGCTGAAACTAACAAACGACAAATTCAAATAGAAAGAGAAAAAAAAACAGTCTTAGACAATTTGTTTGGTTAATGTAGTTAATGAGTTAATTTGGAACATTTTTTTGTTTCATTTTGTCGAGAAGACATTTTAATGGTGAAAGGTAAACAATGAAATATGTGGCTATGTCTTAATAGTTTACGTAAAGATTCAAAAAAAAAAAACATATCGGGGCGTATCAATCAGCGCTCGAGGAAACTTACGCCGACATAAAAATTTTCGAAAAAATTACCATTGGACAGTGTGTTTATTGCCGCGCGTCCGGCCGCAAATATTTGCGGAGAAACGCAATATACCTGCTGATTTATTTTTCGAATCGAAAGGTGGATTCGCCGTAAAAACGTCTCCCGCCGGCCGCCTCTCCCGATTCCTATTCATCTCCGATAAAGCGACATAAAAACGCACTAAAAACGGACTCGTCCTAATTTACGAGACACTTTAACTATCTCCTCACATGCAATAAAAATATTATTTTCGGAATTTCATTTTTGTTGGCTTCAAGCCGCGCACACCTCTAAAGTCGCCGGCGCGCAGTAGAATGCGTCGGAGGAGTAGCACGCCGGATTTTTTTGTGCGCAATCTGCGTACACGTGTAAAATCAACCAATCAAATCAGAAGAAGAAACTAAGAAAAATATATGCGGTGGACTGAGGATGGTGGACGAAACGTGTTTTTCAAAACGGATTTGCCGTCGAAAACATTGACGTACACCTTCATTGAAAGTCATTTTCGAAACATGAAGATTGAAGATCATGAAAAGCAAATTTAGATAAAAATAGAGCCTCATAAAGTTGACCAGCCAACTAGAGAAAAATAAAAACCAAATTTTCATCTCATATTTGAAAGATGAATCGATGAAATTTTCTGAAGCTGATTAGCAAAGCCTAAGAAGAGAATTGCCACTCAATGACAACGAAATAGTCATTCAATTTTATTAATTCTCTTGGCACCATCAAGATTCTCACTTGACGCTTGTCGTGGTGACGTGCCGGTTATATATTATCATTACAGATGATTATAACTTCTTGGTTTACCTTTTACAAATTAGGACAAGTAGAAAACACGAGCAGATGTGAATCTGAACACAAACAGATACACGAAAATTCCATCTCTCACATAGAACCCACACAAATCAGGAAAGAACTCGAACCCATTCCTAATGGTTGCTCAGCCAAGCGTTCAAGCCGTCGCCAACGTCCCAACCAACTCGTCTTTGCAACTACAATCAATCAACGGCTTAAAGCACTTTAAGAATTAGAGAAAAAAGTTTAAGGCGCTTTAATGTGACGTCTGCTATTACAGGGGCTTACTGTTCTTAAATCGAGCGAGCCGTACGGATTACGGTGGAGTTTCTCGAGCTAGTCTTCTGCTGATGAGGCCCCATTAGGGCCTAAATAGCATTTGTATTGCATCCTCTGTATAAATAGCTATACAGAGGATGCTTGAAGCATATAGCTATTGTACATTAGGGCCCCACTGCAATCTCAGCTGACTTGCTACAAGCTTTACAATCAATCAAATCAACAAAGTATAAGTATAAAGTTGTTTCAAAAACAAATAGTAACCAAAACAATTGTATAAAAACAAAAACAAAACAATCTCGGCTATTGCATAACAGAAGACTATGCACTATGTCCTTTAATGCTTTATGATATATTTGATAGGAAAGCAGAAATTTACATTAAAAAATAGTCGCACCGAAACTCCTATGGTAATGCGTAATCAAAGTGGACATCCTGCAAGGTTGGTAGAGCTGGATTGTGTATTAGAAGGTTGCCTTGATCAACGAAGGGGACAGAGGATGCGTATCTCGTTACGTCACGTCACGTGATAAATTCCATTGGGCATATTAACGAGATTTTTGCGTTATTTGATCAATAGGACCGTAGAATTGATTCCATTTTTTGTGATATTAGATGAAGCTTTAAGAAACGAATGACAACTCACCCTATTTACTTCGCTGTGACGTCATGAGTTACTTTTGCGGGGAGGAAATTTCAAACTGCATATTAAATGGGAACGAGGCAACCTGCTAGATTCAATATCAGTTTTACCAACCTTGGACATCCTGTACGGTAAGCGACATCTATCGGTTCGCTACAGTTTTAAGCTATGTATACAGGCGGCAAATTTAAATGCGTGAAAATTGGTAAGTAGAAGTAGAAGTTCTGAATCTTTTCTTCGAATTTTCAGTTAATCAACTTATTAATAATACATGGTTTCAGATGAATAGCAAGAAATTAAAACAACTGTATTAAAACGCCCGCTGAAAATTTTAAAATATACAGCGTGTCCCCGGATTGACTTCTCCTTACGTATACCGGAGCAACATTTTTTTTATTTCAGATTTCACGCTTTGTGGTTTAGGTCTGCTTGTCGCAACGTGAATTTGTGATGGTGCTAGCCTTCAGTAAGACGGAATTAACGCAAGGAAAAATAAATCCGTGTAGGTAAACGAGTCTTCCTTTTCTGTTTAGGAAAAGAACATAATAAGAATATAAAAAGATAAAAGAGATGCAACAAATTTCAAAGTCGTTGACACACAACTCCTCATTCCATTTAAGAATTTTGAAGTGGCAAGTATCACTCGAAGAGCGTAGGGGAAGGAAGTACAAAGTTCTGCAGAAATACTGTAGTGTCATTTTATAATAAAAAAATCGACGTGTTTCGGGAGGATTTTAGCTAAGAATCGTTAATTTCGTTTTGAAAATGAGTTTATTCCAAACTTTACCAACGCAGTGTATGGTTACCTCGAAGTTATTTTACGTACCAGCGCAAAAACGTTAATTACCTAATCAGCAAACAAATCAGGACTTTCCTTAATCAATAGAAATCTTTTGCAACATATAAAAGCGATTATAATTGGTTTATTGTTAAATATTTATTTTTTCCATTCATTCATTCATTAAAACGTTGTCACTTAAAAACTACTTTTCCTCTTGAAAGCTCTGATTTTTCAAATAAATAAATCCATTATTGTATTTTGGGTTCGTATATCAAAAAGGTCAAGAGCGAGAAGATAGTGATCGTCGTTGAACAAATAGTTCAATATCTCACTTTACAGATTTAATAAATTGTCCACTGGCCATGGCGTTGTCAAAATTAATCGCAATCTGTGAAAGGGACAAACGTAAACAGAACAATTAAGTTCCTTTTTCGGCCGTACTCATCAACTTTGCATAAATTTAACCACTCCTCACAAATAATTAGTTTGTTAAACTTAATGAACGTTGATGAATATGAACTTTTTTTCTTATACTTATACTTATTCATCGGGTAATCTGAGCCTTATCCTGGCGTCGATTAAATACGGTTCAATTCACGAAAGAATGCGTGCACGTCATATACAATACTCGCCTGTATCAAAGAACTGCACTTCTTTTAGTTTTTCTTGAAAAATTCAACAAAAGACAAGCCTCAAGTCACTATAAATTTTTTTTTGTGTGTTAAGTTTCCAAATCAAAAAAAAAAAAAACAGTTTATAATGACTCTTTCGTTGAATTTTTCACGAAAAACTAAATTTTATATAGTCTCTAATCTCTTGGATAATCCCTTTTGAATAACTGCCCTTCTTTAATCAACACTTAATGACGTATTTCCGGTATATATAAAAATTTGTGTAGTGTTGATTAACTAGTCCAGTTATTTGATACAGATGAGTATTGTATATGACTTGGTGCATGTATTCTTTCATGAACTGAACTGTCCCAGTTCATATTTGTATAGTTCAATTCATTTAAGAATATACGTACGTCATATACAAGAATTGTCTGAGTCGATTTTAAAATAAAATTATTTCCCTAATATTTACGTTGCAGTGACAAATCAATCACTAAACCCCAGTTTGCCCGTAATCAGCTGTATCAGCGAATCTTTTTCATTGGTGGAGACCCTTAACGTTCCACTCGTCGTTCCTGTTACAAATACTACGTCCATGGTCTCGTCAGTAGATTGCTGCGTTTTCAAACTGTCAAAAATTTCCCGACGACCACATCGCGTCTTTAACACAATTAAAAAAAAAAAAGATCTCAGCTTCATGATTCACCACGAGATAGTTGTTTGCGCTTTCGGCTAAATATTTGCTCGAGAAGTATGAGTAAGGTTTACGACTCGGAATTTTCGACGCTGTCATACGCAGGGCGACGTCACCGCCGTGACGTTAATTTTGCGATAACAATTGCAATAAAAAAACAACATCCCCGACGTGTTTGCAAAGACTTAGAGCTTCCCCACTTACGCACCGTACCATAAATCCGAGGTCAACAGTTCCTCCGTTCAACGTCACAAGGTGATCATGCACGTACAGAAACAATAATCATAATCGAATACATAAGTTAGATGACCACACTCTTTTCTTTGTCACTTTAATTTAATTAAGCGCACATTCACATAATATGTGAAGGGATCCTCAGAAAACCATAGAATTAGAAAGCCATAAGTGTCTTAGTTAGATCCAACAACGTATGCATGCATGATCTTACTACCCCTTTCTGAATCTATGCAAGGAAATGATTGTTTTATATTAGTTCCACGGCCTACGTGGAATGATTTAATGATTTTAAATTAGAACACTCGATGCTTAATACAGTATACCTAAAAAAGTATTGATTCAACATTCATAGAATATCAAGTGGCAACACCGGGCAGTGAATGGATATCTTCACTGACGTTTGTTTTTTTTTTTTTAATAATTGAATTTTTATCTGATGACATGTTAAGCGAAGTACAGCAATGACGTCGTCAATTAAATATAACGTGCTTTTCACATGCAAAATGTGACCATTCACGTACAGTTTGAACGCGAACATGAGGATATGATTTGTACATCGTCTGATAACAAAAAAAAAAAACTTCGATTATGCTCGCTTTGGATGTGGATGGTTACTGTAACCGCAATATTTTTTGTTTAACGCACCAGAATAACGCAAGTAAATAAAAGTAATATGTTTAAGATCTACAGTATTCATATACCGTTTGGAAGGTACGTAGAGGGTACTTCATATCGTACTGGTAATTAAAGGAAATTCCGGTCAAAGGGTCATAGAACTACGAAATATTGACTTCAGATCAACTGGTAGATGTAAAGGACATTAAAATTTTGACTGCTACACATAATTTCAACTACAGTTAACAGTATTTTATGTTTTACAAAGATAACTCATTCTTATTCAGAGTATTTTGACTTGACTTGAGTTTTTATTGCTCTCACGGTACACGTTAACGAAACATTATCATGTTGGTAACTAACATCTGAGTCAATATCCAGGCAGTTAAGTCTAGGAGTTGGTTAATTGACACGGGCGGATTTTTAATAATGAAGGAGGCATTTTGTCTTCGATTCGTACTTGTACAGCGAGGTTTTAAAAGTCTGATAGTATAAGACTGAAGGTAAGTTCAGGGCTCCTCGTTTATACCTCCGAAAATAGGTTGGCTAATCACAGCTTGTTTTTATCGACATGAGAATTTGACCATGCAGATAAAGGCGAACTGTAGTGATATAAGTGAGTAGGTGGAACGGAACAAGTTTCAGAATAAGGCTAAACGTACACCAACGTAATATATCAAAACTGGGAGCGATTTGAGATACAAAGGCGGGATTGTACGAATGGAATCTGCGTTGATTAGCAACCCGCATCGCTCCTGCTTTCGCCGTTCCGCGTTGGTGTACAGATACCTTAACTGTCTCCGCTCGCTGGACCGACTGACATAGGATCATCACCGTTTGCATCCCGTTGCTATAGTTTATACTTCCATGTATTTTTGATCTTTAAGTCCTTTTTATGACACAATTAGGATTTCTTTGTAAGAATGCCGCTATATCTTCCAATCTTGCAATTTCAATGTGAAATGTCGTTGCATGCAGCGGCAGCGGATCTTATTATCCTCGCCAAAACATTTCATGTTAATCTACGGAGAGAATAATTTCTTGCAGCATGTGGCGGTACGGTTACGGACCTATTAAGGTAAAATCCAGTGAGCGGAGATCTTAAAGCAAGCTTTGAAACTGTAAGATGAAGGGAGCTTTACATTGTGCGTGATTGCAAAACTTCATTCACAGCCAGTGATATACAAGTAAAGTTACTGTAAGTCAAATTGTGTACAAGTATCTGAATTCAAAAAGTTTTGGTTCATTATACCATTACATCGATAATCAACAGGGAACGGAATTGTATATTTTGTTCGATTAAATACAAACGAAGCGGCAAACGTATAACGCTGCAACGACGTGGAAATGCGCACACGCTCTTTGCCGCCTCCTTCCAAATAAACCGAACAAAATATATAATTCCGTTCTGTAATAATCAATCAATCTGGGGTCACATTGTATACCAAGTAAATATGTACCAGAATTGCTGTTCATTTCAATTCACACAATGTACGACGGACTGAGGATTAAATAATTCTGAAATTATGTCGCCTTAAAGAGCTTTCTGTTCCGGGTTCCGGGGCAATATCTTGTTAAGGAAAGCGTATAAAACATTTTTCCTACTACCCTTTACGCGAAAATACTTTTTTTTGTCGTCGAAAACTTGATTTCCATCATTAGTGAGGAAAAGTTTCATTTCATTGGCTTTCGTCACTATAGTCGGGCCGCCGAAGAAACGGAGTAATGAAACTGCGTGATATACACGTGATTGCTGTTTCTGTGAGCTAAGTACCGAGAGATTTACACTAGCCTACAGTGTCGATCACTCTGCAGAGTAACAACGTGGTCGTATTTCCAGTAGTTCGTATTTTTCCTATTTCTAACAAATTGGCGTTATTATTAATCAGTCTTTCTTAAGACTTAATTTAATATTTGAATAAAATAGTGGTAAGTGGTAATTTCTGGTGTTTGATGTAAATACGGCTTTCCGTGTCGGTGTCACAAGAGCAGCGCGTGATCACTCCGTTTCTTCGGCGGCCCGACTATAGAGACTGATGTTACTTACTAATTTTCACATGCTGTCGCTGCATCGCGTCCTTATTAAATGTCAGTTTGTGCTGCTCGTCGTAGGTTTACCATGTTTTCCGATTCAGAAAGTGATTTAGGTCGACCCAATACTCCACGGAAACAGTAAATTGGCCCATAAAAAGAGTATAGTGTTTAACCCGTCGAAATCATTTTCTTAAGCTCGCGAACATTACCAAACCCAAGCGAAGAAGACTGTTTTCTCGCTCAAATAATGGGGTCTATTCTTTAACATTGATGTGGACTTGATACGTAACAATTACTGCTGTGTATCATGCGGCCGTGCAAAAAGGGCATTCTGTAAACAGTTTCGTAACAACTTGCAATCCGTATCAAGTGTGATATCAAGTTAAGATGCATCTCTCTTGAATTGGTGGTCGGCAATCAACTTGAATTGTTATGAAATCGTATCAAGTTCTCTTCAATGATTGAAGACCATATCAATTGTTATGCATATCAATCAATCAATCAATCAACTTTATTAAGGCGGGGCTACAGCAATAAAGCTGGCTTCACCCAACCACTAATATTACACTTTTACTGTACAAAGAAAATTTTGGATACATACAGAGATACTGAAATTTTGTTTGTTGTTGGTGGTAGCAATCACACAAATTAGTAAGCACCTTGTAATAGGACAGATTTTATTTTATTTTTAAAATTATTAAGAGACAGACATTTAAACTCAGTAGGAATACTATTGTAAGCTGTTACAGCACTATACGAGAAAGATTTTTCAAACAATGATAGAGTATGATCAGGGATGTCCAAATTTATTTCATTTCTTACTGATCAAACAAGCAATTCGCTTCGGAGATTTAACTTCGCGCGTAGGTATGGTGGCTCATTAGTCGTTAAAATTTTATGAACGAAACAACAAAGGTGTAGGCGCCTTCTGTCAGACATTCTTAGAATATTGTTGGACAAATAAAATGGTGGAACGTGATCTCGCCCTTTTTATGTTACCAGCAAATCGAGCACATGAGTTCTGTACTTTTTGGATTCTGTAGCTATTACACGCAGTAAGACAAGGACCATAAATCACATCACAATAATCAAATAAAGAGAGTATTAGTGCATCAACCAATCTCCACTTAACAGCTGTTGGCAAAATAGTTTTAAATCTATAAATGCATCTTAATCTACCATAAGCTGATTGAATAATTTTGTTTAGATGTTCACTGAATGATAGATTGGAATCTGTTACTAAATCAAGCCTGCAGGTCTCTGCGACTACCGATAAAATTGTGTTATTTATTTTGATATGAGTATTTAGAAAATCAGGCAGTTTAGATAATTGTGCAGTAGTTCCAATAAACATTACCTTAGATTTATTTGAATTTATATTTAAATAATTCTTTTTAGACCCATCGCAAACCATTTTTAGGTCTTCATTGAGTAAATTTAATTGTTGCAGAGCATTATCAGAAGAGAATGATATATAAAATTGCGAGTCGTCTGCATACATATGACTTTGACAATAACTTAGATTATTACTTAGGTCAAATGTGTAAAGGTTATACAAAAGAGGACCTAGAATGGATCCTTGTGGTATACCAGATTTTAACATTACAGGTTCTGATAATTTCCAACCTTCATCGGAGTGAAGTTTAACAGTTTGAAATCTGTTTATTAAATAACTGTAGAACCAGTCAACGACTTTAGTAGAGAATCCTAAATATTTTAGTTTGGCTAACAAAATTTTATAGTTAATGGAGTCAAACGCTTTAGAGTAATCAATTAAGACAAGAGATAATATCAATGGAGTCCATTCTGTAGCATTGATGTGAACTTGATTATCAATGGAGTCTATTCTGTAGCATTGATGTGGACTTGATTATCAATGGAGTCTATTCTGTAGCATTGATGTGGACTTGATTATCAATGGAGTCTATTCTGTAGCATTGATGTGGACTTGATTATCAATGGAGTCTATTCTGTAGCATTGATGTGGACTTGATTATCAATGGAGTCTATTCTGTAGCATTGATGTGGACTTGATTATCAATGGAGTCTATTATGTAGCATTGATGTGGACTTGATACGTAACAATTATTAGTATGAATCAAGTGACCTTGCAAAATCGGTATTCTGTAAACAGTTTCGTAACAACTTGCAATCCGTATCAAGTGTGATATCAAGTTAATATGCGTTTCTCTTGGATTGGTGGTCGGCAATCGACTTGAATTGTTATGAAATCGTATCAAGTTCTCTTCAATGATTGAAGACCATATCAATGTTACAGAATAGCCCTGAATGTCACATTCGTCACTCGTGTTGAACAGTATACTGGTTTAGAGAGTCAGATAATGACCCTTTGCAAGTCCTGCAACAATCCTGTGTGTGGATGGTCACCTTCAGCCGCGCATTTTTTTCCGTATATTATAAACGGAATTTTATCTGTTATGCGATGTACAGCAATGATAATAATACATTTCACATGTATGTGACCCACATTAAACGTGCGAAACGTTTCCTTTCACCGAGAGCACGGCTCGTACGTAACACGGGTGTTTTTATTTGGGTAAATCACGCTCGATGCAAATTTAATTGGGCGCGCCAAAAAAACAAAAAAAAAACAAGGAAAAAAAGCTGCCTGTCATTTTGGATGGTGTGTGTGTGTGTTTGGAGAGGCGCTAAATTGTAAAATCCGTTGGAGCCATAATCGGCGCGAATCAATCACGCAGCAGAGTTCAAATGCATTTATCTGGACGCAAATAAAACGTCAGTGTCGGACGGCGGCGGGCATGAATGAGCGTCTGTGCAAGATGCGCATTCATAAACGTTGCGATTTATTTATGGCGTGCCGTTGCTGGTAATTTACGGGTCAAGGGGCCGTGGATAACAGTCGCAGAGAGATAGGAGAGAAGACCGACCCCTAATACATTCTCTGTTTTCATTGCAGACATCCATTGTTTCCCTTACTGGCGCTCATCTTCGAGAAATGCGAGCTGGCCACGTGTACCCCTCGAGAACCCGGGGTGGCAGGAGGAGACGTTTGCTCCTCGGAATCTTTCAACGAAGACATCGCCGTCTTCTCCAAACAGGTAAGTGCACCGGGCCCATATATTACGCGGGCTCACGCTAACCCCGTTATTTACGAGCGGGGCCCTCGTAAAATAGACTACTATACTGCCTCCAACCCAACCCACGCCCGTTGTATTTTTATATTTATAACTCGGCCGGGCTAATTTTTAATTTTTCCTGTTCTCCGCTTTAATGCGCCTTAATCGTACGATAAAGAAATCCGGCGCGAATTTATTTGGTAAATAAAAGGCCGCCCGCCCGCCCGCGAGTATTTATGTCGCTGGCGGTGGTATTGATCCACGTCCAAGCGAAATTTCCAGCGACGTTTAAAACTAAATAGTCGTAACTCGCGCGCTTTATGCGATTTTATTTTCGGGGACCCTGCCCCGACAGTTATTTACCTTGTTCCCTTGACGTTTTCATGGGCGCGATGCAAGGAGATATTGCTGCCCGGTAGTAATCCCGACGGAAATTATTTATGTCGACTTGGTTTTAATGACGAGAGCTCCGAAATAGTTTCGTCTGATTGCCGTCACCGGTGTTAAAAGTTTCAAATAAACGCGAAACGACGACCGACGCAACCGAATCCGAACTTCTACAAGAACCAAAGATAAAAAAAAAATTTAGTCTTCGACTCACAAACATAATCGACATTTGTTCATACTTTTTTAGACGAACCACAATCTAAACCAAATACTACAGATTTTGCCTTGAAAACGCATTCACATTATTTATGCAAAGTTCTTAAACTAATAACTAAACGCCGCGCCGGCGATTTGCTTTCCTTCCTCTTCTCACGCATATCTACCGTAGCAAGGAAGTCTCACTCATTTGAGGTGTGTCCTGTAACATTCGTATGGACTTGATACGTAACAATTATTGCAATGTATCAAGTGACGTTGCAAAATCGGTATTCTGTAAACAGTTTCATAAAATCTTGCGATTCGTATCAATGTACATTTTATTGTATCTATGGTAAATTGTATTGTATCAATGGTACATTGTATTGTATCAATGATACATTGTATTGTATCAATGGTACATTGTATTGTATCAATGGTACATTGTATTGTATCAATGATACTTTGTATTGTATCACTGGTTCATTGTATTGTATCAATGATACTTTGTATTGTATCAATAGTACCTACATTGTATTGCATCCATGGTACATTGTATTGTATCAATGGTTCATTGTATTGTGTCAATGATACTTTGTATTGTATCAATAGTACCTACATTGTATTGCATCCATGGTACATTGTATTGTATCAATGATACTTTGTATTGTATCAGTAGTACATTGTATTCTATCAATGGTATATTATATTGTATTAATGATACCTTGTATTTTATCAATGGTACATCGATAATAAACAGGCTTAGGATGTTTCGGGCGTTGCTATGGTTACGCTGTACGAAAGCCAACGAGTATATGACTAGGGAGAACGAGGGCCAATCAGTAGCGTGATTGTATGTGCAACCATGGCAAAGTCCGAAACATCCTGCGCCTGGTAATACGATAAAGTGAACGTTTATTGGTACTTTTCTGATAAATACCGGGTGTTTCTGGTAGTGTGGCTGAAAGCAGAATCTACATAGTTATCTACATGTACTTGCTAGATAGACGACTGAATACTTTACTTTTGTAACAATGGGTGTAATGTGGGTATTTTGTAATGATAATTAATACTAGAACTTCGAATTGCCTATTCTAATCTCTTCCTCTCAATTACATTGCTTCATGTAACATCGCTTATCCAATGTATCCACAAACATTAATCGAGTTCTGTCGTATTATGTTTCACGACGCACCAAAAACTAGTTCTGTTTAAAAGTGAGGTTAAATCACGAAAGACCCACATCACATCATCCCAGATTTTTAGAACGGAAAGAAGAAGACATTTCACAATCCAGATTATTTCAGTTTCTTTTTTGTCTAATTCTAATTTTCCTCTAATACATTAGGTCCAAAACACCAGCTCGTCAATCCAAAACACTTACCTCTGCGAATGAGTTGTCTCTTGTGATGTGAATGGTTTCGTATTTTTTTTTTTTTTTTTGAATTCCAACCCGTTCTTGGCGACACTAAGGCTAATGAATAAGCCATCGATACTTCTTAGAAAAGTTTCCAGAAAACATGAGGAACGTTAAAAACGAAAAGGGCATAAACGAGAAAATATTATCGCTGACTATTATGGGGAAAAATGAAGTGGTGGCCTCTGGGTCATCAGAAAATGTGAAAGCGAAATTCTATGAGGATTTATTTATTATTTATTTAAAAAAGAAATCGATGACAGTAAGAACAGCACAATTATCGTAATGGGGCAGTAGGAAATGTAAATAGAAATACCGAATGATGCCCAGGAAGAGAAGGGGAACATTCAAAAACACAAATGGGGAAAGAATAATAAACTTCTGCATGGAAGACGAGCTGGTCATAGCAAATAGCCACAGGGACGCTTATAAATACACAAGAAAAATCGAAAGCAGAAAGGAAAAGTCAATAATGGACTACCTCTTAGCAACCAAAGATGTATTCCTATGGAAAAATTTAATAGATAAAACAGCGACATCTAACAGAGGCTGCTCGAGGTTTTCACTGCAATAAAGAACGATTTGCAACAATTTTCTTTGCGAAAAATTTAAGGTGAGAGACATTAAAAGTCAAGAGAGGAGCAGAAATTAGCAGTGACGATTACTTACAATTCGCTGTCATGAAGTGGCCAAAAAAGAAACAAGGGAAATTAAAGAAGAGAAAAGAAGAAAAGAAAGCAAACAGAAAGATAAGATGCTATCGCCTGGAAAGGTCGGAACTTAGAGAGACCAATACCGAAGCCGAAGGGATGTGTGTAATCACAAGAATTGTAAACGAGAAACACAAAAAGATACAGTGGTGGAACGAAAAAATAAAGAACTCAATCAAAACACTAAAAAATTGGAAGTATTACCTAGGCAGGAAGACACAACAGGACCACGAAGAATACAAAAGAGAAAGGAAGGCGTTCAAAGACCATTCACGCTAAGAACACAGTTTGAATATCGTACATTCTCCCTCCAATCGCCCGCCAAGTCAGCGTTGTTAGGAATTAAACGGCCTATGCAAAGCGCCAGCGTCAACGGGGGAAGGGAGAGTGTACGATACTCCTACTATGTTCTTAGCGTGAACAGAGTATAATAAAAAAATGGAAGGAAAGAGAGCAACGTGGATGGAGTCTGAAGAAAAAATTGCGAGGGCGTACAACGAAAATCAAAAAATTCTTCTATGAAGTGATGAAAAACAAAGAAAAAAAAACAAGAGGAAACCACACGAAGAAACATAGAAGACGAACAAAGGATAATATTAACAGAGGAACAAAAAAAATATGGAAAGTTGCATACAAAGTTCAAGAATTTGTTAGAAAGGAGAGATATAAGACCACAAATAAACAAGAACAAGCGTTTCTAAAACAGACAAGAGGGAGAGAGAGTGACGAACATGGAAAAGAAGAAATCAAAGTGGCAATAAACAAAATGAAAGCAGGCAAAACGCCAAGAAAGGGTAACATGACGGCAAAAATGAAAAAGTAGTAAGAATATTACAAATATCGATGAACAAAGTATACAAAGAAGGGTTCGCATCAAAGGAGTGGCAAGTGGGAATCACAGTCCCCGTACATAAAAAAAGGAGGCACAAGAGATTGTAAGAACTTTCGAGGAATCGCACTTCTCAGTGTAGTAGGAAAACTCTACACGCACGAGTGATGGAAAAAGATTGAGGGAAAAACTAGAGGAAACTCAATTTGGTTTCAGACCAAACAGCCAAAGCCAACTTCATGGTTAGACAAGTAAGCGAAAGCGAGCAGGAGAAGTACACCTATGCGCCATCGACTTAGAAAAGGCTTTCGACAAAACGGTCAGAGAAGACACGATGGAGGATCCTGGAGAATAGAAGAACAAATGAAAAGATAATAAATGAAACGAAATGTCCATGCAGACAAACAACGAATTATGTTAGAATCAGATACGAAAAGTCTTAAGGGGAACTTGAAGCATCAAAAGGTGTCAGACAGGGGTGTATATTAATTAAGTCCACAGCTGTTCTCGGTGGTACAGAGGAGGACATAAAAACAGCAAAAAGACAAGTAATACTGAGTAGATTACCGGAACATGGAGAAAATCGGAATAAGAGAGATAACGACGACGATGTGGTATTGAACGCAAAGAAAGAGAAAAAAATTGATTGAGATTTCAAAAGTGTATAATGAAAGCTTGGAACGCAGGAACATAAACGTGGAAAAAAAGTATAGGAAAACCAATGATCATAAGCCAGGAGAATAAAACGCTACGAGAAGGAAAGCAAGCAGATAGCTTCAAATGTTTGGGTGCGGTGGTGACGAGGGATGGAATGCTAGACGAGGAAATTAAGGCAGAGGCAGAAGCATCGGGAAAACTCTTTAATATCATCAAAAACACATTCCCAGGCAAAAAAGAAATATGTCCCAAAGTAAAAAAAACTACAAATCTTCAAGAAGGTAAAGGCAACACCAACACTTACATGCGGGTCCGAAGTGTGGACAACAACGTAAAGACACAGAAGTAAGATACAAAGCACCAAAATGAGATTTTTGCAGAAAGATTGAAGGGAAAACAAGACTGGACAGGATAAGAAATGAAGACCATGAACAACATGAAGAGAAGAAGTAAGGGGAGCAACAGAAAAGAGAGGGGTGAGGTGGAGAACTAGTGGAAGCTCTGATCTTTGAAGATTGAAGGGAAAACAAGACTGGACAGGTTAAGAAATGATAACATGCGAGACACACTGGCAATAAAGCCGATACAAGGAAAAATGAAAGAAAATCAGTTAAGGTGGTTTGGCCACATACAAAGAATGGGACAAGAGACAGAACAGAAAGTGAAGTCGAGGAAGACCATGAACAGTAAGAAGAGAAGAAGTAAGGGGAGCAACAGAAAAGAGAAAGGTGAGGTGGAGAACTAGTGGAAGCTCTGATCTTGAAGATTGAAGGGAAAACAAGACTGGACAGGATAAGAAATGATAACATGCGAGACACACTGGCAATAAAGCCGATACATGGAAAAATGAAAGAAAATCAGTTAAGGTGGTTTGGACACATACAAAGAATGGGACAAGAGACAGAACAGAAAGTGAAGTCGAGGAAGACCTTGAACAACATGAAGAGAAGAAGTAAGTGAAGCAACAGAAAAGAGAGGGGCGAGATGGAGAACTAGTGGAAGCTCTGATCTTTGAAGATTGAAGGGAAAACAAGACTGGACTGGATAAGAAATTATAACATAAGGGAAACACTGGTAATAAAGCCAATACAAGGAAAAATAGAGGAAAATCAGTCAAGGTGGTTTGGACACATACAAAGAATGGGACAAGAATAAGGAAGAGAGAACAGAAAGCGAAATTGAGGACGACCACGAACAACATGGAGAAAAGAAGTAATCATGAAATTCTAACTCAATTTTCTGACGTCCATATTTTTTTAGTCATACCAAATTTGAAAGCCAAAAGGTTGCGAAAGGAAAATAGTCGTAAAAGTTAGAAATTATGTTAATATTTGTAGAAAGCGAATTGAATTAAATTGTAATGGATCCATCTACACGGAATTAACCGTTTAATCCGACATGTACAGGTTGATTGTGCTTTGATAACGCCACTACATGAGAAAGACGGAAGACTGTTTTTTTTTTTTAATTCGAAGGTGATACACATGTCCCGACCATAAAATTTTCACACAGCTCTCGTACAGCATTACACGCAATTTACATATAAATATGGCACAATTTTTTCTTTTCATATTCGGCATTGAGAGAGCCTGCGTCATTTTCGGATCCGAGTTGAATGTAAAATTAATGAATAATGCATAAACAAAAAAAAAGTATTTGCATACGTGTGATCGTACGTACGTGTCTCATTTAAGACGGCCAACGAAACAAAAAGAAAAAGAAAACGTTCGAATTTTTCCTTTTCTCCTCTTTCGTTCTAATCTAATCTGATAATTTGAAATCTGCCTGCACTAATGGAAAAAATCGCCTTTTCCAGAGCAGCGAGTCCTGCGAAAAATCGTTAATTACTCGCGCGTTTGTAAAACAAACGTTTTATTTGCTGCAATTTGTTCGGGCGTACTTCCGGAAGTGTACGCTGTTCGCGCTCGCTCGGCCTCGCGGGCTAATAATTTATTTTAATTCGCCGCGTTAATTTTTTCACGCTAAGCGGACACGACTTTTGACCTTAATCCGGAACCCAAGCGAAAATTCAGCGCGTGGACGCTGAAACGTGCGTGATTTCAGTTCACTTCCGGTTTTTTCGATAAATCGATTCGTTTTCTTCCTGGCAAAAAAAAGAGATAACTTGAGCCCCTCGTTTCGTGAACTCCTTTATTTCCTATTAACGAAGATTTAAAAAATATATATTAAAATAATTTCATGATAATAAATTTGATAATCCTATAGAATTTCAATTTTTTTAATGTGAATCATGAAACAGAGCCCCTGAAACTCCTGGACACGATGAATTTCACCCCTTCGTCCCTCCTGTCTATACGCCACTTTTAATCGGCACCTGTCTCCTTAAAAAATGAGTATGTACTGTAAGAATCCCGGTAATTAAGGTAATTTAAACAACATAAATTTATTGACAAACGAGAACGCATGGGCTCTGAATCAGAATTGTTCGTCCTAATACTCTGCAGTCCCCGTTTCGTTGATATCGGAAGAACGGGGAAGCACCGAGACAATGTCAGGGCAGCCAACTCCTGCCGATGTATGTTACCGGACCGTGAATTTTTGATGTATAACGTTTTATCTATCCACCACTATTACATCGCATTTGCGAATAAATTGGTCAAGTCGTTTTTGGTTTGCAGTGGGAATTTCGGGCTACGTCTCTGCTGACGAAGCCCCAAGCAGGGCTGAAACAGCTGTACAGAGGCTGCTCGAGGTTTTCACTGCAATCAAAAACGATTTGCAACGAAATTTTCTATAACTCTAACAGCACATACGTCAAAATGTTTGTTTATTTTTACATTCCTCCTGTTCACAATCCCAAAATGAGTGTTTCTCTGTTGGATTAAAACAATCACGCCTTAAGATACAGTAGGCTGCAAGAAAAAAATCGAATACACTGCAAAAATGAAGAGTGCCAAAATCCTTTTGAAAAAAAATTACAGTGTGTTTCGAATTGTTTTTTTTTTTCTCAATATGTTATAGAATTTCAGATTCACATTAAAAATAAAAATTGCACTTCCTTCAAACATTTTCTTTTCAACCAGATTTACAATATTTGGTGGTTCCTTCAATTTAGAAACAATCAGGGAATTTGTCACCTTCAATTATTTCATCCTTTAAGGCCGTTTCAAAGCGCTCGATTTCTTCAGTACAGTCGTGCGCAACTAAAATGCACCAACCGGACGCAAACTTCTCCCTTAAGACCTTGCTGTACACGCGAGATTGGGTTCAATGAATATTTGGAACAAGAGATAGAAATCGATTCTCACAAGTACTCGTTCTACTTGAAGTAAGTATTGCAGTAAACCCGAGCCGGCGAAACTCGAGTCAATTCGTGTACGATTCAAATACTTAGAATTAAGGTTACGTATCACATGTTTCTAAAAAAAAAATAATAAAACAGCGACATCCTACAATCGCTTTTTGACCTGACATTGCAGTAGGATAGACAAATTGAAGCGGATTTGCTCGTAATAAGTCCCCCATGCAAGGCGGCCATGCTTCCTGTCAAAGCATAATGAAAGTTTTTAAAAAAATTTGTTGCAAATCGTTTTTGCTTGCAGTGAGAACCTCGAGCAGACTCTGTACAGCTGTTTCAGATTCCAAATTCCTGTTTGGAGCTACGTCTCTGCTGATGAAGCCCCAAACAGGGCTGAAACAGCTGTACAGAGGCTGCTCGAGGTTTTCACTGCAATCAAAAACGATTTGCAACAAAATTTTATAAAAAGAAACAGTTTTAGTTCAATCTGACTTGTAATTATTTTATAATTTGCATTTAATTTTTAATCAAGTGGTATTAAATAACTTTTTCAAGTAAAACTAAGAACTTGTAAGTTTCTCTGTCGAGAGCAGGGATGATATAATACGCAACAGTTGGATTTTATACGTTACGCCTATAATACGTATGTATAAAACGTATAAAATGTATAATACTTAATAATCTTGTTCATGGAGTACCAACCAGTGCGAAAATACAATTTTTATGTCTATGTATACATATTTTCTGGTGCAGGTTCTAATTTAACCGGTTGGGTTAAATAACATTCTGTAAATGCAAACATGGAAAGTTGCAACAAGATATAAGTGATATTACTGATTTGAGTTTATGTAAAATTAAGTTATTTAATAATAATAACACGTCTTTATTATGTTGGCGGAGTTCAGCTGACGCTGCTCTACCACTCAACCAACCTCAGAAAAACAAAATACAACGTAAACAAATATATGTAGATGTCTTAATATAAAACTGAAAAGTATGCAGTACGGAAATACATTTATATTAATATCAATATGCAATCACTGCTGATGAGTAAAGAGCTCATTTCGGCATTTTTTTTTTAAAGTAGTCAACATTGACATACGAGTATCATGGGATATTTTATTGTAAATTATTGAAGAATTATAACTAAAGGACCTTTCGAAGAGGGTAGTATTGTGCATAGGGATACGTAATCCACTAGTGCGTCTTAAACTTAAATCATGTAGTCTGTATCTAGGTATTAATAAAGCACTTAGATAAGCAGGACACGAAGTTACAAAAACTTCAAAACATATGAAGCAATCTTCTATTTCTCATATTTAGCCCTTTAGCTTCCTTTAATTTATAAGATACGTGGTCCCTTCTCCTCAATTCATAAACGAACCGAAGACACGAGTTTTGGATTTTCTGAATTCTTGCAGCAGATAGAGCATCTAAACAGGGGCCACAGACAACATCACAGTAATTGAAGCATGATAGAACTAACGCTTCACATAACTGAATTTTCAGATTAGTAGTAAGGAAATGCCTATTCATATACAAACGCTTTAAAGTTGAATATGATTTTTGAATTAATTTCTTGACATGAGAATAAAATCTTAAATCACTATCAAAAAGAACGCCTAAGTTTTTTATAGATTCACTGAAAGTCAGTTGAACGTTACTAACTGATTTTCAAACTTTGTCTGCCGATCTTTAGACCCACCAAAAACAATTGCCGTCGATTTTACTGGATTAATATGCAACGAATGAGAGACAGAAATTTGACATAGTTGTTCAATATCTTTATTAATCAGGTCAGAAGCAATGCTTAAGTCAGAAGCTTTGAAGCTGTAATATAGCATAAAAGTGAACCTTACAATTTTTAACCTTCGCATAAAAATCAGCGGTGTAAAGAGAATATAAAAGGGGACCAAAAATAGAACCCTGAGGAGCTCCCAACTCAACAGCTTCAAAATTTGAGTGTTTGCCATTCACAGTGACAGCCTGCATTCTGTTACTTAAATAAGACGATATAAGCTTTATAGCCGAATCATCAAAACCAAAATAATGTCATTTAGCACACAACATTTTATGATTAATAGTGTCAAACGCTTTCGAATAATCAATGAGAACAAGAACAGTTAAATCACCTTTATCGCAAGCACTAAGTATATCGTTCGTAACTTTTAGCAAGGCGGTACTAGTACTGTGTCCGGACCTGAAACCAGATTGCATGGGAGGCAATATATTAACTAAATTAATATATTCCCTAACCTGGCCAACTGCGAGTTTTTCGAGAACTTTCGACAATATGGGCAAAAGTGAGATGGGCCGTTGATCGCTGAAAGAAGTCACCTGCTTTACTTTCAGTCACCAAAGCATGCTTCCACACCTCTGGAAATTCACCACGGGTCAAACAAACATTAATTACATGAGTAATACATCTGCTTAAGAATGGCAAACACAACTTTATCATTTCCATAGAAATACCATCATAACCACAAACATTTGACTTAATACTAAAAATTCTTTTTTCTACAACGTCTTCCGTGACCGAGTGGAACTTAAAAAGCGGATAATGATTGTTACAGCGATCATTTAGATAAAACGATAAAGTATTTAAATCAATTTCGCTGCTGACTGAACGCACAGAATTTATGAAAGACATATTTATTTCATATGGGTTACTGAAACTATTAGGTAGAGAGGTTCCTGAATTTTAGAGCTGGTAACATTTAAAGATTTTAGTGTTTGCCATGTCAATTTTTGATTATTCTGGCAACATATATATTTTAGATACGCCTTCGTCTCGCGCCTGATGGCATTATTAATAAAATTACGCAAATCTTTATAGTGATTCCGATTAGCAACAGATTTAGAGCGTTTGAATTTATTAAGTGCGTTGTTACGCAACTTTATCATACGCCTGATGACATCAGTTAACCAAGGAGCCGGAGCAAATAAAAGTAAGTCTCGACAGAATAATTAAAAAAATAATACACAACGAATTGTACATTAATCATCAAATTTTACAGTTTTATACTCCTGTATTATACTGTACAATGTAAAATACTATTAATAAGGCTGTTTTATATCATATTGTTACGACTTCGAGGTTCTTAGATGATACTCGTTGACTAATGTTAAGCCGCGAGACCTGCGAGTTGAGCGGCTCATGAGCCGCTCAGCTCGCAAGTTTGTACGCGATTATTAAAAAAAAACCTCGTCCACATCTGCGAATTGAGCGGCTCATGAGCCGCTCGGCTCGCAGGTCTGTACCCGGCTTTAAATACTTTTTTAAAACAGAATCATTTACACGTATTTTATTTATATATTTTATTATATTCGGGAAACCAACAGGACGAGTCCCAACAACGGTTTCCACGAAAGATGCAAAAGTACATAATACACATTCTCCGCTTTTCGATACCAAACTCTAGGTATGTGGCTAACTATAAATTAAAATAAAAACAACATAAATTCAATTCCACTTTTTTTTTTATTAAAATAACATAATTAACGGTGGCGATGGAACCGATTTTAGTGCATTTAGTTTAGAGATAAAAAGAAGAAAGATGTAATTGCTTGGATTGAGTTACGCGAGAAGAAAACCTGTGCTCTCTCACACAAGAACCGAAATCTCACACAAGAACCGAAATCAAAGCACGATGTGTTTTTGTTGAGAATGAAGAAAACTCTCAATTATTGGTTCCTGCACTGTTTACAGTCTTTTGTCTTCGGCCTGTGCTAAAACCATACAAACGATTCATAATGAGTACAAGAATCGAATATAAAACGCGACGTCTTTTTTATTTATATTTACATCATGTCGGTTTCACCCACTCAAGATCCAATGACAGAGCTTATAAAATGCGATTGTTTTTTTTTCTTGTCTTCGGTTCGCGTAGTACTCTCTTTTTCGCATCAATCAATGAATTATGCGCGGCCGACGACAAATTCCGTGTGACGGTTGCGCGCATGATTTTTTTTTTGTGGGAAAAAAATACACGGGGAACAAAACAGGCGAACAAATTGAAAAGAGACGATCCGATCTAATGTGACAAATGAAAATGTAAATTCGGTAAATGCACTTCCAGTGTAGCGCGAGAGCCGGGCCGCGCTTAATATTCAAAATCGGGATTAATGTATGTATGATGGGTATGCAACCCCTTGTCGTTTTAACAGCTGAACGTGTAAATTTGCTTAACTATATTTATTTATTCGTAGCTTCTAATTCGTTAAAGCGTTCATTCATTCAAATTCATACCCCTGATTTATTTAACGGGTGCGTACAAACAAACGCGCGGATAACGGCCCGCTGCTGCTGTTGGCTGTGGCTGGGGATGCGTAATTACAAAGTCAAAATCTCCCAGCCCTTCGCAGCCACGACCCTTCTGCTACAAGGGGATTGGTCCGGTGGCTTCGACTGCTCGATTCATTCGATATTCGAAAGCTGGCTGACCACATCAAAAACAGACTTTTCAAAAAAAAAATGTTTTGTCTAGCAGGGTGAGAAGAAGTTAACTGTTTAATAGGGAAGAGGGTGCACGCAGACCATCTCTGGCAATCATTTCTTCACATGTATGTAGGTACGAATGCATGGATGAATGGATAACATGCTCATTATTATTATCGTCATCATCATTCGGAAGCGATTTGTTTACTCTTCGTCTAAGGGGAACTGGACGAGCGTTACGAAAACATCATCGACGATGCACTGTGAAATAACATTGGGGGCCTTCTTCCTCTCGCTCTTTTTTTCTTGTGCTTTCTTTCTTTCGTTCACACGACCGAATTATACGATGTTTGATGTTTGTCTAAATATTATTCCGGCGCGTAATAATAACCGTTGATAAGAGTAGGTAGCCAGTTTATTTGATAAAACCACTGATAAGCGAGCAGTCCTCCGTTCTATAAAATATTTCGGGCGTTTGGAAGATACCGTCCGAGACTCTCCGACGTGCTTGAAAGCCCAATAATAAATAAAGTGTTGCTTAGTTAAATTAGTGAAAATCCGTAATCGATCGACAGATCATCGGGTATTATTAACTCGTACCGCCCGCGCGCCGCCGCTGGTTCTGGTGATAAAATCCGCGGGCCGGATTATTTCTTTTAATACGCAACATAATTCAAAAAATTATCTCGATTCGCCTCGTGGCTTCTCGCATAATTCTCGGCGAGATAAGGAACGGAAATTTGAGTGAGTCTCATCTGATCTTATCGCCGTTAATTGGAGCTGGATGAATTCTAAGTGCGGCTGTGCGTCACTAATAAACGCATTTCTGAAATTTCTGAACGCATTAAAATCCCCCACCCCCTCCTCGACCTTTAAAATTATTTCTGCACTCTGCTTAGTTACTTTTTAAAATCATCGAAAGCAAGCGGCACTAAATTTAAACTCCGGTTCGTATTTAGTCTTCGTTTCTTCTGAAACCATAATCGAACTCGTTTTCTTCTTCTATTAACTTTTTCTATCCGAATACTTGCTTAACTACTAATCCCCCCAAGAAACATGCAATGGTTGAATAAGGGGTCTATTTCGTATCAAAAGCGTTAAATTTAAAGGGCTGTTAAATTTTGTTGTTACGCTAACAACCAATCATGGAACTGTACTTTAAATTTTAAAGGACTTCTAAATTTTAACCGCCCATTAATAAGTTACAGAATCCGCCCCTGAACGGAACCAGTTCATTTAGCTGTTGTTTGTTTTAAAATCCAGATTACATGTAAAGTTAAAATTAAATTGAATGTTAATTAAAGTTACAGATTAAAATTGTCTTTCTCGAGCATGTCGGTTCACTAATTGTCACTTCCCGAAATAATTGTTTCTGTATTAGGTAGAAACACTTGCTTTTAAATCACTCGTATGGCCGGTTTCACAAAGCTTCGTTAAATATTTAAGTTCCGATTAACTCTATAACGAATGATTAAATAAGAAAACAACTGCATTTAGCGATAATTAAATTAACGACGATTACTAAACGGCTCGCTCTGTAATTGGTCGTCAAATAGTCTTAATGCTCCGTTAAGTATTTCAGAAAGCTCAATTAGGAGATAACGCTTCGTTTACTTCTGTCTAATCAAGCGTTAGATTAATCGATAGAATTCCAGCTATTAAAAAGTAACGAGTGAATTTTCCCTACTTATTATAAAGCTTTTTTGATATAAAAATTCCACACATATATCTAAAAAATAATTATAATTTTATTTAAAAATGTAACGTAACTTAAATATGAATAATAATGACATTTCTGTACTTTTTACGACACTATTTCGGAAATTATTTTCATCAAGAAACAATTCAAAATTATTTCAAAACTTCACTTTCTTCTCTGACGATAAAGAAATGCCTCCTTAAGGTAGGATTCATTTTATAAGAGACAGAAATAATCCTTTTAATGATTTGGATGATAATGAATTTAACGTTTCGCATTTCCAAAGGAGTTATGGAACTCTTTGGTCCCACACTAGAACCTGCAACAAGCAAAAATAAATTTATTTTATGGTACAAGTCAGTTGCTGATAAACTTACGTTATTGTCCACTGAAATATTTCAACAGCTGATACTTTCAGAAACCATCGATACGTAGAATAATTCATCGTGTCACTCATCTTATTGCAAGGCAAAGCAAACAGTTAATTAAATTACCAATAGAAGAAGCTCCGCAAGTTAACATTACGCTTTTCTCATGTCATTGGCACCACAGATTGTAGCCCATGTTAAAATTATTTCACCTGATGGCAATCCCGCTGAGCTGTACCACAACAGAAAATGTGTCTTTGCCATATATGTTCAAGTAATTCAACTGCACTAAAGTTTGCTTCCTCCCTTTCTTTTTTCCTTTTTCATTTTTAAAAATCATTAACTGCGCTAATGCGAGGAATTTAAGATGTATTTACTTATTTTGAGTTTCTAACCTCACACTGCCTGACTACAGGCCTGACGCCATGCCGAACAGATTACTTTAAAGCGGTGTGAAAGTGGCAATTTTTCGATGTTGCCAAACGTAAACTCCAATTAGTTAATCAGAGATTAACATAATAGTTTTTTGTTTTGTGAAACAGCATCAAATTTTTAACACTGATTAAACTTAACGGTTGATTAGTTAATCAACGCTTTAACAAAGCTTTGTGAAACCGACCAGTAGAGTTATTCGCTCAGTCAACTTTATTTCGTAGAACAAGTCGCTTGGTATCAAATATAGTCAAAGTTAATCAAAGTTTACGAGGCCAACATCACGGTTTCACTAATTCACTGTCGTATTCATTTGTACAAATCCCTGGCTATTGCCTACTGACTTCCCTTAATTGAACTACAAATTCCCCTTTCATACCATCCGTGCAGAATGCCGCCGCGAAATGCGTTTCGTAAAAGTTCGGGTCCAAAAGTCAAACTATCGAAACTGTCGGCGTCTTGCCCTAAGACAGTTAACGACCGAGGACGTTAAATCGCTATTAATGAAATGTGAGCGGCTATCGCAGCATTGCAAGTAACTTCAACAACTTGAATTTCCACCATCAGCAGGGAATCCCCTCGGTTAGGCTGCGTTGTATAAAACTTTTAAAACAGGATTGAATTTGCGCCCAAGTTAAAATGTGACACGTCTTGTGACGTATAGCATAATGCGTCTCACATTCTAAATTAAGCTTAAAGTTAAACCTGGCTTACATTTTTTACACAACGCAGCTTTAACCATTCATCTTGCCTGAGTAGCAAAGACCGAAAAGAACTTTGATCTGCAAGCTAAATAGACGTCGGCAATTCCTGCTAGACAGTATCCTAAGTCGACGACCGCACTTGTCGAATGATAACTAAACAATTTTGTCAGTTAAATCAAAAACACGCGTGTTAAATTTTGCGTAAAACAAAAAGTACAGAACGAATTTAAAACTTAATTCTACAAACCTGAATTAAAAAGAAAATACGAAAATATGATCGAGTACACGTAAATATATGTATTAAACTATATTGCATTTTGGCGTGTTGCTTGGGCTACTTGCTCCTACTCAACTCTATCGCTAAACTTGGTTGATCCGATTGTTTCGTTCAGTATTTTTGATTGTTCAGAAAGTGACTTGCAATTGGTATCGTATCTATCGTATCACTTATTAACCGTTTTCCTGCATATTATCGAAAACAGTATGGGAAAGTGGGGGAAACGCGATTATTCCATCTTAAAAAGTGATGCCATTATTTCTCTTCCTATCACGTTATAGCTCCAGTCGTATCAAGTACCGGTTAGCAATTGGTACCGTCCAAAGCACTCATTCAGGGCTATTCTGTGCATGTCAATTGATATAGTCTTCAATAATTGAACGGAACTTATACGATTTCATAACAATTCAAGAAGATTGCCGACCGCCAATTGAGGAGCGATGCATATTAAATATTAACTCTATACCACACTTGATATGGATTGCAAGTTGTTACGAAACTGTTTACAGAATACAAGGTCACTCGATTCATAGCAAGAATTGTTTTGTTTCAAGTCCATATCAATGCTACAGAATAGATCCCATTGTTCAACATAAATATATTTGAAGAAATTTTACCGTTTTTAACAAATTTAAATCGTTGTAGCTTTTGTTATATAAAGGTGACGATGTTAACGCTTTAACAACATAAAAAGTACCATTTGAGGTCCTGTTTATTAAAGCAAGAGAATTTTATTATCGTTGTTTATAACCTAATTGTTTCTTTGTTGCTTTTGTCTTGGAGCTTGTGGGGGTATTGCCGTACATACTACTTGTATGGGTCAACTACGATCATTTGTCATCACCACATTGTCATTTTAAATAAAGCACAGAATTATATTAGTTTTCTAGTTGAGAACCCGCAAGATTATAAAGAAAGACGGTTTAAAAATGACAAAAAGAACAAGAAAATTCAAAACGAAAGGTGGCACACGTTCATTTGTTACCCAAAACCACGCTGTTTGATCAGACGAAGAAGCCAAAGTTGACATTCCGCAAATATGGCAGGAAACCACATGAACTCGAGAATCTGAATTAGGGATTTTAATTTAGAATGTAAAGAACAAGAGTCTGAAACAAGGAAACAAATCAAAAATCAAACAACGAGTGAAGATCTGGCTGTAAATATAGTTTTGCAGATTGGATAATTAAAAAAGAAAACACTGAAGAAGAAATATCAAAGAGAAAAAGAAAATAACCGCAAAGAAAAATTGAGAAAATAAAAAGAAAAATGTGCGAAGCCACCCATAGAAGATACAATTGTTGCCAACGAAAACTATACTGTCGGACAGAGTACATCTAGGGATTTTTTTGTGCGGTCTCGTAACAAAATTAAATACGTTTATAATAATAGTCGTGATTACTCCACGGTGTGTTCGTAGCGATCGTTCGTTCGGTGGGAAATCCCGAATACCAAGCGTTTCGTTTTCTGAAAAAGATTCTGTTTTCAAAATTTATCAAAATTGTGTATAATATTACACAGACAGATAAGTATTGTTTCGATACATACAATAAAAAAAATAAGCAGATAAAATAGCGACATCTTACGATCGCTTTTTGACCTGACATTGCAAAACGATTTGCACAAATTTTTTTAATAAAAAAATAGTTGAATTGCTAAAATATTATTTTATTTAATTCTTTCCTTACGTATACGAAATTCTCCCACGTTCTCCTACTGTTGAAAATTTCCATCGTCTGTCTCAAAACTTTGGATCTTGATTATTAATTGTACATTCAAAGTTCTTTTACTGTAGCATTCTGATTGTTCGAATCATTCCTGCGTTTTCAGTAAACTTATGGTAGGCCAGTCAAATCGCCTGTGATTTACACATATCAGAAAAACAAGTGACAATCGTTCGTCAAGAACGCCTACTAATGAAGATGCGCATACTAGAAACGAGAAACAAGTGAGAACCGTTCGACAAAATCGCCTACTAACAAAGTATATCATTAGTAGGCGATTTTGTCGAACGATTCTCACTTGTTTCTCGTTTCTAGTAGACGCATCTTCATTAGTAGGCGTTCTTGTCGAACTATTGTCACTTGTTTTTCTGATATGTGTATTTTCGCGGGGGCACTCAACCGGATCGAAGACGAACTGACGTCATAGCTTACCTTTTCCAAGAATCCAGATAAAGAAGAAAGACGAAATGTGATTGAAACAAAGTATAAATATAAATTCCAGATTTTTTTTTCAATATTACGTCGTGGTTTTTTGACTTGCATTTAAAACTTCATCCAAGTGAAGATTTGTGAATTTGGAGTACGTTTAGGCTGTAAAATGAACCGAAAACGAAATATCTTTTTGATGAATCGTAAAAAAACAAGCGTTTTGCTCTTCGTAGCAGACTAAAGTCTTCTGAAATAAAGAATTTCGTTTCCCGGGATGAATGGAATCCTCCACAGCGATCAAGCCAACAGGAACGTTCTTCACGGCGAAGAAGGTAAGTTGATCCGGAGTGATTGAGAGAAGAGAAATACCAAGATCACGTGGTAGTAAGGGATTTTTAAAAAATATTTTTCGAATAGAATTTCGTTTTCCGAGATGAATGCAATCCGAATCGATCAAACCAAGAGTTTTGTTGATCCTACGTAAGACAACGGCCTTCAATTAAGACAATCCGGGAACGTTCTTCACGACGAAGAACGTAAATTGTTCCGGAGTGATTGAGCGAAGAAAAACGCCAAGATCACGTCGAAGTAAGGGATTTTTTTTAAATATTTTTCGAATAGAATTTCGTTTTCCGAGATGAATGGAATCCGCATCGATCAAACCAAGTGTTTCGTCGATCTTACGTAAGCCAACGGCCTTCAATTACGACAATCCGGGAACATTCTTCACGACGAAGAACGTAAATTGTTCCGGAGTGATTGAGCGAAGAAAAACGCCAAGATCACGTCGAAGTAAGGGATTTTTTTTAAATATTTTTCGAATAGAATTCCGTTTTCCGAGATGAATGGAATCCGCATCGATCAAACCAAGAGTTTTGTTGATCTTACGTAAGACAACGGCTTCCAATTAAGACAATCCGGGAGCGTTCTTCACGACGAAGACGTAAATTGTTCCGAAGTGATTGAAAAAAGAAAAACACCAGATCATATCGAAGCAAGGGATTTTTTTTAATATTTTTCGAATAGAATTTCGTTTTCCGAGATGAATGGAATCCGCATCGATCAAACCAAGAGTTTCGTCGATCTTACGTAAGACAACGGCCTCCAAGTACGACAATCCGGGAGCGTTCTTCACGACGAAAAACGTTAATTATTCCGGAATGATTGAAAAAAGAAAAAACACCAAGATCACGTCGAAGTAAGGAATTTTTTTTAAATATTTTTCGAATAGAATTTCTTTTCCGAGATGAATGGAATCCGCATCGATCAAACCAAGAGTTTCGTCGATCTTACGTAAGCCAACGGCCTCCAATTACGACATTCCGAAAACGTTCTTCACGACGAAGACGTAAATTGTTCCGAAGTGATTGAAAAAAGAAAAACACCAGATCATATCGAAGCAAGGGATTTTTTTTTTTTTAATTTTTCGAATAGAATTTCGTTTTCCGACATGAATGGAATCCGCATCGATCAAACCAAGAGTTTCGTCGATCGTACATAAGACAACTGCCTCCAATTACGACAATCCGGGAGCGTTCTTCACGACGAAGAACGTAAATTGTTCCGGAGTGATTGAGCGAAGAAAAACGCCAAGATCACGTCGAAGTAAGGGATTTGTTTTTATATAGGGGCGCTGAAACGGTCGAACAATACAAGGTATAATTTCATTAAAGCTCGCTGAAACAGTAACTGTCAGTTCGAAGAAGTTATCGACTGGTCAGATAAAAACGCGCTCGGTTACAATATAATAAAGTCCGCCTCGTGACGTTATCTCAGCGCAGATGACACTCTGGAACGATTTTACAAATATGCCAAGTATCTCGCCGACGACGGCGGCGGGTTTAAAAATAAATTAGTTATTATTTCTTGCTGCGGTGTCGTCGTCGTCGTGGTTGTCGTCGTCGTCGCCTCGGCGAGACGGCGACGGTCGCTCCTTTATTTTTCACCGGAAGAAAGAGAGGGCCCCGAAACGGTGGCTATGGCCCTGTCAAAAAAGAGGAAGTGAGTTATACTAATCCAACGAGGCCCGGAGGACAAACAGACGTACCTACTGTGTACATAGATTTTGAATGCGCGTCGCCTTATCGCACGCTATATTCACATAGTAGTGTATAATATACAGTTTGGAGATGTTTTACATGTGTTTTCGTGTTTATCGCCGGCGATAAGGTAATCAAACTGATAACACTTCAGCTATCAAAAATAAATAACGCTCTCTCGGCGCGAGAGCTCTCGCTCTCTCTCGCGCGCGCGATACCTGCTCTCCTCTCTCGATTAATACGCGACTAATAAATATTATCGCCGCAATAAACTACTTCGAGTAGCTTAATCCCGTACAGGGACACTAAAACTGTCAGGCATTTAGATTTCTTTTTTAATTAATTCTAAACAAATCCGCTTAATGCCGCATCGGCCGATACTCTGCGTAATTCATTCGGAGAGAGATAAACGGAGAACGATGCGTTCGCCTCCTGCCCTGGGCTTAGCGAAAACAAACGGAGCGGAAAAATTAATTAAAAAAAAAGGCCCGGGCGAATTTTATCTACTAAATCCGTCAGAAATATTATCTGCCCTTCGATTTGCAATAATACAATGAATGGTGGGTACTAGAAGCTAAAATGCAAGAACCAAAACGTCATGGTCCGATGAAACGTAAACGAAAGTCTACGTGTCGATGGCTATGAAGTAAATCACGACGAAAACGCACGAACGGAAAGAGGGCTAATGCCTAAAATGTAACGTCACTTCTTGTTTTCGATCCAATTAAAAAAAGCGTATCAAATTTTCCTTTCATCATTTTCTCTTGCATTTCTATCTGTCTGGTCAGCTGATGTGTTAACTTATTAGGTTATATTTCGGCCGTTGTAATCAATTCTTCTTTTTGAAGTAGATTTTCGTGGTTCTTCATCTTTTCGAAATCCACCCTGAGACTTTCGACTTCCACCTTTCTTCAGATATTTGTGTTCCTCACAAACGACAGTCCCCCTTATTAGGTTATTTTACGACTGTCGTGATGTTGCTTCATAATCCATTTCTTCTCTTAAAAGTAGATGGTCGTAGTTCTTCTCCTTTTCCATAACCGCCGCCGTGACTTTGTTCTCTGCATTTTTGGAGACTTGCGATCTCCAGGTCTCTTCCTATGTTTCTGTTGCTCGCGAACCAACGATACCCCTTACCAGGTTGTTCTCACGTGACCGAGCCGGTTATGGAAGAAGAGTGATGTGAGTCTCCCAGTGACAGCAGAAGTATAAGGCTTAGCGTTATCCTTCTGGTAAATACGTTTTCTTTTTTCGAGTTCTTGAAGATAGGGCAATGTGCTCAGGTTGCAAGATACTACGAATGTAGCCCTTGGTGTTTAATAAGTTTCCCTGCAAGAAGACTTGAGGAGACTCGCTTCCGTATGCTACGGCACCCCTGGCCGTATACCATCGGGTAAGCGCAACTTCACGTTCCATGCAGTATTAAAATTCTCGCTTTTCTCTACGTCTTCAACGGACTCTGCTATGGTACCACCCATCATTGGCACAGAAACAAAATCGGCTATAGTCAGTGAACACAGTCCGCTTCCATTCTTGATTCCATTGGATGATGGACATTTTTGACATTATTGAAGTATCGCCTCCGCCTCCCTTGGTTCAATGGCAAGATGAAGCACGGTCGATAAGATTGCATACCAAAAACCCTTAGCCCGATAGAAAGCCGTTGTCTTATAGTAGCCTACCATCCCAACGAATCTGGCGGTGGTTGTCTCAACCATTCATTCCCAATGGATCTGGTGGTGGTTATCCCAAACATTCATTCCCAACGGATCCGATGATGGTTGTCTTACAGTAACCAAACATTCATTCCTAATGAATCTGGTAGTGTCAAGCCAAGCTTTCGCTTTTAAGCACGTCCTTCAGGGTCATTAGTTTCACGAGCACTTCAGCGACATTGACGTATATGCTTTTTTGTACAGGTATTATAATTTTATCATCATCTCTTTGCTGCGTTTTTGCCAACCCTTTGGGGAATTCCCCGAAGACCCATCATTCCCTATTGTTCGTCCTGTTTTTCAAAATCTTTTTCAATTGGTGGAAATTGTTGTGTCTTCTGGGTACTCGAGACATCACAAAACGCTGTTGTATACAACAACCACAAACACCTCTCAGTTTATTGCCATAGCAACAATTAAAGACCTTGGTGCTTCAAGGGGATAAGTCCAGTTCTGTTTAAATTGAGATACCATCGGTTTTTAAACTATAATCAATTTTGATTTTTCGTTTGGCGCAACAACGAAAATATTTTTGTATAATGTGATGTCCAGATTAACTGCTAGGGCTTATCTCACTACTTCACCTACCTTCGATTGTAAATTATTAAAAGGCTTTTAGTAGCATACCTAAAATTAGCATTTTGGACTTATCCCCTTGTTGCACGAAGGTCTTCGTCTTCGTCTTCGTCATTGTGTTCACAATTCTTACCATGGCAATAAACCAATACGTAAAGCTGACTTGCCTTTATTACTACTGGGCCTGAAATCAGTCAATCACTGAAGAAACAAAAGGTTACGTTGTTTCGAACGGAATTAAGCACAGCCAGTTGATTTTTTTTTTCTAATCATTTTAAGTGTTGATCATTTCTTACACTACGCAGACCCACCCACCTTATTTTCTAAGAAAAACGAAATATTACGATACATTGATTTTACTGGGTGTTGCATTTTCAATGGCATGCAGTATATCTTAAATTTCGTACCTTATGAAACTTGTATCTTAATATACTCTTATGTAACACTTATTAAATCTCTGATTTAGTTTGTGCAACAGAGCCAACCTGCATAAAATATTAACATTGACTTCTAAGCAATTGTAACTTAAGATTTGATAATGGAGGCTGAGGACGTGGCTTTGGGTTGTGTTTGGTTGGGCTGGGATGATTTTAATTTTACAAATTAATGGTGAAATGTAAATGGCTAGATAAATGACAAGTACAACCACTGGAAAAGAAAAGCGCTAAATTTGAAACGGTGATAAGGAAACTTAAATAAGCAATGAAACCCTAGTTAATGTTCCCAAAGATTTGACCCTAAGGCCCTCATCAACTAATCATTCAGAATGTAAATGACTGTTATTTTTTGTAGGAAAATTTCCAGATTTTCCATGATATTAACATTTATCTACTTATTTTTGCTAATGACTAATTGCCTGTGTTTTGAATATGCGAATGACGCAGAACTTCGGTTTTTACGGTACTTGTGAAAACCGAGCAATAAAACTGTTACTTCTGTAATATAGATAAAACAAGTGAAGAATCGTTCTTATCTATCGTGATTACATCATCATCAAAGTTCTGAATTTTTACGGCAAATTTACTTGGGGAGCGCTTTAATGTGCTGGTTTCCACCCCCCCGAAAAGTACAGTTTTTATCTTCATTCGGCTCCGGGAGAAATAATTTTTTCGTTTGTTCGGATGTTCCTTTCGAGAAATTTGTTGTGCGTGCATTCGTTTCGCTTCAAAGTCGCCGTTTGCGGTTCCATGTGTGTCTGGAATGTTTAGGGGTTGTTATTGTGCTTTAGGCCCGGATCCCGAGTGAATGCATCGTCTGTTTGAAGGTTCAGTGCACTTGGGACCAACCCTCGGAGCTCTTCTCAGAAGTCACTTTTACATCTGCACGGCGGCGCCCCGTCCCGCCCCGTCCCGCGTTTTCGAAGCAGCAGCAGCATCCCGTCTCAACTGCACCCCCGACGCCCTAAAATAAATCACCCCTCGGCGGGAATAGTTTCTCTCTTTCAAAAAATATCGCTCTAAATAGTTTTGGGTCCGGGCCCCAAGCGCTCTCGGCAACTTAGGATGGTACAGTTTCTTCAACATCGAACTCATTCGTTTATTGAAATTTGCTTAAGATAATCGCCTTGGTGGAAAATCAAATCAAAATCCTTTGGGGAAAAGCATGTCAATTCCACCGAGGTTGTTTTTTTTTTCGTAGCTTCTTGGTTCAGTCTGGGAAACCGTCGTCTCTTGAACGTGAACTTACATGAGAAGTACATCGATTAAGGGACATTCACATTCGCTTAAAACGCCGTCAAATCGAATTAAGGAACCGAACGGGGCGCTTCGGAATTCACGTGCAGCGCCGCCGTGCTTTTAATTTTATCGTTTTCCTTCGTGACCGCGGTGTTTATGCGTCCCGCGTATGCGGCCCGAATACGAAACAACGCCATCGAGAAATCACTCTCCCACATCCGAGACTAATTAACGTCACCCCCCTCTCCCCCTCCTCATCCTCCCTCGGCGACTAACTCATCAAAAAAAAAAAAAAAAGCGTAAACATATCGCCTATCACAAACACAATTTAGGAATTTTGAATTTTGCAAGTTGCGATCGCCTCAGATTCATCTATGTATGTTCTATGAGAAACGCAGGAATTCATGGCGGAGTGCCAGGGACAGAAAGAGAGAGAGAGAGAGTTCGAGGCCTCGTACCTGAATCGTCACAACAGTGACTCATAATGAGTTACGATTTAAAAAAAGGCATCGCACCATCAAAATCTGTAAAAAAGCTTAAATTTCGTTGTTTGTTTTCAACATATTCAATCATCCTCAAGAGTAGTGGCAAAACTTGGTTTAACCCATCATTTTGCATGTAGCTTGGGTCTTAAGGCCGATCCTTGCGGCACTCTCATACCGTTCAATTTTTTTTCTTTTCACTAATGAAATAATATCAAAACTGTGCAAATAATTTCCGTTTTATTAATACACAAACGCTACAGTGTTTTTGTGCATTTGCACAAATAACTTCGGCCCTAGGGTTGATCATTGCAGCACTCTCATTTTATTCATGTTTGTTTTCTTTTTTTTTCTTCGATAATTACGGTCACTACAAAGTACCTGACATTGATGCATGACATGACTTGCGATGACTAATTAATGATACGTGTTCAGTATACTATATTTTGTCCCCTGAGGCACTCGCAAATTAAGTCGCTGGCTACATTTTCGTCTACTATCTTATAAGTTATTGAGTTCTCAGTTAACTCGACTTAAATTCGTTTTGTTTCTTTTAAGAAGCACTTTCTGCTCCGATGATAATTATTTTTACATGTATTTGAAAAATTAGATTTAACGTCGACGTTTCGCTGCTTGGCTGTTTGTATGTCATTTGTATATACTTTCCCTCCAAGTCTCTCGGCAGATCTTCGAAGTCGTCTCTCTCCATTCTGTTCGATTCGGCTTCCGACTCTTTCTCTTCTGTTAAAAAAAAATTCTAATTGTTTCCCAGTATCTTCTCACACTTCCGCTTCATAATCTGCTTCGTTTTACTGGACCTTTCCGAAGTAGTTACTTCGAATCTTAATTACGTCCTGTTTCAAATAATAAAGACCGACCCTTTATAAAATCACGTCGGATAAATCGCCACAGTTACGCTTATTTGTGTTTAACAAAGTGCAGAGGTCCAAGGATTGGTGCCAGCGTCATCCGAATCAGAAACTTTTTACGCCGCATTTTTTTACCGAGTGATCAAGCAGTAAATAACATGACATTAGGAATAGATTTTTTTTTTAAACAGCGACCTCAAACTTGGCAAGGTAAAATAATATTTTTATTAAGTTCATTCTAATCGATAAAAAAAAGCTAAAACTTTACGGAAGGTTTCCGCTATATAGTCAAAAACTTTGAATACTTAAGTCACTAATTGAACTGTTAGTAGTTAAATGCTTTTAGACAAGAAAAAAAAAACTGTGAATCATTCTCGTTCGATTGCACAATACGTAACGGTCCTAAAAATAGGTTCCGCAGTATATTCAACATTTAATTTAATTTTCTCAATACAAACAACACGTTATACCCTTGTTTGGCAAGAGTTTTATTTAAACTTGTTCCCCGACCAACTCGCGAAACATTGACTGACATGTTTGAATTTTAATTTCTTAATTTGTGCGATTTGTTTTAAAAGACGTATACATTAGGTTGCCAGTTCATCATTTAGCTTACCTATGTCTTCATCCGCAAGAAAAGAGAACAAAAAGACAGAGAAGTTTGGGGGGCAATGAATTCAGTATTGAAATCAAGAAATACATCAAGAAAAATAAAAGAAAGAATATCTGTGTACATATGACAATCGTTAGACCCACGGTGACTGTCGCTTGCGAAAAGTGGAAACTGAATGCAAGGGAAAAAGAGACATTAGAGATATGGGTATGAAAAGCTTTGAGCAAAATATCGATAGAAGAAAGAAGAAGTTTAATTAAGGAATTAAAATGCCTTATACACGAACCCCTTATAATCCAAATCATAAGAAGCCAACCAACAAGCAAGGACGAAACAAGAAAGACCGGCAAAGCAAGTCTTAATAAAAGGAGTGTTTGGAAGAAACGCAAAAGCAGGTCCCGTACTATACATGGATTCAGGCAGTAAAACAAAAATTGGAGTTGAATTCCCCACTGGAAACAGCTATCAGAAGACAAAAAGAAATGGAGAAAAATATGTAACCAAGCCATGGGCTTTAAGGCCTCTCATATGGATGGGTGGATGGTTTCATCTGCAGAAAAACAAGAATCAAGCCATGGCCTCTCGAGCTAAATGCCTGGATGGTTGTTTTCGTCTCCAAAAAAGTAACCAAGTCATGGGCCTCTAGGGCCTCTAGAGCTAAATGGATTTAGATGTCTTCATCTGCAGAAAAATAACCAAGCTGTGTACATTTAGGGCCTCTCGAGTATGTGGATGGGTGGATGTCTTCATCTGCAGAAAAATAACCAAGCCGTGTACATTTAGGGCCTCTCGAATATGTGGATGGGTGGATGTCTTCATCTGCAGAAAAATAACCATGCCATGGACCTCTAGGGCCTTTCGAGCTGTGTGGATGAACGGATGTCTGCATCTGCAGAAAGGACTTTCAGTATTTACACACATTTTAGCCCTTCTGTTTCGTTTTTATGCAGGTTTTACTTTACGAATTTAAATTTAGGTTCACAAAATCGCAAATACTGCAAATGATTATTAAGAAAACCTCACATGCAGACGCTGGGACGCGGTTGGGCTTTTTCTCTCTGCCATTCTAACCGTGTAATACAGATTGAGGCACTGATTATGGCATCGATAGTCTTCAATACAAGCCGACAGGATAACGAAAATTAAATAAGCATTGGAGAGAAATATATATGTATATTATTAATCAACCTCTAATGCTATCTTATTATTTATTAATAAGCCACAATTCCCTAAATTCCGTTTCAACTGCGTTATCAGGATAAGCGTTAGAGCAACGCCTACTTCATATAGGCCCGCTTCATTAGGTGGGAGAATACTCTGACTTAAAAACTGATTCATCTGAAATGCAGTCCAGCAAAGAAATTCATTTTAAGTTATCTTTCCGTCTGTATTTGTAAGGAAAACACATTTGCACGGCTTGCTTCGCAGTCAACGGAAACTAGATGATACCCCGAGGTCTGATATTCCTACGCGATGATCCAAGCCTTATGTCATTTGCAATAGCTAATTCATGATTGAATTTTAATACCTTTATGTCAGATGATTCCATTTCTTTAACATTTCGTTTCTTGACTTCTTTAATTGCGTTATTCTTCCTTACTTCCAGCTTACCACAATGCATTTATCGTATTTTCGGCAAGAGCTGCCCTGCCTGTCCCAATGCAATCATACGATTAAATATCGCCTTTCTTTTTATCTTTCTGTTCTTCTTCGTGTTTTTTCTTTTTCTTTTAAACAAATCCACCACGTCGTTAAACAAGTTTATAAACATAGCCTTCTCCATATTTTGATTCTTCCGCGGCCTGTGAGAAATGCGAACTAGTAATGTCGATGGTGGGCATGCGCTTAATGTTTCCTTTATGATACTGTGGCCTTCGGTGAGTTTCTTTATCCGAGTTCTCCTTTTGTAGTTTCTTGGTGGTGTCAGTTTTAGAGAATCAGGAGTCATATCACCGCGAAGGTCATTCTGGACCACCAATGTGTATCCAGCTTTACAGGTGACGCATAAATGAATATATGAAGCTTTAGGTAAACGTATTTTTCCAAAAGAAACTCTTGTTAAAACCACTAACAAGTCATTATTATTAACGGTGAAACTACTAGGTAGATCCTCAATTAAATTGATCAATCCACGTGGGTAGATTGGCTTCAAAAATTTCTAAAAACGTTTTTCTTCTGAGGAATCTAAAAGCCTTCGTTAGCCAAAAGCTCTTGGTAACTATTTATCATGCACTCTTAGTTTCTTGTATGTCTTGAGGACACCTAGCGTGAGGACGTGCCTCTCAATCCTTTAGAATTTTCCAAATGCAGACAAAACCTTTCAGAATAATTTCTACTTGTTTTATTTATATGTAGACACAAAAATTTAAAAATAACTGTTCTTTACAAGGTAACTTGCACGATTTCAATACAACGTATGTCTCTAATATACGTATACGTATGATTATTTAAACGTTGACAAAGTAGTAAACAGTTGCTAATATACGTATACGTACACGTATTGACTATAAACGTTGACAAAGTAGTAAATGGTTAAATGGTTGCAACTATTTTGGACTCACCTTTTACAATATTTTATTCAACGGAATAAGGAGGAGATTCTGTACCTTTTTAACCGGCAGTTAAAATTTAGAGGTGCTTTAAATTTTAAAATACAGTTTTATGATTGGTTGTTAGCACAGCAACAGTATTTAACAGCCTTTGATACAGAACAGGCCCCTAAGAGACCAATTTTCAGTAAAATTGTAAATTCTTTCTTACAAAAAAAAAACCTTCTACGGTATAAAAGAATTCTTACAGTGTGATGCTTTTGAAATAACTACAAGTTTGCAGAGAATCACGACGCTTCAATCTCAGACACGCTTTTAAAGTATATTATGTGAATTTTTGTGCAATATCTTAAGTACATTCATTTATATGTTATAATCAGTAATATACAGCGTGTCCCAGAGCTTGGCTACTATTATTGCGGTTGTAGGAACTCACATTATTGACTATTACTGACGAACACGCCTGTAACTATTACAGTAGGTAATTTAATTTGATTTCATTTGATTTGAAACGTGATTTGCATCTTTGAGACTCTTAAATGATAGAGAAGAAGTACCTGAAGCTTTATATTGTGTGTTGTAAGACGCCTGTATAACGGCTGTTAGAGTATTAATAAGAAGCACGTGTAGGAAAAGTAGAAAAGTGAGTCGAAATTACATTTCTTCGATTTCACAAAGCGCAACGGTCCTATGATTGGTGCTTGTGCTTGTGGCACGCTCGCCATACATTTTTTACCCCGAAGAGAGGAGGAGCGTCGTAAAGAATTTTAGCATTGATTCTTACAAGCAGTGGCCGATCAATTATCGACATACGTACATACCTACCATACAGTGCACTCATTCATAAAGTGTATAATTTCTTATGATACGGTAAGGTATTTCAAGCTTTATTTCGTAAGATAAGCGAAAATAAGCGAATTCACTGGAGAAACTTGCTACTTGCTGTGTGGGCAGGAGGGACGATATGAGCAGTATTTATTTTTCGACGAAGGCAGAAGAGGATAACTTAACAAGTTCTAACACCGAGAAACATCTTTTTACAGCAATATTTAACGATCCCAGTGTTAATTCGATTCTACTTCTGGTGTTCTGCACGTGAATTAGAATTTTCGTCGAGTTTCGGATGCACAGTTCTGTCGAACGGAAATCTCTGCGGCGATGTGCATGGAAGAAGGTAAACATCGAGTAGGTCGGTCACAAGTGGCAGAATCGAAGAACCACTACTTGAATACATCTCACCGAAGTGCCCTAGAAACTTGCGGAATGGGCTGAACGCAAGAAGAAATGGAGTTTTTAATTTCACTGCTTATTATTCAAAGGCCTTAGAGGTGATGAGTAGGACGCGGACTCTTCTTTTTTCTCTTACGTATTTCTGCCGTTAGCTAGCATATCTCACTCATTAGAGGCTTACGTTGGTCTGCAGCCGTTATTTATAGCCGGGGATAAAACATTATTGGTGAATGTCGAGTGCGCTTTTCTGTTTGTTTTCTTTTGAAAACGTATTGCTTTTTTGGCGCGTTACGAAAAATTAAGAGGATGTGATTGCATTCCGCTGGCATCGTCCATGATGGCAAATGTTTCGTACGGTTTTCTTTTAAAGGAAAATCATGTTGAAACCTCTAGCAATTGAACCCCATAGAGAACTCATGGAAGGTGAAGTGCTGTTGGGGCCGCTCACTTTAGGGGCTCGCAGCAACTAGGAACTTAAAATCTTCTGCACACAAAACAGTGAATGCTGATAGAAATTGTTGTCACTGTACAAATTTAAAATTTGCTTCAGGTTGGTGTTTAATTGCAAAAGGATCGTCGAGAGCATCCTTTGTATTGACATTTCGGTCATAGTCAGTGAGCGACGAGTTCCAGATAATCTGAGTTTCTCTCGCTGGTGTCATGGGTTACTAAAACGAAAGTTTTCGCTTGAAATTTTAGCATGTTTGAGAATCACTGGCAAACAACAATGGTTTCTTCAACTAAGGATTCCTGTCCGGTTGTTTCGATGATTGCGCGCGAATTGGAATTAAACGAGCCATTAGAAAACCTTCACTTATCCGACTCTAATATCTATATTTACGCAGAAATTACAGGGACGAAAATGTATCATCGAGCCGTAGCGCAGGCGGTCGTAAATCAGCCCTGTTGGGCGCAGGTAGAGCGCCCCCCCTCGCGCTAGCAGCCATCAGTGGCACTCAGACAATGTAGCAACCACCATAAATCATGCGAACTACCCCCGGGGCCATTACGCGCTCGCGTGGGAACCACTGGTCAGTAATTAAAACAGTTATTAGAATATCCGAGGCGAAGGGTACCTGAGATTAACTCCAGAAATGCGATTTTGGAAAGTCACAGAGAGGCCAGGTCCGGACAAAGGGATTAAGCGGGTCCTCTCTCCGGCGCTGTTCATTTTGGCGATTAGGCCGGGGCTCTCCGCGGGGCGCCCCGTTCGTTCGGGGTTTTTGTGAACGCGCGTCACCTCGAACGCTTTCACCAGAAATTACCGACAATAACATGCAGTTATCGTGTTCATCTCCGGCCGCATAATGCGCCCTCGCCCCTCCGACAACGCGGATACAATGCCCGCCATTACACGGGGTTGCAGATGCGAAATCATCGACCGCCACCAATGAAAAGCCCGAAAGCCAAAACTTTTCGCATCCGAACAGACTAGAAAACTCAAAACCAAACACAATTAAATTAAAAACTACTTCAATATTTTGGTCGCTTTCTTCTTCTGGAAATTACCAACGGCCCCGCAGAACGTATACGTGGACAGTAAAGTCACTACAACGTCGATCAGCCGAATACTCGTTACTGGCGTTTCAATCAAACTTTGAAATTCGAAACCATTTTGCAAAGACCTTACGTGAAATGTATTTCATTTAAGTACCATCATACATTTGATATGTGACATTGATTGAACTTGATTCACTCAATTGTCAGCATTAAATCCCCTCGTTTAAAACGTTAATTTTGGTACGTTCCAGAAATCGAAAAAGACATTGATCTGCAAGCAAAGCAAACGTTGGTAATGTCGACAGTTTCGTTTCCGCAGCAATTAAATCGGTATCGCTGACCGTACTTTCGAAATGGCCAACTTAAAAAACCAAAACCAAAACTACGCGTGGCGAATTTTGTGTAAAACCAAAAGCAAGAAACGAATTTTTCAAACCAGACAATAATTCAATTTTCTTGTATTTTCTTCCTGCCTGACGTCTTTGCGTTCTTTCGCTTTAAATCGGAGATGGAAGTTATCAAGTTTCCGTTTGAAACCCGGCCTGCCACCACACAAAGCGCTATTGTAAACCTGAAAAGTTCTGAAAATCATAAAACATTCATCCCCTTAGAAAACGCGGTACACCACGACACGATTTAATTTCACCCGAAAACCGACGTCGTTCCTATTAATTGGTGAAGCGAGCGGGGGGGAGGTCGGAAGACAAAAGCGCGCGAAGAAAAAGCGGAACGGTACAGGGCCGTAGCAGATTCCGGTCGGCGGGAACAATGCGACACGATGAATAATGCAGGTGCGGACGCGTCTCAATCCGGGGCCGTTATTTACCGGCCGGTCGGTAATTAAAAGGTGGCGATTAATGGCGACAAGAAGTGATCGGCACTCGGACGCGGCGTCTCATACGTTCTCCGAAACGGCCTCTTCTTCTTCTTCTTCTTCGTCTTCGCCAGCCGCGTGCTGCGCGAGTCTTAATTAATTAAACGGCGGCTCCTGTTGTTTGTCGCGCTAATAATAGAACACGATAGAGCTTTCGCTTTTTTCTTCCTTTTTCAAATCACAACTCCTACCGTACAACGCGTTTCGTCCTTCATCTCAGACCATCTTCAATCAACATCCAAACTCTTACTTACAATCGTTTGGTTTAATTGATCCTTATGTTTCCTACTTGACACAAATTCTTCTTAATTTTTTTTTGTATAATTTTAATTTTGTTTACCTACCCTCATTCGTTTAACTTACTACCGATCAATGACGTAAATTGTTTGGTACTGTCCTGTTTCTTTACTTTCACTTCTAGATTTCTTTGTTTCTTAAAATTCGGTTCATAATTTTTGTTTATTTTACACTTTCGTCTTTCTAACCTCTTCTTCGTTTTCCGAATCGATTTAATTGTGAACCGAACCGATTTTAAAGCGAAAGCCGAAACTGTTAATTGAACAATATTTTGTAAAATCAAATGAACGTAACCTCAAATACGTGTGAAATCACGTTAATCCAATTGATTATTGATCGTGAAAGTCAGTTTGATCAGGAGGAGGGAGCAACTCAGTCACTTCTTCATCATTGATCGCCAACTGAATAACTGCAAATGAAATGCAGCCGGTGATTTTAAGAGAATATGAATTGATTCGCGTTCACGTACGCTGTAAATCAGTGTGGCCAACTGTCAGGAAACAAATTCCGCTACGCAAGTCGTCATTTTTACCTGCGACTTTACATTTTTCTTTTGTGGCTTATCTTCTCATTTACTCTATCTTCTTGCTTCGTATCTTACTGATCGGCGACAATTTCTGGAGTGTAACGGCATAAAGTCACTTGAGTTCGTAGCAACTTCAGGAATCCCTCAAGGTTCTGTACTTGGACAGCTGTTGTTTGTTATCTTTATCAATAATTATATGTATATTATTATGTAACGTGTGTTTTTTTTTTAATACCATAAGGGCTGGCTGTGGAAAATAAATTTCATGTCATGGCTTTATTCACACAGGTTTAAGGAGCTACCAGGGCATCATTTCTGATATATCAAGGATCTGACCTTGACCTAGAAATTTATACATTGTTGAAGTATACATGATTGGTACTAAGGCCTGAATTATATTTTCCATAGCCACCCCTTATGGTTACTATTAACGATGAAACTGTTAATCGCTGTAAATACTACGTCGCGTGATTAATTCGATGGGCCTTTTTGGTCAAACTGGTTAAAGGGGAGGTTTATGTCCCTGAATTGCTAAGGTGGTCCATCTTGTCGTGTACGTGTCAGTTTGATCAGGAGGAGGAGCAACTCAGTCACTTCTTCATCATTGATCGCCAACTGAATAACTGCAAATGAAATGCAGCCGGTGATTTTAAGAGAATATGAATTGATTCGCGTTCACGTACGCTGTAAATCAGTGTGGCCAACTGTCAGGAAACAAATTCCGCTACGCAAGTCGTCATTTTTACCTGCGACTTTACATTTTTCTTTTGTGGCTTATCTTCTCATTTACTCTATCTTCTTGCTTCGTATCTTACTGATCGGCGACAATTTCTGGAGTGTAACGGCATAAAGTCAATTGAGTTCGTAGCAACTTCAGGAATCCCTCAATGTTCTGTACTTGGACCGCTGTTGTTTGTTATCTTTATCAATGATTATATATATATATTATTATGTAACATGTGTTTTTCTTAAAATACCATAAGGGCTGGCCGTGGAAAATAAATTTCATGTCATGGCTTTATTCACGCAGGTTTAAGGAGCTACCAGGGCATCATTTCTGACATATCAAGGATCTGACCTTGAGCTAGAAATTTATACGTTGTTGAAGTATACATGATTGGTACTAGGGCCTGAATTATATTTTCCATAGCCACCCCTTATGGTTACTATTAACGATGAAACTGTTAATCGCTGTAAATACTACGTCGCGTGATTAATTCGTTGGGCCTTTTTGGTCAAACTGGTTAAAGGGGAGGTTTATGTCCCTGAATTGCTAAGGTGGTCCATCTTTTCGTGTACGTGTCAGTTTGATCAGGAGGAAGGAACAACTCAGTCACTTCTTCATCATTGATCGCCAACTGAATAACTGCAAATGAAATGCAGCCGGTGATTTTAAGTGAATATGAATTGATTCGCGTTCACGCACGCTGTAAATCAGTGTGGCTAACTGTCAGAAAACAAATTCTGCTACGCAAGTCGTCATTTTTACCTGCGACTTTACATTTTTCTTTTGTGGCTTATCTTCTCATTTACTCTATCTTCTTGCTTCGTATCTTACTGATCGGCGACAGTTTCTCGAGTGTAACGGCATAAAGTCAATTGAGTTCGTAGCAACGTCAGGAGTCCCTCAAGGTTCTGTACTTGGACCGCTGTTGTTTGTTATCTCTATCAATGATTATATGTATATTATTATGAAACATGTCTTTTTCTTTTTAAATACCATAAGGGCTGGCTGTGGAAAATAAATTTCATGTCATGGCTTTATTCATACAGGTTTAAGGAGCTACCAGGGCATCATTTCTGATATATCAAGGATCTGACCTTGACCTAGAAATTTATACATTGTTGAAGTATACATGATTGGTACTAAGGCGTGAATTATATTTTCCATAGCCACCCCTTATGGTTACTATTAACGATGAAACTGTTAATCGCTGTAAATACTACGTCGCGTGATTAATTCGTTGGGCCTTTTTGGTCAAATTGGTTAAAGGGGAGGTTTATATCCCTGAATTGCTAAGGTGGTCCATCTTTTCGTGTACGTGTCAGTTTGATCAGGATGAAGGAACAACTCAGTCACTTCTTCATCATTGATCGCCAACTGAATAACTGCAAATGAAATGCAGCCGGTGATTTTAAGTGAATATGAATTGATTCGCGTTCACGCATGCTGTAAATCAGTGTGGCCAACTGTCAGAAAACAAATTCCGCTACGCAAGTCGTCATTTTTACCTGCGACTTTACATTTTTCTTTTGTGGCTTATCTTCTTATTTACTCTATTTTCCTGCTTCGTATCTTACTGATCGGCGACAATTTCTCGAGTATAACGGCATAAAGTCAATTGAGTTCGTAGCAACTTCAGGAATCCCTCAAGGTTCTGTACTTGGACCGCTGTTGTTTGTTATCTCTATCAATGATTATATGTATATTATTATGTAACATGTGTTTTTCTTTTTAAATACCATAAGGGCTGACTGTGGAAAATAAATTTCATGTCATGGCTTTATTCACACAGGTTTAAGGAGCTACCAGGGCATCATTTCTGATATATCAAGGATCTGACCTTGACCTAGAAATTTATACATTGTTGAAGTATACATGATTGGTACTAAGGCCTGAATTATATTTTCCATAACCACCCCTTATGGTTACTATTAACGATGAAATTGTTCGAATCGCTGTAAATACTACGTCGCGTGATTAATTCGTCGGGCCTTTTTGGTCAAACTGGTTAAAGGGGAGGTTTATATCCCTAAATTGCTAAGGTGGTCCATCTTTTCGTGTACCACGTCTTGGCTCTTTAACGCAGATTTCTACACTTCCTGGAGCATTCACCATTATATGCTATGTAACGTAATCTTCGATTGATTGAGAAAGAAACGCTTCGACAAACTGCTGATTATTTTGCGGCATCGACCTGTCTACTTAATATACATTTTGTCACTCAGTAATTATCTGTTGAGCGACTAAATGACTAATAAATGCTTCTGCCTCTTCTATTAGTGACCTGTGATCGCCTCGATTTCTAGATTTTCAAATTTGCTTTTGTGTTTATCAACAACCCTGACTTGTTCTTACTTTAGTTATGTTGTTTTACCTTAGTTTTTGTTTTTCTTAATATATCAATTGGAAGAAAGAGATTTCTTGCTTTAACAAAATATAACAAAGGCCGTTTCATTTGCAATTGTTTTTCGTCTTGGCAGCCATATGAGTCGAAAAGGGAAAAGTAGTTTTCCTCGTGTTCGAAACGCCGGCCCTGAAAGCTCAGGCGGCGAAAGGCGCTCAGTTCCAATTAAGCCTGATTTACACCGGTAGATGATCTCTACGGGAACGTGCGTCCTTGCGCCGCTCGTGGAGGGCGCGCGGCGCGGCGCGGCGGACGGGAACAATGATCGACGACGTGACGGTCGTCGCAAAAAAGCGCAATTAATTTGTACATTTTAATCGCGGTCCGGATTCCAAATTAGATTTGGCCGCCGCCGCGCCGCGCCGTGCGTTCTTATTGAAGAAGAACAAGAAGGACGAGAAGAAGAAGAAGAAGAAGAAGCGGCTTCAGACGGGTCCGGCAGGAATGCGGCGCTCAGATATGCAAGCCGTCGATGGAAAAACGCCTAAGTACGTTTAATAATGCGATAATAATGCTAAATGCGGCGCACAACTTCCAACACATTCCAACTGCGCCATCTAACTGAGAGAAAAAAAAATGAAAACAATTTTTTTCAATAACACATTCATGCACGCAGCCGAACTTGAGGAATACGATTTACACGGCAACATTGCACGTTGGCAACAACATATTTTAATTTCCTTATTTGATCATCTTTTGTTTTCATGCTAGAGTTGTCTACAAATATGAAACTTCTGTTGTCATCTAAACAGCTTCATCTACGTTCGATTGCTGAAAGTGATGTAGAAGCTGAGAGTATCATCACCATATAAATAACATTTGCAGAACTGAAATAGCAATAGAAAAATAAAAAACAGTAATGGACTTAAAATACTTCCCTGGGGTACTCCTACCCCGATTCCTTCAGCTGTTGAAACGTTGCCTTTATAAACAACTTCTTAAATCATGTTTAAGAAAAACATTTGAAGAATGAAATTGCCTCATTACTAAGGCCGCTATAATGAAGTTTAACATATCGTGATTTATAGTACCAAAAACTCTAGAGAAGTCAAGGAGACTTCCTTACCATCAGTAGCTCTGCAAATGTCATCAACGACTGAGGATTGTGTAGCAGCGCAGTTCAATCCTGGTGGGAAACCCGACTAAAAAGTGGGCAAAATCTGATAACTGTTTGAAAGTAAACGTAATTGAGCCGCAACACGTTTTTCAACTGTCTAGGACAGAAAAGAAGATAAAATGCTTATAGGTCTCAGATCTTTATAATCGTTGGGTTGAGACACTTTTGCTAATGGCAAAACAAGTGCCTCTTTCCAGTGGTCAGGAAAGGCATTATTTAAAAGGCAAAGATTTATAATGTAAGTAACGTATGGTAGTAAAACTGGACGACATAACTTTAACATATATGCACTGATACCATCGGAACCACTTAAGTTTGAATAGTTGAATAGAAAATTATTTTTTCACCCTCTGTAGAAAGAGTAACTTTCTCATAAAACTAACCATAAAAAAAGATTTCCATTTGCAGACAACTTTAGCAGAAACTGTCTCTGTTAGGGCGATATTCGTGATGGTGATGGTTTAGAATAAATTAGAATCCAAAATCGTAAAAAAAAAAAAACAAATGTCAACAGTTGTTACAAAGGTTCAGATCGAACTTCTTTCTCTTATTCTGATGGTCGTCTCATTTTAAAATCCATTCTCTTTTATTTCATTTCCTAAGTTGTACGTAAATCTCTCTTTCCAAATTGAAATTCTTTTTAAATTTATTTAAGCAATTGTTAAAAATTATTTCTTTTTGTATGTAACTCAATGTAACTGCTTTCACATTTGTTCTTTTTGCTTGAGACTAGGAGGTAGGAATTGTCTATAATTGTTGCTTTTGAGACACGGTCGCATTCTGCTTTAATTCCTATTTTAATATACAGGGCGTCCCAACAGCGTGTTCTCAGATAATATCTCGATAACTGCTAAGGATACAAAAATAGTTTCAAGACATTTTTGTATGAAATTTGAGAGCTTCACGACATAAGATTTTATTTTCATCTATACAGGATGAATAAAAACAGTGGATGCATTTTTTTTTTAATTTTAAATAGTGCATCATCCTACGTGTATGTGATGTCAAATTTGGATTCTGCACATTGTTTGGCGAGGTATGTGCGGGTATTTTAAACTCTCTATTATAAGAAGAGAAACTCGGTGTTTTTGAATGATGACCACGGATGTATTACATAGATAAATAAGTTTTATGGAGTATAATGGGTACAAATCCTGAACATAATCGTCGCTTGTTGTGTTGGGAGAAAACTCGCAGGCTGTTTTTCGATTTGGTAACCATGGCATCGTTTGAGACGGTACTCACATATTTAAGAGAAATAAAACTCTAGGAGGTACAGTACCCGGTTCCTCAAGAACGAACCATTTTGTCATTTTATGATAACCATGACACATGACATGTTCATGAGTTTCATAGATTATTCGGGTGTCACAGGAATCGATCCACAAAATCATATCCACATATACATCGTTCGTACGATTGTTTTCAAATCATAATATCCGTTAACATCTGACATTTTAGTTGGCAGTACTATTATTTATTTTGTCATAAGAAATTTATTTTAGGTTATTACAGTTTTCTTGTATTCATCAAAACATCTTTTAATGTGTACGCTTTCTCGAAGGTAGATTTTCGAAATCTTATTTTGAATGAACAAGAAGTTAAAGGATAGATGGGAGTTAATTAATAACGGAATTAATAAATAGGTAAATATAAGACGTATACAAACGTCATATAACAGATATCGTGGCCTGCTGCTGTTTGAAACGATCCTGAACGAAGTATATTCAAAAATTGAGAAATACACTGAATAAACCTCGTGAAATTTTTTTATGATTGAAGCAAAACCCGGGGAGTTCCACATATATCTCGAAATCTGTAAAACATTTTTGATTTTTGACAACAGTTTCAGGATATGTTTATGAGTTTGTATATATTCTACGGGATGATACGTATTTAGGGGTTGAAGTCACATTTGAATGATCGACATCAACTCGATCGTCACGTGGTCTAATCAAACAAAACTTAGTATTCAAGAATTGAGAGACTTACGCTTGTGAACTTTCTTACTTGAAACAAGTCTTAGAGGGTTCATTACCACCAAATTTACATGGCTTATCGCTTTATGATAATCACAGAAGACAGGTTCATGAATTTTATGGATTTTATGGTATCGTGCGGAATGGTTTAGAAGATTTTATCCCCTACGTACTTAGTAAGATCTGAGAGGTACACTTGAATAAACGACTTGAATTCAATCAATCATCACTTTTTTTTTAATTCAAACAAGTCTTGCAGCATTCCATAGCTGAGAAATAAGGGTGGGTATCTCGTGAATGTTTCTTTTTTTTGATTGAAGTAAAATTCGAGGAATTCATTAAGTTCATCGAAATGTAAATCGTTTATCACACGCAGTATGACAAATACAGGATATATTCACCAATTTTATGAATTATACTATCCGGGAATGGTTTTTTAAGTCTAATTATGTACATAAATTAAAGAGTTCCAAGGTACGCTTGAATGAAAGATACGTACTCACTTGTTTTGATCGAAACAAAGCTCGAGGGGAAATCAGAATCTTAATATCTTGCATTATTTACCGCGTTATCATAACCGAGACATGTTCATGAAGTTCATAATCATAAGTCATGACTGACATCATCGTACGGAGTGGTTTATGAGATCGTGTATACACATTTTTTGAAGTTGAGAGTTGCAATGTCTTTCAAAAAGTGGGATTTAAAAAAAAAAATTGCATCCCTTAAAGTCAAATTAGAAAAAAAGTTAGATGAAATTCGTTTATCTGGTATGATATACAGCGTGGACACTGAGAAATGAAGACCGTTTAAGAGTAAACTGCATTTACAAGATACAGGAAAGTGTCAGTCGTTAGAATAAGTCTTCAAAACTAACAGCGGCAGCCAAACATGAAACTACAGCATGGGAAATAAGAAAAACCACCGTATATTGTGAATCACTCCTTATAAACGCTACGTCAGGAGATATTGGTGGGATTAAACTGACCGCTAAAATAATATGAATAGGAAAACACAAAATTCGTTCTTATTTATTAATTACTTCGTTTGGCTTGGAGTGATTGTCATTTCCAGGACAAAATCTTTGTTGGGGAATCTGTTTAATGAAAAACTTTCGAGTACACTATCCCTCTTCGTTTAAAAATCGATACAAAAACATCCCATTTGTAGCACAGTTTTTGAAAGACACTGTACATTTGAACGCAATCGATCATCACTTATGGTCGTAACAGATGATATGTTTGTGACTTTTATGGACTATGGAAAAATATGGGGTGGTATAAGTACTGTCATGCTCAATAAAAGCGATCCGATTATGAACATTCGGCGGCAAGCGTTTAAAACAGTGCGTCGCAACCATCCCTCTCAATTGTTATAAGGGCGTGAGTGGTATCGTTTTAATTGAACATGACAGTACAGATAAGATCGTACCTGTAAGAAGAAAACCCACACACAAGAAATTGTTCGATATGAGCTTAAGAGGAAGACTTGCATGGTCGAAGCTTCCTTCGTCCAAATGCCATAAATAAAACTTGTAGTTATTTACAGCCGGCGTAAATTGCTTTACGACCTCCCCGTATAAATTACCAGCGGGCAGTTGACTGGTTTTCGTTTCGATCGAGAGAAAAGGGAAAGCTTCACAACAACCCTTTCTGGAAGCGACGACGTCTTCGCCGCTTCCCGTCGAGAAAAATCCATCTGGATTTTGTTTCTGACAGTAGTGGTAGTACAATGGGGCTCTGGTATTGAGTTCTTGGCAAACATGCGAGCGAGCCAGCGTCTTTCGATCCAGTTTTGGCCTCGTCGCACAAAGGGAGCCAGCGTTCTATTCATCTGCCTCACCTGTATACCTGCATCACATCCTGTGAACCGATAGTGGTGTGCGCCAAACAAACGAACGGCCCTATCGCAGAGGCGGCGTTGCCGATACGCCGACGGCGATGTTGCCGCACAATAACATACACACAACCGTTCGTTCCATCGACGGGCCCGATATCATACCGAGTAGAAAACACACACACCATTGTATCTACAGTTTCTTAATGTTACCTTCGAATGCCTAACAGTATCATTGTTGTTCTGAGAGCCCGCTTTGGACGTAAGCAGGCGAAGAGAACGCGCCTCAATAACAACAACAACAACGGCGACGGCGACCAGGACGACTGACAATAATATTATTATTATTATTGTTATTACCGCCGAGCGAGCGAGCTATTTAAAAGAAACATAATGAGCACATCAAGGATGATATTATCATCGTAACAATGTATCGTTTTCAGCTAACGCAAATACGTTTAAGTCCGTACCCCTGTCAGCGGCGTAATTTATTACTAATAACAGTTATTATTTCGACTTGAAATAGGCGTGAAAGAAACGCGTCCTCTCTTTCTCTCTCTATCTCTCCATAATCAGACGTGTAACATAACGTAGCTAACAGGGACATCGAAATTCGCCCATTCCATATTCGTAAGCCTACTCAACCTACACGATTGCGAAACATCTGACGGCACACGGAAATTAAGCAGAAGAACTAACTGTTTCTAAAAACGATCAAATAACAAAATACAGAATCATAAAAATAAGATTGTGAGTCTTATACTCCCTCGAGCATGCTCTGTACAGCTGTTTCAACCGTATTTGGGAGTTCGTCAACAGAAGCGCAGCTCGATAGTTCCACTACTACTGCTTAAACTTTTCAGAATTTATTATAATAAACATATTCAGCATGCTTGCTGAATTCGATTCGATTCGTGATGTTCAGCATCACGAATTGAATGCAGTTCATTGGCGCTCTCCGGTAAATCAAGATAGAAACAACTTGACAAGACTCATCGTGTGCCCACTAACCTAAGATTAAAATTATCATCGAGAAGAATCAGGGAAATTAAAGAAGATTGTAAAGTCTTCCTCAAGTTGACGAACGACGAACAAACAAAACAAAGTAAAATTACAAGGCAAAATATTTTCCGCAATTTGTATCTGACTATCGCAAGGCATACAAGTTGTTAGCTTATACACTTCCTAATAGAGGATATTAGATTGGAGGCAGGTTTAATTTGAATATAAACAAGGAGAATGACGAGAGAGAGAGCATTTTTTTTTTGTTGGATCGAGTTGGTTGCAAGGGTTTTCGACGAATTTGTCCAATTGCTAAGATAAACTAAACCGTCAACATTGCCCCAAAATGTGCTCCTTTTCTGTAACTGATTAGTGTACCTATTCCTCAAACAAAGGGCAATCGACTAGTGTGTTCTATTAATTCAAAAAAAAAGTGGCAAATCTACGGTTATTGCTCAATCAGATCGATCCTCCTGCATGCAAACCGCACCCTTACGAACATTCGGTGGTAAGCGTTTAAAAACGTTACATCGTCGCAGTCGTCTTCGCCCTTCTAAATTACTATAAGCTCCTCGAATTTGCCGGGTGGTATCATTTTAACTGAGCGTGATAGTGCCACGTTTGAAAAATTACTATAAATTTGGAGCTACACAAAATTTAACACGCGTATGATTAGGGTTTGATTGACAAAATTGTTTAGTTAGCATTCCTAAAGTACGGTAGATCGACGCAGGACACTGTCCAGCAGGAATTGCCGACATCTGCTGTGCTTGCAGATCAAAATTCTTTTTCGGTTTTTGGAACGTACGCAAAATGAACGTGTTTAATAGAGGGAATGCCATGCTGACAAAGAAAAACCAAGTTGCTTGAACTTATGCAGTTACAATCCTACTCAGCAGTTTCGATCCAGTTTCAAAAGAGGAGCATTTCGATTTTCACCGAAGAAATAAATGAGGATCGTTCGTATTGCCACCTGTTAGAAAAGAACTAAGGGACTTATTCAGTATCGAAAGCGTTAAATTTAAATGGCGGTTAAATTCTGTTGCCATGGTAACTACCAATCATAAGAGGGCATTTTAAAATTTAACAACTTTCTTAATAAAGAACATAAAAAATAGCGACATCTACTATCGCTTTTTGACCTAACATTGCAGTAGGATAGTCAAATTGAAGCGGGATTTGCTCCTAATGAGTCCCCCATGCAAGGCGGCCATGCTTGCTGTCAAAGCATCATTCTTACATCGCAATTGCGAATAAATTGGGCAAGTCGTTTTTGGTCTGCAGTGGGAATGTCGAGCTACGTTTCTGCTGAAGAAGCCCCAAGCAGGGCTGAAACAGCTGTCCAGAGGCTGCTCGAGGTTCTCACTGCAATCAAAAACGATTTGCACAAAATTTTTCTAATTTCTTAATAAACTACGGCAGCAATTTCGAAACTAGGGGACGCGCCTCCCTGAAGTGCAAAAGGAGGCGCGAGAAGTGTAAGTTCTTTTATAAAAAAAGAAAACATACGTTAATGAAAAATATGTACAGTTGCGGCCTTTGAAACTGGCACACCTCGACAAATTTTATGTTTCTGCGTTGTTTCTGAAACTGAAGTTTATATACGTCACTTCAAATTACGTACTGGAGCAGAAAATCATTTTTTTTTTAATCGTAACTTAAAACCTACTTCTATTATTTTTCTTGCAGCACCATTAGGATTTATGACACACTGAAGCCTTTGTGGTATTTGAAAAATAAACGCGGGCCTAAATCCTGCTATGGATTTGTCAAATGCGGGGCGCTGTCACCTAATCAATCGATGAAGTGATTTGATGTACACAGTACACAGTTTCGGGTTTTTGACATTCATGTCAATTCTTAGTGTGGCAGTTTTCAGAGGCCGCAATTGTACCAGAATTTTTTATCAAACAGTTTTATTTTCGTCGGAATTTAGTTTCGTAAACCGGGCTTTCTTCAAGTACGACACTAAAGCAGCGTTGCCAACTGTAGTATTTGTACAGGTGCGACCTTTGAAAACGGGTTCACCTTGACAAATACCTATAATATTTTGGCGGTGTAAACTGACCCTAAAACTGACGTTTTTAAACGTCATTCAAATTACTCATTGCAGCAGAATTTTTTATTTTTTTATTTTGATTTAAAGCCTAATACATTGTAGGTGCTTTCTTTCGCTCACAAGAACGTGATCCGAACGCGTTTAGTTTCAAAGACAGACGTTCTTTTGCAAACGGATTACTCCCCACTTTCCTTGAAATTTCAGTCCGAATCGATAATCACCTTTCCTCTTCGAATCAAATTATTTTTACGTTTCGTTTGGACTGAATTACAGTTATTTGCAGGTGAACTGTCGATCAATAATTCAAATCTGAGATGTCATGTTACAACAGCTACAGAATCCAGATTCAAACTATTCGAAACCAGATTCAAACTTTTAAGCAAAAGAATGCAGCTTGTATTGTACGAATGATATATTGAAGCCTTATGGCATTTTAAAACATATAAACGCGGTTATAAATTCTGCAATGGATTTGTCAAGTGTGACATCTAATCAATCAATGGAGATTTGATTTGCAAATTACAAAATTTTTGACATTTATGGTATTTCTTATAGCGTTTTCCATTGGCTATGCTAGTGTACACTGAGAGTATTTCCATCTCGGTTCAGCTTTATATAATAAAATGAGATAGAGATATCCTGAGTGCACACAGGTGCAGCCAGCGGAAAACGCTATTAACGTGTATACCAGTTTTCAAGGGCCGTAATTGGACTGTATCATTTTCAGTGCCGTACTAAGTACGGTACTGGAGAAGATATACCACATTTATGAACTATAATTTTCAACAAGTGTTAAAGAAGAAGGAAATAATGTATGATTGGTAACAATTTTGAATTTTCCTGATTGTTTTGTTTAATTTTTCACTTTTGATAATAATTTTGACAACATTGTTTCCTCCCGCTCTGAACTTTTTTTAGCAGTCTGTCTTATACCAATTGAAGCGTTTAGTATCAAAACGATCTGGATTCATTTTTCTTCAAATTTAACTTTTTTTTAGTCTTCTGTATATCCTTCAACCTCCTTGACACATTCTAATGAAAACCAGCTTCTTCCGTCTCGTATCAAATCCAGCTCGATCCAAACTTACTTGATCGTCACCGGTAGCATAATTTCTCCAGAAGGTTTTGTCAGACAATCAGTGTTACCACCTGTTGTTTCCCTAAAGTCTTTTTACATTTGCATACCACTTCAAACACGAAATAAATATTTGAATACTCAGTTCTATTTTTTAATTATTTTTTTTTAAAGTTAAGTTATTAAATAGTGTCTTGGAGAAGTGCAGCCTAACCGCAAAATTAGCGAGGTTTTATCAAGCCCAGTTCAATCCAAAATAGTTTTTAAGCTTACATATAATCAATTAAAATAGATTGGGGTCTAGGACAATTCGCCATCGCCGATTTGTCGTCGCCAATTCACCGTCGCCGATTCGTCGTAGGTACAATTCGCCGCCGGAAAACTCGCCGTCGGTAAATTCGCCGTCAGCGATTAAAGTTTTAAGTCCAGGTACATATCCAAATAATAATATACCGATAATTATATGTAAATAAAATAAAGAAGTTAACATAATTAATGGAAAATAAAATAATTTGTTATTAATTAAATGTGATACATAGATAAAGAAACAGAGACAAAAAATTTGGTCTTCCAGGAAGTATTTCTTATTCTTCAGGGTGTTCGTAAAATCCGTCCAATTCATCTTTTTTATATTTTCAGATTCTGCTCAAAATCATATTGATTTTCATATCAATCAAAATCACTGCACATCAAAAGTCGACTGCTTTCAAAATATTGATTCATAAAAGCTCTTCATTTAAAATTATAAATTGAAAAAGGGGTTCCATTAAAAAAAAATAGAATTATGATTATGTGTACGTACAGCACCAATTTATGAAATAGAAAAACAATAGTAAAGTCCATTTTAATTTACTTGAAACGTACTGAAATTATAGTTATTTTCTTCAATTCGTAGGTATAATATGGATATTATCTAAAATGGTCAGAAAGTGTTTTAAAGCTTATCAAGCTAAATAAAGCAGTAACATGTGACGGCGAATTGGGCGGACGGTAAATTTGATCGACGACGAATTGGCGACGGTGAATCGGCGACGGCGAGTTGGCGACGGCGAATCGTCCCATCCCCAATAGATTGAGCTCGTGAATTATTTTTTTTGTGAAGATCTTCCGCTCATATCTAAAAATAAAGTCGACGCTTTCGACGATCCGGGAGGGCAATTTTGATTTTAAACGCACCCTAAACTTTTATTTTCCTTTTGTTTTAAAATACGTTTGTTTCTCATGATTTTTTATAGCTTTGGAACGTTTTTGTTAATTAGCAGTTTGTTTGAAAAGGTATTTTTTTAATGAACGTTTTAAATGACGTGTAACGTGTTTGGGCAAGTTTAAAAAATTAAGTATAATGAAATCGTCTTTAGATGTCTGTGTGATGGATCGTTTTTTTTTCAGCGAGTTTATCATAATTTCATTGGAAATACTATAATATCATCAACTTAGTATTATAACTAAAATCTTTAGAATTGAAGTTGATTCTTGTCCGATGAAAATTGTAAGTACAAAGTTTTTTTTAATCTTGAACCGGACGGAAATATGATGGGAAACACACTCAACGTTCCGCTATAGATTTATAGCTTCGTCAGGAGTCCTAAAAAAAAAATATTTTTTTCACTCCTGACGAAGCTGTAAATCTATAGCGAAACGTTGAGTGTATTTCCCATCATATTTCTGTCCGGTTAAAGATTAAAAAAAAAAAAACTTTGTACTTGAAATCTCTACAGTTGGCAAAACTGCATTAATATCATTGCAATCATTTGATTTTAGTTTATTTTATTAATATTTTGACTGTAACAATTGTACTATGCCCTCCAAAAAAAAAAAAAAAAAAAACTGGAACAGGTAATATGTCCTAATGTAAATATGACGAGTTAATTATTGTTGCTACGATGTATTCGCCCGTTTATTTATTTCTGTGCTTTTTACGTTACCGTAGAAATAAGTATAAAGTTGCATTTAAACTAATAAAATAACTCAATATTGCATGTAAAGACTTGTCCCAGATTTTTTTGGCGGGCATAGTACCATATTTACAACGAACATATAAAATAGCGACATCTTACTATCGCTTTTTGACCTAACATTGCAGTAGGATAGACAAATTGAAGCGGGATTTGCTCCTAATGAGTCCCCCATGCAAGGCGGCCATGCTTGCTGTCAAAGCATAATGAAAGTTTTAGAAAAATTTTGTGCAAATCGTTTTTGATTGCAGTGAGAACCTCGAGCAACCTCTGGACAGCTGTTTCAGCCCTGCTTGGGGCTTCTTCAGCAGAAACGTAGCTCAACATTCCCACTGCAATCAAAAACGATTTGCACAAAATTTTTCTAATAACATATTTACAACAAAAAACAGAATCGTGCGAAATTCTAAGGTCGCAATAATAGACATAAATCTTGTTTGATGAAATGAAGGGCGTAAGGGATTAGATTAGATTAGATTAGATTTTTTTTTAAAAAAGGGAGGCGTAATAACAACAAAGTTTGGAAACCACTGAGCTACACTGCTGCAGGATGTCCCCCTAAATCTGGGTGTGATTTACAAAATACGTTTAAAACTAGGTGCTTCAAAGTTTCTCATTTCTAAACAAAATGTCTAATTAAGAGAAATGAATAGAAAAATTCTGTACACTACGAAACAGAAGGTGATCATCAAGTTAGGTGACTGAAATGATTTCATATCAAAGCAACACACTTAGTAACGTAGTAAATCGAAATGGTGTTTCTTATTAATCCATATAAAATGGCTTTAGTGCGAACCAAATGAACAAAATATAATCTTCTATGTATACGTTGGTAAAACTGGAGACAATTTCTATAGCTTACGGTATTTAATTTTGAAACAAATTACAATTATTGGTCAGGTGAGGTTTAGAAGAAACTGAAGACAACAGACGTTGTCACAACTCCGATAATTTGCATTTGTTCCTCTTCAAATTTTGAAGAGTAAGAAAGAGATATGCAGTGTGTTCGTTGCATCTAGTTTTTACTCTCTGACCTTTTTGGTTTTCCATTACCATCAATTCAGTCCAGTTACAGTTAACCAACAGCCAAATCAGCCAAAGAAGCTAAATACGACTGTTGAAGCGAAAGATAGAGTCGCTTCGACTTCCTATTTCTTCAGTTCAAGTGATTGAAAATCATCACACTGACGTTAGTTTGTGATTTACGACAATTTCCAAATTTCAAAATAAAGGTGCCGTTTCATCTTCTTGCTTTCCACAGTTTCCACATTTAGTTAATAGGTATCTAATCCCTAACCGTTTGCTACATGTCATCACTTTTCCATTCAAAAACTTAACAAAAACTCTTCTTTTAAAAAAAAAAAAAATATTGTGGTTAGAAGTCAAATCGAAATTTATTGTTAGACAAGCCACAGTCTCCAATACATTAAACAAAAAAACTTTTCTATTTGTCAATCGCTGAAAAAGTATATAGAAATTGAGGTAAAACTGGTTCAGTTTAAGTGAAGGGCAAGATTTAATATTCTATTCGTGAAGTTACATCCAGACATATACCGAATTCTATGTCCTCTCTCTCTCTAAGAAAATGTGGCTTTTCCCTTGCCCATACGTGAGAATTATGCCCATTTAAAATTCCTTCATGAGTAAACTTAGTCTCATCTGTCCAAATGATCTTCTGCATGAAACGGTGGACTTCTTGATAATGTGTCAAAAGTACTTCACAAAATCGCATTCGAATCGCCGGATCTTCTGGTTGAAAAGCGTTAACAGTAACGAACTTGTAATCATGTAATTTATGCTTGTGCAGAATTCTTTGTATGGATGAATGTGCGACATTTAAATCGTGTTCAGCAGCGGCGATAGACGCTCGCGAATAAACTTGAAAGAATGCCAAAACAGAAATTTCGTTTTCTTCATTGCCAGTTACAGGACACGACGAAGTTTTCTTTGGTCTAACGGTACCACTTCTTAAAAAGTTACGTTTATACCTTCTAAGTTTTTTTTTCGGTCATTGGCGGTAACTGCGGATACATTTCATTAAATCTTCTACATGTTCTCGTAACAATTTTATTGCATTCGCCTTGAATGTAAAATAAATTTAATAATTGCTCATTAAAATTATTCATTGTTGTCTTTATCACTCAACAAAGTTTACGTATTGTTGTTTAATAAAAACGTCAAACTAACAAAGAAAATTGTTTTTCATGGCATGGTTATGTTTTTAAGACGCTCGTTTATGAAATGAATGAATTAGTTAATTCTTTAAAAATTAGCAGTTCAATATCTGTTTCTTTTTCGAAGTTTGCTACGAATAACGGCATTAATTCCATTAATTACCCAAACAACATAAAGAACTGCTGATAACAAGAAAACTACTACAGATGGGTATAGGGAATACTAATACTAATCGATGTAGAATTTGATTCTCTGTCTCATGATGTAAAAATATACAGGGTGTTCCATTTACGAAAATTGAGTTTTGGGCAGTTAAACATAGTGAGGTTCGACACCATTTTATGACCAGCCTGTGATTTTTTCAGGGATAATTGGGACACTATTTGAAAGTCTGAAGATAGTACTTCAAAACGACATGCCACCTGAATTTCTAAATTTGAAAGTCATAAATACAATCTCTTCAATGAAAGCTGACCAAAACAATTTTTTAAATAAATCTCCAGATATCTCAAAATCGGTTACATTTAAGTATAGGGAAGCCTTAACAATTTTTACTTAGACTAATGCGTAAAATCAGAATTTGCAATAAAAAATATAGCATTCCATTTAAAATAAGAAAGTTAGCGGCGACTTCCGATATAACCGGAAGTGATATAAAAGTGAAAATATTTTAGTCTGCCGTGGCAGCCTGCTAAGTTTCATATTTTTTGTATATTTCCTTCCTCGAAAACTTTTAATAGGCCACTCAACTTGGGAGACCCTGTGTTTATACAGTAGAATTAAATTAGGCCAAAAAACGGAAAATATTCCGATATGCAATGCGAAACATAAATTTACACTGAATATGTACATTGACATCAAAAATACTTTGATCGAGGGTAGTTACGGCCTAACATTTTGTCGGACCTAGGTTCATGCATTGTAAAAATAATTTTTTGACTGTCAAAATTTGTCAAGCAGTACTCGGAAAGTTTACTTCCTATTACTTCTTTAGTTTCTCGATTTTACATGCTTTTTAATAGACAGTCGCTTTCCATTTCATGACAACCCTTGGCCAAAATAATTTTTGTTTATGGTTTTCTGCGGAGAAAATGTACAACACGCAATTCATTCTTTCTGACATCGAACTTGTGTATGCATGCATACGAAACGAATCATAACTTCCATTTCGGCTCAAAGGAGATTGATTTTTGAAATATCTCTGATCAGTTTATTTCTTGCAAATTTGTGGTGGGTGTAAGTTGGTATGTCTACCAGAAGATAAGTGAACCATTTTGTTTTCCAATAAGTCCGAAAATATTGAGCTGGGCAATATTTTTTTTCCTGAACTGTGCGGGACATGATGAAGTCTGGTTAATCGTCAATGTTCCACAACTTCAAAAGGTATGTCCACACGAAAAGTGTGAATGCACCTTAACATCTCCTCAAGTATCATCAGTTTTCAAATGTGAAAAAAAAAAACTGTTAACAGTATAAAATTTAATCAACTGATTGATCACTTATTAAAATGATTTCCATAAAATAAACTCTTGGATTTTTTCTTTTAAATTAATGATTGTGCGTAATTTATTCTCTGTTGACGTTCTTCGTAAATTCGGTTGTGCTGGTAACCCATTGTTTTCTCACGACTGATTACCAGCGAAATATACCGCCGGCCGGAATTGCGCTCGCGCTTAATTGGCGCAAAAACTGCAATCCTCATTATAATTTCCAACGGCGCCGCCGGTAATGATAATGGCATTACTTAGTTAATTAAAAAAAAAAATAAAAAATAAAAAACGTCATTTGAATAACAACAATCGTAACTACTCTACCCGGCGGCCGGGTAACAACCGGCTTCTTTCGCTTCCGCAACCTGCATGAGTCCCTCGTTGCTGCTGCTATTATTATAATAATTTTCGTTATTTTTATTTATTTTTTTTTTCGATAAATAAACCTGCGTACATGCACAGCGTTATTAAGTATTAAGACAGTGTAGCACATTGTGTCAGAATTATGCGTGCACCGGACAGGTGCTGCCCGTTTACACGTGCACCTCCTCATTCTTGAGTGCGATGCATTCCAGATAAAATTACTTCGACTAAACCGTCGAGGAATCTACCACTGTTCTAAACCGAGCATGCCGAAATTTACTTTTAGTTTTCAGTGTTTGAGATGAGGAATGACGCAGCGGAAAGAGCCAAAATTCCAAAACATAATACCAAAAATATGATTGATGTATATCCTCATCGAGGAAATTCTAAGTAATTAGGAAAACCGTAATTAAAACATTATAATAAATAATATCCTACATTGTAATAAACAACTGACTAATCTTTTGCCCATAGGAAAAACATCTAAATAAAACTAGACACTGATTACTGATTATATAATTGTCCGCAATTTCATTAATGGTCTGTAAGATGACGTTCTGTGATTTGTTAACTTTCCGTAATGACAGCAAGATGATGTTTGCAGTTTGTTTTTAAACCGCTTTACACTATCTGATTCTCCGTTTGATTGTGAATTTGTTTTTTATTTTATTTTATGCCTTAAGAATAAATTATATTCTTTATAAAAACTTTTGCTAGTGTTAAAACTCCTACAAAAATGATAGAAAAGTTCACGAATTGCCAGCTCGTCTAAGGCTTTAAATTTAGAAAACATTACATATTCATTGTCAAAAATTTGTCTAAGTTCAAATTACGTTCATAATTATCGCATTACCCCTCGGATTTATCAAACTGATTGATTAATCAAACATATTCCTTAAGCGCTTATTGATTATAATTAATACCTCCAGTTATTAGTTATGCTCACGTTGCGGATATATTTAGTAAAATGTCACCGAATTGGGAGAAGAACTTACCAAACGATCCTTGACAAATTTTATATAAAATATCCTGATAACTAAAAGGTCAAAGAATCCACCCAAAATTTGGCGAAACTGGCTCTATAGCTAGAAGGACGAAAATAAGAAAGCAACACAATGAGAATCAACCGGTAACTCTGCTAGGCTATGAGATCAGTATATGGAAATCCAAATCAGAAAGTTTGCAATTAGGTATTTGCAAGTTGTGTTTACGCTTGCAGGTTCAACGCCTGGACCGTTGGCCGTGCAGGTCGTGAACAGTAATTTTGTCTCTGGCAATGAAAACTGCACTTATAATAATAATTGATAATCAAATAATCACGGATCTCGGTTATATCCAAAAGCATCAAAAATATCTGCCCAAATTAAAATGCTTGGATGTGAGATCAGTATATGGAAATTCAAATCCGAAAGTTTGCAATTAGGTATTTGCAAGTTGTGTCTGCGCCTGCAGGTTCAACGCCTGGACCGTTGGCAGTGCAGGTCGTGAACAGTAATTATGTTTCTGGCAATGAAAACTACACTTATAATAATAATTGATAATATAATAATCACGGATCTCGGTTATATCCAAAAGCATCAAAAATATCTACCCAAATTAAAATGCTTGGATGTGAGATCAGTATATGGAAATTCAAATCCGAAAATTTGCAATTAGGTATCTGCAAGTTGTGTCTACGCTTGCAGGTTCAACGCCTGGACCATTGATCGTGCAGGTTGTGAACAGTAATTATGTTTCTGGCAATGAAAACTGCACTTATAATAATAATTGATAATCAAATAATCACGGATCTCGGTTATATCCAAAAGAATTAAAAATATCTAACCAAATTAAAATGCTTGGATGTGAGATCAGTATATGGAAATCCAAATCCGAAAGTTTGCAATTAGGTATTTGTAAGTTGTGTCTACGCTTGCAGGTTCAACGCCTGGACCGTTGGCCGTGCAGGTCGTGAACAGTAATTATGTTTCTGGCAATGAAAACTGCATTTATAATAATAATTGATAATAAAATAATCACGGATCTCGGTTATATCCAAAATCATCAAAAATCAAAAAAAAATCAAATTAAAATGCTTGGATATGGGATGTTTTCTTTACCCCTCCTATACATTTTTTTATAATAGATTGAACTGAACGCCTGAATTATTTTTTGTGAAGATCTTTAGCTCATATCTAAAAACGAAATCAACGATCGGGAGGGCAATTTTGCAAGTTGTGTTTACGCTTGCAGGTTCAACGCCTTGGTCGTTGACCATGCAGGTCGTGAACAATAATTAGCTTATCGGCAAATAATCACATTGTTTTCAACAAAAGACAATTCAATTAGTTAATAATTAAATTTCCAAATTTCATTGCAAATTGGAAGACTTTTCTTTATTTATTGATTACAGAATATGTTCTTCTTTACATTGTTTGTGTTTTTATTTTTTGAGTTGCCCCGTTTGCTCTTTCATGTAACTTACACAAAATAGAACCGTAATAATCTCATTTTTCTAAATATATTCTTCTGGAGTCAAATTCAAAACCAAATAGAAAATCAGATAGTGTAAAGCGGCTGTAAAAACTCTTCGTATGACGAACGATTATGCCTTGCATGTTTTAAATAGACGCCCTTGTTTGTAGAGGCATCATCTGTCTGAGACGAATCGACTATATTATTTGGCCAGCTTGAAGTTAAAAAGAATTAAAAATCAAGAAAATTAAAAACGTTGAAGAAAACCAGCAAAGACGTCCGTCTCCATTAAAAAAAAATGTAGTTTTTCATTAGAGTTCTGATAGCAGCCCGAAGAATTCCGGAATTCAATTTGAAAATTAAAAATATTTAAAAAATAACTGTGAGAGTTGAAGTAGTTAAACGCGATTTTATGAATTTCGTAGTCTTTCGCCATCGCTCGGATTTGGCCGATTTCTTAAACCAACCATCACAATAGCATCCTATGTGATGACATGTCCGCGCCTCTTATTTCCAACGATCGCGATAGCATCGTATTTGGCATATGGAATACGTTATTTCAACAACTATCTCGCGGACATATTATCCTTTACTATACGTTAAATTTAAACGTTTATTCAACTATTGCATGTTACTTGGAATGCTATTATGTATTCATTCTAAAAAGGATCAAATCAATCAAAAGGAAGATCTGCTCTCGCTGAAGAATTCTTCACAAATTACGGTAGTTTCGACTGTAAAATGTTATTGTAGAAACGTGTTTTCAGTACGCATTTTAATTTCTACCAGAAGGACTCATTCAGTATGACGAGGAGCAAGAGAAAATTTCGTTTCGTTTCGATTTTGGCCTTTCAAGATTTATTAGTCTAGTCTCGAAGATTCTGGTTTGCGTATCATCGTGTAATAAGAAAATAAATTTTGTCGAAATCGTCGAATTTTAATAATCCAGAAATGATAATTAGTGACCCAATTATTTGAAAAATAACTTATAATTCCCATAACAATAATCTTAGAGTTATCACGCATTCTCATGGATTAGATCAGGCATGGACATCGTAGAAGAACATGAGGGGGTACTTCCACTTCGCAATATTAGTTGCGCGCTAATCACACAACAGCCAATGACACACGAAACATTTTTGTAAGTTCTCTGAGATCACACTTGTTTGTTAACGAATTCATTCTTACCATCAGTAGTGATGCTATGAGCTCGCTCTTTTCGGATTTATTTACCCAAGTTTGGATTTGATAATTAGAACCAAATCGCCCGATAGTGTTAAGTGGCCTAAAGTAAAAAAAAAAATAATAATAATAATAACTTATCTCATTCGTCAATTGTTGTGAAGTGAAGGCAATGCAAAAAGAGACAATCAAAACTGAAGATGACGCCATCAAATCAACGACGGAAAGCAAAAAAGAAAAAGAAACGTCAGTATTGAATTTCCACTAGAAAAAAATTTAATAAATTGATTAAGCCCCAGGGAAGACGTGTAATTAATTAAGGCGTCGTTAGTCAACTGTTTGTTATTTGAAATTTAATACATCTCTTCACGTGACAACAAAACGAGGCAATCCCATAGACCTGCAGAACGTGGTTAAAAACCTTGAATGCCACAAAGTGACCGAAAATGAAGAGTATCACGAAAAAGAAAACCAAAGTGACCTAAAAACGAAAAAGTATCAAAAAAAATAAATTAATAAAGAAGGCGGTGAGTTATTTACAAGAGAAAATTTTATACGTTGCAACTAATTGTTTATGCAACGAATTGCGGCATGCAATTAATTAAGACGTCATTAGTCAACTGTTTCGCGTTGCTTAACTCAATTTAGAGAAACGAAGAGAAAAAGCTCGATTAATAATTGTCATCGGTGGTTCATAATTAATGTTGATGATGAAGGCAAGTCATCACTGTCATCGCTCAATATTTATATTATTATATCTTCATATTTCTGTATTTATTTATTTTTCCTTGAATTTTTTTTTATTCGAGTTTCGGCTTTCAATTTTACGATTGTCTTCATTTTTATTCATTTATTGATTTATTTCTTCTTGAAATTTTTTTGATTTGATCGTTTATATTTTCTAGCTAATCCGTGTAGTCGCATTACGATTGTCAATTGTTCAGGAATCTACTGTTTGAACCATGATTACTAAACGTTAAGAGACCAATCACACAATCACACAAATACACTCACTTCGTCATTTTCAAATCCAGTTTCTTTTATTTTATTGCCTATTGTGATTATGCCATATTTTTTTTCCAATTGTTTTCCCATTTCAGTCCATTAGCAAAAGTGCACGTAATTAGCTTACTTAGCAAATGAAACGCAAACGAGATTTTGTACTCAATTTTTTTTTTCGCAATTTTCGTGATCGCAGTTAAAAATATCATGATCGAGCGAATGTGTTTCGTTGAGGCGAATTAAAAAGAAAACTAGTTTTTCTGAGTTCCACTTCAGCTTGACGTTTATTAATGAACCGAATTGTTAAAAAAAAAAAACAGGAAAAGTTAGCAAAGATGGGACAAAAAAAGAAAAAGTAAAATTTCCCATCAAAGTGAATAAATAAAAGGGCAAGATGCAGGTTTTACAATTACTTTGTACGTACCCTCAAGCTAATATTATCGATTTCATATACAGTATGTTTCACTTTACATTAATAAGGCATTTAGTATAAAACTTTCACCAATGATTAAGGCCGTTCAGATTAATCTTCTTGTAGAAAGGAATTTTTTTTTGGAGAGGTTTATCGACCCCCAGCCGACCCCTAAAGGTTCATCGACCCGTTTTACGTCATTTTTAATTTCGTCCTATTTTCATCACCGACGAATTCAACGATCGTCTTCTGTTTATGTTTCATTTGGTTTGATCGTATTTTAGAAGCATTTTCTTTTAATAACGAACCGATCGTTTTTTTTTCTTTATTCTTAATCATGGAGGTTAAGTAAGTGGAGGAGTAACAAGTGAGTAGAAAACGAATCGATTTTCCCTTTCTTGTATGGCAAAAATAAGAGAACATAGCATATGCGTGATAAAGAGCGTTCGTTTTGCCATACTAAAGGCCCGCCGTTGGACCGGCTTTCAGTAATACACGTTATACGACATGGCGTCCTCGATTTCCTTAATAATGTTACACTTGCATTTTGAGCTTAAACGCCTAACTGCGTTTAAATTACTTTGATAGATACAATAAATAGATGCAGTTTTTCATCTTTCTAAAATCATTTGATGTAAAGACCAAACCATTTAATCCGACCCTGTACCTCTGGTACTTGTATGCATAAACAAACATCCAGGGGGTCATTGTCGAAGGTTTAATGTGGCGTAATGCTGGCAACAATGTAAGGTGTAGCGCACGGCAAATGGCGTTATAGAAAATTAAATTTTCTTTGAAAAGCAAGCACACGGACGCCAACAATAGCCCAAAAGGATTGCTGAGCGTATGCTAACGAGCCAGGCAATGCACATACACACACACACACACACACATACAGACATATGGGCTATTGTGATCGCTCTGTTGTGATGATGCAACGGTGCATGGAAGACACGGACTCTTTGTGTGTGCGAACTTTGCTTGCTTGCTTGCTGCTGCTGCTGCTGCTCTTTTCGGAGGTGAAGTCAGGGGACCCGCAGGGGTTCCATCCGTCACAATTACCCAAAAGGTACATCTCTACCAAAAGCGCTTTGAGTTTACTATAGTATTATACAAGGGACACGAGGGAGAAGCACACAAAAAAAAAATAAAATAAAATAAAATCAAAGAAGACAATCTGCTCTCAGCATGTAACTATTAGTAAGAGCAAAAAGAGGGAATCGTCGTCGTTAAAGGCGGGAAACGAAACGACAATAAAAGCGATCGCATCGGCGGAGACGACGTTCGAATTTATTTACGGATATCTACTGTTATTTTTTACGAGATTGATACCTTTTACCGCGATTTTACTGCGCGCCATAAAGACCTGCCTGCTCCTCTTCCTTCTTCTGTGACTATAAAAATAAATATCGGCCGCATTTACATTCCAAGCTTTTATGTATTTGTTTAGAAAGTTGGTCGGGCCGTTCTCAGCGCAAAGGATCCGGTGGAACAAGAGGCGCGCTTTTCCGATTCCGGAACCGCAGATCGTCCGGAAAAACCTACGAATTTTCGGTGGATTCACTTGAAGGAAAAATTATGTTCTAAATTCGTTTTTCACTTTTGATTTTACACGAAACTCAACACGCGTAGTTTTGGTTTAAATTAACGTTTTTAAATGAGGAGATTCCATGCTGACAATTGAAATTCAAGTTGTTGAACTTACTTGCAATGCTGCACCAGCAGATTGTATTCAATCTGGAAAACTGTAACTTTTCTTAGCGATTTTAAGATAATTTTGAGTCGCCGGTTCCGAATATGGCCTCTAGATTAGCTCTAATTTTTGAACAAACTCGCATTTTCGTTAAAATAGGTAAATACGCAAATGTGTTAATGTTTACTTAAAGTATATGCAGAAATCAGAAAAAAATACCTCGCATGGAGCAAGTTAAACGCTCATAATTGTTAACAATAACTCATGAGAACGACACTATTTGAATAAACGTAATAACGAAGAACAAGTTTACGGTTTCAATGTATACGTTTATAGCCTAACATACATTCTCTCCAGAATAAGTTGCCACGTGTAGGAGTTTCGCTTATTATTAAAGCTAGGTTAAATGAGAAAATAATTTCGTCTTTTATGCCTCGTTAGACATGTTTCAACAGATTTAAGATATTCCTTGCATTTGTTCTTTGTTATCGAAATAAGATTAAAGAAGAAAGGTTCACATTTCTGTATTACACAAATCGACTGGCTCATTATTTAAAACCGGTGTATTATATAAAGGATCAAATATGTATTCAATACGTAGAGATGCAATGGTTGATAAAAATCGAGTTGCGATTAAATAATGTTATAACGTATTACAACGCATACAAGGTCACTGAAATGCGTGGGCGGAACTTGTAAGAATTTCACGATGCACACGCCACGGCGCGGAGAAGAATAAGATCGAGAGTAATGAAGCCGCAATGTTGTACCTAATTTATGCAATCAATTAAGGACTTTTTTTGCATGTCACATGCAACATCCGACATCCCCTACACAGATAAAAAAAAATCTTTAACACTTCAGGACGCCAGCGTCCATCCGCTTGTGGACTTAGAAGAAATGGAGTTACGATGTTTACCATGTAAAAATAGGAGTAGAGGTTATCCTTGTTGGAGAGAGCGCTCACTTTTAGACACAATTCAGTCGGGAAAAGACAACAATAAACCAAATTAGATAAGAATTAACCATTTTTTAGGTAAAACTTTATCCACATTTAACACCGATTAGGCGAATTACAATTAATCCCAAACATTTTTGTGTGTATTTGCGTAATAATCCGGGTGCTCCGAGTGAAACCTCTTTACCGAACTACGCCTTACGTCTTCCTCGTTGAAGTTCATTTTTATTTTCTTCAATCGGTCAACCAACCATGAAGATGATGCAACTCTTCATGGTTGGTAATCATAAATTAGTCCTATCCATTTTATTTATTTATTTATTATTATTACTATTCTTATTCACATACTGTCCAACAACCTAAAGACCAATTATTGGACGTTTAACCTTCCTTAAAGTGATCAAATATTATCTTTCTTAAATCATTAGCCAACTTACTTGAGACAACATGGAGTTAGCAATAATCATGCCACTGACAAGCTTGAATAGATTAATGACAGTAGATACTATTCTACAACCAAACTATTTTATTAAATTAATTTAAATTCTGTGTTTCAAGTTTCAAGCTTCCTCGGTAAGTTGGAAGAAAAGTTAATTCTTACGCATTTTCTAACAAAAGTTTTTTTTTTATTTACTGAATATTCACTTTTTTCTTCAAACCATTTTTTTTTAAATTTATTACTGTAATTCATTTGTAAACTTGAATTGCTTTTCTGTTGTAAAATAATCTTGATTCATCGAATACCAGAAACGCCACTAACAAGGAAAACCGAGATTCAACTTTGCACGGATTCTTAAAAGAATTGAGGACAAGAGGGGATGAACAGTGGGTTTCTAACTCCCGTTCACACGTTTTATTACAATATCTGTCATAATTATCGACTAAAGTGAGGTATGAAAAGAGAAAAAGACATTTATTTTTCCCTATCATAGAAAATGGTCGGTGTATTTAAATAAATCAACGCAACTCTCACAGCGCGAAACGACATTCAACTGTTTTATTTTAACCGTTTAAGATGAAACAGGTAGAAGAGTTATTATACATGAAATATAAACGTTTCTTGTTTTATCTTACTTCAGTAGGTCCATGCAGAAGGAATATTTTAAATCCGCATAATTTCTTCTTTACACTTTCGAAAGAACTTTTCAACGATTATCATAATCTGTTGCCAGTCCAACCCCTACTGAAGCAATAAATCTTTTAAGGAAAACGTAATTCATTATTTAAAACGAGTCATTTTTACACGAGTAAACTACCCTTGAAGAGAACCTTCGCTGGTGTAACAGTGAGTATCTCAGAAACGATGTCCAAAATGATATAACCACCAACTACCATAAAACCGATAATATATCCTTGGCAAGAAGGAAAATAATAAGTTTGTGCTCCTCTGTGGGGCGAAGGTTACGTTCATATTTTAGTAAATGACGCGCGGCGTCATTCAAGGTCTCAAACCGGAGGATTTTCCCACCTCGTGAAACAGGCCTGTATGAAGTGGGCGTTGGAGAATGCAAGGTGACCACCGCCTGCTGGCGGCAAAGCCCTTTTCCGTTAGTTAAAAGTCGAACGTATTTACAGTGCTGCAGTTCTTACTCATGAAATTGGCATAAACGTTTAGTTACTTTCTTTTAATAATAACTTTATATTCTGTTTGCAATGTAATTAGAATTGAGGGTTCAGAATGTTGTCGTCTAGCATTCAATACGTAGAGTACTCGTAGGGTCCTCTTTAGATTGACTGTCCTTAAGCGAACCCACTTACGTGCTGGTCGCCAGCATTCTGGCCCCTCTGGCTTCGTTTCAATCAAATATTGCAGAGAGGAGGGCCAGAATTCTGGTGTCAGTCCAGTGTTCAGGCTCCTCTTTATCACTTCAATCATATTGCAAAGAGGGGGGCCAGGATGCTGGTGTCAGTCCAGCATTCTGGCCCTTCCTTATCATTTCAATCAATATTGCGGAGAGGGATCAGGATGCTGACGTCAGTCCAGCATTCTGGCCGTTCTATATCGTTTCAATCATGTTGCAAAGAGGGAGGCCAGAAAACTGATGTCGGTCCAGTATTCTGACCCTTCTTTATCATTTCAATCATACTGCAAAGAGGGGGGTTAGGATGCTGGTATCAGTTCAGCATTCTGGCCCCTCCTTATCACTTCAATCATAATACAAAGAGGGAAGTCAGGATGCTGGTGTCAGTCCAGCATTCTGGCCCTTCCTTGTCATTTCAATTAATATTGCGGAGAGGGATCAGGATGCTGGCGTCAGTCCAGCATTCTGGCCCTTCTGTATCGTTTCAATCATGTTGCAAAGAGGGAGGCCAGAAAACTGATGTCGGTCCAGCATTCTGGCCCTTCTTTATCATTTCAATCATACTGCGAAGAGGGAGGCTAGGATGCTGGTGTCAGTTCAGCATTCTGGCCCCTCCTTATCACTTCAATCATAATACAAAGAGGGGGGTCAGGATGCTGGTGTCAGTCCAGCATTCTGGCCCTTCCTTGTCATTTCAATTAATATTGCGGAGAGGGATCAGGATGCTGGCGTCAGTCCAGCATTCTGACCCTTCTATATCGTTTCAATCATGTTGCAAAGAGGGAGGCCAGAAAACTGATGTCGGTCCAGCATTCTGGCCCTTCTTTATCATTTCAATCATACTGCAAAGAGGGGGGGGGGGCTAGGATGCTGGTGTCATTTCAGCATTCTGGCCCCTCCTTATCACTTCAATCATAATACAAAGAGGGGGTTCAGGATGCTGGTGTCAGTCCAGCAGTCTGGCCCTTCCTTGTCATTTAAATCAATATTGCGGAGAGGGATCAGGATGCTGGCGTCAGTCCAGCATTCTGACCCTTCTATATCGTTTCAATCATGTTGCAAAGAGGGAGGCCAGAAAACTGATGTCGGTCCAGCATTCTGGCCCTTCTGTATCATTTCAATCATACTGTAAAGAGGGAGGTTAGGATGCTGGTATCAGTTCAGAATTCTGGCCCCTCCTTATATTATAATTATAATACAAAGAGGGGGGTCAGGATGCTGGTGTCAGTCCATCATTCTGGCCCTTCCTTGTCATTTAAATCAATATTGCGGAGAGGGATCAGGATGCTGGCGTCAGTCCAGCATTCAGAAGAAGGGCCAGAATGATGGACCGACATCAGTTTTCTGGCCTCCCTCTTTGCAACATGATTGATATGATATAGAGGGGATATTATATCAATCATGTTGCAAAGAGGGAGGCCAGAAAACTGATTCTTTATCATTTCAATCATACTGCAAAGAGGGGGGCTAGGATGCTGGTGTCGGTTCAGCATTCTGGCCTCTCTTTATCATTTCAATCATATTGTGGAGAGGGACCAGGATGCTGGTGTCAGTTCTGCATTCCGTCATCTATGTATATATGTAGGGTCCCCCTTCAGAGAACAAATGAAATAGGATCTGAAGTTATACTGCGTCGTAAATCCGAATAAAATAAATGACGATCTATTTGCGGTGGGCCTAAATCAATGCACGCCACTAAATGAAACGTAAAAACTGACGTTTTAATAACCCGCACTTGACAGTGCTACCAACACAGCGAAGGCGAAGACGGCGGCGACAACGACGACGGCCAAACTACCGCAGAGCATGGCAGATGTGCTGTTGCAGGAGAGTCTAAAACAAAATCCTCTTATTCCAACGGCCTGCCTGCCTCCTCCGCTGCTGCCATTCCACTTTTTTTTTTTTTTTCTCAATATATAAATTGAGCCGGGCGCGCACATGTGGCACTCAGTGCAGCCTCTGGTGTCATGTTACGGCATTAGTGCCCCACTTCGACGGGGCAACCGGCTCGAAACCGCCGCGTAATTTGTCGGAGTCGTAAACTCCCAGAAAAAAAATCGTTATTCTGTCTAGGATTATTTACGAAATTGTAAATCACGATGTTCGATTGTTAGCGCTCGAATTTACTGCCGTCCTCCCGGGGGGCGAAACGTAATTTTTAAAATTAATAATAAAAATAGAAACAACTGCGGAATTCGTGGTCTTAAAAATGTTTTAAAATTGACACAGAGATATTTTACCAACCTCTTCGTTAGATGACGTTTGTACCAAAATTGGAAATATAGAGGTTATGTTCTCAGAACAACGGTGCCGCTCTGCATTAATTAATTAATTGATGCAGAGCTGCTCTTAAAGTTTTGGAATATTCCTCCCTGATTTTTTTTTTTTTGAAGTCTGAATTGAATCAAACAAAAAAATATTTTGTCGCTGGCCAAGTACACGCTATCTCTTTATCAGTGTTTAATAAGCATCGATATTGGCGGCGCTTAATCCCCAGATGTCACTGAAATTTGACGTATCGGTCATCAGAATGCGGCGTTGCAAACACTCTCCGCCGTCAAATATCTTCGTTGCCTCCGATAGCATCGAAATTGGCGGGCGAAAGACGAGTGATTGGCAGGCCCTCGGTTGGGGATTAAGTGGCGGGCCTTTTTAAATCCGGCTATACTCGGAAGCTCATTTTTTTACCTTGAATCATCACTTCAGGAGGAGTGGAACGTCCAAGTATCTAAAATTGTGCTTCTAACAATATGAATTATTAAACACAAAAGTCATGTTTGCATAAAGGCAATCAGCATCATTTCTGGATTAAAGAATCGAAAATATTGTTGTTGTACTTGCAAAGAAAAAAAAATAACTAAACACCCTGCAATATTGTCCCTATTCTGGGTGGGTGGCTCTTTGAATCCGGGCAACGAAAATAATTTTTAAAATCCCAGAAATCCTTTTAAGGCAACAGAAATTGATGAGTTTTACATTTTCTTTTTGTTTACTGAGCAAATTTGTTTGTGTATGGATTTCGCTGTTGCTAATTATTTAACCATTAAATTAAGTAATTAAAGGAAGGGGGCTTAGAAAAAAATAGTTCTTCATGTTCTTTTCTGCTTGAAGAAATTATCACTTCTTCGATTATACCCTGACAACTGAGCTGAGCTGGATTTTTTCAACATCTGTCGTATTCATCGGTTTACTTCACGTCTTTTCTTCTTTTTTTATTTTGTTCATTCATTCACCATTTGATGGTCTTGTCTTGCAATCATCTTCTTCAAATCATACTCGTAAGAAGCCCCTAAACCTGCCATAAACATAGTTAACCTTCCCGATAAAACTTTTCATAAAAAACATATCGTTTTATTACATAAAAGGCCGGCTTCATAATCGAACTAAAGGAGACTTTTATTTAAAGTCTCCTTTAGTTCGATTATGAAGCCGGCTTTTGACATTTATTTAATGTCACAGTCAGACATCAAAACAAATACGAAATTTGACTTTTGTTTTAAAGTCTCCTTTAGTTCGATTATGAAACCGGGCCAAAGTGTTTTAAAAATTTTAAAGTTTTCATATTTTTCTTTCTTTTGGGGTTTACGTCGTTTTTGTCACTGTCTCGCTCTTTATCTCCTCTGCTCGCTTTTTGATCAATTTGGTTTATTGTTTAATTTCTGTTCTCTTTGCGTCTGCATTCTCCTTCACTGTCGGCTATTTTTTCGGGTCTAAACAATTCCCCGTCGCCAATTCCAATCCGCCATCACTGATTCGTCTCAGGTAGAATTCGCTGTCGGAAAACTCACCGTAAATTCGCCGTGAGAATATTTGCCGTCAAAATGCCTAAAATTTTTAATAAACGTTTTTATATTTTGCTCAAAATTTTACTCCTTTTCGTATAAACTATGATTTCCTATGATCTACTGATTTATATTTTCAAAATTCGACAATTTGTTAACTTGGAATACAACCATCTCTACTTTTTCATCTTCGTTTTCTATTGGATTAATAATAACTCTCATTGAAATATATTATTATATTCATCCAATTCCTAGGTAGAATTTGGATATCTAAAATAATCAAAAAGTGTTTTAAAGCTCTTGAAGCTAAATCAAGCGATGGCGAATTAGGTCGACGCGACGGTGAAATCAACCGACGGCGAATTGATTCCACGACGGATTGGCGACGGCAAATCGACAACGACGAGACGGCACCGCCGGCGAATTGCCCCATTCCCTATTTTCTTTTACATTTTTTAATCAGTCTTGGTTTGGGCTTGGGTTGATTTTCAATTGATCTGCTTAGCTAGTTGATTGTTTATACCAACTGTTGGTCAGATTTCTGGCATTGTTTCAGTGTATGTATTGTGTGTTACTTAAACGATAAACTCCACTATCATTTTCTTTCTATTTATTATTGCTTGTATCAGCTGATTCTTTCTTAGATAAAATAATTTCTCCTATTACTTCCTGAACTTGCCATAATCATTAAAGAACAAATTCAAAGCCACAATAAAATCATTGTTTTTTCGCCGATAGCTGGTCTTCTTCGCCCAATTATCGTATTTTGTTTTGCTTCGGCAAAATTTTTGTTTCTCCTGTATAACTAGATTCTGTGTTAAACACAACTTTGACGATAGTTTTTTTTCTTTCGCTTATTGAGTTCTCGAGTTTAGTGTTTTTTATTTCTAATTCGTTTGGTCATTTTCTTTCTGCTTCGCGGTGTATTGTCGTAAGTTGTTTAATATTACTGCTGATCTTTTGTTTTCTGATTTTATCATTCATTTAAATTCTAAGGTTTTTCAACATCACTTCTCTTTTGTTTCCTTTTCATTTACGTCGATTTTCTATTAATTTCTGGTTTCGGTCGATATATTCTGTTCACTTCAGTGGGCTGGTTCACTCCGACTGATTTTCTTCTTGAATTCTAATAATTTTGTTGCAGATCGATTTTGATTGCAGTGAAAACCTCGAGCAGCTTCAATTTGTCTAACCTACTGTAATGTCAGGTCGGAAAGCGACCGTAGGATGTCGCCGTTTTATCTGTTTAATTCGAATGTTATCCATTTATGTCGTATTTCTTCTTCTGATGCATTTTGCTTTCGTTGATTTGTTTCCCCGTCTGTTTATGTGGTTTCTGTTTCGAAAAGATCGAATATTCAGCACATAGAGACGCAACGTTTTTCTAAAAATTGCGATTAAATAATATAATGAATCATAACGCGTATAAGAAGATCAGAGTCCAACAGCAAGACTGAGCCTTTCTCAAAATTCCTGCACACGACGCGGCGCTCCTCCGCGAGAGAATAAGATTGAGAGCATGAAAACTGCGATATTGCACCTAATTTACGCACTCAATTAAGGATATTTCTTGCATAGCAAATGCAACATCCTTCCCCACTTACGTAACAATCTGGAAGGGACAAACAAAAATGTGCGGAAGCGTACAAGAAGTCGCTATTCCGACTCCTTCGAGTTGTGACCCAATTACGCGTTGCGGTTTTTTTAATTTTAAGTTCTTTTTTTAATCGGTCAGTTTCCTCAGTTTGAAATTAATTTCGCCAAATCAAGGTTTCAATTCTTCACGGTGTATTCGTTTTTTCGTTGTTTGTGAACTAAATTTGACGTTTTTTTTTAAATGTATCATTATATTAAAAAAAAAAAAAATTGGGCATTTTTGTTTGAGATATTCTCACCAGAAACAATTTTCGTTCTATTCGAAGCCCAAGGAGAGTAAAACCTAGAAAAACAGGAGAGGACGAAGGATTTTCGACAATTCTGAAAACAAATCGGAAAATCGATTTCTGTTTTTCATCTAAACCAGAGACTCACTAAAAAAATCGAGAATCAACTTTGTACCGATTGTTTAAAAAAATTGGGGACAAAAGGGGATCAAAAACGGTGGGATTTTCTCATCTGTTAACGATATTAATGTGGGGGGTATATTTTATTCCGTCTATTTTATTTTTATTCAAACCCCAAGTTCTGTAAGTTTGTCAGAAAGGACTAACCTTTGATAGGCTCGGATTTTTCAACACTTTTAAAAAATCTCAAGCTTGATATCGACTTGCGTTTACGAGGGGGTGTTTTGATTTGCTCACAAAATGTTCATTTACGACAGCTTACAATGTTGTTTCGTTCTCAAAACGTCTTCCACGAAGGTCCTTTTTTAGGTTTGGGAATAAAAAGGAGTCGCTAGGAGCTATGTCAGTACAGTATGGTGAATGGTTAGTTTCTTCAAAGCCGTACGACACCATAGCAGATACGGCAACGCAAGCCTTGTGGAGTAAGGGAATATCCCTTGCCAACTTTCCTCGGCTGTTTTTTTTTGTTTTATGGCCTCTCGCAAACGAGTTAGAAAGTTTGCATAAAATGCTCCTGTAATGGTTTCGTCCTTAGGCTTCTAATGTACAAGCAGAATGCCTTAAGAACAATTGTCGCCATTACCTTCCTAACCCATTACTGGATTTTGAATTTCTTTGGGGCTGGCCCACCCTTCACAATCCCCTGTTTCGACTCCTCTTCTTTTGATACCGGATCGTAAAAATGGACCCATGCTTCATCTCCAATCACAATCCTGGCGATAAAGTCTGCTTGGTTGCCCCCACAGAGGTCCAAACATTACTTGGGCGATATTATTTTTGATGAGGTGACCTTTGACACTCTAAGATGTTCACTGCCAACTTAGATATTACATTAATTGAAAAAGGAAAAAAAAACTGTCCTCGCAGGTTGAAGAAGACACGATGGCAAAATTGACTCGCTCACAGTCCGCAGCATTGAATGAGGAAAAAGTCATTCGAAACGACTCGAACTCGATAGTTTTTCCTTCCTTATGTAATAGTGATAGATTGTAATGGCACAGTCGACCAAATTCCCCATAAAGTCGACGGCATAGATAGGACAACATCATCGGCATAAATTGCCTTCTCTTATCAAAGCGGCGACGTTCTAGCGCGTTCAGTACCGTATCGAAATGGGAAATAAAATTATTTCGTTTCGGCAGTTACCGTAAGCTTTACATCCTTTATGGTGGCGTTATCGTCGCGCTCTTGAATTCCGCCCGAACAGAAGAAGCATCCAAGATCGTCGGCTTAATTGCAATTGCATCCGGGACCTCCTCTCCTCGAACAACAACGAACGAACGAACGCGTTTTTATTTACCACCTTCTCCTCGTTTTTTTTTTTTCTTTAATTTAATTTTATTTTTGGAACCGCAAGAGTTTGTTTGCGTTGTGATACGCGATAAGGCGCGTCGTAAAGCAGCATTAAACAAATACCAATAAGGTGCAATAAAATCAGCTTCTGGGATTACTCGTGTATTAGCCGGCAATAAAATTCTTTGTGAGAGCCTTTTATAACGGGGGCTTTCGCACGCGCGCCTAAAAACTCTCCTCGCGATAAGTTATCCCTCAAGAATCTTCTATTTTCGATATTTTTTCTCGGTTCGATATAATACAGCCAAGGACATCTCAACTCAAATATGTATACATGTATTGAAAACTAAAAAGATAAATTCTATAAATTCTAGTAACTAAAGAAAAAAAGAAAAAAAATGTTGCGTTCGAAGAACGGACATAATACGGAAAGAGAAAAAAAGAAAGGGCACTGAATTAGTTATTTTTAACAAAACAGACAACAATAGTTGCACGAGCTTTGAAAATCATAAATACCTAGAGAGAAAAAAGATCGACAAAGTAAAAATGATTGACGATTGAAAGAAAACGCAAAGGAAATAAGATATAAGTAATAACGAAGGTAACCGCAGCACCTCTATGTGGTTGTTAGGGTTGTTAGGAAGGAGTATTCTGCAAGTTATTATTTATTACTACGACCGCGATCGAATTAGTAATTGATACTACTCTTCTATTAACATTCTGCCTCAACGGACCTAATAAACGATCCAAAAAAGTCTAAAGTCTAAAACTTAAACCTATCATAGTTAAAAACTCTCGTAAGCATTACGCCCATTTTCAAACAATCGTGATAACAAGCAACCCCGTATTGGACTGTCATTAACAGTAATATCAAAATTATTATACTTAACGTGACCCAATAAAAAGGGCATTGGCGCAATGGCGTGAGTACTCTCGCGTAGCTTACATCTCTACGTCTACAAAGAAGAACTGTGGCGTGAAGAATGGTGTAAATAGACTCTACATAAACAAAAAAGAAACAATGAAACCCCTGACGACGTTACTACTGTTAAACAAGCAATAAAATCTAAGTTATCACAGCCACATAAATCCCTCCAGCGAAATTCGTATTTGGAAGAAAAATTCAAGCAATCTCACACCTCAATAGTGACTCGAAGTACGCCCACATTGCCATGACATACCCCGAAAATTACACTTCGAGATGTGACGTCACGCAACGCGTTGCCAGGAAGAGAAAAAAGATGGAAATGTCTTAGTCTTCCTCATAGAAGTTCGACGTTCGAAAGGGAGTCCGGGAATTGCCGGGGTTGCAACTGCTTCTAAAGAAAGAAAATCGCTCCCGCGACACCGTCGTGAAGCCAGTTGAGATTGGAACAGCGTTTTCGGTACTAACCAAGGTGATGACTAGGTCTGCTCGAGCTCAACGTCACAATCTGCCCGTGACTATTTGCCAGAAGGGAACAAATGTGGAAAACTACAACCGCAAGCGGTAAACGCACGTGGACATCAAGTGAACACAAAATGAACAATCGAACAAGGTGCTTATCTTGCCGAAACGAGCGTGACACAACTCAACAAATCGACGAAAATCGATCCCTCAGATGCGGGGACAACAACAGCGTTGGGGACAACGGTCCATTCGAAACGGCTGGTTTAATTCTTGATAAACAAAACTTCAAAAGGCAACAAAAGCACGCAGCGCAATAAGAGATGTGGCCATAACTAACTGTTCGCTGGTAAAAAGCGGAAAGGGGTCGAAGCTGACCGGTAATCGTTCACACGTCGGCGTGCGGAGCTGTAAAACAACTACCGCAACGTGCTTGACGCGCATGTAAGGAAAATAGCCTACCCAACCGCGTTGGTCAAATCGAAAATTGACTTGTAACATCGGTTGTATAATTATATCAAAAACTACTGCTTTGAAAGGACGAAAAAAAAAACACCTTAGCGTTTAGCCTAATTTAAATCTATTTTTGTTCGTTCAGAACACTTGGAGGCGCAAGTCTTCGTTTTGTGAAGGACGTTTCGGGCAAGCAAAACCATCAAAGGCGATCAAGATGAGTAGCATTTCTAAAACAGTGACACTAACGGAAAATGACTATGGACAGCTAAGGAAGCGTCTGCAATTATCTGTGACAAATCATCTAATGTTGAGGTCGGATCGGGTTGAATCAAGAAGATGTCTGAAGTGGTCCGGATTCGAATTATTTCTTGAATTTGATTACGAAAGGATATAATCAGGTTCTAGGTGAGGTGTATACCCCATTTTTGATACCAGCCGAGCACTTTTTCGCTTGAATACACTTAAATACGCTGAGTTTGCTCAGTTTTTACAAACAAGTTATTTCCTTCCTTTTCGCTTTGCTTTCTAGTTGTCCTGTCTACGGGTTACCAAAACATTTTCCGTCTATTTTAATAATCAGATTGAGTAGACGCTAAGGTCATCGTTTGCATCAGTTAATGTCGAATGCTTACGTCGATCTTTCTCAGTTTCAGTGTCAACAAACGTAAATGGAAAGGAAAATAAAGGAAAGACAAGTCATGGTCGCGTGTCCCTTACGTATCATTAATTTTCATGGCATCTCCTCAGATTTCCAATTCTGCCAAAATCTCTACATCAATTCCTGATACGTTGATTTTGCCCGGTTTTAATGTCAAAGGCAGCAAATGTGAAAGAAAATAACAGACCAGTCCGTGGGTCATTTCATCATCAAGTTTAATACGATGTCCGTCAGCTTATTTCTGTTGTAAGCCAAATTATGTTTCCAGTTGAGTCGAAATCAAGGTCAGTTCCTTGTACGTTGCTTTCGTCCAGATTTTAAAATCATGTGGAGAAATAAGATAAAGGCAAGTTAGGTTCGCTTCTGATTTCTCATCACGCGCAAGCGCACCATCGAGCTTTTACTTTCGGAAGTTTAGGTTACGGCATCACTGATTTCGCTCAGTTTTTATTGTTGCCACGCGGCACAAACAAGACAGAACAAGTAAAGGTGGTTTCGAGTATACGAACAATCAGTTCCATAAGACGTTAGTTAGTTTAGTTTTCGAAGTGATTTGGCCGTTCCATTTTAGTATCAAGAAGTCACATGGGCTAACTCAACCCGCACTTGTTTAATAAGTAGAATGAAAATATAACTCAAATTAAATCTGAAATATAGCTTCGCAAAAAAGAATGTTATGTGCAAATTATTGAATCTGATGGACAAACGGAGGTAATCGATGTTACAGAAGATGACAGTGAAAGGTCACATTGTTTATTTGATGTTGCGGTAAAGGTTTGAAGCCAGGCAAGAAAAAGAAAGGGAGTTATTAATGCCAAAGATGGCAAAGAAAAGTAGTTGTCGACGTACGTTTCGGTATTATTAGATCTCATGAGGACAGTATAAGCAAGGTGTAAGGTGTTAACAACTTGGAGATAAACAACAACAAATGGAACACTGACCAGGAGATCGAATGCACATTGTTGCAACAACCAGTGGACCCCTAATTTGAGAGTAACAATACAACACCAGTGGTAGCAACGAGGCAGACAAGGTCAACAGTGCTCCAACTGTTGTTAACTATCTCCAAGTGGTCAACACCTTACACCTTGCTTAACCCACCCCATCTTGATGAGGTCTAATAAGAACGAAAGGCACGTTGCTTGCCAACTATGTTGTTAATAACTACTAACATTACTTTACATGGCAAAGAAATTTTGACGATGATGATTTTTGAAAATCCAGCTGTCAACTTGCGAGTCGATAATTCCCGCTTTCGTTTAGTCTATGTACTACGATACTCCTGAATGCGAACCACACCATTATGAACATTGAGCGTAAGGGCTACCAAATTGTCAAATGGTATCGTTTATGATGAGCATCGTTGTACATACATTAAGATATACCTGATTAGTAATGTAAATTAAAAACGGCTTCAGCTGGCCGTTAACATGCAGGTAATTGATTGAAATAGAGATCATAGAATTATATAAACCCGAATAAAGCAGGTGATTGACGATTGAAATTTATTAAATGCGCAGGGGTAGCATTAGGTACACGAGAGGGGCTAGCTAGAACGTACAGTCGCGATCAAGCTAATCGAGACCGATTGACAGTTCTGTAACCCTTGCTGCCAGCGTGAATAAGGGCGCAAGTAGCTTACAGCGTCTCGACTAGAACGATCGCGACTGTACAGCTTTCTACATGCCTATGTTCTCACTTTTAAATAATTACCCATACAGCACGTCACAGTGTGTGTCAATTCATGATTCACAGCCGTATTTTTTACGAGATTAATTAAATTTTTTGCATATATTGTATAATCCGTCTGTAGACTTCTTGGGTTAATATTTCGACAAGAGGAAAAAGTAGTCGGGACTTTCGAAAATTACATAAATTATAAAACGATCATCACGTTGAAATTTTTTCCTGCATTTAATTAAGAGCGTTTAACCCATTCCCGGATAACGACCGCCATCAGACGTGATTATTTAATTACAAGGGCCCCGCGTGCTGCGTCTTTCGTGCGGTCGCTGACGGACGGACGGACGTGCGTGAAAGTCGAAAATACGGGCCTGCAATTTGCACACAAGTTATAATTTGAATATCAAGGAGGAGGAGAATTATATGTATGCGGATGCGTATACTTATGATGTATAAAATGCGAACGGAAAGGGTGAGCAGTTGGTTTGGAATTCGCGTGCGGCAGATGATCGAGGTGAAAATAGCTGGGCCCGGCGTGCTATTACAGGGTGTTTCGGTCTAAACGAGTAATAACGGGCTGAGGAAACTGCGGGGATGATAATTCGCACCTCTGTGAAGTGAAAGCCAGGTTTTCTTTAGCGTAGGCAAGAATATCGATGCATCGCTTGCTAAGATGTAATTACTCGGGGGCCCAGGTACGCCCATGACCACGTGCCACCATGCAACCGCTTTTTATACACTCTTCATTATAATTATAGCTATTTCGTCGGGGTGGGTTTTTATTGTTACTCTTTCGAGCCGACTTGCGACAAGCCACTCTTCGACCAGCTATTAGCATAAATCGGATCGAATCTTTGCTAGGAAATTGGAAGGCTTGCCGATCGCGCACCCACATTTTTATCTAAATGAAAGGAGTGGACGGGCCGCATAAAAATTTTATTTCTTATTAAGCAATTCGGCCGACATAATGACAAAACTAAACGAGTCATTTATTTTATGGACGTGCACGCATATGTAAAGCGCGCGCTCGCCGAATAAACTCCGGCTTTACGGCCCGCTCGTTATTTGTTAAGTGCTTGTAACCGCAGGTGTGTCGATGACAAATATCTGCGGGAATTAATTCCACAGAAAAAAGTTTGATAATGAATAAATTAAGAGAACGCCTCCGTTTTTCCACCATAAAATTCCACTAAACACCAGCTCTTAACCTACTAAACTTGAAATCAGGACTTTTGCATATAGTTAACTTATCACCAGCGGTTGCAACCACCGCGCCGCTCGTTACTGAAGAATGCTCTCTGCAAGGTTAATCTAAAAATGGTTTCATTGATGCTAAGTGGCAACAACACCGATAATAAATACAACTTTATGATAATGAGCGCGCAAATAAATCATAAAAAGCAATCTCGATTAACCATTGCTGAATTGTTAAATATACGTTAGATCTCACAATCAGTCACGCTGGTTGTGTTGTATTCAGTATCGTGCATCATTAATGGAAAAGAATTGGGATAAGTAACTTGAAATAAGTGACACGGATCAAAATAGTTTCATAAAAAATCTGCGTTGGACTTTGGCTAACAACTGGAGAAGAACCGTCGCAAATTCCTCGACCACATGCGCTTGCTAATGGTTCACAACGTTTTGATGGCATTGAGTTTTGCAATCTGAGGACGAATAAGACAACTGTAACAGCCAAGCAATATTTTCAGTATTTGACCTACAGGAAGATTTCAGAAAGAAGAAGACCACCTATTATTTATGACAATTGTCAAGCTCCTTACAGTCACGTCTTGCTTATCCATATATTCACATGAAACCAACACCCTCATTCTTCTGATACTTCTTCCCGAACTACAGCCTTATTGTTCCACGATTTTTGAGGCGGTGCTAGTGGTTATCAATAATTCTTGGTGAAAAATGAGTGAAAAGTAGAATTATCAAAGACAAGTTAACAACCTTAGAATGATCACCGATGATACGTTACATTTTGAAATGGAAGGTAACGCGCCTTTTCTGTTAATAATTTTCAAACCAATTGGTATAGAGGATTGAAACTCGTAGCATTTTTAACTGTCCATGAATTTAACCGTCCATGAATTGCATTGTTTTGCCTACACCCATCTACCTCCACTGTGGCCTTTTGATCTTCCACGGTCCTCCGCTTTGAATGATTTTTGGACCAAATGGAATGGAGAATTGAAATTCGAAGTGTTTTAAACGGTCCATGAATTACGATTTTTGGAGCAAACAGGTCAATTTATTTCTTAATTGAATTAGTTTTGATGAATCCTTTCAACCATTTCCATTAAGTTTGTCCTACGCCCACCTACCACCACCGCGGCCTTTTGATTATCTACGCGCCTTCTCTTGTAATAATTTTTTAACCAATCGGTATGAAAGAATTGGAACTCGTTGCGTTTTTAACTGTCCATGAATTTAACCGTCCGTGAATTGCATTGTTTTGCCTACAACCGTCTACCGCCACTGTGGCCTTTTAATCTTCCACGGTCCTCCGCTTTGAATAATTTTTGGACTAAGTGAAATGGAGAATTGAAATGCAAAGCGTTTCAAACGGTCCATGAATTACGATTTTTGGAGCAAACAGGTCAATTTATTTCTTAATTGAATTAGTTTTGATGAATCCTTTCAAACACTTCCATTAAGTTTGTCCTACGCCCATCTACCACCACTGCGGCCTTTTGATTATCTACGCGCCTTCACTTTTAATAATTTTTGAACCAATTGGTATGAGAGAATTGGAACTCGTTGCGTTTTTAACTGTCCATGAATTTAACCGTCCGTGAATTGCATTGTTTTGCCTACAACCGTCTACCGCCACTGTGGCCTTTTAATCTTCCACGGTCCTCCGCTTTGAATAATTTTTGGACTAAGTGAAATGGAGAATTGAAATGCAAAGCGTTTCAAATGGTCCATGAATTACGATTTTTGGAGCAAACAGGTCAATTTATTTCTTAATTGAATTAGTTTTGATGAATACTTTCAACCATTTCCATTAAGTTTGTCCTACGCCCACCTACCTCCACCGTGGCCTTTTGATTATCTACGCGCCTTCACTTTTAATAATTTTTGAACCAATTGGTATAGAGAACTGGAACTCGTAGCATTTTTTACTGTCCTTGAATTTAACCGTCCATGAATCGCATTGTTTTACCGCCACTGTGGCTTTTTGATCTTACATGGTCTTCCTCCTTTTAATCATTTTTAGACCAATTGGAATGGAGAATTGAAACTCGAAGTGGTTTTAAACGGCCCGTGAAGTATATAATTTTTATAGCAAACGGGGTCTTTCTTAACGATAACGTCCTACCTACGTTATGAATGGAAAATGCGCTAGCGGAATCGATAGGGATTGATTAGGGTTCAATGAAGACTTGAAAGGGGTCGATGAACCTCCACGGATCAGCCGGAATTCGATGAACCTGCGGTCATCGAGGGGGTCGGAGTCAATCCAACCCAGAAGATCGCTCTTTCTTCATTTTAACGTAACCAACGATCATCGATAGTAACCAATCGAGTAAAACATCGACAGTAATCATAATAACATTAATAAATGTTTGCTGTAAAGAGTTAACAATAGCAATGGGGATAATAATGGTGTCTCGATGATGATGATGATGATAATGTGACCTTCAACGTAATAATATCATCGACGATATGATGATGCCGGCGCAATTAAATCAGCAATAACAAATAGCAAATTGTTCGCTGTAGTATTAAACAGATTTAAATGATCTTGGCGATGCAAACTCACATCTAAAGCATTTAAATGTGTTGTTGTCATCAATGGTAATCCGGATAATTAAGTTGTCACCCATCAAATTATCACAAGTATCGTCAACGAGAAACATTCTCGTGATTTCAAGGGACGATAGTAACTTTTTTGATGATAAAAAATGATAATCAAGCAGTTCGCTTACCTATTGTTTCAAATAACACGGATTGGAGCCTTTATTTTTTTTTTTCAATTCGCATCCCACTCTTTCTTAAAAAAATAATTTGCTTTATGTCCAATTATTATGTATCAAGAAGGCACTGCGTACTCTATTGTTTTATACTCCTATAATATAACACCTATCGACTCTTTCGTTTATTCACGAACCCCGCCCTTTTCGTTATGAATTTTTTTAAGGTGACCGCGCCTTTTCTTTTAAGAAAACGATTGTTTTTACTTTAGCCCAATAATTAAGTGTTCTATCCTCTGTATTCTTTCTTCATTTGCTTGATATAACATGTAGCGACTTTCTGATACTATATTCCTTGCTGTGACAATTTCATAGTTTCTTCAAAGCCTCGAATAGAAAAGGAAGTAATCATACTTATTACATGCGAATGTCTCGCATTGCTGTTACTATCTTCTTGAATCTTCATCTTCAATCATCGCAGCTGTCGGGAAGAAATAGGGCACCAAACGGTGTTCCACAGGGTATCACTTGTAGGCCTTGAGCTTTCCCGCGCATAACAACGACGATTAACCGTGCAATTAGCGTACGGAATGTGCGCGCAATTAAATTTGAATTTGAAATGGGGTTTTTCATCGTTTTTACCACGCTCGCGACTTCAAAGTCGATCTTTAATTAACCTTTTTTCCTCAGTTCTTATCTTACACTGCCTTAAATGGAAAGCAGAAACATACGATACGCTTTGAACGCCCCAAGGTTAAATGTAACTAAAATTACTCATCTCATGACACTGGCATATTGAAGAAGATGAGTTTTCTAATGCGTCGAGTAAGTGACATTTTTATAATATCCCGGCACTTGATCATACCAAATCGGGATGCCCGTTACTGATGAGGCCTACTTCGAGCCGCAGGCAGATTCAAATTCCGGAACGGAACTTTTTTCTTCTTGTTTTATTCTGCTGCTTCTAGACAGCGATCATGTGTTTTTCCAGAGTTAAGTCGGAAATTATCGTGTTTGGAATGAGATAGGCGCAGGAGAAAAGAAGAGCAATAAGAAAAAGCCCGATTCCGTCCGCTGTGAAACAAACGACGCCGCTTCGATTGCGCAAAAAACGACGAAGAACGTTTACCAGTGCGGCATTAAAACGATCGCAATCACGGGCAATAAAACGCCGAGGTGAATTTCAAGCGAGCTCCTCGCGATAACATCCGCAGATTAAACTATTTATATTCATTATAATAATATCGATTAATTATTTAGAAAGTCCTCCTCTGCGATGCGCATAGCTGAAGAAGTTCTTAAGCAAAGAAAGCTACCGTCGGACAGGACGGAAAAAAACCGGCGATGATCGATCTGTAATAAGCGATCGGACGGCTAATTAAAATGTATACGCGCTCAGCCGGTCTTTTAAGTCACTCTAACGAGACCAAGACGAAGTTGCGTAAGACGTCATAGCGGGGAATCATGTTGAAATTTCCTTTTTCGTCGACATCGTCTTCTTCAGGACAAACTCGAATGGTTCACACGGAAAAAGCGCGCTCGGATCGATCATCAATAACGCAGCGATTTCATTCCATGGTTTCACTTCGAAATTAAGAGTTCCACAGTGGACTCTCTTAAGACCTTCATTGTTTCGTATCCACTTAACTAACCGAGGCTTGAACTTATTTTATTTTGATAATCAGGAGTATCGCAATATCATGATATGCCTTTAAACCATTCATACAATGAGCAAATTCAAATAGATGCAGTAGTGACCTTCACAGAAACGTGAAACGATAATTCAATCTCCTTAAATTAAACTTGCCTTAAAATGCACGTGGAAACGTTCAACTAATACACAAACACGTGCCGACAATATAAAAAACAATTAAATTTACGTCAATTATAAAACAGTTGCGTACGTTACGGTTTTGAAGTTTCAGCCGGTCTGTGTGGCAGTACGTACGACGGTCGTAGTCACATGTCAGCTCTCTCGAGAATGCGCCAAACTTCGCTTAAAGCGATCGTGCCAACATTGTACCTCGAACAGGTACGTCGTAGTGGCGACCTCAAGGAAATGGAACATTCACTGTGTAAATAATCTTATACCTTCCAGTTTGGGAAAGAACAAAAGAAAATGTATAAGCGAAATAGAAGCGGTTTGCTCTGTCAAAACAAAGAAATCATTTACACACGTCACTCACGCTCAACCGTCGTCGTAACCTACCTCAGGATTTAATCGCAGATTAAGATGGGTAATCCGCTAGGAAAAATTTGCTCAAAAGCAAATCAGGTGATACGCAGGGCTTTTATAATCCCAGATACGCTGTCCTAAAGAATTTTGCAACCAAATTCACGCAACCAAACAAAACACCGTTCACTTTAACATATCGAACGGTATGAAGTGCGATCAAGATGGAAGTCGCCGAATGCCGGAATCGACTTTTTCTACAAGCCACAATGGCAAGCACAGAATTCAAAGAGTATGATCGCCTAAGACCAATGAAGAGCCTTGATTTCGAACAGCACGAGATTGTCACTTCCGGGATCACCTCACTAAATCAAGTGCGTACAACGTGGTTGCCGAAATGTAACTAGAAATTAAACAGTAACACAGAGTATATCACTTTTAAAGCGATTTGTAACTTGTGTCTCGTAAAACAACGTTTATGGTTTTCATTTTATTGTGTCAACTTATATAATTTAACCAAGCTACAACTGTTGAAGAGTCTGCAAAGTCAAGAATATATCTCACAGTTCACCTCTTCGTTCTTACCACATATTGCGTATTTTTCTGGAGTTGTCTAAAATATCCACACCTCCCGTATTAATTAATAAAATATTGCATGAAAATGCTACTGATGGTCACTCAATTTTGACCGTACACATTTCTTACTTTGATCATCAAATGGGAGCAAATGTTGAGGGCGTTAAATTCACGCGCTGTACAAGAAGTTAGATACATCGGTTTATTATGAAACCAAGTTGGTTAGGACTGGCTCACCTAGCTTTCTTTAGCATCCAAAATTGGCCTTTATGCACTTCGTGCGGACTTCATTAGAGTTACCAGTTCCAATTGCCTCTAATATTGTTGTATTTCAAAATTTATAGTAGCACTATGATATAAAAAAAAAACATTCATGAAAACAAATAAATTAGATTGACGACGGCTGCGTTAAAAAAATTTAAGAACAACGCATTCACCATTCTCGTACATTCAAAATCAATACAATATTGTAATGATATGTGAATTGTTTATTAATGTTTAACATATAAAAGTAAATTGTAACTAACAGAAAATTATGACGAAAATTAAAGATAGAGTTACCACATGGTTGCCACTTTTTGCCACCTTTTCGACTTATTACCGCTTCTATACGTTTTTCAAAACAGATCACTAGCTATAGTAACAAGGGATGGAGATACTCTCATAATGTTTTGGAGCAACAAATCGAAAACGCCATAAGTTACACAGACAGGTTATATGTTATGTATGTACGTTTTCAGATAAGAAATTTTCATTTCCAGTTTCCATTTTATCAATCCGTTTTCGTTTGTCCTTGAAAACTCCTCGATTAGGGACTAATGGAGAAGAAAAAAGGCGAGGTATTTCTTAAGAAGCAAAATTAATAGTCCACATTATAACTTCAGTACCTTGTACAGGAAAAGTACTAATGAATATAACTTGTCGCTGAATCATTCCCGTTAAGTGGGTCAAAAAAAGGGGTCTTAACTTGAGTTATACATATTGAGAGCGTATTAAATTGGATTAAAGAGCCCTAGTTATTTTTGTAACGTTCCAATTTGCATCGAAAGTCATGAACGAGTGTGAACAGGCGAGGAATCAAGATACTTTATGTTACCTAACGTTCCGATTTGCGCGGATGGATGTACGCGGTGGTAAAGAATGATTATTTGTATTTATGTACACAGTTAGATATACATATGTGTAATTGCGTAACCTTATTGTAAGGTCTTGTTCAACATTGCACCTAAACAGTTAACAGCTAAAAAAAATGTAGTGCATCTGAACTTTTCGGGAAGAGAAATCGCAGAACTTTTGTTTCCCGTTTAAGAACTTAAAACAAAAATGCGGGACTTTATATATACATATTCATCGACTATACTCTGCGTTTTTATTCGGAGGAGTACTTTGAAATTTTGGCGGGCTGAAAACGAGCTTTGTCATCGGTCAAACGGGCATTGCTTGTCATTGGTCAATTCTGATCAGCTGCCAATGACAAAGCTCGTTTTTAGCGCGCCAAAATTTGAAAGTAATCCACCGAATTAAAAAAAAAGAGACTGCTTATAGGCCATAGGGAAGGCGGCTTGGTGTTTCTTAACTTGAGCCCGATACCCTTTCTACGTATTGTATATCTATGTACATAAAATAACTTATCTCTGAATCTTTTATATCTGCAGACTAAGAAAGGAAGGTCCTTAGAATGATTCATATTTCGAGTAAAAGTTGGATGCTCATCAAGCATAGTTACTTTTAATGCCCTGAAAGTCATGGACGTGTGCAAGTGAGAAACGACCAATCAAGTTATTTTTAATAAGGACCAAATTAACACCTGGATATGTCGTAGAGGAAAAATTACTAACGAACATAACTTGTCCTTGAATCATTCATATCAACTCGGTCATAAAAGAGGGATCTTAGCTTGACTCACACACAGCTTGTTTTATTAAAAGTCACGACGATCAGCCAAGTTATTTCTGTGACTTGTCCTTGAATCATTCAAATCGTGACTTGTCACAGGGTTGACAAGAAGGGTCTCAACTTGTCTCATCACATACTAGTTGTTAGTATCAAGTATACTAAAGTACGATGAATTTCCTGCTTTGCATTAAAAGTTAGGGCAATCAGTCAAATTATTTTGATACCTTGCGCAGGGCAAGTATTAAAGTAACCTTTCCTAGAATCAGTCATATCGACCAGATAAAAAAAAATAGGGTCAGCTTGACTGATATACTCAGTATAAATTAAATTTCAAGTGCTTAAGATGATTGTCCTTATTTGTCAAGTTCTGTTGACACCCTGTATACAGCGGAAACATTAATGTACGTAACTTGTCCTTGAATCTTTAGTATTAAGCGGATAAGAAAGGAGGGCCTGAGTTTGATTCACATACTCAATACAAATTAGATTAGAGAGCGTGGTTAGGCTTCTTATAAACATTAATGTACGTAACTTGTCCTTGAATCTTTAGTATCAAGCGGATAAGAAAGGAGAGTCTGGGTTTGACTCACATACTCAATACAAATTAGATTAAAGAGCGTGGCTAGGCTTCTTACAAACATTAATGTACGTAACTTGTCCTTGAATCTTTAGTATTAAGCGGATAAGAAAGGAGGGTCTGAGTTTGACTCACATACTCAATACTAATTAGATTAAAGAGCGTGGCTAGGCTTCTTACAAACATTAATGTACGTAACTTGTCCTTGAATCTTTAGTATTAAGCGGATAAGAAAGGAGGGTCTGAGTTTGACTCACATACTCAATACTAATTAGATTAAAGAGCGCGGTTAGGCTTCTTATAAACATTAATGTACGTAACTTGTCCTTGAATCTTTAGTATCAAGCAGATAAGAAAGGATGGTCCGATTTTGACTCACACACTCAATACAAATCAGATTAAAAAGCGTGATTGGGCTTCTTACAAACATTAATGTACGTAACTTGTCCTTGAATCTCTAGTATCAAGCGGATAAGAAAGGAGGGTCTGAGTTTGACTCACATACTTAATACAAATTAGATTAAAGAGCGTGGTTGGGCTTCTTACAAACATTAATGTATGGTACTTGTCCCTGAATCTTTAGTATCAAGCGGATTAGAAAGGAGGGTCTGAGTTTGACTCACATACTCAATACAAATTAGATTAAAGAGCGTGGTTAGGCTTCTTACGAACATTAATGTACGTAACTTGTCCTTGAATCTTTAGTATCAAGCGGATAAGAAAGGAGGGTCTGAGTTTGACTCGCATACTCAATACAAATTAGATTAAAGAGCGTGGTTGGGCTTCTTACAAACATTAATGTATGGTACTTGTCCCTGAATCTTTAGTATCAAGCGGATTAGAAAGGAGGGTCTGAGTTTGACTCACATACTCAATACAAATTAGATTAAAGAGCGTGGTTAGGCTTCTTACAAACATTAATGTACGTAACTTGTCCTTGAATCTTTAGTATCAAGCGGATAAGAAAGGAGGGTCTGAGTTTGACTCGCATACTCAATACAAATTAGATTAGAGAGCGTGGTTAGGCTTCTTACAAACATTAATGTACGTGACTTGTCCTTGAATTCTTAGTATCAAGCGGATAAGAAAGGACGGTCTAAGTTTGACTCACACACTCAATACAAATTAGATTAAAGAGCGTGGTTGGGCTTCTAAAATCCTGATTTTCATTGAAAGTCATGGACGTACGTAAAAATTCGGCCTATAGATTTATTTTTTGATATGTTTGGATTCATGGGCGGAGGTAAAGGAGTGCCCTTTTATATTAACGGATGTTTGTAATGAGGTAATTAATTTTGCTTTCTTTTTTCTTGCAGATAAGACAAGAAAAGCCCTACTACATAGCTGACCCAGAAGTAGATTCGTTAGTAAGTATCGCCCAACGAAGAAAATTAAGTCGCGGGGGGTGGGTTGTGGGGGGGAGGGGGGCGGTGAAGAAATTTACATATCTGGCGTCCGCAACGCAGCGGGCCACAGCCACCCCCGACACTATTTGCATCAGATATACCATCACGCGCACTTTACGACACGGCGACACGTCATGAGCAGCAGTGGCGGCGGCGTTCCGTAGCTTTTTTCTCTTTCGCTTTTCGAAATAAAACAAAACACAACCGACAGGCCGAGAATTTATAATCATGGGTTTTAGTGAAATAATAGTGGAGTCTTAAAAATAGATAGGAGCCGAGATAAGAATTAATTGCGTTTTTTTACTGCCGCGTTTTTACTGCGCGATCAACATTAAGAATATCTAAATTTTAATGAATTTCCACTCGGAGAGCGGTGAGAAAGAGAGAGAGAAAGAGAACGCACGAGATTAGCCCGTCCAAATAAATAAATGAATGAATAAACGAACAGACCGGGATTGGGACGACATGCATGACGTAGTTACAGCCGGGCCATTAAAATTTCAGCCACGGGACGACGACGCTCTTTTCCGGGGCTTAATAAAATTGCCGTAATTAACTTCGTAAATAAATTAATTCCGCTTCTGCTGCTGCTGCTGCTGCTGCTGTTGCCTTATAAATGCGGATTATAATTTACGGCCCCGGTCCCGCCCTCCCTGTGCTGCACCTGTTTCGTCGCCTCGTCTCGTCTCGCCCTAGTCCTGTCCTGCCTTATCGCTCCGACTCTGTTATTACTTAATAAATCAATTAAAAATCGCAGGAATTCCGAAAATTATCCGAAATTGAAATGTTCTTGTTTTACATTTATGCGGCCCATTCACGTAATTTATTGCTACGAGCTTGAGATAGGAAACGGGCGTTTGATTGCCGCTTAAATTCCTCATTAAAAATTATTTAATAACGTTTCGGAGGCTCTCGAGAGTTTGTCACCGCGTTTTCTAATAAATTAAAATGTGTTGCTAAATTGAATTAAATTTTTTTAATAAACCTTGCTTTATATTCGCCTGTATGTAAGTCGCTTAAGCGAATCACGTGCTTAATTGCACTTACAAGCCCGCAGATTGAAGTATGAATCTCGCCTTAATTGGCACCGGAGCGTTAAAACTTAAATTGGAATTCAACGGAAGTGCAATTGGAATTCGCAGAGTTAAAAAAGGGACAACTCAACGAGGCAATTTGGGACCGCTGTTAATCATACTAGGATAAAATAGGCAATTATTAAATGGCCAATCACCTAACAAGATTCAAGTTATCGTCACCATTAAATAAGAAATAGATTCTGACTCAACGTCTTGAATTCCCGGCACTTTACTTATTTGTCGTATGTGTTGCCCGCACCTTGGCACCGTGCATCCCCCCTTGCCAGATTTTTTTTATCGGGTGCTCTTTTTTTGAGCAAGAAACACTGCACTGGACACTAATTTTTCGAGTTGAGCTAACGATCAGTACGGTGCACTTTTCGTTACAGGTCTAATGACCTTTGAAAAAAAAAATTAAAATAACATTTGCCGGTTATTAATAATAGTATTAATCATTAAGACAACCTCCAAGCGCCCAATTACTGTTCACGAGCATCAACTGATTGATTTCTTACAAACTGCAAGGAAGCACGGAATGCACGAACGAAAACCTTTACTATTTTCATTATCTGGAAAAGGCGGAGCATTTCAGGGCCTACTACGTCCAAGGAATTATTTATAACTACTCTGTATAACTGGGGCGTAACTTACTCAGTTCTTTTTGAGTTGAGTCATTTGATGACATGAGTAGCTCGTCGATCTGCCTAATAGTGATTGGCGGAAAATCACAATTAGCGTCACAATTAATTAACCCATCATCAGGTGGCGGCGTAAATCACGCAAATTTAATTAATAAGGAAGGCAGAGAGAGAGAGAGAGCGCGCGCGAGACGAAGGGAAAAAAATGCGCACATTCTTATTGCAATCAATTATGCGGCGGCATTTTTGCGCTGACGCAACGAGTCAATCCAGCCGCCTAATGAGCCGTAAATCAAGACGAAGGAGCACGTAGCTGCCGCAATTAATTTTTAATCGGCCTTATCGAAAATTCGCGCGTGTGCGCCCGAAAAACGCAAACGAAAAAAAAAACGAGCGCCAATTAGGTGGCACGCCAACAAATGCAGAAATGCGATCGCATCTCTTACTAAATATGTATTATTCCCAGAATGCGAATCGAAATTAAAAGATATTGCAACGCCGCCTCGTTTCGGCATTGAGCCGTAACATTATCGTATGCTAATAGCTGTTGAGCTAAGTACGCGGCGCAACACGCTATTAGGTATTTTAATTATACACGTAGAAGATTAATATCTTGATGGAGTTCCCGAAGCCCCGGGTTTTAATTTACCGAGAGAGCGATCGGACGAATTAATGCGGCGATGACTTGGTGGCTGCTACCGTACAGATAACCCCCTCGTCCTCCTCCAAACACAAACTTCCCCGCCCCCGCCTCCGACGGCGACGAGGCTCCTGATTTATGTCCTCCTGGGGACCATCGCGCACACACATTACACCCCGCAGCTGCAATCGCTAATATGCAGCAGAAGGGTTGGTTCGTAAATACTTATTTCATAATAGCGTCTATTTGTTTGTTTCGTTTGTTTTTGGGAGACTGACCCATTTGCGGGTGGGTGGTCCTCGCGAACTGAACTGTCCCTGCGATATTCGATCTGGCAGAAGTAGTTTGTAGCGGCAAACTAGAATGTTAAAGCCGGTGATTCACCACCAACACGCATTACTTTGGTTTGTAGCAACATGAAGTAAGTCGCAGTAGATTGACATTACCACAATACACTTGAACAAGAAGTATTCACACGTATTCGTATACATACAGCTGCAACTTCACACATATCGGTCATTTTTGTTCATACTACACTCTCAGATCGTAGCGATACAACAAGGTGCACGCACTCACCCAAAATCATGTTGAAGTGTTGCCGGCTTAGTCGTCTTGTCACTAGACCTGGTAAATCTGCTACCGCTATGTTACAAGTTACGTTATCCTCCTGGTTACTTTACGATACCTGGCGCCAAGTCGCGTTACGAAGTTAACAGCAGTCGCGAAGCTAGTCTCTGAGGGCGGTGGGGTTGGGTTAAATAATACAATATGGACGACAGGGAGCAACCCCAACTGGTGTACGCGCAATGGAACCGACTCCCAAAGTTGCACAGAGTGCGCCGATATCCGAAAACTTCAAAAAGATTTACTGACATTCCCACGATCAAGAGACGTAGCAAATCACCGTGCCGTAATAAATATTGAATATCCGAGGGCCACTCTGAAAGTTTTGCAATACGAGAAGAGTGAGGGAGGTAATTAAAACTGTTATTTTTTCCTTCAGAAAGCTTAATGTCCTGAAAGCTCGTTGCCTGAAGTTGAAGCGACACGCTCAAAATTAAGTTGGCTGGTTGCTGAAAGTGTTAGTAGATCTTCTTTTCCGTTCGTCGGTTGTCGTTGTTGTATCATCCTTGTGGGTTCAAACACGGCTTTCCTGGCGAATTGGACAATCAAAAAAGTAGGTTTCATCGCCTGTTATGATCTTAGATATGATTTGACATCCTCGCCTGTTCAACACTCGCAGTGTTTCACGGCTGATTCTGATTCTGATTCGCTCTTGTCTTTGCTCGTCGGTCAATGTGTGGGATACCCAACGTGAAACAAGTTTTTTTTTTTCGTTTGAAGTTGTTTCATTATGTAAAATGTTATAAACGGCGGAAACTCCGATGCCAAGGGTCTTCTCTATGTCACTGGCAGTGCGTCGCTTCAATCTGCTTCAATCATGGCCCTTACAGTAGCCACGTTTAACGGCGGTTCTTGGCCGTCCCTCACGAGGTTCATCGTGAAGAGATGTGCGACCACGTTGAAATTACTTGTACCATCTGAAAACACTCGTGCATGGTGATGAGGCTTCATCTCCAAAAGCTAACCACAATCTTCCAAGGCAGTCCTTGTTGGATGATAAACAAACTCGAAAATCGTAATAAATCAGGGGTCGAAATGCTTCTCTAGATCTACTAACACTTTCAGCAACCGAACGACTTAACTTTGAGCCTATCGTATGAAGGTCTGGCAACGAGCTTTCAGTACATTAAGCTTTCTGAAAAAATAACCAGGATAATTATCTCCCTTACGCTTCTCGTATTGCTAAACTTTCAAAGTCGCCCTCGCATTGGCACACGGTTATAACTTGGCAAAAGCGCAAAGTAATGGCCCAAAAAATACCCAAAAAACAAGCGACGCGCGACGATTCAGCAAATCAAAACGTGAATTAACTTAGTCAGCAGTTGAAATTCGCTCAGGTTCAGTATTGACCTTCACGGAGTCGACTGGAAGACGCACGACGTTAACACAGATTAACCGAATTAAATTTGGCTTGAATGTCGCGCTACATACTCTTAACAAGTGCACAAAGATGCGCCGAACGTATTTGCGTTAGTATAAAATTGGTCTCCGTTGATCGTCGATACGTTCTCGTCGTCGCCGTCGGTTAAAATAAAGTGTCAGGGGCTAGCGCCTCACTCGGGTAAACGTCGAACTTCAGCAGCGCCACCGCACGCGTCAGCGTCGCATCGGTGTGACCTTCAGTGCAGGTACGTTGCACTGGCGTCTCCGAAGAAATGACACAACCACAAGAGCGAGATTTGCCTTACTCGCAGCGATCCACAGAGTATTCAGTCGTGCACCTCGGTTGAAACGGATTCTGTTTTAATAAACAAAGAAAGCACGCGGGCCCGCGCCTAACAATCGTGCCACATACTTCGCGAAACTTGAAAATCCGCCAGCAAAGATGCGCGCGGAAATGCACCTCAAAAGACATGCAGAGCTCGTTTAATTCCAGTCAAGCTGCTTTATTGAATTTTGCAACACAGGTTTACACAAATGGGCTTTCATTCAGATACGTACTTAATTTAGTTTAATACGTAGCCCAAAATCTTTTCGACTTGCCCACGCATAAAATTTTAAAAAGAAAAATCAACTAATTGCTATTCAATCTTAAAAGTTCTCTGCGGTCTATCTATATCAGTAAATCCATTGGCTATAGAAAATAAAGCTTTGCTGTCTGTCTCAATTTTTTCTTTTTTTTTTGAAATTACATTAATTTAGAATTGAAATGAAGCTCTTTCAGTATTGCCAGATGATTTTTTTTAATAAACGGGACGACTTTTTTCTGCGAACTATTCCAAGTGTAACAGTATTTATATCTTAGAACAGTCAGTGACTCATGCAGTCGTAAAATATATTATACGGTGCTGCCAGATCACTACCTAATAATTTCCCGCCATATTTCTTTCTCAAGTTTCTCATTTTCAAGGAGCCACTGATTCAAGTACACAGAGGCAATTAAAAACTTAGGTACGGTGTAACTTGAGTTTACAAATAAGTTTCGTCAGGCCGCCAACTGATTTCTTTCGGTATTTTGAGATATATTCTGCACAGATATTTAAGTTGCTGTTGTAGCCGTTAGCTAGAAAGGGCGTCGCAGCGAAACTAAATTCACATTAAAGCTAAACGTCCACTAGGTCGGTGGAGCGGAGCGGCGCAGCGCGGTCCTGCCCCCAAACCAAATGCATATAAATTATACGAGACGCGTCCAATAGGGCGGTAGCGCGGAGTGTATGATTTACACGCATTTCGTTGGAGTATGGAGTCGCATCGCGTCGTTCCACTCCATCGACCTAGTGGACAATCGGCTTAAAAATCGTTGCCATTCAAGTAATATCCGATTATTAAACAAACTTTCGTTACGTCTGGATCTTCCGCATGAAAAAAAAAATTAATTCTTGTTATAATCGCCAGTTTCATGCTCGCTCGCTTACACGAAAATCGCAAGAAGTCTCACGGTCAACCGGATCCGATGCGTACGTCATCTAGCGGCAGCTTACGTCCGCGCTGCCACCTACATCACGCCGATGAGTTCTCAAGAATCGACGAAGTCGAGGCTTTATGGCATTTTTATGCAATTTGCCTCGCTATTTTTTTTCCTCTCTCTCGTTTCGCTCGAATAACTGCTACAGTCTCGCTCGGATCTACTTCATTTGTTTCGTAAATATTCACTTTTTATTAAGCGATCGTTAGGAAAAAAATTTTCTTGGCTTCATGCAGAAAAAAAGAAACCGGAACGAAAATGGTTAAATTTGAAAACAAAACAAAAGGTAACAACGGTTGTTTCAGGTTTAGATTAGGTTATTTCGAATTCGCTTGTTTCTTGTCGTTATCTTCCAAGATCTGTAATTATAGCGCGTTCCAACCTTAGTACGCAGTGAGGGTTCATGCCTCCCTTTTTGTCTTTCATGGTTTTTCAATAACGCCATCCTTATCTTTGCAAATTCTCCATAAAGCTTACTTAGTTTGCATTCTAAAAGTGGAGGGCGCAGTAGTTGTCAAGATACATGCAGCAAAAGTGTAGAGAATTCTGTTCAGTTCATACTTTTACCCTGCATCAGATGACCTTGGGATGAAATGTAGATGGCAAACACCACTGCCACAAAAAGCAAAATTGTGTCGGTTCGCCAACTTTGGTTTTCAACTACCATGTCAATTTTATTTACAGTTACTTTAGCGAAGAAAGCATGGAATCATTAAAACATAAGATCCAACACCAAATAAGATCTTTAGTTTGGTCGATGGAACGTTAAGAGGCCTTGAAATTTTTTTGAACCACGAATCCCAATACTTCTTGGAGGTGCAAGACGGCCTTGGGAGTATCGAACGTAGTCGAAGAGATAAGAACGATTCGCAATATTCTGTCGTTTAGATTAAGGTCTTGTTAATTCCATAAAGAGCCAATGGAACATTGATTGGCCTTGGAATTTTCTTCAAAGACGAATCCCAATACTGTTTGGAGGAGCAGTGTGGCCTTGAGAATGTTAAGCGTCGAAGTCGAAGCGATAAGGACGATTCTCAATATTCTGTCGTTGAGATTATGGTCTTGTAAATCCCGTAAAGAACCAATGGAACGTTGATCGGTCTTGAAATTTACTTCAACGACGAATTCCAATTCTGCTTGGAGATGCAAGATGGCCTGGAAAACGTCAAACGTAGTCGGAGTGATAAGCTTGATTCTCACTATTCTGTCGTTGAGATTATAGTCTTGTAAATCCCACAAAGAACCAATGGAACGTTGACTGGTCTTAGAATTTACTTCAACGATGAATCCTAACACTGCTTCGAGGTGCAAGGATGGACTTGAGGGTATCGAACATAGTTGAAGAGATAAGAACGATTCTCAATATCCTATCGTTGAGATTGTGGTCTTGTAGATCCCATAAAGAACCAATGGAACGTTGACTGGTCTTAGAATTTACTTCAACGATGAATCCTAACACTGCTTCGAGGTGCAAGGATGGCCTTGAGGGTATCGAACGTAGTCGAAGAGATAAGAACGATTCTCAATATTTTGTCGTTGAGATTATGGTCTTGTAAATCCCGTAAAGAACCAATGGAACGTTGATTGGCCTTGGAATTTACTTCAACGATGAATCCTAGCACTGCTTCAAGGTGCAAGGATGACCTTGAGGGTATCGAACGTAGTCGAAGAGATAAAAACGATTCTCAACATCCTATCGTTGAGATTATGGTCTTGTAATTCTATTTTGTGTTCACCAGGAGCAATGTGATTGATTAATTACGTGGAAGAAGTGATGAAACCTCATATTTTCAAGTATACTCTCAGGTAACAACAACATTCATCTTGAAATCCATGTTACAACGAACGGACCGGTCTAAGCAAGAACAAGAAGAATGTCAGTTTCTCAATTCTTCATACTCACCGATGTGAATAAACATTTTTTTTTACTTTATTTGATTCCAATTTTCCAGAAAATGTGTCTTCTTGTTGGTAGTGACTGATATACGTTCTTTCGGTTTGTCATCAAATTACGCATCAAAGTTGAACGAACAACAAGAAAGGATATGCGAGGACGGAGAAAGTGGGAGTTAGCTTATGAATACCATTAAACGAATTTTAGGTTAAATGAACAATAAATTCAGGGACGGTTTAAACAGCGACATCCTACGATCGCTTTTCGACCTAACATTTGAACTCCCGAGCTACGCTTATGCTGGAGCAGCCCCAAATAGGGCTCAAACAGCTGTACAGAGGCTACTCGAGAGTTTCAATGCAATTAAAAATGATTTGCAACATTCAATATTTTCAGGCTTTGTAATACTCAGTTGAAAAAAATTACCTCTTCATTGCTAAAGGGATTTCTGTCGTAGAATCTGCCTATTAATAACCGGAATAAAAAATACATCGAAGTATAAAACTATTCGAATTACAATGCAGTGGTAGAGCTATCGTCTTCTTAACTCTCAGTTTTGTGATGGTATTTACTGGGTGACGGTTGGATCATTTAATTCTTGAATTCTAGAATACTGTGAAAATTGTATAAGAACGTGTTTCGTAAGCAATCGCGACGGCCAATGCTTTCTAATGACATGCAAATGAAATTGGCTCATAATCCTGAGTCGGTGGTCGCCGATGTGGATGCATTTATCCGGTTGGCGGCCCCAAAAATCGCGCTTACATGTGAACGTGACCGAGTCGCCGGCGGTAATTAGCACGATGGGACCAACGGACCGTAAAGAATGTTAATTCGATATCGATACGGCGGCGGCGGGCGGAGGAGGGATAGGGGGCGTCGTGTTTGTCGAGCCGACGCTGGCTGCTCCAGATAAAGGACGTGTCCAAAAACGGCGGGATATTCAGCGACACGTATGTTTGCAGAGGCTCCCCGGGGCCGATTACATTCAAAGCCGCCCCCGTGATTTATCTCTCCGGTCTAATCCCTTGTTTTGTTGCAGATGGTGCAGGCGATACAAGTATTACGGTTTCACCTCCTCGAATTAGAAAAGGTGAGTAGCAAGCAAGGCGACGGCGTCTTCGCCGCCGCCGCCACCATCATCAACATATCCAAGTTCAATAACTTCGCGGGCAAACAATGCGCCCGGTTCGTTCCGATCCAAGGCCACATTAAAAACTCGAAATTATGGAAATGCACACGCCGGACCGGCCATCGCTTTGCATGTGCAGCCCATTTAAATTGCTAAAAGGGGACACTATCGCGGAGTTATCTCTTTCTCTCTGGATATTATAATCTGGTTGCAAGGCAAATGCACATAACCGGTTAGCCAGACGTCTTCGGCGGCCATCTTGCTCCGCTGCATCCGACCAAATATCATCATGCATTCATCGCATCTGCCGATTAAAATTAGAAAAACGCGATGCGATTTATCGTTTCTCAAATCGACGTTGCATTGTTTCGCAACGAAACGGTATTGCAACTGAGCTAGGGCCGCCGAGATCGCCGAAACTGCGCTTAACCGATGCGGACGCACTTAAACCAAATCTACATATTGCCAAACGCAACTAACTGGTTTGGTGACATTCGGTTTTGCGACGTCTCGAGCGGCAGACAAGTCTTCAAGCTTCTGCTTTCTCAGAAATACCGGCAAGGGTTGCTTCAATTGTCTCTCAAAAACACCAACGTTTTTTAAAACCATTAAAAAAAAACCTTCAGTTCTACAGTAAGTTAAGTACAAGAAGCCACAAGTCATCTTCCCTTTCTTTAATTATCGTCCTAACTTCTTGTACTTGGAAAAATGAAGACTGATAAGAATTCAACACAAGACGAAAATCTCGAACGAGTCTCCAAGTTTCTGCTTCTCTAAGTCAGGTTTTTTCCTAAACACCAACGTCAATTGCAACCATGAAAATTCCTTTTCTGCCGGAATTCTAAATCGAAATAATTCGAGTTGCGAGATTCCAATGCGATACAAAAGTCTCCAGTGAAAGGCAAGCCCCCAAGTTATGGTTTCCTTAAAGATACTGACGAGATTGCTTTTGAGTTTTCCAAAAACACGCGCCACAATTATCTCGTCTTATAACTAACTATAAAAAAATATTCTCTTCTGAATTTGGCCCTAAAATGCTTTCAGTTTTAACAATTCTTTAAAAATTTGATTGACAAAAACTGAACGTGGGATGTTAAAAAATCATTTATCGCCAATTTCCAGTGGTTCCAGTTGAATAATGTCGTAGAAGTCATTATTTGGTAGTTTCAGGATTTTGGTTGAAGGTGTTTGATAGAAGGTGTTCGCCCATCTGAAATTATCAGGAAGTAATCACTTGTTCTGTGCTCCAAAATGCGGCCAGTTGCTTTAGGGGATCATCTTGTCGGTCGAAACTTCTTCTACAGTTTTAACTTGTGCTCTTATTCAAGTTTGTTCTTGTTGTTTTAGGTGCACGAACTATGCGACAACTTCTGCCACCGGTACATCAGCTGTCTGAAGGGCAAGATGCCCATAGATTTAGTGATAGACGAGAGGGACGGCGGCAAACCCCCCGAACTGGGGGGCTCGACGAACGGGGACGGAGGAACGAGGAGCAACGCGGATTCAACCTCACACACAGACGGAGCCAGCACGCCAGATGTTGTAAGTATTGCCGTCTCTCGTCGGGCTATCTGACCGCCGGACCGTGCATAATCGCGGTGTGCTATTGTGAACGGCGATCGCCATTTTACTATGGCCAGGGATCCGGCCGCCGAGATATCGATCTTTACCCCGGAGACACCACTCGACTATTGGTCCATCATCCGCCCTGTTGTTTAAATCTTCTCTTACCAAATATGAAAATTAAATTAAAAAAAGAAAACCGGGGGCGGAATCGTGTTTTAAAGTATGGATGACGGTGGCAAGAAAGAGCTCGAGGTAGTATAGTATGAATTATTCAAGAATACTAAAAAAGTTTTAAGTATATGCAAGGTTTACTGCATGTACAGTTGCGATCAAGCTAATCGAGACCGATTGACCGTTTTGTAGCCCTTTCAGTAATGGCGCAGTTAGCTTGCAGCGGTCTCTGTTAGGATGACGATCGCGACTGTATATACATATGCGGATATGTAGCAACCCTGAATTCGAATTCCAATCTTTATTATATCAAAATGTGTAGGACTACTCTTATGCTGCTTTGTTAATTTATCCGCGGCGTAAGCTTAGGCGATAGTCGCAAGTAATCGCTTAAGTTACTTATGAATTTTGGATTTCGTTTTGGAGGTCTTGGAAACGAAGTTGGGACGCCACAAAGGGATGCATTTCGTCATTACGGTCCATTACGTTCGCAAGTCCCGGTAATGGACCGGCCCGGCAATGACCATCCGTCCTGCTTAGAAAGATTGATTCGATAGCGAGAGGTGGACCGCCAGTATTTCATTTTAATGGTCCCCGCGGCCCCGGATTCCATTAAACTGTTTCTCGTGCAAGTTTACTTTTGCCAGTGGGACCATTAGTTTGATGCAGCAGGAAACAATCCGGGCGAGGATTGATGGCCCTCTTTGTGCGCCTTCTGCCAGCTTTGCAGTACATACATCACGCGTTCGCCGACCACCTTTTTATGATTACACGGGCGAATCCACCTGTTCGCGCGGCGCGCAGGGAAGCGGTTACAAGCCATCAGCGTCTCCTGAATTAGGCCGTTTCGGCGGAATCGCTTCCCGCCCTGGCTCACAGCGCCGCGTTTTACAAGCTATTTGAACTCAATAAAATGATAATGCGCCAATAAAAGCGAGGGACCGGGCGGCTAAGTGATTCCGAGACGATGCAAATTGTATCAGGAAGGAAACGACGACGACGAGACGGGTTCCGGAGGCGGCGCGGCGCGTCGCGGCGCACACGCGGGCCGGTGGCGGTGATCGTTGCCCTTGCAACTATAAATACCGAGGTAATTATACCGCTGAGACGCGCAAGAGATGCTATTGGCAGCCGGAGGAGCGGAGTATTCTCATTTTGAGCAGCTTCCAAAGCCCAACCCGGGCTTCACTCACTCTCCGCATACCGCTGTCGAGCGAGCGCCAGTTATTTTTATCGACAGACGCATACCTCGCCTCGACTTGCCGACATGAATGATGCATCCGTGTCAACCCGGTTGTATCGAGGCGAGCCGACACCCCAGTGCATCTGTCAACGACACACCCACCCAACCCCCTCGGAAAAAATATCGATCACAACCAACTTACTCCGCTGCAAATTCGACTCGACGCCAAAACAAACCACTACAACACATCAAGCATCATTCACACAACCAGATCGCACTAAATCACTTCTTCTTCACATTCATTAACATTTTTCATTTTCCTGCCTTCAGAGTCAAACTTATTTGACTGCAATATGACTAACAAATATATAAATATGTTTAACATGTAAAGATACTTAAAAACTGATGACAACTCAAACGGTAATTAAGATACCTGTTTATGTTTTGACGTATTCTGAAGAGTATACAAAGCTATAATGTTTTGGCAGTTTGAGAAAATCTTTCATTCACCTGACGTCACTCTCCCACTTCCTCAGTTTTCAGATATGAGATGTTGGATACCTTCTCGCCCACTCATTAGTCTTCGTGTGTTAGATATTAATGGGCATTCCCCATCGCCCTTTCTTAGCGTTCAGGTCTGATTATCTCACTTTCTTAACCTACGAATCGGTAGTGTCGGGCGCCATCCAGCGCTCTTGCCTTCAGATGTTGGGGGGTTGGGCACCATCTACCTTTCTTAGTTTTCAAAAAATCAGATGTGTCGGACACGATTTCCGTTTTCTGGAAACCTAAGTTGTGAACTGAATAAGACCACGCAATCCTGTACTTCCCCATATTCTTGGTATTGGATGTGATTCCGCTTTCTCATTAGTCTTCAGATCCTATTATTAGGCGCGATTCCGTTTTCTTAGCGTTGCATAACAACTTCGAGAGCTCTGGAGTAATTAGGAATTAAGGTACCTGTTTCTCCACAACCGATCCGTACATACCTCCATCATAATTAAAACAACTACTTACTCTCATCGTTAAGTAATTTAACATGAAAGCTTAAGTATTAATGAAAACAACAGTCTCAAGTAATTCGAAGCATTTACGACGTGTCCTGTTTTCGGTATCCACAAAGTTTCGAAATGAAGTCATTCGGTCTAACCTCTTTGTGGTAAACTCGAACACCAAACGAATATAGTGTTGTTCTCTCTTTCCTCTTCCAATCCGATCGACTTATCGGCGATGCCTAATTCGAAGCAAGCAAAGAGCAAATCCGAGCAGGTAGACCGCGGTGAGGTCCTCCGGGGGCCATCCGTTCGTCCGTTCGTCATCGTCGGCGAAGACCGGGGGGTGAAATTCAATCCCCCGTCCGCATGAGCGATGCGTCAGTCTAAATTGACACCAATTACCAGCAAAACTCCCTGCCTGCTTTGCTTCCCCCAACAAACAGCATCCGAGAATGAGCTAATACACTCCGCGGTCGGCGCCGTCACTTGACTCCGCATTCAATGATCGCCGTGCGCGCCGCAAATGAAATAAGGGTACGCGGTTTTGGACTCGAAAAACAATAGAAAATCGCAATCGCCCTTGAATCGATTTATTAATTTTGTGATGCAAACACTGAACGTTTATTATCTTGAGGTGCTTTATGATTTCATGACATAAATATACTTGTTTTAAGATGTCTAAGTTTCTAGCTAGGTTGGACCTTCACCTAGCGAAGCTTGTTTTTTTTTCAGCAGGGTCATCTACCTTTTTTTTTTTTGAAGTACTACACATTTTGCAAGTAAGGTTGAATTAAGAAATAAATAAAAGTGAGGTAATGAAAGATTCACAGCCAGATTTATAGTTACAGTGTATCGAGTTTTTGTGAAACTGATAAAATGCGTCTGGCAGGTTGTCTAATTCCTTTTCCCTCCGAAAAAGTAAATCGTGACATTACACGAAACTTCATCTAGTCCAGCGAAATCAAAAGAGGGAATCTTGATCTATCTCCTAAAAGGTTCTTCAATAATGGTATCAAATCTATGGTCCTCTTGATCATTTAATGTAAAAACCTGATTAATATGCCCAATGCAATTTTGTACGAGACGTGACGTAACGAGTTACATACCTCAAACCCTCCCATCTGGATCAAAGCAACCTCCTAATACACAGTCCAGCTCTACCAACCTTGGCAATGTATGATTTAGTGCGCCGTCTTTTGACCTTCGGGGAAAGTCTCCGTGATTAATTCAGATAATTAATTGGACCCGAGACTTTGAAATTGCTTGAGGTTAGATGTGGACGGGTGAGGGTCATTTCGAACCCTCCTTAAGAGAACTTGGAATGTTATTGGAGACCGGGTGGTAAACAGAAGAATGTTGTTAGCAGCTGCGTTAACAGACAAGAAAAACGGCGCACCTATCGAAACAAGGGCGAAACAAAAGGGAAACACACGTATAAATAAACCGAACGTCTCTTGGCATCGAGACGTCGCCGTCACCGTCGTGACACTGCACTGACTAAACGAGAATGTTTGTTTGTGTTGCGTAAGTTCGCTTAATTTGTGGTCGTTATGGTGTTGCGTTGTTTCATTTCATGTCAGATTGGGTACCCGGGCCGTTCCTGCGTGCGTGCAAAAGCCTCCGGTAAAATATGCAGGGCCGAAACACAATATCGCCCTCTTCGCGCCCGCCTTATCTCCGGCGTGCACCGCCAACTTTATGAATAGGTAATGTCGGTATTGATTTTAATATTCCGGCCGCGAGCTGCAGGTGTGATGAATGTGTAATTGTCGCCGTTATCAGGGGATGGGGGCGACATCTGAGCCGCGGGGAGCCATACATCAAGCGCATCGGATAGGAGCAGCCGGGAAAGCAGGATATGAGCCGGGCACTCTCTGTACTCCGGCGATAAATCACCGGGACAAATTTAATTATCCTGCTGTCTGCGATAAGACGCGCACGAGGAAAACCACCCCGGTAATTCCACCGCGGGTGGAAAATCGCCGAAAAACGCACGCACACACACACGCGCGCACATATGCACGCCTGTTTTTAAGCCACTCCGAGCTGTCTCCGGCAGGCGAGCGCGCGCCGCCGTCTTTGTTTGAGTGTCAGGACCAGCTGTTCTCAATTTGGTGGCTATTTGTTCTCGAGAGTTCGTTCACTCACCCCAGCTAAATTGTACTACGTGTGTTTAACGAATTTCTGAACTGCACACTTCAATTTCGTCGGTATTTTAACCCACCCAGCTGCGGCGGGGCGAGGCGGGGCGACCGATCGCCCAGGACAAAGACAAGGGTGTTAATTTAAAGCAGGCGCGTGATTAGCGCGCTCTTCTCGAGTGGTGTTTGTTACATGTTATGCAACTTGACGCCATTGAACCACGTTAATTGAAAATTCACGTTGGATATGGTTACATATGGTGGGCTCAGACAATAAGACGGTGCGGTACTCTTCATATGTACGGGTATACACCACAAATGGTCACAGTAGTTGGGTAAAATGAATCTAGAAATCGTCATGAACCGTCATAAAACCGATTCTGGAGTGTTGAGAAACGTCTTTTAAATTTTTAAACCAACTGTACATGCGAGAGCCTCACAGCATTTTTTCTTTTGTTTCGCGTTCTGGTCACAAGCTGACCGACTCGCCCGTCCAACCATGTAACGAACATTCAGGTTCTTGCAAATATGCTCGTGTAGTGTCCGTCCGTCCGGCCGGTTTGGCCTCAGACTCGAAATTCCAAGTAAAAGACACCCCGCCGCGAGAGAGCGGCAGGCAGAAAGTCACATCGGGCCGCCGCCCCCCCGTGGTGCAAGGAGACACGCCGTCAATTCCTCTCGCGAGGAATTTCTGAAAATCTTTCTTAGTCCGTCCATGCGGCCCGCGCGAGCGCTTTCCAAACGATTCCGAGAGCCTTGCTTGGGGGCGCGATCGACAGACTCAAACACGATAAGGACGACAGGTTAATCCCGCCTAATGGACATGCAAACACGCGTTAACGGGATTAGAGCGGGTCACTCTCCGGCTCCTTATCGGCAGGAGAGAGAGATAATCGACCAGAAGGATCATCGAAACCGAACGATTAAATTGGAAGGAAAGTTTTCAAGCCCGCGAGATAAGATAGGTTCCAAGTATAACTGAGCGTTTAATGGCCTTGGCCCAGAAACTTGAAATGAACGGTACGGTTCGTTCATCATCAAAGTCCAATATGATTGGTTAAGTTACTAGGATGGAAAAATCGCCCTGAAAATAAAATTATCATCATTGAAAAGTGTTGAGTCACGACTTCCCACAAAATCGTTTTTCAAATTCCGATAAGTATCTGTTGCAGTATGGAAGGAAGAGTCGCTCATTGGTTTCAAAATATAAATTCTATCAGTCTGTTGCAATACGATTAAATAACACGGTTCCGGCCCTCGGGGATGGAAGACCTTGTTCATAAACAAAAAAAAAACTTTCTGTTACGTAAATGAAAAGTTTGAACTTAAAATGGGAATGCTTTCTGAATGGTTTTACTCAAGTTCCTTGCCTTGCCTAGTCTGCTTTACCTTGCGCAAGCCCCCGCGCTCATTTTGCCTTTTTGGTTTTAACCATCCCACGCATTTACTATACGTAAACTGAGCTGGGTCAATCAATGGACAGAACAAACATCCATGGCCCTGGTGGGATTTGAACCCATGCTACAACGTGACACGACCTCCGAAGTTGGCTAGGCTAACCGCTAAGCCACGCTACAGCCCAACTCTTCAAGTTCCTACAACCAGTGTCCTTTTATTAACTTTGTCGAAGTATGATCTAGACCAACAATGATTTCAAATTGAGTGCAATAACCTCAAAAATGGTCAAAAATGAACTTGCCCGGATACTGCAATGAATCCCTCAATTGTGGTATGGAGAAACTATCTACTGTTAGTTAGAGAGTAGGCAGTAGGTACTAGAAAACGAGCAGGTGTTTCTAAAAAGCTTTTAGTTAACTTATAGCACCTTCTAGATTAGAGATGCCGGTTTCTTCATGAGACGGTTTTGCACTTGTTACTCACTCCCTCTAGAATTTGAGTTAAAACGTCTTATTTTCCAAAGGTCTTCATAAAACTCTGTTGCTTTTGATCGGTAAACACTTGCTCTTGTTTGGTCTGGAAGATTCGTTGATTGTCTTCTGTGGTTTTTACGTTTGAAAAAGAAATGATTTTTCGAGAATTTTCAGGAGACTAGACGTCCGTTCTATTTCGATAGAGGGCGCCATTAGTTCCGAAATTAAGCCGTGAACTTCGTCGACGTTTTATTGGACGCGACGCCGAACCTAAAACTACAAAAACGCACAGCAGCTATTAGTCGTCGGCGTCTCGACGCCTGGTAACCGAATTACGGGCGACATTAACGCGTCAAAACCCATCAGCGTCTTCCGTTATTAAATCGGCCGTGCGGATGCGACGCAGAAGTGCAGTTGCCGGTGCATTGCTTATTCTGCACATGACTCGATTATCCTGTTTACAAACAGCGCGAGCCGTGGACGGCATGAAAACGGGTCGCCGCATCTCGCGCCGATCCGCCTCAGCGAATGCCGAAGGAAAAAAACGCCCGTAAAAATGCTAATGGTCGCGAGTCTGTTTTCTGATGCTCGCGGGATCGATCTCGATGCCGGGGATTAAGTCCGTTCGCGTTCTCACATGAGACGGAATGGCGTGCACGACCTTGAATCGAAGAAGATGAGCTATTGTTCCGGACAATCCGGACCAGCCGACAACAGATCGACGCCCTCCATTTCCATCCAAATCTTCGAAACATTCCCAACAGATAGATTTCTGTATGACCTACCTTTCCTCGGCTTTACACAGGTCAATTCGAATTGAATTTTTTGGTTACTTTGGTTTTTAAAGTGGTCACAACCGTAATCGCCAAATAGAACACGCTTCCCCATAAGTTTCATCAGTTTAAGCTGGATGTGGGCCTTAATGGGGTTGTATATTGCAGTGATGCTTAGTGATAGTCGCTGTATTTTCAAAAATTAGTGAGATATAAATCATTTCCATTACCCCCTTAAAAGCTAAACGCGAATTGATTTTATAAATTGATGGTCTCTCGATATCAGTAGCCTTTCAAAAGAAAAGCATTATTCCTTGACTTCCAAGAATAAAAAAAAGGATGTGAGGAAAAATAGAATAAAATTTTAGATATGAAAGAAGATATAAGAGCCGAGTAGTTCGAGTGACTAGTCTCAAAGTGACAAGCATGGCTTAAGTTCACAAAGATAGATAAGTTCTGAAGGTAAGAGAACGTCGATAATAATCACTTCCTAACTATGCGAGTCTGGGAAAATAAATTTATCTTTCTATTTAATCTAAAGTCTGTGTACCGTTAGGTGTTGGACCGTGCTTTACATTCTACTGCATGATACACATTTACATTATAAATTTTGCATACTTTTAATTTTTCTTTTCCATGCGTTTCTGTCCTGTGCTAATGTTTTTACTTCGTACCAGCGAATTCCGCCTGTCTGACTTGTTCTTCCCATCTCAATCGTGGTCTTCCTGCTTTGTTTCTTATTGGCGTTCTGGCTTCATATATTTTTTTGGCTATTCTGTTATCCTTCTTTCTGTATCTATTGTCTTTCTTCTGTCACATTTTCTATCGGTTTTATTTTCTTGTGTCGTCCATTCTAGAAACCCTTTGTATTTTTCTTAAAAATCTCATCTCCGTAGCTTTTACTTTACTTTTATTTACTTTTGATATATTCTAGGATACTGAACCCCATAGGTTATGGAGGGTCTTACCACTTTCTGATATACCTGAGTTTTGATTTCTTTTGGTATCCCTTTTTGCTCCCAAAGAACGTATTTTTGAGCATATTAAATAACCTTCCTGGTTTTCCACGTATTGTTCCTTCATTTTGATACCAAACAATGCCCATGTTTGTTTTTTTTTGCTTCCTCAACTAGTCCTCGGGGCTGCTGGAAGTGGTGGTGTGGTAGTAGTGGTGGTGGTGGTGGTGGTAGTGGAGGTGCTACTGCTACTGGTCTTACTGCTGCTTCCCCTTAGTCGTCGAGACTAGCCCCGAGAACTTCCCTCTTCAACGAAGAACGAAATGTCAGCAGTAGAAGAAATCCCAGACATCTGATTCCAACCGGAAGCCAAGCTTTTACGTTCCCATTTAAGTAGGAGCGATTTTTTTTTGTTTGAATTGGAAACACTTAGCTCCGGTGCAAAACGAATTGTGATGTTCCTGTTCTTAGATAGAAATAAATTATGCGATAAGGCGAGATATAAAAGAAAAACATTTTTATTAGTATTACCTAGTGTTGTAAGAATTTCACGAAACGTATTTCTTTTTGAAACATTTCATGAAACGTTCCACTTTCAATCGAATAAATTTTAACCTCATTTTTTTATTGTCATTGATTTTTAAATTTTCAAAATTGACTTTCTGCACGGTGAGAGCGGAAATGTGAGCGAGAACGGATGCGTTTTAGTGCAAGCAAGAGTGAGAAAAAAAAATTGAAGTGTAGGCCGAGAAGTGTAAATTTGATTCCATTTGTCGATTGCCTATTCGACAAAAAGCAAAAAGTTTTCTGTCGCCTACTTACTTATAAACTCGCCTTCAGTCGTCAAATAATTCTAAACTATTTCCGCCTATTTCTAATAAATAGAGATCGGAATCACATATTTTGACGTCATCATAAGAGTTCTGGTTTGTCAACTCACCAAATCACCATTCAATTTTATTTTGTAGAAAAAAAAATATTTTTTCTTATTAAAAATAGTATTATCCAGATTTGATATTTCATAATAATAATACTAACAATAATAATAAATTAAATTCAACCCATTAAAGACTTGTAAAAAGAGGCATGATTAAAAAGCTGCGAGATTATTAAAAAAAAATACAAAAGTAATGTTTTGTTTTTTCCAATTCATTTATGGTTTTGTTTTTTTTTTCAATTTGTTTGTTGTTTTGTTTTTTCAAACATAATGCGATCGTCTTTTTTTATCGATTATGAAGAATATCCGTTGCAGTTTTGAATCATTAATCAATTTGCCCTTTTCGCTTATTTTTTTATATTTTCTGAAATTGTTTTTTTTTTTTTTGGTAAATATATATAAATAAACCTATACACTTATTTCTACAGATGTTTGTCGTGAAATATACGATCGTCAATTGTTTTTATATCTCTTCTTTTTTCGTTGGAGTCTTCAACTTCTTTTTTCAATCTCTATTCCAATTCATTTTTCCAAACGACGAAACTGTTCTACTTTTTTGCTCTTATTTTATTTGTCATATTATATTTTCAAACTTAATAATTAAAAACATTTTACAGTTTTCAAATCGTTGCAGTCGTTTTTGTTGTTGTTGTTGCTTTTGTAATATGATTGTGATTTGTCTTTCTTTGTGTGCTCTTTTTTCTTTGGTAAATTTCGAATTACTTTCATGTCCTGAATGTGTACATTTTTTTTAATGTAACAATTAATTATCGTTAGGATGATTTACATTTTGTTTCTTCTCGACTGTTAAAAGTTCTTCGTGTTTTTCTTTTCATAAATTAAATAATTATAATTTCTTCAGAAATTGATTGATTGTGTTTCTCGTTTATCAAAAATATTTTCACTTTCTTCTTGTTTCTGTTTGTGTATCTCCTGAGTCCTTATCGCGCACGACGACTAAATGTAAAAGGAAGAGAAATCTCATATTCGGTTTCAAAATCCAAAATCCACCCCAAGAATACACGCGATTTTGAAGATTGAAGATGAAATCCGACTACTAAAATAATCATAGGGTTGGCAACGTAGTTGCAGCATGACAAGCGCCATCCAATGATGACGTCAAAATATGTGATCCCGATTTCTACTGATAAATCATTTACACGCTATGAAAAAACTAAGAAAGTCGTCTATATTTTTTTTATATTTCCCGGTTTCTTGAATTCAACTGTAAATGTGCATCGGGCTGTTTATGTTCAACACGATGTTTATGTTGCCATCCAAATGCAAATCATGCGCAGTAGCGCAGACACTTTTTGCGCGGCGGCAAATTTAAAACAATTCATGAAATTTCTGAATGCTACGAAATATTTCAATGAAAGATTGTCTTAAATACGGGAGGCGTCTGTTGGTTGAGTTAGGGTACGAGCATTATTGACAAATGACAAATCGGTGCACTTAACTAATTGATAAATGGAATCAGTACGGTACCGGACGCAGAACACTACCTTGAGGTAACCCAACATTGACGTCATAATTCTCGCAAGTCAAAGATTTCTACTGTTTAGGGCCGTTTTCATAAACAGATTTTAAATTTAAAGTTACTTTAACCTAAAAAAAATAGATTTGTTTCCCTATACTTAAAGTGTCTTTAAATTAAAGCTTCCTTAAAGTCTGATTATGAATATGGCCGTTAGAGCCTAATCTTTATAAAATTAATGTACTCCGCAGTACATAATTTTTGTATTTTGGAATTTTGAATTCCTCTGTGGTTATTTCTTTAGTACGATTCACTTTCTATTGAAATATCACATTCCTACATCACCACCACCACCGCCGTCCAACTGTTATCGTATTTTTTTTTTGTACGTGCCCCTGGTTGCAAACAACGAAGCCTCGCAGTGCCGCCACCTTGACGAACTAATTGCTTCAAATATCCGTTCGCAACCACCACATGAATTCCGGTCGCACAAAAACGAGCCGCACGCATGATTTCCTTCTCGGCCAGTTGGAATTTCAATTAGCGTGCGCGCACACAGTGTGTTTTATTAAACGCGGAGCAAAAAAAAAAGCCCCGAGCACACCACCACAGGACCGGGCCAAGTGGGCCGTGACGTACTTCCGCCTTCCGGCCGGTATCTCGCAATTAGTTCGCGCCTCTCGCGTAAATAAACAGATGAACGCGCTCAACGGACTCGGAGCTCCGCAGACATATGGCCCCGGGTGATGCGGGCCCGCATCGCCGCCCGGTTGTTGTCGTCGTCGTCGTCGTCGTTCATTAGCTTCCGGAAATTGAATCAAGGCGAGTCGTCAGCGGGTCATTTTTGAGCGCCGAATGCAAATGGCCCCGGTTTCCGCCCCAAATCGGATCAAGGGGGTTGATCTGCATACGCATTAGACGCTTCAAGTGGCCAATTGCTATTTGCATTCCCCCTAATTCACTTGTAGCCCTGATTAGATTTACACTCGGATCTTCCCCGCTACACGACTTATCCATTTTCTGCCGTTTAGTTAAAACCCAATTACGTCAAAGCAAGACGAGGACAAAAAGGACTTGTTCGCCCACCGATCACGCGATCAATCGAAATCACTTGAATCTTATTTTTTTTCCAAATGCACTGCTCCATTTGAAATTCGTCGAACAACCACATCGTGTTTTTGTAATTTTCATTTTTACGAGTATGTACTCAATTTTGATTAGTCTTCATGTCAGATCCCCAATTTCAATTGTCAGCATGGAATCCCCTCATTTAAAACGTTAGTTCTGCACGTTCCAAAGGCAGTTTCGAGGCCATCAATTTGATGAAGCCGGTGTCGCTGACCGTATCTGTATCTAGATGCTATTAGAAATGTATCTTTAATAAAACTGCTCGACATGCTCATATTATATAAGCAACTGCCATTTGTTACAAAAAATGAAGACCTGAACGCAAACTCAACTGAATCAAACCGGTTCAAGATAGTTCTAGTTGAGGTGATATGAATTATCAAGATCTTGATTCTGCCTCTCCGTTTTGCTTGTGCAATTTAAGCGAATTTAATCCATCGAGGTCGAGTATATGGAGGATGCTGTGCCGTATAACGTGTGCTATACCGAAAGCAGATCCGGCCGCAGGCGTTTAGTACACCAACGCTAACGGACCGTGGAATTTCGCGCACTTTATGTGGAGTACCGCGCACTTTACGTCATTTTACCGTACAAGACAGGGTGGAAATCGTCTCGCCCGTTATCCCTCCGGTTACTTAATCTCCATGATCATTACTCAACAGATTCAGTTTGATGGTTAAATAAGTCTCATCCGCTTTCGTTCTCCTTCCTGTAACATTAGATTCCCTCAATCGTCAAAATCAAACGTCGGATACTCTAAGATGAGGAATTAATCGCCTGGTTCGCCCCCCTCCCCCAAATCATCTTCAATGTTTTGCACGCGGGAAATTCAATTTTGGTTTTGCCAGTTATTGTTTCTTGGGTGGCAAGACGGTAAAATAAGTAATGATTATGATTGTCAGTTGTTAACCCCTTGCTCTGGCATTTAAGTTGGTTAAAAGTGATTGGTTGAAGGGAATCATTAGCTTAATTGTATGAAAGAGGTCCGTTCATATTGCAAAAGAAGCGAAATTGCGAAATGGTGTGGGCCAAGCCCAACTCTGTACCGTAGTGGTATTCAAATGAATGTCGTACGGAGGGTCGGAGGGAGAGAGCGCGAGTTGTAAAAAGTGGCCCTGCGTTGGTGAGCTGGCAACATCGCACCAGCGGATCGGTGGCCGGCGGAGTTTTGATTTATTTGCCTTTGACCTTGTTAGTAGCGCGTCTCCCTCGCGCCAGCGTCCATCTGCATCATCATCCGTCACGGGCGACGTGCACTTAGGGGAACAACAAGAACGATGACACTTCATCATCGTCACCATCGGACGGAATTCCTCTCGAAGTCCCTCGTCCTGTCACGCAACACAACGCCGTCGAAATCGAAGACGCAGACCAAATAATCACTGGACGAAATCGCTAATCAATTATTTGGTTTATATTGGCCACACCTCGGCCGTAAACCGCGCGCGCGGTGTGAAATTTTATTGACAGCCGTTATGTATTTTTTACGATCGCCGGCCGGCCACGCAATAATGGAAAGCATTTGTCTCGGGCCTCTCTCTTAACGGGGCCCGCTTAATTTGTCCGGTTTTTGTTTAGCATAATCGAAACACACGTCCAGGTCTAATTACCCGAAACGGCCGGCGATAAATTCGACTGCAAACCATTAAAATTAAATAAAATTAAATGGACACTCGACCAACCGACGGACGTCACTTTTTTACAGTCCGGCTCTGTACTTCTTCAATCAAATAAAATAAAAACAATTGCAGTTGTAAGTCTACATCGAGTTTGTTGGCCTAACGGTAGGCGCTCGGGTTTAGTTCCCAAAACACTTACATTTGTAGAAGGTCTTTAGAACGTAGGTAAAATTTACGTTTTAAATGAGGGGATTCCATGCTGAAAATTGAAACTAAAGTTCTTGTTTCTTAAGTTGGGCAATAAAGACACTTACTATTATTAAAGAGTGATATTTGTTCTATCTCTAAATCTCGTGTAAAATTCGAATAAGTATTCTAATGGTTCTCTATGGCCTCTTCCACCAACCACCTTCAAATAAACTTCTGAAATACTGACGCGATCTTCTATTCGTTAAAACTTTTGGAATTCGATCCTGCATGCTATTTGATATAAAGTTAATATGACGATGGCTACCATACTACAGTTGTCCATCTGTGTCGATCTGTGTTAATCAATGCGATGTGGCAGGCGGTTGGCGCCCTTATGATTTATTTCAATCGAAAAGAATCAGTAAAGGTGTCGCCAGCTTGTTGCCTCTATCATCACAGACAATAGCACGATAGACAACAACATAAAGGCAGACACTACACGAATTCTATTCCTGAAGATAATCCTCAACCCCAAAGACGACTACAATCGGTACTTGATGATGACATTGTCATATTTGAGTTATATCCGTACGGACAGTAACTGCCAAAATGGAACCACACACGCAATGTTCGGCTGCTCGCCTAGGCAATGCGTTACGACGAAATGGCCGCCTCGAGCGCGACAACAATGATACCACGTGCGAAATCAGCCAACCGTAAATTAAGAAAATATTCTCGGGATGACCGTGCATGTCTGCGAGTTAGGAACCTGCAATCCCTACAGTAAAAAAGATATAGATCGTGTTGGCTTCACGAAATAGAGTACGTGATCATGGGTGTGAAAGTAAAAGCAAAAGCAACTGTACCATCGCTCTCTTAATTATTATAATCCATAAAATTTATTAAGATTGCATGCAAGGGGAAAAGGCGAATTGGATAGCACGATAGGCAACAACGTAACGGCGGCTGACGCTATAAGAATTCTTTCAGAATTCTATTTCTGAAGATAATCCTAAACGCCAAAGACGACTACCGTTGATACCTGAAGATGAGATGGCGCTGTGTGGAGGGCCTTGCCAATCCCATTGCTGATCCGTTAATTTATCTGGTGGTATGTAGGGTATAGAGGCCAAAAGACTGAATCTACTGAGGATTTTGAATGAACTAGTTTGGGGAGGGAATTGTAAAAAAAATATTTTCGCATATTACACAAGAGATAGAAACATGTACATCTAGAGGTTAAGTCTTTGAACTGAAGACGAAATACCTTTGCATTAGAACTTGGAAAATCTAGATCGATCTTCGTCGTCGTGCCTCTTCTCGTTGAAGATGTTAGATAGTAGGTTAGAACTCGTTTGAAAATCTGAATAACGCCGCGTCGGGCAATCAACCAAAAAAAAAAAAAAGGAACTTATTCCGACTGCGACGAGGAATTAACGCGGCCGTTCGCTGATTTATAGGCTGTTGAAGCCTAATTAATAGCCGGGCTTTTACGATCGCTCGCCGCTTTATTGGCGATTTTCGAAAATCGTAACCGAGCGACGCGTGCGCCACACATGCGACGGCGCAATTAATTTGAGGCTCGTTGGAAACAAAAACGCGCCTTTCGTTAATTGGCCGGTTAACGCCGAATAAATTTCCGAGCGGAGCGTTTCTTTTTTTTTTGCGTCGAGTTGTGACATCTCAATTAACGACCACCGTCATTAATAAGCGTTTTTAGGAGTTATAAGTCGTCGTCGTCGGCTGTCTTGCCAAATGATTGTGTTGGAAGAGCCACGTTTGGATTTAATATAAATTTTCCTCGAAATATGAAGTGTGTGAGTGTGTTCTTTTCGCGAATCTCCTTTCTTTTAATTTACTTGAATTAGATTAGCTCATCACGTTGTAGTTGTTGCTCTTTTCATTTACTTGGAAACTTTAGCAAAATTACGACACGGATGGAGAGCAGCAAGAAAAGTGCGTAGTTATGCGGGAAAATCCCTAGCTCGTGTGGAGAGACGGGTCGTGGGTCGATCTTCAACGATAATATGTTTAAGGGCGCCAGAGATAATTGTTTAAAGCGAATCGCTAACGTGTCTCTTCTACCACTTATTACGCAAAAAGGTGGTGGGTCGCATAGATTCAACAAAGAAACACGTAAAATGTTGTTGGTATTTAGTTATTTAGTATTTAACTGTAAATCAAATGACAAGATAGATCGTTCGAGGACGTCGATTAACCTAACACTAATAAACTTGAAAATAAATCCAGACTCGTTATTCGGGTGCGGACTTTCCGGTACACGCTGTGTATTGTTAACTATGGCGTCACTCTGTGAAATTGTTTATGACGTCACCCCGAAATAACTTTCAAGTTTCAAAGCACTAACACGCGGTGCAGTGTTGCTCCTTGCTCGGCGTCTGCTGTTGAGACGCTCGAAACGTTGCCCTTTTGCTCGATACCCGAATACTTGCTTCTGGACGTTAGATCTGTTACGTAAAGCTTCGTGATTAACAGTCGACAATAGAAGAGGCTGCGACAAACGTATAAAATCCTGAGAGCGAGTAAAAGAACGAAGATATTAGCAATGACCTTGCGCAATTGATAGCTTACCTATGTATAGCTGCCATGAGCTTTTTAATAATGCATTGGCGTCACGAGAGTGGTTTCCAAAACGGCCAAAGTCATATTCCACACGGACAATGACTCTCCAAACTGAAACTATCAAAACGAAAACACAAACGCACTCTTCGACTGTTCGCCTAAGCATTGCAGGAGGCCGAAATGGCCGTCTCGAGCGCGAAAACCAGGGTACCAAGTGCGAAATCAGCCAATCGTAATTTAGGAATATATTCTCGGGATGACTACGCAAGCTAGCGCGTCAGGAAAGTACGATCCTTAGAGTAAAGAAATAATAGATGGTGTTGGCTCCGCCAAATAGAGTACATGATCTATCATGGGTTTGCAAAACCAACTGTACCATCACTCTCATCGAGAAAGAAAGAACCAAAAAACGTATAAATGTTTTATAAACATTTTATTAGAGCGACAAAGTTTATGTCGGTTGTTATAGGTTATCAGAATGAATTAGCTTGGGTGTAAAAGTATGAAGTCTTTTCCAGTGAAATGTTCAGTCCAGTTGATGGTAAAATCGATTGATTTTTGGAACCTACTGAGGCAAGTGACCGTTGTTAATCGTGGCTCTTTACACGCAACGTAAACGTTAACAACTCGTCCCGCGTAAAAATTATACAGCTACATGGTCGAACATGAATATTATACCCGACCGAGCATAAAACGGTGCTGTAACCACCACCGCCGCCGCCGCCGCCGCCGCTGCGATCGATAAAAACGTACAATAACGTCCAGTCATCGTCACGTAAGCCATATACAGCGTGTCCGACGTGATTGACGGGTGAAGGCCGCGCTGACGTCAGCGCGCCGGGGGATTACCCGCTTTCCGGGCTATCATATTCAATTGCGAGATGGAACCGCCCGCGACCAGAAGATAAATATTATATGAGCGAGGTGGCTGTATGCGTGTCAGACGCATCGCGACGGGGTCCCGGGGGCCAGCCGGCGACACGACACTCCACTTTGCGGGGGCTGTGCATGCAAAAAACGCCGAAATATGAAACCGATACTCTGGGACCGGAGGCCTAATGAGGCCCACACGGCTGCTCTCGTTCCCCTCGGGTCCCACCAGACGCGGTTATGCATCGGCAACGCGAGGGGAAAACTGAATTTACTCCGGAAAAAAAGAAACCCACTGCGAAGCAAACCGAATTAATATCAATTTTCTAATGCGATAAAAGCCACACACACTTTCCTCCTCAAACATACTTCTGTTGTAGTTGTAATGAAAAAAATAAACGAAAATTGGTTTTCGATATGACTGGTAGACCCATCTCGGGGTTTACGGAAAAAATGACAAATCAGATTTTCCAACATAATTACTCCAGGTTGTAATTACGGTAAATAAAATTAAATAGGTCTTCTTTAATCCGAACATGCCCTAATCCGAGCTTGCAGTAATCCAAACAGCAAAAATTCGAAGACATAATCCGAACAATGACTCCTTAATCCGAACAGCCAAGTGATTCCCACTACGCAAATGGGAAAATCCCTTAGTTTAATTTTTCCCAAGAAATGCTCAGTTTGCTGCGCTCTAATCGCAACTGCCAATGACACACGAAACTTTCTGTAAGCTCTCTGAGATCACATTTGTTTGTTAATGACTTCTTTCTATCCGTCGATTAGTAGGGATAGTACGAGCTCGCTCTTTTCGTAGCTATATGCCGGCCCATACTTGTTTTAGAACGTTTTAGACTTCTGAAACGGAACAAAATTAAGCCTTTTAACCCTTCAGAGACCAAGCTCTGAAAGATATTAAGAAACGCCAGGGCGGGGTGACTGAATTACCTCAAAGAAATCAGTCACTTTAAATGCGAATTTGTCCAAAAATTTATCAAACGATGCATCGCTAAAGTAATGGATGATGAAGCTATGGATCGATAGAAATAGGTCTATGATGTAATGAATCGGTGAAGTGATAGATCGTTCGTTGGATAAATTAAGTGATGGATCGATGAAGCGTCATACAAATGCAGGAAAGTATCGATGAGGGGATGAATCAATGGTCCGATGAATCGATCGATGGATGATTAAAGCGATGAAACGATTCAGTGATTAATCGATGGATCAATGAAGCGACTGATGGATGATGTCATGGGTCGATAAGCGATGGATCGATGAATGACATGATGAACTGATCGATGACGACGTATAAATCCAGGAAAGTATCGATGAAGCGATAATCCGATAAATCGAAGGCTAATCGAAGCGATGAAACGATGCAGTGATAAATGCAATGAAGCGATGGATAGATCAAGTGTTTGATGGATGATGCGATAGCTAGACAAGAAATGGATCGATGACGTGATGAAACGATGACGACGTATAGATCCAGGAAATTGTCGATGAAGCAATAATCCGATGAATCAATAAATGGTTGAAGCGATGAAACGATGCAGTGATGGATCGGTGAAACGGTGGATCAATGAAACGACAGGCGGATCAAGCGACTGATGGACGAGGCGATGGATAGATAAGCGATGGATCGACGACGTGATGAATCGATGACGACGTATAAATCGAGGAAAGTATCGATGAGACGATGATACGATGAATCAGTGGTCCGATGAATCGATCGATGGATGATTAAAGCGATGAAACGACTCGGCGGTTAATCGATAAAGCGATGGATCAATGAAGCGATAGATGGATCAAGCGACTGATGGATGATGTCATTGTTCGATAAACGATGGATCGATGAATGACGTGATGAACTGATCGATGACGACGTATAAATCCAGGAAAGTATCGATGAAGCGATAATCCGATAAATCGATGGCTGATTGAAGCGATGAAACGATGCAGTGATGAATGCAATGAAGCGATAGATAGATCAAGTGTTTGATGCATGATGCGATGGCTAGACCACCAATGGATCGATGATGTGATGAATCGATGACGACGTATAAATCCAGGAAAGTATCGATTAAGCAATAATCGGATGAATCAGTAAATGCTTGAAGCGATGAAACGATGCAGTGACGGATCGGTGAAACGATGGATCAATGAAACGACAGACGGATCAAGCGACTGATGGACGAGGCGATGGATAGATAAGCGATGGACCGATGACGTGATGAATCGATGACGATGTATAAATCGAGGAAAGTAACGATGAAGCGATGAACCGATTAATCGATGGATGGTTGAAGCGATGAAATGATACAGGGATGGATCGATGAAGCGATGCATCAATGAAACGATAAATGGAACAAGCGACTGATGGGTGGTGTGATGGATAGATAAGCGATAGATCAATGATGTGTTGAATAGATGACGTCATATAAATCCAGGAAAGTATCGATGAAGCGATGATTCGATAAATCGGTGGATGTTTTGAATTGAAGAAACGATGAAGTCAGCGAGGGGTCTATGAAGCGTTGGATCAATGAGGCGAAAGATGATCAAATGACTGATGGATGATACCGTGTATAGATAAATGATGGGCCGCTGACGTAATAAATCGATGACGCGATGATTGCATGATGCGATGGATCGATGAAACGATGTACTGATTAAACGATGAACCTTTGAAGCGATAGAACGGTTTTGAATTGAAGAAACGATGAAGTCAGCGAGGGGTCTATGAAGCGTTGGATCAATGAGGCGAAAGATGATCAAATGACTGATGGATGATACCGTGTATAGATAAATGATGGGCCGCTGACGTAATAAATCGATGACGCGATGATTGCATGATGCGATGGATCGATGAAACGATGTACTGATTAAACGATGAACCTTTGAAGCGATAGAACGGTAGACCATTGATTCGATCTATAAAATGATGAATCCAAACGATGGATGGATTAAGCTATGAATCGATAGAAAGAACGATAAATACTTAAATAATTTTATAAGAATTATATCTACCAAAGTTTTCCAGAGGATCAATCATTTTGAATTCATATTTTGATAAAATATTTGCAAATACATACATTTGGGGTATCTCACTTACCCCCCTAGGCCACAAAACGGTTAAGAATTTAGAGACGGGTTAACGTTTGATTTAAAAAGAAACTTTTATTGTGAGATTGTTGAAATTCGTAGATAATAAGGAAAATGGTTATTTTTTTGTCTTTTGGTCGATAATCCGAACATTTCGAAAATTCGGATCAACTAGTACAATTATTAGTTCGGATTAAAAAAGGTCCTACTGTATATCTACAGGTACTTCACGTTCAGGTAGCAGCACGGTTATCCAGAACGAGTGTTGCCAAAACTTGGATCGCCCTGTATATGTGTATATTTTTGAATTTCACTTGATCATTTGAATTCAACGACCTGCAATACTTATGGTTTAAATAATACTCCTAAATAGTAATAAATATAATTAAATATATATACAGAGGTAACGTGAGGTGAAATATCTTGTATTTCTGTGGATATTAAGCTTTGGCGACGCACGCTCATTCTGGATAACTTGTGCTCTAACTGAATGTGAAATGACCTCGTCAGTGGTTTCACGATGGATTTGGCTGCAGAGATTATTGCAATTAAATTTTGACAATGAATGTCATTTCATTTTTGTTTTTAAGTTTACTCCAAATTAGGCGATGTTGCAATATTTTCCTTTTCGTCACGAGGTGTATTCACGTCCATACAAGTAATGACTTGTACGCACTTCTCTTTCCTAATTATTTTTTTCACATCTTATCATCCTACGATGCCCATAGATGTCGCCTCGTTTGCAGTCGTTTTCCTTCGATATCCCATCTCGTGAGCAGTTTATCCCGGCGTATCTCGTGCAGGAAAAAAAATGTAATCGGTGTAATTACGCCGCCAGCGCAATTTTTCCAATTACGCCGCCGATAAGGCGTGACGGTATCGGCGAGTTGCGCGAAACACGCCGGTTTTTCAAACATGGACGAGTATAAGCCACGTGACCATCGGGATTTACATAATATCTCGACGACCGCGTCGTTACTGTTGCTAGGCAATTAATGGCTGCAACGTTTTTTTCCCCCTTCTTCTCTTCTGCATTTCTTTGTGGTTCTAAACAGTTAAAATTTGAGCGGTCTCATCGACGCATTAGGATTTCGATTGACGAGAACAAAAATTCGTATAGGTTCGTTGACTGTTGTCATTTTCATTCGCTGTCTAGGTAGTACCACGCGAAGGTGAGACAAAGAAACTTTCTTTGGTACAGAAGAGATGGCGCTACTTTAAGATTAAAGTTACGTCATAAATCAAATCTTTATCTTCCAATTATTGACATGGAAGAACCTAGAATCGATTCCAAAAAGACCCATTCATGAGGTATTCCAAATTCAACAAATTAAACAGATATATCAAATATAAGTATTTGAAAAATAGAGCGAATTGTGTAAACTCAAAAAAGTGCGAGTTGAGACGAAAAGTGATTGGAAAAGTAAAATAATTAAATATGCGAACGCGGCATATAGAACACCCTCCCAGCTGTCATACTCTTTAAGACCTAACGACTGCGCCACCGTTGTTATAATAACAGAGTGAGAACAGAATTGAATTGAATATACAGGTATGACCAGTTTGCTTTTAAACAACATAGCCAGGCTTCCTCGATTCGCAACGTAAGAGTTCGTGATACATCGAATGCTGGAAGGCAAAAACGATGCAGTACGCTTTTCCATCCCCCATACATCAATCATCGGCTCTTCGCCATACAATGCGTGCATCTCTCTCTTTAGTCCAACAAAATGGAACGAATGGATGCGAATTGCGAATGGCTTGGCGGATCAGTCACAAATACCAATGGGTGTGACTAGTCATATTTCTTCTTTATTTTTATAACGCGTCTCCTGTCACATGTATTTTTCAAGATGTTTAATTAAACCTTCGTCCAATCTGTATACTGACGCTCATTAACTAATTAAAATCGTTAAAAGACTGTATGTCATCTGTAAAAGATGGCGAAATTCGAAGCCGGGTGGGACCAACACCCGCAAGCATTTCATCGAAACAGGCGATGCGATTAGAAGTTGGATTAGAAAAGTGATGACAGAACTGAAGAGAAACGACTTTTTTACATGAACCGACCCACGTACAGCGGAATATTTTACCTTTATCCTTAATTCTGGAAACGCCAAATGACTTTTCACGTTCGCTAAGGACTGAAACAAAGGCGGGGGAAAAAAATTGAAACGCACTCTCGAAAACAAAAAAAAACTAACAACCTGTAATTATGCAAAAGTCCAAATGAGTGTGCCCGAAAAAAAAAACGTTCCTAGCGAAAAGCACAAACACCAGTAGCGTTTTTGTTTCATGAAAAAAAAATTGCACATTTGCATATTCGATTTGTCTAAACTCCATTAGCTTTTTCATTGTTTTTTTTTTTTTGTTGCGTTTGCTATTATCTGTGTGTTGGTGTTTAATGTCGCGGAATGCAATTAAGAAAACAACAAGTAAACCAGGCTGGCGCAAACACTATTATATGATTTTATTTGATTTTGTAATGCCTAAGTTACGCTGACCAGAAAACGATAATGACTTGCGCAATGCTCTCGTGATTACGAGAGTATCTCAATTATTATTGGAAGCTTGGCATCAGAAGCGGGATAATCTCGATTAAAAATCGGATATTAATTGGCTGATTTTTTAATAAAAATAACAAGTGATTTAGTTTTCTTTTTTATTAGCGCCATATATCGTCGACACCACGTATAAGTAACGAATGTGTTTCACGAATGTGATTCGAAAATGAGTCCCATTCATTAGTTATACGTGGTACCGACGATATGTAGTGCACCATCTCGCTTAAAACAATCCTGTATTTTATGTGATACGTTTCCAATTCACTTACTGGAGGTACAGGATGGGTCAATTTCCTTGTTATTTAAGAGAATCTCAGAACTGGATGGTAAATCCAAGGTCAATTTTAATTTCTACATCGTATATAATATGTAGAGAAGTTATCGCCACCCTTGTAAGATCGGTCGCATTTTTATTTATTATTATAGAAACAGGATACTGCATGCACATAAATGTAAGTAATCAAAACGATCGCTCTTTCTCCTTCGACTACTGAGTACCTATCGCCACCGTCTCTCTCAACGACATGTAACAATAACGTGTATTTACAACCATATGTAAGAGACAACCGTTGTTTACTCACCGGGGACCCACGGTCCCCAAGGCCTAAACAGCCTGCATTTGCTCAACCAACCCCTTTGGTCTAATCACAATTCAAATTAGTGCCTCAACCATCACTCCTAATGGTATCAACAACCAACCCTGTACACCTAATTTTCGTATATAACACAGATATATGCGAAATATGCGATATGCGTTGACCAACTTGTGCGCGCGCCCCTTTAATAATTATTCCACACATTTTACGCAATACGAATTAATACCGCAAACAATTACAATGCGATTTATTGAAAGCATGGACCATGAAAAAGGCAATCTTACGCCTTAAATTTTTAAAACAGCCGTTTAAATGATTTTAAGTAGTTTAGTACGTCTCAAACATCACAATAAATTCGTTGTTGTACTCTGTAAATGAGTATTCCCACACACTATTATTAAATGAGTACTCCCACACGCACTATTACTAAATGAGTACTCCCGCACATTATTACTAAATGAGTATTCCCGCACACTCTTTCCATTTTCGATTCCTAACTTTTTAACAAAATTATTTTCGTTCATTCGAAACTCGATTTTTTTAATCGAGTTTCGTTTTGTGTTTTTCTTTTTCTTTTGGTGATGGAGAGCGCGCAGTCGCATCGTCAGGGGTGGAATTCGCCCGGATAACTCCGGAAAAACAATTCACACTTACTATAGTGTCAAAACAATTCACACATATCGTCAAAACAGAAAAAAAAATTCATAACTATGCGGTGAATTGACGCGCCGAAATTTTTTTGATGCGTTGAAAGGAGAAAGGGAAAGATAGCTAGACCCCTTCTGGGAAGTCCCGGTATTCGTCCGGATAAATCCGGAAAACATTTTTCAAACTTACCTACAACTGTTAAAAGTGTAGACCTTAATTAAAAAATTCATAACTACGCGGAGAATTAATGTAACGGAAATTTCTTTGATAGATTGGAATGAGAAAAGAAGAAATCGCTAGACCCCTTCGGGGAAATCCCGGAATTTGCCCGGATAAGTCCGGAAAAAATTTTCAACTTTACTGTACTGTGCACACCATATTTAAAAAATCAGAACTACCCGGCGAATTGGTATACCGGAAATTTCTTTGATATGTTAAAAGGAGAAATGAAGAAATCGCTAAGCCCCTTCGGGGATATCCCGGAACTTGCCCGGATAAATTCGGAAAACATTTCTCAAACTTACTGTACTGTCGAAAGTGCAGACTTTCATTAAAAAGAAGTCATAACTACGCGGCGAATTGGTCCACCGGAAATTTCTTTAATGCGTTGAAATGAGAAAGGGAGAAATCGCTGAACCCCTTCGGGGAAATCTCGGAATTCGCCCGGATAAATCCGGAATACATTTTTCAAACTTACCTACAACTGTCAAAAGCGCAGACCTTAATTAAAAAATTCATAACTACTCTGCGAATTAATGTAACGGAAATTTCTTTAATGCGTTGAAAAGAGAAAGGAAGAAATCGCTAGACCCCTTCGGGGAAATCCCGGAATTCGCCCGGATAACTCGGAGAAAGAAATCCAAAAGTACTGCCTACCGCCGGAAAATATCAAAAATGCGAATTCTGTTTAAATAATTCATAATAATGTGACGAATGGGGGCGCTGCAAATTTCTTTGGTGCGTTGGAAAGAGAGAAGAAGAAATCGCTAGACCCCTTCGGAGAAATTGCGATTATTCCCGCACACTCTTTCCATTTTCGATTCCTAACTTTTTAACAAAATTATTTTCGTTCATTCGAAACCATTCTGGCCACAATTTAGAAAACATTTTAACGTTAGTTCTTGACAAACCTGAATACTAATCGCCGTTAATGATAGGTAAGTAAATTTATTTTAGACGTACGTCTGGTGATTCCACAGCCAACTCTGGCGTGTTTTCAAAAAATCTCACGGTATTTAGCGTGCGTATCGGTTAACTATATAAAATCGACTGTGTCCCTTGCCCTAGCCGAAACTGAAACTTTTCAAATAGCGTCTGCATACCACCGCGACCTAAATCGTCTGAGCTTAGATAAAAGTCGATGCAGGCAAAACTTTAATTTCTTATAAAATATGAATGCTTTATATCTTTATTTAATTTAAAAAAATATGTACATCTAACAACCTGGGTGATAATAACACTTAGACATGTGGACAGGGGCGATTGCCATGCTCAAGAAAGCATCACTTCACTGGAGCCCATTTTTTGGGCGCTAAACGCTTCACTGGAGCCCGATTATTATACTCAACGTCCTCATCGTACAATTCACGGTTCCAGTGAAGTGGTGTTTCGGAATTCTGTAAATCCCAGTCCGCGGGAATTTCACCCCATCGACGCTACTGCATGTGAGCGTGTGAGGGATGGTTTATGAAATCTTGTCCATTCGTTCGGCGAATGGTACTACTCTCCATGAAACAATGGAGAAAATATATGGCTTTGTCCTGTCGTGCGTTGAAGACTAAAAACAAAGAGAGTCCTTGTGTACAGGCGTAAAGATACGATGTTTTTGATGTGTGTATATGTTTGTATTAGGATATGTGGTGCCGTGTATAGACGAGACTATGTGTCATCAGTATTATTTTTGATTGCAGAGGCCGCCTTCTTCGTCGCTATCGTACGGGGGCCCCGTGAACGACGACGTGAGGTCGCCGGGCACTCCGGGCCCCCTATCGCAGCCCCCCGCCTCGCAACAGAGCATCGACGGATCAGATCCAGGTAAGCGAAAGCGGTCGCCATGCGGTGCTCGTTCTTCTTCTTCTGCGTCGTAGTGGGCCGTGGTGTGTAAGCTAATGCTGCGCGATGTAAATTCATGAAATATTCATACGCCAGCGTTCGTCACGAATTGTTTATTATAAATAAATTGTTCGCTAACTTTGTCGGGGAGACGTGCCTGCCATGCTAATGCCCTCTCCGCGCCCCTCGCCGCCAGCCCGCTTCGCGTTATTACGCCGGGCTCCTATTAATGACCGATTGTAATTTCGTGTAAGCAAATGAACAATTATCGATTTAACCATTAGCGTTATCGGCTAATGCATCTGAAGAAGCGCGAACTCTTCATTAGTCGCTGGCTTTCAATTACATCGTACTACTTTTATTATTAGCTCGTCACGAGGGGGGAGACATTATGCTCGTTTCCCGTGTTCCCTGTGGGACGACCGGGCCTTTTCCAGAACACAAGTCTCACTCAAATGCATATCTATTTATTTTTTTTTTAGGAAAAGTTAGCATTCATGGTTGAGTATCATTCGCAATCTAATTGGCGTCAGGAGTGGGACTTTCTCTGCTGATAAGTACACGTGCACTTAATTTGCGAAGAAAAAAAATTTGATAGCAGATGCGTTTAGTAAGATCTCGTTGCACGTGCGCTTCATGGTTAAAAGAGAAAATTCCAGACCCAGAAGTCGACGTGTTTTAAACCACATTTTAATAAACTACTTGCGGTAGAGCAAACGGAAAGTAATGGCTACCGCTTAGCTGAACGCAGCCACGTACATACCAAGCATGCCTAGTAGACGCTTCGCCTCTGAAATATTACTTTAATCACTGCTGATGGGTACTAAATTTATAAAAATGAAATCGACTTCCTTCGGTACTATGCAAGTTACTACACAGATAACTACTTAAAAGTGAGAATACAAACAAAAAATGCAACGGATCCCCTTCGATTGTTCCTAATTGATACCGTATGATCAAAAATATAGAACGCAATGTAGAAAGGATAGAAACTCGTTTTAAAAAATGTGTCACACACGTGATCTTTGAGGTTAATTTAAAATTTTTTTGTCCAAAAGGTCAGGCAGAATATAATAACTACACTGGTGCTGCCTCTATTAGCTCTAAAAATGTTAAAAGTTTCCAAGGTCTTTCAGATGACTTTTGTTCTTCTGTCATGCATTGAAAGCGTAAGCGCCTGACACACTTATACGAGCGGTTTTAATAAACCGGTAAGTTTTATATATAATATAATAATTAACTTAGTTTAACAATTACACCGTGAGTTCAAAACGTAATTTCATTTGACTTGGTCATAGAAAGCTAGATTCTGTTGTAAAAACCGTTGTAATTGCCGCCTAATTGGATTTGCTAAATAAATTTATGACAACAACGGTGAGTTGATGAGCGATGACAGTTGAGGAATTATCAAGCTTGCTGCGGGTATTACTTTTCTTTTCATATTCCTCTTCATATTATTTTACAATACTTCTTAATCGACGTTTCGCGATTTGGTGGTGACACTTTTTTCCACATTTTATTTATAAACAGGTATTGTTACATAACTTCTCGTTAATAAACACTATTTAAGCAAGTGTTTTAACTTATCAATGAAATGGTAGTGATCTCGGTACATTGTAAAGACTTTTGAGGTTATAAACAGTCACCATCCATTGGTTATCAAAGGCTTCAACGCCCAAAATTTAAATAAAGTGTCAATTTTTTGGATAAATTATTATACAGCGTGGAACAATGCCATTGTCATCTAGTTACCTTTGCATTACCCATGTAAAATCACAAAGAGCCACTCTACGATACTAAAGAGGCAGTGCTTACCCTAATATATCAAGTATTCATCATTATTCATAAAGTGACTTATTGCGATGGGTTGATTGCTACGAATTTATTACAATTACATTAACTCCTGGACAATAACCGATACCTGGTTGCAAGTTACGCTGAGAAGTCAACAGGTGCGTCGTAGTGGCGATCTCGAGGAAATGGAATGGAATGGATTCACAGCGTAAATAGTCGTACCTCTCGGCATAGGAAAAAACAGAAGAAAATGTAGAACCCCGTCTGATTGTGTGCGCTATGAAACCAACCGCCAAAGTTCCACAGCAAGCGCTGATATATTCCAGAAGAACTTCCGTCACTCGCTTGTCCAAGTTAGTGTTTGAGACGCAGCAAAAGAACGAAACGTACTTGATAACAGATATATTGAAGCACACGCTAACTTAGAACAATAAGTACACCAGTCTTCAGGGTTTCGAATAATCTAAATACATCAAAACCAAAACGGTTCAATGATTCAATACGATAATCTAGCCTTGAGGGCCTAGAGTAACCTAAATACTTCAAAACCGAATAACGGTTCGATGATTCGTTACGATGATCAACTTAAACAACGAACAAATCGTGAAATCGTGAACTGTGAAAGGGTAGTTCAATCTTCTTCAATTAAACATGCCCTAAAATTCACGAGAAATCGTTAAGCTAATGTGCCGAGAATATTTACGTAAAACAAAGAGGTTATGTTCTCCATTTTTTGTTGTTGCAGGGCAAGAGTGAAGAAGTGAAGAAGACAGCAATGTCGCTCCGCATAAAATTTTTTATTTACACGACGGGTTTCGCTTATTATAACTAGTTTTTTCAAATCTTTGGATTTTTCAAAATCGTAACCCCCGCCCCCTTTCTCCTTATCTGACGATCTCTTACCAATCTTTCTTTTAAGTTTTAAGTTTACTTTTAGTACTTCTTTGCATATTAAGTTGGTGCTCCTGCGCTCGCCCACATGCACACATGTATGCCCATGTAAGTCCCGCTTTTATTTTCAAAATTACAAGATTCTTTATTCTTTTATTTGTAAGTTAGGCACTTGAAAATGATTTGTAATAAGCGAAACCGGTCGTGCAAATAAAAATTTGATGCAGAGCGACATTCCTGTTTTCTTCGCTCTACGTGAATTAATTAAATTGCGTTAATTAAAGAACAGATTACACTTTTGAAGTTCCAGCCGATTGGCGTTGCAGCGTGAGATGTCAACGGCGAGACGCCCTCTCTCGTGAACGCGTCAAACTCCGGTCAATGCCATCGTACAAACTATCGTACGTACATCAATGACGTTCGAGCAGGTACGTCGTAGTGGCGACCTCGAGGACATGGAACATTCACAGCGTATAGAGTCGTACACCTCCCAATAACAGAGGGAAATGTAGGAACAAAATAAAGAAATCATTTACAAACGTGGCCCACGCTTAAACATCGTAAGCTACATCAGATTCTATGGCAGATGTGGCTAATCCGCTAGAAAAATTTGCACAAAAGCAACTCAAATGACACGTAGGGCTTATATAATTCCAGATACACTGTTCTATATAGAATTTTACAACTCACACACAAATTTAGGTGTGTTCACCTTAACATGCCAAACGGTAATGTCCGGCAAAGCTGGAAGCCGACGACGCAGGAATTGGCCCTCCATCAGCCAAATGGCAAGCGACAGGTAAACGGGATAAACGTGGTTGCCCAAGACCAATGAAAAGCCTTGATTTCAAACGGCACGAGAACGTCACTTCCGGGACGCAACGTTGCCACCTTACTAAACCAAGAACGTACAACACGTGACTGCCGAAATCTAACTAGGAATTAACTCGTAACATGAGATAAATGCAAAATTGGGAAAATTTATACGTGAAAAAATTCCAAATGTAACTAGGTGAGGATTATTTTGTTCCACAGTGTAAGAAGCTGCACGAAATAATTTTTTTGCATCAAAAGTTAAAGAGGGATGAAAATTACAGGGCGGTATATGCTCTTTTTTTCCTGCTTTTCACTGCGAAATTATTATTTAGTGACCGCTTTCTTCAAGAATTACAGTTTTCTCGGGTGGTAGTTCTGGCAGTGGTAGTTATTTTGGTCGAATAAGAGCACTGTAAATACCGATTGTTTCATGGAAGCTTGGAAGAAGCGATTTAAGGGCAGAAGGTTCAATTACAAAACAAAGGATGCAAACGTAATTCACTACGTTTTTATTTAAATAATTTATTAGTATTAGTAAACTCGATTTTCTTTGTTGGAAGAAATGAATCATGGTTTCCGTGTTTCTTTTTCAAATTCTATTGCTGGTTATTTTGATTTCCAAATAATTAAGAACGCGAATTGCTCTGTGACCTCCCCTTCTTGTTTAATCTGCGTAGTTTTCTTTTGTAACTAGAGAACGGAATCACGTACATGAGACAGGTGAAAGGGAGCCGCAGGAGTTGACGATCACGCGCTTTCGCGTTCTCCCTTGATGTGAATACTCCAGCCTTCAGTTCAACGCAGTTAGTGATGGGCAATATCGTGATATATCAATATCACTGTGAAATCGCAGTTTCAGGTATTTTAACTGTGAGGTGATTGCAAATTTACGGTATCAAAAAGTGATACTTTTGAAGAGTTTGGCCGAAATCGCAGTTTATACTTGGATGGAGCGTCGCGTTCGCGTACGCCCATAAAGTCGACTTTCCCTTAACGCCATAAGGAATGTACCCGCAGGATGCGACTTCCTGCCTTATTGGCATTTGCGCTTCCACAAATAGGCAGCCAGGCGTTCTCGTGCAACACACATTTCCGCGGCCTTTCGTTAAACATTGTAACAACTTATTAAGGCTAAGTTGCTCAGTGTCCGATTAAGGCCCGATCTTATCACCTCCTGATAAATTTAACCGTCGGTTAATATCCTGGGAAACTATTGTAAGCACAATGTTTTCCAAAGATATTAACCGACGGTTAAATTTATTAGGAGGTGGTGAGATCGGGCCTTAACCGGCAATTTATTAACTGCTGGTTAAGTATCACATCACAGTTTAAACCTTCAGTGAGCAATTCAGCTGCATCGAACTAGTAAATTTAGATTAATAAGCATTATCGGCTGAAACATGCAGTGCGACAGACACGTTACTTATAAATAACAAGGAAATTTCCATCACTAACTACGATGAATTGAAGATTGAGCACTCACGTCAAGGCAGAACGCGAAAGCACGTGATCGCCAACTCCTATGTCTCCCTTCCACCTGTCTCATGTACGAGGTTCCGTTCTCTCTATTTATAACGATTAGGTCTTGTTTTTACTGTTGGAAGATTTGGCTGTTTGATGAAAGTGGGTGCAGTTCTTGATCTTCTTGCACTTAAAAACAAGAAAGGAAACGCGTGAACTTACTTCTATCTACCCATTAAGTATCGTCAACTCTTATGTAACAGATCTATTATGTGGTATGATATTATATGATAATGCTGTATCACGAAAGTTAAAAGGAGATACTACATAAAAATTCTTAAAAGCATCAATCGAACGATCGGTATATGTACATATAATAAAGAGATGTAGCTGTGTAATAACGAGATGAAACTGTATGTTGAGATTCTATCTATGTCAAGATGCCGTTTTAATGTAGCCGTAACCATAAAAGTTTACAGTACAATTTTCATATGCATTGATTTGAGTTGCATTGCATTTGTTTTAAGTGAAATTCCAACTTTATTCAAAATTTAAGGCCGCTTTCGTACTGAGATTTTAAAGATGCTTTGTAATTGAAAATATTTTTGTATTCTATCTATCCTTAAAGTAACTTTACTTTTACATTAAGGTCTCCTTAAGTCCTGTTATGAAAAAAAAATCGAACCTTTAATAGAATGTTTTTGATATGTTTAAGAATCATTCTATGTCTATTAGGCTTATGAGGACAACGGAACTTTATGATTATTTGTATGTGTATGTATTATTAATACTATAAGTTTGAAATTTGTAACATTAAATAATGGTACAAACAGTCATTCTAAATTTACGTGCGCACCCCAATTTTAAATGGGGAAGGGACGATTCACCGTCGCCAACTCGCCTTCACCTATTCACCGTCGCCAATTCGTCGTAGAACCAATTCGCCATGGACCCAATTTACCGTCCATCCAATTCGCCATCGCATGTTACTGCTTCATTTAGCTTGATGAGCTTTAAAACACTTTCTGACTATTTTAGGTATCCAAGTTATACCTACGAGTTGAATGAAAATAACTATAATTGTTTCGAAGTAAATTAAAACAGACTACACTATTATTTTTCAGTTTCCAACCAAAACAAATTCTTAATTAAAGTACGACCATCGTAAGACACAAATTGATGCTGTTAGCACATAATCATAATTATAATTTTTTTTTAATGGAAGCCCCAATTTTTTTATAATTTTAAATGACGAGCTTTCATGAATCAACATCTCGAAAGCAGTCGACTTTTCATGTGTAGTGATTTTGATTTATGTGAAAATCAATATAATTTTGAGCAGAATCTGAAAATATTAAAAAAAATGCACGGATTTTGCGCAAACACCCTGCGGAATAAGAAAATACTTCCTGGAAGCGTAAAAAATTTTATCTGTTTCTTTATCTATGTATCATATTTATTTAATGACAAATTATTTTATTTTCCATTAGCTTTTTTTTATTAATAATAATCGTATATTATTATTTGGATATGTACCTGCATTTAAAACTTGTAAAAATCGTTCACGGCGAATTTACCGATGGCGAGTTTGCCGACGACGAATTGTACCTACGGCGAAACGGCGAAGGTAAATTGACGATGGTAAATCGGCGACGGCGAATTGTCCTAGAGCCATTTTAAATACCTTATTTCATAGTTAGTCTGGCGACCAAATCTGAGTATACGTATGGTAACGTGAATATCAGCTTCCTGCAAGCTTATAAGTTTCCTTTCGAGATACTCAAACTTTTCACTCGCAGTATTCATCATCATCTCGTGGCACAAATGCACCTTGGTTCCGTGTTTATTTTCTTAGGAGCGTCGTACTTCCCATTAAAAAAATGGTATCAGGAGTGGGATAAAGATTGCTGAAAATCCAGAACTGCAGTGAAAATGTACAAATGTTTGACACTTGTTATTTAACACATCCGAATCATGACCAGATAACTACTTCTCTTCTGTTTTTAACCTAGACAAACTCGCGAATTTAACCGAAAGTGTATGAGTGCCACTAAATGTCATTTATGAGTGAAAGTGCTATTTCCTACGTAAGAGTCTCCACCTGAAAACAATGTAGTGACCACAAACTCGAGCTCGCTTTATGACCTGTGCCGTGGACGAGCAACGTTTCAGGTAATAACAGCGGCGACAATGGCGACGCGTTGCGAGAGCGTGCGGTATTAGCGATGCGGCTGGTGCTTTACGATCGTATCAGTCGGGAATCAAAAACGCGTGTTAGTTATGATCATGCGATGACGTGCGCTAATGCGGCCGTAATAAATTCAGATTTGTGCGTCAGATATATGTACGTGTGCGTTCGAACATCGAGCCAGCCCGATTACACATTGTGGTGACATTAGTTTAATTCAGCGTCGGCTAATGAAGCTTTACGAGTCGTGGCGGCCACGTGACCTGACTGACCATTGGAAAAAAAAGCAAAGCCGAATGCGGCCGTCCGAAAACTTTCAGTGTACACCTCGTATATACGTATATGTCATGGATCCGATCTGTCAAGCACAGGTAGTACACAGGAAAAGAAAAGAGAAAGTCTAGATACGTAAGGGGTCTAATGTCCGTAGTTTTTGAGATAAAACGCATTGAAGATTCAGATATAAATTGGTTGTTGGGCGCTAGTAGAGCTGTATTGCGTCACAAGAGCAATGAACTCGCGTGGAATAGAACGAAACACTAGCGTTTACCTTGAAATGAAACTGTAAAACGTTTTCATTTATGGCTTTCTGCGGAAAAAAATGTATAATACTCAATTCATTCGTTCGAATTTCGGACTTGTCTGTGTATACGTAAGAAATGAATCGTGATTTCCATTTTGGATTCAAAGGAAGTTGATTTTTGAAATGCCTCTGCATTATTTCTCGCACGACCTTAGTGAATGCGCTCCTAACGGGTCGGACACTTATTCTGAATCACCCTGTATATGAGTAAATGAGAGCCGTCGCCGTTAAAAAATAACGGCGAGCAAGAAGTAGAATGTAAATTATTTTTTCGGATGAAAGCTGTTAATTTAAAAAATATGTAAATCCGGGCGGACAGGGAGGGCCGTAGGCTAAAACGTTTTCTCATGTCGTTCCACCTATTCACGTCGGTGTCGTTACGACTATCTAATTTTTATCACACGTTTTTGACGTGTATTAATTATGGTGCCGGTGCGGTACGTTTCCGAAGCCGTCTGTTCATTCTCATGCGGAAGGCGTCCTGTCGAATCGGGCCATTAGAATTCTAAAGGCGGCTTCGCACTCGGGCGAAAATAACAACCAGACGCAAGGTCGACGCTTTTCCACTACTCGCATTTTGCAACACATTTTTTTTACAAATGATGCACCTAGATTCAAGTTCCCTAAATAGACAATTTAATGCTCATGTTAATAACAGTCTTAAAAAGTCACATGATCTCATTTGTATACGTAGACAGAGATGGTGAAGTAATAATAATAATAATCATCATCATCATAAAACACTAAATTACATTACCTTTACAGAAGGCATTATAATCAGGGTTACCAGTGTGAGGGTAATTACTAGCCATTCTAACTTTAGCTTCCTTTCCACTTATTTCATTTCATATAGGAGTTATTGACATTTAATTTCTTCCCAAAATCGAAATTAAAAATGGAACGTTGTGTTTATTTTTTTTTCTTCTTTGCTAAATGTATGTGTAACGCAAACAAAAAACATACATAATCGGTGAGACCACGTAAAACTACGTCTAGTGTTAAAATCAGATGTTTCAGTTTGTGTTTAATTTCTAAATGCCCTCAAAATCGAAAGTTGCATTTTTTTGTTGCACGTTTACCCCACTTGACCCCTAGGTATCGCGAGGCCAACGCGAGGACACGCTGTACATGTGACATTTGTAATAAACTTGGATTCAAGTTAATCAGTTTCAATTCAATTAACAGGAACTAATTATTTCAATTCACCTAATACCCTGAATAAACACCCAAGTCGGAGATCTCCTTGGAATATCCATTGCCGTAGGCCTAGTTTCACACACACTGTGTTTCGCTTTACAACTGCACATCCACCTGAATTTTTTGTTTAGGCCCGGTTTTTCCATCACAGTTTAACTTTAAGCTTCGTTTTATTCCCATGGTAACAATTGTTGAATAAAACGGAGCTTAAAATTAAACCCCAATTGAAAAACTGGCCCTTAATCTGTTAACAAGTGGATTAAACCTAGCACCATCGAAAACAATTTGCAAAAAAAATTAAGAAAACATTAAGCCTTGCTTACTCACGAAAAATCATTAAAAAAAGTTGTTTGTAATTGTGAAGTAATGTGAGAAATATGTATTAGTTTTTAATTATTTCATTAACAGCAAAATAAGCCACTGAAATCAGTGTCGGGACAGATAAGAAAATTTTATGTAACAGTGTTTTCTACTGACCTCCACTTATGCACTCAGAGTATCTTTAACTCATTTTATTACATGAGGTTAGAAGAAGATAGAGATACTCTGAGTGCGCACTCACTGCATAAGTGCACGTTCTTGGAAAATGCCATTATATAACAGATAATAGATAAAATTCTGAACAAATTTAGGTAATAGATTAAAAATAATTTTCATATATGTATCTAGCAGTTTCCTTGTCCGTTTAAATTGCCAGTCAGATTGTCAGGTTTTGATTTTTCTTTGGTTAGCGTTAAAACTGTTGGTAAAATTGATATCGAAATGCTTTCCATGGAAAAATCATTTAATATCAGTGAAATAAATTAATGAATCGATTCTATAACTCTGGGCTGCAGTCCAGTTATAGAATCGATTCCTTAACTGATCAGAAATCAGAAATAAATTAATATAAAGAATTTATAAAACGTCTACGTACAGCTCCGAACCCATAAAGCGGGAGTTTATTTGATCTTAGTCCTAAATTCAATCTTTACATTTTAATAAAATGAAGAAATTCCGTTTATATCAAAAATTATAACAAACAAATACTAAGTACACATATAACAGTTATTTCATTTACAATTATAGTCGCGGAAAATAAAATGAAACAAAATCAGGATTCTTAATATTTGGTTATTTCTGATATTAGTAAATTAATTATAAGGGACACGACTGTCATTAAGGAAACTTAATTCACGCGATCGAAATAATAGAAATTTCGCCGTAAGCCTTGTCTTGCTTTATAATCCCGCAACTGTACAGGGTGGTTTAATTTCGATGTCTCTTATGGAAATCTCCGTAACTATAAGAGATAGAAAAAAACTAGTGGCCGAGTCTCGATCTCTTTTTTGGAGATTAAGTCAACAGCGTAAACAAAAATCTTCTTTTGTTTTCAAGTTATAGTCAAAAATTGACATTTTGGTTTTTGTTTTTCGTGTTTTTAATAAAATATAACTCAAGAGAAACAAGAAAAAGAAAGCTTAAATTAGTTCTAATTTAGTTATAATTACCTTTATGTTTATCGAAACAACTTGTATTTTAGTGTAAAATCATGTTATCTTTTCGCTTCTCTTGACAACTTGTTTATTTACATTTTTTCACTCCTGACGAAACTATGAAGCGATAGCGAAACGTAGAGCGATTTCACAGTGTCCGTTTTAAAGTTTAAAAACTATTTTCTCTCACATATTTCATCGAACAAGAGTCGACTTCAATTATATTTTTTATTGAAGTCGTTTCTTGTCCGATGGAGATTGTATAAAAATTGTTTTCAATTTTAAAAAGATATTTTGAAAATTACAGGAACGTTCAACGTTTCTTTCTAACGAAGCTATAAACCGATAGTGAAACGTTGAGTATTCGTGCAATTTTGACTGTTTAAAGATTGAAAACAATTTTTAATTGAATGATCATTTTCAATAGATAGTTAGACAGGAACTCTTATTAGAACGGTCGCTGAAAACGATAAGACGGAAATTTGTAAATTAACGCGAACACGAATTTATTTACGCAGCCAAAACTTTGAAAATATTTGAAAGCTTGTTAAAATTTAATAAAATAAAAAATCTGCTCCGTATTGAACCCAGCCTACTGAGACTACGACATTTACGCAAGGATAATAATAAAAATGACAGTTTTTCCTATTAATTATAAGAAATAAACCCAACAAAGTATATATTTTTGAAAACAGAAAAAAAATTTCTATTTAATGAGGGTATTGCCTACTATGATTCCTATTTAAAAAAATATAACTTTATGTTATAACTTGAAAGTTTAAGTAAATATTAAAAAAGCAACTACACCACTGAAATGTATTCCAAAAAATGTCCTAATAATGATCAAACAGTTTTCTAATATCTCTAAAAATAAACGAGATATGACCGAAAAACGAAAAGTCGAAAATGTCAATTTTTGCCCATAACTTGAAAACAAAAGAAGATAGCCAATTTTTGTTTACGCTTTTGACTTAATCTCCAAAAAAGAGATCGAGACTCAGCCACTAGTTTTTTTCTATCACTTATAGTTACGGAGATGCCCATAAGAGACATCGAAATTAATCCAGCCTGTACATAAAAAAAAACTTGTTAATAAAGGTGTTATGCAGTTGCTGTTGCGGAATTGCAATTATCTATTCTCAGTTATTATATTTGTTAGTCCGATATATATTTTAGACAGATAAAAAAATTTCAGTATTTATCTAGATAGTCCCAACGCTGGCTGAAACACACAGAATCAGAAAAAAATCTTCGTTTAAATCAGGGGTTCCCAATCTTTTCCAAGGTTCGACCTCTTACAAGGAAACAAAAATTTCCATCGACCCCCTTTCAAATTAAATAAATCTTTTTAAAACTGACATACCAAGGCTGGTTTGCATGCCAACGTTTAAGGAGGGATTAAATTTAGGCCTGAGTTAGAATGTGACTCTCTTTACCATGTACAGCATAATGTGTGACAGTCTAACTTCGGCTTAAATTTAATCCTGGTCAAGCCTAACAGTTTTAAATTTAAATTCTGTTAAATTTTTTAAATTATAAAGCAACTTGGTTCGATTAGACTTTATCCTATATTTGCATTATCGATTTAATTTTGTCTTGTTTTTGTTCCATTTGTTCAATGTCCAAATATTCGTTCGATTTTTATGCACCGTTCCTCCAAGCTTATTAAAGGTTAACCTTATAGAATTTTTATTTTCGTTTTATCTTCATCGCCGATCGTATTTTCCTTTTTTTTCCCTTTTCCAATTCCTTGTTTGACTCTATTTAATTATATTTTTAATATAATCAATCGATAGACCTTTGTTTTTCTTTCGTGCGATTTCATTTGATTTGTTCTCATCATAGCATCTTTTAATTTTGTTTTTCTTTTGCTTGATTTTGTTTCACGTGGTATTATTTTTTTAATCAACGATTGACCGTCTTTTGCTTTTTCTTTTCTTCTTTTATTCTGTGACCTCGTTTGACTTATTTCCATTTTTGTTAATTATAAACCGATCCAATCATCTTGATACGATTTGACTTTATTTTTTATGTTTGCTTTATCAGTTCGATTGTCGTTTGTTTTTTTTTTGTTTCCTTCTGTTCAAACTTTCAGTTAAAAATCCGTCGCCCTTGATTCAATTTTTTATGCACCAAGCTTAAGCTTGAAGGTTAATTTTATAAAAATTTATTTTCGTTTTATCTTCATCGCCGACCGTATTTTGTTTTTTCTCATTCCTTATTTTACTTTATTTAATTCAATTTTTAATATAATCAAAATTGGTAGACCTTTGCTGCTTTGCTTTCATGCGATTTCGTTTGATTTGTTTTTTTTTTCTTATTTCTCCTCATATCATCTTCTATTTTTACTTTTTCTTTTATTTGATTTTATTTCACGTGATATTATTTTTTAACCAACGATTGACCGTCTTTTGTTTCATTTTTTTGCTTTTGCTCTGTGACGCCGTTTAGCTTATTTCATTTTTGTAAATTATAAACCGATCCAATCATCTTGAGTCGATTTGACTTTACATTTGCTTAATCATTTTGTTGTCTTTTGTTTCTTTTTTCTTTAATATCAAAGGATTTTCCATGAGATTAGTGACTAGTAATTAAGATTTTGAATAAAATTCGTCGAAAGAGAAGCCTGGAGTCACTTAAAAAAATGTTTTACAGTGCCTCGAGACTTCTTCCTCGACGAATTTCATTCAAAATTTTGTTTTTCTTTTTCCAAACTTTCGGCTAAAAATTCACCAATGCTTTTGATTCGATTTTTTAAGCACCATTCCCTAAGCTGAGGCTTGAAGGTTAATTTTCTAGAACTCTCTGTGAATTATAAACCGATCCAATCATCTTGATTCGATTTGATTTTATTTTTTATGTCTGCTTTATCAGTTCGATTGTTGTTTTTTTTTTGTTTCCTTCTGTTCAAACTTTCAGTTAAAAATCCGTCGCCCTTGATACAATTTTTTTATGCACCATTCCCCCAAGCTTAAGCTTGAAGGTTAATTTTATAAAAAAAAAATATTTTCTTCTTATCTTCATCATCGATCGTCTTTTGTTTTTTTTTCTGTTCCTTATCTGACTTTATTTCATTCAGTTTTTAATAGAATCAATTGATAGACCTTTGCTGCTTTGCTTCCACTCGATTTCGTTTAATTTGTTTTTGTTTCTTAAGTCTCATCATCTTTTAATTTTGTTTTTGCTTTTGTTTTATGTTATTTGACAAGACATTATTTTTTAAATCATTCTTATTTGACTTTATTTAATTCAATTTTTAATAATAATCAATTGATAGAAAGAACTTTGGCTTTCTTTCATTCGATTTCATTTGATTTGTTTTTTTTTTCTTAACTCTCATCATATCATCTTTCAATTACGTTCTTTCTTTTGTTTGATTTTATTTCACGCGATGTTATTTTTCATCTTCAATTGACCGTGTTTTGTTTTTTTTCTTACTTTCTTTCTCTACTCGATTTGAATTAATTTTATTTTACAATTTAATTCCGTCGATTGGACGTCGTTTTCTTTGCGCTAGCATTCGATTAGGTTTGATTTCATTTATTTAATTATTAACTGATCCGATCGTCTTTTTTTTTTCTTTAATACTGGCCGACTACATTTTTTATCGTCTTCGTTAGCTTTTATGTCGATTTGTTAGTTTCACACAATTTTCTTTTATTTTTGTCCTTTACTTCATCGCGATGAGAACTTAAGTGCAATAATTGTAACTGCGTTAATATTTATTTCTACTTAATTTTTATTGAAGTTATTACTAATTATCATTAATTAAAGTCCAGCTTTGTACATGATACGGAATTTTATAAAAACTTTTATTCAAGTTATTAAAGTTTAATTATCAGAACATTATAATTTAATAATAATAAGTGCCAATTAAAGCCGAATACTATCTAAGAAAAAATACTGTCCCATTTTATATTATGTTCCTAACACTGTAATTCAAATTTATTTTATTTACATTATTCATAAATCTTCTGCTTTTTTATTAAATCATTGAGATAGGCCTCCACTAGACATGATTTTAAAATCCCGAGGAGGTTCATCGAGCCCCAGCCGATCCCTATAGGTTCATCGACTCCTTTCAAGCCTTTCATCATCGACCTCTTGAAGATGGATATCATTTCGGTTTAGAGCCCTGATCTAAATGTTTTACCAAGTCTTTATCATGCCGTATTCATTTTTTGATGCGGATTTTTCCTTCCATGGGACACTTATTTCTTATCATTATTACATTTTATTAGAGCTTTACGCCAATGTAATAACTTTAAAAATAACCGACGATAGTTTATTCTCATTATTATTATTTAGATGTCTTGCGAAATCACGAGATGGCGCGCATTGTTTCTCACTTGCGTAAACTAAAGAGAGACAGCGTCTCCTAAACTTATCTCGTTGGTAGATTTGATTACTTCTTTTTTGCTTTCTACGAGAGTCAAAGAGATTTAATGTAATATCTCTTTTTTTTTGTTTTAGTAAAATTGAACGGAGATTGTTTTTCTGTGGAGAGTCGCTTCGGCGGTGTGATTGACTTGGGGCCGTGCTTTATCGCGTTCGGGTTCGATTTTTTCTTTGTTTCTTCCGGCGGAGATAGCGAGAGCGTTTTCGGCGGCGTCCCCAACGAAATTTTAATCGAAAACGTTTCCGCCGATAACCGCCTCTTGAAGAAGAGGAGTATCGGGCGGGCGGCGTCGACGGCGCGGTCGGGTTCGGAGGTTATCTCGACTCGGGAGCACAAGTTCTCAGTGATTGATTCCAGGGCCGGTATAATTGACCGACTATTGTGTGTACGGTTCACAATGGCTTATCGCGAACAGCTAAAATTAAATAAACAATATTTCGAGAGGAGTTCTTGCCTGGCTGGCTCGCCTTCGCGAGCAGGACGAATTATGCTAATTGAAGACGACGGCGACAAGACACGACGACCGCAACATCGACGGTTAAATATAAACGATGATCTTTAATTAGCGCGCGAAATTATCTGCTTAATTTCTCGGAATTCGCCGCGCCGCGAATCTGCTCGTTGACCCCTTCAAGGGGCCATTTGCATTTGCCGACGAGAGAGCACGATGGCCGACCCGATGGCATTTTTAGGCTGGCCGAATTTGGAACTCGGACGAACGGATGTTTTCTAGTCTACGGTACAAAAGTCGAAATTCCTCTTTCCTCGAACACCACAAGCGAAAACAAAAACAACAGGCAAACAAAAGATCATAAACTAAATTTAACAGTAGCTTCAAACTAAGAAGAGAAGTTATAACTGATCAAGCACGTTATTGCTAGACTGAACTACATTTTTTTATTTTTCTGCCATTAGCTAACGACAAGATACTCTCTTAACCAAACCACAATTCTTCATTCGTCTGCCATTATATAACAACAAGATACTCTCTTAACCAAACTACAATTTCCTTTCCTAATCCCTTCATTCGTCTGCCATTAGATAACGACAAGATACTCTGGTAACCAAATCAAGAGCGAAATAAGGAAGTCAACACTTGTCTTTGTTCTCATAGTAATCGGAACTTTCTTTTTATTTTTATAATTTGCGCACAATTTAGTTCCCTCGAAAATGAGTAACACGTTTATGTACGATTGAACCCCTTATTGATCCGTTTAAATATGGGCCCAGCCCGCTAAGATTTTAAGTTTTTATCGCGTTTTATATAAAATTGATATCGATTTTAATAAGCGCCATCTGCCGAGCGTGTCCGTTAAGTTTCTTAATTACGTAATTGTCACTGTTTTCATATTCGAAATTACTCTTGCGCGAGTGGCGGTAGCACGTTAGATGCGGATGAGTAATGCGGACGATAAGTTTAAGAGCAAACGACGAGGAATACCGTAGCAGATATCTTAATTAAAGTTTCGAATTTATTCCCGGCGGGGGCGGCGACGAGATGAAACGTGGCTCGCCGGCGCGGGAGCGGCGGCAACCTCCCGATATGTGTCCGGGCGCGAAATAAAAGAGCGCCGTTTGTTAAATTACACAATTTAAAAAGTTCGCCTCGTGAAATGAATAAGTAAGCGCGCGGCGGAACCGAACTCATTTCCATTGGGATGGCGCCGTCGTCGACGTCATTTGTTTTTATCAGCCGTCCCCGGAGAGATGAAGCGGCGTCGTTAGCGTGCGACCGACCGGTTCGAATTAACAACGGCGAGTGAATGCCGCCTAATTCCATCTGCTCCCAGTGTGAATGGCGTTTAATGAACAAGGGGGTACAATGGACCGGTGCAGGTATTGTGTTTTATAACACACACATCCCATCCAGGTAGCTGCGACGAGTCGGCTCGACCTGGATGCGGTTGGCAACAATGCGCGACGAAGCGAGCTCTCATTTCCTGCCTCGACGCGTCGCACTTTATTCCTTATCTGCACCAAGACGTTCCGGGGGCTCCGGAGGTGTCCGCCGTCGCCGCCGGTAATTAAGCCCGCTATCTGATCGAACCATTACAAAAGACGCAGATCCGATTAATCAAGAGGGCCCTGATGAGTACTACTAGTACACCAGGACGACATCGTCGCGCGCTTTGAATTTCAAATGGCGTGGGGTGGCCGGCGTTTTTACGGAATTACAAAACGCGCCCCCCTTTGTCGAACGTCGCCAGCTCCGTTGTAATGGAAAATAACGTTAAACTGTGACTGGGGGCCGAACAATGCGCATACACAACTCGAGGCCGCATCGCATTGTCCGGGATCAGATAACGCGTCATGCCATCCATCCATCGACTATGGATACATTGCGTCGGGGAGAAGGACGCCGCCGCAAAAGATCAACTCTCTCGGATCTGCGGTAGAGCTCTTGAACGAAGTGCTCTCGACGGTAACGGCATTGATTCACTCTTGTCGCTCCGTATTACACACCGGAGGCTGAGGGTGAAACTTGAAAAACGACACTCGAAATATTTTAAAACTTTTTTAGAATCAAACAGATTCAAATCTAGACCCTAATAGAAACGGTATATTAAGGCGTTGCCACGATCGAACAAACCATTTAGTAAAAATCAGTTGACTTACATTTGAGGCTTATCTACAATTGTCCGGGAACGGGAACCGTAACAAGAACGGCCTAGTATAAATTAGCATTAGTCTCCTCTACAATTTGATTAAAACGTATTGGACGGAAAACGGCGGGCCGGTGAAAAATTGCACTTTTCCACCACCTGACAGACTTTAGTTAGGCTTTGGTATTTACGAGAAGCTCTTCGGATTCTCAAATTTCCTAAAATTTGTAACCAGAAAGACGATTTCAAAACCGTAGCCTATGGACTGCTTAAATTAAAGCTCTAATTCAACGCACGAAGAGACTCGGAAGATGAAAATGAAGATGAAAAATTAATAATACACGGTCTGAGGATGATGAAATGGTCTAAAATTTCTAAGCAGATGCGTGGATTTCACAATTATTTGCAATCGTCTGCGTTTCCTCGCGAGTTTTCGTGAGAATTAAATTGAATGCTTATTCTAACCGTCGAGAAATTAATTTGCTTAGATTCAAGGCTCCTCTGCAACTGTCCGGGAACGGGAACCGTAACACGAACGGCCTAGTATAAATTAGCATTAGGTCTCCTCTATAATTTCCCGGGAACGGGAACCAGAACGTTAACGAAGTTAATGAGCATCCACAACGCAAATTCGATAATGCTAATTAACATTGGACCGCTCTAGTGCTGTTCTCGTTACCGTTTCGTTTCCGGACTATCGTATCGTAGAGGAGCCTTAATTTAAACAAAATGAATTTTTAAGGTCTCCCTGAGTTTGGTGTCGAGCGAAAAGAAAATCTGGTTAGGAGTTGCTGAGTTCCCACGAAAAAGAGCGTGCGTGAATCTTTTATGGCCGTTGTGAGTCGTCGTAACGAGAAACCGCAAGGGTAGTTAGAGAGGCACTTGCGGTCGCATAAATCAAACATGTGCAGCCGTTTGATTTGTTTATTTGTGCGGCGTTAAATATTTAGGAGTGTGCACCCCTTAGCCTGTGGCGGTAAAAATAACCGCACGCAACGAAACGGTACGCTCGCAGATGCTCCCCGCTTCCTCAATTCGAATCACACCCCGTTTCGCGAACGAACCGAATGACGCAGAAGAAGAAGAAGAAGCAGTAGCAGCAGCAGCAGAAGATTTCCGGGGCTTCGTTAAGGAGTGGGGCGTTTACGAGACGCGACTCCCTTAATGCCGTTACACCACCTCGACCGCCGCACTTAGCATACAGACGCGCTCTCTCCTTCTTTCCGCCTCGTCAACTTTCGCTCCGATATTTCCGCAACTTCTGCCGAAAATAATCTCCGACATCCGAGACAACTTCGCGCCAAGCCGAACGCCCTTATTTAAACCACCCTCGGTGCTCTGGGGATTGCCAACTTTCAATCGGAACTTGTAACGCTGTTGCTCAAAGACGAAGACTATACTTACCTAAATACGGAATTACCCTGAACTACCAAAAAAAATATCCGTAGCTATGGACATCATTTGTTAGAAGATATTTCAGGTTTGGAGGTTTTCAAATTATAATTCCGTTGAAGGTTTTCTGTTAGGATTGCTTACAATTTTTGTCGCTACTTCGCTTTTCCGTTCGTCGGTCAATTTTGAGTTCAATTCTATTCTACGATTCGATGATAAATAAGTGAATGAGATGAAAGAAAGATTGTCGCTGAATGTCAGTAGAATGCAAAATGCTGGTAATCCGATGGTTATCTGTGACGTGATTGGTGTGGGGCGCAGTGAGCGGCGGCGGCGGCGGCATCGCATCGGCAACAGCGCGCGCGCTATCTTATCTCTCACCCCTTTAGTCGAAGCTGTACCACTAATGGAACTTGTTTAAACAGAAGTGCTCGGGCGCATCTTCCTTCTTTCTGACTTCGCTAATAGCTTGCGGAATGGAATGGAAAACAACTCTCATCGCGGCATACAACGCCCGCGCGCGCCCCCTCCTCGTCTCTCCCTCGCATTCCTCCGCTAAGATGCTTTCAGAATTATTGCTCGCAAACCAAATCCCTTATTTATTTATTATTATACATCCGAGGTCTTTCAGGCTCGCAACATATTTCAACATTAATGCCGCTCGCTCGCCTGCCCGCGTTCCGGGGGCGGGCGGGCGGGTATAAGCGGGCGAGCGAGCGAGCGAACGCATCAAAAATGTTCGGAAAGTTCGCCCGGAATTTATCATCGCCGCCGCCGTTGTTGATTCAGCAGAGCTGGAATTAGCTCGTCCTTTATTCGCGATCCGAAGCGGAAGCGGAATCATCGTCGCTCGCTGAATTATACGTTAAAAATTGAGGCGGGTTGCGAATTAAAAAATGCATAAATCACATTTGGGAAGACCTCGTTGCGTTAAGTACGGAATAAATTTAATTTCATACATTCAAAGATCGTCTTTCGTAAAAGTTGGAGTTCTTTCATGTTATTCAACATTTACGTCTCTCCTTGTTGTCTTCAGATAGGGCAGTCTTAATTTGAGTTTTGACCGTTTGAGGATTGAGCACGATAGCAAACGATTCCACTCTTGTTATTAATTGCATACGAAATCGACGTTATTATCATTTTGGCGTGGGAAGGTGCGGGGGTGGACTCGCGTGACCGCCGCCATAAGGCGACGGCGGCGGCGAAATGCCGCTATCTGCTGCGAGGCATGGCATGGCAACCAACAGTGACGTTACGCAACGCAAGCCGCTAACGTGTAAACTCGAAAAATACACCTTCGTTGCCATTAATTGAAAACCGCAGGTTGCGAGCCACAAACGACAGGATGTCGTGCACAAAAGAACCGACCGCGACACACATACAAACACACACACGTCCACATACGATAATACCCGGCCGGGCGGGCGTATTTACGCCGACGGGTGGTTTTGATTAAGATGTATTGGACGGGAAACGGCGGGGCGGTGAAAAATTGCGCTTTTCCACCACCTGACAGACTTTGGTTGGACTTCTTTGGGATTTGCGAGAAGCTCTTCAGTTTTCAAATTTCCTGAAACTTGTAGGTATCCAGAAAGACGATTCAGTAGCCTAATACATGAAGGCTGAAGAAATTAAATTTCTAATCCAACAATAAAACTAATAATACGTGTCCTGAGGATGATTAAATGGTCTAAAATTTCTAAAATGATGCGTGGATTTCACAATTACTTGGAATCGTCTGCAACTGCGTTTCCTCTCGAGCTTTTCGTGAGAATTAAATCGAATGTTTATTCTGATGATTTTGCATTTATTTATCTTTTTAAAGCATCAATGCTTAAACAGTGAGTGAAAATGTCCTCCCTTGAATGAAAACTATACTTTAATGACGGCGTTCTCCATTCACGCCAAGCAGTTAATACAATTATGATTGTAAGTCAATTTTTGTTTTGATTTGATTATGAAGACGTTGCTGTTTTAAAAACGGTCCGCCGTAATGTAATTCGAAGGAAGCTGATGTAATAAAACACTAGTGCGAGTTGGAATTTTATTCGTTCGGCGCTGCAGGAAAGTCTCAGCGCCCCACCCTGCTCCACTCCACCCTCGTGCACGCGTATAATATAATTAGCGCCCGAAATCATGGTAACGAAATCTCGTTCGCACCCATTATGACGCATTACCGAGTCCAGCGCCTCCTGGTGCCGATGCACTTCTCTAAATCGCATCGGCTGCCAATGGGGTGGAAAATTCGATTTGGAAGTCGGCGGTATTTGCATAATTGCCCTGCGCCAATTAAAAATGCATGGCACGCCGGCTCCTTCGGTCTTCAATATTTGATGCCCTGTCACTGTCACCACCGCTCCTGACAGCTTCATGTCGCCGCCGCCGCCAACCCTTTTTATTCTTTCATGGCTGTCTCCGGCGCTTTTACATGTTACTACCCGGGAGCTCGCCGCGCCGCCTAAGTGCATCCGGGTGGTTCTTTGGTAATTGTTGGCGTGCTCGGGGAAGGTGTTCGTCGCCACTTAGGCGAGGCGGACGGGGGCGTGCGTTATGGGCGTCGGACATGCACGGGAATCACCACCTGGCTACTGATGGATGCGACGCCCGAAGATAATAAAGCGAACCCCCGGCGTTATTAAGAGGCAATCTTGACTTGGCGCGCGGCAATCCGGAACGGCGCAAATCGGCTTACGTCCGGATCCTCCGCGCTCGCATGCGACTCGTAAAAAGAAATATAAACATTAATTAAGGCGGCCCTAATCCCCCGGTAATAACGGAGGAGAGATCCGAGCGCATTATGCAGCGCGATTGTTATGTGTTGATCAAGGAAACGGCCCGACGCCGTTACGAGGTAATTGCGGGGCGGCTATTGCTTTTTTAACCAAATACCTAGGGTGATAATGGCCCATTACGCCTCCGACTGGATTAATTCGCCGCCCGATTAGCGAATTTCGACGCTTCACGTGTGAAACAGAGCCGATTACGATTGCGAAGAACGACGGACCCCGCAAAACATTCCACCACCGATATTTTTAGAACGGAGAACGTGCGATATTAATTTATGGAACAAAGAAGGCGTGGGAGGGTGTGGCTTTAACCCAATCTTCGAACGCATCTTAATTAATTTAGGATTTATGGCGAACATTCGTTTTCGCTTTGAGGAATCCTTGTTTGGCCTTTATATCATCAACTTACACGAAACTTGTTTTGTTTTTCATTATCTAAGATTAAAAACGAACGAACGTTTCGTCTACTGTACGTGTGACTAACGATCACCGAATAAAACAACGTTCGTCTTCCCCCCACTACATAAAATTAAAAAAATATATTTTTAATATTATTTTCGGTATTATATTTGCCTTATGTTAAACTTTCATTGGTCCGCAGTACATATTTTTTGCGTTAATTTCACAATTATTTGCAATTGCGTTTCCTCCCGACCTTTTTGTGAGAATTAAATTGCATGATTATTCTAAACGTCGAGACTGGTTATAAAACTCGACGTCGCGTCAGCTTTTGTGTCATCTTGTTCCTGCGAAATACACATTTTTTCGTTCACTTGTTATTTCCACGTCTTCGCATACACGGTTGGCTTTCTCTTATGTCATGTCGGCTTTGATTCGTCCAAACCGTCCCGTTCGTATTCCGGGGCGAAACCAAGTTTGGCTTTATTGATTTGTAGCGAGCAATTAGTCGCCGTTCTGATATCCAAGGACACGGTGGTGTGTTTAATTGGAGCAGGGGTGGGGTGAGGGGGTGCAACGCCTTGGTGAACAAGGCATGCTTGTTTTGATACCGATAGGACTTTGTGGAGGTTTTTCCTGCCGCAATTGTAGGGCTACGGCCGGAGATAATTTGGTGTCCTGGTGGATTCAGAACTCTTTAGAGCTTGTCCCAGCTTGTCCTCTTTATCACGGACAGGTATGATGCGATTTTGTTTCTTTTTCCGCGCAAAATATTACTGTCGTGCTTTTCTTTCCATCCAGGCGTACTGACTTTAGAGTTGAGTTTAAGTACAACTCACATTTTTGACCCTGGTTTTGGTTTTGCTTTTGGCTGACCTTTAATAAGGCATCTCCATACACAGTAGAACTTCGCCCTAAACTTTACAAACATTGCTGGCGTCTTCATACGTCAGATTTTGAAGTTAATCACCAAGTGTGATTTACCGCTGAAGTCCGTATCCGCGAGTACAAGTGTTTGGGCAACTCGACCGACATTTGGACGTGTTTCGGCTTTACGACGACCTCTACGGACGCATACGATTAACAAAGGCGGACTAATTAATCAATTATTTGATATTTTCCGACCCCGGATCGAAAAGAATCGGTTGATGGCGTCCTCTGTGCTTCGTTGCACTTTGTATTTTACGACTAGAGTAAACTCACAACGAGTCCGTTTGAAGTCATTTGCAGTCGCGACGTATTTATAGATCAAATTATAATTCAATTCGACGTCAATTTCATGTAACTTATAAATATTTTAGTACGTTGCGCATGTAACAATCGCACGTAAAGCGCATTTGTATTTAAGTTTAGTTTAGAAAGGTGCATCCTCATCTTATGCCGTCGCATATTATTTTTGATGTACATTTCAATGCATTTTAGCGGACATTTTGTTATTACTTGTTGCTAATATTAAATTGTTGGAGTCATTTCCTGGTCATTTATCCTCTCTTCGTCTGTCTTCCTGAAGATTAGATGGCGCTCTGGTATTTTCGCGTTTAAGTCCTCACGTCCCTCACGACTGGGCACAATCTCGTTACGACCCGGTACTGAACTAAAAAGGAACAAGTGCTCGGCCCATGCAAATTCTGATTCGCTATAGTTTGAATAAGTCTTGGTAATTGAAGAGACGAGACGCTGATCAAAGGCAAAAGAAATGAATGCTAACTTTTTGACTGCTCCGCCGCCTGCATTTTGGAGGGCCTAAACAGAGGTCGCTCTGTCTTGGCCCCCTACGGAGAAGACTGGAAGAAAGCGTTCCGCGCTGTTTGCTTTTGAAGTGAAGGAAAATAACTTGAAAAATCTTTCTTTTTGAAAGTCAAAAGGTAGAGGAATTTTTTAGTAGCAGAAGAGAAGTATTCTATTCCCCTTGAAAATTCTGAAAATTGGTAAGGAAAGATAGGTATTTAAACCCCTGCAATTGAGGCAGAATCTCGGTAACGTTTCTCAATAAATCTGTAAGAGATGTTTGTAACAGTAGTAGTGTAATCCTGGTGGCCACGAACGGCAACAAATAAACACGGATTTCCTAGCCGCCTTTTACGAACTATAAAACGCCGTTTCTACAAAGAGATCAAACGTGCCGTTATATATTTATCTAGTTTTATGATTAATTTAACAGGCCGCACGTATTATTTCAGGTTGCCGCTGCAGCGCTCTAAACGATCATCCCTCGTCGCTGTTACGGCTTGTCAACGGCGGCGGTTATCAAATATTCACGCGGCGGCGGAGAGCGACAAGTGTTTTATTTTTAATCCGCGCGTTTTTTTTTTTTATTTTCGGCCCCTCCCGCCGGACGACGCCTGTCCTGCGTCGCGCGATCCGCGAAAGACGAAAGGGCAAAAAAAAAAAAAAATTCGGGCGCTAAATAAATAATCGGGCCGCGCGTAAAACTCATCGGAATCACTTTAATTTCCCGGCAAGTGGTCCTGACGGGGCCGTGAGGAGGTCATTTCGGGCGGAGAGTTCGTAAAAAGACAGTAACAGTGCGGGATTCGCGGTTAAGACCCCATAACGGCCGGGACATAAACTTTATAGCGCATTACACATTCGACACCGGTTGCCTTAATAAAATCGCCTTTGACTGGCTACGAATGCGCGCCCGTTCCTACTTCTTCCTCTTCTACTTCTTTTCTCTACTTCTCTCTAAACATGCACTAAAAATCTGTTACGCTCGTTCCGTACAACAACGCTCCATTTGTGTGAATAATGCGGCAATCAAATTTTAATATTAACATCCGCCCGCACCGACTCATGCACGACTACTTTGTTTCAACTTAAACAGGTTATTAAGATGTGCTTTCTATCTTTCTTTCACTCCCTCATACTATTTCTTTCTTAAAAAGATAGAAACAGAAACTTTCTATGGCATACATGATTAGGTACGTGATTGCAACATCACATCTTAACTTTCAGATCAGATTTTATTTAACAGAATTAATTAGAACTATCTTCCGTCCACGTAATAAAGATACACAAATTATGAGGATTTGGAACAAGCTCCAAAAACAATATTAAGTAGTTGTATGTACATACCTTAATGCTTTACAAATCGTTTGCCGTCCTTGCGTTACAAAAACTAGCAAACATTCGAGCAAAATACTTTCTAACAACATGAAATTGATAGACATCAAAAGTAACAACACCTGTATAAGGTCACAAAGTTCGATTTAGATAGAAATAGAGTGTGATTGTATTTTCCATCCGAGTATCAATATCTCATGTCCGTAGTACACAAAGGTTTCGCTTCCTCATACAAGTATCTTCATTTTAGTTCCCGTACGTACGAATGAAGAATGTTGATGGCACACAAAATCTTGCGCACGAACGGAGTGTGAAATATTTTAATACTGCAGAGAAAAACGTGTTTAGCTTCTGGTTTCCGTTGTCTGCAAGTCATCTTTTAGTTGTTTATTAACTTGCATATCGTTGCATGGGGCTTCGAATACCATTCGCCGTTGTTGTTTGTGAAGAGAATAGGTTGTTGCGCTGTGATTATTTTCGTTTGTTGGCGAACGTGCGTAAGACATTGTGAACATTTTGTGGGTCCGTCGTGAGCGGGTGGAATATATATGGATTTATGGCGGCTCACCTGTACTTTCCCGCACCGTGGCCCCGGCAGACACGCAAGTTAATGGCCACCACACCCACTTTTAGCACGACGCGAACTCATTTATTTTTTGCGTACGTCTCCGGCAGCGGCGGTCCGCTTTAAATGGCTCGCTCAGGTAAGGGCTGTCTCTTAATTAGCTTCGGAACGCCAACGACCGCGTGTGTTAATGAAACTTTGTTGGCAGCGAAGACGTAGCCGTGCACCCCATAAACCGTGCACAGAAGCGGGTCAGCGGGTCCGCAGATTGTTGACCGCAGCTGCAATGCGCGTTGTTTGCAGATATCCATCATGCTCGTCGGAGGCCAACCGGCATTCCATCAAATTAAGATCGCATTCAAACGCAGGCGAAACGCAAATGTGCCGGAATGATGCGACGCAGGGGTGTACGTATACACCAGGCAAATTCGACAGAAAATTTTACGAGCGCCCTTCTCCTCGTCCTTCTGCCTCTTCCTCCCGTCTACTATTTTCGCATTCAAAACTAAAACTGGTCGCGTCCGACATTCCGAACGCTCCTTCGCCTTCCAACACGGCCGGCCTCGAAACGCTCATTTAAATTAAAGCCGGCCCGCTCCACGACTATTCCAGAAATGTGACCGTAGACCGCGAAATTAAAAACAAAACGTTTATCTTCCCGTCCGGCGTTTGACTCTCGTATTCCTCACCCATTAAAGACACGATCTCGTCGCCTTTGAAATGCCTCGGTGTATTGTGCCAGGACACTTTTAAATAAATACGGTTCTGTCTTGTTTTAATGATGAGGTTCGTTGCGCAACACTTCATGCATCTTGCACCGACCGAGATATCTCATACATGAGAGTGCACGTTCATCGAGTTCACTTAAAAGGCCAAACCGCACATTCAGATTATTATTATTAACGTTGTTATATTGAATTAAAAACGCTTCACCTCATATTTACGAAGGAAGAATCGAGAAAACAACGTATTAATACTTGTATGAATTAGTTTGAGACTTCATGGTTTGGATCAATTTGTATTCGGTCAAGTTATAAGTTACATTTTTGATTTTTGATATTTTGATGGACTGGGCAAAGATAAACAACAATCCAAAATATCACGTCATGCACAATTTTAGATTATATGCATTAATTTGAATCCGACCCCTTTTCTACCTGTGATAATATCCAGGTGTGTTTCAGATGAAACACGAAATTCGCCCTCCGCAGCACATAAAGTCGTCCTCCGCATCACACAAAATTCGCCCTACGCATGAGACAAAACAAAATGATGTTATTTCAGATTCTGACAGCTCAGCCTATGAAAGCCAGTTCTTTCTAATGTCTCACATTGTTAACTAATCACATCAAAGACTATATTCACGAAGCAATTAGCAATCGGCCTCGGAAAAAAAATCTCGATTTCCTAGAACACAGCCGGCGTAACAGTGACATGTTAATCGGCCGACTGCAAATGCAGAAACGCGTCGACGAAAACGGCAAAACAATCACGACTTATATGGCGCGTTGCGGCGAAGTAGAACTTGCGGACGGACGGACGGACGGGCAGCTGCGCCAAAGCGGGCACAGAGTTTCACATACAGAGAGACAGGTGTAACGGACGATATCGCGCGTCCCGGTAAGGCAATGAGTTAATTAATTAAAATTCATGCGGAGATATGCGCGAGAAACAACGACGCCCGGATGGAGCAACTCGGAGATTCGAATCAGATAGAGGCAGAATTGCGGTTAACTGTTGCTGTTAACTCCCTGTATACGTACGTATTTACGGCGTTTATTAAATTGAAACCGTTGCTCTAAGTAAAGCAGAGCGGCACTGAAACATTTGCTTTGCTCAATGCGGAAGTATTATTATTTGCTCGGCGGGATTTTTAATTTAAATCCATCGTGTACGCGCGAAAACCAGATTGGGGTACATACGAATATACGAACCGAAGAGATGAAACGATTCATGCATGTTTATTAAAGTTATAATGGAACTGAAGACGGAATGAGCTTTTTTTTTGTGTATAAAACGTAATAAAGGAGATTGACTTTAACAGTAATATTAAAAAAGTAAGAACCTGTTATGGCGATTCGATTTCTTGTCGCCGAGGCCTCGAAACCGATCCGATCCGATCATCCCATCCGTTCGATTGGCGGATTAATTAACGCTCGCTCTTCTCGGAATCGGGCGTATTTTTATTTTTCCGGTTAAACTCGCGCACGAAAGTGTCCAAGATAAGCGGAGCAGCGTTCGCCCGAAAATGTCAACAGATAAGGCGATTAAAACAAAGTCGAACAAATTAAGACAAAGAGAGAAAGCGAAGCTGTGGATGTCGAAAATCGAAACGACGGAACGCATCGGTGTAATGGTTATGCAACTGGACGATGTTACGGCGTGCAGGACCGTACTTGCCGAGCCTCGTCGTCATGCCATCCGCGCCGCCTCGATTGTAAATGAATGAACGGATGTTAACGGCCAAATCACGTACGCCCTAAAATATTTACGTTTGATGTTTGAGGCCATTAGATTAATGAAGCGCGTGTACAATGTGCTTAATTAATCTCAGTGGAATCTCGCAGGTATTTTATCCGGTATTAAATGGGAGAGTTTTATGGTAATTTGCTTGAAATTCTTCGCCTAGCCAATACACAACACACACACACACACACTCGAAAACAAATCAATATTTTAATTTTTGCTTTAAAAGAGATCTGAAGACAAAACATTTTAAAAGTTACGTACGACTTGGTGCTCATTAAAAAAGAATAGCGATTGCGATTGATTAATTTGCCTCTCTTTTGACCAGTCGGATTTGTTACCGTGGTTACTCCGGCTAGCGTCGACTGAAGCACAGATGAGACCAAAACGCTTTAGGATTTTCTTTTCTTTAATGAGTCGTAAACAGTACAAATAAAGTCCAATAAGAATAATAAGGAGAGTGAAAGTTAAAGGCATGTTTTAATGAAATCTGTGATTGGGGCACGTAATGACTGGGTAAAAAGTACATCCTATTTAAGAGTTACCACCACACGAAACAGAGGTTGCGGTTCTTTCTTTTCTTTTTCTTTTCCGAGCACGCTACAGTCACTGGCTGCCAACCGTTTTCGAGCTTGTTTGTTTGCTTAGGGGTGACTTATGGGCCAGGATAGGTCCTTCTGCCCCGCTATCTCATTGGATTGTCCTTGTGCTGAGGTTTCCTGCTGATGGAAAGCTGGGATCGTGTGGGACTCTGTGCCTCGGCATAGGTGTCCTTCCGTGACCCGGTTGGAAATCAGAAAGGGACCTTTAGGCATGACGACCCCACATACCCGAGTTGGTTGATCAGAGCCGGGGCTTGCAAGGGCTCCATCCGAGGGGTTTCGGCCCGAAACGTCCCACCAGTGACGTAAGCTGGTAGTATGGGAACCGGTTGAGCCCCGGGGGTGGACTGGCTTGCTGGTCTACTCCCGTCCGGTCGATTAGGTTGGACTCGTAGTGGCAGTGGTTGACAGCCCGCATGCTGGGCTAGGAGTGGTTTCCCCACCTCGGCGGGTGAGCTACGTTTTTAGCTCGGGCACTAGCCTGCAGAGCTAGTAGAGAGTGGATAGTCTTTCGCCTATACCAGAGGGGGTGCGGGGCTTGCAACCCAATTCATTCTGGGAGTCCGCATGTTGATCAAGGCATGTGGGTGCGTTGATTGGGTGTATCTCAATCCCGACGCCATAGGTGGCCGTGTAATCGAGCCCTTTGGGCGGGTGTCGTACATTCAATCCTTGGGACTTCTGTTCTTGTGCTCAATAGCTGTTTCCCTGTTCTTCTCTTTTCAGAGTGTAGGACCTTCCTTGGCCTCTTTATTTTGCGTCTATGACGTCCGTCATAATTTTTGGCGTAGTCAAGTGAACTATTGATCTGTTAACTGTAAGGTTTTATTATGCGTTGTTCCATGTTAGGTTGAGATGAATTTGGTCGAGTATCTCTTGAATGTTCTGTAGAAATTGTTTGGTTTCTGCTGGTCCTGGGCTAGTGGCACTGTATGATAGCATCATTTCTGCTAGGATCTTGCTGACCTGTGTGTGAATCTTTTTGTGATTTTGTGGTTTCCAAGCTGGAGCGGCAGCAGCTTGTATATCCATGGTGTTTCCCTGGTTTTGTTTTGGAACGGGGTGGAACGATTTGTTGTCGCGATTTAGAAGAGATTTGGAGTTTGGCGATGCGTTGTTCACCCCCATGGTGTGGCGGAACGTGGTTGTGACTTTGTGTTTGGGGTTGGTGGGGGCAGATCCTGAAATTAGCGGTGTGGATGCCTTTGCAATTGGCGCTTTGGGCGGATCAAACTTTGTGTTCGGACGATCTGATGTCGGGTGGCTATTTCCACATTTTACACATTTGTATTGAATCGGCTTTGCATCGCCGTTTGCGAATGACCGAAGAGTTGGCTTTGTCCACCTGATAAGTTATTCCTAAGTGGTTCCAGTTTTATGCCCTGTTGAATTAAGTTGTCATCTATTATTTCAGTGGTAAACTCTTGTGGGATGCCCTGAATTACTATCGTATTTCCTGTCATTATCTAGGGTGAAGGTGTGATAGGATACTTCTCCTTTGTCCAGGAGCGACGCATGTGATGCCTCTATAGTAGTCGGCTGTCTATGGCGAGGTTTTTATTCCTTCACTGGTATTTGATTTGTAACAGTTTTTCTTTTTGTCTGGTGATGATCAGGGGTATTTGTGCAGCCTGAGTCATTAACATTACTGCTTGGGATCTTTGAGATGTTCTTATCTGAGTGAGAAAGTGTGTCATCGTCAGCTAGGGATTCGTCGTCCTGATCTAGCTGTTCAAATCTGTTACCTGCGTATAAGTTCGTGTCTGGTTGGCCCGTGGAGTTGTTCCGTTTCTTTTGTACTTTCCGGAGCTTTTCAAAGTCCATTTCTTGATCGTCTAAGTCGCAACACCTTGTCTTTTTGTTCGGTGGTAAGTCTTTCTGTCAGCTTCAGTTTGCCTTAACACTATTAGTACCATTTTCGAGTCGAAGCGAAGTTTCCATTCATCCCCTGGAGCGGACGGGTTTCGCGATTCGTCGGTGCTTCCGGCGAATAGTTTCTCTTGGTTTTGGCGGTTCTTTGAACGTCTCGCATTGATCACATGCAGATACATGGCTCTCACGGTCGTGGAGATCGCGAAATGTATGGTAGAAAACGATAGTCAACGCGATGATCGTTGCAATTCGCTCTGGAAGCAAATTTTCAGCGGTACGCTTCTCTTGGTTTTGGCGGTTCTTCGGACATCTTCTATCGATCGCATGTACTTGGCTCCCTTGCTCGCGATTATCGTGAAATGAATGATGTCAAAAACACGGTAGATCTCCAACCAATTTAAGCCACATTAAGGCTAACACGTTGCGCGGACAATCAACTGCCGCAGCTACAGCTGCGATCGCGCGGACGTCTACCGTCATTTTGACAGCCATCTGTCAGCTCTGCTTCGGACGTCTTCTATTGGTCGCATGTACGATGTTCTCTTGTTCGCGATGATCGTGAAATGAACGGTGTCTACGCGATTCCAGTTGACAATCGTTTAGGAACGGCTTGCGGCTTGGGGGACGGGAGAAATTCGAGATGTTTTCAGCGGTACACTTTGTTACTGTTGCTTTTGGGGCACTTCGGACCAGTGCTGTCAAAAAAACGGTAGATCTCCCGCCAATCTAAGCCACATTAACGCTAACACGTTGCGTGGACAGTCAATTGCCAGTCAACTCCAGCTACGATCGCATGGACGTCTACCGTTAGTTTAACAGCATTGCTTCGGATGTCTTCTATTGGTCGCATGTACGTGGTTCTCTTTGTTGCGGTGATCGCGAAATGCACAGTCGAAAATGATAGTCAACGCGAAACGGCAATCGCTTGGGGAACGGTTTCTGGGAGAAACTTACGATGTTTTCAGCAGTGGTTGGTTTTGGGGCCCTTCAGACGTCTTCTGTTGGTCGCATGTACGTAGTTTTTTTGGTTGCGGTGTTCGCGAAATGAACGGTGGAAAACGATAGTCAACGCGAAGCCCGCTGGCAATCACTTGGGCGACGGTTTCTGGGAGAAATGTACAATGTCTTCAGCGGTTGGTTTTGGAATCCTTCGGCCATCTTCTATTGGTCACATGCACGTGGTTCTCTTGGTAGCGGTGAACGCGAAATGAACGGCGGAAAACGCGATGCCCATTGGAAATCACTTGGGGGGCGGTTTCTGGGAGAAATGTGCGATATTTTGAGCGGTATACTTGTTAAGCGGTCCGTCAGGCACCGTAACATTAAAAGCGATCGTATAGACTTAAGGCTTAACAAAACGTTAAGTTTGATCGGAAAAAAATTAAAAAAGTGTTCTTTTGTTTCAGATGCCATTGGTAAGTGGTTGACGATTTCCCAGATAGCGCATGCTCATCATCACCAGACTTTAGTGGGTAAGATAGGCGATATGAAAATTGAATACGACTAAAAAAAAAAACAACTTGAGATTAGTAGTTTCTGTTTGTTAAAAAAATACGTTTGCCCAAATATATTGTTATTTATTCTTAGAGATATGTGGTTTTGTTTCTTAATTTCACACCATTTGCTTTTGTACGAGGTAATGACGTTATTAAAAATCTCGTAATCCCGCATTAGATTCGAACGTTTCATTAATCTTGACGTTATTATTGCCATTACGCCGCCGCGTCGGTGTATATTTGAGGGTTTGATCGATGTGTACGCGGAGCAGTCGTAACTCGAGGGACGGATCACGTAATCTATTTGCGGGGAATCCTACGACCGGCACCAGCAGTAGCAGCAGCACACGTCAGGGCCGAGGTGACGTGCACGGCAGGATAAGCGGGGCTTACGGACGTGTCACAGCGACAAAAACTAGATTAATAACCGGGATAAGGGCTAATCTCTGGATGCGTCGAGTCACCTGGACTCCCATCCCTCGTGCCATCTCTGAGCGGAATAGCAATTCGATGCAGAGGCCGCAGGGTTCGATCTAATAACCAACCGCAGGACTAGCTGACCGCTGGAATATGAAAACGACGCGAACCTGACGTGCTTGCAGATAACCACTCGACTTCTTTGATCTTTATAAAGTCGTTCAGAAATTCATATTATTGACGTCTCAACTCTAAACACAGCATGCCAATGAGAGTGAGGATATTGCTTAGTTAGTTTTACTACCATTCTCGAACAAAAACAGAATGCACATGAACTGATTGCATAAATTACACGAAGTGAACGAACACAGAACGTTTTGGCACAGAGACGGGATGTGGCTGATTAAATGAATCCAAGATGGAATCCAGAATGCATAAGAGACTGTTGAGGGGAATCTCGGAATTTTTGTTGCTTTTTTCTCGCTAAACAAATAATTACGAAGAGTGCCAGTATACCTATGTATAACAAGAAGGCTACGATTTTTAATTATTTGAAGTGGCATAAACAAGAGACGACAACTTGCCGAAACAGAGCTTGTAAAGAAGAGATTATTAAATTATCTTCTAATACTGTTAACATCCTTGCACTTAGGAAAAGTGTTGTTATACCTACTACCATAATATACGAACTGGAAACATAATCTAACATGAACTGATTACATAAATTACATGGAATGAAAATTGAAACAATACATATATACATCAAATAATAAAAAAAAAGCTCAGATTTTTTACACTTCTTCTTAAATATGTGTGTAGTACAAAAGTGTACATGTAGTATAATAGATGAGAGGAGATTCTTAAGTTCCTTCTTCAACGTCGGTCAGGTTGGCGTCCTTGCCCGCTAATGAAACAGCGACCAACGCCCCAAAAACACAGTAACCCGCGCAATAAACCCGTCGCCAAGCGCAAACAAAACACTGCTAGCCACCGTTGCTTTCTTGTCTTACACGGCGCGCTCGAGACTACCCATTTTAATAAATTGCCTCGTATTGCTGAACGAGCGAACGGCCTTAAAAATAACGACGCTATCTTTCCCGCAGTCCGGGGCCCCCGTTTTACGTTCGTTAATAACACATTCGACGGCAGATTGCGCGCCATCTAACGGCCCAAAATGGAGAGATAATTTTACAGTGCGTTAAAGAGGAACTGTCGAGTAGTTTCACATAGGAGGAATCTTATTGTTTTTCCGGAGATAAATAAGATTAAAAACTAATATACAGAGTGAGTCAGGCTTCGTATGCATGCGTTTGGAGCGGTGACGTATGCCTACCTACTCAATTGCCTGCCTGACTCACTCTGTATAAGTGTTAAATCAAAATGTAGTGTTACGGAGCTTACGTTTCGTAGTTTTAAAATGACGGTATCGACAACATTTGGTCGATTTGACATTAAAAATAAAAAAATATATGAAAAAACTGCCTGTGATAAATGAGGCAGTATCATGAGAATTAACTTCCAAGAAAAAATCGAATAAGTTTTTTTATGTAACCGGAGCCCATTATGGAGCCCAAATAAACTTATATTCAGAACTTAATTGATCGGAATTCATCGCCGAGGAGTAGTAGAAGAAAGAGGAGAAGAAGCGAATGAAAAAAAAAAAAAAAACAACAAACAGGTTCGTGGTTTCTTTCTACGTTTCTGAATCGAGAACATCTCGTTAACCAGAGACGAATCGAGAAGTCACTCATGCATAAAGAAGAAGCGGCCGGATCGGACGAATTAAATTTCATAAATCTGAGTAAATACGTCCGACTTCCGTCCGTCCGTCCGTCGGCCCGTTCATGTGGCAAAGCAATCAGCCAGGGAGGGAATATATAATTTCTAAATTGATTTAAATATTTATCGCCGACTGTTATTTATTATTCATGACTCTCGTGGAAGGCAGAGATTAAAAAAGGCCATCGGTAATTGATATATTAATAATAGTTGGCGACGTCTAGTGAAAAGAGAGAGACGGACGGACGCGTCGCGCTCCGTTAACCGCTCGGATCGATTAATTTTTTCCTGCCTCGTTGACAATCCCGGGTCGAAGATGTAATTTAGTGAATTTGGTAACGAATTGCTACAGGTGTCGGCCACCTACCGCAGCAGTCCGTGATTTATCGAGCCGCATTCATAACGACCTGCCGCCCTCCGAGGACCTTCTCTAATGGTGATCGGCCGTTTTCATTAGGTGCATTAGAACTTTGTTAATTAAGGCGGCGGAGGTGTGTGCGTGCCGTGTAATTAAGGCGGCCCTAAAAAGCGGCCCTGCTTCATATTTGCATTTACGAGGCGGCGCAAAAACTCCTCGGAATATAAAACGCGGCCCGGCCCTGGCTGTTGTACATACTTGTATCTCGCCGGATTCCTCGGATGCTTCGACCGTTGTATATAATCACTTCTGCCAATTAAAGTCGCACACTCGTGCTTAATATTTATCCATTGTGTACACAATTAATTAAGCGACACGTTTTACATAAACGTGGCGCAATAAAAACGCAAGGCGATTAATCAGAATCCTCCAAATGTACATACTTAAATTTCAAATTAAAATTTATTCATTTTAGAATTAAGTGCACCGTACGATCAACGACGAAGTCATCTCACACTTTCTAACGTCTGGGTACACCCAAAAAACCAAACTTACGTAACGGATTCTCGATTCTAATAGACAGGTAATCATCATACCAAAACAAAGCAGCAAAAACTTTTAGAAGAAAGGTCAGGGCTTAACGATATTTTTAATTCGAACGGAACTAAATTTTGCGCGCGTTACCTCCCGAACAAGTAAAATTTAATAGTTTTGGACTAAATTTTTTGCGTTGCCTCCCGCACATCAATTTAACACAAAAAAATTAACCGTTACGACTTATACTGTGACAAGCAACTTAAGATACCTGGATCTTGGAGCTCGTTACGTGGTACCTATTCCATTTCATAAGTGTAAGTTCTCATTTAGCGTCTAGTATATTTAAACAAGAAGCGTTTCCCTTGCCGCAGTAATTTATCTTAATCGCGCTTGTAACTTTTTCCAACCTCCAAACTGCCAATTATGTAAATACAACAATCAAGTCGTCTGTAAAAGTTAATTTCATGGGTTAGTTTCTTTTTTGTCCGTAAGTGTACGTTATATTTGCGTTAAAGTTTTGACCGGTTACGTCGCGATTAATAAAGTGTTCAACGCGAGAAAAAAATAATACGCTAAAGACATAACTAACACAGGTTAGTTTCACGTTGGCAAAATCGCCCGCCTAATTTATGAAGTGTGTTACGGCACAAATCGCCGACATAAATCACGCTTTAAGTGTGTGAATTTTTGAGCATAAATTAAGCCCGCCTAACGAGCAGTGTGCTTTTTATTTAAAACATTTTTCGAGTGTTGCTTTTAGTCGAGGAGCATGTGCTCCTCGGGTCTAGGGCAGAAGAGAAGGAAGAGGAAGAGGGCCTTGCGCAACGCGCGCACTGTTTCTTTTTTTTTTTTTTTTTGCTCCTCTCTTTTAGATGGAACAGCAAATGTGTACACGAGAACAGGCCAATACTTCAGTGAATCAAAACAAATGTCGAAACGTGTAGCCTTTCAAAATGTGTTTATTTGCGCGCGTTCGATCGAATTTTGTCGTGGCTCGCGTAAACATATCGCTCCAACGAAAACAAAGAGAGCTACGGAAATAAACGCGGCGGACTGATCTCGTTTTAATTGGGCGGGCATTAATAATTCCGCCGCCGCGCGCGCGCCGCCTCTGAAATTGCTATTCGTCTTGCTGTTGTTGCATAATTTGGAAATTAATTTCGCCATGTGCGTACGTTTCCAAAGAAACGCTCGCTCGCATTATTTCGCCTCGAGGTGATGAATTCGTGTGTACGCCGAACGCATCTATTTTAAAAGCTTCCGTACGTTCTCGACGTAATTACGAGCATTAATTCCAGGGAGAATTGCTTTCGATTTCGTTTGGTTTAGTATATTAGTTGTAATGGCCTGAAGAGTAATTGCACGTTGATGATATTATATTAGCATGTGTTTTTATACCCATCGGTTTTCTAATCTGTAGAGAAAATTGGCCTACGTTCAGACCACGACGATTAGGTGACGCCACCAAAGCACCCGCGGCCTTGTGCCGATATCGAAATGTGCACGAAAGCGCAAGAGCAATAGCGAGAGCGACAGCTGAAAGAGGTGTTCAAATATCAATACGCAAGAGAGAACGGTGTTTAATCCTTCAGCAAGAGATAAAATTAAAAAATTTCTCGTAATTGCGTGCACGTTCCGAACGCCCGTGTTACTACCCATTGATTTTTTACTTTGGTTCAAACATACTAGCCTGCATTTTTAGAAGTCGCGCTTTACAATGCGATTTTAAACGAGAAACTGCAACGACTAACTAATATTCAGGCTAGTATACAGTAACGAACAATAAAATCCGGGCAGGATTTTGACATCATCCGTTTCTGCACAAATTTGGCTAAGTTAGGCCTTTATTGAGGTAATGTTAAAACACATCATGAAATGGCAATTTTATTGAATTTGAAACCTCGCAGCAACTCTTTCTGTTCAAATTTCAAACGTGACAAAGTTTTCTTTTTAAGAGGAACTTAAAAGAGGTATCAGTCGAAGAAACCGACTAAGCAAATGAAAATTTAATCGTTATGGGGGATTTAAACCGACATGTGGGGAACAATAAAAGAGAGTCATAGGGATGGAAGGAGAAGTAACCAAAAATAATAATGGAGACAGAATTATATAAGTGTGCATGGAGAATGATCTAGTAATAGCAATCACAAAGTTCAAGCATAAAATTTCAAGAGAAAAACAAAGCAGAAGAGAGAAATCTATGATTGATTATTTTCTAGTACGTAAGAAATACACAAAAGATGTAGAGGTATCAAAAGAGAAGCACAAATAGGCAGTGATCACCTTTTAGCGAAAATAAAAATGGAAGTAACGATGAAAGAAGCGGAGATCGTAAGAAGAACGCAAATAAAAACGAGAATAACAAAAAATATACAAAACTATTTAAGTACCAAGAAAGTCTAAGAAAAATATTGGTACACGAAGATGAGAAAGAATGAAGCAATATAGAAGACGTGTGGAGAATATGGAAATAAGAGCAATATTAGAAGCGGCGGAAAAAAGTTGTGGCTCAACAAAAGTTACGAATAAAAATAAAAAAAGGAAGAGAATGGTGGCCAAAGGATACGCAAAATATCGCAAGCGATAAGAAAGAACTGTAGACAAAATATATCAGTGCTAAAACGACAGAAGAAAACCATGGAAAATACAGAGCGAAAAGGAAAGAGGTGAAAGATAAAGTGAAAGAAAGCAGAACGGGAATTTTGAAGAAAATTTGGACAAAACTTGAATTAAAATTTTAACTGAACTCCTAAACTTATTCAACCGATCAAATCAAGTAAAAAAGATGAAACATTAAAAGTAAAAAAAAATGTTGAAATTTATACATAGATTAAAATGATGATCTCTATTCAATTATTCAACCCAAGCAGTAAATTAAATATAAAAATAAAAACACGATCTCCAGGTCAACCCAACTCAACTTAATTGTTTACTAAAAGCAAAAAAAAACAGAAAAAGAATTTGAAACTAAAAAATGTTACCAGGTAAGAACAGATTAAAATTAAGCTCAACGAATCTCAAGGTCAACCCAACTCAACAACTGAACTCTGCTCCGTTCAATCCGAGCAAAAATTGCAAAACAACTAAAAAATTAAAAGCAGACATTAAGTCCAAAAGAAAATTTCAAGGTCAACACATCTGATTGAACTCATCGAATTCCTTTGAAGCCAAGTAAAGAAAATGAACATTAAAAGTAAAAAAATGAACATTAAAATTTAAAAAAAATTTATACATGGATTAAAATATTCAGGAATTCAACTCAAGCGATAAATAAAAAATAAAAATAAAAACACATCTATGCGACACACAATAACCACTGTTCCTGGCCTGCTAGATACGACAAGTTTTTTATGTAACCGAAAACATTTCAAATACACACGCGTTCATTTTGCATTGACGGTGGTATAATGAATGAAGAATTAAAAAGTTTTCATAATTATTAATTTGAAAGAAACTGTATAATAAATGGAAAGTAAGTTAAGAAAACTTCTTTTACGACATGATGATATTCAATAATTCAACCCAAGCAATAAATAAAAATAAAAACACACGTCTATGCGACGGACAATAACCACTGCGGTTCTGGTCGGCTGGATATGAAAAGTTATTTACGTAACCGAAGACATTCCAAATAGACATGCGTTCATTTTGCAGTATTATGATGGAGGGATAATAAATGGCGACTTATGACCTTTTTATAATTATTTTTTATAAAGGCAATTCTGTTACACTCGTAGTTTAACAGACACTTCTTTGCAATGCGATGAGTATGTGAGTACGGAGAGTGCCTCGCGCATACAAACCAACAGTGCAGGAGAGACGTTGTAACCTACACCCCTGCTTTTTTTATCTTTACTCTAGTTTTTACCAGGGATATACTTTATAATCGGTATTTACTGATATCATTGCCCGAAATTCACCAACTACCGACCGTATCTGTGAGTACGGTTCCAATAACTCGATAGATTTATGGAGCAGCAAGACATTGTAGAGCTCATCGAACTCTTATTATTATTATTTGTTTCATTGGCGTTTCAAGAGTTGTTTCAGGTATTAATATAAGTTTCATGCGGTCAATAACCAACTTAGACGATTTTGTCATCGTTTTCGACGTGGCAAAAAAAAAATGTGTCCCTATCTCGTCCGATGTGTCAAAGAGTCACAATCAATAAAACGCGCGACGCTGACCCCGCGATTTTTATTATTGCCACAGAGCGGAGTCGACTTCATTATAACAAGCTGCCAACACGCTCTCGAACGAGGCGCGAGTATTAATTAATAATAATTTAAGGTTCATTTATGACTAATTGCCAGCTAATAATTTACGACGTGAAATTTATGTTCTCGTATACGAACGATAAAGTCTCGGCGCGATTCGACGCGGACTCGCCGTAAAATTTTCGACACGGGCCGCAATTATCTGCGTGTTTGCAAACACATGTGTTTGTTTGTTGTTATTTTTCTTATCGGCGGGGCGCGTGATTTATGCGCTCGCCTTTAATTACGGTTCACTTGCGACGGGCTAATACGCGGAGCGTCGAAAGAGAGGAGAATTCGAAGCGAATTTTTACGACGCGATGCGATCTTTCGGTTTTCGGAAGCGTCACCGCACACGTCACAGATAACTACCGCCTTGCCCAGTCTCGTAAACAAGCTTTTAAATTCACCTTGAAAACATAACTGCGTTTTATATCTCTTTCTTGAACAGAAAAGAAAAACGCCTATAATACGAAAAGAATACGTTGTCAGTTCTGAACTTAGTCGCCAAACCACTTAAAAAGTGCGTTTCAAGGTAAACTGAAGAAAAAGCAGAAGGGGAATTAACTTTTTGCAACAGCTCTTTCCGATACAAACAGCTGTACCAAAAGGATATTCCTCGCCACGCATCGGCGCTCCGCGCTACGTCTACATGTGCGACCCGCCTAATAAGTTCAGTCACTATCAACAATACGCTTTGTTCTGACAAAACTGGGATTAAAGATGAACTAAACCAAGAAAAAAAAAATGAAACCGCGAGGCATAATATGCCTAAGTGCTACAAATGGACAGAGATTTGTTTCTCGGGTTATTTTAATTTTATTTTCCAAGCATGAGCGTCTGCTACAGCTGACAGTAATCGCCGCCTACGAACATTTCCATCATTTAAAGCCTCCACCATAGAACCTGACGCCCCAAAAAAAATTCCCTCCCAGGAAAAGCCAATACCAGATTTTCGATCACACATTTTCTCCGGAAAAGGAAAAATCAGCAGTCTTGTTTATTTAAATTAAATTAAATAAACAAGCATCGCCAAAAAGTTGTTTGTCGTGAATCTTCTTATAATACTTTAATAGGATTACCTTCCTTAGTTCATTTGCCTCATTTCTTCTTCTCAATAGTGAGTCCACCCATGAGGGGTCGTTTGTATACCCGAGTTGTCCACCCGGCTCTTTTGCAAATGACTTTCTTGCAACGTGATAATAACATTTTGATTCCTGGCGGCAAGCACAACACAGTTTAAGAACCGTCCGGGAGAGGGCGCTCTTTCTATCCACCCCCCAATAGCTCCTGTAAATGCTTTCAGCTACTTTGCAACAGTTTCAAGCGAAAGTCAGGATCACATTAATATTTATATTTTAATTTTTGATTCGTGAAATTCGTGTAATTTTGATTGACTCTTGTGCAAAATAATTTAACAATCGACCGGTAGAGGGCTCTCTTTCCACCAGTGAACTGTATTTGACGCTTTCAGCTCTTAAATGCCAACTAAGATCATTTTGATTTCTCTTTTCCTTTTTGTTTTGAAGCGCACGAATGATTCGTGGAAATGTTAAAACTCTTGATTGCATGTATGCAAAATGATTTAACAATCAACCGGAAGAGGGCGTCGGTCCTTCACCACATAGTATTTTTCATTGACTTCTTGCTGCAATAGTTTTGTGACTTTTCCGTTGAAAGGAAGGAAGGAATCCCTTGTAGAGCGTCAGATTCTACTTCTTTTTGTACTTTTGTATTGCTTGCTTCAATTGTTTTTTTTTATAGAAAATGCGATCTGAATACTTTGTAAAGTACCGGGTACTGACTAAACTTGTTAAAAAAAATGGGTACCCGCTTTGTGGAATATGGTGGCATGCTAGCGCTGAGATTCACTCAGCTGTCCCGAGCTAGTACTGTGAACGAGAAGGGTGGGTTTAAAATTATTAAAGGCGCCAGGGAGAGAACCCCAGCTGATCTCTGCGCACTGTGATACCAACTCCCACGGGTTCACCAACCTTCATGAGAAACTTTAACAATCAGGCGACAAATTCATCGACGCAGCAAGAGCACCAAAAACGTACTTAAAAGACAGACGTATAATTAAACACACGGGTATGTTAACTGTACAACAATTTACAGTAGCCCGTCGGGCTTAAAGTAAACTAATCTACGCTTCCGGAAAGTAGGTATTATTAATACAATCTGCTTAAATAAAATAAACGAGGTTCAATCAGATCCGGTACTGGTCTAAACGAAACGTGAACCAATACAATCCACTTCACTTAAATTAAACTGAACTTAAATTGCGCGGGAAAATCATAATCTAAAGCATAAAAATGTGCCGGTATATTTACGTCGTTTGCTATCATACGATTAATAAAACAAAAACCGTCGGGTACGTTGCGATTGCGAAGAGGTAATTGTCATCCGGCTATCAGTCGCAAACAAACATCATGGAGCAGCGCTGCCAATCGTGGAAACGTCGTACTTCAGTTGCGACTGTCGCGCATTGATGGCCTTCGGGATAGCACGCCGTTACTGCGCGTCGCAAGCACGAACTGCACCACGTATTCAAATCGGGTACACCCTCGGTAGGAAGGATAGTCGCAAAAGAAAGCGGCCACTCGTGGAAACGTTGTACTTCAGTTGCGACTGTCTCTGACCTTCGGGATGGCACGCCGTTACTACGCGTCGCCCGCACGAACTGCACCACGTATTCAAATCGGGTACACCCTCGGTAGGAAGGATAGTCGCAAAAGAAAGCGGCCACTCGTGGAAACGTCATACCTCAGTTGCAACTGTCGGGCACTGAGATCTTCGGAATGACACGCCGTTATTACGCGTCGCCCACTGTGTATTCCAACGCATACTCCCTCGTATGGAAGGATAGTCGCAAAAGAAAGCGGAAAAACGATACAGTGAAAAAAAGAAACGGATTCCTCTGTCAGAACAAAGAAATCAATTATAAGCATGGGTCACGCTAACATCGATATCTAATTGCCTCTATTCAGCGCAGGAACGGGTTGTCCGCTCGGAATAATTTGCCTACGACAAATCAGACGTCATTCAAGGCTCAAAGGATTCCAGAAAACCGTATTTTTAGAATTTTGCATCACAGTTATTATGTACCAATTCTCGGGAGACCACACACACGTGCGTACCTTGATGTGTCGTAACGAACATTGACGCCGTGGCGTAGAACTTGAGGATGCCGGAAGCGAACATTACAAGCCCAAGATGGCAGCTTGGATATTGTGGGCATACAAAACCAATGAAAGCTTTGATGCGGCCCATGCAACGCACTCAGTTCTCGATTCTGTAGAGTGTAGAATAGATAGGAGAGTGAGGACGGGCGCTGTTATTCCACACTACGCACTGTACTAGCATCAGGACTGTACTTGTGAAAACCAATCGCAGAGCAGAAACGGTAGACTAGCAAGTACTCTATCGAATCTACCTACAAAATCGAAAGTGATTGAAAGCAGAGTATTACTTGCTACTCTATCGTTTCAGCTACTGATCATTTTTAAGGGTAGAGTTACTCTAATGCATCAAGTGTTTGGCTCATTAAGTGCTTGGCTAATTAGTAATGAGCCAAGCACGGTTACAGTAATGAGTTTGAGTTTAAACAATTTCTTACAGATTTTTAATGTTATCGAAATATAAAATAGTCATAGGTTGTTAACAGTTTTTGGATGATACTAGTTACATCTCAGTATCTTAGTTTTCTTGGCACAGATCTTTCCTGAATACTTTGTGGACATTGTAACCAAATTCTTTTATATATATTCCGTATATATTTTAGTCGTGGGATACTCTTATATTAAACTTTAAAAAGAAAAATGAAAGCTCTCCGCTGTACATGAATATGTTTATCTCAGTCGTGCTGGGATTGAAAAAGTGTGGGATACCGATGTGGAACGCGAAGATAATTACGGTTGGCAATACTGGTATGGTAGTAGAACGTTCATTGGTCGTTGCATAATACAAGCAGCACATATCTCTCCTTGATTTTCTAAAGATGGTTTTTTGCCGTAGAACAAATCTGACGGGTAGGGAAAAAAAGGCAGCGCTGGCAATAAACGTTAATCGCACAACTGGCGCGCATTGAAAACGTTTCGTGGGCTGCACCATAAAATCATGCACAGTTATGCGAAACCATCGTTGCCGTAATAAACCGCTAAACACACGTAGGTATTAAAAATACGCGGCGTCTGCGGACGCCCATAACTGTCACTCCTAACGATTATTTATCTTCCACTTTTGTCATCCTCGCTCGCTACGTCTCAATAGCGCCGAGTCGGAATTTGGGCTCGTCTTCTTCGTCTTACCTCCTCGTCCTCCTCCTCCTGGACGAATTGAGCAATCGATGCGAGCGAGCCAAATTTCTATTTTACGCGTCGCGAAAAAATCCACCTCGAAATTCGAGCGAACAAAGAAACGCGAACTCGGCTGCTACCTGCCCGCATAAACAAACGAACGCCAGCGATGAAGTTTATTCGGCGCATAAAATACGCGAACACGCGTTTTTATCGGCGCAGCTCTTGCTTTCGGGACTTAATAGCGCCACAAAAATGCATAATCACCGCGATCGATTGCCGCTTACGTGTGTATTTTAGACGTGTTCGATTTTCTTTTATAACCTCAGCAATCCGGATCGCAATCCAACTGAGAATGGAAATGGGAACGAGAATGAGAACGAGAACGAGAACGACACGTTTAATTTTTTTATTTCTGTTTTGTTTACGTCCAAGCGTGTTTACGCGATTTATTTGCGCGTTGGTATTTCGCAACGTGCTGGTGTAATCTAGAAGGCCAAGTACCAAAACTGGGTTCACAATATTATGCAAGGTGTACTATACTATAGTATGCAAGTTTTGAATCGGCAACCTGGACTGTGAAGCTTTGTTTAGCAACCTAGTATAAACTCTAAAACTATCGAAACGTGTTACGTCCCTTTACCCCGCCACATTCAACAAATAATATTCCTGATTATGTGAATTACAATACCCTTACCTCCTGATGATACTAAACATTTAGGTTTCTTACCACAAAACTTTCTACGGCAAATATTATCACCAGTTACGAAACCCAGAACTTGGCGAAAAACAACGCGCGGGTTATGAAACTGGAGCGCGCTCATTCGTAAGCCTTTTGCAAACTCAAGTATCAATTCGTGACCGAGTTATGTAAACAGGTTTTGTAAAGAAATAGGGCGAGCCGAATTTGGAACTTCAATCGTTAACTAAATCGTTAGTTCAATTCACATCAAGTGATGTGCCGCCTCCGCCCATGATGGACGTTACCCTCATTTCCCCTGGTCTGCACTATGGTCGCCGCTAGACGTCGAAGCCGAAGCCGTCGCCAGCAACCCAAGGCTACAGTCGGGTCCATCGTTCACCCCATTCAACACAACGCAGAAGTTCTCTTCGCGACATTCCCAGCAACCCCGACTGGCAGAGAAAATCCCCGAGCCCCAGAGATCAATTTAATTCTAATCTAAATTAAACACCGTTAGGTATTGAACTATACTTTACGTTCTACAGGATACATATTTACATTATAAATCTCATATACTTTTAACCTTAAAGTAACCGTGCCCTAAGATGCAAAAAAAAAACCACTCAATACCTGAAACTTGAAACCGTACAATGGAAATGTCTTCACGAATTCCTCTGCCGAAAAGCGGCGTTCGCCCGCCTGAATTCCGGCGTTTTTCTGGAAGCGCGAAACCCGCCATTACGACGCAGGTGATTACCGGCAGCATTAAATTCCGTGTATCTCGTCCGGCGATCTGGCCTCTGGAATTTCTTTGTCGTCGCGTCGGCACGTAAGGCACCGCGCGTTTCGCATTGCGCCCGGCGGCCCCTTATCGCCCGATTTTTTTTTTCCGCCGGGGATCGAAACCCGCCGCGAATAAATCGAGAAGGACGAGGTGAAAATCCGCAAAAACAACTGAATAATGCATGTGAACGTTCGAATTAGAAGGCGAAGAATATCACACTGTGTAACTCGAGGATCATCTGTGGACGAAGGAGTTCCGAGAAACGCCACTTACAGAGTTGGAAGGTTCTTATTAGAGATGGGAAGTGTAGTTCGTTACGATGGAGAACTACATAGTTCAGCTGATCTCATTCGCTTAAATGATTCGTTTAAGTCACTAAGGCCCAGTTTTATAATGACGGTTTAACTTTGAGCCGAAACTTAAATTCTTCACAATTGTTGAAATAATCGTTACTAAGGCCCAATTTTACAATTGCGGCTCAACTTTGAGCTGAGGTTTAAACCCTAAGGCCCAGTTTTACAAATGCGGTTCAACTTTGAACCGAGGCTTAAACCCTTAGCAACAATTGTTGAAATAATCGTTGCTAAGGGTTTAAGTCTCGGTTCAAAGTTGAACCGCATTTGTAAAACTGGACCTTAGCGACGATTATTTCAACAATTGTTGTGAACGATTTAAGCTTTGGCTCAAAGTTAAACCGTCATTGTAAAACTGGGCTTAAGGGTTTGAACCTCAGCTCAAAGTTGAACCCCATTTATAAAATTGGACCTAATTCTCGTAGTTCATCTGGTTCACTGCTGCTTTTATTCTATGAAGGACTCCCACATCCCATAGCCATGAGCAGATTCATTTAGGTGCACACGAACTATAAATAAACAATCGAGTTGATTTTAATGTTGTATAGTCTTAATGTACTCTGTGGAAGTCTTACTCATTCCATAACAATTAGCAGCTTCATTTAGCTACCCGAACTATAAACAATCGAGGATTTCTTGGTTTTAATGTTATATATGTATACATAATCGTTATATAGTCTTGATATACTCGAAGGTGTTAAGGCATTTTAACTGTGCACAAATCTTGCCCATTTCTTTCTATCACTTGCCATTATTCTTCCCCTGGCCCAGTCTTTTTCGTTTTCTTTCAAACATTCCACCACGAGCTATATCATTCCACTTTTTTCTTGGTCTACCTTTAGTCCTGCTCTCTTGTATTTTTGTTTGGCGTATTTGTTTCGGTTATTTCTGGTCATTCAAATCAATTTAGAAAATATAAATTTTACTTTACAATAGGATAAATGCGAAAGAGTTTCCATCCTGTTTGAACAAAAAAACAATTCCCCATACGTAGTAACTGCACGTCACATGTAACCATTTCTGACATTTCTAGACGTTGTAACCAATCAACCGCTTTTAGGGAACGACCTGTACATTCGGTTCGGCGCGTATTGCATCATCTTAGGACACCGCGTGGGTGGTAAACGCTTCAGACCGCGCCCGTTCTCGTCGATTTTATCGCAAACTCTCAAAAACAGTTTCTTATTATCATCTTCGTCTTCGCCGGAATAATTGTTCCAGCGAACTTCAAATAATCTCACGCTTTGCGTTTTATTTTAGACGTTTTTTTTTTTCTATGCATTCGTTTCAAAATACTCCGGCCATGAAACGGTGCAAATTATCGATGCGTCGGCACCTTGTTTCGTGGTTCTAATGTATTGTATCTTTTACAAACGAGCGCAAGCCTATTTCATCTGTTTCGTGAGAACCGTTCGAATTTATTATTTCACGCTGTTGGGGAGTTTCCGTCGCCGTCTATTTTTTTTAACGAATTAGTTTATGTGAACTACAGGTTTTTGCGAGCTAAAAAATACGTAGTTTCAATTCGTCTCACCCTTGACCTTTGACGCTATTGGGGTTTCCTTGCGTCAGATTGTTACTTTCTGACGTCTCGATGGTTTGGATTTGTGCAAACCCTTAGTACCTTCTGACGTCTGGATTGTTTGTATTTGTGCAAACCCTTCTTTTCGAACATTTGGGGGCATGGTCACGGTCATTTCACTAACAGTTCCTCTTTAGTTTCTATGATAATTCATCTAAAGCAAGGTTTCTTCATTTTTTCTTCCAAAATTTATTCAGATTTTAACTAAGTTAATCTTGTTAATGCTTCGTCAATCTCCACTTCACGTGCAGCATCTTTCTGTTTTGCTAGGATGTGTACGTAGTGTCTTCATTACGCGTTTAGGGCATAAAATTAACCTAACTCTTTATATCACACTTTAGTAAATGTCACAAGGCAACAACAGAGCCGCACTCTGTTCATCGTAAGACCTGCTAGTTGCAATATCAGTTTTACCAACCCTGTTTGCTTGTACTATTGAATAGTTAGCACTTATCTTATGTATATGTATATTTACATAGGAGCCGCAAGTTTTTATAGAAATCGAATTACCCTAGTGGGCAGTGCACTAAAGAACTAAGATTCTTTCGGTACGGCATGCATCTGAATTCCTATATTATATATAAGTGCATATCACGTGTCACATAAAGAGCACGAACCACGAACCGATTGTAAAATTCAGGTTAACTTTGACAAATCTTAGGCCACAAAAGTATTCTACCGTAAAGTAAGTCCAGCGATTATTTTCTTGAAGTATTAATTAAAGAATTAGCTTTGTTGTTGTCGCAACCACAGAATAAAAATTGAAGGAAAAAAAAGGTGACTACATTTTTGAAGCGGCATCTCCACGATTGGTGAGACGGTATTTAAAAAATGACACTTTCCACTGATGATCACAATTTCTATAATTTTGTAGACCGGAGAATGCTATCGACGATTTTAATACACGTACGGAATTATGTGTTGAGAGAGAAGGGGCATCTCATCACTCAAATTAAGATTATTTAGTTTCGTGTTTCATAAATTCATATTTTCTAATTGCTGTATACTTTCTTGGACACACTCTATAGTTTAAAAATTAATTTGACGACTGAAAATTATTATCAAATGCACGATCCACGATATTTTAATAATAAGTCCAGAAACACTTAAAAGTAGTACCTGTATCTTTGCTACTTATAATCGCATGTCGTTTATTTTGAGTTTTCAATGGGTTTCAGACAAGGTAGGTGCAAATTTTTATATAGAATTAAACTTTATAAGAAATCGGTAATAAAGATAGTTTCCTATTTGTTGCATACTTCCTAGGACACTAGGAAAAATATCCGAAACACAAATCAAAACAACTATCACATTAAAAAATAATAATAATAATAATAGAAATACGTTTTATGTTTTTGTAGTTTTCCTTGACAACTTGTTTGCTTATCATATAATACATAAACATTATCATACGGACACTTCGTAAACTTGAATTAAATGATGTTGTCTCGCTGAACGGTTAAAAGCGTGTTCAAGAAAATTATAAATTTATTGTTTATCCCGGAGAAACTATCATATGTCGACTTTTATATGAAATTTACAGTGTCCATTCAATTATAATCAAACCCGAGATATAGTTGGGCAAATGCCCCGCATTCTATAAAGCGGACAAAGCCGTGTATTAGCAGGCGCGTATGCCATAGCGTACTTCTCCCGAGCGCTAGCATTGTCCGCTCTACAAAACGGAGGGCATTGTGCCCAACCATATCTCGGCCTTGGTTATAATTAGATACATATTTGTAATGTAATGATTTTCAACGTAACAATTACGATACTTTACGGTAAACGCCCGAATATTAGTTCCTTCTCTACCACTAAAACGACCACAAGGGACGGAAATGCGTAAAGAACAGATAATTAATTACCCATTATGGTATTGTGAAGGGAGTCACGTCCCTCAGTTTCAGTAAATCTAGTAACGAACCAAAATCTTAGCGACATCTACGAATCTTTCGATTCACCGTTTTTTATATGCACAAGGAATAGTTTTCGGGGTTCAATTTAATAAATATGACGGACGGGCAAAGCATCGAAGACGACATAAACATAGGAAAGTAACTTTGAAGTAAAAGCTAAGAGCTTGGGTGTGATATTGGATGACTTGGGTTGGATTATACATCCATTATTTTTGGTTGATCTACAGCAGGAATGACCAACACGTCGATCGCGATCATCGACGGTTTCTTCCCGAAATGATTTTTGGTCGATCACCGCCGACAGAGATTTCAACCCATAAATGCGTGATTTATAGAAACAAAGTGTCATAGCTCCTTTAATTTTCAAGTAGTTAGTACTTATTGGATCACATTGTATAAGCGTTTCTAGAAAGAGTTTCGTTTCAAAAATGTCAAATTTTTTGTGGACAGATCGCAACGCCCTTTTAAGAAGAAAAATCGATCCTATGTGTACACAAGTTGGACACCCCTGATTTATAGGACGACAAAAAGGACACAGACGACGTTAATATAAACGGAACTAACATCGAAGCAAAAGTTAAGGGCTTTGGACGAAAAACTAATACAGACGCTCATGTTTAAAACTATTATACTGTTTAAAATCGATACTAAATGGAAACCACCCTGCGCGATACATTAATTTTGTCCATCTTCAATTACTGCGAAGTCGCCTATGGCCCTTGCGTAGATAAGGCTACTGAAATTAGAATACAGACACATCGTTAGATTCCCCTTGTTGTATAATCTCTTTGAATCGGCTAAATGTGAATGATGACGACATCATTCTACTTGCATGACTCATAAGATTTTGACTAGACCAGAGTATCCCTTGAATTTTGAGGAGTACGAACGGGTTTCCATCCATTACGACACTTTGTGCGCTGTATCCAAACTTATTTTTCTCAAAACTTTTACAACAAATTCCCAATTAACAACATCCCTCACCTGTACATTATACATTAAGGCCCGGTTTTTCAATCACAGGTTAACCCTAACTATCGGTTTATTTCCATGGTAACAAGTACGAAGACAATGGCAATAAACTGAAGGTTAAAGTTAACTTGTGATTGAAAAACCGGTCCTAAGAGTTATAACCTGTGTTTTTTTTTTTTTAAACACCATATGGGGTGGTTGGGGTGGTTGTGGAAAATAAATTTCATGTAGTTACTTGATTCATACACGTTCAAGGAGCTTCCAGTGCAGTATCATTTCTGATATCTTAAGGATCTGACCTTGACCTAGAAATTTAAAGTATACACGAATGGTGCTAACGCATGACTCATATTTTCCATAACCACCCCTCGGTATTTTATGGTATGATACGATATTTAAAAAAAAACACACGTTATAACAATGCTTATATTGAAAAACTCTTCTTTTTGCACGGTTTAAGTTGGCTTTCGAACTCCAGGTTATGTGAAATAAAAACCAAGCACCCATACTTCGGTTCTCGTTGAGGTACAAACGAAATGAAAAGAGGTAAAAACAGATACAAACGATTCTCTATCAAATGGTGTTAACGAAATTAAAATATTTGAAAGTTGGGCGCCGGTTATTTTTTAATTATTTTTTATTTTTTTACCTTTTAAGGTACAAACGAAATAAAAGGTGGTACAATAGGGCACAAACGGGGCACAAACCACTGTATTATTAAAAAAAAATTTGATGAAATTGGGCAACAAGTTCACATCGTTGCAAGGCCAGGGTTGAAAAATAACGAACGTCTTTTTTATGTATAGATTCTCGGAACTTAGTTACTTAGTTCTCTACCGTGTAAAAGGAGAAAACAAAGCAATTGTTATCTCTATGCTCACACCTGCATCAGAGCAATACCACCGATTGTGCAACCAGTGGAAAATTCCATGATACGATTCGCAAGAAAATGTATAAACAAGTAAGCAAATTGGGATTGTTACGTTCCCGAAATTCAGGGCCGGCCTTCTAAATGACGGGGCCCGGGTGCAATAAGCACTGTGGAGCCCTTTTTAAGTACATTGTTATGGTGTGGAGTGTGGCGGGATCACAAGCCATTAAAAATCCTCTTGATTTTTCCATTCGTCGCCGCGCTAAGCTTGATCTAATGTTTAAAACTGAAATTTAACCGATTAATCAAATTGAATTTTTTTTTATTATTTCAAATAAGCTATTTTGTTTATAAATTTCAATGTCGGGGTTGAAACAGAAAAAGAATCTGCATAGATGTACAGTATTTAATTGTAAAACGTGCAGACGGGGGTTCGAAAAGGTGTCAGAAGATAATAAGAAGAAGTCTCTTTCCAGTTTCAATAATAACTAGAAAACCAAATAACTACTTTTCGCCCCCTTTTTGTCTCCAGTTCTGTTGACAGAACTTCGTATAAAGTTGTACCTCGATTTTCTTTGTTAGTAGCGCCAGAAATCGTTTTTGTTCTTCGTTTTCCACAATGGAAATGGCGTCTACTTATATTTTCAGAATGGTCGAAATTAGTCTACTTCTTAGCTTAATTATTAGTTCTTAATGGTTCAAATAAAAATCCGAATTTTCAAATACTAAAATATATTCAAATATAAGAGAAAACTTATATTATACTATACTATACGAAAGAGATTAAAAAGTTTTTTTGGACCGGAAATATTTCACAATTTGAATATGTCAAAATTTTATCAATTAGTAAAATTGAAACTAAGAATGTGAAAGAGACGACAGGATCATAAAAGAAATATTAATACACCTTTTATGGGCGCTATATTTTAAGCAACAACGATTCTATTTTCTTCGAACTCACGCTCGCCAGTCGTGGATGATTCTAAGTACACTATTTAAATTAAACTAGGGAACTAGGGAAATTGATTGAGAGATGAAGAAAATTGAATCTAGAAGAATTTCTTGGTAAGGAAAATGAAGTGGAGACGCACACCTCGTAATAACATAATCGAAAAGAATTTTCGATTCAATTTAAATTCAGTGTTCCAAAGAACTATTCAAGACTGGTTTTGGTGGGTTAAACTAAATTAGTTTGGTTGTGGCTTTAGCAACTAATAAAATCTTTAAAAGAAAACAGATTTCTTAGTCCCTTCTCTTTCCCCATAGGAATCTATTTTCACCAGGAAAGTTAAAATTCGAACTTCCTGGCATCTCATGTTTTTTTTTCTAGATCATCTTTAAAGACTATTCATTCTCTTATCGCATGTATTTATTATGTTATTGAAGTATCATAATGTGTCATTATTTTCAGTGCAGTAAAATGAAAAAATTGACCAGTTTTGACTTCAAAAGAATTTCGAAATTTGCTCAACAAATATTAGCACGCGTGAATTTCGTGATATCTTGGCGCCATTTCAAATTTTCGTATTTACGATGTAAAACTAAATAATGCGACGATGGGACAAGACGTCCATTCGTTTTTAAATTCATCATCAAGACATACCTGCCGTTTGAAAAGTAATTTTGTGCAGAACGCAAAACAATGTGGTTGAAATAAACGTACCCATACAAATAGCTAAGACAGCGACATCCCACAATCGCTTTTTGACCTATTTAAGTTTATATTTCATTACAGGGTACATCTAACTCATTTATTTTATAAACTCTCGTTTCCTTAAGTGTCCTTTTCCATCATTTTTCCGAGGAGTATTTTAACTCAATTCGGTTGAATGTGTTTGGAAAATCTTTGATAGTGTATTTAAAAAATCTCGAATGTACAGCGTCACTTTTCTTTTTTCTTTCGTTTCTGCCAACACAAAAAAGAACTTCTCGAAGAACACATCTTTCTTTCTTATTCGGTCAGCACTAAATTACGATTCTATTTGCTCATTAATTATTAGAGGAGCGGACGCGAGCACTCCCCGACCTCTTCTTAAAAATAGCGGCGGCGGCGGCGGCGGCGCTCGATTTTATTTATAGAGCGCGCAGCGACTTCAATTAGATGGACATGCGTGCTTTTTAATTATTATTATTATTTTTATTATTATGGCTATTATTCAGCGGCAGTGGTGTTTATTTTCGAGATGAATTACAGTAACAGTTCAAGGATGTTGGCAGCAGCGACCAACCAACCAACCAACCGGGCGAGCGGCATTTTAATAAATGCATCACCGCCGCGCTATTCCGAACGCTGCCTGCCCGTAAATAATCAATGAATCGACGTGAATAATAATAAACAAACATCGTAATACTCGTTTCTTATATTGTTATTGCGGCCGGAGAAACGCTCGTCCGATTAATAAGAATAAGTTTATCGCGCTTATCCGTTTCAATTATGAATAGTATAATGACGGCCATTAATTATGGCACTTATTTTTTGTTGTTATTTTTTTTATCCTGTGGACGTTCGTGCGCGCTAATTACGGGCGCGCGTATTTTACCGCGAGATTACGCTTTAATCTCTCATTCTAATTAAAGGTATTTGATGTAAACAACTTTAAAAAAAAAACAAAATGTCTTGCACTCGCACCGAATTCCTTATTTTTCAAGAGAAAAGTAGCTAAAATTACTAATTATAATTATGCAATGATTACGTGATAACAAAATATCTTGCAAATTGTTGCTTGAATTAAATTTTTGGTTGGTTGGCCCATCTCGGTACGATTAAGCAACGGAGCGAGGCGTAAATGAGCTTTGGCTTCGCATCTTCTCGTTATTATCGATATCGACAAGTTCGAAGCAAGTTTTGTATGTTTATTCTCCCACGAACCTGCGCAATTAGTGTTGTAAGATTCAATTAATAGATACAGATTGTTTGGAAACTGAGTGACTCGACGTGTCTTCTGAAGCGCTAGAATGCATCTTAATTCAAACCAACTGTTTGATTTAGGTTTAACCCGGTAATTAACAGAGCGCTCTTTGACGTTCTCTTTTTCACTTTCGTTTTTAACTGAAACTTTCTTTATTTTGAGCTACTTTTATTGGAATTTTAAGTGAATTAAATCTTTCCTTCGGTTTCTTTGTACTTGACCGATACTGGCCTTCGTAAGGCCAATCTTCCGCCGGCCGTCGAAGCTTAACGCCAACAGAGGGCGCACGACTCACTCAGTGAGCTCGACGCGGACATTCAACAACTTCTACCAACGAAACCTCGAACCCGTTGATAGGACAACAGCTACACCTAACCTGTGAAGTATACCTCTCTGCTTTATCTGTCTATTTCATTGAAACAATACCGACACGACTGGACACGGTGCACCATTCGGTGTAATTAATTATTTATTGACCCAAAAAAATTAGTCATACAATAACAAGAGCTCGGGAATGCCAAAGTACCTTTTGGACTTTAGACACCGGAGTCTTCTAGAGCTTTCAGGATCCGGAATCTTTTGCAAGCGTCTACAGCTGTGTTTCCCGAGCTTTTCGTGGGAATCAAATTGAATGTTTATTTTGTCCACTTGTGTGTTACTTCGACGGAAAGAGAAATTACGTTCACACTTGACATTTGATAACATTGGTTATACTTGACGTCAGCTAGGCACGGTTAACAGAGCGCTCTTTGACGTTATCTCTTTCTCACTTTTGTTTTAATTCGTTTTTAACTGGAGCTTTCTTTATTTCGAGCTACTTTTACTGGAGTTTTAAGTGACGGGCCGGCCGAATTAAATCTTTCCTTCGGTTTCTTTGTACTTGACCGATACTGGGCTTCGTAGAGCAGCTCTTCCGCCGGCCGTCGAAGCTCAACGCCAACAGAGCCCGCACGACTCACTCAGTGAGCGCGACGCGGACATTCAACAACTTCTACCAGCGAAACCTCGAACCCGTTGATAGGACAACAGCTACACCTAACCTGTAAAGTATATCTCTCTGGTTTATCTGTCTGTTTGATTGAGAACAATACCGGCACGACGCGACGCGGTGCAGCATTCGATGTAATTAATTATTTATTGTCCCAAAAAATTTAGTTATACAATAAAAAGAGCTCGGGAATGACAAAGTACACGGAGAAAAATAAATTCATTGAATTGACCATTTTCATGGTTAAATAGGACTTGCGAATTTATTCTTTTGAAAGAAATATATATATTTTTGATTTAGATATAAATTTGTTGACTCAAACAAATCTTTCTTGAATTAAAAAAAATATACATTTCGTTCAAACAAGTAAATTCGTAGGTCCTATTTAACCATGAAAATGGCATTATTTTTCTCCGTGTACTTTTTGGGCTATAGACACCGGTGTCTTTCAGAGCTTTCAGAATCAGGGACCTTTTGCAAGCGTATACAGCTGTGTTTCCCGAGCTTTTCGTGGGAATCAAATTGAATGTTTATTTTGTTCATTTGTTTGTTACTTCGACGCAAAGAGAAATTACGTTCACACTTGACATTTGATAACATTGGTTATACTTGACGTCAGCTAGACACGGTTGGTTGTTTACTTATGCGACGATGATTTCGACTCGTCTAAACCGTTCCTTTCTTCGTTAGGGGTAAGGCTGAGTTTGGCTTTATCGTTCAGGGCGGGTTGCTGGCGGCGACTCCGTGAAAACTCTCCGAACTGCACTCGATTATATGCATCATCCTCTAAACTCGGCGCGAAAGGCGGTCAATCATAGGGGAATCTTCATACTTCACCGACGCTGGTTATTTTCTTATGAAACTTCACGATATTAAATGAACAAGACCTCTGTAAAGTTGAAAACCGAAATTTGAAGAAGGAGATAACGTTATTTAATTTCAATAGTTCATAAGTTTCGTATCGCCTTTTGGAACACAAGTTCACCTGTTCAATCAGATTTGATCCTTCGCCTTCATCTGTTTTGTGGCCATTTCAGTTTCGTTGGATTATACTTTAACATTTATGTCGTATTATTTAGATTCGCCAAGCCATTCGCCATATTGTTGGAAATTGTAATGTTAGTTAATACATCAAGTGTGTTGTGTTATTATCTATCCCTACGCTGAACGCACGAGTGTATGAAAATCTTCTGGCGGTTGAAGAATATCATCGCATGGTGTTGGGGCTTTGGGAATTGCTTTACAGTGAATCCTTCAGCTGGTTTAATTTCCCTGGCGCCCCTAGTTTTACATCGTTTAATGACCCACCCCCTTTCTCTAAGCATCAAGAAGCTGTTGAATACACCACGCGAACTTCTTGCCACCAAGTAACTTTTGCGTTGAAGAGTTTACGTAAAAGCTTTAAGTGATGTCTAATGATTTTAACTTGCACTGTACAGGGTGTTTTTATACTTGAATTAATAATGCACGTGAAAAATGAAAAACTTACGAAAAGAATAAATACTTGTACTTGAGTACAAATACACAAACACGTCGCTTTATTGAAATATTTTATAAAAAATTTTATGCAAATCGTTTTTGATTGCAGTGAAAACCTCGAGCAGCCTCAGTACAGCTGTTTCAGCCCTGCTTGGGTCTTCGTCAGCAGAGACGTAGCTCGACATTCCCACTGCAAACAAAAACGACTTGTCCAATTTATTCGCAAAAAGCGATCATAAGATGTCGCTATTTTATCTGAAATATTTTATGTAAATGTAACTTGACTTTTGAGGTATATCTAAGTAGAGCTTAACCTAGAAGAGAAAGTATGAATTATTTGATTTAGATTGAATTTATTTGACCTTGAAATTCAAATATGTCCATGGTACGGAATTGTTCCTTCTGAAACACAGTTGCGCTCCCTTGAGAAAGGTACTTGATTAAAATTTCAAAAAAAAAAACTATCCGGAGTGTAGATGTCAGTGGTGTCGAATCGATCCTGTGGAATGACGGGGCACATACGCGACATGCGATACACCTGTTAGCGGGTCCCGAGGGACCGGGAGGGTGGCCTAATGTGCGCCCTAAACAGATTTTAATGCAGTAAAACAATGAACGGCAGGCGGCGCGCCCCTCCGCGTTCATAATCGCAACCACCGGCCACCGCGGGCCAATAAAACTCTGTAAATTATTAAAATGATCATCGCGTTGTCGATGCAGCCCGATTTCGTATGCAAGCCGCTCCGTCCCTGCCCCGCTGCTCGGTTTTCGAATTAAGACCGTCGATATTATGCGGAGAAACGCCGCATGTTTTATGCAAATGCTGCGATAAATCATTTTGTAATAATTTTGTTATTAATGCCGCACGCATAAATGACGATGATAAATCAACGGCGACGGGGAGAACAGCCTGAAAGATACCTGCACAAAAATTCCACGAAAAAAAATTTTTGATTTTAATTAATCGGCGGAATTTATCAAGTTCGAGCCGTGATTTATATGTTAATTTAATTAACCGCGTCTTGTTTTTTTGTCACCGCCCTTTTAATCTACAGTTAATTTTTAATTAATTAATTAATTATTTTATTCAATTGATTAATCCGGTCGTAAACGAAGACTGTAATTTATTTTGATTTTATGGGGCAATTAATTGCCGATTAATTTGGAAGAGCTATTTACACTTTATCATACTTACAACAGCCATTCATTCAATAATAATAATAATAATAATAATAACAACAATTATGCTAATAGGAAATGTTAATAAGAGTTATGAAAGAATATTATTATACATTTCGTGAACATCTAGTAAGTCGGTCGCCGCAATTGCAATATAAAATGAGTTCCCCCCCTACCACGTCTCGCTGGGATATTTCAGTAATAGCTCTAAAAGCTGAAAAACCAAACAATTTGCGAATAGAAAAATTCGTTTCTCTGTTACTCAACCAATCAGGTTTCTGGCACAGGGACGGATCGGCAATTTGCGCGCAATCAGCCGCACTCCTTTCACGGCTCGCCTGAGATCACGAGGATGATGTACGTTTCCCATTCGGGATTTATGGCGGCCTTTATCTGAGCCAACCGCAAGCTCGTAGTCACGACTCACGATTATCCGCCAGATCGCGGCACGGTCGGGCCCCGCGCGCGGAAAGAATCGGCGCCGATTAAAAAACGAACGCTCTCACGTACGCCATTTTGCGATTTATTCGCAACAATTGCGAAGCACGTCCTAAATCCGAACTTGCATTTCCGAAGTTGCGCAACAGATGGCGGTGGTAAATTTACGCGAAGCCAAAGCACTTTTTACTTAATTTAATTTAAGTAAGTCTCTCACTCTCAGAACAGATCACTAAATATCTGTATAGAAATGATTGAATAGTAAGGGCCGGTTTCAGTATCGAACTAAAGGAGACTTTAAATTTAAAGTCGCTGTCAGATGTCAACACAAACGGGAAAACATTGATTTGTAGGTTAGAACGTGAGTTTAATTTTAATTCGTTTATGAAACCACTCATAATATGGGAATAAACCTTTAATTAAAGGTTTGAATTGTCAAACTTTTCAAAATCAACAACTCCGTACTGTAGGTGCTACGATGTTTAATTAAACTGACACAATTTGACAACTTCGCGACCCTTACAGCAACTGAAAGGAAATAGCTCCGAGGCACTGCCTGTTTTAAACACTTATCGCTGATTGTTCATAAGAGAGCGATTCGCATGCAGGAGTATCATTTTAAGTGAGCGTCATGTACATATTTTAAGCTACATTCTGAAAATGTCACAGTTGAATTTTAAACGCTGTTCTTATTAAAGCTTCCTTGTATAGTAAATGCCTCTGACTTCTCTGATGGCCGGCCGATATTATCAGCATTTAAAGCATCCTTTAAATTTAAGTCTTCTTTAGAATGATGCCACATTTAAGCATGATCACGATAATGTCAATCACATTCCGGCACTTACCTTTTATTTAACCGTCTGTGACCAACGTTTTGTTTGAATCTGCATAAACTGGCATGTTCTAAACACGCCTTAAACTGTTGATGTACAGTGTTTTCCGAAAAGTATGCTACGAATGGGATTTCGTTTAAAAATCGATCAAAAATATCCAAATTGTAGCAGATTTTTTCAAAGACACTGTACGTCAACAGTTTAGTCGTGTTCAGAACATGCCAGTTTATGCAGATTCAAACAAAACGTTGGTCACAGACGGTTAAATAAATGGTAAGTGCCGGAATGTGATTGACATTACCCTGATCATGCTTAATTAAATGTGGCATCATTCTAAAGAAGATGCAAGATGCAACTGGGATGGCATTTGTAAGCTTCAAATTTTATATAAATGACTGTCTACAATGGCGATTCAATTTCACTATTAACATCTGTTTTAAGAATACCTACCTTAGGTACTGAAAACCGAGAGTATGGCCACAAATGGAGGATGTATCAATCAATGTTATTGTATTTAAAATTGTTTGGGTGAAGCTCTCTTTATATTTAAATCCTTAGATGATTAAAGTGCCCCGCCATTTAGCATCCATCATCTCGCCGCCGCCGAATTGGCGGCAAATTTAAAAATCGTATGCAAATGTTGGCGTTTCATTCAAGGTAACGACTGCGTATCGCCTCATTATAGTCTAATAACTTGTTTTTATGTTCGTTATTCGTTATGAACTTGAAGTTAGAATGAGATACTTCATTTGTTTATCTATTTACGAAATTATTTAATCAAAATTGAACAATAAATTCACGAAATATTTTTTGAATTCTAGGTTTCAAGCACAGGTGGGTTTTAAACGCATAGTTTTCGTGTACCAATCGGGAAACCAGTCTAATTAAAACGTGCACTTCTCGATTTTTTGAATTTCGTGTTCGATTGCGTGTGCCACGTGATTAGGAGGGGAAGCGGCTAATAAACATTCACGAAGCAAATTTATTCATAAACAGAAAATTGAAAAACTTTGCAATATAAGCTTTTGCAAATACATATTTCAAATCAAAAATGCTCTTACAGTAAATTTCTATTTAATATTCAGCTAGTGTCTTAACCACGGAGAAGTTAGCACTTGGCTTTTTAAAAATGGCTTAAGTTCAAAGATCAGAATCACAACCTTGGAGGTATTGGCAGCTAATTTCGAATCTGCTATAACGTTTTAATCTACGGCGATGTTATTAAATGTTATCAAACTTGATGGTTGATCAACTTTGGACGTCTACACAACGTTAGAAGCAGACGCAACGGCGATAGTGTTTACGTCAATCAACTCTTACGTTAAGTCAAGTGCTCGCCTTTTCTCTAAAAGCAATAAAAAACCAAGTCAAAGATACCTACAGAATTATTTCGAAATCTTGTCATAGATTAATTAATAACGCTAAAGATATAAGCAGCAGGGTTTAGGACAATTCGCCATCGCCGATTTGTCGTCGCCAATTCACCGTCGCCGATTCGTCGTAGGTACAATTCACCGCCGGAAAACTCGCCGTCGGTAAATTCGCCGTCAGCGATTAAAATTTTAAGTCCAGGTCCATATCCAAATAATAATATACCGATAATTATATCTAAATGAAATAAAGAAGTTAACATAATTAATGGAAAATAAAATAATTTGTTATTAATTAAATGTGATACATAGATAAAGAAAGAGATAAAAAAATTTGGTCTTCCAGGAAGTATTTCTTATTCTTCAGGGTGTTCGTAAAATCCCTCCAATTCTTCTTTTTTATATTTTCAGATTCTGCTCAAAATCATATTGATTTTCATATCAATCAAAATCACTACACATCAAAAGTCGACTGCTTTCAAAATATTGATTCATGAAAGGTCGTCATTTAAAATTATAAATTGAAAAGGGGTTCCATTAAAAAAAAAATAGAATTATGATTATGTGTACGTACAGAACCAATTTTTTTGTAATTTTGTGTCTTACGGTGGTCGCACGATAATTAGGAATTTATTTTACCTTGAAATAGAAAAACAATAGTAAAGTCCATTTTAATTTACTTGAAACGTACTGAAATTATAGTTTTTTTCTTCAATTCGTAGGTATAACTTGGATATTATCTAAAATGGTCAGAAAGTGTTTTAAAGCTTATGAAGCTAAATAAAGCAGTAACATGAGACGGCGAATTGGGCGGACGATAAATTGGATCGGCGACGAATTGGTTCTACGACGAATTGAATCGTCCCATTCCCTAAGCAGCATTACAATATTTTATCTTACGGCGTATTACAGTACGACCGCTTTAATCGGAGTTAATAAGTACACTGCTTGATTCGGATTTTCGAAATGTCGGGATTATCAAAGAAAAGACAGAAAATCTTAAACGCAATGCAAAGTGAACTCACAATCAGTATTGCTTTTGGCTTCCTAGGACAGCGGTACCGTAATGTAGCTGCCGTCATGTGAAATGAAACAGGACCTTATGATCACCTGATTTATAAAAGTAAATACATTTTTTATTGCGGGTGATTTTTTGAAATTTCTTCGCCGGATTTTATCCGGATTTTTAAGTCTCAGCGACCCTAAAAGTGTACTAGGAGTATAAACCTATCGTGAGAGTATTTTTTAATTAAAAATAGCGAAACTAATCTGAGTGAATAGCGTACAATACCGACGTTTATTTTTGTTTTCTTCTATTACTGATATTGTGCTTGTTTTCGTGTACTGATCGGTAATATCGTATCTAACATTAGTCCACCATGCATTCATTACTTTCTTAGCAATCAAAGCATTATATTTTATCTACAATAGCCTATCGGTACTAAAAGCTGATTTAACGCATACGTTCTAAGATAGGGTTGTCGCATTATTTGGCGTTTGTTTACTCTTATGGCATCATCAGCAAAGCGGAGTTGTTTATTCATGAACGTAAAGCCGTACAGCAGTTTCTAGAGAGATCACAAGAGTTCGATGTCATCTGCGTAGAAAAGATTACAGAAAAGCGTCCGTGGCGTCGCCAGTAGAACATTTTCGATAAAGAGAACCTCAGAAAAAGTAGAACTGAGCGTGAGATTCAAATCTGCTGATGTGATTTTCGATAGCGAGAACTGCTGTTTAATAGGGAATGGAGAGACGATATATTAATTGAAGTATAAAGTGCTACAATAATTACAATATTTGCAACTACTCGAAATCATGATAATATAATACAACCGATGACAAATATATATATATATATGTATAATACACAGTTACCTCGAGGGTAGGGCTGTACGATAACAAAATGTCACTATCGAATAACGGTAGTTTTCAAGATACATCGATAACATTGATAATGTAGATAGTATCTATTTATACCGTGTGTCGTCCACTTTGATTACGCACCTTAGGAATTTCAATGCATTTTCCTTTAATTGTAAATTGCTGCTTTATGTTTATTGTAACGTATTATCGAAGACATAATCTATTTCAACTTTCTTAATTATAAATAAATATTTTTTAATTGATGTATATATTGATGTAAATATTTTCGATTACAAAAGTTTAAAATCCAGTAAAGCTACTGTCAACTAGAAGTTGCAGCCTGTTTGATCTGATCTAAACTGTGAAATTGAAAAATGTCTCTGAAATTAATCTTCTTTTTAATTCTGAGAGCCCGTGTATTTTTTTAAAACGTACTGAAGACAGTCTTAGTTAATGCATAACACAAAGCTACGTATTTTACCGTTTAATGCTTTATGATAGATTCGACAGGAAAGCACAAACTTACGATTAAAAAAAAAACGCATTTAAATTCCTATGGTGGTATTGTTTCATCAGTTTATCGGTAATATCGGCATTCAATAATAGATTTATATACCGATATTATCGATATTTTTATGAACAGATAAAACAGCGACATCCTACTATCGCTTTTTGACCTGACATTGCAGTAGGAGGAGACAAATTGAAGCGGATTTGCTCCTAATAAGTCCCCCATGCAAGGCGGCCATGCTTGCTGTCAAAGCATGATGAAAGTTTTAAAAATTTTGTTGCAAATCGTTTTTGATTGCAGTGAAAATTTCGAGCAGTCTCTGTACAGCTGCTTCAGCCCTGTTTGGGGCTTCATCAGCAGAGACGTAGCTCGACATTCCCACTGTAAACTAAAAACGATACTTTTATGACAGTACAGTACATATATGCTGGCCAGAAGTTTCGATTCAATTTTAAAGTTGCAGAAAAGATCTGATTTATATTAACATCAATTTATCTGTATAGGTACTGATATACTGATATATAGATACATGATACATCAATACATCAATATATTGGATACATCTGTAGAGGCTTCCTTACTATACAATCTTTTGACAATATGAAAAGTGTTTTTATTTATTCTTAAACATGTACTAGTTTTTCATTTTAAACAACAACATGCAATGCGAAACAGTCATCCTGATTAGATAGGTTCGCTACGCTTCGATGTAAGGATAAATAAGATACATCGAAATATCGGTATATCGAATAAAATACATCAGTATATCGAATACATTGACATATCTAATACATCGAATACATTGATGTATCGAATATTATTGGTTACATCGATATATCAGATATTTCCATGTTTCCATGGATATTCGACAATATATTACTTTGTATATCTTTGTACATAAACTTCAATTTCAGTTGTAGCAAAAATTACCCAAACATCACAACGCACTATACATCAGAGGTGCATTAAGAGATTGCTGGTACTGTAGAGGCGGAAGACCACGAGAAACCAAACCAAACCGAATTCCTGACCAAAAAATTGAAAAAGCTATTTGTGAACCTTACAAAAGGAATTCTGGCATTTCACGTCTAGAGACGTGGCAAGAAAATGCTCATTCACCAATCGACCGTCCAAAAGATTAAAAAGGGTATGGAATACTGACGTATAATCAAAAAAATTGCCTCGATAGATCTAAAGAACAACACAATCGAGCGTTAGGCATGCCAAAGTATTATATCAACCGTTGTCTGGCACGCAATCTGCCAATACGGATCACAGAGTATACCAAGTATGATTAATGAAGTCGCATACCTCTCTGAATATTTACAAAGAAGACTGTAAAAAGCACAGTTTACCTTGTTTCGGCCAGATTTGATAACATGCTATTACTCAAAGGGGGCTATCGAATGGTACAACCAACCGAAATTCTATCCATGTAGCAATAAAAAAAAGCAAATACTTCAAATTGCCCGCACTTGGCCATATCAAAAAATGTTAAAACTTAAGGAAACATGTAATTTGATTCGATGCACTAAACTTATCTAAAGGACAGTTCCGTGCAGGAAAATACGAAACGGGCAAAATTTAAAATAAGGGGATTTAGTCGACAAGCATTAAAGCATCGATTATACTAGAATAGGCTGTGCTAAATGTATCAACATTTTCGTATTATAAAGTTTTTTCCATAAATTCCATTCATTTTTGATTTGCGACCATTTGAACAAGCGACGATTTAATCACAATCGCCCTTTGCTTCCTTCTTATTTGTAACATCACATTTTCGCTTCGTCTTTTGATATAAAGAAGTATACAGATGGGCTTTCACTACCGTCACCGCGTTGGTGTTCTAAAACCCTAAATACGCTTCATTTATTGTTTTCTGTTCCAAATCATCTTGACAAAACAAGTCCTTTAGCATTTTTCAAGCAGATGAAAAATGCTAAAGGACTTGTTTTGGTTGGCACGCGGAGAGTCCTAGAACCGTCAAGAGCATGCGCATAATAAAAAAAGAACAAAGCTCTCTTGTTGTGCGCATGCTCCTGAAGCTCCCGATAGTTCTAGGACTGTCCGTGCGAGAACCAAAACGAGTCTGTGTAACATAGTCCGTAGACTAAAACCTTAGTTAGGAGGATCTAATCTGAAGTTGGCTAGGAGGAACTCGCCTTAAGAAATTATGAATTCGATTTGAGGAGGACGAAGGAGGTGGCGGATGAAAACACCTGAGCGCAAAATATTAATAATTCCGCGTAGGCCACGGTGGAGATGGTCCGCGTACGGGCGCTAATGAGTGCATGATGAATGCCGCAACGCGACCATAAATCACTCGTATCAATACGCTACTGTTTAATTATGATATAGCGCTGTATCTCGCACCGCCAAGTGTTCCCGCGCTCATTTGCATGCGCCGCCGGAATCGCAGACCGTCCACTCCTCGATTTACATCAACTCCATAAATAATAACACGCTACACACTGTTTACATTAATTACTATGCACGTAAATGCGCCGGCGATTTATTATTTATTAATGTCGATCTATGCGCGCGAGTTTGACAGCGAATTTCGCAACGGCAACGCCATCTGTACGCAACTCGGGGGTGCTATTTTTATCGCACTTCTGATATAATGAACTTATTCAAGCCGAAAACAAACGCATGCATACCAATGACAAGCACGAAAGGACACGAGCTCTCGACGAGGTGAACCGCGCTCATAACCTCACAAAACCAGACCAATAAAATCGTTAAATTTTATTTACTACCGATTAACGTCATGTTATGCAAAATACGATTTAGAAATGGGCTCTCTGATTTATATAAATCCACAAACGACAGGCAGCGTTGACGACGATAATATCTTTCCGATGTTGCCGTAACCACCTACTTCCATTTCGCTTCTTTTTTTTTTTCTTCGTCTCCTAAATAGTTAGGTGATCGAAGTCGACCGTTTTGCGCGTTGAGGTACGCTCACGTATGCAACCTAGAGTACACACCTGTCCGGCGGATGCCTGTCCGAGATAAAAACGAGAACAAATGACGCACGCAATTCCGTACGGCGGCGGTGCTTATTACGACAAGCGCTTCGGGTCCGGGACGCAATTAGCGGCGCAGCCTCCCGAGGTTCATTTCAATATTTCACAATTAAATAGGGAAACTCGGCGGCAACTGCCGAGAGAAAGTCGTAAATCCGACGGGCAACTGTTTCGGATCACCCTAAGCGATGTAATGGTCGAAGTAGTTTGCGCAATTACACGCCGCCATTTTGCTGCCGGTAAGCAAACAGATGAATTAATACGAGTTGTTCATTCACGCAGGCCTGGATCCTCCAGTTGCAAAACTGCGTCTGAAAGCCCAGAAAGACAGGAAATGAACGTACACCGCGATCACCAAACAAAAATTAATCTGTTGGTGCATGGTCTTCCACCAGTAGATGCCTTTTCCTTCGAGTTGTATTCGTCAGAAGGAGGCCGAATCCTAAACGGTCGCGAAGATGTTAGTTCTTCTTTTGAATAAGTGGGAACGCGTTCGTATTGACTGATACGATACGATTGGTGAACATCAATATCGTGAAATGGGATTAAGAAAAAATGGAAGCTTGGTTAAAATGGATAAGGTCAGACGGTAATGAAGATAAGAAGAAATATGAAGGAACAAAGAAAGAATACAAGAAAGATCATCAACCATCAGAAGGGCTACGAACAAAACAAAGTGTGTATGTAAATATAGGTTGAGCGGAATACGAAGTAAACAAGGAAAGGTAGCTAAATGTGAACAAGAGTATAAGGAGGTACGGGTACAGTACTTTAAATAATTATTACTAATTGATAATCCAGAACACAAAGAGACACCAACGGAATTAGATCGTGATGATGGAATTAGAATTCAAGGTCCAACGCTGGAAGAAGTGAAGGAAATTATGAGACTCATGTATGATGGAGAAGTACAAGGCAAAGATGAAATTGATAACAGGTGGATAAGCTTTGGTAGAGTATAGCACGATCTAATATTAAAGATGAGGTTATACCGAAGGAATAGAAAACAGGACGGATAGTAACAATACGCAAGAAAGAAAGCCAACAGGAATGCTCAAACTACCGAGGAGACAGAGCTTATAAAGTCATGTCCAAAATGATTCAAGGAAGAATATTACAGAACATCACAGGAGAATATCAGCGTGGATTTACCCAAGAGGAAGAACGAGAACAGATGCTATCCATAATCTTAAGCAAGTAATGGCAAAAAGCCCATCAAAATATGACGGACATAGCATTGGTATTTATATGTCGACTTTAAATAAACCTTTGACTCCATAAGAAGGAAAAATCTTATAATGGCATTGAAATCAGTACTTAATGTATCGGTGAAACTGAGGAGACTTATAATGATGACAATAAAATCTACGAAAATGACCATGTCAATTCGATATAAATGAAGGTGGTGTAAAATAAAATGATTCGTTATCGGCAACATTATTATTTAATATAGCACCTGAATATGTAACAAGGAAGATAAACAAGGGAGCACTTAGAACGAAAGGAGGGCAAATCTTAGCGTACGCGGATGACATTGTTACTACATCAAAAAGGTGACAAATATAAACAAAGATGTTCGTGGAAATTGTGACTGATGGGAATCAATTGAGCTTAAAAATAAATTTTGAAAGTAGACTTGATCGGGTTTAGGACGAATAAACGAATAAACAAATTTAATAATTCAACTGATAATTTCGGATTTATTTAAAGCCTTCCTTAGAGCCTCTGATTAAAGTGTGTAAAGCTACTACTACCCGTAGTGGTCGGAGTTAAAAATAGAAACCGCAAGGTTTCTTTAAAGAGTTCAAAACATAGCTGGACAATGTCAACCAACAACCGGACGAATAACATAACGATTAACAATGAAACTTGTAATCTTTCACAATTTAAAACAAAGTTAAAATAAAGTTGGAAACGTGCTCCAAAATTCTGTTCTATTTCTATTCTGTTCTAAATAAACCCGAAACTGTCAGATGAATGATTCAAATTGTTTTTTCGTCCTGAACCCGATCACGTCTACTTTAAATTTCGTACTCAGTATGCCATTTCATTAATTAAAAATAAATGAAAATAAATCAGAAATAATGAAATTCGGGAAAAGACCATCTGGTAATAACTACATCTAAATTTGAACGTGTGGACAAATTTAAATATTTTGGAATAATGATATCCACCGATGGTAATAGGGAAGCAGAAATAAAAAAGAAAATTCTGGCAGCAGATACAGCATCTTGTGCTGACAAGCAGCTTCTAAAAAATAAAAATAAACTCTTAGTAGAAAGACTAAAATAAATATATATAAAACACTTATAAGACCAGTAGTAACAACGTACCTACACTTCTGAAACAATAACGATGACAAAGAAAGACGAGGAGTATTTGCAAATACTAGAAAGGAGGATTTTAAGAATAATACTAAGGTATCAAAAAATGAATATAGACGAAAGGCGAATTTTGAACCGAAGCAGGAAGCAGAAGAGGATGTAGTAACAAAAATAAAACAACGAAGAATAAAATGCTTAGGACGCATATGGAAGGCAGAAGAATCGAGTATAAAAACGATGGTGATTGGAAACGTAGTGAGAAAAGAAGAAGGGAAAGAACTAGGTCAAAATGGTTAGATGAAATGGTGTATGATATGAACAAGGCAAGTGTCAGCAATTGGCAACAGGCAGAAAAAATTGAAGAGAAATTAGCAAGTAATTAATTAATAAACTGGCGTCCTTTGTACGAACTTTTTCATGTTTAGAACAACGAAAAAAATTATTTTAACCCATTCAGCTGACAGTTTCGGTTTATTTTGAAACCTTCCTCAGAGCCTGGAAGAATTACAATTTAGTTCTACCTTAACATTACAAAATTAGGAAAGGTTTTTACCTCTGATCCAAAATTTTTGTACTACAACCCATAAGGTTTGAGTTAACCGAACCGCAACTGGAAAAAGAAAACCAAGTTCAGTCTAAGACTGGTAAGTACAAACATGTTTAAACTTACAGTTACTTAAAGAATCAACATCATTGAACTACGGCCAAAAACGAATGACAAAACAAGCAAAAACATGTAAGTTTTACAATTTGGAATCAAAAATTAAAATGGCTGGAAACGTGCTCCAAATGACAGAGTGAAACAGGTTTTTACTGAGCAAGCGCTCAAGCTAACCAACCTAAAAACTTGGAATGCAATTCCCCAAGTGGTGGCCAAGGTATGAAAATTAAAAGAACTAACGTTCGAACGTGTGATATTTACTCAAATTATGAAAAATAATGCTTAAATTTTGTGTATCGGTTCAAACCTTATGGGTTGTGGTATAAAAATTTTGAATCAGAGGTAAAAAACTTTCCTAATTTTGTAATGTTAAGGTAGAACTAAATTGTAATTCTTCTAGGCTCTGAGGAAGGTTTAAAAATAAACCGAAACTGTCAGCTGAATGGTTTAAAATCCTTTTTTTTTGGTTGTCCTAAACCCGATCAGATTACCTGTTTGAAAAATAAATAAGCAAGATGGTGAAGGAATGGTTGGGGACTGATCCACCCCAATCAGATGGTTTTGGAAGGTTCTTATGAAGCGGCGTTGCCCCTACGTGGGTGCTTTTTAGCCATAATGTATATACATCTATAAATCGTAGACTCCTAAGTTTTCAAAAGTCAATCGTCAAGCGTCAATCGTTTCTTGAAAACCGAGAGAATTAACAGCAGAGTGACGAAAATTAGACCAAAATTGGAATAATTAATTTGGGGAGGAAAAATTTGCAATTGCGATGAATACCGTTGCTAAAAATTATTCGAAGTCACGTGGATCACGTGAGCAGAGCTAAAAATATGAAGAGAGAGCACCTAAAAAAAAAAAACAAGAATAAGAGACAGACGTTAAAGTGCGATTCTTATTTTGAATTTTTTTCGATTTTATTTTATTTTCAGTGTGTTTCGCTTAATTTTACCAAAAGAAAAAAACTGTCCTCACTTTCTGAGTGATAGGTAGGCTTCTCTGTACGATGTCGTCCTATTTGCATGCCATTTGCATACAAATTAGTTTTAGTGCCATATGCGTACAAGGATAGAGTTGAGTCGGGCTAATTATAGGTAGTGTCATTTGCGTACACGGATAGAGCTGAGTCGGGATAGTGGTAGTCGAGGTGGTGCCGTAAAAATATATACAGAAGAACACCAAGTAGTAAAGCCCTTGGCAAGGAAAGAGCTTTACGTGTCCTGGCTAGAAAGACTGAACCAGTATCATTAGTTAGACCAAGACCCTCATCAAAGTTGTTGAGAGGTGGTGTACCAAAAAAGACGGAGAAGTTCGTCATTACGCAGGGCAGGTTCTAACTGAACATGGCACGATCGGGAAGTACGTAAGTACGCAAGCATGTAAGTAAAGAAATAAGGAAGAGAGACTCCACCAGCTGCTGTTGTTGTGAGGAGGAGTGACGACGCTCCGAAACACACATTCTTTGTATGCGCAAGATGAGAGGAGGTCTGCCGAAGGGCGAAGCCAATCCTGGGCACGGATATTGGGAGAAAGAAAATACCAAAGGAAATTTTAGGTTAAGAGACAGTGATCACAAATATGTTGAGAAAAATTATGGCAAAAAAAGTGTAAAGGCAAAAAACAGGAGGAATGAGAAGAGCAGGAAGGAAGGAGAAGAGGATGGAAGAGCTGCTATTGTGAGGAGCAGGACGACTCTCCAAAACACACAATCTTTGTGTACCTGAGATGGGAGGAGGTCCGCCCGAGGGCGGAGCTAGTCCTGGACATGGAGATAGGAAAAGAGAACATAGCAATGCAACCGTTATGTTAAGACACGGTGATGTGTGAACTGTAATCACAAGTATGCTGAGGGAAATTATGACAACAAAAAAAGTGTAAAGGCGAAAAACTGGAGGAGGAAGAAGAGGATGGAAGAGGAGAGAAGAGGATGAAAAGAAGACGAAAGGAGAGGAGTAAAGAGGAAAGAAGATGAGAGAAGAGTATGGCAGAGGAGAGAAGAGAATGGAAGAGTACAGAGAAGACAACATGCGCAGGGGATGAATTGTCGGAAGGCGGTCCCCTCTGCACAGAGGAAAGTTGGTAGGGGCTTGACAAGAGTCAGGTGAATCCAACACATCCCTGCGTATTTTTGGAGCAGGATAACTTTTGAAGATTCCTAACCTCTATAAAAAAAGTCTTTCTCGCTTTACCACATCCTTTCAGTTCATACTTTTGAAAGTGTCTTTTGTGAATTCCTAAATTTACATTAAGTATCTAACAATTGTATATTTATATAGATCAATCAAATGGCACTGCCAATTACTGCCTGGTCCGGGCTTAACTCTAACGACATAACATCATCCACATCCTGTGTCGGTTGAAGTACAACTTACAATCGAACCTTCGTTTGTTTTACTAGACGTCAATTGTTTTTTTCTTTCCTTTAATGTAAAATAGTGGGTTTCGTGTCATATTCCAATCAGACGCTCTAATGCAAGCGGCCGTTTAACTGGCAAGTGGTTATTAAGGGATGGATGCCCCGCGCGATGCAGGTCTTCGCCGACGTCTCCGATGCCCGAATTAATGCAGAGTTCGCGTGGAGACGAGCGCCAGCTGGCGGCTCGGTAACGACTCCACCTGACCGCGTCCGTGCATTTGCATGTTAATCTCCAAAGGTCGTGTACTAATATGTCGGGGCATTTGCTGATGAACGTGCGCTCGATTCGTCGTCGAATAATTAATTGGGGAGCTCCCGAAACGCATTAACTTTAATTACGATGCAGCATAATGTGTAGTTAAGCCATTAGTAAGTAGCCAAATAAAGCGAGGCGCTGTTCAGGAAGCGGGGCTTCCCTTAATTACGACGAAAAATCTTCTTGGACCGGACGGCGCGGAGCGGCGCGGCGGCGCGCGGCGATGCGATGCGACGTGGATTTTTGCAACGGCGCAAATGCAACGGGACGGCCAAACGCAAAACCGCGCCGCTTTAATGAACTGCAATAAATTTTATTTATGTGCTGCAAAGAGTTTTATGTTTATAATCTAATAAAACGGACAAATTTCCCAAAACGCTTCGCTTATCTCTGTCTGTGCGCTCGCTGTTTTATGCAGCAGCTCCGGGGCTGCACATTTAAATTCGTAAATTGTTCGAACCTCTAAAAAAAAAACAGTTGACTCTACCGTACGTTTAGGAAAACATTTTTAATTTTAAAATAAACACCCATTCCTACTGAACAAAAACATGGAAGTCGCTATAAAAAGAAACCCTCAATGAAATCGCGAACTATGAAAAGCGTATCTATTCGAGTATCGGGGGAATTAATATAACTAATGAAAGGACATTCCTAGGTGTCAGGCAGCAAACAAGTGAAGTGAATACTATACACAAGCGGTCCGCATAAAATTCACGGGCGCGCAATTATGTATTTGACTGATCGCAACGGCGCACACTGGAACGGCCCAATGTTAAAAGACGGACATGCGATCGAAATATGAAATATCGAATTTAATATATTGAACGTTGTATTGGGATTCTTTGTTATGTCCTGCACATTATAGTAAAATTTTGGGTCTCTAGGACTGCAGCATTTTCTTGTATAAGCTCTCAAAGTAGACAGTGTTCGGCACAGAAAATAACTGGAACTTTTACGCTCGCTTTAAATGCAGCCTTTTTAGATACATAGAAAAACAATTACATATGAATCTTAAATTAATATATTTTCACATGTTTTCTCATATTACAGGTGAAAGAATAAACCGTCTTTTATGAAAATTGTATTTGTTATGAATATTCAAACATCATGACATTTTGTTTTTCAATTTCCAACTTTGATCAAAAAAATAGTAAAATGCCCACATATGCCCGCTGTTTTAGAAACACAGTTTTGAACAACAATATGTCCTCATTATTTTCAAGCAATAATATTTTGCTACTTTTTGCTACTTTAGGTATTAATCAACATTAATCTTACGCCGACATGGTCAGTGGGAGTCTATTAATCTTAAATTCTGCATTAAAATTGTTCTGAATGACTGAATATTTATCTATTTACTATTCTCTGTTATTATAAAGTCAATTTTGAAAGAATTATCAGTTTTGGGAGAAAAGTAATGTTGACTTTTACATATTCCGGCAGTATCAAGTTAATGTTTTCATGTAGTATCAAAAAGCTTTCGGTGTGACTTCCTTAGCATATTTTTTTAGAATAAAATTTCTTCTTATTTACGTTTTAAATTAATAAAAAAAAAATACTCTTCAAACGTTCCAAAATCGATTTGTTGTTTTATCAGTAGATACTGCTAAAAATTATAAAAAAATCAAAAAAGGACGTTGTATGTAGTAGTATTGAATTTGACTAGTTTGAAATATTTTTTTTATAAATTTATAGACTGTTTAAATTTATTTCTAAAAGAAATATACTGAGATTGAATATTTAATAAATGGCAAGAACTTCAAGATGCATCATATTTTTAGATTATTCTTAATCTTCATTAGCTAATCCCATAATATAATCCCATAATATTAATTAAACACAACCAATAGTATGTTTGGTCACATTATTCAGCCAATAATATTCGTTTCTTTCAGGATTTGCGTAATCAGTTTAATCGTTAGATATGCTTTAAATTAGGTGTAGGTCTGGAAATTCATTTATTATTTGGAAGATAATATAATACCGAGTGACTTTTGCTTAGTGCTTGGTACGAATTAGTGCTCGAGAAGTAACATTTAAGTTTTATACGTTGTGTTAGTGTGTGTTCTGGAGTGTGTATTTGCATTTATAGAAATGGAAAATTTCAGTAAAAATAATGACATCTATGTGTTCATAAAGAATAAAAATTTAGATTTTAGTGATGCCAACAATATATCTGAAGCTCTATTGGAAGAATTCGTTTTATCCCTAGAAGAGCCAAAACTGCATTTATTTCGTGAAAAAATAAGAAAATTTTTTAATTGTTTTATATTAATTGTTGACGTGATTATTTTTTAATTGTTTTATATTAATTGTTGACGTGATTATTTTTTAATTAAATAAAAGTTATTAATATTATTGTTATTCTTATTATACATCATCTTTTAAAAGAGAAACTATTTTTTTTTCTCAATAAATTGTCAAATATAGGTTTTCTTACATTTTCTTTACATCTTACAACACATTTAACATATATCACTCTATAAATGTCATTACAATTTGCAAATTATTAGTGTTACTACACGATGTCCGGGTCGCTCCATAAGGCCGTTCCAGAGTGCGGCGCGCTACACTGAAAGCGGGCGCCTAACTTGTTTCCCTCGCACCCTCATGACTAAAAGGCGGATTAAACGCAAAATATATATTTGTTTATTTCATAGTGACATAATAAGATCGAATTACGTTACTTAGAAATGATTGACACTAATTTAACTTTGCATATTTTGCATGTATTGATATATCTGCGCATATTTCAGTGCATATTGCATTTTTTGTGCATATTATTGCCTATTTCTTGCAAAAAGTGCATTTGTTCTGTTTTGTCGGGTTTAGATTGAAAATGTAATGAAAACTGCCATGGAAAAACCTAAGATAATCACGTTAAGGAACCATGAATATTCAAAGTCCAATCGTACCTCCAAAATAGGGGTGGTTTACACTTTAATTTCTTTATTAAACGCCGACTTGGCCCTTGAAAAATGTTTTATAATTATAGTAACCGCTGAAAATATTATAATACGAATAAATCAGCTTTTCCTGCATTGGCGATTTGGAGAATTGGGTATTTGAGAATTAGTTGTTGTTAATTACATGATCTCTTCCCCTACCGGCGTGGTAGACATTAGCAAAATTTCCCAAACATTCTCAAAGTGTTTTCATCAACTTTCTGTGTTTTATTTATCTCTCCAGTTTTTGAAATGCATTTTTTTGTATATAATGTTGCATATTTTAGTTAAAACAGTGCATATTTTTTTGGCCATTTTTAATACATGTATACGCGTATATTTTGTCCCTTTTTGTTGCATATAAATTCGCCCATTACTCACGACGATGACTCTGTCTTTTTTCTTCGCCTAATAATTATAACACAAATACAATCGCCTTGTAAAATTTTATGAGACATTCTCATTCGTAATATTCACGGTGGGTTCATGCAGCAATTAACGCTAACTACTCACATTTAGTAATTAATAAATAAACAGTTAAAATATATGCATGCATAAGCAGAAGTTCACTGATAAACTAAAACCTTAGTAACTATGTATAACATTTAAGAAGTTAGCTGCTTTCTTAACTTCTCAAGTTAAGCTGTTAATGAATATGGGAAACGCGCATATCTTATAGTCATGTAATGTCCAATAATAAATTTTTCAACTTAATACGAGTCGTGAGGAGAATTGTAGCATTACGTTCACCTTGTGTTTGGAATAATATACAGCCGATATAAAGACACATAAAATGACATACACACGTATTAGGAATTAATAAATCTATCAATGCAACGCCTGAGTTTGAGTTAAACTAAGAAATTCTGTATAAACGGTTACTTTGCTTTAGTTGTTACTTGCTCGTTTTTAATGTTATGTTGTTGTTCTTAATTTTCTGCATAAACCCACCCAAGACTAGGTTTTGTTGAGGGTTCCGCACATATACCGGTTGTTGAACTAGACTCAGATCATAGACTTCAGCAAAAGCAAATAGTACAGATTCCAAAAACTGCTAGTTCTATGGCGGATTGAATATAATCTATATAGAAAAGAAAATCTCTACAAAACGAATTACAAACTTTGTCATACTGCTATGAAAAAATACGATCATACAAGTATTTTGATAGCTAGCGGCGCAATTGTTTTGTTTTGATTACAAATTCAGAGTCAATATAAGAATTAGAGAGTCTTTGCTAATTTAAACGAATTTCTATTTTTTTTTTAATAAAAAAGTTATCGATGGTGATATGTACACCCGATTTCGTACGCATGCGATGCATTACAGTGTTGCCAACTATTGGTAACCGTCTTACACCAGATGCTTTACAAAAATACAACAGAATTCCACCAGAACTTTTTCCAGAAGCAAAGAGTGACTTTTGATAACAGAAAATAATTTGAATTTGGTGCCATAGTTTACATAGTTTCACGTTTTAAATGTGGCTACAATGGCAGAACTGGGTGTTACCAACGTAATTACGACATTTAGAAAAATTTTGTGCAAATCGTTCTTGATTACAGTGAAAACCTCGAGCAGCCTACTGCAATGTCATGTCAAAAAGCGATCGTAAGATGTCGCTATTTTATCTGTAATTACGACAGTTTAAGGCGATATACACTTAACGAAAAGAAAAGAAGAAACAAAAATACTGCAATATTTTTTTTTAATCGCTAGAATTTGCACCAATTCTCATCTCATATAAACGCATCAAAATTTACATCATACACCAAGAGCTTTATTTTTATAACCATACGCTTGTTAAGTACACTAGATCTGGTATAAAATGCACCAAGTTGGCAACACTGATACATCACCGTCGTATAAAAAAGGGCGCCAAAAATTGTTTCGCCTGGAGCACTAGGAACCGTAGTTCGTGTTTAATGTTAAAAGTTATTTTTCTTAATTTTCTGTATAAACCAACCATTAGACTCGGCTTTTCTGAGAGTTCCATACATAATATACCGGCTGTTGAATCAGCCTGAGATCATAGACTTCAGTGAAGGCAAATAGCACAGATTTTTTAAGATTGAAACGTATGAACTGCGACCGGAATAGCATTATGATGATGATGATAAGTATATACAATAGAATAATGTGCTACATTTATTTATTTGGTGAATATATAAAGCAGTATTTATCTGCATTACAAGGATTAATAGTATAAGGTTTGCAAAATTCGCCGATAGTCCGCGAAACATCTCATCCTGTTAATAGTAACAATTAAGGTACTTCAATGTCATCTAAAATATCTGTATTTTTATTTATTTATATGTTATATATTTATTTTATGACGGCCATAATTATCATTACTTTAAAATCCTGAACAATGTGATACATTTCCTGATAAGTTCGCCGAAAGCTCGTGGAAATTAAGTCAGCACCACCTATTTGAAATTCCGTCACGATTCGCAGTTTCAATTTCTCTCTCAAATAATACCCATTATAGTTTAAAGTCGCAAATTTTGGAGAGCAATAATAGTGCTGATACGTGAAATTGAAACTGAATCGGAAAATCCACAAAACACCCCCGACTAGACATAAAGTCAAGTTACGACGCTTACTGATGTACAGTCGGAAAAATAGAAAACAGCAGACTATTTTTCTACCATATTGAACCCTAGTTTAATTGGCAGTTGTGAATTTAGGTTACAATAACACAATTATGAATGTAAGAAAATAGGGTTAAAGTACACGAAAATTGTCCATTACACAATTATTGTGGCTGTCTCATAACGCAGGAAAGAAATTAAAAGGTTAGCCAGAGTAGATCAAATTAAGGCCCTTTTCTCAATAAACTTTTGGTGAAAACTCAATTACTAAAAACCTACACAAGAGTTTTAAAGTAAAATTAATTAACAATCAAACGTTACCACCCGTATTTTACGTTTTAAACTCAAATTGGGGGTATTTTAGAGTTGCTTGAACAACGCTTTAGTTAGACGAAAAGCGAATTAAGAAAAATTGTTAATTTTCATCTGCTATAACCGCCCTATCAATCTCCTCCGTACGTTATGAAACACCCTGTATATTGAAAGCTTAATTATGATGCAAAACGAAACTCAAAAAAAAATATATAGCAAAGTTTCCATGTACTACGAATAGAAATTTATTTAAGAATTAGTACTATTCTCATATAGGCAAGGCGCACTACATTCCGTTGCACGTCAGTAGTTAATGATGACGTCAAACGCAAAAATATACTTATTTACTTAAAATCCAGTATACATACCGTGAGATTTTTTTATAAAACTGAACATAATATGTAAAAGTCGCTATGCATTTTAAGTATTTATCAACCCCCCATGCATCTGACGTGATCATTAACTGATGACGTGAAACGGAATGTAGCGCGCCTTGCCTTCAAAAGTATACTGTAACATATTGTCTAAACTGAATTTAAAAAAAAATTGTTACAATTGTATAACTTAATACTACTTGAGCAAGAAAATAATTACGCCAAATATAAAGGCAATTACCATTTCCGTTTTTGACTTTTTCACACAAAAAAAAAATCTTTTAAAGTGATTATCGCGCGTTTTCGGACATTTTTTTGTTAAAGAAAATCCCATTATTTTCTGAAATTCTGTGGATTCCTATGTTATGAAGATGTTTAAACCTGAATGATCTTGTAATACAATTTTTTTTTTTGATCTACTAAACAAAATACGTACACGAAATATGCAACAACAAACACTCATCAAAATATATACAGAAAAGTGTATGAACGGGCGGAATATGCAAGTGTACGTATATGAAAATTTATATTTGTGTATACCCGGTCTTTAGTCGTAATAATCAAACTCCTAACTACTTGAGTGAATATTTTTTAAAACGTTTCATTCTGATACCGGCAGGAAAATGTAACGCCTGCGTAATAGTCGCTGCATTAGTGTTCCTATGCACTCGAATCACTTTTTTATGACATAAATGGAATTTATTATTATTTACGTTTCTGTGTATGATGCTGAAAGTGACGCCTGTGGTCGCGGCGGACTGATAACGCCCTCCGCGCTTGCCTTAAGTCGACCTTGCCTTTTCTGCAAGTCTCTCTTCATAACGCACACATAAATGAATTCAATAGATGTCATAACCAAAGGTATGCAACAAAACAAATAATGTCTTCATTTCTTTCCCCTATAACACTTTGATAGTATTTCCATCCCTTCTTATTCCATGAGGTTAAAACGAGATGAGAATACTCCGAGATTGGTCTAGGGCAGTTAATTAAAAATGCTACACGTTAAAAAACATGCGTGCAAATATGCACAAGTTTATTCAAAATGTACCTTAAAAAGGCTAAAATATTATATATCTCAGCCTCGATAATGTTTTTGCACAATTTTTATGCGCGTTTGCATGCATATCTGGACTTGTTTTGTTGCAGATTTTACTCATAACTAAAGTGGTATTTATTTTCTCCTTGTAGGTTCTTGAAAGGGTCCAGGAGAGTTAAATAAAATATGAAAATCAGTCATTATCCAGAATTTTGTACAAAATTCAAATTTCAGCTATTATCATCATTTTGTAGGAAATTCTGGATTTTAATGTCTTTTTTTTTAACTTTATTGGACCTTTTTAAGAACCTACCACGAGAAAATAGATACCTGATATCTTAATTAAGTCACCCAAATGAGGTACACGCGCTTTTCAACTTTCTTACCTAACACCTAACCACATTTCCTGTATACAAGATTGGGTTCAATTTCTCGAACAATTCAATACATTTTACAATAAAGAATGTCGAAAATTATATTGAATCAAAATTTCGGAGACAAAACAGAACGCAAACCATATCTGCGACCCAAGAATTACTTGTTCCACAGATATTGAACCGAATGTTTAACGTACGAGGACTAGATTAGTTTGAAACGGCCTTAGGAGAAATTAAAAAAAAAATACTCATGCAAATAAGATAACACACAATTACACAAACAAATATTCCTATAGTTCTGCCCCATGTATTACCAAAGCTTTGCTTTATCTAATGATAAAACTTTCTAAAAACCGGGGATAAGAGAACTGTAACGTTTTCAATTCATTGCTCCAGAACAATCTGACAGTATCTTCATCTCGTGTTATTACACGAGATTAAATTAAGTTGGGAATACTCCGAGAGCTCACGGGCAGTCAATTGAAAACGCCGTTAGAATTATTTCAGTAATCTATGGCGTGGATTCGCTTGACGGTTTTATTTTGTCAAGTGTTATTTATCATCAGAATCAACCTGTATACCTGTATACATTACTAAATCAAATGAAGCACAAATCGGAAGCCCTGACTTACATATGTAAAACGTGTGAGATCAAGTCAGTTGCGATTCAGGAATTCGAGTTTTCGAACTCTCGAATAAGCCATGTACATTATGAGCACAGGCTCCTCTCTCTTCCTAATCAGCATCTAATTGCCTGAAGTGTCGATGAGATCGTAAAGCAATCGACTCTAAAACGTGTCTTGGTGCGTTTTATGTCTCCGGGTGAGCCGTAAAAAGCGACGATTAAGTTAACGCCGAGAATATAAGATGATAACGTACACATACCGAATCGAAGTCATTAAATAAATGGAGAGAAACGAGAGTTTAGTTTGTACGTACCCCAAGCATGGATAGATAACATCGCGAATATGTAAGATGTAAGTATCAAGTAACTCTTTCTGCATCATTACTTATATTACATATTCCTGTACGTGCCTCTTTTTTTATTCTTTTACTTTGTTACTGTTAGGTCACATGAGCGCACATGCAGATGGAAGAGGTATGTATGTATGTACTTGCAGCAGGCAAGCAAGCAAGCAAGCAACTCTTCCTGTGTCGTTATTTATTATAATCCTACGAGCTCGTATCTGATTATCCTTATTGATTCTGTCAATGTGTTAATAAATTTGCCTGGTTCGTCTGAAAAGTGATTGAAGCGCGTGGAATTTGTAATTAATATAAACCGTGTGGAATGCGATGGAATAAACCTGTGTACAAGAGGTAACTGTATACGACGTCCATCGTTTTGCCTGGCGCTTATCTCCAAGTAACTGGATATTGGCGAGGAGCGTTAATTCTGAAACGGCTGATATCATTGTCCATTGACATCCTGGAAAAACTGAAGAATGCTGCAGTCTAATGCGAGTGAGCCTGCACATTAGCGTTCGGCGGATTTTAATGAGAACACCTCAGGTGCGTTCTGTTTTAAATCATCATCGGTGGTTAAAGAGCAGGCCGGGGGTTTCCGTATCCTGCAAGCGTTGTGGTGTTGCGCGTCGATGAGGCGCTTGATAAAGCGCACATTCACGTAAAATAATGGGCGCACGGGGGCGCAGCAGCTGATGCGAGCGGAGTCCAGGTGCGACCGCGTTCGCAAGTCATTTCCTCGACGAAATTACGCTAAAAGCCTCCTAGTACGGTCCCACCTTATCGATTATCTTATGTGAGTGTGTGCGCGTGTTGTGTGAATGCGCCTAATTCGTGACGTCACCACCGGATCGATCGTCCCTCCCGTTCCCGCCCCCGGAACATCAACGTCACTCAGCCCGCTGGATGTTGTTTTTATGCCCCAGCTGATTTTTATGATCGACGCGAAGCGCCGCCGTCTTCCCCTCACCTCCCCCGTGGGTTTAGCCGCCGCGGCGCACTCAATTTCACGGATGTGCATTTTACAATTACCCTTACAGCATCCGAGACAGTTAAGTTTATCGCGATGGCCATTTAGAAGATTGCGAGCAAGATGGCGTTACGGCGTCGCGGCGCTGCCTGCTGCGCCGACGCCGCCGGCTTCTGCTCCGGTGATGGCCCTCCTCTCGATTTTGATGGACACTCCACGACCGCGCCCTCGTTACCACTACAAATCGCGCCTTTATCTCCCGACCATGGATTCAAACGGCCGCTTTCGCCCACTTCTGAGGCCGTTTCTGCGATCGTAAACGCCGGCCCTGTACCCTCATCTTGTCACCGTCGTAAACACTAAAGAATCTCTTTTACAGTCGCGTCGCTTCTGCTTTTCTATGTTCTTTGGCGACGTTACCCCAGACAACTTTTTCTTTACTCAAACAACACATTAAATGCAACGAAAGAACTCCACACAACACACAAACAAACCGTAACAATATTATTTAACTACTACAGTATCACTTATAAGCGCCACCTCTCTTCAAAATATTGTAAAATAATCTAAACCACTGGGGCTATTACTAACCGTATCAATTATAAACCCTACCTCTCTTGTATACTTACATAGAATATTGCAAATCATTTTACCGCTTGAGGTGCGTTACGAAAGGTGGTCTTTAGACACGAGAAACTCGTAACAATATCATTTGCCTAAGCAAAATTATACACTTTCCACGTACATAGTTGCAAATTGGCTGCTGCAAAATAGTAAGATCTCAATCGCGCGGCGAAATGCACTAAAAATAGCAACAAAATATTTATTTACGCGGCTGGTTCGCGTGCGCGATACGAAGCCCTGATAAACAGCAATTGTGCAACGATTAGCGCTACTGCACGCGAAACAAGGAAAAAATCGCAGCGCGGAAAATTTATTTATAGCGGACGGCAATTAGCGGAAATAAACACAAATGCGTTTTGAGAACCGCGAACGCTCGTCAGAGTTAAGTGACGGCAAATTTAATTGTCAAACAAATATCTAGTGAATATTTGTGATTAAAACTTCTGAAAAAAAGTAAAAGAGTTTTCTTGAAGTCAACAATTTTTATATTAACAATTCCCTCTCATAACCTCACTCTTTCTATTTTAATTTTACTCACAGTATCGGTAGTTATCAATGCTATTATTAGAACAAAATGAATTTTTCAGTTGAAAAGAGCATTAATAGTTGAGAATTTAACGCTACACGCCTGTTCGGAACACAAGGTCATGGATTGTAACCATAATGCTGAACGAGTCGCGCTCGTCTTCGTGCGTCGCGAGATTCGTAACGGCTTGATGGGCGATGAGCTCTTTATTTCCCACAAAATGCAATCTGCAAGTGATTCACGGTACTTGCGAAACCAAGCCAGACAAGTCAAGTTCTTGACTTCTCTCTTAAGCTGCCAAGCCAAGACATACTAAAATTATTTTACGCTGACTTGGCTCGCTTAGTTTCACACCGTCGGATCGCAGCTTTATTATAGCCTCTGACGCAATCAAGTCCCAAACTGAAGCAAATATACTGAAGGTATTGATTAGGATCCAAGCATAAAAACAAGAGTTTTAAAAAGTTTGACGTGTCTAAGACAACAATTCAAACAATCAAATAGCAATACTTAAGATGGTGATACTTAAACTCAAAATCTGATGTCGGTTATGATTAAAATTCAATAAAGTATCAATGACATTAAAGGATATGTACTCGGGAAATTTCCTTCGCCTCACACAAGTACGTGACAATTCAAGTATAAGCGTCGCGCAACAATGAGCAACACTAGTTCCATGACAAGTGTTTGTAGTGAAACGATTTGACATGCCAAGAGAGTGTATGACAGCGGCATAATAATTGAATGGTCCATTTGGCGATGGTCACCCTCATAGAGAGACAATCTGTGTGAAGTTACTTGACTGTACAATCGAAAACCTACCAAATTGCAGGATCGTCTACCCAAAAATGTTGTTCTCTTACTCTCAGCATCTCAACAACTCTAAACACAGCGTCCTTTTATAATGATTCTGAATATTCTGGTGCAGGGGCAAACTTTCTTCATAATTTTTCATTTTCAGTATTTCATTACTACTTACTGGCGATGTTATAATTACCATAGAAGTTACTGTAGGTTTTGAGGATCCCACCATCCTGTCCCACTCGAAGGCGTTAAAGTTGTAGTCACTTGCGCCTTGTTCTTGTATATTTCACAGTCTCAAGGGACTCCCTTAGGCCCACTGTTCTTCATATTACTTAAAATTAAGGTGACGAAACTACTACAATCCTATCCTATCCGTATGAGTCGAAGGCGTTAAAGCAGTAGTCACTCTTGAGCCATGTTCTTGAGTGCTTTATGTCTCAAGGGTCTCCCTTAGGACCGTTACTCTTCATATTATTTAAAGTTAAGGCGGCGAAACCTTGAGGACACTACTACAATCGTATCTTACTATCACGCTCCCTGCAAGCTTAAAGTAATTTAGCATTTGGGGTAAACGTAGCTCTTGGTAGACGGTGCAGCTCAAGTTCGGGCAAAAGGCATTAGGGGGTGGTTTATTCCTGATTCCAAAGGATTTCTTATCTTGTCCCAGGTCTTGATTCTAAAAAGGAAGGTCCTCTTCAGTAAGATTCCCACACCTCTTAAGCTTTATTGAGCACCTTCCGATACGCCACCTAACCGAACTCCCACTTCCGCGACGCCGACAGACGGTCTCCAATCGACTGACCCGCGCAATTTGGCTAATTATTCGTAGCTCAGCAAAGTGGCCCGTTAACAATTACATACAGCTCTCCTGAAAGAATCTTTGTGACACTATTATCTATCTGATTCGAAGGCGTTAAAGCTGACGCCATGTTCTTGCCTGCTTCACATCTTAAGGGAATCCCTTAGGCCCATTATTCTTCACATTATTTAAAGTCAAAGCGAAACCTTACGATATTATGTACTTTGGATGCCTGATAGGTCCGCAACTTTCAAAATCGCATACTTGTTTCCTTTTTAATTAGGTTGAAAAATATCTTCCCCGTCTTGAGTTCTCGCCGTACTCGGAGATTAAAACCAGGCTTATCAGTCGCCGTGGGCGGTAACTTACAAGCGGGCAACAAACAAGATAATGTCATGAATGACGAATTAAAGACGTGAAAATTCGTGACGTGTTTCGTCCGTTTCGAAAAAAGCGGATCCATTCATGGCGCGCGATTTGTGTCTCCCCTTCTCAAAAAAGGGCGCACCTAACTAACAGGCGTTCGCTTGTTTAATTCCTGTGTTATCTCCGAAATGAAGATGCAGATAAGGTGGTGGTTATCTCATCTCATCTCGTATGACCGGATCGGCTTCGATCATATTCGCACGCGATCGCGGGCCTAATCTGGTCGGGAAGATCTGCGCGCTGTTAATGTCAGGCGTTCGCGTCACTCTCCTCCGAAAACGTGCCGTGTAGATACGGTAATCTGCGTGTAAGGCCGCGGTCGCATTAGCCGCGTCGTGTACACGTCATTTTCCATTGTGCCCGCTAATGCGACGCGTTAATGCAGGATCAAAACGATTTCGGAATGCGTTTGTGTAAGTACGTGTGCGTGCACTGATTTTCAAACTAAATACTTCGATTTGATCCTGCTAAAGTAAAGTGGATAAGATTGCTGGATGAACAGTGTATTACACTCAGATACTCATCCATGTTTAGAAAAAAAAAAGGTCATAACTTCATTGACTACGAGCGATAATTTGTTTTTAACAAGAGTTAAGCACGCTACGCACTTACACAGAGCATAAGACGGCGCCTCAGTGGGCGGTATTCTTAGACCGAAAGGTAGGAAATGTATCACTTATTCAAGCGGAAGACGAAGTATATGTGCTTTGACAAGCGGATACCAGTAAAGCATACAATTCCATACTTTTGTTGAAAATAAAACGAATTTCTTGCTTGATAAGGTACCTATACATTAGGAAGAAGACTACGTGGATGAATTTCAAAATAGACTGCAACATGTACTTGTATGTTTTAGTCGCTCGTCGTTTTACCGTTTGGTGATGAATATATACGCATACATCTGTATATATACATGTTATCTGTGGATACTTTGATTCTTTATCTGCTTTTCAACTGATATCAGCCGTGTATCATGTATGTATATGGGTTTCACTTTTTCGACGGTCATAAATTATTCAGACAAGCACCCGTAATAAAGAATTCTTATTTCATTGAAGTAAAACGCAAATTTTAGTTTAGGTATCGCGCGACGTGGAAAGTATTTATCATCATCATCATCTAACGCCTGCACTCACTCGCACAGATCGTAATCCCAGTCTAGAACTGATTTATATTCTGCAATGTGCATGTAAAAATCGGTTTACGAAGAGTATAACAAGCACTGATGATGGTTTTGGGGCAAAAATCGTCTGGTAATTTATATTTAAGATTAAACCTAAACCGGTCGCGGTCGAACGATTTACATTGTATTACGTTGCCCGATTTGCATACGCTTTTCATAATAAGTCGCACAATGGCGTCCGCTGTACCGGCTCGCTCACACACGCCCGAGAAGAGGGTGTAAAATAAGAAGGAGACACAGGTGTTAAGGGTATTAAGCGTGCGCTGCTGAGGAATAAATAAGACGCCACGAATTTACGGCCTGGAACACGGAGCTCTTTATCGGAATCCACGGACCACCCACCCACCGGGTGGTGGCGGCGGTCCTTATCCGTATAATAGGGGCCTTGTTTCGCGCCATCTGGCCGCCACTTCGTGCTCTCGATTTATAAACGTGCGTCTGGTGTATGTCCCGCGACGGAGAAGAAGAAGAAGAGCGCGAGGGGACACAGGTGGCGGAGGAATCCGCGGCAAAAACCGTCGGCCATAACTCGCGTACTCTTTAAGATTCGATCGCTCTATTTGTACCCAGGAAAATTAAAACGGTCTCTTGTATTGGCAATCGAAAGAATAAATCCGATAGGACGTGGATGTTCGTGATGACGATGATGATTTCGCAAGAACTGACGTAGTAAGTACATCGGCGACGAAAATGGAGATCGGATTATGTGATCGAAAAGCTAAAGCGTACTGGTCTTAACATCTTGTGATTGTTCGTTGGTCTTAAGAATTTAAGCAAATAAAGGCAGCACATTTAACCCTTTATACTCTTCACATGTCATAAATGAACAGCGAAACGTCAGGACGAAAATAATCAAAGTTATTATCACAAGCATCCGAGTGCACCTTAAGACATTGGCCCAAATTAACGATTTCTTTTTGCACCATCTGATAACAGAAATAAACATTATTTTAGGTTCTCTGCTTTTTCTCGAATTGCACTTTGGCGCATGCTTTCTAAAGAAGCGTGAACCGAAAAATCAATCAAGTTGTCAGGTATATTGTTTAAGCAAAGGTCATTGTAATTTTTCATAAAAATTATGTCAACATTACATTATTTGTAGGTATACGTGTACGACAAACCGGCTTTCACGTGGTTCTCAACTTATACCTCATATACAGAGTTTCTATCAATGATTCCTTGGACATAAGAGACGTTGGAGTGTTCCGTCTTGTTCTAATTGTAAAATTATTGCACTCCTAACAGCTGTTTGTCAATTTGACACAAATATTTGTTGGTGCGTTGCTGCTTATCTTGCTCTGTGGTTTCTTTTTTCACATCCAATACTAATTCTAAGTTTCCTGAGAAGGTAGATTTGAATTGCCCCGTGCGCTTGCGCGCGAATTACTTACTGTTTTGTTTTCCTCGGCATTTCGGAGGAGACCGTAACGGAAGTGAAAATCAATTGAGCTTCAAAATGGAAGGTACAAACATGGTGCCTTACTTCGCTGAAGAAAAGGCGAGCCTGGAGAGCGGGGCACACTCCGCAGAATCATCAGATGATCCCACAACGCGGGGAAAATAAGGCCTCGCCGCTAATAATTCGAAAGCTCGATTTTTAGCTTAAAGCTTCGATTTAGGGTCGAAGGACGTACGTCTTTCAAACGCTATCTGCTGTTAATTATTGAAACTAATTTTCAAGAAACCCACTTTTCAGCTAAATTCACAAGTTACCAAATTCAGTGCCACGTAAAGTTATAGGAACTGAAGAGTTCCTAAACAAGTCGACGTTGACGAATCAAACAGTCGCCCAAAATGGAGTTGTTTAAAACCTGATTTAAACGCCTGAACGGTCCAATGGTAAGAGGATAGGCCTTGTGAGCTCGCGACCCTGAATTCGAATCACACCGGAGTTAATTCTTGGTGATCGTCGGTATTCACTTCAGGTACCCTGCGCTATTGAGGAAGAAGGAGAAATCAGCTCAGCACTGAGTTGGCGAGGAGGTTTGAAAGTGCCAAAGCCACACTTACACTTCCATGGCCTTGACAAGTCTATGAGTCTAAGATCCCGTTGGGCATCACTCCATATCAAAAAAGAAATTACTTGCGTTCATGGGTAACAAATTTAGATAAAGAAAAAGTTATGGCGCCAGGTTTGCCAAGGCTTTAGCCTCATATCGCCCTATGGATTCTTGATTTGCTCTACTCTACAAGGGCCTTTGCTTCGGTTGGGTTGACACCAAATCTCGTCTCTAACGCGGTCGACGCTTTTAACCAATGAGCGCGCTTTTTAGACCGTCTTTGTTAGAGTTAAGCTAAATTCTGTTCTATAGCAAGTGTTGATTTCGTGATACTGGCTAATCTCCGGTTATGGTTAGAATCAGACCTCAAGATTAAGATGACAGCATTCTGGCGTTTTGCAATTGACGCTGACTTTAATACATGCATATTTTAGTTAGTAGTTGGCATAATCTCATGATATCCTACCAACCAAATCAATGGAAATTTTTATTTAAATATGATATCCAAACTAGGTAGCTCTAATACATGAAGTAGTTCAATTCGAATAATGTATAGAAATTTGTGTGTGCGCCTTCCTGTATCAGTCGCATTCAATCGTGAACTGATTAATCTAAGGAGGGGGCAAATTAGGATCACCGAGGGTGGATGAGTCTGCGAAAAAGAAAGCGCTCACTCTCCTGAGGGATAACAACGAAGCATTTAGATTACGCACACAATGAACACGGCGGCGGCGGCGTGTGTGCGTACCGGGATTGATTTTTCACGATGCGGCGTTAACCGAGCCGAGGGATTGTTTATACGGCGGCAAGTGGGGAGCAAAACGGCGCATCAACCCTCGCCGGAATTACGTTTAAAGTACCGACCGACGGCAGTCGCATCAGGAATAACGAAAAAAAGATGTTCAGCGTCTTTTAAGCGCGTTTTACCGACCACCCGTTGAACGAGCGAGCGCGCGGGAGGATTTCCCGCTCGCTCCTGCTGACGGCGTTGCAGTCCGAAACACGGCCGCGCCGCCGGATGTTATTGACTGCGTGTGTAGCGTCATCTGCTCTCCATCGATTACCGGCCACCAGCAGTAACAGCCCTCGCTGCACTAATTCAATCAATAATACGGACACGACTTCGATTACGCACACACTTTACTACCAGGGCGCATTACACAAACGCGCCGCCGACGAACGACTTCAAACTACCATCCCGGGGCTTCCCTCAGGAAGAGCACCCGGCACGTCGTAAAGATTAAATTGAATTCCGCGTCGCGCCAGGAATGCTAAACCTCGCGGATTATTTACTTCGTTTAATGCAAGTTTAATTTTTGTTACGGCCCTGCCCTGCCCTCTTGCTCGCTCGCTCGCTCGTTCTCCCTTCGACGGAGAGGAGGGTCGCCGGCACTGAATTAGTTTCCGCCGTTTGCCGGCTTAAGAAAATCGCCGGATTCACTTATTCAATCTTAAAAATTTCCTTATAAACACACGGAATGTAAAGGAATTTCAAATGTGTACTTCAGTTTTGTCATTTTGTGAAAGACACACGCTTTAATTTATTACTCCTACATTTTCGTAGCAATATCTCAGTTTCACTTCAAATTCAACCTACAAGTTATACTTAATTGTTACAGTTATACTTAATTGGTAGATGACGTTCAAATCTTTCCGAATACTTAAGAAATAGAAGACAATTCCCAAGCACACCTACACTAAATATTCTGTTTATTTTTTTTCCTTTCCTTTCCTTTTCTAAGTTAAGAAAAGAGTAAAACTCTTACAAGTATTACTAGAATTCAGAGTTGAAATCTATAAGCTTGCCTACTTAATTAAAACGTTTTTAGTTTGTGCATCCAACTCACGTTTTTAGAGACCGTAAACTGTAAACGCAGGTGAAAGTCAAGTGAGCTTCAAGATGGAGGGTACAAACATGGTGCCTTACTTCGCCGAAGAAAAGGCGAGCCTGGAGAGCGGGGCACACTCCACATGATCATCAGATGATCCCACAACGCGAGGAAATTAAGGCCCCGCGACTAACAAATCCGTTCGAAACGGGGTGTTCAGATTAATAACACGAAATTTATGTGCGATTTTACTTCCACGTACAGTGAATGACCCAGGTCTTAAACAACCTAAACGATCCTACATTGGCGTACTAGATTTTTGCTTTGAAAGTTACCTAGAAAACTATTTTATAGATATTAGAAAGACATCTGGTGTTAACTCGAAGAACTGTTACACGTACTTTGCACAAGTATTATTAGAGTTCAGTGTTGAAATCTATAAGCTTGTCTGCTTAATGAAAACTGTGACGTTTTTAGTTTGTGCATCCAACTCACGTTTTTAGTCATAATATACCACCTAGAACCTGTTGGAACCTCGCCAACTTCGCACCGGACTCTTTAAAACAATTTCAGCTAATAAGCTCTTCATCTCAACTGAGTGATGTAGGGAGAGGACCCGCGCTTAAGGATGCGGGCATCGATACTTTGTATCAAACCATGCTCTTTTAATAGTATCGATACCACACGATACTTAGCAGAAAAAATGTCGATGTTTTGAAGTATCGTATCATTGTGCGGTAACAGTATCATGACTAATTTAAAAAGAAAAATTAGAAAGTCATTAAAAATGTTACACCATCAACAACGACGACTGAATGCTACTTGCACGCCACAAATTAATAAAGCCAAACTTTGCTTCGCCCACATAACTACGAACAGAAGGGCTTGGACGAATCAATACAACATGCACTACCCCAAACAAACGTCAACCGTGTATAAGATGATATGAGTAATAACCAATGGCGTCAAATGTGAACGTAATTTATGTTTCCGTCGAAATAACAAGTGGACAGAAAAACGTGAATCGCAGGAACCAGGTGATACACAAAAAAAAAAACTAAGGAGTCGCAGAGTTTTACGGCCGGTGTCGACGGTCGGAATAAACATTCGATTTAATTCCCACGAAATATGGCGAGATGTAGCTGCAGACGCTTGCGAAAGATTATACAACCAATAAAGGTAAAAATACAAATTCCAGGACGATGAAAGTTTAACTTAAGGCTGTTATAACGGCTAAATTGTAAAAATCGTAATGTGATTTATTGCCGGATCGTTTTGAGATGCAAAGAAAACGTCTGCGACTTGCACCACAAAATTAAATCAAGGCATGGGACGCAATTTTATGTTATAAAATCATTCTGCGACGAAAATGATAATAAAGGTATAATAAAGGTCGCTCGTCGTTCACACGATAAGCATGTTTCTTTCCGACGAATATTTATACGATTTAAAACTTGAAATATACAGGGGATAACGGTTTTCCAAACCGTAACAATTTGAGTAATTGAAGCGAGAAGACGATGAGATTATTATTTTTTTATAGTAGGTTTGAGCTATTGTCATTAATTTGACGATTGAAAAAAAATTTCGATACTTATAAAAGTAATCCCCATGCATCCCCATCCGTGCTCGGCATCTTGCCCCGCCGCTTATTTCCTTGATGGCTTGATGCTTTTTTTAATCCCACGAAAAAAATCTTGTAGCATTGAATCGACTGTATTTGATTGGATAAGAAACATTATACTGGTTAGATTCAGAAATACATTACATAGGACCACTTGGAGTATTTACTTAGGTGTTCAAATATTGTAACGAGCGTCCGTGATGTATGAAAATTCCCACATGGGAGTCATCGCTCATTTTAAATGGTGACGCGTATAACCGAGTGCAGCTCGGAGAGCTTTCGCCGCCTACATCACGTCCAGAACGGTAAAGCTTGCTCCGAGTCCTAGAAAACTCATGAAATATTCCGTAGTCTAAAAATACTATGCCCCTTATGAATTCTGCCAGCATCCGGCGTTCGTATATAAGCAAACCGAGCAAAACATGCAAGCAGTCGGGGTTTAGGAAGTTACACTTGCACATGCTTCAGAAAAACCTTACCTTAGTCTGCAATGAGGTAAAAAGAAATACAATAGTGGTAAGCAGAGTAGAATTAATGTTTTCTAATTGTGTTAAAATCAATGCCTTTTGTGTCTTTATGTGCTTGTTAGCTAATTTAAACTGCTTGGCATTTAGGCTTCGCTTAACTACAACATACGTAATAGTACTCAATGCAAATAAGAAAGAAATCATTCAGGATGAAATACTGACACTAATTACGATATCTTAACGGTTGTATGTCATCAGGAACGTGTCTTACCAGCACCATGATTTTAAAGTGCCTTACTTGTTTCGTATCTTTTCAGAAAACCACTATGTTTAATTAACCAAGAACCTTTTCCGTGTCTTTGTTCAATCAGTAGTAACTGTTTTAGTCTACTGACTACGTCCACTTCTTTGTTCAATCAGTAGTAACTGTTTTAGTCAGTAGCTTTAGTAGTAACTGTTTTAGTCAGTAGCTTTAGTAGTAACTGTTTTAGTCAGTAGCTTTAGTAGTAACTGTTTTAGTCAGTAGACTAAAACAGTTACTACTGATTGAACAAAGACGTGGACGTAGTCAGTAGACTAAAACAGTTACTACTGATTGAACAAAGACATGGAAAAGTTCTTGGTTAGTTAAACATAGTGGTTTTCTGAAAAGATACGAAACAAGTAAGGCACTTTAAAATCAAGCCAAAACTACTTTTTTATTACTTTTTGTTTGCGCTTTCTATTGTTTCATACCCTTTCTGCAATTCTCATAAGCAAGCACTATATGGAAATAAACTGGTTTTCATTTGAATTGAACAATTTGCAGTTTACGTCCGTGTAAAATGGTCGGCGGCTCAAAACAGAAGGTGTGGAATTTGACGCGGCACGTCCAGTTTGGGACGATCAAATTTCGACCGCAAACGCCGCAACGAGCGTGCCGGCAAATTGATGAATACGCGTCCACCGACAATATTATCTCTGCAATAAAGAGAACCAGAGAGAGAGAGAGAGAGAGAACCTCAAACTGAAACTAACGCAATTTCTAATAAATTTTCAAATTTATGCTGGACGAAAAGTTCCACACTGCTGAAACTTCGTCGAAATAGATGACACATAATTGGCCACAGCGCAAGATCCTGAGGTACGCCGGTTTCAGATAAGGATCAATTTGTTACCTACGCATCTTTTTAATAAAATCAGACGGAAAAGAAGTCTTAGGTGGACTAAATTACAAACAAATAAAGTAGTGAAGAGACTAATAGAATAGGAAAGAGAAGAATAAAGTAGTTTAAAAGTGAGCAGACTTAAGGAGAATGCGAAGGATAGGTCACAACAAATTAAAATCGAGCAGAGTACAAAACGTCATAAAGAAGATCGGGTTAAAGGCAAAGACCCTTGAAAGAAAGACTTGTAAGATACAATAAATTTTTTGAGTTAACAGATTCAAGGTAATAAACATACGAAGAACGTTGGTCAGATAATAGAGTTATCGAGTCGAGTTTGTAGTCATATATTAAAGAAATGAGTATTGGAAAGTGATGTATACATACATATACAAGATGCGCCACTGCCATGGGACCGTCTAATCGCATAATGGAATTTCACTGAAAGTCGCCGATGTCCTTCATGACGTTCTGCAAGAGGAGATATTGCAGTCTCTAATACACGAAAGTCATTTTAACACATTGAGACATTCAATTGAAATTGTATTGCCGGTATACGATGACGTAGATTGTGTGCCCACTTTCAGTGGCGGACCTGTATACACCTTCGTTTGTATAGAAAAGTGTTAGTGAATGTGTAGGCTTTAATATTTTATAATCTTTTCTCAGATGATGTGCTCAGATGAATACTAATAGTAAAAACTAAAACAATTTAAGTAGCAATGCGAAACATGGATTTCTTTTTCGATTCAGGAATCGTTTACTTTTCCGTACACCCGATGATACAGTCGTGATCATCCTAATCTAACTGCGCCCTTATTGATGGTAGCGGTAAGGGTTATACAACTGCCAATCGGTCTTGATTAGCTTGATCGCGATCGTACGTGTACGAAAGGGCAAAATAAAAATGTATTTAAATCAACGTTGCCAAGCCGTGAACAAATGAATTAATCGTTAAATCATAACTACACTTAGGACATTTCGGATCATTTCTATGGTTACGCAGACCAATGAAGGTAAGAATGTGCGTTGTAGGCATAGCCATGGCACGCTCCGAAATGTCCTAAGTCTAAGCATAACCATAACCGCAAGGAATGTGCCACACAACAAAGCTCCAGTACGAAAACTGACGAAACAGCATGTGTGATTAGAGTAGCTACCAAGATCCTTTGGCCAGATAAAAACAGCCTTGTGAGTATTTCATTGTGTCCACTTTCCCCTTCTCCGATGAAGAAGTCTCAATCTGCGCACTTTTTCTCTACTTTTCCCTTCTTCGATAAAGAAGTTTCAATCTGCCTTCTCTTTCTCTTCTGTGAACGAAAAGTCTCATTCTGGAAAGAACGTCCACTGACCAGGTAAAAAAAAAACGTCTTGTGAATGAAGGAGAGTATTTCATTGTGCCCACTTTTCCCCTCTTCGACGAATAAGTTTTGATTTGCCTGGTGAACGAAAAGTCTACTTTTCCCCAATATAGAAGAAATAACGTTCATTATAAAAATAGGTCTCAAAATTCTCTGCTTCAATTCGTTTTCTTTTTTTCGTTGTTATAAACCTTGCAAGTATGTATTAAATAATAGACAAACAACACTGGCCACAATATCGTGATAAATCTTTTTTTTTCCTTGGATTACTCCTTGGGTAAATGTTTTCTGCACTTTTTTGCGGTCATAATATAACCACACCAATTTCTGTATCTTCATGACACTGTTTTCTTATTGGGACTCCCAAATACCTCTTCAAATTCTATTTTCTTCCGACATATCTATAGCCCTAAGTTGTTTGTTGCTCCCGGTGCTCCGATTCCCATGCGTTTATTTTTTCTTTCATCCATTCGTAATCCAACATCCTCTGTTATCTCTATCACTCTTCTTGTTACTCGTCGTGGTTCCCTTTCGCTTCTTCCTATGAGAGCCAAACGATCTATGACTTTTATACATCAAGTTCCCTTCTCAATCCCTCAGAACTTCTTCTAAGGCTGGTTTTAATAAGCGCCTTGTCTTAGTCCTACTTTAATCTCAAAATGCTGAGGACACATCTCCACTTGCTTTCACATTACTTCTTGTATGTTCCACGCGGTTCCTTTTCGCTTCTTCCTATGAGAGCCACATGATCTATGACTTTTGTACATCAAGTCCCCTTCTCAATCCCTCAGAACTTCTTCTAAGGCTGGGTTTAATAATCGCCTTGTCTTAGTCCTACTTTAATCTCAAAATGCTGAGGACACATCTCCACTTGCTTTCACATTACTTCTTGTATGTTCCACGCGATTCCTTTTCGCTTCTTCCTATGAGAGCCACATGATCTATGACTTTTGTACATCAAGTCCCCTTCTCAATCCCTCAGAACTTCTTCTAAGGCTGGGTTTAATAATCGCCTTGTCTTAGTCCAACTTTAATCTCAAAGTGCTGGGGACTCAACTCCACCTGCTTTCACATTACTTCTTGTATTTTGCACTTTCCACCAATCTAATTAATTTGGTAAGGAAGACACGACCGAAAGTAGATAGATATGAAAGGAGATCTAATGAAAAGGTTTATGAAATGTTCATTGGGGCAAGGGTTCTAAAAGTGATGAGAAAGAGACGATTGCAGGCAGTGGTTTGAAGATGTACAGAGAAAGAATGAAATTAAGGAAATAACAGACGGACGGCAAGAGAAAAAAAGGAAGACCAAGGAAAAGATGGACTGAGATGGTGGATGACGGAAGCAAAGAAATTATGAAAAAAAAAACAAGGACAGAAAGGCTATGGGAAAAAGTGATTGGGCCTAAATGGTCTGTCAATAGCATTATTGGCCAGTTGCACCAAACACTTAAGGAGAACTTAAATTTAAGGGTTATTCTGGGTTACATAATTTTAATATAACTCACATTCTAAACGGTACTTAAAGTTAATCTCGGCTTAAGTGTTTGGTGCAACTTGGCCTATATTTCATCTAATACAACCGCATATATTTTTCATATTTATTTATATAATTTGACAAACTAATCATAAGTTATTTGGCACTGCAAGTACTAAAAGAATTTAGAGTATTGGATAATCAGCAGATCCTTTTCTTTTTGGGATTCAAAGGCGAATGTGAAAGTTATGTGAGTAACTCGCTCTGCTTTTTCCCGTTCCATTGAACGCATTTTCGAGTTTACGACGGACCTTTTCCCTGAAAAAAAAAAAAGGCGACTTGTTTACCGGCTGCGTCGAAAGCCTCTCGTAATTCACGTCGGCGTGATGAACGGCCGCAAAAAAATCGCCGCTCCCGGCCCGGGCTAAATCCGCCGGTGTAAACGAAACCTCCGCAATAGATTTATCGGGGCGTCGCGCGTTCAAAGGCCCACAAAGTTATTTGGCAGTGGACCCGACGATGTAAAAAAAATTTATTATTTTTTTCCCAACGCCGCCGAACGAATTAATTACGACCACGACGATCTTCATGAAATAGAGAAGAATCCTTGAGGGCGCGGGAACGGGCGAGGTACGCGGCGGCAGGACGAAGAAGGATCCGGCCGGGGGCGAGGTGCGGGGGTGTAAGTTTCGCTGCATCGCGCCGACTTCCCATTGGCTCGCACTCGCCCTCTCAGACTGGATTCTGCTGTCGATTCTATTCGTAAATCAAAATCGCGAAGCGAAACCACCCTCTGATGACCTTCCTCTAATCGCGAAATGGCATTTCTACCGCCGTTCGCTCTCCTAACCCTCCGAAACATTAATTACGCTTATTACCGCCGCCCGATTATTATTGTTATTATTCGGCGTTTCGGACGAGATACCGTCGCGCTAACGACTTTATTAAAGCAGCAGGAAAAAGGAAACTTTCACAATTTTGTGCACTTTGAAAATTGTGTGAATTATTTTTTCTTAATACCCAAAATTTATTAAAGTTAGGCGCATTTATTCAAGTTCAGCTTTTTGTATGAGTAATTTGATCAAAAAATATTCCGGCAATTTTCACATATGGATCACTGATCGGTCGAGAGAGCTTTCAGATGCTTTCATTAAGAATAACAACTCGCCTCAATCTACAACCATAACTGGATACGCTGCTGAAATTTTACCATTCGGAAAAATTCACTTGCAACACGTTTCCAATATTGTGAATAATATACACACCACATTTTTCGTGAAAAAGTTAACACAAATTTGGCAGCTTCGTTACGAACGCATTTAAGAGACCCAATTGTGTTAGCCCTACTTGGATAACACCTGATTTAAACCAGTCAACAATTGTTGGTAGTACGACGTCACGATCACTGGTGGTCTACCGGCAAGTGTTATTATCTATGTAATTAAGGTCGTGCAAATATTTGAGCTAGTAAAGATTATAATTACAGCAAAACATTTCAAAAATCCCGAGTTTTCTTTGAAGGGCCAAGCACGAATATGGATCTGCGCGTCCTCATCCACATCCGAACACTTTGGGTCACCCCCCCCCCCCCCCACTTTTTACTTGTGACAATTCAAACGAAGTTCAGACATCGAAAGAAAAGTCGAGAAAACAAAAGACCTGCAAAGTGCAAACCCATCGTCCGAAGGTTTCGTCCAGAAAGTGTTTTTTTCTTTACAGATTTCCGATTCGAGTGTCCTCTGGTCCTCGCAAAATTAAGAAACTCTTTTAATAAAAGCTCATTTCCGGCGCTTTTCTGGGGTGGTGGAGGAGGTGTATCAAGAGAATCACTGAAGCCGAATCTCAATAAGTTAAAAATTTATTTGAAAACAATGATGTTACTACATAAAAAAAATTGGAAATAGGAGACGTTCCGGGATGGATTCCGGGCACGTTCTGGCTTTCTTTGATTGTTCGATTGTGAAATTATTGTTTCACTTCCGAGAGCTGTCTGTCAATTTGACATAAACATTCTTTGGTGTGTTCTATATTTTCTTCTTCGTGGTTTGGAATTAGGTTATGGGGATGATTGGCATTATTATTAATAAGCGGCAAATGTTAATTTTTCAATTTTATTTTTCAGAGGGTGCTGGACCAATTAATCATTTATAACAACTGTGTGTAGGGATTTGTGCGGGGCAACGTCGAACGTTTTAGATACTCTTAATATAGTATTCAGGGTGACCAGATGTCTCTTTTAAAGATGTCCTCTTTTTTGACACGGATCTTTCTTTTTCTTTTTTCCTTGGTAAATGTCCTCTTTTGTCCTCCTCATTTTTTTTTTATAAATGTATCTGTTCAACCAAATTGTTAATTGTTAACTTTTGTTTCGTCTTGCCTATTGCCCGGGTGTCCACAATTTAAATTTTGATTTGCCTTTCGCCCTCCCACGTCTGTTTGGTTTTGGTAGTTCCTACTTATTTGAATTTCGTTTTAGTGTGACGTCACTATACTTGCTAATTATTTTGTTCATTTTATGTTTGGAGAAAAGGAGAATTTGAGACGAGAGAATTCAATTCGAGAAGCGGCGGAGAATCTAACTTTAAAAGCTACTTTAAATCAGCGCGTTACAGAAATGTTTTCTATCTTTAAAAAAATATTTCACAGGACATGAAAATGGACTGGAAATGTTTTAACAAAGAATTTTCAAGTATTATTACTCCCAAAAAGTATGTACCTAGTCCAGAAACACCCGACTATTATTGAGAACTCTCAAAATTTGTATTTGTATGTTTTTTCGCAATTCCAGGACAAAATATGATTGGCAGTACTGTGACAGTGTATTAAATACGTATACTTAAAATTTTGTCACTTGTGTCAATCAAGTTTCGTGAGTTTTAGATAAAATGTGAAGGGGGAGGGATAAATAGGGCTGTACAGACAATTTGCTCGACTTTTTCCATCTCAAAAATCTGGCCTCCCTATTAACAGACAACAAAACCTAGCCAAGTCATCTTTACAATGTAAACCTACCTTTAACTGTCGTTTACTACATGTAAGTACAAAAGGCGCTAGTAATTCTGGCATTTAATAAAAAATTTAGTCTTAAAACTTGTTGTTTGTTTATTTTGTATTTGACAAAATGTCTAAATGTTAAGTTTTGCTCAAAGAGTAAAGTAAAGTTTGGATAGACAGAAGAAACAATTGCTGCGAAATTATACAATCCTATTAAGTTTAACTTTTCAAGCCTTGTGTCACGTTTTTTTTTTTATAGAAACATAACCTTCATGATAAAAATATGATTTACCGCATTTGTCTAAATATGCGTGACGTGTCAAATTCTTGCCCAGATTTTATTGTCCACTGCTGTAGCATCACTGTGTAATAAAATAATCGCACAACTATTAAAATCACCCTGTGTATATGTTGATGCCGAATAATTTCATTTAAAAGGTTTCTGATCTTCTTGCCATTTCCTCTATCGATAATAATTAATTTTTCTTAAGAAATAATTTCTAAAAATCTTACATATTAAAGTTTTCCTTCCAGTATTAATTCAAAATTGTATGACAATCATTAACAGATGACGTAGATATAAATAATTTCTTTATAATTATTTTTTTTACTTTTTATGAACATAAGTTGTACTGCAAAATCGCTGATTGTGACTTAAAGGACTCCACACACTGGAGCGGCCCCGGTGGCGACAACGGCTTTCAACCTCAACCTGCATTTACATCCTAGGTTTCTTGGTGTACCTACTACTTCTTAGAAAATCGAGCTCTAGTACTAATACACATTCGTTTATAATACGTGGTACTGACGAATTCCACAAATCTTCTTCTTTATGCAAATCAACACTTTGCTGTTTTCAAAATATGAATTACTCCGTTCAATAAATAGTACTTAGGCCCAGTTTTACAATGACGGTTTAACTTTGAGCCGAAGCTTAAATCCTTCACAACAATTGTTGAAATAATCGTTGCTAAGGGTTTAAACCTCAGCTCAAAGTTGAGCTGCAATTGTAAAACTGGGCCTAAGTGTAATTGTAAAACTGGATTAATCAATTATTTCGGCGTGGCATTGTCAAAAGTAGGCATGTGCATTCAGACGACTGTCAAAAGTAGGCATTCAGACGACGCCAGTAATTGCCCAATTCGTGGTGGAAGAGGAATAGTGGGCAGTATGGGACAGTAAAACAAGAATAGATGAAACACTATGCTGTACGCTATGCTAATGGCTGTCTGGGTTCAGCTCAGTAACTCAGCTTATCTGTTCAGCTGGCCTACAGTTACTAACTCTCAACTCGCACCATGTAAACAGGCCTTTAGTAAACAATGGGATACGTTGCTAATAATATATCAAGAGCAGTGGTCGATAGAACCCATCAAGATGTCAGTGGCTGTCCGATTCAGCTCAGTAACTGGGCTGATCTGTTTAGATCTGTTTATCAAGCCTAACTCTCAACTCGCACCGTATAAATCATACTTTAGTAAACGATGGGGCACGTGACTAATAAGAAATTAAGAGCAGCGGTCGATAGAGTCCAACAAGATGTCAGTGGCTGTCCGATTCATCTCAGTAACTGGGTTGATCTGTTTGGATCTGTTTAGTTGGCCTAACTCTCAACTCGCACCGTATAAATCATCTCTTAATAAACAATGGGGCAAGTGACAAGTAATATATCAAGAGTAATGGTCGATAGAATCCATCAAGATGTCAGTGGCTCTCCAATTCGGCTTAGTAACTCGACTGCTCTGTTTATCAGGCCTAACTCTCAACTCGCACCGTATAAACCATCCTTTAGTAAACGATGGGGCACGTGACTAATAAGAAATTAAGAGCAGCGGTCGATAGAGTCCAACAAGATGTCAGTGGCTGTCCGATTCATCTCAGTAACTGGGCTGATCTGTTTAGATCTGTTTTGCTGGCCTTACTCTCAACTCGCACCGTATAAATCATCTTTTAATAAACAATGGGGCAAGTGACAAGTAATACATCAAGAGTAATGGTCGATAGAATCCATCAAGATGTCAGTGGCTGTCCAATTCGGCTTAGTAACTCGACTGCTCTGTTTATCAGGCCTAACTCTCAACTCGCACCGTATAAACCATCCTTTAGTAAACAATGGGGCACGTGACTAATAAGAAATGAAGAGCAGCGGTCGATAGAGCCCAACAAGATGTCAGTGGCTGTCCGATTCAGCTCAGTAACTGGGCTGATCTGTTTGGATCTGTTTAGCTGGCCCTACTCTCAACTCACACCGTATAAATCATCTTTTAATAAACAATGGGGCAAGTGACAATATAATATACATAGTATAGTGTAGTATAGTAATACATCAAGAGCAGTGGTCGATAGAGTCCATCAAGATATGAGTGGGTGTCCGATTCGGCTCACAATCACTAACCTGACTGAACTGTTTAGCTGGCCTACAGTTAGTAACTCTCAACTCGCACCTTCGGCAAACAGTAGGGCAAGTGATTAGTAATATGTATATTGAGCGCAGTGATCGGTAGAATCCATCGAGATAGTATCAAGATATCAGTGTTTTTCCGATTCGGCTCATTAACTAAACTGATCGGTGTAGATGACCTAGAATTACTAACTCTCAACTCGCACCACCGTGTAAACCGTCCTTTAGTAAACGATGACTGTAATTAATATATAAAATTCAATGGTCAACGAAATCCATCATCAAGGTAGCTCAAAGGAGCTGAATAGTTTACTCAATGCCGCTCTCTGTTTATTACTACTGTTCCTATACGGTATTTTGCGTATAGGGTTGACACAGTTAACTAACACCAGAGAGTGGAGCTAAAATATTTATTATTATCATAAAATAAAATAAACTTACACAGCGAACAGGTGTTACTGCAATCAAACAGTACTTGTTGTACTATGAACACATTTGTGGAGCATTGAAATTGAAAGTCGTCTATCTACTACTGTTCATTGTTGTGTTGTGTTATCGGAATTTGTGTACATAGATCGCAGTAAATCATGTAAAAGGATCAGAAGTGTGAATGACGATTCCGAACCACTCGAGAGTGATTACAAAAGTTACAGTTGTACAAACAGATGATTAAAAGATGAATTATGTGAACGAAAGAAATAGATGTGTGGGAAATTATAGTTATGACAAAGAGGGGATAATCACTTAGCAACAATAGTTAGTTGCATGCTCCATTACTAAACTGTTTGTATTGCTTTTAGGCTAGTGCAGCTACAAGGACCGATTAATCCGTTTACTAAATTCATTTGCTCTAAGTTTTTATTTCTTTTTGTGACACTCGAGGTTTTAGCTGCTCGTCTTAAAGTATTTCTTCACTTTTGTTCCTTCAGAGTTCACAATTCTCTACTAAATATTGTTTGCTAAACCACAAATGAAATTCCTTGTACGATTTTCAAAACCGTACACCAAATATCGAAAATTTCGAAAATACTGTAGCCTTAAGTACTAAGTGAATTGATTGAGTGAAACATTTTGAAGGACTATAATGGAGCTGTTGCCGTTTCTTTCTCTTGTTTTATAGAAAATGGTCATCAGCACCTGTACGTTTTGAATAGAAAAATAAAAAACAACAGTAATTCAGTGGCGCCCGTTAATTCGCGTGCGCCAATGTGAACTTGTTGAAACCGCACGTCCAACGTTATTAATGTCCGCGCGAATCCACGCCAGCCAGCGCTTCTGGAATGGGCTGAACGTCGCAGAACAGATTGATGAAAGGCGCGATAAAATTTCCGCGATAGCAGATATCATCAGCTCGTTCGAGGTATGCAAAACAAACGAATTGTCTGCTTTTGGGACAAAAAAGTATGATATGTAAACAAACAACGACAATACGACGACGATTTGGCGTAGTATGCTGAAAATTTGAATTGTAAAATATGACGACGTGACGACACGTCAGCTGTAACAGCACACCAGAAATCTGTCGCTGTGATGACGTTAGCGTCAGAGCATAACGATCAGAATTACTCCTGTTCTGCAATAGTCTACGCATTGTCATCACAATTTTGGAATAACTTCCAAAAAGCTCTGTTTTATTTACATTTCAGCATTTTCCTTTGTTTTGTTGACTGAGATGTTAAACTCTTCGCCATCTATCGTTCGGACTGCATATTTTTCTTCTATGGTTGGTTGTAATTTGTAATTCGACGTTTCAGAACTTGAGGAAATTGGCGATCCTTTCTGTTCAACTTCGAATTTGCGCGTGGAAATTAATAATAATAACAACAAAGGAAAAACATTGAAATAACAGAGCGGACCTTTCCCCCTCTCCCTTCGCAGACTCGAACGAAAATAATTTCGGCCGTAATATACGAGCGACGGCTAGAAGGGGAGAGCGCCGAAGAGAGATAAAAGGAAAAACCAATACACGACCGGCGAAACAGAAGAATGCGTGAAAGCCTCGGTCCGGGCGATTCGTATCTGCGCGCCGAAACCAAAAGAGGAAAAAAGCGAAGCGAAACCGCGAGACGGCCGATTTTATTATTTTATTTTCTTTATCTCCGCCCGACCCTGCTCCGGTCGAACTCCTCACCCATGGTTACACTTCTTCTTCTTCTCTTTCACCATTAATTGCAAGTGCCTACAATTTCGCGAAATTAAATATTGAGTAATTTCCTGCGGGAAATTAAACTTAATTTATTAAGACTCCATCGTATGATGGTAAAAAAATAATCGTATGATTATAAATTTAATGCATCGCGGTTCACTTAAATATGTGTCGCCATTTCGCCAACGGAATGCTCCTCCACTCAGTGCCATCTCGTCGACATTAATCAAATAATCCGGCCGCCTAGATTAGTAAAGCGCACGCAGTGCTTTATCCGGTCACGTTTGAAAAAAAATAAAACTGTTCATCAAGAAGGTATGTTGATTAAGTTACGTCACATCACGTGACAAAATCCCGATTGATGACTTATTCATCAGGTTTTTAACATTACGGCCCAGTTTTTTTTTCCTTTTTCACTTTAACTTGAAGCTTCGCTTTATTCCCATGGTAACAAGAACAAGAAGCGTATTTTCTATTTCAAAGCATATACTCCTATAGCATAAGTCAGTTCTACAGAATGCATTCGCACTCGCCCTCCGCGATCACGTAAATTTGAAGTTCTGACCTGAATTATATTTATCATTCTGTTCAATCTCTTTACACATTATATACAGAGAGCGCCCCCTACAAAAATTCTGTTTCCGTTAAAAATAATCATTAACCTCGATTAAAAAAAAATCTCGACTTGTTTAAGAATTTAGAAAGATTTGTGATTGAAACATCAACGACGAAATATTATTTAAAATTCGATTGTTAGAGCTTTTCCTTTTGGCCGGGAGATGGCGCTGTAAACGATTCCTTTCGTGCTTTAAATCCATTTTTTCGATCGATTTAATAAAAAAGAGAAAGTGGTTGTACCATTAAGAACATGGGGGTTAAGGCGAAATCGCGTTTCTGAAATTCGATCGAGGTCAATGAAATTTTTTTTTAAATCGGAGCGTCACCGACAAGATGAAATGCTGTTAAACAAAATTGAGTTCAAACAGTTTTAACTTTCGGTTAACAGATGGCGCTCTGAATGAATTTACTACAATTTTATATTTTCGATTTATAAAATCCTGATAATTTCATCAAGTTGCGGTGTAGTTGAATTGAAAAAAAAAAAAAAACGTTGTGTGAAGACGAAATGCTGTTAAAGGAAATTCGATTAAAACAGTTTTCACTTTTGGACAACAGATTGCGCTGTAAATGACACTTACGTGCGTATTTAATTTATCTTTTTTTTATCTATGGTGTTTGCCCAACGGGATTTAATTAAAAAAAATTGTTTTACTGACAAAAATGTACTGTTGATAAATTCGATTAAATTAGTGCTCGTTTTAGGAGACAATAGATGGCGCTTCACACAAGCCAATGTGCCGCGCTTATTCATAAAAGTCTAATATTGTGAAGTTAAAAAGTCAAAGCATGAAGGCCAAACGCTGCCAGATCAAATTCGATTAAAATAGTTTTCACCCTTGAATAACAGATGGCGCATAGAATAAAATAATTTTAAAAAAATGAATACAATGACGAGGCTGTATTATTGATATATTCGACTGAATTAGTTTACATTTTAGGACAATAGATGGCGCTTCAGACAGTTCAACGTGACGCGTCCATTTATAAAGACCGGAAAAATTTTGGAATTATTGCGAAGTTGAATGATTGAAAACAAGTCGAAATTAAAATTATTATGAAGTCAGAACGTCATCAGCATGAAAACGAAACGCCGTTAAAGGAAATTAGATTAAAATGTTTTTCACTTTTGGATAACAGATGGCGCTTTGGATGTCATGTACGTTTGGTGTAGATTATGTACGTAAATAGTAAGACCAGCGTCCGTGTTATTGATATTCGATTAGAATTGTTCTACTTTGTGAGAGTAAATGGCGCTTATTTATAGAAACCGAAGATTGAATTAAGAAAAATCGAAATTAAAATTATTCTGAAGTCAACTGTTTTGGCTTAAAATAGTTTTTAATTTTGGATGTCGCTCTGATTAACACCTGCGTGCTTAGATTTTATATTTTCGGTTTCATTAAAAAAAATATATTTTTACTGGGAACGTAATGACCAGAATTGACATTTGTTTAAATTAATTTTTGTTTTTTTGTACCTCTCATTATAGTCAGTAATAACGCTGTTATTTTTCGTGTACCGATATGCAAAGACATCTACCGATATTTTTCGCAACTATCTTTCGAAATACAATCTCCGTCGTTTGGCAGCATTGTGGCATTCTGAAAACAAGTCCAAACGACAACAGAATTCATTTTTAGTCCTAGTCGAGGCGTTTTGTTTTTTATCGTCACATATGATCATCTGCTCACCGTTCTTTAAATTCATTCTTCTATAATTTAAAAGAAACATCCTGCGGTCATTTTTGCAAACGATCCAATTGAGAAAAATTTTGTGCAAATCGTTTTTGATTGCAGTGAAAACCTCGAGCAGCCTCTGTACAGCTGTTTCAGCCCTGCTTGGAGCTTCTTCAGCAGAGACGTAGCTCGACATTCCCACTGCAAACAAAAACGACTTGTCCAATTTATTCGCAATTGCGTTGTAAGAGTGATGAACAGATAAATTAGCGACATCTTACGATCGCTTTTTGACCTGACATTGCAGTAGGATAGACAAATTGAAGCAGGATTTGCTCCTAATAAGTCCTTTTAATTGGAAAAATTAAGTCCTTTTAATTGGAAAAATTTACCGACCGACCTAATCGTTTCTTACTCATAAAAAAAGATTCACTTGATACCGAAATACGATAACCAAGGAATAATAGTAACTGAAGCTATTTTAGAGCAGCCGTGAACTACAAATTATTCGAAATATGGAAGAGCCTGTGAAAGAAATTTAACAAGACAATCGTTAAAATGGTAAACCTATTTTTGAGTTGCTAAGTTTTTTCCTTGTAATCCAAATTACTTGCCAATACATTTCTTTGGGAAGGTCCGTGAGTTTATTATCTGCAAATATTCTACGCAGACTTGCAGCAGAGTTTCAACCAGAAAATATGTACTAATATGCGTTTTTTTCCACAAAATATGCTAAGGGTACCCAAAAATATGTAAAATATGCAATGTTTTGTAATTACTTCATTTGATTGAAAATTGTTTGGTAAACCCCGAAAACATAAAATTTTGTATCCGTATACGTCATAGAAGCAAATATGCAGTTTGAATACATACAATCCGAGCTCGTTCTACTAATGATATATTGAAGTGATAGAAATTATTTGATTTTTAACAATTATAAAGAGCGAAATCAAATAAATAGTTAAGCGTTAATGTAAGACAATCCGAATTCTTTGTGTTGTTTTACTAGTTTGATTAGGCCAAGTTCATCCGCGATCATGACCTGCCCCAACGTGTCCGTGGTGTAAATCAAGAGGCCCGAGAGGGGCAGGCAGCCGTTATATACGGTGTCACCGGGTTATATTTCAACTTTTACGCCCGTTTGTTTACCAAACGCACGACGCCCTTAAATCAACAGCGATGAATGTCTATTATTTATTAATTAATTAACATATCCCAATTGTAAAAATTCCGTCGGCAATGGAACGCGGAAATGCACGGACAAATTTCGCGAAAATAACGGAGATATAAAGGAGAACCTCGGCCGGGCATCGAGGAAGTACTCGGAATAAAAGTGACACGTCTTATGAACAGTGAAGAGGCGTTATGTATGTAAATTTGATGCCGCCGTGACATAAACTATGCCGGTTATGTGTGCGTTTAGTCCTTTTATAAATGTAAATGTGTGTGATGTTTTTTCAGCCCGCTTCGGGTCGTTTCAGCGGACCTGGATTTGCGTAATTGTAGGCGACGCGAGCCGTTTATTCAATTTATGCGCAATTAAATCCGGCAATTAAAGACAAATTTCGCATTCTAATTAATTCAATTAGAAAAAGAAATTCGAATATTGGGGCGATTAAGAACACAAAATTCCAACTGAGGCAAGAAATATATATTAATCGATTTTTTATTTTGGTTCCGTCATTTATTAGGTGTCTGACTAAAAATTAAGTAAACAAGAAGCAATGTACTTCACAGGAAATTTATGTTTTAATTTAAACGTTAGAGCTAATGCAATGCAGGAAGGTTTAACAAACCAAACGCAAAAGTTACACTTGCAAGCTGCTTCACGTTTAATCAATCAATTTCGCGCATAAGATGCATAACATAACGTCGCTAACTTTTGAAGGTAAATGCTTCATAACTCTGTAAGTATAATCTTAATGAAGTTAATTGTCAATTGCTATTTACATGAAATGGTTTTGAAAGAAAGGCAAAACCCTTTCAACTCACCAGCGTTGCTGACTCTCCCGAAACACAGCATTTAAATTAAATTAATAAAATAAAATATTCGCGCACGATTCAATTTGATTACTAAAAAAAAAGAAACGCCATGGAGTTATGCCTTCATTCGCGACATTAATTTTGGACTGAAGAAACTGACTGATTGAAGAAAGTTAACTTTAAAAAAATGAACAGTCTTCCAACGAGGAACACGACGCGTAATTAGGTCGAAGGTCGGTACTTGAAGGACGCGGAAGATCGATTTCATGTACGATCCCGCATTATTCCCTTTTAGATTGTAACGCAAGTGGGGGATCTTGGATCATTTCATTGGTTATGCAAAAAGTATTCTTAATTAAGTGCAGAAATTAGGTGTAATATTGCGGCTTCCGCCTACTCGATCTCGATCTATCGGTCACTTCCTGCGCGCCGCTTGCATCTCAATTCCAAGTTGGCCGGCGCTGCATGATTCATTTCTTCTACTGACCTCATGCGTGTTTTAATACGCTAAGAACTTAAAGAGTAATTTAATCGCAACATTTTATTTTTCTGGCTATAAAAGCTTCGCATCTCTGTGTACTGAATATTCGATCCTTTACGGAGAAATATGCACGGAAGCATCTCGCAATCTCCGCAAACTTGTTGGACCATACGCTCTTCTAAAACACACGCGAACATTTGTAACAACCGCAAAAGAGTCGGCCGACCAATAGGTGGTGCCACTAGTCCGAAAGCGAAACCTACCGGCCAGTGTCCCAACCCACAATGATTTTGTGGCTCAATAACTTAACATAATATAATAAAAATTTCAGCGTCTCAAACCTTCCGAAACAAATCTTATTACACAATTACTGTAGAAATTACGGATTGCTTGTTTTAAGTTGGTCACAAAAGACCGCTTTACACGTACGCAATTTTGACAGTTTTGAGTGCACTGTTTCACTTACATTCATGTGGTCTTATTAAAGTTAATTAACAATTATTGTTCGCAATGAAAATTGCCCAAAAATCCTTTTTTTTTATTATAGTCAGGCCCGATGTTTCAACCTGCCTATAAACTTCTGGACCGGATACGAGGATACCATCTATCAGATGGTATCCTCGGAAGTCATCGTCGATAGAATAGTCTGAATCTGGTAGATAAATTAAAACTATTTCATCGACAATGGTTCCCGATCTTTCAACCTCCCTGTAAACTTATCTACCTGATGGTATCCTTGGAAGACGTTGTTGATACAATAGTCTTTATCTGGTAGATGAATTGAAACTATTTCATCGACAATGGTTCCCGATCTTTCAACCTTCCTGTAAACTTATCTACCAGATGGTATCCTCGGAAATCATTGTAGATACAATAGTCTTTATCTAGTAGATGAATTGAAACTATTTCATCGACAATGGTTTTCAAGGTTATCTATATAGTTATCTTGTAGATAAATTCAAACTTTTGCATCGATCAACTTAGTTTTCAAGGATATTATCTGGTAGATAAATTTAAAGGAAAGTGGAACGACCGGGCCGTAATGAACAATTATAATTCGTACACGTTTACCAATGAGCATGCGCATAGATAAATTGAAACTATTGCATCGATCAACCTGGTTTTCAAGGATATTATTTGGTAGATAAATTTAAAAGAAGGTGGAAAGACCAGGCCGTAATTAACAATTATAATTCGTACACGTTTGCCAATGAGCATGCGCAAAACAGAAACTGCGTCATGCTGCCTTTGCTTGTTCAACATTTTCGGTGTAATTACAACGAAAGTTAGCGATTTCTGAATATAAATATTTGCTTTTCTTTTATTCGATTGATATACAGATCCCGCCACATTAAGTAGATACACCCGAGTGCTGACGAGCCAGTCTTACAGTGTCATTGTAAGTACACCCTTGCTTTTCAGTGTAATGTCTTCCCTGCAAATCTTAAATTGCAGTCCCAATGCCTTCTAATCACTATAATAAGTAAACAGACAAGTAAAAGAGCAGGCAGTTAATCAAAAACAAAATAAAACTTGTGAATTTTCTTGGAAAGATTCAAAACTGGCTCAGCAGTAACAAAATGTTTGTTAACGTAAATAAGATAAGTGTAGTTCTTTTTTCTAATAAAAAAAAAAAAACAGGCATCCAATGTCCAAAATTGGTCGTCGCGATCACCACAAAATTCTTGAGCTTACACGCTGATAATAATTTAGCATGGAAGGACTATACAATGCAACTTAATAAGAACCTAACTTCAACTGTGCATGCAATCAGAATACTTACTAGATATCTAAGTTTCAACGGCTTAAAGACTACTTTTGAGGCTAAATTCAGGTATGACATTATTTTTATGGAGCTACAGACATGAATCAACTCCGTGTCTGTCAAAAACTCAGTGTGCTCAGAATTATACTAAGGCTAAAGGCAAAAGAATCACGTAGAACTTTAAAAAGTACAAAATCCTAACGTTCTATGCGGTATATATTCAAGAATGTTTGGTTTTTCTTTTTAAACACAAAAGTCTTCTTTGAAAAGTATGTCAACCCTAAATGGTATGGTAGTACAAGGTCATTAGATCTCATTTATCCAAGATACCATTTTACTCTTACAAAAAATAATTGCACTTATATGTGTATAAAATTATGCTAACAAGTTACCTACTGATGTAAAGCGCACCTCTCTCTTAAACGTATTAAAAAAAAAAAACTGTGTTTAACATACTTATAGAACCCTTCAGTGTAAAGGACTACTTATTAGCTGTGTTGTAAACTTATGTTTCAAATACTCCTTGCTGTTGACACTATTTCTTTTACTGTTGTTTATACACTCCTTTTTGTCGTCTGTATTTAACGGTTCATGTAATAAAGATTTTTTTGTTATTTTTATTAAAAGATGAAATATAATTCAAAACGGGTTTTTTCACCTTTTAGATCTCGTTTTTAAATTTTATTGGAGAGACATTATTTATAATCATGACGGTACATACCTGCGATCACTATTCGAAACGGTCTAGCGAAAATCTCATTTGCTTATAATCTGACACTGAGAATTAATTACGTTGCGTATAATCATATTAGATAATTGTTTACAAGCAATGTAAATATTCAGGTTATTGATACTTACGTATTGGTGGAATGCAAATGTTATCTTCGTATAGAAATGGGTTTCGTTAAAATTACCAACGCATTTCGTATCGCTTAACAGCAATTTAATTGAATTATAATGTAGATAAAACGAACGAAGTTTGAGTTTGAACTGTGAAAATAAAAGACAAACTACCTTAATGAGAAGAAGAACAACGAGAGAAATATTGCAGTAGGATCGCAGCGTGTGTAACATCCCACACGTTAGCATACAAGCGACTGCCGCAAATCCACCTGCAATGAATAATTTCAACCGTAAAATATCGAGTAACTTTTATATTGCAAACGGCGGCAACAAGGATTGCTAATGAATTAAACATCAACAACATCAAGTTTACAACTTACTAGAATAAATCGTTTGTAACTGGAAGATAATAAAGTGACATTTAATAATTGGTTACGTATTTAGTCGTAATTTTCTCTTCAGCACACAAGATTGGGTAATCAAATTGAGTTTACGTCGTTGCCGCATTTATTATCTCCTTTTTTTTGTATACAGTGTATCTACTTAAGTTGAGCAACACAAAGCATTGCAATTTGAGGTAGCATGCACAGTCGCGATCATCCTAATCGAGACCGCTGTAAGCTAACTGCGCCCTTATCAACGCTGGTGGTAAAGGTTACGAAACTGTCAAACGGTCTCGATTAGCTTGATCGCGACTGTATAAGGTAGTCAAACTTGAAAAGAATAAAAATTTCAGTTAACTTCGTACATCTTACTAGTACTAAACAGTTATCTCTCATTTTCTTTAAAAATTTTAGCTTTTGCTAGACATCCTTTGTGTTGCAGCATTTTGATGGTGTGATTAATATTTAAAGGTCTTTTACCCTTGTGCAAAATTCATATTTTACAATTTAATCCTCGTATACGACTGATAAATTTGAATGTAAAACGATTTCATTATGCGTTTCGGACCATGCGAAGCTTCTGATAAAGAGAAACTTCTTCTGTAAAATTATTATAACAAAATAATCTTCCGCATGCTGCCAACTTAAGTATAGACACACTGACTGTATACTATAAAGTTGGCATCTCAAAAATTACAAACATTCCCCAGAATAGATGTTAAAATCCAAACAAACAAAAATAATAGGAGGTTGGGAACCATTTTCTGCAGATGCAACGGCAATAATTGCCACAGCTGATCAAAATAAATAAAAATACTGCGCACGCGTGTAATGCAAATCGCTGCAATTATTTGTTGCCGGCAAACTTTGAAAATTGTTAACTATAAAGTGACCTTAAATGACTCTTTTGGTTTTTTAAAACGTCCAAAAATCATATCTGCATATGAATAATGCTTCCGTTCAGGTCTTTAAAAACGTTTAAAAACGAAATACGTTCAGGTAAACGTGTTTCGAAAACAAAAGCGCAGGCGATCTCCTTACTGCAAGCGAAAAAATTCCAAAAATTAAAAATAGATGGCGCTGGTTGAATTTACAAACACGATGTCGGATGTTTGAAGTGGAGAGGTTTCTAACTAAAAACGTAACGCCCCAGAAATTTTTGGACTTTTGAACAAAACGCTGAATCATGTGCAACTCTTTGTAATACAATCGAATATAATTCAACAAATCAGAAATAGATGACGCCGTTTAAGTTTACAAACAAAAGAACGCATGTTTGACATACAGAGATTTGTAACCTAAAACATAACGCCCCCAAAACTTTTGAACCCCGTGCGTGTATCAAATATCTCTTTTTGTAGTAAATACAATTGATCAGGATTCCAAGCATTAAGGGTAGATGGCACTGTTTAAGTTCGTAATCAAGATACTTAACGCTTCGAGAACATGTAGTTGAATAACTTTCATAAAAATATACCAAAATACTTAAAATAATCAAAAAAATTAGTCTGTACGATGCCTTTGCGACTAATACATTCCAAATTAATTCCAAATATTAAAGATAGATGGCACTCTATAAGCTCATGTGCAGGATGTTTCATACTTAAGAGAATATGTAGTTAATTATCGTTCATAAAATATAGTTAAACGCTTAGAACAAAGAAAGCAAAGGAAAATTTGAAACCAACTTATACTTCAGATGGTCCTTAGATTAGGTAAGAGAGAGGATGAGGAACAAGCGTGGCACATCTGATTATAAAAGGGTTCATAGTTAACTACAAAGTGACCTTAAGTGACTCTTTTGCTTTTTTAAAACGTTCAAAAATCATATATGTATATGAATAATGCCGTTCCGTTCAGGTCTTTAAAAACTTTTAAAAACGAAATATGTTCAGGTAAACGTGGTTTGAAAACAAAAGCGCAGACGAGCTCCTTATTGCAAGCGAAAATATTCCAAAAATTAAAAATAGGTGGCGCTGGTTGAGTTTACATACACGATGACGGATGTTTGAAGTGTAGAGATTTCTAGCTTAAAACGTAACGCCTCAAGAATTTCTGGATTTTTTAACAAAAAGCTGAATCATGTGCAACTCTTTGTAATACAATCGAATATAATTCTACAAATTAGAAGCGGGCAATGTCGCCAACTTGTTGATAAAATATAGCCTAAAGGCTCCAAGTTTTTCCAAGTCTATATAATATTATCTTAATTTGTGTGTGTAATATTTATTAAAAACAATGTCAAATCAATCAAGTAGCATGCGATCAACGGAATTTATAATTAGAGTAGGCTGTGATATTTTCCAAAAAGTTGGCAACACGGGCTTTAATTTGTCATTAAAAATTTGAAATGTCAGAATTGCGACATTTATTTATTTTTAATGATTGATAATAGACGGATTTGTCTTATGGAACCTCTCCTAATATTGTAAAAAAAAGGATTTAAACCAGCATCCATACAAAATAAAATAACGAAATAAAGATTGTACAAAACACGAACATAACCTCAAATATGACAAATTATGTCAAATTGTTATTTATTTCTCCATGTATCCAATCACATAGCATAAAAAGGCACCAGTCACAGCCTCCTCTAATTATGAATTCCGTTGATCACCCGGTATTATTTGAGTTTCATATTCTTTTACAAGAGCGTAAAAAGTTATTCTAAAAGAATAACATTAAAATCGATTTAATTAATTCGGTTCCTTGGCACAACTTAAATTTTTCGTTTTTACGATTCCTACAATCTGGCACGTCAAAAAGTCATTTGGCACATCAACAATCAGAACAAATTAAAGAAAGAAAAACAAATGAGACTTGCAAGATAATCACAAACAAAAGAGAAATGCAAGGAACAAGCGAGGCACATCTGATTCTAAAAGGGTCCAAATCCAGGACACTTCTTTTTACCTGTGAAATGTTATTCCGGGCATTTTCTTTCTTTTCTCCGGCTTTGCTATACATTGCGTGTTGTTTGTATAAACTATCAGTATCTGTTTCATTCACGATGTCAACAACAAAAACACCGAAATTCGCTTCGGCTGCAACGGATTTGTGCAATGCGAAATATCCTTGATTTGGTCTTTTCTGGTAACCGCGTTCGTTCATGCGTTAGATACGGCGTAAGGCATCCCCTCTTTTACCTAATCTAAGAGATGGTCTAATGTAAGAACCGAAACGACAAGAAAAGTAAAATACCAGAAATAATTAAAAATTAGTCAGTACGATGCCTTTAGGCCTAATACGTAAAATCTCTCCGCTTCTTCTCTCTCTCCCTCGGTCTTAGTCTTGACCGCAAGCAATTCATTTATAAACGCAAACAAATTTAAGGCAGAACTGAAACAATCCGCCACGGTCGTCAGATTTAGGATGAGATTCGGCAAGAAAACGTTCGGCGTTGGGCAATGACGCTGCGTATTCCATTGCTAAGAAAGTCATCGAAGTTTGACATGACTTACCACCCGTAGAACGAACGAACCGTCGCTGATTTTACCAAGGTTTTAAATCGCGACGCCAGAAAGCCCTAAACGCTAAAAGTCTAAGGCCTAAAGCTATTTAGTACGACATACTTGTTATGTCCAAATGGAATGTTAATGAAAGAATCGAGAACGCATGTTGCCACTACTGCCAATAGTATCTACATGTTTAAGGAATCTTATACGATAGTATTTTTCTACGAGCATTGAATATTAAACAGCCATATATACTCTTTACTGCATTGCAGAAATCAATTTTGCGCAGAAATATTTCCATGACCTATATCCTGTCAAAATTTTATTTGAACATGTTATAATTTCTTGTTTAAAAAAAAATTAAAAAGAAAATTTAATAGTAGATTAAATCAAACTCACACTAAAAGTCAATTGATGCTGCAATTTCAAATAAACGTTTCGTTTTCCATGACCTATCGTGTCAAAACTTCATTTGGGCGTGTTATAGTTTCCTGTTTAAAAAAAAAAAAATTAAAAACAGAATAAATAATCAACCAAAGTTTTCCAACTTTTTGTTGCCGCTTGTCCGCAAACGTCGCGTCGTAGATGTTCTTATCCGTACGTTTTCAAAGTGAATGGATTGCTGGCCGACTTTCTTTGTTGTTCACTGTCAGTTCTTTTTTTTTGTAATTAAGAAGTCATAAGTTATAAATAAATCAACTCAGCCCAAGTGAGTCTAACTTAACTCTGCCTAAACCCAATTGAAAATTAAAGGAATTTTAAAAATTACATGGTACATACTTCGAATTAAGCTAAACCAATCTCAAGGTGAACCCAAGCCAGGAGAAGTCGTCTAATTTTGCCTAACAAGAGCAAGAAGTTAAATTCAAAACCAATTAAAACAGAAACTCAAAAGAAAACATTAAAATTGAGTCGGAATTAAGTCTAACATACGCTGGTCCATCCGAAATCGACCCAGAAACGCAAGAAGCAAACGAAAATCAAAATATTTTAATTTAAATATTCTTCTTTTATACTTGTTGGCATTATACCGGGTGGAAAGTTTCAAACCCGAACATAGCAAAGTTGCATTGAGTACTAAGTTTCTGTAGATTACTGCTCGCCATTTAAAGATACAAAAATGGTAATGGTATGAAAAGAAAGAGAAAATTAAGGACAATATTATCGTGTTAAAATTATTTATATTGCAGTAAAACTTTTGGAATGTAAATTAAATTTTCAAATCTCAAATGAAAAATGTAGTCGCTTAGTATGTCAGATTTGAAGTTTGCAACTCAATAACTAGAATTTGCTACGATAGGCTTCAAAACTATTCAAAATGAAAGTTCATTCATCCGTAAAACACACTGATAATGAAAAACTTATGATTTATTTGTTTGCTCTCCTTGCTTCCCAAAATACATTCATGCTTTCTCGTTAATTTTCAAAAAAAAGAAAGAAAAAATGATGGCAACTGAATTTGTGGAATTCATGTGGGATTTGTGTAAATATTCTTTACAGTTTCATGTTATATTGTATTCTTGAACAGTGTATAGTCGTGTAAAACTTATTTAATTCTTATACAATTGAAATTTAAAACTGATTTAGCATCAAGTTTAAATTTAATGATTGATAGAATGAGAAACAACAGTATTTTTGTATGCTAAGATGCAGAATAAAGTTATCATTCTAATACAAAAAGAATCGTTGTAACTTAAACGACAAGAGTACCTGTTATTTAGCCCGTATAATTATTCATAATCGTAATACTTTTTGACTGACGTATAAATTATTTTCTGTTAACTGAAAAGAACTGATAGTTTCAAATCTAACATAGGCGACTAAATTTTTCATTTAAAATTTGAAAATTAAATTTTTATTCTGAATGTATTAATATTTAGGAATAATTTTAACACGATAATATCGGCCTTAATTTTCTCTTTCCTTTCATACCATCACCATTTTTGTACCTTTAAATGGCGAGCAGTAATCTACAGAAACGTAGTTCTCAATGCAAGTTTGCTATGTTCGGGTTTGAAACTTTCCACCCGGTATGTTATAAATAATGATACTCACTTACTTTAAATACGGCTCATGTATCTATTTTGATGTACTATTACATTTAGCTAGAAGTAAAGAAGTAGAATTTATGTTTAAACTTTTCTTTTATTTTATTATTAATGTTTATATTCTTCAATTTTTTGTTTTTCGTCAGGGTTTGGACTAATTTTTTTTAAATTGGTTAGAAAAAATTGTCCAGTTTTAAATATTTTTATTTCTACGTCGTCGAGTTCAGTTGGGTTGAGACTCAACTATAATTTTAGTTTCCGCACTTTTAATTTTTTAAATTGTTTCGTCAGGTTTGGCCATAATTTTTATCGATGAAAAAAAGTTGTCCGGTTTTAATTATTTTTACTTTTAACTCAGTTGGGTTGGAGCTCGACCATAATCGATTTTTTATTTTTAATATTTCTTTCAGTTTTCGCCCTTTTAATTTTTAAATTGTTTCGTCAGGGGTGGACCAAATTTTCATTGATTAAAAGAAAAAATTGACCGGTTTTAATTATTTTTGTTTTCGAGTCGAGTTTAATTGGGTTGAGTTGACTTCGTAATCCTGTTTTGGACGTAATTATTTTTTCTTCTGTTGACTTTTCATTTTGATTTTTTATTATACAACAAAAATTCGTCAATAAACGTTTAATTTATTTAAAAAAAAAAAAACAAAAAGAAATATTAAGAAGACAATCTTATCTTATGTTACTCGGAACAGTCCTTCAAGTAGCCCAAGTAGCACGAAGCGGTCTTAAGAGGAGAAGGGAGGCTCTCTACATACAGGGTGATTGAAAATAAATGTCCGACCTCAACCACAGGTAGTACATAGAAAAAGAAAACGAAAAGTGTACATGCAAAGGGGGTTTAATATCTATTGTTTTTGAGATAAAATGCATTGATTATTCAGATATAAATTGGTTGATGGGCATTATATTGCGTCACAAGAGCAAGGAACTCGCGTGGAATAGAACAAAACACTAGCGTTTACCTTGAAATGAAACTCTAAAACGTTTTTATTTATGGCTTTCTGCGGAAAAAAATTATAACACGCAATTCATTCGTTCGAATTTCGGACTTGTGTATGTATACATAAGAAATGAATCATGATTTCCATTTTGAATTCAAAGGAGGTTGGTTTTTGAAATGCCCCGGATAGATTTATTTCTTGCAATTTCGCATTTGTATGACTTTAGTGAACGCGCTCCTAACAGGTCGGACACTTACTCTGAATCATCCTGTATACGTTGTGGAAAGATGAAACAATTAACCCCAATGTTTTCCAAGTCCACAGATGGTTTAGATGCGTATGTTTAAATTACTTGTCAATGAATAGCTGTCCGATGTTCTTATTTTGTCAAAATTAGCTACAAACACAAAGTACAATTACGCTTACTCCACAGAATGAATAGGGTTTGAAAAAAAAATAGATTTGGGGAACATTTTTTTTCTCATTGTTGATTTTTTTTGCAGGAGCTGAAGTAGAATTTTCCACAATAAAATTTGCCACGTACTTGTGTCTTATAATTTCCCATTTTTATCTTCTTTTAGTATTCCAGCGCATTGCACAAACTATTGGTTATTAATTTAGTCAACTCATTCGTTGCGTACGTTATAAGTTCCATGGCATACAGAAATTAAAGTATTACTCTATTACAACATTTTTTAAATTTTATTTTTTTTGAATCCATACCAGAGATGCTGTGGTGTGCTAGTGTTCAAAAGACGATTAATAAATAACTCATATTTTTTGAATGTGGTGAATTCATTTTAAATAAAACTTGGTGTGAGATAATAAAAAGTCTGAGAAAGTAGCAAAAAAATTCGAAGCCTACAGAGTAAAAATTAGAATGAATGAAATATTTAACCCGCTTGGTCATTTTTGATATGCCAGGGAGATGGAACAAACTGGGTAAAGTTCAAACAGCAATTTCAAATATTTTTTAAGAGCTACCGGTTACGATAAGAAGAACGAATAACATAAGGTAGATATTTTCCTGAATGTTGCTGATGAAGATGCTTTGGATATCTTTAATACTTTTGACTTATCTGACAATGATCATAAAAAGTATGACAATGAAAATTCCACATAAAAATTTGATTTATGAACGCTTTAAGTTCTTTTCACATACTCAAAGGGAAGAAGAATTCTCAAATGTCTATTCACTAATATTTCTGATGGACTGAAGTTGATACCACAGGACTATTTCTAAGATTCAATAAACAAACCTTTACCTAACAATAATCTTATGAATACTAGGGTTGCCATACGTCCGGATTTCCCCGGACATGTCCGGGCGGGTTTTAGTAACCGGTCGGGATTTTACCAAGGTTCCAAACCCAAAAAATGACTCGAGACAGAGAATTTGCGAAGGCAATTAAAATTTACAGCGTCATTTAATTGATAAGAAGGACGATCCAGCAGCGGAATAAGAAAGTTTGGCTCCGATTAAAAAAAAAATTAACGTTGATGTCACAGCGGAAAAAAAATGTTGATCAAGAAAAGATTTTTATTAAAATGTGCCTTTTTAAAATTAAAAATTCATTTGTTACGGGATGTTGCAAAAAAAAGAACACCTGGTGTACACAAATAAATACATTTTTTTTATTACAAGTGAAATATCTTCGCCGTCCGCATTTTTAAGTAGCCTTAGAGATGGCAAAGCTAGGAATACCAACTATAGAAAAAATTTCTTTCAATTTTAAAGTCACATTTCATGCTGTTTTTGAATTTAGGGGCTTCAATCCATTTACTTAACTAATCTGCTACTACTAACCAATCTTTTCCATTGCAATAAAAAAATATGGCACGCTACTTTTAGAAATGGTACAGATGGGATTTCATGAAATGAAATTGGGGTTCTTTACTACTTGATTGGCTAAATTTTTCACATAGAACCTACTAAGTTTTTTTTTTTAAATCAGTTGTTAACATTTTATACCAATAAGAAATCGATCTTGCTCGCCTTTTGCATTTGGATATTCCATTTCGTAAAAGACAAGCACCTGTTCCATCTTTCGAACTGTCAGTTTATATTATTACTGATAATTTATTATCAAAAATGTCTAATGTAGGAGCATTGCATGTTCCTTATTCCACTCCCAAACTAAGTACATCCTTTCTGAGTAAATTTCGTAAATGTGCAGCATTTGTAGAACACCGAGGAATAAATTTGCTTAAATAATTGGTCATTCCTAAAAAGTTTTGGAGAGTTTATGTTAAAAATAATATCTACCGTAGACGCATCAGGTTTCGCACGATCTTTTGAAATCAACATACCTAAGTACTTAACTTCTAAAATTCTTTTTATCTTGAATATAATAAATATAATAAATAGAAATAATAAATAAAACATAACTCGAACAATTGTAAATGAATTGAAATTATTGTCAATATTGTCTGTCACTAGAGTAGAGCAATCGCAGTAATAGTTAGTAACACAGTCACGTTCGAAAAGTAATAATTTTAACAACCTCTAAGATGCCCTGCCCAGTGGTAGGGTACGTACACATTTATCTTTCGCCAGGATAAGCCTCAGCAAGATATAAAGTTGCATATTTCATCGTTTTCAAACCAGTCAGTGGTGAATTATGAAGAAACACTTCTTCACTTGCGGCACGGCGTTACAACTAACGTATTAAGGATGTTTTACGTTGTACTAATTGAGATGCTTAGAATAAAAGACGTATAAGTGCAATTATTCGTGTATCGAGATATTTACGTCTAAAGTTAAGTGAGTAATAGGAAGAAATAGTATTTCTAATCGCTATTAGCTCGCGCTAAAAGCCGGAAATCGCTTTAATCTCTTTCATACCAAACAGATATTAACTTCAGGTATAATCAAAAATGCACGTGAAACAGATTTGTTCAAAAAATGCACTTATACCCCTTCTGTATAGGCCTTTCGATTTGTATTACGAGAAAATAGTACCTTCCAATAAAATATTAGCAAAGAAATGTTACGAAACGGACACAGATGCATCTGTTTCTGTACCATTTCATGATACCATAATGCTTTACTGCTTTATACTATCCTAAAACCTGATATACCATATTCTGGTATGATTTTATATGATAATACAAAACCGTCTTTGCTCTTTTCTAAAGTTTTCAGTAACTCCTTGCAGTTTTTTATTATTCATGTCGCATCTTATCGTTTTGAGCAGCGTGAAGCAATTACATATACACATCAGTTCGTTAGTGTAATTATTATAATTGCGGTTATTAGTAGTTGTTATGTTATTATATAAATTGTGTTTTATTATATTTTGTTCTAACCATGACCAAACAAGTATCTTTGGTTTCTCGTTTTAACTTTTCCTGTCTTTTTTTTACTATTTATTTTCTGTTATTTCAGTGAGGCAAGGCAATAGTTTTAAATTCCCTTCCTTTTGTCGTCGTAAGAATATTTAAAAATAGATCGACTTGTCATACGTATGTACATCCGTCGCACGTTCTCTTCTTTCCTTTTACATAAATAACCGGGGGTTCTCTTCGTTAAAACGTAACGCGTATCTTCGTCGTAAATAAACCGTGGTGTAAAATGGAGACTCGTGTTTACTTTATGACGAGTTGTTTCTGTGTAGTAGTAATTTTCGAGTTAGTTTATTAAGGAGTTTGTGTTTGTTGTAGGCAAATGGTGTCCGAGACGAGAATGGTCGTCGCCTCCCGACGCGAGGGTGTCAGGTGACGGTAGGAGAGGCGTCCTATACTCGTCCGTCTTCCTAGGCAGCCCCGGTGAGTACCCAGAACCCCGATACATTACGCTTTCCTTCCCTCGAAACCCGACCAGAAAAATAACAATCCTCGATCCGCAAAATTACTTCTGCCTTTTCATTATTGCTCCCTCCCGCCCGGCGGTCCGCATTCCGCTCCGGCCCGGAGTGGGGGCCCGTTACCAGGGCAACCGCCGCATTCCCGCCTCGCGGCCATGGCAACGGTCGCGCATGCTCCGGAGAGCCGCGGTGGCGCGGTACGGCCGAATGGCGAACTGCTCGCTCGCGCTCCGGAAGACTGGAAGGAAAAAAAAGACCGCTCCGTTAAGCTCACCAACGCGCAAAAAGAACCCGAACCCGAACCCGCCACCGCCACCGTCGTTCTACTCGGGGAACAACGTCAATATATTTTACGCATTCATCCCTATTCCCGTTTGTTCGTTCGCCGGTACTCTCCCGCTTGGGTCCGCCGCGCAGGGCCTCACCTCGTCCTTTTTAAAAACTGACCGCTTCCTGCGAACGCCTGCCCCGAAATAAAGAGGCGGCAGCGGCCATTTTGTTTCACTCCTTCATACCAACTGCTTTAAATCAGAAGGAATTTCGTACCGAAAACAACTGCAAACGCAAGGGCTCCAGTTACTTACCCTTACTGGCGCAGAGACCTTCAAATCACAGAAAACTTTCATCAAAACATGCCGTACGCTACACGTCATATAAAGCCGTCTCATAAAATAAGATCGAAATTGATCGCGCGAAATACTACAAACTACCGTAAATCTCTCGATTGACATTTCACTTGAGCATATTATCGAAAAGCCTAATAATTATTTTGCTCCGAATAAAGCGATCCGCTTTGCAAGTGCAGCTGCCGGAGTAAGAGTAAGCCAAAAGCGCGTCTGTTATTTCCAAAAACATAACATCACCAACTGTATATGGTTGAGGAAACTCGAAGTAAATGGCCGGTTTGCATTAAATCCACTTTTACAAGCGCAGATTTTTGTTTTAGTTTCAGACACATCCGAATAAGGTGTTTAGTCAGTTTAAAAAACAAACAAAAATTACAAAATTAGCATGTACAGTCGGTGGCAATTCTCCTTGCTGTTGACACTATTTCTTTTACTGTTGTTTATACACTCCTTTTTGTCGTCTGTATTTAACGGTTCATATAAAAAAGATTTGTTGTTATTATTATTATTAAAAGATGAATTATAATTCAAAACGAGTTTCTTCATCTTTTAGATCTCGATTTAAAATTTTATTGGAGAGACATTATTTATAATCATGACGGTACATACCTGCGATCACTGTAAATGTAAATATTCAGTTTATTGATACATACGTATTGGTGGAATGCAAATGTTATCATCGTATAGAAATGGGTTTCGTTAAAATTACCGACGCATTTCGTATCGCTTAACAGCAATTTAATTGAATTATAATGTATATAAAATGAACATAGTTTGAGTTTGAACTGTGGAAATAAAAGACAAACTACCTTAATGAGAAGACGAATAACGTGAGAAATATTGCTAAAGGATCGCAGCGCGTGTAACATCCCACACGTTAGCATACAAGCGACTGCCGCAAATCCACCGGCAATGAATAATTTCAACCGTAAAATATCGAGTAACTTTTATATTGCAAACGGCAACAAGGATTGCTAATGAATTAAACACCAACATCAAGTTTACAACTTACTATAATAAGTCGTTTGTAACTGGAAGATAATAAAGTGACATTTAATAAATGGTTACGTATTTAGTAATTTTCTCTTCAGCACACAAGATTGGGTAATCAAATTGAGTTTACGTCGTTGCCACATTTATTATTTCTTTTTCTTGTATACAGTGTATCTACTTCAGTTGAGCAACACAAAGCATTGCAATTTGAGGTAGCATGCACAGTCGCGATCATCCTAATCGAGACCGCTGCAAGCGAACTGCGCCCTTATCAACTCTGATGGTAAAGGTTACGAAACTGTCAAACGGTCTCGATTAGCTTGATCGCAACTGTACAAGGTATTCAAAGTTGAAAAGAATAAAAATTACAGTTAACTTCGTACATCTTACTCGTACTAAACAGTTATCTCTTATTTTCTTTAAAAATTTTAGCTTTTCCTATACATCCTTTGTGTTGCAGCATTTTGATGGTGTGATTAATATTTAAAGGTCTTTTACCCTTGTGCAAAATTCATATTTTACAATTTAATCCTCGTATACGACTGATAAATTTGAATGCAAGATGATTTCATTACGCGTTTCGGACCATGCGTAGCTTCTGATAAAGAGAAACTTTTTCTGTAAAATTATTATAATAAAATAATCTTCCGCATGTTGCCAACTTAAGTATAGACACACTGACTGTATACTATAAAGTTGGCATCTCAAAAAGTACGAACATTCCCCAGAATCGATGTTAAAATCCAAACAATAAAAAATAATAGGAGGTTGGGAACCATTTTCTGCAGATGCAACGGCAATAATTAAATAATTGCCACAGCTGATCAAAATAAATAAAAATATTGCGCACGCGTGTAATGCAAATCGCTGCAATTATTTAGCCGGCAAACTTTGAAAATTGTTAACTATAAAGTGGCCTTAAATGACTCTTTTGGTTTTTTAAAACGTCCAAAAATCATATCTGCATATGAATAATGCTTCCGTTCAGGTCTTTAAAAACGTTTAAAAACGAAATACGTTCAGGTAAACGTGTTTCGAAAAGAAAAGCGCAGGCGATCTCCTTATTGCAAGTGAAAATATTCCAAAAATTAAAAATAGATGGCGCTGGTTGAGTTTACAAACACGGTGACGGATGTTTGAAGTGTAGAGATTTCTAGCTTAAAAAGTAACACCTCAAGAATTTCTGAATTTTTTAACACAATCATGCGCAACTCTTTGTAATACAATCGAATATAATTCTACTTACAAATTAGAAGCGGGCAATGTCGCCAACTTGTTGATAAAATATAGCCTAAAGGCTCCAAGTTTTTCCAAGTCTATATAATATTATGTTAATTTGTGTGTGTAATATTTATTAAAAACAAAGTCAAATCAATCGAGCACCATGCGATCAACGGAATTTATAATTAGAGTAGGCTGTGATATTTTCCAAAAAGTTGGCAACGCGGGCTTGCAATTTGTCATTAAAAATTTGAAATGTCAGAATTGCGACATTTATTTATTTTTAATGATTGATAATAGACGGATTTGTCTTATGGAACCTCTCCTAATACTGTAAAAAAAAGGATTTAAACCAGCATCCATACAAAATAAAATAACGAAATAAAGATTGTACAAAACACGAGCACAACCTCAAATATGACAAATTATGTCAAATTGTTATTTATTTCTCCGTGTATCCAATCACATAGCATAAAAAGGCACCATTCACAGCCTCCTCTAATTTTGAATTCCGTTGATCACCCGGTATTATTTGAGTTTCATATTCTCTTACAAGAGGGTAAAAAGTTATTCTGAATGAATAACATTGGAATGGAGTTAGTTAATTCGGTTCCTTCGCACAACTTAAACTTTTCGTTTTTACGATTCCTACAATCCGGCACGTCAAAAAGTCATTTTGGGACATCAACAATCAGAACAAATTAAAAAAAGAAAAACGAATGAGACTTGCAAGATAATCACAAACAAAAGAGAAATTAGAGAAACAACAGCTTTCTTTCGTTTCTCTTTTGTTTGCGATTGTTTCTTCTGTCGTACCTACAAGGCACGTAGTGAACGAACAATAAACAAACAAAAGAAGATCGACGACACCAAGCTGAAGGACAAAAAACCAATTTTCTCGAAGAATCAAAAAAAGCAAACTGTAAAAAAAGTCAATAATACGTTAGGGAAAAAGAAAAAGAGATATGAACGACGCACATACAGTGTGCAAAACAAAAGAAGATCACAACCGGGACAAAACTATGAGAAACGATGAACTACGAAGAAACGTCAAAAATGCGAATAATCAACTCAATAAGAAAAACAAAAGAGAAATAAGCATAAAGTACAGAGAAAAAAAACAAATGAATCTCTAAATGAAAAAAAAAACTATAGAAAAGCATATATCGGCAAAAGGTAAAAAACCAATTTGATAAAAATAAAAGAAAAATATGAAAAAATAATGAAAATTGACAATTGTAGCTTTTGCTTAAAAAAGAGCTTCTAGGAAGCAAAAGAGGGCTGTGTCGAAAACCAATTCGCTTAAAGAGGAAGAATGCAAAAAATAGAACAAATAAATAAATGACAAAACGGCAATTTTTCGGCCGAAAACTTTTGCAAGTCAAGAAATTAGCAGGAAATAGAAGGACAAAACAAAACAGCCAAACCGTGAATAAAAGGCAAAGCATCGATTTCTTAAAACAAAACAAAAAAAAACAAAAGAGAAAGAAAAAATATGAAATGAACAAAAAAGAGCAAAAGAAACCGATACTCGCAAGTCAAGAAATTAACAGGAAATAAAAGGACAAAATTAAACGAGCGAACCGTGAATAAAATGCAAATTATTGATTCCTTAAAACAAAACAAAAAGGAAAGAAAAAATATTAAATGAACAAAAAAGAAACAAAAGAAACCGAACTCGCAAGTCAAGAAATTAACAGGAAATAAAAGGACAAAATAAAACAAGCGAACGGTGAATAAAATGCAAGACATCAATTCCCTAAAAACAAAACAGAAATATAAGAGAACGAAAAACATGAAATGAAGAAGAAACTAAAAAAGCCGATACTCGAAGTATTCTCGTTATACAGGGTGATTCAGAATAAGTGTCCGACCCGTTAGGAGCGTATTCACTAAGGTCATGCAAGTGCGAAATTGCAAGAAATAAAATAAAGCTATCAGAGGCATTTCAAAAATCAACCTCCTTTGAATCCAAAATGGAAATCATGATTCATTTCTTACGTATACATACGCAAGTCCGAAATTCGAATGAATGAATTGAGTGTTATACATTTTTTTTTCCGCAGGAAACCATAAATGAGAATGTTTTACAGTTTCATTTCAAGGTGAACCATAGTGTTTCGTTCTGTTCTCTTGTGACGCAATACAGCTGTCATAGTACCCAACAACTCATTTATATCTGAATCTTCCAATGCATTTTATCTCAAAAACTACGGATATTAGACCCCTACGTATATAAACTTTCTGCTTTCCCTTTCTGTGTACTACCTGCGGTTGAGGGGTCGGACACTTATTTTGAATCACCCGGTATAACATCTGTACATTGTACAGTTATTACTGATCACATTGTAGATTTTTTCCTAGCGCTCATTGACTCTATACAGTTTTACAAATTTTCGTCGGTGATGTACTTTTGTTCCTTGGGTTATGTTAGATGTAGGGCCGGTTTCATAATCGACTTTAAAATAATAAGTCACAATCTGATGTGTTAATAAATGTGTTTGTGCATTAGTTCTAACGTCTGACTGTGACTTTCATTTTAAAGCCTCCTTTAACTCGATTATGAAATCGGCCCTTAGTCTTTTGTTGAGTCGTTTTGTGAAGATAAAAACAAAGGTAGCCCCAAATAAGATTTTTAAATGTCAAATATTTTTAAAATACGTACAGCCCGAATGGCGGGATTTCGCCCAATCTGGCAACCCTGCTGCCTACTCGACTACTAGGGCAGTAGGCAATAGCTTATTAGCGACTCCAGTGTGGCGCAAGCCTTTCACCAAATTTCAGATCCTAACATTTTTGACGAATTTACCAAAATCATTATTTTTAATTTCACGGTCTTCTGGAGATGACCTTGAATTGAATCACTTTATGACAGTGAATGTGAGACAAAGATACACTTGTTTACTTACCTAACATGTACTCACGGCACAACTAAATATTTCTATGTGGCATTATGGTTGCCCATGACTGAAAACCAATTATAAGTTGAAGAAGATCCATCCTCCTGGATAAGCTTAACAGTTTCTGACACCTTGCCTATTCTGTACAAAAATTATTGCAAGAGATAATGATAATTGAAATTAACCTCCGCCCACAATGATTTTTATATCCGTAGATACGTATTTCGACAGCTAAGCTCCCATCTTCAGTACGCTACCAACTTAAAAGCACTATTGTTTTACTATTGTTTATCTATTATTATTAGATATTATTTTTTTTGTTGGTTTATTCATTTTTGAAAAAGCAAACTTAAAATAAATAAAAATGACAGGGTTAGCTCGTTTTAAGGTGCTTTCTTTTTTCATGTCGTCCTTCCTGAGATTACTACATACGGGGTGTTTGGAAATTGCTAGTCCAAGAAAAAACTGTGACACCTGGAAGTCCTAAGAAATCCAAGAAACCTATTTTCTTTATAGTAAAAGGTATTCCTTAAAAATGTCAGGCGTTGACTTAATGTTGCATGAATACAGCGAGCTATTATTTTTTCTGTTTAAGCATTTGCTTAAAATATTTCAAGGTTATTCCACCACAACCTTGCATTTGCTTAAACCGGTTATAAATTCGAATTCATCGCATCTGCACAATAATAACGGAAGTGTTTCTTTTTTACTTATTAGCAGGGAAAAGAATTCAGGCCACTTTCTACGCCGAATGTACTATTTACTCTTACCACCTTTCTGCAGCTCTGCAATTACTGAGTCGGAGGGAAAGGAGTGCAATGCGAACGTCCGCACTTCGCAGAAATGATTGTGGGCGAGGCTGGATACAGTCCGAGCATTAAATGATTTTGTACCGTTCGCGAAATAAGCGGCCCGAATTCGTATCCCTGCTTATTAGATAGTACAATAAACATCAGTTTCCATGAATATTATGTTACTTTGTATGTTTTATCAAGAATCTAATTGATTTAAACCAGGCGTTTACGATTATAATTAAGTAAGTAAATAAGTAAGATAGAACGAGTGCGTTTAATGCAAGTAAGAGTGAGAGAATAGATTAACCGGTATACATATACCGCTCCAATCATCCTAAACGCCTACTGTTTCAGTTTAAAATTTTGGTTCGTCGATATTAAAATGCATTACTTTCAAAAATGGGAATTATAAGAAAAATTCTTATAATAATTTTTGCCTAACTCGGCTTTATCATCAACTATCTTGATCACTTCTCTATCCGATCATTTATTAAGCGTACCAGCGATTGCTTCAACTAAGCTGAGCAAATGCTTGGGATTTTTATTCACGTAAATCAGCGTTTCCCAAACTGTGGAGCGAGCCCCCCTGGGGAGGCGCATAAGTCTTCAAATGGGGGCGCAGCATAATAAATAGGTATAAACAATTGAACGAAAATTGCAACTAATTTATGATTTTATTTTTTTTTACAAGAAATTGCTTATACAGCCCTTCCCACCCCCTTTGACTTCTTTATTTTTGACTATAGAAAGAAGTCATTATTATAAAACTTATACATACAGACTGATTCAAAGTTTCTGCTGATATTTACAGAAAAACAAATGAACATCGTATAACTGAGATATAAACTGGAATTTTAATTTTTTTAAACGGAACACTTGGTATTTTTATAATTGTTTGGTATCTGAAATGGCGATCAATCGGCGCAATTAAAATACAAAATAAAATAATCTTAAATCGTGTAAAAAAAAGAAACAAAAGACGTTCGATTGATAATTAAAAAAAATTAGAAGTCATGTCAACTAAAAACAAACAACAAGTTGATGATTAGTTGTTAATTTAAAAGTAAAAAGCAAAACGAACGAAATCGATTGAAAGAAAAAACAAAGGTCCATCGCTTCTTTATATTAAAAGTTAAATAAAATAGAGTCAAATGAGGATTGTATGAAAATAAAGGGTGATGATAAAGTTACGACCAAAATGAAAATTATATAAAACTGGCAATAAGTCAAATTGATTTAAAAATTGGCAAATGTTGTCGCGATCCAAATTTTATAATTTAAAAACAAAATAAAGTCAAATCAAATAAAAGAGAATATCAAATATCAATCAATCGACGGGATTAATGTATAAAATAAATTCACAATCAATAAACGAAAATCGAAACAAATCATCGAAAAAATAATGGTAAATAGTAGTTAAAAAAAGATAATAATAACGAATGAAATATATTAAAAGAAAGGGAAAGGGGGGCGTCAATCATGACAGCTCGAAAGGGGGCCGCGAAACCTAAACGTTTGGGAAACGCTGACGTAGATGTTTTTTTTTAAAGCATTTGTTTTCACACTTTTGCTACTGCTAAGCAGCCAAAGTTTGCTTTTTATTCATCAGGCTCATTGGCTGACCGTCTTATTACCGAACAAATCACGCTTTAATTAAAAATCGAACGGAACAAAAAAAATCATTATTATGCTTTAATTGAAAATCACGAAACAAAAAATCATTATTTTTATTTTTTTTTAATAAAATCGAAAACATTTTCGTGCGATGCAACAGAATAAAGCACTTACATTTTCAGCGTCGCTGCACAATCCATGGCTTTAGCTTCAGCCCTCGTACACACGTACACAAATACACTAACAACGTATTATCAAAGTTGCGCGATTGTTATTAATGTTATTAAACAAAATGGCATATTCACTTTCTAACGCGAGTTTTCCGAACGGAAAAGTTTTTAAATTTAAAACGAATCGAATCAACGCTCGAGGTAAGAATTGACGACTGCTAACGCGTGTATCGATCGATCGTCAATTTTTTGTTAAGACACAGCCGCCCGTACTTTATACTTTCTACAGTTATCTTTGTCTTAGATACACCTTTACTTATTTTAAGTCGACCTGGAAGTGGATATAAAATTCAGTTTTTTGTCGCGTCAAGCCTGCCGTAGACACAGAGTTATGCTCGCAAAGATATCTTCCTACAAACACACAGATTGATTCGGGCAACCACGTGGAACATTTTCAGGATTTAGCAGGCGTATTTTCATACATGAAAAAGTTCCATTTTCCAGTGCTTAGTAATCTTCTACAATTTCTAATTCTAACAAGAAATTTTCGGGGTAAAAGATATTTTCTTCAGATAGTCTTGAACCAAATATTGTACGTACAAAGAGTAAGCGTACGAACATGCCGAAGATGCTTCGCTGTTCACCCTCGATGTTTAGGTCGCGCTCGATAGGTCGATATAAAACAAACGCATAGATTTAAATGAAATCGTCCATGTCGAAGATGCGCGCTTCTATTTAACGTCGGTATGCACGGTTCTATTTAAAATTGTACGTTTGTTTTACAATCGAGGTGATATCGCGACCTAAACAGCGAGGGTGAACAGCGAGGCATGTTCGTACCCTAAGGTAGTTAAAGCAGTATTCAATCTAGCCTTGCCGACAAGATAGTCAAAACTATGTAGAAACATTTCATTTCATTGATTGTGGAAAGGTTTCTTCGTTTTGGTTTCCCCTAGAAACGCCAAGAGCAAGCAGCCAAAATCAAAGGCCGAACGAAATAGAAAAATAATTCAAACTTTGGCCGAATTACTTGGTCTACTTTGAAGACCAACAGAGGCGGCCTTAATAACTGCGAGGCCCCGGACGAGAAATTTTTGCGGGGCCCATGAGGTAGGGGAAAGTTTGTCTTCTTTGCGTTATAAACAATCTTAGGACATTTGTATGGTTATTCACGGTCACTTCACTTCCTGAATGCAACGCGCACGCTCGCTGCCAGTTCATGAGCGCCGGGCTATGAATGCGATGAATAAACGGCAACGAACACAAAGTACGCGATCGGGATACCGCCTACCTAACGTGCCGCTTATGAAAATGACATTGAATTCCATACTTTCATCCGATGTTTGATTATAAAGAGCAGAAAGTACTAAATAAATTTAAAAAAAAAGTAGCTAAAATAACTTCATGTGACTGTTATTTGACATGTTGAGTGTTCTTATCAAATAAAAAGGTAACTAGAAAATAAAGATTTATAAAAAAGACTATTAATTGACAATCAAAATGAAAATAAAATATCGTCAGATCTAATAAAACAAAAACAAAAGACTGAGAATAAGTCAAATTGATATAAATATTGACAACAAAAAAATTAATTTGTAAATATTAAAAAGAATTGTTGCAAATCGTTTTTGATTGCTGTGAAAACTTCGAGCAGCCGTACACAGCCGTACAGCTGTTTCAGCCCTATTTGGGGCTTCTTCAGCAGAAACGTAGCTCGAAACGTCAGGTCAAAAAGCGATCGTAGGATGTCGCTGTTTTATCTATTCACCGTAAATATTAATGATTAAAATATAAAATTAAATAAACTCAAATTGAGTAAATGAGGAGAAAAAAGCAACAACAGTGAATCAATTGATATTTGAAAAATAAAAATCGCGTCAAGTAAAATCAAACGAAAGAAAAAACAAAATAAAAAGTTGATAGAAGATACAATTAAAAAATAAAGAAAAAATACAATTAAAAAATAAAGAAAAAATACAATTAAAAAAAATTAAATTGCACGAAAATTTAGAAAACAAAAATGATGATCGATCGAAGGGATTCAAATGTAGAATGAACTCAAATCGAGTGAAACAAAAACTAAAGGCGATCATCTGATAATTAGAAAATAAAATCGCTTCGAATGAAACATAAGCTGAGTTAAAAAATAAAAATAAATTAAATAAAATGAAAATAAAAGACGATCTGTGATGAAGATAAGGCGTAAGTACACATTCTGTAATGAAAAAACAAATGAGACTTGCAGAAAAATCACAAACACAAGACAAATTAAAAAAAAAAAACAGAGAGAAAATACACAAAGATTATTATTAATTGATAATCAAAATAAAAATAAAATATTGTCAAATCTAATAAAACAAAAACAAAAGACGATCGTGGATGAAGACAAGACGAAAATAAAAATGTGCACAACTGAGAATAGGTCAAGTCGATATAAATATTGACAAGAAAAAAATTAATTTGTAAATATTAAAGATTAAAATGTAAAATGAAATAAACTCAAATTGAGTAGGTAAATGAAAAAATAAAATAACAGTCAATTAATTGATAATTAAAAAATAAAAATCGCATTGAATAAAATCAAATGAAAATACGCATCAAATAAAATCAAACGAAAGAAAAAACCAAAAGAAAAGTCTATAGAAGATAAAAATTATACAGAAAAATTAATTAAACGTTAAGGAAAAAAAGAATTAAAAAATTAAGAAAAAATACAATTAAAAAATCAAATGAAATTGCACGAAAGAGAAAACAAAAATAATGATCGATCGAAGAGATTCAAATGTAGAATGAACTCAAATCGAGTAAAACAAAAACAAAAGACGATCACCTGATAATTAGAAAATAAAATCGCTTCGAATGAAAGATAAGCTGAGTTGAAAATAAAACAAAATTAAATAAAATGAAAATAAGAGACGATCGGTAATGAAGATAAGGCGTAAGTAAACATTCTGTAAAAAAAAAAATGAAACTTGCAGAAAAATCACAAACACAAAACAAATTTTAAAAAAAAGCAGAGATAAAATAAACAAAGATTATTATTAATTGATAATCAAAATAAAAATAAAATACTGTCAAATATAATAAAACAACAAAAGACGATCGTGGATGAAAAAGACAAGACGAAAATAAAAATGTGCACAACTGAGAATAGGTCAAGTCGATATAAATATTGACAACAAAAAAATTAATTTGTAAATATTAAAGATTAAAATGTAAAATGAAACAAACTCAAATTGAGCAGGTAAATGAAAAAGAAAAATAACAGCCAATTAATTGATAATTAAAAAATAAAAATCGCATTGAATAAAATCAAATGAAAAATCGCATCAAATAAAATCAAACGAAAGAAAAAAACGTTAGAAAGAAAAGTTAATAGAAGATAAAGATTATACAGAAAAATTAATTAAACGTTAAAGAAAAATACAATTAAAAGATAAAGATAAAATACAATTAAAAAATAAAGAAAAACTACAATTAAAAAATAAAATCAAATTGCACGAAAGAGAAAACAAAAATGATCATCGATCAAAGGGGATTCAAAGGGATTTAAATGTAAAATGAACTCAAATCGAGTGAAACAAAAACAAAAGACGATCATCTGATAATTAGAAAATAAAATCGCTTCGAACGAAAGATTAGCTGAGTTAAAAATAAAAGTAAATTAAATAAAATCAAAATAAAAGACGATCGATGATGAGGATAAGGCGTAAGTAAACAATCTGTAAAGAAAAAACAAATGAAACTTGCAAAAGAATCACAACCACAAGAGAAATGAAAAACATTCTCTTTTGTTTGTGTTTTTTTGCAAGTTTCTTCTGCAATTACCTACAAGGAACATAGTGAAAAAAGAAATAAACAAAAGAAGAGCGACAACACCAAGCTGAACGACAAGAAACAATTATCTGGACGCACAGAAAACAGCAAACTGTATAATAGTCAATGAATCGAAAGAAATAAACAAAAAGAGAAATGAACGACAAAGTACAGTGCGCGAAACAAAATAGGATCACAACTGATATGGCAACAAAACAATGAGAAACAAAAACAAAAGACGATCATCTGATAATTAGAAAATAAAATCGCATCGAATGAAAGATAAGCTGAGTTAAAAAATAAATTAAATAAAAACGAAATAAAAGACGATCGGTGATAAAGATAAGACGTAAGTGTAAAAATTCTGTAAAAACACTTAGTCAAAGTTGAATTGAGAGCACTAAAGAAAAAACAAAAGGTAATATCAAACTGATAAATCAAATATAAAATAATGTCAAGTTGAATCAAGTAAAGACAAAATACGAACGGTTTATAACTAAAAAAAAAAAGAAAAATGAAACAGTCAGATAGCATCAGTATATCTACACATACTATTTTAATAGTATTATTATATTATTTAATTATTTATTATATTATATTGGTATATAATTTGAAAGGGAATTCACCAATATTAACCAACCTATTAAGTTATCGAATTACAATATCGAGAGTTAAAAACTTAAACTAAATATAAACTGCGATAATCTTACTTATGTCCGATTTCTTCACCTCCAGATAAATTTATCTGCCAGGTATTCTCCTTGGAAACCATTATATCGATAATAGTTTCCGAGGATATTACTTGGCCGGCAACCACTGCAATCCCTGTATCTACGCCACTGGATCATTTCCAATTCAGAACCAAAAAAAAAAAATGTAAAAATTATTAAATATTAAATTAAATAATTATTTCTTTTTGTAAATTAAATGTTTCCTTTCTCATTTTTTCTTTTCAATTATCGTATGCAGCAGTTTTTACATTCCGATTGTGTAGACAATTAATTATAATTTTAAATGAAGAAGTGGGCAAGCAAGTGGCTCAGCGGTTAGCCTATCGGACTTATAGGCGTGGCGTGGGTTCGAATCCTACCAGGGGGGGCCGTGGATGTTTGTGTTGTCCGGATTATGACCCAGCTTTATTAAGCAAAGTAAATTATCTGGAATGGTGATGTCATAAGACAATAACGAATGTGCAGATTGCTGCGCAAAGCAAGAAGACGGAGAGGAATTTACGATTTAATTCTTTATGTGAATAGAGCTCTTGATTTTGATATTACATAAATCATCTTGAAACATTAAAAATGTTATTTTGTAACATAAGTAACACACTTTCATTAAATACTTTAGTTTCGTCTTTGATTACTAGGTAGCGCATAAAAGTATTATATTTACAACCTAACCATTAGTACTTTCGATACATTTTCATATCAAATTTTATTTCTGAATGCAATAGTTAAAAATCCGTCGCCGGAATTTACAAGAAGGATCAAAAAATAAATATCTGACCATCCGCCGCAATTTACTGTAAATATTTTCAGACGATACCTGCAGACTGGATTAAGACGTAACCATCGCAGCAATTTACATCTGCCCACCCCTAAATGTGGTTCGCACATTAGTTGCTTTCTTTCGCTTAAGAGTTTGAATCTGGTTTTGAATAGTTTGAATCTGGATTCTATAGATACTGCAAAAAAATACCTCAGATTTGAATTATTGATTGACAGTTCGTCTGCAAATAACTGCAATTCAGTCCAAACAAAACATAAAAATATTTTGATTCGAAGAGGAGAAGGGATTATCGATCCGGATTGAAATTTCAAGGAAAGTCGGGATTAATCCGTCCGTCTTTGAAACTAAACGCGTTTGGACCAAGTTTTTGCGAGCGAAAAAAAACACCAATTTTGACTCTTACCTTAAGAGTCAAGTTACCGTACTTCAAATTAATAAAATTAATAAAACTTCAGAGCTGAGGAGAATTTATCTTCTCTCCTAAATCGATCTTTTGCATGGTGATTACAAGTTAACGATTTTTTTAAACTTTTTTAGGACAACGGCAAGTGTCTGCTGAGCCTTTAGTAAAGTCGACTTTAAATCACTGTTCTTCAGCGGTGGCTGAAAATCAAATTGTACAGCCGCGAGCGTTAAATTTTGGTCGTCACTGCCAATCGATACGTCAATTTCAATTCCAGAAATTATAACCCATCGTTTACCAAGAAAGCGACCAAAATAACTTGACATTTTTAAGAAATTCTTCACACTATTCAAAATTATAATCACTTTTAGTAAAACACAAGCCAGGCAGCAATCAACAATGACAATGACAATCAACGACGACCGAAATTTATTGCTTGCGACTGTACACCAAGTGCCACGCATAATACGAAACTAAGTTCAAGACAGCATGACCATGTTAGATTAATAATAATAATAATAATAATAAACGCCGTTCAACAACAGCAGCAACAACAACGTCGACGAATGGAATTCTCGGCTCGCAGTAAATCAAAGCGAATGGCCCATTTTTGTTAAGTTATCGCCGGCGTTCGTACAATTAACAACGAAATTTACATACCCAACGCCGATGGCTGCTCGCTCATTTCTTGCGGCTCGCACCGATTAATAATAAAGGGCGATTAATTTTTATTGCTCGGGAGCAAAACGTCGTTTGAAGCTTTGTGGTTTCTAAGACGCCGCCGAAACCCGTTTTCTTTAAAAAGTGTGCGCGTATTGAATGCTTGTACTTTGCGACAGTCCATCTGTAAATACTGATTTATTTCTGTATAGTGATTGGCCAAGCGGTTTTTAAACATACTAGTCGCTTCTTAGATTCGTATGGTAAGCGTTCGTGGCGCGGTATCCGACCAACGAACGGCCAGTTTCCGACACGCGTGGTCGTGATTAACCATATTTCTTCTTCTGAGAATGTTAGACTTTTGCGAATCCTGTACGTCGTTTGATGTGGCTTCCAGAAGATCAGAGATCGTTTTTTTTAAAGCTAGGACTACACCTTCGTCGACGTCTAATGGATAAAAGTGCTACAATTAACGCGTGAAATAGTTCTAAATACATACATCGTAATGTAGCCACAACTCTTACGAAAAACGTGAACATGGTGATGCCCATCGCCCATCGCATGGTGATGCCCATTTCTTTGATGTGTTAAGAAGATCGCTGCCTGATCTATTGCGTAGCACCTTAATCTGCGATTGCCTTTGTGCTGAATGTTAAATTGAAGGTCAACGATCTGATTTGGTCACCATCTCACCGTTTTCTGGGGGAAAACAGTGTTGATTTCTCTCTTCTCGACACAGAAGGGTACCTGACGTGAATACCGAACGCCACCGGGAATTAACTCGAGTCTGATTCGAACCCTTGACTTCACAAGGCCTATCCTCTTATCACTGTACCGTTCAGGCGCTTGAGTGATACCGTCGGCCTCGGTTCGGGTATGTTTTCTAAAAGTTTTCAAAATGCAAGCTCTCTCTCTCCCCTCGCGTTCTCCAAAGTAAAATGCGCAGCCGAATCAGCGTCTAACGTCCTTTATTTTATTATATAATAACCGTTTCTGTCCCGTTTTTCACAAGAATCGATTAGGTATGTAGAGGTAGGTTTTTTCTTTTGGTTGCTGGCCAAAAATGTTTTACGTCATAAACTTAATGTCCTTTATACAATCTAACGACGTACATTGTGAGATTATTTTGTTTGGAGATCGTCTTCTATGAGTGTATAATAATAAGCAGCGGTAATAAGACTTGGAGTGAAGTGAAACGGGATTAGTCGGATGAGGTGGGTGGCCGGACCGAAATCGCCTAACGAACGGCCATCCCTCAAATCCGCGCTAATCCGGCCGGCCATAAATTAGGGCGAGCTCTCGTGTGAGGGACTTCTTTAATGGCGCGTTTTATGTTTTTGCACGACGGACATTATTTTAATTCGTCAGGCTGGCAACGCTCCAAGCCAGCACATGTTTACGCGACGCGATGTTTACGCTACCCAAATTACAATCACATGCGATAACGACGCGAGCGCCCTTCTCTCCTTCTTAAGCGCATCTTAAAATACCGCCGGCCGGCTTTCTCGAAACAAATCGACCATGTTTTCTTTTTTTTTTTTTGGGGAGACGAAATTACAAACGTCCAGTTAATGGAGCGATTGTGAGTCAGTGTGTTTTTGTTCAACTAGAAGACATGCACTCTAAAAAGGGAAACAATTTTCCACGCTTGCAAAAATTTAATACAGAACTACTCGATGCTGAATCAATTCTTAACAAAATTGCTTTGATCGAATTAGATGTGTTCCTTGGATGGTAATTTCAACACCACACCCATCCCCTTCACAATGCTCTACTCTCTTGCACTGTCTTTCGATCCGGTGTAAAAGTTTTGCTCCGTTTCAGTGCAACCCGACTCATTCGAACGTGCGAATTTTTGAACCCCCAACGAGCTAAAGCCATCCGAATACGCCACCACACATGATCGCTCTTTCTGCGCACGTGCAGCATGATCTGGAGCGGCTCCGAGCAGTTACTCGAAAGCACAATTAAAAGCACTGACCAATGATGATGATGAAATCAGATATCTTGACGTCATCGTATTAGGGATACTTGTCAAAACCCATCGTTTCTGTTTCGTACTCATTTGTTGTTATGTAAATATTTGTAGGTCAGGGAATATACAACAAGTGATCAAGTGGATCATTCTAAAATCTTTACGTATAAAAACAGAACAAATTGGCTGCAAGGCTTGAGTTCTCAGATTGTTAAATTGTATAAAGTATTTCGTTTCCTAAAAGGTTTAACTAATTCGCTTCTCGAAGGCCTTGGGAACAACATTGTTATGCAAGCCGAAAATATCTCCTAACGCGCGTCCTTTTCATTTCGATTTTCGCAGTGGTAGAAATTTTTAGGTTGTTTGAATGTTTCATTTTTGAAGTCAGTTTTACGTATCTTGCGATTTGTCCGAGACGGTTGCACGCTCGCAACGACTGCAAGGCTCGTAACTCATTAGTCTCCTTACTTTACCAGCAAAAAAATCAACATTTTGTTGTAGATAAGAAATTAAATAAACGAGTTGTCAAGTTGCACTGTTCATTTCGAGTTTCGCAGAAATTTTTAGGGTGTTTGAATGTTTCATTTTTTAATTCAGTTTTGCGTGGCGACTTGTCCGGGTCGGTTGCAAGCTCGCAGCGACTGCAAGGCTCGTAAGTCATCAGTTTACTTACTTTACTAGCAAAAACTTCAACAGTCTTTTGTAAATACGTTATTAATTAAATACGTTGTTAAGTTGCACTTTATTTTTTATCCTCTTACCGGCGACAATCAGTAATAATCGTTCTCGTGAACCGTTTTAAAGAAAACTTACAATCCGAGTTAATTTTGCATACGATGATTGATTCATCGGGTTAGTTAAAACAAACGAATACGAAACGATTGTCGAATATTAAAATCACTGCAAATCATATTTAAAAAAAAAAAACTAACAAACTTTAAATTAGTATTTTGGAATACAAATCGCATTGTTGTTAGTGGCGCTTGATTCGCAATAAGTTTATTTTTTTACTGATACCATTACCTTCCCTGTAATGGCGGGTTTACACGAGGCCAGTGACTTGTACAAGTTACTAAAATCTTTTCTATAGTCTTTATTGGATGCTAAATTCCAAGCAAAAACGATTATGTTATATTCACCCTCACCCTCGCCGGTCGCGGATGCTTCTCGGGTACATTTTATTTGAATCAAACTGGGGAACTTAACTGAGAGAAGAAAAATGTTGAAACTGGAAGAATTCGTCTACGAAGAAAATTGAGACGCGAAGTCAAACAAACTAAGTCACGTTCGGAACTAGCGCGAGCTTTCTTCTTTTGTGACATGAATTATGTGATCTAGGATGGCATGGGTAGCCCGGGATTTTTTGGAATTCGCTCGCGCTGCGATCTTTCCTGTGGCTCATTTATGATTTGCCGATGCTTTGCATACAGTGTGATCTCATTTCTTGATACTTTAAGCTGATTAATGTTTTCGTTATAGATATAAGCGAAGTGCTTTTAGAATAGATATTTAATCATTTTCATCACATCATTTTTATTTCCCTTGATTCACACTGACACGGTACTGAACCTGATACATCACGGTTCTGCATCGATCGACCTTTAAACCGCTTCATGACGGTTCGCTCTGTGAATTCCTCAGTTGGTAGTTCTGTTGTTTAAAGCTTAAAGTTATTAGTTGTTAGTGATTGTATAAGCCAGACATTACAAGATTGAAACTACGTGCACGGATATTGTCTGTTGAGCTTACAAGATCACCTTTAAGACAGAACTTTTAATAACATAAAAACAAGCGAGCCTCGACGATGCTACAAACAAAACACGACCGCGCGCAGGCAAAGGAAGCGATTTTCTTTGATTCCGAAGTAGCGAGCGTAAGAACCGAGTCATCTGGAAGTAATTCCGATCCATTACGTCATAAAAAGTCGGCGCGCACAGCGCGACGATAAATCTTCCATTGTTTAGACTAGTCTCAGCTGACGCGCAGATAGCAATTGTTTTAAAAAGATAACACGATTTGCTCTCTGCTGTAGTTTACGTAGCCATTGAAACACGTAGTAAGCATAGGTTCGTACAGATAAGCGTGGTCGTTGGTTGCTTCGTAATAATAATTGCATATTGCGATGATGAGGGATCCATTTTGTTGAGGCAGCATCCATCGGCCAGCCGACATGGTGCAATATTGCGGGTGGCTCTCGAGTTAGTTCTTAACCGGTATTTCGAGGTTGACCTCGCCGGGTCACCTGGTGCAGTCCGTGATTGGGCCATCCATCACCGGGGCCCGTAATTGGTTCCCATGGTCACGTGGTCGGGTAATTGTTACCTTGGAAACGACTGACCCCAGATCTCATTTCTAGAAATTGACCGTGAAGCCTCATCATGCAGCGAGCGCATCCTCCGTGGATCCTTGATTTATTGCTTTTGGCGCAGAAATATACCTGCGCGCGATCGTTACCGATCCGCGCCCGAGGAGCGAGGAGAGCAGAAAAAAAGAGAACAGGAAAAAAGTCAGTCTCCCTCCTCCCTCCCGCCTCCCTTTGTGACAGCCCATGAAATTTATTTCGTCGATGCAAATATTTTTCCGTTCTTCCGCGATGCGTGTGCGGCCGCGATAATGAAAAGTGGTGCACGTGCGCCCCCCGTCGATCTCCGCTCCTGCGAGTGACAGCTCGCGAAATGAAGAGCGGCCAGAACCTACCACAAGTACTGCTTGAAATATTCCAATTATCCGCGCAGCGCCAGCTAGATCTCTTTCTGCATGGCGTGGTAGCGGGTAACATGTCAGATTCACTGCCAGATTGTTTTTGTTGCGGCCTGCCAGACGCCCCCCGTTCTTGGCTAGTTTTTACTTGCCCGCTGCTATACTCGTGCGTGCGTTCAAGCGGCGAAAGCCGTTCGCTTTTGTTAGCGCTGAAGCTCGAGTAAAACACCTACAAATCTCTTGTTCTTTAATCTCGATTAGGAATCTAAGTACCAGGTACCTGCACGTACGAAAAATATTAAAACTCAAGAATTCTCGCAAAACCGAATATACTCAGAGACCGTGCGTACGTTCAGGCGATAGAAGCGGTTCGCTTTCCTTAGCGCTGAGGCTCGAATAAAACATCACCAGAGCTCTTGTTCTTTAATTTCGATTAGAAATCTAAGTACCAGGTACCTAGTTGCACGAAAAATGTTAAGACTCAAGAATTTTCTCAAACTGAATGCACTCAGAGGCCGTGGGTACGTTCAAGCGATAGAAGGGTTCGCTTTTGTTAGCGCCGAGCCTCGAGTAAGACATCACCAAGGCTCTTGTTCTTTAATTTCGGTTAAACTTTAAATACCATGTACGAAAAATGTTAAAACTCAATAATTTTCTCAAACCGAATATATTCAGAGACCGGAGCGGTGCAAGAGTTCATCCGAATCCAAGTTGAATTGACGCTTTCTCGACTAATTTCAATAAAAAAATGAAAAATGCATGCGCAATGAAAATGAAACCAACCTCTCAAGATTACTTTCGTACAAAGAGGAATAGAAATCGAAAATTCAAATTGAAAGCTGAAAATAAGGATGTGTTAATTATGTGTAGTTACGAACAATACATTCAAGACGAACCCTTAACCTGTCGATTGGAAAATACTAACGCAAACATCCAGACAATTTCGGAATCGAATGTACGAGTAGCCCAAGTCCATCGAGAGTGAACGTAAACTTCTGCGATTGGTGTCAAATGATGTCGTCCTTAAACTTAACTCTTCTCCAAATTCCTCCAAATTGGTCATACGGATAGCACTGTTCTATCCTGTATAACTCATGCATGTCTCATGCCACTGTTGTACCTTATTATGCGTTCCATTTTGCTTCGTACGTATTTCTGTATTAGGTACGTTATATGGATCTGTATCCTCTAAACGAGTCGTTGTGTTTTTTGTTCGTATTAACGCGCTAAGTAAGTGTTGACTTTGGGATAGCCTTTACTTCTTTGATGCGTTCTTAAAATTGTTCCTCGTTGCACCCGCTCAATGAGTTCAAGATTGCGTCTTGTGTCGTTAGTCGCGCGACACTTTCTCTCGCGCCTTTGACAGTCGGTTGACGGCGTAGAGCAGGTGTCGAAGCGTCGGCGACGTCGGCGCCGGCACGCGTAAACAAGACGCACATTAAGCCCTCTGTTTTGACTATTGGCGGTCGTTGCTCCGGGTCGGCATCGCGATGTCTACCCGGCGGACCTCATGCGGCATCCATCATCATCGGCCGGTGACAGCGCGCGCAGCCGTTAATTCGAACTCTTCGGCCGTGACTGACAGCCATAAACAAATGTCGCCGCGTGAGAAACATTTGACAGGCGTTTGTTTTCACGTCAGACAATGTTCCCGAGGAAGTCAATTAGATGTTCCCAGAAAATCGCCGCGCGGAGCAAGTCAGGGGGTCGGGGGCGCGCCGCGCTCGCTATACATCATCGGGAATTATCCAGATGCGGACGGATTAGACGTGTCCGCATTATTCGTTATGTTTGAGAGCCACTGGGCCGTCACTCACTTGTCACCCGGTGACAGTGATCCGCAAATGTTTGCCGGAGAATTCCGGCCGGTTGCGATGCCATTCAATCCAAAGAATCGTAACCGTTGCGGCGACGGCGGCGGCGACGGCGATTATGAGAATCGGCCTCATCGTAATTTATGGAAATATGCTAATAACGCTGGCCTGAGGTCACATCCAATCACGCGGCGGATGGACGAACGGATTTGATAAGGTCGCGGGATGACGGGAATGCAGACGTCAGATCGGAATCCCACGAGGTGAACTTGGAATATTTTCGTGAGCCGGCTCAGCGCCAACGGATGAGTGACGTGACCCGTCATTAGGCCGAGATGCCGAACGTCTTCGGCTTCGAATCGTGATATATGCCTCGAGACGTCGGCGATTTGTAATTAGACGGTTTCGGGCACGATGCCGCCGAGTGCAGCGGTTCTAAATCGAAGGGTTCAAAATTTTAAAACTCCAAGAGCATCTTCCTTAAAACGTACCAATTAAAAACCCAGACAAATTTCAATACCTGAACCATACGGATAAAATACAATCCCGTCCTCCTTCCACCATCCCTCACCGTGTCTAGTTTACCAAACCAATTCGTATAATAATTATTTCTAATAACGTAAATGAAACACACACTCAAGAGACACCATTTTTTGACCTACGAAGATATGTTCGAGATCTGAAACCTATCGAATCATACGATACGAAAATGAAAGGAAACGCAAACACCAAAAGACATCGAAATCTCTTTAAAAATAAACCAGTGGTGTTAAATATCTTTTGTGATACTATACCGATGAGCAATGGTAGATCTTAAAAGTCTCTGCACACAGTAACAACGTAATTTTGCATCCAAAATTCCGTCAGCTAAGCAATTGTATTAAATTCATGACTTCTGTTAGGCCATAATAAGGAGTAATTATCAACCAAGAACCTCGCCTTTGTATACAGTACTACATCTTAGAAGATAACTCCATCTACTATCTACCTACCCACTTAGAATTAACTTCAAAAAGTGATTTCTGGCCCGGGAAGCTTGTGGTATTTTTGCGTGAGTGACCTAATTAGTGCGCAAACACTGTTGCAAGTACGTAGGTAACAATTCGGACTTTGAACCCCGCAAACCACCCGGGCTTTGCTTATGATACAGAATAAGACTGGAATTTTAAGATAATTTTTACAAATTAACCCCTAAGTGGTAGCTCAAAGGCTAAAAACAAATTGACTTCCCGGAATACACTATTCCACTGTAGAGACATTGCTGTGAGAAACCTTGAGTTTAGATCTTTTTAATGTGACATTTAACGTCTTGCAGCATTAGTGGGGGGAGTGGGGAGGTTAAGATTGTAATAAGATTGAAATGATCTGAACTTAATTGTTGGTTAAGAGGCGACAAAAAATTGTAAGCAAAAACTCAGATCTCGTCCTGACTTCTTCGAAAGTCGCTGTCGGCAGTCGTAACTTCTTTTTTAAATTTGCTCGTAAACAATCGGCCGAAAATCGATGACAGTGAGTTTCCAACGCCGACGAAAAGAAATTCCACTCGAAGCCGAGACAATCGCACAAACTCGGAGATAAGCTTGATTAATTACCTGTGCGACGCAGATGATCTACGACGGGCTGGTTTTCGGTTTTTGGCGATCGGTCGACGCGATAACACGCGGCTAAGAATGTTCGATTAAGATACACACCCCGTCCGCACTGCAGATAAGAGAGGCGATTTGATTCCCGGAGATTTATAGAGCCGGGGATCCTCCGTCGCGTCGCGTTGCGTCGCGGAGGAGCCAGGCTACAGGACCTGTTGTGCAAATTACGAAGCCGTTCGCCGTTTACTATTATTTTACGGTCTCGACAAAGACGCTGTCGGCGGCGAGCGTCTCGTAAAACAAGTCGTTGGCTTTTGTTGAAGGGGCAGGGCCTTATCGCGGGGGAATACCCGAGCACCCCTAATTATTAAGATAGCGACAATCAACCTAAACCTTTTATGCGAACGTAAACGTTAAGTTAAGCGAGCGGTTTTCATTAGCCTTGCAATGCGCACAGACGTACACGCCGGCGATATTAGTGACATACCCTCGCCGTTTCCATTAGCCCGCATTAAGGTGGATTAGCAGTAATGCCCCGCCGACATGTTTTAAATAACATTGTCGCCGATAACAAGTCGATTGTAAAAGTCGCAACCCTAATCTGATTTCTTCCCCCGTTTCAGTTTGCGTGTGAGTCATTAAACCCCTCTTCTCTTTGTGCTCCCTCTCGCTATGCATACAAACATCGCGGAGGGCCGTTACGGCACCCGCGGACGTAATTGGACGATCCCCTGGCCTGGTTTATTAAGAGCGTACGATGTTGCAGGTGACGCCAGCAACGCCAGCATCGGCAGTGGAGAGGGCACTGGCGAGGAAGACGACGACACCAATGGCAAGAAGAACCAAAAAAAGCGGGGCATCTTCCCCAAAGTGGCGACCAACATTCTCAGAGCGTGGCTCTTTCAACATTTAACGGTAGGTACACCAAGGAAATCCCCCAACAATAACCGCCAGCAAAAGCCTATTGGGTTAAGCCGACTTTCATCAGTAAATAATTCAAGTTGACAACGCAGGCAAGAATGATAAATGTAAAAAAAAAGAATTGTAAAAGTTAAAGCTACTTTGCCACCTTGAGTTCTTTCAGCAATTCAGCGTTTAGTGTAAAACATCGACAGCAGCGATGCCTCTTGGGCTCTTCGAAGGCGCTACCCCCGCTACACCAGAATGTTTCGGGGAAACTCGAGAATTCATTCACTGAGAGACACGCGGCAAATAAATACCTAGTAAATGCGACCGTCCCTGTTCTTACGTGCAGTAGCATGGTGGGGGGTACATTACCCCGCTAGTGAGCGTCCCGAACTACAGCATCACTGTTCCAAGAGAAATTTAATATTTCGTTAGAGAAAGTTCCAAGCAGCGCCATCTATTGGTCAGTGCACGCTCTCATTTAGCTTCCAGTACACTAAAATGGGACTATCAAACGTGCTGCTCCTCGTTGTTTTTTGTTTGGTTCCCTTAGATTATTTATTTTAAAAGAACCAAAAACCTCCTGCCCCATGACTCTTTTTGCCTACTGCTTCATTACAAGCTGGTCCAAATTTATTCTGCCTACGAATCTAAAAGCTCGAAGTTGTAACGGACTATTCTCTGTGCTATCCTCGGGTATGGTAATACATCGATATTCAGAGGACGATTCACATATTAAGTCTTCCGTTGGTGGAATTCGCTGATGTTGTGAAACCAAGATCGTGTACGGTAGTAGCAGTCTTTTGAATGACCATGATTCCTTTGTTTTGTTGCAAATTTGTTTCGATCGAAAGAGTACAGAGCCAGTTTGAGGTCATGACACACCTTAACCGTAATTTAACCGCATTTCTTAAAAAAATTAGGTCTTTGTCCGCAAGAAAGGGGTTATCTTCATGTTGTAGCTCAACTCTTACAATTTTTTAGGTTTAGAAGTGATGTAGCAGTTTGATTATGTATAGTTGCCGGGGTGTGTATGTATGTATGTAAATAGTTTCTGATGAAATCTGAGAGTAATCGCAAATGCAGGAGGAATAAATGCGAAGGGTTTTCGGTTAGGAGGGGACGCATCCCGCTCGTTGTTTACATGTCATTTACAACTGCTCGGTGATCCGGCATTAATACGGGCGAGTTATGAAGCGGCTCCTGCAGGAAATTACGTTGTCTACGTCGGACCCTCACGTAGCGCGAGGATTACCGACGAGCGACCCCAAAAGGCCATTCCATCTCTGGTTAATAGTCCTCGGCTTTATCTGTACGCGCGCATGCAAACAAGAGGCGGTCGTATTTCAGAGCGGCGGCGGGTATCGAGCAAGATGGGGAAGCGGAGGCCGCGGGTCCCGCAGGACGACGGGCCGTCTACCTGTCAGCCGGAATTAAAGGATGGCGGCCGCAGCCGAAGCTGCAGCCGTAGATAACACGGAAGAGTGTCCCCAGAGTACCACTCGAGCCTTGACCGCGCCTCAATACTTAATGCGACGCGCTCGCCGTGACGCTAAAGACCGGACCACTCGGCGACGCATGAATATTTCAGCGATGCATCACTCGTGCCGGTGATCCCGGATTACTTGCACGACTCATTAACCCCGGCGCTAATCCCGCTATCGGATATTGCGAGAGGGACGCCCCCGATCGATGCCCGTGGACGCGGACGCCATCTTTCCGTTAATTACGGCGCTCCTAATGTTGTCGCGCGGCACGCTAATCGCAAAGCTCCTCCCTTTTTTGGGCGCTTTTTCATAAGCTCGCAAATATTAATTAAAAGACGGCGCGTCGTCTTAGCAACCTGGCGCGGGCGACATCTCGCGTCGGACCGGTAATTACACTCACGTGACCGGCTAAGGTAATGCGCGCTGCAATTTCATTAGGGCTTAACGCCGTCGGCCGTAAATCTACTGAAATTCATGCACCACCATCCCCTCAGACGAAAACAGAAGAAAAAAAAACCACCGCTCCCCCATGCCGGGCACAGCAATTAAATACAACTTTTTTTCAAACGTAAACAACAACGTCACCTAAAGATTAGGCCACTTACAGCTACGTCAAATTGCGGATGGATGGAGTTAGGAGCACGATGATCGTTTTGAATTGATTGCAGTCAGTCAAATCGCTTCAGAAATTGCATCGTAAAGACAGAAATTCCCTATTTACATACTCTATAATTTTACGTCATTTGATTGTAACTGTCTAATAAATTCTGATCTTATTCAATGCATACTTTAAACTTTATAACCCCGTCGTTTCCGTAAATATAGCTGTAACATAATCCGTTCGATTGCAAAAATGTTCTCGGGTGCAACGCCATCTAAGCGGTACTAAACCCAAAAATACCTTTCCCATTAATTCTTCATCAGTTTTCACGCCCTTAAAATCAGGCTTTCATTTTATAATTATCAGGGAAAAGAATGCAGGTCACGCTTGTTACGCCGAATGTGCTATTTACTCCTGATGCTTCCGATGCGATGCATCGAATTGTTATTATTGAGTGGGAGAGGAAGAAGTGTGCAGAAATTAATGTGGGCGAGGCTGATCCAGCCCGAGCACTAAATTTTCGTACCGTTCGCGGAACAAGTGGCCCGAATTCTTTTCCCTGATAATTATATTAATAAGATTTTCACCTACAGCACAATTCAACTGAAGTCGTTTAAGCCATACATGTGTAGACAACATCATCTAATGGCAGAACATTCTGATTCATTACACTTCAGAGGCGCATATTTTACATCGACTTTTACGAAGTACAATGGCTTAAGTAGCGTTTAAAATCATAAAAGGCTTAGGGAAAGTAAAATAAAATTTATTAAGTAACAATACAAGAACCATTTAAAACTTAAGTAGATTGATAGAGCGATCAGTTGTTCTGATTCGTGGTGGACCAAGGAATAATACGAAATACCTAAATTTACACAAGGCTACTTATACATATCAAGAAATGCAAAAAATACGCGTGAATGTTTAGGGAGCGTCATCTACAAGTCAAAAGCTAGAATCTCAATAACTACTTGCTCTGGCTCCTATTATTTTAGTAATATTTAACAGTTGAAAATTAAGCAAGTTGTAATAATAAATAAATTGATTCATTTCGCGTTCCAATTAATTCATCCAATGTTACGTGGTTATAACGTGAGACCGGCAGAAAAGTGTCACGACTGCGCAATAGTCATTGCATTTGCCAGCGACATCTTTAAAATAGCGTTTATCGCATTGTATTCGTTATGCTTGATATTAACGATATTTCACCGTCTTGGTTTGTGCTGCGAATAAAATCTGACAACTGACGTGGTTAGTGTATTACGGCAGTGTGGTTAACACTCACTGGAATTTCTTTTTTTGTGACATACGTTTAATTTATTATTATTTAGGTAAATCGTCTGCTTCGTTCCTGATGCTGGAAGTGACGCCTATGGTTACGGCGGGCTGAAAACGCGCTCCGCGCTTGCCTTTCATTGCCCTTGATATTTTGATGTACCTCTCCGGCTATAACAGTGATAAAATGCCTGACACAAATCCGTCAAAGTTAAGCACAAGACATGGGAATCACCCCCTCGCTGTTACTAGACTTTTTAACTTCTTATTCTGCTTTAGTCAAGAATCGGAAACATTGTTGTGACTATAGCGAGACAATAGCGCTTCATAATCAAATGCTTTCGATTTTCGGCAAAACAGTTTCGGCTTTCAGTCAAACGTAATAGTTTAACATTTTCTTGGTGTTACTTCAGTTCAACAAATTGTTCAGCGCACAAAAATTTGTCATTCTAATTTCATTTCATTTTTCTCAGTGTGCATTGAGTGATTACTTAAGTTTTTGGTGAAGATGTTATCGTATTATGGAACTTTGTAGTGTAAAATGTATGGTTTCTATTAACTTGTGCGATTGCATGTTAAATGTTTTAGTGTGTTTACAATATTTTGAAACTTTGGTTGTCTGCATTGAGTGTTGGGTTAGTGTGCTTTCCTTTAGTCGTCGTTTACACTGAAGCTGACATGTTATTATTTAGTCGTAACGCGCGTTTCGAACCCTCCGACATCCCGCCGCGGTCGGCTATTTGTATCCTCCATCGATATTTCGCAAGAGCGCGCGGAACCCCTTGACTTTTACGGTTATTCCGATATGTCTGGAGCTAAACGAAAAAATAGTCTTTCCGGCTACGAGCTTCCATTTCCGGTTCGGCTGCATCACGGGCTATATTTCCGGCGCGGTTATCCCGGTTTATCCGCCGGGGAGCTCTCTCCGTCGACATGTGTCCTGCTTACCCGCTCCGATAGGAAATCCACCAGGATTTTCGTCCCTATTTCACCGGTCCGGCAGTGCAATACGTTCTGATCATAAAAGTCCGCGCTAAATTTGAGATACGCGACGACGATCGATGCGACTTATATGTTCCTTGCGGCCTCGAACAATACCGGCCAATGGCCGCCCCATCGTCGTCATCATCATCGTCCGGACTTGGAGCCCGAGGCACGCTGCAACTAACTCGTTTGACAGCCAATCGCGCTCGTGGGAACCTGAATATTGAGCTCGTGCTGTTGCATGGCGATTATTACGAAAGTCCGCGATATCGCCGCCGATAATTTATAACCGCAGCCCGCTCCGGCGCGGCGCGGCGCGGCGGCGTTTCCATGTTTATTCTTCGCTCCCTCTCGGCTCGTTTTGTTTTCGGCATTGTTGTCACAGTTGCCGGATGCGCCGCCCTACCGCGATCTGCATGTCACGACGCGAGGAGGCTTCCTTCCGGATTCGGAGCGTCGCAGCGCTCCGGTTCCGCCCTCGCAGCGTATTAGTGTCTTAACTAAGCGCACAAACGCGGTCGCTCGTAAAAACATCGATCCACCTTATTTATCCCTTATCTGATTCTTCCAGTATAGTATTCAGATGTGATTGCAGTTGTAAATTCGGACGAGGAACGTGACGTGTGTCCCCGCGGGTGCATTGAAATCAGAATACATGCGTCGGAGGAGGAGGAAGGTGGACCGCTTCCCCTTCAATTTTCTACCGGTTTCACATATTCGATATGGATACGCAAATAATAGTAAACTATACGTATATGCGCCGAGGCCGTTTCGGAATCCCAACATAATCATAAAAATCACTATGCATCCCCGGCGGACTGACTTACGCATTTTCGGTCGGGACCTACGGCTACGAATAAGGGTTATGCAACCCGCGAGATGGGGTTATAGCTCTCCGCGGAGCCCTTCCAAGGTGTGATGGGGAACGAATGGATCCTGCAAGATCTATTTTACTGCCGCTGCAGCGAACGATGTGCCCCGCACACCGCACATCGCTGCATCTCTTTTCATTAAACTACGAACCGGCATCGACGAAGCGCATACTAAAACTATTCATAAAACATCGCACGTAACAATTAATAATTTATTCCTCATCCGAACAACATGTACTTCGAACGCTCGTTAAAACGGCACTCAATTTGAACTTCATTTAATGCCGGTTATAGAATTAGACGTACTCTTACGTGTATTAACAGCAAACTACTGATTTTACGTTCCAATTTAATTTACTGATGATTTACGAAGTTAATTAAATATCTTACGTGTATTATCACGGAAAATCAAACTCTTCACTAGATAATGTCCGTCAATTCCACATAGAAACATATTTTTTGATATTCAATTGCAATTTCTTCAATTTCAAGTTTTCTACGTTTCTAAACGAAAACTAGAAAGATGGTTTTGATGTTTACTTCAACCTTCTTGGTGATACTACGTTCTCTCTGTTAAAATTGGCTTATCATTTTTGAGCCAAACAGATGTTGGGGATGGGGAAAATGTAATTTTACAGTAAATAATAATAGGAGTACAAGATAGGGGTTGGTAGGGGGACATTTTGTTTAAAATTTGATTCCGTCGCTATGGTGTGGTGTGGGCAAAATATGCAAAAACCGTGGAAACGTGGTAATTACTTGCAGGGGGGATTGGGGGGGTGTCGGGCGTACCATCGACGGCGGTGTTGGGTTTCAAAAGGAACGTGCTCTTGATGCAAAGGCGAACCTGCACGGTTGCAGATGACGTGCGACAGCGCGTGCCGGTGACAGCGCGTGATGCCGACACGCCTCGGCCGATCACGAAAAACACGGATAATCACGTGTCGCGCTGCACCGGACCCGCCCCCTGCCAATTTACGCGGATCTGCCCCGTCACGGGCGCATCTGCGAAACTGCTGACTCCGGCGTGTCATATCCGCGAAAGGAGAGCGCAATAACCGATATTACGGACAGCGTCTAGAGAGGCAGCGAGCCGTGCGACCCCTGCACCACTTACAGCTATTGTTTTCTGCGGAATTGGATTGTCGGGGTGCTCCCACGCCCTCACCAATTACCTAGATTGCTTTCCTGTACACATCAAATTCGAGCAGCGCACTTGTTACTTTCCAGACCACTGCGGTCGCTAAATTATGCACGCGATACCGTCCGTTCTGCTCTCGATCATCTCGTAATTCGATCTGAATCTAACCGGTGTGCTTCTTTGTTTCAGCATCCGTACCCGTCGGAAGACCAGAAGAAGCAGCTAGCACAAGATACGGGACTGACGATATTGCAAGTAAACAACTGGTAAGTGATAATTGGCGTGATGTACGACATCGTTAGTACATTCTTCGGCTCGCCCACGCCGCGTCCGTCCCAATTTTAGACGCGCGTCCGCCATGATTTACGCCTTGCAGCCGAATCCGTCGCGTTTAATTGCACCCCCCAACTCGCCCCCTCCTTCTCGCGCGCGCCGGTGTAGCCGTGACGACGACGGAAAGAAATGCCTTCCGAATGGAAATGGATTGATTAATCGTAGTAATTACCGATCAGCTTTCCGCGCTAATTAGATTTCGTCCCCCGGCAGCTCTGCAAATGAGATTACGGCTGGAAATGGCGTTCGGCACGTCGAACGTGCGGCGCACGCGTTAATTGTCATCGATTTTTATAATACCATTATGTCTGTACGCGATTTATCACATTAATGTGCGAGAATATGAAACGCAGCGGCAACCGACGAACTTACCCTGCACAAGAGTCATCCGACTTTGATATCTTCCTCTCTGCCATTAAATTAAATAAAGAAATACGACAACGCTGAAAGCACAAACGAAAGAAAAACTCAAAACAAAAAGGGTCCTGTCCTTCGCTTCCGCGTTTGTTACGTCGATTCACCCAAAAGACACCAACAGAAAATCAATACGCAACTGACATTGAACTTTTTCGTTTACTATAGTCAATGTTAACATTCGTACAACACTTGGTACATAGAACAACATATTTTTAGTACGATGCAGTGACACATACACGTTCGATTACAAAATGTTTAGACCAAGTCATGGATGGACAGAACCTGATACTACGAATATCACAATTGACAGTGTCGGGTGTCGCTAGCGAATAGAAAGCAGATTTGTGCTTGGATGATACAATTAACCTGTTTTCGGCGATTGTCAACGGAAACATGCAAGGACGCTTCCCGAGGGGACCATCGCATTGTAATCTTTTGAAAATGTTTGATTCGATCAGCCTTTACTTTGTGGTTTTTTAATAACTGCGAAACAAAAGTGCGTGTTCGAAATTTATTATTATGTAACTTAGGTTTATAGGTGTGATTAATTATAAATGTTACATATAAAATAGCGACATCTTACTATCGCTTTTTGACCTAACATTGCAGTAGGATAGACAAATTGAAGCGGGATTTGCTCCTAATGAGTCCCCCATGCAAGGCGGCCATGCTTGCAAATCCCGCTTCAATTTGTCTATCCTACTGCAATGTTAGGTCAAAAAGCGATAGTAAGATGTCGCTATTTTATATGTTCATCATTCTTACATCGCATTTGCGAATAAATTGGGCAAGTCGTTTTTGGTCTGCAGTGGGAATGTCGAGCTACGTTTCTGCTGAAGAAGCCCCAAGCAGGGCTGAAACAGCTGTCCAGAGGCTGCTCGAGGTTCTCACTGCAATCAAAAACGATTTGCACAAAATTTTTATAAATGTTACGTATTTGTATATAGAGATGTGAACGGTTTAACATTATTATACTTATTCCAGTTGTGAAACATTGATTGATTGGTAAACAGAGAGTAATGAAGAAGACGGAAAAGTTTCGTGTGTATAGCTTGGTGGAGGATGTGCATAAAATATTCTTTACGATCAATACGTATAGGTAATAGTTGTAGTTTGTGTTAAATACACACGTAAAAGTTTTATAGGATGGCATGGCCGGAGTGGCGAGGTACAAAAGTCGAAGCATATAGATCGGAGCCGAAATCCATTAAGAGCCATCCCGCAGTGTCTCGGTGGTCATTTTAGCCTGTTTACGAGCCTGAAGAGGGCGATTACTGTCTACTCTCCGCGGAAATGGCCGCACATACGTGCTTCACTTGGCCATGACGTTGAGCCGTTCCACTCACTTGCGGCTATTGTTACGGCCGACGATGGCTTCCTCCTCTTCGCCGCCGCCGCCGCCGCCGCAAAAGAAAATCACTAATTTATATCGCGAATACTCGAGGGTTTTTCCTTTTTCACGAGTTCATGTCATCATCATTTTTCATAGCTCCATACCATTACCGCTTGGGGACATTGTCTTGCGAGCGTGTGTGGGGTTCACCTGGGTTAATGCTGTTCTAGTCCCCGTGATAAATTGTCGCCGGATAGCAGGGGGAGCCCTTATCAAGTCGGCGACGGAATTGCTGTGCCCGTCGAACGGGCGTTCTCCTCTCTCGAATTTCTTAATTCTGTCGCTCTCTCGTCTGCTACCAATTTACGAGTGAGTTTCATTGTCGTCGGATGCCGCCGCCGGCGAACGACTCTCCGAGGAGTAATATCGGGCCACCTAATAGCTTACCAAATAGCCTCTGAAACACCTTTTTAATGAACTATTGTAGGAGGAAATGAAAATAGGGGCCGCCGAGAACGTAACGACCGCCGATATGCAACTGACTCGCGGCTTCTTCTTCCAACCCCTTCGACGCGGTAACGAGCCCCCCAAGTCCTGCAAATGGACCGCCGAAGATACGGAATCATTATATTCTTAACGATTGATTTGCCGTTGCCGCGGCGACCGACGCTACGCGACGACCTCATCCAAAGACGAGCTAACGAGTTTCAGAAATTGGATGCGTCGTACCTAGAAATTGAATAGATGGGGTAAGGCGTCGATACATCACGGCTTCGGGATTACATCTTCCATCTAGCATGATACGTTCTTTATACGGCGGCCGCGTTTTCAGACCTGCCCGCCAGCTCCTAGCGGGAAAAGTGTCATAAATAACGCTCAACCTGCCGCAGCTAGCTGCGCTCCGTCGCACTCCGCTCTTCACCCCCTTTCCACCCCCGCCGCCGCCCGCGAATATGTGAAAAAAGTGAGAAGCGGCCGGGCGGGCAATAAATAAACAGCAGACGTGAGGGTGAAAAGAAATACGGCGATGAAGAGTCGGCACTGACAGGAAGTGGAATTGGCAGCGTCCCATGATTTAAAGTTGCGCTCGGGATTATGAACGGACGCTTGTTCTTGCATGTTGCATGAACGCAAACCGCAACCACAGTTCGACGGTAATGGCCGCGCCGTCATACCACTTGACATTGCTGGAATATTTACTAAATCTGAATCCGAACACGCAACTCACCGACTAACACGAACTTTTTCATTTTTAACTATCCCGTACCTATCCAAACTACATTCTAACATTTCTGATTTCCGTACACTAAAATAACTTGTCAGGCATTAACAACCCATTAACAAAACTGATACCGTGAGACTCAACAGCAAGAATCATTGTCAGAGTGTCCTGAATTTAGGCAAGGCTAGATAATAGATTCAAACAAAAATAAAATCTTTGCGTTGGGCAAGTTGATATTCGCTCACCTCGCTGGTTGCTTTTAAAAATTCTTTTGTCATAATTTTAGTTTGGTACATTTCGACATTTCGATGTAGAAGCTTGAGGAAAAAAAAATGAAAACTGGTGAATGTATGGATGCATAGTCGATGGAAACAATGAAGTTTGCGTACGTGCCATAGTGGAAGCGTCGGATTGATCGGAATGGAAGCGGTAATTACATTTGGCGCGAAATGTATGCGCGCCGTGCAGATCACATTTTAATGCAATTCCATCCATTATCCTGGCAGGGCCATTAACACCCGCCCTGATGCAATTTGGATTGTATGGAGCGGTGTAGATTCGAAAAGCTATCCGCTTTATTTGGCTAACAAAGGCGCAATCCGGCGGCGCGCTGATGACATTACCGCTAGGAGCTAATGCGGCCGGCCTGTCTAGTTATCCCGGCCGCTTGATTTGTTACCGAGCCGGGGGTTTTAGTCTTTTTGTGGGCTTTGTGTCGCTGCTGCTGCTGCTTATTCCACAAAGAACCCCCGAGATAAGACGATGCTACGGGCTGCGATCGACTGACTGATGACGCGGTGTTGGGTTTCTCGGTGCGGAGGCACGCACGGAATGCCGTCCCGGCTTTCCCACAGACACTCTACACCGTGATGACTCGCCCGCTATTAATTATACCTCGACGACACCGCGGAACAATGGACCCGAATAGTTTCGGAAACGTCACAAGAGATGACGCCGTTCAATAAAACTACCATTTTACCAACCACAAATCCAAAGTATCGTCTCACATTTCATCCACACTTGAGTAAATTACAATAGTTAATGCAGTTCATATCGACTAAAGACTGTCATTTTTGTGGTAGGGATTGATTAATTGTCTCAAAGTCCGCGAAAAGAATTATGGAATTTTTTTTTTAAAGATCTGTACTTTGAGGGTTGCGAATCATGAATCATGAATAAAACATTTTTATGTGAATGATTATCCAAGGAATTTAGAAAGAATGTTACATGTTGGCGTACGATTTAATAAGCAAAACAGGAGGTGGCGGTGTTAGGCAAACCGGTTTAAGTTCAATCAAACAGAGCATTCGATCATGAAATAGCCTGACTGGTGTAAGCGAATTGTTTTGTTTGCAATTTGGTCGGAGTCGCTGGCTCCCTCCCTGCCCTGGCTGTTTTTCGGAGCGACCCCCGGGATCCGAGCCGGCGGCGCGCAGATAAGAGAATTGCACTGTCAAGCCGGAATGATATATTTGACCAACATTTCCATACAGCCTCGCGCGAGGATTCCCAATGAAGCGAACGTGCGTAATCTCGCCGATTCAAATTAACACGCGCCTGCAGACGACGCTTATCCGCAACGCGATCTGCACACCGCCACCTGACGTGCTGCTCAAGATACTATGGAAATCGACCGGGGACCCCCGCGCGCGTTTGTTTCCACGAGCCATTGCGCTCCAACCCTCACCCGCCCAGGCCCCCGGATCGTGATTCATGCTTACGACCTGATGGTAAACAGAACACAAAGATGATGACGAATGGTCGCCGGAGATCGCTCGCCGAAATCGGAAGTGAATGACTCGTAAACTCCGGGATTTCGGTGCCGAATGCGCTCACGTTGCAGATTCGCACAGAAAAACTGCGGGTCACTTCGGAATTAAGGACCGGCAGCTGTGAAAATTAATGGCCCGCGATCTTTTAACATCTAATTCCAGACCAAGTAAATTACACACCCACAAATAGTCAATTTGCAATCTCTATTCAAGATAGGCAAGTAAAGCCCTATCAAAGTCAACAGACACGAATTAGATTCCAAAACGCTCCGCACTTATCAATCAGAAAGTCCCGAAAACGTCGGAATATCATTTACATCACAATTTACGAGTTGGATTCATTTATATGAAATCGAAATTAGGAACTGAAGGTTTGCGTAAACTTTCTTGTATGTACCTCATGAAGATGTGAGATAACATACACGCATTGGTAATGATTACTGTTTACGGCAAAATAAAACAGTCGAATGTAATAAAGCATCAGTGGTAGAGATCCGGGCGTGTGATGATAAAGTTGGAAACTGTAGCCCGCACTTTCTGCTCCCATCTAATCCATCATTTGTAAGAAAGGGGTGAGAGTAACGTCGCTCTCCCTAATCCGGAAACGATAATTGCTAGCAGAAATGGAAATAACAGTCGTTTATTTGTAATCGGGCCGGAAGGGTGCGAGTGACCTCTCTGGCGTAGAGAAACAACTGTTTACAGGGAGGCGGCGGCGGGCGAATTACCGCTCCGATCATTAGCCGGGATTACTCCGTAATAATGGAACGGGGATGAAGAATGGAGCGGCATTCCGTGAAACCTTACACTTCGGAAGGGTTGACGCGCACAATACGGTCCGGGGCGCAATCAATATGTTCGGCTCGCGGGGGAACTAATTGCCGCGTTTGTCGCACGCTCACGTACGTGTGCTTTGTGATTCCACGCATGGACAACAATTTCCTGCGATCCGGAGGAATTGGTCGCGTTATTGGCCTGCTTGACGGCGATTTCTATGCGCGTCTCGAAGCTTTCTAAATAAAGGCGATCTCTGGTCCGACGGCGGCGGCGGCGGCGGGGTGAAATCGCTATGATTTGTTCGATACGTGTTCCTCGATATGAGGTAATTGCTAAACAGCGTGCAGATGTCGCAGGGTCAGGCGACTCCATCATCGCGGGCGTCAGCTTGCGACCCCGCACTTGCTCATTTATGTGCTGAGAGATATTAAACCGGGAATTTATGACGCCCCGCGTCGACTGTTTCGACCGGCGCGAGACGCATTTTTACGACGCCGTAACGGATTCAATTTGCAATTACTCTTTTGTTTATACGCGCGTCACATGTGCGCCCAACGTTTCGGCTAACGGCGCTAGATCTTACAACCCTTCCGACCTGTAACCGAGAGTCGTATTAAACACATTTCCTATAATAAATCAGAAAGCGCCTACACAAAGAGAATTATAACCACACAACTCCTCGAACGAACAAAAGTTATTTAAAAATTGAAATTTAAGTAATTTATAACCAATCCGAATCTAAAAGATCTACAAGCAGGAAAAAGAAAACGCCCAGCGCAAGTTCTGTAGTTCTCTACATCGCTTGTTTCAACGGTGGTGTTTACCTAGGTATAACCTGTACCTAACAGTATAAAATACAGTGTTCTACTGTTTTGAATATTTTTGAATGTTTGTAGCTTAATCGTTATATTATAAAAAATGACTATAACGTCTTTCGGTAGTTGTCGCCCCAACGTAATTAATGCCCGCCGGTCAAATTGCGTAGAAAAACACCCCGAGCTTTAATCTACCCCGAATTTAAATCGCGCTTATCTCAGCTACATTCGCGTGCATTAGACTTGTCCGAAAGGTCCGATTAGTTTTGAATCCCGCTCGCATAAACAAAATTACCGGCAACCGGAGGATCAACTCCCCCACACGGCGTGCCCCCAGAGCGGCTATTACGCGTGTATTATTCATACAAAAAGCGGAAGTGAATGCAGCATCGATTCCCGATGCATCTTTCCGAACCCAATCGTTTCCGGTGTCGGCGCGTATTAAGGCCGCTTTACCCGCTGATGCCTTCTGACAGACCCTCTCTGTGTTGTTTCAGGTTCATCAACGCGAGGCGGAGGATAGTACAGCCCATGATCGACCAATCCAATCGAGCAGGTGAGCACATAAGCAAACGCGATCGACCTGCACCGGCTGCGAACAAATTCGCAATTTTCTCTGCACTGGCGTGGCGCGGCGGCGACGTGTGAACGCCGTTTTATCTCGCCTTGCCTTGCCTTTTAATGAATCGTGATTTCCATTAAAGCCTAGCGCTGTTGCTGGATTTTTCTCGTCGATATCGACCGATCCCAGGTAGTAATCATCCGATATGAGTAGTGTAGTAAGTGGAAAGTCGTGTACGCCATATCACCGTTGTTCTCGACTAGTTAGATAGATATTGATCCCGCGATTCTGTATTTATTTTTGTTTTTTGTTTTCCCTTTTTTCCGTCTCTCTTTTTTTTTGTAACCGAGAGCTGAAGTTGCCGGCGCGTCTGCGGAAACTATTAAACGGGAAAAAAAGAAAGTGCAAGTTATTTCGGGTGAATAAGGGACATTAATCACGGCTGTCAAGGGTAATGGCGGTCGCGATATCCCAAATGAGAGCGGGGGCCATTATATAGTCGCATTGTCCGGTGCCGTTTCCATACGCATGGTTAGGGTCTCGCGTCCGTATCGATTCCGGCGTTCTGCTGGAGACAGCCGAAGAGAAATTGCGAAAGCCATTGACCTACGTATGCCGATCCATCAAGTCGCGTTCACAATCGGCAGCCCTTGACAGCTCTGCCGGCGGAGGGTTGCGCGCGTAGCCGGTGCAGGGCCGTTTCTCTTCCTCCTCCAAGTCGAGGGGCAGCACTTTACCCAACTCACAGTGTTTACCCCGCACGCAGGTCCCAGCGGTGCGTACAGTCCGGACGGTACCATGGGCTACATGATGGACGGACAGCAGATGATGCACCGGCCACCTGGTGATCCCGCCTTCCACAATCAATACGCGCACTACCCCGCGGAGTACTACGGTCACCATCTGTGAGGTAAGTTCTCGTGCTGCGGTACGTAGGGCGTTGTGCGAAATGAGAGGAACTTTTCAAAATGTGTCTCTGTGCTTGTTTCAGGTCTCACTCGTACAACGATGCCGGACATTATTGAAACATGCAACTCTTAAATGTGATTATTCTCTGTACAAAGTGTAAATGTAGTGCCCCAGTGTTTAGTTCGGGAAGAACTTGTACAAAATGAATCAGACGCCCCTTGCAGTGCGAGTGTACATAGTGTGCGAGAGCGGCCCCGGAGCGGCCCGGACTCCTTGTACATGCTGACTGAAGTGATGTGGTCTCGTAGCGTAGCTCCTCGATGTTACCTTCAGGCGAAGCGCGTCCGCCCCCGCCGCCCACAACAGCGACCAGGCCGGACGCGCCGCCCACCGTCTCCACCAGCCGAACAGATTTCTTAAAAAAAAGCAACAAAAAGTACTTCGCGTACAAAAAAATATTTCAAGGTTGTGCTGTTGTAAAATAATAGTTGTTATATCTGTTGTGATGATTTTTTTGCTATTTCTCAAAAGACCCCTTGTCCCGATTATACGATATACGTAAGTTAACCTAGATATACCGAGAGATGTCTGTCTCACTCGCTCGACTAGGATATATCATACACAAGTATACAGAATGTCGCAAAGTCTCAGGTGGCAATGGCTGACCCACATACCATAGAAATATTACTATTGTACACGATATTACTATGTATTATTATTATTATTACTATTATTTATCCGCATAGACTGTTGTAGGCCGGGTCGGCGCAGTCGCCCCGCCGTCTGTCTTGTTTTGTTAAACGACGGGGCGGCCGCACGGCGGCCGGAGCGCCCTCTCCGCGGCGGTATACGAATTTGGTGATTCTCTGTTATAGTCATTTAGAAAATTTATACGGTGATAGTTTAAATAGCGGGAGGGAGTCCGGCGGAGTTGATCGCCGCCGCCCTCTTTGTTAATATGTTGTTAGTCGCTGGGCGGCGACGTGCACCGACCCCGGCCGGACCGGTCAGGCCGGCCGCCCCTCGTGTATACCATTTTACTACCACAAGACGACTAGTTTTTGATCCTTATTCGCCGCGATGCCTACTGCAGTATACAGGCCGGCCGGCTGCGTCCCGGCGGTGGGCGAGGGGCCGCCCCGCGGGCCGCCCGCATAGTGCAATCCGTTAATTCGCGTCGCCCCCGCGCGCCCGCTCCACCCCCGACGCCAGTACAATTTAGGGTAGCCCTTAATTAAAAAAAAAAAAAAACACTACAATCCGCAGCTCTCAACATTCACAGCACCTGGAAAAACCAAACAAAAACTTGGATGTTATCCACAATCGATTGACTTTGAATGTCATTTCAAGATCAAACCACGGTATATGTTATTCAAGTATCTTGGCTCGTTCTTTAATGACTCATCACTTTTTATTAAATATTCTAATATGGAACATTCAAGTACGAAATACTTCATAGGTATATTCAAAACATGAATGAAGGTGCGAACCTCAGCAGTGCACCTTTAGGATAACATCTATTCTGTTTTCAGATTAAAGTAACAAATTTTCTAGAAAAACTTTCTTGATATAATTTTAATAATCCAGCTTGATCGATTTTTAACAAACTTCTTCGCACGTTTAGAAAACAGTTGTACAAAAGTTGATCACAGAAACATTGTGTTAGGGAAATAATTTAAAAAGTGGCATAATTCTAGATGGTGTGATGAAGATAAACAAGGAGAGTCAAAAAATAAGAAAGTAAGGGCTACCCTACTGTACATACGAATACCTCCGGTAAGAATGTTGGCTGTTTTAAGTGATTTCCATCATGAATCATTGTTCGCCTTATCCAATGTATACGAATCTTAAAAAATCAATACAGATCAATGAGAGATATCGTACCTCTATGTTATGTATGAGAGGACTTTATTGTGTTCTGCTTTTTAATGAAAGTATATTAATATAATAATAAACGATATGGGACGAGATACCTCCTACACTACTTTGGTAACGCCGTGTCCTCTGTATAGTGTTTTTGAAACGTGAGCATTAAATGCTACATCTTGTGTACTTATATAAACTGTGTTTTCTATCTACGATCACCTCCCTCGCAGTCACCGCCCCCCCACCTCACCGAACACAAAATCCCGTCTCATCCGTTCTGTTCTGCCGCAGGAACCAATTTAGGCGGGCTCACCGGCGTCGGCGGCATCCATGGATCGACGTTGCGTTCCGCGTCGTGCCACATGCGTGCCGACGCCCGTGCGCACGACGTGAAAGTACCAGTACAAATGATATCTTAATTGCCTATATACATACTATACATATGTAAATATATTCGTGAAGCATGATGCTAATTATACATTATTATGTTGCATATTAATAAATTTTTGTTGTGTAAGATTGCGAAGGTAAATTTTTATTTAAAAATAAAAGTCGATTCAACAAGCACACTCGCGTCTATAAACTTTTTTCATCATCATTTTTCAAACTTACTCAAATGAAATAGCCTTTAAACAACCGGAGGATATTTATTTTAACGAAAAATCTAACACTTCAATGCAATTTTATAACATCAAAAGAGAGGATAGGAAATGACACACCCTCGTCGATTTTTCTTGTTAGTGACGATTGTCACAGAAACGCAAAGCCAGTATGACAAATAATATAATCGTTTAACTGTCAAAACGTGAACTTTTTAAAAACAAACAGTTAACCATGTGCGTGGCTACGGTAGTTAGCGACGGACTTGCTGTGACTTTTTCACTGACAGTTCACGAATTCAAATCCGAAGCAGTCGCTTTCTTTATTTATTTTTTAAGTGTGATTTTTTGTAACCGAATAAGACGTGTAAAAAAATTAAAACCTTTTTCTTAATTTCTGAATACATATTTAACAGTTAAAATATAGCAAATCTTGAAAGTTTTAAATTTTATAGTCTTTTTATTCTGTCACGACGAAAAGAATCTTGCATTCAAAAAAAAAAAGAAGCACCAAAGCAGTAAATCAAACTTATTTAATGAGATTCAAACAGAAGAATGCGTACTGAATGAAACAACAATGCGTATAATAAGATAAGTCATAAGCAACACGCGACTCGCGGGTTATAAATTAAAGAGCAAATTCGAAACCTAATTTTTACGACGAAAACAATGATCTACATACAACTTGTATGTGTATTAATAACTGCTGACATCGCCCGCCATTCTTTCATTGTTCATCGTGTTTGAAAACATTATGTTAAACATTTATGAATGCATTAAGTGGCACACAATCGCGATTTCAGAACAGCGATGATAAGACAACAATGTATGATAGAAGTAGAGCGTATGTAAAAATGCGCAATAATGACGTCATCCGCAGCCCTTGTGCTATTAGTCCAAGGCATCAAGGCAATGATTTGATGCCGCCGAATTTTCTCATATGAGTTATTCAACTGGTATCAATTTTTTTCGAATTTGGTTTACTCGAATTAGAAACGTCACGCCTCTAATTGAAGATCTTGTGATATTAATAGTGATGTATTTTTTGTCCTGTAATCAATTTTTGGTGCCCTGAATATTGAATTCAATTTCAATTAAGTCAAGGTAAGAGATCAGTCGATATTAGACATTCACATGATGTTTTAGTTTTATTTAAAAGGTTCTCCACAGCCGGTAAGTTCGGATATCGTTGAATTCCTGGCTTCCGGTTGGAACCGAGTCTTTCCTCGGATTTCTTCTATTTTGGCAGTAGAAGAAATCCGAGGAGAGACCCGGTTCCAACCGGAAGCCAGGAATTCAACGATATCGGATCTTACCGGCGAGTCTTTCCTCGGATTTCTTCTACTTTGGCAGTAGAAGAAATCCGAGGAGAGACCCGGTTCCAACCGGAAGCCAGGAATTCAACGATGGACGACGGCCGCGGAAGCCTTCGAGTTAAACTAAGATCGGATATGTTAGGAATATTACCTGTTCAGTTCACTCAACATATCTCTATGAACACATCATTAGACAAAAGATGTCTGTCGTTCATGATGTCGACATCGAATCACATGTTCACTGTTCAAAGAAAAAAAAAATATTCACAGAGGTGTGGTGTGGTGAAAGAATCTACTAATTTATGCTGTGCAGGAATACCTACGTCAATTCCAGAAAATTATCTTGGTCTAAAAAAAAAACAACAAAATAATTCAGTAACACAATTCCAGATTGTAGAAGCTTCTCGCACTTATCCTCTTGAACCTTACGTAGGTACCAGAATAACATTGAACTTACGTTTATAGTTGCTCGGTGTTCACTGTAAAGTTAAAAGTGATAGCTATTTTGAAGTTTCCATTCGAAAATAAGAAAGGAAATTTAGGTGGAACAAATGCTTCTCGAGTGCTTTCGATTTGACTAAATGGCCGTACCCAGATGTTCGCGTCAACTGAGTTATTGACCCAGTATTCCTGGACTAACAACTCAGCGTCTAAAAACATGTCAGTTCAATAGCTACGCTGAGTTAGCAATCACCTGTGGTAGTCATCTGAACGCGTCCAACGGTTAATCAACGTATCAGCTGTTTGAGAAATGACATGCTTCGATTTGGCCGCAGATCGCCAAATGTCAAAATCGTAACGTCCCTGCAGAAAAAAAGAATGGTAGGAAACGTAGAAGCAAAAATAGAATCCGAACTAGAAGTGAAACTAAAAGCGAATTCCTCTGCGGAATAAAGAAACCAATCACAAACGTACACGCTACATCACAACTAATTACCTCAGATTTTTATTGCAGATCCGGGTAATCCGCTCGGAAGAATTTGCTCGAAAGCAACGCAGGGCTTATGTAATTCCAGATACACTGTTCCGTAGAATTTTGCAACTCAATTCGTTCAAATTCACGCAATACACCAAAATGTGTGTTCACCTTATTGTGCTGAAAGGTGGAATGTACGCCGAAGCGAGAGACCGTTTCATCCTAAGAAGTACACGATAACTGATCGAAATCTGACCAGCGGGCTGCTGCGAACAGCTGATGAACAGTGGCAGTTAACTACGATTTCACGTGCTTGGCTGTGAATTATTTTTTCCCGTACGTCGAATTTGTTTGTACGTCGCTTTTAATTTGTTCGGCAACTGCGAACCACAACTTCTTGAATTGCACCGGTTTTTAATTCAAAAATACTTAAACTTGTAATTCCTTGGAGTGAAGTTACACTTATTTATTTTAATAAATCCAGGCACGCTGTAAACGTTTTGATTGACCCGCTGACCGGGCGGCTGATTTAAATCGTTCGTGCTCAAGATCAAGTGAAATGCTGACCCTGACCTATCTTCGGCTTCGCGCCGTAATTCAACAGGCGCCCGCGTTCCACTTTTAGGTATGCCAGCAGTTCTCAAACGGTTTAGTGCAAATCTGCCACTGCATTTTACTACAACTGTTAAATTTTTGTTAAGAACGTATAGGCTCAATCGTTTCCATCTATGGTGGTATATTACGGGTTTAAATATTTGCACGCAGTAAAAGAACACCCGGTATGCTACTTCTCCACGGTGCTATAATGGGTGCTGATTGGAACGGTGAAGTGCGGACCATATTATTAGTAAACACATTTTCGAGTGTTTTGAAAACTGTCAAATGTTATGAATCTCCAAAGTTTTTAGCCCAAGAAATGGGATGAGTACGCTAAAAGTTTTGTCTTGACGAATAAATAGAATTTCTTGTTTAAATCTGACAAACTTCGTCATTACAAGAAAAACATGCATGGTCATTAATCCATAAGTCTAAAAAAGAGAAAAATGGCTCAAATTATTTTCTTGTTGACCATTTAGTGCCTGTTGGACGGTACTACACTTATTGTTTACTATTCAATGGAACAAACTTTCGAAAGCGTTTTCGAAAGGACTAGGTAAGTCAAATAAGATACATTTGCAACTATAATTGAACTGAATCTGCGAGTTTCTCCCTCATGTCTACCTTTATTTATATTACTTATGGCGTCTCTTATTTTATGCCATAATGACTCTTTGTCAAAAGAATCAAAAGAAAGTAAAAATTCTTATAGTTGCTTTATTTGTCATCATTTCAAGAGATGATGAAGCATCTTCGTTTCTGAAGCTTGTCTCTCTTTTCTCGTGCAGTGTTAGTGAAAGTTTCGCTTTCAGCATCGATCTGCTTGCGAATCAGCAAAAGCCACATCTTAAGTGATCCAGCCCTCCACCTCGTAACTAACATTACGCGGAAATTTATACCGGCGGCGAGAAGAACCCCCGGAAAGATTTGCAGCAGACCCGACGACCCTTTCGTGCGCGTCCACGTCTTAAAGCCTTCGGCGTCGCCTCCGGAGGCGGCGGCGACGGCGGCCAGAGGTGAGCCGTCGTAGGCGGGTTGCGTCGCGAAAGGACCGGATCTCGGCGGCCATTGGTCATCCGAGATTGCTCGCAGGAGCCGGTGACAGCTCCTATATAGGCCCTGGGGCCGGAAATTGTGTCCACTGCTGCCGCCTGGCTTCCGGTTCCGCTCCTTGCCACGATTCATCGTCCCTATCTGACACAATGACTCACTGTAATTATAACTCGCACCAGCAAACACCATTGTACCGTAATGGCCCCTGCACACTAATGCCCCCGCCGATTGATAAAATCTGCAATCTTTGCTGCGCGTTTTTCCTCTCCAAGGACAAACAAACCAACTACACATTTTTTTACCGCCCCAACTGATATCGCAAGCTCATGCATTTGTTCCTTCCTTCCGACACGTCTTCCTATGCGCTAAATGTAAGAACTCATTCAGACCATACTGTATGTATGTACAAGTGTGAAACAATGCTCAATTCTACGCTACTAGAAATCCCCTCGAAATTACCTTTTCAGTCTGGGTGACAACGATGGCATTAGGTATACATAGAGGGAAAGATTCTCATAAAGTGTAATCAATTACCTATCGACAAGTTATTATACAATTTTGTGTTGAATGACATTGAATGTCAATTTTTACTTTCATTCAAAGCGCGTGTAAAAGTAACGATCGAGTAGCATTCAAAAAATTAAACTTTTTTTGTTCCTGTAAGCTGAATACATAACTAAATAATTATTGTAGAATTGAATTTCGTCGCCCCTTGAGCTAGCGGAACGCAACTATCCCATTTGTCCCATTTTAGCTACGCCCGTGGTCAACGCATCTTCCGCAATACGTGAAGTTTCCAATGTTTTAAGTTTTAAGTTACGATTCAAGTCGGAATTCAGATTACCAAATATCTTTTTATAAAGCAAAGACGCAGATGAGCTTCTTTTACCCAAAGCGCCCCGTAAAAACCCTCTCCCGGGCCCTCCCAACTATTAAGGCCGCCTCTGCTTACCGGTAAGTAAATTTTCTTATGTAATCCGTTTAAAAAAAATAAATACGTTAATAACAATCATTCAGGTCAACCAGTCATGGTTTTTGTATGTATTAATGTCAGTTCCAATTCAAAATTCAAAATTCAAAATTTGTCAGGTTTCAAAAAGCGGTAAACATGAAATAAGAGATGTGATGATCAAAGCAGAGCGTTTGCTGCAAGCCGATTAGATTGCAATGAGTTCCTCGCGTATCCTCTGTATACAAGTTCGATCCTAATTGGGCCTTCATCAGCAGAAGAGCAGCGTAATTTCGCCGAGTAGGTGTGGCTACCACGAATGGCGCCGCGCAGTTGTAAGCTACAGTTTGAGTCGTGACATCCTGCGGTTGAATTTATACAATAATTTATACGTACGTACATACAGCATGTACTTAATGTCACTTACTCCGTCGATTTTTTCCACGGCCGTCCTCAATAAAAACACGCGCATAAATAACGGTGGCATGTCGTAATAAACGAGAAGCAAAATATCGCGATTGCGATCAATCGATCGATTGGCGATCGTTATTTACGATTCCAATATATTTAGTTCGTTTATTCCTGTCTTGCGGCGATGCAGGGCCGCCAAGAGCTGCGGCCTATCATTCTAATTAACGTTAGAATTTCAGCAGCGAGATCAATTTTGAGTTGTTGCAACCGCTACCGGAGGCGGTTCTTCTCGAATCTGATTTGCATCTACACCCGTTGTGAAGTCAAGGACGTTTTTCTTCGATTTGATTCCAAAACGCCGAATGTGGAGTATCGGCAAATGTTAATTAGCGTCCAATTAAAACGCCGAGCTAGGAAGGCAATTATTTTTTTCTTCCTCTTCTTCTTCTTCTTCTTCTTTAATTGAGCACTGCGCCGTTTTACGACTGTTGCTCCCGATGTGGTGCGAGTACAACGTGAGAAACGTTGAATCAAGAACGATGTAATTAAGTAGTTTACGAACGGGATAGCGACGGACGAACGAACCAACGAACGTACGTACGGACGGACGGACGGACGGGAAAGGAAGTGCGTGCTTGTTTATGGGAGCAAGTTTGGGAGGAACATCTCCTCGATAGGGATCTTATAGCGTTTCGGTTCTTAGCGGAATTTTAATTCGATTTAATTATGCTTGTACGATTGGATTTTTAGTGATTTTTAATAGCCTAGTTTAAGTGGCATATTTCGAAAACGTTTTATGCGACGAGCGGACCTTGTTTGATGAGATGTTTTACGATTTTAATGCGCGAGAAGGATTTTATACGTTTCTAAACGAGGAAGTGACAAGTGGAGCCGCGTGAAAGCGAACCTGCTTTTTTTTTTTGATTTCGCGTTTCGGAAGACCTCTTCGGAGTAAATTACATAAAACAACCGTCGATTTCATTTAAGTCGCGCGTGTTTATTCAAAACGCATCTCATAAATCGGCCTGGCCAGACCGAATGGATATGCAAATCAGAAAAGTGGTTTCTTTTCGTTTTCATTCCGCAAAGCATCCGATACAAAGTGGTTACAAGTGGAACTCATTTAGGTGCTCATCTGCATGCATGCATGCGAACTGAAAGATTTACGACGGCGAGTGTTATACTCGTTGCATCGACGGCCGAAACTCAAAGCAATCGCTCTCGATAAACATTTTCAGAGAGAGAGACGGAGATTAGGACGTTAATGCGCGCAAAAAATCGATAAATCCACGTGAACAAACGGCGTTAATCCGACGAGGCCTGACGTTTTTACGGCCCTAATCTGGCTATCTGGAATTTCTAATTCGATAAGATTTAAGTAGGCATTCGCTGACATTATAAACGTCGCGAAGCCAAATCCATAATTCAACATAAATTATCTATTGCCAGCTTAACGCGATAATATCTAGAAATAACAATCATGTAACGTACGTTTACATCTTTCTGCAAAGGAGAAAAACAGGTGCTTATATTGAGAGATGAATTTTTGTTTCAAGTCCGGCAGCAATTAACAATAGTATCTAATCCGGCCGTAAAAATGATCATTATGAATGCCGGAGAGGCTTTTAAAATAATGTATTCACCGCTGCGTCTATTATCCGGCAGCGACGTTGTTCGATAGACTTGATTTACATGTCATTAACTAGATAGGAATCTAAATTTAATTGTGTTTCTCCCATCGTCGAAACGGGGGTCCGTCCGTCTGGCTGTTGCCACTTTCGAACGCATGTCAAAACACACTAACGCTTTCATTATCATTGTACTTAATTATGAAACCAAAAAAAAAAAAAATATGGTTTACAGCTTGAGGTATACTGTGGTTACTTGTTCTGGGTAAAATACATACACGTACATGTAAATGCATTAACTTCTACGTGGAAAATTTGAAAAGTAGAACTGCAATAGGTACTCCAAAATATACTAGAAAGAAAACAGAACACTTATCCATTTATGATTTTTAACATGCCTTGCCTCCCGCTCATCTATGTATTTCAAAAAGTCTTGTGTTTACATTCCCATTGCTTCCATAACTACAAACATGCTTTTTACATCCTACTATTGAGTGGGGTGTGAAAAGTTCACCCGTTGTCGGAATGTTAAAAGTCGTGAAGAGAATAGGTTGTACCCCTGAGCGCAACCCTGAAAAATATGTTCCGATTACAACCCTGAACACTACACTATCGTTTTTGTACTCTGCCCGCCAAAAAAATCTGGGACATGTAAATAACATGTAAATATAACGAAGTGTTTTTACATTACCATAGAAACAAGGCTTATAAATGGCTTAAAGCTGCATTCAAACTAATAAGATAACTCAAAAATGCATGTAGTGAGTTGTCCGAGAATTTTTTTTTTTTTTTTGGCGGGCATAGTACATGTTTAAGAAAGTGCTTGGTAAAGTCGATTACAAAAATTGATCGAACCCTTCAACAAATCCATTCACGACTGTTACAGAGAGATAAAACCACCTTATCTTAATCTTGAGTTATCTTGAATAAATCGAGATATGCGCGATGCTAAAAGGCCTTGACATTTCCGAGCGGTGTTTCAAGTATTAAATTGAAAAAACATGATTTTGCTGAGAAATTTTATCGTTATCGTGTTCTAATAGAATTTAGAAAGTTTATTCATTTTTAATATCGAGTTAGGAGTATTTGTTAACTCTTTTGTAACTCAACTCTTGCAACGAATTTTAGACGGCATCGTCTTAGCTGCCACAAATTCAGCGAGTATGATGTCTGTAAACATATGAATTCCTAGTTTACAAAATTTGTAGCCCTTAAAAGCGACCAAAACATCCAAGAGTTATAATTGGAGGAATTGAAGAAGTTGTTCCTGTATGGTTCATTAGGTACGGTTTCCTCAAAAAAGTATCTGGCCGATTAATCTTCTTCGAAAAACAGCAGTCCACACTAAAATCTTTATTAACTGTAAAGGTGCTTCTGTAATAAAGTGAAAGTTATCTGTACTCCACGACCTAAAATTATGTGAATTAATATATTCAGAAAGATGAAATCGTGCTTCGTCTGCGCGACATGTCCGATCCAGTAAATCGTTGTTATCACTTAGATGCTGAACAAACTAACGGCAATATCAAGCTAGGCTCTGATTATTCATTAATTAATTATTAATCATATTAAAACCTTTACTGAGTGTAAAGGTGCTTCTGTAATAAAGTGAGGGTTATCTGTATTCCACGACCTAAAATTATGTGACTTAACATATTCAGAAAGATGAAATCGTGCTTCGTCTGAGCGGACTGTCCGATCCAGTAAATCGTTGTTATCACTTAGATGCTGAACAAATTAACGGCAATATCAAGCTAGGCTCTGATTATTCATTAATTAATTATGAATCATATTAAAACCTTTACTGAGTGTAAAGGTGCTTCTGCAATAAAGTGAAGGTTATCTGTACTCCACGACCTAAAATTATGTGAATTAACATATCCAGAAAGATGAAATCGAGCTTCGTCTGAGCGGAATGTCCGATCCAGTAAATCGTTGTTATCACTTAGATGCTGAACAAACTAACGGCAATATCAAGCTAGGCTCTGATTATTCATTAATTAATTATTAATCATATTAAAACCTTTACTGAGTGTAAAGGTGCTTCTGTAATAAAGTGAGGGTTATCTGTATTCCACGACCTAAAATTATGTGACTTAACATATTCAGAAAGATGAAATCGTGCTTCGTCTGAGCGGACTGTCCGATCCAGTAAATCGTTGTTATCACTTAGATGCTGAACAAATTAACGGCAATATCAAGCTAGGCTCTGATTATTCATTAATTAATTATGAATCATATTAAAACCTTTACTGAGTGTAAAGGTGCTTCTGCAATAAAGTGAAGGTTATCTGTACTCCACGACCTAAAATTATGTGAATTAACATATCCAGAAAGATGAAATCGAGCTTCGTCTGAGCGGAATGTCCGATCCAGTAAATCGTTGTTATCACTTAGATGCTGAACAAACTAACGGCAATATCAAGCTAGGCTCTGATAATTCATTAATTAATTATTAATCATATTAAAACCTTTACTGAGTGTAAAGGTGCTTCTGTAATAAAGTGAAGGTTATCTGCACTCCACGACCTAAAATTATGTGAATCGACATATCAAGAAAGATGAAACCATGCTTCGTCTGAGCAGGATGTCCGATCCAGTAAATTAAATCGTTGTTATCAATTAGATGCTGAACAAACCAAAGGCAGTATAAAGTCAGACTCTGGTAATCTGTTACGGTTGGGAAAATCGCTTTTCAGGAAACAACCTGCATATCAAGTTTAAATCGTATTTATCTGGTAGGCGAAATGTTAGAAAATTGTGTGGAACGCTTCATGCCGCGCCTATCGCGTCTGCTTTTATTGCGTATAAATAAAAATAAGTTTTTGTCATCGTCTCCGTCGCAAAATTAATTGGATTTTAATAAAGCAAATACTCACACGCTCTGCTTTAGTATTGTAGTGTAACTCACAGACAGTTTTTTTGCATAGATTTTAGAATACACCAGCCACAATTCTCGCTGTGTGTGCATTTCTTTTATTGCCTTAAGTAAACTATATTATCCGGAGTGTCTGTTTTTAGATAAAATTTGTTGGCGATTAGCTCAACTTTTTTTTCTTGAAAGAAGGAGTATCTCAGCTCAATCAGGGACCTGCTCCTGAAGATTGGATTGATCCTGAAGGACGCGTTGCAGGTGGCGGTGTAAGGAATAACTGTTGCACTGAAGGATTCACTGAAGACTCCTGTTTCGAATCAGTTTCATCATCGGACTGTTTTAATTTTTAAACTAAACTCAATTAAATGGTCAATCGAACTCTTAATCTTACGAAAACACAGTTCTCGAGGGGCTACAGCAAATGCCACAGCAGAATAAATGTCAATATTCATTTAAAATGATTGGAAAAAATAAAAACGAAAAATGCGTCCGAAGATGCATTTCATCGTTTGCGTGAGAACCGATTGAATTGTTTACATTAAAACGTCTAGACGATCATAAATTTCTGACGTCGTTTCATTTTTTACGTTATAAAGTCCTTTTGTATACGTATTATTTCGACGAAAAAATTAAATTGCGTTCACACTTGACAGTTTCATCATCGGACTGTTTTAATTTTTAAACTAAACTCAATCGAACGTCCGGTTGAACTCTTTGTCCGTGATCTTTTGGCAACACAGTTCTCGATAGCTACGGCAAAATAAATGTAAATATTCATTTTAATATAATTGGAAAAAATAAAAACGAAAAATGCGTGGGCGCAACGTGATTGCATCATCTTTTGCAAGCGTCCGGAGTTGCATTTCATCTTTTGCGCGAGAACCGATTGAATTGTTTACATTAAAACGTCTAGCCGGTCATAAAATTTCCGACGTCGTTTCATTTTTTACGTTATAAGGTCCTTTTGTGTACGTATTACTTCCACGGAAAAATTAAATTGCGTTCACACTTGACCTTTCACGCTATTGGTTTCCTTTACGTCAGTTTTTACTCGACTGGGTCTTGATGCCGTCACGATGTTTTCGATTCGTGCAAAACCTTCTTTAACTTCGAGCACGGGCGGGTGCGGCCAGCTTTGGCTTTATTAATTAGCAACGCACCTGAAGCAAGTCAGTCGTCTGGTGATATCCCCAGGGACTGATTGCTGTTAGTCGGGGACTTTATCCCAAATTTCGAGTTGTGTCCGCCTGAAGGACGGTACAGTTCGGGAAACGTAAAGTGGGACAGTAAACTGTGGTTAGTTTAAACCTGACTTCTAAATTTCGATAATTATAATAACTTATCAATCAATTTGTAATTAAGGGCGGTATTCATGGTCGCGGCTTACGCAAATGCCTGCAAATTACATCTTATACGTTTTTCTTACATTTCTCGCGTCTACTTTGGCAAGTCACTGTTAAAATATTTGGCTTCAGTGTTGTGAATAACTTGCATATTCCGCAACAAAAATTAAAATTCCTCGTCGTTTCGAAGAATTCTTTGATTATTTCACCACTTCGAAAACACCGCGAGGGACTAACGAAGTTTTTAAATGATAACTGCGAATCGTTTTCAAATAAGTTCGCCTTTACTTAAGAATACGAATGAATAATTCCTGCAGACGCGTAATACAAATGTCATTTTACTTATTACTATTGCCGTACTAAATAAAATGAAACAAAATGACGGTTCTTAATATTTGGTCAGCCTTTCGATTGAATTGTGGAATACAAAAAATGTCCGATTCTACATCCAAAATGTCACATGCTTCATCTACAAGCTTCACTGCTTACACTTGATTCACTGGTCGAAAATTTCCGCGTGCTTTCTTTCGCTTACAAAAACTTGGTCCAAACGCGTTTAGTTTCAAAGACGGACGTTCTTTTGCAAACGGATTAATCCCCACTTTCCTTGAAATTTTAGTCCGGATACATAATCCCCTTTCCTCTTCGAATCAAACTACTTTTATGTTTTGTTTGGACTGAACAGCAGTTATTTGCAGGCGAACTGTCAATCGATAATTCAAATCTGAGGTATTTTGTTACAACAACTACAGAATACGGATTCAAACTATTCAAAACCAGATTCAAACTTTTAAGCGAAAGAAAGCAGCTAATTTCGCTAAAATGAGATTCTTAAGAACTCAATTTGACAAGTTGTTTCACACATAAGTAAATTAATTAAAAGTGTAACGCCCTTCAGCAAGGAAACCCCACACAAAATCGAAATAATCCAAAATTTCGTTATAAGACTCGTCCCGCTTTACGTTTCGATACTTTGGCTGGGTTGGGGAAACCTATTTGCAGGTTTCCTCAGTGTATGACATTACGTCGATTTTGACGTGGCGCTGGAGGATTGAAAACTTACCCGAGCTTGTCTCAGCCTCGTCCTCGACGTTCAGGACAGGTGTGTTTTGCGGCTGATGCTTTCTCTTTCGTACACATTTACTATTGGCGAATTTTCTTTCCCTTACAGGATTTGAGTCCAGTTTTAGTCCCACTTTTACTCGAGTTTTAGTTGCACTTTTAGTCCTAGTTCTAGTTCCAGTTTTGGTGACCCCCTATTTTTCTGTTGTTTACGTACGACTTATTTACGTTCCGACGACTTACCTGATTGTATCGTTTGAAGTACGACGCTTTCTTTTTCGACATACCGCGTTTATCTGTGACGATCCTTTTGGAGGAGCAGATGTGGAACCGGCTTTAGACGAGACAACCGTAGTTTTCGACTTGGCGTCTTCACACCTCGATGTAGGTGACAATGAGAGAAACGGCGAGGAATTATCGTAATCAGGTGGGAGGATTTTGATTACGTTGTTACGGTTACGGCCTTATGTCAATTTCTAGAGATGGTTTCACTTTTTGACCGACTTGACGAAATGCAGGAAAGGTCGGCTAGCGGCGATCCGGACGTACGTCAAGGATCGTGTTGTACGGTGCACCAGCAATAAGATATAGACCGGGAATCAATCACAGTACAGAAGAACAAAAATGCGAGGACGTGTAGTAGCCGGAGCCGGAAGAGATCTCGATGAGTAATATGTTCTACAGTCAATACAATCTAATTTTGCAAGACACCCTTATCAAATCGGAAGGCGGCGCGCTCGGTTGAGAATAAAAAGGAAGAAAATAGGGATGAATGGAGGTACATTGTAATTTCTTCCTCTGATAGTACTACCTGTCCATAATATTTTAAGAAAAAAGTCTAACCGACATTGATAGACTTGAGATTCACAGTTAAAGTTAAAAAGGACGATATTTCTCACCAGCTTTCATGTCTTCGTTGCATACTTAAAGTTTGACGGACGACGGCGATGCAGTCTCGAAATAGACGGGCCTCGTACGGCTGGAAGAATTTAAATGGAACGAATTCGCAGACGGCGTATAAATTACAATGCGGAAGGTATTCGCTCCGGTAGTTTTTTCTCTTCCCCGGAGTTAATGCGTCGGATGAGTGAGTGTAAAGTTGAGTGTTTCTGAAATACGAGCGGCGCTCGTGGAGTGAGGGTTGAACGCTTCGCGAGCAAGAGCCGGGCTCCGGTGCGTGGCCCACCTAGCTCCGCTTCTAATACAGCGGAGTGTTCCGGGCGGCTCCTCCGGGACCCGGAGAAATGGATTGGAAAACTTCCATCCATTGATTTGTATGCCGCGTGTGTGCCGCCCGCTTCTTATATATTTACCGGCCCGAAACACCACCGGCAAACATACAATCGCATTAAACGTGTGTGCATGTAGATAGCTATAGACTAGCTAGCGAACGCGGAGGGCTTTAATTAAATTAAGGTAGGCGCGTCAATCACCCTCGCTAATTATAATAATCCAAGTTGGCGAATTAACTTCGCTCGTCAGTCAGAGCGTGTCGGGGCCAGGAGGCCAGGACGAAGCTCGAAATAAAAGGCGGCGCTGCAGGAATCGTTCGCTTCCCTGCTATCAGCGTGTTTTGGCAGCCGTTCCGCCGCCCTCTAACTTACGACCCTCCCGCCCCCGCCCCCCCTGCCTCACCCGCCCGCCCGATCTATAACTCTAACGGCCGTAAACCTTTGCAGCTCGTCGGAAAAACTTTAATTATCTTAATGTTCGCTCGCTCCGAAGACGTCGCCCCCGAGAAAGAGAAAAAAAAAAAGGGAAAAATTTAATCGCGCTCTGACGGTGAAATTATGAAACTCTGTTACATTCGGACGATATTCAACTTCGAGGGCACTCGGAATTTATTAGTTCTTTCACAAAACCGTGCCTACGTCAGTTCTATCGTCGAATTCAGAGTTTATGGTGTTTGGAAATTGAAAAGAAGAGTAAAACTACCAAGACGTTTAATTACTTAACCGTAAGCTGCTACGCTGAACTGGGAAGTAAAATAAAAATGTAAATGCAATGTAAATGTGAATTGGATTATTAATAATATGATAATGAGAAATAAAATAAGAATAAGTTAATTCTCTTAGATTAATTACAACAGCCTTTCCAACAAAGCGGCATATCCGCATATACACAGTCATCAACGATGTAAAGATAGAGTTAATAATACAAGGCTCCGTTATTCCGCTTCGTTGAAATCGCATGCAGTACTACTTACTTTACTTTTTACTTTGCTTTGATTGACAGAATATAGTTCCTCCAGACTGATTTACGATGTAGTAACTAAACTTTAAGAGTTCGAGACGCGAGACGACTTTATTTGAAGAGCAAGAAAACCTTCTAACACTTCTCGGTCATTGTGGCATACTTTTCTTCTTTGGAAAATGCATAATTTGAGTACTTCCGGATGTTCAGAACATAATTTTAAATTTAGGTGGCCAATAAGGGACTACCTTTATGAGTTATGAGATTGAGATAATAGGACATCTGTCTTTGACCAAGCTCAGGAATGAACATCGAAATGGTGAAACTCACAGCCCCAAAGCTCTGCCAAAAAATGATCTATCAATCTCTTCCCAACAACCTCTCTTTCCGTCGTCACGTGGTTTATTTTAACTTTGAACTAAAAACATACATTGCAACAATCCAATATGAAGCGAAATGCTCTCTCTGTTCTGTTCTCTCTTTGTTCGCTACAAGCGAACAAGTTTTGTTCTTATTTGAGGGTATGATGTAAGGCACAATGACGAGCGAGAAGCTGTAATGCCAAACCGGCAATAAATACTTTTGCGGCATTATAATTGCCTTAACTTAAACCTCCATCGGCCCGAAGTCTGTATTTTTTGCGTTGATTTTACAATTATTCGCAAGTGTCCGAAGCTGCGTTTCATAATTTTTCGTGGGAATTAAATTGAATGTTTATTCAGTTTTCAGATTGATGGACCAAAAAGAGGTAGTTATGTTAGAGTCAGATAAAATAATCCTAAATAAGGGTACTCCACAGGGATCAAATTTGAATCCCTTGTTTCATATTCTGTGCGGTAATGGCCTACCAAATATCCAGCCCTATAAGAGAATCGATCATTCGTAGTTGACACAATGTTTGTTATAATAGCGTCAAATAAGGTTCAACTACAAGAAGAATTTAATAACTCAATGAAGTTGTCTTGAGAATTGGATAAACCAAAACGGTTATAGAAGAAACTGCGAAAACCCAACCCCAAAAAATCCTGGGAATTCAGTTAAATTGGAAACCACATGTTGATTTGCTTGCAAATAAAATAAACTCCTTCGCCTTGTGCATTAAAGTGCATTACGTGCTATATCGCAATCTATAAACAGAGAAGGTACAATTACTTCCTGCTATGCACACGTATAGTCACGAATGAAAATGGAATCGAAACCATAAGCCGGAACCAAAAATTGTCCGGTACCAAAACCTTGAAGAGAAGGAAAATTTGAAAATAATAACCTGCACGCAAGATCACAAACTTACCTGTTCTGTACTCCAAGGACGAGGCTGATACAAGCCCTGATGAGCTTTCGATCCTCCAGGGCCACGTAGAAACCGATGAAACGTCGTAAAGTGAGGAATCCTCCAAAGCTTCCTCAGCCCAACCAAAAATGTGAACAGACCTTCAGCACGGCCAGAACGCGAAAAGCGGGGCAGCGGCCCTACCAACACCAGCTAGGCCCTGGGGATATCGCTATTCTTTTAATTTGAATAACTTTAGGAATTTTAACGTTTTTTTTTAAAGAACTGACGGTTCCCACCACGGTTCCACGGTTCTTTTATTGATTTCAATAAAGACGACATTAAACGCATTCGATTTAGAATTAACAAAATTCGTTTAAATTCCTTTTCAACGCATTTAAAACTAAACAATTATTTTCAAATTTTTTAAAATAATATTTCAAAATCTTTTGGCAACTTACTTTTTAACGAAATTTATATATTTTTATATTTTATTATTTTTTCTTTAACTTTGATAATTTTCTAAATAAAAAACACTTTATATTTCACACAGGTGTCGAAAAAAAGTGTCGGAAACTTTAAGGAGGGTAGTATGGTTCATCAAGTGGTCCATGTTCATGAAGTCTTTTCTGCAAATTTTGTGCCATACCACTCCCCCTCCTCAAGATTTATGATGCTTTTTTGGCGTCCTGTATAATAAGCACTCTTTCCTTATTTTCAACAAAATTATTGACTTTAAAATTTAATGTCCAGTTCTTTGATTAAGTCTTTAAATTAAATTTTATATATCTTTTATATTTTCTTATTTTATCGTTAGCTTTGTAAGCAGGAGTTCATTTTGTGCTCCAAGCACATTGCAAGTTGTTAATGAGACAAAACTATCCGCGCCTCCTAATGTTCGAAGGAAGCGTTCGCACCCTGACATCAATATGAACCAATCGATTATAACCTGACGTAAAGAAGACCCAATGGCGTTAGAGGTCGAGGGTGAACGCGTTTTAAGCCATTCGTTTGAGTAGCAACTCGCAAAAACTGCGATTCTCATGCTCTGACAACGCATAAAAAATGAGGTGGCGCGGCGGAAATTTTATTACTGTCTTGCCATTTTAATATAGTCCTGCGGAAAATTCGAAGTACACCTCCAAATGCTTGCAAAAGATAAGGCAATCGCTTTATAAAAATAGAAACTCCAGACGATATTGTTTATTTAACCCAGAAACGGGCACTAAGCGGGGAAGTGTACCCCCACCATGTTAAACGTTACAAGTGCGACCGTTGGTTGTACTTATAAAGTATCTATTTTCCGCGCGCTTCTCTGTGAATGAATTTTCGTTTCCACGGTACATTCAAGGATACAATTAATAGCGAAGCGCATCGCTGATTTAAATGATCAAAGATATGCTGCAGCACAAAGATGTTTAAAGGCCGGAGTATTTTAAAACGAAAGCAAAATAATAATCTGAGATGCTCTTACGATCATAAAACGCTTTTACGAAGTCAACTAATTCTGCGACGACGAAGATGATGATAATAAAAAAAAAACCTATTTTTATCGCAATAAAATCCGACGAAATAGGTGCGGCAGAAAACGTTTTAAACCCACCAGGAATTTCTTAATATAGCGCAACGGGGATAAAAGCGATTTAAAATTCGATGTACAGGGTGTTTCATGCGAGACGGTTTTCCAAACCGTAACAGTAAATTTCTGTTGCACCTTGACTTCAGTTCTTATTTTTCAGTTAATTTTTCAGTTGTGAGAACGTGTTATGTGCCTAATTTCGAAACAGACTGTGGGTGTTGCGGGGTTTCCTCCGTCGCGTCACTTAGCAACCGTAGAAGCGACGTGACGGTGATAGACGTCAAAATCACGAATATCAAGTAAAGTCACAACGACACATGTCAGTAAAAACGAGAACATGACAGATGTCAAGAACAACAAACTGATAAGATGTCAATAAAAGTGATAGAGGTCTAGAGATGTCACAGCGATACAGTCACAGTCATGACAGTCACCACAGTAAAGCCGCGTCAAATGCAACGAAACAATGCTTACGTTTAGCGCTCTATGATTTTCTGATGAACACTTTGGATCATTAAACACGTTGCGGGAACGGACGCTATTTTATGGAACGCTTTAAAAGTACGCTCGCTGTACGAAACGTGCAATGATTTGACCATGGTTCAAACTGTACGCACAACAAATGACCGATATATATTATTATTATCATTAGTAATTGCGAGTTTCTAAATTAGAACAAATTTTTGGTGAGGTTTTACAAAAAGAGTTCGGCAGATACCGACAGGAGTTTAAAAGTAAGTGTTTTATCTGCTGAACGTAAGAATTATCACGATAGTGACCATCGCATTGATACAAACACAAAATCAGGCCACCCCTTAGCGAATGAAGACGCACTTGCGTATCTCATCTGGCCACTACGATAACTATTGGGGCAAACGCAGTAAAAACTGCCCATCAGCAAATAACGATTGACTACGTCCAACGTTGTTTCAAACAACAGTCCATCCGATGATAAGACAATCGATTCTCCATTAGATCCGACGGATATAAAAGCCAGCGCAGGAGTCGATTTAAATCAGTTTTTACCAGAACACTACTCCTGGCAAATCATTCACACATACATCGCGCGCTCTTTTTGCAGTCCGATGTATCACACGCGTCAGCACGATAAGACGTTCTTGTAGTCAGGCTTGTCGTACGCACATATTCTCCCAGCGCTCTATTCCTGTAGTCAGGCGAACCCGCACACATCTGCCCATACACACGCTGTTTGATACTGTCTTGTGTACATAATCCGACGAGCGTTGTTATACGCTATACATGTTATTCCTACGTTTATAAAGTTGTTTCATCGCCCATCAAAAAAGCATTGACGTGCGTGGGTCTGTGTGTCTGCTATAACGGTAATTGATGCATTGATTTATTTCCGCTGCTTCTGACGTTATGACACAAACGAAAATAATATAATTCATAATTATAAATTTCCAGTGATAAGTAATTACGTTCCGTGGCCAAGGCCTCTTATACTAAAGTGATTTAATCTTTATTAAGCCGTGTTCTGACAGAACTAAAACATGAGAAAAAAAAGTAATTTTCCTTGGAGTTACTTTGTATGTGTTTCATGCTCAGTAGTCGAGCCGCGTATCATATAAACTGTAACCGACTTAATTCGCGAAATATTAATTACGCCACTAATTACGTTCTCGTTCGGCTGCTCAGCACGAAAACTCAATCTTGTTTGTCCTACGTAAACTCCGTTCCACGTGATGCATGTGCGCGCACACACACATTCACATACACACACACACACACACACGTACAAGCAGCCGCTCGTTTTGTTTTAATTAGTCTTTTACAGCCGTAATTTATTTACATAATCCAATTAGGGCCGTTTTATTGCACGCTAATAATATAAATTAATAGTTATACGTGCGCGTAAAAAAAGAGGAAGCACTAAACGTTCGGGGCAAAAAAAAAAAACTCGATTAAATAGTTCGACATTTCGACTACAAGTTATAAAATGCGAAACGGAGTGTTACATTTTAACGATTTTGACGATGGTGGCCGTAAAAAATTCGCCCGCAGATGGACTCTCCCGATTTGATTTAATTGGCGCTCGTCAGCGTTTACGTCCTTATCGCCCGGCTGTAAAACCGACAAATCTAATCATGTAAAAACTACTGTTGCGGCCCAATAAATACTTCGACGATGATATCTGAATCCAGGTCGTAAAAAGCGAATTCTTTCTCCGCAGGCTCGCCATTAAATTTCGTTTTAATTAACGTTCCCATACTCGAGCTAACTGCAATTAAATATTTCGAATAGTATATCCAATATATATTGAAACAAATCGAATGATCAAATTTTGTGAATAACCTTACTCAGAGCAATGAAAAATCACTAATAAATTTGGCGTCATTGTGAAATGACTTTAGAATGTTAAGGCAGTAACGTATAACTCGACTAGATCTACAACTTGTTGTGTTTTGGTTGTTAGCTCCAATGTTAATGAGGCAAAACCACCACCTATGTTCGAAGGAAGGGTTTGGACACCATGACGTAAGTATGAACCAACCGAGTATAGCCTGACGTAAAGAATACCCAAGCGACGGAAATTTTATGACTCTCGTGTTTTATAGCTCCATGTTGTTGTGCCAAAAATTGTGTTGCAGAGTCTACTTTTGTTGGGAACTCCACGTTGGGCGCCAACTTATTTCTACATAGCCCTTAGGTTCGAAAGTCCCTTGCTTTTGTAACGCAATGGTTGGATTGCTTTCCAATTACAGAAACGTAAATGTTCAGACTTCTAAAGGAAGGAAATTACTTCCTTTGTTTGCACCTGAGATAGAATCTTTATTTTAATTTCATTTTTAAGCTTTGTTAATTTATTCTGGATATGATGATAAGCACGTATATATTTGAAGTCACCCCAACTCATGATCACATCATATTTTAAAGTTTGGGCGCATTCTGTCAGTGATATCCCCAACTTTCGTTCAAAACCTGCCGAAATACAATGACAATTGATCGTTTTTGAATAAACCTCATTTCTGTTTCGAGATAGCTGTAAAACGTTCAGAAAATATCACTTTAAAAGCCATATCTCGCCGGTTTCCTTAATATATTATTAGTCTTAAGGAAAGGCAAAGAAAAACAAGATAAAACCTCTGCGTAAACTATTTACGATCGCGCGTTAACGGAAACCTTTACGTCCCGAGACTGTCATAATATTTCGCGTCTACTTGCCCGCTAACGAATATTAAAACGCGGCGAAAGTTTATTTGGGAACGCGAGCAACTATCGGCCGCCGATTATTTAATTTATGCGTTCAAGTGCCGCGGCCGTAGAAGCCATCGCGGAGATTTACGATGACGGCATAAATTATTTTTAAATCTATTAAGTGGCTCTTTAATGGCATTGCATTATGTAACCCGGACTCTGAATGAGAGCGTATTTTTAGTGACGAAAACATCATAGTAAACAGAGGTTTCCTTTTATTTATACCGAAAGAAATCTCGATCTATATTTTAATTCTTTTTTTTTTTGTTTTGTTTTAACCGAATCACAATTTACTGCCTATGGTGAATTCCTTCTCACTGCTTTCTAACTTAAATACTTACTACAAAACCCAGAGAGAAAAACATCTTGAGCATTCGTACGTAGCAATTTTCAATTCGATAAGAAAACTACATATTACATTAAGTCTGTTTACACAAATCAAGTTTCATTTTTAAACTCGTTGCCAAAATAAAAGGGCTGTGAAGGAAGGGAAGTTCAAAAATAATAACTTGCACACAAAAAGAGAGTACAGTGATAAAAATACCTGTCCTGAACCTCAAGGACGAGGTCGATACAAGCCCTAAAGAGCATTCGATCCTCCAAGGCCACGTAAAAACCAACAAAACATCATAAACTGAGTAATCCACAAACTAGGTTTCCTCAACCCAATCAAAAATGTAAATCGACCTTCGGGAAGACCACGGCACAATGCCCATACCAACACCCACCAGGTCCTAAACGACTGACGTGCTCCCTGCACGTTACAAGTCAATAAAGCAAAACTAGCCGTGCCCCCTAATGTTCGAAAGCAAATTGGAAATATGGTGACATCAATGGGGACCAAACAAGTATAAGATGACGCTCAATAACGTTAAAGGTCGAATGTGAACGCAATTTAATCTCTCCGTCGAAATACTCACTCACAAAAACTGTAATTCACATGAACTGGTCACGTAAAAAAGTAGACGACGGCAGCGTTTTATGACTGCCCCGCCGTTTTAATTGTTTTAATATAAACAATCGATCTATTCCAACGGAAAACTCGAAGTACACCTGCTGACGCTTGCAAAAGATGATGCAATTATATCTAAAAATGGAAACTCCTGACGGTATTGTTGTTGTTGACCGGCGATAATCAAACGAACGCAAAAAATCGTCTGAGTTGCATAATGATATTAAAACAGAGCGTGAGACTATTTGCGTTATAAAGAATCCAATTAAATATTTCGACGGTAGACGGTAGAAAAAAGTGGTTTTAACGCAATAAAAGCAGCAGACGGAATAGGTGCGGCATGAAGCGTTTCCCACACATGCAATTTTTTAATACTAGGGTACAACCACCAAATAAAGTATTACTCTGAAAAAATGGGTCGTTGCACAAATCATACGGTTTTCATTGCTCCACATTCGCGTATTTTGCGAATTTACGTAACCTGGTAAGTGGAACCAAGCTTCATCTGTAAAAGGGAAGCAGAAAAGCTTCTCGAATGCTTTCTCTTGATGGATAAAAATATTTAAAAGATTTAAAACGAAATCTGATCCTAGATAAAAGAAAATTTTGGACACTGTTCTAGAAATTCTGCAATGCAATCATGAATTGAGTAAGTCCAAACGCCATCTACTTTCAGGCCGTTTCGAAAGCAACTTTCAATCATGAAAGCTTTTTGGAGTAACATAAATGCCATTTTAATTCAATTCCTGTTTCAAAATTTAGAAAATCACAATTCTGTTAATCGAAATTGTCAAAACAGACTTCAGTTAAGAAAATGTAATTATATTACGGCATACGTTTCTGAATCATGACCAAGTGGGCAGTAAAATTCAGTTGCTCACACGTTAGTTCAACCTTCGGGCCTGGAGTAGAGTTACGATACTGCGGGAGCTATTTTTAAGCCGGCTGACTATCCGCAACCAGTCGGAAGATGACGATTCTGATAATCTAAATGTTAAAACAGACTTCAGTTAAGAGAGAAGGTAATTAGCTTACGACATACGTTTTCGAGTCTTGACCAATCGCGACATAAAAATCAGTTGCTCACTCGTTAGTTCAACCCTCGGGCCTGGAGTAGAGCTACGTTACCGCAAACTAAAACTCAAATAAGCCGGCTGACTGTCCGAAACCGGAATCGGAAGACGAATGCGTAAAAATAATCACTTTGAGGTTAACATGACTTTCCAACAATTGATCAAATAAACTCCTGAGAACAAGAGACCAAACAAAACAAAGGTTAATTCACCATAGCAATTCGACGAAATTCACAAGATCAAAAAACGGTACTCGGATCAGTTAGCACTTCATGAAAGGAGAGGATCTTTGCCGCGAAGAAGAGAAAGTAAACATACTTCACCCAGGAAAAGGGGCCAAACTGCACAAAGGTTATCTCACCAAAACAATCCGACGAAATTCATAAGATCAAGTACACAAGTTGGTACTTAATGAAACAGGAGTATCGTTGCACCGAAGAGAAAGTAAACATTCTTCAACCAGGGTACAGTTGCAAGTCAAACTAAAGTTCGACTCATTTGGGTTGTTTTTCCTAATCCACACGAAGATGAGACGCAGCCGTTCGACACCAAAGCTAATTTAATGCTAACTTGTTGGTAAGAAAATACCTTAAATGGGCCAGCCAAAGCACGAACTTAAGGTGTCAATCCTGAAATTAAATATGTCCGGAACAGACCGAACCGTAACATACGGAAATGCTTTTGTAAAAAACTTGAGAAAATCCTTTGAAATGACTTGAAGTGAAAGTCACTCATTGAAGACAAATGGAATTCGATTTCAATACTCGGAGGACGGTTAAAAAAAACTGAGAGTACCTGTAAAAACGATGAACAGAAACGGATCCAGGACGAGGGTCAGGAGCATTAAAAATAAGTTTTAGTTATCGAATCACGGAAAGTTTGTCGTGCGAAACGTCCTGTCTCGTCAGACCTTCTTGAAGAAATAAATATATAAAATGCATCTTTGGGGTTGGGTTTAAAAGTAGTATTGAGGTTAGGTTGAGTTGGATTGTTAGAGGATCATTAATTCTCGGTAAAGCATCGGCCAAACAGAAGTACTCGAGATTCGGAACGTGACGCTACCTATTTATGTACCCATTTAACGTCGTACCCTTATGTGTACCAATAAAAACATTGCGTCAGCTTGGACGAACCTTTCGACATTTCAGAATGCGCGATTCTAGTATTAACTCCACGAGCAGGCAATATTAGGATTCTTCGGTTTCCAAAGGCGAATTATTTTCTTGGCGACCTTAATCCTGGACTTTGACGATCTTAATGATGAAAGACAAAAACATTTTTCTTCTGCAACGGAGAACGAAACGTCGGAGGTAGAAGAAATCCGAGACACGCGGTTCCACCCGGAAACCAAATATTCAACAACGGACGACGGCCGCGGAAACCTTCAAGTTAAACTTACAGGGTTGGATTTACTCCCAAGTCAAAGGAGATGCTAATTCCAAATAAGCGTCGACGTGAAAACCATTTGTACAGAGCGATTAAAAATAAGTGACCGATGGAAAGGATTTATTAAGGCCATACAAGTACGAAATTGTAAGAAATAAGTTTAACAGGGGCACGTAAAAAAATCAGACTCTAGCTCTAAGGGACTGTAGATTGCAATTGCTCGACTACAGCAGGCTGCCCGGCTCGACTGAGCTATTTTAGTCGTGGTATTGGATGACCCATGACCAACGTACAGGATGTTGACCTTAACATCAGTTGGAGTTTCACTGAAGAACGGAACCTAACCTTAAACTCTGAAAGAAGCTTCGCAGCGACTTCCATTTCAAAATATCTTTCACTGACTGATACGTATGTGCATCAATTGATCTGGGAATTCGATGTATTTCCTAACTGTACCTGGTGTTGTAGTTATTTATTTTATAAGTTCAAAATTTGAGAAAGTTTATGCATTCTCGGAATATCTCTGAAGCACTAGCGGATTTGTTTACGTTATTATTTTGGTAATATGATACGGGGAAGTGTTTAGTCTAAGCAGCAAAGAAATGGAAGAAAAACGACAGTCTCCCGAGGGTTAGCGCGAAGGGTACACGTTAAGTAGGTCGGCCTCGCGAAGATGATTAAAATGTGTTATGGATGTTTGATAAGGGCTGTCCATGAAATATTAGTCGGGGGGAGGCGATGGTTTATTAGAGATGTGTTGTATGTGGTGGCCGGGGTGTGTTGCCTGCAGAATATGACCTTTTTTTTATAGAGGTTTAGAAAATCTTCGAAAGACACCTCCAGGTATCTCAACCCCAGAGGCGTGTTGGATTCACCCTAGCATCTCTACATAGGGCGCCTACCAAATAAACTCCTTTCCTCTCTGGCACACTCTGCGCAGCGGGGACCGCCCTTCAGCATTGCTCTTCCGCCGTGCATGTCGTCTTCCTATCGCAGTCCTCGGTCCCTCACGGTCCTCGGTGTGCCCTCGTGATCCCTCGTGGTCCATCATGGTCCCTCATGGTCCCTCATGGTCCTCGGTGGTCCCTCATGGTCCTTCTTCTAGTCTCCCTACTGCGCAGCTCTTCTTAGCTCGTCTTTACACTTAGCGTGCATTATACTTCTCAGCATGTTCGCCACTGCGGTCCAGGCATCTCGGTCCCGCATCATTGCGTCCGTGACGTTCTCCTTCGATACCCCGTATTCGAGCTCGGCATTCGCTGTCAGCCGAAACTCGTGGTGGTGTCTCTTTTCTTTATCGTGTTGAGGTAGGTACCGAACGAACCGTGTCCCGTTAAGGCCTGGGTTACGTAGTAATCTACCTCTCCTCCGGGTCTGTTACACCATTTTTCCACGTCTTTGATAAAGACCTTGGCCCAACCTTGATAGTTGTTCCAGCGTTCTTGCCATTTTTTGTATATGTCGGTTCTCGCCATCTTCTTCGCGATGTGGCCTTCTTCGTATATTCTTTTCCTTTCCTCTATTTGCAGTCTTATGGGGGGGGGACTCCGGCCACCGCCAGGACAGCATCCGTTGAGACCGTCCTGTAGGCCGACACCACCCTCACTGCCGCCAGTCTGTTGACTCTTTCCAACATCAGGGCAAAATGTTCGTATTTCAGGTCATTAGTCCATATTGTTGCTGCATAAAGTATTATAGAGGAGACCATTGTTGCCAGTAATTTCCTCTTCTTGGCTGTCGGTCCTCCGATGTTTGGCATCAGTCTGGCTAGAGCTGTGTACGGTTTTTTCGCCTTTACGGCGACCTCTCGGACGTGGGCGGTCATCCTCCAGTCCCTATCTAAGGTGACGCCTAGGTATTTCAAATGTTTGGAGGATGTTACCTCCGTGCCGTCTACCCTCAGGCTAGTTCTAACCAGGTTTCTTTTTCCTGTTAGGATGACCGTTTCTGTTTTGTGACCTGCCAGTGTCAGGCCCATCTTTTTCAGTTCTTCCTGGATTTTCTCGACGGCGTACCCTGCTCTCTCTTCCAGCAGGCTCGTTGTTTTGGCAGATACGACCACGGCCAGGTCGTCTGCGTACGCTATCGTTGTCACGCATTGACCCAAGTCTACTTCTAAAATTGCGTTATACATGACGTTCCAGAGGGTCGGCCCGAGCACTGATCCCTGCGGTACTCCGCAGTTTACTCGGGTAATCGTCCCATCCGACGTCATTATTGCTCTTTCGTCCAAATATGAGACTATTATCCACATAACATCTTGGCTTATGTCTTTGTCTTGTAGGGTTTTCATAATACTCCGCCATGACGCGGTGTTAAAAGAGTTTTTTATATCAAGTGTCACAAGGACACTATATTCCCTATTTTTATCAGCCTCTTTCCTGATCCTTTCCTGTTGTAGTGCCGTTAAGGTTGACTTCCCAGTACGGAAACCGTGCTGGTTATCGCTGAGGATTTTTTTCTCTTCCATTTCGGCATTTAGACGTTCTCTTATGAGTGTCCCCAAGGTTTTACCTACAACATCTAGCAAGCATATATGTGTGTATGTCGTCTCCACGATCCCTTCTTTTCTTGGTTTTTCCAACAATACTAGTCTGGCTACCTTCCACATTTGTGGAAATTCGCCTTTACTCCAGCATTCGTTGAAAACTTTCAGATAGATCGTCGGGTTTGCCTTGACAGTGGTTTTCACTACCTCGGGCGGTATGAAATCCGGCCCGGGAGCTTTCCCCGTCTTGATCCTATCTGCCGCTCTCTTGAGCTCCTCTTTAGTAAAGGGAGGTTCTTCCCTGACGTTTCTATTTTTCTTGGGTAACTTCCATTTCCGTTCTTTTGATTCCGCAAAGAGTTTTTTGACTTGCTCCTTTGTCTCTTCTATATTCATTTCGACATTTGCTGCTATTTTCAGTTTTTTTGTTACGATCTTGTACGCCTTTCCCCAGACGTCTTCACGTAGCTCATCTCTTAGTTCATCCCAGCATATTCCCTTTTGTCTGCGTATCGCTTTCTTAAATTCTAACTTTGATCTCTTATATGCTCTCCAGGTTTCCTCCCATTCCGCTTCTGCGTCTCGGCGTAGGCGGATGGCTTTCCTTCTCAGTTTGAGGCACGAACTCCGCATCTCAGCTATGGCGTCGGTCCACCAATAAGCCGGATTGCGTTGATTTCGGCCTCCCTTCTTTTTCAATTGTTTGTCACACAGGGTTGTCAGGGTTGTCAGGCAGAATATAACCTGAGATGGTATGTTCTGGCAGAAGTGTTAGGGCGATACATCCTCATGATTGGCAATGCGTTGTGAGGGTCATAATTTTATGCGGAGGTATTCTGGTAACAGAATATTGTCCGGGATGCGACCCGGGGCGTTGGCCAGAGGATGGTGTCGTGCACCAACATACGGTATCGTGGGGTTGTCGCGGTGTGCAAGCAGCACCGATGAAGCAGGCGGTACCGGCAAAGCTGTATTCTGCATTCATTGTGAGTGGGAATTCGGTTGATTGCATTCCTGACCATGTGATGGCATTGAGCTACCCAGAAAGATCTGACATGATGATGTTATTGGACTGGTACCGAGTGGTGCTTGACACTTACGCAGTCGGTGCATCAACTGATCCTGAGAACGTATGCTCGAGAGGCAAGGTATGCTAATATCCATCGGGAGGGGTGGGTTTTGTATCCACAGGTGAATGTAGGGGTAATGCATGCGAAGATAAGAAGTCAACGTGCGAGGATGACTTCCCCAGTCTCCAGTATCATTATGAGGGAGCTACAGCTTCTAGATTCGCCGCTAGAGCAGGTGGGGCCGGGAAAATGGCCCCGGTAAGTGGAATGTTTCATTTTACTGAACAGATACTCGTAAAGGGTTACTTATAAATTGCATGGTCCTTATCACATTGGAACGTGATGCCCGGAAGCTAAGACGTATACCCTCAACGCGTGTTGCGGTAAGGGAAGCGAGAGAGAAAGAGAAACGTTAGAAATGAGAGACCTAACCGATGATGAGTGAATGAATAATATTTAAACAAAAAAATCTAGTTTTGGAGGTAGAAACTAAGTTTTGTTGCGGCATTGGCGGCATGTAATTGCAGACAAGCGACCATTCAATATCCTGTCACAGATCCGACTCTTAAATAACGAACGTCCGTCAATCACGGGGGCAACGTACGTGACCGATGACGACTTCCGGACAACTAGACGTTTCCAAAGCTTATTACGCTGTCATGGGGCCCATCGCCTGATTACGAGCCAGAAACTGGCCCCGATTTCCAGGAACGTAATCCATCCTGGTGCGCAATTACCTTCCGAGAAGTGCGCCGCCACTGCGTGCATTTGCATTTTTAATTGCATTATTTATTGATCAGATAAGACATATGTACATATACAAACATACGAACGAACGTATGGAGGATGGGATACGTAATATTACACACACATATTCATATCTCGCGCGCTATCAGATCGTGCGTTAACGCTAACTACCCAGGTCTTCATTGTTTACTAATAACTCACCTCATCTTCCTTTTTTCTTTTTTTTTGTTCTCTCTTGACAGTCTAGTTTTTTTGTTTTTTTTTTGGATTTCGTTCCGTCCGAATCACCCGGGCATTTTTATTGTGCACGCTCGCACGCATGCATAATTAAATCCACCGGGAAATTTGTTGCTTTTAAATGAACAATTAAAAAAATAATTTATTCTAACGGCGCGCACGCACAGCATCGTAATGCGCTGCTAATAAAAAGTAACGCCACGTCGCCGAAGATTACATATTTACATGTAAATTATCCTGCCTTTATCTACGACACTGTCATAATACAAACGTAATACATCCAACTAATTACGCCTTCGGCCGTTTTTTTTTTTTTTTCATTTCGTTATTACCTAATTCTACACGCCGCGCTCGGCGGAGCGGCTCGCTCGTGATTCCCTTAATAGAAAATAACTTTATCGCTCCTTTTGATTTATTTATGTGGAAATATCGGTGAGTTAGTGCGACGAGGTTTTATCGAAGGCATTCGAAAATCTGTAATTAATTCTTTTAAATTGCGGCTCGTTTGCATAATTCAGATAAAACGCGGACCTCGATTAATCTATTCGTTTGATTTCGTCTCATAAATCGAAAACGGATAAAAAAAATCAAACCCGTCCTGCCTTATACAAGGAAACGCAAGAAACAAAGAAAATTATCTTAGGCTCGGTATTATAAAGGCAAGTTAGTTTTAACTATTGGTTCATTCCCTTAAATTGCAAGTCAATGCATTTCTATAAATTTGTTAGAAACTGAAATTTTAAACGATAAACTTTCGCTGAACGTGCACACTTTATTTAAAATAAATTAAATTAACTGACGGAAAATGACTTTCAATTAAAAAAAAAGACTTTGTAACGAAGAAAATTAAGACGCGTGTAAAACCAACGGCTTCACATGCGGAACTGCCCTCGAACTTCCTTCTCTTTGTCCTACTTATTACGAGATCGAGGGCGGCGTAGAAGTTAAAGCTAGGCCCGGGAATTTTATTGGAAATCCCCAGCACTGAAAGCTGCATTTCGGTAATGCGTGGAACTTTCCAATGAGTCATTGTGAATTTTCATTCTGCTAAGCAATGCAATGCAAGCTCGCTCTTGTTTTTAACATAATAGTCCAGTAGAATCTCATTTCTCGGTAAATTGCAAGCTAAATAATATGTTTCGTTGTATAAGCTGCTTGTTTTTAATTTTGTATTTTCAAATGAATCATACTTTGACTTGATTCCTGTTTTAGTAAAGTATCTAATTAAATAAAGTGTGCTGAATTGCACAAAAATAACAATGATAAGGATTTGAATTCTTACATCACCTAACAGATAGAACAGACATAAATGCAAATATTATAAATAAGTAATGAACAAAATAATAAATAATGAACAATCATGTATACTAAATTAATCGAAGAAAGCGACTCCGTTTCTTTCAAAATTTACCGAAATATCACTATCATGTTATCAGGTCTTTATTAAGTTTGGCGCAGTCTGTAGAACAAAGCGACTCAAAACGGAAACGCATTATTATTTCTATTAATATTGACAATAGAATTAGAAAAAATTTGTTGCAAATCGTTTTTGATTGCAGTGCGGCCTCTGTACAGTTGTTTCAGTCCTATTTGGGGTTTCTTCAGCAGAAACGTAGCTCGAAATTCCCACTGCAAACCAAAAACGACGACCAATTCATTCGCAATTGCTTCCTTGCATGGGGTACACTTATTATGTAGCAAACCCGCTTCACTTTGTCTATCTTATTGGTATGTCAGGTCAAAAAGCGATCGTAGGATGTCGCTATTTTATCTATTCAATAGAATTATACTATCGTCACATCACGTTTTGACTATTTATGAAAACTTACTATTGTTAAAGACAGACTAACAACAATATTAAAATCCTCAAAAAATGATGTCATTGTCGCCGTAAGCCGTATAGTTTGTGTTTATGTTTTGTGTGTTTAGAGTTACTTTTTTTATATAAAATAAAAGCTTGTTCTCTAAAATTACTGACACTCTAATCTGTGCTGAGTAAAAAGTTTGTTAAAAAAAACGCCTGTGCTTAGAAGGCACGTGGAGAAAATGGAGAACGTCCACGCTGCTCCAAGCGGTACAAAGCAGACACGCACAATGCGTCACATCGCCGGCGGGCGAGAAAGAACGATTAACTGCCCCCGTACTAGTCGCAAGAAAGAAGGAATAAGCGACGTAATACAATCGCGAACAATAAATTCCCGTGGAAACAAGCAGGTCAGTCACATTGCCTACGGACAATAAAGAAAGATTAACTGCCCTCGTACCAGCGGAAAGAAAAAAGGAACAAACGACATAATACAGTCGCGAACAATAAATTCCCGTGGAAACAAGCAGGTCAGTCACATTGCCTTCGGACAAGAAAGAACGATTAACTGCCCCCGTACCAGTCGCAAGAAAGAAGGAATAAGCGACGTAATACAGTCGCGAACAATAAATGCCCATGGAAACAAGCAGGCCAGTCACATTGCCTTCGGACAAGAAAGAAAGATTAACTGCACCCCGTACCAGCCGCTAGGAAGAAGGAATAAACGCCGTAATACAGTCGCGAACAATAAATACCCGTGAAAACAAGCAGGTCAATCACATTGCCTTGGGATAAAAAAGAACGATTAACTGCCCTCGTACCAGTCGCAAGAAAAAAGGAATAAACGACGTAATACAATCACGAACAATAAACGCCCGTGGAAACAGGAAGGCCAAAACGAAAGATGAGTGAATAAGATGGTACCTACCATGCTTAAAAGCAAAGCAAGCCTCAGAACGTAGATTTCCACGTCAAAATAAAAATCCCGCCCCCAAAGCAGTGTACAAAGGAGTGCCAATCTAGAAAAATTCCATTAAGCACCCTAGCGGGTAGCAACACGCTGCGTGCATCCAAAAGGCACAACGAGAAGCCTACTCGTCAGGAAAATCGAAGCCAGATATTAACGTAACATTGTTCTTACTTGGTTACTAAATACGAACTTGCGACCGCTTAATCTATAGAGTTAGTAGAGACGACATTGCAGAAAGGCAAGCTCTGACAGGTATAGGTAACATTTTGAATTGTAAAGGCTTCCTTTATACATTGCTTGCTATTCTCCATTTCAGACTGATAAACGATTTGGTACCGCTGATAAAATTTCGAACTGCCTCCGGTTTTTCGCTTCAATTTCTCACCTTTTATTACCCTTAACTCTTCAACACCGCCAATAACATTTGAAATGGCACGAGTAAGACCCAATTTACACTAGAGTAGCATTCAGTGATTAACGTAGTTTCTAATTGAAGATGTATGAGGATCGAATGCGATCCGAAGAAGACGTGGGATGATGTCACTCGACTGGACTGACACTCACGCAAGCTGAGCCTGAGAACGTATGCTCGGGAGGCAAGGTATGTTAATGTTATCCATTGGAGGGTGGGTTGTATATCCATAGGTGAATGTGATAAGAAGTTAACGTGCGGGTATGGTTTCTTCGATGTCGATTATCAATGGTAAGCGCGATAAGCGAGGCGATGATGAAGGAGAGAAACAGGACTAACCATCGAACGAATGCTTATAGGAACTAGGTACGTTTGATCCGAAAGATATAAAAAAAAACAATCTTACATCCTGCACATTTGTATCTATTACTATGCCGTTTGTATATACGCATAATTAAATTGTATAAGAGACGAGAGGCAACATACATATAACAGGGCTGTCTGTGTTTCAATTTTTCGTAGATGGTTCAGTATCATTAATGACGTAAGGCAAAAACTACTTTTGATTATTTTCAAAAGTCACTAACATTAAGGATAATCCTCTGTAGATATTAGGTTCAATGAAATCGAATCGAATCCTCGCATGTTTCAGGATTGTTGCTTGGTTCTCGACGTATTCCGTTCCGATATCATTTGTCTGTCGTGAATAAAAATCAGTTCCGCCGAATTCTCTCTCTCTCGTAAAGTTCGCGTGCGCGCTCGTTAATAAACAAAATTTGGAACACGCGGCAGAAATTCGTTTACAAACTTGTATATATAAGCGGGGGCACAATAAAGCTTTCACGGGCCGAATAAATCAATCAGGCGTCTCGATCAAGTCGCCGGGTAGGCTCGTCACGTACCCACCTGCCTTCGCCGAAAAATATCGCCGTCGGAAGGCGTCCTTTTCGGGCGCGTTCGGCATTAATTTCCCTCGCCGGAGATGCGGTACATATTCAAGTAATAATCGCATCATACACATGTCATTTGCGCCGTGCGACACTTCCTGGCCATTGTCGCTCGGGTTATCATACGCGTCTCTCCCCCCTAATGATCTCTCCAGCCCGCACCCCATTTTTAATGTTCGCCTTTCACGTTCCCACTTCGTCACGAGCATAATTTAAAAGAGAAAAAAAAAAAGATTCGATCGGAAAATTCCACTGAAAAACAGTACGTTAATGATACAGGCCTAAGGCCCATTCTGTACGAGTGCCAAAAACGCGGCAGTTGGAACGCCGCGTTAACGTCAATTAAACAACTTATATGCAAGTTCCATCCGTTTGTAAAGCGGTAGTTTAATCTATACGGGGGTTTCCAGCGGTTTGTACGTCGGTGCATATGATTTGTTCATCTGACGTTAACACGGCGCTACGACTGCCGCGTTTTTGGCGCTCGTATAGAATGGGCCTAATATGTTTATTCTAGGTATATACTTTTGATCCCTTCATTGGTGACATCGTACATTTCCCAATTTCTCTTTCTTATGTGAAGTTAAAATGTCCGGTGATGGTGATATGTCATTGCTTCTACTCACTAACCTCACTTTTCCCACCAAGCAAATTTCATCCCTTAAGGTACGAGGTTTTGTTACGATCAGCGTATACTCGGAGACCAATTCAATACTCTACAGCCTGAAAACGTTTATACCGGCCATAAACTATATTGTCTTTCAATTAATACGTCGTTAATCTTGCATTCGGTGAGTGATCCATTGTAAAATCCACAAGAGGATCGTTCCGTTCAAACGTTATCTGGCTTTTACGAAGAGAATGTCATCGAAAGCTCGCCCGCTTAATTCGTCGTCAATTCCGTTAATGAATTTTTCAAGATAGAGCGTCGTGTCCGAAACGCGTTTTAAATTCGTGAAGACCCCGGGACGTTCCCGTTCAATAATGGAACCACCTAATTCCTACATACGCCCGCTTGATTTACTAACAGCTTTCGTCCTCGCGCCTGCATAAATAATAAGAAAAAATAAATAAATTCGTGGCGATAAGGCCGCGCGCCGTAATGGGAATTAGATACCGCCGGTGGTTCACGCGGAAACCCGTGACAGGCCGATGCATATTTCAGGACATTGTTAACCTTTACGATATCTAAATAATGTATTAGAAGAGAAACGGGAATCGATATCGGGTCGAGCCGGGCCCGTCGTCTCATTAGAAACTTTCTACGACGAAAATATCGTATTAAGATATAATGGGGGATAAATTCGTTTGGAAATGCTACGGACGCCGGCGATAAAAATTACATATAAATAATGCGCCTCGTCAGCCTCGACAATAATGGCTTTAAGCTACGGGACAAATCCATTAATGGTATTCGTGTGCACAGGGATTTGATCGAGTATTTGGACGAGATAAACTGGGTCTTAGAAAGGATTTGAATCGAATTTGCTTGATTCGAGCAAAGCACAACGCAAACATAACATGAATCTTACAATGTGATACCAAACAGATCCAAAAGACAATCCTGTTTCACACAAGAAAAAAAGCTTAGATAAACAGCAGGTACATTTACAACTGTGAAACACACTGTTGTAGGTCTTGAACATCATGAATAGGATGCGTGTTTCTCAATTAAGGAAAAATTAAAAGTATCCAAGGGTGTTCAATCAGAATGAACGACCATTTTAGATTTTATAATCATGTACGTGTCATTTCCGCCAAGCAAGCAAGTATTATATCATTGAGTTTAAATAAGTACTTGACATGTTGTCATATCAATGTTACGCCATCTCGGTTCAGTCGGTGCTCGGTTTAAGTGTGCGCCCAGCCTAAAACTTGAAGAAATACCAACCGCGTTATCTGGAACTAAATAATTGGAGTACTTCATGCTTACCCATACCATTTAGGTAGGTAAACAGAAAATTACGTAATTGCGGCAACAATGGGCAATAAAACCGGGCACAATACAATAATTTCCCGTCATTAAGAGCGCTATGCGTGCGTTCCGATGCGATCGCGCCAAAGAAAAGGAAAGTTCAAGCTTGACGGCCGAAAACAATCCGCGATCGCGATTTTCCTGTCGGACACCGTTACACAACACAGGATGTTTGTTACGTATACCGTAGGTACCGCCATCACCGGAATCGGTTTTATGACGAGCAATAAACTCCTCTTCTAGATTATGATCGTCGAAGAATGTGCGAAGAACTGCCTCGTTTCACAACAACGTCAGGTACTCTCACGGTCGTATTCCGTACGAGTAAAAAGGAAGCGATTTTGGATTAGTGGCATAAAATAAACCCTTTTCGGATATGTGAAGATCGAAATGGTGAAAATGTGCGTTCACCTTGGCGATGTTGAGGGGTGAGCTGTGGGAACGCGCGCGAAGACGCGTTATTATTTCTGGATTTATGCGAGCGCTTGCTTCCTCCTGTTATTATCTAGTCGTTGCCTAATTAATCTTGATTTAATTTCGACGACGCGCCTTGAGTTTACACCTGCCGAATTTACAACCACGGTCGAACCGTAAAGAAGGCGAAAAAAGTCTTTGTTTTTGAAGGCAGGGTACGTTTTCCTTTGATGAACATTTTGAAATAGACGAAATAGCTCAACAGTCAACTTGAACATGATTATTTATTACAAATCTAATAGATTTTTTTTTAATTTTACAAACAAAACAGAAAAAACGGATACAGGTCCATATTTGTCTTATAATCACGTGGCCTCACAACTTACCCCTTCGAGTCGTCAATAAAGTACAGCAGGAATATGTTCAGTGAAAATGAGAGGCGAATTCGAAAACTTAGAATAAAGTGCCACCACAAACAGTTTTCAAACTTAGAATTCTTGGCAAAACAGCAATTTTATGTCCATAACTCGTCTCGATTCGTTAAAAAAAGTTGAAATGTTTTTAAGCAGGAATGTGGAATGTCGGAATCTCAACATCGAACATTGATGTGAGTTATTAAATGTAAATACAAAAGAAATTAAAATTAAACAATGTTCAACGTTAAAGCCACATTAAGTTACAATTACAAAATTACAAACATCACTTACGACTGTCGAAAGTTATGTCAAACGTTACAGAACTTCGGCTCTCGTCCTGTGCAGATAGCGTGATACCCGTCGGGGTTGCTTGGGTAAGATGGGTAGATCGATGAAGGCGCTGAAAATCAAATTCGAGATGGCGAGAACTGAAGCAACCCAGTAACAGGTGTTGGAGCAATCTACAACAACAGAAATGTTGGCGCGATGGCCGTCGAGATCTCTCTTATTATCTACTCGTACGCCGACGAAGGACTGGAAACCAAAATTCAGGATGACGAGAACTAAAACAACCCAGTAACAGGTGTCGGAGCAATCGACAACAATAAAGATGTTGTTATTTACAAACAACCATAAAAGTGAACCAAAAAGAAAATGACCACCATAACCGTAAGACCAGAAGAGGACGAGGATCCTAAATAATATCTCATGAAAGAGAGAGAGGCATTAATTTCGCCGCAGTCATAAGTCGCGCCGAATTAAAACATAGCCTGCAAAACATACTGGAAGTAAATAGAACATCCCCAGGAGCTTGTATTGTCTTCTCTAGTTTAGCTTTGCGCAGTCCCTTTCATTCCAGGCAACCACGCAAATAAATTATGGGGGCTGTAAGCGAACGGTCAAACTGGTCGGACTAAACCATGTGATTATCGCTTTTCCCAATCGCTGATTGGTCAAGTGGTTTGGTCTGACCTTTGACTAAACGATTTTGCACAATTCGACCAATAACTTAACTCGTTCTAAATGTAGCTGGGTCTAAACTTGGACGGCACAAATATCCATGACCACGGGGGATTCGTACGCACTCCGCCAAGGTCTACGACCTCCAAAATCGGCTAGGCGCGTACCGAGCGCGCGATGTCGAAGTTTGCCCATGCCTGGGCTAGGCTAACTGCTCAGCCACTCGATAGCTCTTTTAAAAAGCGCTCTGGTTTAAAAAAAACGTATTTTTCGTGGATGACACATATTAGGCAAATTGTATGGGAAACGCTTCATACCGTGCCTATCGTAACTGCTTTTGTAACATCAAAATATAAGTTTCCTGTCGTCGTCTCCGTCGCAAAATAATTGCAGTTTTATGAAGCAAATTATCTCACGCCTCGTTTCAGTTTGCGGTGCGATTCCCGGCCAACGTAAAATTCTCGCTATGTAAGCATTTCTTTCTTTATTGGCTTGAGTAAACAATATCATCCGCTATTTCTATGCAATGATATGTAAAATCACTGCATCAGCCTTTGCAAGCATCATCCGCGGACGCAGTTTTCCGTGATCCGTGATCAATTGTTTGCATTAAAACGTCTAGACGGCCACAAATCTCCGGCGGCCGGTGTGTTGTAAGATACGGAGAACTACAATTTTGTATATGCGTATTATTTCGACGGAAGAATTTTATTTGCGCTTGACCTTTGATTGTATCGCTTTCCTTGACGTCAGCTTTCACTCGATCGGGTCCTGATTCTGATTCTCCTGACTTCGAAAGGGAGCACTGCCAGTTTTGACTTTATTAATTTGCGACGCACAGTCGTCTTGCGATATCCCTAGGGCACAGTAATGTGTTTTGCTTGGGGGGGCAGCGGCCCATGGCTGTCTATATTCCGTGGTGAACAAGGCATGCTATTTTGGTCGGAGAGGTTTCCTGCAATTGTACAGTCGCGATCAATCGAATCGAGACCGATTGACAGTTTCGTAATCCTTACTACCAGTGTTTATAAGGGCGCAGTTAGCTTACGGCGGTATCGATTAGCTTGATCACGACTGTACGACTTCGGTCGAACTTGATGCCTAATAATAACCTCCGCTTAAAGTACTGCGCTTTTTCGACGTACTGAGAGCATGTGTGATGATCCGTTTGGGGGAGCAGATTCGATTATTCGTACCGGCTTCGTGGTAGCAGTCTCCAGTCGGAGTTATTGGTGTTGGCGTCTCCACACGTCAACGAGTAGGAATTTCGACCGGAGATCCGGAAATCTCCGTCGAAGGTAAATCAGGTGGAAGGCACGGATTATTAGCACTACGGCCTTATGCCGAATTTGACCGGTTTAACCATTGACGCAATAAGAAATTTTTACAGTCTCAACGACTTACAAGAAGCAGCAGCAAGACCACCACCACCACCACCACCAGCAGCAGCAGCAGCCCCGAGGAAGTTCTTCTGCAATGGAGAACGAAACGTCGGCAGTAGAAGAAATCCGAGGAGAGACGCGGTTCCAACCGGAAGCCAGGAATTCAACGAAGAAACCGAACATTTACGGTCTTAAGAATTAACCATTTCTTCAGTGCAAGCTACTTATTATTCCTTATTGTTTACAAAAATCTGCTTATTTAAGTAGATCGCGATATAGCACTTGAGTTTGCAAGAAGCTTGCATGTATGCGTTCCAGTTTCAACATTCGCGCGACGCTTTTCGCTGAGCTCTATGGTTTCATAACAGGAATGTGATTACGCATTCATTATACATATACATACATAAAGTTATCTGTGTGTTACTTACGTCAGTAAATTTTAAACGGTTCACTTCAATTGTTGAGCAAAGTATTTCAAAAATGCTCAATACATCACTACTACTGATGATCTTGGTATAATATCTAGTGGTGGTAATGATGGTGTAGCCCCCAATTCTCCATCGATTTTCACTACAATATTTCATGTGTTAATAACTTAGTTTGCATTTTCCACGAAATGAAACGGAAACAACTGTAATTGTTTTGTTACATTCGCAGCGCAGTTAATCGAATAAATAAACGAATAAAGTCGACTGCGAGGGTAATAAACGAAAATTGCGAGCGAGCGCGAATTCCGCGCCGGAGAACGAAAATAGTTTGGGCGGGCGTCTTCGCCGAGCAGAAGAAGAACAAGAAGAAGAAGAAGAAGCCGAGAGCGGGCAGAGAAAAAAATAAATTAGATTTATATTTAGATATATGGTTAATTATAAGATCCGCATTGCATTAGCGAGGAAGCTGCAGGCCGGGGAAAAAGCGAGGGCGCCAAATGAATGCTGCCTCGCTGCTGATAAAAAAGGAATTAGAGAAAGAATGCGAAAAAATGAATTTCTCTGTTTTTGACAGGTCCTTAATCGCGCTGCGCGCCAGCTATTGCCGCTGCATTAAAGGGGCGCGCTTATTTCGTAATTAGGATGCATCCAGCTCAGTACATCAAAGACTAGTAATTACTGCGACGGAATTAGAAGCACGTTCGGTTACAAACGGGCGCCATATTTACGTTTTATTAATTACACAACTGCGATTCCGCCTCTCTATCTATCCATGATACGTGCATGTTTGCGCTCTGAAATTATTCGCAGCTGCAAATCTCATTTTCACGCTGCTTTTTTCGCCGGGCTTAATTGCCGCGCGCAGTTTAATTATTATTACGCGCGGAACAATCGCGCTGATTGCGAATGTCTTTCACACCTTGTTATGATTACACGTTTCGCGCGCAATTATTTATGATTTTCTAGTTTCCCCGCACAAACCTAATGGATACGTTACGAACGAAGCCGCGTTACTATCCAACTTTTCGAATTTCCTGTTATTAATTAGCACAGGCGTAAAGAATGCCGCGAGCGTTGCCGTTCCCCCATCTGCAAAAAGAAATACGGATAGAAGTTATGAGCAATAAAAAAATGATACGTTTTTCACTCTTAACGAAGCGATAGTGAAACCTTGAGTTTCTAATTTAAACAGTTTCTGGTTAAAGCTTCAAAATAGGACCAAAACTGGGAGTCGTACTTAAACTCCACCTTAGAGCCGGTACGCAAAGCCTGTTTGTAATTAAAGGTTCGAGCTGGGACAAGCTCTAATGAGTTTTCGATCCACCAGGGCACCAGATTAACTCCAACCGAAGTCATACATTTGCCGGAAACCTCGAGGTTTTACCGGTATCAACACAAACATGTCTTGTTCACTATGGAATATAGGCAGCTATGGATCTGCAGCCCCCACACCAAACACACCATTGAGGATACGTGATATCCTCCACACGAAACACACCGCTGAGGATATGTGATATCATCAGCGGTGTGTTTCGTGTGGGAGCGACTAAAAGCTACCCGTCCATCACAAATTAATAAAGCCAAACTTGGCTTCGCCCCGAAATACGAAAGAAAGGGCTCAGACTAATCGAAACCACCGCCGCTGTGACATAAACTAAGGCCAACCAAGTATAAAATGACGTCAAGAGGAACCAACGGCATTAGATATCGAGTGTTCAAGCGTTAAATGTCACGTGTTCATTACCTGTATCTTACTGCGTCGGTTTTCTTCTTCTTTGGTGGATTCCGAACTTAATTGGGAGAGGATCAATATGTTGAGCTCAGTAAAAAATTATGTTCGGCATATTATATGCTAGCTATAAATAGTTTAAGACGAAATGTTGGAATAAATTCATTTTTACTTCGCCTATGTTGATTCAAGATTGCGGAACGGACTAATATTTTGAGTGACTATTATGTTCTAGTTTGAAAACCACATTTCTTGGTGTATACAAAAAAAGATTAATTAGAGTAATGAGTTGGGTATCTGCAAATACATTAATTTAATTAACTTATTTAATAAATTAGACGTATTACCGTTGGCTAGTCTGTGTACATTAGAATTGGACAGAAAAAGATAACACAAAAGATAAATGAACATTCATTTTAATTCTCACGAAAGACGCTTACGAATAGTCGTAAAACCAACGCAAAAAATACAGACGTGGTGCCGATAGGCAGTTATAATGCAGAAACAGCGAAATCGTAAAACGATTTATTTCCGGAGCGTTCTGAGATGTATTAAACAACAGTCTGCGTCTTGCACCACAAAACTAGATCGAAGACGTGGGCCGAAATTTGCGTTATAAAAATACGATTATGCTGCGACGAAGATGGTAATAAAAACTTATTTCAACCCAATAAAAGTAGGCGCCGCGCCGCTAGACGTTCACATCACATCTCCGTTGCTATCTGAATATTGCGCCATGGAAAATAAATACAGCCTGTATTCATAAATGGTAAGCGGTATAGGTAGAACAGAATTATCTGAAATTAAACTGAACTAGAGGAAAGCTTTGGTAATACTGTATCTTTTGAAGTATTGTCGTTTTCGATAATTTCACTTGCATAGGCGAAAACGATGATTTATTGTTCATAATAATTTGGTTTTCATGCTGAGTTGCCCCAATGTGCGAATGATTACGATTCAACGCGGAAAAATTGGTGGTAGACCAATTGTATTTATGTATGCAACCGAGATCCTACATTTTTGGTATGTTGCTATCGATCTCCTAATGCAGATTTACAAATAAGGAAATATGTAGGGCAGTTCCTGTAAATACACCATCCAGAGAAATGCTCAATGATGGAGTACCTCAAGATGACGTTTGGTCTCCTTTCCTGTTCGTGCTGCACAACAATGACTTATCTTCGTAAGAGTAAACGCTAATTTTAAGAAACTGAACTATCTAAGCTGTCTTCACGAAACAGTAAAGGTGGATATGTGATTGATGGTGACTAATTAATATTCGATTTTAGCATCTTCAAGACGAACGGCAAACCGTTGAACCCATAATAACATAATTCGATTGCAGTAACGGTTCCCATTTGAGACCATCCAATCATCCAATCAAAATAGCATTTCTTGCTGGGTCGTTAGTCACTTGTCTCATAACTCTTCTCGGCCGCTGCTTGTTTAATTAATTTATTAAGAGAGACAACGCTGCGCGTACGCCGCCGGCGGCTTAAAAAACGCGCGTTAATTGTACGTTCGCGTCCGATTGCGACAACCGTTTTCGCCTGTTACGTTAATTGATGTCGTTACGCCGGATTGCGCTATTTTTATCTATTCCGGACGCCTGTCGATAATTCCGGGGCAGCGCGCGCGGTAATTATGACAATTACTGCTATTATAATCGAGAGTTTATTTTCAGGCCGCGAACTTTCGGCGATTTGTCTCTCTCGCGATGACAGCGAGAAAACGAGCGGCGGTCAAATCTCGTTTGATCTTGCACGTGCTGTTCTATTAGATCGCGTTTCGCATTTTTTTTTCCCTTCTAAATACCACTTGATGCACAGCTGATTTATTAAATCCGAAAATAGACATGTCGAATCTACATGTATGTATTGTACAATACTGAAATGTGATATACATGAATAAATATCAGGAGTTGCATTGAAATAGCAAAATACGCAATTGATTTTCGTTGTGTGGAAATTATGTTATCACTTGTAAAGAGGCATCCAGACGTACACACATGTTCACGAGCATGTACGCCAATGGGTACCACTTTACTTCAGTCCAATAAACATCATGTCATATCAGACCATTTTGGACAGCTCAATGCTACCACCAGGTCAGGAACAGAACCAACTGAATTCTTGTTCACATTGAGTACAGAATACAGCTAATTGTCTTGCCGATATCGTGCACTTCATCAACGTACGATACATCCCTCCGGCCCTTTCCCCGGGTCACCGCCAAAAAGGACAATATTTTGCTACCAGAATACCTCCATATAACAGTATGATCCAAATTCCTGATTGCCAATAAAAGGATGTGCTACCGTACTACCTCTGGCAGAAGATACCTCCTAAGGCTCACGCTCTGGAACATAAACCGTAGCCTCACCAGCCCCATTCGTGGCGCCCTATTTTTCATAAATCTAAGTAATTAAAGCGATCACCTTTTCTTTTTGGCTACCGAGTACTGTTCACAACAACAGTTATTCACTCACCAACACGCCTAAGACCCAGCTCCCAAGGCCCCAGCGGTCTACACTTGCTTAACCGTTTAGGTCAGCACTAGTGTTTCCACCATCCCTCCTAACCTAACTTTTGTTGCTCCTTGATATGCTCTAATGCTCTGAAATTATATTTTCCGAAACACACTCCGCATGCAGCATAGATAGCCTCACCAACATGCAAACACGCTGTACCCTACAACTTGGTACTATCCGAGCTGTAAATTCTCGCACACCAATCGACTCTTCCGCCATTAGCTGACATCTCGCCACGGTAAAAGCCTTACATCCACCTGACACATGAGGCTGGTGAGGATTCATTAAGGCCGTTACAATGTGTCCAACTAGACACCGGTCAAATGATATTGCACTTGCCACACCCTGCTGAGCCTTCACCCAAGAGAATCAATCATTCATTCGTTCATTCATAGCATACAAGAAATAGTTCAAGCTAATTCTCTTGTTACAGTCAGAATTGACCGAATCGTTTCAACAGAGTTTCCCGCGAAGGTTCGCATGTAGTCGTCGCAACGTCTTCTGAAAAGAATATTTACGTCTCGTTTAAAATACTAGTAGTTCTTTATTGGTTTGTCGCTTCAAGTATTCTTCTCGATTGGATGAGCCATTATGATCCGCTCAGACAACTGAGAAGGAAGGAAATGCATGCTAATACTATTCCATTGTGGCCTTCGCCGTTTGCGACGCGTCTGAAATACTTATGTTTGTTCCGTGAAACTGTGCAATTTGTGATTGCAAGATTCAACTAAACAGCTTATCTGATAGTTAATTAACTCGGCGTGTCTTGATGTGCAAATTTTGCATCTCAATCCAACGAACTGTTTACTTCACAAACAGGTATGATTAATCGGCAATTAATAACGTTACGTGACGTTACTTTTTCTCTCTCTTTCTGCTTTGCCAGATTTATTGCTTTTTACAGCGGTAGGATTTGTATAAGGCTGTTTATAACTGGAGTTAGGTACTTTTAGACCCCTTTCCTATCGAATCAATTCTTCCGACGCTTTGACCGTTAAGCGCGAGCTGCGGAATTCCTCGTCGAAGGGGCGTGACAAGCAGTACGTACGCCGGACTCCGATGGCAACGTGGGTTGCATGCGCCCATCTATCGACGGATTTTTAAAGCCGCTGATCATATTCAGTAACATACCCTCTTTCTTTCCGACTACCACCTATTTAAGCGCAAATAAAATCAGCACGCGGTGCAGAAATTAAACGAGAATTACAAACATTATCCTCGTTATTTAATTTAAGTAGATCTTCAGTGGTTCGCTTTTGGAACTGTTCTGTTCGATCCGTACTGATCCTTCGAGTTAAAGTGCTGTTTAAACATTCAAGAGTAGTTTGTATTGGCGTTGTTGCTGGCCTTCTTTGGGCTGCGCGTTTTCCTCGTCAAGATTTTGAATTAATAGTTATTTTCGACTTGTATTATTTGTCTAACCCTGCGCTGAACGCAAGAGTCAATGAAAATCTCCTGGAGGTTCAAGAACACCGGCGCATGCTCCGGGGCCTTGAAAAACTGCTTCACGGTGCAACCTTCAGCTGGGATTATTTCCCGGACGCATTTAATTATGCATCGCGCGCTTAATAATTATTCCGCACCTTCTACGAAGTATTAATCGCCAACACTTATTTAGCGTGCGTATCGATTAAATATAAAGGATCTTTGGCTGTCGCATGGAGAAATTAAAATTGTAGATGATTCAGATTACCAAACCGTGAGTGAAATTTACGGCTTTTGCCCTAACAGGTGACGTTTGCGGCATTGGAAACATTAATCAGCGGTTTCTGAACAATTTTTTTTTCGATTTTAGTTTCAATTTCAACTCAATATTTGTGAAAAGGTGTCTAGTCAATTACCTAAGAGGTATTTGCATACCGAAGAGGCCCTAAATCTTAATCTAAATAACATTGCAGGCAAAACTTGTACTTTTACTTAATAAAAATATGTCTGACTGTAATTACCATTAAAAGCAAATAAAATGAAAAAAAAACCATTGGTGGTGTAGTCGAATGGAAACCAAATTCTGTATTCAACAAAATCAAGCTCTTAATAGAGTTATTCTATCAACGTGTACTTTCTTAACTAAATGTGTAATCGGTCTGCTTCGATCCCATTAAGTCCGGTTAAGTTATGATCCGGTCGCGAACGGAGCCAATTAAAGCGGTAAACGCCAATAAAATAATTAACGCGAGATAGTGCATTTCAGAAAACGCGTCGGCCCGCTCATTTTCGGTGGAAATATCTAGCCATTAGCTTATCCTAGTTGCTTGTCGCGATTAGGCGAATGGTTCATAAGCGCTGGTTCGAAGTCGAATAAAAAAAAAAATCGACACGTAACGGCCGCATTTCTATGTTAAACGCTGGAAAAAAGTGATCGATGTCTCTCGAGTTCGAAGCGTTGATTTCCGGGTGCGCCGGCTTAATAACCTCGGCTTATAAGTTATTTATCGGTAACGATGCGATACGTTCTCGATTAGAATAAACGTACCGTATCATTTGTTTATTACGCCTCGCACGCGATTATTTATTTATTTACGCTCGTCAAGGCGCACTTATGCATAAACAATATTGACAATGTAATTTCGACGGCGGCGCGCGGCGTAAAACATTCACGAGTTGTTTATTTACCGGCGATTTTCCTCGCTCGGGGTTTAATGGAAGCGTCGCAATCGAAATCGCGTTATTTACCTCGCTACCCTGAAACCGGGACAGCTCTGGACTTTCAAATTCGATTTCAGTAATTTTCAAACGGAAAACTTTAATCGCCACTTTACAATTTATGACGGTGACATTCTTAATAAAATTCCTGCTTATTGTAGACGCTACTAATAAATGGTACCTTGTTACGGCCGTTTTCCGTAAGGTCATTTTCATTATAAATTTTTGTAAGTTGGGATTAGTGAGTTTAAGTTGTTTCTAACGTCTCTTCGGTCGGTGCGTACGCCGGCCGCACTAAGATCGGTTTCCGTTTGCATTTTCTTTCTTTTCCGTACTGATTTTCGCCCGAGCCGGATGCGTGTTCGTTTTCAACTTAAACTGGCTCAGGAGCCTTATTGCTCTAATTTTGTGCAAACCGACTGAATTTTGAGAATTCTAACCGTTAACTTTTGTAGGGTGAGTGTCTCCGACAAACCGTTTATACGGTAAGTTTTCTTCACGTGTTATCATGACGACTTTTAGTGCCTGTCGTATTCGTTTCAGGCTTCCACCGATAGTTATTTTTTACCGCTAGTTTTATCGCTAGAGTGTAGCGTTAACTTTCAACGCTGACTTTCATCGAGGGATTTTATTGTCAACTTTCGTCGACTCCCGGAGTTAAGTTCCATCCCGTTCGGTGCGTCGTGCAAACCTCCCCGACCATCACCCGGGCCAATTCTCATGGCGACTCTCAGTACATGTCGTATTTATTTTAGGCTTTTTTCGTTTTACCGATAGCTAATTTTATCGGTAGCGCATATCGTTAGCTGTCTTACCTGACGTTCATTGAAGGATTTTTACTGTCAACTCCCGGAGTAACTTACATCTTGTTCAATGCGTCGGTCATGTAAACCGGTGTATTCTGCAGTACGACTGCTGTCCTCGGCGCCATTACTGGTCCTACCAGGCTTGGCAGGGACTTCAATTGTTCGCCGGATGGATGCACGTACCTCACCACAAGAGTTGATGTGTCTCTAACCTCACTCCGATCATGGTATACATTTGTTGACATTATTTAAAAACTTCATTCCCCGTCGCGTTATGATTCAAATTCATTTCAACCTCACTCTGTGGGTAATTATTTAATTAGCTTGATTTCATAATAATTTGAGCAAGTGTATTCTGTCGACCTATTTTAAATCTGACACGCAAGTCCTTCCGTCTTTGTTTTGATTAAATTCTGGTATTATTTATTTTACGCACGCTTGTAAAGAAACTGTAAAGTTTGTTGGAATTCCAGTAACGAACGTTACTAACTTAATTCCGTCATTATTTTTACAACTCAATACAGACCGTAACTTGGATACGATTTGGTCCTCCAACTATAGAACCCTCCAACTCGTGGAGTGACAGGAACTATTTGTACGTAATAAATCGTTACTCGTGCTCGCCCCTCATTACCTATCGCCTTGCTTGGAATTAATTTCGATTTTAATTGCGATTTTTATTGCTTTTCGTTTATGACAATAAACCTACAATGCAACACCACTGGACCGATCCGCAGCGATATTATACTGCTAGGTTCCTCGAGGGCCCGGGGCACCGTCACTTGGAGAGCCCCTTATACTTCGCCAAGGTAACCGTAAATACTGCGAAACTATCTTTACTAGATACCGCCATCTCAAGGCCGATATTGTCTTGTAATGAAGTGTTAATTTCACGTGACCTTTCAGTGTTACTCCACTGGACCGATCCCCAGCGATATCGTACTGCTACGTTCCTCGAGGTCCCCGGTTACAGTCACTTGGACGGCTCCGTATACTTCGCCAAGTCAACCGTGAAATAATGCGAAACTATCTTTACTAGATACCGCCATCTCAAGGCCGATATCGTCTTGTAATGTAGTGTTAATTTCGCGTGACCTTTCAGTGTTACTCCACCGGACCGATCCCCAGCGATATCGTACTGCTACGTTCCTCGAGGTCCCTGGTTACCGCCACTTCGCCAAGTCAACCGTGAAATACTGCGAAACTATCTCTACTGGATATGGCCATCTCAAGGCCGATATTATCTTGTAATAAAATGTTCGCGCCAGCATATATCAACCATGCGACCTGTTCGCGCTGCGCTACTACGAACCGACGTCACCGATGGGAGGAGCCAACCGTTATAAAACCAGAAACGAAGCCCAGGAACGCTGACTTGTTGGTCATCCGCGCGTTTCACTCCTAACCCAACCTGCAATGGTCAACCTGCCGCTTATTCCTCCTTAGTATCCTGCTGGCCATCCGCAGGATACTGACCGATCCGTCCTGGTGAGCTAGTCGTACGTCATCCACAGCTTGCAAACCGCTTCCTCGCTAGTAAAACCTGCTGGTCCCCCGCGAGGTACGACCGTTTCCTCCGGGTAAGCTGGCCAATTGTCATCCGTAGCTTGTGAACCGTTACCGCTAGTATGTACCGCTGTCCGTTTCCCGTGCTAGTATATTCTGTTGGTCCCCCACAGAATATATAGTTTCCCCTTTGGTGTGGTCTTCCCATCAACCCTCTCTCTTGCTTAGAGTGGTCACCGTCGTTCGTCCACACCGCCCCGCAGCCGTCTGCCTACACCGCTCCGCAGCGTCTGTGAGAACCTCGGGCCACGGCAAGTGAACATTTAGTGAGGCTACGTTATTTATTTACCCATTTCATGTTTGTTACCTATTGTTAAGTGTTAAATATAGTTGTTCGTTCTATTAGAACTGGAGTTAATACATCTCTCCGCCGAGTTACCTCAGAAAGCAATAAATAAGGTTACAATCTCTAACAAAACATTGCCTTCTCCAGGCTAATATTTCGCGATCAGCCCTTATCGATCATCCACTGCACATTACGACTCATCTATGCCTTTATGCATTTGTGTATGATTCGCTCCAATTCTCGAGAGACTGTCTTAGGCTTTTCCATTTTTTTGCCTGCCTGGGCCAAACACACCATACGGTTCATTTAAAAACAGGCATGTTTGGTGTAGCGTCATGTGAATGTAGTCTAATTCTGCCCAGAGTTAGGCAGCTGTGTGTTTTGTCTTAACTCTTAAAATTTTGTCTTAACTCTGGTGTTATCTTTAACACACAACTAAATGTTAAAGTTAACTTGCAATTACAAAAACTCGCCGGCATTACAATAGTTAGAAATGTAGTATTTTATGAAGTGAGAGTTGGGTGGAGTACAAGCAGTTGTAAGTGTAACATAATCTCATCAATCAATCAATAGATGGTGCTGTCCAATTCCTCCTTTAATTACATAAGATTTTATATTCATCTGGACTCAGAATTTTGACCTTCACAAATATTGTAGAGCATTGAAACGGGTGAGATAGCAATTATAACAGTTCCTACACGAGCTATTAGGCAGACTGCACAGAAAGCATTGACAAAGCGATTTTCTTTACTATTACTATTTACTATTTCTTTACTATAGCCTACACAAGGTTCAGGCCAAAGATTTTCGAGCGAATGTAAATAGTTCAGTTCGCCCAACTTCTTGTGAAATTCTGTAAGCATCATACGATACGTAAGCCCTTAAACTTAATCATTAACAACAGTTCGCATGATCCGTACGGCCGTATGACGCCGTAGGTCATCTTTTTAGTAAAATTTGTTACAGAGAAACACCAAAGGCCATCATGCTATCAGAGTGAGTGTTTATTGGTTTATTCGACACTTCTCCCTTATTTTTAATAAATTAATGATTTTTAATAAATTAAAACAATAAATCACGCTTTTCGACGACGTCATAGATTTCGTGCCGAAAATAATCAAGAGGTGTCGCTGGCTAACTACCGCAATTGTACATACATCCTTCAATCAACGGTAATTATGGCCATCATGTTTTGTGGTTAACGAATGAATTCGTGGCATCTGCCATCAATCGAAAAGAATAGTTCCCAACGTCTCCATTATCCGCTCGCGCATATTATTAAACGCCTATCGACGCGTCCTAATATCGGTTATTCCGCCGTGCTCGCCTAAGTGAGGGCTTCCTCCGTTTTAATGGCGGATTTCCTTGGGAACGGACCTCTTTTGTACGCACGTCGTTCACGGTCTTGCGTGCGTCTATTTGTGCGTTCGTCTACTTAGCCACAAGAAAGACATCTCTAATAGTTTTCATTTTAACAATAATGATTGCCGTAACGAATTTCTGTTTTTGCATTCCTTACTAGCTGCATTTAGGCCCGATCTTACCACCTCCTGATAAAATTAACCGTCGGTTAATATCCTAGGAAACCAAGGATATTAATCGACGCTTAATTTCCTTGGAATCCTTGGAAAGTATTGTGTCGACAATAAAGGATTGTGTCAACAATGGTTTCCTAGGATATTAACTGATGGTTAAATTTAACAGGAAGTGGTAAGATCGGGCTTTACACTAGAACTCTAACCAGGTAGATATATTTACGTCAGTTATTTTATCTATCATTTAATTTTCCAGGTTTTACCACGAAAAACGGTGGTGGCGCCAAGATCACAAATATCTAGGATCGACTCCCACTCTTCACTTCGCTAAGCTTACAGCGCTTTCGATTGGAGCCCACCATGTGCACTGAGTGTATAAGTATATTCATCTCGTTTAAACCTCATGGAATAAAACAAGATGAAGATGCACTGAGTGCATGTAGTGCACCCCAATGGAAAGCGCTATTAGTTACACGAACGTTTGGTAGCTCTTGGCAGCGTCTTGTTACGGATTTGGATAGGCATCCGCCTCCATTATAGCAAATTACTTTTCGCGGTAGCAGGAACGCAAGAAACAGGAAGGTGTGGACAGAAATTATTAAAGAAGCGGTGGATAAGTCATGTGTCGTTATCGACACCTTCTCATACACACTAAGGTGTGGTCAAAGATAATTAAAGAAACGATGGATAAGTCATGTGACGTTATCAACATCTTCTCAAACACACTAAGGTGTGGACAAAGTTTACCAAAAAAGCGACGGATAAGTCATGTGAAGTTATCAACATCTCCTCATACACACAAACATGATGGCCATAAAAGAAAAGTCGCAGTAATGGTAAAGCTGTGATTGAAGCTACGCCGCCCCTATAAAAATTAGTTAAACCTTGCAATCCATAAACGAAGCTAAGCGTCTTTATGGCCTTCGTTAAATCAAGAGATAAATAGTGAATCTATCTAACTAGTAACAATATCGTTCGAAGATTCTAACTCTTTTGATGTGATTGCATCATCTGTTGAAACGATTGCAAGCTCATCTTTTTACTCTGGCTCGTAAGACTTGTGACGAGATTGCCATTCCATGCGTTGAGACACTCATAAAGTTTCAGGCGCCACGCCGTCTGTTTTTTTTTCTTCAATTAGCTCAATTTATGTGAACTACGGGTTTTTGCGAGCTAACAGATCGACGGTTCGTTTAATTAATTGGTCTCACCCTTGACGTTTGACGTTATTGGCGTTCTCTTACGTCAAATTGATACCCGATGGTCTCTGCTTATGTCACGTTGGTTTTTATTCGAACATTTGGAGTCATAGTTGGTTTCGCCTTATTAATTTGTGGCGCGCTTCGAAACGTCAGTTGTTTTAGCGACATCCCCAGCACTGGGTGGTGTTGTTTGTGGGGACCCTGCCCCATTTTTGCGTTGTGGCCCTCCTGACGGCGATCGGTCCACACTTTGGTTATTGTTTAAGACCTTTGTGGAAGGCTTTCTCGTCGTACGACGTTCCATCTGCTGCTGGAAAATGTTTAAGCTCATTGAGAGTTTGTTTCACGCCAATGTCATTTGATAACATGCTGACGGATCCGCCAATGGTTAAATTTGATTTGTTTTAATGTCGGCTTGTAATTGATTGCGATTATTGTTGGTATTTATGCCGAATTTCATTTTATTTGGGTAAATTTCGTAAGCTGCACACACTTGGCAATTGCTTGACTTGTTTACAACATTAAACTATTGTTGCATAATTTGAGTCATTTCCATTTCCGTTTCCTTGCTCTGCTCGTCTATGGTTACGGTTAGGTGGCGCTCATTTTTGGCGCATTAATTAACACCCACAACCGTCACGACTGAAGCTGCTGGCTGTGCTGCCCGGTAATTTCCTCAGCAGAAATCTTGAACCTATTCAGGTAGGTAGCAAAACTTTATCTAAAAAGCTCTGATAAAGTGACAATCAGTTGACAGAAATTTTCTAACTTTAGAATCTGTAAAAGACGGAACGTTTCAACGCCTACTCCGTTCAATGAATCATTTATAACAACTCTGTATAATCTTGCGTTTAGATCTAAATTCTATCGAAATGTTCGTGTCCCGTGATAAGCTTGTAGTCGGAGCGAGCGTAAATTGAGTTTAAGGACCACATTTGTCATATAAATTTCGGTTATTTCGTTTTTGTTTCGCATGATGTTGGTTGAAATTCGCTTTGTAATCCAAGGAATATGTTTCGGAAGGAATCCCGAGAATGTATTCGTCGCCGGCGCACAGAGGAACTCGCTCGGGGATGATGGCGAAACAGTAATTACCTTTTGTATAATAGATAAGGATTACAATTTCCTGCAAATTAAATAACAAAGTTGTTGTTCCATCGCGAGGAAGTTATACATCAGCGCTAATGAAATTAGTTATTCACTTCCAAGACCGCGTAATGAATTTATTGCCGCGAAATTGGCGCGCGGTCGAAGCCTCCTCGTTTTATTCTCTCGACTTCCATTTTGTAATAACCTATAAAAGCAAGCGATGAATGAAAACTGCGCGATAACGCGCGCTCGTAGTATGCAGATTGATCGGGGTAGGTTACGCGGCGGGTGTAAAATGAACGCGACGGCTTTAAACGAATGTTGAGAGTATAATAAAGGGATATCGCATTGCGCCGCGGATTACATATGCAGGTCGTGGAGTCGGGGTGCAGTTACATCACGGTTATGGTTATACGTGGCAGTTTTCATCCTTTACGCTGACTGACACTCTCATTTTGGGGTGTAATTTAGGGCGCGAGCGTGCGACGTCACCGGCTCTTATTATTCATTCATGCTGCTGCAAATTATCCATCAAAAGTGCGGTTAGTGCGATCGTACTGCAGCGCCGCCGCCGTCGCCGCCGCCGCCGCTGCCACCCTCCTCACTCCCTCTCAAACCCCCGACGAAATACGAAAAGCTGTTCGACCGGAAACTTAATTATATCGGATATTTCAAGTCGGGGGATTTACAATCAAATCTACAGCCTGATCGATGAACCCTGCCCGAAATTCGCGTTTTCCTCCTACCAACTCCCGACTACACACACGCGGACGGACGAACGGACGGACTCGCTCGCTCGTTCGTTCCCTTTTATTCAATTACTTATTTCATTAATAACTTCTGCTCGCGCTCGAAGCTGCTGCGACTGCGGCGCTGTTACAATCTCTCGCCGGCATGGCGTGTTACGAATATAACTTTTATTTAGATTGACACATGGGAAGTATTTGGACCTAATGCGTCAGGCTGAAACAATTCCGACGATTTATGGGCCGCGGGAAAATAAATAAACGAACGCCACCGTCATTAGCGACAAGCACCACACTTCGGATAATTGGTGCTTTAATAAACGCACACTTTTTTCCCCTTCCTCAGTGAAAGGATCCGACTCCGAAGAGATTTCGATTAAATTTGACGTTATTTTTTCCTGCGGCGTCATAAACAAACGTGTCATGCAAGTGACAATTTCAATTTCCAAACCGAACTCACGAGCGTCATTTGCTCAAATCCATAGGCACTTTCCATCTAAAGGTGCGCTACATTTCGTTACACCTCGTCTTGACCCTTGACGTCAGACGCGTAATGTATACACATTACCTGTAGAGTACATTCGCGACTTTTCATAATCATCACCTTGGAGAGGCCAGTATACAATGCGTCAACCAATCATCTGAGAAAGACAAACTGCAAAGTTCGTTGGTGTTTCGACATCTGCCTCTCTCGGACGTTCGACCGCGTATCCTTTCTACAAGTTCAATTCTTTATGCCGCAAGTCTACCATAATTTAGCAAACTCCTGACTCTACGATAAACGCTGATGATGTGGTCAACATCTGCATCCACGTAGACAAAGCTTGGCAAAAAAGCCTCGGCAGTTTCCTCATCGGTGTAGTCAACTTCCCCTACCCGTGTACGAGTGACATGTGCGGTGCTCCATGTTTACTGAGAATCCGAGTCATTTTCCAAAGAGAATTGGCATCGGACTTCAAACCGTCTCCCTTCGATGTTGGACAAGGATTCGACGAACCTCGCCGGTTAGCCTGATCGCCTCTCTCTTGTACTGTGGATCCAGTCAATGTCTGCTGCCGTCGTCTCCTAGCGCGGTTCCTCTCTCTGATGATTGTTTGAACGTTTCAGGCAGTCGCATTTGAAAAGGGCGGGTCGGCACCGCATTCGTCGCGTGAGCAAGCGAAACGGTGATCTCGTCAGCAGTTCGTCCACGGCCTATTCACGCATTTCATTCGCGGTTACTGGTTCTAATACTTCCTGGAGGTGCCCTTTTTCTTGTGCTGTCCCCGTTCTCTTCAGTGTTCTCGACTAGCTCCAGCAGAACCCGAATGTGGCCAGAATCGAGCTCGATCAAAACCAAACGCTTCTGCACCATCGTATGACAGGACGGCGATGTCAAAGCACGTCGGACCTTAAAACAGGGCCAGAATGGGTCGATGAGTCGCCAATGTAGCGTCGGTCGGCGTTGATCGTTATCTGTCGGTATTCGCCGTAGTCTTTTGAAAACCTCCAATTCCGGTTAATAATACGACTGTTTCAATTGCGACGTTTGGAATTCAAATAGCAGCGTCGCCTTCCGTGTCGATAACCGCGTCCAAATCACCTAGGATCAGGTTCGGCGCATTGTAAGCGGAGATTCATCTAACCAAGCCGTCCGTCGATTGAAACACTGGTGGTCGATGTATCGTTTCACAAAATAGGAGTTCCTCCGCCTCTCGGGTTTGACCTGTCCTCGTTTCAGAATTACGACCAGGTTTTGACGTTCAACTCCAATCTCTTGGATTTCAGTCCACTGGCATTCCACGAGACCATCTGCAAAGAATGTGGTCACCTTATCCGTCTATACACGGTGGAATAGCGATGAGATCTCGGATACACTCGGATACGAAGCTTAATAAGGCCGTGATTATCTCGGTGCCGTTCCCAGTCTGGCTGAATCTGGCGATCACTGTGGCCGCTACGTTGAGTAGCTTGAAATGAAGCCGCGAAAATAAATCCGTAGCTGCTGTCAAACGCTTGTTTCGACCCGCACGGGTGCGTTGGGCTTGGCTGCTCTGACGGCATCGGATAGGCCCTTGCGAGTCTTGCTTGCTCCAGCCCAACCACCGCTACACTATAGTGAACGGTATATCTCCGAAGAGTAAGCAACTTGCGCCGCTGCTGCGGGTTCCCTCGAAATTTCCTTCACGGATGGTTCCGGAAACCTGCCGTCCTTGAACTTCTAGACGAGTGTCGGCCTCAGCGATGCAGGTTTCTCCTCTGGAAATGGCTCCCTCGGGTATTTCTCGCAGTCTTTGTGAGAAGTTGGGTGCGGCCTGCTGCGACTACAGCAGACAGCCGGTGCCTCCATCAGTTTCTTACACCCATTAGTATGATGCGGTTCTGCACACTTCATGTAGCGAAGACTGGCGCGGCACATTCTTTGAGAATGTCCGAACTGTTGGCAACGGTGGCACTGAACGTCTCTTCGACTGGATTATTACAAGCCGAAGCGACCTCCTTCTCATCAAAGATTCGCCTACCACCATTGCTCTTATGCAACTGGCTCATGACAAGGGACACTGCACCTTCTTAGATCCTTCATCCAGCCGCCAATTAACCGCCTGAAGGGGATAGTCCTGTTGCTCGAGGTCAGCCTCGCCGATAGTCATGGGCAGCTTACGGATTACAAACCTGATTGGTTTCTCTGAGGTTAGTGTGTATGGTACTGCATTTGCCTGTCATGGAGCCGCTTGGTCATCGCTCGATAGTCGTCGACCGACGCGGCGCTGGCCGGCTCGACACGAATTCCGGTGACCATATTCTTCCCGTTCGTAAAAGAAAACTTCCGAGCATTGAGATCTTTACAAATTTGAGTCCACTTCTCTTTTTTTTTTAGGAAAACGTGAGGGACCCGGAATCGTCGTAGAGCATTTATCGGGACATCAATCTCATCTTCGGGCAGGCTTTGATAGCTATTTTAGGTAGCTAGTGTCTCGGATAAGGCTCTCTTCCGCAACTTGCGGTCTGTCTTTTTCAAATTTGCCTTCTGGAATCCGTTATCGCCCTAACGAACCTGATTTCCTCTCAATTCACTATTGGAAACGTAGGAAGGTCCCGTTCAATCGTTCTCCGCGGTACCAGTTTACATCAATGGCGGGACATTTAGGCTAACGCTCTTCAGATAAGGCTCGTTGCAAGCGAAGACACTTGTCGACCAACGCAGGATGATGGCTTCGTCATACGCATAGGACACCTATCTAACGTCGCCGTCACCTAAGACACAATGTCCAACGATTCATCAAAGCTACAGATATCGTAAGCGAGGGGTAGTCAAGTCATGTCGTGTTAGACCTTCACAGCTTGAACGACAACGAGCGTCATCGGATTGTATGGTATACTCAATAACGCGTACGCGTAGACACAGACTTTCGGGAGCGCCCACAAGTCTTTTGTCAAGTCGCAGTTTCTCGTCTAAAATGCGTTATAAACAACGTCTTCATAAAATACTTGCTACCAGACCGGTCCGGGGTGCACACCCGTCGCTTCCTTTGGCAAAGGAAGATCTATTTAATCTCTACTACCTCTCCAGGCTAGTACTGGATTTGGTATGCAGCTCATCTGACGCGTCGGGACAGCATGTGGGCTATCAACTATTACCTTGACGAGTTCAACCCAGGAAACCAGTGGAAACCTACCCTCAACTCAGGTATGTAGGAAGGCCGCGTGCAACTGGTCCCAGCGGTACCAGCTTACATCACTTGTGCGTCTTGCAAACCAAGACTCTGCTAGACCAACTCGAGCATGTGGGCTTGTCACACCCACAGGGCTTCTATCAAACATGAACAATTGTCACCATGCATTCAAAGTCCTCGGATCAACCATACCTGTTAGAAGCGACCCCTTGCCGGGCAATCGAAAAGTAGAGGGTTTGTAGCGTAGCGTCTCACTTTCTCATTCCGCTTCTGTTAAGAACATCGACCTTTTCACCCTCGATGAGGGTACAATAATAGGTTGGAAGAGGTTAAATCCCACCCAGACAAATACCCTTATTTTTTTATGTATTATTCCTTCAATTTTGCCCGTGGTATCAAATATACCTCGGTGGAAATTAGACATCCGTACGGCTAACAGAGAACAAATTTTGAATCGTTTTCATGATGACCCAGCCTTAACTGGTTTGGTGTTTCTAAAACTATGGCTAGGATAACTAAATTCTATTATTGACCTAAATGTGTCAAAAAGCTGACCAGTCTGGTCATACTGGGAAAACTGAGAAAAGAATATTCGTTTTCCGTTTCAATTAATAAGTTGGTTTTGTTATGACCAAAACCCATTACCAGACTCAGACCCAACGGACATTTACAGCGAAATGTTTTAGAGCCGATACAACATCCGCTTTGAATATACAATGACATATACCATCACCGTCTGTTACAATCAGGGGCTTTATTCTCAAGTCACTCGACTAACGTCGTATGCGAAACTGACGTCAAAATGACGCAATTCTTGAACGAGTTGTAAAGTTTTGATGAGATTCTGCTTCATTTTTACGCCACTTTCGCATACGACTTTAGTCAAGTGACTTGAGAATAGGGCCCCAGCTTCCGTTTTTTGCGCTCCTTTTTCTTTAGATTTAGTTACCCAGGACACACGGCCTTATTAAGAAATTTCAAGAATTATAATTTTTTGTCCGTCAGGAATTCCCTTCGAATAAATGATCTAAAAGGCCTAGTACAAAGACGCACGTTTCTGTAAAGGATGTTGGGAACGGTGAAGCTTCATCTTCTTCTCTTCCTGAGCTAAACTTAAAAAATACAACTCTAAGTCGATTAGTATAAGTAGATCAATTTGAAGGCTTCCGCGGCCGTCGTCCATGGTTGAATTCTTGGCTTCCGGTTGAAACCGCGTGTCTCCAGTAGAAGAAATCCAAAACATTCGGTTCTAACCGGAAACCAGGAATCCAACCTAGTATTAGAAAACTTCGGTTATCTTTAAACGATGATGTTACGATCTAAAAAGTGATAAGTCAAATCTGTTCAGCCATCATTTCACTTAAAATCTCTGTTATCATTCTGGGAGCAATTACCGTCTGTTGGAGTTTCTCATTTCAAAAACGCGTAAGCCCCGCAGACTAATGATATAAATTGCCTGGAAACCCTGATTCAGAACAATTTGCAACTTAAGCGTAATGTGCCCATTGAAGAAATCACCGCTAATGCGTCCGAGATTTAATAAAATAAGTAGCGGCCGTGATTACATTAACGCGGTCCGAGGGAGTAGTCGTCGGCCCACGCGGAATAATCCACGTCCGCTGCCGCCCCCGCGAGCGATTAACCCGCACGCGTTTCGAATTCTTTTTCGGTTTTTCGGTCTTCCGAAGCGGCGATTAATGAATAAATAAAAGAACGCAGAGGGCGTCCGTTGTAAACTCGGCGTCTTTACGCCTCGATCCGCACCTGTACGCCTGTCGTGTGTATGTATGTATGTATGTGACGTACAGGATGCGCGGGCGATTTATTATAAATGAAGCAACGCCGATGTTAAAAACGCGATTTAAATTGTTAATGCGGCCGGAATTTATTTCGCCCAGTGACGTTTACGATGATATACTAAATTGCGCGAGCGACATCGCCGTTTTTCGACTGGCGCGCATGCGCGCGCGAGCTCGTTTACATTTCTGGTGATAACCAAAAGAAAAATTAGAAGAAGAAGGTGAGTATTAATTAGGCGATAAATATTAATTCGGTGGGTTGCGGTGCGGTATGCCACGACGTACGTACGTACGGTTGCGCAAGGTAGGCGCGGCGCGTTCCGATTTATTAAAACGAAAAAACCGCCACGCTCCAACCTCAACCCGCGCATGAATAATTAAACGGGCGTCGTCGGAATGAAACTGACAAGATGTAGTTGTTGTGATAAGTTATTCCAACGGCGATTATGTTACACAATTAAAACAAAGAAAAATTCTAATAATGACGGACGACGATCGTCTTCGACGAGGGCAGATACATAAACATCGAGAGAAGGAAATGGGAATTCTTGTGAGACAAGAAGAAACGAGCATGAAAACTGATGTGATACTATTATAAAAAAAAATTGCTTGTAAAATGTTGCAGAAACATTTTATAATTGATATACGATGTGAATGAAATCATACCCGACGAAATAAAACCAGTAAGAGAATCAAATTACTAGGAAAGTATTTTATAAATTAGAATTAATCAAAAATGTATGCTAAAATCATGTTACGACCATAATCTAAGGAGTACTAGTCATCTCTAATATCGTATATCCAAGACGGTGTGTATGGTGTATTTTTTCGAAATTTGTTAGTATTTGCTAGGTCATCGAGAATAATAGAATGATAAAATCAGAATCATTTACAAACGACAGAAATATTTAAGGTAAAATTTAGGTAGATGCATCACGACTGTGAATGATATGATATTATATGAAATTGAAAATGCCTTGCGATCCATAAGTACGGAAATTTAAGCTTGCAGGGAGGGTAGACAAAACAAAGGACCGTAACACGTTTCGTTTTAATAAAAAAAATATGTGAATAAAGAATGTTAAAGTCTGTGATGTTTATTGTTTTCCTTGTTTTTGATAAGTCAGTATCGTATTAACGTGTTTACGTTAATTTCACGAACAATGTGTGTTTTGATGGTGCCGGAGGCCTTGAGGCGGATGGAAACTGACGTGCCGCAGCAAGATCCGAGCGCGAACACGACAGGAATAACAGGTGACAGGGCGCGGGGTGTCCCGACGATGGCGTTCCGCGGCGGCAGATTTGATCTCGAGCAACGTCGTGATTGCGAGAGCGCATAAACTGATAAATAGAAAACAAACGACAAGGGTTAGAGCGCTCCGGGGCCGAATAAAAAGGTTGCTCGAGGGTGGGTAGACAAATGGGTGTCGCTGCATATGTAAAGCGAGGAGCCTAGTCACCCTTTGTCTGTCATTTGTCACTGTCGGGGCGGGGGCCGTCGCCGTGGCAACGCTGCACAACCGGCAGCAGCGTCTCCGTAGTCTGCACCACGTGGTGTGGCGGTCAGCGCACGGTCCATTAAGCGGGAACGGTAATGGCCGCCACGGGGAGACGGATGGCCACGAAGAAACGCGTATCCCTCGATATATCCTCTCTATAATAGGATTTGTATTCCCGCATTCCAGAAAAAATATACACTTTCATCCCGGACGTATACACACATAACAATTGAAACGTGCCAGATTTACTCTTGAAGCACTTCCTTTATCCTCCTCGGTATTTTCTGAAACATACAAATATAGAAATACAAATTAATATTTTTAATTAGCAGCAAATAAGTAGGTACTGAAACAGTAAAACAAACACCTTACGAATCGTATTGCCAAAAATAAAATATAATCGGATTGTAACAGATGTCTCTTCAGTATCATAATAGATATTCATATCAAAAAGTATCACCGTGATGACAATAATAATAATAATAATAAAACTACCTACCTGCCTACCAAAATTGTAAAACACAAATACAACCAGCGAGTGTATATACTCGCATCTTACTGTTAGGTGTCGATTCTAATTCAATAGTAATAGTGTCGACCTATCTGTAAGTCGAAAATTTATTACGTCATTTCGATTCGAGATGTGTACATTCGAAATTTTGACTCGCGGTGATGTTTTTTGTTAACGACTGGGCACAATTAAAATGCACAAGTTCTAGTATAACAAGTTTTATACTGTTAAAGTGATGAGAGTGATCGATTCGAATTCGTTTACATCGTTTCTGAACGAATTTATAAAGACGACACAGGACACAGCAAGCGTTATAGATTTTAATTCAATTGTATAATAAAAAAATGTATACAATTTAAATTCGGATAGTATCAAATAAAACACTGATAATTACTTTGTTAATATCACTTTTAAAGGTGATATTAACAAAGTAATTATCAGTGTTTTATTTGTTAAAATGGAATATCAGAAAGTAACGGTAGAACGTGTTAATCGGATAGTATCTGTAGCAACAAGTGAAATGTTTCAGGGTATTCAGTCGAAGAGACAGTCTAAAAGCTGTTTTTTAGAGCTGAGCTTTCGCTAAAATTTATTATTAGCTTCATCAGGGCGCTCTACAACAAAGATTTAAATTAACAGTAAAAATTTTAACGTTACTTAACTCGGAATTATAACTTACCAATTGAGTGACTTGATGATTGTTCTGGAATTCCGTCCAGTCTGTTTCAAATGCAAGCGAAACAGAATTTTTAAAAATACCCAACTTTTCATTAACCAATCAATAGTTATATTTCTTTTAATAATAATACTTACTTCAAAAAATTCCCCTCTCAGTCCCATATCAGCTCAAATAGTTATGTATCGCTTGCTAAATATTGCAATAATGTTGATGAATCATCACAGTATGATTCAGATGTACACTTATTTAAAATTTAAATCATTTAAAGTTTAAGTGTCTTACACAACGGTGAAAAGTACTATAAAAAACGTTAAGGGCGCGCTACGAAAAAATCTGGAATGTTACGGCGCCGACGACGCGTTCATTTCGTTCATCTGAATCAATCCAATCGAATGAATCTGAATCATTCCGTTCGAAAAGATCCATTGGTTCATGAACGACGTTACGATGAACGAATTTTCACTCAAAAGATTCGTTCGTTCGTGAACGACACAACTCTACTGCTGAGGCAGAAAATTATTTTTCCTGTGCTGTTTCTTGACTAACCAAACCAAACCAAACTACAACTCAATCATATTAAATTAGAAACTTGAACCTACACACTCAGGAGGGTTCATGGTTTCCCATTCTGCATGACCCTATTAATCAAATAATCAAATCAATAGATTAATTTGCTCTCAAGACGAGAGTGACCTCGATTTCACAACCTTTTTTTCTACTAAAGAGTTTGTCCGAAGTGGTACTATATGTTGTAATAACGATTACATAACCTTCTTTGTTAATAAAACCTTATATTGTATATTTGTGAGAACAAATGTTAACAACATAATATTTTTTAAATAATTTGCAAAAGATTCCTCCTTGCGCTAAATTTTACTTCTCTGATATGTTATTATCTAATGGAGTGTATTTTATATTATTGTGTGTTTATATTGGTCGGACATCTAATTGGCTCAAAAACCAAAACAATCCGATTTTGAACTCAGTCTACCGATCTATCGAATTCGAATCGAAATTTTGTAGTTTAGTTTTACACAAAAATATAAAAATTTTGTTGCAAATCGTTTTTGATTTCAGTGAAAACACCGAGCAGCCTCTGTCCAGGTGTTTCGGCCCTGTTTGGGGCTTCATCAGCAGAAACGTAGCTCGAAATTTCCGCTGCAAACCAAAAACGACTTGACCAATTTATTCGCATTTGTCTATCCTACTGCACAAAGATATAAGTATAGAAAAATAAATAAAAATATTAAGTTTTCTTTCATCAACTTTAGGGTCGGCAAACATTAAATTGGTTAATGTTATTGAAAAGAAATGAATAAATTTTTGTCCAATCATGTATAATACGTTTAAATATGTATTCAGACGTTTATGTTTTTCAATTGAAAATTTCTGAAACACGTATTATTTTATAATTATCAAAACCTTGCTAAAAACACATGTTTTTAATCATTTATTTCCAATGAGATTATTTGATTTAAATTATTACACAAAAATATAAGTGAGTTATCTTAGCTATCACTGTGACATTTTAACTGAAACCAAAATAACCATTTTTTTCGTGGCCACCCTTAAGATTTTTTTTATTGCACTATACATTTTAATTAAATTTTTGTATTACACCTATGTGCTGTTTTTATTTTTATTTTTTTTTATTATAATGATTAATTTCGTTCTTTTTTTGATTATTTTACGAATAAATAAACTTTTACACATGTTTTTAGCAATTTCAATGACCTACCTAAATTCAGACGCATAAACCGAAATTTTTCACAACATTCTTCCAAAATGTACGCTAGTCCGTTGGCAGCACTTCTTCGTTTCAGGCTTGCGTCGACAGAACTATCAAAGGTTATACATAATTTGGTCTCTTTTTATTATCCAAAATAAAAAGCAAACGCAGGTATTTGGCATCAAAGCTAATTTTATGCTGACATGAAAAGAGAAGAAGTGGCGCTGTTAGCTGCACAACAAATCAGTATGGCAGTTTAAGAGCGTCAAAAATCTCCTTAAATGGGTAAGTATATTCGATCGCCAAAATTCGAAGTTAAGGTGTCATGTCTGAAATTAAACATGACCGGAACAGCTAGAAGTAAAGCAAAAATCCAAAAGAAATCCTTTTGTAAGGATCTTAAAGAATCTTTTCAAATAAAGCCTGTAAATCGATCAATAAATTTAAAAAACTAAGGCTAATTTGCTCAACTAACACACAGAATTTGATTTCAATACCATCAACCAGTTCAATATTGCTATTAAAAAAAAATCAAAGAAAGCGTCGTTGCTTCGCTGTTTGAAGCTAGAGTGTAGGTCATTGAAGTCTCCCAATTGCATTGCATCGCTTGACGTACAAAAATTTTTAATCCATCTGCCAAAATAGGAGAGTTATATAAAAAATACCATAACTGTAACTCACCCCGCTTTGCTTGCCACTCCAAAATTTTAATTAATTATAATTAGTTACTAATTAAAATGTAAAGATATTTGTCATCACCAGGGAAAAGAATTCGGGTCACTTGTTCCTCGAACGGAACGAAAATTTAGTACTCGGACTGTATCAGCCTCGCCCACAAGAATTTCTGAGAAGTACGAACGCTCGTATTGCACTCCTTCCCCTCCCATTCAATAATAATTCGATTCATAGGAGCCGCGGAAAGGTGGCGGGAGTATTTCGGCATAAAAAGCGTGCAACACTGAATTCTTTTTTCTGGTTATCACTGTCTTACCACAAACTAATTTAAATTTAAAGTGGGAATTGGAGATTTCGGTAAATCAGAGATGATTGTATGCCGCTCCGTGTGCAGATCAGAAAAATGCCGACTCTGTAATCAGATCGGAGGTTACGTGGTAAAGCAGCTTTAGCTGAACTCCTCCGCCTCCGTTTACCTACTTTTTTTAAATTGTAATTGTTTGCTTTTCACCATTTAAGTGAGTTTATTATTATTATTAAAAGATAAAATAGCGACATCTTACGATCGCTTTTTGACCTGACATTGCAGTAGGATAGACAAATTGAAGCGGGATTTGGTCCTAATAAGTCCCCTATGCAAGGCGGCCATGCTTGCTGTCAAAGCATAATGAAAGTTTTTAGAAAAATTTTGTGCAAATCGTTTTTGATTGCAGTGAAAATCTCGAGCAGCCTCTGGACAGCTGTTTCGGCCCTGCTTGGGGCTTCTTCAGCAGAGACGTAGCTCGACATTCCCACTGCAATCAAAAACGATTTGCACAATTTTTTTTTATTATTGTTATTATGATTAGAAATTAAAAACGCAACCGACTGGTCGAAAATTCTTAAACTTGTGACTTCACACGAGAAAAGGCGTCAACGCATTTCACGTACAGTCATGCTTTTTAGTAATGTCTCCCGTATAAGCACTAAATTGCGACTCGATGCCTTGTGACCATTTTAATAGATAAACAGACAAGCAAATGAGATAAATTTGTTTACGTTTTAGATCGCTTAGATAGGTTAGATCGAGTTAAAAGTTTATTGGGAAAAATTAATGAAAAGCATACCTTACAAATCATAATAGTGATCATATCAAGGATGATCAACATCAAGCTTACAAAAGTTGATACAAGAAAGAATCTACTACGAGAAAAAGCGGTAAGTTTTAAAATTCAACTTTAAGAGAATTTTTACAAATAATTCTTCTAGCTTCTAGCTGAAATGCAACTTGTAAGTTCCTGTGTCACGTGACCTACAGAGGCGTGTTCGTGACGGAATAGTTCCAAAGAACTATTCACTTCAAATGAACTCGACGAACTGTTTCATTATGGCATTACAATATTTTTCGTTTGTTCATTTTGCACTGTGAACTGTAAAGAAGCGTTTTCGACTTAGAGCAATCTAATTCGCACTAGAGCTACGCCCAGCCGGAGCAGTTCATAACATAATTGAGCTTTGTCGAATTAGATGTGCTGCTTGAACACCATACGCATCCCCTCTGCAATGCTCTATTTTTTTGCACTGTAAAAATCTTGCTCCGTTTCAACGCAATCTGGCTTATTCGAACGTGCGAATTTTTGATTCCCGAACGAGCTAAAGCCGTTCGAATATGAATATGCTCTTTCTGCGCATGTGTAACATGATCTGGAGCTGCTCTGAACAGTCACTCTCCTGATTTGAAATCGGAAATCGATTAACCTTCAGCTGGACATCTTGCTATTTGGTATGCTAGACATTTATGTAATAAGGAGCACCTTTCGTGCGTGTTTAATTTGCTATTGCAGGCAAGCAACTTCGTATCTTATGAAACTGCACTCTGCAATAAAGTCTACACGTTCGCAAAACAAAAATCATTCGTTGTTTGTTCGCCATTCTCGATTCAGAGCTATTCATTCATACAATAAGCAGGTAGTAGCAATAAAGTTTAAGCAAAACAACAACTGTTCATTTTAGCGAATGGTTCGTGAATGGACCATACGTATGAACAACTATAGTCTGTAGTACTTCCAATCACCAAGGAGCGGATGACCTTAAGGTTATTCAAACCGTAATCATTATATTAAAATTATTTTTATGTAATCTTGTAAGTAAATTTATTGTATATTATATATACATCATTCAACGACTTATAAGGTCTCGGGCAATGCAAATCGCCTGCATTCGTCATCAAAAACCTCAATTCCGCCACTCACTGCTTATCACCAATATAAAGTCACCAAATTGTGTCAAGACAATTTTGGGTTCTATTAACATAAAGAAAATCTTAGAGAAGAATTAACAATGACAAGTGTCTTGTGACTTTAAACATGACCTAAAACTGCTATTTTTCAAAAGTGGTATACCTCTCATTCAGTCGTTATCCAACTTACCCTCGTCCGTTGCTGGGTAAATTTACATTTTCAGGTTTACACACACACACACATACACATGCAACATACATACAGCAGAGTCAATTTACGTGGTCGTTCCGGGGCGCACGCCCCGCAATGAAATTAAAACGTGCCTTTAATTTTTAAGCGGGCGTTCTTGCAGCCGCCATCGCTGTTTGGGAGCCGTCGCCGGGGTCGGCGGGCGGCGGTAATTACGAGAGGAGAGATCGCGAATGTGCGCGCCGCCGGATTTATTATCTGTTTGCAGGCCGATCCGAATATTAAACATCGATTTGCATTCATAATTCAGGAGGAAAATTCGGGAGTTTCCACGGCTGGCCGGCCGGCTCGCGCTAATCCGACATCTCCGGCCTCGTTAAAAATTGTTTTACGGCGGACGAGTCGTTAAAATTTAACGGGCAGTATAAGGTCGTAAATGCGGTAATCGACGTGTAGGTGTTGGATTCGAGAATTTCTTTTTTTTTCTATAAGAAGAGCCTATTCTTCAGTTCAGAAGAACGGTTCAAAGTTCTTCTGTAGAACTGTTATACAGATAATGGCGTAAATATCATAATCCCGGCGATAATAACAGTTAACTTTAAGCCTCCATTCAAATTTAAATTCTCAAGCAATTCAAGCAATTGATCGCCAGATTGATTGTAAATCAAAGACATAATTATGGACGTGCGACGCTGAGGAAAATGGATTTTAAAAACTAATGAGCTTTAAACTGATCTATTCGTACCTCGGTTCGAGTAATTATCAAACGATTTCTTTAGTATACGATTATTAGATTATTATTAGATTTTTGCGAGGGAGAAATTAAATTGCGTTTAACGCTATTGGACTTTCTTTACGTCATGTGATACTCGATGGTTCCTCCTGATGTCATGATGTTTCCAGTTCGTGCAAACCCCTCCTTCGAACATTAGTAGGCAAGGCTGGTGTTACGAACTTATTGTCTTAGATTTAAGATTCGAATTTAGAAATGTAATAAAAGTAGTGTTTAAACAGAATTTAATATTTTCTTACGACAAATTTACCTGTAAGGCCGCCCAACGTCCGGCCTATGTTATTGACAGATTTTCGTTGTGAACTCATTTAGATTCACTTCTTAGATTGTTTGTTAGTAAAATTCTACATTTCGTTTCCGAAAATGTTTAACTAAATTGCTTTTGGATGGTCTAGGAACAATAGAAACTATTATGCAGCCGCTCTGGGAAAATATCTCCTAACCAATCAAATTTTGCACGTCCTTTGCATTCCGTTTTCCAGAGAAATTTTTTGGTTGTTTGAATGTTTCATTTTCGAATTCAGTTTGACGTAGCGAATTGTCCGGTTCGGTTCCGGTGCCATCGCCCGCAGACTAGTAGGCTCGTAGCTCATTAGTCTAACCCAACTCAACCCGACCCAACCTTTTTTTTATAATTGAAGTTTGTTCTTGTCCGATGAAAATAGTAAGTACAAAGTTTTTTTAATCTCAAACCGGACAGAAAAATGAAGAGAAACACACTCAACGTTTCGCTATAGATTTAAATAAATAAATCTATAGCGAAACGTTGAGTGTGTTTCCCTTCATTTTTCTGTCCGGTTTGAGATTAAAAAAACTTTGTACTTACTATTTTTTATAGAGATTTGGAGAACACTTCCGAGTATATTGGAGTTGTGTTGGATTCACCCCGACATCTCTGTTCGCGGCGCCTACCAACTAAACTCTCTTTCGTCGTTCTGCGAAGGAGGAACCGCCTCTTGGCATTTCTTCCCCTTCGCATGTCTTCCCTTCCTTCCACTTTGTCTCTCTTTTGTCCCCTCCTTTCCCTCATCTTCTTTTTCATCCTCTTCTTTTTTCTCTTCTTCCCCATCCTCTTCTTTCCTATCCTCTTCTTTCCCATCCTCTTCTTCTTCCTCCTTTCTCTTCTCATCCTTCCTTCGGCCTCAAGGCTTACGCCTTCTTTCTCTTTTAATCCTCATCCTGTCCTACTTCTCTGTCCTCTGAGCCCCTCTCAGATGCCACTTGCACCCTTCACGTAATTCTCTGTCTTCGACGTTCTTCTTGGCATTTGCCCTTCATTGTTTCCCTTAAGATTGCGCCATGAGGGCCTCCCACAGTTGTTCTCCTTTTATCTCAGTTCGTCCGCCACGTTTCATTTGGTAATTTGCACCCCTACATCCAACTGTATTTATAGCCGTAGATTTTGCCACCTCGGGCAGATAAATAGTGTACGTTCCGGCGTGTCATTGCCTTCTTCGCAGAACCAACATTCTGCTGTCTTCAGATTCTTGCACTCTTTCAGGTGCTTCAATTTCAAGTTCTCGTGAACCGTTTTAAAGAAGATTCACAACAGGCGGCGTGAATTAATTTTGTGCACGTGATTGCATCACCGGGTTCGATAAATCAAACGAATACGAAAACGCTGGTTTTGCTTTATTAACTTGTAATGTGCGAGGAGCAAGTGAGTCGTTCAGCGATATCCCCAGGGCCTGGTTGGTGTTGGTATCCCAGCATTTCGCCTCGTGGCCGTTCTGAAGGTCGGTTTTTTGTTGGGTTGAGTTTTTACGTGGCCCTGGAAGATTGAAAGCTCGTCAGGGCTTGTGTCTGCCTCGTTCTTGGAGTTCAAGACACGTGTGCTTGTGACTGTTACTCTCTCTTTTCGTACAAGTCATTATTGTCGAACGTCCCTTGCCTTACTGGCTTCTGGTTACGCTCGGCTCACTTTTTGCTACGGCCTTTAGTTAGACGTTGTAAGTAAGGCGTGATTCGAATAATTCTTGTACGCGGTCGACGCTGATCCGTTCGGACCGCCGTCTACTAAGGACCTTTCCTTACGACGACCACCACAATTGACGACTTTCGATTCATTGGTTAAAAAAACGACGCTTTTTCGACGTTCTACGATTCCGGGGATTCCTGGGAAGACTCCGATTATGTTGTGGTTACGACTCTGTGCCGATTTTGTTTGAAGAATTGTTTAGTTCAGTTTAACTTACGCTTTAATTATTGTAAGGCTTTTGACAGATCTGCCATTGGTTAGTTTGACTATTTGAAATTTGTTGCAATATTTAAGTTTGTTTGTAAATATTTATTTTATGTACATTCTTTAACTCTTAACTGGCAGAATGCTGATCAAATAACTCTTTTTGCATTGTTAGTTCGAGTTGGAGTCATTTCCTTCCATTTTGGGTGAAAATGCACCTTGCAATCTGGACACACAGGATCTAGGTTTCAGAGTATCAAAAAAAAGGCGTCGACCGACGGTGGAATGTAATGGTCGTTTAGATTTTCTAATCAATTTGAGAAGTTGGTTTTAAGCCGAAACCTCAGCTAATCAAATGGCGTCATGAGAATCGCTTTTTCTTTTCATATTTCCTCGGATAACTTCCGGCAGTAAGCGTTCGGCGGGCACCATAAAAAGTCCGAAAAACAAGTCGAATTATCGAAGTGCTGATCTGGATGTTCGGGGACTTACTTACATTGTTGCTGAACATCGATTCGGCTGGGTCGTGAGGGGGCGAGCGCGGGGGGCCGGGTGCAAGGGGGCCGGTAAGGCCGTCCGTTCCTTTGACAAAGGTCAACCGCAACTTTAACGATTCGTGCCGTCGTCGAACATGTGCATTTTATTGGTCCGAAATTGATTGCCGAAAATATTAAAGTTTCACCGCAAAGGTGGCGACGGGCGGCGGCGGTGTCGAGGCATTTGCGTACTTTTGCACGCAATTACCGAAACTAGTGCTCGTGTTTTATCGACGGCGGATGATTTATTCATTATTTTGTTACTACCAATGGATTACAACGAGTTGGTTGCTGCAGTCGTTAGTGGCTCGTAAAATGACGCCTTCGGCGCGGCGTCGTCGTCGAAAATTCGAAAATTCCACGCTGTTACTGGAAGCGATTGCAGATTGTGCTAATTTCAATATAATTAGATATTTATGCGTCCCTGTCCGGCAGGAATGAGCTCGGCCCACGCTCTCAACACACCGAGCCGTACAACAGCATGCCAGTGGACGTCTAACTAATGGCTTTCGTATCACGATTTCGTTATGTGATGGCCTTGCGAAATGGAATTGCAATTTTCTAGTCTAACTAATGTTTCGTAATTAAGCAAAAATGCCGAACGAGATTTAGTACCGGCTGCTCTCTCTCTCTCTGCATTCTGCTTCCCGGACTTTAATTGCCGGCAATGAATGCAACAATCGCCTCTTTTTTTTGTTTCATCTCCGTCTTTCATTGCCGAGAATTTACAACGACGAAACGATAGTAACAACAGATTGTAAACGATATTAAATTTATGTTACCGCTCACATAAAAACGATGTAAATAGAATAATCTACAAAAAAAAAATCATAATTTATAGTATCAACCTAATCCGATATAATTTTTTTGAATAAATGAATATAAGAATTCGCAATTAATCTCACTCTCTTTTGAAATCTTTGGTTTCTTGTTTAAATCACTGGAAAAAGTTGCAAGAGGACAGTACTGAACCACAGGATCATACAAAAACAGTACACATTTCTGCTTATTTCAATGAAAAAATCTCCAAAAGTATTCATTAAAGCCAGAAGTAGTTTAATACATGAAACATTCTGTCTAGTGATATTTTCTTTCACACAGAAGAACCACTGTCTTCCCCGCAGAGAACTCGCCCAACAGATTTCGCACATTGGATGAAATACGATATTCAGTCAGATCTTTAAACTTCACTCTTTGATGCTGTGCTGAAGTGAAAAACTGTCGATGCAATGGTCAAGCATGAGTTCGAAAGCGCGTGGGAAAGTAAGGAAACATCCCCAAGTAACATCACCAGGCCACCTAGCGGACGGATGTATTTGTGGTAAAAGCGTCTCGAGGGAAGGCGGGGAGTTGCAGCTTGAATGTTATTAAAAACCTTCAACAGTTGAATTAACGGTTTGTAATTACGCGATCCTCGAATCAGCTTAAAGAAAAAGCTCTTGTCTTCTCTCGTTCCAGGCGATTCTAAATTGAACTTCGAATTCAAACTTTTTTTATTTAAATTCAGTAATTTTCCCGAAGTTTGATAATAGGCAGCGGAGGCAAGAGCTTTCCCCGCGCATACTGTATTTAAACCGTCTGAACAGAATTCTCATTTGTTTTTATATAAAATTATTGTGTCCCTTAAATAACAGATACGAGAAGATTTATTTAGACTCCGATTGGTAAGTCGGTTTAATATCGCTTGATAAACTAATCACAGCGATTGATACATCAACCCTTATCTCTCTCTCACTCCCTTTTTATCAAGAGCGCAAAAATAATTTTCTTGAATAGCGTGCTCTATATTTTTCTATCCTTAGCGAATCGAAGGGCTGACGTATCAAAAAGAAAATTAAGAGATTTTAACTAAAAAGGTGCTGTGTTATATGTGTGTGTGCTGTAACCAGACGGCGGGATTTCAGGCTCTTTTTCTAATCGACCGATGCATTATGTACTGCTAAGTCAACGCCCTCTTCATACAGGCCTGTTTCATGAAGTAGGAGAATGTGACAAGGTAATCGCCAAGCCAACTCCTGCTATGAACTTCAAAACGTATGTCTTAGCTTGACTGGAAAATAAATTATTGCTCTTAAAACTGACAGTTGTTAAAACTTGGGTCACGTTTATACGTCTCCAGTAATACGTTGACCAATCACAGTTCGCCTTTGCCTGCATAATCACATGCTCATGTCGATAAAAACAAACAGTGATTGGCTAGCGTATCACCGAAGATGTATAAACGGAAAGCTCTAAACATACTCCAAGAATTAAGCGGTTCAAAAATGATAAACTAATAACACTTCTGCTCTAAAGGAACCTCAAATTAAAACAAGAAAACTGAAAAAAGTAAACAAACAGGTGTAAAAGGGACTTCAAAGAAATATATAAATTACATAGAAAAACCGAAAAAAAATTATGCAAACGGGGAGCGATGTTCTCAGGACGGCAGATAATGAATCTTCTCCTGTCGGGCGTTGGCTTGTTCTCGAAGCGTCAACGTCACAGAAAAAAGCGGAGATGGAATGCGGCGTCGGATTCACCAGCTTGTTCCAAAACGGCTTTCTCACAATCAGGGGGGGAGGGGTAGTAAGTAGACCCCGTACAAGTTGCTTTAGAAAAGGGGAAACAACATAAAATTAATAAAACGCCACGAACAAAACGAAAACGCCGTCAACAAATGGCGCACGTACAGCAGAGGCGTGGAAGGATAAAAAAATACTCACCTCGTGGGTGATCCAACAATAAAGTAAACAATCAGGTGTAAAAGGGACTTCAAAAAAATATATAAATTACACAGAAAAACAAAAAAAAATTATGCAAACGGGGAGCGATGTTCTCAGGACGGCAGGTAATGAATCTTCTCCTGTCGGGCGTTGGCTTGTTCTCGAAGCGTCAACGTAACAGAAAAAAGCGGAGATGGAATGCGGCGTCGGATTCACCAGCTTGTTCCAAAACGGCTTTCTCACAATCAGGGGGGAGGGGTAGTAAATAGGCCCCGTACAGGTTGGTTTAGAAAAGGGGAAACAACTCAAATTAATAAAACGCCCCGAACAAAACGAAAACGCCGTCAACAAATGGCGCACGTACAGCAGAGGCGTGGAAGGATAAAAAAATACTCACCTCGTGGGTGATCCAACAAGAAAGTAAACAATCGGGTGTAAAAGGGACTTCAAAAAAATATATAAATTACATAGAAAAACCGGAAAAAAATTATGCAAACGGGGAGCGATGTTCTCAGGACGGCAGATAATGAATCTTCTCCTGTCGGGCGTTGGCTTGTTCTCAAAGCGTCAACGTCACAGAAAAAAGCGGAGATGGAATGCGGCGTCGGATTCATCAGCTTGTTCCAAAACGGCTTTCTCACAATTAGGGGGGGACGGGTAGTAGGTAGACCCCGTACAAGTTGCTTTAGAAAAGGGGAAACAACATCAAGTTAATAAAACGCCACGAACAAAACGAAAACGCCGTCAACAAATGGCGCACGTGCAGCAGAGGCGTGGAAGGATAAAAAAATACTCTCCTCGTCGGTGATCCAACGAGCCTCAAGAAGAAGATTGCGTCGGCGATCCGCAGCTGCCCCAAAAGCAAACGGGGAAAACTCCCTCGAGGTGACAGGGCCGGAAAACGGGGGTCCACTCAAACTTTTAAAACAGCAAACAAAATCGACCGACCACCTCGAGTCAAGTCACGCCAAGCAGTGTACCCGCGCGCACCCAGCGCGTCACTAATTTGCCTCAAAACGGAGCGTCATACGCAATCTAACGGCAAAAAGCGAAAGTCGCTCCGAAAATTACAATCACATCCCTCCAACATTTTCATTTATTTTTTCTATGAAATGTATTTTTTCTATGAAATGTATTTTTTCTATGAAATGTATTTTTTCTATGAAATGTACTTTTTTCTATGAAATGTAATAATTATTTGCTCGTGTCACAACGACAATATTTTATTACATACACTTGTTTTTCTATTTTATTTTTGTTTATTATGGCGTTGGTTGAGTGGTCGAGCAACAATTTTGCTGAACTCCGCCAACAGAAATAAAATCGATATTTATTTGTCCGTTTATTTATTTAAAGACCTGCGTATGCGTCCATTTAAAATGCAGGTCTTCCAACTAGCAGATTATCAGAGACGAACTTGGTTGCCGTTGGTTTGTTCAGGATCTATTCAGAGGAAGCATGGTTTCATCTTTCTGGGTAAGTCAGTTAACAGAATTTTAGGTTGTGAAGTACAGACAATCTTCACTAAAATGGGGAGGTTGTTAGTGAAGATTGTCTGTCTGATTAAAAGGCAAGAGTTGTCTGTACTTAGGTTCTTCTGTAAAAATACGTACAATAAAAGTTGAAGAATGGATTGCAATCTCCCCAAGATGATTAACTGGTCCGATATTTTTTGAGAAAAACGGTATAGGAACAACATCTCAGCTGTTTTCGTCTGATTTTTGACATTTCTGTTAACTACTGCTGAATTCGCTACCGCTTAATAGGTAATTACATAAATGCATAATTGAATAACGGCTGGATAAGATGGGCGCTAAAACCACATTAATTATGAGTAGTGAAATGCGTTAAATAAATAAATTACGTCTACAGGGAACAAGATCAGAAGAATAATTTATTGTTAGTCAATAAATGAAGTTATTCATATATGTATGTATTAAAATAACCTAGGCTTGCGAGTCATAACATAACACGCTTTATAAAACAAGAACGCGACGATAATAAATAAGGCGAGCGCGCATAGACAATGAGAAAATAAATACAAGTCGTCGTCTCGGCGTCGTCGGAGAGAACGAGCAACGAGCAAGCGCGCGAGAATTTTATTGTTATTATTATTTTACGTTAATTATTTTATACCCGAGCGGAGCGTTTAGCGAGATAGCCTGGCGAAGGAGAATGGCCGAGTTTTATTTCGTCACATAACGTAACGATCCACTCTCGTCGCTTTACGAGCTTTATCTGTCCATTGTAGCTACTTGTACATCAGTTTACTGCATTTGCCTTTAGATAACGGCAGGATACTTTTATGGTATAATAACGGCCGCGAAAGTGGGTTATTAAATATTTTACGATTCCCGAATTGTTCAACGAAGAAAGACAGGCCGCGCCACCTCTCAACCGACGGAAACACCATTCGGATAATGCAAAGATCCAAACCAGGACTTCACTTCTGTGTTTTCATTTAATTATCCAACCATTCACTTTATTTCCTTTGAAAATAAATTTTGTAAATACTGATATACTTCCTAAATTAGTTTAATTTAAAAAGTAGTTAAGCCTTCTTAAAGAGTCTTCACCGTTCATTTTCGTTCACAGGAAGCTTTGTTCAAGAGATCCCCTACACCTACATGTCATTTTTTAACATCATTCATGTTCCCTAATATATACCATTAACGGACAGCTCTATTTGATAATTAAAGATTTTATTTGTTTCTTAACTATTTGTTTCATGGACTGCAATTGATTGCGCATTGCTGAAAACTGTTAAAAAATTCAAAAGAGCAAATCTGCTAACTTGCCGCCGAAGCAATGCGACTGGTCATGTAAATGTGAATATAACCACCTACGTTAGATCTAAAAGAAATAACAAAACAGAAAAACATGCAACCGGGAAGCCTAAAATATCATACTTATAGTGATCCGCGGCAGAAATAATACAGCTGATGAACCCGACAGAATAACCAACTTTTGCTTGCGACTCTTTTTGCTTAATTCGAGCAATTAATTCAAGAAATGGCAATAGGACTGAGATCCTCATAGAATTAGCCTTACAACATTGTTAATTTAACTGAAAACTTCCATTTTGTTTCACCCTCTTCTGGACAAGGACTTCGTCCCTACGAGATATTTCCAAATGTTGAAAGTAAAAGCTGAGTTACAGTTAACAATATCACGTTTGAAAAATCATGTTCTAAATACGTTTTTTACTTTTGGATTTACATAAAATTCAACGAACGTATGTTAGGCAAAGTTGCATTTCACGGGTGCGGTTATCGACACGGATCTAAAATGAATGACCGACCGACGAAGGCAGATCAAAGCCTCTTCGTTCAAGGAACGTACGCAAATTAACGTTGTACCAGAGGGAATTCTACGTACTTGCAGTGCTGCACCAGCGGGTCTTATTTCATTAAAAGCAATTAACGCGCTCACTCTTTAATTGTTTATTGTCTATTTTGACATTCACTCTTTAGATCCACACTTTTAGAAAACGCACTTTTTGGCATCCGGAATGGGTGGTATAACTTAGTAAATCAATGGGGACAAAATTATCATTCAGTCAGTTATTAGTAATTAGGCTGTTGATACTGAATTGTGAGTTAGTTGTAAAATTCATTGATATAATTAGTTTATGTATGTATTGATGAATTTTATTTGAGACTTCTGAAATGATCCGGGGGGCGGCGTTTGATCGAGTGCGGTCCAAAGAGGCGAGGTAATGTAGACCTTAAATTAATTATTACTTTCCGTTCGCCAAAGTCCTGCCCTGCAACCTGCAAACTGCTCAATGTAAGGGGAAAATGTCACGTAGTGGCGCCTCCTTTTAATATAACTACTCTCTTACCCCGTAACATGATACAGGCGCACTTAAAGGAGAACAATTCATTTCTTTTAGGAAACTCACGTTTTGCATAAAAATCTTAGCGTATCGGTGACATGATGAAGCCGCCCTAGACAGAAGTCCCGGTTCTTTTTATATCGTAACAACTCGTCTAGTATGGTGACAATATGTGCGTTTGTTTGCTCCATGTGACGTCATTAAACCAAGTTGGTGACGTTTATAAATGCAGCTCTTGTCCAAATCCTCTCTTTTTCGGTTTAGTTTAGGGTATGTACATATGTAGATGGTGTAAACATGATACGCATCACAAATTACGAAACGACCATAAAGAATATAACTAGTGCTCTACGTTCAGCCTATCGATACGTTTGAGGTTATGAACACATGCTCGACCATCGAGCAGAATAGAACTAATGCTCTACGTTCAGCCTATCGATACGTTTGAGGTTATGAACAGCTGCTCGACCATCGAGCAGAATAGACCTAATGCTCTACGTTCAGCCTATCGATACGTTTGAGGTTATGAACACCTGCTCGACCATCGAGGTGGTGAATATAGAATATGTTCTTGTTGTATTTACAGTGGGCGAACAAATATTTTGCGAAACTAGTCTACACTGCTCCAAATACAAACAAAGGCGCTACATTTAGATCAAATGAGAGCAGACTATAAGGGCAGACAAGCCAATACATGTAATATTATTAGTAAGATTCAGGATTTCAGTGGATTCATGCTAATGGAAAAAGATATTTAGATACGCCAGGCAAATACGAGTATATAGAATTTGAGCAAGAAACTCTTCATACCTAGCAAACAAACAAAGGATATGACAAACACCATCGGATTGTTGAAGAATGCGGGTCGTTATAATTTGATGGTCGGGAGTTGAGATAATCGAAGAAATTTGATAGAGATCGTGAAGATAACAGAATCAACTGTTAGTTTGTCGTCAGAGGCCGTACTGACCATTGCCCTGCCATCTCACCAAACGTTTGGTGCAAACCCCGGAACATACACTTTTTATGTGCGATAAATGAAACCGCGCAAGAAAAGCTTGCTTCACCGTAGAGAAGCAAGACAACAAAGGATAGGCTGATTGTTGTTGCGTGGTTGCTAAGTGAATTTTTGCGCAGTATTTTGTTGCTACAATCTACGTCGGGTTTCTTTAGGTATTAAGAAACTAAGTACTTCAAGAAACCGAAAACTTAGTTGCTACCTACCTGAGCAGAAGCAAGATTTCTGCCGAGGAAATTAACGTACAGCACAGCCAGCAGTTCCAGTCGTGATGGCTGTGGGTGTTATTTAAACGCGACAAAAATGAGCGCCACCTAATCTTAACCAGAGACGAGGAGAGGATCAGCGTAAGAGGAAGATGACTCAAATTATGCAATAATGGTTTGATCAGAAAATATTCATTAGCAACAAATACAGAAACGTTTCAAAAAAAAAACAAGACAGTAAGAGCAAAACATGACTATAGGAAGTGTGTAAACAGAATGACGGTATGTACAGTGCTTCACGCGCCAATAGATATGTATGCGCCTTCAATATTTCCAAAATAGCTTTACTAAAATTTAAATATAACCAGCATCAAAAGTAAAATAAAAGGTAAAGTGGTATACTAATTGAAACAAAGCGTGAAATCAAACAAACCTGAAAGCAAATTTAAAATAACCAGTTAGCGGATCCGTCAAGAAGTTATACAGTAATTAACAAAGAAAACCAAAGTTACTGGCGTAAAAACGTTAATTCAATGGCGTCAAGCGTCTTAATCGAATAATCTCCAACGAATCACCGCGCAAGATTCGGTCAAACGCCGTACGTCCCAGCTGTTTAACATGGCTCAATGGTCGCTTTCAAAAGATGATGCAATCTTACCTAAAAATATAATCTCCGAAGCATATTATTTATTTAAAACCACAAAAGAGTGCCAACGCATCGAGAATTTCACACTAATTTATGGCCGGAGAATTTTAAAACAAAATCTCAAATAAGTTACTGGCGTAAAGCGCCCAAGCAAAACGTTAATTAAATGGTGTCAAGCATCTTAATCGAATAATCACCAACGAATCACCGCGCAAGATTCGTTCAAACGCCGTACCTCCCGCCTTATTAACATGGCTCAATGGTCGCTTTCAAAAGATGATGCAATCTTACCTAAAAATATAATCTCCGAGGCATACTATTTATTTAAAACCACAAGAGAGTGCCAACGCATCGAGAATTTCACACTAATTTATGACCGGAGTATTTTAAAAGAAAATCTCAAATAAGTTACTGGCGTAAAGCGCCCAAGCAAAACGTTAATTAAATGGTGTCAAGCGTCTTAATCGAATAATCACCAACGAATCACCGCGCAAGATTCGGTCAAACGCCGTACCTCCCACCTGATTAACATGGCTCAATGCTTTCAAACGATGATGCCATCTTACCTAAAAATATAATCTCCGAAGCATATTATTTATTTAAAACCACAAAAGTGTGCCAATGCATCGAGAATTTCACACTAATTTATGACCGGAGTATTTTAAAAGAAAATCTCAAATAAGTTACTGGCGTAAAGCGCCCAAGCAAAACGTTAATTAAATGGTGTCAAGCGTCTTAATCGAATAATCACCAACGAATCACCGCGCAAGATTCGTTTAAACGCCGTACCTCCCGCCTTATTAACATGGCTCAATGGTCGCTTTCAAAAGATGATGCAATCTTACCTAAAAATATAATCTCCGAGGCATACTATTTATTTAAAACCACAAAAGAGTGCCAACGCATCGAGAATTTCACACTAATTTATGGCCGGAGTATTTTAAAACAAAATCCCAAACAACGTCTAAAATAAAACGCAAGGCGTGAGATCAATTGAGGTTCGCTAAATTAATCATTCCAGCGACGACGAAAGCAGAAGTAAAAAGCATATTGCAATAAAATTCCGATGAACTGGGTGCGGCAAATGAGGCGTTTTAAACATTGCGAAATCAGAAATAAATGCGAGTCGAACGGAATTCACAGTTCGTTCTCTAAAAGCGGTTTTCACACCAGTTTCTGGTGCAGCCGAAAGCTAGAAGGTGTGTGGCGACTACGACGTTAACGGTACGGTCTTGTTTAAAAATAATGTTTCCCTTAAGAAACAAGGCAAACAAACACGTATTGAATTTTATTTCATTTTCATGTTTGGTTATATACGAGCGCCGGATCCGGCAGAACTCATGAGCGGTAGATTATTTTTAGACCGGACCAGGAGTATGTCAGGAGTCTTCCCAGTATTGGGGGCGAGATTTCCAGGATTCGAAACGAGTTTTACCGTTTTGGGCGTGATGTTGGCGAAAGCTCATCGCGATACACTCGGTTATATGCGTTATCATCTAAAGTTAGCGATGAATCTCATATGGAAATTTTTGTGTATCACGTATGCTCGTTACAATATTGTTCTTCTTTTGCTTTCTTTTCTCCTGAAAGTTAGTTATTTCTGATGTTTCAGAAAACTGATTTACCTATCTATATATTTTGATTTATTATAGTTGGGAATTTTTATGTTTCCGTAAAACTGTGTTGATGGTGAATTTCCAAGGTATAGAAGAACTTGCATCGTCATTCCTCGCTCCTCGTCGAGGAGATGATCGCGTAGGAAGCGGTATAAATTACGTGCACGACAATACTTCCACCGTATAATGCTAACTTAATCACCCCGAAACATTAGACTATTGTCCCGGTGCACCCCTTGCATTAGTCCCGTATTGATTACGGGCTCCGCTTTCACAAATCTTGTTTTCTTTGAGGATTGCGCCGAACAATATCACGACACAGGATCAGGCTCAACAGCGCCTTGTTTATCTACAATAACAGCATCACCACAAACAACATCGGTAACTTGATGACTTTTTTTTCTTCTTGTTCTTCTGCTCTGCGTCAGTGTATTTAAGATCTGCTTCGTAATTGCGCATTAAAACCAGCAATAATACATTCGCTGTTCAAACAAAGAGGTGGGTAAGAGAAGTTTTCTAACAGGTGCTGCCTCGCAATCTAAATGCAAATCGTAAAGATCAGGCAAAAGCAGGTGATAACGACAAATTTTTAAGATATATCACGTTTCATAACTTCCTGCTCACTTCAGGGTAAAAACATGTAGGTATAACATACTCGGCGCAAGCACGTCGAAAACAAGTTCCCGCCAGATCCGTATCGCGAGCCAATTTCGACTCCGGTGTTAATAAAATCGTGTTCATGGGCGCGCATGAATAATTCATGCGGAATTTTCTTTCCCATCGATTTCGGATTCGCCGCGCTCCCCCCCGCCACCGCCGCCGCCGCGCCGCCTTTTTTGCAAGTTCCCGTTACATTAATCGAAAATTTGAAATATGCGTTCCGCCGCCGAGCCGAATTCCGTCGTCCTCTTTTTCCTTTCGTCGAGCGGGACGGGGCGCGAAACGGAATTACGAAAATTTATTACCAAACCAACGAAAAGAAAGGTTAGTGCCTACAGGATTACAACAAAAGGCATTTTTGAATTAATTTTGCTAAATTTTTACCTCTCATTCTTTGTATCAAGGTCAGAGGATACCGTAGAAGTAACAGTGACATCAAAAATGAATTCAACCCACATGACCAATTTGAATTAGGTTTTATCTTATCAGAAGTGGCAAAACTGAGAAAAATGACGGTCCTGTCAATGACAAATATACGCTAATTAAGCGTACATTTGTCACTGACTTTTATTCAGTTGTATTATATTTTGATTTACTTGTGTTGGTGGATTTCATGCATTCACGGCGAAATCTCATGGGTTGAAATCATTTCTGATGTCCCTGTATAAAAATAATAAATAAAAATTTTAATATCGGTCAAGATCCTGCTACTGTCCCCGCCAGGAAAACGTGGATACTTCTTTTTGACGTGTATTTAATGATACTAAAACTTTTGCCGAGTAGCTATAATTACTACAACCGTCAGTTGCGAATGACAAAAAGAAATTAGCTTTTTTTAAACATAAATTCATTTTCCATTTTTGTCTTAGCTATGGCTAACATGACCAATATTTTTCAAATTGAAATAATGACTTAACTTTATTATTAATTATTGCCTGTCATCCGTAAGTATCAATTCATATTTACAGCCATCCAGCAAATTTCTTAGCATTATTAAATTTCCATCCAAATGAAAGCAATACAGTCGACAATCCAAACGTTGCGTCCAACTACGTATCAGTGTAAACGTTCCTTTAAAATATACATGAAACATCCCAAGGATAAATGCCCACAACAAAAGCCTAATTAAAGAATAAGGAAACAAATATTACGGACTAATATCCGCACAGAAACCGTTGCTATTTGATAACAGAAGTTATCAGGTAATTGTGACCAACGATTTCTGTGCGCAAATTAGTCAGTAATGTTTGTTTGTCAGGCTTTGAAAAGCATCGTTAAGTGAATGCTTTGTTTTGCGTACAACACGGAGTAAGTACCAAGTTCCAAGCTTGAGTGAACAACAAAATTACTACGAAACCCTATACTCTTAGCGAAACTACTGAGGCGATTGTACTTGGTCCAACGCGGAGTCCGAATTCAAAATACGAAAGTAAGTCCCATTCGAACAAGGAAATGAACGGCGACGTAAAGTGGCTCATTTCCGTCAACAGCCATCTTGGATGCATTTAGCGTCGTTGTGAAAGTTTACACCGTACCAACAGGAAGGTCAAAACAGGACTGTAAATATTTCGGCGAAGTAGGGACCGATACATCGCAAGTTTTTAGCTCCCGACGTTCCTACAGAAAAAGACTGAAACACGTCAAATGAATTTCGGCCCAGGAACCTGGAACCCTCCTCAACAAAAAAAGTCAACCAATCAATAGTACACATTGCGGTGATAATTACCTTGGTGCAGTTTTTAAACAACGACGAACACAGCAAGGCCTAACGAGTTCGATACAAGGGAACGTGTCGAGCGAAAGGACCGCCATTGGGTCAACCGCAGACAGCTGAAGACATGTCACGAGGAACAAGCGTCAATTTTTCTTGCCCCTACAAGAACATTACAAATAACTGCCAGACTACACTACCACACATACAAACAAGAAAAACTCCAGTCTATTTTCACGTATAGCAACAACGTCATGCAGGTGTCGATTGAAGACCACGAGGTCGATTGGTTACAACACTTCGATAGACCAGCAAATTGGTTATCCACTTCACGAACTGGTTAAACAGGAGGTGCCGTAAGCCGCAGCGCCCGTTGACAGCGCGGTTTTGATCACAGTCAAGCTAGCCAAACACAGTAAGGCCTAACGAGTTCGACAAAAAATACAAGGGCAACGTATCGAGCGAAAACGTTTGATGATCACCATTGGGTTGGGGTTTAACGAAGGCGGCTAAAGACGTGCTACAATTACAACAAGCGTCAATTTTTCTTTCCCCTATAAAAACTTTACAAACAACTGCTACACTACACTACCACACATACAAACAAGAAAAAAAACAGTCTATTTTCGCGTATAGCAATAACGTCGTGCAGGTATCGATTGAAGACGACAAGGTCGATTGGTTACAACACTTCGATAGACCAGCAAACTGAGTATCCACTTCACGAATTGGTTAAACAGGAGGTGGCGTAAGCCGCAGCACTCATTGCCAGCGCGAATTTGGTCAATCAAACAGGCTAAACACAGTAAGGCCCAGTTGTTCGACAGCAGTTCAAGTCAGAACTGACGGTAACTTACAGTTCTGCCAGTAGCTCCAATATTTTAAACATCGGTGCACTGTACATCAAGTTCACTACAGTCAAGGTTGATCGCTGCATGTTAGCCGTTCAGTGTGCGTTCAAATTTCAAAGTACGGCAATTGTAACCTAACTTATCAAGAGCGCGTTGTGTTCGATGGTTTTAAAAATTGAAAATAATGGATTACATTACGGATGATGGAGAATTTTTGGATGCAGTTGGTGAGGTAATGCAGGCAAATGGACCGCGAATATTTAGAAATAGACCTATTATGTTAGAAGCTTGGAATAACCAAGAGTTTTTTGATAAAGATATAGTTGAACGCTGAATGCAGATATGAAGTTATGTTCCCAAAAAAATATTGCCAACTATAACACAAACCGACATGAACGTGGTTCACCCTTGATCGACGTTTGAACAGGACGTTTTAACAAACGAAACTAGCAGTTCAAGTAAGTAACCAGTATCAGACCGAAGTTCACTCGACTGCGCATTGAAGTTATTTTCGAAGAACCGGGTCTTAGACCTAACGAGTTCGAGACAAAGTGGCACGAGGGCAACGTGTCGAGCGGTTCAACGCAGGGATCAGAAGACATCTTACGATTGGAACAAGCGTCAATTTCTCCTCCCCCTACAAAACGTTACAAATAACTGCCACACTGTATGTGTATGTGAAACAAAAACTCCAATCTAGTTTCAAGTATAGCAAAAGCGCCGTGGAGTTGTCGATTGAAGACGACGGTCGATTGGTTACAACACCTCGACGGACCAGCAAATTGAGCCAATTCTACGAATTAGTTAAGCAAGAGGTGCCTGAAGCCGCGGCACTCGTTGACGGCGTAATTTTGGCCAGTTAAGACAGATATGACTGGACGAAATGAGCAAAGACTACGCCTTGCGCGTCTATCTGGAAGATGGACACCGAGTTCGAGTTAAAATAGACCAAATCGCGGAGGACAGGATGAATTATGAACAGCTCTGCCACGATTATTTAATGGGGGTGAGAGAATAGTCCAAGTGTGTGAAGAGATGCTCAAAAGTGCAGTGTCCGGACGCTGCAAAAGTGATGGAGAAAAAAATATACTATAAAAATGGAAGCTGGAATAAACGGAGGGCGGTGTTTTCTCTTCAGAAATCAACAACAATGCGTCTTAAATTTCCGGCGCAACGATCGAAATTAGCATGCAGATGCGCGTTTTGAGAGAGAAGAGACCGCAGATGGAATCCAATTGATTTACGTCGTAGTTGGCCCTTTATCGGGTCGGATTTATGGCGGCTGTGTAAGAGGCGACCCGAGTAAATTAAGCGTATTCGCTGGATGCACGGCGGGAGATCTTACGTTACGACGTCAAATGTTCATTATTCTTAATTGGAAGACGATCGTCAATTACTTGCGGCCGGGGGTTTGCGATATCGTATGGGTTACATAATGAAGAAATCAATGGTAGCAGAGGCAGTCCTAAGTTCTGGCCGTGAGACAGCGCCGAGCGGATAACATGTCGGCCGCAATAAATCTGCGCATTTGTTTAATGAATTGCTATCGGCGGATCGGTCTGTTGAGGGTCGTTTTTGTCCGCAATTTTATAAACAGGCCACTGTTATAATCGGACGCTTTTTGCCCGCCCGGTCTCGTTAAGGAAGCCGGTAAAATTATAATAAAGATCTTATGGTTTTTTGCGCGAGCTCGGATGGCTCGCTCCGTCCTCGCTGAGTTATGTTACACGTGTAATTTATCGGTCGGCCGCTTTTTACACAATAATATCTATGCAAGTGTGTCGCATCACCGCGGAATACAAATGCATTATCGGAGCGTACATGCAACATAAAATATAGAGATCTCTTCTGGCCGGAGTTTTTACCGCCGTACGGATTAACGAACGCCGCCGCCGCCTGCAGGTCTTCCACGACCGGCTCGATCGAATTCATCTTTCGCAAACTGCGCTCGGTCACAAACGGTCTCGTTTTAATATTCATAAATCTTCACCGGTATGCAATACTTTAACTCATAACTTCGGACGATCTAAGCCGGGAATGATTAATAAAGTCGCTCTAACAGCAAGTACCAGCGCAAAAATGCACCGTCTAACACATTTACTACTTCACATCAACAAATTAATTCAAGACGAATAATGTAAAAAAAAAAATATTATCTACCCTTAATTATCAATTAGTTATGCATAACATTGACTGAATACCAAATATTCTTAATATTCTTCTCTAAGTACAACTAAACCATCGTATCAAACAGAACAAAACTTCCTGAATTCTTTGCCTCATCCTCACCATGTCAGGTTTCTTATTATCGTCTTTTTTTTTGGGGGCCTATCATCCGCTATAGTACAATAGACCTAGTGAAAGCGTGAACTTAAATTGGGCAGTGTTTATGAAATTCTTACACTTAATTACTAAAACTGTAAATTAAATCCCCGGCGTTCGTCAGCGGCCGATGATCCGCATCGGTCCGCTTCTTCGATCCCGACAATAAAACCATAAATTGCGATGTAAGTATTTCCCGCAGCGGCGGAGAGTGTATTTTTTTCCTAACCGAATCGTTATTTTTACGATCCATTCGAGGCAGTCACGGGTCATTAATTTCCTTGCACAGTTTCGCAGTTCGTCGCAGATTGAGAAGTAATAACGCTCTCCTCCTCGTCCTATTATGTTACGTTGCGCTGGAGGATATGATGTTCGCTATCATCATCTTTCTTTCTCTCGGCGTAAAACTGAAGAAATGCGCCTGTTACGGCGCGGGGTTGTTCTAATAAACACATTCATCCAGTTTGTGAATACGTATTTACAATAATTGTTTCTGGTCATGAAATACATTCTTCATGCAAGTCCTGTCGTAAAAACTATTTATTACCTTGCCTTTTTATACTCTTTTATATCTTCCATTGCATTGTAATAGTAGATCAAGCACACGCTGAATTTTCCAATCCTAAACTCTAATCTAAATCAAATATAGAGGTACATTTTTGAAATCAAATTGTTTTATAAGCTCTACCTGCGCCCCTACAATCTGATCTTAAGTCTCCTCGTGACATGGTTAAGGCCACCAGATGACACGGTGGAATCCTTCGAGATCCAAACGATCCAAATTCCGTTTACCGTTTATCGTCGTCGTTTATAAGTTGTAAAAATTCAGTTTAACAAAAATTAAAACAATTAAATGCATGTTTCACTTCAAAATTGAGTGTGGAAGCATTAATCGCATTATAAGAGTGTTTTATCATTACCAGAGTTCGGACGAAATACATTTCAGCAATGAGGGTCTCGTTTACAGTGCGCCGAGATCCATCTGACTGCCTCCGGTTTCACGATCTTTGTACTTTCAAGTAAATTTAACTTATCTATAAGTGATCCGAGGTCAAATTTTGAAGGCAAGCGGTATTTCGATTAAAAAAAAGAAGTTCTGTCAACATTGCCAGCCAAAATCATCTACATCGAAAAATAGATTACGCTCAGCAACATTGTCCAGTGATTTCCATCAACCGCCGTCCCGTTAGCCGTTCCGTTCAACGGCATCCTAAGTGACGCCCACCAGTGAGATCTCCATGCGCTAAGCGTTCCGTTTTGCAATGTCTGTAAGTGGCGCCCATCATTGTGATCTACCGCCGGCCATGAATTACGGCCGTCGTGCCAATAGCTCCGTTTAGCGGCACCGCCACGCGATTTTTAGTTTCCCGTCCGTTAAGGCCGTCCAACAACATCAACAGCCGTCGAGTCCAACGTTCCTTCCAGCGATCAACCGGCAACAGTTTCAGTTTCAATACCACCTCCAGTTGTACATCTGCCAGCATCCCGATAACCGTTCCGTTCAACAACACACGTTAAATGATGTCCTACAAGGAGATCTCCATTTAGTCGCCCGTGAACATTGTCCATCAACATCGACGGCCGTTTCATTCAACAGCATCGTGACGCCGCCGATCGATGAGTTCTTCGATTAAAATACTAAAATAGATAGCCGTCCCGCCAACCGTTCTGTTCTGCGGTACCCTCAAATGACGTCCACCAATCAGACATCGTACTACCCGCTGTCCATCAACATTGACGGTCGTAACGCCAACAGTTCCCTTCCGCGGCCCTTCACTTGTTCGCCAAGTCCTGATAATTGTACCGTTTAGTGACGCCCAGCAGGGAAATCTTCAATCACCTGTGAACATTGTTCATCAATATCGAGAACCGTTTCGCCGACCTCGCCGTTCAGCAGCGTCGTTAAGTGACTCCAATCGATGAGATCTACAGCCAACGCTGTCCACCAAGAAATCGACAGCTTTCACGATAGCCGTTCCATGTAGAGGCATCTTTAAGTGACGCCCATTAAGCAAACGTCCTGCTGCTCGTATCGACGGTCGAGTTATCCACCGGTCCGTTCAGCGGCACCGTTCCGTTATGCTATTTCCAGTTGCCTGCCTGCAACGCCGGAGCAGTCCACCAACATCGACGGCCGTTAGGCCAATCGTTCTGTTCAGCAATACCTTTAAGTGAACCCTCCCACTAACGGCCCCGCGTTACCCACCTCCGTCGGTACTGTCCATCCAAATCGACAGCCGTCCCGCCAACAGTTCCGTACCACGGCAATTCCAGTTGCCTACCAATTCCCGACTACCGTTGTTCCGTTAACCAAGACGTTAAGTGTTGCAGAGTTACCCTCCTATAAATACTGTCACGACCGGGTTTTCACCATGTCACGCTTTATGGGGCGATTCACCATGTCGCGGATCAAAGTTAATTTATGAGAAGTTATCTCATACGCTTGGATTTACATGCATCAAGCCTGGTCGCGATGGTGAGGGTGTTACCTGGTCGGGATGGTGGGAGTGTCCGGACGGTCTCTCATGACGTTAGACTAGACCGTGGCGATTTTGATTGGTCGCGATCCAAGGCGCATGCACAGTCGGCGAATACCTGGTCGCGATGGTGGGAGTGTCCGGACGGTCTCTCGTGACGTTAGACTAGACCGTGGCGATTTTGATTGGTCGCGATCCACGGCGATGCACAGTCGGTGTCGTTCCCACAACAACGCAACTATTCTGATGATTTTGAATGGAGCTTCAGCCTGGACGAGTGACGTAGACCTGAGACCCACACGAGAAATGTCGAATCCGTCCGGTATTGCATAAAGCAGCTTCCCATATACTAACTTTGGTCGCGGATAGCGCTACATAGGGACACGTAGGTAGAGCTCGTGAAAACGATTGGATTACAAAAATAAACCTTTTATTCTTAAGTTTAGGATAAATTAAATTTCAAGGGTGGTTCGAGGTTATGTCGATCCGTGTTTCTGGTCGTCCTTGCCGCAGACGATGTAGGATACCGTATGGGCTGAACGTACTACGGAGCTGGGCGGTCCTGGTTTAATCGGTGTAGCTTCCCGAGGGCGTCTCCAAGTGCTCGCCTAACTCGCCGGGGCGGCAACGGGTTTGTCTGTTGAGACGAGGCTGATGGCGTCGGCATTGAGGTCCAGGGCGTCGGCGTTGAGGTCCAGGGCGTCGGCGACGACTTTCGTAGGGGCGAAAGCGCTTCTTGATGTGAATGTAATACTAATTTGTTTACTTGAGTTGGCCACTACTTATTCCTCGAGTTTGCGAAAGTCTTGTGTGCGCGCGCTCTCGCTTTCTGCGGAGTTCTGAATTTCGAAATCGGAATACGATTACACACTGATCACGTTTAAGTGTGTTAATTAATTAAGATTTTAAATGGATTTACAGAAAATCTAATCGTGACAATATTTTCTAGTATCGATAGCCGTTTCGTTAATGTTTTCGTTCATCAGCATCATCAAGTGACATCGATCGATGAGATCTTCTGCCCAATGACGCCCATTTGCGAAATCTCGTTGTCCCTCACATCGACAGTAGTAATGCTAACCGTTTCGTTCAGCACCACTATCAAGTGACGTCCGCTCACCATCAACCATACCGTCAACTCTTCCGTTTAATGACACATCAAGGTGAAATTTCTTGCCAATTTCAACGCTATTGATAGAGAATCAAACTTTATACAAAAAGTAACTCTATAGCGCGTTCCAACCTTAGTATGAAGTATAGCTCCTTTCCTATCTTTCGTGGTTCTCTCTTTATCTCTCCGAATTTTCGAAAAGGCCTGCACTGCATTCTAAAAGTGGAACATGCTATAGTACACAAAAGAGAAAAAATATGCACACACTCGGAACTGTAGATTAAGAATGTCTTTTTCCGCCGTTCGTTTGCTATATCACAAACATCATAACTTATAAAACAGAAACATAAACTAAACGGCTCGCGGCGTCGATGACATCATTAGCGAGTCAGCATTTTAATATTAAGTTTAATTTATCTCTAACACTAGACATTTGTATATTAACTTTAAAAAAATGTAGTAAGCTCTTAATTTAAGTCATTAGTAAACACGCCATATCATTTGATGATGTTTGCACGAATCCATTCCCAAAAAAATACCTCTGCATTGCCACTTGTAGTTTATAGTTTCGTGCTGCCATTGCAGTTGTGAAGTGAAACTCAGTTTTCATTCCTCTGGATGTGTGTGTGTGTGTGTATGTTCTGGTATAAAATTAAAGAAATGCGTCCCGTCAGAACGCGGGGTTGTTTTAATGCGCGGCGTGTTCATGCAGCCATCCATTTTAGACGTGAATATAATTATTTCCGATCACGGAATATCGTGGCAACTGCTATTCGCCCTGGCCTAGACCAATAGTCATTAGCTGGAACCCATCAGACAGGTAGATAATGAACGGTTATGAACCACTCCCGAAACAGAAATTAAAACTGCGAGCATCCAGCGCATAAATCAGGCGGGCGAGCGTTTCGGCCCCCGAAAGGATCATGACAGGGTGACAGATGACGAGGCGACGAGAGCGAGTTCGCACTTCTGTGCCGTTGCATCGCATGATGCGTCGTTAACACTGGGGCCCCCTTAATGAGAGGCACGGCAGCTTCGTGTTTACCTTATATAGCCGGCTAATGTATTCGCCGCAATGGCCGCGCCGTACCTGGCACACGGTAATTGAAAATCTATTTCCAGCCATACACACACACACACACACACAGACACACACAGAGAGACGGACGGAGGCAAAACTAACGAGCGAACGAGCTCCACACTTAAAACCTGACTTGTTTATGCTTCCCTTGAAATCCCACAAAAACACAAACCATTTCCTAATGCATTTTTAAGTACAGGCCGAGTTGCTCTTGCTGCTGCTCCCGTTTTATTATTAACCGCGACGTGCATTCCATTCTCGAGTATCACCGTTTTAAAAATACTAACGACCGGGCGCGAGAAAAACCGGCTTACGCGCATTATTTATCGATCGAAATGTTTCGTACACTATTTCTGGCAGACGTAAGTTCATTCCGTGTCCTACGAGGCGAGTAAACAATGAGAAATCATTTTCGACTACCTTTATTTAAACATACGGAGTGAGCCCTCACAGCTGCCTCGCCTCGTCTTAGTCTGTCAATTATTAAGCCGTATTTAAAAAAAAAAAAAAAAAGAAAAACAACTTTTGCTGAGATACACAAAGTAGCAACAATCATGTGTGGAAAGCTAAAAATGAAAACAACGTAACAATATAACAACTTGGCTTTCTGGAAAATAACAAGGAATAACTTCAATCTTAAAAGGCTGGACGCGTAGCAAAATAACATTTCAGTAATTCAAAATAGAGCAAGAAATCAAATAGCAATAATTTTACGATAGTTAAACTCAAAATTTGATGTCGGTTATAATCAAAATTCAAAAACGTCTTAATATATTTCAATAACATTAATCGGTACCTACGTACTCGGGAAATTTCCTTCGTCTCACACAGGCATCTGACAATTCAAAATTATGAAAGTTAAATTAAAAATTTCCAACTATTTTAGAATCAAACAAGGACTAACGGCTAACTAAAATGTGTATTAAATTGTTTTAAAATTAAAGTACGAAATGGTAAAGATGAATTCAAATGAAATTCGCAACAAACGTGCCTTAAATTTGATAACCGACGTTACAAACGAATTTCGTGACGACCGTTCCGGTCGGGTAGGCTATTCTTCGTACGTGCGTGTCGGGTGTTTTGAGGTTGTTTCGATTGCAGCGCCGCACTCCGTATTACGTTGGATAGCGGTCGTGTTGCACTGTTTTTTTTTTTTTGCTGTTTTGAACGCGTTGTGTGTTTGATGACTTAAGGATCGTCCTGTTGATGGAAAAATAAACCGGCCGTTGTGAGCGGATTGTAGCCACATCGCTACTGCAGTCCCAGCAGGCTTGGGACCGCTTGATCGGTTCTGGGAGTCATACGTTTCGATTTTTGGCTTGCTAATCACAGCAAGGTAAGTGCCATGTTGATTCTCCACCTTGTGGCTTGCCTGATTTCCACGTGCGTTTACCGCTTGCGGTTGTTCATGTCCTACATTTTCTTCGTTCTAGTAAGTAATCTCGCCCAGGTTTTAAAAACGCTGATTTCGAGCAGGTTGGTTATCGCCACGCTTCCACCTCAACTGTCAACACGAACTCCTTGTGCATAGTGTCGAGGGAAAATAAACCACTCTCGTTTTCTGGAAATTACGGCCACCCCAACAAACACCTGGTTCCTCCGTCGACGTCAAACACCGGAGGGATTACATAAGTCTCTTCTATATTTTTTATGTTCTTGAAGACGGATTGTGTGATGTCATTTCATGGAGCGTAACTTCTGGGGGTCTTTGGGGCAAGCGGGCGTGCTTCGAGCCAGTGGTGAGGTCTGTGTTTGGCATAAATTTATTTATACTGACGAAGTCGGTGGGCGGGATATTACTTTTTTGCTGCGAAGGAAGTTTTTGTTTCCTTTTGCATTCATGTAGAGTTTATTTACATTATTTGTGTCTCATATTTTTCCGTATTTTACTTTTTTTTTTTGTTAACTGTTAATTTTTATTTAGTTCAAGTCATTCAGCGGAATTACGTAATTTCGCAATTTTCCCCACACTGCTTTGATTGATTTGTATTTCACATTCAATTTGGTCTGCGCGCTTCACGCCATACCTTTTGATATGTTGCTTAGATGTTAAGAGACTGTAAGCAACGCGAGAGTACTCACGTCGTTGCACCAACACCCTTTGATTCGGGCCGTATAAATCTGAATATACTTAATATATATTTGACGTTTTTGTGTCTGACACACGACCAATTCAGGGTTGTTCAATTTCACGAACAAGTTTGTGTAGAACAATAAACGCTCTATTATTGACCGAACTTAAATATCACACTTTCGCTCGTTAAGTGTCTTACCTTGAGATTGTTGTATCATGGTCTGAACCTAGCATAAGAAATTCATAACTGCATAGCGACTCATTAGTATTTCAGTGTTTTCGATGAAGTTATTTAGCTCTGGTGGAAAATTCGAAACGCTTTGCAGAAATGCAATTGGTCATACACGTTCAAAAAAAAAAAAAAACAACGAAGCATAAAACAACAAAACAAACGCGAGTGATCAAACGGTGCATAAAATATGAAAGCGGCAATGTCGCAATTGTTTTTTTATCGCTCACGGCCTGCCTCGATAACAAACACATATATTTCGCGTGCCCTCTCCGACGTGACAGCATTTGATTGACAAGTGCCACGTCGCGCACCTGATGTTCGCGCGAGCAACAGCTGTTTTTGCGGCGCTAATCACCTCCGAAACTGCCGCTTCGTCTATCGTCTCTCTTTGCGCTCGCGCTAAACGCTGACAGAGTTTTCGCGAGAAATTACCTCCGCTAATTAATCGCACGGTAAGTGATCGGTGAGTGATGACCAATAAATAAATCAACCATCTCGGTGGTGTCGCTTTTTTTTACGACAGAACTAATAGGTTTATTAGTGTAATAGCAACGCACCACACAATATTAAGATGACTCTACGAAGGGGAGCTTCAAGAAAGCCACAACCCCCCCATCCTCGATTGTTTCGCGGAAACGAAAAGTCATCCACGCCCAAAAAATAAACACAATCGTCGCAGTTGCATCCCATATTACTTTCTCTATTGTACGCGATTTAAGTAGCATTTTAATCAGCACCACCTCTCACTTAGTAATGGTACCAGTAAGTCAAAACATTGTTTTTATTTTTATTGGTCTGTCCAGCATCAGATTTTGGATCGATACGACGATTCGACGTTCTTCATCCTTTCAATAGAATTCAAAGCAGCAACATTTCGTCACACACATCGCCGCCACGCGTACTAAAATAACATAAGAATATATTTTCTGAGATTAGAAAGTTTTCTGTTTTCTATTCTTAATATTGTCACGATTACGGAAAATTTGAAAATCGTATTTAATTAATTTAAAACGTATTTTTTCCAATGCAATACGAGTTATTTGCTGATAAGCGGTTTGCTGGTGCAACGATTCGTTGAACGATGAACTTGTAACATGAACCCGCAAAGTTGCAAATACGCAAATAACTCGGGCATTGTAAGTGTTTTAACACAATCAATTAATTCACGATTTAATAGAAATGACGATTGGAAACAACGTGAAAATCCTGACATCACCTTTTCAGCAACCGAACAAAGTGTGGGTTCAATTAAAGTTTTGCGGAATTTGGTCATGACGTCACGTGCATTGGCAATATAAAAGATGTGCGTAATTTGTAAAAGATATCAGTTAATCTGATCGTCGTCGTGGGATACAGTTATCTGTATTTCTGACCTTTATACAATAAAGGTAATCCTTGTTGTTTTAATGAGTTAGTTTGCAGTTTCCCTGTTACTCCTCCCTTTTCACCCCCCAAGCTACGACGACCGACGCGTGACAATATTTATCTATTCTTAATAGCTGCTTAACTACAGTTCGTTGCCAATAATTTGCTGTGCACGAATTAGAGATTATTTCTTTCAATCCATGTCTATTGTCTATAATCTGTCCATTGTCTGTAGTATAATTTGTTCATTTGTCTTCTATTTTTTCTTTTCTTGTTTAGTTCGTTGCACGTACGAAATCTATTGTTAATATTTTAATAGCTATAGCTTATCTACTGCCTAAAATTTATATTCTAGAGCCCGTCTGTTGCTTGCGGTATTTCTTCATCTATATTTTATTCTACGTCTCTTGCGTAGTTTGTTATAACAAGGAAAAACTTTTGTCAACGGTCTATTGACTGCGCAATCTATTATCAAGAGTCTATAGCTTACTGTTTTTAGTCTGTAATGTGTTGTCTATAATCTATTGGTCGTAGTCTGATTTCTTTAAATGAGTTTCTTATTTTTTCTTGTTTGTTTGTTGTACGAAGTCCCTGCTAATAGCGTTGACCGTCTATAATATCCTGACTGTAGTTTATTTCTTTCATAAACGTTAAAAAAAAAACGAATACGATGGTGACCGGTATAGTTCCTGTAGGGGAGATTAATTTCCAGACTCAAAAAGAGCGTCAGCGAGAATACTCATGTGTTGGGCTTACACAAAAACGTACAATAAACCCGTGACCGATATAGTTCCTGTAAGAGAGGTTAATTTTCAGACTCGAAGAAGAGCGTCGGCGAGAGTACTCATGCGTTGGCTCACACACAAACGTAGGATAAACCCATGACCGATGTCGTTTCTGTAAGAGAGGCTAGTTTCCAAATCCAAGAAAGAGCGAGTCGGCGAGAGTACTCACGCGTTGGTTTACACACAAACGGTATAATAAATGATCAGCTAACAAACATAATAAAACGCGGGGCGTATAAAAATAATTCTCCACAGTTACAGCGTATATTAAAAAAAAATTTGACGCTACAAACAGATCAAACGACGTGTGAGTAGATAAGAGAATAAGCGCCAAATACGTTAAAGAAATTTCCAAAATGAAACCCCATCTTTACTCCCAATTTCCCACGTAGGTACAAAGGCGGCGAGTTACTCTTCACCCGACCGTTCTCTCCATAAAGTTCTCAAAAACGCTCACCTGGGACGAACGATGATAACGAGGGAATAAAGAAAAACAAGCGGACATCCGACGTGAACATAAGAAAGGCGTCGTAAATTCTCATTTCTGTTTAGATCAGTAAGTACTTCACAAGACGGAGAAGCGAGGTGGTCATCGTAGAAAGGGGCCTCAGTGGACGGCAGCCCTAACGGTTCAGCGAGGGTTGTTTACATGGGCGAAGCCTGGTTCGGCTGTACCTTACGCACAGACGCCTAAAGAGAGGAGGAGTTGGCCCGTTACTGTTTGCTAGAAGAGGAGAAAATGAGGATCCCCGAAAACGGTTACAACAAAGAGAATCTCGCGTTAAAAGAATAGGAAAAATAATCAAGGTGACTTGCCCCGCCACTTAAATGGTCTAGGCAAGAGGAAAACTAAGCGGATTGATGATCAGGGCTTCAAAAAAATCCGAAAACGGTTCCTTCCACAGGGAAAACCCGTGCGTAGGTGTAACTAATTCAGCTGGTACATGTCGTAAACATCAGGACAACACCAAAAGGCCAAAACACCTCTGCGACACATAATGCTTTTACCGCGACCTTAACACGGCCAAGTACAACCGGGTAAAGGAAAAAAATCGCATTAAAACCGACTTATATAAATATATATAACTATACTTATACAATAAAATAATTATATAACTTATATACATGTAACAAAACACAAATGGCGAGCCGCACACACCTCAGTGAAAAGGGTGGCCCAATCAGGTGAAACACCGACAGCTCGAATGAAACGTAACAATATTTGTGCACATTTGGATTCTCAAATTAAATTTTGAAAACACTTTCTGTAAATATTTTTTTTTGTATAAAATGGGTAATTCTTTCCGGGCGTACGCAAAATTAACGTTTTCGTAGAGGGAATTCCATCCTAACAAATGAAATCCAAGTCGTTCGAACTTACTTACAATGCTAGACCAGCGGATCGTATTTCATGCGAAAAAATTAAAGCGCTCGCTCATTAAATGTGTTTTCCAACATTAACTATTTTGATACGTCGATCTTTTGGCCCGAAGCTTTAGAAATGCACCTTGTCACATCCTATTCGGATAATTTAAAAAGGAAAATTTGTATTTGCATTCATTATTAATTCAGTATTGATTAGGCAGTTGATTATGACTTAATAATCTGTTGTGAATTAGTTGTACTGTCGACAGGCAGTTTCCAAAGTATGTATATGTATTAATTACCTCAGAAAACATTACGTTTTCTTCTCTCTCTCTCTCTCTCTCACTTTCGATATACAATATACTATTAGTAGTCATAAATCTTAACCAAATATCTAATCTGTCAACAAATTATACAAGTTGACAATTGTCAAAAATATTTGCTAGTCATAATTATGAACAAATAATTACGTTTCTACTTATTTTTGTTTTCAGAGTTGAAAAGTTTTCGTAATTAGGCGAAACGCCATCTCGTAGGGACCTCACAAAAAATTTCGAATTACCGTAGAGCGAAGTGATTTATGAGAGTCGTATTTTGGCTACCGCGATCGTTTTCGTGCGGTTGAAAAAACGGCGGCAATTACGCCGGCCTAGCCTTGAACGCCATTAGATCTCGACGGTAACCAGTGAGAGTCGAGGAATTCCGTTCGTATTATTACTAGTGTGTGCAGGCCCAAGGCACCACTACTGTTAAATTTCCCGATCACAATAATAACAGTAATTCCGTGAGGGATCCGGGTTAAGTGGCGGCCAACGGAATCGCATCGTTTAGGGCCAGGTGTCAAGACGTCCGTCATTACGGACCCCGATATGATAAATGTAATTACACGGTGTCCGCGGGTATTTGTTATTTGGACTTTTGTGGAAGCAACACTCGCTATTAGAGTGAGTGACGGGCCAGCTCAATTATTCGTGGTGAGTTTCGGATTCGTCTCGTGCAGAGAGAGGATGGGGGCCCTCCTTATCAGATGCTCGTGTAGTACATCTGTTAATTAAAATTCAATGGTCCGGCCGGACAAGTCATTCATTAAGTGCGGTATCTAAACGCAGCCCAGCACATTTTAAATATCACAGGCCGATTCCTGTGTGAACGGCTGTGTTCCGATGTAAGCGGAGATTCGAGGCCGCGATTAGATATTCCACGGATTTATGGACGGCGAAGCCGCACCACCTGCGGAAATCGGCTGCTTCTCTATCGTCATCAGGAGTTTCTTGTTGGATTGTCCTGAAATATTAACGACGCAATAAGATTCCGGAAAACAGATAGCGTCTTCCGTCCCTTGTGCGTCGTCCCACGCGGCCAAAACGCGCGCACCTGATTGTGATGAAATCCGCAGAGATTGCCGAAATGGGATAAAAGTTTTACAATGGACACCAGGTTTTTCTTACCAAAGAGAAAAAAAAAAGAACGACACCATGAAAACCAGTAATTAGCATTTACATGCCTTTGCAACTGAGAGATGGTATTGCGAATTCAAGTACAAAAGCAAAATGCAGTGTATATGGCTTTGAACCGAGTTTCTTCGCGCAATCGGTTTTAATTGTGATGAAATCCGCGGAGATTACCAAAATGTTATCTGAGATAAATAAATGTTTTACAATAGACACCACAAAGAGGAGAAAAAACAAAAGAACGACACCATGAGAACCAGCAATTAGTATTTACATGCCCTTGCAACTGAGAGATGGTATTGCGAATTCAAGTACAAAAGCAAAATGCAGTGTATGTGGCTTTTAACCGAGTTTCTTCGCGCAATCGGTTTTAATTGTGATGAAATCCGCGGAGATTGCCAAAATGTTATCTAAGATAAATAAATGTTTTACAATAGACACCACAAAGAGGAGAAAAAACAAAAGAACGACACCATGAGAACCAGCAATTAGTATTTACATGCCCTTGCAACTGAGAGATGATATTTCGAATTCAAGTACAAAAGCAAAATGCAGTGTATGTGGCTTTTAACCGAGCTTCTTCGCGCAATCGGTTTTAATTGTGATGAAATCCGCGGAGATTGCCAAAATGTTATCTAAGATAAATAAATGTTTTACAATAGACACCACAAAAAGGAGAAAAAACAAAAGAACGACACCATGAGAACCAGCAATTAGTATTTACATGCCCTTGCAACTGAGAGATGGTATTGCGAATTCAAGTACAAAAGCAAAATGCAGTGTATGTGGCTTTTAACCGAGTTTCTTCGCGCAATCGGTTTTAATTGTGATGAAATCCGCGGAGATTGCCAAAATGTTATCTAAGATAAATAAATGTTTTACAATAGACACCACAAAGAGGAGAAAAAACAAAAGAACGACACCATGAGAACCAGCAATTAGTATTTACATGTCCTTGCAACTGAGAGATGATATTTCGAATTCAAGTACAAAAGCAAAATGCAACATATGTGGCTTTGAACCGAGTTTCTTCGCGCAATCGGTTTTAATTGTGATGAAATCCGGGGAGATTGCCAAAATGTTATCTAAGATAAATAAATGTTTTACAATAGACACCACAAAGAGGAGAAAAAACAAAAGAACGACACCATGAGAACCAGCAATTAGTATTTACATGCCCTTGCAACTGAGAGATGATATTTCGAATTCAAGTACAAAAGCAAAATGCAACATATGTGGCTTTGAACCGAGTTTCTTCGCGCAATCGGTTTTAATTGTGATGAAATCCGCGGAGATTGCCAAAATGTTATCTAAGATAAATAAATGTTTTACAATAGACACCACAAAGAGGAGAAAAAACAAAAGAACGACACCATGAGAACCAGCAATTAGTATTTACATGCCCTTGCAACTGAGAGATGATATTACGAATTCAAGTACAAAAGCAAAATGCAGTGTATGTGGCTTTGAACCGAGTTTCTTCGCGCAATCGGTTTTAATTGTGATGAAATCCGCGGAGATTGCCAAAATGTTATCTAAGATAAATAAATGTTTTACAATAGACACCACGAAGAGGAGAAAAAACAAAAGAACGACACCATGAGAACCAGCAATTAGTATTTACATGCCCTTGCAACTGAGAGATGGTATTGCGAATTCAAGTACAGAAGCAACATACGCAACATACGGTGCGTGTTTAATATTTTCGCTGCGCATAACTTGAACTATACAGCGTGTCCCGGCTTATCAGTACGGCTTGTAATTCTGCTATTTTACATGAAATCTCATTTATTTATAGTTGTCGGAAGATAAAGATGTAATCTTTATAGGAGTAATTATTATCTCATTAACAAAGATCATTAGAAAGCAATCAAGTTTTTGGCGATCGTCGTGACTAACGGACTTGACAGCTTGTGCACCATAGACACGGACATGAACGTAAACGCGAACGTGAACGTGAACGCAAATCAGACCGTGGCGTGAAAAACGCGTTTAGGCACACAACTGCATTAGCGTTCGCGTTCACGGCAATGTGACATACCCGTCATTAAGTTCTTGCTTTGTGTGAATAGAAGAGAACGGTATTATTGGCCATTTGTACCGAGGACTTAAAGTGAGCTTAAATTGAAGTGGTATTTACAACATGAAATTTGTGATTCACAAGAACTCAGTGTCATATTCAAAAAGGAGCTTAAATTTAAGCTTTTTAAGTTTCTTTGTTCATTGCCAACCAGGATTAGATACTTATTTAAAGACTGACTGCCATATGCACAGAAGTTAATGGCCACTAACTAGGATATCTGATAACTTTTCTGTTAACCTTGCAGATTAGCAATAATTATTATCTTCTAGGCACACGACAGGACTGGGTTTTCTATTAATCCATACCCCATGTGACTTATGACGTAAAGTTTATGTTTTACGTAATCTTTTTTTTGCCTTCACGTTCACGATTCCGCGTGGATTGTGCGCAAACAGTTTCTGTCGGGTTTTGTTTTAAATCTTAGAGGTCTATGCCGTAGAATTATTTTCATCTATACAGGTTGAATCGAAACAGTATCGATGGATGCAACTTCTTTATTTCGAATGGCACATCCTATGTATAATATCGAATTTGGGTCGCCCATAACATTCCACGCATTTTTCTTTTTTTGTATACCATTATTTACACCTAAATGTAACCGCTTTTAAGATATTGTGACGTGTTAGTTTCCTGTTACATTTCGGCAACCACGTGTTGCATGCGCTTGGTTTAGTAAGGTGGCGACATTTCGTCCCCGTGACGTCGGTACGCCGTGTGACATCAAGGCTCTTCATTGGTCTCATGCAATGACTCATGACACTTTTCCAGTCCTGTGTTTGGATTGGCTCGCCGTTCTGGCTTCTAGGTGGACGATTCGACGACCGTTTGGTACGTTAAGGTGAACAAAAGTTTTGTTGTTTGCTGAATTTGTGTAAATACGAGTTGCAAAATTCTATAAAACGGTTTTATCGCAGCAAAAACAGTTTTTTATTATCACCTTCGTCGTCGCTGGAATAATTAATTGAGCAAACTTCAAATAATCTTTTTATTTTAGACGCTTGTTTGGGCATTCGTTTTAAAATATTCCGGCCACGAAATGATGCAAATTATCGACGCATCGGCACTTTCTTGTGGTTCTAACGCCTTTCGGAGTTTCTATCCTTAGAGAGGATTGCTTCATCTTCTGAACCGTTTGCAACCACATCTTATCTGTTTCGTGAGAGCCGGTCGAAATTATTATTTCACGCCGTTGGAGAGATATAAACTTTTCGTCACCGTCTGTTTTTTATCTATAGAATTAGTTTATTGTGAACTGGAAGTTTTTGCGAGCCAATTTTTCGACGGATAATTTCAATTGATCCCACCCTCCATCCTTTAACGGCATTGGGGTTTGATCATGTCAGATTGCTAATCGTCGGTCCCTGCTGATGTCACGTTGGTTCCGTTTCGTGCAAACTTTATTTTCGAATATTAGGAGGGTACGGTTGGTTTCCCTTTATTGACCTGTTCTTTAGCAACATCCCCAACATCAATTGTAAGTTATCATTACTTTGTTAAAAATATTATCAACTTTTGTTATTACCCTGACAGCGATTGAGCCATCGAACAGGATTATATATACACATTTCTGCTGTATTTAAACACTTTTTCTTTCAGAAGTTTAATTTTAATGTTTGATATATTCTTTCTTAAATAGGAACACGACTACAAGGAGAAAGTATGTATCAATCATGGTTCGTGGTAAATCGATTTCCTTCTGCGCCGCAATTCCAGCTACTAAATTACTTGCGTGAATTGCCTCCCGAAGTCGATCGAATTGAGCGATCCAGTAAATAAGGCTCGGAGCGACGAGAAAACGCAGGCCCCCGTCGGGATGACGAATTGAGAGGTCAATCCTGACCGTGACTTGCAGTTTCGGCTTAAAACTCGAAATCGCCCGATAACGCACTGCCCTCACGAAATCCACCACGTCCCTCCGGGGCCTTCCGACTCGGCTTTTAAAACGCCCTCGCATTCCTACACCCACTAAAGGAATATCTTTCGATATTATCCTCGTAATAACCGACTGAAAGATGACAATACTATTTCGAAGGCCTTTGATTTGAATCACGAACGAAATTCCGACGTTCGAATGCACCAGGACAATAGTTGTACGCCACAATTTAAGCAGGTCATAGGGTCTTCTGGATGATAATTTCAAAGAAAATATCGCCAGATACGTTACGAACAAACAAGGCATTAATTGAGACACGAAATCCGTCCGTTTTAATATCCCGAGAGACGATACACTCTTTTTCCAAAATAAACGTATCAGGTTACGTCTCGTTAGAGAGCTGAGAGATTTCAAACACTTTAAGAAAACGAGTCGCGGAGACTCCACACCGAGCTGAATTAAATTTCTATTATAATCGGAAGAAAACAAACCGTCACGTCTGTTAAGTGCTGTGTATGTACCCAAAGCCCACACGGACATTAAGTGCTAGTCGCTATTGAACCGTCTGCATTGAATTGACGTGTTGGAGTTTAACGAGCTATTAAAATGGTTAATTGCCGAAAGTTGTAATTATACGTCGCCGTAATTTTTTATTGCCCCGGTGGTGCGGTAAAACATGTTGGCTACCGCTGCGGTAATTGCTTCAGTACCTACCAATTGTACCTGAATCGTCATCGTCAAACATTAAAAATAATTGAAAAGTAATCCACCCACTCCATAGTTCATCATAATTTCAATCTCCTTCACGCCACATCAATATCCATCCTGATGTAGTTGTATAATTTTATTAAAATTAGAATTAATATATAAATCACATTTAGTCAATAAATCTGTATGAGTCGCTCGGGTCCTGTTTATTTTATCTGCGGTAACTAAGAGGAGTTTGTTCAGAATGTAGAGATAGAGAGATTGTATTGCCTGAAGATAGTTCTGTATCCGCCGAATAGTTGGCAGGGTAGATTATCAAGATTGTGTTACCTACGGATAATTCTGTATCCACCGAATGATCGGCAGAGTAGATTATCAAGATTATGTTACCTAGCTGTTTAATTGATCTAGTGGATTGCATTGTGCTTCCCAAGAAAGGCCTTAATTTGGTGTAATCCTTTCTTGAAGCTGAAGGCACTTGTAGGAGGCGGCTACAACATCCAGGATCCAGGAGGCACATGCTCAGGATGCAAGATATGCTAATATACACCTGGGGCTTATCTGCATGAAAATTACGAAGATGAACATTTGTGAATACCTTCGCAGTGAATTCCTCCCTCAACAGAGAGCAGCGGCATCTAGATTCGCAGCTGGAGAGGGCAAGGGGCAGAAGAGTCACGGTGAGTAAAACACTGACACGTTTATCAGCAAATCCTTGAACTGGTTAAACTTGTGGCTCCAACAATATGAAGTTCGTTTTAGTCCATAAAGAGATTTCTGCAATTTGCGAATCAAGTCGTCGTTGATGTTGGCTCCTTCCGGGAGTGTCACATGAACTGTTTCTTCTAGATTTCCGTACAAAAACGCAGTTTTGACATCGAATTGAATTATTCTCTAATTACGTAATTCATTAACAATGACTATTACATTTTCCACTGATGACAATTTATTGGTAATAATTTCTATGTGAGATTAAGAAAAAGGATGTTATAATGGCAAAAATGGCCAATTGAAAAAATAAAAGGAAGTAATTAAAAATAAATATATAATAAAGGGAAGAATAAATATCTCCATAACGAATGACCAAAGGAGAAAGAAATATCCAAAGCGAACAGAGACAAATAGCTAAGGAAGAGAGAAGAAAAAGTAATCAAACAAAAGTAAAACATCAAGAAATTGTAATAAGTGACCAAATATTTGATTGGAAGAAGATAAAACCGAACAATCACCAAAAAAAAACAGTGAAAACCTGGGAAAAAAACGACAAACGACAATGTCAATGACGAAGGACAAATGGAAAAGAAAAAAGGAAAAGAAAAAAGAAAAAGTAAAAAGAAATACTAAAAATAAGTGCTTGGAATGTTAGAATCCGTTAAACCACCAGGGAAAACAAAAGAGAACCCAGATAGATCATGTGCTAGTAATAAAAAAAGACAATCGTCAGTAACAGACGTAAAGTCCTACAGAGGGTCAAAAATTAACAAAGATCACTTCATGGTTACGACCACATTAAAGCAAAAAATATTAAAAAAAAAAGAAAAAACATAAAGCAGATCGTAAACGAACTATAAACGAAGGAAAAATCAGAAAAAATGCGTAGAAGAAGTTGAAACCAAATTAAATCAAGGCGAAAAGAGGATAGGTTTTACAAATGTAAATGAGCAATGGGAAGAATTAAATATTAAAAAGGTATATGTATAAATGAAGAGGCAATAAAGAAAATAGGGATACACAGGAACGAACGGTGGAGTGAAAGCTTGCAACAAAAAAGAAAAAGCGAAATGAGGCAAATGGTTAAGGAAGAGAGAAGAAAAGATAATCAAGCAAAAGTAAAATATCAAAAAAACTGTAATAAATGACCAAATACTTGATTGGAAAGAGATAAAAAAAAAACTAAATAAAAACAATGAAAGCTAGGAAAAAAGACGGCAAACGACAACACCAAATAGCAACAGATTAATAAAAAAATCAAAAAATATTAAGAAAGTAAAAAACTGGACTCCAAAAAAAATTATCAACTAATCAACCAACAACGCAACGGTAGCAAAAATACGAAACATAAAAATAGAGGCATGAAAAATGAGAATGGGAAAATTACAGAAAGTCAAGAAAAAAAACTAACAATACGGGAAGAATATTTTAAAGAATTATTAAGAAATGAAGAAGAAACAATAAATGATGCAGCGTAGAAAAATGAAGCAAGAAAGAAAAATGGTTAAACACAGGAAAACTACGAGGGTAGAAAGATATGCGAGAGAGAAAGAAAAGAAAGCAACAAACTAATGAAAAACACTAAAAAAGATTGGATAGAAAAAAATATGAAAGATAGCAAAAGTAAAAAAAATAAATAAAAACGGAGGTGTAAGAAAGTAGAAATTGGAAAATTGCAAAAAGTTAAGAGGAAAAACTAAAGACACGGGAAGAATATTTTCAAGAATTATTAAGAAATGAGGAATAAACAACAAATTATGTTACAGAAAAAGACATCGAGGAGCACAAAGAAAAACTAACAATGGAGGAGATTAAGAATCTAACACAAAAAGAGTAAAAATGGATAACGCCCTGGACGAATTAATATAAGTACACAGCTTATAAAATATGGAGGGGAAAATCTATAAATTAATAAAGTTTAAATACTTGCAAATAACTATGTCTAGCACCAGAACTAGACAAACAGAAATACATAAAAAAACACAAACATTTTACGCCGTTAAATGAATATTCTAACTAACAAAAACATATCAAAGCAAACAGAGTTTGATCTATGAAATTATGTGAAGACCTATTATGACCTATTCGGCGGAGACAATGACACCAACACAAAAGGAAAATATTAAGAACTATTCTAGGACCAATAAAAATTAGCGACAATTAATATAGAACTAGGATCAAACATGAAATTATAAAGGAAATGGAAGAGGAGGATGATGTTGTATACATCAAAGAGCAAAGGATAAAATAAATGGCTGGGTCGTGTATGGAGAGCTGAACAAGGGAAAAATATTAAAGATATACATAACTGAATGGCAACCAGGAGGGAGAAGAACCAGAGGACGACCAATGATGAGGTAGAAAAGGACTTAAATAAAACAGGAATTAGACAGTGGAAGTGAAAGAAGAAAACAACAAACCGGAAAGAGCAGGGTATAATAGCGGAGAAGATAAGGACACTCGCAAACCCTTTGTAGAAGGCATCGAGGACTAGTCCACCTCAAGAAGAGGATTGTAAGAATTTCAAGAGAAGCAACACGAAACTCATAGGAGTATAGTGGCATATAGAAATAATTTCTATAATCTTGTATACTTGTACGTACAATTGTGTAACAAATAAAAAATTATCCAATATACGCCAGTTGACCGTTTTTAGTTTTTACTGGCTCAAGGAGTAAGTAAAAACTGAGGTTATAACTGACTTATAACGTAAAATACTATAATACAGATTTTTTCGCCTGAATAAAAATAAAACAATTATCTACCCCATAAAATTCCTGGAGATAATAAATGTATCAGCAATGGTTTGCATACATTCGATTCGGTTTCGTGCAAATCGGTATATGATTCTTCGATTTCGTACAAAACGTTTTGATTTTTGTTTGATCATACACTCCGCAAAAAAATTATCGCGTCACTTGATTTTTTTCCGCTAAAGGACATAATTTATTTTCTGGTGGTTAATATTCATTTTTTTTATTATTCACTACTTATTCTAGTCATTTTCGTTACTTATCCTAGTTCAATTAGACCCATTACTATTAAGAAATCACTAATTTTATATCGAAGAAACAATTAGGTCAAATAATATTAGTTGAAAAGAACAGTAGTAATGATTATTTCGGTCTCTAGCTTGTGTAATAGCTTGCGTCCGACTTGAAAGGTACTCAATACATACTCTACTGCGAAATGATTTAAAGCTCTTACTAGAGGCTGGGTTGTATATACGCCAAGAGAACCCAATATGCTCCCAAACATGCTCAATCCTATTTCAATTTGGGATTCTATCAGGGCAGTTCAAAATCGTCATCCCGACTTCATTAAGGTTTTCCTGTACAATCACAGTAATGACAGTCGTGCGTTATTTTGCATTAAGTACCTATGAATTGTTCGTGCGGTACAACACGTGATTCAGAAACTTCTCTGATGTACCTCACGTATCATCACTCAAATCATTATTCACAACCACTAACTCTGTATGCACCTTTTAAGATACCCTACCCCAGACCATAATGCAATCGCCGCCGAAATTTGACGTATTTCTAAAACTGCGTTGCGGATACCACTCGCCATTTCTTCCGGACACTGGTATACGTCTACCTGAACTAAATTAATACAACTGTGATTCATCTGTAAACAAATTTTTCGCCCAGTTATAAGCATTCCAATCAACGCGTTCTCTGACAAATTGCAATATATATACATATATATAACTTGTATTATAGATAACGGGGTTTCGGTCAATTTAAGTGAACAACGTGTTCCTCCTTGTTCACTCTTTTATTTATATCGATATTTCGGAGCTGTTTTTCTCCTTCATCAGGATTTCATTACCACTTGTTATAGAAGGTATCAACAGAAGATGGGAACGTAATGAACCAAATTGCAAATGCTCCAAGGAATTTTTTATACAAATTGTACAATTTTTGTTTGAATCCAGCTATTTCAGTTTTAGCTCAAAGTTTTACAATCAAACATTAGGTTGCCCCATGGGCTCAAAATTAAGCCCCATATTAGCCCTTTTAGTTATGGATTTACTATTAGAGGACTGCATACCCAAATTATCATTTCACATACCCTTCATAAAAAAATATGTCGATGACATAATTTGTACAATTCCTGCAGGGAAATCCCAAGAAATTCTAAATATTTTCAACAACTACGATCAACACATAAAATTCACTATTGAAGAAGAAAATGAAGCAGACCAAAGTGTACCCTTCTTAGACACCAAAGTCATAAGAACCAATAACGATAATAAAATTATCACAGACTGGTACCGAAAACCTACGGCTTCAGGAAGATATATGAATTTCCATTCCAACCACCCAATGAAAATGAAAGTGAATTTAGTATTAGCTTTAAAGAACAGAATAAAGAAAATTTTTCACCCCTCCTTACACGACAAAAACCTACAAATTTTACGCAGTCTTATGATAGAAAATGCATATCCTGTACCACTTGTGAATAAATTAATTTTCACCACACCTAATCAAGCCCCTATATTAACAGCCAATAACACTCAACAAAATCTAATTATTACTTACAGATCCCTGCCCTTTATACAACAAATAACTCACAAAATAACTGAAATTATCAAATCAAACAATATCAATATTACTATAGCTTCAAGTAGCCCCATGTGTATCAATAATATTATGACTAAATGTAAAGACAAAATAGAACTTTTAGACAAGAGTGACGTCATTTATAAAATACCTTGCAGCAATTATGATGATGTGTACATTGGTCAAACTTCACAAAAATTAAAATTAAGAATCACTCAGCATAAAAGTGACACCAAAATCAAAAGTAAAAATAACTCTTGTGCACTGGCTGCTCACACCTCTAATAAAAAATACACAATTAATTATGATGAAATAAAAGTCTTAACCAATGAACAGAATCAAAACAATAGAATTTTTCTAGAAATGCTTTATATACAACAAGAACCTAAAGCCATGAATGCGAAATCTGACATTAAACATTTAAGCAACATGTACTCCTATTTACTTCACTTACACAACAAAATTCACTTACCTTAAGTAAAAAAAAAAAAAAAAATTTGAATTTACCGCGCTTTCACTCATTCCTTGTCACTAGTTTTAGGGACTTTTACATCGTCAAGTAGAATAAGTAAGACAGCTTAAGTCCGCCATTGTACACGCCACGTCCTCAACGATTTCAAACGTTTTAACTTTTCATTTTATTTTGTGCTTCGTCCTTTTACAATTTTAACTTTTAACGTGGAACAGTTTGTTTAAAATGTTTTACTTACCTGGCTATTCGTATGTACTCTGAAAATAGAAGTCACATGCAATGTGTTACATTAAGAGCTCATCCTCACTTAACCTCACTATTTCTGTAAGTAATTCAATCATTTTCACATAAGAATTTTGTGCATTATATAACTTTTAGTTCCTGATGAAGGAGAAAAACAGCTCCGAAATATCGATATAAATAAAAGAGTGAACAAGGAGGAACACGTTGTTCATTTAAATTGACCGAAACCCCGTTATCTATAATACAAGTTGTTCTTCAACTAGTCGGTCGTTACTACCACATTTCTTCAAATTTATATATATATATTTATTTATATATATATATATATATATATAGGTTACTTTAGCGTGATTTTCCAAATCACGAAGACGAAGACGACTTGTTATGGTTTGTGTCGTAATTTGAACATGCGTTGCATTGTACAATTAAATTTTTTTCTTAAACGTAAAAATTGGGCATTTAAGGCTCTTGTAACCCTTTTTCGACCTTGTCCCGCTCTATTTCTTAATCCCCGCTTTCCCTAAATCCACTGGAATTCTTGAAATCGTCAACTACTGAGCGTCGTTGGTTGAGGCCACATATCTTTGGCTGTGCCCATTTTCAATCAATACAATGACTTTAACAGTTTGATCACGACTTAAATTTCTAGAATTGCGAACAGGGACTTCAGTGTTCCTATTTGAGAACAATATAACTAAAATTTTCAGAATAATCGCTTGTTGAAATCATTTTGCAATATGGCGAGTTTACCCTTGCTACAATTTCTTGCAAAAAGAAAGCATATTTAAGAGTTCTAGTTCCAGTTAATCTGATTAATTAATTTCTCAGAACAGTAACCTCTCATCATTTATCAAAACAGAGATAAATTAAACAAATATAAAAACGTTTACCAAAAAAATACAACTGATGCGATATTTTTTTGCGAAGTGTATAAAAATCGAATCGATTCGATTTTATTTGCAAAGAAAACGACTCGATTAATCTTTGGAGCATCGAAAATCGATTTGAACTGACTCAGAATCAGTCATCTCATCAGATCTCTTAGAGATGTATATCAGAAGGGACCTTTCCATCATGTTGGAAATAAGCGGTGGTAATTCCACTCGCTAAAAGTAATAAACCGCATAATTTGAACGATCTTAGACCTATCAGCCTATTGCCCATTCTCTCAAAATTATTAGAAAAAATTATAGCTGGGAAACTGAGAGATCATCTAGAGCAAAATAATATTTTACCTAGGTTTCAGTCCGGCTTCCGTAAAGGTTTTAACTGTGCTACCGCCTTGGCGCATATTACAGATGACATTTTACACGGAGTTGATGAAGGAAAAATCACTGTTTTGATTTTATTAGACTATTCTAAAGCGTTTGATTCGATTAATCACGCGATGATGCTAGCTTTACTTCACTTTATTGGACTTGAATCCAAAGCTATAAAATTGTTCTCTGAATATATGTTAAATAGGTCTCAATGTGTGCGTTTAGACGAATCGATTTCTACTCCTTTGTCGCTTACTCGTGGCGTACCCCAAGGTTCAATTTTAGGCCCTCTACTGTACTCAATTTATACCAGTCACCTAATTGAAGTTTTAAAAACTTGCAAATACCATATGTACGCAGACAACACGCAACTTTACCATACTTTTAATGCAATAAACGCTGAGCTCAACTGTAAGTTAATAAATAACGATCTAAATGCTTTAATTAGAATTTCCGAAAAACACTGTTTATCTGTCAATCCTGAAAAATGTAAAATCATGGTCTTTGGTACACGTAAACAACGCGATTCCATTCAAAATACTCTTAATATACATACAAATAATTTTACTTTACCTGTCGTTTCCTCAGCTAAAAACCTGGGTTTGACTCTTGACTGTGATCTAAGATTCACTTCGCATGTATCTTGTCTGATTAATCGAGCTTACGGCATCCTTAAAATCTTATACAGCAGCAGAAATTTACTTTCCTGGAATACTCGCAAAACTCTTTGTGATACGCTGGTTCTCTCGTTGTTCAATTTCTGCGACAACATTTACGGCCCCTGTTTAGCTGGCAGGGACGTAAAAAAAATTCAAGTTATCCAAAATTCCTGCCCTTAGATTTATCTTTGGGATTAGAAAGGGTCAACATATATCCCACACTCTGAACTGGCTTGGTTGGCTCAATACGTCTAACCGCAGAAAATTTCATTCTATCTGTTTGTATTTTAAAATTTTGCATAAAAAAGCTCCGGAGTAGCTTTACAATAAGATTTCATTTCGGACTGATGTGCACAATATTAACGTGCGCGGCAAAGGCTTACTGACTCCTCCATTTCACAGAACCAGACTTTTACAATAGCAAAATACTTAAATTCACTCGGCTTAAATTTTACTCTTACTCCGATCACTTATTCCAATTTCAGAACGGCAGTTAGGGAACTGTTGAGGTCGCAGCAATGATAAAAATAAAATAGCAATGGTTTGCGACTGTGCAAATAAAGAGCGAGGCACACGTATTTGTCACACTTTAATAACGGGCGTTTTCAATTTCCTTTTGAGTTTCATCTTTCCATTCTTCACCATTACTTATTACATACACTTATTTCTTTAACTGTTTTTTTTTGTTTTTTTAGTTAGTACATTTATATTTAGTTTAAGGCTTTAGCTTAGGAAGGGGTAGGTGGCAGAACAGTTGTTATATGCTTATATCAACTGAACCTACTGCCTTTTGATCCGCAAATTAAGTCATTTCTTTTAGTTAGATATTGTACACATGAATTCTATGTTACATTTAAATTTTTCTTTTTTTTTTGTATATTTGTACTCTCTTTTGTCGGATCAATAAAACTATTATTAATAATAATAATAATAATAATAATATTGTTTATTATCAAATATCACATACACATAGATCAAATGATATTGATAAACGTCAAAATAAAATAGAGAGGGTATACAGATAGCATGAATGTTATACGAGAAAATCATCGACGGAGTAACAGCACTTCTGGAACAAAATTGGTTTCAACTCTCGTTTGAAAGTGCTGATTTTAGGTGCATTTTTAACATGCTCCGGGAGGGCGTTAAAAAATTTACATCCATTAAAGAAAACACCTTTTTGATATAAAGCAGTAGAGTGAGAGAAGGGTCTAAGATTTGATTTAAACCTAGTGTGATAGGTATGATTGGCATTATTTGGTGTGAAAAACTCCGAATGTTTATAAACAAAACAGCACAACTCAAAAACATAGATAGAAGGTACTGTTAAAATGCGATGGGTTTTAATTGCTTCCTTACAGGAATCACGCCGTTTAAGGCCAGCAATTATACGTATTGCGTATTTTTGTATAGTAAAAACCCTGCTACAATCACCGCTTAATCCCCAGTGAATAATACCAAATCTCAAGTGACTATGAAAATTAGCAAAATATAAAGTACGTAACGTTGTATAATTACAGTGCTGAGAAACAAGTCTTAATGCAAAGCACGAACTGTTTAGTTTAGAGCAGAGTGAGCTTATGTGGGGAGACCATTGCAGATGAGAGTCTAAAGTCAACCCTAGTAGTTTATTATTACTAACGATTGGAATGTCCGTCCCCTGTAAATTTACTAAATTGACATCAAAATTAGATCTAATATTTCTAAATAGGATCACTGACGTTTTATCGCGATTAATAGACAATTTGTTCTTGAGCATCCACACTTCAATGATATCATAGATCATTTTGGCAGATTTTTCGACATCTATAAAGTTATCACGCGATATCAATACATTTGTATCATCGGCATAACAAACTAAGGTACAATCACTATTTCGCAGAAAAAAACCGAGATCATTAATAAATGTAATAAATAAGGTTGGTCCCAAGATAGACCCCTGCGGTACACCAAATACAATATCAGCAGGTTTTGAATGATTATTATTAATTACTACTGTCTGCGTTCTGCCTGTTAAATAAGAGGAAAGAAGATTTAGGGTGTTTCCCCTGATGCCGTAGCGTCTTAGTTTCTCTAGTAAGAGCTTGTGATTAACACAGTCAAATGCCTTAGAAAGATCTATGAGGACATTTCAGGATTGTCCCGTCCGTTACGCAAATTATTGTATTATTACAGGTGGGCGGTACGGGAAATTGTCGATGTAACGGATGTTTTTATTATTATTGTCTTTAATGAAGAAAGAATAAACACAATAATTTGCGTAATGAATAGGACAATCCTGTTACGTAAATTATTGTCTGCAATTATTAGTAGAGGTGTGGGCGGTACGGGAAATTGTGTGTATCGATTTTCGATATGATTTCTATATTCGAGTATCGGTTACCATTACATATTTAAATATCGGATCGATATGTTTCGAATTTGACACACGTTTAAAAGAAAAATTATGATTTATAAATACTTTCATTCATTGACGAAATTTTAATTATTCTACGTGTTCGGAGGTTCAACTTGTTTTTCCCCCAAAAAATAAAAATGAATCATAATTTCCATTTTGGACTCAAAGGAGGTTGACTTTTAGAATGTCTCTGATAAATTTATTTCTTACAAATTCGTACTGAATGGGCGTAGTAAATAAGTTCCTAACGGGTCAGACACTTATTCTGAATCGCCCTGTGTACGGCGCGAAGCGAAACGAAACAAAAGAAGGTCGAGAACAAGCTGAAATGAAAGCAAACTATAAAAAGGACAAAGGATTTAAAAAGAACAAAAAAAGAAACGAACGACGAAATGGAGTGCATGAAACTAAAGAGCACAACTACGATGATGAATACAAAACAAATGAAAACCGATGGATGACGAAAAGGCGCCAATAAAATACGAAAGATTAGTTCGATAAGAAAAGCAAAAGAGAAATCCGCAGTAGGTATGAAAGCTTGAAGAAGAAAAAGACAAAACAAGAGAAAATTGGTGATTAAGTTGAACAAAAAAAAACAATGAATGAATCTCGAAGAGTAAAAAAAGACCAAAACCAAAAGTACCACGATACTAAAACGGACAAAATATGAAAATCAACGTTTTCGCAAATAAAAACAAAATCGATGGAAACAAAAGAGAACCGTAAAACGGAGTCATTAAAATACGAAAACCAATTCGATAAAAAATATGCGAAAAACAGAAGAAAAACAATAGAAAAATAGACAGACAATGAATAATAAACCAAAAATAGCGATTCTCTGGCAGGAAACATCAATTCCTTAAAACAAAAGAGAAAGAAAAAATTAATGAAATTAACAAAAAAACCAAAAGAAAAACGACTGATGACTTAATTCAAAATTTCAGTTGTGTCCTCAGAATTGCCAACAGCTATTAAAAAATCATGGCTTACTCCAACTCAAAATTGAAAAATTGATCAGGTATTAGAATACAGGATTTTGTTTAGTGTCGTTATGTTAGTGTTGTTAAATTACCGGTAATTTATTTTTAATGTTACCGTAACATTACCGAGTACAGCTCAGGTAGCGACATCTCGCGCCGGAGTTACCAACTACATTTTCAACTAAAAAAGTGATATTTATTTAATTTTCTGATTAATTTGATATCGGATCCGCATTACGTTTGTGTCTTTTATTAAAATATAAGGTTTCCAATACTTAATATTACGTATTTCCACTAAATAATTTCATGTCTGAAGGAAAATATTTTTAGGTTATGTTAAGTATTTATTTTCTTTTTTTAGTATTTACGTTTTTTCTAACTAACTAAAAATATTTCATGGCCATTTGTTTCATAGGTTTACTTGTATTTTGCAAGTGTGCAACTCGATCTTCTTCGTTCCACTTGTCGGAATATCGATATCCGATATTTCGATACGGATCGATATCCAATACGTCGATACGGTTGAAAAGATGTATGTATTACGGCTGAAAATATGTATCGATACAGCTGGTGTATCGATAGATATCGATTTTTATATCTATACATCGACCCAGCCCTAATTATATCTTGATCTATTAAATTTAATTGTGATTGAAAATTTAATTGCAATTAAGAATTTAGCTGCAACTAAATTTAATTGTAATCTACAATGAATCCAATTAATTGCAATTAAACGTTAACAAACAAAATTTTTTAATCAATTGATTAATTAATTGAAGTTTTAATTGATTAATGGCACTGGGACGTTTGCTTTAAAAAATCACTTCAAGATTTTTACAATAATTTTTAAAATATTTCTAGAGCTGAAGTGTCCGGAGCTTTGAATTTAGCGGGCAAAAAAAATAGTTCAATAAAATCGGGTAGATGGCGCTGCAATAAATCAATCTCTGTCGTGAATCTACGATCTCTGTCAATCTCTAAATCAATCATCTCGACCAGAGTTGCCAAATTTGGCGAAATTCCGCCATTTGGGCTATATTTTAGACAAATTTGGCGTTTTAAAAATCTTACTTGGCGCGCTTGGCGCTTGATTTGAGCTACTTTGATTGTTGTCTTGATATAACATAGTGTTATGAGTCGGTAATATTACCACGTTACCTTACGCAAAATTTCCAATGTTACCGGTAAGGTAACATTCATTTGTTACCGTTAGTTACCGTTTGTTACCTCTGTTGTCAACTCGAGTTGCACACTTGCAAAATACAAGTAAACCAATGAAACAAATGGCCACGAAATATTTTTAGTTAGTTAGAAAAAACGTAAATACTAAAAAAAAAGAAAATAAATACTTAACATAAAAATATTTTCCTTCAGACATGAAATTATTTAGTGGAAATACGTAATATTAAGTATTGGAAACCTTATATTTTAATAAAAGACACAAACGTAATGCGGATCCGATATCAAATTAATCAGAAAATTAAATAAATATCACTTTTTTAGTTGAAAATGTAATTGGTAGTAACTCCGACGCGAGATGTCGCTACCTGAGATGTACTCGGTAATGTTACGGTAACAGTAAAAATAAATTACTGGTAATTTAACAACACTAACATAACGACACTAAACAAAATCCTGTATTCTAATACCTGATCAATTTGTGCAGAATTCTTTTGATCTATGGTGCTAACAATTTTGTCGATAAATTGAAATAATGCGGAATCTATATCTTTATTTTTTGTAAAGCCATGCTGGAAGGGAAGAAAAGTCTCATTTGCTTTCAAGAAATTAATTAATCTGTTATTTAAAATATATTCAAACAATTTTCAAAACGAGGATAAAATACTAATTGGTCTGTAATTAGAAAATATATTTGAGTCACCCTTCTTATACAGTGGTTTAATCAAAGCTGTTTTTAAACGGCAGGGAAAAATTCCAGTTTGAAAAGATAGATTTATAATATAAGTTATAGGATTTATAATGAAATGTTTACTATGTTTAAGGAGAATATTCGATATTTCGCCGACACTAGACGAGTACGAGTTTTTTAATTTAGTGATGGCTTCTAAAACTTCACTTTCAACAACTGGAAATAAAAAGATCGACCGATTCTGCATGGGAATATTAGCTGACAAGAAATCGTAATCAATGGAATCATCGGTGCTATTATTATTATTATTATTAAAATCCGTTTACCGTTTAATTTATAAAATGTTGTACCAATCTGAGGGCATTTCATGTAATTTTGTAGTGTGTATAGGCAGGAGGATGTATGCAAAGAACAAAACAGGTGAATTTTGTATTATGAAGGAGTGGCCGTGTCCACATGACACGCCATTGGTCGTAAAGCCTTTTCGGAAAACAACTTTCAATTTCTCCGGGGCTGCCTCCCATAATTTAGTGAGGCACGGAATGCGCCTCGTTAAACTGCCCGATCTCAGCAACAATCTGATTAACGGCCAACCTCCGAAACACCGCCGAATACGAACCTGCCATATATCAGGTGGAGCGCGGCTCTCTTCGAAAACATGTCCGTAAAAATACATCAGATCATCTCCGACGGCCCTTAAATAATACGCGCGCTTAATGGCTCCGTAAACAAAGCGCCCTCGGATTTATTTCGCTGCGCAAACGTAAAAACAAACATTAAATCTAAGGATTTCATTAGCGATTCGTAATTTATGTCGCGCCCGTAAATCAAACGGTGCGCGCAATTAAAACGCAAATCGCGCCCGGCCGGAAAAAAAAAGAAGCCGATCGCTAAATATTAATTTAATTAATTAATTAATTACGTAAATTATCATAATTGCGAAAGCCGTAGGTGGCGCGGCTTTCATAAATCATTACGAGTTAATTAATCAAAACGGCGTAAACACAGCTCTGAAATCGTGCTCCGCTGCGAAGTCGTGCCGATTTCAAAACACGCTCGCGAATTAATCGCTACGATTCCAAGCTAAAGGCAAATACCCCCCCCCCCCCCAACCCACCCTTTAAAACCTTAAACGATTCCCATAACTCAAACGATTCTATCAATTTTTGACCTCACGTCACGACTTGACTCCCCAAAGTGATGTAGCCTAAGAACAAAATAATTATGTTTAATAATAGAAAGGCGAATCAAATTACCTTAAATAATCGCAAGTTGTCGCTTACTATGCAGGCAAATGGTTATTTTAGGCAAATACCTTATGACAAAAGCTTTCTGCGCCTTCACCAAGTCACGCACGAAGCTTGGATCCGGGTGCTTTGTAGGGGCGTAGGTAGAGCTCTTAAACATTCGAATTTCAAAAATAAACCTCTGTATTAATATTCGTTTTTAAAATAAACTCCGGGGTTTGGGGTTCTTCTGCCATTCCGGGGTTCCCCACTGACCGCGACGCAGACGGTGCAGGGGATCGTATGGGGGTGGAAGTACTTCGGCGCTGTTGTAGGAGCTCGGTGGCCTTGAAGTGTTTATCATAGCTTGTCTAGGAGTCGGCGACAGAAATTGAAGTGACAGTCGAGGGCCGATGGCGACGTGAGCAACGACGACGACGACGTCCATCAGGGTTGGGAGACGGCGATGCCTCTTGATGGACTGATGACTTTTTCGTATGATCGTGAAAAAAAATACAGTATTGCCCAAGGTGCTAGGTACTACAGTCGTCAGCTTTACTATTATAATTTTACAGTCGTTAATGGCCAGTTGCACCGAACACTTAAGCCGAACTTAACTTTAAGTTAACTTATAAAGTGACATTTGAGGTTGCACAACAATGACATTTTAAGCGGTGCCTAAAGTTAAGCTCGGCTTTGGTGCAACTGACCATAAGCATTCATCAAAATGTTCGCTGAATAACAACAGCGTATTTGCCTACTCGTAGTTAAAGGAGAAAAATGATTGATTTAAAGGGTCCTATGAAATCGCTTCCTCGATATACCACTGCCTGAAAAGAAATGAATCAGTAATGGGTGAAACCCATACAATACGTCTGATGTCCTGGACAGAACAAAAATTGCACTCTCTTAAATGGCATGGCAACAAGCACCTCGACATATTTATTAAGGAACTTCAAATTATACTTCCGGTTACAGGTCACTCGTATCTACCACCCGATAGAGTCTTTGGTGTTACAGAGAAGAAACTTAGGAGAAGGGACACCATCACTTTGCCTGAAGCAAACCATCGTGTTTTTGAGTAAGAAGAGGAGGCAACATTGTTCCTCGTTAGGAAAGATTGAAGTGACTTCCAAAATTGGAAGACAGAAGCGGAAAGAATCTAAAACCTTCTGGCTTCCCAAATTAAACGTGTTGTCTTCAAACGAACGCCTAGAAACCTTAGGTATTAGAAATTATCGAAATATGTCTGATTTCCTAACTGCATTGAAAAGAGGAAGAAAAACTTCCGGTATAGCTCCACCAGAACTACAAGTGAGGGTATCTGTAATGGAGGCGATAAATCTTTACTTACCATTCATTTTTGGAAAAGATTGGGAAAATTTACCAAATTTAGCTTCTTACAATGGTTTACGATACTGTCTAAGAAGATGCAATAATTCCAGGCGAAGATGAAGCTGGACCGAGGTGTGAGTTTTTGGAAGAACTTTCCCCCGCATTGTAATATACTTACTTTCAATAAAAATTATCGCAATTTAACTTAAAGATTTTCGTTCCAATAATAATAATAATAATAATTTTTATAAATATTTTGTGCAAATCGTTTCAATATGTCTATCCTACTGCAATAACAGGTCAAAAAGCGATAGTAAGATGTCGCTATTTTATCTGTTAATAATTTTTATGTGTGAGACATAAAAAATATGTATACACAGGTCAATGGGGATCAAACTTAACTTAACAACTGACAGATTGTATATGCATAAAACAATCGCTTACAATTTCGCTTATTCTAAAGAATGCATTCTTTATGAGATACTGTTTAATAATCAAGGAGCGGATGAATTGATGTTTTACTTAAGGTTATTCAAACCGTAATCATTACATTAAAATTATTTTTATGGAATCTTGTAAGTAAATTTATTTTATATTATATATACAATCATTCAACGACTTATAAGGTCTCGGGCAATGCAAATCGCCTGCATTCGTCATCAAAAACCTCAATTCCGCCGCTCACTGTTAATAATTCTACTGAAAGCCGTAAGTGGCAACTGTCTAATCCCTACTGGTAACAAATTAAAGAACATTGGACCATAATAATTCATCCCACAACACGTTCTGTTAATTCTATGCTGAATAATACATATATTACTATTATTTCTAGTATCGTCTTTATGATTTTCTTCATGAGTAACGCAATTAAATAAATTTTGCTTAACAAATAACAAACATTGCAAAACATAAAGCAACGGAAAAGTTAAAACTCTTGATAAATAAACTCTGCTTTACAATCCTCCTTGTAGTTAAGTCCAGCAATAATTCTGACTGCCCTTCTTCGAAGTGAAAAAATGCGTTGAGTTGAGGACGCGTGACCCCAAATTTTGTAACGCGTAGGAAATTCTGGAATGAATTAATCCATAATAGACAGAGAGCAAGACATTTTCTGAAACAACGCGGGCTAAATTACGTAACAAATGTATAGTCGAAGATATTTTTGAGGCTAGATAGATGAGGCTAGTCCCACCGTAATTTGGGGTCCAAATAAACACCTAGAAATATCACTTTTTCAGAATTCTCAATTAACTCAATCTGGGCTGTTCTCTAACATTGATACGCATATCAATTGATACGGTCTTCAATAATTGTAGAGAATTTGTTACGATTTCATAACATTTCACGTCGATTGCCGACCCGACGAGCAAATTGAAGAGACAGCATCGAGATGACACTTGAAACGGATTGCAAGTTGTTACGAAACTATTTACAGAATACTAATTTTGCAAGGTCACTTGAAACATGGCAATATCAAGTCCATATCATTGTTACAGAATAGACCCCATTATCAAAATTTTTAAGTGAAAACAACATTGTTCCTGTTTTAGATTCATTGAGTTTCAATTTATTGGAAGCGAATCAATCTTCAAGGTCTGATTTAGACTGTTGCATTTTACTATTCAGCTCATCTAATTTATTGCCAATAGTTACTATAGCGGTGTCACCGGCAAAAAGAATCGCATCGGTGTCGGGAACTGCACGGGGCAGATCGTTAATGTAGAGCAGAAACAGGATCGGGCCCAACACTGATCCCTGTGGTACACCGTGGCAGATGTTTCGAAAATTAGATTTGGAATTACCTAACATCACCAGTTGCTTTCTGTCCCGCAAATACGAATCAAGAAGATTTACAGCCTTTTCAGAGAGAGAAACCATAAGACGATAACTTAATTGCAAGAGTATCAAAAGAGACACATTCGAAAGCGCGAGCTAAATCTCAAAATAAAGCAGAAGCGTACGAACAATCATTGATGGTCGATACTAATTGATTAATTGCATTAATTGTCGACATCGATTTTTGAAAACAGTACTGGGAAGTACTTAGAATGTCATTATTTTCCAAATAGTTGCAAATCGCTTTTTCAAATGCGGCCATGTGCAAAATTAATATTTAAAGCATCGAAACAATTTGAAAAAAGTTGCGTACTTATTACAAGTCGAGGATCTTTAATCGGCTGCCGTTTGAAAAAAAAAGGTTTCTTCGTTTCGAATATATTTGACAGTTTTTTGCATTTTTCTGAAAATCATGTTAGTGTGACATGTCCGCTTTTGATTCTATACGCCTCATTTGTACCTTCTGTAAGTAGAATGGCGTTCGTGGTCGCTTCTCGTATTTACATTTTAATATTATTTAATAAAGTCTTTAGAAAACAGTATTATAGTTTTATTATTTGTTGTTTTACAATGTGGTTTAAACGCCGTAAAATAAATAAATAAAAGTTACACACCGTTACAAAGAGCTTTTCTAAATGATGTATAATAGAGAATTGTGCAGGTTTTATATGACGATCATCGAACTAAAGCATGAAGCGAAATTAACGTAGATTTACAATTCTTTGCATAATAGTGTATTAAAAAGCGAGTTTCATAAGACATTTTATTTTGGCACGCGAGCGTCAAGTGGACGAGTACACTTCGATGAAAAAAAAGTTACTAGTTCGCGCTTGAAATAATTTCTAACGACGATTTGGAGGTTACGTTTATAATTATATATTTTGTGAGCTTACAGAGCGTGTTTGTTATTTTGTTATAAATAAAAAGCTTTTTTTTAAATCTTCAACCGGACAGAATTATGATTGGAAATACACTCAACGATTAATAGCTTACATTTCTCATCGGATAAAAAAATAACTTCATTTGTGTTTGTTATGTTTAAAATTTACGATGACAACAAATAAAGGTAATTTCAAACATGTATCCAGTACATATAACCCCATGGATGACGTAAATAAAAGTATTTATACAGGTTTTGGAGGAGAATCGTTTGTATTGTGTTGTATTTGTATTACACTGTTATAAGTTCATTACGTAATGGTAAATCCTAGTAAGAGCATTAACACAGTAAAGGTTGCAATGGGTCGCATATCAAATAACTTGAAAAACTTATTGGTATTGGAGCTTTTTATAGGTTTTATATTTGCTTATAGGCCTCTAGGACGTCGTTTTTGTTAGCGGCCAACTTTCGGAATACATGTTGTTTTTCAATTACTCCTATTGACCTAATAATCTTAATCTGAATGATTGTGTAAAAATTGAGGTTTAAAACGAAACTTTTTTTAACAAGTTCCTTTTCTAGTATCTCGCTTTAACAACTTTTAAAACTATTTACCAGTTTGCAACGTGTTTTGAATTCACAAAATACGCTATTCGGTTTTCCATTGATAGTTTGATAGTTTATTCATTCATTCAAAGTATCAGTGACATGTAGAATGATATAACAACACATAACAACATCTTAAATATAGAAATCGTGAAACATTTTAAAATATAGAAAGCGTAAAATATGGTTACGTTTATATTATATTTAGTTTAATACTGATTGAAGCGCTGCGATGACGTCAATCTGAAAGGAATTCATTGACTGAATGAAATACATTATTATAGAGATACAATTTCCAATTTTTTAATGAATCGTTTACGTATATTTCCGCCGGAAATATCGGCGGGTAATTTACTACAGATTTGAAAGCTAAAATTTAATAAAGTGCAAATTATAGTACTGTTAATCCTATTTCGTTTTTGCTGCGTGTTGGAAAATCATGTATCACTGAGCTAACTGAGTCGTTCGAACGAAAATCAAAGACCTACACAGAGCTAGTTTAATTCGAGACAAACTCGAATACAAAATAGAACAGAAAAATCAAATACAAAAATCGAATAATGTAAACTAGCCTTTAGAGAGCGAATGCAAAAAGAATTGCGTATCTTGATGCATCTGAACTATTGATAAAACAATTCTTTTATCTGACTCTCAAGTTTTCAAATGTTTTCAACTTTTTTTTAACAGAGCATAGTTTTTTAATCACGAAATTAGGACGTGAAATTAATTACGTGTTTAAAACATTACCCCTCAAAACAAAAATATCTTGATATTCGCATTATTGCAATAGCCTTTTGCAACGGCCTTTTTATTTACGAAAACTATGAAACAGGACACTAAAGGAATTGTTTTCAAACTGTCAAACTTATATGAACTGTTTTGTTTAAAAATTACTGTTATAAGTTCATTAAGTAATGGTAAATCCTAGTAAGAGTATTGATACAGTAAAGGTTGCAATGTGTCGCATAACAAATAACTGGTACTGCAGCTTTTTATAGGTTTTACAATTGCTTATAGGCCTTTACGACATCGTTTCTGTTAGCGGCCAACTTTCGGAATACATGTTGTTTTTCAATTACTCCTATTGACCTAATAATCTTAATCTGAATGATTGTGTAAAAATTGAGGTTTAAAACGAAACTTTTTTTGACAAGTACATTTTCTAGTATCTCGCTTTAACAACTTGTCAGATTAATTACAAGTGTACGAACTATTTATATGTATTCTTTTCATTTTCCACGCCCTCTTTTATCGATCAATTTAATGAACACGTAGCGTTTTGGATTTGTTTATTGCAGTGTTTAACGTGTGTATCTGGTTTTTTTTATGATTCGATTCTCGGTTTTCGAGACGTTCCCCCAAAGTGAAACAAAAAAAAAAAAACAGAACCATCCGTCCGTCCGATTAAAACCCAGAAACGGTTAATTATATTCTTACGGAGCCCAAGAACGCAATTATATATGATGATTGTTATGGCTGGAGGACAAGCGTCCGAGGGAAGACGATACTCGGCGCGGCGATATCTGATTAAAAATGTTAATGTTTCGAAAAGAGCGAAGATTATTACATCGAGTAGGGCAGGAAACAAAGCCGGTAATTAAACGAGAACCAAAAGTTTTGGGTAATTATACGGCCGCGGAGTCTGGCCGAAGAAGCCAGCGGCTAATTATAGTGTAACGATATCGAGTCCTGAAATTACAATGCGAATGATTGAAACTGCATAAATCATGGCCGGCCGCGAATGAAAGCCCGTGATTTGATTAGACGATACAAGGCAACGGTCGAGGAGCAAGCAGATGATGGGCCCCCTTACGGACGGCCACTCCCAGCGTTTATCGAAATTGCCGCCGCTCTTACTTTTCTACCCCCTATTGTTCGTGTTATTAGCGATATTGCGCGGGGCGCGAATTCCACAAAAACGACGCGCCGTAATCACACGTTATACGTCCACGTAATAACCGCCTGCTCTTCGCTTCGATTCCTATCCTTCTTGTTTGCGAACGCACCATTTTCTTTTTTCCTTTTTCGTTCGCAATAATCGTCTTATTACTTTGCATGAAACCGATTACAGAGCCGAGACATATTCATCATCATCATCATCATCAACAACATCAGAGCGACTAACCACATACTACAGTTCTTCACTAACACGAAATAACATACATGTTTTTGAAAACTAGGAACAAAAAAGGAAAAACCCTAACATGAATAGCAAGTTACCGCTAGCGCATCATTGCAAGTAAGTTCAACAACTTGAATTTCCACTGTCAGCATGGAATCCCCGTCATTTAAACGTTAATCTTGCCTACGTTCCAAAAACCGGAAAGGACTTGGGGAAGATCTGCAAGCTAAGCAGACATCGGCAATTCCTGTTAGATGGTATCCTCAGAGGCCCGATTTCTTCACCTACGGATAAATTTATCTGCCAGGTATTATCCTCGGAAACTATTATCGATACAATTTTCTAAAACGTAAATAAAACAGTCAAATAAATAAATTCATAACATTTTTAATAATTCAGATTAATATAATTAAGTGTAGTTCATTAAACGAGAAATAAAGGTGTTAATGTTTCTTAGAGCCTTTACAATTAATAACTGTCACCAACTAATTAACCACCAACAAATTAACAATAAATCTATACAGCCTTACCACATTATCAACAGATCCTAAAAATCAATTCATAACTTCGTTTGTTCGATTGTTTTTAATCGAGGGGAAATGCTTCTGAATGAGGATTTTGTAAAATGACAAAATAAGGAATTATTTTTTAAAATAATTACGCTGCCATCATCGGAGCTTAAGAAATACAGCATCCATGTAAATTTTTTACTAAAAGGAAATCACTTTTCTTTTTCGGATAACTTAGATTCTTGGACCTCAAAGCTGTGCAAAATGACTTAAAACGGAGAAATACGAGTGCACTTAACCGTCTCTTACATCTTACATCTTTTAAGTGCAGTTCAACTTGAGATTTGGCGTTTCTGAGCGCTCTTAACCAGTGTTAAACGAAGTGTTTGCGAATGTAAGAGTAGATTTTTATGTATTTATTTTTATTTATGATTGCCGTTTGTCATTCTGACACAATTCTATGCAGATCAAAACTTGACCCGACCTAAACTACCGAGACTGTTTTCATGACAAAGTTTAAACATTTTTTCCTGTATTTGTCTCATACTTATTTTAATTTAATTTCTGGCAAATAAATTTATTAGGAGGTGAAGAAATCGAGCGTGAGTCGGTGACCGTACATCTGGAATGCTAATTTTATCAATTAAACCAAATTTAAGCGCGTTAAATTTTGTGTAACTCCAAAAGCGAATTTGGAATACAATTTTTCCAAACGTGCATGCATTCTTTCATGAACTGTACCTAATCTTCTTCGTGTACCTGATTTTTCGTATTTGGAATCTACATATTGCGAGTCCGTCCGTATACAGGGTGCTGCGTTTTGAAACGTTTTTGCAACATAGGAAATCCCATGTTAATTTAAAGCTGCTCGAATATTGGCTTCCCTAATTACTTTACAGCAAAACTCCGTGTAGGTTTTTTAAAGTGCTCTTCAAGATGTATCTGTCTGTGAAGTTTGAGAATTTTTCATTCGCTCAATTTCTAGATATTTAAAAACGATCAGCAACAAAATTCAAATTATTCCAAACTATCAGCAAATATTAAATAAATTATTGCAAAAGCTTTTTCTCTGAATCTTTTTCAAAAACGAACTACGAATAGATTTATTAATTATCTCTTCGGTTTTCACTGTCATTGATCAAAGCTGTGCTGATAATTTGGTAGATATTGCATTGCATTTAGTTACAGAATCCTTTTTTTAAATATCTTAAAACTCAGCGTATGAAAAAATCTCAAACTTCACAGACAGATTCGTCTTGAAGAGTACTTTAAAAAACCCAAGCGGAATTTTGCTCTAAAATAATTAGGGAAGACAATATTCTAATAGTTTTAAATTAACATGGAATTTCCTATGTTGCGTTTCAAAATTCAGCACCCAGTATGTACAATTTGGTAATTTTAGTTTCTCTAACAACAAAATAAAAACCTCTTTTGCTTTTCAATCTAGAAAGCTACGATTCGCGTATTTTAATTCTAATAAAACCATGTAATTCTAAAAAAAATCACTCTTTTGGTTATTATACACCGTGATTCAGAAAAGTCTCCCGATAGGAACAGAACATCAAAAAATAAGGAAACCTTTTTGTACATATTTCTTTTTTTTTGGAAAAGTGAAAATACCTACGGTTTATGAATTGGGGATAGCGAATTATAAGGGAACGCGCAGCGTAAGTTTTATTTATGAATACGGGCCTGAGATCCACTTACAATTCGCTGTAATTCATAAACTGTACGTAAATATTTCCCGTATTTTAGGAAAGTAATTCATAAAATGTTCGTAAACCTCACCGATTAGGCGCCCAAAATGCGGGAAATACGTACAGTTTTTAAACTAGAGCGAATCGTAAGTTATATTTATGAATACGGGCCTACGTTTCTTTAGGTCTGGCTCTTCACTTCAACTTCACTTTCAGCTTCTTTTGGACTAGAAACAAGTTCGTATTAAATACGGAATGTCCTATAAATGATAAACACACAGAACGTCCATTTTGCAACGTGTTTTGAATTCACAAAATACGCTATTCGGTTTTCCATTGATAGTTCGATAGTTTATTCATTCATTCATAGTATCAGTGATGTAGAATGATACAACACGACATAATAGCATCTTAAATACAGAAACCGTAAAACATTTTAAAATATAGAAAGCGTTTATATTATATTTAGTTTAATTCTGATTGAAGCGCTGCGATGACGTCAATCTGAAAGGAATTCATTGACTGAATGAAATACATTATTATAGAGATACAATTTCCAATTTTTTAATGAATCGTTTACGTATATTTCCGCCGGAAATATCGGCGGGTAATTTACTACAGATTTGAAAGCTAAAATTTAATAAAGTGCAAATTATAGTACTGTTAATCCTATTTCGTTTTTGCTGCGTGTTGGAAAATCATGTATCACTGAGCTAACTGAGTCGTTCGAACGAAAATCAAAGACGTACACAGAGCTAGTTTAATTCGAGACAAACTCGAATACAAAATAGAACAGAAAAATCAAATACAAAAATCGAATAATGTAAACTAGCCTTTAGAGAGCGAATGCAAAAAGAATTGCGTATCTTGATGCATCTGAACTATTGATAAAACAATTATTTTACCTGACTCTCAAGTTTTCGAGATTTTCAAATGTTTTCAACTTTTTTTTAACAGAGCATAGTTTTTTAATCACGGAATTAGGACGTGAAATTAATTACGTGTTTAAAACATTGCCGCTCAAAACAAAAATATCTTGATATTCGCATTATTGCAATAGCCTTTTGCAACGGCCTTTTTATTTACGAAAACTATGAAACAGGACACTAAAGGAATTGTTTTCAAACTGTCAAACTTATGTGAACTGTTTTGATTAAAAATTTCTTTAAATTTAGTTCATATTAAAGATCTTTGTATCAAATATTGAAAGCGGGATAAGTTAAGAGATTCGCGTGTTTAGACGCAATCAGGCTTGAGATCCTTCGGTTATGGTTGATAATTTCTAAGTTTCGTAAATCGTAACGTCTCTGAAAAATCGAGACATGTCTAAAAATGAAGACTTTGAAACGTTAAAAAAGAAATTTTAAATTTTGTTGCAAATCATTTTTGAATGCAGTGAATCCTTCAAGCAGCCTCTGTAAAGCTGTTTCGGCCCTTTTCGGGGCTTCATCAGCAAAATGGCTTCAATTTGTCAATCCTAAGGCAATGCTAGGTCAGAAAGTGACCGTGGGATGTCGCTGTTTAAACTATTCGTCAAGGTTGGTGGAACTGATATGCATGTAGCAGAGCGCCTCGTTCCCATTTAAAAGTGTAATTTGATTCTTACACCCCCACCATCCACCCACCCCGCAAGAGTAACTCGTGACGTCACAGGAAACTTCTGTCCGTCACAGTGAAGTAAATAAAGTCAGTTTCACAAAAAGATATTTAATCACTGATTAATTTAACAGCGCGATTAAAGCCTTTGATTAATTGGATGAAGCAATATGATTGGTTCTTTCAAATCTATTGTTCACTTCGTCCGATGACATTCCTTAATCAGAGAATTAAATTAATCGCTGATTAACATTTTTTCTTTTTTGTGAAACCCACCGTTAATCTGTCTCCAAAACTTTAACCTAATTCACTAAAAATGGAGTCACAATTCTGTGGTCCTATTGCTCGAATGATGCAGAAACTTCGTTAATATGCTCAATGGAATTTATCACGTGACGTGACGTGACGTGTTACGTACCCAAACCCTCCCTCCCAGTGGATCAAGGCAACCTTCTAATACACGGTCCAGCTCTACCAACCTTGCTATTCGTTAAAAAAAATGTAAAAAATTTAAATTTGCAAAGCAATAACGTACTCGTCGAGTCGCAGGTGATTTTACACTCAGTGTTACCAGACGAATAAAACAAGATTTTGCTAAATATTCGGATTTGAAGTAGCAAATTTGAAGTGATTTCGTAGAGCGCCGCCTAAAGCCTCGTACAGACTTACGAGCCGAGCGGCTCATGAGCCGTTAAGCTCTAAAGCCGGGTACAGACCTGCGAGCCGAGCGGCTCATGAGCCGCTCAACTTGCAGATGTTGACGAGGTTTTTTTTTTAATAATCGCGTACAAACTTGCGAGCTGAACGGCTCATGAGCCGCTCAACTCGCAGGTGTGTACCAAGCTTAATATGTACCCACCAATAAATAACGATTTGTTTTAAGTTCTAATATCTTTCTGTACCTTACCATTAAATAACGATTTGTATTATTTTAAGTTCTGATAGTTACAAATTCAGTTAACCAGTGAGCACCCCGATCGGCGAATTTAACATCCCTCGACTTTTATTTCTGGGGCACAATAAAAAAAAAATAAAAATTAATAAATCACAAAATACAACAAGAATTTTAATAACTGTTGCATATAAGTATAGCAACCTTCTTTTAACTTCCGTGACACTATTTTGTCGTTCGCAGTCAGAAGTCACGTTGTATTATTAACTCAGACCGGTCTAATCGGCATTAATAAAAAAAAAATAACTTGTAGCTGATTTATTTAAATTTTAGCGAGAAATTCGAAAAGTTCGAAATTCTCAAAACCGAAAAGTAGCAGTAGTTCGAAAGCTATTTATTTGTAAATTGATGCAATCGAACAAAGAAGGCCCCGCACGACTACGTCACTTTTTCTGAAAGGTACAAAGTGTAGTTTGCTACTGCGCCCTTAGATGCCAGCACAACATAATGCAAAAAATGTATTACGTTCTCCGCAAAAAAATCCTGCCTTCTGACATTGCAATGATTGGAATTTCAAAATTTAACTTCAAACATAAAAATCAAGGCATGACAGGAATAACCGCCATCTCTTAACCAAAAGGGAAAACAACTTTATTCAAATTTCCCGTAAAAGTGTTTCTTTTTTCCGCTGACGTCTTCAGCAATACGCTCGGTCTTGTAACTTCGCCACGGCTTTAAGTTCAAACTTAAATCGAAAATCTCACTTTATTTACTTCATTGTGACGCACAAAAGTTTAGTGTGACGTCACGAGTTACTTTTGCGGGGGGATAAGTTTCAAACTACACATTTAAATGGGAACGAGGCAACCTGCTAGATGCAATATCAGTTTTACCAACCTTGGAAAAGGGATCATGCGGAGCGCCGTCTCTTGACCCACAAAGAAAGCTATTTTTTTTGTAATCTCAAATGGGGGTAGCTATAGGTAACCGCATTAACGTTGACTCTCTCAGTAACAAACTTCTACTTTTCAGATAATTGACATTTAAAACTGAACGCCTCAAAGTGAATTACTTAGAGCGTCATTTCTTTGTTCACTTATCTTCATTTTCTAAAAAAAGAAAGTTGCCCTAATCGAAACTTCAAAAACGCGATTTTGTCTTGATACTCTCAGCAAAACCTCTTTTTTCTCTAAATCACATTGAAAACAGAATTAATCCAAGGCGCGATAGCACAGACGGAAATCATTCAGAGCGCCATCTCTTGGCCAAAAAAGAAAAACTATTTTAATCGAATAATATTTCATCGCTACGTACTCACGTACTCATCAACAGCTTTGTGTTCTATCTTCATGTCTTTAAAAAAAACAACTAATTATTTATAACGGAAAGGAAAAGATTTTCAATCCCTCCATGATATACCGGGTGAGTCATATTTCTGCATTTCTTTAATAACTTTCTTGTCAGTAGAGACAGAGTAAAAAACTTTGTAGAAAAATTGTCTGGCATGTCAAGGACTAAAACTTCGTTAAATCAGTTAACGTGGACCTGCAATTGTTTTCTAATGATTGATTTTGATCGAAAATTTCTTTCTCTTTCTAATGGCGTTAGAGTTTCGCCACCTTAGATAAAGAAAATTTTCAGAAGAAGACCAAAATGCCAATCTTCGTCTGGTAAACGTAAATATTGATGCGAAACTCGCGGAAAGTAGTGTAGCATCAGGACAATCAATTTCGATCGCCCGGTATGTATTACTGTGCAAGTTTGTTGATTTGAACTGAAATTCTTTTCCTTAAGATGTTATTCCGTATGAAAATTTAGAATTTCATTAGTGTTTTTGTTTATTAGTAAGCATAGGAGATGAATAAGTACACGCCATCGTTTCAGTAGCGCCGTAAAAATGTAAGAATAATTTACGGCGTTCTTACTATATGACGCAATGTCGCAATAAAGTCCGCCGATCGAGGTACAACTGGTCAACTAATTACTCTGAAAATCTTTACACATTTAAACAAGAAGAGTTGATTACATAATTGTAATTTTTGATTGCGGCAATATTGCTCTGTTTTTTGTTATACTGAGTAAAACCATTGCTGTAGCGGCGTTAATTGTCTCCGCAGCCCTCGCGTTTGTTTACACGCTACGGTCTAATATTTTATATTACCTGCTTCACTAGTATTTGAACCGCGCAAAATATATTTCTCCTGTATATATTTATTGGCATTGCTGGGATTAAAGTAATTTTCAAAAGGCAACAAAGGAATCCACTCTTAAACTACAAATTTGCGAACGGAATGCAGATGCTGCAGTGAATTGCTTAGATAAAAACACCCTGTGTGGTCATCCCCATCGTAATTTGGTAGGTTTTAGTTCTAGTATGCACATGAATACTGTTTACGATTACTATTTGTTAAAACAAACAAGACATGTGAAATATTCGCACCGTATCCGTGGTTTCTGCGATGGAAAAGTTTTTCTGAAAATATTTTTCATCTAAGGTGAAAAAACTCTTACACCAGCGGAAACAGAAAGACTTTTCTATCAAAATTCATTATTAGAAATATATAGTGTTATCTAAAAAAAATTAAGGGGGCGTAGCCGCTCGAAAATAATTGCAAATTGATGTTAACTAATTTATGTCAGTTATGGTCCTTAACTTATCAGACAGTTTTTATTTAGAATTTCTTGCCCTATCTCTATTAATAAGAAAGTTTTAACAGAAAGGCAGAAACATGACTCACCCTGTATACAAAATTAAAAAGAATAACATAAAGCAGATCTTATTTAATAAACTCACAGTCGACCCTAGTTTACAATTGGTTTATAAAAGCTTCGTTCCTACACAGTTCTAAATCAGTTGGGAACTGTACGGCTCATGCGCTCTTGCTAAAAATACTGTGTATTTAGCAAGAGCGCATGAGCAGTACGGTTCCGAACTGATTTAGAACTGTGTAGGAACGAAGCTAATAAATTCTAGAACGTCTGATGTACGAAAGGTACTACGATGCTCAACTTAAATGATACCGTTTGACAATTTCGTCATACTTACGCTGAACGTTCTTAAGGGTGTGGTTCGCATGCAGGAGTATCATTTGAGTTGAGCATCGTAGTACATTCTTTCCAAAAAGCGAGACTTTTTTAAAACTGCGGGACGTGGGACAAAATGTTGAAGATCAGGATTGCCCCGTCAAAATCGGGACGTACGGTAACCTTAGCATAAAACTGTTGTCCCGGCCTAGCAACAGATTCGAAACCTGCCAATTGAGACACCATTAGGTGATCGTGATCCAAACGTGTTTTGATTCAAAAACAGACATTCTTTTCTTTAAATATCTCTGTTTTTAAAACTTGTTTGGTTTGAATTATGGTTATTTACAAATGAACCGTCAATCAATAATTCAAATCAGGTGTTCTGTTGCAACGACTACGAAATTCAGGTCCAAACTATTCGAAACACGATTCAAACTTTTAAGCCAAAGAAAGCACCTATTTTACCAAGGCGATTTATTTTTATTTTATCTGTGGCGGCTGCCCAACAGGGTCCTAAGTCATAGGCTTGTCAGGACCTCAGGAGCAAGACTTTGTTACTTTCAAACCTCCTCGCCGTTGAAGGGGAAGCAGTGTCGAATTTTCTCCCCATCACTGAAGGGTACCTGAAATCAGTATCGACGACCCCCAAGAAATATCTCGAGTGCGGTGCGAACCCACGACCTTACGCTTTCAAGGCCGGTTCCTTCCCACTTGGACCGTTCAGGCGTTAAATTTGAAAATAAAATAATCAAACCACTGCGGATTTAATGATTTTCAAATGAATCATCCTTAGTGAAACGGCGTTTCAATTTGCTAGTTTTCCATCTACTTTGACATTAATCTGTGACCCTGCCATGACCCTGGCCAGACCAATTGAGGTTGACAATATAAAATTAAAAGATAAAACGCAATTTCATCAAAAATTAATCTACCAATGCATATCACTAAGTGCATTTCCTTGAAATACAGTCTCCCCTACACCACAAACCCAAAAAAGGAATGAAATTTCTGAGAATTTTACGAATATCAGAAAGACAGATCGCCCCCAATACCTAAAAACAGCATTTCTTAGAACTGCATGGTATGCACCTTGACTGAATTAAAATTGACACACATTTCAAGGTTTCAACAAAGTTAAGCGATATATTTTTTCTTTATGACACTCTTATAATAGTTAAAGACTTCAACGCTGCTTTGCTTGCACACCTGCAGGGCTTCATTGAAGTGTTGAACTTGGAAGGTACCTGACGTGTGAGAAGCGACGATGCGTCCCTCGGCACTGTCGAACACAAACGTGAACACCGCCTTGGCGGAGTTCAGCTCCAGAACGCCCGGATCCAAGTGCAGGACGTCGTTTTCATCTAAGATGCACGAGACCGAAGCGACCATGAATCGCATGTCGATTCCAGAATCGAGAAGCGCCAAACAAGCTGCGTTTATAGCACACGACATTAACTGTGGAAACAAGCAAATTAATCATTGAGTTGAGTAATCCAAAAGGGGTGGTAGTCAACGTACCCCTCCGCTGTTATGCATTTCTTGGACAACTATAAGCACAGTGGTTCTGGGGTAGAGAGAAGCAACCAAGGAAGTTTCGCAAATATTTCGGATGATGGCTTCATGTAAGCGATCAGCAACGCCTGAGCAGTAAAATTTTTATTAGGAAATAATCTGTGGAAAATACGGAATCATCATCTACTACCAGGCAAGCCAGTTTTGGGTCGGTAATATACTTCTACGTTGGCCTTATCAATCAATTGCTTCTGCGATTTGGTTTCTACCGGTCCGTAGCATCCGGCTATCACTGTGGTTTGGCCTAGAACAGAAAATTCACGCATAAATTCCAAATGGGGGCCACAAAACTCAGGCGAAAGTCACCTTGACTTAAAAGAACTGAACCATCAGTTCTGCTTAACAGGCCGAGATTGCAGTTCATCTCTTGCAGTTTACAATCACCGCTAGTATTCTGCAAATCCATATTAAAATTTAAATTAATAAAAATGAATGGATTTTAGGTTATGTTTTAGTTAGGTTAATGGCTAATACGCATTGCGCCGATAGGTGGCGACAGCGTTGCAAAGTTTTCTCGCTGACATTTGTCTATGACGTCACTCGATTTCCGAACGTACCCTCATGGATTTCCAACGCAAGAATGTTATGAGTAAAACATTTTTCTTGTTTATGTTAATTGAAGATTGTTAATGCATATGTGCTTGAATAGATTTAAAAGTATTTTCGCATGAGATAATGCCAGAACTATTGAAATATAACTTCGGTGAATTTCTGAATGTAGCCGTCATATGTTATCCGTCAGGATAGGGACTGTCTGTCAAACATAAACATAAACTTCTGCGTATTATTAATCGAGGTGTACTCACGCAGAAATTGTGCGTGTTTTAAGAACGTCATGCGTTTTTGCCCGTTGAACGCGGAATGAAAATGGCCGAGGAGAAGGTGTTCGTTTCCTTCTGTTGTCAGAGGTGCTTGCAGCCCCTCAGGTTGGACGATTCTCTGAACTCTTTAGGCGAGCATATCTTAGCTGAGTTAACACGTAAGTTAATCAATCATGACGAAAAGTAAACTTAATAAGCACAGCTTCCTTCACAGTGCCCATCAACTCAAATCCGGATGTCGACTTGGAATCTCAGGCCACGAGTTTCGATCATTACGTCCATCCCTGCCGACTGTCAGATTCAGGTAATGGGGCCAACGGTTTCATGCTGATATCAGATGGAAAGGAAGTCGACACTTTGAGTAATAAAATGAAGGTGCGCCACCCATCACTTTAAGTCTCCTCTCCAATGGTAACCATCCCATGATCTTGTAGGTTAGGGCAGCTCTATTTGATACTCTGTCAGGTAATTCAAATATAGACCATCCCCTATGCGATGAGTGTACGGACACGCTAATAGAGATCCTCGAGCAGCAAATTAAACTGACAGAGAGCGACTGCGAAGACTACAAGCGATACTTAAAAAAGTAACCGCCACCCCTTGTTGTTAACAATAAATCACCTGAATTGAACGTTTTGTAAATTTCAGGTTAGAAAATGAAACTCAGGACGTCAAATTCAACGACCTCAGTAAAGAATTGGAGGACCTGGCAAACGAAGAGCAGCGATTGCTCGATGAATTAGCAGCCTTGAAAGACGAGGAAGCTGCCACTTTGCAGGCGATAGCCGAGCAGGAAGCCGAGGCTAACCGGCTCGCGTTGGAAGAAAACAGGTACTGCAAGGAGTACATGAAACATCGAAAGGACTTCCTGCATGCGGATGACGAATATCGCAGTCTCGAGTGCCAATTAGTTTATACGCAGACGCAGTTGGAGAAGCTCAAGAAGACCAATGTGTTCAATGCAACCTTCCACATCTGGCATTCGGGGCACTTCGGTACCATTAATAATTTTAGATTGGGACGGCTTCCGGCTGTGCCGGTCGATTGGTCAGAGATCAATGCCGCCTGGGGACAGACCGCTTTACTATTGTCGGCGTTGGCACGTAAAATCAATCTCACATTTGACAAGTACAAATTAGTTCCCTATGGAAACCATTCGTATATTGAGGTGAGTATCACTTAATCAGTAAAATTAATATCAAGTAAACTGTCCACGTGTAAATTAACTATTTGGGGAGTTCGAAACTGTCCGTTATTTTCCAACTGAAAGTCTAATACCTGGGAAGTACAGAACTTGGAACTTCTCAGAGCTGCTCTGAATAATTCACAGATGGAACATGACATTTTCCTTTTGAATTACAAGCCAAGTTTATAATCAATTAAAACTTGGATTATAAATATTTGCATATTTTCTATTATAACCTGGAAAAATAAGTTCATTAGTGAAATTAAACTAACGTAAATAGCTCCAACGCAACATTTATAACTTGCGTTACCTGTCTGACGATGATCAGCTGATTCCCTCGTACCTCATACGTTCCGTTTGGGATAAAAGCAGGCCGTTACACGTTCACGGTAGCGTGGCTCAGCGGCTGGCCTAGCGCTCAGCCGACTTTGGTGGTCGTGCCACGTTGCAACGTGGATTCGAATCCCACAAAGGCCGTGGATGTTTGATCTCTCCGTTGATTGATTTCGCTCAGTTTATACTTAGTAATAGTGATTAATACCAAAAGGCAAAACGAGCGGGGATTGCGCAAGGCAAAGCAGACAAAACGCTTTTACTGCCCTAGCTCGATGGAAACGCAGTCATATCAGTAAAAATAATTATTTGAAAGCACTTTCCTTGTAAACTTTATTTGGCGTTTTTCAAAGTATTATAAATACAGAGGTATATCCACGACAGGGCGTTAGACATCCTAGTAGCACCGGACCTGCTTAAATGAAAGTTTGCACAGAGCAATATTTTTTTTAAATAAATTTGAAGATATCTTGGTAAAACGCTTGTTGTTATACTGAATCTTCGATAGGTGCTGAGCGAACAAAAAGAGCTGCCCTTGTATGGTTCCGGTGGGTTTCGCTTTCTTTGGGATACGAAGTTCGACTCGGGGATGGTCGCGTTCCTCGACTGCCTCCAGCAGTTCAAGGAGAAGGTCGAGCAGGTCGACAAAGATTTCCGTCTTCCATACAAAATGTGCAAGGGAAAAATCGAGGACACGACGACCTATTCCATCAAGTAAGCGGCAGCGCAGATTTCGGTGAATGTGAACCGCCGTCGCTGAACAACGTTTTGCTTGCAGAATCCAGTTCAACTCGGAGGAGCAGTGGACGAAAGCGCTGAAGTTCATGCTGACAAATCTGAAATGGAGTCTGGCGTGGGTGTCTTCTCAGTTCAGCAACGAGGAGGATGATTTACCGCCGATTACGTATAAGGAAAATTAGTATAATTCAATATTGTGATTTGTTTCGTTCTTTCTTTTTGAGTTTCCGTTCTGTCGTATTTGTAATAAAGTATTTATATTTTTAAGTTGGCGTTTTCATTTTCTGAAGCACGTGTACTCTTGAATTTCTAATTGCTTTGAAAATATTGAGCAGTTAGAACCCAGTCGATTTATGAAAATACATTAGGGGTGTGTTTGCGCCGCAAAACAAAATTTTTTTCTTTTGTGGTGTATGTGTACGTATGATCGATTCCTAACGTGTCGTTGTTTTTCGAGTTTTTCATAAAAAATAATATAAAGAAATTATTAAAGTACGGGCTTGTGAAGTCGACGGCAATAACATAACAATAACATAAACGGTCATAACAATGCGCGAGCTAACCCGATATAACACGGTTCTTGTTTCAAAACAAAACGTCGGCAGAATCGCGACAACTAGGGCAAACGATTTCATCAAGTAGGCGATACAATTGAACGCCGGGCATGTTACGAATAACGCAATGCGCGAATCAACAAAAATTGCGTATAAAATGTGCGAATTAAAATTTTTTACGGCAGTCGAACCCGACTTCGGTAGGCTTAGTGCCTACTGTAAGATAGGCAGCCGTCCTCGCAGTCGATCTAGGAACGAAACTGAATTGGCAACATCTGCCATCTCGAAGAAGGGGAGCCACCCGGAACGCTGATCCCAAGATCATCAGCATCCTGACGCCGATCGTAGGACGCCTCTCTGCCACCACCGTCTACACCCAGCCAGAAGCTGCCGATCTCATCCCGGTCAACTCCAGTTCCGGGGGTGGGTGGGAGCCGCACCAGTCTGCCAGCTAAAGCCATTGCTGCACTCCTGCTTGCCGTCGCCACTTCATCCGGCCCCACAATGGTCGTCACTGCTGCCCCCTAGATTTAGCATCTACTCCGTCGAAGCCACCACAAGCGTCTAGATGCCCGGAATTGACCACCCTTAGCATGACATGGTGAAGGCGCTTAAATCCAGAGCCAGAAGAAGACCGTGGTCATCCGTTCCTAAGCCGACCTTGACATCGCAACAACATACCGCCCGTCGATGCCCGTCACCGCCAGACCAAGCCAGCCACCACACATACGACCGAATTTCAACCACCCGTCTTGAATTACGAACAACCCCATCAAATTAAATTTTACATGAATAAAAGGTATCAACTCTGTTTCAAGCTCTACCTTCTGGAACCCTACGCTACCCCCTTACCGCGACAGGGTGGTGGCACCACCCCTAGCGTGACACTACGCAACACGCTAGTGTCAATCGGGAGGAGGGAGAGCGTACGAGATACTCTTACAATGTTATTAGCGTGAACAGAGATAGTTCCAGAGGCGCTCATTACATACAGTGCAAGCAAGTCCCCGAGACGCTCAATACACACACCACGAGCTGCCCCACCCGGGGCTTTCAACAAGCAAACCCAATGCCGGTACCAAAGTAACGTACGGCGAAAGGTCTCATCTCACAGCTGTCACCCACACGGGAGAAACCACGTCGTGAGCTGGACCTGGAAGAACTCCCCCGAGACATCCACGCTCGATCTGGCCACTTATCATCCACGCTGAAGAAGTTGCATCAAGTTCTTGAGGGACCTCGAGTTGGTGCCACAGACCCTGTTACTATCTGCACACGACAGACAGGCCGTTACCATCGTCTACCAGGGAGTCCCTTGCTATGAAAATCATCGCTCCACGGCGTTTCGCTGTGCGACAATCACACCGGATGTAGCTATAAATAATATCCACACACGTGAAAATCATCGGTCCATGGCATTTCACTGTGCGACAATCACACCGGATGCAGCTATAAATAATATCCAAACACAAAATAAAAGTCGAGAATTTTCTTTTTTCCTTTTCACTTACGACTTCGATTTGCAACACGGTCGCCCCTACGTACTTTCCGAAAGGCACGTTGTTTGGACTATTAGTAGCACTAAACTTAACCAAGCTCTAATTTTTGTTTACTTGATCCAGATCAGGCATAGGCAATCTATGGCACCTCGGCTGCAAGCTTTCTTATGTGCGGGTACCACGCGATCAGAAAAATTAGCCCACTCCTGACGGTTCTAGAACTGTCCGTGCGAGAGCCAAAGCAAGTCTATTCCGTGTGCTTCCTGCAATTATTGCTTATGTTACCGTTTAGCGGAAATCTGCTTTTTGGGATACGACTTCTATTCGTACATCTGCTCATCTCGTTTCTAGATTCTGATAAACCTAACCTACTAACGGCTGCGCCACCGCGAGGTAATCCGTATTTTTTCATCGATGTATTAAGAAAATACCTTCGCACCAACCAGTTATTACCAGAGCTATGAAATTCCAAAAATAGTAGGCTGGAACATCCGTGGCTTGCGCGATATGCAACCCCTTTATCCCCTGACAGAACATTGATGACAATGTCAACTAGTGTGACCGACGGAATTTCTGAATTATATAACTATGCTGAAGCTAAAGCGAAGACGGATGCCGAAACTGCGGTCAACGTGGCAGACGTCTTCTCTATACCTAAACCTATCGACAACCGTGTCTTCATAAGTCAAGTGGACAGCTTCCGCGCCAAACACATATCATCGGTAAGATCCCCTCTCTGCGCCCAAATCTTCAGTAGGTCCAGTTATCTTGCAGTTCTTGGCCGACCAAATACGTGGGGCGCTAAAGTTGGGCGGAGGTGAAGGTGAAGGCGAAGGAGAGGAAGAGGAGGACGAGAGGAAAACACCGAGAACAACCGAGTTCGCCTCGAAATACGAAATCATCGGCACCCTCAAGCTACCCCACCGCAACAAATCCGAGGATGTTTTGTACGTCGTGAATGACACCGATGAGAATTTCATAAACGAAATTATGAAGTGCGCCTTCGTAGTGTACGACATAACGGAAGACCAAGGCCAAATCGCCAAGGCACTGGACACCCTGAAAAGTAAGTCGCCATCACATTCGCAAGACTATATCTAAGCGCGTGAAATCTTAGAAATAGAAAACGAAATCGAGAAGCTCAAAGAGGTGGGGCCCAAGACCTTCAAGGATTACACGGAGCTGAGAGTCTTCGTTCTTATATCTACGGTTATGACCTGGGGACTCACCAAACCCATCGATCCAGTAAGACTTACCAATGAATTTCAAAATCAATCTCATTTTTTAACAAACCAAAATAGGATGAACCCGAAACGCCTTTCAACGAAACGGATTACAAAAAGCGAAAGGCCCATCCTAACTACAAGGAGCACATTGCTTGCGAAAGGGAAGTGACCCTCACGGGTAGAAAGGTGAGTTGATTGAGTGGGTATTCCCGAGCTACCACCATTTTGAAAAATATGCAAATTTCATCACGTCTTGAATTAAAAAGGAAAAAACCGTTTTAAATTAAAAAAAAAAACTTCGTACAGTACAAAAACAAGCTGAGAACTTACATCATTTGTTCTGGAATTGTCTATGGCGAAGAAGAGCAAGACTTGGACTTCTTCTTCAAGCTAGCCTGGAAAAACGAAGAATTCCTCCCGGTCTACCAACCGGGAAACAACTTCATTCCTCTGATTCACATAACAGACTTGTCCAGGTAGCTCTCCTTCACAGTCCTCAAACGCGCCATAAAACTTCTCGAGTTTAGAGTGATCCACGGGATTTTGGAGATCGCCCCCAAGAAGCCCCAATATATTCTGGCTGTCGAACAGACTCCATGCACTCTAAAGCAGATCGTCAAGGGCTTAAGCAAAGCGCTTGGAAGGGGCAAGGTCAAGGAAATCCCGAAGGAAGAGGCGTTCCTGAACAGCGACATTACGGTAAGCACCGGCAGTTACTTGCGGCAATAAAACAAGCGAATTTCAGCAAACGGTGTTCGAGAGGTGTACGGTCAACTTAAACATGGAGCCGGGATTCATAGTGGACGACTTGGAGCTAGAATGGAAGAACGAGTTGAATCTCGCGGAAAACATCGGAAATATAGTCACAGAATTCCGCACCTCTAGAAAGTTAATTCCGATTCGTATACTGCTACACGGACCGCCCGCTGTCGGAAAGACGGGGTTGGCCTTGAAGCTGTGCGAGGTGTACGGAACGCAACACATCACTGTTAAAAGCATGATTGAAAATACGCTTAAAGACTTGGTAATCTTTAAAAAATCACCAGGCAAGCAATTTCCTAAATGGCTTGCGATGAATTGCAGAGGGACAAGATCGAGGCGGAAAAAGCGAGGTTGAAACTGAAAGAAGGCAAGGTTAAAGAAGAAGTAGTCGAAGAGGAGGCCGAAGAGGAAGAGGAGGAGGAAGACGAAGAGGGAGTCGACATTGAAGATCTTAGTGAGCAGATTCGTGATATCGAAGGCACCATGGCCGCCTCGGAGGACGGGAAACTTCCGGACGATTACGTCGTGCGCCTCTTGAAAAAATTCCTGTCCAGTAATAGATGCCAAAATCAAGGTTACGTCCTGGATGGTTATCCGAAAACCTACGTTCAAGCGAAAGAGTTATTCGGACAATCGTCCGAAGAAGGCGAAGAGGCGGCAGAGGAGGAAGAAGAGGGCGGCGGAGGAGCAAAACCTAGCAAAATACTTCCCACTCACGTCGTAACGCTCCAAGCAACGGATGAATTCATCTGCGAAAGACTCATGAACCTATCCGAGAAAGAAATCCAGGTAAAAGCCTCCAGGAGACTCAATAATAAAATACTAGATGAATTCTTTTAGGGAACACATTACACCGAAGAGAACATTTTGCGTCGCCTGAGTGAATTCCGGCGAGTGAACACGGAGGATAACACAATGTTAAATTTCTTTGATGAAATCGAGATTCATCCTATCGTAATAGACGTGATGGACGTGGAATTCACAGATGCCGATGCCATCTTGATGTACGCTTGCGAACGTCTGGGGCCGGTGATGGGGCTTGGGCTTAGCTTGGAGGAAGAGGCCGAGATGTTGCGTTGTGAAGAGGATATGCGTAGGTTGGCGCAGGAACAAGAAGCCTTGGAGAAAGAGGTTAGTGGACATAACCGGCGAGATTCTTGCAGTTATATAAAATTTTACAGCGTCTCGAGCTTCTGGCGGTTCAAAGTTGCCAAGACGCAATGGAGGAGTGGACGGCCGCGTTAGAGAAGCTGCAGATGGAAGAGGAGAAGCTGATGGTCGCCGAGAGCGAGCCTTTAAGGAATTACTTGATGAAATTCGTTTTCCCAACCTTGGCCAAGGGCTTGCTGGAGGTCGCCCGGATAAAACCTCGTGATCCGGTAGATTTCCTAGCGGAGTACTTGTTCAAGGAAAATCCAGAAGGGCACATGTTTGATCCGTCCTATACGAGATCAGGCGAGTTGATCACGCAGGAGCAGCAGGACTTGGAGAACGTTTCCAAAGAGGCCAATGTGAAAATGAATGATCCCGTACATTAATTTTATTCTGGTGTGTTACAGCAGTTTTTAATATAAAAGAAACATACATGAAGTTTTGTTTTTCTGCCTCGTCTACGCCTGCGCGTATCTGTGCTTGACGCGCTGTCTGCTCAGGATAAGAACCCAGGTGAAGAAAAGGTTTTCATAAAACGTAAGAAATTATTAAAAATCGAAACGAACTTTAAAGAAATAAAGAGATCCAGAAACTAGAAAATCGAAATAAAAAATGTTAAAAAAAAAATAATTAAAAACGAGCCCAATTAGGGCCGCATTCATAATCGAACTAAAGGAGATTTTAAAATAAAAGTCACAGTCACATGTCAAGAGTAACGTGATAACATATTTGTTTACACATCAGAATGTGACTTTTGTCTTAAAGTCTCCTCTACTTCGATTATGAAACCGACCCTTGATCCGTTTGTTGCTTTTTTTCTTTTGCATTCTTTTTGTCTTTCCTCGTCGCTCTTTTCTTTACCTCCTTGACCTTTTGCTGCGCTTGCATGCATTTGTTTCGGCTTTTCTTTTGACTTCTAGTCAACAACCCGACTTTTTTTTATCTTTGTTAAAGTATTTACAGACAAAGGATTGAAGTATGTAATTTCTTTATTGCTCCGTGAGCTAGGGGTGGTGGGCAACTGCCCCCAGTGGCGTAACTAGAAGTCAAGTCGCCGCCGGGTTGCAAGCAAATTTTTTACCACCGCGCTTTTATTATTATCACATTTATTATCCTAAAAATGTAAAAAAACCTGTTTACTTTCGATGCTAAATAAATCAGGAGTGCTTAATTGTTTTTGGATTACGTCATTTCTAAAAAGTGACGAAAGCTGTCAAAATTTTAGGTTAGAAACGCTTCCGAAAACCAGCGCTAAACGGAGCACACTTAAACTACGTATTCCTCGAACGCTTTCGGAAGTTTATTTTCGTCCGTTTTGAAACTGTCTCCCAGAATTTAAAGGGAACAAAATGAATTGCGGCGGCGGCGGCGGCTACAGATCAATAGATGGCGCTGCGACGTCTGAAACTTTTTTTTTTGTAACCATTCCTGTTCGACTTTATTTATTCGAAATTGTTTTTTGTAACTTTATTTCTTACCTTTTTGCAGCGATCCTCATTACCCTTGAAATTGTTTCCCCATGGATGAAGATGTTACAGTTATGACGACTCATGGTGACAGACGGCGCCGCAAACGTTTTTTTTTTTTAATTCAAAGTTTTTCTAAGAACACCGTCCTTGAACGTTCTGAAAGTTGTTTTTGGTTGTTTTGAAACCGTCTGTCGGAATTAGAGAATGCAAAATTAATAAATTGCCGGCGCATACTAACAGATGGCGCTACTTATATGCTTGAAATTTCCATCAACCATTTCTATTCGATTTTATTTATTCGAAATTGTGTTTTGTAACGTTTGTTTTCTGAATTTTTACAAATTTTCACAAGAAAAATTACGACTCATGATAACGGATGGCGCCAGAAATGTTTTCTGTTTTTCTTTTTTTAATTCAAAGTTGTTTTAACAACATCGCCCTTGAACGTTCTGAAAGTTGTTTTCGGTTGTTTTGAAACTGTCTGTCGGAATTAGAGGATGCAAAATTAATAAATTGCCGCCGCATACTAACAGATGGCGCTACTTTTAATTATTACTAATTTATTCGAAATTGTGTTTTGTAACGTTTGTTTTCCGAATTTTTAGAAGTTTTCACAAGAAAAATTATGACTCATTATAACAGATGGCGCTGCAAACGTTTCTTTTTTAATTCAAATTCGTTTTAAGAACAACGTTCTCAGATTTTTCAGTTGTTTTCGTAAATAATACGCTTTCCTTTCGCTTTATTTCATTCATTATTATTATTTTATTCTCTTGTTATCGTTTCATTTTGTTTTAGTTTAGATTTTAATTTTTATTCGTTTGTTGCTTGGAATTTTTTGTTTGTATTTGACGTTTTCAGGTCGTTTGCAATTAACCGTAACAAAATTGCTTTGAAACAAAATTATTATTATTATCATTTAATAAAGTGTACAAGGTTATGGCGTAGGGTAACAGATGGCGCCACATGTGCGCGTAATTTTTTTTCGCTTTGCCTATTTAAGCTTGGAATTTTATTTATTCGAAATTCTTTTTAGGACAGTTCTTAGCGTTTCTAAGCTGTTTTGGAATCTCGTTCCGGCAAATTACAAAATGTTACGACGGCTCGGAATAACAGAGGGCGCTACAAACGTCGTTCATTCGAAATTGTTGCATAAACATAGTTTTTTTTTTACCGTTTTGAATTTGTTTTACGTCTAGAAATGAATCCCTTCGGTTTTTCTTCTTTCTTTTTTTGATTTTCTTTCTTTCTTTTAACTTACTTTAGACTATTCTGCATTTGAAAACATGCATTTTTCAGGAATCTATGAAGCGTGACTTACAAATTAGTTTCCGCTTCCGATCTAATTCTCTTGCGTTTTGAAAACTTAGGTCCTTGTGGCGGGTCACCAATCCCCCTACATGTTGATTGGATTCTATATCCGGCGGCGAATCACCGTGTTCGACCATCTACGTACAGTCACCTCTTCGCGTGGTCTTTTATGCTCGCTGGCGGACTCCTTGATCATGTTAAAGGACGCTTGGGCTCTTCAGACGACCGCAAAATTAAAATCCGGATATTAAATGCTTGTGAACGCGCACGTTGGATCCTACCCTACGTGGGCAGCAATTACGACTTAAGTTTCGAATTTAATACGAACAAATTTTTTTGCAGCGACTGCGAATGAGCTAATTATTATTCAGCGACCATCACACGCTGATAGCTGTCATCTTGTTGCCGGACTCTGCACTTAAAATTAAACCAAACGACGAATTGCAATTATACATTTTTATTAATATTTATTTTCAAATAACTATGCTATTACATTTTCATAATAGAATAATACATTTCAATTATATATAAATAATCATTATCATTCGTCAGTTTCACTACTGTAAACTATTAAGCAAGACTAAATCTCATTAATGGTCTTTATTACTTAAATTTAACGCACAAATTATCTTTTATTTTAACGGGGGGGGCGGTGGCGCGCCCCTGCCCCGAGTACGCGTGAGACACGGCGATATGAAGGGGGCAAAAAACGCTTCTCGGAGGCGGGACAACGCGCGCCGCCCTATATCACTCTTCATTATTAAACCTATCAGTACTCCAGTAAATGCTGTACACAACAAAACTCGTCCTTAATACAATGGAAGATCGAGTCGACCGGTGAAGCGTGCGGGGAAACCCCGCGAAGCCGTCCGACGCACGCGCCGTCGTAACGGAGTGCGCGGGGTTCCCCGTAACATGTGCAGAATATAAAGACACAACGATCTAACTCGCAGCTGAAAATCGATTTCCAACCACCGTTCAGATCTTCTCATGTTACTAGTGCACTACTTCTTACAATATTTACATGATACACATATTACACCACTTCATATATACAATAACAATTCAAACTTTCTGATACTGATCTATCCTAGAAGGGGGATTGCAACAATTTAAAAACGACTTTCTTTGTAACCGGATCACAATCATCAATTTTAACAACGAATTTCTTTCGTGGTGGACTAGTAACACAGTTTAATTTAAAATAAAAACGAGATGGGGTCAACAGAAACTTGTTAAATACACGCAAGTCTAAACATACCTATATATAGTTTGCAATTTTTTTTGTTTCAAGGTCAATACCAAATATATTCATTAATTCAAGTCATTATTTCAAAATTGGTTGGTTGACAATAAATAGTTTTCAATATCAGAAGTAATCATCAGTCTAAGCTTAAAGTATCACGCGTTAAAATTTCTTTCCTCTCTAAATTCAAGGTAACTGTTGGCCCCATTTATTACAAATTGCATGTGCTATAGTTGTGCAATCAATCTGAACAGATATGTATATAGTGCATTCGCATCGAATTCAATAGAAACGTAAACCGCACAAAGCAAAAATAACTTCGCTTGACCCGAGCCACCTCTACCAGAAGAGTCCGATAATAAATTAGGAAAATCACATTAAAAGGATCACACTCGATTAGGAAAAGCGTTTTCAGTGATAATAAAACGGCGGAGAACAAGCGGTTTGAATTAACGGCTGAACTACGAAAAAGCGGGAATCCATTGAGCATATTAAGTCCGTACACGATCAGTCGAGAGCGCGCTTCTTCTTCGTCTTAAGGTCAAGGTAGTCTCTGCTCTAGCCGACTAAATTAAGAGATAAGATCGACCCGGCACTCGGCAACTGGCAATCGGCAACTTAGTTGCCGGATGCCGGGTTTATGGCGAAACCTTAAGAGAACTACTACAAACTAGGTGACACTAAGCAACATCGAGAATTGAGAGAAGAGTATAAAAGACGACTTCCTTAGGACTTGAGGAGCTTGTTGGCGCGCTGGTTCGCCACGGCGATGCGCGTTTCGTTGCTCTCGCCCTAAGCAACAAACACATGACCAGTGCTGCGCTCTAGCGGCGCGGTGGAACGGCGTCGCAGCCCCTCGCCGAAGCGAAGGGCCCCGACGCCGCCCCGTGCTGTGGTTGTGTGAGTGTGTGTCTACTTGAGGAGGTCGTGGGCTCGCTGGTTCGCCACCTCTATCCGCGTCTCGTTCGACTGACCCTGTCGTGTGCATGTTGGAAGGTACCAAGTATGAGTGTAGAATTATAGTAGTAGTAGTAGTAGTTGTTGTTGTAGTTGATGTTGTAGAGTTGGAGTGGTAGTGATGATCGCAATGCAAACAAACAACATCCAGATTATTTGAAATAAACGCCAGCAATCCACAAGAACAAGGCAAATGCTCACAACAACTCGAAAACAAATGCAAAGTAATCTTAAATCTTTAGAATTGTGAACACCTGCCGCGTCCAAACGACAGAAGAAGTTCCGTAAAAAAAAATACGGTTTATACTCTCACCCATCCCAAAATCATTTTTTGGAATACCTTTGGAAAAGTGTCTGTGCTCTTTTAATTGGCCTTGGAATGGTCGATTTTTTTTTCAACGTTTCGATTTGGTAGCAAGTGAAACTATTCTAACACTGACGTTGTCTCACAATCAATCGTATCTGACTACCACACTACGTGATATTCGTAACTCTGTCTTTTGTTGTTACGCGAGGGTAAAACGAGATGGGGATACTCTCAGGATGCTCTAGAGCATTTGAGCTTCTCAAAATGTTTAGTGGCGCCCTGTATGGGGTCGTGTAACCAAATATGGGGTTACAGAAATTTTAGTAAAGCTAAAAAGTTTCTGGATAAGCAACCACCGATTCAAACCTTTATGTAGGAGTAATCAAGCTTATCCAGTTCGTTAGTGTGCGCCTTGTTTATGTATATCTAGTTGGCCCATCCGTGGTTAAAATTTGACGGCCACTTTTTGGAGACCTGAGCGATTTCGGAGACGAACACCGGGCGGTAACAAACGCCAATACAATAGTAGGCGGCATCTACTATTCCGCAAATGAACTCTCTCTATTAAAATGCATTCAGATCAGGTCACCTGACAAGCCAATATCGTTCGAAATGCTTTGTTTGTAAAGCCGAGCTGTATATTGTAGTCGATAGTAAAATGCAGCCAATGAAATTATAATCCGAGAGCTACTTGTAAATAAAATATCTCATACGAGACGACCCTGTACAGAAAATCGCAGAATCCGCAGAAAATCGAGTCGCGCGCGATGTTTAGGTGCTGAGGGAAAAGCCTTGATCTTCACGAATCAGACTAAGATGATACACGTCCTAATGTCTTTAAATACTGAAACGCGCATTATGAAAAAACAGTCGGCAGTGATACAACCCCTAAAGAAAAATCCTCCCCTATTGTAGTATTGTAGGAATCACGTAAATTGATTTTTTGTTAATAATAAATGCATATATTTTCATTGTACTTGGTTCTAATTGACTCCAAACTCATCGTAACAATATTCATAGTGATGTTTCTAATGCGTTATTGTTGGTTTTAGTGTTCAGTTGCTGTCGCTTGCAATGTTAAACCAGAGCACGACAGCAGCGTGCAGGGCCCTGCTTCTTTTCCTTGGGTTTCCTTTCGATTTTAACAGGAATTGACAAATATCTATTGCCGCGCCAACTATCAGGCATAATTTTATTCGATCCGATATAAAGATGTGCTTCGGTCTAACTTTAGACATACAGAAACAAGGGCAGGAGGGTTTGGCTCCTCTTCAGTCTTCAATACATGGTAAAGTCAATATATTTGTATGTAGGTTTACTACGGAATTTGTTACGGTTTCATTTTGATTGAACAAAAAACTCGTATTTCGTTAGTGAAAGTTATTTTTTACGGGCCCCGGAATGGTCCTAAATCCCACTCTGTTCATCGTTCTTTGTTGACATTTCGCTAAAATTTCCAATTTTTCGGGACAGTTCTCTTTTTAAATACCTAAATCAGGTTCTGTACGTTCCATAATTTTGGCTGAATGATTCGATTTACATGTATCAATCAAATTATAAACAAGGGCATGAACGTTTGGCTCGTCTTTAATACGTGGTAATGTTATATTTATATATAGGTATACTACGGAATTTGTTACGGTTTCATTTTGATTGAACAAACAACTGGTATTTCGTTAGTGAAAGTTATTTTTTACGGGCCCCCGAGTGGTCCCACTCTGTTCATCGTTCTTTGTTGAGGTTTCGCTAAAATTTCCAATTTTTCCGAACAGTTCTCTTTTTAAATACCTAAATCAGGTTCTGTAAGTTCCATAATTTTGGCTGAATGATTCGATTTACATGTGTCAATCAAGTTATAAACAAGGGCATGAACGTTTGGCTCGTCTTTAATACGTGGTAAAGTTATATTTATATGTAAGTATACTACGGAATTTGTTACGGTTTCATTTTGATTGAACAAACAACTGGTATTTCGTTAGTGAAAGTTATTTTTTACGGGCCCCCGAGTGGTCCCACTCTGTTCATCGTTCTTTGTTGACATTTCGCTAAAATTTTCAATTTTTCCGAACAGTTCTCTTTTTAAATACCTAAATAGGGTTCTGTAAGTTCCATAATTTTGGCTGAATGATTCGATTTACATGTGTCAATCAAATTATAAACAAGGACATGAACGTTTGGCTCGTCTTAAAACGTGGAAATGTTATATTTATATGTAGGTATACTACGGAATTTGTTACGGTGTCATTTTGAATGAACAAACAACTCGTATTTCGTCAGTGAAAGTTATTTTTACCTGCCCCGGAGTGGTCCTAAATCCCTCTCTGTTCATCGTCTTTGTTGACATTTCGCTAAAATTTTCAATTTTTCCGAACGGTTCTCTTTTTAAGTACTTAAATCAGGGTCTGTACGTTCCATAATTTTGGCTGAATGATTCGATTTACACGCATCATTTCAAAGAATTCATTTGGCTTTTTGCAATAGCATTTTGACCTTCCCGGCCATCTTTAATTTCAATGCTGTCACCTTAACTTAGTACACAGAGTTAGTGTTTTGGTGTACGATTCGAATTTCGGCTTTTCTCATGTTCCTCCTTGATGCGAGAGTGGTCTATCGCGCAACTTGTTTGATCAAGAGCACAAGATTTAGCTTTTGTACCAGACGGTACGTTAGCTTTGCTCTCTGGTTAGAAATTTTAGGGCCAGTTGTGTTTAACCTCAAACGATTCTGATGACGACCGACGCCACAAACCTTCACTTCGAAGCTTTACAATCTGATTTTATTGTTGGCCGACTGTTTGGATTTCCGTTCTTAATTGTGCGGATTGTTTTGGTAAGTTAATTTTTCCCTTACTTGTTAGTTACATAAACTCAAGTGTTTGTTAGATCATTTGTGGGCAAGTTTCGTTTCACTTACAGGGCCGACAGGGCGTTTATTATTTTCTCCCGTCTTTAGATCGTTTCAGGACAATTAGCAAGATCTTAATTGGCCCCCTTAATGAGTTTTCGAATAAATTTTCTTTATGACCTTTTAGTTTTATTTCGTATTCCTTCTTTATATATCCCTATACGTCGTGAAAATATTTGCTCGGGTGAAAGGGGTCGCCAAGTAAAGAAGTTTGAGAAGCCCTGGTTTAGAGCTGAAAATGCCATAAGTGTCTGTGTGACGTCAGAAAGTATTCAAACAGCGATTCCGTCATTTAACATAAATTTTATGACTTTCCATTAAAAGTACTTTATCCACCGTATTCACCGCACAAACGTCATTCTGATTAGTCTCTTAGCGGCATTTAAAAAAAAAAATTTCAAAAGTCATCGGAGCAATGAGTTATTTGTAACAACTGTACTTCTTCTCAAAAGCAAATCTGTTCGAGTACAACCGTACGTGTCGTATCCTAATAATAGCGCGCGTTACTTATTGATCCGGTGATGGGTGGAATGGATTTCAATTGTTTACAACGTATCCCACTTTCTTCTGTCATCGGACGGTCGAAAGCCAATAGAAACAGAATTGAAACGGCAAGGCGAAACAAAAGCGACCGCGTCCGCTTTTGATTCGTCCGCGTCGCATGCTGTAGTAGTGTCCGGAACTCGCCGTGTAATTCAATTTGGCGCGCATGAAAGAATCAAGCGCGTCCATCTGAATTTTTTAGCTCGCCGAAATTGCATACGGAATAATTTCGTAGAGCGGCAATTCCCATCTGACGAACTTGTTAACACCTGCGCTGCCCTGTTAAGCATACAACAAGTCGTATCATCTAGATTTCGTCGCAACTTGCAACATGCTTGACTTACGACGTCTATATGACCTACATGTTCTGGCTTATTAGATCCTGCTTTGCAAATGTTAAATTCAATTTTTAATCAAATAGTCAAACGGTGGCATAATAAATTTTTCTAAACGAGCAATAATTTTGTCAGATATGACTTCTATACTTTACAGGGCAGCGTCCGAGTTGGTTCTTCCTCTTTGTTGAATCTGAATTTAAACTAACGCGCACTTATCCTGCTCGGTCCAATCCATGCCGCCAAGGAATCACGACATTTCAGGAAGAATCAGCGAATGCGCGTTACTTTTACAATTTTTTATCGGCTGGCATGGAAAGGAGCATTACCGACTGAGCGGGAGGATAAGTGATAAGTGGCCTTTACACGGCGAGTATTTCGTTAGCGAGAATAAAGAGCAGAACTGTGCGCGAAAACATGGTGAGAAGCTCAACGGAATCGAAACGTGTGCGGAGGGCGGTGCGAGCGCGCTTACCTTGAGGTTGATGCGATCGATCTGCCTGTTTTGGTTCTCTAACTCGGAGCCCATGTCTATGGCCATGTTACGCAAGTTACCAATCATAGTGTTCACCTGGCCCATGTTATCTTCCATCTCTTCTTCGCGTGCATCGTTGGTAATTCGACCAATGTAGCCGCCCTGGGGGCCAAGACCGTTGCGATCGTCCATCATTCGTTGTGGCTGGTTGTTGACTACCTTGCCGTCGTCGTTGCCCTTCCATGTACCTTCGTCTTCCTTAAACGATGAACCCCTACGAGCAGACATTAGTACATGAACAAAAGGACCGTTGGTGAGGCAAACATAAAACCTTCTTTTTACTAAAGGAAATGTTCTGTCGTGAAGTACCATTTTACCGATACGCGAGGGACTTTAGAGGAGGATAAAATACGATGGCTCCATTCATTAAAGCCTTGGACGGGTAAAGTAAGAAGTCAGATCAGAACATAACGAATAGATTCTGAAAGTACTCCAAAAAATGATTTTAACGTGATCCAACCAGATGTGACCTTTGCTTTCCTCAAACGACTCCTATTCAATTCTCTTTGGAATCTATCTTTACCAAACTGGGGATTATCGAGCTCCATACATAAAGCAAGCGTGGAAGCTATAGTAACGTGAGTAGAAACTAGCCTTGGCTCGGCGAATCAAAACACAGCAAAGATTGCATTAGTTTGTTCTCCCTCTAAAAGTTACACGTCGCCTTTACGTTCTGGAGCACACATTGCAGGGCAGCAGTTGTTAGTGATGAGACGCATAAATAAAATAAAAAGAATTTGAATCGTAAGCGATGGAAGAGCTCGATGAGCCTCAGTTTAATCATTACGTGCATTGCTTATTGTACTTCTTTTTTCACGGGAAATTAAACTCGAACGACGACGTTTCAAGTGATTTAAAACGAGGTGGAAACAATCAATTCTTGAAGAGACAGACTTAAAAGAGCTTATTCTATCATGAAACCCTTAAGTTGGTCAACTTGCTTACGAACCAGCCACATAAAAAGCCTCTGCCAACCCAGGTTCTCCTAATTATACCAGAATCTAAAAGATTTGTATATTTAAATGAGTGACATTGAGGGAGTGCACGCCAAAACAAATAAAGTCGTATTTGTAACAATTTTTTGTCTCTGGTAGGGGTAGCGATTGATGTTTCACTGAATTCTGGATCACCAACCAAGATAACCTTATATCCAAATCCAGTAGACTGATCTACCTAGCTGACAGACTCCTCTAAGTAGGATTTCGCGCAGTTTTGGGATTGTCAAATCCAGTTATATTCTGTGCCATTATCATATCCGTTAAAAGCAAAGGTGGTTCACTATTTTAAGATCTCCTGGACTTTTAAAGACATGTTATACCATGACAAAATCAGTTGGTGAGTGTGAAACACATGGAATTCTATTTTCCGTACCACCCCATTCACATGTAACACATAGAAAGCGATGTGTACTTACTTTTGACATGGTAAAACGCATAGTCCGCAGCATTTCTCCATTCCGGTCAAGTTTTTCTCCGCTTCGCGCATGTCGGTGTTAATCTGGTCCATGCCATCCTCGATGCGGTCCAGTTGTTCTAAGCAAACACACACACAAGGTTTAGTCAGCGGTGCGTGCGACGCAGGGCCGACGTTTCCAAATATGCTACAGTCGCATGTGTTAGGTGTACGTTAAATGTTATTTTTTTTAACAAATCATGCGGCATGCAGGGGATCATTGAAATGTAAGGCGATCGGCGATCGTCGGGAACGGCCCGTTCTATAGTCTAATGCGGGTCACTAACAAGCCTTTGCATGCTGCTATGATCTACAGTAGATGAGCAGCTAGGAGAGAGAGCGAGAGAGAGATAGAGAGAGAGTGTGAAACGGTTAACGTTAGTGGACTGTGTCAACTTACATTGGTAGTGTTAGTCCCTGGTGGTTGGTGTATGTTCATGTCTTTCAATCATGTACATTAATTACTTTTGTTTTTTTTTTTTTTTAGATTAATTATAGCCTGGCGCTTGAGGTATTCCGTGAATTGGCTCGGCGATCACGAAATAGCTCAAGCTGGATAAGATAAGATGTATATAAAAAAAGTATTTGTGAAGAATACAGAAGGAACTGAGGATTGATCAGTTGAAAAAGAGTACTGTTGAGTATGAAGTATCACAGTAGAGTAGAAGTAGCAGACTCTCTCTAGAAATAACAATTTGCTCAAAAACATCTCGGCACCAACCAAAACCTTGCTGTGTTTCCGAGTCAAAGCGCTAAACACCAAAAAAAAAGAAAAGATCACACCAAGTTTGCTCTGTTTGCATTGTTTTGAGATTTTGCGGCCATCATTATTGGTAGAGAGAGTCTCTGGTGAGGTGAGAAAGGCGATGAGGTGGAGTGGATAGCAGTGATTTAGATGCTTACCGCCCTGCTCATCCAGCATGACCAGGGTTTTCATCCCCACCTCGTGGCTCTACAAACATCAACACAGAGTCAGCGTCGGCACGCACCCTTCCACCATGCCTCTCGTTAACATGGTGTAAGCGTGCCCGGGAACGGTTAGTCCGGGATATGAAACAGAGCACCCTTAGTTAGTCTACCCATGTTAATTAATTCCAACACCTGTCAGACTATTTCTAGTAGCTTACCGCCTTGGTGATTCAGCATCTCCAGTGTCTGGGCGCCCGCATCCGTGCTCTACAACACAGTACGCTAACTGACTGACACAACGCTAAGAAACACACAGCTGCCTACTATACAACAAATTTTAAACACTATGTATTTACTATACGTCTCATCATCTAGATCTTCAAAGCCAAGTTACAGTCCAATCTAAAACAACGAAACCGTTATCCACGGCCATTTTAACCGTAGGCAAGTCCTTTGAAATCCTCAAAATTGTTGTGGTTTTATTTACAAATCAAAAAGTAAAACGAATTTCGGCTTCAGTAACTATGAAATCTAGTGACCAATCCAAACGGAGAACGGTTCACAACAAAATAGTAACAAAATGACGTCTGGATGGTACAATAAATGGACATTGGAAGCCCATATACCCTTAAACTTCTCTGTCAGGCTTTGCAAAACTGTCATAATGTTTAGTTATCAATCAAGACATATAAGTATTAAAAAAAAGATTCACTTTTGCTTAGATAACCGCTAGGCTCAATTCTCACGAGGCAGCGCATCATTTTGTGGCTTCTAAAAGTTGTCATGTTTTTAAACGGAGCTGTTCTCACACGGCAGCGCATTGTCAGCAAATTGCATGTAAAAGCATGGGAAACAAAATGATGCGGCGCCGACGTGACGCACTGTCGTGTGAGAATCAAGCCTAACTCCACCTTGAACGTCTAGAGACTTTGCAACAACAAGACAACGATTAGACAACAATAACAAGAAAAAAACTGGCGACCGTTCATTTTGCAAGAACTTTAATTGAGTTCCTCTTTAAAACCCGTGAACGTCTTATGTTATCTTTTTACTCGTTACCAAACGGCGGAATTTCGGAGCCTTTCACAATCGATCAATGTTGTATTAGGTACCGCAGCCTTGTATTACGTACGTGCTAAGGGTATTCCCGTAATACATCGCTGCTCTTAAGCCTCGGTTTCCTAGGATAGCGGTACCGTAAAATAGCGGCCGTTAGTTGGCAGTGAATGACGTCACATAAAACGTGCTAAGAACATTGAGTACATTTGGGCTGAGTTAAGTGAGCGGTCAAATTGCACAGAATCGTCAAGTCAACGGTCTGACTAAACCCTCTGAACAATCAGCAATTGAAAAAAGTGATTTGGTCTGACCACTTCGATCGCAGCCTTAGTTTCCTGGAAAACAGCAAGCGTCACCGTCGCGTCGTCTAAAAATACGTAAAAGGTCTTTTGTTAAACGTTTGGAATCCTCTTTTGGTGATTCCTCGTCTTCTAAACACGTTAATAATGTCAAATCCAGGTAGACCATTATGAAAAGTATATAAAATAAATGCACGTCGTCGCTTTTTCTTGCTTACTTTACGCCGACGTACGCCATTTTTCAACGCTACATGACGTCATTCGCCGTTATGTTACGGTCGCTGGATTACGGTGCCATTATCCTAGGAAACCGAGACTTTATTACAAAAAATTCCGTCTTCTGTTTGATTATTCTTTACCGCGGTAGCTCGCTATATGTTGAGGACAGGTATACCGACGATTCCCCGGCTGTACGTTGAGACCGACGAGCTTGGGTGTGACGCAATGCGAAAAAGAAAACGTGTGAAGGATAGCCACTAGAGTGACCACCGCCCGGACCGGAAACGGGCATTAAATTATCTCTTACGTAAGGTTATGTATAACTTGTAAACCTTCGCTTTTTAATTAAATTTCCACCAATGAGAGACTTGATCGGTCTTATCTCTTGCCCGATGTCGCCCCCGCTTTGTGCTAAGTGTCTTGCACGTCCTAAGGTACAAACATTGAGAAAGTAGACTGCCTGTTCGCTGGTAATCGGCAATCGGCGCCTGGAAGCGCCAAGAGTTAACTCAGGTAAAGCAACGGACACGCATTCAGACAAAGCAGATCGGAACTTGTTGACGCCGGTAATCGGCGCAGACAGCTTACCGTAATGAAATTTTAAGGCGAGGCGCAAACCAGAGCGGAAATGCGCACCGTGGCGGATTTGTTTTGCTCTACTTATGACCCTATCGCTACCGCATCGCCACCGCGCGCCTTTCCGTTCTGGTTTGCGCCTCACTTAATTCTTGATCCCTGGGTACCGGGTGAATTAATCCCACGTTTCAGTGAAACTACCGCTAATTCTGTCGAGAACCATGGACGGTGAAGTGTACTGCAGCAATTTATCAAGTACGGTCACTATGGGACGAAAAGGGCAATTGGCAATAATATAAAATGAAACACACCATAAATAACTTGATATAAAATAAATAAAGCTAAGAGAATGCTTTGTCCCCCCCATCTCTGCAATCTCAAAAATTAGTTTCCCGACGAAATAACGTTTTCACCTCAATCTGCCTCAATGAACAAGTGATGTTCCGGATATTCGTATCCGTATCCGGGGATATTCGCGCAAAAAAAAAACTGTCCGATGCACTTTTAGGCTGTTCCGTTCACCTTATTTGGTGCCTAAAAAGCGTCAGTATCCACGGACCTGGATATAAAGAACCCGCATCCCCGGATGTAGATACGAATATCCGTTTCTCTGTTAATGAAATCACAATTCCCCCAAAAAATCGAGAGTGGGGAGAGCGCTTTTCGAGCGGAGTCGAAAGAGCATCGCTTTCGTCAATGCAATGTAAGCGACTGTTTTCCACCCTGGAAGGCTGTTTTCTTTGTTTGATTAGGGATTTTTACATTCACCTGCCGAAGACGGCGTCGGAACACCTATGTACCAGGCGTTTCAGATTTCACACCACCAGTCGCAGCCCTTTTTTCTTAAAAATTAGAAATAGTAGCGACATTCTTCATAAAGGTTCGAGATGTCTACCCCCTTAGTTACCAGACTTAAGATAATTGCCTTGGTAATGCATTGCGAGCACCAATCTACAGTATGCCTAACCGTGGTAACGCTCGAAACGTCGGAAGTCTGTTAATTAAACTACATTTTTGTATTCCAATTTTTACATGGTTCATAAAAATCGTCGTATTCGTCACAAAAACTTATTTTTTTACAAAATTAAAGAAACAAATAGACCAGTTTGATTGAAAACGAATAATGCTATGAATACTGAAAATACTGTAAAACAAAAAACAATTAATTTTCATGACAAACTCTGAGTAATGAGCAGAGTAATGAGTGACGCGGGCGAATTTAAAACATCTGTTACTTGTTTATCCCCAGCAAAAGTCACTAAAAGCGGGAGACGTCGAGAGACAAAAATGTGTCGGGTGTCCTTCAATTATCGTGGCCCTCTATGGTTGTGGAATTTATTTCGCATCGTTGAATTGACGTCTCAATTATTGACTCTCAAATAACGCATACATAGATTCTTGCTTGCCTGCATATTTATTGTTTTATTGCAGTTTGAAACTTCGTAATTGCTTTAAAATGTTTGAGATTCCACAGCCTCCCCGGACTACGATAATTGTTGGTCACTCGTTGTTATTTAAGGTGGCGGGTATTCTGAGCGTTTACTGATGAGGGCATCAAAGTATCCGGAATTTAAAAATGTCAAAATCTGTGACGCTTATCGAACGTTGTTATGAACCAACTGAAACAATGCATGATTGAAGTAGCAAATTTTTGTGACGATCTAATGCGTGACGAATTAATCATACATGCGTCAGAGCCCAGCCCAGAGTCGCGAACTTCGCTGACGAGATTCTCCAGGCTAAGCAGCACCGAGTTAAGAACCAGTTAAGAAGAATGAACAGACATGGACAGTTCGCGTAAAAGTTAACTGACGGTGGGTTTCACAAAAGATTTATTTAATCAGCGATTAATTTAATTCTCTGATTAAGGAACGTCTTTGGACGAAGTTAACAATAGACTTGAAACAGCCAATCACAGACTCTAATCACGCTGTTAAATTAATCAGTGATTAAATAATTTTTGTGAAACTGGGCGCTGAGTCTTGTAAAAATAAATTAGTTGATGGTCCGCATAAAATAAATTAGTGCTAGTGTAACGTTGTAAATAAGTTACTTATTAGATTTATGGAGTATTTTATTTTAAAATAAATTAAAACGAACCTTAAATTCGTAACGTTATTTTCTCGAAAACTACTTGGGATATTAAGAATTTTTTCAAGTAAAATTTATTTCTGTTCATTGGCAATGATACTCAGCTCGGCATGTTTCCATTTCAAATTTCAAAGTTGGTCTTTGTTGAATCTAGTTCCGGTTAACCTTGAAATATAGTTACATATCCAAAAAAAAAATGCTCCATATACCCTTTTGTTATTCAAATTTTTTTTTTTTTGTTACTAAAACTCCCCTGGACTTCACATTTTCGAGAAAACTGGGACGGGTGGTCTGAAACACCTGGTAGGTCCACTGACGTGCTCATTAATGAAAAAATTACAATTTCCCAACTGCTTTGGACAAAGAAAATATAAGAAAGGCACTTCGCATCAGCATAAAAGCAACAAAACAGATAAGTGATATACCACAGTAATATAAAAGAAAAAAAATCAGTTTGAAGACCAAATCGGAATAAAGAATACTTCTGAGACAAATGTGGGCAAAGGAGACAGTCGTGAATAGTCGGAAATATTCGTGAATCATCGAGGGCATATTTAAAGCCAGAAATCAGAGACTTCTTAAAAAGTAGAAGTCGAAAACAGATGTAGCAGGAAACCATCCTGCAAATTAGATTGGGGAAGTTACTAGTCCACGCCTTCATTAGGTCACGCCTACTTACATTCAACCAATGAAAGTTAAAGATCTCTCTTTTTATTTAATCTAAAAAATGACTACGTAACTGTCGTTACACGTCGATTCTGACAAAGCTTAGACAACAACTATTAAAAATTCATCTAATCAAAATTAAATACGGTATGTCAAAACCTCCGCCCTTTTAGTTAGGACACGCCCACGAGAATTTCAACCAATGAGATTTGAAGACGCCTGTTTTATTTATTTAATCAAAAAAAAGACGGAACATGTCTTTTTTTTAAAAAAAAAAAAAAAGGTAAATGAGTTGTGGTAATTTCCTGCTAAAGTCGATCTTGGCGACGGGGTGCTTCGTGCCCGATGGCAATAATTCATATAAATCCGAAAGGGTGCTTGCGCTCCCGATCCCGGTTCGTTATTCTTTAAATAATTCTGACGACGACGTCCGTAAATCTTTCCACCCCCGGTCACGCCAACTAGATTTACTGGAACTCGGAAGTTTTTCACGCGTCTACTTGTTCGGGATGTTCTCGCCAGAATTCCAGAATTAAAATCAATTTTAAGGGAAGTATCTCAAAGGTATTTGTCATAAAAGTCCTTTCTAAATTCTGTTTCTTTTTCTTCTGTCAACAAGCAGCTATTATTTTTACGTTTAATTGGCAAAATTGTATAGTTAGCATTTCACAAGTACGATCGTCGACTCGGGCTAAATCCCCGCGGAACCGTCTAGTATAAATTGCCGACGTCTTCTTAGCTCGCAAATCAAAGTTCTTTTCTCTCAATGGAATGCTTTAATGGAGGGAATTAATAAAATTAATAAATTTATTTCAATAGCACAAGAAATACGCCAACAACAAAAATTAATAATTAAGTTACGTTTTTACAATAATCACAAAATTCTGATATGCAGTAATAGTTTAGTGTTAATAGAATATCTCTTATTTGTTTTTTTAAATGTAATAAAATTACATTCTCTTTTAATATGCCATGGCAGGCAATTAAAAAGATTGCAGTCCATAAAAGGAGGAACTTTTTGAAATAAGGACGATCTGCGCGGGGGTGGTAACAAGTAATTATAATTACATGTATTGTAATCATGATTTTGAAGAACTCCAAAACTCTCTTTATATTCGAATACAAAAAGCAACACTTCTAATATATTCCGTGCTGAGAAATGAAATCCAAGTCGTTTGAACTTACTTCCAATGCAACACCAGCAGATCGTACTTCATTTAAAGCAATTAACGCGCTCGCTGATTAAATGTGTTTCCGACGAGACGCTGACTATTTTGATGCGTCGACCTTTGGACCCTTACCTTTTCTGAAATTTCAAAAAAAATGTCCCTTACGACCGCAGTAGCCCCGCCAGATCATCAATTTCTTTTCTAGATATGAATCAAGCGTCTTTATCGCGTCTTTGTCAAAAAAAAATTCACCGGCTGTCGGGCTATAGTGTCTTTGTAATTTCGAAAATCACTCTGGTCCGATTTATTCGCCTACGGATAAATTTATCTGCCAGGTAGTATCCTCGGAAACTATTATCGATACAACGGTTTCCAAGGATAATACCTGGCAGATAAATTTATCAGGAGGTGAAGAAATCGGCCATGTGATGCATTCGTTGCCGGCAAACGAACTTAATTCAACCGAAATATGGTTTGACTTAAGGATCGTTTCGGTCGTCTTTTGTGTTCATTTGTAAATCAAAGTTGAGAGTTTACGTTCGGGGCGAATGAAAAAAAAAACAGTAAACTCTGACTGTGAAACAAAAAACGTCTTCAATAACAAATGAAGGCGCCGCCGGGTGGAACTACCGCAAAAGTTGAGTCTTATATTTATAAGTCGTGTTTACGAAAGTCCCAAACTATTCAACCGGGGGCGGTCGCTCCTTAAGGTTTGGCTGCATCAAATTTGACCCGCGCGAGTTATGCAGGGAGTCCCTAAATTCCGAGAACGTCCAAGGCTTAACCACAGATAAGTCGATTCAACCAAACTTACTTACGGCAATGCCAAATGCTGTTTCCGTACAGCTTAAGCTCTTTTCGTACAGCATGTGCTCTTTACTAAGTTAGAACAGCATTTTAATACGAAAAGAAAAACTCTGCACCATGCGTTTCAGCAGGGACATTATCGTATTTGCTTCTTTTTTATTTTCCCCACTTTCAAAGAAGATCGATATCATTGCTAACAGAGATTGCTTCACATTTACGGTCTTATCTCGCTTACTTCCTTCCGTTCAGATATTACCCCCGATTTATGACGCAAACCACATCAATTCCGGGAATTCCTCTACATGATATAACATGAGGTTTTTTCTTTTATTTGTTTACATAGCACACAGCACGACTCATCACGGGGAATAACGAAATCGGGCTTACGACAGCGGCAATATTGCGCCTAATTTATGCACTCGATTAAGGGCGTTTTTTGCATAGCAAATGCAACATCCGATATTCCCCACTTACGCAAGTCAACGCATTGTTTTACTGCAATTTGTATGCAGCCAACTGCACATACATAATGCGCTGACTTGTTTTTTTTATTTGGAAAAGTATACACAATTACTATGAATACAAATTAAAAAAAAAAACGCAGAGGAGCTTATATAATTATGAGCTCTTGTATAAGTAACTGCTGAACGTTATTGTCAGATCTAGATCATGAGTTTGTATGTAAGGTTTACAACATTGATAACAACAAAATAACATTGATAAAACAGTAAAATACGTGAGCAAGCGACAGGTAAACCAACTCGACAACATCGTGTGTATGGAATAGAAAGAAGCGGCGACAGCAGCTTAAGGTGGCTGCGCAAGCAGAGGCGGCATGCAAGTAAGTGTGAGAGATGTGTGAGTGTCCCCACAACACCGATGGAAGAGGTCGAGTAATGAGAGATGGGTGACGGTGGTGTAACGGAAGGACTCACCTCCCTGGTCATCTAGAGCGACCAGAGTGCGGATCCCAGCCTCCTTGCTCTAGAGCAGCACAAACAGGTGTACATTGTATGTTAGTACGTAAAGAGTGGCGGCGGTGACAAGTGTGTGTGTGTCGTATGTGGCGTCCAAACGCGCTACACACGCTAGCCAGCACACACAGACACCGAACAACATCATCATCATCATCGATTTTGTCGTCGTATTACCAACTCGAAAACCTGCCCCAAGATACACCGACGAACCTACCTCAATATTTACAAAATTAAAAAAAAAGAAGTTACTGTACTTTTCAACTGAAAGAATATTCTCGTCGAGTACAAAAAAAAAAATTTTAATAACGCCATCTAGCGCGCGAATTTGATTTTTAGTATTTAATGGTAATTAGCTTTTAAACTCCACTTTTACATTCGGTTCTGTGCGGGAGTCCAAGTCGCAGTGAAAGTAGATTTTGGGTCATTAGGGTCGGAATCAATAAAATAAGCCCACCTCCGACGCATTATACAGTGTGTCCACGGATCAACTTGACAAGAGGTGCATTTTTTTAATAGTACTTGCAAAGGCAAGTTTTGATTAGGCGTTCTGGTGGAACGTCTGACGCTTGACTGGGTAACTATTATGTGAGGGTTTGAACCTCTTCCTGGTGCATAACAAACATTATATGTAAGAGATGGATGGACTTATGTGTCGGATTGTGTTTTGGATTGTTAGAACTGGGTTTTCTGTAAGAAATTACAGCCGCAATGAGTCACTAGCCAACACGCCTCCCGGACAAGCTAATAGCTTAGGGCTTTGAATGGTGGTGCAAAAAAATATATCATTTCAATCACCCTGTAGCCAAAACTTAAATTTATATGTAACTTGTTCGAACAGTAGAATTCTTATAAAGAACGATATATTTTTTGTCTAAAATCAAAAACAAAAATAGACGTACTAATTCAAAATTTAAATTTAAATTGAAGCATTATGTCAGAAGTTTCTTGAGAAACAGAATTTCTTGCGTAAATCTGATACTATAATAAAAGTTTTTCCTCTAGATACATCGATCCATGGACACATTATATAATACAAAATAATACGATGTGAGGAGAATTTGAATATGGCGCCAGAGTTCTTAGTGTATAAGCCGTTCTTTATGTGTTCGTAATCGCAGTATATCGTGAAAGTCTAGGGAGAACGCGGTATTCATGTATGGAACCAAATTTTGACAATAAACGCCATTTTATTTTGGATTTTAAGGTTACTGCGAAGTAGTCAGCAGTTGCTTTCCAATTAATATCAAAATGAGTTAGTTACTCGGTGTAGCTCCGAGCAACTCCGGAGTAACTCATTTTGGGTAACTGGAAAACGACAAAAGTTGCAATATTTTCTTTTCACTAAAAGATGTATTCACGTCTACATTTAAATAATCTGACTTGAATCGCGATCTCTTTAATAATATACGAATACTTATCGCCTCTTATAATTTCAAATTTTCAAAAATGTACGAGTCACTGCATTCAAACAAATTGTTTAAGGATTGATTTTTCAGTTAAAACCAACATTACACTGGGTACAGAGCCAAAAGAACTATCGAAATCACTTCACCCATTCCACAATTTGAAATTTAGGTTAGAAGGATGAAGGCAGAGTTGGAAGTTTTTGCTAAACGTAAATAAGTCTGACGTGTTTCAGAAAATCATTTTTACCGGGAACACTTTGCATTTTAATTCAAAAGTTTTGTATTTCGTTCCAATTTAAGCTTACTGAACGGTTTTGTGAGTTTTGGATAAATAAAAAAGCAATTCAACCACGACTTTACTGTATTCCTTAGGCCCGGATTTTCCATGTACTTTAGTCTTCAGTTGGAAATATGGAAGTAAATAAAGTGTGGAAACAAACGGAATATTAAAATTAAACTGAGTTTACTGCGTTATGGGGAACGAAAAAAAAATTGGTTGATGAAAGAATCGGAATCAAATCCGCCTTGGAATTAGTGTGATCGCACCGGAGCCAAGACTAGTCAGGGCCGTAGTTAGCCTCGGAGTGGAATTTGAGCCGAAACTAGTTTTAAACGAAACTGCAGCTAAAATTCTTTCGGTTACGAAAATAATATGCGTGCCAAGTGTCTAGAGTACAAGACTTTGAGAAGCACGTTTTATTTACACTTCCAGCCATCAATTACTTTAAACTTTAGTTTAATCTCATAGAAACAATTGTCTTATTAACTGTAGACGTGTGAATAAACCAAAGTTTTTAAAGTTAAGTCAGTCCATGATTGAAGAAATACGCTAAGGCCCAGTTTTACAATTTTAACTTTGAGCCGAAGCCTAAATCCTTCACAACAATTGTTGCTAAGGGTCTAAGCCTCGGTTCAAAGTCGAACCGCATTTGTAAAACTGGACCTAAGACCTAACACTCGGTTTTGTAAACGCAAGTTAATTTTACGCCATAGGGACTATTGTTTCTACAATTGTTCATAATGCCGTTTTAAATTTATTTTTCCACAGCAGTTAGAGAGTATCTCTATCGTCTAAAACGAGATGGAAATCTCTGTAACAAACTCCGAGAGTGTTCTAGAACGCTGTTAAGGTGAAGGCATTGATTAAATTGTAGGATAAATTTATCTCGCGTTCATAAAACATAAACGTAATTGTATTAATCTGCCTCGTCGTATTTATCAATCAATGTGATTTTGGTACTTTTGGAAATTTGCAAAACGACTTATCCTGATGATAATCATGTGTATTCTGTAAGCACCAACTCATTTCAATTGATATCTAACAGTAATTGAAGAGGAATGAATTGATATGTAACTGTAGCAACCACAGAAACCCACGACCAATTGAAGAGGAAACAATTTTTAAGAAATCAATTGTTATGCTCGTTACCTATCGGTTGTAACTATTGTTACATATCAATCGAAGCAAGCGTAACGATCTGTATTTGAGATGCTTACAGAATAGACCTAATCACCAAGGAGGAGGTGGAGTTGAATTATAATTAGGAGTTGTCTCGATCAGGAGCGGCGATGCATTGAAAAGTATATACCCCCTAGGTTTTTATATTAAAAAAAGGAAACAGGGCAGGTACACTGTCAGTTCTCTCAAACTAATATAAAATCATCAATATTCGCCATCAAACGAATTTAATTTCGCAAACTCTGACATCTGTCAATATATATTAAGGCTCGTTGCCAAAGAACGCTGACCGCGGTCGAATTCCATCGATTTGACAGATTCGTGGTTAGACCATGACCGTGGGTGCATTTTAAAACGTGACCACTTATACATAGTCTTAACAAAACGCTCCATGGTATCTTCGTTGAAAAATAAGAGTGCAAATTCTATATTGTAGACAAAATTGAGTCATAAAATCGTGTGCACAAAAAAAAAATTAAATAAAATAAAAATTAAATATGCGGCCTGTATATGTATATACATTGTTGTTATTCATCAGATCACAATTCGCTAATGACTCGAAACAAGTGCTATTGTCACAGCTTAAAATAATCTTGCTGCAATTACCTTGAAGATGATATCACCGGGTGCTCGACATTGCCATACATAAAAGCATCCGCGTTAATGATAATTCAACGTCATTAGCGAATTAATCACACATATATATATTTTTTTATTTTGAAGAAGTCACTGATATAATTTATTAATTATACAGACAAAAAAAATAATGCGGTGGGAGAGTTTCAGTAATCAAAATGTGGTATATACGAATCGAAAGTGACAGAGGCGTGTCGTGGGGCAGGCATGTACTGTAAATCAAATCGTCTATTATGTTATGGTAGTGGCTGTGGGTAGTCTGCAAGTGTGTGCACAGGAAGATGTGTGTCTGTACATGGAACACAGCACAACACAGCCACACTGGCAGGGCTACCGCTACCACAACATACAAAATTCACTGGCTGCACCGAGTTACGGGCTATATCCACACTCTCTCAGAGCGGCCTGGAACCATTAATTACGACACCAAGGTAACCACAGTTAAGAAAACAGCGTTACGAGTACGAAAAACAAAACAGCGAAAACAAAAAATTAAAAAAAAAAACACAACAAATATAACAGCAGTCAAGACGACATACAATAAACAAATGTATATATATTGAAAAAATTATTTATTTGTCTTTTTTTTCGTTACTGGCAAGTGGTAGACCTGCTCTGCAGAAAGAGATAGGTTAGTAGAAAGAGAGACAGAGAGATAGTGCACAACCATGCAGCACAGAGAGACACCACCTAACAGTTACAGCACTAATCTTTCAGAAGCAACGTCCTGATTAGTGATACATCCACATTTACCAGAAAAACAGCATGGAAGAGAACTTAGTCATAAACAATTTCCACTTTTAACTCTCCTTTTCTAAAAAAAACACGATGAAGTCTTCCGCGCCACTGTTTTATGATACAAAATCATATTCAGCAGTTCACTACGTTTATATAAGTCACTAAAAGAGATGATGTACGATATGATGATGAGAAACTGAAACTGAACAATAACTATAACTATACAGGCAAAGAAATATGAAAATCAGCGTCTGTAAATGATTGTTATTGCAGATAATTTAGAAAGTGAGCAATAATGATTGGAAATCACATTGGTATCATATTTATTCTTCTTAAGGGCGAACACAACATGACTCATTGTCAGTCACTGTGCCTCCCAGCTTCGTTTGTTATTTTGTTAACATTTATACAAGGAATTAGTTTACTTTCGCAACAATCAAATACGCATTGTTATTAACCATCATTTCCATCGGGATTCTGAGATTAAGGTCCAGTTTTACAATGACGGTTTAACTTTGAGCCGAAGCTCAAATCCTTCACAACAATTGATGAAATAATCGTCACTAAGGGTTTAAACCTCAGCTCAAAATTGAATCCCATTTGTAAAACTGGACCTAAACAATATTTGAGCTTGCAATATATCATGTGTACATAATTACACGTTATCTTAACTTTACCAACCTTTAAACGGATATAACTTGGAAATATTTTTGTGCACAACGAGGGTAGGTATGTTTTCGTAAATCCATTAGGAGTAGATATAATTTATCTTCACCTCATTGTACAAATTGATGATGGTGATCCACACATTAACTTAACAAATAGTGCCCGCAAGCAGTTTTGTCATTCAAAATCAACTTGACTGTTAATTCCTCCATTTCAGTGAGGATTGTTTGGATTAGAAAATTGGCGACATATTCAAAAAATTCGTCGTCAAAGTTATCTACACTTGTACAATCTTTTACAGACTCACGATCAGTAACACTCGGACAAGAACTAATAAATCGAAAAAAAGTTGCGTTTACGACAACACATCGAAAATTACTAGCAATATCCTAAATAAAAACTTCAAAAAAAAAAGGAAATTGATCTGATACTATGCGTTAAAAGTGGAAATTTCCGTGATCAAGCCTCCCAAAGCAACGATCACGGCCGAAATCAGATTGACAGCTGAAGAAAGAGATCGTTATAGTACCTTTACTGTTAAAGAAATAAGATATCACATCGAGTAAAGCCGTCGGCGTTGTGCCTAAGGTAGTTGTGTTAGGGCCCACGAAAGGCACAACGTCGGCGTTGTATATCAAACATTAATCCATAAAATTTTCCATAGCCAACATCGAACACATACAGAATTAAAAGCATTTACCTCTTCGCAGAGAGCAATCATTCGCCTTGTACTTTCCAGGGACTGCAACAAAAAGGAATATTTTAATCATTATCTACATCTACAGTAACATTTATAAAGTGAAGATTCTTTAACAAGGCTGCGGTTTCTTTTAAGCGTAAAAGAATCGTCACTTGCCTAATTGATCAATCGTGACCATACTTCGAGTTAGATTTATAATATGTACATCAGTATCATCACTTCCGGTTAGCATTAATTCGTAATATCGAAATTTGACAAATATTCGTAGTAGACTGAACCTGTTAACTTCAAATGTATGTATAACACAACGGCCAGTTTTCTCAAACTGAATTTGATATACTTTGGAGGAAGTTGACGAACAATACAAAAAGGTACCTAATTTGCGTTTCCATTACCGTTCAGATATCCATAAGAGAAGTTGAAACTCCCATAATATAGAGATTACAGCTTTACATACGTTGATTCAAAAGTGAGTTTCATTTGGTCAGATGTTCCAGATTACACATTAATGCTAGCTCATGTTTAAGTGTTAGGACAAACAATGAATGCTAAATGTGCGTGTGCCCAAAAATAAATTGTACCTAATTGACGACGTGATATTGTAATTGATTTGAAACAACAGAAGTTGGTAAGGCTGATTGAGATACGATTGCTATTGCCACATTTTCACAAAGTATGCATGCGGAAGATGCAAGTATTGACTCACACAGTATAAGGTTACTGTTCCACGTTTACCGTCCCCCAATTTAAAAAGGACGCTAAAGAAGAAAAAGGATGGATACATAACAAGTTATTGTTATGGAGTTTCCGCGATTTAACCCCAAATTAAAAGAGAGGGATCGAAACTTGGCGGTACCTTGCCTATTCAGTAACCTTACTATAGTCATTTTGTAACCTCTGTAAAAGTCCCTTGCTCACTTTTTTCCTCTCGATATACATTTTCAGGAACCATGTATAAAACCTTGAAATTTATAGCAATGGTTACAAAAAAAACTCAGTACAGGGGCGCATATTTCGTGATTCTGATCATTCCTTTTAAGGTACAACAACGTTATGGCGTTGGGTGATTAAGAAAATACTAAACGACTTCTAATTGCGTTTTTGTATTGCTTTGGTTTTGTAGAAACAGTTGAGTTCACGAGTCAATACCACGTTGGTCAATATCATTCAAAAATTTGATGTTTGAAGTCTCCCACAAATTAAAAATACCTTCTTATCTACCTAAGGGTTGTGCTAGATTTTGATTGGTTTAATAAATAACAAAGCCGTTTCACAATTAGTTCACTGCATCGAGACTCTACTGTATTTCATACAGTAAATTTAAGTGAAAAAATGTAATTGATTGATTTTTGCCGGTAAAGCCCTGGACAGATTTTTGCTGCGTTTCAGAAAAGTTGGCTTTTGGGAAATGCTCGATGCTTTTCCAAAATTTCTTTAAGTGCTTTATAAATATGGTTCTTTATTTCATTCTGCCGTTAATTAAATTATGACGAAGAATAATTTGATTAATACAACATTAAATAAAATGTCAATCGTTTTATTTAGGATGTTCTTGTCAAACAACCTGAGAATTAAAGGAAAAAAATCATAGTCATTGCAAAAGTGACACATGACACATACATATCAATAGAACAGTCGTCACTGAATGATGTTTTCAGTAATAACCAAACACCAGCTCTAATGAGTGAGACATAGTTATTGCAGTAGATGCACACATCTACATAAAACAAGGCAGGAAAGCTAATCATCCGGGTTTAGTTATAACAATCATTGGATACATTAATTGCTTTCTAACTGCAACAATGTGGATTTGCTAGGCAGCATTTTGCATCTATAGCACTTTTTAACAAATGGCTGTAACAATTAAGCATTAGTCCAATAAATAAATCGACGTTCGTGATTACACCTCTGCCAAAAATATTGTTTTTTTTTCTTAAATTTTCAATGCTAGAACGTCATTATGATATTTCCGGATCACAATCACTTCTGATTTTATGCAGTTTCTGTAAAAGTTAATTTATTCTCCACCCAGTTCTTTAAATTTATTGATCAATAAGAAAAAAGTATTCCTGTAGAGATGGAACATAAGTAAACTTGCAACACTACAAGATCTGACATTCACGGTTATGTATCTGTCAAAAAAATGAAGTTTTTGACGTTTTTTTAGTAACCACAAAATATTCTGATATGACAAAAAGTATTGTATTTCCTGATCACTTCTGATTTTATGTAATTTCACGAAAAGTTACTTTATCGTCCACCCAGTCCTTCACATTTATTGATCAATAACAAAAAAGTATTCATGTAGAACTGAACTCAAGTAAATTTGTCAACACTGCAATGTGCAAAATGTAAATCTGACATTCATGGTTATGTATCTGTCAAAAAAATGAAGTTTTTGACGTTTTCTTAATAACCTCGAAATATTCTGATATGACAAAGTATTGTATTTCCTTATCACTTCTGATTTTATGTAATTTCACAAAATGTTAAGTTATTGTCCGCCCAGTCCTTCACATTTATTGATCAATAATAAAAAAAAGGATTCCTGCAGAACTGAGCTCAAGTAAACTTGTCAACACTGCAATGTGTACAATGAAGATCTGACATTCATGGTTATGTATCTGTCAAAAAAAGACAACGAATTTTTTGACGTTTTCTTAATAACCTTAAAAAATTTTCTTGCCAACTCCTTCGATTTTCTCTCGAAAAAATCACTTTCGGCGTAAAATCGTTAAAGTTCGGGGCTCATCACTCATCACTCACCTCATCTGTAACTTGTCCGGCCTTGAGTTGTAACTCCTGGAGCTCCGACCTGGGGCCCCCATTCTCGGCTGCTGTCGGTGCAGGCATTCTGCTGTAAATCAAGAAAAAAAGAAAACCTTTTTATTACATTTCGCCGACCGACTTCAGGCTGTGATCGTGTATTTGACACCGGCTGTACGCTACATTGTTTCGCCGAGAAAAATCAATAATCAAGTGCCAAGCCGAGCGCGTACGTACGAACGACACCCACCTATAGACCCCCAACTAAATCAAAACCGTTTTCTACCTGTAATTATAATCCATGAAAGAACATGTAATTAAGCGTGAAACACAACAAAAAAAAAATTCTTGGCGTCGGCTTCGCTACTGCCGATAAGATAATCGCGATCGCGAATACGAGAAGGTGCGATTGCGCACAGAACGAATTGATACTTACTGTTACTATCAGTTGCCAGATAACGCAATAGTGATAAGAGGAATATCCGACAAACCGTTGCAAGGACGAAATTGCACTATTTGAAAACCTCTTCTCACATAACACCGACAACTGCGAACTGTCAAAGTACAATAGGGAGGAGACGGTGTCGATTCTGCGCACTATTGCCGGCTTTTATTACCACCAGATGTCGCTCGGATTATTTCTCTTCCCTGCTCTACCAACCTTGTTTTTATTAAATTAAAAATTGGTTTTTTAAATAATGACAAATTCACTTGATTATATTAGTGAATAAAATAAAATATAAAAATTAGTAGGATTATAAATCGGCGTACTAAACTGCCCACTGTTTTTTTCTTTTTATTTTCAATAAAATAAAAGATGGAATAAATCCTTTACTTGGCGGTTGGCAACGCTGCTACCAACTGTCAAATGACAGTTCGGTATATTTATCTGCGAATATATTTGTCAAAATGAATCATTAATTGCCAGCAGTTCAATGTTTCGTCCGCAAAATCGTAATTTGAATGTCTGAAAGTGAGAGCGATATCGACTTGTCTTCAGAAAACACAAGACTGATGGACGGGCACGTTTCGGCAAATGGGGCCGGCGACATCCGCGCGGTCACCGATCAGATCCACAAGAGGCGCCCCAGGAATTCGGAGCACGGCGAAACAAGCGAGCACGTCCCCGAAGTCCGCATCAGCGGAGATGGGAACACCTCTTCGGATTGGCCGAGCGAAGAGGAAGAGTTGAAATACGGGGCCAAGCACGTGATCAAACTATTTGCACCCGTATCCCTGTGCATGGTCGTCGTGGTGGCCACGATCAGCTCCGTGAGTTTCTACACGACCAAAGACGTGTATTTGATTTACACGCCGTTTCACGAGGAGAGCCCCGAAACGGGCACGAAGGTTTGGAACGCGGTTGCGAATTCCATGATTTTAATCGCCGTCATCATCGTGATGACCATCCTGTTAATTATACTGTACAAACAGCGATGCTACCGCGTGATTCACATGTGGCTGATCGTATCGTCCTTAATGCTGTTATCGGTGTTCTCGTTTTTGTATTTGGAGGAAATCCTTCGTTCTTATAACATCCCCTTTGATTATCTCACGCTGGTGATGTTGATGTGGAACTTTGGGGTCATGGGCATGATCTGCATCCACTGGCAAGGCCCCCTCCTCTTACAACAGGCCTATTTGATTTTCGTTGCTGCTCTGATGGCCCTGGTTTTCATCAAGTATCTACCGGAGTGGACGACGTGGGCTGTGCTGGCCGTCATTTCAATATGGGATTTGATTGCAGTGTTAATGCCGAGAGGTCCTCTGCGTATCCTGGTGGAAACAGCTCAGGAACGCAACGAGCAGATCTTCCCCGCTTTGATTTATTCGTCCACGTACATGTATACGTATACGGCGATGGCGACAGGGGAAGAACACCCGCAGCAAACCAACGAACGCAGGAACTCCGAGGATCATGGGTTTACTGAAGAGTGGGTGCGCACGCATGCCGATCGAGTGGCACAACGCCAGCTGGAAGTTTACGACGTGAGCGGAACTCCGCATACTCAGGTGATCGAGCAAGTTGACAAGGAGGAGCGCGGTGTGAAACTAGGCCTGGGCGACTTCATCTTTTACAGCGTGCTCGTTGGAAAGGCGTCGTCTTACGGTGATTGGAACACCACATTGGCTTGCTTCGTCGCTATTTTAATAGGCCTCTGTCTGACCTTGTTGTTGCTTGCGATGTTCAAGAAGGCCCTGCCTGCTCTGCCGATCTCGATCACTTTCGGCTTGATATTTTATTTTGCCACGAAAGAAATTGTGAGCCCCTTCTCCGATAGTCTGGCCAGTGAGCAGGTGTTCATTTAATCATCGAATTCAGTGCATGTGTTTGTGATGACCAATAGTGCAATTTGTAATGTTATTTTAAGTCATCATAAAAACAAAACGGACTCACATGATGTGATGTGTAGACTGATAAGTCCAAGTATAACATAAAATATAACGCTTCTTTTATTTATGAAATGTATACCTAGCTTTTAATTATTTAAAAAAAAAAACACTTTCGTTTAATGGTTTGAGACACTTCCACTGTTTTAAAAATAGAAGCAAACGTGTATAATAGCGCATAAAAGGCAACCATTCACAATGTTAATACATTTGAAGTAATGCTTCCTTGTTAATAAAAATCATACTAAGTACATAACATAAATTAAATATTTAAAAAAGTAATAATTAAATTATTTACACTTTAAGTTGTGTGTATGTTTTTTTTCGATCATATGGCAGTTTGAATTCCTCTGATTAAATTGCCAGCAGCCCGCAAGGATGAAGAAGTGTTGCCTGTGGAGCTACTTACATGGCCTGTACTTAAAGTTCTTGCAACTGCGTCAATTAATAATTAACAATCTAATTACTTCACATTTTTTTCTTGTTTTCTGCATAATTTAAAGTCTCTGCGACACTCTCAGGTTGTTCCAACCAGAAAACGTGCTTCGGATTCAAACTAAAATTTCTGGCAGCCCCGCAAAGATGACAACGTTGCCTGAGGAACTTCTTCTTTACGCGAACTGTGCTTGTAACGCCTGCTATTAAGACGGTTTTACACTTCTTGCATACGCTCCGCTTAATTTTTGGTTCTCTGCACACACGAAATGGATATAAATTATTTGGCATTTTGCTTTTTTGTTGGTGGGATGATGCTTACATTCTCTGAACCGTCTTCCTCGCTACGTTCACCATCAAAGTCGAATAGAAAGTCGACAGGTGCCCCACTGAATCTTCCTGTATTTGAAGGTTGCTTATCTAGGAAGCGTAATAATAATTAATGGAGCCGAAATGAAGTAAGAACGAGAGATTTTTTACCTGAAGTAAGTAGTTCATGCGCTGGAAACCTTCTTTGCCAATGCATTTCTTGATTTTACTCATTTTATTTCACTTGCTGATGAACAGAAAAAAAATATATAACCTCGAAATCACTAGACCCTTCCAAGATATAGAAAATAGCGGTTCTTATTTAGTATAAATAAAGTAAAATAAATTAATATAAATTACCGTCAAAACAATACATAAAAGAAAGATACAGGTTATAAACAAAAGATTTGAAACAGTGTCACCAACAAACTAGATCAAAAATTCCTTTTTCGGCCTAGAATTCCCTAAATTAACGTCGCAAATTTAAATTAAGGCGTTTACAGACACTCCAAAGGCGCGTTCAGAAACTGTATTGCGAATGCACTTTGGGCCTTTAAAATGGAAAGTAAACCGCGCAAAATAATTTACATATGAGAGAAAGAATATTGCCCAGAGCGCGTTCTTTCTTATTCCAGAACGGGCCCCAAGCCCATAACCCGAGTAGAAATGTGAGAGAGAGTACATAAAAGTTTTGTGCACGTAAGAGTGAGAAAAATAATGATCGGATTAGGGTTTCCCTAGACGCCTATAGGAGGTTAAAGTTAAAAACAAGACTACAAAAAAAAGAACATTAGAAATTATTATAGAGACCACTAGACAATTATGGTTACATTGTCCTGATGAGATCTAACAAGACCGAAGCGTACACGTTGGCAATTATTTTTCCGATTAAAGGAGTTCGCCCATTAGACCTGACCGTAATAGGACCGTATCCGGACCGACACAGTCAAAAAACGCCCGTATCGGCTCCGACAGGCTTCAGACCGAGCGTTACCCCATTTAAATATATGGAAAGAATGTTTTTTTGACTGTGTCGGTCCGGATAAGGTCCTATTACGGTCAGGTCTAATGGGCGAACTCCTTAAATTTTAAGTTGAGAAAAACTGAAATAAAATAATTAATATCTCCGGAACGGTTGGAGCTAGGAGGGTGCGGTTTTCACTGACACTTAGCCCTGGGAGAGCAGCTTAAGACAGATGCAATTCTTTGGGGAATTTTTGAAAAGCAAGGAAGATATTCAGTTTTAAGTTGACAAAAAGTTTCCTTTACATGGCAATTGAACGATTCCTTTGCAGGATAATGGCACCCTTGTCGGGTCAGCGTACAGTGGAAACCGCATCAATCTATCTCTTTTCGTTCCTGACTTATCGCGATTTTTCTGGAAAAAAATGGTGGAAGCGCCGCCCAGAATGAAATAAAATAATTAATATCTCCGGAACGGTTGGAACTAGGAGGGTGCGGTTTTCACTACCACTTAGCCCTGGGAGAACAGCTTAAGACAGATGCAATTCCTTCCGGAATTCTTGAAGAGCAGAGAAAATATTCAGTTTTAAGTTGATAAAAAGTTTCCTTTATATGGCAGTTGAACTATTCCTCCGCAGAATAATGGCATCCTTATTGATAAAACAAAGAGGGGTTACTTGAGGTGAGAGCAAAAAATTATTCTGCGATGGGATTGATTAGAATCAAGGCGCAAAAGTCTTCTCTATTAACAACAATTAAAGTCTACATCGTTTTAAATAATTTTCAGCATTTTGTTGCAGTTAAATATATTTTCCGCGGTATTAATGTCAGCCTTGCAGGACAATAGTAAAATCTGGAAATATATTTAATTTTGACAAAGTAACTTAATTGTAATATTTTTTTTATGTAAAAGTACTTTTTCAGCAGGAGCTCTGAAGACGAGTAAAAGTAAAACAAACTTCCTCCTGGCATATCAATTCCAAGTGCAAAAAAAGTTATCTGTTCGTAGAAAGTAAGCTTTAACGATGATGATAAACTAGACGAAGCGAATTAGTGATCAAAAAATCAAGTCATCTCAACTCGTTCTCGACTTATTAAATTTTTCTGCAAGCGACTCAAATCTTTCAATTTTTTTTTCTCGAAAACGGCGCAAGTTAGAGACTTGCGGTTTGCACGATTCAATTCGCCTGCTCAAGCTCTATAAGGGTGATTCTTTTCGCGGCAATCTATTTTTCGTAGAAAACCTCAAATTTTCATGGACTATAATAGGCTTACTACTTTTTTGACCGAAAAATATTTTTTTCTCCTAAAATCACGAAAAAATTCACCCTCGTAGATCTTGACGAGGCGCATTCAGAACCGGCCTCCGTTCCCTCAGGAAAATCACCTTTTCAGCATCAAATGTTTTGTTAAGTAATATACAGTGTCTTTCAAAAAAGTATGCTACAAACGAGATTCTTTTTTGTTACAGAAGGGATAGCGGTTTCTTCCAATTGATGGGGGGGGGGGGGGGAAGAAAGTTCCTCACATCAGCTTCTTCACTTGAAGTAAAAAAGAACGCGTAATTTGAGCAGCAAAATGAATCTGCTTTACATTTTAATAAACACCTTAGAACCTTATTAGAGACAGTTGCTTTTTACAATCGTGATTAAAAGTCTCTAACCCAGAATATTATCCGGTAGATAAATTTACAGGGAAGTGGAAAGATTGGTTCTAATAAATAAAGTTATTTTATACAATAACTTCAAGTTATTTAAAATAACATTTTCAAGTCAACTGAATTTAATCAAAACTGCTTTATTACAAAGTCCTTCCGGCCCGGCAATGCCCCCTTCCGGCAACTTGTACTTCAAGTTCGAATATTTCCTGTCTGGAGAAAACTCCACCAACTGTGAATTGCTCTTGGCCAAGTCGCTTAAGTTCCACACAGCGACGTTCTTTGATTTGCCGTGCATGGCCAGCACGTAAACTTCGTTTTCAGTCTCGACTATTCCAGATACAGCACACCAATGAGCTTTGTGGCCTCTTTGCAGGCAAGGCGAGTGGTTCTTATCTGAATCGTAGGGGACCAACATGCATCCGCCTCCCAACAAGAACTGAACCACGTAATCGCAGTTTAGATCACCATCGAATAGCTCAGTTGAGGCGGTCAGGAATAATTTGCAGAGGTTTTGCATGTCTTCTGCACTAAAGATTTCCCCGTTGTACGAGTAGCCACGAAGTGAAGCCTCGGCCATTATTGCGTCCAGTGTGTTTTGCTCGGTGAGCATCGTTAAAGCTACCGGGCCACACTGGGGGCCCTCCTGAATTATGCCCGGCAAGGATTTGTATTTGAATCTTATTGGGGTGGCTATTTCACTTAACTGGAAAAGACTGCATGTTTTATACAAGCTTGGATAGTCTGAAGCCCATGAAAAATCCAGCATGATTTCCCACACACCATAAATGGATAAACGCGATAAACGAACACATCAGCACTTGACATCAACTTTCTTTTTTGGGTGGACAGTGTTGCCAATCGACTTAGCGTGTATTTCGGAAGAGTGTAGATGTCGCTGAATTTCGACTGCTAAATAAAATTGTTAAAAAATAACGTGTAAAGTAATATTTAATCCAAAAATAAATTAAAAACAGATGATTATAATAAAAATCTGTTAGCTGTAAGGTGTAATAATAAAAATTATAAGCAATCTTGTCAAATACAGAGGGTGATCAAGAAATTTCTTGATACTGAAAGGAATGTTTGTCTTAGAATTAATTACAGTCCCACAACGACATTTAACATAACTGCCTTTTATATTTTTGTGTTGTGCCATAATTTAAATCAAACTAATTAGAAATAAATGATTTTATAAAACGTTCACCTATGTCTTTAAATGTGTGATGTATTCGTATTATCAACTTTCTTGACTCCATATCTTTGAAGCCGAAGGCTCGCTCTATGTACACTTGCGGCGAAATCTTTTAGTAAATCTCCCAGAGTAAATACGGTTTATAATCGTGTGTTAAATAAGAGCGTAAGTCAGAATAATGGCACCCTTACTGAGTCACCAGCCACCGAACAGTGAGTCATCGCCACTTTCTTTTTAAATATGGTGGAAGCGTCGCCGAGAATTAAATAAAATAATTAATATCTCCGGAACGGTTGGAGTTAGAAGGGTGCGGTTTTCACTGACACTTAGCCCTGGGAGAGCAGCTTAAGACAGATAAAATTCTTTCCGGAATTCTTGAAAACCAGGGAGAGTATTCAGTTTTAAGTTGACAAAAAATTTTCTTTACATGGCAATTGATCCTTTCCTTTGCAGGATAATGGCACCCTTGTCGGGTCAACGTACAGTGAAAACTGCATCAATCTATCTCTTTTTGTTCCTGAATTATCGCGATTTTTCTGGAAAAAAATGGTGGAAGCGCCGCCTGGAGTGAAATAAAATAATTAATATCTCCGGAACGGTTGAAGCTAAGAGGGTGCGGTTTTCACTGACACTTGGCCCTGGGAGAGCAGCTTAAGACAGATGCAATTCCTTCCGGAATTTTTTAAAAGCAAGGAATATATTAACTTTTAAGTTGAGAGAATGTTGTGTTCGTTTAACAAGTAAATGTTTTTCAACGGTCCGCGAGACAGCCAAAACGGCATCAAGCTGCTTCTTTTCCTCTCTGAGTAATGACGATTTTCTTTAAAAAATACAATGGAGGCGTTGGATATTAAATTCGAATGAGAAACTTGTTTGACTGCGATTTTCACCATTAGCTTCGTCTTATTAAATTGAGTTAGCAATCCAAAAGGTAAGTCAACATCTCAAAAACTCCTTCTTTATTTAATTATCCATTATTAATAAGTCTTGATTCTTATTCAAAGGTGGCAGCACCAGGATATATTTAAACCATTTTCAAATTTAATTCAATTGGTTGTTATTTTAGCCACATTTTCAATGAAAATCATGCTAGATCATTCGATAAATTACGATAATTCGATTGCCGCAAGCCGATTTTTACTTTTCCGGTTTTCCACTAAGAAAATACTACTTTTCTGCGACGGTAGTTTAGGGGCCGATATCTCGGAAAGGGGGTGAGCTACAGAGGAACGGAGCCCGGTTTTGAATGCGCCTCATCGAGCTCTATACGGGTGAATTTTTTCGCGATTTTAGGAGAAAAAAATATTTTTTCGCCAAAAATGTAGTAAGCCTACTACTCGTCTTCAGAGCTCCTGCTGAAAAAGTACTTTTACATAAAAAAAATATTACAATTAAGTTCCTTTGACAGAATTAAATATATTTCCAGATTTTACAATTGTCCTGCGAGGCTGACATTAATACCGCGGGAAATATATTTAACTGCAACAAAATGCTGAAAAGTATTTAAAACGATGTAGACTTTAACTGTTGTTAATGGAGAAGACTTTTGCGTCTTGATTCTAATCAATCCCATCGCAGAATAATTTTTTGCTCTCACCTCAAGTGACCCCTCTTTGTTCTATCAATAAGGATGCCATTATTCTGCGGAGGAATCGTTCAATTGCTATGTAAAGGAAACTTTTTGTCAACTTAAAACTGAATATCTTCCCCGTTTCTCAAGAATTCCGGAAAGAATTGCATCTGTCTTAAGCTGCTCTCCCAGGGCTAAGTGTCAGTAAAAACCGCACCCTCCTAGCTCCAACCGGTCTGAAGATATTAATTATTTTATTTCATTCCGGGCGGCGCTTCCACCATTTTTTTTCCAAAAAAATCGCAATAACTCAGGAACGAAAAGAGATAGATTGATGCGGTTTTCACTGTATGCTGACCCGATAAGGGTGCCGTTACCCTGTAGAGGAATCGTTCAATTGTCATGTAAAGGAAACTTGTCAACTTAAAACTGAATATTCTCTCTGCTCTTCAAGAATTCCGGAAAGAATTGCATCTGTCTTAAGCTGCTCTCCCAGGGCTAAGTGTCAGTGAAAACCGCACCCTCCCAGCTCCAACCGGTCTGAAGATATTAATTATTTTATTTCATTCCGGGCGGCGCTTCCACCATTTTCTTCCAGAAAAATCGCGATAACTTAGGTAAGAAAAGAGATAGATTGATGCGGTTTTCACTGTACGCTGACCCGACAAGGGTGCCATTATTATCTGGCGGAACCATCTAGTTGTCAAATAAGACTAACTTTTTTAATTAATAGGGCTCGAAAATTTTAACATTCTCCTTCAATGCAAAGCATGGAAGATTGAAAGCTAAAAGACGCGATAAGGAACAAAAGCAACATCAACAATATACATATACAAGTGTGAAGTGGAGAAAGAAGCAAAAAAGTCAACAATACGATTAGGTAAAAAGAAAAAAAAAACAAGAAGGAAACAAAATAACAAAACAAATGAAAAACGATGAACTACTAACAAGCGTCAATAAAATGTGAAAAATCAGTTAAATATTGAAAGAAAAATACAAAGTAAGAAAGCATAAAAAAACCAAGAAAAGAAGATTGACGACTAATAAGATGAACAAAGACCAAACAAAAGATTAAATTAATCTAGTAGAAAACAAAAAATAACTGTAAAAAGCCGTCGATAAACAAAATGTGAAAAATCGATTTTATTGATTTTATTTTATTTTATTATATTCCGCAACAAGATGAAGACTAAACAACGATTTAAAAAAAAACAATGGAGAAATTCAATATCATAAAATTTTTAAAAAAGACAGAAGTACCAAGATACTAATATGAACAAAAAAATGAAAATCGACGAAAGTTTTTCTAAATAAAAAGAAGTTCGTAAAAAGGAGTCAATAAAATGAGAAAGCCAATTCGATTCAAAGAAGAAAAATGCAGATAAAAACACAAAAAAGATAAAACAAAAGAATGGACAGAATTAAAATAAATTAGCGGCATTATTGATCACATGGTATATTTTTTCTTTGCCGTTACATGAAGACAACAAGAACTGCGTTCGTTTATTCAACTCCGTTCACTCTATTTACTCTTTTCACACTTTTGTCTCACTTTTGATACAAGTGGAAGGGAGACAAAAGAACGAAAAGAGCAAACGGAGTGAGCGAAGTTGAATAAATGAAGGCAGCCAACAGTAGTCCAAGTAAGCCGTCAGGCGCAAAATAAGATTTTTGAACGTCAAATATGTTTGAAATGTTACCGAAATGACGGAATTTGGCCCAACCTGGCAACCTTACCTGATCTGATAGGTTACTCGAGATAATCACGGAGTGGTTGACATCTAGCGAAAGTTTTGTGAAAGATCCTAAAATAAGGAAAACCTTATAGCGTATTTCGCTGGCTGCACCAGTGTGCACTGAGTGTATCTCTATCTCGTTTTATTACATAAAGCAGAACCGAGATGGAGATACACTCAGTGCGCACTGAGTGCAAGAAAGTGGAAAACGCTATTAGAATGACGTTTGGTTAACCTACAGAAAACATGGAATTGAGTAGCTTGTGCGTAACGCTTTCACACGATTAAATAATAATAAAACTACCAAAAACATTAATAGATCGAACAGAAGAGATTGTACTGAGTAATATGAATGACAGTAAGTAAGTGATGAGGAAGTACGCATGCGGAAGAAACCAGTAACTTTACCCTTTTGCGTGAGATGGATAAAAAATTACGTTACCCGACTACATCCGACGTAAAATATGAACGTTTCACGTCATTGGCGGACGTTATTTGTGAACGGCGTGGATAACGTCCGCTGATACCCAACGCAAAATACAGAACGCACCCCAGCATGGGCATTATTACATTACTGATCACATTGTATAATTTGAGGTTATGTGCACCTGGTAGTATTAATCCAAAAGCATATTAAACAAATTTAATGCCTAAAATTCAAAGGGTATCAATTAATTACCGACATTTTTCTTTTAGTTACGTCGTGCACATGAAGAAATGATCATTTACTATCTCGTAGCGTTTTGAGGTTATGTTCCAACTTCTGCGTGGAATTTATAAAAGGTAAATTCGCCTTTATAAGTGCAAAACCGAATTGACTTTGCCTTTTTTTTTATAAATACGCTTAAATGAGCGACAAGTTTTCGTCGAGATTCGAAAGAAACTTTCACTTCACTGGGTTCGTTTTTTTTTTGAGGTTATGTACGTATACGACATCATTATTATACTACTTCGATAACCCAAAAGATCACTCAAGTGGAACCTTTTATTAATATTGTTAATAACTTATAAATCAATATGTATTCGTTTTATGTATTTGTAATACTTCTGCACTTTACTTACGGTTGGGATTCCGATCAGCTTGAAGTATTCGATGTTGTAGAGGAAGTGAAAGTGAATTTTTACGAAGCTCTGAACCTAACTCAGGTATTTGCGTGTTCTATTGATGTTTGCGCATGTTTCTGAAAAGTAAACTTTAAGGATGCAAACGGTACGGCGATCAGGACTGCTTTCCGCAAGCAATCTCTCGTCCTGCACCCCGATAAGAACCCTGGCGTGGACACGTCTAAAGAATTCCGTAACCTGGTGGCCATATACGAAGTGCTTAAAGACCCCAACAAAAGAAAATACTACGACGAGGTCCTGACAAATGGCCTTCCAAACTGGCGCTCGGCCGTCTACTATTACCGCAAAGTCAGACACATGGGGCTCTTAGAAATGAGCATAATCCTGTTCTGCATTATCACAGTTGGCCAATACTTAGTGTCCTGGGCCGCTTACTTGGAACATAAATATACTTTGGTAAGCTCAAATGTAAAATACATTCAGTAAATGGCCCCCTGGGTTCATAATTCAGTTAAAGCAGTTAATGCCATCACGTATATTTTTGTTTGTTTTCTTTTATAGGAACAAGTGAAGGGGCGTAAGCCGAAAAAAATGGTGAGCTCGATCGAATTGCCGAAGCCCTCGTGCCGGAATACACTGCCCTTCCAAATTCCCAAATGGATTTTCTCGCTCGTGACCGTCTCAGTACCTTCTTGGATACTATACTTCAAGCAGAGAGCAATAAAGAAAGTGGAGGAGGTGTTGCACAAAGAAGATTCAGAGGAGGAAGTCGTGCTCGAACCTAAGCCAGTGCGCAGACGGAAACCCGGGTTCGTCTTACCTGAAGGCCCCACGTTTGAAATAACTCCGATACTAAGCGAGGAAACGGCTGCGAAATCTCAACCGCCTCCGGTCTCCGGTGGTCTCTGGACCGACGACGATCTCGAGCAACTAATAAACTTAGTAAAGAAGTATCCGGGGGGAACCCCTGGACGCTGGGAACTTATAGCCGAGGCACTCGGGAGGTTGGTTCCGGAGGTCACATACATGGCAAATAAAATGAAGCAGAACTGCTACCGCCTGCCTTCACAGCAAGAGGAAAATGAGTCCGAAGTGAGAGTTAAGCAAAAAACTAAAGGGGGGAAATTGGGGAGCGGGACAGAGCAATCTCAAGCGAACGCTGCAATTTGGAGTCAAGCTCAACAGAAAGCGCTGGAGGACGCACTCACTAAATTCCCTAAAGGTTCGCTGGAGCGATGGGAAAGGATTGCCGAGTGTGTTCCCGGGAGGACTAAGGAGGAATGCATGTTAAGATATCGCAGTCTCGTCGAGGCCGTTAAAAATAAAAAGGAAACCAACGACAAATGCTGATGTTTTAGTAATCAAAACAAAATAAACGATTCACACTGAACTTTGAACTTGATTACTTACTTGATTATAAACAACCAGGTTTATTCATTTTTTTATTTGACTTACGCTTGCTGCTTCGTTGTTCCATCATTTCATTGAGACGTACACGTAAATAAAATAGTTTATTCAGCTTGTAAATACTATGCGGATTACACACGTTTATAATACAAAATTAGTTTTACTTTAATTGTCCATCAGACGTGGAGATTACTTTCGTACACACACTTCCTTGTTAGAAAAATATCCGTAAACAAAACTCCGTCGAGTGTAAAGCCTAATGCAATTTCAATCCGTCACCGAAAACTCTTCTCAAGTGAACGATTACATTAGGTCTTAGAAGGGGGTGTGCTGTATCCAATCAAGTGAAACGACAGCCACCACGATATCAAGGGCTGCACGACCGCTACAAACAGAAGAAAGTAAAGGCGCCTCTTGGAGCCGCTGCTCGATTGGGCGTTGCCGTAGTACACGGATTGTTGATTAATTTCCGGTAAAACTTGGGCCCTCAAGGCCCGCACTAAGAAGAACGCGAGGGCCAAACTGAAGTATATTAGGCCCACGTAGTACGCAGAAGAGTTCACGATGATGCTCAGCAATATACTAGCTATAATTCCAACGAATTTATATCCGCTGTATGCAAGCAAGTCAAACGTGCTCAATCCAGTTTGTATGTTGGTTATGTATAAAGTGCAGTGGTAAATGGCAAGTTCAAAAAGGCACCAGGCCAAAGCAGATGATGCTTGTATGCTGATTTGTTCTGGGCTGAAGCGATTCTGCATGCCGAGTACCAGACCGGCTATGCAAACATATGTGAAGTACGCCATGGTTGGTATGTACAAGTCGGGAGCGTTCAGTTCAAACCTGGGTTGGACCGGCCCGTCCTGCTCGTATTTTATGGACCAATCCGAGTGTGTGAAGGGGAAAAAGAGGAGGCCTAGCTTGGATATGACATATTTTGTGTCGACTGCGAAATAGTACTTGAGTTTGGAGACGGGCATGTACCGTTGGATTTCTTGCTGGACCATTGTTTTGCCCGTGTTAGCTAGTTGTTGGCCGTATTGGAAGGCCATGTCTTGCACGACAGGCTGGGCAAACATGCTGACCCCCGGCGACTGCATTTGAGTGTTAGGAGGATACATGCCTCCGTATCCTAAATCCTTTGGACCATCGAAGTTTGGCTGAGCTATATTCGAGGGCATGTAATCTACGAACAAAATTATAAAACTAAAATAAACTAAATAATAGTCTTTCAACTGAGGATTCTTTTTTAAGAGCAACCAACGTAATTTATTTGTTAAATTTTAGCTGCTTTTAAAATGACATTTCCATCTGCTTGTAAACCAATTGAAAAACTACTACAGTTAATGAAAATATAGCAATAAAATACAGAATTTTGGCTTAAGCTATCTAAATATGTTACAGGGGAAAACATCGGCTTGGCAAAGTCTTCCTTTACTCTAGAAAAACACGTTTTTTGAGTGATTATTTAAAAAAAACCTTGTTTCCCGTATTTTAGATTAATTGGCGAGTTAAATCACGGCAAACGAATACATAGTCGTCGTATTCATCAATATTTTACTAACCTGCAGTAAATTGTTGAGGGGTGTTGATGTTGGTTCCGTTCGGGTAGGTCGCCTGTTGTGGTGCAGGACTGTACCCCATGGCGTTCACGTCGCTGACGCGCTTAATCTTACGCCCGAAAGCTGCGACGGAAAAAAAATCACAAGAATCCGTTTTGACATTGCGAGGTTAGGTTCGGAAAAAATTGAATACTTACGCTGCCTGGACGCGGCGCCGGCGTTGGCGTTGAAATTCATTGCGTACTGCTTGGTTTTGCGTCGATGAAAACGACTTGGAATTTAAAAAATCGGGAAATTTAAGAAGGCAGACACGTCATTTGAACAGATTCGGATGAACTGTCACTTTCTTTCATCTGTCAAAGAACAATAACGTGCGTGCGCCGCCAGGGTGAACAGGGTTGCCAACTTTGGAAGATTTGAGCGCGCCAAATTTAATCGCAATTATCGCCCAAATTTCAAGTTTGGCAGTTAAGTCGTTGAGTTCATTTGTATAGTTCTTCAATTCCTATTTCATTTTTATGATAGGGTCTTATATCTAAAAAAAAATAATTCGATTTACAAAGAGTAAGTACCGGAAATCATTTTTAAGTAACAAGGTCTGATAATTTCGAATTTCGAAAACTTGCTTCCCCTTTTACTTTACATAGAAATCAAAAAAAGATAATTTTTACTCCTATAATAGATCATTGGCGATTTAATCAAAAACATTTGGCGTCTTTTCTTTCAAACTTTCGAACTCCGATCGTAATTTAAACAAGAGACGATCGTAATTTAAACAAGAGAAGATCGAAATTATACAGAAAAATAATTTATTTATTTATTATTAGTATTAGGGGTATTTTATTTTCGGGGAAGAAAAATTCAACGTTTTGACATTTAAACAAAAGACGACCGAAAGCGGTACGGAATTTTGAGAAACAAAAGAAAAATTAGTCTGATTGAATTTTAAACAAAAAGTGATCGAATTTAAATTAACCGAAGTTTGTAATTTTCAGAAGTTTTTTTTTTTTAATCAAAATCGATGTTTTGTTTAAGCAAAAAACAATCGAAAGCAAGGTGACGATCGACTTTTGTACAAAAGACGATCTAATTCTAAACAAAAGATGATCGAAATCGACACGAACGAACATTCTGGAGGATTAAGAAAATCGTATGCGAGGTGGCTCTGGCTCTTCAAGCTTTGGACAAACGACAATCGAAACCGTCGCGAGCTTTAACGAACGAGAAAAATTTAGCACAATGGACGATCGACCTTTAAACAAAAGACGGTCGACTTTCAAACAAAAGATGATCGACTTTTAAACGAAAGATGATCGATTTTTAAACAAAAGGCGATCGAAATCAATCCGAAAATATGAGGAACAAGAAATTCGTAAGCGTCAGGTTTTGATCAAGCTTTAAACAAAAGATGATCAACTTTTAAACAAAAGGCGATCGGAATCAGCACTGAAAATTGTAATTTTCAGAAAAGTTTTTTTTTTTTTAAATCAAAACCGATATTTTGTTTAAGCAAAAAACAATCGAAAGCAAGGTGACGATCGACTTTTGTACAAAAGACGATCTAATTCTAAACAAAAGAGGATCGAAATCGACACGAACGAACATTGTGGAGGATTAAGAAAATCGTATGCGAGGTGGCTCTGGCTCTTCAAGCTTTGGACAAACGACAATCGAAACCGTCGCGAGCTTTAACGAACGAGAAAAATTTAGCACAAAGGACGATCGACTGTTAAACAAAAGACGGTCGACTTTCAAACAAAAGATGATCGACTTTTAAACGAAAGATGATCATCGATTTTTAAACAAAAGACGATCGAAATCAATCAGAAAATATGAGGAACAAGAAATTCGTAAGCGTCGGGTTTTGATCAAGCTTTAAACAAAAGACGATCGACTTTTAAACAAAAGACGATCGGAATCAGCACTGAAAATTGTAATTTTCAGAAAAGTCTTTTTTTTTTAAATCAAAATTGGTGTTTTGTTTAAGCAAAAAACAATCGAAAGCAAGGTGACGATCGACTTTTGTACAAAAGACGATCTAATTCTAAACAAAAGAGGATCGAAATCGACACGAACGAACATTGTGGAGGATTAAGAAAATCGTATGCGAGGTGGCTCTGGCTCTTCAAGCTTTGGACAAACGACAATCGAAACCGTCGCGAGCTTTAACGAACGAGAAAAATTTAGCACAAAGGACGATCGACTTTTAAACAAAAGACGGTCGACTTTCAAACAAAAGATGATCGACTTTTAAACGAAAGATGATCATCGATTTTTAAACAAAAGACGATCGAAATCAATCCGAAAATATGAGGAACAAGAAATTCGTAAGCGTCAGGTTTAGATCAAGCTTTAAACAAAAGATTGATCGACTTTTAAACAAAAGACGATCGGAATCAGCACGAAAATTTAAGGAACAAGAGAATCGAGTGCGTCATGCTTTAGTCAAGCTTTAATAAGCAAAAGACGATCGATACCGTCGCGAGCTTCGACGAACAAGAAAAATTTAAAACAAAGGACGACCGACTTTTAAACAAAAGACCATCGACTTTTAAACAAAAGACGGTCGACTTTTAAACGAAAAACGATCGAAATCAAAATAAGAAAGTATGAGAAACAAAAAATTCGTAAGCGTCAGGTTTTGATCAAGCTTTAAACAAACGATGATCGACTTTTAAACAAAAGGTGATCGAAATCAGTACGTAAATTTAAGGAACAAGAAAATCGTATGCGTCGAGTTTTGATTGAACTTTAAACAAAAGACGACGAAAGAAAAAAGAAAATATTATTTATAAAACTAATCGGTAATAAAGCAAGGGCTTTGAGCGCTGACGAAAGCTATCAATCGATTAAGAAATGTTAAAGTTTTGTGCGGTTTACAGTTTAAAAACAATTTTTATAGAATTTTCGTCGGACATGAGTCGACTTCAGTTAAAGTTTTAATTTATTTTAATAGCGCCTAAATAATTGCCCATCGCAAAATACAAATTCTTAACGCAAAATTGAAAAATGTATCGCCCAATTTGCGATAAACCGCCCAAGCTGGCAACCCTGGTTGCCAGGTTGAGCGAAATTTCACGATTTTGGCTACACTTTAGACATATTTGGCGTTTTGACGTTTATTTGGCGCCTGGCGCTTGATTTAACCTACTTTTGTTGTTGTCTTCACGTAACGACATTCAACAAAATTCTACATTTTAATATAATCCGTGGGGCAAGAATTTGAAACGTGACGTCAAAATGACGTAGGCTTTCCAACAAAACTCTATCAATCGTAAGAGGATTACGTCATTTCGACGTCACGTTCTCTTGCGAGTTTCTTCCCTCGATTCGGTAATAAGGCATATCAGATTTAATTTTTGTGTTCACACTGTTAAGAAAGCACTCTGGTGCGAACGTATATTTTAAACTCATAACTCTTATTCTTGACTTTAGAAAAAGCGGGCCTTTTAGAAAACTCTCGTGCGAACGCCGCCTTTAAACATCTCACGTGCGAACGCCGCTTTATTATTAAACTTTACAAAAATCATCCATCAATAAAAGAATGCAACAAAAAAAAAAATATTTACTGTAGTATACATCAATACAAAAAAAAAAGAAAAATAAATAATCAGGTTATAATAATAATAAAACAATACGCAATTAAGATATATATGTATATATGTCTTATATAGTAATAAACAGTACTAACATGTCAAATATTGCATCTATGCTATTCATTAAATACGTCTTTGGTTCACATGTGTGCGTTTGGCAGCGGGAAGCGTGCGAAACGCACACGGTCAACCCTGGAATGAGCTGCTACAATCACAGAACATCGCACATCTGACGGAGTACAGTGCAAGTTCAGGGCTCCGTGGGTGGTGAAAAGATGGTGGTAGCGTGCCGGGCCCTCAGTCTTATGATGGTTTGGCTGCTCCAATCCTCGACCAGTAGATAAAAGCTTTCAGCAAAACAGCGACTATCACATTTAGAGTATTAACACACAGTGCGCAGTCTAACACACATTGAGCGGGTATTGTCTGGGGGGGGACTAGTCTGCAGAAGCCAAGGGCACACCTACTTGAGCCACTGCCAAGTGCTTTACGTGGGTGGGCCACGTCGAACTCAGCTGGAAGAATTTCACTCCACTCCATTCGGCTCCATCTATCGACACTAAAAAGACAAATCACAAAATATATTTTTACCAAGAAATTGAAATAATTGGCCTCTTCATTCAAATGATTATCATTTTTAAGTTAGTAAATATTTTATTTCACTTGAACAGTTTAAATTTAACATCCTTACTTCAAGATTACATTCTTCCCTGACAGTTCCAATAATACCACCAACAATTTATTTGGTATTTTAAGTTGAAACGAGAATTACTAATTACGTACCTCTCATTGGTGAAGTATGCGAAGCTCTCGCAGAGCAAATAAGTCTTGAAATTCCATCGATGCATTGGCTGCGAGCCTCCGCTTCTCGCTCTTTCTTCTTTCCAAGTCTCATGATCTTCTGCTTCTTCTCCTTGCTGGCCAAGTGCATTGTTAAACTAAGTCCGGGCGTCGCTTGGAGTCCCCGGAATAAGGCTTTAAGTGAGGTCTTTCCGTCTTGTTTGTTTTTGTCAGTCTTCTCTGAGGTGCGGGGCAATTGCCAGTAATCGAGTTGGAGCTCGAAAGGCTCCCAGGGGGATTCGCGCGCCTGGACGTTGGGGGAGGATGGGGGAGTCAGAGGGGGAGCAGGAGGACTAGAGCACATGAGATCTTCAAGGTCGACAGAGACGGAAAGGGCAGAATCCGAAGGACCAACGCGGACTTCGTTCACGAACGGGATGAATTGTTGGCTCGAATCGTCTTGGCAGTTAAGCATAGCCTCGGCTAGTGGAAGTTGGACAACGGGAGCAGAAGAGGGGACGCTTAAGTATCTCTGAATTCTCGAAGCCAATTCATCGATCTTAAGCTCCTGATCGGGGGAGAATAAAGCAGCGTAACCTGCATCCTGGTTAGCCAATTGCTTGGCTAAAGTGCAAGAACCGAAAGGTGCAATGAAGACTTTAATATACGATAGCCAATCGGGAGGTTTGGTTGACATCAATTCGACGTAGGGGCGTAGCACCCAGCCTATGAGGGCGTCGCCACCGATTAGCAGTAGTTTCACGGGACTTGATGGCTTGGCACAGCTGTTGCAATATTTTTGTATTTTGTTGAAGAGAGCTGTAATGACAGCGCGTGTTTCGGGGGCGGACGACGGCTGGAAGATGCGATGCAGGGGGGCCAAACGAGGCACCAATGAGGTGGCCTGAGGCTCCGGGCCACTTATTAAAACGACACAGTCGGGCAGTGCAGCTTCTTCAATGGGCAAGATTCGAGTGACTTGTTCCAGGAACACTTTACGGGCCTGTAATTAACGTGACCAAAATAATCACGATTTAATTTTATTTTTTGACCTTTAACAATTTAACTATACTAGAGAGTCATTAATTTTTGAATAAATCAGTTTGAATAAAGTAGTAAAAAGTTCAATTTCATAGAGAAACCTTAACCTGGATTAATAATCAAAATAGAAAGTAAGTAAATATGCGGAGTTTTAAATTATTTTGCGCAGTTCTATCTACTTTTAATATTATCAATAAACTGTTTGAAGCACAGTAATTACAAATTTTAAAGTAATAAATTTCTTCAATGGACAAGAAAGTGCTTTATATTACACGCTACCCTTTTTACCTGCAAGTATGAGGGGTGGAGAGTGTGTATATTTTGAAGATATAAGAATTCAGTGGTTCAAATGATATATTATCAATCAAGCATTCTCATTCCATGCATTTAATTATGTTTGCCAAACGAAAACCCATAGTACAACATAAGAAATGTCAACCCAATCCAGAGTATAATATAAAAAATATCTTACCATAACAGTTTCTGGTGTAACTGATTCTGAAATACATAATGAATGCTTCTTCTTAACACCCGAAGAAACCGAGGTCCGAAACAACTTTGTCTTCCTTTCAACCGACTCCTGCAGAACATCAGAATCAATGGCACCTCGAAAACGCGGCAGATTCTTATCCCTTGGAGGGGACCCCGTCTGCGGATCCGACTGTGCCTCATAATCAGTTCCGCACAAATCTGCGTTCCCATCGCTTCCTGAATAATTCTTGTCTTCCCCTGAGCGCTCTACCTCTTGGGAAACATTAGTATCAAGAAGACTTCGACTGCTGCTGAAGAAGGGGCGAAGACTCGGCTTCGGCGTGCTGGAAATCGACATGGTGTCTTGTTCGCCCCCTGAATCTTCGTCGCAGCTCAAGGATTCCAGCTCGTGAAACAAAGCCTGGATGTCACTGGGGTTGGCAAGCCCGGCGTTCCTACCCTCTTCAGTGTCTGCCACACGGAATCTGCGTAGGAGCGATATGAATCTTTGTTTCAGATTATGGCGGGTGTGCGGGAGTTTACGAAGCGGCTCGGAATCAGACAGGTCCACAACTTCTTCCTCTCCAGAGCTAAACTCGTCTTCGTCATCACTAAAATCACGATCCCTCTCTGGCTTATGTTCTTGATCAACCGGGGTGGATGATAATTGGAGCACGGAGATGCGAGCGACCGGCGTGGCACTCTTCTCTTTCCCCCCTGCCTCTGCCATTAGTTCCAGCTCGAGGTCCATCTGTTTCTGTAAAACCTGATCCATGCGGATCACCCCCTCTGCGAGGGTTTTGAAACCTAGCATGGTGCGGTTTTTGTAGCGCTTGCGCCTCTGCAGAAGTATGTGTAAACGGTTCCCGTCTCTTTTTAAAAAGTGGGGGTACTGCAGGCTGAAAGTGAGCTCGAGGCTCGTTTCCAGTAAGCCATTCGGGGGCAACATCAACTCGTTGGAACGAAGGGTACGCTTGCTCGATTGCATTTTGACAGCAATGGAAATTGATGATAGATCATTGCCTAGGGGACGTAGTACTACCAAACGTGTAAGCCTGAGTGAGCACAGCCTGAAGTTAAAGAGAAAAATTCAGATTGATTTGGAGTTTCGCAATAATTGGGGTGTGTTTACCTGGGAATGCAATTGCTGGGTGTCCTGTCAACCTCCCAGGTCGCGAACAGTTTCATCGGGACGGGCTTGAAGGGCACTTGCAACCCCGCCCCACTCACTGATTTATTCACCTTTTCCGTCATTTTCTTTATGTTTTGGGGCCCAAGAACATCATTCGCGGTTCGACTCACAGTAAAACGCAGATGTCTTCTGTCAACGTTCGTCGTTACTCTTTTGTTTGATTACAAATGAGTTACGTTCACCGCTCGCCGAACGTATCCGTAACGTAAGCGGGTAAATATCAGACGGGTGAGTCACATCTCCGCCCCGTCGATTAATTTTACCCGAGACGTATAAACAAAAGTGTTCCGCGGTCGTCGTCGGTCATTTTGTTCGCCCGTTTATTAATGTTTTGCTGCCAACTCCCCGGTTAATTATATTAAAATCCCTGGAAATCGCTTCGTATGACAGATCAAATTTTAGATAAGAAAATAATGAAGTTATAAATAAGTATGTAAGAGAAACGCGACGAAAAGCAATAAAATCGTTCGAGTCTGATCCTTATTTAAACCAGCCACGAGCCAGGGTGCTCATTCTCGAATCGAGGGAGCAAACTCGTAAGGGAACGTGACGTCAAAATGACGTCAAAGTGACGTCACATTCTTTTGCGATTTAGTTTTGTATGGGAGCCTACGTCATTTTGAGTTTCTTCCTCGATTCCTAGGGGCCTTATTCTCAAATCAAGACAAGTAGCGATGTAAAAATTTCACGAAACATATTTTTTTGAAATATTTTATGAAAAATTTAATTTCACTTTAATGAAATATATTGTAGGTAATTTCATTTTTTCTAGTCATTAGTTTTTAAAATTTCAAAATTGACATTCTGCATTTCATGCTCCATGAACGGTGAGGCCAAAAATGTGAACGAGAACGAATGTGCAGGCAGGATTGAGAAACAAATATTGAAGAGTAGATCGAGAATCACCAACTTCTCGAATCTAACAAAAAAAAAAAAAATCCCAGGTGTAAATTTTCACCTACGGGGGCTCGTTCGGGAACTGAAAAGAGCGCGTATATTTTGCTTATCGTTTTAAACGCCCAAAGTGCTCTCCTGTTACAGTTTTTGAACGCAAACCAGTTGTCAAATAATTCTAACCTGTTTCCGCCTGTTTCTAATAAATACAGATCGGAATCACATATTTTGACGTCATCAAGAGGTGGTTGGGTTTGCATAGAAAATTATTTTTAATACGTTTTCATTACGTAATTCTTTCCGGAATAATTCGGTAGGGGGAGGGGGGGGGGGCGTCCTACAATTGGTTTGGGGAAATTCTTCATAATTGGGCGGCACAGTACTGCCAACTTATTTTTCATAGAAAAAAATTGTATTTTGTCGTTAAAAATTGTATCATCAAGCACGATTAAAAGCAGCGAGATTACGTTTTGTTTTGTTTTTTCAATTTATTTATTGCTTCGTTTATTTTCAAACCTGCCATCATTTTTTTCTTTTCGATTATCGAGAATACCTCCCAGCAGTCTTGAATTATTAATCAATTTAATCCTTTCGCTTGTTTTCTATATTTTCTGAAATCGTTTATTTTCTTTTTCATTTCTTTTTCTGTTTGTCGTAAAATGTACGATCGTCATTTGTTTTGTTTTTCTTTCTTTTCTTTTCTCGTTGGAGTTATCCATTTTCTTTGTCAATTTCCATTCCGATTACGTATTTCCTCATTTGTTTTGTTTTTCTTTCTCTTCTTTTCTCGTTGGAGTTATCCATTTTTTTTTCAATTTCCATTCCGATAACATTTTTCCAAAAGACGAAAATATTCTTCTTTTTTGAATGTAATTTGACAGATATTTGAGTTAGCGACAAAACTGTCAATGTTAAAGACTGTCAGCGTGAAGCCGGGAACAAACAGAGGAAGTTGTTCCAGTTCTAAATAAAATTCAGCATTGCCAACTCAAACAGTTCTACTTGGCCATTTTGTACAAAGTGGTCAATCTCAAGTGTCCGGGATTGGCAACGAAAAGATCACTACATTAGTACATTTTTATGTTTGATAGTTTACAAACCTGATTCAGTAATTTATTATTTCCGTGGAACTGTCAGACGTTCTGCTGTCACTCGCTTTTACTATTATGAAAAGGACTTAACCAAAACATAAACTTCTTTTGACAGATTACAACCAGATTTGAAATAGATCATGACAGGCAATTACTCAGGTACGCCACCTTAAATTAAGTATTGCCAACTCAGGACAGTGGACATTGACCACCCAGTAAATTAGAGACGACGCGATGTGACGTTACAAAAACAGGACTAGAATAGAGAATACGACCGTCGCCTTTAATTTAACAACGCCGTCACGGCTTTAGTTAGAGACGACTCTAATCATGAGATGAGGTTACGGCCCATTATCTTTGACTAGAGAATACCTTTAAAATAGAGCTAGGAACTAGAGATCAGTGTTGCCAACCCTTTAAAATTGTTGCCGGCTACAGGCGGTTAATGATTCCGCTAGTAACGGAAAATTCCGCTGCGTCCAAAACAATTGAGTTGGATTAGAAATTAAAAGCTCATGATAATAATAAAACGATGTCTTTTATGACAAATAAACACTCTTTGTAACAGTTTCTTCTTCTTACAGATGTTTTTACGTAAGTACAGTCATCGACAACTAAAATGCTACGAGGTTTATTTCAGAAAATCACGGAGTGGCTGGCATCTAGTGGAAGTTTTGTGAAGGTCCCTATAATAAGGAAAACATTAGAATCACGTTTGGTTAACCTACAAAAAAACCTTAAAGTTTGTGAGTTTTGCGACGCTTCTGTACTTTTAGTATAACTGACATAACGCACACATAATAATAAAGTTAACAAAAAGCATTGACAGATCGATTGGAACAAGTTATACTGAATAGAAATCAATGGGCGCGTTCAGGGACGCTCAGTGGCTGAGCTCCTTACTCGACAATCGTTCGTGGTTGGCTCATATTAAGTTAATAGCCAATCACACACGACTTCTACGTAAGCAACGCAGCCAACTGAGCGTCCCTGAACGCGCCCAATGACAGCTCTTTGTTTTCCTTGTAAAAAGCGCCATCTGTTGGTCGCTGTTTTTTGCGAATAGAAATGTCAAATTGTAATTCATAAGATTCGCACGATTGTTCACGTTTTGTAAACAACGTTATAAATTTGGTGAATTATTCTTACGTCTTTGACTTTAGAATGTAAATTATTTAATTTTTGCAACTAATTTACTTGTTTTTAATTATTATAGCTGTGTGCTGAAAACTTTCTGGTGGATATCTACTAAAATCTGCTATAAAAGAACGTAAAAGTACCTCCGTTAGGCCGCTACACGCTGTATAAATTCGCTAATTAGCGGAATTCCGTTACGATTGGCAACTCTGCTATAGTGACCACAAATATAATATTCTTCTCTAGGGATCTGTATGTGACCAACTTCACCTTGTTCAATCTGCCCAACATCTCTGGGATGGTTTGTAAAATGAAATGCAGGTGGCGCTAGTTTATTTCGAATATCGAAATCTTCTCCTTCGAAACGAAACGTGGAAGTCCTGCGTCCCACATTTTACAAATTTCAATTAAATTTATGAACTGTCGTAATTAATAAGTGGCAAACGAAACTCACACATAATGGTATTATTAGACAATGAACCTGTAAGTACACACCGAATTCCGAATAATGCATCAGGCATAACCTAACCGTTCGATTTTCAGTTCCTCAACGAACTAACCAAGATGTTCCAGAAGGCTCGCCTGAACGGCTCTGTTACGATGACTTTCAAGCGATGTAAGTGAGTGTTTTGTTTTTTTGCCGGGCGGACTTTGAGTTGAACTTTGCAGACGATGGTCACGATAAACCGAAGCCGCGCGCAGGGAAGCCTCCACTGCCCGTCCCGCAGGAGTTCATGTGTGTGGTGAGGGCCAGGTCCAAGAACGCGAAAATATCGACGGTAATCCACCAGAAAGACATCAACAAGTTCCAAGTGGCTTACAGCAACTTCCTCAAGGCCAACTTGGACGGGCTTAAGAAGCTTAAAAAGCCCAAGACGAAGACAAAAGAGGCGTAGCCGAGGTGCTAGTGATGTTGATGTGTGTTAAAAGTAAATGCGGACAATTATTATGAATGCGAATGGTGTTCTGTAAGTTGTAAGTCGTAATTTAAGAATAAATTTTTGTTTTTTTTTTTCTTAAACTTGTTTTACTGTTAACAGAAATATGTTCTTAAGTGCAGATTGAAGCACTTACTTCACAAAGATTAATCTAAACTATCTCTCTGTCTCAGAGGATGCATATTGCTGTAGGTTTTTTTCTTTTTTGATTTTGCTGTTATAGAAAAGTGCTGTGGTCAGAATACAAAAGGAAAAGCAAGGTAAATAAGAGGTTGTAGACTTAATAGTACATAGGTAGGTTGTAAATCAATCACATTCCTCTTAGGAATCGAACATGCTTTTATGTACAGCTGAGAGCAAAAAAGCAGACCAACTACAGTTTCCTGTAATTATCCTTTCTCAAAATTTACGACGAATTTACAGATTTTACCAACATTTTAAACTTGTTAATTTGAAAGCTTTTACATTTTTTAAATATCATCGTGTGAAGTCGTCTTTAATCACTACCATTTTCAGAAAGAGTGATTACAGGAAACTGTAGTTTGCCTACTTTTTTTTTGCTTCCGACTGTAAATGAATAAAAACCAATGCTGGTCACACGGAGTGTTTTTTGTGCAAAGAGGCTGCTCGAGGTTTTCACTGCAATCAAAAACTCTTTGCACAAATTTTTTTTCTGAAAACTTTCATTATGCTTTGACAGCAAGCATGGCCGCCTTGCATGAGGGACTTATTAGGAGCAAATCCCGCTTCAATTTCTCTATCCTACTGCAATGTCAGGTCAAAAAGCGATCGTAAGATGTCGCTATTTTATCTGTTCATCACTCTTACATCGCAATTGCGAATAAATTGGACAAGTCGTTCTTGTTTGCAGTGGGAATGTCGAGCTACGTCTCTGCTGAAGAAGCCCCAAGCAGGGCTGAAACAGCTGTACAGAGGCTGCTCGAGGTTTTCACTGCAATCAAAAACTCTTTGCACAAATTTTTTTCTATAAATATTTTGTTTGTTTACGTTTACTTGACACATTTCTGTGGGGTGATTTCTGTGTTTATTTGCGGAGGAACCCTTTGTGGAACCGTGGGGTTCGCGGAACCCAGGCTAAGAAACACTATCACAAACTTCATAACCAGCGGAAAGAATTAAAGTCACTTAAGTGTTGACGTTCTTTACATTGAATGTACTTATTCAGGGCTAATTCTATAACATTGATATGGTCTTCAATAACTGAAGAGTATTTGATATGATTTCATAACAATTCAAGTAGGTATAGTGCATAAAACAAATGAAGATCACAACTGTGATAGATATAAATAAAACAAATGCAAAACGACGAACTACGAAAGAGCGCCAATAAAAATTTGATAAGAAAATCAAAAGAGAAAATGAAATAAAACTATAAAAAAGCCTCCGTCAACAAAATGGGAGAAGAAAACCAATTTGATAAAAATAAACAAAGGAAAAATATGAGAGCGTAAAATGAACAAAAAGAAAAAGAAATCACGACACAAAAATGAAAATCTAGGGAAGTGTTTGCAAATAAATATAAACTCGTAGGAAACAAAAGATAATTGTAAAAAGGAGTCAACAAAATATGAAAACGAATTCTATTAAAAAGAGAAGAATGCGAAAAACAGAAGGAAAAACAATAGAAGAACGAATAGACAAAAAAAATGAGAAAACGGCGATTCTTCGCCGAAATGTTTCGCAAGTCAAGAAACAAGAAACTGGAAGGAAGCAGAAGGACAAAACAAAATAAACGCACCGTGAATAAATTTCAAAACATCAATTCCATCAGACAAAAAAAAGAGGCAGAAAAAATAAACTGTTTTAAAGTTATCGGGCAAGCCGTCAGCAAGGAAACTCTTTAGTTTTCTGCTTAGCTTTCGGTAATTCTTATTACCTTCATCAGAGCATAACAGTAATTATTTAGATTAAATTCTAATTAAGATATCAAAAAATTCAAATAACATTCAAAATTTCAAATTATTTGTTTATTTTTTGATCATTTGAAATTTTGAATGTTGTTTGGATTTTTTTGGAATCTTAATTATAATTTAATCTTTGTTTAATGTATTGGAGCCTGTGGCTTGCCTAACAATAAATTTGGATTTATTAAATCCAAATTTATAATTTAATCTAAATAATGCTCTGATGAATTTAATAAAAATTACCGAAAGATTTTTAAACGCCAAACGTGCCTAAAATGTAACCCAAATGGCGAAATTTGGCCAAATCTGGCAACCCTGGCGCGATTCTTGCGATGCGGACGATGCGTTTACCGTCAGAGGTAGGCGCCTGAAGAAACAAAATATCTCGTCCGGAAAACCTAAACTTGGCCGCTCTGTGGTAAGGGGATGAACGATTCGCCGTTGCCGATTCACCGTCGCCAATTCGTCGTAGAACCAATTCGCCGTCGACCCAATTTACCCTCCGCCCAATTCGCCGTCGCATGTTACTGCTTTATTTAGCTTGACGAGCTTCTGACTATTTCAGATATCCAAGTTATACCCTACGAATTAAATGAAAAAAAAAAGGAACTATAATTTAAGTACGTTTCAAGTAAATTAAAATGAAGTGCAGTATTATTTTTCTATTGCAAACCAAAATAAGTTCTTAATTACAGTACGACCATCGTAAGACACAAAATTACGAACAAATTGGTGCTGTACGTGCACATAATCATAATTGAAACGATGAGTTCATAGTCGTGTTCAGTCCAAATTTATTGTGTTGAGAAAACAACAACTAACTTTCTCTAGATTTTTATTTTAAGTAATTATTGGCTTCAGGAGGCTTCAGATATCCTTATCTGAAAGAATTTTAAAACAATAATTCACTTTAAAAAATCTGGAAAGTTATTTGTTGTTTTCTCGACACAATAAAATCGGACTGAACACGATTATGCATACTCATCGATTCAATTATAAATTATTTTAATGGAACCCCGCAATTTTTTTTTTATTTATAATTTTAAATGACGAGCTTTCGTGAATCAATATCTCGAAAACAGTCGACTTTTGATGCGTAGTAATTTTGATTTTTATGAAAATCAATATGATTTTTAGCAGAATCTGAAAATATTAAAAAAAAAAAAAATTGGAGCGCTTTTGCAAACAGCCTGCGGTATAAGAAATACTTCTTGGAAGAGCAAAATTTTATCTGTTTCTTTATTTATGTATCACATTTAATTAATGAGAAATTATATTATTTTCCATCAAATGTGCTAGCTTTTTATTTTATTTTCGTATAACTATCGCATATTATTATTTGGATATGTAACTGGATTTAAAAATTTAAACGCTGACGGCGAATTTACTGACGGCGACTTTTCCGACGGCGAATTATACCTATGGCGATTCGGCGACGGCGAAACCCCTGTAATTAGGACGAAAATCTCAAATTTTGTTGAGGTTTTCTTATTTATCTACACCGTATTAACGTATTATACCTGCTAAAGGCCTTTTAATTTACAATTAGGCATTTTTTCAGTCTATTGACTTTATTGTAATCGGATGAATTAAGTTATTTACAATAAAGTAGTAACGACGTTCTTTCTTTAACTTTTGATTGCGTAACAAATATCATTTTGCCCGATACTTTTTGCAAGTCTCAAGTTCGGTAACATCTCGTACGGTCTTACCTTTTAGTAATGTCTGCTCTACAAATTTTAAATTGTGGCTTGATCCTTCTGATCATTATAATAGGTAGACAGACAAGCAAACCTGCAAGTAGCTCAAGAAGTACGAAATAAATACACGATGTTAGATAGCGACTTAAAATTTTGTTGGGGACACATTACTTTTAATTATGACTGTACATGTATGTATACGTATATTAAAATATCAAAAACAAGAAATAATAAAACGAAGAATTCATCACCAATTTATTGTCGTTAACATGAAAGTATAAGTCGAAATACATTATCCATAATTAAGGTCGGCCAGACCAGAGGCGTAGGTTTGACGACTTAAATCTGTTGGACGCTGGGGGCATCGCCGAACATGGGGCAGATCAGCTTCCAGATGGACTCAACCTCACCGCCGGTGTCAATGCAGTGATTGGCGCAGTGCATCAACAGCTTATTCTTGAAGCAACCATCACAAGTCAAGATGCAGACGTCAGTTGAATCGATTGCGTGTTGCTGGTACGAACGACCTTCGCAGAGCAGAAGGAATGGAAGAAGAATTACCAGGAAAGGTGTCATCTTAGAAACTGAAAAAAATTAATGGGATGATAAGAGATGCGGTCGGGGAAGTCCTTGTTTGTTAATTTTTTTCTTGTATGATGCGTGGGATACTCAACCCGAGTGGCGATCCAAGGGTATTCTAGGATTACAGCCCTAATAAAAATGAATAGCACCGTGGAGTTTAATTCCCGCGCGCCGAAAATATTGATCTCCGCCCGCCCAGCTGCGGCCCCCTCGAGTATTCGCACCGCCGTGTTCACCCAGACAAGCGGTGATTGATGTACGCGGGCGCTGGAAATTAAGCACAAGGACGCACGCACTTTAACCGAGAGAGATACCTGGGGGGTGGGGGCGCGCGGCGGCAACACGGAGGCGCTTTGATGGTACTCACCTTGCTCGGGGATGTGATCGCGTCGGGGGCGGCGCGCGGCTTTTATGCGGCGCAGCACCTGTCGCGGCACACGCCGATTACGCGCCGTAAATCATTCGCCCACCTCTAATGCATCGTAATAACCATCCGGCGTTTCATTAACTGCGTTGCGACTTAAGGGATCAAGTTGATGGGCCACTATTGCGCGTAATTATTGCTTTCATGAATGCCGAAAGCGATTTTTAAGTTGGTATCACTGTTTACCTGCGATGGCGATAATTGTTTTGCGATAATATGAACTCTATCCTCATATTCACTCAATACAATTGAGTAAACAAAATTAAAATGGCCTATGCCGCTTTCGAGTGACTGCTCGGGATCAAAAATTCGCGCGTTCGAATGAACCAGATTGCATTGAAACGGAGCAAAATTTTTACACCATGGCGAGAGACAGTGCAAGAGAGTAGAGTATTGTGGAAGGATGTGGATGGTGTTAAAGTTACCCTCAAAGGAGCAGATCTAATCCGATCGAAAGCAATTCTGTTATGAACTGATCTTGGATGGCGTACGTAGCTCTGGAGCGGATCAGACCGTTACTCGATTAGAATGAAAATTCGATACGAGTGTAACGCTGTCGCAGAATATACTATTCTTGTATGGTCCCGCTCCACTTAAGCACTTTTCACTTCCCGATTGTTACGTAAGTGAGGAATATCGGATGTTGCACTTGCTACGCAAAAAACATCCTCAATTGAGTGCATAAATTGGGTGCCACCGGTCGATATCATTCTATTGCAGTCGAGCTTGATTTTTATGAAAGCTTACATTTCTAAGGCCCTGTTTTACAATGACGGTGTAACTTTGAGCCGAAGCTTAAATCCTTCACAACAATTATTGAAATAATCGTTGCTAAGGGTTTAAGCCTCAGCCCAAAGTTGAGCCCCATTTGTAAAACTGGACCTGAGGGCCGATTTCATAATATGACTGAAGTTGTGAAGTTACTTTAACCTAAAAAAAATACATTTGTTTCCCTATTCTTAAAGTGACTTTAAATTAAAGCTCTCTTAAAGTCTGAAAACGGCCATCAATATTGAACATCCGAGCCTTTACAAAATGATTATAATGTTGGCTATTGTGAGAGCATAACCAGCTCTGTATATATCGTTTTTTTTTTTTTTTTAATTTGGCGCTCAGAGTGCTGTGAATGCTTCTGTTTGTGTTAGTCCACTGGAAGCCAGATTTAAAAACACTTCTTACATTTAACAAGTAACCTATTTTATCATGAACTTTGCGCTTTGTGGTTGGATCATTTGGCAAAAAAGCATCGACTTTCGGAGAAGAAAGAAAACTTCTTTTTAAATAAATTTGTCAACTAAGGCCCGATCTTTCCACCTTCCATTACATTTATATGACGAATAAAACCCGATTTCTTCACCTACGGATAAATTTATCTGCCAGGTAGTATCCTCGGAAACTATTATCGATACATTGGTTTCCAAGGATAATACCTGGCAGATAAATTTATCAGGAGGTGAAGAAATCGGGCATTATTCGACGGATCACCATGACGACCGTTCATAAAATGCAACTTATTTGACAAATAACGTTAATGAGAACTTTATTAGCAAGGTCAAGAAAGATCGGGTCTAAGAAAGATTAGAGTTTATCCTGAAAAAGCAGTTAAACGGACAGCGAAACTAATTGAGGTCGAGAAAATTGTAAGAAAATAGTTTCTAACTTTAGCCGGACGCTATTAAAAATGTAAAGAGCACTCACCGTTTCACTAGATACCGATAGTGAAGGAAGTTTCACTCAACGAAACTACCACTAACCACTAATTAGGGCGTTTTATTTAACCAAAAATTTTTTCCGAAATTTGAAAATCAGTTAATTTTAAATGAAAAAAATTATGTTACATTATGCCGGCAATAACTTTTCCAAAAAATAAAAAATGACCGAGTTTTCACCCCCCTCTCGCCCCCCCGACGAAAATAAGCGCGATTTTTTATCGCTGAGGCATTTCCGGGGACCCTCGTAAAACGTCTGCAAAATTTCGATCTTCAAATTCGTCGCGAAACCGTCCAAATCGCCCTTAAAAAAATCTTACTACGAAAGGAAATTCCGTGTGACGTCACGAGCCGATTTACTATCTTTCTTGGAAAAAAAAGTAGGTCACAAGGTCGTCGGGGATAATGAATGGGTATCAATGGCCGTCCGGCAACTGTTTCTGCGGAGTACATCGGTCCTCCGGAGGAACTAGAAATTGTTTAATAAAGCTTATAAAAAGCAACAAAGGCTTTGCAAAGCTAAGGAACATATTTTTAATTAGAATTGAAATGAAAAGATGGTCGTGGGAGTTGTATTTTGAGCGAAATTACGGTTTTTACGTTCGGGTGTTTTAGGTTAAGCAGTTGGCAGCGCTGCATCCATGTTGTGTTACTGTTTTGGCGTTTGTAGGTTATCATTGCGGAATAAATCGATCTATTTGATTTATTTTCTTTAAATATCGAGTGATAATGATCGCAAGAGCTTCAATTATACGGTAATTATAAAATTCTATGTGTGAAAACCAGTTTTTCGTAGGCGACTATACAACATAACCTCAAAATTTTTTCTTTCGTGCATGCGTTTGGTTTATTATTTCTTGCTGCTTTTTACGGTGAAAATGAGGCGTTAGCTGAAGTTGATTTTGACTCTTTTACTCTTTCTTGCAGGATTGGGATTGGGATTAACGCATTAACTGTATAAATACCCACAGCGAGAAGGAATCAAGAATTCGTAGCTACTTGTTTTAAAGACACCAGAGGCTGAGTGCTAAGTTCCTTGCAAATTGCAGTAATCACTTGGATTAGGAAGTTTGCTATAAAAAGTGTCTGCCGAGCTGACAATCGGTTTTGCTGTAGTGAATTTATTTGTTTTAATAAACTCGCTTGCTTTCGTACTTATCGAGAGCTTGTTCAGGTGAAATTTTTTTTTCCAATCCTTTGTATTGTTCACAGCCTCTTCCCGTAACGTTTTGCATCTTACTACTTGTGTGTGCCACAAGGATTTTATGTTTAAGTTGCTTTCGGAACTCTCAATTCGTCTTTCATGTTCAACACCTTACGAGGAGGCACTATCTCCTTAAGCAGTAATCTTTCGAGAAGTGTCTTTTTCTGGTCAACACCTTACGAGGCATTGTCTCCTTAAGCAGTGGTCATTCGAGATGTCTTTTCGATGTTTTCGAACAGGGTGTCTCGCCTCTTACTCGGCCTGTCGTTTGGCAAAAAGAAAAAGCATGCGAAACAGTCCTAATACACACATGTCTGCAGATTTACAAAGGAAAACATTTTGCGTTTACGAAAAGAAAATAATAAACACTGAAGTAATTAAACAAATTAAATTAAACTTCCACCTCAAGGGTACAGTATGCCTGTCATGACGTTTGAAAATTAGCAAGAATCCTTGAATCATCTAATTTATAAATGAAAAACAATCTTCAATTAACTAACTCTGAGGGTGGGTTATGTAAAAGATTTAACGAATTAATACAAGGAAGGAAACACTGACTGGAAGACAGAAACATTCTGTCATTTGCCTGATTTTTCTGTCTTCCTGTTAGTGTTCTCTTTGTTGCATTAATTTATGTATTTAATTCAGCCCTAACATATCTTTCCCTTTACATTTAAAAGATTTAAGCCGGGATTAAATTTAAGCCTAAGTTAGAATGTGCCAGCACGTCATCAAGTCAGTCACATCTAACTTACGATTTAATATAATCCTGGCTTAAATCTTTTGTGCAACTCAACTTGAGGGTATCTCCGTTCTTTGTTATTATATAAGGTTAATATAAACAATATTGGAATACTTTGGAAGTGTTGTAGAGCAGTCAATTGATTGAAAACGTGGTATAAAATAAATTTTGACTGAACGGATCAACCAAGAACTTTTTTGCTTGATTTGAACTCCAGAATTTGCCACACTTCGGGACAGTCTCTATCTTTTCATGCAAGGAATGAGAGCTCTTGCTCTTGATGGAATCATTTTACCCCCCTTGCTTGTTGAAAAAGGCATCGTCTGGTTTCACGTAGACAATTTAAAAAAGAAAGACGACATCTTCGACGGTTTATTTCCAGAACAACGCAGCCTCATCTGAGATTTACCCAGGATTTACCGGAAATTACGCAGAACCGCAAGCATTTTCTTTTTTTTTTTTTGAAAAAATTTGTTACAAATCGTTTCTGATTGTAGTGAATCCCTCGATCAGCCTATGTACAGCTGTTTCAGCCTTCTTTGGGACTTCATCAGCAGAAGCGTAGAAATATTTTGCTTTTTGAATGCACGTATTGTATTATAACCCTTTAGTTTGATTATCTTAGAATGGTTCTGACTTTTTATTAGAAGTAATTGAGGATTTGATCTTCCCAACCCAAAGCTTTTCTCCTAAATCTATTATTTTCGCGAAAATGTGATGCCTGTTTAAGTCACCGATTTAAATGTTTGTCTTATTTAACACAATTTCTTTCTCTTCCAGAAGGATATCACAGCAATATGTAGAGGAAGTGGCAAATAAACAGTTTGTGATACCTGTATACGAGTGACAGTTTCATATTTTATTACAATTAGAGCACAGATTTGAGACCTTTTAGTTAGAGTCTGGCAGAACCAGACATTTTGCAGCAAGAAAAGTTCCGTCACTGTCAAATTGACGCTTGCTCTTTCAAAGTCAAATTTCAGCAAGAAAGTCCCGTCAGTGTCAAATTGACAATATTATCTAATAGCGCTTTTGATTGGCATGCACTGGAGTTCCTGTATATTATTTATTATTATTATTATACTCCTAATATACAGGAACTCTAGCATGCACTATGTGCACTGAATGTATCTTCATCTCGTTTTAACCTCATCGAATAAAATGAAATGAATGTACAATGAGTGCACGTAGTGTATGCCAATCGAAAACGCTACAACACCTGCCGCGGCATTGCACAAACAAAAGCATCCCGCCTTTGTGATACACTTGCCGCGTCTTATTGTTATGGCGAATATTCCTTTAAAGGCCGAAAGGGGCGTGGCTTCGTCCTAAAATGCATGCGTGATTCTGCGTATTTGCCAGATCAAAGACTACCGCTGACTTATAAATAATGTCAAATGTAAAGTTCAGATGTGTTTAAACTGGGTTTGCGTTTTCTTAATTTTTTGCGGTCGTAAAAAATTGAGCAGCGCTCATTTGATTCGCTTTTGAATTTCGTTACACCTACCCGTTCCACTGAGAAGTCGTTCGTCGCGGCATTAATTCTTGTACCTATACAGATTTGAAACTGTGGAACTGTGGAAATTACGTCTTTTGTCCTTGGCATCTCGCTTAATTTTCTTTTGGAACTTCAACAACCAACGCGTTATCACTCGATGACCGAAATTAGAGTCCGGCGAGAGATTCAGGTCTACATTCTGCTCGGCATATAAATACTTTCTGCTGCATTGTTTGTGAACCGATCTTTTGTGCCCCGGAGAGTCGCGCTAATTAATTCATACGCGCGTTGTTTTTGAGCTCACCAAGCTAGAACAAGGCGCAAATAAAAAAAAAAAAAACTGAAACAAAACAACGGCGTTAATAGTTTCGCCAGGGAAATTTATTGTTATTAGGTTTTAGCGCACAGTTCTCCGTGGCTTAACTTAATTTTTAATTTTAATTTTCTGGCGCGCATTAATTTGCGGGTAATGGAAATGCGCAAAAGGAGAGCAGCGAAAAAGGCTGTTTTGTAATGTTCTGCAATTGAACGAATTTAGGCAATCGACGCGACGTGCTGTTTAAATAAATTCCAAACGAGAGCGTCCGGATTAACTCTGGAAGCGAACAATAAATTTGGAATATATGATTATGAAATTTGCATGTAATGCATTTTTAATGGGCGAGCGGATTTTATGCAACCGACCGACGTTAATCACGCCTGCTTCGAGTGCACATAAATTACGGTACATGATTTTTGATTGCTAAACAATCGATTAAAAAAATATGTTGCGTGTGCGCCACGTCGTAAAATTCATCCCTCCATTTCGCCCTCTTCTTTCGCGCTACCTTCCGAGCGTTCCCAGGGCGTTCATTCGGATTTGTCCCCAAGTGAAATATGTTTTTTTTTTTTGCTCGGCGCGCCTTATAACGCCCCCGGCTGTTGTTCGCATGTAAGTGACTACAAATGAGAGCCACAGAAAGTCCGGCCCTGCAACAGCCAAAGAACGTTTAAAGCTCCAGGCCAATTTAATTTCGCATGGCGGCTTTAATTACCGACTGGATTAGCGGAGTGAACAGGCTTAAGCAGAAGAAGAGGAAATAATTGGGACTTTAAATTCTGTCGCGCTTCGCAGGGTACTAGAAAAGTGAAAATCCTGCATTACGGCCCCCGACAGCAATTAACATATTAAAAGCGAGCACCGTTTCAGTTTCAAGGACAACGTACCGGTATTCTTCAACTTCCTTAAAGAAAGTCTAATACGTGTGAATGAGAAAAAGAAAAAAGATGCTCAAAAAGTGAATTCCTAACGGTTTTGAAGAAGACCGCTTAAATAATAAGAGTCCTCGAAGACTCTAAAATAAAAGATTTTAATAAAGAAAATGTTGAAATCCGAAGGAATCCGCATTATTAATTTGTAACGAAGTGTCCTGCTGCCACCTGAATGAAGTTATGTTATCTCCTGTTAAAGTTACGAAACTGGTTGCAAGTTAGCGCTGAGGAAAACAATCAGGTGTCCCGAGTTGAAACTCGCCTTGAAATGGGCGGGGTCAGAATTCAAGGGCGCTGGGGAGAAACCCCTAGCTGATGTTATGCCGCTGCGGAATCGCCTGCCAAGGTTCACAGGGTGCGTCAAAATTTCGGAAAATTTCCAGGAGAATAATTCACTATTACAAACAAAATAATTGTTCGTCGTAGCGTAACAACATGTCGCCCTTAAAACGTACCTATATTAATTTACAACAATCTTAATTACAACGGCTCACAGCGTGACTCAAATAAACCAGGCGTTAAAATCTGTGACTGTCGGATTCTTAAATGCTAATCACTGCGACAGTACAATATTAAATTTTACAAAATCTGAAACGGTACTCTGTTGTTTTCAACCAAAACGTAGCTTAAATTAGTCAAGGCGGTACTTAAATCTGATGCGCACTCAAGTGCCGCAATATTTGCGTAATATGCGAACATGCATTAACCAAATAACGATAATAAAACATTGCGTTATATTTGTTGCACGGGAGTTTATTGTCCGGCACCTGCCGATTGTGTCCAAATGTCAAACGTAGTAGTGACACCTCGAGGCAATTCGTCGAACTGCCGGTGCGTCACTTGTGTCGTTGACTTTCCAGAAGGACACGCTATTACTAAGCGTCTTCTCTGTTCCGGATATTCAAAAACGCATTCTTCGCCGAAACAGGTGGATGACAAACGGAACAGAAATGACAAACGGGACAGAAGTGACGAAGAACAGAAAAAAACGGAAGGCGAAAATAAAAAGCAAAAGAAAGAAGCGGATTCTTCTGTTGAAACAAAGAAATTGAATATAAGCACGGGTCACTCTAATGACGTCACTAATTACCTGTTTTTATTTGTCGCCAAAACAGATGGACGACGAAACAGGACAGAAGTTTACGGAATGCGGAAACAAAAAGTAAGAAAAATGAAGCGAATTCCTCTGTTGAAACAAAGAAATCGAATATAAGCATGGGTCACTCGAACGGCATCGCTAATTATCTTTTTTATTTGTCGCCGAAACAGGTGGACGAGAAATGGTACGGAAATGTCGAAGAACAGAAGAAACGGAAGGCGAAAATAAAAAGCAAAAGAAAGGAGCGGATTATTCTGTTGAAACAAAGAAATTGAATATAAGCACGGGTCACTCTAATGACGTCACTAATTACCTTTTTTTATTTGTCGCCAAAACAGATGGACGTCAAACAGGACAGAAGTTTACGGAATGCGGAAACAAAAAGTAAGAAAAATGAAGCGAATTCCTCTGTTGAAACAAAGAAATCGAATATAAGCATGGGTCACTCGAACGGCGTCGCTAATTACCTTTTCGATTTGTCGCCGAAACAGACGGACGAGAAACGGGACAGAAATGTCGAAGAACAGAAGAAACGGAAGGCGAAAATAAAAAGCAAAAGAAAGGAGCGAATTCTTCTGTTGAAACAAAGAAATTGAATATAAGCACCGGTCACTCTAATGACGTCACTCATTACCTTTTTTTATTTGTCGCCAAAACAGATGGACGACAAACAGAACAGAAGTTTGCTGCGGAATGCGGAAACAAAAAGTAAAAAGAAATGAAGCGAATTCCTCTGTTGAAACAAAGAAATCAAATATAAGCATGGGTCACTCGAACGGCGTCGCTAATTACCTCTTCGATTTGTCGCCGAAACAGACGGACGAGAAACGGTACAGAAATGTCGAAGAACAGAAGAAACGGAAGGCAAAAATAAAAAGCAACGGAAAGAAGCGGATTCCTCTGTTGAAACAAAGAAATAGAATATAAGCACGGGTCACTCTAATGACGTCACTAATTACCTTTCTTTATTTGTCGCCAAAACAGATGGACGACGAAACAGGACAGAAGTTTACGGAATGCGGAAACAAAAAGTAAAAAATAAATGAAGCGAATTCCTCTGTTGAAACAAAGAAATCGAATATAAGCATGGGTCACTCGAACGGCGTCGCTAATTACCTTTTCTATTTGTCGCCGAAACAGGTGGACGAGATGTGGGACAGAAATGTCGAAGAACAGAAGAAACGGAAGGCCAAAATAAAAAGCAAAAGAAAGGAGCGGATTCTTCTGTTGAAACAAAGAAATTGAATATAAGCATGGGTCACTCTAATGACGTCACTAATTACCTTTTTTTATTTGTCGCCAAAACAGATGGACGACAAACAGGACAGAAGTTTACGGAATGCGGAAACAAAAAGTAAGAAAAATGAGGCGAATTCCTCTGTTGAAACAAAGAAATCGAATATCAACATGGGTCACTCGAACGGCGTCGCTAATTACCTTTTCTATTTGTCGCCGAAACAGGTGGACGAGAAATGGGACAGAAATGTCGAAGATCAGAAGAAACGGAAGGCGAAAATAAAAAGCAAAAGAAAGAAGCGAATTCCTCTGTTGAAACAAAGAAATTGAATATAAGCACGGGTCACTCTAATGACGTCACTAATTACCTTTTTTTATTTGTCGCCAAAACAGATGGACGACAAACAGGACAGAAGTTTACGGAATGCGGAAACAAAAAGTAAGAAAAATGAGGCGAATTCCTCTGTTGAAACAAAGAAATCGAATATAAGCATGGGTCACTCGAACGGCGTCGCTAATTACCTTTTCTATTTGTCGCCGAAACAGGTGGACGAGAAACGGGACAGAAATGTCGAAGAACGGAAGAAGCGGAAGGCGAAAATAAAAAGTAAAAAAAGAAGCGGATTCCTCTGTTGAAACAAAGAAATCAAATATAAGCATGGGTCACTCTAATGTCGTCACTAATTACCTTTTCTATTTGTCGTAGATAAAAACAGACAATCCCCTCGGTAAAACTTGCTAGTAATAGGTCAAATGATTCACAAGGCACAAGTAATTCCAGTAAACACTGTAGTTAATCTGAATTTTGGTCTAAATACCAACATTTTATGAGAAACATTCGCAGCGTCTCTACATACCTCGAGATTACGAAATTTAAAGTAACGCTGACGTTGACCACCGGAGACAAACGCTCCAAAAGATGTTGGCCAATCAGAAGGCGGTATTAGATAACAATAAAAGCCGTGTTATCTAGGCGCTAAAACGGATACAGTAATGTGGCTACCTGTCAATAACTAAATCGTGCCACATATGACTGCTAGAAATGATCAGGGAATTAAAATATAACAGGTTCCGTGTAAATGTAACGATTAAAGTTTATTTGGTGGTGGTGGTGGTGGGGGTGGGGGGTATTTACTGCGGAGCTTAGCAGTAGAGTGTCTGTCCTATAAAAGTCGGTGTGCTGTACGAAGCGGTATTCAATTGAATCCGTTTTAAGCGGTGATACAGCCTTGTTCAGATCACCCGAACCTTTAACAAGTGTCTTTCCAATATCTTCATTTCCGCTGCAAGCGTCTTGCATATTCTAATCGTGGCAGGTGTCTTGCCGAGCGGCAGGAGCCTTGCCGTCTTGTCCGTATTCCTGTTTGATACAAGTGTCTTGCATAACCTACCTGTAACAGAGTCTTGTCAGTATTCCTGCTGGATGCAAGTGTCTTGCATAACTTACCTGTGGCAAGCGTCTTCTCTGTATTCCGAATTCCGTCGCGAGAGCCTTTGCACGACATACCTGAGACAAGCATCTGTTCTGCATTCCTGATTCCGGTTCGATGCAAGTGTCTTGCACATCACAAGTGTCTTGTACGCTAGATTTCGATGCAGGTGCCTTGCATACCTTACTTGAGATAAGCGTCTCGCTTACACTCTTGACTCATATAACCCGAAAACCCAAAATAAGTGTTTGTTGTTGAAATATAAATATGTATATAATTTGTAATTATATTAATTATCTAAGGCAAGAATAAAGTGTAAGTTACATCATAACGGTCTTCTCAATTCACGAAGCTGGACATTGGGAAGTTAACCTGAAGGAAACCGTATCGGGTGCACCCCCTTACAAAGTGTTTTCGGAAACGTTTCGAATAGAAGTCTCTTACAGAAACTCTTTCGAAGATGACTTAAAAGATTTCTTGACGAAGACATCTCAAATGAGAGAAAATAATGGGAGATTCCTAACAAAGCCAAGCTAGGATTGGGTTCATAAAACATACTTCGGAGTGTAACCTGAACGTGTAATCATTATCTTTCTCGTAGATTATTGTCTAAGTAGTATTCCCACGTATACAAGAATAAAAATCAAGAGTGAGAAGTAGAAGAACTTAAGTCGTGGTCATAGTGCTCAGAGTATAAAGATTATTAAATATAATGGAAGAAATGCAGATAAGTTGCTTGTCACAGGTAAGTCATGCAATGTTCTTGCAACGGAATTCCGAATACAGACAAGACGCTTGTCACAGGTAAGTTATGCAAGACACTTGTATCAAGCGGGATTACGGACAAGACGACGCTTGTTACAGGTAGGTTATGCAAGCCTCTTGAAACAGTTTTTGAAGAAGACTCGTCAAGCAAAAGAGGAGATCTAAAAAGAAAACAATTTTGAAGGAATTTGCAAACGAAGTTTTTTCAAGGAACTGAATGGTATTTCATATTGGTTCCTTAGATCCACTGGTACTGTAAACACCAAGAGCCCCAATTTTGTTTTAATTTCGATATCACTCGTAAAAACCCGAACGATTTTGTTTACGGTTTCCACAATAAATGTGTCGAGCACGTTATAACCGCCATTAGCGATTGTTATTATTTAATGCTGTGCCACTAATGCGTTTGCATATTCGCGTCGCAATGCAGCCGACAAAATACGTTTTTTGTTGCGAATAATTACCGATTTCGGGCAAATCGATGTTTTGTTTTTTTTTTTTAATGGTGATATTTCGCTCTACCAATTCGCAACGAATAATGCAAACCAAACCAAACCAAACCAAATATACAAAATTATAAAGCGTTCTAACGGTCTAACTGACCGGACTAAACCACGTGACCATTTTCCCCATCGATGATTGGTCAGGTATTGTGATCCGACCGTTGACTTGACGATTTCTTGCAGTTTGACCATTAACTTAAGTCAACCTTTATGTCATTTTCTAGTGTAGGTTCTATTTAACTGCCTGTGTATTTGTGAACAGAGTTGCCAATTTATGATTAATACCCCAATTCCAATTTTTAAGGATTTTTGAAGTTTTAGAATAATTAAATTTTTTCAATATGCATCAAATATGCATAAACAAAGCAAATCGATTTTTTTTTTAGTTATGTAACGTATTCCTTTCATGTAAAATTTTTATTAAATCAGTTGTTTCGATGTGCTTTAAACTGATTTCTTTTTTTGACAAAACCAATTCAGATCATTCTAATTCCGCTTTCGAGTGACTGCTCGGAGCAACTCCAGATCATGTTGCACAAGCGCAGGCAAACCGAACATTCGAATGGCTTTTGATCGTTCGGGTATCAAAAATTCGCACGTTCGAATGAACCAGATTGCATTGAAACAAAGCCGAGCATGTCCAGAGACATCTAATCCGATCAGTATCAATTCTATTATGAACTAATTTGGCGTGGCATGGAACTGGAGCGGATTAGACTGCTCTAATTCGAAAACGCAATAAAGACCGTTTGCATAATCAGACTTTAAAGAAGCTTTAGTTTAAAGTTACTTTAAGAATAGATAGGGCCCCCGCGAGGCCAAAACCCGCCCGCGTGCCACTCCATACCTTTGCGCCCTCTGACATATGAGTTGGGACAAACAAAAACAGTCAATTATCAAGATTGTTAAAAAAAATTAAAACAAAACATAAAAAAAACAAAAATTTAAAAAATTTTGAAACATTAGGGAAAATTTCTCAACTTTTTAACTTTTTTAAAACATTTTCCTTCACTTTTTAAATATTTCCTTAACTTTCTTTCACTTTCCAAACATTTTCCTTCACTTTCTAAATATTCTCCTGCACTTTCTAAACATTTCCCTTCACTTTCTAAACATTCTCTTTCATTTTCTAAACATTCTCCTTCACTTTCTAAACATTTTCCTTCACACTTTTTTCAAGTTCTTAGCTGCCGCGAGCCCCCAGAGACGAGCAGCCCAAACAGCGCGAGGCGGTCATCTGATTAAGGAGGCCTCTATGCAGACCCCCCAGTATGCAACAACTGGGCGAAGCCCGCTTGTTATTAATATTAGAAAAAAAATCACAAAAACTAAAAAAAACTAAATCACAAAAGCAAAAGGAACTTAAATTTCTGAAAACTTAAAAAGTAAAATGTAATTTGTCTTTTTTTTTAACCAAACCGTAAGTAATAGCTTACGTAATATATTTTTTTTTACCTTCATCAAGACAGTTCAGTCTTGTGGATAATTTTTTTCGAATTTTTACCAGACAAGAAACTATTTCCCATAATTTTTTTTGCCGAAAAAATCACATAACATGTGTCCAGTGGCTAAGAGGCTAATGGCCGCCCCTTGAACATGGCGCCCGCGTGCACTGCACGCTTTGCTCACATGGCTACAGGGGCCCTGAGAATAGGGAAAACAATGTATTTTTTTTTAGGTTAAAGTAACTTTAAATTTAAAGTCCTATTTGCACGATAATTGAAATTAACCCCCGCTCACAATAATTTTTATATACGTATGCACGAGGCGAGAAGGACGAAACAGGAGCGGACGTAATACCGAAGATGAACGATGAAAGAGAGAAATTGACTACCGAGGAATGTAAACAGTTGACAATCGGACAATCGGAGACAAAAATTGAAAAAACAAACAAACAAAAAATCAAAGGATTTTGTTTGTACTGAAGGTGGACAGAAGAAACAGGCTTGACAAATTCAAATATCTAATATCTCTTTTTTTTTTCATTATTAATCATGTCATCTATTCAATTTCTTTTTAATGAATTGTTTGACTTAAGGACAGAGATTCTAGATTTGTTTTCGACGTTTGACAATCAGGGCTTTTCTGTAACATCGATATGCATATCAATTGATATGGTCTTCAATAATTGAAGAGAATTTGTTACGATTTCATAACTAAGGGTCGGATATTCCTAGGATATCTGGTAAAAACCAGAATAAAGATAAACAAAGCAGCGGCGTAGATTTCAACGTCGCCGCTGAACGGCTCACATGCCTGAGACACTCTCACCCTCGCGCTCATTGCATCAGAACCAACCGTTTCATGTAAATTACGTGTGTAACATAAATGCCTTTATAGTTTCTTTCAAATTAATAATTACGAAGACATTATAATTCTTTAATGTAGCTTTTAAAAAGGCGGGCATAATACATTTAATTCATATATATCAATTATAGCGTCGTCACTGCAAAAGGAATGCGAGTTCATTTCGGAATGAATCGATTATGTAAACAAGTTTTTATATCCAGTCTACCAGAACTGTAGTGATTACTGCGTGCCGCATGGATTTCTCGGGCTTCGACTGGTTTATTGTTTTGTTTTTGTTTTTTTACAGAGCATGAAATCGGCCCTAAGTGATCTATTGATCTATTGCTGATCGAAATGAAATGATTTTGACTGTGAATCGATTGTAGCTTATTGCTGCTCAAAGTGCAAAAGGTCGTTAGTAAAAAAGTCTATATTTTCTTTTATCACAAAGAAAAGAAAAATACTATCCTGAAAAATACGACCTTTTGAACTTTCAGCGACGTTATGTTGAATACTTTCTTCTAAAAAATCAATAATTGTATTTATGAATATACCCTTTTTTTATAAATTTTTTTTTATAAAAGATTTCGTGAGGATTTTCAAAATTTTTCGAGGGAAAAACTGGGAATTTTCCAACTTTTTTTAAAGAGAAATTTAAGGAACATGCACTGGCAACACTGTTTGCGAAGAACGCTTGATTATACGTATACATATATAGAACGGGGGAAGGGAAGTCCCGAAATAATGTGGAGCAGAACGTTTACTCGAGATCTCATTGGTCACTGTTAGTTATGTTGTTGTGAATCCGACCTTTTCAAGGACACTAAGCAAAAGAAGTTAACTTTTCGGCGGATTCCGTCAACTTCCTAACCTCAAACCATCCCGAAACTGTTACATTTATTATTTTAGGTGCTTTCTTTCGTTTGAAAGTTTGAATCGTGTTTCGAATAGTTTGTTGCAACAAAAACACCTGACTTGAATTTTTGATTGACAGTTCATTTGTAAATAACCATATTTCAATCCAAACAAGTTTTAAAAATAGAGAGAGTCAAAGGAAAGAATGTCTGTTTTTGAATCAAAACACGTGTGGATCACGATTTCGTGAGCGAAAGAAAGCACCTATTGTTACAAATTGTATTGAGCTTCAACACTTGTCTAACAAATAATACTTCTACAGAATGTACTTTCTACTATTCGAGGTATAAACACTTCGCTTACCAACTTATATCTGACTAACTGACGCGTTCGTACGGGCTTTTGTAGTAGATCCCTGTAATCTCGAACGTACTGGAATCATCGTGAAGCAACGAGAAATTTTGTTAACGTCCTGTGGCGTAAGATGGGGTGACTCGTACTAAAAACAGATTTATTTACGCGTCACAGCTGTAACAGTATGCATAAACGTAAATACATTCCGCGTTTTAGAGATTTTTTGAGCAAATCAAACATTGCTTATTTAAATTGTTAAATTGCCCAGATCCGTAATCCACGTGATCAGTTTTCAGTCAGATGGTTTGGTCTGACCGTTGATTTTACGATTTCCTGCAGTTTTGACCAGTTTTGACTTATGGCCAATTTATCTTCATATCCTGATAAATTTATCTGTCGGGTATTATCCTTGGAAACCATTGTATCGATAATAGTTTCCGGGGATACTACCTAGCAGATAAATTTATCCGTAGGTGAAGAAATCGGGCCTTAATCTGAGTCTTATTTTTCAAAAAGGTTGTATTTGACAATATACGTCACACTGACATCAAAAGTGACTTTGACAAGAACGAATTATTAAAGAAAAAATTTAAGAGTTATATATTTTAACTTTAATCGGTGCTTTTGGTCATTTGTCAGATGATGATAGAAATGTCAGATGATGATAGAAATGTCAGATGATAAGTTTTTGAAATTTTCTTGATTTAGAAACATTTGACAGGGTTTATGATGGGATGCAAAGTACTGTTGAGAGATACATAAAAGATTTTAATGGCTTAAACCAGGATTAAGTTCAACCTTACGTAAGAATGTGATATGCACCACACTATGGTTAACGTCACATCTACGTCACATTCTAATTTATTTTTTTCTACTGGCATGCACAGCATGCACTGAGTCGCACTCAGAGTATCTTCATCTTCTTCTAACCTCACATAATAAAATGAGTTGAAGTTACTCTGAGTGCGCGGAAGAAAACGCTATTATCTCTGTATGACAAATGTTCATTTTTGTATGAAATTTGTTACAAAATGAAAGAGACAGATTATCACAGTGTATGCTTATTGGTCATTTTTTTAACAAATTTATATCTGCAAAAAATTTTCACTGAGTCATAGGGTTTATGTTACATTGTTTTAAGCACCCCCATCCTTGATTTACTAATAAAATTAATATTCTTTGAGTGGCACCTTAGAAATTTCCCAATTTTTTTTTCTGATCGCTTCGTATTTATTATGATACCATCCATCGTCTTATTTAATAGCTGATTAATAGCGTGTTTTGTTCGTTTCGACACCTACCACGCTAATCCATTAGGATCACACCGGCGCACATAAATTTGCGTTAGGGAGCCGCGGAATTTATTATCCGCCGATAAACAGACACGTGTTAAGTGCGCCCCTCGCACCCGACCCCAATCGATGACGGCGGGCGGTTGCTTGGCACGGACCGTTGCTATTTATTCGTGACGTAAACAACGCCGCCAAATTTTCCCCGGCGAAACTTCATGGCGGAAGGAACGGAAGAAAAGAAGGAGGACAAGAAGGATGACAAGAAGAAAAAGGAAGAGGAGGAAGAGATCGACCTACGCCTGGAGTTCATCAACAACTACCTGGTCAAGGCCATCAAAATAAAGCAAGAAAAATGGACCAAAATGATTCAGATACAGGACAATAAGGTAAACTGTCACTTTTGTTTTTGTTTTTTTTTTTTCTTCTAAATGCTTACGAGGCGCTTGGCTTACAGGATATAATCGCGGGCTTCCTTGACAATCCCAAAACTAAAATGCTCCTTTTCCTGGTGCCCTCTTCCGGGGCGCTCGTGCCCATGCTCACGTTTCCCGTCGGGCACAAGTCGAAATTGACCTACATGATAAGAAGACGCGAAGAGGCGATCACCGCTGAAAATCTCAGGGACGTCCTCGTCATCGGCGACCTTTCGTACAAACCCGTCGAGGAACTCGCCGTTTTATCGGAGGAAATCTTCTTACCTCTCCTGACGAACCCCCACAATCACAAGGACTGGCCAGCGGTCGTCTCTAAAGACGTGGTCATGCACATCGAGGCTTTCAAAAATACCATGTACCAAGTGAGCTTTTTCAATGTGATCTTAAGCAATTTGAAGTACCTAATAATAATGTGTAGGTAAGAGGTGCTCTTAAGAGCCAGACGCTTCTTCCGATGCCACCGGGAACCAACAGAATCTACGACGTCGTCAATGCCTTCAACGAGTCAATGGGCGAGCAGGTTGATTTGGCGGTGAAAGGCTCGATTGAAAACGCCGTGATCAAGTGGTTCAATGTGACCACCAAGGTTCTCAGCCAGACTTCGAGAATTGCCTTCGCAGGAGGTGAGCATCCAACTCCTCAGCGTGAACTCGAATTCTGGAACGCACGCCTCAACAACATGGAGAGCATTTACGATCAATTGCGCGACCCCCGCGTCAAAAAAATGATCAGCTACTTAGAGATGACCAACAGTACGTACCTGGGCTGCTTCCAAATGACGTTTAAGAACGTGGTGGCCGGTGTACTAGAGGCTAGAGATATCTGCCTTTATCTGAAGCCGTTGGCGGGGCACTTTTCGAAATTCGACGACGACTTCTTGGATAATGAGGCGAACATCAAACCGCTGGTTCATGTCATCGGCTTGATTTGGGCGAATTCACGTTATTATTGCACCAGTAGCAAAATCGTGACGCTCCTGGAAGAAATTGCCAACATGCTCATCGAAGCAGTGACCAGGCAACTCGATCCAAGCTCCATATTCCAAGGCGAACCAGAAGAGGTCTACCATAAGATGCTCAAGTGCATCGAATACCTCGAGCTCTTCAGAACCTCCTTCGAGACAGTCAGGACTAATCTCGATTCATATTTTCCCGAAGGTGTCGAGCCGGTGCCCTGGACGTTTCATCCCAGGAACGTTTTTCAAAGACTGATGGATTTCACTGATCGCCTCTTGATGGTCAAAAACATTCTAGGAACGGCTTTGGAATTTGGTAAATTAGAAAAGGTCGAGATTGGCGGGTTGAAGGGTCGAATCCTATCGCAAAAATGCGAGGAGGTTTTCGAAGAATTCAATACCGTTTATAAGATGTTCATGAATATTCAGTATGATGTTCTCGAGACGGAGGATGACAGCATCGTAGCGGACGAGGTGGAATTTGCGAAACGCTGTGCAGATTTTGACCGGCGCCTGGCGGCGATTTTCGGCCAGGCTTTCGACGAGTGCTCCAATTTGGAGAGCGTATTCAAATTGATTTACGTCGCCGGGAATTTGCTGGAACGCCCCATTATTCGCGCGGAAGTTGCACCTAGGTATAAGATGATCGTCGAAATTCTAGATGCCGAGCTCGATACGGTGAAGATCTTGTTCGACCAAGGTCTTCGACATGGCGCACCCATCGACAAGTGCTACCCACCGGTGGCCGGGGAGATGCTCTGGCTGCACAAACTGAGCTCGAGGATCCACAAACCGGCCGAAGATTATAAGCTGCTGGAAATTAGTCTTCTACAGACCGAGGATAGCAAACATGTGCTTGCGAAACACGACGAGATGATGGCCCTCATCCAAGACAGGCAGAACCACATAATGGAGGAATGGATCAGAAAGGTGCCGGAACAGATCGCGAGAAGCCTGAGCAAGACTCAGTTGCTCAGGGATGATGAACTACTGACGTTGAATTTCGACGACGAACTAGAGGAAATCCTGCGCGAAGTTCGTTACATGAAAGTCCTGGGGTTGGAAAACCTTCCGGACGAAGCCAGACAATTATTCGAACGAAGCGAAGAGCTCTTCAACTGCGTTCAGAGTTTAAACCGCGTAGTGGAATGGTACAACCACTTGAAAGTAAAGACCCTCGAGGTTGAATATAATCTCATAAAAGACGAAGTGGTAGGAATTGATCAGGAATTGGAATTACTGACCGATCATCTCAATTGGACGACAGACAGTAAGTGTTTGTTTGCTGTTTTCTTTTTTTTTTTTGCAAAGTGTGCAGCTTAACATTTAAATCCTATCGTAGATACCGAGACGGTTCAAGATATTTACAACAAGATAAAGCAGCTGTACGATCGCGTGCTTTACGCCCAAGAAAATGTGAAGACCACTGTGCGGAACATCGAAGTCTGGTCAAAAGAGTCCTTGTTCGAAAGGAAAGACGGCAAAAAGGAAAACCTCCTGAACCTCGACGATCGCGTCGAGCGAGTCAGCAGGAGGTACGATCAGGTGACGGCATCGTCCGACGAAATCAAGCGGATGATCGACTTAAACTACAAATTGTTCTTCAACATTCCCCTGCCTAAAGAAAGCGAGGTATGATGATGATAACCTGGTCGATTCATTTACGTTTCATTTTTTTATTTTCTGGTTAACGCAGGAAGAAGCTGTAGATGCGGAAGCGGTTGTTCCTCCTGAACCTCCACCGCCGCCACCGCCACCACCACCTCCGCCACCTTCACCTCCCAAAAAAAGAGAAAAGAAAGGCAAAGGCAAAAAACAGAAGAAACAGGAAGTGCCGTCCGAGCCACCGCCGGAAACCCCTCAGGTACCCGAACCGGCAGCGGAATTAATCAACACCGAGAAGCTTCCGTACTGGTCGGATTATTTGATCTATTTGGATATGGTAGTTTCCGGCAAGCTGATTGAAGCGGCCGACACCAGTTTCGAATTTTTCGCAAAAGAAATGAGGGACGACGGGAACTCGTTCCCGCTTTTCGAATTACTGGCGGAGCTGCACGAGCCTTACGTCTGCTTCATACCGTCGATCAATCTGGACGATCCGACCAACTTCTTGAACTACGTCCAATCTCTTCTGACCGACATATACAACATGGGGCATAAAATGCCTAACGTCGATTTACTATCGCCGTTACCGGAAGACGTCGGCAAGAGCACGAAGGAAGATTATTTGTATGACATCATCAATAACCCAAACATCCAGATGATGTACAATGAAATCTTGAACAACGTTGCCAATACCATCGATGCGGTTGCAGAGTACGAGAGCACTTTCAATAAGTACGCGTATTTGTGGTTGGATGACAGGCAAGAGATTCTCAGTCAGTTCTTACTGTACGGTCGTATGCTGACGCCTGAGGAAATGGACGCGCTCAAGGATGAAAACGCTCCGAAAGTCAAGGAAGCCAAGCCGGCCATTGATAAATTCAAAGAACAGATCGACATGTACGAGGAGCTTTACAAGGAGGTGGAAAAAATTGAGACGGAGAAGATTTTGAACACGTGGTTGAGGATTGACGTCAGGCCGTTGAGGCAGGCCATCCTCAACACCGTTTGCAAATGGGGGAATATGTACAAGCAACATCTGGTCAACCACGTCTTGACGAGCATCGAAGAACTCGAGAACTTCATACAGGAGTCGATTAAAGTCATGCAACAACCGCTCGCCGAGGATGACTATGACGGTTTGATCAAGGTTATGAATTATTTGTACCAGGTGAAGGAGCGACAAGCTACCACGGATTTTATGTTCGAACCCCTAAAGGAAATCATCGATTTGCTGAAGGAATACGGCGTGGAATTTTCCGAGGAGGTTTACGTACAGTTGCAGGAATTGCCTGACAAGTGGAATAACTGTAAGAAGGTAATGTCCGTGCGTTTAATTTAGATTGGCTTTTGACTTGGGGGTTCTTTTGTAGGTGGCTCTGACGACCAAGCAGGCCGTTGCGCCTTTGCAAGCCGCCCAGGTGAACGCCATAAGAAAACGCATCGCTCTCTTCGACATCCGCCAGACGGTTTACAGGGACCAGTTCAAGAAGCTCGCCTTTTTCAATTACGACTGCAAGGACGTGTACAGGTTGTTGGATAAAACCAATCGGGAGATACGCGAGTTCGAGAAGACTATGGACGACCTCTTCCAGCAGGGCAATCTCTTCGAGCTGACGCTTCCGGAATTCAAGCACATCAAGGTGGCTAGGAAGGAGGTGAAACAAGTGAAACAACTGTGGGATTTCGTCAACATCGTCCGATCCTGCATCGACGAATGGAAGTACACCCAATGGAAGAAGATCGACGTCGACAACATGGAGATGGAGCTGAAGAAGTTCGGCAAAGAAATCAAGATGATGGATAAGGAAATGAGAGCGTGGGATGTCTACATAAAAATGGAAGCGACCGTGAAGAACATGCTGACGTCATTGAGGGCGGTTACGGAACTGCAAAATCCAGCGATCAGGGACCGTCATTGGATACAGTTAATGCAAGCCACAAAGGTGAGTCACCTCTTCATTTAAATTACATAATCACTCCTTTAATACAAAAACACTTCTACCCTTTAATGCTGCCGGTCAGGTTGAAGAAAGATTACCACCATACTACACAGTGAGTACCACCACACCTTAAATGGACAAACACGCTATTTTTATACTTTTATACGACAACAACTCTAATAATAATAAAACACCTGCCACACGTTGGTTTCATTCCGAACCATCCCTAATTTCAGGTGAAATTCGTGATGAGCGATGACACCACGCTCAACGACTTGCTCGCCCTCAACCTTCACGAGTACGAAGACGAAGTGAAGAACATCGTGGATAAGTCAGTGAAAGAGATGGCTATGGAGAAGGTGTTGAAGGAGTTGAACGCCACTTGGAACGTCATGGAATTTGAGACTGACACACACGAACGCACCAAGCTGAGACTCCTGCGCGCCTCTGAGGAATTAATCGAAGTTCTGGAGGAAAACCAGGTGGCCTTGCAGAATATGATGACGTCTAAGTTCATCGATTTCTTCCTGGACGAGGTGTCTGATTGGCAAAAGAAATTGTCCTACGCCGATCAGGTGATCAACGTGTATTTCGAAGTCCAACGCAAATGGGGTTATTTGGAAAGCATCTTCATCGGGTCTGAAGACATCCGCCATCAATTGCCCGAAGATTCGAAACGTTTCGATAAAATCGATCATGATTTCAAGGAGGTGCTCAGCGAGATGTCGAGGAATTTGAACGTGGTGATAGCCACGAACAAGCACGGGTTATACGAACGCCTGGAGGCCATAAACGAACAACTGCAGCTGTGCGAGAAGGCGCTGAACGATTACCTGGAAACCAAGAGGTTGGCGTTTCCGAGGTTTTACTTCGTCTCATCCGCCGACTTATTGGATATCTTGTCCAACGGGAATCAACCTGAGTTGGTGGCGCGTCATCTGACGAAACTCTTCGATTCACTGGCGAAACTGGTGTTCGTTCAGGAAGGTGGGAAGCAAGCGAAAGGGATGATCTCCAAGGAGAATGAAGAATACGTGAAGCTCGCGCAGCTGTGTGATTGCACCGGGAAGGTCGAAGTTTGGTTGAACAGGGTGATCGATATTATGCGTATGACCATCCATCAGTTGTTCGGCGAGGCCGTTATGACCTACGACGAGAAACCTCGGGAGGTGTGGATCTATGACTATCCAGCCCAGCCGGCCCTCTGTGGCACTCAGATTTGGTGGACCACAGAAGTAAACATAGCTTTCGCCCGTTTGGAGGAGGGCTACGAAAGCGCGCTCAAAGACTACAACAAAAAGCAAATCAGCCAGTTGAATGCGTTGATCTCGCTTTTGCTCGGGGATCTTACGGCTGGCGAACGCCAAAAGATCATGACGATTTGTACCATTGATGTACACTCGAGGGATGTCGTGTCCAAGATGATTACCATGAAAGTGGAAAACTCTCAGGCTTTCCAATGGCAGAGTCAACTCCGACATCGTTGGGATGAGAAACTCAAAGATTGCTTTGGTAATATCTGCGATGCCCAGTTTAGATACCAGTACGAGTATCTCGGAAACACCCCTCGCTTAGTCATTACGCCCTTGACTGACCGTTGTTACATAACGCTGACGCAAAGCCTGCATTTGATAATGGGAGGTGCCCCGGCTGGACCTGCCGGTACGGGAAAAACAGAAACGACGAAAGATTTGGGCAAAGCCTTGGGCGTCATGGTGTACGTCTTCAATTGTTCCGAGCAAATGGACTACCGTTCGGTGGGTAATATCTACAAGGGGCTGTCGCAAACCGGCGCATGGGGTTGCTTCGACGAGTTCAACAGAATCTCCATCGAGGTATTATCCGTGGTCGCCGTTCAGGTCAAAACCATTCAAGACGCCATCAAAGACAAAAAGCAGAAGTTCATGTTCTTAGGGACGGAAATAAAATTGCTAAACACGGTTGGCATCTTCATTACAATGAACCCGGGTTACGCCGGAAGGACTGAGCTACCGGAAAATTTGAAAGCCCAGTTTCGACCTTGCGCTATGGTAGTGCCGGATTTTGAGTTGATCTGCGAAATTATGTTGGTCGCCGAAGGTTTCCAAGACGCCCGTCTGCTGGCCAGGAAGTTCATAACACTTTACACCCTCTGCAGGGAACTCCTTAGCAAACAGGATCATTACGATTGGGGTTTGAGGGCTATTAAGTCCGTGCTAGTGGTAGCCGGTTCTTTAAAAAGGGGCGACAGGCAGAGACCTGAAGACCAAGTCCTCATGAGAGCGTTGAGAGATTTCAACGTGCCCAAAATCGTGACCGATGACGTGCCCGTCTTCATGGGTTTAATCGGCGATTTGTTCCCCGCCCTCGACGTACCGCGCAAGCGCAATATGGACTTTGAGAAGGTGATTAAAAAATCGGCGGTGGACCTCAAGCTTCAGCCGGAAGAAGGTTTCATACTTAAAGTCGTCCAGCTTGAAGAGCTGTTTGCCGTACGCCATTCTGTGTTTATCGTCGGCTTCGCCGGAACAGGAAAGACGATGGTTTGGAAGACCTTGAACAGGACCTACCAGAACCAAAAACGTAAACCCATGTACAATGATCTCAACCCGAAAGCTGTGACCAACGACGAGCTGTTTGGTATAATCAATCCCTCAACAAGAGAGTGGAAAGATGGGTTGTTTTCTGTGATAATGAGGGATCAGGCTAATATAAGCGGCACCGGACCCAAATGGATCGTCTTGGACGGTGATATTGACCCCATGTGGATCGAGTCGCTCAATACTTTAATGGACGACAATAAAGTGTTGACCTTGGCCAGCAATGAGCGTATCGCGCTGACGCCTTACATGCGTTTACTCTTCGAAATCGCCAGTTTGCGCACGGCAACCCCCGCCACGGTATCAAGAGCTGGGATTTTATACATCAACCCTGCGGATTTAGGTTGGAACCCCTACGTAGCTTCCTGGATAGAGACGAGAAAGCAACAAAGCGAAAGGGCTAACTTGATGATCCTCTTCGACAAGTACGTGCCGCCATGTTTGGAAGTGGTGCGCGGTAAATTCAAAAAGATCACCCCCATCTCCGAGATTGCCCACATCCAGATGCTCTGCTTCCTCCTTGATTCTTTCCTGACGCCCCAAAACGTCCCCTTGGATTGTCCCAAGGAATGGTACGAGATTTACTTCGTGTTCTCGACGGTTTGGGCGTTTGGTTCTGCTCTATTTCAAGACCAAATCGTCGATTGGCGGAACGAGTTCAGTAAGTGGTTCACCAACGAGTTCAAGGCCGTCAAGTTCCCGGCGACGGGTAACATATTCCATTATTACATCGAACCCGAAACTAAAAGGTTCTTGCCGTGGACGGATCTGGTTAAACCTTTTGAATTGGATCCGGATATTCCGCTGCAAGCGACCCTCGTGAATACGGCCGAAACCACGCGCCTCAGATTCTTCATCGACCAGCTGATGCAACATAAACATCCGGTGATGCTCGTCGGGGCTGCTGGAACTGGAAAGACGGTTATCGTTTCCGAGAAACTAGATGAACTTCCCGAGAGTTATTGCGTGACGAACGTGCCCTTCAATTTTTACACGACGTCGGAGATGTTGCAGAAGGTACTGGAGAAACCGTTGGAAAAGAAAGCGGGGCGCGTCTACGGACCTCCTGGGACCAAGACTCTAATCTACTTCATCGATGATATGAACATGCCGGAGGTCGACAAGTATTTTACGGTGCAACCTCACACGTTAATCCGCCAACACTTGGACTACCAGCACTGGTACGATCGCCAGAAGCTGATTCTGAAAGAGATACACAACGTCCAATACATATCGTGCATGAATCCAACGGCCGGTTCCTTCACCATCAATCCCCGTTTGCAGAGACACTTTTGCGTGTTCGCCGTGAGTTTTCCTTCGCAGGATGCCGTCTTTCACATTTACAACAACATACTCACACAACATCTAGCGAATCCAGTCAATAAATTTCCTGCTGCTCTACAGAAATACACAGAATCGCTCATCAACACAGCTTTGGCGCTACACTCTAAGATTGCCCATACGTTTTTGACAACCGCCGTGAAATTCCATTACTTGTTCAACCTGCGCGATCTATCAAACATATTTCAAGGAGTTCTATTCACTAAAGGCGATGCGGTCAACACTCAAACGAATCTTATACGATTATGGATGCACGAAGCCACAAGGGTTTACTGCGATAAATTGGTAGACCAAAAAGACATTGATGTATTCAATAAGATAATGGTGGAGATTGTAAAGAAAGGATTCGAAGAGTTCGATGAAGGCGCTGTCATGGAGCCGCCTTTGCTTTTCTGTCATTTCGCCGAAGGCATGGGCGATCCTAAGTACAACCAAATCCACGAATTCGAACACCTCAGCAGGTTGCTGCACGAGGCCTTGGACGGCTACAACGATTTAGTCGCCGCCATGAACTTGGTGTTGTTCGAAGACGCCATGAACCACATCTGCAGGATTAACCGCATACTCGAAGCCCCCAGGGGAAACGCCCTGCTCGTAGGCGTCGGCGGTTCCGGAAAGCAATCTCTAACAAGACTATCGGCCTTCATCTCTTCCTTGGAAGTCTTTCAGATTCAACTTAAAAAGGGCTATTCGATTAACGATATGAAGGCAGATCTTTCTGTCGTCTACGTGAAGGCGGGGTTAAGGAACGTGAGTACGGTTTTCCTCATGACGGACGCGCAAGTTCCGGAAGAACGATTCTTGGTCGTCGTTAATGATATGTTGGCATCCGGGGAAATCCCGGAGTTGCTGAACGACGAAGATACCGAAAACATCATCAATGCCATGCGAGCGGAAGTGAAGGGAATGGGAATGCAGGACACGAGAGAAAATTGCTGGAAGTTCTACATAGACCGCGTGAGAAAACTCCTGAAGGTCGTTCTCTGTTTCTCGCCCGTCGGTTCGACGTTGAGGATCCGGGCGCGGAAGTTTCCCGCTCTCGTTAATTGCACGGCCATTGATTGGTTCCACGAGTGGCCGCGAGAAGCGCTGGAATCAGTTTCGAAGCGATTCTTGGCAGAAATCGAAGACCTGCCGTCGCCCCTGGTCAATTCCGTATCTCTTTTCATGTCTGAAGTGCACGGCGTCGTAAACGAGCTCTCGAAGCAGTACCTCATGAACGAAAAGAGGTATAATTACACGACACCCAAATCATTCCTCGAACAAATAGCTCTTTACTCGAAGCTATTGACCGAAAAGACGAAAAACATAGAGCACAGTATAGTGCGTTTGGAAAACGGCTTATTGAAGTTGGTTTCGACGGCAGAGGAAGTGGACGGCCTAAAAGAAATTTTGGCCGTGCAAGAGGTGGAATTGGGAGAGAAGAATGCAGCCGCTGACTCCCTGATTCAGGTTTTGAGCGCGGAAAACGAGAAAGTCAGTAAAGAACAGGAAATTGCCAGCGAAGAAGAAGCCAAGGTTAAAATCATCGAGGAAGACGTGGCCGTGCAACAGAAGGTGTGCGCAGAAGATTTGCAGAAGGCGGAACCTGCACTTCTCGCCGCGCAGGCCGCCTTAAACACCTTGAACAAGAATAATTTAACCGAGCTGAAATCTTTCGGAAGTCCACCTGAGGCCGTGGTCAATGTTTGCGCGGCTGTGCTGGTTTTGTTTTCTTCGAAAGGACGTTTGCCCAAAGATCGAAGCTGGAGGTCCTGCAAGGGAATGATGGGGAGAGTCGATCTGTTCCTTAACGATCTCATTTACTACGACAAGGAAAACATGCACGCGGAAGTGGTAAAGGCCGCTCAGCAATACGTCAAAGATCCGGAGTTTGTTCCGGAGAAGGTCGTCACGAAATCTTTTGCCGCGGCCGGCCTGTGCGCATGGGTGATTAATATCTTGAAATTCTACGACGTCTTCGTGGTCGTTGAGCCTAAACGAAAGGCTTTGGCAAAGGCAAATCAAGAACTATCGGATGCCCGGAACAAACTTCAGGAACTGAAGGAGAAGCTCAATGCATTCGAGGCTCAATTGAACGTGTTGAAAGAGGAATTTGAAGAGGCGACTGCCGCTAAATTAAAATGCCAGAAAGAAGCAGACGCAACTGCCTTGATGATCGACCTTGCCAACCGTCTCGTCAATGGTTTAGCGTCTGAAAACATACGTTGGCGCGAATCTGTTGCAAACCTGAGGTCGTCGACCGTGACGATTCCTGGAGACGTGCTTCTGGTGACGGCCTTCATTTCATACGTGGGCTGCTTCACGCGTAATTACCGCACTGACATGATGCAAAAGTTTTGGCTGCCTTATCTTAAGACGTTAGATCCAGAGATACCCATGTCACCGGGTTTGGATCCTCTCTCTCTGTTAACAGACGATGCCCAAATCGCCTCCTGGAATAACGAGGGCTTGCCTACCGATCGCATGTCTGCCGAAAACGCCACCATTTTAACCAATTCCGCTCGCTGGCCTTTGATAATCGATCCTCAGTTACAAGGAATCAAATGGATCAAGAACAAATACGGCAGCGAGCTCACCGTCGTAAGGTTGAACATGCGGAACTACTTGGATGAAATCGAGCGTTGCATTGAGAACGGAAATATTATTCTGCTGGAAAACATCAGCGAATCCGTCGACGCCGTTTTAGACCCGGTCATGGGAAGAGTCCTCATCAAGAAAGGGAAGGCCATCAAGATCGGCGACAAGGAAATCGATTACGATCCAAATTTCAGGCTCATACTGCATACTAAGCTGGCCAATCCTCACTACAAGCCTGAAATACAAGCCCAGTGCACGCTGATCAACTTTACCGTAACCAGGGATGGACTCGAAGAGCAACTGTTGGCTGAAGTGGTCAAAGCAGAACGACCCGACTTGGAAAGCTTGAAGTCCTCCTTGACGAAACAGCAGAACGACTTCAAGATCACCCTCAAGGTCTGCGAGGATAATTTATTGGAGAGGTTATCGTCGGCCACCGGTAATATACTCGGAGACGTGGCGCTCGTCGAGAATTTAGAAACAACGAAAAGAACCGCCGCGGAAATCGAAGTGAAAGTCGTCGAGGCGAAAGTTACCTCGGTGAAGATCGACGAGGCCAGGGAACAGTACAGGCCGGCGGCGACCAGGGCTTCGCTTCTGTATTTCATTTTGAACGACCTGAACAGAATCAACGTGATCTACCAGTTCTCCTTGAAGGCATTCACAGTGGTCTTCATAAATGCCTTGGCCACCGCGGAAGCTGCCGAAAGATTGAAGGACCGCGTCGTGAATCTCCTGGATAACATAACTTTCTGCGTGTTCATGTACACGTCGAGGGGGCTTTTCGAGTGCGACAAGCAGACGTTCATGGCGCAGATGGCTTTTCAAATATTGCTGCAATCGAAAGAGATCGACTCGTCCGAACTCGACTTCCTGCTTCGGTTTCCTGTGATGGCGAACGTGACGTCCCCCGTGGATTTTCTGAGCAATACTTCTTGGGGTGGCATCAAGGCCTTGTCGCAGATGGAGGAATTTCGAAGCTTGGATAAAGATTTGGAAGGTTCGGCGAAACGTTGGAAGAAATTTGTCGATAGCGAGTGCCCGGAAAAGGAGAAGTTTCCAGGGGAATGGAAGAACAAGACCCCTCTTCAGCGTTTATGCATGATGCGAGCGTTAAGACCGGATCGTATGACTTACGCCGTACGCACTTTCATTGAGGAAAAACTGGGGGCCAAGTTCATAACTGCGAGGACTGTTTCGTTCGCGAAATCCTACGAAGAAACCAGCAATTCAACCCCGACCTTCTTCATTTTGTCCCCGGGGGTTAACCCGTTGAAGGACGTTGAAATCCTGGGGAAGAAGCTGGGGTTCACTTTCGACAACGGCAACTTCCACAGCGTCGCCCTGGGGCAGGGGCAGGAAGTCGTGGCGGAAAATGCCATGGACGTTTCGGCTGAGGAAGGTCACTGGGTGATCCTCCAGAACATTCATCTGGTGGCTAGATGGTTGCCGACTTTAGAAAAGAAAATGGAACAGTACAACGAGCAATCTCATGAGAATTACAGGCTGTACTTGAGCGCGGAGGCTGCGCCCGATCCCACCAGTAACGTTCTACCTCCCGGAATTTTAGAGTCGTCCATTAAAATTACCAACGAACCACCGACGGGAATGTTCGCGAATTTGCACAAGGCGTTGGATAATTTCACGCAGGAAACGCTGGAGCTGTGTTCGAAAGAAACGGAATTCAAGGCGATCCTTTTTGCCTTGTGTTATTTCCACGCCGTGGTCGCCGAGCGGCGTAAGTTCGGCGCGCAGGGGTGGAACAGGAATTACCCCTTCAACGTTGGCGACCTGACGATAAGCGTGAACGTCCTCTATAATTACCTGGAGAACAACAACAAGGTGCCTTGGGAAGATCTGAGGTATCTCTTCGGGGAGATCATGTACGGTGGTCATATTACGGACGATTGGGATCGTCGCCTGTGCAGAAGTTATTTGTTGCAGTACATGCAGGCAGAGCTGGTCGAGGGCGAGCTAATTTTGGCGACGGGGTTTCAGTGTCCACCCAACACGGATTACGTCGGTTATCATCGCTACATAGACGATCACTTACCCCCAGAATCTCCGTACCTGTACGGTCTGCACCCGAACGCTGAGATCGGCTTCTTGACGAATCTCTCGGAGCAGTTGTTCAAGACGGTTTTGGAGATGCAGCCTAGAGATATTGGCGGGGCGGAAGCCGGGGGACTGACGAAAGAGGAGAAGGTGAAATCAACCTTGGACGATATATTCGATAAGCTTCCGCCGAAGTTTAATATTCAGGAAATGATGGCGAAGGTCGAGGATCGTACGCCGTACATAATCGTGTGCTTCCAGGAATGCGAAAGGATGAATACGCTGACGAGGGTGATGCGGAGGTCGTTGATGGAGCTGGATTTGGGGCTGAAAGGTGAGTTGACGATAACTTCGGATATGGAAACCCTGCAGGAGGCGCTTTTTATGGATCAGGTCCCGGAAAATTGGGCCGCCAGGGCTTATCCGTCGCTGCTTCCGCTGGGACAGTGGTTTGCAGACTTGGGGCTTCGGATTAAAGAATTGGAGGCGTGGGTTACCGATTTCTCCATGCCGTATTCGGTATGGCTGGGGGGTTTCTTCAACCCGCAGTCGTTTTTGACGGCCATCATGCAGCAAACAGCGCGTAAAAACGAGTGGCCCCTTGATAAGATGTGCCTGCTTACCGATGTAACCAAGAAACAGAAAGACGAGTTTACGGCCGCGCCGCGCGAGGGCGCGTACGTCAGCGGGTTGTACATGGAGGGCGCCAGGTGGGACGTCCAATTGGGGAGCATCGCCGACTCGAAACTGAAGGAATTGTACCCGATGATGCCGGTGGTTTTTATCAAAGCCATCACGCAGGATAAGCAGGACCTGAGGAACATGTACGATTGCCCGGTGTACAAGACGAAACAAAGGGGGCCGACTTACGTCTGGACCTTCAACCTCAAATCCAAGGAGAAGCCCATCAAATGGACGCTAGGCGGCGTCGCTATTTTGTTACAAATATAATTGTGATTTATTGTTGACGCTCTCAAATAAAGTTACAGAAAAAATATGCTCGCGTTTCGATGAACCCCTGTTTCTCCGAATCTACGCCGACGGACGGACGGACGGACAGACGGGCGTTTTAAATTGTTTTTTTTCTTCCCCATCGGGTGAACCTCGGGCTTAAATAAGAGCTGGAAAGGGGCACGGGTGCAAACGAGAGGACGTAACTCATTGTCAGCGCCGTTGTTACGGTCTCGGTGAGCCGGAACGCCTGGGACTTCGCTTATATCGTAATTTATGTCGCGGTCGCAGATAACGGGGGTATCTAAGACGGCCGGGGCGCGTGATTAACATCGGGGGCTCACCTAAAAAAAAAGGGAGATTAATTGGCCGGAAAATCAATTACGGGATGATGGGTCGCCCCATTTTTTTCACTCGGGAATCTCCCCCTCCCTCATCGTGCGCGGTTGATAAATAGAGTTAATTAAATTTAAATTTAAATTAGAGTAAGGAGTTTGCTAACTACAACCATCGGTTAATTGAGGGTAGCTTGTTAAAATAACTTACGATTTGTTGAAGGTTGAATTGTTACGAACCCGTTTACGCACACGATCGGGTGCGTTTCCCATTGAGCAACTTTTTTAAATTTGATGAAAGCCTTACATCACAGCATTTCCGGGAATTCTGCGTTAATTCCTCCGTGTAGTTTTATATTGGCGTTTTAAGTGTGTAAGTGCGGTTGCCTAACTAACGGGCATGCAGGTCTATTAATCGGCGAGGAGGTGGGGTGGCGTTCATGAAATTCGAACAGCTGTTTATACCTTTCATTTGAAAGCACGGCGGAGGAGTTCTAGTTTAATATGGACGTCTTAAAACGCACGTATGGTTGCCTAACTAATTGACATGCAAGACTCATGTTGATCATCAAGGAGCGCTTGTCAAATTCGAAACAATGATTCGATTACCCGGGAAATCCCCACACATCCTGTGGATGGGTATTTTGTTCCGAGCTAAGCCTCATCAGCAGAAGACTAACCTTGGAAAACTTCCCCGCAGTCTCACCGACGAGAATTTCTTGGTGATATCGTGAGGACTGTCTGGACTGTAATACTTTAGGGAGTTTCTAGTTTTCTTCTGAAAATTCGAATCAATATGCCTCGCGTCTCCACTAACTTAGCAATTTCTCGGTCTGCGCGCGTAGCATAAATCACGCCCGACCTAATTAATTTAAACCCGCTCCTGGAAGACAACGAGGCACAGAAACCCCAATTATCCGGCGCGCCGCCCGCCGTACGTTGTTAGTGTTATAATTAAATCAATTTGTTAACTCAATCGCCGGGCGATTCTCCCGTGTGAGAATTCACGCGCGCGATCTAGTACGTAGAGTAACGTTTAGCGAATCGATCCCTCCCTCACGAGAAGAAGGACCGCGCCGTTTCTTCACAGAGGGAATTCAATTACGGGGCACTTTGCAGCGCACAATCTCGGCGAGTGCAGAACACCTTTCTCGGGTTCCGACGCTCTTTTTATTACTACGCCTTATTGCGGCTTTAAACTTCCGAACGTATGTCGAACAAACGCGACAGGGTGATCAGATGAAAGCGAACGAGTGCTCTAAAAGGGGTTGGAATCGATGACTTCGCGTCCTTTCGGATCAATTTGCGACTAGTAACCAGCAAAGTCCCGAAGATGGGATTAACAATACTTCTGATTTTATTAACAAACCTTTCTATGTATTATAAACGAAAAATTAGAATTGGTCGAGTTCAAATTCAATAGATGGTGCGCTATTCATGATAACAAGCCGTTATAAATAGATTAATTTCATAATTAAATAATTTATTCATTTTTCATGATTATCTTCACTACTACCTTATTGCGTGTCTGCGGTATAAAGATCAATGAAATGTCGGAAAATATCAATTTGGCGTTTATGAATGTGATTTACTATTCTAATAGCAAACACCTGTTTGATTTGTTGCAAAAAGAGACGCACACCGCCTCTGTAATCCACCTGCCGCTCTCGCCGACGTTATTAAAGGGGCGTGGCTTTTATTAAAATGAACGTGTGGTCTTGCGTAGTTGTACAATCAAAGGTTACCGCTAAGACGTAAATGTCAATCACTCTGGCTTTATTTACACATTCCCTCTTAAGTGCCCACCTGTAGAACTTGAAACACCCCACGTCTAATCGTAACAATCACAATTAGATTTTTTTATAAAACAATTTAAAAATTACGGAAATAATTAACACGCTTAGGCTCGGTTTCGTAATCGAACTGAACGAGGCTTTAAAATAAAAGTCACATTCCGATGTTTAAATAACTATGTTTCGCATTTGTTTTAACATCTAAAGGTGACTTTAATTTTAAAGTCTTCTTTAATTCGATCATGAAACCGGCCTTTACACTCTTATGTGTAATGTATCATTGTTTTCATAGCATACTTTGAGTGAATTATATACAATAACTGAACATACTGTGTTAAAGGGGCGTGGCTTTTATTAAAATGAACATGTGGTCTTGCGTAGTTGTACAATCAAAGGTTACCGCTAAGACGTAAATGTCAATCACTCTGGCTTTATTTACACATTCCCTCTTAAGTGCTCACCTGTAGAAACTTGAAACACCCCGCGTCTAATTGCAACAACCACAATTAGATTTTTTATAAAAAAAAATTTAAAAATTACGGAAATAATTAACACGCTTAGGCTCGGTTTCATAATCGAACTGAACGAGGCTTTAAAATAAAAGTCACATTCCGATGTTTAAATAACTATGTTTCGCATTTGTCTTAACATCTAATGGTGACTTTAATTTTAAAGTCCTCTTTAATTCGATCATGAAACCGGCCTTTACACTCTTATGTGTAATGTGTCGTTGTTTTCATAGCATACTTTGAGTGAATTATACAATAACTGAACATACTGTGTTAAGTTTTCATTTTTCTCGCCGCTATTCGCGATCGAGTAGGCTAGTAATGATAACAATAATAATAATACAGGAACAGGAATAGGTACAGGAACAGGAACAGTAACAAGTAACAAGTAACAGGAACAGGAACAAGTAACAAGTAACAAGTAACAGGAACAGGAACAAGTAACAAGTAACAAGCAACAGTAACAGTAACAGTAACAGTAACAGTAACAGTAACAGTAACAATAACAAGGAACAGGAACAGGAACAATAAAAATAACAATAACAATAATAATATTGATAATGCCGATAATATCGATAATATTGATAATACCGATAATATTTATAATGCCGATAATATTGATAATATTGATAATATCGATAATATCAATATATCGATAATATCGATATATCGATCATTGAAATGAAAATATCGTTATTCACGATATTATCGATAATATCGATATAATATTATCAATATTAATATTATTATCGATATTATCGATAATATCGATATATCGATAAATTCTCGCAGCCCTAGTCGTGACAGTATACTTGTCGTTTTTTTTACATTCCTAATTTTATTGCTATATCCGTCCAGGTGTATTACGATATTGTATACAACGGAGAGATTAAATTGCGTTTGAATTTGACCTTTTTCACCATTGGTCTTCTTTTCCTTAGCTTTTATTCTGTTGGCTCTTGATCTGTTACAATGATTTTGATTCGTATAAACCCTTCCTAACTTCGACAGGTGTACGGCCAGTTGTGGCTTTATTAATCTGCGACGTGCCTGGCGACGAGTTAGTTGCCTTATGGTGTCCACAGTGCCTATAGGTGGTGCTTGGAGTGGCCCTTGCTGTCTACATAATTTTGGTTCTCGTGAGGAACCTCGGGGAAGTTTCCTCAGTGTTCGACATTTCGTCGGTTTTGACGTGGCGCTGGAGGACTGAAACTCAACTCCTGTGTTGTCTCAGCCTCGTCCCCGTTGTAGAGGGATGGAAAAAAGACATTTAAAAATGAATTTATTCACAAATTTCAAAATGTAGATAACAAGTGCATTCCAATATAGTAGTATAGTATAGAAATGCGAACAGTTGAAATCGATTCAAATTATTGCTTTGCATTTCCAGGTTTTTATTGTCGTAAACCAGGGATCCTGAAATTATTTCTCCATTGTCGAGTACGCTTTTACCCCCGCTTGCTCGAACAAGGAGAAAACTTCCCGAATCGTTCAATAAAACGTTGCACCACGCCGTATATTAGAGAGAACGGATTGCATTAGTACGACAAGGAAAAAACTCGCCAATATTTGCGAGCCGGAACGCAGCGATACCGGAAATTCGCGCTCGGAAGATGCGTGTTTGTATTCGCCGACGGCGGCGGAAGTGGCGGGCACTTTAATTAAAAATTATGGCGGTGTTTTTGCACATGTTCCGCGGCTTTCATTACGGTGATTAACGTTTTTTTTTTTTACCTCGACCGAATGTGCGCCGCATATCGTCGTGTTATTGTTGCATATTATACGAGCACACATCGCGCAAAAAAAGCGCACCAAGGGCGGAATTAATTTAATTTAAAAACGCAAATAGATAAAAGTGAATGCACACTAGAACTCTGAACCACGCCATCGTCCGTTTTCTATTTAGTTCATCGTTTTGGCATTGTTGTTTTAACCTTATTTTTTTTCAGTTAATGATTTTTTTTACTGTTTGTAACTTTGAAAGGGTGCACTCTCCTTCAATTCTTTCTTTCTCTTTTCTTTAAAGTGCAGGGCTTTCATTTATTTATTATTTTTAGATTTGATTAGATTGAACCTCCAGGAGATTTTCATACGCTCGCGCGTTCAACGTAGGGTTAGACGTAATGCAACACGATGGACGTAGAAATATCGGGTAACTGCGGCCAAATAATACTACACAGATGTTAAATTAAATAATTGAAGCCCGCTCTTGCTCGTTGAAAACTATTATAAAATTTATAATTAATTTCTTGCAGACACTTTCGAAAAATTCAGATTTTTGCCGACGTTTCGCTGCATGTAAGAAGAACCTGTCAAACACGCAGCGAAACGAAATCTTAATTTTTCCAAGTGTCTTGGATACTTAAATGGCCACAAAAAAAATAACGCGAAGGGAAATTATGTCGGATAACATACCTAATGGTTGTAATGTCATTAAACTTGAGGTCAACGTGGTGTAAATTAAAAGCCACCGAAGGAAAAAAAAGCAGAACCGTAAGTGGATGATAATCTTAGGGAGCACGAGGTGCAAGGGGTTGTTCCAACCTTAACGCGACCGCTTACTCGGCAATTAATTGTCCTCGATCCTCTCCAGATCCCCGAGGACCGGCCGTAAAACTATAAACCTCTTCGCCCCCACTTACCCTCACCCTCACCTCCTAAGTAGCTGCGAATATCTTGTTGTAGGGCAATTGTTTTTGTAGGGGCTCGGATCTATGTATGTATGTATGTATGTATGTATGTATTTCGAAACGGTCATATATACAAGTTAACCGATGAGCACCCGTGCTTGTTGCCGGTAATTTATCGCGCTCCCGGGGATTAACACACACACACACACACACACATTTGTTTATAAATTCATCCGGGCACGAGATGCGATCTCCTTTTGTTTCGGACGCTTACGCAAATATTTGCCCGATGACCCGAACATCAAAATACACCTCCGGCGGCATCTAAATTGTTGCCACTATAAATTAGAACTCTCCGTTCCCTTTTACAACTCTCGAATCGAGTCGAACACACAAAAAAAGGGTAAAAATCCTGTCGGCCGCAATAACACCGTCGGCGTCGCGACGGAGAAGGAGGAGGGATATGCCTGTCGAAAACGCATTACGCAAATTAAACCGGAATAAAACACTGGGATAGGCTGGGGAAAAAGGTTAAGCCTGTCATCCGCGCTCGGCTTAGAGAAATTGTTCTGGTTTACGGCAAGGAGGAGGTCGTGACGTCCACATAACGAATGACGTTTTCATTAATCCTAAGACTTAATTAATCACGTGTTCCTCGATGAATGAATTTTACTCCTAATTAATGTCTTTCAACATAAAGAGGTACTTGTTTATTTATGGTCGAACCAGAAGGCCTGGAGGTACCTTGAACAGAGTCTAAGTTTGAAACTTTTCATTCATTATGTTATTAAGAAGCTTCCACCAAGTATCTTTGGTTTAATATTTGGTTGTATATATTGTTTCATCTTCTATTATATAATTCTGTTAATTATGAACTCTGATTAACAAGATAATCTTTATTTCTTAAGAATACAGCATATGAGCACAGGCTTACATGCAATGCACTAATGGCGCGTCCCTCATGCCATGTAGTGTTGCCAACCTATGTGATGCATATGTTACATCTCCCTTTCTTTACATTTTTTTTTTATAATCTAATTTATGTTTGCATTGCGTAGTCTTTAAAACGTAATGGCATTTTAATCTCCATCCTGGATCTAACACTAAAGTCTTTTTTGTCACTTTCACTTCCTCCGTCATCTTCCTGATCACTTTTACTTCCTCTTCCTTCTTCTTTGTCACTTTCTATGCTATTTTATAACCTATCATTTTCTTTGCTAATTCTAGATACAGAGTCATTTAAATCCCTACTATCTACCGATGACATTGGATTGCTTGTAGGTTTTAAAAATACGGAATTTCTACGTAATTTGGTTCCTTCTTCATCTTTTATTGTGTATGACCTTGGTGTATTGCATTTGGTGATAACACTACACCTTGCCTCCAATTTGAGTTTTGATCATTTTTTTTAATTAAAATATTATCCTTTTTAGAGAAATCTGGCCGATATCTGGCAGAACGGTTATAATAGATTTTATTTTTATTTTGTTGTTGTTCTTTGTTTAACTTGTTATCTTATTTAATTTAGGTTTCAATTGACATTTCGTGATGGGTAGAGTAGTTCTTATCATTCTATTGTATAATAATTCTGATGGTGAAACATTTAAACCACAAAGTGGCGTAGCACGGTATTCCAATAAAAATTGTAATATTTCACCTCTTTACATTTCTTTAGCATATTTTTGCAGATACCCACTGCTTTTTCTGCAAGCCCGTTAGATTTGGGATATCTAGGACTCGAAAATATTAACTTCATATTCATTTCATTAGCAAATTTTTTAAACTCATTGCTATTATAAGGATTATTATCAGAAATAAAAGTTAACGGCACCCCATGAGTTGAAAATATTTCTTTTAAATGATTTGAATATGAAGTTAATATTTTAACAATCCAATCCCGTGGTAGCACAATGCACTGAGCTCCCGTATCAATTTTGAAATAAACTTTTTTATTACTTATTCTAAAACTTTCTTGCCATATTAAATTATTAGAGTTACATGTTATATTGCTTATCATAATTGTTTCAATAAAACATGCACTAATGGCGCGTCCCTCATGCCATGTAGTGTTGCCAACCTATGTGATGCATATGTTACATATATGAGTACCCTAATCGGATGATGCACTGGAATTGATTGTTGATATAGCCCAAGAAACCAGGATTCTGCACAGAAACATTTTTATAATTAAAAAAACAAACAAACTGATAAACAAACATGTCGAAACGCACTCCACAAGAAACAAACAGCCTCATGCTTGCAGGGAGCACCGAAAACACCGGCATCCGTTTTGGAACACGCATACATTAGCTGCAGCTTGATACAAGTACGTCACGATTCTTTAAAAAATGTCGCTATCTGCCTGCAGATGTCGCCACAATTATTATTTTTTGTTTGATACACGGATTGCTTTAATAACTCGAATAAAGAGCTATCTATATAAATATAAACAATAGGAGATCTATAAGATCTTGTGTAACAAGTAAAATACAATTTTTTCTTGAAATTTAAACTACGGGTGCCTTTGTACACTTCTGTGCAATGAATTTAAGCGCACTGAAACATTTGATGAAGTGTGGACGTTAAGAAAAAAAAAATATGAATTTATCAGAATAAAACACGAGAGCAGCGTAAAACGAAAACTTTAAAAAAGTCCTAAGACTAGAAGAGTTACATAAAAGTTACATTAGAATTTGACAGGTTCACATTGGCAATGGTATTGCATTATTTTTAGATTCAAATTGCGCGAACTGATGTGAATTTGCTCGGGCATGACTAAAAAAAAAGTACAAAGTTTTTTTTTTTATCTTGAACCGGACAGAAATATGATGGCATCACACTCAACGTTTCGCTATAGATTTAAGGCTTCGTCGGGAGTGAAAAAAAAAGTAAATAAAATAAAGTTGTCAGGAGAAACAAGTCGTCGAGAGGAACGAAAAAAATAAATAAAATAAAATATTTTAGTGTAATAATAAATAAAATATTTTAGTTTAAAATCATGTTACCTTTTCGTTTCTCTTGACAACGTGTTTATTTTCTTTTTTGTTCACTCCTGATGAAGCTATAAATCTATAGCGAAACGTTTAGTGTGTTCCCATCAGGATTAATAAAACTTTGTATATATCTGCAGTTAATATTTCAACATAATAGTAATAATAATAATAATAATAGTTCCTTATAACTGTTGAGGATAAATTATTAAATAAAGAGATAAACCCGTTGGTGTAATGGCTCGTAATGGAGGAACGGTTTTAAAACGAAGAGGGAACGGAATGTATTTATTTAATGTAGAAGATGTGCATTTCAATTCCCTCTTCGTTTTAAATTGTTAAAGATGCTGTAGCATCTCTTATCCGATGTTTTCCTATTTCCACAGTATCAGGTAAGTGCTCCTCGTAAAAAAATTTGTTTTAAACGCCCCCGCAAATAAAAATCTGAAATTATTAAGTCAGGACTCTTTGCCGATCGTAAAAGCGGACCATTCCTGCAGATTCAATCCGAATCTCCACATATGTGAGTTAGCCATTTACGAGAATAATAGATTGGATTGTTACGAACGAAAGAGAAGAGTTAATTACATTTTGCGTTATTTAAAACCTTCTTTATTAAGGTATGTTTCCACCATGTCACATTAAAAATGGAGGGTGTTTTTTTACTGTGTGCAAATAAAAAAAACTCAGTATTTTTTGGTGGCTACCGTATCATAGCCAAAAAAATTCGGAGATACCACTTGTTTGGAACTGTTGAAATGTCCGAGAAAAAAATATTTAGGTCATCGTCGCCTTCTTCTAGGTATGAACACGCCCACCGATACCGCACTCGATTTTCAACGCAGCGTTTCGTAATAATCGTCTATTAATTATTTTATTTCAAATTTTAAGTCACTGAGCGAAGTAATATTACATTTATTTGTTTTACGATGTCAACTACCGATGAATAAATCCGAAAACTTTTGCACCGATTAGGCAAGAGCGTTAAAAATGTTCTTCCTTCTCCCTTTTACGTAAATCAACCTTTGCCATAAAAGTAATACTACTTACGGTCCATGGAAAAAAAAGTAAATGTCAAATTTTAATAGTCTTTTAAAAATATAAAACATATGGAATGTGAAATTGCAATTTGTTTGTACCTCGCTTTTAATTTGTTCGGAAAGTACGAACCACAGCGTCCTGAATTGCACTGGTTTTTAATTTAAAAATACTTAAACTTGTAACTACTTTTGAGTGAAGTTACGTTTATTTGTTTTAATCAATTCAGGCACATTGTAAACGTTTTGATTGACCAGCTGACCGAAGTATATGTTTAGAAGATCTTCAGTGACAACAACGTTTTTTAAGTTTAGGATCAAATAATAACTTCTGCCCAACTTCGATACTACATTGTCGATATGATCGGTCCAACGTAAGTGTTGGTCAATTATGAGTCCCAGAAAACTGGTAAATTGTTTTAATTCGACTTTTTTATATTTAAGTTTATTGCTGGTGTTCCTCATTTTATAATAGAAATCCACGCAAGCAGTTTTGTCATAGTTAGTGATCAGTACACCATTCATTAAATCGATTAGTAACAATATTTAATTTTTCCTCCAATATAGAGTAATTTGATGCTGTAATCAAAATTGTAGTGTCATCTGCAAATATATACATATATACCTGCCATTCAGTTGCATGATTAGGTAGATCATTTATAAATAATAAGTTTAAAGGACCTAGAACACTTCCTTGGTGTACTCCCATAGTAAGATCGAAATTGTTTGAATAATGTACGTAAACTTTTCAGAGAGTTGGCGTTTGGATAAATATGATTCAAGCCTTTTTCCAACAGTACTTCTAAGACTAATGCCCGGTTTCTGAAACGATACATAACTTTATGTAAAGATATATTTTTATTGACAGATAACTTTATGAAAAGTATAAACTCTTTACGTTGCTACGTATATGCTTTATCGACGGATAAAGTTTTGAGAGACGGTTTTTAGGAGTTATGGTGAGTTTATCTTGAGTTTGTGTTTACATAAAGCTCTGTATCGCTTCAGAAACCGGACATAAGTTATTTAGTTTATGTAGTTATAAATTGAAATATAGACTGTCAAAGGTTTTCGTTAAAATCATAGAAGATACCAGCCACTTTAAGGTCGGAATTGAGGGCGTTACGTATGGATTGAACAAAATCAAGGGCCGCAGTTGCTGTAGAATAAACCTCACGAAAACCATAATTTGTTTAAGTATAGTAATCCGTTATAGGCAGCATTTTCTATGATTTTAGAGAATCAGTTTAATAGTAATATGGGTTTATAATTTTCGATGTCGGTTGGATCACGTTTCTTCTGAATGGGAGTTACTGTTGAATGCTTCAATGATGCAAAATGCAACTTTCAATTATGATATTTATTATATAATTATTTATAATGAAATTAGTTACAGATCAGATATACACAACATTACAACCAGATTTAGAAGTCGTATTTCGCCTCCATTCCATAAAACAACCTTGTACGAACGGTCATTTTTGTTTCAGATATATCTATTTTACAATAATGTTTTCGTTAATTCTAAAAGCTTAAATCCATCTGGTTTTAAAAGGATAATGCGAAATGATTTATTTCACAAACAATGTCGTTGATTGACAAAGCACAGGATCATCATTACTTTATCCATCTAGTATTATTATATTTTCGATTTATACAGTAAACAGTGGCGTGCACATCGCAGAATTCAGAATTTAGATTTAGTTTTAGATTAATGCTGCAATTCTGAGCACATTCGTAACCATCGCAACAAATTTACGGTCTATGTATTTAAATGGCTCTGTAACACCTTACAGGCTTACGATCGGGCTTAGAATTGCAGCATAAGTTAATTTAGGGTAGTATGATATTCTTTTCTTCTTTAATTTAGGCTAAGCATTTGTTATTTTTTTCTTCTGTATTTATACTCAAGGTTTAGATGGTAGAGCAGTAGCAAAGTCTGTTTGCAACTGAATCTCGCCTTGCGACTGTGCGCATCTCGATTAAATATTGAATCTTTCTCTTTTCTATTCTATATCTAATGTTAATCTACATTTGTGAGGTTTATATTACTTACGAAAGATGTATCTAGTTGTATTTCGATGTGCTGCTCAATAAAGACATTTATTATTATTATTATTATTATTATTATTATATCAAGAGAACGTATCGGTTAAGGGCTTGATTCTGAAAAAAAGCAAATCGAGGATATGCGAACGATCTTGTTTCTTTAAATAGAAACCAATTATACTTGCTAATGGGCTGGGCTTATTATCCAGGTACGGGATCTTGAGCAACAAATTAGAGAGTTGCCTCATTCGGGGGGGTATGATTAGGGCGTTCGAGTTTCTGGCGGCACACAGTGGGGCCAAATGCCGGATTTATGGAAAAAACCTTTTATTTCCAGAATTTTTGTCCAATCGAAGTGAAACTCGGGAAACTTTAAGAAGGTACTAAATAACAATTTTTGACTTTCTCAAAGTTTCAAAAAATTTATCGGACTACCTAAATTTGGACGAAATTCTTGAAAATTTACTCATCGATTTTTTAAAGGGATCATTTATTTTTAAGGGAATTTAACGCTGCGCTGGAAACGACAATGCTTTTAGATTTTGCCAACTTTCTTTTAATTCTGGAAGAATATATAAAAAAGTAATGAAAATAGCATGGCAATTTTAAGGTATGTTAATTATGAAAGTGATTACGTACATGAATTTATAGAGGGTGATTCAGAGTAAGTGTCCGACCCGTTAAACACAGATATCCCTTCAAAAAACAAATCAAATAACTGTAGACATAGGGGGGTCTAACCTGTGTAGTTTTTGATATCAAATGGATTAAAAATTCGCATTTAAACTTGTTGGTGGTCACTGGAATAGTTGAATGCGTCACAACAGCAATAGACTTTCGAAGGAAAAACACAAAACACGAACATTTAACCTTGAATTGAAACCGTAAAACGACTTATTTGCAAAATGCGAACAATGAACTTGATTTTTTTATGATCTGAGTAGGGATACAATAATAATCTTGTCAGTGGAATCGTGTTTGTGCCTACGTACGTATCAATTCACAGAAATTTAGTGAAATTCTGGCATTTTAAGATTACTGTCCATGAAGAATAAAAACAATTAATCCCAAAGCAGCATCGGGTTCGAAAGACAATTGTTTTTGATTTTCAAATGACGATTAAGCAGCGGCATCAATAAGAACCTGAGAGTGTGAGGCTCTAAAGTCATTTGCTTTATATATTGTTTTTGCTTTAGAACCACAATCTTCAAAATTCTCGAGGGGTCTGCCACTTATCTGCAAATTATTCGCTTGCGCTGATTGTGAGTCAAAAGTAATAGTAAATTCGCCGTCCAACCATTCTTTATTTATTTCTTCTTAAAATTAGTTTTATTGTGACACACCGCCTTCATCTTCATCTCTTATTAAAATTGGATAGGAACCGTTTACTTATTTCCGCACAGATACGACCGATTTCATCGTCATTTAGTTCTGAATACTTCTCCTGCAAATAATTTTCCAACGTAATTTCACCTCAGAAAATGAACTTACACAACTCACTATAAGGTATCATCATTTTAATGTGCGGAACGTTTCTATTTATTACAAACTGACAATAAGGAGCTCTGTTAGCCTCCTTGATTCAACAAATCATGTTTATACGGACTGCCGACGCTGTTTTCCGCATCTCTACTCAACTTCGTATTCAATTAATATATATCGCATGCGGTTGATTGCGGCTATGAATCTTTTAGGATAGTTAGTCCAATATTATAGCTTTCAGAAAAAAAAATATTACAAACCGTAGGAAAGTGAAGCTTTTTTTGTACTCTTACTGAAAGTTCGTTTTACGCCCAGAAATCTAATTTCGGCTTAATTGTTACGTCTAAGCTTCTTTAAAGAGTAATTAAATTTTTTAGATAAAGCTGTTAGTCTGTACTAATCAAATACATAATGGAGTAATTTTTAAAAATAATCCATGAAGCTGGCGGAATTACAGAACATTACTCTGTTTAAGGTTAATAACTCAATGAATGGGATTTAAGCCCTTATATTAGATGAAAACAAATTTTTACCACAAAACAATTATCACAGCCAGATTCTACGGCTAAAATAATGCAAGAAAAGTCAGTTAGATCAACAAATTAACCATCTTGAAAATGGATTTTTTTCCATCTCGGCTCCACTGTGCGGCATCACATGGGTACCTAATTTCGAAGCAAGCGGTTACAAACAATCGCCAGTCGTAAGTTTAGCTGCGGAAAATCGCAAGAAAGTCGCTCGATCATTCCGGGCGTTCGTAAATAATTAGAATCCATCTCTTGAAAACAGAACGCTTTGAAAACAAAAGCGGAAGATGGTTCGTTATGAGATCCTTATAATTTTTCTCACCGCGTCTGTTTTAATCATTCGGAATCCTGACTGGCGAGTGGCGGCGGCGGCGGCGGCGGCGGCGGCGAGGAGTTTTCGCGTTGCTTATTTCCGGGGCTCCGGTAGTCACAGTCGAGTCGGTATAGTTCGTGTGCCGTCGTCGTTCAGGGGTAGTTGTCCGGGCGGAGTCAGTCCGCAGTGCTTCTGCAGGATGGGGGTGAATTTCTGTGCCGAGTTAATAGGCGCAACACCTGGCTAATAATTCCGAGGTATGTGCGTGCGTGTACGCGTTGCACTGACATAAATCCGGGTCGATTCCGGGCACTTCAGCGTTCAAGCGCTCCTTTCGCATGAAAGAGGAAAAAAATCACGATGTAAATATGAGTGTTTGCGTGTTGTTGTTTCTGGTGGTCGGGGTGACCTTTGGCGCGGATTTGGGGTACGAAATCGCGGAGGCGACTGAAGGGGGGACCGGAAAATTACCATGCAATTTGACGCCGGTGTATCCACCGGACAAAGTGAGTTTAGTGTTGTGGTACCGCGACAATCCGGACACACTTCTCTATAAATACGACGCGCGCGGTTCCAGACCTCAACACTGGTCTAACGCGACGCTCGGAGATCGCTTTTTCCTCCAGGTCCTCGACGAAGACCGCGCCGTCCTCACCATAGGCCCCGCTAGGCTCACCGACGACGGCATCTATCACTGTCGCGTCGAGTTCTTTCGCACCTCATCCAGAATCACCCGTGTTAACCTCACCGTCATAGGTACGTGGTCCCATTTATTGTCATTTGTAATTCAAATCCCCACACGTTCCCCGTAACATCGTAAATCTTCTCCGGAGAACGCAGATGAAGATATATATTTATGCGCATGGAATGTTTCATGTGGACGCTAATTTATTTAACGGAACCATCCGGTCACTTAAGAGCTCGTTTAATGCAGCAGTCGCTGCTGTGAAACGCGGTCGGCACGTTCTCACCATAAATCGACTGAAATATGTAAACACTTAATGGAGAAATTATTAGTCGATGGAAAGTGGGCCTTCAGTGAGGGAGGTCAACGCAAAGCGATGATGAGTTTGGTCCTTCAAAACCTACATGTTTTATAATGAACGATGAATTTGGTCCTTCAAAACCTACATGTTTTATAATGAACGATGAATTTGGTCCTTCGAAAGCAACATGTTTTATAACGAACGATGAGTTTGGTTCTTCAAAACCTACGCGTCTTATAATGGTCCTTCAAAACCGACGTGTCTTATAATCAACGATGAGTTTGGTCCTTCAAAACCTACGTGTCTTATAATGAACGATGAGTTTGTTCCTTCAAAACTGACAAGTCTTATAATGAATGATGAGTTTGGTCCTTCAAAACCAAAATCTTTTAATGAATGATAAGTTCGCTCCTTCAAAACCTACACGTTTTGTAATGAACGATTAGTTTGGTCCTTCAAAACCGACATGTCTTATAATCAACGATGAGTTTGGTCCTTCTACATGTCTTATAATAAATGTTGAGTTTGGTCCCTACAAAACCTACATGTCTTATAATGTAGAATGAGTTTGGACGTACAACAAGGGGGTTGGAAACGTTAAGATTACCAAAAAAGAAGCCCCAAGCAGGGCTGAAACAGCTGTCCAGAGGCTGCTCGAGGTTCTCACTGCAATCAAAAGCGATTTGCACAAAATTTTTCTAAAATCTTTCATTATGCTTTGACAGCAAGCAAGGCCGCCTTGCATGGGGGACTCATTAGGAGCAAATCCCGCTTCAATTTGTCTATCCTACTGCAATGTTAGGTCAAAAAGCGATAGTAAGATGTCGCTATTTTATATGTTAAGATTACCAAATATAAAGGAAAAAAAAAACGAAGCCAAGTTAAGTTTACCTTTGACTTCTCATAGCGATTGATTATATCATGAGTGGCTTCAGTCATCTTCTCTCTCAATCCATCCAGATTTATTTTCTGAAAGCTCTGAAAGATCCCAAAAAGAAGACAGAACGTTTTCTCTTGGACCGATGGGTCCCTTCGCTTTGGTAACCAAGAATTAGTTAACGGTCGTCAAAGAAATGTTGCTTGCTCCACATGACCGTCTTCAATAAATCTTCCATAAGCCCTCTTTCGATGGTGAGGAATGATCAGGAGATTTTTAGTCTTCAAAACGACAGGATTTTTAATTTTGCCATAAACTTAGGATAGGATTCGATGAGTACGGTTCGTGTGGCTGCGCTTTGATTTCATTTATTGTTATAGTTCCATTCATTCATCTTTTAAAATCTTGAAGAGGCGTTATTACTGTTTTAATTTCCAAGTTTAGAATTCTGACGGTATCTGGGTGTGGGCAAGGATCTACCGCTCGTACCATTTGGGAGAGAGCCTCAGTGTCTTTCAGCTACAGGACGACCTTGCAAAATCGGAATTCATACAAGTTCCATTTTAGGAGGAAAATCTAAAACCCTTATCAAAAAGACCGAAATGAGACAAACAAAAAAAAAATCAAAAAAATCCTAAAGGACATCCCCTTTCTGTATTACAGCTTTCTTAAATCTCCTAATTTCGCTGTTTTGGTTGACGCAGACAAAGCAACAGCCTCGAGGAAAGCAAGCAAAGAAGAAAAAAAAGCGAATTATTTCGTGAGGGGCGCGCAGAACACGGCGGCGTCGTCAAAGGAAGAGTCGTCCGGCCGAGCGCGCGGATGAAGGAATCATCATCGAATTAATTCCCTCGAACGATTCTTCCTTCGTCTTCTCGTAAAAATTCCCCCCGGCCCGAATTTCTGCGTCATTACCGCCGCCTAGTGTTCGCCCCGCGGAAATACGCTTTCTTAAGTAGAGATCGGCCACCGCGAAGCCGCTCTTTCCTACGTCCGGAATTAACATCGGCGCGGAGTTTCTCTGTTTATAAAGAACTTGTATCTTTTTGCAAGCAGAAGTTTAATAGCGTTTTGGATTGAGTGTGTCTTCATCTCATTTTATTCCAGAAGGTTGAAACGAGATGAAGATACACTCAGTGCATGCCAATCGAAAGCTATTAGTCTTACCGAAAAAAAAATTGAGGTCTCATCTAACAGATGGCGCTGGCGCTTCGCGGACTATCATTAAAACTGGCCAGCGAATTTTTATCATTTGAATGATCGGAAATGCTTTCCGCCCAGCTCAGATAATACCGGCGGCGTCTCTGCTGACGAGTTTTCAATTAAAAAAAAAAAAAAGTATGGGCGTTGCATTGTTCGACCTGAAGATGAAGTAATGTCTTCTTGCTAAGAGGCGAAAGTAATTGTCCTTGTAGGCGGGGTTGAAGTTGGTAACATAGGCGGAAGCTCGACTTTTTGGGAGAGACGCGATGGCGGAAGCGCGACCCTGAAAGCTTTTAATAAAGCATCGCGCCTCGCCCGTTCTAGAGCAACAAGTAAGCGCGCGCGACAAATTGCGCCCGGGTCCTACACGCGTCCTCTTAATTGGATAAGCGCAAAACAAAGGGCCCGCAGAAGTGATCGTCTCTCGCTTGTCTTTTCTGCAAATGTTATTCCCCAATCAATTATCCGAGGCGGTCGTAGGCGAAGTGTGTTGTACGTACCATCGGGTGCTCAACGGAAAAGTAAACGATTTCCAAGGGAATTTTGCTTTGTTTTAGTTTTGTAAAACAAGCTTCTCTGTACTTTTTGACCGTTGTCCACAATTAGGATACGAACGTACCGAAGATACCTCGCTGTCCACACTCGATGTTTACGTCGCGCTCGATACCGCGATATCACCTCGTTGTAAAATTAAATTAAATAGAACCGTGCGTATCGGAAGATGAATGTAGCGCGCATCTTCAGCATGCACGGTTTCCTTTAAATCTATGCGTTTGTTTTAGAACGACCAATCGAGCGCGACCTAAACATAGAGGGTGAACAGTGAGGCGTCTTCTTCATGTTCGTACGCTTGGTCAATCAAAGCGAGATGGTGATTAAATTTCACCCGATGATCCGTTGCGTATGTTCCTTGTTAGAATTTCCAATTGGAAGGTCTTCAAAAGGCCCATTTGTTTGCCCACAGCCTTAGGAAAGTCTGTTGAAAAACTAATGGCATTAAGGTTGAACGAATACCTGAAAAGGAATGGCGGTCTTGCTGAAAAACAATTTGGATTCAATTTGGTTTCCGCACCACTGATGCTTTGGAGGCGGTAGTCGGTTTGGTACGGGGATCGAAGGCGAAGTATGCGTCATCTATCTGTTGATCAAGTGACAAACTCAAACTCTGGGACTAATGACTTCAGTGCCGCCGGCAGCTGCCTCGGGTCGATTGTGAGTTTTTCAAACCAACGCGAGAATTTAATCAAAGGGCGCCATTCAATTTTCTTGGAATCGCGGAAGAAAAAAAATTAAGAAAGCGTCCAATGTCAACCGCAGAAAATTCGGTCAAGCGTTTGTAATACAGTCAACGAAAGCTATCAATTAAATTATTACCAAATATATGTAAAGAAAGGGTGTCACGTCAGCCTAATCGGCGAGTCTCCGCGCTAGAAGCTTGGTTCCTCAGATACTTCACACATCCAGCGACGGACGGTGTACGGAAATAATACGATCACGGCTCTCCTTCGAAGGGCTAGGAGTCCATCCAAAAGCGATCAGCGAAGAATTGCGCTCAACTCGCCCACACGAATTATTTCGCAGTGGAGGGCCAGAAACAGTGCGCTAAATTGGATTGCACATCGGCGGACTAGAAGCCTAACAGAGAAACGAAGAAAGTCGTAAAACACGAACCGGATTAGCCAACAATGATTAAGCTCACCTGGTGAAATTAGGCACCAAGCTGACACAAGCGCCTGAAAACGCTGTTTGGCTTAGGTAGATCAGTTAGAGCCGGCCGAAGGCCGTAAGGTATATTTCTCCCCCCGGGAAAATATTTCTGCGCCACACGAAAAATGCGCACAAAATACAACTGGTTTCATCGCTACACGAAAAATACGTACAAGTGGTTTACCTGAGTTCTAAATAGAGAATGGAGTGTTGCCAACAGAGAAAATAAACAGTTATAAAGAAAGAAGGATTGAAAAATAATTAACTAATCCCGAAGAATCCCGACTTTGGCAAGCATGAATAAAATTAAAGGTCGAAGGTGATGAGAGCGACTTCACAACGGGCGGAAAGTGTTGCAACACGCCTGGAACAATTACAAAAAAAAAAACAGACTGAAAAGCGTCTCCCGGAAGAAGCTAAAATGCAGTTTAATTTTTTGTTTTTTTAATTGGGTAGCATAATATCTCTGTCGACGGCCAATAATCAAAATGCGGGATGATTCTTGAAAGGGTCAACAAATAGAATAGAACAAGCGACGTCACAGAACATGAGGATGAGAAAGATTTATTCTTAATTAAAAATTTAATCGAAAAGCACGTTACGCCCGTGTATAAGACGAGAAGAATGAAAAATGTATTGTTCTAAAAGCGCGCAATAAACGTTTTATGGCGTTAGGCGGTGAATCGAAGTCGTAAAGTCTTAAAATTTAATCGTGAGGTAATAACATACAGTTGCACAGCTGATGCAGATGAAAAGGCAATAAAGGCATCATCGTATGTCGTACAAGGTGTGCTAACTGCTTTGAGATGAGTTAAAATTAATTACATTTTAATAATATAAGTAAGTAATAAGTAATAAAGTAAGTAAGTACATAAAGGTGCAATGCTGAGAAGCGAAATGAACAATGATTTACCTCAATTGTTTATTTATTTTCTTTTCTGACTTTCTGCAGACGTAGTTATGATAACAATAATAAATTTGTCGTTATAAATAAAATTCGTGTTTCATTTGAAGAAGGGGACACAGAACGAACAGAAGCCTTAAATATTATCAATCAGTAAAATTCGGTTCAATAAAAAAAAAAAACTGTTGCATTCAAGGTAAGAAAAAAACACAAAACACGAGTATTTAACCTTGAACTGAAACTGTATAACGATTTGTTTACATTTCTCTGAGGAAAGATTGCATAATGCGAACAAAGAACTTGTTTTTATTATTATTTATAAGTAGGGATGCAATAATAATTTTGTCGGTGGAATCGTGTTCGTGTCAACGTGCGAATCAATTCACAGAAACTTAGTGAAATTCGTGCATTTTAAGATTAAAAAAGTCCTATGAAGAATTGAATGATTAATGCCAACCGCGGCTCTTTAGGATTTTTTTAATTGAACGTATGAATTATCACAGCGTTTTACATATTTGCAATTGTTTCATGTGCGAGTTAATTATTCGTATTAAAGTGAAGCGAATCATGTTTGAAACAAACCTTACAAATGAAAAATTCAGTTTATGAAGACTCCAGTCGAGGAAACTGCGTTTTTGCTGGAGTAAAAGATATCAAAACAATGTAAATCACCGCCCGGCGTACGTGATTCATTAGGCTGACATTCACACAGAACTCTTGAACGCTCTTGGATGGTAGAATACTTGGCACGCAGAGTTGCTTGTGCTCGCGCTTCAAGTACGCGAGTCAAAACGTGCATCCATAAGTAATTGCAGTTTTACTAAATTAAATAAAAGGATTTGCAATTGTTTCATGTGCGAGATAGTTATTCGTATTAATGTGAAGCGAATCATGTTTAAAACAAACACTGCAAATGAAAAATTCAGTTTGAGAAGACTCCAGTCGAGGAAACTGCATTTTTGCTGGAGAAAAAGATATCAAAACATTGTAAATCACTGTCCGGCGTACGTGATTCATTAGGCTGACATTCACACAGAACTCTTGAACGCTCTTGGATGGTAGAATACTTGGCAGGCAGAGTTGCTTGTGCTCGCGCTTCAAGTACGCGAGTCAAAATGTGCATCCATAAGTAATTGCAGTTTTAATAAATTAAAGTAAAGTATTTGCAATTGTTTCATGTGCGAGATAGTTATTCGTATTAATGTGAAGCGAATCATGTTTAAAACAAACACTGCAAATGAAAAATTCAGTTTGAGAAGACTCCAGTCGAGGAAACTGAGTTTTTGCTGGAGCAAAAGGTATCAAAACAATGTAAATCACCGCCCGGCGTACGTGATTCATTAGGCTGACATTCACACAGAACTTTTGAACGCTCTTGGATGGTAGAATACTTGGCACGCAGAGTTGCTTGTGCTCGCGCTTCAAGTACGCGAGTCAAAACGTGCATCCATAAGTAATTGCAGTTTTACTAAATTAAATAAAAGGATTTGCAATTGTTTCATGTGCGAGATAATTAATTCGTATTAATGTGAAGCGAATCAGGTACAAAACAAACATTACAAATGAAAAATTCAGTTTATGAAGACTCCAGTCGAGGAAACTGCGTTTTTGCTGGAGCAAAAGATATAAAAACAATGTAAATCACCGCCCGGCGTACGTGATTCATTAGGCTGACATTCACACAGAACTTTTGAATGCTCTTGGATCGTAGAATACTTGGCACGCAGAGTTGCTTGTGCTTGGGCTTCAAGTACGCGAGTCAAAACGTGCATCCATAAGTAATTGTAGTTTTCATAAATTAAATGAGAAGGTTAAATTTGGCCGAATACGCTAGCCCTAAGACGCGCTGTGTACGGCGGCCTATTCATGAATTATGTGAAAAAACGTGTAACAAGAAGGTTATATCGAATATCTAAAACATAAACCCGCTTTTAAAAACACCTTACGCATCACATTCCAATTAGTCATCGGTACTACTCAATTTGGGGCACAAAAGTTGTTGATTTTCGAAATGTCTCCGATAAATTTTTTCTTACAATTTGGAACTTGCATGACCTTAGTAAATACGCTTATTATGAATTACCCTGTGTTATTGTTGTGGTTACTGTGTAAGGCAGGTGTTCAAAGCTTAAGCGTAGTTATCGTTATTTTGTACGTAATTTACTTCGGGTGATTTGTGTGCATTTGTCAATAATTTCGTAAATGTGTTGGAACCGAAATATTTCAGCTGAACACATCGTGTTTCGGTTAACGGTCAAGTTCATCCCGATCGACGCCGCGCTGTGTGCAAAATTAAAGCTATAAAACCCTTTTATAATTTGTTTATTTCGCTCATCTGCATGTTGATTTTTAACCAGGGAAGAAGGTGTCGCAATTTTGTGGATAATTTTTGAATCATTCTTTCTCTAATACTAAAATATGCGCATAGAAATTGTCAAACATTTTTTCTATGTTCTGTGATGCGGTTAATTTCTATAGTTCGGTAATATTTCTTTGGAAAAAATAGAAAAATACAAAAATTCTACCACTTATATCACTCGAGCAGGTAGCGTGCTATAAATGAGTTAAAGACAATTTTGAATAATAGAATTTTGCTGCCACCAGCGGTAATTTTAAGAAAATTAACGAACCTGTTTAATTGACCGTTCGAAAGCTTTCGAAGGTTCTTGAGCTCCGAAACTGTACAAGTAAATAAAATCCCTCATGTGCTACAATATATTAATTGAGCACTAAATTAAATTGTTACAAAAAGAAGTAAATAAACAAGTACAAAAAAAAATAAAAGTAAAATTTAGAAAAAGAAAATGTTACATGATCTAAAAGATAACAATTTCAATGTCTTATCAGGGGCGAAACGTAGTGACAGAGACTTTCAGATAACCGATGGGGTCTTCGATTGAATTCTGGGCATCGGGGGGCTGGTTTTCTCCGCGTGTACAAACTCACACACTCACTCATGTTGCCCTGAAGGGGTTTAACTGCTATGGTAAAAGCAAGCGCATGCTTGAACGGTTAGGTGGATAACTTTCTTGAGACTCTCAGTGGAGACTCTGAGTAGATACTGACTTAATTTTGCATTCGCTCCCGCCGCGGTCCCTGATTGTTTACAATAAATTTTCCACGTCCCTGTGCTTAACTTGCAGACGTTACAAACATTGCCTAAGATCAGAGGCAACTTTAACAAGCTTTTAACATTAATTTAGCACGGCAGGAAAGGAGGGAACATGGTCGCATGGTTTCTGCGGGTATTGCGATCTTAATTATCATTGTTATGACTACAGTATCTCCTGTTCAGCTCATTATCGACAAGCTTTTAACATTAATTTAGCACGGCAGGGAAGGAGGGAACATAATCGCACGGTTTCTGCGGGTATTGCGATCTTAATTATCATTGTTATGACTACAGTTTTTCCTGTTCAGCTCATTATCGACTGTGAAAGTTCATGTATATTAAAATAAAACAGATTAAATTCCATCCGCAGAGATCAAATTAAATTAAAATTTCGAATAAAATCGACACTGAATATGTCCATCAGTAGGTATTTTTGATTCTCTCACTCGCTTCACTGGAATGCTTCATGAAATTATATTTAATGTGAAATTTTGTTTATACTGATTGCAATTTTTGATTGGTATGGTATTTTCAAGCATCCTCGGTATACAGACTGTCTATACTATACCGACTGTTTTATACCACCAGTCTCACCGCCTTTTTTCCCAAAATTAGAAGTCGTAGAAAGTTGCGAAAACAAATAACGACAAAAGCGTACATGGCGCGTTTCATGATGATATGATCTTTCAAGGTCAACTAGACGTGGGTGCAACAGCGAACAACTTTAAAGTTTTAAATTGGAACATAGTATATCGAGCAGGGTATCATTGAATAGAATTCTCGAAAAACTTTTCGAGTAAGTTTTATGGTAATTTTGGAATGGTGGCACAGTTAGAGCAAAGTACGATATAAACACCCCTATGTTGTATTATTTACGTTAAAAATAACGGGACGTTATCGGCCGAGTTCACGTTCAAATTCCTATGTGACATCATCGATAACAGCACGTCATGTTTAACGTAAATGATACAATATAGGGGTGAACATATATTTTTTTTTGAGGGGTTATATCACCGACCACTGTTTGTTCGGAAGGAGCGTTCAAATATTTAAAGACAGTGTGACGCGTAACTTTTTAGAGAACGAACAAACTGACGCAATCTCTGCTGCGTTTTGATTCGCAGAGCCGAGGTTAGTTTTTGCACACGTTACTAAAATACTTCCGCGCTTGCATTACGCAAGTCAGTCAGTCAGTTTGTTCAGGGTCACGTTTTATTTACGATTACTTCTCAGAACATATTTTCTTTCGCTATGTTTTCTTATCGCTGCAACATTTCGCTTTCTATTCCAAAACGTACAAGAAATTAAAAAAAGAAAATGTAATCTTACTCTGCAAAATTTAGTTATTCAACGCACACACATTTATTTCAGAAGAGGACCCTTCCACTGCGAGAATAAATCGAATAAAATCTATATACAGGGTGCTTAACAATTTATTGTAAGGTTTGCGTTTGAAATATTTCAAATATTTTTTTCTTGCTGGAATAACCAATAACTTCCTTGCTGCCCGGTGCATTAATTTATTTGTCACCGTGAGTTATTTAATGTGTTTTTTTACTTCCTAGATCACCTTATATCTAAATATTTCAGACGCAAACCTTCAGTCCTTTTGTTAAGGCAGTGAATGTGGTACTATATTTTCTAAATAAATAAATAAATAAAGTAAAATTATTCACAATCGTCTACTAATAAAACATATACAACTGTTACAAGTTGAAAATCCCCGTTGCTAAGAATCACTCTGTATATGCGCAAGTTAATATTCCGTCTTGCGTTCAACCCGTCGCCGCCGGCATTCTTTGTAATCATATTATCGCGTGTCTGCGGTATGAACTTCAAACGAATCGGAAACGCCAATTTGACGCTTATGGGTATGATTTACGCCTTTGAATTGAAAGCACCTACCGCGGCATTGCACAAACAAATGCATGCACCGCCTTTGTGATCCGTGTGCAGCCTGTCGCTGTTTTGGCGAACGGAAATGGAAATGACCGAAACGGGCGGGGCTTCCTCTTGCGTGATTTTGCGTGTTTGGGCGATCAAAGGTTACCGCAAGTCGTAAAAATGTCAATCGCTCTAAAGACGCCCCGCCGTCTATGTTTATCGTTTTATTTGCCTTCCAAATTTCATTGCTACACGCAAATTCTTGCGCTTCTGATTGGTCGCTTGCCATTCCGCTTGAGAATCAATCGGGGGAGACTTCTATTTAACTCCGTGTAACCCCGATAACCAGCATCCTTATCAAACATGTATAGTATGTCTAATCGGAAACAGATGGTGACGGTAAAGAGACTTTGTGGTGAACAGAGGTGTTCCACAAGGCTGGATACTCGGCCCTATTTTATTACTGTTATACGTAAACGACTTAAACAGTTCAATTGGAGATTGCGCTCTATGCCAACGTGCTGATGATAATACCACTTGTATCATTAACGAAACAGAGCAAACAAAACTGATTAATGCTTGTTTGCTCTAGAACTACGGAGGCTATGTTAATTTGATCTAAAAACTTAAGGGATTAATTTATAGCCCAGCCTGCTTGACCAGTTTCTTATTTAGATACTCGTCAGCTTGTAAAAGTAAATTGCACTTAACTAGTTTCACGTTTGGAAAATTATATTCTAAATCAGGTTTTTACTCTGGGATTTACATAAAATTTAACACTCGTATTTTTAGGTTTAATTGACAAAATTGTTCAGTTAACATTTCACTGGTACTGTCACCGACGCAGGCTTAATTTGTCTAGCGTGAAGCGCCGACGTCTGCTAGGTTCGCAGATCAAGGTCCTTTTCGGTCTACGAACGGAACCAACGAAAATTAACGTTTTAATAGAGGGAATTCCGTGCTGACAAATGAAATTCGAGTCGTTCGAACTTTAATTTATATAAAATTATGATGGTGCCAAGTCCGTCTAACACTTAATTTGTCTAGCGTGAAGCGTCGACATCTGCTAGGTTCGCAGATCAAAGTTCTTTTCGGTCTACGAACGGAACCAACTAAAATTAACGTTTTAATAGAGGGAATTCCGTGCTGACAAATGAAATTTGAGTCGTTCGAACTTTAATTTACGTAAAATTATGGTGGTGTTAAGTCCGTCTAGCACTTAATTTGTCTAGCGTGCAGCGCAGACATCTGCTAGGTTCGCAGATCAAGGTTCTCTTCGGTCTATGAACGGAACCAACGAAAATTAACGTTTTAATAGAGGGAATTCCGTGCTGACAAATGAAATTTGAGTCGTTCGAACTTTAACTTACGTAAAATTATGGTGGTGTTAAGTCCGTCTAGCACTTAATTTGTCTAGCGTGAAGCGCTGACATCTGCTAGGTTCGCAGATCAAGGTCGTTTTCGGTCTACGAACGGAACCTACGAAAATTAACGTTTTAATAGAGGGAATTCCGTGCTGACAAATGAAATTCGAGTCGTTCGAACTTTAATTTATATAAAATTATGATGGTGCCAAGTCCGTCTAACACTTAATTTGTCTAGCGTGAAGCGCCGACATCTGGTAGGTTCGCAGATCAAGGTCGTTTTCGGTCTACGAACGGAACCAACGAAAATTAACGTTTTAATAGAGGAAATTCCGAGCTGACAAATGAAATTCGAGTCGTTCGAACTTTAATTTATATAAAATTATGATGGTGCTAAGTCCGTCTAACACTTAATTTGTCTAGCGTGAAGCGCCGACATCTGCTAGGTTCGCAGATCAAGGTCCTTTTCGGTCTACGAACGGAACCTACGAAAACTAACGTTTTACTAGAGGGAATTCCGTGCTGACAAATGAAATTCGAGTCGTTCGAACTTTAATTTATATAAAATTATGATGGTGCTAAGTCCATCTAACACTTAATTTGTCTAGCGTGCAGCGCAGACATCTGCTAGGTTCGCAGATCAAGGTTCTCTTCGGTCTATGAACGGAACCAACGAAAATTAACGTTTTAATAGAGGGAATTACGTGCTGACAAATGAAATTCAAGTCGTTCGAACTTTAATTTATATAAAATTATGATGGTGCTAAGTCCGTCTAACACTTAATTTGTCTAGCGTGAAGCGCCGACATCTGCTAGGTTCGCAGATCAAGGTTCTCTTCGGTCTACGAACGGAACCAACGAAAATTAACGTTTTAATAGAGGGAATTCCGTGCTGACAAATGAAATTCGAGTCGTTCGAACTTTAATTTACATAAAATTATGGTGGTGTTAAGTCCGTCTAGCACTTAATTTGTCTAGCGTGAAGCGCCGACATCTGCTAGGTTCGCAGATCAAGGTCCTTTTCGGTCTACGAAGGGAGCCAACGAAAATTAAAGTTTTAATAGAGGGAATTCCGTGCTGACAAATGAAATTTGAGTCGTTCGAACTTTAATTTATATAAAATTATGATGGTGCTAAGTCCGTCTAACACTTAATTTTTCTAGCGTGAAGCGCCGACATCTGCTAGGTTCGCAGATCAAGGTTCTTTTCGGTCTACGAACGAAATCTACGAAAATTAACGTTTTAATAGAGGGAATTCCGTGCTGACAAATGAAATTCGAGTCGTTCGAGCTTTAATTTACGTAAAATTATGGTGGTGTTAAGTCCGTCTAGCACTTAATTTGTCTAGCGTGAAGCGCCGACATCTGCTAGGTTCGCAGATCAAGGTCCTTTTCGGTCTACGAACGGAACCAACGAAAATTAACGTCTTAATAGAGGGAATTCCGTGCTGACAAATGAAATCCGAGTCGTTCGAATTTACCTACAATGCTACACCAGCAGATCATATTTCATTCAAAACAATTAACGCGCTCGGTTATTAAAATGTGTTTTCGCCGAGACGTTGACGTGCGCTATTTTGATACGTCGATCTTTGGACCCAAACTTTTAAAAAATACACTTTGCCATATCCTTCACGGATAGTATAAAAAGAGGAAATTTGTAGTTTAATGCATTAGATGTTAATTCATAATAATTCAGTAATTAGACAGTTGATTATGCGTTAGTAATCAGGTCAATTTTATTTGTAACCTCTGAAATCGGTCCTTGGGGGCGGTGTTTGGTCGAGTGTGGTGCGAAGAGGCGAGGTAATGTAAACCTTAAATTAATTATTATGTTTCGTCCGCCAATATCCTGCCCTGCAACTGAGTCCTCGAATAAGGGAAAACGTGACGTGGTGGCGACCCCCTTGTAACATAACTACGTTAATTAGCTTTTCCTTGCTAGGTAACTTGATGGAGGAAGGCCCCGTTTCTTCTTAAATTGTAACAATAATTTGCTAATAATTACTACTAGTTAACTAATTTTATACAAAAATAACGTTACTTTATCGTCTGAAAAAATAGATTTTAAAATTAGTGTTTCGTTTTCAGCAGAAACTTTTTCTCGTGTTAAATAATTAACGAAATTCGAACCTCTTCAAAACCAAGTACGCGCAAAATTCCTCCGGAGTTTCGCGCTTCAATCGAGCGGCTAATTTGATTAAGGCCCCGGTTAATTAGGATAAGTAATTTTGCCCCCCGCCTCCCCCAAAAAACTTTTTACTTCTTCTCTTTTGTATCATCGCTCTCGGTGAGCTGGTCGATCGATGGTGATGCGAGGAAAGGGCAAGGACTGAAGATCAGGTGGCACGTTAGATACACAGACATCGGCCTTAATCAAAGCCTCTTTACTTTATTGGCGTTCGGTGTGCAAGCGTGTGTGTGTGTGTGTCCGTAGAGCAATCGAAACCCTTCTCCCGAGATTTCCGGGCGACGGTGACGAAAGAATAAAAAACGAGAGGGATTTGCAGGAACGAATTTGCAAGTTAAATTCCGATTTTTTCTTTTTTGGGGGGGATTTACGTTTTTGTAATGCGATTACGTCTGAATGAGCATAACTGTAAGCGTGGGCGTAAGGAGCACAATGGGGCGCACGAATTTACAGGCGTTTCAGACGTATTTGATCCACGAGACGGTGTTGTATAGGGCGCCCACTCGTTTATGGCGCCCATTCAGCTGCTTCGTATTACACGTCACTTCCAAAATGTAATTTCAATCTCGCGGACGGTCTTCATTAGGAGTTTTAAACTCATTTGGGCATTTGACTTTCCGAACATTTTCATTCCCCGTCGACCTACAAAGGAAATATGCTGCTAATTAGAAGTGGGACGAATCCCAAGTTCTCTCGAATCCAAATCCGAATCTGAGAAGTTTTTCCAAGCTCTCGAAGCTCTCGAATTCTTTATAATATTTTAAATCTTTAAAATAGGGGAAGGTGGTATGCTCATTCGTACATACCACTTGTACACCGTTTATTACGGAAGAGTATCTGCATGCCTCTTCAGCAGGTAGGGTAAGATTAACAGTCTGTCTCCTTCTGGGCGCTCCGTTGTCTTCACTCCAACGTTGTCACTACTGTTCCCGACACGCTTATTACCCTGCCCTTTTAAAAGAATACTTTACAGGCTTTGGTACCTACTTGGATGGCTTCAAGATTTAGTGCCGGGTTTGGTTGACTTCGGCACCGCCGGCTTATCATCGGTACGGGTTGGGTAAACGTCTAACCAAAATGCGAAACGTTATCCAAAGGGCGCCTCTCAATTTTTTTGATTGCTTGGGGGAAAATAAGAAAACTGAAGCCTACGTTTGTGGCATGGTAGAGGAGCATGACGGGGTATATCCCCTTTCTTCGCAATATTAGTTGCGGCGCGCTAATTACAACAACCAATGCGACACGAACATTTTTTTTGTGAATTCCCCATCAGATCACACTTGGTTGTTAATGAATTTATTCAGACCGTCGCACAGTGCGTAAATGGACAAAAATCGTAATTCTTTCTTTTATTTTTTGGTCCTTCAAATATACATATTATAAACAGTTGCAGTAATTGAAAATATAATAGTATCACTAGAATATAGAGGGGGTGTTATTAGTATTGATTTCTTCAACAGCATCTTAACTATTAATTATAAAAGAGAATGTCTTATACAAAAGTTATTGTCTGTAATTAGCTCTATATCAGAAAATTATTTTCACATGTACAGCATGTTCCATAAGTGAGTCACCTACCAAACTTATACTTTTTTAAATGGATATACCAATTTCGATAAAGTTCTTACGAACTTACAACTGTAGCCCTAAATCGAAATCTACAGCTCTTTCGTTGAATTAAAGAGCTAAAATGTACAAGTATTTTATTCATAATCAGCGGCGAATATTTACCTAACTAATTATAAATATCGTATAGAATATTCCCTATGAGTAAATGTAACATTTTTGATGTACAGTCATGCGCAAGTAAAATGCACCAACTGGACTCAAACTTCACCCTAAGACCTTATGCTACAAGGCTCACAGAAATGTCAAATTGTGGCGCTTAATAAACAATTGAAATTTAAAAGTTTAAGTTTTACAAGAAAATTAAATGGAATGCCCTATATATTTTGACCCAATTAAATAGCTGTAGTATAATCTAACTTCTGAAAAAGAAAAAAAAATGAAGAAAAAAGAAAGGGCACAATTAGATTTATTAAATTTCATTGAAGCATTGGCATTTATAATTAATCCGAGAACGTAAGTTCGCTACAAGGAGTTCTTACAACTGAAATTTATTAATTGCTAAAGTTCAAGCAAAAAATTTCCAATTATTATTTTTATCTAATGAAAATTTAACTCCACTAATCCTTCAATTTATTTTCAACATTTAATCGATATCTTGGGAACTGTTAAATATCGGCTAATGATTTCTGGCTGATTTTTTGCCTTACGTTTTTTAATATTCAATCTTATTTTGTCGAATTAAAAAAATAAGTAACACTAGAGGCTAAAACATTTTCATTAACAAATCATTAGCGTTGGATACCTATTAGATGTTGAAGATAAATTAAGGATTAATAAAGTTAAATTTTCATTAGATAAAAATTATATTTTGAAGTTTTTTTTTTTTAAATAGTAATTATGTATACTTATATTTCATTTCAGCTGTAAGCAGTTTTAGTAGCGAACTTATGTTCTCGGATCACTCATAAATGACAATATTTCCTCGAGATTTAATAGAGAAGTGTAATTGTGCCCTTTCCTTCTTGTTTATTTTCTTGAAAGATGGTTCTTCGCCTCCACTCGATTTAGGAAGCTCCGTTGGTCTTTCTTCACCAAACTAAACAAACTTTATGCTAAATTATATTACCTTTCTAAGAAAACATGGGAACGCATTGGGAATAAAATTCGATTTCGAGAACATTGCATCCAAAATCTACTGCAATTCACCTAAAAATAAGAACAAGCTTCAATTAATTCTCTGTTTACACTATCCAGACATTTTGATATATTTAAACGTTTTAAAATGTGTCTTTTACGTTTGATTGTATCGATTTTGACGTTTCCTTGATAGGAAATTCACTTGACAAAAATTTCTCTATTGGTGATATGGGAAATGTTGCTAAAACAAATTTTTCGTTGAATTACTAGCATATTAGCAGGTAGTAGCAGGAGAATTTCTTGTTTTCGTAAAACGCGTGGATGAAGGAATCAGATTTAAAAGAAAATATTCGATACGTTTCTTTACGTATTTTTGTAATATTCGATTAAACTTTATTACTTTTAATTCTTGAAATAAGATAATTTTCATTTGCAGTTTTAATGTTAAAATATCCTCACAAATTAATTTGAAATTATTCATATATGTACTAGAAGACTCCATTGTTAGGATTAATAGTCAAAATTATTTCAATTTTTTTTCAGTTGATTATGCAAGGTAACATTAATAGAATCATAAATATCACTATGGTAAACGATCCTTGAACTTTCAAAAACTATATCATAAATAGTTATAAAAAAAGAGTGAAGTCAAAGAAATAGGGATTTTATTTACTTTTTAGATATTAATTGGTGAGTACTGAAATATTTTTGTCCCTTAAAAAAATATTGCATTTTCGATTTTTGTCCATAGCTCGACGCACTGTGCGTCGCGTCGAAGAGAAGCGATACTACGAGTCGGCTCTTTTCGTATTTATATGCCCACGTTTGAATTAAAAAAATCAATAAAAGAAATCAATGACATGAACTAATAACGCATATTTCCAGTTCTCGTATCTTTATACGCTTCCACTTTTCTTCCGCCGTTACTAAAGAGGTATCGGATGTTTCCTTGTGCCATTTTTGTATAAGCAAATTGGACAGCTGTTCAAGAGTTACTGGAAACCTCTAATTCGTCGCCCAACTGATCCCAGAGGTGTTCAAGGGGTTTTAGATCTGGGTTTCTTGCTGACACTCAAATTCTGCTTGTTTTAAGGCAACATGCGCAACGTGTGGTCTTGCAAAACAAAGCCTGGACAAAAATTGTCGGTAAATGGTTGTATAAGGGGTATAATAATATCGTCTCTATATCCTGCTGTCATCGGTAACCCATTGCGCGCAATAACTATCTCAATACGACCGTTTAAACTTAGCACGCCCCATACCATCAAAGATTCTTCCCATTCAAGAAATCCTTAAAATAAAACAAAAGCCGAATTCTCCCCGAACTCTTCGAGCGCTGTATTTGTATTGCACGTGCCTCTCACCTGATCTTCGCAAAACGAGATCACGACGATCGATGAGGGAAAGGCGGAATCGGGACTCATCAGAGAATAAAACCCAGCCCCACTGCCTTCCACCCCATTCCCGGTGGTTCAAGCAGGGCCGTAGCCAGACTAAATATTCAGGAAAGGCCTATCGTGGTGTAGGGCAGGCTCTATAAGTTTTTATTCTAACACTTTTAAAACAATTCTCTAAATTACCCCATAGATATTACCTCTAAATTACCCCATAGATATTGCCAATTGGAACATCGCTTCCAGTGTTGCCTTGCGAAACATTAAACTGGCAACAGTGTAATACGAGGAAAAATAAAAAAGGAACACTTTGCGCGTAAATAAAATCAAAACTCGCTAATTTCAACTTCAACAATAAAACGTGTAGAATAAAAGCAGCCCCGCAACCGGGTTGTCAAACACATGTTTGCAACAGCCTTCAAAGTCCGAGATACAGGGCGTCGGCGCGTTAGCGGGAGTACTCACGCAAGGCTTACACCAGTGATGAGCACCAGGGGGGAAGCTGCGACAGTTGTATTTATTTGCCGGACGTCTCTCTAGAATGAAACTACGATTCTGCCAAGAAATCGAGAGTGGGGAGAGCGCGATCCAGTTTCATTAAAGTGTTTCGAAATAATTTGACGAGTATTAGTATTATTTCTTTAGTTATTACTTAAAAGGTAGAAAGCAAAGAGTTATCTATGAAAATAGTGAATCAGACTTGTTAACAATTTATTCAGGAGTTGCTCAAGGTAGTATTCTTGGGCCCTTGCTTTTTTCTATATTTACTAGTTTCATTTTTGAATCTATTCAGTTCTGCATCTATATGCGGATGACACCCAGCTTTATCACAGTTCTTGTTTAGGATCATACATTTATAGAATACTTAGTTTAATCACCATAAAAATATTTACGCATTTTTCACATCGTCGGACAGTCCTTCCGAGTAAATCTCATTTGGAATTTTTGGCTTTACCTTTCTGCGTATCACTTAATATTAATCTAACACATAAAAATCTATTATTTTTTATCCGAATACGCTGAACATCAAATCACTTAAGTGCAACAACTTAAGTTCCAGATTTTCTACGAACAAATATGACCTATCTAGTGTCTGATTCCTCGTAGTTTAAATCTTATCCATTTTTTGGCTTCTACCCTTGTTAGAACGCAGGTTGCTTGTTAATCTCATACCTCTTAATTTCTCCGTATTAGATAATACACGTGCGACACGCATAAAACGTCCCACACCTGCATCGAAGGATTAGAGTACCATGTTTTTACCTTCGCGGAAGACACTCGCTCATCTAGTTTCACAAGCATTCAAGTGCATTATCAAATCCATTAAGCTTCCTTCGACCACCTTGTGAACTTCTTCGAATTATTCACGGTTAGAAATCATCCATGTTCCTGATTTTATTAATTTCCGTGAATCACTTTAGTTGTTCTTTATGTTCCCCTCTCTTTGTAGAGTATATATTCTGTAACACACACAACACATCATCATTTTTCTTGATCATTGTTGATCATCGCATCATTTCGCAACGTTCGATCTTAAGTAGATCGTACACACACAAAGTTATGTAACGCAACATATAACGTTACATAACACAATTTTTGTAACATATCAAGTCGCGTTCGGTTATTTTACATTACTTTAGTTTTACCTTGTTTCGTATATATTACTGTCGTAGGAGATCTAGTGCAGTGTTAATTTGCCTTTTATTTGTGTAATAAATAGTAATTTTAAGACTGCGTGATTTTCATTAAAACTGTCACCAAATAATTAAAAGTAAACCTATACGGCCTTACAACCCGTGGGTGGTGAAACAGTGCCGACATCTCCAAGCAAGAGAAGTTCGTCACCGACATATTTTTTGGTCCTTCGAGCCGGATCCTCCAACGACATCTCTACTAGTTAACAACACAAGCATCGAGGCGAGGTAAGTCTCCAATTTAATATCCTAATATTGTTCCATACACATACTATCATTTCCCTATCAAAAATGACTGACGCAACTCTTGGAGAATTAAAAAACAAACGTTCTCATTTAAAAGCAACAGCAACGAGATTCGCTACATATTTAGATTCACTGGGTCAGGAAATAAACACATTTGAACTCAAGAAACGACAATCGAAATTAGAAACTGTCCTAGATGAATTTAATAATATTCAAACACAAATAGAGTGCCTAGAGAAGTCAGATTATCAGGACGAATTACGGGATGAATTTGAAAACACTTATTTTAATTTACTTGGTCGCGCAGAAGAAATTGTCTTTAAGCATAAAACTGAGTCTGCTCAGGCAAAGGCCACAGAGCAAATTTCCGATTCTCAATTAGGAAATAACATTCGTCTTCCTAAAATAGAATTACCCACCTTCTCTGGTTTATATGAAGAATGGATACCATTTTACGACACTTTTCAATCTTTAATTCATTTAAATTCGTCCATACCCGATGTGCAAAAATTTCATTATCTTAAGTCTGCATTAAAGGCCGACGCATCTCAAGTGCTTCATTCTTTAGCAGTCTCCAGCGAAAATTATCAAATTGCCTGGGACATGTTGAAATCTAGGTACGACAACAAACGCATTATTATTCAAAATCACGTAAAATCAATTTTTAATCTTCCTTCTTCCATAAAGGAATCTCATACGGGATTACGTCAAATATTGGACGGAATTCTTAAACATACTCGTGCATTAAAATCGCTTGAACGTCCTGTTGAATTTTGGGACGATTTACTCATACACATCATTACCAACAAATTAGATCATTTAACCAACAAAGAGTGGGAAGACAGTTTACCTTCTTCTACCACAATTCGTACATTAAGTAACATGACTGACTTTTTAAACAAAAAATGTCAGACTCTTGAGGCTATAGATAGGAAAACTCGTAATGCAAACTTATCAAACATTTTCATCGAGAAATCATCGAAAAAGGTCTCACATGTTGCAACAAATTTAGCTTGTCAAATTTGTTCAGGAAATCATATGATCTTTCATTGCGAAAAATTTCTTAAAATGACTGTAGAAGAACGCAAGAAAGAAGCGCAAGCTAAAAAATTATGCCTCAATTGTTTACGAGGAAATCATTACATCAACCAATGCAACAGCAGCGGTTGCAAGAAATGCGAGAAGAAACATAATACACTTCTCCATTTTAATCAAATTGCAAATTATAAACAATCAACACCTTCAACAAGCAAACAACAAATAAATGCAACAATTAACAATCATTCATTTAATGATTCTCCAACGGAGGCTCTTTTATCTACCGTTGTGATAGATATTTATGATTCAAAGAACAAACCACATTCATGCAGAGCATTGCTTGACTCAGGTTCGCAATCAAACTTCATTACGAAGAATCTAGCTAATCGATTAGGATTACCGCAAATTTCTCATCATGTGCCAGTTATTGGATTAAATCAATCAGCAATGAAAGTCAAACATGTGGTCGATGCTAGAATCAAGTCTCGTTTCAATGCTTTTCAATCCATTATCAGATGTCTCATAATGGACAAAATCACGAGCAACTTGCCTCATAACTCAATAAATATTTCTTGCTTCGATTTACCGAGAAACATAAAACTCGCCGATCCTCACTTCAATCAATCCGGTCCTATTGATATGCTCATAGGAGTAGATTTATTTTGGAAGTTAATGTGCATTGGTCAAATCAAAGCAAACAGCAAACATCCTTGCCTCCAGAAGACGCATTTCGGATGGATTGTATCCGGGGCATCCACACAAGTCTACACAAATTACGGCCCTGTAGCTTGCAATCTGTCTATCAATACCACTCTAGACGAATTACTCACGTCATTTTGGAAACTGGAAAATTTCGATCGTAAAGTCAACTTCACCGCTGAAGAGCAAATGTGCGAGGAGTATTTTCTGAAAACCGTGAGGCGAAATAAAGACGGACGCTTTGTTGTCAAGCTTCCTTTCAAACAAGACCCAAATCAGTTGGGAGAATCATATAGTTTAGCTTTGAAACGATTTCACAATCTTGAACGTCGATTGTACAACAATCCTGATCTTAAAAATCAATACATTGATTTTCTAAGAGAATATGCAGATTTAGGCCACATGACTCTCTTAGACAAAACCGATTTTGAGTCTAGTGGGTCATTCGGATATTACTTGCCACATCATGGCGTCGAAAAACCATCTAGCACCACTACCAAGTTACGCGTTGTCTTTGACGGATCAGCTAAAACATCTTTAAGCACATCCATTAACGATTATTTGATGGTAGGACCTACCATGCAACAGGATCTATTCAGCATAATCACCAGATTTCGCACGCATCAAATAGTTTTTACTGCTGATGTAGCCAAAATGTACAGGCAGATTCTTCTAGATGAATCTGAACGTCGCTTTCAGAGGATTCTTTGGAGGGAGAGTATTAAAGAACCGATAAGAACTTACGAATTAGCGACTGTCACTTACGGCACCGCATCCGCGTCATACTTGGCCACTCGATGTCTTCAAAGATTAGCCGAAGAAGAAAATAGCATGTTCCCCATTGGTTCAAAAATAACAAAGAGGGACTTCTACGTGGATGACTTGATATCAGGAGCATCTACTGTTGATGAAGCAAGAAAAATCATTTCTGAAACAACGGAACTTCTGCAAAAAGGAGGATTTGAATTAAGAAAATGGATTTCAAATTGCACTGAATCACTTATTGATTTTGATGCTGCCGTTGTCGAAGAACAAATTTATTCGCTGGATAAAGAAAATACTAAGGCATTAGGACTGCTTTGGAATTCTAAAAGCGACTTGCTCCTCTTTGATTGTCCAAAAATAAGCGCAATTAGCAAAGTAACGAAAAGATCAATTTTATCATTTATCGCTAGCCTTTATGATCCTTTAGGATTAATCGGACCTGTAATCATAAACGGAAAAATCATGATTCAAAAACTTTGGCAAATGAAACTCGATTGGGATGAATCGGTACCAGTCGACATATACACACAATTCAAAAACCTTTCAAGTCAGATTGAAACGCTGTCAGTATTCAAAATACCTAGAAAGGTAATTCATACCGATAAATTTGCACGTTTAGAGTTGCACGGTTTTTGTGACAGCAGCGAACTTGCATATGGATGCTGCGTTTACATTAAAACTGTAACTCGTGAAGGAAATATTTTTTCCCATTTGTTATGCGCCAAATCAAAGGTTGCTCCAATAAAACACACGTCGCTTCCTAGACTTGAATTATGCGGAGCATTATTATTAGCAAGATTGGTTGATAAAATTTCTGAAACTATCAACGTTGAGTTCAGTAAAATACAATACTGGACAGACTCAACAATCGTTCTAGCTTGGATCAAATCGATTAACCGAAAGTGGAAAACTTTTGTAGCCAATCGTGTAAGTGAAATACGAGAACTGACAGACGTAAATTCATGGAGCCACGTGTGCTCTGAAGAAAATCCTGCAGACATAATATCTAGAGGCATGAGCCCCACAGAACTTCACAATTCTTCACTTTGGTGGCATGGTCCGGAGTGGCTCTCAGTAGATACTCTCCCGGAACTCGATGAAGAGATGCTCATGGAAACAGAAGTTCTACCAGAAGAAAAGGTTTCTATATCTTGCTTCAGTTCCAATAATAAAACCAACGAGTTATTCTTACGATATTCGTCATACATCAAGCTACTCAGGGTCACCGCTTGCTGCTTGCGTTTCATCAGCATAATCAAAAATAGTTTGAAGAATCAAGCATCAGTTCCTCGCATCAGCTACATTAACAAAGACGACATACAACTAGCACTCACTCGATTAGTGATAATCGTCCAAAGGGAATGCTTTAAGTCTGACCTAAAGCATTTAAAAGAGTCAGGGTCAGTTAATTCCAAAAGTAATCTTCTTTCATTAAATCCCTTTCTCGATCAGGACGGCGTCATCAGAGTTGGTGGTCGCCTTAAAAACTCTTCACTACCTTATTCTCAGAGACATTCAATTCTGTTACCCGCCAAACACGCATTTACATCATTGGTAATAAATTATTACCACAAGCGACAACTTCATGCTGGCATTCAAGGCACGATTGCAGCAATTCGATGTCAATTTTGGCCATTATCATTACGCAACTCAGTTAAATTATGCTTGAAGACATGCATTACTTGCTTCAAGGCGAAACCTTCACCCGAAACGCACATTATGGGTGATCTGCCAAATAGTCGTTTAGAGAAAACGAAGCCATTCGCCAACAGTGGCGTGGATTTTTGCGGACCATTTCACATTCGAGAAAACAAACGAAGAAACTGCAAGACGTATAAAGTTTACGTGTCCGTATTTATTTGTTTTGCCACAAAGGCAGTTCATCTCGAAATGGTTAATGATCTCAGCGCAGAAGCCTTTTTGAATGCGCTGAAGAGATTCATGGCGAGAAGAGGAAAAATATCAAACATCTACTCGGATAATGGTACCAACTTCGTAGGTTGCAACAACGAATTGAAGAATCTCTATAAACAATTTTCGTCGCAACAATACCAACACACATTATCAAAATACTTCTCAGAAGACAGTATCAGATGGCATTTTATCCCTCCAAGAAGCCCTCATTTCGGAGGACTGTGGGAAGCAGCCGTTAAGTCAATGAAACATCATTTTTATAGAGTTGCAGGTATTGCGTCACTTACCTATGAACAATTCCTGACATTAATTACTCAAATCGAATCAATTTTAAATTCCAGGCCTTTAACACCGATGTCCTCAGATCCTAATGATCATTCTTTCCTAACTCCTGGTCATTTTCTAATTGGAGACTGCCTCACAACTGTTCCTGAGCCTAATCTGCTGCATCTAAATACCAATCGTTTAAGCTATTGGCAGCACATCGAAAGCCTAAAGCAGCATTTTTGGAAACGATGGCACAAAGAATATTTGACGCAGTTGCAAGAGCGCACCAAATGGAAATCCCAGGGAAAGGCAAATCTATCACCAGGGCAATTAGTTGTCATAAAGGAGGACAATACACCACCACTACGATGGGTCATTGGAAGAATCGAGGAAGTTCATCCTGGTTCCGATGGTGTCATCAGAGTGGCTACCGTTCGAGTTGGACAAACTGTCATCAAGAGGCCTTCTACAAAATTGTGTATTATGCCATTTTAATACGTATTGATCATTTGTAATTAGTTACATGTTTTATCATTCAAACATTTTTTATTTAGTTATAACATTTTAATATGCATTTTATTAATCATTACTATTTAATTTAGTTGTATATTTTAACACGCATTTTTCTTAATCATTAATTTTTATTTAGACATAATATTTTCATATGTATCTTGTCCTATCATTTTAATTTAGTTTTGCAATTTAAACTTGAGTCAATCGATCATATTTATACGCATAAATTATTTTTGGTATGTATGTATTGATCAATTGCATTTAATTAGTTTTGAAAGCCAGGTCTTTCAAGGCGGCCGGTATGTTTAGGATCATATATTTATAGAATACTTAGTTTAATCACCATAAAAATATTTACGCATTTTTCACATCGTCGGACAGTCCTTCCGAGTAAATCTCATTTGGAATTTTTGGCTTTACCTTTCTGCGTATCACTTAATATTAATCTAACACATAAAAATCTATTATTTTTTATCCGAATACGCTGAACATCAAATCACTTAAGTGCAACAACTTAAGTTCCAGATTTTCTACGAACAAATATGACCTATCTAGTGTCTGATTCCTCGTAGTTTAAATCTTATCCATTTTTTGGCTTCTACCCTTGTTAGAACGCAGGTTGCTTGTTAATCTCATACCTCTTAATTTCTCCGTATTAGATAATACACGTGCGACACGCATAAAACGTCCCACACCTGCATCGAAGGATTAGAGTACCATGTTTTTACCTTCGCGGAAGACACTCGCTCATCTAGTTTCACAAGCATTCAAGTGCATTATCAAATCCATTAAGCTTCCTTCGACCACCTTGTGAACTTCTTCGAATTATTCACGGTTAGAAATCATCCATGTTCCTGATTTTATTAATTTCCGTGAATCACTTTAGTTGTTCTTTATGTTCCCCTCTCTTTGTAGAGTATATATTCTGTAACACACACAACACATCATCATTTTTCTTGATCATTGTTGATCATCGCATCATTTCGCAACGTTCGATCTTAAGTAGATCGTACACACACAAAGTTATGTAACGCAACATATAACGTTACATAACACAATTTTTGTAACATATCAAGTCGCGTTCGGTTATTTTACATTACTTTAGTTTTACCTTGTTTCGTATATATTACTGTCGTAGGAGATCTAGTGCAGTGTTAATTTGCCTTTTATTTGTGTAATAAATAGTAATTTTAAGACTGCGTGATTTTCATTAAAACTGTCACCAAATAATTAAAAGTAAACCTATACGGCCTTACAACCCGTGGGTGGTGAAACAGTGCCGACATCTCCAAGCAAGAGAAGTTCGTCACCGACAGTTCTCATAGGTCAGATATTTTAAGGGGTGTGGCTGAAGTAAACTCAGACTTGGAAAAGCTATTCTCAACTGAGACTCGTCATTGTCTTTCACTAAATCCGGATAAGTCAAACGTTTTGGTCTTTGGGAGAGCTAAATCGCGCATCTCTGCTCTCGCTCACGTGACAATTCGAGTAGGTAATTTCTCCCTTTCTCTAGTAGATTGCGCCAAAAACCTTGGTCTGTATCGTCATACGAATTTACGTTTCAAAACCCATGTTAGTAAATTAGTGCAGAGAGCTTATGGTAGGTTGAAGGTTTTATATGGCAGTAAAGAAATCTTAAATTCAAACTTGCGAAAAATGCTGTGTGACTGCCTTGTTTTATCACAGTTTAATTACTGTGATGTGGTGTATGGTCCCTGCCTTGACAGTACTGACGCAAGAAGAATACAGTTAGTTCAGAACTCCTGTTTACGCTTCATCTTCGGACTTAAGCGCAGGGACCATATCACACACACTTTCGCCACAGATCGTTGGTTAAACATGACCAAGAGACGTGAGTTTCATGCTGGAACTTTTTTTTTTTAAATTATGTTGAACAAGGTGCGCAAGTACCTGCATGAAAGAATTTCATACCGAACAGACATCCATAACTTAAATATAAGAAATAAAGGTTTACTAACACCTCCTCTTCATCGAACGTCAATGTTTCAACGTTCATTTTCTTACAAGATTGTTAAATTCTATAATAACATCCCTTTTCCTTTTAAAGTTAGTACCTTAACAACTTTTAAACGTCTGTTTCGGGCTGATCTACTTAGCATGTAATTCGACTTGCTGTGTTCTGCTTCTGCATTTAATTCCTTACTTTCAGTTAATGAGAACAGGCTAAAATTTATTCTGTTGGATCGACGTAAATCTGTTACTAGCCTTGCTTTATTTTCATCTTATTACTTTCTTTTTCATTTCCTTTCTCTACTGTTTTATTTTCTCTTCTTCTTCGCTTTCGCTGTTATTGTCTTTATTTTCTTCTTTGTCTTATTACTCTATATCGGGGCGATAATTGTATTATATTCCGACATTCAAAGTTGATTTATTTTGATTTAATTTGATTTAATTTAATTCAATTCGATTTAATTTGATTTTAATTTGATTTAAATTGATTAAATTTGATTTAATTTGATATAATTTGATTTAATTTGATTTCATTTGATTCTAATTTGATTTAATTTGAGTTAATTTGATTTAATTTGATTTAATTTAGTTTGATTTAATTTAATTTTAATTTAATTCTCAAGGTTTCGGAGGTATAGCAGTGGGGTTTCTAAAAATCCACTGAACCGAAACCTGTTGACCATTTATTATTATTGCATGTTTCTATAATATTAAGTTACACAATTCTGTGTTCTTACTGTACTTACTGCTAATCGTTGGTCAATAAACCATTATTATTATTATTTCTGAATCCCGAAGTCGTAACAGTATGCATTATTTCATGTCAGTATGGCAGGCAAACATTCCAGGGCAGGTTCAGACTCACTTGGTGCCCCTTTAGCTACGGCCCTGGGTTTAAACAAAATGTTTCTTTTAAGTAAGTGGTGTAACTGCTGTAAGAATAAGTTGAGGATTGTCTAAAAATCAGATCAACTTCCGTCAAACTTCCTTGTGCAGAGTGGACCATTTCTGATGGTTTTTCAAGGTTATTTAAAGGAGTCTTATTGCCAAGCAGCCAAGCGCGGATAATTTTTCAACTCGCGAGACGTCCCAACGTTTCTTTAAATCCTCCAGATCTATGTGGCGATCTTCCTTGGGAGTTATTTTCCTTTTCAGCAACTCGTCCTCTTGTTCTAGTGGAATTGCCAGTGGCTCTATACCATGTAGTAGCAATTTGACCACCCATTTATTTGTGTTTAGAATTCAAGTAACTTACCTATTTGAGTATCCCTCGCGAAAATGAATGGTGATTTGAGGTATTTCTTCGACTGAAGATAACGTCTAGAGACATTTTAGGAAGGGTTAAGACTTTCCCTGTTTTCCCCCAGATACAATTTTTTACTTTTACAATTCTGCCGACATTTTCGCTCTAAAACATATTCGTATACGGTTTTCTTCTCTTTTAAAAGCACAATTTTTAGACCGACTTGGACTGCTTTTGGATATCCTGTGTTACGGTTTGGAAAACCGCTTCTCGGGAAACAACCTGTATATTAAGCTTGAGTCGCATTTATTCTCGATTGCGCAATATTAGGATACCGCGTGCGTGGGAAAGTGCGTCATGCCGCACCTACTTCGTCGTTTAGAAGCAGTTTTTTTTTACCATCGCCTCCACCATCTCACGCTTTGTACTTTACGCAAACGCTTTAGTGCATTCGTTTTAAAATACTCCCGCCATGAAATGGTGTAAAATTTTCGAGGCATCGGCACTTTTATTTTGTGGTTTAATTTAATAACTAAACAGAATTGCCTCATCTTTTGTAAACGTTTCATCTGTTTCGCGAGAACCGTCCGGAATTATTGTTCCAAGCAGGCAGTTATAAAATTTCCGCCGCCGATTACTTTATGTTAATGACAGTTCTTTGCGAGTTAATATTTCGACCGCCAGAGTAAATTGGCCTCACATACGACCTTTGGTTTTTCTTTACACGTCATGGTGATACTCCTTGGTTCCTGCAGAGGTCACGATGTTTTCGATTCGCGCAAACCCTTCCTTCGTACGTTTGGGGGCACGGTTGGTTTTGCTTTATTAACTCGTGGCGTGTCGGAAGTTAGTCAGTCGTTTTGTGATATCCCCAGCATCTGGTGGTGTTGTTAGTAGAGGGCGCGGCTCCATTCTTGCGTCGTGGCCGTCGTAAAGGTCGGTTCACATTTTGGTTTGGTTTTCGGAAGGAACCTCGTCGTACGAAGGCGAACTATCGTTGGTTCTGGCCGATTTGGCGCTGGTGGAACAAGGAGCTCGTTCAAAGTTTGCGATCGTTTCGTGTTCGAAGTGTCAACAATTTTTATGTTTAGTTCTGTACAATGACCAATTTTCTTTTTCCATCTCTGCCAGTGCCTATAAAAGCCTTTTATTCCGCAAGCGGTGGGTGCATTGTCGAGGTGTAACAACACACCTTGAAATTTTCCGTGCATGATAAAAACCTTTGATGTTGGCTGCCCTCCGGTAACGACAGACGATGTTTATAGAGGATTACACGAGTATTGCATAATTCTGAAAAATATTGCACTTTGTCTGCGCAAAGCCGTCTTTTTTTCCTCGAACATCGCCCAAGATTACCCATAAAATCCGTCGGCGGCCGAATAAACCAGTCTGCTCGTCGTATATTAAACCGCACTAAACACAAAGAGACGCGCTGGTAGCAGATTTTATGACCCAATCCGGGGGATAAAAACTCAGATTCATCAAATTATACGTATACATAATCTCCATTCGAGATAACAACGTTGCTCGCCGTCGCGCGTCGGCTCGTTTCGGTAGATACGACTCTGACGACGACGACGACGCAGCGATACAATTATTTAAATGAAGACGCGCCATCTAGCGGATGTCGCCATTAAGACGCTAAATGCGCACGTAATTCTTCTTTGAGCCCGTAGAACGTTTTTAAGAGAGACTAGAGGACGAGGTGATAAATCGCGCGTGTTAACGAAATAATTAAGCGAAATTGAGTAGGGTGAGGCTCGAGATTAAACTTAGAGGATAACGTTAAAAATGGCGGCCGGGAATAATCGTAAATTTCAACGTTTTATTGATGAACCTTTTCGCCTCTCCATCATCATACCCCATCATCAATTGTCGCTTTACCGGCGGCACGATAAACCCGACGGTTCATATACTCGCACCGAGAGGCATTCGTATGTTAATGAAGGGACGGGCGGTCGGGTTCACATAAATCGAAGAAATCGTCCCGTATAAAGCAATCCCCGAACATTATCGAGTTATACGACCCTGCCGGATAAGTTGCCGCAAATTGCGAAATAACAAATAATTTGAGGTTAACAATAGCCTCTGGTTGAAACCCTGATCTGTTAACTATTGTGTGCGTTAGTTGACTCAATACCAGTCCCAACGATAAATATTACGCAGAAATAACCGCTTTTAGGAGAAAGACCTGTTTCCGATTGGCAAATTAGCTAACGCGAACCTATCAAATAAAAATTTTAAAATGGCTCAGCCAGTAGGATTTGTGTTCAATAATTTAAACAGAACTTAGAAAGCTTGAAAAAAAGATGAGACCTACAGAAACCTCTCCGTTTTGGCCACACATTATTCCTCCTATAAAATCAGATGCCTATTAAACTAAATACATAAATAAATATATTTCCACGTTTAGCTTTATGAAACTGCTGAAATGTATGCACGTGATTGATCCATTAAGGTCGACTTCAAAAACGTTTATCAAACTTATTAAACTATTAAACCGTTAAAATAAATTTTGCTTTACCTTCAACACGCGTGTAATCACGGCGACGTTTAATTTTAACGGATGATTAACGCTACCGGCCAAACATTTTTGAATTGGGCCATTAATGTCGATATCCCTTAATGTATGACGCCCTGTTATGATATCGGCTATAAACGCAGTTGATGATCAATAATTTTGAAATGACTCGACCGGCGGGATTGCTTTTTCACCTGCCTAGGTCCAAATCCAACTAAACTAAGGAACAGGAAATACAACGGACTTGCCGCATAAAACAAACGGAATCCGATGGAAAAGATGCTCCCGCGTGATCGATTGTTTTAGACGTTCCGCTCTCGTGCTCTTCTAATTAATTATCGTTCGGCTTGGCAGCGAAGGCCAAGGATCGTAAATACTTGATTCAAACCTTTCCCTCTCGACGGTTCCGGAGGGGCGGGGGCGAAATTCGGTGCTCGACGCTCCGATTTATCGAACCATCTCGCGAGGACGCGCGATAAAATAAATTCCGGCTTCGATTGGGACGGCGCTCCGCATTTTGGTAGGTTAAGGTCGAAGAAGGAATCGACGTCGGTGACTTGGATAAATGATAAGATGGAAGAAATCTTCAAGAGAACTGTACGTGTAGAGTTTTTCAAAAAAATTGCACAAATTTGTGCCGCAATATTATAAGACACGTTAATTAAGAAACAAGTGTGTACGAAATGTTAGGATTTCTGGGTTCCAGCCAATTACCTGCGCTTCGTCTGTCAGTCACGCACAGACAACGCCGCCGCTCGTGGAAACGTCGAACTTCAATCAATGTGCTCGTACCAATGGTCGCTCGCGCACCGATGACCTTAGAGAAGGTACGTCGCTCACTTAGCATTGACCACGAGGAAATGGAATTCCAACGGCATATTCAAAACGTACACTCTCTCGGTAGGAAAAGTGGACGCGAAAGAAAAGCGCGGAAAAGAAGAAGCGGATTCCTCTGTCAAAACAAAGAAATCAATTACAAGCACGGCTCATGCTAACATTGCAATCTATTTGATTATGTTTTTCAATGCAGAAACGGTTTATCCGCTCGGAAGAATTTGCTTAAAATAAAACAGCCGACACTTCAGAATTCCAGAACTGAATTTTGCAGCAGAATTATGCACAAATTCCATAACATTGTAAATTGATTATTGTTGTATCGTTTTTTTTTTCTAACGGGACTCAATAAAAGACATTTATTATTATTATTAAAAAAAATAAATTTCAACGAAGAACGGAATATGTAACTAGGTTAGAGAAAATTGCAGGAGAAGAAGTGGAAGACCCCTTTTCGTACGCTTGCAAGCGCTTTTAAGCACTTTGCTCCATCTTGATTCTCACGCAAATGGGGGACAACAGATGATGCGTAAAAAATCATTAATCGAGTGCATAATTGGGTGCAGTATTGCAACTTCCGCAGACTTGACCTCATTCTTCCCCGCGGCGCGCCGTGTGCACAATTCTTGGAAATTCTGCCGAAGCTATTTTATGAATCTGACCTACGTAGTTCGTGTTTTGAAACGTCGTAACATTATTTAATCGTATTTTAATTTTTATTTAGACATAGCATCTCTACGTACTGAATATTCGAACCTTTACAGAAGCATGGCGAAATCTTCGCGTACGCCCTGGAACATTCGAATGATGTATGTATAGGAGGCGTAGCTTCTTCGAGAACTCTGTAACATAGAACAGTCGCGAACATTTCCAACAATTGCAAAGAAAATCCGATTGATGAGATAGAAGGCGCCACTCCACGACGACTCGACGTCCGCCTCCAAATGCGGAATTTATTGGCATCCCAACTCAAGACTGTAACAATTTGTTTGTACAATTACGGTGACTTTAGACGGTTTAACGTAAACGTTCTTCAAATCTTTTTCCTGACAGGCAATCATATCAATGTATAGAACTACGAAAAAACGTAAAAAAGTTATACATACACCTGTTTTCGTTGTCTTTTATTGTCACCAATTGTGAAGTCTTAAGTTAATCCTGAAACGTCTGCGTTCTTGAAAAAACCGAACTCGGGGGGGAGCCTTGACGATTAATGATGTGCAAATCCAAGCTATTACAGCCGGCGGAATTACGCCGTAATCCGGACCGGACGAAATTGAAACCCGGCCGGCGAGGGGCGACGGGGGCGGCGGCGGGCGTTAATTCTTGCAAATTTTTGCCGCGCCGCTTCTTCGCCGAATAAATCAACACGATAGGAGCGCCAAAACAAGAGAGAACCGAGCGACTCGAACAACTGTTGCACGGTGTTTCCTGTGTTTCGGAAGCTTCATTAAAAAAAAAAACTTTGAATTTGCATGGAATGCAGGGACGGACCGTTAATCGAACGAGTAAGTAGACAGAAGGAACGAATGCCACGGTGACTAATGAAGTGAGGAAAAGATGATGTAAGAATCCAGATTCTTATCGCTATTTTTTTGTGATGCAGTGTATTTTATTTAATTAAGGCCCGATTTCATAATCTCTCACGTTCTCAAAAAGTCACATTCTGATGTATAAATAACTATGTTTTCGCTTCTATCGGAATGTGACTTTTATGTTAAAGTCTCCTTTAAGCCCAGTTTTACAATGACGGTTTAACTTTGAGCAGAAGCTTAAATCCAGTTGTTGAAATAATTGTTGCTAAGGTCCAGTTTTACAATTGCAGCTCAACTTTGAGCTGAGGTTTAAACCCTTAGCAACGATTATTTCAACAATTGTTGTGAAGGATTTAAGCTTCGGCTCAAAGTTGAACCGTCATTGTAAAACTGGGCCTAAGAGTTTAAGCCTCAGCTCAAAGTTGAGCCCCATTTATAAAACTGGACCTTAGTTCGATTATAAAATCGGACCTAACATGACTGACATGATTGGAAAAACAAATTAACCACGTACCGCTGCGAGGTCATACAATGAAAGCATTAGTCAGCTTGCAATGTGGCACGAAATGAGCTCATACTATTATGTTAAAAAAGTTTGCATTGTGCCATGGCTTTTGCAGAACACAAAACATCGTTGAATCAGCGGTGAGTTTGGGAAAGCTCCATGCGCTACCCTGGTGCAGCTTTCAGTGCCAGGGAGTTCCAAGAAATCCGGAGGGGCTAGCTTTGGCTACTAACGAATAGGGCAAGAGAAGAAAGCTCGAGGAGTTCCGAATATGACTTAGGCGTGGCAGGCGTTTTAAATTTCCTCGCCGTAAAGTTTTCAAAATTCAAAATTTATTCTGCCAGTCAATTTTCTTGATTTAATTTAAATAAAGTGTAACTAAGAAGCATCCAAGACTGGCGAGGGTGGGTTTGAATAAAGTATAGTCGTTTAAAATGTAGCAGCCAACAAAGATTGTTAGAAGTAAAGTGATGTTTGTTGACCTTCTTTTCTCTCTTTCATACTCCAGTTTTAATTTTATGGTTTATGAGATTCGTATGCATTTGACATCACGATTGTCTTTTTGTTTAGGAATTAATTTATCAAAGAAACAAAAACTTGGTATAATCTCGGTTACATAACACGTAGGAGATTTCCGTTGGCTGTTAGTCTTATCTCTGATGGTCCGGTTAATGAACGGTCTCGGTTATGGGATATCCGAGGCTGACCAGACAAAGCTTTTGCCTCTTAGGCGTGTGTGCGACCCGGCGAAAGGCAATTAACGTCCGCCCGTCGACCGACATTAAAGCTCGGCGGCGGCGGCGGCGGCGAATTTCCGCGCTTTCAAATTACCACCCGAAGCTCACCACTATTAGAGGGATAAAAGTCCTCCGAATTGACGTGTCTGGAATTATGCCTGAAGTCTAGCTCGACTATTCACCGGAAGCTTTTTAATTGAATCTTCACATCCCCCCGCCCCCACCCCTTTATCCACGTCTGGCACAGCCGCGCTTTAATTTGCGACTTCTAAATTCATCCTTTCGTCCGCTAATTTTCAATATTCAAACAAGTTTTCGCTCGGCCGCCAGACTGTTTGTCCTATATAAACACGGACGGCAGTTTTGCACACGCGTGATTAACTGCGCCGCTGCACAGGCCAAGCTTTTAATGGAGCCGGATGAAATTGTTTCCAGATTAAAACCGGCTTTTATTTTATTCCAAACAAGCCAGCTTTTTAATTAACGTGATTCTCTCCGCGTTTTCGCTGCAAGCGATTGTACACACACGTACAGGCTAACCGTGTCATTTCGATTCGGTTTTAACAAGATCCTATAAAACGTTATTGAGTTACGGCGAGCGACGGGGAGGCGGGGTGGAGGGGGTTTGCACTACTTCACCTTCTCTTTACCGACCTGCGCAGGCAGATTCTTAAGGGATTCGCTGGCGCAGAGTTTGATAACAAAATTTTCCACATTGATTATTCGAACAATTGTGTATCAAACAAATATAAAGTAATAACAGTAAATAAGAGAGTGGTTTAGAAACAAGCAATTGAAAAATCTTTTACCACAATCATCCAAAAATACGTATTTCGACAGCTAAGCTTGGAACGCGCGGATTTTGCCTTCACTAGTTGGTACCCTTGGATGTAATTAGGTTGGCGTCGCCCTCCGTGCATGATTGATTTAATGGGCAATCGTGGTAGACGCACGTGTACCTCCGAATGAATTGAATTGTGGTGTAACTGAAGGAATATCGCTTTGTTATCTCGCTGACCAGTCGACTGTTTTGCGGCGGTTTTTATTTACGTTCAATTTCGCGAGCGGGTTTACAATTCAATTCAATTCAATCGGCCTTGTTTTATGTAAACTAGTTTATGACGCATGGAATCCACGCCAATTATCATATTTCAAGTACCGTTTAAGTCACCCTTCACGAAACAATATTTCGATCTTTTTTGTTTCGTTTTTCAATTACCTGATTGTGCGTCTTGGTGGTCTTCCCCACTTTTTTTTTCTCCTTGTGAGAAAGGGAACATTCCTTCCTCTATCTGTTTCAAGACATCAGTGCGTTAGACGCACGAGTTCCTCGGAATGAATTGATTGTGAATTTGTGCTTCGTGTAATTGAAGAAATATCGCTGTGTAGCGGATTAATGAAGGTCTCATAGTGAAGCTGAAATTGTTGGATTGCTAGCAACTAGTTTTGTATACCGATGCGGGTGGATCATTGCGTCTAACGTCTTCGTTGGTGCCGCCGCTTACACCGTAAGGTAAACCGGTGCCATTTTGTTTTGTAAGTTTTGAGTGTAATTTCTCCTTCGCTTATTTTTGACTTGTCTTTCCTCCTCGAGATTATATTCTCCTGGCTGTTTTTTCCCTAGGTTTGGTTTTGTGTCCCTGTTGCGGATCTTAGAGGCCGGAAGGTTTGGCTAAACGAACGCCGGAATCTATTACGCAGCTGCTGTGGTGAAGAATTACGTTGTCGAGCGTCGTTCAGCGTCGCCGATTTTATTCCCCTGAGTGTTTTTCCCACAGGGTTCCGTGTTTTGTGTCGCTGTTGCGCGTCTTCGAGCCCGAACGTTTTTGCTAAACGAACGCCGGAATACACGACGCAGCCGCTGTAGTGAAGAATTACCTCGATGAGCGTCGTCCAGCGTCGCCGACCATGTTTAAGACGTCGGGAGAGGAGAAGTCACTTTCGCTTTTACATCTTTTTCTTATTGCGATGTGCTACCGTTTTCATATACACATCGGCTTTGATTATTTCATTTCAAATTCAATATTCAAGACAATAAGTTAATATTGTTGTTGTTAATCGAAGCCGGTTCACCTAAGGTACGCGTGTTTGCAATATTCAGACCCGCTGATCTATTTATGCCTTGAACAAATATCTCGCTGACCAGTCGACTGTTTTGCGGCAGATCAATTTTGCGAACGGGTTTCGATTTCAATCGGCCGAGGTAAAGTTTTCTTTCTTATTTCATGTTAACTAATGTGTGACGCATCAAGCCCATGCCAATTATCATATTTCAAGTAGCATTGATGTCAGCCTTCACGAAACAATATTTTGACTTCAATAAACGTATATATTTTGTACATTTCGGTCTGTTTTGTTTCTTAATTGCTGATTGCGCGTGATAGTCTTCCCCCCTGAAATTATAATTATTGTATTTTTCTTTTGCTTTTAATTTTTTAAATAGAGCACAGCTCCTGGGTTTCTTCTCATAACCAAAAGCTCATCGGAAAGTTTTTATAGTGCCAGAAAGGTTTTATTAAAGGGTCTATGGGACATGTTAATGGCAGTCTGATGGAAACATAACGCATATGAAAGTCATTTACCTAACATTATACGCCAGCCTTTTTCCCCGAGTCCCGCAAGGACGATATCAATCTAAATTACATCAACCCTCCTCCCTCGCGCACATATTTCCAGTTCCAGCGCTGAAGAGGGCTGATTGTTGGCGCGTACTAAAACTCATCGCCCTCCCTTTAAGATCATTACGGCTTTTACATATTTGTCTTCCGTACCCGAATGAAATTGAAAAAGAAAAAAAAAACTCCAAGCCTAAAATGAATTTACGGGCATTGCGTGAATGTGACTATTTAATTTGGACGGAATTGCGACAGAGACGGCCCTGAATTCGCGTCGTGATTTACGTCTCCGATATTATTAGCTCTTCGAGAGTTGGCGCGCGCCGCGATTCCGTTTTTAATAAAACGGTCTCGTGTTATTGGGGAAACTTTTGCCGTAGTTTAAGTCGCATCACGTTCCGAACAAATGAATAACTGCGGAACGTCTCTCGCAGCTAACCGTTCCCGATCCGGATTAATTTCAGACGCCTCAGTTTCATTTGTTTCGAACTGATTCGTGACAAGCAATGGTTCGCAGTGTCGCATCGCTTGGTGTACACTGTCACTTTATAGTAACTTCTTTTTTTGTTGGCTGCCGCTTTCCTTTCTGAAGTGCGAAATTGTGAAATTACGACTTGATAAATTGCAATGTACTATACTAATTTATAATAATTATGGTGTGGTGAGCGGAGCAGTACTACATTTTTAGATTTTAGATCTTTGATTATATTTTTAGACTTGGTATTCTTTAATTTTTATATGTAGCCTTTTTATGTATTTCATATACTAATGAATTGATGCATTGTGGTTTTCGGATGGTCGAATTATCTCGCCGGTGAAAAATAAAGAAGACTCACACGGAACCCGCCACTGGTTCGAAGCGTGCCCGTGGAATCACGCTACGCAACTCATTTCCGAGGACGAGAAAAGAAAAGATGGAAGTGTCTTACTCAAGCCCTTCGAGGCGGAAAGCCGATGGAATGGCCACAGCAGTTCGAAAATGGGAACACTCTAACCTTTTTTTTTTTTTGCACGAGGATAATGTGTCGCCTCTAGAAGTTTAGAACAATGCTCACGCAGTTAAGCGAAGCGGCCATCACCATGCACCGAATCGGCCGGTAAAAATCTGCCCGGGGCTACTTGCTAGAAGGAAGAAAACGTGTGAAATTAACGACCGCGAGCGGTAAACGCCCGTGGATAACAACCAAGTAACAAAATGGAGAATCAACATGGCGCTTACCTTGCTAAGGTACAGCAAGCCACAAATAGAATCGCACGTCCTTCAAAACCGATCAAGTGGTTCGAAAACCTTCTGGGAATACAACGACGAAGTAATTAAAATCCGATCACGTTGCTGATCAATCAATAAAACATCCAAAAATCATATACAGGTCACGACGCGTTCAAAAACGTGACCAATACTACACCTCACAGCATACTTTTTGGCCGTCGAAAGGTATGTGAGTCACTCTGTCGCAGTACTGTAACGAGCGTCGGTGAGACTTGAAAAATACCCAAGTGATTCATCGCCTTCCGCACAAAGTTTAGCGAACGACTCATTTCACCGAAGGCTGTACGGAGAGCTTCCGCGAACGTCAACGGCGTGCGCGGATTCCCGAAAGCTTTCACCATTCCGTGAGTAAGCCTGACTTAAACAATCTAAAAATAGATCGCCAAGTATGGCTCCGGAGTTCCTATAAAACGACACTGAACGATGCAAACGGGGTAGTAGTACGGCGACTCAGCGGTATAGACTACTTTGGGTCTATTAGCTATTTATGAGTAGTGTGTTGTGTAACTCTCCACCAGATAATGTCATAAATCACACCTATTGTTCTTTTTATTAATTATTTATTTGTTACCTTAATAAATGTATTCTCCATTTTGAGTTCGCCTCTTATTACGGCTAACCCTCAAAATTAACCGTAACGTAACACGCCTGAACGGTCCAGTGGTGAAGGACCGGCCTTGCAATCGTAAAGTCGTGGGATCGCATTTCTCGAGGGTTGTTACTCACTTCAGGTACCCTTTAGTGTTGGGGAGAAAATTCGACACTTCAACGGCGAGGAGGTTTGGAAGTAACAAAGCTATGGAACACTTTACACACAAAAAAATACACTCCCCCCTCCTCCTGAGGTCCTGACAAGTCTATGACTAGGACCCCGTTGGGCAAACACCACAGATAAAAAAAAAACAATGCCACCTAACCTCGGGAGAGGCGCTACCAGCAACCACCCGCAATGCACCCAACACTCACGCACTTAGAAAAGCCTACCCGACCGAAACTGTCAATGCGAAATTCGAAGGTAACCCTTTTGTACCCTTTTGTTATTAGAATGTAATTTAAAGGCACAGTTTTCCTAAAATTTTTTATTACGTTTTGCATTCACAACCGGTTTCGTCAACCACTTGAAAAAGTCCCACGTGACGAAACCGGTCGTGGATGCAAAATATTTTTGCGGTTTGAATGGATCTTTTCATACGAAAGTTATAATTCACTCTTAAAAAAATGTTCATTTCGTTTAGGGGGTTTTAACGCTACGCTAAATTTAAAGATTAAGGGTCGTTTTCATAATTTAAAGTTACTTTAACCTAAAAAAAAAATACATTTGTTTCCTTATTCTTAAGGTGACTTTAAATTAAAGCTTCCTTAGAGACTTTAGATTATGAAAACGGCCATAAATTAAATTTAAATTAAAGTTACGGCTAAAGTTGCTATGGATTAAATTGTCTTTTACAAGTCACAAAGCGCGTTGGCTTAGTTAAATAATTCGTAGAGCCACTCGCTTGCTTGCAAAACCGAACACAAAAAATTAATTAATGTTTTATATTACTATTAATGTGCTTTGGCTCTACGTCCGAGGCCAACAGTCGCAAATATTCTAACTCACTGCGCGATTGCTAATCACTGATTGATTCAAGCTGATAACTTAACTGTGACTGCCTTGTAATCGATGCTGACCCAATTGATCTACAAATTTCCCTTTTTAAACTATCCGTACAGGATGTGACAAAGAGCATTTTGTATCAATTCTGGTTCAAAGGTCGATGGTAAAAAAATACATTTGTTTCCCTATTCTTAAAGTGACTTTAAATTAAAGCTTCCTTAGAGACTGATTATGAAAACGGCCAAAAATTAAATTAAAATTAAAGTTACGCCTAAATTTAGCATGGATGAAATTGTCTTTTACAAGTCACAAAGCGCATTGGCTTAGCTAAATAATTCGTAGAGCCACTCGCTTGCTTGCAAAACCGAACACAAAAAATAATTAATGTTTTATATTACCATTAATGTGCGCTTTGGCTCTTCGTCCGAGGCCAACAGTGGCAAATATTCTAACTCACTGCGCGATTGCTAATCACTGATTGATTCAAGCTGATAACTTAACTGTGACTGCCTTAAAATCGATGCTGACCCAATTGATCTACAAATTTCCCTTTTTAAACTATCCGTACAGGATGTGATAAAGAGCATTTTGTATCAATTCTGGTTCAAAGGTCGATGGTAAAAAAATACATTTGTTTCCCTATTCTTAAAGTGACTTTAAATTAAAGCTTCCTTAGAGACTTTAGATTATGAAAACGGCCATAAATTAAATTTAAATTAAAGTTACGCCTAAATTTAGCATGGATTAAATTGTCTTCTACAAGTCACAAAGCGCATTGGCTCGGCTAAATAATTCGTAGAGCCACTCGCTTGCTTGCAAAACCGAACACAAAAAATAATTAATGTTTTATATTACCATTAATGTGCGCTTTGGCTCTTCGTCCGAGGCCAACAGTGGCAAATATTCTAACTCACTGCGCGACTGCTAATCACTCATTGATTCAAGCTGATAACTTAACTGTGACTGCCTTGTAATCGATGCTGACCCAATTCATCTACAAATTTCCCTTTTTTAAATTATCCGTACAGGATGTGACAAAGAGCTTTTTTTATCAATTCTGGTTCAAAGGTCGATGATAAAAAAATACATTTGCTTCCTTATTATTGACTTTAAATTAAAGCTTTCTTAGAGACTTTAGATTATGAAAACGGCCATAAATTAAATTAAAATTAAAGTTACGGCTAAAGTTAGCATGGATTAAATTGTCTTTTACATGTCACAAAGCGCATTGGCTTAGCTAAATAATTCGTAGAGCCACTCGCTTGCTTGCAAAACCGAACACAAAAAATAATTAATGTTTTATATTACCATAATGTGCTTTGGCTCTTCGTCCGAGGTCAACAGTCGCGAATATTCTAACTCACTGCGCGATTGCTAATCACTGATTGATTCAAGCTGATAACTTAACTGTGACTGCCTTGTAATCGATGCTGACCCAATTGTTCTACAAATTTCCCTTTTTAAACTATCCGTACAGAATGTGACAAAGAGCATTTTCTGTAAATTCCGGTTCAAAGGTCGATGTATCAAAACTGTGAGTGTCTCGTCGGAAAACGTTTAATGAGCGAGCGCGTTAATCCCCTCGAATGAAATACGATCCGCTGGTGTAGCATTGTAAGTAAGGTTAAACGACTTGGTTTTCATTTGTCAGCATGGAATTCCGTTAATTTTGCGTACGCTTCAAAGTCCGAAAAGAATCTTGAATTTTTCTACCGAAACTGTTGGAGATGTTTACGGATCCGTCCAACTTTGGACACGTACTATGCGAAATCGATATTCGAAGTGAGACCCTCGTTAACCGGGTCGCATAGTTTCGGCGATGGGATTTTTCGGCCGTAAACCCCCGAGACGGGGCCGCGCATAACTAAAATTTTATTAACGGACGTCTCTCTGCCCGCGAGGCGACCGACGATCCTTCAGAGTTATGGCCCTTGAGAAACGGCCGCGACACCATCCATAATGAAATTTTATTGTTTGTGAAAATAATCCTGTCGAGTTATAAAAATGACATACAGCATGGCAGGAGGGTTGATTTAAGAAAATCTACTGCAGCATCAAACTATACATATCACATGCGCCTGTTCAGATCAGCTAACACATCCGTTTCGGGTGCAATTCAATTAAATTTGCAATTTAGACTGCACCTACGTGACGAGGAAGGTCATTAAATGTTAACGTGTAATTACAAACGTAGGTTTTACTAGGTCAACTTATTTCCGTGGCGTATCATGGGGGGCATGAATATGTTAAACCAAAGCATTACATTTTTTTATGTAGTTGCATATTCCTCTGGTAATAAAATGTACATGATCGGTTGAAATATTTAGTTTAAAAGAATAACCAGTTATTGAAAGAAATACAAAAACAGTGAATCAAATGAAAGAGTGAAGTAAGCTCCTAATACATATGCACAGTTCTATTAAAGTCTGAACGACAGAAGGATAAATGCCGGACGTAACGTTCTAAATAACGAAGTGACTTTAATATGCTCCTCAAGCTTTTTATCCCACTTCTGAATCTTCACTCTCTCCAATGCCGTATTAAATAAAAAACTCCGTAACAAAGACAAATAACTTTTATTATGAGATCTTAATACCGAGGAGTCTCAACTTTTGTTGGCAGCCTCGACGTACATGTTTCTTCTGCCTGGAGTCATTACAACTGAAGGACTTGAACGATGAGCGATTTCAAACAAAGAAAGAAAGCAAGCAGGGACAATAATATTTTTCCGTGAAGTGGAGATCGATGGGGCTTGCTCAGAACGAACGAACACGTCGGCCTAGTTTCCGGGACAAAGTTTACAAACGTCGTCCTCTTGAATCCTGAAACAAATAAAACTCCTCGCCGCATCTAGGACAGACAGAACGGCTGGCCGTACTCTGCACGTTTGTCTTCAAACTTCCAGATGCGTCGTTATAAAGTTACAACGAGCTATTGTGCACTCCATAATACGACACGGTTGTAAACAGTGTGAATCTCCTTCTTTCCTGACTTGGATATTATATTAAAACATTATGGGAGACTTATGACGATGACATCTGCGGAGTGATGGTGGAAATCAGGATGTTTGGTTCATCTACTGCCGCAATTTGGTGTTTGCAGAGTATAGGGCTTAGACCAGCTGATAAGCGTTTAGTTTACTATTTAAAACTTCATTCTTTAATTAAAAAAAAAAAAAAAAAAAAAAACAGTACTAATAATCTCGAGTCAACACTCATATTATCTTTATGTTCTAAATTCGTTTAATTGACAAAATTGTTTAGTTAGCATTTCACAAGTACGGTCACCGACGCAGGCTTAATTTGTCCAGCATGAATTGCCGACATCTGCTTAGCTCGCAGGTCAAATTTCTTTTCGGTCAATGAAACGTAAACACCGTTCATGATTGTTTCAATCACGTAGTGGGTCATGGTATTTTTTTAATTAATTTGGCGTCAAGTCCTGTCACATGACGTTTCTTTTAAAAAAATATACGCCTGTTGTCAGTTCAGACATCAATTTAGTTAATTAAGTTCGTCAACTTAACTTATTTACTCGAAATGCCGAAAATAATTTCTTCCAACAAGAAAGGGTACGTTAAAAGCCGTCTTGATGAATACAAGAAAGTCTCGGTTTTCATCGGTTATAACCTAAAATAAATTTATTTTGACGAATAACGGCACTGCCAACTAAAACATCAGAGTTTCATAGATAGTCCGAATTTAAAACAATCGTGAATTGTTTATACGAGAAATTAACGCTTTAGTAGAGGGTATTCCATGCTGACAAATGAAAACCAAGTCGTTGGAACTAATTTACAATGTGCTACCTGGTGGATAGATAGAGGATTAGCATCGTGAAGATTAACTTCGGTGCCGCCGCGCCGGCTGCTGCAATGGGACGATATAGTGGGTCTCTCAAACCAAAAAACGCGAAAATTTAATGTAAAGGGCGCTGCCCAATTTTTGGGAGCCGCGATGAAAACTAAGAAAACGCGGTTAACTCAAAAATACATCATAAAAGTTACATTTCCATAAAAGCAATGCAAATACACTCAACCATAAGAAAATATAGGCGTATTTAACTCAGACATATTCGATAAGATGGTTAATAATGAAGCAGTCGAGACATTAAATCCAAAACAAAAAGAAACGTCAAACTAAAGTACGAAAGGAGGTGGACCCAGCTGGTCACGCAAGAAGCGTTAAAATCGCCGAACTTTACAGACACAAAACAAGATTAAACGTAAATTAAAAAAAAAGAATGAAATCAAAGAGGAAAATGGTGCAACCTTTATTGGGTGAGTTTCACGTCAGCGAAGGGCGGTGAGTTTCGGCGCCGAAGGGCTTGGCTCTCCAAAGGTCGACCACGTTAAGCTAGTTTAGCTACCCCAAGCTCTCCTTTGAAGTTTCACAAGGGGCCAGGGGTTAGTTGTCCAACGGTGAAGCATTCGCCCCACATAAGGGTAAACAGCAAAGGGTCTTAGAGACAAAAAAAAACCTAGCAATACAGTCAAACCTAAGGGGCCTGAAGGAGAGAAACAAAGAGAAACGTAAAACGCAAATCAAGTTAGCCACGACAACGCAAACTCACCTGTCGAAGCCGGCCAAAGGCCGTGGAATATATTTCGCCCCCCTGCGGGAAATATTTCTCAAGTACCAAAATGGTACGCACAAAGCCCCAAGTGGTTTATTCGAATCATGTATAGGTAGAGATTGCCGTGTCATTAACTCGATTCGGAGGGAGGAGAAAAGAGAAAAGACAAAACAAACGAAAGGAAAGGAGAATCGAGGACGATTAGCCAATCCAGCGAAAATGTGACCTAATGATCAACCAACAAGATTAAATATCGAAGGTGATGGGAGTGTGCGAAGCTCGCGCGAGAAGGCATAGCAAAGAAGAAAAATTGGAAATATCGCAAAGAAGTGCAGCAAAACAAGATTAAACGTAAATAAAAAAAGAAAGAATAAATATAAAGAGGAAGAAGATAAATAGCGAAGGGGTTTAGAGGCAAAAAAAACCTAGTAATACAGCCAAACCTAAGAGGCCTGAAGGAGAGAAACAAAGAGAAACGCAATACACAAATCAAGTTAGCCACGACAACGAAAACTCACCTGTCGAAGCCGGCCAAAGGCCGTGGAATATATTTCGCCCCCCTGCGGGAAATATTTCTCAAGTACCAAAATGGTACGCACAAAGTCCCAAGTGGTTTACTCGAATCATGTATAGGTAGAGATTGCCGTGTCACTAACTCGATTCGGAGGGAGGAGAAAAGAGAAAAGACAAAACAAACGAAAGGAAAGGAGAATCGAGGACGATTAGCCAATCCAGCGAAAATGTGACCTAATGATCAACCAACAAGATTAAATATCGAAGGTGATGGAAGTGTGCGAAGCTCGCGCGAGAAAGGATAGCAAAGAAAAACTGGAAATATCCCAAAAAAAGTGCAGCAAAACAAGATTAAACGTAAGTCAGAAAGAAAGAATGAATTCAAAGAGGATAGTAAACAGCGAAGGGGTTTAGAGGCAAAAAAAGTCTAGTAATACACCCAAAGAGAAAAAGCCTGAAGGAGAGAAATAAAAGAAAGCGTAAAACACGAATCAATTTAGCTGACGTCAAGAAAAACTCACCTCTGGGGAGACGGGTTAAACACAAGGCTGACAAAAGCGCGTGGTTCCGTGGGTTAAGTCGGGGTAAACCGTCGAAGCCGGCCGTAGGCCCTGGAATATATTTCACCCCCGTTGGGAAATATTTCTCTAGCATCAAAATAGTACGCACAAAACAACGAGTGGTTTATCTGAATTATTTATAGATGGATATTGCCGTGTCACTAACTCGATTCGGAGGGAGGAGAAAAGAGAAAAGACAAAACAAACGGAAGGAAAGAAAAATCGAGGACGATTAGCCAATCCAGCGAAAATCTGACCTAATAATCTACAAACAAGATTAAATATCGAAGGTGATGGGAGTGTTCGGAGCTCGCGCGAGAAGGCATAGCAAAAAAGAAGACAAAGAGCCCAGTAATACACCCAAAGAGAAAAAGCCTGAAGGAGAGAAATAAAAGAAAGCGTAAAACACGAATAAAGTTAGCTGACGATAAGAAAAACTCACCTCTGGGGAGACGGGTTAAACACAAGGCTGACAAAAGCGCGTGGTTACCTGGGTTAAGTCGGGGTAAACCGTCGCAGCCGGCCGTAGGCCGTGGAATATATTTCGCCCCCCTTAGAAAATATTTCTCAAGCCCCAAAATAGTACGCACAAAACAACAAGTGGTTTACCCGAACTCTTTATAGTTAGAGAATGCCGTGTCGCTAACTCGATACGGAGAGAGGAGAAAAGAGAAAACAAACGAAAGGAAAGAAGAATCGAGGACGATTAGCCAATCCAGCGAAAATCTGACATAATGATCTACAAACAAAATTAAATATCGAAGGTGATGGGAGTGTTCGGAGCTCGCGCGAGAAGGCATAGCAAAAAAAAAATTGAAAATATCGCAAAAAAGTGCAGCAAAACAAGATTAAACGTAAATCAGAAAGAAAGAATGAATTCAAAAAGGAAAATAAACAGTGGATTAGAGGCCAAAAAAAGCCTAGTAAAACAGCCAAAGAGAAAAGCCTAGCCTAAAGGAGAGAAACAAAGGAAAACGTGAAACAGGAATCGAGTTAGCCCGCGACGATGGGTTAAACACCAGACTGACAAAAGCGCGTGGATACGCGGCTTAATTCGCAGTAAACAGTCGAAGCCGGCTGTAGGCCGTGGAATATATTTCGCCTCCTTGGGGAAATATTTCTCAAGCACCAAAATAGTAACGCACAAAACAACGAGTGGTTAACCCGAACTCTTTCTAGTTAGAGAATGCCGTGTCGCTAACTCGATACGGAAAGAGGAGAAAAGAGAAAACAAACGAAAGGTAAGAAGGATCGGAGATGATTAGCCAATCCAGCGAAAATGTGACCTAATGATCTACCAACAAGATTAAATATCGAAGGTTAAGGGAGTGTGCGAAGCTCGCACGAGAAGGGATAACAAAAACAAACTGGAAATATCGCAGAAAAAATGTAGCCTGAGCGGCGCCAACCGGCCGAAAACTTGTCTAAATTCAACGAAAATAACACCAGCTGTTTTCCTGCGTTTGCATAACGTTACAGAAAATCCTGTGTTAAAAAGAGAAACGAAATTTTAATGAGATAAACTCCGGGATAATTGAGGTCGTAAAAGTTTACGCCTTTACGACCTCAATTATCTCAATTCTCGTGCGGCATGCGAACGAAGCGCGTCTTAGGCTAGCACGAAATTCCTTATCGGCCGATTGAAAACAAAAAGAAACAGACTCGACTCCGGCGGATCTACTTTACAGGGTGACACAGAATGCCAGCAGAATTTTACACTGTAACACCAGCAGAGTTTTTAGTTATTATCTTTGGTGTTAATAAATAAAATATTTCGGTCATAGAGGTTAGTTATTTTTTTCTTTTGAAGCAGTACAATATCGTATTTACTGCGATATCTCGGATTTTATTGTGCTAAGTGTATTCCTCGGATGCTTTCGAATATGCATTAGTTGCGGATAGATTTTGAAGGTGTTGCCAATTTGATGCCATCACCCGATTATGCCTCTTTAGAAATCGAAGTGAATTCAATTCATTCGCGCGCAGGGCGACAAATTTAAAAGGGAACTCAATTTCGTTCGAATTAAGTCGTCGAGTTTCGAATGCGACCGCACGTAACGAACGGCTTTCGGGGCCCCTAATAAAATTTGCGCGGACAATTCCTAAGTGGAACTCTTTCTGCTGTTTTGTGTTGTTGCTGCAGTCGCCGCCTCCGCCGCCGCCATTAAAAACAGGGCGACTTGTTAGAATTCCGGTTCGGAGACGACTTGAAAATTCTTTATGTTTTCCGCAGCGTTGGTGTCGTTGCAATTTACGGGGGCGTTGGCGTTACTTTAACGACGTTTCCGATTGTTGCGGTCGCGGTTAACGTGCAGATAACGAAAACGGAATGACGGCGTCACTGCAGCTTGCGAAAGCAATTTAGTCGGGTCGTTTAATGAGAGCGAGGTGATGCTGAAAGAGGTACTTTTTGAACGACGCGATTGAGATAAGCACAAGAAAGTAATAGCTCTGTTTGAAAGGAATCTGCAAATGTGAAGTTTTAAATGAAGGAATATACAGTTTACTTTTATGATAGTACGATAAGCAGCAGAATGGCAAAAATTTCTGTAAATCACCTACCAATCTAAGCCGCATTAACGCTGAGAAGTTTACGCGGACCGTCAATACTCCAATTTTTATTTGTTGTAAAGATGCTTCTGTGAAAAAGTTATCTGTGTAATTGATATATCCAGAAAGATGAAACCATGCTTCGTCGGAATGGATCTGCTCATGGTCCGATCCAGTAAATCATAAAAATTCATGAATCACCCTGTACAATCAAATTCTATTGTAAATGACGTACAATTCAGATTAAAAATTGAAAAAATGATTTTCTAAAAAACATTTAACAAGGAGAGTGGCTCGTCTTTATAGAATAATCCGAATTTTCTCAAATAACCGCAAATCGCTCGGAGTTCTTACGTCGAAGTGTTCGCCGACAACAAATGATGAGCTCAGAATCGCTAACGAAACGGCGGCGCGGTGTATCCTTTAAAATTAGTCCGTTAATTGAGCCAGGGAGAACCGAATTACGCTGACAGCCGTAAACTCTCAGCTGTTACCTGTCACGTTAAACCTGATAAATTGTTTTGTTATGCAGATGTCACCGTTCACGCCGCCTTGATTGCATTCCCCGAATTATATCCGCGACCGTCGCGTCATGTTTTCTCACTGTCGCGGTGTAATTACCTGTCTATTCGCGCCTGTCGCATGTTTTTTTTTTGTTTTCCTTTCCATATTTAATGAATATTAAACTTGAAGTATTAATTAAATAGGGTGCTAGTATCGGCAGTCTTTGTAGCTGCACGAAACTTCCGGTGCAATTATACTTGCCTACGGAATTTAGGCCCATTTTTCCAGTTTTTTTTTTATATATAAACATTCAACAACACTAATATTCCAAGTGGAAATTATTAAGTTTAAGTTCCATGTGACCAAATTATTATTATTTTCATCTTCCTAGAAAAGTTTGTTAGTTAACTGAAGGGATAAATCATTTGTAGGGATAAATTAATTTAATCTTATTTCTTTTATTAGGATGAGGTCGTCATTCACCCTTCGGAACGCGTGCAGGCGTAGTTCATTGATTTGGAATTTTTTTTTTCCTTTGTTGAAATGTTGAAATCGTTTAATTATTTCAGACGTTCCCATGGCCATAAAATTTCCGTCTCGCCTTTTCTGTTTTTTTTCCGTATAAGATCAGCTCAGATTTTTGTGCGTTAACATCTCGTTGGACGTATCTTTGGTATTTCACGTGATAGGTTGCTGCTCACGTCAGATTGTTTTCGTTTTCGTTGACGTTAGATTAATTTTGATTCGTGCAAACCCTCCTTTTTAAATCCTCGGGGGTATGTTTGGTTTCCTTTAAAAATCTGCGACGCATCTCAGAGCGTCAGTCGTTGTCACGTTATCACCAACACCTGATGGTGTTTGTAAGGGCCTCAGGCCCCTTTCGCGAGTTCCGTCCTTCGGGGCGACACAATTTTCGTTGTAGAAAGGAGGTTTCCTTCGTATGACGGATGTTAATTTGGTGATTGGGCAATCATTACCCGATTGGGCGTCATCGTACGGCCGGGTTGGAAGCGTGCCTTGACCGACCCCTGAGTGACGCGACTACTTTTTATGTACGAAGGAAATTCGCGTTTTTGGAATTACTAAGATTTATTTAAGCAAGACGCTTCATTCTCTTAATTCTGCGCATTTGTTTGGGTGCCTTACGCCGAGAATTTATTGGGATTTCTTTTCCTTTGTTGAAATCGCTAATTATTTCACTATTTCAGACGTTCCCATGTCCATAAAATTTCCGTCTCGCCTTTTCTGTAGTCATACAACAGTTGTTACTCTTGGAATAAGAGCTGATCGGAAAGGTAGTTTCATTAAAAGTACGATTTGTTAAGGAAGTATGAACGAGATCTAATTGTTTATTTGCAGAGTAAATTACTAAGTTTTTTATTTTTCCTTTTTGACTTGGAAATATTTCCGTATTGATATGATTATAGATCAGGGATTCCTAAGCCTTTTTAAGCATCGACCCCTTAATTAATATTTTCAAAACAGTATGTTAAATTTGAATTTTGTTAAATTGTGACAATCCGTTATTTATTTGACATGATTTTCTTTTAATTATAAACGCATCGTTTCTTCTCTTTTCTCTTAAATCGATTTGACTTTATTTTATATTTGAATTATATCAATTTCATTCTCTTTTGTTTTTCAACTTTCCGTTAGAGATTCATCTATGTTCATGATTTGATTGGATTTAGTTTTACCCAACTTTTAATTTAGTCTTATCTTCATAATCGATCGTCTTTTGTTTTGTTTTTTTCATATTTGACTTTATTTAATTCAGTTTTTAATATAATCAATTGATCGACCCTTGGTTTTTCTTTTAGTCTTGTTCTTTTGCTTAGTTTTTATTGTTTAACTGACATCTTTCTTGGATTTCATTTGACGTGATTTTGTTTTTTTTTTTATTATCAATTTATCGTCTTTTGTTCGCTTTACACTTTATACACTGTATTTTACTTTTTAATTATTAGCTGATCGTCTTTTTCTTTAATAATATTTACAGATTCGATTTACTGAATTTTACACACATAATTTTACACTCATAATTCTCATCCTGTCTTCATCGACGATCATCTTTTTTATTTGTTCTACTCGATTTGACTGTATTTTAGGAATATTTCTATTTGATATACCTAATCATTTGATCGTCTTTTTTTATTCGAGTTATGTGAGCGATGGCAACTTAATAAGGCAATTGTATGTGTGTCAAAATTTATTTCGTGAACTTGAACTGAAGTTATTAGATCAATGAAAGTACAATTGTATTTATGACAGAAAATCGTACAAAATCATTTTTTTGGATTTTACGACAATTTAAGCTGAACGTCAAACTGTCAATCAAAGCCAGATACCACCTAGCAAAAAGAGTGTTCCTTTAGCTATGTTCGCCACTGTACAATATTTAATTCAAATTTATTTAAAATTATTTGTAAATCTTTTACTTCTTTGTAATAAACCATTCAGATAGACCTACACTGAACTAGAATTTATAACTCCGACACCCTAGAAGACCCCTAGACGTTCATCGACCATTTTAAAGTCTTCTTCGTCGATACTGACCTAGGTTTTATACAGATATTTCATAATCTGAATTCTGAAATTAAGAAATACGTGTATTGTAGGTAGCGCAGGGTCCCGAGCGGTTTCCCGATTCGCCCGCCCGTAAGGCCGCCACTGGAGGTTTAAACTGATGTTTTTTCAACTAAACCAGGTTCAAAGTAAACAAATTCGCATAGAATCTTAAATACACATGGCAATTAATGCATTCACAAACAAAATTTGATGCGATTTTGTTCACCTTGAACCTGGTTCAGTAGAACTCTTGGTGCAAGTGGCTCTTAGGGCCAGTTGTACAAAAGAACTTTAAACTGACGTTCAACTGAGCTAGGTTCAGAGTGAACAAACTCGCATCAAATTTGATTTATAAATACATTAATTGTCAGATGTCCTTAAGTTCTATGCGAATTTGTTTAGTTTGAACCTGGCTAGTTAAGCTTGGGTATAAACCGCCTTTGTATAACTGGCCCTTAGTATTAAAGTATAATTTAAATTTAAAATAGTCAAACAGATTCATTTAAGAATTGACTTCTAATTAGATTTATACACAAAAATATATTGGTTTTATTTTTGCCAAAAATGGTGACGCCGAGAGTTTAAAAATTAATTTACTAACTATTATCAATCGCAATTCTCCTCCATTTTTTATGTTCAAAACATTTTCCAATTTTTTCTTCTAATTTTAGAAAAAGAAAATGTATTCAAAGTCAGGGAACTTTTCCAGGTTTTTTCATCAGAAAACTTCCTGCTAATATAAATGCATAGATCAGATCAGCTCATGCGAACTTCAGGTTTTTGTGCGTTAACATCTGGTTGGATGATCTAATTGGTATTTCACCTGATTGCATGTTACTCACGTCAGATTATTTGCTCGTTGACATTCGTTATATTAATTTTGATTCATTCAAACTTTCTTTTAAAAATCTGCGACGCATCTCGGACTATCGGCGATATCACCAACACCTGTCGGTGTTTGTATGGGCCTCAGGCTACTTTTGTGAGTGCCGCCCTTCGGGGCAACACAGCTTTCGTTGTCGGAAGGAGGTTTCCTTTGTATGTACGACTTTGTGTCGGATGTTAATTTGGTGACTTGGCGACCATAACCCGATTGGTCGTCGTCCAGGTTGCAAGCGTGCCTTGACCGGCCCTTGAGCGTTCCAAGCAAGTGGGTACTGCCCTTAATTTACGTCGAAAATTCGCGTTTTTCGAATTGTTAAGATTTATTTAAGTAAGACTCTCCATGTTCTTGATTCTACGTATTTGTTTGGGCGTCTCACGGCGAGAATTTATTGGAACTTCTTTTCCTTGGTTGAAATCGTTAATTATTTCAGACGTTCCCCGGCCATAAAATTTCCGTCTCGCTTTATCTGATTTTCGTATCAGATTCAGCTTAACATTAACATCTCGCTGGATGGTCTAATTAGCCTTACTTTTGGTATTTCACCTGATTGGTTTCTGTGTACGACTTTATGTCGGAAGTTGATTTGCTGACTGGGCGGTCATAAATTGATTGGTCACCATTGTACATCCATGTTGGAAGCGTGCCTTGACCGGCCCTTCAGCGATGCAAGCAGCTGGGTACTGCCCGTTATTTACGTTCGGAAATTCGCGTTTTTCGAATTATTAAAATTTATTTAAGTAAGACGCTTCATTTTTTTAATTCTGGGCATTTGTTTGTGTGCCTCACGCCGAGAATTGATTGGCATTTGTTTTCGTTTGTTTAAATCGTTAATTATTTCAGACGTTCCTACAGCCATTAAATTTCCGTCTCGCTTTTTCTGATTTTTTTTTTGTATCAGATCAGCTCATGCGAACTTCAGGTTTTTGTGTGTTAACAAGTCGTTGGATGGTCTAATTCATTCAAGTCCATTTGGTGGTCGGGCGGTCATAACCCGATTGGGCGTCATCGTACATCCATGTTGGAAGCGTGTCTTGACTGACCCTTGAGTGATGCAAACAGGTGGGAACCACCTTTTATTTAGGCCGGAAATGCACGTCCTTGGAATTATTAAGATTTATTTAAGTAAGACGCTTAATTTTCTTAATTCTGCGCATTTGTTTGGGTGCCTCACGTCGAGAATTTATCGAAATTTCTTTACCTTTGTTGAAATCGTTAATTATTCCAGACGTTCCCGCGGCCATAAAATTTCCGTCTCGCCTTTTGTATTTTTCGTATCAGATCAGCTCACGCGAACTTCAGGTTTTTGTGAGTTAACACCTCGTTGGATGGTGTAATTGGCCGCAGCTTTGGTGCTTCACCTGATTGGTTGTTGCTTACGTCAGATCGTTTATTATAGTAATTCTGTTGATAGCACTCGCCATTTATTTTATTTGTTCATTTGCAGTGTTTCACATTAAATATGTTGTTGCACAATTTGGGGGTCATTAGGGAATCCGTAGGATTTTTCTTTTCTGAAAAAGGGGTTTCAGTTTTTAAATTTGAAACAACTCTCCTATAATCGGGGATGAAATGTTGATTTCATACGGTTTTTGACTGGCACTGACAATGAGTGAATTACTTTCTACAGTATACGTTGAAATGTCTTAATATTTGCATTTACTTAATTATCTCAAGTAATTGCTTATTATTTTACTGTTTTAATTAAGATTAATCAATTGCTTTTAATACTTTATTAATAAATGAACTTCGAGGTAGATTTTTTAGCTAGAGGTGCTGAGCTCTCGACCGTCATAAATACATCGTTTCCGAATCCCTTACGTATCAGTTTGAGCTATTTTCAGTTTATTTATCCGTCAACTTCCGCAGTTAGCACCTAGGAAGTCCCCGCTTGAATTATTCCGGTTGGATTCCTGCTGGATCCTCGCCCGAGAGCCTCGATTTGAACGTTTCAAAACCCCACACGCACTCTGGATTTCGGCTGTGCCTTTTCCGCTCGCCGAATTTAAAATTCATAATGCGAGCCTGCTTCCGTCCGCGGTCGACTTTTGCAATATTAATTAGGGGGCGCAGAGGGTGTGGAGGAAAGGGAAGTTATGAGGCGTACGCTTTGTTTCGTGTTGATGATGATATCGATTGCGAAATGTTTTCAAGCCGCATTCGAAATTGCTTCGCCGACGGACGGCCGAAAGCCATCTCAAGTAATGGAGGAGGAGGAGGAGGAGGTCTTTAAGCTGGAAAAATGCGGAAGCAAATTGAAAGAGATAATTTTCTTGGCCGGCTCAATTCAACTGCAGCTTTCGATGCAAATGAAACTCGCCGAAATAGTTCGCAGACTCGCTTAGCGATCCTTCGGTAATTTCACCCGAAGAATTTCCGTTTTATTGATTTCGATGAGCGGAACGCGAACAACGCTTTTGCTGTGATACGTTTTTATTTTAGTCGGATTTGCTCGTCGGAAACACTGGCGCACGACTAGATTTAGCGTGCTGGGTGGAAAACTAAATGGAACCGAAACAAAACGCAAAAAGAGAAAATCAAGCGAACGCGTCAACTTAAACGCGGCAAGGTTTAACAGATGGCGCTGATTGCAGCGGGTAATTTCAAACAATAATTTCCTGTGACGGTGCGCCAGCGTAATTAACAGGCAGAAAATGATTGCATTGATGCCTGTTGCATTATTCATTATGTTAACTAGCTCATTAAAGCGGGCTAAAAATTACTAATACTTGCTGCTCTCACACAAATTGTAAATTGCACCGTTTGATGCCAACATGGCAAATTGCGAACGCACACATTTATTAATTAAAAGACTTTGAATTTTAACCGCCAGCAGCAAAGCGCATGTTTTGTGTTGACGAAATGATGTTTATCAGTGTGCTTTACCAGCCTTGATTCACTAACAAATTTAGGCATATGTACCATCGCGCTAAAACTTTTAGTTGTGAAATTTCCATAGCATATTTGATTAAAGCTGATGATTGAGTCTAACTAAATACTTTTTTTCGCTGTATTTAGGGGCCTATTCTGTATAAAAACGTAAAATTTAAAGGGCTGTTAATTTTTGTTGCTGAGGTAACAACCAATCATAGAACTGCATTTTATATTTTAAAGGACCTCTAAATTTTAACAGCCCGTTAATAAGTTACAGAATCCCTCCCTTAGGGGCCTATTCTGTATCAAAAGCGTTAAATTGAAAGGGCTGTTAAATTTTGTTGCTGCGGTAACAACCAATCATGGAAGTGTAATTGAAATTTTAAAGGACCTTTAAATTTTAACAGCCCGTTAATAAGCTACTGAAAACGCCCCTAAGTCTGTTTATTTTTCTTTTCTCCAACAAAATTATTATACTTTTACTGTGTGCAAATAAAAGACCTCAGTGTAAGTACACGAAATACCTTTTGCGGGTATTTTTTTGTGGCTACCGTATTAATAGCCAAAAAAAATCGGATGGAACACTTGTTTGGAACTGCTGAAATGTGCGAGAAGGTCAACTTCGCCTTCCTCTCGGTATAAACACGCCCACCGATACCGCACTCGATGTACAACGAAGAGTTTCGTAATAATAATCACTGATATCGTTTATTAATTATTTTATTTAAAATTTTATTTCGCTGAGCGAATTAATATGTTTTACGTTATCAACTATCGACGAATAAATCCGAAAATTTATGCACCAATTAGGCAGGCGCGTTAAAAATGTTCTTCTTTCACGCTTTTACGTAAATCAACTTTTGCTGTAATCTCGCTGTTAGCTATGAAAGTATTACTACTTACGGTCCTTGCAAACAAAGTAAATGTAAAATTTTCATAAGTTTTTTGAAAATAATATGGAATCAGAAATTACAATTTGTTTGTACCTCGCTTTTAATTTGTTCGGCAATTACGAACCGCAGCTTCTTGAGTTGCACTAGATTTTAATTTAATGCTTAAACTTGTAATTACTTGCAGTGAAGTTAATTTAAATTGTAAACCTTTCGACGGGCCAGGTGGTCAGGAGCGGCGCTGAGTTACGTCGTTCCTACTTGAGATCCAGGAAGACACTAATCCCGGGGCTACTTCGGTCGTAATTGAAGAGGCGCCCACGTTCCACTTTTAGCTATGCCAGCAGTACTCAAACGGTTTAGTGAAAATCTGCCACTGCATTTCTCTTGAAAACTATGACATTTAAGTTAAGAACGTGTGGGTTCAATCGTTGCATTTATGGTGATTATATTGCAGGTTTAAATATTTGCACACAGTAAAAAAACAGCCTGTATAATAGATTCTGTAACTGATCAGACGTGATCATACTTCGCAAAATTATTATTTGATACTTTTGTTCCACCCTGTACGTACATTTATCTTTATTGAGCACAGTGTCAAATGTAAACCATGTCGAATCGATTTTCTTTCCTGCGAATTCTGAATTGTGTCATGTGGATGGACTAGTTTTGACTAGTCGAGGGATCGTTCGGAGTAAATCGTTCTTGGGGCTGCGAATTTACTTGATTAGCGCCCTCGGTTTTCTGTTTCCTTTCGTTTTGCGTTCGCCCACGAAGAATGCTAATTTAAATTCAAGCAAGCCCTGAGACGAGAAGCGAATGCGGACGACCGCTTCTCCGAGACGAAGTCGGAGAATCGGTCGTCCGCATTCGCTTCTCGTCTCAGGGGCTCCGCTGAAGACCTCTCAGATGAATTTGTGCTTTGCTGTTTCATATCGATTCTTTTGCAGGAAGGAAGCCGTCAACCATCAACTGCACTCCGGGCCGCTACGTTTTCGTTAGAACAAAGTTTAAAAAAATCATAGCCTCCAAAAACTGTACGCGATTGCAAGCAATCAACAAATAATCAATACATTTGTTTAAACTGCAGATTTTGTAGGGACTGACTTCGACAGTTTCTTCTTTTTCAAAGTTGTCAATGTTTAAAAGAAGTCATCATATTTGCTTCAACAGCAAGTATATCTGTTTGCAAAATTCATTTCCAAAATTTAATTCATAAATAGGTCCTCAAGGTTAAGGCAAAATTTTTAATTACGAAATGGATGTTTACTTCTTGTAAATTTTAGACATTAAATGTGTCCGATTTTCAGTGCATTTGTCCTTCGAAATTGTACACTTTTCGTAGGAAGTTTTTTTTTTTTATTTAATAATCTGCATCCAATAATATTGCTTTATGTCTGTCCGTATACAGTATGTCCCTGAGTTGAGTTTACAAGAGGGGGAAGTTTATTTTTAATTTTACAAAAAGAAAAAATATCAGAGGGATTTTCTTGCTTGATTTATAACATTTGTCTAATTAAAACTTCCAACCTTAATACAGGGTATTTTAAAAACCGAAAAAAAAAAATGGCAACAGTCGATTACATTTTAAATTATTCAATTAATCACTACATAATTCAAGTTTACGTCGCAGCTTTCTGTAAAGTATTTCTTAAAATTTTAAAGAGGCAATAGCATCTCTTATCCGATTTTCTTTTGTGTTTCCACATTACATAGGTAAGAATTCCTTGAAAACAATTTACTTAACGCACCCCACAAATAAAAATCTGAAGTTGTTAAGTCAGGGAGGGTCTCTGACGGTCATAGAATGTTTTAACCATTTTTGTCAATCCGAAGATATGGCTTGAGTTTACAAGACGATGAAAAAAACATTTTGAGTGTCAGAGGCATTTCTTTTTGGTTGATTTACGACAGCCAACAGATTTGTAATTAAAAATATTCACCATTGTGGTTATCCAACCGCATTATTCTCGCATTGTTCTGACTAAATCGCAAATTTTGAGATAATTAGATTGACAAAAATGGTCCAGTTTTATAAACGTCAAACACCGAAAGCAAAAGTAATTTCCAACATTGTAACACCGATTAAAGTTTTAATTGCCGGATATGTCCGTTATAAAACAAGCAATTTTTCTTACTTTGATATTCTTTCCTGTAAAATAAAAAATAAACCTTTTTTTTGCCTCCTGTAAACTCAATTCGGGGACAACATTAAAAAATGATTTGCATCTGTAAGTGTGATAACTTAACAAACAACACTACTAGCTTTCGTAAGTAGGGCTCCCAAAACCAAAAGTGCCAGGGGCCACCACATGTCTTAAGACGGCACTGGTTGTGTGCAAAAGTCGTGATTTTCAGAGCCAGAAATGGCAATAAAGTTCGGAATGTAAACAAACGACGCGCTGTCGTTTGAAATTGATGCAGGTGTGCATTTAAGAAAAAAAGAGCGTCTGGGATTATGTAAACAAACTCGGGTGATTGCCATCTACGACTCGGGCGGTATCCTTTGATCTTACGGATACGCAGAAACACACGTGAACGAAAGTTCTTTAATGACGTCACAATTGGTTTGTTAGTTTTAAGTTCGCTTGTGCGTCAAGCAGTTGTTGACCTCTTACCCAGTCTTGGTTTTCAAACACAATTAATCGAGTTTCAAGTTTTTTTGCATAGTTGTCTACTAAACCCAAAATTCTGTGGTTTGGTGTTAAAAAGGCCGACGTCAGAAAGTTGAAATAACTGTGTCATCTTCATCTTATAAATAGGTATAATAAATTTAGAAAATAAATAAAAAATAGTTTGATTATTGATAATAAGTTAGCATTGTGAACTAATCTCGCTGCTTAAAAGCGGAGAGTGCTTCAGGAAGTTCTGGATACATCAATTGTGACTGCAATAATAAAAATAAATAAAGGTCGTCAAAAATTCTGGTATAAAAATGATTAATTAATTGATAATAGAACTAAAATTTGTGTTAAATTTAATTATTAGAAACTTATGGCGTTCTAAAGACAAGGTGACAATAAAGTAGTGTTAACAGACGAGAAACTCTTCAGTGGGTCATCTGGATCCTAAAGAAAACAAGTCGATGGAGTCGTGTGAATTCGATGGTGGACAAAATGTGTCCGATTTTCACTGCATTTGTCCTTCGAAATTGTACACTTTTCGTAGGAACTTTTTTTTTAATTTAATAATCTGCATCCAATAATATTGCTTTATGTCTGTCCGTATACAGTATCTCCCTGAGTTGAGTTTACAAGAGGGGGAAGTTTATTTTTAATTTTACAAAAAGAAAAAATATCAGAGGGATTTTCTTGCTTGATTTATAACATTGGTCTAATTAAAATTTCAAACCTTAATACAGGGTATTCTAAAAACCGAAAAGAAAAACGGCAACAGTCAACTATATTTTAAATTATTCGATTAACCCCCTACATAATTCAAGTTTACGTCGCAGCTTTCTGTAATGTATTTTTTAGATGTTTAAAGAGGCAATAGCATCTCTTATACGATTTTTCCATATTATTTAGGTAAGAGTTTCTTGGAAACAATTAGTTTAACGCGCCCCACAAATAAAAATTTGAAATTGTTAAGGTCAGGAAGGGCCTCTGACGGTCATAGAATCTTTTAACCATTTTTGTCAATCCGAAGATATGGCTTGAGTTTACAAGACGATGAAAAAAAACATTTTGAGTGTCAAAGGCATTGTTTTTTTTTTTGATTTATGACAGCCAACAGATCTGTAATTAAAAATATTCACCATTATGGTTATCCAACCGCATTATTCTCGCATTGTTCTGACTAAATCGCAAATTCTGAGATAATTAGATTGACAGAAATGGTCCAGTTTTATAAACGTCAAACACCGAAAGCAAAAGTAATTTCCAACATCGTAACACCGATTAAAGTTTTAATTGCCGGATATGTCCGTTATCAAGCAATTTTTCTTACTTTGATATTCTTTCCTGTAAAATAAAAAATAAACCTTTTTTTTGCCTCCTGTAAACTCAATTCGGGGACAACATTCAAAAATGATTTGCATCTGTAAGTGTGATAAGTTAACAAACAACACTACTAGCTTTCGTAAGTAGGGCTCCCAAAACCAAAAGTGCCAGGGGCCACCACAAGTCTTAAGACGGCACTGGTTGTGTGCAAAAGTCGTGATTTTCAGAGCCAGAAATGGCAATAAAGTTCGGAATGTAAACAAACGACGCGCTGTCGTTTGAAATTGATGCAGGTGTGCATTTAAGAAAAAAAGAGCGTCTGGGATTATGTAAACAAACTCGGGTGATTGCCATCTACGACTCGGGCGGTGTCCTTTGATCTTACGGATACGCAGAAACACACGTGAACGAAAGTACTTTAATGACGTCACAATTGGTTTGTTAGTTTTAAGTTCGCGTGTGCGTCAAGCTGTTTCCTGTTTCGAAGCAGTTGTCAATCGCTTACCCAGTCTTGGGTTTCAAACACAATTAATCAAGTTTCAAGTTTTTTGCATAGTTGTCTACCAAGCCCAAAATTCTGTGGTCTGATGCCAAAAAGGCCGACGTCAAAAAGTTGAAATAACTGTGTCATCTTCATCTAATAAATAGGTATAATAAATTTAGAATATAAATGAAAAATAGTTTGATTAATGATGATAAGTTAGCATAGTGAACTGATCTCGCTGCTTAAAAGCGGTGAGTGCTTCAAGAACTTCTGGATACATCAATTGTGACTGCAATAAAAAAATAAATAAATAAAGGTCGTCAAAACTTCTGGTATGAAAATGATTAATTAAGTGATAACAGAACTAAAATTTGTGCGTGTTAAATTTAATTATTAGAAACTTATGGGTTATGGGCGTTCTAAAGACAAGGTGACAATAAAGTAGTGTTAACAGACGAGGAACTCTTCAGTGGGTCATCTAGATCCTAAAGAAAACGGAAGTCGACGGAGTCGTGTGAATTCGATGGTGGACAAAATGTGTTCGATATTGTAAAATAAAGTGCCAGTTTCGAAAAAGACAACAGCGAATCTCACAGACAGCCCTGGGGTTCGTTTAAAGATCTCCCTCGCGAGGGATGTAGCAAAAACTTAAAAGTTAGAAAATTTTGTTGCAAATCGGTTTTGATTGCAGTGAAAACCTCGAACAGCCTCTGTACAGCTGTTTCAGCCCTGCTTGGGGGGCTTCGTCAGCAGTTAGAGAATTAATTTGGGACAATTTGCTTATGTATAATGGGATAGATAAGTTTTATAAGTTAGTAATCGTGATTTTGTTTAATTTTTCTATGAACACTTTTGATTTAAAGGAAAGAACAATTTAGTTTTAAAAGGAATTGTGATTTCAAGGTTAAGTTGGAAGGGAGAGTTAATCTATCAAACATTTATAACGGTTAATACCAAATTAAATGATGACAATAATGACAATATATGTATATATTTTCAGCAACAAGTAAATATTGCAGTTGCGACATGCGCCGTCAAATGTTCGCGCTTCCGGGAGGGATGGTCGCCGGAGAGGTGGTAGAAAAAGGACATAAAAAAGAGAAACGCGAGCTCCTTTTCCAGTCCAACCTGGGCTCTCTAACACAAGAAAATCCGTATCACGTAAATTAAAAGCAAAAAAAAAAAAAAATAAAAATCAGAGAGAGAAGGAAGGGAACTACTTCGAATATTTTCCCGGACTCATGCCTCGGGAGCTGAGACAACATAGCAATACGTGCATGAATACATGTGTATATAATCAGGGAAAAGAATTCAGGCCTTTTGTTTCGAGAAGTATACGAAAAATTATTACTTAGACTGTATCAACCTCACCCACAACGTGTGAAGGCTCGCATTGCACTCCTTCCCCTCCCATTCAATAATAATTCGATGCATCGGATCGGAGGCCGCAGAAATAGTAAATTCGGTGTAGGAAGTGTCCAACACTAAGTGGCCTGAATTCTTTTCCCTGTATATAATATGTTTTGACCGTACAAATTCCACGTTTGTTTTTTTTTTTTTTTTTTGGAAGAATCTGTTTCCGCGTTAGAAATTCTAATATCGTAGAGTTTGGATTTTTCGAGCTTGCTTTGGAAAAAGGCCAACGAATGAGATGCAACAAGATAAGACGAGAGCGAAACGGCCTCTTGTTTTCAGGCTAATGGATGAGATATCAAACCGCGCCAGCGAGCAAATACACACGAAAGTTTAATTGCACGCCATAGTTTAATTGAAACTACTCAGTCAGAGTGTTTTTGAAACCGCATTCTGCTGTTTCCAGCGTCGGAGCCAATTGTTCAACTTTAATTGCGCGTATCGACGAAGCTGAACTTTCCGGCGGCGAAATTATGAACGCTGGTCGCGGCATTCTTATTCCAACCGATTCCATCACACCGGAGCGGCGGCGGACGGTTTAAACATCCGACTCCATTAAAACTGCAGCGCAAAACGCGAACCTGCGAGCGAAAACACGAAAGTTTAATTAACGTGTGCGGTCGTTTAGTCCGGTGAGCCGCACACAAAAGCGAAATTAGCTGGATTATGTCCACGTCGCTTGTTCGGCCGTCCCTGATAAGGCGTCGCGACGGCGCAAAAAGAACGAACAATATTGCCAGCACTCATTAAAACGTGGGTGCACTCACGACGGTTTAAACTCTTACTCTGCTAAATCGTAAACGTCACTTTTGACGTAACCGAAAACGTTCAAACGTCTCTCGGACGTGTTGTGTTCGTCGTGTGCAAAACCGCGGCAACTTACGACACATCGCTCTTCACTTGCCGGATTTATACGAGCGTGTAAATAAATTTTCAAGAGTGGAATCGAATTTGCGAGCGAGGATTTATTTGAAAGGGATTTCGACCGCGTGAAATCGGTGGCAGTGAAATGTTGCGAGAGGAAGATGCAAGACATCGGGTTCACTGTTAACAACTCCCTCAGGTGTATAAAATACAAAACGTGAATTGAAGATGGAAAGTCACTCGATACCAATTAAACGAAACCGAGTTTAATTATGAATAAAGTAAAATAATTCAAGACTTGAAGTTCAAAGTCATCACAGACAGGCAAAAGCTTTTGGCTGTTTGCCCCACATTTAAACGTTTCGCTTCGCGTATTCTCCGGCTAACTGTTACAATTTAAACTTATCGAACCAGTTTTGGCAACATCGCTTTCGTAGACGCTACCGAAGGCTAGTATGTGGCAACGTCGTATAGTTCACCGGAAATGATTTCAAGTCACACTTTTGAAATGCTGGCTTCTTATTCGTCCCAATGACACTTTGAATATTCTTAATTCACTCTTTTTCGATTAGTTACGCCATTCTCGCCGTCTAATACACAAGATGTGGCCGAAAACCTGCATGTAAGAGTCCATGTTCTTCAAAACCGCTTAGACACCGTACGAGTAACATTGTGTGTACAACGTTTCGTGAATTTGTACTGAATTATTGAGAGCAAGATTCAGTTTATATAGTTTGACTCAAATTTGATCAACAAATGATTTCAAATGCCCCTTTTGAAATGCTGACTTTTTATTCATCTTACATTGTGTATACACCGTTTCGTGAATTTGTGCTTATTGAGAAGAAGATTAAATTTATACAGTTTGACTAGAATGTGATCAAGTCGTCGCTCTATCGTAGATGCTACCCGGGGTTATGTTATGTGGCGAAGTCGCACTGTTCACCGGAAATTATTTCAGATCACCATTTTGAAATGCTGATTCCTTATTTGCTCCAAACTTTGAATATTCTTCCGTTACTTTAATAAATGAGATGTGGCTGAAAATCTGCATGTAAGAGGCCATGTTCTTCGTTACCGCTGTAGACATCGTACGAGTAACATTGTGTGCCGTACCGTTGCGGGCATTTGTGCTGAATTATTAAGAACAATACAGTTTGACTGGAATTTTATTACTTGGTCGTGTCCTGCAAAGGGCAACTAACATTTTTAATCGAACACGAACGGTCTGTTTGATTAAGCAGATATGAAAACCTGCACGTAAGTTTTTCATTACCGCTGTAGACATCGTCCGAATAACATTGTTTGTATAATTTGCCGTGATTTTGTGCTGAACTATTGAGAGCCAGATTTAATTTATACAAGCAAGATTTTATTTATACAGTTTGGCTGGAATTTCATCAACTCGTCGTGTCCTGTAAAGTGCAATTAACATTTTCAATCGAACAATCTGTTTAATTAAGCAGGTATGGTTTAACACGGTTACTTTCGACACTATTGGACGATATCTTTCTCTCTTTCATTTAGAATCGTGCCACCTACCTCAGTTTTAGCTGGACTTCTCCTCTGGATTATTTATTTTATAATTATTATTATTATTTCTGAGATCATCATCGAAGTACTGCTCATTAACGAATAGTAGTCTAATAGCGGAGGCGGAAAACTGTTTTCATCTCGTCCTCACGACCGACACCCCGTGAAGGTGCGCGCGCTGAAGGTACAGTAGTTATATTTGACAATAAAATTGTCTATAAACTGGTGAAAATAACGGTAGGTGGCCCGTATTTCAGGATGCAAGGTTTATTGCGAGATACGGTACTGTTACGGTGTAAATTTCCGTTAAAACGTAATGTCTCACTACGGTCATTGACCAAGCGTTGCCACTTGGCCGTTGCTGTTCGCCTTCATCGATTGTAACGAGGTATAACAAAAGGAGCGCTTAGTGCGTTTTGACTCGCAAAAGGAGGAAAAACAATGGGCCTGTGCCCCAACCGTAACCTAACATAACGTACGTATTCTACGTAAGAATCGCATCGACGGGAGTACTCTCGTTGTTGCTTACAAAAGTAACCATCAGTTATCAAAAGTAAATCAGAAGAAAAAAGGTCCGAAAACCATCTAAATTTAGTTTCACACTCGGAAGGAGCAAAAAATCAAACAATAATAATACGCTATTCAAAGTAAAGATAAAATTGCAAAAGCAAGAAAAAATTAGGCAGAGTACATAATGAGACACAAACGGTAAATGTAACTTAGATAAAATTATGAGTGACAGCACGTCACTCCTTGCCGAATTCGTGGCGAAACCTCTGCCCCCACGCTATACTGGCAGAATGCTCGTTCGGGGCGAACTCCTCGGATGGATAGAATTAAAAAAAGGAAAATTCTTACTTAAGAATCCTTCCGGAACGAGATGAAATACTTGGCTGCTAACTCAAACCGGATGCGGACCACCTTCTTAATCCTCTCCAACGAGGGCAAGTGGGGGGGATGGAGGAAGTTCACGCTACTCCAGGTGGAACAATGGCGTACAAAAGGTGTCACACCCTCGGCGGATAAAAAAAAAGATTAACTGCCCCTGTACTAGTCCCTAAAAGAGATTTAACAACATTTTACGATCGCGAGCAATAAACGCCCGTGGAAAGCGGACCGGAATAAGGTGAGTACACAAGAAGGAACCTACCTTACTCTTCCAAAAGAAAAGCATGCCTAAGAAGGTAAATTTCTACGTCGAAACTAACAGCGGACTGACAGTCAACGGAGTGAGATAATCCGTCGGAGACGGTCGGGTCACCAATTCCAAAAATTAAATGGTTTAAAAACGCCCAAATCTCACTTCGTTAACAACGTGCAAACAACGTCCGTCCTCAAGCGTGGCGTACAGAGAAGCTCAAGACCAGAAAATCCTACCACCGGCCACAGGCCGTGAACGGAAAGTACAAGACAAGAAGACAAGCAATTGCTGTGCGCAATTCCGTTTACATTATTCTTTCTTTAGGCTTTTTAATCTTGATTTTAGTCTTGTTATTCGTGTTGGCTGTTCACTTTATTCGTGGACGCTTAACCGAGGGATATTTGGAGGAGGCCAATTAGCAACATTTTAAGTTCAAAAAAAACTACCTGGAAATCAAATTACAAATAAGTAATTATTTCAGCGCCTTACGTTTGAGCTTTATTTGAGGTCGAAACCATTAGAGCGAACGTAATACTGTCGACTACTATTCTTGAAGAGTAATTAAGATAAAACAAGGTATTCGTTCCAAAGTTTACGTGCAACATGTTTTCAAGTGTAAAACTTGGTAATTCGATGTTATATCTCTAATTCTGCTTGCACCTAGGCATTAAGAGATTATATCACTAAGCCAACATCAACGTGTCTAATTGCGAATGCCGCTCGGTGAGTTTGAATCGACGAATTCTCCTCGGAAATTAACGCTCTAGTTAACCCTCCTATTCAGGTTTCAGGTATGTATGGCACACGCATATGCTTGCATACGAGCCGCCAGATGTCACCTATTCAGGAGCGCAGATTTGTTTGTAAAGGCGACTTTGATGTTTGCCATTTGAATCCCGACGTGCATCCGCCCCCTCTCACCCAATCCCATCAATCGAAGAGTTGGATTAAGATTTTTGGGGGATGCTACGGTACAAACTTTAAATGGATTTCGGGCGGGACTGTTTAAATTTGTAATAAGTTTCCGCCGCTTTGTATTTGCTTTCCAGAGAGTTTATTAAAAGCCTTATTTGATTTCTTCCTCACGCTCGAATGCGGACAGATGCCGGAGGCGCGCGCGTAAGTAAATATTCCGAGGCCGTACGCAAATATTTACCCCTAATTACCAACAGAAATGTAATTAATTCGTTACTGAACAAGAATGTCGTGGGTTTTATCTGAGAAAAAAAAAAAGAGAGAGAGAGACTTTATGAATATTTAAAAAACGTCACGTGACTGTGGCGCTTCCGTTGTTTTGCTTCGCTCGAAGTTTCGGTCGTGCACAGAACTTACCGGAAGAGCACGGCTAATTTAGCATAACTTAAACTGCGATGGTGAAATTTTAAGCAACCATCCTGCGATTTAATCGCTTTCTAACTTTTTGCAACTTAATCTCATTCAACGAAGCAGTTCGATATTAAGCAACTATCAGCGTCATCCATCGTTTTTTTTTCTCTCTCCCGGGGGAACTTCCACAATGCCAGTTTACGACTTGGGTAGTTGCGGTGAAGCCGGCCACTCTTTCCACCGCATTCCTGCACTTTGTGTGGCGCAGTCGAAACTATTTAAACTCGTTACGGACTGCGCCCCCGAATAAATAACCCGCCGCAAAATCCTGCACGCTAATATTTGCACGGCCGAGAGCAATGCAGTTAGGAGGACGATCAAACGCCAGGAGCTTTTGTTCGTTATTGGACGATATCAGCGCAATATTTCGCAGCTTTGATGTACCGGCGAGTAATGTAATTGGAAACTCTTCATCTTTGACTCGCTCGGCTGCTGGCTTAGGAAGAGGTTGATTTGATGAAATTCCTTAATTGGAACGCAAGTTCTGATTTATTGGGTACAAAAAGTCAAAAAGTTTCTTAACTTTTCATCTCACACGGCGAGAATTGTAAGCGAACAGAGAGGCGAGAGAGGCTGTTACGGTGTGGAAAACCGTTTTTAAGGAGCGACATGTACATTCCGATCGACTCGCATTTATTTCCGATTTCGCAATATTACGAACAAACAACGAAGCGAAGTAAATCCGTCGAAGGCAACCGGGTCACCAAATCCAACAAGAATATTTAAATTTGTCCTGAACTCACTTCATTAATTTAACGTGCAAACAAACATCTGTTTCTGAACGCAGTCTACAAAGGAGTGGCCGACAGAAGAAACGAATGACTTGTACATTCCGATCGACTCGCATTTATTTCCGATTTCGCAATATTACTAACAAACAACGAAGCGAAGTAAATCCGTCGAAGACGATCGGGTCACCAAATCCAACAACAACGTTTAAATTCACCCTGAATTCACTTCATTAATTTAATGTGCAAACAAACATCTGCTTCTGAACGCAGTCTACAAAGGAGTGGCCGACAAAAGAAACGAACGACTTGCACATTCCGATCGACTCGCATTTATTTCCGATTTCGCAATATTACTAACAAACAACGAAGCGAAGTAAATCCGTCGAAGACGATAGGGTCACCAAATCCAACAACAACATTTAAATTCACCCTGAACTCACTTCATTAATTTAACGTGCAAACAAACATCTGCTTCTGAACGCAGTTTACAAAGGAGTGGCCGACAGAAGAAACGAACGACTTGTACATTCCGATCGACTCGCATTTCTTTCCATTTCATAATATTAAGAAATTCTTTTGGGTTTAAAACCCGGTTCTTTGGAATTTTATTGCGACAAAAGCCTTCGTCGTCGCTGGAATAATTAGCGAATTTCGAGTGATCTCACGCCTTACGTTTCATTTTAGACACTTGTTTGGGCATTCGTTTTAAAATACTCCGGTCATGAATTGGTGTAACATTTTCTCTTTTGTGGTTTTAAATAAGATTGCATCATCTTTTAAAACTATTGCAAGCGCATGTTTTTCTGACTCGTGAGATTTGTGGCGAAATTTTTCTTCCACGCGTTCTGACCCTCATAAAATTTCCCGCGTGGAATATTTTTTTAATTGGATTAGTTCATGCGAACTACAGGTTTTTCCGAGCTAACATTTCGACGGTCAGTTTAATTGGTCTTACCCTTGGCCTTTGACGCTCTTGGAGTCTTATTACGTCAGATTAATATTCGTCGGACATCTGTATGGAAATTTCTTGATGGGGTAGGGGAGGGCTAGGGAGGTTCTACACATTTTAGATAGGATTGCATCATCTTTTGAAACTATTGCAAGCGGGTTAGGGAGGTTATACACATTTTAGATAGGATTGCATCATCTTTTGAAACTGTTGCAATCGCGTTTCCTTTCCTAGTTCGTGAGATTTGTGGCGAAATTTTTATTCCAAGCATTCTGACCCTCATAAAATTTCCCGCGTCGACTGTTTTTTTTTATTGGATTAGTTCATGCGAACTACAGGTTTTTGCGAACTAACATTTCGACGGTTAGTTTAATTGGTTTCACCCTTGGCCTTTGGCGCTATTGGAGTCTTATTACGTCAGATTAATATTCGTTGGACATCTGGATGGAAATTTCTTGACGGTGGAGGGGGGGGGACTAGGGCATAAAACCCACACCCGTTCAGCTGGTAACAAGTGCAAACCAAACTTCCCATTTGAAGACTTGCGAATCACCAAACATAACTTGCGTTATATTTGGTGATTCGGGCGCCTTCTCAATATTTTCTCTACGTCCTATCCACGTGTCAGAAAAGATAACATCTAAATGTTCTCTGATGCTTCTTGAATTGAATAATGAGGGGGCAATGCATCTTGTTGAAGTCAAAATTGATGGGATGAGGTATAAAGATGGATTTTTGTCGTCGGGCTACAGGGTAGTTAAAGCAGGAGGTTAACGCGCAAGTTTTCTCAATTTTCGGGGGTGCGAAGAAGGCAAGTGGAGAAAATAGAGGACGTCCACGCTGCTCCGAGTCCAAGCGGCACAGAAAAGGCACGCACGAGGTGTCACTTTTGCCGGCGGGCAAGAAAGAAAGATTAACTGACCTCGTACCAGCCGCTAGAAAGAAGGAATGAACGACGTAATGCAATCGCGAACATTAAACGCCCGTGGAAACAGGTAGTTGAAAAAAAGATGAGCGTACAAAATGACACCTAGCTTGCTTGTAAGGAAAACAAACGTAGATTTTTACGTCAAGGAAAAATCCCGTCGTTACGGTCCCACAAACAGCGTGCTAACAAACAACGAAGACAGTCGGGTCACCAAATCCAACAATCAACCGCTTTAAATGCACCCGGAACTCACTTCACTGATTTAAATTGCAAACAAACATCTGCTTCTGAACGCAGTGTACAAAGGACAAAAGAAATAAGTATTTTGTTATTCAATTTGCGTTTTTAAATCAGAAGCTTGCAAATTAGAATAAATTCATAAACACTACCGTAACTTTAAGCAGCCGCTGATGGTGTGAAGCTCATAGCACGTTGTAAAGCTTTCGTTATTTCATATCCGTCTTTAGCCGCAGCGAATGCTGAATGCAATTCGTAGTGAACGCCCCAGTCAGCAAACCAAAAAGGAAAAAGAAGAAACAAACTAAAAAAAGTGAAACACTGAAGCCGCAACGTACGTAATTTAATTGTGAGTTTACGGCCATTTGCGCCCGCCCGATTTGCACGATCCGCACGTATTGTTTGCACGTACATTCCGCAACGTCGAGCAAGTTCTAAGCGCATTATAAGCAGCTTGAAATTTCCAACTCCGGACTAACAACGTCCGGGCAGCCCGACAGGTTTCAGAGCTGCGGTTGTCGACCCACGAAGGACGCTTAATTATTTACGGGCGAATGTCTTCGTCGATGAGTCATCCGCCCGTACTTGCGTGACTCCAACTCCGTTTCCCCACGAATAGATATTTCATGTTCACGTTAGTACTATTAATTGTCGAGGACGTAATGGCGGTGGGTTTTAGCACTTCTAATGGGGTTGTTGATTTAAATTGATGATTTGCTTTGCTTAAAAGGTCTCATATCCGTGACGTATCCGTTCGGTATCGTCTCAATGGGGGTGCGTGTTTTTACTCTCATGGAGATACGTCGGATTATAATTATTGAAGGAAGGAAGGAAGCAATGTTATATTCCTCACTGATACGGACGAACTGACCAGATACTTAACGGATACGCCAACACATTTCTTGCAAGAAGGAATTCAGTTAAGTTTGTGACCTTTAGACCTAGAAGAAAAAGTCTCTTATCACAGAAGAGGCCTTCATCTCTGAGACGGGGCGGGGGATCTTTTTCTCAACTTCTAATTCGTATCGGTTGGTTTCACTCAACTCATCAACAGACCAATCTCGTTTTTCCTCTTCGTCTCGTGCGGGGGGTGGGTTGGGGAGAGGTTAATTATAGCTGAAGACCCACCCTTCGAGCTTATGTAGCTCTCTTATCTATCGTATTCTACGGTTGCAATAAATAGTTTCTGGAAACAATTCCCGTAATCCGATTAGGTATTACCGGTTATAATCGGAAGGGGGCAGCTTCGATTCAATCGAACGCAGGGATAAAATTCGGTGGCTGTTTTTCGGGCTCCCCCGACCGAGAGTAATCCCGCACCGGAATTAATGGAACTTTGATCCGGAAGTGCTTTTGTGACGCACCATCGGAAACATTAATTAAACACTTAATACACTGACGCCGCCGCCGCGCGCGTATTAATTAAGCGCCGCAGGTGAAGAGCTCCTCGAAACAAAACGGTATCGCCGCGCCGTGACAAAGGAAGAGCGGGGGGGCCGGGGGCGCCGGGGATTTGCCCGGCGGCCGTAAATAATTTAACAACAATCACACTGATTTATGTTCTGCTTTATTGTTTTTCGTGTTATTCATTATTTCCGCTGACAATTATTAATATTATTTATCGGCTGAAAATATGTGTGAGTTATTACAGGGTTGGTTGTGGATTACAATTTATTAATTTCCGCTGGTTGTTGTTTTTTATGTAAAGTTCGAACGCACACCTCATCGATATGAGTAGATTCAGCACTGTCAAGTGAAGTCCCCGAAGCAACTTCGATTTAAACAGGTAGATTACAATTACGTCAACTTCTGGTCAATTACCGATACCTGGTGGTAAGTTGCGTAAAGAAATCAATCACTTGTTCCGAAGGAGGTAGATGAGGCTTAACAAAACAACTAGGGCGCCAGGGAGTAAACCTGGCTGATGTGCGCGCTAGGGAACCGATTCCCAAGGATCCACGGGGTGCGCTGATAACCGAAAACTTCCTCGAATCGGGGGAACAAACTCGCAAGAAAATGTGACGTCAAAATGACATAGGCTCTCATACAAAACCGTATAAATCGTAAGAGAATTACGTCACGTTCTCTTGCGAGTTTGTTCCCTCGATTCGAGAATGAAGCCCCCACGAGATATTCTCTGAACCCGCTCGTTCAAGCTAGCTTTTATGACACCATTCAGCAAAACATTGTTGATAATAAATATATTTAGGCACGCACTGTACGTTATAAACAAAGAAAATCAATATACAACTTTGTAGGGATTGTTTAAAAGAATTGGGGATAAAAGGGGATGGAGAGTGGGTTTACAACCCCCATTCACACATTTTTACATTATCACGAGTTGATAATCCTAAATTTGCATAATACAATCGATAACTAAACTCGTCCTTAAAAATGTCTGAAATTCTTTGCTGCCTACATTGAAAAGCTTTTATGCTTTTCGATTTTATGGCATAAATGAAATAATCATAACATAGTTAGCAACGCTGTAATAGGGTCGCTAGGTCTATGGAGTTTTCCGAAATGCATTTTCGTTTGTTGGCTACACTAAAACTGCAAACACTACAAATGTTTGACAAATACCATCCGTCAAACGCCAATCCAGGAAAATGTCTTATGGTTTTTTTTTTCATCAAAAAAATCAAAACTAACTTGACATTTCAATTGAACAATTGCACACTCTTCTTAAATACTTGATAATGAACAATTGTTACATACTTCTTAAAGTACAACTTGCTGCTAAAAGCAATAGTAAAAATTTTACAACTTCACGATTTCACTTTTAGCTATGTAGGTCATCGGCGTAGCCATCAGCAATTATTTATTTTGAAAATTCGTTTAAGCTACAATTGCAGTGATGTTGGCAATAGCCGCAAACTCTCTTTTGGTCAATTATTTAATTTTGAACTCAAAATTTCGGCTACCACTACGAAGTTAGGCATTGTTAAAACCCCCCAATTTTTTTTTTTTCATTCTAAAAATTCACTTCATTCACTGTCTTTTGTGCAGGTTAAGTTAATTATTAATTAATTAGTCGCTTAATGTAATGTATACCTGGGAGATACGAATAGTTTCAGTTAGAATCAAACTTCAGCTACCACTACGAAGTTAGGCATTGTTAAAACCCCCAGACTTTTATCCATTCTAAAAATCAACTTCGTTCATTGTCTTTTGTGCAGGTTAAGTTAATTATTAATTAATTAGTTGTCTAATGTGTATACGCGGGGGGCGCGAATAATACCTGAAATCTCTATGAATATCAGTTACAAACCACTTTGAAGTTGGGCACTGTTAAAAACCCCTTCATTTTAGAAGAACCGATTGATTGATTGATTATCTCCTGTGCAGGCTGAGTTAATTTTTAATTAAATGCTTAACGTGTATGCGAGGGATTTACGAGAAGTACTTGAAATCTTTTTGAACTTCAGCTACAAGTAAACTTCGTCAGCACGAGTAAGTTAGGCACTGTTAATCCCCACCCCCTCAATTTTTTTGCCATTCCAGAAGACTAATTAATTGATTGATCTTTTATGCAGGTTGAGTTAATTATTAATTAACTACGCCTAATGGGTACAATTTGAAAATAAACTTTTCTTACCACTTCCAAAATTAGGTAGTGTTAAAAAAACATTTTTTTCGAATTCTAAAAATCCGTATTGAAATGTATTGGAGTGATTGAGAGTGATGCCAACAACTCAGATATAGCTCTTTTCTGAGAGATTTGGCCCTATAAATTTTCAAATAGCCCTTGAGAGCTGTTTTAGCTCCAAAATTAATTTTCGTTCAATTAATATTCGTTTTATTTTATTTTATTTATCGTATTCTTTAAATTTAAAAATTGTTAAAAATATATTTTCTCTTATTTATTTTTACGAGAATTTATTTTCAGTTTTTTATATGATATATGTATTGGATTGTTGGATTTGTATTTTATTTACAATATTTAAAATATTTTAAAATAAACTTTTGGCTAGATGAGATTCGCAATAACATTTTTATTTATTTTATTTTATTTATTAGCTAACAGATTAATAAAAATGTATATTGTTAACTTAATGCGAAACTTTTTAGCCCTAAACCACTCAAATCTAGCCCTATTTGGGTTCCGTTTAGCTCCTTTCTAAATGTAGAATTGGCATCGCTGTGAAGACTGTGGTTTCCAGTACAATTAAATTGGATTGAACCTCCTAACCACAAAAAGTTCTTTTTTTTAAAACTGTATACGTTTTTCGCTATCAGCTATATAGTAGTATAGTAGCTGTATGTAGTTTTAAAAAAAACTTTACGTGGTTAGGGGGCTCAATCCAATTATTTCTAAAAATCCGCTTGATTGTCTTTTGTTCAGGTTGAGAGTTAATTATTAATTAGTTGTGCTTAACGTCTATACGTGGGAGGCACGAAAAGTAACGGAAATCGCTTTGAATTTCGGTTATTACCACAAGACGGAATTATATATTTTGTTCGGTTTATTTTGAACGAGGCGGCAACGAACGTATTTGCATTCACACGTCGCTACAGCGTTATAAGTATGCCGCCTCGTTCGTATTTAATCGAACAAAACAACATAATTCCGTACCCTGGTTATTACCATAAATAATAGTTTTGTTCACGATTGACGTAACAAGATTTTATTTTTCGTCAAAATTATTTTTCATTTTTCGTCGAAACGAACAGGCTCGGTGCTCGGTATATTGGAATTTGCCAGAAGTTCACTCTCATCGCCAAATTAAACTCGCAACGGAACAATGGCGCGGCGGCGGCCAGTCGATCGAAAGTAAATTTTTTATTTGGGGCTTCCGCTTCGATTCAAACCCATATCACTCTGTCCATATTTAATCGACAAAGAAATCGAATTATTTTATTCCCCCCCCCCCCCCGGCCGGCGCGTAGTACCTTCGTCAAAATCTCCTCAAAACAAAACGGTTTGATTTATAAAAAGGAATGAGGAGTGAGCCGCTCTGCTCTAGCTGCTTTGAGATTGTTAATTTTGTTGCTGCGATTTTTTTTTTGTTAATTATGATGATGCGTAACAAAAGACAGTTGCCGTCGCATCTTTTTTTTTTTGTTCCAATCTAAGAATTTCTTTGTTTAATGGATGAAATTATTTATAAGTCAGGTAATATTTTAATGATGCAACAACTTTACCTACACGTGGCTGTCAGGTCAGAAGTCTAAATGAGGAGGAGGAGGAGGAGGTAGATGATTTGAAATTATATCTTGATGAGGAGGTGGATGACTTGAAATTATATCTAAAGGAGGAGTTGCGCGTTGAATATTTGTAGGGAAATTTAGGCAGCTCGCGATGGATCGTTCGGAATAATTAATAGCCTCGTTAATCCTGCGAGGTAAAAAAATAAATGTTAAAATAAAATATACACTTACCTTAAAGGCTCAAGGTAACCTAAATACTCCAAAACCGAAAGGCCGTTCAATAATTTGATACGATAATCAAATTGAACAACGACAGATTTCAAGTAGGTTCAGTACTGACCTTCACAGAGTCAACGCTAACTCACATTTCTTAAGTCAGGCTTGCGTTAAAAGCCACGGAAAAACGTTACGTCAATGCCCAAAAATTTGGTAAAAATATTTACGTAAAAGTAATTAAGAAACAGGTGGGCACGTTACGGTTTTAGTTCCAGCTGTTTGGTTGTGCTTCGCCTGACAGTCGCAAACAAATACGAACGATGAAGCGCCGCCACTCGTGAAAACGTCGGACTTCGATCGATTCAATCGTACCAACTATCGTACACCGATCGCCATCGGGCAGGTACGACTCTTTACTTATCGTCGACCACGAGGAAATGGAATTTCTACAACGTACTCAGTCTTACAATGAATTAATGATCTAATCATTAATCGTCCACTAGACGTAGTTATTAATTGGGTTAGGTCTGGATGTAGTTTTTATGAATGTTCTATGCGCTTTAAATCATTGATATCAAGCTCACGGAAAGTAGTACAGGATCAGGACAATTAATTTCGATCGCCCTGTATAATAAACAACCAACTACTTCTTTTAACTTTTCACGTTCTTTTGGTGTTGTCAGTTGAAGTTGATGCACTTTCGTGATTTATGTCGCCAATCGCTTGCTTATTTTCCACATGTTATTTTCTTTAATGTTTTTTGAGTATGATCTTGTTACGGTTTGGAAAACCGCTGTTCAGGAAACATCCTGTATGTATCGTGTTTTTCGAATCGTATTTATTCCAGCCGGCGCAATATTAAGAAACTGTGTGCGTGAAACGCTTCATGCCGCGCCTGTCGCGTCTGCTTTTATTGCGTTAAAAACGGATTTCTTTTCTATCATCGTCTCCGTCGCAAAACTAATTGGATTCTTAGAACGCGGTGTGGCAAATCAGATGAATTTTTGCATTCATTTCAAAATACATTGTCCGTAAAACATCGTTTGTTTCCCGCCGCACTATCAGGCATATCTTTTATGGCCACGAATAAACAATATCATCCGGAGTTTCTATTTTTAGATATCATTGCATCAGCTTTTGCAGGCCGCTGCAGGTGCACTTCGAGTTTTCAGTGGCAACAGATCGATTTTATTGATTTATTATTTTATTTATTTATTTTATCGATATTAAAACTCTTTTCTTTTGCGTGACCTGAGAATTAGAGAGTTTTTTGCGGGTTGCTATTTCGACGGAGAGGTTAAATTGCGTTCTAATTCGACCTTTAACGCTATTGGGCTTTCTTTACGTCAGCTGTTGCTCGATTTGGGTTTTTATGCTGTCACGGTGATTCCGATTCGTGCTTCGCACGGGAGTTCGGCCAGTTTTGGCTTTATAGGTCTGCGACGTGCTTGCGAAGCAAATCGGTCATTAGCGCTTGCTGATGTTGTTTGGAGGGGGCGTTGCCCCATTTTCGCGCGACGTAGCGACAACTATGGCGATTGATGTTGAGGACCCTCGTGGTAAGACGTTTCGCCGGCTTTGACTTGGCGCTGGTGGAACAAAAACTCGTCAGAGTTTGTCTCAACCTCGGACTTGGAGTTCAGGACAGGCTTCTAAGACCGGCCCACTTTTGATTGCGGCCAACATATAAGACCGACTCATTTTTGGTATAGGTCTTGGTGTAGGCTTTAGTACCGCTTTTAGTCGAGGCTTTTAGGCTGAGTTTTGAACACGGCTCATCTTCGGTTCCGGCTTATTTCTTTCTTGCTTACGTATGACTTGTACGTTTTAAGAACAACGCTTTTTCGAAGTTCTACGATTATCTGCGATGATCCATTCGGGGGAGCAGATGTGGTAACAGGATACAAAAATTCAAAACACATTCCAAAACCTGCAATATTTTTCATAAATAATAATTGGATTAGTTTGAATTCACACACCGAAACATCTGTTTTACGCCCATTTCACTTGGTAGTCGATGAAAAAATCTGAATTAAACTGTCAACAGATTCAACCATTTTATTTATACTTATGAAGAAAATATAACTTACATGACAGATTGAAGAAGCACTTTACTAGACGGCATGCGTTCGTGCACTGTCACGAGGGTCTTTGTCGAACTGATTTGTGATCAGAGAAGCTATCAATTTATATGAAATGACTTGACTTAATTTCCAGTTTATGTAAGCTTTGGATTAGGCGTTATTCTTGAAAGATTCCGATAACTCATTTTGGTTAATTGGCAGCCGTTATTATGTAACTAATGTGATCGATGTGCAAATGTAAACCAAGGTCTGCTTGGTCAACATTTGCACATTTGAGGATGTATGGACGGGTCAGGTGCCATAATTGCATAATTATTTCTTCCGTTACAATATTTTAACATCAAACGTTTATATTAAGAAGTGCACGTATAATCTTCTCCATTTATTTATTAATTCGTCGAATATTCTATATTACACAATGACATAAACATACTTCACTAAAATGTTTCAACAATCTACATAAAGGTAAACTTGAGATTTCTTATTCACCTTTTTTTACTTTTCAAGACCTCACAAATTTTCGTCTCATTCTTATTCCGAGATCTAATACTTCCCTTTTCGGTGAAAAAAAAAAAAAAAAACTCGATAAAACTTCCCTGACGAGCGCGAAAGAGCGAATTGTTATATAATATTTTGATGTTCGCCGTTTCCACGTTCACCAATTTGTCAGCGAGAATGTGGATTTGATGATGCGTAAAATGTGAACGTCACACACCGCACATTATTAATCACCTCCGGTCGCATGCGCATTATTAATAACAAAACACAATCGGCAGGTTCCCAGCGAATTAATTGCTGAATAAAATCGATGAACTGCTAAAATTTAAAATACGGGTTTTAAATTGCCGCGGCCTCGCTAAGTTAATTAACATCCGCCGGTGCGGCTTTTTCATATTACACGTATTTTGCTATTGATGAGATGGCGTTGAATGGAGCGTTTACTTGGAAAGATGTTGACGCAACGCTGTTTACATCTACAAATTTTCTAAACGGCGGTAACAGATGTCATCATCAAAATCGAATTCCATAAAGACGGTGGAGTCGATATTCAGGATGATAATAACACGAAGAAAAACGGCGTGAACAAAAATGGGGCGTAAATAATGCGCCGTGAGAAATGGGATCGTTTGTCAATGCGGATGCGAAAGAGAGAGAACGAGAAGCGCAGATGGCCGAAAATCTATAAACATGACGGGCCGCCGTTGATGGCTAAAGAAACCGCAAAGTATTTATTTTCCGTCGTCCTCTTGTTTCTGCTTCTCATTCGACTATTATAATATGTATCGGGCTGACGTGAAGCGAATGCTTGTTTACGAAGGTCCTTACCGTTGTCTTTCTTGCCTGAAAACAAAAAGAAATACTGTAAATAACGTTGGTTATTACAGCGAAGACATCGTATGTGACGGCCGGACCGAATGGAATTGAAAAAAGAAAGTAGATTAAAGAAACCTATACGAGGATTCGAACTTTTAAACGTCTCGGCAAGAGCGAGAAACAGTTTAAAATTTCTAGGCCTAAAATCTATGACCTTAATTATGAAAGTTACAATAAACAAACTGTTTTCTTTCCTTCTTACTCTTTTTAACCAAATTTAGTAAAACCGTGAAGATCCAAGTCGTAAGTAATTTTGTTTGCTTGTAAGTTTCTGATTTGAGTTTTAAAATAATCAGCGGTTAACTGTTCCAACCGTTACGGGTTAATTTCTAGTTACATTTCGGCAACCACGAGTTGCACGTGCTTGGTTTACTAAGGTGGCAGCAGCTTCTTCCCGGAAGTGACGCCGTTGCGCCATTTGAAATCAAGGCTTTCGTTGGTCTTATGCATTCATGTTCATCGCGTCCTGAGTTCGGATTGGCTCGCCGTTTTGGCTTGCAGGTAATCGATTTCGACGCATCCATTTTCGACTAACTCAATTAACTCAAGTTTAATGTAACCCTTCGTTAGTCGCGCATGTATCCAGCAGATACATGCTTCAGTTATTTATAAAATTTTCGGTAACAAATAATGCTAGAATTCCGAGATGCAGAGTATTCCTGGTTTGATATGTCTTGAATCATTTCCTGGGAGGATGAACCCAAGCAACCCTTCTCTTGACCGTTATTGAAATAATAAACAATAGTAATGACGTCCGCCGTGTACCTGAGAGATACAGCGCAACCATTCACGTTACAATTCTCTTACTCAGTCTTGAAGAAAATTTTGTGCTTTGAAGACGTTCTAAATTGAGTAAATTTGTTGTGAATCGTATTTTTATTCTTAATGGCGAGTGCGAAAAATTTTTTGGATATTTCTAAACCGCAAGACATAGAGGAAATGCGTCGTCTAATTTTTGAAGATGACGAACCCACTGTCGATATTCCAGAGGAAGATTTTGATGAATCAGATTCAGATGATTACCTTGAAACGAGGTCAATTAATTCAGATACCGATCATGAAATTAGTGACAACGAAGAGGAAATTGAATAACCAGAAGTAGATGATCATTTTTCTGGTAAGTGCACCAAAGATTTTTTCATATTTATCGTTTACGGGAAGTAAATTTTAGGAAAAGACGGCACACAGTGAAAAAAAGAACCGCCTAAAGTTTCAAAAACACGTCCTCATAATATTCTAATAAAATTACCAGGTGTAGTAGGACAGGATGCGAAGAACGCTAAAACTGAAAACGAATGTTGGAGTTTATTTTTTACCGATTATATTTTGAATTTATTAGTGCAACACACTAATGAATATATTAAAGATGTTCGAGAAAAGTTTGCAAGGGGAAGAAATTGCCGACCGACAAACAAAGCAGAAATTAAAGCATTTTTGGGATTATTGTATTTGGCAGGTGTATTTCGAGGAGGCCATCAACGACTTAGCGATTTCTGGGCTACTGATGGTTTAGGAATAAACATTTTTCGAATGACAATGTCGGAAAAGCGGTTTAGATTTTTGATAAGGTGTTTGAGATTCGACAACAGGAATACCAGAGAAACACGACGTGTAGTCGATAAATTGGCGGCAGTAAGGGAACTTTATACAATTTTCATCGAAAATTGTCAAAAACATTATCATCTCGGCCAAAATGTAACAATCGATGAAATGTTACCTGAATTTCGAGGCAGATGTTCATTTAGGCAGTATATTCCATCGAAACCAAACAAATATGGAATCAAAATATTTTGTCTGAGCGATGCCAAATTGTACTATACCGCTAAAATGGAGATATACTGTGGGCAACAGCCCGAAGGACCGTTTCATCAGTCTAATTCATCGTATTCGATAGTAATGCGGCTTGCTAAACCTACTTTTGGATTCGGTCGAAACATTATTGCGGATAATTGGTTTACCAGTTTGAAGTTAGTGAAAAAGCTGGAAAAAAATAAATTGTCTTATGTGGGCACAATACGAAAAAATAAAAGAGAGCTTCCGCCAACTTTTGTGTCCCCGAAGAATCGTGCCTGTTTTAGTAGCATTTTCGGATATACTAAAGATGAGACTCTTGTTTCCTATGTTCCGAAAAAGGGAAGATCCGTTGTGTTGCTTTCAAGCATGCATATTTCTTCAAAAGAAGTTTCCAATGACCCCGATAAGAAACCGGAAATAATTTTATTTTATAACGATTCAAAATCTGGAGTAGACAAACTTTGCGCCACTTATAATGTTGGCAGATCAACGAGAAGATGGCCAATGGTGATTTTTTACCATCTTATGAACGTAGCTGGCCTGAATTGTAGAATAATTTTTCTAGGAAATCAAAATGAATTCACCTCAAGAAGTGATTATTTGAAAAAGCTGGCACTAACTTTGGTAGAAGAGCAATTACGAATTAGAGCCCAAATTGCAAGTCTTCCCGTGGAAATAAAAACATTGCTGCAAAAATATAAACGTCAAGAAGAACCCGAACCGGGAAGGTCAAGGGCGCCAAAAAGACGACGTTGTCAACCGTCTTATCAACACAATAAAAAAACATCACTCAGCGTTTATAGTTGTGAAAAATTTGGTATCGCTTTGTGTTTGAAACAGCACTCAAAAATAATTTGTGAAAACTGTCTTGATACCAATGAGGAAAATCAATTATTATCTGACTAACTTCTTTTATATGTACATACTATAATGCTGCAGAATGATAATAAACTTTATAAGTTATTTGGATAGTTTTAGTTCAATAGTTTCTTAGATATTACATTCTGAATCTGCTTTTTTCGATTTATCGTCTGATTTTATCAATTAAAAATAACTAACTTGCATAGGTTTGGATTTCGGTTGAAATAGACTACACCGGTTTTAGCAATGATAACCAGGTAAGTAGATTTTGGTTGAACAATGTTCTGTAAACTCATTTAGGCATAAATTATTACAATTTCAATTGAATAACACGTCTTATATATACGTGTATCGGAGAGATACAGCGCGACTAACCCCGTTACAGAAAACCGCGCGCCTCACGGAGGGTTAAGAAAATTGAGTTAACGTTTTTCTACTCTGTCTATTTTGTCAGTTAGTATTGAAACTGTTTGAATTCAATCGCGTGTGTATTTACTGAACTATTAATTAGAAGTATTTAGTTTATTTTTAGCCTTCAAGGCAAGTCTACATATTATTCATAATAATTGTGTGTGCGTCTCAAACCCTACCTCGAACGAGCGACTGTCGGTATATCCCCTGGAAGTTTTCGGTTAACGGCGATCCTTGGGAGTGCGCTTTTCAGCTGGGGTTATTCCCTGGCGCCTTTAATGTTTTAAACCCACACCCAACACGACTGGTTCGCAAGGAGCAAGTTCCACAAACACGAGGGCGTAGGGGGGAAAAATGTTTCAGTGAGAGGGTTGCCCAACAAATGAAAAAAAAAACGATCAAATTAAGCGACGACCAAAATCTTACTTGGAAGACTTCTTCTAAGCTGTACATAAACGCTTGGGCAAGCAGCTTACTGTCGAAATGAATGAGTTAAACGGGCCAACAGGCTGTGAATTCTATTTCATCGCCCTCGGTGAAATCCCGCAGGAACACAAACGAAAACGTGTGATTCACTCGAAGTATCAAACGAAAGTAAAGCTTCGTGCTACTAGTCGAGGGGGGAGAGGACGGGAAAACCAAACGAAGGGAAAGAGATGAAACGAAAAATACCAATCAGCTGAATTCGTGACATAAACTTCGTCCGATAAGAGGATAATGTCAAGGTTCATGAATGAACCTCGCTCCGAATTCGATTGTTCAAAAAAAAAGACAAACTAAAGGCATGCAAAAAAAACTAGCAGACGAACGAATTCGAACTTGTTCTATTTCGTTTCTTTTCCCGACGAATTCGAACTTGTTCTATTTCGTCAGGAAAAGTATTTCCTTTCTGCTAGAAGATCTTACTACGAAACGATTTAACAAAGCCATACACCATGCGATCAACGGAATTTATAATTAGTGCAGGTTATGATATCTTCCAAAAAGTTGGCAACATACTTTTACAGTTTGAAGTTAAAAATTTTAAGTGCCACAATTGTGACGTTTATTTTTATTTTTTAATGCTTGATAATAAACGGATTTGTCTTGCAGAATCCCCCCTAATGTTCTAAAAAAAGGGTTGAAACCAGCATCCACACAAAATACAGTAAAATAAAGATCGTATAAAGCACGAGCATAACCTCAAATATTGATAACTGTCAACTTAATACTCATTTCTCATTGTACCCAACCACATAGCATAAAATAGCACCAATCACAGCCTCCTCTAATTATGAATTCCGTTGATCGCCCGGTATAATTTTAAGGCAATAAAATCTGTGTGAAACTCGTTCTCATTTTCCACAGAAAGCGAGTCCGGGCGAGAATAACAAGGCGTGGTCCGTACTCGACAACGCAACTCTGCGACCGACGCATAAAATACAATAATACAGGGTTCATTACTATATAGGGTGCCTCAGAATAAAAGGGGAAAATGAACTGTAACAAGAGCACTTTTTAGATGGGATGAACCCTTTGACTTTGCTAGACTGGGAGTCATTAGAATAACCCCTTTCACCGGTGGGTGTAATTATGGTATTGAATTTTGAATATTTTTCAAATCTGTGTACACACTAACATACCCACATATACAGAGTGTCCCGTAAGAGCGTGACGACCTGGGCGAGGCGCGGGCGGGCGAAAAGATGCAACTAGAAGCCCGAGATGTTCAGTAGTGAGATTCATAGTGAAGGTTACGCGGATTAGAAAACACCTCGTGCAACATTCAATTTCAATTTTTGTTTTAATGATAATTTTAAATCCAATTTAATTCAATTTTGGCCTTCATCAACATCGTCATTACGAATTGGCTCATCGAATATGGATGGAACGCCCACCACTCGCTTGTACCACCATTATTAGCATATGAATTATAAAGTTTCGCATTATGGTCCGGCTCAATAATCATAATAATAATAACGACAACGGATCCGCGCCGATAAATCCGCGTTAATGTCCGGCCGTTCGACGTTATTCGTTTCGCAATCTGCTGAATTATCGGGGCGGTCCTGCGATTTACGACGTACACGCCACCGAACGGAATAATTATCGCCGTCGATTTTATTGGGCGATATCATCATTAATTACTTTGTTGATCGATGTTGCTGCAGGGCGTTATTTCGTCCGATCCATGAATTTTATTGCGGAGCTCAAGAAATCTACCTAATGCGATTTGAATTTAATTAATAAGAGGGACCATCGAATATTCACCAGAAACAATGGAATAATCGCCGGCCGAAGTGGAGTCCGTTGGTCGGCGTCGCGATCCTGAAATGGCGTCCATGAATTATGTCGGCTTGATTTGTCGCTCGTAAAGGCGGTGCTCCTCGTTGCTTTAAATTCGATTTTGGGTAACAGAGGCGCCTTCCTACAGGCGGCACACTTGTATATAACTGTTCGCCTGAAATAATTAAGGCCTGGAATGACCTCCGGATGTAGACATTGGAAGCATATTGTTTCTGGTTGCGAATATTGCACTGAACCACGAGTTCCTATACATTTCGAATTTAGTTAGACATTCATTCATTCATATTACAATCGTGCACACTGCGTTATTAACACAGTCTCTCACAAATAATTCAAGAACGCATTAGTGTCTCCCACTCAACGCGTTTCAGTGCCCTGCACTTAGATCCTGACGGATGTTATGGAGCAATTGTTGATCGCTCGCGATACCCCTTCACCCGTATCATGCCAATGAAAAGTGATTTAAATTTGAACCAGTCAGGTGAATAAATCGGTATCGAAAGCTATTTCTTATCGCGTGATGTCCACCTGTATATTGAATGAAATGGCCGTGTAAGGGCTCTCGAAAGACCGCTCGAGCTTCGCCGCCTCGGTATCAAAAGAAAAGCAGCGCGCAATAAAGAGCAACAGGGGCGCCCGGCCGGCTCGGATTTTATTCCGAAGAGCGGTCCTAGTGCACCGCGGAGAATATGAGCGGAAAATTGATTAAATTTTCCGGCGGACGACGTCAAATATTCATCGGCTCGGAGGGACGCAGAACTAATTTCAGGGGCAGTAAATCTAGCATGTGTGCGCGCCTCGCCTAATTACCGTAAGAGGATTTTGCTCGGCCCGGGGAATTTTCCGTCTGTTGGGTTTCTTTTAACGGAATTGCTTGCCGTAAGAAAGTGGAGGAAAGAAATTCGTAACTTGCTACAAGTTACAACGACGTAAGAGGCACGGAGTAAATAACGGCGAGTTTGTGTTTCTCGATCGCATTTTCTGAAATTTCCTGGTAATTTTCAAGTTATCTTTTTTATTGCTAACGTTGTTTTCCGCTCTATTTCAAACACATGAAAACATACACGCCTTTACTAAAACCACGGCTGAATGTCGCCAACAACAAACACCGTTTCAGGAGCACCGATGACTATTGGAATACAATGCGTAACGTGTTTTTAAAATCGGATTGACTAACTGTTTATGTTTTAGAACCTATGTCACTGTATCAACAAAATGTAAGTGTCATGTGATGTAACTTATGGTTTTTGTAACAGATATTCGATGTGACTTTCTTGTTATGCGCTTATTTACATGATTGATGAATAGGCCACCATACATAACGCGTCTTAGGGTCAGCTTATTCTGCCTAATTTAACCTTCTCATTTAATTTATTAAACCTGCAATTACTTCTGGATGCACGTTTTGACTCGCGTACTTGAAGCGCAAAATTTCTCTTCTTTGTATTAGCAGGTCTGTGTGCCAGTATGCTACCACCCAAGAGCGTTCGAAAGTTCCGGGTGAATGTCGGCCTAACGAATCACGTACGCCTGGCAGTGATTTAAGTTTTGTTTCGGCAAGAACGCAATTTCCTCAACTGGAGTCTTTTTCATTTGTAATGTTTAATTAAACATGATTCACTTTACTTTAATTCGATTAATTATCTCGCACATGAAGCAATTTTAAATACATAAAATACTGGTAATACACACATTCAATTAAAAAAAAAACCCTAAAGGGCCGCGGTTGGCATTAAAAGCACATCATTCAGTGCTTCATAGGACAAGTAATCTTAAAACGCACGAATTTCACTAAATTTCTGTGAATTGACGCGCACCTTGACACGAACACGATTCCCCTGACAAAACTATTATTGCATGCCTACTTACATCATAAAAAATCCATGTTCGTTGTCTCAGGGCTAGCTTATTCGGACAACTTTAAATTATTTAATTTATTAAAACTGCAATTACTTCTGGTCGCACGTTTTGACTCGCATACTTGAAGCGCAAGATTTTTCCTCTTTGCACGAGCAACTCTCCGTGCGAGTATTCTACCGCCCAAGAGCGTTAAAAATTTCTGTGTGAATGTCAGCCTAATGAATCACGTACGCCAGGTAGTGATTTGCATTGTTTTGATACCTTTTGCTTCAGTAGAAACGCAATTTCCTCTTTAAATGTTTTGTGTTTTCTTTCTTGACGTTGAAGGGGCAAACGATGTTTCGTTTCTCTAACACCTAAATTATATGACTACTTGACTACGCACTCTAAGAAGAAAGAAACATACAAGATAGCAAAGCCATAGCTCTGAGTGACAGGGTTTTGGAGAATAAAGTTCCTCGGAAACCGAAACCATCGGGTTGCGTGAGTTTCAGTTTTCTCGAAGCAGGTTTAGCTTCAACTTAAACTTAAAAAGTACGAAAACGAAAGGCACTGTATATGATAAAAGGAAAATTAAAATCGCTTGAATTATTCCGTTTGTAAAACACCGAATGATCTCACGCTTTATGTATATTTTAATTTTTAAACGCTTTTTTGCATTCGCTTTAAAATACTCCAGCCACGAAGTAGTGTAAAATTCTAACTCCTCCACAATATCTTTCAGATATCTATTTTTTTTTAGGTGGGATTGCATTTCTGCATTCGTTTTAAAATACGCCGGCCACGAAGTAGCGTAAAATTCCCACTCCTCCAAAATATCTTTCAGATATCTATCACAGCTGAATGTCGTCAACAACAAACAACAACAAGAAAGAAACAAACAAGCTAGCAAAGCCATATCTCTGAGTGACAGGGTTTTGGAGAATAACGTTCCTCGGAAACCGAAACCATCGGGTTCCGTGAGTTTCAGTTTTCTCGAAGCAGGTTTAGCTTCAACTTAAACTTAAGAAGTACGAAAACGGAAGGCACTGTAAACGATTAAAAAACAAAAATTAAAATCGCTGGAATTATTCCGCTTGTAAAACACCGAATGATCTCACGCTTTATGTTTATTTTAATTTTTAAACGTTCTTTTTGCATTCGTTTTAAAATACTCCGGCCACGAAGTAGCGTAAAATTCCCACTCCTTCAAAATATCTTTCAGATATCTATCACAGTGGAATGTCGCCAACAACAAACAAGAACAAGAAAGAAACAAACAAGTAGCAAAGCCTTATCTTTGAGTGACAGGGTTTTGGAGAATAACGTTCATCGGAAACCGAAACCATCGAGTTGCGTGAATTTTAGTTTTCTTGAAGCAGGTTTAGCTTCAACTTAAACTTAAAAAGTACGAAAACGAAAGGCACTGTATATGATAAAAGGAAAATTAAAATCGCTTGAATTATTCCGTTTGTAAAACACCGAATGATCTCACGCTTTATGTATATTTTAATTTTTAAACGCTTTTTTGCATTCGCTTTAAAATACTCCAGCCACGAAGTAGTGTAAAATTCTAACTCCTCCACAATATCTTTCAGATATCTATTTTTTTTTAGGTGGGATTGCATTTCTGCATTCGTTTTAAAATACGCCGGCCACGAAGTAGCGTAAAATTCCCACTCCTCCAAAATATCTTTCAGATATCTATCACAGCTGAATGTCGCCAACAACAAACAAGAACAAGAAAGAAACAAACAAGCTAGCAAAGCCATATCTCTGAGTGACAGGGTTTTGGAGAATAACGTTCCTCGGAAACCGAAACCATCGAGTTGCGTGAATTTTAGTTTTCTTGAAGCAGCTTTAGCTTCAACTTAAACTTAAGAAGTACGAAAATGGAAGGCACTGTATATGATAAAAGGAAAATTAAAATCGCTGGAATTATTCCGTTTGTAAAACACCGAATGATCTCACGCTTTATGTTTATTTTAATTTTTAAACGCTTTTTTGCATTCGTTTTAAAATACGCCGGCCACGAAGTAGCGTAAAATTCTCACTCCTCCACAATACCTTTCAGATATCTATTTTTTTTTGGGGTGGGATTGCTTCATCTTTTGAAACGTTTGCAAGCACATTTTATCTGGTTCGTGAGGCTTGGGCGAAATGGTTATTCCACGCGTCCAGACGGTCATACAATTTCCTTCGCCGACTATTTTTCTTTTGTTTCTATTAGTCCGGTCCATGAAAATCACAACTTAAACTTAAGCAGTACGAAAATGGAAGGCACTGTATAGGATAAAAAAATTAAAATGGCTGGAATTATTTCATTTGTAAAACACCGAATCATCTCACGCTTTATGTTTATTTTAATTTTTAAACGCTTTTTTGCATTCGTTTTAAAATACGCCGGCCACGAAGTAGCGTAAAATTCTCGCTCTTCCACAATACCTTTCAGATATCTATTTTTTTTTTTTTTTTTTTTGGTGGGATTGCTTCATCTTTTGAAACGTTTGCAGACACATTTTATGTGGTTTGTGAGGTTTGGGCGAAATGGTTATTCCACGCGTCCAGACGGTCATAAAGCTTCCGTCGCCGTCTATTTTTCTTTTGTTTCTATTAGTCCGGTCCATGAAAATCACAACTTAAACTTAAGGAGTACGAAAACGGAAGGCACTGTATAGGATAAAAAAATTAAAATCGCTGGAATTATTCCATTTGTAAAACACCGAATCATCTCACGCTTTATGTTTATTTTAATTTAAACGTTCTTTTTGCCTTCGTTTTAAAATACGCCGGCCACGAAGTAGCGTAAAATTCTTACTCCTCCACAATATCTTTCAGATATTCATTTTTTTAAGGTAGGATTGCTTCATCTTTTGAAACGTTTGCAAGCACATTTTATCTGGTTCGTGAGGCTTGGGCGAGATTGTTATTCCACGCGTCCAGACGGTCATAAAGCTTCCGTCGCCGTCTATTTTTCTTTTGTTTCTATTAGTCCGGTCCATGACAATCACAACTTAAACTTAAGGAGTACGAAAACGGAAGGCACTGTATAGGATAAAAAAATTAAAATCGCTGGAATTATTACATTTGTAAAACACCGAATCATCTCACGCTTTATGTTTATTTTAATTTAAACGTTCTTTTTGCCTTCGTTTTAAAATACGCCGGCCACGAAATAGCGTAAAATTCTCACTCCTCCACAATACCTTTCAGATATCTATTTTTTTTTGGGGTGGGATCGCTTCATCTTTTGAAACGGTTGCAAGCACATTTTATCTGGTTCGTGAGGCTTGGGCGAAATTGTTATTCCACGCGTCCAGACGGTCATACAATTTCCTTCGCCGACTATTTTTCTTTTGTTTCTATTAGTCCGGTCCATGAAAATCACAACTTAAACTTAAGGAGTATGAAAACGGAAGGCACTGTATAGGATAAAAAAATTAAAATCGCTGGAATTATTCCATTTGTAAAACACCGAATCATCTCACGCTTTATGTTTATTTTAATTTAAACGTTCTTTTTGCATTCGTTTTAAAATACGCCGGCCACGAAGTAGCGTAAAATACTAACCCCTCCACAATATCATTCAGATATTTATTTTTTTTAGGTGGGATTGCTTCATCTTTTGAAACGTTTGCAAGCACATTTTATCCGGTTCGTGAGGCTTGGGCGAAATGGTTATTCCACGCGTCCAGTCATCCGGTCATACAATTTCCTTCGCCGACTATTTTTCTTTTGTTTCTATTAGTCCGGTCCATGAAAATTACAACTTAAACTTAAGGAGTACTAAAACGGAAGGCACTGTATAGGATAAAAAAAATTAAAATCGCTGGAATTATTCCATTTTTAAAACACCGAATGATCTCACGCTTTATGTTTATTTTAATTTTTAAACGCTTTTTTGCATTCGTTTTAAAATACGCCGGCCACGAAGCAGCGTAAAATTCCCAATCCTCCACAATACCTTTCAGATATCTATTTTTTTTTTTTGGGGTGGGATTGCTTCATCTTTTGAAACGTTTGCAAGCACATTTTATCTGGTTCTTGAGGTTTGGGCGAAATGGTTATTCCACGCGTCCAGACGGTCATAAAGTTTCCGTCGCCGTCTATTTTTTTCTTCCTATTAGTCCGTCCAGTCCATGAAAATGACAGTTTCTTACGAGTTAAGACAATTTCGACGGATGGTTTAAATTTTTTAACGCCAATGGGGTTTTCTTACGTCAGGTTGATACTCGTTGGTCCTTGCTGATGTCACGATGGTTGGGATTCGTGAAAACCCTTGCTTTGTACATTTGGGGGCATGGCTGGTTTCCCTTTATTATTAATTTGCAACGCGCTTCAGAGCAGTCAGTCGTTTAGCGATATAGCCAGCATCTAGGCGGTGTTTGTGCGGGCCTTGCGCTCCTCTCGCAAGTGCCTTCCAAGGGACGACGCAGTTTTGTTTTAGGAAGGAACCTCGTGGAGGTGTCCTTTGTGTTCGGCGCCCACCTTAACTTAATCGTAGCTTCAAACAAATTATAATTACGTTACGTTATAATTTTTCTTTTTTTCTTAGATAATATACTATGCGTGCATTATTTTTATCTGCGAACGTCTAAAACAAATCACGTACGACGTGGCATCTGTGATGTATGTATTCTGTTTGCGTTTTGAATGGCACCGTCCCGTCCCGCCTTTCACGTCGGATTAACGATGTCATTTCGCCGCTCATTATTACGTTAATTGCAGCAATAACGTCATGCTGTTCGATGGCGGCGTCCTCAACTCCATTATAACCGTCGGTTTGCATCTCGCACGACAGAACTGATTAACGACGTGTTCGCGGGGCGCTCCTAAATCGCGCGAGGCGATTATTTCGTTTTGAAAAGCGGTCGTTGTGAGCCACCCTAACACGGGAAGGGACGATTTCTCGATTTCAAAATCGTCGTGAACCGCATAAGGCGGCGATTTCGTTTACGTAATGGATATTTGTGAGAGAGAATCATTCAATATTTAGGAGGATCTGGGGAAAGTCCCGCCGACTTGACCACGGGTTCGTCTTAAGCTGAGATTAAAGTTAACGGCGAGCGACTCCCTATTCCGCGTCAAGCTTCGTTAACTTTACGGCCTCGACGTGATTTATACCCATAAAGGAAATTTATTGTCCTCCTGGCACCCCTTAAACTCATCCACTTAACGCCCCGCTTCGTCCCGCACACAAGACGAGGGACAAAATTAAGTCCGGTTGACGTCCGTCCGGACGGTACTTCGTTAGTTAACAGCATCCAGAAGGCCACATGTGTTATACCCCCGAATTTCGTTCGACTCAGCATTATTATTACATTAAACATTAATGTTATTAGGGCGTTAATTTTTGAAAGGCGGACGGGAATCTCAGTGAAGAAGTCCTGGAGCGGAAACGGATCGAAACGAAACGGCCGGCAATTAACTCGTTCCTTTTTTTTTACGAGTCGGAAACATGTCCGCCAATATTTGCCCTCGCCTCGCTCCGATGACATATTTACGCGACGAGAGACGAACGTAAAGCCCTTGCCCGGATTTATGTAACTTTTATCTGTGCGTAAAACGTGAAACCTTGCGGGGGATGATGCAGCAGGGCGAATTTATCAGTCGCGCATCGATTTCATTAAAAACACGGACGACCGACAGTGGGCGCTCGTTAAATCCTGTTCGGGAAAATTCCACGGGCGTTCCGCGTTGCCTTGTTTACTTTTCGGCTTTCGGTGTTTTTTCCCCGTGTAGCTCGTCATTTGTTTTTTCTGCGCGTATTTTGCTTTGACGTTTGCGAATGACAAAGTGCATGTGGATTTTAAAAAATTCAATATTGCCCCTCGCCTCGAACGAAAATTTATGAATGGATAGACGAGATGTGTCTCGTGTCCTTCTGCAAGCCACGTAACCTCCTGTGTAACAATACCTTATAAACAGTAGAGTCCTTTTTATAAAGTCTCAGATGTCGTAATTCGAAGTTTACCTTACTCTGGTTAGAGTGGAGTTACAATATTCTACGTCACTCCGGAGAATTAACTTTTGCGGGCAAAAATAGCTGCTTTCAAACCTAAGTTCCGCCCTCTGGGAAGTAATAAAACGTAGGGGTGGAGTTATGCGGCTTTAAACATTGAATAATACCGCTAGAGGGTGCTTATACAATTTAAATACGAAATACTCACGCAGTGGTACGCGATTCATCTTGTAATTTGGTTTCGATGGTCTTGGTTGCACGTTCCCATCGCTTCTGGTTAGGTGAAACCAATTCAATTCCTTCGGCTCTGCAAGCTACCGACCAAGCTCCAGGGGTTCTACGATTTGATTTTAATCATGGAATGCTTCCGCTAGATGGTGCTTACTATTTGAATGCGAATAATCACGCAGTAATGCATGATCATCTTCTAATTTGTTTCGATGGTCTTGGTTGTATGTTCCCCATCACTTCTGGTTAGGTAAAACCAATTCATTTCCTTCGGCTCAGCAAGCTACCGACCAAGTTCCAGGGGTTCTACGATTTGATTTTAATCATGGAATACTTCCGCTAGATGGTGCTTACTATTTGAATGCGAATAATCACGCAGTAATACACGATCATCTTCTAATTTGTTTCGATGGTCTTGGTTGTATGTTCCCCATCACTTCTGGTTAGGTAAAACCAATTCATTTCCTTCGGCTCAGCAAGCTACCGACCAAGTTCCAGGGGTTCTACGATTTGATTTTAATCATGGAATACTTCCGCTAGATGGTGCTTACTATTTGAATGCGAATAATCACGCAGTAATACACGATCATCTTCTAATTTGTTTCGATGGTCTTGGTTGTATGTTCCCCATCACTTCTGGTTAGGTAAAACCAATTCATTTCCTTCGGCTCAGCAAGCTACCGACCAAGTTCCAGGGGTTCTACGATTTGATTTTAATCATGGAATGCTTCCGCTAGATGGTGCTTACTATTTGAATGCGAATAATCACGCAGTAATGCACGATCATCTTCTAATTTGTTTCGATGGTCTTGGTTGTATGTTCCCCATCACTTCTGGTTAGGTAAAACCAATTCATTTCCTTCGGCTCAGCAAGCTACCGACCAAGTTCCAGGGGTTCTACGATTTGATTTTAATCATGGAATGCTTCCGCTAGATGGTGCTTACTATTTGAATTCGAGTAATCACGCAGTAATGCACGATCATCTTCTAATTTGTTTCGATGGTCTTGGTTGTATGTTCCCCATCACTTCTGGTTAGGTAAAACCAATTCATTTCCTTCGGCTCAGCAAGCTACCGACCAAGTTCCAGGGGTTCTACGATTTGATTTTAATCATGGAATGCTTCCGCTAGATGGTGCTTACTATTTGAATGCGAATAATCACGCAGTAATGCACGATCATCTTCTAATTTGTTTCGATGGTCTTGGTTGTATGTTCCCCATCACTTCTGGTTAGGTAAAACCAATTCATTTCCTTCGGCTCAGCAAACTACCGACCAAGCTCCAGGGGTTCTACGATTTGATTTTAATCATGGAATGCTTCCGCTAGATGGTGCTTACTATTTGAATGCGAATAATCACGCAGTAATGCACGATCATCTTCTAATTTGTTTCGATGGTCTTGGTTGTATGTTCCCCATCACTTCTGGTTAGGTAAAACCAATTCATTTCCTTCGGCTCAGCAAGCTACCGACCAAGTTCCAGGGGTTCTACGATTTGATTTTAATCATGGAATGCTTCCGCTAGATGGTGCTTACTATTTGAATTCGAGTAATCACGCAGTAATGCACGATCATCTTCTAATTTGTTTCGATGGTCTTGGTTGTATGTTCCCCATCACTTCTGGTTAGGTAAAACCAATTCATTTCCTTCGGCTCAGCAAGCTACCGACCAAGTTCCAGGGGTTCTACGATTTGATTTTAATCATGGAATGCTTCCGCTAGATGGTGCTTACTATTTGAATGCGAATAATCACGCAGTAATGCACGATCATCTTCTAATTTGTTTCGATGGTCTTGGTTGTATGTTCCCCATCACTTCTGGTTAGGTAAAACCAATTCATTTCCTTCGGCTCAGCAAGCTACCGACCAAGTTCCAGGGGTTCTACGATTTGATTTTAATCGTGGAATGCTTCCGCTAGATGGTGCTTACTATTTGAATGCGAATAATCACGCAGTAATGCACGATCATCTTCTAATTTGTTTCGATGGTCTTGGTTGTATGTTCCCCATCACTTCTGGTTAGGTAAAACCAATTCATTTCCTTCGGCTCAGCAAGCTACCGACCAAGCTCCAGGGGTTCTACGATTTGATTTTAATCATGGAATGCTTCCGCTAGATGGTGCTTGCTATTTGAATGCGAATAATCACGCAGTAATGCACGATCATCTTCTAATTTGTTTCGTTGGTCTTTGTTGCACGTTCTCTCACTTTTGGTGAGGTTAGAGCTATGCAGGTCCTCCGGCTCTGCGAGCTAATGCCATGGCTCCAGGAGTTCAGCGCTTTCAATATCTTATACATATATATATATATATAATCTATTCTATAACTGGGCTGCAGTCAAACAAGGGGGTTGATAATAATACTCTTTTAAAGTTCAACCGAGCTTTCAATCAAATAAAGGTAATGTGACAGTTGCTTTAGACAAAGATGATTACATTAATAAATCTTTGAATTTATTAAATAATGTCAACTATTATCAGATTTTAAAAAGAGACCCTACTGGTTCATTTGAAAAGAAAGCCAATCAAATTATTTCTGAATTAAAGACTGTTAATATGATAGACGAAGAGATAGCTAAGTCATTAAGGAATTATTCTTCTTGTTGTCCAAGATATTATGGCTTACCTAAAATTCATAAACCAACGTTGGCTCTACGTCCTATCATATCTTCTATTAATTCACCTAATAGTAATTTATCAAATTTTATTACTGAAATATTAACCAATGCTTATAATAAAAGAAATGAATTTTATGTACAAGATTCTTTTGAATTTTCTGAATTTGCAAACAACAGATTAATCCCAATTAATTATGTAATTATTAGTCTAGATGTTGTTTCACTTTTTACCAACATACCTTTAGATTTATTCTTACAAAGTATTGAAAAAAACTGGGAACAAATATCTTTGGTAAGTAACTTATCAAAAGAAAAATTAATATTAATAATAAAATTTCTTTTTTTTTGATTCCACTTATTTCAAATTCAATAATATTTATTATAAACAAATTCTTGGAACATCTATGAGTGCTAATATATCTCCAATTATTGCTCAATATGTTATGGATGATTTATTAATTGAATGCATACCAAAGTTATCATTTGAAATTCCTTGGCTCAAAAAATATGTTGATGATATTATTTGTGTAGTTCCCCAAGAAGGTATTGATGAGATTTTAACGGTTTTCAACAATTATAATCCTAATATTCAATTTACTATTGAAAAGGAAACAGACAGGAGTGTCCCTTTCTTGGACACGAAAGTTATTCGTTCAGAAAACAATAAAATCATTATTGATTCGTACACGAAACCTATTAGTTCTGGGCGTTATATTAACTTTCACTCTTGTCATCCATATAAAATGAAAATTAACATGATTTTAGGATTAAAAAATCGTATGGAAAAAATTTCTCATCCTTCTTTGTTGAATAAAAATTTGCACAAATTAAAAAATATTCTCATAAAAAATAGTTATCCTTTTCCAATGCTAAATAAGTTAATTTTCAATACTCCACAAAGAATAGAACCTATTTCTCAAATTAATAATAATTCACAAACAATTAATGTTGGTAGAGTTTTTAGATCTTTAATATTCATACCAAATCTTACATCTCGACTAATAAAAGTACTAAAAAACAAAACCATTCAGATTGCAACTAAAAATTTATTAACAATTAAGTCTCTTTTTACAAAAGTTAAAGATCCATTTAACAAAATCAGACAAATTAATTCTATTTATGAAATTCCTTGTCATGATTGTGATTCTGTTTATATTGGCCAAACATGAAGAACTCTTCGCTCGAGAATTATTTCTCATAAAAGTGATAATAGACTTAGACCTAATGCTTGTGCTTCATCTGAACATGCCAATAATGAAGACCATAAGATTAATTTTGAAGATGCAAAAACTTTAGATATTGAACCAATTTTGAGTCAAAGACTTTTTATTGAAATGTGCCATATTTTTTGTAATAAAAAAAGTATCAACAAAAGAACTGATATTGAGAAACTTAGTTGTCTTTATACTTACCTATTAAATTTTAAAACTAAAAAGAAAGACAATCAAGATGTTGGAAATCAAAATTTACATCGTATTACCTAATAATAAATAAACAATTTTTCTATCGTGATTCAATTTTCTAAATTTCGCAATTAATTTAGCTGTCAGATTTGTGAATTTTTTCTGTGCCATTTGGTCGCATTTTGTTCAAATAAATCGAGAAAGCCATATTAATTTTTAAAGTTGCCGACGCCTGCTTTGCTCGCAGATCAAAGTTCTTTTCGGTATTTGGAACGCAATCAGAGTTTCAATAAAGGGAATTCTATGCTGACAAATGAAATCCAAGTCGTTTGTCCTTACTTACAATACCACACCGGCGGATCGTATTTCGTTCGAAGCGATTAATGCCCCCGCTCATAAAATGCGTTTCGACGAGACGCTGACAGTTTCGATACATCCATCTTTTATTAGATTAAATGCACTTTGTCACATACTGTAAGGATAGTTTAAAACGAGGAAATTTGTAAACCATTCCGGTAGTATTACTCACCATTCAGTTTTCAACTTTCTAAATTTCGCAATTAATTTAGCTGTCAAAAAATGTAAAATTCAAAATTTATTCTTAATGAAATTTAATATTATGTTAACTAATGGTTTAACCTTTTGTACTCACTAAGGAGTAAGTAATCATGTGAAATTGTTCTTAGTGTTAATTATTAATTTCAAAATTGGTTTTGTAGAAACCTTGATAAAGGAAATAAATTTTCCGAAAGCTCGGTTGAACTTTAAAACAGTATTATTATCAACCCCCTTTTTTGATTGCAGCCCAGATATAGAATAGATTGATCAGTCGTGATCATATTCCGCATATATACGCATATATATATATATATTTGGCGCAGTTGCAAGTCTGTACGTGGTTTAACCCAGCGTTTCCCAAACTTTTCGTTTCTCGACCCCCTTTTAAGCTGTGTTATGATTTACGCCCCCCTTTCCCGCCTGTCTTTAAACTTATGTCTTTAACTTGAAAGTTAATAATAAATCCAGTAAAAATACTCTTACAAAAATTATTTAAGTGACATCGTAATCGGATAAATACAAAAGGGAAGTTGGAAGCAACATTGCTGAAACTTTTGTATTTTGCACAAACGCATAGGATACATTGCAAAAACATGTTCCTGTCATCAGAACACCCTAACATCACAGTTTACAGTTGGAAAGTGTAATCGATGTTCGCAAATGTTTAGGAACACGACGAATTACGTGCCCGACTAGTCGGGAGTGATTAAAATTCAATGAAACGGCAATTAATGCACGAAATAATGAATCACCACGAAGCGGTGTTGCCGTCGGCGTCGGGCTGTCGAATTAAATTTTTCACGCGCGATTTTCAGTTTTCAGTCGAGTTAATGGATTAGCGAATGATTAAATGAGCGCGCGAGTGAATGCTCGCCGGAAACAAAAAAGCAAAAAAAAAAATAGAAAAATAGGAAACAATACGATCATATTCTCCTCTGAAAACAGAACGAAACGACGTATCGTTCGGTGAGGATAAAAATATTTGCGAAACGTCTGCCAAATATTTTGCAAATAGTTTCACGATGCTAATGCAAAGAAGCGCAGAAAATTTCTGCCCTAGAGGGATGGTTTACATACGTTAAAAAGAAGGTCAAAGAAGCAGTAAGTTTGGTTACATCATTATCCGCACCCCTTTTGCTGAATCGGCAATAAAAGGAATATAAAAGCATTCGCGATGCTGCGAACGACAAAGATAGATGTTATTCGCCGCTTGCATCGCGACGTTATTCCAAACTCGTCGGTTAGAATTAGTGATTGTACTTAAAATTGAACTTCAAATCAAATCAAATTTAATTGTTTGTATTTAATTTAAGTATCAAGTGTTAATTACCATTTCTGTAAGTAATTTTAAATTTGAAGTCAATCAAAATTCTTTCTCGTTGAGAGTCCAGGGGCGATGGTGATGCTGGCGACGAACGTCGTTCGATGTAGGGCGGCGACGGTTTCTTGGAGTGAATCGTGTTACAGATTAAAGTCCAGGGATGACGGCGGCGACGTTCATCGTGGGTGGAAGGTGGCGCGGCCTCTCCAAGGTGAATCGAGTTAACGATTAAAGTCCAGGGATGACGGCGGCGACGTCCATTGTGAATGAAAGACGGCGACGTCTCTCGATGCGAATCGATTGAAGTTTCGAATTCTAAACTAAAATAGTAAAGGAGACTGTGGCTTAAGAAATAATTGAAAATAGTCTCCGCCCACAATAATTTCCTTTTTTCCGTATAATACGGATATAAAATTGAAAAATATTCGACTTTAATGTAATTCAAATTATAACTGGTCAATTAATCGGTTTGTGTTCAAAAATTTGCTTGCTTAATTAGGTCATGTTATAGTTTTGAAGTAACACTGAGTGTGCGTCGCAATGATTGCAATGGTTGCGTCCCAGTTTTATAATCCGCGCGTCGTTTTCGCTGAGTTTTGGAATTCCGTAAATGGAATGTGATTACTTCACTAATTACGCGTCTGATAATTATTTCCGGATTTTCTTTTAATTGTTCTATAAAAAAATCTAATCGTAACAATAAATTCTCAACACTTAGAATAATTTAGGCACCCTGTCTGACTGCAATAGGTAGAACTTCCAGCAAATAAAATTTTGCTCATTAGGTGTTGATGTTCAGTAATCAATCCGTCAGCAAAATTCCATACGTTTATCATAATCGGGGGAGGAGGGGGGGGGGGGGTAAGAAGGATGAAGGCTAGGCTCTTTCATAGTTCTCCAAATTCCCAAATTCACGTTTTCTGGGATATTGACTTGAGTAGTGGAAATTCGGCAAACAGATATTCTAGGATTATTTTCAATTGTTAGTAAATAGTTACCTTTGAGAAACTGCCATTTTGGTCTCGTGAGCGTGTTGAAAAACTCTTCGGTCTGGGTGTCCTCAATTTGGAAATCTTATTTTTTTTACTCTAATTGTTAATTTTAAAATTTTAACTTTATTTCTAAATCAAAACTGAAGAAAAAATTGCAAAAGCTGAACATTTTGACTCTTTGTAGAATTTTCGTGATGCTTTTTCTGTGCTCTTTTGACGGGGGGGGGGGCACATTTATGAATTTTTTCCGTGCTATTTGATCGCATCTTTTTCTAATAAATCGAGAAAGCCATATTATTTTTTAAAGTTGCCGACGCCTGCTTTGCTTGCAGATCAAAGTTCTTTTCGGTGTTTGGAACGCAAGCAGAGTTTCAATAAAGGGAATTCTATGCTGACAAATGAAATCCAAGTCGTTTGTCCTTACTTACTTACAATGCCACACCAGCGGATCGTATTTCGTTCGAAGCGATTAATGCCCTCGCTCATAAAATGCGTTTCGACGAGACTCTGACAGTTTTGATACATCGACCTTTGGACCCGTGTTCTTATTAGATTAAATGCACTTTGTCACATACTGTATTGATAGTTTAAAACTACCATTCCGGTAGTATTACTCACCAGTCAGTGATTATTAATTGAAGACCATAACTTCTAGTCTAATGCCCGATTTCTTCACTTCCCGATAAATTTATCTGCCAGGTATTATCCTTGGAAATCATTGTATCGATAATAGTTTCCGTGTACACTACCTGGCGGATAAATTTATCCGTAGGTGAAGAATCGTGTCTAAGTGCCAAAAACATGTTTAGAAGTTATTAAAAAAAAAAAAAAACTGATTCACTAAATCTTAAACGCACACAAGGTTGGTAGAGCTGGACTGTGTATTAGAAGGTTGCCTTGATCAGCGGAGGGTCCAGAGGATGCGTATCTCGTTACGTCACGTCACGTGATAAATTCCACCCTGCATATTAACGAGATTCTTTCATCATTATTTGATCAATAGGACCACAGAATTGATTCAATTTTTATTGAATTAGATTAAGCTTTAGGAAGCAGATCAAAACTCACTCTATTTACTTCACTGTGACGGACAGAATTTCGTGTGACGTCACGAGTTACTTTTGCGGGGAGGAAATCTCAAACTGCATATTAAATGGGAACGAAGCAATCTTCTAGATGCAATATCAGTTTTACCAACCTTGAACGCACGTACAGGTATCGCCATCTGTGATTCATTTATTACACTTTTTATTTAGCCACAGGTAAAATATCAATTTTTTATTTTTTGGCACTAAGACCCCTTTTGAAGTTATGGTCTTCAGTTATTCAAAAAGCAGTTATCAGTTAGAATCAATCGGTGATTAGTAGTAACATGTCCGATTCAGTAAGTCGCAGTGGATTAGTGAATCGGTAACGTGCTGGCCTCGGATGAAGAACCAAAGTACAATAAGGGTAATGCAAAACATCAATTATTTTTTATGTTCGGTTTTGCCAAGCAATCGGGTGACTCTGCGACGCATAATTATATATAATTTGAATTAATTTGAACCAATATGCTTTGTGATTTGTAAAAGACAATTTAATCTACTTAAGTATGTAAGTAAACTGCTCCTGTTTTTGCGCAATCAGATTATAATTTCGAATATATAGTAGTACTTGTCATTTCATTGTTTCATTTTGTTTTTTTGGTCTCTGCGTCACTAATTATTACCACTTCGAGTTGCCGGAAAGGTGTGCGAGGAAAAGTAAAACGGGAGAAATTTCGTATGATCACAACCCACGACCCTTGCAACACTGTGCCGGTCGGGTATAGAAAAACAAAGCGATTTATGATCAACCTAAAGTTATAAAGTTCAAAACAACTTGGTTTTCATTTGTCAGCATTGAATTCCCTCTGTTAAAACGTTCATCTTGCATAAGTTGCATCGATCTAGGGGCTAAGCAGACGTCGGTAATTCATGCTAATTCATGCCAGACAATATCGAGGCGGGCAATGAAATTCGATGACCGTACTTGTGAAGTGCTAACTAAAAAATTTTTGTCTGAATAATACCCGCGTTAATTTTGCGTAACCCCCAAATTAAAAATCGATTGTTCAAATGTGTCGGTATCATTATAAACACATTGGAACGCGTAATAGAGCGATTCTTCAAGGGCGGTGATCCGCGAAATTATTGCAAAAACGAACGCCCCATCGCCTCTTCAAGCACCCCACCAAACATAACAAATATAATAGAGCGTCCCTTTCGACGCGGAGACAATACATCACGGCAAACACCGCTTCGGGCCGATGGGGCGGGAGGGGTGTGAGGCGCGCATATTAAAACGACGCGATCGTTTTCGTTTTCCGACTCGGGGCCCCCTTCTTTTGTAACGCGTTTTATTTCTCGAGATAATTTAAAGCGCGCGGCAAGATTGTTTGGCGTGTCTTTTCTCAATTTTTCCGGCAGCGGGCGCTTTCGCTTTACGCCCGTTTGTTTACTAAACTGACAGGGGAGAAAATATTCGCCAAAGACCTGCAACTCGTTTACCAATTTTATACACGTTGTGTGTTTCGTTTAAATTCGGAAACGTGGAGGTATATTTCGCTCGCGGGGTTCTCCGACTATTCCAGAGTAGCTACCGCTGATTTCATTGCGCTCTGTGGTCGACAGTTTCTCATCAAAAAGCAGACTTGGAATTTCCGTGGTCTCTTACATCTAATGGTCCTGGTGTATCCTCAAGCAAGAAAGAGAATCTTCTTACATCCTCTATTTCCTACACGTGAACTTTTTCGAACGAGTTTCTAATACTCCTGACTAATAAATGGGAAAATTTTGGTAAATTTGGTTGAGGATGACCTTTAAAGAAGAGACTTACATACGTCATGTCTAAAGTTTAGACGCGAAGGACGAAAGTGGCCCAAAGCTTAGTAAGTGTCCGATAAATTTGCATGATAAACTTAGTTTAGCAAGTGCTATCTTGCAGAGTGGAAGGATCAAAGGTCCTGCAAATTATAATTAGCCGGAACATCAAAGCGACTTCGCGGACCGCAATTGTACCTTCCTCCCCCCGCCCAAAACAACTTCCACGAGCGGGCAAAGCCGCGCAAATAAGACTTCGGAATTAGTTCGGCGGGGGTGATTTTCGGGGTCACTCCGGCCAACGCTTTTTGCGCGGCCGGATTTCGGCGGGCCTAAGCAGCTTTCCGGGAACTTTAATAACGCATTAATTACGCGCACACAGACAAACACACGTTTTCCATTAGCGCCCGCGCGCCCCTCATTAACGGCGCTGGAATTAAATATTTCATAATCCGCCGAGCAACGGTTGGTGCGCGTCAACGCAGTTTCGAACCCGTGGCACGGAATCCAATTTTCTGCTCGTTTGCGCAGACAAAAGACACGACCGCTCGTTGTTTAGCTTTTGCTCGCTCTCTATCGGGCGATCCCCCGAAAAGTCAATTGTGTGTCAGGCAAATTTGCTTCTCTCCGGCTGGGGAAAATTAATTTTCACCGTGAAAGGAGTTTACTTATTGATTGAGACTCAGACAAAGAGAGGTCCCCAGTAATTGCACTGATTAAAATTACATCGTTTCGTCCTCTCTACGTCATCCCGTCGCTTCTCTTTTTATACTGCGGCACTTCAGCTTTTTGACTTCCAAAATAAATGCTCCGAACACAAAGGATTCAAACTAAATCAATAGACAAACCCCGTTATATTTTTTCAGGTTAGTTCCAAGATTCATTTCTCATCCGTCGATTAGCTGCTGAAGACCATAACGCCATTACTACCTGACAAATCAATCACAGCAATGCTCACTTTTGTAGCTTGCTAAGGCGTATAAGCGCTCTCTATTGTATGTTGGTGTAGAACACGTACACACGTTAAGCGCTCTCTTTTGTAGTCTGGTTTGACGTACGCACGCGACCCATACACGTGCGCTGGCGTTATCATCACAGCCACTAACACCAGCTATCGCTGTAATATATTCAATCAATTAGCCAAGTATGTAGCCGTTAATGGAGACTGCAATCTTCATAATCGATATCACTTCTCCACAAAACAGAAAGAGCAAGAGGCAACCCACATTTCTCTACATAATCTGGGTCTATCGTTCAAAGCCAAGGAATGTAGAAGAGAAGAATGGTCTCCAGCTTGAGAACGCGACCAGGAAAGAATGAAAATTATAGGGGCTGAACAATTTCTCCAAAAATTAAGCCATTTTAAAATATTGAGTTTGTTCATTTTTTTGGATCTCACTGTATACGTTATTTAATAATAATTACAGCATTTGTTTTTTAAATATCGAGATAATAAATAAAAGGTCCCATTCGTAACTTTAAATTGTTGCTGCGAGACCACTCGAGTTTATCTTAGTACAGTGGCGTAGCGATGGTTCGTTTCGCATTACATGAATCACTAATACAGCCAGCATCCAAATTGGAAAATAAATTAAATGAAATTTTGGTACCAATTCCATCATTTATTATATGTATTAATTTACTATTAAATCAAATACGTACGAGTACAGAAAAATTTAAAATTCACTTTACCATTCACTTCACACACATGTTTACCTTCTAAACCTTGGTACTTAAGAAAGCCGGTCCACTAGGTGGACTTGCACTACGTCATCTTAAATTTAACATATAACTTTGTTTTAATTCGAGATTAACTTTAGTACGCTAGTTGTACCAAATACTTAGGCCGAGCTTAAATTTAACTGTTGCTTATAATTTGAGATTACACGACATTGTGTCCGTCACATTCTAAGTGGTGTTTAAAGTTAAGCTAATCTTAAGTGTTTGGTGCAACTGGTCCTAAACCTTTTCTCACCAACACTGCTTCTTAGCTAATTCGTCATTAACCTTAATTTTATATAGAATATTTCTACATGTCAGTTTCTTGTTGCTAATCGATTAAGAAATAGTGAAAAAACAGCACGTACATATCGATTGTTTCATTGAAGTGTGAAAAAAAGGCGGAGGGAATCAACACAGAACGCTACATGACGGAATAAAGTCCGTTTACTTACTTGCCCCAACCTACGCCTGCTTCGTTACATTCATCGTAACTTGGACTTTTTTAATTGATTTAGGCCCGATCTTACCACCTCCCGATAAGTTTAACCGTCGGTTAATATCCTAGGAACCTATTGTAGGCATAATGGTCTCCAAGGATATTAACCGACGGTTAAATTTATGAGGGGGTGGTAGGATCTGGCCTTAGTGAAGAAATTCATTGTGAACTCGACTGCATTTTGTTTTATTCTCTCCCTTTTTTCCTAGAAGAGCACATTATTCAGAAAAAAAAAATATTCGCTCGACGTAGAAGTCAAAAAATATCTGCCTTGTTGGAAAACAAAACAAATGAAGGGGCAAATTAACAGATAAACAAAAAGGACAGAGAAAGTTCATTTGTTTTACCACGAAGTCGACAAAATCAGTTTTTTGCTTTTGGACAAATAAGAAAAAAAAAATTGGAAAAATCCATCGCGAATTTTAACGTTTGAAAGCTGTCTTAACTTCGATTTTTTGATTTTTGAGTCTATTTGAGGACGTCATTCTTTAAAAAAAAAAAAATTGATCGTCTTTTGTTTTCTGTTTGTTTTTGAACCTCTCAATATCTTTTGTTTTGATTTACCATCGGTCATGGCTTTAATAAATTGCAGAGTTTTTAAAAGATTACTATTATTAATATTAATAATGATGAGAGGTCTTTAGTACACCCCAGTTGATATAATCGCACCCTTTGCTCTCCCGATCGCTACGCTACTGCCTCGGTATGTTTTATTTTGACAAAAGATTGAATCTAAAAGCAGTTCGTGACAATTGCGGATTCGTCAAAGTCGATCATTTTGTGCCTTTGGACAAAAAGAAAAATAGTAAATTGGGAGAAATGATCGTATTTTGATTTTTCGATTTTTTCATCATTTAGTGACGAAATTCTTCAAGAAATCGATCGTCTTTTGTTTTTTTCATACATTTCCTTTCAATATTTTGTTTGTTTTGATTTACACCGGCCTTGGCTTTACAAAAGACAAGACGTTTCAAAAGATTCTAATTATTAATAATAATAATCATCGTTCACACCTTTTAGTTGATACAGTTGCACCTCTCTCCCTCCTTCCCCGTTCCCGGATAAAAAAGACGCGAAGAAGAAATTGGAAAAATGATCGTCCTACGTTAAGTTTATCAACTGAGAACTGTCATAAGTTTAACTTGTTATTTTTTTTTATTCGGTGACGAATTTCTTCGAGAAACTGATCGCCTTTTGCTTTGCTTTTTTAAATTTCCTTTCAATATCTTGTTTGTTTTACTTTATACTGGCCTTGACTTTACCAATGACAACGTTTTGAGCGATTCTTACATTTCTCTGCATAATCTGGGTCCATCGCTCGAACCCAAGCATCGCGGAGGAGAAGTACGGTCTCCAGCTTTAGGAGTGACCAGAAGAAACCCGAGGCAAAACACATTTCTCTACATATTCTGGGTTCATCGTTCAAAGCCAAGGAACGTAGAAGAGAAGAATGGTGTCCAGCTTGAGAAGGAGACCAGAAGTAACCCGATGCCCTCATTTCCAGAAGAAACCCGAGGCCAAAACAATTTCGAAATAGGACAAAGCAGAGAGAGCAAGAATTTCTCTACATAATCTGGGTACATCGTTGAAAGCCAAGGAACGTAGAAGAGAAGAATGGTCTCCAACTTGAGAAAGCGACCAGAAGTAATCCGATGCCCTCATTTCCCTAAATACGCCGTCATCTAAGAATACCCTGTGGTTTTCTTGGGTTCTGCCGCCTTCAGCGGAGTTACAACAAAACCAGAGAGACGAGCTACGACATTGATCCACATTTCACAACCCACCAATCATTTCACCCGCGAGCACCCAGTGATTTAGTCGACCCGACCGTTGCATCCCTGAATTATTTGCTCTATCTGTGTTAAGAAGTTCTTTCTTGTTGAATAAAGAATATACAGGGCGTGGGGGTGGCTCAGCGGATAGCCTGGTCGACTTTGAAAGTCGTACCACTTGTCGGCGTGGATTGGATGTTGGTGTTGTCCGGGCGGGCGGCGGTGTAGAGTGAAATCCCATCAGGAATGTTTGTGTTGTCCGGAGAACTTACTAAAAATACAGTAGCTTGTCTGGAATGGTATCTACCGTAAGACAACCGAATGCAGGGCTACCTTTAAACCGAGTATCCTTCGACGAACCCCCTCATTCGGCCGTCGCGTCGCCAATTTCCAAATAATAGCATTGGGATTCGTCATTAAATCCCACCTTGTGCTAAAGGAGGTTTCAAATCGTTCTTCTTAGCATACATTACTTTCTGTGCACCCGTGCCGACCAATCATAATACAAGGCGTACAGTTTTGCTAATGGCGCCAGATTCAAAAGAAATCTAATTCAAATAAAACAATGGGAGTGCCATTTAATACTGAACCGCCTCCGGATTTTTAATTTTTTTTTTAAATAAAAGCGGTTTATTTGTCGGACGAAATTATGATGTAAAATTCCTAATTCGAGGATTCACAACCGGAAAAAGGAAGTATTAATTCATTTAATCAGAATAATTGCATAACACCTATTTACTCTACAAAATAAATGACATCCATGACATAATATAATATTGAAGAGCAGTAATACTGCATAAAGTGTGTTATTTATTAAAAAAAAAAAATTGATCAAATGTGACGGGACATGGATTTAATAGCACGTTCTTCTGTGACGTCATTCACCGCCAATTTACGGTCGCTACATTACGATACCGCTATCTTAGGAAAACTGGAGCTATAAAATGAAAGCAACAATCTTGTACCGCATTTGTTCAGATCTGAACAGTCTCATGCTCGTCTTCTAGAATGCTCCTGGTCATCCTGGTCAATGAATGTTTCCGAAGGTCATCGCAACCCAATCAGTCCCACTTACATTTGAAGGCACTGCATTACCAAGAGTAAGTCTGATTGTATTAGGTCCCTGTCAGAGTTACACTAATAAATTCCCTCACGAATGCTATAAATGTCTCTACTGTAACGGAAGGATCGGCTCCTGACTCCTCCATACGTTGCAATCAAACCTAAATTATACATCGGTTACCTAATAACAGCTGCCAGTAAAATAAAATGGGTCATCGGGATTTTTCAAGACCTACGCCTAACAAAAAGCGTAACTGGAAATTAGGTCAGTTCAATTCATATAAATACTGAAAGCTTTTTCGATCAGAGGGGAGTTCGGTAAGACACTTGCCGCGTTGCACGAACTCCCGCCATCCAGTAAAGTGCCCTTACAGTTCCGAATGTAATTTAGTCTGTTTGGTACGCGTCTCAACCTACCTCGTCGCGCAGTTTTCAAAATTCTAAATTCTTTTCAATCAGCAGTTCGACAATACCTTTGTCGCGGTGCGCGAACTCAAGTCGTCTAGTAAAGCATTTCTTCAATTTGTCATGTAAGTTATATTTTGCAATTTCAATAAATGTATCTTATGTGTTGTGTTAAATCTGACTACGCCCCGCAACTCCTAAAGTATACGTTACTTCTTGGTACAAATTCGGTTGCCAACAAGTAAACGTTACAGTATTATGGACGCAAATATGGAATTCGAAAAATCGAGGGCTACGTCGGATCAACAAGTACTACGCTAGCACTCTGACGAGTGTTGTACTTATTTTTAAGGAGGCATGGAATATCGATGCTTTATTAGCATACTCGTTGCCAGATCTGGAATCGGAAATTTCAGGGACAAATGTCGAGGAGTTTTGGTCATGGGGAGAAGAATAACGAAGCCCCTGGGCCTGCCTAAATTGAATTTACAAAAACTTTTGGAATTTGACGCTGCTTTTTAATTTGGAGGATTTCTATTCTTCTGGTAACGTTTATGACAACTTAATCCAGTATATCATCAATGGAGTACATCATCAATGGAGTACATCATCAATGGACTACATTATCAATGGAGTGCGTCATCAATGGAGTACATCATCAATGGACTATATCACGAATGGACTGCATCATCAATGGAGAACATCATCAATGGACTACATCATCATTGGACTGTGTCATCAGTGGAGTACATCATCAATGGATTGCATCATCAATGGAGTACATCATCACTGGGTTTTAATCAGTGTGTATCAAAATATAAAAATAAACTGAATGGAATCAGAAACAGTTTGCTAATTTGGTTTTGAGTTTTTGATACACTTGCAATTTTTAAATTGTATAAAAAAATTAATCGAGTTCCTGTATAAAGCAAAGTGTAGTAAGCTCGACACCGTCACGAATGCCAATTTTAAGCAGGCTCAGCCGATCCGCTCGCGTTACCGTCAAAGAACTTATTCCCGAGGGCACGCGACGCCTCGCAAATCCCCTTCGAACGGAAGTCGCGCGTTCAATTAAAACTTTAAACGCACTCCTCTCCTCCTCCTCCTCCACCACCCAATTACCTGGCGCAGCTATACCAACAATCGTTTACTTACATTTTGCAAATCGTGAACCACTCGTGAAGAGGAATCACCCGCCGAAATTAAACACCCCAATGCACCGGGCGGGGGGCGGGGCGGGCGGCCTCCTCAAAACCGCATGACGTGTGAATAGCGAGCGCGGCCTCCAATGAATGGTGTGACTAATTGGGGTTATCGCGAATTTGCGGCGGTGAATGCAGCCGGGATGAGGCACTAAACGCGAACGTTACACTCGACGAATACCCTTCAATTGCATATTTCAATCGGCTAGCGCACACAAAGGTTACCATCGGATAACCAATCAGCTGCAATGTTATTATGTGTTTACGTGAGGTGGTCGAAAGCGCCAGCTGTTAACGACATACATTTATTAAATTTTTGATCGAAAATCGCACGAAGCAAAAAATTAACTGAAACGATGTCATATTTTGCATTTATGATTGGCTCAGTAAGTAGGACTGAGTAGTTTACAGTGTTATCAGGTATTTCAGACTTTAAATTTTGGTTTATTTCGGCTGAAACGATTGTTTTAATAATTGTAGACTTGGGAATAAACCAAAGTTTAAAATCTACCCGCGGCGTTGGTGCCTGCACGGCCGACGGTCGAAGTTGGCGGTCACAGTAAAGTGCCTGCGGCGAAGCGCCTCGCATGGGTAAACGTCGAACTAGAACCAACGCTGGTGCACGTCGACGACCTTGGGGTTTTGGTGCGCTATTCAATTAGCGACGTTCCCGAGGAACTGAAACGACCACAAAGCGAGATCTGCCTTATTCACAACGATCCACAGAGTACACAGGACTACACGGCTCGGTGGAAAGCGAATTCTAATACTCGGATTGTTTTTTTTTTTTTAACTTAATATAGGGTTGCCATTGAGAAGACAGACGAAAATGAAACCAAGTAAAAATTCTATGTACTTTAGTTTACCAAAAATAATTAATCAAAAACTTAATGTTAAAATTGTTTTATAGTTGATGATTACTATGGCATGACGGTGGGCGAGAATTTGACGTTGAGAACGCTTTAACATTAGTTAACATTTACGAAATTATTGAAAAGAGCACGCAAATCACTTGCGTTCAGTACAAATAAACTGTATAAATAAAGAATACTTTGAACACCTATTATTACGGCCAAGCAAATAAAGCGTTACACAAATAAAACAATAATTCAAATCTCTCTCTTGGTAGTATTTTTCTTTAATTTCACTTTAAATTGTTTTTTAAATAAAATATATCGCTCGAGCAACGAAAAAATGTTGGCGACAGAGAATCGCTTCTCACTTCGAATTTGCTTCTTCCAACTTTGTATTTTCAATGAGTTTTGCCGCCTACCTAAGCAGGAGCAAGATTTGTGCTGAGGAAATTAACTTACAGCACAGCTCGAAGCTTCGGTCGTGACGGCTGTGGGTGTTAATTGAACGCGAAAATAAATGGGCGCGACCTAATCTTAAATCCGAGACGAGAAGAGGAAGGAAAATGAATTGACTCAACTTATGTAACAATATCTAATATCTTATACGCGTAGTCAACACACACATACGCAACAGTTTAATGTCATAAAAAATGTTATTAAAAACAAGCGAAAGATGTGCGAAATCAGAACTACGTATGCAACAGTTCAATGTCATGATAAATGTTATCAAAATGCAAGCGAAAGATATGTGAAATCAAAACTGCAGTGTATACTGGGCTTAACACCACCAAGTGTATGCGCGCCTTACGGAAATGTACGTAAATATGAGTTGCAGGCGAAATTGACAATAAGGTATCGTTAAAGTAGGACCAACGGAGTATCGGAAGACGTTAAGAAAAACCCACGGTATTAAAGGTCGAATGTGAAATCAATTGAATCTGTCCGTCGAAATATTGACTCACAAAAAAAACCTTAAATCACATAGACTAGTCCAGTAAAAGAAGTAGACCGCGACGGAAATCATATGACTGTCCAACGGCTTGAAATAATAATTTCGAACGGTTCTTACGAAACAGATGCAAAAATGCGCATGTTTACAAAAGATGAGGCAATTCTATCTAAAAATAGAAACTCCGAAAGAATTATTTAATTTAAGGAGTGCCCATGCGTCGAGGATTTTACACCATTTTATGACCGGAGTATTTTAAAGTGCACGCACAAAAACGTCTGCGTTTGCCAAACCGTAACAGTTTTGATTATTTAAATAAATTCGTAAATATTCGGTTTGTCGTAGATGTTTTAATATTAATATATTTTGCTTATTAACTATTAAGTTAAAGATAGTAGTCAAGATAAATTATTTCATATGACGTTTCCCAGTTTGATTTTAAGAAACGCAGAAGTGTTTTGCGGCAATAAGTTCTTATAAAAATCTATAATTAAAAAAAAAATCCATTTATTACAAAAATTTCATAATTTATTTGTGTCGAGTAACGATCGCAGCTCATTGCTTTTCGTTTTATTATTTTACTGTGACCACAACGCAATATACGAGTTTATGGCAGATGCTTCCATAATCCTTCCAATTTCTTGAATGTATCACCATCGAATCCGATTTTATTATCATATTTAATAGCTTCGTTTTGTGTGCGGCGGTGGCGTTCTCCAAACGACACACGATTTTAAAAAAAAATGACAGTAAACCGTAATTATTATTACCAGGTATGTTATTGTTCTCTGCTCTGTCAAGTTTAATGGCTCTTGCTATGCTATGCCCTAACTTACCTTAAATAAAACCTAGTTATACACGGGATTCCCTAGCTTAGATGGAGAGTTGGGGATGGGTCGTACTTCGACGGTAATCTTTAAAGGGCGCCAAGGAAAGTTGTCGTCTAAGAGAATAAGCCAGATTAACAAGAAAAGCTGCTGGGCCCACAAGGAAACTACGCCTACACACTAAAAGATTTTCCCCAATTAGTGCGAACCTGTAATAGCGTCGGTGGATGTTACCAAAGTGCCAAATCCAGAACAATCGGTGGATACATTACGTCTAATTCGAGAAACAAGTGTGGTTTTTCTTTTCACAAAAATTATTTAATCACTTTACAATACTTTACAATACATTTAGATTGATGTGTGAGTAGCGAAGTACACACTGGCAAATCGATCCTAATTACTTCAAAATATCTACGGTACTTTTAAACATTTATTAATAGCGAGTAGTGTTATTGACTAATAAAATTGTGGTGGATTGATGATTTAAAAAGTGATTGAGAAGCGATAAGAATTACATAGATCTTTTTGTACCTTGTTTAAGCGTGAGTGAGTGAATAAAAATTAGCCCTAATGTTGACACGAGAAGACATTAACGAAATTAAAAGTATAGTTCGTGAATCAAACATGGGTTTGTTAAGTGAAAATAAGAAACTTCTGGATGAGTTTGCTGTTAGGCTTGATAAAAAAATAGAAAGCCTGAACCAACGTCTGGACATAAAAATTAAATCGTTGGAACAATCTAATACAACGCTAACTGCAAAATGTGAAGATATGGAGCAATACTCCAGGCGTAATAATATCCGCCTTGTGGGTATCTTAGAAACAGTGGATGAAAAAATCGAAGCAGTAGTATTGAGATTTTTTACTGACAAGCTTCAGGTGTGCATAAGTCCTGAAAATATCGACCGTTGTCACCGCGTTGGGAAACCAACTGGGAAAGGACCTCGTCAAATTTTGGTGAAATTTATAAGCTACCGTTATAAATATATGGTATTCAGTAATAAGAAAAAATTGAAGGGAACAAGTTCCAGAATCACAGAGGATCTCTGCAAACCAAGATTGGAATTACTTCAGGCAGCGATGAAAAAATATGGGCAGTCGAAGGTCTGGTCTAGTGACGGGCTCATTTTTGCCTGCCGTATCTATTACCATTTATAATACACATTTTTAACTTCTGCATATTACATTCTGTATTCCCAGATTGTTGGAAACATACATTGGTCAAACCACAATCGAAAGTTAATAATCCATCAGGCTATAATGATCTTCGTCCGTTAAGTATACTTCCTGCTTTGTGCAAACTGTTTGAAAAAATAATTGAACAACAAATTAGAAAATTTTTATTGGAAAATAATATATTACCTAACTTACAATCCGGGTTTAGAACTGGTCATAGTTGTGTCACTGCCATTATCTCACATAATCGATGATATTGTTTCAGAAACCGATCAAGGGAATGTAACTTCGTTAATCTTGCTAGACTATTCTCGAGCATTTGATAGAGTCAACCATGTAGTGTTAGTCTCTATTTTGCATTATGTAGGCTTTACAGAAAATGCGGCAAGTCTAATATCAAATTTCCTTTCTAACAGGCAGCAGGCTGTAACTCACCTTGGTCTTATTTCCACATTCTTAGAAGTAAAATCGGGCGTACCTCAAGGATCAGTTTTAAGTCCACTTTTATACAGTATTTACACCTGTAATTTTGATTCATCATTTCAAAATTGTAAATACCATTTTTATGCAGACGACATACAAATTTATAAATCATTTCATCTATCTCAAACCCTCCAAGCAGTTAACGAAATTAACTTAAATTTATTTAATTTAGTAAAAATTTCAGAGGAGCATTGTTTACAGCTGAATCCTAACAAGTCGCAGTTAATTATTTTTGGAAACAAAAAAGACAGAGATGAAGCTGGTAAGAATGCTCGTATAATACTTGCAGATTCTGAGCTTACACCCACTAATGTGGTAAAAAATTTAGGACTAACTGTCGATGTTTCACTTCGGTTTAGAGAACACGTCTCCAATATTATTAAAAACGTATTTTTCAATTTAAAAATATTGTACAGATGTAGACATTCTTTGAGCCAAAAAATTAAAATAAATTTGTGTCAAAGTATTATTTTATCGAAGTTGCATTATTGTGATGTGGTGTACGGCCCATGCTTAGACTTCAAAACTTCTACTAAACTTCAACGAGTATAAAATGCTTGTTTAAGATTAATATTCGGATTGAGGAAGTATGACAGGGTGAGTTATAAGTTAAAAGAGATTAGGTGGCTAAACATGAAAAACACACGTTTATTACATTCTGCTTGTACATTTTATAAAATATTAAAAGCCAAGAGTCCGCAATATCTTTATAATAAAATATCTTTTCGCACAGATGTACATAATCTGAATTTACGATTGAAGGGTTTACTGACTCCACCGATGCACGCTACAGAAATGGCTAAACGATCCTTCCAATATAATATATTCCAGATATTTAACAAATACATCGTACAATTTCATTTGTACGAGTACTTATGACTAATTTTCATTCTTATTTTATCTTCATTCTTATTTTATTTCATTTCTGTCGTTATAAATCTTAATTTTTATGAATTTGTGTTCATGCCTGGGTATCTATATATTAAATGTGATTTACTAGGTATTTTTTTCTTTTATACTACCGCTAAGAAATGTTAACGTAACTTAATTATTATTATATTTATATGAATTATTTATTTATTGGGTTGAGTAGAGCAGGTGGCACCAGCATCATGATGCCACACTGGACTCCGCCTTTGAAGATTCATCTTGTATTGATCAAGTATTACTTCTAATAAAGTCATTATTATTATTAATATTATTACTTGTGAAATCCACCGTATGTGTAATTCCACAAAGGAAACAAGAAAACTTACCAAGTCAGTCCAAAAAAAAAATAAGGTTTATAAACGGCAGAATCGACTGACCTTGACGATAACTTAAGTAATAAGTGCACAAAAATGTCGGGGGTCAACATAGGGCAAGTGCAGAGTGCGTTATGAGTTCGCCATTATCACAATCGTCACTTCCAGCATCAGAAACAGAAGCAGAAAGTCAAAATTATTTGCAGAAATGTTTGGATGTTTGGGATGCTCGAACTGAAGTTTGGAACCCATTCAGTAGAGACCAGTGGATTATACGGAAGCTGACCTAAGTACTTAGAGCGCGCGAATGGTTTCGGAAAAGTTAAAATTCTCGTGAGCAGATTGTAACGAAAACTAACAACTGGCATGGCCGGGTTCAGATGACAGACTAAGGCCCCCAGCAACGCATTTAATGACAGAACGGAGAGTGATGAGCCCCTAATAACGCTTTCAAAACTATACGTACAGTTTTCGTTCTAGTCTTATACACGAGCACACTGTGCTTTTCTGATCAATTATTAACTATTGTATGTTCACGAATGTTTAGTTGTAAATACCTGTGATTCGTGTAAAACGGTTATCTGAATTAATTATAAGTACAAAGTTTTTTTAATCTCAAACCGGACAGAAAAATGAAGGGAAACACACTCAACGTTTCGCTATAGATTTATAGCTTCGAAGCTATGAACCGATGAAAATTGTAAGTACAAAGTTTTTTTTAAGTTTGAGATTAAAAAAAAACTTTGTACTTACAATTTTCATCGGACAAGAACAAACTTGAATTAATTATAGTTAGCTTTTTTTCCTGTAACTTATTTTGTTAGTAAGAAATTAAGCTGAGCACTGTAAAATCCTAACGACTGAGCCAATAAATTAATTTGCGCCATCTTCTGAAATTTCCGCAAAAATAAACGATCGCCGCTTTAGCATAAGACGAGCAGCCGTTACGCCAGGCACGAACTAAAGTAGCTATCGCTCGGGGCACTAATTAAACGAGACTAGTAACATGAAAACGTCCCGCGTCGATCGCTACTTCGGCGAAGGCGGAAAACTTGGGTGATTAATCGCCCGCTTAATAAGCAACAGCTCAGATACAAAGTTTTAAGTTCGGCCACGTACTGCGGTCTGGTGGAATAAGTCTCCGACGGCGCTGAGGAAGAACAAGAAGAGAAAAAGAAACAGGGTGCGCGTCATTAAAACCCGACGCGGAGTTTTAATTCGACGACGGACGACAGTGTTGCTGCGAGTTTACGGTTTTATGGCTGGGTGCTTTTGTTTTTACGCGCGCCGTCTTGGATGATGTATGGAAGTTTATTGCGAGCTGAAATCGACTCCGGCCTGGGATCCAGCGACTTACTTTCGCGAGACAGAAGAAGTTGGCAACTGTAGTAAGTAGTTAAAGGCGGATTTGTCGATGTGTCATGGATGTGTTGTTAAAGTGAAACTTTATCTTCATTGATTTTAGTTGCCTTAAATCGAAGGATTCGAGATTTATTGGCTCCGGTTCAGCTTTGAGGAGATGAGAAAGTTCAAGGCTCCAGCAAAAATAACACAACGTAATAGCCGTGGGGTCGCGTCGGGTCGATCCGCCGAACACGGATGATGATGAAACACGAAGTCGGGTATCGAAACACCGAACTCGTATATTAACATTAATAGAGAGGGGCCGCCCAACTCGGCCAGGTACATCGTATTTAATCAAACTTGGTCGTCGCTGCGTCAACATGATAAAACCGTAGGTGTACAACGCCCGGAGGGGGGCCTCCCCGGCGAACACGCGTTGGGCGGCGGCCACTTTCGGACTTGATCGAGTTTGCTGATGAAGTGGGGCTAATCTAATAACGCAACTTCGTCCTCGGTGCTCTGCCTCGCTTATTGCGGAAGACAAACATCGTTTTCCGGCGTAATTCGGTTTTGGGCGGATGTAATCGAGAAAAAATCCTCGTTCCCGCTGTTACCGAAATTACTTTCTCTTTTTTTAACGAATTTAGGCTTCGGCCCCCTGACGTCGGAAGTTAGACATGAAACAAATTGGGAAAATTTACGTTTCATTTGGGACGTCGCCGGCGACGGCGGGATCAGATGAATAAATACCGACCGTTTGGCAATGTAAATATTGAAAAGAAATTTCATTAAGGGTCCCCTTGCGTGGATTATCAATTACCCTGCCATGTGACATCTTTGGGATTCAACCTGGGAGTCCTAGGTCTCACAAGGTATCCTGTACTTCAGAGAGTTGGAAGTTCCACTTATTTTACATCCTCTTTAATGGCCTTCGATAGGGGACCGCATGGACGGAGAAAAAGCGCTTACTGTGCTTAACACCATTTGTTTAAGTAGGGGTGTATTCATTGTTACAGTTTATTTTTCCGTTTATTTTGAGGCACCCTATATAGTACGAATTCCTGTATTGCATCCGATGCACCCCGTCGTTTCGATCCACCGCACGCCCGCCACGCCTTTCTCTTTCGCTCGGGCCCCGGCATTAATTAGAAGAGATAGGCGGAAATTTTCGAAACGTGGTCAATTTACCTCCGACTCTACCGACGCATCGAACTCCAGTATCGCACACAAAATTTGAATGCCGTTCGCGGTATGCATGCGACACCGCGCCTCTGAACAGAAGTGGCGGGAGTCCAACAATAATTTTCGGCTAGCTTTAATAATTAGCAGGGAAAAGAATTCAAGCCACTTTGTATTGGACGCCTTTTACGCCGAATATAATATTTACTCCTGCCTCCTAGTTTTGTGATGGAGAAGGATATGGATTTATAAATATTTAGGGCGCCAGGGAGAACCCCTGCTAATCTCTGCGCACCACACAGCCGACTCCCAAGGAGGTACTACCCGGAGATACCTCAACACTCGAACATTCAAAGTAGTATGTCGACGACAGCAAAACACCTAAGCGCACTTAAAATAAATATATTTCGGCCGGGCACACGGTGAAATTTAATATAGAAAAGTGTACACCAGCCTTAGGAACTTAAAGGCTTATAACCAAAATGAGTCCATAATTGAAGTTTGTTCCTGACGAAGCTATAAATCTATAGCGTAACGTTGAGTGTGTTTCCCTTCATTTTTCTGTCCGGTTTGAGATTAAAAAACTTTGTACTTACAAAATGAGTCGTTACGGCAAAAACATTGTTCAAACATAACTTACAATAGGGTGTACGGAATTCAAGTAGGTGCAGCACTGACCTTCACAGGAATGTGAAACAGCTTGAATCACCCTCATTAAACCTGTTTGAAACCACGGGAATACGTTCGCTAACATACAAACATGTGTCGAAATTATTTACGTAACCGTCGCGTTAGTAAGACAGAAAAGTATACATTTGAAGATTCCAGCGGGTCGCAATCGGTTGACAGCAAGGGGACGTCCTTTTGGGCGAGTGAGTCGAATACTCAGTCAGTGTTCGTCTATCCTTGTCGCACCAAGATGACTTTCGCCAGGCGTCGTATTGGCGGCCACGAAGAAAATGAAAACTTCACCGGATGCGAACGAAGAGACGTAATTGGAAGGTCGTAATAGCAACGGAGCAAAGGAGATAGAACTAGAGCTGGTATTTGATGTGTAAACATTTACACAGTACACACGTGGCCCACGCTACTTTACAACCTAATTACCTCTGTTGTTTTAATGCGGAAATGGTTTATCCGCTCGGAAGAATTTGCTCGGATGACATTTAAGGCTACGAATCTTGCTTTTGGAAATATTTGAAAATTATCTCATACATAAATTTTCAACGTTAGATATCTCTCCCTCCTCCCAACGATTTTTCATTATTTTCCCTGGTTTGTTTAATCCTTCGAACCGCGTCGCAACCCCCAGGATTTCAATTAGGCGAATTACTGAGATGCCTGCGGTGGTAATTAAGAGGAAAAGAAAAACAGAGGGGTCGAAGCACCTCCGTAAATTTCGGCGGTCGAGGAGAATCGCTTTCCGAAATTAATATTACTTTGTTGAAAAAACCAACAATTTTTTTGGGGCCAAATTATATTAATGTTCGAATAAAGTCGGCGAACGTGCGTTTATAATGAAGCGCAGAGAGCAGATAGAAAACAAAAACAGGCACGCTCGACGTTACGCTTTGATGAGAATCGTTTCAGTAATGAGTAAATGCTTTGTTTGGTTAATTAGTCGTGTCGAGGCTACCTAATTAGAAAAGAATTCGGACGAGGATTAACTTTTCTTAACTAACAACACACGATTACAATAAACTCGTGTAAGTACTGTAACGCGTAGCATAACGTATAATCCTACTGACTGAGCCAATCAATTATTAACAATTACAATTTGTAGTTGTGTGATGTGTGATGTATTTGTAGAGAGCAAAAAGTAATCTTCGATTGTACCCTCATTCAATGCATAACTTATAATTTCCTTCGCGTTTTTTTTCGAAGTGGAAAGCACGAAACCGAGCGCCACGCACGTCGCCCACATTAAATATGAATCGCCCTCGAAATTAAAGCGGGCGTGCGCTTTTTTCCATTAATAAGAGATTCGAAATTTTAATTAAAACTGAAAGCTCTCGAGTTTCGCCTTCTTCGTTCCGTCCCGGAAAGCGGATTGGGGACGTTGCGCGCTGAGCGAGCGCGAGAAATAAATTAAGGTGATGTCTTGTCGTCGTGAAACTACGGCGCTAATGAGGATTGTCTCGGCGATGCTTTTCTTAATTGCGACGGAGGAAAAAATCTCAGGTTTTTATTGTGTTTTTATTCGAGGCTGGAAAGCAAGAGCACTTAGCATGAATTTCATTTTAATTTCACCAGGCTTTGACTAACTCCTTTCAAGTTATAAAAGGGTCGTTTCCTACGCATAAAACTTGCTAAACAGAAACCCGAAACAGTAATCGCAATGATAAATTTGAATTCATTCGGGGGACTTGCCAATGAATTATTTGATTTTCTTTCGAAAAAAAAAAAAAAAAAATTGAAATTTAACAGGTCTAATGCAATCATCTCGCTTTTAATTAACCGGTGCCGGGGCTTAAATCGCAGCAGGTCTGGTAAATTCCGGGGGTTTAACGCCGTCCGAGGTGAATTACTGCGGTCGTCGCAAATTAAAAGATTAATGAAGCGTCCCGCGTTAATTAATTATGGCGGGTGCGGCTAAAACCGCAGATTGCGACGTTACCATATGCAAGTGCAAGCGGGAGCTTGAAGTCGCTTAACATTAGAATTTATTAGGAAATGAATTTTTAATTGTGCTCTCTCATCTGGATTTGGTTTTAACCACGAAGCTTATACAATACTTACTTGTTAGATATAACAAATAAAGTGACTCTTGGATTCCATCCCACAAGCGTAAATATCTTGAAATGAAAGATGCTCAGATTCAATAGAAATAGTACGTTTACTTATAATAACAAACAGGGTGGTCCGTGATAATAAGCAACCGCATATCGGGCTGTCAATAGCACAAGTATCTAAAATATTATATTTGACAGAGCCTAGTGAAAAGGGCATTGGAGAATTAGCGGGAGTACTCACGCGCAACTTACACTCCCTTAGCATCTACAAAAAACTATGGCCTGAAACGCGCCAAACAAAATGTAAATGAAATGCAAAAAAAAACAAGTGGAGAAAAATAAGATTTGGATTTAACCACGAAGCTTATACAATACTTACTTGTTAGATATAATAAATAAAGTGACCCTCGGATTCGCTCCCACAAGCGTAAATATCTTGAACTGAAAGATGTTCAGATTCAGTAGAAACAAACAACCGCATACTGGGCTGCCAATAGCTGGAATATCTAAAATATTATATTTTACAGGGTCCAATGAAAAGGACATTGGGGCAACAGCGGGAGTACTCACGCGCAGCTTACACTCCCTCAACATCTACAAAAACTATGGCCTGAAACGCGCCAAGCAAAATGTCCATGAAATGCAAAAAAAAAACAAGTGGAGAAAAACTTCAATATTAAGAGGTTACGCTCTCTGAATTCGAGCAAACTAAATTGACAGGTACAAAATAAACGGCGAGCGCAAAAATAGGTATACGGGACATAAACTTTAGGCTGTATATTAAAAAAAAATAGTAAAACCCCTGACTACATTACGGCGGTTAACCAGAAAAATTAACACAGGCAAATAAATCCCCCCCCCCCCCCGCAGACTTCACATTTGAAAAAATCCAGCAATATCTGACCCCAGAAGTTCGCCCACGTTGCCGGTTCGCACCGCGACAAATCCCGGTAAACACACTCCAAGATGCGACGTCACGTAACGCGTCGCCAAGAAAAAAAAAACAAGATGGAAAAATCTTACGCTTCCTTTCAGGAGTACGACGTCGAAAGGGGAATCCGAAAATCACCGGAGTTGAAACTGCTTTCACGGAGAAACGACGCTTCGCACGAGAGCCATCGCGACGCCATCCAGTCGGGAATGGAACAGCGTTTTCGGTACTAAGAAGGGCGATACCCAGGTTGGTTTGGACTCAACGTTACGACTTGCCAGTGCCAGGCCAGGCTTGCTACAAGTGAGAAAATGTAGAAATAAACAACCGCGAACGGTAAACGCACGTGAAAATCAAGTAAACAGGTGAACAGAATGGTCTAATCAAGCTTGGCGCTTACCTTGCCGGAGAAGAGGCAAGCCGAGAATAGCGTGGCACACTCCACAGAACCGATAAACGTTCCCCCAGGCACGGGGAAAACTAAAACGAAGCGGCCCACAATCCGTTGGGAACGGCTGACTTAATTCTTCATGGAAGTTTCAACACAAATCACTTTAAAGGCACGCAGCGCATAAAGAGATACAACCACCAACTAATTTACTTGCCGGTTAGAGACGGAAAGGACGAGGCGGGCCGGTACTCGTTCAAATACCGCCTGCGGGGGCTGTATAAAACCTACAGCAACGCGCACAACGTGCAGGAGAGATGATTGCTATTGCAGTCGACAGCATTTTTTATAAAGCTCGTGACTGTATTGATTTTATTGAAATATTCTTAAAATTTATTTTGCTTTTACATTACAATATCGGTCTATACTCTGTTTTTTATTTCGAAGGAGTATTTTGAAATTTTGGCGCTAGAAACGAGCTTCATCATTGGTCAAACGAGCTTTGTTATTGGTCAAACGAGCTTTGTCATTGGTCAACAAACTCTGTCATAGGGTCAATTCCGGCCAGTTACCAATGACAAAGCTTGTTTTGAGCGCGAAAATTTCAAAGTACTCCTTGGGCTTTAGTAATTTGAGCCGTGCCGCGTCGGTGCGACGAACCGGTGTCGATAAACGCACCTGCGAAATGCAAGTAGACAATAAAATACGCGAGTCGAATTTTGTGTAAAGATCGAAAGTAAAACTTAGAAAATGATTTTTTCAAACGTGACAGTACCCGGGTTGATTCAATGTTCACGTTACGAAGATCGTACGGAATCATGTGCCGGGTCCAGGGGTTCAACCGTGCAAGCAGCAAGGCGAAGACGGCCCTAGATTTTCGACAAGCCGATTGCTTGAACGGTCTTAGAGCTGGTCAATCGTCCGGCAGGTGATTCGATAAAAGCTAGGCCGGTGAAAGACAGCGGAGCAAAATTTGCCTACAAGTGAACAAGGAACGTTAAGTAAAATTCAAAAAAAAAGCAAACAAGAAAACTTACCAAGTCAGTCCAACAAAGACAGGAAGGTTTATGAACGGTAGAATCGACTGGCCTTGACAATAATTTGAGTATTCGCACACGAAGAAGTGTAACTTCGCCTCTAATTAAGCTAGCGCCGTAGGAGATTAACAGCTCCCCACAATATTTAGAGTGAATATAAACGCAGTTGACCACGGCAAGTGCTGGGGTAATACAGGGTTTAAGGACAACTCGCGGTGAGGGGCGAGAAAGGAGGTCAGTGCGGCCCTCCTACTAGCATAAAATTGACTGCAAACTCAGAAGCAAAATCGGCCATGAAGATAACGAACTATATTGGCAACAGCGATGACTAACAATGGCTAGCAGATAAAAAATTGTTTGCAGAAATGCGAATAACTCAACATAAACAGCCGAATTGAAGATTGGAACACACTCACAATCAGTAGGGGCAGTGAATTATATACGGAAAGCGATCTAAGTATTTAGAAAGCGAAAATGTTAGAATTCTGTCTGCGGATTGTAAGAGAAACTACCGGGAAATGGCCGGGTTTAGATGAGATACCGGGGCCAGTTGTAACAGAAAGGAGTAATGCATCTGAATCGATCGGTTTACGCTTCATTAATTTTAATTTTCTCTGAGTCCATTAATTCTGTTTCAATTCCTGTGATATCACTTTTGTTAAAACGTGACATTGAATATTTCTTGTTCCCGTCAATTTCCAACTTGAAAATGTTATCTTCGTAAGTTTAGATTCGCCCTTGAACTCCTCAGATTATTTGCAGGCCCAAGTATCGTCTGAGTGTAGACTTAATTCGTCGAGTTATCAGCGCCGATATATCTACTCGAACGTTCTAATCACCCATCCTCAAGCAAATCCTTGTTAATCTCGGTGCTTAACCCGCCGCGCCGCCTTCAGGGCAGAAGATCCTTGAACCTCCAGCCTTCCACTCGAACTTGCCTCTAATTATTACAAATTTTGGAGCAGCAAGCCGCCGCAAAATATAAAATTCAGGGAGGCTGTTCGAAACTACCCCATTGCCTCTGACGTATCGATTTATGCGCTGCTCTTAGTTCCATTTCGCTCGCTGAATAAATTCATAAGCGCTGGCGGCCGAGAGAAATGTATTCAATGAATAAACGATGCAAGGCTTAACACATCACAGGCGTTTCAATCATGTTAAGAGGAGCGAAAAAAAGGTCGCACGCAATTGCAGGCAGGAGAATCTGTCCTGCCTGCTTTTCGCTTTGCAGTTGTCGGCGATGATGAATGAATTTATTTTCTTTTCAGATTTGATAATGCCCTCGACAATAGACAGACATAGAAGCAGGGCACGCGGCGGTTTAAATACGCGGTGCGAGGAATAGTGGAGGAGCAATTACGAAGCTCCGGGAAATCCGGAGTTTTCGTCTACTGACTCCGAGTGAATAACATGTCGCGCGCGCTCAAGGAACATTTTGCTTACACGTAACAGCGCCATCTGATTACCCATTCAACTGCACTTGGAGTTTCTCATTAAATTACATCCGGCGGAAGCCGGAGAATCGTGTAATGCAACTTGGAAACTGGAATCATAAGCTACAAGGGCATTTTGCATCCGCCTGAATAAACACTTACGGACTATATTTCGCATTCCCGGAATATTCCATGCATCTTTTACAACTTCCACAGATCGATAGGTTTAGTTTCGTTTCTTGAAATATTCAGTCGGTCTTTTATTATTTGCTGCACCTGTATCTAGAACTTTCGTCTATCTTAACATTACGCGCGACGATCTGTAAAGCGGAATGCACCCGATAGGTTCATGTGTGCAAGCTGGCTCGGCTCGAATCGAGCGAAAACGCGAAGGCGTGATTGATGGAGTTATGCATGTTGTATTTGAGCGAAATCGAGCGAAGCGTGACGTTCGATTAGGTTCCGTTGTTCGCTGGCGCTGGAACGAGATGAAACTGGTCTTGGAAGTGCAGATTGTGCCTGAATCGACCGGCTTTCGATTGCGGAAAGTTGCAGAAAACGGCGTTTGTTTCATTTCTCTCATTTTAACAACGTCAAAGCGTTAGAGGATTGAATCACTTGAAGTGAGTTAACAGAATTCTTGAAGGAAAGTTCATGAACCGTGCAGGTATAAGTCGACAAGTTGACAAGACTTTGCCAATTCTCGTTAATAATCACAGAAACTTCTTCAAGGTATGATGACTAAGATGATAATGGTTGAAGTTATTGAAGTACCTGAAATAAATGTTAAGAAGCCGAATTATTATTTGAAGTTGAGATAATAAATTGCAAGACGTCGCAGTAATAATATTTAAAATGTATGAGTCTGATTTGATATCAGACAAACATGTCGTTTTGCGTAATGAACCGGAGCTAACTTGAACTATGAAGCCCTTGTAACGACCGCGGTTTACTTATTTAATAATTTAGGGGTGGTATACTCACCCTAAAACATTTTATGCTCTGGCTAACAACCGAACCACCCGCGGCTTACTGTGTAACGGACGCGGGTTATCTTCCTAGGAAATTTAGGGCCTCAATTTTCGCAACCGGATTGTCATGTATATGTATGCAAATTGTTACGGTTTTTTTTGTGCTGGAGGAGTGTGATCCCAATCTACGGAGCGACTTCAGCTCTTTGCCGGGAGTTTGCGTGTGACGCTCTGTTTTGAGGCAGTTTACGACCGCTGGGTGCGCGCGGCGGACTTTGCTTGGCGTCACTTGGTGGTCAGCCTCAATACATTTGAACTATGAAGCCCTTGTAACGACCGCGGTTTGCTTATTTAATAATTTAGGGGTGGTATACTCACCCTAAAACATTTTATGCTCTGTCTAACAACCGAACCACCCGCGGCTTACTGTGTAACGGACGCGGGTTATTTTTCTAGGAAATTTAGGGCCTCAATTTTCGCAACCGGATTGTCACGTATATGTATGCAAATTGTTACGGTTTCTTTTTGTGCTGGAGGAGTGTGATCCCAATCTACGGAGCGACTTCAGCTCTTTGCCGGAAGATTGCTTATGACGCTCCGTTTTGAGGCAGTTTACGACCGCTGGGTGCGCGCGGCGGACTTTGCTTGGCGTAACTTGGTGGTCAGCCTCAATACTTACCCGAAACTCTTTTACCCTGAACAATACGACCCCCCCCCCCCTCCTCCTCGTTTTATAGAAAACCCAACCTGCTCTTTTAACCAACGAGTACTGTTGGAAAGCAATATTCTTGTTCGGTAGCTAGTTTGAGTTAAAAGCCTCTCAACGGTGTCTTCCTCGAAAAGTCGAAACAGTGCCGTTTCAGTTGCCTGAAGAAGATGATCAGGAATAGCGGAAACATCCCTAAGAATCTTAATTCGAGCAGAACTAGGAAATTCGGGATCCATAATTGGACACGATCAAATTTATAATGTTATTGTAACTCTTTTCTAGTCGTTATTTCTCTCCTTACGAGAATGTCCACCCCGAAATTCTTGAAGAAAGTAAAGAGTGAACTTAAAAATTTGGAAATAACAGAATTGTAGTTTTAACAAATCTATTAAAAGAAATACTATGAAAATAACACTGACGTGTAGAAAGTCTACAAAATAGATTTTTAGTAAACGCAAAAAATACGTTATACGAGGTAACACAACTTTAAAAAAATAAGATTTTAAAAAAGGAGAAAGAGAGGGAGATAAGGATTGATATATCGATTGCAATGATTAGTTTTAGTTTTAGGTAGTTCACCAAACTGTGTTGATTCTTGCTCGTTGTCCAGTGTTGAGACGGTCGACACGGTGACCTTTTGCTCGTTGCCCAAAAATTTAACGCTCGGTAAGTTGAATCGGATACGCGAAGCTTTGTCGGCGAAGAAAGGGGCCGACTATAAGCGTACGACACTTCTACAAAATAAAAAGAATTATCAAAGTAAACTTCTCCGCCCGTTAAGTCAGCGAGACTGGCTCAAAATAAAAGCAAAAGACAAAAATAATCACTCATCACGACCTCACTCCGCAATAGTCGGACGCAGGGAAATCAGGGAACCGACGACGAATAAGATTAAAGAAACAAGATCGGAGTCGACAAACGAGGCGAATCAACGCCGAACCTCGTGTTATAACACAAAAACCTGGGCCTGTTACAACTTGCTCGATTTACGACCTGCCCGTAATGATACACAGGAATAAAGAAACAAGAAACGGTTAAAACACAAAAGTCGATCGTGAAACAGTATGGCGGAATTGAACATAGCCACTTACGCCGTCGCGTTGATAGTGACACGAGCTTCAATCAGGCACAATATTCGTGTTGAAACAAAATCAATTCCGCAACCGGATTGTCATGTATAAGTATGCAAATTGTTACGTTTTTTTTTGTTCTGGAGGAGTATGATCCCAATCTACTGAGCGACTTCAGCTCTTTGCCGGGAGATTGCATATGCGGCTCCGTTTTGAGGCAAGTTTACGACTTTACTTGGCGTCACTTGGTATCACAACTTGGGCTCGATTTTGGTTGCTGTGATAAAAGTTTGAGTGAACCCCCTTTTTTCTTCGGGTACTGTCACTTCGAGAGAGTTCGCTGTTGCGAATCTGCCGACGTGTGACTCTTCGAGGCTCGTTGGATCACCGATGAGCAACTTGTACGGGGTCTATTTGCTATTTACACACAACCGCACTCTTTGAATGTTTGCCCAAGTAATGATGGAGGATGATGGCTGTAATGGACGACTTGAGCGCGGAAACGTTCGTGCCATGTGCGCAGTCTAGCCAATCGTGTTAGGAAAGTGCAATGAACGATGAACAGAGACGGATTAAGGACGGATAAGGGAGAAAAACAAACAAGGGGCTGGAAGCTTCGTATAATGAACATAAAATGACATCCTAAATAAAAACGCAAAGAACGAGGTGGCAAAAGCACATAGAAGGATTGGAAAACGATAGAATTACAGAGGTGGTAGGTACTCAACAGGAAGCTAATAGCTCGAAAGAGATTGATTGAAAGTGTAAAAGAGAACCTGCGAAAGATGGATATATATGACTGGAAGCGAGAATCAAAATATTTTTATGGAGAAAAATGTTTAAAGAATCACTGACAATGAATAAATTGTGTATAGAACAAAAGTTTTAATTATGAGTGGGGGTGTAATAAGTTAAAGTCTATATTAGAGGTTTTAATAAGTTTGATTAATGCACTTAAAACTTACGTCCAGCCCAACAGAGCGCGCTAAATGTCACATGCATAAATAAATAAGTCGCTTACTCTTCCATTATTACATTCGGAAAAATATCGGATGCATTTGTACAATGCCGAAGATGATTGATGTGAAAGCTGGTCACAGATGCCAATAGTTTCTTGGAACGCTCGTGTAACAAATGTCCGTTATTGGTTCAGTTTTATACCAAAACGCAGGATAAATGCCACAATCAATGTAAGTAATGCCTTGTACGTTTAACATGGCCCCGAACAGCTTTATAAAATTTACCGTCCGGATTTGCTGCAAAGGCAAAGACGATTCAAAAGGAAACAATACATACATTCCCGCTGTGACGCGGTGAGTAAGTATTCCCTCTGCGCCCGCCGTTGCAAATCCGAATTTATCATAGAAATGGACTCGTAAGCCCCGGACGCATTTCATAAAAGTTCATGTGCCGCCGAGTATTTTATTTTTGAATAACCGGCGGGCTTAAATGACGATGATGGACGGAGGCGAAACAGAGGTTTTTGTGTGATTCGAACGCGTTCCGGTCGAGGGGTCGGTCGCTCGGCCCAGTCCCCTTGGTCAGTACGTACGAGCGGGAGAGGATCTGTTTTGTTTTTTTTTTTCCTCTCCTTTTTATTTCAAAATTCGCTCGCCGTTGCCTCGACAATTACGCCGTTGAAATCAGTCGTTGTTCCGGACGCACTGTGGAAAAGTGAAATAAACCGTGCCTCCGGCGCTTTTGGAAATGTCACGGGGAAAAAGTTTTTCAACGCGAATCCAAAGGACGAAATAAATGCGAATTTCATATTTTTTTTTTATCTGCCAACTTTGCGCTGTATACGATATTTAACTTAATGAGAGTCGGCTCTAAATGCGAATCCCAAAGCGAAAAATGACATTTAATATTATGATTTAAAAATGTAATGATTCAGCCTCGAGGTCTTCAACGAACTTACTTTGGTCAGTAATTTCAATAAGACGGATTAAAATTAGATTTAAATTTACTGTTTTCTGCTAAGTTTAAAGGTGGCCAGCCTGGATACCAGCTGCTTTGGCCCACGAGCCACCATTGGAGAGCAATTTTTTTTTATTCGGTAGCTTGAGTTGATAAAGTCGAAAATACCCCTCGCACCGATGTTTTCCTCGAAAAGTCGAAACAGTGCCGTTTATTGTCTGAAGATTGTCAAATGTCTCTCGTTGTCACTCTCCTTACGAAGATTTCCTCTTCGGAATAACTTGCTGAATTGAATTGAATTGAATGAATGAACTTAAAATTAATGCGAAACAAAAGAGAATGATGATTTTAGCAAATATATTGAAAGAAACGACAAAGAAGAATAACACAGAAAAACTCAGCACTCTCACGAAGTCCATCCGAAAACGATTAGCGGAGAAATTTCACCTTCTCGCCCTACGAAATATCACGCAGTAGAAAGGGCCAGAGAACAAACGTGTAATGGTACAGCGCACCAGAGAATAAAAGCCTAACGTGGAAATAAAGAAAGTCGTAAAACACGAATCGGATTGGCCAACAACGACTAAACTCACCTGGTGAGATTGGGCACCAAAGGCGCATGAAAACGCTGCTTAAACCAGTCGGAGTCGGCCAAAGGCCGTGAGGTATATTTCACCCCTAGGGAAAATATTTCTTCGACACAATGAAAAACGCTCAAAGCACATGTGGTTTGCCCCGACTCCGTATGAGTGTTGCTAACTCGATTCGGGGAGCTAGCAGAAGAGAGACAAACATAAAGAGAGAAGGACCGAGAATGATTCCAACGAAAAAGTGATATAATGATCCACGTGTGAGGTTAAGTGTCAGAGGTAATGAGAGACGTGTAGATAGTTTACAAAATAAATTCTAACATTAACATAGAAAAATAACGTTTTACAAAATATAATAATATAAAAGGACGAGAGAAAAAGAGAGACACGGATTTTGGATCTCTCGCATTGATTAGTTCTTTAAGCGATATTGAACCGACTTCCCAATCGGAGTCCAAATTAATCTTCTCATATCCGTTATTTAAACGCTACAATAATTTCATACATAAACGAATGAGAATTATGCTCGGTTGGTTTAAATACATGAAGAAAAAATACTCAGCGCGAGGAGAGCTTCTGCTTACGTTCCCGATTATTAAATTTGGGGAAAATTACTGAATTTAGAATCGCCCGGAACGAGAAAGACGCGTGTTTATTCTGAAACTGAATCGAAGTCTGCGGATTAACTAACTCTTAAGGTAAATGTTAATGTTTTTTATTACCTACCTCACTACCTGAGCCCGTCTTTCCATCGGGACGTTTTTCCAATGAAGCCTTCGCGCGGTACGAGGAAGACGCCTGCTTTTTCTGAAGCTTAATCGAAGTCCGTGGATTAACTAACTCTTAACTTAAATTTTAGTTAATATTTTTTATTACCTGCCTCACTACCTCACCCTGCCTTTCCACCCGGACGCTTCTCCAATGAAACCTTCGCCCGATACGAGAAAGGCGTGTGCTTTTCCTGAAGCTGAATCGAAGTGCGTGGATCAACTAACTCTTAAGTTAAATGTTAATGTTTTTATTACCTGCCTCGTTACGTCACCCCGACTTTCCACCGGGACGCTTTTCCAATTAAACTTTACCCAGTATGAGAAAGATGCCTGTTCTTCCTGAAGCTGAATCAATGTCCGCTTATAAACTAACTCTTAATTTAATCGGTAGTCTTATTTATAAGACGAGAAAGACGCGTGTTTATTCTGAAACTGAATCGAAGTCTGCGGATTAACTAACTCTTAAGGTGAATGTTAATGTTTTTTATTACCTACCTCACTACCTGAGCCCGTCTTTCCATCGGGACGCTTTTCCAATGAAGCCTTCGCGCGGTACGAGGAAGACGCGTGCTTTTTCTGAAGCTGAATCGAAGTCCGTGAATTAACTAACTCTTAACTTAAATTTTAGTTAATATTTTTTATTACCTGCCTCACTACCTCACCCTGCCTTTCCACCCGGACGCTTCTCCAATGAAATCTTCGCCCGATACGAGAAAGGCGTGTGCTTTTCCTGAAGCTGAATCGAAGTGCGTGGATCAACTAACTCTTAAGTTAAATGTTAATGTTTTTATTACCTGCCTCGTTACGTCACCCCGACTTTCCACCGGGACGCTTTTCCAATTAAACTTTACCCAGTATGAGAAAGATGCCTGCTCTTCCTGAAGCTGAATCAATGTCCGCTTATAAACTAACTCTTAATTTAATCCTTAGTCTCATTTATTACCTGCCTCACTACCTCACCCCGCCTTTCCACCGGGACGCTTTTCCAATTAAACCTTGTAACGGTTAATTTTTACTACTTTTCATTTTATTATTTCTTGGCCGCTTCAGCGCCTAACACTTAGAGGACAATTCCTACATCGTCTTTGTTTTGAAAATTCAATTTGATAAAAACTTTCAGGATTTGATCCGCAGAGTGGGGTCAGCGTTTTCGGCCGAGTTAAAGCAGGTTTTCCAGCTTCTTTTTCTCTTATCGACCGCCTTGTGTGTGTGCGGTACACCTTTTCGTTTAACAAAATTTACATTTCCTAAGTTAATTTCGGTGTGAAACTCCTACTATTTTTAGGGTAAGACATTTCTTTTCTTTTTTTCGAAATTTTATTTCAACAAGAGTTTCCTTTGTACAGAGTTTCAAAGCAGACGCACATTCCCTAATAATTTTTTTTTGGACGGCGTGGAGACTCCATCTTGTCTAAGCTAGCCGAGGAACATTCAGGAACCATTGACTTTTCTGGGCATAAAAGAAAAGCTTCTTAATTTCGGTTGTAAAGTACAAGTCAAGGACTCACCTCCGTCCAGGCTGAAACAAAAAGCAAGGCTGATTTATTTGGTGAGCGTTTTTGCTATTCTTACCTGTTTACTCCATTCTTCTTGTCGATGAGACGGGAACTGGGATAAAACCAAGGCAATAACTACACCCTGCATACCCGACGTGATTACGCAACCCTTTTGTTCATTATTTAAATTTTCTTTTATATTTTTGTAATTGCTTAATTATTATTTTTTTTATTTACTATTGATTTGAGCTGTACATATTACTGTAAACTGAGTAAAGCTTTACCACAGTACTATTCAAAGAAAACTGTCAATATTTAAGCTATTTCATTTAATTTTTGAACAATTTTTTTATTAACCGTATCAGATTACTTAATTTTCTGAACGTCATTAAATTTTTTTTTACATGTTCTTTTACCTTTTTCTTTACTTTAAAACTTTGAACCGAATCCGGCCCGTCTTCAAGCCAAGTATTTCCAATTTTTTTATTTGGCCGCAAGATCCATACAAAAGAAAAATTGGTGGCGCCCATTATATTATCTTTTTCATACTTTACCCACGACCTTGGCCTCCGTCAAAAGAAAATCAACTGACTAGCCGTAAGTATTGGTGTACTGAGTTTAGTTTAAGTTACAACCTTCGCGCTGTACGAGAAAGATGCGTGCATTTCTTGAAGCTAAATCCGAAGTCCGTGGATTAACTGACTCTTAATCCAAATGTTAACGATTGTTATTCACTGCCTCACCCCGCTTTTCCACCGGGACGCTTTTCCAACTAAACCAACGCCCGGTAGATGGCGTTTGAAATCGTTTGGCGTTGTCTTTCTCGGGCTTCCGCGCGCTTTCAAACTGGAGCCTGAGTATTATCGCGTCAGCATTGCACGATTCATCAGAAAATGAAAAGTAAGGATTTTTCTCAATATCACATTACATCAAATGCTCGTAACTTAAGACGAGCATATCAACGAAGCGTATTCTGACACGGCGTCCATCCTCAAAACGTACTAGTCTTTTCATACTTCCTTTAGAGATATGCTTTTTACTTTAAATCGGCCAGAATTTTGATGTTGATGGGTGTTGGATCTACTGTTTTACTAAAAAAAAATGGAAGATCTTCCTCGGGAATCCTTATTTGGACCTCGTAAAGACTGTTTGAATGTTGAATGTAAATGTCGCTCCTTTTTAATGTAAGTTTAACTGAGTTTTTATGGTTTCCTTTTAGTGTATCGTATATCATGTGTGACTGTGAACGTAGTTTCGTAACATCATTACATTTCTGAGAATGTTTGAACGATTTGAATAATATTGCATCTCGGAAAATGTTACAATTTTAACGGCCAGTTGCACCAAACACTTAAGCCGAGCTTAAATTTAAGTCTTGTTTATAATGTGATATTTGAGGTTATTAAACATTATTACAACTCACACTCTAAGCGACCCTTAAAGTTAAGCTCGCCTTAAGGGTTTGGTGCAACTGGCCCTAAGAATATTACATTTCGAGCGCAATTACAACTTGAAGATCCTTCATGTTCAACGATCTTTGCAGTACCTTACAAGCTCCGATGCTTCTTCAAATTCGGATATTACGGTGACACGACAATTTACGAACACATGTCAGGCAAATATCACTGCAATAGGTTACAGATTAGAACCCGACAGCTTTATATATTAAACTCTGATTAACTCTGACTCTCTGTTTCCATTGGCATACGAACGCCGGACGCTAGCAAAGCTCATAAGCGGCGGATTATTTTAGACTGTATTCACCGGAGTTTGGTAGGAGCTCTGCTTTGTCGTTTCACATACGGGAATTTTCACACATCACGGACGCTCGTCACAATATCGCAGTAAAAGAAACCAAAAAGTTAATGTTAAATAAGTTTAATTCGCTTTTCACAGGAACGGAAAAGAGCTCGCAATTTTCCACGGTGGAAATTTGGAGTCGTCCTTTGGAAATCGGATCTTAGGTCTCACATTGCTCGGATATTTGGAAATCCGGCGCCTCAAAGCAGAGCCGATTACACGAGTCCATTTACATAATAAATCGGACAAATCATTCGTGCAACAATGAAACTGCTCTAAATAATCATTATTTTACGACTCGGTTCGAGTTCCTCGTTCCGAAAGATATCCCCACGCGTCCGTTGAACGCCGGAGGCCCGGTTTACGGCGTAATAAAAACGAATTTCCATGCACAGACACTCATAATGTAAGGTCGTTATCTCTGCGAGGAGATAAAGCCGTGTCGTATAATCGTTTCGTGGCGATTTCGTTCAGGTCTTCTCGCCGAGCCTTAAAATAAGGTAATTGTAAACCGAGCAGAACAGAATGATGGCGGCTTACGATTATAATAACTTCCGAACTACAATCGCCTGGGTTATCTCTGAAGAATGCTTATGGCGGCTTAGATACGTAGGAAATGGCGACAGGCACGGGCTAAAGCAAATTTCACATCGCCGAACCATACAAATTTCTAGATTTATTTATGTTGATGTACATAATACATAAGCCAGCAGTAGAGTTAACCTTGAGAAATATCGGATGCAACACTAGTTTTATCTGCGATATCGATTTAAACACTCTCAGCCCTTATTCACTCACTCACTAATTTCTGTCGCTCGTGTTCTCGTTCGCCGGCAACGTTTTGAATTCGGAGAGTATAATAAACGTGTCTTTCCCGCAATAAACATAATTTATACTCGCGTCGCCTGACGCCGCCGGTCGGAGACAATGGCGTCCAGAAAAAGAAGAAGGGGATGGGGGGTTAATTGCACCCGGAAGTGTCCCGTTTCATCTCGCCTCCTCCGTCGTTATAATCCGTGTCCTCTTGTTTTCCTTTCTTTTTTAATTCGCCTCTGAACGACGTGTAAGAGATTGTAACGGCTTTTTGAGTGAGTTTTAAAATCCCGACGCGGCGCCTCCACCACTCACTCGCTCACTCATAACGAATGGTATTGAGCTGAAGAAGAAGAAGAAGAAGAAGTAGGTGAGAGCAAGTGCAAGCGCATGCATGGGTACGATGGTGGGTCGCCGAGGCAGGAAGTGTGAAACTCGATTAGTTCTCGGCCACAAATCAAACGTGATCCTAGGAAGTGATTTGTGCGGGCCCGCTTCACTCCACCAAGCGGTGATATCATCCGTAACGTCAATAAAACATCGTACGCCTCTTATTAATAGCCGGGCTTCGCGTAGTGAGGTGTAATTCCGGCTTGATTTCAAACAACTACATTTGCGCACCTGGATACGGAGAATTCGAGAGATCAAACGTTTTCCCCTAATGTACGTGGGTGCATTCCCGATATAGAACCTCCTCACCCCCCGACCTCCCTCATTCACTCATTCAAAGCTTTGTCTTTTGCGTACGGCACGGCAAGAAAACGAGGATAGTTTTTCTCAAGCGTTCGCCTCGATACGAAGAGGAACGAGTTTCTATGACGACTTCGGTAATACGGTATAATAGAAATGTTTTCCGCTTTTGAACGAATACGAAACGATGATCATGAAAACTTAAAATAAAAAAAGGGACGTTGTAAACAGCGTGTACGTACTAATTTCGCTCGGACGTTTTTGCAACGGTGTTTAATGCGCTTAGGCAAAATCCGGCGCACTCAAAAACTTGGCATCGGTTAATAATTCAGTGTTTCGGCTCGTTTTGTATGTACAAAGCGCGGAGTTGTGTAACAAAATGAACAAAAGCAAATTCTAAATAATGCCGGAGCATCCGCGTGTGCACTAAAATGAAAAGCTTCGTTCAAAGGTCTGCAAAAAAAATTTTTTCTCCCCCACCTCCCAGCCCAAAAAAAGACTGTTGCGTAGGATACTAGCGTATGCCGTCTTCTGATTGTTATAGGCAAGACGCGCTACATTCCGTTGCACGTCATTAGTTAATAATGAGGTCAGACGCATGCTGTTTTGATAAATACTTAAAACGCATTGTATGTTCAGTTTTATAAAAAAATCTCGTATATTGCATTTTAAGAAAATGAGTACATTTATCAACACGGCGTAACGTCATCGTTAATTAATGACGTGCAACGGAATGTAGCGCGCCTTGTCTATACGTTCTCCGAATTAACCTTACCCTTCCCCCTTTCAACGGTCTCCTGTTGATGTTTGCGGCATTGCATCTCTGGATGGAAGCACGTGCAGTCTACAAGATCAAGCGCAGAGGTCGTAATGTTTGTGTGCGACTTCAATTGGTTCTTGGATTACCGTCAACCATCAACCAAAGACTCCTGCACTTCGTCAAATCGAGTCAAGGTCGAAGTATAGGAACTTTACCTCTGCTAAAACGTCGCCATCTCAAGGTCGATGTTATTCTGAAAAAAAATCGCCTTTCCTGGTCTACCTTAAATTATTATTATTACCAAATGGCCACGTTTTTAATAAGCGCCCCTTTTCTTCTTCTATCTAGATATATGCGAAACAAAATAAATTACAAAAATCCCAAGCGGGGCGGGCCACAAACGACACGTACAATGCATAAATTGGCGCCCAATACGGAGCCGTTGAAGGGAGCAGGAAGAAAAACCCTCTACATTTGCAATACGTAGGACGTAGTAAATGTAAAATTAGCGAATCTCTTTGACCCCTCCCCCTCCATTCCTTAGGCGTCCTTAGGAAAATAACATTTATTTTTTTTTGAAAAATGTTTTACGCGGGTTTCCGAAGCGCCGGAAAAGTCGAAAATTTGGCAAGTGATACAAATTTTTTTATTAAAATAACGTACAGTCGTACAAAAGTCATTTTGATTTTTATCTTTATTTGAACTTTCAGCATTTGCAATTGTTGTAAACCCTACAATATCGAACCAGAACGCATTTCCTGAATATGATCCGAGGGCTAATGGAATTGATCTAAACTACATCATAACATTCTGCATGTTGTATATGTATGTACTTTACGCACAACGTAGAGAGAAGCCTCATAAAATTATTTATAGATCGTCATCATTTATATATAGATAGTTTGATTCGCGCACGCGAAACTCGCATCAGGAACTAGTGAATTAGTGCAACAAACCGAGGCCGACGGACGCATAAAAGATAAACGAAATGTAAGGCCGGGAGCTTTCCGGAGTTAATCTGGCCTTTTGTAATACAAAGGAGCGCGCGTTTGATCAAGTCGGCTCGTTCAAAGACACAATGAGGCACTTAACCGCATCTTTCATCTGTTTTCTCTATTGTTGCAGTACCGCCGCAGGGGATCCAAGTGAGCGACGATGCCGGTCCGGTGAAGAACGGAATCACGGCAGCTTACGCGGAGGGCGCCAGCCTCTCGCTCACCTGCTCCGCTTCGGAGGGGAAGCCCCTGGCGAGGGTGTCGTGGTCCAGGGACGGGAACTCGGTCACCAACGAGACTCAGTACTTTCCGGAAAGGCGGAAGTCGCAGAGCGTGCTCAAAATCGAAAAACTGGGCAGGTCCCATTTACTCGCTGTTTATAGTTGTGAAGTTAGTAATAGTGTATTGCACCCCCCGCTCGTCGTCAGGGTCGCCATAGACATGTACCTGAGGCCCCTGGAAGTTCGTTTGCTCGGACAAAACCAACCGCTCAGCGCCGGCAGGCGCACCGACATAGTTTGCAGATGCAGAGGCTCAAGACCACCTGCCATCATCACATGGTGGAAGGTAAGTATACAACACCATCGGCCCTTGTTGCGAACGCATAGAACACGATACTAAGGATCAACTTGGTCTATTCATATCCTCGCTCGCATCAGGTTTTACTTTAGAACTAACTTTGCGAGCTCCGACGCGACGGACGTCATGGGCGTATCGACGCGACGTTAATTAATACGTGGAGGTCCTTTGTGCACGGACAGCCTAGCATCTTTCAACATCTTAACTAATGTCAAGGGGCACCACGGCATTAATTAAATTAGTCCCCAGCACTTTATGCCCGCCGCCGTCTCTCGAGGCGGCGAAAGCTCGGAATTCGAATTCTTCGACTTCCCCGCCCGGCTTCACCGTAGCAATATTAATATTACTCAGAACGTCACGAGAATGAGTTTTATTTCTGCGTTACGCACGCCCCGAATACTTATTATGATTGAACGTTCTCGAGCGCAACGCACCCTCTCTCTTCCCGCCCCCCCAAAACTCACAGTCGATTTCGCTAGGGAAAAAAAAAATGCAAGCAAGGTACACGTCAGGGCGTCATGAAACACGCTTATCGATCATCGTTTTGTTTTGTACGTCGCGTCGCCTTGAATTATGTATGTGAGGAGCTAGCTCGTTAGTTAAAAGCTGGGGGGGAAGGGGGGTCAAGTCGATTTTTTCACACTGAAGAGTTAGTTCCGTACACGGATGAGCAATTCCTTTCTTGCCCCTTAATCAAATCAATCGTCATGTCGATAGATTTGCATTTATTTGTCGTTCAAGACTAATAACAACTCAAGCTTCACAGGAACCAACAAACAGAAACAAAAACAAAGCGGAGGTCGCCAGTACTTACCAAATTCGGTTTTTCTGTTTTTATCCATCGTAGGTATTCAGATTGAGGCGGAATGAGGATGTAGAAACGAGGGGGAAAAACTTTGTACGGCTTCACTTCAAGCGGTAACCATGAGATTGTAAAATTATCGCCGCTACTACACCGGATCAAGCCTTGATCGCAGTTAGGAGTTGCGTCTCGGAGAAAAATATTTACATCCCACTTTTCTTATAACTCTGTCGATTTCTCGTCTCGCGTGTGTCTTAGGCGTGAATATCAGGCTCAAAGTTAGTTACCTCATCCGTTTGAATTTACATGGATAAAGCCGAACGTCTGGTCGCGGTGATGGGGGTGTCTGTGAGGTCTCTGGTGACGTCGTCAGACCAGATTAAAGCGATTTTAATTGGGCACGATCCACGACGCATGCAGAGTCGATGGCGTTACCATAACAGCGCAACTATTATGATGATTTGGAATGGAGCTTCAGCTTAGACGAGTGACGTATACCGGAGACGCCAGCGACAAATATCGAATCCGACCGTTATTGTATGAGGCGACTTCCCATATACTAACTTTGTATCAGGCTATGATTACACTGGATGCGATTCTGACGACTAGCCGTAGGGCATACTAGAGCATAGTCGAACGATTTAACGATTTAATTCACCTCAAAGTTAGTATAAGTATATGCCTCATGCAATATCGGACGGATTCGACATTTTTCGTATGGGTCTCAGTTCTACGTCATTCGCCTGAGCTGAAGCTCCGTTTAAAATCATTACAATAGTTGCGTTGCTATGGTAACGGCACCGACTATGCATGCGCCGTGGATCACAACCAATCAAAATTGCCACAGTCTAGTCTGACGTCACGAGAGACCGTACGGACACCTCCACCAGCGCGACCAGGCATTCGGCTTTATGCATGAATGTAAATTCAAGCCAAGCGTATGAGACAACTTCTCATATATTAACTTTGAATCCACCTAACTAAGCGGTTATAGAATATGCGTTTCGTTCGATATAATTAAATGTATTTCAATCGTTCAGCTCCTTTTTAATTTGGGGGACTTTGGGCGCCTCCACCACGTCGCAAATTCTGCGCCTTCACCACATCACCCAGAAGCTCTATTTCGATCCGCTTTAAATTAAACTCTGGTGGTTGGGGTTTTTCTCTGTCAATCCGGAATTACCTTTTGACCTCGACGTAGATGGTGCAGGGGGTCGTGTGGGGTGGACGCGGTTCGGCGCTGTCGTAGGGAGTTCGGTGACCTTGAGGAGGTGTTCCGCTGTGATTTGTCGATGGCGGCTTCTTCGGAATGTTTGATTACCCGACTCTGGTAACGAACTTAAATGTTGAATCGATGACCGATGGCGACGTGATTAAAGGTCCAGGGCAATGGCCTTCGACGGCGTCCAGTCAGGGTTGGAAGGCGGCATGGCGTCTTCAGGGTGAATCGTAATAACAACTAAAGTCCAGGGGCAACGGTGATGACGTCCGTCGGGAGTGGAAGACATTTTTCTTTAATGTCTGTCAACCAGCAAAAATTTCTGACCTATGGTTTATGTTAACAAAAGTGCATGTTAAATAAGAATTAGAACAGTGGACGAGCGTCAAGACAGCATTCCGAATTACCACAAAAAAAACACGTAGAATTACATTAATTTGTAGATAAACAATTTTTATTTGTTTATTTTTTTTATGATTCGACTCGACTCCGAATACATTTGAATTTAGAAATTGATGTGTTCCGTGTTTGATATTCGCATAGATTTGAATTTAGGCGTAAATATTTTAACTCTATACTGTGATGTCCAATTAAAATTGAGAGGGGAATACTGCGACGTACGGTTTTAAACTCTCACCTCTTCAAGGTGAGGTGAATCGTTTTACTGATTGATGTTCCAAATTTGGCTCTGACTGTACGGGTTTGTTTGCAAACACATTCAAAAACCTCCTTGCGTATCTGGCTCCCGGTATAGCACTTGAGTGTGCGGGAAGCTTGCGCTGCTCGCGTTCCATTTTCATAATCCGAGCGTAGTTTTTCGCTGAGTTCTAGGGTTTCGAAACTGAAATGTAATTACGCATTGACTACCCATAAAGTTTAAGGTTGCACCATCGTTGATTAAAGTTAATCTCTTCGAATTAACGCGTAGAAAATCTAATGTTTAATCAAGGATTAGTTAACAACGACGGCTACGTCGCGTCGGTGCAACTCAGCCTAAGTTTGTTAATTATTCCCATAATTTTTAAGTTGTTTTATTAAAAAATATCTAATCGTGACAGTATCACTTAGACTTGGTTTTCTATCGCGGTTTAACTATAAGCTTTATTTTATTCCATTGTAAGGACGATTGTCTCTGTAGGAATAAATCAAAGTTTAGAGATAAATGATAATAAAAATGAATCTTGTATCTCGAACTATGACTATGACCGTAAAGACTCTTGGTTTCCCAGGTTAGCGGTACCGTAAAGTAGCGGTCGTAGATTGGCGGTGAATGACCTCACAGAAAAACGTGCTGAGGACATTAATTGCGTGTGGTTTGCTAGAAAGTGGTAAACGTTACTGTCATGTAAAATGTTTTTTTTTAACTTTGAAATTCTCCTTCTTAGTGAATCCTCATTTTCCAAATGTGAACAAATCACCGCCTGCGTATGTCCCGCGCCGGTTTGACAACATCGCCTGTTCTGCCATCTGCAAAGTATTAAGGACGAGATTATCGAGCCGTGTGGACGTGACATGCTTCGGTGGGGACCGCTTACGGAACGATGTAGTGGGCGGTATATCAATTCATAAAAAAAAATTTCTTTGCCTCTGTCGCTGCGATTACGATCATGGCACGGTCAGTGTTGTCGTCACAATAAAACTTTTAATAAGAACAATAAATAAGAAGTGTGTGGCGGGCTTAACGCCACCAAGTATGTATTATACTTAAACATCGGACACTTTGCGAAAATTTACCAATAACGAAAGAACTTCAAGTAATGCGTATAAATTAATTGTTAACGCAGTTAGCATCAAAATAAATCCAAATTTACCCGTCATCAGTTTCACAAATAAACCAAAAGTGGTAGCCAAAATTAAAAAAGCTTGTAGCCAAACCGAAAAGCCTACGGAGGAAGGAAAGTTCGCCAATAGTATTGTGAACGTGAACAAAAAGAGACCTACAGTCTTAAACCTACCTGTCCGGAATGCAACGGACGAAGATAACTTCGAAGAGTTTAGTTCCTTCCAGCGCCTAATTATAACCGACGAAAAGTCGTAACAAGAGAAAATCTCGTCCTCAACAGCAGCCCAAAATGTGAACCAACCGACCGTCATGACGGCCCTCCCCCAAATATTCGAAAAGATGGGTTTAGACGAATCCAAACCATCGTGACATTAGCAGGGACCAACGATTATCGAACTGACGTAAGGAAACCCCAATGGCGTCAGAGTTCAAAGGTGAGACCAACTGAAAATATCCCTCGGAATAATAGCTCGCAAAAACCTGTACATCACATAAACTAATTCGATTAAAAAAGAAACGGAGACGGAATTTTATAACTCTCCAACGGCGTGAGGTAATAATTCGAACGGTCCTCACAAAACAGATGAAATACGCTTTCTCTTTGCTCTGTGGTGTTTGCTCAACGGGGTCCTAAGTCATAGACTTGTCACGAACTCAGGAGCTCGCGCTCGTTTACAAAAGATGATGCAATCCCATTTAAAAATAGAAACCTCGAAAGATATTATTTGCCAGTAACATCGCTGCTCGTTTTTGCCGCTCATGTTCTTACATAGTCCGCGTTTTGTTTACACATAAACCTTCGTGACGTCAGCACGGATCAACCGCATTTCAGAAGACGTCAAGAAACGAGAAACGCAAAACTAATTTAATCTCTCTAACTCGTAAAAAGTGTAATTCACGAGGACTAGGATTAGATTAATAGAAAAAGAGGACGATGTCGGAAATATTATGATTGTCTGAACGCGTGGAATAACAATTCTGAACGGTTCTCACGAAACGGATGAAGTACGTTTGCCCTCGTTTACGAAGGATGATGCAATCTTATCTAAATAAAAATAAATAAATAAATAAATAGAATCTCCGAACGATATTGTTTATTTAAAACCACAGAGGAGTGCCGATGCATCGAGGGTTTTACACTGATTTACGGCCGGAGTATTTTAAAACAAATGCCCAAACAAGCGTCTAAAATAAAACGCAAAGCGTGAGATTATTTGAGGTTTGCTGAATTAATTATTAATTAAGTTTTTGCAGCGATAAAATCGACGAGAACAGGTGCGGTCTGAAGCGCTTGCTACCCGCGCGGTTTCTTAAGATGATGCAGTACGGATATACAGGTCGTTCCTTAATGGCGGTTTCTACACCGTAACAATCGCTTGGTATAAAGAAGCAAAGATGCAGAGACAAATGAACCGAGTCAGCGGAGATGGCCGTGGGAGAATATTCTCCGTATAGGTATTCAAAAAAGAGCGCCTTCTAGTGTAGGTCGTCGCGTTGTCGTCTCTTGACCGTCAGGAGTGCATCCGAGGATAACTCCCTCCTTTTTTGAGACATTTAATTACAATTTGATGAATCTGAATATTTAAAATGATTACTCGACGCGTCCATCAAGCAATAGATCTTTAGCAGTATAAGAAATTTATACGTCGAACTTCATTCTTTGGACGTTCGTGTACTTACTTGGGTTCTAAAAATGTGGCATTACTATTTGAATAATTCCTTTTACTTCTAGAGATCACCCTCGCCATCCATTTTATTTGACGAAGCCGTTATGATTGATTGACCAATAGAATTCACTGATGTGAAGATCCCGGTGTATTTGGAAGCATGTGGTTTCTTACTCGCCTGAACGTGAGCGCCGCCAACCGGCGAAATGGGTTAATGCACCGTCGCCGCTTACGGAAACATCCATAAAATTTAATGTGCGGATGCATTGGTGCACGGTGCGGTTTACGTGCGGATCGCTTTAAATATCGTTATCCGGCAAAACTGAACGGGCCGTATAAATTATACGCCGTCGATGTAAGTTTTTTTTTTTCACCCGAAACCGATTCGGATTCGGAACGGCGACGGCGAGCAAAACAAATATGTTTAATTTCGTTTCGGGCCCGTTCAACCGCGCGACAATTCATGATCTTGTTTGCTTTAGCGTGTCTCTGACTGATACGTAAATCACGCCCGTTTATTTCTGCCCGCGTAGAACAAACAAACGAACGCCGCCGGATGTTTATCCACTCGCAAGCGAGAATACCGCAGAGGAAACTCTCGAAGACTATGGTTGCTCAACCCGGGGATGAATGTTTTCTCACGTCGCGTCGAGTTCCGTTTTTATAGTGCGAATCTCCGAAGACCGAGAGAGCTTCCATCAAGCATGAAAGAACGGACTGAAAAGTGAGATTCCAATTCAACTCTGCAATTTCTATAAGTATAGTGTGAATATGATGTTTGCAGATAAAATTATTTGTTACATAACGAGTGAGCAACTGAATTTTACCTCTAGTGGGCTTTAAAAATAAAACTTGTACTTGGAATTAGTGCTAATGGACCTGTCTACCTCAAAAATGGTCATTATGAGATACTCCAGAAGGAAGAAGATCGGTTTCAGTGAAAAACTTCAACTTGAATAGCTCTGCATAAACTAATCTGTACTAATAGGGTGATAAAGTGCAGTTGGGTTTCGATCCTTTCGGGTGGGAGAAGAACCTGGGTTGGGCAGGGACCGTCCTCCTTCCCACGCTGGTAAAATGACTTTAACTTTGACCTTAAGCCACACCACTGAAGCCCTCGCCCAAAAAACGGTATTACTCATTGACTTCACATTCAACCTCACCCTTGATAGATCGAAATTGCTAAAGAAAATGTACGTCATGGTGTAAAACATAAAATGTTCCAATATGGCTGCCGGTTGCGCGATCCACTTTCCTGTCGCCGCTAGTCTTCCCGCTCGATGGCATTGATTCTGTGATTGGTCAGTTTTTAGGTCAAGCGAACCTCTTGTTTCGAGCCTTGGATTCTGGCTTCGCTCAGAATCAAGTACAAAGTATTAGCGCCAGTAGATTTCCTAAACGCGGAAAGTGCACTTCGTCTTCTCCCAGGCTCTTAACCATTTTGTTGTTTCATCAAGCTGTGCCGCTCAGGTGATTTCTGAATGAAGGATATTAGTCCGTATTTTGAAAGAGACACTCTACGCAAAGTAAAGCATTTATGGTTTCCAAACCCTGAGAACTTCAATTGATCAGGTATTTAAGGCAAGCGATGTCTGTGCGCAAATTAGTTCGTAACGTCTGTTTTGTTCTTTCATGAATTAGGCTTTTATTGCGGGCGTCTTGGATATTTCGAAGCCGGACCTGAGTAATTAATTGGGCTACCTGTAGTAGAAAGAAGATTTGTGCTAGGGAAATTAACTTGCAGGACAGCCATCAGCTTAAATCGTGACGGTGTGACAATAAATAATCAAGGAAAAAGATGAAAAGGACATGACTCAATTTATGCACCAACTTTAATATCAACAACAACTAAAAGCATTGCAATGTGCGTAACGGGCTGACGCCCTCAAGTGTGTACGGTCCTTAACATTGCAACCGACAAAACAAACTATCGAGTTTCACGTTTAACCAAAAATTTTCTTATTATTATCACAACTTTATGGGAATGACTAGTTACAAGTAATCACCAAAATTATCTTCAAAGGCAATCAAGTTAACCGCTGGCGGATTCGTCAAAAGCTTTCACACATCGGTCTGGCGTGAGGCGCCCAAAGCATCACGATAAAAAATATGATAATCGCAAAATTCGGCCGTAGCCGCAACTAAGGGTATCTCCAACCTGTTTGTCTTCGTATGGTCGGTTCTGTCCTACACCGCCATTGAGGTATGAAGACGCCATACGCAAAAAACTCCGGTTCAAAGATTGCTTCCTCGAAAGCCCCATCGACGCTGCGCTGCTTCCCCACAAGGATCGTCACAGGCAACTGAAAACCAATGCCTCGCCTGTCCAACAAGTTCAAGCACCGTGGCCGCAACCAAAAGAACAACCGGACGCAACAATAAAATAGGCCGTCACGAAACTGAGCCGATTTTAAAATAGGCCGTCACCGATACGGGAACTAAAAATGGTATTAGAAGCCTGTAAGGAAATATAGTAAGTTGCACGAAATGAGAAAGCAACCTGTCCTGCATTCCAAAGACGAGGCTGACACAAACTCTGACGAGCTTCTGTTCCTCCAGCGCTAAGGCAAAGCCGACGAAACGTTGTACCATCAGTAAACCTCCCTCGAGGGTTCTCAACATCAACCAAAATTGTATGCATGCGAAAATGGGGCAACGCCTCCTCCAAACAACACCACCAGGCGTTGGGTTGGGGATTTCGCTGATTTGCTCCAGGCACGTCGCAAACTAATAAGCCAAAATTATTAATTTTTTCATTTCACTCCAGCACACCTTGTATAACAGGGAGCTTGTATTATTTGATTCTGTTTTACGCCACCTTAGATTAATCTCCGAGCGTCGATCACGCTCGCCCGGAACCGTTCTTGTGGGCTGAGCGCTCACATTTTCCGCTCGATAATTGACTTTTTTATTGTCAAGTGCCCCCGGAGCTTGGATATTTAGACGTTTTTCTTAATAGAATTTTCGGTTTTATTGAGTCAAAACAAGTTGAAAAGCGTTTATTTAATTTTACTCCGGTTGACGCCGTTCGGTCTGCATTTTTATTTTTTTGTGCCGATTCTACGTTTCTTGTTAAGTTCAACCCCTGATCTGCTCCACTATTGGATAGCGTTTATGTCACGAATTCAACTGATTGGAGCGTATTATTGCATCTCTTTCTTTTCAACTGTTTGTTCTGTTTTCTTCTCCCGGATCCAGTTGATCGTCGGTTAATATTCTGCAACACGTCCTGAAACTCAGACGCTTGGTTTGGATCCGATTTTTGATTAACGGAGGTCCGGGTGGTTTTCCACTCGGTTCAGATATTTGTTGAGTTGCTTTACAGGCCTTCGGCCGTATTTTTTTTTTAAATAAATATCCACCCCCTTCACTTTATCTTTAACAAGTTTTCAATTTACAACCGGACAGAGTATAAATGGAAAAGCACTCAACGTTTCGCTATCTATTGAATTTTCATCGAACAAGATTCAACTGTTTTTTATCTTTATCGCAGATTTAAGTCGTCAAGTTTTGAGTTGTGGGTTATTTTGTACGTCTCTTTTGGCTCAATTCTGAATAAAGCAAAGTATATCTTGGACTATTTTGTTGCAAGTCATTATGCTTTGATAGCAAGCATGGCCGCCTTGCTTGGGATGACTTATTACATGTTTCAATTTATCAATCCGAATTCAAGGTTAAAAAGCGATCGTAGGATGTCGCCGTTTTAGCCATTTATATATTGGAGACGTAAGTGCGTTTTTCTTAATTTTCTGGAGCTCAATAAAAAAGAAATTAAGTCGCACCCTTTGGATAATTTCGCGTATGTTTGAATTAATCCCGACCCGTCCTATTTTAGCCGCGCCCCGTCGGCACCGAATTCACTGGCACTCGGTGCTAATCTTCCGCCTATCCACCAAGCAGGTGGCAAGCAACCCCCTCTCGAAGTGACGAGTGCTTGCACGAATCGAAAACATCGTTACATTAGTATTAACTAGCCGAGTATAAAGTGACGTAAAGAAAGCCCAATAGCGTTAAAGGTCGAGGAGCGTGAACGCAATTTAATCTCTACGTCGAAGTAACAACTCGCAAAAAAACTGCAATTCTCATGACCTAGTCATACAAGAAACGGAGAGGGCGCCGGCGTCGCGTCAGCGGCATTCTAGCCGTTTTAATACAAACAATCGATCTATCTCCACGGTGAATGAAAGATGTTGGACATTGCTAAGTTGCAGTTAACTTATTGCGCGTATTTAACTTGCTTTTATTAATTATCCTTGGATTGCAATTAGTCGCAATGATAGTTAAATTTTTTATGGAGTGCTGACTGTTAACGCCTGTAAACGAAATACGGGCCCCGTTCTTCCGATTCCATTTTCGTTTAGTTTGTGAGTTTTTTCGTCCTGCTTAATATTTTCTCATCTTTATGAAAGATAATGTAATAATTAAATGTAGTGGAGTCTTCTTCAATGTATGAACGGCGTCGCGTATTCCTTCTGTTTACGCCACATTCTTCAAGTAAAACACGTTCTGGAGCGGATTCCAGAGATGTTTCATCGAGACCGACTGCAGTGCATTTGATGCAGCAGTATTTGCAGATACGAGTAAGCGAAACGAACAGAATCGGTGCGGTGGCACGTTAATAATTTTACCGCAAGTCCTTCTTCTGTCTGTCTCTTTTGTCCAGAGACGATTTGCGTTTTACCTTGCAACACGATGGAATTTATCGAGGAATTCTGGACGTGTTTTACTAGTTGGCATTCTGAGATCGTCCGTTTTCTAAGTACAATTCGCTATGATGAGGACAGAGGCGGTAAGGGGATCACAAAAAAAAAATAGAGAGTTTAGTTTCTGTAATCGTATTCATTCGTCGCTCTTCTTAAGAATATTGAAGAAGGGAAGACCGGCTACTCCCCGACGCACACTGGAACGGCTCAATGTTAAAAGGCGGACATGCGATCAAAATATGAAATATCGAATTTAATATATTGAACGTTGTATTGGGATTCTTTGTTATGTCCTGCACATTATAGTAAAATTTTGGGTCTCTAGGACTGCAGCATTTTCTTGTATAAGCTCTCAAAGTAGACAGTGTTCGGCACAGAAAATAACTGGAACTTTTACGCTCGCTTTAAATGCAGCTTTTTTAGATACATAGAAAAACAATTACATATGAATCTTAAATTAATATATTTTCACATGTTTTCTCATATTACAGGTGAAAGAATAAACCGTCTTTTATGAAAATTGTATTTGTTATGAATATTCAAACATCATGACATTTTGTTTTTCAATTTCCAACTTTGATCAAAAAAATAGTAAAATGCCCACGTATGCCCGCTGTTTTAAAAACACAGTTTTGAACAACAATATGTCCTCATTATTTTCAAGCAATAATATTTTGCTACTTTTTGCTACTTTAGGTATTAATCAACATTAATCTTACGCCGACATGGTCAGTGGGAGTCTATTAATCTTAAATTCTGCATTAAAATTGTTCTGAATGACTGAATATTTATCTATTTACTATTCTCTGTTATTATAAAGTCAATTTTGAAAGAATTATCAGTTTTGGGAGAAAAGTAATGTTGACTTTTACATATTCTGGCAGTATCAAATTAATGTTTTCATGTATTATCAAAAAGCTTTCGGTGTGATTTCCTTAGCATATTTTTTTAGAATAAAATTTCTTCTTATTTACGTTTTAAATTAATAAAAAAAAATACTCTTCAAACGTTCCAAAACTGATTTGTTGTTTTATCAGTAGATACTGCTAAAAATTATAAAAAAATCAAAAAAGGACGTTGTAAGTAGTAGTATTGAATTTGACTAGTTTGAAATATTTTTTTTATAAATTTATAGACTGTTTAAATTTATTTCTAAAAGAAATATACTGAGATTGAATATTTAATAAATGGCAAGAACTTCAAGATGCATCATATTTTTAGATTATTCTTAATCTTCATTAGCTAATCCCATATCCCTATTAATATTGGTACAGACATTAAATGTAACAGCTGCAATATAATTTTCCAGGAATATTAATTAAACACAACCAATAGTATGTTTGGTCACATTATTCAGCCAATAATATTCGTTTCTTTCAGGATTTGCGTAATCAGTTTAATCATTAGATATGCTTTAAATTAGGTGCAGGTCTGGAAATTCATTTATTATATATTATATAATATAATACCGAGGGACTTTTGCTTAGTGCTTGGTACGAATTAGTAACATTTAAGTTTTATACGTTGTGTTAGTGTGTGTTCTGAAGTGTGTATTTGCATTTATAGAAATGGAAAATTTCAGTAAAAATAATGACATCTATGTGTTCATAAAGAATAAAAATTTAGATTTTAGTGATGCCAACAATATATCTGAAGCTCTATTGGAAGAATTCGTTCTATCCCTAGAAGAGCCAAATCTGCATTTATTTCGTGAAAAAATAAGAAAATTTTGCATTAAACTGAAAGAAAAATGGAACGCAGCTTGCCGTATTGAAGACAAATTTCGTAAACAAAATCAAAGTTGGCTGAACAGTAAATTTGAATTGCCATTCGAAATTCAATGTGAAATCCATGATGAAGATGAATATGAATCTGAACCATCAGCTCCAACAACAAAAAATTTCGAATGCCTTAGTGAACGACAAAAGCGACGAAAAACAGAATTAATACGTAAGTCGCCAAAAGAGCATGTTATGTTTGCTGCTAAAAAGTTGTTGAAATCATCAGATGCACAATACATTTTTGATTTCATACAAGATCATCCGCAACATATCAAGAAAATAAAACAATTCTGTGAAAATCTCGACCAACCTTTAAATAAGATACCTGGAGAAAAAGCTCTTGGTTTATACGTATCGGCGAAAATGACAAAACATCAGTACGTATTACTGAAAACTGTAACAGAAGAATCTGGTTATGAAATATATCCTTCCTATTTTCAAATTCAATGTGAAAAACAAAAGTGTTATCCGGCAAGAGAATCTATGCAAATAACAGAAACTGATGTACAAATTCAATTACAGTCATTAATGGATATTACCGTAAGCAGATTATTACAAGCAGTGAAATTTTCATCAAATAAAGAACTTGATTTAATACTTATAAGTAAATGGGGTTGTGATGGTTCCTCTAATCTAAGCTCTTATAAACAAAAATTCTCACATTCTGAAATTGATGATTCTTGTGTATTTATTGCTAGTTGCGTTCCGATAAAACTGTACAATTCAGTTACTAATGAAATTATTTGGGAAAATAAAAAGAACTTCTTCTACACGATTTTGTAGGCCCATTATGTTTGAATATACAAAAGAAAATACAAATGTTATACATACTATCACAGATAAAATTAATACTCAGAGTAATGCCTTAGTGCCCACTCGGTGTGGACGAATTTCTATAAATCATAAATTGTTATTGACCATGATTGACGGCAAAATCTGTAATGTACTTTCTGGCAATCAAGTATCTATGAAATGTTATATTTATGGTGCGTCCCCTGTGGAAATGAATAATTTAAATTTGATTAATAAAAAGAATGTCCAAGGTGAATTTTATCAGTTTGGTTTGTCATCGTTACATGCTTGGATTAGATGTTTCGAATGTTTATTACATATTTCATATAATTTACCTTTTATGTCTTGGTCTGCACGAACACCAGAACAAAAATTACAGGAAGCAGAGCAAAAGAAGAAAATTCAATCCGATATGAAAACTCGACTTGGGCTAATTGTCGATGTGGTTAAACAAGGCACAGGAACAACAAATGATGGCAATACTGCCAGAACATTTTTTGCACATCCAGAAATATCTGCGAACATAACTGGTATTGATCAAGAACTTATTTACCGTTTTGCAAACATTTTACAAGTAATAGCTTCCGGACAACCAATTAATGTAGAGAAATTTCGAGCCTACACTTTACAAACCACAGAAAGATATTTAGCACTGTATAGTTGGTACTATATGCCCGCTTCAGTTCACAAACTTTTAATACAGGGTGCTGATATTATTGAAAATGCTATAGTACCAATAGGACAATTAAGTGAAGATGCTTTAGAAGCAAATCATAAATTTTTCCGCAAATATCGCGAAAATAATACTAGAAAAATGTGTAGAGTTTATAATAATGAGGACATTTTGCATTCGTTACTATTAGCATCTGATCCAGTAATTTCCACAGTGTGTGATTTACATCAAAAATCCAAAATTTCAGAAATGTTTGAAGATGCAAAAGCACTCATAGAAATTGAAGAAACAGCTCGACCGTCATAAAATCCATTTTTTTTCAAATATTACTGAATTTTGTTTCTAAATTTTTTTTTAGAATTTGAAAGTAATTTTTTTTATTGTTTTATATTAATTGTTGACGTGATTATTTTTTAATTGTTTTATATTAATTGTTGAGGTGATTATTTTTTAATTAAATAAAAGTTATTAGTATTATTGTTATTCTTATTATACATCATCTTTTAAAAGAGAAACTAAGTTTTTTTTCAATACATTGTCAAATATAGGTTTTCTTACATTTTCTTTACATCTTAAAACACATTTAACATATATCACTCTACAAATGTCATTACAATTTGCAAATTATTAGTGTTACTACACGATGTCCGGGTCGCTCCATAAGGCCGTTCCAGTGTGCGACGGCGACGCGACGATCATGCGATGCCTCATTTCAGGGATGACCACTGGCGGGGAAGGGTGCCCCCACCGCGTTAGGCACTGCAACTGCGATCGCTGTGTTTATTAAGTATTTATTTACCGCGCGCTTCTCTAAGAATGAATTCTCGTTTTCCCGAAACAAACAAGAGTGGGGGTAGCACTTTGGAAGCGCCCGAGTGCATCGCTGCCTCATTTTATGAGTTCTAACTTTCTCTTTGTTGGTGATAGGCGTCATGGTTTTCCCATCTCGGTGTTGTTTGAATGCAGTACCTGGTGTGATGCGTCACTGGCCACAGTATGCCGTGGGGAATGAGTGATGTCGCTCAGTAAATTGAAATGCGCTAGGAAATCGATGCCAATTGTTGGGTGGGACACGTCGGCGATAGCAAATTTCCGCCCCGAAGTCCTAAATTCACAGCGAGATTAATTATCCCGAGTGTGGCGGTTGTTGTGCCGTTGACTGGTCTCTTCACCGATTTGCACACTGAATTAATTCTTCAGGTATACTTAAATTCACTTAAATCAATTTGTTGAAACTGTTCATAGTTCATAGTCCACACGGTACAGTGCCGGAGTTTTCCGCTGTGAATAAATTTTATTGATTTATTTTCGCGCCTCGCGTCTTCTTTACGTTGAGAAACATGTAAGCTGTGCGTGAGTACTCCCGTTATGCGGTGTGTTATACGTACCTTTGGCAATCTGATTGAGGGGTTGCTTGTTTTTCCTTAGGCGTTGGATGTGTGTTTACCAAGCCTATTAATTCTGCTTCACTTCACAGAGGGAGATGAAACTAAAACGTCACAAGTTGAGGAGATGTAAACTGATTTATGAGTTATGCTAAGAGACTGATAAAACAGCCGGATAAAAATGCGGTTTAGTCCGAATTTGGCTAAATGCGCACACACAATAACAGCTGTGAATATTAGAAACTGTGAATCGAATCTCTTTCACGATTCAATCTGTCTGAGAAATAACGTCGTTTTATTTTGTGCTTCATTCCGATCGAACGAAATAAAAACAGAAATGACTAAAAGCGAAGCTGAAAACTCCTCGCCTTTCCCCCCATCACCCCCTATCCGATCGATGAGGAGGAGATTTCATCAGTTCTACCCCCGGTGAAAGTAAGGACCTACGCAAGCAGTTTTTTCGCACTTCATGTGCACGTCCGGCCGGGAAGAATCTAATAATGATATAGAGCGCAGCGAGGAATAAAATACGGACCCCGGACGGACGCGGAATTATCCCCTCGTGCCCCGTTTAAATCACGCGGAGGGAAAGTGCGGCGGTCAAGAAATATATTTCACTTACGCCCCCGACCACGGGGAAGGAAGGAAACTGCCTGCCTGCCTCCCACCTGTTTACAAATTCAATTAAAACACGAATTATTGTTTGAGTCGTCTTCAAGGTGGACGTGTGGGGAGGGGGTTAACTTTAAATATCAAAGTCGCCTTTTTTATTTTGGTCGGGCGAGATTAGCCGTGCTTCTAATTAAAAACGTAATTATCTGTTGTGTTTCTGCTACAAAACGCCAGAAAAAAAGCATGTTTCGTTCCATTACAGAAATTTGCTGATGGAATGGGATTAGAATCTGTTGGGGAAATGCTTGGCTAACATCAAAGCAATCTCTCTCTCTCTCTCAACAAAGTCACTACCGGCTTTGTATTTGGCTCTATTATCGTATGGTGTGTGCCATGCCATTTTGAATTAAATTTGTTAAATAATGAAGTCTGAATTGAAATTTCTCTCCAATCTAAAGCTCAAATAGGGTTGGTTTTAATAAGTAGCTCACGCTTCACCGCGTTGTCTTGTTGCATATTCAAGTTAATATCGTATCTAATTAAAAACGTGATGTATACTCACTGAGACCTTCTTCTTTCGCTAATGACATGAAACCGCAGTGCTTGGCTTGGTAAACACCCCCCACCTCCCACCCACCCGGGTAAGTGTGAGGGATCACCTCGCGAATTCGTTTCACCTGTGCGACGTGACTAAACGCGCGAGTTTGGCGAACGGTAATGGCCTGTCGTCGGTCTTGTTTCCAGCGAGAAATTAAATTTCACGCTTTGTCGCCGCGAGAAACGTGCTGTACCAGCCTGGGCTGATTACCCGTTATTAGCATAATACTTCTCGCTGCTACACAGTTAGCCAACACCCGCTTTTGTTACGTACTTCCGTGCGCGCTTAATTACGCAAGCCTCTTCCGAAGTTATTATGTCGTCAAGCGGCATGGCGGAGAGATCGGGGATGATTAAATTCCGGTTGTATCGGAGCTTGCTCGTGATACAGTCAATATACACGTAAGCCCCTCCGAACTGTTGCCAAGGATTAAGAAGACGCGTAACTGTCAATGAAATTGCAAAGCGAAGGTGACGTACTACAAGGGAGACGCTAAAATAATAACGGAGAATGATAACGCAGCCAGGAGGCGACTTGTGGGTAGGTGGGTGTGATCACCTATCATAACACTCACAATCAATCAAAATATTATTTGTGGCGTTTTAGAATTAGAGCTCCAGAGCTACGCCACGCCAGATCAGTTCTTGATCGGATTAGATATGCATCCTTTGAACGGTGTGAACATTTTGATCCATTTCAAGGCAACCTGGTTGATTCAAACGTGCGAAATCAACTTGGAGCTTACCTTGCAGTAAACAGCAAGCTGCTGAAAAATAGCGGGGCACAAGTCACAGAGCCGGGAGACGATCCCTACAACACGGGGATAGCGCAAATAGCGAGGCACGACTCGCAGAGCCGAAAGGCGATCGCCACAACACGGGGATAGGCAGCAATGTTGCGGCTTATGATTCGTTAACAACGGCTGGTTTAATTCTTCGTCAATAAAACTCCGCAGGGCACCAAACAGCACGCAACGCGACGAGAGAAGTCACCACCATAAACTCGCATGATGTTCGCAAATCAAAACTCGAGACTCGTCGCGACCGTAAACAATCATATGCAGTGGCGTAGCTGTAGGGGTTACAGGGATTGCAATGTAACCCGGCGCTCAGACAACGCAGGCGCCTGTTCTAAGCTCAAAGTAAAAAAAAAATACAATGACAAACGGATATAAACAAAATATAGTTACGAAGACTATCGATTGTAAAAAAACAATAATCGAATAATAAATTCAAGATGCGAGGGAAAGACCAAGAATTTCTTTTTGCCATTTTGTAAATACAATCGACCACAGAGACAAAAGATGATCGTTTAATAAATCTATAATCGTTTTTTTTCTGCTTGGAATTGGGATTTTCTTCAGTTTATCAAAAGCAAAAGAAAGAAAAACAAAAGGCAATTGATTTTGAAGAAAAGGCAGTCACTCAAATGATTGAAACAAACAGTCGGTTGTAAATGAGAAACAAACAACAACAACAACAACAGACAAAAGACAGTCAGCAAGACTGATGTTCGGTATTTGTAAAAAGGACGTAAAGGATCGTCGAGTGAGAAAGAATAAGAGACTTCTTCAATGTATTTTTATTCGTAGTCGACGAAAAAAGTAAGAGACTCAAAAGACAATCGATAATAAACCAAAAAGCAAATAATACTGCGACTACAAACAAAAGAACTCGATTAATAAATAATTTTTCTATTTTTATCTGTGCTTAAAAATCAAAAGTAAGAAAAACAAAACAAGGGACAATCGCAGGAGAAAACAAAAGAGTTCTTTTTTCATTGTTTCTTTTAATTCACAGTCGGAGAAAGAAGGAAAATAATTAAAAAACAAGCAAAGAGAGGAAATACAGTCGACTATAAACGATGAACGATAACGAAAAAAAATATATAATGGCGCCATCTGTTAATCTGTGGTCGCAGTCCTATTTAATTTCCTTTAATTTCCTGGACAAAGTTTCAAAATAGCTAGGAATTAAATTTCTTCGAGAGAGAGTGCTTGAGATTGAATTGAAAAATTTTTCTCTTGGCGTCGAATTTCAGGAGTTTTTCTAGCTTAAAATGTTGACAACTCTTGTCACTTATATAGAAATGGAATAATCCAGAAGTAGTTAAACAGTTTTCATTTTTGATTTGCTTAGCATAAAAAATACAATTTCGAATAAATAATATTGAACAGTAAACAGCAAGCCAAAAAATAGCGGGGCACAAGCCACAGAGCCATAAGACGAGACCTGCAACACGGGGATAGCGAAAAATAGCGTGCCGCAACTCACAGAGCCGAAAAACGATCCCCACAACGTAGGGATAGGCAGCAACGTTGCGGCTTAAGATCCGCTAACAACGGCTGGTTTAAATATTCGTTAATAAAACTCCGCAAGGCGCCAAACAGCACGCAACGCAATAAGAGAAGTGACCAGAAACGGCTATAGAATATAAGAAGTTGATTAAACGGTTTTGATTTTTGATTTGCTTAGCATAAAAAATACAATTTCGAATAAATAATGTTGAACAGTAAACAGCAAGCCGAAAAGTAGCGGGGCACAAGCCACAGAGCCGGAAGACGATCCCTGCAACTCGGGGAGAGCGAAGAATAGCGTGCAACGACTCGCAGAGCCGAAAGTCGATCCCCACAACACGGGTATAGGCAGCGACGCTGCGGCTTATGATCCGTTAACAACGGCTGGTTTAATTATTCGTTAATAAAACTCCGCAAGACGCCAAACAGCACGCAACGCAATAAGAGAAGTGAACAGAAACGGCTATAGAATATAAGAAGTTGGTTAAACAGTTTTAATTTTTGATTTGCTTAGCATAAAAAATACAATTTCGAATAAATAATGTTGAACGGTAAACAGCAAGCCGAAAAATAGCGGGGCACAAGTCACAGAGCCGTAAGACGATCCCTGCAACACGGGGATAGCGAAAAATAGCGTGGCGCAACTCACAGAGCCAAAAGACGATCCCCACAACGTAGGGATAAGCACCAACGTTGCGGCTTAAGATCCGTTAACAACGGCTGGTTTAATTATTCGTTAATAAAACTCCGCAAGACGCCAAACAGCACGCAACGCAATAAGAGAAGTGAACAGAAACGGCTATAGAATATAAGAAGTTGGTTAAACAGTTTTAATTTTTGATTTGCTTAGCATAAAAAATACAATTTCGAATAAATAATGTTGAACGGTAAAGAGCAAGCCGAAAAATAGCGGGGCACAAGCCACAGGGCCGGAAGACGATCCCTGCAACACGGGGATAACGAAAAATAGCGTGGTACGACTCACAGAGCCGAAAGACGATCCCCACAACACGGGGATAGGCAGCAACGTTGCGGCTTATGATCAGTTAACAGCGGCTGGTTTAATTATTCGTCAATAAAACTCCGCAAGGCGCCAAAACAGCACGCAACGCATTAAGAGAAGTGACCAGAAACGGCTACAGAATATGTGAAGCTTCAAATATAAGGGGCACCATCTGCTAATCTGTGGTCGCAATTAATTTTGTTCCCTTTAATTTCCGGGGAGGAAGAGTTTCAAAATAGTAGCTAAGAATTAAATGTCTTCTTCAAGAGAGAAACAATCGAAAAGTATTTTCGCACGGCGCTAGTTAACTTTTGGCAACTCTTGCCATCAGAAGCAGTTTTCATTAGAATTTTTTTACTTTTACTTTGTTAATAATAAATAAAGGCAAGGCGCTGCCTGTTAGACATTTTGCAACCCGGCGGCTTCAATTCTAGCTACGCCCCTGATCATTTGTCGAGCACGGCGCTGTAGGAGATCCACGGCAACGTGCTCGACGCGCGTGTAAGAAGAATAGCCTACCCGACCGTATCGGTCGAATCAAAAGTTGGGTGTAACAGCTGTCGTTAAAGTTGATCCAGAAACCTTAAGAATCGTCTAAGTGGAAAGGGTTAAGAAAGCGGTGTATCTAAATGCGACGCAACAAATGGGGTAGGAAGGCGGGAGGGGTTGGAAGAAATGACTTATTACTTGCAAATCAGATTGTAACACGAAAGTAATGCCATCTGTTCACGATCCTCTTCTGTACTCAAGAAACAACTTCGGAATCCGGCTATATATATTAAACATAACACCCTCGTCGTTAACTTCGTTTGAGTTACTCCAAACTCGAAATTAAAATTTCTCAGCCAAACTTTTCCTCCTCGAAACAAGATGTTTTATGAAAGCGCGGCGGCCGCATAACAAATTAATTTACTTCTGCCGCCCGCCCGTCCGTCCGCCCGCCTCTCCGCGTCGCGAAATCCCGCAGGGCCTACGACACAACAATGAAATTACGCCGGCGATTGTTTCGAAGACCGCGCACGGACGATAGAAAAAAAAAACCCTGCCTCCATCTTCTGGTCGTAATTAACAACGCCGTCCGGCCTCTTTACAATCGGCTCCGGTGAGGAGGACGACGACGACGATGACGCACAAAAGGCGCGCAAAAACGTCGCATAAATTAATCCGAAGTTTTAATTGAATCGTTGTTTTCGAACGTCGCACGAGCGATTAATTTTGTGAAAACGGAGAGAGGAGCTGGGGTGGGCGCTCTGTTGACTCCTCGTCCTCATGAAAAATTGTTTTCTTTTAAGTTTGCGCTCGGCGCGTGACTTTTGCCCCTGAGAAAAGTTGAGAGGGGCACTTTCAATTAAAGTTCTGGCGAAATTGATTGATTCGAAGAGGGACTTTGTTTGCGAGTAAGCAACCCACACCGGCTCCTCCACCAAAAAAAAAAAAAAAAACATTTCCCAGTGCCAAACACCGAAACACCGTGGTTTATACAGGAACACATAGAACATGGTGTTCAACGATTCATCTGTAAGCTTATGCGATTTTATGATTCGCGTTTGGCACGGTCCTGTAAGTAAAATAAAATCGGAGCTTAGTTGCGATTAATACCAAGATTTTGTTTGCGAGATACGTTGAGTACTGCGTGTGATAAATCACCGGAATCGATTTGTACGCGAAAAACAAAAGTCGAGAGTCGAAAAAACTTCATTCATCACGTCACCGCCGGCCGGAATTAATTAAAATGGCGTTTGACATCGGTCGGAAGGAAGAAAAAAAAACTCGACATGACATACACAGCATGTTCCTTCGCAAGCTTAAACGAGCTCGATGTTTGAATAAAAAAAAAAAAAAAAAAACTAAATCGCTAGCTCTGCTGGCCTTAATTGTCACTGGAATAAAAAATTTAAATAAAAGTCAGAAACCCTAGAATAAATAGCTATTTATTATACAAGTGTCTTATTTGCTGTTAGGCACGAGTGTAATACATAGTTTTATCCAACACCTGTTTATTATGAAGTCATAATAGTGCCGATTTTGAATAACAGTTTAATTATGGGTTCATAATTCCATTAGTGTTTTATAGACCTCATGATATATTCAAAATTGGCTTTATTTTGACTTCATAATGTTTAACGAATTTGAGCGGGTTCACAAATTATAGTCGTTCAATTTCAGAACACTTTAATTTACATAATTAACAACACAATAGTAATGAGCTTGTCTATCAAATAACACTTTTCCAAATGTACTTTCTATTTATTTGAGGTACGAACCCTTCGCTGGCTAATTTCATAACTAAACTCCTGGCAGATCGTACGGCTTTTACAGCAGAGCCCGCCCTCTTTTGCTAGAACTTACTAGAATGAACGCGAAGCTTGGGTAACGTTCTGTGACGCAAGGTGGCGTGAGTGATGCTAAAAATAGATCTGTTTGCGCGTCACGGCTGTAACAATAATAAACAGGTCTTGGATAAAAAGAGTGATTAATTTGTAAAAGGAGAAAAACGTGTTACATTTTGTTATTAAAAATTTTGATTGAAGTTACCGATGCCTGGACGTTCTAAAGACAATGTGACAATAAAATAGTGTCAGCAGACGAGAATTTCTTCAGTTGGCCTTCGGCATTCTTAAGAAAACCAGTAGACGAAGTCATGTAACTCTTCGGTTAAAAAAAAAAAACAAAGCGCCGGTTTGCGAAAAAGACAATAGTGCATCTTGGAGACAGCCATAGGGTTCGCTTAAAGACATTCCTCGCGAGTGATTCGGCGAAAGACGAAGACGAATTACTGCGAAAACCTAAAAGTTAAAAGAGTTAATTTGAGACAATTTATTTATTTATAATGGGATGGGAAAGTTCAAAGTCAGAAATCGTGATTTTGTTTAGTTTATTTGGGGACAGTTTCGATTTAAAACCGAACAACCCGGAGAGGTGGTTGCCGGAGTGGTGGTAGGATGTGCGCTGTCAGACGTCCGCGCAACCTGGAGAGGTAGTCGCCGGGGAGGTGGTAGAGAAAGAATATAAAAGAGAGGAGCACGAGCAGTGAAACCATTTTTCCAGTCAAACTGGATTGGACTGGACGTATATTAAAAATAAAATATTAGTGAAAACTTTGAAAAATTAAAAGTGTTAATTTTGCTGGAAAGTTGAACATTATTTGAGTAATGTTAAAGGAAATTTATTAGAATTAAAAGATTTAAATCATAGAATGTAAAACTTAACGATTAGATTTGGCTGGAGCGCTATCCCGTCACTTCTAATTACATTTTTTTAAAAAATAAACGATACGCTCACCCTAAAATAACAGAAAAATAAACGAGCTGGACTTTTCACTAAACAAGAATTGGTTTGTTTGCAAACAACAGAAGAAGTAACGCTGTACTGTGCGAATCTAAGACGTCACTTCGGCATTTGTGTTGTTACGGGTTCAGATTATTTCAGCGCTGTGTCACCTAAATCCGTCCATTTCTCTCCTAGTTTTCTTGATGCTTTAGTCAACCAGAATTGTTAATTTTTTTAAATCTATCGCCCCTTGATTACTTAGGTTGGCTTCTAACGTATTTGCTGCTTTTACTGAGCGAGTTACGCTCTCCATTTTACCCGCGTCATCGAGTGTTTGACCAAAACGTCTTTGTAAATTTTTTCTTGAACGCGTAGCCATGTTTCACCGCCAGTGTTGCCATCAATTTTCAACTCTGTTACGGTCGAGGTCACTTGTATTTGTGGTAAATCTTTCTGTTAGACGAATGGCAACCCAGACCTTCTCTCCACTCCGCGCGTTTACTTAGCCCACGTTTCAGTGTAAAACTTTCTCTAGCAAGGGGAACACGTCGATGTGAGTTGCTCGCGCAGAAGCTAATAACAGGTGTTAAACTATTTTGATCGACGTAACCATCTTTTCCCCATGGGCAAATTGTTTTTTTTTTCGCCTGAGAAACACTTCTTTGGTGTCAATGTCGGTCGTTTAATATCGTCTTGAGCTGACTTGGTGAGTCCTTTCTCTTTTTGTTTTGAAATCATATTTAAAATTTTTGTTGTCCTTGTAGACAAGTCGTATCCCGTTTCCGATTACGACAGTAATATTGCCCTTCACGTTCTGATAAATCTCTGGGTACCAAACGGTCGTAAGGAAGTTTGACTAATCGATGCGAAATTTCGAACACCGTTCACGCCTCGTGTTTCCTCCAGAAGGCTGGTGTCGTACGTTGAAGAAGACTTTCGAAGACAACTTCGGGATTGAATCATCGACTGCTACCGTAGGTCCAGTCGTTAAGGTTACCGTTTACACCTTTTTTTTTCTTCGTCACTCCAGTTGATCATCGCTACTTATCTACGGATTCGTCTTGCAAGATATTTTTTTGTCCTTTTTACTGACGTGCAACTTTGGTCGCTTAGCTTAGGTCTCATCTGGCATCAAATAATTTAGTTCAATCAATACAATTTTTCTAAAAGTCACTACTTAATTTTTGCTCGGGAATAATTGTCAATGATAGCTTTACTACTTTTGTTAACGTTTGAGTCAATTCAGTCACTACAGATTATTTTGTTTGTTTGTTGGTCCATGGGTTATTGTGAGACGACTGGAAATTTCCGAACTTATTTACATTTTTAAATATTTAAGAAAATACTTTGCACCGCACTTTAACGTTAACGGTTTATTTGTTGCTATTTGCCGAAAAATTTTTTTTTTCTGTCATTGAACTGTTGTCTTTGTTTATCTTTCCATTCCTTTCCACATTCCGTCTTGTTAAAATTGGGGTTAATTTTGGGTTGGGATTATTTTCGATACCGTGGTTTGTATCCTCCAGTTGGCCCCTCCCGGTTTATTATTATTATCAAATATACTATTTTTTTTTGTGGATTTCCATCTTTTACTCCACGCCCTCTCCGGCTATAGAAAGCTGCCGATGGTATCACGCTGCATCCCTTGGTGACGACAACAAGTCAACAGTTGTTAGTTATTTAATGCAACAATTTGCCAGCCAATGAGTCGTAACAGTGTACGAACTGAATCACGCCCCTATATGAAACAAAATTTGAAAAATCTGAAAAATAAGAGTAAGAAATACTTCACAAATTCCACGGAGCCTTACTCTGAAAGGCTCCGTCAAACTACACAGCAATACACTTCCATTATTTAAATTAAATTAAATTAAATTAGGAACATTGACTGATTGAAAAAAAATGAAGAATTTTGAAAACTTCGCGACGAGAAAGATTGAGACGCGTGTCAAACGGACTAAATTACATTCGGAAATGAAGAGGTATTTTACTAGATGCCAGGAGTTGGTGCACCGTGGCAAGCGTCTTGTCGAGCTAACTCCTGATCAGAAAAGTCGTATTTAAATGAATCCGAAAGAACTACTTTCCAGGCTGCGTTGGCTTTGCATTAGGCGTTGGTCTTGAAAAAAATCCTGATGATTCATTCTATTTTATTAACTGCAGTTATTATGTAATAACTGTGTCGATGTAGGCCAAGGTTTGCTTGTAGTTATCCGGAGCACTTACGTAATTATTTCTTTTATTTATTAACGGATTGATTTTAAATTCTCGTCAGTAATACATACGTTTAAAATAGTTGTAACAATTGCAAGCCACGATCTAGTACAATCGAATTGTAGCAGATCTTTCATAATTATTTCTCCTGTTACAATAACTAAATATAATAACTAAATTCAAGTCCTCAACATTCTTATAGGATTAATAGCACCGGGTCAAATTTGTTTACGAACACAAGCAAACTTAAAATCTCTCATTAAGTTTAAAGAGCACATCATTAATTTGTTCACAAATCTCCGACACGCGAGGCACGCTGTTGCATAATACTGCTGGATTAAAGTGTACAATAAGACTAGCTTATTATTATTATTTCAGGTTTGTTCAAATAATCACTGTTACGGGTTTAAGCTTCAGCTTAAATTTTAAACTTTTATTACACGAAGTCAAATTATCGAGCTTCCCTTCATTTCGCAAGGCGTCTGTATTTTCATTTATCTCAAGGGCAGAAAACTTAAAACACTCTGACAGGTAATCACTCAAGTGTACACCAGAATGAAAAATTCACGTTCCTGTTGCCTCCTCCACCAAACCGTACGCGCCCCTGAAACCCGCCGACAATTCGACATCATATCTGTTAATAACCAGACTTAAATTCGCGTTCGAAAACATATGTTTCCATTCCGTGAGCCGACAGCTAATTTATAGCTCGCGTCAGCGCGATAAATTAGCCACGATTATTACGTCGGAGAGATTAACTCATCTCAATGGTAATATGACAGTCGTTGCGCAAGGTGAGTTCATGGTGTGGCATCGGGCAACGAAAGACGTTTTTCTCGCCCCTTTTGTCTTCTCCGCCTGTCGCAGCTTACGCCCGCCCCCGTCAACTTTCTCCGCGTAAACAAACTTATCGGTGTTATGCTCGACGTGACAATTAATAATCAAGAGAAGTTCGACGACGCGAAGTTTTAATTAACTAACTGGAAGTTTTTGCATCGGAAGGAAGTTCATCAGGATTGCATCATTCTTGTTAATATTCTCCAGCCTTCTTTCTCATCATCTTTCCGCCGCGTCAAGTTATAAATATTGAAATTTCAGTTACAGGGAATTAATTGTCAGTAATATCACTAATCACCTATCTTCTGTCTAGAGTCGAAAAGTCTGGAAGTAATATTGTAATTCACGCACACAAATTCGCAGAGAAAAAATCCACTAGGTTAAATGGTAATTGCTGTACAAATTGGGGGCGTGTAGGGGTCACAAATTGCGCCTACCAAGAATGAGGATGTTACATTCGCATTGGCCGTTCCGGTCGGGTAGGCTTCCCCTTGTGCACGCAAGTTGAGGGCATTATGGTTGTTTGGCTGGTAGCGCTTACCCGATGTTGGTTTCCCTTTCGCCGGCGAACAAGCATGCTGTGAAGTAGAGATCACGTCTCTGAAGCGCTGTGAGCTATTTGGATCGATTTCGTTGAGGGATCAGTGTTGAAAGGATTACAGCCACTTCGTTAGTTCCTGTCCCAGCAAGCTTTGAGCCCGTTTGTTCGACTTTGAGGGACGTGTGGATCTCTTCCGGCTTGCTGTCCTTCAGCAAGGTCAGCGCCGTCTTGATTCTCATTTTGTTACTTGGTTGTTTTCCACGTGCGTTTACCGCTCGCGGTGGTAAATTTCACACAATACATTTTCTTCCTTCTAGCAAACAGCCCCGGGCAGATTTCCACCAGTGATTCAGTGCAGGGTGGACGAGGGACGATACGTTTTTCTCGTGCTTTCCATTGAGGAAAATCAATCAAGGGATTAACCATGAAATTAGTGAGTAGTTAAAATTTTTCGAAACAAAATTCAACGAAGGAGAAGCCTCGAGTCACCATAAAATTTTTGGTCGGTTAATTTTCCGAATCCGTTTATTATACAAGCATCACATTAAATTAGGTTGAATAGTTGGCAAGTTTCAGAGGAAAACTCTACGATATTAAGTCGAATCCGCAAACGCCGTCGTTTCCAAACCCCTTAACCTACAAAAATTAGTCCTTCGTTGAATTTTATTCAAAAAATGAGAAAAATAAGTTAGACCGTTCCCGTTTTCGAACTGTAACAGCCGTCCCATCGACGTTCTGCCCTGGAGAGATCGAGTAAGAAATTTAATTCTCTTTCTTTTCGTCCTGGGAAACGTGTTAGGTCCACGGGCGTGCTTCGAGCCAGTAGCGTGGGCCTGCAGTATTTTTCACCAACGAATTCGGCGGTAGCGAAACTTTGTTTGCTATCACAACGTAGTCAGGGGAGCTTTGTTTTCTTTTTTTTTGCACTTACATAGAATTTATTTACACAGCTGTTGTTGTCCCACATCTTGCGAGTTGTTTTACTAGTATTTGTAAGCCGCTAATTTTGTCTTGGCTCTGAACAGAGGGCGAATTTCGTTAATTTTGAAGCTTCTTTCCTTATTGTTTTTGATCGTGTTTACTTTCATTCTGGTCCCCGCGCTTTACGCCATAATTTTTGGATATTCCTTTTGATGTTGGTAAGCAACGCGAGAGTACTCACGCCGATGCGCCAACGCCTTTCGCTTTGGGCAGTGCAAATTTGGATACTCTTTTTTTGCGGCCGGTAACCCTAATCGCTCTTTTTATCCACCGTGCCTTAACGTTCTGTTTTTAGCCGAACCTAAACATCCCGTGTGTCAAAACGCGCTAAGCGCTCCTTGCGTTACAGCGCGACAAGGAGTTAAGATACTCCATAGTCTCGCTCTCATGAAATGACAAATGGAGTCAGTTTCACGCCTTCAGAGTCTATCCTGCCTAGATAGTTAACGATGCTTTCATTCTTTAGGCACTTCAGTGATATTGTCGCGATAAGAATGTAGGCGCCTCCACTAGATCACGTGAGTGGAGGGATGGCGTAGAGTTTGCAGAGGGTAGAGCTTTAAACGCAAATGTTTTACAAAAAGTGATACCTTCTATTAATATCAAGTTTAAATTGTTGGGGGGGTTTTCGAGGCCCAAAAATGGGCGGTTGCGGTCCTGGTCGTCCGTGCGGGCGGTTGCGGTTAGAGTTGGCCTGGTCGGGTGGCGACGTACTTTGATTCCGGGCTGTAGCTGCAATGTCAAGGTCGCTGCGACGTTTATGCCATCGACGGAGGATGATTACGGTCGATCTTGTGGTCGTGGACGAAGTGGCATGGCAAGGAGGCTTGCGGTGGTGGCTTCAGCTGGGTAAGTTGGTTCGGCTCAACGTGATTGTGGTTGGCCGGGGTTGAAGTTGGCAGCTTCTGGCTAGGAGTTGACGGGGGGTGGCAAAGCAGCGTCCTACAGTCGGCCTCAGGATGATGGTGATCTCGGGAAGAGGATGATTACGGTCGATCTTTTAGTCCTGGACGCAGTGGCGCTGCAAAGAGGGGTGCGGTGGTGGCTTCAGCTCGGCAGGCTGATTCGGCTCACCGGGATTTTGGTTGCCCGGGGTTGAAGTCGACGGCCTCTGGCTAGGAGTTTACGGGGGGTGGCAGAGAAGCGTCCTACAATCGGCCTCTGGATGAGGGCGATCTTGGGAACAGCGTCCTTGGTGCTGGGGTGGTCCTGGGCGTCTCCCCTTCTTCAAGTCGGCTGGCACTAATGCCCACCGGAGTCAAGCTGCGCTCGATTGCCGTCCAAATTTTTACCCGTACCTTTTATACGCAATTTTTGTTTCTTCACGCATTGCGTTATTCGTAATGTGCCGTGGGTGTTCCTTGTATCACTTAATGTAATCGCTTGCCCCAGTTGCCGCGATTCTGCCGATGTTTTATTAGGTACCGTGTTATATCGGGTATCTCACTTGTTATTATTATTACATTCCGACGCTGTTGAAATTGTCCTCGATTTCACAAGCCCGTGCTTTAATAATTTCTTTTTATTATTTTTTTTTACGAAAAACTCCCATCGTGACAATATAATCAGGAATTTACAATGCATCTATTTGTCAAAGTATAAAGGATAGGATAGTTTGAGTGTTCAAAGATATTTACAAAGAAGTCATTGACCTACTTAAGAATAAGAAGGCAGGCAGAACAGTTGAATATTGTTAGTGCCTCCGTTCGTCAGTTTCTCTGATCTAACAGCGTCCTCTGCGATCGATCTTCGCTGTCTGGCGGAGACACAGACGAAGTAGAATTTTAATATTCAGACGTCGTCGCGCAGTGCTCTGTGAAACCCCGCATTAATTTCAATTACGGGGCGGCTGATTAAAGCGCGACGAAACGAAATTAACATCAAAGACGCGTTAATTAACGTAATGCATAAATACCATAAATATTACTCTCGGAGCGCAACAGCAGCAGCAGCTGCCCGCCCATTGTTTACGGCGAGCGTTTCGCATGCAAATTGGGAAGTTTTAAGCCGCACCGAAACCGGGCGCGGCGCCCTCTTCTGCAAGGAAAAGGTTCTCGCGAAATTCGGATTTAACGTCGACTTAAATAAAGTGGGATTTGGCAGATACTTCTGCTGTGTAGGGTGTTGCCAGATGTGGCGGATAATCGCACTCTGCCGGAATCTTTTTCGAGGAGGGAGTTTTGAAGGATTTTCTGCTTTGATGAACCACGCGAAATCCCATTTCCACGCCACCTTTTTCTCTTTTCCGATTTACAAACTGATTCATTCAGCTTGTTGCATGCAATGTTTTACGTTTAATCTAATTTATTACCTGTCGAGAGCGATCGACGGTTTTATCGCTGTACAAATGAAAAATGATGGGCCGGGCAACAAACTTTTACTCGTACATCTTTTTGAACGTAGCCTGAAAAACTTAATCGCTTGATCTTTTTGCCAAAGATACTTAACTTTAATGCCCTTTTTTGCATTCGCTTTCTAAAATGAGTCAAAACACGCTGTAAAATGGAACTTTAGGGAACTATACATGGCATGATTGCATAGTTACAACCGACTCGAAATTAACTTTGAAATATTCACAGATGTTCTGTGTCAAAATATTTACATAAACAAATTTTAAACTATTTTAGAGAAACTCATGCAAAACAATCTTGTATGCAACACGTACGCCAAATGGTTTTAGAGAACCCGCTCATTCGCTGCCTCCTCATTCTTAATGACGGTTCGTCCCCTAAAACTTATAACTTTCACTTACTCGAAACTTAAATAGCTATTATTGATAATTGAGGCTTTATTTTAAGAGCACCCACTGTAGTAACTTCATTAATCATTTCTTGGATTTCACGTTTTAATTTATTTGAGCGTGTCTTAGAATTCTGCACGCGTCCGCTGAGAGAATGCGATCGAGCGGGCGGAAGCCGCGATATTACCCCCAATTTCTGCACTCAATTAGCGATAATTTTTGCAAAGCTTCAATATTTTGAATCTTCCTCTTAACCTAATTACGCGTCGTGTTCCTCCTTGAAAGATTAACTTTCCTTTATTAATCCGAAGTTTTAAAACAGTCAGTTACTTCAGTTTCTAGTTAATTTCGCCGGCGAACAGACAATTCTCCAATTCCAACGATCAACTCAACCGTAATTAATTTTTTTTTTCTATTTTATTAATTTAAATTGAATTCTGCGTTTCAAGAAAGCCAGCGTTGGTGAGTTGGGCCTCGATTGACCTAACGGCGACTCAAATTAAAACTAATGCGTTTAAAATTAAATCCACGAACGTTAATTCAGCAAGTAAACGGGTTTCCGAGCTGCGCTATACCCTGACGTCACACGCGAAATCGTCTATGACGTCACTCCAAAATAAATTTCAATTTCAATTCACCGAACGACGAGCAAGAATCAACACCGTAAGTAGGGTGTTGATTCTTGCTCGTCGTTTCGGTGTTGAGACGGTCGACACGTTGACCTTTAGTTCTTTGTCCAAATACTTGCTCGGTAACTTGAATCGCAAACGCAAAGCTCAGTGGGCGAAGGAAGGGACCGTCAATAGAAGTAGTCAACGGGACGAAAGAGTAGCGACGAAGAGAGCTTGAGAGGACGTGAATAAGCTGAGGGGCGATAAAACGCTAAGCGGACGGTAAACACTTGCGGGGTTTAAAAACCCGAGGGAGTAAGAAAGCCTGGGAGAGAGAAAATATCGAGATATTAACGACGGCTGACGTTTAACACATTGCGCAATCATCTCCTACCTGTGTGTAACTTCCACAGGCGCCTTAACAACGCATGGAAATGGACCAGCCTCACAAGAGTGGCTTTTGAAGCTGGTGAAGCCGTATTCGAGTTATGTCCACGCGGACAGATAACCCTCCAAACTTAAATTAGCCAAACACTCTTTGAATGTTCGCCCAAGTAATGATGGAGGATGATGGCTGTAATGGACGACTTGAGCGCGGAAACGTTCGTACCATACGCGCAGTCTAGCCAATTGTAAAGTAAGAAAGTAATCTCGGGATGAACACGCATGCGTGCAAGTTAGGAACGTGCAATCCCTAGAATAAAGAAGTGTAATAGATAGTATCGGCTTCACGGAATAGAGAATGTGAACTACCATGGGTTAAAGTAACGTAACCATTTTCGTCTTAGAAGACCGACGACAATGCACCGGAGTAAATCCAAGGGCATATTAAAGATGATATCACCAATTTGTTTGTTTCCATGAGGATGAAGATGAAGATCTCGCCCGTAAAAGTTGTTGATCAAAAAATAAAGGACCGACAGAAAGACAATGGTTAGCAGCTGACGTTAAGGAAGGTGATATATCAGGCCTTTTGGGCACTTAAAAATTGATCCAGCGCATAATCTGGTCGATTTACCGTACTATAACCCCGGCCGTCGAAGAAACGGAGTGGTCAGGCAAATTCTCTTTTCGTATTATTAGTCATCTTTAACAATACAAAATACGAGCATGTTATAACCAATGACTACAGACTAACAGACACTGTAGGCTAGTGTAGATCTGTCGATACTTACCTCACAGACACGACAGTCATGTATTTACGCAGTTTTATTGCTCCGTTTCTTCGGCGACCGGAGGTACAGGTCTAATGGCCATCGAATGAATAATAGGGCCAAGCGAAAGCTGTTCTCACAGCTCTAACGCGGATAAAGCAGATAAAAAGTGATACTAGACAAAGAGTAAAAGTTGTTTTCCAGGAAATAAATGAGAGAATAGGTGTCAATTTGTTACAAGAGTTGAAATAACTGACTAGTAGGAGGGCCACATTCTTTTAGAGCTTCGCGTGTACCGCCATCAAGAAAAAATAGCCTATAGTTTTCTCCACGTGGGTGTGAGTTAGGTTGAGTGTGTCCATTTCGCTAGTACGGATTAAAACCGCTCGAACTTACTTCTATTACGCAGGAATGAAACTTTTTAATCTTGTTTCGTTTTGCAATGTGAAAATTCAGCTTCTTGTGGCGGGCCACCATTCTCTATCTGGTGAATTTCACGTAACACTGCGGTAGACCATCTATGTACGAGTCACCCCCTCGCCGACGTCCCATATGATTTTTTCTGCTCGCTGGAAGACACCCTGATCATGTCGAGAGATGCTTTGGACGTCCGGAAGGTTTTTACCTTGGCCCCGCAGACGAGGTTGGGAGGTTGGGAGTCGCAACATCCAGGAGACAACACTCTCTTTATTTCATTTTGTCTTTCTCGTGTGAACTCGTCCGACATTCGATTGTGCGGGTGCCGTACGCGACAATTGCGTGAACCTAATTTATTGGGAGCTTTCTTTATACGTAAGGGGTTAATTAGTGTTGAGCTGAGCGTATCTCTAGGCTTCACTCCTGGCGGTGAATTTCCAAAGAACGACGGTGCGACTACTGTTACCAGTTGGCGCCCTCTCTTTAGCCCCATACGATTCCTGTGCGGAGATTATTTTCCCCACGGCCAACTCCGCTGACTCGGGTCATTTGTCCCACGCAATTGGCTTGCGTGTTCGCCCGCTTTCCTAACCTAAAATGTTAACTGGCATTGTTTCCTTCTGAGGAAGCATTCTTTATTATTCCCACTTCCCAGAAACTGAACGATTGAGTTGACAGTCCTAGTCATCATCCTCGGAAACTCCTCCGGTTAGAATTGGAGCTAATTTCCTTCTTTACGCTTCTATGCACGTTCTGTGTCAATAGAGCGAGTGCTAACTAAAAGATTGAAGTTGGAAATTTGAACGCCGCGTTATAAGAAAGTAATACACAAGCTTTCCAAGTACTTTCCGGTAAGTGGAGAACTTTATTAAATTAATCTCGCCGAACGTGCACCAAATTAAATTGCATCTGCCGCCGTTCGTGCTTCCCGCGAAATTGCGCTTTCTTCGTTCCGGACGCAGGGCAGGCACCACCGTCGGGCTTCCTGCGACGCCGACGTCGTATTCTCACAACAGAACCGTAATGTAATTAGTTCTTCGTCCACGTTTGTATTTAATTAAGGACGTTCGAAAGAGAGAGAGAGATAAAACTGGTCCGTAAAACGGGAAGCGTTTCCAAACGATTTTGTGCGAGATCCAATTATTCGGCGGCCGTAAAAACAGGAAGGGCGAAGAACGCGAACGCGAACGAACTAAATTTTACATTCCGGGAAATATTACTGACCCTCTTAGGGTTTTTTGACGCCGTTATGCCGCTTCAATGAACTTGTTGAATGGGCTCCGAAATGCTATAAAATTTCCTTTCGCGGAAGGGGAAGCGAAAACCCATTTCAGAGGTCTACAACCGCTACACGTGGATTCATCAATTTATTATTAACGATGTCGTAACTCATGTGTATCTACTTTAATTCACTCTCGAAGCTCGGTCCAACGATACTTGCGCATGCAGAACTATCTAACACCGTCGTCGGCGTCGCCCTGTAAACTTGGAAGTTTTATTACAGTCGCAAAACCAGCGCGCGATTGTGTAATTAGCTTAATTAATCGGAGAAGTTTGTATTTCGGCGAGATTCCCCTGTTTCGGTATTACTCGTGAACTTTCTGAAAATAAACACAAACACGCGACCCAAACAAATTTCATGAAGACGCTTTAATGATGGCCAAATAGTCAAAAATAGAAGGATACTTACAGGGAAGGAAGGCAAAATGTAGAGACCAGAACAAACAATACTATTTTGCAATCGATTAATAAAAATAAAATTATTTTGGTACTTCAATCTTGTGCTTCAAGGATCGCACGCTCCTAACTCGCAGGCATGCTTGTTCATCCCGAAATACTTTCTTAATTTACGATTGGGCTGGTTTCTGCACGTGGTACAAACGTTTTCGCGCCCGCATCGTCCAAATAACTCACCATAATTAAATTATCTGAACGAAACGCACTCTTTGACTGTTTGCCCAAGTAATGCAGAAGTTACAACGAAATCAAAACACAACCGCACTCTTTGACTGTTCGCCCGAATATTTCAGAAGGCTTTTGCATTACTTGGACGTACAGTCAAAGAGTGCGTTTGTGTTTTGGTTTCGTTTGGATAATTGGAGAGTTATTTGGCCGTGTGGACATAACTCCAGTGCGTCTTTGCCGACACTTTAGAAACCACTAGAGCATACTTCTGCATTATTAAGAAACCTGTGGAAGTACATGCTTTGGTATCTAAACAGGCGGTGGTCGATTGAGACGTACCACCTCTTAGAAGAAGATAAAGTAGAGAAATGGGTTCTCTTTAACTTTCTTCAGTTGAACTTTCTTCAGTTGATGGGTCACAAGGTACCACCTTGGTTCTCTGTGCACATAACAGTAGACTGCGACGCTAGCCGAACAAGTAAAGTAGGGGAACTCGCAAAGAAAACGTGAGACAGATCATCTTGTACGCGTACTTCTTTGCTCCCAATTTTTGCAGTCTAATGTGACACCAACATCCGCGCCACCCCTTGGATGAAGAAGGAGCAGGGAAAGTCCCCGAGAACGCAATACGAGTATAAATTTCCTATGTACCTCTACAAACGACTACCTAGCACGCAATCAGTATCATGAATGGAATGGGGAATTCTAGCAGTGCATGCGGATGTATATCTTACTTGTTATTTTTTTTTTCTCGAATAGTGTATGCACTCGGGTTTTAAAATTGAAAAACGGCGAGTGTTTCTCCGGAAAGGAAACCATTCATTAAGTTTATGAAGCAAGCTCGGGCACGCCGTTGTTCCCTCGTGAGACATGTAAATGGCTCAGGTAAGCGCACTATGATGTTAGTCCGCTAGGAATCCTCTTCCCTCACGAACGAACCCAGACACACACAACTCTGTTTGATGTGAAATATGAGGCCTTCCGAGAGCCGAGGGAAACATTCCTCCAACTGGAGCCGAACAGTATCGCTAATAACCGTCAGCTCTTAAGCATCGCCGCGTATCGATGTTACACCCGATTATAGGCAGATGGCGGATTTAATCTCGTCAAGCTCGAACTTGATATTATGATGTGTAGTGTTGGGTTCGTTCGTTCGTGCATTTGATCCGATTCGCTTATCGCCTCTTCCGATCCTTTCAGACAAAAGCTCCATCGCTTTCAGGTCTCCTCATGAATAATTAAACGCACTCTCCATGTTATTAGGAATTATTTTGTGCGCCGCGTCCTTAATTGAAATACCTCGCGCTCTCCCACTTTTAATTTGGCTCGCAGCACCCCCGGTAATTATCGCCGTTAATAAGCACGCGTACCCGCGGCTTTATTAATTCGCCCTAATTAATTATATCGCCTCGTTAAAGCAGGTTTCCGTCTTCCTTCTGGCCAATTCCGTTTCTAATGAAAGGAGCGCCTGCTTCCGATAAATTTACGGTAAACTTTACCATTGGGGTGGTCCCTTATTTTAGATATTAGTACTAAGGAAAGAAGTAATCTCCAATGAACGGAAATGATTCGGGATTTCGAAAGACGTGCACCAATTCTTACCTCACTTAAATTGCTACCACTTTTAATAATACAGTTACGTTAGCCTCTTGGTTACCTACGAAACCTGTTGGCAAATCGCGCTGTGTTTACAACAGCTGTCCCGAAGGAGATTGGGGCAGGTTAGGTGATACAATACGGGCGCCAGGAAACAACCTCAGCCGGTGAGCGCACTGTGGAACCGTTTCCCAAGATGACACGCGAAAATTGGCAGGAGACTTACTAACACTCGTACGTCCAAGGAAGGGTTTGTGATGGACCACGCTCTTCGGATATCAGTTACATTTAATTTAAATTAAAAAAAAGGAAAATCAAGAATCAGATTTTAAGACTTCGATTTATGAATCGTAAAATGTGATCGCAAATCAAATTGGAAACGTGGAAAATGTGTACGGTAAGGCGGTTTCTTGCTTAGGTAAGAGAGTTTTGCGATTCACATTTTGATATTAGTTACGTCTCTTACTGCTACAAGTAACTAAATAACTCAGCCGTTCGTATATTTTATTCAAAGCAGACTCGCTGCACCGTGAAAGCCTTTGACTCTGAATGGATCGTCGTGGAATATAAAGAAATTGCCTTGCGCGAGCGCGAATTAACGACGTCCGCATCGTTGAAATGCATTCGCACAGTTTGTTCTTACTCGCTTAGCAATTATTCCGCGCGCTATTTAATGTCAGGACGCGTTTTCGGAAGACAATGGCGACGAAATATTAATTCAACTTCCCGTCGGGAAATATTTTCATTAGACGAGAGCTCTCCTACAGTCGCTTCTCGCTATTTCCTAATGCACTTGTAAACTGTAGCTCCGGATTAGTCTCCGTCTCTTGGAGTGTTGGAGAACGTCCCTAAGAATGATTGCGCTCGAATTTATTACTTCTTTATCATTCGATCGCTCGTTATTTTATGATGTATTAGTGAATTGGAACGGGCTCTTGTTATTTGAAGTACTGAAGAACGTCTCTGAAGAAGGTATTATTAAAGCACGTGTTTTTTTTTTGTTAATCATCGACCCGTTACCCGTTGGTTCTAAAAGACTGTTATCTCTATGCATGTGCAGGAGAAATCATCTTCTCAGAAGGCATCTTTTCCAAATTGTTTTCCTTTGAAAAGGCAGCGAAATAGTTTCACAGTATCACATCACCTATGTGGTCAATCTCTCAGAAGAATTGACGTTTGATCTCACGTCGCGACATAGCATCAAGCCATGTAGTCAGTCTCTAAGAAGAATCGATCCAGTTTATGTGATCACCGGCGAAAGGTCCGTGCCTTTCTCTGATCCAGTCCCATGGTTTTGATGAGCAGTAAAAATTATTTGTTGATTTGTTTTTAATGACTAACAAAACCTTTTATTTTTTTTGCTTTATGGTGCACAATGTAATGTTCCTTTCACCGAAAATTAGTTCGAATTGGTTCTAAAATTAACAATAATAATTTGGATCAAACCTTTACGTGAGTTTTATACTTTGTGTAATTTATTTTTGATTATGTAAAAGAATTGTTATTTTTTTATCTAATATTTGTCTGAAAGATTGTTAATTTTGTCAGAAGTTGTCCACACAGCGAGTCTCTTTTAAGTTCAGTTAAAGCCAGCACTTGAACGTTTCGGCCCATTTTACTGGATGTCGCCGTATAATTTATAAGCCATTCTGAGGGAGTGACATTGAGAACGACCTTCAGATCTAAATCTTTTACAATTACACTAACGCTAAACATATGAAAACAAAATTTTGCAAAACAGGAGTATAATAATGGCACAAGAGGTAAAGAGGCAAGGATTTTTCATCGTTTGCACTGATTAGTTATCACGGGCCCAATTTGTTTTAGATGCAATACGCCGGCTGCGTATTTATCTAACCGCTGTGTCACCTAAAACCGGCCATTCGCCTGTCAATCTCTTTTATGACAACTTTTTAAACCATTTTACTTATTTTTGAACCATTCGCCTTCCGACTATGTAGGTCAGATTCCACGTTTTCCACTACCTTCACTGAGCGAGTTTCAATCAGTTTCAATTTAACCGTTTCGCCTAGGCATCTTTGAAATTTCCTTTTCATTGTACGGCCATCTTTGCTGCCTCGGGATTGCCACTACTTTTTGATTTTGTGCGCCGGTCGAACTCGTTTGTTTTGGCACAGATTGTCCATGAACGAATTACAGCTCTGACTTTCCCTCTACTTTCCGCCGCGTCTCTGCACCTCGCTCCAGTTGAAAACTCACTCTATTAGGTGAAAGACGCTCTCTTGAGCTCGCTTGTTAGGAAGCTGAAAGATGTTTAACGTATTTTACTTGAGCGTACCCCCCCTCCCAGGGCGAAACTGTTTCGTCGCTAGTGAGAAATATTTCTTTTGTGTGTCAAGGTCAGTTACTGTTACTCACTTTTTGTTGATTTTTAAATATACTACTTCTGTGGATTTCCTCCTTATTTCTCCACGACCCTCTCCGACTTTAAAGCTCGCGGCTGGTATCACGTTGTGTCCCTGGGCGACTTCAACAATTCAATGACAAGGAATCCCGTGTACGCAGGTAAGAACCGCCCTGCCTCGTTACACGTACTTCAGTTATGCGTGTAATCTTTATCGCCTTGGCTTAGAATAATTTTTTTTTTTTTGGCCACAACAATTAACACCCAACGTGTCATCTCGTACCAAATGGATCTCATAACTACTGAGCTAACACGCATAACAATTGGCGCCCAACGCGCGTAACATAGTGTTCAAGGGGTGTAGATTCAACTTTCTAAATGGAGTATGAATCTTTTAGTATCCAAATTTTAAGTCAAAAAGATTTTATTAAAAAAAAAACTAACAACAAGAATATATTCCTACTTGGTTTAGTTAACACATACAACCGCGGGAAAGCGTTTCCCTTCCGTTTGCGACTACAGATTAAACTTGGGGAAAAGATTACCGAATTAAAAGAAAATTGAATCTGGAGCTCAATTTATAATCGTCCGGCACGAGATAAGTCGCGTGCAGTTCGAGTCCACGTAAAAACTGACTGCCAATTCGAATGTTAATTGTTTTAACAACTTCCTTGCTACATCGCCCCGCCTTCCTCCGAGACTTTTGCCACAAAAACTTTAACCTTCTAGGTGGCGGAGTGATGCCGTTTGGTGTTGTTTCTTTTTTTTTGCCAAAAAACGTCAATGCATGAGAATTGCAATGTTAGCTTTTCATATGCTCAACAGAAAATGAAACATAAAGACTATGTCTTAAGACGCGCGAAAACAAAAGTAAACCATTTTATGTTCTCGTGGAAAGAAACTGGCGTTTAAGTTCCCACTGAAGCTTATCATCTACTCGAGATATTAAATGAAATTAAATAGTTTTCCTTTGTTCGTATTGGAATTTCGATTTCTTACAGTACGATCGGTAAATGAGGCAGGTTTTATGATTTTGTTTCTTTTTAAGGTGACATGCACAGCGCGTCTCACAGTTGCGATATACTGGCTGACCTTGAAAATGAAACCGAGCTTATTGTCAACGCTGTTTCGCAAGCACATTTAAAAAAATTATTGTTGCGGCTTAGTTCTTAAGTGTTTCACTGCACAAACTAATATTTATTTGTGAAAATGTGTTGTGTGGTTACTTGTAACGTTCACTTTATCGGTGACGGTTACATTACATTCTTCAATTTTTTTCTTGTGAAATTCGTAGTTGAAATAATTATATCTCAAGACTTTTGTTTTAGTTTCAATTTAATATGGACTTTGCCATTTATTGTGCTACTCATAGCGACGAACCTTTTGCAGTTATACTGCTTTAATTTCCGGAAATTAATCTCTAGATGTCACCAATAGTCATAAAACCAATATGTTTATCGATGGTTTCTATTGACGTAAGCGGAAATTCCGCAGTATTTTCGTGACGTACTTCCCTCCTTGTCGAATTCATCTCACGACGCACGTGTGGTTCGGCACCTCCATTTTATAGAGGCGTAGATGCATTGTTTGTGAACAAAATTCTGTCAATCTGAATCTGTCAAAATGAAATAAGTCAATACTGCGCAACTGCAAATCTCAGTTTTGTGCAATCTTGATTGTTTAATTTTGTGCAGATTCTTCTTATACAGGGTTAGTCTAAAATCCCTTTTCCATGTTAATTTGGAAGCAAATAAGAGAGAAGGTATTCATAGACAAAGACAAAATCAAGGTACATAAAAAGTACTAATTCTTGAAACGTAATTAATGCAATAGTCTTCATTTATTTTTGAGTTAATTAAAGGTACTTTGTGCTTATCTACCGTTTCTCATCCGCATTAGCAAAGCGTACTAAAAACCAAGGTTGGTGAAACTGATATTGACAACCTTGCTACGAACTTCAAAATTTTATACGGCAAGTTGGCTCAAGTGGCATACCATTTTAAACGACTTTTAATTTTACATCCAATGATATTATCAGTTTTTAGTTTCTGTAATTAATTTTTAAAACTAAAATATAGTTCATTGTATTATATTTTAGCTCTATTTTGATCAGTTTCGTTTTTTTGATGAAGCTGAGAAACATCCTGTATATATTTTATTCAATAAAATATTCTGAAAATACCTACTTACTTAATTTTATAATTTTCCACATCAATGTAAATAAGTGATTTCCTTTTAATTAAAACATTTGTACCTTAATTAAAAACACAAATTTGTTTTCTGAATTTAGACAACAAAAAAAAATTATTTTAAAGATTGCGAAATCTAAATAAATCGTAAATAAGTTTAGCCAAAAGTTTAGCACATTTTTTTGAACAGAAAGGAATTCTTTCTAGCGCCTTTGGCACAGGCAACATACATACTGCTGGGTATATTGGGTTGCCTATACTGGATTTCCTTGTCTTTTCTTGACTTTGTTAATTTATTTTTTAGTCAAACAAGTAGCTTATAAAAATTAATTATTTATCATTTTTATAAGTAATTTGATCATTTTCTTCATTCATACACATGAAAATTAAAAAAATAAATAAATTAGTAATTTTTGGACTTTATTTATTTCTTTTCTGCAAAAGTAGAAAATTGTCTAAACATGTGAACATTAATAATGTTGCATAACGCCGGTCAAAAGCTTGGCAACTTTTTGACGAAACGTTATGAAAAACGTAGAAAAGTCGGGGGAATGTTTTAATGAAAATAACCCGGTAGTAATTACAAATAATTTCTTAATTGATGCGTCTCTATAACAAATTCAGAAATTAGTATGAAGCAGACTTCATACATCATTTAATTATCACATTTGTGGTAAAAACAACTGATTTAGTTTTCTCACAAATATATAATCCGCCATTTGTAAAAAGGTTTCACGTAAAAATATGAATTTATAAAAATTCTTTTTAAAAAAATTTTGTGCAAATGGTTTTTGTCTATCCTACTGCAATGTCAGGTCAAAAAGCGATCGTAAGATGTTGCTATTTCATCTATAAAAATTCTGTTAATTTTAATTGTATTTTTGATTTTAATGCCTCACAGGGAGATAACTATTTTAATTATTAACAAAATCTCTTGAAATTAATTTAAATCCAGCATATCCTACATTAAGTTTTTTTTTCTTTAAAATTTGGTCCACTTTTACATGTACAGTCGCGATCATCCTAATCGAGACCGTTGTAAGCTAACTGCGCCCTTATTGGCGCTAGTAATAACGGTTACAGAACTGTCAATCAGTCTCGATTAGCTTGATCGCGACTGTACCTACGCTTTTAAGAACTAACTAAGCAGCACTGCTACTGATTTTAACAGTAACAGTTGTCTTCAAGAAAATCTACAGTTGCAGTCCTGAAAAATCGTTTCATAACAATGACCAGAATCTGAAGATGGTTGTAACTATCATGAAAGTCAATAATTAAATTCAAAGACAACAGTCTTAAACCATCATCCAAAACGCACAAAATAAATAATAGGATTTTAAAAGAATTTAAAAATTGAAAACACAAACGCTTCGCAAATTAAAGACATTCCGAAATAAAACTTGCACCTAAAATACATTCATACTACATGCATGCTTAAAACTAATCTGATGGATGGGATCAGAAACTGATCCATCGAAACAAATTCCAGCCATCATCGTTCACATACCAAAAAAAAAGTTAACTTGTACATAATTTTTCTAGCAAATTTTTTTATGCGAAACGTTCTGCATGCTTTTTTTACAAACTTTTCCTATGACGAATTTATTGGGCATGCTTTGCATTTTTGTGTTTGGGCCGGAGGCTTCGTAAATCTACCATTTGGACAGTCATTCATCGTACGTTTTACTTTGTCGTTTCCGTTAAATCGCTTTCCTTAGGCAAACGTTCATACACAAGCACGTGTTCGGCTAACTTAGAAAAACTAGCAAAAAGACTATTAAGTGCCTATCTTGTACTTTAAATAGGTTTATTAGGAAAATATTTTCTAAGATTATTTTATTGTTTACGCAGAGTTTTTCTCCTATCGGAAGTTTTTCTACTGGATTTTTCCGCGTCGCGTAGCTGCGTATCGCTACCGGCCGTTTCTGGCCTTGAATGATTGGGACGAAGCAGTCTGTCATTTATGCGAAGTTGAATGAGGATTTTGCCAAATTTTGCGTTGTCGTTTAAAGAGATGAGGCTGTGAAGATTTTTGCGCTGTCATTTGAAGGGACGGAGCTGTGAAGATATTTTGCGTTGTCGTTTGAAGGGATGGAGCTATGAAGATATTTTGCGTTGTTGTTTGAAGGGATGGGGCTGTGAAGATTTTTTGCGTTGTTGTTTGAACGGATGGGGCTGTGAAGATTTTTTGCGTTGTTGTTTGTTTGAAGGGATGGAGCTATGAAGATATTTGGCGTTGTCGTTTGAAGGGATGGAGCTGTGAAGATATTTTGCGTTGTCGTTTGAAGGGATGGACCTGTGAAGATTTTTTGTGTTGTCGTTCGTTTGAAGGGATGGAGCTGTGAAGATTTTTTGCGTTGTCGTTTGTTTGAAGGGATGGAGCTGTGAAGATTTTTTGCGTTGTTGTTTGAACGGATGGGGCTGTGAAGATTTTTTGCGTTGTTGTTTGTTTGAAGGGATGGAGCTATGAAGATATTTTGCGTTGTCGTTTGAAGGGTGGAGCTGTGAAGATTTTTTGCGTTGTCGTTTGAAGGGATGGAGCTGTGAAGATTTTTTGCGTTGTCGTTTGTTTGAAGGGATGGAGCTGTGAAGATATTTTGCGTTGTCGTGAAGGAATGAATGCTGGAATTCCTCACATCAAGTATCACTGAGATGAGTAAGAAACCACATCATTTTTATTAATTTGCCGTTACGTACGGAACATTGTCCCGTCACACCACTGCATTGGTTAGCAGGGGAACGTCAGCTGAAATTTGCAGCGCGATCAATTTGTTATCTCGTAGGCGTAGCTATACCAATGTCGGGCGCAGGTAAGGTTGGGTGGTGGTTTGTTGGATTGATTTTTTAAGAAGAGCTTCGTCTGCAGCAAGTAGAACAAAAACTATTGGGGGCAATGTGGGATTGAGAGAAGGAGAACTTGCTATCACTACCCGAATTCAATTTTACAAATTAATCTCCATGAAGCATAAATGGGACGTATTTCATCGAATGCCTTGCAGCTACCCTAATAACGCGTAACGAGCGGATTTGTGCAGAATGCAAAATCCCCCCCGAAACTAGGTTATCCGCATCGCACGTTCGCCGCGGACAGGGAAAGACTATCGATTCTGATTTTGGCGTGATTACGTGATCGTAGATGCAGTCGCGGTCTTGCGGCGGTGTGCGGAATGCAGCTGTATGCAAACAACCTCCGAGCTCAACGCAAATAAATTAAGTTTACCGTCAGCCACCTAGCCCCGGTTCTTCGTTTGAGTTAATTACAAGGGTCTTGGTATTGCGTTCCGTTTTGTTGCGCGCCATTGTCGGAAACTAATTCGTTAATTCCAACGTAAACGCTTCTCACCGGCTCGGTCGGCAACCGAGAGCCGAGTAATTAAAGCCATAAAAATAACGGCGTCCGATAAATCAGAAGTCGAATAATTTATTTCCGGCGAGAATCGATCGCGGCACTTACGCTAATGAAAGCGGTAAATTCGAGAAATATTCGTTCCGACGCGGAATTTCGCGATTCGTCTTGATACGTCGGCACAGCGACATATAAATCATCTTAGCGCGAGGAAAGTTTAGCGTGTAGCTTCGGCTGTTCATTTTTTACGCCCTCCCAGGGGTGACGATCGGTAAACCTGGAAGGTCTCTTGAAAGCGAAACTTATTTCATCTCGAAAATGTAAAGAGAATAACATAAACGTCGAGCTGCATGATTGAGTACCGCAGGAATTATGCATGTGACGATAGAAATGAGAGCCGTTACGTGACAGTTAAATAAGACAGAAGATCAGTTTACTTAAATAATTGCAAAAGAAACTGGCAAAAAAAAAAAATTCCGACGCAGTATACACTGAACCTCAAGTCGTTCTGGTTGCTGGCCAAGAGCTCTGCCGATAAACTATTACGACGCAAGTTAAAACATCATTAGATTCATATCATACAATGACATTTGACTTGCGGTGGTAATAACTTAATAGTAGAGTGCTGGCTAATAACCAAGAATACTCGAGTTCAAATCTTGGTTACGGTGAAAAACTTTTCCTGCCATTTTCTGTCTCTTTCGCATTTAAGTTACTAAGTCACAATAGAATAGTAAACCTCAACTACTTGAATTTCAATTGCCAACATGAAATCCCCTCATTTAAAACGTTAATTATGCCTGCGCTCCAAAGACCGAAAAAGAACTTTGATCTGCAAGCAAAGCAAACATCGGTAATTCATGTAGGTATCATAATTCAAAGCGACAAAGAAAGCTTCTAAGCGAGAAAACATAAACAAGGAGGTCTGAGATCATGCAACGTAATTTTAAATAATACAAATTTTTAGTTCTTTTTAATAGGCGACTGGACTAGAGACTAAGCTCATTAAACAATAAAGGCTATCGGATCTCGGTAAAGAAAGAAAGAAAGAAGGGAATGATACCGGTCGGAATGTGTACACGGCAGGGGCCTAAACTAACAAAAACTTAAATGCCCATCCGAAACTACCGGCGAACATCGCTGACCCTGAAAACCCCAGCTTCAGCAAATAAACCGCCGACGACGCAGGGCAATCAATTAACAAACGAAAACAAATCATAGCTGAGAACGCGAAAATGCGTTTGTTTGAGAAGCGAAAAGAAAAACACTTACAATTAGGTATGTCCAGTTGCGCCGACATTGATTAAAGTTAATCCCGAGTTCAAGCCTAGAAAATCCTTTGTTTAATCAAGGATTAGTTAACTATAAGTGCAACTTAGTCTTAATACTGTTGCTACGTTGTTCATTTTCAATTCTGAATGAAATCCAGGAAGCGCTGTGGGGCGGCAACCGCCACACACAAAAACGTCACCGTACCCTGGGGATATCGAAACTTTACTACTTAACGCCACAGGCTCACCACAAATTAATAAAGCCAAACTAGGCTTTGCCCAGAAATACAACAGTAGTTTCCGTACGAAAATCGAAACGGACGTGACATAAACCAGAGCCAACGGAGTAAAAGATGTTGAGACCAATTCTGCTGATCACGAATCAAAACCGACGTGACATAAACCAGAACCAACGGAGTAAAAGATGTTGAGACGAATTCTGTTGATCCCGAATCAAAACCGACGTGACATAAACCAGAGCCAACTGACTAAAAGATGTTGAGACGAATTCTGTTAAAAAAAAAACAAGTTGACAAATCTTGTGTGCTTTGCAGGAAGTGAGATAGTTCAAAAAAATAACCGCGACGCCGAATTTTACAAGCAAGCTCTCCGTTTAAAATAAACATTCAATTTAGTTCCCACTTAAGTCTCGGAAAACGCAATTAAAGACGATGATTGCAAGTATCGTAAAATTTAAAATAAGATGGTTAAAAAAAATAACCGCGACTCCGAATTTTACAAGCAAGCTCTCCGTTTAAAATAAACATTCAATTTAATTCCCATGTAAGTCTCGGGAAACGCAATTACAGACGGTGATTGCGAATATCTTAAAAGGTTTTGTTACCTTTTCTGGCGTAAGATCTTTCTGTCGGTTTCGTTAAGCCCTGAAAAATCGAGGGGTCAACAACGAAACTGAGCCATAAAACATCGGCGTGTCGTGGTGTATCGCACTTTTCGCAAATATTCGACGTCATAAATCAAGATTACATGACCGAAGTGTCACAAAACTGACACGCCGGACGCTGTTTGTTGCGTGAACATTCGATCGGTTCCGAATTAAAATTTATACCAACAGTGAATGAGGCGATGATTTTTACATAAAAAAACTGTCCACTGTAACGTGCTACGCAGCAAATTTCAGAGCGATATCAACCGTTTCCACTTTTCATATATTCACTGAGAATTTCAAAATGTCGCCGCTCCTTTGCCGTTTCTCCACGTAACGCCTTTGTACTGGACACCCTGTATACATATCTCTTCCGTTTGTTTACCCACTTCCGTGCGCCTTTTCCCGTAAACAATTCAAAAGAATTGCCGGTCTCTCCTCATCTAGCGGAATGAAACTTTCAGAGCGTCTCGCTCGCTCAAAAAAAAAAAACAAAAACAAAAACGCCAAAACAAAACCCCCTCGATCGCGCAGTAAAACAAATGCGCGCGACCTGAAAGCGTCGTAAAACTGCGCCAGTCGCATGCGAAATAAAATTAAATCGAAGTGAGCGCGCAACAGCTCTGTTTATTTAATTTGCCCTCCGGGGACAGGTGGTCGGTGGAAATTCGTTCGCTCGTCGGCGCAATTTATTTCATCGATGCAATACGAAACAAATGAAATATGCGTGTCCAACATAGGCTCTCTCCGATCACCAACTTTAAAACAAACATTTTTGATTTTGCAAATGGACTGCTGTGGAATTAGGACGAGCTTCAAACGAACAGTTATTACTAATGTAATTTGTGGTAGAGGATGATAGTGGCGCAGTCATTAGTGCAACGCCTTAAGCTGATAAGCCGACTTAACATCATCAATGTCGTTCATCCTCTTGAGATCGAGCATTCTTGCCAAATACACTGTACGGGCAGTGGCGTCGTGTTAGCCCCTCAATCACAACAAAATTATTTCAAACCCTAAAAACAAAAAGTGAAAAGTAAGGAAGGGCTTGGTGGTAACGACTTATTTTTTGCTTTCTAGAAAATTGATGACATCTTCAATAAACGAAAGTGCAAGAATTCATTCAATGATGAACATAGTTATCTCCGTGAACCTTATTGATCGCCGCCTGAAAGAAAACTAGCGCGCGCTAACCGCTTGACCGACGGCGTCGTTTCGCGATTGTCTCACGCTCGCATTCCCCCGAATGCGAACTTTATCGATTCCGTCGTCGTTGGCGGCGGCGGCGGCGGCGACTGCAGTGGGTCTTCATCGATGAAATCAGAAGGCGCTTTGTTTCTGTTTTGCTTCTGTGTTCGGTGCCGCGGCAGGAAATTCTCCTCGTTCCCGGATGGATGGCTTTCTAGACGAGGCGTCTTATCAGAAATTACATCGACGATGGCTCTCGTTCTGAGAGGTTTCTTTTAGCCGATGCGTCCCTAACGAACGTACAAAGAAGAAATAAGCCGATATATTTTTATTATTTAATGGCCTTCTTAGATGTTTTCCGACATCATTTTGTAGATACATGGGCTATTACTAGTCTCCCTCATAGTTTTCCATTTTTATTTCAGTTACGAAAACGATATCACGAGAGACAAAGCTTCGCGGACTTAACTTTTTTCATACACATGAACTACGCCATCAAAAAGGCACGGTAATTAATTGGCAACGAAACTTGACACCAAACGAAAATAATGCGGAATAACCAATTGGCGGGTCCGCCATCAGTTTCACAACAAATCAGAACATTTATCTCATATATTTCATCGGCATGAAGCGCCCAAAGCAACGTTGAATTTCGAACGAATTATTCGGCGTGAAGCCACGTTAACAACACGTAGGTACAGTAAATTTCGGTAGCAGGCCGTAGCACAATCAATTTGAACATGATCTACCATCTCTGTCGTCGACGTATGAGGACGTCGATACCAGCGGTCTTCACGTGCGAAGAAAATGCAGAACGTCGAAAAAGCGTCGCTGTCCTAAGCAAGTCGTCCACCGTAAACCAACTAGAGAGCCTGAGCTCAACGCAAAACGAGAGGCCAAATTAACAGTTATCGCCAAAATTAAAACGTGTAGCTTAGTATAAGAACTTCTCACCCAACATTACAAGCCTATAGAGGAAGGAAAGTTTGCTGGTAATAACCTGCACGACAGAGAGCAACAGTCACCAATATACCTGTCCTGCACGTGAGGAACTAGGCTGAGAGTTTCGATCATCTAAAACCGCGGCAAAAACTGACCCAACATCGTACAAGACGAAGGAAACCTCCCCGAGGTTCCTTCCGAAACCAAATTTCTGTCGTCCTGGAGGATAAACACCAAGGTAGGCCTTGGAGATAATGATTGATTAAACGATTGACTCTCCGAAGTGGGCCACGAAAAGATAAAGGAAAACCAATCCTGCCCCCAAATATTCGAAAGGACGCTTTGCGCGCATCAAGACGAATGTGACATCAACAGGGACCAACCGCATTTCTTATACAATTGTTTCCTGCGTTATTCCAGACGTTCTCTGTCAGTTTACGCGCCTTTTTTTGATCCTCTTGATGCAGTTGGTGTTGCATGGAAGATTGCTCGTCTTCTTGCCTTAGCTCACCGAGTTTGGCTGCGGTGCTTTCGACCCGCACTTCCTTCGGTTGTGTTTACGCTCGGTGTTTCTTCCCTGTCGTGTTCTCTACGAAATTCGATGCTGTTACATCCTGTTTACGAGTTAATTTCACTTGCCTTCTCCTTTTTTCCGCCGTTGCGGTTATGTCTCGTTACAACAGCCGGCTTTGTTCTGCTACGTTCTACGATTTCATTTTCGCCTCGTCGTTATCCTTTTCGCTACGAATTGCTCGTTTTATTCCATCTGAAACTGTTTGTTTTCATTCGGTGGTTGAGGGGCGTGGCTATTTTACCTGATGTTGGCACGAATGCCGCAGGACTTCCAACTCCCGGGCCGATATTTCGACTAGGCGATATTTCGGTTGCTTAATTTTCTCTTTTTGTTCGACCTCTTGAGGACGAGATTATTTTGGAAATGTTTAACTCCCGTTTGGCTTTTCATTTTCCTTGTTCGCCCCGTGCTTTCGGATTTAGACCCGATTTTTCGGAACGTTTTGGATCTCGCTGTATATTCGAACTGATTCCTCTCCCCTCCTGAACTGGTTCTACTGATTTGGAGTAGACGCCTGTTGGCCGACGTTAAAAACGAGTTGATTTCGAGGCGCTGGTGTGTTTGCGAGAAACCGTGCAGTTTTGAGCTGATGTGATTCTGGGAATCACAGTTGGTATTTTGGTGTGCTGCTTCCTCGTTGGGATTCGGTTGCCGCAGACAAAATTTTGATTGGAATTGTCCCAACGTTTTAAAACGGATTTGTAGCCGCCTTTGCCTCGGGGTCGACCGTCCCCGTCATCTTCTCGAAGCCACGTTCCTTTTCGTTTTGGAATTCGGGAAGATTTTGGGTTACATGCAGGAACGTGGATATGTTATAGCTTTTCTTTCGTGTTCTTACGTATTGTAAATTTTTCCCCCTTTGATTATTTAGCGACTTCTCCCCCCTCCCACTCCCCCTTTTGTCGGATAAAATCCAGAAGCTAACCTGTCCCTTTCTGCCGAAGACTTGGTTAATCGTCGCCTGCTTGGGATATTTTGGCTAATTTTTCGCCGGACGCAACTCCTGGCTACGTAGGATTTCACCCTGAATTGGTGTTCTCTGACTTGCCCTTACTCCCCCCCCCTCGCCCTTCGTTAGTAATTTCAAATTTGGAATTTTGTTGAACTTTTTATGTGTTATTCAAATTCAGTTCACTTATGGCCAGTTGCACCGAACACTTAAGCCGAGCTTAAACTTAAGTACTGCTTATAATGTGACATTCGAGGTTACGCAGCATTCAGTAAATCACATTCTAAGCGGTGCTTACAGTTAAACTCGGCTTAAGTGTTTGGTGCAACTGGCCGTTAGTCACATTTTGACTTTACGTCCAGTTTTCCTTTATCTTGACTGATATTGTAAATTTTGAATTGAATTGGCGTTCTCTGACTTGCCCTTACGCCCCCCCCCCCACCCTTCGGAAGCTACTCTGTAGAACTGAAGCGTCGTTGATGGACCAGGACCGCCGATGAGTTTATTTAAAACTTCTTTTCGGAATCTAACCACCCGTTTTTTTTTAATTTTCTTAATTTGGAAAAATACTTAAAATTTTAGAAGCTTTGTTAAAATTTTTGTGTGTTATTAAAATTCAGTTCACTCAGTCACATTTTGACTTTACGCCCAGTTTTCCTAAATTTTAATTGACTTTGTAAATTTTGTCGTACGGCGCCCGCGTGGATCCATCGCGAGAGCAGAAAACCGTTTTTTTTTTTTTTTTTAATAACGTGTCATTGGTGACAGTTTAAACTGTTCTATTTCGTTAATTATAAGCATTTTATTGCGCATGCGATTGTTGTTTCTCGTTACGTACGTAATTATCTGTTTGATTGGCTTGATATCGAACAGATGATCGAAGTGGCCAAGTTACTTTGTATAATTTCGGGTTGGCCTTATTTCGGGTGTGATGTGTGAGCTCCTCTGTGTGTACGTCGTCGACGCAACTTGGGACCTTCGGAGTTGAGTTTATCTGTGAAGAGCGAATATTTTCTTGGTGGAGTGTCCGGAAATTCTCGCCCTCGCAAAACGACACTAGGTGGCGCCCTTTTGTTGTCACGGCCGCGAATCTCTGTACCCCGTGATCATCTCCCTGAGCTGGGTGGATCCTTCGATCGTCAACAGGTAGGTTAGACTGTCCCTGTCAGAAGCGAGAGATAGCTACGTGTTATATTTTGTACGTAACACGCCAATGGGAGTACTGGGGTGAAGAGTGAAACTAATTTAAACTCTCCGACGAAATAACAACTCGCAAAAACCTGAAATTCACATGAACTGAACTGATGAAAAAGGAAAACAGACGAGATGGAAATTTTATGGCCATATAAACGCGTGAAATAATAATTTCACAGCAATTCTCACGGACCAGAGAAAGAACTGCGTTTGTAATCGTTTCTATAGATGATGCATTCCTATCAAAAAAGAAAATAGAATCTCCGAACGATATTGTTCATTTATTTAAAACCATAAAGGAGTGTAGAGGTCTCGAGAATTTTGCACTAGTTTACGGCCGGATTATTTCGAAACGCAAGTCCAAAGGAACGTTAAAAATAAAACGCATACGATAGACTATTTGATGTTTTTGAATTTACATAATTATTTCAGCGACGAGGAGACGATGGCAAAAGGCATTGTTTAACGCCGACGATAGGCGGTAGTAGAAAGTTGTCTGTGATTGCAATGAAATTCCGACGGTTCCTGGTTGCGTCAGTTGAAGCGTTTCAAACACAAAAAGAATTTCTTAATGTTGCGCAATCGGAATAAATGCGAGTCGAACGTAATGTACAGGTCGTTCCCTGAACGCGGTTTTCACACCGTAACACAAGCGTCTTTGAAACAAGAAGTTTCGATTACGTTTTGCATTATTGATAAAAAAAAAATACGCTCATTGTCAGAACTGGCCATTTTTAAATATGAAATAGAATAATGTCAAATACGTTCTAACTAGCAAATCGCGTGACTCTAGCAGGAATAACGCATTAATCCAATTTAATAAATAAATAAGCTAATGCAACGAAATGAATTTTAAAATTTATTACACTTTCTATACCAGTTTCGCACGCCAGAGAGTTGGCACGCGAAGTAATTTCTTCCCGGACAGTTGCAAAACGAAATTCGCGCCGCCCGATAAGTGAGTGGCTACGTCAATAATAATTGTGAATGTAAATTTGAGGCAGATGCGATCCGGCGTTGTGTTTTCAGACATTGCGTATTCAAATGAGGACGTGTGCGCGGGTGCGCGATTTGCATGAGAAACGCGGCGTGTCTTAGAAAATAGGATTTCGGGCGAAAATCGGCCAACAATGGAAACCCAAATGAAGATGAGGCAGACATTTCTTAACGATGATACGAAAATTTAACGACACAATGAAGCTAATGATGAAAGGTATGAGTTACCAAGTTACATTTTCGATAGCCCATTGTCGTCGAGGATTTCCAATAAACAATAGCTAGAGGTAACTCTGTTAGCAGCATCTGCTTATTAGTAATTTTACCCACCTTGTAATTAAGCTTAACTTCTGCGAAGTAGTAATTCTACCCACCTTACTACCGTTAACGTCGATGTCAAGAATTTGCGCGCTTTGTAATTTCTCTCTCAAGGTTATTTGAACAGCTGCTCTGAAAAAATTTAAAACTTCGTCATGAACTAAAGCCAATTGAAATGTAAGCATCACCAACTTACATTCAGATTAAAACTCTGGAGTATAAGCGGAATAAAGAAAGACACTCACTTCGAATGATTAAAAACCGGAAACCAAATCGCCTTTCGCCCCCCATCTTGAAATTGACCTAAAGTTTAACGAAGGGTTTAAACGGCGACGTCCTACGATCACTTTTTGCGATTATACTTGGTCGAATCGTTTTGGTTTACAGTGGAACTTTCCAGCCACGCTTCTGCTGATGAACGCTACAAGCAGGGCTGAAACAGCTGTACAGAGGCTGCTTGAGGCAATGAGAAACGATTTGCAACAAAATTTCTAAAGTTCTTGTCTTGAATAGCTGCGTTCGTCTCCGCTTTAAATGTTGTGGGAAGTCGTTAGGTTAGCTTAATCTCCTATGTCGTCAGCTTGATTGAAAGCTCCTTTGTGTGCGAATACTCGAGTTATAGTCAAGGCCAGGCGATTCTAACGTTTATAAACCTTTCCGTGGGCTTATTTTATTGGACGGTCTTGGTAAGTTGTCTTGTTGGACTGTCTTGGTAAGTTGTCTTGTTTCCTATTTGGAATTTTACTTAGGCTTCCGTGTTCACTTCTAGGCAATTTTTGTTGTAGCATTCCGAGCTACGAATAAGTACCAGACGATTTACCAGCTCTAAGGCCGTTCAAGCCATTCGGGCTGTTGAAGACTTAGCATCTTCCTGTGCGATCCTCGTAACGTTAACAACTTCAATCCCAAGGTAACCTTTCCTTTATCGTCGTCAACGTGGATGGCCGTTGCGGATCGTATTTTCTTATTTTGATGCAAGTTTCAAACGATTTAAGTCACGTCTGTGTAATTTTGTTGATTGATTTCGTTTCACTTTTTGCTTGTTCTGTTTAACTCAATTTAATTCACTAGTTTTTGCTTGGTTTTGAGTATTAATTGATAATTTAAGAATTAATTTTCCAAACAATTTGGAATTTCTGTGAGACAAGGGACGTACCACTTTACGTTTTTGAAATATTTTCAGATATTTTTGAATGTTGAGTATGATCGATGCGGATTTAATTTATGAGCATTATTGAATTGTCTTGGACATCTCTACCTTTTTAAAACTGACGTTTCTTGTGCGAACGAATGGTTTTAAAGGTTCAAAACCATTTGTTTACAATTTCATCGGACAAGAATAATTCGTCTTCAATTATGAAGTTTTTGTGGTTGGATGTAATAGACGGCAGCGTGTTTATTTCGGTTGGCGCCCACCGGTAAATAAATTTAAAAGTTGAATTCTCTTTTTTTTGCCCACGACCCCCTCTCCGAAATTCTTGAGCTGCCGCAGTTATTGCAATTTAGTTCATTAGAAAAACTATAAGTTTCAAACTGCAGCGCCTCCAAAATGAAACTGAAAGTGACGGATTAATCTAATAAGCCCGATTGACAAACAAGGGCAACGACTTCGACTTCCTTTTACAATTTATGTAAGACAAGATTGTTTGAGGTAAGGTACTCGGGGTCAGTTTAGATCGACAGATAACCGAGTGTAAAAAGAACGAGCCTATAAAGAAAATCATCTTAGGTAATCGAGGAGGGGGAAAGAAAGGGTAGCAGGGGGTGGTAGACTACTCAAATTGTTTTGAACGGCTATTAGTAAATGGAACAAGTAAGAAAGTAAGGAGAGGTGAAGTCATCAGAAGAACTAGGCAAAACGACTTCAGTTAGGTTCGAAATAATTTTAATGAGATCAATCGGTTTAAACGCGCACTCTAGCGTCGAGACAAGATTTCGATAAGTACGTCATCTGACAATTTGTTCACGAATCGCTTGTAATTCGATCTTCCGGAGGCACTCGACCTAGCGTTTAGAGCTTGCGCAGCACGATCAATCAGCAGTCGAGACTTGCACGTCTTCTAATAGCTACGTTTTGTAAGGAACCGAGATCCTGTTTTAGGTCTTATGAATTACGCTCCATGTGTAAACCAAACAAGTTGGATCAGAAATTATCGGTGACTTGCCATCGACCTGTACACGTATCTATTTGGAGCACGAAACATCTGATCTGTGACTACTGCATAATGCAGAAGAATCGACGATGATCATCACATGGCAACTCACTTATGTTGTCGATCTTTCAGAAGAACTGACATTCAGATACTGTTATAGTGTTTGCAGTTTTTGCCGAAGGTCAACTACTTTCACCAAGCATACCCCAGTATCATGGTTTGTTGGACGAATTTAGTTTTCTGTAATAATAATAATTTCTTTGATTTAATTGTACAGAATGCAATGTTTTCTTGAATTTCTTGTTTATAAAGCGTTTTGAATTGTTCGATAACGTTTTGTTGGTCTGTCGGGTACATCTTTTTTACATTTTTACATTTGCCTGTAGGGCCCTGACCGAAATGGTTTCGTACCGGATCGGATTAGAGTATTTTGTCGCCAGCAAAGAGAATGCTCGAGAATATCTGCTGGGTCTGGCATGATACAATCGTGATATAGTGTCTGCCTCATCTCGTACATTTACGCAAAGAAAGTTTCTTTCGCCTGTATCGGCATAGTTACGATCCAATCATCTATCCCGAAAATATTATGTGAGACTGGCAAGGGGTCAAAACGTCATTCCTTTAAAGGAATGACGTTTTGACCTGGTTAACTCGTAAGCTCAAACCGGATGCTATCCACTCCTTTGACTTACCTGAGAACGACACCAAAAGCACTTAGTTTTCCGCGAGATTCCTGGGCTCAGTTGGAGATGAGTGGGTCGAACTTCGACAATAATTTGGTTACGTTAAACTAATTTGGTTACGGGCGCCAGAAAATTGCCCTGGTCAATACAAAATGCTTATTTCTACGGATAGGATAAGGATATGTCGATTCTACTAATTCGCATAAAGGTAGTGAAAACTAACGCCTCGCTGAAGTTTAATCAATAATCTACATATTCGATGATGAGCACGACAGTATCAAAGCTCTTACAACTAGGATTGAAGACTGAGAAGTAACCGGACTGTATCGTCAACTGGTGTGGAAGAGGAAATTGATGAAAGTACAAGCTATAAAATAAAGACATGACGGGAAAATTTATGTTTACGTCCTGAATAAATTTGCAAAAGCGTCGTCTCTCCTGACCAAGCGAATTTCAAGCACGTTCTCATTAATTAACTAAACGGCTCTTTAATTAATTAAGCTCTTTTTACAAGAGAATAAACCGGCGGCAGGTTCATAAATTAATTAGATCCAATTAGAGTTGCACGCGCGCCCAAAATCGCAGGGACAGACGCATTCCCGTAGCAACAAGTGCCGTTGATTTATCTTTTCGCGAAATAAAGCGGGGAAAAACTCGGCGGGCCTTTGTTTCCGTTTGATCTAAATCCGGCCGCTCCAAACTTAATTCCGGAACTTCCGGACGACGAATTCTAAATGCAACGAATTCTTCCCTTATGAAATTGCGATGGGCGACTTCAAAGCACGCAGCGTACCTTATCCGGGGGAAAACACATTTCCTCGGCGATACGTTCGAGAGGTGATGGGATTACGTTTTTTCGGTGCGTTTCGCGAGATAAGGCCCTGATGAGATTTGCGGCGGAATGTTTGAGACGATCTTTCGTCTTAGCCTTATCGATGTTACCGGGTTCAATAAGGAATTGGGACGAGGTTGATGGAAATTTGTGCCTTTGGCGGTTTATTCGATTGCCAACCAAGACAACCAATGCCGTTTACGCTTTCTTTTTTTTATTATTATACCAAACACAAACAAGAAGGCGTCAACACTTTGAAGAATTACACAAATTAATACAAATTCCCAAATCATGCTTCTTAGTCTGAAAGCACAAACTTCCCTCGCTCGCATTAGCATAAAATCCTTATTCTCTCCTGCTACCCTCGGGAAACTTCCAAACTCCATCTCAACTTTCTTTCTTTTCTCATAAGGAATGCTAATTACGCATTCGGGTGTCACGTCCGTACGTAAGAAGTATCGCGCGCTCTCATCCCCATCCCCCGCGAATGCGAAACATGCTTTTTGTAATGACGTGGGTACGTCACGTCCTGCCTACCCGTATATTAGATTAAGTGCGCGAAACAGGAAGATTGATACAAGCCCTGACACGACACGTGTTCCCCGCGTCTTTTTCCGCTCACGACGGATTCATAAATCATCATCCCCGGACAGATACGTCCTTCTTTTGTCTATTAACCAAACTGCGGTCGTTCCACAATTTATAATTTTGCTTCGCGAAAGACGTCTGCTTGAGTCATTATTTAATAATAATCAATAAATCTCTTGTTTCGGATGCAAGCAGCAACTTACCTGAGAGAACCGTCTCATCTAGTACTCCCGTTTTCTGATGCAAGCAAGCGTCTTGCATAACTTACCTGAGATAAGAGGATTGTCTAATCCCGATTCGCGATTCAAGCGTTTTTTGCATAACTTACCTGAGACAAGCATCTTGTCTACACTCCAGACTATTATACAAATGTCTTGCATAACTCGAGACAAGCATCTTGTTTGTATTCCGCACCGTAGACCGTCTTGTCTATAACCCTGACTTCACTGCAAGCAAGTGTCCTGCGTAATCCGAGGCAAAGATCTTGTCTGCTTTCCTGATTCCGGTCTAAGTATCATACAAAAACCGAACCCAGACTATTATATAATACTATGTTTACTATGGCGTATTTCCGCCTGTCGTAGTTTTTCTCTTATTTCGGGAATTTTTCTCTTTTTTCTCCACGATCCTCTCCAAAAGTACGAGCTGACCGTTGGTTGGTATTACGCAGTGTCCGCCTGTGACGTCGACAATTCATCCTACGTACACCATCATCTAAGATACGTGTGATTAGCAATTGGCAACGTGTGTAGGCATAACAATTGGAACCCAACGTAACAGCTGGCCCCTACGTGGTTTACATGTAACAACCACTCTGCCCTTTTATTCCAACTAAGGGTCACAGTGTTTGAAAATAGTTTGCTTTGCTTTTTGATCAACAGTTCCTAGACTTAGAGGTTCTTGCTCGTGAAGTTGAATGAAAATATTTTGGTTTTTTTTTTTTATTGGAACAGCCTGTATCTACCGATGTCATCTCAAGCAGAATTAAATTTGGCATCTTTTTTTATGCAAGAAAGCATAAGAAAACATGCCGTCTAAATTTCACATCGAGAGTTGATGAATTTTTTTTAAATAACTCCGTACATAATACAGGAGATCCGCAAGATGCTAGTTTCAAGTTTCAAGTTGGCCAACCTAATTATTTTTCCGCATTTTTCACGACATTCAATTAATATACGCCCTTGTTCAGTGTGCTTATCGATTACGTACAACATGAAACCGACTGTGTCGTCTCCTTTCAGCGAACATGCGTCGCCTGAAGTTATTATTATTTACATAATCTCAAGGCTCGAGAGTATATCGGCATACCATCGCGACTACAGTCTGGGAGAGCGTAGGCAAAACTCGATGTATTAAAATTTGAATTCCTATTTATAAATGCGTTTTGTTTTGCTTAGTAAAAAGATATCCAACAGTTGGCTAGATTTTTTTTTGTTTAAATATTATAGACAAACAATGCTAACTGAGTTCTTTCTTTTTCGCTTCCCTGACCGCAACAGGCGCAAACGTCTTAGCTTCCGGGCATCGCATTCCAATTCGATAAGGACCATGCAAATTATAAGTAACCCTTTACGAGAATCTAATCAGTAAAATGGAACATTCCACTTACCGGGGCCGTTTTCCCGGCCCCACCTGCTGCAGCGGCGAATCTAGAAGCTGTAGCTCCCTCACAATGATACTGGGCATTGGGGAAGTCATCCTCACACGTTGATTTCTTATCTTCGCATGCATTAACCCCCCCATTCATCTGTGGATATGAAACCCACCCCTCCCCATGGATATTAGCATACTTTGCCTCTTAAGCATACGTTCTCAGGATCAGTTGATATCATCGACTGCGTGAGTGCCAAGCACCACTCCGTTCCGGTCCAATGACATCATCATGTCAGACCTTTCTGGATAGCTCAATGCCATCACCTGGTCAGGAATGCAATCAACCGAATTCCCACTCACAATGAACGCAGAATATAGATAATTGCTTTGCCGGTACCGTGCTCTTCATCGGCGCTGCTTGCACGTCGCGGCAAGAGCCCCGATACCGTGTGCTGGTGCACGGTACCATTCTCTGGCCAACGCCCCGGATCGCGTCCCGGACAATATTCTGTTACCAGAATACCTCCGTATAAAATCATGACCCTTATATCGCATTGCCAATCATGATGTAGGATGTATCGCCCTAACACTTCTGCCAGGTCATATTCTGCAAGCACCCTCTAGTTCATGCCCGGCAACACGCCGCGGTCACCACATACAAGACATCTCTAACAAACCATCGCCTCCTCCCGGCTAATATTTCATGGACAGCCCTCATCACTCATCCACTACCCATTTTAATCGCCTTACTTAACGTGTACCCTTCGCGCTAACCCTCGGAAGACTGTCGTTTTCCTTCCCGTTCCTTTGCTGCTTAGACTAAACACGCCCCCACATCGTATTACCAAACTAATAACGTAAACAAACATGCTAGTGCTTCAGAGATATCCGGAGAATGCATAAACTTTCTCAAATTCTAAACTTTTAAAATAAATAACTACAACATTTGCTTAGTAAAAAAAAAGTATTCAACTATAGAGTGGTGTTCAGTATAAAATAAACGAACATTTCGGGTTTCTTTTCAGTGAACAGAATGCCATCATGCAGAAACATCTTGGAAGAGACACTTTATCTCTCGGCCATCAATATCAAGAAAAAAAAAAAAAACATTTTTCGCAACACCTGACAAAACGTCATGTTCCGGCTGTTTACTTTGCGCCCTATTACCACACGTTCGCGACACGAGAAATTTTTTCTCCGTATATATAAGTCGGCCGCCCACGAAAAATTTATGAGGAATGACGCGACGTGACGGGGTCCCATGAATATGAATCGTGACCTCATCGATCCAAGAACCGAGCGACGCGTTTGCAAGGGTAAACAGGGGGGACGCGCAAAAACACATGCTGTTTAATCCGCATTCCGCATGCACCCGGACGGATTTAACTCGGACGCGGACAACGTTACGCGGCCTATGACGAATCGGTCGATGCGGAGAGTTGTGCAAACGTTATTATCGACGACAACGGGATGTATTGTGGTGGGTAACAAACGCGGATGTTGTTTTAGCTGGCGACTGTTTACACGCAAAATTACATCTTTGACGTAGCGAACGCTGTTACAACCAATCAAAAGCCACCGCGACGACGCATGTCGGTGGTGCTTTCGAAAACGTCGCAGTACCGCTTTGTTTATTTTAATTTACATTTTTATGAAAAATAAAATGAAAGTTCATAAATTCATTGATTTTTACAATACGCTTTGCTTTGCTGCTCTTTATAGTGCGGTAGTTGAATACGTATTTAGAAAATGTATGAAAGTTTATTTAATATATCTGTAAATCACGTAAGCACGTTTGTTTTCTCTGTGGCTCAGGCTGAGGGATGCAAGCAAGGAAGATGTTTGACAAGGACGTCATACAAATCAAACATATTTTTGTTTACGACATCGACCTTGCAGAAGGTTAATGTTAAACACTGACCTAATTTCGCACCGTCATTTAAACAGGTGGGCGTGTACGCGAGAGTTAGACCACCATCCACTCGTCAGCTATGCCAGCAGTTCCTAAACGGTTTGGTGAAAATCTGCCAATGCATTATTCTCGAAAACTTTTAGCTTCTTGTCGAGTGCGTATGAGTTCAATGATTGCCATTTATAGTGATATATTACAGTTTAAATATTTGCACACAGTAAAATTGCAAGCCCAATTAAGTTTCGTGCGTTTACCGCATTTCCCGAGCCTACAACCCGTATTGCATTACCAAACCACCGACAAAATAAACAAACCTGCTCGTGATTTACTTTCGGAAATTCTAAACTTTATTTACACAGCGACGATACATTATCGTGAAACAATGAAACAATAATATTGCGAGGCCCGGGTATTTATAAATCTGGTTGGCTACCATTCAAACTAATTAAAGGTGTAAGTCCGGCCGAATCATCAACTTTTTTTTTCTAAATAGAAAACATGATGATGCGTACGTCCGCCTTTCCCTTTGGCTGCTGGGTACCTTTCGCCACCGTCACCTCCCATCGACACGTTGCGTTCATTGAACAATAACCTTGAGTTTTCAATTATAGCTAAGAGGCAACAGTTATTTACTCACCGCGGTTTCACTCCAGCGGTTCGTATTTGCTCAACCAACCCTTTGGGTCTATTTACGATTCAAACTAGTGCCACCACCATCTCTGTTAACAGTACCAACCTTGGGCCTTCCAGACTCATTTCTGTTGCTCTTTCAAGTGCTTTACTTCTCTGAAATGTATGTTATTTCCACAAACACTCTAAACGTGCAGTACATATAGCTTTACATTTTTTTTATAGAGGTTTAGAGAATCTTCGAAAGACACCTTCGGTGTCATCTACACCAGAGGCGCGTTGGATTCACCCCGCCATTTCTGTACGGGGCGCCTACCAACTAAACTCCTTTCCTCTTTTGCCGTTCTGCGGAGGGAGGGACCGCCTCTCGGCATTTCTTCTCCCTCCGCATGTGCCTTGTAGTTCCTCCTCCTCTTTTCCCCATCCTCTTGTATCTTCATCCCATCCTCTTCTTTCCTCTTCTCACCCATCCTCTTCGAGTCTTCGTCCCATCCTCTTCTTTCCTCTTCTCACCTCTTCTTCCTCCTCATCCTCTTCGCTCTTTTTCCTCCTCCTTGGCCTCTTCGCCCCAAGTGCCTTCTTCTTCTTACTACATTGGCTCTAGCTGCCTTCTGCATTCTTCTTGGCATTTACCTTTCATTATATTCCTCAGCATGTCCATAATGGTCTCGTATTGCTCGTTTCCTTCTAATAAAAGGTCGGCCACATTTTCTTTGTTTACCGCCCCTATTTTCTGCTGCGCTCTCCCGCGCTCCTCTTGCCACCTTGGGGGGCAAATGAACAAAGTGTGTTCTGGGGTGTCGTTCTCTTCCTCACGGAACCAACACTTCGCCGAGTCCAGTTTTTTGTACTCCTTTAGGTACTTCCCGTACGCACCGTGTCCGGTGAGCGCCTGCGTCCCATAATAATCCACTTCCCCTTTCAGACTGCACCACTTGGCCACATCTTTGATGAAGACCTCGGCCCAGCCCTGGTAATCGTTCCAACTTTCTTGCCAGCGCCGCACAAGTTCATTCCTGGCCAAGGCCTTCGCGCCGTGCCCTTCTTTGTAAATTCTCGACCGCTTCTCTATCTGCAGTCTTATGGGAGGGATTCCAGCCACGACCAGAACGGGATCCGTCCTGTAAGCTGACGCCACCCTCACGGCTGCCAACCTGTTTGCTCTCTCCATCATTCGTACCAAATACGCGTATTTCAGTGCGTTCGTCCGTACTGATGCCGCATGCAGTATGATAGAGTCGCCAACAATTTCCTCTTCCTTGACCTTGGGCCTCCAACGTTCGGCATCAACCTGGACAGGGCCGCATACGCCTTGTGTGCCCTCGTTACTACTTCCTTTACGTGCGCGGTCATCCTCCAATCCCTTTCCAGATACACACCAAGGTATCGTACTTGCTTGTAGGATGTCACCCCAGCGTCGTCTATCCTCATTCTTAAGCGGGTGAGGTTTCTCTTCCCAACCAGGACGAGGATCTCAGTCTTACTGCCGGCCAGGGTCAGCCTCATTGAGTTATATGCAAACACACTCTACCCTACGTCTTGGTACTACCGCTTTGCCACCAATCTACTTTTCCATCTCTCTACGGTGGTTCCCATCACTGCACCTCCACCTGACACGTAAGGCTGGTGACAATTCCTCAGGAGAGTCGTTCGCTACATCGAGTCCCCAAGCGATCACCTTAGATCTTAAACAGTAAAAAGGGAGTTATTATCAGCATAACTGAATAATACCTCCCTTTTCACTCTGCGTTTGTACGGGCGATAACCCTTTCCCTTATATATCTTAAATAGTACGTCCTTCATTCTTTTAACCCTGTTTAATCCCTTCAGGAGTGGCCACACATGCACGACGTCACCGAAACCATCCCCGCCAACATAGTTTAACTAGTCAGCAGTCAAGTGATGTAGCTGTTCATTATATCCGGTCCCCAAGGGATTTTAAACAGTACGTTCTTCACTCTCGGTTGCGTTTTTAACCTTGTTTAACCCCCTTCAGGAGTGATGCAGTCGTTCGATAAATCGGGTCTCCAAGGGATTACCTTGGATCTTAAACAGTACGTTTTTCACTCTCGGCTGCATTTCTAACCCTATTTAACCACCTCAGGGGTGGCCACACACGTCACCGAAGCCATCCCCGCCAACATAGTCTAACTACTCAGCGGTCAAGTGATGTAGCACCTGCCACGCCCTGCCGAGCCTACATCCAGAGAAATCGCTCATTCATACCATGCAAGAAATCTCTACAAATCATGCAATTTGTTGCAATGGATAAACTTATCTCTGAAGCGTACAGCGTTTCTTATCCATTTCAGAGTGGCGTACAGTATTTTCTAAGTGCGTCTTGAGTATTGAGTATTGAGCTACATTCTAACTGTAAGTATACGAAAGCGTACCAGCCAACAAAGCGCGCTACAATTAATACTTTTTCCAATAAGTATTCCGCGCGTTTTACACAACGTTAATTAATTCGACAAACACTTATTCAGCGTGCGCATCGTTTAACTATATAAAATCGACTGTGTCTCTTGCCCTAAATTGAACCTGCATAGCTCGACCGATTAGCTTTTGTTTACATTTTCTTTTCTCAAGTGGCATCCGCAAACCACCGCGACCCAAACGGTCTGAGCTTAGCTAAAATTGATTAACTTGCTTAATTTCTTAAATTATAAATGCCTTAGGCTGGATTTCATAAATCATTTAAGTCAGGATTAAATTTAATGATGAGTTAGAATGAAACACCTATTATGACGTATAGCATCACAGTCCAATTAACCATTACATTTAATCGCGACTTAAATTATTCATGAAATCCAGCTTTATATTTTTATTTAACAAAAAATGTATCTAATAAAGGAGTATAAGAACAAATCTCATTGGTTTAATTAAGGCCGGAACGTCACCGTCGTCGTCTTTGGCATACATAAAACATAGCCGCCGACAGAATCGATTTTTAAAACTCGAAGCAACCGCAATGTTGGCTTAGTGAAGAACAGCTTAAGAAGTGTTCGTGACGTCGTCTCATATTTTTGAAAAGTTATAGCACGATCGAGAAACAGCCGTCAACATCGATCACCCCTCTGGTGGTGCTCTTTAGTTTTGGTTTCTTTTTTTTTTTTTTTGAGTTGAAGACGTGGACGTGTGTTATTTACTTCTTCTGGGGTAATCTGTTGCGTCCCCTGAGTTACGAGCCCCGCTCCTTCGGAAACGTATAAATTGTCGGCGCTCGCCGAAATCCTCCGTTATTTACGTCCGTGTGCATAAAAGATGAACGCTAACCCTGCAACTCGGTTTCACCACGGCGGCGGCGGACGTCGCCGGGGCGGTTAATTTATGGACGGGAGGTGTCAAAATGTATACGTAAGTTCACGAGAGTTACGACTGCAATTGCAGCCAACTTTCTTCGTGCTTGATGTACGTCAGCCAAATCAACTTGCGCACGTGACCGCTTATAAATAATAGCAGGTGTTAATCGGTGAGTTTTGCTAAAATAGTTAATAATCATGAATTCACTTGTAAATGTCAATAATAATTAAAACATGAGGTGAAATCTGCCCAGGATGTGTCAAGCTCAGTGGAGATGGTCGTGACCAAATCCGGAGGTACTGAAGACGCCACTTTGTTAAGTTTAAGGTTTTCGGAACAGCAAGGGCGATGCAGGCTCGTTTCCATACCTCGGAACGATCTTGGGCTCACCACCATTTGCCAAGTTTGTTTTTTTATTTTATTATAACTTAAAACTGAACTTCTCCAACGAAACCGACGTTCCGTTGCAATTTAAAATAGAAAATTAAACAACCTCAAGTAATCCCTAATAATAATAATAATAATGTTAGTGGCGTTTTGTTATTCAGTTAACGCGAGTCTTTATTTCAGTTGGCAGCAATGCTGGCGGTATTGGGAATTGTGCCAGGCGTAGCCTCCGTATCATGTAGCGCCTACGTATAAAGAAGCGTAATACGGAAAGGATTACCAAACAACAACAACAACAACAGTACCGACACTAAGTCTGCTGTTGTTGTTTCCAAAACATCGCAACGTGATTTGTTTGTCTTCTTCGAGCTCGTAAGCATGGCGAAATTTTACCAACACATTGAATTAGAACGAGGAGGAAAGTAAACGTCTGTCAAATCTGGGATACATACATACACAATAAATAAATAAATAAATAATAACGCATAAATTTAGCGCAATTGAAATCTAAACTCAGGGTGGTCTGAAACTATTTTAATTTGAGAAGCTCCGGTGCGAACCGATACTGTATGGGGTTCGGGTATAGTCGCCATCAAGTTAATCGAACCGATTGACAGTTCTGTAACCCTTATTACCAATGAAGAGTTTAAACAGCGACACCCTGCCATAACTTTTTGAGCTAACATTGTATTAGGATTGACAAATTGAAGCCAGTTTGCTACATAATAAGGCATCCTATGCAAGGCGGTCGAGCTTGCTGTCAGAGCATAATGAAGGTTTTAAAAGATTTTGTTGTGAATCGTTTTTGATTGCAGTGAAACCCTCGAGCAGCCTCTGTACAGCTGTTTCATCCCTGTGTAGCTCGGTTCCTTCGATTATCCTTGGTCGAACCGTTCTGGTTTGCAGTGGAACTCCCGAGCTTCGCTTCTGCTGATGAAGCCCCAAATAGGGCTGAAACAGTTACGCAGCGGCTGCTCGAGGGGATTCACTGGAATCAAAAACAAAAATGAATTTGACTCTTTCAAAACGCAAATTGAAAAAAGACTTCTTAATTCAATAAATAAACTAAAAATCCGATTTCCCTCCATTTTTAATCACGCAATCAACACTAGGTGCAGCGCTTCGACTTTTAACAAGCGGAGCGTCATGCCGTCAGGTAGGTTGAGGTTGAGGGAAGATCGCCCCTTATTTCCTCTTCGGTTCTTGAGGAAACTGCGTTCTTTCTGCCAGTTATTATTTACTTATTTCTGTATCATGATTCAAGTTCTAATATGTTTTAGTATCCTTGGTCAATAAATCATAATTATTTTTATTAAACCGAAGATCCAACCTCCCTAACTGGTTGATGGGGGCAGCTGCGGCATTTCCGCTCGCTTGTTTGACAGGTTCCTCATCAGAGTCCTTCCCGAATAGTACAGAGAACTTCCTTTTCATCCGACAAGCTGCGATAAACTACGAAGAAGCGGTTTCAAACACTTTCTCAGCGCGTTAGAATTGTCTGAATATATTATTAATTATTTAATTAATTATATTTATAATATTGATGATAAAGATGACCTCCCTTTGTTGTTATTTGTGAGACCTACCGAAATCAATTCTGAATCAGTTGTAAGAAGCCGAAGACTTCAACCTGTATAATGTTAAAAATATTTAATTTCTTTTTTGTCATGTAGACATTAAGAACTATGAGATCTGCGTCGAGAGTTAGCTTTCACGGGAAAAATAATATGATTGCTTATCTTTCGCGTATTCAATGCTATATAATATATTATAAAATCCTTAAGTTTTACAATTTAAGTTTAATTTAGCACGTACTGTCGACTCAGCTTTCTCGACCCAGGTCTGAGAGCGTGGGAAGTTTAGAAGAAAAAAAAAACGGCAAAATGACATTGTTACGCCATCTAGTTTCGAGAGCGTCTAGAGTAGAAGCTCAACCCTGGAACGCGAGTTTGGTAAGCAAACAGACCACGTAAAAACTAATTGCTGTAATCGAAAGCGCAATACATGTCTCTCTCCCCCTTTTTTTGTTAATGTTTTTGTGGATAAAGTTTATTTTTACATTATTCTACACGTCATTCTTTTTTTATGTATTTTGTTTTGTTTGTTTTTTTTTTCTTTTACTTTAATAGACTGGTTAAATTTATCAAACTCTTTTATTCATTAATTTTAAAATCACCCCTTTTACCTTCTCCAAGAAGTCTGAGGATAACGTCTACGTAGGAGAGAGACAGCGACAGGAAAGAGATTCGACAATCTTCAGAGGGACAAAACGGTACTGTTTCGACTTTTTTCTTTCGGGGAAGACACCGTCGAAAGTTCATTTTTGGCTCATTTCTCAAACTGTAGCCACCGAACAAGAAAATTGCTTTCTACAGCGGCCCGTTGGTAAAAAGAGCAGGTTGGGTTTTCTCTCTATGAGACGTGGGGGTGGTTTCGGTTTGTTCAGGGTGAAAGAGTTCCGAGTAAGTAAGTAAGGCTGACCACCCCCCTAAATTCTAAAGAAAAATAACCCGCGTCCGTTATACAGTTATTAAGATTTACGACTCGACGGTGACCTTTGATTATCCGAACACGCCATGACTGCAGAGGCGGCAAGGGGATCACAAAGGCGGCTTGCGTTTATTTTTTTGCAACAGGACAGACAAGCAGGTTTTGTTTCTATTAAGAACTTGGTCAGTTACGTCACGTGGTAGAACGGTAAAAAGATAAAATGTCCGACGACGGGGTTTATAGCACTTAAATTTGTAAAATCGTTGTGTACCGCTTTAGAATGCAACATAGGTAAGCAGACTATTTGTTGCATGACTAAAGACTATCATTTATAATCCGAGATACTATATCAAATGGTGGTAGAATGTGTATATCCTTCATATCTCACTCGCATTACCCTGCTCTGTTACAATATTGAAGTTAGTGGAATTCAGGTTTATACTTTACAGTCTGGTTTCACGTCTACCCCGAAATTTACGTAACACGAGCCGAAGCAAACAGCACCGGTAACAATGAATAACAGTGAATTAACTTCGTGTAATGTAAACGTGCTCATTCGTTCTGATTTATGGGCTCGGTACACGCGAGCGGAACCGCTCCGCAAAACATTCCGATTTGTTCGGCGGCGGCGTTCAGCAGCAGACGTCGAGTCTAGAAGAAAAGCCTTGTTCTGCATCCTGAGATTATTGCAGGCGGTTGTGATGTATTGCAATAAAAAGCTGGGCCCGTTCCGAGGACGACGACGACAACACATATTTGCTCGCTCCTTTATTGTTATTTGTAAGTGGCGCGCGCGCTCGGTACTTTCTCCACGCGACTGACGCGGCTCGTAATTGAAATCTGAATGTTTGAGGAAGCGGCTGATTTTCCTGGTAGCGAAGCTTTTGATGGAGGGAGTCCTTGTTTGTGAATTAGACGGATGAGATGCTTCCTCGGAATGAGATTTTGCAATCGAGCCGAGGAAATAAAACAGAACGACGACGGACGACTAACTGAACGAATTTTTATCTACTATGAAGCCCGATGGAAACGGAAACGAAAAGAGACGACAGTCAATATTAAAGACCCTTTATCAACTGGAAACCATTCGATTTATTATATTCTATGAAACCATCAAAACGTCACTAGAGATAAAATATGTTAACTGACTGCTCTTTCGAATAGTAAATCAATTTGGTTTTGATTTTTGATGAAAGAAGTTGATGACTTCCCAAACTGATTGACTTTAGAATCGTCGCTGAGTTTTATCAGTAGCATTTTCTGTCCGTACAAATCGTTCAATGACGTCGTTTCCTGTTTGTTGTGCTCTAATTGTATCAACTATTGTTTTGTTTATTAATTATGTTAACGTTTTGTTTTGAGGTTGGTTTCAACCGCGACGCAGAATCTTACATCCAAGCTCGACGTTTAAAATAAACATTCAAATTAATTCGCACGTAAATCTTGGAAAACGGATTTTTTCAGGGTGCTTACGCGCCCTTTTAACCATCTACGAGACGAGGTAAGCTGCCATGTTGGTTTTCACCATTTTTTTACGCGAGCGGTCGACCCAAACCTCATCTTGATGTACAACCAACGCTGATTCGTTAAGAGCGCCGTCCACTAAGGATCTTTACCTAAGTCGACCACCTCGCCTTTATACCTTGCGAGGAGTTATAATTGAAATAAAAAGGAGTAAGAGTCCTTTTCTTTTCTTTTTTATTATCACACCGAGAGTCCGCCGATTCTTGTACGTTTCGTTTCGTCGTCAGTTCCCGGAGAGCGTCGGGGATTTTGTTGCGCAGTAACGAGCTTATTCCTCGCTGTTTGGCGTTCTGCGGAAGGCTTGACTCGATCGGTCGACCCAAACTTGATTTTGATGCGTAACCGACGCTGATCCGTTAGGACCGCCGTCCACTAAGGATCTTTACCTACGACGACCACCTCGCCTCTTTACCTTGCGAGGAGTTATAATTGAAACAAAAAGGGGTAAGGGTCCTTTTATTTCTTTTTTATTACCACACCGAGAGTCCGCCGTTTCTTGTACGTTCCGTTTCGTCGTCAGTTCCCGGAGAGCGTCGGGGATTTTGTTGCGCAGTAACGAGCTTATTCCTCGCTGTTTGGCGTTCTGCGGAAGGCTTGACTCGATAGGTCGACCCAAACTTCATCTTGATGCGTAACCGACGCTGATTCGTTAGGACCGCCGCACACTAAGGATCTTTACCTACGACGACCACCTCGCCTCTTTACCTTGCGAGGAGTTATAATCGAAATAAAAAGGAGTAAGGGTCTTTTTCTTTTCTTTTTTATTATCACATCGAGAGTCCGCCGATTCTTGTACGTTCCGTTTCGTCGTCAGTTCCCGGAGAGCGTCGGGGATTTTGTTGCGCATTAACGAGCTTATTCCTCGCTGTTTGGCGTTCTGCGGAAGGCTTGACTCGATCGGTCGACCCAAACTTGATTTTGATGCGTAACCGACGCTGATCCGTTAGGACCGTCGTCCACTAAGGATCTTTACCTACGACGACCACCTCGCCTCTCTACCTTGCGAGGAGTTATAATTGAAATAAAAAGGAGTAAGGGTCCTTTTCTTTTCTTTTTTATTATCACACCGAAAGTCCGCCGATTCTTGTACGTTTCGCTTCGTCGTCAGTTCCCGGAGAGCGTCGGGGATTTTGTTGCGCAGTAACGAGCTTATTCCTCGCTGTTTGGCGTTCTGCGGAAGGCTTGACTCGATCGGTCGACCCAAACTTGATTTTGATGCGTAACCGACGCTGATCCGTTAGGACCGTCGTCCACTAAGGATCTTTACCTACGACGACCACCTCGCCTCTCTACCTTGCGAGGAGTTATAATTGAAATAAAAAGGAGTAAGGGTCCTTTTCTTTTCTTTTTTATTATCACACCGAAAGTCCGCCGATTCTTGTACGTTTCGCTTCGTCGTCAGTTCCCGGAGAGCGTCGGGGATTTTGTTGCGCAGTAACGAGCTTATTCCTCGCTGTTTGGCGTTCTGCGGAAGGCTTGACTCGATCGGTCGACCCAAACTTCATCTTGATGCGTAACCGACGCTGATCCGTTAGGACCGCCGTCCACTAAGGATCTTTACCTACGACGACCACCTCGCCTCTCTACCTTGCGAGGAGTTATAATTGAAATAAAAAGGAGTAAGGGTCCTTTTCTTTTCTTTTTTATTATCACACCGAGAGTCCGCCGATTCTTGTACGTTTCGTTTCGTCGTCAGTTCCCGGAGAGCGTCGGGAATTTTGTTGCGCAGTAACGAGCTTATTCCTCGCTGTTTGGCGTTCTGCGGAAGGCTTGACTCGATAGGTCGACCCAAACTTCATCTTGATGCGTAACCGACGCTGATTCGTTAGGACCGCCGCACACTAAGGATCTTTACCTACGACGACTACCTCGCCTCTCTACCTTGCGAGGAGTTATAATCGAAATAAAAAGGAGTAAGGGTCTTTTTCTTTTCTTTTTTATTATCACACCGAGAGTCCGCCGATTCTTGTACGTTCCGTTTCGTCGTCAGTTCCCGGAGTGCGTCGGGGATTTTGTTGCGCAATAATGAGCTTATTCCTCGCTGTTTGGCGTTCTGCGGAAGGCTTGACTCGAGCGGTCGATCCAAACTTCATCTTGATGCGTAACCGACGCTGATCCGTTAGGACCGCCGTCCACTAAGGATCTTTACCTACGACGACCACCTCGCTTCTCTACCTTGCGAGGAGTTATAATTGAAATAAAAAGGAGTAAGGGTCCTTTTCTTTTCTTTTTTATTATCACGCCGATTCTTGCACGTTACGTTCCGTCGTCGTTAGGGAGTTTTGTTGTGTGCAAGTGCAAATAGCTGGCCATGTATGGACTTACGTGGTTTCTTCGAAGGAGGGTAAAAGTTTGTTTTTTTTTTTACTTTAAATTTCTTCTCTAAACCATCACATTTTTTTAAATTTTGTTATTTGATTGAGTTTAACGCCAAACTTTAGTATACTCATACATGGGTTGAAGGTTCTCCTTTTTTCTATGCGTCCTGCGTTTTATTGCGAGCGGCTTGCGTTAATGATCGTCTTTATTTATTTATTATACAACCTGTGCGTAAGCCAACGCGTGAGTACTTCCGCCGAAGTCCCTTTTTTGAGTCCCGTAGCGAACCTCGCTTATAATAACCGACCCGGACATAGGTTTGCAACCGTCATATACTTTTTATGTGCCTGAAGAAAATAAGTTTGTTTAATACTTATGTTATTTTTCTTTTTCTATTTTTTTCTCTTCTGTTTGGGAGGTGATTCAGCAAAGGCGCAAATAAAATCGTATGAATTGCGCTTCTGATTATTTCTTGGTACGGTCCGTCAAATAACATCAAAAATAATTTTTATTCGTAATATAAAAACCCTCATAAAGTCCTCGTCGTGAATCCGTACTTCTGCCTTCGCGTGCATTACTTGTGGTGTTTCACTTTATTAATTTCGTTGCGGAGAAACGACAAAAAATCCCACTGTCAGTTGTTCAACTCGAAAATTAAGTGAAATTAAGAGATGATGAGACGTCGGGACACGCAGCGCGCCGGGGTGATTAAATATGATCACGCATTAATGAAATTTTACGTTGGCGCAAATTAGTTTCCAACAAGTTCTAATTGGGAAACTTTGTAACGAGCTCGGGCACGTCAAAGAATTAATAATAAACAATAATTAACCGGCAATCGTTATCGCGCCAAGTCGGGCTTAATTAGTTTCGCGTCTCGCGAGTTTTATTCGGATAGATTAACCCGATGGAAGGGAAGGTATCGATTTTCGACGGATTGTTCCTTTGGCGTTCACTTAATTTTTGAATGCTCGGATTCGTTTCGGTTCAATGGACTCGGAAAACCAACGACTTGTATAACTAAACTAATAGTACAATTTGTTGTTTAATTTATCGTCATAATCCGAAAATGATTTTAGATCACTGTTTAAAATGCCGAATTTTTATTCGTCCTTTACTTTACTAATATTCTCAGTTCTCATTTTGGTTCGGCTGAGTAACGGAAAGAAGGGGAAGCACGCTTATACAGACGCATTCTTCTTGCCATTATCGATACCGACACCGTTCGAGTGAAAGTTGTGTGTTATATCGTCCCGTGGATCTGTGTTTAATTATTGTTAGCAAGACGTATTAAACTATTAAAAAGATGCTGTTCGTTATCACAACTGTTTCCTTCTGTTTTTAATACACTATTATACACTTCTCTTGTGACTCCGGTGCAAGAAGTGTTGGTAAATAAACAATGAATGACAAATCTCACTTCTTTATTTTGTTGAGGATTCATTCTGGATCGAAAAAAATTAAAATTAAATTAACGTAAATTCTTCCACCTCGAATTCCGATGAAATCATCCCCGTCGTCATCGAATGCATAATGCAGTCTTCAATACGAGCTTCCTAATGTTTCACATTAATCTTATTCGCATTTTTCTTTTTTTACTTTCAGTTTTGCTTAAATAGCGAAAGCCCGCCGGAACTTCTTTTGCTCGGAATCTCGATGCCCCCCCATTTACATAAAGAGTAATGTAAATGTAAATATTTCAATTTAACTTGCGCGATAGTTTCTGTAGTTCGAGAAAGGCTTCGAGATGGCACTTCAGGGTGAAGGGATTTACTCCGTTTCGGAGGGTCTCTCGTTCTTGTTACCTTAACACGAAAGAAAAATAAAATTTTCTCTCTCTCTGTCGTTCCGTGACTTGATTAATCGAAAGACGAAATAAAATCACAATTTTCTCTCCCTGTAACTAAACAACTTTACGAATTAATCGAGAGACAAAAATGGTTGTTTGACAATAACGTTTCAGACATTTACTTTAACGATAGGAAGTGCTTTCTTTTTATACAAATTTTGATAGTTCAGAACAAGAAATTCGTTGGTTTTGCTAACATCACATCGAGGCAGCATCTACAGGAAAACGCTTCACAGTTAGTTTCTTATGTTATTCATTTTCATGTACTGTTTATTTTTTTAATTATTTGCATACTTTTTATAATGATAATAGCTACTCGGCGAAGCAAGGTAAGTAATTTTCCCCCCATTTTGTAATTTTATTAGAATTTTACCCCGCTGTTGGGGATTCGTGGTATACGGCTTTTGATTTTTCGTAGCTTACTCGGCGAAGCAAGGTAAGTCATTTTTCCCCCATTTTGTGATTCGTCTGCGTTCCACGTGCATTTATCCTTCACAATTGTCAATCCTATTTCGTTATCCCCGTTTTAGCCGCTGGTAGGTTACGGATTGGTGCAAGCCTCTTCGTTTCTTTCTACGTGTCGATTTCTGCTGAACGATGCGTAGGGGTGCAAATGTTGAGGTGGAGTTCCTTCACCTGAACGCGTATCGCACAATTCAGCGTACGGGTCCGAACATGCGCTTGTCATGGTCCTGAAATTTTTCGTTATTTATTGATCGGCGTCCCTCTACAAATTTCAACTTCAGAAATTTAGTTTAACGATAGCAAGTGCTTTCTTTTTATACAAATTTTGACAGTTCAGAACAAGAAATTCGTTGTTTTTTAGTAACATTACATCGAGGCAGCATCTATAGGATAACGCTTCACAGTTAGTTTCTTATATTATTCAATTTCATGTACTGTTTATTTTTTTAATTATTTGCATACTTTCTATAATGATAATAGCTACTCGGCGAAGCAAGGTAAGTAATTTTTCCCCCATTTTGTTATTTTATTAGAATTTTACGGCTTTTGATTTTTCGTAGCTTACTCGGCGAAGCAAGGTAAGTCATTTTTCCCCCATTTTGTGATTCGTCTGCGTGCCACGTGCATTTATCGTTCACGATTGTCAATCCTATTTCGTTATCCCCGTTTTAGCCGCTGGTAGGTTACGGATTGGTGCAAGCCTCTTCGTTTCTTTCTACGTGTCGATTTCTGCTGAACGATGCATAGGGGTGCAAATGTTGAGGTGGAGTTCCTTCACCTGAACGCGTATCGCACAATTCAGCGTACGGGTCCGAACATGCGCTTGTCATGGTCCTGAAATTTTCCGTTATTTATTGATCGGTGTCCCTATACAAATTTCAACTTCAGAAATTTAGTTTAACGATAGCAAGTGCTTTCTTTTTATACAAATTTTGATAGTTCAGAACAAGAAATTCGTTGTTTTTTGGTAACATCACATCGAGGCAGCATCTATAGAAAAACGCTTCACGGTTAGTTTCTTATATTATTAATTTTCATGTACTGTTTATTTTTTTAATTACTTGCATACTTTCTATAATGATAATAGCTACTCGGCGAAGCAAGGTAAGTAATTTTCCCCCATTTTGTAATTTTATTAGAATTTTACGGCTTTTGATTTTTCGTAGCTTACTCGGCGAAGCAAGGTAAGTCATTTTTCCCCCATTTTGTGATTCGTCTGCGTGCCACGTGCATTTATCGTTCACGATTGTCAATCCTATTTCGTTATCCCCGTTTTAGCCGCTGGTAGATTACGGATTGGTGCAAGCCTAAACGTTTCTTTCTACGTGTCGATTTCTGCTGAACGTGCGTAGGGTGTGCAAATGTTGAGGTGGAGTTTCTTCACCTGAACGCGTTTCACACAATTCAGCGTACGGGTCCCGACATGTGCTTGTCATGGTCCTGAAATTTTTCGTTATTTATTGATCGGCGTCCCTCTACAAATTTCAACTTTATATTTACACAGAATTTATCGTAAAACATAAAATTCATTTTATACAAACAGCTGTTCGTTTTCCGCATGATTAATGGCTCCGAGGCCGGCCGCGATCCGTCGCGTTTTTGTTTTTAATTTCGCTACAACAAAACGTCCAATTAAAAATTAAAACAATCTAGTTTTCGGTGAGTTATCGCTCGCGTTTATTTTCGCCGACATTCAATTACGGCCGCCGCTTTGTGTCCTTTGTGCGCGTCTGCCAGCACGTGTCGTGTCGTCCGTGATTTTCACCACCACAAAGCGCACAAAGCAAAACAATCCGCTGGCATTAAATACATGTAGGCGAAACGGGTTTTAATAGATAGAGAGGGAGGACGAGGCGGGCGTGATATCGACGAGTATTGTTCGGGGCAGGAGAAAAAGCTGAGGGTAATTAGACGACGCCAAAAAAAATACATAACAGGCGCATTGTGATCCGAGCAGGAAATCGATAGATAGCCGGCATACAAACAGCCGTGAAAGAGCGTCATTAAAAACCCATCGAGCATCGCGCGTACACATATGCGGACGATGCGGATGACACGGGTGACATTATCCCTCGCGTTCACGTCACCATCTCATCAACTACCCCGCGTATCAAAATTAACACGAGCGCTTCGATGATTAATTTAAAATTTGCGTTGTGTAGGTACTCTTTGTAGCGGGACGGATACCGTCCCGCATAATCCCCGAGCGAAACTAATTTCAAATAATTAATTGCGCTACATTGTGCCTCATTTTAAAACACGCCGCCGCCGCCGCCGCCGCCGCCGCCGCCGCTGCCATTTGCGCTGTTCGCACGCGTACAAAGATGAATGTTCCTGGCGAGTTTTCGGCGGAGTGATTGTCTGAGGTGGGAGAACAACGAGCGTAATTTGTTCCCCAAAATGGGAAAGTATAAATTTTCCCGAAGGGTAAAATTTACCCTGTCAAACATGTTGAATCGGGATGATTACCAACACCGAACTCCTAAATTAGTCGTAGCGTGCGATTCCTAAGTCCACCAGAAAACGCAATCTCGTTAGGAGCTCTGCACATGCATAAACTCAATTCGCGGTGGATGGCTGGCTAACTTTATTAATTACAAATTCACGTCGAGGGGGCGACGTGCATCGTGAAAGCTATTTCGCAGCTTTATTGCGTTTCTCAGTCGCCCTTGGAAATAACCGCGCAACAAGTGGCGTATTACATCGCAGAGTTTCGACGTCCCCGGCGGCGACTTTCCCAATTCGACGATTAAAAGTTATTAGAAAACGCTTGCTTTTCAGCGATTGCGATCGATTATGACCGACGAGGTTTAAATTATTCCATAAATCATCGCTTTGTACTAGAACGTAAAAGAGTACTACGGCAAGATCAAAAAGTTCCAGGTTATTCAAACAATTTATACGGACATGCTATGTGCTACGTATTCGACTTTGATGCTTTATTTGAAACTCTCGCACGTCATCGATCGACGATCCAGTCAGACGTTTAAATCAGTCACAGACTATTCACTACAAGGGTCGGTATTTTCGTTTTTTGTGTAAACTTTAAGAAATATGAAAGGCTGAAGTTAAATTGCAAGGAGAGCAGATAGATAGTTTTTGCATCCTGATTAATTTCACCCTAAACATTCTTATTTAGTAGGTTTCCTTAATTCTTATTCGTTGAATTCCAACCCGCGGACATCATACTTTATCTGCGCAATAATATGCTAGTTTATCAAATCAATCACGTAGTACATTCATAATTGTATTCGCGCTTACAGCAGACATCTTGCGTTATTGATACGGCCGCGGCGTCAACAGAGTGTGCTATGACTCTAGCACAATTCCGCACTAAATTAGAAACCTGTAAATTACACACGTAAGTTTTAATTTGTGTCATTAACGTTTTTCGTTGCAGCTTTCTTATGGGCCGGACGTATCTGTTGATGTTGGATGTATTTTTTCTTCCGTTGGGCATATGTGTTTCCGTTGGGTATCGTTATTATAGTTTACACTCTACCGTTGGACATAATTCCCGTAGGATACAGCTCTTTCCTCTTGAGCCTACCTTTAGGTTTAACTTTCCGCTGGCAGTCCAAGCCAACGCCAGGCACCGTAACGCCAGCCGTTGCAAAACGGAGCATTGCGGAAGAAGCTAAACCCGCTGGGAGCCTGAGGGTGTCACAGGGTGACACATCAGATGAAAAAAGCGCGTTCGGGAACACATGGTTTCTTTACTTTTGACTTGTATCAGTGCGTGTACTCGAATTGAACTGAATTGTTTGTTTATAAAGTCAAATATTTACCACCTGCATTCTGATTTCAATAGATTACAATTTCTTGGAGTTTGCTTATTGAATAAATGCGACCTGTTATATTTATATATACGAATTGGTTTAATTGATATGTTAGCGAGAAGATCCATTCGTAGAGATAGACGTTTCTGGATTGACAAGGAAGGATATCTGTAGGACAACGTCTCTGGCGCCCTTAAACAAATCACCTCGAAGTCTGACACGCACCCATCCCCATCTGAGCTAGGTATTCCCGCATACAGTTGTACGCATTTCTTGCTACTCTCAGATAAGTCAAGGAAGATCTAGCAATTAAACTATGCCTCTCTTATGTTTAAATAGTATTGATAGATAATAGTATCAGAGATTAGAGTTTTACATTTTCTGTGCCAATTTTCATCTGCTGCAGCTGGTAAGAGAGGAAACCAAGTAACCAGCCTGCTGTTTTGCTTTAACCAGGACAAGTTCCCTGATGTTCAGATACTACGTCAAAGCAAACTGCTTTAAAAAGGCAGTTTGCTTCGACGCCGGTTAAAATAAACATTCAATTTAATTCCCGCGAAAACCTCGGGAAACGCAGCGGTAGGCATTGCAAATGACTGTGAAATCAAAGCAAAAAAATACAGACTCCGGGCCGATCACTGCTTGTTAAAAGAAAGTAGTAAAGAAAGAAAATGAGGATCCCCGAAAACTGTTACCAGACAGTGACTGTCGCTTAAGAGGAACGGGCATAGAAATCGAGGCAAGTTACCCCGCTACGTAGATGGTCCGAAAAAGAGGAGAAAAAAAAAAACTATGTCTCCACGTGGTCGCGGACTGCGGAAAATGCTTCAAAAATCCGAAAACGGTCCCTTCCCCGGGGAGAACCGATACGTAGGTGTAACTAATCCGAAAACCAATCGTCTTGGGTGTTGTCCAAAATGAATAAAAAACAAACGACGAAATGGTGACCACAAATTAAATATTCGAAATAATTTAAATCCAGTCTGGTAGGCAATGTCCAACCTCGATGATTCGTCAGGTTCACATGTCACGTTTCCGTCCAAGATTGCATTTCGACGAACGAAACAGTGCATTGGTTTATGTACTCGTGTTAACCCTGTGTTAATGACGTGCAGTTCGGTTCAACCACTCGCACTGAGAGGCTGCTGATACCATTAATTACTCGGGTAATCGAAATATTTCTTTGGGTAGATGCCGACAACAAAAACCTAATTAATGAAAAGAAAGAAACAGACATTGCGCACAGAAATTGCTTGTCATAAGTTGTTACAGTTTAATTTCCCTGTTTATTTTTAGCAGTCACGATCTGGTTGTCGACAGGTGGCGAAACTGCTGTTTCCGTTTTGCACCTTGAAATCACAACGTTTTCATTGCGTCTTGAAGTCAGTTTTCCAATAATGTAATCTGTTTGGCCGACATCTTCGTTAGAGGATTTGTTTCCTTCAATGTCATTCGGCGTTTCGTCATCACAAAATACAGATGCGTGAGTATTTATTGGGAATTGTTGCCACCTAGTGCAAGATTCTGTTGTAAATATAGTGTAAATGAAATTCTTTGTGCTTCGTATATCCTATGATTTGTCGGTTAGCAAAGCGTATCGAGCGGAACACCCGTGTTTGCAATAAACGTGAATGTAATTCGAGTGACCCATGCTTACATTCGATTTCTTTGTTTCGACAGGGAAGTCCGCTTCAAATTTCACTTTTAATTTTCGCCTGCCCTTTCTTCGTTTCCGACATTTCTTACCGTTGGTCGTCCACCCGCATTCGACGGCGAGAACGTTCCCCCAAGTCGTTCGGGGAAAACACGCGGTAACAACCGTCTTCTTTTGGAAGGTCACTCAACGATACTAGCGATGCTCCGCTAGTTCGACAAACCGTGGCTAGGTGTCTCCATTACGTCTGACGCTCGGACGCAATCTGACAGGTGTTTGACGATCAACTTCCAAACAACAGTTTCCAACAAACGTAACGTATTGTTTTACTGTCGCCATTCGGTTAATGCATGCGTGTATATTACGCAGATATTTCGGCACTTGTATGTGCATTGGATTTATTTATCGCTTCGAGTAATTTCAAGTTACGTTTTGTTTGAAGATAACATAACAGATAGCCTTTAGGAGGTAAGCCACAGTTGTAACTCTGCGTACGTACGTGTTTGGCCTGTTTGATATTATCAGGCTTGTGTGCCTTTGTAAGATTTAATTTGTTTGAACTTTTTGAGTAAATATACGAATTAATAAGTACGAATAATTGTTGTATTGCTGCGACGAACGATTCTTTTGAATACAAGAGTAGTTTATACTCCTGGAAATTTTCCGAAAACTTGGCGCACGCTGTGAAACTTTGGGAGGCGGTTCCGCAGTGTCGTATCATCAGCTTGGGGGGGATGGGAGTAATCTGTCTGGTGCTCTTGCTAACTGAGCTTTTAGTTCGGGACAGCTGATTGTCTTCCTCGGCGCTGACTTGCAAGCAACAGTTTTCGTAAATTTCACAGGAGATAACATAACTTCATTCAGGTTGTATCAACGTACCAGTTAGCAACCGTTTTCGTAAATTTAACAAGGGATAACATAACTTCATTCAGGTGGTAGCAACGTACCTGTTAACTGAAGTTGTCAGGTTCTGAAAAGCATAGATAAATGATTTGTTTTGGCCAGAATGCCTCTTTCAGAACACGTCTTAGCGTATTCTGTTTTACAGAAATCATCTAAGCGTCGTAGCTAGATGAAACAACAAAATGGCTAAGAGCCAATACTATCGAGGGGGAGGATTATGTTGAACAATTTTGCGTGTAACGAAATTTTGCACCGTAACACCCGGAACTATGTATTTACTTTTTTAGAATTAGGGATGGTTTGCCTCGAAACTGTCTACTTTAGGTCGGGAACTATTCCATATACGAGACTCTGGTGGTCCCGGTATTACTTGCTGTACAGTACAAGACTGTTAGCCTTGAAACTACTTGCGTCTGGGTACGAAATTGTTGACCTCGGAACCGCTGGTGCTAAAACCTTAATCTCAGATAGAAGAAACAACTAAAGCAAGAATGAAATAAGAAAAATATAGAATACATAAAATTAAGGAAAACAACAAGCTCCCTCATAATGATATTGGACACTGGAGAAGCCATCCTCGCACGTTGACTTCTTATCTTTGCATGCATTGACCTCCATGTTCACCTGCGAATATGAAATCCACCCCTCCCGTTGGATATTAGCATACCTTGCCTCCTGTTCATGAGCTCTCAGGATCCATTGGTGTAACCGCCTCCTACAGTGCCTCCAGCATTTCGTCTGAGCACGGATATGCACCAAGTCATGACCGTTCTAGGGAACACGATCCCCGCAAGGTCAGGCATTCAGCTAGCTATTCTCCAGCATCGTAGGTCCCTTACAGTGCTACTCCACTGGACCGATCCCCGACAACTGTACCTGAGAGGTCACCCAGAGACGCCTGCCAACGTCTCTGCACTTCTCCCATGTCGCCGGTCCCCTACAGTGCTACGCCACTGGACCGACATCGATATTCACTCGAGAGCCCGATTCACCGTCACCTTGACGGCCTCGCAAACCTCACCAAGTCAATCACGAAATACTTTACCAGATGGCCATTTCAAGGCCGATGTTGTCTCATACTAAAACATCCCCTCCTTCAGGCTGATATTTCATTTACAGCCCTTACCAAACATCCACTACACATTTTAACCACCTACGCGAGCCCGTACACATAAAGACGAGTACCCTATCCGGTAACCCTCGGGAGACTGCCCTTTCTTTTCCGTTTTCTGTGCTGCTTAGACTAAACACACGCCCCCATATCATATTACCAAACTAATAACGTAAACAAATATGCCAGTGCTTCAGAGATATCCCGAGAATGTATAAACTTTCTTAAATTCTGAACTTCTAAAATAATTAACTAGAACAGAGAGCATTTGCCTTCATAAACCGAGGGATCGCATACGATCCTTACGGTTTACCAACTGTGCAGAAGCCAATGGCGTGCATTAAGTTGCACAAATCGACTAATTATATCTTCTTCCGACACCCACGTCTTTAAGTCCCCGTCTCCGACGCAGTTTATTAATTTCCGCCGTCGTTTTTCCTCCCGTCCTCTCCTCTCTTTTGTCGACTTATTTATGTTGTTCATCCGCGCGCAATATTTCAACTATTACGCCGTCGGTCGTAGACGAGAGAGCGGCAGCAGTAAAGATAAGCCTGATGGATCTCTAAAAATAAACGTCGAGCCCTCGACAATGAAAACACTTGCCCGCCTTCCAAACGTTATAGCACATAACTCGATGTCCGGATTTACGGCGTGTAAAGTCACTTGTAAATTTTACGAGAGGGGAGAGGTGAGGGGATCTACTGACCACTTGTCGACTTGTCGTCTTGTGTTACAAATTTATTTAATCTTCTCATCTAGGAAGGTTCCACAGAACGTACAGAACGGAAACCTTACTTGGGTATTATAACGTCTAATATAACAGATAAAACAGCGACATCTTACGCTCGCTTTTTGACCTGACATTGCATAATAATAATATAACATCGACTGCGACGTTGTCGTTAAGTTACGTTTTCTTTTTCCGCCGCCGTGATGGCTGAAGCGTGACGGGGCGCACGACACGAATGATATAAAACATTCTTCCCCCCGGAAGGACGGGCGAGCTTATTCCGGCGCCGTAATTGCATTTTTTCGTTTTCCTCGGGATCAGACCCTCATGCGACGTCGACGACGGACGCCCAATATGCGAGTATATTTGTCGAACGACCAAATGACCGAATCAAATCTCGCCCGCATGCTTCCATCGAATGCGTAAATAGGGCACACGTGCGTAAATAACGAGGATATTAACCGTCCACGGGGTTATCATGGGGGGGTGTGGGTGGACGAGGGTTCGCCGAAATTGCTATAAATGTCACCATTCTTCTTCAAGTAACGTAACCGCTTTCTACCTCTACCGTATTAATCAAAATGTTGCAATGCACCTGCAACAATATCAACAATATCACGTTCTTACTGTATAAGTTGTTTTTTTTTTTTAATGCGTGCAAATGAAATGCGTGTATTTTTTGGTGGCTACCGTATCATAGTCAAAAAAATGTAGGAGGTACCTCTAGTTTGGAACTGCTGAAATGTGCGAGAAAGAAATATCTAGCAAGGTCAATGACGCCTTCCTCTATAGTCGGATTGATTACGCCCACTGATACCACACCCAATCATCAACGCAGCGCTTTTTTTTATCTGTGGTGTTTGCCCAACGGGGTCCTAACTCATAGACTTGTCAGGACCTCAAGGAGCGGAAGTGTATTTTGGTGTATGTAAAGTGTTCCACGGCTTTGTTAATTCCAAACCTCCTCGCCGTTGGAGAAGGAGAAGCACTGTTGAATTTTCTCCCCAACACTGAAGGATACCTGAATTGAGTAACGACCCCCGAGAAAAATCTCGAGCGGGTGCGAACGCACGACCTTGACCCGATTGCAAGGCCCGGTCCCTTATCACTGGACCTCCTAATAATAATCACTGATAACGTTTATTATTTACTTTATTTAAAATTTTAATTCACTGAGCGAAGTAATGTTACATTTTTTGTTTTACGATGTCACTATCTATGAATGAAACCCAAAAATTTATGTGCAAATTAGGCAAGCGCGTTAAAAATGTTTTTCCTTCTCCCTTTTACGTAAATAAACTTTTGCCAATCTCGTTGCCTATCTATGAAAGTATTACACTTACGGTTTGTGAAAATAAAATGTAAATATCAAAGTTTGATAAGTAAAAGTAAAATTCATATGGAATACGAAATTACAATTCATTTGTACCTCTCTTTGAACTTGTCCGGCAATAACGAACCACGTGCAATATTCGCAGCTTCTCGATGTGAAGTAATTTTTAATTTGAAAATACTTAAAATTGTAATTATTTGGATTGAAGTTACATTTACATACTTCAATAAATCCGGGCGCATTGTGAAAACGCGTTTAAAACGCTTTGATTGACCGGATGATTTACGACATCGTTCACTGACCTATCTTGGCGTTGTCATTCAAGGGGCGGCCGCGCGGGCGAGAGTTAGGCCACCTTCCACTCACTCATTAGCTATGCTGGCAGCTCTCAAACGGTTTGGTGAAAATTCGCCGCTGCATTTTTCTCGAAAACTATTCACTTTTTGTTAAGGACATACGAGTTCAATCGTTGCTCATTTATGGTGATACACAGTAAACTAACACACGGTGTTTTCTTAATTAAAAAAGTTTCCATGCATGACAGTGTTACGTGCACATTTTGATTTAGCTGCATTACTTTGTTCTGTCCATCACTGGCCCCGGTGTGTCAGCTAAACCAGGCCATTGCCGATAGTTTTTGTGCTAACTCAGGACGGTTTTTTTACTCTTTCGAAACCTCTCTCGCTCTCTGTTTATTTATGTCAGTTTCCGTATAATTCGCCGTCTTTATTCTTCAATTCGCCCGTTTCATCGTGTGATTTTCCAAAGCATTATCTTGCGGCCATCTTCAATCTTCATTGCTGCCAATATAGTTCGATACTTTAACGGCAGAATTGCTAAGAGTTTGAAGTTAATTCGAAGACTACATTACCTCCCCCCCCCACACACACACCTGTTAGCCCTGCGAAATAAACTGTCCTAAAGCTTAGTGTTCGTTTTGCACTTGACGGAACCGTAGCGTCTCTTTTTCACTCTGATCACCTGGGGGGAGCTGCTGGTTCTCTTAACATTTTATGGACGCTAGCTAACCCAGAGGCGAAGTTTATTTACCTTCGCGTACATAACACTCAAGGTCAGTTGATTCTGCCGTACGAAACCGCTGTCGGTTTCTTGTTGAACTGACTTGGTAAGTTTTCTTGTTTTTTTTTTTCTGAAATTTTACTTAAGGTTCTTGTTATCTTGTAGGCAATTTGTGCCCCGCCGCCTTTTGCAGACAGCTTTCGTCGAGGTGTTCTTTTCTTTTTAATTGAGAACTTGTGCAAGCTTTGTGCCTGTTAAGTCTCTAGTTGTTGTTACTTACCATCTGCTATTCTTGCTATTCGTTACGATACCACGCTGCGGTTGGTTACCGAACTCTATATCTGTGCGACCTTCGCACCCTGGACACCTTCACTACGAGGTAAACCCTTTCCGTTGTTCGCCTTTCGTCGTGGATGATCGTCTCTCCAGAACGTACTTGAATTTGAATCCCATTAATTCAATTCACGTTGTGTATTTTTGTCAAATTATTCAGTTTTGTCTTATTATTAACAATTTAATTCAACTTAATTATTTTTAATTCAGTTTATTCAAATTTAATCGTTAGTCCTCTTGCTTAGTTTTGAATAATTTGAGATCACTGTCAGACAGAAGGAAATTTCCTTACGTACGTACCAGTTTACGTTCGTGAAATATTTTAAGACACTTTTGAATTTTTTTTTTCAAGATATTTTACTATTTCCTTGCTGCGCTTCATTGAATTGTTATCTTGGATGCCTCCACCTTAAAAAAAAAAATTAAGGTTAATTTGTGGTTGGATGTATTAGCTACCAGTGGGTATTTGTACATACTTCAGTTGACACCTACCGGTAATTAATTTTAAATATTGTGCTTTTGTGGAATTTCCTTTTTTTTTCTCCACGACCTATCTCTCCGGATCCCTCGAGCTTGCCGCTGGTATCACACCGCGTCGTGTCCCTCCGCGACGACAATAATTCATCAACAGGGAATCCGATGTACACGCAGATAAGAACTGCTCTGTTCTATGTACACGCGAATCAACGTGGTTAGGCCCAACGTGGTTAAACGTAACAACACATTAGGGAAACCCCCGAGGAATTCTCCTCGCACGTGCCGGAACGCTCCATCTGGCATTGTAACGCCGGCTCACTGGCCCAGAATAATTCCAAATTGCTAAATAAACCCAACAAATTTCACGCTTCACCTCCGCTCCGTCATAAGGCAATAGTAATGGCGGCTGATGCCCAAAATCGATGGTCCGCAACTCACATTGTTACTTAATATTCCGCCCAATCTATCCCCGGCCATTACACGAGCGCCGTTTTCTGTTTTTATGAAATCCGCATCGATTTTAGATTAGGCGAGGCCTCACGGCGCGGCGGCGGGCGTCCTTCCGCACCCGAGAGAGGAAGGAAGAGGAGACGCAATAATCGCAAGGTAAAAAAGCCTAGGTACGTACCGAAATGTGCCTGCCTTGCTCTTGGAATTAGATGCCGCCGCCGCCGCCGCCGTCGTCGCCTTTAACAGCGAGAGTCGAGGTGATTTAGTTATACGCCCTAAAATCGGGCGCTTAATAGTAGTGCGAAAAGTTAAAAGTTCTGAAACTATAGTTAAGGGGCACTTAAAGTGAATTTGTGTTCTTGCTTTAGTCTTGGAGTGTTACAAAAGGAATTAAACTTAAGGCGGCGAGAACTTCACAATGCGGACTGCGCGCGAACTGAACGGGAACTGATTTGTTGGATTCGTTTGATAATTTCAAAATGAATCAACGTAATGTAAGTTAAGTTGTAAGAGTGTTTCAAAGATACGCGAGCATTTCAACTACGACGTCAAAGTTATATGCATGACAATAGTCGCTTTCCTGTTTCCCTTTTTGCGCAACGCGCAAACTACTTCACCGTGAAATAAATTGTCGTAAACATACAGCGACACATTCATATCTCCTTGGTGTTCCTTGTGATTAAAATCTATTAAATACGATAAAAAGTTTGCATATTTTTAATTTGTGACGACTCAAGAATCAAATTTTTGAATGAACGCAGAAGTATTCCAGCTGCTCAGTAAGTGAAATCGCTTGCAAATTCGCGTCTCAAAATAAAATTATTTAAACACCACCTCACTGTCTTTCTCGGGTTCGTCTCGAAGTTACGAGAACCGACGCCGAATTTGCTGGAATGTCGCGGCAAGTATAGGCAGCAGATCATTCGTGCCTGGCTCACGGGTGGCCTACCCGACAAAATTGCAAACTTTCACAATAATATTGTTTCCACCCTGTTACGATCCCTTAGGTACTTTTCTTTCACGTTCGTTAACCTAAGAGATTAGGTTTGCAACGTGAGCAGACGACTCCTCGGTCCATCCACGCTAAACCCGTGTCAATAACCGCACCTGTGAATTGCAACTAAACGATAAAACGCGCGTGTAAAAACCGAAAGTAAAACTAATTTAGAAAATGATTTTTCAAACATGACAACATGGCCCGATTCGGTCGTCTCGAACAGCTTTAAGGACAGGTTTCATAATCGAACTAAAGGAGACTTTAAAATAACAGACACATTCCGATGTGTAAATGACTATGTTTTCGCATTTGTTTTGACATCTGTCTGTGACTTTTATTTTAAAGTCTACTTTAGTTTGATTCTGCAACCGGCCCTAAACCTTTTATACAAAGTAACTAAAAATCTTCAAATACCTTAAGGTAATGGTACTAGTAAACAAGTTAATGAATTTCGCTGTAATTAAAATTCGCCTTCTTTAAATTAGGCGACAGTTTAATTATGTCGGGCTGAGTCTCTTCTCGATTCGTCATCGCGATGTGGTTACAATACAGTCCGTTCTTTAATTAGAACACCGAGCGTTGCTTTTTAATTCCGCCTTTGAAAGCGTGAAGTTGAACGTTATTTTTAATATAGGACTGTATTAACCCATAAAATTATGGAATAGTTTACGATGACTTACATAAATGCTTCTGACATACAATCAGACTGGTCTTAGAAAAGCCAAAACCGTAAATGTCAAAAAAATTGGTGAAACCTCAAGGAAAATGTGTTTTCTTTTAAATCGTCACAGCTACAAGAATTTATTAAAAAGAAAAAAGTTTGAAAACAAATAAAGAATTCGCCTTTGCTTTGTTAGAAGTTAGAACCATCGAATTTATGATGTGGCCGCCATTTTTGCTCCAAATTTAGGCGGCAAATTTAAACTAGAAAGTGTGGAATATTTGTTTATTTATTACATTTTATTATTATTATTTGTTATCGTTTTTTTTTCTAAATTCAGTTCCTCATTCATTTTTAATTTGTCAAATCGTTTTGTCTACAATAAACATAATTTATTTACATCGAAAACTAAAGAAAAAAAATTGTAAAACGGTAGAGACGAAGAAAAACAAAAAAGAAAGAAAAGAAAAGTCAAAAATCGTAGCTTTGTTTCTTTCTTTATCATGCTCACTACGCTTTATTCTTCGAGAAACAAAAGACAACATCAAAAATACAAACGAAAAACGAAAGAAACCAGTTCAACTTGATTGAAGAAAATTAAACTCTTATAACATTGAAAAAAAATCGATATTTTGGGGGCCTTTCGGCCCCCCCCGGTTAAAATAAAAGCAGTTTTCTTATCACCACGACAATTCCCATGATCATGAATGAATTTGTTTTTGTTCGCAAATACATTTTTACATATGTACATCACGCACATTGTATCTCTTTCTAAAACAGTTAAGGTTTCTGTAGCAGGCAGATAAATTTATTTTAAATAAATTGACTTTAATCTCAAGGCCTAAAATGATTTTAGTATGGCAGAGTTCCGACAAGAACCGACACTGTACGGGGTTCGTACACAGACACGGTTATTATACCGTGATTTTATTTTAACATGAAACATTGCTGTTCATGTTGCTACAGAAACTAATTCCAATTTCTAAAAATATCGATCGTCGTCGTTAAACTTGTCCATTTTATTTTGGAACATCTGTCAAGCGATGACAGCGAAAGTTTTTGAAAACTTGTTACGATGTTTGTTTTGAATTAAAGAATTCCTGTTTTCCTTACGTTTTAACTTTACTTATTTCAGACAGGAATATACTTATCTAATGTAACTGAAAAAGTCGCTATTATTATTTTGTAGTACAAGTATACAGAAAGTACTAATAATAGAACAGATTCAAGACAGCAGTTCTAGTTTAAAAAGGACAGTTTCATTTACAATTTGTAAACGTTGCTATGGATTCTCAGATTCGTACAGCAATATTTTATTGAAATTGACTTGTTCAAAATTATTTTAGTCCGAGACTGAGTTCCGGCAAGAACCGACACTGTACGGGGTTCACGTATAGATACAGTTAATGGATGTCGCTAGTATTAGCAATCGAACGCAATCGAAAGATGAAATTGAATTGTTTAAATTGAGAATTGAATAGGCTTATGCAAAAATTGTGACTAACGGAAGAAAGGCAAGTTTCGGTGTCAACATCAAGGAACAGAAACTACAATAACGCTTATTCAGGTATACCACAACAAATACATCGAATAACTGTACCCCAATGAACGATATTGCTTGGTGTTGACTCCATTAGTACCGAAATTGCTCTCACAATAATTATATAATTATTCTAATCCGAACAATTTCGAATACAAGAGCGTACTTTCTGAAACTATATTACAGCAAAAGTATCGAACATTATTCGTGTTGAAATACAGTCGATTCACATGCATGAGTGTTCTGAAACAACATTACAGCAAAAATACCGAATCGTTGTCATTCCACAATTCAGGGAGATGGTGTTTAACTTTGCGTCGTCTGTAACGACACGATCTAAACGACCAGAGGCAGAGTTTTCCTATTCTAATTACATTGTGAGTATCATTTAATATTCTATATTATTATATTTAAGTAAAATCCGACAGGAATGAAACTTATATTGAAAACATCAAATATTTGCAAAATTAAATTATACGAGTTATAAAAATTAATATTTTAAAAATTCTTATCATCTTGTAGACTTTCACTTTAACTAACTGTAGTTGTTAACGGCCTATAAGAAAGACTGAAATCACGGCACCTCTGCCCCACCTTCATACTCTAAATTGTATACAAAAACTTAACTTGTAGAATTGAACGTAACCTCAAATTAGAAACAAAATTCTTTTAAATTTTAACTTCAAACCTCATACTAACGCTAACCCTATTAAACTGAAAACTTAATTTTATCCGACGTAGGCCACGAGGTGAGACCCAAACGTAGTGCCTCAACCTTCAACATGCTGAGCTTTGAACCGTCAGACATGTTGGGTGTAAACCGCCGCTTATTGCCTCTTCGGTTCTTTAAGAAGCTGCTTGCCAACTCTGCTCCTTCCAACGGCGGCTTAATTTTTGGATTTATACTCGGTCAGACGATGAGCCATCCCCAGGCAAGAGACCCAGTCTTGCTTGGGGATGGCTCATCGTCTGACCCTTCCCCAAATAATTCCGATGAATACTTTCTCGACCGACTCTGTGGTTGTCGAGGACTTTATGGTTAATGAATCAGAATTGTTTAACTCGGATTGTGAGATGGTGTTTAACATTGCATTGTCTGTAACGACACTATCTAAACAACCAGAGGCAGAGTTTTCCTATTCAAATTACATTGTGAGTATCATTTAATGTTCTAAGTAAAATCCGACAGGAATGAAACTTATACTGAAAACATCAAATATTTGCAAAATTATATTATACGAGTATATTAAAAATTAATATTTTAAAAATTCTTATCATCTTGTAGACTTTCACTTTAACTAACTGTAGTCGTTAACGGTCTAAGAAAGACTGAAATCATGGCAGCTCTGCCCCACCTTCATACTCTAAATTGTATACAAAAACTTAACTTGTAGAATTGAACGTATCCTCAAATTAGAAACAAAATTCTTTTCAATTTTAACTTAAAACCTCATACTAACGCTAACCCTATTAAACTGAAAACTTAATTTTTCACCGACGTAGGCCACGAGGTGAGACCCAGACGTAGTGCCTCAACCTTCAACATGCTGAGCTCTGAACCGTCCGATATGTTGGGTGTAAACCGCTGCTTATTGCCTCTTCGGTTCTTTAAGAAGCTGTTTGCCAACTCTGCTCCTTCCAACGGCGGCTTAATTTCTGGATTTATACTCGGTCAGACGATGAGCCATCCCCAGGCAAGAGACCCAGTCTTGCTTGGGGATGGCTCATAGTCTGACCCTTCCCCAAATAATTCCGTTGAATACTTTCTCGACCGACTCTGTGGTTGTCGAGGACTTTATGGTTAATGAAGCAGAATTGTTTAACTCGGATTGTCCTGTAAATCAAAATTAAATTTTACAAACTTGTTCAAATTCTGTTTTTCAGGACAAGGTTTCTAGAAAGAAAATACAATGTTGAAGAAATAAAAATCTTTACTGTAACGATACACAAATCGCGTAAATCCTGAATGTTTAAACAAAACCACATTTATTTTGCCATTCGCAGCGTAAGCCTAAAAAATTGCATAAATAAGTAAAGCCCGAACTTTTTTCTCTCGACAGTCGCAAAGTTTGCCCTCAACAATCGTGGCTGGTTTTTTTTCTCGATTCGAGATGGCGCTCTGCTGCTCATACGTCTCCGTAAGTCGACGGAGTGCAAAAAAAAATTCGTTTGTAATTAAACGGAAGGGTCAGACGATGAGCCATCCCCAGGCAAGAGACCCAGTCTTGCTTGGGGATGGTTCATCGTCTGACCCTTCCCCAAATAATCCCGATGAATACTTTTTCGACCGACTCTGTGGTTATCGAGGACTTTATGATTAATGAAGCAGAATTGTTTAACTCGGATTGTCCTGTAAACCAAAATTAAATTTTATAAACGTGTTCTAATTCTGTTTTTCAGGACAAGGTTTCTAGAACTAAAATACAAAGTTGGAGAAATAAAAATCTTTACTGTAACCATAAACAAATCGCGTAAATCCTGAATGTTTAAATAAAACCACATTTATTTTGCCATTCGTAGCGTAAGCTGAAAAAATTGCATAAATAAGTAAAGCCCGAACTTTTTTCTCTCGACAGTCGCAAAGTTTGCCCTCAACAATCGTGGCTGGTTTTTTTTCTCGATTCGAGATGGCGCTCTGCGACTCAAACGCCTCCATAAGTCGACGGAGTGCAAAAAAAAAAATTCGTTTGTAATTAAACGCCCGCCTGAAAAACACCGGCCGCCGCCGTCGCGTCGTAAAGCTCCCGGGTGGATTTCGTAGCGAAAAAGTGCCCGCGGCGCGCGCGGTACGAAGTCAATTTATAGCTTTAATTAAGTTACGCGACTCGCGCAAACTTTGAATTGCAACAACTTTACCGGCGAAGCTCCGGGTAAAAGGCAAATAGGAGGAGACGCCGGGGCGTCGAGTTTTTCTGCGATATACCGGGTACAAATTACTCGCAATTCAGCGAAGTGAAATTGCTTCTCGTTTCTCTTATTTTTTTTATTTTTTATTTATGGATGCTTATTCCTGAAACTACCAACAGTAACAACTCATTGTTACGGTACCTACTTTCCGTAACTTGCCTAACCGAGAAACATGATAAAGTTGCAGTGGTTTATTACGAATGAAATAACTTGTGCAATAAATTAGTTGAAAGTCAGTTTCGATTGCTATGGATTTCCCCCCAAGCATCCCCTGAACAGCCGTTTCGCACCTGTTAGGGGCTTCCTCGTTTCGTACAGGTAATAAATAGTTAGAGCGATGTCGTCGTCGAGTCGATAGTCGACTCTCGGCACTTAGCCGACTTCTACGCGACGGATCCAGATCAAAAGTTCAAGAGTTATAAAAAAATATTATTCACATTTACGACTTGGTGGTAACTTTTGATAATACGAACACGCTATGACAACAGAGGCGGCAAGTGGATTACAAAGGCGGTGTGCGTTTATTGTTTATTCACATTTGCGCAATATGACAACAACGTTCGTTAAAAAGACTAATATTTAAATTTTCCTGATTTTGAAAAAATGGTTGGTCGTAAAAATAACTTATTTCCAGTTGGTTATTTTACAAATTTTAGTTTAGAGAAAGTATTCATCGGCTTATTTGGGGAAGGGTCAGACGATGAGCTATGAAATCCGCCCGGGAGCTTTACGACGCGACGGCGGCGACCGGTGTTTTTCAGGCGGGCGTTTAATTACAAACGAATTTTTTTTTCGCACTCCGTCGACTTATAGAGACGTTTGAGTCGCAGAGCGCCATCTCGAATCGAGAAAAAAAAACAGCCAAGATTGTTGAGGGCAAACTTTGCGACTGTCGAGAGAAAAAAGTTCGGGCTTTACTTATTTATGCATTTTTTTCGGCTTACGCTACGAATGGCAAAATGAATGTGGTTTTATTTAAACATTCAGGATTTACGCGATTTGTTTATGGTTACAGTAAATATTTTTATTTCTTCAACATTGTATTTTCTTTCTAGAAACCTTGTCCTGAGAAACAGAATCAGAACACGTTTATAAAGTTTAATTTTGATTTACATGACATTCTGAGTTAAACAATTCTGATTCATTAACCATGAAGTCCTCAACAACCACAGAGTCGGTCGAGAAAGTATTCATCGGCTTATTTGGGGAAGGGTCAGACGATGAGCCATCCCCAAGCAAGACTGGGTCTCTTGCCTGGGGATGGCTCATCGTCTGACCGAGTATAAATCCAGAAATTTTTATTTTTTTAGTAATTTTTTTAATAGTAAAGCTACGAAACAGGATAACGAATTATACAAATTTATGGGTTTCCATGTTACGGTGACCATTTTTAGACAACGAAAAGACGGGGAACAAAATTAGAATAGAAAAGGGATTAGGGATGGATTATTTAAAAACAAAGCTTGCGCCAAATCTCATCAGCAGCGTGTTGGGGGAACTTCTAGGAAATACGCAAATGGTATCTTAGGTAGCTTACTAAAAAAAAAAAACTTTATTAGAAGATGTGCACGTTCGCATTCTGTTCAGCTCAGAACTAGAAAATGACATTTTATTAATTAAACAAAAAAGATTTATTAATAAAACGTCGTGTATGATGGCATTCTGTTCAGCTCAAAATTATTTTCAATTACTTATACTAGGTGTTTCTTTATTAAATTACAAACCAAATTTGTTTTTTTTTTCAAGAAAAATGAAATATTTGCAGTTCGAAAAAGTAACTACCGCTGATACGATCCGAAGCCAAAACATAATTTCTCCCACTTTCCTCACTTCATATTAACATTTTAAACTATAACTCGCATTAACATTTCCATTTTTAGAAAATTTTACCCTGAAAGCATGATTTAGAGCCGTTTTCATAATTAGGCTTTAAATTTAACGTTACTTTAACCTTAAAAAAATACCTTTGTTTCCCTATACTTAAAGTGACTTTAAATTAAAGCTTCCTTAAAGGCTGATTATGAAAATGGCCCTTAATGACAAATAGATGTGATTTTTTAATATGATACACACAAAATCAAGAGGTTTATTTATTTTTGTTGATTAGAAATAAATGAAACAACGAGAAAGATCTGGAGAAGTTACGTCGCGCTTTTAGTTTGTGGAAATAACGGGATTCGAAGATGAAAGTAGAGACAATTCACTGGTCACCCTATCTTATATAATGCAAAATTTGCATTACGCTGATAAAATGTGTATAATTGAAGTCGATTCTTGTTCGTTAAAAATTGTAAACAAAAGTTTTCATTCAAACTTTAACCGGACAGTATCCAAATTGGAAAAAACACTCAACGTTTCACTGTCGCTCGGTAGCTTTGTCGGGAGTGCAATCAAACGATAGTGCAATTGTGAATGCTATTTCCAATTTGAATACTGTCTGGTTAAAGTTTGAAACTTTTATCGATAATTTACACTTGAACCAAAATAATAATAATAATAATAAATTTATTGGACCATTTCAAAGAAAAAAAAAATTACAGTGATGAAACAGATGATAGGAATCCAATGGGACTGGCATCAGTTTACTACAACAAATGCAGCAAACTGTTCTACCTGCCAACCCGAACTTAACTAAACTTAACTAAGTTATATCGATAAATATAAGTACTATATATGAAAGTTTGATAACACATGGCAGACCTATAAATGGAAGGACAATCTTAGTTGATCTAAAGAAACAGAAATTTAGGAAAGAAATTGAATGTATGTAGTTTTGGCTGAAACAAGCAAATTTCATAAAGTAATATTAAAAATTGTGTTATATATTTTACGTTAAACATCTCATGTTAACGCCCGTCTAGTCAACAGGTACAGCTTCAGATGTCTCTTAAATTGTTTAGGAGGTAATTGTTTTAGAGTACAATCGAGGCTATTTAAACAGTACGCTACGTTATAAGTAAATGATCTCTTGAACAGTGTTGTTTTGTGTTTAGGAACATCAATGAAACCTTTACGTCTTATATTTATACTATGTATATCTGTGCGATGTCTAATTTTCATCAATAGATAAGGAGGGGTTCCAAATATTAAAATTTTGTGAGAAAAACTGGCGAAATGGAGAAAACGTCTGTCCTCCATATTAAGCCATTTCGCTTCCTGTAACTTGTAAGAAATATGCTGCCGTCTTGGAATGCCATAAATAAATCTTAGGCAACTGTTTTGCATTGTCTGAATACGCTTAATATCTCTGAAATCTAAACATGGACCATAAACAACGTCACAGAAGCTGAAATGTGACAATATCATAGATTCACATAATGTAATTTTTGCTGCCGTCGTTAGAAAATGTCTACTAGGGTACAATATTTTTAAATTACAGAAAGCTTTTCTTATGCATGCTGTCACATGTTCTTTGAAGCGTAATTTTACGGCAATTATTAAACCCAGATTTTTTAAAGAATCACAGTGCTTCAACCTAGAATTGTTAAGGGTAATTGCGATTAGTGGCAAAGCAGAACTGCGAGAAACTTCTCTGCCAAACAAAGAATAGTACGATTTATTAGGATTGATCTCTAAACAGTGTTTTGACGAAATATCAACTAACTTACTTAGGTCGGTGTTAATATCATGGACGGCTGTATCAAGACTGGGGAAATTAAATGATCTATACAGTTGTGTATCGTCGGCATACATGTGGTGATTAGATTGAATTTTACCAAACGAGAAAAAATTAGAGGTATAGATTGAATAAAGCAAAGGTCCAAGGATAGATCCCTGCGGTACTCCTGATCTAAGTGATGCAATATCTGAATGACGATTATCAAGGACAACTGTTTGTGTTCTTCGGTTAAGATAATTGGAAAATAGAGTAACAGAGGCTGCATCTAGGCCAATATAATGTAAAATAGCTAATAAGAGTTCATGATTTATTCTGTCAAAGGCCTTAGAATAATCAAGAGTAACCAACAGACTAAGTTTATTTTCATCGGTTGCCCTGATAATATCATCAACAATATGAGATAATGTAGTAGTGCAACTATAGCCGGGTCGAAAGCCAGACTGGGTTGTAGGTATTAGGGAACATGATGTCAAATAACTCCCCAACTGGTCACTCATTATCTTTTCCAAAACCTTTGACAATGTAGCCAAGATGCTGATCGGCCGCAGATCTTTAAAATTCTCAACTTTATTAATTTTGGGTAAAGGTATTATTTTTGCTAGTTTCCATTGATCTGGAAAATTACTTGTAGTAAGACAAAAATTAAATATATGTGTGAAAATTGGAACTAAGTACGGACAGCAAAGATTAATCATAGTAATTGAGATGTCATCAAAACCGGTTGATTTAGAAGTGATCTCACCAATTAACTTTGCCACCTGATCCTCTGACACTTCTTTAAAGCAAAAATTAGAAGCTTTTGAGCTAACATTGTTACTGTAAAAATTTAGAACATTTACGTCAGGAGTGTTTAGAGAGCCGGTAATTGAATTAAAAAAGTTGTTAATAGCATTTACATCTTTAAGATGTTGCGTTTGACAAAGTTGACAAGTTTTTGTCTCTCTTTAATTATCTCAATGAAAGCTTTATAGAGTTTGCTCCTTCTGGGGAATTTCATAGTGTGGATGAATGTATGGTGCCCTATTTTGGACGTCAGAAATTATAATAATTATAATATGGGAAGCATCACAAAGTATTACTTTACCTAACACTTCAATCATAGATATTACGTCCGTTGTTTCATCAAAGTGTGCAAAATTCAAGGCAACAACACTAATCAATTTATGTGATGTGTATGTTGAATGGAATCACGAGAAGTCGTCACCGCAAAGAGGCAAGGCATCGGCGTGCCGCAGGGATCGGTACCTGGTCCTGTACTGTTCATCCTTCACGTAAATGATTTGGAGTACGCGGATCCTAACGCTGTGTTTGTGCGGTACGTTGACGACACAAATATTCTTTTAGCAGAGTCAGATATTGATATTTTCTTCACTTGAGCCTTATCGAACTATTTTATCGTAAAAATCAATTTACTTAAAGACTTCCGCCCTCTCATTACTCAACCTGAAAACACATCCAGATCTACTCGTAAACAGACGCAGTGCCTCAACCTTCAACATGCTGAGCTTTGAACCGTCAGACATGTTGGGTGTAAACCGCCGCTTATTGCCTCTTCGGTTCTTTAAGAAGCTGCTTGCCAACTCCGCTCCTTCCAACGGCGGCTTAATTTCTGGATTTATACTCGGTCAGACGATGAGCCATCCCCAGGCAAGAGACCCAGTCTTACTTGGGGATGGCTCATCGTCTGACCCTTCCCCAAATAAGCCGATGAATACTTTCTCGACCGACTCTATGGTTGTCGAGGACTTTATGGTTAATGAATCAGAATTGTTCTACTCTACAGATCTACTCGTAAACTTGAAAGAGGAAATCTCTTACACGCCTTTGTATGTGAAATCCATGAACGTACTTGAACACTCCAGTCCACCACCAAGAGAATGAATTATTACGGCGTCATAAATAAGTGATAATAACAATTTCTCAGCTAGCCAGCTGCGAGTAATTAGCTGGCAGATTCAATTTACCCGACTGCCAAGGCTGCTAATTACGTACTCCGCAGAACAAAACGGCGCACAGACTATCTGCGTGAGCGCCCCCAAACTATCACGCGTCTATGAATATTCCCCCGGCTAAGACACCAGTTGCTTCCTTCCAGTAAGGCGCGCCGTAATTTGAGGGATTAGGAATTTCTTGCTGCATTGCTCGAGGCGTTGTTGTGTTATTAACGTTTGCGACGCAGTTAGCACAATAGTTACCCGAGAACGCCCTGCTTACTTGCCAATTACGCCTCGAAGTTTTCGCCCTGTGTTTACTTACATGCGCGAGCGGGGTGGGTTTGTTTCAACAGGGCGAGACTTGAATTTACTGAGCGAGCGACGCCGACGGTTAACAAACGCAAGCAAAGCCAATTTTACGCTTATCCTGGCTTTGTTTATTTCACTCCTCCTCTCTGGTGGTGGTGAGCGTGCACGTTTGACCTCTTTTCAAATCTCAACTGCAAATTTTGCTTCGAATTAAGGGTTAGTCTGTCAGTGGTGAACGTATCCCCAAGGGATGAATTTAAGCCCGTTCAGGTGTAACTACAATATAAGTCTGTGTATTCGGTCATCTTATTCAAACAAAGCGTGCCGGAACAACGATGCGTACTGTTTCTCCCCCCCAATTTTATCCCTGTTATTCACACACCCTTTGTCATCCAAAGCTAGAATGTCCATCCACTTGTAATCTGATGCTGAAATATGTGTGCTATTTCAGAAAATTAACGAACGTTTTATAATTATTACGGTATGAAAACTGCTTTTCAGGAAACAACCTGTATATTAAGTTTGACTCGCATTTATCCCCGACTGTACGACAGTAAGAAATTCTTCGTGTGTTTAAAAAAAAAAAAAACTTCTTGCCACACCTATTTGGTCAGATTATAATACGATAAAAACAGTTCTTTTTTACCATCATCTTCGTTGCTGGAATAATTTTAACTAACTAGGACGCTTTCTTTACGTTTGCTTTAAAATACCCCGGCCATAAAATAGTGTAAAATTCTCGGTGCATTCCTTTGTGGTTTTAAATTTAATTATATCGTTCGGAGATTCTATTTCTAGACAGGATCGCCTCATCTTTTGTAAACGTTTGCAAACCCTTTTCATTGTTTTGGTTATCTCGTGAGAGCCGATCGACTTTATTATTCCACGCGGTCAGACAGTAATAAAATTTCCGCGGTCGTCTCTGTTTTTTTATTGAACCAGCCTATGTGAATTCGTAAAACATCAAATGGTCTCACGCTTTGTGTTTTAGCTCAAATGCTCTGTTTGTATTCGTTTTAAAATACTCCGGCCATAAAATAGTGAATAATTCAATTCTTAAAACACCAAATGACCTCACGCTTTGTGTTTTAACTAGGATGATTTCTTTGCGTTTGTTTTAAAATGAACCGGCCATAAAACAGTGTAAAATTCTAAAATTCTCTCATGCTCATATAGATAGCAAAATGATGAAGAGCTACAGTCCATCGGGCTAATACAAAGAAAGAAGAAAGGTTGATTCCAAGTTAAGATACGCGCTACCTACCTGCACAGGGAAGATTGTGTGCTGGAGAAGTTAACCCTCAACTTAGTCGTGACGGGCGTGAGGTTGATTAAACGCGAAAAGTTTAACGCCACTTAATATAGCAGAAATTAAGAAAAGATTAGAGCGCCTTAATTTAAGCAACAATTTTATTGTCGACAACATAATCGCAACAGAAAAATCTGAAAAGTATGTACGTACCTTACAGTATACGTGTGTATGCGCCTTACTGAATCAAACGGTAAATTTAATCAACACTAAAGTTGTTATTTAAAAAGAAAATGGGACCGATTTCGTGGTAACTATCAACGCGTTTTTCCCACGCGCTTCTTAATTAGAAGGGTAAGAAAGTATGCACGAGGAATTCCTCTGAAAGTTACATTGCAGTTATTTCTCTTAGTATTCAGCATTTGTTTCGTTCTTTGGTTCCCCGTCACTTTCCCCATCGATCTCCTAAATCAATGGGGGGAAAATGACAGTAGGCTTATATGCACCTCCCTAATTTCCTTCACTTGACATCGCCAACTCAAAGGATGAACGCCGCATCCCCTCACCCCGAATCAGTCTCGGCCTACTGACTGGAACAGTTTAAAAAAAAAGAAAATATACAGACTGAATTTCACTTCTTCCGTTTTGATCTTACGGCATTGCAATTTCCGTTAATTTTGGTTCGAGTTCGACATTTTCATTAGTTCCTGCCTCTTCTACTCCACTTCCCTTCACAAAACGAAAAACAAAAGCAAAAGGACGGACTTTCAACTGAGAGAAGATACCGCGTTCCAAAATTCAGAGTCATCTAACGGTTTGGTTTAGAACCAATTTAGAATCTTTGAAGGGAAACCTTGATCAGAACCTCAGTATCGATGATTACATATAAAACACACGAACTGTAAAACAAAAGAACTTTCGAGCGAGAAGACGTCTAGTTCCGAAATTTAGCGCCATCTGGTGGCTTTGTTTCGAACTAATTTAGAATCGTTGAAGGAAAATTGAAAAACCTTGATCAGAATCACACTGTCTATCGATGGTTATGTAAAGCGCACAAAGCGAAAAACGAAAAAAAACGACACGGAATTTCGAAAGAGAAGACATCGAGTCCTGAAATTTAGAGTCATCCGGCGACTTGCTTTAGAACTAATTTAGAATCTTGGTAAGGAAATCGAAAAAACTTGAACCGAGTCTTACTACCAATGATTACGTAAACCGCAAAAAAACGAAAAACAAAAGTAAAACGACGGAATTTCATGCGAGAAGACATTGAGTCCTGAAATTCAGAGTCATCTATCGGTCTGGTTTAGAACTAATTTAGTACCTAATAGTGTAATTCCATACATCCCAGTAAGAATCGTACGATTTGTTATTAATGATCGTTTGAATCTTTGAAAGGAATTTCAAATACTTTGATCAAAATTTAATGAACGATGGTTAATGTAAAGCGCACAAAACGAGAAAGAAGAAATGAAAGCGACGTACTTTCCGATGAGAAGACATCGTCTCCTGAAATTCAGAGACATCCGGCGGCTTGATTCAGAACTAATTTAGAAATTTTGAAGGGAAATTCAAAAATCTTGCTGCCGATGGTTATGTAAATGAAAAAAAAAACACAAAAGAAAAGCGAAGAAATTTCGAGTAACGCATCGCTTTCTGAAATTCAGAGCCATCTGGCAGCTTTATTTAGAACTAACTTAATATTTGAACAGTAATCTAAAAGCGCTGATTAATAACTTGCAATTTTAAGAATCTCGCGATGAACACGTGAACGATGAACACGAGAAACAAAAGAAACACGACGGATTTGGACATCGCATCCTGAATTCAGTTCTAAATCAAGCCGCCAGAGGGCCTTGAATTTCAGAAAGCGCAAGGAATAACTTTAAATTAGTTCTGAACCAAGCCGCCAGATGGCTCTTAATTTCAGGACGCGATGTCTCACTCGAAATTTCGTTGGTTTTCCTTTGTTTTTCGTTATGGGCGCGCTTTACGAAGACACCATTAGTTTTTGATTTGAATTTCGCTTCAAACATTCTAAATTATCATCTAGTCATGGAGAGAGGCTGGAATTGGAACTAATTTAGAATCTTTGAAACGAAATTCAAATCAAAAACTAACGGTGTCTTCGTAAAGCGCGCCCAAAATGAAAAACAAGGGAAAACCAACGAAATTTCGAGTTAGACATCGCGTCCTGAAATTAAGAGCCATCTGGCGGCTTGGTTCAGAACCAATTTAGAAGTGTTCCTTGCGCTTTCTGAAATTCAAGACCATCTGGCGGCTTGATTTAGAACTAATTTAATATTTGAAGAGCGTATAATTCAAAAACGCCGGTCAACGATCATCACAACAACGTTCCCATACCAGAGCCACTTAAATTTCAACGCCCAAACTCGCCCCGCAACTCAAAACAACATATTCTTCTCCCTCCGTTATTATTAGCGCGTTTTCTTAACCCGAAAAATTATTTTCGAAATTTGAAAATGAGTTAATTTGAAATGAAAAAAATTAAGTTACATTATTCCGACGATAATTTTTACAAAAATTCAAAAATGACCGATTTCTTGCCCCCCCTCTGGGCCCCCCGACGAAAATAAGCGCGATATTTTATCGCCGAGGCATTTCCGGGGACCCTCGTAAAACGTCTGCAAAATTTCGATCTTCAAATTCGTCGCGAAACCGCCCAAATCGCCCTTAAAAAATCTTACTACGAAAGGGAATTCCATGTGACGTCACGAGCCGATTTACTATATTTCTCGGAAAAAAAGTAGGTCACAAGGTCGCCGGGGATAATGAATGGGTATCAATGGCCGTCCGGCAACTGTTTCTGCGGAGTACATCGGTCCTCCGGAGGAACTGGAAATTATTTAATAAAGCTTATAGAAAGCAACAAAGGCTTTGCAAAGCTAAGGAACATATTTTTAATTAGAATTGAAATGAAAAGATGGTCGTGGGAGTTGTATTTTGAGCGAAATTACGGTTTTTATGTTCGGGTGTTTTAGGTTAAGCAGTTGGCAGCGATGCATCCATGTTGTATTACTGTTTTGGCGTTTGTAGGTTACCGTTGCGAAACAAATCGATCTATTTGATTTATTTTCCTTAAATATCGAATAATAATGATCGCAAAAGCTTCAATTATACGGTAATTATAGAATTCCGTACCTGAAGACCAGTTTTTCGTAGGCGACTGTACAACATAACCTCAAAAACTTTTTCCTTCGTGCGTGCGTTTGGTTTGTTATTCCTTGCTGCTTTTTCCGATGAAAATGAGGCGTTAGCCAAAGTTGATGTTCACCCTTTTACTCTTTCTTGTAGGATTGGGATTGGGATTAACGCATTAACTCTATAAACACCTACAACAAGAAGGAATCAAGAATTCGTACCTACTGGTTTTAAAAACACCAGAACCTAAGTGCTAAGTTCTTTGCAAATTGCAGTAATCACTTGGATTAGGAAGTTTGCTATAAAAAGTGTCTGCCGAGCTGACAATCGGTTTTGCTGTAGTGAATTTATTTGTTTCAATAAACTTCGCTAGCTTTCGTACTTATCGAGAGCTTGTTCAGGTGAAATTTTTTTTTACAGTCCTTTGTATTATTCACAGCCTCTTCCCGTAACGTTTTGCATCTTACTACTAGTGTGTGCCACAGGGATTTTATATTTAAGTTGCTTCGGAACTCTCAATTCGTCTTTCATGTTTAACACCTTACGAGGAGGCACTATCTCCTTAAGCAATAATCTTTCGAGAAGCGTCTTTTTTTGGTCAACACCTTACGAGGTATTGTCTCCTTAAGCAGTGGTCTTTCGAGATGTCTTTTCGATGTTTTCGAACAGGGTGTCCCGCCTCTTACTCGGCCTACAGTTTGGCAAAAAGAAAGAGCATGCGAAAGAATCCTAATAAACACATGCCTGCAAATTTACAAAGGAAAACATTTTGCGTTTATGAAAATAAAATAATAAATACTGAAGTAATAAACCGAATTAAATTAAACTTCCACCTCAAAGGTACAGTATGCCTGTCGCCTCGTTTGGAAAGAAGAAAGAATCCTTGAATCATCTAATTTATAAATGAAAAACAATCTTCAATTAACTAACTCTGAGGGTGGGTTATGTAAAAGATTTAACGAATTAATACAAGGAAGGAAACACTTAACAGGAAGACAGAAACGTTCTGTCACTTGCCTGATTTTTCTGTCTTCCTGTTAGTGTTCTCTTCCTTGCGTTAATTTATATATTTAATTCAGCCCTAACATATCTTTCTCTTTACATTTAAAAGATTTAAGCCAGGCTTAAATTTAATCATAAGTTAGAAGTATTACGCTGCACGTCATCAAGTCAGTCACATTCTAACTTACGATTAAATATAATCCTGTCTTAAATCTTTTGTGCAACTCAGCTTGAGTGTATCTCCATCCTTTGTTATTACATGAGGTTAATACAGACAGCGTTGGAATACTTTGGAAGTGCTGTAGAGCAGTCAATTGATTGAAAACGTATAATGAAATAAATTAAAACTGAAAGGATCAACCAAGAACTTTTTTGCTTGATGTGAACTCCAGAATCTGCTACAGTTAGGGACATTCCACGTATTTCCATGCAGGGAATAAGAGCTTGATGGAATCATTTCCCAACTATCGACGAATAAATTCGAAAATTTATGCATCAATTAGGCAGGCGCGTTAAAAATTCTTTCTTCACCCTTTTACGTAAATCAACTTTTGCTGCAATCTCGCTACTAATAATGAAAGTATTACTACTTATGGTCCTTGGAAACAAAGTAAATGTAACATTTTTATAAGTCTTTTGAAAATAATACGGAATGAGAAATTACAATTTGTTTGTACCTCGCTTTTAATTTGTTCGGCAATTACGAACCGCAGCTTCTTGAATTGCACTAGATTTTAATCTAATACTTAAACTTGTAATTACTTGCAGTGAAGTTAATTTAAATTGTAAACGTTTTGACCGACCAGATGATCGGAGCGGCGCAGGGTTACGTCGTTCCTACTTGAGATTCAGGAAGGCACTGATCCTGAGCTACTTCGGCTGCGGGTCGTAATTGAAGAGGCGCCCACGTTCCACTTTTAGCTATGCCTGCAGTTCTCAAACGGTTTAGTGAATATCTGCCACTGCATTTTTCTCGAAAACTATTACATTTATGTTAAGAACATACAAGTTGAATCGTTGCCATTCATGGGGATATATTGCAGGTTTAAATATTTGCACGCAGTAAAAGAACACCCCGTAGAATAAGGGGAGGGGTAAGGCAGACACGAAGGGAAGTCACGTGATTCAAACTGGTTGTCAATCACAGAGTTCCTCTTGATAAATCTACAGGTACTACCGAACGAGGCGATTAACGGCGACGGCTCGCCCTATTAGAGCAATTCGCGTCGTAACGAAATTTTACACCGTAACAAGCCTTTCGCATTTTGAGATGTTCGTTTCGAATGTGATGTACGGTTATAGCTTGAATGAGGCGAGCACTTGTAAAGTTTAGCTAAATCATTTACTGGCAGACCTTTTCGTTTCAGATTTCGCAGCCGGAGCAATCCATTGCCCTGCAACGAAACACGTTGTATTTCACGTTCGTGCTAAGTTTATTTCTTTTTTCCACTACCTCATTGTACCCTAAGTCAGATTTAACTGCCACTTACTTTCTCGTAAACTTACATGAATGTAGTATCGATAAAAGTGCAGAATGTTATTAAAACTCTTCAATAAAATACACGATGATAATATAGTGACTTAATAACTAAATAAATCGGCAGTTACGAGTCAGCGCTGCAGTTTAAGCCATAAAGGTTCAGAAGTCGAGGACGACAATAAAACCTTCCCCGATGCCTGATGATGCATCGCAGCACAGGCACCTTTATGGGGGCATTAAACCGGCAACTTCATGGTAGTAAATTATTTAGGAAGACGGGGCCCGTTCCACGTACGACCTGGAGGATTATCCGCGAAATTATTTTCGAAACGTCCCCATATTCGGAGGTGAAATACGACCCCGTAGAGGTCGTACGTTGCAAAGCCGGGCGTTTACGATATCCATTAAGTGATAGGGAAAGCTATCGTTTTATGATTTCCTTGGATCTATCAACTCGCGCTTATTGTGAAATAAATTAAAGGGAGAAAAATGCGCTTTCATAATGAAATGTTTAATTATTCAATTTCGGATTGGTCTGCATAGAAGAGAGTAGTTTCTCTTTGCTGGAACTGAGGCGAGCGCCTCGCGTTAAAAAGAAGAATTACGTCCAAAGGCGGGCCGTTTCCAGACGGCGCAAGATTAATGCCTTCCGTCCGTTGATGAAGTAATAAATCCGGATGAATGTTTTCAGTCTTTTAAATTAAATCGTTCCCGTTCAAGGGCGTCTAGTTCAAGCTTGCTTCATTAGGGAAATTACCGTCCGCGGATTTGTTCGGCGCGGCGTTTATTATTAATAACTGCGCCACTTTTGGGGGCAAATTTTGCGAGATGTTAAGAGATGTTAAGGCGGATGAAGCACGACGGAATGAAAAATGGTTGCGAGCATTCGCACAATTCGTTCGTGGGAGAATGTACCGGCTAATGATGTAAGGGAAGGGAATTCCCCCTCTTGACGCCTTTACAGAATCATTACTTCTAATTGTGATTTAAACAACAACACAGCCATCATGTTCGTAATTTTTTAATTGGATTTTACCTTGTGATGAACGGATTGATTTGCTTTAATCAATTCACCCAGATTTTTGCGTTTCACCTCCCGAGTAGGTCCAGCCATGTTGGTTCTCAGCATCGACACCTTAACTTGAATATTTTAGTTGCCGATTGTGCTGTACCCATTCAAGTCATTTTTACGTCCCTAAAGTATCGCGTTTATTTAGTGGTTTGGTTTCCATTCTGCACTTGCTTGTTCCGCCAAGATCAACTAAGCTATTCTGGGAACACGTTGCATTCACTGCGAATTCTGGTTATAAGAAAAAAAAATGTCTTCATCTTAAACCGATTAGTTAACTCAACTCTTACATCGAAGCTAGATACTTTTATCTCTTAAGTACCAATCCATCCGTTGGTCGTTCTTTTTGATGTATTTAGTAAATTTCTTCGATGTGTTTTTTTTGTGAGTTAACCTCTCTTTTGTTTGGTGTTTTGAAGTTAGGCAATTTGTTTAATTTTTTCCGTAGACCGTAATATCATTCGGCTTTGTTTTACTTTCGTTTACATTGCACACAACCGACAGGCCTTACGAAATTCTCGATTACCTTTAATTACCTTTAATTGTTATATTATTTTGTTCAGCAAGTTACATTTATTTATGCCTTACATTATTTATGCCTTACATTTATTTAAACCTTTATATCGTTTTTCTTGCTTCGTATTTCTTGTTTTCAGCATATGTATTCACTTATTTTTTTTTTATACCCTACTTGTATATGATTGGGATGTTGGTTGAGTGGTCGAGCAGCATTTTGCTGAACTCCGCCAACAGAAATAAAGCCTTATTATTATTATTATTATTATTATTATTATTATTATTATTATTATTATTATTATTATTATTATTATTATTATTATTATTATTATTATTATTATTATTATTATTATTATTATTATTATTATTATTATTATTATTATTATTATTATTATTATTATTATTATTATTATTATTATTATTATTATTATTATTATTATTATTATTATTATTATTATTATTATTATTATTATTATTATTATTATTATTATTATTATTATTATTATTATTATTATTATTATTATTATTATTATTATTATTATTATTATTATTATTATTATTATTATTATTATTATTATTATTATTATTATTATTATTATTATTATTATTATTATTATTATTATTATTATTATTATTATTATTATTATTATTATTATTATTATTATTATTATTATTATTATTATTATTATTATTATTATTATTATTATTATTATTATTATTATTATTATTATTATTATTATTATTATTATTATTATTATTATTATTATTATTATTATTATTATTATTATTATTATTATTATTATTATTATTATTATTATTATTATTATTATTATTATTATTATTATTATTATTATTATTATTATTATTATTATTATTATTATTATTATTATTATTATTATTATTATTATTATTATTATTATTATTATTATTATTATTATTATTATTATTATTATTATTATTATTATTATTATTATTATTATTATTATTATTATTATTATTATTATTATTATTATTATTATTATTATTATTATTATTATTATTATTATTATTATTATTATTATTATTATTATTATTATTATTATTATTATTATTATTATTATTATTATTATTATTATTATTATTATTATTATTATTATTATTATTATTATTATTATTATTATTATTATTATTATTATTATTATTATTATTATTATTATTATTATTATTATTATTATTATTATTATTATTATTATTATTATTATTATTATTATTATTATTATTATTATTATTATTATTATTATTATTATTATTATTATTATTATTATTATTATTATTATTATTATTATTATTATTATTATTATTATTATTATTATTATTATTATTATTATTATTATTATTATTATTATTATTATTATTATTATTATTATTATTATTATTATTATTATTATTATTATTATTATTATTATTATTATTATTATTATTATTATTATTATTATTATTATTATTATTATTATTATTATTATTATTATTATTATTATTATTATTATTATTATTATTATTATTATTATTATTATTATTATTATTATTATTATTATTATTATTATTATTATTATTATTATTATTATTATTATTATTATTATTATTATTATTATTATTATTATTATTATTATTATTATTATTATTATTATTATTATTATTATTATTATTATTATTATTATTATTATTATTATTATTATTATTATTATTATTATTATTATTATTATTATTATTATTATTATTATTATTATTATTATTATTATTATTATTATTATTATTATTATTATTATTATTATTATTATTATTATTATTATTATTATTATTATTATTATTATTATTATTATTATTATTATTATTATTATTATTATTATTATTATTATTATTATTATTATTATTATTATTATTATTATTATTATTATTATTATTATTATTATTATTATTATTATTATTATTATTATTATTATTATTATTATTATTATTATTATTATTATTATTATTATTATTATTATTATTATTATTATTATTATTATTATTATTATTATTATTATTATTATTATTATTATTATTATTATTATTATTATTATTATTATTATTATTATTATTATTATTATTATTATTATTATTATTATTATTATTATTATTATTATATAAATAAGCTCTTCAATCCTAAAACTCCCCATCTGATCAACGAATGTCGAATGAGAGTACGGCCCTGATTAATTCTGGTATGCATCTCGACTGTTAGGTAATGCCTTCTTGCACTAGGTGAAGAAATCGGGCCTTCGGACATCCAAATATTAATTAAATACAAAAATTCGTTCATTCACGTACCCAACCAATTCAGTCGCTGTTTTTTTTTTCGAATATTCAGATTCTACTAAAAACTTTATTTAAATGAACTGTAAAAATTTATGTCAGACAGGGTGGTGTCCTATTCTGAACGATTTTGTGAAGAAAGCAAGCAGAATGTAATATAAACCATCTTGACCTCATATTCAGCCAAGTAAGCTCTTTTAATTTGACCAATACATGGCTCCTTTAAAGACCAAATATTAATCTTATGCATGAATTCGGAGCTTTCTGAATTCTCTTCGAGTCTATACAATTTAAATATGAAGCGTAGACTGTATCGCATAAATTAAAGTGCGAAAGTACCAAAGATTCCAACAATACACATTTCACATGTGGCTGGAGGTCACTTGCTCGCAACAAATTAATAAAGCCAAACTTGGCTTCGCCCCGAAGTAGGAAAAAAGGAGCGCTCGAACGAATCGCAATTGCGACCATATAAAGCATTCACACTCTTTTTCCTCGTCAGAGTAGGTGAGCTAGGGTGACATTTTTGTTATCACAATGAAACATAGACATCAGATGAAATGGTTATGTTTTGCAATTTCAAGTTTATGAATTTAGTACATTGACATCACCTCGATTACAGTAGTCGGTACCTTATTTATGCCAGACTCGGTGCAGACGGTATTTGGCAATATAGTCAGATTACTAGTGTGAAATTGTCATAATATTTTTCTTGTCAGATTCTGGCATCTATCCAAATTCATGTAAGCAACCGGAGGAAACTGGAATACGGCCTGCTCTGACGAGAAAAAAGAGTGAATGCTTAATAGATTGTATTAAAGTGCGAAAGTACCAAAGATTCCACGAAGACACATTTTACACGTGACTGGGCGGCACCTGCTCGCAACAAATTAATAAAGCCAAACGTGGCTTCGCCCCGAAGTAGGAAAAAAGGAGTTCGCAGAAATGAATGTGTATAAGTACCGAAGATTCCACCAAGACACATTTTACACGTTCGTTTAAAAATTCTCGATTAGAGTGAATTAATTTCAAGCTTGAAGTTGCTTTCGGAATACATGCGGAAATATGCTTGGAGAAACGTAAATTAGTATCAATAAATAGGCCCAAATTTTAAACTATTTCAACCGAAGATACTGTAGAGTCATCAATCTTAACAGAAAAATGATTTTTAATACTTCCCCGGGGCTTCCTTCACTGCGCCAAATTATAATAATAATATTCGATTTAGAAGGATTGTTAATTTCTCGAGTAGTCTAATACAGAAACAAGTTCGGCAATAATATATTCCATGGCATCGCTAGCATTTTCTGGTCGAAAGGAATGAAATAATTGAAGTATTTTAAAACACTGGTGAGATATACTATGTTAAATAATAATGGTCCAAGATTGAACCTTGAGGCACATCTTGTGTTAATTTTACGTTGGGTTTTCTTGTGATGCTGACGGACTAGTCTTTAATTAGTCCGTCATCATCACAAGGAAACCTAACGTCCTTCAAAATGGCCAAGTAGAAGACTGTGATCGACAGCGTCAAAAGCTCGAGAGAAATCTATTAATATTAATGTAATGCTGTGAGCTTACCAACTTCAATATTTCTAAAAATTACGTCCGTAATATCGCATAACACGGTCGCACAGCTGAAACCAGCCTGAGAGCCAGATTGTTGAAAAGGGTTAAATATTATTATTTATTTGTACATTCATAATTTTCTCTAGAAGTTTAGGCGGACAAGGAAGATTGCTTATGGTACGGAGATTTTATGGCGTCCTTCCACCGGTATATTTTATTTTTCGTACTCTTACTTTATTACTTGGCGTGGTCTCTCTTTTCTTTTGGGAATTCTGCTTCATGACCCTCTCTCCATTTTAACGAGCTGACCATAGATATTCGCCGTGTCTACTGGTTCCTTGTACACCCTTAGTAACGTGTCTGTTTCAATTCTTGCACTGCAATTGCTACCTGGCGTGGTCTTTGTTTTCTTTTGGGAATTCTCCTCCACGACCCTCTCTCCATTTTAACGAGCTGACCGTAGATATTACGCTGTGTCTACTCGTTCTTTGTACACCCTTAGTAACGTGTCTGTTTCAATTCTTGCACTGCAATTGCAACCTTGCGTGGTCTCTCATTTCTTTTGGGAATTCTCCTCCACGACCCTCTCTCCATTTTAACGAGCTGACCGTAGATATTCGCCGTGTCTACTCGTTCTTTGTACACCCTTAGTAACGTGTCTGTTTTAATTTTTGCATTGCAATTGCTACCTGGCGTGGTCTCTATTTTCTTTTGGGAATTCTCCTCCATGACCCTCTCTCCATTTTAACGAGCTGACCGTAGATATTCGTCGTGTCTACTCGTTCTTTGTACACCTTTAGTAACGTGTCTGTTTCAATTCTTGCACTGCAGTTGCAACCTGGCGTGGTCTCTCTTTTCTTTTGGGAATTCTCCTCCACGACCCTCTCTCCATTTTAACGAGCTGACTGTAGATATTACGCTGTGTCTACTCGTTCTTTGTACACCCTTAGTAATGTATCTGTTTCAATTCTTGCAGTGCAATTGCAACCTGGCGTGGTCTTTCTTTTCTTTTGGGAATTCTCCTCCGCGACCCTCTCTCCATTTTAACTTAGCTGACCGTAGATATTACGCTGTGTCTACTCGTTCTTTGTACACCCTTAGTAACGTGTCTGTTTCAATTCTTGCACTGCAATTGCAACCTGGCGTGGTCTCTCTTTTCTTTTGGGAATTCTCCTCCACGACCCTCTCTCCATTTTAACGAGCTGACCGTAGATATTCGCCGTGTCTACTCGTTCTTTGTACACCTTTAGTAACGTGTCTGTTTCAATTTTTGCACTGCAATTGCTACCTGGCGTAATCTCTCTTTTCTTTTGGGAATTCTCCTTCACGACCCTCTCTCCATTTTAACGAGCTGACCATAGATATTACGCTGTGTCTACTTGTTCTTTGTACACCCTTAGTAACGTGTCTGTTTCAATTCTTGCACTGCAATTGCAACCTTGCGTGGTCTCTCATTTCTTTTGGGAATTCTCCTCCACGACCCTCTCTCCATTTTAACGAGCTGACCATAGATATTACGCTGTGTCTACTCGTTCTTTGTACACCTTTAGTTTCAACTATTGCACTGCAATTGCAACCAAATCCTACGTAAATTAATCTGATAACCGCGAGTCTTTGAATATTTCACCCAATGCAAGTAAAGTCGTTTTAAGAGATGATGATGAAGCAGCTGCAGTTTACACAGAAGATAAATTACCCGCAAAAGAGAAAAGGAAGCTGCCATTTTTCACTAATTTACGACACCTCAGCTCGATAAATTTTGCCGAGCACGCCGGCGAATTATAGCGGCGCGCCGCTGTATCGCAATGATAGGTAAATTAAATAGCGTAGGGCGCAACGGGGCGGAATTCGCGGCTCAGGAAGTATTTCGTTTTGTTTGCCCCCGCGCAATTCTTAAGCAGTTATTTAACTGTGACTCCGCTGTGCATTCACAGATAACGAGCTCGTAAAGGCGCGTTTGTACTGTGGCAAATTCCGCCAGGCAGCGAACGAAATCTTCTTGTACGAGAGCTCAAGGTGGAACTTAATCTGCGTTATTTTTTTTTTTTGTTATTTCCGGGCAAACCGGAGGGATCTTTTTTTGTTCCGGGCGTTTATGTCTCCTTGTTAGAGAGAAGAAGGAATTTAAACCAGAGCTCTAATTTGTGTTCTCTTTATTCCCGGTTAAATCGGCAGCTAGTTTCTAGAATTTGCGTTCCCTTATTTGGGACGAGACCAAACCAAAGAACGAAAGAAAACAATGCCGAGTAACAGAGCAAGAGTTGAATGGCCTTCAGATGAAACGAAAGTACAATACACTTGCGGCAGTCTTCATGCTTAAACAATTTTTTTTTCAATTTGCGAATGAATGGCACGCTTACTTTAGTTTACTAACAAATGTACTGTGATTTCAGGATAACAAGCCGATACGAAAAGGTAGGCTATCCAAAAAGTCTTCGCATAAGCCAAAGTCATAAACTTAAAAACAATACTTCAAAAAAAATTTGAACCAATACTCAAAACCTTACCGAGTTCTACTCAAAAGGGGACAAGCTGGAACAAGCTACAGCGAGCTTTCGGTCCTCCAAGACCCCACACCATCAGCAACCGACTGTAATAATAGAAATACAAGCTTTCCGAACCCCTACACAACAAAGCTTTGTCAGCGTCGGATATAAACAAATCGATATGGGGTCGAGCATTTTCGGCCTAAACAATTTTCAGCGCCCTTTTTAGACGATGATAATGTTTACTGATTTTTGGTTATCAAGATTGAAATTGCAAGAAGAATAAATCTCCTAAAGAAAATAAAAGGAACAATTAACAACCACCGCAATAAAAAATTGAAACGTATTTGTGGTTATGTGACGTTAGCAAAGTGAGACTTCAGAATTCGAGAAAGACAGGTTTACTTCTTCAAAAAATTGTAAAAAATTTTGCAATCAACTGTACTACATCAGGTGAACAAAATGAAAATGCGCACTCACACTGCACACGAATCCAACAAAAATATATAATATATAAATAATTTTTGATCGATTTTCTTTTGTTACTTTTGTTCGGATCAATCATGAAATTTTCTTTTTATTAAATTTTCATTGATTTCTCATTTGTTTTTCATTACTCGCTTTATTTTTTGTGTTTATTTTTGCAAACAGACAGTTATTCCTTTCGTACATGTTGCTGTTGCTATTTTCTTAAAATTATTCTCACCTTCCGCCGGAAAATTGTCGATTTTCTTTTGTTTTTCGTTCACCATGTGCTTCATGTTTCAATTTTGTTTGTCCTCTTTTCTTCTTGTTTTACATTCCGCCGGAAAATTCTCGATCATCTTCCGTTTCTTGTTCACTTCATGTTTTGATTTTGTCTCTTTGTTCTCTTTTGTTTCTTTTTGTCCAAATATTATTTTATAACGTGGGTTTTTTTTTTTAATTTGAAGTCCAGAGGGCTATGAGGGGCACGCAGTCTGACGTCAAATTAAAATAAAAAACGCAATTATTCTATTGACGTTATTTTTAGTTTCAGTTTTTTTTCTTGGCATTTTTTTTAAATAACTTTCAAGCAGTTCGCTGCTCTTCTTTTTTCTTTCGTATGCCGTTTTATATTTTTTATTGTATTTGTTCTCGCAGTCATTCTTAATTTTTTGTTAGTTTTTTTTTCTATTTGTTTTCTTTAGCCCAAGAATCGTTGATTATCTTTTGTTTGTCGTGTTCCTTACCAGCGTTTTTCCTTCTTTTTGTTTGTTTATTCGCTTGGTTTTTTTTTCTTTGTCAAGTTTATATTTCATGTCCCACTGACGCTACTTGCAATTTCCTTACTTCGTTGTTTTCGTTTTTTATAACTTTTAAAAGGCGCCCCACGCAATCGTTATTGTTTTGTTTTTCGTTTACCTTTCTCGCTGTACTTTTTATTTCTTCATTTGTTCTTTCTTCCTGCAAGTTTTCTTCGCTTCTCGTTAGTATTTTTATTTTATTTTATGAAATGAAAGATCTTATTTAGTTTATCGTTCCCGTATTCTGGGTTATTCCCATTTTGTTCGTATTCTTTTGTTGTTTTTTATTCGACGTATTCCACTGACGCTATCTACGTACACACAGAGATCTTTTTATATATATTTTACACCCTATCTAGAGGCTTTATTTTAGGAGCTAGAGATGAAATTTAAATGCAAAAGTTATAGGGTTTTATGCCTATTAGCTTTCTGAGTTACCACAAGAAACAAAAAAAGCACACCCCAATTGCATGTACAAATTTACTCTTTCATTATAGCTAGAAATAATACAAACTCTGAAATATTATTCATAAAAAATATCTCGGTTCGGCGCCTATCAAAATCGGGGCTCCGGACAGTCGTCCGTCTCGCCCGCCCCTTTATCCGGCCCTGGGGCGGAGGCCCCACTCACAAAGTATCACCGTGCCGTGGGAATATCGAAACAACGACTGAACATCACACGCTCGCAACAAATTAATAAAGCCAAACTTGGCTTCGCCCCGCAGTAGGAAAGAAGGAGTGCGAGCGAATCAAAGCCGACGTGACGTAAGCCGAAACCAACCGAGTAAACGGTGATGTCAATGAGATCCAATAACTTCAAATGTCAAATGTGAAAGTAATTTGTTACTTCGCCGAAATAACAAGCAGGCGAAGAGCTTATTTCGCAGGAAACAGAAACTGACGCGACGTCGAGCTTTACAACCTAGTCTCGACATGAAATAAACAATCAATTTAATTCCCGCGAAATAATGTGAAATAGACGCTGTAGACGATTGTAGATAATTGCGAAATCAACACAAAAAAAAACACACACAAACTCCGCAGAGATTGCAATGGAAAGTTATTTCCAGTGCTAACACGTCTGGTCGAGCTGAAAAGAGCCGGCTTTCGTACACACCTTTACGTTAAATGAGGCAATCAGCCGTGGAATTTCTTCAATTCTCCGAAAAGACGTTCATCTTGTCAGAGATCGTAACGAAAGAATTGCAAAACGACTGACTCTCGACCTCCCTGTACTTGAGGTTAAACAACCATGATCCGCCTACTTTCTGTCTTCAACATGGGAGATAACTGACCTATCATAACCGTTTCTGACACACCAATTGACACACCATCTCCCCGCATATCGCCTGTTAAACATTGTATAATGTGATGAAATTCACAGCGGAACGAAAGTGCCATGCATTCGTAAACGTCGAGGTTCGCTTTGAAACCTGCTGGCAAAGGACGCCGTCAAGATGATCCAGAAATTACAACGATTTGCACATGCAGCGGCTGTAAGTGACATTTACGACCAAGCAGCTCGCTTTTTTATCCTAAAAACGCAGTGATTTAAAATGACTCGCCCGAGGTTCGCTTTGAAACCTGCCGACAAAGGACGCCGTCACGCAGGTGTCCGGTTAAGATGAGCCAGAAATTACAACGATTTGCAAATGCGGCGCTGGTAAGTGACAAGTACGACCAAGCAGCTCGCTTTTTTATCCTAAAAACGCAGTGATTTAAAATGACTCGCCCGAGGTTCGCTTTGAAACCTGCCGACAAAGGACGGTATCACGCAGGTGTCCGGTCAAGATGAGCCAGAAATTACAACGATTTGCAAATGCGGCGCTGGTAAGTGACATTTACGACCAAGCAGCTCGCTTTTTTATCCTAAAAGCACAGTGATTCATAATGGCTCGCCCGTAGATACATTCAAAGCAGCTTTCTTTGACGACAGACCTTAAAGCGATATATTGACTGAAGAACTTCTTAAAGTAACGCGCGAGATATAATGCAAGGGGTTTAACGAGTCATCAGTTCGTGAAATGATGGGCACATGCAGGGGACATTCTCGACAACTAGTCTTATATACGAGTATATAACATATAACGCATTGTACATACAATTTTGTCAAATTTTTACTACTCCTATTATTTTTCCCTTTGCGTATTAAATCCTCGAGATTTTGTAAAATAGGGTTTGGTCTTGCTTCTGGCGTAACATACATGCAACAAATTATGAGGGAGCTCTAAAAATCGGCGATAATAAAACTTTACTGTCGAATTAGCAGCGGCAGCACGCGTTGACGTTAAACTTCTTGGAGTTTGGAGCGCTCGTAAAACTCTGATTTATCGGCGATAAAAGCGCGCTGCAACGCGAAAAAATTCGTACACAAGTCGCGTCGACGTTCGCACGCAAAAAAACGCCCGCGGAATGCGTGCAATCAAACGCGATTTATCCGATTCGCGCTCTCGTAAATTAAATTCAAATTAATTTCGATTTGCGAATATTAATTTCGCGGCGATTTATGCGCCCCCGCGCCGCATTTATCGGCTTTTTATTAAAGCAATGAATTACGCCGGAGGAAGTGGCTTATTTACGCGTGGAGCGAGTGAATATTGCCGCTTGCGCCCTAATTTATCGCCGCGTTAAAGTTACCGTTCGGTGTATAAAAGCGGCCGTAAATATCCTCCACGTCCATGAAGAAGAGATCGTAGAGAATGCCAGCCAGACAATTAAAAGCACCTATAAAATAAGGAACAGATTAAATAGCTGCTGTCTTGTCTGTGTTCAAGTTCATTTTACTTCCAAATGAAAGGAGGATGAAAACTGGCCTGCAAGAATGCATAAATACAGAAGCTTTTGCTTAACCAAAAGTTTTAGAAAAAAATATGAGTTGAAAATCACCGTTTAAGAGCCACTGACACTGCTTGGCGAAAAGATGGCGGGAATTGTACTCTAGTCGACCGTAATACAGGTTGTTCTTTTACTGTGTGCAAATATTTAAACCTGCAATATATCATCATGAATGGCAACGATTCAACTTGTATGTTCTTAACATAACCAAAAATGTAATAGTTTTCAAGAGAAAAGCAGTTGCAGATTTTCACTAAACCGTTTGAGAACTGCTGGCATAGCTAAAAGTGGAACGTGGGCGCCTCTTCAATTACGACCGAAGTAGCCCGGGATCAGTGCCTTCCTGGATCTCAAGTAGGAACGACGTAACTCAGCGCCGCTCCTGATCACCTTGCCCGTCGAAACGTTTACAATTTAAATTAACTTCACCGCAAGTAATTACAAGTTTAAGTATTTTGAATTAAAATCTAGTGCAATTCAAGAAGCTGCGGTTCGTAATTGCCGAACAAATTAAAAGCGAGGTACAAACAAATTGTAATTTCTCATTCCATATTATTTTCAAAAGACAGGCCACTTTGTATTGGACGCTTTTTACGCCCAATGTACTCCTGCCACATTCCTTTGGCTCCGATGCAACGAATTGTTATTCAATTATTGAATGGGAGGGGAAGGAGTGATGCGAGCGTTCACACTTCGCAGAAATTATTGTAGGCAAGGCTGATACAGTCGGAGTACTAAATTTTCGTATCGTTCGCGAAACAAGTGGCTCGAATTCTTTTCCCTGATAATTAGTTTATTGCATGGGCGAATTTTATTTGTGACTTCTGAATTCTGTCCTTGGGGGCGGCGTTTGGTCGAGTGTGGTGCGAAGAGGTGAGGTAATGTGAGCCTTTAATTAATTATGTTTCGTTTCGCCAACATCCTGCCCTGCAAGCGAGTGCTCGAATAAGGGAATACGTAACGTGGTGGCGACCCTCTTGTAACATAACTACGTTAACTAGATTTCCCTTACAACGCGACTTGATGGAGGCCCTACTCCTTCTTACATCGTAATTTCTTCTTACATCGTTATTCTTCTTACATCGTAACTTTTTCTTCCATCGTGACAGTGTACAGGGTGTTCTTTTACTGTGTGCAAATATTTAAACCTGCAATATATCACCATGAATGGCAACGATTGAACTCGTTTGTTCTCACCAAAAATGTTATAGTTTTCAAGAGAAAAGCAGTGGCAGATTTTCACTAAACCGTTTGAGAACTGCTGGCATAGCTAAAAGTGGAACGTGGGCGCCTCTTCAATTACGACCGAAGTAGCCCGGGATCAGTGCCTTCCTGGATCTCAAGTAGGAACGACGTAACTCAGCGCCGCTCCTGATCACCTTGCCCGTCGAAACGTTTACAATTTAAATTAACTTCACTGCAAGTAATTACAAGTTTAAGTATTTTGAATTAAAATCTAGTGCAATTCAAGAAGCTGCGGTTCGTAATTGCCGAACAAATTAAAAGCGAGGTACAAACAAATTGTAATTTCTCATTGCATATTATTTTCAAAAGACTTATAAAAATGTTACATTTAGTTTGTTTCCAAGGACCGTAAGTAGTAATACTTTCATAGCTAGCAGCGAGATTGCAGCAAAAGTTTATTTACGTAAAAGCGTGAAGGAAGAACATTTTTAACGCGCCTGCCTAATTGGTGCATACATTTTCGGATTTATTCGTCGATAGTTGACATCGTAAAACATATTACTTCGCTCAGTGAATTAAAATTTTAAATAAAATAATTAATAAACGATGTCAGCGATTGTTATTACGAAACTCTCTCTGCGTTGAACATCGAATGCGGTATCGGTGGGCGTGTTCATACCGAGAGGAAGGTGAAGTTGTATGAACATATTTATTTCATGTACCAACTAGCTTTTGTTTCGTAGAAAACTATATAAAATCGATACTGTAACATTATACGAACCGTGACAAAGGTTTTGCTTGTGATTAGAAAAGCTACCTATTTATATGAATGTAATTGACCTAATTTCCAGTTTACAAAAGCTTTGGGTTAGGCGTTGGTCTCCAAAATTTGACTCATTTTACTTTACTGATGGCTGTTTTTATGTAACCGATGTGACTGATATATGAAAGTAGGCCAAGATTTGCTTATAATATAAGGAGGGGTCAGGAGCTGACCTTACATAATTATTCCTTCTGTTACAATGAGGAATTTCATTTCACTATTTCAGTATTTAGAATTAAAAGGAAGCAAGGAAAGTTTTAATGCGAAATGAGCCCGGAACAGATGCTTCTCGTCGCAGTTGTACCTCTGCCTACAACTCAAAGCGATACGGTTTAATTAGACCCATGAAGAAGATAAGTTCTGGGATTGTTATTAACAGAACTTACTCTTTTTTGTTTGCTAATCATTCAGATGACTTCTTTGTAACGTGTTCAACATAAGAAATTTAAATATTATGATCTCGACGGATCTCTTTCCATTTCTTCTTCTTCTTCTTCTTCTTCTTCAAGCGACTGACTTTGTCTTATTTGATACTAAGAGTTACCTGTAACGGCAAAAATATGTTATTTCGCGACACTCGTGATTTATTCCGTCGACGGCGTCGAACAGAAAGACGCTCTCCGCGTTAACACGTCTCTTATTTCCCCAGCGTCTCGCGGGCGACGTTTGCATTTCAAGCCGAAATCTTTCGATGGCTCGATAAACGAAGAGAGAAAAGAAGAAAAAAACATAAATAAATTGAACGGCGGCGGAGTCGCAGCCGCGTATTTTTAGATCGTCACTTTTTGCAGTTTGGAAGTGACAGAAGGAGAAACGATTTCTCGACGACGCAATTGAGTCGAGCCGACACAGAATGACGAAGACGCAGATTTTATAGTATTCCATTTTTAAATTGGTTTCTATGGCGCAACAGATTGCCTCAGAAGGGTTGTAAAAAATCTACGCCATGTCACGTAGTAGACTAAGCCGGTGGGTTAAAGCAAATTAACAACTGCCCAAATGAATAATTAGTAATCACTCTTTAATAATGATGATTTAAAAATTTTCACGTTTAAACAGGACGTGACAAAATGCATTTTCTAAAAGTTCGGGTCCAAAAGTCGATGTATCAAAACCGTCAGCGTTTCGTCGAAACATAATTAATGAGCAAGAGGTTAATTGTTCTGAATGAAATACAAATTGCAAGTAAGTTCAACAACTTGAATTGCAATTGTCAGCGTGAAATCCCCTCATTTAAAACGTAAATTTTGCCTACTGTTCAAAGATCGGAGAAGACTTTGATCCGCAATGTTTGCATTGTCAATTTAAATCAAAAATACTCGCGGTGCATTTTGAATCTTCTAACTATTCCGCCATTATTTTATAATTTACTAAATCACCGACGAAGACGCAGATTTTATAGTTTTCCATTTTTAAATTGGTTTTTATGGCGCAACAGATTGCCTCAGAAAGGTTGTAAAAAATCTACGCCATGTCACGTAGTAGAATAAGCCGGTGGGTTAAAGCAAATTAACGACTGCCCGAATGAATAATTAATAATCACTCTTTAATAATGATGATTTAAAAATTTTCATGTTTAAACAGGACGTGACAAAATGCATTTTCTAAAAGTTCGGGTCCAAAAGTCGATGTATCAAAACCATCAGCATTTCGTCGAAATATAATTAATGAGCAAGAGGTTAATTGTTCTGAATGAAATACAAATTGAAAGTAAGTTCCACAACTTGAATTTCAATTGTTATCGTGAAATCCCCTCATTTAAAACGTAAATTTTGCCTACGATTCAAAGATCGGAGAGGACTTTGATCTGCAACGTTCTGCATTGTCAATTTAAACTAAAGATATTCGTGGTGAATTTTGAATCTTCTAACTATTCCCCCATTATTTTATAATTTACTAAATCACCGACGAAGACGCAGTTTTTATAGTATTCCATTTTTAAATTGGTTTTTATGGCGCAATAGATTGCCTCAGAAAGGTTGTAAAAAATCTACGCCATGTCACGTAGTAGAATAAGCCGGTGGGTTAAAGCAAATTAACGACTGCCCGAATGAATAATTAATAATCACTCTTTAATAATGATGATTTAAAAATTTTCACGTTTAAAGAGGACGTGACAAAATGCATTTTCTAAAAGTTCGTGTTCAAAAGTCATTGTATCAAAACCGTCAGCGTTTCGTCGGAACATAATTAATGAGCAAGAGGTTAATTGTTCTGAATGAAATACAAATTGAAAGTAAGTTCAACAACTTGAATTTCAATTGTCAGCGTGAAATCCCCTCATTTAAAACGTAAATCTTGCCTACGATTCAAAGATCGGAGAGGACTTTGATCTGCAACGTTCTGCATTGTCAATTTAAACCAAAAATATTAAATAGGTGAATTTTGAATCTTCTAATCATCTCGCCATTATTTTATAATTTACCAAATCACCGACGGATATTTCAGGCGTTTCTACTTTCCCCTCCTGTGGGATTTACAGCGGACTCGAAAATTTGCCGTTTTGCTTACCTATGATGAGGGAAAATAAAATAAGTAAGCAGGCCCATTAGCGGCCCGGAAATCCCCCAGCAGGCAGTGAATGCAGAATTAATATTTGCGGGGGGCTAACTAATTTGCCGGATTACACACATACGGAGGCGATGAAGCCCCGGCCCTATCCGCGCCGGCTCGGGTTTGAACAGCGTCAGCTTAGCCCGTAATTGCTCGTCGACTAAATCGAACTGACCATATCCAATTATCTCGCGCTTTGTTTGCGCACCGGCCCTGGGCGACTTACTCGGTTTCGACCGATATTAAGCCCTCATAAATCCGCGCGCGCGTTATTGCAACATGCAAATGTGTGTTTGTTTTGTGTTTGCGATGAAATGGTACCCGTATGATCAAGGAAATCGTCGTTCCCTACGCCACCTCACCCCAAATTAAATGAGATCGAGAGTAGTTTCGTACTAGTCACTCACCTCACCCCAAATTAAATGAGATCGAGAGTAGTTTCGTACTAGTCACTAATCAACAAATCGTCAGTCACTCATCAGTAGAAGCGCGCGCTGGTGTTTCTTGAACCCCCCCCCCTCCCCAAAGAGATTTTCATAATACACTCGTGCGTTCAGTGTAGGGTTAGACAAACAATACAACACAGTATTATTACATTAAACTAAAACACTGACAAGAAAAAACGCGTGGCCCAGTGAAGGCCAACAACTACGACACCTATGTCGGAGGAAAATTACAAACTAAGCCGATGTAAAGCTCCGAATATTCAGTACGTAGAGACGCAATGATTTATAAAAATTAAGTTGCGATTAAATAAGCGTGTTATTCAAACACGAACTAGGTCAGAACAAAGTAGGGTCAGCAGAATTTCCCGGAATTGTGCACACGGCGCGCGACATGGGAGACGAGATCGAGCTGTGAAAGTTGCAATATTGCACCTAATTATGCCCTCGATTAAAGTTTTTTTTGCGTAGAAAAACATCGTCCGATGTTCCCCACTTGATACAATTCAAAAGAGGGAGGGAACCCCATAAGATTCCTGCAGCAGACGGGAAGTCGATCTTACTGGTTTTCCGAGTGCAGTTTTCTGATCTAATTACGTGACATTCCTCGTTGAAAGTTTATTTTTTAATTTGAATTATTTTTTTGTAATCAGTCAAGTTCCTGAGTTTGTAATTAATTTCGCGAATAAAGGTATAACTCTTCACAGTGTTTACTTCTTCGGTAATCAACTGTAAGAATTTATTCATTTAAATTAAATTCTGTGTCTCGAGAAAGCTTCCGGCTCGGCGTTGGTGAGTCGAGCGCGTAAAGTAACACTATTTTCAAACACAGTTTTTTTTTGTTATGTACTCAATATTCGCCTTTCATTTATTTATCTTCGAAATTATCGGTTAAATTATTTTTATTATTTTAATTGATTAAAAAAAAATTGTTCATGGTAATCGTTAATTTTTCTTGTATACTAAATTTCAAAATTGTTCGTATTAAAAACAATAACTTTTTTTTTTATTATAATTATATTGTAAACTGAGTTTCACGTTTTTGTTCATATACTTTTATATTTAAATCGTTTCTAAATTGCATTGTAAACTAAATTTCATGTATTGTTGATTTATTGCGGATATATTAAAAAATTTGGGCATTTTTTTGTTTGAAATATGCTCGTATGTAAAGATTTCCTTCTGAAGTCCAAGGAGATTAAAACGAGAGAGAGAGAGAGAGCGAATGTACGAATAAACTCCGTTCGAGCAACGGAAAACAAATTGAAAAATCGATTTCTGGCTTTTTTACCGAAAACCAGAAACGCTGCTAACAAAGAAAACCGAGATCCGAACTTTGTACGGTTTGTTAAAAGGATTGAGGAGAAAAGGGGAGGAAAAGTGGGTCTCCAACCCCCATGCAACCGTCCGTACATACGTTTTTACACTGAACTGTTGAACCAACAATTTAACGCGAGAAATCAGCTGATTATTCGCCCCAAAAAACGATATGGTACTTAAGATTTATTTAAATCAAATAAACTATTGGTGCGCAACGAAATCAAATAAAAATAATAACGCTTGTGATTCTTCTTAATTTATGCACCGCGTCGTGCTGATAATATTTGCGCTTGAATGGGCGAATGTAGCAAAAGGAGTACACGTTTCTAATTTTAGTCAGCGGCTTTAAAGGTCCGTTGATAGGTGGCGGATGCAGTTCACGTCGTCAATTGGTGTGCGTACCGCTCGCTTCAACTTCGCCGATGAGAAGCTCGACTCGTCCGCGGACCGCAATCAACAGTCAAAGCGTGGTGAAGATTAATTCGGCAGGAAATGCGAGAAGACGATGTCAGAGGGGAACGGTATCGGCGAGGTGACAAAGCCGGGTAACGGTAACTGTGAGGGCGGAGGGCGGGAAGATCACGCCAGAGAGGAGCGACGTCGGCGAGGTGACCAACCCGAATATTGGTAACGGTTATGGTGATGGCGTGAAGACCACGCCAGAGGTCAATAGTTAATACTCCGCGGAAGACCAGCAAAAGGAAGCAATGGATGAGCACGCGGAATAAGGTTTGGTATGGGAAACACCCGGCAGACTAGGCTTGATCTGACAGCACCTGGCCTTTCATAACCTCTCAACATTGATGTAGAGCAAGTACAAAATTTGCACTAGTATTCTATTTCGTAGTTCGCAGTGAATCTGTCATCTGGTTTACGTATTCCAACTTTTAAACAGTCTGGCCTGAAAAATAGAGCACTTTCAAAGTGAAAAATTAATGCGAACCTCGCTCAGATCGGGGTCTGGGAAAGGCACTTATTTCAAAAGGCCTTCGGCATATTCTCATTTAAATTGAAAATTCTTTTATCACTGACCTTTTGTATTTCTATTTATCTTTTATTCGGAATATCTATCTGTCTTGATTCATTTATTTATTGTAGTGCTTATACTCTGGGAGTTTTCATGAATAGTTTTACGTCAACAAATTAATCGTGTATGTTTGGTGGCCTACCGTCGCAACTGCCAGGCACGTGCAGGCACCAATTGGTTAGTTTGCGCGCCCGCGATAGTTCGGAGTCATCAGGTGAAGTGAAAGCGGAAGTTTATAAATAACAAAGTGGCAAACGTGTAGCAGTTTTCAAATAATAAGCGGCAGTACAAAACTAATAAGCAGGCGAAAAAACTGTATCTGTTTTTTCATCTGTTACACTTCTTCCTGTAACTTGAACACTTTTATTAATTAATTAAAACAATCAATATTATTCGAGGGCCTCGATTAAACACTCACAATTGACTGAACTTCAAACTATTGCTCTTCAAATTACAAACACGGATGTAATTAGCAAGTAAGCGGGTTTCTGGGACACGGTCCATATTGCCAATTATAACGTAAATCCGAGATAAATTTTAAATCACTTACGGTGATGAACTTGCTCGTCGTCCGGTATTGCGGCAGTTGATACAATGATCCTTTGTCCATTGCCCAAAAACTTACTCGATGACTTGATGACCGGATGCGCATAACTTCGTCACCAGCAGTCGACGGAGGAAGGGTCGGTAATAAACGAAAGAGAGGACAAGAGCAGCAATGATATTAATAATGATAAAAATAATAATATGTTTATTAAGCATACATTTGAAGAAAGAAACAAATTCAGTTCTATTAAAAAAAAAAAAAAACTTATGCTTAAATGGGTCATTGATCAGTTGATCCAACAAAGTTAGACCTCTGGTCTTCCTCCTGAACCCATTGGTATTAAACATTGACCGTGGTAAAGATATGGCACACATCGATGAAATTAACTATTCACACATTCAAACTATCTAAAAGGACTCTGGTGATGAAAACTTGAGAAGACGTTACCAAACTGCGGAGGCGATAAAACCGCGAGCCGACAAAACGACGGCCACTAAAAGTCTCAGAGAGTGATGTTAGCGAAGGCTGGATTTTAACACACATTGCGCAAATAGCCTTACCTGTGTGAAACATCCACAGGCTTATTAATAATGCACCAAAATGCTCTGGCGTCAAAAGAGTGGTCTGCAAAGCCGACAAAGCGAGTTACATCCTCGGACAAATAACTCTCCATGCTAAAATGATTTAAAAGAAACTACACCCAACCGTACTCTCTGACAGTTTGCCCAAGTACTGAGGACGCCGCAATGGCTGCCTGTAGCGCGAAAACGAAGGTACCACGTGCACAAACCAACCAATCGTAAATTCGGGAAATAACCTCGGAAAAAATACGCATGCTTGCGCGTTAGGAACGCGCGATCACTAGAATAAAGAGCTAATAGATAGCATCGGCTTCACAGAATTAAATATGTGCATTCGAGTTATATCTACCCGGACAAATAACTCTTTAAACTTAAAACAATAACGATTTTCAGTTACACAGCCTATTTATTATTATTATTTTTTTTTTGTAAACGTTTCACAACCTTATTAGCCGCTTCATCAGTACAGTCTAAATGTAAAGGGAGACAAAAATTTGTAACACAAATTACATTGTGAAAACGTTAAGGGAAGCGAGCGACAGTTAAACGTTAAAAAACGGTTTTGATGCAAGAAGAAAATTCAAGTTTTTATCTCAATTATTAAAAAAAAAAATCTCTACGAACCAGGACAAAAGAAATTTTCTACTCAGACGTCGAGATGAAGGAGTAATACCAAAGGGCTGCAGGATCAACGCGAGTAAATACAATAACATACCAACTCACAAATTAAATAAAATCATCCGAAAATGTGAACAAAAAATACTAAATGCCGAAATCTCGAATACCATTAGTTATTTACAGATTTTAGATTATAAATTTAATTTTACATTAGGATAGCTGTCTAATTATGTAGAATTAGATATAATTAACAACTTTATTACATTTGCAAAAAAAACAATCTCAAGAAAACTTTTGAGCAGATTAAATTTAAGCAACAAAAAAAATTTTCAAACTTAAATTAGTTAAACGAAACCAAAACACAACCGCACTCTTGGACTGTTCGCTCAAGTAATGATGGAGGAGGCTGTAATGGACGACTCGAGCGCGGAAACGTTCGTACCACGTGCGTAAACCAGCCAATCCCAAATTAAGATAGTAATCTCGAGTTGAATACGCATGCCTGCGAGTTAGGAACGAGTTAGTGCGAACTCTAGTGTAAAAAAGTATAATAGATAGAGTCATCATCTCATCATCATCATAATCGACGTCATGTTGTTCGCTTTCACTGTCTACTGTGCGTGAGTTGCTTATGTACGCTAGTTTGTGTGGATGTGGGAGTGTGTGTGTGTGTGTGTGTGTATTTGTGTGAGTGTGAGTGGGTGTGTGGTGTTTGTGAGTGATGTGCACTGATGTGAGTTAACATAAGAACAAATACTCGTTGTCTACATCACTCATTGTTAAGAATTTGTGACGGTATAAACATATCAATCCAATTGATATTAAATAGTAGATACCGTATACTCCGAACTTTTCCGTGGAGAAGTTAACTAGAAAATCCTAGAAATACTAAAACATAGCCCAACTCTCGTAAACTTTCGTACGTTTTCTACAATAGATGCGCTCGTTCCACATCGAACAATAACAAACTTCCCGTCTGCAGCAGTACATTACGACAATATACGTTTCCTCGAGTAAACTTTCCAGTGTTTTCTTAGCATGTGTAACTCTTACGTCAACAATAACGCATTTCCAAGATAAATAACGACCCCGAGGAGCGAGCAACTTTGAATATCCGCCCGTATTTTTCACCCGCCGGCCGACCCTTAAAACACCCGACAGGGCTCGCCTCGCCCGTAATCAAATAACGCCCCGCTATTAGCGCCGGCGAAGTGCGTGATTTAACGTAATTGTCTTTTATTATGTTTTGTTTGCTCGTCCGACATCCGAGCGTTCTTGCGCAATCCGCAATCCCGGAAAAATACGTGATTTACGGCGGGGGCGGGGATTTTGCGCGCGTCATAATGAAGTCCGGATTTATTTAAGTTCGACGGCGGGAGGAAAGGCGGCGGAGAAAGTCCGGCTTAATCTTTTTTTTTTTTCTTTACTGCCGATTCGATATTTATGGGATTCGTTTCCGAACGCGAAACGGGGTCACATCGCTTTGTTAAAGTTTTAAGTATGTGCGGAGGAAGTTCCGTTGAAGTTTTATAAGCCCGCCGCGGTGGTTTACCGCCGGCGTGAAATTGGAACGTCTCTTTCGGTTCTTTTTCAAACAAATAAAAATATCGCTTTTTGTAACTCGGTAAACAAAAAGTGGATAAATGTTATGCACCGTCACATAAATAAGGTAGGAAAGTTTGAAGATTTCTTAGTAGTTATGTGATTGCACCCCGCCTTTTAGTTCTATGGCTTACTAGCACTTGCCATGGAAGCAACAGACAGTAATACAGGCCGCATCGCACTTAAAAAATACGCAGCATAAATTCAATGGAACGGTATACATACACACACTATGTCACCCGTACGATGTCTAAAGCGGTAACGAGGGAGAATATGACTTCGTGAAATTGGAACGTCTCTTTCGGTTCTTTTTCAAACAAATAAAAATATCGCTTTTTATAACTCGGTAAACAAAAACTGGATAAATGTTATGCACCGTCACATAAATAAGGTAGGAAAGTTTGAAGATTTCTTAGTAGTTATGTGATTGCACCCCGCCTTTTAGTTCTGTGGCTTACTAGCACTTGCCATGGAAGCAACAGACTGTAGGTAATACAGGCCGCATCGCACTTTAAAATTACGCAGCATAAATTCAATGGAACGGTATACATACACACACTATGTCACCCGTACGATGTCTAAAGCGGTAACGAAGGAGAATATGACTTCGTGAAATTGGAACGTCTCTTTCGGTTCTTTTTCAAACAAATAAAAATATCGCTTTTTATAACTCGGTAAACAAAAAGCGGATAAATGTTATGCACCGTCACATAAATAAGGTAGGAAAGTTTGAAGATTTCTTTGTAGCTATGTGATTGCACCCCACCTTTTATTTCCATGGCTTACTAGCACTTGCCTTGGAAGCAACAGACAGTAACACAGGCCGCATCGCACTTTAAAAATACGCAGTATAAATTCAATGGAACGGTATACATACACACACTATGTCACCCGTACGATGTCTAAAGCGGTAACGAAGGAGAATATGACTTCGTGAAATTGGAACGTCTCTTTCGGTTCTTTTTCAAACAAATAAAAGTATCGCTTTTTGTAACTCGGTAAACAAAAAGTGGATAAATGTTATGCACCGTCTCATAAATTAGGTAGGAAAGTTTGAAGATTTCTTAGTAGTTATGTGATTGCACCCCGCCATTTATTTCCATGGCTTACTAGCACTTGCCATGGAAGCAACAGACTGTATGTAATACAGGCCGCATCGCACTTTAAAATTACGCAGCATAAATTCAATGGAACGGTATACATACACACACTATGTCACCCGTACGATGTCTAAAGCGGTAACGAAGGAGAATATGACTTCGTGAAATTGGAACGTCTCTTTCGGTTCTTTTTCAAACAAATAAAAGTATCGCTTTTTGTAACTCGGTAAACAAAAAGTGGATAAATGTTATGCACCGTCTCATAAATTAGGTAGGAATGTTTGAAGATTTCTTAGTAGTTATGTGATTGCACCCCGCCATTTATTTCCATGGCTTACTAGCACTTGCCATGGAAGCAACAGACTGTATGTAATACAGGCCGCATCGCACTTTAAAATTACGCAGCATAAATTCAATGGAACGGTATACATACACACACTATGTCACCCGTACGATGTCTAAAGCGGTAACGAGGGAGAATATGACTTCGTGAAATTGGAACGTCTCTTTCGGTTCTTTTTCAAACAAATAAAAATATCGCTTTTTATAATTCGATAAACAAAAAGTGGATAAATGTTATGCACCGTCACATAAATAAGGTAGGAAAGTTTGAAGATTTCTTAGTAGTTATGTGATTGCACCCCGCCTTTTAGTTCTGTGGCTTACTAGCACTTGCCATGGAAGCAACAGACTGTAGGTAATACAGGCCGCATCGCACTTTAAAATTACGCAGCATGAATTCAATGGAACGGTATACATACACACACTATGTCACCCGTACGATGTCTAAAGCGGCAACGAAGGAGAATATGACTTCGTGAAATTGGAACGTCTCTTTCGGTTCTTTTTCAAACAAATAAAAATATCGCTTTTTATAATTCGATAAACAAAAAGTGGATAAATGTTATGCACCGTCACATAAATAAGGTAGGAAAGTTTGAAGATTTCTTAGTAGTTATGTGATTGCACCCCGCCTTTTAGTTCTATGGCTTACTAGCACTTGCCATGGAAGCAACAGACTGTAGGTAATACAGGCCGCATCGCACTTTAAAATTACGCAGCATAAATTCAATGGAACGGTATACATACACACACTATGTCACCCGTACGATGTCTAAAGCGGTAACGAAGGAGAATATGACTTCGTGAAATTGGAACGTCTCTTTCGGTTCTTTTTCAAACAAATAAAAGTATCGCTTTTTGTAACTCGGTAAACAAAAAGTGGATAAATGTTATGCACCGTCTCATAAATTAGGTAGGAAAGTTTGAAGATTTCTTAGTAGTTATGTGATTGCACCCCGCCATTTATTTCCATGGCTTACTAGCACTTGCCATGGAAGCAACAGACTGTATGTAATACAGGCCGCATCGCACTTTAAAATTACGCAGCATGAATTCAATGGAACGGTATACATACACACACTATGTCACCCGTACGATGTCTAAAGCGGTAACGAAGGAGAATATGACTTCGTGAAATTGGAACGTCTCTTTCGGTTCTTTTTCAAACAAATAAAAATATCGCTTTTTATAATTCGATAAACAAAAAGTGGATAAATGTTATGCACCGTCACATAAATAAGGGAGGAAAGTTTGAAGATTTCTTAGTAGTTATGTGATTGCACCCCGCCTTTTAGTTCTATGGCTTACTAGCACTTGCCATGGAAGCAACAGACTGTATGTAATACAGGCCGCATCGCACTTTAAAATTACGCAGCATAAATTCAATGGAACGGTATACATACACACACTATGTCACCCGTACGATGTCTAAAGCGGTAACGAGGGAGAATATGACTTCGTGAAATTGGAACGTCTCTTTCGGTTCTTTTTCAAACAAATAAAAATATCGCTTTTTGTAACTCGGTAAACAAAAAGTGGATAAATGTTATGCACCGTCACATAAATAAGGGAGGAAAGTTTGAAGATTTCTTAGTAGTTATGTGATTGCACCCCGCCTTTTAGTTCTATGGCTTACTAGCACTTGCCAAGGAAGTAACAGACTGTATGTAATACAGGCCGCATCGCACTTTAAAAATACGCAGCATAAATTCAATGGAACGGTATATATACACACACACTATGTCACTCGTACGATGTCTAAAGCGCTAACGAAGGAGAATATGGCTTCGTATACGAGAACTTCTGAAAGCATCTCGTTCGTTACACAGTCTAAAAGAGAATGCACACGGAGAGGACGTGGCGCAGACATCCGAAGGCGAAGACATTAAAACAAACAAAAGAGGCATAAAGTTATGTGACCCGAATTTATCAACATGGTCTCAGACTCAAACGATACAGATGCGCTCTAATAATTGTTGTGCAACCTGCCGATATTTAGCAACAGAGAAAATGTTGCAAGACGCCACTTTTCGGCAGATGTCCGCGCCACGTCCTCCCTATGTGCACTCTCAATAAAATGGCCAATCACATAGAGTATCGCATCAGTATTGTAGTATAAAATAAAGGGCTAATAAAAAATCAGCATTTCGAGACGGTTTTACATCAAGTGATTTGAAACCATTTCCGGCAACGTCTGCGCGAGGGCGCGGGCTCAATAAATTTAAACCGTAACAAAAAGTTTTCCTTGCAGCCATCTTCTTGTTGGTCTTCATATCACTTCGTTGTTTATATTGTAACGTTGCCTTATTGGCAATCTGGTTTTTACCAAGAAGTAACGTATACTTTAAGGGTTGCGTAGCTGACGAAAAAGAGGCAAAAAATTATTATCAGTAGCAGTGTAAAACAAACTTACACGTCAGTGCATGCACTATTACGGACGACATGAATTGAAGCACTATAATCAGTATATCGATGAACACCCTTTAATCGAAAAATCTCTCAGTATATGTACACGCCTGAATTTAACCTACTTTCCGGTGTGCATGGACGATTGACGTAACTCTGTGTTCTTGAAGCTCTCGATGATTCATTTTTTTGTTACTGCTAGATTATTATTATGTAATAATCTAGCAATTATTATTATTATTAAGTAATAATTTCCAAGGTTTTCTATTAAGGCTTTCTTTGCAACGTAATACTTATTAGATAATTATTTCTTCTGTTACAATATAGATAATCACTTGTGGGCCTGTTTCGTGGAAAATGCTTTCCCCCCATTTTCCTCATCAGCCTCTCCACATTCATAATCTTGATATGTTGATACTGTTACGAATTTGGGGGTCCACAAATTATAGTCGGAACACTTTAATTACAAGCTGTCGCTTTACACAATTAACAACACAATAGTAATGAGCTTGTCTATCAAATAACACTTTTACAAAATGTACTTTCTATTTATTCGAGGTATGAACCCTTCGCTTGCTAACTTAATAACTAAACTCCTGGCGGACCGCTACGACTTTTATAGTAGATCCCTGTTTTTGCTCGAACTTACTAGAATGAACGCGAAGCTTCGGTGATGTTCTGTGACGCAAGGTGGCGTGACTAATACTAAAAATAGATCTGCTTGCGCGTCACGGCTGTAACAGTACTGTCACTTGGCCATCCCTATTAGCTTCCGCTCTAGGTTTAACCAGTTTGTCCAAAATTATTGTCTCTTTCTTTTTCGCGGTCTTTTGAACCTGGTAATCTGTTTCCTCCGAGCATGTCAGTTTCCCCCTCAGCCAGCGCGAGCTCCGGTTATTCTTTCTCTGTGTTGTTTACCGATGCCAAGTTAGGGCGTAGCTTCAAATGGAGCATGCCAGCGCGAGCTCTGGTTATTCTTTCCCTGTCTTGTTTACCGATGCCAAGCTAGGGCGTAGCTTCAGATGGAGCATGGAGCCATAATGACCCGGAAACATAGTTAATTCTCTTCTAAACGACATGAAGTACCTCATTACAGTATTATTATTTAAGTTTGTTTGCCATTGTAGCGCACTAATAGCGGCTAGAACTTTCAAGAACTCCCGAGGATTTTATTAGGAACACAAGAACATACAAATCTGGCAGTTTCGGAAATGTATTGTTACGGTCTGAAAAACCGCTTTCTTTCAAAAGTCACCTTGCATATACCAAGTTTTGTGTCGCATTTGTTTTCCATGGCGCATTAATCGGAAGGACACGTAGATGGTGTGAACGACGAGCGGCATAGTACGTTGCCAACCTTATTACGTTTGAAATAAATTTTTATTACCAACTGCGTCGCAGCGCAATTGTGTTTTCATAACACCAATTCCGTCCTTCGATCTAGTTTTGTGATATGCAAGTCGCAGACTGTTTTTCTTTTTTTTGTGTGTGCATCTCAGAATACTCCGGCAATAAATCCTTTCACGATTTCGCTGTTTCGGTTGCATTATAATTCGCTTGGATTAAACTTTTATCGGCCTGGTTGCGGTTCCCGAGCTTTTCGCGTGGAAACTAAACTGAATGGTCGTAATTAATAATTACGTTCACACTTTAACGCCATTGTCTCATGAAGATTGGGTTTTGTTTACGTCACGTTAGTTTTGATTCATCCAAGCCCTCCTTTTTTTGTAGTTCTGGGCGAAGCTAAGTTTGGCTTTATTAAGTTGTTGCGAACCTTGTCCTTGAGATATCCTCAGTGGTGTGTTTTCCTGTGGGGGCTGATTTGGTACCGGCAGGACGTCGCGACGGGGAGGTTATTACGATGGACCAAGGGCATGGATACCGATTTTCGGTAATACCGAAAAACCGGAATACCGGATAGTTTTATACCGTTTATAAAACCGGTAATAAGATTTGAAATACCAAAATATCTCATTTAACATAAATTATCCTAATTTATAACTTTGACTTCTAGTTTTCGTTATTCTTTGTTAATTATTTTCAGAAATTTACTCACGTGTTTGTTGTTTATAATTATTACTGTTTTCTAATAATTATATTGCTCAACAAATGAACCGGGCCACTTAAAAAAATTAGGTTAAATGAGGAAAAAAATTAATATAACAATTCGTTGGAAATATTTTAGTGTTCCGCTTCATTTTTTTATTATTATTATTTTTTCTCACTCTCACACTTATACTTTTACAATTAATATGTATTAATTGTATGATTTATATTTATATTAAACATGTTCTATTGTTGGTTAAGTCGCAGAACAGCTTGGCTGAACTTTGCCAACAAAATAAAGACGTCTATTATGCATAAAATAAAATAAATATGTTTATTATGTATATTTATTATTATTATTATTATTATTTATTGAGCAGTATATTATCACAAAGACAGAAGCATTGTTTTTATTTTAGTTATTTATTGTTATTTAACAGAAAAAATGACTATTTATGAAGTATAATGTTGGTGACCTTATGATTTTGTTTCAATAAATGACTGATTTTTTATCTGAAAGCATTTCTTGTACCATTGTCTTTTGTACTACATAATCATGTTTAGTTTAATGCCGAAAAATACCGAAATCTCGGAATCCCGGCATGTTAAATATAAATATCGAATGAATATCGGTATTGTAAAAATGCGCCTGTATTCCATGCCTTAGATGGAGCGACTTGGATCTTGATGCCCTGGTGGTTTGAAAACTCCTCAGAGTTTGTTCCAGCCTGTCCCTTTTGTTAGGTCACGTATATTTACGATTGTTGCTCTTTTCGCCCAAAATTATTATTGCCGTGCTTTACAGGCTCTTGTATTGGCTTTCTTTAAGTAATTTCGCGACGATCTTCTGTGACGATCCTTTTGGGGGAGCATCTCGTATCGACTTTTTTTGCAATCAGCTTTCTTCGAAGCAGCCCTTGCAACTGACAGGACATGGAACTTTCAACGTAGATGTTCAGGCGGAAGGTTTCCAATTTGTGTGGCCACGACCTTGGACCGATTTTGTTGTTATATGATAAACTCCAGGGCTACGGACGATTAACGCCGTGAACAGAATTACATTTAGTAAATTTGCAATACAATTTCTGATTATGCCAGTGATGTATTAATGCAACATAAAACAATCGAGGCGCCTAGAATAAAATAGGTATAAGGGCATTTTTGAAAAAAAATTGTTTTTTTGTGCATTTTTGGCTACCTGAAGTTAATATATGTTTTGGTATCAAAGACTGAAGCGACTTCCGGCTATTAGCGATTAAAAATACTATTTCTTCGCGGGTTCTTATTACCCACTTAACTTTAGATGCAAATAACTCGATGTATATGTACAAATAATTGCACTTATACCCCTTTTAATCTAAGGCCCTCAATTGAAATCGACTCTTGTCCGATGAAATTTGTAAGAAAATAGTTTTTAATCTTTAGCCGGATACCATTGAAATTGTGAAGGAAACTCAGCGTTTCCCTATCACTTGAAATCTTCATCAGGAGTGTTTATTATTTGTTTCACTCCTGACGAAGCTCTCACGCGATAGTGAAACGCTGAGTGTTCTTCCCAATTTCAATGTTATCCGGCTAAAGGTTAAAAACTATTTTATTTTACATAAAACCACATGCAACATTCTTTTTAATTTTAAATTGCGTTTTTTCCCAATTGTAGCTCGACAAAAACGTAATTTAAAATGTGTACAGTTTCCGTCCCGACGCTTTCGCTCGGCGCTCGGTAAATTTTTAATTCGCCCCTCGCAAATCAATACTTTGACAAGCCGTACCGAAACCGATTTATTCGTCGGAAACGCGCAGCTGTTGCTGAATTTCTTTTTTTTTTTTTTTTTTTCGCCCGAATTCAAAAGTTTCCGCGCGCGCCCATCTACAAAAGGCCCTCGTCGGACGACGACGGACGGAAGAATTTAATTACCACGTCCGGCGAGAGCTCAAAAATATCTCATAATGGCTGCTGCGAAACGCGAAAAATTTAATAAAGTTGACCGACCCCATCAAAATCCCGGCATGTTGACATGTGCAACACCATGCGGAAGAGTAGTACGAGGGATCTCATTTTTATGGCCCCGCTCAAAATTAAACGCATATTCAAACTGAATAAGCGGGTAAATGGGGAAAAAAAAACTAATTTGATTCCGCTGTAAATTCATTGTTAATTTGTTTTTCCGATTTAAATATCTGACTAGGTCACTTCAATTCCAGCGCATAACAAAAAAAAAAAAACACGCGCGCTCTCATATTCGGACCGGACCGGACGTGCAAATTATCACCGGCGATTTTAATAACGTCGGTCCGGAATAAAATGGATCAACAAATTAAAACAAAACCCAATAAAAAACAGATCAAAACGTCGAGATGTTTATTCGTTGTTTCACCGGCGCAACATTATTTTTTTTTTTAGGTTTTTGTATTTTACAATTTGCGAGAGAATTAAACGCGGAAATGTGAATATCGAAATTTCGAGACTTCGCTCCAATCGAACTGTATTTATTTTATTTTGTATGAAAGCGCATTACGCTTTACATTCAACTCTAAACAATTAATTAACAAAACCTGCACTATTTGCACGTCCCGATCACCAATACTGAATACACTTACCCTGGCTGGCACACTCGGATCTAAATAAAGCGCCACCCTGTGACTTTGCCGATGATTCCGCCTGAAAGAAATTATTATTCTACATGGAGAAACCGATTACAGAAAGACCACGGCGAAAAAGCAAGTAAACAAACAAAAAAAAAGATCGAATTGCAAGTGTACACGCTTACTGACGTCACAGTTTGCTTACATATGGGTTACGTAATTGACGTTTGCAAAACGGTATTTGACAAATGAAAAATTAGAAGATTAGGGTTGATTTGTTTCGTCACGAATTAACGAGCAAGAACCAAAGAAAAACAAGAAGATAACTTTACCTCGGCCGATTGTGATGTGTAAATTCCGCTCGCGAAGGAGCGTGCTAGAAAAAGGATACCGCCGCAAAACAGTCGTCTGGCTTGAGAAGCGATGGTCTGACGTAATTTGACAAATGAAAAATTAGAAATTAGGGTTGATGTGTTTGATCATGAACTAACGAGCAAGAACCAAAGGAAAACAAGAAGGAAACTTTACCTCGGCCGATTGTGATGCGTAAATTCCGCTCGCGAAGGAGCGTGCTAGAAAAAGGATACCGCGGCAAAACAGTCGACTGGCTTGCGAGACGATGGTCTGACGTATTTCATGTTTGCTAACGGTATTTGACAAATGAAAAATTAAAAGATTAGGGTTGATTGGTTTCGTCAAGAACTAGCGAGCAAGGACCAAAGTAAAACAAGAAAGGAACTTTACCTCGGCCGATTGTGATACGTAAATTCCGCTCGCGTAGGGGCGAGCTAGACAAATGTTACCGCCGCAAAACAGTCGTCTGGCTTGCGAGGCGATGGTCTGACGTAATTTGACAAATGAAAAATTAGAAATTAGGGTTGATTTGTTTCGTCATTAACTAACGAGAAAGGACCAAAGAAAAACAAGAAGGAAACTTTACCTCGGCCGATTGTGATACGTAAATTCCGCTCGCGTAGCGGCGAGCTAGACAAATGTTACCGCCGCAAAACAGTCGTCTGGCTTGCGAGGCGATGGTCTGACGTAATTTGACAAATGAAAAATTAGAAATTAGGGTTGATTTGTTTCGTCAAGAACTAACGAGCAAGGACCAAAGGAAAACAAGAAGGAAACTTTACCTCGGCTGATTGTGATGCGTAAATTCCACTCGCGAAGGAGCGAGCAAAAGAAAGGATACCGCCGCAAAACAGTCGTCTGGCTTGCGAGGTGTAAATAGTTCCGTTTTAAAATTACAAAACACGCAAACCGCCTTCGGTTAACAATAATAATAACGTATTAAGTTAAATATTGAAACGTGTAGCAAAACTCAACCCGGTAATATAAAGGGAAAACAACGTCACGAGAGCGTTGCACAAAAAAAATAGATAAAATGTGCACTTGCTTCTCCAGATAACAAAAAAAAATGTGCAGGCTCGAAGAATACTGAACGGGCCCAAGGGGGGTAGATACACCCAGGGAAATACAATCTCGATGAGGAAAGATAAGCCCAAGACAACCGCCCCTTAATTAAACGAGAGGAAAATTCAAAAATTACAGCACAAAATGGCGTGGTTTACCTTACGGCGTAAGCGGCGGCAAAAAAAGTGGTGTAGACGCGATGAATCCACCTGGTGGTGGTGTGCAAGACTGGATACTAACAACAATATGCGCCTTCCATTTATCCGCTACCAAGCGAAATTTCTTCCAACAACAAAGCACAATTTCAGAAACAAAAGATAGCGGCAGGGATCGAGAACCCGATAAATCAATCTTGCACGGAGATCGACACCAATTTAATAACAACCAAGGATGCCAACTCGTAAAATCAAAATCCGCACGTTACAAGCGTAAAGATGTGAATGTAATTCTGTAATTCAGATTTTTTTTATTGTCAAGCAATCTGTAAGAAGTTGTTAGCACAATATTACGTAATGAATTCCTTCTTCTTCTAAATATTATGTAATTATGAGAGAGTCTACCTTTAGACGCACCCGGGCGAGCATCACCGTTCGATCAAAATTTCATTACAAGATTATGTAAAGGATGTAAAGTTTTAATATTTTTTTAGGCATAAATACTTTATCACTGATTATGACTGACCGGATACAACCGCTCACTTCGACATTTATCTTCACATCTTTTACACAATCTTGTAACGAAATTTTGCTCGACCGTTGGTACCCGACCGGGTGCGCTTAGTGTGACGCCCGCCTCAACGCAGTTTATCCCGTTAGTCGGTCAAATGAATAATGACGATGTATACTGTGACTTACGTAGAACGCACGTCCGGACGGAAGTTGGAAACTCGCTTTTCATCTCCTTTTGTTTTAGCAATCCGTACGATATTGAATTTCGATTTCTTTGTTAGTAGCGCCCTGGTTTTAGCATGGGAAGCCAGAAATCGATTTCCAAATCGTTTTCCCCGAATTGCTCGAATGGTGTCTACTAATATTTGTTTTTGGGATTGTCGAAAACTGTCCACTCCTTATCACTTTCAATGTTCTCTTAATAATCCTTTCTTGTTATCGTTTAAATAAAAAATCCAAACTTGAAATTACAAAATAAATTCAAACAAAAAAGAAATTTTAGTACAATAACGAAAAATTACAAACTAAATAATATGTGAACTTAATTAAATTAATTAACTAAGTAAAATTTAACAACTGCAATAAAATTAAAACCACAGTATGAAAGAGAGAAGGAAAGATTAACAAAAATCAGTTTATATCTAAGAACCTTTGTTAGATCTTTGTTATTTAAACTCACCCTCGCCGATCGTGGATGCTTCTTAGGTACACCTTTAAATTAAAATGAATTTGGAAAATTGACTAATTAAAAGAAAAGAATTTAGAATTTTGAAAACTTCATGACTCGTGACGCACAAACTAAATTACATTCGGAATCGAAAAAGCACTTCTCTAGATGACAGGAATTCGTGCCTCGGGCAACTGTCGTGGCAAACCGTCTCGGGCAACTGTCTTCTCGAATTCCTTTCTGATTTGAAAAGCTACCTATTTATTGAGATCAGATGACCTTCTTTTGGTCTACGACAGCTTTGGTAATGATAAGAACCTTGATGACTAATTCTATTTTTGCTAGCACCAAGATTCGATCAAGGCTCTTCTGCATGATTCATCAATCCTTACGTAATTATTTCTTTTATCGCCGATGTTCCAGCGATATTAATGCCCTTGATCTAATTTCTCGGTACATGCATACATCGCAAGCTTGACAAATGCTTTCGTTGCATAACGCTGCACGTGTTTTGTATTCTTAATGAGTCATGATGCGAAATCTAACTTAATAATGTATCCGAATTAAATAAGCGTACTGAATTATAAAAATAATGATCCTAAGAATCTGGATTCTTACAACACAAACCCTTTTAAACATCTTGAACCCTGGATTACGTCAACTCTCATATTATACAGATTGTGAAATACCAATAAACGGGTATATTCACGTTGCGAACTGTCTTTCGTTTGTCTTACTCAACACTTATCCGTGCGGCGTGGTCTTTTTTCTTGCTCCCTCCCCTTTCTCCCTGTGGATTAGTTCAGCCGACGGAATCAATAGGATATACACAGGGTGGCGCTTTACTTTGACCGATCCTCTCGACCGAATATGCTAGCTAGGGTCTGTGTATTCCGTCTTGGAAGGACTGCAAACACATTTACTTTGTAAGTTAAGAGATTGTGTTGATGTATTATTGTCTACTTCCTACGCTGAACGCGCGAGTGTACGAAAATCTCATGGGGGGTGCAAGAATACCATCGCACTTGTTTGTTGAGGCTTTGCTAGCCGCCCAACAGTGAAATCCTTCAGCTGGTTAACTTTCCCGGCGATTACTTTACTTTATAATAAATGTTTTAACTCTGCCATCTAATTTTGTCAATACCAAACCACTTAGAGACAAGATTCTAACAATATAATGGGTAAACGTCTAATTAATTTAAATTTTGGAGAAAAAGAAACGATAAATGCGTACAGCTTCGAAACTTGTATGCAGAAAACGTTTCCCGTGTCCCACATCAAATCTCCGCTTCCCTTATAATAAAAATTCGCGGCGCTTTTTTGTGGGCCCGAACGTCTTCATGGACGGTTTTATATTAATGGCCGCTCCCTCGAGTTTTATCGAGGGTCGGCTCTGATAAATCTGTTAGCAAGCCCTTACGTCTGTCCACTTCAGTTGTAGTAGCCGGCATACACAACGACGCCAATTTATCAACGATGACCTCACGTAAGCCATCGTGTGAGGCCACTTCGGAATTTATTTTATGCCCGGAAGCAGACTACTTGCCAAATTTTTTAATAACGGTGAATAATTTTTTGATGACTTTCGTTCGATCACCGAATTTGATAAAATTAAAACTAAAATGAAACTAATTAATTTTGTGTTGTTTCAAAAATTAAACAATGAAAAAAAAATAATAATTTTTCAAACCTGATAATTTCACGGTGTATATGGTATTGTGATATCAAATAACTGGGGTCCTATGGAAAAGCAAGTAAAATGATTCCTCGAATGCGTTCATCGCCAATCATAACTGTAATATTAAAGCAAGATATGCTTTCATTTAAAAACCTAATTTCTGATTCGAATCATTGATATGCAATCCTAATTCGAGAATAAAACTCGACGTAGTTGACAAGGCAATTGTACGGAACTAACGAATAGCGCTGATTTGATTCTCTTCCTTTCATAAGGACGGCAATAAAGACTGAAATAGAACAAAGCAAGCTCTCGGCGATACGTGCACACGAATCAAAACACGGCCATAAAACATGAAAACAATCGGGACTTTTTCAGCGCTGAATTGTCGTTTTCATAGCTGAAGCGATGAGAATCGACAACATACCCCCGCAACGCCATCGATCCGCGCCCTCGTATCCCGCTTTTATCAGGATAATTCGTGCTCGCCGCGGGCCCAGAACAGATTTATTAACTCGGCTGGAAAAAATTCCATCGCAGTAACTTAATAATCAGCGTATGTTTGCGGAGAACGCCCGACAAAAAGCGTGCTTCAGATGATGTACGCAAAAAACCACCGCCGCTCGCGGAGCTGCAAAAAATTAAAAGGGATAATAAAACGCCCACGCACAGCAAATTTTGGGGCAGGACCGCGCACGTTGTATCGTCGCCCGCCGCCGTCGTCTAGACGACTCGCTTTTAAAAGTAGGCATACGAAATGGATTTTTTTCTCAATACCATTTAATGCGTCTATGTTTGTTTTCAATGCCTCGAGGAATCTTAGATGCAAACTCATATTTGGGTTTTTTTTAAGACAAAATCATAAATCTCAGAAAACCTCCAATGAAAATTTCTTTTTACTTTTTTATTGTTGACAACGTTACATCTGTACAACTATGTATATCAATAAGGGCGTATGTTACTTTCGTATTTCACTGTAATCGTTGCGGTCGGGTAGGCTTCCCCTTGTGCACGCATGATAAGTTGGTCGTTGCTAAGCAGCTATACAATCGAGGCGCCTATTTTCCTGTTCTTGACCGCGAGCAACGAGACAGTGCAGGTGTGTCACGTCTGAGAAGCGTAGTGAGTTTAGGGCTGTTTTTGGTAACTATTTTATCCTGTATATGTATCCCTACCGTCCCGTACGGATGCACTCACTTCATTAATTGTTGCCCCGACGAGTTTTTGTGCGGTTTTGGTGGACGTGAAACTCCTTTCTCGAGCCTTGCATTTCTTCCACAAGATAAGCACCATTTCGTTCTTCGATCTTGTTACTTGATTGTTTTCCACGTGCGTTTATTGTTTCGCGTCGGACAATTCCGCGCTTTATTTCCTTCGTAGCAAGTAGTCCGGGGCAGATTTTCACCGGCCGAATCGGCACAGGGTGTTTGCCCTCCGTCCAAACTCGTGAGCGCCGTTTGAACTCCGAGAGTCGTTACATTCTCCAACCTTCCGCTCCAACACTGCACAGGATAATAGATAATAATAAGATTTAATTTGCACTTAAAAAATATTGATCATTCAATGTATCTTGCTCTTGCTCCCGTTTTGAACTGTCGCAGCCACTCTATTGACTTGCCGTCCGGAGGAGATATTGATTTGCCGTCCAAAAGAATTCTAAAAAAGATTATTCCAACTTTTCTGCTTGCCCTCCGGAATTGTGTGCGTGTCGCCATCCCAGGGGTGTGCCAATGGCGGAGAGCGGGCAGAGCTTACGAGAGTTTCCAACGACGAATTTAGCGGGGAGGGACGGTTTGATTGTTGTGCAACGTACTCAGGAGAGATTTTGTTTTTTTTTTAATTGTTATTACATTTATGGAATCATATTTACACTGCCTTCATATTTCACTTGCATTTCATCTTTACATTTTTTTTATGTTTACTGTTCATTGTTTTTGGTTCATTCAGAGAGCAACAATTTTACGTAGTTTTGGATAGTTTCTCCGTCTTGCATTTGATTTGCATCTCGCTTTTATTAACCGTTAAGGCCAGTGCACTTAACGCTTTAAATTTAGGAATTCTTTGATGCTTGAGATTGTAAGCAAACACGGGAGTACTCACGTCGATGCGCATTTGCCCTTCGGTTTGGACCGACACTTGTGGGTAGCGTAACCATTGCTGGATGGCGCTCTCAATCGTAACACCTTTTTGCATTCCCCCAAGCCGTCACAACTGAGTGGGAACACCGTTGCGCAACTCTTCTTCACATCATAGTCTCCGAGGGAACGACCGACCTTGCTTCTGAGATACGGTATGTTACGGTTGGCGCAAGCCATTCGTTTTTCTTTCAAAAAAGGTTCCCGCTAACAACGTATTTTTTTGCGGTAAATTCCGTGCGTTTTCGAAAGATCAAAGATTACCGACGCTTATAAACGTTAATTATCCCCGTCAGTGTCCACGGAGGGCTGACTGTTGTAATTGAACACCTGCCAAGCGGTACGTTTGTCGGTGTAGCTTCAGAGAAGCCGAACGCCACATTCTCGTCTTTATTGTTGGCCGCCTGTCAATCAGAATTAAACAGGAGCGTTTTTATTCCATCTGTTTAGACGTCATCGATTAATTAGCTGGCTCGTATGATGTTTAGGAGAAATACCTTCGGATTTATTTAACTCTATGGTTGCGTTAAGAACGGCGTGCACCTGTTTGGTTATTTGCGGCTTGGAATTTATTTGGTCCATCGTTTGATTCCGGGAATAAGACGCAAGAAAGTCCTTCCACTCATGCCGTCCGGATGTTTGGTACACTACTGGTCATAAGCCATTCGTCAGGGTTTTCCTAGCTTGGTTAAAACGCGTTCAACTCGTAACCACAGAGAAGGACTAGGCAACTGACTTCGCGTTCTTCTGAACAGAGTTTTGGTTTCATGTTTGCTTCTGCGCTAAGCTGATAAGACGCTTGTCCAGGTCTGTGTACGGATAGTCGTACAAACGTTTGGCTGAACACGGTTTTGGTGGACCCCTGGTGAGCCAGTCCCACACTTCTCGTCGATACTTCGCCGTTTGGCATTAGAGGGTATGATACGTGAAGACGTACGTACGTTAGGGGAAGTCAACGCGACTGACAGTCAGAAACCCCACCTCGAGGACAAGCACGTGACTGAATTACGTTAGTTAGCACCGACATTAAGCTTGAACTTTTTTTAATTTATTTATCGATTCATGCGGCCGAGATTTGTATTTTAATTTATCTTAACGTCCGCGGGCATGATTTACGACTTCGATAGTAAACGCATGCTTGCTCTGTTGCGCACGCCACTTTTGTGATCCCCTTACCGCCTCTGTTCTCATCATAGCGAATTGTACTTAGAAAATGGCCGAAGGGGCGTGGTTTTCTCTTAAGACGCGCGTGTTCGAACAATCAAAGGTTACCGCCAAGTATCTCACTCAAGTCATCTGGCAGGGTTTGAATTAGATATCTATTCGACATTGCTGCGTTCATTAAGAGTTTTAGATATTCAAAATTTTAAGCCATTCATGTATTTTGGACGTGACAACGTGGAATGAGTTTTCACTTAGAGGCAAGTTACTTCTGTGCCTTTTAAGATTCAATCCGCGCTTCTCCTCCTTTCCGGTGTAACTGTTCTCGGATTGTTTCATGAGCTAACCTCTCTTTTTGTTTTGGTATTTGAACTCATTGACATATTTTTAATCCATTGTAGGCAATTTTCATATATCGTAACTTCGTGTTTGCGCACAACCCTAAATATTCTTTTTAATTGTTCTTTATTAAATACTAGGAAGCCGTAATTTACACAAATCCGCCGTCCTCGTTATTCCATCATGGCAGGTAATCCGTCGTAACATTACGTAAATACTCCTTTGTTCCTTCCGTTATAAGCCGGTCGCGCTCGCTCGACTTGATTAAATCAAAAAAAAACAAACTGCACGAACTCTGCCTGCGAAGAATTCTTCGGTTTGAGCTCTCGAACAACAAAGCAAATCGATTCGTGCAGCGTGCAGTGCAGCGCCCGGAGCAGTTAAGCGGACGCTTCTAATGCCCCATGCAATCGCAAAAGTTTAAATCCTCGCGGCGTATGCTTCCTCTTCGCGAGCGTCGCCTCTAAATCATTAATTCCCGCTTGCCGGGTCTCTATCGAGTAAGTTTTCTTTTGTCGGGACTTTAATTCCTACTCCAAAATGCCTTCCGAATTATTGAATTCTGTAGAGGAATTCTTTTCCAACTATTCAGACGACCGAATGAATGCACTTGAAAGATTGAGGATATAATTTTCGATTTTGACCGTGCCCCCCTCGTTAATTAAGAATCAATCAATTGATAAGGAGACTATTGTGACCCACTACACGAGGAACTGTGCTCTGAATAAAGCTGGGATTACTGCTCCAAAGCTTGGAGCTTAGAATGAAGTAAAACTAAAGAAAAAACAAAAAAAAATCACAGCTGGTATTTCAGTAAGAACATTGTTACGGATTAGTGCCTAGTTACATTTCGGTAATTACGTGTTGCATGTGCGTGGCGCGTGTATAAAGTTGGCAACATTTCTTTCCGAAAGTGACGTTGATACGCCGTTTGATATCAGGGCTTTTCGTTGGTCCAGTTGGTCCACGGTTCTTCGCGGCCTACATACCGATTGGCTAGCCATGTTGACGATGCGACGCTGCCAACACACGTTTAGTTGTCTGTGAGAAAGAATTTGTGCGAAATTGTGTTATAAAATTCTATAAAACAGTTTGACTGGAATTAAATGAGCTCTGCGTGTCTTTTGAGGTGCGTTTAAATGGCTTTGCCAGAGGATTTCTTTTAGATTCATGAAGATTAGAGAATCTTTTTCACCGAGGCAGGACGAGTTTTATTGTCTGTGAGAATTTGTGCGAAATTGTGTTACAGAATTCTATAAAACAGTTTGACTGGAATTAAATGAGCTCTGCGTGTCTTTTGAGGTGCGTTTAAATGGCTTTGCCAGAGGATTTCTTTTAGATTCATGAAGATTAGAGAATCTTTTTCACCGAGGCAGGACGAGTTTTGTTGTCTGTGAGAATTTGTGCGAAATTGTGTTATAAAATTCTATAAAACAGTTTGACTGGAATTAAATGAGCTCTGCGTGTCTTTTGAGGTGCGTTTAAATGGCTTTGCCAGAGGATTTCTTTTAGATTCATGAAGGTTAGAGAATCTTTTTCACCGAGGCAGGACGAGTTTTATTGTCTGTGAGAATTTGTGCGAAATTGTGTTACAGAATTCTATAAAACAGTTTGACTGGAATTAAATGAGCTCTGCGTGTCTTTTGAGGTGCGTTTAAATGGCTTTGCCAGTGGATTTCTTTAGATTCATGAAGGTTAGAGAATCTTTTTCACCGAGGCAGGACGAGTTTTGTTGTCTGTGAGAATTTGTGCGAAATTGTGTTATAAAATTCTATAAAACAGTTTGACTGGAATTAAATGAGCTCTGCGTGTCTTTTGAGGTGCGTTTAAATGGCTTTGCCAGAGGATTTCTTTTAGATTCATGAAGATTAGAGAATCTTTTTCACCGAGGCAGGACGAGTTTTATTGTCTGTGAGAATTTGTGCGAAATTGTGTTACAGAATTCTATAAAACAGTTTGACTGGAATTAAATGAGCTCTGCGTGTCTTTTGAGGTGCGTTTAAATGGCTTTGCCAGTGGATTTCTTTAGATTCATGAAGGTTAGAGAATCTTTTTCACCGAGGCAGGACGAGTTTTGTTGTCTGTGAGAATTTGTGCGAAATTGTGTTATAAAATTCTATAAAACAGTTTGACTGGAATTAAATGAGCTCTGCGTGTCTTTTGAGGTGCGTTTAAATGGCTTTGCCAGAGGATTTCTTTTAGATTCATGAAGATTAGAGAATCTTTTTCACCGAGGCAGGACGAGTTTTATTGTCTGTGAGAATTTGTGCGAAATTGTGTTACAGAATTCTATAAAACAGTTTGACTGGAATTAAATGAGCTCTGCGTGTCTTTTGAGGTGCGTTTAAATGGCTTTGCCAGTGGATTTCTTTAGATTCATGAAGATTAGAGAATCTTTTTCACCGAGGCAGGACGAGTTTTGTTGTCTGTGAGAATTTGTGCGAAATTGTGTTATAAAATTCTATAAAATAGTTTGACTGGAATTAAATGAGCTCTGCGTGTCTTTTGAGGTGCGTTTAAATGGCTTTGCCAGTGGATTTCTTTAGATTCATGAAGATTAGAGAATCTTTTTCACCGAGGCAGGACGAGTTTTGTTGTCTGTGAGAATTTGTGCGAAATTGTGTTATAAAATTCTATAAAACAGTTTGACTGGAATTAAATGAGCTCTGCGTGTCTTTTGAGGTGCGTTTAAATGGCTTTGCCAGAGGATTTCTTTTAGATTCATGAAGATTAGAGAATCTTTTTCACCGAGGCAGGACGAGTTTTATTGTCTGTGAGAATTTGTGCGAAATTGTGTTACAGAATTCTATAAAACAGTTTGACTGGAATTAAATGAGCTCTGCGTGTCTTTTGAGGTGCGTTTAAATGGCTTTGCCAGTGGATTTCTTTAGATTCATGAAGATTAGAGAATCTTTTTCACCGAGGCAGGACGAGTTTTGTTGTCTGTGAGAATTTGTGCGAAATTGTGTTATAAAATTCTATAAAACAGTTTGACTGGAATTAAATGAGCTCTGCGTGTCTTTTGAGGTGCGTTTAAATGGCTTTGCCAGAGGATTTCTTTTAGATTCATGAAGATTAGAGAATCTTTTTCACCGAGGCAGGACGAGTTTTATTGTCTGTGAGAATTTGTGCGAAATTGTGTTACAGAATTCTATAAAACAGTTTGACTGGAATTAAATGAGCTCTGCGTGTCTTTTGAGGTGCGTTTAAATGGCTTTGCCAGTGGATTTCTTTAGATTCATGAAGATTAGAGAATCTTTTTCACCGAGGCAGGACGAGTTTTGTTGTCTGTGAGAATTTGTGCGAAATTGTGTTATAAAATTCTATAAAACAGTTTGACTGGAATTAAATGAGCTCTGCGTGTCTTTTGAGGTGCATTTAAATGGCTTTGCCAGAGGATTTCTTTTAGATTCATGAAGATTAGAGAATCTTTTTCACCGAGGCAGGACGAGTTTTATTGTCTGTGAGAATTTGTGCGAAATTGTGTTACAGAATTCTATAAAACAGTTTGACTGGAATTAAATGAGCTCTGCGTGTCTTTTGAGGTGCGTTTAAATGGCTTTGCCAGTGGATTTCTTTAGATTCATGAAGGTTAGAGAATCTTTTTCACCGAGGCAGGACGAGTTTTGTTGTCTGTGAGAATTTGTGCGAAATTGTGTTATAAAATTCTATAAAACAGTTTGACTGGAATTAAATGAGCTCTGCGTGTCTTTTGAGGTGCGTTTAAATGGCTTTGCCAGAGGATTTCTTTTAGATTCATGAAGATTAGAGAATCTTTTTCACCGAGGCAGGACGAGTTTTATTGTCTGTGAGAATTTGTGCGAAATTGTGTTACAGAATTCTATAAAACAGTTTGACTGGAATTAAATGAGCTCTGCGTGTCTTTTGAGGTGCGTTTAAATGGCTTTGCCAGTGGATTTCTTTAGATTCATGAAGATTAGAGAATCTTTTTCACCGAGGCAGGACGAGTTTTGTTGTCTGTGAGAATTTGTGCGAAATTGTGTTATAAAATTCTATAAAATAGTTTGACTGGAATTAAATGAGCTCTGCGTGTCTTTTGAGGTGCGTTTAAATGGCTTTGCCAGTGGATTTCTTTTAGATTCATGAAGATTAGAGAATCTTTTTCACCGAGGCAGGACGAGTTTTATTGTCTGTGAGAATTTGTGCGAAATTGTGTTACAGAATTCTATAAAACAGTTTGACTGGAATTAAATGAGCTCTGCGTGTCTTTTGAGGTGCGTTTAAATGGCTTTGCCAGTGGATTTCTTTAGATTCATGAAGATTAGAGAATCTTTTTCACCGAGGCAGGACGAGTTTTATTGTCTGTGAGAATTTGTGCGAAATTGTGTTATAAAATTCTATAAAACAGTTTGACTGGAATTAAATGAGCTCTGCGTGTCTTTTGAGGTGCGTTTAAATGGCTTTGCCAGAGGATTTCTTTTAGATTCATGAAGATTAGAGAATCTTTTTCACCGAGGCAGGACGAGTTTTATTGTCTGTGAGAATTTGTGCGAAATTGTGTTACAGAATTCTATAAAACAGTTTGACTGGAATTAAATGAGCTCTGCGTGTCTTTTGAGGTGCGTTTAAATGGCTTTGCCAGTGGATTTCTTTAGATTCATGAAGATTAGAGAATCTTTTTCACCGAGGCAGGACGAGTTTTGTTGTCTGTGAGAATTTGTGCGAAATTGTGTTATAAAATTCTATAAAACAGTTTGACTGGAATTAAATGAGCTCTGCGTGTCTTTTGAGGTGCGTTTAAATGGCTTTGCCAGAGGATTTCTTTTAGATTCATGAAGATTAGAGAATCTTTTTCACCGAGGCAGGACGAGTTTTATTGTCTGTGAGAATTTGTGCGAAATTGTGTTACAGAATTCTATAAAACAGTTTGACTGGAATTAAATGAGCTCTGCGTGTCTTTTGAGGTGCGTTTAAATGGCTTTGCCAGTGGATTTCTTTAGATTCATGAAGATTAGAGAATCTTTTTCACCGAGGCAGGACGAGTTTTGTTGTCTGTGAGAATTTGTGCGAAATTGTGTTATAAAATTCTATAAAACAGTTTGACTGGAATTAAATGAGCTCTGCGTGTCTTTTGAGGTGCATTTAAATGGCTTTGCCAGAGGATTTCTTTTAGATTCATGAAGATTAGAGAATCTTTTACACCGAGGCAGGACGAGTTTTGTTGTCTGTGAGAATTTGTGCGAAATTGTGTTATAAAATTCTATAAAACAGGTTGACTGGAATTAAATGAGCTCTGCGTGTCTTTTGAGGTGCGTTTAAATGGCTTTTCCAATGGATTTTTTTAGATTCATAAAGATTAGAGAATCTTTTTCACCGAGGCAGGACGAGTTTTGTTGTCTGTGAGAATTTGTGCGAAATTGTGTTATAAAATTCTATAAAACAGTTTGACTGGAATTAAATGAGCTCTGCGTGTCTTTTGAGGTGCGTTTAAATGGCTTTGCCAGAGGATTTCTTTTAGATTCATGAAGATTAGAGAATCTTTTTCACCGAGGCAGGATGAGTTTTGTTGTCTGTGAGAATTTTTGCGAAATTGTGTTATAAAATTCTATAAAACAGTTTGACTGGAATTAAATGAGCTCTGCGTGTCTTTTGAGGTGCACTTAAGCAGCTTTGGTTGGAATTAAGTAAACTTTACGTGTCTTTTGAGGTGGTTACCGAGCGATGTACGACTGCGTACTGAGTGAATCGTTGCGAGTAAGGCAGATCTCGCTTTGTGGTTGCTTCCATTCATCTAGGACGCCGCGTACCTGCATTAAGCACCACTTGCCACCAAGTATCGATAAGTGACCAGAAGGATAACGTAACTGTAGGGAAGTGATAGCAACATGAAACATCTTCTTAACATTTCTTAAAATTATCAAATACATTAAAAACGATGATCGTGCCGCCATAGTCGATTTGTCTCACCGGATTTTTTCCTTTTAGCCACACCTTATTTGACAAATCCAATTCCGACAGTACAAAACGATTTTATCGGTATTTCGAAAAGTATTTGCATTTAAATATTATTCGAAATACTGGTTAACGTTCCTATTGCAAAGATAGAATCCATACTGGGCGTGCGGAACTTAGAACGTCTTCTTTCCCTACCACAAAAAGTCGTTGGTTTTCTTTTATTATAGAAATGCATTCTGTATAACGATTTGTTGCATTCTCTCGATTGATGAATGAACCTTGGTTTCAGGATGGCGTTTCCTTGGAAGGAGGAATAGTCGAAGTGAGCGCAGATGGAAACACGACGACCAGCAAGCTCTCATTCACCCCAACCGCCTCGGATCACGGTCTCACACTGACCTGCAAGGCCTCCAATCAGCGCATACCCCTCAGCGAGCTAAGAGACACCTGGATGCTGAAGGTCTTCTACCCACCCAAGGTAACCCTGACTCTGGGACACGCTTTAGACGCGAACGAAATCAAAGAAGGCGACGACGTCTACTTCGAATGCCACCTGGTGGCGAATCCGTGGGTAAGTGACACTTCCCCATTCCGGCATCTTATCTCTTCGCCGTTTTGAAAATTTCATTCAATTTAGGCCCGATCTTACCACCTCCTGATAAATTTAACCGTCAGTTAATAACCTTGTATCGACAATGGTTTCCTAGGATTTTAACCAGCGGGTAAACTTATCAGGAGGTGGTAAGATCGAGCCTAAGGCCCAGTTTTATAATGACGGTTTAACTTTGAGCCGAAGCTTAAATCCTTCACAACAATTGTTGAAATAATCGTTGCTAAGGGTTTAAACCTCAGCTCAAAAAAGTTGAGCCGCAATTGTCATAACTGGCCCTTACTCGATTAGATTGCGTTAATTATTTGTTTATTACGTGCAAGTTGCAGATTCAATTTGGAAAAGACGCTCGCGTCATTTGAAAGCAGCTGATGGTGTAACGATCGAATCGCGTGCGCGGGTCGAGTAGTATCGTGTCGAAAGAACTTGCGGTGGCGCACGATGAACGACGATAATTACAATGTTTCGTTCTCTAACTGAGTCATCAGTTGTTGATGTGAAAGGTGAACGAGCTCTTGCCCATCCATCGTCTTAAAAACCCTTGCGAAAAAGCATAACAAGACGCAGTGTTTAACAGTAAACAGAAAGGAGAATCTAATAAACGAATTGCTCCAAAGATGTCGTCCTTAAAGGTGTTATCGAATACATTACATGTACCGGGTGATCATTTTGAATACAGAACACAGAAGGTTAGCATGACTACCGTTGATAATGACATTGTTAATTAAAATCATATTAAAACATCAAAAAATTGATTGTCAAGGGGAATCGTACTAACCTCCTACGTTCCGGTTTGGAAATGATCACCCGATATGTGCCGCCTCTTAACAGCGTAATGGTCTTAGTTCATTTGTTCTCGACAGGCAATTTCGTAGGAACCAAATTGAGGAAATCAACGTCTAACGATGTTTATCTAAAGATAAATGAGTCATCAGAATGAAACAAATTCCAGCGTAATGCTTTATTAATGGCGTCGGTAATAAATCATTAGAATTTCGGTCAGGTCCCCTTCTTCCCCCGCCTCTCACGTGATCCGCCGCCGCCGCGCTAAAAGTGGCAAAAAGCCGTTTGGTAACGGCCGCCGCCTAACTCCACGGAACAGCGTCGTTCCGGGGCGGATTTAATTACGATTTCCGGCGCTCCGTTCGTTCCAATATTTATTCGGCGCCCGTTTGCGGCGAAATCGCTCCTGTCCCCTCATTAAATCCGGGCGATTCCGGGCGCATTTTAAGTCGGCCGCGCGAAAGTGAATCGACGCCGCAAATACGACGCTTCGAATTTTACTGCCTACCTTTCCGGCGATAAAAGTTTTTATTCGGTTGGAAGGCGTTTCTGGGGCGGTTAAAAGTGACTCGGCCGCCGGATAATTAAAGAATTTTTATGGGGGGGGGGGGACACGTTCGGAGAAGAACTTTCGGCTCAGTTCCGAATACGGTAAGTGAAAGGCAGTTTCATTAATGCTAATGATTATGGGAATTCACGGTGGAGTTTTTTTTTTTACATGAAAAGAATCCTCTTGATCCCTCTGTTTTCACACGAAATTATGCCATCTAGCACGGTATAATCCGTTAGAGTTTGTTGCCACCAAGCATAATATAACTTATTGTTAAAGTTAACAGATCCAAGTACGTCCAAAGCTATGGAAACAATGATGGAGATAGACAGATATACCATTTATAAAGTTCGTAATAGATTAAATTGGTTATAAAAGAGATCTAACAGTATTCGCGAAATTAATTTCTGCTTGAAAAAAAATTAAAATAAAAAAAAATAGACTTGAACGAGGAAGAACGTGGTGCGTAGGCTTCACTCGCGAGACCTGCAAGATCGATTTGTTGTACGGTTCCGCTCTACTTAAGCACTTTTCGCTTCCCGGTTGTTACGTAAGGGGGGAACATCGGATGTTGCATTTGCTACGCAAAAAACCATTCTTAATTGAGTGCATAAATTAGGCGCTGATGTCTTCCTACGGTCGAGTGCTACGCTCCCCGTGATGCCTAGAATCTACGCCCACGGTGTTTTGCTGCGTCTCAACCTCTCTCTTGAACGTATAAGTGTCAATAGGACTCCTGTCAGTTTTCATTCGTGCTATCAGGGATCTTGGAAAGCGGTTTCGTAGTGCGTTCACCGCTAGGGTTGTTCCCTGGCGCCCGTATTTTACTATCTAACCCCCATCTCCTTCAGGTTATAGCCTCGTGGCAGCTGTTGAAATCACAGAGCGACTTACCACCGGTTATCTAAGCAACCAGGAGAGTAAAGTAGTACATTTCCAGAAGTTTTCCGGGCTTTTTAGTTAACTTTAGAAATGTTCGCGATGTATAAATAGTATAAAAGACGTTGTAACGCGCGGATTTTGCTTTTATGAAATTGGCATCACTGTTCGGAATTATGTTGGTGTCGTATGTGAATTTAATTAAATTAATTAACTAATTAAAATTTAATAATTGACAAAAAAACTAAAACTAGAATATGAAAGAGAGAAGGAAGTAGTAGCGCCCTGGTTTTAGCATGGAAATCCAGAAATCGATTTCCAAATCGTTTTCCCCGAATTGCTCGAATGGTGTCTACTAATATTTGTTTTTGGGATTGTCGAAAACTGTCCACTCCTTATCTCTTTCAATGTTCTCTTAACAATCCTTTCTTGCTATCGTTTAAATAAAAAATCCAAACTTGAAATTACAAAATAAATTCAAACAAAAAAGAAATTTTAGTACAATAACGAAAAATTACAAACGAAATAATACGTGAACTTAATTAAATTAATTAACTAAGTAAAATTTAACAATTGACATAAAATTAAAACCACAGTATGAAAGAGAGAAGGAAAGATTAACAAAAGTCAGTTTATATCTAGGAACCTTTGTTAGATCTTTGTTATTTAAACTCACCCTCGCCGATCGTGGATGCTTCTTAGGCACGCTTTTAAATTAAAATAAATTTGGAAAATTGACTGATTAAAAAGAAAAGAATTTAGAATTTTGAAAACTTCATGACTCGTAACGCACAAACTTAATTGCATTCGGAATCGAAGAAGCACTTCTCTAGATGACAGGAGTTCGTACCTCGGGTAACTCTCGTGGCAAACCGTCTCAGGCAACTGTCTTCTCGAACTCCCTTCTGATCTGAAAAGCTACCTATTTATTGGGATCAGATGACCTGCTTTTGCTCTACGTCAGCTTTGCTAATGAGAAAAACCTTGATGACTAATTCTATTTTTGCTAGCTAACTAAGGAGCAAGAATCAAAGAAAAACAAGAAGGAAACTTTACCTCGGCCGATTGTAATGCGTAAATTCCGCTCGCGAAGGAGCGAGCTAGAAAAAGAATACCGCCGCAAAACAGTCGTCTGGCTTGCGAGATATAAACAGTTGAGTTTTAAATTACAAAACACGCAAACCGGCTTCGCTTAACAATAATAATAACTTAGAAAAATTTTTTTTTTGTGCAAATCGTTTTTGATTGCAGTGAGAACCTCGAGCAGCCTCTGGACAGCTGTTTCAGCCCTGCTTGGGGCTTCTTCAGCAGAAACGTAGCTCGACATTCCCACTGCAGACCAAAAACGACTTGCCCAATTTATTCGCAATTGCGATGTAAGAATGATGAACATATAAAATAGCGACATCTTACTATCGCTTTTTGACCTAACATTGCAGTAGGATAGACAAATTGGGCAAGTCGTTTTTGGTCTGCAGTGGGAATGTCGAGCTACGTTTCTGCTGAAGAAGCCCCAAGCAGGGCTGAAACAGCTGTCCAGAGGCTGCTCGAGGTTCTCACTGCAATCAAAAACGATTTGCACAAAATTTTTCTAAAATCTTTCATTATGCTTTGACAGCAAGCATGGCCGCCTTGCATGGGGGACTCATTAGGAGCAAATCCCGCTTCAATTTGTCTATCCTACTGCAATGTTAGGTCAAAAAGCGATAGTAAGATGTCGCTATTTTATATGTTAATAATAATAACGTATTAAGTTAAATATTGAAACGTGTAGCAAAACTCAACCCGATAATATAAAGGGAAAACAACGTCACGAGAGCGTTGCACAAAAAAAAATAGATAAAATGTGCACTTGCTTCTCCAGATAACAAAAAAAAAATGTGCAGGCTCGAAAAATACTGAACGGGCCCAAGGGGGGTAGACACACCCAGGGAAATACAATCTCGATGAGGAAAGATAAGCCCAAGACAACCGCCCCTTAATTAAACGAGAGGAAAATTCAAAAATTACAGCACAAAATGGCGTGGTTTACCTTACGGCGTAAGCGGCGGCAAAAAAAGTGGTGTAGACGCGATGAATCCACCTGGTGGTGGTGTGCAAGACTGGATACTAACAACAATATGCGCCTTGCATTTATCCGCTACCAAGCGAAATTTCTTCCAACAACAAAGCACAATTTCAGAAACAAAAGATAGCGGCAGGGATCGAGAACCCGATAAATCAATCCTGCACGGAGATCGACACCAATTTAATAACAACCAGGGATACCAACTCGTAAAAACAAAATCCGCACGTTACAAGCGTAAAGATGTGAATGTAATTCTGAAACAGATTTTTTTTATTGTCAAGCAATCTGTAAGAAGTTGTTAGCACAAGATTACGTAATGAATTCCTTCTTCTTCTAAAAATTATGTAATTATGAGAGAGTCTACCTTTAGACGCACCCGGGCTAGCATCACCGTTCGATCAAAATTTCATTACAAGATTATGTAAAGTTTTAATATTTTTTTAGGCATAAATTCTTTATCACTGATTATGACTGACCGGAAACAACCGCTCACTTCGACGTTTACATCTTTTACACAATCTTGTAACGAAATTTTGCTCGACTGTTGATACCCGTCCGGGTGCGCTTAGTGTGACGCCCGTCTCAATGCAGTTTATTCCCGTTAGTCGGTCAAATGAATAATGACGATGTATACTGAGACTTACGTAGAACGCACGTCCGAACGGAAGTTGTAAAGTCGCTTTTCATCTCCTTTTGTTTTAACAATCCGTAGGATATTGAATTTCGATTTCTTTATTAGTAGCGCCCTGGTTTTAGCATGGAAAGCCAGAAATCGATTTCCAAATCGTTTTCCCCGAATTGCTCGAATGGTGTCTACTAATATTTGTTTTTGGGATTGTCGAAAACTGTCCACTCCTTATCTCTTTCAACGTTCTCTTAATAATCCTTTCTTGTTATCGTTTAAATAAAAAATCCAAACTTGAAATTACAAAATAAATTCAAACAAAAAAGAAATTTTAGTACAATAATACGTGAACTTAATTAAATTGATTAACTAAGTAAAATTTAACAATTGACATAAAATTAAAACCACAGTATGAAAGAGAGAAGGAAAGATTAAGAAAAATCAGTTTATATCTAAGAACTTTTGTTAGATCTTTGTTATTTAAACTCACCCTCGCCGATCGTGGATGCTTCTTAGGTACACTTTTAAATTAAAATAAATTTGGAAAATTGACTGATTAAAAAGAAAAGAATTTAGAATTTTTAAAACTTCATGACTCGTGACGCACAAACTTAATTGCATTCGGAATCGAAAAAGCACTTCTCTAGATGACAGGAGTTCGTGCCTCGGGCAACTGTCGTGGCAAACCGTCTCGGGCAACTGTCTTCTCGAACTCCCTTCTGATTTGAAAAGCTACCTATTTATTGGGATCAGATGACCTGCTTTTGCTCTACGTCAGCTTTACTAATGAGAAAAACCTTGTTGACTAATTCTATTTTTGCTAGCATCAAGATCCGATCAAGGCTCCTCTGCATGATTCATCAATCCTTACATAATTATTTCTTTTATCGCCGATGTTCCAGCGATATTAATGTCCTTGATCTAATTTCTCGGTACATACATAAATCGCAACCTTGACGAATTCTTTCGTTGCATAACGCTGCACGTGTTTTGTATTCTTCATGAGTCATCATACGAATTCTAACTTAATAATGTATCCGAATTAAATAAGCATACTGAATTATCAAAATAATTATCCTAAGTATCTGGATTCTTACAACACGAACCCTTTTAAACATCTTGAACTCCGGGTTACGCCAACTACCATACTATACAGATTGTGTAATACCAATAAACGGGTATATTCACGTTGCGAACTGTCTTTCGTTTGTTTTACTGAGCACTTATCCGTGCGTCGTGGTTTTTTTTTCCTCCCTCCCCTTTCTCCGTGTGGATTAGTTCAGCCGACGGAATCAATAGGATATACACAGGGTGGCGCTTTACTTTGACCGATCCTCCCGACCGGGTCTGTGTATTCCATCTTGGAGGGACTGCATTGGGGACCAACACGACTGACTTGAGCGACAGATTTGTATATGGTTCCTTTTTTTTTCCTTTCCGTTAAAGCGTTACAAATTAGCGCTCAGCGGAGAACTTACTTTTAAAGCGTTACAACGTGTTCGGGCCAAATTTAAATTTAAATTTAAACAGATTTTTGTTGTCTGCATTATTATTTTCAGGAATCCCAAATAGTGAAAGTGCCTGTGGCTTTCACGTATAAAACGTTGCTCGCCCGAACGGACTTAAAGATTTAACGCGTTACGTTGACTGCAGCCTTAAGGACGGTGGGGGCCTACATGCCTGTCAGTTGAAGGACCCGAAAAGGACGAGCCTCCTCTTCTCCTCATTAATTATGCATTCCGGGAGCGGCGGCAAAAACGCGGGCGCGTGACCCTCGCCCGAATTTCGCATTAGATGGCCCCCTCCCGACACAAAGAACTCGCACAATAATCCAGTGAGTTCGGAAGCCGCCGACATCGCGTTTTCTTAGGGGGGGCGGCGGGAGGACCTGAAAATGGCCTACGCCGCCGTTTGGGGAATACTAATGTTGGAAAATTGCCCCGCGCACTTTGTTAGCTGAAGACACGTTTTTTTCTTTCTTTTTCTTGATTTGCATCAGGATGTTTCATACTTGTCGTCCTACTGACTGCAACCGCCGCCGCCGCGCGCGCGTTCAGGGAAAAACACAGTCACGTAACTTAATAACATTTCCATTTATACCACCGGAAACGTCAGGCTCCGCCGCCGCAGACGGAACACCCGCCGCCTCCGCCAAATTCGTTCGCGATATTTGTCACCGTTTCGTAGCCGGGCGTCGTCGCCGTCGCGTCGTTTAAGCTGATTAAACCTTCAGAATTTCACCGGCGTCATCGCCGAATTCGCGAGATTATGACGGAAAGTTTCTTCTCTTTATTAAATCCATTTAATCCCGCGTTTAGGCGACGTCAGGCGCGCATTCGGCGCAGACGTCTTTCATAAACGCCGCGATGCGTCCTAATTCACCGCGATATTGCCTCCTCGTTTCCATGCTTCTCATTTGGCCTATCGCACATTTGCTTTACACAAACAGCGTGAAATTTTATAAACATATTCTAGAAGCCTTTGACTAGGGCCTTGGAACTAAAGAAACGAGTATTTCCTAGGTAAAATAAATATACGTATTGTGAGGATCTAATGCGTGACGAAATAGTCGTACACGCGTCAGAGCCGGCGCGATATTATCTCGAAGCTTCCGGTCTCTACGTCTGTCTGATTCTGCGACGGAATTTTCTGAGCACTTCGATAGACAGATATGCCCCGGACAGGATGGAGCTTTCGCAAGGTCGAACAACCTCGCGAAAACCAGCCCTGCATATTTAAACAGTCGGCTGAGGAAATAACAACAGAGAGCGACAGTTCGCATTGAAGTTAACGAACTGATCCTTCGGCTTTTGAAAAAAAAAAATAAATTAGTTGATAGGCCGCATGAAATAAATTAGTGCTGGTCTAACATAGTCAATAAATTAGTTATTAGATTTACGCTGAGAGTAGTTCGGCTGAAATCGTAATAACAACGACACATGTTTAGAAACCGCATTTTCAATCATACCTAAAACCATACTCTTGTATTACATCCAAATCAGATACTGCTGACAGTGCTTCCTACCCCTTTCTTAATAATTAACTAAGGGAAGGTACAAGGTTGCACAGATATCGAGCGATCCTAAACGTAAATGACAATTGACAACACACTTACGTGTATCAGGTCAAAACTTCTTAGATGCTTCACCATGAGAATTCATGTAATTGTGTAAAGCCCTGGTAGCTAACTCATTTGTCCTGTATTTTAGGGGTAAAGTACCTCCAAGTGTGCGTAAACATCCCAAACAACAGTGTTACGGTTCGGAATCCCCGTAGCCTAAAATGATATTATGTACATGCAAATTAATATTCCATTTCACTTTCACATTGAAACCGACATGCGACACTGTCGGTTGTTACTTTGTAATCATTTCCTTACGTGTCGGTGGTATAAACATCAAAGTAAAGTCGGAAAAATCAGATTAACGTCTACGACTAAACACGTGCTTGCGCCGTTGCACAAACAAACGCACGCCGCCTTTGTGATCTACTTGCCACCTATTGTTACGGCGAATATTACGTAAATGGGCGAAAGAGGCGTGGCTTCCTCTTATAAAGCACGTGTGATTTTGCGTATCTGCACGATCAAAGGGTACCGCTACGTCATAAATGCCAATCGCCCCGGATTTGTTTACACAGTCTAGATGTTTGTGTTCCCTTTTTTAAATGCACGCCTACAAAAGCTTGAAACGCGCCGCGTCTATACTCTTCCCAGTTTATTCACATTCGAATTTTTATTACTAAGTTCAGCACACGCAAATTCTTGCATTTTTGATTGGTATTTTGTTTTGTCCGCTCGTTAACTTCAGATTAAGGGGACGCCCTACTTAACCCCGCTGTAATTTCGGAGCCAAATCAAATTGACGTCCATGGGCATGATTTACGACTTCAATAGTAAACACGTGCTTGCGCCGTTGCACAAACAAACGCACGCCGCCTTTGTGATCTACTTGCCACCTATTGTTGTTATGGCGAATATTACGTACATGGCAGAAAGCGGCGTGGCTTCCTCTTATAATGCACGTGTGGTTTTGCGTATCCGCACGATCAAAGGCTAGCGCTACGTCATAAATGCCAATCGCCCCGGATTTGTTTACACAGTCTAGATGTTTGTGTTCCCTTTTTTTAAGTGCACACCTACAAAAGCTTGAAACGCGCCGCGTCTATACTCTTCCCAGTTTATTCACATTCGAATTTTTATTACTAGGTTCAGCACACGCAGATTCTTGCATTTTTGATTGGTAGTTTGTTTTGTCCGCTCGTTAACTTCAGATTAAGGGGACGCCCTACTTAACCCGCTGTAATTTCGGAGCCAAATCAAATTGACGTCCATGGGCATGATTTACGACTTCAATAGTAAACACGTGCTTGCGCCGTTGCACAAACAAACGCACGCCGCCTTTGTGATCTACTTGCCACCTATTGTTGTTATGGCGAATATTACGTACATGGCAGAAAGCGGCCTGGCTTCCTCTTATAATGCACGTGTGGTTTTGCGTATCCGCACGGTCAAAGGCTACCGCTACGTCATAAATGCCAGTCGCCCCGGATTTGTTTACACAGTCTAGATGTTTGTGTTCCCTTTTTTTAAGTGCACGCCTACAAAAGCTTGAAACGCGCCGCGTCTATACTCTTCCCAGTTTATTTACGAATGTTTATTACTATGTTCAGCACACGCAAATTCTTACACTTTTGATTGGTGGTTTGTTTTCTCCGCTCCGCAGCAGTTATACTGTAGCATCGTTTCTCAAACCTCTTGAGGGGGTCGCGATGATATTAAAGGGGGGTCGCGAAATTAGCCTAAACAATAATATTTAAAAAAAAATCATACCTGTCGCTATAAACACAGCGACATAAAATTCGCGAAATATTAATTTTATTTATATTTACTGTTTGTGGTGTCGCGGAGCTAAGAAGGTTGAGAATCGCTGTACTGGAGCATTTTCGTGCCAACGAAATTCTGCACCGTAACAACTTACCATCAATTTCCTGCACACATTGAGCCAACCTACCAACTTAAAATCATAGCCCACCGCAAGAACAAATAGTGAAGGAATGGAATATATTTACGGCGTCATCTTTTGTGATTTTTCGCTTATTCAAATCGAACTATAAATAACAGAGCTCAGAGCTGTCTTCAGAGGTTTCTCAACTCCTGACCGCTGTTAAGCCGAATAATATTCCGGATCAATTTTCTTGCAAGATCAATTCTAACGTAAACTGGTACCACTCATTTATGTAAAAGTACCCAACACATGACTGTGCGTGATGCTATTCCACCGCAGCCGTAATTTGTTTTTATTCCCCCGATAACAAGCGCTTAAAATTCCGCAATTCCCCTCCCCCGCCCACTGTTTGGCGCGTCGCATGCAGATGATTGACCGCCGCACAATTACGAGCGACCGCGCATAAAAACTAATCGCAGAGAAATGTGATTTAAAATTATGACAGACCTAAACGCTCGTATATCCTCAAATGAGGAACGGTTAGAGGAACGTACGTACGTATTTCCGGTCGTCCGGACGACATAAATTTCGAGTTACGAGTAAGCACGCCTTGTGAGCGAATGCACATGTGTTGCAATGCAATTTTTACAATTACCGTCTGTTGTGTACACTCGGAAGGAAATGAGATGCGGTGAATGCGTTTTGCTACTTGGATGTAAAATTGTACCGAAACAGGTCTTACTAGTTTATACTTGCATAGACATCAGATTAAGTCATTAAAAAGAGAATCTCCGATATCACAAAAAACAAACACTTTCCATTTGACCGAGGTGACCAGAAAAAATATGTTAGTACAACATACATGCACCGGTTATTCTCGAAAGAAGCCAGTTATCTTGCAGCTTACCAAAACTGCTCTAATAGTTTCGAGATTATTAGGCAATAAAAAAAAACAACTAACACAGTGTGATACCAACGGAAGCTTTTATAGTCGGAGAGGACGTGGAGTAAAAGAGTAAATCCACAAAAAAGCAGTATATTTAACAATCGTTAACCGGGAGTCGCCAACTGACTATAGTTCGAACCCAAAATGAACTCCAGATATAAAAAGGCGGAATGTGTCCAAGACAACAATTCAGTGACAGAATAAAAAAAAACAATTTACTGCAAATAGCAACGAAAAAAAAAACGTTAACGTTAAAGTTTGGTTCAAAGTATTTCATCAGTTGATTTTAAATATTTCAAAATACAAAATGGTTTGTACGTTCGGAAATCTCCTGTCGTCTCACAATAACCCACGTAACAAAAACAAAATCTGGTAACTGAATTGACTCAAACGTTATGAAAAAAGTAAAGTTACCATTTACAGTAGTAATCGAGCAAAAATTAATTAGTGACTTTAATTAAAAAAAAGAAAAATTGTATTGATTGAATTAAATTGTCTAACGCAATGGTGAGACACAAACTAGGCAACCAAAGTTGCATGTAAGTTGAAAGGACAAAGAAATGGTATCTTGCAAGACGAGTCCGGATGTATGTTGGGACGATCAACCGAAGTGACGAAGAAAAAGGTGTAAACGGTTACCTTATACGACTGAACCTGAGGTGGTAGTCGACGATTCAATCCCGAAGCTCCTTCGAGAGTCCTCAACGGAGTGCGACACCGGCCTTCTGGAATAAACACGAGGCATGAACGGTGTTCGATCTTCAGGACATCAAAAATTTTAAGTAAAATTTCCAAAAAAAAAGAACTCACCAAGTCAGCCCGAATCAGCAATAAACGACTGACCTTGACACCAAAGAAGTGTTTCTCAAGCGAAGAAAACAACACCTGTTAGCTTCCGCACGAGCAAACTCTAACTCACGCGTGCCCCTTATCAGAGAAAGTTTTACACCGAAATGAGGGCTAAATGAACGTGCGGAGTTGAGAAGAAGTCAGGGCTGCCAATTGTTTAACAGAAATATTTACCGCAAATACAAGCGACTTCGGCCGCAATGGAGTTGAAAATTGGTGGCAAAACTGAAGATGAAACGTGGCCACGCCTTAAACAAAAAAAATTACAGAGACGTTATGGTGGAAAACTCGATGACGCGGGTGAAATGGAGATTGTAACTTGCTCAGTAGAAGCAGCAAATAAGTTACAAGCCAACCTAAGTAATCAAGGAGCGATAGGTTTCCAAAAATCAAAAAATCTGGTCGAATGTAGCAGCAAATAAAAACTAGAAGAGAGATGGACGGGTTTAGGTGACATAACGCGACCAGTGTCAAGAAATCTGTGCCCGTAACAAGCTTCTCCCGGTGATTATCTCTTTTTTTTATCCCTTGCATCCCTCAACCTGATACATACCCCCGTATCATATTACGAAACCATAAAGTAAAGAAACATGTTGGTTACTTTACGGAAAAATCGAGAATGCATAAACTTCTTTTTTTGAATTTACAATAACAACTCATAATTTATCAATCTGATTCCAGTGATAGTAGTCGTTACGGTGTAATTTTCCGTTAATAAAAAATATGGCTGCCGCTGTTGCCTTTCGCCTTTACGGGCCGACGTTTTCTCCTGGTCGATTTTATCGCTTTCCTAAATGGATTTTCTGATTCAAATCACGTGACCGACTACAGTGCATTGCGACTGGAAACCGTTGCGTGCTTGAACACTTACCATATCGGTATTTTTGTTGGACATTGAGAGTGCAGACGCCTTTTTTTGGTGGCTCCGCCATTTTGTTGTTATTCCATCCGAATTGCATTGTTTTGATTATTTACAAAACGGAAGTAGACTACTACGTGGTCTGACAAGAAACACCTTAAAGCATACGTTAACGCTTTTTCAAACTTGGCCACTTCAATTTGGCCAAGTATTTATAATCGTAAGTTATGGACGTGACCTTGTCGTAATGATTTCGTTTGTCTCTTCTAATTAGGCTCCCACTTCAGACTTTCAATTCAAATCCTGGAGTTTTCTTTTTTGTTTCGCCTTACTACTAAATCTTACGTCGTTTTGAGAAATATTCGGAACCCAGCCGATAGAGGTAGCAGTCGTTACATGTCCACTTAGAGGAAGGTTCATTCATTCAAGGGCGCTAGGCGGGCGTTAACGCTTCGCCTTGCCCCGGCTCGGAAAGTCCGATGTCCGGACTTTTAAGCCATGACGTAACGCATGGTTCTTGGAGGACGTTATACTGTTCTTCACCTGGTTAAATTTAATTTAATAGAGTTTTGAATTTCTATTTGGCGTATTATAAGCGCATTTAAAATTAACGAGCTTCGGGTGTCAGTTGATTGCGCGGTGCAAACGACAGATGGGCCCCATTGGTCGCAGTTAATCGCGTTTAATCTGTTGTGAATTTAATTTGCATTACATTGATTTATTAATCAACCGAGTTTATTTGATCTTGATTGACAGTTTTGAATGTGCTGCAACTGCGGTATCCTTTCTTTGTCAACTCCATGTAAATTGTTAGGCGCTTTTTTGAGTTCATTCCATTGTCACCGAATTTACTGTAAAACGAATAGCCTCCGATGTTAGCTGGACCTGGTGACAAGTCTGCGCTGGGTCTTTGACCAGCTTTTCCCCCCCGGCTAGCCACAGCGAGAATAGTGGTGGGTAATATTATGATGGTAAGGTATTCGGGCGCCAGTACGGACTCAAACCCAAGCTGATTGCGTAAAAGCACCTCGTCAGCGTCCCCGGACTGACTTGGTGATTGCAAAACTCGAGGCTAAGCGTATCTGACTTGTAGGCGAAGGTCGAATACGAAGGAGATACATAAATCCACAAAATTCTGTCCTTATTAAACTACAAGATTCAATAAATACAATGAGCGTAAACAATAAAACTTACGAACAGATAAAATAGCGACATCAGTTCATTACTCTTACATCGCAATTGCGAATAAATTGGGCAAGTCGTTTTTGTTTGCAGTGGAAATGTCGAGCTACGTCTCTGCTGAAGAAGCCCCAAGCAGGGCTGAAACTGCTGTCCAGAGGCTGCTCGAGGTTTTCACTTCAATCAAAAACGATTTGCATAAAATTTTTCTAATAAAACTTACGTTATAGTTACTGCTACTTAAACCACACGTACAACGTAACGATAATCTATGAGTTCAGACGAAATTCGCTCTCCGTAGAGGGCATGCATTCATCGAAACGGGATATCAAAATCGTTAAATAAAATAACATATATTTGACTCACGTATTCGAACGTCAAATGTGTCAGGTTATAATCGGCTTAAACTCCGTTGCGGCGCGGCGTCTGGAGCAAGTAGCGACACCTGGTGATATGGGGTGTGAGCGGGAGAGTTTCGACGTCAGCCTAGGAGATGGCGAGACCGTCTCGGTGAAAACTCAAATCGTATAGATAAGACGATTAATATACCAAAGGGTAGTATCGTACTTGAAGCAGAAAAGTATAAAACGATATTAGAACTGCAGCTGCAACTGTAACTGAGACTGAAAGTAAAGCTGAGGCTTAAACTGAAGTAAAAGCGTGAAAAAAGAAAGAAAGAAATCCGTTAGCGTTCATAAAGGACCCACGTCGTTCGCTCAATTTACCTGAGTTTACAAACAGTTCAGGCTTCGGAGGAGGTTCTAAAATACCCCAAAGCTCGCTGGTGGTGTAAGAGAAGATTCCGGCACATCCGTAGATAAGTTCTTCTGCTAAATTCCAGCAAGAAATTCGTTAAATTCACCACAACACCATAACACACCTTTAGCCGGCGAGAGCAGAACAACGAGTAACAAGTAATCGCGAAACGCACTACTAACCTAGGAATATCAGCCAATCAGCTGAAAGGTCAAGTACGGCTTTAATGCCTTGATAACCAATGAAATTACTCGTGACCATATTCGGTCAGATAATGCGGAGAAGCGACGGCATACAGTATTGCCAGGTAAATACGAAACTCGGTGGAGTTGTGTTGTTGCCACGTTTTGAAATGTAACACCATCCCCTGCGTAGTCGAGCTGGAAGGCAAAAGTTTTTTCGTTTCTCACATTTATTCCAATTTTGTTCATGTAGACCAAACCACGTGCCTTTGCTTCGTTAGATTGTTATTTCGTCACTTATTTTTTCGTAGTTTCATACGAAATGCCAGTCTTAAACGTGGTTGGTCGTTGAGTTGGCATTATTTAGGACGTTGCTCTGTTTTGTGCTTATCTACACTTTGTTTTGTTTCTCGTGTTCTCTCTAATACAACCTATCCTCGTTCTATTAACGCAGTTCGTTTCTTTCTATTGCGAAAAAGCGAATTAGAGAGGCTTCGGGTAGTGCCAACGGGGAATCCCGTAATCTCGATCTCAATTTTATGAGGTCGCAGCAAGCGGAAGGGATGTTTTTGCACGGTCCCCGATAAGCCGAGTCGCTAGTCAATAATATGATCTATTACTTGCTCCATTTCTATTGCTTTCACAAGATAACCCCGATAACATCTATTAAAGGCCCCTCCGTTGAAGAGAATAGTTTTCTTCTCGTACTCTCCGGGGCGGCTGCACATGTGCATTCCAGGCGGGCGCCGTCGGAAACACGTTCTAGCACATGCACGCGACCACAAAATTTCGAGCGAGAATGTCTAAGGTGGCGGTAGTGGCGGTGGCGGCGGCGGCGGTGAATGCAAAGTCGTAAATCAATATTGTTCTATTTGCCAGCGATAAGTTGGGAATTCCGAGAATCATGGAGTTTCCCTCGAACTACCATCGATGCACGAGGGCCTAATAGATTATAAGGATCTTTATCCCAGCGAGTTATTGGGGCGAATCTCGAAGTTAGAACTGCATACCTTAGAATCCTTAGACGATTATCTCTTTGTTCCATTCTTAATATTATATTTACGTTAGTAACTTTCTCGCCGGTTTGGTGGTACAGTGTGGCGAAGCTGTCATTAACAAAAGTTAAGAACGAACTTGGTTGGCTGACCACCAAGATAACACTGATGAAACTTTAACTTTAATCAGTGGAGGTTTCGTGAAGGGTATGCCACTCGTAATATTGTAATATAGTCGTTCGTTGAATTTCACAGCACTTTAATTACAAACTGTCGCTTTACGCAATTATAAACACTGAGCTGCAACACTTGTCTATCAAATAACACTTCTACAGAATGTACTGTCTACTTTTCGAGGTATGAACACGTCGCTCGCTAACTTATAACTAACTGAACTGGCGGACCGGTACGAGCTATTATAGTAGATCTCCGTATTCTGGTTAAATTACTAGAATCTTCGTGAATCAACGAGAAATTGCGATAACATTCTGTGACGTAAGATGGGGTGACTCGTATTAAAAATAGAGCTATTTGCGCGTCACTGTTGTAACAATATAATAGAAAAGGAAACGTACCATCCGTGCGAGCAATGGTCACCATGTAGATGTACAGTCGCAATCAAACGAATCGAGACCGATTGACAGTTTTGTAACCCTTATTGCCGATGAAACTATAACTTAAGGCAATTGTAATGTCGAAGTAGCGAACTCGTAAGAGGATTTATTGCGGGAATGTCTTGAAATGTATTTAAAAAAAAGACTACAATTGAATTGCAACACGAGTTAGAAAAATCAAGGACGTGGGAAGTAATTAACGTTATAAAAATTCGCATCTGTGCTACGACGAGATTGCAATAAAAGAATTACTTTCGGCGTAATCAGCGGAGGCGAAGAAAACACAAAACGAGACGTTCGCGCAATACCTACATATGTCTCCATCCGATTATTGTATTATTAAAAATAAATGCGACGCAAAACGCAAATTTCAGTGGAAACTCAAAATGATTTAAAGAATCGGAAGGTCGATGAATGTAATCTAATAAGGGTTTTGGGAAGGTCATGGAGTTCATTTATTCTGAATTAAAGCACGATCGCGGTTTCGTCATAGCGACATTTCCAAATGTTAGGATCCTTCAGGAAACAGAAAGAGCAGAGAACACTAAGAAAGAGTCTACATCTCTCGTTAGTAGATAGGAATATTCTGAGAATGCTCTAGAACGTTCAATTAAAAACATTATTAGATAATGAAAAATGTTTGCTGAAAATGAGTTGTTCTGACGGTTTAGGGATCCTCAATATTCCAAATATAGAGGTTGGAATATGGAAATTGCTTATTCTGTTTTCGGGTGAACGGTTGCTTTGTCTGTTAAAATATTTTACATAAAATTATTATTTAACGCGCATTGTTCCACAAACTCGAACACGTAATGGATATAATCCGGCAGCATTAAAGCTTGAACCCGTTGGATGTGATAAAGGTGCTTCTCGTAATACACGCCAAATTGTGTGCCAGGAAACACTGTTTGTTCGCTGTGTGTACAATTACTCATTTGTTGCGGGTTCATTTTGAATTTAAAAAAAAAAAAAACATTTCGTATTTCGTTATTGGTGAAATTTATTTTTATAAGCCCCGGACTGGACCGGAATCCGCCTCAGTCCATCGTTTTTTTGTTGAAATTTTACAAAAAAAAAAATCCCGGCGGATTTTTCCGAATCGTTCTCTTCCTAAGTACTTAAATCAGGTCCTACGCGTTCCGTAAATTTGGCTAAATGATTTGATTTACACGCCTCGTTTCAAAGAATTCGTTTAGATTTTTTTCAATAGCATGCACAAACGCTTCCGGTACTAAGTGAGACGATGGCCAGTCTGCACGAAAACGGCATTAAATACTGCCCGGGGCTACTCGTTAAAAAAGATAAAATATGGGAATAAACGCACGTGGCATACAAGTAAACGACAAAACGGAGAATCAAACCTTGCCGTAAAGAGCAAGTCGGAAAGATTAGCGTGGCACACTTCCAGAGCCGAAAGACGGTCCCTAACCGACGGGGAACAGCAGAGCGGTGAGATTTATAATCCGTTGACGACTGGTGAGAGCTTCAACAACAAAATATCAGGCACCAAAGCATTCAGCGCGATTAAAAACGTGACCACAACTTAATCGTACACTGGTCGAGAACCAAAAGGGACACAACGTGGCTGCCGAGCGTGTCGTGGCGCTGTAGGAAGATCTACTGCAACACTCGACGTATGTTCGTGTAAGAAGAATACCTATCAAATCAAAAAAATCAACTGTAACAACGGGGGCTAAAACAAACTTGAATAAGATCTAATTAAATTCAAGATCGATAGAATGTTACTAAGTTATTTACAAAATTATGTTGGAAATCGTTTTTGATTGCAGTGAATCCCTCAAGCAGCCTCTGTACAGCTGACATGGCGTGACCGCCTTACATAGGATGACTTATTGTCTAGCAAACCCGCTTCAATTTGTCAATCCTACTGCAATGTCAGGTCAAAAAGCGATCATAGGATGTCGCTGTTTAATCTGTTCATTAAGTTATTTACGTGACGAAAGCGGTTCTGCCTCGACATTTTTCACAAGAGCGTCGTGACGCCGATCTAAAACGGACCAACGCTTCCGCTACTATACGAGGCGATGACAAAAACGGTGTTAAATGCTGCTCCGAACTACTTGCGAGAAAGAAGAAAATGGGAAAATATACAACAACCGCAAACGGTAAACGCACGTGGAAAACAAGTAAACAACAAAATGGTCCCTAAGCTACGGTGGACAGCACGGCGGTGCGGGTTATAATCCGTTCGCAACGGCTGGTGAAAACTTCAAGAAGGGAACCCCCAGAAAGGCCCCCAGAAACGTGTCCGCAACTTAATCGTGTACTGGTCGGAAACCATAAAAGATACGACGCGGCTGCCGAGCGTGACTTGGCGCTGTAGGAAGATCTACCGCAACGCGCTCGACGCACGTGTAAGAATAGCCTACCCGACCGAACCTATCAAATCAAAAAAGTCAACTGTAACAATGAGGGCTACATCAAGCTTGAACAAGGTCTAATCAAATTGAAAATCGACAGAACGTAACTAAGTCAGTTACGTTACGAAGGCGGTTCTCCCTCGACGTATTGCACAAGAACGTCGTGACGCCGCACGGGTCGAGAGCGGCCCAACGCTTCCGGTACTCAGCGAGGTGATGACAAATAGCATTAAATGCTGCTCGGGAATACTTGCTAGAAAGAAGAATGGTGAAAATATACAACCGCAAACGGTAAACGCACGTGGAAACCATGTAAACGACAAAATGGGGAATCAAACCTTGCCGTAAAGAGCAAATCGGAAAGATTAGCGTTATTTACGTTACGCTTTTCTACCTTTCGATGTAAAGGCGTCGACTACAGAGCCGCCTGGTGATATAGGTATACAATTGAGGGTCATGCAATCAAGTCTGATGTGTTTAACTTTAATTAACGACCGAGTTACCGTACCACCAGTAAAGAGCAAAAGATTAGCGTGGCACACTCCCGGAGCCGAAGGACGGTCCCTAACCCACAAGGGACAGCACGGCAGTGCGAGTTATAATCCGTTCGCAACGGCTGATGAAAACTTCAACAAGAAAACATTTAAAAACACACAACTTAATCGTGTACTGGTCGGGAACCAGAAAACAGACGACGTGGCTGCCGAGCGAGACGTGGCGCTGTAGGAAGATCTACGGCAATGCGCTCGACGCACGTGTAAGAAGAATAGCCTACCCGACCGAACCGTTGAAATCAAAAGGATCAACTGCAACAATGGGGGCTACGTTACTATAAAAACGGTTCTCTCTCGACGTTATGCACAAGAACGTCGTGACGCCACGCGGGTCGAGAGCGGACCAACGCTTCCGGTACTCAGCGAGGCGATGACAAACGGCGTTAAATGCTGCTCGGAATTACTTGCTAGAAAGAAGAAAATGTGAAAATATAGAACAACCGCAAACGGTAAACGCACGTGGACAACAAGTAAACGACAAAATGGAGAATCGAGTCTAGCCGCAAACAGCAAACCGTAAAGATTAGCGTTATTTATGCTTTTCTACCTTTGGATGTAAACGCGTCGACTATGGAGCCGCCTGGTAACAAAGATACAGAATTGATGGTCATCTATTCAAGCCTGATGTGTTTACCTTTAATTAACGACCGTGTTGCCGTACCACCAGAGAGCTGCCCCATCGCACCGCACCGACGAAAGGGGATATAAAAGCGAAACAAAGTAGGCGCTGCCTTCGAGTTCACCCCAATAACTCACACGATCAAGATTCTTATAATCTATTAGACCTTCGCGGTTTCTCAGAAACTCCGCAACCTCGGACTCGGCAACTTCTCGCTGGCAAATAGAGCAGTATTGATTTATGTCTTTGTGCTCTCTTATCAACGTTACACGATTGTAAGTCGTCGTGTGGTAAGGTGTCTACCGTTAAGGGCAGTTTCTATTTCTATTGACTTAAAGGACTTAAAGGTTATTGGCTTTTGAGAAAGTCATCACTTTAGCACGGAGCGTTACGGAAAAGACCTCCTGAGTCAGCGAATTTCATACTCTCCACCTTAAAATAGGATCTCCTGCGATTAATTCAGCCTCCATCCATTTCTCCCTCCGTCACACACTGAACTAACTTAAATTAGAAACTAAAAACGAGCTCGTTCGAAATCAGCGTTAATTAAAACTTCTAAAATTCTGTCGGTGTTGAGGAGATTCGGTCGAAAAGCCCGATGACGGACGGACGGAAACCGCAAAAAAGCCAGCAGCGTCGGATTCGATTTGAAGCCGCGGCGTGTTTTATTCGCGCCGAATTTCCCCCGACGCTTGTTGGCGTACGTGCCCGCCGAAATTCATCATTTTCACTTTATTATAGGCCGGCGCCGACCGACGCAATAAACCACGCGTTCGAGAGAGGAGAGCTTCATAAAATCTCATATGCACCGACCGCAGGTTCACGCCTGCCGGTTTCATCATGAGAAACAACATTATCAAGTTTGTTTAGCATACACGAAACGTGACGGCCAGGTAAATAATAAAGGCGACGGAGTAATTTTTTCTCCTTTCGCAGGCGGTCGTTTTTAAATATGCATAAAGGGGTACACCCCAGCACGTCGTAAATACTTAAGCAGGGCATCACAAACTCGTGCAATGGGGAGAACAACATACGACATTCTCAGCGTTGAAAGTTAAATTAGGCGCTTCTTATCTTATTAATATTCGTCGACATTCGCATGCGCTACGCAGAAATGATGCCCCTGAATATTTCAGGCGACAATTAAAAGTTCAGGTAACAACGCAGGCCGCCAACTTTGTAATTAGACGTGCGCGGACGAAAATTTTCACCACGTCACGTGCCGGCGTTGCGTGACTGTTCCATCGACACGCCATGGGTCTCAGGTCAAGTAATGCCAAGCGCTCAGATAAGGGTCGCTGTAAAATGTGTAATTTTCACTGGGCCGAGATAAGAGTTTCTGCAGTAATGCACGGTAAATGCACTTAATAGCTGCGATGATTTAGAACCAATCAGGTCAAACTTAAATCCATATCTAACGCAAGCCGTAGCGGAATTTCATTAGCTACACTGTGAGCATATGAAGTCCAATTCTAACTAATCCGAGCCACGTGACAGAGCTGAAGCTGACAGTCGGAGTAATCTGCGCTTCATCCAACGAATCTGAAATTTGCGACTGGGTTTTACAGTTTTAAATTTATCTGCTATTTGGGGGACGCCCTGTATAGTGGATTTACCGGAGTCGAGTCTTCTCTTTATTGACGGGTAATAAAATCGCGCTCGAGTTAAGAAATGCCGAATTCGCAGGACAAGCCAAAGCGTTTTCATGACCGTTTCGAGCTGGGAGCCCAAACATTTAGAACCGTAATTGCCCGGATCGTCTCTCATTAAAATTTACGTTCTTTTTTCTTAATTTGTATAAGTTTCGATGGGCAAATAGAAACGCAGAGAATCGACTCGTTTATTCTCGTGGATTTCAACACATAAATTGCGTTTTATTTTCGCTTCGCTCAGCGTCGTTTTGTCTGCACCTTTCTTTTGCTTCATTTTCCGAAGCTTTTGCTACCTTTGCTCGCTCGAATTTCACTCACCGCTGACTTTTAATTTGATACGTTAAATCTTAGGTCACATTTCGTCGAATTGGCTATCTTCTCTCAATTCCTCCTTCTTTATGTCTGTTTCTCATCTGCCCCGCCCTCCGAATCGAATTAGCGACGCTTCATTCCCCATTTAGATTTTGGATGAACCGCACGTGTCTTGCGTGACTTTCGTTGTGTGAGCGGAATATTTCTCTTCGGAAGGTGAAATATAACTCACGGCCTTCGGCCGATTTTGGAGCGGTTGATCCCCGAAGTAAGCATCATGTTCACACGCTTATCGCAGCCTGGCAATTTGCATATTGCCCAGGTGAGTCATCGCTGTCGTTCGCTAATTAGATTCATATTTTACGTTCTTCCTTGTTGCTCTCCTTGAGGCTTTTCCTATTGGGCCGAGTTACTTTCCGTTTCCGCTTCTAGTCCCCGTGCTGTGCTCTGGCTTTGAAACTCCACCACTGGGAGTTTTGCCGAGTTGATCGATCCTGGACCTTCGGGTATCATCCCAAGAGGTCTCCTGCCTGCGAGTCCTATTCTCCGTTCGACGCGACGCTGGACAAAAGTAAATTCGGGGTGACTTAAACTTGGCAACATTCATGTTTACTTAGAAGGCGAATTCCGGCGGCCATGTCTGGCAAATCACTTTGCTTTACGGCTCAACGCGATATGGCATACCTGTGTATTTCTTTGAATGTGAGAATCTGAGCGTAAAATTGTCCTACCAGATTCATCTAAGCAGCCTGACTGGAATGAATTGAGCTCTACGTGTCTGTTGAGGGGTTTTTCAAGCAACTTTTGTCGACGGATTGAGAAATTCATGGAATATAAAGATCCGTTTCGTATTGGCGTATATTTCCGAATATTTTGGACGCAGACATAAGTACGGTGAATTACGTTTTTGGCTGCATCATTCTGTTGGGGGTGGCAAGCGTTCACGTGGCGTTCCTGCGTCGAAGATTGCCGTCATTTTCACAAACGGCGGCGGAGCAGAAATTCAGCGACTGGCTAAGTGTAAAATTGTGCTGTAAGACCCATCTAAGTAGTCTGACTGGAATGAATTAAGCTCTACGTGTCTGTTGAAGTGTTTCTCAAGCATCTTTAGCCAAGGGATTGAGAGATTCGTGGAATCTAAAGATCCGTTTCGTAGCTGGGGTATATTTTCGAATATTTCGGACGCCGATTCAAGTACGGTGAATTGCCTTTTGGCTGCATCATTCTGTTGGGGGTGGCGAGCGTTCACGTGCCGGTCCTGCGTCGAAGATTGCCATAATTTTCACAAACAACGGCGGAGCAGAAATTCAATGACTTGCTGAGTGTAAAATTGTGCTACAAGATTCATCTAAGCAGTCTGACTGGAATGAATTGGGCTCTATGTGTATGTTGAAGTTTGTTTCAAGCAACTTTTGCCAACGGATTGAGAGATTCGTGGAATCTAATGATCCGTTTCGTAGTTGGGGTATATTTCCGAATATTTTGGACGTCGGTACAAGTACGGTAAATTACGTTGTTGGCTGCGTCATTCTGTTGGTGGTGCCGCTCCCGCGTCGAAGGTCGTCGTCGTTTTCACGACGGCGCGGCGTGGCGCGACGGAGCAGAAATTCAACGTTTGACCGAGTTTGAGGCTGACGCAAACTTTGACGACCAGCGACGTGTAAACGACCAGACAGCTGATTAAGTAATGTACCGTCCATGTTACTTTTATTTCGTTTCTATTGTAAGAAACTCAGATCGTATTCATGAGGTTCACTAAGCTTATTTTTGGGTTTATTAGGCGTGGGGGAGAGGCTTACAAAGTTGAGAAATTGAAATATCTGATCTAATTTCAGAGGGATTCAAATATAACCTTATAAGAATACTTAGGTAAACAAAGTAAATGGATACGCCTATGACCAAGCCGGATAACCGCTTACTGAAGTGTTAGAACGGCCCTTAACAGAGACATTTCCGGCTGACGTAACCACTCTAAACGAAACGCAAGACTCTTTTTAATCAAGGGTCGCACAATTGAATGAGAAATTTGAGCGCCTCCTCCTCGTAAGCAAATTAGCAGGGCGAAAGGATCCGCGTTTTCCGGAAATTGGATTATCACATTTGGCACATCTCATCTCATCCGCGCGCGAAAACTTAACGCACTCGTCACCTCGCCCGCCCCATACTTCCGGCTATTCATTCCTCACCCCCCTCACGGTACGGTGCGCTCTTTTTGTGCATAAATTCTCCACGTACATTTCGTCTGACAACTTAAGCGTAACACGTAGTTTTTGCGTCCGCGCGAATTTCCGTGCCGCAGCGAGAAAATCTGTCTCTACACGTTTCAACCCTCGTAAGGTTCTTGCGCGACACCAAAAACTAATTTTAAAGCGACATCGGCGAGGACGACCCCGTCGAAATGTGAGGGGGAGGGGGAGGGGGTGATACGGGTCGGTATGAGGACCCCCTCCCCCTCTACCCGCCGGTCGATTCCCGAAGCTATGTATATGCAATCAGGCGAAGTCGATCGATCGATGCATTAACATGCAAATGAAAACGTGATCGAAATGAGTATCAGGCTAGCGCCGTCTGGTTATTCTCAAACTTGTTGCGTAATGGATCGTATTTCTTTATTATATGGAAACGTGTGAATCAGATCAAAGATCACCGAGCTCATTCCAGTTCATGATTGTATCACGGTAACTTTGTATTATTTATTGGAAAGAATATCTAGTAACCGCATTTATTTTAGCTTCTTGAAACCTGAAAAATTTGAACTAAAGATCGTTTTGACTTCATTCTTTAGGACACGCCTAACCTAGGGGAGACAATTCCCGATTGTCTCCACCTTGGGTGCACGTACACTTCAAATTGTCTCAAGGGGAAGTTTAAGGAATTTGTTGGGGATGACTCTGATGCAAACGCAGTCGCCCGATGACCCCAGACCAATGAAAGCAAATATCGCAGGTCATGAGAACGCACAACGAACCGTGAACGAACTTGACAAGAAAAATGTAAATAGATGGCACAAAAAATGAAAGCAGACAGAACGGCGCCACCGGAGTAAATTTAGACCTTACTTATCTTTTCAAGACAGTAGTCCAAAAACGGAGCGGTCAGAAAAAAACGTTCGTTTCCTCCAAGCAACGTGAAGGAGCCACCTGATCGCCTTTAATGATATGGCCAACATAAACTTTTCAAAACTGCCAAATTCACGAAACGAAAAGTAACTGTTTAAGCTCCTATTGTAACGCAGTAGAAATTATGCCGATCGCTTCAACCGACTCACTCCAGCACGCATTGACCGCGCGACCTGTTTACGCTGCCCTGCCACAAGCGACGTCACAGATGGATGGAACGAACCGTTATAAGAGTGAAGACGCAGATCCGAAATGTTGACTCCGATGGTCAACCACAAAGTTCAAGCTTAAGGCCCAAGTCTCACACGAGCAGCGCATCGCGTCGCGTCATATTTTTACATGTAATTTTTTGACATAAAATGCTGCCAAGTGAGAATTGCTTCATTTAAAACCGCGGCAACTTTTAGAGGCACCAAGATGACGCGACGTGACGCGACGCGACGCGCTGCCGTGTGAGAATTGAGCCTTACCCTGGTTGTTGTAAGCGCGCCGCTCCTTCCTAGCTGGTATTCTGCTGGTCAGTCGCAGGGTGTTGGCGTTCTGCTCTGGTAAGAAGTCTGCCGGTCAACCGCAGCTTGTAAACCGCTCCTCCTAAATATACTCTGCTGGTCAACCGTAGGATATGATCCCTTCTTCTCGTTGGCACATTCTGCTGGTCCCCCGTAGGATATGTACCGTTTTCCCTCTGGTGTCGTCTTCACACCAACGCTATTTCTTACTTAAGGTGGTCAAAGACGTTAGTCTACACCTCTCCGCAGTCGTTCGTGTTCACCGCCTCACAGGCCACCGCAGGGAACATTCCGTGATGCGACCTTGTTTATTATGTTATCTTTATTATGTTTTGTCAAGTGTTAAATATATTTGTTTATTATATTAGAACCTGGACTTATATTTATATATATATCCACCGAGTTACACCGGATAACAAAAAAGGATGTTACGCTACTGCGCCATGAAGACCGGAACGTATTATTTAAACGTAAAATCGAACGAACGTCGAGTAGCGACGGCCACATAAGAAACGAAAGGTTGATTTCGCGGAGAAACGGCGAAACGAAATTTTATTTTAAAGGGAAACAAAGCGACCAGAACGTCCCCATCGAAACGGCGGCGCGGGCGATTTTAGAACGTAAGCGCAGATAAATTTACAAGGAAGTTAAAAGCCTTAAGGGCCCTGAACTAAGAGGAGCGTAATTTCGACAATCCGAAAAGTACCTATCGGCAGTATCGGCGGACAAGGACAAATTCTAATCCGTGGAAAGAAGGCGGCGGCGGCGGGAGCGATTCCTGGCCGCATAAATCTCAAAGCGGAAACCCACGAACAAGAGAATTACGACTCGAGTCTTGCAAGCACACTTTAACTAAAGTAGAATTTTGCTAAGGCGTGACGAGGGGAAACACGGTAAAAGAAAATTATTTTATTTTTGCGCGTAAAAATTCTTATAGAGTAACTGATAATTGAAATTAGGGAAAACAGAGTTTTCTCTACTTCTAAACATCAAACAACGTCTTTCTTGTAGATTGCGTGATTGTTTGAAGTAGTGCACTTAATTCCTCTTGTAATTTTTGGCAGTATTTTGGTAGTACATTTAATAGTACATTATAGTTTTGTCGCAAACTCCGCACCTTTCTTTAGTAAAACTTTTGTCTTTGGGACAACAGCACCCACTTATGCGGACGCTGATCCAAGTTCCAATGACCATAAATATCGGATTAACACTTACTTGTATCTGTATATGATATATTTTTTTTTTGGTCAATAATAATTGTTATTATTATTAATATTATCTATTGCGTGTCTGCGGCATGGAAGTCAACGAAATGCCTAAAATACCAATTCGACGTTTATGGGCATGATTTACGACTTTAATAGGAGTTTGTTGCAAAAATAAACGCAGACTGTGGTGGCCGAAGAGGGCGTGGCTTCTCTTAAAATGCACTCAAAAGTGTGGTGATGCATGTTCGTACGATCAAAGGTTACCGACAAGACGTAACTTTCAATCATCTCCGGCTTTGCTTTGCACAGTCTAGACGTTTATTTCCGCTTTAAGTTCCCGTCTGCAGAATACTTGAAAGTTATGGAAAAATAGAGTGGTAAAGGACATACTTGATATGTCGTTGTAAAATTGACAATCTGGAAAATGTTTCTTTTTAATCTTTTAATCTTCGCCGTATATTACGCGAACTCTTGACGTACACAATGTAATTTTATTGTATGTGTTATTACTATCTTTGACTTTCCAATTGTCTTTACATAAACTGTTCGTTGCCGATTCGTTGTGATAAAACTCGTAAAACTTGGATCGTGTAAAGTGCAGAAACTCATAAATCAGAGGAGAGTGAATAGTGTCTGGTGCTCTAGGTTATTTATATGTGGTTGTTCCTGCTGCTATCAGCTCTTCATTTCGTTTCTTAATGCGGTAATTCAGGTACTCCCCCGACAAAGGAATCAATTCGTTCCTTAAAGAACCTGCAGTCACGTACAAGCAACTGCGGCGGACGTTCTTTTTGTTCTGGTTTTCCTCTCGGTTACAGGCCAGTAACTCACGGGTAATGCTGCAGGGATTCGAGCACGATAACAGCCGGAATAACACCGCGCGGAGGTTCTTTTCGCAACCGCCGCCGCCGCCACCGACGTTGATTTATAAATCGTTACGAGCGTTTTTGTTGCTCTGGCAGCGGCGGCGCGGCGGAGGAGGAGCAGCAGGACGTGCCAACTAGTTTAAAACTTGCGGGAATTGTTTTAAAAACGCGTTTTAATCAGATGCATCCCCTTGTTTGCATGATGCAAATGCAACCCGATTTGAAATAAATTCAACGGGCGTTTTTTGTTTCGAGTAAATCAAGCGGACCGTTCTAGATAGTGTGGCTATCGGTTCGATCTTCACTTGGTTATCCGGGTCTCTGTTCGAAACTGACGGGTCGCGTTATCGGATTTCGGCCCGGATTCAGACTGATAACATAACATGTTCGGATCCTGATTTTTGCTAGGCATCTCTACATTGTTCTAATTCAAGGCAGCTGCAGGATATTTGGGGCACCGAACTGCCAAGTATTATACGCGCGAGGAATGCGATCCTTAGACACAGGAATGGGATCAGAGAGAGGCATTTTACTTGATAGATCGGAAGCATTTAGCCTGACATTGAAGTAATTAGCTTTCGCTGTCCTGCCAAGGATGAATATCTAATATTATTATTTCCCTTCGCTCATTCCAACTAGTCGATCTGCAACGAGTAACTCTCTGTGACTTATAAGAAGAAGTAGTCAGATTCATAAAATGTAACAAGTTGAAACCGCGCTGGCAAATCTTTCATCAAGTTTCCAAGCATTAATCTGCGAGTGAATCAGAGCCATACTAACTTATTTCAATTTGCAATTTGATGATGAACGAAGACGATGGGGGAGAGCCAGGTCTGCAAAATCGGGGAAAAATTCCAGCGCAAAAACGGCATCCGAGCGGAGCCATTCGAAACTCGCCGACGCGGCGATTCTAATTAACTTCGTGCTTACTTAGCGCTCCTTAATTACGCCGACGGCAATCAGGCGCAGGAGATAATAAATTCGTGCGGAAAGAAAACGTGGCGGCTTCACTTCGACCACAGAGCAGGAGCTTAGCGTCCTAATTAATGAACGGCTCAGATGTAGCAAGAGTGTACCTAATCGAGAGAGAGAGAGAGAGAGGAACACGGCGTTCCTAGAGAAATATCGACAATAGCGTCGCAACTTGCGCCGTTGGATACGTTCTTTAAAATATAAAAATCATCAAAGCTATAAAGGGGCGACTGCGCCTTCACCTTTTTTCATATACATTAGTAGTACTGACTGCGCCAATGACGTCATCATTAGAAAATATACCGTGCCGGACAAATTTGACGTGTACGTCGGTCTAACAGAATCCGGCCTTGGAAGTGTACACTCATTCTATTCCGGTTCACATTTAAACCGACGCTGTTGACATATTATGCAATCATCTATTGCTTGTCTGCTGCGTGGAAGTCAAAGAAGTGCAGGAAATACCAATTTGACGTTTATGGGCATGATTTACGACTTCAATAGGAAACACCTGCTTGCTTTGTTGCGAAAATAAGCGCACACCGCCATTGTAAACCTCTTACCGCCTATTATTACTTATGTACGGCCTCTCTTAAATTGCACGTGTGGCGATGAGCGTTCGTACAATCAAAGGTTACCGCCAGTCGTAAATGTCAATCACCTTCATCTCCGGCTTGGTTTTGCACAGTCTGGACGTTTATTTCCTCCTTTAAGTTCCCACATGCAGAATACTTGAAACACGCCGTATCTATACTTGTCGGTTTGTTTACATTCCAAATTTTATTGCTGCATCTGGTCCTGCGAATTTCAGTTTCTTGTACGAAGGCGACGGAGGGATTAAATTGCGTTCACCTTCGACCTTTTATGGCCGCTGGTCGTTTTTACGTCAGGTTTTATTCTTTTGGTCCTTGATGCTGTCACGATGTTACTCTTGGTTCGTGTAAACCCTTCCTTCTTTCGTGCGTTAGGCCCCGAATTCAGAGTCGCAAATTGGGCTGACCTCAATTCCGTCTCAGTGAGATACTAATTTTTTGGAATTCATAAACAGTAGAACGAGTTCTCATGTAGATCTCAAAAGGTTGATCAATTTTGCTAGAAATGCGCTCGAAATACCCAGAAGATCGACTTCTCGTACGCTCCCGCTCTACTTAAGCACTCTCTCCTTCCTGATTTGTATCCACAAGGGGAACAAAAGATGTTGCACTTGCTACGCATAAAAAATCTTTAATTGAGTGCGTAATTAGAGGTAATATTGTAATTTCCGAGGCTCGACTCCGTTGTTCCCTATTGCGAGTCGTGGCGTAAGCATCGCAAATCTAGGAAATTCGGCCTTCAGTACCTGATTCTGACCTTGTAGCGTTACGATAAGTATATTTAATTGCAAATTAATTTTTATAACAAAAATGCATCTTCACGTACTGAATATTCGATCCTTCACAGTATACCTTACCAAATGGTACGAACTGCAGACGTCTTTGCAAACATGTCCGAGCATTGACGGGGTGTAGAGCCTGAATTTAATTTGAGATGCGTGAGGGTGGGGGAATTTCCCCAAACCCTAACATCTGCATATTTTGATTTCGATTTCGTTTCCACGTAAAGCTGACGTTTTAATCCTCTTGGTCGCAGGTGCTGCGCGTGTGGTGGTTACGAGACGGGGAGCGACTGCAGAGCAACACGACCAACGGCATCATCGTCAGCAACCAGACGCTCGTGCTGCAGGTAAGCGGAAACGCTGTAATTTATGCGCGCTTTTTGCGCCTCACTTCCGCTCGGCGCGGGATTATTGAATATTTTTGCATGTTTGATGACATTTGCATGCGCAATATCGCTCGGGCGTTCGATTGAGCGATATCTAATCAAAAAATAAAAATCTCAGCGATTAAAAACTAAATTTGGCTGGAATATTTCGATAGTGACATACACGCACCCTGTTTTGACCTTGCTCAAGGACATCGTTCGAAATAGCATACCTGTAAGAATCCAGATTTTAAGGATGATGATTTTCATCATTCAGTACGCTTATTTAATTCGGAAATATTATTAAGTTAGAATTCGTGTCATGACTCATGAAGAATACAAAACACGTGCAGCGTTATGCAGCGAAAGCATTCGTCAAGCTTGCGATGTATGTACCGAGAAATTAGATCAAGGGCATTAATATCGCTGGAACATCGGCGATAAAAGAAATAATTATGTAAGGATTGATGAATCATGCAGAAGAGCCTTGATGCTAGCAAAAATAGATTCAAGTCATCAAGGTTCTTATCATCACCAAAGCTGACGTAGACTAAAAGTAGGTCATCTGATCTCAATAAATAGGTAGCTTTTCAGATCAGAAGGGAGTTCGAGAAGACAGTTGCCCGAGACGGTTTACCACGACAGTTACCCGAGGCACGAAATCCTGTCATCTAGAAAAGTGCTTCTTCGATTCCGAATGTAATTTAGTTTGTGTGTCACGAGTCATGAAGTTTTCAAAATTCTAAATTCCTTTTCTTTTAATCAGTCAATTTTCCAAATTTATTTTAATTTAAAGGTGTACCTAAGAAGCATCCACGATCGGCGAGGGTGAGTTCGAATAACAAAGATCTAACAAAGGTTCTTAGATACATACTGATTTTTGTTAATCTTTCCTTCTCTCTTTCATACTGTGGTTTTTATTTTATGTCAATTGTTAAATTTTACTTAGTTAATTAATTTAATTTAGTTCACGTATTATTTCGTTTGTAATTTTTCGTTATTGTACTAAAATTTCTTTTTTGTTTGAATGTATTTTGTAATTTCAAGTTTGGATTTTTTATTTAAACGATAATAAGAAAGGATTATTAAGAGAACATTGAAAGAGATAAGGAGTGGATAGTTTTCAACAATTCCAAAAACAAATATAAGTAGACACCATTCGAGCTATTCGGGGAAAACGGTTTGGAAATCGATTTCTGGCTTTCCTTCCTAAAACCAGGGCGCTACTAACAAAGAAATCGAAACTCAATATCGTACGAATTGCTAAAAGAATTGGGGACAAGAGGGGATGAAAATGTTACTCTCAACCTTCGTTATCAAATCATAGATGCGATTTCTTCTGGATTTTCCTGCCATTTTCCACCCTATTCTCCCCCCAAGCTAAATTTGTAAATACATTTAAAGCCGCAATAAAAGAGGCCGCTGTAATCTTGCCCCGGAACGCTCGGGGCGTATTAAACGCCGGATTATTCGACGACCGCCGCCCGCCGGATTATAGCTTGTACGAAATATCAGTTTTACGTTGTCCATAAAGAACCCATAAATCGTCCACGATTTTCGTTATTTATGGTCGCTCGACGACTATCTTTTCGCACCTTATTTTCCAGTTCGTTTTTTTGGGGGGCAGAGGGAGGGGGGGCGCGGGCGCTGATACAATGCCGATTTTTCTGCTGTGAGGTGCAAGTAGGTCGCTTCGAACCCATTCCATCACCCATTGTGCGCACCGTCCTCTATCGCCGCTCGCCGAATTCCTTCCGCGGCGAATTTCGAATGAGATTGAAAATTTACGTGAGCGCCGTTATTTGCGTTTATTTGGGAGACGTGCTTCAAGCACACACAGCCACCTAACTCTTGGAGCTTTTATTTTACTTTCCGCTTCAACTAACGCAACTATAGACTAACACATCCATCGAGCGCAACACGAAGTAACATTGGACGATCTTAATTCAGAAAGACGTGACGCTGAAATACTCCCACTCAATCTTTTTATGCAGTTAATACCCAATTTTTTATTACATTTTAGAATTCCTCATGGAAAGTATTTTATGCAACATATTGTTACGGTAATAATTGGAAACTGGGGGCAAAGATAGAGCGAAGTACAACAAAAATACATTTGCTATATTAGGGGAAGGATTTTTTTATTTGGAGGTTTTATCACCAACAATTCCTTATCCGTAGTGCGCGTTGCAGTATTTAAAGACATTATGACGCGTTTCTTTTCTGAGAAGCAGGAGAAAGCGTCTTATCTTAATCTGATTCGTTGGGATCAAGGCTTTTCCCCCATCATCTAAACTTTGCACACGGCACGGAACTAAGCGGTTTTGCATTACACAAGTCTCCGTTTGTTCAAGGTCACGTCGCATTGCATATTTTAGCTACAAGTAATTCTCGGAATATAATCTCACTGGTTACATTTTCCTGTCGCTACTATATGAAGAGAAAAATGAGCAGTTTCAGAGGTATATCCATTTTTTTTTTATAAAAAAAGCTCAGACACGTGCAATATCTCATTTACGATACTGCCATCTTTGTGCAACAAAACCATGGTGTCAGTTTTCGGCGTATACTAACAGACTTTCAGATCATGCCCAATTTTACACAGAATTATTTATTGGGGCTGGTTGAAACATAACTTCTATTCTCAGTTAATTTCAACTGTCGAAAAATTTGGTATTTTTTTTTTTTAAATAAAGCGCCCAATATATTCTTATACCATGTCAACTCTAAGGATTTCATTCCTTCTTAGCAGTGCTGTAAAAGTAACGAAAAAGTTTGTACTCGCATGCATTCGTTATTTTAGATTTCGGTATCCGTTAGAGTGATCGGATGCTTCGCTTTCTTAAATACCATCAGTTATGATATCACGACATAAACCGCGTTCAAAATTTAGAAATAATTGTTCATCGCTAAAATAGCGCTTCTTGTCTCGACATACATAAGATAAACAATCAATTTAATTCCCGCGAAATATTGTCAAATATTGTATGATTGCGAAACCAACACAAATACACAGACTCCAGGCCGATTAAAGCTTGACTTAAGGCTTGTATAATACTGAAACAGCGAACTCGAAAAATGATTCATTGCTGGAGTGTCCTGAAACACAATTCGTAACCTTAAGTGCCCGACTTAAGATGCCTCAAACAAATAAAGCCCCTACGATTTATACTCCACGATTAATTGAACTTTTTCTTTTTAAGTTTGACCTTCATCAAAATCTTAGGTCGAAACTAAATAGAAATTTTCGTTTCTTGTTTGAGATAAATTAACTTCTAGGAACTGAGCGTTAAGGGAAGTTCCGGTGAATAAAGCAAATCAGTGGAGAAGTGTAAAAACTGTCTTCGAATTGCAACGCAAAATTGATTAATTGAAAGCGAGGGAAGTAATTGGCGCTGTAAAATACACAAGTGCGCTACGACGGAAATTGTTAGTCATCAAGGTTCTTATCATTAAATTATTTATTGGGGCTGGTTGAAACTTAACTTCTATTCTCAATTAATTTCAACTGTCGAAAAATTTGGTATTTTTTTTTAAATAAAGCGCCCAATATATTCTTATACCATGTCAACTCTAAGGATTTCATTCCTTCTTAGTAGTGCTGTAAAAGTAACGAAAAAGTTTGTACTCGCATGCATTCGTTATTTTAGATTTCGGTATCCGTTAAAGTGATCGGATGCTTCGCTTTCTTAAATACCATCAGTTATGATATCATGACATAAACCGCGTTCAAAATTTAGAAATAATTGTTCATCGCTAAAATAGCGCTTCTTGTCTCGACATACATAAGATAAACAATCAATTTAATTCCCGCGAAATGTTGTGAAATACTGGATGATTGCGAGACCAACACAAATACACAGACTCCAGGCCGATTAAAGCTTGACTTAAGGCTTTCATAATACTGAAACAGCGAACTCGAAAAATGATTCGTTGCCGGAGTGTCCTGAAACACAATTCGCAACCTTAAGTGCCCGACTTAAGATGCCTCAAACAAATAAAGCCCCTGCGATTGATAATCCACAATTAATTGAACTTTTCCTTTTTAAGTTTGAGGTTCATCAAGATCTTAAGTTGAAACTAAATAGAAATTTTCGTTTCTTGTTTGAGATAAATTAACTTCTAGGAACTGAGCGTTAAGGGAAGTTCCGGTGAATAAAGCAAATCAGTGGAGAAGTATAAAAACTGTCTTCGAATTGCAACGCAAAATTGATTAATTGAAAGCGAGGGAAGTAATTGGCGCTGTAAAATACACAAGTGCGCTACGACGGAAATTGTTAGTCATCAAGGTTCTTATCATTAAATTATTTATTGGGGCTGGTTGAAACTTAACTTCTATTCTCAATTAATTTCAACTGTCGAAAAATTTGGTATTTTGTTTTAAATAAAGCGCCCAATATATTCTTATACCATGTCAACTCTAAGGATTTCATTCCTTCTTAGCAGTGCTGTAAAAGTAACGAAAAAGTTAGTACTCGCATGCATTCGTTATTTTAGATTTCGGTATCCGTTAGAGTGATCGGATGCTTCGCTTTCTTAAATACCATCAGTTATGATATCATGACATAAACCGCGTTCAAAATTTATAAATAATTGTTCATCGCTAAAATAGCGCTTCTTGTCACGACATACATAAGATAAACAATCAATTTAATTCCCGCGAAATATTGTCAAATATTGTATGATTGCGAAACCAACACAAATACACAGACTCCAGGCCGATTAAAGCTTGACTTAAGGCTTTTACAATACTGAAACAGCGAATTCGAAAAACGATTCATTGCTGGAGTGTCCTGACACACAATTCGCAACCTTAAGTGCCCGACTTAAGATGCCCCAAACAAATAAAGCGCCTGCGATTGATAATCCACGATTAATTGAACTTTTTCTTTTTAAGTTTGAGGTTCATCAAAATCTTAGGTCGAAACTAAATAGAAATTTTCGTTTCTTGTTTGAGATAAATTAACTTCTAGAAACTGAGCGTTAAGGGAAGCTCCGGTGAATCAGTGTAGAAGTATAAAAACTGTATACGAATTGCAACGCAAAATTGATTGATTGAAAACGAGGGAAGTAATTAGCGCTGTAAAATACACAAGTGCGCTACGACGGAAATTGCAACAGAAAGTTATTTGTAATAAAGGCGAGCTAGACGTTCACGCTATACTTATGTCGCCATTTGATTATTGCATTATTAAGACTAAATGCGAGACGAGACCCGCCATACACCCCTTGCTTGTCGAAATTGCAGATATTTGTATTTTTTTGTTTTTGTTTTTAACTTTGACGTGACTTGACTTTTGATTTTTATTTTGACCGATACTATACTCTGTGATTAGCTGTATTTAGCTCTCCTATATGCTTTGAGAGAGGAAGTTTACGTTTAAGCTCTACATCCCAAGCTTTACATCGCGAAAAATGAACAACTTAAACTTTGCAATATTAAAACATCACCGAACGCTGGCAGTTGATGTTTTAATTATGATAGTAGCAGACCAGCATTGCAAGTAAGTGCCGATTATAAATTCAGTTACTTTAATGTCAGGTCTAAAGTTAGAAATCCTGATGGCAATGTACTTATTAGCAATTATATTTTATTCAAAGCACTTTGAAATTATTAAGTATTTCAATGGACAATGTGGCAGTTGATCAGTTTGCTCAAAATCCTTATATTAAATACGATGCTATTTGCATTTCTGCGAGTCAGAATGCATAGGAGAGGACAAAATGAATATCGTATTCGTTTTTATAGTGAATGCACTCGATTCCATATCGCGGAAAAGTCCAGAGTCTTCGCGTACGCACGGGAATGCTCCCCAGCTTTCCCGAAAGTACCTGCGGTATTAATTGCGAGCGCCCCTGGCAACCCTTCTCATAAAGGCCGGCGAATTACCGGAGCGCTCCGAATCCAACCCTGTAACAATAATGTAAAACAGTGAAGAAAATTGTCGCATCATAAAATCGTACAGAGAAACAGATGCGATTGTGTTTGCTTCATAGAGTTTCCTTGCTTAACATTTTTTGGTACTCATTTCCCGTAACTTAAATTCGTACAATGTAAAAGCGGTCTTTAGAGCACGCTTATAACATAAACAACTTCAACGTCATCTCTCCCATCTCCATCTCCCGCTTAAATTGATTATTACTAAAAGACTGACTCGACTAGCCCATTGACGATTGTCTTTATATTTAGACAACTTGATAATGATAATGCCTCACAACGCAAACAGCCATCTCTTCGCATTTAAACCGAACATCATCAGTTACATTCCGCCGCCTTCCAACAAAAGACACGAAAAACAATTAGCATAGAATCCTTCGCGTTGGATTCAGCCCCGACGAGCGAGCGAGCGAGCGAGTGAGAATAAGGAAGGAGAGTGTGTCTCGTCCGCCTTATTATTATCTCAGAACGACGCCGGCGAATTTCGCAAATCGATCCGGCTCATGCCGGATTATGATTGTTGTCGTAAGATAACGAGCGCGCTCAAATTTAATAAAGTCCCCAACAGGAAACTTCAAACCCCGTCGTCGTCCTTCCTAACTAGCCTTTGAAACTTTGAAACCCCTCTTTCCAGGAACGTCTCGCTTAGAGACGGGAAGCGCCGCGGCGGATTTATATGTCCGGCGGAGCTCTTAAGTAAATAAGGATGGAAGTAAGCAAGCGATTTCGTTTAGAAAGTGCCAGATTGGTTAACATCTTCGAAACGAATCTCTGCTGGACGGTAGCGACTTAATTTTTCATATTTTTCAAAGCACTTGTCACCTGATTGAAGCTCAAGTGTTTCGAAGAGAGGGTCGTGGAGAAAAAAAAAAGAAGTAATAAAGTGAATTCCATAATATATACTCCTATTTAAAATTATTAACCGATAGGCTCAGAAGTAAACACACCAAAGGTATCTAATACATCCAACCGTAAATAGCTCGAGTTTTAAACAAGTTGGAGGTGTCCAAGACAATAATTCAATAATGTGCGAAAATGAAGTAGCAATAATATCACGAAAAAAGAAACGTTAAAGTCAAACTTCGATATTAATTAACAGATAAAATAGCGACATCTTACTATCGCTTTTTGACCTGACATTGCAGTAGGGTAGACAAATTGAAGCGGGATTTGCTCCTAATAAGTTCCCCATGCAAGGCGGCCATGCTTGCTGTCAAAGCATAATGATATTAATTAAGTTCAAAATTCAAAAATATCTTAGAATATTTCACAAAAACATAAATTGATACGTACCTAAGGAAATTTCCTTTCGTCTCACGGCGATGCCTAAAAATCGAAACAATCTAACCTAACTCATGGTTAATCTCAACTCAACCTAACTGTATCCAGGCCAAGCAAAACATTAAAAATGAAAATAATTAAAACTAAAAATTACTCAAAACAAAACACAATCGAAATTAAGTCCGAGAGAAGACAGAAGAAGTAAGACCAATTCAACTTAATCCAGAAAAAAAATACAAATCAATTAGACATAAAAACCTTCTAAAACTCTAAACTCAATTTAAGCAATCTAGACAAAATGACTTGTCTTAGTTTTGTATGTATCTGAGAACCGAGTATACCATGTTGACAACAGTATAGGTCGCGACACCGTGTGGCCAATTTTTGACTTACAATCGTGAAGTCGCAATCTAAATTGTTTCAAATTGTGTTATTTTTTTTTTTTAGAGAAAAAACTGAAACTCAAAAAAGTGTGACGCTTTAAAAATTAAAACCCAATTTACGAATTGAATTTAAAATCATGTCCAACTCAACCCAAGGTCAATTCAACTCAATCCAAAAGAAAATGAAAATCAATTACACATAAAAAGCTAAAACTCTAAACTCAATTTAGGCAATCTAACTGACTTGTCCTTGTATTGTATGTATCTAAGAATTGGATATACAAGTTGGCAACAGGTTAGGTCGCGACATCGTGTGGCCAATTTTTAATATTTAAATGAAAAAAGAAAAAACTGAAACTCAAAAAACTCTTTCCAAAAAAGCAAAAAATTAAAATATAACTTGGAGAAAACCAACGCTTTAAAATGCCGAATAATTTAAACTCTATTGGAATTAAGACCAACGGAACTCAACCCACTCAACCCAAGCAAAAAGTCGATACACAAACTGAAATTCGAAAAATTCAAATGCTTAAAAATTAAAAAGTTAATTACTTTTAATTCTAACCTAATTCATTGTCAACCCAACTCAACTTAACCTATCTCTAAATAACCCACACAACGTATTAGTAATAGTAATAAAATCGACCGTCAAAACATCGAATTACATTGGCAACAATGATGACTAACAATGGCTACCAGATAAAAATTTGTTTGCAGAAATGCGAGCGAATTGCAGATTGCATAAAGAAAACCGTAATAGTCGAATCCTCGTGCTGGATATTCATTATTGTAGATCTTGTACTAAAGATATTTCAAAAATTTCTTTATAAATGGGAAGGCAAAATACTCTAGCCCAAATCGAATAATGGAAATATCGACGAAACGGATTCTATTTCACGTAACAACTTAACAGTGGGCCAACGCTTAACAATCATGCCACGTTCCTTAGATTCTACGAGCGTGTAAATCCGTTGGCAAGGATGCGTACAAAACACCTCAGCAGACACGTAGAGCTTTGTTCTTTCCAATTAACACCTCAGCAGACACACAGAGTTTTATTCTTTCCAACCAAACTGCCCCGTTTTGTAACGCAATTTTACATAAATTCCATCATTTAACGAAACAAGTGTGCGTGCTCTTGTATCGGACGGTAAAGTAAAAATATGGACAAGATAGTGCCGGAATCTGCTTTCTGATCAAACAAGGCGAGCCAATCGTAAAACTAGAACGCGGTTACATTAGACCAATGAAAAGCACTGATTTTTATCTCATCTCGATAAATCTATCGGATTTACATGTTCCCTCAACACAATTACTGAGCAACAAACTTGCTCCTACTACGTATAAATTAAAGGTTTTATTTATCAAAATATGGAAGTTAATAAAATCTGAAACAGCGTTCACATCAGACCGTGATTTATGTCTCACATCGACGGCCGACCGACGACGACGTCGATTCGCTCAAAGTGGTTCGGGACGCGTCTCGCGAGCTCAAGTTTTCATACGAGTATGAAAAAGTGACTGATTTATGTTGCCGATAAAGCGAACTGCTGTCGCTCCGGCCGCGCTTTAAATTCAACAAGCCACCTCCACTGGATTTATAGGAGACGTGCCCCGAACGACGAAGATTAGACGCGGACGCAATAGATCGAGGGAATTTTTTAACGAAACCATCAAAGTCTGTCACGTGACCTCGTATTTCGCTCGCGGTGAACTGCCAGTCGTTCGTCCAAGTTAAAAAGTCCAACTCAGACTTTAACGATACTTCATGATCACAAACAAAGAAGGTAAAAATATAGCTCTGAATAAAAGTAGACGACTGTATTCCTAGATAAATGACAGCAGCAAGGCAGAACTGTCAAGAAGTTTTATTCCTACTCCAATTCTTTTTTTTTTTTAATCTGCGAAGTTGGTACCTACCATTTATTTGTGAAAATATCTGAACACTCCGGAAGATTATTTACAATTGCGGTTACAAGTTTGAACTAGCTCTGTAAAGAATAGGCTCGATTTTACAGCGTTATTAACTTCCCACACGTCTCGATCTACTTTGCTTGCAACCGAAGGTAGACGCTTTTTTTTCATTCATTTCAGGGATAAGCTCTTTCGGTGATTTAATTGCACCAATGTAAACATCACGACGGCCTGAAAGTCTATGTTTTTTGCGCTGGTCTCGCATTTATTTTCGATCGCCCGCATTTTCATCGTACAATATTTCGTGGGAATTAAGCAGCTTGTTTATTTAAAACGATTGAGTCGAGACAGTATTGTAAACGTTAGACGTCCAGGAGGCTAAGTTCTGCTGTAGATCTCAAGCAATTTGGTATTTTTTATGACCGCTATTAGTTCGACGAAGTTTCAAATAACCAATATTCACACTTGACATTTGCAACGGTTGGCTAAGGTTTACGTCAGCTGGATTTTGATTGGTCGAACTCTCTTTTTTTAGGACTGCTTCGTGCGTTACTTTCGCAATTAAATTAGAGCTCTCGAAATTGTGCCTTGACGACGAATCTTTTTCTGTAATATTAGCTCGGAGCTTGCTAAAAACGTTATGTAGTAAGTTATTTTCGTTGTAAATTTCTAACCTAATTTTTATTGACGCAGAGGGTGAGTCGGTCGAGCGCCGGAAGGTACTGCTGCGAAGCCAGCAACAGCGAGGGTTCTTCCAGAAGTCCACCCTTTCACCTCCGTGTCAAATTCGAGCCCGTCTGCGCCGATGGAACGGGCAAGAAACTTTTAGGGGCCGCCAAGGATGAACCCCTCCGCGTGGAGTGCAAGGTGAGAGCCTGAACTTGACCGCTTTTTTCTTTCCGCTTTGTATTTCGAGTAGATTTGGCAATTAACTGCAATCGCCAGAGTAAACAAGGATCGGCAAGGTCTCATCAAGTTTCACTGAAGGGTGAGTGGATTTTTTTTTAGCAACTAACTAAACGTGCGTGGCTTTTCTAGTACAAGGCAAGAATATTTTCAGGTAAATCCAGGGGTTGCGAGCGAATTTCGATTTTGTATGCCTAATAAAAACAAGAGTGATTTAGCGAAACTGCCTTGATGAATGACCCCCGCGCGGACGAAGTGAACAGAGTTGCTCACTTCAAACCGAAATTTTCAACTCGAGAGCTTAACAATAAACTTCCCTCCTTACAATAAATAAAGTCCGCTCGCCACATTAATCTGCGGCTGTCTCAAGAAGAAAAAAAAAGAAGTTTAAATTTCGTTTTATTACTCGTAACGTTTCCCAGGGTATTCACTCTTATACCCCTCAACGAAACTGATTCTATTTCAGCTAACAAAGAAAACAAAACTTCACCATGGGTCAACCCTTAAAAATTGTGCCACGTACCTTAAATTCTACGAATCGTGTAAATCCGTTGGCAAGGATGCGTACGAAACACCTCAGCAGACACGCAGAGCTTCGTTCTTTCCAGTTAACACCTCAGCAGACACGTAGAGCTTAATTCTTTCCAGTCAAACTGTCCCATTTTGCAACGCAATTTTACACAAATTCCCTCATTTAACGAAACACGTGCGCGTGCTCTTGTATCGGACGGTAAAGTAAAAATACGGACAAGATAGTGCCGGAATCTGCTTTCTGATCAAACATGGAGAGCCAATCGAAATCGTATACCTAATAAAAACAAGAGTGTTTCAGCGAAACTGCTTTGATGAATGGCTCCCCCCCGCGGACGAAGTGAATAGAGTTGCTCACTTCAAACCGAAACTTTCAACTCGAGAGCTAAACAATAAACTTCCCTCCTTACAATAAATAAAGTCCGCTCGCCACATTAATCTGCGGCTGTATCAAGAAGAAAAAAAAAGAAGTTTAAATTTCGTTTTATTACTCGTAACGTTTCCCAGGGTATTCACTCTTATACCTCTCGACGAAATTTATTCTATTTCAGCTGACAAAGAAAACAAAACCCTTAAAAATCGTGCCACGTACCTTAAATTCTACGAATCGTGTAAATCCGTTGGCAAGGATGCGTACGAAGCACCTCAGCAGACACGCAGAGCTTCGTTCTTTCCAGTTAACACCTCAGCAGACACGTAGAGCTTAATTCTTTCCAGCCAAACTGCCCCGTTTTGCAACGCAATTTTACACAAATTCCCTCATTTAACGAAACATGTGCGCGTGCTCTTGTATCGGACGGTAAAGTAAAAATACGGACAAAATAGTGCCGGAATCTGCTTTCTGACCAAACATGGCGAACCAATCGAAATCGTATACCTAATGAAAACAAGAGTGATTCAGCGAAACTGCCTTGATGAATGACTCCCCCCCACCCCCCCGAACGAAGTGAATAGAATTGCTCACTTCAAACCGAAACTTTCAACTCGAGAGCTTAACAATAAACTTCCCTCCTTACAATAAATAAAGTCCGCTCGCCACATTAATCTGCGGCTGTCTCAAGAAGAAAAAAAAAAGAAGTTTAAATTTCGTTTTATTACTGTACGCTTGTAGAAAACGTTTTTATTGTTGCGCGAGCAAGTAAGAGAGATGAGGCGGACGGGCGGGCGTGGGGGGGGGGGAGGAATTTATGGCGGAAACGCACACGCTGTAAACCGACCCGTCTTCCTAATTTAATAATAAAGAAAAGAAAAGAAAAGAAAACGGGCAAAGTGGAGGGCGCCCCGAAAAACGAGAATATTAAGTCGGACGAAAGAAAAGCTTTCGCATAATGAAAGATGAACACAAAGCAGATTGCTTTCACCGCCGCCTATTGTTTGTTGTTTTGGAGTTTGTTGTTGTTTTGGGTGGTGGAGGAGCCGGGACTTATTCCAGTTTACCGAAGGTGACGACGCCATTTTATACGAAACTCCCAGACACCTATCGATTTGCGGGGCAAAGTTTTCTCCGCGGAACGAGTTGCCAACTAAACAGACGCCCACGTTCTAAAACACGGGGCCGCACAGAAGTCGAACGAAGTCTCTCATCTGCTGCGCCCCCGCGACCGACATAACAAGGCGGCGGCGGATTATCTTTCGGGCGTATAAATTCTCTAAAACAGGAACAGAAACTGCATATTTAATGGCGCCTAATAAAAATGTTCCGCGGCTAAAGTTTCGCTGTATATAAATTATCGCATTAGCCGCTTTATGTTTGTATATTCGGCGAATGAGGTGGAATTAGCCGGTTGGAGCTTGCGGAAAATGTGATACTTTTTCCTACTTAATAAACTTTATGGCCGCGGTAATTACCACGAAACTCGGCGATAACGTGTAACGGCTCGGCTTTAAGTGCCTTTATTTAAAACTGATACAAATCGACCGACGCACACATTTCATGTTTCACATTACTCTTCTTCTTCTTCTTCTTCTTTAACCAAACAGTTACGAACTCATTTCAATTTAAAACATTGCCTCTCCGTAGAAATTTATTATTACAGGCCTTGAGTCCGTCTGTGGGCGCGGCCTTTCTGGGTAAAGGAGCCGAATTATATTAAACGAGGGAACACACCTACGCTACAGCTATACAAAGAAGTAAACAAAATAAGATTGGAGGACATTATCCTTATAGAAAAATCAAAATTAGCATATCAAATATATAAAGGACTAATCAAAACCAATCTTAACATAAAAACAAATCAAGACGTCCATTATCACAATACAAGGGGTCAAAATAAGAGCTTTCTGGAAACAATAAAAAATAACGCCGGCAAAAAGACATTAAACTATCTTGTTTATAATACGTTCAATAAGTTACCTCTGGAAATGCAAAGTGCAAAAAACCTCAACGTCTTTATATGTAAAATAAAAACTATGTGCTACGGTAGGATATTCAATAATTGAAGTGAGTTTATTCTAATTTTTGTTCATTATGAAAACGAAGCCTAAAATTGTTACCATATTTTATGTTATTTTATTTCTCTGTGCATTTGTTTTATTATTACAATTAGGTTTGGTATTATTATATGTTATATTGTTTATATATGTTGGCTAGTTTTTTTTTTGTTTAAATATTATCGGCAAACAATATTATCTGAGGACGGAGTTACAATAAACATTCACTCACCATTGGTTAGGTCTCTCATTCCTAATATTCTTTCTTTCTTTCTCGCTTCCCTGACCGCAACAGTCGCTGAAGGTAAACGTCTTAGCCTCGGGGCATCGCATTCCAATTCGATAAGGACCATGCAAATTATAAGTAACCCTTTACGAGTATCTATTCAGTCAAATGGAACAGTCCACTCACCGGGGCCGCTTTCCCGGCCCCACCTGCTCCAGCGGCGAATCTAGAAGCTGTAGTTGCCTCAGGATGATATTGGACACTGGGGAAGTCATCCTCGCACGTTGACTTCTTATCTTCGCATGCATTAACCCTCATATTCACCTGTGGATACAAAACCCACCCTTCCCGATGGATATTAGCATACCTTGCCTCCCGAGCATACGTTCTCAGGATCAGTTGATGCACCGACTGCGTGAGTGTCAAGCACCACTCCGTACCAGTCCAATAACATCATCATGTCAGACCTTTCTGGATAGCTCAATGCCATCACCTGGTCAGGAATGCAATCAACCGAATTCCCACTCACAAAGAATGCAGAATACGGCTAATAGCTTTGCCGGTACCGTGCTCTTCATCGGCGCTGCTTGCACGCCGCGGCAAGAGCCCCGATACCGTATGCTGGTGCACGGTAGCATTCTCTGGCAACACCCCGGATCGCATCCCGGACAGTATTCTGCTACCAGAATACCTCCGCCTAACTCATGACTCATGACCCTCAAACCGTATTGCCAATAGTGAGAATGTACCGCCCTAACACTTCTGCCAGAACATACCATCTCAGGTCATATTCTACAGACACCCTATGAACTAGATCATGCCCGGCAACACACCGCGGCCACTCCGTATATCACCAGGCCCAACCGTGGCCCCGATTACCGACACGTTTCGCCTTCCGCGAAGCCCTTGGGAGACTGTCGCCTCTGCCGTTTCTTTTCAGCCAAGACTAAACACACGCCCCCATATCATATTACCAAACTAATAACGTAAACAAATATGCTAGTGCTTCAGAGATACCTCGAGAATGCATAAACTTTCTTAAATTCTAAACTTGTAAAATAAATAACTACAACATATAAATTATTAGTTCTCTCATAAAAGGCTGTGCTAATAAGGCTAACATAGAGTTAACTACAATTTATGCTAATAAATAAGGGTGACATAGAGAATAGTTAAGTACAATTTTAAGTTATTGACAAGGCTAATTTAGGACGATCAGTATTATTGTATTACATGTCGATTATTAACGAAATTTGCCCAATTTCTATTTTATTTTTATTTTTATTCTTTTATGTTTATTTTATTTTCATGTTTATTAGGATACTCAGGTTACTATTAAGCATATTCTGCCTCGTCACCACTTTTAGTGTTAGAGGTTAGAATTCTATTTTGACGTTTATCATTGTCGTTACGAAAGTATTTTACATGCCTGTATCTACATAGTTTTACTAATAAAGTTTTACTTACTTATTTAAAAAAAAAATAAAAATTTTTAATACAAGAATTAAAAGAAAATTTCTATTTATGATCATTACGCTGCCGCACCGATGCGTTCATTAATGGCTCACGGGGCATCGGGCCCAAAATAAAGAATAAAATAATTTAATTAAAGAAATTGAAATTTTTACCCTCACGTAATTAATGGGCTCTCTTTCCCTTGGTTTTAAAATCGGAAGCGTTAGTTCTTGGGTCTAGGACTGTACCAGTATATTATTTAATTAAGAATGATAAGTGAATTAACGTACCCAATTTCTTATTCGTTAATAAAATAAAATAAAAGTCGCATACAGATTAAAAAGAAAGAAAAAAAGAAGGGTTAATTAGCCACCTTGATTATAGGCACAGCAAAACAGAACAATAAAACAAAAGATTAACTTAATAATGATTTACTTAATCTGAAAGGGGAAGAATCCCGGGGATAGGGTTCCTTCCTCAAAATAATCATGCCTTTTCTTAAGGAATAAAACATTTATCCTACCTGGTAAACAGGGAAGGACTCTGCAACAGAGATTATTCGACCTGGGGCTATCCGCGGGCTACCGGATCTCCTCGGGAGGAGGTGGCCACTCTCTTCCTTCCAGCACCACTTCCACTCACTCAACCCCTTTTCTTTTCCGTAATTTCAATTCCAACCAAGGATACGTCTTCCCAAAACTGGAGCCCAAGAACGACTGACTTTTTGCCCCCCTTAATTTTTTTAAGTCAAGTCCCTTTTTGTTTTTGAAAGATGTGTGTCTTCGCGGTACAAATTTAGCCGGCAAGTGGCTCTCCCTCGCGGACAAACTATCGTAACACGGGAGTGCGTAGTGGAGTTGCCTAAGCCGGGGACTTAATCCGCCTTATGCAACGATACTGTCGGCCCTTTCTCACGCTCATTATCGCGTGGATCGATGTTATCCTAACGTGTTGACATAAATATTATTATACTTGACTCTAGAAATGAAAGAGGGTAATTCAGTGCATGTTATAACCATAACACCACTATCGATAAAGGATCAAATTACAGAAACAAATAATTTAAAAATTCCAAAAGCACTACGTGCCGGAAATCTCAACTCACACAAGATAATTTGGAACAAGAGAAACAATTTAGAATGGTATCGTATCTTCGGAATCGGAAAATAATTTAGAACAAATTATTAGGGATTCCGCCTGTTTACACGTCCCTCACCTTCGTTCTTGGGAGCGTTAACAACAAATTTCATTTTTTTTTTTTTTTTTGAACCGACTACTCAAATCAGATTCTACTAGTGCCCTACATTTTATTGAACGAGTGTCAACGTAACATAAAGTGTAATTGTAACTGGATCAAGGTTAGCTTAGCAGAGTCTGAGCGTCTCTTGGAATTGTATTGGAATTAAATATCACAATATATCATGTATTTTTTATTAATTTTTTTTTTTTAATTGTAAACTGATTTTTACGTTTCGTTATTATATTTCTTTTGTATTTTAAATTTACACACGCACAAATTTGTACCGCCTAACTTGGTCTAACGAGTTATATTTACGATAGCAATAACGAACATATAAAATAGCGACATCTTACTATCGCTTTTTGACCTAACATTGCAGTAGGATAGATAAATTGAAGCGGGATTTGCTCCTAATAAGTCCCCCATGCAAGGCGGCCATGCTTGCTGTCAAAGCATAATGAAAGATTTTAGAAAAATTTTGTGCAAATCATTTTTGATTGCAGTGAGGACCTCGAGCAGCCTCTGGACAGCTGTTTCAGCCCTGCTTGGGGCTTCTTCAGCAGAAACGTAGCTCGACATTCCCACTGCAGACCAAAAACGACTTGCCCAATTTATTCGCAATGTAATTCTTACATCGCAATTGCGAATAAATTGGGCAAGTCGTTTTTGGTCTGCAGTGGGAATGTCGAGCTACGTTTCTGCTGAAGAAGCCCCAAGCAGGGCTGAAACAGCTGTCCAGAGGCTGCTCGAGGTTCTCACTGCAATCAAAAACGATTTGCACAAAATTTTTCTGATAGCAATAACGTTATGCAAATAACATAAGTAAGCGAATTGAAAGCCTGGGCCTTGTTTACTATTAAGAACAATAAATCTCTTTAAACATAGGTGCGCTTCTCATGTGCTAGTATAAATATTCTGATTATTATCGAACCAGCAAGTCTTGATTTATCTTTGCAGTGCTAAGTATATAATTATTAATAAATAATAATTCAATTATTGTTGTGTTTCGCAAATAAAGTTTGTTTTTTTTTTTCCGAAATATGACTTACTACAACTTTTTTACGTAAAATACCGTACCATAACGATATAACGGCAAGTATCAAGCGAAGAAGTAAGTAATCTGGTGATATTGCTCGTCGGAAAGCGGAACAAACCTGCGATATTGCGAAAAACATGATGATGAAACCGAAACTGAAGAATGGCATTCGCTGAAGCAAAATGAACACACGAGGGGACGCGCGCGCCATTGTAAGGACGAAGACGTCCTTCGCCTAATTCCTGGAACGCGCGGCGAGAGGGCTCACGGGTCGATGCCCGAGGGACGCCTTTCAGGACATGCAAAAAAGTAGGCGCAACAGAAAAGACGAACACGTGTCAGGGCTGGCCGCGGATGCGGAACACAATAAACCCCGGCGAACGGGGACGGGAAGGGTTCCAAGTAAAAAGTTCTGCGGGCGTGCGGTAAATCCGCAATAAAAGCTGCCCGAAGGGGCGCGGGCGGCGGTGAATACTTTTTAATACAACTCGGATGCGGAAAGCACTTTAAAAATCGGCTCCGCCCGGCGGTAGGGTCTCCAATTCACAAAGCAAAAATTGCATCATGTTTTCCAACCAAATTTTTTCTTTTTTTTTTTTGGTCACATAAGTCACTCTTAAAACAATCTCATGATGACAAAAACATCATTACTTACTGACTTATTATTGAATCTGAAACAAGATTAAACGATCTATCGACCAATTCCCTTCGATACATCCGGCGGCGAGCGTTAAGTAGCTTTCTAGACATCTACTTTTCTTATTATTATCTTTTCTGTATCCGAGGGAATCGTTTCCAAATTAAAAATAATTATTGGAGCGTTAAATCGAGCAGTTCGTACGTACACTCGGTGCGAGAATATTAAACCCGTCTATCGTCGTCGTCGAACGTAGTTCGATTGATCCAATTGGACCCAAAGAAAGCAATAAAACCGGCGGACGTTAAGTCGTTTTACGAAAGACTTTTAGCGAACACACCGAAAGCAATCAAAAGCCTTGCTTGATACTTCTCGAAGCTTGCGTCAAGTCATTAATGTTAACAAAGGCGTTTTAAATACCTCAACCGACGCGACGGTAAGTAAATAACAGTCACCTACTATCGAAGATTTCAAGTCATTATAAGTTGGCAACGTGCATCACAGGATAGGCAAATTAACGAATTGTTTCGATCACCACGGTTTTCTAGGTTAAAAGGGCCTCAAGCCTTGCAGCTTCCGCAAAATAATAAATTAACGCTGGCATTGTTACGGGGTAATTTTTGGTTACGGGGACATAGCTAGATTAAATAGAGTACAACTATGTATAAATACATTTAGACTAACTTATATCATTTCGGCACTTACACTAGGGGTGGTTTTTCAGAGATATACTTTCCAACCAGAGTAATTATTCAGCAAATAAACCCAAAAACATTTCGTTTATTAAAGCTCACAACGCAGTAAAATAAATTCATTAATAGAACGTAAATCGATCGTAATATAATAATTCTAAGTTACAAGGCCCAACCCGAGGGTAAAAGGCGCGTGAGTACTCTCGTATCGGCTTACAAATACCAACATCAAATATGTATATCAAGAAAAAACCTTCTGAGTGGAGCGATTAGGCTGAACACTTGCTTAAATTTTCTTTCGTAGTCTGGAGGAACGTTCTTACTTAAGATTTTCTCTGAGGCAAGATGATAGTATGTGACTGCGACAAATTCAAATAGGAGGCGGCAAAACCTTATTTTCTTTTCCAGCAAAAGGGAAGGCACGAGGGGTGTGAGGGACGCCGCTCCCGCAACACAGACGAACTCACGAAGTTAAACAGAGGCAAACACCCGGCGCCAAACTGCCGGTGGCAAAACTGCCCCTTACCAATTACTATAAGGGAGATAACGAAATAAATTTAAGAATCGCAAACAATAAACGCTTGTGGGAAACAGACAGGTATCAAGACGAAATAACAAGATGGCGCTTACTTTGCACGGAGAAGCAAACCTTGTAACTTTCACGTCCGCAATACGGTAAAGCTCAATTCTCACACGGCAGCGCGTCGCGTCATTTTGGTTCCTATACTTTTACATGAAATTTTTTGAAAAAAATTTGTGCAAATCGTTCAGGTCAAAATGCGATCGTAAGATGTCGTTATTTTATCTGTAATTTTTTGAGGCAAAATGCTGCCAAGTGAGAATCGCTTCATTTAAAACCATGATAACTTTTCGATGCAGCAAAATGACGCGACGCGGCGCGCTGCCTTGTGAGAATTGAGCCTGAAACAAGTGTTTCACCAAAAGCGGAGAAATAACTAACTGAACGAGTACATCCGCACAGGACGGTAGGGTTACCAAATCCAACGAGAACTTCGCTTCCACACACCCAGGTTGCTTATAAAAGAGTCCTAACATTCGGAAATATCGGCTCATCCCGGACGCTTGGTAAACCTACGTCAATCCATAACTTGCATAAGCGCACATATATATAGTGCATAATACCAAAATTTAATCAAAACAAAGTTTAAAGGTGTACGTGTCACACTTAAAACAATATACTTGTCCGAAAATATTATGAAATTAAATTCATTAAATAATCACAAACACCGTAAGGTTAAAACGAATTTGAATCATAATTGTATCATAATTGTGAGGAGAAGGAAGTAGTTTAAATGCCAATTATTTTATCAACAAATCCAAACTTGACCGGAGTGAGGAGGTCAAAGAAACATCGATCCTTATCCATTTAGCGACCAATTAGGGAGAGTCCCTGCCAAGCCCAGTAGGACCAATAATAATGAACGTCAGCAAAGAAAGCTAACGATACGCGCTAGCGATAGAATTAGATTTAAAGCTATCCGTAAGAGAAAGCCTGGAATGAATACGACATGCACTAAGAGTTGCTATGATAACACGTGAAGACAACTTACCGTGGGTGAGTTCGCGTTTACGCTCAGAATGCTCAGAGCGTTTTTTTTTCAATTCTCTCTTACATACAGTGCAATGAAGTCGCTCTCTCTCACACACACACACTTTTGATCGAGTGCATTGCCGAACTCGGCACATGACTTGTCGGAGACACTCGCCCAACAAAATTAACGGAAAAAGAGTCCCAACACAGAGCGGCTAGTACAAAATTGGAACAATAATGCTCCTCAGCCAACGTGCACCACTTAAGGGGACATAAGTCCTGAGGATTTTACGTGCAATACCTGCCCAAAGGGCTTGATTACACGGCCACCTATGGCGTCGGGATTGAGATACGCCCAATCAACGCGCCCGCATGTCTTGATCAACATGCGGACTCCCAGAATGGATGGATTGGGTTGCAAGCCCCGCACCCCCTCTGGTGTAGGCAAGAGACTATCCACTCTCTATTAGCTCTGCAGGCTAGTATGTACCCGAGCTAGAAAACGTACCTCGCCCGCCGGGGTGGAGAAACCACCCCTAGCCCAGCATGCGGGCTGTTAACCACTGCCACAACGAGTCCAACCCAATCGACCGGATAGGAGCAGACCAGCAAGCCGGGGCTCAACCGGTCCCCACAGTACCAGCCTACGTCACTGGTGGGACGTTTCGGGCCGAAACCCTTCAGATGGGACCCTTGCAAGCCCCGGCTCTGATCAGCCAACTCGGGTAGGTGGGGTCGTCATTCCCAAAGGTCCCTTTCTGGTTTCCAACCAGGTCACGGACGAACACTCAAGCCGAGGCTTGAGGCCCGCCCGATCCCAGTCTTCCGCCAGCAGGAAACCTCCCTGCCTTCATATACAGACTGCATACTTCAGCCCTCGCCCATTCACCCTGATTTGTGGAGGCTATTGTCCGAAAGTCTCCCTATCAATAACATGCACACAGTCTTACACCCACAGACTCACTCCAAGCTGTAACGACTCTCATTCTCCCTTCCGCACACACTTCTATCTCCTTCCTGCTATTCCCCTCTACCAAGACCAGAAGGTCATCAACATAGGCCACCACCTTACATCTTTCTTTAGTTAAATCATTCAACAACACATCCATCATGGCGTTCCACACAGCCGAACCATAGATCGACCCCTGCGGGCACCCTTTTACAACTTGTTCCCATACCTCCTCGTTCACACCCCTCACACACACCATTCTCTCGGAGAAGTAACTCTCCCACAGACGCACTTTCTTACATCCCACCGCACGGAGCCTCTGTAACACGCTAATCCATGAGAGGTTGTCGAAGGCGCCCTTGAAGTCTACAAAAACACCCAAGATATACTTCTTGTCGTATTCATTCACACAATCCTTCACCACTCTCCACGCATCGTCAGTCGACCTGCCCCTCCGAAAATCAAACTGCCTGTCAGACATTCCGTCACTAACCGATTCACCATCATTCGCTCCAGGACCTTCCCTAGTACCGGTAATAAGCTTATCGGCCGGTAAGAACGCGGGTTAGTCCTCACTTTCTCGGGCGACTTCAGTAGGATCACCACCCTGGTTCGTTTCCAAGCAACCGGAAACCCACTTTCAACCAAACAACCATTAAACATAGCCCACATGTACTCGCCAATCGCTCTCCATACACACTTAAACATCTCTGGTAGAATCCCATCCAGACCAGGCGATTTTCCAGGTTTAACCCTCCTTACACCATCATCCAATTCATTCACGTCAAACTCCTCAATTGCTTCCTCATTTACAACCACAGTCCGTGTAATCACATCCTGCTCCATGCCATCTCCAAAAACTCACTCATCAACACCCTTACACTTTTGCTCCAGGTAACAGTCATCCTTCCACCAGTCATCAACGAGCGCACTCCTTCTCTCTTCTTCCGTCCAAGGCAAATCTTGTAAACTTCACCCCACGGGTTCTGATTTGCCCACGTTCTCACAAAATTCATCCAATTTTCGTCCTTCGCACATTTAAACATCCGTTTATACTCCTTTGCAGCAGACATGTACTCACCCTTCCTCGCGTCCACATCCATCAATCCACGCCGTCTAGCACGCTGATACCTCTTTCTCAACATCCGAACTCTCCTGCGTACCGCGTGGAGGTCTCTCGACCACCACCGTACCGGTCTCCCAGTCTTCCTTGCAGTCATTCTTCCCAAAACAGCATCGTTCACTCTCCTGATCCACTCCGTCATGCACTCTACCATACCATTGCTACCTTTATTTTTAAATTCATCAAAAGTACATTCATCCATCGCCATCTGCCCTAATTCCCTTTCGTACATCGCCCAGTCAACATTCTTCGTGTTCCATCTACTTTCCAAACACTCCTCTTGCAACCTTCTACCCACGCTCGAGATGGTTATTATTATCACGTTGTGGTCGGATAATCCCAAATCATCATGCACTCTCCATTCAGTCTCACGCCGCATTCACCAAACTAACATCTATATCGCTCTCACCTCTCGCACCACTAAACGTGTAACAATCACCAGGGTTCATTCAGCACTGACATTCTACGAGCCATCAGGAGGTTCTCCAACACCCTTCCACGCTCAACTCTCTCACCATACCTTTCCTCACCCTTACTGAACCACAAGGGGGAAACTGCATTCGCATCCATTTCTATCAAGAGGGGCTTTCCTCTCGCCATCTCTATTACTCGCTCCATGTATACCACGAAAGGCACCAGCTCTTTTCCATACTCACTTAAGGTGACAATACACACGCAACCGACTTGGGCGAGTCCGGAAGAGAGAGAGCACGGAAGAGAAAGAAAATGCGACCGAAACTAACCTTAGTGCAGCGTACGCGCCGCTGGTAGGTAGAATCAATCAACTTAAACTCACTGATTCCAACTTACAGAAATTTAACATTGAAAATAACCTTACGGGACAAGGGCCGTAACAGCATTTGCGTTTCTTATACAGTCTGAAAGATATTTGATTAGGCACGTTATATAGGGGAAACATTTCTGAATAGTGGTATTAAGTCGCCTCAGAGGGCGTTATCTCGTATAATTCTACCAAAAAAAAAAAATGTTTTTTGGATGTGTCCGCACGGTTACGGTCCTATTACAGTAAGTTCTAGTGGACGGAAACCTTAAGGCAAAGGAACCACAGGATTACTTGTAATTATTCGACTTTGTGGATTAATATAACGTCCACTCTAAACCAAATTGGAAATATCAGTAGCGAGGGAAACCACAAGCTTCATAAATCAATTATTTCGTTTTATTTTTACATATCGTTTCACATATTTCTAGGGAAAAATAAGGATTTAGTCACACCTTAAACAACTAATTCAAGAGTAATAAGCCTAACTGGCTTCCTCCCTTATGCAGACGTTGTTCCTCATGCAAAAAAAATATTCTTTTGCATCAGTTTAGTTATGTCGCTGCCGATTTTGCCCCCTCTCCCTAGGATTGTGTAGGCGTCTCTAGTTTCCATTAAATTAAAAAGAAGTGTGGCCCAAGCAACCTAATTACCTCTATTTTTCGAATGCAGGATCGATTTATCCGCTCGGAAGAATTTGCTCTTAACAAATCAGAGGCGACGCGGGACGCAGATGAAAAAAGCAGAACCCAAAGAAATCTATAGCATATCTTATATCCATATTATCAATTGTAGATGCTTCTAGACGGTCTAGAGACGGTCATATATTAAAGTTCGTTACGACGTATATCGAAAGTTGTAACGAACTTCGTTCGTAAGTTCGAACTTGTGAATTAAAGTAATATTATTTCACAGGTAGATGCAGAGCCGGCGGCGTCGTTATTCCGCTGGAGTTTCAACAGCACCCCTGGGATATCAAAGGAACTCAGCGAGTTCGTATCGGAGCCCGGAAGCAGTACGCTGACGTACGTTCCCAAAGCGCTGGCCGACTACGGAACGCTCCAGTGCTGGGCCAGGAACGACCTGGGTTCCCAGCGCACCCCCTGCATATACCAGATAGTCAGGGCCGGACCTCCGGAACCCCCGAACGCATGCCAAGCCCTCAACACGACCCACCACTCGTCGGTGATCTCGTGCAAGAGAGGATTCGATGGAGGCCTCAAGCAAAAATTCGGAATGGTACTGAACTACGGCGATGCGCTCTTGGCGAATTTGTCGGGGCCGGTGCCGGAATTCGCAGTCACCAATTTAGAACCGTCGCAGGACTACACCGCCACCATCTACTCGATTAATATCAAGGGATTATCGAAGACGTCGACGGTGTTGCAGTTTAGAACGCAACCCGCCCCGGGCCTGAACGAACAGAGGCGTTCTACGGGGCCCAGGGCCGAAGAAAAATCGATGGGGCCGTGGCTGTATATCTTGCTGGCGGCGGGTTCGACGCTCATCGTCGCGGCGGCCGTCGGGGCGATTATTTTCGCCGTGAGGAAGTTCCGAGTCGAAAGCCCAGTGCGGGAGAGGCGACAGAGGAGTCCGAAACGAGAAGAAATACCCCTTAATCCCCAAATGTCGTCCTATACGGATAATACCACCATTACAGATGATAAAAATCCAGACCTTATACCTCCGAGCAACGGTAAGTTACACCGCCGCCCGTTATTTAAGTTGAAATGGGAAAGTTTTTATCCTCATATAACAAAATTTAAAACTCGAAAAAGACCTACTGACATTTCTAATAAACACGGCGTATTATGTACCGTTAAGAATTTAGAAAGTCTGCTTTTCGATTAAATTAAAGTGTGTAAGGGGGGGGGGGGGTATACTTAACTAAACAATCAGTAAAGGAGCCATGAACAGTTTTGAATATTTCACTATTTCCTATAAGTAGATATACTATGCCGGTTCTGCGCCCCTTCCTTATGGAGAATTAACAATGCGTCACAAATGTGTATGTATGGTTGCCTATCGCCGCGAGTTGCTAGTACTCGGTGACGGGAGTCGTGAGGCTATCTGATGCGCGGTGAGGGGGTAGGGGTGACGTCATTACAGGTATGCGAAGAAATAACTAGGTAATATTGTCTGATGATAAGCGGAGTCTGGACCTTGGAGATGATTTTTTTTCTTCTTACGTGAAGAGATAAGGCCTCTAAGCGTCTGTGACCTTGATTTTCTGAAAATTTTCCGTATAGAAACGATTGCGTGACCTCATAAGATGCTCGGTGTTGTCGTAATTGGATGAGAAACGACGACTACGATGTCTGCAGCAATAGGATTTTTCCACGTGATTTATCCTGTAATAGTAACAAAAGTTAAGAGAGTTCTACTGAAACTTGAAACGTTTACACTATGAATGCTTCAATCAGTTAAAATAATAAAAAAACGATGTTGCAAATGATTTCGAGAAGATAATTGACTGTCCGAGCTTAGCCTAGTTTAGAAAAGTTTGAATTTATCGTACGCATCGACTAATTAATAATTTAGAAGATTTTTTGTTACTATCATTTGCAAATTAGTGTGTAGGTATAAGATCGAAGCGAGAAGAAAATTTTAGTAAAAGAGAGAAAAAAATTAAGAGAAACCCAGGTATCATCTTCGAAAAACGATTATCGTTTTGAAAAAAAAAAAAAAAAATAGTAAGTCCAGTAAAATCAAACTATTAAAATTGTGAAAATTTGAGAGTTCTAGGCTCGGTTTCTGGAAGCGATTAATGAGTCGATTAGTTTAACTGAGGATTAGAATGTGACACGGCACCTTATGACATACAGCGGAACGTATCACATTCTAATCATTAGTTAAACTAATCGACCCATTAATAACTTCCAGAAACCGAGCCCTAATGAAGAAAGAAAAGAAAAAAGTTGTTCCCTCCAAATTCGAATTTGTAGTTGATATAATCACATTATATAAATACGCTTAATCATGTAAAATCTTATGTTTATCACGTACAGGTTAACAGATCATTAACGTAATTTAAAGTAGAAGTCTATTTTAGATCAAAAAAATTGTGTAAAATGAAACTGTATCATAGAATAACAGATAAAAATTGTTTGCGTCAAACTTTCAACAAAAAAGCCTGCGTAAAAACAGCCTAGAATAACAGATAAAAAAATTATTTGCATCAAACTTAAATGAAATGACAGAAACAATTTGAAAAATAACTTTAAGTAAAAGAATGACGGGAGAAAATTGTGAAACTTGAATTATGTAGGTATAATGTTGGTGAGTTTTAGAAGATATTAACGATTGAACCTTTTAAAACAGTTCTTTTTCCGTTTATAAATACATACATGTAACAAATCTACTTACCTGCAAGGACGAGCACAAACGTAACGATCCGTAGTTTGTACACGACTGAATGATGATTCATCGTGCAGTAAAATAAATTATTATATTAAAAGTTGCATTTTAAAGAAGAAAAGGAAAAGGTCATTTAGCTGCAAAAACAGGTCTAAACCTATTCGAACAAAGTTTTTCAAGCGGTTAGCTGTTATGAATTTTGTGAAGAAAGAAGAAATCTATCCAAATATGTAATAATTTGTAGGGCGTTCCGTTATAAATAAACATATTCAATACTATCAGATTTTAAACAGCTTTAACAAATTACAGTCTCTCTCTGAACAGCAAGGTGTTAAAGTTGATCAAGCTGTTAAAAGCTGATCACGAAGCTGTTAAAAGCTGATCACGAAGCTGTTAAAACCTGACTGCAATCTGTTAAAGCTGTTTAAAAGCTGATCGTCAAGCTGTTAAAACCTGATAATGAAACTGTTAAAAGCTGATCGTAATCTGTTAAAGCTGTTTAAAAGCTTTTAACAGTTTCATCAGCTGATCGTCAAGCTGTTAAAAGGTGATCGTAATCTTTTTGAAGGGGGTTTCAAGTAAAAGACACTACAGAAATCTTACCGTAACACGTTTAAATATGATTTCTGACAAGTGGACGTCGCGGTTGGCACGAATGAAGCGCAATCTGGAAGTCCAGTTCTCGACCATTTTTCGCGCAGCTGGGGCCATACATCGACAATAACGCGGTTTTGTTGAAACCAAAGCTCTTCCTATATCTATAGCGCTTTCCATTGACAGGCCGGCATCATCATACGAGCCAATGATTCCACCCAGCCCATAAAGCACACCAGTCACTTTTTGTGTGGATGTAACGGCCGCTCAGTAATGGCTTTTGGATTTTCTCCATACCAAATCTGGCAATTTTGTTTGTACGCATTGCATCCCTTAACTGTGTCATAGGGCATGATCGTTTGTCTCAGAAAAGAAAACATTAAATTACCCTGGAGACGGTTCTGTAAGACACCAAGCCTCTTTCGGTTTTCGCGATTTAATAGCCCTTCCGAAATCAAAGTTACGGAACAGACAAATTCATTTTTAGTTAAATTTCGAGTAAGATGTTTCGTTTTGATAATAAAATACTGGAAATAATAAACTATATTCTAAATTTTTAACACCCGGTTAATTGGTTTAATTGACAAAATTGTTTAGTAAGCATTTAATAAGGACGGTCAGCGACACAGGTTTAATGAAGGAATTTCTTGCTGACAAATGAAATCCAAGTCGTTTCTAATTTACTTACTTCAATGTTATAATAATAATAATAAAAAAAATTTATTGTCTTGGAACCAGCTGTGGATATAGACGTAATCATAACATAGATGTACTCATGAGATAGTAAAGTAATGTAAAACACTCGTATAAGATTAAATTAAATGTAATGAATTCGTTTACAGAGTAAAATGCCTGATGTAGGGGGAAACTTTTCATTTTGAATCTAAATTCTTTTAAGTTAAGAATTTCACGCAATTCATTGGGAAGCTTATTAAAAAGAATCTCACCCGTATAACATGGAGATTGCTTCACGTATGCGGTGTGAGGGAGCGGTAAGTATAGAGAATCATTATTTCTGGTAAAATAATTATGCACGTCCAAATTTCTTTTTAGATTTTCTTAAAAATTTTTGTACACTATAGTTAAGATTTCCAATAAAAAGAGCGATTAAGATTTTTAAATTTATAAACAATGGACGACAATGTGCGTTATATTCTGCTCCACAAATGATTCTAACTGCCCTTTTTCGAATTAGTTGCATTGTCCGAAACAGTTCGCAGGCAGTTTCCTAAGTAGCCAAAGTATGGCTGAGTTCTTGGCTTCCGGTTGGAACTGTGTGTCTCAGATTTCTTCTAATGCCGACGTTTCGTTCTTCATTGCAGAAGAACTTCCTGCTGCTGCTGGTGGTGGTGGTGGTGGCGGTGGTCGGGCTGCTGGTGGTAGTGGTGGTCGGACTGCTGGTGGTGGTGATCTTGCTGTTGCTTTTTGTTAGTCGGAGACTAACAAGCAAGATCACCAGAAGCAACTTGTTAGTCGTCGACTGACTAACAAGAAGCACCACCAAAATCACCACCAGCAGCAGCCCTGAAGTTCTTCTGCAATGGAGAACGAAACGTCGGAAGTAGAAGAAATCCAAGGCACGCGGTTACAACCGGAAGCCAAGAATTAAACGATGGACAACGGAATACTTCAAGTTAAACTAACTATTCAAAGTATCATTAATATAATTAGCAGGAAAAAGAATTCAGGCCACTTTGTATTCGATGCTTTTTACGCGGAATGTACTCCTGCCACATTCCTTCGGCTCCGATGCATCGAATTGTTATTCAATTATTGAATGGGAGGGGAAGGAGTGATGCAAACGTTCGCACTTCGCAGAAATTATTGTAGGCGAGTACTAAATTTTCGTATCGTTCGCGAAACAAGTGGCCCGAATTCTTTTCCCTGATAATTAGTTTATTGCATTGGCGAATTATATTTGTGACTTCTGAATTCTGTCCTTGGGGGCGGCGTTTGGTCGAGTGTGGTGCGAAGAGGTGAGGTAATGTGAACCTTCAATTAATTATGTTTCGTTTCGCCAACATCCCGCCCTGCAAGCGAGTGCTCGAATAAGGGAATACGTAACGTGGTAGCGACCCCCTTATAACATAACTACGTTAACTAGATTTCCCTTACAATGCAACTTGATGGAGGCCCCGCTCCTTCTTACATCGTAACTTCTTCTTCTTACATCGTAACTCTTCTTACATCGTAACTCTTCTTACATCGTAACTTTTTCTTCCATCGTGACAGTATACATGGTGTTCTTTTACTGTGTGCAATTATTTAAACCTGCAATATATCACCATGAATGGCAACGATTGAACTCGTATGTTCTTACCAAAAATATAATAGTTTTCGAGAGAAAAGCAGTGGCAGATTTTCACTAAAGCGTTTGAGAACTGCTGGAATAGCTAAAAGTGGAACGTGGGCGCTTCTTCAATTACGACCGAAGTAGCCCGGGATCAGTGCCTTCCTGGATCTCAAGTAGAAACGACGTAACTCAGCGCCGCTCATATCACCTGGCTCGTCGAAACGTTTGCAATTTAAATTAACTTCACTGCAAGTAATTACAAGTTTAAGTATTTTGAATTAAAATCTAGTGCAATTCAAGAAGCCGCGGTTAGTAATTGCCGAACAAATTAAAAGCGAGGTACAAACAAATTGTAATTTCTCATTCCATATTATTTTCAAAAGACTTATAAAAATTTCACATTTACTTTGTTTCCAAGGACTGTAAGTAGTAATACTTTCATAGCTAGCAGCGAGATTGCGGCAAAAGTTGATTTACGTAAAAGCGTGAAGGAAGAACATTTTTAACGCGCCTGCCTAATTGATGCATAAATTTTCGGAATTATTCGTCGATAGTTCATATCGTAAAACATATTACTTCGCTCAGTGAATTAAAATTTTGTCTTGCAATAAATAAAATTGTGCTGCAATAATCGAGTTTATTATAAAAGATAAGGTCAGCTAAGTTTGAGTAAAAATAAAAACAAAGCTAAGTATGCTTCATGGTAAAAGTAATTTTTTCATTAATAAATTTGTCTTTAAATTTAGTTTCATATTGAAACATTTTCATTATGGTAGAGAATTCAATGTTTGCTTTATGGTACTAATTAATGTGATAGATATACTGAACTTTCAGTAAAAAAAATGATGAGGAATCAGTTCCAACTCTCGAAACTGGTTGCATCCAACAAATCAATTACTGGATTAAATGAAGTCGGTTAACGTGACTGAAGCAGTCGAGACCAAAAAATCTAAAGGTAATCAAAGCCTAGGTTTGTTTTATAACGTTAAGCAAATTCATCCACTGCAGTGCACGAAAAATGTACCGGTATTTTAAAGCCTCAAGGTTCCTTGGAAAAGTCAAGAGAAGAAAGAGAACAGATTAATCAGACAAGTCAGAATACAGATTCCACTAACACATCGAACGGGGTAAAAATTGAAAATAAATTGAAAAGGGTCAAGCAAAATGTAGCTTTGCAATCAATATTTAAAAAGATGGAAGAAAATAAACGGGTAATTAAGCAAGGAACACTTTGGCTGCCATCTTTGATAAATGTTTAATTTTTACAAGGTTAAATTCAGTGAAGAAACCACGGATAAAGAGAGCGAAAGGATCAACAAACAGAAACCAAATTTCTTCAATTCCCTCAAATTAACCAACCCTACCGGACGCAGACCTTTAAGCAGAACCATCCAGGTCTCTCGAATAACCTCCACCATGAATACTTTAATTCTGGATTCCCAAATCACACCAAGATTCCGGAAGTGAACCCATCAAAAACCATGTACTTTCAAAATACAGATCTAAAATATAACCTGGCAAACAGCCTCAGCAAAATTCCACAGAATATTCAGTTTTCTATACCCCCTCCTGCCCCACCCATGCAATTACGAATGCTGCCAAACGTGCAGAATACAAATCAAAATGCTTTAAACTACCCAAGCAATATAAACATGAACGCGATGGATAAAGCTAACACAGGGACAAATATGTCAATGCCTTTTCGATCGACGACATGGATGAACGATGACCGTCCACATGCACATCCGAATGCTCCAACGACTAACTGGTGGAGTAATCAGCAAGTTACGCAGCCACCCGAGAACTTTCTACAACGTAAGAGTTACATTAATTTTACTTTTAATAATTGCTTGCCCTTCGGACAAACAAATAACGTTCCGATAGGCATAGACTTCAATCAACAACAACAAACTCAGAACAATATGTACAGTCCTTGGGGAAATGCTCCGAGAAATCCAGGAGGTACCCCACAAATGTCGAACTTTAATAATTCATCACAAGGCCTAACGATGAGGCAAGCAATCCTGAACGAAACTAAACACATTGGTTCAATTGGAAGCAATACAAATGAGGTAAATGAATTGAAAAAATACTAGGACAGAAAAATAATAGAATTTATTATTATAGTTACATGGTGGTGAGAGCATGCAACCCCAAGGTTATTCCTTGTTCGACACCACAAATTGGCAACCAACTTTAAGCCATTTAAGAAGTTCTGATAATGCAGCGCAAAGACCAGTAGGGAACATATCACACCAATCATTATTCTCAGGGCCATCACATTCATCGCTCCTGCAACTACTGGAGCAACAAAATCAGTATAAAAAAAATGAAAAATGATTTTAATTATTGTAATTTTGTTGTTTATACATTGTTCCTCTAGATCTAATAATTATGTTGTGCGTAGTCGAGTGACACAAACCATGTGAACATTTTTTTAAAATTTTAATTAACGACTAAAATACATTTATGTGTTGTACTAAAAATCTACATTATTTATTTACACCTGCTATTCATTAAACACTAAGAACTAATTCGATGTCATAAAGTTGGATCGATACTTTTAGTGTATAAAAATCGGCCGTACTTAAGAGGACTTTATTGGTACACAAAAAATATACTATACAGTACAAATAATCTTCCTGGCGTAACACATAGCTAACAGTATTATTCATATTTGTAAGTGATAAATTAACTAACTTATAAATATTTTAATTGATTTATTATTAATGAAATACAGCCCGTAGTTACAACTAAAATGTAATTAACGTTTACCGTTGTTGTAGTTCATTGTTCGCAGGGGTGGTTTGAAGGTTGACGCTGCCTGTTGCTGTAGTTGATATGCTAGTGGATGAATTTTAAAACCAAATAACCTGAAAAGAAAACTTATTAATTATTCTTGCAGTGTCCAGTAATTATTATCCTTAGGCCCAGTTTTACAAATGCGACTCAACTTCGAGCCGAGGCTTAAATCCTTCACAACAATTGTTGAAATAATCGTTGCTAAGGGTTTAAGCCTCAGCTCAAAGTTGAACCGCATTTGTAAAACTGGACCTTAATAACAGTCTAATTGAGTAACTGACATTCTGATGATTTTTAAAATTTATCAAAGTTATCCTATGCCTTGTCATGAAGTCTGCTGAACTCACACTTTAATTAAAGTTGGTTCTTGTCCGATGAAAATTGTAGGTACAAAGTTTTTTTAATCTTGTCCGGTTCAAGATTATAAAAACTTTCTACTCACACTTTAATGTAATAGACACGAGAGCCCATCAACTCAGTCATATGGGACAACAAATTTTTTTGTTTAAGTCGAGAATTGAACACAAAATATGAAAACAAGAATATGATAAGAGCTTAATAAGAAACACTTTAATTTGTGAAACTGATCTTTTCTATTCTTATTTTTTTCAAAATATATTAACCCTCAATGATTTAATACAGCTGGGCTGTACAAAATAAAAAGCAGAAGGAAAGGGTTTTCTGCATAATCATTTTTCTGTGTTCATCATTTTCAATGTGAAATATCTGAACAGTCTCTGGTTCAGTTCATTAAAAAAATGTATATATTTGAACGTTGTCTTGGTACGAACTGGTTACTAGCACGCTTTGGTGTGTACTCGGGATGCACCATAAAGAGCATGTGTGGAAAACCGGTGCCGAAATATGCTCCATCTGTATGGTGATGACGTGATGATTTTGGTGTGTATACGTCCATACATTTTGGACAATAAGATTTTACCATAGCTTCACCTGGCACGTCAGACAATCCTGTAAGGCAAAAGTTTAGCAAAACAGCACAAGCAAAAAGATGGTTTTACAGTTCTGACCTAGAGGAAGCATAGGTTGAGATTCACAATATACTCTGGGACAATGGCCAAAATCTCCAGATTGGTACTTCTCTATCATTTGAGCAATCCCTCTGTTTGTTATAATATATCGTGCATGAATTAAACCATACAACATTTCTGCTGCCTGCTCAATCAGGTCAGATTGATTTGGATTATCATCTAGCTCGTCATCTACAACAAAGACTGTCGTTCAGAGAAGCACTTTTAAGTACAGTTACATTTAAATTATCTGGCTCTAAATCTAATATCATATCCAATGCCTGTCTATAATGTGGTACTTGTTCGTTTAAACCAGTCAAATTAAATTTACGCAAAACATATTACTTCGCTCAGTGAATTAAAATTTTAAATAAAAATAATTAATAAACGATATCAGTGGTTATTATTACGAAACTCTGCGTTGAACATCGAGTGCGTTATCGGTGGGCGTGTTCATACCGAGAGGAAGGCGAAGTTGACCTTCCTATCTTTCTCGCACATCTCAACAGTTCCAAACAAGTGGTCCGTCCGAAATTTTTTGGCTATGATACGGTAGCCACCAAAAAATACCCGCAGAAGGTAGCATTTCGCGTACTTATACTGAGGTTCTTTTTTTTATTTGCACACAGTAAAAGAACACTCCGTATAACGTGAAAGAGATGTGAAGTAAGTTCAGATTACCAGCAAAGGCAAAATTACCTGACACTTTCCGAAACGTATAACACAGTAAATAGTAGATACGTCTTATATTTTAAAAAACAATTCAAATATTTATGATTTTTTGAAAATGACACGACATTAAATTTGCTATTTAGTGTATTTTGTTTTATGTAATATTGACTGGTGACACTAACACAGCCATGCCATATTTCGCCTTTAATACGTATCTTGATCGTGAGCACATCCGCCACCTCCCCGCGCTTCGACGGCGGCGGATTGCATGTCGCATTAGATTTACATGATATTAATGAAATTCGAGAAACTATTCCCACTGTGTTGCTCGCAGTTGCTTCAAACCGTTTGATACTAGTTTCGCTTCATTCGACAATGTAATTGCACGTGTGACTTTCATTTGAAATGTATCATTCTACTATTCTATCCGATGCAACAAGCCAACATTATTGTTATAATACAAACGATGGAGATAGCCACATGTCCAATTGAAGTTTTAATTTTTAATTTAATTTACCGCGTCGGCGCGGTATATTTATGAACAGACTACTGCATGGTGTCGTGGGTTACGACAAACTGTTACGTTGCTTATTGATAATCGTATTTATACCAAAAAGCAGCAACGTGTACTTACTTCGAGGGTTGCGGGGCGTAGGTAGATTCAGTACAACATAAAATACGCAGCGGGATTGCAAAATATAACTTACATGACACATCGAAGAAGCACCTTACCAGACGTCGACATGAGTTCGCGTACTCTCGTACACTTAAAACCATGCAGTTTCATTTAAATGCGAATTTCTTTTGCTTTACCTTTCGAATCCTGCCCGAAGTTACACGGTATAATAAAATCAGTCGTTAAAAAGCGAAACGCGCTAACAAAAACAAAATTCTGGGCGCTTTCTCTCCCACAATCTACGTGATCGAGTGCGTGTTCAAAGCTCGTAAAATTTGCAAATACGACGAGCGGGAAAATATTTTCCCAGTTGAAAATGAGTCATCCTACCTCCGTCCTAAATTTTTACTGCACCGTAAAATCCGTAGCGAAATTGATCCCGTTTCCACCCCCCAAGTACATGAAATTTTCCACTAAATCCACCCGCAGGCCCGAAGCAAATGCCATTTTAATAATGCATAATCAATCGGATTTAATGTAACGAGCATCACATGCGGCCCCCATTGTTTCGCACTAATCAGAATTTGAATGAGGACATCAACGTCGTTAACAATGACGCAATGCGTGCATTAATTTTATTTGCTCCGTGTGGCTTAACGTAATTATTACAGTCGATATTGTTATTGTTAATATTGCGAACGCGTTCTGCTTTGTCGCGCGATTTAATTATTCAAATGGCCTTTACAGAAACCCTATTGGAAAACGCAGCACCTTACACGATATCGGCGAGGCCCTCGAGCAAGAGGAATTCAGCCACGCAGATGCCCGTCAAGCCGTACCACGTGACGTGGGCCCCAATCCTGCAGTCGAGGAACTGCGCCACCCAAACCCCGCCCCCGCACAAGGAGAGCTCCGTCTGAGCCAAGGCCCGGCACCGGGACCAATACCACCTGTGATACTTGTGAATATCTCATATTTTTAAGCAACATTATCAACTACTGTTATGCTGTTATTATTTCATTGTGAATAAAATATCATTCTATGTAGATAAAGTAAGTTTCATGATCGACATTTATTATACGTTAGTTAAGGGCTTCAAGATTTTTGCCACCACAATTTATAATATAAGCCACTTTGTCGTCGTATTAGATTTGGTCGGCACTTCACACCCGCGTGTTTCGACCAAATTCAATCAGTGAAGATAAAGTTATCGATTAATCTTACCTTCATATCTAAAGTCGGTTAAGTCAGTAAAAAAGAAAGACATATGAAGAGTGAAAGTTCGATTATCAGCGCGCACTATGTATCCTTGGGGGTCGGTTCCTTAGTGCGCGCATCAGCTGGGGTTACTCCCTGGCGTCCGTATCTCTTTTAACCCATGCCCTTCTCCTTCAGAGACAAGCTTCGGGATTCGGGCTGATTATTGATTTTTCAGCGCAACTTGCCGCCATCTTTCGGTAAGTAACCATGATCTAACGTAATTATGATAAGGTGATGGCAATCTAGATCTAGATCTTTAACACTAAAAGCAATAATCAATGAAAGGTAATACGTTACGATTGCCAGAAAGGGTTGAACTTCCGGCGGTAAAATAATAGGGTGTGTTCTTTTTGCCGCAAAACTCAAAGGTACTCAGCGGAACTCACAATCAGTAACCTTGGAAATTTGTTTTTGATTTTGCTGTTGAGATTTTGTAAGTTATTTTGCTTCTCTCGCATCAGTCATATGGAGATTTAGGTCAGATGTAAGTGTATGTAACGGCCGAATGTCTAGTTCGACATTTGCGCGATGTGAGCGGAAGTGCCTTGTGTCTTTGTCTGGCAGAATGGCGTGCATTTTTAATTGGTTCTGCCATATTTCAGCGCCAAATGTGATTCAGCCAATCATAAGAAAGAATGGAAGTGCAGTTTAGCGCCAACACTTGAATTTGACATTGAAAATTAGCAAGCAAGGTTAGATAATATAGTCAATTTGACACTGACGAGAATTTTTCTACTGAAAGATGGTCGAGTCTACCAGACTCTAACTAGAGGGTCTCTAGTGTCTTTTTTAGGAACTTAGTCAATCTCATTTCAGTCGTAGGGGATCTGCGCCAATCCGGAACATACCTTATGCTCGGAACTAAGTCGGTCGGAGCCTCGAGAACGATGGTGTTGTTCAGAATTAAGTAACTCTGCCCACTCAGTGGAGACGGCGTGGGAAAACTCAAAAGATGTTACCGAAAAGGATGCCACCCAGCATTGGTTACGTAACACGATAGTGGAGAGGATACACGGCCGAGAAGGTGTATCCTGTTCTGTCCGCAAAGGTTCCAACTTCACAGGACTCGTCTTCGAGCGCCAAAATCTCACCCCTTAATGATACGAAGCCCCCGCAACAAAGTTCCCCAACAAAAAGAAATAAAGTCACCTCGGTCGTAAATCGTACTTTAATTTGCCATATATACTTCGAATTTTTTTGCCTTCTGGAACACGTTTTGTAAATGCCATATGTTTGCTGACGATACGCAGCTCTATGCTTCCTTTGATATTTGTGATTTACAAACTTGTATGACTGGAATCAATAATGATTTAAATGAATTGCTTAAAATCTCTTCCAAGCATTGTTTACAAATTAACCCTAATAAATCTTGCTTTTTATTATTTGGAAGAGATTAAGCACGTAACGTTGCTTTACCGTTACTTGAAATTAAATTAAATAATGTACGTCTCTCCCATCGCGATTATGTTAAGAATTTAGGCTTACATATCGATTGTAAATTACGTTTCAGGGAACATGTCTCTGCGTGTATCAGTAAAGCCTATTGTAATTTAAAAATGCTATATCCTAGCAGACACATTTTAACCATCAAAGCAAAAGCATCTCTTTGCGAAGCACTAGTTTTATCTCATTTTAATTATTGTGACGTGATTTACGGTTCTTGTTTGGATTACAAGGATTCGAGGCGAATACAGGTAGTGCAAAATTCATGCTTGCGATTTATATACGGCATTCCAAAACGGCAACATATCTCACATAAGTTAAATGACGCAGGTTGGCTTAATATGGTAAATAGAAGATATCTCCATCTCGCATGCTTTTGTCAAAAAATCCTTTTTTTCCAGACCCCTCCATATCTCCTCTCCAAAATTAGGTATCGTACTGATGTTCACAGTATTAACATCCGTCGTAAAGATCTTATAGATATTCGGCTGCATCGTACCGCGTTCTACAAAAGATCCTTCACTTATATTGCTGCTCATTGTTTCAATGAAACTTACCACCAGTATCTTTTAAACTTAAATTGAAAAGTAATTTAATTTTTGTTCAAATGAGGTAGATAATCTTTATACCTGCAATACTAAGTTGCATCACTTTCCATTTATTTAACATCTATGTGCTTTGTATACCTCCAAATGTTGATCCTTGCCTGATGATTTCTCTTTTTCATTTTTTTTTCTATTTTCTTTTACATTTTCATTTTCTTTTCATTTTCTTCTATTTTCTTTTATATATATATATATTTTTATTTTATTTTTCTTTATCTTCTTTCTTTTTATTTATTTTCTAGTATTTAGTTTAATTTTAAGCTAGTTTACTAGTTTGGGAGGCCGAGTAGAGCAGGGTACTACTTGTGCAGCACAACTGATGGCCCCCCATTTAGATCATAGCGTATTTTGACTTTCTTTTTCTTGTAACGTTTATTGTTTTGTTTCTTTATTCGCTGTTGATCTAATAAAACTCTTATTATCATTAATTAATGTAAACTGCATAGCAAGTTCGTGCAAATCGTATAGATCAAAATTGTATATAACTCCGTCCAAATGCGAGGCGAGCAACGTCCATGCCTTAAATAAGTTCATATACAGAGTGCAACTCGTAGAAAGAAAAAGCGCCTTTACGGGAGTACTCACGCGTCAGCTTACACCAAAGCATAAAAACGGTTCGCCTTAAACTCTAATCCAAAGTACGTAGAAAACATTGAAATCAAATCAAACACACAAAAAAAAATTAATGTTCAGCGCTCTAAAGGAGCCTCTCAAGCGTGATGACAAAAAAAGATCAAACCTTCAAAGTCCACAAAGAAAAAAAAAGAAAATTTACGACAAAGTTTCATGCTCTGAAGGAGACTCTCGAACTGTTTATAGAATTTTAAAGTTAACTCTGAGCAATACAAAAAAAAAGGATGCACGAGCTAAAAGGGCCGAGGTAAAAAAAGCATGCGCAGTGCGCCAACTAAGGCACGGGGGGGGGGATTTCTCCACGTGGCGGTGACTAAAAAAGGAAAAACGGGGTGTCACTCCTCAAAGGTAATGACGAGATCCGGAGGCGAATCATAAATAAAATGAATCGACCTTCTCATTGTCTCTGCCATGGCGTCGACTATTCAGCGTCGGTCCTGCCTAGGACGGTTGGGCGATGACGGCCCTGCTCGACGGAACCTAAGATGACGGCTGCCGGCTCGTCTCGCTGTAACGACTCGAATGACGCCGACGATGGAAAGTCGATACTAGAAAGGGGATTCGTTAGTTCACGTGTGTAGCGGCCTAGTAGCCCTCTTGCCTGGGACTTGCGCTATAATAACGGGGAACACTTAACAGAAGAATGGCCACGAGATCGTCAAAAAAGCTCTCACCCTACGTATAAATCGTCGCTGAAGCTGAAGACTTACCAAATAACGCTGTTCAAATCCGCAGAATGCGATCCCCGCTTGACACTTGGGGGGAATACTTATAACGGCGGTGAAAGAAATCCGCAAAAATGCGGGCTCCAAAGCTCGCAAAATTCACACGCAAATTTTCAGATCACCAGTCGTTAGCGTTAAACCAACTCGTTCTTCAACGCGTCTCCGCCTACGTTCTCTCCCACCAAGATCGCAACGCGGTCTATCGGCCGTGACAACATGGAACAATAGACGTCATCTGAACGAGACGCAAGAGCGCGGGGGAAAAGAAAGGAAACCAACACCGACTTGATTACAGAAGTCTTGCCGTAACAATTCATAAAATCAGAAAACTCAAGCAAGAATGAATGTTAAAGATAAAAAGAGAAATAAATTTATATCAAAGAGTTTATGTTCGTTCCAGTTAATAAAAATAACAATTCATAAAACCAGAAAACTCAAGCAAGAATAAATGTTAAAGATAAAAAGAGAAATAAATTTACATGAAAGAGTTTATGTTCGTTCCAGTTAATAAAAAAAGGGATGTTGTTTTAATGCAATGAATTTTATCTGTAAATTCAGTTTATTGTTTACCTGAAATAAATATTTCTGCGCCTATTATTATTAATTTAGAAGCTATAAAAAACATACCTTACCATGTTATCTTATACGTTTAGCTTGATTCTAACATTGTTTATTTAATTGGTCTAAGAACCGACTTTAATATCATATAGTAAAGTTATATCTGGCCTTGAAATCGTTGAGTTAATTTGGCTTTCTTAGCACCGTTATCTTTTGTGGGGAAAACCCATTTTGTTGTGCCGATTGTCTTCTTACCCTGTGATAGTTTAACTTCTGTCCATGTATTTAATTTTTCCACACTTTTTACACTTCCTTACATGATTTGGAGTCATTTTCGTTTAAACATACTAATCAATACTCTGTGTAGAGTTGAAAATCGTTTAAATAACTTGATTTATTTATTCTTTGATGTGACATGGTAACTGTTTCATCTTCTCGTCTTGAAATTTCTTCATTTTCATTTTCAGATACACTTTCACTGTCTGTTATCCTCCTCCTCTTCTTTTTGTGATCTTCTGTTATTTTGATTTTGTTGCAGGTATATTTATTTCTTCCTCATTCCTACTTGCTTCATCTTCAAAAACCAGTATAAAGATAAACAAAGCAGCGGCGTAGATTTCAACGTCGCCGCTGAACGGCTTTTATGCCCGAGGCACTCTCACCCTCGCGCTCATTGCATCAGAAGCAACCGTTTCACGTAAATTACTTGTGTAACACAATTACCATTATAGTTTCTTTCAAATTAATAATTATGAAAACATTATAATTCTTTAATGTAGCTTTTAAAAAGACTGGCATAATACATTTATTTAATTCATATCAATTATAGCGCCGTCACTGCAAAAAGAATGCGAGGTCATTTCGGAATGAATCGATCATGTAAACAAGTTTTTATATCCAGTCGACCAGAACTGTAGTGGTTACTGCATGCCGCGTAGACTTCTCGGGCTTCGACTGGTTTATTGTTTCGTTTCTACAGGGTAGACGCGTTAAATATTAGAATTTTTTCCAACTATGATCGCTTCAGCATATTAGTAGTTCCTCGCATATTTAACGAAACCTTCTGCCTATAGTGCGCCTGTGCCTGTTAATGACTGAGGTAAAAATAACGAGAAGATGTTTTTCTTCTATTATCAAACGGATCATTAACATAAATTAATGACCGAGGTAAAAATAACGAGAACTTGTTTATTAGTTGGAGGACCCAGAGATTAGATATATGATGCGTGATAACAGATTTGACTAGAGCCTGCCTCTTACAAGTAAACACCGAACCTTCAGATTAAAAAAAAAAAACAATCGATTTTAGGTGACTTAATCTTGAAACTAGCCTTCGTTTCCTCATGGCAGATACGTACGTAAAAAGGTCAATGTCAATAACACTTGAAATAGGTGTTTTTTTTTTAATTGGTTTATTTTATTACTAAAATGCGGATTAAAAGGTGTACCAGTGTTGTGTTATCGATCCGGTAACCCCACGATAACGTAATGTTGAATGTTGCAAGTCACGTGGTGCCAACCTTTGACTTGTTGACGTTGTTCACCCTAACCGCAAATTAGAAAAAATAACACTTAAAATAGGTGTTTTTTTTTAATTACTTTATTTTATTACTAAAGTGCGGATTAAAAAGTGTACCAGCCTCAGTTCATCAGTCATTTCGCCGCATAATGTAGGCGATGAGCACAGCTATTATTAGAGCGGTCTCCTACACCGTCCGTGACACGTCACAAAGTCAGCGGCTCCAAGTCAATTTTCCAAGGAAATTGTAAAAAGTAACAATAATTGTTTCGATCTGAATCATGTGCGAAGTGCTTCCCTTACAACGGTACTCTTTCATCCTCGCTTTGTTTATTACTTAGTTTCTATCACCTAAACTGGCAGCGTTCTATTAAGTACAGGAGCTGTCCACTCAACTTATGACATGCATTTAGGGAGTTAAGTTCAAGATCAGTTCGCATTTTAATAAAGGCGCTGAATTATTCGCTCAGCAGTTGCGATCATCTGAACGCGGCCATTATGTTATAATCAATTCGCTGCAGTGACGGCTTATGTTCAGAAATACCGGGTGATCAATGGAATTCTTAATTAGAGGAGGCTGTGATTGGTGCTATTTTATGCTGTGTGGTTGGATACAATGAGAAATAAATAATAAGTTGATAGTTGTCATATTTGAGGTTATGTTCGCGCTTTATGCAATCTCCATTTAGTTATTTTATTTCGTATGGATGCTGGTTTAAACCCTTTTTTTAAAATGTTAGGGGCGGTTCCACAGGACATATCCGTTAATTGTAGGCTTACCATACGTCCCGGTTTAACCGGGATTGTCCCGGCGTCCTGGCCGGTTTGGTATTTTGTCCCGGTTAGCGACTGTATAAACTTAAATTATTATTGTTATTATTATTAAAACGATACGGCCGTTACGTCGTACGGCACGGCACGACATCAACACGTGATTTAATTCTGATTGGAAATGGAAAGTTGTTTAATTTAAATTTTATATAAATGGGACAAAAAATAATGCTTCAGCGGACTGTCGGTACTTTGGGTACCTTATCTATCTGCTTGTTTTTAATAATAAAACATTTTTTGGTGGTAGCCTTCCTAGCTAGCAGAGTAACGTCAAAAGGACGTTATAAAGCTGTCACTAAAATGTCGCATCTAAAAGACGTCTGAGTGACTTTATAAGTCAAGCCACATCACGTCATGTAGATGACGTACCTTTGACGTTAATTGTGACGCAAATAAACGACATAATGACGTGATAATGACGACAAGTAACGTGTGTCGCCCCACGTCGCAGCCTAATTTACGTAGGGGGTGTATATTTCTTGTTCACAACTATATACATGTTATTATTTCCCTTAATTTAACATTTCCGATATTAATTTTGCTATAACTGGCTCCAGAGATATTCAAATTATTTATTTACACTTTTTGTTTAGTCCCAAAACTAATAATTTTGAAAACATAAACATTGTAACATCTTATCACTTTCTATAGACGTGCTAATGACGTCACTTTTACGACGTTATTAATACGTGTCATACGACTCGTCATATTGACGTCACTTTCGGGACAAATGACGTCAATGACGTAAAATAACCTGAAAATGACGTAATTGCGACGTCATTCTGCTAGCTGGGTAATGTGTGTCTTTTCGCCCTATCCTGTTTCCCACTCCTGTCCCGGTTTAGAGCTTCATGATTATGGTAAGCTTAGTTAATTGCCAATCATTTAATGTTAATGACGTCACTTTTACGACGTTATTAATACGTCTCATACGACTCGTCATATTGACGTCACTTTCGGGACAAATGACGTCAATGACGTAAAATAACCTGAATATGACGTAATTACGACGTCATTCTGCTAGCTGGGTGATGTATGTCTTTTCGTCCTATCCTGTTTCCCACTCCTGTCCCGGTTTAGAGCTTCATGATTATGGTAAGCTTAGTTAATCGCCAATCATTAAAAAAAATAAATGTTACAATTCTGACACTTAAATTTTTTTTACTTCGAACTGTAAGCCTGTGTTGCCAACTCTTTGGAAAATATCACAGCCAGCTCTAATTATAAATTCCGTTGATCGCATGGTAGCCACACAATAGGTGACAAAAGATGAAAAAACGTAATTTAGGTTAAATAATTTTTTATTTATTTTTTTTTAAATGAGTTTCCGTTTCTAATAAAACGAAAAGACGTGAAAAGAAGAAAACATGTAAAACCTTAAAAATTAACTGCGTTAAAATCCGATCCCTACTCATAAATCTCCCAAACTATGTAAAACAACGATGGTGATCTCTCGAAACGCTATTAAAATATACGTCAAAACACGATTGCAACCTCATGTGATTACAGATGCACCGACTTTACACTCAAATGTGACTTAATTACCAACGATGTATTAGTTATCTTAAAGTCAATCAATTTTTTTGGCGTTTATTTGAAGTGTAAGTAACTCTGCAAGTACGTACTCGAAACTCATTACCAAAAAAAAAAAAAATATATAAATAGCTCTTCATATTTATTAGGTTTCTTTTTATATATATACAAGATTTTTATGATTGATTCAATTGATTGTACCCCCTGTGATCAAATTAAACTGTACTGATGGCAGAACTGCAGATTGCGGCAGCGCCGATCGAAGACTGTGTACTTTCGTTGTTGCACGCATGTGCTTGTCTTCAATTAAATATTCACAATTCTAACCAGTGGCGTAGCTTTAGGGGTTACAAACCAACCGCGCTCCGAAGTATCATCAGTGGCGGCTCGTAATGATTTACTGCAGGTGGGCAGCAACTGCAAAAGGAAGAGTGGATGCCCTTTCCAAAATAAATTTGTTTTTCGGGGCTTGCAATTTTTAAACTAAATTTAAGCGTAAGATTTGCCGAGCTTTTCTCAACTTTCCAACCCTCTGACCAAGAAAAAAAAACAATCGGCGAACGCGTTCGCCAGTTACAATCAAAATTCAAAAGCGCCGCGTTTCTTATTTGCTCAATTAACTGAACGCCTCTCCTTCAATTCGCGATTGTGCTTGTGATTTTTGAATTAAATTTAAGCGGGGGATTTACGGAGCTTTTTCTTGGCTTTCGAACGCCTTTCACCAAAAAACAATCGACGAACGCGTTCTTGAGTCACAATGAAAATTCAAATGCGGCGCGCTCAATTAACTGAACGTCCCTTCCTCCTCTCGCGATCGCCCTGGGAATTTTTTAATCCAATTTAAGCGGGGGATTTACAGAGCCTTTCCTCAGCTTTCCAACGCCTTTTACTAAAAAACAATCAACGAACGCATTCTCGAGTTACAATCAAAATTCAAATGCGACGCGTTTCTTATTTGCTCAATTAACTGAACGTCTCTCCCTCGCCTTGCGATCGCGTTTGTAATTTTTAAATTCAATTTAAGCAGGGGATTTACAGAGCCTTTTCTCAGCTTTCCAACGCCTTTTACCAAAAAACAATCGACGAAAGCGTTCTTGAGTTACAATGAAAATTCAAAAGCGACGCGTTTCTTATTTGCTCAATTAACTGAACGTCTCTCCCTCGCCTTGCGATCGCGTTTGTAATTTTTAAATTCAATTTAAGCGGGGGATTTACAGAGCCTTTTCTCAGCTTTCCAACGCCTTTTACCAAAAAAACAATCGACGAAAGCGTTCTTGAGTTACAATGAAAATTCAAAAGCGACGCGTTTCTTATTTGCTCAATTAACTGAACGTCTCTCCCTCGCCTTGCGATCGCGTTTGTAATTTTTAAATTCAATTTAAGCGGGGGATTTACAGAGCCTTTCCTCAGCTTTCCAACGCCTTTTACCAAAAAGCAATCAACGAACGCATTCTCGAGTTACAATCAAAATTCAAATGCGACACGTTTCTTATTTGTTCAGTTAACTGAACGTCTCTCCCTCTCCTTGCGATCGCGCTTGTAATTTTTAAATTCAATTTAAGCGGGGGATTTACAGAGCCTTTTCTCAGCTTTCCAACGCCTTTTACCAAAAAACAATCGACGAAAGCGTTCTTGAGTTACAATGAAAATTCAAAAGCGACGCGTTTCTTATTTGCTCAATTAACTGAACGTCTCTCCCTCGCCTTGCGATCGCGTTTGTAATTTTTAAATTCAATTTAAGCGGGGGATTTACAGAGCCTTTCCTCAGCTTTCCAACGCCTTTTACCAAAAAACAATCAACGAACGCATTCTCGAGTTACAATCAAAATTCAAATGCGACACGTTTCTTATTTGTTCAGTTAACTGAACGTCTCTCCCTCTCCTTGCGATCGCGCTTGTAATTTTTAAATTCAATTTAAGCGGGGGATTTACAGGGCCTTTTCTCAGTTTTCCAATGCCTTTTACCAAAAAACAATCGACGAACGCGTTCTTGAGTCACAATAAAAATTCAAATGCGGCGCGCTCAATTAACTGAACGTCTCTTCCTTCTCTCGCGATCGCGCTTGGAATTTTTTAATTCAATTTAAGCGGGGGATTTACAGAGCCTTTCCTCAGCTTTCCAACGCCTTTTACCAAAAAACAATCAACGAACGCATTCTCGAGTTACAATCAAAATTCAAATGCGACACGTTTCTTATTTGTTCAGTTAACTGAACGTCTCTCCCTCCCCGCGCGATCGCGCTTTTAATTTTTGAATTCAATTTAAGCTGAGGATTTACAGAGCCTTTTCTTAGCTTTCCAACGCCTTCTACCAAAAAACAATGGACGAACCCGTTCTTGAGTTACAATGAAAATTCAAAAGCGACGCGTTTCTTATTTGCTCAGTTAACTGAACGTCTCTCCCTCCCCTTGCGATCGCCCTTGTAATTTTTAAATTCAATTTAAGCAGGGGATTTACAGAGCCTCTTTTCAGTTTTCCAACGCCCTTTACCAAAAAAATAACAACGACGAACGCGTTCTCGAGTCACAATGAAAATTCAAATGTGACGCGCTCAATTAACTGAACGTCTCTTCCTCCTCTCGCGATCGCCCTTGGAATTTTTTAATTCAATTTAAGCGGCGGATTTACAGAGCTTTTCCTCAACTTTCCAACGCCTTTTACCAAAAAACAATCAACGAACGCATTCTCGAGTTACCATCAAAATTCAAAGGCGACGCGTTTCTTATTTGCTCAATTAACTGAACGTCTCTCCCTCCCCTTGCGATCGCGGTTTTAATTTTTGAATTCAATTTAAGCTGAGGATTTACAGAGCCTTTTCTTAGCTTTCCAACGCCTTCTACCAAAAAACAATGGACGAACGCGTTCTTGAATTACAATCAAAATTCAAAAGCGACGAGTTTCTTATTTGTTCAGTTAACTGAACGTCTCTCCCTCCCCTTGCGATCGCGCTTGTAATTTTTAAATTCAATTTAAGCGGGGGATTTACAGAGCCTTTCCTCAGCTTTCCAACGCCTTTTACCAAAAAAACAATGCACAAATCGACAATAACTGCAAAAGGAAAAGTGGGTGCATTTTCCAAACAAATTCGTTTTTCGGGGGTTGCCCGGACGAGGAACCGGAACGTGCAACTTCATAGAACAGGGCGGGCACTGCCCACCTTGTCCACCCCGACGAACCGCCACTGAGTGTCATAGGCGCTTGCCCAGACACAAAAAAAAATCGCAGCAGCATCACATAGACCGCCAACTTTGATATATTTTAATTGGCTTTAACAGTGGGGTAGCTAATTGATTAATTTGTTACAGTATAATTCCCTGATTCTTTTTTTAACGCTCGTTTGTGGTACGATACGGTGGTTGTCAGTTGGCCACACTGCTGTTTCCGTTTGGGCGCTTTGACATCAAAGCTACTGTCGAGTTCTAAAGGTCACGTGCCCCTTTTCTGAATTCTAATTGGCTAGCCATCTTGACTCGCTCACAAGTCCTTCCCGCATCCAGTGTTGCCAATAAGTGAGTAGTTTCTGGGATTGTGAGGAATTTTTTAACTACTGAGGAATTTGTAAGTTAAGAAGAATTTTGAGGAATAATATTAATTCATTTAACGTAAAACGTGTTCATTAATAAAAGCAATAAGTCAGTTTGCCGTAAGCCATGATTTGGTAAAAACTTTCTAACCTATCTGCAAGGCTGCCAGATTGGGTGAAATTCCGCCACTTAGACGTATTTGGCGCCTGGAGCCTAATTTGGACTACTTTTGTTGGTGTTGGTTTCATATATGGCATTCAAGGAAATTCTATATTGTAATATAATATTCGAATACCTACCGCTTTATTTTGTTTCTTGTTAATTTCAATTCTTTTCTTTCTTTTTCGTTTTTTTTTAATTTTAAATACTTTAAATATTTGTTCCTGCGTTTTGTTTCGTTCTGTTGTTTCTTGACTTGGAAGTTTTCTATTCTTTTATTGTTTTTCTTTTCTTCTGTTTTCCGCATTCTTCCCTTTTCAATCGAATTGGTCGTCGAATCTTATTGACTCCTTTTTACAGTTCTCTTTTGCTTCCTACGAGCTTCGTCGATTTTCTTTTCCCTTCTATCTTTTTCTTTTTGATTCAATTTTATGCTGTCATATTTCTCTCTCGTTAATTTTTATCCAATTGATTTTATTTTGTTGACTGGCGCCTTTTTACACTTGGTTTTCGTTTTCAAATAGTTTTTTTTTTAATTTTTAATTCATTTTACTCTGTCATATTTCTCTCTTGAATAAATTAAGCTACGTTCTAGTCTCATAGAGTACGGATTCACATTCTGCGAAGATTAAAATTGACTGTTATTAAAGTTTATTTATAAGATTAAGGGACGTATTCTGTAACTTATTAAAATACAGTTCTATGATTGGTTGTTATCGCTAACAACAAGATTAAACAGCCCTCTAAAATTAACGCTTATGATACAGAATGGGCCCCTAAGTAACTTATCTTCAACGCCGCCTACGTACGTGCAATTTGTTAGAGTCAGGCCTGTTGTGCCCTTGCCGTTTTTACTTTCACGTGGTTTATCTTTTGTTTTAATATACGTCTTAAGTACGATCCGTGGTTTTTGTTGCGACGAACGATAATTTTTGGATGCAAGAGTGAATTAATCTCCTGGGATACCGCTGATATTCCGCTGTGATCCTTGGAGGACGGTTCCGCAGTAGCGTAGATATCAGCCAGGGTCACTCGCTCACCAGCGTCCTTATCCTGGGGCCCGTCTCCTTCTGAGAATTAGTTCGGAACAGCTGATTGTCTTCATCAGCGCGAATTTGTCACCGTTCTTCGTTAATTATTCAGGAGGTAAATTCATTTGGGTGGTAACAAATTTATTTAAAAGCCTAATTATTCAGAATTCAATCTTCTTGTTTTTTGGTTGGTGTACTGGCTCATAATGGAGTACGCTTTTAGTACGAAGAGGGAATGGAAACACACATCTTCTCTTTTTGTTCAGAAGAAAAAGAAAACCGAACAAACTCCGCAGACAAATCTGTGCTGTTGTGCCGTTGCCTTTTGTACTGTCACGTGGTTTATCTTTTGTTTTTTAATATATGTTTTAAGTATGATCCGTGGTTTTGTTGCGATGGACGATTATTTTTGGATGCAAGAGTGAATTCGCAGGAGATTTTTTACGATCTGTGGTTTAGTTGGGACGAAACAATTACTTTTGGATGCACGAGTGTGATTTTGCCGAAGTTCTGGCCCACGCTATGATCCTTGGAGGACGGTTCCGCGGTAGCGTAGATATCAACCAGGGTCACTCGCTCACTAGCGCCCTTGACCTGGGGCCCGTCTCTTTCTCCTTCCTCGAGTATTAGTTCGGGACAGCTGATTGTCTTCATCAGCGCGAATTTGCCACCGTTTTTCGTTAATTATTCAGGAGGTAAATTCATTTGGGTGGTAGCAAATTTATTTAAAAGCCTGACTATTCAAAATTCGATCTTCTTGTTTTTTGGTTGGTGTACTGACTCATAATGCTTTTAATACGAAGAGGGAATGGAAACACACATCTTCTCTTTTTATTCAGAAGAAGAAAAAAAAACACAAACAAACTCCGCAGACAAATTTCGTAGCTGGCCACTTCATTTTAACTTTCGACATTATCTCCCTGACTCACGTTCGATATCATCACCGTTTTCAGCATCGTCCGATTTGCATTTACGTTTTTTGGCAGCGAGAGATTATTGAACCTCATTTGTTATTGTTCCACCGCACACGTTCTTACTTCGTGCCCAAGAAATTTCCAGCAAAGCACGCCACCATTTCTAATTTTAGGCCATCGTCTGGCGGTGGATTAAGTTGATTGGGAATTACGCAGAGGACCTTGTTTTGATCACACTTACGTTATATAACATTTGTCAACTCAAGATAATCGAAAAGGAAGATAAAATGTCATCGTCAATCGTCAACAAGACACACCGTGTATATAAAAGGCAGAAACCGATTGTGCTTGGGACGCTCTAGTTTGTCTTCAAGATGTTGGGCACTCTGGTGATTTTGGCAACGCTCGGCTACTGCACTCTTGCAGGTGGGACTTTATTTTACTTATTTATTTGTTTTTAATTTTCAAGGTTCATAATTATTTATAATTTCAGCCACACTTCCAAACTTTTATTATACTCTTCCAATTCCTGATGTATTTATTTTTTCTTCGATAACCTCCAACTTTGTTAGAGAACGCAAGTCTCCAGAACTGATAAAATATTTTACCCCTTCCTTCGCCATACCACTATTCTTATATCCTTCGAAATTCGAAAAACTTACCCCAAAATTGAAAATCATTTCCCCATTTTCCTGTTTTGCCTTTAATTGCAGATCTTTAACGTATTGGTCGTTAACAGACTTGTTTCAATTTTTAATTCAGCGCCGAATGAGGCTCCTGGAATCAATCCGTTCATCGTGGGTGGTAGTCCTGTACCTCAGATTAAAGACATCCCGTATATTGCTTCCGTCCAAGTAAACATAACCGGCACACCTCTTTGTGGTGGCGTAATAATCACCCCCCGATGGATTATAACAGCCGCCCATTGTGCAGAGGCGTAAGCTTTTTCCGCATTGTTTTTTTTTTCACTTTGTTACTTTACTGCCCTTTCTTCCTCAGCCTGGACGGCGACGTCCGTGCTGGCAGCATCTTCTGGGCTAGCGGTGGAGTAACCCGAGAAGTCAAGGACGCCTTCGTTAATGAAAACTGGGACCCCGTACTTATTCAAAACGACATAGCCCTTTTGAAGGTAGGAAGGAAGTGCAAATTTCGCCAACCTCATTGATGGACTTGTTGTTTTCAGCTGAAGAAACCGCTCATTTTCAGCAAGAACATCAGACCCATTTCTCTGCCTAGGCCTAGCTCAAGGCCACCTGGTGGGCAAGAGTGTCAGGTCAGCGGATGGGGCTGGACAGATGTGAGTATGCATTCTAAGGAGCAGGATTAGTTTACCAAAAAAAAAAAAATTGTAGCTCATTGGACCGAATCCGGATCAACTGTACGTCGCCACAGTAGTCATCACCGATCAGGCCACGTGTCAATCAATTTACGCCGACATTAACCCGGTCACGGATGAGTAAGTCACATCCAAAGTTAAGATCTTAAATTATTTTTGACATTCGTAGCATGATCTGCACGGGAAACGATGAAATATACGCAAGTCCTTGCTTAGGTGATTCCGGTGGCCCCTTGGTCTGTAAGACGAGGGGTAAGGACGTCGTCGTGGGAACCGTCAGTTGGGGGGTGACGTGCGGAGACCCTACTTTTCCATTGGTGTACACGGCCATTGGTGCTTACGTCAAGTGGATAGCGAAGACCATCCTCACGAACATTTTTTCAGCCGAAGAGAGAGCCGAATACGAGAGCTTCCTATTAAATATGCACTAATAACAATACTGTTACTGTCAACTCGTTTGAAAAGGAATAAACTTTTTTTTTTCAGTTAGACAGTTTTCGAATTTAGTTTTCAAAAAAGAAGAAAAAAAACTTTCGCCAAAATCTACATCTCATTTCGCCAAAAAAAAAAAAAGAAAAAACAATAATAATAATAATCATCACTCTGAGTGGCGCAAATAAGCACTCGAACTTATCGAGTTAGGGGATCTTTGATGTTATCATCTATGTTGAATTTGAGTAGTGTTACTGTTGTTGCGTTACCTAACACACTCTCTTTCACAGCTACCCCGAGTTGCATTATTCTTGATTGTATTATAAGTTGATTACTCATTAGGTTAAAACGTTCAATTGCTGAAGTAGTCAGCGAAATTTTTTCCTTTAATAAAGCCTTTTCATTATTTTGCGATGCGGTTAAAGTTTCTGAAGCTTGTTCATAACGCTGTGCATCTTCCTGGTCCAGATTTCCTGTAATACATTTTATCATGCTTCCTAGTCCATTGACGAGTCCTCTTTTCATTCTATTAATAAAGGTTTTAATTGCTTCTTTATACGAGGGGACACCAAATAATGACTCGCCCCAAGAAATGTTCGTTTCAGTTTCCCCCATTTGCAGAAGGGAACGTCATCCTGCGTTTTGGCGCAAGAAGCATCGTTTACAATACATTTTTATCCGACGAAAGATGGCAGAAAGAGGAACAACATCCTAATAAATTCATCAAAGCAGGAGACCCATTTAAAATCGTCATCACGTGCGACTTGACTCATTACAGTGTGAGTTAATAACCGTAGCCATAAATCTCAGCAGCTCAGATCACGTAAATGACGTTTATGTGAACTGATATGAGATTGATGGCAAAACATATTATCATATTATGACATTTCTGAATTCGTTTTCAGCTGTATATTAACGGCAACCACTTCAAGGACTTTCAACATCGTTTGTTGCCTGAAACGATACGTTGTCTGGTGATTGGTAGGAGCGTGACCTTGTCAGCTTTGATCGTCGACAGGGTAAAAGCTTTTGATTGCTTTTTTATAAGAGGGGGCACCAAATAATGACTCGCCCCAAGAAATGTTCGTTTCAGTTTCCCCCCATCCATTAATTTCAGATGAAATCTACGGTCTGCCACTTGCCACGTGGCTTCAAAGAAAACGACACCGTGGTCATCAAAGGCCGGCCGAGGGTTTACCAGTCGAGGTGATCTCCACAACTATAAAAATAACTCGCGTCTTCTCGATCTGATTTTAAGCTTTTTCTTTTTCTTTTTTTTTCAGCGGCGATTTCGACATTAATTTTCAAGTACGTTCCCCGTACGAAACCCCCGGCGACATTCCGCTGCATATGACCGTACGATTTGCAGAAGGGAAGGTCATAAAGAGCACGCGCAAAGCGGACGTGTGGGGGGAGCAAAAGGTCTTGCAAGATTTGTTCCTCGATCCGGATAAAGAATTCGAAAATGCAATTAGCAACAGAGATTCTTTTTTGGAGGTAACGGAGGTCTTGGAGCCTCGAGGGGTTGTTATAGAAGTGCACGCTTTTTTAATTTACAGGTGGACGTTCATGGTAAAACGTCGAGGTATGATGTGAGGATTCCCGAGGACGAAGTAATGTACCTGACAATTCGAGGTGACGTTCATGTGTCATCTGTTAAAGTCACCTCTGAACTGGGTAAGGTTTTAAATGTTGCATAAACGATTTAAGTAGGAATTAAATTTAAGCCTAATAAGTAGACTGTGACTGTTACATTCTAACTTAGGATTAAATTTAAACCTGGCTTAAATCTTTTATGCAATCCAACCTCGGGGTATTCCCATCTTGTTTTAAGCGTTAACTCCATGTTGTAATAACAGGAGATGAAGATAATCTGATAGTGTTGTAGAGCAGTGAATTGACTTTAACGTTGCTTATTGATTGCAGATCAATCCCGAGGTTAACAACGAGGACGACAAGGGATCTCCTTAACCCTCGCCGACCGTCTGGGGTCTTTTTTGACCCCACGTAAACTAGAATCTATTTTTTTATGTTTATTCCGGGTGTATTGTCTTACACCCCTAGATATGCTTCTATCTAACTTCAGAGAACACCGTCACAATTGTTTTTTTGTTTTTGTTGTAGTAAAACATATTTATGCCACAAAATATGCGTTTGGGGTTAATTTTGACCGCAGGTGGGTAATACGTAATAAATTCTCCGCCAGAAAAATTCTAATCTCCACATAATTGACTCTTTTCCGAACAGGAATTGGAGGGCTCCTCTGGGATATTTGAAACTATAAATAGAGCGATTATAATCGAATTAATTACATTTTCTCAGGTTGAGAATTAGACAGCTTCATAGAGTGGTCAAAATTCGAAATGGTGGGAACACAGTCGACCGGGTATTAATTGATTCTTTTTTTAACCAGAGTTGGAAAGCTACCCCAGGCTGTTTAAAACTCTAAACGGAGCGATTATAGGCTCGAATTAATTCGTTTCAGGCCGAGTTGGAAGGCTCCACCAAAGCAATTAAAATTCTAATCAATCGCCAAATAATTGACGCTTTTCAGAATCGGAGTTGGAAAGTCCATCTGGGATATTTGAAACTTTAAATAGAGCGATTGCAAACGAATTAATTACATTTTTTCAGGCTGATAATTAGACAGCTTCATGGAGTGGTCGAAAATATGCGTATACAATTCCGTAATAATTGATTCTTTGTTTAACCGGAGTTGGAAAGCTCTTACAGCATGTTTTCAACTCCAAACTCAAACTTGAATTAATTTGATTCAGGCCGAGTTGAAAAGCTCCACCAAAGTAATTAGAATTCTAATCAATCTCTAAATAATTGACTCTTTTCAAAGCTGGAGTTGGAAAGCTCCTCTGGAATATTTGAAACTTTAAATAGGGCGGTTACAATCGAATTAATTACAATTTTTCAGGCTGAGAATTAGATAGCTTTGAGTGGTGGTCAAAATTCGGAGTTGGAAAGCCCATACAGACTGTTTAAAACTCTAAAAGGAACGATTACACACTCGAATTAATTCGTGTCACGCCGAGTTGGAAAGCTCCACTAAAGTAATTAAATTCTAATCAATCTCCAATTAATTGATTTTTCAGAAGCGGAGTTGGAAAGCTCCTCTGGGATACTTGAAACGTTAAACAGAGCGATTACAATCAAATTAATTACATTTTTTCAGACTGAAAATTAGACAGCTTCATTGAGTGGTCAAAACGCTAAAATGTGCGAATACAATTCCGTACTAATTGATTCTTTGTTTAACCAGAGTTGGAAAGCTCTTACAGCGCGTTTTCAATTCTAAACTCAAACTTGAATTAATTCGATTCAGGCCGAGTTGGAAAGCTCCACTAAAGTAATTAGAATTCTAATCAATCTCAAGATAATTGACTCTTTACAGAACCGGAGTTGGAAAGCTCTTCTGGGATATTTGAAGCTTTAATTAATAGTTAATCTTAAAAAGAACATATCTGCTTGTAATGTTGAATATATGTTTTACGCACGTGACTGTGACTTCGTTTAATAAATATTTCAAGCTACCTTACCTATTGATTTACTTATTATGTTTTGCAATTAATTTTTAAATTTCCCGCCACTCTTGAAAAGCAGAAGACCTTGTGTTTAAATCAGGAATCTCTTTTAAGAATTTGGTTCTGATGGTCACTAAATAAATAACGACTTTTCTGATCACCCTTTACAAGTACTCGAAGTCGTTGTTCAACATTTTTGTTTTTGGGGTTTAACAGCTCCGGCAAACTTACCCTCAAAATCATCATTTTTGCCAGCCCTTAACTTTGTTTGTAAATCGAGAATCTCCTGAAGATTTGACTCTGATAGTCACAGTCAACAACAACTTTTCTGATCAACTTTTACAGGTACTCGAAGTCGTTGTTCAACATTTTTGTTTTTGGGGTTTAGCGGCTCCGGAAAACATGCCCTCGAAATCATCATTCAATCACGGAATTCATCACGGAAAACGGTTTTTCGAATTGGGGGAAGTTACAGGATTGGCAGAAGAGTAAATTATTACAATGTAAATGAATAATTCATCTACATAGTAAATTATTACAATGTAAGTGAATAATTCATCTACATAGACGGACGTATCGACCGTACCGCATGTATGGTTGCCTATCGTGTGCGTTGTAGGATGAAGAAGTTGTCTAAGTGCAAAGGGCGCAAGGACTTTTCCTCTTTCTAAGAACAGATTTCTTCGCCTACGGATAAATGTATCTGCCAGGTAGTATCCTCGGAAACTATTATCGATACAATGGCTTCCAAGGATAATACCTGGCAGATAAATTTATCCGTAGGTGAAGAAATCGGCGCCGACGCAATAACGCAATAACAGGCAACCATACATACATCCAAGCGGTTGAGCGCGTCTAACTACTTCTGCCACTGACAAAATTGAGTCATCTCATCTTCTCCCCTTTCTAAGGGGTACCTAAACGCTAACATTCTTGAGGCAATCTACGAGGACGGTTGCAATGTAACAGGCTATACAGCTTGGAGTTTCTAAGACAATTTCGAGTGGATGGAAGGTTACACGTAAGTCTGTGCGGGGTCTTCGAGGGTAGAATCCTCATCCTCGACGTGATTGTTTGTAGCGTGAAGCTGGGGCTCATCCAGGTCGACTTCCATGACGACGACAGGCCGAGGACGCCGAAGTTTTCTTCTCACATCTACCAGAACATAATCCAGACGAGGAGGATCGACTGGGACTTCGTGCCTCCGGGTTGGGACGCCTGCGAATGGTGATTTTAATTTCTTGTAAAACAAAGGCTGAAATTGTCACCTCAATAAATTAAAGACGCCGTTTAATCTTATGAATGCAGATAAGCGCATTCATTGTCGTTGTTGTTATCTTTACCTACCAACAACCGAGTACCAAGTCCAAGTGAGGCGGAACACAATTATTGGTCGTCCGGCCGTCGAGTTTAAACGAGGGCTCTCCGAGTGAATGGTGAATGGTGAATGTGTCATTTCATTATCTAATTACCATTATAATTAATGGTTTACATCACCTGTGCAAGTCGCTAAATTAAATCTTGCGTGGGCGCAACTGTTAGTTTCGGGGCCAAAATGGACGAGGACGTGCTAAAAATAATTTCGGACGACGACCTCCCGAAACTGAGCGACTTCTACTCAAATCACATGCCGTACGCAACGCACGTCTACAGTTTATTGAACACTTGCATCAAGTGGAAGAGAATGAGGCCGCGAGAGGGCTACCTAACTTTTTTTTCAGTGGACGGCGATTGGCGCAAGGACGGCACGTTCATACTTCTCATGCAGGTAATTATCGAAAAAATTAAGATTATGCAGTGTGCGATGTAAATTAAATTAAAATAATAAAGAACCCCCCTCCCGGCCGTACGCCCCTTTAGTTTGCAAGGTAAACATTCTCAGATGATTAAAATCGAAATACCAGGCCGTTTAGATAAGCTAAAATAAACTTGCGCGTTGTACTTCCCTGGAGGGTAGGCAACTCAAGTTACTTCGGTGACAAAATCTAACGGGATTAAAAGGGGAATCGTTTTAGCACGGAGATTACCGATCGATGTCTAAAGAGTGTGTAGTGTTTGAATAATGTAAACAAGGGCTGCAGCTGCCCCCTATCCCCACCCCAAGGAAAAGGAAACCCTAAATCTTCTTTAAAAATTCTTCTTTTGTAGTATGGCTGTTATGATATATTCGTTTTCACAATGGAGGAAAGCTGTGGTGATTTGTACAGAGGACTGACTGAAACGAAATTGATCGATTGGAGCAAAAGGATGATCGTTTATGCCGTCGTAGAGAATCACGTGCCGGCGATGGTTAAGGCCCTGAAGACCTTGAAGCTGCCCATCGATCATTTTGCGGTGACGTTGAGGTGGTGGATTCCGAAAGAAAAGGCCCTGAGGTTCGAAGTAAAGTAAGTAGGTATAGTTCACCTACCCCGCCTTTTTTGTTCCTTTTAGGTTTTGAGATATTTTGGACAAGCTTTCTCCTTTCATTCTATTTTTTCTTCGTGTTCAGATTCCTCGATTTTTTCGTTCTTTTGGTGTGTTTGTTTTCTTTTAATTCTGGCGATTAAGCTCGACTTATGTATTTCTTTTCGATTATTTTAATTTTCTTTCGTTATCCCATTTTATCGTCGTTCGTACAATACTCCTCTGCGTTCATTGAATTTCTTTTTTGACGCATTTGAATTCTATGTCATTCATTCGAAATCCGCGAATGAATTTTCTTTAATAGTGCGACCTTATTATCATTATTTATGTTTACGTAAACCATTAAGTCCTGATCACTTACCGATAACTGAGGGTAAGATGCGCCGTGAAGTCAATCAGTTGTCCCGAGCTAGCCTCTGAAGATCTAAATATAAACGGGAGCCAGGGAGAGACCCCAGCTTATACGCGCGGCGCGCACTGTGAAACCGATTTCCAAGGATCCAGAGCGTGCGCTGATAAGGGAAAACTTTCGGGAGATATCTTAACCCTCGGTCATTTTAGTTAGACTTAGCTTAAAACCGTCATAAATCATCGTTAATTATTACACAAACATGTGCCGAAAATATTTACGTAAAACATTAAATTATAAACAGAAGTGTCCAGTTAATCGATGTGGCGGAGCGTCGGTCGCAGTCAAACGTCAGCACTGTGATCTTCGAGCAGGGACGTCGTAATGGCGACCTCCAAGAATGTGGAACTTTCACCATACCATATACAATCTTATAGGGGCGTACGCCTCCCGGCATGGGAAGGAACAGTAGCAAGCGCAGAAGCGAAAATAGAAATCTGAACTAGAAATGAAACTAGCAGCGGATTCCCCTGTCAAATCAAAGTAGTCAATTACAAACATGGCTCACGCTAACATCGTAACCTCATTACCTCTGTTTTTAAAGCAGGAAGAATTTGCTAAAGCAAATCAGATGACACTTGGGGTTGATTTAATTCCAGATTCACTGTATTATAGAATTTTGCAACTCAATTACGCACAAATTCTCGATAGAAACAGAACGTGTATTCAACTGGGCGTGTCTAACGGTGATATTTCCGCCGGAGCGAGAGAGCAGCGGCCTTCTACCAGTAGAATGGCAAGCCAATCCGAACCCAGGACGTGATTGCCCAAGACAAATCACTTGCCTTGATTTCAAACGGCGTCACTTCCGAAAGGCAATGTACTTATTAAATCAAGCACATACCACACGTGGCTGCCGGAATGTAACTACGAATTAACTTCAATTCGCGAAGAGGAGGCTTACTTCGTTTTCAGATTCAGATATTTTACTGGAACGTTCGCTATGAAAATTTAAATCATTTGCTAAATTCATACCTATTCTTTATTTTTATTTTTTACTGTAGAATCAGATCGCGACTTCGAACTTAAGGAGCCAGTTGGCGTTTTTTAATGGGTTATGGATTTATGGTTAGTCCCTCGTTACCTTTGTACAGGGGATTAAATTAAAATCTCATGTCCAATTTTTTTTTTTTATGAGAACGTTCGCAGCGGTTATCGCAGTTGTCGAGACAGAGGAACAAATACGTCCTCGTCTTACCTACTGCAGGAATTGTCACGTATCAAAAATGACTTTACAGACTGTATGTAATTCGAACAAATTTTGTGTCTGGCGCTTTGTTTGATGTTTCCCATTTTTATTTTGCCCATCAAAATTTGTCTGATTAAAATTCTAAGAGGTTAAAAAAATAAATTAATTAAAAATAATAAGAAGAAGTAAACACGTGCGCCACACATACTTATTCAATGAATCGCGAATATTACCAACGGGAATAACCGCCGTCTGTTTTCTACAAGTTTTTTTTAATGATTGTGACCTCGATAAGATGTAAGTTTTTTTTCCCCAGTCTAGTAAATGACAAACAATAACAGCATGCATTATTTTCTTAAATTACAACAAAATTACCGAAGCCATTACGTAATCCAATTCTCTGTCAAAATAAGAAGAAAGCAATTCAAGCAGACTTAATATTTTTTTTCCTCCAGGTGTCCTGATGATGTATACATAGATAAATTGGACGTGTCCCATGCCCCCCTGGTCAACAGCTTGTGGCCCCATAGATACGAAGGATCTGTAAAATACATAGAAACGTTTATAGAGATGAACCAAGGGCACGGGGTGTTTCTGAAAAGCGACGGTAGCTTAGTGGCGTGGGTGTTGAAAAATCACCTGGGGGTCTTGGGTATCTTGCAAACCGTGGAGGAGCACAAGCGGAAAGGATACGCGAGTCTGGTGACCAAATCGCTCTCCAAGGAGATTGCGGAAGAAGGCCACAATCCCTTGGGGACCGTCGTCAAGGGAAACGAAGCTTCCGAAAGCCTCTTCAGGAATTTGGGGTTCGAAGTGATAGACGCCGCCACGTTTATTGAAGTTTACTGATTTGTTCTCTTCGTTGCAAATTAATAAAGAATAAGAACACGATTGATTCCCATATCTACCCCGGCACCTCTTTGTGTTGATTATCTCCTATTTATTTTCTGCATTTTCCCTTTCCTCCCCAAATTGTGCTTGGTAGGTCCCAAAGGTTCCCAAAGTTCATACCAGTAAATGCTGAAGCTAAAAGAAGATTTAAATAACAGCAATCTCGTCGGAGTTTGGGGGAAATGGTGTAGATTGATCGTCTTTTGTTTTCAATGTTTTTAACCTGTTCTTAACCTTGTATTTTTCAAAATTTCTCGTTTTCTTTGTTTTTTCTTTGTATTTTTATTTTATTTTTTTTTTAATTTTTATTGTTTTATTGTCAGTTTTTCTGTACTTTAATTTTTTTAATTTGATAATAACTGTGCCCCAAAATCTTTTTAGTTTTCGTTGTTATTTTTAAAAATTCAACTGTTTGTTTTTTTGTTGAATTTTTATTGTTTTTTTCTCTCTGTTTTGTAATGACAATTCTTTAAAATTAAATTTATTGATTTATTTACATTAAAGTGCTGCCGGGCAGCGCTTCAAAATCGATCGTCTTTTGTTTACAATAATTTTAACCTGTTCTTAACCTCGCATTTTTCAAAATTTTTGGTTTTCTTTATTTTCTCTTTGCACTTTTATTTTATTTTATTTATAGATTTTCTTTAATTTGACGATCTATTAAAGTATGTTGTAATCGTAAAAATGATCGTCTTTTGTTTTCGTAATTATTTTTTCAAATTCAATTTTTGTTGTTTTGTTTCTTTGTCTTAAAAATTCAACTTAACTGTTTGTTTTTTGAATTTTTATTGTTTTTTTTTCTTTGTTTTGTAATAATAATTTAACGTAATCTGTAACATTCAGAGTGACTGAGTGTAAGCGCCATCTCTTGGCTATTTTCCTTTTTACTTTCGCCACACATCTTTACTTACGTGTTTTAACTCCACGTAGACGTTTTTATTTCTTAATTTTTTATTTTCTTTTTTTGATTAGATTCTCAAGTCAGAACTAAGTGCGGGCGCGTCTCAGCCAATCCTTTTTTTCCCCCCGGTTGTTTCCATTTTTTCGTACTTTGCGATTGTGTTTTTAAAATCATTCCGTCAGTCTTTTGTTTGTGGGGAAAAAAGCGACTCTTCTCGAGTCTTCCGAGAAATTGATTTCGTTTCGAGGGCATCCTACGGTGGTCTATTACAGTTACTCATTGTCCGTCGCTTTTGCCCGAATATTTCGCGCAAATCAAGCGGGCGCTTTCTTCTCTTCATCGTTTCGGCTTCGGTGGTCTCTCGATGACTTTCCCAAAACGGAAGAAGCAGAAGAAGAATAAGAAGAAGAAGAAGAATAAGAAGAAGAAGAAGAAGAAGAAAAAGAAGACGGACTGACCGTCTCGGCCTCTTTCAGAAAACACGAGGAGGAATTTCTTCTTTGTAATTATCATCGCAGAACTCAAAAACAAACAAAAAAAAACGAAAAAACAAGAAAAAAATCGCCGACGGCGTCGGACGTTATAAGATCTTGTCAGGGACGTTTGATTTATGCGCTTTTTTACACTAATTTGCCGCGTCCTGGGCCCCGGCCCAGGTAGAACGAAGGGGGAAGAAGGGTTGCAGGTACGCTCCTTAAATTAACCGAAATCCAGTCTGCTTCTATTTTTCATTTTAATTGTCTTCATTAAATTTAATTCACTTAATCGAAGAACGGGCCATGAGAAAGGAACGCTCGCTTCTTCGGCCGGCCCGAAGAGCAAGAGCGAGATTGGATGCGAAACCTCAAAGACCATTAAGAAACCACCCCTTTTCTAAATTAAAAAAAAAAAACAAAAAAAAATCCTCGGACAGTTTTGCGGCCACGATAAAATCGAACGCCTCCAGGAAACAAATTCCTTCCATCCTCCTTTCTTTCAAATGCCATAGAAAATACCGCGAAAACTTTGTTACTTCCACGTCCTAATCATTGCGCAGCTCCGTTCCACTACAGCGCCATCTATTAACCACTGGCACGACGACTTTTGCCGTTCGTGCTTTTCGGGCGCTCGGAATTAATTGAAACTAAAATTAGCTTCTTGTTACTACTCGCCTAAGCGAATCGAGACGAGGCTTTAACGAATTAACGAGCAGAAGACAGCCAGCGATTAGCAGCGCCATCTTTCGGTTGGCACGTTATTTTGTTTGTTGGCTTTTTCGTTGCTCCTAAAACAATTAAAGCGACTTAGGTCCGATCTTACCACCTCCTGTTAAATTTAACCATCAGTTAATATCCCAGGAAATCATTGTCGACACAATGGTTTCCAAGGATATTAACCGACGGTTAAATTTATCAGGAGGTGGTAAGATCGGGTCTTACAACTTCACTTACTTCATCGATGGAAGAGTGCGCCAACGGTTGAATTTCGTGAAAACATTTTCTACGTAAACTCTTCGTCTGCTTTCCGAGCGCCATCTCGTGCCCGACAATGCAAAAACGCCCAGGCCGACCGTCTGCTTTCGAGGATCGTAATTTTTTCTTTTTTTAAGTCGACCGGCGAACAAACGAATGCGACTGGTTTAATGGAAATTAAGTGTAACACCGCGAGACGTTTGGAATGCCATCTCTTTCTACGTGAGCGACATCTGGTTGCCGAGCGCCATCTAACGCCTAATAATGCTAAAAATGCTTACACTGGCATTCTGCAAATTGAGATTCTAGGCTTCCCGGAGCTCTATCAGCAAGGAAGGTTTTTGGGTTGGTTTTTTCTCTGAATTGTAATCACTCATCGTCCCTTTCTATAAGCAAATCCCTTTTACCCGAAGATGCATCAGGGGGACGTTAGGAAGCCGGCCAAAATATGCAACGGCAGAATCCCAAATCATTTTCAGGGATGAATAGAAGAGAACTTTTTTGAAACCTAAATCAATTCATGCATGCCAGAAAGACGTCATTAAAACGCAACAAAGAATAGTCTGACCTTCAGCGGTTATTTGCCTTTCATATCTCCCTAAACATTTTAAATCTCTTAATGTTACATCTACAATTGTTACAAATAAGACGCAATATTGACTGAATGATAATCACATGTGCTAAGAACACTCAGAGGTAAATGATAAGGGGCCTTCAAATTTGTACGGTCATGTTTTCCATAAATACCCAAAAATCCGTGCGTTTTTCTCCAGTTTTGTTGTATTTGGTTTGAACGCGTTTCTCTTTGTCATGGAAAAAGGCAAAATGGAGAACGATATTCTGAAGGTAATCCCAGATGACGACCTGCACAAATTAAGCGAGTTTTACGGAAATCGTTTGCCACACTCAACGCACGTGCACAGCTTGTTGAACACCTGCATCAAATGGAAGAAAATTAAACCCCAAGCAAACTACTTAACCCTTTTCGCTGTTGAGGGCGACTGGCGCAAGCATGGCACCTTCATTCTACTAATGCAGGTGAGACTTTTCGAAACAAGCATAAAACCAGACTTCTTTCTTCCATTGTAGTACGGCTGCTACGATTTATTCCTCTTCACGATGGAAGAAGGCTGCGCCACTTTATACAAAGGCCTGACCCAAACCAAACTGATTGACTGGAGGAGGAGAATGTGGCTGTACGCCGTGCAAGAAAACCACCTGCCAACCACCCTCAGGGCGGTGAACACGCTGAACCGACCCATCCGCCACGTTTCGGTAACTTTTCTTTGGTGGATCCCCAAAGAGAAAGCTCTGAAATTCAAAGTGATGTACGTTAGTTTTGTTTTGCATTTACCTTCACTTACTAACTAACCAATCCAACCGAGCACCATCGAGGATGATTGATTTTTCTGCGAGGGCGCCTCTTCTTTCCCAATACTCAGAAGGTTAGATTTGTTTTCCAGGTGCCCCGAGGAAGCCTTTCTAGCCCCGGTGAACTTCTCCCACGCCCCCATAACAAACAACCTCTGGCCGCATAAATACGAAGGTTCCGAAAAGTACATAGCGACGTTCATTGAGATGAACCGAGGGCAGGGGTTGTTTTTGAAGGGCGACGGAAGTCTGGCGGCGTGGGTGCTGAAGACTCACCTGGGCGGATTGGGGATCATGCAGACCGTCGAGGAGCATAAGCGCTAGGGATTCGGGACCGTGTTGATAAAGTCAATGTCCAAGGAAATCGCGGGGGAAGTAAACCTCACACGCGCCCCCATAATAAATCAGTTTTCGTGCGAGGGCTCCTTCTCTCCTAATACTCAGAAGGTTAGATTTGTTTTCCAGGTGCCCCGAGGAAGTCTTTCTAGCCCCGGTGAACCTCACCCACGCCCCCATAATAAACAACCTCTGGCCGCATAAATACGAAGGTTCCGAGAAGTACATAGCGACGTTCATTCAGATGAACCGAGGGCAGGGGTTGTTTTTGAAGGGCGACGGCAATTTGGTGGCGTGGGTGCTGAAGACTCACTGGGTGGACTGGGGATCACGCAGACCGTCGAGGAGCATAAGCGCAAGGGATTCGGGACCGTGTTGATAAAGTCAATGTCCAAGGAAATCCCGGGGGAAGTAAACCTCACCCGCTCCCCCATAATAAATCAGTTTTCGTGCGAGGGCTCCTTCTCTCCTAATACTCAGAAGGTTAGATTTGTTTTGCAGGTGCCCCGAGGAAGTCTTTCTAGCCCCGGTGAACCTCACCCACGCCCCCATAATAAACAACCTCTGGCCGCATAAATACGAAGGTTCCGAAAAGTACATAGCGACGTTCATTGAGATGAACCGAGGGCAGGGGTTGTTTTTGAAGAGCGACGGAAGTCTGGCGGCGTGGGTGCTGAAGACTCACCTGGGCGGACTGGGCATCATGCAGACGACCGTCGAGGAGCACAAGTGCAAAGGATTCGAGACCGTATTGATATAGTCAATGTCCAAGGAAATCGCGGGGGAAACAAACCTCACCCGCGCCCCCACAATAAATCAGTTTTCGTGCAAGGGCTCCTTCTCTCCTAATACTCAGAAGGTTAGATTTGTTTTCCAGGTGCCCCGAGGAAGTATTTCTAGCCCCGGTGAACCTCACCCACGCCCCCATAATAAACAACCTCTGGCCGCATAAATACGAAGGTTCCGAAAAGTACATAGCGACGTTCATTGAGATGAACCGAGGGCAGGGGTTGTTTTTGAAGGGCGACGGAAGTCTGGTGGCGTGGGTGCTGAAGACTCACCTGGGCGGATTGGGGATCATGCAGACCGTCGAGGAGCACAAGCGCAAGGGATTCGGGACCGTGTTGATAAAGTCGATGTCCAAGGAAATCGCGGGGGAAGGACATAATCCCGTGGCGACCGTCGTCAAGGGGAACGTGGCTGCGGAGAATGCGTTCGGGAATTTGGGGTTCGCACCCATCGATGAGTGTACGTTTGTTGAAATCTATTGATTAAACAAATAAATAATTTGGAAATCTAAAAGTCTCTTGCTTTTTTTACATCTGATGGTGTTCTGCAAACCCATTTTGATGTACATAAGTACTTCCCCTGGTTATTTTTATTTCTACTCTCCGTCTTCCTTCTTTTAGTACAAATTACCTTCCTTGATTTTTTCAACCGTCTTGTCATTAGCCTCCCTATCTTTTTGTGTATAACGCTAGAGCCAGAGGATTTTTCTGATTCCGTCCGTTCCAAATTTGGATAAAGAAGACATTATTGTCTATCTGTGCCTCAACTGCCATTTTTTTTTTTTTTCTAAAGATCGAATTGGAACAGAGAAGACATTATTTTCAACTTCTCCCCCAATCGTCTTTTTACTTCGTTCCTCAAAATAGTTTTCTCTTCTGGTTTCGTTTTACCCTTGTCCCGACCCTTCCGCTTTTTCTTTCCCCTTGACGTAATTGCCGCTCCACCTCCAGCATTGCCGTACATCTTCTTCCTTCAAAAATGCCCTTTTCATCTTTCTCTTTTCTCGGGGGGGGGGGGGGGGGGAGGGCACGTTTTCCGTTTTGGATTGTTCTAAAGAAATACCGTTTCTCTGTTTTTAAATCAAACTCGATGCTCTTTCTATTTTTGTTCCAAGTTAAAACCGCCAAGTCATTATTTGAATTAGGATTACAGCACTTAAAAAGGACTTCAAATATTTGATTTAATTAGTTTCGTTTTTTTTTTCTTCTACAAAACGATCTATTTACACATAATCAGGCGACGATAACGATGATAATTTCGTCTGATGACGTAAGGCAAAAAAAAAAACAGTCGAGACCTTCATTTGGCGCAAAGTCAGTAGATGCGATGGGCGGCGATATTTTGAAGGCGATTCCAATCGAAAATCTGCCCCAACTGAGGGACATGTACGAAACCCATCTACCAAACACCTATTACGTGTGTTGCCTGTTGGATGTTTGCATACCTTGGATGAAAAAGGACGCTAGGAAAAACGATTTCGTTTTCCTCGCCCCCGACGGTGATTGGAGGACGAGCGGCACATTCGTTTTGATCATGCAGGTGATTACCTTTCGGCCTTTCAACGCTTCAGAAATTTTCACAGACGGTTTCTGCAGTTCGGTACTTACGACTTGTACGTTTTTACGCTAGAGAAATCTTGCGCGACTTTGAAGAGGGCCCTCGCCGAAACCAACTTGATCAACTGGACGGAGGAGATCACCGTTTTCGCGATCCACAAGGAACACTTCCCGACCACCCTTCAAGTCTTGTCAGATAAGGGGCTACCGACGTTCTTGATTGAAAATTTTATATGGCGAATTCCAACCGAGAAGGCATTGCTGTTTGACGTAAAGTAAGCACCGGCACTTTTTTGATTTATGTACACCAAATGCAACGACCACCAGAGCAACTGATACTCTGAGGTTATAGGATCACTCTTTTTTTTTTAATCGAAATTTGATCGTTTTCAGGTGTCCAGACGATGTTTACATTGAAAAATTGAGCGCGTCGGATGCGGTTTTGGTAAACGACGTCTGGCCCCACAAGCACGACGGAACCGAAAGGTACATAACAACCCTCGTAGAAGCCAACGTGGGCTACGGGGTGTTCCTGAAGACGAACGGGACCCTCGCCGCGTGGATTTTGAGGACCCAGCTGGGCTGTATGGGGAATTTGCAAACCCTAGAGCAGCACAGGCGTAAAGGCTACGGCGCCTTGATCACGAAATTCTTAGCCAAGAAGATCGCAGAAGAGGGCCACGATCCCTGGGCAACCATAGTCGTCGGGAACGAGCGCAGCGAAAATTTATTTAGGGATTTAGGTTTTCAAATCGTAGATAAGTGCACGTACATTGAAATATTTTAAAACCGGAATAATTTATATAAGTTGCGCGATTCAGACAATAGTTGTCATGTACCACATTTTTGGACTATGAATAATAACCTTTTTATAAAAGCACTCTCATTTTTTATGACTTAATTATCTTTCACATTGCGTGCGATTTTTTTTTTAAGTTATTTAAAGGACGCCGCGCCGCAGTGCATCATCATCTGAAAACACGTTAAAATTTCAGATTAAAATCAATCGATTGATACAAGGTTAATTGTAAATACAAAGGTCAATTTCTGTGCCTAAAGATAGAACGTTTTTATTATCAACCATCCAGGCAGACGACCGACGCGACGCGACGGTTGTGTACGGCGAGAATTCAAAAAAAATGGAAGAAGATATTTTGGAGGAGATACCCGTTGAATATCTGCCCCAACTAAAGAAGCTGTATCAGAACCAATCACCCCACGCAGACAACGTCTATTACCTTTTGCAAATTGGAATTGACTGGGCGAAGAAGAAGCCTGAAGAAAGGTATCTAAATTTTTTTGCTCCGCAAGGCGATTGGAAGTCGAGTGGAACTTTCGTACTTATCATGAAGGTAAGAAACCCCAAGCTCCTGTTTTTTTTTCCAAAATAAAGCCGTTTCGTATTCAGTTTGGCGCGGTGCATCAAGTGTTACTCTCAACCTTAGAGAAGAAGAGCGAACCGTTCTTTAGGGCCTTGACTGAAACCAAACGCATCGACTGGAAGATGAAACCGAGGATCTGCTTCCTTTTGAACGAGCGCACCCCCTGCATCTTAAAGGCCTTGGAGCACTTAAATCTGCCAAACTTGGCTATATACAACACGATTCAGTGGATGAGCAAAGAGCAAGCCTTGGCTTTTGAAATCGAGTGAGTAATTCGAAAGCCCCTTCCAATTCCAAACGAGCTTGTAGCTGTCAATTCCAGCTGTCCGGATGATGTGTACATAAAAAAGTTGGATAAGGCTTCGGCCCCCTTGATCAACGCGTTATGGCCGCATAGATCCGACGGCTCCGAGGTGTACCTGTCGGTGCTGATCGAAATGAACAACACCGCGGGGGTTTTCCTGAAAGAAAACGACGAACTCCTGGCCTGGATTCTGACCACGCAAATCGGAGGACTGGGTGTTTTGCAAACGGTCGAAAACCAGAAGCGCAAGGGCTACGCCAACTTGCTAACCAGGTACATGTCGAAGGAAATAGCCAAGGCGGGGTACAATCCGATGGCGACGGTGGTTCTCGGAAACACGGCGAGCGAGACGTTGTTCGCGAATTTGGGCTTCAAAAATATAGGCTTGTGCGCTTACGTTATAGTGGAATGATGTCAAAATGTTTCTGTAGATGTTTTAAATATAGCAAAGGAAAAAGACACCAAGTCACTTTATTTATTGGCCCTTTAAATTAGGTACGAATCTCATTTCTAACGTCAGAGATCCACGGAACAATTTTTGCAAGGATTGTAATCTTAAAGGGAGTAATGTTCACCAGAAGAAGAAGAAAAAAAAAGAAAACATTGGAGGCATTTGGACTTGCCGTTTCAAAGGCTTTAATCAACCCCATAAAATACCACGGGATTCGATTCAAAATCTGCAAGGAATTGGATTCGGCATACATACATGTGATACTGTGAATCATCTTCACCAGAAGAAAACGAAAACATTTGAGGTGTTTGGACATGCTTTTTCAAAAACCATGAGGTGGTGTTCAACCCCATAAAAGACCACAGAGACTCGATTTTGCTTACGCCTACGTCGATACCGCATCATCCTCACCAGGGGAACGTTGGGGCCATTCAGGAAGGCTCCGAATTTGCGAAAGACTTCCTAAAAGTATTAGATTCCAAGAAATATTCATTTGGGATAGACGAAGGAGTAGACTTCTTTGGAGTTAGAGTCTCCCCCGAAAAGTTATCGAAATAAGCACAATCATTAACATGCAATTCCTGAAGACCAAAGCACAAACGTTTCAGAAAGAGCTTTTAAACGCCAACGCCAAAAAGGAAGAAGCTCTTATTCAATCTGTGAAGAAAGCAATCACCAGTTCAGTGCCTTTCTGTTACAGTTGTGGAAGGTCTTGAAGCAGGAGAATAGGGAAAAGAGAGAATGAAGATTTAAAAACGGAATGGGCAAGTTCGGCCGACGATAAGAGAAACTTAGAAGAAGTTGAGAAGGGAAGAGATGAAGGGAGGCAAGTTTGAAGCTGGGAAGAAACTTGAAGGGGAAGACCAAACCAGGACAAACGTGGTCTTGAAGCAGGAGAATAGGGAAAAGAGAGAGTGAAGATTTAAAAACGGAATGGGCAAGTTGGGCCGACGATAAGAGAAACTTGGAAGGAGTTGAGAAGGGAAGAGATGAAGAGAGGCAAGTTTGAAGCTGGGAAGAAACTTGAAGGGGAAGACCAAACCAGGACAAACGTGGTCTTGAAGCAGGAGAATAGGGAAAAGAGAGAGTGAAGTTTTAAAAACGGAATGGGCAAGTTCGGCCGACGATAAGAGAAACTTGGAAGGAGTTGAGAAGGGAAGAGATGAAGAGAGGCAAGTTTGAAGCTGGGAAGAAACTTGAAGGGGAAGACCAAACCAGGACAAACGTGGTCTTGAAGCAGGAGAATAGGGAAAAGAGAGAGTGTGGATTTAAAAACGGAATGGGCAAGCTGAGCCGCCAATAAGAGAAACTTAGAAGGAGTTGAGAAGGGAAGAGATGAAGAGAGGCAAGTTTGAAGCTGGGAAGAAACTTGAAGGGGAAGACCAAACCAGGAAAGACGTGGCCTTGAAGCAGGAGAATAGGGAAAAAAGAGAGTGAAGATTTAAAAACGGAATGGGCAAGTTCGGCCGACGATAAGAGAAACTTGGAAGGAGTTGAGAAGGGAAGAGATGAAGAGAGGCAAGTTTGAAGCTGGGAAGAAACTTGAAGGGGAAGCCCAAACCAGGACAAACGTGGTCTTGAAGGAGGAGAATAGGCAAAAGAGAGAGTGAAGATTTAAAAACGGAATGGGCAAGTTCGGCCGACGATAAGAGAAACTTGGAAGGAGTTGAGAAGGGAAGAGATGAAGAAAGGCAAGTTTGAAGCTGGGAAGAAACTTGAAGGGGAAGACCAAACCAGGAAAGACGTGGCCTTAAGCAGGAGAATAGGGAAAAAAGAGAGTGAAGATTTAAAAACGGAATGGGCAAGTTCGGCCGACGATAAGAGAAACTTGGAAGGAGTTGAGAAGGGAAGAGATGAAGAGAGGCAAGTTTGAAGCTGGGAAGAAACTTGAAGGGGAAGCCCAAACCAGGACAAACGTGGTCTTGAAGCAGGAGAATAGGGAAAAGAGAGAGTGAAGATTTAAAAACGGAATGGGCAAGTTCGGCCAACGATAAGAGAAACTTAGAAGGAGTTGAGAAGGGAAGAGATGGAGAGAGGCAAGTTTGAAGCTGGGAAGAAACTTGAAGGGGTAGACCAAACCAGGATAAACGTGAAACAGTTCGACGGACAATACTTTTAACAACTAAAAAAGCAGAAGAATTTTGAATGCGTATCGTTCTTCTCTCTTGTTATTTAATTTAATATTTCCAGCCCTTCATCTTCATTGCTCTTGTATTACCTTCTCTTCGCCCTGCGTTGAGTCGCTTCCCCATCTCCGTCCATCTGCTAGATGCAAAATTTTTAAAAATTTGCATGTTAGTAGAATTTGCCGATTATTTTTTTTAACGGCCTGATTAATTAAATTTTTTGTTATACACCGCAAATTAACAATTGTGGTAGTAAGTTTATCGCCTTGCAATCTGGAAAAAAGGAAGCGCGTGTGGTTTAGGAAAACCGACGAGTTACGCGCACGTGAAAAGAAGCATTTCACGTTTTACAGCCCTCCGGAGTAAAATCTTCGGTCGTACAATGGTAAGATTGAAACGCCCGTTTTCTTCTTGTACGCGTAAGCGAATTTTCAGACTTGGTTAGAGCTAAGCACGCCAGTTAAATTCTTCAACTTCCAATCGAGCGATTACTTCTGGCCTTTGCCCGATGGTTTCCCCCCCGGATCGAGAGTGATAATCGAAGGAATCCCTAATGCTGACACATCCGAGTACGTCCTTCAAAATATTCGGGCCTTGACGCAAACCGACCTTCTTTCATTTCAGCCGCATCTTCAGCATTAATTTTTTGACCAAACTGCCAGGTGAGGGGGAAGGGGACATCGCCAACCACACCAGCGTGCGTTTTGGCGCAGGAAGCATCGTTTACAATACATTTTTATCCGACGAAAGATGGCAGAAAGAGGAACAACATCCTAATAAATCCATCAAAGCAGGAGACCCATTTAAAATCGTCATCACGTGCGACTTGACTCATTACAGTGTGAGTTAATAACCGTAGCCATAAATCTCAGCAGCTCAGATCACGTAAATGACGTTTATGTGAACTGATATGAGATTGATGGCAAAACATATTATCATATTATGACATTTCTGAATTCCTTTTCAGCTGTATATTAACGGCAACCACTTCAAGGACTTTCAACATCGTTTGTTGCCTGAAACGATACGTTGTCTGGTGATTGGTAGGAGCGTGACCGTGTCAGCTTTGACCGTCGACAGGGTAAAGGCTTTTAATTGCTTTTTCATACGAGGGGACACCAAATAATGACTCCCCCCAAGAAATGTTCGTTTCAGTTTCCCCCTCATCCATTAATTTCAGATGAAATCTACCGTCTGCCACTTGCCACGCGGCTTCAAGGAAAACGACACCGTCGTCATCAAAGGCCGGCCGAGGGTTTACCAGTCGAGGTGATCTCCACAACCATAAAAATAACTCGCGTCTTCTCGATCTGATTTTAAGCTTTTTCTTTTTTTTTTTCTTCAGCGGTGATTTCGACATTAATTTTCAAGTACGTTCACCGTACGAAACCCCCGGCGACATTCCGCTGCGTATGACCGTACGATTTGCAGAAGGGAAGGTCATCAAGAGCACGCGCAAGGCGGACGTGTGGGGGGAGCAGAAGGTCGTGCAAGATTTGTTCCTCGATCCGGATAAAGAATTCGAAATTGCAATTAGCAACAGAGATTCTTTTTTGGAGGTAACGGGGGTCTTGGAGCCTCGGGGGGTTGTTATAGAAGTGCACGCTTTTTTAATTTACAGGTGGATGTTGGTGGTAAAAAGTCGAGGTATGATGTGGGGATTCCCCAGGACGAAGTAATGTACCTGACAATTCGAGGTGATGTTCATGTGTCATCTGTTAAAGTCACCTCTGCGCTGGGTAAGGATTTAAATGTTGCGTAAACGATTTAAGTCAGGATTAAATTTAAGCCTAATAAGTAGACTGTGACTGTTACATTCTAACTAAGGATTAAATTTAAACCTGGCTTAAATCTTTTATAGTAATCCAACCTTGGGGTATTCCCATCTTGTTTTAAGCGTTAACTTCATGTTGTAATAATAGGAGATGGAGATAATCTGATAGTGTTATAGAGCAGTGAATTGACTTTAACGTTGCTTATTGATTGCAGATCAATCCCGAGGTTAACAACGAGGACGACAAGGGATCTCCTTAATTAAAACTTAATCTTAAAAAGAACATATCTGCTTGTAATGTTGAATATATATTATATGCACGTGACTGTGACTTGGCTTAATAAATATTTCAAGCTACCTTACCTATTGATTTACTTATTATGTTTTGCAATTAATTTTTAAATTTCCCGCCACTGTTGAAAAGCAGAAGACTTTGTTTCTAAATCAGGAATCTCTTTTAAGAATTTGGTTCTGATGGTCACTAAATAAATAACGACTTTTCTGATCACCTTTTACAGGTACTCGAAGTCGTTGTTCAACATTTTTGTTTTTGGGGTGTAGCAGCTCCAGCAAACTTACCCTCAAAATCATCATTTTTGCCAGCCCTTAACTTCGTTTGTAAATTGAGAATCTCCTAAAGAGTTGACTCTGACAGTCACAGTCAACAACGACTTTTCTAATCACCCTTTACAAGTACTCGAAGTCGTTGTTCAACATTGTTGTTTTTGGGGTTTAGCAAACTTATCCTCAAAATCATCATTTGTACAAGCCCTTAATGTCGTTTGTGAATCAGGAATCTCCTAAGGATTTCGTTCTGACTGTCACTGACTGCTCACCCTTTACAGGTAGCTTAAGTCTTTGCTCAACATTTTTGTTTTTGGGGGTTTAGCAACTGCCCTCAACATCATCATTTTTATCGTGCCAAACATAAGTGCCACAATTTTCTGTCATTTCAGTGAACCTTGTAGCAAGGGGTCCTAAGGGTGAGAGATGTGCATGCAGGAGGTGCATTTTAGGTGCGTATGACTGTACACATTTGAAAAAATAATTAACACATTGTCGAATCAATTATTAAATAATTTATCGCCTCGACATTTAAAGAGTGGAAACGGAAGTGGCATTCCAGACTAATTGCACGAAAACCGAACATTATCATCAATTTACATTCCCACATTTTCCTGTTGGAACAAACCGCAGTGAAAAAAGAAACAATTAGGTGTACTTTTTTCCCGCACTAGTTCTCTAGTTGCCTTTGATCTTTGATCGAACGATTTCAGATGAAGGGTTGCACTTGGCCTTTACCCGACGGGTTTCCCCCGGGATCAAGAGCGACCATCAAAGGAATTCCCATCTCAGACACATCCGAGTAAGTTTCGGTTACAATTCTCTTGCTCGTTGCAGTTTTTGGGCTTTCAGAAAAGTCTTCGCCGTCAACTTTGTATCGGAATTACCATACCAAGAAGGGGACATCGCCTACCACGCCTCTTTTCGTTACGGCGAGCGATACCTCGTCAACAACTCGTCCATAAAATGCAAGGGATTCCAGTGCCAGGAAAAGCACCAGAAACTCCCCGTTTTTCCAGGAGAACCCTTCGAGATTGCCGTCGTCTGTGAAACGACACATTTCAGCGTAAGCCAAAAACCATCCCCAAACATCAAGATTAATTAATTTAATTCCGATGCATTTTAGTTGTACATAAATGGCAATCACTTCAGTGACTTTCAGCATCGCGTGCCATTTAGAATCATAAAAGGCCTGACGGTTGTTGGAAGCGTGAAAATCACGTCCGTGCAAGTGGAGAAGGTAAACACATTTAAATTTTTTTTTTTTTAATTTTATTTCTCATTTGATTTCAGGTTAAATTTACGGATTGGCCCTTGCCACGCGGTTTCCGCCACGGCGCCGTGGTTACCATTACTGGTTTTCTATTGGACGACAGTCAGAGGTTCATTATCATTACTGATGCCGTAAAATTAAGCGCCACTTTCGTTTGGTTTCAGTGAGGAATTTGAAATTCATTTCCGAAATTATTCCCCGCACGACAGTCCACCTGGTGCTGACATTCCGTTTAGAATGGCGGTGCGATTTAAGCAGGAGGAGATTCTGAACAACACGTTCGAATCGAACGCGTGGGGAAAGGAAGAGATCCAGAAGGTTCTCTTTCAAGTTGGAAAACAGTTTAAAATTGTGATCATCAACGAGAATTCTTTCTTTAAGGTGATGATTGGGAGAGGGGGGGGGATTGCAAGGATGGGGTAAAATTGGATGTTGCAGGTGATCGCGAACAACGCTGAGTACACATACAACCAAAGAATCCCTCACGAAAATATAAAGCACCTGACAATTCGAGATGAGGTTGGCATTTCATCCGTTCACGTCACCCCTTCGAAGGTATTTGTTTTTATTTAAATTTTTCTTTTCTTCGAGGGTTACTAAAATACTGATTGTGAATTAATTACAGCTCCGCCCCAAGGTAGACTCCGAACTGCGAAGAGGACTCTCACAAACTAACCTTGTATAAGTACTTGCTTGTAATTAATTTTAAATAAAAGCTTGCACTTATCGGACGTTTTAATATCTTATGTCTTTCTTTATTTAATTTTTTGAATGTTGCGAACGAGCATGTTTCCGGTGGTATCAGTAGTTTCATCAAATGTGTAGGCATGGTTGCCTGACTTTCCGGCAAGAACAAGAGCCATCTTCAGCTTTAAAATAGAATCTGCTATCCCTTGCTTGCTATTTTAATAGAATCTTCCGTCTGTTTAATAGAGGATGATTCTTTAACAAGTTCCATTAAGTTGACGTGTCCTTTCCCGCCGGTTACTTAGGCAACCATACCTACAGATTTGAAACACGGAGGTCCCTAATCGGTAAAAACCGATTTAAAACATCGCGGGAATTAATTTCATTTGCCTCGGAGGTAAGAGATTAGGCATCGCAAGTGAGATAGCCGTAATTATTGCAATCGGTGGGAAATTTCAGAAAACGGAAGAGGAAGCGGTTTCAAAAAATAAAAAAAGAAAAATTACGCGAATTAAATAAAAGCCAAACGTTACCATCGATTCGCATTCGCGCAGTTCACGCCGCGGTTTTAATCGTAAAATGGTAAGCGATTTTTAATTCAACTTAATTTTTTTCTTTAACTTTGTTCCGGTATTATAAATGAAAGTTGACTTTAACTTCCAGTTTATTGTCATAACAACAACTGGAATAAACCAATAGTTAAAGCTAACTTGCCTTTATAATACCCGATTTCTTCACCTCTTGATAAATTTATCTACCAGGTAAGGTCCTCGGAAACTATTATCGATACAATGGTTTTCAAGGATAATACCAGGCAGATAAATTTATCTGGAGGTAAAGAAATCGGGCTTTAATCAGTTAATAATTTTAGGCAAATGGTTACGTATTCCCTCTACCTGACGGCTTTCTTCCGGGGTCGAGGGCGATTATCAAAGGAGTCCCCCTTGTTGAGACCCCCGAGTAGGTTTCTGCAGTTTTTTTTTTTTTGCTCGAGCTTGTACACCAGCATTTCCGATTTCAGCAAAATCTTCGGGATCAGTTTCTTAACCAAATCGCCATGGATCGGAAAAGGACTTTGCGCCTTCGAGGCAGGTTTTCATTACGAAGAAGGATACCTCGAAACCTGCGAGAAACGCTTTCGAGGTATGCCCATCAACGCAGGAAGCCCATTCAAGATTGTCATCGTGTGCGAAGCGACTTACTTCAGTGTAAATCAGGGAAGTTTTAACCCTCGATTATTATTGGTACTAATTTGTTTTTAGTTGCACATCGACGGCAACCACTTCGGCGACTTTCAGCATCAAGGTTCGCTTGAGACGATCGAATGTTTAAGGGTTGCCGCAAGCGTCAAAGTAACGTCCGTTTCGGTCGAGAGGGTAAGAATCCTTTCGGTTTCCTTTTTCCTTCCCTGCTTCGAAGAATTTTTCGTTTCAGATTAAATTCATAAACTGGCCCTTGCCGAACGGTTTTAAAGCGGGCGACACGCTTGCGATTCGTGGTCTTCCAGGGACTAAGACCTTGAGGTTCATTGATATCATCGGTTTTCCTCCACGTTCGCTGACGACCGCGACTGAGGGGTTTCCTCCAAATTCGCTGGTCGTTCGTGACCGTGACTGCGACCGAGCGCTGACGTATCAGTGTAAATTCAGAATTCTTGAACTTGAAGGAAACCCGGCGTAGACGAGAGCGACGCGTCGCCGTCGTTGGCGACTTGCGAACGTGGAGGAAAATCGGGCTTATAAAGCATTTAACGTCGAATTCAAATTTTTTCAGCGATGAATTTGATATCCTCTTTCAAAACGCTTCATCTTCTTCTTCTTCTTCCAACAAGATGCAACCCACTGATTCTGACATTCCCCTAAACATAACCGTACGATTTAAGAAAGGCGACATGGTTAACAACACGTACGAATCTAAGACCTGGGGGAAAAAGGAAATCCACCAGAAGCTAAACCTTTGGCAGGGAAACGAATTCGAAATCGCCGTTGGCAACAGAGAAACCTACTTTAAGGTGAGGTCGATTGTCGCAGTTAAGATGATTGGCTCCATGGAATTTGTTGTTGGTCGTTGCAGGTGTTTGTGAATGACAAGGAGTTTTGCACGTATGACATGCGCATCCCTTACAACAAAATAGGGCGCCTGGTAATTCGAGATAACGTTAACGTTTCGTCGGTTGCGCACGCTTCAACGAAGGTAAGATTGAGTTGACCTTTAAAAGCTATTCTTTATGAAACACCTAATTATAGATAGACCCCAAGAACGACGACTCTTAACTTCTCAACCTGGACGTAACATGAATGAATTTATTAAATATACCATAAAGCTTCGTTCTGTAAAAAAAAAAAATATTGTGTTTCTTTCCCCCTATTCAATCCTTCCTCAGCGCTTCCTCGCGTAAAAAAAAATTGAGCAAACAAATAAAAACGTTTGTTAAAGTTAAGCATACCAGATGGTTGCATTGTGTTTGTTTTGTGTTGTTATGCTTTGCAGATCCCTTGAGGCCGGCCCTGATCAAACACTTCTGCTTTATTTATTGGGTGGCTTTAAATTATTAAAACGAAACTAATCCGGATACCCACACGCAATGACGACCTTTTTTTTCCTTATACACTCATAAATCAAGTACTTTAGTGCTTTATGTATTGCACCTAAGGTAATCTCAATAACAACATACGGGTTGTTGAATCAAACTGGAATCATAGAATTTCAATGAGTATTTGCTATGTTCTCGCTTTCGAACTACAACCAGTACATCGATGCATTATTATTTTTTCTTTTTGTACACTGACAAATCATTTTGTGTGAATTACGGTGACGTGTATCTCGAGTTTTATCATTTTTTAAATTTTCGATGACCTTACTGTGATTTGATTAAACCCGACGAAGATAGCGCGCAATCAATTTCACATACACACACACACGCGTTTTTGTTGTATAATAACATTAATAACAGTACTCGAGCTATACATACGTCAGATTGTGTTATACTTAAACGTACAAGTTGATACGTAACGGATCGTGATCGCAGAGGAATAAATATTGGTGGGTTCGCGTCGTCGCTTCCGTTAGTTTTGAATTGACGCAGCAGAAGACGGAACACCATGAACCGGTTCCTGATACTGTTGGTTTTCGTGTTGGTCTGTTTTGGTCTGCTGGAATGTTGGATTGTAAACCCGGGACCGAAGGTGATCGCGACCAAGGGGGAAGTCTGGCCGAAACCGCAATCGCAAGAAAAGTACGATTCCTTTTATACGATCAGCGATTCGACTTTTGACTTCAATGTAAGTGGCACCTTATCAGTAATTTAAATATTAAACTCGGTCACCTCAAATCGAAAGCTAGTAGGAAAACGAGCCACCATAGAAAAGAAAGTTGCTGTAACAATCACGTGTACTTGTCAAAAGTGACCACTTAAATAAAATAAATATCGCATTGCCTTTTTTTTTAAGATAACTCATGCATTTCTTTATCTTGTTGTTATTACAGTGGTTATTATTAATCTGTTTTCGAGCACATGTCGATTGAAAAGCATGTACAATCAGAATTAAGTTTGCTTGATCGTATACTTATAATCGGGATGAATAAGGCCACGCATTCACACTTTACTTTTAATCCTGACTGTACCTATACATTAAAAATACCAATCAAAATTAATAAATTACTTATTTTATTTAATGACTTATTAATAATTATTGTTTTATGCAAGGATGGTTCACTAAGTATTGATTGTTTTATACAAGGGTGATTCAATAAGGATGGTTCACTAATAAGTATTAAACGTAATTCATCAACTCAGATTGTATTGCTCAACTTAATCGCCTGGAAGGCTCATTAGATGTTGCTGTTATTATGTGCTGTATTTTAGGTTGTCTCTGAAACTTGTTTCATTCTACAAAAGGCCATCAGAAGATACAAGCACATACTATTTAAATCAAACGCTATCGCGCGTCAGACAAAAAGATTCAAGAGTTCTTCTTCACACCTCGAGGAAAGCACGAAGTATTTAGGACCCTTAAGGACCCTCGACGTTAAGTTGCTGCAGGCCTGCAGGGACGATGAATATCCATCGGTTAACATGGACGAAAAATGTAACACACAAAAAAAAATCTTTCCTGTTTTAACCGGCTGCTTCCTTTCAGACGCCCTTAAAATCCCCGAAAACGTCGGGGAAACCCCTGTCCTATCGGCTTCGTCGATTTGGGGGATCCTGAGGGGCTTGGAAACGTTCTCCCAGTTGATCCACCCGTCCAAAGATGAGACCACCGTGAGTACCACCTTCTCAAATTTGATGAACTTCTTCCTCCTGATCGCATCCCGTTCGCTTTTAGTTAGTTGTAAACGCGACGAAAATTAATGACTTTCCACGTTTTGCACACAGAGGTCTTTTGCTAGACACGTCGAGGCATTACCTGCCGGTGGATGTGATTTTAAAAAATCTGGACGCCATGTCTTACAATAAAATGAACGTGTTCCATTGGCACATCGTAGATGACCAGAGCTTTCCGTACCAGAGTCCCGTGTTTCCTGAATTAAGGTACCACTGTAATGATGATGATGATGGTCATGATGATACGACGACATGTTTTTAGTGATGCAGGTGCTTACCATCCGGTTAAAAAAATTTACACCCCGAACAATGTAAGGAAAATAATCGAGAACGCAAGGTTGAGGGGCGTACGCGTGGTTCCGGAATTCGATACCCCAGGTAACAAAAACCTTGTAATCGTGTCTTGGTTTGTTATTGGAATTATTTCAGGGCACACGAGGTCTTGGGGGGAAGGAATTCCAGAGCTGCTGACCGCTTGCTTTAAAGATGGGGTCGCCACTGGCCAATTTGGGCCGATGGATCCATCTCGTCCTTTCACATTTTCGTTCTTGGATACGTTTTTCGATGAGATTAACCGGACTTTTCCGGATAAATACGTTCACCTTGGCGGAGATGAGGTTCCATTTGATTGTTGGTACGGAACACAATTTAATAAATTTAATTCTTTTCCCCCAGGTCGTACCATTTCCCTTTCCTTTGTCTTCCCCATCGAACGGAACGGAACGGTACGGAAGACAATTTTATAAATTTAATTCTTTTCCCCCAGGTCGTACCATTTCCCTTTCCTTTGTCTTCCCCAATGCTTCACTTCTTCTCTCCAGGTCTTTCTTAGTTTCCATCTTCTATTCCTTCATTTGTAGTTATTTAATCTAATCGCATTTATTCTTTCTTCCCCTGCCAAATCAAATCTTCTTTAAAGTCACTTCTTGATTTTCTAGGGAAAGCAACGCAGATGTTAACAACTTCATGGCCTCCCTGAATATCTCCGGGGACTACAGGGCCTTAGAAAGGTATTTCATGGAAAAATTGCTGGGTATAATAACCGAAAAGGCTCTGACGTCGATTGTTTGGGAAGAAGTGTTCCTGTCCGGCACGAAAATGGAAAACGACACCACCGTGCAGGTCTGGCTCGGCGGATACGAATCGCTGAGAAACGTAAATCTTCCATTTCTTAATTTAATCCGGGGCGTCCGTTTCAAAACGCCACCCCCCCAACACTTTAGAGTAGGCAACCCATCGTTCAAATCAGAAGCGACTTCGCGCTTTCATAACATTCCGTTTTGCACGGAAGTAGGATGGGTTGCCTATTTCCAATTTTTAAGGCGCCGCATCTTGTATCTACATTTAATTCTGTATTCCACGTGATCTACGTTGTACTAATTAAACCAAGTAACGTATCCAACAATCGAATATAAGCCTACACTACATTTTCTAATGATGCCAATTAAGTGTATTCTTGGCTGTTTGACTGTCGCGTCGGGGAATAACTTGGTCACGTGAAATACACTCAATTATGATGAAGACTTTCTATGTACCAAAGAAGGGAGTACTCATATATATTTTAGGTCACTGGTAGTGGTAAAAATGCCCTTCTTTCTTCGTGCTGGTACTTGGACCACTTAAACAGCGGAGGAGACTGGTCAAAGTTTTACGAGTGCGATCCGGAGGACTTCGGTGGAAGCGAGGAGGAATTCAAATTGATTCTGGGGGGTGAAGCGTGTATGTGGGGTGAGGTCGTGAATCGTCACAACGCCCTCTCGAGGATCTGGCCCCGGGCTAGCGCAATCGCCGAGAAGCTGTGGTCTCCTCACAAGGCCGACACCTTCGAGGAAGCCCAGAAGAGGATGGAGGAGCACGCGTGCAGGATGAGCGCCAGGAATATTCCCGCCCAACCTCCAAACGGTCCAGGGTTTTGTTTGGATTAAACTTTGAATTTTTAATTAGGTTTATTATTTTCTTTAATTCGCCTTAAATCAAAATCCGTAATTTGAGAAACTTAAAAGTGAGCGCCAAATTAGTTGCAATCTCCTTACGTAGAAAAAACAAAGGACGAACATTAACCAATTGTAAGGTAAGTTTCACTCTTAGAATGCAGTACGATCCTTATGGAGAATTCGGAGAGATAAGGATGGCGTTATTGAAAAACGACGTGCGATGGAAAGGGAGGCATACACCCGTACTGCACACTAAGGTTGAAACGCACTGTAGGTATATGACTTTCAAATCTTTTCTGTTCGCTCTGTACATTTTATAATAAACATGAGAGGACGAAAGCCTGCATATTTTTATTTAAAATTAAAATCGTAGTAATTTTTTTTAATACGAGTCACACTCAATTCAAATTGAAGCATTTCTTCAGAGGACAGAATAGTTTTGACAATAATTCCTGTTCCTCCTGCAATGGTTTCAATTTTGGCGGTTTTTTTTTTTGTATTTCTTAGCAAATGAGAAATACACTTGTTTTGTTTGATAATTTTTCATTAACAGAAAAACTTATTTTTAATGATTTATGGATGTGTTTAAATAAGGGTAAGTTCGGTCATTCACGATCGTGAACAATCAAAAGTGTGAGGGAGAACAATTCCGTATCGCTGCAGGCTAGAGTGAGAGAAAGAAACACTCCAAGCATACACGCGAACTCACCTTACGACAGTGTTGCTAACTTAGAGAAAAAGTTGGGAGTATGGTTGGCAGGAGGGTTCGGAAACAAACTGTCATTTTTGTTATGGCGTTTTCGGACTGACTGTTCTTGACTGCTCTGAGAGTATCTCCATCCTCTGTTTTTACATGAGGTTAAAACAATATGAGTCGAAAACGCCATTAGTAATTTCCGATTTCAGGGTTGCCAGATTTGGGGCGAAATTCCGCCATTTGGGCTACGTTTTAGAAATATGTATTTGGCGTTTAAAAATTTTGTTTATCGCCTGATGCATGATTTGGGCTACTTTTGTTGGAAACTCAACAAAATTCTGCATTTTAAGATAAATCGTGGAACAAAAGTGGGTACACCACTGGCCAAAAATTTGAAAGCGCAGAGTCGATGCAAAGAAAAAATATACAATGCGATCAAAAGCGACTGTCACTTCAGGTTCCTATAATTTTCGTTTCTTTGTTCATTTAATATCATTTCTCTCTCCTTTGTTTTTTGTTTGTTTTAAGTTGCATTTCGTTCACAGTTCATTCGTTTTGTCATTTTGTCTCTTGACAGTTTCTTTCGGAGAATAGCCGTTTTTTAATTTCGTCGTTCCTTTCTTTTTTTTTCATTTTTTTTATCGTAAGTATTGACATTTTTATAAAAAAAATTCTTGCAAATCGTTTCCGATTACAGTGAAACCCCCAAGCGGGCTCTAATGCAATGGGCGCGTTCAGCGGACGCTCGGCGGCTGAATTGCTTACTCAGCAATCGTTCAGCGTTCGTTCGTGACAAACGACTGCTGAGTAAGTAACTCAGCCGCTGAGCGTCCGCTGAACGCGCCCAATGTAAGGTCACAAAGCGTTCGCGTCAGTTTAATAATTCTTTATAGTGGGCGCCCGCGGATTATATGCGGTACAGCGGACCGCTTGAGTACTGCTAACGAGTTCCACGAAAGCGCTTGCTCTCTCCGCACTTGTTTGTTTGCCTGACTCCTTGGAATGTCATTTTATTACTGACGACTTCAAAATGGCGAAGCGCCTTCCCCTCACGTCACTCAGAAGAATCATTCCACACGCTGAAGTACGCGAAAATAAACTGCTTTAAATAACAGGATAATGTGACAGACACATTTGAATGGGCTACGTATGACGTCACAACTTGCATGAAATTTTACACCAAGTGCAGAAAATGTTAGAGATACGAGGAAGAGAATTTTAAAAACAAGTAATCCGACAAGTTTGAATGAACATTTTCATGAAATATAAATATAATTAGAGATGGGTCAATTAATGAACATTGAAAGCACCCATATGGGTGCATTCGCCAGAATGCGTACATGAATGTACCGGGTGCGTTCAAAAATTTAAATTTCCCGCGCAAATCGAAGGAGAAATAACCTTTTCTTCATACTATTGCATTGTTTACAGGTGGTTTACAGGGTTTAATGTTTCATAGTGTGTGGTGAATAGCTGAATAGTTTAAGCGATAGCTTTATAGCTTAGAATCTGAAAAAAATGAGTAAGTTTTTGAAATTAATGTTACAAAATAATCGTCTAGCGATAGTCCGTACAAAATATATTATATTTGGTGTCATTTTGAAGCATTTTTTATGTCTTATGTAAATGTTGGCAACCGGGCAATGCACTCAATGCACCGGGTGCATTGTGGGTGCATTCCTTGATTCCACCGGTGCAAACGATTGCATCGGGTGGAATCCCATCTCTAGTTTCAGTAAAATGAAGTAAAATGTGAATTTTTTTTCTTAAAAGTTCTTGTTTTCAGTTTTCTCTAAAATTGCGCTTCACTTTTAACCCCCAACCCCCCTAATGTTCTTCACTTTTAACCCCCAACCCCCCTAATGTTAAGAGATTTGATGATTTGAAGTTGTCTTCTTTACGTCACATTTTCAGATTGATTGAGTTGGTAACGTAAACTAAGCAAATGTACACTGAAATTAAAAAAAATCAATATTCACTCAACAAACATGAAATTTTCGTTGCTATTATTATTATTATTATTATTACTTGCTTTTGTAATTAAGATAATTAAAAGGAAAAATCGAATTGAAAGAAATTCGGTTGGCAACACTGCTAAAATTGACAGTTGTCAGTCTGAAAAAAAGAAATATTATTATTAAAAATGGCGTCTGTTATTCTTCGTTCTTGTAAATCGTTTCCGAAAAACGCGAGCGTAAAGCAGTATGTATCTTTAATTTGAATCCAAATTGTTTCGTTTTCACGCAAAGCACTTTCGTTAACCTCACTTTTAGAGCCGCGGCCAGTATTTCGACGTCAGCGGCCAGATGGGCCGAAGACGTCGATGCGGCCGCCAAGAAAAAGGAAGTTCCACAGGTAAAGCACGATTTGGCGTTATTGAACCCCGACGAAATAGAGCACAGACGTCGCCTGCAAGGTTACATAACAGTGCGAGAACCTGTAAGTAAAGGCAAGTTTAATATCGGAACCGAAGTTACATCCTTGCTTCGCTTTCAGGCGAACATAAGCGCAATTACCGGGGTGCCTGACGAGCACATCAAGGAACGCAGAGTGCGTATTTACGAACCCCCTAAGAATTGTATGCAGAGCGGCACCAATAACATCGGGTATTGGGAGATTGATTTCGAAACTAGGGAGCGATGGGAAAACCCTTTAATGGGCTGGTGTTCGAAGTAAGTAACTGTATTTAATTCGATTTAGGAACTTGTTAATTAAATGCAAGTTCACCTAATTTTTGGTAATACCGACTTTGCCACAGCAGTAACCAGTGGCAGCTCGTTGGGATGGGCAAGATGGGCAGTGTCCAACCTGTTCTATATTCAATATTTAATTCTGTACAAGTTGGGACAGTCCCGCAAAACAAATTTATTTGGAAAATGCATCCACCTTCCCCTTCTGCAGTTGTTGCCCACCCGCAGTAAATCATCACGAGCCGCTACTGGCAGTAACTCTGTTAGCATTACCTTCAAAATGGCTAATCTAAACGTTAATGAGCAGTTTAATTTAAAATATAACACAAAAAGTTATTTTTATTTACTGTTTTCTGGAAGAATTTAATTGCATGATGATCAGTTCTTATAATAATAGTCATAAGAGTAAATTAAAGTGCGTAAGTAACCTGCAGATTTCAATTTAATTCTTGTTATAAAGTAACTCTCGCAGTAAGTACGTGACGTGATAATCCAACTAACTTTTCAGCTCTGATCCGTTATCAAATGTGAAAGTCGAGTTCGCCACCAAGGAAGAGGCTATACAACACTGCGAGAAGAACGGTTGGAAGTGGTTCGTCCAGGAAAAGACCACAAAACCAATGAGGCCCAAGTCGTACGGCGTTAATTTCTCTTGGAATAAACGTACGCGTGTCTCAACTAAATAATCTGATTAACAAATTATAATAAAAAATAGATAACTGTTTGTATTAATTGTAAATAGAAAGAGGAAAAAAAAGAAAACTGTAATATATCTCTTGGTGTGTTAATACAAGTATATAAGGAAAACTAATTTGTGTTTTTATTGAAATTGTTTTATTTTTTTACATTTCCATGAAGAGTTTGTTTGGGTACTATGGAAGACAGCTTGGCCTACAGAAAAGACAAATGACTTTCGTTTGGGGTAATGGGTTGGGTTGGTCGAGTTTTGGGTCCTTCAGTTAAAATAAGAAAAGCTTTCTCTAAAGTGTAAATCGAACCTCAACGACCTTGCAGCGCGTTTTGATTTAATGTAGAGTGTAAAGAGAAGATTTTTTTTTAACATTTTCGCTCACTATTTTTAATTGAAAAATATTTCAAAGCTAACAGGAACATTTTAATTTATAAACTCATTTACTCAACGACAAATAATGAATGTCTTTTGTGATGAAATTAATCAATAATTTAGGGCCTGAAATACCTTTTTAAAATCGACCAATATAGTTTCCCCTTTTGGCCAAAAGATGGCACTCTAATGATTCCTAAAGTTAAAGTAAAAAAGGTGAAATGAGAACGTCAACGAACCAACGTCAATTTTGTAAAATTCGACTAAAATAATTTTCCATTATGCTCAAGAGATGGCGCTCTAATTAAAAATGATTATTAAAATAAAATATTTTGAAGCTAAAATTTAAAGTGAAGATGAGAACGTCACCGATGAAATGTGTTTTAAAATTCCGTTAAGGTGTTCTCCTTTTTAACCAAGAGATGGAGCACTAAATGAAGATGACATCTCCTTTCGTTTTTCTTGAAAATGATTTTAAAGAAAGCATTTTTTAAAGAAAACAGATAAAATAGATGAGGTGAGAATTCCAACGATGAAATATACCTGTTAAAAATTGATTAATATAGTTTTCTTTCTTGGTCAAAAGATGGCGCTCAATTGATACCTGGCGCGCTTTGATTCAACATTTCCGATTTATTTACGAAAATAATTACTTTGGCTGAGGATATTAAGTGAAATCTTGTTCTCGAAGGCGCTTTAAATAATTCAATACGACGCATTTCGTTTTGACTTTGGACTTCCTTGAAAAATAACTGATCATTAGAAATATGCAGAATGCATTATTTGTCTATCCCTACGCTGAACGCAGGAGTGCATGAAAATCTTTCGGGAGTTCAAGAATACCACCGCACGCTATTGGGGCTTCCGGAACTGTTTCACACTGCAATCTTCAGCTGGGAGAATTTCCTTGGCGACCTTAGTTTTATTTTTTTGTGATCAACCAACGTCTCCATTCGAGCTAGTATCGGGACAGCTGTTGAGGAAACAACGCCAGGTAACTTCACTGTCCAGGAGTCTGTTACGGTTTGGAAAACCGCTTTCGAGGTCACGCTGTATACATGTAAATTATTCCTGAAAAGTGCAAAAACCGCGATTCATCTCCCTACATTCGTTATCTATGTTTCTTTTGCATTCAAATCGCCGCGCCGCGCCGCTGTCGGTATTCTTTGAAATCATCTTATTGTGTGTGTTGGTAGACATCAGAGTATCTGAAAATATCAAAGTGGCATAGACGGGTACGATTTATGACTTTCAATCGTAAACACCTGCTGTATGTCGCAGAAAACAAACGCATTACGCCGCCTTTGCGCTCTGGGTGCAGCCTGCTGTTTGTTTTGGCGAATATTATTCGCGGACGGTCCTCTTAAAGTGTACGGTTCTGCGTATTCGCGAGTTCAAAGGAAAACGCGAAAGCCGTAAATATCAATTACCCCGGCTTCGTTTACATTAGCCAGCCCAGACGCTTGTGAACGATACCGCAGTCTGTTGATCGGTTTGTTTACATTCCTAAATTTATTGCTAAATTCGTAGTGTTTCATACCTTTTGTTTTACTCTTATTTTATTGGATTTGTTTTGATTTGCTGTCACGAGATTTTCAATTCGTGCATGCAGTTCTTTACCTCGAAAGGAGGGTACTGTCAGTTTCGGCTTTATTAACGCGCGATGTGCTTGGAGCACGCTGAGTCTTTCTCGTGGTGTCTCCAGCACCTGATCGGCGTTGTTTCGCATGTGTTCGTCCAGGGGACGATACACAATTTTGGTTCTCGTGAAGAACCTCGGTGAACGACAATGCGTTGGTTTTGACATGGTGCTGGAGGACAGAAACTCTTCGGAGTTATCTCAGCCTCGTTCCTGACGTTCAGGACAGGGATGTTTACGACTGTCGCTTTCTCTTTTTTAGTGCATATTACTATTTTAACTTTTCTTTAAAGCAAGTGACGGATCCTCGATTCGTTGAATAAATTCCTTTGAGCATGTCCTACTTGTTAACATTTTTGATAAAACAGTTGCAATAGTGTTTTAAATTTTAAGGGTGCGCACACAAGGTTGATGTACCACGATGCCGTGGTGGTCATGAGTTGCTGTTACTAAAGTTGTTGTATAAATTGATTTATTTTTTATTGATCCTCTGATATATTTATTTTTGCACGATATGTTTAGAAACAAAAAAAGCGCCATCAATTAATAACAAGAATCAAATTTCGGGAATTCCCTTGTTTCGTAATTCGCAAAATTTTGTCTCGCCCGAGCTGCATAATTACTATTCCTGTCCTGATAAAATTCTTCGAAGCAAACACGCGATGTTTTCCCGAGTTGTTAAACGAATAAATAAAGATAATTCAGTACAGTCCAGCGTGCGAAAGAAGTAGCACTGCAAACAAGTTCCAGCAAACGAATTACTTAGCTTTAAAGTTGTTTTACAGAATGTTGACCTGGTTTTGGTGTCTTGTCGTCTTCGACGTATTCGCATACGTCTTCACGTGCCATACATTCAACAACACAGAAGTGAATACGATAACCGACCTCGGGCAACACTTGAAGGTAAAAGTAACCGGCTGTGTAGAACGACGAGCTTTTAATGATACCACGGTAGTCGACGTAGATATTAACAAACAGAATCTTCCGATAGTGATGAAAGATTCCATAAGACATTTGACGAAGTTAAAGTCAATAACAATAAGAAATAACAACCTGGCTAAAGTCGAGCCCTCGACATTCAGGAACGTGCCAAGATTGGCGAGGATCGAAATTTACGGAACGAAATTAGTTGAGCTGCCCAGGGGCTTCTTCAACAACACGGTGGCCCTCGAGGAAATTTCCTTGCACCACAACAAGATCGATTTCATCGAGGACAACACGTTTTCAGACTTGGAGAACCTAAAAACTCTAAATCTATCCTACAATAGGCTAGAACAAATCAGCAGAAACTGGTATTTTGAATTGACCACCTTAACAACGATTGACCTACAGCGCAATTTAATCAAGGCGATTCCACGCAAGGCTTTCACCCACTTGCGCAATTTAAGCTACATTTCTTTGGACCACAACGAAATAAGCAGCATCCAACCGAACGCCTTCGATGGTTTAAAAAAAGTGCGCTTCTTAGGGCTAACGCATAATCGATTGAGGTCGGTGGACGGGAGGGTGTTCCCCGATACCATGACCGTCGAGTTTTTGTTCATCGAGGGGAACAAGTTGAATTTCCTCCCGGCCAAGATTCTGCAGAAGCTCAAGGCCGTAGCGACCAACGGAAATCCTTGGAAGTGCCCCTGCATGCGGTACATAACAAAGCATTTGAATACAATGCGTTCTCCAGAGTGTGACAACCTGTACATTCCGATTTGCATCGAGCCAAGCCCCGAGACTTCCGTCTGCGAAGAAACCGAAGATGACGAGGTCAGCAGTACCTTTTATAAACACGTGAACCAGTACAGGGATAAACCAGAAGGTCAATGTGTTCAGTACAATTAAACTAAGTAATGATGTAAATATTTCATGAATACAGATCAGTTTGTCAAATTATGTTGATTATTCTTGCGTAAACTTTCCTGTGGTTCGCGCTTATTGCAATATATTCGTCATTGTCTCTTGCTCGAGAGCGACTATGAAAGAAAGCGCCTCCTGTAAAGCCCCGAAGTTTTCTCCTCCTGTGAATAATATCAAAGTAACGAAAGACGGCTTAACAGAATCATATCAATCAAATAATAATAATATCAAATAGTTTAGAACAGAAAAAACAAAACAAAAAAAAAAGGTTTTTGTTAATTATTGTTACTGGCGGAAATGTTGTGACAATAATTTCGTTGCGGTTGTCTTTGACAGTAAAGTTAGGTTAGGACAATCATTTGTGTTATGTTGACTATTTTTTGTTTTAAATTTGTGAAATAAAAAGTTTCTTAGCGTTTTCTTTTAAATTAAAAAAAGAAAAACAAAACATAATCGAGTGATGTAACATAGTTAAAATCAATTTTGTTGAATGTAGGTACTTGCCCCCTTGTTGACGTGTACGCTCCGCACGTGATTTGAATCAGTTGTTTCAACTTTACTCACACGGTACTCAAAAAATAACACGAACAGAAAAACAAAAGAAAAATCACCAACTTTGGACAGTCGAGTTTCGATTTTCGGTGTTTCTAACAAAAAAGAAAAAAACAAAAACAAAACAAAAGAAACACGACTATCCTCGCCTAGATAGGGGAGCAGACGGGAATTTTCTTTTTAATCGAGTTTCTATGTGCTTACCAAAATGTAAAGGACGGGGTGAACAAGAAACAAAAGAAAAACGACCACTGTCGGATGGCGGTGAGAAATGTTTTCTTTTTTTTCGGATTTCTAACAAAAAAAAAACGATATTTCTAACAAGAAACAACAGAAAATCGACTCTCATCCAGTGTACTATGAGAAACGTTTTAATCGGACTTCGATTTATCAAAATATAAAGACGAAGAACAAAAAAAAAAACAAAAACAAAAACAGAAACATTATAAATAAGACAGGTGGGACATGTAGTTTTTTCGTCGAGTTTCGATACTTCTGACAAAAAGAAACAAAAGAAATTCAATTCGATGTCATTTGTTTCAATTTTCTTTCTTTTTTGTCTTTTTGTTCTGGTGCCTAACAAAAAAAAAAACGATACGATATTTGCAACTTAATCAAATTTCGATATAGCAAAATAAGATGCACGAAAAACAAAAGAAAAAGATGACCTTTACTGAATAAATTCTTCTTTACTGAATAAATTCTGGGCATTCCAATGTTGTTTGTTTCATTTTTTTTTGTTTGTGATTTTTCACTATTCTTTTTTCTATAAAATTATTAAAATAAAATGCACGAAAAACAAAAGAAAGGCGACGATGTCGTTTGTTTCTATTTTTTTCTTTTTGTTTGTGTTTTTCTCTCTATTTTTTTTTTCTATAAAATTATTAAAAATTAAAATGAGATGTACGAAAAACAAAAGACAAGCGACCATCACTAGATAAACTGTGGGCTTTTATTTGAGTTTTTTTTCCCATCAAACTATTTTCTCTTTTTCTATAAAATTATTTTTCTTGCAGTTTCTGTTTTAATTTAATTAATCCTCTTTGATAATTCATTTAAATTATTTTATTTATTGAATGAAGTCTTTTGAGCTTCTGTTCATGTCAGTCTGGAGGATTCTTAGTATTCCGGCGGCGTTTGTTTTAGTTTTCTTTTGTTTTTTTTTTTTCTCTCTGTCGAAATATTATATCCAATCTTTTATTTTTTTAATTACTAGACACTATTATTTTTATTCGTTTTCGGTCGCCGAATGAAATCGTGCACCTTTTGTTTTTTGTTCACGAAGTTCTACAGATATCCATTTGTTTTTTGTTCATTCTGTTCTTATTGATGCCGTTTGTTTCGAATTTCTTCTGTTCTTTTTCTGTCTAGTTTTCTTTATGGTCGTTTAATTTCATCTGCGTCTGTTTCTTTATTTTTGATTAAATTTTTCATTTTCTAACGTTTTTCAATTCGATTTGATTCATTCTCCGCCGAATGAAATCGTCGATCTTTTGTTTTGCTGCTCATGTCAATCCACATTCATTTGTTTTTGTTTATCGTCATTCTATTCTTATTGTTTTGACGGCGTTTGATTCAATTCAATTTCGTTCATTCTCCGCCGAATAAAATCGTCGATCTTTTGTTTTGCTGCTCACGTCATTCTACGTTCATTTGTTTTTGTTTATCGTCATTCTAATCTTATTGTTTTGACGGCGTTTGATTCAATTTAATTTCGTTCATTCTCCGCCGAATAAAATCGTCGATCTTTTGTTTTGCTGCTCACGTCATTCTACATTCATTTGTTTTTTTTTTTTCTTCGTCAGTCTATTCTTATTATCGTGGCGTCGTTTGGTTCATCTTTCTTTTGTGCTTTTCTTTTTCTTTGCGATGTTTTTTTAGTCAATTTTATTCATATCCGTGGAACGTCGAATAAATTCGTAAATCTTTTGTTTTCTGCTCAGGCAATTCTAGACAACGATCGACATTCATTTTGTTTTAAGTTCGTTCCATTCATAGTATCTTGGTGTCGTTTGTTTCGATTGTCTTTCGTTTTTCCCTTCTTGTCGACGTTCGCTTGTTTTCTTTTTGTTTTACGTTCGTTCCATTCATGGTATTTTGATGTCGTTTGTATCGACTGTCTTTCGTTTTTCTTTTCTTTCTTGCCGTTGACTTACCATATACGATCATTTTTTTAAAGTTTTATTCGTTCTTCGCCGGACGAAATCGTCGATCTTTTGTTTTCTGCTCATTCCATTCTGGAGAACAGTCGACATTCATTTGTTTTCTTTTTGTTTTACGTTCGTTGCATTCACGGTATTTTGATGTCGTTTGTGTCGATTGTCTTTCGTTTTTTCTTCTTGTCGTCGACTTGCCATATATGATCATTTTTTTAAAGTTTTATTCGTTCATCGCCGGGCGAAATCGTCGATCTTTTGTTTTCTGCTGATTCCATTCTGGGGAACAGTCGACGTTCATTTGTTTTCGTTTTGTTTTACGTTCATCGTACTTCGATATCGTTTGTTTCGATTGTCTTTCGCTTTTTCTTTCATGTCGACGTTCACTTGTTTTCTTTTTGTTTTACCTTCGTTCCATTCATGGTATTTCGATGTCGTTCGTTTCGATTGTCTTTCGTTTTTTCTTTCTTGTCGGCGTTCACTTGTTTTCTTTTTGTTTTACGTTCGTTCCATTCATGGTATTTTGATGCCGTTTATATCGATTGTCTTTTGTTTTTTTCTTTCATGTTGTCGACTTTCCGTATACGATCATTTTTTTTAATTTTTATTCCTTTTTTTGCCGGGCGAAATCATCGATCTTTTGTTTTCTGCCGATTCCATTCTGGAGAACTGTCGACGTTCATTTGTTTTCGTTTTGTTTTACGTTCATCGTATTTCGATGTCGTTTGTTTCGACTGTCTTTCGTTTTTCCTTTCTCCGATTTGCATCGAGCCAAGCCCCGAGACTTCCGTCTGCGAAGAAACCGAGGATGACGAGGTCAGAAGTACCTTTTATAAACACGTGAACCAGTACAGGGATAAACCAGAAGGTCAATGTGTTCAGTACAATTAAACTAAGTAATGATGTAAATATTTCATGAATACAGATCAGTTTGTCAAATTATGTTGATTATTCTTGCGTAAACTTTCCTGTGGTAAACAAGAAAGCGATAATGCGTTGGAAACCGCTGATTAGTTTGTTAATTAACTGAACTGATATACATAATTAATCTACTGCGTTAATGCAATTCGTTCAGTTAGCTGCAGATTAAATTGGGGGTTTCCCACGCATTCCATAATTATAGTACGAGTATACCCACATGCATATCTCAACAGTTTATCTTATTCTTAAGAGGTCGTGGTTCTCTCAACATCAAAATGTACAAGAAGATATTGTTATTATTTGCTTGTGTTTTGTTAATTCATTTCAAGTGCGTCCCTGCGTGCCACACTTTTAACAATACAATAGTGATTGCACACGTAAACAAATTAGAACCTTACAACGTCACCGTGAACGGGTGTATACAAAGGCAGGCGTTCGCAAACAGGACCGTATTCAAAGTGGAAGTGATCGACCAAACTGTTCCGGTCCTGGATCGCGATAGCGTCAGACACATGGTCCAATTAAAAGCGATCTCTTTCAAGAACTGCGGCCTAAACATCATCAAACCCGGTTGGTCTAGGAACGTCCCGAAGCTGGCGGTGGTCGAATTCGTCGCCAACAACATACAAGAAATCACGGGGGACGTTTTCGGAAAAAACGGCAACCTGGAACGCCTGAGCTTGCGCCAAAATAAAATCGACACCCTTTACGACTTCACCTTCGACGATATCGTCAAGCTGCAAGAACTGGATTTGTCCAGGAACAAACTCGAGTACTGGAATAGGAACTGGTTCAGAAAAGTAGATGCGTTGTCCCTCGTGAATTTCGACCACAATTACATAAGAAGCCTCCCCCGACGTGCGTTCGCCAACTTGAGGAACCTCAAGAATCTCTCGGTGAACTTCAACGAAATAAGCCACGTTAACCCCGACGCGTTCGAGGGGCTCTACCACCTCGAGTATTTGGGGCTGAGATACAATCGCATCCAACTTTTGCTACCCGAGGTGTTCTCCGTGGGATTCAGCGCGCGACAGTTCGATATTGGGGCGAACGAATTGAATTTTTTGGATGGGGGGTTGCTTGAGAGACTCTCGGTTCAGTTGCTGACCATCGATGGGAATCCCTGGAAGTGCGTCTGCTTGTCGAAAATCAAAAGCTGGATGAAACGCAACGGGGGGGAAATAGTCGCGTCGAGTTATTGCGCTGGTTTGGGGGTGGGTGGGGAGTGTGCGGATTCGCAGGAGCCTAATTTCTGCGACGAAACCGTGGACAGGGATGTTACGTACACGTTTTTAAGGGGGATAAGCAAAGAAAATCAATATTGCGCTCGTTCGTTTTGATGATGTTCCAATTATTTTGGGGTTTAAATCGTGACCCCCCCCCCGGACGATTTTCTTTTAGAATAGGCAACCCACAATTCAAATCAGAATTCACTTCGTGTTTTCATACAGCACCGAAAGCACGGAAGTAGAATGGGTTGCCTATTCTCTAGGCGTTTTAAGGCGTCACGATTTAAATTAACACCGCTTTTAATTTGAATTATTTTATTAGAATTTATAAGCTATAATTTACATCACTAATCTATATATATAATATACTCAGATAACAATATTTATAATATCGAATGAAGGCAATCTAGGTATATTCCATATGTAACAATATCAGCTAATCAAACAATAAAACTTTGGCTTATATTGATATAATAATAATAAAATATTTTGGCAATATTATCATTTAATCTGCCCTTTTTAACAGTATCATTTATCATGTAACAATGTAATTATCACAATAAAAATTAATTAATTAATTAATTAGGCGTCTTTAGGAAGTCTAACTGATGCAAAGTTAAGGAAACGTTACGAGTCAGATTTTTAAACATTTTTTTTCTTATGTATGATGTACTTTACGAAGCTTCTTTTTTTTTGTTAAAGATAGAAGTACTAAATAATATCTCTTGAGTATTAATTAAGTTAATTAATCATCTAATTTTATTACTGTATTAATTAGCGATCGATAAGGTTATTTACAATAGTAGTTTACAAGAAAGTACACAGGAACAAATTTTAATTTCATTTTAATTTTCTTTTTTATGTGTTACGTATTATTTACCGTCTGTCCTTCGTCGATATGTTTCCTTGCTAATTCCGCCGCGCCGATTTCGATCTGTTTGTTTGTTTTTCTTTTTCTTTTTTTTTAATTTACGCGAATTGATATGTTCTAAACTAATTAATAATCTGCGTAGTTAATTAAAAAATTAAATTTGTTGCTGTGTATTCGATATATGTATATTTTGCTGGACCCACATTATATGATCTCAATCGATAGATTTTAAAAGAGAAGTTATATTAATTCTGAATTGTACTTAAATAATTTCACACGCAAAAAAAAAAATCGAGTACGTTCATTAAACTTCAGTTTTCCAAAGTTAACGTCCCTTTTTAATGCCCGCGAGTGTACCAAAGAATCGCCGATGATTTTTTTCAATCGTGTCATCATCAGTTCATCAAGACCCGGATAATTTACTTTCACTTTGAGCCAAACCTTTTTTCTCTTACATTTTTTTGTATATTTAATTCTATTGTATAAAACAAATAAAAGCAAATAAGATGATGTTTTTTTTTTTAATTAATTGAAAAAAAAACGGAGCTCGTAAGTGAAAGCGTCATAATTTTCGTGTCACATTTTTTTTTTGTTTTTAATTCCGACATTGAGTGAAGATTATTGCTTTTGTTTGAAAATTCTTACAACATTTATTTTCACGTATCACAGAACTGTTTTTTTCTTGCGAAAAGAAAACACACACGTGCCCTACTAACCATCCCCCCGTTTCGTGGGGGGAGGGTGAGAGGATTTTCGATTGGGAGGGGCAAAAACGTAAACGTTAAATTAAAAATTAATAATCTATAGTAGTCTGCGGGTGTGATGCGATGGTGTTGAAATGCATTTGTATTTGTAGATTTTTTTTTTACGAAACCACCCTGGTTGAGGTGTGTCTATAGAATCCACTCGTTTCATTTGAACTACGGAGGAATATATTACCTAGATAGTAGAATTATATTTAATAACTGTAAGTAACATTTTCTGATTGTACGTTTTTCTCTGAATTTTGACGTTCGTAATTGACTTATTTTAGACTGAACGATCTTGTCTCACCTAATTAAGTGTGTATATGCTGCATCTTTTTTTAATTTTTTTAAATAACGAAACCTATAACCTTATTACAACGCGCATTTTCTCCTCGTCATCATTCATTTCAATCGCGAAACTTTAAACATTCTATTTACATTTTTAATTAATTAGAATTAATTCACTTTACCCTTCGCAAATTTAATAATATAATTATGTATATTTATAATAGTATAAACAAACAGTACGTATTAAATCTAATATTTTCTTTTTTACTGAGATTTAAACGCTTCAAATAGCTTTATAAATGATAGCGTGATGTAAAGAGCAAAAAGAAAATGCAAGGTTTGCTTTGAGCAGGTTCATTTTTTGATTTCGCGGAGCTGAATTAAACACGGAAGTATTTGTTTGTTTTTTTTTTTTTAATTTAGATTTTCGTTGTCGATTGAGCTTTCACAATTAAATCCAAGAAAGTTCTGCGCCATGCGCGATTTAGTTGAACGCAGGCGTACGTTTTAAATCGAGACGCCTTAAAATTAGAAAGTAGGCAACACATTCTACTGTTGTTTCTCGACTCGACTAACGACTCTTCAGGGGTCACGATTTAAAATGGTGGAATTTTTTGTTTGAAACGTGCAACTCTCGCCTTTTCTTTTGCGATTGAAAAAAAAAACATTTACTCACTTACAAAGCTATTTATTTCTTCGCGCTAAATTATTGAGAGATTATTAATTTATTTATTATTGCATCATTTTAGTTACGTCTCAAATCAGCTGTCCAGCTTGCTCCTGCTCCCGTTTTTACTGGAAGAGTCCGCCGGAACAACAACCGTCAGATCGGGAACACTGGGAACTTTCCTCATCTCACCAGTACTTTCGCTCCTCACCTCCTCTTCCTCCTCCTCCTCCTGATTGTACTCCTCACTTTCCCTGTGCACTAACACTTGCACCACAGTCGCTTCACTTTGTTGTCTTAAAAGGGGCGGCTTCGAAGCAGCCGGCGATTCCGGAGATGCCTCAGTCACTAAAATACTAACGTCTGTACTATGGGTCGGTTCAGAGTCCGGTCTCTTGATGCTGCCTTTGGTTTTGGTCGAGCCCCTTTTACGCCTGATGATGCTCCCTCGTTTCTTGGTGGTGTCTTCGGCCATCGACGGGTGTAACGATAGGGTCGTACCGCTTGGTTTCAGACCTTTCTTGCTCGCTGGGGGTGAGGCGGAGTCGTCGGGCGTTTCGACGGCGTCCTGATGGCGGAGGAAGAACGGGAAGTTGTAAGCGCTTCTCCTCCGGATGTTATTCGGTAGGGATGTTGTGGGACTGGTCGCCTCCGGGGTCGCCCCGCTTATCTTGATGCTGACATCGGCGGATTCGCGCGCCAGGTCCAATTCCTCAGGGTCCATGTTTGCTGCGCTGGATAAGAGGAGCAGCGGTAGGTTCAGCCACGGACCACCTAATTCGCTAAGGTCGCTCGCGTCTGAGGCCCTTGAGGATTTGCGAGAAGAGGCGCGACTCCCTCGATGCACATGCAGGAAGGCGGAGAGGCGACCCTTCCAATCACCCGGCGAGGACGTCTGGGTTTGACCGTCTTCCAGATCTAGCTGCTCTCGTTCCCTCTCTTTTTTACGTCTGCAAGAAAAATGCGCACATTTCACAATAATCATTTTGCTCCAAAAAAAAGCGTTCACTAGGAAGCATAGCTCTAAATAAATATTGGGTACAAATCGAATTTCAAAATCAACCAAAATCCACCTTCCTTGCCCTTGGGAGGAAGTCGCGGTTCACCACAAATCACTTACTTCTTAATTTTGGGAAAGCTTGTTCCTTTTTTTAAAAAGCACCCTGTCGAAAATGAAACAGGAAATCGATAATCCTAAAAGTGACGAAGTGGTTGTGGTTGTGATTGTGGTTGGAGGAGCTACCTCCGCGCACGCTTTTTGGTTAATAGAAAGAAGAACTACCACCGCCGTTTTCTTTAATTGTGGAAGAGGTATGGTACCCAACTCAATTTCGGTGGGTGTGGGGGGGCGAGAGGGTTCAAACCAAACCCAACTGAACCTAGACAGGGAACGTCCGCGCTTCACTTTAAAACTAAAAGGCTGTTCAGTAACCTGTTATTATTTAAGTTTAAGTTTAAGTTTAGATTGGAGGGGGTATTATTCAAGTATGATGTTATAATCGAATTGTGTGACGGCCATTTTAAAAAATAATTATTTACGTAGCAAAGGAAATTAGAGGTCCCTTGTGTGCACATTAATTTTAGTTTTTGTGTTTCATGCATCGTCCTTCTGCATTTGATTAAGCGTACATATGTGCACCCGGCCTTAACCTTGAATTTAGTGTGCTTCAGGCCTTTGAACTGTGCCATTTATACGATACGTTACTTACAGATAACGTGTTTGAACGCAGTTTGCGAATTAACACATTATCTGCAATAATAATATTAGCAAATCTATTCGATTATTTCGAATGAATGAATATTTTTTTTTTTTTTACTTCTATAGCTCAACTAAAATAAACGACTACAAATTAATTTAACAAAAAAAAGGAGCGGATTTCGTGCCTTTTCGTGCGCCCCTGTGCTACTTATTTCAACTAATTATTATGTACTAGTTTTAACTGAGCGAAGTGTGCAGTGGGTTTTAGCTATAGTATGAAATATTCTGACGAAAGTTCAAACTTATAACAAATGTTACTTGCATCTGGCTCATGTGCTGCTGCGGATTCGACTTCTGTCTCCTTTCCCGTCCTGAGAGAATCAGACAAAAATGAAATGTGTAAAGTGAGAAAGACGTGAATCGTATGTATAGTTTAATGGTGCGTACTTATTTTCGAAATGGTATTTACACTAGTATGAGTAAAACATTAAATAATATGTACAGAATAGTAGGAGCGCAGTTGGAGGCAGCCATTTTCTCAAATTCTGGCAAGTTTGTTTTTCGCAGTAAATATCTAAGGGCGGAAGAAAGGAAATGTCTTTTAAAAACGGTCTGATAATACAGAAAATAAGAAGCAAAATGGAATGGAAAATGTTGGTGTTGATGTTTTTACTAAGACCATTCCATGTTAAATCATCAAATTTAATTGCGTTAAAGTTGATTTTAAGGGCCCTTTGCACTGGGGCTCCGCTACTGTTATATTTACTTCTTTCACCGCCATCATTGACCTTTACGTATTTCGCCTTTGCTCGTTAAATGGTTGACCATTCTCTTTTAGCATCAATTAAAATCGAATGCTGTATAAACCAATAATAGAAAATGGAAACGCTGTGAATAACAATTACTAACAAGAAGGGAAAGCTTGGGCAAGGTGCGCTACATTCCGTTGCACGTCATTACTTAAGCAACGATGACGTCAGACGCATGCCGTGGTGATAAATACTTTAAATGTAAATAAAGGAATTATTACATTGTACGTTGAGTTTTATTACAAAAAATCTCATGGTATGTATATTGCATTTTAAATAAATAAGTAAGTGTATTTATCAGCGTAGTATCATTATCTAAGGACGTGCAACGGAATGTAGCGCGCGCTTTGCCCATAATTAGTTTTCCTGTGGTAAGGATGGCATACTCTACAACAAAAGAGCGGAAACTCAAGTGACTCTCGTGCAATTATTATTTTCTTTTGTTGTCGAGCTTGAATCTTCTATTCCCTATCCGCCTCCATAATACTTACTTCACGTAATCCCTGAACGTCCTCTGAATCAACCTCGCCGCCTTATCTTGGCGCTTCCAGATGCGCGTGGAAGATACGATTTCGAGTTCCTTCCTGGTCGGAAATTGCTTCTTGAATTTAATATCCATTTGCTCCTGCAACTGCAAACAAAACTTAAACTGCGCCATCTCTGCTAAACCTGTTTGATATGTACTTGTCTGAAGTTATCCGTTTCCTCCACGTGCCCGAGGACGTGCTTCACTAGGGCGTGGAGTATATCCAAGCAGTGAATTCTGTTTCCCTTGGCGATGGGCAGGTTGAAGCTAACCAAGGCCACGGTGTTTGGCTTGGATATGCCCAGGGGTGGATCGAGTGAAGCTATGAAGTCGGATAGCTGGGCGAATCGGATGAACTGCGTCGCGTGGGGGTCGTACTTGGACCACCTTATGTAAAACATCTCGAGATCATCCTCTACAATCCCTATTTCCTCCTCCTGGTGCGCTTGGTTGAAGTTCTCCAAAATAATAGCGATGTACATGTTGATGACGATCATGTAATTGATGATTATGAAGCTGGTGAAGTAGATGATGGCCAGCAACGGATAACCACAGTCGCCGTTGGATTGACCCCTGTACGTTATATCACAGTCTGGTGGTTCTACCATCAGGGATTCTAGGACGTCGTTCCACCCCGCAGACGTGATCAAGCGAAAGAGCAGGTGCATGGAGCGAGCGAACGTTTGGAAGTTGACCATGTCATCCAAGGCGCCTTGCAACCTCACGTGACCAAAAAGAAACATCCCGATGATGGCGTAAATAAAAGTGATGAGCGCGAGAAGCGCCCCGATGTTGAAGAGAGCGGGCAAAGACACGACCAAGGCGAACAGGAGTTTCCTTATACCTTTGGCCGCCTGCAAAATTACAAAAGAGCGCAAAAATTAGATGGTTGAAGTTTTTTTTTTGAGCTACGCACTTTTATCAAGCGTAGTATTCGACCTATCCTAAACACCCTCACCACCCTTAGGAGGGTCGGAGATACGGGGAAATCTATCATGATGTCTTCCATTAATATACCCAGGATTGAGGCGACCACCAATAAAAAATCGAAAACATTCCAAGGCACTGTGAAATAGTGGTAACGCAGGCCAATTATTTTGACTATTGCTTCTGTAAAGAAGAAAAAAAAAAACAAGTTAACCAATAAGACGTAAGACCAATGGCAAATGAGTCAGTCTCATTGGAACTTGATTGGTAAAGATTCTTTAATCAATCAGCCAATGACTGTTCTGAAAGAAAAGGGATTCCGACTCTCACCCGATCCAAACCAAATTTCCGGGTTCTTGACTTAACCAATAGCAAATTATAAATTTGGATTTGATTCCAGAAACGAATATGCAAGTTTTTCTAAATAATTTGGAAACGACATTATCAATTATAGTTCCAAGTTATGATAACATTCTATGCTTGGGCGATTTTAATATTGATGTATTCAAAGCGCATAATAATTGCACAAAAGATTTTTACAGTCTTATCAATAGTGTTGGCCTAAAACAAATTATAAATGCTCCCACCCGCATCACATTTTTATCTGTAACTTTAATTGATTTAATTTTAATCAATAATGAAAACCTTGTGATTGATTCAGGTACACTAAATGTATCAAATATATCTGACCATGAGGTGATATATTGCTACATACGAGGTAGGGTTACAAAATCTAATGCGCTGATAAAAACTTTTCGTAATCTGAAAAATATAGAATACGACAAATTTTGTGGCGATCTTTTATCTATCCCTTGGCGCAACATATACGATCTTCAGTGCATTAATGATAAAACTAAATTTTTAAATGAAAATTTGCATTTACTTTTCGATAAGCATGCTCCTGTAGTGACTAAACGATTTACTAAAAACTTTAACCCCTGGCTGACAAACAATTTCAAAATTCTGATGAATTGTAGAGATGATGCTCTCTCTAAATTCAAACGGACACGAAATATAAATGACTGGGAAAGCTATAAAAATTTAAGAAACTTTACTACTGCTGCTGTAAGGCGTGAGAAAGAAGCGTATTTTGAGAACAACATTTCAACTAAAGGTGTAATATCTGTTTGGAAAGATATAAAACTATTAAATATTTTTAATAAGGAATCAGTAAATTTATCCGAAAATTACAGGAATTTGGACTTAATCAATTCCCATTTTATTAATAGTATACCGACGTGTACAGTAGATTGCAGTAGCATTTTAAAATATTACAATTCTTCTGTAAATCCTAAAATTACTTCAATTTTTTCTTTCACAGAAGTCGCTGAATCAGTAGTGAGCAAAATTATTTTATCTCTTAAATCTAATGCAGTTGGCAGTGACGGTATAAATGCAGAAATGTTATAAATGTGTGTACCACACTTGTCATACGTAATTACACACATTATTAATTATTGCATCAAAAATTGCGTTTTTTCTGCTGCTTGGAAGTACGGTCATGTTTCACCCTTACCGAAAATCAAGAACCCAACTTCATTCAATGATTTACGTCCGATCAGTGTTCTACCAACTTTGTCGTCCAAGGTTCTAGAAAAAATACTTGAATTTCAGTTGCGAGAACATTTATCAAGAAATAATGTACTACCTGAAACTCAATCAGGTTTCAGACCAAGCTGCAGTTGTGAAACAGCATTGTTAAAAATAACCGATGATATTGTACGAGCAAACGATGATGGCAAAGTTACAGTTCTTGTAGCTTTAGATTATTCTAAAGCATTCGACTCTATTAATCACAAAATACTTTTATCAATTTTACATCATATTGGTCTTGATGATTCAGCTTGCAATCTGTTAGCTGATTTTGTGAAAAATCGTAAGCAATCAGTCAAAATTTCGCCTAATCTATCGGCAGCTTTGAACGTTGAAAGTGGAGTCCCACAGGGTTCCATATTAGGCCCATTGTTGTTTTCTGTTTATATTTCTCAGTTTCCTACATTTATTAAATGTTGATTCTAGTGGGGTATTGTCCATGTCTTGTATTTCTGATCATGAGCTAATATGGGCAGTTTTTCAGGTAAATGTTGAATGTCATGTTCAATTTTTTACAACTTATAAAGACTTCAAAGCAATGGATTATAACTCATTTAAAGACGAGCTTGAAATTTTACCCTTTAATATTATATTTGACATGGATAATATTAACGACATGGTCGAGCATTTTAACGCTTTACTACAATATATTTTTGATAAATATGTACCGCAAAAAACAGTTCGCATCAGTAAAAGGAAAGCACCTTGGTTAACTGACAATATCAAACTCATGATACGACTCAGAGAAGAAGCTCATAAGCGTTATAAGTCTAGCCGTAGAACTGAGCACTTCCAATACTATAAATCTTTAAGAAATTTAACAAACACAGCTATAAAAAAAGGAAAAGTAGCTTATGCTAAATTCAGGCTTCAAAAATCCAATGCTAAAATATTATGGAAAGATCTTAAAGATCTTAATATTCATAACAACACTGTGAAACATACTCCCCTGCCGGAAAATCTGACAGATGTAAATGAAATTAACGATTATTTTGTAAATGTAAACAGTTCTTTAAACATTCCCCATCCTGAAACCATCAGTTTTTATAATTGCAATAGACTTTTTCCTAAATCTGAGGAATTTACTTTTCACTCTACAAGTGAAGATGAAGTTTCTAAAATGTTACATTCAATTTCTTCTAATGCAATTGGTAATGACTGTATAAGCATTCGAATGCTGCTCCTATGTTGTCCATTTATTCTGCCTTTTCTTAAATTTATTTTAAACTATTGCATTACTAATAATGTCTACCCAGTAGCCTGGAAATTGGCACATGTAATTCCTTTACCCAAATTTCAACATTCTGTTGATTTCAAAGACCTGAGACCTATTAGTATCCTTCCAACTGTGTCAAAGGTCTTGGAAAAGGTAATGAATACACAGATAAGAGCTTACTTGGACAAGTATTACATTTTACCAATGAACCAATCTGGATTTCGCCCCAATCATAGCTGCACAACAGTTCTAACTGATGTAATAGATGATATTTTGACTGCAGCCGATAAGAATGAATTAACAGCATTGATTTTACTTGACTATTCCAAGGCTTTTGACACAGTTAATCACGAAATTCTTGTTGCCATTCTACACTATATAGGTTTCAGTGTCACTGCAACAAATTTTATTTTTGATTATTTATGCAATAGGAAACAAAAAGTTTTTCTTAACAATTGTTACTCAGTGCCGTTAACCCTGACTTCTGGAGTACCACAAGGTTCTATCTTAGGTCCATTGCTCTTTACAATCTATACCTTTAATTTAAAAAATTGCCTAACTCACTGTAAAAGTCACTATTATGAAGATGATGCGCAGATTTATTATTCCTTTGCTCCGGACAATGCAGCTGCTGCAAATGATCATATAAATTCCGATTTAGAAAAACTAGTGGAAACTTCAAAAAATCATTGTTTGCAATTAAATCCAAAAAAAAAAACTGTTGCCTTACTCTTTGGGAGGTTGCTTAGTCAGAAGCTGTATGAAAATTGCTTATCCATTACTGTTAATAATGTACCTATCAATTTTATAAAACATGCCAGGAATCTGGGGCTTATAGTTGACTCTGAATTAAGATTTAGTAAACACATTGAACAGTGCATTAGAAGTGCCTACAGTAGCCTAAAATTGCTCTACAGTAACAGATCATATTTAAGTAAAAAATTAAGAACTTTTCTCTGTGAGTCCCTAGTTCTGTCAAAATTTTCGTTTGCTGATGTGGTTTACGGCTCTTGTTTAAATGCTGCTACTATTAGACGTATACAGTGTGTGCAAAATTCGTGTGTTAGATTTATTTGTGGGTTAAAAAGGAGGGACCATGTTACGCACCATTTGAATGAACTTGGAATTCTTAATATGTTAAATAGACGAAAATTACATATCAACTCTTTTTACTTAAATATTATACGAATAAAATCTCCACCCTGTTTACATAATAAAATACGCTTCAGAACTGACATACATAATATTAATATAGGGCATAAAAACGTAATTACTCCTCCCGCACACAAAACTGCTCTATATGAGCGCTCTTTTACTTTTAATATATCATCGCACTATAACTCTATGCCTAATGAGTTTAAATGTCTTAGCAAATTTAATTTTAAATTGAAATACAAAAATTATCTGCTCGAGTCACAGAGGGCTGGGGGGGGGGGGATGTCTTCGCTGAGTTGGGATAGTTGTTTTTAATCTGCATGCTGATTTAAATTCTGTGCCTGCTTGGAGTGCTTTCATCTGTACATATATATATATATATATATTTATAACTCTTTCTCAATTTATCCTAAGGTCAGAGGAAACGGACTTGGTACTTGATTTGGCATTTATTTATTTTTATTTTTTTACCTGCTTATGATAGTTTATTACTACAGTGCTTCTGTTAAGGTAACAGCTGTAAGGTATAATTACTGTTTGCTCACTCACAGCTTCACTTTAAATATTACCTTTTGTATTGTCCAATAAGGTTAAGTGGTAGAGCAATCTGTGACTTCGGCCACAGATTGAACTTCGCCTTTTGTCCCATAGTTACAACTTTTATTGTATATATAACATTGTTCTATATATTCCTGTCAAATGTGTATGGGACAATAAAGACATTTATTATTATTATTATTATTAAACATTGTTCATCACATTTCTACGCAGATGATTCACAAATTTATTTATCTTTTTATCCCAATGATATTGACACTGCTTGTAATAAAATTAATTTTGATTTACAAAATTTACTTATAAAATCTCAACAACACTCATTATTTCTTAACCCAACTAAAAGTGTGGTAATTGTTTTTGGTAAAAAGAATGATCGTCGTAGAGTTCTGTCTAGCCTTAACATTAAAATAAATTCTCAAAAATTAGAACCGCAGGAGACCATAAATAAATTTGGGAGTAACATTAGATTCTTCCTTGAAGTTTACAGAACACATAACTCGTGTTATTCAACAATCTTATGCCATCTTAAGAGTCATTTATCACAATCGACAACTATTTAGCAAACAGATAAAAAACCTTACTTTGTAACAGCTTAGTTTTAAGCAAATTTAACTATTGTTGTTCAGTATATGGTCCTTTTTTAAGTTCGTCTGATAAATACAGAATACAAAAAGTACAAAATTCATGTTTGAGATTAATACATGGCATTAGAAAATATGAAAGAATTACTTATAAACTGAAAGACTCCCACTGGCTAAATATGGAACGTCGTAGAATTTTGCACGGTTGTTTCTTATATTATAAGATTTTAAATTTTAAAAAGCCTGTCTATTTATATAATAAAGTTGTTCACCGAACTGATGTTCATACATTAAATTTAAGATTCCGTGGCCTACTGACACCACCCGTTCATAAAACTGAACAATTAAAAAAAAACATTTAGCTACGTCATAAGTAATTATTATAATAATAACAGTACACCTTTTAATACTAAGAATCTTCACAATTAAAAAAAAAACAGTTTCTTCAAAAGTTGCAACAGGAGCAAGACCGTGTATTCTAGAAAGTTTCTTTTTTATTTATTGAATTATTTACCCTATATTTGTGTATGATTTCATTTCATTCTTTATTTACATCTACAAATTTGAAATAATTTTCCAAATATCGCCTAATGAATGTATTTATTTATTTACAAATAGAGATTTGTAACAAGGTTAGTTGTAAGAGCGGCTTCTTCCCTCGGACTAAGCTGAAACTCGCCTTGTTCTAAATTTCATTTTTTTGTTTCTATTATATGTTATTTTTTTTGGAGAATAAAGACATTATTATTATTATTATTATTATTGGTTGGCGTCCTCCAGTCATTGAATTGTGTTGGTCATATTGGGGGGAGGGGAGGAGGTTTTTCTTGTGTTTTACCTACCTAAACCGAACACAGTCGTAAAAAATGCATTGCTGACTTCCAAAATGAAAAAGACCGCGTGCGGTTGCCCGTAATGTTCGATGCCCATCGTCAGCATGTTTAAAAAAATCAAGACGAAGATGGCGATCTCGAACCGCCTGGAATTCGACAGGTCGTAAAACATGGCCAGAAACTGATTCATGGGTCGCTTGATGACCTTCTGCGGTTTCTTCCGCCCCAGTTTCTTCATCGCTGTGTAATAGTGCTTCTGGCTTTCGGTGAGGAACATCTCCAACACCCCGCCTTCGTACTGAAATTCGTCGAAGTTAGGAGATCGTGCACGCGGTGGCGCGCGTAGCTAACTCACTTTTTTCTTCAGCATATTGAAGTTGTCTATAATGACGCCTATGAACAGGTTCAGGGTGAAAAACGACCCGCACACGATGAATATAACGAAGTAGATGTAGGCGTACAAGTTTGCTTCCCTCTTGGGTTGATAGTTAACACCCCTTGCGTCCACCGCATCCGCCATTACTTCCATCCAACCCTCGAACGTTGCCTTAAAAAACGGGAAAAACCATCAAAATTATTTTCGGCGGGTCCTCACGCTCGACAGGTACTTACGACTTGGAACAGGGCCAAGTATGCTACGCCCACGTGATCAAAAGAAATTTTTGAATTGGTCCAGGTTAAGTTCCTCGCGAGACAATCCCATTTTGTATCTATTTCCTAAAATAAAAAAAATAAACAATCGTTCAAAAAAAAAAAGGAAACTTCACACATTTTATTGTTTCATTTCATTGTACAGTTTGTTTCATTTATGTAATCATTTCTTTTTTTTTAAAAGACTGGAATACAGGTGTCCGAATTAACAACGACTTTAGTATTGGAGCAGGTAGATATGCTGTGAGGGTTCATGGCAACTTTTTCTGCATAATTTTACGTGGTCGTAACAATTGTGTATGTATGGTTGCCTACCGTCGCTTGTGCGATAATCTCATCTTTTATTATTTATTACCAATCGAAACATTCCAAGGCACACTGTGAAATAGTGGTAATGCAGGCCAATTATTTTGACTATTGCTTCTGTAAAGAAGAAAAAAAAACAAGTTAACCAATAAGACGGAAGACCAATGGCAAATGAGTCTCATTGGAATTTGATTGGTAAAGATTCTTTAATCAATCAGCCAATGAATGTTGTGAAAAAAAAGAGATTCCGACTCTCACCCAATCATAAATTTCTCCTTTTTTTACCTCTCGCACTATACGAGACGGTAGGCAACCATACATACACGTTTGGTACAACGAAAGAACCATGGATAAAAGTGACTCCGAATGCTCACGGCCTATCTGCTTATTGATTCGCTATGTTTTGCAATACGCTCGCATTTTAAGCACAAATAAATAACATCACAATCATGCAATTTTGTTAAAAATCCAAATCATTTTATCTGTGTAATTAAAGAGCTCGTGTTATCGGAAGTATTTAGTCCTGATCGTTGGATTTTAAAGTGCGAGGGTGTGTTGTCGTTTTAAGTACTGCCATGAAAAGCACCCGTTTGTGAATGCGATCACACGAAAATGGTCAGCCCCAATTTTATTATTAACGTCCATTTTAAGTCGCGACTCCTTAAAATTAGGTTAGGTTAGGCAACCCATTTTACTTCTCTGTGCGTGTGTAGCCGAAAAGCGCAGTTGTTTCTGATTTGATTATTAATGGGTTGCCTATTCGAGAATCTTTAGGGGTCAATTTAATTTAAATTTTAAAATGGGGTGGGGGATTCCTGGATGTACGGGCGCTTTTGATGGCTGGCAAATTACAGTAAAACACATGCTATATTTAAGTTTGCATAAGTAGAAATAGTTTATTAATTGCTTACAGTAACGGGTAATATTTCTCCCTCTTCATCAAGACATTTGTAGAATTTACCACTAAAGAACTGAACACCCATAATAGAAAATATTAACCAGAAGACAAGGCAAACTAAGAGAACATTAAAAATACTTGGTATGGCGTACATAAGGGCATTCACTACTATCCTCATTCCTTGCCATCGGCTGATCGCCCTGAGAGGTCGCAGTGCGCGCAGGGTTCTCAGCGAACGCAACACCCTCAGGTTCTCATTCTCCTCGATGAGCAAGCTGAAGAGGGAAACCTAAAACTATTGTAATAATACGTTCCATGATGTAATCTGCGAGCCCTGCTTACGAAAACGATCAAGAAATCTAAGAGCGTCCAAAAGCTCGTGAAGTACTTGTGAAACCCCAGCGCGATCCACTTCAACCCCATTTCGACGATGAAAATCAGGGAGAACCCCAAGTTCGTCCAGTACAGGACCGCTTTTAAATTGGGGTTTTCGTCCAGGTGGATGTCTTCAAAGCACAGGGTGACACTCGAGGCGAAAATCAAAACCAGTATGAACCATTCGAACGCGGGGGTGTCAACCACCGACAAGACGGCGGTCCTTATCTTCGTCCATTGCTGTCCGAATTCTGTGTTTGCGCATTTTTCCCAACAGGGGCATCTAAAATAGACGCTACGTGCATGTGGTTTAGAGGGGGAGTGCACATTAGTTTTGTGTGGGCGTGTGTATTGAGTACACTTACTTTTCGTAACAGTGAGGGGGGAAACAATTCGGAGGCACTTTGGGCATTTTCTTCCTGCCGAAACCCGGAAAACTGCGAACGCCATCTACGTACTGCCCTTTCGAGTTCCTCCTCGCCCCGATCGTCAACTCATCAACGTAAGACACCAACGCGTGCCAAGGTCGTTTCTCATCGTCCTCGTCGTTCTCAGCGTCCTTGCTCGCGTCTCCTTCTTTACTATCCTGGGGGCACAAGGCGGATTCTTCGTCGTGTTCCGTATCGCCGGAGGCACCGCGATTAAAATTCTTCAGCTCCACGCTGTCACCAGGAGTTTCCTCTGCTCGAGGACGACGGAAATTACCAAACGGGCGCAAATCGGATCGGAACTTATATTTACCTTTACTGTCGTGCATCGTTCCAATACCAGAAGACATGTTCTGCAGAAGTTTATTCTCAGCTTTCGGCGGCGGCTTTTCCACCTGCGGCGCCGGAGCGTTGCTCTCTTCAGAATTTCCGTTTATCAAGGTCGAATAGCGTTTATTTTGCGTAATACTGAGTTGCAAATTTTCCAACAGCGTTTCCTAATAAATAAAATGGTCACATTCACATCAGAAGAGGTACGTAAGTACACCGCAAGGCAGTATTCTAAGGACTTCATTATTAGCAAACGTTTTCATGAATAGAAATAGTTACTACTATTTATAATAAGCGACGGAAATGGCGCCTTATCATCCTTATTTCATTCTAAATACTAATACTAAGAAAGTCATATTTAATTTATGCATAACCTACCTGATACTCCGGCGGTTCATAACTGATGATTGAAATGGGCCTGTTCATTGCTTCCTGGTAGCTTCTCTTGTCCCTCGGGAAAGTCACGACCGTTTGCTGGATGGCCTTTGTTGTTATGCCTTCAAACCAAAACCAAGGGTTTCGATACTACGCGAAGGAAAACCGTTTTTCAATTTGGTTACCTTTCTTAAAGGCCTCCTCCTCGGCGTGTCTCTGCATGACCTCTCGGACAATCTGCTCGAGTCTCGAGTTGCTTTCGTTTTGCCTTTGCTCCTGCACTCGCTGCAATCTTTTGCTGCGAACCAATTCCCTGATTCGTTCAAAGCTCTGAGCCAGTTTGGATTCGTCGCCCACTTCCTAAAGGAACGCCAACCTTTAGACATCATTGACGTCGGTAGTTCGAGCAAGGGCAGGACATTTTTTTTTAACTTTTCTAACTTTGATATGAATTCTTAGAACTACGACGATACTATTAACTAGGGTATAGCTAACTAACTAGTACACATACCTATTGTGGACTATGTAAAACTAGCAACTCTAGGAATTCTAGTTTGCAAAGCAAATAGCCAGAGAAGTAGTTGAGTTTACCTGGTTTATTGATCTTTGCGTGTTTGGGGTACCTCGAAAGTGGTTTGCTTATACCTATACATGCAAAGCAATGCTAAATGCTTCAATTTTCCGATTTTTTTTTTGTCAGTTTCGCGCTGTTAGCATTTTTTTTTACATAAAAAATTAATCAATCGTATTAAAAGCTGTTAACAGAACAAATTCATGCATAGCCCCCGTTAAAACAAATTCAAAAGAAAATTCTACGGTGTTTCTAATAATAATTGAATAACATGCGTAACCCCATTTTATACATACGTACAGACCATGAGAGTTTGTCAAGGCAATTTTGTAAAATTATTCGTCGCCAGCAAATCGGAAATTGAAATAATTTATTAATAATATGAAATGACTGAGTAGTTGTGGGGACGAATAATTTTCTTTCGCGTTGTATTTTTTACAATACACATTTAGTCATTGGGAATGCCGACCGCTTTCCTTCAAAGAGACCAAACGTTTATTTAAAGAAGTTAAATTAAATTAAATTCAAATCGAATCGTGAAAACTACAGGGGGAGCAAACAACGACAAACGTCGGCGCACAATTAAATCAATTAATTGATTAATTTAAAAGAGGAAGAAATGGAATATTTAATTGTGCCCCGAATTTGTCCGTCGGTCCCCCTGTACATACATCAACAAGTACCTCTTTACGTGTTTTGAGCTCTTCCGAATTAAAACTATTGAGCAACAAGGCCAAGAACAAGTTTAGAACCATGAAGTTTCCCATGACGAGCGTAGGTAGAAATATCGCCAGGCATATACCGGGACTCTGAAACAGCGCACGCGCTATCAGATTTGCGGGGGATTCTTCAACGGGGGTTTTGCTCACCTCGGTACTTTCGGCCCTCATGCAGTCCCAAAGCGGTTCGATCCACTCGCCGCATAGGATTCGAAAAATCATCATAAATGAGTGAAAGAAATCTGTAAAATTCCATCTGAAATATATTTCCAAATCAGAGTTAGTATTTACTGAATGTGTTTGTTTTTTTTTTTTTTTTTTTGGAAAGGAAACGAATACCTATTTTTTTTTTTTTTTTCAAAACGAGTTACACACACTCACCTAGGTACGGGGTCCGGTGAGAACTTGTCGGCCGAGTAATCCTTAGAGAACAATTGCATCCCAATAACAGCGAAAATATAGATAACAATAACTAATACGAACGTTAAGTTTCCTAGTGCTCCTATTGTGCTAATAATAATACTTAACAATACTTTCATGGTAATCCACGATTGTGCTAACTTCAGTACACGCAGCTGAAAAAAAAATACAATGGCAGACACACAGTGGTTAAGTTTCAATGAGAGGTACAGTCGTTCACACCTAAAACGCACCCCCCACCTTCTGGTACAAGACTCACAGAAATGGTTGCAGTATCACTTAAGAGGGTCTAGGATAATTCGCCATCGCCGATTTGTCGTCGCCAATTCACCGTCGCCGATTCGTCGTAGGTACAATTCGCCGCCGGAAAACTCGCCGTCGGTAAATTCCCCGTCAGCGATTAAAGTTTTAAGTCCAGGTACATATCCAAATCATAATATACCGATAATTATATGTAAATAAAATAAGAAGTTAACATAATTAATGGAAAATAAAATAATTTGTTATTAATTAAATGTGATACATAGATAAAGAAACAGATAAAAAAAAATTTGGTCTTCCAGGAAGTACAGAGTGGACCATTTTTGATGGTTTTCCAGGGTTTCTCAGTTATTTAAAGCAGCAGAAGAAAACCGTTCCCGCGACCCAGTGCTACTTTTTCGAGAAAAACCGAGTGGAAATAACAAAAGTTAGCTATCTCGATTCGTTCGGGAAATATCGGCCGAAAACGAATTTTCGCGAAAAACTATTTTTCACAATATCTCGGCAATTTGATGAGATATTTTGAAAATTCGAAAACTGTTTTATTCAGCAATGAGCGGATATCTAACTGACGTTATTGTCTTTCGTAAAAGCCGCACCAGTTTTGCGAAACCGAATACAACTTTAAAATTTTAAATGGAAACCTCAGTTGGCTATGGCACCAGTAAATTGCTTGTTTCCTTACCTTTTCAAAAATATATAACTCGATACATTTATTTTCATAAACAACGAAATTATTGAATGTTTTCATTTTTCTATCACAACCAAGAATGAATACGACAGTAAGTAGGCTTTGATTGCTAAATTCAACAAATGAAGAAAAAAATCATAATGTGACGCTGTGCTGTCAAAATTAAAAGAGGTCACGTTACAATGGTTTCTTACGATAATTTGGAGAAATGAGACGTGCTTACAGTATATATCGAGAGCGGGAAGGATTTAATTACAACATCCGAAATATACTTCACTAGATACCCAGAAAAACGGCAACCAGATTCAAGAGTTTATAAGAGAATTGAAAATAATTTTAAACTGTATGGAGCTTTTGAGAAACCCAAACCAAAAAAGTACAGTAAACCTGAGAAAGAAAATGAGGTTGTGAACGTTTTGGCGTTGGTTGAAGCCAATCCAAATATTTCTTCGAGAGAAATAGAAAACGATATAGGAGTAAGTAAAACAAAAACTTTAGGAATTTTAGAAGGGCATAAATTTAGACCATACAGAATCAGAATGAATCATTTTCTATATCCGGAAGATTTTCAAAAAAGGACAGAATTTTGTCAATGGTACTTAAATAAGTGTAGATTGGACAATACTTTCCAAAATAACATCATTTGGAGTGACGAAGCCCGATTTACCAGCGACGGAACATTTAATCGTCATAATCATCATCACTGGAGCAATGAAAATCCTCATGCCACAACAACTCGACGTCGGCAAGGACGATTTGAAGTGAATGTTTGTTGTTTTCTTAAAAAGAACAAGTTACACTATTTTACGTATGAGCAAAATTTGAATGTTGCTCTCTATGTTGAGTTGCTAAATACACATTTGACACACATTTCTGAATAATATGCAGGATAATGAAAAAGAAGTAGCATGGTTTCAATTAGATGGAGCACCACCACATGCTTCATTTTTAACTCAAAATGTTTTAAACCAGCATTTTCCTGAGAAATGGATTGGTTCTAATGGACCTATAAAATGGCCTCCAAGAACACCGGATATAACGTCTCTAGATTTTTTTCTGTGGGGCAATTTAAAGAACTACGTTTATTCGAAACAAAATAATACTATCAATGTTTTACAAAATAATATAGAGAATGCTTTTCGCAAACTTTCACCATTTCAAATTCAAAACGCAGTAAACTCGATTAACAAAAGATGTCAAATTTGCCTCCGACAAAAAGATAGGCAGTTTGAACATTTATTTTAGTAAATAGGAATAAGTAGTTAAGAAACCTTCTTTCTTTTTTAATGTTTTTTATTGAAGAGTTTTTTTCTTTAAGAAATTACCTGTAGTTTTGTGTAAGTCGCAGTACTTTATGCATTACTAATTATTATTTCTGTTTTTTAATTGATTTAGAATTTTGAACTCGATCGTATTCATGCTAAGTTAGTTAATCTGGAGATTTAAATGACTCAATAAAATCTAATAGTGCTTACAATTGAGGTCAGAATTGTAGCCTGTTATAAATTGGTTTTACCTATTATAACAATTAATTTTTTGAAAAAAAAACAACTGAATTTCTTTTAGTTTCTGGTGCATAGGTAACTTGTTATTTATTAGAAAATAAAAAAAAAATAATATCTATATTTTATCTTAAAATAATTAAACCATACATTTTTGTAAACCTTATTAAATCAGTATTTTATTGGTGTCTTCAAATTATAGTAAGAATCCATCGTAACGTGACCTCTTTTAATTTTGACAGCACAGCGTCACATTATGATTTTTTTCTTCATTTGTTGAATTTAGCAATCAAAGCCTACTTACTGTCGTATTCATTCTTGGTTGTGATAGAAAAATGAAAACATTCAATAATTTCGTTGTTTATGAAAATAAATGTATCGAGTTATATATTTTTGAAAAGGTAAGGAAACAAGCAATTTACTGGTATCATAACCAACTGAGGTTTCCATTTAAAATTTTAAAGTTGTATTCGGTTTCGCAAAACTGGTGCGGCTTTTACGAAAGAAAATAACGTCAGTTAGATATCCACTCATTGCTGAATAAAACAGTTTTCGAATTTTTAAAATATCTCATCAAATTGCCGAGATATTGTGAAAAATAGTTTTTCGCGAAAATTCGTTTTCGGCCGATATTTCCCGAACGAATCGAGATAGCTAACTTTTGTTATTTCCACTCGGTTTTTCTCGAAAAAGTAGCACTGGGTCGCGGGAACGGTTTTCTTCTGCTGCTTTAAATAACTGAGAAACCCTGGAAAACCATCAAAAATGGTCCACTCTGTACTTCTTATTCTTCAGGGTGTTCGTAAAATCAATTTTCAGATTCTGCTCAAAATCATATTGATTTTCATATCAATCAAAATCACTACACATCAAAAGTCGACTGCTTTCAAAATATTGATTCATGAAAGCTCGTCATTTAAAATTATAAATTGAAAAAGGGGTTCCATTAAAAAAAAAAATAGAATTATGATTATGTGTACGTACAGCGCCAATTTGTTCGTAATTTTGTGTCTTACGGCGGTCGCACTGTAATTAGGAATTTATTTTAACTTGAAATAGAAAAACAATAGTAAAGTCCATTTTAATTTACTTGAAACGTACTGAAATTATAGTTATTTTCTTCAATTCGTAGGTATAACTTGGATATTATCTAAAATGGTCAGGAAGTGTTTTATCAAGCTAAATAAAGCAGTAACATGGGACGGCAAATCGGACGGACGATAAATTGGATCGGCGACGAATTGGTTCTACGACGAATTGCGACGGTGAATCGGCGACGGCGAGTTGGCGACGGCGAATCGTCCCATCCCCCACTTAAGGTGTAGATGACTGTACAATACTCAGCAGTAATTTTTAATCGTTAGGAATTATATAGAAAAAAAAAATCAAATCAACTTTCAGATACCAACCTAGTAAGTCCATTAACACTCACAGTTTTAATAAAAAAAAATCTTTGGGTCAGTAACGGAGTGGTAAACATGCAAACAATGTAAAATCACATGGCATTTTGTTCGTAATCAATTTGTAACCTACCAGTCTTAAGCCTCTTAAAACAGATAAACCGTCAACTAATTCGAAAATTAAATCTAACAGACTAGCCGACACTATGATGAGATCGAATATATTCCAGCCGCAATCGAAAAACTCCTTGCTCAACGCCATCAGCTTCAAGCAACATTCCAGTGTAAAAATGGAAGTAAAAACCTAGAAAACCGGAAGAATTATTAATCTCTGCAGGAGATTCCGTTCAAATTTCGCAGAAAGCATCTACATACCTTATTGCCAATGTCTAAAGCACGCAGTACTGATTCGCTCATTCCATGGTGTTCCATCGCGAGGAACATAGTGTTTAAGACGATGCACACGGTGATAGCAAGTTCGAACAACGGATCCCTAACAATACGATAAAGCGCTTGTTGAAACTGCAGCCACCCTGTATAATCCATGCAGCACCTTTCACAAGCTCGACAGTTCCTGTCTGGAAGATCATCTGCAATTTTTTTTTTGTAAACAACCCGTATGTGTATAGTATACAGGCCGTTCCGCCACCTACCTATAACTACAATGTGGGAGAGGTAGTCAGGCGGTATGGTGTACATGTTATGTTTCTTCTTCTTATTACTTCCGACCCCATTGCATTTGATCACCTTAATCTCCTTCGGGCTGACCGCCACCGTAACAGGTGTGACTTCCACCCTCTGAAACCAAACCAAGCACAGGGTCTGCGTGAGCTCGCCGCCCCCGCAAAACGAAAAGCACTGCGCCTCACCCTGACGTAAGAAGGAATGTGCGCGGACGTGACGTCCTCGGACGTCGCATCGCCGTCTTCGTGGTCATCCACAACGCCGGAATCGTCCAGTGATGATTCACGGTTGTTACCTTCGCTGTTACTGCTGGTCTGCCTGCTTTGGGAACCCAACTTATTAGGTGCTGAAATAAACACACACACACATACATGAGATGACTCTGAAAAAAATTAATTACTTAAAATTCCATTTGCCCTACGCTATGGTCCCATTAGATTAGATGATGGTGGGTTTATTATTAAGGCCACTTCCTGATAAATGCATCTGCCGGTTAATATCCTGGATACTAACCGGCAGTTAAATTTATCAGGGGGTGATAAGATCGTGCCTAAAATAAATCCCATCGAAAAGGAGGTCACCAAAGGAGGGAGTACCGAGAGTCGTGACATTTCAGAGGAAATTTTCGATAATGTCTCGGGGGTGCTGTTAAAATTTAATCGTGCGTTCCACTGCGCCAACTTTCCTCGTACAATATTAATAATGCCGCGAGAGTTTAATATTAAAACGGGAAAGAATGTCTTGCCGCAATCTCTACATAATTCAAATTCGAATAAATTGGAAAGAGGCAAAGTCATCTTTAGTTTATGCACACGGCACTTTGAATTTCAGCGGTAGGGGATGAATTGGCAATAAGGCAAGCTTCGAAGACAAGAGATTAAAATGTCTGTTAATTGATCGAACTTAGTTATTAATTAATACGATGGTGTATGGTGAGGTATTCAAAAGATTTTGATGTCGTTGAAAATAAAAAGTTTCCACCGCATCCCACCGCTGCCACCAAAAATCTAACGGACGGGGGTTAAATAATTAACTTATAACGTATAACATATTGGGGTGTCTTCAGTTTTTTTTTTTTTTCTCTTGGTTACTTACTATGTACAAGTATCTTCGGTATTAATTATTAAGTTTTTCGGGAAACTCGTAAAACTCCCCCCGGGGGGCTTTCAGCAAAACATACTGTACAATCAAGTGGGGGTATATTTTAACCTCGATCGTATAACTTGGTGATTTCGTCGCGCGAAGCACGCATTCGCCCGAATTGAACGACGTGTATATCTGAGTAATCTCCAGCGTTCGCCGCAGTTCTAAATGTAAATCAGCCCGGGGGGGTCGAAAACACCCCCGTAATTCATGTGGTAACACGTTCGGGAAGGCCGCGGAACTTTCCCTCGCGCTTTCGACTCGGCCAACGAACGTCACCGAGAGAGTTGGAAGGGAAGTTTTATTTCACATCCACAAAGTGCCTCGGGGGTGCGGGGGGTTTGTGATATTTTGGGTTTGGGGGTTATCTTAGATAATATCGGTGAATTGGGGGAGGGGGCACGGGGATTTCATCAAATTGAAAAGTTTGAAAAATTAAAAAAAAAAATTATACTTACCTAAAGTATTGCCTGGATATAATGTATCAGGGCACTTAGGATTCGCTAACTGTACATGTTTAGGAAGAGGTAAGGGAAGAGGTAGCGCTTGAGGTCGTGGTGAGCCGATGCTGTGCTTGGGCGTGGGGCTCGGGCTCGGCGTCACCGAGCGGCTCTTCTGCTTGGGGGAAAAATTCGAACTATCCTTGGAATCTGTGTCCTGTTTCGACGACAAATTGCCCCCGGCAGGTGAGGGGTGCACGCCGCTTCGTTGTCTTTTTCTCCGCCTCGTCTTCTTCCTCGAGTACGACGACAGCAGGACCCCCTTCCTCGCGTCGATTTTCTTAAGCTTGTGTTTCGACAGCTTCTTGACCTGGATGTACGCGGGATCAAAGCTGAAAGTTGAATCCTCGCGATGATCGACCAACTCCTTCTTCCGCTCCTATACAACAAACGCTCGTTTGCAAATCCCACCACCCTCATCGTGTACAGGGTGATTGCAAATTAACGACAAAACAAGGAAGACTCAACAACACAATCAAAATCGTCGTAGGAACGTTTCTCCTCGAGGAACCTCTCTATTAAAAATACCAAAAAACTTTAAACGGCGACATTCTACGATCGCTTTTTTGACCTGACAAATTGAAATCAGTTTGCTACTTGTTAATAAGTCATCCCTTACAATAATCAAAAACGATTTGCAACCAAATAACATAAATGAAAACATACATAAAATAGTTTAATCGCTTTTAATAAGCAAGGTTCTCCTTTCGGCCGTTGAACTTTAATCACCCCGTATGCAATACCTAAGGGATGTAATAAAAACTTACTTCTTGGGTGATTTCCGCTTCCTCTTCGTAACTTAATGCTACAACGGCTAGCATAAGGTTGATTAAATAAAACGAACCGAAAAATACGACGACAGTAAAAAACGAGACGCTTATTGGTCCACACGACGACAGGACCTGAAAACAAAAGAATATTTCTCTTGATCTGTGCGTGCCCAAAAGTATTATTTGGCGCATTCAATTTAGTAAGTAAGATGTTTAACATTCTTATACAGGCCGATCGTTTTAAGTCGTGACCCCTGAGGATTCGGGGAATAGGCAACCAATCAATCAAAGCAGAAATAACCTCGTGTTTTCCTAATAGTACGTATACTGAAAGCACGGAAGTAGAATCGGTTGCCTATTTTGAATCTCTAAGGCAAAACGATTTGATGAAAACGTAATGTAAAATGAAAAAAAAAATGATTTGCTTTAAGTCACTGTAAATCCTAGAAGATAGAAGCTCAAATTAGTTTTTTTTTTATTATAACAATATAAGCAGATGGTAAAAATCATTCTCAAATCTGTAGAAAGATCACGTGGACGACGTTTTAGCGTGTCTGGGACAATTCGCTGTCGCCGATTTGCCGTCGTCAGATTTCTGCAAACACCCTGTTGTACAAAAAAAAATAGGCATAAAATAAAACAAGATTGACTGATCCGAATGTTTTTTTTTTTTTTTTTGGACAAACTGATCATCTTGAATTAATTTCATCCAATTAACTGGCGACGGCGAATCGGCCCAACGCGATGTTGAATTGGCTCGATGCTCCTTCCTTAGCGATTTTGGGGCGAAGCCAAGCGCTGGCTTTATGAACTTGAACGCGTGCTCTTTTGTGCCAATGTTGCCTCGACTTCTCCAGGGCACGTTGTTGCTTAAAGAGCGGTGCCTTTTGTCCGCAGGGCCCCCGTAGCCATGTGTGCAAAGCGTGCAGCGCACGCGGGCGCTATCTTCAAGGGGGGGCAATTAGCCTCTTAGCCACTGGACACATGTCATGTGATCTTTCGGCAAAAAAATTAATAGTTTCTTGTCTGATAAAAAAAATTATCCACAGGACTGAACTGTTTTGATGAAGGTAAAAAAAAACAAAAAACAAATTACATTTTACTTTTCAAGTTTTCAGAAATTTAAATTCCTGATGCTTTTGTGATTTAGTTTATTTTTTTTTCTAATGTTAATAACAAGAGGGCTTCGCGTGAAGGAGAATGTTTAGAAAATGAAGGAAAATGTTTAGAAGGTGAAGGGGAATATTTAGAAAGTGAAGGAAAATGTTGGGAAAGTGAAAGAAAATGGTTAGAAAATGAAAGAAATGTTTAACAAGTGAAGGAAAATGTTTTAAAAAAGTTAAAAAATTGAAAAATTTTTCGTTTCAAATTTTTTTAAATTTTTGTTTTTTTCATTCTTTGTTTCTTTTTAATTTTTTTTTGAACAATCTTGATAATTGACGGTTTTTGTATGTCACCTCATCCGTCAGAGGGCGCCAAAGTATGGAGTGGCAAGCGAGCTGGTTTTGGCCTCGCGGGGGCCCTGTTTGTCCGTAGGGAATAAGGTGTATTTTGTATCGTTTGCGGTAAGGACTTCGGCATCTCTTCGGCTGTGGCAAGGACTGTGGGGAAGTCTCTTGCATCTCTGGCATTGCAGCCGTGCCTTGGTGAACCAGAAGCTCCCGTAGCTCTTGCCAACCTGTTCATCGTAAGAAGTATTTGAACGTTGATCGTTGCTCTTTCGTTCAAGCTATTATCCTCACATATCTCTTGACACCCTCTTCATCGTATGAAGTATTTGAACAGGTATGTTCTGAGATAGTTGTTCTTTCGTTCAAGCTATTATTTTCCTTCGACCTTACGGGCTTTACGTAACGACCTTGTATAACCGTCCTTTCGCATTGGCTTTTCGTAACGACTTTATGTTGAGACGACGAAGAGCAAGCCTTCAAGTTAATAAAGCCGGCACCTGGCTTCGCCTCAAAATTGCCAAAGAAGGAGTTCGAACAATCAAAAACTGACTGACTGGAATTAACGGCAGCAAGACTAATAGTGATAAGAATTTGGATTCTTACTTTTTACTTCTACTTAACAGAGACATTTTAATTAAAAAAAATAGCTTTAAAACTTAACCAAACTTAATTTCAACTTAATGAGTTAAAGAGAAGATTCTGTAATTTGTTAAGCGGTTTTTAAAATTTAAATTACAGTTTTATGATTGGTTGTTGCCACGGCAAAAAAATTAAGAAATTTTACTCGCATTTTTTTTTCTTTTCAAAGCGTATTCCTACATGCAGCGGTTAGTCCTCGCGCTCTCTTTCTCTTGTTGATTTGCATCGTAACGAACTCACCATGTTATATACGTTTTCCCAATAATCTAGGGTGATGAGCTGGAAAGTTGTCAGCATTGACCACAGAAAGTTGTCAAAGCTTGTATAACCGTGATTCGGGTTGTCTCCCACGCAGAGACACGTGTGTGAAGGAGGGCAGTGTCGAGCCCCCGTGACGTTTCCGCACAGGAGGGGATCCCCCGTCTCGTTTTTGTACAGCCAATTTTCCGGATTTGTGGTCCAGCTGGAAAAGAAAGGCGTTCTAATTTTATCCCCTGAAGTCCGACGCTCGTTTAGATATGCTAAAATGAACATTCGTGTAAGAAATACACCCACGTATTGGAGGGGACGAAAAGGGGAAAATTTATTAAGAAAAGAATTATGTGTAAAGGACAACCAGATCAGAACAAACATGAATAAATAGAGTAGAGAAGATATTACAAAAAAAGTAATTTGCAAAATTTGGAAGGGTGAAGCTAAACTGAAGCCAAAAAGAACCTGAAGATGAAAGGGAAGGCATCTTTACCATAACGTGCAAATAAATACGGCGTTTGGGGGGATGATACTTTTGCCCTTTACACACACACACACAAAGGCCTCCTCCGCGAATAATAATAATTCGCGGAGATTAAGGATAAGTGCGCGCACGTTCACTGATCTGCGTAATAATTCGAGGACCACCGACCTTTCTCGCTTGAATTAATTACGAGAAAATTCGGGATTTCGCGTAGGAGGGGTCCGCCCCCCCCCCGCCCCTCCTCAGGCCAAATTTAAACAAAATAAACGGGGCACGAAAAGCCGAAAAGCGCGAAGCTTTATCCTCAAACAGAATTAATATTTTATGAAATGCTAAGCTAGGAAGGAGTTCTGAATGAGTGAACAGAGAGCGCTGTGCGTAATGGGCCGTTTCGAAATTACGCTTTCTCTTGGTGAATTTGTTAAAGGATTTCTCTTCATGTTAAAGTAGTTTTAGAAACGTTTCAAAGTTTGATCCGAACATTATTATGATGTTTAATGCCTTCGAGGATGAGGCCTGAGGCTTTATAAGTGTAAGTCAATGAATATCGCGATAGAAACTTAGTAAGACATAAAAAAAATGTAATACTTACTTGAACCAGATTTCCTGCGATGCGTTTATGTCGTCCATCTTCAGGACGCATTTGTTTCGCAGCTCCCCTTTGTAAACCTGAAGTGCGAATAGGGCGAACACCATGAGGCAAAAGATTGTCAGCGTCATTACTTCAGCCAATTGCTTGAAGGAATGAAGTAAAGCATTTATGATGGTTTTCAAACCTGAAAGGCCCGACGATGTTTTACAACGTGCACAAAATTTTCTGGTTCGAAGTTATTAGGGGGGGGTTTCATCACATCGTCGCATTGGATAGGCTAAACAACATGTCTCTGTTTATTATCCAGACTCTGCTGGTGCAATAATGGAAATATACGATCTATAAAGTTTTTACGACGGCCTTGATGGCGTCAATTTTATTAAAGTTTCTCCCATTTACGAGGAAAAGCAGAGAATTTTAAAGGGCCTCCTTTACTATTTAACCGAACCGAGGGCATTGGAATCGGGCAATTGAAAAAATCACGAGTAAAAAAAAATACAAATAGTTATTACCAGGCAAAATGGAAATTGTTTTAAGTGCTCTCAGAACTCGGAACGTCCTCAAACCCGCCAGGTTGCCAACCTCCATTCCTATGGTCGCATATCCACTGGTGATGACTACGAAATCTAACCAGTTCCAAGGATTGCGCAGGTACGTGTATTTGTTTAGTATGAAACCCTTGGCTATACTTTTGATTATCATTTCAGCCGTGTAAATGGCTAAAAAAATATATCTGAAACAACGAGAGAAACAAAACAGTTTAAGAGGGAAACAGGAATACAATGAGATTGCGGTGCTTTGGCAGAACAAAACCAACAAGAAATTTGGCAGCTTAATCTTAATCTAAATGACGTTTAAATCGTAATGATTTCCTGAAGACCTCGAATTCCTCTCATTTGGTTTGCTCCCTTTAAAATAATATGCTTAAATCACCACCAGTTTCTATTGATTGATTGATTGATATATTTGATATCTTCCAGCTGACTCTTCCTTGGCGTGTCCGTTTCAAAACTGTATGCAAGACGTTGGGTTTCTTGGTCACCATCAGTTTCTCATATTTCATGCTTTAATTCCACTCCATTTCTTTGCTTCCATCAGTTCCAAATCCCCGTCAGCTTCCCTCAGCTACCTCTTCTTCGATTTGCCTCTTTAAAAAAAAATTCTACAAGGGTTTGGGCTTACTTGATCGCCGCCAGTTTCTATTTCTTTTCTTTCTTGCTCTTCTTTCTTCCTCCATCGCTTCCGAAACCCCTTCGACTCTTTGGGTTGCCCCCTTTAAAAGTAATAATGGACGTCTCTTCCGTTTCTTGACTTCCATTGCTTCCAAATCATCTTCTTTGACTTCCCCCGGCTACCGTTTCTTTGATTTGCCTCCTTAAAAAAATTCTGCATGGCCTTGGGCTTGCTTGATCACCGCCAGATTCTATTCCCTTCTCTTTCTTGCTTTAATCCTCCTCCGTTTATTTACTTCCATCGCTTCCCAAACCCCTTCGACTTTCTCCAGCCATCTCTCCTTTGGTTTGCCCCCTTGAAAGGTAATATTGGACGTCTCTTCCGTTTCTTGACTTCCATCGCTTCCAAATCATCTTCTTTGACTTCCCCCAGCTACCTGTTCTTTGATTTGCCTCTTTAAAAAAATTCTGCAAGGTCTTGGGCTTGCTTGATCACCGCCAGATTCTATTCCCTTCTCTTTCTTGCTTTAATCCTCCTCCATCTCTTTACTTCCATCGCTTCCCAAACCCCTTCGACTTTCTCCAGCCATCTCTCCTTTGGTTTGCCCCCTTGAAAGGTAATATTGGACGTCTCTTCCGTTTCTTGACTTCCATCGCTTCCAAATCATCTTCTTTGACTTCCCCCAGCTACCTGTTCTTTGATTTGCCTCTTTAAAAAAATTCTGCAAGGTCTTGGGCTTGCTTGATCACCGCCAGATTCTATTCCCTTCTCTTTCTTGCTTTAATCCTCCTCCATCTCTTTACTTCCATCGCTTCCCAAACCCCTTCGACTTTCTCCAGCCATCTCTCCTTTGGTTTGCCCCCTTGAAAGATAATAATGGACGTCTCTTCCGTTTCTTGACTTCTATCGCTTCCAAATCATCTTCTTTGACTTCCCCCACCTACCGCTTCTTTGATTTGCCTTTTTAAAAAAATTTTGCAAGGCCTTGGGCTTGCTTGATCACCGCCAGTTTCTATTGTCTTCTCTTTCTTGCTTTAATCCTCCTCCATTTCTTTACTTCGATCGCTTCCCAAACCCCTTCGACTTTCTCCAGCCATCTCTTCTTTGGTTTGCTCCCTTTAAAAGTAATATTGGACGTCTCTTCCGTTTCTTGACTTCCGTCGCTTCCCAATCATCTCCTTTGACTTCCCCCAACTACCGCTTCTTTGATTTGCCTCCTTAAAAAAATTCTGCAAGGCCTTAGGCTTGCTTGATCACCGCCAGTTTGTATTCTCTTTTCTTTCTTGCTTTAATCCTCTTCCTTTCTTTACTTCCATCGCCTCCCAAACCCCTTCGACCTTCTCCAGCCGTCTCTTCTTTGGTTTGCCCCCTTTGAAAGTAATATTGGACGTTTCTTCCGTTTCTTGAGTTCCATCGCTTCCAAATCATCTTCTTTGACTTCCCCCAGCCACCTCTTCTTTGATTTGCCTCTTTAAAAAAATTCTGCAAGGCCTTGGGCTTGCTTGATCACCGTCAGTTTCTATTCTCGTTTCTTTCTAGCTTTAATCCTCCTACATTTCTTTACTTCCATCGCTTCCCAAACCCTTTCGACTTTCTCCAGCCACATCTTCTTTAGTTTGCCCCCTTTAAAAGTAATATTGGACGTCTCTTCCGTTTCTTGACTTCCGTCGCTTCCCAATCTTCTCCTTTGACTTCCCCCAGCTACGGCTTCTTTGATTTGCCTCCTTAAAAAAAATCTGGAAGGCCTTGGGCTTGCTTGATCACCGCCAGTTTATATTCCCTTCTCTTTCTTGCTTTAATCCTCCTCCATTTCTTTACTTCGATCGCTTCCCAAACCCCTTCGACCTTCTCCAGCCGTCTCTTCTTTGGTTTGCCCCCTTTGAAAGTAATATTGGACGTTTCTTCCGTTTCTTGAGTTCCATCGCTTCCAAATCATCTTCTTTGACTTCCTCCAGCTACCGCTTCTTCGACTTGCATCTTTAAAAAAATTCTGCAAGGCATTGGGCTTGCTTGATCACCGCCAGTTTCTATTCCCTTCTCTTTCTTGCTTTAATCCTCCTTCATTTCTTTACTTCCATCGCTTCCCAAATCCCTTCGACTTTCTTCAGCCATCTCTTCTTTGGTTGGGTGGTGGTCTTGAACTTCTCTCTTCCATTTCTTTACTTCCATCGCCATGGTTTGCCTCTTTTACAAATAAAATTATGCATGACTTTGAACTCCTCTCTTTCATTTCTTTGTTTCCATCGCTTCCAGATCATCCTCTTTGACTTGCAAGTTTTTTTTTCCGTCCTGTTTGCTCTCGTTTATAATAAACTGCTTTGGAAGTCTCCGTTTTCAGCGTTCCAATTTTCGTTCTAACTTGCGCAAAGGTCCCTTCTGACCTCTTCGTTCTCTTCCTGCTTCCAATTAACACCATTTAATTTTGTACCAGTCCAAGTTTTATTTAGGTTGCCCCGTCTTTTCAGCACCTCTTCGCCCCCTTGCTTTCTTTTATCCCAACTGCCCTTTTTTTCCCTTAATGTTTCGCAAATTAGGAAAAAATCCGCATCTCTTTAGTATTACAATTTCATAATACAATGTTTTTATTTAATTACATTAATATGTTTCCACGTTGTCGTCGTGTAGTCGTGGGGATCAAGCTCCAACCCAGCCACTAACTATTCTTTTGGTCGACTGCGCTTTTTTTTTATTAATTACGTCGTCTAAATTAATTAAGTTTAAGTCGGCGTCGTCGCGACGACTGCATAGCAATTAGTTTAATTATTACGGGACGCGTAATTAATTTAAATTCCGGGGGACGAAACGGGCACTCAAAGTGAATTATTTATTTTCGCCTTGCGCTGAGAAACACATAATTTTATTTTATAATTAATTAATGGAGCGCGAGTAGTGCGACCATAGTCAGCGGTTCTCAAACGGTTTTCGAGCATGCGTTTACTATTAGTTTTTCTGTTCTTTTTTTTTTCGTAAAAGTTCAAAGCTTGCGGTTTCCTCTTGAAAAAAAAAGAAACGGCTTTCAGAGATCAACATCTCTTATAAAAAGAAGTCCCTGCGTTACAAATTCGGATTTGTCAGCATCCACAGCCCCAGAGATCTTAAAAAAGTATAATGGCAGATTTTATTACGTGAAAATTTTCTTGCAATCTCTTCAAAACAAAATTAGGGAAACCTAATTTCCGATTTTTTTATTTTGTCCTTTGCGGGGAAAAGCAATTTACCAAGTTCTGCAAATCCAGGTTACTCCCGAATGTTCAAAACAGCGTCTGCCGAAAGGACACTTGAATAATTCCAGCTTCTCCAAAAATCTGCAGTCTTTTTTTCATGAACCTGACCATTGCCCTCTCGAAAATTAAATTTTCCTTCATCCGGAGATCTAGAACTTAAAGGAAAATTAAGGAAGTTTCTGTTAGCACTGTTATATCTAAAGATTAAGTTTAAAGAGGTCTTTTCTATGAAATGGAAACGTCCGTAGTCCAAATTTCAATTTCCTCATCAAAATTACTTGAAAAGTTCATTGCCGGGGGGGTCACGTGGACCTCTTTAGGAATTTCCAGAGACTCTTTGTTACATGAATGCGTCCGTTGAAATGGATTTTGACAAAATCTCCATTCCTTTGGGTTTTTAAAGGGGACCTCTTCAAAAAATTCCAGACACAAATGCATCCATTGAAATCAAGTCGAATTTGGCAGCAGTTAAAAATCTAGATCTCTCCAGAGAAGTCTCTGGTACACAACGACATCCACTGCCTTGCTCGAAAATCAAATTTTCTAGGTCTAGGGTTTCTGCAAAGAGTCTAAGGAAGTCCTTGTGCAATTTCAGATTTTCCAATAGTCGGCCTCTTTGGTTTTTGTCACGTGGAAGCAATCGCATTTCCCAGCATCTGGAGATCTAGGTCTTTCCAAAAATTTAAAGATGGCTTTCGCTACATGGAGACATCGACAGTTTCACCATCTAGGTCTCTTGAAAGAACATGTGAGAAGACCTTGTGACATGAAGACGTCCAATATCTTGATGGAAACGGCCAGTGCCTGGAGGTGTAGGTCTTTTCGAGAGGACTTCGTATGGATTTTCGAAAACCTAGAGACCTACATCACTTCAAAGGTTTACAGAAGTCTTTGCGTTAATTGAGGAGGTTCATCAAATCAACACTCTATCAAGATCTACCCAAAATATGTATTTTACCATTTATTAGAAAATATAGTTGGTGTTAAGTTAGGTATAGCAGTGCAAAAAAAAAGTAACGTCACTGTTGCTCATTTGCAAACAAAAAAAGGGAACGTAAGATAAGAGGAGCTAATAAAAAGCTATCTCCATTACACCTTTTCGGTGTGGCCATTTATTTCCAGCACAATTTGTAGCGGAAACTGCTTTAATCAATTTGTCCAACGGCGGGGTAGACACTCACACACACACACACGCTCGGCAATCTTCCTGTAAAAAGCAAGCGGCGAGGTGCAGAGAGATGTTCCCGATAAGGGAAAACAAATGTAGCCCGTAATCAACCTTCGAACTTAACATCGCGTGCTGTCTGCTGATATACCTGCGCTTCCGCCGAGGATGAATGTGTTGAATCGGTTCTGTCTGCTAAATACCCGTGCTCTATAAATACATTTCTCGAGTCATTAGGTAGCATCCAGATCGATCGGATACGTTTTCATCGAAACACTCGCTTTTCGGAACGCCCAAGTAGCTTCACTGACGTAAATAATCAACCATTAATTGTTACTCTTAAAGACATTTCAAAACTAAAAGCAAAAAAAAATGCTCCCTCCAATCTAAGGCGCGTAAACTTTACGGCGTGTTGCGTCGATCGTCTGCGCACGCCAACTCGGTGGCGACTTAGATCGGAGGAAGATCTAACAAGGACTTGCTCTTACAATCCACCGCCACGTGTAGGGCGGTCTTAAAAGAAGATACCCACAGTATAAATTAGTGTTAAATACTTACTCGGCTTCTTCGATTGTTTCAGTCATGGCGAGGAAGACGCAGTTGAGCAATATAGTGGCCATGACGAAATAATCAAAGTACTGATTTGTAGAGAGATAAATGCAGGCTTTTCGAATCGAACTCCATGGACTAAATAAGAAGAACGAATTTGTTGCCGTGAAACGATGTATGTAGTTTTTCCTAAATCGCTTGGACACCACGCAGAAAGTCTGCAAAGAACGAAAGGCGCTTTCAAAATGCATCCTAAATACTTCACTATGTCTACGTTTTCGTATTATTGTTTGAGTTAAGTCTCTTGTGCATTTTTGATAGACTTGGGACCTTTCGGATGTTGCCATGGTTACGTAAGACGAGGATCAAGGAATAGTGTACGTTCTGGCAACGCCCAGAACAACCTAACTTTTATATGCTGTATCCATTTAAGTTAAATATAACGTGACGTTATCGATGGATTTACGTTGAAATTCCTATTATTTCAAAAAAAGATAACAGCACGTTATGTTTAACGTAAATAGATACAGCATAAGGGCGGTTAACTATACCTTATTTTTTAATTCGGAGGAGTACTTTGAAATTTTGGCGCTAAAAACGAACTTTGCCATTGGCCTAAAGAGCTTCGTCATTGGTCAATTCTGGCCAGCTACCAATGACAAAGCTCGTTTTTAGCGCCAAAATTTCAAAGTACTCCTCCGAATTAAAAAAATACGGTATAGTCATCAAACAAGTTATAATTACATAGATGCAATGTTACCAACCCCATGATTGTAATTACAATTGTCTATGACTATTTGGCAGTTGGTACATACGCGTAAATGCAATTTTTTTTATTAAACGTTTTCACCTACAATATTTGTTTTAAGATTTCTTGAAAGAAAATTAATTTAAAGACAAAAAAACAAAAATTAAGAAACGTTTTAAATTTCATAGCTTCGTTTTTTTTCAAAAAGAAAAAGAAAAAAACAACAAAAAAAACGAAAAAGTAAAACGAATGACGATCACACAACATTTGCGGATAATAAAAAAATGGTCGAAATGAAATTCTCATGAAATGAAAGAATAAAAGAAAACGAAAATGGCGGCAACCACAACGCTCAACAAAAAAAAAAGGAAAAGAAAAATAGAAACAGTTAAAAACAAAATAAAAGAATCGAGTTTTTGGCGCGCAGAAAACAGAATCGAAATGGAAAAAAAAATAAATTGCTAAGGATAGGAATAAAAACAAATGACGAACAATTACGTAACAAAAAAAATCCAACTCAGCATGTAATTAATTTTTCAGATAACATAATTAATGGCATTAAAAAAAGAAATGCACAAATAAAAACGAAAAAAAAAAGAAAAACAAATGACGATCGTTATACAAAAAAAAAACTACCTCCAAAAATTGAAAATACTATAATAAACAATCAGATTGAAATTCGTAAAGGAAAGAAAAAAAAACGAAAACACAATTAAAATGTTCACGAAAATAAGAAAAAGAAAAACACGCTCGCTCGAAATTTACACGTAAAAGAAACGGGGAAAACAAATGACAACTACGACATTTACGAGAAAAACAAAAGAAGAAGTAAAGAAGTAAAACGGAAACGCTCAGAAACAAAAAAGAATGAAATTTTTGACAATTGAGAACCAATCGAAATTGAAGAAAGCAGGAAAAACAAATGACGATCGTAATGCAAAAAAAAACTAACTCCAAAAACAGATAATTCTGATAATTAAACGTTCAAACCGAAATTCGCAAAGAAAAGAAAAAAAAAGAAAACGAACGACAATCACAAAACGTTTACGAAAACAGAAAGTAAAAAATCATACAAAGAGAGAAAAATGCGAATGTCGAAAAACAAAAAGAAAAAAGAATGGAAATTTTGACGCTCGCGAAACAATCGAACAAAGCGGGAAAAATAAAATGGACGAAGCACACTCAGTAATAAACATTCAATTTGGAAGTCAGAAATAAAGAAAAAAGGAAAACAAATGACGATCACATTTACAACGAAAAAAGAAACAAAGAAACGAAAAACGGAAAAGTCAAAAACAAGGCAAACACGAAAATTAGTATTAAGTATTAAAAAAAATTGAAGAAAGTATGCAAGAGAGATGACGATCGTAACGAGAGAAATGAAAACCCAAAAACGAATAAACAAAATAATTAATAATGAACAATCAAGGTACAAACAATAGTAATTCGAAATTCATAAAGAAACAACATAGAAAAAAGATTATGATATTCACAAAAGAAAGAAAGAGACACACAGAAAAGTGAAGAAAAAAATTCCTGATTTCTGAAAAATGGCGAACAAAAACAACAAACAACAAGAAAAAATGAAGAACGTTTCGATTGCCGGAATTAAAAAAGGAAAAAAAAACGAAAACTTCCGAAAACGAAAGAAATGCGAGAGAGAATTTTCGATCGCTTAAACTATCAGAAAAACAAACGCGAACGAAACAAGAGGAAAAGAAGGAAACGAAAAACAAATGAACGAGCGAACGGTAACAGACAGCGGAGGGAGCAAATGACGATCCTAATGTTTTTTTAAACGAAAGAAAAATTCACAATTACAGGAAACATCAAACTAAACAAGAAAAAAAGTTTAAGTTGAAAGTACAAGTACGAGACAAAGCGGCAACAACAACAACAACAACAACAAAAAAGAAAAGGAAATTTCAAATTGCCACGAGAGTATTTGAGAGCCAATCAGTAAACAAATGACGATCGCAAATAGGAAACAAAAAGGGGACGCCGGTATCTGAGCGGGAATTTCAAAAAACTTAAAATCAATCCAATTTTTTTCTTTATTGAAAAAAGATCTGAAACAAATAAAAATAAGAAAATTGATTTTTTTTTGTTATTAAGGGCCGATTTCATAATAGGACTTTAAAGGTACTTTAACCTAAAAAAAAAAAAATACATTTGTTCCCCTATTCTTAAAGTAACTTTAAATTAAAGCTTCCTTGAAGTCTGATTATGAAAGTGGCCATAAATACGAACCTTTCTCTTAAAGAATACTAAGAGTGGAGTTTGGTACCCTATTTAAAAATTAAAATAAATTTATGTAATAGCTTTCTTTATCATTTTCGTGCAATGAGTTGTAGTTGCATGGTACGCCCCGTATAAGCAACGCAGGAATTTTTCAAAAAAAAAATTACCCTGACGTTTCGTAGCCCTTTTTTCTCTCCAGTCTTTTTTAGTGTGTTAAGTTTATTTATCCAAAAGTGCATAAAACTGTAAATGCTTTATAAAAAAAAGTGCAATGAAAATAAATTAAAAAATTTGATCCACCATTACGAAAAGGTTTCCAAATAACAAAGTCATCGGTGGGTCATCGGAATAACATTTTCCGGGCTTCGGTTCGTTTAAATTATTTATGAATCATTAATGGATAATAAAAGGGGGCGAGCAACTTCAACAATATATCTTCACTAATGGAAATGCATTACAACTCAACTCAACCATTGCTAGGTGGGTGCCACCACTGCAGGTCATTAATCACAAAGAGAAATTACGTGCGAGAGTTATTTTTTTGTTTTCTTTTAGGGGGGGAGGGGGGTGCGAAATTTTTAAGGAACACATGACAGACAAGCTTTGGTTTACGACAGTAAATCTTCCGTCTCTGAAAAACACCTTTTGCATATTTGAGTTTCGAAATTGCGAAGGAATAAATCATTTGATATGTGCTTGACGAAAAAATAAACGCAAAGGAGAAAATATTTTCAGAATTTCGGGACATAAATTACAAGAAGTGTCTTGTATTTATTTAAGGAAGCAAAAAAATATTCTTAAATTAAATTTGGAACGATTACGTTTCAGTTTCTTTAAAACAAACTTATTAAATGCAGTTAGTTAATTAGTCTGCTATTTTTTTTGTTTCTTTCCTTTAGTTGATTATTTATTATAAAATAATTTAAATTAAGGAAAGAAACGCTAACAGGAAAACAAAAAAAATCTGTCACGCCGGGGGCTCGAACCAGAATCACTTGGTTACGCGCCGAATGTTTTACCACTAAACTAATCTGAATGATGTTTCTTTCCTTAATTTAAATTAATTTATTAATTGCACTGACAATATCCTTCCGTTTAACGTGTGAGAAAAATTATTATATTACTCCTTGGGTTTGGGCGTTTAATAAACCCATTGAAGCAATTTTGGAGTTTCGAATTTAATTTATTCGTTTTGAATTTATTGAAGAGAAATGTAATGCAATTCAGCCGGCCGGCCGGCGTTTAATTTCACTTTCCTCTGGCAATAACAGGAACGACGAATTAAAACGTAACAGTTCCCGAGCCGTCCGTACTCTCCTCCCCGGTAGGTCAGAACAGCCGAGGCCATTTTCAGGCGGAATACTTTCCCACCAAGGCGCAGTCAATCACGCGGGGATCCAATTTACATCCCGAGAGCTCGCAGCGAGCATCTAGTGTTTTGCATAAATAATTCACCCCCGGAGTTACTCGGACGATACGGTTCCTAATCCCACCACTGAATAATAAAGATTCGTTTCTCAGTCACCGAAATTGGCGGGTGAAATATTCAGGGGGCAGTTTCGCAGCTGCTCGCGAATTAAGCTCGTTTCTCACAGTTCACTTCGGCGAGTCGAATTCTATAATTGTGGGTTTTTTTTAATTATTGTTTCCAACGCTCACTTCAGATGAGATCGTAATCAAAATCTCGGGAAAAATTGCGTATAAACAATAAACCTTTTACGTCGCCCTCGATGAGATCCAGGAATCAAGGGAGGCGATGTTACGGTTTGGAAAATCGCTTTTCAGAAAACACCCTGTATATCGAGGTTTAAATCGCATTTATTCTCGATTGCACAACACTGAGAAATTGCATGTGTGGGAAACGATTCATGCCGCACCTATTTCGTCTGCTTTTATTGCGTTAAAAATACTTTTTACTAACATCGCCCCCTCGAAATACTCATTTGGAGTTTCTGTAAAGCAAATGTTCGCACATGCTCTGTTTTATTATCGTAATGCAACTCATGTCGGACGATTTATTGCATTTGTTTGATTATCGCCGATCGGCGATGTCTTAAATAAACAACACCGACTGGAGTTTCTATTTTTAGATGTAACTGCCTCATCTTTTGCAAGCATCTGCAGGTGTACTTCAAGCTTTCCGCGGGAATAGAGCGATTGTTTATCTTAAAACCGCGAGACAGTCATAAAATGCCACCGCCGTCTATATTTTTACGTGATTTAGGCCGTATTCCTTCATCTCCTGATAATTCTATCGGCCGGATATTACCTTTGAAAACCATTGTGTCGATGATGATTTCCTAGGATATTATACGGCAGATAAATTAATCAGGAGGTGAAAAAATCGGGACTAGTTCATGTAAATTACAGTCTCCTTGCGACGGAGAGATTAAATTGCGTTCACACTCGACTTTTAACGCTACTGGGCTTTTTTTACGTCAACTAATACTCGCTTGGTTCCTATTGATGTCACGATGTTTCGGGAATAGAGCGATCGTTTATATTAAAACGGCGAGACTCATTAAATGTCGCCGCCGTCTCCTATTTTACATGATTTAGCCCCGATTTCTTCACCTCCTGATAAATTCATCAGCCAGGTAATATCCCTGGAAGCCACTGTGTTGATAATAATTTCCTAGGACATTATACGGCAGATCAATTTAACAGGAGGTGAAAAATTCGGGGTTGACTCATGTAAATTACGGTTTCTTTGCGACGGAGAGATTAAATTGCGTTCACACTCGACCTTTAACACTATTGGGTTTTCTTTACGTCAACTGATACTCGCTTGGTTCCTATTGATGTCACGATGTTTCGGGAATAGAGCGATCGTTTATATTAAAACGGCGAGACTCATTAAATGTCGCCGCCATCTACTATTTTACATGACTTAGCCCCGATTTCTTCACCTCCTGATAAATTCATCAGCCAGGTAATATCCCTGGAAGCCACTGTGTTGATAATAATTTCCTAGGACATTATACGGCAGATCAATTTAACAGGAGGTGAAAAATTCGGGGTTGACTCATGTAAATTACGGTTTCTTTGCGCGGGGAGATTAAATTGCGTTCACACTCGCCTTTAACACTATTGGGTTTTCTTTACGTCAACTGATTCTCGCTTGGTTACTATTGATGTCACGATGTTTCGGGAATAGAGCGATCGTTTATATTAAAACGGCGAGACTCATTAAATGTCGCCGCCATCTACTATTTTACATGATTTAGCCCCGATTTCTTCACCTCCTGATAAATTCATCAGCCAGGTAATATCCCTGGAAGCCACTGTGTTGATAATAATTTGCTAGAACGTTACATGGCAGACTAATTTAGCAGGAGGTGAAAAAATCGGGGCTAGTTCATGTAAATTACAGTTTCTTTGCGACGGAGAGATTAAATTGCGTTCACACTCGCATTTGGGCGCGCCATTGGATTTTCTTTACGTCATATGATACTCGCTTAGTTCCTATTGATAACACGGCGTTTCCAATTCGTGCAAACCCTTCCTTCGAACATTAAGGGGCACGGCTAGTTTTGCATTATTAACTTGTTACGTACCGGGAGCATGTCAGTCATTTGGCGATAACCTCAAGGCCTAGTTGGTGTTGGCGCCCCGCATTTCGCGCATACTGTCGTGGCCGTCTGGAAGGTCAATCAGTTTTTACGTGGCCTTGGAGTTTTCAAGGCTTTTATCCGTTAATACAAATTGGTTATTGCATCGCCTCCTGTGATCCAAACTCATTGATCTCGCCTACTCGTCCACTTAGATTAAAATATTAGCACCTACCTACACTTAAGACTTGCAAACAATTACGCAATTGAAATACTGCATCGACGATGGTAAACAACAAGTAGAATCGAACGTGAAACTAAATTATTTATCGACGTTCATCGCGCGAGAATGACTTGCGTAACGAGCAATAAATTCAGTGCGGTAATGCATTTGAAAATCCATTATAGCCTAAGCTTATTCACGAACAATTAATAATCCATCCTGTCAAAGGTTTTGCGCGTAGCAATATATAAAGCATTAATTTGCGATCTCTCCGCCGTATTGTCGCCGGTTGACGGCCCGAATGATTATTATGAAAGCGGCAAATATCGTTTGATATCTAAATCGCTTTACAACATTCTTGAAAAAAAAAAATTAAAATTAAAATAAAAACCGCATTAAAATTTTTGGCGACTCGAGAAAAAAATCCACCGACTTTATTCACTTCTTGTATTAGTTATTTAAAATAATAATATCATCAGAGGGACTTGGACTCAATTTGAAAGCTAGGAAAAGAGAGAGTGACAGGTCCAAGCTTGAAAAGCTCTAGACGGACAGCGTAATTTTTTTTGTTGTATCACATTATTAATAGGTTTAGAAGAGGGGGAGGTGAATTGTGAGAATAAGAGTGAAGCTGAAGTCTCAACCAGAACGTGAAATTAAAAGTATAACAGAGTCTTGAAAGTCACAACTTCAAGATAACTCTCGACCTTGATACACTTCCTATTTAATTTTTAAGAAGTCAAGTTAGCTTAAGTTCCCGGGTGATTTAAGATAAGAATCGGTGTTTTGGAACCAAATTTAATTGGCGTTCGTCTTGCGCTCTTCAAGATTGAACGTGTCTCTCTCTATTCCAAATTTCCTTTTACTATTTTAAATAATTATTTTTTTCTTCTTCACTTCCGAGTTCGATTCTTAAAAAGTCAAAAATGGACAGGATAGGTTGCGCCAGTTCCCAAGTTAAGTTCTCACGTGATTTAAGACAAAAATCAGGGTCTTTGCGATTACTAGGCGAGCGAATATTTAACTAACGCCCGTCTGGAGCTTCTCAAGCTTGAACGTGCTTCTCTCTTATCGTAATTTCCAATTTGGTTAAATCCCTGTGACTATTTCAAATAATTAAAATTTATCGGGTTTTGATTAAATGAGTTTTCATTCATTTTGGGACGATCGTGTTTTGCTTCGAGTTTTTTCTTTTAGAAATTGAACTAATGTCCGTCTGGAGCTTCTCAAGCTTGGACGTGCTTTTCTCTCTTCGTAATTTCCAATTTCGTTAAATCCCTGTGACTATTTCAAATAATTAATTTTTTTCGGGTTTTGATTAAATCAGTTTACATTCATCTTGGGACGATTGTGTTTTGTTTCAAGTTTTTTCTTTACGCCGAAAGCAAAAAAAAACGATCGTCGCGTCGTTGCAAAACATTTGTCGAGCAATCGGTCGGCCGCCTTTTTGTTTTCGTGCGTGGTTTGTCTGTCGTCTTCTTTGTCGGCTTCCTTTTTGTCTCTTGCCAAAAGACGCGACTTTTTTGTACAAAAATGTAGACCGTCTATTGTTTCGTTTTGTTCTTAAAGAAAAAAGTCGTCGACATTAAATCGAAAATTATTATCAATTCTTTTTTCGCACGCGAAAATTCGTTTCGAAGATGAGCGTTGTGAAATTCGATTGAAATGGTTTTCAATTTCGGACAGCAGATGGCGCTACTTGGTCGAATTTTAAATTTTCTATTTAATTAGAAAAATAAATGTGTTCGCCGTGAATATAAAGGCGTTATGAAAATTTTATGTGCTGCGGAGCAATTATGTTGCGAAAATTAATATTTTCTAGTATTGCCTGTAAATTTATTTAAACTTCCGGCCAATAAAGAGTATTATTACTACATCCTCTCGTTTCTATTATGCAAAAATTGCTGTAATTTGGCATTTGGCCTTTTATTTAAATCAAGATCCCTCACGCTATATCACAACTGAACCTACTGGCTGTGCTGTAAGTTGAATCACGGTATGTCGTTGACAAAATATTTACACAGGTGCACAGTTCCAAAGCCCGAAGGAATTTCCACAGCCCCTCTTCATTTCTCCTTTATTTATTAATGTTATTATTTTATGTTTTTAAATGTTTTCAGTTTGAAAATGTAAAAAAAATTTGTTTCAAGTCGTTTTTGATTGCAGTGAAAACCTTGAGCAGCCTCTGTACAGTAGTTTCAGCCCTGTTTGGGGCTTCATCAGCAGAGACGTAGCTCGACGTTCCCACTGCAGGATCGTAGGATGTTGCTGTTTTATCTGTTCATCACTATTACATCGCAATTGCGAATAAATTGGACAAGTCGTTTTTGGTCTGCAGTGAATGCAATTGAATGTCGAGCTACGTCTCTGCTGATGAAGCCCCAAACAGAGCTGAAACATCAGTTTGGTTTGGTGGCAGCGAAATAGGCGAGAGTAGCATTTAGTCTCTTATTTAAATCACGGTTTAATAACGTGCACAGTTCCAAAGTCCAGAAGAATTTCCACAGCCTCCGATGATCATTTGTTCTTTTTATTTATTAATTTGCTTTTTCTTTAATGTTATCGGTTTGATGTGGTGAGACAAACGAAAGGGGCGACCCTTAAATCCATACGTTACATGTTCAGATGACATTCATTTATGCCAGTCTGCCAACGTCAAATAATATTTCAAGTGAAATAAATAAATAATGTTTCCGCATAATGTTTTCGATAAACCTTCCTCTGCCCCTTCTGCGCCTCCCCCAACTCGGAAATAAAATAATCACGAGGGCCCGACCAACATTTCGAAGCCACCTTGAACTAACTGTGCGAGCGTGTTACTGATTTCACCGGCGCACCCACCAAAATATGTAACTCGGCCAGAACTTAAATACGTGCCCGCATAAATATTTGTTTGGTCTGCACAATATCGACCGAATATGTGGCTACGTCACCCAGTGCATGCGTGCAGTGTGCCAACAGAAAAACACGCAATATTAAATATCGGTGTTCTTCGGTTGAGAGACTTACTGCACAATATCGACATATACGTACAAAATATTTGGAGCGAGTTCGGGGATTTTAATATCCGAATGGGATTCGGATTCTTTTTTCTTTTTTTGTGGTGGAGGCGCAAATTAAATTGTCTCAAAAGTACAGAAGCAGATGGCGACGGCTTTTCCAATCCAATTCGCCGAAGCCCGGTCATGCAAATCGAGATACAAAGAAAAAAAGAGTTTTCGGCGCTAATCCTTTTTGGTTCGCAAATTTAAAGCGTCCGCTTCCGTTTGCATAATCGATTATCTGTAAAAGCATCGTTATCTGCCAACCATTAAATTACTGAAACCAGCGGTTATCTCTCTGCAAATACTTCCGCTTTACACCGCACCACCATGTCGACCGAAATGACGAACATTAGAGGGGGCTTATTGGGGCGGGGGGGCATTACGCGTCAATTTATTACAGCGGAGGGATGAAACAAAAACCGTTTCGCGCGAATATGCTGCGCTTTTTGAACAAATAAATAAATAGCCTTCCTCGGAATATCTGTTTTATGATTGTTTGTGTAAGATAAATGTTTTGCTTGCGTTAAACTTGAGCTGCTCGTTTATTTGCGGTTCAACCAACGATTGGCCGCGTGTTTTTATATCGAAAGGAAAACACATGAAACTTGTAGAAATAAATTAAAATGTGATTTAACGGCTTCATTTTACTGTTTAGGTACTCGAAATTGCTTTCACACTTTTTTTTTTTTTGAAGGGGCATACCTAATTCCAATTTGTAAAAAGATTCGAATTCGAACTTGTCCAATCGAAATTGGCGGCGCGCACACGACGTCGAAGCAGAACGAGGTCATACCTGCGGATGTGCAACGATATTGCGCTCAATTATGCAATCGCTTGGGGACTTTCCATGCATTCGAGTGATGTCTCCCTCACTATCACAAAAATCAAAGCGAGGAAAATCTTTGAGAACGGTTGCCATCTCTAAAACAGTAATTTATGGAAAACCGGCAACTTATATGCTGGACACAAGTGAAAAAAAGTTGAACCAAAAGAAATTTGGTATATTTTATTTACCGATGATGATTAACGTCCTATACTCGTAGCTTGGACCTGTCAATTGAAATTGAACACTTAGTTATTTTCTTGAAATATTAAAATGTGCATAAAAAGGAAGGCATTCCATCAAATTCTTCTAAACTGGAAGAAAATCATCAATACGTAGGGACCCCTGTTTTCGTGACGAAAAAAAAATAAAAATCGTTAATAGTTTAGATTTCCTCGAAGCCCAATACTCAAGGCGACAAAATTCAAAACAGTCACATTCTTCACGAAAAGGAACTTTTAATGTAACTGTTCCATCTCGTACTCTTTCATCTCGCAATCGCAATCAGTAACGCTCCTACACGATTAAATTAATAACGCAGCCACACAAAACCTGACGAAGGGGGTTTCCTCGAAAATCCTGAAAATGAAATTGCCGCAAAAGCATAATAAATTAAACAATCTCGTTATTTATTGATCATCAGTCCGTACAGTAGGTACTTACGTGTTCGGAAGTAAAAGACAAAATCGTATCCGTCCTCTTTTAAAACGAGCGAGTCACGTAGCTCGTAAACTGCAAACATAAAAATGTCATTCGAGTAGTAAACTGGAGCGAAATCGACGTATGTAATACAAAACATCTGGAAACATCTTTCCTGTTGGCACAGCACCAAATGACTTCGGGCTAATGAAAAAAAAAAAGAAAGAAAAAGGAAGATCAATCGTTTCATAACTTGCGCATTTTAACCAAAACGATTGTATTCATCTTATTTGTTCATTTCTTTCTGTTGATTATAAGGAACGAAAATATTACGACAGTCTGTCGAGGGTTGGCGCGGAGAATAAACATTACAGCGTTTAGATTCAAAGTTGGAGTGGGCGGGGCCGGAAAAACGGCCCCGGTAAGTGTAATGTTTACATTACTGAACAGTACTCGTAAAAGCGAATACGAATGAGATGCCCGGAAACTAAGACGTTTACCCTCAGCGCCTGTGGCAGTCAGGGAAGCGAGAAAGAAAGAAAGAAGAAGAAGATGGAGAATGAGAGATCTAATTAACGGTGAGTGAATGTTTATTGTAACTCCGTACTCTGATGGTATTGTTCGTCAATAATATTTAAACGAAAAGAAACTCTCGCCGATACCATTATTGTTTAAATTTTTTCTCATTTTGGGGCGTGCGTAAATTTTCTATTTTCCATTTAATTAGGAGATAAAAAAATGCCTTTACCGAGAACAATGGATTTTTGATTAAATTAATTTTCACTCGCTTTGAGACGATTCTGTTTTGTTCCGAGTTTTTGCTTTTCGATGAAAAAAGAAAAATCGATCGTCCTCGTAAACATTGATTGTCAGGCAATCGAACAGTCACTTTTGTTTTTCGTGCGTGGTTTCTTGTCTGCTCTATTTTGATTTCTTTTTGTTTTTCGTCGAAAACCGCGATCGTCTTTCATTTTCTTTTCATTCAATAAAAAAGAAAAAAAGAGATTGAAATTATTTCGACGTTATTATTGTTTTTTTTTTTTTTTTTAAAGAGATTACGCGCGGAAACTCGTCGACGATAAAATACTGTTGTAGGAAATTCGATTAATACAGTTTTCACTTTTGAATAAAATATGGCGTTCCGAATGACTCGACTATAAGGTTATTGTATTGAGAAGGCGCCGCCAACTTTCGCTCTCACTCTCTTCCCTCTCTTTAATTTGGAATTAAGTCGCTGGTGGATTCCGCGCAAGCTCCATAACAACAGTAATTTGTTTATATATCTATCCTTTTTCTTCCTTTAGAGCATTTTAGATTGTCCTTTTCAATTGGGGGGACGAGAAACGCGGAATAGAATGGCGTTACCTTCTCAATGCCCGCAACCTTACTCGACTAAATAGGAAATTCGATTAAGACAGTTTCTGCTTTTGGACAACAGATGGCGCTCTGAATGACTGTTACATATTTTCGATTTAATTAGAAAAAAAAAATTCGTCGTTCGATTTAGGACGATTATGTTTTTGCTTTCCGATGAGAAAGAAAATTTTTTTTAGGCAATCGACCGGTCGCCTTCGGTTTTCGTGAACGATTTCTTTTTCTTTTGCAAAAAAAACGCAACTTCTTTTTCTTTCGTATAAAATCGTTGATCGCCTTTTGTTTTATTTCTTGTTTTTTTTTCTTTTGATGAAAAACGATGTTGAAATTAAATCTCAAGTCAGTCATTGTTGTTATTTAAAAAAAATACGTGCGGAAACTCCCTCAAGGTGAAATTCGAGTGAAACAGTTTTCACTTTTGGACAACAGATGGCGCTCTGGATGGCTTTTACGCGCGTCAAGTCAAAAAATTGATTTTACTGAGAACTGAGAACATGTTTACGTAAAGACGAAACGGTACTATCGATTTTTGATTAAATTAGTTTTCACTTTGCGACGATCCCATTTTGTTTCGAGTTTGTGCCTTACGACGAAAAGCAAAAAAAAAAAAACAAAACGGTCGTCGTAGATATTTTTTTTTGCCAGGCAATCGATCGCTCGCCTTTGTTCTTTTCGTACGTGGCTTCGACTTGACTTCTCTTCTTTCTGTCTTTTGCCAAGAAAAAAAACGCAACTTTTTTTTGTATAAAAACGTCGATCGTCCATTGTTTTATTTTGTTTACAATTAAAAAGGAAGTTGACATGAAAAACGACGCCATTATTTCTTTTCCCAAGAAATTATACGCGAAAATTCGTCGACGACGAAGTCCTGTTATCAAATTCGATTGAAATAGGTCTCAGTTTTGGACAACAGATGGCGCTCTATACTTGCGGAAACCTTACATTTTCTATTTGATCAAATAAAAGGCAACTTTTTACACTGTGAATACTTATAAGGGCGCAGCAGCATTATGAAAATCCGGAGACATTTTTTTTTATGTGCTGCGGAGCGAAGGAGTTGGGATTTTCACCGACAGATACTCGATTAAATTAGTTTCCACTTTGGGACGATAGGAGGCGCTCCGAATAGTTAAATGTGATGCCCCTGTTCATAACAATCGGACGATTTTCAACCAACCTAGACGGAAAATAGCACGAAGTTAACAACTAACAATTTCACTAATGAACCATGATTAATTATTAGAAAAATTTTGTGCAAATCGTTTTTGATTGCAGTGAAAACCTCGAGCAGCCTCTGGACAGCTGTTTCAGCCCTGCTTGGGACTTCTTCAGCAGAGACGTAGCTCGACATTTCCACTGCAAACAAAAACGACTTGTCCAATTTATTCGCAATTGCGATGTAAGAGTGATGAACAGATAAAATAGCGACATCTTACTATCGCTTTTTGACCTGACATTGCAGTCTATCCTACTGCAATGTCAGGTCAAAAAGCGATAGTAAGATGTTGCCATTTTATCTGAACCATGATTAATTAGTTTAACTTGGGGGCTTCCGCGCGGCCGTCGTCCATGATTGAATTCCTGGCTTCCGGTTGAAAACCATGATTAAACTAATTTCTTAATCGGCTCGTAGATGACGCCTAATACAATTCATCACAACTAAGTATAAGTGTTTTTGATTTATTTTTTCTATAAAGTAATTGCTGTTAATTGACGTTATTATTTTAAAAATGATTTATGTGCGTTAAGAGTCAAAATAAATAGCAAAAATAACTTGATATACAAACAGAGAATTAGGATGAAAAAGATAAACAAAAAATGTAAAACATCAAAACTTAATTCGATAGACAATGGAAAGGATAAGATATTAGGTGCTTTCTTTCGCTCACAAAATCGTGATCCAAACGTGTTTTGATTCAAAAACAGACGTTCTTTTCTTTGAATCTCTCCATTTTTAAAACTTGCTTGGATTGAATTATGGTTATTTACAAATGAACTGTCAATCAAAAATTCAAGTCAGGTAGGTGTTTTGTTGCAACAACTTTTAAGCGAAAGAAAGCGGCTATTATATACCGGTTGTTGAATCAAAATGAGACCATGGGATAGAGGCGATGGCATACAATGACCTTCTGGATGTATACCCCGTTTTCTATCTGTTGTACTGCCTATGTTCTCATTTCACAACGACGACCGTACGTTACAATTATTCAAGCAATAAACTAAAATGTAGTTGAATCCACATGACGTCTAATCGTGACATAATCTGCGTAATTACACATCGCCGAATCGAAAACGTAATTGTAAATCAAACATTGCATGCGGAGCGAAAAAAAAAAGTTAATGTTATCAGAATTCATGTTGCATAATTCGACTGCATATTGCGAGCAATTAATTCACGAAAATTAGTTTGGCAGAGCAATTGAAACAACAGTAATTGACTTGTATGATACAATTTTGCACGCCCTCTTGCGTTTATTTATACGTATACATATACCAATATGGACCAATACTTTATAAATGTGTTGTGGCATACGCACAGTAATTTTTTTTTTTACTAGAATATGCTGTAGTTTTTTTTTAATGAATTCTGTACGAAGAACAAAATCCCGAAAATGAAGGTGCAGTGATAAGAAGGTGTATTATTACAAATTCATCTCTACCTCGAACCCTTCCTTACCGACCAGCTACCCTAGGTGCTATAAATTTTGAGATTCATGCCTCCACAGCAACCGCACTTACTCCCTCTAAATTATTTATGTAGAGCTGATGGGCTGAATACTAAATGAACAACAGGATTTCCGCGCGCTCAAACTTGTAGGTTTATAACTAATTCTGTTACCGTACGAATAATGCACGAAGAATTGATTTGATTGTCTCTTTCATTTTCACTTCACTCACCCTGGCAGCACACTTTTCTTTTTTTCGCCTATTCATGTAGGTCAGAGCCCGATAAGATAGCGGAGCGCACACAGTTTGCTAAATTCTTAACAATTTTAATTTAGTTTAAGAAATACTTTCCTGCATTACTTAAGAAATAAAAAAGATATTTAACCTGAAAGATAATAATGCGATGTAAGAAACCGGAAATATGTACAGACAAAAATTATTAATTAATCAAAACGAAACGCGCGTAATATGTCATATACAATGAGATCCTTTGTTCTCTTCAGTTTGAGGACGGTGTTAAGTCACAGTTAGCAATCCACAGCGACTTCATTGTAATGTTATAATTTAATTAATAGTTTACGACCGTACATATTTAGACCACCACACACACACACACACACAATGGGGTGTGTTGCGCGGCAAATATTTGACTTTAATAGTACACCCAGGTGCAAATCCTCTTAATTACCGTGTTTGTACAAACAGATTTGCAAACTACGTTCGGAATTTATAGGCTTACTGTTTAGATTAGCGTCAGCGCAAAACGAATATAATCCAGGCCTCGTTCGGGCCAGATTACCCAGAAATTATGTGCCAGACAAATATACAGATTGCACGGGGTCCGAAAGGACCTCCTAGATCGTTAGGCACGTTCATTCAACAGTGCTTTTGCAGCTAAAGTTAAGCAGCATGAGCGGGTTTCACGGCCTCCGTTTTATCCGACCTGTTTGATCAGCTTTTTTTTTAATTTGGAATTCATACTTTAGGGTTATTGGAAATAACCAAGTCGGGGATGATTAAATCTGCTTGATTAATTTTTTTTTTTAGTTTGATTAGAATTCATACTGCAGGGATTTTGCCTTCTTTGGAAAAAACGAAACCTTTACCTTAGGAATGTATCAGGTAATCGTTTTTCAATATGCGAAGCACCTAATTGGAAACTTTTGAAAATTGTTATTAAACTGCTTGATCAAAATTTTTACTTCGTTTGGATTCGTCCTCTAGGGCTTTCGCCCTCATTGGAAATAACGAAATCCACCTTACCCTATTTGTAAGGTAAGCCATATTTCAAGTTGCGAAAGTTGGGGGGCGTACACTTTAAAGGCAAAGGTATTCACAGTTTGTGGTGTTAAAAATTATTTCAATGACGTGGCCCTTGAACGTAAGTGCAAGTAACTTTGAAATTTAAAATAATAAAATCAAGTGTCACCTACCTCGGCATTTTCTAAAACCGAAAAAAGAAGCCTGGCGCCCGTTTTTTTTTTTTTTTTAATATAGTATCCGTTCGTCTGGTTTTTCCTTCGACGACTGGGCTAATTGAAGTCAATTTCGATAATCAATTCGATTTCTAACTCCTTTTGTGGAAAAGTGAGAGCGCGCCCTTGAAATTGCCAAACAGAATCTCCTCCGCCCCCCTCGTTTTTACACGGAATTTCAAGGAAGTTAACTTTGCTAGTAGTTAAGTATTGACTCGACTGAAGATGGCTTCTGCTTATCCGCCGCCAATTCTCAGCGCGCCCCCTTAGAGATTTCCTTCTTTGCCGGCACTCGAAGCGCGCCTTGACGACTTAACAATGTGGCCATTTAAACGGCTTTTAAATAAGTGAGAGGATAACAAGTGAAGGTTCGAAGCAGTTTCTGCTGAATGCCGAGAATTACCAACACTCCAGTTTCCAGTCGTCCGTACTTCAGCGGGAAAATAAGAAAATCTGTCGGAAGTTCCAAACAGGGCAACGTCGAACGTCAGAAGCTAATAACGTCCAATACTCATCCAATACTGCAGGCTAAAAGTTTGATACCTGCACGAGTCGTAACAAGATTCTGCTGAGGAAACTAGGCTGGCCGTCTGGACGATTGACAAACCTGTCTCGACTTGATAAATTAAAACAAACAAACTGCAAATTTCTTACGAAAATATCGTGAAACAAATGCAGGCGATCTAATAAACACCAACGGTAAACAGGCCGATACAAGCTACGTGAGCTTCTGGTTCACCAGCGCACTAAATTAATAGCTGGCTGCAGCCGTAGAGATGCAAGGGAGACTTCCTAGAAGTCTCTGCCGCCTGATTGCCTCAAACCAAGGCCATCGATATGGGCGAGACGGCACTGGTGAAAAAAGCACGCGTTCAAGTTAATAAAGCCACCCCTGGCTTTGCCCCAAAGTCGCCAAGATAGGAGTTCGGACAATCAAAATCTGACACAAACGGTGACGTAAAGTCGAGCCAACCCAATTCAAATTAACAAAGCCACCACTTGGCTTCGCCTCAAAGCCGCTGAGGAAGGAGTTCGAGCAATCGAACTCTATCTAACATAAACGGTGACGTGAAACTGAGCCAATCCTTGCAAAGGTCAAGTGTGTATGAGTTTTAAAACTCCGCTGCAGTCATAACGGTCGTAAAAAATTCCAAATCGTCTGAGAACCAGAAGAAAAACTAGGCTAGCCGTCCGGACGTTAGACAATCCTGTCTCGACTCGATAAATTAAAACACACAAACTGCAAAATTCTTACGAAAATATCGTGAAATAGTTGCAGGCAATCTAATACACACCAACTGTAAATAGGCTGACACAAGCCACGTGAGCTTCAGGTTCACCAGCGCACTGAATTAATAGCTGGCTGCAGCCGTAGAGATGCAAGGGAGACTTCCCAGAAGTCTCTGCCGCAAACGGTACGATAATACGCCTTGTCCGCCTTGGACCAACGAAACCGATATGGGCGAGACGGCACTGTCGAAAAGAGCACGCCTTCAAGTTAATAAAGCCACCCCTGGCTTCGCCCCAAAGTCGCTAAGGAAGGAGTTCAGACAATCAAAAACTATCTGACACAAACAGTGACGTAAAGTCGAGCCAATCCAATTCAAATTAACAAAGCCACCACATGGCTTCGCCTCAAAGCCGCTGAGGAAGGAGTTCGAGCAATCAAACGCTATCTAACAAAAACGGTGAAGTGAGATTGAGCCAAAATATCGTGAAATAAATGCAAAAAAAATCACGAAGATTTCCATAGCTGAAGATTGCATGTATTGCGACAAATACAACTATTTTTAGCTTTAGCGAATGTGCAAGAAAAAAAAATTAAACCGAAACGAAAAAGCGTTCATACGCGCGCCCAACGCCAAGACGCACCACCTAGCCGCATGGGAAATAAAAACGTATTAAAGCGGCGAAAATGCCATATACATGTGACCCTAAACTACGTAATTTGGAACCGTAACAAGGTTAAGACCGCCAGCAAAATGAAGCAGAATGAAAAAATGCGAATAATTACCTACAACTTAGAATAATAATTTATTGACAAGTAGGAATTGAGTTAAAGTAATCGTTGATCAAACGTTTAACAACTGACAGTGTTTGCAGAAACAGGGTGCACCATTTTTCCCGTAGAATTCATCAAAGCTGGCGCTCTTATCGATTGTTATCAATATTAATTATAATTCAAGTCCGATGAAATTTGTAAGAATATAATTTAGATAGCTAGCGAGCGCTAATGAAACGTTGAGTGTTCTTCCCAGTTTTAATAGTGTCCGGTTAAGTTTAAAAACTTATCATTATCATCCCCCAATAATTTAGAGGTTGTTTAGGGCCATTCTCATTCTGAGACACAATCTTTTCTCTGCCGATGGTTGTCTAAAATATTTTTGTTTTAGTATTCCATACTTTTCTTTTGTAAATCCAAGCATTTTAGATCCAACAAATCATTATTTTGATGTCCCTTGACCTTGCGAAACAAAAAGGAAACAAAACTAGTTGCTGGTTTATGTACGGTACGGGATACCCTAGCTCAGATGGAGATGGGTGGGTGGGTAGAACTTTGACGTTAATTGGTTAATTAGAACTTCGGCCTTAATGATCCACAACGCTTATCTTTACGTGCCATCAGCCTGCTGACGTGTCGTTTATCTTTACGCTCTAATAATTTTTACGCTGTAATAACAACCCTCAGTAATGACCACTGTACGACCCTGCAAATTATTTTCCCGGAGTTGTTCTTTCACAGTAGCAAGCGAGTTTAAGATCGCTGTTTAAGTTAAAGGTCGCCGGTTCCGTTTTGTAATGGCCGTAAAGTACTTTCCTTCGGCTTTCGAAGTAGAACGTGGCAATCTAAGTACTTCTGTTTCGTCCGATATTCGACAATTTCTCAGCTATCTTTGAAATTTTTATTGTATGTACGTTTTAAAAATTGAAGATAGGTTAGGTATAAAAACCGTGGTCTTTAACTTTTGGCTTTCAATGTACAATTTTGAGTTTGTATACTTAGAGAAAAACTAAATCTGTTTTGAAACTGCTTCTTGAAAGAAACGTATAGAACGTATCCTGGTTTGGAATAGAATGGATCCTCTTGTGAGTGGAGGATTCACTTTGGTGGGTTCGTCTCTGGAGGCGCTCTTCGTACCTACTTACAAGTCTGTAGAGTGAAAAATGCGGAAATTACTAATACTAAAATAAACGGCATTTCCAGAAATTCGCCGCTGACAAAAGCCACGGTGGCGACACGAGGTGCACACAAAGACATATTTCGAGACGTTGTCGTAGCGAAGGAAGCGGAATAGATTAAAAGCGCTGGTACCGCTGCGCTGCAATGCGGCTTGAAAGGAAGTTCGCGTGACGACGACGATGGTTGATTGTGCTCTCTGCGTCACGCGCTATTTATTTGTCCTACGCCAACCATTGACCATTCATGACTCTTACACCCTTACACTATTTAATTTATGCCTACTATTACTAAAATTAGTTCGTACTAGCAGAAAATCGTTATGGGGAAAACGAAACAAAAAAAAAGAAAAGAAAAGAGAACGCTGAAGGTTGTTGTGTTCATTTCGTTCCTTCGCAAAATCGAACGAAAGAAGTCAAGGCAAGGGAGTTACCTACGTTAAATCAACAATAAATTTATAATCTTCGAAATACTTTAACTTAAAAGACAAATTCCGCTCTACAGACGAATTACAATCTGAAACTTCATCGGAAAAAGCCTAACTGACGCCCGAGGGATCCGCTGCAATCGAAAACTATTTACAATAAAATGTTTTAGGAAATATGAATGTTACGAAACCCAAATCGAGGAAGAAAATTGCCTCAACGTGAGTACTCCCGTGTCGGCTTACACAATCCAACATCAAACAAAGATTACATACAAGAAAATTTCAAAACAAAAGTGTAAAACGCCGCTCAAAAGACGAATTACAATCTGAAACTTTATCACCAAAAGCCTAACTGACGGTTTCTGGGGTAGGCAGAAAGAATGTTGATAGTAGGTGGGAAAATGTTCAAAGTGCGGAAGATGGAAGGAAGAGGATAATGATCAATCCAGGAACAGAAACTGCAACTAAAATCCAACGTCTAGAAAGGGCCAGGTGCACCAAACAACTTGAGCCCAGCTTAAATTTAAGTATTGTTTACAATGTGATTTTTGAGGTTACGCATGAAGCCCCAAATAGGACTGAAGCAGTCATACAGAGAACGCCCCAGGGATCCGCTGTAATCAAAAACGATTTGCAATAAAATGTTTTGGAAAATTTGAAGGTTACGAAGCCCAAATCGAGGGTGAAAATTGCTTCAGCGTGAGTACTCCCGTCTCGACTTACACAATCCAACATCAAACAAAGATAATATACATGACAAGTCCAAGACAAAAGTGTACGAGGCGCAGCCACAAAAATAGCGCAAATTTTCGTTTACGCTCTGAAGGAGCCAACAATTATTATGACAACTAAATGTAAATAAAATTGCAAAGGCAAGAAAAAAGTAGACAAATGCCGCTCAAAAGACGAATTACAATCTGAAACTTTGTCACCAAAATCCTAACTGACGGTTTCTGTGATAGGCAGAAAGAATGTTGATAGTAGGGGGGAAAATGTTCAAAGTTAGGAAGATGGAAGGAAGAGGATCATTATCAATCCAGGAACAAAAACTGCAACTGAAGTCCAACGTTTAGAAAGGGCCAGTTACACCAAACAGCTTGAGCCGAGCTTAAATTTAAGTATTGTTTACAATGTGATTTTTGAGGTTACGGATGAAGCCCCAAATAGGACTGAAGCAGTCATACAGAGAACGCCCCAGGGATCCGCTGTAATCAAAAACGATTTGCAATAAAATGTTTTGGAAAATTTGAAGGTTACGAAGCCCAAATCGAGGGTGAAAATTGCTTCAGCGTGAGTACTCCCGTCTCGGCTTACACAATCCAACATCAAACAAAGATAATATATATGACAAGTCCAAGACAAAAGTGTACGAGGCGCAGCCACAAAAATAGCGCAAATTTTCGTTTACGCTCTGAAGGAGCGAGCCAACAATTATTATGACAACTAAATGTAAAGAAAATTGCAAAGGAAAGAAAAAAAGTAGACAAGTGCCGCTCAAAAGACGAATTACAATCTGAAACTTTATCACCAAAAGCCTAACTGTCGGTTTCTGTGATAGGCAGAAAAAATATTGATAGAAGGAGGGAAAATGTACAAAGTTAGGAAGATGGAAGGATAATGATCAATCCAGGAACAGAAACTGCAACTAAAATCGAACGTTTGGCCAGTTATAGGATTGAAACAGCTGTACAGAGGACGCCTGAGGGATCCGCTGTAATCAAAAACGATTTGCAATAAAATGTTTTGGGAAATTTGAAGGTTACAAAGCCCAAATCGAGGGTGAAAATTGCTTCAGCGTGAGTACTCCCGTGTCGGCTTACACAATCCAACATCAAACAAAGATAATATACATGACGATTCCAAAACAAAAGTGTATGAGGCGCAGCCACAGAAATAGCGCAAATTTTCGTTTACGCTCTGAAGGAACCAACGATAATTATAACAACTAAATGGAAATAAAATTGCAAGGGCAAGAAAAAAGAAGACACAATCAGGTAAATACGACTCTAATAATTTTGAAGACACAAAAAGCAGAAGGTGAGGGGAGGAACGAAACCTCTTCTGGTCACGTACTGCGAGCAAATCGCTCATCCCGTCCCTCTCCGCAGAATATGTTGTTAAAAATCCCCGCAAGCCAGTTCTATGCGACGCCACTGACGATCACGAAAAGTAAAAGCAAGTGGCGCAAGAAGTAGATGACAAAATGGAGGATCACGTGACTTACCTTGCCGCTCACGGCAAGCTCCGAAACGAAGAAAATTCTCCACGTCATCTAAAATCCGAATAAACTTCTTTTAACGAAGTGAGCACATCCGTGGGTCAACCAAACTAATCGGTAACATTTTCAATCACCCTTTCGCTTCGACACCGCCTGGAAAAAAGTCCGCCCGTATAATGTTTTTCGCCGGCTGGACCGAGATAAGAAAACGGCGACCGCCTCGTCCTCTAGGAATAGTCAGCCGCACTCGAACCAACAAAGCACGTAGGGAAGCCTGCTCCAAATTCTGAACAATGATTCTCTACGTCACCCAAAATCCGTATAATCGCGAACTCCCAAACAGCAGGGGAACGTCTAATGAAACGAGAACATCTGTAGAACGGTAGGTCAACTAAACCCACCACCCTTTCGCTTTGACAGAGCGTGGAAAAAAATCCGCCCGTACAATGTTTCTCGCCGTCCGGATCGAGACAAGAAAACGGCGCCCGCCTCGTCCTCTAGGAATAGTCAGCCGCACTCGAACCAACAACGCACGTAGGGAAGCCTGCTCCAAATTCTGAACAATGAGTCACCCAAAATCCGTATAATCGCGAACTCCCAAACAGCAGGGGAACGTCCAACGAATCGAGAACACGCGTAGAACGGCGGGTCAAGCAAACTAAACGGTAACATTTTCAATCACCCTTTCACTTCGACAGCGCGTGGAAAAATCTCCGTTCGTAAAATGTTTCTCGAGACAAGAAAACGGCGACCGCTTCGTCCTCTAGGAACAGTCAGTCGCACTTGAACCAACAACGCCCGTAAGGAAGCCTGCTCCAAACTGTGAACTATGATTCTCTGCGTCTCCCAAAATCCATAATAAACATGAACTCCCAAACAGCAGGGGAACGTCCAACGAAACGAGAACGCCCGTAGAACGCTGAGTCAACTAAACCAAATGGTAACATTTTCAATCACACTTTCACTTCGACAGCGCGTGGAAAAATCTCCGTTCGTAAAATGTTTCTCGCCGGCCTTATCGAGATAAGAAAGCGGCGACCACCTCGTCCTCTAGCAACAGTCAGCCACACTCGAAGCGTCTGTAAATTTATAACAGCTGTCCATCATTTCTTTGGACAATTCGTTCTTCAAATTAAAAAGAAAATCCGTTACTTCGCAACCGATTGTAGTTGACATAAAATTCAATACATAGCTAATTAGAAAGTTTCGTTTAGTACCGGCAACGAAACCGGAAATAAAAAATGGAAATAAACCTGATTTAAGTTTCCGGCTCGGGGATCATCTCGAGCGTGCGCTACTGCAGGGCAGCTTTAACTTATAAAATATTAGGGGCTAGTCGAGATTACAAGCCAGGATAATGCTCTGGGGTTCCGTGTAATGCTGCGCTCTGTGATTTCCACCAGAGGTTCTCCACACTTACACGTCGCACTTTCATCGAGCCGGGCTCCCAACAACAAGTAAAAACATTTTTTTCGTTTTATTTAAGGGGAAGAGGGCGGGCGCTTGCTTGCTTCATTAAAAATGCAACACATCTCTTTACACAGGGGGGGAATCGTTGGAATTACAAAGTAGTTGGCGTTAAATAAAAAAAAATTGAAGTCCCATCAATCCAACTAGGATTCGCTGTTTTAAGCCAACGCCGGCGTTTACAAAGAGTTAATCTCCCTGGCGGCGGTTACAAATCATTGCCGCAAATTCTCTTCGTACAACGTAATGGAGGCCAATCAATAAAATGCCAATGCTCTCATTCATTTATTGATTGAGAGCGTTTGCTTATTAAAGCTATACGTTGCAATTGCTGAAGTTCACGTTTTTTTTTTTTTTAATTTGTGCCAGAAGCACTTTTAATCTCTTAACCTCTTGGACGGTCTTCTAACCATTCCTCTCTTCACTTCCAAACTTCTTGTTGCGGTTAAATTCCCAGTTACATTTCGGCAGCCACGTGTTGTATGTGCTTGGCAATATTACGTCCTGGAAGTGACGTTTTTACGCCGCCGTTTTTAATCAAAGCTTTCCATTGGTTTCAGGCAAACACGTTCTTCGCGCCTTGTGCTTGGATTGGCTCGCGTTCTACACGTCTTGATTGTTTGCCTGAATTTGTGCGCGATTGGATTGAAAAATTCTGTAGAACAGTGCACCTGGAATTATATAAGCCCTAAGCGTCATCTGATTTGCTGCCGAGCAAATTTTCCAAGCGCATTAACTATTAATATTAATTGTTGCGTCTAATTTTCCTTCTGTACTTTCTTCTAGCGGGGGGTGTACAACTGAATACGCTGTAGGAGTTCCATTTCCCCGGGGCCGACGCTAAGTCAACAACGTACTTGCCCGAAGACCTTTGGTGTACGATAATTGGTACGATAGTGTTGACAGAAGTTCTACGTTTTCACGAGTGCCGGTGCCTCACCGTAAAAATTTGATTGGGACTGTCAGGCGGAGCACAACGGAACAGCTGGAACTAAAACGTGTTCGTTAATTAACGTATGCTATTTTACGTAAATATTTTTTATGTATTGTTTTTCCGTGGCTTTTAAGACAAGCCTCATTTAAGAGGTTTGAACAACGTAATGCCTGCCCGAAGGCCATCGATGTACGACAGTTGGTACGATGGCACGGACCGAAGTGCGACGTTTTCATGAGTGGAGGAGCTTCACTTGGATAGATCTTTCGCCCGAAGGCCATCGGTTTGCGAGCCTCATTTAAGAGGTTTGAACAACGTAATGCCTGCCCGAAGGCCATCGGTGTACGATAGTTGGTACGATAGCACGGACCGAAGTGCGACGTTTTCATGAGTGGAGGAGCTTCACCTGGAAAGATCTTTCGCCCGAAGGCCATCGGTTTGCAATAGTTAGTACGACAGCATAGACCGAAGTGCGACGTTTTCGCGAGTGGCGGCGCTTCACCGGGAACGATCTTTGGCACGTTAAGGTGAACAACATTTTATTTGTTTCCATGAATTTGCGTGCAAAATTCTGTAGAACGATGTATCTGGAATTATATAAGCGCGGCGTGTCGTCTGATTTGCTTCTGAGCGAGTTTCGAGCGGATTAGCCAGATCTACGAGTAAAATCTACTACTTTTGACTACTTTTCCTTCTGTACTGTCTTCTATCGGGGAGTACAAGACTGAATACGCTGTAGTGTCGACGTTAAGTGAACAACGTACCTGCCCGAAGGCCTTCGGTGTACGATAATTGGTACGATAGTTTTGATAGAAGTTCGACGTTTTCACGAGTGCCGGTGCTTCACCGTAGACATATGATTGGGACTGTTAGGCGGAGCACAACGAAACGACCGGAACTAAAACCGCAACGTGTACGCCTGTCCGTTAATTAACGTACGTTATTTTACGTAAATATTTTTCGCGTATGGGTTTTCCGTTGCTTTTAAGACAAGCCTCATTTAAGAGATTCTGCGACTCTGTGCAGGTCACTGCTAGATCTATTTCAAATCTATCGTTGTTTGTAAGTTAGTTATCAAATTATTGAACCGCATTTCGCTTCTGAAACATTTAGGTAACTCCGAGCCTTTAAGACAAATGTATGTTTTATTTTAGCATAAGTGTGTGCATAAATGGGTTTATTATTGAGTACGTTTTGGTGTTTTGTTGCGTCGTGAAAGATATTTTGAACGAGATGGAAGTTTTCGGTTATCAATGCACGTTGTGGATCCTTGGGAATCGGTTTCATAGTGCGCAGATCAGCTGAGGTTATTCCCTGACGCGTTAGTTGTTTGTTTCGTTAACCCACACCCACTTCCTTCAGAGACTAACTTCGGGACAACTGATTGACTTCTCTTGCCACGAGGTATCGATAAGTGACCAGGAGTTAAGGTAAATGTAATATTTTTTCAATCCTTTTGTGCTCTTTCGTCCTTTTTTTCCTTTTCTTAATACCTTGGCTTTTATTGATTCTTTAGAGTATTTATTTAATAAGACCAAACCTGCTTACTTCTATCTCTTTACTTGGATAAGGTCTCTTTCGTCATTCATTTTTCTTTTAATTCCTTCTACTTTCCTTTTTGCTCTTTCATCCTTTTTCTTCTAGCCCCTTCTACTTTCCCATTTGCAGATTCTTTAGTGCATTTTTTTATTAAGACCAAACATGCTTACTTCTATCTCGTTGTTTCTGTAAGACCTTTTCCTCTTTCGTCCTTTTTCTTCTAATCTCTTTTGCCTTCCCTTTTGCAGATTCTTTAACGCATTTATTTATTAAGACCGACCTACTCGCTTCTGTGTCTTTACTCGTACAACGTCTGTTGTTGTAGTATTGAATGTGTGTTTCCGTTTTTGATTTAAATCTGAATATTTTTTTTTGTACGCGAGGCTGTTAGTAATGACGTAGTTTCGTCGAAACCTCCAGGATAATGAGCCCAATTTGTCAACGAATAATTTGTGAGACTCTTAATTTAGCGGCGTGTCACTATTATTACTGGCATGGCATAAATCGATGGGGTTCGTTTAAAAATAGAAATCTTTAGACTGTCCCTTCCCTACTAGTAGTAAATGCCGCTTATAAACAACTTATAAGTTTGCGTTCACTGCAGCACTTGGATTTACAAAGTCAGTGTAATAAGCGTTTTTGTTATCTCCATCGACCATGGAAAGATAATTGTTTAGGTAAACATCCTCCTTTAGATTTGTAACGTTTGTTTCTCGTTAAAAATTTATCTTTTAAGAAAATCTGGATTAAAAAAAAAACCGATGTTTCGCTTAATGTTGACGTCTTCTTCAGTACAGCTGTTTTTATTACAACCTATAAGAAGCTATCAATGCGCAGCGAAACGTCGTCACTTCACTTGTTACAAATCAGGGGTTTCCAAACTTTTTTAAACAGCGCCCTTACAAGACAATAAAAATGTCCAACAACCCCCTTTCAAATTCAGTTAAACTGCAACCTGTAATTCTATTTGATCTTATTTTTTTCTTTTTCTCTTAATTTTGTACCGATCGTCTTTTGTTTTTATTTGATTCGTGATTTGACTCAATTTAATAAAAAGTTGGCCACGAGATTCATTTTAATTTGATTGAAATTTTTTTATTAAAACTGATTTTTATCGAGTTCTTCTATTGTGAAGGTTCCTCCTTCGTTGAATTTATTTATATTATTAATTTTTACAGAATTTCTATTCTGTTTCTTCTTATCTTCATCACCGACCGTCTTTAGTTTGTTTTTTTTTTCAATTTATTATTCGACTTTAATTCGATGTAATTGGATGTAACCAATCGATCGATTTTTTGCGATTTCATTTGATTTGCTTTTATTTTTTAACCATTAATTTATCATCTTTTGTTTTTCGCATTTTCTTTTATTCGACGTGATTTTATTCTTGAATTACCAACCGATCGTCTTTTGTTCTTGTTTTTCTTTCACTCGATCTGAGTCTATATTATTTCACACTTTAATTGACGATTGACTTTATTCTATTTTTTTTTTATTATTAACCTATCGTCTTTTTCCATTAATGTTTGCAGATTAAACTTTTAATTATGTTGTGTACAAATTTCTTATTCGAATTTAATTCGATTTTTGATATAATCGGTCGATCGATTCTTTTATTCGGTTTCATTTCGAATTGCCTTCAATTTTTAACCATCAATTTATCATCTTTTGTTTTTTGCATTTTCTTTTATTCGGCACGATTTTATTCTTTAATTACCAAATAAATGATCGTCTTTTGTTTTTGTTATGGTTTTTTTTTGCTCTATCTGAGGTTATTATTTTATTTCACACTTTAATTGGCGATGGAGTTTATTTTATTTTTTAATTATTGACTGATCGTCTTCTTCCATTAATTAATATTTACCGATTAAATTTCTAGAAAAGATACGAAACAAATTAAACATTTTCGAAACGAGCTAAAAATATTATTTTATTAGTTACTTGAGGTTTCGTAAACTTGATTGCTTGCTTTATCAAAAGTGATCATAAAAGTGATTTTGATAAAGCAAACAGTCAAGTTTGTGAAACGTCAAGTAAGTAAATTTTTAGCTCGTTTCTAAAGTGTTTTTTATTTGATTCATAACCTTTCTGCAATTCTGCAATTTATTGTTTTGTGAACGCCGATTTGACTTATAGTTAATTTTAAACAGTTTTTATTTTCGTCCTTATTTCATCGGCGATCGTCTTTTGTTTTTGTTTTATTAGATTTGCATTTCATTTTAATTTTGACAATCAACTGATCTTTTCTTTCTTTTTTCTTTTATTCGAGACTTTATTTTAATTTTAATTTTGACAATCAACTGATCTTCTCTTTCTTTTTTCTTTTATTCGAGATTTTAATTTAATTATTTATTACATGATCGATGAATAATACTTAAGAGTTATTATTAAAAATAAATAAATAAAATAAATAAATAATTATAAACTGATAATTATAAACTGATGGCCAACCAATCTGAATCATTGTTAATTTTATGCAAATTTTTATTTTCGACCTTACTTCATAGACGATCGCCTTTTGTTTTTGTTTTATTCGATATGCCTGCATTTTATTTTTATTTTGATAAATCAATTGATTCTCTCTTCCTTTTTTTTATTATTCTAGACTTTATTTAATCTAATTATTATGTGATCGATGATAACTTGTCCTTGTATATGTGTTAATATTTATTTCTTAAACTTCTATTGGTTGCATCTATTAAAGTGCAGCTATTTGATTATTATGAAATTATTATTATTATTATTTCTAAAAAGAAAAAAGTGTTCCGTTTTCTATGTTTATTATTTTATTATTTCTTTAATATTATTCTTAATTCTTCTTGCATTTTTTTTAAATAAACTATGTTTAGTTAGGCCCCCACTAAATAAAAATTCGTATCTTCTAACCCTAAAACTCCCAGAGATTCATCTATCCCTGCAGGTTCATCGACCCCTTGCAAGTCTTCATCGACAACACCCAAGGGATCGAAATCGAAACCGTTGGAAACCTTAATTTAGTGAACTTCAATCTGCTGATTGTCTTTTTACCAAAAGTTTTCGTTTGTGTCTCCGGTGCTTTGTTGCGGTCTGTTTCGTGTTTTCAGAACGATTTTCCTTTAACGGACGCACAATTTTGGTATGTGAGAAATCAATCAGTTGATGTTTTGAACAGCAATTGCAATGTGTAATGGCATCATTTGTTAACAAGTGGCATACGAGCTGTCATAAATAAATTCTTATATGAGTTGTTTACAAACTCAGATAGACGTTTCGTTTATACATTATTCAATAAAGAGCATGGAATTTAATTTTAAGCAATAAATGAAACGTTCGCATTCTTTCCTCCTTCTCCTCCACAGTCACAATTGCTTCTAAACCCATTCTACTCTGTTCATCAATGTGTTGTGCGCCCGGATGCGCTTTGTCAACACCGTCTTCAATGTAACAGGCCTGAGTCATCGCGTAGGAATATCAGACCTCAGGGTATTATCGGACTGCGACGCAACAAGCGTTTCGCTGTTGAGCTGTGAAAATCTATCGTGCGCTCCGTTTACCAATAAGGACGGAAAGATTAAACTTAAAATGGCGAATTTCTGTGCTGGATGTGCCGCATTTTTGACGAATCAATTTTGAAGTCGGGGTATTCTCCCACTTAATGCATCAGGCCCGTATAAAGAGAGCATTGGCTCTGCTCCTAAAGTAGGTCAAACAATACGAAATCTATCAGCGAACTTCAATCGGATATTCTCCCACCTAATGAATCGGGCCCGTATGAAGTGGGCTCTGCCCCTAAAGTAGGTCAAACAATACGAAATCTATCAGCGAACTTTAATCGGGTATTCTCCCACCTAATGAATCGGGCCCGTATGAAGTGGGCTCTGCCCCTAAAGTAGGTCAAATAATACGAAATCCATCAGCGAACTTTAATCGGGTATTCTCCCACCTAATGAATCGGGCCCGTGTGAAGTGGGCTTTGGCTCTGCCCTTAAAGTGGGTCAAACGATACGAAATCTATTAGCGAACTTTAATCTAAGTTCAATACAGGGCGACTTTATTTTTATTGGTTAAGGGAAAGAATAATTGAATTTAAGCGATCTGAAGTTGTGAAGCGGAACAAATGCAATTAGGAAAAGGTCACAACTGCGGCCCAATTATTTCCGGAAGTGTGGATCGATCGAGTCAGGTTGAAGTTAAAAACTAAAACAAAATAAATAAGTACGAGTAAGATTTCTTGAAAAGGCGAAACGTTATTTCTTTTCTTTATATTTTGCGAGAAGTAAAACAGGAGGAATCGATGGAAAATTCATTTTTTTTGGATTTGTAAAAAGGAAAGGGGAACTTAATTTTCTCTGTAATGCCCCTTTTGCTGAAAATAAAGAGGACGTCCATGTCATTACCATCTCCACAATTTACTCCTCGAATCTTTATCTCCAATGATGATTAGCTTCTTGTTTTATTTGCTCGAAATTGAGCCCACTTATACTGCAGAAGAAGAAGGAGATTCTGACTTCTGGTCATTTCGCTTTTCGCCCCCTCCCCCTCCCCTCGAGGGGCGAATTTTGCACGGAAATTCTGCTTTGTCAGACAAAATAACACGGTGGCTTGAAGCCCCCCCGCCCGTGCTATTTATGCCGCAGCGCGCTTATCTGATTGCTGACAAATTGAATTTATAATTGGGTTTGCTCTCATTAACTTAATTAATCTTTTCGTCTCGGGTGCGTTCAAAGGAGGAGAGTTTAACGGCGCGGAAGGAGTGGAGCCTTGTGAAGAAAGCTTTGACGGAATTAAAAGGACAAAGCTGCTGCAAGCGTGGTCTGTCACAAGTTTATTTCTTTTTTTTTTTTTGGTTAAGGTCTTACGATTAGTTGAATCTTGCAAAAGAAAAAAGAAAATGCTGCGAATACCACGTACACTACTACTCATTTCTCGTTCGTATCTCCTTACGAAAATGGAGGGCAGCAAGAAATGCCCGGCGGGATGCCCTAGCTCAGACTGAGGTGGGTTGGTGGGTCGAACTTCGACGTTAGTGTGTTTAAGGGCGCAAGAAGAATTGTTTAGAAGAAAAGAAAACGATTTGCTTCGAATTGCGCTCTTGTTCCTACCTCCCTGCTTTACCTACATACGGAAATGGAGAGAAGCAAGGCAAGATATTTGCGTAGTTTATGCGCGGCAGGATGCCCATGGCTCAGATTGAGATGAGTGGATGGGTCGAACTTCGACGTTAATTTGTTTAAGGCCGCCAGAGCCAATGCTTAGTAAGCTGAACACATAAAATTGTTTGGCGCAGAAGAAATAAATAAAATGTGTACAGTTTTCGTTAATATCAGTTATCCGAAGGCCTCGATTAACTTAACAAAACCTGCATTTGTTAAAGTATTCAAGGGTTTGCATTAACTTAACAAATTCTTTCATTTTTTACGATATAACTGATAAAATATTAGGTTTATAATAAAATTCGCTGAATGAACTTCTTTTGGACAGCAATTCCAAGAACTTAGCTAACGAAACTAAACACATACGGGCGATGACCAAGCGGTGTACGGTTGCGACAAGAAAATATTGGACGCCGCTGTCATTCCAACAACAAAACAGTGTGAACCTTGACTTTAGGAATAAATAACCTCACTTTTACCTTCGGCCACATCATATTAACCGCAAAATTTAAAGGCATGCGATTCAGTGGCAGATACTCTTGTCAGTTTCATATTATCTTGAAGGGTCTGAAGGGTTAAACGTTATTAAAATGTGATAATTCCGACAAATTACGCCCGAGAGAAAATAAACTTCCAGATGTAATTTTCAAACGTCAGTCAAAAAGACTGTTTTCGGTTACACAAAGAAAGGTTTCTCATTAGGCGTTTACGACAATTGGAGCGGTATATACCGGCTAATCTATTCTCTCACTCTTACGTGCATTAAACGCATTCGTTCTCTCTTACTTTTCTACCCCGATCCATATACTGCTCCAATTATCGTAAACACCTATGCTTACGTGACTCAGATGACAGTGGCATCCGAAATTTTATGCCCGCAGCTATACGTCTCAGCACGTCGATTCTCTGAGTGCGGAAACCAAGGTACGGTGGTGTACAATAATATCCTGGCACGTAATTTCGATAATGTAAGCCTCGCTTTAATATGTCTGACTTTTATACATATACAAAATGTCGCTAGTAATTCTGACGTTTAGTATAAATCCTACTTATGCGTGCATTTTGGCCAGGAGCCGCTTTTAAGTTCCGCTTAAAAAAATTGATGCTTTGCTCGGTGAAGTTTGGACAGAAGGAAGATTCGCTTCGAGATTTCAGTTTGTAGTATTTGACACTTCAAATCTTTCTTTTGACAGAAACATAACCTCAATAAAAGCCTGATTTACCAAAACTGCATAAATACGTACGATGCAGCGGCGTAGCTGCAGGGGTTGCAGAGATTGCAAAGCAATTTCAAAACAACTGGAAGACGCTAAGAAAATTCAAGGAATGCGAGCGTTTCAGGCATTAATTTCGAATGAATGAGTTGTGTGCGCCATCTGTTAACACGCGCTTAAATCTTGTAATTTACCGATAAGAGATTTAAAAAAAAAGGTGAAACGTTATGTTAGAAACAATCAAAAACGACGTTCTGAAAACAACTTCGAATCAATCAAATTTTTAACGCAAAGCGGATGAATTTACGTGCAGATCCGGCGCCATCTATTACCTCTCGAATCGAAACTTTGTCCTTTGTGAATTTCGAAGCAATTGAAAAACGCTAAGAAATTTTTATGATGAAACGTTAACGAAATGAAATTTCAAATAAAGTTGAACGGAAATTTCAAATACACGTAGCGCCATCTGTTAATCTGTAGTCGAACGCGAGCGTTTCAAGCGTTAATTTCAAACGAATGACGTCTGTGGCGCCATCTATTAACACGCGCCTTAAATTTATAATTCATCGGTAAAATATTTAAAAAAAAAGTGAAACGTTCTGAAGACAACTTCGAATTAAGAAAATTTTAAACGCAAAGCGGATGAATTTACGTCCAGATGCGGCGCCATCTATTACCTCTCGAATCGAGACTTTGTCTTTTGTGGATTTCGAAGCAATTGAAAAACGCTAAGAGATTTTTATGATAAAACGTTAACGAAATGAAATAATCAAATAAAATTGAACGGAAATTTCAAATATACGTAGCGCCATCTGTTAATCTATAGTCGAATGCGAGCGTTTCAGGCGTTAATTTCAAACGAATAACGTTTGTTGCGCCATCTATTAATATGCGCCTTAAATTTGTAATTTATCGGTAAAAGATTAAAAAAAAAGTGAAACGTTCTGAAAACAACTTCGAATCAATAAAATTTTAAACGCAAAGCGGATGAATTTACTTGCAGATGCGGCGCCATCTATTACTTCGAATCGAGGCTTTGTCTTTTGTGGATTTCGAAGCAATTGAAAAAGCTAAGAATGTTTTATGATGAAACGTTAACGACATGAAATAATCAAATAAAGTTGAACGGAAATTTCAAATATATGTAGCGTCATCTGTTAATCTGTAGTAGAATGCGAGCGTTTCAGGCGTTAGTTTCAAACGAATGACATTTGTGGCGCCATCTAATAACACGCGCCGTAATTTTGTAATTTATCGGTAGAAGATTTCAAAAGAAAAAGTGAAACGTTCTGAAAACAACTACGAATCAATAATATTTTAAACGCAAAGCGGATGAATTTACGTCCAGATGCGGCGCCATCTATTACCTCTCGAATCGAGACTTTGTCCTTTGTGGATTTCGAAGCAATTGAAAAACGCTAAGAAATTTTTATGATGAAACGTTAACGAAATGAAATAATCAAATAAATTTGAACGGAAATTTCAAATATATGTAGCGCCATCTGTTAATCTGTAGTCGAATGCGAGCGTTTCAGGCGTTAGTTTCAAACGAATGACATTTGTGGCGCCATCTAAAAACACGCGCCGTAAATTTGTAATTTATCGGTAGAAGATTTCAGAAGAAAAAGTGAAACGTTCTGAAAACAACTTCGAATCAATAATATTTTAAACGCAAAGCGGATGAATTTACGTCCAGATGCGGCGCCATCTATTACCTCTCGAATCGAGACTTTGTCCTTTGTGGATTTCGAAGCAATTGAAAAACGCTAAGAAATCTTTATGATGAAACGTTAACGAACTGAAATAATCAAATAAAGTTGAACGGAAATTTCAAATATACGTAGCGCCATCTGTTAATCTGTAGTCGAACGCGAGCGTTGCAGGCGTTAGTTTCAAAAGAATGACGTTTGTGGCGCCATCTATTAACACGCGCCTTAAATTTATAATTTATCGGTAAAAGATTTATAAAAAAAGTGAAACGTTCTGAAAACAACTTCGAATCAATAAAATTTTAAACGCAAAGTGGTTAGATTTACGTGCAGATGCGGCGCCATCTATTACTTCGAATCGAGACTTTGTCCTTTGTGAATTTCGAAGCAATTGAAAAACGCTAAGAATTTTTTATGATGAAACGTTAACGAAATTAAATTCAAATAAAGTTGAACATAAATTTCAAATACAATATGTAGCGCCATCTGTTAATCTGTAGTCGCAATTAATTTGGTACCCTTTAATTTCCGGGAAAGAGTTTCAAAAAACAACAAAGAAAAATTCTTCTTGAAGAAAGTGTTTGAGAAACAATTGAAGTACTCCCACTTCCGCTTATCGCTAGTTAGTTTTCGGGAGCCTCTTTAAATAAACAATAAACATTCGCAGCGCCATCTCTGTTATCACAGCCGTAACTCCGTCCCCTTCGTTTGTTTGGAAACAGTTTCAGAGCAAGATAGGAAATAACGTCACGAAAAACAATTTCGTATAGTAGCAAAACAAAAGCAGCGCCATCTGTCAATCTGCGGTTGCCGCAATTAATTTCGTTTCTTTTAATTTTAATCGGGAAAAAGTTTCAGTTAGTTAAAAACCAATTTCTTCATGTTTGAGAAACAATTTAAGCATGCCCACTTAGCGCTTAGTTTTCTAACCTAAGAAAGCTTTTCTAACCTAACATTTTTAACAACTATTATCACTTTTTAGGAATACGATAATCTGGAAGCAACTAAACAGTCTTTCTTTGTTCAGCATGGAAAGAAACAAACATATATTTTTTTGAATTTTGTTTATTTTGCTCTTAAAAAAGTTTTAACGAAATACTTAGGTCCGATTTCATAATCGAAATAAAGCAGACTCTAAAATAAAAGTCACAGTCATATGTCCAAAAAGATGCGAAAACGTAGTTATTTATACATCAGAATGTGACCTTTATTTTAAAGTCTCCTTTAGTTCGATTATGAAATCGGATCTTAATGATATTTCTAGGACGCTCCTACATAGCCAGTGTTACCAACGGTATATTAACGTGCTACTGAAATTACGTTAACTACATTATAACAAAATACCATTTCAATATTTTTTTTATTTTATTCCTTTATTTAGGTAGATTATATCGACTGATAACGCTATTTGGCCGCTATGCGCGGGATGGCTCAATAGATAGCAAATTATTTGTGATTCCTCGCGTCATTTTAATTAAACAAATCGAGCGTGAGATGTCGCCACCAAACGGTTGAGTAATTTTCATTCATTTAATCACGAATTAATTTTTTTTATTAATAAAACGAATATAACAGATTAGAGGTTAGGAAGGAATGTTACTTGTTGACTGGATTTAAGAAGTTAAGAAGCAGTGATTGACGCACGTCAACACAAACGTCCGAACAATTTATTTCTTTTTTTCTTTTCGACCAAAACGTTTACCCGAGGAGAAGTTTGCACATAAACACATTTCAGCTGCTTATAAAATTCTTTCGGGTCGGTGAATTCGACCAGTTGGGTTTTTGGCAGTGCGCTAAAGTGTATAGACAGGCGCGCGTAACAGCTAGATACATTTACAACGGGAATAAAAACGGTTTGCCTTCAATACTGAGTACTATACAATAGTACTCATGTCATCTCTGAGTAACCGCTTTCGATTTCAAAGCTGATGCGATGCATTATATTTATAACTAGTGGGCGGACGTTCGCCGTGCGCCTATTTTTGTCCACCCAATGATTATAACACGCAGCATTATTTTGCTAGTATTAAAATCTGCTTTGGCCTCTCACAGCCTCATTTTTTTTTAATTTCGGATAATACAGTGTCTTGATCATTGATTGTAATCCACCCGACCATTTTCATCTTTCATCAAGTTCTGCCCCGTAGTTAACAACAGTTAACAATAAACATGATTGGTAGAACTGAGGCATCATTAAATGCACTATTTCGTGTGGTATTTACGTCGCAGGTCACGTGGCTTACAGAATTGAATGAAGACCTGATTAGTCGCGACACCAACATTTAAGACACGCTTTAGAACAACCAATGTTTCGTTTTCGATTTAAATCGAATCGCCCTCGTGTACATTAAAAATTAAAAATGCACGCTTACGCCATTTTAATTAAAAAAGCGCGTCCGCCACACGAAAATTAACAATTCAAATGAATTTTCAAATATTCTCTTTTACGTTTTTTAATTCGACGCAGTAATTACGTTCGCTAGTTTCCTGTTAAATGTACACGGTGATTAAAAATTAATGATCAATTCGATTCTGAAATTATGCGAACGGTTCGATCGAATAGTTACGATTCTATCTGCTGCACAAAAAAAAGTATTGTCTCAAGTGAAATGGATACTTTATTGTGCAAAGCGGTCAAAACTGACAAGCGTTTAAGTTGGTAGTGCTGAATTTTATTTTTAATTGGTACGAGTGGAGTAGTTGGAGTTCCAGTTGATGATGGCCTTATTGTTGTTGTTGTTGGTATCATTGAAAGGTGCCCTTTGACGTTACAGATGATTCGAATTAGAACAGACATAACCTACAATTGTTGTTACGTCAGATATCTTCTGTCAAATAAACTAAACCCCAAACCATACCTGGTTGCAGTGTTGCAAACAGTCAAATAAGTATTTGAATCAGATATTGTTGATCACTTTGTATTATAGCGTCGGAATTTTATTTCTCGCTAAACGCAGCAGTTTGAGAAAGTATTCGGGTTTTACGATTCGTTCGCCGTCGTGTTAAATACCGAGGCGGAGAAAGAATTTTCGAATTAGCTGCAGCTAACGTGTGCGGTTAAATCTTTTATTATTTAAATGTAAGCGTGAGGCGTTCCATTCGATTTTCGGAATGACATCAGATCACGCAACAACAATCCTTCGATAACGCAAAATTTCCATAAGGTCCGCCGGCCGATCAATAAGCGGACGTATTTCTGGCCGGAATTGCAAATTTCTTGGCAGGCGAGATCTTGAAGGGCCCTCACACGTCAGGCCGTAACGGCAGACAATAATTAAGCCCGATTTAGAAATCGACTGCATCGGTGACTGCAGTGAAACAATTACAAGAGAAAAAAATCAATTTTTCTTAAAGAAAAAAAAAAAGAAAATGAAAGACTTGGGAAGTAAGCTGCTTTTGCTAAATGAAGAAATTGGTCTTCAAGTTGGGTTGCGATCATATAAGTCATATACGACTCGAGAATAGATTTTTAGATTTAGAATAGTTTTTAGATTCTTTGCAACAGTATTAAGCATGCGATTTCGTTGAGCGCGACTGTACACGAAAAAGTAGGCTTGTTTTGGTTCTCGTCCTAGAACAGTCAAGAGCATGCGCAAAAGAAAAAGAAATCAAAACATTTTGTGGTGCGCATGCTCCTGACGCTTCCAGGACCAGAGTTGTCGGATCGGAGGAAATCCTGTCATTTGGGCTACATTTTAGACATGTTTGGTGTTTAAAAATTTTATTTGGCGCCTAATTTGGGCTACTCTTATTATCTTCATATAACGACACTCAACAAAATTATGTAAATGTATTTCGTGTCATTCATTTCTTTTTTTGTCTCCTTTTATCGTATTAGTGACTATTTTTTACAATTTGTTTTTTTTTTTGGTCTTGTCGTTCAGCTTGGCGTTGTCGTTCTTCTTTTGTTTTACTTTTAGTTCACATCTTGCCTTGTAGGTTCTTTGTTGCAATTTCTTTCATTTCTCTTTTGCTTTTGATTTTTTTTTTGTTGTTTTTTTATTTGTTCTGATTTTCGATGTCCCAAATCGGCCAGTTCGGTTTTTGCGCATTATCGTTTTTCATTGTGTCGTCCCCCATCCCAGCTGCGATTTTCTTTTGTTTTGTGCACTGTATTTCGTCCGTTCATTTCTTTTTTTCAGTTTCATGAAAAGAAAATATTAGTGACTTTTTTTTACAATTTGCTTTTTTTGATCCTTCCGGAAAATTGTTGCTTGTCGTTCAGCTTGGCGTTGTCGATGTTCTTTTGTTATTTGTACGCTTCGTGCCTTGTAGGATTTTGTAGTTTCTTAAAATTCTCTTTTGTTTATGATTTTCTTTTTGGTTCTTAATTTGTCCAATTTTTGAAATCCCAAATCGATCGTTTTGTTTTTCGCGCATTATCGTTTCGTCCCCGTCTGAGTTGTGATCTTCTTTTGTTTTGTGCACTGGATTTCGTTGTTCACTTCTTTTTTTTTGTTTCTTTTGATCGTTGTCTTCACATGACGACACTCAACAAAATTATTCTTCATCTAATATAACCACCGGAACGAACAGTGTACACCAACGACTTCGAGTGTCATTTCATATTTTTTCTTTCTCTTTTGATGTTCTTTTGTTTTCGTTTTAAGGATTTGTTGCTTTGCATTTTATTCACAATTCGTTTGTTTTCTTTTGTCCTTTTGTTTCCTGCTGATTTCTTGACTTGCGAAAGTTTTCAGCCGGGGAATCGCCGTTTTGTCATTTCGTTTTTTTTTGAGATTCTATTCTTCTTTTGTTTTGCTTTTCGCATCTTTCCGCTTTTTAATAGACTTGGTTTTCGTATTTTATTGACTCCTCTTAACAGTTCTCTTTTGTTTCCCGCCAGAACTTCCGTCGATTTTTTAAATCTTTTTCGCGTTGCTCTTTTATTTTTATCAAATTAATTATTCACCTTTCGTCGGCTGACACTTTTTTTATTACAGTTGTCTTTTATTTTCCGATAGTTTTTCTTTGTTTAGATTTTGTTTCTTGGTCACCTTAGGACCGGCTTTTTAATTTCCGATTTACTTTAAATAACTGTTCATTAATTCCTATCTCTCTATAATTGCAATTATGGGGTAATAAATCAAGGATTTTAAAGTTAACAAAGAGATGAAAATGCCGGCCTTTAGTCGCCAATCTTCTTTTGTTTTTTTTTCTGTTCTTTATGATTTCGTACTATATTTGCTTTTCTTATTGAATAGATTCTTTGGATTTTATTGACGGTTGTTTGCAGTTCATTGTTTTCTATCTGTTTTGCATCTCAGTTGTGTTCCTTTTTTTGCACACTGTATTTCTTTCTTTAATTGTATTTATTGATTTTTCTACAGTTCGCTTTAATTTTCTATGAATTTTTTGATTCGTCCGGTGTTTGGTGTTTCTCATTCAGCTTGGCTTTGTCCATCTTCCTTTGACATTTTTTTGTTCACTTCACGCCTTCCTCGTATTTCGTTGCTATTGCTTTCATTTCTTTTTTGTTTCTGATTTTCTTGCAGGTTTCATTTGTGTTTCTTTATTTGTTCTGAGTTTTGATATCCCAAATCGGCCATTTCGTTTTTTGCGCATTGTCGTTTTTCATTGTTTTGGCCCCATCCCAGTTGTGATCTTCTTTTGTTTTATGCAATGCATTCCGTCGTTCATTTCTGTTTGTTTGTTTCTTTATCAGTATTGGTGACTTTTTTCACAATTTGCTTTCTTTGATCCTTCCGGAAAATTGTTGCTTGTCGTTCAGCTTGACATTGTCGACCTTCTTCTTTTTGTTCACTTCGTGCCTTGTTGATACTTTGTTGCTATTTTCCTTATTTCTCTTTTCCTTTTGTTTTTTTTGTTATTTTTTTTATTTGTTCTGATTTTTGATGTCTCAAATCAGCCATTTCGTTTTTTTTGCGCATTATTATTATGTTTTTCCCCATAGTGATCTTCTTTTGTTTTGTGCACTGTATTTCGTCTGTTCATTTCTTTTTTTTTTTTTATCGTATTATTGACTTCTTTTACAATTTGCTTTTTTTTGATCCTTCCGGAAAATCGTGGCTTGTTCTTCAGCTTGACTTTGTCGTTCTTCTTTTGTTTTACTTTTTGTTCACTTCTTGCCTCCTTGTAGGTACTTTGTTGCTATTTCTTTCATTTCTCTTTTGTTTTTGATTTTTTTTTGGTGTTTTTTTCAAATCTTCCATTTCGTTTCTTGCGCGTTATCATTTTTCATTGTTTCGTCCCCCGTCTCAGTTGCGATTTTCTTTTGTTTGGTGCACTGTATTTCGTCCGTTCATTTCTCTTTTTCTGTTTCTTTTCATCGTATTAATGACTTTCTTACAACTTGCTTTTTTCGATCCTTCCGAAAAATCGTCGCTTGTCTTTCAGCTTGACGTTGTCGTTCTTCTTTTGTTTTACTTTTTGTTCACCTCTTGCCTTGTAGGTACTTTGTTGCAATTTCTTTCATTTCTCTTTTGTTTTTGATTTTTTTTTCTGGTGTTTTTTTTTATTTGTTCTGAGTTTTGATGTCCCAAATGTTCCATTTCGTTTCTTGCGCGTTATCGTTTTTCTTTGTTTTGTCCCCCGTCTCGGTTGCGATCTTCTTTTGTTTTGTGCACTGTATTTCGTCCGTTCATTTCTTTTTTTCTGTTTCTTTTCATCGTATTAGTGACTTTTTTATAATTTGCATTTTTTGGTCCTTCCGGAAAATCGTCGCTTGTCCTTCAGCTTGGCGTTGTAGTTCTTCTTTTGTTTTACTTTTTGTTCATTTCTTACCTTGTAGGTACTTTGTTGCTATTTCTTTCATTTCTCTTTTGTTTTTGATTTTTTTTCTGGTGTTTTTTTACTTGTTCTGATTTTTGATGTCCCAAATCTTCCATTTCGTTTCTTGCGCGTTATCGCTTTTCATTGTTTTGTTCCCCGTCTCAGTTGCGATCTTCTTTTGTTTTATGCACTGTATTTCGTCCGTTCATTTCTTTTTCTCTGTTTCTTTTCATCGTATCAGTGACTTTTTACAATTTGCTTTTTTTTGATCCTTCCGGAAAATCGTCGCTTGTCCTTCAGCTTGGTGTTGTAGTTCTTCTTTTGTTTTACTTTTTGTTCACTTGTTGCCTCCTTGTAGGTACTTTGTTGCTATTTCTTTCATTTCTCTTTTGCTTTTGATTTTTTTCTTATTTGTTCTGATTTTTGATGTCCCAAATCGGCCATTTCGTTTTTTGCGCATTATCGTTTTTCATTGTTTCGTCCCCCATCTCAGATACGATCTTCTTTTGTTTTGTGCACAATATTTCGTCGTTCACTTCTTTTTTTTTGTTTTTTTTTTTTGATCGTGCTAGTGACTTTTTTTAAAATTTTTGCAAGTAATTCAAAAACTTGATTGATTTGACATTGTTTTTTAACAACTAATACACATAAATTAAAACGTCATGTATGGACTTTAGAATAACTTGGTGCCTTTTCGCTACATTTTTTCGCTACAAGTTGGCGACATTGCTTTGAAAAAATCTGGCAACCCTGTCTAGGACAACAACTAAAACAAGCCTACTAGAAAAAAAAAACAATTGAGTCCTTCTCTTCTCGTCGCCTTAAAATTGCCATGATTTTTGTGTGACCTTTATTTGCAACTCACGGAATTCCCCCGATTTAACTAAATTGGCCGTCGAGTTATTTCGTCGAATCGATCGTGCCTCGGCTTAAAAACGTTTCACGTGCGGTTTAGAGGTTATTATTCGCTCGTCGAGTTGTTTTACAAATAATGCCCTCCCGCAAAGCCATAACTAAACCCGCAGAATCCGGGAGCGAATCCGGACAGTTTGTTTCAACAGAATACCTCCGGTTTTTATTACACAGCGCGAGCTTGCCGAAAATGTTGCGGCGGTTTTGATAAAAAAAAATAACATTCAAAATTTGGGGGGGAAAAATATTATTGGCAGTATGTAGAAGGGTCCAACCAACTTTATCTTTTCATCGGGAATGTTACGTGGTATGTGGTAATTATTATGGATTTATTGAAAACTCCGTCGAGATAATAACTACGTTTCTTGTATCGACCTGTACATAAATTACTGAGTGCATTTTCAAATCCAGAATTCCGCAGATTATGTTCTTTACATATGCATTAAGCGTTTTCTTTTAATTAGCTGAACCATACAGCGTCATCTATCGGTGATTATTCGTACCACTAAAGTTACACACAGTGCCATCTATCAGTGATGAATTGGTACTACACGACAACGTTTAAGTCACCACTCGCCCACGAAATTGCATTTTTATTCATCATTCGTGTATTCAGAAAGAAACAACAAAAACAGATTTTTTTAATGAACTGAACCGTACAGCGCCATCTAACCGTGATTATTCGTACTACATGACGACGTTTCAGTCACCCCCTCGTCCCTGAAGTCACATTTTTATTCATCAGTCGTAAATTCAGAAAAAAATCAACACGAACAGATTTTCTTTTAATTAACTGAACCGTACAGCGCCATCTATCCGTGATCATTCGTACCACATGACGATGTTTAAGTCCCCGTCCCCCCTCTTCCCACGAGAATTGCTTTTTTTCATTAATCGTAATTTCCAAAAAAAAAGATCAACTAAAAGCACTCAACGAACTGATTTTCTTTCAATTAACTGAATCTTACAGCGTCATCTATCGGTGATTGTTCGTACCGCATGACGACGTCTAACTCCCCCACTCGTACCATCCACCGAAATTGCTTTTTTATTTCATTTTCAAAAATCAACACAAAGAGATTAATACGCCTCATAAACAGATTTTCTTTTAAATAACTGAACCATACAGCCCCATCTATCGGTGATTGTTTGTACTGCATGACGCCGTTTAAGTCACCCCCTCGCCCCCGAAATCGCATTTTTATTCATCGATCATAAATTCAAAAAAAAAAAAAATCAACACGAACAGATTTTCTTTTAATTAACCGAACCGTACGGCGTCATCTATCATACAGCGTCATCTATCGGTGATTATTCGTACCACATGACGACGTTTAGGTCCCCCACTCGTACCATCCCCCGAAATTGCATTTTTTTTCATCAATCGTAAGTTAACGAAGAAATCAACGCAGACAGATTAAGGCGCCTCATAAACAGATTTTCTTTTAAATAACTGAACCATACAGTGCCATCTATCGGTGTTTACTCGTACTGCATGACGACGTTTAAGTCGCCCCCTCGCCCTCGAATTTGCATTTTTATTCATCGATCGTAATTTCAAAAAAAAAAAAAATCAACACGAACAGATTTTCTTTTAATTAACTGAACTACACAGCGCCATCTATCGGTGTTTATTCGTACTACATAACGACGTTTAATTCACCCCCTCGCCCACGAAATCGCATTTTTATTCATCAATCGTAAATTCAGAAAAAAAACTCAACAGAAACAGATTTTCTTTTAATTAACTGAAACGTACAGCGCCATCTATCCGTGTTTATTCGTACCACGTGATGACGTTTAAGTCCCCGTTCCCCCTCCTACCACGACAATTGCTTTTTTTCATTCATCTTCATTTCAAAAAAAAAATCAACCAAAAACGTCCAACGAACATGTTTTCTTTTAATTAACTGAACCACATAGCGCCATCTATCGGTGTTTATTCGTACTACAAGACGATGTTTAAGTCACCCCCTCGCCCCCGAAATCGCATTTTTATTCATCAATCGTAAATTCAGAAGAAAAAAGTCAACACAAAGAGATTTTCTTTTAATTAACTGAACCGTACAGCGCCATCTATCTGTGATTATTCGTACCACGCGACGACGTTCAAGTCCCCGTCCCCCCTCCTCCCACGAGAATTGCTTATTTTCATTCATCTTAATTTCAAAAATAAAATAAAATAAAAACGTCCAACGAACAGGTTTTCTTTTAATTAATTGAATCACACAGCGTCATCTATCCGTGATCATTCGTACTACATGCCGACGTTCAAGTCCTCGTCCCCCCTCCTCCCACAAGAATTGCTTTTTTTTTCATTAATCGTAATTTCCAAAAAAGAAAAAAAATCAACTGAAAATGCTCAACGAACAGGTTTTCTTTCAATTAACTGCATCATACAGCGTCATCTATCGGTGATTATTCGTACCACATGACCACGTCTAGGTCTCCCACCCGAAATTGCATTTTTTTTTTCATCAATCGTAAATTCAAGAAAAAATCAACTCAAACAGATTAAGGCGCCTCATAAACAGATTTTCTTTTAAACAACTGAACCGTACAGCGCCATCTATCGGCAATTGATTGTGAGTGTGAGTCACAAGTGGAAGGGGAACACACGACTATGTTCAAACCTCCAAAATTTGTTCAAACCGCCAATTTAAGCCAACGAGCGAGTCTGTAGAAATTGAACGAACGAATTGAAATTGCGACGCCATTTCATGCGAGAACTTACACAGCGCCATCTGTAGACGCCATGCGACAGTTACGACAGGCAAAATCGAAGGAAGTGTGCCGTAGCACGTACATACCAAGCAGTGAGTGGATTTTATTAACTACAGGGCCTTCATAACTGATTGTATCCCACGTGACCAAGCTAGTTAAACAACCAACAATACTCTTGATTGGCAGAACTGCAGCAGCGTTAGGCGTGGCGTCGCTCAAGTGTTTTTTGAATTCCATTCAACTTTCAGGTGATTGGTTTTCGGTATGTCGTAGATCACGTGTGATACAGGATTAAATGAAGACCCGATATGTAACCTTTTGAAAAGGACAACGAGTCTCTGATTTTTATTTTATTTTTTCTTTTGTTTGGCAGACAAGCAACGATTGTTTCGAGCAAGACTATTAATTTCGGACGCCGAGCTCTGCCAATAAAAGAAAACCAGTCGGAAAACTATTCGATGTTTACAAGACGTAAACTGGCTCGGCTCGGCGAAAATTAAACAAACCTCCGAAGCCTTGCGACGTATTTAATCTTGCCAGATAGGCAACATTGTGTAACTGACGCACAAAGTGAACGGAAACAAAGGAAGGCGAGCTGCACCAATATTCCGGACACAAAAGGCGCGAGCTTGCTTACAACTTACAACCGTTGTTCCACCATCTGCATTCAGTCGCTTTAATTACGCTTCCCGAGAACTTTCCATGGCTTCATCTAATCTCCAAAAAAAAAGAAAGAAAAAAAGGGGAAAATCCATTCCAAAACAAAGGAGCGTAGCCCAGTTAATTTCTTCTAAATTAAAAACAAGAAAAAAAAATACCTTCGAGTTAATCAAAACTCTAAAGATTAATTGCTTGTTTGTCAGTCGTCAAGTCCGAACAAAAATGTTTCAGTCGAATTAGAAATGAAAGTCCAAAAAGAAGGGTAGGAAATATCCCACCCCTCCCCCCGAAATGCAAAAAGAAACAAAGAGGAGACGACAAAAACAACAGAACAACTTATTGTGTGATTCACTCACCTGTTTCAAGAAGTCTGTCTCAGGTTTACACTATTTCCAAGACAACGGGTCGCATCTCACTGATAAATAAATCCTAATGCAATGTTACAAAGCGATTGCAAGATGTCGCTACTTAATCTTTTAAGACAAACGAAGAAAATGTGTTTGTTTCTGTGGAAACCACGCTTGATTTAGTTTTTTTTTTTTTTTTAATGATACTTAAGAGAGATACAAAATATATAAACACATTTATATGAGAGACAAAGAGAGAGACTGCAATATTCGCCGAGAGTGGCTTTAGATTAATGCTGCAATTCCCTGCTCGATTGTAAGCATCGTAAAGTATTATCATGTCATTCAAACGTAGAAGTCGTAAGTATATACTTTACGATGCTTACGAACGAGCTCGGGATTGACCGTAAGTTTACGAACACAAGCCAGCGATTAAAACGTAAAGTAAACTGTCCAGGAGTTTGGTTTCACACCCAAATAAAAAATGCAGTTGAGTTTTAATTCTAATTTATTGATTAAATCAGAGAGAGAATATGCCGCCAACGGGACTCGAACCCGCATCCATTGTTTCGCTTAGGCCCAGTTTTACAATAAGAGTTTAACTTTGAGCCGAAGCTTAAACCTTTCACAACAATTGTTGAAATAATCATTGCTAAGGGTTTAAACCTCAGCTCAAGGTTGAGCTACAATTGTAAAACTGAGCCTTAGTGTCTCCTTTCCTTGCATTAAATAATTCTTTAATCGACAATAACACATCCTTAATTAATTTCAATTTTAACTAAATTTATTTTGAAATTCTCTCTCTCTCTCTCTCTCTCTCTGTAAGAAGCTGGCTGCCTCGCATTCTGGGCCGTTCAGTTCTTGCCAGCCATCTTTCATCACAAAACAAAAACAGGAGCAGCAATTTGCAGGGCAAGCTCGCCCTCGTTTTTCTTAAAGCCGTAGATTACACTGCGCGTCAGAAACTTTGCGGGCAAAAACAGTCCGTCCCGAACCCCGTGAAATACTCGCTTAATTAGGGCTAATGAGATTATAATCGGGCTTAATGTAGTCCTGTAGTCCGCCCTGGATTTGCGATAATTATCTCGTACGTCAGGAAAGGTTTCGGATTTTTGCTGAATTCAGCGTGGGTGCAGAAAAAAAAATCGTTACGTCGAAACGTAACGTTTTGTTATTAATAAAAATTATAAATATCACAAATAGGACGCGAAAGAATGTTTAATGTGGTATTGTCACGTTTGAAAAAAATATAACTTTACTTGTTATTTATTATCAAAGCGCAAAGTACTTCCAGATCGGCGAGCTAAGCAGACGTCGGCAATTCACGTTACACGACTTCCGCTGCGATTAAGCCCGAGTCGATGACCGTACTTGTGACATGCTAACTAAACAGTTTTGCCAATTAATCCTAAAAGTGCCCGTGTTAAATTTTGTGTAAATCCAAAAGTAAAAGACAAATTTACATAATAATCAGCTAAGCAGACGTCGGCAATTCACGCTAGACGACTTCCGCTGCGGTTAAGCCCGACTCAATGACCGTACTTATGAAATGCTAACTAAACAGTTTCGCCAATTAAACCTAAAAGTGCCCGTGTTAAATTTTGTGTAAATTCAAAAGTAATTAAGATAATAATAACGATGTTTCGAACGTGGCAGTATGAGCATGTCAAGAAATATCTAAAGCGACCCCTCATTTCACAATCTGGTCGTCGATGTGCTTTCATGTACAGCCGACGGAGAAGCTTAATGCCCACACATAATATTTGGCAACATAATGAGGCAATAGATATCATCAGTGATTGATTAGAGACACAGAAAGAGATCGCATATCGAAATCGAAAAGACAAAGAAATACAAAAAAAGCAGAGCGTTAATATAAGATAAAAATTGAACGGAGACTGTGGAACTTCCTCCAAGCTTTGGAACTGTGCACGTACATTTATTCCCGCAACATACTCCGACGAACATCAAAAGAAAAAAGTATCGCTGCTAACCTAACTCCATCACATCATGGAATTCTTATTAATTCTTTTTGCGAAAGTCCTTGAAAAATAACTCAATACGTTTCTGCACGAGTAAAAAATACAGGGGGCGGTATTTTCTCACTGAAGAAATACTTTCTCTTTTAATTTCTGAATGTATTAGGCAACCACAGGGATTTTTAAACTGTCTGCAAGAAGTTATTACGTTTTTTTTTTTTAAAGAACGTTAAGGTCGCTTTACACGGGGCGTTGAGTGCGTTGGAACGTCGGACGTCCCGGAAAAGTGCCGCCGAAAGTAACTAGGAATTAACCGTAACGACTAACTAATGAGAATTCGGTTAGTTGTTACGGGTTAATTCCCACCCAGTTATTTTCGGCAACCACGTGTGATACGTGCTTGATTTGGGAAGGTGGTGACGTTGCGTTCCGGAGGTGACGACGCGAAGCGCCGTTTGAAATCAAGACTTCTTAGGTGATCAAGCGCTTCGCGTCCTGTTTTCGAATTGGCTCGCCATTTTGCTGGTGGAGAACCGTTTCCGGCATCCTCGGGCTTACGCTTCGGCCGTCGATACCGTTTCGACAGTTTAAGGCGAACACACGTCCCAGTGTATGTCGTGAATTTATGCATAAGTTGTAAAATACAGCCCATCTGGAACCATTTTAAGGGTAGGTTTTTCAAAGGCGGTTTAAGCTCGAGTTTAACTGAACAAGATTCAAAATAAACAAATGCGAGTGGGATCTCAGGGGCATACGGCAGTTATTGCATTCAAAAATAAAATTCGATGCGATTTTGTTCACTTTGAACCTGGCTTAGTTGAACGTCCTTCTTTGTAGAAGTGGGAGAAAGCCGTAAACAAATTCTTCCAACGAATTATCCGGATCTGCAATAACCTCTAAGAGGTAATTAGGTAGGGACGTTAGCGTGGGTCACGTTTGTCACTGATTTCTTTGTTTTGACAGCAATCCGCTTTTAATTTCGCGCTTTAGCTCCGTTTCTATTTCCGCTTCTACAATTGAAAGCGAAAAAAGTAGACAAATTACAATTTCCTGCAATTATTCTTCCTCAAAATGCCATAGATTAAAGAAGACGAATTCACAAATTTTACCAAAGTTTTAAACTTGTTAATTTTCAAAGCTTTTAAATCTCTTAAATGTTATCTGTGAAGTCGTCTTTGATCATTACCTTTTTAAGAAAGAATAATTATAGGAAACTGTAATTTGTCTACTTTTTTTTTTTGCTTCCGACGGTATGTTCGTGTACGGCGTCGTATTGTCGCTTACTACCGTAATCCAGTGGCAAGTTGCGCTGAAGAATCAATCAGCGATTGCGAGCTAGTCTCTGAAGGAGAAAGCAACGATCCTTGAGCCAGGCGTCGTATTGGCGACCACGAAGAAAATGAGGCCCATTTTCTTCGTGGTCGCCAATACGACGCCTGGCTCGAGGATCACTGCTTTCTCCTTCAGAGACCAGCTCGCAATGGCTTATTGATCCTTCAGCGCAACTTGCCACTGGATTACAGTAATAAGCGACCAGGAGTTAACGTAATCGTATTAAGGTGCTAGCGTAGTGCTCTTGCGTCCGATACGACGTTTTCATGCACACCCGACGCTTCAAGTGAATCTAGCCTTAGGACGAATTTGATTATACAGTTATTTTATTGACGCAATAGAGTTTTGACCAAAGAACGCGTGACGATTTCCTACAAAATTTTGAATCCTAAAGAAGTTACAAACAGAATTTGCAATATACGATACCAAAAAAATGCGTTTGTTTGCAAAAATTAGTCTGACATTAAGAATCAATTCTTTTTCAGCTTTTCTCTCCTCTCTTGTTCGTTAAAACTATTTTCAAATTTGCCCCATAAAGTGATTGCTGCAATATCGCACGACTTATTTTAATTTTCGCGAACGGTTTCTTTTTTTAATTGGCCGGCGACGGTGATCACTTCTCTTAACGATTTTAATAATAGAACTTTTAAAAATAGGCATTGTTTTTTTTTTCTTTTTGTAAGCAAGCGAATCCGGACCTCATTCGAACGACCGTCGTACGTATTAAGCACACCTAGTATCGATCGACGTGTTGTACACATGACATGGCAACTCGAGCCTCGTTGTTGTTAACGTATCAATTTAATTTATTTAGGCCGCTCTTTTCGACACCGAAAACTTCCGTTTGTTTTCGTTAATGTGGAGATTACGTTTTAATGATGGGGCGCCCCCTTGTATTAACGTGCAAATAAGATTCTCAATGTCAGGACGGTTATCCTGCTCTAAATAACGTAACAAATAATTTGGAATATTTAGTTATTTCATTCTAGGTGGCCTTGCGGTATAATATACAGGGCGATTGCAATGGTTCCCTATAAAACAAAGTGACGGGTTTCTGAAACGATAAATAACTTTATGTAAAGATAATTTTTTATTGAGTGATAACTTTATATGTCTACGTTGCTACGTATATACTTTATGCACAGATAAAGTTTTGAGAAACAACTTTTAGAACTTATAGTGAGTTTATCTTGAGCTTAATCTCCTAACATTAAGTTATGCATCGTTTCAGAAACCGAGGATAAGTAAGAGTATCTATGTCATTAGATTACAGAAAAAGATTCTAATTCATAAAGTCAGTTGAATTGTGGATTTAAGTTTCAAGCTTTGCGCAACTATTAAAGTGACACTGTATAAAAAATTTGGTATTTAGTATCAAAAGCTAAACATAGTAGGTAATGACAGTTTCCTGTAATTATTCTTTCTCCAAAATGGCACTGTTTGGTACCTTTTATAATGTCTTCAACTGATTATTCGGGTGCGCTCCGAGAGTGTTTCCATCTTGTTTTAATCTCATGTAAAAGCAGAAGACAAAGATACTCCCAGAGTGGTCAGTCGAAAACGCCATTACAGAATCAAAAATTACAGGCAACTGTAATTGTCTCCGCTGTTTATACTTTAGTACTTTGTAAAAAAAAATGGGTTTTTGTTTTTTGTTTTTTCTTTTTTAATTTTAGATTCTGTTAAATTACACGTGGAATTGTGAAATATCCTCCTGAAGCCCGGCGTCGCCGAAGTTACAAAGCGAAAATAAATTACAATTAGGAAAGTTACGCGGCGCGCCGCGCCGGCCGTCCTCTGCGGAGGGATTTGGAACTTGGAACCCCGCGTTTTATAATAATTCCGGCGGCCCAACGCCGCCGTACGTTCCGAATAAATTTAATTTGGCCCAACGAAACGGCGGCGCGCGGTTTTACGCGAAAGTTAACAACAGAAAATTCACGACGTATATTAAATTAGTTTGTTTGAAATTAAAGGAAAAAATCTAGCAAAAAAAAATTCACAAGGTCAGACGTTTCCGGTGAGAAATTCGCGTTAAAGGACGACTGCAAGAGACGATGTTTATAACGACCATAAACCATTGTTTTATTTCTATACAGCAGAACTATCTCGCCTTGCAAGTGCAAGTAATTATTTTGTGTTGTAATTAAACCGTTCATTACGCAGTTAGTTTAGTTGCAATCCCTACTAACCATCGTTTAAATATGCAGTGTGTCTATCAGATACATAAATCAGGCGGAAGGTCGTTTGTGTAGTTGGGCCAGTTAAGAGGACTGGCTGCGCTCGAAAATCATTCTCATTGATTCTCCGTACTGAATAATTTTCAAATAATTTATGAAACCCTCTTGGGCTTCCTTTTCTACGTTAAGCTCGCCCTCTGAGATTGAATAGTAATCATAAAAGAATAAAATTTTATTTGAAATATTTAAGGGTACGAACATGCCGAAGATGCCTCGCTGTTCACGCTCGATGTTTAGGTCGCGCTCGATAGCACGACGTGAAATCGTGTAAAATCGTATTTATCGAAGATGTGATCATGGATATGCGGGGCCCCCGCGAGGCCAAAAGCCACTCGCGTGCCACTCCATATTTTGGCACGCTCTGAGTTGAGGCATGAAAAGCGGTCAACCATCAAAAGAAATAAAAAATTGAAAAACAAAACAAATTAAAAAGATTTTTCAAGTTTTTTTTACATTCTCCTTCGCTTCTAGCTGCCGCGAGCACTCAAATCAGTTGGGGCATACAAAAACGGACAATTATCACGAAAATTAAAAGAAACAGAAAGAAATGGAAAAAACAAAAAATAAAATAAATTTTTTTAAACATTTAACATCTCTGCGGGGGCCACCGAGTGTACGTGCAATGAGAACGAAGACAGATCGGGGCGGCCTCTTGGGGCATACAAAAACGATCGATCATCAAAAAAATTAAAAGAAACAGAAAGAAATGAAAAAAAACAAAAAAAAATAAAATTTTGTAAACATTTAACATCTCTGCGGGGGCCACCGAGTATGCGTGCAATGATTACGAAGACAGATCGGAGCGGCCTCTATCGAGGGAGGCCATTGTTCAGACCCCCCCTCCTCAAAGAATGCAAGTGATTCAAAAAAATTAAAAGAAACAAAAAGAAACGGAAAAAACAAAAAAAAATTAAGTATTTTTAAATATTTAGCATATCTGCGGAGACCACACCGAGTGTGCAATGAGAACGGAGACAGGTCCGAGCGCGCTCTATCGAAGGGGGCCTGTGTTCAGACCCCCGGCCCCCCAGAATACTAGTGACTCAAAAAAATTAAAAGAATGGAGAAAAAAATTATTTTTTTTTATAACATTTAACATCTCTGCGGGGGCCACCGAGTGTGCGTGCAATGAGAACGGAGACAGATCGGAGCGGCCTCTATCGAGGGAGGCCTCTGTTGTTCAGACTCCCCCCCTTCTTATAGAATGCAAGTGACTCAAAAAAATTAAAAGAAACAAAAAGAAATGGAAAAAACAAAAAAATATTTAGCATCTCTGCGGAGACTACACCGAGTGTGCAATGAGAACGGAGACAGGTCCGAGCGCGCTCTATCCAAAGGAGGCCTCTGTCAGACCCCCCCCTTCCAGAATATTAGTGACTCAAAAAAATTAAAAGAATGGAGAAAAAAATTCTTTTTTTTTATAACATTTAACATCTCTGCGGGGGCCACCGAGTGTATAATGAGAGGTCAGAGTGGCCCCTATCTAAGGAGGCATCTCTTCCGACTCCCCCCCTCCCCCCCGCCACCCACCAGAATGCAAGTGGTTGAAGCCCGTTTGTTATTAACTTTAGAAAAAAAAAGAAACAAGACCACAAAAGCAAAAGAAACTTAATTTCAACTTAAGATTTGAAAAGTAAAATGTAATTAGTTTTTCTTAACGAAACACTAACAGCTCACATAATTTTTTTTTTATCTATTAAAATTATTAAGTACATTAAATTTCTTTTTAAGAAAAAATTAGCGCAAGAAAATTACAAAAATTTTGAACTTTTCTGCTTTTAATTGCCGCAGCAATTAATTGTTCTATTTTAGTCGACGTTTCGCCGCCGTGAGTTTGACGGCTTTATCAAGACAGTTTAGTGGATAATTTTTTCGAATTTTTACCAGACAAGAAACCGTTTCCGATTAATTTTTTTTTGTTCAGAAAAATGACAAAACATGTACTTTAGCCAAACGGTCAATTGCCGCCCCTTGAACATGGCGCCCGCGTGCATCGTACGCTTTGCACATACGGTTACGGGGGCCCTGCCGATGTGTACGGTTCTATTTAAAACTGTACGTTTGTTTTACACGTACAGCGAGGTGATATCCTGGTATCGAGCGCGACCTAAACATCGAGGGTGAACAGCGAGGCATCTTCGGCATGTTCGTACCCTTAAGCACGCGTTAGCTTTTGTTGTACGCAACTGTGGGCAGGGTATCAAGGGTTTTTGGGTACAAATTACAAATTTTTTTCTGGTGAGAATCTCCATATTTTCACATTACTGGCGGAACAGTAAACGAAAATTGGAATTTCAGGACGTATCTTAGGTTAATTAAAAAAAAATGATGCAACTTGTTATTGTATTGCAGCGGATCGCCAGAGCACATTCTGTGCAACTATTTCAGCCCTATTTATGGCCTCGTCGGCAGCATGATTTATTCTGAGGCAGGCATAAAAAATAAAATTTCATTAGATACAGTCACCTAAGGCACGCATTAGCTTTTGCTCTGCGCAACAGTCGGAAGAGTGTCGTGGTTTTCGGGTATAAATTATATATTTTTGTGTGAAAAACTCCATATTTTCTCATTAGTAACCAAATAGTAAATGAAAATTGGGATTCTAGGACGTGTCTTGGGTTAATTATTTAAAAGAAAATTGATGCAAATCGTTTTTGGATTGCAACGGATCCCTCGTGCATCGTCTGTACAGCTGTTTCAGCCCTATTTGGAACCTCGTCAGCAGGATAATAATAATATATATGTATTTGTCTCTTCAGATTTACATCTGTAAATATCGACAATGTCATGATAACTATAAAATAGTAAACTGTAACTAAAACTTAAATTAAGAAACTGTTCATACATACGTATACATACGTATGCGCCAGAGCACATTCCGTACAGCTATTTCAGCCCCATTAGTGTCCTTGTCAGCAGGATGACTTATTCTGACACTCAATAGCAGCCATAAAAGAATAAAATTTTATTAGATACAGTCATCTAAGGCATGCATTAGCTTTCGATCCACGCAACGGTCGGTAGAGTATCATGGTTTTCGGGTACAAATTATATATTTTATATATTTTATATTTTATATATATTATAATTTCAAGACGTGTTTTAGGTTAATTTAAGGCAAGAAATTGTTTGAAAATCGTTTTTGGATTGCAATGTATCCCTCGTGCATCGTCTGTACAGCTGTTTCAGCCCTATTTGGGACCTCGTCAGCAGGATAATAATAATATATATGTATTTGTCTTCAGATTTACATCTGTAAATATTGACAATGTCATGATAACTATAAAATAGTAAACTGTAACTAAAACTTAAATTAAGAAACTGTTCATACATACGTATACATACGTATGCGCCAGAGCACATTCCGTACAGCTATTTCAGCCCCATTGGTGGCCTCGTCAACAGGATGACTTATTCTGACACTCAATAGCGGCCATAAAAGAATAAAATTTTATTAGATACAGTCATCTAAGGCATGCATTAGCTTTCGATTCACGCAACGGTCGGTAGAGTATCGTGGTTTTCGGGTACAAATTATATATTTCTTGTATGAATCTCCATATTTATTTATTATTTATATTATCTCTATAATTTCAAGACGTGTCTTAGGTTAATTTAAGGCGAGAAATTGTTGCAAATCGTTTTTGGATTGCAACGGATCCCTCGTGCATCGTCTGTACAGCTGTTTCAGCCCTATTTGGGACCTCGTCAGCAGGATAATAATAATATACATATATGTACTTGTCTTCAGATTTACATCTGTAAATATTGACAGTGTCATGATAACTGTAAAATAGTAAACTGTAACTAAAACTTAAATTAAGAAACTGTTCATACATACGTATGCGGTCAGATAATGAAGTACACGTTTTCAAAAATTTATTAAAAGATTCGGTGTTGAAGGAATTCATCAATAGAATAAAAGTCATTCTCCAGTAGAATAGATTTCACCTTATTTTCCAAAGTTTTTGTATGTAAGTCCCTCTGATGTTTAGGCAAATGATTAAAGATTTTAAGGGCGGTATAGGTAAAGCTGTTATGAAACAGCTGAGTTCTATGTTGAGGTAAGTAAATAAGATTTCTCTTACTCGAGCGAGTATTGTGTAAAGTATTTACATTGAAAGTAGTTGTAAAGAGATGCGAATGTTGTTTTACATACATTATGCAGGATAATATATACAAAGAAGGAAGAGTTAGTAAACGTAGCTTTTTAAAAAGTAATCTACAAGGATGACTTATTATGTAGCGAACTGGCTTCAATTATTCAATCCTAATGCAATGTCAGGTGAAAAAGCGATCGCAGGCTGTCGCTACTCAAACATTTCGTTAATTTTATAATAACCTAAGACACATCCTGAAATTTCTTTTTAAACGGGCGGGTTCACCCTGTATAAACTGTACTTGTTTTAAATCCATTTCTAATCGTGACATGCAAACGCCAACGCGAAAAGACAAGGAAATCAGAGCAAATAAAGTGATTTACCAGAAGCGAAGCAGTGGATTTCATGCGAACTGAAATAATGGGAGCTCGCTCGCGGTGCATTCAGAAAATCATCCGGATTTGCAAAAAGGAAACGATGTCAAAGCTTCCACGGAACACAAACGGATCGTCAAGAGACACATAGCCCGCTGCACGTTCGTAAGAATAAACAATGAGATCGTACGTTTCGCGCAGAGAGATAGGATTGACGTTACGAGAAATAACACAAGTCGTTTATTCTGCCCATACAGGGCGATCGAAATTGATTGTCCTGATCCTACACTAGTTTCCGCGAGTTTCGCATCAATATTTACGTTTACCAGACGAAGATTGGCACGGAAAGCAGGGGAGTGCCAGGGAACATTCGCAAAACCTACATCCAAATCAAACTTAATTAATAAAAACATCCGGTGTACGTAAATATTGATGCGAAGCTCACGAAAAGTAGTACAGGATCAGGACAATCAATTTCGATCGCCCTGTATGTACATATATGCACAGTCAACATGAAATGAAGTTCGGTTAGGCTGGAGGAGGTTCTGCAACTTGAAAACAAAATCAGTGCTTTGAAGTTTTTCTACTTAATAAATAAATTGCGGTAATAATAAAGCACGTGCAATATTTCACTCGCCCTCTCGGAAAGTTCAGGGTGGGTAAAATGTTACGGACAATGTGGACCTTAAAAGGTCATTTAAATGAAAAATGTGTACCTACTTCAAGTCCAAAACTGATTATTCACACGTGCGCGTCATTTTTTCTCCGCCAAGTTCATTATTCATTTTGTAATTTGGCTTGAGCTAAAGGGGGCCTTAAATACATATGTAGATGGAGTATTGGGGCAACAAATAAGTCAAGGTAACAAAACAGATTAGGAAACTGAAAGTTTGAGAAACACCCTGTATGTTTCAAAGCAACCGAATCCGTTATTTATATTGAACTGAAATAAAAGTGCATATGTTTATACTATACGGGGTGAGCTAGGAAAACTGTCGCCTGTATCTCGTTGATGATTATCAACAGCGTTAGCTCTTGCCAATGCTGACAGTGGCGTTCGTTGTTTTTCGTTTCGTTTAGTATCTTCATTTTCCCTCGCTTTTAATTTATTATTTTCATTCTGTGCATTACCGATTCGTGAATGGAATTCAGTAAAAAATATCCATTTTGAACCGGTACTAGATACCTAAATGAAATATTCTACATAGTAGTACCAACATGACTGATGATGACGTAGCGAATTTGTGGGAAATTCAAACAGACGGCACGGACCACATTTATTTCTAAAAATAAAAGTGTGGCATTTTGGATGATTATAATACTTCGGAACGCAACTCGAAGTTGTAATTATGGATGGATGAATGAGGTCCTCTTTTGTCTTTTTTATTCTTGTTTGCGATCGGGATGAATTTCGCAAAAAAGACAAGATGCTCATTCTCATTGTGATCGTTCTGTTTTGAACGTGGTCGCTCGAGCTTAATCGGACGACTGCGCTGTCGTCAAAATATTTACCTACTCGGAACTCGTGTAATAAAAAGAAAAGTCAATAAAACTGACATGGTCTGTTTTAAGAAAACAATTGATTAACAAGTTGTATACTGAAAGTTTGTTCTGTGTAAAACACGACATGAGCCAATTGGCCAATAAAAATAATGCCTACGAACACAGCGCATGTTTCTCCTTAGCTTTTCCAACTGTATGTAGGTGTAATAGTTAGCGGCGATCGACGTCGACGTCTTTGTATACATAAACGTAGGTATACATACATACATAGAAAGGTATGTATATAAAATGTAGCGTGCGTTTTGTTCTACTTATTCGTACATATACATACATATAAATGTGTAGGTGTTTTATTTATTGACGTATCTCATCGTATATCCTTCCTTACCTCGTCGTAGATGAAGTTGTCGATTTCTTCGAGAGGTCTGCCGTATAAATTCGGAGGAAACGGTTCGTACTTAGCCGGAAGACGAGATCCATCTTCAACACTGAGTTTCCTCCTCGGCTGAAAGCCGTATTCGCGCACGAGTTGCACAGTTTTTCTCTCTAAGCGTTCGAGCGATTCCTTCGTGAAGGGCTTCACTTGAGCTTTAACTTTCGACGAAGAGTTCGAAACGGTCACGGGCCTGGGAGGGTCGGAATTCCTCTTGCCAGGATTGAAACCACCCGGCACGTCGCCGTCGCCGCGGTCATCGTCGACGACGACCTTGTTTTCCGGCCCGCAGGGGTAGGATATGGGCCGCTTGGGTTTCGGTGAACTGACGGCATTCCGAAGCACGTTTTCACTCCTCGGTTTTGGTTGGTGAGGGTCCGGCGAGTTGGCGAGGCGCGAGGAGGAGTCGTCCTCCGGGATTTCCGGGACGACGTCGAAATCTGGAGAGCGGAGATCCGGCGGCGCCGGCTTCGGCTCGTACGGCGGATTAGACATTATCGGTTAGGGTCGATGATCGGCCCTTTGGGCCGCTACGCGATGCGTCATGGCGACTGGTTCGCGATAGACTGCGGCCCGGTTTTAGCGTCGACCTCGCCGCGACGCCATCACAGAGGCGGCACTCGCGGGTTCAACGGGGAACGATCGATTTCAAATTAAATTACCAACCTGAGTGGTTCCAGGCATTTTATATACTTATGTACATTATCATAAAACTTACTAACCCCCACATGTACAAGGCGGTGCAAATATTTTTATAACACACGTACACATACACCCCCATCTAGAAAAAGAAAACCCCAATACTAAATACGGTACTGAATTAATTTCAGCGCAGGAATGCAATTAACAAAATACCTAAATCACACACTTTCGTAATAAAACAAAAATTATGTATGAAAATGTAATCATGTAAAAATAGTAGTAATTAAGAAAATAAAAATTAGAGGACAACAACTAGCTTTGAAGTAGTACATTGCACGATTGATACGGAATGGCCCCAATGTTTCGGGGTAGTTTAAATTTGGCGCCATAATTTCTCGTATAAATTTACGCGGCAAATTCAAATTCATTGTACGATGAATACGGGACGGTCTCGGCGATTAAGGGTAGTTTAATCGATTTTTTCAATCGTACTATAAATTTGAATTTTTCCGCGTGAATTTAAACGAGAAATTACGGCGCCAAATTCAAACGGCCCCAATGATTAAGGTCCAATTTTACAAATGGGGCTCAACTTTGAGTTGAGGTTTAAACCCTTAACAATGATTATTTCAACAATTGTTGTGAAGGATTTAAGCTTCGGCTCAAAGTTAAACCGTCATTGTAAAACTGGGCCTAAGGGTAGTTTGAATTTGGCGCCTTAATGTCTCGTTTAAGTTTACGCGGCAAATTCAAATTCACCGTACGATTGATACGGAACGGTCCCAGTGATTAAGGGTAGTTTAATCGATTCATTCAGGCCCAGTTTTTCCATCTCAGTTTAACTTTAATCTCCGCTCTATTCCCATGGTAACAATTGTAAGAACAATTGTTTCCATAGGATTAAAACGGAGTTCAAAGTTAAACCCCATTTGAAAAACTGACCATCAATCGTACAATAAATTCTATTTTTTTCCCGCGTGAACTTAAACGAGAAATTACGGCGCCAAATTCAAACGGTCCCAAAGATTAAGGATGGTTGGAATTTGGCGCCGTGATGTCTCGTTTAAGTTTACGCGGCAAATTCAAATTCACTGTACGATTGATACGGAACGGTCCCAGTGATTAAGGGTAGTTTAGTCGATTCATTCAGGCCCAGTTTTTCCATCTCAGTTTAACTTTAAGCTCCGCTTTATTCCCATGGTAACAATTCTAACGATAATTGTTTCCATAGGAATAAAACGGAGTTTAAAGTTAAACCCCAGTTGAAGAACTGGCTCTAAATCGTACGATAAATTCGATTTTTTTTCCGCGTGAACTTAAACGAGAAATTACGGCGCCAAATTCAAACGGTCCCAACGATTAAGGATAGTTGGAATCTGGCGCCGTAAAGTCTCGTTTAAATTTACGCGGCAAATTCAAATTCACTGTACGATTGATACGGAACGGTCCCAGTGATTAAGGGTAGTTTAAACGATTCGTTCAGACCCAGCTTTTTCATCTCAGTTTCACTTTAAGCTCCGCTTTATTCCCGTGGTAACAATTCTAACGATAATTGTTTCCATAGGAATAAAGCGGAGTTTAAAGTTAACCCCCAGTTGAAGAACTGGCTCTAAATCGTACGATAAATTCGATTTTTTTTCCGCGTGAACTTAAACGAGAAATTACGGCGCCAAATTCAAACGGTCCCAACGATTAAGGATAGTTGGAATCTGGCGCCGTAAAGTCTCGTTTAAATTTACGCGGCAAATTCAAATTCACTGTACGATTGATACGGAACGGTCCCAGTGATTAAGAGTAGTTTAATCGATTCATTCGGGCCCAGTTTCTCCGTCTCAGTTTAACTTTAAGCTCCGCTTTATTCCCGTGGTAACAATTGTAAGAATAACTGTTTCCGTAGGAATAAAACGGAGTTCAAAGTTAAACCCCAGTTAAAAAACTTGCCCTCAATCGTACTTTTTTTCTGTGTGAACTTAAACGAGAAATTATGGCGTTAAATTCAAAGGTTCCAACGATTAAGAATAATTTGAATTTGGCGCCGTAGTTTCTCGTCTAAGTTTACGCGGCAAATTCAAATTCATTATACGATTGATACGGAACGGTCCTAATGACTGAGGACAATTTGAATTCGGCGCCGTAATACATTACATTTCATGTTTAAATTTGCGCGCGGCAATTGCAAACAGTCACTTAAAATCACACTGTGTAAAGAGTGCCTTTACAAAAAATGAACATTGTTTTCCAAAAACGCGAAATGAGGTGTTCAGAAAACAACAACAGGCGGAAAATTTTCATGGAAGACAACAAGCACGTAAATAGAACGGTGAAATAAAGAAACCCAAGCTGGAGGAGAAGTAGAAAAGGTACCTAGGCCAAGAAAACCCTGAGAAGTGAAATGAAGAAGCGAACGTAAAACGAAAGGAGGCGGAACGTCTTGCCCAAAAAAAAGGAAGGAGTAGAATAAAATGGTAAACGAAAAAACGACGAAGAACATAAGTCAAGTGAACCTTGTTTAATCTTCGTTGATACATATTTGTTGCTGTTAGGAAAAAAATAAATAAAAAATCTGTGATGGGTATTTCGATTAGTTCGATTAGATCAACCTCTGAAAGTGCAGAGGAAGGAAGTTAGATTTTTAATCCAGATCTAAAAACAATTTATTTTAATGCAAGAGAATTTTTGTCGGATTTAACGCGAAATAATCTTCACAATATAAGCTTTTTTTTAAAAAAAAGAAAATTAATACAGTAACTACGAACTCGTTGCACGGCGGTAAATGAAAGGAAATTGTATATTGCGGCTGTAAAATGAACAAAAAAAGCAAAGGGGAAATGATGATGATCAAAAGGCAGTGTGCACGTAATGGTCGATGTTAAAGGAAAAAAAAAAAACAATAGTGTATCCATCCACATATACAGGCGTCCCTCAACATCCTTATTTTTTTAATTAAATTAAAAAAAAAGTCTAATCCGTGAGTAATTTTTTTGGGTGGCCCCTCGCATCACATTTATTATTTGTTTCATTTCGAGTTTGCTTCGTCTCTCTTGAAACGCACATTTTTTAAAAAATATTGATTGGATTATAAATTTTAAAGCCTCAAGTAATTGATTTTGAAACTGAAAATAAATAAGCAACCGGTTTAAAAAAAAAAAAAACTTGCAGGTGTATGCCTAAATTTATTCAATATTTCGCGTAACGACCCCCCTGTAACTTAATTCCCCTTTTCGGTCACGTCGTCTGGTAATGCAAAGTTTAGATTGGAAATTGGAAATTGAAAAGCGTTCTTTTCCTCGTTAAGAATTAATCAATCTCCTTTAACTTTCAGTTAACTCGGCGCGTCTTTTTTATTTTCTCGTTAGTAGCATCGACGTCCTGTGGGTCCTTCCGAATTTCGAGGTTTTCATTTAAGTTAACTTTTTACTAACTATACTGTATTTTTTAATTCGGAGGAGTACTTTGAAATTTTGGCGCTAAAAAACGAGCTGAGATGTCATTGGTCAATTCCCTCTAGCTACCAAAGATAAAGCTTATTTTTGGCGCCAAAATTTCAAAGTACTCATTCGAATTAAAAAATGGTTATTCAGAGATCAAATTGATTTGATGACTTTCTCTATGAACGCAATAGCTTTGTGGCGCATTCTAATTGACAAAAACATGTAATCTTTGAATAAATATTAATTATTCACATTTAACTTTCAATTTATCTTACACACACAGTAACAATTACGTTGTACAATAAACCGATGAGGTTAAAGTTGAACTTGTTGAATAAAACTTATGTAAATTCGGTCCCCTTCGCGTAGGAAGTCGTCCATTCTCATCTGATTCATGCACGTACGTACGCTCATCATTGTGTAGTAATGGTCGTTTATTTTCATCCGTTGTTTGTTTGCGTCTTGCTAAAAGCAATCTATTTTTCCGAGTGTTAAATATTTACGCCCCACGCTTTGATCGCGCCGTTTTATTAAGTAAACGTTTATACGTTTCTTTTATTTTTTTTTTTTAACTAACTTAACAATAGCATTATTTCTCTGGAAGTTATTCCTGGTCGGACGCAAGTCATTCGCGAATTACGCTGGACGGAAAGATCGCGAAATAAAAAAAAACAAAAAAGAAAAAACAGCGTGACTAAATTTTCCAATGCCAATTTAATTATTTAAGTAAATCGAAAACTATTATAGGTATAACTAGTTAAAAGTAGTATCCACGCGGAAAGTATTTAAGTTGGCGGCTTCCTGTGACATTTTTTTTGGTTGCGATTGTACAGGGTGGATTAATTTCGATGTCTCTTATGGGCATCTCCGTAACTATAAGTGATTTTTTATTTATTATTATTTAAAAAAATATAACTTTATGTTATAACTTGAAAATGTAAGTAAATATTTAAAAAGCAACTACACCACTGAATTGTATTCTAAAAAGTGTCGTAATAATGATCAAACAGTTTTCTAATATCTCTAAAAATAAACGAGATATGAACGAAAAACGAAAAGTCGAAAATGTCAATTTTTGCCCATAACTTTAAAACAAAAGAAGATAGCCAATTTTTGTTTACGCTATTGACTTAATCTCCAAAAAAGAGATCGAGACTTGGCCACTAGTGTTTTTCTATCTCTTATAGTTATGGAGATGCCCATAAGAGACATCGAAATTAATCCACCCTGTACATCATCAGATGCTGACCGTTTCATTACAATGCGCTTTCGCTTAATGCATTTTATTTTGTTCATCCTAGGACGAGTTCGCAGCAGAACATTCCATAATTACATTGTTTTGCAGTATGCGAAATTAACTTTAGCAATTAATCACTCGTAATTGCCATACGTTACTTTGTTGAACCCTCCAGCGAGCGACCGCGGGGGGAAAAAAGGGAAGGTCAAGAGCAATCAATGTCTTTAAAAAGCGATACTTTTTTGGATCCTCCCCTCCCCCATCCACATCCAAAAACAAATTGAATTTACTATCCATTAAAAGCCCCATGTTTTTTCTAAACATTTGGCAAAATAGGGGTTGATTAGGTTTTCCTATTTACCCAAATTGGCTTTTACACGAGATAGTGAATGAGTCAATCAATCAATCAAGTTTGGGTAAGGGTATTTATTACGAGGCTTGATAGAAATGAAATCAAAACCCACCCCACGATGGACGAGGTTTAATACGAGCATCGATCCTCAAGAAGAAGAAGAAGAAGAAGAAGTTAATTAAGTATAGACACTTCGCACAAGGAAAGTGTTGTAGTGGAGTGCATATTCAACAGGCTGTACAAAACATACTTCTTGTAGTAGTAAGACGTGTCCGCAATGGCCAGAAGCAACAACGGTGACGTATCCTGACGCAACAAGCACCGCAGACTCTTACAGGATCGATATACTCACCCCTTCCTACCCCTTCTAAGCACCTGTATCGTACTGCGGTCACACGCCAACTTACCCTACACACATTAGCACACTATCATGGATACGGATCGTTCGCTGTAATAAGAAATTGATACCGAGGGGGGTTTTCGTTTTTGCAAAAATCGAAAAACTGAAACCAACCCTCTCGTAACATGTTTAAATTCCGGATGGAGTGACGAGTATAAGCTGTTTTAATTCATTTTAATGTTGCATTGACTTGTAATGAAATAACCACAAATGAGGTATTGCAGCAAACCACATTCGGTTTCTGATTATCGCCCTACGATGCAATTTCCTGGGGTGGTTAGAGCATGAGGTTCTGAAACTCTAGGAAGTGGTGGCCTCGAATCCCTCAAGGGTCAATTCTGTGACCTGTTTGCTTCAGCTTAACTATTTTATTACTAAAATCGCTTTTCTAATTGCTGCCTGTTCGTTCAAGTGAAACATCCTGTAGGTGTACACTTTTTTTGTATTTAATATTTACTATACTCGGTATTGTTTTTCTTTCTTTTTTTACTTTTTGCTTATTGAGGAATCCTATCAAGCCCCAATGAAATTTAAAACTGCGTGAATGAAACTTGTTTTGTGATTAACGCAGAGTGATCGCAGTACCATCTGCAGTTCGCTTGCCCTTATTTCGCAGTCGCCGAAGGACGAGCGATCAATAATTTCTGCGATGAGCGCGGCAGATAGCGAGCGCCAAACGTAAAACAGAATCCTTTGTGGACCGTAAAATGCGCTCCGGCTTTTAAAATTACAAGAATGTTTCACTTCGTCGAATGTAATTGGCTTGTATCGCTGACATAAACGCGTTTGCTATAATAAGTTTGGGTAATACGACTTTAATTTGTAATATACGTACTGCACGCCACTGTTCCTTCTTTTTGTTATCTTCTTCTTGTTTATACCATTTACATCGTTCTAATTTTTTTTCTTTTCGAATTTTTGTCGCTCCTGTTTTGTTGACCATTGGTCGTGATTCATTTATATTTACATCTATTGTATCTTCACCTTGATTTTATTTTTATTATTTTTTATTTTATGTTAGCTCTTCAGCGAGCGCCAAACGTAAAACAGAACCTTTGTGGACCGTAAAATGCGCTCCGACATTTAAAATTACAAGAATGTTTCACTTCGTCGAATATAATTGGCTTGTACCGCAAACATAAACGCATTTGCTATAATAAGTTTAGGTAATACGACTTTAACTTGTAATATACGTACTGCACGCCACTGTTACTTTTTTTTGTTATCTTCTTCTTGTTTATACCATTTACATTATTCTAATTTTTTTTTCTTTTCGAATTTTTGTCGTTCCTGTTTTGTTGACCAGTGATCGTGATTCATTTATATTTACATCTATTGTATCTTCACCTTGATTTTATTTTATGTTAGCTCTTCATCCGAGGCCAACAGATCACCGATTCACTAACTCACCGCGACGTACTCATTTCCACTAATCACTAGCTAACTGTTTTACAAACGATTGCCTACTAAACTGAATGAATACTAATTTATAATGAATACGTTAATTAATGAATACTAATTTATAATGAATGCGTTCATTAATGAATACAGAGTTAATAATGAATACATTAACTGTAAATTTATCCCTTTTATAGTATCTGTGCAGGCTGTGACAAAGTGCATTTTCTTAAAAGTTCGGGTCCAAAGATCGACGTATCAAAATAGTCAGCTCGGCGTCTCTTCGACAACACGTTTAATGAACGAGCGCGTTAATTTTTTTAAATGAAATACGAAGTGTTGGTGTTAGTATTGTTTAGTAAGTTCAAACGACTTGGATTCCATTTGTCAGCACGGAATTAATTCCCTCTATTAAATCGTTAATTTTGCAATGTCCAAAAAGAACTTTGATCTGCGAGCAAAGCAGACGTCGGCGATTCCTGCTAGACGATATCCGCGGCGTTGAAGCCCGAGTCGATGACCGTACTTGTGAAATACTAATTAAACGCCTGAACGGTCAAAGTGGTAAGGGACCGGCGTAGCAATCACAAGGTCGTGGGTTCGCACCGCGTTCGAAAAATTTCTTGGGGGTGGTGGGTATTCACTTCAGGTACCCTTCAGTTCGGGGAGAAAATTCGACAACGGCGAAGAGAAGCCATGGAATGCTTCACAACCAGGCGCGGCCCGTTTGCCGATTCAATCAGTCCTGCCGACATAGTTGATCTAGCGCTAGCTTTGTTCAATACACGCGAAGAAAGAAGGACAGTATAATTCGCATGAATCTGCGGCTCTCTCAAATTGACAACACCGGCCGCCGCTGCTTCGCACACACACACAAAAACATTCCCACTTGTGACGTCCTGACAAGTCTACAAACAAACCAAAAAATGCGCGTGGTAAATTTTGCGTAAAACCAAAAGTAAAAAACGAATTTCGAATATAATTTCTCAAGCGTGACAATATCAATTTTGCCTTCCGTTAGTCTCTTAACAATGATGACCACTGAATTTTGCCCTTTTGTTGAACTTATGTTTACGTCATCGGTTGCCTTTTCCTTAATCCTTCTTTCTGTTAGGCCATTTTTTCTCTCGATTCCGTTTTTCGGTCATTCGGCTATTTCGAGTGTCGAGGTCACATTCGCTGCCGTTTGTCGTTTCGCCGAAGCGCACTCAAGTGTCCGAAGGGGGCGTGGCTTCTTCTTAAAGTCCATCTGTGCCTCTGCGTTTCCGCAAGATCAAAGGATACCGCCGAAGTCGTGAAAGTCGAATGTCGACGTTGTTTACACACACACAAAAACATTCCCGCTTCTGACGTCCTGACAAGTCTACGACCTAGAACCCCGCTGGGCAACCACCACAGGAAAAAAAAAACAATTTTAATCAAACCAAAAACTGCGCGTGGTAAATTTTGTGCAAAACCAAAAGTAAAAAACGAACTTCGAATATAATTTTTCAAGCGTGACAATATCAATTTTGCCTTCCATTAGTCTCTTAACAATGATGACCACTGAAATTTGCCCTTCTGTTGAACTTATGTTCACGTCATTGGTTGCCTTTTCCTTAATCCTTCTTTCTGCAAGGCCATTTTTTCTCTCGATTCCGTTTTTCGGTCGTTCGGCTATTTCGAGTGTCAAGGTCACATTCGCTGCCGTTTGTCGTTTCGCCGAAGTTCACTCAAGTGTCCGAAGGGGGCGCGGCTTTTTCTTAAAGTCCATCTTTGTTTCTGCGTTTCCGCAAGATCAAAGGATACCGCCGAAGTCGTGAAAGTCGAATGTCGGCGTTGTTTACAGTAGTACAAACGGTTTCTTTTTCGTCTTAACTGAACACGTGCCATACTTAAAACGACAGCGCATCTATTCTGCTCGGTTTGTTTACTTCCCGAACTTCATTGCTACGTACCATTCTGAACATTTGTGAAACTCTTGCACACGGCACACGTAAGTTTAACTTACACTTGACATTTCACACCACATTGCCCTTCCCTTCCTCCATTAATTAATTAATTCCATTGGGTTTGTATGTTGCCACGATGTTTTCAATTCGTGCAAGCCCTTCCTTCGTACTTCAAGAGTAGGACCGTAAGACCAATTTTGGCTTTATTAACCTGCGGCACGCCTTGAGCGAGCCAGTCGCCTTGCGTTGTTTCCAGCATCTGGTCTGGTTTGGAGGGGGTTTTAGTCCCGTTTCGCGAGTGTTGTTCCCTGAGGCCTCACAATTTTGGTTTCCGGAAGGAATCTCGGTTTTGACATGGTGCTGGGTGATTAGAGTTTCTGTCCCGGGAACGATTTCCCTGGAAATTTGCCAGTTTCGATCCCAGGAAATAATAGTCGGGAATTCCCGACTTGGCGAGAACGAATGCTTGGCATGTAGTTTGTATGTTTTATGAATATATGAGGTATTATGAGGAGATGTAGGCGTACGCAACATACGAGGGGGTGTTTAAAAGAAACGAAACTGATACTGTGGAGGGTAGTATCCGATTTCTGCCGAAAGGAACTTTCATACTGCAGATCTTCTCATACCACAATTTAAATGTGAAACTAGGACTTGGTAAATTGCATCTTACTATACTTACTTAAAACTGTACTTGACCTGATTGAGAGTAGGAAGTAGAAGAGCGGTTATAAGAGATTTAAATTATTTGGTTCCTATTGTTTTTTCAAACGTTATTTTAATTCATAATCATGGCGCTGAGATATGTAGTAAAAAAGTAAAAAAGCAAGCTTTCTAGAGTTGATAATTTTTCTAAGAAGATAAAATAAAATATCGCAATTAATGGAATTTCTTGGGGTTCTTGGGATCATGGTTTTTCAATCTCGATTCCCGGGAAGTAAAAAAAAACGGTAACTCAGAAACCCTATGGGTGACTGAAACTCCTCTGAGTTGTCTCAGCCTCGTCCGTCACGTGCAGGACAGGTATGTTTGCGACTGTTGCTTTCTCTTTTCGTGCAGATTATTTTATTGTCGAACTTTCCTTCCCTTACAGGTTCTCATTGTTAAGCGACGGCTTGTGGGGTACGATTCATTATTAATCGGTTACGATCCTGTGGGACGAGAGTTAGTTTTGAGCTTCTTGTGTGCATGATTTGCGGTTATCAAACTTGTTGCATGAATTGAGTCAGTTTCTTCTCATCTCCGGTGTTAAGATTTGGGGGGCGCTCATTTACTTTCGCGTTTAATTAACACCCATAGGCGTCACGACGGAAGCTGCTGGCTGCGCCGCAAGTTCTCAAATCTTGTTTCTACATCTAGTAGATAGGAAAATAGTTGACACAAACTGAAATGCAGAGGTTTAAAACTCGTTTCGGTAGGTAAATAAAACAGTCTTATGCTGGAGGCCACCATCCTTCGCGTTCTTTTATCCTTTGTGATGTTTTTTAATAGTTCTTTATAAGGCCGCATTCTCCGAGCTTTGAAGCAGTTGCTTCGTTTGGTTTGTTCAAAATATGCGTTGCAGTACAAAAAGAAATAAATAAATATGTACCTTGAATTCTGTAAAATCTACGAATGTCCGCTCTAGCTGCCTCTATTTAGAATTATAAAAGAAATCATAGACGATACATTTTTTATTTATGTATATCTGCCCGGAGTCGATGTCAATCTTTTGGATAAAGCAGCGGCGTTAATTTTCCGCTGTGGTGAACGTGTACAACGGTATGTACCTGTAGATATAAAAACTGCATTGCGTATGCTCAGGAAACGATAGAAAAAAATATAAATTTCCCGACCGAATGAAAAATTAAAGCGCCGCTTGAGCAGAACGTGCACGTTACGGATTAAGAGCTGCGGCAGCGACGGCGGCGGCGACGACGAGCTTCACCGTGAAAGTTTAAACACGCCAACTTTCATCGATTTAAAACGACGGGAAAAATAATGGTTACAAAGTCGACAAAACGGTATAATTTTCATGAGTTAATCAATAAATGTGTGCGCGGCTAGAGCGATGTCAGATCGATACGATAAATGGCTTTCTACGATTGGCTGGGTAAAATCAATAGAGGTAGTCCGATTTTATTGATTTTCGCCAGCATCAAAACTGAACGCAACATATTCACTTTGTGGCACTGGCGTTTTATACAAGTGCACAGTCAGTTTGCAAGAACATTAACACCAAAAAACAAAAAAAAAACATTAATGGTAAGTGTTATTTGAAATTGCTTCTTGCTCTTGTTATCGTTTCGAACGCCGTGCAGAATTTTAGCTCGCGCTCGCTCGTCCGTTTTCCCTCATTTAATTTAAAATTTCCGCACTTGAGCGTCAGTAGCGCACGTAATCTATCCGTGTGCACAAGAAAAAAAATAATTAATTTCGAACCACGTTTACGCTACAATAAATTCGAACAGAAATTAATAAATCGTCTAATAAACCGTTAAGATCAAAGCACCCAACTTATTCTCGCCAGTAAAATAACAAATACGAAAACATCGTTAAATATTAAATAAATCCTCGCGGGATCAAAAGTTTTCGACGCTAACATTCCTCCTTTTATTATTATTAGAAATTTTAATAATTTTTCTTTTAGTCATTTAAGCACCTTTTATTTTACTGTTATCGTTATTATTATTATTACTTAATGAAAAGTTACGTGGAACAAAATAGTTAGAAATTCCCATAAAAGATTTCTTTCTCCATTTTTCGAAATGTTTCTTATTGTGTTCATCAACGTAAACAAAAGAAAAACTCATTTCTTTATTTTTTTTCTTATTTTTTGCCTTCTTAAGCACTCGCTCCATCTGCCTCAGTCTCTGGACCAGTGGAACCATTCGCCTTGTTTCTTCCTCTTCCTTTCTTCTTCACTCCAACCAATTCTTCCTAAATCCTTGCCTTCCAGCCTACTGTTCGCCTTGTCTTTCCTCTTCCGTTCTTCAACTTCTTCCACTCTCTCGAACCAAATCTTTCTAAATCTTTGCCCTCTTAAGCACTCTCTCCATCTACCTCAGTCTCATGACTAGTCAATTCATTCGCCTTTTCGTTTCCGCGTCAACTCTCTCGAACCAAGACTTCCTAAATCTTTGCCTTCCAGTCTGCTGTTCGCCTTTTCTTTCCTCTTCCGTTCTTCAACTTCTTCCACTCTCTCCAACCAAATCTTTCTAAATCCTTGCCCTCTTAAGCACTCTCTCCATCTACCTCAGTCTCATGACTAGTGAATTCGTTCGCCTTTTCTCTTCCTCGTCATCCCGAACCAAGACTTCCTAAATCTTTGCCTTCCAGTCTGCTGTTCGCCTTTTCTTTCCTCTTCCCTTCTTCAACTTCTTCCACTCTCTCCAACCAAATCTTTCTAAATCCTTGCCCTCTTAAGCACTCTCTCCATCTACCTCAGTCTCATGACTAGTCAATTCATTCACCTTTTCTCTTCCTCGTTAACTCTGTAGAACCAAGACGTCCTAAATCTTTGCCTTCCAGTCTGCTGTTCGCCTTTTCTTTCCTCTTCCGTTCTTCAACTTCTTCCAATCTCTCCAACCAAATCTTTCTAAATCCTTGCCCTCTTAAGCACTCTCTCCATCTACCTCAGTCTCATGACTAGTGAATTCATTCGCCTTTTCTCTTCCTCGTTAACTGTCTCGAACCAAGACTTCCTAAAGCTTTGCCTTCTTAGGCACTTGTTTCGTTTCATCTGCAGTTCGCCTTTTCTTTTCCTCTTCCTTCCTTCTTAAAAAAACTCGTCCCATCTGCCTCAATGTCTTGATTAGTGAATCCGTTCGTCTTCTCTTTTCCTCTTCCTTTCTTCAACCTCTTCGACTTTCTCGTACCAAGTCGTCCTAAATCTTTGTCTTCTTAGGCATTTGTTCCATCTACTGTTCGCCTTTTCTTTTCCTATTTGTTTCTTCAAGTTCTTCCACTTTCTCTAACCAAGTCATCCTAAATCTTTGCCTACTTAAAAACTCGTCCTCTTGATTAGTGGATCCGTCCGGTTTTCCTTTTCCTCCATCCTTTTTTTAAGTTGTTCAACTTCCTCGAGGCAAATCTTCCTAAATCTTTGCGTTCTTAGTCATTTGTTCCATCTACCGTTCTCCTTTCTTTTCCTCTTCCTTTCTACAACTTCTTCCACCTTCTCCAGCCAAACCATCCTAATTGTTTGCCTTCTTAAAAACTCGTCCTATCTACCTCAATCTCTTGATTAGTGGATCCGTCCGGTTTTCCTTTTCCTCTATCCTTTTTTTAACTTGTTCAACTCTCTCGAAGCAAATCTTCCTAAATCTTTGCGTTCTTAGGCATTTCTTCCATCTACCGTTCTCTTTTCTTTTCCTCTTCCTTTCTACAACTTCTTCCACCTTCTCCAGCCAAACCATCCTAATTGTTTGCCTTCTTAAAAACTCGTCCTATCTACCTCAATCTCTTGATTAGTGGATCCGTCCGGTTTTCCTTTTCCTCTATCCTTTTTTTAACTTGTTCAACTCTCTCGAAGCAAATCTTCCTAAATCTTTGCGTTCTTAGGCATTTCTTCCATCTACCGTTCTCTTTTCTTTTCCTCTTCCTTTCTACAACTTCTTCCACCTTCTCCAGCCAAACCATCCTAATTGTTTGCCTTCTTAAAAACTCGTCCTATCTACCTCAATCTCTTGATTAGTGGATCCGTCCGGTTTTCCTTTTCCTCTATCCTTTTTTTAACTTGTTCAACTCTCTCGAAGCAAATCTTCCTAAATCTTTGCGTTCTTAGGCATTTCTTCCATCTACCGTTCTCTTTTCTTTTCCTCTTCCTTTCTACAACTTCTTCCACCTTCTCCAGCCAAACCATCCTAATTGTTTGCCTTCTTAAAAACTCGTCCTATCTACCTCAATCTCTTGATTAGTGGATCCGTCCGGTTTTCCTTTTCCTCTATCCTTTTTTTAACTTGTTCAACTCTCTCGAAGCAAATATTCCTAAATCTTTGCGTTCTTAGGCATTTCTTCCATCTACCGTTCTCTTTTCTTTTCCTCTTCCTTTCTACAACTTCTTCCACCTTCTCCAACCAAACCTTCCTAATTGTTTGCTTTCATAAAAACTCGTCCTGTCTACCTCAGTCTCTTGATTAATGGATCCAACCGGTTTTCTTTTTCCTCTATCATTTTTTTTAAATTGTTCGACTTACTGTCTCTCTTCCTAAATCTTGGGCGTCTTAAGCACTCCTTTCATCTACTGTTCGCCTTTTCCTTTCCTCTTCCTTTCGTCAACTCCTTCAACTCTCTCCAACCATGCCAACTTAAATCTTTGATTTCTTAAAAATTCTTGCCATCTCGTGCCATGTCTTTCGATTAGTGGATCCGTTCGGTTTTCCTTTATGTCTTCCTTTCTTCACCTTCTTCCACTCTCTACAACCAAGGTGTTCCTAAATTAGATCACATTCTTCTCATTTTCATTACGACTCTTAACCACTCTTTCAATTTTGTTCGGCTTTTTGGCTGGTACATCCATTTGCCCCTTTTTCTCATCATCGTCTTCGTTCTTTTCCGTCATCTCCCCACCAAGTATTCCTACATCTTCCGCTTCAAAGGCTTCTTATAGTCCTCTTTAACCACTCGTTTAGTTTACCTCGGCTTCTTAGCCAGCGAAACGATTTGCTTCTTCGTTCGTTTCCTTTTTCTCTCGGGATGTGTCCCTAAGTCTCCCTTAATCACGCTTCAAACACTTTCTTGTCGCTGTTGTTAACCTCTCGTTCAGTTTTCCCCCTTCTTCAACTTCTTCCCCTCTCTTCAACCAAGTGTTTCACATTCTTCTCAGTTTCATTAACCACTCGTTCAAATTTTTTCGGCGCCTTGGCAAATTTTCCGCTTCAAATCTTTTCATCGTCGTTTTTAACCACACTTCCCCTTTTTCTCCTGACAACAGTTCCTAAACCTTCCCTCAACATTCTCAAAATAATTTTTCGTCGCCGTCTTCAACCTCTCGTTAAGTTTATCTCGGCCTCTTGGCTACCGAATCCATTTGCTTTTTCTTTTGCTTTTCCTTTCCTGAGTCTGAAGTCTTTTCCTCATTTCAAATCCTTCATCGCCGTTCTTAATCACTCAATCACTTTACTGTGGCCAATGGATCCATTTGTCTCGTCTCCTCTTGCTCTCTTCAATTTTGGCCACTCTCTTCGACCAAATTTTTTTATGCCGTCGCGTCGCGTCGTCTCGTTTCAGACACCTTATCATCATTTTTAATTACTCGTGTAGTTTACTTTGGCCTCTTCGTCAGTGTATCCTTTTGTCTCTGGTCTTCTTCTTCCTTCCTTTGTCTCGTTTCTTTCTCTTCTTTACTTCAATTTCGTTCACTCCTTCCAACCAAATTTTTAGGAATCTTTTCAATCATCGTCTTTTTCTCGTTTCATCGCTGTTTCTTTATTCGCTTGTTTTATTTGTCACCGCCTCTTAGCTAATGGATTAATTTGCCTTTACTCTTCCGCTTTCTTCCGTCGATTTCGTCCATTTCCTCCAACCAAACTTTCCTAAATTTTCCACATCGTTTCGAACGTTTCTATCAATGTTTTGTCAACTGTTCGTTCTGTTTGCCACGGTCTCTGGACTAGTAGATCCATTTGCCTTTACTCCTCCTCTCTCTTCCTTCATCTCTTTCACTCTCTCCTTCTTTCAATCTTGTCCTTTCACGTTTACTTTGTTCAGATATTTTATTATTTCTTCTTCTTAAACCACCAGTTCTCTTCCATCCCATTTTGTCTTCCCCGCTCTCTTTTGCCAAATCGTTGTTGATTCTTTCGTATTTCTACTGTGTTAGGGATGATTTGCTTGTAAATGCTTTTGTTTTTCGGTTATATTCCAATGGTTCATTTGGCTTTAAATTCTTTCATATTTCTTTTAAGTTGGGGGCGTGATTCACTTGCAAACAACACTTTCTTCATCCACCATTGGGTCTCGTTCCATTCTATCTTCGTTTCTTGTCCTGTCCTATTTTGTTTTCCCTTATCTCTTATCGTGGTTTTGATTATTTCGTGGTTTTCCTCGCGTCGGTCATGATTTAGTTGAAATTGTTTTGCTTCTTCATTCCTCCTTTTCTGATCACACATTCAATTTTTTTTCTCCTTCTTTTCTTCACCAATATCACTCTTTTCAATCGCATCTTTAGTTCCTCTACACCTTCTTCTTTTTCCGCAACTTTTTTTCCATCTCTACGTTCTACGCCTTCGTTCTTCTAATTTTCTTTTTCATATCTTAATTGCTTACTCTGCCCCAAGCATTTGTCTTTTGGTACTGCACTTCTTTTATCTATTTTTCTTGTGAGTTGCCATCTGCCATCTCTTCACGTGTTTCTAAATCTCACCTAACCTTGTTCTTTATTTTTTCTTTTCTAAAATTGCTTGAATTCCTTCTTCTCAGATAAATAGGGTAAAAACCTACCCTATTTATCTGAAACCATTTATTTTCACTGTACTGAAGCATCAATTGCAGAAATCCCATTTCTTCCATGATTTAAAAGTTAATGTGAGTATATATGTATATTTTCAGGAAACATGGAACCCAGCACGGAAAACTACCAACTGAAATGGCACTCGTTCGGTTCCCATCTTCACGGCTGCGTCGCAAACTTCCACAACAACGACTTCTTCTCGGACGTGACCCTCTTCACCATGGACGGACACCAGCTGGTCGCCCATCGCTTCATTCTATCCACGTGCAGCCAATACTTCCACCAGCTTTTCAAGCACCACTACAAACTCTCCACGAACCTCCCGCTCATTATAATCCTTCCGCCGGAAATCAGCTACAAAACCCTCAAGGTCCTGATGCAGTACATGTACACCGGCGAGACGACCGTCTCGAAAGACATCTTGGAGAGCGTGCTTAGAGGCGGAGACCTGCTGAAGGTGAAGGGTTTGTGGCGGCCGCGCGAGGAGGAGCTCCACGAGAAGAAGCTCGTGAAAGTGCACCACCAGAGCGCCCAGGAAGCACCCCCGAAGTCACCGATTGTGTTGAACGAGGGGGTTGGCAGGGGCGAAGCCAAATCGCCGGAGTTGAGCGCGCGCAACGATGTGCGGGTCACTTACGAAAATAAGCACAAGCAACAAACAAAAGTGAACAACAACAAATGCACGGGGGAGAAACCGGAGGCGAAGGAGCAGCAGGGGGGGAAAATCCAAGCCGTGGAGCCTCAGAAAATTTCTGAGGAGAAAAAGGACGAAAACAGTTCTTCCTCTGATAACTTGCAGTACCTGGTGATTAAAGAGGAGCCCCTGGAGTGGAGTGAGGTGAATGAGAGCGACATGGAGTTGATTGAGGAGAGCGGTGTTTTCCACACGGAAATGACCATCAAGCCGGAGGTTGTCATAGAGGATACGGCCGAGGAACAAACTGAACAAATTTATTCGCCGCTGACGTGCGAGTTGTGTGCAGAAACGTTTACGATTCCTGCTGATTGGGTTAAGCACATACAATCACATACAGACATGATGCCCGCCAAAAGACAAAGGAGAGGACGTTCTTCGACTGTAAGTTATTAAAAAAAATTTGGCCATGTGGTCAGGTCCATGATCTGAGATTTTAATTCCTGTTTTTTTTTCGTTTTAGGACGAGGAGCCAGGGACGTTTCCACCATTACACTGCGACATGTGTCAAAAATTCTTCGCAACACCGGCCGAATGGGTGCACCACATCCAGAACACACACACCGAATTCGAACTGAGGCTATCGAACAAATCCAGCACCGTACGTCCAATTCGAATAAACAGACAAGTGGGTCCGGTACACAAAGTATGCTCGGTCTGCAATAAGAAGTTCCCCTCGCACGCCTCCATGTTGATACACAAGAGGACGCACACCGGCGAGAAACCGTACATGTGCGAGTTCTGCTACAAGGGATTCAACGTGAAGAGCAACCTACTGCGACACCTGCGGACCTTGCACGATAAAATCATCAACTCGACGGACGTCGAGACGAAAGAAGACGGAGACGGGGAGGCTTCGATGACGGTGGTGCAACATGTACAGTAAATACTTTCTGTTTGATTCTGTAATATAAAAGATTCTTTTTTTAAAGTTATCCAACTTGTTTCTTCGAATCCATTGCTCAAATAAATTTTAAATAAAGAGGGAAAAAAAGGAGCTCGTAACGAGAAAGCAATATTTTATTACGAAAAATTAAACGAGTTCGTGCTTTAAGCGGCAACCCCCTTTGAAGACCTTGGGTGTAGACAACCCAACAATCAAATGAGACGCAACTTCGCGCTTGTTGTACATTTCAGAATTAGAATGGATTGCCTAATTTTAAGGCGATTTTCAAAGTCGAAGAAAGATGACCCGAGCATAAACGAGTAAAGCACAATAAGGCGTTTACTTTTTTACATTTTTTAACTAATTGTAAATGTTTTGCAGACAATTTTAGTTGTCCTGTCGAGTAAAATAAAATCTCGACAGGTTTTCTTTATAAATGCACGTTATTAAATAAGCAGCTTCACTTTTACTTGAGTTAACAGACCGATTGAAGAGGTTGAGCATTTTTGTATAAAAACTTTAAGGCCCGATCTTTCCAGCTCCAGATAAATTTGTCTGCTAGATAAGATACTTGGAAACCATTGTATCGATAATAGTTTCCTAGGATATTATCTAGCAGATAAATTTATCAGGAGTTGGAAAGATCAGGCCTAAGATTCAGAAAACTCCTCAAGAAATAAAATGGCAATCGGTATTTCAGTTACGTTGGCACTTCGTTTACGTTTTTATTTTTTTGTGTGTTTTATACCGTGCTTTTTAATTAGAGTCTATCAACAGTTTTCTCCCATTTAAAACCTCAAGGTAATAAACCTCCTCCTCTTCCTCCTCCTCTTCCTCCTCCTCTTCCTCCTCCCTGAAGTGAAAAGAAAATAATATTATGGTGAAGACAAAAGGAATCCGAATCTGCGTAAATTGAAACGAGCTTAACCAATCAAAAATTAAAATTGAAAGCTGTATTGACTGTCCAATAACGTCTTAGATGACTGTTCTTGACGATGTTCCTGCGTCAACGCCATCTATGAAGCGTTCATGTCAAGACGTGTGCAGAAGATAAAATAACAATAAAATCAGATGTTTGACATTTTTAAAACTGCCGCACTTTTTCCATACTTTTCAAGCACGCGATTCGTTCAGAAAGAAATCTCTTTGTTTGAATGAAGGATAAATTAAAATTTAAAACTGTATTGAATGTCCAATAACGCCTTAGATGACTGTACTTGATGACGTTACTGCATCAACGCCATCTATGAAATGTCCGTATCAAAACGTGTGCAGAAGAAAAAATAACAATAAAATCAGATGTTTGACATTTTTAAAACTGCCGCACTTTTTCCAGACTTTTCAAGCACGCGATTCGTTCAGAAAGAAATCTCTTTGTTTGAATGAAGGATAAATTAAAATTGAAAACTGTATTGAATGTCCAATAACGCCTTGGATGACTGTACTTAGATGTTACTGCGTCAACGCCTTCTATGAAATATTCGTAACAAAACGTGTGCAGCAGAAAAAATAACAATAAAATCAGATGTTTGACATTTTTAAAACTGCCGCGCTTTTTCCAGACTTTTCAAGCACGCGATTCGTTCAGAAAGAAATCTCTTTGTTTGATTGAAGGATAAATTAAAATTGAAAACTGTATTGAATGTCCAATAACGCCTTGGATGACTGTACTTGATGATGTTACTGCGTCAACGCCATCTATGAAATTTTCGTATAAAAACGCGTGCAGAAGAAAAAAACAATAAAATCAGATGTTTGACATTTTTAAAACTGCCGCACTTTTTCCAGACTTTTCAAGCACACGATTCGTTCAGAAAGAAATCTCTTTGTTTGAATGAAGGATAAATTAAAATTGAAAATTGTATTGAATGTCCAATAACGCCTTGGATGACTGTACTTGATGACGTTACTGCATCAACGCCATCTATGAAGTATTCGTAACAAAACGTGTGCAGAAGAAAAAATAACAATAAAATCAGATGTTTGACATTTTTAAAACTGCCGCACTTTTTCCAGACTTTTCAAACACACGATTCGTTCAGAAAGAAATCTCTTTGTTTGAATGAAGGATAAATTAAAATTGAAAACTGTATTGAATGTCCAATAACGCCTTGGATGACTGTACTTGATGATGTTCCTGCATCAACGCCATCTATGAAATTTTCGTATCAAAACGTGTGCAGAAGAAAAAATAACAATAAAATCAGATGTTTGACATTTTTAAAACTGCCGCACTTTTTCCAGACTTTTCAAGCACGCGATTCGTTCAGAAAGAAATCTCCTTGTTCGAATGAAGGACGTAATGCGGTTGAAAGCAAAAAGTAGTAGACAAATGTAGTTTCCTGTAAATGTCTTTCTGAAAACGCAATTTGTTTAAAATGTGACCTCACAGATTTTACTACAAGAGTTTTAAGCCTGCGAAAGGTAAAAGCTTCTGAAATTCTTAACTTGCATTCATTTAAACAATACCCTCATGAGAAAGAACAATTACAGGAAACTGTTTTCGTGTCGTATTCGCTTTCGACTGTATTTGTCGTACTTCAAAAGCATTTTTACTATTCCTCAGTACACAGGTATTTCAAATAAAATAATAAATGTAATATGTAATGTAAAAGTCTGAAATGCTCTGATTTTCTGTGTCATGTAATGGATTTTATCGTCTTGTGTTTTCGTCACTGGTGTACAGATGGCGTGGCGATGTAAAAAAAAAGAAAACCGTTTGATAGTAGCTTTCTGAATCGATAAGTATCATAACCAGGGAAAAGAATTCAGGCCGGTTAATGTTGAACGCTTTTTAAGTCGAATGTACTACGATGCTCAACTTGAATGAAACTCCTGCATGCGAACTATCAACTAAAAGACTGTCAAATGGTATCATTTATGCAGGGCTATTCTGTAACATCGATATGCATATCAATTGATACGGTCTTCAGTAATTGAAGAGAATTTGTTACGTTTTCATAACATTTCACGTCGATTACCGATCGCAAATTGAAGAGAGATGCATATTAACTCGAGATCACACTTGAAACGGATTGTAAGTTGTTACGAAACTATTTACAGAATATCAATTTTGCAAAGTCACTTGAAACATAACAATATCAAGTCCATATCAATGTTACAGAATAGATCTCATGGTGAGTATTGTTGTACTATCGATTCCTAGCATCTTTCCACGGCTCCGATGCATCATCAAATTGTTATTGAATGGGAGCGGAAGGAATGCAACGCAGGCGTTCTGATTTGGCAGAGATTTTTGTGGACAGGGCCATCACAGTCCGATTACTAAATTTTCGTGATCGATTGATTTTAAATTTTAAAACGATTCATCAAATTTAATAACTCGACTCGACTCTTGTCGGATGAAAATTGTAAGGAAAACAGTTTTTTTTTTTTTTTTAATTTTAAACGCACGCTGTTTCTCTGTAACTTGTTTATTTATTGCTTTCGCTTCTGGCGAAGCTATCAAATGATAGTGAAAGTTTGAACGTTCTTTCCAATTTTGACAGCGTCCGTTTAAAGTTTAAAAACTATTCTCTTCGTGGAGGTATAACAACAGTTCAAATATGTGGCGAAACCGCCAAAGTAGCTAGGGTCATAAAGAGTTTCTCACTATGGCTGACCTTCCCAGTGGCGTAGCTGAAAAAAAAGGAATTAATTTATTAAAACGTATTAGAAATATTTTCCCAATTACATTTTATTCTTATATCTAAATACTCGTTTATCACACGTCGAATTAAAAGTAAAAGTAAATATGATCATCTTGTGTAGTTTTAAAAATACATTTGTTTAAAAAAGAAGCTAACATATTAGAAATGATTTTAAATTTATTTATCCTGTAACGCTTTTCAGCTTTCATACAAATATATATGACATCATCACTAGGATAACTTAAACTTCCACGTGATTTGAAATTAATTAAACTTCGCATTAAATTCTCTTTTACGCCAAATAGCGATGACATACAAATTTCACATTTAATAGACTTCCCTAATATAAACGATACCAAATCAGCTATACAATGTAATCAATAATCACTTCTTCTGTGGAATTGGATAATCAACTTTCCTTAAAGAAATAATTATGTTCTTGTACCAACGTGTCAATAACTTCATCATTTTGTTCATTCGAAATATTAATATAAATTGAATTACCAGCGTTTATCAATTCTTCAGGTTTTTTTTTTTCTAGAAGAAGAGCATGTTAAAATTGTCAATTCTTGTAGAGAAATACAGTTTCCAACGCCTTTGTCTGTTAATTCACGTGCAATAGTAATTTTTTATAAGAACTTTTAAATTGGCGACAGGTTGGATTATTATTACAACCTACTAAACATCTTATTGAACTGGAAAACATTTCCAAGTGATTTTGACTACATTTATAAAGTGGTTATACATTACTTTCTTTAAATTTAAAATTATTATATTAATCACTAAATGTAATCCAATTAGAAAAACAATAAATCTTGTTACGATTAGATAATATTACTAACTGATTATTATCAAGGAAACTTAGTTCTTTTACGTAAGTAGTAAATTTTTTCTGTAAAACTAATCATTTGAGAAATATACTATAATACTATAATTCGTATAATCCATATGAATACAATGCAAAAGACAAAATAGAACACCAAGCAACATAGAATAACGAGAATCACCCTAAATACGATCAAAACGCCCTACTCCAATGGTATCATAAACTGATGGAAAATTTCGCTACTTCTGTATGGGCGAGAGATACAAACAGGGCCATAAAAGGTCTCTGTTCCGTCCACGAAATTTACATTGCAAGCTCAAAGTGATAAACTGTCACAGACGCGTTTTAAAGAAAGACAAAATTCTAGTTGTTTCTAAATTAGAAGAAGAACCGCAACCAAACATTATAATTTTTATGAATTGAAATTTTGGCGCCAAAAACGAACTTCGTCATTGGTAGCTGGTCGAAATTGACCAATGACAAAGCCCGTTCGACCAATGACGCTCGGCTTGGTTTTAGCGCCAAAATTACAAAAGTACTCCTCCGAAACAAAAAAAAAAAAAACAAAGTACCTATAGAAGGAAACGTTTGAAGAAAATAGAATGTCGTTTGTTTTGTAGAACATACTTAATTCTTCATAAATATGGTTGATGAGTTTTGAACATTGAAAATATTTTTTTCTTGCAGGCATTAAAAACGCTTCTCAAAACGGGCATAAATACGAATAATATAATAAGTATCAAAATCGATTTGACAAATACCTTAACAAGAAAACATAACATGATACTTCAAGTATCTTATCTTACCAACTCAGTATTCTGATAATATTTTAAAAAGGACTTACGTTTTGTACCGACATAATGCAACAGGTGGCAGTTTTTTGAATCGTGAACAAATTATAGAAAGTGACCAGAGGGTCTATCAGAGGCTCTCTAGAAAGAAAGTACGAACTTGTGCTGACATCTGTGAACAGTAGTATTAAATATTAGCAGGAAGTTTGAAGCAAAACAGAAATTTGTACACATCGTAAGGCCCGCAAGATTTCGTATTAAATTTTACAAAGTAAGAGAGACAAACTACCGTAATTAATGTCGGTTGGTTGATATTGATTCGATACTTCCGATTACGTCATTCTGCCTGAGATTTTATAACAAATCACTCGTGGGAGTCACACGGGCTTAAACCAACAAAAAAAGCAGTTGTAACTCGGATTATTATTATTATCTTATAATTAATACAGGCTGACGTCGCGCTTTAAAATACTTTGCAGTTTTCTCTGAATAATAACAGAGAGGTTGGTGTACTTACCCATAGATGTCGCAAGCTAACAAATGCGAGGCTTGAACGCGAAGCAAAAAAGCAAGGGGTGACCATCGCATTGAACTTTCATAGACCTTGTAAATTAATATCTAGCGTGCGGTCGAAAAGTGTTATTTGTAATTTTATAGACTTTGTAAAATAGTATCTAACGTGTGGTCCTAAAGTGTTATTTGTAATCTGTCACCGCTAAAGCGTACGTCAGATTATAATAATACTTAAACGTCATCAAATGTTTGTTTAGAAAGCATAAAAATTTCTGTATTAACGATTAATTGAAGGGCAGCAGTTTCAATGTCTTTCGAAAATATTCATAGTACGTGCCTTATTTTTGACGTTTACAATGAAATGACGTGACTTTTTCACCGTTGTATTCTCTGCCTTCTCTCTTCCCAGCAAATACTTTGAGGCGGTTCAAAGCCCTCTCTAATCAAAAGACTTTCGGGGCATGCGTTATAAAAAAAATAAGATAAATGCAGAATCTTTTTCATTTCTAATTTCAGTTTAACATGAGTGTACAGGGCATTCGGAAATTGCTGGTACAAAAAAAAGAAAATTGTGGCGTCTGGTCCTAAGTCCTAAGAAATTCAAGAAACCCGTTTTTTTCTCCCGTAAATCAACACCATGTCCGTCTGCAGCTCATTATTTGTGTAAGCGGCATTCATTTCGGTGATGATAATGTGCCGAGTCGTGACTGACGTGACAGCTTGTTACTTTAACTCAGTGGCGCACCAACAATTTTAGCCAAACGTTTATCTCGAAAACTAAGGGATCTTCTTTTTCCCGATGACTTCAACCAAATTACCAATTTTTTTTAGCTAAGTATTTCCAAACACCCTGTATATGTAATTAGTAAGTACTTTACAAATTAAAGCGCCGCAAACTCGGTAATAACAACTGGTCGATGATGATTGCAGTCTCTACGTGCAGACAAAAAAAATAGAAGAAAAATAGAAGAAATATACAGGCCTTTTCGTGTTAAAAAAATGTGGAATTAAAACAGCAATAAAAGATATTACAAATCGAAGATCTTTTAGGTGTAAAAGCTTTGAGTTCTGAGTTAAGGCGGATAACTCCAGGGAAGTTTGATTTAATTTATTTTTATTTCGAGACGATAGTTAATCTTTGTGTTTCTGTTTCAGATTGTGAGAGAATGACCACGGGATGACTTCCCGACCAGTTATTGAGAGACTCAAATTTTTCCACTGGAAAATAGCAATTCAAAATCTATTTACATCGCGAATCTTTTTGGTGCAATAGATTTTAAATCACCTCTTCGTGTCTATGCGATCGTGATTTCAGATATCAGTTTTCCCAACTTCAACTTGAAATAGATCGGGGGAGTCACCTCCTTGCGTTTATGCGCTCCTAACACGCACAGACAGATTCCTGTTTCTCTGAAATTAAGCAAAACGCCGCTGGTGGTAAGAGCCAAAGATGTACCTACGTACCTCTTTTCATTTATGTAGTCCCGGTGCAAAATTCATTTCATTTGCTGGATGTAAAACCAATGCGTAACAACCACGTCCGCGAGAATTGCTAAATGCAAAAAAAATTGTTGTATGGCAGATGGTTTAAAGCGCGAACTCGTCTCAAGTGGTCATGGCTTAATATTAGAGTTTGCAAAACAGAAAATATTTAATAATAAAATGAGAACGAATAGAATAGAATTGAAGTTGGAGGAAATAATATTTGGCACAATCTGTTTTGGGCAGGAAAACAAAATGACAGTGTACGGGTCACGATTTAAACAAAGAAAGAGACTTTTCCTAAACCGTAAGATTAGGTTTCTCTGCTTCTTGTGCTTCTTAATAGATTAAGGTCTAACTTAAAATTCAGATTGTACAGAGTTTTTGTTTGTAATTCCAGTTGTGCTTTGTACTGTATGAAAGTCTGATGGTAAAAATGACTTGCTTTCCCTTTCGTTTTCAGCTTCCTTCTCTTCATCCCAAAAAATTATTCAAGATCGTTGTCAGAGGTTCTCCTACTTGTTTGTTTAAACTTCGTTTCAAGTTTTACAAGCGCCTCTAAAGTACTCGTCAATCAAATGCGAAAATCTATTATTCAGGAGGTCTAAAACACGTTCAGGTTTGCAGTACGAAAGAAAGAAAAATGCATATTCGTGAATACGTGCCACTAAAAGCAAGATTGATTGAAAAATGAGGACTGAGTTACACCAATAGTTGTGGATGCAAGCTTTTACCAATGAAGATGCCACGACGAGTTTGAGAAAACTTCTTTTCCACTTTTACTGAACCCTATCAATCAATTAATCAATCAGCCTTTAATTACAGTCAAGATTATAACAAGCGTCATTATATACAGGGAAGGGCAAAAGTATGGAACCGGCTTAATATCTCAAAAATAGTTTGACGTATCTATTTGAAATTTGGTGTGTGATTTACAATCAGTGAGACCTATATAACCAATTTGTTTCAATTGTTTATCTGCTCTTGTTTCTGAGATATAACGCCTACTTGATTTTTTTTTTAAATGACAACCTGCTGATTTCTTTTCTTTATTTAACAGTTCGTTCAATTCTCTAAACGACCACATAAAAATATTAATCTATTGCATAAGAAAATTATCGAGAAAATAACGTTTGAATGAAAAAAGTTAGAAAAATTGGTTTATAGGTTGATATTCAACTAAAATACTAATTTTAACAAAAAAAACTAGAAGGCCATAAAATTATGGGCTGTATTTAAGATAGAAGTAAAAAAAATTTTAATCAAAATTGCTTTAAGTACAAAGTTTTTTTTTAATCTCAAACCGGACAGAAAAATGAAGAGAACACACTCAACGTTTCGCTATAGAATTATAGCTTCGTCAGGAATCTATAGCGAAACGTTGAGTGTGTTCTCTTCATTTTTCTGTCCGGTTTGAGATTAAAAAAAAACTTTGTACTTACAATTTTCATCGGACAAGAACAAACTTCAATCAAAATTGCTTTGAAAACATGAAAACAAATACGGAAAAAGAGAAAATATGAAACCGGTTTAATATTTCGAAAATTGTTTGACGTATCTATTTGAAATTTGGTGTATGATTTAGAGCCAATAAGACTTACAGTACCAATTTGTTTCTATTGTTTATCTGCTCTTGTTTTTGAGATTCATACCCAACTTGATTTTTTTTTTTTAAATCACAACCTGTTGATTTTTTTACTTTATTTAATAGTTCGTTCAATTCTCTAAACAACCTCATAAAAATATTCGTCTATTACATCAGAAAATTTTCGAGAAAATAGCGTTTGAATGAAAAAGTTAGAAGAAATGGTTTATTGGTTGATATTCGACAAAAATACTAGTTTTAACAAAAAAAAACTGAAAGGCCTGTTTTTAAGGCAACTTTAATCAAAGTTGCCTTAAAAGCATGAAAACAAATACCGAATATCAACGTAAACCATTTTTTCTAATGACTTCATTGAAAAGTTATTTTTTCCGAAATTTTCTTATGCAATACATAAATATTCTTATATGGTTATTTAGAGGATTAAACAAACTATTAAATAAAGAAAGAAAATCGGCAGGTTGTCCTTAAAAAAATCAAGTAGGCATTGTATCACAGAAATAAGAGCAGATAAACAATAGAAACAAATTGATAATATAGGTCTTATTGACTCTAAATCACATATCAAATTTCAAATAAATACGCCAAACGGTTTTCGAACTATTAAGCCGGTTCCATACTTTTGCCCTTCCCTGTATATATAGTATGTGAATCATTCCAGTTAGTTTGGGCAAGATTTGAGTCACGATTTCCCTGTTTGTAGTTTTCCTGGTTTATGAAGTGAAGCCAGAAATCGCTTCTCGATCTTGCTTTCGCGATGCCGCAGGAATACTCCAACCGCCATTACAATTTATTTCAGAAAGGGGATTTACATGAAAATGTATTTCACTGAAACACTTCACCTTTTTGTAGGAGTATTATATAATGCATACCCCACCCCCTTTCCCATGTCGTAGGTGATTTATTGTTTTCAATTTCATCGATATACACTAACGAAAGTATGTTTTGGTACTGGTATAAATTGGCATGATGACTTAGAGAACTAAAAATCATTCACAAGATGGTATGAAATAAAAAAATTTTAATTCTCGCACGTGATCGAAATTGTATTGGTTTCACCCCCCTCCCCTCCCATCCTTGTTTTTAATTGATCCCCCCTCCCACCCTCATTATAAGTATGTCCCGCTTTCACGCAGAGAAAGAAAGAAAGAAAGAAAGAAAGAGATTCTCGCGTTCGCTGCAGCCAAATGAAAAAAAAAAAAAACTGTGAGCCGTAGCAGGAGGAAATGCCGATAGTTTCAGTACCGAGATATTGGCGTGAATGTTCAATGGAAGGTATGCGAGGGTGGTTTACAATTTTCAATTCATGGAGGTCGACATCTTGAGATATTGCTGCATGAAAAGGTCTCGGAGAATCTCAAGAATTGCAACCGCCCGCTTTTCTGCGACCTCATCCATTCCAGAAATTAAATTCTGTTCTTAACTTTACAATCATTTACATATTACCTAACCCACCCGCGCCCACCCAGACCCCACCCCCGCCGAGAGGCCTATATACTTGCCTGATTGATCTAACATCACCCATCTCAATAAAGCACTTACCCTCCTTTAGATGTAAGTGAGTGAGTAAACGATAATGATGTTATTATTATTATTATTATTATTATTATTATTATTATTATTATTATTATTATTATTATTTCAATCCCGACAAGTTCGTATTTCATTGTTAGAATATTAATATCATTCGTTTTAAATTATTGCCTTGTTAACAAGCGATATACGATGACAAACAATACTATTTATTTTCAGCATATTTATGATCAAAAAATTATTGATAAATTTGCAATTTAATTTATTTTTAGCGACGCATTATGTGAACTTTTGCTTTTCTTTTCTTTTTTTTTTTTTTTGAAGAAGAAGGAGAAGAAATATGAGGCAGGCAATTACCTAAATACATCGTTACATAACAAGCACATATTACATCTGAAAACTCGAAATTAAAGACGAAAACAAATAGTTGAAAGCAACGGAAGTTAAAAAAAAAAATATTAAAATTTAATGATAAAAACATGAACGGGTCTGAAGTGAACAACAAAAACAAAAGACGATCGATTCCGGAAGGGCCGAAAAGTTAAGAACGAACGAAACGTAACGGCGAGAAAGAAAACACTCTCAAAAAGAAGAACAAAAAATTTCAAAACAAAAATTAGAATCGTAAAAGTCGGTGCAAATAAAAAACAGTGGGATTATAATATAATGCGTAATAATTAAAAAAAAAAAGGACGAACGTGAAGTAAACGAAAACAAAAGACGATCGATTCCGGAAGGGTCGAAAAATGAAAAACAAACGAAACGAAGGGGCAAGAGAAAAAAGCACTCTCGAAAAGAAGAACAAAAAAGCAGCAAAAATTAGAATAACGGAGTTAGTGCAAATAAAAAAAAATACAGGATTATAATATAATATGTAATAATTAAAAATAAAGGTGAAAAATGGAGAAAAAAATTGAAACGCGAACTCCGAACTAAAGACGAAAACAAAAAATTGAAAGCAACAGAAGTGAAAAGCTATAAGAATTAATGATACAAACAAGGATGGACTTAAAGTAAACGAAAACAAAAGACGATCGATTCCGGAAGGGCCGAAAAGTTAAAAACGAACAAGAAACGAACTGTTCTCTCAAAAAGAAGAACAAAAATTAAAAGAACGGAAGTTGGTGCAGGTGAAAAAAATAAAATAAAACAGATTTGGACACCCCCGTAAAAACACTTAAGGGCGGAAAGGTTTAAATAAAAGAAGCATAAAATTAAATTGAAAAATAAACAAGAAAACAGAGAATGTAATAAAAAAGGCAGACAGTGTCGATAAAAAAAAAAAAAAAAACTAAAAAGAATTAGTGAAACTCGATGAGTTACTTAACAAAATACACAACGATAAATACAGAGGAAGCGTCTAAAGCAAACGAAACAAAAGACGAACGGCTCTCGAAAGGACGAATAATAAAATTTAAAAAATAGAAAAACTCAAAAACAAAACCAAAATCGAACCAATATACGAATGAAGGCAATAAAGTACAATGAAACGACTATGGCTTTTTAACATTCATAAAAACGAAACAAAAGACGAACGGCTCTTGAAAGGACGAATAATAAAATTTAAAAAAATAGAAAAACACAAACACAAAGGTAAAATCGAACCGACATATAAATGAAGGCAATAAAGTAAAATGAAACGACGATGGCTTTTTAACATTCACGCATAAATTTATAAATGAGGAGGCAAAGTTGAAATAAAGAAAAACGAGACAGGATCGCACAACGTATGCAAAGAAAAAAAACATGAAAATATTCCAAAAATAAGATAAAATAAACAGATATTATTAATTATATAATAAAGTAAAATGAAAAAGTCGATCGCTTCTTAACATTCCCGCACGAAGTTATGAATAAACAGACAAGTTGAACTAAAGGGAAATGAGACAGGATCGCACAACGTAAACAAAGAAAAAATAATGAAATTAAATAATTCAAAAACAAGTTATAATAAAGAGATATTTTTGATAAAATAAGAAGTGTTTACGTGGAAGAACGGAAGTTGGTGCGAGTGAAAAAAATTATACAGATTTGGACACACGTAAAAACACTTAAGGGAGGAAAGGTTTAAATAAAAGAAGCATTAAATTAAAAAAAAAACATAAAAGCAGAGAATGTAATAAAAAAAAGGCAGACAGTGTCGATAAAACAAAAAAAAAAACAAAAAAAATTAATGAAACTCGATGAGTGACTTAACAAAATACACAAAAATAAATACAGAGGAACCGTCTAAAGCAAACGAAACAAAAGACGAACGGCTCTTGAAAGGACGAACAATAAAATAAAAAAAAAATAGAAAAACACAAAAACAAAACTAAAATCGAACCAACGTAAAAATGAAGGAAAAAAAATGAAAAAAATAATACAGATTTGGACACACGTAAAAACACCTAAGGGAGGAAAGGTTTAAATAAAAGAAGCATAAAATTAAATTTAAAAAGAAACAAAAAAGCAGAGAATGTAATAAAAAAAAGGCAGACAATGTCGATATAACAAAAAAAAGAAAATTATTGCCTTGTTAACAAGCGATATATAATGACAAACAATACTATTTATTTTCAGCACATCCACAACTTACTATTTATGATCAAAAAACTATTCATAAATTTGCAATTTAATTTATTTTTAGCGCCGCATCATGTGAACTTTTGCTTTTCTTTTCTTTTTTTTTTGGAAGAACGACAAGAAATATGAGGCAGGCAATTACGTAAATACATCATTACATAACAAGCACATATTACATCTGCCCTAGCTTCATGTCATCGGCCTAAACGGGAAGAATGGGACCGCCCAGGGTACGCTATAACGTTACAGTTAATATATCAGGGAGGTGTACAGTTACTGTCAAATTCGTGAATGCTTCGAGTTGATACCTGTCAGGCCGGTTGTAATTTGCAGGGCTAATCCCTCGCTGTATATTTGTATCACTGTTGTATTTAATCTCCATTCATATTTTATTTGGGATTTGATGCTTTTCAAGTGGGGTCTTTAAGTATTATAATAATAATAATAACAATAACAACCGGGAACTTCGATTCATTTGAATTACCAATGTGATTAGAATTATAATAAAAATGAATAATTTGTAATAGTATAATGAATCTACTTTTTTATTTGTTCCTAATATCGTCAATACAAAGGTTGATCCTTCCAGATATTTTAAGTCTGGAAGTTGAATAAAACTCGGTTTGGAAAATTTTAGAACAATTTCAGAACTAAATGTTTCCTCCCAATTTTTTCTTGTATTTGTTTTTTTTGAAGATCAATAATCTGCTTGTACTTCGATTGGATCGACCAATATCAACACCATTTGAGGATGACAAGGTCTTCGCAGGCTCGGTAATCTTCAGCTTCGGAAAGAAATTGTGCGAGAAACTGGAATCAATGACTTGTGGTGATTAGGATTTGACTTTATAAAATAATCAAGGGGAAAATGCGGGAAATTTAATCGTATTAAACGTATCCTGCTAACGGAGCACAAAACCAAAATGACAAGTGAAACGTGAAACAAAATTCGTAAGAAAGGGGGGCAGAAAAAAGCAAAACGAAAAACAAAAAGTATTACGTTTCAAAAACATTGAAATTAATTGTAGAAAACAAAAACAAGAGACTATGTCATTTTCCACATCATTTAAGGTCATGCACTATGTTGCACTAAAATTGCAATTGCAAAAATTAAAGGAAAACAAAAGACAAACGACCGCCGTTGGAGGGAGGGAACCTTGATATCAAAGAATTAAAATTAAAACGACAAAGTAAATTAATGAAGGAAAGGCAAAAAGGACCACGCAGATAATGAACCCCGAAAAAGGAAAATCCAAAATAACAAACGACACGTAAAATAAAAATCAAATGAAAATGACCACAAAAGGAAAAAATATTTGTGTATAAAGAAACAAAAACAAAAAATCGTTTGCTATTAAGTCATTTTTCATTGGTTGAAAATTGACCACTGGGCGTCACCACTTAAATTACAAAACACACTAATAGTTACTATACTTAAAAAAAAGACAACGATAAAATAGAGGAAGAAACAGGAAATGAAAACTAAAAACGAAAATTAACGACTACAAAAAAAAGCAACGAAACAAAAAAAGAACACACGGGCGTAAAAATTAAAAGAGAAACAAAATAGCGATAGACAGAAAGAGAAATGAAGGAACAAGCAATACAAAAAGGCAAAAATTAAGAAAAATAAAACCAGCAACAACTAAAATGAGGAGACAGAAAAAATTCAAAAAAAAAAGAAAATGTAAATAGAACAGAGAAAAGGTAAACATAAACTGTAGGTCGTTAGATTTAAACAAATGAATAAATTCTATGATGAATCAGAAGAACGAAACGAAGCAGCAAGAGAAAGAAAAAACAAGAAGAACAAAAAATACAAGAACGGAAGTCGGTGCAAATAAAAATAATAATAATATTTTAATGTAATAGATATATTATGTATAATAATTAAAAATAAAGGCAAAATACTGAAAAAATGGAAGAAAATAGACGCGTACTCGGAACTAAAGACGAGACCAAATAATTGCAAGCAACAGAAATTAAAAAGAAAACTATTAAAAATTAATGATAAAAACAAGAACGGACCTGAAATAAACAAAAACAAGAGACGATCGATTCCGGAAGGGCCGAAACGTTAAAAACAAACGAAACGAAACGGCGAAAAAGAAAACACTCTCAAAAAGAAGAACAAAAAAAATAACAAAAATTAGAATAGTAGAAGTCGGTGCAAATAAAAAAAAAGTGGGATTATAATATAATACGTAATAATTAAAAATAAAGGACGGACCTGAAGTAAACAAAAACAAAAGACAATCGATTCCGGAAGGGTCGAAACGTTAAAAAAAACGAAACGAAACAGCGATAAAGAAAACACTCTCAAAAAGAAGTACAAAAAAGCAACAAAAATTAGAAAAACGGAAGTTGGTGCAAATAAAAAAAGATTATAGGATTACAATATAACATGTAATAATTAAAAATAAAGGTGAAAAATGGAGAAGAAAATTGAAACGCGAACTCCGAACTAAAGACGAAAACAAAAAATTGAAAGCAACAGAAGTGAAAAGCTATAAAAATTAATGATACAGACAAGGACGGGCTTAAAGTAAACGAAAACAAAAGACGATCGATTCCGGAAGGGCAGAAAAGTTAAAAACGAACAAGAAACGAACTCTTCTCTCAAAAAGAAGAACAAAAATTAGAAGAACGGAAGTTGGTGCAAGTGAAAAATTAACACAGATTTGGACACCCCCGTAAAAACACTTAAGGGCGGAAAGGCTTAAATAAAAGAAGCATAAAATTAAATTGAAAAAAAAAACAAGAAAGCAGTGAATGTAATAAAAAAGGCAGACAGCGTCGATAAAACAAAAAAAAAAAAACAAAAAGAATTAATGAAACTCGATGAGTGACTTAACAAAATACACAACGATAAATACAGAGGAAGCGTCTAAAGCAAACGAAACAAAAGACGAACGGCTCTTGAAAGGACGAAAAATAAAATAAAAAAAATAGAAAAACACAAAATCAAAACTAAAACCGAACCAACGTAAAAATTAAGGCAATAAAGTAAGATGAAACGACTATGGCTTTTTAACATTCATAAAAACGAAACAAAAAACGAACGGCTCTTGAAAGGACTAAAAATAAAAATAAAAAAATAGAAGAACACAAAGACAAAGCCAGAATCGAACCAACATATAAATGAAGGCAATAAAGTAAAATGAAACGACGATGGCTTTTTAACATTCACGCATAAATTTATAAATAAGGAGGCAAAGTCGAAATAAAGAAAAACGAGACAGGATCGCACAACCTGAGCAAAGAAAAAAGACATGAAAATAAATATTTCAAATATAAGATGAAATAATGAAAATATTTTTAATGACATAATAAAGTAAAATGGAACGACGATCGCTTCTTAACATTCACGCACGAATTTACGAATAAACAGGCAAGTCGAAATAAAGAGAAATGAGACAGGATCGCACAACGTAAACAAAGAAAAAAATTTAAAAAAATAAATAATTGAAAAACAAGTTATAATAAAGAGATATTTTTGATAAAATAAGAAGTCTTTAAGTGGAACATACTGTACATTATGATTTATGATCCTACTTTTGAATGTTTTTCTTCCAATAAGCAAAACGACAACGTCTTCCATCCCTTCCTCTCCTCTCTTTTCTCGAAAATAGAAGAACTTTCTTCAGTTACGACTTGCACAACAATTTTTGAACCACCAAATTCACGTGCTCTATTGTTTCTTTCGAAAATATGAAAAAGCTGTCGGCCACATGGCGAAACGTCGTTTCAAAAAATGTTCCTAAAGTTGCCGTGTGTTTCCTGCTCGATTTTTAAACGAAACAAGAAAAAAAAACTGCGTAATTGAAAAATGAACAACAAAGTATTTAGTGCTCCGGCGGCCGTGCTTTGACGGAAAAGCTGCAGAAATAAACAGTATAGAGGGTTCAGAGGCGGCGACTTCATTACCAGATTGTGTTTAGGGGGGTAGTTCACGCGCAGTTACCGTTGAAAGATGCTGCGGTGAAATGAAACATGCCACAACCCAGACCGACTACTTTCCCCCCTCAAAGGAAATTGTTTTAACACTGAAATGAACACCCTCTTTTGTGCGCCTGAAACTCACAACAACAAATTTTTAGTTCTGCAATAATGGCTTATACTTCAGATTGAATTTGTTCGCAAGTAATTATAATTTGCTTTTGTAATAATAATTAATAATAATAATTTACATGCCTCCGATTTCTCACACAACAACGCTTATGGGTTCGACCGCCCGAACAATGGTTAACCTGCATCAGAATAAATTGTGTGGGATTTGTGGATACACAAATATCGATAAGCATCGCCCTTGGCTACTATTATGTATTATATTGTATCACACGAGGGTGCTGGCTCTCAATCCTTACAAGGACTCTAATTGCCATTGTTACCGGATAGGGAACACAGGGATGTTTTCATCCGCAATTCAATTCAATAGTCGATCTACATGATAAGGAACTGTTTGGTTTTACTTCGAAAAGGGGGGCACCTGTTGAAGTATACGGTTGATCAATATCAAAACGACGCAGAGTTTTTTTTTCCTGTTAGTTTAATGTTAAAGAGAGACTCTGGGGGAGAATTTAAATTCGAATCCGAATGTAAATGTAGGAAATTGAAATTGTAGGAACGGATTTTAATTAATGTGATAACAAGCGAAGAACGAGGAGACACAATAACGGCGGCGCGGCGTCCACGGGCGGAAAGACGTCGTCGACGACGACGACGCACAATGCCCTCTGTTTGTGAAGTCATTCCGCGCGAAGAGTCCCATTGTGGCCGCATCTCAGACAGTCTCGGACTTTTATGCACAATTACACAAAGAACAGGCCGGTATGCGAAAGGTTATATGTAGAATAAAAGAAGGGGATAATGACGGGAGGTGCTCGCTCCGGCACCGGATTCTGGAATTTAATTAAACGAGGATTACGACTTTGGAAGCGAGTATGTTCAGTATCTCAAATCCAACCCCAGTTTCCTTACTTCAGCTTCGCTACACTGTTCACGTGTATTTTTACGGTACGGACGAAAGAACCATGAGAAAAGTTAGTTAGTTGGGCGCCAAATTTAGAAGCTTTCGCCCATTACAAAAAAATTTGGCGCCCTGTGTGGGGCTTTCATCCACGACCCTGAACATAATGAAGACGTGGCACCCAACTATAAGTGACTTTCGCTCACCTTACTATATTAAGCTAATCAAGCGATTAGTGCTTCGTCTTGGTGTGAATCTCAACACCTAAACCATCCCTTTCGAACACTTCAAGAAGTGCTTGAAGCGCAACGAGTATTGAGAAAAGTGCTTCTCTTCAGTTGCTCCCTCAGAGGATGATATTGATGAATACTTCATTGTACAAAACTCTCGTCTCCAGACTGGCTGTCTTCATTTCTGTTGCTTTTGGAAAAGAAACTCAGCAGCGTAGTAATGGCCCATTCCGCCGGGGTGAGTGCACCTCTCAGCACACGTAAATATAGCTAACGACCAGAATACAAGTAGGCCATGAAATTCCCGACTTTTTGGCCATGATTCAACAAAAAACAAGAGGAATGCGTCGTCTCTCGAAGCACAAAACGACGCCCACGGGGTTAAGTGGAGTCCCAATCACCCTGCGCCGATTCGGCCGGTGGAAATCTGCCCCGGACTGCTTGCCATAAAGAAGATGAAGAGTGAAATTAACGACCGTGGGGAGTAAACGCACGCAAGTAACACGATTGTGTTGAGATGTTGAGATTCACTGTAAGGAAGGCAGTCGTCGAAGAAAAAAGGAGCAGGCTTAATTAGAATCATGTGGAACATAAATTACCAAGCCAGGAGCGTCGCCGAGTCGAAGAAGAAGTGTTCAACTCCGTTAAGTAAGACGTTTTTGTTTGTTTTTGACGGTGGCGCGGCAATCGGGGGTGCAGACGATTCAATCGCCAAATGTTTCCCCCAATTTAATTTGATTTAGGAATTTCTTTACTATCCTGACAAGGTCAGGTTAAGTAAAGAAAAATCGTCCGCACTCCCGATTGCTACGCCACCGTTAAAAACAAACAAAAACCTCTTACTTAATGGAATTTACGCCTTCTTCTTCGACTTGGCGACGCCCCTGGCTTGGTAATTAATGTGTTAACTGTTTCTGAACTTGAACTTGCTCCTTTTGTGACGACTCCTTTACCCTTTTCAAGCCAGAATCTGCTCCTATTAACTTTTGAACAGTTCCCTTGTTAAATCTGGTTGTGGAAAACGTGTTCCAAGGCAATCAAACTACGCCCCGGGTCATACCTAAGCAAAAATTTATATGAAAACTGCAATAAGAATGGTTATAATGAAGAGTTTCTTCGGTTAAGAGGGCGTATCTTGCACCTGTTCACAAACAACAGAGGATGATACTCATGAATACTTCATTGTACAAAACTCTCATCTCCAGACTGGCTGTCTTCATTTCTGTTGCTTTTGGAAAAGAAACTCAGCAGCGTAGTAATGGCCCATTCCGCCGGGGTGAGTGCACCTCTCAGCACACGTAAATATAGCTAACGACCAGAATACAAGTAGGCCATGAAATTCCCGACTTTTTGGCCATGATTCAACAAAAAACAAGAGAAATGCGTCGTCTCTCGAAGCACAAAACGACGCCCACGGGGTTAAGTGGAGTCCCAATCACCCTGCGCCGATTCGGCCGGTGGAAATCTGCCCCGGACTGCTTGCCATAAAGAAGATGAAGAGTGAAATTAACGACCGTGGGGAGTAAACGCACGCAAGTAACACGATTGTGTTGAGATGTTGAGATTCACTGTAAGGAAGGCAGTCGTCGAAGAAAAAAGGAGCAGGCTTAATTAGAATCATGTGGAACATAAATTACCAAGACGTTTTGTTTGTTTTTAACGGTGACGCAGCAATTGGGGGGAGGGGGGTGCAGACGATTGAATCAGGGCGCCAAACGTTTCCCCCAATTTAATTTAATTTAGGAATTTCTTTACAAACCCGACAAGGTCAAGTAAAGTAAAGAAAAATCGTCTGCACCCTCGATTGCTACGCCACCGTTAAAAACAAACAAAAGCCTCTTACTTAATAGAATTTACGCCTTCTTCTTCGACTTGGAGACGCCCCTGGCTTGGTAATTAATGTGTTAACTGTTTCTGATTAAACTTGTTCCTTTTTTGACGACTCCTTTACCCTTTTCAAGCCAGAATCTGCTCCTATTAACTTTTGAACGGTTCCCAACTCTTTCCCTTGTTAAATCTGGTTGTGGGAAACGTGTTCCAAGGCAATCAAACTACGATCCGTGTGATGCCTAAGCAAAGATTTGTTTGAAAACTGCAATAAGAATGGTTATAATGAAGAGTTTCTTGGGTTAAGAGGGCGTATCTTGCACCTGTTCACAAACAACAACAAATCTGTGATGAGGATTTCATTGTCTTACACCATCCAGGCAGGGATGTTAAGATGGACGATCAGAAATGGTGGAGGAGAAGAGACAGGAAGAAGCAATCCACCAGGTAGGTGTAAACAGTCTTATTCAGAAGACTTCACAGGTGGTCCTCTTCTGTCTCTTCCTGTCCCTTCTTCTCCACAGTTTCTGGTTGGATAGAATGGCGTGGCTATGTATAAAATTGGATATTATTATAAGCATTGGAAAACGGAGAAGGAAGTCTTCAGTAGGTAAGTTGAAACCATGGACCAGCAGGGCTATTACGGTGTTAGACCTTTACATCGTCTAGCGCAAGAAGAATTTGCAAATTTGCAAAAGCAAACGTCGTTTCATACTTTTATCGATCAAGAAGGGTTCTCTCGTCAAGCAAGGCGTTATTGAAGGTTCGATATGCTCAAAAAAAGTAAATTTGGTTGGCTAGGATCTAAACCGCCAAAGCAACCACGAGGGGGTTACCCTCTTTTTCCTCAAAGGTCTGCCATGGTGCTTCCAGATGATGTGCAATGGCAATCTTCTGTCTGCAATGGTTATCTTCTGTCTGGTAGGTTCCCATTGCACATCATCTGGAAGCACCATGGCAGCAGATCTTTGAAGAAAAAGAGGATGACTCCTCGTAGTTCCTTCGGAAATTTGGAACCTAACAAACCAAATTTACTTTTTTGGGCAAATCTGAATTCAACAATTTTTTGACCAAAACCAAACCAAACAGAGCTTCATTGAAGGTCGGATTTCTTCAAAACGAGACTCTAAATCGTTGCGTTTGTTGAGATCCAAACCTACCGAAGGTACCATGAGGGGAACCTCCATCTGAGTTAACCCCTTTTTCCTCAAGGATCTGTGACAGTGCATCCAGATGATGTCTTATTTACTTTTCTTAATGGATCCGATACGACTAACTAAATACAACAGTCTTCTTTGCATTCTTGTATTAATAAATAAGTACATTTGAACTGAAGATAATCCAGATAAGTGCTGCACCACCGCAGAATTCATTCCATTCCACTTGTATCGCCAATTTCGTTGGAGCGTTGCTAATAATAACAACGTGTATGTGACCAGTTATGAAGGCTATTGCGTCCGGTTGAATTTTCATCTTCATCATCAAGTCCGGGCGGCAATGAATGAAAGTTCCCGGAGCGAAATCCCCTTTGTGTTCTGGGGGATCCTTCGCTTTTAGCAGTGTACTCGGAAGGTATATATTCATGTGTCAGTGAATTAATTTAAAGTTTGCGAGTTACAATGCGATATCGAAGCATTGTGCCGGCGACAATGGAATTGTGACTTTGCATAGATATATACGTTCACCGACATGCGCCATTGTCTACTCATCCAATTCAATTAATCCGCTCAGGAGTTCAGCGTTGAATATTCCGTACTCTCGATATAATACTCCGCAACCCCTCACTTCATAATATCAGTTTAGCAAACGTGTGGATGTGGATGTGGATGTGTGCATGTGTGTGTGTGTGTGTGTACATAAACAAAATAATTATAAGCCGGGGAAACTCATTACGTACATCGGAGTTTGAGTTTGGAAAAGTCATCGATTAGATATCTCGAAAGAAGAAGATGATGAAGAAGAAGAAGAAGCATTTGCAGTTTGAGTTTTGGCCGCCTCAGCAAGGCCTCTTACACTTCCTCGAATCTCTTCCTTTGAATATCATCTTTTCTCGGATCCTCTCCCTACAGGTTCTAAGTGTTATCCCCCAAATACAGCACTTGCAATTAATATTTTTAAAAGAGACATTTAAGTAGGCCCCTGTTGCTTCCCTGGTGCACACGTCTTCGTGGATTAATTCCACAGCTACGCGAATAGAAACTATGGGAAAGGCAAGGCGCGCTACATTCCGTAATGATGACGTCAGACGCATGTTGTGTTGATGAATTTACTTATTTTCTTAAAATGCAGTAAACATACCCTGAGATTTCTTTTTATAAAACTGAACATAAATAGGATTGCATTTTAAGTATTTATCAACGCAGTGCGCTTCTGACGTCATCTTAACTAATGACGTGCAACGAAATGTAGCGCGCCTCGCCTGTACCTCACCTTCGAAGGTTCGAAATAAACTTTTTCCTTAAAAAATCCAAGAGTTTAAAACTGTGCGGCTCATGGTATGATACTACTTTTTCCAAACTGTCTTCAAAGAAAGGTCAAGTGTTACGCGTAAACCACGAAATGATGACGTATCAGAACCAACATTAATCAGCAAGATATACTCGCCGTGTTCGCTTGTTTTGACGCTGCAGCTGACGCAATATACAGGGTGCTGCATTGATGAACGCCCTAATCATTTGTCAGCAATATTCCATTGAGGTTTTTTCAAGCACCTTTCAAGATGAATATGCCTGTGCAGTTTAGCTCAGTTTCAAGATATTTCCTTAAAAAGATTCAGTAATTCAATTCAATTTACACCAAACTATCAATTAATGATTGTAAAAAGTGAACAGATGATTAATAAATAAAGTCGCATTCGAAAAGAAAGATTGATAGAAAACGCTTTTCAATTAGATCATCCCCTGACTGATCAAGGCCGCACTGATAGTTTGACACGTCGTCGCTTTTAAATATCTTGAAACTGAGTAGATAAAAAATCCTCAAACTGCACGGACAGATTCATCTTGAAGAGTACTTTAAAAAATCTAAACGGAACTTCGCTGTAAAATAATCGGAGAAGGCGGTATTTGAACACCTTCAAATTAACACGGGATTTCGACGTAGCACCCTGTATATTTGAATAATAAGTGAGTTCTTTTAGGGGGTAACGTATTGGATCATACTGTGCCAGAAAGCATTCGAATTGCTAGATGCATCCTACTGAAGTAAGTGTGCCAAACCCATTCCAACGAGTTTTTTTGTAACAATGAAACAGAAATACGTTCAAAATATTTTTCTTTTTCTTTCTTTTTATATAAAATAACTCGTTAAATAAGAATTACCGATCCCTGAATCAAATCCTACAACTGACACCCTTTATAATACAAAAGAAAGTATGATTAGACGAATTAACCTTACGGTAATAATTATTATCAGGTTTAAAAAATGTATAACACCTGAGTTCAGCCTGTATGGTGTATGTATTTACAGGATGGATTGACTTCGATGTCTCTCTGACTATAAAAGACGGAAGAAAAAAACTAATGGCCCAGTCTCGATCTCCTTTTCAAAAATAAAATCAATAGTGTAAACAGAAACAGGCAATTAATCCCATTAATTATAAGAAACAAGCCCAGCAAAGTGCATATTTTTGAAGACACGAAAGAATTCTCTATTTAATGATGACTTTGCCTACCATGACTTCCATCTGAAAAAATATAACCTTATGTAATAACTCGAAAATTTAACTAGATATCGAAAAACTAACTACGCCACTGAATTTTATTCGAAAGATTGCCCCGATAATGTCCAAGCAGTTTCTTAATACCCTTCAAAATAAACGAGATGTACCCGATTGACGAAAGGTAAAAATCGACGACTTTTGCTTGTAACTCGGAAACGAAAGAAGTTAGCCAATTTTTGTTTACACTGCTGCATTTATCTCGTGAAAAGAGATGGAGACTTGGCCACCGGCGTTTTCCATCTCTTGTAGTTACCGAGATGCGCGTAAGAAACATCGAAATTGATCCGCCGCGTACATGGTTCTACTGATGATATTTTCTAGCGAAGCAATATTGTAGACTCATTAGACGTCATAAAGTATTTGTGTATGCAATACCTATTCACGAGTAATATTTATTACATTTGAAATGAAGTGGTTTCGCGTGTGTGTGCGTGTACGTATGAAAGTGTTTTGCGACCACGCAACTGCCGCTGCCGGTTGATTCCCGGTGTACGCGTACAATGAGCGTTTGTCAACAGTAAAACATCGTCCATTAAAAAACGATATGCAGAGAGACCAATAACAGTGACAATAGACCGAAATAATAAATTATATAGTATCGCGAACAATGGGGGGAAGGCATACAATAGCCAGGGCCATAATGTACCGTGCTATTCAAGACTAGTTTGTATTCCTATTATGTGTGTCATTATAATACAGTAAATATCAGTGCGAGGGGTTAGTGGGCGGTGACTTGGCGGGCGGAGCTTCCGAATTCGAGTGACGCGATTGGCGCCTATAACGAGCGCGGGCAGCCAACAGTGGTTAGCACAGTAGCCACTGCAACGTTACTGTCAGAGTGGAATCTGAACTGCATTCGACGCGGTTTAACAGTTGCGGTCATCAGGAGCCGCTGTGTCTAACGAAGTGGTTATGGTAGATTTCCAATGATGAGCATCCCTGGAAGCGGAGTGGATATGACGGCTTTAATGTCTCAGCATCCAGTCTTGGGCGCTATTCCCCCGGCGTTCTTTCTGCGTGCAAGCGAACGTTATCAGCGTACTCCCAAATGCGCTCGCTGCCGCAACCACGGGGTGGTCAGTGCGCTCAAGGGTCATAAGCGGTATTGTCGATGGAGAGACTGTGCGTGTGCCAAATGCACCCTCATAGCGGAAAGGCAGCGCGTTATGGCAGCCCAGGTCGCCCTCCGTCGCCAGCAAGCTCAAGAGGAGAACGAAGCCAGGGAATTGGGGATCTTGTTTCCGACACCGTCGCCAGTCACTCCAGAAGCCACTCAAGATTTAGGGGTCTCCACCTTAGTGCAACGAAACACATTCCCAACCACCGGGGAACAATCGGAACCATCTAGTCCAAGTACGTACACACCCTGTATAATATCTATGAAAATAATCCTTTCAATCAAAAACAACTTCGCATTACTATTATTAAGTAACAGCAAGCACCGTCGCATATTCTTTCACGAACGCCTTTAATTAACTAACAGCGTTTTCGATTCGCTCACACCGGTTACTGCACTTTGCATCACATTTTAACCTTCCGTGATAAAACGAGATGAAGATACTCCGAGTGCAACCAGTGCGAGTGAATCGCTTCAACTTGGATTGGATGGCTGAAAATAGAAGCGTCCTTGCCACCTCAAAACAAACAAGAATGCATCTGTATAATTTAATTAAATTCACATTGTGTGAACGGCGCAAGTAAAACGGTAACAACCTGTATATAATTAGTATTATTGAGTAACAGCAAGCACCGTCGCGTATTGTTTCACGAACGCCTTTAATAAACTAACAGCCTTTTCGATTCGCTCGCACCGGTTACTGCACTTTGCATCTCGTTTTAACCTCCTGTGATAAAACGAGATGAAGATACTCCGAGTGCGACCAGTGCGAGTGAATCGTAAACGCTCCAACTTGAATTGGATGATTGAAAATAGAAACGTCCTTGCCACCGCAAAACAAAAAAAATGCATCTGTATAATTCAATGAAATTCACATTGTGTGAACGGCGCAAGTAAAACGGTAACAACCTGTATATAATTAGTATTATTGAGTAACAGCAAGCACCGTCGCGTATTGTTTCACGAATGCCTTTAATAAACTAACAGCGTTTTCGATTCGCTCGCACCGGTTACTGCACTTTGCATCTCATTTTAACCTCCTGTGATAAAACGAGATGAAGATACTCCGAGTGCGACCGGTGCGAGTGAATCGTAAACGCTTCAACTTGGATCGGATGGCTGAAAATAGAAGCGTCCTTGCTACCTCAAAACAAAAAAAATGCATCTGTGTAATTCAATTAAATTCACGTTGTGTGAACAGCGCAAGTAAAACGGTAACAACCTGTATATAATTATTACTATTATTAAGTAACAGCAAGCACCGTCGCATATTCTTCCACGAACGCCTTTAATAAACTAACAGCGTTTTCGATTCGCTCGCATCGGTTACTGAATATTTGCATCTCATTTTAACCTCCTGTGATAAAACGAGATGAAGATACACCGAGTGCGACCAGTGCGAGTGAATCGTAAACGCTTCAACTTGAATCGGATGGCTGAAAATAGAAGCGTCCTTGCCACCTTAAAACAAACAAAAATATGCATCTGTATAATTCAATTAAATTCACATTGTGTGAACGGCGCAAGTAAAACGGTAACAACCTGTATATAATTAGTATTATTGAGTAACAGCAAGCACCGTCGCGTATTGTTTCACGAATGCCTTTAATAAACTAACAGCGTTTTCGATTCGCTCGCACCGGTTACTGCACTTTGCATCTCATTTTAACCTCCTGTGATAAAACGAGATGAAGATACTCCGAGTGCGACCAGTGCGAGTGAATCGTGAACGCTTCAACTTGAATCGGATGGCTGAAAATAGAAGCGCTCTTGCCACCTCAAAACAAACAAAAATATGCATCTGTATAATTCAATTAAATTCACATTGTGTGAACGGCGCAAGTAAAACGGTAACAACCTGTGTATAATTACTATTATTAAGTGACAGCAAGCACCGTCGCCTATTCTTTCACGAACGCCTTTAATAAACTAACAGCGTTTTCGATTCGCTCGCACCGGTTACTGCACTTTGCATCTCATTTTAACCTCCTGTGATAAAACGAGATGAAGATACTCCGAGTGCGACCGGTGCGAGTGAATCGTAAACGCTTCAACTTGGATCGGATGGCTGAAAATAGAAGCGTCCTTGCCACCTTAAAACAAACAAAAATATGCATCTGTATAATTCAATTAAATTCACATTGTGTGAACGGCGCAAGTAAAACGGTAACAACCTGTATATAATTAGTATTATTGAGTAACAGCAAGCACCGTCGCGTATTGTTTCACGAATGCGTTTAATAAACTAACAGCGTTTTCGATTCGCTCACACCGCTTACTGAATATTTGCGTCTCATTTTAACCTCCTGTGATAAAACGAGATGAAGATACTACGAGTGCGCGACCAGTGCGAGTGAATCGTGAACGCTTCAACTTGAATCGGATGGCTGAAAATAGAAGCGCTCTTGCCACCTCAAAACAAAAAAAAATGCATCTGTATAATTCAATTAAATTCACATTGTGTGAACGGCGCAAGTAAAACGGTAACAACCTGTATATAATTACGCTTTTTGAAGTTGCTGCTGGAAGCTCCCTTCTTACTCTCTTTACTCTGCCCCATAATTCGAAAGTTGAGGAAAACGTTCCTCAAATAACACTTTACTTGCTCGGAGGAGGCGTTCCTCGCCGCCTCAAAAAATCGTACATTTTTGATAAAGGTAGGCCACGGAAGTGTAAACGTATGTCGTAACCTAACCACACCAAGCAGTCAGTCACTTCATAAATTCTCGAGTAAATAAACAATCTGAGACAGACGTTTTATCTTTCGTGTCCTATGTTTATCAAAAATCTACTTGGACGCAACTACATTGCTCAAAAAAGAAAAGTTGTCATTATTTTTTGTTGGCGTATTTTCACCAAGGTTTAAAATATGTGAGCAAAATTTGAGATATCTGTAAAACTGTTGCCTGTTTAGTATATCCTTAACTTCTAGAAAAATTAATTTACATCTATGGCCAATTTCATAACAACATGACTTTAAATTTAAAGTTACTTTAACCTAAAAAAATACACTTGCGGCCGCTTTCATAATCAGACTTTAAAGAAGCTTTAATTTAAAGTCACTTTAAATATAGTGAAACAAATGTATCTTTTTTTTGGGTTAAAGTAACTTAGTAAATTTAAAGTCTGATTATGAAAACGGCCCTTGTTTCCTTATTCTTAAAGTGACTTTAAATTAAAGTCTGATTATAAAACGTCCGTTAATCAAGTTAATATTTAAAAAAGGTTCAGCAATGTCAAAGACAAATCAAAGCACAAGAATGACTACTTTTATATTTTGGGTAGAGTGTACGTTATTTGTATAACTAAGGCTCGGTTTCTGAATGCGTTTAATGAGTCGATTAGTTTAACTAAGGGTCGATACTTCAGTCATAGATTAACTTCAAGCTTCGCTTTATTCCTATGTCCACAATTGTTATTAAGACAATTGTTTCTGTGAAAATAAATCAAAACTTAGGTACAGTTAATCCGTGACCGAAATACCGGCCCTTAGAGTTAGAATGTGACACAAATTATGGTGTATGTATGTATGTATCTCACAATCTAATCGTTACTTAAATTAGTAGGCCAATCAATCTCTTCCAGAAACCGAGCCTTAGAGTGTCCGATTTAATTTAAACACATTCTCCATTGGACAGCGCAAGTAAAACGGTAACAACCTGTATATAACTACGCTTTTCAATTATTATTATTTGCTTTCTTCCTGAAAGGATCCTCTCTTCGCTCCGCCGCCCCTTAAATCGAAATTTGGCATTGACGACCGCCAACACACACACACAAGTCTACATTTTTCTAAAATTAATTTATTATATACATTTACTGTACTTGAAATCTGCTTGAAATTTCCCTAACTACACAGAGAAAAATTAATGTCAAAATGAAGAATAGGAAATATTTGCACAATTGTCGGACAAGACGCTGTTCTTACAGTGAAATTTAGCATAATTGTACTCTCATTTGCTACAATTTGTTTCTGTCTTCATTTTGATTACAATTTGTGTTACTTTTTACTATACCTTTTTTTCTGTGGAACGTGAAACCTGTTGTGAACACACACAAACTATTTTAAATCGCCCGGAGACATTTCATTTTAATTTTAATAAAAAATATTCTTTCTTGAATTGATTTGGGGAGGAGACGCTTCTCGCCGCCTCAAACATTATTGTTGTACTTTTTAATAATTGTAAATTGCTTTCTTCCTGATAACCCCTTGTTGTCTCTGTTTGTTCCGCCGTCGCCCTTTGATTCGAATGTCGAGAAAAATATTCCTCAACTAACACTTTCGTCGTCGATTGGATTGCCGCCTAAAAAACTGAACAGCGCAATTAAGATTTTAACAACCTGTATATAATTATAAATTGCTTTGCGCTTTGTTCTTTCTGAAAAGCCCCCTTGATTGATTAAAAAATTGAGAAAAATGTTCTTCAATTCTGAATTAAGTGAAACTAATACAGATGTAACAGAATTTGGTTTATATACAGGTTGTTCGATTCAAATGTTCGTATCCAATTTGAGTGCATCCAGCTCTTTCTTTGCGTGTATTATTAAACTAGAGCAACTAGAGTATTTATGTACATAGTTGCTCTAGCGCTGGTTTTGTTTAATCTACGCAAAGAAAGAGGTGGACGCACTCAAATTGGTTACGATCATTTGAACCACCTCTTTCTTTGCGTGGATTAAACAAAGCCAGCGCTAGAGCAACTAGAGTATTTATGTACATAGTTGCTCTAGCGCTGGCTTTGTTTAATCCACGCAAAGAAAGAGCTGGATGCACTCAAATTGGATACGATCATTTGAATCGAACAGTCTGTATATAAATCAAGTTCTGCTCTGTCTGTTTTAGTTAAACTTTGTTTTTGCTGTACCTACCATTGAGCTGATTCGTTTTCCAAACAGAACAAGGAAATACCACATGCGATTAACTGTTGGCCCTCCTGTATACATATTTTTCAGCAAAACGACGAAATAATGTTTTCTTCGAAATTTTAAAAGGCATCTCACTTTTTCAAATAGCGTAACAGTTTCTTTTTCTTTCGATGCGATAAGAATGTGTGAGCAAGTGCCCTGAAAGCTAAACATATCATAAAATAACTTTAATTTCGAAATTGAACGAAATTTGAACGTCGCGCGCTTTCGCTCGAAAACAATCGTTCTTCAAGTTACAGTCGAAAGCGCGCCGCTTTTCTTTGTTGGGTGGATGACCCTGTGCGTATTGTGGCTTGTATCTTGCATTGCGACTTTTTACGTAATTACTTCGTGTTTTATAATCACGAATCAGGAAATACTTAGCAATATCTCTCCCCCGCCGTATTTTCGAAAGCGCAACAGCATCAATTTTTCGCGGCGGATCTTCTAACAACGACGTCCCCTGGAAAACAGAACATCCTGTATGTGTTTAAGTACAATGTAAAAGAGAAAAAGGGCTTTAAAAACAGCTGAAAGTATTAAATTATGTACGTTTCGGTTTTTTCAATCAAGTTTTTAATGAAACGTCTGTTTTTTTTCATGTTCCACTTACTTACCACTATCAACGACCGGCAACAGCTACATTAGAATCATCCTGTATGTAGTTAATTACAGTGGCAGGTCGCATTTTTGAAATCTAAAAAAAAAATTCTTCTTCACTTCTTGCGACCGTTCTGGCGGTCACTAGAAAACAAACGATCACTAGAACACAATCGTGCTGGTGTAACTCAGGGTTTCATATTCAGTTAAACACAACACTCTGTATACGTTCGGTTGGGTCATAAATTTTTTCCGTTTTGCAACTTTTAGTTGTTTTGGCACACCTTTTAAAACAACTGTTTAAACGGAACGCCCCGTAAGTGATTACAATTTTTTTTTAATCGTCCTTTTGATTCGAAAATCTTTTTTTCTAAATTTTATTCCGACTCTAACTCCGACACTCGCGCCGACTTTGCTTTCATAACAACAACGTCAACGATTACCTAATAAATGAAATAAATAAAAAGGTGCGTCGGATGCGAATTACCGACGCACGTCTCATTTGAATTATATTGTTTCCTGTCCGAAGAAAGAGAAGACGACAAGCAAACAAACAAGCAAACGAACAAAGGGATTTCTTTCTCGTCCAGCCAATTTTCACCAAACACCCCGTATAAGACTGTTTGTTTTGTACGGGGTGTTTGTTGAAAATTGGCGGGACGAGAAAGAAATCGATTTGTTTGTTTGTTTGTTTGTTTGTTTGTCGTCTCCTTTCTTTTTGTTTGTTGCGAACTGTAATTTTTGAAAACGTTTGAAGGCTGTTGTTGAGCTTGTTTCTCTTCGTCTTAAACTACGTTGAAAATTTAGAAATCAGAAACAAATTGTGTTGTATACGGGGTGTTATGCAAGACAGTGTGTTTCTGATTTCTAAATTTTCATCGACACGGTTTTGTTGCATCTTATTTTTCCCCTAATTATCCCTGCAACCGTAAAGGAAAGAAATGGGCAGTAAGACTACTAATCGCTTTAATTACCGAGTCATCAAAAAATTTACTGCAAATCGCATTAACAATTAAGCAAATAACGTTCGGGTGCTAGAGTTCTCAAGGGTGAAGGATGTTGTGGTTGAGATTTTTTGAGAGCTTAAGATGGAAAGCATACAAAGCACACAAATATATTCATTTATACAATAATGGATTACATACTATAAAAAAAATAACACGTTCGTGCGTTCAGTTCAGGACAATTTTCTTTTTCGATTAGTTTCAATTATAAAAACCGTCATCGTCAGGGAGACTTAAACAGAAATATAAAATTCCTTCGTAAAAGACGATCGGTCTAAGACAAATTTTAACTATATTTTTATAACTTGCTAAAATCTGACTTTATGTACACTTAAACCGAACGGTTTTTTTTTGGATAATATATTTATACCTGACAATAAATCGCTCTGATGGTGGACGTCTTTGTAGCTGAAACCGGTCGGTATAATTAATTGCACTGAAGAGCATGCAATTAACATCGAGTTATATTATCGAAGATAGGAAAAAAGCCATAGAAAAAATTTGATTTAAACTCATTAAGTTTTATATAACGAGGTCAAAGCACTTCCTAATTTTTTTAAACGTTTAAATTTTCAACAGATAAAATAGCGACATCTTACTATCGCTTTTTGATCTGACATTGCAGTAGGATAGACAAATTGAAGCGGGATTTGCTCCTAATAAGTCCCCCATGCAAGGCGGCCATGATTGCTGTCAAAGCATAATGAAAGTTTTTAGAAAAATATTTTGTGCAAATCGTTTTTGATTGCAGTGAAAACCTCGAGCAGCCTCTGGACAGCTACGTCTCTGCTGAAGAAGCCCCAAGCAGGGCTGAAACATCTGTCCAGAGGCTGCTCGAGGTTTTCACTGCAATCAAAAACGATTTGCACAAAATTTGTTTAAATTTTCGATGGCATTCTGACTTCATCCTCGAGATTGGTACAGTATGTTAAAAAGTAACCGTTTGGAAAGAGATATATAATTAAAATCTCATGGGATTAATTAACTTCCACACATCTCACGCTGAATGAAATTGCAAAGTATCAGTTTCGGGTTTCATTTATTCTGGAATCCCGAATCATCTGGTTTTCCTCTTGATGCTAGAAATTTAGGAGGCTGCGTTCGCACTGATGAAGAAAAAAAAACAAGTCCTACGAAACGTCTTGACTGATTTTGTTTAGAATGTGGCTTTTCGACACTTGAAATAAGACCGACCACACGGTGATACATCAAAGCAGAAAACATCTGTTTGAAGCATGATTGGTGAAGATTTTTCACAGGAAGCAAAAGTGTCCCATCACGGAAAAGAAATCTTTATTAGGTATGATTAAGTGAAGAAGCTCTTTAGTTTATGTATCAGAAGCAAAATATTTTTTAGATAACATTTTTCTTGTCTATTTAATAATGCGTTCCGTCCGTTCATCAATGCGTGGCTATCCTAAATTATTATACCTACATTATGGCAACACGTTTTATCTGAAAATCTTTTCGCTTCGTTATTATGAGCACAGGCTTAAGCCCTTTCACTACAAATGATAAGTAAATCAAAAAAATCTTAAGTTTGCGTGTATAGATACGTATTTCGACAACTAAGATGCCACTGTTTGAGTCAGAGTGTGCTGAAGGTGGCAGACTAGCTAACGAAATACCAGACACTTACAAAAATATGAATCTAGATGCAGGTGCAGATACTTTTTCCGGAAAATAACGATCAGATGCAGATACAAAAAAAAAGTATCTGCAGTTTATGAATTGTCTTGGGGCCTTGGCGATGTGACACTAGGCAGCTTACACGTACAGTATATTATAAAAATATAAAAATATTTTCTTTAGTCAATCAATTAATTAATTAATTAAAGGGAAGGCATGCTGTAAATAAAAATGCAAAATGAAACTTTCGCTTTCTCTCTCTTCTATTTCTCTGAATCTTCTCTCTATTATGTTTTGTAAAAATAAATGTGAATAAAATATTTGACCAGTGATTAATTATTGCACAACACGTTCCTGGCTATCTTTGTTAGTTGGCTAACCCGCAAACAACAAAATAATACAAGAGGCGAGTACGAAGCTATACCTCCGTAACACAAGGTTCTTGTCCGATGAGAAATCTAAGTAAAAAGTTTCTTTAATCTTGAACCTTGGACAAAATTAAAAAAAACTTTTTTTTAAATTTAGGGAATTTTTCAACTTCTTTTTTTGAAACAAACTAAGCATTTTTTTAAGTAAAAAGTTTTTTTTTTAATCTTGCCCAAGGTTCAAGATTAAAAAAACTTTTTACTAAAAAAAATGCTTAGTTTGTTTCAAAAAAAGAAGTTGAAAAATTCCCTAAAGTTTTTTTTGAGTTTTCGCGTTTTCCCTTTTTGATTGACATTATCCCTAGATTTAACGACTTCTTCCCTAAGTTGGTGACACTGCGTTTATGTCAAATAAAAACATAACCTCAAGCTGGATTCATTGCTAGCCGATTTTTCATCGCCGCGTTAAGGGATGGCTATTTGATTGGTTCGCTTAATTAAACAAATTATATACTTTTAAATTAGGCCAATAGAATCGCCTGGAATTTGAACGCCAACGTAAAACGCCAAGCAAAGAATCTAGCTTTATTCTTTAAGACAGGAAACATCGGCAAAACAGAAAACGACAATCGACAACTGCACCAATACCAACATATTTTTTTTTTTTTGAAGTCACAAACATTTTTCATTGTACTGTATGTTATGGTTTTATAATGTTACGATGAGACACTCTGTAGCAAATTGTTCTTGAAACAGTTCGAATTTAAGAGTTTTATAAAGCCAAAAGGAAAGTTGCATTTACGCCAAGGTCTGCTGCTTTTACGGAAGTTTAAAATCTGTCTAAAATGAATCTTAGTGTCTCGGATGAATAGATACTTTTTTATTTGTTTTTGGATACATACACAGATACATTTTTTTAGTTGTATCTGAGTCACGCATCCAGATACTCAAAAAAACCATTCAGATACTGTCTCAGATATTAACAAACTTACTATTATAGAAGATTTTTTATTTGCTTACTTTTCTACTCTTAGTAGAAGACGCATTTTATTTTGAAGGTCGCATTATTACTTTCTGCAAATTGTATTCATTTTTCTTCAACAGATTGCTTTAAATTTGAAATTCGTGCAGTATCCAACGATATACGTACACCGAATCGAATGAATTTAGTTAAAATTGGGCGATCTGTACGACGTGAACAAAAACAGCACACAACAAAATGCCAAACGCAGATTCGACTGTAGAAACGAAACCGAAATAAAAAAATAAAAACGAGGGGCTGTAAATTGCGTACATTCACTTGTAAACTTCAGTGAGCAATAAGTTTTGAGTATGATACACAGAAAACAGAAAAAAGGCGGCAGCAATGGAAACAGAAGATATCGAATTGTTAACGATGCTAATAACTGTGGTTGTTTATAATTTACATCATTCCTTTTACATCCACTTTTAATGTTTATTACATTAACAGATGGTTCAGATAGAGAGATTAGTAATATAAGCTTATCATACAATTAACAAGAACGAAAAATTAATTTGAGTATCAAAAGAAATGGCGTACGAAGAGTTTTGAGAGTTCTGCAATAAAATTGGATGTCGTTTGGATGACATTTCCCTTTTCTTCTTTTATAAAACGTAAATTTACCGCAAACGTTATCTATTATAACTCGAGGGAACACCTACAAGAACAAAACGATCAAATTTAATTTTTATTCGACGTTCTGCGTCTTGCTTAAGGGGCTTCTCGTTTGCGGCGGATCGTATTATATATATAATTTTTTTTTGGCCGCAATATTTGCACATAACAATATCCTTGCAAGCTTAAGAACAACAAGCCGGCGAGCATTTACGAGGAGGGCACGTTTAAATAACCAACGTGCGCACCTACTTGTTCGTTTCGTCTCGTTAACGAGCCCTGTATCGTTTTCAAGAGCCATTAGCGGCGGGCAGAAGTGAACGGCGATCAATTAAATTCTCTGTAATGCCAAGAGGTGGTGTTAGTAACTACCCCTTCTTATTATTATTATTATTAACGATCCATAAAAGACGAGCGAGAGCGAGTCAGTATTTTTGGATGAGAGTGTCTGTTATTATTAAAAGTTGCATGTAAGTACATGGTTTAAGAAGTCAACCGTGCATAAGAGTTACGGAAAATCTATTAGAATATCAAAGAAAGAAACCAATTATCTTGAAGTACACACGCTTGCGAAAAAAAAACACATTTTAATTTGAAGGAATCAATGGGATGTCAGATGCAAGCAAGCAAGCAAGCAAGCGTCGCAGTCGATACTCGATATCGGGCGTGATCTGAGTCGGGGGGGAAATCGAATTATTGCAACCCTTAACTCGAAAGGCGGGTGGGGGGTGGCAGGAGAGTATTTATTTATTTTCTGCCCTGATCTCGCAACAGTTTTCCATCCCATACACACTTAAAAATTTTTGGGATTAATTGTAATCTGCCCATTCGGTGATAAATTTGGATAAAGTTTTATCTGAAAAGTTGTTAATCTTCATCTAATTTGGCGCTATTGTTCTCTTTTTCCGACTAAATTGTATCTAAACGTGAGTGTTTACTCCAACAAGGATAAGCTTAAGTCTGCTCTACTACATACGTTTAAAGGGTGAACATCCTAACTTCGTTTTTCGTAACTCCGCAAACGAATGGACGCCAGGGAACACTTTTTCGATGTTCGCTCGCGTCCAAAAATGTTAGAATTAACTCCAGATTTTTATCAGTGTACGTACATCCATCGATAGAAAATAAATTATTATTAGAGGACAGTCTAAATAAATTAGTATGCGTGCGACGTCTCTGTTTGTTAACCATTATCTTTGTAAATGTTACACTGCGACGAGTCGCGCACCATCATCATCATCGGTACTTCTAAAATACACACAAGAAACTATCACAAGTGTTTACACACTTTAATTTGTGTCTAATGGATTTCGCCGGGGGCGTTTGCTTAATGTTTTTAATAACATTAGAACTGGTAAAATATTTGAGAGACTTTCGTGAAATCCTATCTCGTCCCGTCCCGTCTCATCTGGCGCATAATCTAATCAATTAAAAAAATACACACGATTACGTCTCGTTTAGATATATAAGATTGCAGCATTAACACCGGCAGCGAATTTATAATTATTAATTATTTATAATTAAAGAAAAATGTGCCTTTCTCTTATGACGCACTTGCTTGATTCATTGAACGAAGGCCTTTTTTTGGATGAGATCGAGAGGAGGAGGGGTCGTTTCAGATTCAAATCAAAGTTTAAAATGAGTCTTTCTTTGGATGAGATCAAGAGGAGGCTTGTTTCAGATTCAAATCAAAGTTTAAAATGAGTCTTTCTTTGGATGAGATCAAGAGGAGGAGAGTATGTTGCAGAATCAAATCAAAGTTTAAAATGAGTCTGGAATGATCTAGAATAGAGGATGTATCTTTAGTTTACAGAGCAACATTCATTAAATGGTAAATCTTTTTTGAATCAGTTAAGAGCTCAAGACGAAACTGAGTAGGAGAGTCTTTTTATGATTCAGAATGAAAGATTCGCTTGCACTGGCTGTACTCTGAGAGTATCTCCCATCCCTTGTTGTTACATGAGGTTAAAACAAGATGCAAATACTCCGAGCGCGAACAGTGCAAGCGAATCGAAAACTCTATTTTAAATACATATATTTAAAATGAGTCTTTCTTTGGATGAGATCAAGAGGAAGCTTGTTTCAGATTCAAATCAAAGTTTAAAATAAGTCTTTCTTTGGATGGGATCAAGAGAGGAGTGTTTGTTGCAGAATCAAATCAAAGTTTAAAATGAGTCTGGAATGATCTAGAATAGAGGATGTATCTTTAGTTTACAGAGTAACATTCATTAAATGGTAAATCCTTTTTGAATCAGTTAAGAGATCAAGACGAAACCGAGTAGGAGAGTCTTTTTATGATTCAGAATGAAAGATTCGCTTCCACTGGCTGTACTCTGAGAGTATCTCCCATCCCTTGTTGTTACATGAGGTTAAAACAAGATGCAAATACTCTGAGTGTGAACAGTGCAAGCGAATCGAAAACTCTATTTTAAATATATATATTTAAAACGAGTCTTTCTTTGGATGAGATCAAGAGGAAGCTTGTTTCAGATTCAAATCAAAGTTTAAAATGAGTCTTTCTTTGGATGAGATCAAGAGGAGGAGAGTTTGTTGCAGAATCAAATCAAAGTTTAAAATGAGCCTGGAATGATCTAGAATAGAAGATGTATCTTTAGTTTACAGAGTAACATTCATTAAATGGTAAATCTTTTTTGAATCAGTTAAGAGATCAAGACGAAACTGAGTAGGAGAGTCTTTTTATGATTCAGAATGGAAGATTCGCTTGCACTGGCTGCACTCTGAGAGTATCTCCCATCCCTTGTTGTTACATGAGGTTAAAACAAGATGCAAATACTCCGAGCGCGAACAGTGCAAGCGAATCGAAAACTCTATTTTAAATACATATATTTAAAATGAGTCTTTCTTTGGATGAGATCAAGAGGAAGCTTGTTTCAGATTCAAATCAAAGTTTAAAATAAGTCTTTCTTTGGATGGGATCAAGAGAGGAGTGTTTGTTGCAGAATCAAATCAAAGTTTAAAATGAGTCTGGAATGATCTAGAATAGAGGATGTATCTTTAGTTTACAGAGTAACATTCATTAAATGGTAAATCCTTTTTGAATCAGTTAAGAGATCAAGACGAAACCGAGTAGGAGAGTCTTTTTATGATTCAGAATGAAAGATTCGCTTGCACTGGTTGTACTCTGAGAGTATCTCCCATCCCTTGTTGTTACATGAGGTTAAAACAAGATGCAAATACTCTGAGTGTGAACAGTGCAAGCGAATCGAAAACTCTATTTTAAATATATATATTTAAAACGAGTCTTTCTTTGGATGAGATCAAGAGGAAGCTTGTTTCAGATTCAAATCAAAGTTTAAAATGAGTCTTTCTTTGGATGAGATCAAGAGGAGGAGAGTTTGTTGCAGAATCAAATCAAAGTTTAAAACGAGTCTGGAATGATCTAGAATAGAGGATGTATCTTTACTTTACAGAGCAACATTCATTAAATGGTAAATCTTTTTTGAATTAGTTAAGAGATCAAGACGAAACTGAGTAGGAGAGTCTTTTTATGATTCAGAATGGAAGATTCGCTTGCACTGGCTGCACTCTGAGAGTATCTCCCATCCCTTGTTGTTACATGGTTAAAAAAAGGTTAAAACAAGATGCAAATACTCTGAGTGCGAACAGTGCAAGCGAATCGAAAACTCTATCAGTTTAGTTGAAGTTGGTTCTTGTCCGATGAAAATTGTAAGTATTTTTAATCTCGAACCGGACAGAAATATGATGAGAACACACTCAACGTTTCGCTATAGCTTTATAGCTTCGTCACTCCCGATCAGTTTACTAAGAAAATCAAAAAAAGATTGAGCGCAATATTTTTAACGAAATCCTGAAATTGCTTTTATTTTTTTATGCTATAAATTCTGTGTAAGTTTCTAAAGTTTACATTTCGTGTCATTTATTGCTCGTTAAAACTTGGAAGGATGGAAATGTTTGGGAACGAGTTTTAAACTTAAAAACAATCACGATCGCGTTACATTCCAAAAGCAAAAGTGCAAACAAATATTTAAAAAAATGCAACCGAACCTAATTATCTTTCTCTGTTCAGTGATTTTTTATTGCAGTTTGTTTTTCTTATATTTCTTACGCAAGACGAAAAATTAAAAATGAAATGGTAAAAAAAAACAAAAGATAAGTGTAAATACGCGTCGGTCAACAAAAGATAAAAACAAATAATTCGATACAAATAAACAAAAGAAGAGAAACAGGAGAGCATAAAATCAAAAAATGAATGATTAAAAGAAACCTGAAGAACCACGATAAAAAATAAAATGCACAAAAAATGGAAAAGTTTTTTGCACAAACAAAACAAACTCGAAGGAAACGAAAGAAAACTGTAAAAGACGGAAACCAATTCGATGAAAAAGTGAAGAACGCGAACAATAGAAGAGCAACGGACCAGAATGCACAGACAAAATAAAATAAATGAAAAATGGCGATTCTCCGGCCGAAAATTTTTGCAAGTTAAGTTGTAACTGGCAGGACACGTCAATTACTTAAAACAAAAACAAGAGAAAGAAAAAATATGAAATGAAGAAGAAACAAAAGAAAACGATACGCGAAATATGTATGCATTTGCGTTTTCAAGTTTTTTGGTTGGCAGTGGACTTCGTTCCACGCATTCTACAGGGTCGTTTATAAAATTATTAAGTTGGCTTTTTATTCTAGTTGGCAACATTGAATGCGTGACATTTAAATACATTTAGGTAGGTCAACTGTCACGTGTCTTTCCATAGTAGCAATGATAGCAATTGAATCGATGAGTACATAACGGTGTTCAGTCCAAATTTACTGCGTCGAGAAAACATCAAATAACTAACTCCTGACGAAGCTGTAAATCTATAGCGAAACGTTGAGTGTGTTCCGATCATATTTCTGTCCGGTTCGAGATTAAAAAAAAAAAACTTTGTACTTCTATTAGTTTACTAAGAAAATCAAAAAAAAGATTGAGAGCGCAATATTTTTAACGAAATCTATTTACTTTTAATTTTTTTACGCAATAAATTCTGTGTAAGTTTTCAAAGTTTAACAAACAAAAGAAAAATTGTTCTAACTCTAAGATCTCATGCCAATGTTGTTGTAATAACAACATGCGGTGCAATCAAAAAAAAATTGTCGCAAAACTGACTTAAAAAATATATGTTGGTAATGTTGGTAATAGTGCAGTTGCTGATTGTCGTTTCCTGTTTTGCCGGCGTTTCAGTTCTTAAGCTGCGTTATCGAGTTGGAAGAAATTACGTCATTTGGTCTGCATTTTAGACAAATTGGCGTTTAAAAACATTATTTGGCACGGCTGGCGCCGGATTTTGGGCTACTTTTGTTGTTGTCTTCACATAACAACACTCAACAAAATTCTGCGTTCTAATGCCAGGTCATTAAAAAAAAAATTAATTGCAACAAGCCATGATTTTATAATAGTTGTTGGCAATTCTGAAAAGGCAACTGAAATTTTAATAAGTCATGATGATCGTCAGATAATTGAAATTAAATTAAATTAAGAAAGGTTCACAGTAACTGTTATTTTTATAATTGAATCGATGAGTGCACAATCGTGTTCAGTCCGAATTTACTGTGTTAAGAAAACAACACAACTTTTTACTAGATTTTATGTTAAGTGAATTTTTGGCTTAAAATTATTTCAGATGAGGATACCTGAAGCCTCCTGAAGCCAATAATAACTCTTAAAATAAAAATCTAGAGAAAGTTATTTGTTGTTTTCTCAACGCAGTAAATTCGGACTGAACACAGTTATGCACTCATCGATTCAATTACCATCATTGCTACTATGGCAAGACACTTGATGGCAGTTGATGAATAAATCGTACCTACCTAAATGTATTTAAACGTCACGCATTCAATGTTGCCAACTAAAATGAAAAGTCAACATAATAATTTTATAAATGGCCCTGTAGAATGCGTGGAACGAAGTACACTGCCAACCAAAAAACTTGAAACCGCAAATGCATACATACTACGCGTATCGTTTTCTTTTGTTTCTTCTTCATTTCATATTTTTTCTTTCTCTTGTTTTTGTTTTAAGTAATTGACGTGTCCTGCCAGTTACAACTTAACTTGCAAAAATTTTCGGCCGGAGAATCGCCATTTCTCATTTATTTTATTTTGTCTGTGCATTCTGGTCCATTGCTCTTCTTCTATTTTTCGCATTCTTCACTTTTTAATCAAATTGGTTTCCGTATTTTACAGTTCTCTTTTGTTTCCTTCAAGTTTGTTTTTATTTGCAAAAAAACTTTTTCATTTTTTGTTTTTTTTTTAATCATTCATCTTTTTATTTTATGCTCTCCTGTATCTCCTTTGTTTATTTTTATGAAATTATCTGTTTATCTTTTGTTGACCGACGCGTATTTACACTTGTCTTTTGTTTCTTTTTACCATTTTATTTTTCATTTTTCGTCTTGAGTAAGAAAAATAAGAAAAACAAACTGAAATAAAAAAAATTCTGAACAGGGAAAGATAATTAGGTTCGGTTACATTTTTCAATATTTTTTTTTTGCAATTTTGCTTTTGGAATATAACGCGATCGTTATTGTTTTTAAGTTTGAAATTCGTCCCCAAACATTTTCCATCCTTTTTTAATTTTTTTCTCGCCTGCGTCATTTGTTTAAATAATTCCGAGTTCGTCTGCTTTTCTTTACCGTTTCCTCCGTCGTTGAATTTACGATCATCACAATTACAGTCGTCATTTGTTTCTTCGCGCTTTCTTCGCCTTCTTCAGAAATTTTCGTTTCGTAAATAAGCGATAGTGATTTGTTTTTGTTTGTTGGTTTTTTGGTAATTTGAAGTTCAAATTATTATTGATCTTGAATGCTCGTTATTAATTTTTAATTTCTTTTTTTTTAATTTCTGATCGTCATTTGTTTTTCTTAATTTAGTCGGAAATTCAATCAACTGTAATTATAAAAACTTTGAAAATTTTAATTTTTCCACTTTGATCGTGTTTTTGGGTTATCAAAAATGTTCTTTATTTTTGTTTCTAATTTTTTATTCTTTTTCTGTCTCATTCTCGTAAATTTTGGCGGTTATCTTTCTTTCCCATTTTTCCTTTTTTTTTTCTTCTTCAAATTGCGCTCTGAATGTTTATTATTAATTGCTTTTTAAAGAATTTTTATCTTCATTTTAAATCTATCTTCGTTCAAAATCCAAAATATGTTTATTAAAACTTATTTTATTATATCTATGCTACGTCATACCAACTGCTAAATACGACTGTTGTCTTTTGGTTGGCAACACTGGATCAAAAGCAAGCGAACGAACTTTGCCAACATCCACTGACTTAATCACCGATATCAAGAAAATGAAAGCCACAAAATAAAAATTATTTAAATGAAGTTGGTTCTCGTCCGATGAAAAATGTAAGTAAAAATTTTTTTTAATCTTGCCCAAGGTTCAAGATTAAAAAAACCGTTTTACTTAAAAACTGTTTTGTTTGATTCGAAAAAAGAAGTTGAAAAATTCCTTAAATTTTATTGAGTTTTCGCATTTTTCCCTTTTTGTTTGACATTATCCCTAGATTTAACGACTTCTTCCCTAAGTTGGTGACACTGCGTTGATGTCAAATAAAAACATAACCTCAAACTGGATTCATTGCTAGGCGATTTTTCATCGCCGCCTTACCGGATAGCTATTTGATTGGTTCGCTTAATTAAACAAATTATATACTTTTAAATTAGGCCAATAGAATCGCCTAGAATTTTAACGTCAACGTAAAACACCAAGCAAGGAATCTAGCTTTATTCTTAAAACAGGAAACATCGGCAAAACAGAAAATGACAATCGACAACTGCACCAATACCAACATTTTTTTTGTTTGAAGTCACAAACATTTTTCATTGTACTGTATGTTATGGTTTTGTTCTTGAAACAGTTCGAATTTAAGAGTTTTATTAAACCAAAAGGAAAGTTGCATTTACGCCAAGGTCTGCTGCTTTTACAGAAGTTTAAAATTTGTCTAAAATTTATCTTAGTATCTCGGATGAATAGATACTTTTTTAATTGTTTATGTGGATACACAGACATAGATAAATTTTTATTAAATTTATGGTTTTATAATATTAGGATAAGACACTCTGTAGCAAATTGTTCCTGAGGCAGTTCCAAGTTAAGAGTTTTAATAAAATACATAATTATTTTGTTTGGCAGTTTCTTCAGAAAAATGTATACATTTTTTTAAATAAATTTTCCTCCTGAAGAAGCTGTCAAACCCACAGCGAAACGTCGATATAAATCTTGATTTTCCCAACAAAATAATTATTATCTACATATTTTATAGGAGTAATGATTTTCATCGGACAATTAAGAATTTTTAATGTAAGATTACGAAGCTATTTGAATAAAAAAAAATGTAAAAACAATTCCGTGTTCAATTTTTGTATTAATGAAAAAGAAAAAAATCGTTGCTCGGGAAACACACAATGAACTCGAGAGAGAGATTTTCCCCGGCGCGTTAATTTATTTTCAATATACCATTAGGTAGGTCCCCGTTGTTCGATTCAAGGGGGCGTCGCAGTGCTAACAAGAAATTAGTAAAAACCGAGCGTGAAAACCACGTGAACGCGCAACTAAAACTCAATAAGTCCGACTTTAGTTAATCTAGCAGGAACAAGTAATTACGAAACCTTATTCGCGCGCCAACGGGGATGCAAGTGCTTACTTCTTCGGGGGGGGTCGTAAATAACAAAACTCGCAACGCGCAAAACACTCGAAGGAAAAAATAAAATTAAATAAAATAAGCTGGCACAGAAAATCTAACATGTGCTGTTTCAGGTCAATTGGTTTGTTGTCCGCTTTCCAAATTTGAACCGGACACACACACCATCTTCTTTGCATAACTACGAGCGTGAGCCAAGACACAAGCAAATACATTATCGCTATTTAGAATTTTATTCGATAATATTTGAGTAGGCCATTGCAAATATTACTTCTTTTCACCAAGGTTATTAACGACTTATTAGGTGTTTATATAATTCTGTAACTAGAACTGCAAACACCTCGTCTAGTAGAAGATTGTTTCAATATTTGAATGAGTGGTGACTTGTTTGGATAACGGGAAAAAACAATCCATCCAGTGTTATACTAAAAAAGAAGAAAAAAAGAAAAACGCCAAAGTGATACCCTACAGTTGCTCGTTTAAAACATTATCTTCGATTTTAAGTCTAAATTTTTTTAGAAAACTTGACCGACCATCCAGAAGCAATGTTCCTCTTTTTCCCCCAACAGATTCATCCCCCATCCCTTCTCTTTTTTGATCTTATCTTCTCTCGTTCTTCGTTTCTGTAACTTCGGTCAACTTTCTTTCACATTTTTGAAACTGTTGTTTTAATTTCGTTCATAAACCATCAAATTCTTGTTTCTACTTATTAAAAAAGTCATATAAACTGTTAATATAATTCTAATAATCAGTGCTTGTTTAACATATTTTTCTTTTGCGTTGCATCATTTTACGTTTAATTCATTTCTATCTGTATGTATGTTACGTTAAACTCACGTTTAAAATAAATACAATGTTTTTCAAACAGAATTTTGTAACTACACGAAAAGAAAATGTTAATAGCGCTCTCGATTGGCATGCACTGTGTGCACTGAGTATATCTTCATCTTGTTTTAATTTCATGCAATAAAATGAGATGAAGATACACTCAGTGCACACAGTGCACTCTAAAAAAATGCGTTGGCAACATTGGCGTTCTTTTCGAGCAGAATTTGACATTTATATGATTTAAGGTTATGTTAAATTACCATTAAGCTACTCTTCCAACATTTTCCCATTCTGAAATCGTTCACGTTTCAAGTTCGGTGCCAAATATTTTGCGTAATTCGAATTCGAATCTTGGCTACAATGTTTGTTGTGAAAGTAGGTTGAATGTTGATGATCAAAAAAGAAAAATTATAACCTCAACTTTAAGCAGTATTGCCAATAGATTTTCTTTTTTGCGAAAAGCTTGAACGCTCAACGCTTGAAAGCTCAACTTTAAGCAGCGTTGCCAATAGATTTTTTTTTTGCAAAAAGCTTGAACGTTCAGCCTAAACAATTACCAAAAAACTTGTGTTTTGTATTCTCTTGAATATTTATAACGTTTCAACTTTCTATTACTAAAGCGAGTTGGAATTGGCAGTACTGGCTTCGAAATTTAAAAACAAAACCGTTAAAATTATCAGAGAAAACTTGTCGTAGTAAGCATAAACAAAACACGATCGAATGCATAAACAAATTTCAGAAGTAAATGTTGATTAAGAATAGATATGCGATTTTTAAGCTTGCCTAACCAAAATAGTCGTTTATTTACGGTGGTTTAACCTCAAATAAAGTCACTAAATTTGTCACCAAAGGAACCGGTTAAGATTTCACTAAGTTTTCGACATGAAGTACAAGTAGGTCTAAAATTTCCATGGAAAGTCACTAGTTCTAGGGTCAAGATCACTAAATTGGTAATATTGTACTGTCGGTAAAAAAGAAATCGCTTTTCATTCCTGAAATATCGCTAATTATTTTGTGACTAGATTTACCCAATCGAATGGGTTAGAAAATGGCAATAAAAGGTTTCAACGTGGTTCTTCGGAAGCCTAAGAAGGTGGATAACCGCCGCAGAAGCCTTCAAGATTACCTGAGTTGTCAATAAATTAAAGAAAAAAAAGTCACTTGGTATGTCACTAAATCAGTCGCGAAATCACTGAATTTCAGACGTGTCGGAATTCACCAAAATTTCTCTGAAATTTGGAAGAAAACAAAAGGAAATCTGCCGGCAAAATCACTAAGTTGGCAGCAGTGACCTTGAGATGAACGATACCTTTTCATCTTTGTTCTTTTTTTTGCCGAAAATAAGAGCAGAAAGGAACAGGCAAATAACAAAGATACACGAATGATAAGACAAAAGAACCAAACAAACAAAAAATCGCCCGTTGGGAAAATCGAAACTCAGAAGAAACAAAGAAACACAGAAACAAAAAATAAGTGAAACAAAATACTAGCTGAACGAAAGCTGAACGAAAAGGTAACGGATTTCCGAATGAATCGATGAGTTCGTGAAAAATGAAAGGTTTAAAAAAAACGAAAAAAGAAACGAACGATGAAATACAAGAAAACAAAAGAGCGCGGCTGCGATGGACCCAAAACAATTGAAAAACGATTAACTACGGAAAAAAATGCACAATAAAATGCGACAAATCAATTCGATAAGAAAAGCTAAAAAGAGAGAAAGAAATTAAGAAAAAATTGGTGACTAATAGCGTTTTTGATTCGCTTGCACTGGTTGCGCTCTGACTATCTCCATCTCTTGTTATAACACGAGATTAAAACGAGAAGCAGATACTCTGAGTGCAATCGGTGCAAGCGAAGCGAAAACGTCACATTAATGAATCTATTATTATTAAGCGCCATCTCGGGATAATACGATTTTTAACGTGAAAATACGATTATTTTCTTCTTAAAAAAAACGTACTGCAACTGCACACCGCTTGGAGAACATAACCTCTTTTTTCTTTTGTTCAAACTTTTGTTTAAAAATTCGTCAACGCTCTTCATTCGATTTGACTTTTGACAATTAATTGGCTACACAGAATTTTTATTTTCGTCTATCTTCGTCCAGACCGTCGTTTTCGTTTCTTCTTTATTCCTTATTCGACTATTTAATTGAATTTTTAATATAATCACTTGATTAATTATTATATTCTCTTTTATTCCATTTCGTTTTTGTTTTGTTTTCATTTTTTTAACCATCAATTTATCAACATTTTGTTGCAAATCGTTTTTAATTGCAGTGAAAACCTCGAGCAGCCTCTGTACAGCTGTTTCAGCCCTGTTTGGGACTTCATCAGCAATGTCAGGTCAAACAGCGGTCGTAGGATGTCGCTGTTTTATCTGTTCATCAATTTATCATCATCTTTTGTTTTTTTCGTTTTGTACGACTTGATTTTTAATTCACTTGATCGTCTTTGTTGTTTTTTTCTTGAATTTGGTTTTTGATTTTTAATTAACAACTGGTCATCATCTGTTTCATTAATATTTCAGATCTCACATTTTCGGTTACGATTAATTAAAATTCGTCTGTTTTTATAACGATTCGACTGACCGGAGTCGCGCACAATTTTTATCTTCGTCCAATTTTCATTGACGATCGCCATTTGTTTTTGTTTTTTCGATTTCACTGTGTTGGCGGTTTGTTTGTTATGACTTTAACATCCTAAACGCAGGACCGCCAATATTAAAGGTGGATACTATTCACGAAAAAATAGTGTTGCGTTTTTTTTGTTCGTCACTGTACAATGTTTATACTTCAAGTTTATTTAATTTTCACAAATCCGCTGTATCCTCGTAATTTAGACAAGAATTCATGACTACTGCGACCCCCCTGAAAAAGCATCGTCAACCCCCCGCCGATCCCTAGCCCCCTAGCACCAAGATTTTCGTCTTTTGATTTACCATCTCTTTTTTAAGCAAAAAAAGTTCCTAACCCTTACATTCAAACTCATGTATCCGTTGTATCGAATATTGAAATACTTTTTTTTTGTGGGAATACTCGTTTTCAGAGTGCGTTTATTTTATTTTATTTTTATTTTTTGCAAACAATTGTCTCTTAAATAATAATAATTCCTTAAAACGAAACGTAGGAATAATAAGTAATAATAGTCAACGTGATCAACAAATGTTTTAAATGACATTTTTAAACCGCATAAAAAACTGAAATATGATTTAAGAAAAATGCTTAGTTGACTAGAAAACAACCAATTTTTCAAACAAATGCTTCAAAGGAAGTTAAATCATAATAATTTCTTAAAACGACAAAACAGAAAAAACAGGAAAACGGCGTAGCAAAATAACTTATTCGGATTTCGAATAGTTTCAACATAAATTATTCGGATAATCGACTATTCGAATGTTAGAATCGAATGTTCGAATGTTTGAATCGAATGTCTCAATCAAATATTCGAACATTTGACTCGAATGTTCGAATATTTGACTCGAATGTTCGAATATTTAAATCAAACGTTCGAATATTTGAACGATTCGAAAAAGGAATTTTTGATCGAGTTGATTGGCAACACTGCGTCGACGTTTAACCTGCTGCTCTCGCAGTGAACATTTTTATTTGAATTGTGCAAAATACTATGCGATCAACGGTGTTCATAATTAGGGCAGGCTGTGATATTTATCGTAAGTTGGCAACACAGGCCTGCAGTTTGAAGTAGAAGATTTTTAGCGTCAGAATTGTAACATTTAGTTTCAGAAATATTTAATATTCTGCGTAAAATTTTTCTCACTGAAAGTTATTTCAAAAATCCACACTTATTTTATTTCTGCATTTCAGCTAAATAATGTTTCCTCTATCATTAAAGATCGAATGAACAAAGCAGGAATATAACCTCAAATATGTCAACTGTCAATTTATTATTCATTTCTCAGTGTGTCCAACCACACAGCGTAAAATAGCATCTCACACAGCCTCCTCTAATTGTAAATTCCGTTGATCACCGGGTATTTGACGCGGAACATGAAATGTTGGCGGTTTCAGAACGGGGAAAAGCATGTTTTTTTTTTGATTTCTCAAATCATTAAATGTCAAATTTGGATCGCAAAGAACACCAATGTTGCCAACACACTTTTTTTTCTGTTTTCCGTGTATCTAATCGAGATGAACAAAATGTTAAGAATTAAAAAATGATTTCTACTACTGAAATTTCTTCGACTTCGAACAGTCTCAAGAACAATTACCTCCAGCTCGATGTAAGTACTCGTCCATTTAGGGATTCGAGAGACTCTCTCGCGTTTCGGTTTAAAAATTTCGCTTCACTTCGTTCGGTTGGCTACGTCTCGTTATTAAAAAAAAAAAAAAACGCGAACGAACAAGAGTCCGGGGGCAAACTGAAATGTTTGAAAGTGGAACTCGCTCGTTACGGGATTGTGTGGTGGACGGTGGTCACTCCGCTGAAACGAAAACAAAATATTGAATGCTGAGAGCCCGGAATTAACTTCGTATACAGTCCTTTATTCACTTTGCCGGGGATATAAAAGAGTTGTTAATTCGCTGCTCTGAAAACACAGATCGGCCATTCATTCATAATGAACAAACAGTTGATGTTGGCGTAGCTTAGTTTCGAGAGGGTTTTGTTGTTTTCGTTTTTAATTATTCGCATTCGTTTGGTATCAGTAGATATTCCTTTTTTTGCTTTTTCTAAATTCTAATGCGTTTTGGGATTTATTGCGTGTACACATAGTGAAAGATGAATTACTGCACACCAGCAAGTGTCACATCACAAGAATAGATACCGGCTCATAATTGTGTTAAATATAACAATACTAGTAATAAATTTTGCGAGCGGGTGCCCCGGCTATTGTGTAATCTCCCGGCATATGCATTGTCTTACACATAGTGACAGGATATATGAGGATCTGGCGGCGACAAGTTAACAGTCCATCCCAGCCACCCCCGAACGCAGAACGACCCCGCCGCCGCCGCAACCCGAAGCCCCCTCACGACGACGACGGGGCCTGTACTGTAAACGGATACTTTAACTGCAAGAGAATAACATCCTTATATTTGGAAGCTTGGAGATTCTTTCAACTTTTATTAGACATTTAGTAATGTTACACCTATGAGTAACCTGACTCATATTTGCTACTTAAGACTAAACAAATTCTACGGGGTCTCTGTTTACCTGGCAAATAGAAAATGTGTATTTAGGACAATTTGAAAGTATCTTCTTATTTTCTTGTTGGTATGTATGCATGTATGTATCTACGTGTTCAAGTTCTACGAATTCTTCGACCGACGACGTACACTTACCTTGAAACACAATCCCCCAAAAAAAAAACGTTAAGCAAATTTCTAAACTCTAAACCCAACAGTTAATGATTGGTTAAATCAAATTCTTGATTCTATTTTAGTTGATTCGTACCGTTTCGTATTCGTTTATTTTAATAACGAACCCGGTATTTCAATCAGGACCGTACGCAAAATTAATTCTATCAATGTAATGAGACTAAATGACCTACGAGCCTTGGAGTCTGCGTGCATGCAACCGGCTCGGACAAGTCGCTAATTACGTAAAACTGAATTCGAAAATGAAACATTCAAGTAGCCCAAAAATTTCTCCGAAAATCACAATAAAATATTTATTTGTTGGGAGAAATCTTCGAAGAGTGATTTGATTGACTGATTTCGAAAACAAAACCGCACGCAAAATTAATTTACGTGACCTGCAAGATTATAAATCTTTTCTAAAAGGATAAAAAATAAAATGTAACTTAACAACTTATTTCATTAATTACTTATTTACAATAAACAATTGCATTTGTTTTGCTGGTGAAGTAGTGGGGCGAAATGAGCTACGAGCCTTGCAGTCTGCGTGCGTGCAACCGGCTCGGACAAGTCGCGAATTACGCAAAACTGAATTCGAAAATAAAACCGTACGCGAAATTAATTCATGCGGCCTCAAAGATTGCAAATCTTCTTTAAGACGGACCACGAGAACTAATTACGATGGATTGCCGACGGCGCGAGGGTAAAAAAAAGTGTAACAACCTATTTAATAAATTACAAATTTGCAATAAACAGTTGCATTTGTTTTGCTAGTGAAGTAGTGAGGCGAAATGAGCTGCGAGCCTTGCAGCTTGCGAGCGTGCAACCGGCTCGGACAAGTCGCTAATTACGTAAAACTGATTTCGAAAATGAAACCGTGTGCGAAATTAATTCACGCGGCCTCGAAGATTGCAAATCTTCTTTAAAACGGACCACGAGAACTAATTACGATCGATTGCCGACGGCACGAGGGTAAAAAAGAAAGTGTAACTTAACAACCTATTTAATAAATTACAAATTTGCAATATACCGTTGCATTTGTTTTGCTGGTGAAGTAGTGGGGCGCAATGAGCTACGAGCCTTGCAGTCTGCGTGCGTGCAACCGGCTCGGATAAGTCGCTAATTACGTAAAACTGAATTCGAAAATAAAACCGTACGCGAAATTAATTCACGCGGCCTCGAAGATTGCAAATCTTTTTTAAAACGGACCACGAGAACTAATTACGATCGATTGCCGACGGCGCGAGGGTAAAAAGGAAAGTGTAACTTAACAACCTATTTAATAAATTACAAATTTACAATATACCGTTGCATTTGTTTTGCTGGTGAAGTAGTGGGGCGAAATGAGCTACGAGCCTTGCAGTCTGCGTGCGTGCAACCGGCTCGGACAAGTCGCTAATTACTTAAAACTGAATTGGAAAATAAAACCGTGTGCAAAATTAATTCACGCGGCCTCGAAGATTGCAAATCTTCTTTAAAACGGACCACGAGAACTAATTACGATCGATTGCCGACGGCGCGAGGGTAAAAAAGAAAGTGTAACTTAACAACCTATTTAATAAATTACAAATTTACAATATACCGTTGCATTTGTTTTGCTGGTGAAGTAGTGGGGCGAAATGAGCTACGAGCCTTGCAGTCTGCGTGCGTGCAACCGGCTCGGACAAGTCGCTAATTACTTAAAACTGAATTGGAAAATAAAACCGTGTGCAAAATTAATTCACGCGGCCTCGAAGATTGCAAATCTTCTTTAAAACGGACCACGAGAACTAATTACGATCGATTGCCGACGGCGCGAGGGTAAAAAAGAAAGTGTAACTTAACAACCTATTTAATAAATTACAAATTTACAATATACCGTTGCATTTGTTTTGCTGGTGAAGTAGTGGGGCGAAATGAGCTACGAGCCTTGCAGTCTGCGTGCGTGCAACCGGCTCGGACAAGTCGCTAATTACTTAAAACTGAATTGGAAAATAAAACCGTGTGCAAAATTAATTCACGCGGCCTCGAAGATTGCAAATCTTCTTTAAAACGGACCACGAGAACTAATTACGATCGATTGCCGACGGCGCGAGGGTAAAAAAGAAAGTGTAACTTAACAACCTATTTAATAAATTACAAATTTGCAATAAACAGTTGCATTTGTTTTGCTGGTGAAGTAGTGGGGCGAAATGAGCTACGAGCCTTGCAGTCTGCGTGCGTGCAACCGGCTCGGACAAGTCGCTAATTACTTAAAACTGAATTGGAAAATAAAACCGTGTGCAAAATTAATTCACGCGGCCTCGAAGATTGCAAATCTTCTTTAAAACGGACCACGAGAACTAATTACGATCGATTGCCGACGGCGCGAAGGTAAAAAAGAAAGTGTAACTTAACAACCTATTTAATAAATTACAAATTTGCAATAAACAGTTGCATTTGTTTTGCTGGTGAAGTAGTGGGGCGAAATGAGCGACGAGCCTTGCAGCCTGCGAGCGTGCAACCGGCTCGGACAAGTCGCTAATTACGTAAAACTGAATTGGAAAATAAAACCGTACGCCAAATTAATTCACGCGGCCTCGAAGATTGCAAATCTTCTTTAAAACGGATCACGAGAACTAATTACGATCGATTGCCGCCGGCACGTGGTTAAAAAGGAAAGTATAACTTAACAACCTATTTAATAAATTACAAATTAACAATAAACAGTTGTATTTGTTTTGCTGGTGAAGTAGTGAGGCGAAATGAGCTGCGAGCTTTGCAGCCTGCGAGCGTGCAACCGGCTCGGACAAGTCGCTAATTACGTTAAACTGAATTCGGAAATGAAACATTCAAATAGCCCAAAAATTTCTCCGAAAATCGCAATAAAATATTATTTATTTGTTGGAAGAAATCTTCGTAGAGTGGATTGCATAATAAAGTTGTGCCCTGACCTTCGTGAAGTTGAACCTTTTCGGAAGCGAAATGTAAAATTTAATAATCTGTGAACTGAAGTTAAATGAGTTAGAAGAAAATAAACTCTATGACGATTAGAAGAAACGTTATAATTTGCAGAAAAAGAATCAAAGCAAAGTCATTTCTTCTTTGCAATGTTTTTTTCTTTTGGTAAAGACGTTATTGCCCCTCCGCTGTTTATACACAACATCTCCAGCTCACCTATTGGTGGTCTTCGATACTTCAGCGGTATTTTGGAATCCGCGATGGTCCCAGAGAGTGAAGGAGCTGAATTGCTTCGTTTTGGGGGTTCACCGGGGTGTTTCTTCGGCGCAGGGTTCGGCGCGAAACTTCCCTTCTGTTTTCCGTACCTGAATTTTATCGACGCTTTTCGTTTTAAAGACAGCTTTTGATTCGAGAGCGCACGGTTAAAGTGTTCGAACCACATTTGACATTGACGTTTATTGTCTGAATTTGATTTCTTATGTACAGCCACGAGCATTAAATTTCGGTCGTCTACGTCAATTTGAATTCTGAAAAGCGAAAAAGAAAATTCAACCGAACGTCCTGTTTTTTACCAATAAAGTGTCGTAAATAAGTACATTTTTAAGATATCGTTCTCAGTATTGAAAATGAAATCAATCAATCAATCTCCTTATTTTGAATAGAATACATATCGGGTGTCAGTCTTGACAACCGATGACGACCAAAATGTATCACTCGCGATGTACACAGACGATTAAAAAAAAAGTTGTACATCACATTTGCTAAAGTTCTAATGAGAGAGAAAGATCATAGAATGGATGACGATTAGAAAAGTTTGGGCTTGAGGCGTGGCAAAAAAGCAGACGTAAATTCAAATGAGGAATAAAAATATAAAAGATGGTGATAAAGTTAGAACCATTGGCGTATTGAAGAAAAGTAAATATTAAACGAAAAGAAAAATAAACTCTAATCGAATAAATCAGAAAGTAAAACTGACGATCGATCGACACGATTAACTAAAGTCGACTCGAGAAAAAGAGAAAAAAACTTACGATCGATTGATTGTCAACATAAAAGTACTCCTGAAATGCAGACAAATCGAATAAAACGAAACAAAAGGCGATCGTCGACGAAGATAGGACAAAAAACAGAAATTGTGTGAAATTCAGCAAGTCAATCTAATTTGTAAATTTTAAAGAAAAGCGATTAGTTCGTAATTACAAAATAAAAATAAAACAGGACACGATCAATGAATTATTAAAACCATAAAAAAATCATGTCAAATAAAATCAAACAAAAGAAAAAACAAAGGACAACTTGGTCAAATGATAATTAACAGTTTAAAAGCGAAAGAAATTAAATCGAGCAAAAGAAAAACAAAGCTCGATTGATCGATTGTATTAAAAATTAAATGAGATGAACTCAAATGCGGAATAAAAAAATTAAAGTTGGTGGTAAAGATGAAACAAATTAAAGAAAAATAAATAATAAAGGAAAAGAAAAATAAAGTCTATTTTTAAATAAAAGAGAAAACAACAGTCAGATTGAATAAAACGAAACAAAAGACGATCGCCGACGAAGATAGAGCGAAAATAAAATAGTGCAAAATTCAAATCGATATAAAAATGACGTATTTTGCCACAACCAAAAATTTAATCCGTAAATTTTAAAGAAAAACGATTAGCTAATAATTACAAAATAAAATAAAACAAGAGATGACGGATTGATGATTAAAAAAATAAAAAAATCGCGTCAAATAAAATCAAACAAAAGAAAAAAAAACAACAACAAAGGAAGATTATCAATTGATGCGAGTCTTTGAGCTTATCACTTGATAGACTTTTGTTTCTTGTTTTTTCTTTTGCTTGACTTAATTATCGATTGATCGTATTTTGTTTTCCTTCCTTTTACTCGATTTGATTTTGTTTTGATTATCAACTAATAGTCAAAAATAAAAATAAAATAAAATAAAAACAAATCAAATGAAATCGAATAAAAGAAAAGAAGCGAAGGTGTTTTTGAGATTATCAATTGACAGCCATTTGTTTTCTCTTTCTTTTGTTTGATTTATTTATCAGTTGATCGTCTTTTGTTTTTCTTCCTTTTACTCGATTTGATTTTGTTTTGATCATCAATTAATAGTCAAAAAAAATAAAATAAAAATAAGAACAAATCAAACGAAATCGAATAAAAGAAAAGAAACGAAGGTGTTTTTGAGATTATCAATTGATCGCCTTTTGTTTTCTTTTTCATTTGTTTGATTTATTTATCAGTTGATCGTCTTTTGTTTTTTTCCTTTTACTCGATTTGATTTTGTTTTGATCATCTATTAATAGTCAAAAAAATAAAATAAAAATAAAAACAAATCAAACGAAATCGAATAAAAGAAAAGAAGCGAAGGTGTTTTTGAGATTATCAATTGACAGCCATTTGTTTTCTCTTTCTTTTGTTTGATTTATTTATCAGTTGATCGTCTTTTGTTTTTTTCCTTTTACTCGATTTGATTTTGTTTTGATCATCAATTAATAGTCAAAAAAAATAAAATAAAAATAAAAACAAATCAAACGAAATCGAATAAAAGAAAAGAAACGAAGGTGTTTTTGAGATTATCAATCGATAGCCTCTTGTTTTCTTTTTCTTTTGTTTGATTTATTTATCAGTTGATCGTCTCTTGTTTTTCTTTCTTTTACTCGATTTGATTTTGATTTGTTTGAAATCAATGAAATGAAATCAAATCAAAGAAAAAACGAAGATCTTTTTGGTGTTATCAACTGATTGCTTTTTTTGTTTTGTTTCATTTAATTATCGATTGATCGTCTTTTGTTTTTTTTTTGTCTTTCTTTTACTGCTTGATTTGATTTTGATTTGTTCATCAACTGACAGTTAAACAAATAAAAACAAATCGAATTAAATCGACCGAAAGAAAGGAAAAAAAAACAAAAGCCCTTTCGAGATTACGAATTGGTGAACTTTTTATTGTTTCCTTTGTTTGATTTAATTATCGACCGGTCGTCTTTTGTTTTCCTTTTTATTACTCGATCGATTCGATTTCGATTTGATTGACTGGTAGTTAAACAAATGAAATCGAATGAAAGAAAAAACTAAGATCGATTTGATTTTTTCAATTAAAGTTTGAACAATAGATAAAAATTGAAGCAAACTGATAATTGAAATGTAAAATAAAGGCAAACCAAATCAAGAGAAGAATAATTAAAAAATAATAATAATAATACACCTAATAAAATAAAGTCAAATAGAACAACAAACTGTCACAATTAAAAAAAGAATAACATTATTAGTATATCTACACGTACTGTGTTCTTTATTAATGGGACTCGATGGAAATTTTTCTTTTTTTGTAAAAGATGGATGCTTAAAAAAAGGTTGGGGGCCCCTGATTTAAATTATTGACGGATATAGTACACAAGTTTAAATTGAGGGAATGAAAGAAGAAGAGGAAGATCATAAAATTGATGACGATTGGAAAAGGAAAAACTTTTGCTTGAGGCATGACAAAAATTTCCTAAAAGCAGACAATCAGATGACAAAAAAAGAGTTAACGTTTAGACGAGCTTGAGTCTGCCAAAATTTTATTAAAGCCTTCATGAAATGGATGACCATTAGAAAACCTTACTCCTCAAGGTATGCCAAAATTCTTCTAAAAGAAGATGTTAAAAAGAGGGTGATTCGAAAAGCTCCTTGAGGTAATTCTACTGAAACGAGAAGAAGAAGAAGAAGACCATAACGTGGATGACAATTAGAAAAGCTTATACCTTAAGGTATACCCAAATTCTTGTAAAAAAAGAAGACCATTGAAAAAGATGACGATTTCAAGAGCTCGCACCTTAAGAAGTAAGTCAAAATGCTGTGACACGAAAATGATGACAATTAGAAGAGTACACCTCGAAGTATTCCAAAATTCTTCTACAGGAAGAAGATTTTAAAAGAAGAGGGAGCTCATGCCTAGAGGTATTTGCCAAAATTCTACTGAAAGAAGAAGAAGATGACCATAAAGTGGAGGACGATTAGGAAAGTTTATACCTTGAGGTACGCCCAAATTCTTGTAAAAGAAGAAGACCCCAGAAAAAGATGACGATTTAAAGAGTTGTTAGCTTCAAAATGCTGTTGAAAGATCGTCTTTACCTCTTAGCAAAATATTTCTTTTTTTAAGTTTAGATCTTGCCCACTTATAAAGCAATTTATTAAAAATTACCAATGGAAGCGAAGCGATTGTGTCGACGACGCGACGTTTCGTAATTTCATAAAATATAATCCGCAGTCCTCCGCGTCGTTTAATTGCTTTCTCTCCGAAAATATACGGCCGAACTTCCTTCCTTCCAAACGTTCAGAATTAAAAGTTTCAGCAGTTAGAGTAGTTTAAACGGATCGGATTCTTCTGCCCGTCCTTATTGATTAAGTCGATCGCTTGCGGGTCATCAACGGGGGCCCTAATAGCATCCATAATCCCACACCGCTCCATCCTCTGTCTATTATATTAAATGGTTACTCATATTTACAACTCCGCATTCCTAGCTTATTGCGAATTCCACAAGTATCATTTACGGGTAATGAAGTGGCGACAGCTCTTTTATCGTCGCGCTCGTGTCACACTTGGAACTTGATGTTTCGTACGCTTTCATTAAGAAGATAAATAAAAAACAGTTAGGAAAGCAAAAAATATTACTGTATTGTTTATGTACCCTAGTCTTTTAAAGCCAATCACCAAGTTGTTGCAATTACGATTTGGATTACCAAACATCTAACCTTGGACAATTGCATCAATCATCTCTACAAGAATAACTTAGAGGGCAACTCATATGGGGGGGGGGCGAATCTGAGGCCAATTCCGGGGGGCACATAGGTATCGATTCTTGTTTTAGAAAAGAAGTACGTACCTCCACGCAACAAACAATTTTTGTTCTGTTTTGTTTCAGGTTCAAAACGAGCAAGAATATCAAACGACGATTGCCAATTAGATGACTCCGATTCGGACCATGAAGATTTAAAGCGAGTCCGACAGTCATCCCCCATACAATCCCAGAACACCCTCTCGCTGAACACCCCCTCGCCCGAACCGGTAACCTCCCCCGATCCGGACCTGGACGTTGAAGACGAGGCCGAAACAGAGGCACCCGAGAACCTCTCCCTGAAGAAGCCCTCGTCGCCCGAGGCTTCGCCCCCGCAAATACCGCCGTCCTTACTGCACTACCACTCGATCCCCCAGTTCTCGCCCTTCCAACCTCAATACCAAAGATCTCCGGTGGACGTGATGCTGAGGGTGTTCCCCGGAAGGCGAAGATCCGACGTCGAAGCGATTTTGCAAAGGTGAGATGGATGGTTAATCCTGCTATTCCTTCATAACACCCTTTTGCTCGGTAGGTGTAAAGGCGACGTCTTGCAAGCCATGGAAATGATGGTGGGGACTTCACCACCTGAGGAAGTCGCGGCGCCTTCGGCGTTCTCCCCGTTAGGGCCACCGCCCACTTACCACCGCTACAGTCCGTCTCGAAGATTCCTTTCGGCACCCTACGCCGGTACCGGATACCTCTCCACGGTAATACGCCCCCCATCGGACTACCACATTCCACTTTTGCCGCCCCATCACGACTTATATCCATCCGAGAAGACGACGGCGTCCTCGCCCGGCTCTAACACGGGCTCTGACAAAACATCTTATTCGGAATAACGAGTTTTCTTTTTTGGTTTCTGAATTCAGCACTCCATGTCCCCGGTACCTCAACGCGTTGTTCGGAAAATGCGAAGCTTATCCATCCGAGAAGACAGGGGCTATGACAAGACATTTTATTGGGGATAACGCATTTTTGTCTTGTTTTTGAATTCAGCAATGTACGATGTTTCCGGTACCTCAACGCGTTGTTTTGGAAAATGTGACGTATACTGTACTTGAGTTTAACAATCATCACCATCACGACTTATATCCATCCGAGAAGACAACGGCGTCTTCGCCCGGGTCAGGCACGGGCTTGACGAAACAGTTTATTGGGGATAACGCGATTTTTTGTTTTGTTTTTGAACGTCCCCGGTAACTGAACGCGTTTTTGGGAAAATGTGAAGTATATTCATCCGAGAAGACAATGCGGCGTCTTCGTTCGGGTCAGACACGGGCTCTGACGAAAAGGCGTATTGGAGAAAACGCGTTTTTTTTTTGTTTGTTTTTGGATTTAGCACTCAATGAGTTGTTTGGAAAATTTGATGTGTGCTGTAAGTGAGTTTAACAGAAAGTAAAATGAATAGCATCCATTCGAGGAAACAACGGCGCTTTCGCCCGGGTCTAACACGGGCCATGACAAAACATCTTATTGGGGATAACGCATTTTTTATTTAGTTTTTGATTTCAGTACTCAATGTTCCCGGTACCTCAACGCGTTTTTTGGAAAATGTACGTGAGTGGAGTTTAACAAAAAATAAAACGAATGTCGAAGCCTTAATTTTGGATTAACCATAATTAAGTCGTCCTCTAGAAACATCAATAAAAATTTCCGTGCTGGATGAAAGTCAGTCAGTGACAGCTTAAGCAGCGCACCGCACGGCCTGGGTTTGATCTTAGACTGTGCGTTAACGAGTGATTTATTTATTAAAATAATTTAAAAATAATCATTTAAAAAATAATAAAAATCGCCCGCAATTAAAAAAAAATAATCGGAGAAATAGTTTCAACGTCAACCCGACTTAACTAAAACCAAACCAAATGGGGGCAACTCCGACTAATTTAAAAAAAAAATCCAAAAAATATATAAGCAATTTCAAAGAGAAATGGTTTCAAGGTCGACCCAACTAAAGAGACGACTTAAGAGAAATATAAATTTGGAAAACGCAAAAGATGGCAAAAAACTTTGAAAACATCTTCAAGGTCAACCCAATCCAACTGAATCAAATCATAAGTGGAGATAGCACAAAAATTCTAAAAAAAAAAATTAAAAATCGAAGAATTTGAAATAACAATTTCCAAGTCAACCCAACCCAACTGGAAAAAAGAAAATTGCGAAAAATTAAAACAAAAAAGAGTTAAAAATATAAAATTAATTAATTTATTGAAGAAATTAAAAAGGAACTTATGAAAAATTAAGACAAGAAAAAAGTCCAGAGTTTTAACGTAAATTTCAAAAAAAAAGTCGGGCGTTAAATATAAATTTCCAAAAACACAAAAAATCGCCAAAAATCTTAAAAACATCTTCAAGGTCAACCCAATCCAACTGAATCAAATCGTAAGTGGAGACAGCACAAAAATTCTAAAAAAAAAAAATTAAAAATCGAAGAATTTGAAATAACAATTTCCAAGTCAAACCAGCCCAACTGGAAAAAAGAAAATTACGAAAAGTTAAAACCAAAAAGAGTTAAAAATATAAAATTAATTAAATAATTTAAAAAATTCTAAATTTGGTTAAAGACAATCTAAGGAAAGAATTATTAAATAAAGAAAATTATGAAGAATTGAAAAATTAAAGCAAGAAAAAAGTCCACAATTTTAACGTAAATTTTGAAATACACAAAAGAATTGCAAAAAGTCTTTAAAAAGCAGCTTCAAGGTCAACCCAGCCCAACCGAATCCAATCTGAGTGGAGGCGGCTCAAAGAAAAATTCTAAAGGAATCAAAATTAAGAAATTCGAATTGGCGTTTCAAGGTCAAGCCAACCAAAAAAAAAGGAAAGGAATTTAAATATAAATTTCGAAAAACACAAGAAATCGCCAAAAATCTTAAAAACATCTTCAAGGTCAAAACAGCTGATGAAGTCGTGAAGTCAAAATATATTTTGTCTTTACGGAGAGACTGTTGTTTAGCAACGGAAGGTTTCAATTAAGCAAATACTTCTTCAGCGATTACCATACCATTCAAAAATTATTCAGAAACTGCTGTTTTAAAGGAACATCCTGTATATTCTTTTATTTCTTTTTTGTTATAAACTGTTTTGAAATCGGAATGCCATTTTTTCCCTTCCCGAATCGCATCTGGTTAAACAAGATCCTGCACCAACCGTGATTTAACGTGTGATTTATGAAATTGGACCAAAACAAAACAAAAGAGGTCTGACAACGTTCCCCGAAGGAATCCCGTTGTCAGTTACGTTGACCCTTCCTTCAGACGTTCATAGTTTTTTTTTTACGAAAGGCAGAATTGGAAGCTTTTTTTTTGATAAAATGTAAAATATTAATGTCTAGCTTACCCACATAATTAATAATTAATTTTTTTCATAAATCATGTCACCTAACCGGCATATAAAAAAAATAAACGCATATATTATACAGGTTGTTCTCTTAAAACGGCATCATTTGCAAAACTGAAAAGTATAAAAGCAAAGTATGATTTTTTTGAATCACTTAATTGGTTTTAACGAATACTGATGTGTATACCGCGTGTTCACGAATCGCTTAACGACAGAAAACAACCCCCTACAGATTACTGTATTCTTCTTATTGTCTCACTTGTAACTTAATTTTTGCTGACGTTCTTTTTTGTGTCAGCAAACATGAGAGTCTTGGGATGTCGCTTAAACGGAAGAACAACGAAGTAAATACCAAAACAAATATACGGGGGGGTTCAGAAATAAGCAGAACATCTACCGTACTTAATACATTTGAGTATATTCAAAATTTCAAAGAGTATGTTAACGTTTCAAATCGATTTTCGGGTTCGCGCCCCAGTGTATGGATCAGAACGGTTCAGGGGGCGGGGGCGGAAGAGGTCAGAGGTCGGCTTAATTATAACAAATTAATTAACACGTTCATAATAGGTGAAATAAAATTGCAAATTGTAAAATTAATTTTAGAAAAATTTTGTGCAAATCGTTTTTGATTGCAGCGAGAACCTCGAGCAGCCTCTGGACAGCTGTTTCAGCCCTGCTTGGGGCTTCTTCAGCAGAGACGTAGCTCGACATTCCCGCTGCAAACAAAAACGACTTGCCCAATTTATTCGCATTTGCGATGTAAGAGTGATGAACAGATAAAATAGCGACATCTTACTATCGCTTTTTGACCTGACATTGCAGTAGGGTAGACAAATTGAAGCGGGATTTGCTCCTAATAAGTTCCCCATGCAAGGCGGCCATGCTTGCTGTCAAGGATAATGAAAATTTTAGAAAAATTTTGTGCAAATCGTTTTTGATTGCAGCGAGAACCTCGAGCAGCCTCTGGACAGCTGTTTCAGCCCTGCTTGGGGCTTCTTCAGCAGAGACGTAGCTCGACATTCCCGCTGCAAACAAAAACGACTTGCCCAATTTATTCGCATTTGCGATGTAAGAGTGATAGTGAATAATGAAAATTTTTCTAAAATTTTCATTATCCTTGACAGCAAGCATGGCCGCCTTGCATGGGGAACTTATTAGGAGCAAATCCCGCTTCAATTTGTCTACCCTACTGCAATGTCAGGTCAAAAAGCGATAGTAAGATGTCGCTATTTTATCTGTAAAATTAATAACAACAACGGGAGCAAGAGACGGTTTCGCGTTTCCGGCCGAACAGTCACATCAAAATTTAATTACGGAATACATGTGAATCAAGTTGGCGCGGGGAGGTATTTGATTACCCCCGGCCGGCGTGGAGGGTGGATTGAATACATGAAGCCAGTTATTAGGGCCCCATTGTGCTCCTGTAGCGACCAGATCGAATAAATTGTATTGTCCCAGTGGCGGCGCGGCGTGCGTCTAAACGTACGCACATAAGTCACCTCTGTGTGTAGGTTAAACGGTGGTGGTTTCGGACTCTAGTGCAAATCGTGCTTTAATTATACATACATAGATACGTAAATTGATACTGCGCGGATCTAATTATTGTAAATATCATGTATTATAGTTTGTTGTAACTACCACTTGACCTAGTTCATCATGTAAGTATAAGTAACTTTGTGTAATTAAATAATTCAATGTGGATGCTTAAGTAATTCAATAGATTTTAGGAGGAGATGTTAGAAAAATATAGAAGGATGTTACTGTGTTGTATACGATATATAGAATTAAAATTAAATAAATAATATATTACACTATGGGATTTTATTCAATATTAATAATAACACCAATATTGTCCTCGGTTGGGATACGCTTTGTGCACTGAGTGTATCTTCATCTCGTTTTAACCTTATGGAATAAAACGAGATGAACATACAATGAGTGCACATAGTGCACCCCAATCAAAAAGTCTATAGTGCTAGTGCTTTCGATTGGCATATACTGAGTGTATCTTCATCTCGTTTTAACCTCGTAGATTAAAATGAGATGAAGATACACTGAGAGTGCCCACGATGCACCCCAATCGAAGGCGCTATGAAATGTCGTACACCCCGTAAATAAGGTAAAAAAGAAATTACGATCTGTCATGTAAGTGTCAAATTAATTTATCGACGTTGATACTACTTTAGTGATGATGATGAACACTGATCAGGAGACTGCTTCTACCAGCCGAAATAAGCGAAACTTCTGGAAAGCGGCCAATGTGGACGAAAACGTACTGATCGTATTGGTTGTTCTAAATGCAATTGGTTTAATTGCCTTCCTGACTGGTATGATCATCGTAGCTAAGAAGTATCCACCTTGTAAGGAATAGTTTTAAGCTAAGTACCTCCTGTACTATGCGCAATTGTTTCCTAACTATTTTATATTCTGTGTTTTGTGTAGTTTTGTTATTGTTGATTTATTAAAAGTCATCGAGCTGACTCCAATTTTTTTTTTATAAGTACTTACGCGTAATAGGGTATTCATTCGACTTCAAATTATGTTTTGCTCTGAGTGTCATAAGCAAAAAAGATTTCGAAGTTATGCACTTCCTTTACCAAAGGCCAAAAAAGGACAAACCAATTCCAATTCGATGAGTAACCGCTAGTAACTTGATTTAGTAACTTTTGCCGTTGAAACCTGTTTGTAAATATTTGTAGGTTATGTCGGCTTCAGGTTTCAATAACTTTTTTTGCTGCTGTCTTAGATCGCCGATTACCTTCTCCGTGCTTTTTTTTTTATTTTGCTACTGACAGTAATAAAACTCTGACAGACAACATAATGATCGATGAAACTTCAAAAAAATTCGATACCAATCGTTTTATTTAGGTTTCTTTTTTTTTGTAAGGCAACCTAAGAACAAAAAAGAACCACGCAGCGGTCGTCGAGTAGAAACTTTGCTTTTTTATGTTCGCTGCAAAGATGTATTTAATCATCGAGGTTCGGATAATCTTCGTTTGTGGAAACCCTGTAGAAAATTGATAGCGTAATGCGCAGTGTTGCCAGATAAAAGTTCCTTAATGACGTCACGATTGATTTGTCAGTTTCGTCAGGTGTCAGAGGTGCTTTCTTTCGCTAACAAAATCGTTATCCAAACGTGTTTTGATTCAAAACCAGACATTCTTTTCTTTGAATCTCTCTATTTTTAAAACTTGTTTGGATTGAATTATGGTTGCTTACAAACGAACTGTCAATCAAAAATTCAAGTCAGGTGTTTTGTTGCAACTACGAAGATCAGGTCCAAATTATTCGAAACACGATTCAAACTTTTAAGCGAAAGAAAGCACCTTATCAAAGTCCTGCATATCAAGCTGCTTTCGTAGTAAACGTAGTCACGAAAGCAAAACCTCGATTAATGAAGAACGACGAAGTGCAAAGAAAGAAATGAACGAGAAACATAAGACGGGATGAACGAACATCGAGACTGTCAAAAGAAAACAAAAGAAGAAATCTTAATACTTACGTGGTGCGACGGTAAAGAACTGAACGATACGCAACGCGGAAATTCGAAAAAAAATGAAAAAAGTAAAATGAAAACAACAACGACAAGAACGGATTATAAAAAAAATCAGCAAACAAAAAAAAATAAAAAAAAAAAACTGCGTGAAATATTAAATGTAACACGAAAAATTAATGCGACAAAAACAAAAAGAGAATTAAATCAAAACGAACAAAAAACTTTTTTGGTTTTCAAAAGCTGCGCAGTGATTTTTCGTTCTTTGTTACTTTTCGCTTACAAAAGGAACAGAAAAGGAAAACGATGCAATAAACAAACGATGGTTTGATTCATTTGACATTCACTTTTTTGCAAAAAAAAAATGAAACAAAAGAAAATGAAACACGAAAAAAATAAATAAATGAAACACTGCCGCGCGGAGCTCGTCCATTCTACATTTTCTACTTTTGTTTACAAAAAAAAGACAAAGAAAAAAACCATACCTAGAATGCATTAAAGAAAACAAATAAAAAGAGTTTTGCGAGGGCTTTCCGTTAGAGAGCATTTTTTTTTGTTTAAAAATGTAACAAAAAATAATGGAATATAAAAAAAAATTAATTACATTTTCTGCTTTTGTTTACAAAACGACAAAGAAAAAAAAAACGATAGAATGCATAAAACAAAACTAATGAAGAGTTATTTGATTTTGCAAGGACTTTCCGTTAGAGAGCATTTTTTTTGTTAAAAAAAGTAACAAAAAATTATGGAATATAAAAAAAATAAATGAAAATAGTTTTTTTTTCTGCCCATAGAAAGAGACATAAAATTATGAAAAAAATGCAAAGAAACAAATGAATGTTTCATTTTCAAAAGAGTTATTTCATTTTGCAACGACTTTCCGTTAGAGAGCATTTTTTTTTATTAAAAAAAAAGTAACAAAAAATAATGAAATATAAAAAAAATAAATGAAAGTTCGAGCAGAAGTAGTTTTTTTTTTCTGCCAGTAGAAAGAGACATAAAATTATGAGAAAAATGCATAGAAACAAAATAAAGTTTCATTTTCAAAAGCTACGCTCCAGAAGTCGTCGATTTTTCATTTGTTTTTCTTTGCTTGAAATCGTTAAGATACATAAAAAAGAAAGCACCAAGAAATGATCGCGACCACATTTTTTAATTTTGGAATTTCATTACAAATATAGATTATTATTATTATTTGAATTTTCTTTTTGTTTCTTGCTTGCAAAAAGAAACAAAAAAAAACGACCAAAACAAACAAAAACAGTTATTTGGTTTTTCAAGAGTTTTCCGTTAGACAGCACTTTTTTGTTTACAAGAAATAACAGGAAAAAAAACGAAACTTCAAGAAGAAATAAAATAAATTAAAAAAGTCGTTTTTTGTCCACGGAAAGAGATATAAAATTATGAAAAACAATGCAAAGAGACAAACGAAAGTTTCATGTTCAAAAACTCGGAAATCGTCGGTCGTTCATTTGTTTTTCTTTGCTTACAAGAAAACAAGAAACAAAAGAAAAGCACCGAAACGCACCAGAAAATGATAGTAGGTATACAAAGAAACAATTGAAATCGTGATTTCATTTTTAGAAACACGTAATAATACAGAAATAAGATAAAAAACAATGAAATGCAGCGAAACAAACGAATGTTTAGTTCTCAAAAGCCTCATCCGAGCTTCATTTGATGCTTGTTTTTGTTTTTGCTTGCGACAAGAAACAAATGAAAGCGTCGTTTAGGTGATTTTCAAAGAAAAATCGTTTACACGTTTCTCAAAAAAGAAAAAAAAGTTTAGAAGGCAGGATTTCATTGAGATCATCAGCATCAAAATTACGACAGGCTGTGTAAAGATTTGGATATTCAGTACGTAGAGATGCAATGTTTTTATTAAAAAAAAAAAGTACACAAGGTCAGAATGAAATGTGTCTGCAACTGAGATGCGCACAGCACGACTCCAACCGGGAACAACAAGATCAAGCTTAGGGTAGCTGCGATATTACCCCTAATTTATGCATTCAATTAAAGGTGGTACTTGTGCAGCAAATGCATCATACGATGTTCCCCACTTACGTAACAATCGGGACGGGAAAAGTGTTTAAGCAGAGCGGGACCGTACGAAAATCGATCTTGTTGAAAGATCGTTTATTTTTTTACTTCGATTTCTTCTTCAATCAGTCAGCTTCCTCAGTTTGCAGTTAATTTCGCGAAAGAATTTGCTAGAATCTACTGGGTGTAGTTGTTTTTGCAGGCCTTACTTTTACATAACTCGGACCCATGCAAATATTGACACATTCGTAAGTTTCTTTTCAGGCAATCTTTCTCGATCACGTTTGATGTTCGAAACTTTGACAGCTCTGTCAAAGTTTCCCGATGTTCCACATTTACGTAACAATCGGGGAGGGAAAAGTGCTTAAGTAGAGCGGGACCGCACGAAAATCGATCTTGTTGAAAGATTGTTTATTTTTTTACTTCAATTTCTTCTTCAATCAGTCAGCTTCCTCAGTTTGCAGTTAATTTCGCGAAAGAATTTGCTAGAATCTACTGGGTGTAGTTGTTTTTGCAGGCCTTACTTTTACGTAACTCGGACCCATGCAAATATTGACACATTCGTAAGTTTCTTTTCAGGCAATCTTTCTCGATCTCGTTTGATGTTCGAAACTTTGACAGCTCTGTCAAAGTTTCCCGATGTTCCCCACTTACGTAACAATCGGGGAGGGAAAAGTGCTTAAGTGGGGCGGGACCGTACGAAAATCGATCTTGTCGAAAGATTGTTTATTTTTTTACTTCAATTTTTTCTTTAAACAGTCAGCTTCCTCAGTTTGCAGTTAATTTCGCGAAAGAATTTGCTAGAATCTACTGGGCGTGTTTGTTTTTGCAGGCCTTACTTTTACGTAACTCGGACCTACGTAAATATTGACACATTCGTAAGTTTCTTTTCAGGCAATCTTTCTCGATCACGTTTGATGTTCGAAACTTTGACAGCTCTGTCAAAGTTTCCCGATGTTCCCCATTTACGTAACAATCGGGGAGGGAAAAGTGCTTAAGTAGAGCGGGACCGCACGAAAATCGATCTTGTTGAAAGATTGTTTATTTTTTTACTTCAATTTCTTCTTCAATCAGTCAGCTTCCTCAGTTTGCAGTTAATTTCGCGAAAGAATTTGCTAGAATCTACTGGGTGTAGTTGTTTTTGCAGGCCTTACTTTTACGTAACTCGGACCCATGCAAATATTGACACATTCGTAAGTTTCTTTTCAGGCAATCTTTCTCGATCTCGTTTGATGTTCGAAACTTTGACAGCTCTGTCAAAGTTTCCCGATGTTCCCCACTTACGTAACAATCGGGGAGGGAAAAGTGCTTAAGTGGGGCGGGACCGTACGAAAATCGATCTTGTCGAAAGATTGTTTATTTTTTTACTTCAATTTTTTCTTTAAACAGTCAGCTTCCTCAGTTTGCAGTTAATTTCGCGAAAGAATTTGCTAGAATCTACTGGGCGTGTTTGTTTTTGCAGGCCTTACTTTTACGTAACTCGGACCCATATAAATATTGACACAATCGTAAGTTTCTGTTCAGGCAATGGGCGCGTTCAGCGGACGCTCAGCGGTTGAGTCGCTTATTCAGCTGTCATTTGTGATTGGTTATTACCTTAATGTAAGCCAATCACAAACTATTGCTGAGTAAGTAACTCAGCCGCTGAGCGTCCCTGAACGCGCCCACTTTTTCTTGATCAGATTTGATGTTTGAAACTTTGACAGAGATGTCAAAGTTGAACTGACAAGACATGGAAACGCAGAACGAGGCTAATGCAGCGGCGGAAACTTCGCCGGAAGCATCGCCGGAAACTTTGCCGGAAACATTGCCGGAACCTTTGCCAGAACCTTTGCCAGAACCACCGCCAGCCCCAGTAGCGCACCCCCTGACCAAAAGAGAAATCTTTTTGGTAGTGAACGTCGGCATCAACACCCTCCTGCTCATCGCGTTGTCTGTACTTATTTACGTTTACATCGGCGGTAAAATTACCTGTGAGGATTTCATGCGGTGAAAACCAGAAACTTGTGCAGGTATTTTATACAAGTTAAATAAATTGTGTATCCTAAACGTGCTGTCGATTGCTTCAAATAAGTTTTATTAATTAAGAAGAAAATACTTATATAGGTACGCAATTGGATGTGAAACCATTTCTCTTCTAATGGATACATGATACATACCGGTTGTTGAATCAAAATGAGATCATAGAACTTCAATAAGAACTAAGTTGCTTAGTTTCTAGAGTCGAGCATCAGAAATTATATCAGGAATTGTTCGGAACTTCTACAAGGGACTTGTATCAGACTTGACTTGGGGCTGTAGGTATAGTATACATGCATGTATGAATACAAGTATGTTGTTTGCAATAGTATATACATACATACATGTACGAATACAAGTATCTTGTTTGCAATAGTATATACAAACATGTTTGCCCGAGAGGTTTTTCTTTTTCTAAGCATTTCAAGTGAAAGTAAAATTTTGAAAATAAAACGAGCTGTTCTAAGTGCGGCCCTGTTGTGTACTCTCGCGAAATCGCAATAAGATATATAAAAGATAGAAGAGTGTCTCGGTAATAAAACGCAGTCAGAAACGTGGACAATTTGCAACACCCTGTCTGAAAAAGGGGGAAGTTAACCCCTTACACGCCCGTCCGCCGCACACTTTCTTTTATTTACTCGGCGCTGCGATTTGGTAAACGCGCGTCAACAGGATTTGTCTGACCGACATTCTCAAGAATAATGACCGTGACCACATAGTAGGGCTAATCAACTCGAAGTTTCACATAAAATAAGCGCGCCGCTGTTTCAGACGTTCGATTTGATTTCGGGAGGAGAAAAAAAATAAATTTTCTCTTGTGTCGCTCGAATCCCGTTTTATTAGCGATGAGTACGCACCTGTATTGGCAATGAAAACATTTGCTTTTTCTTATTTCAATTTCTGATCCCGATCCTTAATCTGATTATCAGGCTACGGAATTATATATTTTGTTCGATTCGATGAAATACAAACGAAGCGGCAAACGTATAACGCTGCAGCGACGTGTGAATGCACACACGCTCTTTGCCGCCTCGTTCGAATTAAACCGAACAAAATATATAATGCCGTTCTCTACTGATTATTCTGATTATTTGGAGATTTTAGAATTCAAGAAATCTTTATATCGAGCTTTTTATTTACTTAAGTATATTTTTAGTCTTTCTTTATATTTCATCTACAATTGTCAATCACGTGCAAAAACTATACTCAATCACGTGCAAAAACTATACTATAATGAACTTTCTAATTTGAGGCAGGTCAATACTGGTTTGCTGAACATATTTTTATCTACTCCCACCCTATAATGAACTAATTATTTAATAAGTTATTGTGTGTGAAGGGCTATATTAAATAAATCGTGCGTAAAAAGGCAATGTAAATCAAATGGCACTTTCTTTATTAAACGATTTCTGTTGGCATTGTTGAACAACGATACAGAGCGACCACAAACACGGCGTAGATAAAATACTCTATGTCACATGTGCGTGAAAGGCTTTTATGTACTCCTTGCGATTATGCTTCGCAATTTTCGTGCATAAAAGCCTTGCTTCACACACTTGTATCATAAATAACCATTATTTTAAGTTTTTTTTCCTTCACTTTTCAAATTGTACGTCGATCTATCCGAAATGGAGTTCGGGGTATTGGTGCCTGAATACGAACCTGTATCGACGGCGTTCTTGGTGGCGAGGCGGGCCCGCGAACACCCTTCTAGATAATGTAAATATTCTGGTGTTCTTTACGTCATATTGCGGCGACTTTTTTATCGCCCCTTTCCACTTTAAAAATGTCATTTGTATTTAAATATTCGCGGAATGTTCCAATTCCAAAATAACTCGAGCAGCTATTAGAATAAATTGCCTCATTAAATTTACATCTGCATTCTTCATCGAATTTCGCGTAAAATAAGGGGGAGGGGCAAGCAGAGGATAAGGGCAGGTGGCGGTGACTTTCGAATTTATCAATCAATCACCTATTTATTAATAAATAGAGTTGCGTTTTTTTTTCTTTTTTTTTTTAAATAATTATCTCGTTCTAAATACTGGACGTATTTGGAAAATACGCCGAGTGCGCTTCTCGTTCGACAAAGGAACACGATGATATACAGGGTGGGTTAACGAGATACTTGTATAGGTTTGTATAGAGTTTTAGAGACGAGGGCCCTTCACAGGCCAGATCGCGTCCACACTAACAATATATCGACTTCGTTCTCTCTGTCCGACTGCAATAAACGGTCGTCTTCTTACAGACAGGATCATCGAAAAGGTAAGGTTTGTAAAACGATTTCGTTTTATGGCCACTTCAAGTGGATCTTCACGAATTTCCCTTTGATTGAACGTCCGGAGTTTCAAAGTTCTATTTTTTTTTTCGCCCCTCAATACCGTCCGTTTCTGCTCTGCAAAACTTTTATATTTACATCTCGCTGAGTAATTAAAAAAAAACAACAACTTCTTCTATTTTGGTTATTGTTGAGTATCTTCCTAGAGTTCAAAATTGTTCTCCTTCCCCGGTCGATTTTGGTTAATTAAATAATTGTATATTAATGGTGTTGTCGATGGATGTAAGAAAACTCAGTTGCCAACAGAAAAAAGAAACAAAGTAAGAACGTGCATGCAGTTTTAAATCTAATAGGAAAAATCAATGCCACAAAAATAATTAAATACCAACAAACAAAAACTGTATCGGTTTTCAAAAGCTGCGTGAGGATTTTTCGTTTCTTATTTTGCGCTTACAAAAAGAAACAGAAAAGAAAAACAATGCAATCATCTAACGATAGTTTGATTCATTTGACGCTCACGAGCTCTTGGTGCGTCGGAAACTTTGATTTTTTGCAAAAGAAAAAAAACAAGGAAACGAAACGCAAGAGAAAGAACAAATGAAACTTTGGCCCGAGCTCGTCGATTCTATATTTTTATTTTTATTTCATTTTTGCTTACAAAAAGAAACAAAAAAGACGATTAAATGCATAAAATAAAACAAATGAAAATGATTATTCGATTTTGCAAGGGCTTCCCGTTAGAGCGCAATTTTTTGTTTGTTATCAAAAAGCAACAAAAAAAATAATTAAATAAATAAAGTTCGACTTTTCGTCGAGTCGTTCATTCTGCCCATAGAAAGAGACATAAACTTATGAAAAAATGCAAAGAAAGTTTCAAAAACTCGCTCCGAAAATCTTCGATTCTTCATTTGTTTTCCTTTGCTTACAAAAAAAAAACAAAAAACAAAAACGCGATGAAATAATTAAGATACGGAAAAAATAGATCACCGAAACGCATCCAAAAGTAATCGTATACGAAGAAATAATTGAAATCGTAATTTGATTTGATAAAATAAAAAATAATGAAATGCAACGAAACAAATGAACGTTTTGTTTTCAAAAGCCCCATCCAACCTTCATTTGATGTTTATTCTTATTTTTTTCTTGCGAAAAGAAACACATGAAAGCATCGTTTATATGATTTTCAGAGAGAAATGATTTATATGATTTTCAAAAAAAAAAGAAAATAGAAGGCGGGGTTTCGTTGTGGTCATCAGTTGTGTAAGATGTGCACGGCATGACTCCAACTGGGAACAAGAGATGGAGCTTACGGTACCCGCGATATTACTCCTAATTTACGCACTCAATTAGGGACATTTTTTGCATAGCGAATGCAACATCCGATATTCCCAACTTACGTAACAATCGGAAAGGGAACAATGCCTAAGTAGAGCGGGAACGTACGAGAAATTGATCTTCCTAGTTCATCGAGTCGAAGCCTCTTGATCTAATTACGCGTCGTTGAAAGTTTCTTTTTTAATTAAAAGAAAGAAAAAAAAACCTCTCCTGTTTCAGTTATTGTTAAGTGTCTTCCTAGAGTTCAAAATTGTTCTCCTTCCCCCGGTCGATTTCGGTTAAATTATTGTATATTAATTGAGCTGTCGATGTCGGTTCAACCACTGTACGCATTAAACAAGGATAATGCGAGTTGGGGTTGGCGGTAAAAGCAAAAAAAAAATAAAAATAAAAATTAGATCGCGTTTATTCATTAAACCGTACGCACACAAGGAATAAAATAATGACAATGGAATATGGTATAGAGAAATCATTTATATGATTTTCAAAAAAAAAAAAAACAAAAACATGGAGGGCGGGGTTTCGCTGAGATCATCAGCTGTTAAGTTGTTAAGATGCCCACGGTATGACTCCAACCGGAAACAAGAGATCGAGCTTACGGTAGCCGCGATATTACTCCTAATTTACGCACTCAATTAGAGACATTTTTTGCGTAGCGAATGCAACAACCGATATTCCCAACTTACGTAAAAATCGGAAAGGGAAAAATGCCTAAGTAGAGCGGGAACGTACGAGAAATTTATCTTCCTAGTTCTTCGAGTCGAAGCCTCTTGATCTAATTACGCGTCGTTGAAAGTTTCGTTTTTAATTAAAAGAAATAAAAAAGAACTTCTCCTGTTTCAGTTATTGTTAAGTATCTTCCTAGAGTTCAAAAGTGTTCTCCTTCCCCCGGTCGATTTCGGTTAAATTATTGTATATTAATTGAGCTGTCGATGTCGGTTCAACCACCGAACGCATTAAATAAGGATAATGCGAGTTAGGGTTGGCGGTAAAAGCAAAAAAAAATAAAAATAAAAATTAGATCGCGTTTATTCATTAAACCGTACGCACACAAGGAATAAAATAATGACAATGGAATATGGTATAGAGAAATCATTTATATGATTTTCAAAAAAAGAAAAGCAAAAAATTAGAAGTCGGGGTTTCGTTGAGATCGTCAGCTGTGTTGTTAAGATGCCCACGGCATGACTCCAACCGGGAACAAGAGATCGAGCTTACGGTAGCCGCGATATTACCCCTAATTTACGCACTCAATTAGGAACTTTTTTTGCGTAGCGAATGTAACATCCGATATTCCCAACTTACGTAAAAATCGGAAAGGGAAAAATGCTTAAGTAGAGCGGGAACGTACGAGAAATTGATCTTCCTAGTTCTCCGAGTCAAAGCCTCTTGATCTAATTACGCGTCGTTGAAAGTTTCGTTTTTAATTAAAAGAAATAAAAAAGAACTCCTGTTTCAGTTATTGTTAAGTATCTTCCTAGAGTTCAAAATTGTTCTCCTTCCCCCGGTCAATTTCGGTTAAATTATTGTATATTAATTGAGCTGTCGATGTCGGTTCAACCACTGTACGCATTAAACAAGGATAATGCGAGTTAGGGTTGGCGGGAAGAGCAAAAAATAAAAATAAAAATTAGATCGCGTTTATTCATTAAACCGTACACACACAAAGAATAAAATAATGACAATGGAATATGGTATAGTGAAATAGAGATACGATCGATGAATTAAAGAGTAAATAAAAAAAAAGAAAAAGGTTATGACGATTAATATGGAAGCAGCCAGGCGCGAACGCACGGATAAATGAACTCATTGAGGGCGCACCATCCGGATCAGAAACGTACATTTTATTAAAACGAGTGTGACCAGTGCGTCGACCAATCGTATCAGATGTGTGGTGATATACCTACATACGTAAGTAGGATGTGTTCGTTCTGCTTGCCATTATTAATGCAGGTACGCGTGTGTATTATCAGATGGAGCCACCCCAATTTTTTTTCTTGAATGAGCGTACGAACATCATAAAAATGTATTTCAAAAGACGTATAAATAATATCCTCTGCGGAATTGCTTTTATTATACTGATATGTTTTCTTTTTCTTCTGCTTGCTTTTGTCGTCTTGTCAAATGTTATATGCACGTCTTAAGGAGTGGGCGGTATACAATAACGTTTATGAGAGACTTCAAAATTATTTCCTTTTTTTGTAAACGACTTATTGTGAGCATGTGACATAAAATCTTATGCCTTTTAAATATCATGCGCAACTTCATCTTCGTTGGAGGGAGGGGGGCGTGGATTGCAATCAATTATAAAGACCCTGTATACTATAAGTAAGAACAATTGACGAAAGTGAAATAAAAAATAAATATATATATGTGCAAATTGAAATTGGTAAAAGCCTTAAAGGCGTATAAAGAAGAAGAAGAAGTACCAGAGAGAGGATAACCAGAGATTAATTAGTTGTTTCTCTCTTTCTTTGATTTTCATCAAAAATCTAGCTGCCGCTGCTTTATTATGTAATGTTGTTGTGTTGGGTGGGTACCTGTCGCGAGACATTTTTCAATTTAAGAATTTAATTATTGCGAGAAGCGGCGCGAGAGAATACTAATAGTATTTCAATTAAGTTTAAGAAGTTGTAAAGAGTGTCTGTCTGCAGATGACAGCCGTGGCCAAGATATCACTTCCAATTTTATACCGTGATTCAATAAAGTCTCAACACCATCGGCAACCCTTATATATAAATAGAGTTCCGTTCGGTTCGGCTCAGGAGCGTATCACGAAACACAATTTTTATTATCATCATCCCCCTTTTGTGTACGAAAACCGAAAACCGAAATCGAACGGCTACAGTTAATTAAATAAAATGACGCGTTGTATAACGAATTAGAAAATTTTTTCTTGCACCCCAATTGGATGAACGTGCTTGTACATAATACAACATACTTTGTTTTTATGCTATCTTTGTTGCGCCGATTTAATCTCCGGCTCTGGTGTTATATGTTGGATACCACCGGAAATCTGATCCGGGCGGCTTTTGAGAATCGAAGCGACATGGAAATTTCGCACAAAAAGAATCGCTTTGTGCTCCCAACAAAAACTTCACCTCCACCCTCCCCCCTCTGCGAAACTGAATTACATCTGTATTTCTACCGTTTATTTTTATAATAATAATAATAATCGCTGTTTGTTTTTACCTTTTCTGCAAAGTGAAAAACCACCCCATTTACATTTACGTAAATCAGTTTTTAATTAACTACAGGGTCGACTCCTCGATTAACACTAGCCGCAGCGGCGGCGGCGGCAGCTAATTTAAGAGGGGTAATTGTATTTTAAGTATTTGTCGGCTGCGTGAACGGGCGGCGAAAGTATTGATAGCATTGTAAATGTATGCATTGTTGTGTTAATCTAGGCATGTGCATGATGTCCGCCCCAATCGAGCCACCCTCGCGGCTACAATTAGAGACCAACGCTAACCACTGACTAATTAAAACTAACGTCACTTGCAGAACTTTAAAGCGGATTGAGTTTGTACTCCTCTCTATTTGCGGGGCGTGAATAGGTAACACAAGAAGCGTGACTGGGATTAAAATAAATGCGGCGGCATCAATACTTAGAGACGTCAGCATTCAAGATTGGGTTGCGAGGGGGATGGCGAGGGGGTCTTGTGATTTTGACACTCATCAAACTACTCAACCCCAAAAACTGCTTTACATGTTTATTTCACGAAAACAAACCACAGAATTCGATTAGAAATCGATTATCTACAGTCTCCAGTGGATACAAATCTTTGAATTTGTATATTTGACAAGATTTGATACAACTAACCATACACCCTGTATGGGTACACCCTGTATGGATAGACATTATTGAGGTAACTCCTCCGCACACTTTCTCACTACACTCGCACTTAAAAAAAAGCGCTGCCATAACTAGTGTAAACGGTGACGGCCTTAAGGGCGGGCGAGCCGCGCTTTCGGTGGCCTCGTGCTTTCGCAATATATGAGCGCTTTTCAATTTTTTAATCCACGATCATTCACGTCATCAAACATCTGCATAAAATCAACAATCATATATGTTTTACAGAAACACTTTCATGCAACCGTTTTAAAATACTCCGGGCCATGAAATAGTATAAAATTCTCGATGCATCGACACTTTTATTTTATGCCTTTAATTAAATAATATCTTTCGGAGTTTCTGCATATTTTCAGATAGAATTACCTCGTCTTCTGTAAACATTTGCAAGCGCGGTTCATGTGTTTCGGGAGAACCGTTGGAAATTATTATTTCATCACGCAGTTAAACGGCTATAAAAAAGTGCGCCAACGTCTTCTTTTTTTTGCTGGACTAGTCTATGAGAATCACGATTTTTTTGCGAGTTGTTATTATGTTATTACAACAGAGAAAATCATTCTTGAACTTAAATGCGTTTGGGTTTTCTTGATGTCACCTGAAATGCGGTTGGTTCCCGCTGATGTCACGATGAGTTCAATTCGTATAAACCCTTAGAAACATACGCTTAAAATTATTTCATGTTTATTTTTGTTAATTGTTTTTTCTTTTTTATAGTAGCAGCAGTAATTGCAATACCTCAATAGTAAGCTCTAAACCTAGTGCTTCTGCACTTCAGATCCATCACTATTATTTTATAGTTACTTTTTTCTTTCATAACTCACGTTTTAATTTCACAATTTTACTTTATTTCCGTTTTATTTCACGCTATCAAATAACAACATGTTTTAGAAATTAAAAATATCAAATAATAGTCTCTGATGTGTCGCAAAAATTATTTTACCTACAGTTGAAAGCAGAAAATAGTAGACAAATTACAGTGTGTGTAAATATACTAACGGACTTGCTCTGTATTAAAAGCGTTAAATTTAAAGGGCCGTTACATTTTCTTGCTAAGGTATCAACCAATCATATAACTGTATTTTGCATTTTAAAGGACGTTTAAATTTTAACAGCCCCTTAAAAAGTTACGGAATACGCCCCTAATATTGTTAAAATTTAAATTTTGTGGCAGTCGTTTATTCTGTTTGACTTTATTTCATTTTATTTTCAGAATTTTTTTTTCCTTCTCTTGATTGGATTTGACTTTATTTTATATTTGAATTAAATTCTCTTTTGTTTACATTTTCAGTTAAAAATTCATGTTAGTTATGTTAGTTTTACAGAATTTTTATTTTAGTCTTACCTTCACCTAATTTCTTGTTGGACTTAAACTTAATTAATTTAATAATTCTTAATGTAATCAACTGATCCATCTTTTGTTTTTTTTTTTTAATCAATTTCGTTCGTTTAGTTTCAATTGTTCGACTATCAATTTATCATCTTTTGTTTCTGTATTTCTTTACTTTGATTTTGCTTGACGTAATATTATTCTTTAATCATTAATTGATCGGTTTTTGTTTTGTTTTTTCGTTTATTCAATCGGACTTCATTTTGAATCTTTGAAATCTCGTCGATTGATCGCCATTTTTGTCAACTCCTTGATATTATTCGACTTTATTTTGTCTATTTTTTTAATTCTTAATTGATCGTCCCCTTTCTGTCAATTCGCCAATTAATTTGACCTATTATCAGTTTTAACCATTTTCATTTTGGTCCTAACTCTACATCATCGTCTTTTATTTTTTTATTTCCCCATTTTACTGTATTTTATTAAATTTTTAACGTAAGCGATCGACCATTGTTTTATCTTTTAGTCGGTTTCATTTATTTCGATTTTATTTTTTAACCATCAATTGATCATCTTGTTTTTGTTTTTTTCTTTGGTCTGATTTTATTTGACATTATTTTTAATTTTTTAATTGCCAATTGATCGTCTTTTGTTTTTTTTTCTCTACTCGATTTAAGTTCATTTTATTTTACGTTTTGATCTCGTCGATTGATCGCGCCGCTTTTGTTCTTTTGCTCTTTTTTCCAATTCTATTCGACTTTATTTATTTATTCTTTTAAGAATTAAGCGATCGTCTCTTTTTAATTAATATTCAGCGATTAAATCTCGGGTTGTAATAAAATTCGTTTGTTTTGACTTGAGTTTTACACAATTTTTATTTTCGTCGACTAATTGGACGATCGTATTTTGTTTTGTTTTTAATCACGTGATCGTTCTTTGTTTTATCTTTTAATCGATTTAATTTATTTCGATTTTGTTTTTTAACTGTCAATTGATCATCTTGTTTTTGTTTTTTTCTGTGGTCTGATTTTATTTGACATAATTTTTAATTTCTTAATTGCCAGTTGATCGTCTCTTGTTTTTTTTTTCTACTCGATTTAAGTTTATTTTATTTGACGTCTTAATCTTGTCGATTGATCGCGCCGCTTTTGTTTTTTTGTTTCTTTTCCGATTCAATTCGACTTTATTTTATTTTATCTTAAGAATTAAGCGATCGTCACTTTTTATTTAATATTCAGCGATTAAATCTTGGGTTATAATAAAATTTGTCTGTTTTGACTTGAGTTTTACATAATTTTTGTCTGTGTCGACTAATTCGTCGATCATATTTTGTTTTTAATCACTTGATCGTTCTTTGTTTTATCTTTCAATCGATTTCATTTGCTTTGTTTTTATTTTTTAATTTAATCCTTTATTTTCTTCTTCCCCATCTTATGTTTTATAAAAATTTTTAGTGCTATCAGCTGATCGAACCTTATTTTATCTTTTGGCTTTGGCAAATCAAAAAAAAAATCTCAAATTCCTTTACTTTAAAATACAAAAAAAATATATCTAGATATGCACTAACGTTTGGAATTAATTATACGGGGTGATTCAAAATAAGTGCCGGGCCCGTGGCCAATCAGAAAAGAAAGTTAGAAGAGTCTTACATAGTAATCAAATTATTAACAAACAGCAATAATTTGCTGCGAGAGCTTTTCACGATCCAATCATATTATGTATCGAACGAGGCGGGCGCTACATGGGACTTTAATCATTTTCTTTTTTTTTTTTTTTAATTCACATTTGTTAATCATTTGGTTGCCATTTAGAGGAGTTTTTCTAATAACTTTTCCTGTTGATATCTTTTAAAGTTAAGCTTTGCTCTTGTCCGAACTTCATTTATAGCACCCTCGCCCCCCTCCCAGATATTATTCCAACTAGTTTGAGATGACGTCACGTATTAATAGAATACCAAAATCAAACTGTTACTAATAATAAAAATTCGTATGGCCCACCGGTCTGGCAGCCACTGTATAACATAAAACAGTATTAAAAGAAACTAAGTTGTAAACAATAAATGAAAGAGTATTCTTAATTATCCATCGTTTCGAGCTCTTCATTAACTTCATATACAGAGTGAAACTCGATGATTGGAGGAAATTTTAAAAACGTTTTCAATATACAGGTTGATACAAAAATATAACACCATTTGTTTTTCTTGTATACACCATTTCAGCATCATAATTCCTACATGTTCACTGCCTGTATAATAAGCTGAATCGCTTTTTCCCTGTTTTATTGTATTTTTATTTTGTATATACTTTTTTTCCCACAGGTACAGTCCTTGCTTACTTGTTCACAGATAATATAATTATCATTTCTTTCTTGTTAACATGATTGGGAGATGCAGTAATGACGGTGATGAATTGTAATTGAAGCCCACAATGGTACTAGTATCATGTCAGACGCAGGACATGCGGCTTGCGCTCATGACCGATGGTTATCTAGATATATTGAGTTGACAGAGACTTGACAGTCCGTCAATGACATCATACATGTCACTTCATGCGGTATTCAGTCATTGTTTCCCCGCTCGCCGCAGCTTATTATACCCGGGGGCGACGGACGGACATGCCTCTTAAAAGTTAAAAGCTGCGGCGCGGCGTTTCATAAATTTCACAAACGACTTTTGCCTGAGTAGTAAACTTTTCTCGGGCGGCGGAGGATAATACAACAGAGTTTTCTTTGAATTAGGTGGGTGGGTATCAATCCATATTTTATGCCCGCTATTAAATAAATTCATCCATTGTCTGACTTGTGGTGTGGAGGAGGTATTATAAAGTTTTGAAAACTGTTTAAAAGAATGCTTTCTTGCTGCTTGCCTGCCTGCGCGGGGTTCTTTTTAAATCGAAGCACTAAAGAAATGTATTCGGAGATTTCAAGTTCACCGGGAAATTTTTATGGTCCCGAGCAGCCCAGCACACCCTGTAGTTAAATTAACAAGTATAATTATTAGAAATCTATAATTGTAAAAAAAATGTGTAGAGGGAGTATATTAAATAATTAAAAAAGAGAAATTAAATTAAAATAAAAAAATGAGATTTAATTTAAATTCGATCATAAAATACAGGGTCTTCGTAATTGATTGTATCAGACGTGTTTGTGACAGTTTGATTTATTACATCGTAGGTCACGTGGGATGCAGGATTATATGAAGAAATGACACTTTGACCTATGTTGAAAAATTTTTTTTTCGTCAACGTCAACATTTAATCATTTCAATTATTTAGCCCCCCCCCCCCCAAATTATAATACGCATACGTGGACCAGTATCATATTAACAGACCGGAAGAGGGAACGTTAAAATGCAATTATTTGCAAGATCTTTGATTCGAGTTTTCTTTATTCGAAGTCGAGTGTACCTTTTCATCAGCAGTGACGATGGGGCCATGCGCGCACCCATATAATGGATCTTGTATGGAGCTTGGCATGTGTGCCTGCCTCCCACCGGTTCTTTGTCAAAGAAAATCTAAAGACTAGCGAATAATACCTAGTAGCTTCACGCAAACCGATGCCTTTGTTACTCAATTGTCCAACACTGTGATATTTGATTGTTATTGCGCCCCATTGTGCCCCATAGATTAGTCGACCGCTCTCGTTAAAACAATGTAAGAATAATTCCATGGCTCACAGTATGGGTGCGAACAGTCGTCGCTCGATTGTTATGTCAGAATCATTAATTATTTTCGTTTTTTTTTTTTTGGTGTGCGGGGGAAATAAAATTATTTTTGTCAAGTATAGATGACAGTTTAATTTAGAAGTCAGAATACAACTTATTACAAGTTTTATTTTGTAAAAGAGAACTTTCTCAACTGTCAGTCAAAAAGCAAAGCAAAAGCATCGATTTGCGTCCATGTTACATAACAGCTATTTTATATATACAGGTATCAGTTTTAGAAAATAAATTTCTCACGCGTTTAACAAAAAATAAAAAAAATAGCGGGGGGGTTACGTACGTTTTGAATGAATGATGCAGCCAGGCAGGAACTTAACGTAACCCAAGGAATCACATCATACATGTATGTGTGTATACCTACCTGTGAGTAGCGGAAATCAGTTTTGGCAAAGTACCCAAACCCAGATGCGTTCAAGAAAAACCGAAGGGGCGCTCAAGATTTATTTTATTTCGCAGCGGCTATCATTCGAACCGCCGCCCGCCGCCCGGTCGTGTTTTATTATTTGTTTGGTGGTTTGTTTTCTTAACAGTATTCAAGTGGAACAATCACGAATAATGAATGAATTGAATGGAGAGGACCACGTGTACGTTAACCGATATTTAATACTCTTTCTTCGGCGAGCGCACACAAATGTCTGCTGCAGTCAATGGTCGCGCCTGTTATCCGCAAATTAAGGATGATGTTACCGATGATTGTGTAAGGCCTCCCGAACAATTCCCTGACAGGTATTTAATTCGATAATGGTTGTTACATGCACCGGGAATGTGATATTTGATATCATTTAGAATTGTATAAATACTGTACGAGGTTGTATTCAAAGATTTTCCCATGGAGGTTAAGTAATTGGAGGAGTAACAAGCAAACAGATTCGTTCTGCCATACTAAAGGAACGCGGTTGGACCGTTTTTCAATAACACACTGGCATCCTCCATTTACTTAACCTCGATGGATTTTCCTCTCGCGAACATACTATATAGTAGAATCTTCATAATTCATTGTATCCAAGGTGGCCAAGTCGAGCCTGATCGTTATACACTTGATTGACAGAAGTGTAGCAGCATTAAATTTAGTTACTTACTAATTTTCACAACAGTAGTTTGGATCTATATAGAACAGAGGTTTCGAATGGATCCCTTGGGGTTTATGGGAGTTATGAATTCTTGTCTGATGGACGCCTATCAATGGTTTATTTAAACGATGCAGTATCGTATACGAATAATATTAAATGAATTTGAATTAAACATTGTACGGCGATGAACATAGAAAACGGAAACTAGTTTTTCCTAAATGATTTGCTGCTTTAAATGACAGCTCTACGTTTATGCTGTAACATCGTAATAATCAAATTCATTCGTCGACTGAAATAAAAATCACGTAAAATCCAAGTTAGATCGATTTGAAAACGCTCAGATTGTGAACGGAACCGGTTTAAGTGAATTGAAAACTCTGGAAAGATTGAGTTATCATCAGATCAGATAGAGAGAAGATACTAGGCGAAACAGAGGCAGGTCACCTTCTGGAAAACCACGACCTATTTCATCAAAAGCTGATAATAAACACTTGTAAGACCTTCGAAACGTAACAGCCACGAAATTATCGTCTAATTTAAATGGTCATCATCATGCAAATGCTCTGAGTGGATCGAACCGGTGGAAGTGAATCGAAAACGCTGTTAAGATAGAGTTATCATCAGATCAGATAGCGAGAAGATACTGGGCGAAACAGAGGCAGGCCACCTTCTGGAAAAGCACGATCTGTTTCATCAGAAGTTGAAGATAAAACACTTATAAGGCCTTCGAAATGTAACATCCCCGAAATTATCTATTTTCCAATTTAAATGGTAATCATCGTGTAAAGGTTAGGAGGTAGTACCGTCGAGGATGTCTTCGGGAGAATAATTTTTTGTTGGCGTACAGCGTAGCTATCCACCTATCCAATCGATGACTGGGAGGCTTAAGATCTCTTAATAATGGGCAATTGCATTGGTTTGAAAGAAAGTATTTTCGAAGAATGAGTTCAAGTTTGAGATGTTTGGATCTAAGAGAGAGTTTGATGTACCGACATCTACCAAGGAATGTGGATTCCTCATGATTTGGGGATGGTTCACAGCACTGTTGCGACAGCTGTTTCTGGACAAATCTGTAGGAAACTTAAAAACAACTTATAACTTGAAATTCTACAAAAGAAATTGTAGGTATAATTCTGAGAATGTAAAATAACTTGTAACCTGATATACCGTAAAATATTGCAGATACTAAGAATAACAGAATGTAATAAAGATAAGTGATTTGGTGTAAAACTATTATATTATTTAACCAATTAATAATCTGGTACTTTGTCGATGGTTTTAAGTTATAGGGTAGATAGACAGCAGTTATAAAACAAAACTCTTCACTTGTTCACTACACCGCCGTATATTCAAAACACAAGATTTAAAATAACAATGTAAACAAATGTTGTAATCAAAACTACGGCGAGTATATAATAAACTTGAGGACGTTTTCAATTTTTTTTTTCTTATCCATTAACGGTTCTCGAAACTTTTGAACTGCAGTATATGCATACATGCGTTTGCGAAAATGTGAAACGCTCCGGCGATCGTTGCTTTAAATAAGGAAAGCTTTTAGAATGTGAAACTTAACCAATGACGAAGTCGTCGGGTGGTTACGAGCAAAATTGTTACAGTAGCGTCGCGACGGTGCCATTGGCGAGGTTGCCGCCTATCAGCTCATTCGCAACACAGTTGCGCATAAAGTTGCTGTCGAAAGCTCATATTCGTACAGAGGATTCATCATAACATCATAACATACAATAAACTAACGACGTCGGGCTTACATAAAAATGTATGAAAAGAAAAAAATACTCCTACTATTTTATGATCTTAGTTAATCAAACACTTACTTACAAAGGTCTTGTGCGAAATGCAATGCAATTATTAATAATTACAAGAGCCCTGGAATGTGGTAACTTCCTTAAAACTATGTAGTGAAATAAACATGTTGGTCTTAGATTATTTCTGCAAAGATTATTTTATGCCCTTTAAAAATACTTCCTATTTGCTTTGCTTGGATCTCGCAGATTTAAGTCGGAAAATAAATACAATTTCTTTTGCAAAACTAATATTTAATGTACCTAAGTACGTACTGTTTTAATTAAATCGCTTATAACTAGTGGTCGGCATATCAATGATGCTATTACAACCGGAAGTTACTCCACTTACCCGACGTATAAAGATTCGTCTGAGATTGACCTTAAAAATTCAGGTTTTAGGCATGATATTCCGCTAATACAATTTAAGAGGAGGTTACAAGGAACTAATACTGTAATGCCTACGAATAATGAATTTATAAAATGATGATCTTTCGATGAAAATTCCGATTTTCTCAATTGACCTCAAAAATCCCTCCAAAACGGGATCAACCTGGTCATCTGGCAACACTGGTTGTATTCCACTTATTTAGAAATAAAATGCTGCATTGCCAACTTGATTATTCTTGATCACTTTGTAGCTGACATTTATGGAAGAATTTTTGCTAACTTAGTTTACAGAATCTTTATTTGAATTTCTATTATTTTTGCAAATATTATTTCATTCTCCATAACTTATTCCTTTTAAATATTTAGTTAGATGGCAGCACTGCCAGATATTTCTTCTTCTTTTTTTTCTAATATTTACTTTTTCTGCATTTACTCTGAGCGAATTATAATTAATTTCAAATTTTATTAGTATATTTAACTAATAATGTTAAAGTTTTAATTTTGTGACAATCTTTCATTCTGTTTGCCTTTATTTTATTTTATTTATTATTATTATAAACCTGCCGTCTTTTTCCTTTTCTTGATTCGGTTTGACTTTATTTTATAGTTGAATTTGATTCTCTTTTGTTGAAATTTTGATTTAAAAATTCGTCGAAGTTCTTGATTCAATCTGATTTATGTTAGTTTTATGATTTTTATTGTAATTCCTTATTCGACTTTAATTAATTCAATTTTTAATATAATCAACTGATCAACCTCTATTTTTTCTTTTAATCAATTTAATTTCTTTATTTTTTTTATTCTCTATCAATTTGGTATCTTTTGTTGCTATTTTCTTTTCTTTCTTTTGTTTCTTTTTTTCTTTAGTTTGATTTTGTTCGCCATAATTTTATTGTTTAATTATTTATTTATTGATTTTTATCTTTTTCGGACTTTATTTTAAATCCCTTAAATCGCGTTGATTGATCGCCATTTCTGTTTCCTTTTTTATTTGATTTTGTTTTTTTTTTTTTAATTATTTTAATTGATCGTCCCTTTTCTGTAATGTCCACAGATTTTTTTGGATGATAATGACAAAATTCATCAATCGATTTGACTTACTGCTAGTTTTAACAATTCTCATTTTTCATCATATTTTATTTTTTTATTCCCCCATTTTATTTTCTTTTTATAAAATTTTTAACGTAATCAATTGATCGACCTTTGTTTTATCTTTTGATTGGACTTTTTATTTTTTAATTATCGATTGGTCATCTTGTTTTTTTTTGTTTTTTCTTTGATTTGATTTTATTGGACAAGATTTTATATTTTTTAATTGCCAATTGGCCGCCCTTTGTTCGTTTTATTACTCGATTTAAATTTATTTTATTTTACATTATTTAAAACTTGTCAATTTATCGCGCCACTTTTGTTTTTTTTTTTTTTCTAATTCTATTCGACTAAATTTAATTTTTTTGTTATTAAGTGATCTTTTTTCTTTACTATTCACCGATTAAATCTTCGATTGTGATAAAATTCGTCATTCATATCGATTTGACTTGAGCTTTACATAATTTTTATTTTGATCGACTAATTCGACGATCGCATTTTGTTTTTGTTTTGTTTCTTGTGTTTTTAATCACTTGATCGTTCTTTGTTTTATCTTCTAATCGATTTAATTTGCTTTGTTTTATTTTTTAACTATCAATTGATCATCTTGTTCCTTTGTTTTTTCTTTGGTTTTGAATTTTATTTGACAGGATTTCTATTTTTTTAACTACCAGTTGATCGCCTTTTGTTTTTTTAACTCGATTTAAATTTATTTAATTTTACATTTTAATCTCGTCGATTGATCGCATCACTTTTGTTCTTTTTTAAAATTCATTTTGACTTTCGATTTTATTTTCTTAATAATTAAGCGATTGAGTTTTACGTAGTATTTGTTTTGGTCGACGAATTCGACGATCGTCTTTTGTTTTTTTGTTTTATTCGCTCCAAATCATCTTCAACCTTTTCTCATTCGATTTAACATTATTTTACTAGCTTTTGTTCGAACTTACTTAATTTTATAGAATTTTTACTTTCGTCTTATCTTCATCGCCGATTTATTTGACATGATTTTATTTCTTAATTGTTAGTTGCTCGTCATTCGTATTTTTTTTTTGTTTTACTCGGTTTGAGTTTGTTTTACTTTATCTTACTACTTTTTTAATAAAACATTCAGGTGGACCAAGCAAGAGTTTATAACTCCAACCCCTAAAAGACCACTAGACGTTCATCGAACCCCCGGCCGACCCTTAATCAATGAATCAAAGAAAAGTAAACGATTCGATAGCGAAATAAATCGTTTACACTACTTGATCGTCATAAATATTTGCAAAAAAAAATACATACTGAAGCCGGTTTTACAAAATTAAAATAACGCCAAATATTCTTGGGAGTCCGTTTACCTTGCACCCGATGGTACAGTCGCGAGCATTAAATTCCGGTCGTCACTGTCAATCAGAACGTCAATCGTAATTCCAGAAATTTTCTTGTGTTTTGCCAAGAAAGTGTCGAAAATAAATTAAATATTTAAGAGATTATTCCCAGAATTCAAAATTAGGATACGAGTCTTCCTATTTTTAATCAAATACATACAAGTTCGGTGCCGGCCTTTGACAATCTGTTACAGTCGATTTTGCTATTACGCATTTATTTCCGATTCGGCTAAGAACTGGCAACGTTGCTACTGGACGCTTACCGGCAACGCTCGGCGTTGTGTCATCTGGCAACGCTGTAACATTCGCGGCAGGAAGCGATTCTTTCAAATTAATAATTTCTTATTGGTGTTTAATCTCCGTCTTCTGACGTCATAATTTTCCCATTGGTTTGGCCATTTTGTGTAGTCTATAAAACGGAAATCATCTTCTTCAGCGGCCATTGTGTATTACGGGCATTCCTTCTTCTGACTCGGGCGAGGGCAGACGCATATTCAGTGCTATCGACGGTTTGTGTTTGTTTAAACAAAACCACTTTTCTACGGATTTTCCGGAAGCAAATATCTCTCTCGAGTCTTGTGGAACGTTTATACGTTCACGTCCAACGAGTTTGCTAAGTAGCAGAGTCGTTTGTTTGTTGATGGTTATTGTTACTGATTGCATTAGTATTAGTACTGAGCGTTGGTATCAGTTCCCGAATGGGTATGTGAACATTTCGAATACGAAACGCACCTGTGTTTGAATCGCTGGACTCCGTTGCGACATTAGAGCGAGACAGACATCTGGAGTTGGACCGCCGTTGGCAGCATCGCTGATTGAAAATCGTCTTGGAACGAAGCGGCGCCTACCAACTAGTGACATCTTACGCTTCTCGCAGGAACTGGAGCTCAGCTGAGCGACAAAGAGTGACGTATACCATTATTATTTTGATTCGAATTGCATGCCGACTATTTTACCGGACACGAAAGCAACTTACGTATTTAATAGTTCGTAACTTAGTTTAATATTTAAGTAACGTCTACGTAAATTTCGTGGTGTCTTTGGAGCACCGATTGTGAGGTCAGATCTGTCCATCCCGCGTATTATGGCTATCATTTAAAGTTTTGATAGGTTACAATTTAAACATTGTTAAATTTTGTTCAACTAGTGTATGTGTGTGTCAATAAACACCGTATCACTGAACGTGTTTTGCTTATGTTAATCTCCTACTTTGAACGCATCAAGAGAGGAAAAATCTCCTGGAGAAAATTGAGAATACTTCAAGCGCGCACATTGAGGCCTTGGGAAAGCATCAAAGTGTGTTTGACAATTGGGAAGGTAATTCCCTGGCGCCCTATTTGTTTATATTTAGTTACCCCGCCCATTCTCCACCAAGTTCAGCCGTGGCAACCAGTTGTCCAAAGACAACGCTATCTGTTACCAGTATTACGATGTTGGAATCCAGGAGTATTAGCTTTTAAATCTTTTGGTGGTAACAAATCAATGACGGCCGAAATTTATTACTCGCAATAGTACATCGATCCCTTGCAGGTGTTCATCGACCCCCGAAGGGTCGCTATCGATCCCGCTGGGAACCCCTGGTTTAGTGTCTGGTTTCATTACATCAGTTAGTATTGCGGATGTGATACTGTGAGACCCCAGGGACCGCTTGCTCGAATCGAGGGAAGAAAGTCGCAGGAGAAAGTGACGTCAAAATGACGTAGGCTCTCATACTAAACTGTATAAATTGTAAGAGAATGACGTCATTTTGACGTCACGTTCTCTTGCGAGTTTCTTATTTAGAACTCGCATCTCCCTATTTTTAATCAAATACTTACAAGTTCGGTGCCGGCCTTTAACAATCAGTGACGACCGTAATTTATTACTCGCGATAGTAGATCGATGCCTTCCAAGTCTTCATCGACCCCGAAGGGTTGCTATCGATCCCGCTGGGAACCCCTGGTTTAGAGTCTGGTTTCGTTACTTCAGTCAGAATTGCGGAGGTGACACTATGAGACCCCAGGGGCCGCTTGCTCGAATCGAGGGAAGAAACTCGCAGGAGAAAGTGACGTCAAAATGACGTAGGCTCTCATACTAAACTGTATAAATCGTAAGAGAATGACGTCGTTTTGACTTCACGTTCTCTTGCGAGTTTCTTCCTTCGATTCGAGAATGACGTAGGCTTTTATACAAAACTGTATAAATCGTAAGAGAATGACGTCATTTTGACGTCACCTTCTCTTGCGAGTTTCTTCCCTCGATTCGAGAATGAGGCCCCAGGGATACAACAGATATTCTTCTTAAAAGGATGCAGTACCATACCATACAACAGATATTCTTCTAAAAAGGGTGTAATACCATCTAAGATATTTCTTAAATGAAGAAATGAGAATTCGAAATGTCACGTCAATTTGGCAGAAGTGAACCTACAATGTGGAGATGCACCTGAAGCAACTTGATGACGTCTCCTTAGTTTCTACCTACATACCCCAACGTGTCTAATGCAAATGAAGATTGTGATTTGTGTGAAGCAAAAATATTTGATTTTATTTTTTAGTAATTATGTGTAGGTAACGCTCTGTGTGGAAGAATTAAAATGGGCATTACGTCATGAAGCGTGAAAATTATGAATCCGAAATCACTCCTAGATTTCGATGTCACCTGCAAACCCTTTCAATAAATAAAATTTTTATGCAGAGACCTCACGTGAACGTGACTCGAACAGACAGGAAGTCCTTGTTTCGTTAACTGACGATACGGTGGTCAGCAATCGCGAAATGCAAGGGTTATTACTGGGGGCCTGTGGACGACATTGACTAGTGGCCGTTGGACATCGGTGGCGAGGTGGACCTTCATTGCTACGCTCATTTTTAAACTTTTCTGCCAACCGCACCGTACGCGTTTATTCAAATTATATTCGTTTTTTAGAATCACATGAGATTTATGTTGGTCAGGCGACTGATGTTCGAGATAGTGTGTATTGTTCGCTTTACTGGTTAAAATTAGTCCGTCCGAGCCCTTTTTTTTTTTTCATTTATTATTTTTTCATTTCAGTCGGACCCGGTTTATTTATTTTTATGTGTTTTCCCTTCGGTGCCGACGACGCCGACTGTAATAAATAAAATAGAATTTCAAACATAACATCATCTATGATCCTTTCAAGATATAAAATTACTTGCTTACTTACCCGTTCGTATAAAAATTTTAATAAAAAAAAACACTGAACAATGTTAATTAACACTCTCACTTATTCACATTAGGAAATATTGTTAGCAAGCAATAAAAACAAAAGTAAATTTAAAACGTACTCACCGCGCTGCAACCCCCTTATCAGGAACTCGACGTGGAACTGAAAAATAAAACAAAAATAAACGAAATTGCCAAATAAAAGGCTTATTCGTAATACTTACCCCACCTTTTATCGAAGCGTGCCGTTCTACTTGCCGCTCGCCTGGAACCAACATCGCGTCGTACACAACACCGCACTGGTCACTGAAAAATAAAAAATAAAATAGTGTTAATAAATAAATTTAGAAAGTGGAGATAAGAAGCGCAATCTCTCGGAAGACAAACAAAGCAGCTGACTTTTACCATCCAGGGTCAGCTGATTTGATCCACGTCACATACGGACATTCCAAACGTCCAAAGAGCATTAAAAAATGTTTTTGGAACAGAAAGAAAAGCGTACGACAAGTGACGCCCTCTGGTGTTAAAATTATCGCGATTTTGAAATCTTTTGGTTATGAGAAATCATGGCCTGCTTTACTAGAACACGTTCTTAGCGCGAATTGGACAGGCCTTTCATGACGTATCCATTCAGCCAGCAGTGTTACCACCCGTCAAAAATACGTAATTTTGTTTTGCGTGATCTTCTTCTGTTCATAAAAAAGTCAATACAAAAATTATTTCCGCTATCCGAATTATAGCGCTTCGTTAATAAAAAAAATAATAATTACAAAAAAAAATCTTTTCTCACGGAATTACAGCGCCATCTACGAGAGAGTGAGAATTTCAATCGAACTTACAGCGTCATCTATGCGAGCGAGACACACTGAGGAAGACTTTTGTTTGTTATGTTTGTTCTGACACTCTGCAAATTATGAATTATGAAAAATAAAAGAATCATTTCAATTTATGTTTCAATTGAAATCTCAGCGCCATCTATGAGACGCAGGAGGAACTAAATAAAACCGCTTTATTCGTTAACAGGATCGGACGAAAGCAAGAAATTAAGGCGCCATCCGTCGATGGGCGACGAAAATCAGCAATTGCAAATCATTTACAATTACGTAATTAATTAATTTTAATTAAATTCGCGCAGAGACATTCAAGTTCTTGATCTTACATTAAATGATAACTGGATTTTTCTTTGACTATGATGGGCGCAGCGAATTTCTTTTTTTTTATAAAGAATAAGCATTTCTCTTCCTAAAACTCATATTGTTTACGCACTGTTCATTTGGGCTTCTTGTTTAACGAAGATTTAAATATTCAAGAACGCAGACTGCCTGCGGGATTTGAGACATTTTTAATTCAGATTCAGTTCAAACTTGTCGAGGTCAAGCGTCAGTTTGGAAGTTAAATTTGACAGCCTCAAAACGTCAGTGGTGTTGTCAGTTAATAAATAAATTTAGAAAGTGGAGATAAGAAGCGCCATCTCTCGGAAGACAAACAAAGCAGCTGACTTTTACCATCCAGGGCCAGCTGATTTGATCGACGTCACATACGGACAGTCCAAACGTCCAAAGAGCATTAAAAAATGTTTTTGGAACAGAAAGAAAAGCGTACGACAAGTGGTGCCGTCTGGTGTTAAAATTATCGTGATTTTGAAATTTTTTGGTTATGAGAAATCATGACCTGCTTTACTAGAACACGTTTTTAGCGCGAATTGGACAGGCATTTCATGACGTATCCATTCAGCCAGCAGTGTTACCACACGTCGAAAATACATAATTTTGTTTTGCATGATCTTCTTCTGTTCATAAAAAAGTCAATACAAAAATTATTTCCGCTATCCGAATTATGGCGCTTCGTTAATAAAAAAAAATAATAATTACAAAAAAAAAATCTTTTCTCACGGAATTACAGCGCCATCTACGGGAGAGTGAGAATTTCAATCGAACTTACAGCGTCATCTATGCGAGCGAGACACATTGAGGAAGACTTTTGTTTGTTTTGTTTGTTCTGACACTCTGCAAATTATGAATTATGAAAAATAAAAAAATCATTTCAATTTATGTTTCAATTGAAATCTCAGCGCCATCTATGAGACGCAGGAGGAACTAAATAAAACCGTATGGGTGCTTTATTCGTTAACGGAATCGGACGAAAGCAAGAAATTAAAGCGCCATCTGTCGATGGGCGACGAAAATCAGCAATTGCAAACCATTTACAATTACGTAATTAATTAATTTTAATTAATTTAGCGCAGAGACTTTGGATCGTGACTACTCTATGCTATTTTTACAACGAAAAGGAAAAGATAGGAGAATGCGTAGAAAAAAATTGCCTTTCGAAGTAATTTTAAGCCATATTAATCTAATGTGACCATAGAAATTAATTTCGGCAAGGCGGGACAACCCAAACCAACACGACCCATAAAACAACTTCGCTTTTAAAAAAGTATTCACCAATAAAAAAATCAAAAAACAAATGAGAGTGAGCGGGGGACGACATTTTTGTACAGAATTAAAGCAAGGTATTAGTTTTTAAACATTAAAACATTGCAAAACAAATTGAAATAATAAATTCAGAAGCATGTAGAACTTCATTCTAAGACCAAATCGTCTTGGCATTATTACATTATTAAGTAACAAAATAAATAAGATTATATAAATCGTTAACCCTAACATGTAAATAAACTAATAAAGAACTTAATTTATGAGCTGTCACGCCTGTCACTAGCCGAACAATTAAGCAGTTAATATTTTTTTTTAAACTCTAACTACACTGTTTTAATTTACAATTAAGGTCCGGTCTTATAAACGTAAAATAAATTTACTATACAGTTTAATGGGAAGAGAGAGATGGAAGAGGGAACTTAATGCCTTAGTAACAATTGTAAATACAATGGTTATTGAGGCATTAAACCGTAGAGTAAATTTAACTTGCGTTTACAATACCGGGCCTAAGCGAGTTTATTAGAGACAAACGGAATAAAATTTACTAACTGTAATTTATTGGGGAGTGCAAACGCTATTCGTTTACCGCCGAATTGTCCGTGCGCAGGCATCTCCGAACAAACGAACAAAAACGCGTTAAGCAGAGCCGGCTTTTTCTTGTAGTTTTGTTCCGTGAATCACAACCATAGAAAACTTGACTTCTTTTAATTATTAGAACGCTTTTAACATCGCCAGAAGGTAATATTATATCGACAAGAGAATCTTTATAAGTTTTATTGTAAAGAACAAAGCAATTCGGAATTATATATATTTTTTTTTCAATCAATAACTCGACATAATTTCAAGTTCTTGATCTTATATTAAATGATAACTGGATTTTTCTTTGACTATGATGGGCGCAGCGAATTTCTTTTTTTTTTTTATAAAGAATAAGTATTTCTCTTCCTAAAACTCATATTGTTTAAGCACTGTTCATTTGGGCTTCTTGTTTAACGGAGATTTAAATATTCAAGAGCGCAGACTGCCTGCGGGATTTGAGACATTTTTAATTCAGATTCGGTTCAAACTTGCCGAGGTCAAGCGTCAATTTGGAAGTTAAATTTGACAGCCTCAGAACGTCAGTGGTGTTGTCAGTTAATAAATAAACATCATTGCGCAGAGTGTATTAAAGAAAGGGCCGAGAGATTCAAAGAAAAGGTAATTTTTGAGCAAATACTTTCTATAGTATATTGTTGCATTGCATTCGAATTGATCGCCGGGCAAAAGCAGGGGGTTCACAAGACACTTAACCTGCATTCTTTCGTGCTGCGATTTAATTGACAGAATTGAATGCAACAAACCTGGTTTGATCTATACACAAGTTCGAAATAGTGCAGTTCTAATTACAATAAATCAATAAGCAATTGAATACCTCGAATGCAACGGCCAAGAGAATCATTAAAAACATTTTTAATTTAAAAAAAATTTGTTGCAAATCGTTTTTGATTGCAGTGAATCCCTCGAGCAGCCTCTGTACAGCTGTTTCGGCCCTATTTGGCGCTTGATCAGCAGGAGCGTAGCTCGGGAGTTTCATTGCAGACTAAGACGACTTGACCAAGGATATTCGCAAACGCTGTGTTAGCTCAAAAAGCGACCGTGGGATGTCGCTGTTTAAGATATTCTTTAATTTTAAATAGATAAAAGAGCGACATCTTACGATCGCTTTTTAACCTGACATAGGGCTGAAACAGCTGTACTCAAAATTTTCACTTCAATCAAAAACGATTTGCAACAAATTTTTTTGATTTTAAAGTTTATAATAAAGAGAGATCATCAAGTATGAGTGTTTGAGTTGGCAATATGTATAATTAATAGCGTTTTTTTAGTCTACTGTTTGCAACACTGCAATCATGAGTGTTTTGTTGATTTATTTCACAGATTTGTAGGTTATGGTTGCGGCAAGTAGATGAGCGAACTGGTCAGACTAAACCACGTGTTCACATTTCCCCAATCGCTGATCAAGTCTGGTCAAGTAGTTTGATCTGAGCGTTGACTTGACGATTTCGTGCTCTTTGATCATTGACTTAACTCAACTTATATCCGGCGTATACTTTGATTTTTTTTTATTTGAAAATAGCTAATGACGTCTGTTAATAATGGCGGCTGTCATTGTCAAATCTCAGCAACCGGAATTTATTCCGTTCGTGCCACTTTAAAATAAAATTCAGCATTGCCAACTCATATACAGTCATTCTTGATGACTTTGTCTATTTGAATGAACGGTGAGGAGAAAGCCATCTTACGTTTACGGTAAAATTAATGAAAAGCTTAAGTAGCGACGTCCTGTGACCGCTTTCTGACCTAACACCCCTTGACAATAAAGGCGCGACTAGTAATAACAACCGAACGGAAATGAATTACGAAGTTTGTCAATTAAAATTAATTTAACTGAATAATAAATGTCTTACAATCTTTTCAAAATAAAAAATAAAACGCACATCTTATACAATTTTTTCTTTTTCCTGAAAATACCGGGTGATCAAGGGAATTCATGATTAGAGGAGGCTGTGATCGGTGCTATTTTATGCTGTGTGGTTGGATACGATGAGAAATAAATAATAAGTTGACAGTTGAGGTTATGCTCGTGCTTTATACATCTTTGTTTTGTTATTTCATTTTGCAGGGATGCTGGTTTAAACCCTTTTTTAGAATGTTAGGGGGAGTTCCACAAGACAGATCCGTTTATTATCGATCATAACAAAAAATAACAACTGTCACAATTCTTACACTTAAAATTTTTTATTTCAAACCGTCCAAAGCTTGTGTTGCCAACTTTTCGGAAAATATCACAGCCAGCTCTAATTCAAATTTTAAATTCCTTTGATCGCAGGGTACTATAATGCACGACAGCCTGAAAAGTACTAGAAATCATTAATTTGTATTTGCTGTAATGAAAACATATTTTCTATTACTCATTCCCGTTAATTAAAAAAAAGGAAATAAATACCTACCTTTACGAATTTAGCAATATTAAGTATACCCCGTGACTTTAATTTTAAATTAAATAAGATTTAAAGCTCAAAAAAATTAGTTTCATGGTACAACACAAATAAACGTTGCTCAATTTAATACTTTTATGTTTATATTTGTTGTTAATCTTTTTTTTATTTACTTCAATTCACGTTGCCTGTTAAAGATTCCCTTTTAAGTCGCAACGTAATAACTCGAAATAAATTAAATACTGCAAAGAAATCAAAAATTTCCGTTCCTAACGAGCGATCAAACGACGAAGAGAAACGTTGATTTTTAAATCGTGGTCTTACTAATTACGTTTAGTTATGTGGCGACCTCTTGGGACGAAACGCTTAATGAATAGCTTAACATCTACAGCGAGCTACATCTTCCATTCGACCATTCCACATCCATCCTATAAATGCGTTCCAAGAAACGTTGCATTTTACAGAAATCTGGAAATTGTGGTCAAATATTTGAATACTATCCAAGAGCAGATCTCTTTATTTATTTAAGGAAAACCGTAAGAGAAAAAGACAAGTAACATCATCATGCAGTATCCTGTATCTGTAAACTGTAATCGTCTCTACATTAAAAACGTAGAGTATCATTTTTATTATTATTAGAAATATAGCAGGAAGGAATAAAAGAAATTTCAATCAAGAAAGAAAAAGATGCGAAGACGGAAAAACGAATAAAAAATCGCCCGCGTGGGATAACAAAAAACAGAACAAACAAAGTAATAAAAGAGGTATGAAAGGAACAGCAATAAAATAAAATACAAGGACCCAAAAAAAGTAAAGTAAAAGAAGCCACTAAACGAAGAACAACAATTTTCTGTTGCAAGAAATGCGTCGAATTAAAACACACTGTGAAAAAAATTAATATTACAATGAAAAAAAAAACGAAAAGAAAAAATGGAGGACGAAATACAGCGCGCAAAATAAAACATCACAACCGGGATGGACACGAAACAAGAGAATAACGAACAAAAAATGAAAACCAGAAAGAAATCGTGTGAAAACCCGTTCAGAACACGAAAAGAAATACATAGTATGAAGGCGTAAATAAATAAATAAAGTTTATTTGATCATTACAAGAACAGACAAAAAATTAAACAAAATAAGATCGGAGAAAAAAATAATATAAATAAATATATAAACAAAAATTAATATTATGATAAAAACAAACAAAAAGAAAAAGAAATGCAGCGCGCAAAATAAAAGATTACAACCGAGATGGACAAGAAACAAAAAAATAACGAACGAAAAATGAAAACTAGAAAAAAATCGTGTGAAAACCCAATTCGTTAAGAAATCGAAAAGAAATACAAAGTATGAAAGCGTAAAGAACAGAAGAAAATTAAACAAAATAAGATCGAAGATTAAGATGAATAAAACCGAACGAAAGAATCTCCAGACGAAAAATTTAAAAAAAAACCAGTAAAAAACAAAAGACGACTGTAAAAGAAGCGCCGATCAACAAGATGTGAAAAATCAATTTGATAAAAATGAATTATTAAAGAAAAATGCGAAAGTATGAAATAAATTTTCAAAAAAACAAAAGGAAAATTACCAGGAAACTGAGATACACAAAAAAATGAAAATCGACCAACGAAAATAGGAAAGCCAATTCGATTAAAAAGAAGAATAAAGCGACCTGAAAACAGAAAAAAAAGAGAACAAAAGCAGATTGGATAAACAAAAAAAAATTAAAAAAACGCAAATCTCCGACCGAAAACTTTAACTTTTGCACAAAATAAAACAAAAGAGCGGTGAATGAAATGCAAAAAACATCGATTCCTTAAAACAAAAAGGAAGAGAATGAAGAAAATATGAAACGAACAAAAAAGAAATTAAACAATATTCTCGTTATATAAAACCTACAAATTAAGAAATAAAGTTGCAGCGTGGACAGTCAAAACTGATCACAACATGGACAGTCAAAACTGATCACGCTGTATATTTTTTTGCCTACAGTAAAACGTCCGTGTATTATTTTTAAACGAACAGGCGTGCGCGTTATTAAAATTGTTTATAGTTTTTCAAGGTAGGTATGCAATTCAATAATTTTCTCTATTAAGGCAGATGAAAATTTAAAAATTAAAAAATGAAATAGTGATCTATCCATAAATTCGTAGAATTAAAACAAACTGTGAAAAAATTAATAATTAATTTGATACGATAAAAACAAACGAAAAGAAAAAGAAATGAACGACAAAATGCAGCGCGCAAAATAAAAGATCATAACCGGGATGGACACGAAACAAAAGAATAACGAACAAAAAATGAAAACCAGAAAAAAATCGTGCGAAAACGCAATTCGTTAAGAAAACGAAACGAAATACGTAGTATGAAAGGGTAAAGAATAGGAAAAACTTAAACAAAATAAGATTGAAGATTAAGATGAATAAAAACGAGCGAATGAATCTCCAGACGAAAAATTTTAAAAAAAAACGTTAAAGAACAAAAGAAGCGCCGGTCAACAGAATGTGAAAAAAGAACAAAAGGAAAATGCGAAAGTATTAAATCAATTAAAAAAAAAAATTACCAGGAAACTAAGATGCACAAAAAATGAAAATCGACGCACGAAAATAGGAAAGCCAATTCTATTAAAAAGAAGAATAATGCGGCCTGAAAACAGACAAAAAAAGAGAAGAAAAGCAGATTGGATAAACAGAAAAAGAAATTAAAAAACGCAAATCTCCGGCCGAAAACTTTAACTTTTGCACAAAATAAAACAAAAGAGCGGTGAAAGAAATGCAAAAAACATCGATTCCTTAAAACAAAAAGGAAGAGAAAGAAGAAAATATGAAACGAACAAAAAAGAAATTAAACAATATTCTCGTTATATAAAACCTACAAATTAAAAAACAAAATAGCACCGTGGACAGTCAAAACTGATCACAACATGGACAGTCAAAACTGATGACGCTGTATACTTTTTTTGCCTACAGTAAAACGTCCGCTTATTATTTTTAAACAAACACACGCGCGTGTTATTAAAATTGATTATAGTTTTTCAAGGTAGGTATGCAATTCAATAATTTTTTCTATTAAGGTAGATGAAAATTTAAAAATTAAAAAATGAAATAGTGATCAATCCATAAATTCGTAGAATTAAAACAAACTGTGAAAAAATTAATATTTGATACGATAAAAACAAACGAAAAGAAAAAGAAATGAACGACAAAATGCAGCGGGCAAAATAAAAGATCACAACCGGGATGGCCACGAAACAAAAGAATAATAGTAAAAGGGTAAAGAATAGGAAAAACTTACACAAAATAAGATTGAAGATTAAGATGAATAAAAACGAGCGAATGAATCTCCTGACGAAAAATTAAAAAAAAAACAGTAAAGAACAAAAGAGGCGCCGGTCAACAAAATGTGAAAAAAGAACAAAAGAAAAATGCGAAAGTATAAAATCAATTAAAAAAAAAAACAAAAAATATTACCAGGAAACTGAGATGCACAAAAAAATGAAAACCGACGAACGAAAATAGGAAAGCCAATTCTATTAAAAAGAAGAATAATGCGGCCTGAAAACAGACAAAAAAAGAGAAGAAAAGCAGATTGGATAAACAGAAAAAGAAATTAAAAAACGCAAATCTCCGGCCGAAAACTTTAACTTTTGCACAAAATAATACAAAAGAGCGGTGAAAGAAACGCAAAAAACATCGATTCCTTAAAACAAAAAGAAAGAGAAAGAAGAAAATATGAAACGAACAAAAAAGAAATTAAACAATATTCTCGTTATATAAAACCTACAAATTAAAAAATAAAGTAGCAGCGTGGACAGTCAAAACTGATCACAACGTGGACAGTCAAAACTGATCACGCTGTATACTTTTTTTGCCTACAGTAAAACGTCCGTGTATTATTTTTAAACAAACAGGCGTGCGTTTTATTAAAATTGTTTATAGTTTGTCAAGGTAGGTATGCAATTCAATAATTTTCTCTATTAAGGCAGATGAAAATTTAAAAATTAAAAAATTAAAAATAGTGATCAATCCATAAATTCGTAGAATTAAAACAAACTGTGAAAAAATTCATATTTGATACGATAAAAACAAACGAAAAGAAAAAGAAATGAAAGACAAACTGCAGCGCGCAAAATAAAAGATCACAACCGGGATGGACACGAAACAAAAGAATAACGAACAAAAAATGAAAACCAGAAAAAAATCGTGTGAAAACGCAATTCGTTAAGAAAACGAAAAGAAATACATAGTATGAAAGGGTAAAGAATAGGAAAAACTTAAACAAAATAAGATTGATGATTAAGATGAATAAAAACGAGCGAATGGATCTCCAGACAAAAAAATTTAAAAAAAACCAGTAAAGAACAAAAGAAGCGCCGGTCAACAAAATGTGAAAAAAGAACAAAAGGAGAATGCGAAAGTATAAAATCAATTAAAAAAAAAACAAAAAATATTACCAGGAAACTGAGATGCACAAAAAAATGAAAATCGACGCACGAAAATAGGAAAGCCAATTCGATTAAAAAGAAGAATAATGCGGCCTGAAAACAGAAAAAAAGAGAACAAAAGCAGATTGGATAAACAAAAAAAAAATGAACAAAGACGAATCTCCAGCCGAAAACTTTCACAAAATTTTGCAAAATAAAACATAAGAACGGTGAATGAAATGCAAAAAACATCGATTCCTTAAAACAAAAAGGAAGAGAATGAAGAAAATATGAAACGAACAAAAAAGAAATTAAACAATATTCTCGTTATATAAAACCTACAAATTAAAAAATAAAGTAGCAGCGTGGACAGTCAAAACTGATTCACGCTGTAATTTTTTTTGCCTACAGTAAAACGTCCGTTTATTATTTTTAAACAAATAGGCGTGCGTGTTATTAAAATTGTTTATAGTATTTCAAGGTAGGTATGCAATTCAATAATTTTCTCTATTAAGGCAGATGAAAATTCAAAAATTAAAAAATCAAATGGTGTTTTTTTTGTTTGTTTGTTTTTTTGTTATCGCTCGCTGACTGATAATTTAAATTTATCAAAATTAAAAGTGTTTTGTTACAGCTGAATTCTAAAAAGAAATTATGTGCATATTTAATTGGAGGAATAGCCACGAGAGCAAAAGAATTGGTCGTCATTGTCATTCTTTGACACGGTGAAACGTTTTTCCGTTTCTGTGAAATGTTCGTAATTGTTAAATTACTTGATAATGAATAATTATTATCCAATTATATTGATGTAAAAAAAAATAAACAAGCCTAACATGTTTTAACAATGACGTCTGTGTCTGTAATGGAACCCCCTACCCCCTGCTTACAATACAGGCCAACAAAATTAAAATCAAAAAAGTATTTGCTCAACTTTCTTCCAGTTACAAATCGGAAAATGGGACAACTTCTTGAACAAATTCTTGAACTAATTCTTGACAACATTGTCATTAAGTAAGTAGATTTGCAATTTGTTTATTGATGATTCGATGGTGACGTCGCAGAACGTCACTCCGCCAAGAAGGTAAAAATCGTAGTGGGGAAGCACAAACAGTTTTAATTATTTGGCTTGCGCGTCGCGCGCCGCCGCCGCCGCCGCCGCTGTGATAAGTACAGTAGTGAGTGTACACTAGTAAGTGTGGCGAAGTGAACACAGTGCGCGTCCGGAATTAATTAATTTTCCGCCAGCAATTCGATTATTCCATAAGCGCGCGCCCCCCCCTTAACACGTACATAAATTATGAACGATGAGTGTGAGGCACAGCGCCGAAGAGTATCCGGAACACCTGAACCCGTTCCACTCGAGCAAAAATAGCTTTAAGGAATCGATCCGAGGACTAAGGAATACACTGTAAGTATAGTAAAGTCACCATCGTCCATCAGAAATTCACAAACGCGTTCGAAAATGGATTCCAAAAATGAATCAACGTTTTGCATTAAGTAATAAATTATTCATGCCTCATGTCATGATACTGCACGCGACTGTATTTATTTTTAACATTTAACATGACGTAAACCCCCTTTTTATTCAGATTGCTGCAAAATCACGTGATTTGGCAAAATTAAAAGGGGGCACAATAAAAAAAAAGATGACGTTTTGTTTACTTAAATAATAATCAGCGTTTCGCTATTTGCATTTTTTGATCGCACGGTATTTTTAACTTTCACCACCGCGATTAGATACCATGCGCAAGTAAATGCGGCAGGAATTTCACATGAAACGCGATTATTTCGGAGTTTCTTTTTTAAATTACGTTTGTACTTCATTTATTACTATCATACAGTATTGGCAAACAGTTTTCTGACATCAGTTCATTCTCATTTTGACAGTTGTCAAAGCGAACAGGACCTCATTTTCTAATTAACAAATGGATATTTGTTTTACTGATTAACTTTGACGAAGATATTTTTTTACTTTTCATGCCTCCACCCCCTTTTATTGGTTTTTCTTTTTCTCAAAAAACGACTCCTTGAAACGCGCAACTTTGCTTTTCATTTAACATTTAAATCGCAACCCCTGAAGATATCGGAATAGGCAACCCACCAATTAAATCAGAAACAACTTCGAGCTTTTACAATTTCAGAGTGGAACGGGTTTGCATATTTTTTCTTTTCTTAAATTTTAAGGCGTCACAAACGGATTTAATAACGAATTTTATTCGTAAGGGTCACTATTAATAAACAGACTCTACGTCGACGACAGCAAAGGCGAGATTCCACTGAGGCAACTTGTGACATGCAACGCTATTAAATAAATATCGTCGTTTCTTTTCTCAAAAACCCATCAGATGTTAGTAGAGAAGCTTCCTGAATGTTTATCATCTATTTTAGAGTGATTTCACATTCCTGTCATCATCTGACAAATTCAAAAAATTATAGTTAAGACCTATAACTACCGAGACGATCTGTCAATGAATGATGAAAGAAAGAAAGAAACAAGAATGAGACAAGCTGTTCTAAATAATTGTAGTGAACTATTTGAATCCGAGAAAATCGCGAAATGGCTGACATCTAGTGGGAGTTTCGTGAAGGTCCCTGTAATAAGGAAAACTTTGGAATGGCATTTGGTTAACTCTGAAATGTTTGTTTAGGAGTTCTTTTAGCACGATCATAAAACTATAAACAAAAGGCACTGATGGATCGATTAAAACAGATTATACTGAATAAAATTATTGACGGATCTTTGTTTTCCCTATTAGAAGCGCCATCTGTTGATTTTTCGCGAATACGTAAAATAGTTTCAACTTCCAAACTCAAAATAATGAGGAAAATGCCTACACTATCATGCCCAATTAAAACGATACCGCACAGCAACTTCGTGGCTCTTAGACACATACTAATTCAAAAGGGATACCTGCGAAATACTCCCTTTTAAATGCTTATGAAAGTATCGTTTGCATTGAGCCTGATAGTACTTAGTGTTAGTCCAAATAAAAGTGGCTCAGAAAATAAAATTATTTTTTGGTTATTAGGACAGACATATCGGGCGAAGTAGACCTATTTAGGAAAATACGCAATAATCACGCTGTGACGTCGGAAAATAATTAAAATATAATTAATTAGATTATGTTGAAAACAAGAAACAAATTTTGTACATTTCACATGCTTTGCTCTCGACCCTCTCGACCTTGAGGATGATTTTTTTTTATTTTGAACTTTTGAAATTTCAGTTCGATGCTTCGATTGGTATTATTGAAATTTTCTAAGCCCCAAGGCTTCAAATAATTTAAACTAGTTCTTCAATCAATTTAATACGTATTTAAAATCTACTTTAAAGGCTCCGTCCAACGACTTTTGTTTAAGTAATTAGGTGGGCCATTCATGGTTAGTGCTTAGTCTGGTTGATTGGTTTCAAAATTGTTGTTACCTATTAGGTTTGTTTTTTTTTTCACCTTAGAGTAAGTGCCATGTCATTACTCGACCGATCAAAGATGGACTAAACTGTGTACTAATCTGTTAAGAATTTAACTTGATACTTACTCAAAAGTGAAAACGCCGAGCCTTACATTATTGATAAATTAATGAAGTTGTACTAATTAATTTGCATCTATTAGGATTTAATAACGAATTTTATTCGTAAGCGCCACTATTAATAAACAGACTCTACGTCGGTGACGGTAAAGGCGGGATTCCACTGAGGCAACTTGTGACATGCAACGCTATTAAATAAATATCGTCGTTTCTTTTCTGAAAAACCAGTCAGATGTTAGTAGACAAGCTTCCTAAATGTTTATCATCTATTTTAGAGTGATTTCACATTCCTGTCATCATCTGACAAATTCAAAAAATTATAGTTAAAACGTATAACTGCCGAGACGATCTGTCAACGAATGAAAGAAAAAAAGAAAGAAACAAGAATGAGACAAGCTGTTCTAAATAATTGTAGTGAACTATTTGAATTCGAGAAAACCGCGGAGTGGCTGACATCTAGTGGAAGTTTCGTGAAGGTCCCTGTAATAAGGAAAACATTGGAATGGCATTTGGTTAACTCTGAAATGTTTGTTTAGTTGTTCTTTTAGCACAGTCACAAAACTATAAACAAAAGGCACTGATGGATCGATTAAAACAGATTATACTGAATAAAATTATTGACGGGTCTTTGTTTTCCCTATTAGAAGCGCCATCTGTTGATTGTTCGCGAATACGTAAAATAGTTTCAACTTCCAAACTGTAACAACTTTACCAAAAATCACCGGGCCAACTTGAACTGTGTACATTTAGGGATAAAACGGGCATCCAACAGAAACCCTATAATTTTGATACTGTATTAAGAAAAAAAAAACAAAGAAAAAACTAAATCAACCGCCCTGTATACTGTATTTCGTAACATAACAGTACAAGATATTCCACGTTTATTTTAATATTTCTTTTGATGTCCTCTTCGTCCCAATTTTATTGATTGCATTCTGATTTATTTTTTCAAACCTACTCGTAATACCAATTCGGCGAATTTATTTTCTTAAAAAGAAAAAAAAAACTGTAACTGTATCCGTCCTCAATTCAAATTCATTTCATTTTGAACTCAAATGATTTTAAAGTGAACAGAAAGTTTCATACGGCCGACTTCATAATCAGACTTTAAATTTAAAGTTACTTTAACCTAAAAAAATACATTTGTTTCCCTATTCTTAAAGTGGCGTTAAATTAAAGTTTCCTTAAAGTGTGATTATGAAAACGGCCGTTAAAGGAATAACTTTTTAAAATTGAATCGAACATAACCTCAAAATATGTAATGATGAAATCACACAAATATTTATTTGTTTTACTAATTAATTTTTTTTACTTTTCGTACCTCCACCCCTCCATCGCAAGACTTTGCGTTCGCACTGTATAATACAATCTTTCTAATTTTAATACTTAATTAACGGAAGTGTGTAAATCACAGAAAATAAAAGGAGAGAGAGTTAAATTGCCGGAGGTCTGATGTGAGAGTAGGAATAAACGACACAGGAAAGTATTATACTTCGAACAATGCCTTAGAGATGGGATCCTTTTGTGGTCCAGTAATGCATGCATCCTATTGAGAGCAACGTCCGCAGATTGCCACGTATTAAGAGTGTAACATGATGATTCCAGATAATACCACGTTATTCTTTTTCTTTTTATATGAAAAAAAAATATATATTTTGATCACCACGTACTTTCTGCAATTGCAGTAAATACCATACAATACATGTAAGGAATTATGTCGTTCTGCAATAAAACGCGCTGCTGTTTGTTCATTTTGATTACATAAATCTTAAAATAAGTAAACAAAAACTTTGTTCGCAATAATAAATGTAAGTAGATCAACGAGATATGTATGTACGTAAGTGTAACAGAAAATGTCGGAGGCTTTTACGCAATTGGAAAAACGCAAGTTTTTTTTAGTGACTTTGATAAGTGACCGCCCTGTATACTAAATTAAGGCGTGCTTCCACTGAGGTAACTTTGTTGCATACTTTGTTCGCAGTAATAAATGTGAGTAGATCAACGAGACATGTAAGAGTGTAAAATTTTATTCTGTTTTAAAACGCAAGTTCTGTTTAGTGACTTTAATAAGTGGACCGCCCCTGTATACTGGATTAGGGCGTGCTTCCACTGAGGTAACTTTGTGCTTACTTTGTTCGCAGTAATAAATGTGAGTAGATCAACGAGACATGTAAGAGTGTAAAATTTTATTCTGTTTTAAAACGCAAGTTCTGTTTAGTAACTTTAATAAGTGGACCGCCCCTGTATACTAAATTAAGGCGTGCTTCCACTGAGGTAACTTTTTGCATACAATTTACAAGTCCTCACCGGCGCGATGGTTTTTCGATTTAGGCCCGGTTTCTGGAAGCGATTTATGGTCCGATTAGTTTAACTAATGATTAGAATGTGACACGGCGTTAAAAAGTATATCATAACGTATGTCACATTCTAATCCTTAGTTAAACTAATCGGATCATAAATCACTTCCAGAAACCGGGCCTTAGAAACTCATTGGACGGTCTTCTTAAATAAAACCTATTCAAGGACGATTAGAATTGATTGAAATAATAAATAATTGTTGCAATAAACAATAACAATTCAAGGTCGTACGCCTTGTGTTACTTGTGTATCGTCTTCTGTTACTCAACGTTCGAATAAGTTAACTTAAGTATCGAATAAGTTTACTTAAGTATCGAATAAGTTAACATCGAATGAATGAGGAAGTAACTATACTCTTGTTTTTAACTCGGAGGAGTACTTTGAAATTTTGGCGCTAAAAACGAGCTTTCTCATTGGTCAATTCCGGCCGGCTGCCAATGACAAAGCTCGTTTTTAGCGCCAAAATTTCAAGATACTCATCCGAATTTAAAAAAGAAAAAAGAAAAACAGCATAACAACTAAAGTCGCAATCGCACCTTTTTGATTGGAGGAAAATTGTTGAAGTCAAATGAGGTAGAAGGAGTGGGGAGGAGAGGGGAGTACGGCCAGTTCGTCATCTACGAACATTTTCAGATTGATTTAGGATTAATCAACGTCCTGTTTGCGAAACTGTATTTTTCTTGCAAGCAAATTTTTTCTCGTAATGATTTTCTTCATTTTCGATCATTCATCATTCAGTGGTTTTCAGTTGTTTATTGAACGCTTTGTACATCGACATATTAACTAACCACCCTCCATTTACAACATATTTGAATTCTAGTCGATTCAAAATTCACTTAAAAATCACCGATTGCGTTTCGTATTTGCAGTTATTTAGTTAAACGATCGGTGATAAAGAAGTGATCGATTTCCTCATCCCTCACCCCCTGAGGCCTGTTCAGAAATAGAAAAGAGCGCGCTCTGGGTAACATCCTTTCTCTCTCCTGCAAGTAATTTTGCTTATTTTGCTTTTTCATTTTAAACGCCCAGAGTGCACTCCCCGTACAGTTTCTGAACGCGCCTCCTGATCAAGCTGGTTTTTACAATCGGTATTCAGTTTGATCTGATTTCATCGTTACATACAATTTTGAGGTTATGTTCGTTTCAATTTTAAAAAGAAACTTTCTGTTCACTTTAGAATCATTCGAGTTCAAAATGAAACGAATTTGAATTCAGGACGGCTACAGTGTTTTTTTTTTTTAAGAAATAAATTCGCCGAATTGGTATTACGAGTAGATTAGAAAAACTAAATCAGAATGCAATCAATAAAATTGGAACGAAACGGACATCAAAAGAAATATTAAAATAAATGTGGAATGTCTTGTACTGTTATGTTACGAAATGCAGGGTTGATTACACCATGTGTATAGTTTTTTCTTTGTTTTTTTTTTTTTCTTAATACAGTATCAAAATTATAGGGTTTGTGTTGGATGCCTGTTTTATCCCTAAATGTAAGTAGTTCAAGTTGGCCCGGTGATTTTTGGTAAAGTTGTTACGAGTTTGGAAGTTAAAACTATTTTATGTATTCGCGAACAATCAACAGATGGCGCATCTAATAGGAAAAACAAAGAGCCGTCATTAATTTTATTCAGTATAATTTGTTTTAATCGACCCATCAGTGCCTTTTGTTTATAGTTTTATGATCGTGCTAAAAGAACTCCTAAACAAACATTTCAGAGTTAACCAAATGCCATTCCAATGTTTTCCTTATTATAGGGACCTTCACGAAACTTCCACTAGATGTCAGCCACTCCGCGGTTTTCTCGAATTCAAATAGTTCACTACAATTATTTAGATCAGCTTGTCTTATTCTTGTTTGTTTGTTTGTTTCTTTCTTTCATTCATTGACAGATCGTCTCGGCAGTTACAGGTCTTAACTATAATTTTTTGAATTTGTCAGATGATGACAGGAATGTGAAATCACTCTAAAATAGATGATAAACATTTAGGAAGCTTGTCTGCTAACATCTGACTGGTTTTTCAGAAAAGAAACGACGATATTTATTTAATAGCGTTGCATGTCACAAGTTGCCTCAGTGGAATCCCGCCTTTACTGTCACCGACGTAGAGTCTGTTTATTAATAGTGGCGCTTACGAATAAAATTCGTTATTAAATCCTCACGGATACAAATTAATTAGTACAACTTCATTAATTTATCAATAATGTAAGGCTCCTCGGCGTTTTCACTTCTGAGTAAGTGTCAAGTTAAATTCTTAACAGATTAGTACACAGTTTAGCCTATCTTTAGTCGGTCGAGTAATGACATGGCACTTACTCCAAGGTGAAAAAAAAACGAGCCTAATAGGTAACAACAATTTTGAAACCAATCAACCAGACTAAGCACTAACCATGAATGGCCCACCTAATTACTTAAACAAAAGTCGTTGGACGGAGCCTTTAAAGTAGATTTTGAACACGTATTAAATTGACAAGGACTGGTTTAAATTATTTGAAGCCTTGGGCTTAGAAAATTCCAATAATACCAATCGAAGCAGCGAACTGAAATTTCAAAAGTTCAAAATAAAAAAAAATCATCCTCAAGGTCGAGAGGGTCGAGAGCAAAGCATGTGAAATGTACAAAATTTGTTTCTTGTTTTCAACATAATCTAATTAATTATATTTTAATTATTTTCCGACGTCACAGCGTGATTATTGCGTATTTTCCTAAATACGTCTACTTCGCCTGATATGTCTGCCTTAACAACCAAAAAATGATTTTATTTTCTGAGCCACTTTTATTTGGACTAACACTAAGTACTATCAGGCTCAATACAAACGATACTTTCATAAGCGTTTAAGAGGGAGTATTTCGCAGGTATCCCTTTTGAATTAGTGAATGTGTCTAACCCCCCTATTCTATAACTCATAACGACATCGTTAAACAACGAAAATCGTTAAGTGTCGTATTTTGACCAATCAGATGTTAGATACAACGCATTTCTATGCACTGATTGGTCAAAAAATGTCACTTAACGATTCTCGTTATTTAACGATGTCGTTATGAGTTATAGAATAGGGGGGTAAGAGCCACGAAGTTGCTGTGCGGTACCGTTTTAATTGAGCATGATAGTGCACGCTTTTTCCTCATTATTTTTCACTAAAAACTCTTTCTAATTTTTTCATCATCTGCAGTGGACTGCTATAGCTGCAGGAAAAAAAATCAGCTGACTCACAACCAAGAAGGCTTTTAGAGAGATTTGCACTTAATTCCAGCGATTTCAACTTGCACTCTGATGACTTTAAAAACATTACATTACATCCATTATCACAGAACGCAATTAAGGATTAACGGATAAACAATGAAACGCTGTAATTAGTAAGTGCAATAAATATTTACAGCGAACAGTTACTTCCAATTAAGGTGCTTTATAAAATAATACAATTTTTCATTGGGTTTGAAACCTTGACCTTTTCCGTTTTTCATTCCATTTAATTATTACCAAAGCTTTAAGAATCCGCCGACGTTTTTTTAAAAATCTGCCTTGATTGATTTTAATTAAAAAAAAAAAAAAATCTTGCCTGAAATTTTTCTCGACGCGATTTAAAATGACTGGGATGGTACAGTCATGATTAAAAGCAATGTCCCCCCAATCAAATTTTAATTAGCAGAGGTGAAGGGTGGGGCGGGGTTGAATTTATTCACCTGCTTGCTTGTTTATCTACACTTCTTGTAGTGGTCAGAATGAAACAGAGCATTAAATTTTATTTCCTGCCTTAAACATTAATTGCACGGGAAACACGTGTAGTAGAAGCTAAGACTAAGGATTGTGTTGTGCTGTAGAGTATATACGTCGCAAATAGGACCATGTCTAATTGCGGCAGCATCTTCTCATTTGTATAATCGCCTTTATTACCATGCATTAACCAATTATTGCTACTTGAAAAGTAGCGAAGCTCGCCTGTTACTGCATAATTTTTAGCAACAGCGTAACAAGGAAAGTATAAATTAGATCGTTTATAAGCATTGTTGATGCACAATTGGCGCTAAATTGATACAGCCTTCAAGGAGGCGTCTGTGCAACCACACGATTCGATCGATTTCCACGCGAAACAAAACAGAAACGAAAACGAGGAAGTCGATGTTTGCCACTGGCGGCGCGGCGCGGCGCGGCGGTGACTAAAATAAGTATACCTGGCCGAGCCCAGCAAGCAAATGAACGTGTGCGACAATGACAACACAAGGCTTGACATCACCGCATTATATCAGGATTATAAATAAATAGCTATTCGATTAATTAGGAGCTGAAGCGCAAATAAAAAAAAAAACGATCTGTACGCTTGTGGTCCACTAATTAGGTACCTCATCATGCATTTGGATAATTGCTACATATTACGACATGCAACACGACTAAACAACATGAAATAACATGCCGGAATATTTTAGTTAGAATATGAACAGCGACGTTCAACTTAAATGATACCATTTGACAGTTTCGTAGCCCTTATGTTGAATGTTCTTAAGGGTGTCATCTGCGTGAAGGAGTATCATTTATGTTGAGCGTCATAGTACAGGGTGCAGAATAAAGGCGCATTAACACCACCCTGTCACTACCCAAGAACCTTAAGATCGTTTATACTACCGCCAGAGATACTGTTTGTCAAAATGTCACTACCCAAGGACCTTAAGATCATTTATACTACCTCCAGAGATACTGTTAGTAAAAGTGTCACTACCCAAGGACCTTTAGATCATTTATACTACCTCTAGAGATATTGTTTGTAAAACTGTCACTACCCAAGGACCTTAGCATCGCTTATACTACCCCCAGAGATACTGTTTGTAAAAGAACAAGATCGATTTTTGTTTCAAGCTTTTGATTTGCACAAAGTAAACCAATTGAGTAGTCTAAAACGACATCACAGGTTTTGCGGGCATCAATTAATGGTGGGTGCGAATGGGGATGGCGCATTAACACCACCCTGTCACTACCCAAGGACCTTAAGATCGTTTATACAACCGCCAGAGATACTGTTTGTAAAAGAACAAGATCAATTTTTGTTTCAAGCTTTTGATTTGCACAAAGTAAACCAATTGAGTAGCCTAAAACGACATCACAAGATTTGGGTCATCAATTAATGGTGGATGCGAATGGGGTAGACGCATTAACACCACCCTGTCACTACCCAAGGACATTTAGATCATTTATCCTACCTCCAGAGATACTGTTTGTAAAAGAACAAGATCAATTTTTGTTTCAAGCTTTTGATTTGCACAAAGTAAACCAATTGTGTAGTCTAAAACGACATCACAGGATTTGCGGGCATCAATTAATGGTGGGTTCGAAAGGGGATGGCGTATTAACACCACCCTGTCACTACCCTGTCACTACAAGGACCTTAAGATCGTTTATACTACCTCCAGAGATACTGTTTGTAAAAGAACAGGATCAATTTTATATCATGCTGTACAACGTGTTGGTTTTAAAAATCCAATCGAAGCATTTAAACTTAAATCGTTCTGGTGGGTAACTTTCTTACTCGCAAACTTGCGTATTTTAATCAACTTTGAACCGCGGTTTCATCGACTGTACATTACATGACGCATGTATTATTTATTGCCGTATCAGTATCAACCTTTCTACATGTTAATTAGTTTACGAAACAAAGGTTAAAGTTTAGAAACTTTAGAAACGAGTGCGTATCTTCCTCATTCTATTCTCAATTTGCAATCGATTCATGATTTCTTGATCAAGAAATAATATCATCCCATTAACTGATGTGATTCATCGTCATGCTCCTCATCTATGTGCATACAACACAAAGTCAGAATGATTCATCCACATTCAATAAATCATGTTTTTTTTTGTTTCGTGTTCCAGAGTCAGATCATTCCGTGGACATGATAAGAAAAGGCCGGAAATTCGTAAACGTCAGGATGCTGCAAGTAAGTCGCCATCATAACATTAAGGGCCACTTGTATGTACAAAGTCGGTTTAAACTCGAGCTTAACTGAACATGGTTCAAAATAAACAAATTCGCATTTTGGATCTTAAGGGCATAATAGTAGTTGACTGATGTAATTAATAATAATTAATAAGTTTTTAATCTATAATCGGGCGGAATATAAATGGAAAAGTACTCGACGTTTCTCTATCGATTGACAGCTTCGTCGCAGTGTATGGCAATTAACGCATTCACATTCAGAAATAAAATTTGATACGATTTTGAACCTGGTTCGGTTCAAACCTCCTTTGTGCAAACGGCCCTTAATCCCTTCGAATTCAAAACTCGCTTATACCATAGCGAAGTTCGAAAAAGTTTTCACCAATGGAATTCTAGCAAATCAAAACACTCCATAATAAGCGGTTTTAATAAGCCGGTCGTGGAATTCTCAATCCCTATTTCGTATTTATCAACAAATTACCTAGCACTTTATCTTATCTTTAATTTACTCTACTCGTCACCGCCGACTTACTGATAATTACATAAGCGTGATTACACTTCACGGATGTTTCACAAATTCCGATTTGAATAACTGAACGGCACAATTTATTTCGAAACGCCGTTTTATCATTCACTTTTAAATAAAATTGATCGCAGTTTCTTCGGCCGGCGTACATCCGAGCAGGCACACCTTATCTGTGATACCGAGAACGCAACCCTACGTGTCCCCCGTCCCACTTCCAAGGTCGAGGTTCAGCGAAAGAGTGCCCAAAGAGAAACCCCCCACGCCCCCGCCGACCTCGAACCAAACCAAAGAACAGAATCCCTTCGAAGAGGAGGATGGCTCGCCCCCCGCGGAAGAAACGCCGAAAATCGAAGTAAATCCACCACCGGAAGCGATCACGCCGACCGCGACGGAAAGGAAACGAATCAGAAGGAGAAAGAAGAGAGCTCCAATTCCACCGAATGCAGTAATTAATTGATTAGGGCCCCGATTTTTTTTTATGACCTCTTGATCTGCCATCATAATACCTGGTAGATAAATTTATCAGGAAGTGAAAAAATCGGGGCACAAGACCGTTCCAATCTACCCATTGACTTGTTCTATTTTTTCAGAATGGGGATTTGAGTGTGCCTTCGAGCATGAACGGCTCAAAATGGAGCCTGGTCTCCACCGACGCCGAATTTTCCTCCTCCGCGTGCCCCTCAGATTACGAACCTGATTACGTACCGCCCCAAATCGACGCCGGCAAAGCGGAAGAAATACTGCAGTTGACTGAAGAAATCCAAAAATTGACTGAGAAGACCGATAGTAGCCTGAATTTAAACAACCAAGAGGCCGATTCCATTGGGGCGGGGAGAGAGGAAATTGCTAAAGGGGATGAGGAAGCGCCCCCGGAAACCAAACCCCCAGACACCAGTGAAATTCCAGCAGGAACCGTTAAAGATAAGATTGAAGCAATCGAAAGCAAAACCGAACACATTGATGGAGTTGAATTAGGAACGTCGGAAATTGATGGCGCGAGGAACCACGATCATTACCAATCCAACCTCGCCGTTATAGCAGTTGATGATAATCCAACTAAAGCAATGGAAAAGTTTACCATCCACGATGATAATCATCGGCAGATTCAACTTCGAGATGACCTCACCGTTGCACCAACTGATGACAGTCCTACCCAAAAGATTATCACCGACGATGATCATCAACAGCAAATTCAACAACTTCGAGATGACCTCACCGTTGCATCAATTCATAATGGTCCTACCCAAAAGATTATCGCCGATGATGATCATCAGCAAATTCAACTCCGCGAATGCGATGAGCTCGCCGTTGTACCAATTGATGATAATCCGTCTAAAGCAAAAGCGGAAAAGCTCATCACCGACGATCACAATAATAATAACACCACCAGCGGAATTAATGTATTGCACAACAACCAATGTGATATCCAGATGATAGACGACGATGAAGGTCTTAGCTACACCGAAAGGCAAAGCATAGTCTTCGCCTACACCAAAGACGGAGAGACCCACGAGGAAAAGTTTTTGTACAGAGAGAGACGGTCTATTTCACTTTCCGGTTCCAGGGAGGAACTACAAGACGCCGACGATGGCCTCGTAGGAAGACGAATAGAACAGTTCGAAACCCCTTCTTCGCCGCCCAGTCGAGACACGCCGTCGCCCAAAATCCGGAAATTCATACCAACCAAGCAAAACATGTTGGGCTAAAAGTGCGGACTGTTAGTATTAGCCGATGTTTAAAAGTATCATTTCAATAAATTATTTCTCTTTGCTTTTTATCATTGCGCGTGTACCTGTCGCACACCGATAAGATAATTCTAAATATAATGAACAAGAGTAAATATTTGCGTGGTCGTAAGTACGTTCGTTCGTTTCGGTTGTGATGAAATACATGCGATTCTTTGTATCTTTAATATCTCAAATAGTTACACAAAGATTAACTCGTCTTTCTTTCTTTTTGAAAAAAGCAACTTCCATGCACAGATAGTTTAAAAATAAACGGAAGGTATCGGAGATTGTAAACACAAAATGCTTTAATTTGCAAAGCCAAGCAACAAAAGTAAAAGAAAAAAAATTAATACTACGTCTATCTTTAAGAATTGCCTATTTTTTTTTTTCATCAGAGAGCAGCAAACAGTATTTTTTTTTCTCGCGAACTGAAACTATTATTGATGACCTTGCGATCTTCGAGTAAATGATAAACAAACATTTGTGGTAATTACTATTCTTATCTTTATCTTTATTCCAAATCCTATCTACGTTCTTAATTGTTGAAGCAACTCAGTATATCTGAGGCGCAGTAATCTTTTTTCTCCTCTTAAAAGGCGAGGAGAAAATTCGTTATCCCACGTGATCAAATTACGCCTGGTAGTTAGGCAATATCAATGCAAACGGTTGGCACAACTGCGACGGCACTAAATTCACGTAACTAATTATCACAGAAAGATAAATCGAGAGTTGATACGGATGCTCTTTTTTATTGCATTCCGATTGGATCACTCTGAGTTAAGAATACGACGTGACCTTCGACTGAAAGCGACAGAGCTGTATCACGTACCTAAATTAAAAAGAGATAGCTGCATGCAATCTTATAATCATCAATCGATGGCTCCGCATATATAAAAAAATAAAAATGAAAAACCATAAATCATTCATTACATAATAAAATTCTGGTACGTGATTTTATGTTAATAGGTTGGCTGTCATTTCAAAATAGACAAATTTGACAGATTGATTGATTAAGCGGCGTTGTCATTTATGTAAATTCGTACGTGAAATATCTCGTGGTGAAAAGTAAATATTGCAACGTTGCCTGGTAATTCGGAATAACCTTAAAGTCCGAAATGAAATGAGATTAAGGGCTTGCTAACAAAGTTCCCGTTAACTTATTCGGTAAATAAGTTGAATTTAACGAATGGTCGTCGCGGTGTTTCGTCGAATATTCGTCAAATAAATTTATTAGGAGGTTGAAAAGGGGGCGGGCTTAAGTGTCAAAATTTAGTTGCATACAAGAAGAGCGCTTCCTCAATAGATTCTCGTGATTACAAATAAATAATGAACGGTTTATGAACTTTGACTTTATGTTTCCTTGGAAAGTTGACAGATTTTGCACGGCGTAGGTCACGTGAGATGCAAGGTTAAATGAATACCCGATATAGTTCGAGTTTCGACTCTCAACAAAATGTTAGTTTTTGAAATTTTCTTCTTCTTAAATGTACTTGGTTATGTTGACGGCGCCACCTGACGTTTAGAGGACGCTTTAATATGGTATCTACGACGACGCCGGCAACACTGTAATGTGGATACTCGATGTGGATGCCTTGCATTCTCGACACTTATAAAGTTAGGAAACTGACTCACAGATGGTGGCTTGCATTTCGATTTAAATTCTGTGTAATTCTATAATATAATACCCCATAAAAGAAGACACAAAATATTGGATTTTCTATGATAACATTCCTTAAAAAAAAATAAGATACGAGATCCCATAAAAGAATTAATTTAACTAAATTTAATAATAAAAGGTTTTCTTGACATTTGACTTTATTTGTTGCGCCTCAACAAACATTTTAAATTAAAAGACAGGGGCGGACCTTGAACACCGAGGGCCCTGGACTAACACTGTTTGGGGGCCTTACCAATTAACCCAAGTTTTGTTTTGTATAACTGACAAATGGCCACTAATATTTAAAAAATTATTATAAATTAACTAAATTTAATAATAAAAGGTTTTCTTGACATTTGACTTTCTGGTGTTGCGCGTCAACAAACATTTTAAATTAAAAAAACAGGGACGGACCTTGAACATTGAGGGCCCCCCTGGACTAACACTGTTTGTGGGCCTACCCAATTACCCAAGTTTTCTTTTTGTATAACTGACAAATGGCCATTAATATTTAAAAAAAAAAACATTTTAAATGTGAATCCTATGGAAGCTCAACTTCCTGTATACAAGCAGCTAATTCGTCTCTGTTTCCTATTATACTCTATTTCTTTTTATTTCAGAGGAATATTTTAAAATTTTAGCGCCAAAAACAGGCTTTGTGATTGGTCAAACGAGTTTTGTCATTTCCAGCCAGTTACCAATGAGAAAGCTCGTCTTTAGCTCCAAAATTTCAAAATCTTTCCGCCATCCAGTGGCGCAGCTACAGGGGTTGCAGGGATTCCAAAACAATGTTGCAGAAACAATCGATTATACAAAACAATAATCGAATAATAAATTCAAGACATTCAGAATTTGCAAAAGAAAAAATACGCGAAAATTCGTTAAGGGAAATACCAAGAACTTCTTTTTGCATTTTTTGTAAACACAATCGACTACAGACAAAAGATGATCGAAATTAACCTCCACCCACAATCGATCGATTGCCTTGATTGTTTTGCTTTTGATAATCAAAAAATAATCCTAATTCCAAGCAAAAGAAATTGATTACCGATTTACTGATCTTTTACTAAAATATTAAATGAGACTGTGGTTCAAGAGATAATTGAAATTAACCTCCGCCCACAATAATTTTTATATCCGTAGATACGTATTTCGGCAGCTAAGCTGCCATCTTCAGTACGCTGCCAACTTAAAAGCACTAAAAAGATCTAAAAACAAACTAATCATCCGAATAAAATCATAAAAAGGATGGTTAGGATGATTAGGTTGTTTTTTAGATCTTTTTAGTGCTTTTAAGTTGGTAGCGTACTGAAGATGGCAGCTTAGCTGCCGAAATATGTATCTACGGATATAAAAATTATTGAGGGCGGAGGTTAATTTCAATTATCTCTTAAACCATAGTCTCCTTTACTATTTTAGTAAAGGATCAGTAAATCTATAATCAATTTCTTTTGCTTGGAATTAGGATTATCTTTTGATTATCAAAAGCAAAACAATCAAGGCAATTGATTTTGATGAAAAGGCAATCGCCCAATTGACTAAAACAAACAGTCGATTGTAAATGAAAAACAAACAAACAAACAAACAACAGCAAACAAAAGACGATCGAATAACAAAACTGACATTCGCTATTTGTAAAAAGGACGTAAAAGATCGTCGATGGAAAGAATAAGAGACTTCTTTAAAGTTTTTCTTTTTATATATTCGTAGTCGACGACAAAAGGAAGCGAATCAAAAGACTGTCGACAACAAACAAAAGACAAATAACAACAAGCTAATACAATCGTCTTCGAACAAAAGATCGTCGGTTAATAAATTCTTTTGTTAGGAATTTTTCCCTCCGTTTAAATCAAACGTAAGAAAGAAAGATATCGAAACAAGGGACAATCGACTTCCAACGATTACCAAACAAAAAACTATCGATTATCAAACAGAAGACGATCGATTATGAAAGAAAAACAATCAATTACAAAGAATAACAAATCTGACGTTCAGAATTTCTAAAAGGAGTTGCAAAAAATAAAAAATCCCCCGGGAGGGGGGGGGGAAGAAAAAGTGTTCTTTTTTCCATTTTTTTTTTCATTCAAAGTCGCAGAAAGAGGAAAAATAATCAAAAAGGCGAGCAAAGCGAGCAAATACAATCGATTATAAACGACAAGGAAAAAAAAAATGTATAATTTTGAATAAATAAATTTGAACGGAAATAGCAATTATATGTAGAATATAAGAAGTTTCAAATATAAGTGGCGCCATCTGTTATACTGTGGTCGCAGTTCTTTTGGGAATTTCCTTCAATTTCCTGGAAAGAGTTTCAAAACGTAAAAAATCGAGCTGAGATTTTAAATTTAATAAATCGAAATCTTACAGCGACTCTTCTTGGTGTCCAAGCTTCACATGGCAAAGACAATACTCTTACTTTCTGAGTATATATATAATTTACACGAGTCATTTTGTCAAAATGTAAAATAAATACGAATTATGAACAGTAATATTTATAAATTTTGTTGGAAATCGTTTTTGATTACTTCGAGCGGCCTCTGTGCAGCTGTTTCAGCCCTATTTGGGGCTTCTTCGGCAGAAACGTAGCTCGAAATTCCCACTGCAAACCAAAAACGACGCAGAATGTCGCTGTTTTATCTATTCAGTAATATTTATATTAAACTCATTTCGAGAATATTAAATCGAGGTTTAAATTCTGAAAATAACGTGCCCGGATTTTATTGTTCGCTACTGTGCCTTTGTCGAAACCAGTTAAAGCAACTGTTGATATTATAAAACTATAAAAAATTAGTCGCCAATAAAATTGAGAGTATTCTTTTTTAGCTCTTTGCACCGTCCCATCCACATGTATTCCGTCGGTTGATTTATTTATTTGGCAGATACAGGGTGATTCAAAATAAGCGTCCGACCCGTTAATCACAGATAGTACACGAAAAAACAAAACAAAAAGATTCTATGCATAAAGGATGTAGTATGCATAGTTTTTAAGATTCATAGCGTTGAAGATTCAGATATAAATTGGTTGATGGGCACTGGTGCAGCTGTATTGCGTGACAAGAGCGATGAACCCTCGCGGAGTAGAAGAAAATACTGGCGTTCACCTTTAAAACGTTTTAATATAATATAAAATAAATCATGATTTCCATATACGCTCCTAGCGGGTCGGACACTTATTCTGAATCACCCTGTATTTGACGTGACTTCAAGAGCGTCAAGATTGAAGGCTATGTGACTATGATTTGAGCGTGCATTACACTAAATGCAATTAAAATATCCTATTCTGCCGTAAAAAAAAAAAATAATTTAACGATGCTCTCACATGTCTACTGTCAAGCTATTCTCTATTTGCAACACTTCAACCGTATTTTGTTGATTTATTTATTTGACAGATGTTTGACGTTACTTGAGAGGAGCGACAACATTGCAGGTTATGTGAATACAGTTTGACTGTGCACTAAACTAAACGCAATTAAAACATTGTGCTGTACCGTAAAAATTATTTTAGATAATAGATTGGTTGAAATTTGAAATGTCAAGGGACACTTATCAACGAAGCTGTCACACGGCGGCCGTCATTGTCAAGGTGTAAAACACTCTGCTTCCTTCAATTTCGCAAAACGTGACATCAGCTGCGTTCTTTTTGTTACAAATCCAACCTCAGATCAAATAAACGTCATTTCAGTTATCACGAACACGTGACAAGACCCGCCTTACTGCTCGAGCACTCCCATTGGTTGCTAGGTAAAAAAATCCGATCAGACTTACTTCTTCATGGTAACGGAAATTATGTTTGTCTGATGTGAGGTGAGATTTGAAAAGCAAATGAAAGGCGCCTGTTATGCTCATTGAAATGTTTGGTACAGTTTTGACATTTAATTGACATTCAAATTTTAGAACACCGGGTACGACTAGTTAGGGTAGCGAAGGTTAGAAGTTGTAATTCATCAGATGTCTATGTTAGAGAAAATTAGATATAAGATATAAAGAAAAAAACATGTTTGTTTTCAACAGATATTTGAATTTCTTGATTTCAAAGTGCTAGTGCCCATGGCGTCTTGGTCCAACTCCTGTTGATACGCCACTGGTTACGCGATTTGATTTTTCGTGTGACTTTTACCGAATAGAACCAATCGTATCTAATTTCATTTTAAGTCAAATTCAAAATCAAATAGAAAATCAATTTTTTTAATATTTAACGGAATATCAGCTTTAGAAGATCGCAACCCAATCGGGGTGGTTCTAAAAAATTATTTCCTCTCCGAACATGTTTTTTTTTTCATTGTTTTCGTCTGGAGTAGCTGCTGGTAGCTACGGCCTATGTGTATACACCCTGTATATTAAGCAATAGTTCCAACAAAATATGTTAACGTGGCTTCGCTTGTAATTTATTTATTATTTATTATTTTATTATATGATATGGCCTAAGAAAGAAGGAAATAAATACTTCACCCCTCTTCTGGATATAATTTGTTAATAAAACTTCTATTATTTTAAGAAGTTCCGAATTGATCAAGATTAAACCTGAATCATCCTGTATACAAGCAAGCTCTGATAATAACTGTCGTTATAATGTTTTTGTAAATCACTTTTTGTAAGTAAAATAATCAAAATTAGGCTAACATCCCCGAATATTAACGGTGCGAGTGAGTTGCTGTTCGTTCCGAAAATAATACGAGCTTGAATTTCAATTTAAATGTTCGGCAAATATATATCGCAGGTGATTACAAAATTTTCTTACCTTTTTCACTATTACAAAGCGATTTCTAGGGGCACGCACTAGCACGATCGCGTATTTTATAATAAACAAATTGTCGCAATAATATTACAAATTCGTTAACGAGAGAAGCTCGTAGATTCCCCGGCGACATCCGATAAGTTACTAAGAACAAGAGCCTGTTAAGACAGGTCGAGATAGCCGTGGAATATCACAGCGTTTTTCGCTTGTTTTTTGCGGTAGATGGACTTGTCGCACGCCGGCTCGGCAGAGCGAGAGTTTCATCTCCTTTTAAATTATTTTCAATAACACGGACTAAGCGAACTCACATCACACACTACAATATTTTTTTTTGTTTGCTTTAGATGGAAATAAAAATATCGTGTGCGTCGCCCGAGATTAATTTGATTGAAACGAATGCCTTGATTACTTAATTTAAAATTCAATCGTTTTTCGAAGGAAGGCATTTGCATTTCGGTGCAAAAAAAAATAAATAATTGCTATGTTAGCTCACAGAAATTTGTAACGTAAGAACCCCCATTCCCTAAATAAAAAAAATACTATTTTATTGTAAATCATGTTACGTCCGTGTCGCTTGCAAAATTATAATATTTTTGATGCAGGTTTTCCTTCTCCTTTTATTTTAAATATAAATTGTTCCCCGCTGAAGATAAGACAATCGCAAAAATTAAATGTATTGTATTAAACGTCCTGGCGGCGTCTTGGTCCAACCCCTGTTGATACGCCACTGGTTGCGCGGTTTGATTTTTCATGTGACTTTTAGAGAATAGAACCAATCGTATCTAATCTCATTTTTTAATGTGTACTTCTAAAGTCAAATTCAAAAGCAAATAGAAAATCAGTTTTTTTAAATATTTAACGGAATATCAGCTTTACATGATCGCAACCCATTCGGGGTGGTTCTAAAAAATTATTTCCTCTCCGAACATGTTTTTTTTTTCGTTGTTTTCGTCTGGAGTAGCTGCTGGTAGCTGCGGCCTATGTGTATACACCCTGTATATTAAGCAATAGTTCCAACAAAATATGTTAACATGGCTTCGCTTGTAATTTATTTATTATTTATTATTTTATTATATGATATGGCCTAAGAAAGAAGGAAATAAATACTTCACCCCTCTTCTGGATATAATTTGTTAATAAAACTTCTATTATTTTAAGAAGTTCCGAATTGATCAAGATTAAACCTGAATCATCCTGTATACAAGCAAGCTCTGATAATAACTGTTGTTATAATGTTTTTGTAAATCACTTTTTGAAAGTAAAATAATCATAATTAGGCTAACATCCCTGAATATTAACAGTGCGAGTGAGTTGCTGTTCGTTCCGAAAATAATACGAGCATGAATTTCAATTTAAATGTCCGGCAAATATATATCGCAGGTGATTACAAAATTTTCTTACCTTTTTCACTATTACAAAGCGATTTCTAGGGGCACGCACTAGCACGATCGCGTGTTTTATAATAAACAAATTGTCGCAATAATATTGCAAATTCGCTAACGAGAGAAGCTCGTAGATTCCCCGGCGACATCCAATAAGTTACTAAGAACAAGAGCCGGTTAAGAAATGACAAGATAACCTTGGAACACCGTAGCGTTTTTCGCTTGTTTTTTGCCGTAGATGGACTTGTCGCACGCCGGCTCGGAAGAGCGAGAGTTTCCTCTCCCTTTAAATTATTTTCAATAACACGGACTAAGCGAACTTATATTACACACTACAACATTTTTTTTTTTGCTTTAGATGGAAATAAAAATATCGTTTGCGTCGAACGAGTTTAATTTGATTGAAACGAATGCTTTGATTACTTAATTTAAAATTCAATCGTTTTTCGAAGGAAGGCGGTCGTATTTCGGTGCAAAAAAAAAATAAATAATTGCTATGTTAGCTCACAGAAATTTGTAACGTAAGAACCCCCATTCCCTAAATAAAAAAAAATACTATTTTATTGTAAATCATGTTACGTCCGTGTCGCTTGCAAAATTATAATATTTTTGATGCAGGTTTTCCTTCTCCTTTTATTTTAAATATAAATTGTTCCCCGCTGAAGATAAGACAATCGCAAAAATTAAATGTATTGTATTAAACGTCCTGGCGGCGTCTTGGTCCAACCCCTGTTGATACGCCACTGGTTGCGCGGTTTGATTTTTCATGTGACTTTTAGAGAATAGAACCAATCGTATCTAATCTCATTTTTTAATGTGTACTTCTAAAGTCAAATTCAAAAGCAAATAGAAAATCATTTTTTTTACATATTTAGCGGAATATCAGCTTTACATGATCGCAACCCATTCGGGGTGGTTCTAAAAAATTATTTCCTCTCCGAACATGTTTTCTTTTTTCGTTGTTTTCGTCTAGAGTAGCTGCTGGTAGCTACGGCCTATGTGTATACACCCTGTATATTAAGCAATAGTTCCAACAAAATATGTTAACATGGCTTCGCTTGTAATTTATTTATTATTTACTATTTTATTATATGATATGGCCTGAGAAAGAAGGAAATAAATACTTCACCCCTCTTCTGGATATAATTTGTTAATAAAACTTCTATTATTTTAAGAAGTTCCGAATTGATCAAGATTAAACCTGAATCATCCTGTATACAAGCAAGCTCTGATAATAACTGTTGTTATAATGTTTTTGTAAATCACTTTTTGAAAGTAAAATAATCATAATTAGGCTAACATCCCTGAATATTAACAGTGCGAGTGAGTTGCTGTTCGTTCCGAAAATAATACGAGCATGAATTTCAATTTAAATGTCCGGCAAATATATATCGCAGGTGATTACAAAATTTTCTTACCTTTTTCACTATTACAAAGCGATTTCTAGGGGCACGCACTAGCACGATCGCGTGTTTTATAATAAACAAATTGTCGCAATAATATTGCAAATTCGCTAACGAGAGAAGCTCGTAGATTCCCCGGCGACATCCAATAAGTTACTAAGAACAAGAGCCGGTTAAGAAATGACAAGATAACCTTGGAACACCGTAGCGTTTTTCGCTTGTTTTTTGCCGTAGATGGACTTGTCGCACGCCGGCTCGGAAGAGCGAGAGTTTCCTCTCCCTTTAAATTATTTTCAATAACACGGACTAAGCGAACTTATATTACACACTACAACATTTTTTTTTTTGCTTTAGATGGAAATAAAAATATCGTGTGCGTCGCCCGAGATTAATTTGATCGAAACGAATGCTTTGATTACTTAATTTAAAATTCAATCGTTTTTCGAAGGAAGGCGGTCGTATTTCGGTGCAAAAAAAAAATAATTGCTATGTTAGCTCACAGGAATTTGTAACGTAAGAATCCCCATTCCCTAAATGAAAAAAAAAACTATTTTATTGTAAATCATGTTACGTCCGTGTCGCTTGCAAAATTATAATATTTTTGATGCAGGTTTTCTTTCTCCTTTTATTTTAAATATAAATTGTTCCCCGCTGAAGATAAGACAAACGCAAAAATTAAATGTATTGTATGAAACGTCTTGGCGGCGTCTTGGTCCAACCCCTGTTGATACGCCACTGGTTGCGCGATTTGATTTTTCATGTGACTTTTACAGAATAGAACCAATCATATCTAATCTCATTTTTTAATGTGTATTTCTGAAGTTAAATTCAAAATCAAATAGAAAATCAATTTTTTTAAATATTTAGCGGAATATTAGCTTTACATGATCTCAACCCATTCGGGGTGATTCTAAAAAATTATTTCCTCTCCGAACATGTTTTTTTTTTCGTTGTTTTCGTCTGGAGTAGCTGCTGGTAGCTATGGCCTATGTGTATACACCCTGTATATTAAGCAATAGTTCCAACAAAATATGTTAACGTGGCTTCGCTTGTAATTTATTTATTATTTACTATTTTATTATATGATATGGCCCGAGAAAGAAGGGAATAAATACTTCACCCCTCTTCTGGACATAATTTGTTAATAAAACTTCTATTATTTTAAGAAGTTTCGAATTTATCAAGATTAAACCTGAATCATCCTGTATACAAGCAAGCTCTGATAGTAACTGTTGCTATAATGTTTTTGTAAATCACTTTTTGAAAGTAAAATAATCATAATTAGGCTAACATCCCCGAATATTAACGGTACGAGTGAGTTGCTGTTCGTTCCGAAAATAATACGAGCTTGAATTTCAATTTAAATGTTCGGCAAATATATATCGCAGGTGACTACAAAATTTTCTTACCTTTTTCACTATTACAAAGCGATTTCTAGGGGCACGCACTAGCACGATCGCGTATTTTATAATAAACAAATTGTCGCAATAATATTGCAAAATCGCTAACGAGAGAAGCTCGTAGATTCCCCGGCGACATCCGATAAGTTACTAAGAACAAGAGCCTGTTAAGACATGTCGAGATAGCCGTGGAAGACCACAGCGTTTTTCGCTTGTTTTTTGCGGTAGATGGACTTGTCGCACGCCGGCTCGGAAGAGCGAGAGTTTCATCTCCCTTTAAATTATTTTCAATAACACGGACTAAGCGAACTCACATCACACACTACAATATTTTTTTTTTTTGCTTTAGATGGAAATAAAAATATCGTGTGCGTCGCCCGAGATTAATTTGATTCAAACGAATGCCTTGATTACTTAATTTAAAATTCAATCGTTTTTCGAAGGAAGGAGGTCGTATTTCGGTGCAAAAAAAAAATAAATAATTGCTATGTTAGCTCACAGAAATGTATAACGTAAGAACCCCCATTCCCTAAATAAAAAAGAAATACTATTTTATTGTAAATCATGTTACGTCCTTGTCGCTTGCAAAATTATAATAATTTTCATGCAGGTTTTGTTTTTCCTTTTATTTTAAATGTAAATCGTTCTGCGCTGAGGATAAAACAATCGCAAAAATTAAATGTATTTATTATTTATAATAATGATACACCACTAGTCAAGAAATTGAATATGTATACGTGTAGGGGGGGCGGGAGTCTATACATGTAACAAAACCTCAAGGAAAAAATACAGGAAACAAATCGACAAGCAATTAAAAATCGATGGGGCATTCGAAATTTTGCTTTGCCCCCTCAAAAAATAAAATAAAATAAAATAAATTAAAATGAAAACTTCGCTCACTTGCTTGTAGATTTGTTTTGTGTCTCCAAAAACAAATCCAAAAATTATTATACAATAAATTCATGTTCATGAAAAAGGACACTCATTCAAAAAAAAAAAAAAAAACAAACAGAAGGAACGTGAAACGTTTCATAATTTCAGCACCTAGGTAAATTAATTGGTTAATGTTTGTTTTATACACTCGTAGATCTATTTATTTACAATTATTTGTCTGTAGCCTAACCAACAGAGATAAAAATACAATATGAACAAGTAAATTTACAAACACTAGCTGTCTGCGACTTGTGTTTTTTTTAAATAACAGAACGTGTTAGTCGTATTTCGAAACACCCGGTATAAATAAATATTCACGCAATTAAATAATATAGGTAGGTATTATTATTAGCACATAGCCAGCGATTGGGCTGATCGTATTAATTATTACTCGTTTTTGTTGTTCGCCTGCATTAGGTATAATTAGAACGTTTTAATTGGCCAATTTTTTTTTCTTTTTTTTTTTTTCATTTAACTATTTGCTGGTGTAGCATGTTACGCAAGTTCATATTTATTAGTCACTGGTTAAATTAATTGGAACTCGAGGTGTCTCTTCAAGGTTGATTATTCCGAGGGCAATTCAAACTATTCGACAAGCGCTTTTCAGGACGTTCCTCTTCTTTTTGTGCTTGCTGGGTCTCAGGATGATGGTTCCGTTTTGATTTTTGGACGTTTGACTAGGATTAAAGGCACCTGCGAACAGACACAGAAACCGGAATTATTAATTTTTATAAGCTCGTTAACCCACATAATTTATGCAAATTTATTTCAAACACTAAATCCGTCTGACTGTATAACATTGTATATTTCAGCAGGGGACTTTCATTAACAAAAGAGTTTTGGAAATTCAAGTCAAACGAAAATTTATGCTGCTTGTTGAATACAAGTTTGACAAATTTATTCCCGATTTTGTATTGTGACCCACGTGATGAAATTTCGCCTGTTACTTAGGCCGTCAGCATCACACAAACGATTGGCAAAACTATTTATTATTATTTTTTTTTACTAACTGTACTTGTTCACATTAAAATCAAGAGCACTTTCGAAACTGCAATCGTACTTCCGAAAACGAAGGTGTGACTAAGTACGTCACTGTTTGCTGACGTTTCAGGTAGCAGGCGGTTACTTACATACGTCATAGATCACGTGGCACGCAAGATTACGTGAAGCTGCGATACCTATTCAACCTGACGGTTGATTAACGAAGCCGAAAACTAAACATTTGTTTTTCTGAAATACGTTCAACGCAGAAAATAATTTTCCACGCAAAACAACCAAGTGCGACGTTAAAACCGTGTTTTAATCAAACGAGAGGCAATTTAATCAATCGCAGGCATTCCCGTTGCGGTTAACCGTTCGAAAGCAATTACTGACAGTGTACATAGTACACAGTAAATAAACAATAACATAAGTGACATTCTTGCGCGCTTGTGTTGTAACGCATGCAAGAGGTGTTTGTATAATAAAGAGATAATAAAAAGATTCTCGAGAAATCTACGAAATCCCAGAATGGTATTCTTTCTTTCCCCACCCCGTCATTCTTTTCATTATTCCTCGTTTAATTTAATTTGGCAGACAAAGCAATAAAAAAAATGAAACGAAAGTAAAATAAAAAGAGGTTTATTCTGTAAGCATTGTGCATTGATATGCAACAAACATAACTAAAAATTGTATTCTCTTTAACTGATTGTTACGTCATGTTGAGTGGGTTTCAGTGTTTACTGTAGTTGCATATCAATTCATTCGTTAGATATCAATTGAATCGAGTTGGTACTTATATGTAGAATACATAAAATATTCAAAATATTCAAAGATAGTTTCGTTCTGGAATTAAGTCCCAAATATTTTGAGCTCCTTTCCTTCTCTTATTTTTCGCAATGACTCCCTCCAATAGAGGAGGTGTTAGGGCCCATCGATTCCTATCGAAGTAGACTTCTTCTCCTTTAACCATTTCGCCCATTTTCTTCTTCTACTTTTCGTGGCCAAATCAAACAGATTTAAAGCGGTTCTCTCAGAGAAGCATTGTATTGGGTTATTGGGTTTGTTGGTCAAAATATTTTGCAATAAATTCAATTAAAGTCTAAAAAAATCTAAACCCATAGTTAAATTATATTTTTTTAATTTAATATTCGGCGACACCAATTAACACAGATCTTAATTGACTTTTCATTCCAAGGCAATTACCAAGCGAAAATATTGGACGTATCGTCCCTCGAACTCGCCAACTCGCCGATTTAATGTTGCAGAAAATTCGGAGCGTCAGATAAAAGCCAAACTCGGTCCCCCTGATTTATTTGCGGCCCCCCTACATCCGTCGGCGATTAATTTAAATGCGCTCGTATATTTAGAACGTTTTCATCTTCACAATGTGAGTGCATTTATGTACGCGAACGTGGAGCGCATATTTCGAATCGTCCACGCGCGTCATCCAATCGCTCTTCTCACTGTTGTCACCGCGTATTTCTTCTTGCCTTTTTCTTTTGGTTTTCTTTCCCCTTTCATCAATTACGTTGAATGCGAATTTGTTAAACGATTTAGTTTCAGTTTAGGTCAATGTCAGTCCGTAATTCGTATATCAGGTGATGCACGACGAACTGGGAAGCAGGACAAAAGAAAAGAAAAACCATAAGGAAAAGACTAAAACATTAGTTTTTGTCTTGGCCAACAATATGGACCAGTAATAACGGACTTTGGGGAAAACTCTTTCGATATTAAAGCAATTAAAGCTTCCGATTTGAAAGAAGAAGAGTCCCAGAGGCAACCAAAGCGGGAGGAACGGAGGAAGAAAATGTCCCGAATGAGGAAATCTGAAGACAAGAAACAATTGAGGGAAAGGAAAGTCATTAGATTAGATAGTATCAGGAGCAGTGAAATTAAGAGAGACAGCGGAAGAAAGAAAGAACAGTAAAGATATTAAAGACCAAGACAGGCAGGAAATAGAACCCAAGAGAAACAGAAGAAGACGTTACATAATAGGGACAAGGAAGATCGCAGGATTAGATGGTATGGTGGGGCAAACGAAGCAAGCCACAATTAACCACCAATCGAAGCTTCACATTTGAAAGAAGAAGATCGGTTCCACAGGCAACCAAAGCGAGAGGAACAGAGGAAGAAAATGTCCCCAAATGAGGAAATCTGAAGACCAGGATCAACTGAGGGAAAGAAAAACCACAGGATTAGGTAGTATGAGAAGCAATGAAATTGAGAGAGACAGAAGGAGAAGGAAAGAACAGTAAACACCGCAGTATTAAAGACCAAGACAGGCAGGAAATGAAAGCCAAGAGAAATAAAAGAAGACGTTACATAATAGGGACAAGGAAGATCGCAGGATTAGATGGTATGGTGGGGCAAACGAAGCAAGCCACAATTAACCACCAATCGAAGCTTCACATTTGAAAGAAGAAGATCGGTTCCACAGGCAACCAAAGCGAGAGGAACAGAGGAAGAAAATGTCCCCAAATGAGGAAATCTGAAGACCAGGATCAACTGAGGGAAAGAAAAACCACAGGATTAGGTAGTATGAGAAGCAATGAAATTGAGAGAGACAGAAGGAGAAGGAAAGAACAGTAAACACCGCAGTATTAAAGACCAAGACAGGCAGGAAATGAAAGCCAAGAGAAATAAAAGAAGACGTTGCATAATAGGGACAAGGAAGATCGCAGGATTAGATGGTATGGTGGGGCAAACGAAGCAAGCCACAATTAACCACCAATCGAAGCTTCACATTTGAAAGAAGAAGATCGGTTCCACAGGCAACCAAAGCGAGAGGAACAGAGGAAGAAAATGTCCCCAAATGAGGAAATCTGAAGACCAGAATCAACTGAGGGAAAGAAAAACCACAGGATTAGGTAGTATAAGAAGCGGTGAAATTGAGAGAGACAGAGGAAGAAGGAGAGAACAGTAAACACCGCAGTATTAAAGACCAAGACAGGCAGGAAATGAAAGCCAAGAGAAATAAAAGAAGACGTTACATAATAGGGACAAGGAAGATCGCAGGATTAGATGGTATGGTGGGGCAAACGAAGCAAGCCACAATTAACCACCAATCGAAGCTTCACATTTGAAAGAAGAAGATCGGTTCCACAAGCAACCAAAGCGAGAGGGACAGAGGAACAAAATGTTCCGAATGACAAAATCTGAAGACCAGGAGCAACTGAGGGAAAGGAAAACCACAGGATTAGGTAGTATGAGAAGCAATGAAATTGAGAGAGACAGAAGAAAAAGGAAAGAACAGTAAACACCGCAGTATTAAAGACCAAGACAGGCAGGAAATGAAAGCCAAGAGAAATAAAAGAAGACGTTACATAATAGGGACAAGGAAGATCGCAGGATTAGATGGTATGGTGGGGCAAACGAAGCAAGCCACAATTAACCACCAATCGAAGCTTCACATTTGAAAGAAGAAGATCGGTTCCACAGGCAACCAAAGCGAGAGGAACAGAGGAAGAAAATGTCCTCAAATGAGGAAATCTGAAGACCAGGATCAACTGAGGGAAAGAAAAACCACAGGATTAGGTAGTATAAGAAGCGGTGAAATTGAGAGAGACAGAGGAAGAAGGAGAGAACAGTAAACACCGCAGTATTAAAGACCAAGACAGGCAGGAAATGAAAGCCAAGAGAAATAAAAGAAGACGTTGCATAATAGGGACAAGGAAGATCGCAGGATTAAATGGTATGGTGGGGCAAACGAAGCAAGCCACAATTAACCACCAATCGAAGCTTCACATTTGAAAGAAGAAGATCAGTACCACAGACAACCAAGGCGAGAAAAACAGAGGAAGAAAACGTCCCAAATGAGGAAATTTGAAGACTAGCAGCAAAAGGAAAATCATGGAAGACCACAGAATCAGATAGTATGGTGGGGCAAATGGGTCAAGCCAACAGATTGAAACATAGAAAGAGTTATCCTCAATACAGAAAGACGATTGTAAAAATAAGGAAGACCAAAGAATCGGGGAGTAAAACAGACAATAAAACAAAAACAGATAAGATCTCGTTCTTCAGAAGAAATTGCGTTTGGAATCTTGACTTGTTTGAAATGTTATTGTTTTTGTCTTTAATGAAATGGCTGAAGATACTCACCGATGGTTGCAGGAAGGTGACCGTTCGGAGAGGGATAGTAATCATCGCGAGGCTCCCTCATCTCCTGAAGACATCGCGCTGCTAGGTGTCGAAAGACCGCAGCGACGTTGACGTCTTCCTTGACGGAGGTTCGGATGAGTTTGCAGCCGAAGGCCCTCGCCAAAAGCTCCGCCTCCTCTCTTGAAACGAAAGAAAAGAAAAGATACTTTTTGTTTGGACTTCATCTCAACTATTATATGTACATCACCGCCTCCTACTTGTAAATTTATCTGCCTCATTGTAACAACATCCTTGTTATGAAGCAGATAGATTTTCAGGAAGGTGATAAAAGCATGCTTTAAAACTGAAGCTCCGAAACACAAATTATTACGTGGTTTTCAGTGCCGTTGTAAAATTGTAATGGCACATTTATTGACGGTTTATTTTTAACGGCGGGTTCATCGTCGTTACGGGCAACGCCGCGCCGCGCCGCCGTCGGACGTGGGATTATACTAATGCGAAGTTGCTTTGAGAAATTGATCCCGAAATATATAAATCGGGTTAAGAGTCTAATAAATTATGCATTTTTTTTTTCTCCTTCTGGCATTTAGACGCGCGTGCATCAAACATGCACGGGCGTCCCGAAATTAGGTCGGTGCATTAAAAACGTCTGAAGGACGCGTTCAAATTACCTACGAACTGGTTCTTTCTTTCAGCACGAAAAATTAAAATTCTCCTTCTACCTCTTAGATGTTGGTCAATATTTCTTCTTTCCAGCGTGCAGTCTCATTAATTAACATCCAAAATGAATCCTGCAGTGTCCTGCGTTAGAAAATAAAATAGTCTCCCTCAGGGTTCGATTTTTGGCCCAATCTCTTTTTTGTTATTTAGGTTCATGCAAACAGGATCACTGTCACTTCAGGCCTGGGTGTTATTAAGTTATTAACAATGTTATTGTACAGGTAAGTCCTTTTTCGTCTCAGAACAAAAAAAAATTGGGCATGGTTGAATGAAAATTGGTCGATGGTGTTCTGAAACATTCGAAACGTGCTGCAGCCTCAGACCTTATTCAATCAGCTGAAGAAAAGTTAAGTTAAATTTACAACTGGCAGACGTACACGTAGACATTCGTACCCAATTATAGTGTGGTCGCGTGTGCGTTTCCGGTCTGCGTCGTGATCGTGATCGTGACAGACCTGCAACATGTTCCGTCTCCCCCCGTCGCCCCCATTCATGAAAATCTTTTTTCTTCGGTGACGATTTTCGCATCGCTGAACGCATCTAATTTCCGCACAAATGATAATAAACGACGTCGACGGCGCTTGTAAGCAAAAGGTACGCTTATAATAAACGACGGCTATTAATAGTACCGGATTCAGTTAAAAATAGGCCTGCAGGTTTTGTAGTGTACGCGGATTTCAAAGGGAGTTAATTTTGGAACACTCTCTGAATTAGAGGTAAGATGTAAGACGGAAATAAAACGCGTAAACAATTTATTGTAAACTAACCGTTTCGAAAAAGTCAAGTTGTTTATATTATCAGTCCTATCCTTTTATTCTTGTTTAACTTGAATGTAAATTGTCCTTTTACTAATTAAGATAATCGCTAATATAATACAAAAAAAAAATTAAAATAGAGTCCGACGCAACCTATACTGGGTGTCTTAAAAATAGTGTCCACCCTTTGTTCGTACGTCACGTGCAACTAACCAATCCGACTCTATAAGGTTCTTTATTTGTAATATTTTTCCAAAAATTTCGGAGGGGTACGGCGGGCGGGAGGGGCGACCATATAAAACGGTGCAAAGTTAAATGAAAATTTGTCAAAATTAATTTTTTATCTGGCATACTTAAAATACTTTCCCATGCAACGCTCTAAAGTGCAGTAAGCAATAGTTTAATATACGTGTACAGGGTTGCCAGATTTTTTAGCGGGCACAACGTGGCCAACTTGTTGAAAAAAAGGTAGCCAAAAAGGCACCAATTTTTTCTAAAATCAAAGACAAACAAAAACACAAAAGACAAAACGCAAAACAAGAAATACAAAGTCGCCGATTCAGGATATCAAAAATCAGCACAAATAAAAAAACGAACGATATCTGGAAAAAATCAAAAACAAAAGAAAAATGCAAATAGCAGCATCAAAACAAAGGCGTCATGTGAACAAAAACAAAACAAAGGAAGATCGACAACGCCAAGCTGAATGAAAAACAATTTTCCGGGCGAATCAAAAAGCCAAGTCGCTAACTTGTTGACGAAATGTAGCCAAAAAGGCGCCAATTTTTTCTAAAATCAAAGACAAAACAAAAAGACAAAACACAAAACGAAAAATGCAAAGTCGCCGAATCAGGATATCAAAAATCAGAACAAATAAAAAAGAACGAATGAAATCTGGGAAAGAAATCAGAGACAAGAGAGAAATGAAAACAACTGCATCAAAATACAAGGCGTGAACAAGTGAAAAAAAAAAAAAACAAAGGAAGATCGACAACACTAAGTTGATTGAAGAACAATTTTCCGGGCGAATCAAAAGGCAAAGTCGCCAACTTGTTGACGAAATGTAGCCAAAAAGGCGCCAATTTTTTCTAAAATCAAAGACAAAACAAAAAGTCAAAACACAAAACGAAAAATGCAAAGTCGCCGAATCAGGATATCAAAAATCAGAACAAATAAAAAAGAACGAATGAAATCTGGGAAAGAAATCAGAGACAAGAGAGAAATGAAAACAACTGCATCAAAATACAAGACGTGAAGTGAACAAAAAAAAACAAAGGAAGATCGACAACACTAAGTTGATTGAAGAACAATTTTCCGGGCGAATGAAAAGACAAAGTCGCCAACTTGTTGACGAAATGTAGCCAAAAAGGCGCCAATTTTTTCTAAAATCAAAGATAAAACAAAAAGACAAAACACAAAACGAAAAATGCAAAGTCGCCGAATCAGGATATCAAAAATCAGAACAAATAAAAAGGAACGAATGAAATCTGGGAAAGAAATCAGAGACAAGAGAGAAATGAAAACAACTGCATCAAAATACAAGGCGTGAACAAGTGAACAAAAAAAAACAAAGGAAGATCGACAACACTAAGTTGATTGAAGAACAATTTTCCGGGCGAATCAAAAGGCAAAGTCGCCAACTTTTTGACGAAATGTAGTCAAAAAGGCGCCAATTTTTTCTAAAATCAAAGACAAAACAAAAAGACAAAACACAAAACGAAAAATGCAAAGTCGCCGAATCAGGATATCAAAAATCAGAACAAATAAAAAAGAACGAATGAAATCTGGGAAAGAAATCAGAGACAAGAGAGAAATGAAAACAACTGCATCAAAATACAAGGCGTGAACAAGTGAACAAAAAAAAAACAAAGGAAGATCGACAACACTAAGTTGATTGAAAAACAATTTTCCGGGCGAATCAAAAGTCAAAGTCGCCAACTTGTTGACAAAAGGTGGCCAAAGGGCGCCGTTTTTTCCGGAAGTCAAAGACGAAAAAAACGAAACGAAAAATCGCAAATATCACAACAATTAAAAAAAAGAGCAAACGAAACCTGGAAAAAATCAGAAACAAAACAGAAATGAAAACAGCAGTATCAAAATACAAGGCGTGAAGTGAACAAGAAAAAAAGAACAAAGGAATATCGATAAAACCAAGCTGAACGACACACAACAATTTTTCAAATCAATCAAAAAAAATTCGTAGAAAATTAATACAAGGCGTGAAGTGAACAAAAAAAACAAAGGAATATCGACAACACCAAGCTGAACGATATACAACGATTTTTCGATTGAATGAAAAAAAACGTAGAAAATTAAACTGTAAAAAAGTCAACAATTCTGTTAAAGAAAAAACAAAAAAGAAACGAAATACACACGCAAAACAAAAAAAAAGTCACAACTGAGACAAAAAACAAAAGAATAACAATGAAGTACAAACAAGCGTTAATAAAGTAAAATCGATTCTGTACAGCCAAAAGGCGTCAATTCTTTTGTTTTTCTTTTTTTAGAGGCAAAGACAAAACAAGAAACAAAAGACCGCCGATTCGGAATATCAAAAATCAAAAAAAAAGAACAAATGAAACCTGGAAAAATCAGAAACAAAAGAGAAATGAAAACAATAGCATCGCAATACAAGGCGTGAGAAGCAAACAAAAAAAAACAAAACAAAAGAAGCTCGATCACACCAAACTGAACGAAAAACAGCAGTTTTCCGAACGAATCAAAAAAATCCCAGAAAATTAAAGCAAACTCCAAAAAGTTAATAATACTATTAAAAAAAAAGAAAGAAACGAAATGCAATGCGCAAAACAAAATGAAAAGATCACAAGTGAGACATAAAACGAATGAAAAACGATAAACAACGAACAAGCGTCGATAAAGTACGAGAAATCAAATTCTTCAAAACGGACACAAAATAAAAGAAATCGAGTAGAAAACGAAAGATAACTGGAAAACAGCGGCAATCTACAAAATGCAAAAAAAAACAATTTGGTAAAAATAATAAAAAAGGAGAACGACAACATAAAATGAATTTAAAAAAAAAATTAAAAAAACAGAAGTATTAAGATATTACGATGAGCAAGAAAACGAAAATTTTTGCAAATAAAAACAAACTTGTAGGAGAAACAATAGAACAACTGTAAAAAGGAGTCAATAAAATGTAAAAACTAATTCAGAAAAAGAAGAAGAAAAAAGACAAAAAATGGGATTGACGACTAAGATGAACAAAAAGCAAATGAACCTACCGACGAAAAGTTAAAGAAAAATCTAGTACCTAGAAAACAAAAGATAATAGTAAGAGAACATCGATCTACAAAGTACAGCATAAAATGAATAAAAAAAAGCAAATAAAAAACAAAATCATACTACGACGAGCAAAAAAAAGTTAAAATCGACGAAAGTTATAGCAAATAAAAACAAACTCGAGGAAATATGACTTAAAGAACTCGTACATAAAACTAGTAATACTAAGCGAACCCGAGCGAACCCCGAGCGAACCCTGGCGAACCTGAGCGAACCCTGGCGAACCTGAGCGAACCTTGGCGAACCCTGGCGAACCCGTGCGAACTCGAACAAACCCTGGCGAATCCGAGCGAACTCGAATGAACCCCCGCGAACACGAGCGAACCCCGGCGAATCCTGCTTTTCGAAGGAAGAAAGTCTGATTTCGTTTCGTTTCCGTTTTATGACTTCTTTTATGAACTCTGCGAGAACTGCAAAAAGGGGTCTGAATGAAATGTGAAAACCAATTCGATTAAAGGAAGAGAAATGCAAGAAACGTGGGGGGGGTGCAAAACGAAACAACGGATAGAAAAGAAGAATTCAATGAAGAAACGGCTAATCTCCGGTCGAAAACTTTTGCTACAAGTCAAGAAGGAACCAGCAGGAAACAAAAAGGACAAAACAACAAGCCGACCGTGAATGAAACTCAAAACAGAAATTCATCAAAACGAAAACAAACTTATACGTTTATTCAGCTATTGGATGTTGCTTGGGTTGTCTGCAATCAAAAAAATTGTTCATACACCCTATATAATTATTTTCGTGTATTTTTATGTATACATATGTATAAGGTGTCTAAAAAATTCCAAAATGTTGATGATGTTGCAATTGAAGACGAGCGCGTGGGTACATTTTATCATCGCCACATCTTAAAGCAGCCGACTTAACGAGACAGAGAGAGAGAGAGTTCTTTACGTAAAACAGGATTTCAAAACGAGCTGCCGCTTCGTTTATGGCGCACTTTTATTTCGGGAAATTGAGTTTTTTAGGATAATTGCGCTGGATTTTGCGGTGAAACCAGAACACGCCATAATTTACTCTCTCGTCTCTGCCCGATTGTGGTGAGTAAGCGTGGAAAGACCGTTGCCAAAAAAATATTTTGGCAGAAGCACAAATATGATTGATGGTTTGTGTAGATGGGGGAACATTTTTGGACCGACTCGGATTGGGCGGAGGGAGAGGGGAGATTGAAAAACACATTCGAACTGGCGATTGATGGATTGCGTCTTCTCTCAGCGCAGGCGGATACTTTTCAAACAATTTAAGTTTTGAGAAACACTATGTAATAATACATTTTCAAATTATGTATGTATGTATGTACATTGGCGACACAATGGGTTCCAGAAATCTTAATCATCCCGAAACACACAATGGACGATGAAAGGCAGCTCGGACAGTTTGATTACAGAGTTTGTTCGTATGGAATGTATAATTATAATAATTTTTTTTTGTTAATAACGATTTATTTTATTTTCTTAGAATGGTATTTATGGAAGCGATTACAGTCGACACCTAACGAATACCTCTGTCTGACTGGCTGCTACAGTACAACAACGAAGTCCTTGTAAATGTTTATGTTTCTCAAGACGTTGAAGTACTTCGAAGAATACGTTTCATTTAAATTCCTCATTTCTTTTCATAATTGCGTGTATAATTTTTTTGATGTTTTAACGATACTTTCGTCCTCCATACTTTAACGAGACGGACATTTTTTGTGTCCTACTTTCTTTCCAAACTTGCCAATCGTTTTGTTTTTTTTTTTTTGGCGCCTTACTTTCGGCATCAATATCTTTCGCTTCGGGTTCTTTTCTGTTCTAGTTTTTTGTTCTAGTCTGTTAAATGAATCAAAAATTAAATCAATCGAATAACAATCAGATTTTGAATTCAATAGCAGACTGTACGTAGATGTGTGCATAATACATCCAGCAGCATTGCGTGTTTCCGGGACGGCTGGAATATTTTTTAATTACTTCTCCTTGTTATTATACAGGTTATCCCAGGTTTTCGGAGAAAGCGGCATGCAAACGTTCTGAAAATTAATGCACTGCCTTAGGAGGAAACGATGTTTCAGGCAGAAAATATTTTCACTTTTGCATCACTTCCGATGACGCCGAAAATCGTCGTTAATTTTCTTATTTTAAACGTAATGCTATATTTTTTATTACAAATTCAGATTCTGCGCGTTATTTTAAGTGAAAATTGTTGAGGCTTCCCTGCACTTAAACGTAACGGTTTTCGAGATATCTTCGAATTTATTTAAAAAAAAAATATTTCAGTGACCTTTCACTTAACAGAATGTATTTACGACTCATGCAGATTTCAAGATTCAAGTCGCCCGTCATTTGAGAGAGTAATGTTCAGACTTTCGAATCGTATCATTGGTATCCTTGAAAAATTTACAGGGTGGTCAAAATATGTTGTTGAACCTTGTCATGTTTAACTAGCAAAATCTCAGTTTTCGTAAATGGAACACCCTATATATTTTTGCGTCTTGAGATACAGAATCAAATTCTACATCGATTAGTGTCAGCGCTCCCCATACTTATTTCTAATGGTTTTCTTGTTATCAATAGTTATTTCTTATAATGGGAATATTTTGGTAAAGTTATCATTATAATGGAAAAAATTATGACAATTAGGACAATTTTTTTGTAAATGTGTGTGATAGTATAATCGATTTTATGAAATAAGACGAAGTGATACTTACGGACTGACGAGACATTGGTCTATTAAATCTATTTTATTTTGAACTATGACGGTGGGAATTTCTCCGCACTCATTCTCGACCTGAAACAAAATGCAAAATCAGATGCTATAGTCACGCATTCCTCATGCCGATTAGAAAACGAAGCTTATAATTTACAGCTAATTATATATTAGCTTAGCTTAGCTTAGCTTCGCTCCGCAAGAAGAGATCTCCGCCATACTTTGCGTAAAATAAAAATCTCAACTTTTAACAGATTCTTGAAAATAAATTACTTTTCGCCCTCAAAGTATTCCAGAACCATTAGCGTTTAATTTATTGGTTCAATTTATTTTTCAATTACTTCTAATTACAGGAGAATCTGGCTATTAATTATAATAACAGATGTGCATATTCGAGCGAGCAAGCGTTACAGCAATAGGAAAAAATATGTAATATAATTGAAGTGTGCAATAAATAAATGTAACGGCGTTAATTAGGTTTATCGTTGGTCGGTGTAATTTCAGGAATGTTTCCTTCTGTGGCTTATTTGCCCTCAATTAAAATTCTAAAGGTCTACCTTGAGTTTCCACGAATGAGCGGCTTCGAACGAATCCCTGTCTGTGGTGGAAAAGGCCAAGACGCACGCCTGGGCACCCCTGTAATAGGCTTTCGTGATGGCATCGAATTCTTCCTGCCCCGCCGTGTCCCACAACATCAATCTAACATCTTCGCCGTCCACCCTGAAAGATAGGTAGGTACAACTTTCTTCCTCATCATCAACATCATCATCGACTTAACAAAAAATAATTTCAGAACGTTTCTCAGTTTCTTCTGAATTTATTTAGGTTCGTAAATTAGGACGTTCAAATAATATTTTGTTCCGCTTAATAAAGTCCGCGCGAGCAACTTTCAAAACTAGTCTGATCGGGTCTGATTTGCATATTTTTTTGTGTTCAGGTATTCTTTTACGACTCTAATTTCCTTCAGAGCTTGTTCGAAAACACGAGATAAAAAATTCTCATCGAAGTTTAAGTACGTAGTCGAGGCGATCAGGCCAATCCTAAATCACGGCGCCTTAAAATTTGAAAAGTAGGCAACACGTTCTACTTGTGTGTTTCTAATTTGACTGCTTAAAAGTCTGCGGGGGGAGGGCGACGATCTAAAATGGCACCCCCATAAATTATAATACGGTCAATCATTTATTAATTACCGTAATAATGTTTATATTTGATGAGAAAATAATTTGGAAAAGTTTGTTTTGTAGAAATTGAGTTTGCAAACTCACCCCAACCCAAACCGTGAAAGCAGTTGAAGGTTTTTGCGTCCAACTACGTTAACAAGGCGTTGAACAATGTGGATTACTAAAAAGCGGTCCATCAAATCATTAAAGTTTTCCTTTTTTAATTTTTATTCGAAAATAATGATTGCCAAAGGTCAATAAAGCAAACCTTTCGAATCAGTTTTAATCTCCTACTAAAGTGTATACATGAACCGAAAAAAAAATATCCAAATAATCTGTTAGTTATTTTTATTAATTTGGTAGCAAGTAGAAATTATATTCCCGAAATAACTTGGAAATAAAATAAAATACGACCCAGAACAAACGGAAAACCTTGCATGATGCAAAGAGCAACGTGTGCAAAAACTAACCTTGGCCCTGCCAATCAAAACACCAGAAGTTTATACTCCCTGTAAAAAGTTACACGTCACAGCGTCTTTAAATACTTGTACGCACCTTGCAGAGCAATAGTCGGAAGTGCTAAAACCCTTAAACTAAATAACTAAAACCTCCCCTAGCATCAAGCGCCAAAATCATGTAAGTTAATCTATTATTTATAATAAATGTATTGGTATTTTAATCTGACGATGTCCTCGTTCCAAAATTACCACATTTTCTTTTATTCTAATATTAAGAAATTTTCTCAGGAAAACAACCTAAATAAGACGATAAATGGCACTGGTCAGCAGTCATCCGCCAACAAACAGCGAAATGATTATGGTCATTTGGCTGCGCCCCCTTGAGAACAAACGTTGCCAAATTCCTTTCAATTTATCAAAATTTCTTTTCGTACCTCTTCGTTTCGTAAGCTCCACCACGCCATCCTAAATTATATCATCAACAGTTTACTGTTACATTTACAGAAAGTAAAAAAAAAAAACGTGTTACATTTAGAGAAAGATAGATCCGTTTTATTGTTACGAAGTGACTCTTGGAAACCCTCGCGAATAAATTAATTAATTAATTAAGTTAATAGCACCCCTGGTGGTGCAATTTGTCTGTGCGCTCCTATTTTGCTTCTAACGAGCATCGGCTCAACTTCCGCCATAATTGGCGACTTATTACGTTAATAATTTCATGTGAGAAAGGCTCCTGCGATACCAGGAAGCGCTTGTGGGAAAAAGAAAACTTAAAAAAAACTCGTATGTGCACGTACGGTGTTTAGGTACAGAATCTGTTCACTTACTCGATCTGTCGCTCTAAAAAATCCACGCCGATGGTTTTCTTGTAGTCCTTTGTGAAGGTGCCTTTACAGTAGCGCTGTATCATACTAGATTTGCCGACTCCGCCGTTGCCCACGATAACCACCTGTGGATAAAAGTGAAGCGGACGTTTTATTTAAGTTATATTATACCCTGTACATCCCATCACGCATTTAATAAGTGTATTCACTCATAATCCTGTAAGTAGGTACTTTTTTTGGCAAGGTCATTCACGAAGAGAAATAGAAAAAAAAGGCGTTAAGTATGGCAGGCCAAAGAAAAGAAGAAAAAGAAGTAAAAAGTTTGGAGTGCGAGAGAAGAAGAACGCCAGGAGATGAGACCGCAAGTTTAATTTAGAAGAAGATAACGTTGAAACATTTGCGTTATATAAGAACAAAAGAACTCTTGTTCGGACAGGATATTTAAAATTGGTGGCGAAAGGGGGAAAATGGCGACGAAGTGAACCACGAAGACGTAAAAGGCAATAAAACGGTGAAGGCATGAACTTGCAGTGAGCGAAACCTTCGATGGAGCGAACCCTGTGAAGATGATGGCAAAGCTTGAAGAGCAAAAATGGATCGTGTTGCATAAGAAGAAAAGACAAAACGTATTTCAAGCACGTCGGAAAAAGAAGAAGGACGATAAAGTAAAGTAAAACGATGAAGGCGTGAACACACAAAACGGAGAAAGCCTTCGACGGAATGAATCGTGTGAAGATGATGGCAAAGCTTGAAGAGCAAAAAGGGATCGCGTTTAATAAGAAGAAAAGACAAAACGTATTTCAAGCACGTCAGAAAAAGAAGAAGGACGATAAAGTAAAGTAAAACGATGAAGGGATGAACACACAAAACGAAGAGCGCCTTCGACGGAATGCACCGTGTGAAGATGATGGCCAAACTTAAAGAGCAAAAAGAGATCGTGTTTAATAAGAAGAAAAGACAAAACGTATTTCAGGCACGTCAGAAAAAGAAGAAGGACGATAAAGTAAAGCAAAACGATGAAGGCATGAACACATAAAATGAAGAAAGCCTTCGACGGAATGAACCGTGTGAAGATGATGGCAGAGCATAAATGGGAAAAGGAATCGTGTTTCTTTTAAGACGAAACGTACTTCAAAAACGTCCGAAAAAGAAGAAGGGCGATGAAGTAAAGCAAAACGATAAAGGTATAAGCACGCAAATGAGGAAAAGTAAGCGAAGCCTTTGATGGAACGAATCCCGTAAGGATGATGGCAACGCATAAAGAATCCTGTGAAGATGATGGCAGAGCATAAATGGGAAAAGATATGGTGTTTTTCTTAAAAAAAAAGACAAAATGTATTTCAAGCACGTCAGAGAAAAAAGAAGGGCGATAAAGTAAAGTAATACGAACGTGCAAATGAAGTAAGGTAAGCGATGCCTTCAATGGAAAGATGATGGCAGAACATGAATTGGAAAAGGGATCGTATTTAACAAAAAAAAGGAAGATAAAACGTATTTAAAGCACGTCAAAAACAAGAAGAATGACAAGAAAGAAATTTATGGATGGCAGATGAAGATGAAACACCCAGATAAGGTCGTCAAAAGAAGAACCAGAAAGTCTTGCCGCTGCTTCTTGCAAGAAACAGCAGCAAGACCACCATCAGTAGCAGCCCTAAGGAAGTTCTTCTGCAATAGAGAACGAAACGTCGGCAGTAGAAGAAATCCGAGGAGAGACGCGGTTCCAATCGGAAGCCAGGAATTCAACATTGGACGACGGCCGCGGAAGCCTTCAAGGTTAAACATCGAAATTAGACGTTCAGATGAAGAACCAAATGATGTAATGACGGGGCAAAGAGATGAAAAAAGATCATCTTCATCGTAAAAGATTGAAGTTGAACGCAGGCAAGGATGTGCGTTTACGAAAAGACAAATTCCAACAAATCCAAACACCTTGCCAAAAAAAGATGACGACGTACTGGATTGGCAAAAGTTGAAGATTTACCCAAAATTCAAAGGTCAAAGACTGAAGAAGAGATCTACAATGAAAGAAGTCCAGAACAAGAATAAGACCAAGACAAAGATAGCAAGCTTGAAGGAAAGGCTCGATTTAGAAAACGGCTGTGCTCACAAAAAAAAAAAACATAAAGAAAAACAAGTTCAGATGGAGAATCAGATGTTGTAATGACTGGGAAAAGAGACGGAAGAAGATCGTTCCATCGCAAAAATTGAAGTTGAGCGTAAGCAAGGAAAAGAATTCGCGATTTGTGCTCACGAAGAGACACAAAAAGAGGCAAATTCCAAAAGATGACGACGTAATGGATTGGCAAGAGATGAAGAAGATTCGCCCCAAATTCAAAAGTCAAAGACTAAAGAAGATATCTACAAAGAAAGAATTAAAAGATTAATCCCGAGCAAGAATAAAACCAAGATAAAGATGGCAAGCTTAAAGGAAAGGTTCGATTTAGAAAACGAATGTGCTCACCGAAACACATAGAGAAAGACAAGTTCAAGCTGAGATGACGAACCAAATGATGATGTAATGACCGGACAATAAGACCAAAAAAGAATGAAAGAAAGAAAGTAATTAATCCAGAATGGATAGAATAAGATCACAAATACCACGCCAAAAGTACAGCTGATGATGTAAGATTGGTTGGGTATTGGTTAAAGATGAGGATGATTCACCCAAAGTTATGATTACAGACTTCCTTGGGGATGAGGCAATCTACCGAGACACCGAAAATTATTTTAATCAAGAAATGGAAAGCGACTGTCTTTTAACACCGAATAAAACCAGGAGACAGAAAGACAGAAGAAATAACAGCAGAACTGCTTGAGAAATTTTGACAACTGGAGAATGATTGATACAATACACGAAAAATCCATGATTACCCTTGACCATAATAATTTTTGACGTCAATGTAAAATAATAGAAAAAGAAGACGAATCACGTAAAGATTATAATATGACTCAAAAGCAAGAGATTTAGAAGACGAAGACGCAACGAAAAAAAAAACAAATTCAAAAGAAAAACAGAATTCATATTGCGACGCGAAGACGAAAGATGAAGAAGGTTTGCCCAAATGTAAAGATTAAAGTTGCCATATGGGTGGGCACAGTGGAAGAAGCGATCTGCTTGATGAATCGAGAAGAAATAAGAAAAATAACGAAATGGGTTGAACTAGGAAAGAGAAACTCCTTAGACGAAGAAAAACGATGGCGTTTTGGAACGATCATGGTAAGTCACGTTCGCGCAAACAGACGCAGGTAGAAAAAAGATGATGGGGCGTAAGGTAGAAGAAAACTCGAAAATACGAAGAAAAAATACAAGGAATAGCAACATTATCAAAATTGAAAGACGAAAAAAGATACCGTACCTGACAAGGAAAAAAGAAAAGATCAAATAAAGATCCGCGTACAGAAAGAAGAAAACTGACGCAAGCGATGAAGAAGAACCACATCAATCAGATGATTGAGACGTAAGGAAGAGGAAAACACAGAAATACCAAGAAGAAAAAATGAGGAATAGCAACATCATTAAAACTGTACACTGAAGAAAGAAACACCGTGCAGGAGGAAGAAAAAAGAAGAGATCAAATAAAAATCCGCGTGCAAAAAAAAAACAGAAAACTGTTGCAATCTTAAGGCAAAAGGTGAAGAAGAATTACACCAAGCAGATGATTGAGACGTAAGGAAGAGGAAAACACAGAAATGCCAGCAAGAAAAAACAAGGAATAGCAACATCATCAAAACTGAACAATGAAAAAAAAACACCGTACAGGAGGAAGAAAAAAGAAAAGATCAAATAAAGATCCGCGTGCAAAAAAAGCAGAAAACTGGTGCAATCTTGAGGCAAAAGGTGAAGAAGAATCACATCAAGCAGATGATTGAGGCGTAAGGAAGAAGAAAACATAGAGATACGAAGAAAACAATACAAGGAATAGCAGCATTATCAAAACTTAACGACAAAAAAGACACACATGTAAAAAGAAAAGATCAAATAAAGATGCGCGTACATAAAGAAGAAAACTGACGCAAGCGATGAAGAAGAATCACACCAATCAGATGATTGAGACGTAAGGAAGAGGAAAACACAGAAATACCGAGAAAAAGAACAAGGAATAGCAACATCATCAAAACTGAACAATGAAAAAAAAACACCATACAGGAGGAAGAAAAAAGAAAGATCAAATAAAGATCCGCGTGCAAAAAAGCAGAAAACTGATGCAATCTTGAGCCAAAAGGTGAAGAAAAATCACATCAATCAGATGATTGAGGAGTAAGGAAGAAGAAGACACAGAGATACAAAGAAAAAATACAAGGAATAGCAACATTATTAGAACTGAACGACAAAAAAAGACACCATTCAGGACGAGGAAAAAAAGAAACGATCAACTAAAGGTTGACGGTCAAAAAGAAGAAAACCAATGGAATATTGAGGCAAAATAAAAAAAGAAATCGCAAAAGCAATTTTTTTTACGTATTTTTTTTGTATTTACCTTTAGGGCCACCTCTAGTTCCTCTTCCCGCATGATGTTAGGCCCTAGGCCCGTGTAAACCCCTGGTAAACGGGGTCATTGGCAGCGGTTCCCTGCTACTTCCGGCATATCTCTGCAACAAGATAAAACAGCTTAAGCATAAAGCACCCGTTGAATTAATTTTTTTTTTTTTTTTTTCATTTCAACCGACGACATTTATTTTTTAAAAGTCTATTAAACGTCGACGGGATTCTGAACTTTGCAAAGAAATTATTACGATTATGAGCGAATGAGTGAAAAATTTCACATTCGAAAAACCAGTTTCTGCAATGCCTATTAAATGCGTGCCAAATAACTCGACCGGGTTTTTTAACTTTGCTCGTGCCAGTTCCGAATGCAAAAAAGAATACGGGCGAATTCTCTCCTTTGGCACCGTCGACATATTTATTGAAATGGTAATGAGGAGTGACCGCGCAAAAATAAATGACCACGTCGACGATATTAAGTATCATGCAACCGGAGTGCAGTTATAATAACAGTTAACATATAAAGCTGCGTTTTACGTCATAATAATTTTTCTGCAGGTTTAAATCAACTCTAGAATTTACACATTGTTTGTCATCTCAGCCTCCAATAAGGCGAAGCGCATTTTCGAAATGTCGGTGGTTGATTGGTTTAAAACCAGTGTCCATTGGGGTTCTGTTAGCCCAATGCATAATTTATGTTGCAGAATTATTGCCCGTTTAAGTATACATAGATACCGGTTGTTGAACCAAACTGGGATCATAGCAATTCAATAAGAACAAATGGCGCAGAAATGTATGAAGTGCAAACAGGATTTATTGGCTATGTGCTCGTTTTACATAAACGACCAGTATAAGGAAGTCGCCTCCTATCAATAGATTAGTATTTTGACAAGTAGGTAAATCTATACTATATACCTAATTAAATTAAATGTTGTTGAAGTCAACTGGATCAAGCAGTATAATGGGGCGACGACGTTTATCTTCAGAGATCGTAACCACAACAGGCATTCAATTTGTAACGGGGATCATCTCATACAATATTACAAGCTCGATGTATGCATGTATTTATGAAATAGGAAGCGGCTCCAGTCGTGAACAGCTAGTCCGGACCACATTCCAGGTCAGGTTGATTGTTATTGTAGGATGTTCACCCGATATTTTTAAAAGTGCGCTGCCAAAACGTACGCACAGCGAGCGCTCTCATTTTGACTTTGTTTTTTTTTTTTTTTTATTATTATTCTGTTTTCTTTTTTCGTTTGCGCGTCGCCGTTATTAAAGGGGGCCATCGATCACTCGCCCGCTCGCTTGGCACACATTTCTCTATATGGGCCCCCGAAAAACTGGTTTTAAAGTTCAAAAGTGTACCGTCAGCAGCGCGGAGCGGCAACAGGAAAAAAATTTTGGCGCGATAAGAAAGCGCATTGTGCGCACCTGACGGCGTTGCCGACGCGCCGCGCCGCGCCGACGTGATCTCAAGCAGCTGTTTCTAATTAATTAATGTTTTATTTTGTTCGTAAGTTGGCTACATTAATCCTTTTGAACGGAATTAATTAATTAGGTGAGGAATTTCAAGATTGCTTCTCTTTGCGCATAATTTGATTATAAATCTAAAAAAAAAATTGAAAGTGTGGCAAAATTATTTCTAATGACTCAGTACGGGGGGAGGAGGAGGGACGGGGGCGAAAAAAAACTGAGATTTTTTAAAGGACTTGTCACGAAGGGCTATTTTTTATGCACTTGAGAGCATTAAAGAGTCATGTACGCTAATGGCCACGCCAACACTACGTACGCGTCCATTGTGTATCACAGGGAAAACAAAAGCAAACAGCAAAACAAAGTATGCGACATATGACAGATGACAAGATATTTACAACGTACCCGTCGAATCGTCACGTGACTCTCAACTACATCTGAAGGCGCGGTATTTTCTTTTTACGCGATCGAATCGGTTTTTTTAACGTAAAAATATTTGTTTTAATAAAATCGTTAATCTGAGAATTATAGAAACCGTTCCGAAACCAGGAAAATGACAGGTGTCAAAGTTTATTCTATTTTTGTTTTCTTTTTTTTTAATCCGAAACATCGATCGAGACAAAGCAACTAAGTTTATTTTATCAAGGAAGCGCGCAAGAGAAAAAAAAAGGCGGGAGCCAACAAGCAATGAGGTTCTCGATGTGACTGTCATGAAGTGACAGACGTCAAAATGTCTGACGTTTCAAATAAATCTGCGCTGACCGAGTCGGCGAAAACGACGCGTTTCCGGCGATACCCAAGCAGTAATGAATCCGAAAGCAGTTCGAAAAACGTCAGGTGTCGGAAAACGTAAGGAAAGTGAGAGGTGTCAAAGTTTATTCTGTTTTCGTTTTTTTTTTTTAATCTGAAACATCGATCGAGACAAAGCCACCGACGTTTATTTTATCAATCAGGCGCGCAAGGAAGAGAAAAATGAGTGCTAAAAAGCACTGAGGTTATCGAAGTGACGGTTATGAAGTGACAGACGTCGAAATGTCTGATGTTTTAAATAAATCTGTGCTGATCAAAAATTCAAGTAAAAAGACCCAAAGCACATTCGGAAGACGTCGGAAATGTGACAGCTGTCAGGAAAACGTCAGTGAAGTGACAGGTGTCAAAGCTGATTCTATTTTCGTTCTTTCTTTTAATGTGAAACATCGATCGAGACAAAGCTGCCGACGTTTATTTTCTCAAGCAGGCGCGCAAGGAAGTGCTAAAAAGCACTGAGGTTATCGAAGTAACTGTCATGAAGTGACAGACGTCAAAATGACGTTTTAAATAAACTTGCGCTGATCGAGTCGGCGAAACCGACGCGTTTCCGGCAAAATCCAAGTAAAGAAACCGAGAGCACGTTCGGAAAACGTCGGAAATATGGAAAGTGTCAGGAAAACGTCAGTGAAGTGACAGGTGTCAAATTTTATTCCATTTTCGTTCTTTTTTTTTTAAGTGAAACATCGATCCACACAAAGCTACCAACGTCTATTTTATCAAGCAGGCGCGCAAGGAAAAAAAACGAGTGCTAAAAAGCACTGAGAGGCTGTCATAAAGTTGCAGACGTCAAATGTCTGACGTTTTAAATAAATCTGCGCTATCGAGTCGGCGAAACCGACGCGTTTCCGGCAAAATCTAAGTAAACAAACCAAAAGCACATTCGGAAAACGTTGGAAATGTGACAGGTGTTAGGGAAACGTCAGTAAAGTGACAGGTGTCAAAGTTTATTCTATTTTCGTTTTTTTTTTTTCATCTGACACATCGACCCACACAAAGCTACCAACGTTTATTTTATCAAGCAGGCGCACAAGAAAAAAAAAAAGCGTTTGCTAAAAAACACTGGGGTTATCGAAGTGACGCTTATAAAGTGAGAGACGTCAAAATGTCTGATGTTTTAAATAAATCTGCGCTGATCAAGTCATTAAAACTGACGCGCTTCCGGGAAAATCCAAGTAATGAAACAGAAAGCACGTTCGAAAAACGTCGGAAATGTGACAGATGTCAGAAAAAAATTAAGTGACAAGGGTCAATTCTTTTTTTTTACTTTTTCTTTAAGCCTAGCAGTCTTCAAACTCGCCTGAACAACGAATAAGTGCTGCAATTATTTAGCGAATCACTGTCTGCGTCATCAATACGACACATTACGTCAGCAATACGTCGCCGTTACGTCGTATTTCGGCCAGTTGAAGCAGTTGACTTGATCACGCGACTCTCGACTATTTCTGAAGGTGCTATATTTTCTTTCAACGTGATCGAATCGGTTTTCCTTTTTTTTGGTAAAAATATTTTAATAAAATCGTTAAACATTCCAAGCTTAGGATTAATAGGAACCATTCCGGAACCTCGAAAATGACAGGTGTCAAAGTTTCTTCTATTTTCGTTTTTTTTTTTAATTTGAAACTTCAAAAGTTTCTTCTATTTTCGTTTTTTTTTTTTTCTGAATTTGAAACATCGATCCACACGAAGCTACCAACGTTTATTTTTAAAAGGCGAGTGCTAAAAAGCATTGAAGTTCTCAAAGTGACGGTTATGAAGTGACAGACGTCGAAATGTTTGACGTTTCAAATAAATCTGCACTGATCGAGTCGGCAAAACCGACGCGGCGATACTTCCGGTAAAATCCAAGTACCAAAAACCGAAAGCACGTTCGGAAAACGTCGGGAAAATGTGACAGGTGTCACGAAAACTTCAGGAAAGTGGCAAATGTCGATTGTTTTTTTTTAATTTTTCTTTACGTCTGACACTTCAAGCTCAGACTCGCCTAAATAAAAAAAAACCTTCTGCGATTATTGACGTTTTCCGAATCACCATTTACGTCAACAATACGTCACCGTTACGTCACTGTTTTCGTTAGTTGAAGCGGTTGTCTCGCTCCTACTTAGAGAATTAGAAAAGACGAGAAAGACGGAGTTTCCAACGCGAATAAAGTTACGAAATTGTCCCTCGAGAGAATACAGGGTGTTTGAAAATTGCTAGCCCTAAAAAATCTAAAAATCCCATTTTTTTAAATTTTTTTATTATTTTAAATTATTTGTTTTTTATTTATTTTTTCCATAAAATAACATAATTTCCGTCAACTCATTGTTTGTGTAACCTGCATTCATTTCGGTAACGACAATGTGCCGAGGTTTTAACAGCTTGTTACCTTAACTCAGTGGCGCAACAACTATTTTTGCCAAGTTTTTAATAATTTCTATCTCGAAAACTAAAGGACTTTTATTAGAATTTCTTTTTGCCGATGACTTCGACTCACCATCACCAACTACCAATTTTTTTTTTGTGCTAGCAATTTTCAGACACCCGGTATATTTCACCAGCTCGGCAACAGAAATGCACGATGTTTAAACAGCATACCCGTCAAGTACCACGTGACTCTCGACTATTTCTGAAGACGCTGTATTTTCTTTTAACATAAAACTTTTTTTTGTAAAATATTTTAATGAAATCAGCGAAGCCACGTTAAATATTCTAATTTTTGAGTAAACAGAAACCGTTCTAAAACAAACCCGCCACAGAAGAAACTCCTTAAACATAAAATAAATAACTACTAAACACATTAGCAAGTTATTTTAAAATGAAGATAAGCGCGGGCTTCCGCAATTAATTTTTATTAATTTTTATCGAACACTACTTGCGTCGTTTTTCCCCATTTTTTTTTTTGTTTGTTTTGAAATTGATTAGAAGGAGAAGATGCATTCATTAAATGCGACGTCAAACTTCAAACGTCGTTTCATCATAATAAAAAGAGAAAGGACATCTGCGGAACACATATACGAAATTATTTAAATTTATTCTTATGGGTTTAAGTTGGGAAAGTCCGAGTGTTTCTCACGTAATTTATTATATTTAATATCTTAATAATTTAATTCGTAATTTATTATATTTAATATCTTTCGCTTGTAGATGAATTTGAAGAATCCATCAAACACCAGGAAGGGCACTGTACAAAAGCAATCTGGACAAAGTCAGGTGATCAGAAAATGTTTCGTGAATTAATTAGTTTTCTTCTTTTCTCGGTTCTCTCCGTTATATATCGAGTGTTAATTATACTTAATCAACTCGCGCACTTTCACCATCCTACTATTAATAGTTGATACTCTGTTTTTTTTTTATTTCAGAAGAGTAATTTTGGTGCCAAAAACGAGCATTGTCATTGATCAAACGAGATTTGTCATTGATCAATTCCGTTCCGTTTCAAATTTTAAATCTGTTTAAAATTCCCTTTCAAATAAGCCGAAGTTCGTTAATTTCCGATAAAGACTACACAAGTTACGATTTTGTTTAAAGCAAATAATTCAACTGTTTTCTCCACCCTTATTAATGGTGATATGATAATAAGTCTGGGGTCAAAATTGTGCGGAATTAATTCAACTTTCTAATGACGCCCTCAAAGCTGCATTTTATTCTGAGACTTTTGTCATCAGAATTAATTTTTATTGTTGAGCCTAATGATTGCTCCCCCTTGCGATCAACTCAGACACAAAAAAATATTTTCTTTGAATTTCGCTTAGTCACTCTGACTATAATTTTTTTCTCCTGAAGCTATATTAGGTATTACGGTTTGCTGTACATACATCGCCAGTCGCCGTCTATATTGAGAGACGCGGTATACAGGATTGGCAAAAGTCTAACTGAACATTCTACATAATGCATGCGACAGGGAACGCACTATAAAAATTTTTAAAAAAAACGAATGTGACTGGTCACGCCCATGTGGTCTGGGGGATTTCGCTTGGAGCGCCTCGCTCGCCTGACACGAACGCTTACGGCGCGAGTCGAAGAAGCGACCACGTTTAAAAGCCGACAGGCCAACGCTGTATATTTCAAACACATTTTTGAAGACACGACGACAATCGACGCATCAAATGATCGCGGTTTATGGTATCCACACACTGCATGCAGGCAACAATGCAATCAATTTTCCATCCAAAGCTCGTCGACATCATTTGACGAAACGGTCACGCCAAATCGCCTAAGGTGCGAAACACTTCATCTTCCAGCTCATTTGCATACAATGCTTCAAACGAGTCACCCGCGCCGAAATCTTTCTCTCTCCGCGGTTTTCTCCGAGAGAGTGCCCCTTAACTGTTCACTGCATTAAACCGTGTCTCGGACTGTGCACGTTCCAACAAAAAAAAAAAAAAAAAAGGCAAAGAAAGAGAAGAGCTGCTGGAACTGTACCACAGGAGTTTTTATTGATTATGCAAATTGACAACGGTTTATACATATGTACACAAACAGGTATAAATAACATTTTTGAAAAAGCCGGCGCGCATTTCTCACGCCATGAATATATTAAAAGGATAGATAACATTAGTGAAATTGAAACGTATTAATTTTTTTTTTTAGAGAGGAGAAATCGTATAGAAGAAAGTTTATTATTAAATTCGAATGAAATTTAGAAATTTGCGTGTTTCAGAAAAGCTTCCTATCTCATTGTTTAAGTCGTCAACATTAGTAATAATATAATTGTTGAAAAATTAGGCTAAGGGGTTCCCAATCTTCTTTAGATATCCACCGAACCCTCTTACAAGAAATAATAAAAATATCCATCGACGACTCCCTTTCAAATTTAATCGACATTTCTAAAAGACTAGGAGGGCTGTGACAATAGCGTGCACACAAACAAAAGCATTCACAGCACTCTGGACGCCAAATTAGAAAAAGAAAACACACCCGACGCTAATGATGTTTTAAATTTAAATTTTGTTAAACCGTGACTGTCAGTTATTATTTATTTGTTTTTATTTAACATTTCTTGTTTACTATAAACCGATGGTTTTTTTTTCTTTTCTTGTTTCGATTGAACTTCATTTTACGTTCATCAGTTTGATTCTCTTTTGTTTTTGTCTTTTGCTTTTGTCCAAACTTTCGGTTACAGATTCGTGTCAATGTTCTCGATTCGATTTGACTTATTGCTAGTTTTACAGAGTTTTTATTTTGGTCTTATTTTCATCACCGATCGTCTTTTGTTTTTTTTTTTGTTTTTCCATTGTCTATTTGTTTTTTATTCAGTCCAATTTTTAATAGAATCAATTGATCGAACTTTGTTTTTTTTTTCCTTAATCGATTTCGTCTGTTTTACTTTTAGCTTTTTAACTATCAATTAACTATCGAATCACTTTTTGTTGTTTTTCTTTCTCGTTTGATTTTATTCGACGTGATTTTGTTTTTTAATTATCAATTGATCGTCTTTTGTTTTGTCCTTTTTTTGTTTACGCGATTTGAATGCATTTTATGTTTTAGTTTCGACGATTGATCACCATCATTTTTGTTTACTCTTTTATTCAACTTGAATTTATTTTATTTCTTTAATTCTTAATTAATTTTTAATCGATCGTCTCTTGTTTTGTTTCGTTTTCATTTACGCGATTTGAATGCATTTTGTGCTTTAATCTCGACGATTGTTCAACATTTTTGTTTTCTCTTTTATTCAATTTGAATTTATTTTACTTTTTAAATTCTTAGTTAATTTTTAATTGTTTTGTTTTCTTTTTCTTTTTCGTTTACTCGATTTGAATGCACTTTAGCTTTAATCTCGATGATTGATCGCCTCTTTTATTCAGTTTGACTTTATTTAATTTTTTTTAAATTGTTAATCAATCGATACGATTTCTTAATTTGTGTCCTAACTTCATCATCATTTAGATATTATTTATTCCTCTTTTGACTTTTATTTAATTTTTAGTATAATCAACTGATCGACTTTTATTTTTTTCTTTTAATCGATTACATTTTTCTAATTTAATTTCTTTACTGTCAAGTCCATCATTTTGTTTTTTGCTTCTTTCTTCTTTTGTTTCATTTTATTCGACATGTTTTATGATTTTTTATTTTTTGTTGTCAATTGATCGTCTTTTGTTTGGGTTACTTTTACTCAATTGTCGTCAATTGATCACCATTTTTGTTCTTGTTTTCTCTTTTATTCAACTTGAGTTTATTTAATTCTTTTAATTCTTAATTAATTTTTAATCGATCGTCATTTGTTTTGTTTCTATCTCGTTTACGCGATTTGAATGCATCTCATGCTTTAATCTCGACGATTGATCACCATTTTTGTTTTCTCTTTTATTCAATTTGAATTTATTTTATTTTTTTAATTATTAATCGATCGATACGATTTTTCTAATTTGGTCCTAACTTGATCATCGATTATTTTTTATTCCTCATTTGATTTTATTTTATTCAATTTTTAGCACAATCAGCTGATCGACTTTTATTTATTTTTTTTAATCGGTTACAATTTTTTAATTTAATTTCTTAACTATCACGTCATCATTTTGTTTTTTGCTTTTTTCTTCTTTTGTTTCATTTTATTCAACATGATTTATGATTTTTGATTTTTTTGTTGTCATTTGATCGTCTTTTGTTTGGGTTTCTTTTACTCAATTGTCGTCAATTGATCGCCATTTTTGTTCTTGTTTTTTCTTTTATTCGATTTAATTTAATTTTCTTTCCTCATTTGACTTCATTTATTTATTCAATTTTTAGTATAATTAGCTGATCGACTTTTGTTTTTGCTTTTAATCGATTGCATTTTTTTCAAGTCAATTTTCTATCTGTCTATCATGTCGTTTTCTTGCTTTTCTTCTTTTGTTTCATTTTATTCGACCTGATTTATGATTTTTGCTTTTCTTGTTGTCAATTGATCGTCTCTTGTTTGGGTTTCTTTTACTCAATTGTCGTGAATTGATCGACATTTTTGTCCTTGTTTTTTTTCTTTTATTGGATTTAACTGATTTTTTTTCCTCATTTGACTTTATTTATTTATTCAATTTTTAGTATGATCAGCCGAGCGGCTTTTGTTTTTTTCTTTTTATTGACTTTTTTTTTTCAAAGCCAGTGCAATTCATTGCACGGAAAACTAAACGATTTGAAGACGAAGAAAACAAGAGGTGACGTATTGTAACGGAAGACAATTATATATAACATCGACTCCTGACTCATTTTACTTTGCTGGCAGCTGGCTTTATGGGATCAATGTGCCGAGTTTTACGGAGCCGATCTTACATAATTATTTCTTCTGTTACGTTATTATCCTTACATTCTTTGTTTCGTTTCGCCTCTTGTACGTCTTTAGATCACGTTCTATTTCGTATTTAATCATAACAAAACGAAAACATGAACTGTACATAATTAGGTACACGCCGATTTGGATGGGACGATTATAAACATCGCGGGACCGATTTGGGCGGACGTAATTTACGACATGCGTTTTGTACTTGTACGTACGCGTGTAATGTTTGTTGTACTCTCTGTTTAATTTTAGTGGAAAACGTGTCACCGCCGGCGACGTGTGCACGGCGAACCGAGTTATTTACGACGGAAAACATTGCAAGACATAATACTTCCGCATATTACAGCAACGGCCGTGCAGATGGATGGTAGCGGAATATGTTGTTATTTTCGTCGACGAGTGACATACGTCAGAAGAGATTGTGCAAACCGATAAAAAAAAATTAGAAACCGATCGAAAAAAGGCGTCGATAATGATGTGTGCGGGGCCGGCGTGTTTGCGTCTCTGCCGATCCAAAAATATTATCTCGGACTTCAAAGACATATGGACTGGGTCAAGAATCTCATAAATTTCTTTTATTCCTATACAAACAACACTCTCGCTTGCAATTGTTTAAAATACTAAAAATACTTTGCTGAGAAAACGAGGATGGCTCTTACTTTCGTGTCGTGCAGATTTTATGTTGTCATTTGAACTTCAGCTTTTCTCCCCCTCGGATACATCATCAGGCTGATGATGTATCCGATGTAAACGTTGAGAAACACTCAAATCAAAAATATTGCGACTGAGTTTAAACGATTTAAAAGGGCAACATCGGATACATCATCAGCCTGATGATGTATTTTTAGTATTTTAAACAATTGCAAGCGAGAGTGTTGTTTGTATAGGAATAAAAGAAATTTATGAGATTCTTGACCCAGTCCATATGTCTTTGAAGTCCGAGATAATATTTTTGGATCGGCAGAATCGGATACATCATCAGCCTGATGATGTATCCGATGTTGCCCTGATTACATAATTGTGAATCTTTTAAATCGTTTCAACTAAGTCGCAACATTTTTGATTTGAGTGTTTCTCAACGTTTACTTTTCCATTTGTTGACGATCGGGAATCTTAAATTAAATTTCTAACGGTTTCCGGAAGATGTAAAAGCTTTTTTTGATGTGCTCGCAGTGACTACATCAAACACAATCAACATTGTGCGGCGCTTTATCTTTGCGATCCCATAAATAAAGCAATTAACTGCGGCGCAAGATTGACTAACAGTAAATTCATTAGGTCAATCAATCGGCGTGTTCGCTTACGATATTTAATTCGCACCGCCTCTTCCTAATTCGAAGCTTTTAATAAACCTTTATGTTCGGAGAACAATCTCTTAGATCAGATTAAGTTCTATCTGAATCCATTACCTTTTGTACTAGAGTAGTTCTTCCTCTTCAATCGTCTTTTTGCTTCCATCACTTAATCTTTCCCTACCAGTTTGATTATGTTTTCCAGTCACACTTCTTTTGGTCAGCCCCGAACCTCTCTTTTTTGCTTCCATTTTGACTGTTTGTTTCTTTCACTTTCTCTCCAAGCAACTCATGTATACGTTAAAAACTGATTGCAGCTTGGAATTATTTTGTTTTATCTTCTTTGCCCTTATCTCCATGTCATTTTATCATCGCTGGGTCACCTCCATCTACTTCGTTCTTTCAATTCTTTTTTTTTGATAACTAAATTATCCTTTCTAACTGGTATCTTAAATGTCTTGGCTTCCTCTCCTCCACATTCATCGTTTAATATTCATTCGTACCCTAGGATTTCGTTGATCGTTTTGTTTTCTTTTCTTCCTTTTCTTTTCCACTTCCATTCTTTATTCCAAAATTATTTTCATCATCAGGTCAGGAACGAATACGTTTACGTTAATTAAGACGTCGAGAGGCACTGTTAATTAAGAGAAATTTGATTTAGTGTTTCAGTGTCACCAACCATTGAAGGTCACGTGATGCCTCATTTATTTTTGTTCCAAAAAAAAATAAATAAATAAATAAATAAATAAATGGGCAGGCGAAAGATCACACGCGGTTTGTTTTGATCATCATTGTCGATCGCCCTTTATATTTTTTAAAAAAACTTCGTCACTTTTGTTTGATGCAAGAAAAAGATTGCCTTGATATACCGGGTGTTCCTCTCTTAAGAGATTCTGTCTTTTATTTTCGAAATTTTCATGAAACATGAAAGCTGAGACGTTTTTTTTTTTTGAACGAAAGGCAAAACAAGAATATTGTGCAATTAATTATAATTAGGACGCAAATGAAAATGCGCTAATGAAGAAGGCCGTCGTACATAGTAAGTACTAATTGAAGTATTTGCGATTTGCACAGAGTATAACCTAACTGTCTTGTCTTACATTGAACAAACATGCGCTTTTGAAAATATTCAATTCACACTTTAGACAACCACATTAACTCGTTCACGTACAACTGCATCGTGTTTTATTGAACCTGGCCAATTAACACATGCGGGCTCACGTGTTAATTGTGTTAAAACGAATATAAAAGACGCCGGTTCGTGGTGAAACGATTTTATACCGTGTAAAACGCGTTAAAATTCTTGGTTTTAGAACAGTTTGAGGTTTTCTTTTTTTTTTTTTGTTGTATTCACTGCATGGTATCTTCTTTTGGAAAACTAAAAAGATTCCTGCAAATAATTTCGGAATTTATTCTATTGGTATTTCAAAATAATAAAAAAAAAATGATTTGTATATCAGTTCGTTCCCGATTCCGCCGTTTAATTTTAGATCAAGCCACCGCATCACTTTAAATAATCTTTTCAATGAAATTATTATTATTATTATTACCAAATCGGAATTTGTTTGCTTACGTCGTTCCGCAAACACATTTTTTATTTGCTTTATTGAACGAAAATATACTGAACTTGTACGTAAATAAACTTAACGGATTGCGTTTCGTTTTGTATATGCCAAGCATAAGTGAACAAAATTTTGCATGGTTTTAAAAAACCGGGGGGGGGGCGCTAGAAATCGTTCTCGTTACGCTAAGGCCCGACGGTCTTTTCATCATCTCTGATTAACTTTAGCCGTTGATTAATTCCCGTTGTCTCTATTATAAATTTAACTATTGGAATAATTCAACAATTAATTAAGTTAATGTGAAGCATAAGTGAACAAAATCTTGCATGGTTTTAAAAACCGGGCGCTCTAAAAATTACATCGTCCTCATTAATTTCGAATCCCCCGCAAGTTATAAGGCGAAGGAATTTTCTCGACGTCATTCCACCTACGAAATCTCCTGCGAAAAATTCAAAGTTCGCCGGCGTCACACAATAAAATAAAAAACGTGTATACATACTATTTCTGAAAGTATCTTCGGGGGAAATACGTTTTACGAGCTTGCGCCGCCGCCGTTTCGAAAATCAAATCACCTGGTACTATTCCTGCATTTTATTTTATAAGCTGCTATTAATAAACGTTTCGCCGCAAGGACGTTGAACGTTACGCTTTTGTAAATAAATATAAATATCTGAAGCGTATTAAATAGTATTTTTTTTTGTAAAACCACATTGTGGTAGCTTCTCATCTTAAATATGCGAGAATCACATTGCATTTTCGAAAATGGTGGAGCCGAAGAACCCAGGGGTCGATGAATATTTAAAAAAAAGTGTCGATTGGGGGTCACTGATCCCTCTATGGCTGCGATGAACTATTGGTGGCAGATGCAAAGTCGAAACGCTTTCTGCATATTATTCTATTTCAATTCTTTATGTACTGAATGAACAGGGACATGCTTCATTGAAAACTCCTTTTGTTTTCGTTATTCAAAAATCAAGTTTTTAAAAACGAAGTTAAAGTTAAAAGATGGTATAAAAACGCCGCCACAAATGAAATAATTTTTTATTTAAATTAAAAAATTAAAATAGTTTTTCTTTTGCTCAAGAGATGGCGCTCTAAGTGATTCGTTCTGCTTCAGCTTTCCTTGAAATTAACTGCTTATTAAAAAAAAATATGCTTTAATTAGAGGATTAGATGAGAATTATTGTTTTATAATTCGATTAAAATAGCAGCTGTTACTGGGCTTGAACGGTTTAAAATCGGGCAAGTCGTTCGGATTGCGGTGGAGTTTTTCGAGCTACTCTTCTGCTGATGAGGCCCCAATTAGGGCCGAAATAGCGCTATATAGAGGGGGCTTGAGGGCGCCACTGCAATCTGGGCAGGACTTGCTGCAGCGATTAAAATAGCTTTCCCTTTTGGTCAAGAGATGGCGCTGTAAATAATGATGATGATATCTGCTTTTAAATCTCCTTTAGTTATATATTTATTAAACTAATCGGTTATTAAATTAAGCTTTAACTAGAGGATGAGATGAGAATTTCTGCGATGAAAAATTCTATAAAAATTCTATTTAAAATAGCTTTCTCCTTTTGGCCAAGAGATGGCGATAATGATGATGCTGCCTACTTTTCAATCTCCTTTAGTCATCCTTTAAACTGGTTATTAAAAAAAAATTCAAGCTTTGATTAAAATAGTTTCTGGGAGAAAGGGAAATAGTTTGATGGCGCTGTAAATAATGATGATGATGATGATGCCTGCTTTTAAATCTCCTTTGGTTTTCCTTTAAACTGATAGTTGGTTATTAAAAAGAAAATAAGCTTTAATTAGAAGATTAGATGAGAATTATTATTTTATAATTCGATTAAAATAGCAGCTGTTACTGGGCTTACCGGTTTAAAATCGGGCAAGTCGTTCGGATTGCGGTGGAGTTCTTCGAGCTACTCTTCTGCTGATGAGGCCCCAATTAGGGCCGAAATAGCGCTATATAGAGGACGCTTGAGGGCCCCACCGCAATCTGAGCAGGACTTGCAGCAGCGATTAAAATAGCTTTCCCTTTTTGTCAAGAGATGGCGCTGTAAATAATGATGATGATGATGCCGCCTACTTTTCAATCTCCTTTAGTCCTCCTTTAAACTAACTGGTTATTAAAAAAGAAATTCAAGCTTCGATTAAAATAGTTTTTGGGAGAAAGGGAAATAGTTTGATGGCGCTGTAAATAATGATGATGATGATGCCTGCTTTTAAATCTCCTTTAGTTTTTCTTTAAACCGATAGTTGGTTGTTAAAAGAAAAAATAAGCTTTAATTAGAAGATGAGAAGATGATGCCTGCTTTTAAATCTCCTTTAGTTATCTATTTATTAAACTAATCGGTTATTAAATTAAGCTTTAACTAGAGGATGAGATGAGAATTTCGGCGATGAAAGATTCTATAAAAATCGATTTAAAATAGCTTCCTCTTTTTGGTCAAGAGATGGCGATGATGATGATGATGCTGCCTACTTTTCAATCTCCTTTAGTCATCCTTTAAACTAACTGGTTATTAAAAAATAAAATAAAATTCAAGCTTTGATTAAAATAGTTTTTGGGAGAAAGGGAAATAGTTTGATGGCGCTGTAAATAATGATGATGATGATGCCTGCGTTTAAATCTCCTTTAGTTTTTCTTTAAACCGATAGTTGGTTATTAAAAGAAAAAATAAGCTTTAATTAGAAGATGAGAAGATGATGCCTGCTTTTCAATCTCCTTTAGTCTGATTGGTTATTAAAAATATTTTCCACGTTTGAACAACAGATGACGCTCTGACAGAATGATACTTTCGCGGCCATTATAGGTTATAATATAGATTTTCGATTTAATTCAAAGCATCGTTTTTACTAAGCCTACGATATAAATGACGAAACCGTAACTACCTAGCAGATATTCGATTAAATTAGTTTCCATTTTGAGATAATAGATGGCATTTCAAAATAACGCTCTATTTAAGACAAGCGAAATCGTTTTTAACCCGCCTAGATTTAACAGCAACGATGAAATTACAGCAACTAACTAAACAGGGGGAGGGAAAGTGTCGGCCGGTGAAAACTTTTTTGTTCTCTTTTTTTTTCTCAAGGGTTTGATTAAAAAAGGTTGAGAATCGCTGATCTAAGGAGACACCAAACGCCGGCTCCTCTGGGCTGCGTTCAGATTTAAAAGGCAGAGTGCAACCTGGGCGTGTGATCGTGTCTTTCGATTATTGATGAATATCTTGAGTCTCTTCAACTTCACTTCACCGCTTATTATCAGTTGTCCAGTCTTTTTTACACAAAAATATTGGAAAGGGGAGGCAGAAAGGAAATAAATAATTACAAACGAAGTCAGTAGACCATTTTCTCGAATCGGAACAACCACTTTGCTACGTGAAATGAACAAGTACGTGGTTAGCAGACCGTGCAAATGGATTCGTCCGAACACTCTGAGGGGGAGGGGGGTTATTTACGAAGCTGCGTGCAATGATTTGTGCACCCCCATTTTCCAAAGTTGTTTGTAATTCATATAATAAAACGCGACGCGTTCAGGCAGACCAAAAATGCACCGTCTTGCTTTGCGCTTCACTTCACTTCACTTCACTAATCGGCCGCTCGTATTATAATTCATTCATCACATTAACTGCGCTTTTCATTAATATTATTAATTGCTATGCTTATTAATTGATTTACCAACATTCATGTCTGTCCATGCCGTAATTCGCATTCACGATATTAAACTTGAATGCCAGTGCTTTAAGTATTGTGGTGATTCATCGAAGCTACACGCGTCAGAGCCTGGCGCGACAGGATCTCGAAGCTTCGACGAACACCTGTCTGATTCCGCGGCCTAGGCCATTTCGATAGATAATAATTGGTCGCCACGCGAGCCGTGGAATGTTCGCTCGAAGGAAGAATCTCGAAACCAGCCCCTTCTACAGGACTGACCAGGAAAGTGTTCGGAAAAGATAAACGGAAGCTGTCGAAGAGGAAGAACTGCTGCTAGATTAGGTCTTCTTCTTCTTCTTCTTTGCATCATCGGTTTCGTTTCGAATTGGCAGTCGACTCGTACGCCAGGTTGTTCGTTACGGAATGCGAAATATTAACAGCCTCCAGACAAACAAACGTGCGAGGCATGGAAATGGCCGCAGATTATGGCAAATAATGTTTATTGCCAGGTTGAATTCATTAAAATTAAACGTTCCAGCGGCTGTCGGCAAATATGGAAGGCATGAGCAGGCGATTGGAAGTTTATGCGCCGAACGCGTTACGAAACCGAAAGAGAAAGAAAAATGTTCGTTACGTATTATATAAATGGGTGAGAGTTACGAGAGAACTCGTCGAACCTGCAAAGTGAATAATATAAGAGGTCTTCTCTCTTGCAAGATGTGGATGTTATGGCAGAATAAGGATTTGTTATTTAGATTTTTTTTTCATCTCACAGTCCAATCCTGGATGGGATATGGTACCTAATCGAAATTCAAGTATCCTCGTTTCCTCCAATGGGGGTGAAAGGTGTGATGAGAAATGTTGTCAAATCGAAAAGGGGATGCTTTCTAACCTCGTCTTCCTTGGGCCTTGCTCATTTGCGTTAGGGTTTAGCCCAATCCCGGATGGGATATAGCTTACCTAATCTAAATTCAAATATCTCCGTTTCCAATGGGGGTGAGAGGTGGGATGAGAAATGTTGCCAAACAGAAAAAGGCAAGCGTTCTAACCTCGTCTTCCTTGGACCTTGCCCATTTCCATTAGGGTTTACGGTTCAACCATCCCCTTGCGACGTCTCATCTTATCTTTCTGAGGAATTTCCTCAGTGCGTTTTGTAGAGGCTTTCTCCTTCTTCTTCTTCTTCTTCTTCTTCTTCTTATTTTTCTTCTTCTTGTTTGGGTTAGATTAATCACTGTTTGGCCAAATTATTTGAAACTATTTACATCCACCTACGACTTCTAAAAACGAAATATCTGCACTTCTTTTCCATTAGGGCTTAGGCTTGAACCATCCCCTTGCAGACGTTTCATCTTTCGTTTCAGGAGGACTTCATCGGAGTCTTTCTTGTTGCTTTCCAGATACCTTCTTCTTCTTCCATCCCCTTGCAGACGTTTCATCTTTCGTTTCAGGAGGACTTCATCGGAGTCTTTCCTGTTGCTTTCCAGATATCCTTCTTCTTCTTCCATCCCCTTGCAGACATTTCATCTTTTGTTTCAGAAGGACTTATTCGTAGTATTTGTCGTTCCTTTGCAAAGATCTTCTTCTCTGGTTGAATTCCTGGCTTCCGGTTGGAACCGCGTTTTTCGGATTTTTTTTTACCGCCAACGTTTCGTTCTTCATTGCGGAAGACCTTCCTCAGGGGGCTGCTGATACTGGTGGTGGTGCTATTACTCTCGGTGGTCTTGCTGCTGCAGCACCACTAGCAGCAAGAGCCCTGAGGAAGTTCTTTTCCAATGGAGAACGAAACGTCGGCAGTAGAAAAAATCCGAAGAGATGCGGTTGCAACCGGAAGCCAAATTCAACCATGCACGACGTCTACGGAAGCCTTCAAGTTAAATCTTCTTCTTCTTCTTCTTGTATGGGTTGGATTAATCACTGTTTGGCCAAATTGTTTGAAACTATTTACATCAACCTACGACTTCTAAAAACGAAAGATCTGCACTTCTTTTCCATTAGGGCTTAGGCTTGAACCATCCCTTTGCAGACGTTTCATCTTTCGTTTCAGGAGGACTTCACCGGAGTCTTTCTTGTCCTTTTCCAGATACCTTCTTCTTCTTCCATCCCCTTGCAGACATTTCATCTTTTGTTTCAGAAAGACTTCTTCGTAGTATTTGTTGTTCCTTTGCAAAGATCTTCTTCTCTAGTTGAATTCCTGGCTTCCGGTTGGAACCGCGTTTTTCGGATTTCTTTTATCGCCGACGTTTCGTTCTTCATTGCAGAAGACCTTCCTTAGGGGGTTGCTGATACTGGTGGTGGTGCTGCTACTGTCGGTGGTCTTGCTGCTGCAGCACCACTAGCAGCAAGAGCCCTGAGGAAGTTCTTTTCCAATGGAGAACGAAACGTCGGCAGTAGAAGAAATCCGAAGAGAGTCCCGGTTCCAACCGGAAGCCAGCAATTCAACCATGCACGTCGTCTGCGGAAGCCTTCAAGTTAAATCTTCTTCTTCTTGTAAAAAGAAATGTTTGCGTTTCTTTTCCATTAGGGTTTAAAGTTTCACACGTTTTATCTTTGGTTTCATGACGACTTCTTCAGAGTATTTGTTGTTGCTTTCTAGATACCTTCTTCTTCTTCTTCCTGCATGGAGCTGGTTTCATCGCTGTTTGCCCAAACTATTTCAAATCAACCCACGACCTCTCATTCTTCTCAAAAAGAAATACTCGGAGATCATTTCGTCGCATAAGTGAGACAGTGGATGTAACAAGTAGGCTACCGCGCAAACATAACGGCGATAATCGAGGTTAAGATCAAATTGACCTTCTCCTCGCGCGAAAGAGAAGGGGCGCATTCAAATTAAGTGAGACCTCCGATCGGTAGGTGGAAGAGAGGAGTTGTTTTTTTTTTTTTTTAGCTCGCCTGGGTTAACATTAACGAAAACGTCACCGCGCGACGATAATTTATGGAACGAGATTGCCCTCGTTCTGCAAGCTTCTTCTCCTTATACAGACCACCACATGTCGGGGTGTTAATGAACTGAGCAATTTATTTCGTCTTCGTGATTAAAGACTGAGAGTTTCGAATTGGAACGTGTTTATTAACGCGCTGGTTACCTGATTTATCTTCCGATTCGCTGATTGAAGAATAAATTAAACTCTTGATAGATGGAGATGTTGTCGAGTGCATCTAAACTTGCGGACGGTATTGTACGTACAAATATAAACATTTTCCAGCGCGTTCCGGCTTTTGGCGACGTGCTTGTAAAAAAAAAATCATTTATTACAACTTGAACCTCTTGGTGTAAATCGCGCGAGAATGTTGCAATTGGCCGGGGAAATGCATGCATGGGTCAGTAACCTGATGGCAAGGTCGAGTGAGCAATGTGGATGTCTTCTACTACTCTTACTTACTTACTACCAAAGCACAACCTATCAAATACGTCGCGTCGTATGCACCGGGCTCGGTGGAAGATTCCGCAAGACGAGATTAGCCGTTTTATTAACGTTGCCAGCCAGCCGCGACGCTCTGAGGTCTTTTCAAACCGCGACGAAGACTTTATTGCCAGCGCGCCGATGAGTCATCGCCGCCTGAATGAAGCCAACATTAGAAACAAACAAGAGGAAATTTGACTACTTTAAAATAAATTACGCTTGTGCAAAAAAAGTTGATTGAAAGGCGAGGCGAAAGGGTAGGTTGAAGAGAAAGCGTTTAAAGCAAAGAAGGGAGCTCCAGATGGAAATTTAGCTTTAAAATAAACTTAGGATTTGCCAAAATTTAATTCGTGCAGGTGGACTTACCATGGCACAAGAGAATCTCAAAAGAAACTACAGAGAAGGAGAAAGGATAGCTTTCCAAAATGGTGAAATGGAAATGAATCGAATCCCTCCCCCCAATATTCTCGTGAGCAGACTACAACACAGACTTAAGCCTTCCTGGAGCTAGCGGAAACCCACCGATCAAGTAAACAAAGAAAATCGAGCGGAACAGAACAGAAGGTACAAAAAAAAATCTTTTTTCCGATTTGCCCATTTGCCAGACTACAAAATAGAGCGCTTCTTTCAGATTATCTCACCCCCTCGCTCTCTTGTACTCAAGTCAACATTTTCGGTGGTGGTTTCCATTGATTGCCGTTTATTTTATCTCTAACTATTAAATATCATGCTGGCCTGGCATCACACCATCATCTTCACCGGCCCTGAATTATTTATTCCTTTTAGAGCGCTCAGTATTCGACACTCTCATTTTTTGATTAACCTTTCAACTTCAGTACTGCGGATGTTATTTCTTGTACACATAACATTTAGGACTCAAGGTACTGAGGTTTGTAGGTCACGTCGAGGTTTTTATTTCGTGTTACTTACAAGTAACCGATATTAAAAGGTACCGTTGGATACCATCCGCGGAAAAATTCGCAAGACGAACCGGTAATCGTCGTTCCAGTCTTTAATCGATTGCACGCGATCATGAAACGGCTATTTTTTTTTTTTTTTGATCGAATATGTCAAACTGCAGCTGATTTTGTTAAGCGCTCATCAAAGTTTCGCTTTGCTTAAACCTTAAACGAAAATTAGCTTTTCGCGCGGCATTCTTTCGTAAATCGAGTTTTCTAAACGCAGCTTTCACGCGAAAATAACTTCTCGTTCGCGCGTTCGTTTTACTCCTAATAGACACGAGTTTCTCGACAAGTATTCGAAACACGGAAGAAGAAAAAAGTGCACGGTGTAAGTAATGTCGGTAATCCGAGCGAGCATGAATAACAGTGAGGCCACCGCCGCCGCCCGTTCGATTCTTGGGCGGTTGTTTATTGCAATTAAAACCGGTAAACGCCGCCCACTATAATATACATACGACCGACGTACCGAACGCACCCGGACGGACGGATGAATGCATTTATAAACTCGCATAAATTACAAGCGTCTGGAATAAAGTCCTTTCGTTTCATCTTACTTACATATCGTCGACATGTGTTTGACTAAATTTAAATCGGAACCGAAATAAATCCGTCTTTCTCCTGTGTTTTGTTCACGATTGAATTAAGTATGCACGCACGCATATACTGGGTGTTCAAGTAAGAGTTTATTGCCGAACGCGTTCGATGTAGTGCCCTTGGATGTAATAAGAGAAGAAAAAAGTATACTGTCGCAAACAAATTTAGGTTAAACGATGGCAACCAAAACTCGCGTTAAGTCATTTTTTTTTTTGTTATTTTCAGCTTCGTTTATGATACTCGTTTGAAAACGTAAAGCTAAGAAAGTATCTCCAACGACATTCTTTTAACGCCGGAGTATATCGAGCGGCAGAGTTTATCCGAGTATTAAATTTATATGTGCGACTATAAATACCGGCGGTATCTTAAAATACACTTTCCATTTGCATGTTTTAAGCCGCGTAAATAACAGAAACCGGCGGTATGTACGTGCTCGCGAAAGCATCTACCGCCGATCGTTCAGCTGTATGTATGTATGTATAATAACGACCTGTTCGAGTGAGGACGTCGTTAACCAATAGAGATGTCGTTAACGAGCGTTCGTCCGAATTTAGCCTGCTAATTGACCGAACGAAACATTCATAATTACCGTGCAGAGCAGCTCGCTGCCCATATGTTCGTTCATGAGAAGCATACCATACGTAATTCGAATCTAATTTCGAGCCTGGCATTTGTACTTACAGTATAAATTTTCGATACCTACAGAAAGATCTTATTCCATGGAAATCCCGGCAGTACATTTATTTATACGTGTACATATACAGGGTGCTGCGTTTTGAAACGCAACATAGAAAATCCCATGCTGATTTAAATTTGCTCGAATATCGTCTTCCCTAATTATTTTACAGCAAAAATCCATTTAGGTTTCTTAAAGTACTCTCCAAGATGAACCTGTCTGCGAAATTTGAGAATTTTTCATACGCTGAGCTTTGAGATATTTAAGAAAGAAAAGATACTGTAACTAAAATCAATTTAATAGTGGTGAATAGATAAAACAGTGACATCCTACGGTCGCTTTTTGGCCTGACGTTGCAGTCGGATAACAAATTGAAGCGTATTTGCTGACGAAGCCCCAAGCAGGGCTGAAACAGCTGTACAGAGGCTGCTCGAGGTTTTCACTGCAATCAAAAACGATTTGCAACAATTTTTTTTTTTTAAATCAATTTATACCAAACTATCAGCACAGCTTCAATGAACGGATAGTTAATAAATCCAGTTCGTTTTTAAAAAAAGATTGATGGAAAAGCTTCACCGTTGACTTATTTTAACAATTACTGATCAAGGCCGTGCTGGCTGATGGTTTGGTATGAATCGAATATCGTCGCTGATCTTTTTGAAATATCTTGAAACTGAGCGCACGGAAAATCCTCAAACTTCACAGACAGGTTCATCTTGAAGGGCACTTTAAGAAATCTAAATGGAATTTTGCTGTGAAGTAATTAGGGAAGCCAATAATCGAGCGCTTTAAATCAGCGGCGGCTCGCGATGATTTGTTATGGGTGGGCAACAACCAGGGTTGCGAGATTGCGCGAAATTCCGCTATCTGGGCCACATTTTAGACATATTTGGCGTGGATGCCTAATTTAGGCTACTTTTGTTGTTATAAAATTTACATCTAATATGTATGATCCAAATATTTAAAACCGCAGAGTCGATGCAAAGGAAAAAAATGTACAATCTGATTTTTTTTGTTCGTTTCTTATTTTTTCCTTCCTTTCTCTTTCATTTTTTCGTTTTAAAGAATTGATGCTTTTGTATTTTATTCGCCGTTTGTTTTATTCATTTCGTTTGTTCCCTGCCAGTTGTCGGTGAGGCATCGCCGTTTCTTACTTTAATTGTTTTTTGGGCAACCGTTATTTTGCTTCTTTTAATGTTTTTTTTTTCAGTATTCGCACTTTATTGGGCTCATTTTTACAGTACTCTTTTGTTTCCTGTGCTATGAGTTTGTTTCATTTGCAAAAATTTCGTCAATTTTCATTTTAATATCGTGGTACTTTTACTTTCTTTAAAATTTCATTTTATCCTTTTATATTTTTGTTTTGCTTTACTTTTATCAATTTAATTTTTCACATTTTGTTGTTTTTAATTATTTTTCTTCTCAGTTGTGATCTTTTGTTTCATGCACCGTACTTCGTCGTTAATTTCTTATTTTAATTTTTTTTTAAATAGTACTTTCGACTTTTTACAGTTTGCTTTTATTTTTTCCAATTTTCTAAACAGAAAATCGTTGGTTTTCGTTCAGCTAACGATTAGTTCAGCCGATCTTCTTTTGTTTTTCCTTTGTTTTTAATTTATGCCTCGCGTTTCTTTTATTTCTCTTTCATTTTTAATTTTTTTTTAGTAAACTTCATTTGTTTTTTATTTATTCCGGTTACAGTGATGTTGAAATCGAAACTCACGTTCATTGTTACTCACCGACAGTTCGAATATAAATTGAATATTAAAAAAATAAATAAAAAATGGTTGCTAATCGTTTTTGATTGCAGTGAATCCCTCCCTTGAGCAGACTCTGTACAGCTGTTTCAGCGCTATTTGGGGCTTCATCAGCAGATGCGTAGCTCAAAAGAGTTCTCGAAACGATTCAACCAAGGAGGCTAATCCTACCGCAATGTTAGGTCAAGAAGCGATCGCAGGATGTCGCTGTTTAAACTATAAATTAAATAAGGCCCGATTTCTTCACCTACAGATAAATTTATCTGCCAGGTAGTATCCTCGCAATACAATGGTTTCCAATTATAATACCTGGCAGATAAATTTATCAGGAGGTGAAGAAATCGGTCGTAAGTAATCGACTTTCCACGCAAAATACTCAACCCGCTTCATTAATAATTTCTTGATCTCCAGCTGAAGTCAACACGCCGATTGTTCAGCTGCGCCGTTTCAAGAGCTGGTGCTTCAGCACGTTTTGTTTGCGGACTCTCCTTCTCTTCTTTTGCACGCGAGTCAGATTGGATACACAAAGAAGATTCGAACTGTGATGAGCGAACTGCTGTCCGGCCGCAGTTTCCAAATCATCTTCATGATAATTAAACACAAATGACAAACGCGTGAAAGCTGATGGGAAATTAAAGTTTTATGGTTAATTAAAATCTCTCCCTGTCGTCGAGATCGCCACGAGCAAAATATGGATTGTTTCTGGGAATTTAATTCCGAATAGTTTATGGGTGCCGAACAAGAAAGTTAATTCAGAAATCGGTAATAAGGAGTGAGTGGTCTTTATAAGTATAGATATATACGCAGATATACTTTATAAGTATGGACATATACTCAGATACACTTTACAAGTATGGATGTATACTCAGATATACTTTATAAGTATGGATGTATATGCAGATACACATTATAAGTATGGAGGTATACGCTGATATACTTTACAAGTATGGATGTATACTCAGAGATACTTTATAAGTATGAATGTATACGCAGATATACTTTATCAGCATGGATGTATACGCAGATATACTTTATAAGTATCGATGTATACTCGGATATACTTTATAAGTAGGGATGTATACGCAGATATACTTTATAAGTATCTATTTATACTCGGATATACTTTATAAGTATGGATGTACACTCAGATATACTCTGTAAGTATGGATGTACACTCAGATATACTTTATAAGTATGGATGTTTACTCAGATGGATGTATACCGTATAAAGAAGTCATCTCCCCCATAAAGTATGGGGAGATATCGTTTTATTACTTTGCTGTACATTCGCGTATTTATTTGTGCACGCAACGCGTTACGTAATACTTCCTTCTGGTTGGAGATAAACACCGAAAATGAGAACGCCGTTGCGTTCGAATAAGAAGAACGCATTTACAGTTAAAACTAATTCTCTCCTCAACTGACCATATTAGAAACTGTGGTTCAGATTACGGCGACGGTTGTGAAAGTTGAAACGCTCCATTACAACCTCTGTTAAGATTCTGTCCGCGAGTGTACATTAAAAACAAAAAGAAAACTTTACAAGAACTTATCTAACCATTACTAAAACAACTTGTTTTACTTTATGTATTCTTCAATAAACTTATTGAATAGAACTTGCCAAAATGTTGGGTGGGTGGGAGAGTATCTTAAACGAGGTTCCACTGTATCATTACAGATATTATTATATTATCAGTTTTTTCTTTTTTTTTGGGCCACATACATCTTAATTTATTGCGACGCATACGTACAGTATACAATGGGGTCTATTCTGTAACATTGATATGGACCTTGATACGTATCAATTATTGTTTTGTATCAAGTGACCCTGCAAAATCGGTATTCTGTAAAGAGTTTCGTCACAGCTTGCAATCCGTATCAAATGTGATATCGAGTTGATGAGGTCTGTTCTGTAGCATTGATATGAATTTGATACGTAACAATTATCGCTTTGTATCAAGTGACCTTGCAAAATCGGTATTCTGTAAAGAGTTTCAAAACAACTTGCAATCCGTATCAAGTGTGATATCGAGTTGATGAGGTTTGTTCTGTAGCATTGATATGAACTTGATGCGTAACAATCATTGCTTTGTATCAAGTGACCTTGCAAAATCGGTATTCTGTAAACAGTTTCAAAACGACTTGCAATCCGTATCAAGTGTGATATCGAGTTGATGAGGTCTGTTCTGTAGCACTGATATGGACTTGATACGTAACAATTATCGCTTTGTATCAAGTAACCTTGCAAAATCGGTATTCTGTAAACAGTTTCAAAACAACTTGCAATCCGTATCAAGTGTGATATCGAGTTGATGAGGTCTGTTCTGTAGCATTGATATGAACTTCATGCGTAACAATCATTGCTGTGTATCAGGTGATCCTGCAAAATCGGTATTCTGTAAAGAGTTTCGTCACAACTTGCAATCCGTATCAAGTGTGATATCGAGTTGATGAGGTCTGTTCTGTAGCATTGCTTTGTATCAAGTGACCTTGCAAAATCGGTATTCTGTAAAGAGTTTCGTCACAACTTGCAATCCGTATCAAGTGTGATATCGAGTTGATGAGGTCTGTTCTGTAGCATTGCTTTGTATCAAGTGACCTTGCAAAATCGGTATTCTGTAAACAGTTTCAAAACGACTTGCAATCCGTATCAAGTGTGATATCGAGTTAATACGCATCTTTCTTCAATTTGGCGATCGGCAATCCACTTGAATTGTTATGAAATCGTATCAAGTTCTCTTCAATTATTGAAGACTGTATCGATTGATATGCATACTATATCAATTGATATATGTACATATCAATGTTACAGAATAGTCCCGAACGTGCATCTCTCTTCAGTTAGCGGTCAGCGATCCACTTGAATTGTTATGAAATCGTATCAAGTACTCTTTAGTTACTGAAGACCGTATCAATTGATATGCTTCCTGTCAATGTTATAACAGAATAGCCCAAAATGTCGGATGAATACAGGGTGAACCACTTCTGGTTCTGTTTGCTAACAACAACGAATTCGTATCTGATTATTTAAACGCGAACGCGCCGATGCTCGGCGACGAATCAGAAGAATCAGTTACAAAACAAATGAAAGAATTATGTTAATCCAGCGCGCGGCAGTGAAATTACTTATATATGTATGCCGTTTTACTTTGCAAATTAAAGAAACGGTGGTACGTGAATAACCTCGCGCGTTCCGGGAAAGCTCGAACAATAATTACAAATCATTTAATTGCTCGTCGCCCGGTCGTACATACGTACAGCTTTCACTTTTACAAAGCAAATACAAATTTGAATTTTGAAGACGAGAAAAAAAAAAGCTCGAATTCCGAGTGCGTTTCGTTAAACGCTGAAACACGTACAGGGTGTTTCGGTGATGACGAACCGAACGTGGAAGTCACTTTTTCACATTATTTGGAGCAAGGTATCTTGAGTATTTGAAGCTCTGCCCGCCGTTTTATGAAAGCTACAATAAACAGAAGGCAAAAAATAATCTGCCGATTGTTTTGACGAATAGATTAAGCCCTCACCGAACGTGGAAGTCACTTTTTGACATTATTTGGAGCAAGGTATCTTAAGTATTTGAAGCTCTGCACGCCGTTTTATGAAAGCTACAATAAATAGAACGCAATAAACAATCAGCCGATTGTTTTGACGAATAGATTAAGCCCTCATGTACTGTACGTACGGTTTTCTCGGAACTTATTCGTTAAAAACAAATTCACGCATCGAGTTTGCTGCACGCTTACCAAAAACAGCCTGTATACGCAGTTTAATTACGTAGACACCGTATTACAAGACTCGTCTTATATAATTTGATGTACGGCGTGACCGAACAAGTGGGCATTGTTTAATATTCAAACGGTTATGTATCAAACGGACGGGTATTTTTAATTGAGCTGGCGAAGACTTGTTTCTATTGTTCCACGAACGGTTACGTTACGTAGAAATAATAGTTCACGTTATATAATATCGTAACGCTCAAAAATAATCATCGAAGTTGGCGTGGGCGCAACTGCCAATGGCGTGCTTAAAGGTCGCGGAGAAAAGTGAAATAAAACAGTTACGTAAACGAATGAACCTTTTTATAGGTGCCCGGTCGGAAGAAAGGGCGTTAATTCTACTCGACTCGAAAAATGTTGTTTGCAGTCTCTAAAAGCAATAATCTGTGAGTAATTGCAGAAAGTGACTATCGATATTCTTTTCTGCGCTGCCGGATTTATTTAAGTAATCAAAACTAGCCACGTGTTTGAAACCAGTCAAAGCAGACACGTTTTGTTTACACCCTGTACATATAGGTACTAAAATAAATTAAATTTAGCGCAAGTGTTGAAATCGCAATCGTGATTATCGCCGAGCGAAAAATAGAAATTAATTTAATGGTCGTTTTATGCGTTTTGCCTGTTGAGCTGTGCTTCTAACCTTAATTCGTTCGGTGCAGTAAAAACGTTAGCTGAATCCGCCGTTAATCTGAAACTTTACGATTCTCGACCCTGTTTTCTCCGATTTGATTGTGATTTTTCTATGTTAATCGCCACTTTGAATCTGAAAACGCAAAAATATCTGCAAAGCTTAGATTGCCCAGCCTCAGAACTGTTCTTCTTCCTTTTCGTGCATGCAGCTTTCACTATTGCTTGCTTTCTCAAATTCATCATCAACATCATCAGCCCTGCACTTTGTTTTTTAACTTTTCTTAATTATTGTCATCGTCGCTATGATGATTACGAAATCAAAATGGCTAGATACTTAAATACCTTGGGTCTCTTTTTTTTAATCATTTGGAAGCTTGTCGGGCCCCCTCGATTGACCTAGGGCTTCCATTTACAACTGCATCAATTTATAATCGCATTTTGAAACTTCGTTTTCCCTTTTTTCTAGTACATTTTTTGCCTTTTCTTCTGTCGCCTTCCTTGAGTCTCTTCCTCTCCTTTGTTTAAAAAACATTCAGTTTTGGTTCATTGGTTTTCTCTTGCCCTTAGTCTTCCAGCCGCCTGTTTCATGTCTTATCCCCCCATAAACAGCTGTTGGCGTTTTTCTTTTCCATTCTTTCCTTCGTTTTATTTAACACCCACGTCCCATAAACTGATTTTCTTATGATGAACTTATAAGTCTTTACTTTTGTCTTTCTGGAAACATACAAACAATTTTTTGTGCTCTTTGCTTTTCGGCCTTTCAACTCTTCTCCCCTTTCTCCTGTTTTCATTTTTACTCCTCGAGCTGTCGGCGTTTTTCTTTTCCATTCTTTCCTTCGCTTTATTTAAAACCCACGTTTCACAAACTGGTCTTCTTTTAACCATCTTATAAATCTTTACTTTTGTCTTTCTGGGAACATACAAGCAAATGTTTGCTCTTCTCTTCCTTCTGCTGTTTTCTTTTTTACTCTCCGAGCTGTCGCTGTTTTTCTTTTCCATTCTTTCCTTCGTTTTATTTAGCACCCACGTTTCACAAACTGGTCTTCTTATAACCAACTTATAAATATTTACTTTTGTCTTCCTGGAAACATACAAACAATTTTTTTGTTCTCTCTGCTTTTCGGCCTTCCATCTCTTCTCTCCCTTCTTCTTTTATTTTTACTCCCCGAGCTGTTGGCGTTTTATCTTTTCCATTCTTGTCTTCGCTTATTTAACAACCACGTTTCACAGACTGGTCTTATAACCATCTTATAAATCCTTACTTTTGTCTTTGTTACTACGTACAAATTTTGGTTTCACATGGTTGTTAGACATCCAAATTTTTTGTTCTCTTTGCTACGCAATTTGTTTTTGAATTTTCTCAAAGAGTTCGGTTTCTCCCAACCGTCGTGCAATGGCTCCTCCTTCATGTACCCCTCCATAATAGCTTTCCCAGCTTTGGAGCATTTTCTTTTTCCTTTTGGGGTTTTCGGCCTTCTCTCCCTTTGTTTTATTACAGCTTCCAAATACCCAATTTTATTAATTTTCGCAAATTTATGTTCCTTTCAGTCATCAATAATGTATTGGCAACTCCTTCGTGTATCCTCCCTACTCTTTCCATCTACGGAGTATTTTTTTGCTTTGCTTTTCGACCTTCCAACTCTTCACTTCACTTCGTTTGTTTTATTATTGCGCCCAAGTACGCGGTTTGATTAACTTTCTCAAAATTTGGTTCTTCGCAGCCATCGTGTAATGGTTCCTACTCCGTGTATCCCTCCGTAATAGCTTTCCCATCTTTGGAGCAATTTTTTTTTCCTTTTGGGGTTTTCGGCCTTCTCTCCCTTTGTTTTATTACAGCTTCCAAACCCAATTGTATTAATTTTCGCAAATTTATGTTCCTTCCAGTCATCAACCATGTATTGGCAACTCCTTCGTCCATAAATAGCTCTTTTCGTCTTTGGAGCATTTTTTCTTGCTTCGCTTTTCGATCTTCCCTTGTTGTTTTTTTATTGCGCACCCAAGTACGCACTTTGATTAACTTTCTCAAATTTAGGGTACTTTCCGGCCATCGTGTAATGGTTCCTCCGTCATGTATCCCACCACAATAGCCCTTGGCATCTTTCTTTTCCATTTTTGGAACAGTTTTTTCCATAAATGGCCCCATCCGTCTTTGGAGCAGCTTTTTTTGCTTTGCTTTTCGACCTTCCAACTCTTCTCTCCCTTTCTGTTTTATTATTATTGCGTCCAAGTACGCAATTTAATTAACTTTCTCGAAGTTGGGTTCACTCCAGCCATCGTGTAATGGTTTCTCCCGCACGTATCCATCCATAATAGCTCTTGGATTTTTCTTTTCCTTGTTCGAAGCATTTTTTTTCCGTTGGGGATTTCGGCCTTCTGGTTCCTCACTCCCTTTGTTTTATTATTGCCCTCAAATACCCAATTTTATTAATTTTAGCAAATTTGTGTTCATTCCAGACATTAATCTTGTATTGGCAACTCCTTCGTGTACTCCTCCATAAATAGCTTTTTCCGTCTTTGGAGCATTTTATCTTGTTTCGCTTTTCGACCTTCCAACTCTTCTCTCACTTTTTATTTTATTATTACACCCCCAAGTGCGCAGATTGATTAAGTTTCTCAAATTTGAGTTCTTTCCAGCCATCGTGTAATGGTTGTTCCTTCATGTATCCCTCCACAAATAGCCCTTGGCATTTTTCTTTTCCATCTTTGGAGCAATTTTTTATATAAATAGACCCTTCCGTCTTTGGAACAACTTTTTTTGCTTTGCTTTTCGACCTTCCAACTCTTCTCTCCCTTTCTGTTTTATTATTATTGCGTCCAAGTACGCAATTTGATTAACTTTCTCTAAGTTGGGTTTCTTCCAGCCATCGTGTGATAGTTCCTTCTTCACGTATCCCTCCATAATAGCTTTTGGATTTTTCTTTTCCTTCTTCGAAGCAATTTTTTTCCTTTGTGGTTTTCGGCCTTCTGGCTCTTCTCTCCCTTTGTTTCATTATTGCCCTCAGGTACCCAATTTGATTAATTTTGGCAAATTTGTGTTCATTCCAGCCATCAATCATGTATTGGCGTGTATCATCATCAATCATGTATTGGCAACTCCTTCGTGTATCCTCCCCACTCTTTCCATCTTTGGAGTATCTTTTTACTTCGCTCTTCGACCTTCCAACTCTTCTCTCCCTTTTTACTTTATTATTATACCTCCAAGTACGCAATTTGATTAATTTTCCAGCCATCGTGTAATGGTTCAACCTTCATGTATCCCTCCACAATAGCCCTTGGCATTTTTCTTTTCCATCTTTGGAGCAATTTTTTCCATAAATAGACCCTTCCATCTATGGAGAAACTTTTTCTGCTATGGTTTTTGATCTTCCAACTTTTTTCTCCTTTTTTGTTTTAATATTACGGAATTTGATTAACTTTCTCAAAGTTGGGTTCCTTCCAGCCATTGTGTGATGGTTCTTCCTTCACGTATTCCTCCACAATAGCTTCTGGCATTTGTCTTTTCCATCTTCAAAACATTTCTTCTACTTTGGAGTTTCCGGCCTTCCAGCTCTTCTCTCCTTTTGTTCTATTATTGCCCTCAAGTACCCAATTTTGCTGACTTTTGCAAATTGTTTTCCTTGCAAGACAACTCCTTCATGTATCCCTCCGTAAATAGCTCTTTCCATCTTTAGAGGATTTGTTTTGGCTTTGTTTTACGACCTTCGAGCTTTTCTCTCCCTTTTTGTTTTATTTCTTTATTTTCTTTTTATTTATTTCCTTCATCGAAACCTCCACAAACAGCTCTTGACGTTTTTCCTTTCCATCTTTGGAGCTTTTCTCCTTCCTTTCTTTCTTCCTTCCCTTTCTCGTCTACTATTACGCCCAAAAACTCAATTTCGTATTAACTTTCGCAAATTTATGCTTCTTCCAACCACGTAATGTCAGTCTCAGTTGGTCTTCCATATTTCCTTGTGGAGCGTTCTGGTTTCTTTATATCTGTGGGTTCTTTGAGCGTCCAGCAGTACAGAATTTTTCCTTCTCTCTTCTTCCATACCTTCACTTTCATATTAATTGAAGCTTAGAGACTTGACACTGTTTTCCCTTTTTTTTCGTCCCTTTTTCACTGTTTTTTTCTAAATGTATACATCACATATTTTTGGCATTTGCAATTAACGTAATGATAATAAGAAGTTCTCTAACTTACTAAAAGTGCAACAGAAAACTATACATAGATATTAAAATAATAATAATAGTAATAAACTATGAAACTAATTGACTTTTCACTTTTAATTTTTTAACAATATATTTTTTTTTTAATTTTCGCCATTAAGAACGAACGCAGCAAAGCTTTAATTAACGACTTCTACTCTCGCTATGATGATTTTACATTACAAAAATAAATAGTGTTGAGGTTGCCTTAATTTATTTACAGGAAGTACCCGGAGCTCTCTGGCTCGAATTCGCTCCGCATCAGACCGGAAATCTCATTCATTCGCATCGACGATAACAACGGACTTACTGTTTCGTTCAGAGAGGGAATCCAGGAAAACCGCCGTAATCCATCCACATCCGGAAGAGACGCACACTTTCAAATCGATAACGAAATAGGTACAATAGTTAATAAGTTGAACGCGCACCAACGACGACGACGACAATGCGCGACGGCAAGCAACTTCTTCGAGAGGAGGAGAACGAAGGCAACACGAAAACACGTCGTCCAAGAACTAACGCTGAAGCAACACTGGCCGCATGTTCACCTGTCATGGCGGCAAACACCTGCTGTTACCTGTGTGTGGAACGTTCATTCCTCATAGGTGCGTCGATTAAGAAAGAAAGGGATGATTCGAACTCCGAGGCTTTCTGTATAGCATACCCGGAGTTGCTCTCTGAATTATTGATGAATCTTGCATGGTTTAAGGTCATCACAACAATAACTTTGTTCGATAAAAGATAAAATATGTAATAGGGTGGAGTGGGGTGTGGGGGTTACATCCAACCATCAAATGAAGTTGGTTGGATTGGATTAAATCATATTGACGTCAAGAAATTCGAAGAAGATTCGTCGAAGAAAAGAAGTTTCAAGGACGTGGCCAAAATTATACACCACTGGGAAGATGAAATTTTTCAAACGAGGAAAGGAAGAAGAATTATTGATGATGCTTGCATTGTTTAAGGTCATCACAATAATAACTTTGTTCAATCAAAGATAAAATATGTAATAGGGTGGAGTAGGGTCGAGGGGGTTACGTCCAACCATCAAATGAAGTTGGTTGGATTGGATTAAATCACAATGACGTCAAGATATTCGAAGAAGATTCGTCGAAAGAAAAGAAGTTTCAAGGACGTAGCCAAAATTACACGGTACTGGGAAAATGAAATTTTTCAAGCGAGGAAAGGAAGAAGAATTATTGATGATTCTTGCATTGTTTAAGGTCATCACGATAATAACTTTGTTCGATAAAAGATAAAATATGTAATAGGGTGGAGTAGGGTCGAGGGGGTTACATCCAACCATCAAATAAAGTTGGTTGGATTGGATTAAATCATAATGACGTCAAGATATTCGAAGAAGACTCGTCGAAGAAAAGAAGTTTCAAGGACGTGGCCAAAATTACACACTACTGGGAAAATGAAATTTTTCAAACGAGGAAAGGAAGAAGAATTATTGATGATTCTTGCATGGTTTAAGGTCATCACAATAATAACTTTGTTCGATAAAAGATAAAATATGTAATAGAGTGGAGTAGGGTCGAGGGGGTTACATCCAACCATCAAATAAAGTTGGTTGGATTGGATTAAATCACAATGACGTCAAGAAATTCGAAGAAGACTCGTCGAAAGAAAAGAAGTTTCAAGGACATGGCCAAAATTACACGCTACTGGGAAAATGAAATTTTTCAAACGAGGAAAGGAAGAAGAATTATTGATGATTCTTGCATTGTTTAAGGTCATCACGATAATAACTTTGTTCGATAAAAGATAAAATATGTAATAGGGTGGAGTAGGGTCGAGGGGGTTACATCCAACCATCAAGTAAAGTTGAATGGATTGGATTAAATCACAATGACGTCAAGAAATTCGAAGAAGATTCGTCGAAAGAAAAGAAGTTTCAAGGACGTGGCCAAAATTACACACTACTGGGAAAATGAAATTTTTCAAACGAGGAAAGGAAGAAGAATTATTGATGATTCTTGCATTGTTTAAGGTCATCACGATAATAACTTTGTTCGATAAAAGATAAAATATGTAATAGAGTGGAGTAGGGTCGAGGGGGTTACATCCAACCATCAAGTAAAGTTGAATGGATTGGATTAAATCACAATGACGTCAAGAAATTCGAAGAAGATTCGTCGAAGAAAAGAAGTTTCAAGGACGTGGCCAAAATTACACACTACTGGGAAAATGAAATTTTTCAAACGAGGAAAGGAAGAAGAATTATTGATGATTCTTGCATTGTTTAAAGTCATCACGATAATAACTTTGTTCAATCAAAGATAAAACATGTAATAGGATGGAGAAGGGTGCGGGGGTTACATCCAACCATCAAATAAAGTTGGTTGGATTGGATTAAATCATAGTGACGTCGAGATATTCGAAGAAGATTCGTCGAAGAAAAGAAGTTTCAAGGACATGGCCAAAATTACACGCTACTGGGAAAATGAAATTTTTCAAGCGAGGAAAGGAAGAAGATTTAAACTACCAGAAGAATGAAGTTATCTAAACCAGTCAAAGAACTTAACAGAAACAGAGGATGAAGAGGAAGACTCGTTCAAAATCTTAAAGGACGATGACATTCAAATCGAGAAACAATTTCGAAAACTTTGAAAAATCAAAATGTGATGATTAGTTTTTTTTTTTTGGCAATTATAATTGCTTGGAAAACCCCTTTTCGTTGGAAAATCCTTGATTACAAACACTGCCCTTTTAAGTACATATAATGATTCTTTCTGTTTACTTCTTTTTATTTATTATTATATTTCATTTTATTTCATTTATTTATTGTGGTCTTCTGGCCTCAATTATAAACTTTCCTCCCGCCTTTCAGTAACATACAACTTTTTTGGACACTTTTTTGTACCGAGTAAAGAACCAATTCGATTTCTCTCGCAAAATCTTCGTAAAACACTTTTTCTCTGGAGGTTTTTTAGGTATTGTTACAGCCGTAAGTTCGGACGAGTGGTGCCATCTATATAAGCTGATCGATTCTTTCGCGGATTGCCGGAGGTGTTTACGGCTGTTCCGGATGCAGCGTTTTCGAGAAGGCACGCCATCTGTGCGGAACGTTCCAGAGAGAACGCGAAGAGTTCCGAGCATTTCTGGTGGCGGATGAATCGGCTATATAGCCGGGGACAGGCGCGCCATTAGAACAATTTAAATATAGCGAGCGATAAGTGCAACTTGGACTAGTAAATGGTGAAATATAGAAGTGTTTATATATTAAAATAAATAATTGTTGTATAGTCTGTTATATTTTTTTTTGATCGACCTAAAATTATTCTCAAAATTTGCGATAATAATTGAACGAACGCTTCGTAAAACCAACGTCAACGTTTCTGTACGTTTTGAAAGCATCTTCAGAATAAATATGGAGGTGTTTATTTATTAAAATAAATAATTGTTGTATAGTCTATTATATTTTTGATTGACTTAAAATTATTCTCAAAATTTGCTTTAATAATTGATCGAACGCTTCGTAAAATCAACGTCGACGTTTCTGTACGTTTTGAAAGCGTCTTCAGAATAAATAGCAAAAAAATTATTTACGACAATCAATTCTGTTATTAATCGAAGATGGTTTTTGTTCAGCTTAACGATCAATCGTTATTCATTTCTTTTTATTATTATTTATCCTGAAGAGGCTGTCAAATTTTTTTGACAGCCTCTTCATATATTATTAATACGCGCACAAAAATAATTCCCCGTTTTTTTTTTTTTGTTAAATTGCAATCTATGATTCCGTTCGCCCTTACATCGTGTTTTCTTCTTTCTTTTTCTTTTGTTGAATTATAAACAAGATCCGATAGTCTTTTGTCTGTTCTCGACTCGATTTTGTATTCGCATTACAAGGTTCTCTTTTGTTTTTTTTTGTTTTTTTGCTTTTATTCGAAAAAAACTTTCTCTCTTGATTCGATCTGGCTGTTTTTTTTTTTTTTATTTTCGTCTTATCTTCATCGCCGATTGTCTTTTTGTTTGTTTGTTGTTTTCGTTTTTTTTTTAATATTCCTCAGTCGACTTTATTTAATTCAATTTTTAATTAATCATCCGAGCAACGTTGTTTTTTTTGTTAAATTGCAATCTACGATTCCGTTCGCCCTTATATCGTGTTTTTCCTTTTCCTTTTTCTTTTGTTAAATTATAAACAAAATCCGATCGTCTTTTGTCTTTTGTCGACTCGATTTTGTATTCGCATTACAAGGTTCTCTTTTGTTTTTTTGCTTTTGTTCGAAAAAAACTTTCTCTCTTGATTCGATCTGGCTTTGTTTATTATTTTTTTTTATTTTCGTCTTATCTTCATCGCCGATCATCTTTTTGTTTTTTCTTTTGTTTTTTTTTTAATATTCTTCAGTCGACTCTATTTAATTCAGTTTTTAATTAATCAAGCGAGCAACCTTGTTTTTTTTTTGAAATTGCAATCTACGATTCCGTTCGCCTTTATATCGTGTTTTTCCTTTTCCTTTTTCTTTTGTTAAATTATAAACAAACCCCGATCGTCTTTTGTCTGTTTTCGACTCGATTTTGTATTCGCATTACAAGGTTCTCTCTTTTGTTTTTTTTTTATGCTTTTGTTCGAAAAAACTTTCTCTCTTGATTCGATCTGGCTTTGTTTATTATTTTTTTTTTTATTTTCGTCTCATCGTCATCGCCGATCGTCTTTTTGTTTGTTTCTTGTCTTCGTTTTTTTTTTTTTAATATTCCTCAGTCGACTTTATTTAATTCAATTTATAATTAATCAACCGATCAACGTTGGTTTTTTGTTAAATTGCAATCTACGATTCCATTCGCCCTTATATCGTGTTTTTTTCTTTTCCTTTTTCTTTTGTTAAATAATAAACAAAATCCGATCGTCTTTTGTCTGTTCTCGACTCGATTTTGTATTCGCATTAGAAGGTTCTCTTTTGTTTTTTTTCTTTGCTTTTGTTCGAAAAAAAACTTTCTCTCTTGATTCGATCTGGCTTTGTTTATTATTTTTTTTATTTTCATCTTATCTTCATCGCCGATCGTCTTTTGTTTTTTTTTTAATATTATTCAGTCGACTTTATTTTATTCAATTTTTAATTAATCAACCGAGCAACGTTGTTTTTTTTTTTGTTAAATTATACTTATATCGTGTTCTTTTTCTTTTGTTAAATTATAAACAAAATCCGATCGTCTTTTGTCTGTTCTCGACTCGATTTTGTATCCGCATTATAAGGTTCTCTTTTGTTTTTTTTTTGTTGCTTTTGTTCGAAAAAACTTTCTCTCTTAATTCGATCTGACTTTGTTTATTATTTGTTTTTATTTTCATCTTATCTTCATCGCCGATCGTCTTTTTGTTTTTTTTTTTGTTATTTTTTTTAATATTCCTCATTCGACTTTATCTAATTCAGTTTTTAATTAATCAACCGAGCAACGTTGGTTTTCTTTGTGTCTTTGATTCGTTTTCATTTCATTTGTCTATTTTTTCATCTTTTGTTCTCGTTTTTTTTTTCCTTTCGTCTAATTTTATTTTAACGCGATTTTATTTCATTTTTAACTGTTTGTCGATCGTCTTTTGTTTTCTTTCACCAGATTGAAGTTCGTTTTATTATTTTACGTTTCAATTCCATCGATTGATCGCCGCCGATTTTGTTTTCTTTCCTTGCTACTCGATTTGACTTTTTTTTTTAATTTATTTACTTTTTGTTATTGACGTTGGTCCTTGCAGACTAAATTTTTGATCACGTTCGTCATTTTTACGTCAATTTGACGATGATTGTCAGTTTTGCACCGCGATGGTGTTTTTTCTTCCTTCAGTTTTTGTCCTCACCACATCGTCGACGATCGTCTTTTGTTTTCGTTTTCATGCGATTGGACTGTGTTTTATTTTTATTTTGTTATTTCTTCTTCTTCGTTTATTCCAATTAATACTGCAAAGTGTTCAAAATTCAAACTTATTTAAAATTGTTCGTAAATCTTATCCATTATCTCTCAGAGAGGCTTGTATTAGACACTAACTCCGACCCTGTAAAAGACCCCTAGAGTTCATCGTCACCCAGCCGACCCCCCCATGGGTTCATCGACCTCTTACAAGCCCTCATTGACCCCAAGGGTTCGATATTGACCCCTATTTTAGAGTATGAAATCGATTGCGGAAAAAATATTGCAAGTAATTCGTTAGTTGCCAGATTTTTCTTTTCTTAATTTGAAGATATCCAAAATTTATGCTTTTGACAGTTTTGCTTAACTTGCTTGACCTTGAGATTGTTCGAGCTGCCTATTTTGTTATTTCTTCTTCGTTTATTCCAGTTAATACTGCACAGTGTTTAGATACAAACTTATTTAAAGTCGTTCGTAAATCTTCCGTTATCTTTCCTATTGGGCTTGTACTAGACGCTAACTCCGATCTTGTAAAAGACCACTAGAGTTCATCGTCACCCACCCGATCCCCATGGGTTCATCGACCTCTTACAAGTCCTCATTGACCCCAAGGGTTCGATATTAAGACCCCTATTTTAGAGTATGAAATCGATTGCGGAAAAAAATATTGCATGTAATTCGTTAGTTGCCGGATTTTTCTTTTCTTAATTTGAAGATATCCAAAATTTATGCTTTTGACAGTTTTGCTTAACTTGTTTGACCTTGAGATTGTTCGAGCTGCCTGTTTCGATTACACTTACACTTCCAAAAGAGGAACCGAATCGCTAATTAAAAAAAAAATTAATTGACGTTTTATATTTTTGTGTTTAAGTTGTCGTTAAAATTGGCGAACTTGAACACTTTCGTACAAGAAAACCAAGAACCCTTGCAATAGTGCTTTTAGTTAATTGCAGAGGAAAACTTTTGCGCGAAGCTTTAGAGCCATTTCAGGAACAGCCTGTATATTAGAACTTGTTTTACGAGCTACGCAAAACCGATTTTTTTTTATTTTCGTTCCTATTAAAAGTGCTTTTGTTTTCTATTTTAATTCAAACCATCATCAAACATCGGATGAAAGTATGGAAGTCGATGTCATTCTCATAAGCGGCACGTTGAGGAGGCGGCATCCCGATCGCATACTTTGCGTTTGTTTAGCGCGTATTCATCGCATTCATTTCCGGCGCTCGCCGACTGCCGGCGAGCGTGCGCGTTACATTCAGGAGACTAAACGGCGACAGTGAATATCCCTACAAATATCCTAGGATTGTTCATCGTCTTTCGCCTTGAAATATTTTATTTGCAAACGGTTTTTCACCGTTACGCGGTTCTGATTGGAAATAAATCTCTAACCAGCTTTTCTTAAGCAATAATTTCTTACATGCACGTCCTTGTGAGTGAAAAACGAGTTTGAAAACGATGAATTGCCCTAATTCAAAATTACTGTTAATTTGCTGTAAGTAGTCGAATACGAGAGCGTTTTTGTTAATTGCGAAAGCCAGGGTGGGAGAGAGAACGCTTGTGGCTTTCAATGAAGTAAAACGCAATGGAAAGAAGGTCTCTATCTCTTGTAAGCTGCGTTTTTCCTCTTGCTGCAAGAAAAAAGGCTTCGCTCCTAAATGTCAATAAGTGACAGTCATGCAGTCAAGTCAGCTCACAACTGAGAAGAGAAACGTAAAAATTTATGTTAGTTAGTTAACCCGAAGCGATTTGCAAGTCACTTAAGATAATTATTGCACCGAAGGCAATCGGCCGCATAAAAATCAACAAATGGAGAAAGTTTCCAATGCTGCTCAAGAACCCCCCCCCCCAACTAAAAACGCTTGATACGTTGGGTATTCAAGAAAAGAGCGCAGACCTAGTTTTTAATTTAGTTTTACGACGCGGAAGTCCTTTTATGCAGACGACCGCTTACATACATTTGCATAAATTTGATTAAAAACCAGACGTGCAGAGGCAAAAAACGAATTGGCCGGCTGCTGTTAATACCTTAATACCTTTCAGCAATGCACACATGTTTGTGTGTAGATTAGATTAATATTCATTACGTGCGGTCGTCTGCATGTGCTCGATAATTGCCCTCCTCTACTACTAAATCACTCCTCAAGACCCAAGATTATTTACTGTCCCATTTTGCGTCGTTCCAAGCAAATGCCCGCAATTAAAAACGCAATCGCGTAACTGTTCCTACGTAAACGAATTAATCAAATACCATCCACATTCTCCTAGCAATTCCAGCTAACGCAGCGTGAGACACAAAAGTTGCTGTTGCCATTCATTAAATAGGTCGCGCCATTACTTAAAAAAAAAACTTACTCCGAAGATTCCTCTAGAACTGACATCCTGGGAGATATACCTCCTCCTATACCCCAAGCTCCTCCTCTCCTTCTTCTCCAGAAATCTCTGGTGAGCCCCGACGATCGGGTATTCCCCGTATTTATCCCTCTCCTTCCTGTCCAGCTTCAAGGCGCAGAAGACATGCTTGGGCGAAAACCTCGTTACGCCCCTGTCGTCCGCGAAATAGTAAGCCACCTTCCCCGTGAGGACCTTGCGCGTCGCCTCGTGGGGGTAAACCAGCATGCAATCCCTTTTGCAAACCAGCACCGGCAAGGGCCCGTCTTCATCGTCTTCGCTGAGGTCCTCGAGCGAATCTCCGTGGGGCGGTGGGATTGGGGGCAGGGGCGGAGGCACTTCGCCCTCGGGCAGCTGCGGCGGCCTCGGAGGTCTCATGGGGATTTTGGCTTGCGCCATGGCTTTGCCTTTCAGGTACACAGGTTTGAACAACATTCTAAAAGAAAGAGAGCGCTCTTTCAAAAGTTGGAAGAAGAAGAAGAAGAAGAAGAAGAAGGAAACCACGGCTTTTCCTGCTCTGGAGATTTGGAGAAATGGCAGGAACTGTGGAACGCTGTCATTGGCTGGCGTCGTTCACTCACTCGGCGAAACTTATTTTGGTTATCATTAGTCACGTGATCGATGACAACCAATAACAGCAATCCCCAAAATATCCAATCTTCCAAGCAGGAAAAACAGCTTTGTAAGAAGGTTTTAGTTTGGTTTCATTTCTTATTGAAGAGCGAGGAAAAAAGACGAGAACAAGAGTTACTGAAGCATTTGGTCATTTGCTAAGAATGAAAGTCGAAATTGGGAAGACACCTTTGAGTAATGGAAAGAGAGGGGGGGGTGATGAGAGTTGAATGGAAGCAACAGGAAGAAAGAAAAAAAGAAACCCATATTGCTTCTCTTTTGTTTCTTTCGTCCTTTTCTTCGATATTTCGACGAAGTTTAACTCCAAAGAGAATGATTGGTCGGGCCTATTTCATTCACAGCATCTTCTTCTTCTCTACATCATTTGCTCTATTGATGTTGTTTTTTCTTTTTCTATTTCTTATTTAATCTTTCTTTTGTTTGCTGTGATTCTTTTCCTTGTTTCGTTTCTTTTATCGATCGACTTTTTTACTTAACTTTTTTTGTTTGGCACTTGCCGTTCGATTTTGGAATACTGGAAAAAAATCGTCTAACGCCTTTAGTTCTTTTTTTATTCACCTTTGAATTCCCTTGATCGCAGTTGTCCTTATTTTTTTACTTCATTTTATTTCTCTTCCTTCGTTCCCTCCGTATTTCACGCCACTGTGTTCTTTTTTATTTAATATTTTTAAATCTAAAACTCTTTTTTTTTCTCTCTTTGAGTTCGCCTCTTGGTTTTCGAACGCCGAAGAAAACTCGTCGATCGTGTTTTGTTTCTCGTTTAACCAATTCCTCGTTTTGTTATTTCTTTGCTTATTTTACCTTTCCTATTTTTCTCTTTCCGTGTTCCACGTTTTCTTTAATCAAAACTTCTTTCTTGCCTTGCAATTATCTTTCGATTTTCGCGTGCTGAAAAAAACCCGTCGACAGTCATTTGTTTCTTATCTACCTATTTCTTTAAGTATTGTCGTCGTCGTTCGTTTTTTATGTTTTGTTTATTTTTGATTTTTTTTTTATTTTGTTGTTTCATTCACTCGTCGATAGTCATTTGTCTCTTATTTACCTATTCCTTCGAGTATTTTCGACGTCATTCGTTTGTTTTGTTTTGTTTATTTTTGATTTATTTTATTTTGTTGTTTCATTCATTTCATTTATTATGGTCATTAACTAAGGATGAAAGTAGGGTGGCATTATTAGGAAGGCGATGGATTGACGGATAAGGCCTTTAACCAACAAAAAAGGAGTGGAAGGACGAGAGTTGGATGGCGGCGACATGTAGATGATGGTTTCAAAGAAATTTTGTTGCAGAAGATACAGCAGATCACCAGAAGAAGTAGAAAACAAACCTGAGTAGACCCATGACACATGAAGGATAAAAGATGGAAGGTACATAGACCTGAAGGATGAGAGTAGGATGACGTTATTAGGAAGGCGATGGATAAGACCTTTAAAGAATAGGAAGGCGATGGATAAGACCTTTAAAGAATAGGAAGGCGATGGATAAGACCTTTAAAGAATAGGAAGGCGATGGATAAGACCTTTAAGGAATAGGAAAGCGATGGATAAGACTTTCAACTAATAAAAGAAGATGAAGTACGAGACTTGGATGGAAACGGCAATTAGGAGAAGACTTCGATGAAAATCGAAGCATTCAGAAGTTGCAGAAGAACGCCAAAAGCAAGAAGGAGTAGAGAAAATATCGTATCCTTGGGCATATAGACTTTCACTTTAGCCAATAGCTACAAAATGCAACAAAATGCATAGTACGATCGTTATATACTAAGACTTTGGCAAGAGTTGAATGGAAACGACATGAAGAAGAAACCCGCGAATTGCCAAAGACTTTGGTCGTTAACTAAGAATGAAAGTAGGTTGGCGTCATTAGGAAATAACATGGCGGATGGAAGATCTTTAAGTAATAGAAGGAGAAGAAGGACGAGAATTGATTGGAAGCCACAGGTAGACGAGGACTTCATAGAAAATTGGTTGCAGAAGACACAGGAGTTTACCAGAGTTAGGAAGGGGTGAAGAAAAACAAAGAACTTCATAGACCTGAAGGGTGAAGGTAGGATGGCGTTATTAGGAAGGCGATGGATAAGACCTTTGAGTAATAAAAGGAGAGGAAGGACGAAAATTCGATGGAAAAGACAGGAAGCAAGAAAAGCCAGTAGTAATAAGGATTGCCGAAGAAGCGTTTGGTCACATACTGAGGATGAAAGTGGTACGGCATTATTAAAAAGGGAAGAGGGTGGGATGGACGGATAATTTTAAGTCATAGGAGGAGAGGGCGGAAGGAAGAAGAATTCAAAGAAAATTGAAGACGCAGAAGACGCAGGAGATTTTCAAAGTTAGGAAGGGGTGAAGAAAAACGAAGAGGTTCATAGACCTGAAGGATGAGAGTAGGATGGCGTTATTATGAAGGCGATGGATAAGACCTTTGAGTAATAAAAAGGAGAGAAAGGACGAAAATTCGATGGAAACGACAGGAAGCAAGAAGAGCCAGTAATATTAAGGATTGGCGAAGAAGCGTTTGGTCACGTACTGAGGATGAAAGTGGCACGGCATTATTAAAAAGAGAAGAGGGTGGGATGGACGGATAATTTTAAGTCATAGAAGGAGAGAGAGGAAAGGATGGAAACGACAGGTGGATGAAGACTTTAAAGAAAACTGAAGACGCAGAAGACGCAGGAGATTTTCAAAGTTAGACAGGAGCGAAGAAAGGCAAAGAACTTCATAGACCTGAAGGGTGAAGGTAGGATGGCGTTATTAGGAAGGCGATGGATAAGACCTTTGAGTAATAAAAGGAGAGGAAGGACGAAAATTCGATGGAAAAGACAGGAAGCAAGAAGAGCCAGTAATAATAAGGATTGCCAAAGAAGCGTTTGGTCACGTACTGAGGATGAAACTGCCACGGCATTATTAAAAAGGTAAGAGGATAGGTTGGACGGGAGACCTTCAAGTCATAGAAGGAGAGAGAGAGGAAGGGATGGAATTGAAAACTACAGGTGGATGAAGACTTCAAAGAAAATTGAAGACGCAGAAGACACAGGAGATTTTCAAAGTTAGGAAGGAGCGAAGAAAAACAAAGAACTTCATAGACCTGAAGGGTGAAAGTAGGATGGCGTTATTAGGAAGGTGATGGATAAGACCTTTGAGTAATAAAAGGAGAGGAGGGACGAAAATTCGATGGAAACGACAGGAAGCGAGAAGAACCAGTAATATCAAGGATTGCCGAAGAAGCGTTTGGTCACGTACTGAGGATGAAAGTGGCATGGCATTATTAAAAAGGGAAGAGGGTGGGAAGGACGGGAGACCTTTAAGTCATAGAAGGAGTGAGAGGAAGGGATGGAAACGAAAACGACAGGTGGATGAAGACTTCAAAGAAAATTGAAAACGCAGAAGACGCAGGAGATTTTCAAAGTTAGGAAGGAGCGAAGAAAAACAAAGAAGTTCCTAGACCTGAAGGATGAGAATAGGATGGCGTTATCAGGAAGGCGATGGATAAGACCTTTGAGTAATAAAAGGAGAGGAAGGACGAAAATTCGATGGAAAAGACTGGAAGCAAGAAGAGCCAGAAATAATAAGGATTGCCGAAGAAGCGTTTGGTCACGCACTGAAGATGAAATGCATGGCATTATTAAAAAGGAAAGAGGGTGGGATGGACGGGAGACCTTCAAGTCATAGAAGGAGAGAGAGAGGAAGGGATGGAAATGAAAACGACAGGTAGATGAAGACTTCAAAGAAAATTAAAGACGCAGAAGACACAGGAGATTTTCAAAGTTAGGAAAGAGCGAAGAAAAACAAAGAAGTTCATAGACCTGAAAGATAAGAGTAGGATGGCGTTATTAGGAAGGCGATCGATAAGACCTTTGAGTAATAAAAAGAGAGGAAAGACGAAAATTCGATGGAAAAGACAGGAAGGAAGAAGAACCAGTAATAACAAGGATTGCCGAAGAAGCGTTTTGTCACGTACTGAGAATGTAATGCATGGCATTATTAAAAAGGGAAGAGGGTGGGATGGACGGGAGACCTCGAAGTCATAGAAGGAAAGGGAGGAAAGGATGGAAACGACAGGTGGAGGAAGGCTTCAAAGAAAATTGAAGACGCAGAAGACGCAGGAGATTTTCAAAGTTAGGAAGAGGTGAAGAAAAACACGGAGGTTCATAGACCTGAAGGATAAAAGTAGTCGTAGACTTTAGCCAATAGCAACAAAGTGCATAGTATGTTCGTTTGCACATCTGCACACCCATTGGCGGAAGCAAAAGTCTTTAATACAATCGTTATTCTCAAGGTGCTCTAGAGCAATGAATTGAAAACGCTGTTAGATTGGATGACTTTCTGGAACATCCGAGGTAGCCATACTTCAATAACCCCCCCACCAATGGATGCAAAGGGCCTTCTTAGACTTTGGCAGCTCTTCAACTCGAGAATCAATTCGCTTTTTTTTAATTTTCTGTCTTCTTCTCTCCTCATCAGAAGGTTGGCCAGAAGAGTCGAGGAGTTGAACACTCACGTGATCACTTTCTTGCAAATTTTTGCATCTCAATGCAACTAAAGTCAATTCCTTCATCATGACGTTGTACTTGTAGGTATTAAAAATTGCACACGCGGTTTTTCCCCCACGCAATCATTCAGAAAGCGAATTGGGTAATAATGGAAGCAATTAAATCAGAAGATTTAATCGTAAGGATGCAGGCAAGAGTGACCTCCCGAAGCCGGCAGAAAAGAACTTGTCCCCGATGTAATCAACGGCCGTCGTGCTACTATACAAAGTAATCGTTTATTAACGAGCAGGTTATTCAGGACTCTCGTATTACCAGGTGTACCAACCAACGAGAGCCGAGGAGGGATGACGGAAAAATGCGTGCGATAACCACACACGTTATTGGCGCGCTGCGTGTGTTATTATCTTGCAAATGGAACGGCAACGATTCGCTTCCACGTGCATTAGAATTAATCGATTGCGCCATCGGCGAATTTCTTTTTTGCTCGAAGATAACATTATTTTTTATTATTATTATTATTATTGGGCACCTACACTTACGGGTTGTTGGGTTTTATCGATTGCTTAGAGAGAGAAAAGTGGTGGGAAAGGAAGAAAGAGTGCGTTTAGCCTTAAGCCGAGTATACATTGCGCACTTGGATTTTTTTTTAAAGAAAATTCAAGTGCAAGTAATATTGGTTCCCTTTACGATCTATTTGCAAACACTTAGGCTGGATTGCATCAAAAATTTAAGCCCAGATTAAATTTAATCGAAAGTTAGAATGTGACAGACGTCATGACGTGCAGCGTAATGTGTTTAAAACATTCTAAATTAGGCTTAAAATGAATCCTGGCTTAAATCGTTTGTGCAACCGAGCCTTACGTTTTTGTATTTTTCATTTTTTGATAACCCCCGAAAAGAGAATATGCGAATAACAATTTCCAGTGTAGACTAGGCTTTAATTTTAATACAGCTCACAAAATTGTAGAAATAATTTTAAAAATTAATTAAGCAAGATGTAAATAAATTGATTTGTAGCTTTCAGTTTGCCAGAGAAGAGGAAGCACCCGTGTGCGAAAGGAATTTTGAAAACGGCCAAACAAAAAATGCAAACACAATTTCTGGAATTCGAAAAAGGTTGAGTTTTCTACGCCAAACAAAACCCCAAAAGAAAAAAAGACACCAGAAAAAAAAAATCTCAAAAAACTAAACTAAATTACGTACGTCGGTCGTTCCTCGGCTTGATTAACGGGGCACCAACCAAAAATAAAAAACGAAATCTGTGGCGACGGTCGCCCGACATGAAATGACAATTAAGTAGGATATAATTGCCATCGTTTTCACAGCCAAATGTTGTTTAGGTCATACATCAAATAAACGTCCGGACCTGTTCTATAAATACGCAAAAGACGACGGGGTCACCCTGTCGAATTATATTCGAAATTCGGGCGGTCGTTTTTTTAAAAAAAAAAACAAAATCAGGAAGAAAAAAGCAAAAATTATTCAAATTAATTAATGGGGGGATACTTAACTAATTAAACCGAAAATTAATTAAACTTGAAACGTTCAAGGGGGGACGAAAATGAAATTGTAAAATCATGGTTATTACAGAATTATTACAGAACTATAAAGTCATACAACTATAGAGCTGCAAAATCGTAGAGTGCTCTAGAAAATAGTAAAGTGAAAAATTTTTCTGACTTCTAGACTGGCTTCCCCCCTCCCCGTCACAGGAAGTCAGAGGCGCAACTATAGAGCTATAAAATCGTAGTTACAGAGTTGCAGTCACGGAACTATAGAGCTGTAAAATCGTAGAGTGCTCTAGAAAATAGTAAAGTCCAAAATTTTTCTGACTTCTAGACTGGCTTCCCCCCTCCCTCTCACAGGAAGGCAGAGGCGCAGCGACTCCAGTGCTTTCTTCGAGAAAGCGATGTTTAACGTTCTCTAGAATTTTCTAGGAAGCTCCGAATGTGACGCAGATGACCTTCACGCAAAAATACTTTCGTGGATGCGATTGTCTTTCTTTGTTCTTCTGTTTTGTTCTCTCGCTTTACCTTTTTCTTGTTATTTCTGCGTTTGTATTGAACTCATTTCAAGTTCTCTAAAAATCGCTCGCCTCTTGTTTTCGTTTTTCTTATTGTTTTATTTGAATTTGCTTTTGTTGCGTGTGCCACTTTTTTTTAGTCATTGAAATAAATTGTTCTACGGCAAATTTCTCTTTCTGTTTTGTTAATTTATCTTTTCATGATGTTTTTCCGGAAATATTTTTATGCAGGTCAGATATTTTTTCGTCCGTATTAAAATCGATCGTCTTTTGTTTGTTTTCTATTTTGAAAATTTTTTTGCTGCCTTACTTACGATTTTTTTTTTACTTCTACCGCAGCCCCGCTCATCCCTCCCAATTGGCGCCCGCCTTCTTTCGAAATGCGACTGTCTTCTGCTTTTTTTGCTTTGCCATCGAAGATTTTCAATCGTACAACTCCCCCTCCCGCCGATCGTCTTTTGTTTGTTTATTTTTTTGTCACTTCACTTTCTAAAACTTTTTTCTTCCGCAGCCCCCCGCTCGTTCCTCTCAATCGACGCCCGCGTTCTTTCGAAATGCGATTGCCTTTTAGTTTTTTTTTTTTGGCTTCACTTTCGAAAAAACTTTTTATTCGTACAACTCCCTCCTCCCCACGCACACCCCACCGATTGCTCTTCCCAGTTGGCAACCGTTTTCTTTCAACGTCTTTCGTTTCTCTTTTTCATTTCATTTACTTTCGAAAAAATCCGGTTTCGTCCTTCGGTGATTATATTTTAATTTTTGATTTATTTTTTTTTTTTGAAAGCTCGACGAAATTTCCCCTCTCTATCGATCGTCTTTCGTTTTTTCTTTCCTTCTTTTTTTGAAATTAAATTCGTGGTAAAATCGATTTACTTTCTTCAGCCATAGTTTTATTTTCTTTTCATAGGAACCCCGAAAACGTTTTTCTCTTTTACTATTCCTTCCCTTCTCTCCCATTTTTCCAGTTGGCGCCCACTTTCTTTGAAAATGCGATCGTCTTTTCTTTTATTTGTTTTTTTTTAATTAAATTTGGGTTTGGTAAAATTTTCAGGGATTTTTTTTATCTTTCCGAAAGCTCGTCGCGATGTCCGAGAAACCGATATTTCGATTGAAATGTGTTCGTTTCACTTCCGCCCCCCATCCCACCTCTTCCAGTTGGCGGCCATTTTTTTCTCAAAAATGTGATCGTGTTTTGTTTTTTAATTAAATTTGCGTTTGGTAAAAGTTTCAGGGATTTTTTTTATCTTTCCGAAAGCTCGTCGCGATCCGATCCGAAGTCGATTTCGATTAAAATGTGTCCCTTTCAGTTCTGCCCCATTCCACCTCTTCCGGTTGGCGCTCATTTTTTTTTTCAAAATGCGATAGTCTTTTGTTTTCGTTTTTTTTTTATTCAAAACTTGGACAAAAACCGATTGATGTCTACCGATTTAAAGAAAAAAATATTCTCGTGACCTTTTTTCTTTCCCAACGCACCGCACCTTTTTCCAATCAATTTTACTGGCGCCCGCTTCGTTTCAAAATGTGATCTTCTTTTATTTTGTTTTTTTTTTAATTATATTTACGTTTGGTAAAAGCGATTTAATTTTCAGCGATTTTTTTTCTTTTCTTTTCTTTTCTTTCACTTCCGGCCGCCAACCTACCTCTTCCAATCGGCGCTCGCTTTCTTTCAAAATGCGATCGTCTTTTGTTTTTGTTTTCTGTGTTTATTTTTTTTAATTAAATTTTCATTATTTGGTGAAACGCAAATTGAATTTTTTTTTTCTTTTCGAAAGTTCATCGATTTCGATTGAAACTTGCCCCTTTCGCCTCGGTCCCCCAACCGCCCGCCCACCTCTTCCAGTTGGCGCCCACTTTCTTTCAAAATGCGACGTGCACTGACGACTTCGAAACATTATAAAAATTCGCGGCCGCGACTCTCGACTGTCGACAAAATAAATAAAATCGAAAATAATTTCAACCAGACAAGAAAACGTGTGTTCAGCAACGCGCGAGTGCAACTTGATCGCCCAGATTAGGCAACCAAACCTACACTTACGGAAATACTTTGAAAAATAAAATGCCCTAAATAGAATAATGGGATGGCCAGTGGCGTAACTCGTAACTCAAAAAAAAAAAAAAGAAAAACGCAAAATCAATAAACGTAACATTAATTTATATTATGAACTTCAAGCTTCTGCTTTTAGTTTTTTTTTTTGTGATAAAACCGTCGCCAATCTGCAGAAAACAAATTTTCCTAGAAAGGTAGCTAGCTAATTCGGTCACGTGGGTCTTAAGCGTCTTTGAACTCCCTGTACCAAGCTCAAACAATCAAAAGTCCAATTCTCAACCGTCGGAAAAAGAAAACTAGAACATTTGAAACATGTTATCGCCAAGTCACAGTGAACGATGTGTTAGGTGACGCCACAAGAGCGTTTCACCAAATAATGAAAATTTAATAAAAAAAAAAAAAAAAAACAGAAAACAAAAACAAAAGACGATCGCATTTTGAAAGAAAGCGGGCGCCGATTGGAAGAGGTAGGTTGGCGGACGGAAGTGAAAGAAAAGAAAAGAAAAGAAAATAAATCGCTGAAAATTAAATCGCTTTTACCAAACGTAAATTTAATTTTAAAGAAACCAAAACAAAGGAAGATCACATTTTGAAACGAAGCGGGCGTCAGTAAAATTGATTGGAAGAAGGTGCGGCGCGTTGGGAAAGAAAAAAGGTCACGAGAATATTTTTTTTTTTTAAAACCGGTAGACATCAATCGGTTTTTGTCTAAGTTTTGAATAAAAAAAAAAAACAAAAACAAAAGGCGATCGCATTTTGAACAAAAAATGAGCGCCAACCGGAAGAGGTGGAATGGGGACACATTTTAATCGAAATCGATTTCGGATCGGATCGCGATGAGTTTTCGAAACGATAAAAAAAATCCGTGAACATTTTTCCAAACGCAAATTTAATTAAAAAACAAAAGACGATCGCATTTTTGAGAAAAAAATGGCCGCCAACTGGAAGAGGTGGGATGGGGGGCGGAAGTGAAAGGAACATATTTCAATCGAAATATCGTTTTCTCGGACATCGCGACGAGCTTTCAGAAAGATAAAAAAATCCCTGAAAATTTTACCAAATCCAAATTTAATTAAAAAACAAAAGACGATCACATTTTTGAGAAAAAAATGGCCTCCAACTGGAAGAAGTTGGACGGGGCCGGAAGAGAAAAGAACACTTTTCAATCGAAATCGCTTTCTCGGACATCGCGACGAGCTTTCGGAAAGATAAAAAAAATCCCTGGAAATTTTACCAAACGCAAATTTAATTAAAAAACAAAAGACGATCGCATTTTTGAGAAAAAATGCCCGTCAACTGGAAGAGGTGGGACGGGGGACGGAAGTGAAACGAACACATTTCAATCGAAATGTCGTTTTCTCGGACATCGCGACGAGCTTTCAGAAAGATAAAAAAATCCCTGAAAATTTTACCGAATCCAAATTTAATTAAAAAACAAAAGACAATCGCATTTTTGAGAAAAAAATATCCGCTAACTGGAAGAGGTGGGATGGGGGGCGGAAGTGAAACGAACACATTTCAATCGAAATATCGTTTTCTCGGACATCGCGACGAGCTTTCGGAAAGATAAAAAAAATCCCTGAAAATTTTACCAAACGCAAATTTAATTAAAAAACAAAAGACGATCGCATTTTTGAGAAAAAATGCCCGTCAACTGGAAGAGGTGGGACGGGGGGCGGAAGTGTAACGAACACATTTCAATCGAAATATCGTTTTCTCGGACATCGCGACGAGCTTTCAGAAAGATAAAAAAATCCCTGAAAATTTTACCAAATCCAAATTTAATTAAAAAACAAAGACGATCACATTTTTGAGAAAAAAATGGCCTCCAACTGGAAGAAGTGGGACGGGGGCGGAAGTGAAAAGAACACTTTTCAATCGAAATCGCTTTCTCGGACATCGCGACGAGCTTTCGGAAAGATAGAAAAAAATCCCTGAAAATTTTTCGGCCTTGTATCGATATGTGCATGAAACGAGATCAATTGCGAGTGCGAGGGGTTCAAACATCAAAGCGCGAGAGAGATCCTTCAGCATGAGATAACACCAGCTGCGTGCACGTTCCGAACGCCCGCGCTACCACCTATTGGTTCTTCACCGTGCGCGCCAAGTTAAACGAATTATTCATATTTTTTGGGGAGCTTTCGCTTTCGCCGATTCTCTGTGAACTTGAACGTCGGTTTATGAATTAAAAACAAAGAGGACGTGCGATTTAACGACTTGTCACGTAATTTGGTGACAAAATGCAGACGGGCACGGCTTGAATGAGAAAGCTGCCAGAGACTGCGACGTGAATTACGCGCTATTTCGAATTTTGTTTACAATCGCGAGGCTTTTAACACCGACTAATGGATCGTCTGAACAGCAATAAAGACCATTTTCTTCTATACGATACAAGAGAGTGAAGCTATTTAATTATACGGTTTTCCTCAATGCCGACATTCAGTTTCTTGAGTTCGAAACTCATGAATTCAGTCTCTAAGTGTTATAGTGTGATATCGGCGCTTCAAATTAAGTTTGCACTCCTGTACCAACCCAACCCAACTCAAAAGAAAAAATGATTCGATTTTGTTCCGCTTGTTCTCGTTAAGTAATTCAAAATATTTTGTAATTTTTTTTTGTCCTCATCAGAGGTTTGACGAAACGAAACTGATTGACGCGTGCGGTGGTGGTGAATCACGTCGAGAAAATTTCGAAAACTTAAGGTACACAGGTCGGTTAAAAACGTCGTCGTGTACTAAATTCTATAAATAAGCGGGACACAAAGAGACACATATTTACGTAGCAGCTACCTCCTCTAAGAACGCATCCAAAAATATTCCAACTATCCGCGAAGTATTAATAAAGTGACTCACCGTTTTTAAGACGGACGCCAATGAGTAGGTGGCACGTTCCAGACGTCACATTTCAAAAAGAACTCAAAAAAGTGAGTTTAATTACATGTACACACAACATAAAACGAAAACGAAACACAATAATTAAGGGAGCCATGGGGGGGTACATCACATCACATATTTAATCTAGTCTGGGGGGGACGGGGGGGAGTGTTGTTATTCATTACGCCACCATTCTGTTATTCACGGACATTCTACGCACACGGTTTCTTACTTCTGGTGGTGTTCGTTTCGCAGGGCTTAAACTGTAAGCCCTTTTGGGGTCGACCTCCAAGGCACGTCCGTGTCCACCGATGCAAGGGTAGTTTTCGATGCGACTCTCGCGGCTTTTGTGCAGTTTCAAGGCCGAAAACATGTGCATCGGTTTGAAATTTGTGACGCCGCTCTCGTCGATCAAAATGTACGGCACCCGGCCCGCCAGTACGCCCCTGGCCGCTTCCTTAGGAACGACCGCCTGGATGCCCTTCCTGCTGATCAAAATCGGATGGTCCACTCTCGAGCGTTGAATTAGATAGTCCTCGATGGCCAGGAAGTTCTGCGTCTGGAAGAGCTTGAGCGGAATCTCTTTGGAGTTCTTGATCGGGTTGGGGTGGCTGATTAAAGCCGCGCTCTCCCTGACCAACTGCCGAATCCTCGGATCGGCCCTGCCGCAATCCGGATTCTTTTTGATTCGTTGCAGGGCGGTTTTCAAGGAGTAATCCCTCTCGGCCAGTTTTCTTATGATGATCAGTCGTTTGAGTAAGTCCAGGGATGCGCTGTCGCTCGCCATGATGGACACCTGCGATTCCAACATGAGAGCCATGAGGTTTTCGGAAACCGCCTGCAAGCCTAAAGCCTTGGCCAAACCGACTGCCTCGCCCACGAAATCCTTAACCTCGTAATCCTGCGAGTTCAAGACGAATTCCCCCAAGCACTCCTCAGCCAGTTCTTTGATCGCGCAGATAACGCACGCCTGAAGAGATTCTATTGCGGCCAATTCAGTCTTGACGTGGTCGATTTCATCTTTGGCATACTCGATTACCGTCTGGATGAAATCAGGGCAGACCTTGCAGATTTTCTTGAACGGCTGGCTCATGATATCCCCATCCCTTTCCAATACCTCCAGCATCTTATCAACTACAACGCTGTCGCCGTCTCCGGAGGGGGTGAGATTAATAGCCGATTTCAACGTTTCAATTTTATTTTCCCTTACGGTCTGCGTTAGTTCTTTGAAAATCGCGGTGCAAATCTCATTTCTATCGGCGGGGGTGTTCATAAGCGCGCAGAGCTCTTCCAAAAGCAAATCGTTGCCCTTCAGTATCTCGCAGAGGATCTGCCCCATCGCGTTCAGCACAAGCGCCTGATCCCTCGGTCGCTTCTTGAAGATGTTATTGGCGGCGACCACGGCGCTCTTCAGCGTGATCTTCAAGGTCTCGCTGCTTTTGAAGAACTTCTCGTCCGCCTCGGTCACGAAAGTCGTCCCGTACACCATGGTGGGGTTGCTTATGTTCTGCACGTTGATGCTGTGCCTTTCTCGAAACACCGACGCCCTGCGCGTCAGCGTCAGAAGTATTTCGGAGAGTTTGTAAACTCTGTCGTCGTCGTCGGTTATTGCCAAGGACGCTTCGTTCGCGTCGGCCAAGCTCACGTACGTCACTGAGTCATCCTCTAAGCAGATCGTCAGCTTGCGCAACTCCTCCAGCTTCTGCTGAAGCGACGACTTCTTCTTCTCGACGTTCTCGATGACCTCATCCATGCCGTCGTCCATGCGTTTCATCTCGAGTCGATCCACCTCATTCGAACTCACCTCAACCGGCGGCTCCACCTCAGTGCATTCTGTTTTAATCAGAGCCACCTGCGTGTCTTCCGGGGGAGCTGGACGCTCCTCCACTTCTTCCTCCTCATCATTTTTCTGTTGCACCTTCTTGGCCTTCTTCTTTTTGACCTTCTTCGGTTTGGGCGATGGTGGGCAAATTTTAGGCACGGGTTTCGGCCTCTCCTCGGGGTTCGTCGTGAATGTTAACTGTCCATCAGCGGTAATCGTCGAATCTGTCGGCAGAAACATCGGCTTTTGCTTGTCGTCGTCCCCCATGATCAACCCCGTTATTAACGTCGGTTTGTTGTTCATGTTGATGGTTATACCGGGGGCGTACTCCAAACCGAACTCGTTCTCTACGGTTTGCCCCGGCACGAAGACGTCGCCCTCGTCGGTTTTGACCATTTGCCCCGCGATGAAACACTCCTTTCCGGACGAGAGGGTCACCTTGACGCCGGAAACCGATTGTTTCTTCTTGGTGGTGGTGGTGGCGGCGTCGCCCGATTCGATTTCGTGAGGCGTCGCGTTCGCCATGCATTTGATTATTTCCGGTATCTCCGTCATCGTCGGCAATTGATTGACCGCCTCCGGGCCGTTCTTCAGGATCCGCTCGGAGACGTTCTTGGTCATTTCGAAATCCTCAACCTCCATACCTATGTGTTCCTCGCTGATCGGGTCGAATATGGTCGCGATGACCTTTTTCGCGTCCACCTCAAACTTCTTCCAGTCGAGGTTCTGTATGCTCTCGCTTACCATGTCGTTCCATTCCACCGTGCCCTCCCCGTGTTGCTTCTTGCGCTTGGAGATAATGTTCATCAACTCGATCTCCCACTCGTCGAGCTCCCGTTCTTTCGCCTCGAAGATTTGGGCGAGGCTCATGGTGTATTTGCCGTGGTGGTGGAATTTTTCCTCTTCCTCGCTGGTTTCCCCCTCGCCGTTGTACAGGGGGCCGTCCGGTTTGCACGTTTGCAATTCGATCGGGATTTTCTTGAAGTTCTTCAGCTTGATCAGGATTTTATTGTTGGTCTGCGAGATCAGGACGTCTATGATATCGCCGTTTCGTATCGCCAACTCGTATTCGGCGGCCAGAACCAGATTATTCTTTTTGTGTTCGATCGTGTAGACGAACTTGCCGCCGTTGCTCTTCGTCTTTAGGACGTCCCCCAGGATCCGGTGGCTTTCGTTTTCCGGGTCTAAAACGGGGGTGAGGTAATTGTACCCTTTCATCGGCACGTGCTGGACTTGACCGTAGTCCTTCGCTTTTTTCGAGCGTTTTCGCTTGTGGTTGAACAAGACGGGGATGTAGCGTTGGATCTTGGGGCCCAGGAGCCATTTGCCCGTGATCTTGAAGGTTCGCAGGGCGTCCTTGGGGGTTTGCGGTTTCAGCAACGGCAGGTAGAAGTTCCTGGTGAATATTCTGCTGGCGCCGGTGATCTTACAGAATGACAATATGTAATTCATTTTTTGCTTATTGCTCCTTCTCTAGAATGAAACAATCGGTTTATTTATTTGCTTCTTTATTAATTTAATAATTAATAAGTTCTACACAGTTCCACAATTAATAGATCGCTATTCTAAAAAAACAATTTAAGTAACAATTTGTTTTTAGTTTCGTTTACAATTTAAAACAATTTTTAGTAATCGATTTAATTGAACTAAAACAGAATTAAAGTTCGTTTTCGTATCGAATCGACCGTAGTACGCGCGCTTAGCCGACGCACACTACACTACTGAGCCGCCGTCGCGACGCCTCACACGCGGCCAAAACCGATACTGCCCGACTTGAAGTCTGCACTGACTGCACTCAACGCGTTCATAATCTTAAGCTTCCTGGTGCTGTTCCTGGCGTTCTCCAGGATACGCTTGGTCTGCTCGTCGTCGAAAAACGTACCCTTGTGGATGCTGTCCTCGTACTCGACCAGTTTGGAGCTCTTAACTACGGGATCCATGGGGGTATACGGGGCCGGAGTTTCGAAAACCATGCTCCTGCATTTCCTTCGGATGTTCAAGCGCAGCGAATCCACCTGGCGTTCCCCCTCGCGTATCTTCGACTCCATTCTCTCTTTCGCCCGCTTCTTCTCCATCTCCTCCATTTCGCGCATTCTCTCCTGGAACAAAATCAAAGGGTCTTCCTTTGGCTGTCGCTGCGGCCGAAACTCATCCCCGCTTTTCTTCTCTTTCTTCTTTTCCTTCTTCTTCACCACCTTCTTCTTCACGACCACGGTTTCCTGCGTCTTCGATTCCGATTCCATTTCGGTATTAGAACGTACTAACTCCTCGGGTACTCCAAAACTGGAGCCCTGTAATATTACCCTGGTCCGTCGGAATTAGGTCGATCAACGATAGCGGTTCGCTACCCCCTCCCACGACCAATCCCGTAGCGTAGGCGGGCTCCTTATCACCAAAAACGGTGGCATCTGGCATTCACCCAGACCTCCTGATTCGTCCTCTTCTGCTCGGCCTGGAACCAAAGCCTCATTCCCTTCGATCTTGACTGATTGCCCAGTTACGAAACGCATTCCGCCTTGCGATATTTTTACCACCGACCGACCCAGATACGTTTTGCAACTTGCATTGCTCGACGTCGATAAAAATTTCCATCGCAATTGGCATCGCTTATTTAATTTGTTTACCCCCCCCACGTAACACCTGAGTGATCAATCAAAAAAATTACATACACATAAAAAAAATTATTTTGGCCTAACACGTTCCGTTCCCAAAGTAATTATCAAAGAACAAATCAAAAAGACAATCATGACGTAGACGTAGAAAAAGTACGGTACGATTAGATGAGGGGGTTGTGGTTGGAAGAAGATGCGATGCGTTGAAGACATCACATGTAAAAATAGGTGTGGGTGACTAATTAACTAAGATGCGTGATACAAAAAAAAAATTATGCTTAATTATTTGTTTTGATTCAGTTTGAGAAAGTGAATGCTAATAAACGGATCTCCAAACTCTATACCGATTGATCCCTACGGTGTTAAAAGTCGAGTGGTAAACGGTGGAGGTGGTTCTGAGAAAGTTTTTGTACCGCTGGGTGTACACCCAATTTACTTTCGGCCGGGTGTCTTTGTTTAGGTACCGCTTGTAATCTATTAAGAAGTTTCCGTTTTTAATACTTTTCTCCCATTCCGTTAGCTTGTCGCTTTTTTTAACTGGCGCTAAGGGTACGTACTTGGGGGGTGGTGGTATATTGGCGAATACTTTCTTGGCTAGCATAAGAATCTCCCTTCGCTTCCTGTTGATCCCCATTTCTTCCTGCGCCTTCTTATCCGCCATCTTTTTCACCCTCTCCTTCTCCTGCTGTATGGTATCTTTCTCCTGTATAACCGGAGCTTCGATTATTTTAGCTTTCCTGGGCACTCTAGGAGTTGGGGGAGGTTTCTCCGCGGGGGCCGGGGCAGGAGCCGCCACCGAGGCCTTTCGTCTTGACGTCCGCTCTCTTCTTTTAATCGTCGTTTGCGGTTGCTCTGGACGTTTCGGCCGTTCGTATTTAAATTCGGGCTCTTTTCGAGGTGGCTTCGGTTTTACAACCGGCTGCTCCACCACCACCACTTCCTCCTCTTCCTCTTCCTCTTCTGATTCCTCGGATTCCTCCTCTTCCTCCTCTTCTTCCACCACCACCATTTCTTTTTTCACCACCACCTCTTCCTGTTTTACTTCCTCCACCTTAACTTCTTCCACCTTCGGCTTCTTCGGCCTTGGTTCTCTCACCTTCCTCACCTCCACCACCTTTACTTCTTCCTCTTCTTCCTCTTCCTCTTCTTCTTCTTCGGACTCCGTTGTTTCTTCTTCCTCGGACTCTGCGGATGAGGAAGACGAAGAGCGGACAACCACATCGTCTTCCGTTTCCGTGAATTGTAATTCCCCCTTGTCGGTGATCGACGAGTCCCCAGGCAAGAACATTGGTTTTTCGGGATCGTCCCCCATAACCAACCCGGGCAGTAGGGTAGGTTCACCGTCCATCATAACAGTAAACCCTGGGGTGTATTCATATTCATCCTTGTCGTTGAGAATGGTCTGGCCCGGTACGAAGATTTCGCCTTCTTCACCCTTAACCATCTGGCCGGTGACGAAGCGTTCTTTTCCGCTTTCCAGCTGTAAGGTCACGCCGGAAACTTCCGCCAATTCCCCGAACGCCCCGTGCGGCATCAGTTTTACGAGCTCCGGGATTTCGCCCATGACGGGCAATTTCTCCAGCACCTCGGGACCTGCGTTTTTCAATTTCTCAATGACGTTCTTCGTTTTGGCCATGTCGTCGACGGCCATGGAAATCGGCTCGTCTTCGACGGGTTCGTTTACTTCCTCCACGATTTGCTTGGCGTCTTCCTCGAACCTATCCCAGTCAATATTTTCAGCGGCGGCTGCCATTATGGCTTTCCAATCCAACGTGCCTTCGCCCTTGTGCTTTTTCCTGCGTCGGTTGGCCAAACGCATCATTTCAAGTTCCCATTCTTCCACCCCCGATTCCTTAGCTTCGAAGAGCCTAGCCAGGGACATGGTTTCTTTACCGTGGTGATGGTATTCTTCTACTTCCTTCTTCGTCCAACCTTCCCCCCTGTACATGGGCGCTTTCCCATCGTAAGCCACAAGGGGGAGGGTGACTTTAACGCCGTCCGAGAGGACCACGACGATTTTCTCGCTCCTCTGCGCCATTATGACATCTACGATTTGCCTTTCTCTTATGGCCCTCTCCATTTCGTGAGAAACAACCAAGGTGCAATCCTTATCGGGTACGTAGTACGAATAGACCTGACCTCTTCCTGGTAATTTCGTGCTTAGCAAATCCTGAAGCTCGATGTGATACTCCAGGTCGACGTCGAAAAAGGGCATGAGGTATTTCATATTGGCACGTCTCCTCTGCCTCTTCTTCACGAGCCCCCTGATCCTGTATTTTCGACGCTGCACGCGGAAGGAATGCTCCTCCAGAACGGGGATGTAGTGCTCGATTCTGGAGCCGAGCAGGTTCTTTCCGGTGATGATGTACCTACGGAGGGCATCTTTCGGGGAGAGCGGTTTGAGCAGGGGTAGGTAAAAATTCCTTTGGAAAAGCTTGCTGGCCCTTGTGATCCGGCACAGCTGCAGCATAACGTTCAAAGGCATTTCGAGAAGAAGAAAATATCACCGCAGCACTGCACAAATATAACCCAGGGGGGGTTAACACTCGAGTGTTATTTTCGGCGGGGCGAAATTTACGCGCGCGAAAACTCACAAAAACGACCGCGACGGAAGGAAAATCCAAAGGGTCAAGACTCGTTCGTTCGTGGACGTCTCGGAGCACTTTGGGCGCGCCCGCAAAGAACAAAAAATAAAACGGTGGGGGATTTGTCATTCAGTGATTTATTCAGGATGAATTTCGCTCCGGTGATGCGGCATGAAATGTCAGAGCTCGAAGCATCTGACTGACAAACAACTAAATTACCGCTGAATGTTAAAACTCTATTGGTACAAGCGGTTACCTAACCGCCTAACCGGTGGGGCTTTTTTTATACGTGACGACATACTCGAATTGCTATTAAAAGATTTACGTTCTTAATTTTGCTTCGAATGGAATTAACCGTTAAGTATTAAAGTCCTCGGTTTTAAAAAGTTCTTGATACATGTCCATCTTAAATTGAATCCAACACAAAAGGCACTTTTGTATGTACAACGACGATCACCATAAATGATATACTACACCATTTGATAGTTTCAAAGCCCTTACGTTGAATGTTCTTAAGGGTGTGGTTTGCATGCAGGAGCATCATTTTTGTTGAGCGTCGTAGTACATACAAGGCGAAGACTAGCACAAGACATTTTCCAATATTTATGGATTAACCCTCGTAGTATAATTACTTACTTATGTAAGTATGTACAACGTTTAGGTGCTTCATGAGTGCGCCACTGGAGGGGGGTGTTAGTGCTATTATAATACAATTTAATTTAATTCGGGAGACCTCATATATTAAAAAAAAAATTCTTGTTGTCATTCTACTTGGCTGGATCGTATGCATTAGTTAAGTAAACACGTGTCTGATCTGATCTAATTACTTAAATAAGCAAGAGCTAAATACTTCCTCCTCGTGCCCCGTTGACCCAAATTTAATTAACCCGCTTTTAATTTTCTCCTCCGATTTTTGTTTCTTTTTTTTAAAAAAAAAAAAAGCCCACGCAAGATCTGATCTCTGATTTATTTTCGAAGCGTCCTTAACATTTTCGCCGGACGTGCCTTAGAGGACTCTCTGTAGAAAACATCTGGACATGTTCCAGGATAATGTGGGGGCATCGTTTATCATTCGGCATCATTAGGTATAACAACATTGTTAACCGTTTAAAAAGCGATCGATCCGATGAATTTTGCGGTCGGCGGCAAAAGTCGCAAGCCGTCGGAATAAATAAATAAACATACTAATTAAAATATCTCGTTGAGTATTTTCATTAAAAAAAAAAGAAGAAAAAAAGATATTTTGGAAACGAACGCATTAAGTACAAGGGATTTATTTTTTTTTAATTTTTATTTAAATTTGAAATGCACACAGAATATAAACATTTTGTATTCAAGTCGGGGCCAATGTACGGAGTGAACAGAAAATTTCGTGCGCGTTCATTGCTTCGGTGTGAATTCAGCTTTACACTTTTACATAGTTGGTACGACGGCTTACAGAGTTTGTCATCAAATCCGGTGACTTTCAGTTAAAATTTCAGGTGATTTTTAATACTTCACGAAAATTTAACGATTTAGATTTATTTACAACCAATACGTTTAATGAATTGTTTAATTTTACTTTAAAAAAGAAATAATAAACATCGTGATTGGAAGGAGTTTGAATTTAGCGCGCTTCGCGTTAGTAATTTTCATCTTAAAACGTTGCAGTTTCTTCGTTCCAATGCTGCCAACGGTAGTAAATTCTCACCACCTTTGGAAACGTTGATAGTTTATCGGCGACTTGGATTTTTTTTCTCTTTTTTCTTAATAAACAAATCCCTAGAATTTAGCGAATTTGAAAAAAGTAATCTTTGTAAGTAGGTAACAAGAAAACAGTGCGCCCGTTTTTAAACTAATTTCATACGCATGATACTTCTCAACCATTCGTGTGATCCTTACAACGACATTCAAGAAGCGCAGTAAAATTCGTCACAATTTCTCGCGCGCCTGATACATTTCATCCGACATCTTCTCGCACTTATATGATCCTGGTAGCATTATACCATACGAATTTTTTTTTTTTTTTAATTTTAGATAAGGTTTGGCCATGAAAAGCAAAGTACGTTTAAATTTAGTCGTACAGGATGATGGTATGGCCAGGAAAAGAAGAAATGGCAAACCTACAATCAGAACTAAAGAAGTTGTTGGGAAATTCTGCAGTAAATTTTTATTTATTGAGGTGTTTCGCACTGTACGTTCGTTCTGCTTTGCAGGGCCTCCCTTCAGCTAAAATTTTAAAAATCATACATCAGAAAGTGTGGCTGTAAGTACAAACAAATTGAGGGGAATTTTTCAGCGCCTGATACCTGACATCCGACACCTTCTCGTGTCTATGTGATCCTGGTGGCAATATTCAAAAATCGTAGAAAATTCGATCGGCGGTGACAGTCAAAACTGGCGGGATTTTTTTCCCAGATCTCCTTATCCGACACCTCCTCGCGTTTATGTGTCCCTGCTAGCAAGCTGCAAAAATTGCAGAAAATTTGACGGGAATTTCTCAGCGCCTGATAAATCACATTTGACACCTTTTTACACTGCTGTGACCCTAGTATGAGATTTCTTCGCGCGTACTTTTTTTTACTATTCAGAAGTGAAGTAATGCATTTTTCCGCCAACGGTACATATTTTTAAAAATTTTTTTCTCAAAAACGGCGCGAGCTAGAGACTTGCGGCTTGCACCATTCAATTTGCCTGCTCAAGCTCTATGAGGGCGATTTTTTTCAGCGCAATCTATTTTCAGTCGATATTTTTCAGAATTTTTTTCTCGCAAACGGGGCGAGTTAGAGACCTGCGGTTTATGCCATTCGATCGCCCCCTTCAAGCTCTATCAGGGTGATTTTTTTCGCGGCATTCTATTTTTCGTCGAAAACCTTAAATTTTCATGGACTATAACCTTACTACATTTTCGAAAAAAAAATATTTTTTTCTCCAAAAATTCATGTAAGTAGAGCTCGACGCGGCGCATCCAAAACCGGGCTCCGTTCCTCTGTAGCTCACCCCCTTTCCGAGATATCGACCCCTAAAGTGCCGTCGGAGAAAAGCAAAATTTTCTTAGTAAAAAACTGGAAAAGTAAAAGCTCGCTAGCGCTAATCGAACAATCGTTATTTATAGAGCGATTCGGAACGATTTTAATTCAAGAAACAGTTAAAATAGCAATAAATGTAATTAATTTATTAATGTATTGGTAGTGCTGCCATCTTTGAGCCACTGCTGGAATCTCTAGGTTATCCATCGAAACAGGTTTCTGCATTATTACAGGAATCTGTAATCTTATGCCTCGAATAACTTATAAATCGCACTATTCGTTCGAAGATGGCAGCACCATCATTGGATGTATTAAATAATTTGATTTATTATTATTTTAACTGTTTTATAAGTCAAAACCATGCCTTCTCGCTCTAGAAATAACGGTAATTCAATTAGCGTCACTGAGTATTCCGCTTTTGCAGTTTTTCACTGAGAGAGAACTCTATTTCTGCGACGGCAATTTAGGGGCGGATATCTCAGTAAGGGGATGAGCTACAGAGGAACGGTGCCCGGTTTTGAATGCGCCTCGTCGAACTCCATATTGGTGAATTTTTTCGTGATTTTAGGAGAAAGAGTTATTTTTTCCTATCAGTAAGTAGTAACGGCTAGAGTCCATGGAAATTTGAGGATTTCTACGAAAAATAGATTGCGGCGAAACAATTCGTTTCATAGAGTTCGAGCAGACGAATCGAATAGTGCAAACCGCATGTCTCTAGCTCACGTCGTTTTCGAGAAAAAATTGAATTTTTCTGCTACCGATTCATAATTTTAGAAATTTTTCTCTCGAAAACGGCGCGAGCTAGAGACTTGCAGTTTGCACCATTCGATTCGTCTGCTCAAGTTCTATGAGGGTGATTTCTTTCATCGCATTCTATTTTTAGTCGATATTTTTCGGAATTCTTTTTCTCGAAAACGGGGCGAGTTAGAGACCTGCGGTTTATGACATTCGATCGCCCCCTTCAAGCTCTACAAGGGTGATTTTTTTTCGCGGCAATCTATTTTTCGTTGAAAACCGCAAATTTTCATGGACTTATAGGCTTACTACTTTTTCGGCCAAAAAATATTTTTTTCTCCTAAAATCGCGAAAAAATTCACATACGTAGAGCTCGAGGAGGCGCATTCAAAACCGAGCTCCGTTCCTCTGTAGCCCATCCCCTTTCCGAGATATCGACCCCTAAAGTGTCGTCGTAGAAAACCAACATTTTCGCAGTGAAAAACTGGAATAGTAAAAATCCTCTTGCTCCAATCGATTAATAGTTAATTATAGTGCGAAGAGGTATGGTTTTGGTCTATAAAGCAGTTAAAATAACAATAATTCAAATTATTTATTCATTTAATGGTGGTGCTGCCATCTTCGAGCGAATAGTTCAATTTACAGGTTATTCGAGGCTTAGATTACAGATTCCTGTAATAATGCAGAAACCTGTTTCGATAGATAACCTAAAGATTCAAGGTATGGCTCAAAGATGGCAGCACTACCAACACAGGAATAAATTAAATACATTTATTGTTATTTTAAATGCTTAATTAATTAAAATCGTTCCAAATCGCTTTATAAATAACGACCGTTCGATTACCGCTAGCGAATTTTTCCTTTTTCAATTTTTCACTAAGAAAAAATGTCTTTTTGCGACGACATTTTAGGGGTCGATATCTCGGAAAAGGGGTGAGTTACAGAGGAACGGAGCCCGGTTCTGAATGCGCCTCGTTGGGCTCTACTTACATGAATTTTTGGAGAAAAAAATATTTTTTTTCCGAAAAAGTAGTAAGGTTATAGTCCATGAAAATTTGAGGTCTTCGACGAAAAATAGGTTGCCGCGAAAAAAATCACCCTGATAGAGCTTGAAGAGGGCGATCGAATGGCATAAGCCGCAGGTCTCTAACTCAAGCCGTTTCTGAGAAAAAGATTTTGAAAAATATCGATCGTTTACTAAGAAATTCAATAAGTCAAGAACGGCTTGAGGTATTGACTTGAAATTTCCACCGTTGACTGAGCTTGATAAGGCAAAGGTAATGGCGAAAGCCGCAACTTTCTATCTCTTTTCATTTTGGAAATATTAATATTTTCACCGGCGCCTCCACCAAATTGCATCGGAAAAATCACGGTAACTCAAGAACCAGACGAATTAGAATGATGCGGTTTTCACCATTCAATTACCCTCATCGAAAGACGTAAGACTATGTTGAAGTTTCCAAAATAAATTGAAATACTGACGAGATTGAAATTCCGCGTCAAAATAATTATAAGTCGAGAACGGCATAGAATATTAACTTGCCTTTTTCAACATTGATTCTTCTCTACAAAACGATTTCATGGTGAAAACTACAACTTTCTATTTTCTACGAGTTTCGAGATAATAATTTTTTAATTAAGTTAATGAAGCCATAGCGTGTCGACTCTAATTGTTCGTATCAGAGAATAATAATTCATTTTCATTAAATGAAACAAGACTTTAAAGTCTCTATTAAATTGCAAATTTAATTATTCTTAAGAAACACGCTTGTTCATTCACCTCAACGTTGAAAATCGTCGCTAATTTTGGGTGGCTGAGTACTCAGCGAAGCGTTGAGGCCATCGCTGAGTATTATTGAACGCACTTAATGGAAGGGCGCGCCATCTGTAAGTTAAACGTGCAACTTATGGCGCGCCGATCATTACAGATTCCTGTAATTCTGCAGGAACCTATGATTGTCGATAACTAATGGTTCGCATTCTTCGTTCATGGATGGCAGCACTAAGATGTATTAAAAATTAATTTCATTATTTTAAATGTTTTATAAATAAAAATAATACTGCAACGCTCCAGAAATAACTATGACTCGATCTACGCAAAGGGATTTTTGCTTATCCAGCTTTTCACTGGGAAGCTACTGTTTTACATAACACGCCCAGAAGTTTTTTAATTTAATTAAACAGAACGGGATTAATTGTTTTAAAACCAGTTAGATATCACCAAGGACGATAAGCGTGTTATTTAATTAATGTATTAAAACTTGTTTTCCATGCGGATTTAACGTCTTTTTGAAATGGTATTTTAATGGTCGATATCTCGGGAAGGGGGTGAGATAGAGAGGAACAGAGCCCGGTTTTGGATGCGCCTCGTCGAGCTCTACGTAGGTGAATTTTTTCGCGATTTTAGGAGAAAAAAATATTTTTTGGGCGAAAAAGTAGTAAGCCTATAGTCCATGAAAATTTGAGGTTTTCGACGAAAAATAGATTGCCGCGAAAAAAATCACCCTGATAGAGCTTGAAGGGGGCGATCGAATGGCATAAACCGCAGGTCTCTAACTCGCCCCGTTTTCGAGAAAAATATTCTGGAAAATTTCAACTAAAAATAGATTGGGGTGAAAAAAATCTCTCTCATACAGCTCGAGCAGACGAATCGAATGGTACAAACCGCAAGTCCCTAACTTGCGCCGTTTTCGAGAAAAAAATTTCTAAATATATAAATCGGTGGCAGAAAAATTATTTCTTTCTCGAAAACGGAGCGAGCTACAGACTTGCGGTTTACGCCAATCGATTCGTCTGCTCAAGCTTTATGAGAACGATTTTTACCGCCCCAATGTATATTTCGTAGAAGTCCTCAAATTGTCATAGACTTGTAAACTATTGTTCTTTCGGGCAGAAGTTATTCGTTTCTCCCAAAATCGGAAAAAAAATCACCAAAGTAGAGCTCGATGAGGCGCATTCAAAACCGCTCTCCGTTCCTCTCTAGCTCACCCCCTTTTCGAGAAATCGACCCCCAAAACTCCGTCACAGAAAAACAGCTTTTTCTCAATGAAACACTGGAAAAGTAAAACTTTGCTAGCGACAATCGAATAATAGTTATTTATAGAGCGAGAAGGCATGGTTTTGATTTATAAAACCGTTAAAATAATAATAATAATAAATGAAATTATTTATTGCGTCATTGGTGCTGCCATCTTCGAGGGAGTAGTGCAATTTACAGGTCAGTTGAAGCGTATAATTACAGATTCCTGTAGCACTACAGGGACCTGTTCCGAAGGATAACCTATAAATTCCAACAATAACTTAAAGATGGCAGCACAACCAACGCATTAATAAATTAATTGCATTTGTTGTTATTTTAACTGTTTTATGAATTAAAATCGTCACAAATCGCTCGATAAATAACAATTATTCGATTGACGCTAGCGAATTTTTACCTTTCCAGTATTTCATTGAGAAAGAACTGTTTCTCTACGACTGCGTTTTAGGAGTCGATTTCTCGGAAAGGGGGTGAGCTAGAAAAGAGCGGAGAGCGGTTCTGAATGCGTCTCAGTGAGCTCCACGTTGGTGAATTTTTTCACGATTTTAGGAGAAACGAATATCTTTTGACTGAAAAAACAATAGTTTACAAGTCTAATAAAATTTGAGTACTTCTACGAAATATAAATTGGGGGGGTAAAAATCGTACTTATAAAGCTTGAGCAGACGAATCGAATGGCTCAAACCGCAAATCTGTAGCCCGCGCTGTTTTCGAGAAAAAAAATATTTTTTCTGCCACCGATTTATATATTTAGAAATTTTTTTCTCGAGAACGGCGCAAGCTAGAGACTTGCTCTTTGCACTATTCGATTCACCTGCTCGAGCTCTATGAGTGTCACTTTTTTCGTCGAAATCTATTTTTAGCAGATATTTTTCAGAATTTTTTTTCTCGAAAACGGGGCGAGTTAGAGACCTGCGGTTTATGCCATTAGATCGCCCCCCTCAAGCTCTATCAGGGTGATTTTTTTCGCAGCAATCTATTTTTCGAAGAAAACCTCAAATTTTCATGGACTATAGGCTTACTACTTTTTCGGCCAAAAAATATTTTTTTCTCCTAAAATCGCGAAAAAATTCACCAACATAGAGCTCGACGAGGCGCATCCAAAACCGTGCTCCGTTCCTCTATAGGTCACCCCCTTTCCGAGATATCGACCCCTAAAGTGCCGTCGTAGAAAAACAATATTTTCTCAGTGAAAAACTGAAATAGTAAAAATCCTCTTGCTCCAATCGAATAATAGTTAATTAAAGAGCGAAAAGGCATGGTTTTGATTTAGAAAACAGTTAAAATAGTAAAGAATCAAATTATTTATGCATGTAATGGTAGTGCTGCCATCTTCGAGCGAATAGTGCGATTTACAGGTTATTCGAGGCTTAGAATACAGATTCCTGTAATATCACAGAGACCTGTTTTAATGGATAACCTAAAGATTCAAGGTAAGGCTCAAAGATGGCAGCACTACCAGTACAGTAATGAATTAATTACATTTACTGTTATTTTAACTGTTTAATGAATTAAAATCGTTCCAAATCGCTCTATAAATAACGACTGTTCGATTAGTGCTAGTAAACTTTTACTTTTCCAGTTTTTCACTACGAAAATCAGTTTTTCTGCGACGACACTTTAGGGGCCGATATCTTGAAAAGGGGGTGAGCTAGAAAGGAACGGGGCGCGGTTTTGAATGCGCCTCGTCGAGCTTTACGTGGGTGAATTTTTTCGCGATTTTAGGAGAAAAAAATATTTTTTTGCCAAAAAAGTAGTAAGCCTATAGTCCATGAAAATTTGCGGTTATCAACGAAAAATAGATTGCCGCGAAAGAAATCACCCTGATAGAGCTCGAAGGGGGCGATCGAATGGCATAAGCCGCAGGTCTCTAACTCGCCCCGTTTTTGAGAAAAAAATTCTGAAAAATATCGACTGAAAATAGATTGCGCTGAAAAAAATCGCCCTCATAGAGCTTGAGCAGGCGAATCGAATGGTGCAAACCGCAAGTCTCTAGTCCGAGCCGTTTTCGAGAAAATTCTTTTTTTATAAATAATAAGTCGATGGCAAAAAAATTAATTAAATCAAGAAGTTGTAAATTGGAATAATATGAAGAAACCTTGCTTTAATATAAGAACAAATAATTAAGAACCATAAAATAATAGTCTCCATTATATACAGAGCTTCAATTGATAATTTCATACCTATTACTCTCATGTAATCTGTCGATTTTAGTTTAAACAGCGACATCTACGATCGCTTGCAACAAATTTCTTTAAATCTGCCAACTTTATTGTAAGACCAGGCGATTCTTGCTTGCCAACAAACTTACTTTGGCACCAAATAATTATTTTATTATTATTACTGTTACTATTAAAAGTAGCTAGTAGTGTTATACGATTCTAAATTTGTTTCTAAAGCTTTTATTAATGAATTCATTCCTGCTTTGAGTGAGACTTTTAAACGCTTTTAAGAGTTAAACGTTCAGATCTTTTGTGTTTGCCGTAGATCGTTGGCAACACTGCGTTGTTGTCAACCAGAGTTGTCAACCAGTTGTACACATTGCCGCCATTCTACAATTCGAGAAAGCGCAGCAGGAGGGTAAGTCTTTTCGTAAGAATATTTGCAATAATCAGGATTAAAGCCTTTCAATACGTAAGAAAATATTGTAAATATTAAACTCTTAGAATTTAACCGCAAGAAACGCTTTATTTACTTAATAGCCTAACCTAACTAACAAATTGTATGATCTTATAGATAGGTACTAACGTTCTAATCCCAACAAAGAATGTACAGAAGCATTTTCAGGCTTCTTGAATGTAGAATCCTTGAAGCCAGGGTGTAATAATTGTTGGTATGTACTTACTTACTTACTTACTTGAAAGATAATCGTCTTGGAAACTCTGCAAAACTTGTGTGGCATGCCCGTGTGAAACGATGTTAATTTTTGTGTAAAATTTGTTACAAGGCGAAAGAGAAGAACCGAATCAACCAAAAGCAAAGACAATGATGTCCTATCCTTCTCGTGCTGCAACAAATTTTACGCAAAAGCTGACATTGTAAGTTTACCACCCATTTCTTAAAATCCTTGGAGGCAATTGTATTGATAATGGTTTCTAAACGATGATTAATTTACAAGAAGGCGAAAAGACCGGCCCTAAGACACCGGCAATGGACTGTGGTGAACACACGTTTGGAAATGCTGAATGCGTAAACAAAGAGTGTTTGCTATTAATAAAATAAATTAGCAAGTGTGTAATAGTCAACCATTTTAATTCTGGTTTGTTTATAATCATTTCTATTGAAAATAATGGATGACAATCGAGCCTACAGGTTTTAAGAAAACCTTGGACAGTTACGTTATCTTGACTGCACTCGGATAACACATCATTTAAATCATGGTTTAATACATATTAAGAATATTTGCTTTAAAGAAATGCACTTGATGTATCAACGTAGCATAACTCACCCTGTTGCTTTGTTGTGTTATGTTTTTTTACTCGTCTAGTGTTATCTAATCTAATTTATTCGAATGGGGGCTCACTCTAACTAGCGGAGTCGTACAAATACATGCAAGAGTCCTTGGGGGGGTGACTAAAGAGACAAACAGCAGGAGGAGAGTCAATTCGGATTTAGAAAAACAAAAACAGAAATACCGAAAGAAGTAAGAACTTAGACTTTATAACAGAAAACACAAAAAGAAAAACTAGAGACGAGGTGAGACTCTTAAGAAAGATTGCAAATAAAACTAGTACAGACAAGATTCTTAAACTGAAACGTGTATTCAATGGAGAATATGATAGAGGAGCGTTTATTAAGAGGAAAGACGGATCGATAAATCATGATTAAAAACAAAAATGGTTTCCGAAGCAGGAAGTTTAGTTTAGAAGAGATTAGATTCTTAATGACGATTGAAAATAAAGCTAGAATAGACAAGGTTCTCAAAACTTAAACGTGAATTCAATAGAGAATAAATTAGAGGAGTGATTATTAATATGGAAGAGGGATAGTCAATTCAAGATTAAAAACAGAAATGGTGTTTGAAGGGAGAAGTACCGAAAAGGAAACAACAAGAGGCAGACCACGGAAAAGGTGACAAGACGGATCTCTGAACAGAAGTGGAATGCAATGGGAAGAGATTACAAGATAGAAGGCAGTGAAGAAAGATATGGAAGGCACCTCAAACTCAACCCCACCCAACGCCTTACACCCTTGATGGTAGATAGGAGTAAGTAAGTAAAGTAAATGAAGTCGATCCTTGTCCTGACGAAGCTATAAACCTACAGCGAAACGTTGAGTGTGTTCCCATCATACTTTGTACTTAAGTAAAGTAAGTTATTTTTAAATAAAGTTAACCAAATGATGCATCATATTAATTAATACTACAATTCCAAGCTCAATTATATTCATCACATTCTTGTGTTTAAATAAAGTGTTGTCCAAATGCAAGTGTTTAAAGTTAAGATAACATAACTGCTGAATTTTATTTTAATATCCAGGATAGGTCTGAATACTAATTATTAATATGACTAACACTGAGGAGTTCTAAAAAAATGCAGTGGGTTAAAGGTTATTCATTTTTACGAAAATGTTTCTCACAATGTTGACTAAGTGTTTTAATTTTCAGAAAAGGCTGCTATCTTAAATTTTATAAATCATGAACAAGTAAGTTTTTACTTCCGTTGTTTTATTTCTTGCCATGTCAATAGTTTCTTTCTGCTTTGTTTACAAGTTAATGTCAGTGGTAGTTTTTGTAGACAAGAACGCGTCCTCGTCCATCCTTGTCGTTTTGTATTTTGTATGCGAGACATCACTTTCACTTTTTCTCTTCTGCAAAGTTTGTTGTTGCTTGTCGATCGCGTTGTTTTGGACGCTTAACGTGCTTTCACGTGCAACGTGAAACGATATTATTATGAAGGTGTAATGAGTTTTTTGTGTGTGTTTTTTTTTTAGCCAAAATTATTTAGAATTCTCCGACCTCCCCGACCAAATCAAGAGGGTGAGTTACTCTTTAAATAGCTCCATAAATAATCAAGCCAAGTCACATACATTTCACTTTCATAAAGTATGCTGAGAATAAAATCATGTTTCAGTTCGACTTTCTTCTAAAACCAGGGATAGTTCACTAAGCTATAAATTTTTAGTTCATTTCAAATAATTAACTGTTTTCTAGAAGAAGAATTTAATTAATTAAATCTGATGGAAGAAACAGTTATAATAGGGCTTTAAACCTTTTTTTTTTAAATTTATTTTGATTAATTCTTTAAATCTATCCTTCGAATACTAAATTACTAAAATAGATTTCTAGAAAACAGTGCAATAAAATAGGTTTCCACTTACACCCACACTTTTTTATCATAAATAATAGTAGTGCAGGTTTTAATTGCTATAATTTCCATCCCCAGCGGGAAGTGTACAATATATTCAAACCGTTCGGACATATAAATAAATTATACATCCACCCAACAGACAGAACTGGAAAGGTTTTTCTCGAGAGCCAAGAGTAAGCATTTTTTATTGTTTTAATCCTGCTATAATCCATCCTGGAAAATATAATTCCCTTGCAGGCAGGTTGAGGAGGCTTACGCTGCCCTAAACGGCTCCCCACCGTATCGCCTGAAACTTTCCAAGCCTTTCGGCAACCACTCAAGCAGAAACAGGTTCGGGCAGCTCTTGAAAGTATTTTATTTTTTTAGTCCTGACAACGCAGCTCTCATTACAGCTCACAAAACGACACGAGCTCAACGCAGAACAACGGCACAATGAATTACTACAATGACATCGATGATGATGACGATGTAATGGCTGGCATCGGCCCAACCCTCGTCAATGTAAACGGCATTCAAGTCAACACCCTAACGGCAGACGATGGGGAGCTATACGTTCCTTTAATCGAAGTGAAGGAGCTCGGCTTCGAACTGTTTGATCCCCAGCACATCCCCCGCAGACTCGATTACGATGCGTATGTGAATTAATATTATTTCCTCCTATATATATATCAATAATATTAAACTTAACTTGCAGACAACTGATTAGAGAATTCGAAATGTACTTGACGATCAAGGCGAGGAAGTTTATGATCCGGAGGAGCTGCAAGCTACCTGACGGCATCGTGGATGCAACCATGCAAAAGTAACTTGAACATCTCGCTTCAAATTGTCAGGGCATCAACGTGTGCGTGTGTGTGTGTGTGTTTCAGGATGAAAAATCAAGTTTTTAATCTCAAAGCCCTGACCACAAACGACTTGCGCAACAGCAATTCGTTCATACCAAACGAACGCAAGGTTTACGACAACAGATCTTACAATCAGTACAGTGCGAAACAGTTCGATAACAGAAAGCCGGAGGCACAGGCCGGTGACTTTAATAAACCGCTTAGGAAACCGTATGTGAACAGAGGAGATCAAGGTCAGAGGCAGTTTGGCAGAGACGGAGAGAGGCCGCCTTCAACGAACAATTACGAGAGACGAGAAAGACAGCCGTCGACAAACAGTTATGAGAGACGGGGGAGAGACGAAGAAAGACCGCCTTCAACAAACAGTTATGAGAGACGAGGGAGGGACGCAGAGAGGACAAACAACTACGAGAGACGAGGAAAGAGTATGGGGTGTAATTCTTTCAGCAACGAGGAAAGCAAGGGCCAATACGGAATGAGGAATCAAAACAAGTTTGAAAATGATTCAGCTGAGAGGAACGCATCCAATAATTTGGTTTTGCCTAAAGACGACGTCAGTGAATCTGGTTCAGTAAAAAGTGTTGACATCACAGTAGTAGAAGCAAAAACTACAGAGACCAGAGTCGCAGCAGAAACTGTGATAGCAGCTAAAACGGTCGATACCACAACAGCACCAGTAAAAATTGTTGATGACGCAGTAAATATAAAAGAATCTCATGTAAAATCACAAGATGTTGGGCAGAGTACGGTTTTCAGAAAAACCGAACCCACTTATGATCAGATTGATTTGAATTTGAACGCTGAAGTTGAGGTATAATGCGACAATAAAATCTCTCAAGTTATTTTCAAGCAATCGGGAGGGTTATTTTCAGGTGGTGATCACGCATGTCGATTCTAAAAATAAATACTGGGTTTCCCGAAACGATCAGAAAGATGTGATGCACGAGATATTGGTTCAGACGAATTGTAATGCCAACGAGACTTCCGCCGGGCAGCCAGTCAGAGGGAAAGTCTGCGCTGCTGATTTTATGAATCTGTGGTAAGTGTGAGTGTTTTATTTTCCAAAGAAAGAATTCGACGGTTCCCACTCGCCCGGAAAACTTGGAAAAGTCAAGGAATTTGCCTGGTTTAATGCGAAGTTGTTTGCTAAAATTCGCAAAAAAAGCATAGTTGCTATGAATTTAAAAAAAAATTGGGAGAATTGCATAATCTATTTAAGTAAACCGCGGTTTAACAAGAAAAAATTATTGTTATTGGGGTCTTCAATATAGGCAACCATACAAGCGGCTGTGTACTTTGCCGACGGGGTTGCCTATACTAAAACTTCTTTTTTCTTTGAAAAATCCAATTTGTTGATTTATTCTTTAATAAACGTGCATGTTATTAAAATTATTTGCTTATAATTTTGGGGATTAGCTTGCTTTATCGCAAAAGTCAGTGAAATTAATCGAAAAACTAGAAATTCGAATGCAAATTTATTTTTTTTAATTCGAAAAAAAATGGAAAATTGTTTCGAATATTAAAGAACAAATAAGGGAATTGCATAATCTAACAGGTGAATAAATTGTGGAAAGGTAAGTCACGTTTTTAACACAAAAAGAAATTGTTATTGGTGGTCTTCAATATAGGCAACCATACAAGCGGCTCTGTTCACGGAATTGCCTATACCAAAACTTCTTGTTTTTCGAAGAACCTAATTTATTATTATTTTTTTTTAACAAACATACACGTTATTAAAATTAATTGATTATACAGGGTTCCCATGCACAGGGAAAAGCCAGGGAATTGACAAGAGATTCACGATGTCATAGAATTTGCTTGCATTAACGCAAAAATCGATGAAATTAATTGAAAAACGGGAAATTTGAAGGCAAATTTGTTTTCTAAAATTAAAAAAAAATGGAATGTTGTTTTAAATACCCGAAAGTTTGGAGAATTGAATAATCTATTTTAAAAAATTGTAATTTTAAGGAAAAGAATTATTGTTATGGAGATCTTCAATATAGGCAACCACACAAGCGGCTGTGTTCATCGATTTGCCTATAGTAAGACCTCTTGATTTTTGAAAAATCTAATTTATTATTTTCTTTAAACACAAACAGGTATACTATAAAATGAATTGCTTATAATTCCCTCTGTGGTTCTTTAAATCTATTATTTCTGTTCTGAAATCTGAAAAAAATGCTTAAACTTGTAAAAAATAGGAAAATTGCATGATGTAATTTTTTTAATGAAAATAAAGTCGGATTTAACTTAGGAAAACAGGGATGGATTTTCTTTCCTTTTTATTTTGTTAGGTATCGTGTTATCATTCTTAACGTGCAACCAACCCTGAAGGTTTTATATATTGACTTTGGCAACAAAAATACGGAACAGATAAAAGAAATTCGGGATTTGCCAGCCTCCCTGAGGGCGATTCCAGGCCAAGCTGTTTGCATTGCATTCGATAAGCCCCCGAGCACGACCTTGGAAGTTGGTACGGAAATGAAAATTACACCCAGCAAGAAGGTACCACCTTGATTGCGTTTTTATCAAAACGCGATGACACTTTTTTTTTTAATCTAGCTTAGTGATGGCACTTACATTGTGACTGAAGCAGTTGAGAGAAAGGTCAGTCCAACTTTAAACGAACTCAACGCCAAACCATCAGGCACGCAATTTATTGCTGGCGCTGCAGGACTTCCTAAAGCCGAGCTTCCGAGCTCTGTTAATCATTCGATGGGGGCCATACCAAAAACCACGGTAACTCGCAGAGTCAATTCACCAACAACGCCAGGGTTATTACAGGCGAGAGATTCCAGACGGTGCGTACCAAGCAAAATGATGGCCCGCATTTTTTTTATTTTTGTTCCGTTAACAGATCAGTAATCGAATCGGTGGGTAGCGAAGGCCAAATACAGTGCATCGAAATCATCGATGATTCCACATTTCTGGCCTTCGTTTTACCAACTGTCAACATCGAAGAGCTCGTCGCCTTAGAAGAAATAGGAGCTGACGCCAAGGCTGATGAAAGTTTCACGTAAATCCTCGCACTCAACTCATTTCACACAAGTAATTAAATCAATTTAATTTCATTTTTAGTGCCAACATAGGTGACCTGATTGCCGTGTATTATAAGAAAGAAGACTGTTGGGCTCGCGGATTGGTGACCAACTTACAAAATGGGAAATACACGACGGCCTTAGTAGATTATGCCGTGGTGACCCAGCCCGTTGAAATCTGCGCCCTAAATAAAAAATTCGTCGACATTCCAGAGTTCTCGTGCCTCTGCACTTGCAAGTCTGAAGTCATGGACCTAGTGAAGAAGGTTCATTTAATAACATCATCATCAAGAAACGGTCTTATTACGTGGTTACATTTCAGTTTAAGGGTGTGGACATTCCATGCGGGATAACCGAAGCGAACAAAATAAAACTCCAATTTGACAATGGGGCGACGTGCACCGTTCGTTGTGAAAAGTGGAACCCGTTCGCAACCAACAAGCATGAGAAAACACCGCCTGCACCATCGCCGTCTCCTGCTGCACTCAACAAACCTCTGAAAATCAAAAAACCTATTTTTACAGAGCCTCCTCGGGCTAGGATTTTAAAGCAGGACGATATAGTCATCATTGTGAGCAACACCAACAGGAAATTGCTTGTTAGGACGAGAGAATGCAATATGTTGCACAAGAGCATCGCAGAAGAGATATCAAAATTAGAGCGTAAGTTTTTATTAAACAATCTAATACTCAAAAAAAAATAAAGTTGATTCTTGTCCTAACAAAGCGATTTATTAATCTATAGCCAAACGTTGACTGTATTTCCAATCATAATTTTGTCTGGTTCAAGATTAAAAAATTTTTTACTTAATCCTATATTCGTATGTGACATTGCTTCCTCTGCAGCCCAACCCTTGAAGGTGCCTCCAGTTATAAACCAGGTGGTTCTGGCAGCTCATGAATCGAGCACCGTTAGGTGCGTCATAAAATCCATCGATAATAACATAGCAGAAGTGGACTTCATCGATCACGGCTATCAAGATAGTGTTCCGGTATCGAAGCTAAAAGAAATCAGCGAGAGCCTGGCCACAGAAGATTCAAGCCTGATTCCCATAACGTTAAAATCATTCGAGAATGTGGAGTTCGGTGCGGCAGCTCTGAAACATCTTGAGGAGTATTCCAGCTCGAGGGTTAAATTCAATGCGGTAAGAATTAATTAACTTAATCAGAAAACAACTTTGAGAAATTAAAACTGATCGCCTGCAATCTTGATTTGCAGCCTTAACAGCTTCTAACATTGTCGCTTGTGTTGTCTGTTTCAGCAAGCAACTTCTGAGCCGGGAGTGTTTGATCTGTTCAATGCGAAGAAAGAAAGTCTTGCAGAAGAGTTGCTTTCACTGGGGCGCTCTCGCAGCTCCACCCCCAGCACAAGAGGTAAGTCGAAGCTTCCTTTTGCACTCTTGCATTCTCTTGCAGTTACTCTTTTCAGCTCTCACACCGACTGCGAACGAGGATGGCAATAGTATTTAATGCAGAACAATTAGATTTATTATTGGTGGTGGGATTTTTTGATTTTATTGACTGTTTGTATTGTTCATCTTAAGCTACTGTTTTGTTTTTGTTGTTGCTTTCTTCAAGTGGCAGCCCATTTTTGTTATATTGGGCAAAATTTTTATTATTGTTCCTACTTATCCAATAAAATACTTTTACTTATGTTTTTTTTTCTTTTAATCTTTAAAACAATCATTACTACTACAAATTGGTTGTTAATAAAGAATAATCCCACCACTGTATAAATGATAACATAAAAAATAAAATTTTGTTTGAAACTCTTTTGTAATTGTTTTTTTTTATTTTTCATTTTTCAGTGCCATCAAAACCTTCGATAATAACCTATCGGAAACTGTCCGAGCCGAACTTATCTTTGGGATCGCACAGACTACTTTACACTAGCACGGAGGCCCTCAACAAAGGAAAAATAGTCTTCATGATTACCGACGAGGAGATAATGCAGAAGTTCCTGAAATTGTCCGACGAAATAAACGAATTCGTGACAACTGATGGTACCCCTTACTTTCCGAAAGCAAGCGAGATTTGCCTGGCCCTTTTTGAAGGTTCTTAACTCGCCATTAAACCACCGATGCATTCGAGTAATTTTTATTACTTTTTTTTTGCAGACGGCTGGTTTCGTGCTGAAGTTACTGCAGCGAATGAGACTTCCGACGTCTTTGACGTGTATTTTATTGATTATGGAAATTCGCATCGGACTTCCTCGAAGGACATTAGGAAAATGCCCGTGGAATTTACAACGACACCCCCCGTTGCTGTAAATTGCATCTTTAAAGGTATACAAGAGGCTTCTTAAGAACCTATCGAGTTGTAATTTTTTTTTTCCTTTTCTTTAGAATTAATGACGAAGGAAGTAAAGGGACAACTCCTTAAAAGACTGCAGGACTTGCTGGGTTTTAACAAGGAACACCCCGTCGAAATACTAGACATAAAAGATTCAACCTACACCATCACAATACCATCGATTGTCCGAACTCTAAAGGCGGAAGGGCTTCTTTAGTTAATTTAAAAAAACGAAAAAAAAAACATCAAGGATTTTTCAGTTTTATGAAATTCAGTTCTCATTGCTTTTTACCATTTTATTCGTTATGTAGGTAGCTTTTTAAGAACTAAACTTTTACGTTCGTCGAGAGCTCTTTTTAAGTACCGTTTCACATCAAATAAAAAGAAATTATTTATAAAGCTGAGTGTTTTTAAATCCCAAAAAAAGAGGCGCGAAATGGACACGTTTGTTTATTACGACAAATACGATGACATGCATACACAAACTCATTCTCTATAATAGTTACAATAGTTGCAATAAGAAAAGAATAAATAATTAATACGATTTGCCGGCAGCCGTTCGTTTTAATGTATTCGAGAGAGTCTCGAAGAAATTTCTGAAACAACAAACAAAAAAGTCATCTCGACTGTATTATAAAAAAAAAACAGCAGGGTATTACATAATAAAATACAAGTTAATAATATTAGAATTGTAACCCAATATTATTGGCTTGTACTTTATTATGCAATAGGCCCTAGAAAAAGCATAATTCTCTTACCTTATATTTTTCAAGATCAAATTGTTCTAATTTTTGTTAAACACATTCCTAAACTATGTTATATATCACATACACATATAAATAACGTCGATTCATAATTAATTATCCTGTTCGTCTGGTGAGTCAGGAATACCTTCTTGCAACTGCAAGATGTGTTCGATGGGCTGAGGCCGACCGTCAGGTCCGACTTTGCAAGGTTTGACGATTCCTTTCTTTGTCAAATTATCCATGAGCTCGACCAACTTCATCGCTTCGTACTCCTTCTGTTCCTCCGTCATGTTAGCGGTGGGGTTTGTCCTCGGTGGCTGATAACATCCGACCACGGGGTTTATCCCATGCTTATGCTCCAAGTACTCTTCGGTCTCGCTGTCCTCGCTATCGGAACTATAGTTCCAGGTTTCGCCATTCTTCCCGCCTAACAACCCCCTGTTTGCCAGCATACCCGCTGCATTTCCGTACCCCGTGTATTTAATCATCCTTCCGATGTTCTCTTTACACAAGACGAAAAGGAAATCCGCGGTGAAGTCTCTCACTTGGGTTATTGGGGTCGTCAGCAGTCGGCACAAGCAATTCCTTATCGTGGTGCCTTGCTCCGGGCGATTGTGTACATCGCGCAGGGGCGGAAGTATTTGGAGACGCAGGTATTTCCGTATGGCCCTGTTCGCCTTGACGCATTTGACCAGTGCACTCAAAATAGGCGATAGCATCTCGTTCTGTGACGACACGTTCAAATCCGAATCGAACTTGCTCTTTAACAACTCCACAATCTCGTAGATGGCGCTCATATCCTGCTCCTCGAACTGCATTTGTTTAGGCACCTGCCTTTCGTTCGTCACCGGCACTATCAACATTTTTACACAATCATCTGGGACGATGGTTATTAAATTAACGATGTGGTTATTTAGGTCGAATTTTTTCTCTTTCTTTTCGGTCTGAACGAGCAGGAGATCGCGTAAAACTGAAACAAGTTTCACGAAAGAGTCGTCAGCTTCACCTGCTGTCTCAACAGCATCGCCACCCTCATCATCACCATCATCACGGGAGCCAACCCCAGCACACAAATTAAACAATGTCTTTAGAATCTCGCAGCAGAAATCTACGTGTAGGTCTGATAAGGGGCAGCGGTTGTTTTCTTTCTCAACCGAATCTAGTATTTCAGTGAGCAGGGCAAATCCGTGCAGGTCATCTTTGAGCTTCGGTCTAAATTTGGCGCACAACGCCGTCACCAAAAACAGCAATTTCATGTCGAAAAATTTGATTTCCATCGAAACACGTTGCGCTTCTTTGTACGTACTCGCACGTTTCACTACCAAATCGAGAATGTTATTCTCGCAACAGAGGGCCCTCACCTGTCTACTGTTAAATATCAAATTGCACAGGCACTTAAGTGCCTCCACCGCCGTTTCCGGGTCCCCACTTTCGTCCTTCAGTCCGGAACGGAGCAACAAAATGTTAACCCAGTCCCCGTTGATCATATCGCTCAGGTTTTCCTTATCTCGACTGAGGATCCGCACTGCGGATAAGCAATCCCGGTGCAGTGCATTTTGCGTCGGGTTGGCCCCCAAATCGTACAGCGCCTTCCACAGGGCCTTTCTTGTGCTGTTTTCGTTTAACTCGGGGAAGGTGAAACACTGCGAATTCTTCTGGATGAAATCGGTTAAAGCGGGTGATATTTTCTGGGCGTCTCCGGAAGTCAAAGCGTCGATGATTGAATCCATTTCGGGGTATGTGGTGAATTCAAAATTGTATTTTTTGGTGTTTAAACAAACATTTTTCTTTGCGCTGAATGTAGCGAACCGCGAACGCTTGTGAAGTTTGTTCAATCAGTGTTACCAATCGACTCGACCAAAAAGTCCTTCTTCGGCATTTCCCTAGAATTCCCTAAATTAAACGGGGAAATTTTTTCCCTTTTCCACCCAATGCATGATGTGTGTAGTAAATAAAAATATGTTTTTAAATCTATAAACTTCTCTATTAATAATTATAGTTGTCATTAGAATACGATTGGTTAGATTAGATTATTATGAGAATGTTATAAACATTCTTGAATATGTCGATAAAGAGGTTTTCTGAATTATGGATGTTAGAGAAATTTGCCAAAATCCAAAAGATGGCAGCACGGTTTGTCGCTGCTGAAGCTGGATCAGTGACAAAATGGCAATGGAATGTTGCTGTAAGCAGTAAGTTTATGATATGTTTTCATAACATTTTTTTGCGTAACTTTGCGAATCCTGCGTAAATATGAAGCGGATTCAGTAAACCAAGTGCGGTGCAAGTTCGTGAGCAGTGCGTGCGCGGGTTTTAAGTTAAAATGTCGACTCTTTTCGGATTTATGAACCATATACTTTAACAATAGGTAACTTAATTCAACATGTCTTATCATTCACCTTTGAATATTTTTTTATGAATGGCAATTTGATTTATTGATTAAATATCAGTACGAATATCACCGTAAATATTCACCGCTGCAGGAAAGTGCCAAGGGCGTTAGATATTCAATCTGAATAAATCACATTTTCACAGAGCAGATTCAAGTTAATAATAAAAGTGATATGGAATCCCGGTAATATTCGAAAATGTTCGTGTTTACATTAACCTGTTCTTAAATTCTTGGGGGAGAAATTGATTTCTCTGTACAACACACTGATAGAAGTATCTAACATTCTGACCATTAAAAATGATTAAAAACTGAAAACCGTATTTAAAACTGACAAAGCTTTTCATATGTGTTTATTTTTCACATTTCTTTGACTACTTCTCTATGTACTTATCCAAGTAAATACATATTTATTATCTTGTGACACACATAAAGTGCAAATATGTATTGTTTAAATACACAAGCTACACCTAATTTGAATACTTTAAACAAATCTTTTGTGTACTCTTCAAAAATCTTTAAAAGTTATGGTACCTAAACCTAGGTATTCACTTTGGTTTTTCTTCAATAAAATAGATTTCACCCCCGTAACATTTACAAATTTTTGTAATAGATACAAAATACTGCCCCCAAATTTACACTTCTTAAAAATGTTGGATGATAAAGGGGTGCAGGTACAGAAGGACCTTTTTTGTGAACATCCTGTTTTTTTCGCTATAAAATTTCTTCTATAGGGGAAATCAAATCTCCATTTAAAAAATATTAAAGTACTTAGATTCTCGTTTCATTTACGATTGATTCTTTAAATATTTCATTAATTAAACTAGTTTTTCTTTTTTTTAATGTAATCTAATACTTTTTTTCTGTTTTAGATAATGTAAATTTTAGAAAGTCATGTAAATACAAACACAATAAAACTAAGGGTGTGCAATGAATTGGCAGACATGCAGCATGGCGCTAGGCGCATTGTTATTCCTGGCCTGTTTGGACTCCTTCGCGGTGGCAACGACCCCGAGCAGCGCAAAGTTCTACACGATACACTGGAACTCGACGAATCCCATATTTCGCATAGACAATACCGACAATGTGATAGACGTCAACAGGAACAATTTAAAATTCGAGTACGATCAGGTGAACCTGATCTGCCCGGTCTACACGCCTGGCACTAAAAACGAGGAGGAGATGGAAAAATATATAATATACAACGTGTCCAAGGACGAGTACGAGACATGTAGGATTACGAATCCGAACCCGAGGATCATAGCCGTGTGCGACAAGCCGTACAAACTCATGTATTTTACGATAACTTTTAGACCGTTTACTCCGCAGCCGGGGGGTTTAGAGTTCCTGCCCGGGCACGACTATTATTTTATATCAACGTCTACGAGTGACGACTTACATCGAAGAATAGGCGGCCGTTGCACCACTCACAATATGAAGATGGTGTTCAAGGTGTGGGCCCCGTCGTTTGATGCTACCACGAAGCCGCCTGTGACCGCTTCAAGGCCTATGTGGTCCTCGGTGATACCCTCGCGCACCACAACGCAAAGCACCACCGTGACGACTACAACGCAAACCACCACGACAACCAAAAAGTCAAAAGCCTACGACAAGCACCCCAACGAAGTGGTCAAGAGCGAGGAGCTCACGCTGGGGGCCTACGACACGCGGCGCCTGAATTTAATGGGGTTCTTCGGGGCGCTGGCGATCGTCTTTGCGTTGCGATGAAAAATTTCCCTGGACTACTGAGTTTGTGTAACTTGAATGTTCACGGATGGGATGGGACGGTGTCGTGAAACGTATCCTAACTTTATATATATACATTATATAACTTATTGTTAAGGTATATTATTTTTTTTATTGCCTAAAAATTCTTTTACAAATTTGTGGTGTACAGTTTTTATATGTTGGTGTAGATAATAAGCGAGCGCTGGTGCATAGTGACCAATTTCGGACAACTAAATGTTGTACATATTTTGGTCAGTTGACTTTCCGTAGTATATAAACAGTGTTGACTATTTAAATAATCCGTATTTGTATAATTGTGAAGACTGAACTTAGTTTCTATTGTGTTATATATATTATATATATATGAATATTATAAACTTAGGCTTAAAAGCAGGTATTTTTGCAGTGACAGTTTGCGTATGCGCATTATTTACTAATAGGTTTTTCATTGCCATAATCTCTACATTAAGTAAATTAGTTTGACCACAGCAACTTTCGTTTTGAAGAACCTCATGATTGCCACAGATCTTAAATACTCACATATTCTCAAAGGTACGTATTTTTTATGTGTGATTTTCAAACCGGTATTGCTTAATTAACCCTTAATTAATTTTCTTCTCTTTTTAATTATAAAACAAGTTGATAATATTGCACTTGGTGCATTCTTGTTTCATAAATTTTGAACATCTCGTTCTAGTTGCTGCAGGAACAATTAAGTCAATTCAGTGACCTTTCAGTTGAACTAGAAATGTTAGGGCGCAACAGCCCAAATAAGCAGCATTATTGAAATAAGAAGATTCAAAGTCCTTCTCGATGTCCAAGTGGGTGTTCAGCAAGGCAAATTAAATAAAATTTTTCATTCATTGAATAGTTTATTTTGAAATAAATCAATTTCATAAGTGATGCTTTAGTAACAGTATTATTTTATTATTAATAAACTGATTAAAGTAATTTACATTTTTTTTTCGATTCTAAACGAATCTGATTTCATTGGAATTAATTGGGGTATCATTCTATTACACTTTCAAATGTATTAATTTAACAATCACAATTTTCAGGAGATATGTGATTGATAATTGTACTTAATTGTCAGGGGGTATTTATAATTGCAGGAAATACTGATGAGATTTATTTATAACAATCGATCACAAACGAGAAACAGTACTTATTATATTTTAAATCATTAATTCTCTCGTTCCTTGCCATCTTTTTATATTGTAGTTATAAATCATTTTATCTTTTAATTAGTTATTATTTAATATGAAGCCAACAAAATTGCATTCAGTATTAATTTATAATTCTGTTGTGACTCAATTCCTAAAAGTATTCTAGCGTTAGCTTTTCCTAACATTGTATTGTTGTTTATAATAATTTATGTTCGCCCAATCAGAATGTATGATCATTAAAGCATATCAGACTGTCACGTGAGGTTTTAGTAAGTCATGCCTTCGGCCGTAAAGTTTAATTTTTGTACTAAAAAAAAAGAAAATATAAATAAGGCCAGCACGCAAGTAATACTAAAACTTATGTAAAAATACTAAAAACAAGGTTCAGTACATGTGTAGAAGACTAGATTTACTACATTGTAATCTATGTAAGTTTAAAATGGACCCATAGTGATAATATTCAACGTAAATATCTGGAAGGTTCCGATTTTGAGCCTAATTTAAAAATTCGTTTTTAAACATTTAGAGCGTACATACCGTTTCGAATTGACCTTGTTCCCTGTGTGTTATGGTGATGATTAATTACATTTATGGTAATTATAAATCAGCACAGCCGATGTTGTGAATGTAATAATTGAACGTTGAGAAACATGCCTTTACCTAAAAAAAAAAGAAAGAAAAAATTTAGAAGTCTATAGTTTACTATCAGAAGATCTTTTAGAGTTTTGATATATTAGAAAAGCCAGCGAAGCGCAAGGGGTGATTTATAAAAAGAAAAATAATAATAATACGTGCGCATTGTACATTTCATGAAGAGATACACATAAACCCCACGAAATATTTTTAAACTGAAGTATGTAATAATATTTCAGATGTTTATAAGGCAACGTAAAAGCATTTTTGAGTTTCTTTGCTTGTAATCTCTTTACCTTAGCTTTGGAAACATGATCTTTAAGTACTTCTTCAAATTAACGTTTATTTTATTTTTTTTTTTGTTCGTTCAGCCGAACAAAGTCTGATATTATTTATTTTAATAATTTATTTATATATTTTTAAAAGTTACTAGAGACTATTATTTTTTATATTTTTTTTTCTGTCATGACGCAAAATTTTTACGACTTCTCATAATTTTTTATCATCTACAAAATAAACTTTGTGTTTCGGTAGATGAAAGACACTGTATGTATTACAACTGTAAATGCACTCTCTATATATACAAACATTATATAAATACATAAAATGCCATTTTATTAATGTGTCTTATTTATTTGCATACAACAGAACAATTATGCTTAAATTAAACAAACATTTGTACATATAATGCACAAACGTAATTACAGGTAATTAATTGATTAATTTATTTGCAACTTTAGTCTATAAAGCAGCAGTTAAAATTGAAATTAGAGTCGCAAATTAATTTAAAAAACTTTAGTTTGAGAGTTAATTGAACCTCATTCGCAAGAAAAAACGCCTTCTTTCGTAAATAATTAAATTTATTCGTAATGTGTGGTTCCGTTTCCTCTTCGTTTTTAAATTTATTCGATCTGAATGCTGCGTTATTTAAAAAATACGGCAAGAAGATAAAGATTAGGAAATTTGAAGTTTTTAAATTACCCGCCAAAATTTAGACCCAGGGTTGCCAACTTATGCGTTGCAAGAAACTCCGCGGCGTATTATACGGTGATTTATTCAAAAGCTTGAATTAAAAACTGCTTTAACCGAATAATTTAATGTGTTGGAAGGATTTATATTTACTAAAGTGTGATAATTATAACGCTAAGATAAATCGCCGAGCGCTTCTATTCTTCTTCTTCTTGGCTAAATAATTTCCGGTTGAAGAGACGTTTGTTTTTTTTTTTTAACTTCCAACCGCCTTAGATTAAATATGAACACCTTTGAGTAATTAGTGATTATGACAGTTGATATAGAAGGTGTTTCTGATTTAAGTATGTTGATAAATAGTAATGTTCTACTTTGCGTTGCAAAATTTATTGTTCGTGTATAACCGTTAACGATCGTTGGATCGCGTCGAGTGCGCACGCGCGATGAAGCAGCTCACCATTTTGCACTTATTCGCGTAGGCACATATATTATCGGCCAGTGTTACGTTTAACCGCTTTAAAAATTCGTCGAAATCCTCGAACCGAGCGAATCTAGTCAGCAAAAGAAGCGACGAGCAGCATGAGCACAGAAAAAGAAAGCACGGGCAACAGGGACGTGGAGAAATGTGCCGTTATCCTGCTCGATATCGCCGGTACAACCACCTCAAACAGTTTCATCAAGGTAAGTTTTTTAAATTGAATTTGCAGAGCTTGCTTCAATACCAGCGAAGCCGGCAGGCCCTAGTCGATTAGGAGTTAATCGTCGATAATTGGAATAAATTAATTCGGATTGAAATTAATCGTTTTAAATGGGAACGCGGAGTTGAATTTTGAGCAAGAACGCGCGCGTTTGAATAACTGCATGCACAAAATTTACTTCCGGCGGAATTTTACCGAAAACGAGCACGGGGTCGGCGCTTTTGTTTTTCAGCTGGCCGGCGTTGTTTTCCACGAATTTAAACGAAAACCGTTCGAATTCTATGCACGTGTCAATAGACTGTACCCTAGTTGTTGTCCTTGGGCAGGTAAAAATGTATCCCTTGTTGAATACAGTGCATTCATCCTGCGTACAGTCTCAGCAAAATTCGTAGAACCAGCACGGCGGTATGTTTCTGATCATCAACAAAGGTTGTAGAAATAACCAAGTGTCCGTGCCCAAATGTACGTTCAAGTTTAAAACCGTTGTTTACATGGGTACCATTTAATTTATTCTTTTTTTTTTCCTCTTTCATTTAACTAACTGGTTTACACACACTGAAGTGTAATAGCTGTTTTTAAGTGATTTTAAAATTACTCGGAAGGCATCGCCATCTATTAAAGTAAACTGTAGGTAACTTTTGATTCAGCTGTTATTTGGAGATGTGCAACGCCAAGAATTTTGATAACTAATAATAATAATAATCCCTAATGCTAATAATAAGCAGTAAATTCGGCTTTTATTATTTATTTACGTATAATTTATTCTCTAATTCATAAGGACTTCGTTCAACAGCGACAATCGTTAAGTGACACACGTTGACCAATCAGAACATTAGATAAAGTGCATTTCTAAGCGCTGATTGGTCAAAATGTGGTACTTTAAATACCAATATCTGCGTCCTCCATTTACAACATATTTGAATTGTAATCGATTCAAATTCACTTAAAATTCACCGATTGCATTTCATTTGCAGTTATTAAGTTGGCTATTAGCGATAAACAAGTGATTGAGTTCCTCCTCTTACAACCCCTGCTGGTCAAGGTGGTTATTAAAAGCGGTGTTGTGATTTCATGCGTGTTTTTAGGTTATATTCATTTAATTTTAAAATAGGTATCATTCCTTTAATTCATTTTAAAATCAGTTTGATTTTGGATGAAATGAATTTAAATGGAGGACGGCTGCCGTTGAACGACGTCGCGTCGTCATGAATTACGGCATAAATAATAAATTATTTACAAACTTATGTGTTACTTAAAATAATTCCTTGGGCCCGCTGATAGATTCGTTGGATTTTACATACGTTTTTGTCAATTTATTTGTAAACTTAAGACGCAGAAAGCTGAACTAAGAAATCGTTTAATTGGAATTGAAAAAATTAATAACTTTTTTGCTTTTATTAAAAAAAAAAATATGTATTCTTTCCTTTTATTACAGGACACTCTGTTTCCATTTGCCGTGTCCAATGCGGAGGAGTACTTGAAATCGCATTGGACCGAAGAGGTTGTTAAAGATGCCGTAAAGCAATTGAATGAGTACAACGAAGACATCAGCGTCTCAGCAGTAGCAGAGATTATCAAAACTGCCACGGAAAAAGATGAAGACAACAAAGGAGTCAAGACACTGCAGGGTCTTATCTACAGACAAGGATACGAGGATGGAAAACTTAAAGCTCCGTAAGTTCGATCTTTAAAGAAGAACGATGATTGCTTTACTTCTCATTTAACATGCCTGCCCCACAAGAAAAAATAAAATTGCACGTTATTCACTTTTCTGTTTAGTGTGTTTCCTGATGTTTCTTCGTCTCTCGAGAGCTGGTCTAAAAACCATCGCGTGGCGATCTATTCTTCTGGAAGCATCGAATCTCAGAAACTCCTCTTTGCACACACCACTGAAGGTGACTTGTCTGCAAGCATTGCGCAATATTTTGACTTGTCTGTGGGGCCTAAAGCGGAAGTGTCCAGCTATGAAAAAATTGCAAAGGAACTTGCTGTTACACCCGAAGAAATCATTTATATCAACGATAATATTGAAGGTAAATAATACACAAGAAGTTAAAATTGTAATTATTTAACAAACGCAATTGTATTTTTTACAGAAGCAAAAGCTGCAAGTAAAGCCGGCTTAAAAAGTATCTTGATAATTAGAGAAGGAAACGCAGATACACCCGAAGAAAAACAGAAAGAGTTCAAAGTGATAAAAAGCTTCGCTGATCTGTCTGTAGAAGTATCAGGGAAGAGGAAAATCGAAGAGGAGGAAACCGCAGAGGTTTGTTCTCGTAGAAAAAGCTTAAGAAACGCTTAATTTAGTTCTGCAAATGACTGTGTAGGTAGATAATTTTGACTTGTAGCGTTGTTGGTTATAGATATCTGTTAAGTTTATCATTTTAGAGTTACAAAATATTTAAATAACATGTATGAATTTCTTTTTTGTTGTTGTTGTTGCTTTATATATACATATATGACTACTGTTTTGAGAATTAAAATCGTTTGTTTTTCTATCTATCTTCTTTCTCTCTGTTTTAGTCGAGTCCTTTATTTTAAATCAAACGTAGATTGCTCTCAGTAATTCTGTCTGTAGGTGCTTTAACTATTTTTTTTTGTGTAATCTTGTACAGGAACCGCCTACTAAAGTAGCTAAAACTGAAGAGCCTGAAGAAGTAGTGCGCAAAGCCGGTGGTGAAGAAAAGAAAAATGTTAGTGCCGAAGAAGAACCCATGGAAATTGATTCTACCAATGAAATCAAAGACGGTGAAGCAGGAGGTCTGTATAAAATTTTTTATAGCCATTCCGACGTTTATGTGTTTTTGTCATTAACTTCGTTCATATTTGATTTGAATATTACCAAATATGTCCATGACTGCGGTGTTTTTCGTGTTGATTTTTTTCTGATTGATAGATGAATGTGTCTATTTTAGAATCAGAGTTGGAAATGGCAGCAAATAAAGATGAGAACGTCATGGAAACTGATGTTAAGGTAACTGTGGAAAATGATAAGACTGAAATTGAGACTGAACGAAAAGAGGATGCACTGACCGAAGCCGTACAGAAAAGTGATGCAAAAGTTACTGAAGACAAGCCTGCTGTGAATTCACAGACAAATTCTGATTCGATTAACGGAAAAACCTCAGAAAAATTCGAAGGTTTTTCAGAAAAGAATGAGAATGTTTCGAGTGAAGCACCGGCAGATTCTACAGAAAAACTCACAGATTCTATAGATAAAGACGTGCCAACAGCTAAAACTGTTTCTGCAAAAACTGATATTAAAGACGATGCTTGCAAAACAGAAAAACTCACAGATTCTGTGGATAAAATGGAGGAAGACGTTTTGACAACAGAACCTCCTTTGGCTGAAATTGTTTCAGTAGAGATTAAGAAAGATACTTCTTCTGAAACAGATTCTACAGAAAAAAGCAAAGATACTACAGATAAAATGGAAGATAAACACATAACTGTTACCCCAGCACTTGAGAAAGAGATTTCTGAAGCAGCTGCCACAGAAAAAAAAACAGATGCTTCCGTAGATAAAACGGAAGAAGTAACACCAAAACCTTCTGTGACTGAAAAAACGATTTCCGCAGATACTTCTGGAACAGAAAAACCCACAGATTCTGTGAATAAAATGGAAGGCGTTCTAACTACTGGAACTACTACCTCAGATATTGAGAAAGATACTACCAAAACAGAGTCTACAAAGAAAGTCACGGATTCTGTGGACAAAATGGAAGACATACAAGCAATAGAACCTCCTCGAATTGAAACCGTTGAGAAGAAGGATACTTCCAAAACAGATTCTGTTGCTGAAAAAGACGTGCCATCAACAAAACCTCCTGTAACTGTTTCCACAATTAACGAGGCAGATACTTCTAAAACAGATTCTGTGGGAAAACTTGCAGATTCCGAGGAGAAAATGGATGTCGCATTAACAACAGAACCTCCTCAAAAAGAGATTGCTCGTGAAGATATCGAGAGAGATGCTTCTTCCAAAACAGATTCTGTAGAAAAGCCCACAGATAGAGATACGTCCGCAACGGTGAACACGGAAACAGGCGATAATTCATCTACAAAAGGAAAAACTGTAATAAGCAAAGATGATAAAGTAGATAATAAAAAAAGCAATGAAAAATCGAAAGGGGATGAGAGTGAAATTCATATAGAAGTAACTGAAGCAGACGATGGGGGAAATAAAGAAGCACAATTGAGTGTAGTGGACAAAGAAATGGATACATCAAACACAAACACAGAAACCAAAATAATAAATAAAGAAACTGGCGATGCTCTAATGGAGGTATGTGAAACTACAGAACAAAATAATACAAATAACGTAGAAGAAAGTAATAATAAATGTAAAAATATATGTAACAAAGAAAATAGTGAAAGTAGTAAGGCAGAATCGGGGCACGTTAATAAAGAAGAAATTATTACGACGGCGGTGACACAAGGTGATGAAGTTGAAAGCAGCACAAGTACTGACGCACCTGTACAAACACAAGAACGCAGTAGCAATGAAGTGAGAAACGAAAGCGAGAAGAAAAAAGAAGATGCAGAATCTACAGAGGAAATGATAACGGAGGAAAACGTAGTCGAATGCGAGAAGAAGGAAGTCGATGGTACTGAAGATAAAGTGAACGGAAACGAGGCGGAATCGTCGAGAAACGACGAAAAAGAAAACAAAAGTGAACTTGCCAATGGTACAACTAGTGTCGAAACTGGAAGTGACGTTAACGAGAATGGTGACGTAGCAAATGCCACAGAGGAAGAAATTAAAGTAAAAAAACTGGAAGAGAACCCCGATTCAACCGCAGTTAGTGTTGAGGCGTAGAAACGTGACTAAAATTAAAGGGTCTGTGTATTATTGTATGTTTTATTTTCTATTCTATGTGAAAACATGCCTTTTCATAGAATTGGTTCATTGCATCACACATTTTTTAACTTCCAGTCGTTCCTGTATTTGATATTTATATATATATGAAGTAGTATTTATTGGAAACAAATTTTGGTCACGTGTGCCAAATTTGAGAAATCTCCCAATTTCCTAGACAGACTTAAATGTTTCTCGAATCCCCCCCTTTTTTTTTACAATTTTTGTATCGTCCCGAACTTTGAAACATCCTCTCTTTGGAACAGTATTACCTTACATCAAAAACAAAAAAAAACGTGTTACATTACTCTTAAATTTTTAATTTTAAATGTACGTACTTAGGACTTAAGGCTTTTCACATTCCTTCATTTTTCTATATTTTACAACTTGAAATGAGACGCAACATTTTTTAGTTTAAGCAAACAATACTCATGTTAATTTTAAGCGCAAAAATCTCGTCTATTCACGACTGAATTAAGAATTAGATGTGTTTCTGAAAACAATAAGACTGCCATTTTTTTATTAATAAATGTAGTGTCTCATTTGTCTTATAATACTCTGATTATACTTCGCGTACTTATATTTGTAAGTTGTATTATATTTATAAAATGTTTTGGAGCTAGTTGTGATAGATTTTCATTTACCAGTGTCCTCCTCTAGATTTTAAATGTTCTTTCTCAATCCAACAGTTTCTTTACATTCTTTCATAAGCAGTAAATAAGTCTTTTTTTTGTTAGTTGGCTATCATCACCAGATGCCTAGATGAAAATTAAAATAACAATAACGTGATTATAATTTCTTTTCCCAGGCAGAAAAATACAGATAGCTTTGCTGTTAAAAAAAGTGTTTACTGATTATGAATGAATATAGAAAGGGTTGTCGGAGTAATAAGTATTCATATTCCAAGGTGTTTCGTATTTTTAAATAACTTGCTTACATATTTTTCGTCTATTTTTAGTTTTTGTATTTTGTATTGATACAACTGAGCCCGATTTGTTCTTAATTTTTTGGGTGCTTTGTATTTATTTGTGGCACCAAATAAATTTTGTAGTGCTGGAAGTTGTGTTTCATTATATTTAATTTAAGAGCGCGTTATAATCAGTTTCACATTAAAGAATTCCGTAGCTTCACGTTTCGATTTGAAGTAAATAAAGAGCTTATTACATATATAGGAAACCGTAATACCTACAGTTTCAGCACAAAAAGAATTATAGTCAAAGTTGGTTAAATAAAAATTTTAAATTGGCTTAAAATTCCCTTTCAAATGAGCCGAAGTTCGTTAATTTCTCATAAAGACTGCAGAAGTTGTGAAATTTTTTAAAGTAAACAATTCAACTGTTTTTTCTACCCTTCTTAATGGTGATACGGTAATAATAAGTCTAACATCAAAATTGTTCAGAATTAATTCAGCTTTCCAATAATGCGGATAATGTTGCGTTCAGATTTATAAGGAAGAATGTAATCGTTTCTTTCTCACTCATGATTACAGTCATATCTTGCGTCTCGTTCAACCGTTTCAAGAAGTCTTGTGTTTACACCATTGTCATGGCAACGGGCGAACTTTTCGTACCCTACTCAAAAAATGCGTGCCGTTGTCATGACAATGTTGTAAACACAAGCCTTCTTGTGCAACGAATGAATGAGACGCAAGATATGACAATAACTATGAGTGAGACAGATACGATTGCACGCCCAGATTATGTTCTACTTTAAAGCCGCCTTACTGTTCGCAATTTTCATTGCCGGCAATAAAAAAATTGCAGAGATTCGTATTGTGCGCATGCGCAGTATTTGTATTTAAATCAGCAAAAAATATAGTAATTTTTTTCACAGAATATTTTTTAAATTCCATTTCTGAGACTTGGAAAAGGCTTGTTTATCCAGTTTGTCAAAACTGAAAGCTTTTAAAAAAATTTTAGTGTGATCTGTGAAGCCGTACTTAAACAATACCACTGTCAGAAAGAAAAATTACAGGAAACTGTTTTTACCTTGACTTGTCAAGTTTTGGAATGGGATAATGGGAATAAATGCGCATTTTATAAATGATGTTTAATAAGAGGATTCGCCGCAATTTTCTTGCAGTTTCGTCTAAAACTAGTGAGCGCATCTTTCACCGCGTAAACGTAAAGAGGAGTATCTACATTTTCACTGTTCACAATGAATATCTGTCCCGAATATTAATTTACGTTTGCGTGAAACCATGCGTAGGGTGAAAAACTTACCTTGGAACCTGTCGTCTTCCTGTATTGTCCATTTATCCGAAAGAATTTAATCTTCTTAACACTTGAGTTTAAATTAAAAACTGGTGCCACCATTTTGTTTGATTTTGATGGGAACATGTGGCGCCATCTAAGTCCCGTCTGTTGCCAACTTAAATAAATTACTCCGTTTTGATTTGAATTATGCTAATCGTTTCAAAGTTGATTGCAATATTTAGTGTAAATAAATAGCTCAATCAACGGTATTGTTAAATTTACGTCAAGAAAAGTGTCTATGTTTACAAGTTATTTATTGCAAAGAAGAATAGTGATAAAAAATGATATAGTTACATTTTTTTTTCTTAAGATTGGCACTAGCGTTTTTGAAAAGTAAATGTCATAAATTCTTGATTCTCGGCGAGATTATCTTCTATATTCACAGAAGTGTTGGAAGTTATTAACCTAAACGAGTTAGGTGAGCTCGAAGTGTCAGTACTGTTACATGTTTAATACACGTCACATCACGTCGCGTCGTCACGTTGCTTCAAGTTCTGCATGTCATTTTGACCTATAACACGCCAAAGTTCAATCAAATTATTCCTTGAGCACCTTTATCAGACTTAAACGTATGCATTTTGCTGGCACTAGCAAACCGCGATGGGCTTCAAAGGGGCGCTCCGTTTTTTCCTTCGCCGAGCAGCAGAAATCTTAGTCTTCGTCTTGCTAGTTACGTTTCTGCCCAATCTGCCTCCGCACGTCGACATACAAAAATCGTATACGTAAGTATTAGCGCAATTCTGAGAAAACTGCACGCCATAAATTAAAAATTTGCATTTTGCAGTGTCACGCCGCCAAAACCTTTCCAGGGCAAGCTAGCTTTAAACGAAAGACTGAACAACGCCGAGGTTTGGCACAAGGGCGATCTCCATGGCCCCGAAGCGTTCGCCGATTTCAACGGGGAACTGTACACCACACTGAACGGCGGGGACATTGTTAAATTGTCTGGGGAACATATTACTCCGATCGCTAAGTTCGGGAAACCCTGCAAGGGTCTGTACCAAGAGAGAATATGCGGCCGCCCGTTGGGAATGAGCTTCACAAAAGACGGCAGCTTGTTTGTGTGCGATGCGTATTACGGTGTTTTCAAAGTGGACATTAAAACTGGTACGTTTTTCCCCCCTTTATTTTAACTTGACTAGCAAATGAGGAATTACAGAGAGTAATTGGGTTGGCCCTACCGTGTAGGCCGCCTTGGTTAATTATTATTATTTATTAATTAATTGTCTGTATAAAAAATGCAAAGAATCTTAGTTGTTAATTATTATTAATCAAGTTGTTAATCAATGTGAATGCAAGCTTCAAACCAGGAAAATAATTTAACTTTAAAAGTGAGTGTTTCCTTTTTTTTAGGTGATAAAGTCTTGCTAGTTTCTCCCGACGCAGAAATCAATGGCAAGAAATCTAAACTACCAAACAGCCTTGCTGTAGCTAGCAACGGAGATGTTTACTGGTCAGATTCAAGTACGGTATTCGGTTTGGAAGACGGTATTTTTGATCTGCTGAGCGACGGTTCTGGAAGGTTAACTTATGTTTTTTTTTTTAAATTAATTCCACAACAGTAAAGTGCTTGGCCAATACAAAGCATTTATTAGCTTTATGTTTTAACAACCTATAATGCAATGCAATCGTAACTAATTGTTCAAGTACGTGATTATTTCTGTGTGTTTTGGCTTGAACTTTAAACTCTAAAATCATATTTACTTTTGTTAACGCAGATAAATTCTCTTGATCTTTAGATGCAACAGGATAACGAGTTATCATCAGTTTTTAAATTATTTTTGGACTCATTCCTTTTCTTATTAAAAAGAAATTAAAAATATGACTTTGTGCATACATTCAATTTGCGTTATTGTTATCTTACATAAACGTTTTTTTTTTTTTAATCTTGCAAGTATTAGATAATACTGTCATAAATAAATAATGATAAATGGGATTATAAGTTTGTTTATGGCGAGTAGTCTGGAACATTCACATCAAAATAACCGGCGAGGGGGATTATAATTACTGTTTTCATTTCAGTATGACTCATCAGGTCGCTTTTGAACTTACACAATCATTTTTCTGGTAATATTTCGAGTAATCATGATCATGACTGAGCATTTAGTTAAAAGGAAGTTGTTAGATTAGGAACTGTTTTTCCCCCAGCCCTAAATTACATAAACATACTCTTTCTAATTACATAGCAATATGAGTCACATAAGATAAACCTGAAGAAGCTCTAAAATGTTGATTTAATAATAATATGTAATAAATTCTTATTTTAGATTAATACACTATAACACAAAAACCAAGCAAAACAAAGTCTTATTAGATGGTCTACTCTTTGCCAACGGGGTTGCTTTATTAGGCAACGAAGAATTCGTTGTGGTTGCCGAAACAGGCAAAAACCGTCTGCACCGTTGCTTCTTGAAAGGCCCTCAGCAAGGCAAGTGCGAGGTATTCATCGACGGCCTTCCCGGCATGCCGGACAATTTAAAAGCAGACGGGCAAGGTGGAGTCTTTGCCTCGCTGATTGTCCCCGTTGACAAAGACCATCCGGCGATCACGCAAGTCGTCGGGCCATTTCCTTTGGTACGGAGGTTCCTCGCCAGAGCTCTTGGGCTGATTGAATACGCTTTCAAGCTCGTGAACAGGGTTTACCCGAACGAGCTCGCAGAAAAGGCCGTGCATTTCGTAAGTGCAAAGTTTCCATGATTTAATTAATCATCGTTTGTTAACCGTTTGCTTTCGCTCTAAGGTCGGGCATTTTCATTCCCTAACCTTCGCCCAGAACAAGCACAGGGTTACGATAGTGCAAATCTCGAAGAGCGGTGAAATCATCGACAGCTTCCACGCATTGGATGGGAAAATTTCGTCGATCAGTGAAATACACATTTTTAAAGACCAAGTGTACCTCGGGTCGCCCTTCAATGATTATATTGGGCGTGTTCCCTTGTCGAGAACTGGTCTGAAACCACCGGTAGCCAAGCAGGCGGAACAGACGACGACAAAACAGCCGCCAACTCAAGTTCCAACCACCCCGAAGCCGACTGCTAAGACAACGCAAGTTCCTTCTACCCCTCACATCACCACGCAAGCACCTCCTGTTGTTAAACAGACTCAACCACCTGTCACGCAAAAACCCCCCACAGTTGCACCCAAGACTACTCAGAAGCCAGCTGCGCCAGTCAAGGAATCACCTGCGCAAGCCAAGCAACAACAACCACCTCCTCCTCCCCCTCCACCAAAAGTCAGTGAGGTGCCTGTGCAAGCCCAGCAAGTAAAAGACACTAAAGAAGCCACTCCCCCATCACCAAAAGTCAGTGAGGTGCCTGTTCAAGCCAAGCAAGTAAAAGACACTAAAGAAGCCACTCCCCCATCACCACAAGTTAAGGAAGTTCCTGCGCAAGCCAAGGCAGTAAAAGACACTCCAACTCCTGCTAAGGAGAAAGTTCCACCACCATCACCGCAAGTTCCCGTGCAAGCTAAACCTGGGAAGGACGTTCCACCCCCGGTCGGCGAGAAGAAAGAAGTTCCTCCCACGGTAAAACAATCCGCCCCACCTCCTCCTCCCACGAAACAAGACAATTCGAAACCAATCGATGCAAAACCAGAAATAAAAAAAGATAGTCCCGGTGGCGCATCGACAAAAAAAGGGGCCACATAAAGTGTTCAGCAGCAGCTAGTTTAATCATCGTCCCTCTCTTGTACTTTCCTGTTGATAAAAAAAAAAACCATACATAAATTTGATTCCATCCATGGTGATCTCACTCACTCTCGTTCTTCAAACACCGAAGAAATCTCCATGGGGGGACCTGGAGGGCTTTAAATTTGAAAAAAAAAAACGCCTTCTTGGTTTATATTTCTCTATTTTTCTTGTGCGATTAAAAAAAAAATTCTCCGGTTTAATGAAAGCATGATATTCAAGGGAATTAAACCGCCGAGCCCTTTAGTAAGACTGGTATGTAAGCTGTGCGTTAATTTTAATTAATGAATTTATTATGTTCTCATTAAATACATACATAATAAGGCCTGTAAATAAGTAGGTCGGTCCATGGTATGGAATGCATTTTTTTTTTGTGAGAAAATACTTTTGATATCATCACTTCACACATCCACACGTAGGTACACATTACACAGACTTATGAAGACATCGATTTTCAAGCTAGTCATATTACTTGACGTATTTAAAGACGAGTTAAATTCAAGGTCACTTTCGTAGACGTATTTATAAACAAACGGTGAAATTTTGAAACGATAGAAACACTTTTTAATGGGCAACAAACTCGGAAAATCAAACAGTATTTTTAACTCTACTAGTTTTTTTTTTTTTAGTAGTACCCCGTCGATAACTTAAAAACAAATTTTATTTCCTGTGATCCCCGGTCTTAAATTCTCAAAACTCTCTTCGGAAACAGAATCTCGCGTACTATTTGTTCTCCGTTTAACTGTTTCGTTATTTCTTTCGAGAGCAAAGAGTGCAGTAGATTTAAAATTTTAAACAAAAACCGTCAATCACCGAAGAAGAAAAAATTTACAAACGAAATAGTTGTACATCGATGATGGAATCCCCCAGAAAATACTACTGACAATAACGATTTAAAACGCTGTTCGGTCATTCATAGTAATAATTTTTCCCCAACCATATTGCACGTGGGGACTTTACCTGCGACTGTTTAATTTAATTTAATTTAATTAAAAAAAAAATGCGCATTTCTTTGTGTTAATTAACATTATGCCCTGGGCAAGTTGGGTGAATTATTTTATTTAATCCGGCGAAGGCAAAAATAAAATATTTCACGGTAATTTGCAACAATGAGATTGTAAGTTACCAACCAACCAAGTAAGAGTTACTTTGTGATGGCAGCTTCCGTATATGTACATATATATTTTTTTTTAATTTTATAAATGACTGATAATTATTCAGCGCCCGTTTTGAGAGCTTGGTTTGTTGTCGTTCTGCATACATGATGTCCAGTCTATAGAGTAAAGTTAGCTCGTAATTTAATCCGTATTACCTCATAACACGCAACTAATGTAATATAACTAAGCAGGCAGTCTGTATGATGTGGTTGATTCAAGCAAGCAAGCAAGCTTCGATTAAGACTGTATTTCTGTTATAAAAACCGCTTAATAAATAAAATTTTGATAAGAGTTTGATAGATTTAAAAAAAAAGAATAATGAGAATAAATAAACGTGGTTTTGGTTAAGGTTGTTGTTGTTAATCCTTTTTTAATTCTCAAGACAAGTTTTCACACGACAAACATGATTTCATAAATATTTTTCTGCGTACAGGATTGCGGTGTTCACGCTCTCGTTTAAGAGCGAGTGCCATTCTTGTATGTTGATGTGTTTCGGCTTCATATTGCAAATCGACGTTGGATCTTGTCCTTTGGCCGTGGCCGCACGTGTTCTGAAAATGCTGCTGACTTGATTTATCCATTTCTCCGCATTGAAATCATCCGTTTTGAAACTCTGCGGAACGCAAGTGTTTTAACGACAGTCCAGACGTGAATGCTTTACTTACTTCGGGCACGCAACATCTAGCTTTGACTATGTTGTCTGAATATGATATAACTAACACCGGCATGTTGGGGCACATCTTGGTCGCTTTTTGCAGAGGAACAGATTCGAGTATCATGGAAGAACGCAGGTAATGCACGATGTATTCAACATCATTTTTACTCTTGAGCACCTTCGATTGCAGGACGCTCTTCATTTCCATTTCAATAAATTCCCTGTTGAGTCGCTCTTTTATTAAATTTAAATTCCCCTCCGCGGCCACTTACTTTAAACTGCTTTTGACGCTGTCTTTCAATTTCTTGCTCAAAGTATTCAGCTTCTCTAGGCACTCGTACTTTACAGTTGCCGGAATTATATTGCCATCTTCGATATCGGAATTGAGCTTCCGCTTGAGCTCTTGTATGGCCATGTCGATGTGTTCCGGCTGGAAATATTAAGGGCAAAATTATTCAGAGGGCGTGCAACGACTGTTAAAAAAACACCTTGTCGTTCTGGTCCATTCTGTGCTGCAAGTTTTCGATCGAGTCTAACATTTCGAAGCCGTGTTGTCCGCTTGTTTTCGCTCGGGTTCCTGTCACGGCTTGAATGGAAACAGTGCTGCGCCCCAGTGATCGGAAGTTAATAATTCGAAACTCTTCGATGTCGCCGGTGTTAAAAACGTGTGTACCACAACATGGTTCACTAAAATTCGCAATGCAATTGCAAGAATGTATTATAATATAATTAAAAATAAGACATCGTACCGTGAAAGAAAATTCGGGGCAATGATTTCGACCAAGCGTATCCCATTATCGGGATAGACTTCGCCAGGAATCAAACTGACACCATCAAAACGCAACAGTTCCTGACTGTTAATTTCACTGATCTTCACGTCTACCCTCTCGGTGATCAATCGGTTGATTTCGTCTTCGATTTCCTTAACTTCCTTTATATTCAATTTATCTCCGAATACACCGATGTCAAGCGATAAGTATTGGTCGGTTACTTTGCTTGATTTTTGGCAAGTGTGGCCTTTGACTTTCTTGATGGCCGCATTCAGTAAATGCATGGCCGTGTGGTTTTGCATGCTCTTCAGTCTGCGCTCTTCGTTAACCTGCACGGTTAAGGTCTCGCCGATACTCAACTTCCTATCCGATATAAACCGACCCTTGTGTAATATAACCCCGTTGATGTTCTGCAAGTCTTTGATTTCGAAGATTCCGAAGTTGTAGACGCCGTAGCCCTTGTCACTAACTTGCCCCCCGGCCTCGTGATACAAATTCGTTTTATCGAATATAATACTGCAGGCTGTGTTGTCCTCGATGGAATCCACGAAGTTATTATTGTCTTTAATGATCCACTGCACCTTGCAAGGGACATTCTTAAACACGTACTCGTCGTTGGCTTTGGTGTAATCATACTTGAACGTGTCGTTAGTCGGGGTTAAACCCGTCTTCATTAATTTTTCTATCAGTTTGTTGTCGACGTAGGCGTTCTTCTCTTTGCTTCTTAATTTGCAAGCCTCTATCTCGCACCTGAATTCGTTCGAATCGAACGGCAGTTTCAAGGCCTGCGATAATTTTGTTATCACGTCTTCGTCCAGGCCGAACGTGTCGTATAATTTAAACCCGAAACTTGGGGTGATCTCCGTGACTTTGCTGCTTTTTATTTCTCGATACGCATGCACCAATCCGGGCATCTCAATGACATCGAGGCCAGCCAGCAGCGGTTCTTCTTCGATTATTTTTTGCCATTCGCTTGCCGAGGACGCGCGCAGAGACTTAAATAAATCCTCCTCGTAATCTATGATTTGGTGAACCTAGATTTGTGTGCCAAATTACACGGACTGTTAATTGCGTGAATGTGACGGCACGAACCTGCTTGATGTTTCTTTCCATTTCGGTGTAAACCGGCCCCAAACTTTCCACAACGTAGTTACTCAATTCTTTTAAGAGCCCCTGTTTTCTTTTGAATATGTTGTCGCTTAACAGCAGGACTTTTCTGATTATCCGTCTTAATTTCTGACTGAAATACTGAATGAATTAGTTCAACCTACACACAGAGCCTCAGTAACTGCAAGAGTTAAAAAAATTTTTAATGTAACAGTTTGATATTCTTAGAATTACTGAGAGAAGCTTTTTATTTTTACTTTTCCTCGGGTATCATTCCGTCAGCGAGACATGCTGTGACCATTCTGGCATGATCTGCAACAATTCTATAATTTTTGTTAAGCTCGTTCCAGTCCTTCTCCCCGAAAACCCCAGAGTACGGCGGTATTCCTTTACAATTCTAAAGAATCAACATTGATCACGTGTTTGACAACCTAAATAGAACCTACCTACTTTATGTATTGCTGTAAAAAGAGGTAGAAATAGGTCGGTGTCGTAATTACTAATTTTTCCTTGCAGCAGGGCGCACAGGCGTTCAAATCCGAGGCCCGTGTCCACGTGATGCTGCGGCAGCAAAGTAATCGAGCCATTCGAATTCCTAAAATTAAACAAACCCCTCGCAACAAATTGCAAACTGCGTTTAGGTTATCATCAGTTACCGATTATACTGAATAAAAACGATATTCCAGATTTCAGTCAGATCATGCAAGCCCTTATTTACGAATTGCGATCTATTCGTGCCCCCCCTGTGATCGACGTGAATTTCAGTGCAAGGACCGCAAGGCCCTGTAAGCCCCATTTCCCAGAAATTGTCCTTCATGCCGAATGGGAGAATTCGATCCTCGGCCACGCTGAAAATCCAATTGTAATAATAGAAGGACCTTTACGTAAGCGAGAGGGGCCTACCCAATTCGCTGCCATATATCCCTGCACTCTAAATCAGGTTTCAAGCCTAAATTTTCATCACCATCGAAGTACGTTACGTACAAAGACGATCTGTTAACTCTGTAAACATCAGTGAGTAACTTCCAGGCCATTTCACACGCTTCTCGCTGACAATTAAACTGCTTAAGATCTGAAGCATTATTACTAAGAGCAACGGATTAACAAGTCTTGATCTCTCCGGAGTGAAGGGGGCCAATTGATTTCTACGCGGAGATCAAAACTTTTTAATTCGAAAATGGTGCTTACTTTGAAGTAATCCCCAAACGACCAGTTGCCTAACATCTCGAAAAACGTGTGATGGTAACCGTCTGTTCCGATGACGTCCAAGTCGTTGTGTTTCCCGCCCACCCTCACGCACTTTTGCGAATTCGCGACCCTCGTGTGCACCGGACTCTGCGTTCCTAAGAAAATGCCCTTAAACTAATGCGAAAACCCGTTTACCACTTCGTGATTTACCGTCCTCATAAGTAAAACTAAATACCTGGTTCATTCCGGCGTTGACGAAGGTGACTGTGGGGTCGCAGTACGGCACGACCGGGCTGGATCTTACATAAGAGTGGTTGTGGCCCTGTATGAAATAGTCCAGGAAGGTTTGCCTCACGTTTTTCGACAGCCGGTCTTTGTTCAGGTACTTGCTGAGGTGGAACGGTCGCCTGTGTCGCAGTTTCTTTCTTGATAGGAATTTTGTGCAGTTAATTACGAAGAACATTTTAATGAACGAGAAATTTTGCCAAGTTCAAAACGAGAAACATAACCTCAATTTTTATTATTGTGTCATTTGAACTACGACGCATTGCACCTAAAGGGGATGATCATAAAAATGTCATTCCGACGTAATTAATTAATGAATCTATTAATAATATTAATGGTAGCGTTTGTTCTTAATATTTAAATTGCTGTTCGAGCTAATTAATAGCTAAACGAAAGCTTGCACTACTGTTTGGGTATTAAAAAAGAATTCGCTCGTTATTGGCCGCCTTGAGATGAGTAATCTAAGTATTACAACAACTCGGTTGCTTGGTCATCTGAACGCGGCCATTATTTTAAACTCTTCTTACTCGTTGAAAATTGTAAGACGAATTCACAGGTAATACTAACGTTTTAAACTTGTTAATTTTAAAAGCTTTTAATTTCTTTAAATGTTATCTGTGAAGCCATCTTTAATTATTACCGTTTTCAGAAAAAATAATTACAGGAAACTGTAATTTGTCTACTTCCTTTGCATCCGACAGTACATTGAGATTATTTAAAAGCAAATCATTTTGTAACGTATAATACAGCTTATGTCTTACTCAGTCAGTTGAAAACGCTATAAGAAATAACTATGCTTAGGTTTTTTTTTATTGTATTTATATTTTAAAATTTTGGCGCTAAAAACGAGCTTTGCCATTAGTCAAACGAGCTTTGTCATTGATCAATTCCGGCCAGCTACCAACCATAGATTACTACCAACTGTCAATCGGTCTGGATTACCTTGATCGCGGCTGTAGTATAGTTTTCTTTTATTTTGTCTTAATTTCATATTTTTTCTTTCCCTTTCGTTTTAAGGAATTGATATTTTGCATTTTATTCACGGTTCATTTGTTTTGCTTTGTCCTTTTGTTTCCTGCCAATCTCTAAATTGACTTTTTCATTTATTTCTTTTTTGTCCATTCATTCTTCTATTGTTTTTTTCTTTTGTTTTTCGTATTTTTCTCGTTTTGTTTTAGTCGAATTGGCTTTCGCATTTTACTGACTCCTTCCTACAGTTTTCTTTTTTGTTTTCTATGAGTTTGCTGATGCTTTTTTACAGTTGTCTTTTTTTTCTACTAGCACATGTTTTGTTCGCCTGATGTTTGGCATTTTATTCACGCATCATTTGTTTTGTTTTGTTCTTTTGTTTCCTGTCAGTCTCTTGACTTTTTCAATTATTCTTTTTTGTCCATTCATTCTTCTATTGTTTTTTTATTCTGTTCTTCATTCGTATTCTTCTTGTGTTTTGTTTTAGTCAAATTGGTTTTCGCATTTCACCAGTTCTCTCTTTTGTTTTCTACGAGTTTGCCGACGCTTTTCTACAGTTGTCTTTTTTTTCTACTAGTATTTTTTTTTTCGTAAGGAGATTCATTTGTTTCTCTTTCATCGTCCTCATCAATTTTCTTTTGTTTTTTTTTTCTTCTGTTGTTTTTGCTTTCGCACTGTGAATTTCTCTTTTCATTTTCTTATCAAATTATTTTTTCGCGTTTTATTGGTGGCGCTTCTTCGTTGTCCACCGTTTTTCACTTGTTTTGTGACCATCACAGTTGTGATCTTCTGTTGTTTTATGCACTGTATTTCGTCGTTCGTTTATTATTTCTTCGTATTGTTGACTTTTTTTATTATTTCTTGCTTTTATTTTCTACGAACTCTTTGATTCGTCCGGGGAAAAAATGTCGCTTTTCTTTTAGCTTGTCGATCTTCTTTTGTTTTCTTTTCGTTTCACGCCTTGTATTTTGTTGTTTGTTTCTCTTTTGTTTCTTTATTCTTTTTTGCAGGTTAACTTGGTTTTTTATTTTATTTTTTGATGTCTTCTGCTCCTTTTGCTTTTATTTTCTTTGAACTTTTTGACTCGTCCGGCGAAAAATGTCGCTTTTCGTTCGGCTTGTCGATCTTCTTTTGTTTTCTTTTCGATTCAAGCCTTGCATTTTATTGCTGTTTCTTTAATTTCTCTTTTGTTTCTTGATTTTTTTTTCAGATTAATTTGGTTTTTATTTTTTTATTCTCTTCTGCTCCTTTTGCTTTTATTTTCTTTGAACTTTTTGATTCGGCCGCGGAAAAATGTCGCTTCTCGTTCGGCTTGTCGATCTGCTTTTGTTTTCTTTTCGATTCAAGCCTTGCGTTTTGTTGCTGCTTCCTTTCATTTCTCTTTTGTTTCTTGATTTTTTTTCAGATTAATTTCGTTTTTTATTTTTTATTCTCTTCTGCTTCTTTTGCTTTTATTTTCTTTGAATTTTTTTATTTGTCCGCGGAAAAATGTCGCTTTTCGTTCGGCTTATCGATCTTCTTTTGTTTTCTTTTCGCTTCTTGCCTGCTATTTTGTTGCTGCCTCTTTCATTACTCTTTTGTTTCTTGATTATTTTGCAGATTAATTTGTCTCTATTTTTTCTTGTTTTCTTCTGCTCCTTTCGCTTTTATTTTCTGAGTGAACTTTTTGATTCGTCCGGCGAAAAATGTCGCTTTTTGTTCGGCTTGTCGATCTGCTTTTGTTTTCTTTTCGCTTCACGCCTTGCATTTTGTTGCTGCCTCTTTCATTTCTCTTTTGTTTCTTGATTTTTTTTTGCAGGTTAACTTGTTTTCTTTTCGTACGAGTATTTTGTTGCTGTTTCTTTCATTTCTCTTTTGTTTCTTGATTTTTTTCTAGTTTAATTTATGTTTTTCAATTTCTTTTTGTTTTCTTTTGCTTTTATTTTCTGAGTGAACTTTTTGATTCTTCCGGGAAAAAGTATCGTTTTTCGTTCGGCTTGTCAATCTTCTTTTATTTTATTTTCGCTTCGCACCTTGTATTTTGTGCCAATTTCTTTCATTTCTCTTTTGTTTCTTGACTTATTTTGCAGGTTAATTTTCTTTATTAATTTTTTTGATATGATTTTTCTGTTCTTATTTTGTTGACTGTATGACTAATTAACGATTCGTTTTTGTTTTTTTATCACCACACCTCCAATCTGAAAATTTGAAGACGGTTTTTTTGTTGATCGTGTTATTATTAGGGATTTTTTTTTAAATTTATTTGTGCTAATACCGAGACATCAAGGATTATTTTGGTAGAGGGCGTTCGTGAAATGGAAACCGACTGCGTATTAACAGCGAGTAAAACCGAGATTCCTATAATTTAAAATTACCCTTCGCCAAAAAATAATTCTCGAAGTCAAAATAGGTATTTCAAATAATGGATGTTTTTCTTTTTGCACTTCGGAGTTTGACATAATTGGCCTGGATACTTTTTGTATTACTTTTGGCAGTTGTTTTCAAGAAAACCCTGAATTTAGGTTCAAATCAAGTTTTTGCAACGTATGTAGATACTTACCATATACGTGGTTAGCTATTTCGACCAATCAAATCTCTTCGTTCCTCGCGCGCTTAAAATTATAGGTGGATTATATCCCCCCCACCTCGTCCATTATCAAATGCGAATTTCTCCCGACCGGTTGGTTAGTTTTCGATTGGAACTGATAAGAAATGTTGTTGCGGTGTCGACCGTAATTAGCATTAGTGATTATGCATTCGAAAACGTTGGGGTTTCTAATTTCGCTGTTATTGCAACAGACGTGTCTCGGTGGGGGCCAAAGGGATCTCTTACCAAAAAGAATTGTCTGCGACACAATTTGCAAAAAGCAGGTGCGTAGATGTACAAGATATTTTTAATACAAAATCAAAATCAATCAAAGGCAGTAGGTAATCAGTTTTCCAAATGGACTATATGTATTTTTTGGCGTTGGATTTAAAATTTGTCGATTTTTTTTTTGCATACATAAATAGATGGAGGCTAACGTAGACTTCTGATTGTGTTGGACACACAACACTATTTCTTTTTCAAATGCTAATAAACGGAATTTTAATCGATCCTACGATTTAAATTCCCTTAATACATCGCGCCTCTTGTTTTCAGTCTCGATAAATAATTTATAAACATAAATTTATTTACAATTCTATTGGGCGAATATACAATTCTAATTAACGTGTGTGCGCTTCTGGTAGACACCGTGACCAATACTTTTACATTAACCTTGGAAAGGCGTAGGTAATGGGATCATGTTGGCATTTGTGTCTTTTTTTTTTGTTTGGCCAAAAAATTAAAGAAAATTCGCCTTTCTTCCTTTTGCAATTTAGAAAATAATCTGAAGCAAGCAAGGATTTGGGATTTCAAGAATTATTTAATTAATTAATTTTTTCCACGAAAGCCCCTCGTAGTTTAGATTTTAATAACTAACGGGTGTCCAAGTCCAACAATTTATTAGTGGTCTTGGTTGGCTGTGGAACAAAACACGTTTAACTGATTATTGTTTTAAATTGAAATAAAACGTTAAACTTTTTTTTCTTTTGTATATTTTGTACTCTCTTTCGTCGAATCAATAAATCTATTATTATTATTATTTAATGCAAAAATGTATTTGTTGTTTGACAGTCAGTATATAAGACGTCAATTAAACGATGCGAATTAAGTATCATCAAGACATTTAAGTTTGATCCCACAGCCACCCAGGACTACGACAATAATTGTTGGACACCTGTTATAATAATTTAAAAAAAATGATGCACAGGGAAACGTAGACAAATATTTCTGTAAGCTGCTTCAAAATTATCCATATTTTTTTTTTTAATAACCAAAAGAGGCGGAACAGAAATTATTTACGAATTAAATAATTTTTTATATCGAACTTATTTTTAAAGTTTGTGTTTTGTTTTGCATTTGCAGAATTCCACGGAGTTTTGCCAGTGCGAACAGATTTCGTATAAAGGTAACAATTAGAATAGTTTAAAGTTTAAACAGCGACATCGTACGATCGTTTTTTGACTTAAAATCTGCTGATGAAGCCCCAAATAGGGTTGAAACAACTGTACAGAGACTGGCTCAAGAGATTCACTGCAAACAAAAACGATTTGCGGCAATTTTTTTTTTGTAACAATTAGATTTGGATTATTTGATTCGTTATAACTAGGGAAAAGAATTCAGGCCACTTAGTGTCAGATGTTTTTTACGTCTAATGTACTCTTTGCTTCCACGACTCCGATGCATCGAATTGTTATTTAGGAGTAGGAGGGGAAGGAGTGCAATGTGAGCGTTTTCATTTGGCAGAGATTGTTGTGGGCGGGGCTAATACAGTCCGAGTACTAAATTTTCGTATTGTTCGCAAAACAAGTGGCCCGAATTCTTTTCCCTGGTTATAACTGATTGAAATTCAGCAGATTTTCAGAATTCCATGGGGTACAAAATTATTTGAGCGTTCAAAACACTAGTTTCTGTCTCATAAGTGGAATCGTCTTCAGGCGAAGTAACAAGAATTAATTAAAAAAAAGAGATCACGCTGATTAAAACCTGTAGAAATTCTTCTTTTACATCTTTGCTGATTTTTTTACTTTGTTACTTCGTCATTCTTTTTGTTCATTTTATTATTTTGTTTTCCATCTTTTACTTGAATCTCGCCTTCGTTTGCAACGTTCTTTTATTCTTCTTCTTTTATTTTATTGCGTCGCTTATTTGCCACTTCTCATTTTTGTTTTGTGTTTCTTTTTTGCTTCTTCAAATTGATTTTTGCGTCTTTTCTTAGGCAATCACATTTATTTAATTTTTTAAAACTTCCTTTATTCGTTTCAGTGTCTCTTACTTTGTTGACGATCATTATTAGTTTTTTTCTTCCGAGTGCGTTTTTTTTTTCCTCTATCCGCAAAGCAATAATGATTGCTTATTAATGTTTTTTTTTTGTTTTACGTTATTGCTTCCGATGTGTTTGTTGACCTTTGTAATGTGTTTTTTTCTCGGTTTTACGTTACTGCTTCTGATGTGTTTGTTGACCTTTCTGTAATTTTTATCTTTTCCAACACTATTTTCTTTTACCTTCTTTTTTTTTCAAATTACTTTACGCCTATTTCATCGCTTATTTCAATCGTCTTTTGTTTATTTTATTTTATTTTATTTTGAATGCGTCTTATTTTATTCGCAAGCCAGTAACGATCGGCTTCGCTTTACGTTATTGTTTTTGATTTGTCTTTTTGTCTTTCCTGCACTTGCATCCAACATTTTGTTTCATTTTGTTTTATCTTTTCTGTTCTTCGATTATTTTCTGTTTGCGTTTCATCATTTTGATCGTCTTTTGTTTCTTTTTTAACGTGGTGTCTTATTTTATTCGCAAATTCGGAAGCCTGTAAATGATTGGCTATTATTATTGTTTGTTCTACGTCATTGTGTTTGATGTGCCTCTTGGATCTTCTGTCGTTTTTGTTTTTGTTTTTAACCATCAGTTTTATTATTTTTTTTTATCATCCTTAAGGTTTTCACCTTTGAATTGTCTTTTTCTTATTTTTTTTTTTCGTGCAACGCATCCAACACTTTGTCTTATTTTGTTTTATCGTTTTTGTTCTATGCATGTTTCATCATTTTGATAGTCTTTTGTTTTTTTTTTCCTTGAATCCCTTCGTCTTTGCGAATGTGTCGCAAACCAATAATTATCTTTTGTTATTATTGTTTGTTTTTAGAACGGTTTCTTGAATGTGTCTTGTTTTATTCGCAAGCCAATAACGATTGTTATTATTTATTTGTTTTACGTTATTGTTTTCGATTTGTGTTTTGACTGTTCCGTTGTTTTTGTTTTTTTTTAACTGTAAATTTTTTCATCTTTGAATTATTTTTTTTTCTCATATTTTTCGCGCAGTGCATCCAACACTATGTTTTATTTTGTTTTGTCTTCTCTCTTCTTCGATTGTTCTACGCATGTTTCATTGTTTTGAAAGTCTTTTGTTTTTTTTTTTTTTTTTACTTGAAGTTTTCGCAAACCGATGAGGATTGTTTATTATTAAGTTTGTTTTAAGTTATTGTTTTTGGAACAGTTTAGGTGACGTCATCGCGCGGCCAACTTCCAAACTTAAAACCGTGTCAGAATGACGGATAGCGCATGTTTGTCACGTAAAATGCTACTTCTTTGCTGAGGAGGCCCCAAATAGAATCGAAACAGCTGTCCAGGGGATGCTCGGAGAGTCCAGTGCAATCGAAATCGAATTGCAACCAAGTTATTGTTTTTAATTTGTTCGTAGACACCTTTATTTTTGTTATTTACATCCTTTTATTTACCACCTCTCCTCTCTCATTTTGTTCGATAACGAATTGCCTCATTTACAATTTTTTTTTAATTAATCGAATGCCTAATCCAGCATTTTGTTTTATTTTGTTTTATCTTCTCTTTTATTCGATTGTTTTGTTTTGGTTTCGTTCTTTCGTCTTCACTTGTCGTCTTCCGAGTACCAAAACGATATTTTACTTAAAAAAAAACATATTTGTTTATCTCATTTTTTAATTTTTTTTAATCTGGTCCACATTTTTCGATCGTCTTTTGTTTTGTTTTTCTCTGAACGTACGTCATTTAGTTCTGTCTTTCTGATTGAACATTTTTCTTAAATCATCAGTTGTTCATCAACTTTTGTTTGTTTATGTTATTGTTTTTGCTTTGTTTCTTTTTTTTAAAATTTTTCGATCGTCTTTTGTTTGCTTTTCCTCTAAACGTGCGTTATTCTTTCTTTACTCTTTCCGATCGAACATCTTTTAAATCATCAATTATTGTTCATTAGCGTTCGTTTGTTTACGTTATTGTTTTTGCTCGTTTTTAACTTTTGTTTCGATTCGCCCCTTATTTTTCTCCTCCCGATTTTTCGATCGTCTTTTGTTTTGTTTTTCTCTGAACGAGTGCGTCATTTTGTTCTCTCTTTGTGATTGAACATTTTTTTTTTAATCGTCAGTTGTTTATCAGCTCTTTTGTTTCTTTACGTTATTGTTTTTGTTTGTTTTTAACTTTTTTTGATTCGCGCCGATTCTCCTCCCGATTTTTCGATCGTCTTTTGTTTTGTTTTTCTCCGAACGCGTGCGTCATTTTGTTCTCTCTTTGTGATTGAACATTTTTTTTTTAAATCGTCAGTTGTTTATCAGCTTTTGTTTGTTTATGCTATTGCTTTCGCTTTGTCTCTTTTTTTTTAATTTTTTTGATTCGCCTTGTTTTCCACCCAATTTTTCGATCGTCTTTTGTTTGCTTTTCCTCTAAACGTGCGTTATTCTTTCTTTACTCTTTCCGATCGAACATATTTTAAATCGTCAATTATTGTTTATTAGCGTTCGTTTGTTTATGTTATTGTTTTTGCTTGTTTTCAACTTTTGTTTCGCTTCGCCCCTTATTTTTCTCCTCTCGATTTTTCGATCGTCTTTTGTTTTGTTTTTCTCCGAACGCGTGCGTCATTTTGTTCTCTCTTTGTGATTGAACATTTTTTTTTTAAATCGTCAGTTGTTTATCAGCTTTTGTTTATTTACGTTATTGTTTTTGTTTGTTTTTAACTTTTTTTGATTCGCGCCGATTCTCCTCCCGATTTTTCGATTGTCTTTTGTTTTGTTTTTCTCCGAACGCGTGCGTCATTTTGTTCTCTCTTTGTGATTGAACATTTTTTTTTTAAATCGTCAGTTGTTCATCAGCTTTTGTTTGTTTACGTTATTGTTTCGCTTTGTTTCTTCTTTTTTAACTTCTTTTGATTCGCGCCTTATTTTCCTCCTCCCAATTTTTCGATCGATCGTCTTTTGTTTTGTTTTGTTTTTCTGAACGTGCGTTATTTAGTTCGCTTTCTCATTGAACGTTTTTTTTTTAAATCACAGTTGTTCATAAGCATTTATTTGTTTTACTTTATTGCTTTTTTTTCTTTGTTTCTTCAATTTTTCGATCGTCTTTTGTTTGTTTGTGTTTTACTTTGTTTCTAATAACCGACCGACTCGTTCTTCCCGACTGAACTTTTTTTAAACGATTATTGTTTACAAGGGTTTGTCTGTTTACCTTTTTGTTTTCGTTTCGTTTGTTTCTTTGTTCGCCTTTCTGTCAGCGCATTCTTTTAATTTAACCATTGTTTAATTTTGTCTCCTTTTTTTAAATTTTATACCGGTTATATACAGAGTCTTCGAAAATGTTCAAGTGCCACGTGACGCAAATTAAATCTATTAAGGGCGATACTGTAAGATATTTTTTTATCATAAAAAAAGGAACTAACGTGAACGTGAGCATGTGTATTAGGTACAGTCGCGAGTAACAAATTTTGGTTGTCATTGATTCTCAACAATTGGCACCAACCTTACATTTTAATTAATCAATTAATTCTTGAAATCTCTGTAATGAATATGAAAACTTTTAATTTATAGAATTAAAACTGACGTTTCGTTTGACAGTGACGACCAAAATTTAATGCTCGCGACTGTACACACTCTACAACCACAGGTATTAAAATATTTCGTAACTGTAAGGCATTTGTTTTATTGAAAACAAAGTAACACTCTATTTTTCTTACTTTTTCTTGACGCAATCGATTCTGTTACGCCACGCCATGATTAAACCATAGGGGCATTGTGGCATTTTAAGAATTGTCCTATGTGTGAGTTTGGTTGCCTAATTCGGACGATCACGTGGGACTCGGACATCGTTGAAGGCCCCGTATAAGTTCGTACCGTTCATTTCAGAATGGAATCCAAAAAACACAGAGCATTCACCGAGCTTGCTATGCAAAAGCAATAATACGATCAGTTACAGATGGAATCACCATAACATGAGCACGTATTCGTACGTGGCCGAGATAAAAGTCTCCAAATCGATTTGGATGTACCACGATCAAAGTGTAAGTATAACTTTAGGGTGATCAGATCAGATCAGATCAGATCGGATCAGATCAGATCAGCCCTTGACCGGTAGAACGAATGCACGTCTTTTTTTTTCTGTTAACTCAGCTTAATCACGACACGTTGACGATTAAAAACTTAAAAAGCCACACGACTTACGATGTAAGGACGTGGTTAATTTTATCATCGCCAAACTTGACCGTAATAGGACCGATTGAAGCCGAGAGTGTTACCACGAGCGGAAATGGTGCCAAAGCGTTGCCAATATTACCAAAATCAATCAACGTGATCGATTATGGCTGTGCAAAGCGTGGGTGCAATACTCTGGATGCTGTGGTGCAATGGGCACCTGCCGCAGGTGCGTAAGAAACTTATTTTTTGTACCTAACCGCAGTTAAAACAAAAAATGAGGCCCCAAAATTTAAATTGTTTAAATCAGATCCCCCCTTCCCCCCCGCCCCTGTTTGAATCGTACCTCCCGAAGATTTAGAATTAGGCAACCCATCAAGCAAGTTCGTGTAGATCATAGCAAGGCTTGGAAGTAGATTGGGTTGCCTGGTTTCGAATATTAAGGCGTCTCTATAAAATTTTAATTAATTTACAATATTTCATCGCTTTCTTTTTTTTAGATAAAAACTTTCTACCCTCCCCCCATCCCCTCACGTAAATTAGGGGCCTGGTACAGTTTAGGAAAATAAATATTATTTTTTTTCAGATCTCTCTTGCTATTATTCCATCATCTGCTTTGGCGACGACTACATTGAGGAAAGATTCGTTAATAACGTAGGTATACAGGGTGTCGAAAGAAAAGGTTGACGTTGAAGTAAATGAAGAATTTTTTTTGTGTGTTGGATTCGAAGAAATGAACGAGACGTTGTTAAAAGTATTTTGTGGTGGAGATAACAAATTTGTTTTTCTTTTTTCATAATTTTAGCCGGCGGCGTTGTTCTTGCTTAACATCGAAAATCTCGAATACGACCACAATTACACCCTTCAGATAAGCCCTTCGCAAACGCTGGATTCGATTTCTGACGGCACTCCGACGACCTACGCGTTAAGGACACCAACGTGCCTCGAAAAATTTTTTAATTTGTCCATCTGTCGTAAGTGATCACTTTTATTCATTAACTAAAATCAAGAAAGTAGATGAAATCATAATAATTTTAAGAAAAAATTAAGAAAAGAGAAGTATGGGCGTAAAAATAGAAGCCTATGTTCTCGCTATAAAACAATGACCGGTATAAAATTAGCGCTTTAGTGTAGGTAACGCAAACAAATTATTACAAAACGCGGAAACAGAGTTACAACAATTTCAAGTAAGTAAATAAATAAATAAATAAAATCACGTGGAGTAACGTGTCATAAAGTAATCACTTGGTTATGCTTAATATAAGGTTCGCATTTGCCGGGGAAAACCCGGAAAACCGGGGAAAGAGGATTGAGAAAAGGTTCATTCATCATAATGTTGGGGAAAGATCAGGGAATCTCCCGGTTTTGTTGCAAGAAATAATTCGTTTCGCCTTTAATGTAGGCAACCATAGAAACTGGCGAGTTCTTTGGTTTGCCTATCTTTTTCATTTCATACACGTGAAAAAAATTAGGGAGCGCTAAATATCCGTATGTCGATTACTTCTGTTCTAAAATGGATAGAAGATTGTTGACAGACAAGGAAGAAAGTCTGGAAATGTTTTAATTAAATCAAAGTGGCAATGATACTCAATCTTAAATTAATATTGATAGCTGGATAGTGGGACACCTGTATGTGAAAGACACTATGTCATTGATTGTTATTCTATGCATGAGTATGAGAATGTAAATGTTTAAGGACAGGTTAAATTTCCCGCCTTCAATTTTTTTTACGAGATGGTAACATATCCCATACAAAATATTGTAACTGTTTATAAAATAATAGAATGATAAATGGGCGCGTTCAGTGAACACCCAGCGGCTGAGTGCTTCTGAACCCGCCCATTCTGTTCTGAAAAGAACTGTTTATAAAATAATGGAATGATTCTGAACGCGCCCATTTATCATTCCATTATTTTATAAACAGTTCTTTTCAGAACAGAATGGGCGCGTTCAGAAGCACTCAGCCCCTGGGTGTTCACTGAACGCGCCCATTTATCATTCTATTATTTTATAAACAGTTCCTTTCAGAACAGAATGGGCGCGTTCAGTGAACACTCAGGGGCTGAGTACTTCTGAACGCGCCCATCCTGTTCTGAAAAGAACTATTTATAAAATGATCATGACATCGCAGCGAAAAATGTAAGGTTCGATTGTGCAATACTGCACAAGACAATGCTGCCAACCGACCGAGCATGTTTTTCGGGTGAAAGTTCTGAAAATTTCGGTAGATATCTCTAAATCTCGGTAGAACGTCAAAATGGTTAAAAAAATGCATGCGCATAAAGCTACATTTATTCTTAAAATAAAGAAAGAAGAAATTAACAAATTTAGTAATTAAAAAAAAAGAAAAAACGGTATGCCTTCATCAAACAAAAATAAAAATAGCAACATAACCTTCAATCAGATGACAGCTGACAGCTAAGATAACTGTGATTTATACTTCTGGATCGTAATTTAAATGAAACTCGATGGAAATAAATGATTTTACAAAACATTTATGTTCTTAAGGAAGGTCTTGATTACTATAAAATATTATTTCTCTCTCTCTCTCCCTGTAGTTGTAGTCTCCAAGTTGTGAACACCTTATACTTTGACTATACTGTCCTGATGAGCACTAATAAGATCGAAATGTACACCGACAGTTATTGTTCGTTTTTCAGATTATCCGATTTCTAAAAAGTGACAGGAGCTGTCAAAATTATAGGTTAGAAAAGTTCTCCCAAACACCAGCGCTAAGCGAAGTACGCTTAAATTAGTACCTGTCCAGCACTTTCTTCAAGAAATTTGTTTTCGGCCATTTTGAAACTGTCTTCCAGAATTAAAAAGAACACAATTAACTGCGGCTGCAGATTGAAGATAGATGGCGCTGCTTACGTTTGAAATTACGTCGAAGCTTTTCTAATAACTCCACTTTATTTATTCGAAAGCGTTTTTGGAACATTGTTTCTTTATTTTTTTTTCAGCGATTTTCATTAGCCTTGAAATTGTTTCCCTAGAAATAAAAATGATAATGTTGTTGTGGTAATAGATGTCGCCACAGGTGTTTTTTTTCCTATTCAGAGGTTGTTCTTGAACGTTCTGAAATTCGTTTTCGGCTGTTTCGAAACTGTCCGAATCACAGGATATCAAACTAATTGCGGCTACAGATTAACAGATGGCAGCACTTGTGTTTAAAATTTATTTGAAACTTCTTTCAACCATTCCGGTAATTCGAAAGGTCTTTTTTCTTGTAACATTGGATTTTTTTTAGCGTTTTCAGTTGCCTTGAAATTTCTTCTTTCCCGCAAATAAAGAAAACCAAAGTTACAACTCGTAGTAAGAGATGGCGCCAAAGTCAAAGTCATTTCAAGAACGTTGTTCTTTTACGTTCTCAGGTTCTTCTGATTTTTAATTTGATAACTACAGCCGAAAGTAAAAGATAATAGAGAAAGAACAGTTACAGGACACTGTAATTGACTATTTACAGTGTCCTGTAATTGTTCTTTCTCAAAAATGGCGTCATACTGATTAAATATGAATTCGCAGATTCTTGAACGTTCTCAGGTTCTTCAGATTTTTAATTTAATAACTACAGCCGAAAGTAAAAGATAATAGACAATTACAGTTTCCTGTAATTGTTCTTTCTCGAAAATGGCGTCATACTGATTAAATACGAATTCGCAAATTCTTATTTTGAGTGTTATCAGTGACCTGCTAAATAAATAACGACTTTTAACTCGTTTATTTAACAGATCATAGTTTTAAGCCTATCAAATCTAAAAGCTTTTGTAATTTTTAAGCGTCAGCTGTAAAGTCACATTTAAACAACAGGTACTGTTTTGGAAAAAGATTTTTATTACAGGAAACTGTAATTTTCTACCATTTTTTTGCCTTTTTTTAATTTTAATTATAGCACCCGAAAGGCCGGAAGGAATAACTGTTTTGTACGAGGCGATTCCCGCGGGAGACAATTTCGAATTTAATTTCAACATCAGCTGGTCGAAGCCGAAGCTCCAACCGGAACTATACGAAGTGACAGTCTTGCCAATGGATTTCAACGCGACTAAAATAAGCGTCAACGTCAGCGGGGTAAGTACCGATAAACCCAATTATTCCATTGTTAAACAAAGGAGCCAATTTCCCTATGCGCTTTACGTGGATGTGCGAAATATGTAGGTTTGGTTGCCTAACTAAAGTGCTCCGCTTGAAAGAATAATTACCCACTTATTAAAAAAAAGTAAAATAAACTGTTCTAGGAAAGCACAGGTGTGAATGTTTCAAATGTGAAAGTCCGCCACATGTACCATTTAGTCGTGAAAGCCCTTTCTGGAGGCGGCTGGAGCGTCGCTGCAGTATTCGACGGAGACGTCATTTTTCCAGAGAGTACTTCCCCCATTTCCCCATTGATTCTAACGGGGGTTGTTGTGCTCTCATGCATTTGCTTAACAACGATTGGGGTTTACATCTATTGCCATCTCGTCTCTAATTATAAGAAGAGGAAGGACGAGGGTGATGGACGCCGGCGGCGGCATTTCTTGGTTGGTTTTTGAAAGCGAAACTAAATCGGGGGGGCGACGCATAAACAATAAACGATTTTAGGAACTTGAACCGAACGTCTCCGTAAACTTGAAGACCATGATCGTCGATTACGCCTTGCAAGGGTACGTCGCCGACGAGTGGGAGATCAATTTCGAAGACGTAACCATGGAAGACGTTTTGGGCCACGGGGCTTTCGGCATAGTCAAGCACGGCTGGGTGACCATAGAAAACACCAGCACGGAGGCGGCTATAAAAATGTTGAAAAGTAGGCCGCCCCCAAACTCTCTCGCCCCGGTAATTCCCACGAAAGTTTCCAGATTCGTCGACCGTGGAAGAAATCCACGAGTTCCTCCAGGAAATCGAAATAATGAAGACCGTAGGGAGACACCCCCATCTCGTCTCGCTGATAGGCTGCTGCATCAACCCCGACTTGGGGCCCTTGCTGATATTCGAGTTCTGTTCCAAGGGCGACCTACAAACATACCTGAGGAACATCTGGGAGAAGATGAGCAATAACAGGCGAGGTTTTCTTTTTTTTTGGTCGCGGTCACTTTAAACCTTATTTTTTATCCACTCAGGTCTACGTCTGGGGGTGGGGGCGGGAGTGTAAGAAGCAGCACAGTCCAAAAAATTTCCTATGAAAACCACAAAAACCAAGGACAACATTTTATAAATAAACTTTATGATATCGACAGGGAACACGAAGGGCGCGAGGACGAATTCCAACTGAAGGATTTAATTTCGATTGCCAGGCAAGTTGCTATGGGCATGGTAAGTGTTTCTGAACGCGTGGAAATGCATACAAACCGTTAATAATTTCTTGAAGGAGTACCTGACCAGCTTGAAGGTCCTCCATCGTGACCTGGCTGCGAGGAACGTGCTTTTATGCGAAGACAAGACCGCCAAGGTCGCCGACTTCGGCTTAAGCCGAGACGTTTACAACAATAATATTTATTGTAAACTGGCAGGGGGGAGGCTACCACTTCGTTGGATGGCGATCGAGTCTTTAACCCACCAGCGTTACACCATGCACAGCGACGTTTGGTCCTTCGGAGTGCTGTTATGGGAGATTGTAAGTTTGGGCGCCACGCCGTACCCAGAAATAGAAAACGAAAGTCTCTTGAAGTTGCTCAAGTCCGGGTATCGCATGGAGTGTCCATTAAACTGCCCCCAAGACATGTACGTATAAATTAATTTAATTTGACTGAATAATTTTATTCAAAACCTTTGATTAATGCAACGAAAAACTAATGCAGAAGTTTAACAATGTCTAATTTTCCCGATGAAGATATTCCATCATGCAACTTTGTTGGAAAGCAGCTCCGAAAGAGAGGCCCGGTTTCCTGGAGATCCGGAAGATGTTGGAGACGGTGCTCGAGAGTGACGTGGACTATCTTCACTTAGACATGCACTCGTACACAGGCAACAACAACTCGAATGATCTCAAGAAACCCCCGGACGCGTTGCAGACGCAAACCGTCCGCAACGAGCGGTATCTCTGAAAGAAGTATTTTGTTTTTATTATTGTTGTTGTGATAATTAATGCTGCAACTTTGAGCTCGATCGTAAGCCTCGTACGGCCTATACCTTACGATGCTTACGTTCACGCCTAAAATTGCAGCTTAAATCAGAAGTAAAAAGAACGCTGAAGTCTGTCGTTGTATTAAAATAATTTACGTTTATTTGAAACCATATTTAATTTAACCGAGGTATTTAAGCGTCATTAAGATTGGTTCGATTCCCAAATAACATGTACAGGATGTTTGTAGAATGACTGTCATTCGTTAATCCTATTTTATTAACAATGGAAAATACTTCTTGCTCTTGTTGCCATAATGTAGTATGTTGTGTTTAGGTACATAGTCTGTAAAGTACAGTTTTATTTTATTAAACAAATAATGATGATGGAGTTCGTAGAGTACTATAATAATATACAGGGTGCTCCATTAAAATAAAAATATCAACGTACAAACAACTCAAACCCACGTTCATATCGTCGTAAGCTGCGTTTCTGCAAACACCCAGTTCATTTTTATTTGTAAATAAATATCGACAAAGATTAATTATCTGCCAAAGTATTTATAATAAAGTTTGTTTTTAAATATATATATATGTATTATAAATATATGTATATAAATAGTCATTTTTTTAAAGTAGTTCGTTTATATTTCTAAAGAATTATGCGAGTTATTATTTTTTAAATTCAATTTTGCTTTTATCCATTTATTTTTTTTTAATTTTAATCTCATCTATTCTACACTATTTATAATTTAATTTTTGATTTTATTTTTCCTTTAATTTCATATTAATAAATTAGTTTTAGTGGAGTTTAATGTTATTTATCATACTTATGATGTTGATACTTTATAATAAAACATCTCTGTGAAACAGTGTTTTAATTTTAATTTAATTTAATCTGATTCTGACTCTGCTTGATGCTTGAGGACGAAACGTCGGCGGATAAATAAGAAATATGTACACATAAAATGCATTATCTAAATTAAAAAAAAAAGTATGTATAGAGTACTGAATTAAATTATTAAATAAATGGGGCAGCTGTAAATAATGGAACAACAGAGATCAATTAATAATAGATATCATAAAACAACTTAACATCCTTATAAATAGATAACATGCAATCACGCCAGCGTCGATGATAAGAAATATAAACGTTTTTTTTTTTATCAAAAAGGAAGATGCTCAACAAATCTCATGATTTATTAAAGAACAATCTTGTTACCAACCGACAGTAATTACTTGACTTCCGTTCAGACATTTTTATTACCTGTTTGTAAGTTTTTTTTTTTTTTAGTTTTTATTAACTCCAGAATGTGTTAAACGGAGCTATCAATCAGAAGCCGACTTTTATTTTATTTTTTACGTATTTTAAAATATCCTTTGAACACTTAAAGCTTTTCTGTTTGTTTGTAATTTTAATTGCAAGAGTTTATAATTAATTTTTCTGAATTTGTTTTCTGTGCTATTGCGTCGCGCAAAATAAATAAAGTGTGGACGAGATAAACAAAAGAAAATCGGTTTTTCTTTGGCAGAGCGCGAAATAATCAAACAAAAAAAAACGAAACAGAAGAAAAATCTTGTTCGAAACGTCAATTCTAACTTGAAAAATGAAATTAATTGCGCAAAAAAAGGGCGAAATACGAAAAAGCAGAAAATCTCGAAAGACTGACGAGACAACAAAAGAAGAAATCGTTTGACAAAAAAAAAACGCAACGCAGAAATACGAGTAATAAAGTGAACAAGAATAAAACAAAAGAGGATCGAGTATGAGACTCAAATCGTTGACGTAAAAAAAAACAAAAGGATATCAAGTAACAAAACCAAATCGTTGGGAAAAGAAAACAAAACAAAAGTAATAGAGAACAAATAAAGTGAACAAAAAGAAAACAAAAGAGGATCAAGTAAGAGGTTGCCGTAAAAAACAAAAGAATATCAAGTAAAAAAAACCAAATCGTTGGGAAAAGTAAACAAAACAAAAGCAATAATGAACAAATAAAGTGACCAAAAAGAAAACAAAAGAGGATCGAGTAAGAAGTTGCCTTAAAAAAAAAACAAAAGCATATCAAGTAAGAAAACCAAATCGTTGCGAAAAGAAAATAAAACAAGAGAAAACATTACTTGAAGCGTTGAATTGCGATCCGAACAATTCATTCGGTTGTAAAAAGTTGCAAGAAAAAATAAGGTGAACAAAAAAAACAAACAAAAGAAGATCAACGTTTCTGTATCAACGAAGTGTAAGAATACTAAATCGTTGACAAAAAAAAAACGTTCACGTTTGCGCTCAGTTTCCTTCTTGCTTACTGAAAGAGTCTTTTGATTTTCAGTCGAATGTGAACGGACCATCTCTTAACTTAACTTTTTGTTTCGCTTCTCCTCTGTTTCTTCATTTCTAAATAATTGTTTCGTTATATTGTCGTTTTGTGTCATGTTCTCTTTTGTCGAATTAAATATTTCTTTCTGCAAAATTCTTATAAAATTGCAGCGGATCCACTTTATTTTTTTTGGAAAATGTGCTTGACACAATTACGGTCGAAAACAAGAAAAAAACCAGCGAACAATTACAGTATCCTGTAATTTCTTTTTCCAAGAAGGTACTGTTAAATACAGCATCACAGATTTCACACAAAAGTTTTGAGCTTTTTAAATCTTTGGTTTTCGCTTTCAACAATTTTTATGTGAACCTTGTAAAGCTGTATTTAAATAGCACTATTTTGGAGAAAAGAAATTACAGGAAACTGTAATTGCTTACTACTTTCTACTCTCGCCTGAAGTAGGTTTTCTTATTAACCTGAGTAGATTTGTTTTCTTTTTCACTAAGTTTTAAAGACATTCTTTTTTTTGGTGTTGAGATTCAACTGCGCAATCCAGAATTCATTAAATTTTTTAGAGTTTCAAAACAATTCTTAGTTTCTATCGCTATGCGGCATCTATCGAGCGGCAGATAACAGTTGGCACCTCCGTGCGCCAACTTCACTTCAATCCGTTCGTTCTGTCACCGTGTGACGTCAGTGTTTTCAAAATGTGATGTATCATTTTCGCTCTTGGTCTTGATTTGCGCAAAATATCAATTTGGAAGAAATGTCGACGACCAAAATCGAATTCGCCGTCCAAATGACGTGCAACTCCTGCGTGGAGGCCGTCAGGAAGAGCTTCGCGAACGTTCAGGGAGTCAAGGACGTCGACATAAATTTAAAGACGGGCTCCGTCGTCGTAGACACAAATCTTTCAACCGAGGACATCCAGAAGATATTCGCAAAATCCGGCAGGAAGGCGGTGGTCAAAGGATACGCGGGGACGCAAGCGGGCGTCGCGATACTCGAAGCGGGCTCGACTTTCATCCAGGGAGTCGTAAGGTTCATTCAGTTAAACGAGTCGTGTGTGATCGATGGAACCGTTGATGGCTTGAAGGAAGGGCCTTATTCATTGTCGGTGCACGAGTGTGGTGATCTTTCTGGAGGTAATTACTCTAGCATTTTTGACTCACCGCTTTTGCAATGATTCAAAAACGCTGTTTATCGTTTTAGTTACTTTAAACAAAGATGATTGTCTCAGGTTGTGCAAGCGTGGGAGACATTTTTAATCCGAGGGGGAGAGGCGCTGCCGAAAACCGGGAGTACGGGCATCTTGGTTTTATATCGCCGGGAGCTAATGGCAGGGCTACGTTTAGGTTTGAAGATGAAGTCATAAATTTGCCTGATATTGTTGGAAGAGCGCTGGTGCTCTCGGATGCCTCGAGCAGGCTCGTGTGCGGGATTATAGCGCGGTCGTCGGGTTTATTTGAAAATCCGAAGACCATCTGCGCTTGCGATGGAGTGTCCATTTGGGATGAACGTAACGTGCCAAAGTCAGGTTTGTAAAGTTCGTTGATTCAATGTGTAATAGTGTTGTTCAAGCAAGAAATTATATTGAGGGGGTTGTTCAAATAAAAGAGAATGTATTTTTTTAAAGTTGTTTTATTTGTGTAAAAAAAGAACTCTATTGTGTATTGATTACTACTTTTGTATCGGTGGAAGATTCTAGCGATTTATTTGAATAATTGGTGTTTTCCTCTTCCTCCTCCTCATCGCTGCATTCACCGGTTTTCCCCTCGTCAGGCTCGTCTTCTTCACAAACATCATAATTATGGCGCTCTAATTTGTTTACCCAGGTAAGCATGCAAGCCTCGTTAATTTCTGTGTTTATTATAGTTGGGTAGATGTGTTTTTCACTAAACGAATTCACGAGATCGTCGTACTCGTGCCATTCGAGCTTCTCGTGCAAGCCATCAGCCCCATAGCGATTATTATAGCGGTCGTAATGCACGTAATCTAAGATTAAACCTAGCCCCGGCGCTCTTGGCACGTTAACTTTTTCATGTGTGAAGGCCCTGTCGAAGATTTCCGTTGTGGTATGTCCTTTCGCAATGGCAATAGTAAGGCCCACCATCTTTCTAATCTGATGCATCATAAAACTCTGCCCTAAATTGAGAAAAATTCAATGATTAAAGAGGATGGAAAAAATTTTTAAAATGCGTGTTTACCCTTTACTTTGAGGAGGGCGAATTCAACCCCTTCTCTGACGAACGGCTTCTCGCATTCAAACGACATTATATACCTTCTCGCGCTCGGATCGTTCGGTTTCTTCTTGGAAGTGAAGTTGTGGAAATTCTTCGTTCCGATGAAGTTTCCCAGGAGCTCCTTGATTTCCTTGAGGGAGCTTTCGTTTAAGCGGTATGTGCTTTGGTCCACCGTTTCGTTGCGGTTTGCGAACGCCGCCGAAGGAAGTATGTAAGAGTAAGTTCGCCCGTCGCAGCTCGATTTACTGTTAAATCCTTTCGTCACTCTCTTCAAACCAAACACTCTTACGACCTCGGGGAGAAACTCGTTGATTGTCAGTAAATTTACGGTTTCCGCTGAAACAATTAATTAACAATTAAGCAACTTATAAATGAGAAAAATATATTCTTTCAACAAATCACTACACACTTACGTAATTTGATAGAAACAATCTGCCTGCTGGCAGAAACGCCTTTGTCAGTTCTGGCCGCTCTCTGAAATTGAATGGATTGAACCTGATCGAAAGCATCCTGCGTTATTAACTTGGCATTTAGAAGAGCTGCGAATAAATCCTCTTCTACAGTCTTTGTGCCTGGATTACTGCAAGCAAAATAAATGGTTAAAACACATCAATCTATAAAATTATCTGATCTGAAGAATATATTTTTCTTTTACTTATAGCTACCGTTGCATGCCGAAGTAATCGGAGCCAGAATATCCCAACAGAATAGCATATTTCCTTCTCTTAATTCTATCGCCCGGCTCAATTTTCTCCCTCTTTTCGTACAAGCTCTCGCCGGCATCTGACCGCCTTTCCTCCCATTTCCTCTTCTTCGAACGCCCATCGTATTTCGGCTTCTTAAACGCCTGCTTCTCACTCATCATTCTAATAAAGGCAACTGCAAGCAAATTTGCTTTTATTTTATTTAACGCTTTCAGCACTCGAGAGGAGGCTCCTTACATGGTCTAACACGAAACACAGATTTCAGCGAATTTTCTAGAAGCATAACTCCCTGCGTCTGACTATTATGTTATCTTGTGAGCATTTCGTAAATTATTAAGTATCTATTAATTTATTAATAATAATAATACCACGAAACTTAATTTTTGAGGAGCAACATTAGTTTTGACTTTTGACATTTACTATTTAGTTGTCAAACGAGGCCGATAATGTTGGCATCTGTTGGTCAAATTCTAACCACAACGAAAAATGAAGTTTACTGAAAACCTTTTCGTAATTTATCGATTTATTTATTGCTGAGGTAGCCCGCGATTATTATGAAAATGATTTCCAAATTTGTTCAAAGTTTCAACAAAAGGAAAATAAAGTTTTGTTATGCAGTGGTGCCAATGCACATTGCCTACGTCACAAAATCCCCATTTTCTCACCGAAATTCTTTTATACTTCCTCGATGGCCCTTCATCGGTGAATTTTGATTAAAAGAATGGCTTATTCATGAATGAAATTCGTTTCAAATAAGCAGTTCTTTATCCTCCACGTTAAACTTTTAGTAAGAGAAAAGAAAATGCGAACGATGTTGGTAATGTTGGTAACTGTTGATTCTAAGGAAAGATGAAGAGCGTTTAACTCTTTTCCTTTTCTGTTAATTATCGAGATTACTCACGATTATTACAAAAATAAAATGGCTTTCGAATTTCTTTAAGGTTTCATTAAAAAAAAAAAATAAAAAGCTCTGTTTATGATTTATTAGGTGCTTTCTTTCGCTTAAAAGTTTGAATCGTGTTTCGAATAGTTTGGACCCGAATTTCGTAGTTGTTGCAACAAAACACCTGACTTGAATTTTTGATTAATAGTTCATTTGTAAATGACCATAATTCAATCCAAACAAGTTTCAAAAATATAGAGATTCAAAGAAAATAATGTCTGCTTTTGAATCAAAACGCGTTTGGATCACGATTTTGTGAGCGAAAGAAAGCACCTTAACCATCCAGCCAGTAACTTTAATATTTATTGTTACGTCTGGCTCACATTTTTTAAGAAATCTTAGGGTTAGTTTTCCTTATTTTTGGCATAAAAATCCGACTCACATTTTTAAAAAGGTCATAAAAAATAGGGATAGTTTCCATTAAAAAAATTGATATTTCAATAGATAAAATGGGTCATTTTCTTAATTTTTTGTGTTTGAAAATACCTCAATGGGCTGTTCTTCAAACTCTACAAACTTCAACGATTAAAACTTGAAAATCGACTCATTTTTCTAAAAAAAATTATAAACAGATAAAACAGCGACATCCTACGATCGCTTTTTGCAGTGGGAATGTCGAGCTACGTTTCTGCTGGCGAAGCCCTAAGTAGGGCTGAAACAGCTGTACAGAGACTGCTCGAGGTTTTCACTGCAATCAAAAACCTGAGTTAGAAGTTAGGAGTTAAAAAGTCAAATACAACGTTGTTTTTGATGTTTTGGTAGAAATACCGGTTTTTGTTGAAAAAAAAAAAAAAATGCATAGAAAATAGGAAAATGACTATAAGAAAACTAGGCAAGATAATCTGAATTAAAAAGTTCTTTTTTTTATTCTTGCTCGATTATTTGCAATTTGATTTTAATGTTTTTAATGACAGCAACTTATTTGAATTTCACATGAAAAACAAAGTACAATAAAAGGAGTATTATTTAACCAAACTGTAGTAGTTTTTTTTTGCTTTTTTGCAACAAGACAATAAAAAATTTGCAGACTCAAAACTGAATGACTTTAGCGCATCTAAAGCAAGAAAATAAAGAAAAAATAAAATAAAACACAGGCTTTGAATAACAAAATAACACTTTAACTTTGTAACTTTGTTTTAGTACCTATCGATGTACTATTGATGACATAAAAAAAGACAACTTTTAAAACTTTTATTGTCAAGTCTGGGTTGTGTTTATAAACGGTGCACTTTTGGTGAATAATCGCGTCTTTCTCACTCACAAAGTTTTAAGCATGTGTCTTGCATTTAGTTCACTTGTTTCACGAAGTGTTTTTTGTTTACGTTAATTCCATGACAACGGGCGATCTTCTCACATTCCACTTTTAAATAGGACAGATAAAACAGCGACATCCTATGATCGCTTTTTGACCTGACATTGCAGTAGGATAGACAAGTCGTTTTTGGTCTGATACTATAGTTATAGATACTATAGTTATATCAATATATATTATATCAATCGTCGTGAACATACTTCGCAGTTATACACAAAATGTAGAAAGAAAGAAAAAACGTTCGCTCGGCAATAAATTTCATCAAACTTCCTTTGATTAAAATCGTGTATTTTGTTCGATTTGTCGTGTACGCCTGAAAAAAAAACGCGTACCTTTCAGGAATGTCGGGAATTTCCCGGATTGTGATCATGAGTTAGGATGAGAGGTATTATTAAGCGAGGACAAAAAAATATGACTTTAATAAAAAAAACTCAATAAAGCAGCAAGTAAATAATTTAATTAAAACTTAAGTTGACCTGTGATCAACCTCTTAGGGGGTGAACATTCCAATTGCTCCTTCTTGACAGTTCCCTATCAAGAATAATTATTATTAGTTAAAAAAAAAATACTCCTATGCTTATATCTTTGGAATATTTAAATTTCTCGATAATAAATAACATAAACCGCCCGCATATTTCAACGAAGAACAGCAGTATAAATAAGGGGCCCCCCACAAGGGAGGCATTAAAGCTAAGAACGATGTTTCTTCTTTTGGCGTCGTTCGTTTTCGTTTGGTCATTCCAAATAATACGCGATGCTAACTGCGTCATCATACATGAATACATGACGGAACCAGAACTGGCTCATTATTTTCAAGCACCGCACATAAAATCCACCCCCGAATATGAAATCGTTTACTTGCCGGAATTATTTGCGGCGGCGGCGGCTTTAAGCGAAAGCGACGATGAAAGGGAGGAGGCGATTCCGCTGGATTTCGTCGCATTTGGACGGTAAATTAAACCCCCCTAATCAATTTGAATTTTTCCCGGCATCATTTTTTTTTTTTTTTTAGGCCAATCACCCTGCAGTTAGAACAAAACAACAACCTGCTGGCCTCGAGTTTCAAATCGTTTTCACACGACGGCGACGAGGCGGCGGGAGATTTCATCCGGCCTTTAACGCGCCCCCCTAGGAACTGCCATTACTTGCACAGGGACGCGGTTTCGGTGGCTGCATTCAGTATTTGCGAACCCAAAAATGCGGTAATCACCAAAACTGGGGGGGGGGGGGATCATCAAATTGTCAAATCTCCTCTTTTCCAGCACGGTTTCATATTTCTCGACAATTCAACCTTGGTGGTGAGCCCCTTAAATCAGCGTCTGCAAGAGATTTTGAAACTGCGCGAGCCTCTGGTGCTCGATGCCCCCCAGGACAAAAGAAGCGGAAGTGTCCCGCACATCGTGCGCAGAACCCCCCCTCTCCAGGGACATTTTTATAACGACACCGTCGCAAAGAGGGACGACGTCTTTATGAAGAGAGATGTTGGTTTAGGTAGCTCGGCTCGCGAAATTAAGACCTTGGAGCTCGCCCTATTTTTTGATGAGGCCGCTTATAAAATATTTGCCCCCTACATGGGGCACGACGATGATAAAATCCAGGATATGCTGATGGCGTATTTAAACGGGGTACGTCTGGACTTCGTCCTCCCCGTTTTCTTCCCTTAACACAGTGGTTTATAGGTTCAGGCTTTATACCATCATCCCAGTCTTGGAACTACTTTGGAACTGGTGCTCGTGAGGTTGGATATTATGAAGCGCCAGCCTTCCACGATGCCACATCACGACGGCGAACGCTCCAAATTACTGGATTCATTCTGTGAGTATCAAAATGAGTTGAATCCTTCGAGCGATGGCCATCCGGACCACTGGGATATGGCCCTGTATATTTCAGGGTAAGTTGCCTTTGATTAATCAAATTAATAAGGGCTCCTTGTAAATTTATTCCCCCTGTTATATCCTTAGAAACTTATCGATAGAATCGTCTCTAAGCATTGAGTAGGGGATAGATGAATTTACTTACGAGGAAATGAAGATCCTAAGGTGCAGCCTTAGATTAATTTATTCCCCTGTCATATCCTTAGAAACCATTGTCAATAGAACTGTCTTCAAGGATTGAGTAGGGGATAGACGAATTTACTTACGAAGAAATGAAAATCCTAAGGTCCAGCCTTAGATTAATTTATTTCCCCTGTCATATCCTTAGAAACTATTGTCGATAGAATTGTCTCCAAGTATTGTACGGGATAGATAACTTGCCTTTGATTAACCAAATTAATAAGGGCGGGTGTTTTCACCTCCATGTAAATCTATCTTCCCTGTTGTCACATCCTCAGAAACCATCGTCGATAGAATGGTTTCCAAGGATTGAATGGTGGATAGATAAATTTGCTTACAAGGAAATGAAAATCCTAAAGCCCAGTCTTAGGTAAATTTGTTTGCAAGGAAATGAAAGTCCTATGGTTCAGTCTAAGATAAATTTATTTGCAAGGAAATGAAAATCCTAATACCCAGTCTTTTCACCTCCTCGTAAATTTATTTCCCCTGTTATATCCTTAGAAACGATTGTCAATAGAATTGTCTCCAAGGATTGAGTAAGGGATGGATAAATTTACTTACGAGGAAATGAGGATCCTAAGGTCCAGCCTTGGATTAATTTATTTCCTCTGTCACATTCATAGAAATCATTGTCGATAGAATTGTCTCCAAGGATTGTACGGGATAGATAACTAGCCTTTGATTATCCAAATTAATTGGGGCTGGTGTTTTCACCTCCTTGTAAATCTATCTTCCCTGTTGTCACATCCTTAGAAACCATCGTCGATAGAATGGTTTCCAAGGATTAAATGGTGTATAGATGAATTTACTAACAAGGAAATGAAAATCCTAAAGCCCAATCTTAGATAAATTTGTGTGCAAGGAAATGAAAGTCCCATGGTTCAGTCTAAGATAAATTTACTTGCAAGAAAATGAAAATCCTAAGGCCGAGTCTTTTCACCTCGTCGTAAATTTATTTCCCCTGTTATCTCCTTAGGAACGATTGTCGATAGAATTGTCTTCAAGGATTGAGTAGGGGATAGATAAATTTACTTACGAAGAAATGAGGATCCTAAGGTCCAGCCTTGGATTAATTTATTTCCTCTGTCACATCCATAGAAATCATTGTCGATAGAATTGTCTCCAAGGATTGTACGGGATAGATAAGTTGCCTTCGATTAACCAAATTAATAAGGGCTGGTCTTTTCACCTCCTTGTAAATCTATCTTCCCTGTTGTCACATCCTTAGAAACCATTGTCGATAGAATGGTTTCCAAGGATTGAATGGTGGATAGATAAGTTTACTTACGAGGAAATGAAAATCCTAAAGCCCAGTCTTAGATAAATTTGTTTGCAAGGAAATGGAAGTCCTATGGTTCAGTCTAAGATAAATTTACTTGCAAGGAAATGAAAATCCTAAGGCCCTGTCTTTTCACCTCGTCGTAAATTTATTTCCCCTGTTATATCCGTAGGAACGATTGTCAATAGAATCATCTCCAAGTATTGAGTAGGGGATAGATGAATTTACTTACGAGGAAATGAAAATCCTAAGGTCCAGCCTTAGATTAATTTATTTCCCCTGTCATATCCTTAGGAACCATTGTCGATAGAATTGTCTCCAAGTATTGTACGGGATAGATAACTTGCCTTTGATTATCCAAATTAATTGGGGCTGGTGTTTTCACCTCCTTGTAAATCTATCTTCCCTGTTGTCACATCCTTAGAAACCATCGTCGATAGAATGGTTTCCAAGGATTAAATGGTGGATAGATGAATTTACTAACAAGGAAATGAAAATCCTAAAGCCCAATCTTAGATAAATTTGTTTGCAAGGAAATGAAAATCCCATGGTCCAGTCTTAGATAAATTTACTTGCAGGGAAATGAAAATCCTAAGGCCGAGTCTTTTCACCTCGTCGTAAATTTATTTCCCCTGTTATCTCCTTAGGAACGATTGTCGATAGAATTGTCTCCAAGGATTGAGTAGGGGATAGATGAATTTACTTACGAAGAAATGAAAATCATAAGGTTCAGCCTTAGATTAATTTATTTCCTCTGTCACATTCATAGAAATCATTGTCGATAGAATTGTCTCCAAGGATTGTACGGGATAGATAACTTGCCTTTGATTAACCAAATTAATAAGGGCGGGTGTTTTCACCTCCATGTAAATCTATCTTCCCTGTTGTCACATCCTTAGAAACCATCGTCGATAGAATGGTTTCCAAGGATTGAATGGTGGATAGATAAATTTACTTACGAGGAAATGAAAATCCTAAAGCCCAGTCTTAGATAAATTTGTTTGCAAGGAAATGGAAGTCCTATGGTTCAGTCTAAGATAAATTTACTTGCAAGGAAATGAAAATCCTAAGGTCCAGTCTTAGATAAATTTACTTGCAAAGAAATGAAAATCCTAAGGCCCAGTCTTTTCACCTGCTCGTAAATTTGCAACCCCTGTCAAAACAATTGCGTCTCCAAAAATTTTATGCGGTGGATGATCTACACGGAAGCGAAAAGACAAGACAAGGGGGGCCTGAAACTTATATAAACTTTCCTCTCTTCCAATTAGGTTAGATTTCTTCGCTTACGAAAAGAATGGTCACAAGAGCGGCGTGACGATGGGTTTGGCGACGGTCGGGGGCGTCTGCCTGGGCCAATACGCCTGCATCATAGCCGAGCTTGGGACCACGAACATTTTCGGGAAGCCCTACCCCAGCGCGGGGTTCACCAGCGTTTACATTTTGGCGCACGAAATTGGCCACAAGTAAGTTAGCTTACTAAGCAAAATTTTACCAATTCAACTTCTCCAAAAATTACTACAGCCTAGGAATGCACCACGACAGTTCCGGCAATCGTTGTCCAAAAGAGGGTTACATAATGTCCCCGTCCAGGGGCACCCAGGGTGAAACTCAGTGGTCCCCATGCAGCGCCGAAGTCATGTCCAATTTAGGGTAAGCACCTAATTCGATTATATTGGATTTGGGGATGTCCGCCCCCAATTCACTGTGGGTTTCAGATGGGCTACTTGTTTGAACGATGCGATAACCCCAAGCGCCTCCCTGGACCATTCCGGGTTTCTAGACGCCCCCGGTCGCATGTACACCGCAAAGAAGCAATGCGAAATACTTCTTCGGGATAAAGACGCTGTGGTTTCCCCGAGCCAAGTCTTAAGCACGGTGTGTTACAGCCTGCAGTGCAAGACCCCCCATCGCAGCGGCTACTATTTCGCCGGGCCGGCTCTGGATGGAACCGAATGTGGCAGCGGAAAGGTTGTTGTGTCCTTCATGCCCCGCCAAATCGCAAATATTCGATTTTTTTCTGCAGTACTGTTACGGAGGTGACTGCGTCAAGAAATCACCCCCCAAGCCCGTCTTGGTCGTACCAGGCGGTTGGGGCCCTTGGAGCGAAGGAGCGTGCACTTCGGGTTGCACAGAGAAATCCAGGGGGTTTAAATCTAGGAAGAGGATTTGCAACAACCCAGAACCGCTGAACACCGACAGAGGGTGTGAGGGGGCCAGCTACGAAGTCGTTTTGTGCAAAGACGAAAAGGTTGATTTTAATTATCAGTAGGCTTATAGGATGTTTCGGGAGTTGCTATGGTTACGCAATACAAAGGCCCATGAATATATGATTAGGCACCATGAGGACCTATCAGTACCATGGCAACGCCCGAAGAATCCTACTTCTAATTATAGTCATGCACAAAGCAAATGACCAACCAAATAATCAAATAGGTCTGCCATGCCAATAAACGAAAGTCTGTGGTAAGATACGCATCGGAGAAGTGCAAGGAGTTCACGAAGCTATTGCCGGATTTGGATCCGAAAGGAGAGGGGCTTCAAGCTCCCCATGAAGAAGGTAATTTCTTTTAGTTAATAAGTTCGTTCGAGTTCCTGTAAGGACAATCCAGAACCGTCCCAGAACCGCCAGGAGCATGCGCACAGCAATAAACTTCGGGACTTTTTTTGTAACACGCATGCTCCTGATGGTTGTAGAACTGCCCTCACCCTCACCCTGACCCTCCAAAGCCTTACGTTTGAATGCGGCGGCATTTATTGTTTAGATCGATTGTGGATGGGCTGCGCAATCTTCTGTAAGCGAAAGGAAGGCAGCTATTACACTCCCCGCATCGAACTCAACGACCTGGGGGTCTCCCCCTATTTCCCTGATGGGACCTGGTGTCATCGCAGCGACGGAAAGAATCACTTCTGCATCAGGCATCATTGTTTACCAGAGGTATGAAGTCTGTTATTTTTTGATTTATTTTAATTTTCCCTTCTTTGTATTCTTTCTACGATTTTCCTTCCAATCGAGTTGTTAGTGCTTAGAAGCTGTAATCTGAGGCTCAATTTCGTCACGAATGGTCTATCTATCCTCTATATAGGGTATGTTTTTGACCCACGACCCGATTTCTTAATTCCCGACCCGTAGCGAGGCTAGTTACTTGTACCGGTGAGAGTTTCTTTCGCGGCTGATTCTGATGCAACATCGGAAGAACGTAGAAAGGTTCACCTAAGTTATTGGCCCACAGGAAGAAGCAGCAGACGAAAATAACCCAGCCCAGAGGGAGAAAAGAACCAAAGTAAGATAAATTCAAGACGCGCAACGGCGGCTAACGTCCGATTTACTAATCTGGTTACTGCGATTGAAGCTCAAAATGTTCCGAAAGACTTCCACGAGAGTGCCAAACTGATTCCGACTACGTTGCGTATTAAACTTTTCGCCAAGTATCGTTTTGGAGTAAAATGGCCGAAAGAATGAACGCATGTGTCGCGCAAACGTTGCAAATATAACTGTAAATTATGATCTACTATCTTGGACAGCTTGGACGCGTCTCATCTACCCTCGATGCAGGGTACGCCTTTGACCTACGCCGATTACTACTACGGCTTAATTCTCGACCCGTAGCGAGGCTAAACCTCTGTCTCGGTGACAAAGGAAGAAACGAAGCTAAGTAAGATAAATCCACGACTTGCAACGTTTGATTTACTGCAACTGAATCACTCCAAAAGACTTCCAACTGTGTTGTACCTATTCGACTTTTCGTGATTTTTTGAGGGAAATTCTCGACGTTGCAAAAATAAATTGTAAATTATGATCTACTATCTTGGACAGCTGATTGTTCTGACGCGTCTCATCTACCCTCGATGCAGGGTACGCCTTTGACCTACGCCGATTACTACTACGGCTTAATTCTCTACCCGTAGCGAGGCTAATCCTCTGTCTCGGTGACATTTTCTTCTGCAGCTGATTCTAATGCAACAGCGGTGTTCAGAAGAATGGATCGGTAAACAGGAAGAAGCCGCCAACGAAAGTAATAGCCCAAAGGAAGAAACGAAGCTAAGTAAGATAAATCCACGACTCGCATCGTTTGATTTAGTGCAACTGAATCACTCCAAAAGACTTCCAACTGTGTTGTACCTATTCGACTTTTCGTGATTTCTTGAGCGAAATTCTTGACGTTGCAAAAATAAATTGTAAATTATGATCTACTATCTTGGACAGCTGATTGTTCTGCCGCGTCTCATCTACCCTCGATGCAGGGTACGCCTTTGACCTACGCCGATTACTACCACGGCTTAATTCTCGAACCGTAGCGAGGCTAATCCCCTGTCTCGCTGAAATTTTCTTCTGCAGCTGATTCTAATGCAACAGCGGTGTTCAGAAGAATGGATCGATGAACAGGAAGAAGCAACCAACGAAAGTAATAGCCCAAAGGAAGAAACGAAGCTAAGTAAGATAAATCCACGACTCGCAACGTTTGATTTACTGCAACTGAATCACTCCAACAGACTTCCAACTGTGTAGTACTTATTCGACTTATTCGACTTTTCGTGATTTTTTGAGGGAAATTCTCGACGCTGCAAAAATAAATTGTAAATTATGATCTACTATCTTGGACAGCCGATTATTCCGCCTCGTCTCATCTACCCTCGATGCAGGGTACGCCTTTGACCTACGCCGATTACTATTACGGCTTAATTCTCGACCCGCAGCGAGGCTAATCCGCTGTCTCGGTGAGATTTTCTTCTGCAGCTGATTCTAATGCAACAGCGGTGTTCAGAGGAATGGATCGATGAACAGGAAGAAGCAACCAACGAAAGTAATAGCCCAAAGGAAGAAACGAAGCTAAGTAAGATAAATCCACGACTCGCAACGTTTGATTTACTGTAACTGAATCACTCCAAAAGACTTCCAACTGTGTTGTACCTATTCGATTTTTTTTTAAGCGAAATTCTCGATATTTTGGAAGGGGCAAGATGCACCGGGGAAGGTTTAACAAAGATGGGCGGGGCGCTAAGGCGCTGAGTTTTGCGTACCTTGTTCAAGCCAACCAGAAGACTCGTTGGGCAACGTGTTTACCGCGTCAAGATTTTGAGGTAATAGATATTTTCGTCGTCCCCGTGTTGCATTTTTTGTCTAACCCTACGTTGAACGCACGAGTGAATGGAAACCTCCTGGAGGGTCAAGAACACCAGCCCACCATACTGTGGGGCCTTGAGAAACAGCTTGTCCATAAAATATAAGGAAAACGAAAGGAAGGTTCGGACTTGATAGAAAAGACCCATTCACTCAAAGCAAATAATTTCTTCTGTTATTTACAAACTACAATTTGAAAACTGTTTCGTGTTAATGGCAGCCTTGTTTCTTTTTGGTTTCATATTAATGTTTTTTTTTTTTTTACTTTTTAGGATTTTAAATTCACGAAGACTTCGTTCCTCCTCCACGAGAAGAGCGACATCGATTTTCCGCAAAACGCCCGCCCGGACGCGGTCATTCCACCCGAAATGCGATCGTACTTTTCCTTGGGAAGCGACGGCAGGCCTCTGCAGACTTATCTGCGGCCTGGTGGGATGAACCCCAAGGAAGAAGACTGGGAGACGGACGACTACGTTTTATTACCCGATTCGCGATTAAACGAAATAGACAATTCGTTTTAGTGAAATAAAATAAAGGAAGACACTAGCTGCTATAGGTTTGACTTCACGATATAATTTTTATTATTGAAATAAAATTTCTCTGACTGGATTCCAGACTGTCTTTATGGAGTTAAAGCGCCCCCCTGAATAATTGCAGCAAGTACATATATACATACACGACGAATATAAACATTTTATGTTTGCTGGGTTGTGATCCATTAAAACGTTGAGCATCGTAGTAAGATCGCAGTTTAAAGCGTGCACTAACAAGTTGCAATGCGAATACTCTGAGCATATCATGCCCCGTGCATAAATCCACTTTTAATTGTTAACGTCCTGCAATAAATATTTAAATTCGTTTCCACATGGAGATTTTGACCGTAAATGAAACGCCGCGCGTTAATTAACGCGCTTAATTCAAATTATACTTAAGCGCGAGTTATATATCACCGTTTCACTGGGACAATGCACTCAACTTAATTTGTTGGACGGCGATATTTTACAATTAAAACGGCAAGAGCAAATTATGTGAGTTTTTTTCCCTGTGGTAAGTGCAGTGTTAGAGCCGAACGCGAGGACAAATTAATTACTAGCACATTCCGAGACGGAGCTAATTTTTTATTTGAGCGAATTCCGGTTATTAATCTTTTTTTGTTGTTGTGACGTTGATGCAGTTGTTGATATCAATAAGACGGAAAAGAATTAATTGGCTTTAACGAAGGCGATGAAGAGAGATGTTGAAATACAAATACCTTTCAGAACCTGGGAACCGTTTCTAACTGCGACAAATCATACTTGGACAGTAAAAACAGCTCCGGAGTTGGAAATGCCAAGATTTGACAAATCATTCTTGGACAGTAAAAACAGGTCCAGAGTTGGAAAAGCCAAGATTTGACAAATCATTCTTGGACAGTTAAAACAGCTCCAGAGTTGGAAATGCCAAGATTTGGCAAATCATTCTTGGACAGTAAAAACAGGTCCAGAGTTGGAAAAGCCAACATTTGACAAATCATTCTTGGACAGTAAAAACAGCTCCAGAGTTAATAACGCCAACATACAGCGTTCCCCGAAAGTTACGGATAAAAGCTATAAAATTGTTAAGAAAAATGTTTCGTAAAAATGCTCAGACAGGTCGATTTTTATTTTTAAATCGCCATTTGAAGATGTAATTTTCAACCCCCCACCCCTCATCACCTAAGCGATAACAACCCAAACTTTAAAAATTCAAATAGCAGAGTACCCCTTGTGATACCTCATTAAACAACATTTTTTAATGCTGAATACAATAAACAAAACTTTTTTTATTTGAGCGAATTCCAGTTATTAATTTCCTTGTTGTTGTGACGTTGATGCAGTTGTTGATGTCAATAAGACGGAAAAGAATAAATTGGCTTTAACGAAGGTGACGAAGAGAGATGTTGAAATACAAATACCTTTCAGTATCTGGGAGTCGCTTCCAACTGCGAGAAAATATTCTTGGACAGTAAAAACAGCTCCAGTTACGGATAAAAGCTACAAAATGGTTGAGAAAAATGTTTCGTAAAAATGCTTAGACAGGTCGATTTTTATTTTTAAATCACCGTTTGAACATGTAATTTTCAACCCCCCACCCCTCATCACCTAAGCGATAACAATCCAAACTTTAAAAATTCAAATAGCAGAGTACCCCTTGTGATACCTCATTTAACAGCATTTCTTATGCTGAATGCAATAAACAAAACTTTTTTTATTTGAGCGAATTCCAGTTATTCGTCGAAGCAGTTGTTGAGATCAATAAGACGGAAAAGAATAAATTAAAAATTGATAGAGTTGCAAAAATGGTGCATTCCTCATATTGCAGTCGGACTAGAGCAAGACAGTTCATTTTAACATACCGGTTACATAATTTTTTTGCAATTACTAATTTTTTTTGCAATTACATCATTCTACGATGTTTAAAGACTATGTAAGGAATTTTTATTTAAATTTAATTGGATTTATTAAAATTAAGCGCGTTTATCGCAGAATTGAATCGTTTAGTTTCGAAAGTGTTAATTCGTTTTATTTCCATCCAGAAATAATAAAGGTTGGCCCGCAATAATCGCTATTGTGACATAAATTAAGCGAAGTTCCTATCCCCGGCGGAGTTATAATTAACGACCGAAGTTGTCGAACGTTTTCCTAGTTGTAAGTATAAATTATAAGCCTGGTAAGATCAGGCAGGCTATTGTTACGTATTGTATTATGTAAAGTTTTGACCTGGAGTTATACCGATTTGATTATCTGTGAAATCGTTGCGTCAGGGGACGTGTGGGAGACGTCGCAATAAATTTTCGGGGGAATAAGCGCCCCCGCTAAATTTCTCTTGGCGGTCAGTGTAGTACAACATACAACGCGAGACGAGGTTGGGTGGGTTCGATTTCGGGGATGATTAGTGGCAAAATTTAATCTCGATTTTGTTTTAAAGGAGAGAGGCAGACGTCACGTAGTACCTCATCAAATATAAATATAATGAATGCCTTTATGGCGCGCGTCTTCGCAGAACTCGAAATTTTGTTTGCGTCGTAAACTTTACAACCGCGGAGCTTTTACTCATCCTCGTCGTCTTCTTGTTTAGAGCTACGCTAAACTTTCCATTACAGTAGTGGCTTTCACAGCTCGAAGTTGAGAGGAAAGTTACATTATAGAAAAACGCGAGTGAAATTACCTAGGTACTCATTTAATAAAGATGCTTCTTTGTTAAGCTGCTACTTTAAAAATTCTTTTATGAAGTGCAATTAACTAATCAGTAATCTCGCTGATTGCGACCTTCGTTGTAATCCTACCAGAATTGTTTGGATATGCGGCGACAGCTCAGTGGAGATGGTCGTGGGTGAGGATCGAGCTAACAGGTAGCTAAATTCAAAGGCATTGAGAGGGTGTAAAGAAATTATCTTTACGCTTTCTCAATACCTTTCCAAAGATGAACGAGTCTAAGAGCGTTCCCTCGGAAATCCATTTCTCATCTTCGTTTGTTCTTTTTTTTTAGCATAAAAAGAAAACTTTCTGTATGGAGCGGTTACAAACTTTATATTAAAAAAAAATGTTTGCTTATTAATCGAGTATGTTTTTTTTAATGTAGTGGAATAATTCCCTCTTCCGCGTTTCCTGGGCGGAGTTTCTCCTCCTCCTCCTCCTCCTCCTCCTCCTCGTCATGGAAATTAGAGCGTTGACAAGCGATTTAGCCGTTTGTAAAATGAGGGTCGTCGTCGGAGTTTCCAGTTGAAGGTGAGAAGCGCCCCGTAAAATTGCCAGTTGGATCACGTACCGCCCGATATCCGATATGACAGGATATCGCAAGTTACGTACACGTAGTTAATTTTTGATGCTCCTAATCGAAATTTCCCAACTCGAACGGCACGTGATTTGTCACAAAACGCCGCAGTTACCGGTTGTTCTTCCGGAGGACGTGAGTTATCACCCTAACAGTCTCATCCTGCGGTCATTTAAAGTTTGCTTTTTTTTAAGTTTTAATGCATTCGTGCTTTGACTTACTTCACTTATCTGTTCCAAACCTTTTAAATAGTCCAATGTTTATATGTATAATTTCACCGCAGAGAATCTGATTGAATAAAATTAGAAAATGTAAGATGAATTCAGGAGAACGAAAAAATAACCGATATACTCAATGTTAAGGGAAATTTCTCGGCAAGCGTAGTTTTAAAGACATCGTTAAGTTTTTAGGAAGATTATAAAAAGATCGTCTTGAATATGTGGCAGGAGCTAGTATTGATCAGAGCAAACGATCACATTGATGCAGTTGTTGAAACCGAGAATAAATTAACAATTGATAAAATTGTACGGCGCATTCTTCATATCACTGTTGGATTACGAGCAAAGCAATTGGCTTTAATGAAGGTGAAGAAGAGAGATGTTGAAATATAAATACCTTTCAGAACCTGGGAGTCGCTTCCGACTGCAACAAATCATTCTTGGACAGTAAAAACAGCTCCAGTTATGAATAAAAGCTATAAAATGGTTGAGACAAATGTTTCTTAAAAACGCTCAGACAGGTCGATTTTTATTTTTAAATCGCCATTTGAAGATGTAATTTTCAACCCCCCACCCCTCATCACCTAAGCGATAACAACCCAAACTTTAAAAATTCAAATAGCAAAGTACCCCTTGTGATACCTTATTTAACAACATTTTTCATGCTGAATAAAATAAACAAAACTTTTTTTGATTTGAGCGAATTCCAGTTATTAATTTTTTTGTTGTTGTGACGTTGATGCAGTTGTTGATATCAATAAGACGGAAAAGAATAAATTGGCCTTAACAAAGGTGATGAAGAGAGATGTTGCAATACAAATACCTTTCAGAACCGGGGAGTCGCTTCTAACTGCGACAAATTATTCTTGGACAGTAAAAGCAGCTCCAGTTATGGATAAAAGCTATAAAATGGTGAAGACAAATGTTTGGTAAAAATGCTCAGACAGGTCGATTATTTTTAAATCACCATTTGAAGATGTAATTTTCAACCCGCCACCCCTCATCACCTAAGCGATAACAACCCAAACCTCATTTAACAGCATTCTTTACGCTGAATGCATTAAATACAGCTTTTTCAAAATCAGTTGATAAATAAAAATGAATAAATAAATAAATAAATAACGGCTAACGTATGTCTCATTTTTACTTTCTAATCGTTAAAATAACTAACAAACACTGCAATATGTAATGCCAATAAATTTCATTCGATTTTTGGGGTTGAGGGGTGGGGGGCTGAAAATTACATCTTCAAATGACGACTTAAAAATAAAAATCAACCTGTCTGTGCATTTTTATGAAATATTTTTCTTAACCATTTTATATCCGTTACTTTTGGGAAACACTGTATAATCATCGGTCTTCAAACTTAGCAAGCGGGCGGCGTGGACGCAAGCGTGAGTCTGTTCGATGACGTTAAGAGAAAATCATCAACAGTATTTCTAAACGGTGAACGATATCCGTAGGAACATTTAGACATTGACGTCAAAAACAACAAGTACGTCATTACACAGAACGTGCATTTCAGATTTCACAAAAATTATTATCATCATGATCATGCAGTCATTCCTCATATCGCTGTCGAATTATGAGACCAAATCAGAAGCTGGGAGTTGCACGAGTATCCGTCGCTTCCAACAGCGACAAATCACTCGTGGACAGTAAAAACAGCTTTGCAGTTGGAAACGCCGAGATGTATATAATCATCATTTACAGTATCAAAAGAGTTAGCTACAGCCAAAAAAGTAAGTCAGCTCTTGTTTCGACCATCCACGAGTTTGTCAGTAGTCCTCAGAAAATTTCGAAATGTCGCAAACTGGTTAATGACCAACCACCATTGTATTAATTGGAATAGAGGATTCGTTCTCTTATCAGAGTTTAACCTAACCATCGCCTATTTGTGTTGTACAGTCAAAGTTGCTTTGTTTTACGTCAAAGTAACGTAGAAGACTCGATTTTTACGTGACAGCTTTAACGTTACAGTACGAGTTGTAAAGTTGGCATACTTTACAGCCATAATTAAAAAAGAAAACCGCTAAATAAATAACGAGATGTACTAAAGGAATATAATGGAATAATAAAAAAGTGCTTTAATATCCGGAGGTATGTACAAAACGCTGGAAATTGGGAAGCCAAGAGCGTAATTTAGGGCTCGTTCTGCTCTGGCCGCTTTGAATAGTTTATTGTAAATTATCTCTCACGGATAGTGCACGGGAACATAAAGGGATATTTCACTGCGTGCATAAAGTGCACTTTTAGTGTATTATATTTGGAAACACTCTGTATATGTACGTAAAATTCAACACGTGTATGCTATTGAATAGGGGGGGGGGGGGGGTTAAATGAACGGCGTCGTTCTATCAGAATTCCAATCTATCATCGGATGGCTTTAAGTTGACATTCATTCATTCGCCAATAAATTACGTTCGAGCATTTTGATATTGCATCCGAACTGATGATGTAACTACAGAAGGAAGAAATCCTGCAGATGTTATCTGAACGCTGTATTTACGTTTCGTGGGGGGGCGTTTATAAATTCGTGGCGGCGAAATTAAAGAGCGACCCACTTCCGAGAAAATAAAACTCCCCGGACAAGGATTTCGCACGAGTCGCGTTTAAACCGCCGACGGATTCAGAAAGCAAGCGGAATTTATTTTACGTCTTCACGCATACAGGGGCGTTTAATATTAAAAGGCGTATCGGCCTTTTTTTTATAATCCACAGAAGTCTACAGAAATGAAACGAATTTTTTTATACACACCCCATGCTATATATTTTTTTTTGCCCCGATAGTGCAGTACGTTGCTTTTTTTTTTAATTAAGTCGTTCGTTTTCATTTGGTTTCGAACTTCGAAAAACAAAACGTGCAGCTCGTTTATGAATCGAGCAAACATGGGGTGTGGGGTGAGGGGGTTGGAAAGTGCACGTGCAACGGCGCTGTTGTAATTTGGAGGTTTCGTTTACGTTGCATATTGCGTTTGATGTTGGTTTTAGAGGACGCGTATGAACTTCTACTGAAAATACAGACACTTGCCTGCAAATAACACAAAAAATATTTTATTTATCATTGCGCAAGGAGTTCGTTTGTATTTTATTTTATTTTATTTCGAACGCGCCTTATTAATATTATAACAGACGAAATAATTATGTCTGGTCGCATCCTGACTCATGCAAGCAAACCTTGGATTACACTCGCACGTTGGTTACACAACACCAGCTGTCAGTAAAGTAAAATGAGCCATCGGAATTTTTCAAGACTGACGCCTAACCCAAAGCTTATGTAAACTGGAAATTAGGTCGATCAGATTCATGTAAATACTTAGCTTTTCTGATGACCCATGTCGTCCAGTAAAGTGTTTCTTCGATTTGTCATGTAAGTTATATTTTGCTACCCCAATAAAGGTCCCTTATGTATTTTGTATTATGTTAAATCTGATGTGCATTTTATCTCAAGCCCTGGTTTATAATGCAGTTTAAATGAGAAACTACTACTTGATAAAGTATGAAGAGCTTCTAATGAAAAAAAAAATTGAAAACATAAAGAATCGTGTTCAAACTCCTGTTATTTATTGACATTTATGTAAACTAGACATGAGACTTGAGAAATGTAAAACAATTAATTTATAAGTGCTGTTCTTAGAATAACAAAATTTAGAATTGTGCTTCCGCACTGCGAAACAGTTTATTTTAGGCCCTTATTATAACATTTACGTGCGACCTTAGAGCCTAAGTGATGACCTAAAAAAATAGTAATGGTCATTTATACTATTCCACCACTTAAGAGAACTAAAGCAGCCTTTGGCTCGGATCCTCACTTTCTATTTCAGCATTGCGCGCCCCTGTACCTCGATAAAATAATTCTTGAAGTGAAGAAAGAGCCACCCTTTTCTTCAAACCACAGAATAACACAACAAACAAATGGGTTCTTGCTTTAAACAAAAATTAAATAATCGAGTTCATTTCGATGTAAATAATAATAATAATTAAAAAAAAAAACAGTTGTGAGTTATTTGCGTTCGAGTTCAAACGCCGGCTATTAATTGGACGCAAAATTAATAAATTCTCGCGACCGTTAATTTAAACGTTTCACTTTGTTGTCGAGTGCGAATTACTAAACGATAATGACCAGGCAATAATAATTATGGAACGGTGTAACGCAAAGGGCCCGGGGAACGGGCACCGCGTGTCAGACACACTTTCAGCGAACACGTTTTGGAAATTAATTTAAATAAATAATATTACATAAATTCATTTGTCGAGGTTGCAAGGGTTGTAAAGCGCCGGGTGGAATTATCACGCCCCGATAAAAGCCGCCATGAAACACTCAAAAATTAAAACGGGGTTCCGCAGAGATCAGTTATGGGCCCCCTATTGTTTTTAATATTCATTGACCTTGCTTCGACGTTTGATTGTCGTATCACTTTTACTGAAACCGAAGCCGACAGCTTACGATGATGAAGACCCAAAATTATGGTTAAAGAGAGTCCGGGTTTGTTTAGTAACAAAGTTCTGGCAACATCGTTGACGTTAAAAGTGTTTCCAAAGCGCAAGCTTGGTGTCACTTAAAGCTTTTAACGTTAATACTCCTGGATATACAAAAGTTACCTGGTGGCAAGCTCTCTCTCAAGCGATAGCTTTCTCGCATCTGGTTTTAGAGGAGATGGGGGTGGGTTTTGAATGGTGGAAACTAAGGGCACCAGGTAAATGAATTCAGCTAAAAGATCCACTGCAGAACGATTCCCAAAAGCCCTGTTCCCGTACCAGTCGTTAAAAAGGAAATTAATAACATATTACAATCGTGAACAATAAACGCCCGTGGAAACAGACAGGTAATAAGATGCCCAAGAAACACACATATACGTTTAATAAAGGATAAAATGTCCGTGAGGTAGTTGTTGAAAAACGTGTTCCATATACTAAATATGATGTTTCTTTATCAAAGTGGTGTAACGTATACGTTTATTACACGCCTTAAAACATGTACGTTGACCGTAAGCGTTTAATAAATGTAAATATGTCTGACCAAAACCAAAATATGGTTGAATACACGAAAATTAAACCAAAGCGTGTTGTTTGGGTGAGTGAACAAGATAGCGACTGCCTTGCTTGGAAAAGAAGCTAAAGAAGCCTAAAAACTTAAATTTCCAAGTTGAAAAATCCCGTATAAACGGTACCACCAACAGTGGGCTGACAGTCAACGAAGCGAAATAATCCGGCGAAGACGGTCGGGTCACCAATTCCAAAAATTAATCACTTTAAAAACGCCCAATTCGTAATTCAGTAACAACATGCAAACAATGTCCGTTCTCAAACAGACAGGTAATAAGATCATCAGAACAAGATGGCGCCTACCTTGCTTGGGAAAGAAAAGCAAGCCTAAGAACTTAAATTTCCACTTCGAAAAATCCCGTATAAACGATACCACCAACACTGGGCTGACAGTCAACGAAGCGAGATAATCCGCCGAACAATAAACGCCCGTGGAAACAGACGGGTAATAAGATGAGTGAACAAAATAGCGCTTACCTTGCTTGGGAAAGAAAAGCAAGCCTAAGAACTTAAATTCCCACGTCGAAAAATCCCGTAGAAATGATACCACCAACAGTGGGCTGACAATCAACGAAGGTAGATAATCCGGCGAAGACGGTCTGGTCACCAATTCCAAAAATTAACCACTTTAAAAACGCCCAATTCGTAATTCAATATCAACGTGCAAACAACGTCCGTTCTCCAGCGTGGCGTACAGAGAAGTCAAAGACCAGAAAATTCCACCATCGGCTACAGGCCTTACCGTCGCCAGCAGCAACACGCAGAGCACACGAGCACTGCGGGAAGCCTACTCGACTGCAAAATCGATGCTCCGGAAATTAACGTAACAAAGAAGAGAGAAAGAAGTGGCGTCACATGACGCTGTTAATAACTGAATTGCTTAATTAAACACTTTGTTGGTTAGCATTTCGCAGGACGCAACGAGTCCGCCCAGACCCAAGATTGATCCGTTTGTATGCGTTTCCGGCCTTTCTTCGCGATTCAGCCGAACCAAGCTGGCTCAATCAGTCGGAAGAAAATGACGTCGGAATATTTGAAGTGAAGGACAAGTAACAAATCGGCGTTCCAAACGGTGCTCAGAGATTATTTCCGGCGGGACCGTGCGACGTTGCCGCGTCTACGTACAAACCAACGGTGGCGCCCGCCGAAACCGGTCCGATGGATGTTGACTGTAACAAGTTGTCATTGAGTTGTAGGTTGTATCCAAAGAAATTATCTCTTGCGCTTGAGTTTATATGCGCAAAGCCGAACGCCTCGTCGCGCTGGTGGGGATGTCCGTGGGGTCTCTGGTGACGTCAGATCATACTATGACGTTTTTAATTGATCACAAACCACAGGCGCACATGGCGCTGGTAACGTAACAACTCGGTGCTGTTACCATAACAACGCAACTATTATGATGACTTTAATTGGAGCTTCAGCTTAGACGAGTGACGTGTACCTGATGCGTCAGATCATTCTATGACGTTTTTAATTGGTCGTGATCCACGGCGCATGCACGGTCGACGCCGTTACCCTGACAACTCGGTGTTGTTACCACAACAACGCAACTACTATGATGATTTTAAATGGAGCTTCAGCTTAAACGAGTGACATGTACCTGACGCGTCAGATCATACTATGACGTTTTTAATTAGTCGTCATCCACGGCGCATGCACGTTCGGTGCCGTTACCATGACAACTCGGCGTTGTTACCACAACAACGCAACTACTATGATGATTTTAAATGGAGCTTCAGCTTAGACGAGTGACGTGTACCTGACGTCAGATCATACTATGACGTTTTTAATTGATCATGACCCACGGCGCATGCACAGTCGATGCCGTTACCATGACAACTCGGTGATGTTTCCACAACAACGCAACTATTATGATGATTTTAAAAGGAGCTTCAGCTTAGACGAGTGACGTGTACCTGACGCGTCAGATCATACTATGACGTTTTTAATTAGTCGTGATCCATGGCGCATGCACGTTCGGTGCCGTTACCGTGACAACTCGGTGTTATTACCACAACAACGCAACCATTATGATGATTTTAAACGGAGCTTCTGCTTAGACCAGTGATGTGTACCTGACGTCAGATCATACTATGACGTTTTTAATTGGTCACGATCCACAGCGCATGCACAGTCGATGCCGTTACCCTGACAACTCAGTGTTGTTACCATAACAACGCAAATATTATGATGATTTTAAATGGAGCTTCAGCTTAGACGAGTGACGTATACCTGAGACCCATGCAACAAATGTCGAATCCGTCCAATTTTGTATGAGGCAACTTCCTGTATACTAATTTTGGGATGTATCCTCCAGGAATGTGCTGTATTCGAATTCTACGCTCGAGAGAAAAATGTAAAATATTATTTCAACGTCGCGAGAAGAGGGATTTGGGATATAAATCGACGATATCATATTTCAATATCGCGTGGAGAGGAATGTGGGATGTTAATAAACAGAACAGAATTCTCAGAAGCACTGCGTAACCAAACTCCAGATGCAATGTGACGCATAAGGTCGCAAATGTGCATAAGTCGCGAATGTGTATAAGTCGCGAATGTGCGCGGTTCAAAGGTTTTTCCTAGAGAAACGTTTGTGGCGTTATAGATATAAACTAAAAGTGGAAACTTTATAATTACACACAGTATAGAATGGGGGTTGTTTCCCCTTGGCTTTCATGGTTCCCCACGTGGCGAAGTCAAAGACGTGGCCAAAACTATGTCTGAACCGTGCGATTTAAGAAGTTCGCGACTTTTTTGTACTCAGTTTTGGTAAACGTATCGTCAAATTTATTTTGTAACGTTTCATTAACTAACACTGGCTTTAATTTCTGTACAAAATAAAAACGTTACGTCCCTCTCTCTCCCTTTCGGAAAAAAATTTTCGATTTGTGCAAAACTGCAACTAGCAACGGAACTAAAAGCAATCCGTGCGTGTATGAGGAGAAGAAATTACCTTTTCTTTTTTTTTTTTAAATAATTTAAGTTAAAAATAAACCAGTTGGCAGGTGTAAGATGATAGCAGATGCAAGAGACAGCCCGGGTGATTAATAACACTTCGGTTACTCTTCACGATTCATTAAGTGTTAAGTCATCGACGTTAAAAATACCACCACCCCCCATCCCAGCCCACCCCCACGCGCTATAATATGATCACTTAGCCTCGTGGGTAATTTTTCATTTGCTCTCTCCTCCACAACGCCGAAACGGCCCGGAAATATCAAACGCGGGGCCTTTAATTACTCACCGTACTCACTGCTACTTCAGTTGCTCACGTCGCGATTTATTAAAATTTCTTTCGGTATTTACTTCGCGATGACGAACGACCGGCAACGAATTGAAAAATTTGAATTGCGGAAAACTTGCGTTTTTTTTTTTTTTATAGCCTATACGTTACGTGATGTGGTGAATTTATTCATGTTATAACAAGTATCATCCCCCGATAGTATTTTACTGATGCCTTACGATACGGATGTAATATGCAATAACATTTCAGAACCCTTCAGGAGGTGGAGGAGGGGAGGGTGGGGGGAAGTTCCGTTCGTTATTATTCTCGTGTTGACTTACGTTTTCCTACAATTAGATAAGTATATTATTATATCATTTGATGGTGATGGTAATTTATGATTAGCGTTTGCTTAAAACGATTAATTTGCGTTAAACCAAAATAGTTAATAATAAAAAGTGGGGGGGTGGGGTGGAGGGACATTCGTATTTTCGTCCAGGCGATCGCTGTAAAGTAGACGCCATTCTTTCGAATGGCACATCATAAAGTGTGTATATGTGAAGATATGAAACAAAGAAACAGCAAAAAGGAAAGGAGAAGAAGAGACACAAAGGGAACATTTGCAACATCTTGCTAAAAATTTATATTTCAAGCTGCAACATATTTTTATGGTAAATATGATGTACACCCTCGCCCCCCGCCAGGAGAAAAAAAGGTATCCCATTTATCTCAACGCGCACACGCAATGACTACTCGCTATACACATTGCGGTTTCATGACCCTTTTACGCGCCTCATAAATAACCGAGCAATACAAAAAAAGAAATAAAATAAGCAATAATAAAAAAAAAACAAAGGATTTATTCGATGATTTACAGCAACAAGAAGAAGAGCGTCAAAGAACTGTTTCGCGCTTAAATAAGTTGATAGCGGGGGTTGGGATGGCGGGGGGGGGGGGGTGAAGGTGAATTACTGTCGAGCGGAAGTTCTAAATGCAAAACAAATTGCACTATTTCCTATTTTCGCCGGGCTCGCGTTATTTCCTCGGCGGTGTAAACTTGAATATTCATTTCTTTGGTTCTTTTCGTAATCTCGGGAGAGAGAGAGGCCGCACCGCTAATGAAATGCAACGCCGTTAAGTGCCGGGGGTTTTATTCTGCGCGAATATTTGAAGTTCCAGACACGTCCTCGATGGTATCGCGGAGTTCAATTAAGCCTGAGGAAATTTACCAACGGCGACAGCGGCGACGCGTCGCGTCGCCGTCGTCCTACATTTCGGAATTGTCCGCAATAAAAGTTTACATACGCCACTTCATTTTTAACTCGGTTGGCAGAGCGGTTAGCTTTCGGTCCCATTCGTAAATGACCTACGTACACACACTTACAAGGGAAACAAAGCGCTTTTTATGCTTCAATCAAAATAAAGATTTACGATTGAAGCGGAGCACGTTTGTAGAAACGTTCTGAAACTGAGGGGGTGGTTTACTTCTAATAAACCAGCATACAAGCAACCATAAAAGCAAATTTTGTCGTGCGGATAACCCGTTTCTACTTCAAATAGACAGGTAATCAATGACGCCGTGAGAGCGACCCATGCTTATACTCGATTTCCTTGTTCCGAGAGGTATTGGTTTCTTTTCCTGGCTCCTTCTTCCCCGTTTACCACATCCTTGTTTTCGGGGCGAATCTGTTTCTGCCGAGGGCATATGCGAACCAAGTGCGCGACGAAATTCGATGCGTGAGGTCATAACTTAGCAACAGCGTGCCCTTCCCAAAGATTACCGTCATCCGACTGTTGGCAGCCAGCTATCGACGTAATAAACACTCGCCGTGCCGACGATTGGCGGTGCTGCTACATAATCGACACTAGAGTACCTCTAGTAAGAGCCCCATTCGTAAATGACTTGCGTATACACACTTACAAGAGAAACAAAGCGCTTTTTATACTTTAATCAAAATAAAGACTTACGATTGAAGCGGAGCACGTTTGTAGAAATGTTCTGAAACTGAGGGGTGGTCTACTTCTAATAATCCAGCGTACAAGCAATCATACAAGCAAATTTTGTCGTGCGGATAACCCGTTTCTACTTCAAATAAACAGGTAATCAATGACGCCGTGAGAGCGACCCATGCTTATATTCGATTTCTTTGTTTCAACAGAGGTATCGGTTTCTTTCCCTGGCTCCCTCTTCTCCGTTTACCACATCCTTGTTTTCGGAGCGAACTTGTTTCTGCCGAGGGCACACGCGAACCATGTATGCGACGAAGTTCGATGCGTGAGGTCATAACTTAGCAACAGCGTGCCCCTTCCAAAGATCACCGACATCCGACTGTTGGCAGCCAGCAATCGACGTAATAAACATTCGACGTGGCGGCGCTGCTACATAATCGTCACCAGAGACCCTCTAGTAAGAGTCTGGCGAGCATTTTTAATTGGTTCCGCCATATTTCAGCAAAATTCCAATCATAAGAACGGTTGGAAGTGCAGTTTGGGCTACTACTTGAATTTGGTATTGAAAATAAGCTAGCAAGGTTAGGTATTATTGTCATTGTAATATTGTAATTTGACTTCGAAAGAGGAAGCAAGATTAGAAAGTATTATCAATTTGTCACTGACGCAATTTTTTTTGCTGACTGACCCTGCCAGACTCTAACAAGAGGGTTTCTAATCGTCACTAGAGACCCTATCATAAGAGTTTGGACAATTCGTAGCTAAGTTTTGATTGGCGCCGCTATGTTATAGCACAAATCGAATTTGACGATAGTGAATCGTAACAGGCGAGAAGGTAACGCTTACTTTTCCTATTCCTTCCCAATCATAGCTAGTTTTTGTGAGATAAAATGACGGTATTGTCCAGGGTCTCCAATCGTCACCGGTTACGTTTGTCAATCAACTGAGAACAACCCTTCGAACAAAAATCGTAACGTACTGTTTTATGTATGTTATTTATTTAATGCATGTTTGCATATAACGCAGGTATACCGACACACCGTGTGCATAAGTTAGCTGTTTCTCGGAATAATTTAACTTACATTTCTTTTTTTAAGATGAACAGATTACCGATTCACTTCTGTGTAGACCAGTACTGGATCTCAGTGAATTCTATTTAAGCAGCTAAGTCAAAGAGTCTATCCTAATTTTAGGCCGGTGGGCCCTTGACGCTCGAATATTTCTGAGTTTAATGTACGTTTTAAGTACGATCTGTTGTTTTGCTGCCACGACTTAATTATTTTAGATGTACGATGGGAAAGTTCCTCGGATTTTCCGAATTTTGTGCAGTGGGGCAGAACTCACCTGAAGTCTTTTTCCCCAGCGCCCTTGAACTTTCACCCAGCCCACCTTCATCTGAGTTCTAGCTCGGAACAGCTGATGGTCCTCCTCAGCGTTAACCTGCAAGAGTTTTCGTTAGTTATTCAGGAGGCAACGCTTTTCCATTTCCCATTGGTAAATTGCTTGGTAATTCTAGTGGATTACCCTTTCTCCTGGTGGTGGACTTTCCCCGTTATCTAACTTATCTTCACCTCTTCAACTTTTAAAGACTTTGCCAACTTTACCAATCTCACTTCTCTTCTTCAATTTTTAACAGCCGGGAAGATTTTCCTTTGGGATTTCCAATTATTGGATCAAATCTGTTTAATCTTTCCATCGTTCTAAATGGATTCACCTTTCTTATGATGGAGGGAGGGAGGTCTTTTGGACAATACTATTACGTCCCCCAGAAGACGACTTATTTTCATGTCTCCTCAATTCCAAAGGCATCCAAGTCATCTGGTGTTAATATCCAGAGCTCTATATCCATCCACATTTATAATTCTCCTTAGATATCTTCTATTTCTTCTTTGTGCCTTTGCTCCACCTGGAAATTCTCCGTGGAAAATTGAAGTTAGTTGGTCTTTCTTTCCGTTCTAAGGGCATGTCTCCCTTTGGCGCATTACTGTTGCGTTCTCCAAAAGATAACTTATGTTCATCTCTTCTGCTAAGCCGAATGCAGTCACGTGGTGTTAATATCCAGCTCTGTATTCATGTCTTTGGTTTTCTTTTTAAAGATCTTCTGCTTCTAGCTTTCCGATTCTTACCTCACCTCGAAATTCTATGTGGATTCGCTCTTTCTCTCATGGTGCAGGTTTTTCGATCATCACCCAACCGACCCCATCTTCATCTCTCCTAAATGATATTGCTCTCCATCCTCCATTTTTGAGAGAGGGTTTCCAGGAAGACTTTCGTGTAGGCTTTCAAAATGTTGCTACATTTCGAAATTCTGGCTGGAGCCAATCCATCTAATAGGATTTCGATTATAAGTGGATTTCATCCTTTTGGATTCATATTTCTGGTTTTCCTTTTAGAGATCTTCTGCTTCTTCATTTTCGATTCTTACCTCACCTCGAAATTCTATGTGGATTCCCCCTTTCTCTCATGGTGCAGGTTTTTCGATCATCACCCAACCGACCCCATCTTCATCTCTCCTAAATGATATTGCTCTCCATCCTCCATTTTTGAGAGAGGGTTTCCAGGAAGACTTTCGTGTAGGCTTTCAAAATGTTGCTACATTTCGAAATTCTGGCTGGAGCCAATCCGTCTAATAGGATTTCGATTATAAGTGGATTTCATCCCTTTGCATTCATATTTCTGGTTTTCCTTTTAGAGATCTTCTGCTTCTTCATTTCCGATTCTTACCTCACCTCGAAATTCTATGTGGATTCCCCCTTTCTCTCATGGTGCAGGTTTTTCTGAATCATCACCCAACCGACCCCATCTTCATCTCTCCTAAATGTTATTGCTCTCCATCCTCCATCTTTGAGAGAGGGTTTCCAGGAAGACTTTCGTGTAGGCTTTCCAAATGTTGCTACATTTCGAAATTCTGCCTGGAACAAATCCATCTAATAGGATTTCGATTATAAGTGGATTTCATCCTTTTGGATTCATATTTCTGGTTTTCCTTTTAGAGATCTTCTGCTTCTTCATTTCCGATTCTTACCTCACCTCGAAATTCTATGTGGATTCGCTCTGTCTCTCATGGTGCAGGTTTTTCGATCATCACCCAACCGACCCCATCTTCATCTCTCCTAAATGATATTGCTCTCCATCCTCCATTTTTGAGAGAGGGTTTCCAGGAAGACTTTCGTGTAGGCTTTCAAAATGTTGCTACATTTCGAAATTCTGGCTGGAGCCAATCCGTCTAATAGGATTTCGATTATAAGTGGATTTCATCCCTTTGCATTCATATTTCTGGTTTCCCTTTTAGAGATCTTCTGCTTCTTCATTTCCGATTCTTACCTCACCTCGAAATTCTACGTGGATTCGCCCTTTGGCTCATGGTGCGGGTTTTTCGATCATCACCCAACCGACCCCATCTTCATCTCTCCTAAATGTTATTGCTCTCCATCTTCCATCTTTGAGAGAGGGTTTCCAGGAAGACTTTCGTGTAGGTTTTCCCAGTGTTGCTACATTTCGAAATTTTGTCTGGAACCGATCTATCTAATGGTATTTCGTTTATAAGTGGATTTCACCCCTTTGGACGTCTCCCGGTAGATGATTTGTCTTCATCTCTCCTGCTAATCCCATGGCAAAGTCACGTGGTGTTAATATCCAGCACTGTATCCATATTTATAATCCTCCTCAGAGAGCTTACGCTTCTTCTTTCCTTTCCAATTATCGTTCCATCTCGAAATTCGGCGTGGAACCAATCTATCTATCTGGTCTTTCCATTCTACGGGGATTTCACCCCTTCGGATATTACTTTTGCGTTCCCCACAAGATAACCGGTGATATACCAATTTGAAGGCAATTGGACTTACCCCCTTGTTCCAGCAAGGTCTTCAAGGTATCTTCAAGGAATGAACTGGTTCTCCAGTTTCTGTAATGATCAAAATTCTTTGATTTTGCGCGCTTCTTCTTGAAGAAATTTGACTTCCTGTCTTCCTGCGGATTATTTTGAGTACCAACTGTGACTATTTCTTCTTCACATTTTGATGGATGGACCATTTCGACAAGTGGATTTTCCTCCTCAACTTTTTCCCAAGTACGCTTTAGGCGAGTTGAACTCTGTCAATGGGACTGAAATGAAAACAACTTTTGAAGACGTTAATACCGAATTTGGTCCTTAAGTTTCACATTCACATTCCGACCAGAAGTAAACTTCCCTTTAGTTTTATTCCCGCGCGCACTTAAATAAAACCATCCCCTCGTGCGGATAATAAGAACGGAATTCGTCGCGCAGAAAGAAGAACGAATCCGCAACCTATTTGATCAAATAGTTTGCGGACGACTCCCAAGTTCGTAATTCATTTGCACCCCGTGAGGGAACCGAACCTCGCTCCGTAATGCCAAAACGGCGGCGGACTTTCTTCCTCCGGCTTAACAAATGGAATCGCCGTTAATAAAAATTATTGTCGCAGTCCCCGGTCCGATCCGTCTCGTCTGCTTAAAGGCGCGAATTATTTTCACGAGGGCGTAAAGCAAAATCGTAAAACAGAATGCGTGTGTAGGGGTCGAAAATAAAATTGGTTTGGGAAGCATATTTTTATATTATGACGGGAGCGCCGCGCCGCACCGCCCGGAAGAGAAAATTAAAAGACGTGTTACTGTGGAGGCTGCGCCCCTTTTTTTTCAATTTTATTTTTCAATTCTAAAGGGTGGAAAATATATAAATTATGAATTAAATTTCAGTAAGTGAACATTTGCCTCGATAGAGTTGGGGAGTTTTTTTCCCTTCCCCCCAAATAATTTATCGTCGTCCCCGGTGAGGGGGAGGTTAAAATATTGCGCGGGGTTTTTGCAATTAATAGCGCGTCGTTAAAGGTAAAGTCAAAGTTTATTATTACGCTCTATTTCACTCATCCCCCTGCATAATTCGACCCCGTCATCATTTTAACAACCCCCACGCTTTTAATGTACATATCTTCGGCATCGCGTCGGTTAGGTTTATCGCCAACAGTTTGATTCCTTTCGTCATCAAGTTAAATTCGGGTTTGTTGAACTCCTGAATTTACGACCGAACCGGAACTTGTGCCCACTTCCAGCTTCGCTGGGAAGCACTGCGTGTTGCCTATCCCATCCGATCGCAACGGCGAAGGTAACAATTAAAATATTTCATTTGGTGTAAAATATTTTATCTTATCTGAACGCAACGTTAATTTAAAGCGATTTTAAAAATAACATACTTTCGTGCGGTCGCGCGGTGGAAATATTTTTCAGTGCGGAATTTATTATTTCGCCAAAAATTATTATTATTATCATTTTAAAACCGACCGTGTCGCCGCGGGCTTGCTGTTTTATGAGCCCCCATACGTTAGCATTAGAGCGTTGAATAAAAGCAAATTTGTAAAGGAGCGGCGGCGGTGGGGGCAGCTTAAAACGTTTATTTTTGCTTTTAGTTCGCAGCTATTCCCCGAAACTACAAAACAAGTATGTAAGCGCCCTATCTTTGCGAGATCCTATCTTATTTGGATATCATTACGCCCCGCCGTATCCACACTCACACACACACACACACACACATATAACTGCCACGTAAGCATCGCCGGCAACGAACGGGGCAGGGTTAAAAGGTCGCGAGGGGCGGTTTGAGTTTCATTTACACCGAAACGTTTGTTATAATCTTAGAGGCTATTGCGAGTTTAATTGCGTTACGCCGTATAAGCAGAAATAAATTGCCTCGGGTGGTTGTTAAGATGGAGTTAACGTAATTTATGTGAAATACTGATTAATTGTGCTTGCATTTGATGTTATTTAGTTGAGCATTATTTGCCCTTTATACCACCTTATACACCTTGCGTGCATTAATACTCGTATACGTAGCTCCGCTTAATTTAACTATCTTGAAAATATTTCGAGACACAAAGCACAACCAGTCTTATGGATATTATAGTAGCGATTGTAAACGTTTCACTTCTAAAAATAGAATATGGTGAATAAAGACAAGTTGATAATGAACAGCAGAAACAACAAAGAATTGATGTAATAACACCTAAACTAAAGTGCGTCGGCGCATTAGCGGGAGTACTCACGCACAGCTTACACATTTTTATCACAAAGAAAGCGTGCAACGCGTAAGGAAGCAAAAAAGAAAGGGAAAATAATTAGAGGAGAAAAGTCCAAAGCTTTAACGATATTGTAACGATTGTAACCGTTTCACTTTTAAAAATAGAATACGTTGAATAAAGACAAGTTGTGACTGAACAGCAGAAACAACAAAGGATTAATGTAATAACACCTGAAGTAAAGTGCGTCGGCGCATTAGCGGGAGTATTCACACACAGCTTACACATAAAGAAAACGTGCAACGCGCAAGCAATCAAAAAAGAAAGGGAAAAAAAATTAGTGGAGCTTTAACGATATTGTAGAGATTGTTATCGTTTCACTTTTAAAGGAAAGAATATCGTGAATAAAGACAAGTTGTTAATGAACAGCAGAAACAACAAAAAGGACTGTTGTAATAACACCTAAACTGAAGTGCGTCGGCGCATTAGCGGGAGTACTCACGCACAGCTTACACATTTTTATCACAAAGAAAGCGTGCAACGCGTAAGTAATCAAAAAAGAAAGGTAAAAAAACTAGTGAAGAAATGTCCAAAGCTTTAACGATATCGTAGCGATTCTAATCGTTTCATTTTTAATAGTAGAATATGGCGAACAATGAATAGCACAAACAACAAAGGATTAATTACGTCTCCTAGAGGTAGATCACCTCATGCTATTGGCAACACAAGACTTCAGCCAGCATCTTAGTTTATGATGTTTCGATGTGATCCACGCGTTGTTGAGACCGCGAAAAGACCTTCATGATGGCAAAGCGACTATGAAGAAGTTAAATAATGCAGTTTCGACAGTTACACCTCTTAAGAAGACATCTTGTAACAAGTTACACAAATCAAACACTGATATTGATTGACATATCACTGAATGTAATAATATGTCAAATAGCAGTTTATATAAATTAAAAAAAAATCAACAGTTTAGGATCCACGGTGGCAAACAACAATAAATAAAAAAAAAAACTGATGCCTTTCTAATTTTTTCTGCTCGACCCTGAAAGGTAGAACACCCCAGGACCTGCTTCCCTAGCAGTTGGGCAAAACCAAGGCAAAGAGCGAAAAATATATAATAATAATCCCTTGGATCACCTCCCGACGGCGTAAATAAAGCAAAGCATGCTAATATCAGTTTTAACAACAATACCGCGCGTGTATTTTCTTAAGTATGGCCGGTGGAAAACAATAAGTAACACCGTACTGGACTGTCAAAGAAAAAAAAAATATATTAAACCACATTTTACAAAGCCCGAATGTCGGCGCATCAGCGGGAGTACTCACGCGCAGCTTACAATTTTACAAAAAAAAAATTAGTGGAGATAACTCTAACTCTGTAACAATTTGGACTCTGAGCTCTAACAGTATGAACGTGTCAATACCGGGTCTATTCTGTATCAAAACAGTTAAATTTAAAAGGGTTTTAAATTTTGTTCAAAACAACTCCTGTAAATTTCTGGGCAAACAGGAAATTACCGCAAAAAAAATTGAAAGTATTTCGCCCTCGTCGCCAGTTCCTTGCACAACAACCCCACGAGTACATTCCGGAATCCGACGACTCGCAAACCGACGGAAAGAGTAAAATGGAAGGGTCTTATATCAGCGGGTTTCTACAATCGCCCTTTAGGTGGCGTTGATGGTCGTAGAGGGTTGTCAGTGGGATGACGTCCTCTCTCGCGAATGAATCGAATCTCCGTGAATGATCGGGCACGCTTATCGTACCGCAATGATCTTCGGGTCAGGCGTCGTATTGGCGACCTCGAGGAAAATGGGGCGGGGCCCTCACCGTAGGTATACGAACGTAGAAACAGCGGAAATAGCAAGCGGTAATACAAACGGAGTTAAAAGGCGGAACTGGAAGCCGACAATAGAAGCGGATTCCTCTGTGAAAACAAAGAAACCGATTGCAAAAGTGAGCGCAAGCTAATTACCTTTGATTTTAATGCAGAATCGGTTCATCCGATCGGAAGAATTTGCTCGAGAGCAAATCAGTCGAGACTTAGGGCTTAAAGAATTCCGGATACACAGTATTTTAGAACTTAACGTGTCGGATTGGATTGAAGCGTTGTTATTATTGTAAGCTCTGCCTTTCGGATGTGGTTCACGAAATACATCAAACCTAAACTGAAGACTCATCTGATCGATCAAACCAGTTTATGTGACTCGAAGGACCAAAATGTTTATTCAAAGGACCAAAATGGTTCTTGAAGGACCTAAACGTTTCCAACGAAAGTACTTTTCAAAGAAAGAACATTCAGAAAGTATCAACTTTTTTAATTCATTTTTGTTCGTCTCTGCGGAGCCCCTAAATGAAGCAAGACTTTCACTGAATTTGTGCAGACTAGTGAAATGTTTCTTCTGGAAGGACCAAAATGTTTCTCGAAGGACCAAAGTGCTTCTTATAAAAATGCTTTTCAGGAAGAAAAAACTCGCAGTGTCAACTTCTTTATTTATTTTTGTTTGCCTCTAAGGATCCCAAAGGATAAAATGGTTTTGACTGTATTTATATGAACGACTGGAATGTTCCTCGAAGAACCATTTCATCCACTGGTAAATTCGTCCGCTTATGTTTTTTTTTTGCTTCCACTAAATGGCAATCTCTTTTTCTTTTCTTCAAGCTTTCGTATATACGACTAATACAAAATTAGTTGCCCAAAAGGCAAGCAAAATCGCGTCAAATCAAATCATAAATTGAACTTTTGAAGTTCCAATTCAGTGGCGAAGGTCTGTATATATATATTTAGCTACTTACTGTTTGCAGATGGATGCCTTCTGCTATTTGCACTTAAAGCTTTTATTTTCGGTCAGAAATCGTAAAAGCATGTGGAAGAAGGGGGGGGGGGAAAGGAAGCGAGGAACGAAACTCAATAATACCTAAATCTGACCAGAGGAAATCGAAACGGGACGTACTCGACCGAATCATACGCGTTTAAATCCAAACAAAAACCTGTCCACGAAGCTTCTCGTATTGAAAATCAAAACCCAAATAATTATTTCGTACAAATAGTTTGTTTTCTTTTTTTTTTTGTTAATTCTTGTCAACAAGCCTCGCGCCGGCAATTTGATTTTCCCTGTTTACAATACAAAATATATACGTTCTTTTCTTTTTTTTTTTTTTTTAATAATACGCCCCGCGCCGGCTCGTGTAAAACGAGAATATTCGGTAATCACTTCATGAATAAAACATTTATTCAAATGCATGTACGCCGCTGTAACTAACTATACATTAGCGCCCCGCAACTGTTAAGGGTAACAGGAAGCGTACACACAAGTATATCGTACGTCTCTTCCGGCAATATAAACCCCCAGAAGAGAGGGGTGGGGAGTGCAGCAGTAATTGTGGTCATAATAATTTTCAATTGATGCAAAAAATTTTTGCGATTTCTAAAAAATCAAACCTCTCAATTAATTTTGACTTTGTAAAATCCGAAAGAGAATTCGTAATAACGTAAGGCCAAGTGACGTTTGAATTTATTTTAATTTTTCATCACGCGCGTAGCTTCCAAACGAACAGTAGTCGTCACTGATGCGGCGGTACGTTATGAGCACGCCCAAGCAGATGAAACTTTGTGAAAATTTTTTTTTTTCTGTAAGGTCTTCAGCTGCAAGTGTTTATCCCAACAATCAAGGACTTGATTGTGCGAGTTAGTTTCAATTTTATTGCCGACGAAGAAATCTTCTTCGTCTCTCCTCGAGGAAACGCACGCCGCTGGTCTAAAGTGAAACGCCCTGGTGATCCGACGAGTCAACGTCCTCCCAGTATCCTCATCCCCAGCATCCCGTTAGTAATCGATTTTCTTTGTTTTGTTTTTATTTTTCATCTTTTTTCTTTTATTTGATTTTATTTCACATGATTTCTTCTTCTTTTCAATTATCTTCTTTCATCGTCTTTTGTTTGCTTTACACTTTAAACCCTTCGATTGATCGCCTTTTTTGTTTCCTTTTTAATTCAATTTGACTTCATTCTTTTTTATTATAAATTATTAATCGATTGTCATTTTTCCTTTTATTCGATAAAATTCGTCAATTTTTAAATCAATTTGATTTATTGTTGGTGTTACACAGTCTTTTATTTTGGTCCTAATTTTATCATCATGTTTTCGAACCTGTGCTTTAGATTAAATTCTTTTTTTTTTGCTTTTGAACAGTGGTTTCTGAAATAAGCTTACATCAATATATATATGTAGATCATTTTTTTTACCCCTCGTTTGACTTTATGCAGTTTTTAATATAATCGACCTTTATTGTTTCCTCTTCATCAATTTTATTTTTTTGTTTTTCTTGTTAACTATTAATTTATCAGTTTCATTTTATTTGATATGTTTTTTTTTTATTTTCTGGTTGTCAGTCGATCATCTTTCGTTTGGTTTTCTTTTACTCGACCGTCGTTATCATTCATGTTTTGTTTTTCTTTTCTCTCATTCGACTTTATTTTACTTTTTAATTATTAACTGATCGTCTTTTCTTTAATGTTTATAGATTCGAATTTTACAAACACTTTATTTTCGTCCTGTCTTCATCTTTTGTTATTGTAGTATTCGATTTGACTATATTTTAGAAACATTGCCATCGCAATTGATTGTCTTTTTTGTTCGATTGACGATCGTGATTGGCGGTCGCCCGCTCCTAAGGCCGCCGCTGGTGACAAACGTTCATATTTTTTTTGTTCAACGGTCACTGTGTGTTTTTGTCAAAATTCTTAATCAGTAGAAAGAATGTGACCACGCGGCAACATTTTCTTCTTTTTTTCTATTGCTTATTTCAGTCGCACCTTAAAGTTTTCGGGGACGCCCTGTATAACAACACTGTACATTTTTGTTTAATACCTATCTTGCTTTTGTGTAAAATATTTAATTGCTTTTTAATTTTTTTATTTCTTGTTACGTGCTTATCATGTGCTTCTAAATTCATTCTTTTTTTAAATAAATGTTTATTGCCTTTTTTACTGCATTTATAAAATGAAATAATACTCCTTAGAATTTTTTGGAAACGGCATTACCTTTTCATGTGCCTTATATTTCTTCGCTCTGAATTTTTTCCTCTTAAAGAAAAATTTTTAATAATTGAAATCACTAGGCATAAATAAAATTTAAAAAAATAAGACAAGCGTCTTAAAGGTCTTAAAAAAATAAGACAAATTATTAAAAAAAAAATAAGACAAATGTCTCATTTTGTTTTAATCTCCGCTTTATTTGAATCGTTGAGTGCATAATCGTGTGCAGTTCAAGTTTATTGTGTTGAGGAAACGACAAATAACTTTCTCTCTAGATTTTAGTTTTAGGTAATTATTGACTGCAGGAGGCTTCAAATATCCTTATCTGAAAGAATTTTAAGTCATTGATGCGCATAAAATAAAAATCTAGAAAGTTATTTGTTGTTTTTCTTAACGCAGCGAATTTGGACTGAACACGGTTATGCACTCGTCGATTCATTCATTTATTGTACTTTTATTTGAAACACACAATACAGAAAACGCTGAAGTATGTTAGTACAGTTAGTGTAAGTAGTTAGTTTTAGTTTTATTGCCGACGAAGAAATCTTCTTCGTCTCTCCTCGAGGAAACGCACGCCGCTGGTCTAAAGTGAAACGCCCTGGAGATCCGAGGAGTCAACGTCCTCCCAGTATCCTCATCCCCAGCATCCCGTTAGTAATCGATTTTCTTTGTTTTGTTTTTATTTTTCATATTTTTTCTTTTGTTTGATTTTATTTGATATGATTCCTTCTTCTTTTCAATTATCTTCTTTCATCGTCTTTCGTTCGCTTTACACTTTAATCCCTTCGATTGATCGCCGTTTTTGTTTCCTTTTTAATTCAATTTGACTTCATTCTTTGTTTTTTTTTTATAAATGATTAATTGATTGTCATTTTTCCTTTTATGCGATAAAATTCGTCAATTTTTAAATCAATTTGATTTATTGTGAGTGTTGCACAATCTTTTATTTTGGTCCTAATTTTATCATCATGTTTTCGTACTTGTGCTTTGGATTCAATTTTTTTTTGCTGTTGAACAGTGGTCTCTGAAATAAGCTTACATCAATATATAGGTAGATCATTTATTTATTTTTACCCCTCGTTTGACTTTATGCAGTTTTTAATATAATCGACCTTTATTGTTTCTTTTCATCAATTTCATTGTTTTTTGTTTTTCTTGTTAACTATTAATTTATCATTTTCATTTTATTTGATATGATTTTTTTTCATTTTCTGGTTATCAGTCGATCGTCTTTTGTTTAGTTTTCTTTTACTCGACCGTCGTCATCATTCTTGTTTTGTTTTTCTTTTCTCTCATTCGACTTTATTTTATTTTCTAATAATTAACTGATCGTCTTTTTCTTTAATGTTTACACATTCTAATTTTACAAACACTTTATTTTCGTCCTTCCTATCTTGATCTTTTGTTATTGTTTTATTCAATTTGACTATATTTTAGAAACATTTCCATCTCAATTGATCGCCTTTTTTTGTTCGAGTTGACGATCGTGATTGGCGGTCGCCCGCTCCTAAGGCCGCCGCTGGTGGCAAACGTTCATATTTTTTTTGTTCAACGGTCACTGTGTGTTTTTGTCAAAATTCTTAATCAGTAGAATGTGACCAAGCGGCAACATTTCCTTTTTTCCATTGCTTATTTCAGTCGCACCTTAAAGTTTTCGGGGACGCCCTGTATAACATCGCTGCACATTTTTGTGTTTAATACCTATCTTGCTTTTGTGTAAAATATTTAATTGCTTTTTAATTATTTTATTTCGCGTTGCGTGCCTATCATGTACTTCTAAATTCATTGTCTGCGAATTACCTTTTTTTTTTTTTAAATAAATGTTTATTGCCTTTTTTTACTGCATTTATAAAATGAAATAATACTCCTTAGAATTTTGTGAAAACGGCATTACCTTTTCATGTGCCTTATATTTCATCGCTCTGAATTTTTTCCTCTTAAAGAAAAATTTTTAATAATTGAAATCACAAGGCATAAATAAAATTAAAAAAATAAGACAAGCGTCTTAAAGGTCTTAAAAAATAAGACAAATTATTAAAAAAAAATTAAGACAAATGTCTCATTTTGTTTTAATCTCTGCTTTATTTGAATCGTTGAGTGCATAATCGTGTGCAGTTCAAGTTTATTGTGTTGAGGAAACGACAAATAACTTTCTCTCTAGATTTTAGTTTTAGGTAATTATTGACTGCAGGAGGCTTCAAATATCCTTATCTGAAAGAATTTTAAGTCATTGATGCGCATAAAATAAAAATCTAGAAAGTTATTTGTTGTTTTTCTTAACGCAGCGAATTTGGACTGAACACGGTTATGCACTCGTCGATTCATTCATTTATTGTACTTTTATTTGAAACACACAATACAGAAAACGCTGAAGTATGTTAGTACAGTTAGTGTAAGTAGTTAGTTTTAGTTTTATTGCCGACGAAGAAATCTTCTTCGTCTCTCCTCGAGGAAACGCACGCCGCTGGTCTAAAGTGAAACGCCCTGGAGATCCGAGGAGTCAACGTCCTCCCAGTATCCTCATCCCCAGCATCCCGTTAGTAATCGATTTTCTTTGTTTTGTTTTTATTTTTCATATTTTTTCTTTTGTTTGATTTTATTTGATATGATTCCTTCTTCTTTTCAATTATCTTCTTTTATCGTCTTTTGTTTGCGTTACACACTTTAATCCCTTCGATTGATCGCCGTTTTTGTTTCCTTTTTAATTCAATTTGACTTCATTCTTTTTTTTTATAAATGATTAATTGATTGTCATTTTTCCTTTTATTCGATAAAATTCGTCAATTTTTAAATCAATTTGATTTATTGTTAGTGTTACACAATCTTTTATTTTGGTCCTAATTTTATCATCATGTTTTCGAACCTGTGTTTTAGATTAAATTCTTTTTTTTTTGCTGTTGAACAATGGTCTCTGAAATAAGCTTACATCAATATATAGGTAGATCATTTATTTTTTTGTACCCCTCGTTTGACTTTATGCAGTTTTTAATATAATCGACCTTTATTGTTTCTTTTCATCAATTTTATTTTTTTGTTTTTCTTGTGAACTATTAATTTATCAGTTTCATTTTATTTGATATGATTTTTTTTTTGTTTTCTGGTTGTCAGTCGATCATCTTTTGTTTGGTTTTCTTTTACTCGACCGTCGTTATCATTCTTGTCTTGTTTTTCTTTTCTCTCATTCGACTCTATTTTATTTTTTAATTATTAACTGATCGTCTTTTTCTTTAATGTTTACAGATTCGAATTTTACAAACACTTTATTTTCGTCCTGTCTTCACCTTTCGTTATTGTTTTATTCGATTTGACTATATTTTAGAAACATTTCCATCTCAATTGATCGTCTTTTTTTGTTCGAGTTGACGATCGTGATTGGCGGTCGCCCGCTCCTAAGGCCGCCGCTGGTGGCAAACGTTCATATTTTTTTTGTTCAACGGTCACTGTGTGTTTTTGTCAAAATTCTTAATCAGTAGAATGTGACCAAGCGGCAACATTTCCTTTTTTCCATTGCTTATTTCAGTCGCACCTTAAAGTTTTCGGGAACGCCCTGTATAACATCACTGCACATTTTTGTTTAATACCTATCTTTCTTTTGTGTAAAATACTTAATTGCTTTTTAATTATTTTATTTCGCGTTGCGTGCTTATCATGTGCTTCTAAATTCATTGTCTGCGAACTACCCTTTTTTTTTAAATAAATGTTTATTGCCTTTTTTTACTGCATGTATAAAATAAAATAATACTCCTTAGAATTTTGTGGAAATCGCATTACCTTTTCATGTGCCTTATATTTCATCGCTCTGAATTTTTTCCTCTTTAAGAAATTTTTAATAATTGAAATCACAAACGTCTTAAAGGTCTTAAAAATAAGACAAATTATTAAAAAAAAATAAGACAAATGTCTCATTTTGTTTTAATCTCCGCTTTATTTGGATCGTTGTGTGCATAATCGTGTTCAGTCCAAGTTTATTGTGTTGAGGAAACGACAAATAACTTTCTCTCTAGATTTTAGTTTAGGTAATTATTGACTGCAGGAGGAGAGTTATTTGTTGTTTTTCTTAACGCAGCGTATTTGGACTGAACACGGTTATGCACTCGTCGATTTATTTATTTATTGTACTTAGTGAGAATGATAAATACTTATTTGAAACACACAAGACAGAAGACGCTAAAGTAAGTTAGTGTAAGTAGTTAATTTCAGTTTTATTGCCGAAGCAGAAATCTTCTTCGTCTCTCCTCGAGGAAACGCATGCTATACATCATGTTTTTAATTCGGAGGAGTACTTTGATATTTTGGCGCTTGAAACGAGCTTTATCATTGGCTACACGAACTTTATCATTGGCCTAAGAAGCTTTGTCATACGTCAAACCAGTTTTGTCATTGGTCAGTTTCGACCAGCTACCAATGACAAGCTTTTTGACGTGCGACTTGACTGACTTGTTTTCGAAACTGGAAAACGATTTGGTCGACAAATTGGGAAACACAATTACTGACGAAAGGGGGGGAGGGAAAAGACTGTAAGAACAACAAAAAGAAAAGAAAAACAAAAGGAAGAAGCTAAGGAACCGTATCTACAAGTTAAAACAAGCAAAAAAAAAGCAAAACAAAAAGAAACAAGCGACGCGGTCATACACGGTGGACGAAGAAACGCAACAGCAGGAATTCAACAAAGACCAACCAAAAAAAAAAAAAAAACGCCGGCGTAAACGCACGAAAGGTTAGTGTTCGATGTAAATAAGCAAAAGAAAAATCAAATAAAAAAACAAGAGAGGGGCGAGAGCTAAAGGAACGAAAGCCAAATCGACGATTCTTCAACGAAATTTCCAAACTTTTGAAAATCGCAAGACGGCAATAAGCGAGACAGCGAATACTGGACGTCAAAAAAACAAAAGAAAAAACCAACCAAAAAAAAAAAAACAATGTACAAAAATGCTGTGAAATTAAATACAAAACGAACCGAAAAGCAAGGTCACTTAAGGCCAGTCTGGAAGTTTAACGCATGAGATCACCAACAGTCAAGATTTCATTTGTCATTTAGGTTTTTTAAATAAACAAATGATAGCTTTGTTCGACAACTGACATTAATAGTAGGCGATTTAAAAACGTGGCAACACGGCTAGCCATATAATAAAATAAATGTATTCAGTGATACACCAGAAAAAATAAAATAAAAACAAAAAAAAAGAATGCTTGCTTCCTTGGAATTCGTCGACGTGGTGGTAAAAATCACCTTGCGTTGAATTATCTGCCACTTAAACCATCCAATTAAACAAATGACGACGTTGGTGTTTTAAAGCAGCTTCGATAAAACGTTGAAATCGAATCTAAACCGAAGAGAGAAAGAGGTAACGCGTCAAAAGCGCCGCTAATTACCAGATTTAACAAACATACCTGTTTAAATTTGAACAGTTCGCTTTTTAGCGCCAAAATTTCAAAGTATTCCTGCGAATTAAAAAAGAATGTATAGTCTAAAGTGATCCGAGGAGGGGTAGGCAATTGCGGCGCGGCGAGTTCTTCCTTGAAAACTGGGAGTACATGATAGATCAAGCAACGTCCTCCCTGCATCCTCATCCCCCCGCGCACCCCGTTAGCGGGGTTAATGCGTTGTAAATTGCAACACGCCGCAAATCCCGGTTACTTACCACCACTGTCAAGTTATAAAGTTTCCGCCGCGCCCGCCTTCTTTCATCAATCTTTTCTTGTCCGAACGTCCGAACCGCGTGAAATTGCGACGGCGGCGGCGGACTCAATTCCGGCCACATCTGGAATGGCAGAAGACATTTGCAGCTGACATTTCTGCGACGATGACGTTAATAACAAAAAAAAAACCAGATGCAACTTGACCGGGGGCGAGAAAAATCCCAGCTATAAGATATACCACAGGACTTCGATTCGTTTTAATTATTGAGCAATTTGAGTAACTTTTTTAGCTTCACGCCAAGCTGGCGTGAAGCTGAAAAAAACTAAAACGACAAAAAAAAATTGGGAATCCTTGTTTTGTTCTAAATGGAAACGGCATTGAATTATGTAAGCACCTTCTAATCAAATCCTCCCATTACATGATTAAGTAGTAATTTGGCTTTTTTGTTTTCCCTTGCCGGCTTGAATTAGGGCGGGGTGATTCCCCCGGCAACCAAATTAACTGCGACAGACGTCCAAGCGAATCGAGCTTATTAAACACGACGATTCGCATCTAATTTAACCGCCGCCGGAAGTACGGTACAATTTACCGCCTAATTACGAGGAGCCCACGCACATCCCGATGTATACAACGGGAATACGACGAGGAGGACGCGGGCTAATGAATAGGTGAATTCCGCGGGCCCAAAGCAACTTTCCCCCCTTGCTCCAGAGTGGGGCCGAACAGACGGCCTCGATAATTGCTTGCAAGCGCCGCCGTGTTATTCGATGACTTGGGGGTTATATATTATACGTATGTACAGGATGACCCACATTGACTTTAGCTACGCCTTACGTCCAGCCTTGGCCAGATATAAGCGTGACCTCCCCAGATATAGCAGACGTCCCCATTCCGAGGGAGGTGGACCGGAAAAATCGGAAGCCATGAGGATTTTATAATTGCACTCGCGAAGGTTGCATGTTCCACATTTTCATCAACCCCCTCCCAACACATCAGAGATGTTACTACATCACGTATTGATTACATTTTTCCTTCCCTTCGATAAATACAGCGTACGAACCTTTAAGCGAGGCGCAAACCAGAGCAGAAACTCGCGCGGTGGCGGTCGCAGTGGCGAATTTGTAAGTTCTTCTTCTTCACGACGCTTTAATCTCTTGTTGACTGAATGAATTCAACTTATCTTAAAAATCGAATATTTCCGCGATGCATTGTATCTACTACTGTTCGTTTGTAAGCTACGCGCGTGATTAAATTAAATTCCAATGTATCCAAAGTCCATTTGCACTTTCGGAAACACGAAATTTCTCCGAGAATATTTTTTGGTTAAAAAAAAAATAATAGATAATAAGAGGTAACGTAGTCAACTAACATGAAAATTGCCGGTGGCGTTTGACCTTTCACTTTCATTAAGATCGAAAAAAAAAATCAAATATCATCTCAAAAAAAAGAGACTTCACGAGCGTTGCGTTCATTACGCAATATGAAGTTTTGAATTCAATATCCGGCGCGTAATGAAACGGAAGCGACGTTAAAGCGACTGCTTTTAGATCTGCTATTAATTAAGGTGAAGATAAAGCGACCGTATCCTGCTGTAGATGACACGAATTGAAAAATAATAAATTTTCTTCTGCAGGTACTCGTATATACATTCAAGTTATTAAGCGTAAGCAAAGAGATGGTTAACTGTAGCATCAAAGAACCGGGAAATATTTACATGTGACCATAAAACACAAGAGCCATTTGCAGTATTTGTTAGTCGAAGGGTCAAAGTGTTTCTTATAAAAATATTATTTTCAAAATAAAAAAAAAAAATCGGTTTGTTAACTTTTGTTCATTGGAGATACACGCGGCACGCAGCGAGCGTAGAAAAACGAGATCGAGTGGCCGGAAACCGCAATAATACCCTCCAATTTCTGCACTTAATTAAGGACATTTTTTGCATATCAATATTGCCCCCAAATTTCTGCACTCAATTAAGGATAATTTTTGCATAATAGGAAACGCAACATCACTTACGTAAAAACCCAAGCAGGAGAAACTGTTTAAATAAAGCGAGGGCGTACAAGAAGTCAATATTCCGAATCCTTCGAGCCCTGAACTAATTACACGTCGCGTTCCTCGTCGAAGGACGTTCATTTTATTTTTTTTAAAGCAGTCAATTCGCGGGTGTTTGTTTTTGTTTCTTCTTGGTGATCAAATCAGCCGATTTTATTAATTTAATTTAAACTCTGCGTTTCAAGTGAGTCGACGTTCGTGAGTTGAAAGAAAAATTCGTTTAAACGCATAAAGGGAAGGCTTCTTTTTGATTTTATACTGAATATTCGCCTTTCTCTCCCAAATTATTATTTTTTTCTCTCTCTCAATTTGACGAGAGTGAATTGACCAATCAGATGAATCTTCAGGAGGTCGGATTTGATGTGATTCGTGAACCATATCCGAAAAACAGAGCTTATAACAACAGCAGCGCTTCCATCGAAGTTGCGGTTCGAAATAAATCGGCCATCGTTAGTTTTTTGCGCACGTGTTTCGAAACACCTTGCGTAATTTTCGTGTGATTCTTTCTGGCACCATTGATTTCGATAAAATCGTAGTAAACACTTTCAGTTTCAGTTCCAGTAGGTCCTGGAAGCCGAAAGTAACAATTTTCTATTAAATCGTTTTTTTTTCTAAATATGTTACGTTCATTTTTTTGGTCCTGAAGGAGTCTTCGATGCGACTTCGGCCTTTTGCCGTGAGATCGCGCATCACGCTCCGCTTTGAGGCAAGGTTGCGTCGCGCTGTGTTAGAAGTTTAAATGGACCCCCGTTTTTTCCGGGTGCAGTCACCTCGAGTTAGTCTCCCCGTCTGGTTTTGTTCAGTTTAATCATACCCGATTTTATTAATTTAATTCAAACTCTGCGTTTCGAGAGAGTCGCAGTTGGTGAGTTGAAAGAAACATACATTTTACGCATAAAGGAGAGCTATCTTCTTATGCAGGCTTCTATCAGATGAATCTTCAGGAGGTCAGATTTGTTGTGATTCGTGAACCATATCCGAAAAGCAGTGCTTGCAACAACAGCAGCGCTGCCATCGAAGTTGCGGTTCGGAATAAATCGGCCATCGTTAGTTTTTTGCGCACGTGTTTCGAAACACCTTGCGTAATTTTCGTGTGATTCTTTCTGCACCATTGATTTCGATAAAATCGTAGTAAACACTTTCGGTTTCAGTTCCAGTCGGTCCTGGAAGCCAAAAGTAACAATTTTCTATTAAATAGTTTTTTTTTTTAATTGTTACGTTCTTTTTTTTGGTCCTGAAGGAGTCTTCGATGCGACTTCGGCCTTTCGCCGTGAGATCGCGCGTCACGCTCCGCTTTGAGGCAAGCTTGCGTCGCGCTGTGTTAGAAGTTTAAATGGACCCCCGTTTTTTCCGGGTGCAGTCACCTCGAGTTAGTCTCCCCGTTTGGTTTTGTTCAGTTTAATCATACCCGATTTTATTAATTTAATTCAAACTCTGCGTTTCGAGAGAGTCGGAGTTGGTGAGTTGAAAGAAACATACATTTTACGCATAAAGGAGAGCTATCTTCTTACGCAGGCTTCTTTTTGATTTTATTCTGAATGTTCGCCTTTCTCTCTCAAACCATTTTTCCTTTCTCTCAATTTAAATAATTTTAATTTAATTGACCAATCAGATGAATCTTCAGGAGGTCAGATTTGATGTGATTCGTGAACCATATCCGAAAAGCTGAGTTTACAACAACAGCAGCGCTTCCATCGAAGTTGCGGTTCGAAATAAGTCGGCCATCGTTAGTCTTTTGCGCACGTGTTTCGAAACACCTTGCGTAATTTTCGTGTGATTCTTTCTGGCACCATTGGTTTCGATAAAATCGTACTAAACACTTTCAGTTTCAGTTCCAGTCGGTCCTGGAAGCCAAAAGTAACAATTTTCTATTAAATGGTTTTTTTTTTTTAATTATGTTACGTTCTTTTTTTTGGTCCTGTAGGAGTCTTCGAAGCGACTTCGGCCTTTTGCCGTGAGATCGCGTATAACGCTCCGTTTTGAGGCAAGCTTGCGTCGCGCTGTGTTAGAAGTTTAAATTGACCCCGTTTTTTTCGGGTGCAGTCACCGCGTTTGCTTTTGTTCAAGGTCAACTGAATTAAACCTAAATGCGCCTAAAGCAAACTTCAAATCAAAAAAAAAAAAAAATAAGAAATGAACATGGCATATTTAGGTTGAGACAGTTGAACCAGTTTCATTTCGTAGTGCTATACTCTTCTGTGGCTGGCACATGGGTTGAGTTGACCTTGAGATTTTATATTTGTTTATTTCTTTAGTTATTCCGGCATATTTAGGTCCAAACAGTTGAACCAGCTTAGTTAGATTGGGTTCAGCTGGGTTGGGTGGACCTTGAGAGGTGTTTCTTCTCTTCCGGGGCCGGCACATGAAAGGGCCCGCAGACGTTAAAAGCCAATTGGCCGGGGCTAAAAGCTACACAGCCAAAAAGAAAAGATTATTAACTTTCTTGTGTTTGAAAAATTTAAAAATCTAGTTTAGAAATTTGCTGCAGCTGAATCATTCTTCATTATTATGTACTTGCTTGCAATTTCAATAAGTAACTTAAGTTCGGTGAAACCCTGTACAGTGACGAAAAGTAACGGAGAAATTTATTTATTTTTATTCTTGCAAATACTGCCTTTCAGGGAATCATAAATTGACATAATTTCAAATCATTATCAAATACATCATCAAGTTTGTTGTACGTCTAGGCGAGACGCCGTGTTAAAGTCTTCTGTACTATTAGAGTTCCTACAAATGACTCGAGCTCGGAAATGCCTTGTATTAATTAATTCTTTGATAAAAAGCAAAGTAGTTTCGTATCTGATTCAATTTTTTTGTTTTTTTTTTTTTCGCAAAACCCTGTACATATAATAATAATAATAATAATATCTTTTTATTTCGTTCCTGTACATATTACATATATTAGACATTAGAAATAAAAAATTAATAACACAAGAGCGAAATAACTCAAGGTGGTGTTCAGAAACACTCTATAAATAGAGATACTGATCTTCCACACGACCTTGGCTAAAACAAATCTAATAGTATGCGCTGTAAATTGGGTGAAACAATAGATAAAGATAATATTGGGTTAAGCAATTTACCTATAAACATGAATAATAAACATGAATAATAAGCGTGTACATATCAATGTATTATCTACTACCACCTTGGTGAAGACTTTTTGTTTGTTCTTGTAGAAGTCGCTTACGAATATGAAATTTAAACGTGGATGGCGAAAGTTGCTTAAAAATAACATTAAGGGCATTATACTGTTTCGCTACATTGTATGTAAAACTTCGTTCAAAAAGCGCCGTTTTATGAACTGGTGGTGTAAGAAGATTTCTAAATCGGACATGCACATTGTGAACATCGGTCCGAAATGTTATTTTATTATATAAATATTGTGGCGTTTTTGTAGTTATAATTTTGTGATACAAGGTGAGACAATGCAGTGTGCGCCGATTCGCCATATTCAACCACTTAAGATCTTGCAATTTGTGTGATACATGCTGTCCTTTTCTTATGCCATAAATCAGCCTAATACAACAATTTTGTATTAATTGAATTCTACGAGAAGAAACAGAATCCAAGCAGTGATGAAAGACTACATCGGCGAAATTAAACTGTGATAAAACTAATGTATCTGACAGTAAAATTTTAACTTTTAAATTCAAAAAGGATCTGCAACCGTATAACAGTTTTAGCATTCCATAAGATTTACGAATACAAAAGTTAACATGTTCCTTAAATCTAAGATTATAATCCAAATAAAGGCCAAGGTTATATTTGCTGTCAACCAGAGGAAGACTTGTATTATTTATGTGCACTTTTAAATTTTGAGCAATTTCACTTCTGTTTTTAGACCTGTCAAACAGCATTACTGCAGACTTCTCTGGATTTATTTTAAGTGAATGTTTTTCAGCAACATTGATAAGAGCATTTAAGTCTTCATTGAGTATATTACAAGCATTTTTAACACCATCAATACTGAAAGAAAGGTACAGTTGCGTGTCATCAGCATAATTGTGCAGTTTGCAATGAGTTAATGATGAGCTGAAATTAGATATATACAGTGCAAATAATAATGGACCGATTATCGAACCCTGTGGTACACCAAACTGTAATTGACGTAATTGAGATTGGCTACTCTGTAGTTTGACAAACTGAAAGCGATTTGCTAAATAACTTTTAATTAATTCCACCGCAGATGATGCAAATCCTATGTAAATGAGAACAGCGAAAAGGACATCGTGGTTGATGGTGTCAAACGCCTTTGAGAAATCAAGTAATATTAAAACAGATATTTTAGATGAATCAGCAGCAGTAAGTATATCATCTATTATGTGAAGAAGTGCTGTAGAGCAACTGTGCCCATGCCTGAATCCAGATTGATTTTTTGGAAATAAGTCATACATATTTAGATATTCGCGAATTTGTTTGTCCATTATCTTTTCAAGTATCTTCGACATTGTTGGTAATATACTTATCGGTCTTAAGTCTTTCAGACTGGCTGGATGATTTACTTTTGGAGTTGGTAGCACACAAGAAATTTTCCAGTTAGCGGGAAAAACGTTTTCACGTAAGCAATAGTTGATCAAATGTGTTAAATAAGGCAATATAGTTGGACAACATAGATCAAGCATTTTCAAGTTAATGTTGTCAATTCCAGTTGCCTGTGAGGTTAAACTGTTGAGTATTTTATATATAAAATCCTCTGTAACCTCCTGAAATTTGAAACGATCAACAACGTGCGGGTGTGTAGAGTCGTTATAAAACTGCACTAAATCTTGGTCTACATTGATCATACCATGTGCATGTATGCCATCAACAAAGTAGTTGTTAATTTCATCTGCAGTGCCTAATTCTTCAGGGTGACATATATTATTCGCTTTTTTACCACTTAAAATATTTAATTTTTTTACTGTGTTCCAGACATGTTTTATGTTACCCTGCTCAAATTGACTAGACAAAAATACTTTCTTTTCATTTCTACAGGCCGTTGTGGTATAATTTCTAAGCTCTTTGTAAGACGACCAATGTTCAGGTAATTTTGTTCTTTTAAATTTTTTCAGTGCATCATCACGCAACTTGAAAAGCAGTTTTATGTTATCTGTCATCCAAGGAGCATAATTGTTTGTAATATGTACTGTTTTGTACGGGGCAAAGAAATCAAAAATGTCCAAAATCAAATGATTAAAAGTTTGAACTTTATAATCGATGTCATCACATAAATAGATTAGTCCTAAAGGTAATATTCGTAGCGCTTGCTGAAATTCAGAGTAACTAAATCCGGAATAATCTCTAACCATTTTAACAACTGGCTCAACATTAGTAATTGTGATGTTAATATGACAATATACAGCTTCATGATCTGAAAGACCGTGTAATGACAAAATTCCAGCAGAGCTGATTTTACAGTCACCAGAGCAAATTATTAAATCTAATAAAGAACATGATTTCTCAGATATTCTTGTGGGTTCTTTAATTATTTGTGTCATATCAAAAGAGTCTAATAATTCAACAAATTTTTGAGTGGTTGAATTCCCGAAATCAAGCATATTAATATTAGCGTCACCCACGCACACTACAAAATCAGACTCGGGTATCAACACAGATAAGGTCTCCTCAAAAATACGTAAGAAATCTGGCGCAGACTTGTTAGGTGGTCTGTAGATAACTCCAACGCTAATTTTCTGCTGACCGTAATTTACGCGCAGCCAAAGTTGTTCGAGATTATCTACTTTCCTAAAATTAACAACTGTATACTTACATTTAAGTTTGATAAACAAACATACGCCTCCACCTCGTTTATCTCTGTCAATTCTTACCAAATTGTACCCGTCTAGCTCAATCAGCCTATTATCAATTCTATTATCCAACCATGTTTCACTGACGGCAATAATGTCACAATCAAGTGGAAGAACGAAATTTTTGAATTCTGGAAGCTTCGCCACCAAAGATCGGGCATTGATATGTACAACACGTAATACAGACATTTAATTTAACATAATATGATAGTAGTAATTGTAAATAATGTTTACTGAAAATATGGTAATTGCAGATTTTTCTTTTCTTTTTTTTTTTTTTTTGTAGACAAAATAAACGAAATTATTGTTTACTCAGTAGTGTACAAAACACCTAATAATAACACCGGGATTTGTATTAAAAACTAAATAAATTATTGATTCACAAAATGAACGTTTTTTGTATTAAACCCAAATATGTTTCGAAATTTTTTCTGAGCAGTTATTTAGACATTAAATCGTCCAATTCCTCCTGGTGGGCCACGATATTTACGACATCGTTCGTCTTAACAAAAATTCTTCCATCAGTAGTCCAAACGTTTTTGCTTCCGAATTTACCTGCAGCGGTTTTCACGAGAGACAATCTTGTTGCAGTAAGGTCTTCCTTTATGATAATAGTAGTTGATTTTAAATTCTTTTTTGCATTGTAAACAAGTTTCCTTTTTTGATAGCTCAGGAATTTCACAATTATTGGTCGGCTTTTGTTTCTTTCGCCGTTCATATCAGCCTGCTTTTTACCAGTACGGTGCGCTCGCTCGATATCTTGTCCATCAATTTCTACCTTGAGTTTGTTATTAAAAATATGTAATATAGTATCATACACATTTTCGTTGGACAGTTCCTTTACGCCCAAAATACGTAAGCAGTTCCGCCGAGAATACTGTTCTTGTTTATCACAGGAGGTTTTTAATGTATGTACTTCTTTGCGCAACTTTCTGTTTTCGTCTTCTAAATTTTCGATTTTATTTTCCAGTAGTCGTATGTCCTTGTCTATTATTTCACGCACGGATTTCGTTAATTTTGACGAAAGAAACTCCAGAAAATCATCACTTTGGAACATTTTTGTTATGCTTGACTTTATAATTTCTTGAATGTCTTCAGTTTGATCTCGTGTGAAAGGCATTTTTTAATGCTTGTTTCCAGCTTAGTTAAGTTTTAATACACCACACAGGATTAATTTATATTAATTAAACTGCACAGAAAACCTTCGCACATCTAACCGCTGTGAGCGCTCATACTCGAATATATAATTTATATTCAAACTCGATGTTCTCTTTTACAATCCTGAATTTTGAAAACAATTCGAAACCGGCAGTACATACGAAGCAAGGTAAGCTCATGCAAAAATATTATAAAAAAAAAATTGTGTTATAGTGAAATATCTTTTTTTCTTGACAATGCGAACGACAGGGAAGGTTAACGAAATCCGCGCACCCCGAACACAGAGCTACAGATAAATAACTCATTATCTCTTTTCCCAGGGGTCCTACGAAATTACTTTCCACTCTGTTTAATTTGTCGTCCTTTAATTTAAACGTCCTGCCCACCTCTTACAATTACGACGGCGGCCGAAATTCAAAAGACTTCCGAGGGCCGGCCGACTTCTTTTCACACCCCCACATGCTTTAATCACGTAAACACCCCGCAATCGATGATAGATTTGTCGATGGGACGCCTCGTCGAGCTTTCGAAAACACAGCAAAGCAACGAAAGAGGATGGCGGGGGGGGGGGGGAGGCAGGCGGATTTTCAGCTAATTAAAATAATAATAAGAAAATTAATTTCGCGTGAGCGGCTTCCACACAATGTGTAATTTAGTTATTAATAATAATAATAATGATGTAATCATGAAACCGTCAAGAAGTGAGCTTACCGGGGGCTGTAAGTAAACTGTTAATAAAATTTAACTTAATTAGTAGTTGAAGTTGTCGTGTGTATAAATTAGAGCGCGTAAAATAAATGTTTGTGGTGCTCGTCGGTATAATGCGTGATTGAAGGGCGTAAAATAATCGACGTCTTATTGTGGTCATAAATTGGAAGCCCCTAAGAATAACTTCGCAATGGGATTCTCGGTTTCAAAAGCTTAAAGGAATTATCAGGCGTTCTGACGACTCCTTTATAAGAATAATAAATTTTCCATGTTTTACTTGTTACGATTAGATGTGTGTGGATGAATTGCTGGAACGATTTTTTTAAAGCTGTTTGTAAAGTTATTGAGATTATTATTGGTTATGAATCGAAATCTATTCACTACTAACCAACAACCAGTGGCACCAAACCCTTAAGGTCAGCTTAACTTTAAGCGCTGCTTAGACTATGACTCACGGTAGCGTCACGTAACTGCGAATGCCCTATTGTAAGCAATACTTAAATTTAAGCTCCGCTTAAGTGCTTGGTGCAATTGGCCATAAGACTTTAATGTTCAATTATATTGAAACGCACTATACATTTTAAAATCACTTAATTTTTAAATATTGGATTCGACGGGCGATGTAAATGTGAATTCTCTGTTTTTAATTGGAACGTTGGGTGTATTGTTTCTTTTCATTTTGATTTCGCTCTTTCAAAATAAAGAGGCGCGCCGAGCTTTTCGCCTTGAAAGCTCCGGATGAAATAATAAGCCGTGCACCCCGCGAAAAAACACGCACGCCAACATAAATCAAACCGAAGTAGTGACTTGCACAAGCAAGAAGCAATAAAAGAAACGGTTGTTTATAATTATCGTCGGAAATCGTCCTAAAATCGGGGGTTCCCGTATAAACACGTCGTTACCGCGACTTTTTTTTTTCTTTTCCCTGCCCGTTTGCATAACGAGGTATAAATTTTTATTTAGTTAAAACGTGCCGATCAAAAATTACTACTGCGAGGTAAACAATGAACTTAATACAATATTCTTTGCAGGCAGCGAGCGGAACATAAAAGCCGCCACCCCTTCGCCGCCGCCGCCTGTGCAAGGATATTAGACAGCAGAATTTAAATTAGCGAACACGAAATAAAACAAATTAGCTTTCGACAGTAATAAACTCCGCGAAAATATTTAGGCCCCGGAGATTTTAAAGGACTCACAACACAACAAAGCACAGGATATTACACCCCACATTCCTTGCTCAGCTTATAAAATATCGTTTGGGTGGAGGGTGGGGGGTGGTTATGGAGAGAGGAGGAAAGTTCGTTCTTAATTGGCCTTGCCGCTAACAATTTCGTATTAATGATAATCTAAGATCAAAGCAGTCGGTCTCATTTTTTTAATTGTCACCTCTCTCTTTAGTTCGTCAACCCGAAACGAGGGTTTGGCCCACTCTGGAGAACTGAGAGGGCCTGCCCCCCCCAATCCGTAACTTACCGCGGCCCAGAAGTCAGGTCGCTAATCCTTCCGAAAACGAGATGGAAAATCAGAGTTGTGTAACGGTGCCCATTCAGTGAAGACGGCGTGGGATAACTTGAGAGATGTTACGGAAAAGGACGCCACCCAGCGGTGGTTAAGCAGAAACACACGGCCGGGAAGATGTGTTCTTAGACGTTCTCGTCAAGAGCTTGCATACCCCAAAAGGTGATGAAGGAACCTCCCTCCCTTCCCAAGGGTTGACAAACCTAAAATCGCTGAAAAGATGCCCAAAGAATGAACAATGTTCGTTGCGGCCAAAAGGCAGTTTATTCAAACAGGCAATCGTCATAGGCGATTTACAAACCCAAACAGGGGCGTTCGCCCAAAAAGAGAAAATAAAACCATTTGGCATGAATTTTTTTGCGCATCGATTGCATTTAGTTATTGTTTTTTTTTCTTCTTATGTTTCAGCTCTTCAATGCCGTCGCGGTAAGCCAAAAGTAACAATTTCCTATTAAATCGTTTTTTTCTTAAATTATGTTACGTTTTCTTTTTGGTCCTGAAAGAGTGAAATTCCAATCTTCGACGCGACTTCGGCCTTTTGCCGTGAGATCGCGTATGACACTCCGTTTTGAGGCAAGGTTGCGTCGCGCCGGGTCAGAAGTTTAAATGGACCCTTATGTTTCAGCTCTTCAATGCCATCGTGCTTTGTTCTTCGATTCCATTTTTTTTAAGGAAAGATTGCGCACTTTTTTGTAATTTTAAATTTCTTCACCTTTCATCATTTATTTGCTCGTTTTCTCTTATATTGATTAAATTTTCTTCTTCTCTTAGCTTTTGTTTGTTTCACTTAGGCTTCCGTATCTCAGTTTGATGGAATACATTTTCTTCTTTTTAGATGATTTTTTGGAAAGTGCGACAACCAGATCTGACTGAAAAATCAAAGGTATTGTATGTATTCCGATTGTTAGACGCTGGCGGTGTTACATTTTCTCTGTTTTTTTTTCCAGAAGAATCCGTTTCACCGCGGGGTATAAGACTGAGCTTTCCGTGTTTTCGTTTCGAGTAAGGCAGAACTCGTTCTTGTCTTAGAAATAACATCAAACAGCGCCGTTAATTATCGGATTAAACATACCTGTTTAAATTAAACAGTTCGTTTGGAATAAGATGCAAGTTCAGAAGACAGGACGAGTTACTCAACTTCCAGAAAATCTGCATTAATTGAATATTGCAACAATTCCCGACAAAACACTCACTTACACACACACACGTCGAACGTGTCGATGTCGATAATGGCGAGAAGATGCCGTTGTTCCAAGTACTTCTTTTATGATGTTTTTTTTTTGGAAGGTGGAACAAGAAAGAGCAAAGTTCGTTACGACCAAAAGGCAGTTTATTCAAGCAGGCAATCATCACAGGCGATTTACAAACCCAAACAGGAGGGTTCGGCCGTTTTCTTATTTACCAAAAAGCAACAAAAAAGAACAATGCCCAAAGTAGGGCAACCCTTGCTTCGGCTAGAGTACTCTGGCGTCTGCGCGCAATAGCGTAACATAAACTAAAACGGCAAGAACATTTTAATGTCCGCAAGAGCGCGTTATTTAAACACCGATGAGAAGGCGCCAAGAAGAGGGCCTAATTCAAAGTTCAAAAAGATCCTGCAAGTAATGAGGGGGCGTCGAATGGAGGACTTTCGAATCGAATCGAAACAGCGATGCAGACGCGTTCTTATAATAAAGAATTATTTAATTTAAAAAAAAATCGAATTCGATTTAAAATTCGATTTAAAAAACTATGCCAAAGAAATCAATGCAATTAAAAGATTAAAAAATAATGCAATTAAAAGAAAAAGAGAAAATAAAACCATTTGGCATGAATTTTTTTGCACATCGATTGCATTTAGTTATTGTTTTTTTTTCTTCTTATGTTTCAGCTCTTCAATGCCGTCGCGGTAAGCCAAAAGTAACAATTTCCTATTAAATCGTTTTTTTTTAAATTATGTTACGTTTTGTTTTTTGGTCCTGAAAGAGTGAGATTCCAATCTTCGATGCGACTTCGGCCTTTTGCCGTGAGATCGCGTATGACACTCCGTTTTGAGGCAAGGTTGCGTCGCGCTGTGTCACAAGTTTAAATGGACCCTTATGTTTCAGCTCTTCAATGCCATCGTGCTTTGTTCTTCGATTCCATTTTTTTTAAGGAAAGATTGCGCACTTTTTTGTAATTTTAAATTTCTTCACCTTTCATCATTTATTTGCTCGTTTTCTCTTATATTGATTAAATTTTCTTCTTCTCTTAGCTTTTGTTTGTTTCACTTAGGCTTCCGTATCTCAACTTGATGGAATACATTTTCTTCATTTTAGACGATTTCTTGGAAGGTGCAACAATCAGATTTGTGTGAAAATCTAAGGTATGCATTCCGATTGTTAGGCGTCGGCCGTGTTACATTTTCTTTGTTTTTTTTTGCAGAAGAATCCGTTTCACCGCGGCGTATAAGGCTGAATTTTCCGTGTTTTCGTTTCGAGTAAGGCAGAACTCGTTCTTGTCTTAGAAATAACGTCAAACAGCGTCGTAAATTATCGGATTAAACATACCCGTTTAATTTAAACAGTTCGTTTGGAATAAGATGCAACTTCAGAAGACACGATGAGTTACTCAACTTCCTGAAAATCTTTAATTAATTGAATCTTGCAACAATTCCCGAGGAAACACTCACTTACACACACACACACACGTCGAACGTGTCGATGTCGATAATGGCGAGAAGATGCCGTTGTTCCAAGTTCTTCTTTTCTGATGATATTTTTTGGAAATTGCAACAATCAGATTTGTGTGCAAATCTAAGGTATGAATTCGATTGTTAGGCGTCGGCCGTGTTACATTTCTTTGTTTTTTTCTTTGCAGCAGAATCCGTTTCAGCGCGGGGTATAAGACTGAGTTTTCTGTGTTTTCGTTGCGAGTAAGGCAGATCTCGTTCTTGTGGTTGTCTCAATGCTTTCTGAGCCACATTGAACAACAACGTACTTGCACCGACGACGCCGACGCTGCCGTGTGCACCGGTGTGAAGTTCGAGCACCCGAGTGAGGCGCTAGACGATAACATTTCATTTTGACCGCCTATGACGAGAAGGCACCAACGAACAGCTGCGACAGAAGTACAGTAACGCACCAGCACGTTTTCTTTTACCTATCGTATTTTATTCTTACGTAATTATTTTCGGCAGATTTTTGTGACTTTTAAGTCAAAGTTGATTTAGTTAATCTAAAATCTGAGTTAACGTTATATGACCTCAAGTCGACCCTGTCAAGGTCAGTACTGAACCTGAGTTGATTTAATTGTAGATAAGATATACTCCTCACCTAATATCATTATAATTATAAATTTGCGACGAGGATGCATTTTTTTGAATCAACTTTTAATATTGCGCAGTGCATTTACTTTATTTGTCGAGTATTTATTTATGACGTGCCGTATGAATTATTTAAATATCAATCCTCGTCGTTACCACCGACGTTCTAAACAACTTTAAAAAGTACATTATTCATTCGGTTATTTAATATTAAATAAATCAGTCCGCTCGCTCCCGCGAGACGGAAATTTCGTTCGGAGATTATAACGCAAATAATCAGCGGCGCGCTGGATGATGAGAACACCCCCGCGTTTTTTTTTGTCGCTTTTGGTTTAGTATTCAATCAGAATTCGGCGAGTGACAGTGACAAATGACGAATTTGTTGACATTCCCCCCCCCACTCAATGGGCGAGATAACTGGGAACCATTGATTTCAAACTTTCCACTCGAAGAATTTAATGTGATTACCGTTTGTTTCTCTTCGCGTAATAATACCAAACAGGATTCAAAAAAAAAAAAAAAACAAAAAGAATACTCCTAATATAATTTACTTATTTCTGTTTGGATTGGAGCAAATCAAAAATGCGACCTCACACACCCCCAGGTGATGAATTGAAGCAACAGAAATTCGATTAAAAATAAATATTCGTAGGAATGATCCGCCCCCTGAAATTATTAACTTTAAAGCCCCCACGGTTTATTTAATACCTGCACAGTCTCGTGCGTGGTTGAATAAAATAAACCACGTGGAATTATACGCTTTGCAGTTTATCTATCTACTGTACGCTCCATCGATTTTTATGTGGGACAGTTTCAAATTGCGGCCATCACAGAGATATAAATCTATAATATATTATTTTTACCTTTCGGGATGTGTATGTTCGATATTTTGCGACGATGCGACGGGGAAGGCAATAAATGGCGAAGGCGCGGGGGGGGATGTATTTAATCCTCGGTGCAGCAGACCAGCCGATCCAACCCAACCCTACGAATAAATTAACGATCCAATTCCGTTGGATTTCATGAATATGCCGGAGACATGTTTGTTTTAAAAACGTGCGCGAATTGTTACTCCACAGCGAGGGACATAAAATTTCATCAAAAAAAAAAAAACATCTATGTAGGTCAGGACCGCGAATTCTTTTTATTTACAATACAAAACGGGAGGTGATTTACATTTAATGGCGCAATCGAGTTGTCAATTCTCTGTGATTTAGTTTAACGTAAAGTTATTGTTTATGAACGAAATACACAAACACAATCACTTGCAAAAGCTTCCACGTTAAACACCTGGACATAAAAGTTAACAGGCGTTGTTTATTCAACAGTTTTCCCCGATGATAGCTAGCTCTGTGGAGGAAGGGTGGATTATTAAATGATGTAAAACTAAGGGCGCCAGAGACACTGTGAGACAGTTCCCAAAACCCGGACAACTGCGATGGTGAACCTTCTTGAACCCCCCCGGGAGATTTTCGTACACTCGTGCGTTCAGCGTAGGGATAGACAATAATGCAACAGAATTAACGTAGAAATAGCGACAATATGTGTGTGGCTCGGCGAAAGCCAAATAATACGATACGATAACTAATAACTAATAACTTAAATGGTCACAGAACAACGAGACGCAAAGGGATCAGATCTGATCGAACAGACGGACTTTTGCCCTAAAAGCCAATACGAAATTTATTTATTTATCATTTTATTTATTTAATTAAATAGCGTAACTAAGTCTATTATTATTATTTTTCTTCAAATTGTGCTCCGCGTCGTGCAGATATTATTCACAATGAAATAAACAAGTGAAGCGAAAAGGGTATACTTGACAGGTTAGGTGTAGCTGATGCTCTGGAAGAGGAAGAGCGGCCCCGCCCTGATAACTCGGCCAGTAAGAAAAAAAGATTTATTCGGCAGAAACGGATCCAATGGAAAGAATAAGCTCCAATTAAAAATCGCTCCGGTAAGAATAAACTCCAAGTAAAACTCCGCTAAACACGAACCTACACGAAAGAGAGGAAGAAATAACGTCAAACAGCGCCGTGAATCGACTCATCCGGTATGAAGAAATTGAAGTAAAGATTAGTTTGGCAAGAATGGACCCAATAAAAAAAATAAGCTCCATTTGGAATAAGCTCCAAGTAAAACTCCAATAATAAAACGAACATAAACGAAAGAGAGAAAGAAATGACGTCAAACATCGCTTTTAATTATCGGGTTAAACATACCTGTTTAGATTAAACAGTTCGTTTGGATGCAAGATGCAACTTAGCTCTTCAGAAGACGCAACCAGTTATTGAGCTTCCAGAAAATCTGTATTAATTAAATCTTGCAACGACAATTCTGCATAGATCCTCAAGAAAACACTCACTTACACACACGCGTGCACACACGCACACGTCGAATGTGTCGATATCGATATAACGGCGAGAAGATGCCGTTGTTCCAATAAGCAAGTACGTCCATTAAAAGGTTGAATTAAAAACGATTCTGGACGAAAGAGATAAATAAATAACGTCAAACAACGCTGTTGATAACTGAAGTAGATCATACCTGTTTTAATTAATCAGATCGCTGGTTAAAAATGCCATCAGTATTTTACAGGATACGACGAGTCGAACTACGTTCGGATAAACTGTAGTAATTGGATCTTGCAATACGTCCAGCACAAATTCACGTGAAAATACAACGCACACAACTTGCTACGAACGTATCGGTACAGATAATGGCGAGAAGAGGCCATGCAAAAGCGCACACACATGTGCGCGCGTCGAATGTGTCGATGTCGATAATGGCGAGAAGATGCCGTTGTTGCAATAAGCAAGTACGTCCATTAAAAGGTTGAATTAAAAACGATTCTGGACGAAAGATATAAATAAATAACGTCAAACAACGCTGTTGATAACTGAAATAGAACATACCTGTTTTAATTAATCAGATCGCTGGTTAAAAATGCCATCAGTATTTTACAGGACACGACGAGTCGAACTACGTCCGGATAATTTGTGGTAATTGGATCTTGCAATACGTTTAGCACAAATTCACGAGAAAATACAACGCACACAACTTGCTACGAAAGTGACGGTACAGATAATGGCGAGAAGAGGCCACGCAAAAGCACACACACACAAGCGCGCGCGTCGAGTGTGTCGATGTCGATAATGGCGAGAAGATGCCGTTCTTCCAATAAGAAAGCGCGTCCAGTAAAAGGTTGAATTAAAAACTATTCTAGACGAAATAAATAAATAAATAACGTCAAACAACGCTGTTGATAAGTGAAATAGATTATACCTGTTTTAATTAATCAGATCGCTGGTTAAAAATGCCATCAGTATTTTACAGGACACGACGAGTCGAACTACGTCCGGATAATCTGTGGTAATTGGATCTTGCAATACGTCCAGCACAAATTCACGAGAAAATACAACGCACACAACTTGCTTCGAACGTGTCGGTACCGATAATGGCGAGAAGAGGCCACGCAAAAGCGTATTTCCACCCTTTTCCGCTGTCTAATCGTACTAAGATGGCCCAATCAATCGGAAAAAAGGTGACGTCAGGAGACTTGAAGTAGTAAAGGACCAATAAGGAAAGAGCATTTCAAACCTTCTAGAAAACTGTCAAATTTGCAAACATAGGAAACATAGAACTTTTCCGCTCAGTTATACACACCGATATCGATTAAAGCTAACTTCAGATTTAATATCATGATTAATTTAGGATTAACAACGATAACGTGGGTGCAACACAGCCTTGGACGTTTCTTGAATCGGATAAGCACAAGCACTTCACATCTTTGTTATTTGGGTGGCCTATACAACAGGGGGCTTCCTGTTCAGTAAAGTGTTTTCTGTTGCGTTTTTTTTTGAATCGATCTTTTTGCATCGTTGCCCTTAAAATAATGTAAACTAAATAGTAATAATAATAACAATAAGAACTATAAAGCATTTCAAGTATCCTCGAGCCTTTCATATTACAACGCTGTTTCGAGCCAGAATTATTTTGTTTAAAGCGCACACAATATTTTGCAGCCCGATTTAATTCGTCGGGTTTATTGATGATTATTTATTTACGTTTTGGAAATGCAGTTGCGATGTGTGCTCTTTGCTAACCGAATATTTGATATGCTAATGACTGCGATGTTTTACATTTCCATTAAAAATATATATATAACATTTAACTGACGGAAATTCAATCCGAATTTCAAAAATGTAACAATAATAATGTGAGAAATGATGATGTCAGGTTAATGACAGAACTGCGAGACGACATTCCTTATTATGTGTTTGAAAAAATTAGCGTTGCTTATAGGAATTGCGAATTTACGTTTTCCGTTTCACTCTGGCGTATTAGAACCTAAAAAGGTTTGTGTAAGAATTAATAATTAAAAGTTGGACGTAAAAATTATAAAGTCAGCGCAAGACTTCTTCTTAAAACAGGCGAGCGAGATGCATACTCCTGACCACAGTGCAAGTGTCTTGTGTAACCCGAGACAAGTGTCTTGTCTATCTCCCGACCACAAGTGTCTTGCATAACCCAAGCCAAGCGTCTTGTCTGTATTCTTGGCCACAGAGCCAGAGACTATTAATTTTAATACAAATATAATAAAAGAAACAGGTTGAGTGTGACTCGAAAGATACTAGTTGAGGCAAAAATGGCGCTGTTGAAAAAAGATACCTACGCGTAGACAATTTTTTTTAAGAGCTATTGATTTTAAAACACAAATGTTTTTGTTTTTTCTTTTGTAAAGACACGCAATCTCCGAGTCATTTAATTATTAATTTTTTTATTATTATTAGATTGTTTTTTCTTATTATTGTTGTAGAATAAATTTATTTAAAAAATTATTCTGGCAGCTGAAGCTCAAAATCTTGATTTAAAGCAAGCCAACTGATTGCAAAAAAAAAAATTAAACGTAAGGGTGAAGGCCCTTAAAACATGTCGCCCGTCTTTGTTAAAAGGGGCACTCTCTCGCCAGAGCGCCCAGGAGCTTCTGGGATCCTTCTAAAAACCTTGATACATTTAATTAATGGGATCTTTTGCTTTTCGTGGGTATACTGTCACAATTTATTGCATAACTCGAGTTAAGCGTCTTATATAACGCAGCCGTCCTCCGACGCAAGTGTCTTGAACAACCCGTGATAAGCGTCCTATCTAACAATCCCGAACTCCAATGCAAGTGTCTTGCATGACCTCAGATAAGCGTCTTGCCTGCTCCCCTTGTTACGATCGCAATTTTTTACAATCGCATCAGCTCGAAACTATCTTTGAAATTAACTTCGAAAATTCGAGACAACTTTGAAGGCCAAGTGCAAAGAACAGGAAACAAATAAAACATTTGCTGCTTGCAAAAAACATTAAATGTAAGAGTGAAGCATCCTAAAACAGGCCGCCCATCTTTGTTAAAAGGGGCACTCTCTCGTCAGAGCGCCAAGGAGCTTCTGGGATCCTTCTAAAAACCTTAAAACATTTCGATTAATAGAGGGTGGTTTTTCTCTCCGAACGAATCGAACTTTTCCTTCCAATTAATTTATGGGATCTTTTGTTTTTCGTGGGTATATTGTCACAATTTATTGCATAACTCGAGTTAAGCGTCTTATATAACGCAGCCGTCCTCCGACGCAAGTGTCTTGCACAACCCGTGATAAGCGTCCTATCTAACAATCCCGAACTCCAATGTAAGTGTCTTGCATGACCTCAGATAAGCGTCTTGCCTGCTCCCCTTGTTACGATCGCAATTTTTTACAATCGCGCGTCAGATCGAAACTATCTTCGAAATTGACCTCGAAATTGCGAGACGATTTTGAAGGCCAAGTGCAATGAACAGGAAACAAATAAGATATTTGCTTGCGCGCATTGCCTTAACAATTTACGCGTTTTTAACACGTCGTGCGTTGGCCGAGCGCATCTAAAACGAAATTATGAAGTTAAACCGTAGGTCCTTGAGCGCAGCGGGACGAGAACAGGAAAATGTGTCATTATGTAAAATGAAATATGTTTTAAATTTGAGGAAACAAATAAAATATTTGCTTGCGCACATTGCCTTAATAATTTACTCGTTTTAAACAAGTATCTCCCCGTATAAGGTATTTTAAATTGCCGCAAACTTTGTTCTAATTTTTTTTCTCTTCAATTTTCAAATCGCGCACGCGACGCCTTACGAACTAAAAACAGGCAACCCGTGCTACTTCCGCGCTTTTATTTCCGATTTGATCGACGGGTTGCCTATCCTAGGCAAGTTAATATCGTCCGGCATTTGATAAATCGATTAAAATCAGCTGCGAGTTTAAAATAAATAATTAATGAGCCGAAGTGTCGGATCGAACTGACCCGATTAGAAATCGAATTAGCATACGTGCGTTGATTCGGGGATGCAATTCATTACGAACGCATCGCAGAATTAATCCGTCTCTTGCACCCTCCCCCCCACCCCCCACCCCGCGATTCATATTTACAAGGGCGTAAACAATAAATTGACTCGGTCGAAATTAAATAAATTATTATTATTATTAAATTTCTTTTTTTTTTTTAAATTTAATTCACGAACGAAAACGTGTTTATTTTATTCGAAAATTCGACACGGCACGTACGCCCCGAGGCTATTTATTTAAATATAATATAAAGTCCATGGAAAATAATAACGAATTAAATAAAATGTTGATTAAATTTATTAGGGGGGAGGGGGAGTGACTGAGTACATGTACACCGCGACTTACAAATTAATTTTATCCGAATTGATCTTTCGTTTCGTTTCTTTTTTTTTTTTTTTGGGGGGTGGCCGAACTTACTTAATTCTATTATCCGCTGGCCTAAATCCGTAAAGCTCGCAGTTATCCTAAATTTATTCAGAGCATTGTTACGTGTACTTAATTATCTGGCACGCGACGATGATGTATCTGCCTATTCCCACACACAAAAGCCCCCCCGCCCCCGCCCAACGCACTTTACTCTTAACCACATTACATTTACACAGGTATAGATGGTGTGAGATTGCCGCCACCCCCGTCGCCCCCCAAATACGCGCGCCTTTATTCTTCGGTTTTATCTTCGATCTGGAACAAAAAAAAATTTACGATGCTCCCCGAAACATGACCTAATTTTTTTTTTTTTTTTGCTTTTTGATTAGTCGTACTGACGTGCGCATTATTGATGGGGCTTTAATAAATGGCAGCGCCGCACGTCATTATTGATATGTGATGGTGATCGTGGTTGTGATTATGATTATTTAGGTAGGGGAGCTCGCGACGAGTAAATTTCCATTAAGGAACGTGCCGTTATTAATTATTTATTTATTAGATTGGTATTAAATTACTTAATGTTTATTGATTCTACGAGATTATTTACGACTTGAATACATTCGGTTGACGTGCTACGACCTCTTCACACGCGTAAGCTTAGGTATCGATCCGGCTCGAAGGACCAAAAATACTAACAAACACCGACCGAAAGCTGCTTGTCGATTCTCGTCTGGCGATTATTCGAACGTGAAACGTTCAGCCTTTTCCACGTTTTAAAAAACTCGCGTGCCTAATCTTAAATAAATAAAATTAAATTTACAACGCGTATTACACAAATTACGTACCTGTATGTTTATTAGCGCTTGCTGCATATGTTAGTGCTGAATAATGCACGAAACGCGTGCATAAATTAAATAAATTTCGCCCTCATGTAAATATGACCAAGTCACTTGGCTTTATGTACCTACGTACGTTTTTATGCGGCGAATTTAAATTTTATTTCGCGATTTAAATTTTAATTGCAATTGCAATAGGCTCGGAGCAAGTGCTTCGAAACGTTGCACGTGAAGTTTTAGAACCGCAATTTACAATAATTCCTTTTTATGACTTTGCATGTAAGTACGTCGAAAGGGATGATTGTTAAAAATCCCATCGACTGGACATCAATGAAAATGCTTTGGTTTAGATGAACGCGAGTGTACATCAAGAGTCATCAAGGAAAGAAAGTGGTTTGGTTCTTCGTTTTTAATTAGTAGTAGCGTTTACAATAAGCTCGTGCGAATTAATTTAATTTCCGATGCACCTCTTTAGAATGGCCTTGGCCGCTGTGAACCCCACCCCCTCCCAAAAAAACATGGAATTTATGCACGAAATGAATTATATCTAGGCATAAATTGCGCCTTATCAAAAGGTGACAGACAGTACGGGTGGAAATATATTAACGGATCAAGGGAAACCAGCATTAATAATGTCGGTACTTCAGCTGCAAATCCTTTCTCTTTTTCCTTCGCCCTTCATTTTTTTTTCCATCCACCTCCACGTACCTTCATACATACATCAACTTTTATACTATTGGAATTTGGCGTTTCATGAAATCTGTTCCTGACGAAAAGAAGTTTCTGTCCGGAAAATTCTTAAATCCGATGGCCAATTTCGTCTTCCTGGAATTCCCAATTATCGCTTCTCAAAGTCTCAAAGTAGCTTAATTTAGTTTTTTATTCCAGATTACTATGTGTGGAATTTAATCTATTTCACTTCAAAATGTATAAACTGTCTCAGTAGATAAGAACCGGACAGGAAACGCCATAGTCTAAACAACAATTTCAGATCGCATTACGCCTAGAAACCGTGCGAATACGTCTCCGTTCCCCACCGCCGTGCTAAATTAATTTAAAAGCTCGTCAAAGTTGCCCGCCCCCTGATTTATTTAATTTAAAAAAATAATTTAAATAATTTAAAGTGTCGTGCGCGCTGGCTAAAGTTTTCGCATTTATTACTTGGATAAGCAACATTGTATATGTGTGGAATTTATGTGTCGATCACCAGAGTAACTAGGGTTGCCTATCCATGGTCTCAGAAACGGGTTAACTGCTCGGAAAGATCTGCATCCAGTAAATCGAACGTCACTTAAGGCGTCGGAAATTCCAGTATCACTATTCTTAATCAGAATTTTGCATCAAACATGCAACAAATCAACGAAAAGTTCACAAAGAGGTGTGCGCCATGCAAAGTCGACACGCCAAGTGAAGCGTGGTGAAGACGCGAATGGCAAACGGCATAAAATGGCGGCCAATCAGAACACAGAAATAGATAGCGTGATCCTCCAGAACCAATGAAAGCATCTGAAGCACTTGAAACGACGTTAGGCGATTAAGCAATGTTACCACCTTTCATGGTTGATGAAGGTAACCAAAATTAAAACGTAACAGAGACGAATGTATATTCTAAGGTATCTTAAATACCATTTGATTCTAATTTGATCCTACTCACCCTCATATATTATTTGAAATTCATTTAGCTAAAGTATTTCGCATTTGTTACGTGGATAAGCAACATTGTATATGTGTGGAATTTATTCTATTTCACTTCAAAATGTATAAACAGTCTCAGTAGATAAGAACCGGACAGGAAACGCCATAGTCTAAACAACGATTTCAGATCGCATTACGCCTAGAAACCGTGCGAATACGTCTCCGTTCCCCGCCGCCGTGCTAAATTAATTTAAAAGCTCGTCAAAGTTGCCCGCCCCCTGATTTATTTAATTAAAAAAAATAATTTAAATAATTTAAAGTGTCGCGCGCGCTGGCTAAAGTATTTCGCATTTATTACTTGGATAAGCAACATTGTATATGTGTGGAATTTATGTGTCGATCACGAGAGTAACTAGGGTTGCCTATCCATGGCCTCAGAAACGGGTTAACCGCTCGGAAAGATCTGCATCCAGCAAATCGGACGTCACTTAAGGCGTCGGAAATTCCAGTATCACTGTTTTTAATCAGAATTTTGCATCAAACATGCAACAAATCAACGAAAAGTTCACACAGAGGTGTGCGCCATGCAAAGTCGACACGCCAAGTGAAGCGTGGTGAAGACGCGAATGGCAAACGGCATAAAATGGCGACCAATCAGAACACAGAAATAGATAGCGTGATCCTCCAGAACCAATGAAAGTATCTGAAGCACTTGAAACGACGTTAGGCGATTAAGCAATGTTACCACCTTTCATGGTTGATAAAGGTAACCAAAATTAAAACGTAACAGAGACGAATGTTTATTTGAAGGTATCTTAAATACCATTTGATTCTAATTTGATCCTACTCACCCTCATACATTATTTGAAATTCATTTAGCTAAAAGTATTTCGTATTTATTACGTGGATAAGCAACATTGTATATGTGTGAAATCTATTCTATTTCACTTCAAAATGTATAAACTGTCTCAGTAGATAAGAACCGGACAGGAAACGCCATAGTCTAAACAATAATTTAAGATCGCATTACGCCTAGAAACCGTGCGAATACGTCTCCGTTCCCCGCCGCCGTGGTAAATTAATTTAAAAGCTCGTTAAAGTTGCCCCCTGATTTATTTAATTAAAAAAATAATTTAAATAATTTGAAGTGTCCAATCTTACGCGCCGGAAATTCACATCGACATAAAATGAATGAATCCCATTCGGTTTATTTATTGTGAAAGGCCCGGGTCACATCGAATAAGCCGATCAACAAATAGCATGATTCTGCGTGACCGGAGCGAGTGATTCGAATTTATTAATTAATAATGCCGTCCAGTCATTTCCAGATATGAAATGAATTATTCAAATTTATTATTTACATCGTTTTTTTTTGGGGGCATTGAAAAAACACCCCAGCGCGACATCATGCAATTTTTTAGCGATTGTAAATCATTTACTCCAATCGCGATCGAATTTATACGCGTCGCGATAATGAAAATTAAATTAATTGATAAAGCCGTTCGCGATTATTTTATTTAGTTTGACGTTTTAAATGTGTTTTTTTTTTAATTAAATGAAACGCGCGCTGGTGAAAATGATCTATGGGCGACAGTTTAAATTTCCCGCCTGTCGTTCTTTTTGTTTTGTTGGTGAAACGTTCAGGCACCTACCTCTTTGGGATTTGAGAGTTTGAATTTCCCGCCTCTCTCCAGTGATTTTTATTATTTGCATGTGCCCTTCCCGGAAAATAATAAAAGAACCAAATTGTTTTTACACTTAATTATTATATGAAGTTTGTTGTACTACCACTAGCGTAATAGTTAATTTTGGTTCTTATTATTTTTTTTTCCATAAGGGCCACACTCAAATAATAAAAATCACTAGATGGAGATGCGGGAAATTCAAACTGCCTTCGCTCAATGTTGTTATATTCAATTTAGGAAGCCAACTCGCTTCGCCATGAACTAATTCAATCAAAACTTTCAAACTATATTATCCGTCGTGTCGAGAGACGCAGGGAGCTTTGCTGGATGTTTCGATAATTAATTTATATTAAATTAATACTACTATTGTTACTTTCCATGTATTGTGCACACAAATCTACAGCCCCTTAATTAATTGGAGCTAATTAGAGCGAGCATTCGTGCAAATGCATACCTAACCTCCCCAAACTTCGGTGGTTCACAGGAATTAGTCATTTTATTAGTGAAGCGCAAGCAATCCTTGTTAAACACCGAAAAGTGCAGTACAGCATCTCGCGGAAACGCGCAGTTAGCAGGCGAGGAATTAAAGTGTCGCCGGAAAACTGCAATCTCTTACGCCATCCGACCTGCTGAATTGTTATCTATAATTAAAACACTAACTAAATAACCCTTGTCACCTGTTCGCGGATTTACGCGAAATGCATTATGCATAAGGCGCTGCTGCTACTGGCTTGTTTTGCGCTGTTATTCTATCAGCAGTTTGCATAAAGTGCTTCGGTGTTTTGTACTCGTTGTGTACTTACCCCCTTTTCTCACAAAAAAAAAAGCTACACGCCGTACAAATTTAAAGGAATTATCACCTTAATCTTCCATAATATTAAATGCATGCAGTACATTTTTCAACCCCGAAACAATTAACCGAAAAGTTAGGAGAACTATTAAAATTAAAAAATCAAATCGACACGTTTTTTAAACTTCTTCACTTTTCCCTGTAGCTTTCGAATGTATTAAAAGCAACGTTTCGAAACTTAACTCTGATTTAACTTGATTAACTGACTCATTAATAACTGTTTCGAATGAGGTTCTTGTGCGCAGAAACTGTACATCAAATAAAATCCCTCCTAGTTTAAGTTGACAAAAAAGAAAATAAACAATTACAGAAGTAAAAGAAATTTCGAATGTAGGAGAACGTGATGTATATACGATAGCAATTACTATACCTTTTCAGGCAGAGCGTTGTAACAGAGACTCTGAAATGCCCTGGGGGGTCATCGAGGGTGATTTTCTCTACGTGCTCAAACACACGCACACTCACTTATTTTATCGTGAGGGGGTTTCCAGGGGGTTAAACTGCTATGGCAAGAAAAACGATTCTTTCAACGTCGCGGTGCTTAATTGTTTATGTTAAATTTTTCCATCTCTCCTCGTGTAACCTTCAGGTGTTACAAAGATTACCTAAATCAGGGGGCAACAAAACAAAAAGAATGACAGGCGGGAAATTTAAACTGATTGAATTAGTTCATGGAAAAAGCGAGTTGGCTTCCTAAATTGAATACAACATTGAGCGAAGGCAGTTTGAATTTCCCGCGTCTCCATCTAGTGATTTTTATTATTTGAGTGTGGCCCTTATGGAAACAAAATAATAAGAACCAAAATTAACTATTACGCTAGTGCTAGTACAACAAACTTGATATAATAATTAAGTGTAAAAACAATTTGGTTCTTTTATTATTTTCTGGGAAGAGCACACGCAAATAATAGAAATCACTGGAGCGAGGCGGGAAATTCAAACTCTCAAATCCCAAGGAGGGGGGTGCCTGTACGTTTCACCAACAAAACAAAAAGAATGACAGGCAGGAAATTTAAACTGCCGCCCATAGATCATTTTCACCAGCGCGCGTTTCATTTAATTAAAAAAAAAAACTCATTTAAAACGTCAAACTAAATAAAATAATCGCGAACGGCTTTATCAATTAATTTAATTTTCATTATCGCGACGTGTATAAATCCGATCGCGATTGGAGTAAATGATTTACAACCGCTAAAAAAATTGCATGATGTCGCGCTGGGCTGTTTTTTCAATGCCCCCCCCCCAAAAAAAAACGATGTAAATAATAAATATGAATAATTCATTTCATATCTGGAAATGACCGGACGGCATTATTAATTAATAAATTCGAATCACTCGCTCCGGACACGCAGAATCATTATATTTGGTGATCGGCTTATTCGATGTGACCCGGGCCTTTCACTATAAATAAACCGAATGGGATTCATTCATTTTATGTCGATGTGAATTTCCGGCGCGTAAGATTGGACACTTCAAATTATTTAAATTATTTTTTTAATTAAATAAATCAGGGGGCAACTTTGACGAGCTTTTAAATTAATTTAGCACGGCGGCGGGGAACGGAGACGTATTCGCACGGTTTCTAGGCGTAATGCGATCTTAGATTATTGTTTAGACTATGGCGTTTCCTGTCCGGTTCTTATCTACTGAGACAGTTTATACATTTTGGAGTGAAATAGTTTAAATTCCACACATATACAATGTTGCTTATCCACGTAACAAATGCGAAATACTTTAGCTAAATGAATTTCAAATAATGTATGAGGGTGAGTAGGATCAAATTAGAATCAAATGGTATTTAAGATACCTTAAAATATACATTCGTCTCTGTTACGTTTTGATTTTGGTTACCTTCATCAACCATGAAAGGTGGTCACATTGCTTAATCGCCTAACGTCGTTTCAATTGCTTCAGATGCTTTAATTGGTTCTGGAGGATCACGCTATCTATTTCTGTGTTCTGATTGGTCGCCATTTTATGCCGCTTGCCATTCGCGTCTTCACCACGCTTCACTTGGCGTGTCGACTTTTCATGGCGCACACCTCTGTGTGAACTTTTCGTTGATTTGTTGCATGTTTGATGCAAAATTCTGATTAAAAACAGTGATACTGGAATTTCCGACGCCTTAAGTGATGTCCGATTTGCTGGATGCAGATCTTTCCGAGCGGTTAACCCGTTTCTGAGACCATGGATAGGCAACCCTAGTTACTCTGGTGATCGACACATAAATTCCACACATATACAATGTTGCTTATCCAAGTAATAAATGCGAAAAACTTTAGCCAGCGCGCGCGACACTTTAAATTATTTAAATTATTTTTTTTAATTAAATAAATCAGGGGGCAACTTTAACGAGCTTTTAAATTAATTTAGCACGGCGACGAGGAACGGAGACGTATTCGCACGGTTTCTAGGCGCAATGCGATCTGAAATTATTGTTTAGACTATGGCGTTTCCTGTCCGGTTCTTATCTACTGAGACAGTTTATACATTTTGAAGTGAAATAGAATAAATTCCACACATATACAATGTTGCTTATCCACGTAATAAATGCGAAATACTTTAGCTAAATGAATTTCAAATAATGTATGAGGATGAATAGGACCAAATTAGAATCAAATGGTCTTTACCATGAAAGGTGGTAATATTGCTTAATCGCCTAACGTCGTTTCAAGTGCTTCAGATGCTTTCATTGGTTCTGGAGGATCACGCTATCTATTTCTGTGTTCTGATTGGTCGCCATTTTATGCCGTTTGCCATTCGCGTCTTCACCACGCCTCACTTGGCGTGTCGACTTTTCATGGCGCACACCTCTGTGTGAACTTTTCGTTGATTTGCTGCATATTTGATGCAAAATTCTGATTAAAAACAGTGATACTGGAATTTCCGACGCCTTAAGTGACGTCCGATTTGCTGGATGCAGATCTTTCCGAGCGGATAACCCGTTTCTGAGACCATGGATAGGCAACCCTAGTTACTCTGGTGATCGAAATTGAACAGGATCAAAGTGAGAGACCGAAAAATAGGATGCCAGGTGCCACTTCCGAGGGAAGATTTTCAATGAAAACGATTAGATTACATTTCTTTTGAAATAATTTTCATAAAAATTAAGCGGGGGGCGCGGCGTTTAGAGTTTTCGATGTACGTAAGGTACATTTACATTGAAATGAAGTTTCAGTACTGCATCTGGTCGTAACGTTCCAAAAAACAAAATACTGCTAGCATGTAGTTGGGAAATCAGCTCCGGTAATAACATTTAGGCAAACTGTTACCACTGCGCGCATTTCCTCCCCCCCTTAATACGGGGGAGTTTTAGAGCGGCATAATAACCGTTGCGAACGGAAAAAGCTAAAAAGCGCGCCCTCCGACTAAATGTTGTAGCCGACCTAGTCGATACCGAAACAAACGGGGCCCTCTCCTCTCTCTCCTCCTTGGGGCGCGTTTAGTTGCAGCAATTTGCGAAAGTACAATAATTAGAAAAGAGAGGAAGAGGAGAACGAGAGGAACGAAACACATTAATCATTCACCTTCCGATCCAAATAAAATTTTCGGCGGCGCTTTTTCATAATTGATTGCGCGGGCGCGCGTTGCCTGCGCGAACCGGGGGCGAGGGGGGGTCTCAAAACGTGAAAGAGATTAATCACATTAAATGATTATTATTTTTTCAATTTAATAAAATGAAAAAAAAAAATAATAATGAACCCAGGAAGTAAGTGAAAAAAGTACCGTAAGTGAACGGAAATGGTTCAAGACAGTTTGAATTTCCCGCGCTTCTGTTTAATGGTTTTTATTTATTCATTTTGTTTTTTATTCTGTGTGTGGCTTTCGTGAGAAACCAAAGTATTTAGGGCTGCAACTTCAACACATATCAGTCATTTCTGCTCGCACTGTACCAAGTGCAGTATGAACAAAACTGGTTGGGGACAGTAACTAGTGATTTCTGTTGCTTGTGGTTGGCCTTTGTGAAAAATAATCATGACCAAGCTGCTTCAATCAAAATAATTAATAGTACAGGCTAATAATTAACTAATTAATCCTAATTATGTATTAATCTCTGTAGTCACATTTGCGCCGCCTACGCATTTCGGCAATTTTACAAAGACAGAAGAAAACTCAAAGGCGGGAAATTTAAATTTTCGCGCCTCGCCACTCACATTTGCGCATACGCACTTGCCCAACTTTACAAAAAAAAGAAGAAAACTGAAAGGCGGGAATTTAAATTTTCGCACTCAGTAGCGTCTCATTAATGAGTATTTAAATAATTAAAATCAGTTATTTGTTCGTTGACATTCTCCAAAGAAGACTTCGTCCGTTTATCACGCGATATAACGTCGTAACTCCAAACGTTTTTAAAAGCTGTCCAAAAAATATTTGACTATCACGAGTTATTGTTGGCTCACTTAAATATGCCGCCTACAAAACGTATCTTAAAACTCTAGTAAACCGATAGATGTCGCTTACTGTACAGCACCATGGACAATACTATACATATGCACATGCGCATTTTGTAAACAACAAATTACACTTTTGTTACACTTTTGTTACAGAAGTCCGCTTCAAGTATTGAATAAACGTGTTTGAAAACAGTGTGGTTTTAGATTTTATTGTGAAAATACCATCATGCTATTACTGAATATCATCAGTCAATCAACAACTATAGCTAGGACCTGTTTGGGCGTTGCCAAGTTTATGAAATGCGAGAACCATCGAATACTGTGCACAAGTCTGCGTCATACGAAGACTAACGAATAGTTTGGAGTTATCCTGCGAGTATCGCGTTGCCACGGCAACGCCCCCCCCTCTCCACCGCCCCGCCGAAACGTCATAAGTATAATAATAATTATCGCATTTAAATTCAAGAATGCGATTTCAACTGGGAAAGTTTTGAATAAATGTGCATTCTCCTCAGACAAGTCAATTTTATTGTTCCTTGTCCACATTTGGTTGACAAATATGATCATAGATGGCGCTGGTGACGTTACATCATCGGTAATTTCCAGTTTTCTTTTAATTCTTCTTAATTATTCTCGCATTTCAGTTAAACATATGGAATAAATGTATCAACTCTACAGACAAGTCAATTTCATTGCTTCTTGTCCACATTTGTATGACAAATACGATCATAGATGGCGCTAGTGACGTTACATCATCGATAATTCTCATTTTTTAAAATTATTTTTAATTATTCTCGCATTTAAATCAAACATTTGGAATCAATGTACAATCTCCTCAGACAAGTCAATCTTATTGCTTCTTGTCCACATTTGGTTGACAAACACGTTCATAGATGGCGCTAGTGATGTTACATCATCGATAATTCTCAGTTTTCTTTTAATTATTCTCGCATTTAAATCAAACATTTGGAATAAATTCCCAATCTCCTCAGACAAGTCAATTTTATTGGTATTAGTCCACATTTGGTTGACAAACACGATCATAGATGGCGTTAGTGATGTTAGATCATTGGCAATTTCCAGTTTTCTTTTAATTATTCTCGCATTTCAATTAAATATTTGAAGTGAATGTATAATCTGCTCAGACAAGTCAATTTTATTGCTTCTTGTCCACATTTGGACGACAAACACGATCATAGATGGCGCTGGTGATGTTACATCATCGATAATTTTCAGTTTTCTTTAAATTATTCTCACATTTAAATCAACCATTTGGAATAAACCTACAATCTCCTCAGACAAGTCAATTTTATTGCATTTTGTCCACATTTGGTTGATAAATGCGATCACAGATGGCGCCGGTGATGTTAAATCATCGATAATTCTCAGTTTTCTTTTAATTATTCTTAATTATTTTCGCATTTAAATCAAACATTTGGAATAAACATACAACCTCCTCAGACAAGTCAAGTTTATTGCTTCTTGTCCACATTTGGTTGACAAATACGATCATAGATGGCGCTAGTAACATTACATCATCGATAATTGTCATTTCTCTTTTAATTATTCTTAATTATTCTCGCATTTAAATCAAACATTTCGAATAAATGTAGAATCTCCCCAGACAAGTCAATTTTATTGCTTCTTGCCCACATTTGAATGACAAATACGACCATAGATGGCGCTGGTGATGTAAGATCATCGATAATTTACAATTTTCTTTTAATTATTCTGATATTTAAATTAAATATTTGAAAAAAACGGGCATTCTCCTCAGACAAGTCAATTCTATTGTTTCTTGTCCACGTTTGGACGACAAATATGATCATAGATGGCGCTGGTGATGTTACATCATCGATGATTTTCAATTGTCTCTAACTTTCTATTGCGTGAAAGTGAAAGCGTGCGCATCAGGGAGAGGAGTCCCGTAAGATTTCCTTAAAACTATGATATGAATTGACGTCACATATGATTACATACGCTAGTTCATCAGCGCCATCTATGAAGTTTTCGTGGGAATATGGAAATGTTGTGGACAAGAAAAAATAAATACCTAAAAACCCCCTGTCCGGGGAGTCCCCGTCCCAGTCGACAATGCACGTTCCTAAAAATACAGAATTATTTCTTGAGCTTGAGCTTTTGGTCATTTAGCTTTCCGTAACGCTTTTATCTGTCACTGTCAGTTGCAACGTAACATAACCTAGTTTTTGTTCTGTTACGTCACGAATTACACAATCAATCACCGCGTTGCCAAATCTCTAATTATATCCCCAGCTTACCCCGATTAATTTTTTAATGACCGCGCGGTGCATCTACAAATATTTATCATGTCGCTTAAATTAAACGATTACGGTCGAAGCGATTACGTAGAATGGAACACCTGTTCACGTGTATTTGCTAGTGTGTTAATTATTATGCAGCACCGCGCACGGGTAATTCAGTTTTACGTTAAACCCCCGAGTCCTGAGCTTGCTTGTAAAAGTATCTAACATTTAATCCGCAAAACAAATCAGATAAAAGCTTCTTCAAGCTGAAAGTACAGTAGCCTGCATTTTATGAAGTCGCAGTTTTTCGTTTAAATTGCATTATAAAGTGCGATTTCATAACATTTCGGCTGGTGTTTTTTTTTTATACCACCAACCTCCGGATTGTTTGAACTTTCAAGTCTCTCATTGGAAGCAAATTGGTAAAAAAATTTTTTGCACGTTTTGAATGAATTAAATTGTTTGATTATTCTTTTGTTTGTTGTTGATTTTCAGACGTTGGGCGTCCTTTGCTTGTTTATCAACCTTTGTTAATAAATAGCACGTGCACGTTTTTTCTACGTTTTTATTCGATCGCCATGTTGTTTAGGCATACACCTGATGCTGGTTGCTGAACGCTACTCAAAACAATGGTACCAACTTCGAAAATACTAAATATACATTTCATGAATCTTAAACATATATTGTACTATTACATTTTCATTTTTACGAAAAGGAATTTTCACAAACGTTTTTAATTGATGGCCTGTTTGAAATGTATTCGAATTTGCAAAGATGTAACAGAGTTTCGATTGTTATCAAAGCAAGCAGTGTTGTGTGAGGTTGTACCTTCATCGTGAAGTTTGCCGCGGACAAATTTCGTGCTTATATAAAACGGTTTTAGAGATGGGGTGAATAATTTCGAATACGTGATTAATGCAAATGAAGCGTTTCAATTGATTTGATTTCGGCTCCACTTAGGAGTTTATTTGTAAATTCGCAGATTTATGCGTAGCATTAATTAATAATAATTAATTACAAGTTCAAGTTTTGCGTTTTATTAAAAGCCCCACAACTTAACCTCCTAATTAATGATCATTGCTAAACGAATGAAAATTTAGATAAAAATTATACTGTCCTGGGTGGCAAGCAAATTTTTAAATCTGATCGTATCAACGAGTTGGCAAATATGTATTTTAATTTGGGGTTTTATGTGTAAGGTACACTTCTGTGTAATAAAATCAGGCACTCCAAGAACGTTACAGTTTAAAGCGAATACGAGCAGATGTTTACTTAAATGGCCGTTTCAGAAAATTCACTCATTCATTCATCTGCAAATAAAGAAGTTGTCTGTCCCAATACGTGCATAGATAAATTAAGTTTGAGTTACGCCCCACATTCTCCGCGCTCGGATAATAGTTGGGCTTCACTAAATCATGTTAACTACTTCAAACCAACTTCCATTATTTTGTCCTTTTTGTTGTGAAGTTCATTTCGGCAATATCATCGTTTGTCGCCGAATATAATGGAGGCTGCGTTGTTGTATTTGCAAAATACAATGAGAAAGTGAGCGCAGACGGGCCCCGGGTATTCTATATTTGAGCTCCGGCATCGTTTGTGTTGTGCCCAGGGGGGTGCGGGCGGGCGGGGGGAGGGGGTGATTCACAGCTGCACTTCATATGAAATCCCTTACTTAAACTCGTGTCGAAGTATTTTCAATATAAAGAAACGAAAATAGAAATTACTTTGGCTGAAAATTCGACGTTTAAAACGTGAACGTCGCAAAAGTGTAAGTATGGTTGCCTATCTACCCGTGGCTTTCGCGTTATATCAGATTTGCTTCCGGATTTTATTTTGTTTCTTTGGCGTCGCAATAAAACTTTGTTGTTGGATGGAGGAGTGTTGTGTGCATATTAAATAGTTCTGGAGTAGTTGAAATGTAAGCCGCAGAAACGTATTCAAGCGAAGCACAGCGTCAAAACAACAACTCGTACACTCCGAATATTTCTCTTCTAACTTTACAGCTCGACGCGAAGCTTTCCGACGTTTAAATCATACCTGCAAAGTGAAAATAAAATCAATACAGTTTTAACTTCATTACTTGTTCTAGAATCAAGCTGATTTCAGCATGTGTTTGCAAAACAGCTGACATGTAGTTCCAAGCAGGTTTTATAAAAGTGTAGGTATGGTTGCCTAACCGAACTAGCTTTCGCATAATTTCAAACTTACTTCTGAATTTATTTTGTTTCTTTAATTGCAGTGTTCTGTGCATATTAAGCACCCGGAAAGTAGTTGAAACGTAAGCCGCTGGAACGTATTCAAGCAAAACACAGCGTCGCAGTACTCCGAATATTCCTCTGCTAACTTTACAGCTTGACTCCGTAAAGCTTTCTGACGTTTAAATCATACTTGTAAAGTGGAAAACGCTTGGAAATAAAATCGAGACCGTTTTAGCTTCGTTGCTATTTTAGAATCAAACTGATTTCTGCAAGTGTTGGATGCCTGAATAGCTAAGCTATACAGTTCCGTACAGTTTTATGTGGACGTTAGAAACGTGTAGGTATGGTTGCCTAAGTAACTGACGGGTGAAGCCACCTAAATACGAAATAAGTAGCGTTAGGGAGAGTGCACATAGAAAGCTATCTGCGAGGACCTCTAGCGAGGACTTACAGCATAAATTTATGTAATTCTAATTTATCAATATTTTTTACAGACACAAATGACGAATATGCTTTTTTTTTACAACTTAACGAAATATCTAACAACAGAGGAAATGTTGCAAAACGCCACGTCTTCACCCCACGTCTTCTCTGTCACTGTCTCTCTCTTGCAGTTAGAATTGACTGAACCCTTTTCGACAACAGTGCTTCTGTGTTGGTTCACGTGTAGATGCGGCAACGTAGCTTTGAACTTGTACTTTGAACTACTAGCTTAACTCTTATTTGTCTTTCGCTTCAAACTCTCTGACGTCATCTTGTCCCGATTGGTAGAGCGATTTTGATCCGCTTAGGCAACTGGGAAAGACGAAAACGCCGCATTATTTTGCCATTACCGCTAGCGACGCGTTCGAAACAAGTTGTGTTTGTTTATAGTTTCGTGAACCTGTGTAATTAGTGATTGCAAGATTCAATCAGACGGTTTAACTAGAATATAATTGACTTGGCGTGTCTCTTGTGGGGCTGAATTGCATCTCGATTCAAGGAACTGTTTAATTTACAAACAGGTATGTTTATCCGGTAATTAGTAAATATGTAAGTAAGTGTATTTTTATTGTCGAGAACCATTACAGATGTAGACAACGTCATTTAATATATTATAATGGTATAATAAGTTTAAACAAAAATCAGTAAGTAATTAATTAGTCTGTCGATACAGGAGAAGAACAGAAAATATGAGGAAGATTAAGAACGAGAAGGAGGGGAAGAAGACGTTCGACAAAATAAGATCGTGTGCAAATACATATCCAAAAGTACATGATCTATAAATTCTTCAAACTTGTATAAGAGTGACTGCGTTCTGCGGAAGAGTCGAATTTCTCATCGACGAAGTGAAGCGAGCAGTCTACACACGGGATTCCAATTGCGACGTGGACTGCATCCGCCCTCTATCAACGGACTTTTAAAGCCGGAGATAGAACAGACAGCTGATCGCAACTAGTAACGCTGCACTCGCCCATTTAAGCGCAAATATTATCGGTACGAAGCCGGGCACAGATTAAAAAGAAATACAAGCGTTATTATCTCTATTTAGTTTAAATAAATCTTGAATATCATATCAATTTTTGGAGCCAGAGCCCAGCTGTTCGACTAGTACTGATCTCTCATTATATTACATTAAATAAATATTAACAGCGCTCTGCTCTTCTCTCTCGCTTTAGTTAGATTCGCTCTTTTTACGGGAGCACATTTTTGCGTGAGGCTTGAGTTACGTTACGCATTGACCGTTGACAGTGGTCTGCGGACGAGTCGAATTTCTCATCGACGAAGTTAAGCGAGCAGTACACACACGGGATTCCAATTGCGCCGTGGACTGCATCCGCCCTCTACCAACGGACCTTTAAAGCCGGAGATAGAACAGACAACTGATCGCAACTAGTAACGGTGCACTCGCCCATTTAAACGCAAATATTATCGGCACGAAGCCGGGCACCGATGAAGAAGAAATACAAGCGTTATTATTTCTGTTTAGTTTAAATAAATCTTAAATGTCATGATGCTTTTTAGGACCAAACTCCAGCTGTTCGACTAGTACTGATCTCTCATTATATTACATTAATATATATTAGCAGCGCTCTGATCTTCTCTCTCGCTTTAGTTAGATTCGCTCTTTTTACGGGAGCACATTTTTGCGTGAGGCTTGAGTTACGTTGCGCACTGAACGTTGACTGTGGCCTGCGGACGAGTCGAATTTCTCATCGACGAAGTGAAGCGAGCAGTCCACACACGGGATTCCAATTGCGACGTGGACTGCATCCGCCCTCTATCAACGGACCTTTAAAGCCGGAGATAGAACAGACAGCTGATCACAACTGGTAACGCTGCATTCGCCCATTTAAGCGCAAATATTATCGGCACGACGCCGGGCAGAGATTAAGAAGAAATTATCTCTATTTAGTTTAAATAAATCTTAAATATCACAGCACTTTTTGGGACCAAAGTCCACCTGTTCGACCAGTACTGATCTCTCGCGTTAAATTGCTGGTTGAATTACAGGGGCGGATTTAGGCGTGGTCTTTTTGGGCTGTAGCACAGGACCCCGTGCATTCAAAGGGGCTTTCCGCGGTCAAAAAAATAAGAATGTAAATTAATTTAGGAAAGAATAAATTAGGCAAAGTTTTTCGCATAAAATAAGTCAAGTTGTTTTGCAATAGTAATGAATCTGAGTAAAATATTTTCAGTATTTTCCATCGCCTCTGTTCACATTCTTCAGTTATACAAAAACTTAGGCCGTCAAACAGTGTTAGTCGAGGGCCCTCAAAGTTAAAGGTCCGCCCCTGGTTGAGCATTTAATCTTAATTTGCGATTTTCCGACGTTTGTTTCGTAGTTGGTTGGCCTTCGTCTTGGGCCACGCGTTTTCCTCTTTCAACGTTCAACGCGAGTGAATGAAAATCTCCCGGGGGTTCAAAAACACCCGCGCATGCAGTGGGGGCTTGGGAAACTGCTGCACGGTGCAACCTTCAGCTGTGATTATTTATTTCCCTGGCGCCCTTAATTATACGTCAATTAGTAATCCACCCCGTCTCCGTCCGAGTTAGCTTCGAGAGTGGTGTTGAGAAAACAACGCGAATTTGCCGGCGGGTGACTATAGTGTCTGGTTTTAAGTAACAACAAATTAGCTGGCATGTATATGTACTGCTGCCTTTTCTTATGCATGCAACATAAGATTGCCGCAGGTTTATTTTAGACCCCATGAATAAATTTGAAAAAGAATAGTTTACGCATTTGCATGTGAAAGGGCGCAAGAAGATAGGCGAAGCATTTAAATATGTATGGGCCCCCAATTTGCAAGGTATCGCGCGGATAATTCTCAAATAATTGATAGGCGTGGCAAGAGGTTGAGCATTCTGGGGCAGTGGAGATTTATGCAGAAAATACCGTCCCCCCCCCTCCCCCCACCCGAACGCACCGGAACTGAGCAAGCAGCTAATTCCCCCGACATTCTAGACAGGGTCTGCCGGAATTATTGCTTGGAGAACTTTAGTGAGGAGACAAATATTTAGGACAAATGACTCTAAATTTCATTGCGAGTAGGTTTGCACTAATTGTAAGTGAATAATCACTTAATATCAACTTGGTTTACGAGAAGGTAAGTTCGCTTTAACGTATATACAGGGTGTCACCTATCTTGAGACATTTATTTATTTTTTTTTTATTTAGAACGAATTACAATCGACTTACAAAATGAAAATACCTATAATTATACGTTGTTTAATTTCGTAATTATTTTCATATGAAGCAACTGATTACATACTTAATGATTTCAATTCTTTTAAACTCTATGAGAATTCTCTCGGAGGACTTAAATCCGATTAAGCTCCGTCGCACGTAATTTCCTGCGATGACTTTCACACAGGGTTCTCGGATAGTTAAGGAGGGAACACTATCGATTTCTGCACGTCGCGCGAGTTAGTGCAGGCGAAAACTTTTTATTAAAACCCATAAAAATCGCTGCTGCAAAAATGTTCTCGCCCAACTTAAACATAACCGGTTGCAGCAAAGCAAGGAAGTTGCGTAATTTACAGACGTTGTTTATTGTATCCTGCGAGCTTCGGATAGGTACAAAGTTTCCAGAAGAAAATACGGTTTGATTGGTTGAGCCAGAACTAACAAGTACACCACACAAAACATTTATTTACTTTGGATTGCAGAATCCGCGTTGAATTTCCTTAATACTTTGCGCCGGTTGGTTCCGAGAAGAACTCTTTGATAACGAAACTATTTGCCTTTGCGTTTCTGCACGCTGCATCCTTAAAGCGGGGAATCCTCGGAAGACTCTCCAGCCAAGTTTGTAAATCATTTGGCTGGCTTAAAGATGCGCGCAGCAGCACAAGAAGGTCAATCCTGGCGTAAAGATGAATCCTTGTTAATAGGTATTTCCTTGCATTATTTGTCTAACCCTACGCTGAACGCACGTGTTCCCAAACTTCAGGGGGGCGCTGAGATGATGAAACACCCTGCATTTATTTAAGAACTAGCATTTGTTTAGTCGTAGAGTCATCGGTAATTTAAATACATCCAAAGCTACGACGACATTTCCCCTCCCCCCTCGATGGATTCTTGGCAACAAGAGAAAAAGAAAAAGAAAATAAAATCATGTGAGATATTCTCGGGGATCCGAAGACAAGTCATTGAAACGATACCGTACATAAAGGGGGTTTTTCAGGTGGCCATGCTTCATTCTCGAGGGCCTGCTTAGGTTGGCTTATTGTCTTGAGTTCACCGATATCGTAGCTAGTGATGGGCCAATTACATGCGTATCGAAGCTTTGCTGACGTGGATTTTAGTTTAGTCGACGAGTCGCTTTTCCATTTCCGTTTGCACGTAAAGCTCCCCATTATTACACATAATACTATGCGAGCTCCGACCAGACAAAGACAATCCGCATTATCCGCATTGCAAAATTATTTTTCACATTGTTTTATTTAAGAACGTGCTTTTAGTTTCGATCGGTCTTATTGAACTTGTTTGAGAAATATTAGTCGGATAGTAGTTAGTAAGCGATAAGGGAAAGTTTATTGAACTATTTTTAATTTAACAGCAGGAATTACAGAACACAGAATGAAACAATTTAAATCGGTAGCCCAGAACGTCTTTGCGAAGCGGAGGGTCGGAAATGACTCACGGCGCTTCCAGGGAAACCCTCTCAAGCATGCTTCGTATTACGTTTGCGTCGTCACTATAGTTTCTAATGAAACAGATAACGACGATGGTCCAACAATTCCAGAGGGCGTAAGGGGGACGTTACGTAAGTATTACGTGCATTCATCATAAATTACAGTCAACGTTTTATTATCTCATTACTACACTAAATAAGAAGATATAAGCAAGCTCGGGGCTTACCAAAATCTGAATCGCCCGGGGTGGCCTTTTTAAATATGAAATGGAATATAGGCAACCCATCAATCACATCAGAAACAACTTCGTGTGTGCTTGAATCCGGAGGAGTAGAACGTGTTGCCTAACTTCTTTTAATTTTGAGGAGGCGTCGCATTTAAATATGCTTAAAACAATCAGTTTAGTCAATTCTTAAGTATTTCTCAAAAAGAACACGTCGATTTTAATTGGGCAATAAATCAATCGAGCCGGTAAAGTAAAAGTGAACGAAACTCCGAAGCCAAACTAGGTCGGACTAGCTCGAACTTATACTACAAGTTCGGGCCGCATAAATATTTCAAGTAATAAAATCAACATAGTATGAGAAAAAGGAAGAATATTAAAGCATTATTTCAAGCGAGACATTCGCTGGAAGTTTATAGTTTGCAATCAATAAAAGGAGTTACTCTGGCGAGGACTTGACTTCTTTTCTGCCTCGGAAAGTTCTGCGGTAATTATTATTTAAATAAGTTGCAAAACTCAAATATAATAATATAATAAATACTATTTGGGGGGGGGGGGGTCAGAACTCTGTAGAACATTCGAGAGGGTTTTATTTCGAATTTTATGCGCTTGAATTTGAATTTACGACGACTTTGTTCTTGTAGCTCGGCGACACTATTTAATACGTCAGTTTGGGCTTCCAGACAATCGAAGGAGAAAGGCCCACAAAAAGCCTAATCAAGCAAGAATGAAACAAGCAATCTGCGCACAGAAATCGCTGGTCATAAATACCTGATTATTGAAAGTCGTCAGGCTTTGAAAGGCATACGTGAATGGCGTGCCTTTTTTTCAGAACACGCAGCCGCATTCTGCGCGTTTAACCAAACTGCACTCACTCGATCGTACTTGGACTTGCGCAGTGATGTTCTTTGAAACGCCTCCGCAAAAAAATGTACGCGCCAACCAAAGCAATCACTCAGCAAATATACTCTAGTTCGGAGCAAAAGCAAATCGTAAGCCTATCGGAATTATTCGAGTTTACACGGCCCCAGGTCCAGGCGATTCGAAGGGCGAAGGAGCATCGACGTGAGTACTCACGTGTTTGCTTACACCCACAAGCATCAAAATAATGTGACGAAAATGTTAAGGCGGTAAGTGCCCAGGCCGAAATTGCAAAAATAAACGACAACTCCAAAACTACGTAAGTTTTCCGCGCCCTAAATGAGCAAACTATCAAGACAAATAACATGAATAGTGTAAATATTAAATGCAAAACGAGAAACAATAACAAAAGACTTCCCTGTGTACGTTGCCCAACGAAAAGCGCGCCCCTCCCGCTGAATTCGTTGCCAAAACTCACGCGCAGCTCAGGTCAATCCCCGCCACTGGTAACGTGCACGCTCGAGGGGATGACGTCACGCACAAGGCGAGAAAAGAAATTGGAATATTCTTACTCAAGATCTCCTTCGATACGAGATGTCAGTGAGGTGGCTGCGGTAGTCCAGAAAACGGAGACGACAGTACCTTTATTCCATCAATGAACGCACAACCAACCTCGTGAGTTCCGACAGCCGTCGCTCACGAGGTTGGAAGGAAGCCAACACACGATGTCGAACTGCCGGTGAAAATCTGCCCCAGCCTGCTTGCTAAAAAAAGGGACGCGAGCAATAAACGCACGTGGAAAACAAGCAGGTAGCAAGATGGAACAACAAAATGGCGCTTACCTTGAAGCAAGCTCGAAATGGGTTTTTCACGTCCACCAAACCCGTCGAAAGCGGTCCCACAAACAGTCGAGGGGAACAACTAGCGAAGTACAGGACGGTAGGGTCACAGATTCCAACGATAACTTCTTTTCCAAAGCACCCCCAGACTCACTAGGTAATGCAGACGTGAACACAACTGCACCGCCTCGTTGCTGGCAGACAAGAGAGAGGAACACGCCTTCCAAACGGGAGCGGACATCCACACTCCTAACATGCGTGCATGAAGGGAAGCCTACTCGACCGCAACGGCGACAGCGAAAAATGATTGTAACAATTCTCAAGCTGTAACACCAACGAGAACTTGACGCAATTCGTATACAAGAATAGAAAGTATAAGCCCTCCAAAGTTTTCTCGACGAAAAATTAGTTTTAGTTCAAGGTAGGCGTTACATCTTTGATTTCCAGATAATTATATTTCGTCGAATTAAAAATTGAAAGTTGATTAGATGCTTGTGTGTCGTTACCTCAGAATTTCACGAACTTTTTAGTTCATATCTGAGAGTAAACTTCGCTTGCACTAGCGATTTGCCTGGTGTATGTACGTTGTACGGGAGAAGCCGATTTAGAATGCAAATGCAAATGCAGAAAACACATTTCCGCAAATTGGATTGCCATTCAGATTGTCATACAGACGAAATATGGTGCTTAACGAGAATCCGTTCGCGGGACTGCTTTTGTATGCATGCGACGAAAGCAGAGAGTTTCGTTGAGTCTCCTTGTAAATCCGAGTTAGGAGTGACGATCGATTTTTATTTGCAAATAAAACTAACGTGATCGCCTAAAGTTATTAAAAACAGATTTAATGTACCGTACGTGTTGAAGTTTTTGATCCGTTTACGTCACGTGCCTTTGAAAAAAACTGAAAGTGACAGCGCCTTGCTTCATCCTTTAGAAAACTTCGCGCGAAACTGACGTTCACCATCACACAGCCGAGTGTGTGTAAAGAAGTCTGATAAGGCGTGAAAGGACTCTGTAGTTTTTAAATAGATTTTTTCCTTTAGATAGGAGAGGAAAAGTTCTGGCGAATGAATTTTATTATAAAAAGAAAAAAAAACGCATTCTCGTCCTTCTCATTCCGATATACTCGTACGTACCTACACAGTGATTGCTGTATTGATCAAGTTTAGTTTCGTTAACAAGGATAATTTGACGCGTGCTCGTGTGACTGAGTGAGTGAGTAATTGCGAATACACGTCGGGATCAAAAAGTCAAATCACCGTCTGGAAGCACTCCAACTAATGGTGCGCATTTCCACATTTGTGTCGAACAACATCCCCGCAGAAAAAAAAGGGGGGAATACAACGCGCGTCTGCTGTGAATTACTCTCGATCGCTTTGCAACCATCATTAGGAGCTAAATGCAAGTTTGGGATAAGTTAATGGATTCGAAATGCTCTCCTAATGGGATTATACTAACGACCCAGCTCGCATTAACTTTTGCCCTATGGTTTAACTTTTCACTGGAAGACGCCGAGCCGTCGTTTAAAAGGAGAAAGAGACTCTAGTGGTAATTATAATTCGGGTAAGTACAGAGAGTTAGGATAAGAAATGTTACATCAAATTTTGTCCTTTTGTATTATTTGCTAAAAGAAAAGAAAGCACTCAACATAATTATTATTTCGAATAGAAGAAAATGTGAACTTGTTCACTAAATTATTTTTTTTTCTTGTTCGCTCCGTTCATGAGACTGACTTTGGTGTGCGTTGTGCAGCTCAATTTATAGGTGTTGTGCGAGAGGGGGTAATGAGGAGGAGCGAACGATGACGTGTGCGGTGGGGCGTAGAGAATAACCAATCAATGAAACGTTTTGTGAAATCGAAAGACAAAATGAATTTCTATTTTTCGTGGAAGGGGGTTATTAAATTGAATCATTAACTTTGATGTATTCGCTCAGAAGGAAAACAAAGGGGGCAGACAAGTAAGAGAGATCAAGATAAAGACCAAAAAGCGATTAAATTAAAAAAATTAATGAAAAAGAAGTTAAAAGAAAACCTGAACATAATTATTGTTTCGAATAGAAGAAAATGTGAACTTGTTCACTAAATTAATTTTTTTTCTCGTTGCGCTTCGTTCGTGAGACTGACTTATGCGTTGTGCAGCCTAATTTATAGGTGTTGTGCGAGTGGGGGTAATGAGGAGGAGCGAACGATGACGTGTGTGGTGGGGCGTAACCAATAACCAATCCATGAAACGTTTTGTTAAACCGAAAGGAAAAGCAAATTTCTATTTTTCGTGGAAGGGGGTTATTAAATTGAATCATTAATTTTGATGTGTCCGCCCACAAGGAAAACAATGGGGACAGAGAAGCAAGAAAGATAAAAGTAAAGGCCAAGATATGATTAAATTAAAAAAAAATAATAATCAAAAAGTGGCATCTGGATCTGTTATTTGTAAACAGGAGTTTTTCTAAAAAAAATATTTTACTTATAATTATTGAGTTTTTGATTCCCTCCTCCCACCGTCACCCCTCCCCCGAATATCCGTGATCATCCAAAAAGTCGCAAACAAAAATTTTAACCTTCATTCTCGACGGAATTTTTTTTAAACAATTAGCGTAATTTATTCCTGATTTATTTATTATTTCTCATATCTAAAACTCGACTTAATTTAAACGAAAAAATCAGCACTACATTATTCTGAAAAGTTTTCTTCCGAAAATTCAAAAATTATCCAATTTTGGACCCCCCTCCCCGGCCGCCCGTCGAAAAAAATTACATTTTCCACCGCGGCGGCATTTTCGGGGCCACCTTTAAACGTCACCAAAATTTCAAGCCTCAAAAAACCGCAAACAAAAATTTCATCGTTCAGAATTAAAAATTAACCAATTTAGGACCCCCCTCCCCGGCCGCCCGTCGAAAAAAATTACATTTTCCACCGCGGCGGCATTTTCGGGGCCATCTTTAAACGTCACTAAAATTTCAAGCCTCAAAAAACCGCGAACAAAAACTTCAACCTTCAGACCCGGCGGATTTTTTTTTAAACAATTAGCTTAATTTATTCCTGATTTATTTATTATTTCTCATATTTAAAAGTAGACTTAATTTAAACGAAAAAATCAGCACTACATTATTCCGAAAAGTTTTCTTCCGAAATTCAAAAATTATCCAATTTTGGACCCCCCTTCCCGGCCCCCGTCAAAAAAAAATTACATTTTCCACCGCGGCGGCATTTTCGGGGCCATCTTTAAACGTCACTAAAATTTCAAGCCTCAAAAAACCGCGAACAAAAACTTCAACCTTCAGACCCGGCGGAATTTTTTTTTTAAACAATTAGCGTAATTTATTCCTGATTTATTTATTATTTCTCATATTTAAAAGTCGACTTAATTTAAACGAAAAAATCAGCACTACATTATTCTGAAAAGTTTCCTTCCGAAAATTCAAAAATTATCCAATTTTGGACCCCCCTCCTCGGCCCCCCGTCGAAAAAAATTACATTTTCCACCGCGGCGGCATTTTCGGGGCCACCTTTAAACCTCACCAAAATTTCAAGCCTCGAATTCGTCGGGAACCCGCCGAAAACCCCCCTCGAAAAATCCTACTACGAAAGGAGATTCCGCTCTGACGTCACGCACCGATTTACTATTTTTCTAGGAACTGAAAGTAGGTCACAAGGTCGTTGGGGTGTTTATGAATGGCCGAGTGAGAATGACTGGAGCGCAATATTTTTCGGTCCTCCTCCGAAAGGAAGAAAGTCAAAATTAAAGAAACGAAAGCGCTGAATGAATTAAAAGCGTCGGAAACTCAATGAATTTCGTTTTAATTCGAATTTAAATTTAAACCAACAGCAAAACTAGGTTATTCGCTTTTGGGGGGTTTCAAGTTTAGCAGTTGGCAGCAACATGGCGTCGCTTTCATGACGCTCATCGAACGCCGCCCGAAGCAATCGATTTATTTGATTTATTTTCTGTGAAAAATCGGTGATAATGATCGTGGGGGCCCATACTAAATAAGGTAAACGTCGAATGCTGCTTTCCGTCCGCGATTCCACATCATAACCTCAAGTTTTCTTCACCGGACGCATCGCGTTTTGCGACAGATTCTTCCTTGAAAAAATGGGGTTGTAGTTGTTGTTTATCTAGATTTCATGATTCTACACGTTCTTGCAGGCTTGAAACGCGCTATTTGCAGAAATAATGAAGACTGCGGAGTATTTACCAGGTTTCGAAGAAGGACCGGTGAACATCAAGTAACTCGGGGCCACCTGATTTCAAGAAGCGAGCTCTTAAAAGTTAACTTTTTGATCGGTTTTAACATGAGGTAAAACGTTTCCATTGCTCAGTGAACATAATTTAGGTTTTTTTTTGAGGTAAGTTTCGACAGCGTTGACAAATCAAACCGTTTAAGGCTCGGTTTCTGGAAGTTATTAATTGATCGATTAGTTTAAGTAATTATTAGAATAAGACGGAGTGTGCTCTACTGTGTGCTTACAATTGTGTACCACATTCTACTCCTTAATTAAATGAATCGAGGACACGTTAATCGCTTCCAGACGGCGAGCCTTCAGGTTATAACTGAAATTCCAAGTAATTTTCAGATTTCCAGATCTCGTTCTGATGTTTCCAGTAATATTAAAACAGATTTTATTTGGGGCTGGTATTGTAACATCCGGTTGACCAAAGATTGAGTTCAACCCTTGGTCAGTTGGATTTTATAATACCACCGGCCCTTAGTATACTAACGAGTGCAATGTGCCCATGTGACATCACTTCAATAACATCAAGGAATATTTCCTGTTGTCGTTCTGATGTTTCCATTGATATTTAAACAGATTTTACTTATGGCTGGTATTATAACGTCCGGTTGACCAAAGATTGACTTCAACCCTTGGTCAACTAGATATTATAATACCACCGGCCCTTAATAAACTGATGAGTGCATTATGCCCATGTGACATCACTTTAATGACATCGAGGAAGATTTCCTGATGTCGTTTTGATGTTTTCTTTGACATTTAAACAGATTTTGTTTAGGGCTGGTATTATAATGTCCGGTTGACCAAAGATTGAGTTCAACCCTTGGTCCATTAGACATTATAATACCACCGGCCCTTAATAAACTGACAAGTGCATTGTGCCCAATAACATCAAGGAATATTTCCTGATGTCGTTCTGATGTTTCCATTAATATTAAAACAGATTTTACTTGCGGCTGGTTTTATAATGTCTGGTTGATGAAAGGTTGAGTTCAACCCTTGGTCAACTAGACATTATAATACCACCTGCCCTTAATAAACTAACGAGTGCAATGTGCTCATGTCACATCACTACCATAACATCAAGGAATATTTCCTGATGTCGTTCTGATGTTTCCATTGATATTTACACAGATTTTACTTAGGGCTGGTATTATAACGTCCGGTTGACAAAAGGTTGAGTTCAACCCTTGGTCAACTAGACATTATAATACCACTGGCCCTTAATAAACTGGCAAGTGCATCATTTCAATAACGTCAAGGAAGAATAATTCCTAGTGACTGGGTCACTATAGTAAAAAAAACTCAACCTGTAACGGATTTTTCCTTTGAAAAATAGGGATGTAGTTGTTTACGCAGATTTAATATTATTAGAGAATTTTTACGCAGAATATAAGTTTAAATCATGTTTAGAATGTGACGTGTATGCATGGTGTGACTTACACCTACTCGTATTGCAGTTCATGGTGAAAGTCACCACCATCTCTTGATCAAAAGGGAAAACTATTCAATTTTCCCGTAACAGAATTTCTTTTTTCCGCGCTGACGTTCTCAGCAGTTAAGTATGCTCGGTCTCGTAACGTCCCAGGGACTTTAATTTCAAAATTAAATCGAAAATCTAAAATCAAGTTGTGAAGGGATCATGCGGAGCGCCGCCCCTTGAATTGAAACTTAAAACTATACGCGTCATAGGGCCGATTTAATAATAGGACTTTAAATTTAAAGTTACTTTAACCTAAAAAAAAAAATACATTTATTTCCCTATTCTTAAAGTGACTTTAAATTAAAGCTTTCTTAAAATCCAATTATGTAAACGGCCAATAGTAAACCATTTAGAGCGCCATCTCTTTGTTCACTTATCTTCATTTTTTTTTAAAAGACAGTTGCCTTAATCGAACTTCGAAAACGCGATTTCGTCTTGATTCTTTCAGTAAAACCATTTCTTTTTCTAAATCAGATTTGAAAACAGAAACAATCCAAAGCACGATAGTAAAGACACAAATCATTCAGAGCGCCATCTCTTGGCCAAAAGAATTTTAATCGAATAATCGCTTTGTTCCAGCTGCTCGAAAGAAACGTACATTGCACGATCACGAGCGTGCGCAGTAAACGAATCGTGTTGATTCGCTTACTGCGCATGAACTTTTGTTTAATGCGCATGCTCGTGATCGTACAACGTCCGGTTTTTCGAGCAATTGGAGCAAAGCTAATATTTCATCTTTGCGTACTCAGCAACAGCTTTGTCTTCCATCATTGTCTTAAAAAAAAAGATTAATTATTTTTTACCGACTAATTATTTTCAACGGAAATCAAAAGGTTTTCAAAGATCTTTTCATGAAAACCATTCGATTCATAACAACAAATACCAAATGAAGTCTCTTTTTTTATGATCCGTCGGATGTAAGAGTGTGTTTTCTTATTTCTTATTTCTTTTATGAAAAAAATCGACGGGCAGTTGTTCCTATCGCATTTAAACTGTCCATAATAAAGTTTATCATACACTCGGCCGACACGGTCATAAAATATTAAAGAGCGCGGAGAATTTACGCCGAGTTTTATAACACGTTAGGGAAGAGTTTTGCTTTCCATTACACAGCAACACTTGTTACCGGTGGCTATTACTTTTTAAATATTGCCTGGTTATATTAAAATTTACATTCCGACAGCTCGCTCATATGTTCGAGAGGACAACAAGGGAGCTGGGGTGGGGGATCAAACCTTCTCTTCTTGTTGCTCGCTTAGTTATAATAAACCTACGATATTATCGGTCCACCCTGTATGTTTTTTTGTGAAGCAAAATATTTTTCTTATATTGTGTAGCTAGACAGCCTGAAACGTTTTATTCACCCCCTTCATCTTTTTAACAGCCCCCTTGTTTATAATTAATAGATCTCAATGTCATTGATTGATTCGTAACGAGTTGATCGAGTCTCGCAAAAATTCCTAAAAATACGGCCGAGCCGGAATTTGCGCAAACTTCTGTCAGGTCTCATTTTAGACGATTTTTTTTCCGGATCTTTTTGGTTTGGACTTCTGAGGACTATTTTGTGCTTATAATTTTGGTTCTGCTTTTCTTCCACTTTGTGTTGCAAGCGGGGGAAAAGTTTTTCCGAATTTTATTTTTCGATTTTAAACGAAGTTTGCGCTCATTGTTTTATTTTGTAACGGAAATTGCACCTAATTAGCTGCAACGAACAATTAAAATAACTGCCGCAAACAAATTGGTTTTATTTAATAGTGGGCAATTCGTTTAGCGAACTGTATTAAAGGCAACCGGCAACGTTGTTGTCCAGAACAAAATGTTGTTATTTCGCAGTCCTGTCGTTAATTAATAACCGAGTTTATCTCTGATTATAAATTAACGCAGTGCTTTCTTTCGCCTTTTAAATAAATTGTGGGGTTGAAATAATTAGGTCCGGTGAACGCCCCCCTACCCCGGGGAAACGCCGGCTACATGATTTTGAGATATGACTTTCATCATTCCGACTTTTATAGAAATATATCACAGAAATGGCGCGCCATTTATTCTCGTAAGAACTAGCTGTTAAGTTTTATATGGTGACCATTTTTTTTTTCTCTAAACTTCGGAAAAATTTATATGAAATAAAGTATCTGCACGTCAGTCGCCCTCAATCCGATCGACCTCCTTCAGGCTTCGGATTTCACTCGATTGAATCCCCCGTTGGTTCTTAGTGAATAACATCTTTACTCACCATCATCGCAGATGATAAAATGAAATTACTTTTTAGAATCCTTGCTTAATGTAGGTTTCTTTCTTTTTTACTGCGAAAGTCTCTTCCAGAAGTAACTACTTCATTCGGTTTGCAGCGTTTGCGTTTCTTAAGCCCGGTATACACTTGAAAGCATTACAAATATTTTTCATAATTGCTCTGAAACAAGCCTCTGTGTTTTTTTTAGAAGAACGAAACTGACATTTACGGACCAAACTGAAAATAATGTTGTAGAAACTCAAGAAACCGTTTCCAGATGAAGTTTGTAAATCGTGTTTCCAAGTGCATACTCGGCTTTAACTAAAAGAGAGTTACTTTGCGTTTCTGGAACCGTTTTCTTGCAAAAATTTTGTTCGCTCGTAGCAAATTTCGTTTCGTTACGGCTCACATAAACCGAATAATTTAACAAAAACATATTTATTTTTATGCCCTAAGGGAAAATACAGAGTCTTCCGAGACTAAATACGAGGCAATTCATTTGGGTTTATTACTTTCGTGTTAACGCACTCGCGCGCGCGCTCGCAAAATGTTCGGGCCCCCGAAAGATATTAAATAAGTAAGGAAGGGAAAGAAATTTGATAACGTCGAAAGTGACGTGGCAGAAGGAGGATAGGCCGGGGGGAGGAGGGAAAGGCCAGGGAAATGTTTAGAACGAACGGAATCTCGTGCCACCCATATGTTCGTTCTCGAGACAAGGGTCGTGTTATATTTTATATTGTTTGTATTTTGAATATATCATCTTAAGTTCGAGAACAGCTTTAGCACTTTAAAAGTGTTGTTTGAAAAGTTGTATGTAAATATAGAGCGCGACGTACCTTCTGTTAGATATTTAAAAAGCAAGAGGTGAAGTGCTTCTTCTCCCCAGTAAGGGAAATATTTAAGATCTTTATTTAATCCTACATCCCACGTGACCTGCGACGTATCAAATCAATTAAAGACCTCCATCGACGCTACTGTCAACTATATTTAATGATGCCCATCATGCAGAATTTGGTCACGTGGGGTGCAATCAGATATTGCATCAAAAGAGTAAAAATCAGGTGAAGCAATAAATATGAACTAATTTCCATACAAGTTCATACAACAAACGGAATTAATTAAATTACAAGAGACATGCAAACTACTTTCAATCATTCTCGCTCACTCTGTATGACGGAACTTGCTTAATAAATATATTGCACCTTTCACAACGAGCTGAGCGCAGAACAGCAGCTAATTTCGGGCATCAGCTCATTATGATAGTGCCGTTCGCAGCAGCGAGTTTAATTTTAATGTGATTTCCTTGTAATTTGCGCTCCTTAATTAAATTTCACAATATGAAGCAGGTGTGTTAGGAGGAGGAATACATTTTAAGATCAATAAACCGAACCAGATGCAAACTAAGCGAACGAAGAAAGAAGTTGATTAAAAAAATTCGAGAGCGAAATTGTGAACTAATTTAAACGAGGTAGACTTTTCTTGGTGGGGCGAGAGGGTAGGTACCACTTTCATCAAGTAATTTACCGATTGCATTTGGAGAGTACGCTAATTTTGTTTGCGTTGCAAATAAGGTTTTGATCACCTGCAGGTGAGAGGAAAGTGTTACAGGTTTTTGTTAAAATTCAATCAATTTTTTGTTTTGCTTGCGTTTTTTTTTGTAGTAATGTCGTTTCGATTAAGAAATTTCATAATCTCCACGGTTATGCTATGTTATAATCTCTACGGTGATGCCATGTTATAATCTGTACGGTTATGCCATGTTATAAACTGTACGGTTATGCCATGTTATAATCTGTACGGTTATGCCATGTTATAAACTGTACGGTTATGCCATGTTATAATCTGTACGGTTACGCCATGTGGTTGATGTTTGTCTCTGTATGTTTTTTATTGTATTTGATTTTACTGTGCGTGTTTCGTTGGATAGAAATCGTTAGAAACTGAACGCCGAAAAGGATGTTGTTGTTGAAAAATCGTCGGGGTCGTCACCAAGGTCACAATTTGAACGCACTTAATCCGTATAATAATTAAAACAGAAGAGGGCGTTTTCTTTGTCAAGTTAGTAGGCGATTTCTGCCCGAATGATTCCCGGAATAATTACGTTCGCCGTTAAAATTAAATTTTCTGCGTTCTCAGTTTTAAATCAGTGCGCCCCCGACACGCTCATATTCTGTTAACTTAACTAAATGAAAATAAAAAAAAAAAAAAAATCAACAGACCTGCAAAAAAAATCGCGTTTTAATTTTACGAAGCAGAGAAGTTACACGATTTACATTTTTTTCTGTATCAAAAAAATTGAGAAATGAAATGAGACTTAAAAAAATTTCGCTTTGAAGCGGTTAGATAAAGAAACTAATTCGTAGATTTTAAATATACTATAAGCAAAGGGTTTCTTTCTCGATCGCTTACGTCTTCGACTGCGTTTAACTAGGATTTGAATGGCCTCCTCGCAGTTCATTTTCCGCATAAATAAATTTTAAGGTAAATTTAATGTGCATTTTTTGTTATTAAAAGTGCTGCTGCAACTCACATAAAAATTTTACAAGCGAGGCACAATTAAATGAATGAAATAAAATCGCCCGCTCATTCTTCTTAATAAAACCGGATTTTGTTTTATAGTTTTGAATGTCCTGAAGCATACGACTGCGCTGTTTGTGGGGCGGGTAAAACGGAGGGGGCGACTGCGTTTAGCTGCATGATTTTGTACAAAGCGTTTTCGTTTTCATGTTAACCCGCATCTACCTGTTAACGAAGGTTCTACCTTTTTCTTTTGTTTTGTTTGAGCTCGGCAGTTTTTACTTTTGCTTTACACGAAAGAATTAACCAGAGTAAATAAGGCTGCGGTAACCATCTGCACCATTTCGAGATGAGGACGACGTCTAAGTATTTAAATAATTTCGTATATTGCGCCGTCGAAAAGTTTAAGAGCCAGCCTTTATTAACTAACTATCTTAAAAGTACGCATAATATTATTTCGGTGTTAAAATGAAGTGTATTGCGATTTCGAAATGTGCCCAGGTGACTGAATCAATGAAAATGATCTTCGAGTGGAATTTTTATGCACGTACAACCTTCTGGCAGCCGAGGAATAATAAAACAATGCTTTTAGAAACCGTTTAATTTTGACTTAGAGGTTACAAGAACATTTACCGCACAAAACATAATCTGTGATATAGGCAAGGCGCGCTACATTCCGTTGCACACCCTTAGTTAATGATGACGTTGATAAATACTTAAAATGCAAACGAATTTTGTATGTTAAGCTTTATAAAAGAAATCTCACGATATGTTTATTGCAGTTTAAGTAAATAAGTGTATTCATCAACGCAGCAAGCGTCTGACGTCATCACTAACTAATGACGTGCAACGAAATGTAGCGCGCCTTACCTATATCTATTAGCTTTTTTTGGGAACAGAGTGTATATTGTAAATCTCATTATTGTTTCGTGTTTGCCTTATTCAGTTCTGACGTAGTTTTTTAAATGAATTTCCAGAAAAAAAATGGTGCGCGCATACCTTTTACAGGAGCGTTAATAAATCTGTCCTAGTTTCTCTTTGTGTCGCGTACGTAATTATCGCGTTGTTGAAAATCTTTTTGATACTTGAATTTCATGTAAAATCACACGAAAATGAAAGAGCTTTACTACAAAAACCTCGTTCGATGAAGTTATTACCGGCGTGTGGTTTTTTCCGGTGTTATTGACACTGCGTAAAGTTTCATCATCGCGGCGGTAAATTTTAATGAAACGTTTGTTGACACTATTGAAATTCTAGCGCCAAATTACGCCCCGATTGCGTTCGCGTGCGCCACAGAAACGTGTACCTCCTCATTAAATCCGGGTATAATTAAATGTGTTCGGAAGTTGAAATCCAGCGCGTTGTTTTGCGGTTGCAAAATCTCCAAAGCCACGAGACGAGTTCTGCGAACGCTGCACTTGCCGCCGCCGCCGCCGTATAAAAATAAATTACTTCATAAATATAGATTTCTCGTCGTTGATGATGTCTATTTCCGGTGGACTCGTGTTTCTGCTCGCGATAAGTAACGGTGAGTAAGTGACGTTGTGGTTTACTGTCCATAAAAATTGCGAATTAAAGCTGAATTAGGTCAAGCAATTTATAAGTTTGAGAAACCTTCTAATCTAGCCACAAGCACGCGCGTTTCTTGTTTTATATTCATATTCATTTCGATGTATCACACCGCTGCCACCACACCACCGAGAAGCAAAGACATTGATTTATCCCACCGCTGCTGCCACCAATTAACTTTCGAAACCGCTCCTGTTAAAAAATTTATTTACTATTCAACATTGATTGCTTGAGATTTCATTTGTTGCAGTTTCAACCCTGACATGCTATCAATGCACCAAGAAAAACAATCAGGGTGCGTGTCTCGGACCGCTAAATCCTTCCAAAGTAGAGAGCTGCGTTGAAAATAAACTTTTGTCCAAATTCTTCACGCCCACGTGTTATTTCTACGTGAAGCTCGGTAAAAATATTCGACAGACACCTGAAAACTATCGATTTCTGACGTCGTCGTCATCGTCGTCGTCGTCGTCGTCGTATGCACAAAGGGGATGTTTCTGGAGCATCAAAGGAAGCGATTTGTGTAAGTCGCCGCTGGTTGGGAACTGTTTAACTTGTACGACTGACTTGTGCAATAACGTAACTTACTCGTACCATTAAATGCAACTTGGAAATAACAAATGAGATTTCTTCGAGTTTCCCATACAGTGAAACGTCGATTAAAAAACATCCTAAAGAATAAAAAAATATGTATCTACGCATAAATTAATTATTGGGTATGGCGTGTACCAATATTAAATGCGAACTATTTTTAAGTAAGTAAGAATTCATGCGTGCGTTTATTAATCTACTCCGCTAATGAAACAGTAATTTGTCAATGCCTGCGGTAACGTTTATCTATAACACAATGTCACTCACATGTAACGAAGCCCAAGCATATGCATATTAACTGAGTTTGGACATGCAACTAACTGTATCTAATTTTACATAAATCGCGAGGGGGCCTGAAATCGATAATTCCGCGCGAGCAAAACGGTTTCGGAACGAACCAATTTTTAATAATTAGCGCAAATCCGACGCGGCGTAGGTTTGCACATTTTATTCTTCGCGCTCGTTTTTATAGGTGGGTGAAAATCGGAGTTTTTTTTTTGACTGTATCATATTAAGCTGGGGCCACATCTGTGATGCCTTGAGCTTTACTTTGACATTAAGCGTAAGTCTAGCCCTCAAAATTAAGGCACTAATTTTATAACGGAATTATGAACTGTTTTTCTCTTCGCAGATGTGGCCCTAGCTTAAAAAAAAACAATGACATTGGAATTAAGAAAGTGTTTGTTTTGATTGGAAATGGTGAGTAATTTGGGACATTTTCAAGCCTAAAGTGCCCATAGGACGAAACAATTTATTCCATTAAGCGACCTTGTTCTTCGGAGCGATTGGATTAAGTATTTCGCCCTCGAATTTCTGCACTAGATTTTGCCCTGCTTGTACCGCTTCGCGTTTTAATTTGTACGCCAAAATTGTTAAATGAAACGACGACAGAAATTACAGACATTAATATTACAGGAGATCCGAGAAGGAAAACAACTTTCTTAACAAAGACAAGTGCACAGACATTTCGAACAATTAAAATAAAATGAAGGTTCGAATCAATGGGGCCAAAAATCCTTTTCTTTTCCGTAGTTTATTACTTAATTTCAGTATTAAAATGATGTAAATTTATTTACCATTGTAAACTTTTCTACTCCTTGTTTATATTTCTGCTTTTACAAATGGTGGAGGCGCCAGGTAATGGGATTCGATAAGATTTTAGGATAAATCCGAAGTCCAAAACGTTACAAGTCGAAATAAGTCCTGCATTCTTTTCGTAAGATCTAGATTTGTAGAATTTCCGACTTTAGTTCTTAAGATTCCTCCTAAACTCTTATTTTTCGGGGGTGTGGGAGGAGTTCAGAGACTTAAGTCGTCAACACTTGAAGCAAAACGATCTTCTTTGGAATGTTTTCAACTATTGCACATTTTGCGCTGTTTCACTTACGATCTTCATTCAACCTTGGGCCGTCGTCGTCCTGTTAATGTTCGTAATTCTCTTGCTTCAAGATAAAAGGATCTTAAAAGTTTTCAGTTCCTTTTTAAGCCTGAACGTGAATCTGGAAACCTTAAAAATGAAGAAATGTTGCTTTCGTTACGAAACCGTGCTTCGAAACACAGTGCGTACCTCGCATTTTATTTATTGTTTGAAAGTAGTTAAATATAACGCTGTTCTAAACTGCTTTAAGATTAGCTGTTACTGTCAGAATCTATCGGACCGGTTTGACAACAGCGCCTCCGCGGTTGCCACGTTGGTTTGCGTGTAGACATCGCTGTATTCACCGGAAACGATTTTAGGACACCGTTTGAAATGCCGGCTCCTTATTTGTCCTTTACTACTTCAAATATTCTGGCGTTGCCTTTTTCCGATTGGTTGGCGCAACTTGGTACAGTTGAGCAACGGGGGGAAAAGACCAAAATGCGTTTTTGCGGGAAACCGTCTCGCCATTATCGATACCGGCACGTTCGAAGCAAGTTGCGTGCGTTGTATTTTCTCGTAGATTTGTGCTGAATTCATTGCAAGATCCGATTACCACAGTTTATCCGGAATTAGATCGACTCGCCGTGTCTTCCTTTAAAATGCTGACGGCATTTTAATCAACGATCTGTTTAATTAAAACAGGTATGTTCTAATTCAGTTATCAAATTACCCGTTTGTTAAAAACGTGATAAATTTTCACAATTCTCTTACCTTATTTAATATTTAATATTTATAACAATTTTCCAATTTTTTTCCTAATCTAGGAAACAAATTTCAAATCCTTCAATTAATTTCATTGTGACTTTGGCATAAAAACAAGAGTTTTCCCTGAAATTAGCGTTGTTTGCCGTCATTTCTTTCTACCTTCAATCTAGAATCGTTTTTAATTAGAGCTTTAATTGAACCATCAGCTGCACCTAACCTGTGAAGTATACCCTTTCGTTTACTAGTACATTTATTTGTGTATAATATTGGCCCGGCGCAGTGCGTAAGGATTAATTAGAGTTAGTTACGTTATTTGGTTTAAATAGTTCGTAAATTCATAAAGTCCACGTGTTCGATCACATCTGATCTGATCCCAGCGCGTTGATTTGTTTTGCCGTTTGCCGTTTTCACAGTGATAGTTTTAACTTTAAGCTTCAATTTATTCCCATAGAAACAATATTTTTTATAATTGAAATTAATCTCCGCCCACAATAATTTTATACTGATATAAAATTATTGGGGGCGGAGATTAATTTCAATTATTTCTTAAACCACAGTCTCCTTTACTATTTTAATATTTTTTATAATCGTTGTTACGGGAATAAATGGAAGGTTAAAGTTAAACTATGACTGAGAAAACGTTCCTTAGTTAATAAATTTTTCAACGACGATTGTGTTGTATTATTATCTACACCCTTGCTGAACGCACGACTGCACGAAAATCTCCTGGGGGGGGGGGGGGTTAAAATTGCACTCTGTTAGGGTTTTGGGAATAGTTCCACAACGAATCCTTCGGCGCGGAAGATATTGTAACGTGTGCAAAAGTAACCTTGGCCGTGACAATCAAATAACAAGAAGTTTATACTTCTTCTAAAAAGTTACACGTCACAGAGTCTTTAAATACTTGAACGCACCTTGCAGAGCAACAGCCGGTAGTGATAAAACCCTTAAATTAATACCTTCTCTTGTGTAAGTGCCAAAATTATGTAAGTTAATTATTTATAATAAATGCATTTTTATTATACTTTGCTCCGCCCCGTAACAATATGTTGTAACGCCCCAATTAGTTTCAGCCTTGTAGTATGGCTGCGAGCTGTAAATATATAGTTTTCCTTTTCTATAAATAATCACTCTATGTATAGGTTTTTGAATTGATACTATACTATACTATAGTAGAATGAATCAATTATCATCAATCTCGTTTGCCATGCATAGTTGATTGCAAATTGCCATCATACAAAGGTGGGCCTGCCAGGTCTTGATCCAGAACCCATTATGGCATTTAATTGTTTAATTGCCTTTGGTGGTGCTGAAACATACGCTGTGAGGTGGTTTCAGCAGCGTGTAAGTGGTCTTGTTAATGAGTTAACACGTGACCATAACAGTACAGCGTCAGTTTCGTGTAAACTCCACCTATTTTCGAGTTTGTGTTCCTAATCGAATTCTAAATCGCTTCACTCTGCTGCACAGCATGTAAAGTGTGTGTTTATACGGTGATTATTAAAAATTGTTTAGTAAGCAGCAACAGCTTGTTGACCACCCCGCTTTCAAATTGCGTCGCGCCGCCATGAAGTTTACCGACTGTGACAACTTAATGCTCCGTCTTCTGTAAACAACGAACAGACCACGTCTTGTTTGCTGTAGTGACCGTGTAAACTACTTTAATCGGAGATACGTCCTTCCGGATGTGTTGTTTTGGATATACACAGCCGTAGTACATATAAAGTTCCACTTTGGTAGTAAATTGATCTTGCCAACCAAAGTGTACATAAGCATGTACTTAATAATATACACAGCATATTAAAATTAAAACAGCAGGATAGGCGAAAACAAAGATATATTCAGCTTATAACGAATTTGCATATCATCATTCGGATGAAGCCATTTTACAGTGATTATAAAAACCTAGTTGGGAGTCTCCAGACAAATTATTATTTGTTTAATTATCGTGAACACTCCGAAGATAGTTTCGCCGGTGAGATTTCCGCTCAGACTGAAATAATTTGAATACTAATGGGAGCTAAGGTTTGTTATAATTATACGCACGATAAGATCTCGACTTTGTAATTGAAACAAAAGAGGTCATGTGAAAGCGCTGCCTCGGAAACGTCTTATACGAGTTAGCAAGTCGTTTGTGTTTTCTTTAAACGAACGCGTCCCGTCGATTATTAATGAATTTAATTAACTTGTCTCCACTGTAAATTATTGTATGTAAAACCGATCGACAATTATCAACGAATTTTTTTTCGTTATTATAAAAACATGGTATTGCATATACCTAAATGTAAGTAATCAAAACGCTCACCCTTTCGTCACCGTCGTCTCCCAATGACATTCTAAAAATATTGTTCGTGAAACTGAACACGTTGTTTTACTCACCGGGGACCCCGGTCTCCAAGACCCCAACGATCTGCACTTGCTGAACCAATTTTTTTGGTCTATTTACTTCAAACTAGTGCCTCCGTCATCTCTCCTAATGGTGGTACATTCCAACCTTGGACTTTCCAAACTGTTGCTGTTGCTCTTTCATATGCTCTAATACTCTGAAATGTTATTTCCACAAACACATCCGCATGTATCGCAATTAGCCTTATTTAATACACGCAAACACACTCTAACTCTTCACCAATTATAATCTTCAATTATCTATGTATTTGTTTTGATTTCTGTGATTTCAGTTTCATAAAATAGCTTATAAAAAAAAGTTTCTGTTAACGTACGAATAGCAATTTAAAATCTGTCCAGGCGGCGGCGGCGACGGATTGCGAAAAACGCAACAGAGATGGTTGATAAAACGATAAGGGTGGAAGTAATTTAGGGAAGGGAAGATTTTATCTTTGTTATTTCGTACGCCACATATAGCCGACGCGTGTATACCTACTTTTAGCACTTTGACGTACAAAGATTATTTATTTTTAGAACTTGTACGTAGGTTCTTGCTTAGACTTCAAAATGATACACTATCATCGGCTTTGCAATTCTAATTTTATTGTGTAGGTTAAACCCTACCGCTTGACGTTTCAGAAATTAAAGCGTACTACAAATTGCGCCCCATGTTGGGCGCCAATTTTTGACCTACGGAAGATCCTACATCAGGCGCCATTTTATGGATCACGGAAAATTTTATTTAATGCAACTTTATCCTCTTTTTTTCCAAATTAAGATTGGGTATTAAAGTTAAATCTTGATGGGAGGTGAATCAAGTATTTCATGAAAAGAATTCAAGTTTATTTTCTGTATCGTGCAGCTGCAATACGCCATTGCAACGGCGATTTATACGACGAAAGCGTTTTATTAGTACTAAAAGCATTGCTTTCACATCGATTCCTCGATTGTCTAGCAACGCACACACAGATATTCGAATTTAAATTGGTTCAATATCCCTTCGTCGGTCGTCGTTAACAATGGTGTAGGTGTACACACACAGACTCACACATATACACAGACACACACACACACACAAAGGACTGTAGCGCAGGTGTGGAATTTTCAAGCGATTTTTTTGTAGGCGTCAGTCGGCAGGGAAACGTCCAAATCCGAGCAATCAAAGTGATGCTGCTGGTGCTTTATTCGAGAGTTATTTTTTATGTTGTCGGCGCGGCGCACAATGTGAAGTCATCCTTAATTATTAAAACAAAGCCGACATGGCGAGCCCTGGATACTGATGCACACATACGTGCATTTGATTCATTCAAATGTATGCAATGCAGCGCATCAACTGATGAGTAATTAACTCCATTGAAATTCATAATGAACGCGACGTGCCTTTAATTTCGTTGTTAACGGAATCATGACTCGACAGTAAAATATAAAGTATGTAGTGTATACGAAAAAGATTTTTTTTTCATAATTATTGAAAGTAGCTCCGTTTATTTCAGATTATACAGGTTGTCTTATTACATGTTATTTGTTTAGAGAGAGAGAGAGAGAGAGCACAAGCCTGCCTTCTTATCACATAGGCGCGTTGCTCTGCTTCGATAACGTTCGCTTGGTCGATCGTCGATTAGTGCAATAGTACGGATAAGATTATCTTCTTTCCTCTTTACTCTTTCGTATATGCCATAACCAAAAGTAATTGATACAACCTGTATGTTTTTGGATTAAAAACCATAAAAGCGGAATCACGCGAACAATTACAACTTCGATTAGAGGAGGACTAACTAATAATTATATATTTGAAGTGCTTAGCTAAATTAATTTGAAATTAACAATTTCTGAAACCATTTCAATAGATTTTACAATTTCGAATGTATTTTTGGAAATGAATAGCCAAACGTGCACAAAGCATGCAGAAAATTAAATTTGAGCACACTTCCGAATAGTTGTTACTATTTTGAAATTGAAAACTCCAATATATTCAATTTTCAATATATTGTCATTTAATTTAATTAAAAAGGGTTGGGTAAAATCGTCAGGGTCTTCGGTTTTATTAACGCACATTCAAGCTCTCAATCAATATTTTATTTTGTGTCATGCTAGCTACCTCAGTATTTCGATTGAATAGTAGCATGTCACAAAATAAAATATCTCTCGCCGAATGTTCGAATAAACGTTCAGGGCTACTCTGTACGTATCAATTGATATGATATTTAATAATTGAAGAGAACTTAATACGATTTCATAACAATTCAAGTCGATTGCCGAACGCCAGTTGAAGAAAGTTGCATATTTAACTCGATATCATAATTGATATGGATTGCAAGTTGTTACGAAACTGTTTACAGAATCCCGATTTTGCAAGGTCCCTTGAAACAGCAATAATTGTTACGTATCAAGTCCGTAACAATTAACAAAATAGACCCCATTCAATCAGTCAATCAATCGCAACTGCAAAAGATTCATTGCATTCAAAGCTAAAGATAATTCTGGGCGATAAAATGTACTTAAGACAATACATAGAGCGTCGAAATAGCGAGAATCGTAAGACGATTTAATGCCGAGGATGTACGCAAGAAAAAGCAGTCTGCGAATTGCACCACAAATCTAGATCGAGGCGTGGGACAATTTGTGTTATAAAAATCTGATTGTACTGCAACGAAGACGATGATAAATACTTATTTTTGAACGTAATAAAAGCAAACGAGAAAGTATAACGTCTCACAACATACTCAAGTCTCCGGCCAATTATTATCGCACCACCGGGAAATAAATGCAATACAAAACTTAATACAGCAGAAAGCAGTTTTTCAAACCGTAACAGTCACCGTACGTATTGGAAAAGCCGATAACGAAAGAGCACAGCAACATTAAAATTGTAAAACTTTTATTATACACTGTTGTAAGTTTTCGCGTTGATGAGTGTACGTACGTAGATAAAATGAAGTTAAAATTTCCACGAACTTTAATACACCGTCAACAAACACACTGTCTGACAAACCTTATCTTGTTGTACCGCCGTCAGGGCACGCCAAACTTATAATTAGGTGACTCTGCATTATGCACGTAGAAATGCATGTGTAATATTGCAGAGCTTGGGGAGCCCCGCGTTGTTCAACTTAACTTCAGCGCAGATTCGTTTCCCGGGAACGAAATTTCATAATGTATTATTATAATTAGATCGGCGAGGGTAAACAAAATGCGGTGCAATAAAGCGGATGGAGGACACTCGAAACTTCAGCTGCGCTCGCCGTTCGATGCCGCCGCTCCACTAGTGTTTCCTAATCATTTAAAAGTTCACGTATTTAATCAAGTCTTGGTTATTGCTTTCTAAATTGCAGTTAAACGATTTAAAGGCTCTTTTATAATACGGTCTCGTAAATACTACACAAAATGACTGAGCTGTCAGACATCTTCAAAGTATAACGACTCTAAAATAATAAACATATCAGTTCTAATACACGGTCTCCACTTCTATAGAATAAAAAGAGCCGGGGTGGTGATGGTGGTGAAGGGGGATAATAGTTATTGTCGTTGTGTCTCAGATAACAGAACGGCCATTGTACACTTCAAATAGTAAACTGTATGCGCTTGAGAAAGTTAGATTAACGTTCGAAGACAGGAATGCTCGAGGGACGTCGAAATGTACTAATTGCAAACTCATACCTCAATTATATCGAACCTTACTTCCCGCATTAACGGGGAATCCGCAGCAGCGTTGTACCTTCCGAAAGTTTACGATGCTTACGGAAGTCGTATCCCAGAAACAACGACGGAGAATCGAATTGTCTAAATATTCCGGGCTGTATTATCTGAATAACAACGTCAGCGTGCTCCCAACAAGTTTCTACTTAGACAGACGATATTCAGCGAATTAAAAAAACGTGTACACTCGCGCATTTAAATTTCGTTGCCTTGCATTTTTGCATTTTTTTTTTTATTATTAAGCGTTTACTCCTCGTTAGTTCATACGTATCTACGAATAGAATCTGCTAATCGAAGCTACCGCGGGGTAATATTGCTTTCCACAGAGGATAACACGGTCATCAGATCAAATAATGAAAACGGACTGCGACTCCTCAACTGGGGCCCCGGGTCATTACGTCGAACGCTTTTGTTCAAATTACACCCCGAACGCCCTAACGCACCACGATAATAATATAGTATTGTCCGCGTTATTTATCAAGAGATACTTCGTTTGTGTTAGATTAGATTTACGGTCAAATGTAATATCGTCTCCGGGTCGCCCCGAGTACTAAGTAACATAAGGCAGAGAGCATAGTTTTGATCATTACAGGACGGGAATTGGGGAAGCGGCGCGAATAAATCATTTATTGCACGACGAAGATAAATTTGGGACCACCGGTTTCTGGAAGCGATCAACGGCCTGATTAGTTTAACTAAGAGTTAGAATGTGACGACGCGCACAATCTTACCGTTAGTTAAACTAATCGGCCAATTATTCATATCTAATTTATGGACACGTGGTGATAACATAGATTTTATTGTTACATTCGAATTTCGGTCGGGTAGGCTTTTCCTTGTGCACGCATGTTGAGGGCATGGTGGTTGCTTGGTTGGTAGCGCTTACCCGATGTCAGGTGGTATTCCATTCGGAGTGGGCTCGTCTTCTTTCGACAGCGAACAAGCGTGCTGCGAAGTAGGGAACTTGTTTCCGAAGCGTTGTGAGCTAGTTGTTATTTGGATCGATTTTGCTGAACCTTGCGTATTGAACGGATTACAGCTACAGTCCCGGCAGGCTTTGGGACCGTTTGTACGGTTTTGAGAGATCTTTTCCAGCTTGTTGTACGTCAGTCATGGAGGGCTCTACCCCGTATAACGTGTATTGCGGGAAACCGGTCCGGCCCGGGGCCTTTAGTACACTAAAGCGAACGGGTGTAGTGTATCGCGCACTTCGTCATACACATGTTGCGTGCTCTGGTGCTCTTTATTTTTGCCACACAAAAGAGACTCCATGAGATCAGCAAGGTAAGCGCCATGTTGGTTCTCCATTTTGTTACTTGGTTGTTTTCCACGTGCGTTTACCACTCGCGGTCGTAAATTTCACACATTTTCTTCTTCTAGCAAGTAGCCCCGGGCAGATTTCCAACGCCGATTCATTGCACCGATTCAGTGCAGGATGAATGCCGCCGCGTTTATTTCGGTAAGCGTGGAAGGGCACGTTCTCCTCGTGCTTTTTATTCAGATAAATGTTAGACCTTCTCGTTTTCGGGCTGTAGCAAGTATACCATCAACGGCGACATTCCGCCCCGGAGGGATTGAGTAAGAAATTTCCTTCTTTTTCCTTTCGACTTCGAAAACGTCTTACATGACGTCAGTCCACGGGCGTTTCTCGTGCCAGTGGAGGGGTCCAGCAATGTGTGGGCTTGCAGTAGTATTTTTCACCGACGAATTCGACACTTTGTTTGTCATGATAACGTAGTCAAGCGAGCTTTCGTCTTTTTTTCCACTCCTACAGAATTTCTTAACACTGTCGTTCCTCCATATTTTGCGTGACTTTTACTACTATTTGTTAATTATTAATTTCGTCTTGGCTCTGTACAGAAAGCGAATTTACGTAATTTTTGAGATTTTCTCTTTATTGTTGATCGTTTTTTTTTATTAACTTTTATTCTGGTCTGTGCGCTGCACGCCGACACAATTTTTGGATGTTACTTTTTGATGTTGAGAGATTGTAAGCAACGTGAGAGTACTCACGCCGATGCGCCAACGCCCTTTGATTTGCGGCTTTGTAAATTTGAATATTTTTTGGTATTTTTTCGTTTGTTAACCCTATTCAGGGTTGCGCACGTTCACGTTCTTTTTGCCTGTGTGCGTTAATAGACGTTCTGTTTTTGGCCGAACCTAAAGAATCTTTTTTTTCGAGAGGAAACTCTGTGCCTGTTTATTGATTTTTGTCTGTAGCTTTTAATTACCAAACTCAATTAGTAGGAAACCAATGCGAACATGGCGAACAACTTATAATTGCCGAACACAATTTCACGATTTATTTTTATTGTTACGGTTCACGTAGCCGGTGCGTCCCGTTCAGATGAAAACTACAAATGATCGCGCGTAATTTGGAAGTTTGTTTTGCTTTTGAAACTCGTGCGTTTGAAATTTAATAAATTTGAGCTCGGTGGCAAATCCGGCAATTTAATGTTTGGCTTTGAAATTGCGTCGTGCGTGTAAAATCGGCCTTCCAATTTTCCAAACTCTTCGCATCGGTGGGCTCAGCTCGAAAATGTTGCACAACGTGATTAATTTTATGCCGTACACGGTTCGGTAATAAGTAAATTACGCTTCATTATTTAGAGCAGATTAGTATTAATTTGTACGTTTTAATAATAATAACAATCGTAATAAACCAAAGCAATTTGAAGACTCACTCACTGTGGCGTTTAGCGTGTAGTTGTAAAGTTCTGTCCTAAGGCCGTTAATTATTCAATTCAATGTGCGAGTTTATCCACAACAATAAAGCATTAATTCAGGGGGCGAGAAACCGTTCTGTTATCCCCCGGAAACTTGTGAAGAACCGGAAACGTACATCCAACATATTCCCTCAACGCAAGTAGTCGCCCCCGGATTATTTAATTGAGAAATTCCGAGAGAAGTTTAGGTAATCTTTTTATCGTTGACATATTCGAAAGTTAGTTAGTTTCTGAATTGAACCCTTGATTACTCTAATTCGACGTATCATATAAGACAGACAAGGGGGAATTAAATAATGCAATCGACGAACTCCTCCTCCTCCTCGGCAAAATAGAATTACCAACGTGGGCGAAAGAAAAGCGTACGTACATAAGCGGATTGCGGTCGTCGGTTTTTGGTTCTTCTCCCTGGTAAATTCAGTAAAAGTGCAATTATTAACTCGAGATAAAGTTAGATTTATTTCTGCGGCTCTGTCATTTCTAAAATTGCGTTGTGCAATACACAATAGAGTCGGGGTTTTTTTTTTCTTCTCATGAACTTGGGCGGTCTCATTTTGCCCGGTAGCAAAAAGAACGAACCAAACTCGAGCGCTTGTTTGAAAATTTTATTACCTTTTTACTACTTTGTTCTGAAACAACGTACTTACGAAATATGTTGAGAAATAATAAAAATCGGTTACCTAATAACTTATTGATTTGACGTTTCTCCTTCCTTTTTTAATTCTTGAATCAGTCGCAGTAGGTAATTATTCAAATTTAAATTGAACGCAATCGAAACTCTCCCTTTGCCTTGACAGGACACATCCACTTCATTAATTCACAAACATTTTTTAAGGGTTGTTATTATCAGAATATACAGGTTTTTATTTCTAGAAAATCTAAAATGTTATGAAATAGAATTTATTAACAAAAAGCAAGCTGGCGATGTATGTAATTCAATATTTCAAGGTCGACCGGAAGTATATAAAAAAATTAAATTTTCACAGAGTGTGATGTTAAAATGTTAAATACAAATTTTCAATCGTTCCCGTAAATTAAATTTATATTCTGTTTGAAAAATGTTTATTATTTGCAGACAGAAACCTCATACTCATTTGTATTTTGTTATACAATTTTGCGTTGTTTATTAATTAAAAATTACGAGTTTATGAATTTATTCCAGTCAAACGATGTTAATTATTACGTGTTCATCGAGTACGTTTCATGTAATCATCGTTTTATTACTCAACTATAACATAATGCATTTCGTGTGTGCGATATTGTTACGAATTTAGGGCTCGTTAAATTTTATTTTTCTATTTTCGTGCTTTAACGGCTTCTATTATGAAACTCAAATGAGTCGTTTGGGTCCCATAAAGTAGAACATTAAAGCACTCGAAATTTTATTTCGACAGGTCGGTGGGCTACAAGCTTAGCTACATTTGTTCAAATCTCAAATTCCTGATGATAACCTTCGTTTTTACTTTGCTTTTTCCGTTGTGCCATCTTTGTTTTTGTTTTTGTTTTTTTAACTCTTCGTGGTTATACATTTTTCCGCGCAGCTTTCCCATTTCTTCCTCGCGAATTATTAAATGCTTCTCATCTCTGTGTTTTCTAACATGATCCAATCAGCCTGTTATTTTTTTTTTTGTTTTACACATTGATTCTAGTCACTTTTTTAATCATTTCGACTTTGACGCTTTTCTTTTCCCTTCATGACATTAAATACTCCTTTTTATTTTTTGTTCTTTTGTCGGTTATCTCTCGGTTCATTTACTACTTTTTTAAGCATTACTGGCCTCTTGCTTGCACCGATGGTCATTTGCTATGTATGGTAAAGTTTATTCTACAGTGTGACTTTAATAGTTTGACGAGCAATGTTGTCGAAAAGCAGAAATCCCTCGAGGGCTGTCAAAAATTGTAAAAAAAACCGTCACAATTCGATGCTAGGTGCGTAGCAAATGCAACATCCAATATCCCCCTCTTGCGCAGCAATCGGGGAGGGAAAAGTGCTTAACTAGAGCGGCACCGTACAAGAAATCGATCTTCCTGGTTCTTCGAGCCGAAACCTCTTGATCTATTTACGCGTCGTGTTCCTCGTTTATTTTTTTTAATTTTTTTTTTAATCAGTTTGAAATCACCATAATTTCGCGGTGTGTTAGAAACACAGCCTTTTTTTACGTATTTTAAATTTGGCAATTTGTTTTTTCGTGCATTAGTTAATGCTAATGTTAGTGTCGGTTCACAATCACACGTGACTTTTATGCAACGCAATTATTATAAAAAAAAAAAATCGCAGAAAAAGGCAGGCAGTCGTCGAGGAAATTCCTGGCCGATTTGTTCCAGAGGGGATTTTTGAAATTCCAACGCTCCTGTGTCACTGATGTGCGGTATTTTTTAATCAAAACTGAGACAATTGTGGCCAACAATTCCCCCACACACATGTTTCGACGTTTTCCGACGCGACCGACGCAGACGTTTCCTATTTATAAGTACACACAATTGCATTTTGTCTGCTGCAAAATTTTCAGTGATTTTTTTTGAAACGCCGCCCCGTTGTACTTTTGTTTTTTTTGAACTGCGAAGAACGCGGGTGTAATAAATATCCCCCTTTGCATACTATTTAATTTTATGCGCATCTATTAGGGGTGGATGCAAATGTTTTCGGAAAATTACAGTAATTTGTGCTCCGTCGACCTTTATACTTTTACGATCTGCATCCTCAACGACGACATTCTTTCTGGCATACAAATTTATTTTGCGCAATTAACATAAAAACGAGCGTTGGGGGAGGGGGCGTTAGGAGGGGGAAAGGGAAGAGGTGCTCATCCGTAAAACGGAAAGATTTTAATAAAACTTAAACTCGCCGCCATAAATGTGAAAAGTTCGCATGTTCTTGGGAATGTCAACGAAGAAAGAGGGACAATCAATATGACGCCGCCCGACTGTAATCGAGATCGATGCAGTCGGATAAGAGCTGAGAAGACAAGGGGGTGTGAGGGATTACGGCAAAATATATGAGAAATTCTAACAAAAATCTATGTTTAAAAGCAATTTATTTAACAAGCCCATATCCAACACTTCCCCGCACACTTCCGGAAATAATCCTCCACGGTACGATAAACAAACTTAATGGTGGGTACTTCTCACAGAGGGAATTGAACTTTCCTCGGGTGTTGTGGTTTAAGTCGAAGAATTCGCAGGGTTTTCGAATATTCAGCGGCAGCAAACTTCTCGGCTTAGTTATTTATACGTGCCTCGGCTTACTTATTACATCCCCGTTACTGTTTGCAAACTGTCTCTCGGAGTATTAATAATCGCAATCTTAATCACTCACGTGCATTGTACTTCTTCCATCCTCCTCCAGGGAAAGTTATCATCTTGTTTGTTATTCGAGTTAAAATGCAGAAGAAAAAAAAACTTACGAGGGAATTAAATTTCTACCATTCCAAAAAATTTAATTCCCTCGTAAATTATTTTTTTTTGCATTCTAACTCGAAGTCAAAATAAGATGATAACTTTCATTGGGGGGATCAAAGAAGTACAAGATTGAGATTAAACAAATTAAATTGTTTATACTCACACTTTCTATGAATAACGTCTCTTGATTACCATTTATGGTTTTAAATATCGTAATCCTCGACGCATTTAGCTACAAATCTGACGTCAAACAAAGCAAGCTGACGCCGAAGCAGAATTTTAATCGCAGCAGTTTAGAATTAAGTTATTTAGAGATAAATTGCATTATATGCAATGCGCCACCAGACTTGAGCGCCGCGCGCCGTGTTCAAGCGAGCGACGTCACGTAATGCAATTACTACCAGGTAGATTATACTTTGAATGTTTAATGTTCAACATCAACTGCAGTTAATTTCTCGCAGTCGAAAATTTAAATCTTATACATCTGCCGGCGATAAACCGGATGAGACAAGTAATAACGTTCGCTTGAAGATACGAAGGAGGCGCTAACACTTCATCATCTCCGAGCCTCCTCTTAAATCTACAAGAAGTTTCCAGCAATTAATATTTACCGTGGCGACGGAGTTCTGAATTTATTCATCGAATCTTATACATCTCGAGATGGAAAGACGTTGTTTTAATGCAAAGTACATAATTAAAATCATTATAATAGACTCAATGTATAATGAGAAATTATTTTCAAACGACGAAACACTTTCCTTTCATCTGATAAGTAAAGGAGCTCCCTCAAGGTTTCATGTTGGGTCCACTTTTGACTACCTATGTATAAGTCACAAGATTACGAAAGAGTAAATTGTGGTTCAAATCAAATAATCACAGTGAATTTAATTCCAACCTGGCGATGTCCCACCTTCATCAAGTTGCCAAGTTGAGCTTCTGTCCTAGGAAAGTCATCCAGGTTGTTGCGGGCCAACGTACGAAACGTCACGTCAGTCCACTTCTAGGGTAGCCAACACTGTCTGATCCGCGGAGAATGGCCTAATCACACATACAAGAACCTCAATGCCACTACTTAATTCGTCAGGTTCGACTTCGAAGTATCCCAAGGAGCAAATCCCACAATAATTAAGAAATCCTTGCGGATTAAATTGCGCACAGAAATCGTCGATCATAAACACCTGATTAACGGAGTTGTCAGGCTTTGAAAAGCATAGATGAATGCTTGGTTTTGCTTGGAATGCCTTTTCATCAACCGTTTCGCTTCAGGCTTCACTAAAGCATCCCAGCTTGCGTGAACAAACAAAATGGCCCCAGAATGGAATGGCTCAACAATTTTCAACTTGCTTGGAAGCTCTTGATCTTTTTCCTTTAAATTAATCTAAGAAATCTTGAAATCACGACGAAAATGGTCGATGCAATCAGACAAGCGGACATTTTCGAACGAAATAATCCGGACTGTTTTTAATAAGAGTCGAGCGCTGCAAGGGGCGGCAGCCGTCCTTTGTGCATTCCTAGACGAAAGTCAAATTAAATCAGCGTTTGCAGCGGAATTGCTTCGTCTTTCGCCTCGTCCCCCTACGGGCCTTAACACATAAGAGCGCGCATAATTTAGACAGAAAGATAAGGATGTATAACTATTAAGCTTGAAATTGTTTTTTTTTTTGCCGATGATCCTCATCTTCAGCGCGGTTTTTACGTTCCTTGCCCACCGCTTTCGGCCGCCAATCATTATCTGGCTAGTTCCTGGCTGGTTCCTCGCTTTTATGTAATCTCGCCCCCATTTTTTTTTATTGTGTTTCTTAAGCCCTATTTGTTTCAAGGAAAAGTAAAAAAGCAAGCACGTTCCCGAATTACGTCTGCGAAGCGAAATGTTTTAAGCGCAACGCGATATTTCACGTCCTCTAGACGATTTTTAATTAAAGTACTTGCCTTGAAACCTGTATTAAGGGTGAATGATTTTTGATAATTAGCCTCGCGTTTTGCGCAGAAGTTTTTCGTTCTTATTACTGCAAACTATAGGAGCCGCAACCCAAAGTAGACGCACAATTTTGCAACCATCTTGAAATGTGTTGCGGTGGCTCACCCTGTATACAAAGCGCAGTATTAGCGGATCGGAGGGGGCGACGCCCCCGGTTGCATCAAGCGGAGGAGCGTCAACTTTTGTTGCGTGTTTTATCTGTGTTATTTTTTTGGAATTGATTTTGTTGAATGGATATCTTACAAGAATGATGAGATGAAAGGTCTCGACGAATGGAGGTCGAAGAAGCTGATCACATCAAAGATAAACCCACATTGTCGCATATCAAATGAAAGGCCTCGACGAGCGGAGGGCGGTCAAAAAAATCGTGCCGGTTCGATTTTTCGATCCAAGGTAGCAGTATAAGAGTGATTTATTTAAAAGGTCGAAGACGTAGGGTTCTTTTTTTTTGAAATCCGGATCTGCGCGCGTTCGTATCCAGAATTTGTTGCAACCATCGGATTCTTTGGAATTTTTCACTCATATGAGAGTGGCAGTTTCACGTTCTGACACCGTTTAGGGGTCGAAAAACAAACCGTAAGTTTACTTCGAGTCGGTCGCTTGGTAGTATATGAGATGAATCATAGTATATCAGATGAATCGTAGTATATCAGATGAACCGTAACATATCAGTTGAATCGCAGCATATCAGATGAATCGTAGTATATCAGATGAAACGTCTCGATGAGTGGAGCTTGAAAATCGTTTCGGTTGGACATTTTTTTGATGAGGAGGGGCGCAAGTGAGGCATTTGGCCCCAACCGCAAGATTTCCGTACTGCGGCACTGGCAGAGTGCTTATCAAAGTACGGACATAACTTAAGCTATTTGGAACAGATTTTCTTTATAATTAAAAATGGAAACTAGCGAATTGTTTGGCGTGTGGAACTTCTGCAACCGACGAGCGTGTTTCTCCCTCGGCAAATAGCGGGGCGTGTGCGCGGGCGAGCACAACATCAAACAGTTCAATCAAAAGCCTTATTTGTATTGTCGACAGGAACAAACCGAACCGGAACTGAACCGATAAGACCTGACTCTGTTTACGGCTAGATAACCGAGTTAGATGGCGGCGCGGTTTACTCCTTCACGGTCCCTTAACATGTCTTACGGCCCTCCCCGGCTGCAAATCTCGATAAGTAGGCAGTTATATAAGGGGGGGTTTATTACACTCTTACTGATTTTAACAGCTCCAGTTGATTCGCCGATTAAGACCCCGCGATAAAATATTAGGGGCAGCATAAAAGTTTATCGCTCTCTTAATTACGGCACCGGAGCACCGGAATTATTGTCGGCGATAAAAATTAAGTTTCTACATTTAGTTTTATTATTGCGAATCTTTCGAGTTGCAGGCGAAATAAAACAACCAGTATGCACTTACTTAATTATATTTCTTTTTCTCATCGTTACATTACATGTTATAAACTTTTAAATTTTCACATATATACATCGTTTTCCTTTTCTTTTTTTTTCTCTTTAATTTATTAATTTCTGAATAATACAAGAAGTGTATTTTGCATCATGTATGCATAAATTATTATAAATAATTAAACGCGGGACAAACAGACGCCGGAAAACAATGCAACGCAAATTGGCGCCCGATTTATAAACGGGATTAATCGATTTTGCTCTTTACATGCTAATCAGAAAGAAGCACTCGTTAGTTAAGCTAATTCCGTTATCCGATTATCCGTGCTTCATCGACTATCAAATTTCAGTGTTTGTTATCCATTAGTGGACAATTGATTACCGAGAACAAAAAGTAGGTACGCTCGATGGTTTTCAAAGTGATGCCATTATGAAACGAGTTGTACGTAGCTGCCAGGTTTCGGTTCGTTTAAATAAAATAAATAAATCGTGATTTTAGAATAGGCAACCCATCAAACAAATCAGAAACGACTTCCGAGTTTTCATGATACGCACACTAAAAAAAAGCACGGATGCAGAATGGGTTGCCTAGCTTCTAATTTTTAAGGCGGCGCAGTTTAAAGCGAGCAAATTTTTTTTTGCCCGCGAACTTCAAAATTAGAGGTTTGCGTTACAGTTACTTATTATTGTATTTTTGTAATTTGATAGACGTATTTATTCATTCGTATCCAAAGAGTGACTAGCTGTCAAAGCCTGTTTTGATCGAGTTGCAGTTCGACTGAATTAATTAAAACATGCACTTATCGGACATATCGAACATCAAACATGTTCACGAGCCATCAAACTTGCCCCCTGCATCTGTTTGCCTTGTTTGTTATCAACAGAACATTTTCAAAACACAGAGTGATGCATTCACACCACCGCAACGCTTTTAGTTTTTTTTTTTTGTTCTTTTAATTTAGTGTTTAGTTCGTATTAAAACCAAACCTGAATTTTACCTTGTTTTGTAAATGACAGGATGAGGATGCACGATTAAATTAAATTATTAAAAAAATAGTAGTCATTTGGTGGGAATTGCCGAAGAAATAAAATGAATATCAGCGTTGTTAACACCCTGTATAATACGTTGCAGATGGATTACGCGCTAACTAGATAGAGTGACGAGTGTATTAATTACTTAAATCGTTGTACAAAACACGAAATTCATCCTGAATCCAACCGTACATGTTTTATTTACATTTTATTTTTTAAGGTTTAAGATAAAGGTAAAGTGAAAACGCAATCATTTTTTTTTTTAATGAAAACCTTCTTAAGGTTTAAGATAAAGGTAAAATTATTTTTTTTAATAAATAAACGCGCGGTTTTTTAAACCCCCTTTTCAATAAACTCTCCTTATTAAGAATAACGTTTCTTTATAATATGTACATCACATCGAATTTAATTAATCAATTAAATACACCAGGCCTACCCGGTGATTACTTAATTATTAATTAAGTTTACACCGTTAGTTAAATCTTAGGATACTTTTTGTTTCTTTTCGTCCGTGTTGTTAACCTAGGTTATTTTTTTAATTTTATTTTTTAACAAAATTATAGGTGGGATTTATTATACACTAGTTCGTTTCAGATTATCTAACACGTACGTAAATCTATGTTATACCGGGCGTCCCGGATTTTTACTATGAAAGTTTTTCGAATTAAACTGAACGGCTCAACTTTAACAAAAGAAAAAAAAAATGATTTAAAATAAATGTTGCGATTTTGTTACGAGGCTTGTGAAATGAAATCAGGGACACCTGTATACATCTCTCAAGTAAATGCCCGGATTTGAGTGTGGCATTCTTAGTTTGTTAAAAAAAAGTCAAACATACTTGAGTTTATTTGTTTCTTTCTATAATCCTAAAATAAGTAATTCAGTGTTTCCAACGGTACGAAACTAATTACTTTTGTAGGCCTATTTATTTGAGAGATAACAACTGATTTTATAAATTAGAATTTGAGAGATAGAGAGAGAGAGAGAGTCTGCGCGAGTGTCACCGTTGAAGATTATTTTCCCTACTTTTTTTCCACTACACTCACTCGAACGAGTGTTACGTTATTTGCGGTACATCAGAATCACTTTCGGCAAAACGAACGTACTCACTGCTGCAACAACAACAACAACAAACAACCTCATCGCGATATCATCTTATCCTCTTACGGCCCTATGAGTGTAACCAGCACGCTGAGCAGGCACGCTGAAAGGGGGTATTCTAACCGCAGCTGCCCTCCGTGCTGCATTGCCGCGGGGTGCTCGCCTGAAACAAGAGAAGCTTTCAGAAAATAGAAGGTTTCCAATCATGGCGCGTGTTTACATCGAAATCCTGCGAGAGTGACAGTCATTCAGGTCTCTCTGACTTATATCAGACGTTCCGAAATACGAAAAGAAAACAGTTTATATGATGCGAATGACACATATCTTATATTTTTAAATTCTCGAAGAAATTACAGTTCGACGGGTAGAATGGCATTCGTGGTCGCTTTTCGTATTTATTTACAATTGCTTCTGAAGAGTGCGTAATAAAATCTTTACGATAGAGTATTATAGTTTTTATTATGGCTTTGCAATGTGGTTTAAATAACGTAAAATAATAAATATGCAGTAATTTGTCTGTATTAGCGAAAAATATTTGTTACACACCATTACAAGGTTTTACAATGATGTATAATAGAGGAATGTGCAGGTTTTATATAACGTTCATCGAACTAAAACCTCAAAACGGAAGTAATGTAGATTTATAATTGTTGTAATAATAGTATCTTAAAAGGGAAGTTTGAAAAGACGTTTTATTTTAGCACGTGAGTGTTTAGTAGTAGAGAAGTGCACTAGTTTTCCTATTTTGGTTCTTGGATGAAAAACAAGTTACTAGTTCGCGCTTGAAATAATTTCTAATGACGATTTGCAGGTGTACATAATTATATATTTTTTGAGCTTAGTGTTAGTTGTTTCATCATTTTGAATAAAAAAGTCGCAATTCTTGCCTTCAAGGGGTATCCACGAACTACTAAAAAATTGTTGCAGTTATCATTTCTTGAATGAATATTAACGATTATATTAATCGTTTTAATTCAAATTGTAAATTAATTCAGTTCAATTAAATTTTAATTTAAAAAAGGCACATTATAGGTATTTTATCTGAAATAGGCATTTATGCATAAATAGGCAAATGTAGGCATTTTTAAACTTTTCCATTTGAACAGTAACTACATGAAACGTCTTTTTAATCAGATCCTGTCAAAGTAGTGATTAACAAATAGAAAATTTCCGCAGTAGGGTTATAACAGTCAAATTGTGACAATTCGAGTCAGATTGATTAAGCGGTGTTGTCAATTGTGCAAATTTAGACGTGGAAGTGATGAAAAGAAAATATTGCAATGTTGCCTAATTCGGAGTAATCTTAAAATCCAAAATTTAGTTACATATTTGAATGCCACAGTAGACTTTCACCGCACCCTGCGATTAATAAATAAGGAATGGCTTATACAGGCTGATTCAAAATAAATGTCCGGCCCGTTAACCACAGATAGTACCCGAAAGTACAAAACAAAAGGTTTCTATGCATAAAGGGTCTAATATGCATAGTTTTTAAGATACAAAGCATCGAATATTCAGATACAAATTGGTTAATGGACATTGATACAGCTTTATTGAGTCACAAGGGCAATGAACCAGCGCGGATTAGAAGGAAATACTAGCGTTTACCTTGAAACAAAACCTTAGAACGTTTTTGATTATGGCTTTCTGCGGAAGAAAATGTATAACACGCAATTTATTCTTTCGGACATCGAACTTGTGTATGCATGCATACGAAATGAATCATAATTTCCATTTTAGACTTGAGAGGTTGATTTTTGGAATGTCTCTGATAAATTTATTTCTTGCAAATTCGTATTTGAATGAGCCTAGTCATTTCTAATTATTGTGAATCACCCTGTAGAGAGAGGGGAACAAAACTATGGAACCGGCTTAATATTTCGAAAACTGTTTGACGTATCTTTTTGATACTTGATGTGTGACTTAGGGTCAATAAGACCTGGGTTATCAATTTGTTTCAATTGTTTGTTTGGCCTTGTTTTTGTTTTTCAAATGACAACCTGCTGATATATTGTTTATACTGAGTGTATCAGAAATACGTGTGTTAATTTTAAACCATAGAAGAACTCGCTAAGCTGAGCAATTTTATCTTATGGCATTTTGAAAACAGCGTCAATTTTTTCAAAAAATGTTATGCAAATCGTTTTTGATTGCAATAAAAACCTCGAGCAGCCTCTGTACAGCTGTTTCAGCCCTGCTTGGGGCTTCGTCAATTTTTTCGTAATTTTGAACTGAACCATCTTTCGAAAAACCATGGCAACCGTGGCGGATACAATTATTATGTATAATGTCTCAAAACAGTTGTCATTTTTATAAACACGCATAACTTTTCTAATCAAGAATTAACAGATACTGTCATGGTGTATCGTAGAGCTTGTGGAAATGCTGAATGGAAGACAGCGGTTAGTCTTCTAATCGTATTTTACCCAACAGGCATACATTTCATTTAACTGTCCAAATTCTCCAGGATCATGGCTCATTAAAATTAAAAATTATAAATTGATGTACATAATGAATTACTTATTAAATTCAATTAACTGTAAGGTACAAGGTAAGTTAATAAATTTAATTAGGTTATATACTTAAGAAGATATTTTGTGATCAATAAAATGAAACTCCATGCATAAATAAATAATACCGAAGTGCGCGGAGCCAGGAATTAAAAAAGAATTCTACTGACGTTCGTGGCGTTCTTTTAATTAATTAATTAATTTCACCGTGTACTGAATCTGAGCTTAAACGAGAAGCTGGAAGACGGAGCGAGCTTTTAGCACAAATGAGATTATTCGTTCCATGATGAACTGACTGAAAAGGTTAAAATGCAGCGCTCAAACTTTCATCAGGAATGAAAATATTTTTAAATTAAACCGCCCGCAGCCGCAGCCGAACGTTGCGGGGAAAATTCACGTTCAAGTCTTCGTCGCAAATCGCATTGCAAAAATATTTTCGAGTGAAATATTCGCAATTATTGTACGCCGTGTTTACGTGTGACAAAGCAAACTTCTCGCCGAAAATAAATCAAAACGAACTTAGGCCAACGAGATACATACAATACGCGAGTGTAAATGAAAATAGCTCGGATTCTTGCTTTGTAAATAACGTTAGGCGTTGTTCGTTCCCCCTCGCCCCCACGAGCAGTCCTCCATTTTTAAACAAAACGGTTCTTCCTCCCCTAAAGCTGTGCGCCGGAAGTTCACGTTCACGTTTTCGCGACAAAAATAAGAATTAATTTTTAATACCCCTCGAGGACTGAGCTTTCGTTTCGAATTTTTTTTTAATCCTACAATTTACCAGGAAATATTTAATTACAAAAATATTTTCGACACCGCACCGCATGAAATCAAAAACTGGAGTAAATTTATTGTGGTCGTAGCCCTCCTCCCACACACACACCTTTTGTGCTGGGGAAAAAGCTCTCAGCGTCGCCACACCATAATTTGTGCGCTTTTATTTTCGTCCTCCCCTTCCTTCATTCCTTTTTGAATAACCGAAAGTACTCTTCAGTGCAATGATAATGTCTTAGGAACTGATAAGGAGCGTAAACGATCCCCACTTTATTTTCAAAAGGAAAATTTATACAGCTGTCGGCGACTTTTATTTTCCTAACCGAGTTTAAGTTTGAAAGCGACGACCGACGCCGACGCCGACGCCGACGACGTCCTGAAACTAGGACGCACATTTGGAAAATGCACAGGCAAATTATTTAAATAATAAAAAACAAGAGTTTATACGAAAACTTTTTTAATTAATTAAGTAATAATGTGACAAGCACACGTAAAACCGTTACATAAAATCGTCGCTCCCCTTCGAGAAGAATTCGGCTTTGTGTTTCCGTTATTGATTTTGAGATTGTGACCGAATGATTCTTTCAACAAATTCAAATATTCCGCTTACATCACTATCTTATTATACTTTGAAAACTTTTATCTCTTGAATAGGTCTCACGACAACGCCGCGCAGATAAATATCCGGATATAGGCGTAAATGGCGGGGTAAAATGCCTTAAACAGAATCTCTATTCCGTCGAGTTATCCTCGAGTTTTCCATATGAATTTTTAGATGGAATGGAAAGGTGCGGTTTATACACCCTGCGTAAAGTAGAAACGAGCGCAATTTCTCTCTTTCAAAAAAAAAAAAAGAAATTAATTAATTCATGACCCTCGTAAAACGCAAATAAATCCGTGCTTTAGTCATAGTTTAATTAATGCAAGGAATGGTACACCTAATAACTTAGAATTAAATTTTACACTCTAAATCCCACCAGATGGTTGGGTAGAAAAGATTATGAAAGGTGGTCCAAGTAAATCTCACTACAGTTATTAGTTCTAAAAATTTCTAGAAAATCACGAGCAATTCCGCGTCGTTAATTATTTTAAAAGTTAAATTTATTAAATTAAATTAACTTAAATTAAAATCTGGGACAGATCTCCGTTAAACCAAGTAATTATGAATTATAATAATTTAAGTATTATGGATTATATTAATTTGTAATACTGACTAATACTAAGTAACCAACTTCAATGTACTTGTAAGGTTGGCAGCAGTATTTAATGCAAGTTGCGAAAGCACAATCGATATTAAAATGCAAAGCTCCGGTACAGGCAGGTCCAAACACAGCCAACATATTTCCACTTAAACAAATATTTATTGCATGGGCTGTTTACTACAAAATAATATTTGGTTGGTATTTTTTCTTGTGAAAATCACGCCGGTGAAAACCCGTACAAAATTTTCAAGTGTCAGATTCGCTCGAAACAAGCGATAAATAACGGAAAAAGTGGCAAAATATGTTTGAATTGCGTTGTAAGATTTTTTTTTAAACAAATTGCATACAAAAAAAGGCTTTTATCATAAAATTTCTGTTGCATGGGATGACTTATTATGTAGCAAACTGGCTTCAATTTGTCAGTTCTAATGCAATGTTAGGGGAGAAAGCGTAGAATGTCGGCGTTTATAAAATTTCTAACTATGTAGACGTATATTTTATGTCACTGTTTTGTACTATAGTCACCCAGATAATTTCTTGTAATCGAATGCAATGAATCTGCCTATTTTTGTTAAATATGCACCTTTTATGAATTAGGTGAAACGGCGCATCAACGAAACGATCTATCAGGTAGAGATAAGTCTTGTGGATTGTTAACAGTGTTGTTAAAGATACATTTATGATAGTATCAAGATTCAGATACGGATACTTTCAGAAATATGTATCTTGATACATAATAAATAGATTCTGTAAATGGGCTGCAGTCAAAATGGTTGAGAGGAATTATATTTTTTTGACTGCAGCCTAGTTACAGAATCTATTCCTTGACTGATCAGTCGTGATCATATTGCGTATCTTGATACAGATACTTTTCCCGGAAAATATCTAGATACAGATACTAAAAAAGTATTAGCAGTTTATCAAGATACTTACAAGTGTGAAATTCAGTAACCTGTACAGTGGCGGAGGTATCATTTGCAATACAAACCAAATTAACGGAATTTTCTTATGAATATGTGGATAATATACTCCCTGTTTCAAAGTAAGTCAACATCATTGCTATGGCATTCTTATTTTTAGAGCAACAGAGTCGTTCAAATTAGCAAATTGTTGCACCTGTTCCGCTCATTACAAATAAGAAACACCTTGTATCATGCTAAATGTAACAAAATTGATTTCTGGAAATAAGTCTTTATGTACTCCATATTTGAAAAATGTGATAATTTTCACTTCGGCACGTAAATAACACAATTATTTCAGTAGTGTACTTGGTTCCTTTTACCTAGAAAATTCATGTTTTGTTATAAGTTGATCAATAAGTTGATAAATGATTACACGGAAAATATTGATTTTGTATGAAACGAAATCAGGTCAAATCAAAAGAAAAAGTCTTTAAAGTCGAAAGTTGCATTTACGCCAAGGCCACGGTCTGCTGCTTCTCTGGATGTTTAAAATGTGCCTAAAATGTATCTTAGTATTTCAGATGTGTAGACATTTTTGTAATTGTTTGTTAGATACAGATGCAGATTGAGTTTTTTAGTAGTATCTGAGATGCTATCTAGATACTGAAAAAGTATTTAGATACTGTGTCTAGATCCTTACATCTGGATACTTAACAACACTGATTGTTAAGGATTCCTGCAGGACATTTATATCAGGGGAAAGACGTCTCTGATATAGCTGTCCTGTATCTAAATACTTTTTGAGTATCCTTAAACAAATCACACCGTCGAAGTTCAACCCACCCTCCCATCTCCATCTGAGCTGGGGTGATCCCGCGTATAATGACTACCAATATTTCTTGTTACTCTGCGTTTTTGTTTTGCTACTGAAGTTTTCAGGCAAGTCCAGGAGGGTGCAGCCACCCACGATGATGGATCACGATTATTATTAGAAGATCTAAATTAAATGGCTTACGATAATTTCCAAGGTCACGCGGAGCTTATTATTATTATTATCATCATCATAAGATAGCGTTGAAGTTTTAAATTTCCTTTCTGCGAACGAAATTCCCCAGATACCGTTTTGATTATAATAAATAAAAGTTTTACGGGCGTTTCTCATTTTATCATCTTTACGTCGCGAGTTTTAAGACTCACGCTTCGGAATAAGTACATAAATATGTCCGTCACGTTTATTTAAGGGGGGGAGAGGGGGGGCGCACTTAATACGTGTGTGCATTTCCTGCTCGCCTCGCCGGCCGGTTATGAATTTTGCGTGTCGATAACTTTTTGAATACATTGCGCCGTTTAAATTTACTAGATTATCTTCTGGGTCGCTTTATGCATATGCATGAGGGCGGGCGGGGAATTATTATTTTTTTTTAAACGCGCTTTTCATAATGCCACTTGATTCCGTCGGATAGAAATAATGGAAACCGTCGGTGAGGCAATAATAATAAAAAAAAAATATTCAAATGCCTTGAAACGCAAAGCTTCAGGATGACGATGATACGAAACTGTTTCATAACCATCGTGATACTCGGAAGGATAATGGCGGCGTTGATTTTGACACCCAGTAAACCAACCCTATCGGCTGCTACTAAAGCCTTAGACCAGCGATGCCCTCGGGCGCTCCGAAAGCGCTGTCCCCACTCTTGTTTGTTTCGGGAAAATGAGAATTCATTCATAGAGAAGCGCGCGGCAAAGAAATACTCAATAAATACAGCGATCGCAGTTGTAACGCCTAGCGCGGTGGGGGTACGCATCCCCGCTGGCGGTGATTCCTGCCTTAGACCTTAAGATTTAGTTCAGGGTGCTCTGGTTGTTTTGTTTCCTTGCGAGATGTGTTTGTCTGCTTTTTCCTATGCAGGGTGCACATGTCCAAACAAGGCCACTGATTGACAACATTTTGCAGCTGATGTTACGTAACTAATTCGTGCTATCGAGGACGAAGTTACACCCATTTATATATTCGTAGGTGTATTTTAATTACTTTTTCATATCCATTTGTCATTTCTTTGCATATACTTTTACTAGTTTCTAGTAGAAATTCGTGCGTAAAACGTCAAAGTCAAGTACAATTTGCGAAGCTGCAACAAATAATGCGCCTGAGCGAAGTTGCCTGTGCGGTGCATGCAGTGAAATGGTATTTGCTTGCAAACTGCAGGATAATAATAGGTGATTCGATGTGGCCCCTTTTTAAATGTGAGATTGCGTTGAAGAACCAGCTTACCGATGGCGTAGAACAAGGGCTCTCGGCTGCTCCGTGTTATTAAGTGCGAGCTAGCTAGTCATTCGAGCAATCGCGTATAACTCACGGTATCACGCGATGAGGAGTCACAAAAAAAAAAAAAAAGTTAGCTACCGCATGAAACGAAAGGAAGCGTCCATTTTCTTATCGTGCCTGCAGTAAAACTAGCAGCCTCACAAGCTTCCGCCTATTTTTTTTCCGTACAAATATTGTAACGTCTTTCTTACAATTTATTAACTAATCCCCTTTGGAGGAGACAACTGTGTGCTTAAAGAGACGCTCATTTCTTATATTTGAAAATCGCGGGGAATTTTTGGTTGCATTGTTTTCGTTTCGTTGTTTTCTCCGCCATTTTGTTTTGTTTCGTTCGATTTTCCCTTTACGTTTTGTTTTCCATTACGTATTAGGAGCCTCTGAACAGTTGTTTTTTCTTTCAGTTGCATTGGTCAGCTTCGAACATTTCATGTTGGTTATATCATCTCTGTTTTTTTATTGTTTTATTTTTTTGTTTTGATCGATTGATCTTCATTGGCAGAACCGACACAATACAAACTCCAATTTTGTGAAATACATCGGCAATAATTCCCTCCTTGAGTATCAAGAGGTAGAGAGACAATAATAATTTTCTGTGCGTTTTTAAAGTTGTCTTTGACATGAATTTATGATGGCGGAATCCGAGTGGTAGGTACTTATTGCTGTATTTTTGCTTGAGCACTTTTATTCGAGATTACTTGAAAAATGTTTTATGACATCTCTGAAGTTAGTCTACATACAACATGTATGTAGTAAGTACTGTGTTTTCCTTTTTCCGGTAAAATAACTAGAACGAAGCGCGACGCGATGGTCAATCCCATTATTTACAAAATATAACAAAAATATGAGCGTAGAAAAGAAGTTTTTATCGTCATTTTCGTTATAGTAGTTATTTAGCAAACTAAAAAGTGTGAAAGGAATTCGTTGCGACGTTTTTCCAAGCAAATAAAAAAGAATTTCAAAATTTTAAATTGAAAATATCGATTTTAAACGTAAATATAATTTTATTGTTACGTTTTTTTTATATATATTTGAATCAAGATCAAGGGGAGGTAGCCAGAATAAATAAATAATGTAATTAACTTACATGGATAATAATCAGTTTCATACTAACTATTATACATTCACAGATTTACGTAGTGTGGTAAGATAACAATTATTATGTTTTTGTAAAATTTGGGAATCGAATGAGATAAAAAAATTTCAAACCAATTACAAATCAAGTTAACCCAACCCAATTCCAGTAAGAAATTAAATATAAAAAAAGTTGAAATCGCGAATTAAACAAATTAATGAAAATTTAGCCTCAAGCTCAAAGCTCACAGTTCATCACAAGTTAAATATTAAAAAATTAACTCACAAAAAGGAAACTGAAATCAAGTAGATTTGAGCTCCGAGCAATCTCAAGGTCAATGAACTCGGCCTAACTAGGTAAAAAATTTAAGTACTACCAATTTCAAGGTTAACCCAACCCAATCCCAGTAAGAAATTAACAAGAAAGGGTTAAAGTCGCGAATTAAAAAAAAATAATGGAAATTGACCCTCAAGCTCAATTCGTCGCAAAAAATTAAATATTAAAAGTTAACGCAAAAAGAAAACTAAAGTCGAGTAAACTTGAGCTTCAAGCAATCTCAAGGTCAATCCAACCCAACTGAACTCTAACTCTATTCGACACTAGTAAATAATTAAAAGTTTAAAAAATTAAAACTAATCTTACACTAAAAGTCTAAAAGGAACTTCAAGGTCAACCCACACCGACAGAGCTCGGCCTAATTCCTCCAACCCAAGCAAAATATTAAGAATAATTATATGTAAAAAAAGATTAAAAATAAAAGAAAGTGCAAAAAATTAAAAATTTCTATTCAATTGAAGCCAAAAATTAAAAAAAAGCAATTAAATAAATCTAAAAGTATAAGCAATTGAAACTGAGCGAATGTTAAATCCAAAACTCTCTTGAAAAAATTAAAAAATAAATTAAAAATAAGGAAAGTTAGCTCAACCAAGACCAACCTAGCTATCCAAGTCTTTTTTTTTAGCAAAATTAAGGTCAACTCAACGCAACAGAACTCAACCTAACTCTGTTCAACTCAAGCAAGAAATTAAAAAGATAAAACAAAAAAAGAAAACTAAAGATAAGATGATTGAAGCTCACCCGATCTTAAGGTCAACCTAGCTATCCAAGTCTTCTTTAGAAAAATTAAGGCTAACCCAAAGCAAGCGACTCAACCTAATTCTGTTCAACCCAAGCAAAAATAAAAACTAAAAATAAGAAGATTAAAGCTTCTCCAATCTCAAGGTCAATCTAGCTATCCAAGTAAAATTAAAAAAATGTGAAGCAAGAGAGTATTTTAAATTTGACTTTAAATTTTTTTTTTGCTTGACATTTTTATTGTTTTATTTTATTCAACACAAAAAACAACAATTAAAATTGAGTTGAACGAGTTTCAAGGTGAGCCCAACGCAACCAAATTCAACTTAACCAAAAAAGCTGAAAACGAAACGAAACAAATGTTAAACTGAACATGCCATCTCAACCCAACTGTCCCCAACCCAATTTTATTCAACTCAATAAAAAAATTAAATAGCATAAATAAATTGAAAGTAAAAAAATTTAAAAAACCTATGGAATTTAAGCTCAACAACCAAGTTGAGTCGGCCAACCAAAACTTCACTGAACTCAACACAAATCAAGCAAAAATTAAAAGCGAGAAGAATAAACTTAACACACAGCGAGTCCAAAAATATTTCAAGGTCAGCCCAACGTAAATCTAGTTTTATTCAGCTGAAGTAAACAGATTTGAAAATCAAGGCAATTAAGTCTAGAGAATTAAAAATGCAATAAAAATTAACCCGACCAAATTTAACCCAGCCGTGCTTAAACCTGGGGAAAACATTTTAGAAAAAAGAATTTAAACCAGATACTCAAAAGGAAAAATCCAAATCCGATTAAAATTAAGTCCATTAAGAGCAAGATCAATCCAAGTTGACCCGGGAAAGGAAGACACAGGTAAAAATCAATATAAGAAAAAAATAAAAAATGCCTTTACTTAGAGAAAAAAATAAAAAAATAGATCTTACGTTGCAATCTTACGTTGCGCATTCTTCAGAAACCTCAGCAGCGTTTCGAGTTTTACTCAAATTTTTCTCTATTGGGGGATGGAGGGGGAGGCTCTAGTTTACGGAAGAGAAATTTTCACCACCTCTGATAACAATTTTTGATCCGTAACAATCGGAAGCGACGATTTTTTTTTAAATATAATTTTAAAAATCGAACAAATCTGATTATCGACGAGGGAAATTTGAATGATCAGAGGCACACATACACGGATGTCGCACACATGAACTTTTTTATCTTTGTTTACATTACAGCGTCGTTCGTGTTACGGTACAAAAACCAATTCACTTGCAAGCTTGAGGTACGTCGTTGAAAAAAAAAATGTAATAAAGTTTAGTTTAGAGCAGCAATACAATCGATTTAATCTGATTCCCTGTAGCACATGTTCGCTAATCTCTCGCCTAGGAATTTCAAGATTAAACTTATTCAGTTCCTCGCCGGAACAACTTTTAGTTCGCCGCCGCTTGCCGTTACTAATTTCGCGTTATCGGCGTCGAACTTGAGCCGAACGAGAACTATGTTATTCGTATCTTCTCACGTTTCGCGATTTCCTGTTTGGCTTTCGCCATATTAAAAGCGAAGAGAGAACTTCCCCGGGACTTTAACGCGCGCGCTTTCATTTGTTTTCGTTATCCTCCCTATCTGATTCTAATTCTGGTAGTATTTCTTTTTCGTATATATTTATATATCGCCGCGGTATAAGGAGGGAATTGTCGGCAATGGCGTCAGCTGTTAATTTACTGCTCTCTGTTGTACTTTATACGAGGGATAATAAATTATCTCCGAACACTTTTTCAGAATTATTGTCGTCGCAGGAAATATATCGCGCCCTCTTTATAAGAAAGAGCCCGTTAAGTAACTCAATAAATACTCTCACTTTTTGATTCACTGATGAAGTTGTTTTTTTTTTATAACACTTTCTATTAAGTATACTTTTAATTTTTTATTATATGTTTTTATTATTTTTCATCGTCGGAGATTGCGAGTTCTTTTGGGCTCTGAAGCTGTGCAAACACAGCTAAAGTCCAAGGTATAAAAAAAAATATAGTTTTTGGTTTCTCCAGGACTAAATTATACGCAGCGATTTGATTGTGTTTCCAGAACGCTCTCTCCCTGAATTAGCTCGATTTACAACTATATTTACCTACGTAAATAAACCGGAATCATAACTGGGAACTAAATCTATTAGCGCTATGGTTTCCAAGCGCAAGTACGCCAAGGGAACCAACCCCTTACGGTGAAAACTAATACCTCTTGGATTAAACGCTTCCTTGGGGTCTGCTTTGAGAGTAAATGTTTACATTAATGTAGTTACAATTAATGTTGTTTATACCTCATACATAACGTTAAATGTAACATCGCTTAGATTAATAATTAATTATGGAATCAAAATCTTCTGCTATGATCCCATTGATGTATTACTTAAGTTCTTCCGAAAAATTAAAGAACTCTCAGATTTGCTTCCTTTTCTTTTTTCTTGTTATTGTTATTTTCTATTTATATTCTATTTTCGTTTTGGTTTATGGGCGGCGCCGCGACGTCCTGCAATCTCAGAGAACAGCTCCTAAATCCGTTTAGGACTTCCAATTCCGGAAACGAGTCGTCACTTATTTATTAATTTACTTCGCCCATAGTTTGCACTCGAAATAAATTGCTTTTTAACAGCGCCGAGGGGATTCCCCGGCTCTTAATTAATTTCCCTCATTATTATTCAATGTCTCGTTCAAGATTTAACGGCCGGCTACTGTTTTTAATTATCAACGAGAAGAATGAGAGACGGTCGGCGGCGGTTTTATTTGTCGCGGGAATGAACCGAATCGTCTTGTCACACCGCGAACGGCGGCGCGGCGGCGGAGCAAATCCTGCTTTTAACATTCGTATGAGATGAGGATGAATTGACGGCGGCGCTTGCAAAGTACGTAGCTCTTAAAGTGGCGAGGATTATCATGCAGGGGATTACCAGAATGTTGCTTGCATTCGTTAGTAACTGTTTTGGGTGATGCAGAAATCACACAGCAGCATTTAGCTTATTTACTTTCATTCTCATTTGCATTGATGAGTCAATTTTGTAAGGATCGTAAGATCTGTAAGCCTGTAACTCGATGATTAAGAAATGGAATTTTAAAGTTTTTCGTCAGATATCTTATGTTTTGCATCTGTAAGACGTTGCAACAATATCTTAGAAACTTAAAAAGAACCAGTAGATTAATGAGAATTCCACAATTCGCTGTAGCCACCACTCTAAAGACTGTCCTTTACACTATTTTCTTTCTGGCGTTGAATTTCCTGTCAGATTTGATACCTTCTAGGTCTGTAAGACTCTACAGTTTTATCTTAGAGACTCAGAAGAAATCGAATCTTAATGAGGAGAAGTTGTTACGGGACCAGATTGCTTGAGCTGCATGACACTGACTGCGCTATGTCACCTAAACCCATCCATTTCTCTCCTAGCTTTTTTGCTGCTACATTCGATCAGAATTTTTGCTTGTTTTGGAAACCTACCGCTCTTTGATTACCTAGGTTGACTTCGAATTTATTTGCTACTTCTACTGAGCGAGTTACACTCTCCATTTTACCTGCGCCATCGAGTTTTCGACCGAAACGTCTCTGTAAATTTTTTGTTTAACGCGTGGCCATGTTTCATCTTCAGCTTCGCCACCAATTTTCAACTCTGTTACCGTCGGTGTCGCTTGTATTTGTGGTAAATATTTCTGTTAGACAATTGGCAGCCTTGACTTCCTCTCGACTCCGCACGTTCATTTGGCCCTCGTTTCAGTGTAAAACTTTCTTTGGTAAGGGACGTCCACGTCCACGTCCACGTCCACATTAGAGTTTGCTCATGCAGAAGCAATTTTCAACTCTGTTACGGTCGGTGTCGCTTGTATTTGTGGTAAATATTTCTGTTAGACAACTGGCCGTCTTGACTTCCTCTCGACTCCGCACGTTCATTTAGCCCTCGTTTCAGTGTAAAACTTTTTCTGGTAAGGGGCACACGTCCACGTCCACATTATAGTTTGTCCGTGCAGAAGCTAACAGGTGTCAACCTAACTTGATTGACGTAACCTTTGTTCTCCAAGGGCGAAATGTTTTCTTCGCTTGAGCAATACTTCCTTGGTGTCAAAGTCAGTCGTTCTTTATTGATTCGGGCTGACTTGGTGAGTTCATTCTCTTTTCTGTTTTGGAAATTTTACTTAAAATTTCTGATGTCCTCGTACACAAGTCGTATCCCGTCTCCGATTACGACAATACTATTATACTTCCTGATCAAACGGTCGCTCGTCCCGACAAGGAAGTTTTTCTACTTGAAGCGGAATATCGAACACCGTCCACGCCTCGTGTTTCCTCTGGAAGGCTGGTGTCGTACTTCGAAGAGAACTCTCGAAGGAGCTTTGGGATTGAATCGTCTACTACGAACGTACGTAGGTTCTGTCGCATAAGGTTTACACCTTTTTCTTCGTTACTTCGGTTGATCGTCGCAACATACATCCGGACTCGTCTAGCGGGATACCCTTTTTTGTCCTGTCATCCTACGTGCAACTTTCGTTGCCTAGTTTCGGTCAATCAATACAATTGTTTTTTTTTTTTATTAAAGTCACTAATTCCTTTTTCCTCGATAACAATCGTCAATGGCAACTTTACTGCTTCTGTTAACGTTTGCGTCAATTCAGTTACTAGATTTTCTTTTTTTTGTTACACGGGTTATTGTGAGACGACAGGAGATTTCCGAACGTACAAACCATTTTGTATTTTGAAATATTTAAGGTCAACTGATGAAATACTTTGAACCAAACTTTAACGTTAACGTTTCGTTTGTTGCTGTTTGCTGTGAATTGTTTTTATTCTGTCATTGAATTCGGTTGTCTTGGACACATTCCGCCTTTTTAAAACTGGAGTTAATTTTGGGTTGGAATTATAGTGTGTTAACACGTCCCGGTTATTGTTAAATATACTGTTTTTTGTGGATTTTTCCAGTTGTAAGTCACGGAGTGAAATAGAACTGTTTGTATTTAATTCTGGCGTGAAAATGTTTTTTTTTTATATAAGTTTTAGGCCAGAGCAAAATTACAAGCGCGAAAATCGATTATCGTGTAACCTGCATTACACAAACACGTGTTGTCTAACAGCAATCAATTACTGTTTGTGATGGCTGCGATAGAGAGACAGGATGATTTAAACTTGTTGGAACACTCTTCATTATTACATCGACGGCTTTGGCGGTGATTACTTAGCAGCACATTGCAATAATTCAGGGCCAACAATTCGATTAAAAATTACTGGCGGCGAGTAATTCATTCTTATTTGTTGATGATATATTTTTAAGCAAGAACATCTAAAGCCATAAAAATTATTTCAACAGTCAGCCTCTGAGGAATTATTTGATATAAAATGCTATCCGTCACGAACTACATCTCTCTTTATTTCACGGAGTACTAATTGCCAAATGCCCAGCGGGCGGCTAGCCCTCTCCACCCCCCCAATATAAGCGGCCGTGACTAGTCATATTTACTTTTTTGTTTTTATAGCGCGCCGTATACGACATCATTTCAGGATGTTAAATTAATGTTTTGCCCATACTGTATATTTTATTCGGTGAAAGGCAAGCAGACAAGACAAAAATGGATTGTGAATTTAAGTCCATATATTTAAATCGACTTGTCGAACAAAAGCTTGAATTATTATCATCCAGAAAATACGATGAGATAGAAACCCGTTTCCAAACCAAAAAAAAAAGTAATACTGAATAGCTGAATGGTATTATTAATCCTAACAATGGAACTTGTTTCCCTTTTTTTTTTGCTCTGTGAGATAGTGGTTTTAATTTTCAGAGCGGTTTTAACGAACGTGTTGCGATACTGATGTGATGTGAAACGCTTTCAAAAGGCACAAACGAAAATAATCTGGCCTCGTTTCGATTCCTGTTCTGCGATAAGTCGCAGTGAACCTTCCATAATTAGAGCAGATTAATAAGGAACTTTGCGGCGTTGAAAATTTAATTCGGGCCTTGCCTTCCGAATGGAATTATTTACTATAAAATGCGCGGCGGCGAGCTTTAAAGCTCGAATTCAAGGGGATTAAATCCTGGTACGCACGCTTTGTCCTTTATGGTACATAAATTATGTAAGAAATGACGTGAATCTTTATTGATAAAAGCCAAACTAGGTAACTTAATCTTGCCGGAGTTAATGTATTACCCCATAAATAATTCTTTTCAATCTAAAAACATGAATGGGAAACTTGTGATCTTCCGAGCGCCGGGTAATTTTTTTTTCCCAGGTTATATTACACGAACGATATTGAGATAATAAATTATGGGCAAAAACGAGGCAAATGCGTACGCTGTTTATTTTCACATATGCGTACAGTATACGCTTTTAACGATAATCACAATGAAAGCCTCTCGTGTTTCAGATTACTGCGGGGGTTGTTCATCTTCCAATCGGAATTTTAAATTTGATGACAAAAAGTAGCCCCCAATAAAATCCCCGGAGGCACTTGTATCGACGGTTTGGTTTCTATATTTACAAGGAAGTTAAAAGACCGGTCGGATCTGGAACAGCAACGTTACAAATTTAAGTCAAATTTTCTACCTAATCGCTCGAGTTACTTATATTTCGCGACTGAACGGTATTGTTAAAAAAAAAAGAAAATATTGCGCGAAACATTTCAAGGATAAATCAAGACTTGCTGGAAAAATAAAAACTAATCAGCGAATGAGAAGCGCACCTGTGGTTACATAAGGGGATGATATATTCAAGGTAAACAAGGCCAAGGCCAATCGCTTATGAATTTATCGTAAACAATTTTATATCCGAGGAGCGGTCGCAGTCTCTTCAGCATGGACGTAGAAAGTATTTTATATAACGTCAGAAAGTATTTTATGTAACGTCAGCGGACTTGCTTGCTTGCTGTCGTATCGATTACCGCCGGAGAAAGAAAGAGAACGCAATAAAGCAAAAAAAAAGTCTTTAACTCGAACTGCGGACATGAAAAACAGAAACGCCGCGGATAAGATTAAGTGCGAGGAATAATATTTATACAGATAAATGAAACTAAGGAATCCATTTGTCATTTTCAGGTATAGCGGGGGGGAGATTTGATCATTTTTATATTCTTTGCGCGAACTTCGGAATACTTAGAGCGCTAGGGGGGAGAGAACTTGAGGTAGGCGATAAATTAGATTTCGAACAGCAATTATATAAGATTAATTGACCTCGAAATTATTTTCGTGAGCCCCATAAGTGCAATCGCAATTTTTTTTTTGCTTCGGGTTACGCGCGTACTAAAAAATTCTCCTGCTTCATAAATGAATCCCCCGAGCATTCTTGTCTGTAAATTTAGTTACGTGTAACCCCCGAAGGAACGCGGCGGCGGCGGCGGCGAATTACTATTCCTCGTGCGAAAGTCTCTCTCTCTTCTTAGGAGGACCTCCAAGTCTTATCGCATGAAATATTTGCAGTAACCGCGTTCAGAGTGCGCATGAAACATTGAAAGTTGTAAGCTCTTTCTTACATTTTACACGTTTTACGACCATAAACGAAAAAGTAAACGTGCAGAGGAGAACAAATAAAATCGCGTTGATCCGGAAATTGCAGCTGCAGCTCTTCCTGTCATACCTAGCCTGGCCTTTTATTCGTTAGGAATTGTTGCAGTGTGCTTCTTTTAAGTTGGTAATCACAAGTCTATCTACTTTCGTTCACGTTTATCCTTATAAGACAAGTCTGCGTTTATCTTAAGAGCCGTAAGATCTGCCAGTCGTAACTCAGTTATTAAAAAATGGAATTTTGAATTTCTCTGTCTTTGTACGGTAGCCACCACTCGATTTTGGGTTGGAATTATAGTCGATACCGGGATTTGCATCCTTCAGTTGGCACCTTCCGGTTAATTATTGTTAAATGTACTGTTTTTTTTTGTGAATTTCTTCTTTTACTCCACGCCCTCTCCGACTATAAAAAGCTGCCGCTGGTATTACGCCCTTGGTGACGACAACAAATCAACTAATGGAAGTCCCTTGTACGCAGGTAAAAACTACCCCGCTTCGCCCCATGTACACATGTTACTGTTGTTTATTTATTTGATGCAACAAGTTGAATCCCAACGTGTAACAATTTTTGGCACCCGACATAACAAAGTCCATGATTCCATTGTTTACATAACAATTTAATAATAATTGAGTTACAATTATTAAAAAATGGAATTCTGAATTTCTCTGTCTTTGTGCGGTAGCCACCACTCCACCAATTTTGGGTTGGAATTACAGTCGATTCCCGGATTTGTATCCTTCAGTTGGCGCCTCCCGGTTAATTATTGTTAAATATACTGTTTTTTTCTTGTGTATTTCCTCTTTTACTCCACGCCCTCTCAGACTATGAAAAGCTGCCGCTGGTATCACGCTGTGTCCCGACTACAAATCAACTACTGAAATCCCGTGTACGCAGGTAAGAACTACCCCGCCTCGCCCCATGTACACATGTTACGGTTGTTTATTTATTTGATGCCACAAGTTGAATCTCAACGTGTAACAATTTTTGGCACCCAACGTAACAAAGTCCACGATTCCATTTTTTACATAACAATTTAATAATAATTGAGTTACAATTATTAAAAAATGGAATTCTGAATTTCTCTGTCTTTGTGCGGTAGCCACCACTCCACCAATTTTGGGTTGGAATTACAGTCGATTCCCAGATTTGTATCCTTCAGTTGGCGCCTCCCGGTTAATTATTGTTAAATATACTGTTTTTTTCTTGTGTATTTCCTCTTTTACTCCACGCCCTCTCAGACTATGAAAAGCTGCCGCTGGTATCACGCTGTGTCCCGACTACAAATCAACTACTGAAATCCCGTGTACGCAGGTAAGAACTACCCCGCCTCGCCCCATGTACACATGTTACGGTTGTTTATTTATTTGATGCCACAAGTTGAATCTCAACGTGTAACAATTTTTGGCACCCAACGTAACAAAGTCCACGATTCCATTTTTTACATAACAATTTAATAATAATCGAGTTACAGGCTTACAGAGCGTACGGTCCTTACAGAGTTGACCCGTATTTCGATTTAGACTTCTATGACCCTGTGTTTTATACCTCCTAGGTACGCAACACGTTGAACCCTTATTGCGACGAATCTCACCGCGGTGAAAATTTAATTGAAAGGCGGAGGTTTCAAGTTCAGCATAAATTTAAGCAAGAAAAATTTTAATGCGCGGTAGCCACCACTTTGGGGGCTGTCCTGTTTTCTTTCGCGTCTTACCTTACGGCCCAGCGCACCCCAACGCACGCAATCTTTGTAACAATGCCTACCCTTATCATACAACATGGTGCCAATGAAGAATGTAAATTAAAGATAATTCGTTAATTAAATACTGAACGAGTCATTTGTAAAATGCAATGAAACAATATAATAATTGGACGTTCAGTACAACTAGGATTTGAACAACACAATGTGTGTCTGAACTAGTGCTGGCAACCAAATCGGTTTTTTGGATAACCGGTTAATCGGTTTTGGATTATCCGAGGTTTTAAACAAAACCGAAAACCGGTTATCCGGATAACCGGTTGTCCGAATAATCGGTTATTTGAATATCCAATTATTTGGATAATCGGATATTCGAATATATAATTATTTGGATAATCGGATATTCGAATATCCAATTATTTGCATAACCGGATATTCGAATAATATCGGTTTTTGGAAATTCGGATACTCAAATGACCGGTTATTCGAATGATGAAAAATATTCAAATATCCCAACTACTTGAAATTCAAATAAATGTTGGAAGTATTAAGAAAATGAAGGTAAATTTTATCTGTTATGTTCACTACGTAAAAAAAAATGTAAGTGGTCAAGTGGTACACTACTGTCGAAAACTTTTAAGACTATTTTTTCCGTATAAATCGAATGAGTAACAAAGTATTTTAATGATACATTAATTTTTAATTGGACTTATGGCCGTTTTCATAATCAGACTTAAAGGAAGCGTTAAGTCAATTTAAGAATGGAGAAACAAATGTATTTTCTTAGGTTAAAATAAGTTTAAAATTAAAGTCCTATTATGAAAACATATGATAAAGAATTTAAGCATCTAATAAGAAAATGAAAATTAATACTAAGTAGGATATTGTCTCTAATAGTTAATCCTGTTTAAATATCTTGCGCAGGAAGGATTTTATACCTCTCCATCCTATTACATTTGTAAAATGTTGGTATTCTGGAAAATTTCCGGTAATACCGTGTATTATCCCAATTTAGTGTGCAGGTACACAGAAAAATAAATAGTAAAAAGTAACACAAATTGTAGTTAGAATGAAGACGGAAACTAATTGTAGCAAATATTCGCACAATTGTCGGACTATTTACTACAATTGTGCTAATATTGACTACAATTGTGTTAATATTTGCTACAATTTGTTTCTGTCTTTATTCTGACTACAATTTGTGTTACTTTTTAGTATTGATTTTTCTCTGTGTATAAGAAGCTGCGAACTAATTATCTTTTAGTATTGAACAATTTCTTGTGTCGGAAAGTTTCGTTTAATTTCGTTGTGAAATGGAACGCAGAACACATACTACCGAAAGAGATAATCATTCCATTGTATGTATATTGTCATAGGACCAACGGTACCTGTTACTATTACTGAAAACCGTAACCAATATTTATTTATTAGGCTTGCCACAGGCCATACCATAAAAACAGGTCAGCCGGCTAAATGTTGTTAAGGTTCATAATTGCAAAGCACGGATATTCGTACGGCCAGGGGTATTTCATTTCGTCTTAAAACTTTTCGACACCGCCGTACTTGTAATCCACATATTAAAAGTCGAAGAAGAAGAATTAGTAATTTTAGTTTTTGTTTTCGGCCGTACCCAACCGTCTTTCGGAGAATTCAATAAAAGTTTATTATGGTACAGATGTTCGGCACTGTAATGAATTTTTACAGCACAAAATATTTGCATTACTTTTACAATTTGTTGAATATTGTTCATTAAATAGAACAAGAATAATCTACATTTATCTACTATTTAACAAAAAGAAACCAAAACTATTATTAGTGAGTTTGCGTCACGTTTTAGATGTGTGAGTCCTTATAAATTAGAAATGTAGTTAATACTTTAAAATCGACAAGAGAAGCACAAAATTGAAATGTTTGAAAACATTTTCATCTGATTAAAAACCAGGAACATTAGAGTTAAAATTCAGTCGAATCTGTTTTTTATGAATCATTTTTTGTTAATACGTAATTAACCGATTTTCGGATAATCCAAAAATTGCTTTTTTGATTGCAGATTTCGCGAATATCCGAAGAGTCGGCTTTCAAGTAGACAGTTTTTCAAATATCCGAATAATTGGTTTTTGGATATTCGAATAGTCAGTTTTTCGAATATCCATAATCGGTTTTTGGATATTTGAATATCCGAATAATCGGTTTTTGGATATTCGAATAGTCGGTTTTAACCATTATTTGGATAACCGGTTTTATCCAAAACCGGTTTTTAAAGAAACCGATTATTCGGTTTCAATTTTTTCCGGTTTTTGTCAGCACTAGTCTGAACCAATTCAATTGCATATCTGGTCAGCACTTCGAGCCTTAAAAACTCATTGTTTTTTGTTTGTTTTTCGATTTCGTTTTCGAGTCCCCAATTCTGTTACACACACAAAACGAGGTTCGCCGCTTGATTCTTGAAGCATAACGTATTTATCTCGTTTGTCTCTATTTAGCTGTGCTACGCAGGAGAATGAATTGCTCCGAAATGCAGTTTCGAACATCCGCCGGATCGTCGATGCAAGCCACGTCGTTCCGAGCAATTTGTCTTTTCAGGATTTATTTTCGAAATAACACAAACGTCTTAAACTTCCCCGTTGATGTTTGTCTGGCTGTAGTAGAAAAATCCACAGAGAAATAATTTAAAGAAAAAGAAAATCAATAATGCTTTTGTGATGTGGAAAAATAATTTATTTATTAATCAGCACCCCCCCGAAACTAACGCTGACTGACCCCGACAGCCAGCCGGGTGATTGATTAATCGGGAATTTCCGCGACGCGAATCAATAAATCAAATCAGCAATTAAATAATTTTTTTCGTTTAATCCTGAGCGACGCGACTTTTGTTGTCTCCATTACGTTCACAATGGAAACTTGAACTTATTCACGTCGCCCCGACGATAAATTTTCCTAGCCAGTTATAAATTTGGGTGGCCCAAATGAGAAATGCCTTTGCGATTCCTAGGCAATCGAGTTTTTGCAGAAGACTTGAATAATAATGGTGAGGGCCGCGAGGAAATAGTTTTCTTGGTTCGCTGGTTTTTGATCATATCACCTTGAATTCGACGGTTATGTTTTTTAAGTAAAACCTAAAGCTGATAGGGAGCGCCTCCCTAATTATGATTTGGTGATTTTGAAAAGGCGGGATTTTTCAATTTATTGAAACTCGCGCACGTGAAGAAAATTTCTCATCTTGAGCCAACAGTCGACTGGCTTTCCCATAATAAAGCAGGTAACAAACGCGATTCTGTTCTATTGATTTATTTCGCAACTTCTATAAGCTCCATTGAGTGTGGATGCAATAAATTTCTGTGCGTGACTTTAATCTGCTCCTCCACAAAGGAACACTTGGAGGATTTTATGGCAGTGCGAGACGTAAAGACGAGAGGAACGCGAGTGTTTCGCACAAATAACATTAATCGTATCTGCTCCTGCTGCTATAAAATCTTACAGGTGAATGACGTCAACCGTGATGTATGTTTACGGGCTGTAGGCTTTTACACTTTCGAATAGGCAACCCATCAAACAGATCAGAAATAACTAATGCGCTAAATAGCGCGGAAGTAAAATGGGTTGCCTATTGCAACGTGTCGCATAATAGATAGCTTAAAAACCTGTTGATATTGCAGCTTTTTATAGGTTTTATAATTGCTTATAGGCTTCTGCGACATCCTTTCTATTAGCGGCTTTATTTTTATATTTCCCTCTTGATAGAATACATCAGCCATTATTTTAATGCATTGCATAAAAAATTATGCGTTACTTATTAAATTCAATTATCTATAAATCAATAACAAGGTAATTAAACATTTACAAGAATTTAATAAAGCATTTTTGGTTACTTGGTCGCTGCATGGAAACTAAAGATTGCAACAGAAAATAGTAAATTTTTGGCTCCCAAATGTTTATTCACAATTAGAAGAATGCGGGCGTCAATCCGAGAGGGTCTTTATTAGCCCCCCCTTTAATTTCCGAAGAGCAATTATCGGCCCATAGTGATTTCCATAATACAATGCCCGATTAATTATATTGGTCTACAATCAATTTAGCATCGACTCCTTATTATCGGTGTACTCGGCTTCGCGCGGTGAATTGTGTTAGTTTAGGATTTCATAATTTAATGGCAATATGTCCGTCAACGTTCCGCAAATTCTTCGCGAATTAATTCGCCTAAATTAAACGCCCCCGCAAGTTTGCCCCCACACCAGCACACCGCGACCATTCGGATATGAAGTTTGGTTTCCCTACAAAATCTATTTTTAGAAGAAAATTAAACACAAGGAATCAATAAAGCGACGCTAGCATGATTGCGATAGTTTGATTCGTCCTGTGAGTAAAAATTTGTTGAGTTGTGCAAGAATTTTTAAATATAGCTACGGCCGAACCGGAATTTTCGCAGTCTTCTTTGAACCGTCTTTTTTTTGTTGGCCTTCTGTTTAGAGAGACCTCGGTGGTTTAATTTATTAACATCTCAACTCAAGACAAACTCACTAACTTGAAACTACTTCTACGATAGTCCTAATCTGTAATCGGAGTTTTGAAATCGATTTGGTCTATTTGTCTCTTCGCTCCTCTCAGAAATTGAATTCAAAGAAAATTTACATGGATATTCGCGTTTGCTCCGGTGCACGGTGCTTTTCAAACGAACTATGCCTTACTTTATTACTGATTCAATTGTTATGCAGAATGGACTGTAGGTTTCGGCGTCTGTTGGCCGACGACGACGACGACGACGACGAACGTTTGCTTTACCATTCAGCGGCGCGCGAGTTTTTCTTTTTATTAAAATTTCGCGCACGAATAAATATCCCCGGGAACGAGCTCTAAATCGCCCGATTAAAATTTATTTCACGCGAAAACACGTGCGATAATTAAGTTCGGCGGAGCCAATCACGAAACCGTAACTTTTCCGCTGAATCGATGTTTTATTTCGCGTTTCGCGAATGAAACGGTCACTTGCGAAAAAATGCTGTGCGCTTGATGGAACCTGAAATTGCTTAATGAAAATAAAAAAAAAAAGGAAATGGTCGATTGACCTGTGGGGGTCGGTTGGAGGTCAAAGGACATCTAGGAATCGTTTCGGGGGTCGATTAGAGCCCATATACATTTTTTAGACATTAAAGAAAAATCCTTTTATTTCCCTTGAACATAATTAATCAATAGAAAAAAGAAAACTTAAAAAAAAATTAAGACAGCAATGAAACCTTATATTAAAATAGTTTACCTTCTTTGCCAAGAGATGGCGCGCCAACTAAATAACTAACTACCGCCGCGTTTAGAATCTGCGTTTTCGTAACGAGGAAATCGCGCTTTTGGTTGTTAAGGCAAACGTGAGTACTCTCGCATTCAGTTTCTTTAATTTCCTTTTTCTTATTAACTTTCTATTTGCTTAAATTAATTAATTGCAAAGGTAGAAAGCGAAGTTACATTTGATAATGCCAACGTGAGCACGTACGTCCTGCTACTCGAATTATAATTTACTTATAATCAGGAGATGGCGCTCTGAATAAATCTCATTCCTTCCTTAACTTAGAAATTAAAATCTTTGTCGATTAGAACCCGTATACATTTCTTTAGACATTAAAAAAGAGACTAAAATCTTTTCATTTTCCTTGAACATAATTAATCAATGAAAAAAAAATTAAAAATGTTTTGAGACAGCGGTGAAACCTTATTTAAAATAGTTTACCTTATTTGCCAAGAGATGGCGCTCCGACTAACTAACCACCGCCGCGCTCAGATTCTGCGTTTTCGATTCAATGTTAAAAAAGCAAAACGGTAACGAGGAAATCGCGTTTTTGGCTTTAAAGGCAAACGTGAGTACTCTCGCCTTTAGTTTCTTTAATTTCCTTTTTCTTCTTAACTTTCTATATGCTTAAATTAATTAATTGCAAAGGCAGAAAGCGAAGTTACAGCTGATAATGTCAATGGGAGCACGTACGTCCTGCTATTCGAATTTTCATTTACTTATAATCAGGAGAGGGCGCTCTGAATAATTCTCATTCCTTCCTTAACTTAGAAATTAAAATCTTTGTCGATTAGAACCCGTATACATTTCTGTAGACTTTAAAAAAAAGACTAAAATCTTTTTATTTTCCTTGAACATAATTAATCAATGAAAAAAAAAAACTTAAAAATGTATTGAGACAGCGGTGAAACCTTATTTAAAATAGTTTACCTTCTTTGCCAAGAGATGGCGTTCCAACTAAATAACTAACTACCGCCGCGCTTAGATTCTGCGTTTTCGTAACGAGGAAATCGCGCTTTTGGTTGTTAAGGCAAACGTGAGTACTCTCGCATTCAGTTTCTTTAATTTCCTTTTTCTTTTTAACTTTCTTTTTGCTTAAATTAATTAATTGCAAATGTAAAAAGCGAAGTTACAGATGATAATGTCAACGAGAGCACGTTATCAATTACTTATTTATAATGAGGAGATGGCGCTTTGAATAAATCTCATTCCATCCTTAACTTAGAAATTAAAATCTTTGCGAAATTCGTCGACATAAAAGGCACCTGCGGGGTTTCGCTGAAAATGAAAATGCGTTGCAGAAAAAGTTCTTTTTCCTTTCGGTCAAGAAACGGCTCTCTAAATGATTCTCCTGATTTTAATACTGAACGAAATTTCGAAATTAATGTCGCGAAGGTAAAAAGGCGAAGATTTTGCCTAGAACAATTGAAAGTTGCTGTAAGAAATTCGCCGATTAAAGCAGTTTTCACTTCTGGATAACAGATGATCCTCTGAAGGATTCTTAGGTATACAGATTTTATACTTTCGATTTCACTAAAAAATCATTTTTGCTGACATAACCGTGACCAATGGTATGAAAGGTCAAATGTAAATGCAATTGAATCTCGCCGTCGTAAAGAAATTGTAATTTGGCGGGCCGGACATAGCAATAAAATTAGGAATGTAAACTAACCGACAAGTATAATAGACGCCACGTATTTCAAGTATTCTGCAGGTGGACACTGACAAGGATATAAACGTCTAGACTCTAGACGATGTAAACAAAACCGAGGTGATTAACATTGGCAACGACTTGGCGGTAATCTTTGATCGTACAAACACGCAAAACCGCACGCGCATTTTAAGAAAAGCCGCGCCATTTAGGGATAATATTTGCCATAACAGGAAGAGACGGCTGGCGAATCCAGAAATTTTTTGTACATGTGCTCCAGTTGTCGATTAAAACGGAAACTGCACTCGTAGTCCAGTAACAAATCGAAAATCCCGAGGGGAAACTATTTTATCAAAGCTAAAAAAAGACGGGCAACTGCCTTATAATATGAACTGAAAATTAGTGGTCGTTACTAAAAGCCAGTTTATACAAATAGCTGCAATATTCGTCGTATCTTTACGTGTTATGTAGATAGCGATCGTTAAATGTTAATCACCGTAGTAAAGCGCTTTCGATAGCTATTTACGGCGCGGTGCTACCAAAGTAACACCAAACGACCCTGAAACCTGAAATGACCTTTATTTATATGTATGTATAAGTGTGTGAATTACAGCGAAGCAGTTGAAGAATGGGAAACCCCCCGCTGTGTAGTTTGTGACGCCTGTTTAGGTAGTAAAATGTGCAATAACCAAAAAAAGAAAGGGGAATCAGTTCTGAAAAATCACCAACTGAAACTCTCCCCTAACTCTCTGCGCCCGAAAGAATCAAATCAACTGCTTATCTCTCTCGTCTCATCGCGTATTCTCGACGCTCATTCTTACAGAAACCGCAGTGCGGTCTGTAGTTAATGGTAACCCGACCATAATACGATTTGTACCTTTTACATCATAAAGAGAAAAGCCAACGTTTAGATTTTGTGGAAGCTACATTTGTGTGTGCATTTTCAGAAATCAAACTTTCCTCTCTCTCTCTACAAGTGCACACAATTTTATTATCTATCTATCTACTTACATACATACATAGATATCGAAGAGAGGATTTATTGCAAGAGCTTTCATATTATTATTCCCGGAAGTTGGAAGTTTCGCTTTGAAATAAATGACGCCGCATCAACTTTGAACAATGGATAAGAAATTTATTATGATAGAAAATATCGATAAATTATTATTAATTCGATAAATCCTTTCAGCAAATCCTTCTTTCTTTCTTCATTTAAAATTTGTTTTTCTTTTTTCTAATTGCGCTTAGCTTGTTTTGCTTAAATCTTTTATGTAAGTTGAGAGCAAAGTGGCGAAGCATAAACTCGAACGATACTTTTGCATAACTTAGATGTTTAGATTCTCAGTCTAATTAAAACTTAATTGGGAACTTTACTAAGAGTTACACCGTGCAGGAATTTCCTTATTATTATTAGCATACGCGACGTGTCGTCATCGTGAGCAGAACTAGCTTCGTGTATCCAGGAAATCAAATTGTTGCTAACGTTAAAAGAATTCTTGCTCTTTATTTATTTTCGTTGCATATTTATCGTAACCTATGATTAAATAATTGTAAATCTACGCAAGTTAAGAATTTGAAGAATACGGCATGCTCCGGATGCGTCGCAGATTAATAAAGCCAAAACTAGCCAAAACCCTTATTGAAATAAAGAAGAGTCGAAATCATCGTGACGGCATCAAGAGCCAACAGAATAAACGGTGAGATGGGGAAGACTAATGGTCAAATGTGAACGCAATTTAATCTCTCCATCTTAAAAAAAAAATAATAATAATAATTTGGTGAGCTTTATATAGCACTAAACTTAGAAATGTAAACTAATTACTATGCTGCCCTGTAAAGCATAGAATTCGTATCCACATTTTACACATTCGCAGCGTTATAACGTCTACATGCTTGGCTTATGACGTCTACATGAGCTACCTGTTGTAGTTTATTAGATTCTATTTTTAGCACCCTTTAGCCAATGTTAAATTCAATTTTCTATAAAATATTCTAATTTGGTAGCAAATAATAAATTTTACTAAATGAGGAACATCTGGAAGGAATGATTTTGTCAGATACGACTTCTATCCTTAATAGGGCGGTATTCTGCAGACGGGCACTGAAGAGGAAATAAATATCTAGACTCTAGACGGTGCAAACGAAACCGGGGTGATTTAATTTTTAACGACTTTTGCGTTATCCTTTGATTGTACAAACACGCAAAACCGCGCGCGCATTTTTAAGAAAAACCACGCCCACTTCAGCCATTTAAGTAATAATCGCCATAACAAGAGGCGGCAAGCGGAACACAAAGGCGGTGTGCGTTTTTTTTTTCAACGACACTTGCAGGTGTTTACTATTTAAGTCGTCAATCATGCCCATAAACATCAAATTGGTATTTTCCGAGACTTCTTTGATGTCCGCATCGCCGACACGCAATAAGATAATTAAATTAAATATCAACATCATCGGTTTAAATGATGCGCGAAAGATAAATCACGTCTTTTCTATGAAGGCCCTCTATATAAATCACAGTGCGATTTTGTTTGTTATTCTTAATGCTTACATTAACATAAACAATTGTAAATTTCAATAAAGTCACTCTTTATATGTATAAAAAAGTTGCAGACGTTTGAAAAATGGTTCGTTGAAAAATTATTACGTACAAATTTGTTCGATAGACTAAAAAGCTTTTTTTACAAAAAAAAAGAACGAATAACACAAGAAAGCATAAGTTGTTATTGAACGAAATAAAACGGTATATACTGGAACAACGTTATAACAAATGATAGTTTCTGAAATGGAACGAGAAGTAACAAAAGCCACGGAGTTTAATCTGTGCCTCACCATCTTTCCCAGCGGCGGCGCGCCGAAAATATTTTCAAAGAATAGTTTATCTTCCACGGACATGGAATACATTCATCACGTTTTGATTTCTGCGGCGGGCGATATTTCGGAAAAATCGGAAAATCCGGAAATAACTGATGATCCTGTTGTGTTGCGCGACCCATAAACAGCAACGAACAATTATTACTGTTATTGATTGCCGCAGGTTCTTTCACGAAGTCATTTTTCTCGCCGCTCTTGGCGCATTAAAACCGAACACGAAGTTCCCAGTTAAATATCGTTTTTTTTTTCTTTTTCATTATCGTAAAGCATCGCAGTTAAATATCCCAAGTTTAAAAATCAAGGGGGTCACGTGTCGAAAGTTCAAAGTTTCTTATTATTATTACTATTCCCAGTTGGAATCTGTTATATATTCCGGTTTTACTCGTTGCGGTAGTCTTTAAAGTGGTAACCAGATGTCCACGCACGTTCGTAAACATGTACGTGGAGTCATGAACATTTAAAATCAAAAGTCACCACTTTTTCTTTTCTGTAACTGTCAAAACACGAAAGGGAGACCATTTCAGAACATTGACTGAAAACATGCTTGAGAATTGTTTGTTACTGTATACCTACATGTAACACAAATAGTCCTGGACGCCGTACATGATTTAGAAAAGAAATCATGTCATGTATGCTCGCGAACGCGTACGTGCGTTTAGACGTTCCTGCCCAAGCCGATTTAAAACTGACTTAAAAATCTTTGCGCGCTCATTATTGGCGTGTCAGTTTAAACACGAAGTAAGAAGTTCAGTAATTACCTACCGTACAATGTTGTTTAATTAAGACGGGAATAAAACGGGGAAAAAAAGAGTGAAAAGTTTAACTGGATTTCGCGTGCGCAGACTAATTTATTTCGCTAATGCCCCCCCAAACGGAGCACATTAGGTCGTGACAAAGGGGCATCAAAATATACTCTATACACATAAGCGAATAGGAATTGAATTGAATTGGAATAATCAGAAAATGAAATATGGCATATGAGCGCCGGAAGTTTCCTTTACAGGCGGACCTGCATTTCAATTATTAACGACCCCGTAAATGATAATTTATCATCATCCCGGGTGGGTTTTTTTTTCTTTTTTTTTTGGTGTGTCTGGACGTATGAAGTTTATTATTCGCGTTCGGTTCGAGAAGAGAATCATTTAGAACGCGATTATTAATAATATTTGACTGACGTGATTCTGCAATGCAATAGAATATTAGTCGATCTCGTAAATAAAACGCGTCACCTGTTCGAATTTCCATGCGCTGAACATAAATGATGATAATCACGAGCGATGAAGCAGATCAATTTGAATTATTTTGTTTGCAATTACGCAAAATAAACAGCGATTTTGTAAATGACGCTGTACGTAGATTAATTAATTAATGAATACAGGGTTTGCAAGTCCAATCAGATCTAATTGTGGTTTTTTCGATGACCTATACACTTAGAGTGGCGCACCCGGTATAAACGTTCCCAATTAAAAAAAGAAACAAACGAACGAAAGAGATTCGTAACTAATTAATGATTTATGAACTTCGTGAAACTTCGCGAAGGTAAAAAGGTCGAGATTTTTGCTTAGAACAATTAAATGCTGCTGTAAGAAATCTGGATGATGTAGGCTTTTTAGGTTCACAGATTTTGGACTTTCGAATTCACAAAAAAAAATCATTTTTGCTGACGTAACCGTCACCAATAGTATGAAAGGTCAAAGTAAACGCAATTGAATCTCTCGAGGTGATTAGCATTGGCAATGACTTGCGGTAACCTTTGATCATACAAACACGCAAAACCGCACGCGCATTTTAAGAAAAGTCGAACCCACTTCAGCCATTTAGGGGTAATAGTAAACGTTAGTAAACCAATTAAAAAAAAAAAAAAATAAACGGACGAAAGAGATTCGTTACTACTAATTAATGATTTATGAACTTCGTGAAACTTTCCTTCTTCCAAATTGGCGTTCCTTACAATACCTATTCAGTCTTGCTCGGTCAAGACATTTCGCGCGAAAGTTCTCGTCGTTCGAGAAGCTCGTTCAATTGAAACGGTTATCGCAGTTTTAAATAATTCCATTCGCCCGGGATCTTTCATCTCCGAGTGCCACAATAACAGTTCTGAAGTTCCACTGCAACTTCCATTTGTATCCAGCAAAGAACCCAATTTGTTTTATGCTTATAAATATTTATGCCTTCGTGTGGCCCATCGCCGCTCGTCGCCGCTTCCCGAGGACGACACTTCGTTACGAATCGAATCTCCCGAAACTCTCTTAAAACTCTCTTAATTTACATTCGTGGATGTAAGTGAGCGTCGTTCTGAACACCTGCGAGTCATTTTACATCTGATGTTACTTTTATACTTGTCAAATGATAAATTGAACAAGTAAGCAAGCCCCTATTATAATTATCGCAACGGGCGCCATTGATGTATGAAAGTTTCCATGTCTGATTTCAAATTTCTCGTCCCTTATTACGACTACTCTTAAAGATAACCGTAACATTCGGTGAAGCGCCATGGCTTTACCGTAACATTATCATGGAGGTTAAGTGACTGGAGAAGTAACAGCCGAGCCGAAAACGAGCCGATTTTCAAACGCACGCTTGTATGGATGGCAAAAATAAAAAGCGCCAGAACACAACATGTGCGTGACAAAGGTCGCGATACTCTACACTCCGTTCATTTCGTCATACTGAAGCCCCACAGCCGAGTTGGTTTTCAGTAATAAGGCAAGGCGTCCTCCATATACTTAACTTCGAAGAAAATTATAAGGGTATAGTAGGCCTTTAGTACATTAAATGATTACTGATTTGTTTGATGGATGGGATCTAAAATCTTCGGCGGTGATCATTTATAATGGGCAACCCTTTCATGAAAATTCTTTTTTTACGAAATGAATTGCCTAATACGCAATCATCGGATTTGATTGCGCCCCCGCGTTGTCCGAATGTTGATGAACGTAATCAAAATGAAATTTAAAAGGCGAATGAGATACAAAAAAAAAAAAAACGTCGATTTTATAAACGCAGTTTTAATCTTCTCGTGCTGGGGTAACGTCCCCCCTCCCCGCGCAAAGAGATATTTAAAATTGCACATTGTTTTCGCCTCTTTCTCCCTTTACTTTAATTAACTGCCTCGCGTTTTACGGTTATGTAATGAGCTCGGCCGTAAATTTATTATTGCTGGAGGTGGGGAGGAAAGCGGCAATGAAATCTGAAAAGTCGGTTTCGTTTACGGAGCGTGGCGGAATTTCCGGGGGACGTTTTGTAATTTAATCACGACGTCTTCTTGCACCTATTACGCCTTGCGGATACCGCCAACTTTCCGTTGACCATTCACCCGATACGATAATCCCCTGCCTGTAATGGAGGAAGTTTTTGAAGTCGAACGAACTTTTTGTAGCTGATGTCTATCGTAAATGGACGTTACGTTAATTGAAACCACCCAGTTACTTCGTGTTCATTTAGATTAGTAAGACAGGTCTTTATAAACAAGGACTTCTCGTGGTGGTGATTAAGGAAGGGGATGGTGGTGGGAATGGGAGTGATTTGAATAAAGCTTACCGTAAAGATAAAAATTCGACTTTGTCCCTTCAATGCATACCGTAAACTGTAAACTCTCGAAGAACCAACAACAATAAGTAGGTTTCCTATTCTCGAAAACTTTTAAAATCAAATTTTACGAGTTCCATTTACTCTATGTACGTACAATAATATAATATCGTCGAAATTTGCGGTAAATGAAATGAAATCGTCGGGGCATCGACTTTACCGAACTTAAATAATTAGATGGGAGTAGGATTCGGAAGGTCAAAGTTGCACTGTGAAAAAGGGAGGCGGCGGGATTTAAAAACGCGCTAAAAACCGTAAATAATTTATTTCTGAAGCACCTCGCGGAGATAATTTTCAGCGCTGCTATTTCTTGGTTCTGTCACAATAAATTAGATTTATCTCGACCACGATGTGAGATTTAAATAAGGATTTATATTCTTTTGGCACGAGATTTACGGGCACTTGTAAGGTGAGAATTTCTACTATTTTATATCTGCGTGTCGTCAATTATGATCAAAATGGGAAAAGTTCTCTTGTACGCGACGTATAAATAAATAATTCTTAGAAGCGGAATGCTTTTTCTTCATTTTAACGAAATTCCCGATTTCCTTTTTTTTAATATTTCATAGAAAACACAATGATCCACGATAATTAACTGAAAATTAATCGCTTAGTTAAGTGTAGACAAACCGACAAGTATAAACGCGGACGGCGTGTTTCAAGTATTCTGCAGGTGGTCGGTCACTCAAGAGGAAATCAAGTCTAGACCGTGTAAACAAAACTTTACGATGCGACGTTAACTTTTGATCATACAAACACGCAAAACTACGCACGCATTTTAAGAAAAGCCACGTGTAAACGAAACTTTACAACGCGGCGGTAACTTTTGATCATACAAACACGCACAACCACGCGCGCATTTTACAAAAAGCCACGCCCTCTTCGGCCATTTAAGTTAACATTCGCCGTAACAACAGGAGGCGGCAAGCGGATCACAAAAGAGGTGTGCTGAACTGAAAATTAATTTCTTAATTCAATATAAACTGTTCAAAGCACTTCTCTTAATAATAACAAATTTGCTCAAAAGCTCTCGCACCGACTAGATGACAGACTCTTCTCGAACAGGTCATTCTGCTTTGGGTGGAAGGGTGGGTCAGGCATAATTTAGATTCACGTGAGTCACAGTCAATTACGAAGACCCTATACATTTTACCTAAAAACAAGTTTACGTTCCCAACGAAATTTCGGAACTGGTTGGTAATTGTATAAATTCCAGCGGAACGCTCGTGCTTAGCAATTTTATTAAATCACTAAATTCCGCAATAAACTTAAAATATTCATTGTCACGTGTGCTGCTGTGTCCTCCCGAAAGAACAAGGCGTGCTCTAAAGTGCGACGCAGGTGGTCTTGAACGAGAGAAACGGCGCGGCGTACACATTTATTCCGATACGTAAGCGAGAGCGTTTTGTTAAACGAGTAATTCGCAAGAAAATTCTAAAATCTATTATACAAACAAATTTGCGGATTTCATGCTTATAAAACACCTCCCCCTCGCCTCCTCCCTCTGCATTAGGGTGTATCGCGTACACTATCTACCTTATAAATGGATTTTATTGAATTGAATCGAAACCAAAAAGAAGCTTTGGACTAAGTCCGAAAATTTTTAGGCACGTCGCAGAATGACGTCATCTCAAATCAAAAATCACTGTGTGGGACGAACAGAACTAGGGCGAGGGGTAAAGAATGGACATTTGTAACCATCGCAAAATATTTTCTCTTTAATTATTATTGTTCGTTTGTTCGCAGTTGTTTTGTGCGAGGATTAAATTTTGTTGTAGCCATGCGTATAAATGTTTAAATTATTTCGGTGATGCGCTCGTTTTAAACTGCGATCCCTGAAGACCTTAAACTAGGCAATTCGTCAATCAAATCTAAGAGCTAAGAGCCGGTTTCGTAATCGAATAAACGAGACGTTAAAATAAAAGTCACATCCTGATGTGAAAGCAAATATGTTTTTGTATTAGTTTCGTCGACACCTGACTGTCACTTTTATTTTAAAGTCTCCTTTAGGTCGATTATGAAACCGGCGCTAAAAGCACGGAAGTATAATTGGTTGCCTATTTTTAAATCACAAGGCGTTTTAACTTTGATGACTTTCAAGAAAATATTTTATTCACTTCGTTGAAAACGCTTTCTGTCCATTTTGCGGTTGTTTCTTAACTTAACGCGGAATTATAAAATAGAGGCGGCAATTTTTCTCCCCTCCCACCCTCTCTGAATAAAAAGTAACGCGTAAAGTTCCTTTTGCATTTTTAATACGATTCACTTTTGGAAAGAAAGCGCGCGCCCAATTATTTTCTTTTTTTTTTCACTCGGCGCAAAGGATGAGAGTTCAAATTTAATGAACTGTCCAGATTCTTTTTAATTCTTCCGGCGCTCCCGGAAATTCAATTACTTCCTCCTTTCTTTCCATAAAACAACGCGTAAAATGGAAATATAAGGTGGTTTAGTGCCACTGTAAAATACGGCCCTAACCGCCCAGGAATTGATATCTTCTCATTTTTAACGAAGGGGAGGGGCGGGGGATTCCCGCGAACGATTTGCATTAATGCGATCGAGACTAACGAGGTGCACTGCATATCATTAAAACAAGAAGAAGAAAAATATCTTCATCTACCCAATGATATCGTATAACCAAGGATAGGATTGGCATATGTTCACGTCATCGTTTCATTAGCGCCGTAAAAATACACCGAACAGGCACATCGTGTAATGAGATTGTTAAAATAATTGTCGGCGCTTCTGCTTTATGACGCAACGTGACGAAATATTCCGGAGGTCGGGGTACAACTGGTCAACTAAGTACTCTGAAAATCTTTACACATTTAAACAAGAAGAGTTGATTGGACAACTGAAATTTTTGATTGCGATAATGTTGCTGTTTTTTGTTATACTGAATAACATCCTTGCTGTATCGGCGGTCAGCTCTCGCGTTTGCATTCAATTCACGCTTTGCCCGCTCCATCAGAATTAGAACCGCGCAAAATATATATTCCCGATCCGTACATACAACGAACTATGTACGTAGGCCACTAAAAATGATTTACAATTTTCGAACAATCGCACATTTTTACGACGGACGGACGAAAAGTCGGATTTATTTTGTAATAAATCTTCAAGTACCGATGGTAGGTGGTAAGAATATCACATCAAAACTATCACGGGCTTTTGAATAATAGGCAATATATATTCTAAAATCTCTGATTTAGGCGAGGACGAGTCCACCCGCCCCCGCCGCTACCCTTTTAAAATGACAAATGCGAATAAACCGAAACAGAAATTTCGTTACGCTTTCATTTCACTTATCGCCCTTTTAATATCAGACACGAAATTGTCGGGGATTACACGTGGCGCAGATTTTTGCAGAGGTGTCGTCGCGTCCTTTGTCAAGCTGACATCAAAGCGGGCCGTTAAAAATCACGTGAACACGACATTTTCCGTTCGAGATGCGACGAGGGTCAAAAATAATTCCCCGACGAAAATATTTATTAGCCTAACTTAATCCGGAAGATGTTGTTTGGGATGTCACCGTCATACACTGTGTTTCTTTCCAAAATCGTAAAGAGATAATAAATCACCCCTGGCATGTCAACAAAAAAAAAAAAAAGAAATTCGCGCAGAGCTTTCGAATGATACGCCCACGTAAGTCGAATGCAGATGTGCGCACGCTTACGTACACTTACTGACGACATAAGCAATTTTCTCGTCAAGGTTTGCAGCTGTGAGTACTCTTCTTATGAAGTCGACCCTGATTAGACCAAACATTTTCTTAAAATTATTATCGATTGTTTCCCAGTTTGTTCCAATCCATTGCTTTCCTTCTTGCGTTTTTCATTTCAAGATTTTTTTAAAATTTGTTATGTTAAAGTTTTTGTTTTTATGGTTCCTTTATGATTTGTAAAGAAGGGGTTTTGAGTGAATCAGTAAACTTAGATACTTATAATTTTTTTTTTTTTTTTGAGAGAGAAATCGGTTTGAAATAATAAACATTTTCTTGCACATAATTTTGAGGGTGCCAAACGGTTTAAACGCGTAATGAACTAATTCGAAACAACGAGTTAACTGCGAAGACGGTGTTTCTAATAATAGAATAACGCGATAATACCGGCGGAACAAATTAGAATGGAGTACAAATCGTGATTAATGGATCCTCTTTTCCTTCGGGTAAAACCGTTAATTCGTTGCAGATCAATGAAACCGGAAGAATACGACTTTGTATTTGACGAACTATTTAATTTAAAAGTGCGTCAGTTAATTAAAAAAAAAATAATAATAGTAATTGTACTTTTACAGTTTGATCCATCGGTCTAGTACAATGTTTTTAAAGTTAAAGGGAAGATAAGTAACTTGTGCGAAAATGAGGAGAGCATCGCATCGGTCGCAAACATACTTGTCCTTAACACCGGGGACGAGGCTGAGACAACTCGGATGAGTTTTCAGTCCTCCAGCGCATTTTCTTGCTTTATAGTACCTTGTGTCAGTCTATAATTGGGTTTTCAACTTGCTGACCTGACCATGTAGTTTCATTGATAAATAAATAAAGAGATCACAAAACCGACGAAATGTCGTACATTTCATGTTTATTTGTGTTTTTACAATCTGATCCATCGGTGTATTAGGATATTCCAAAGTTGAAGGGAAGAAAAGTAAATTGCGCGAGAACAAGGAGAGCATCGCATCGGTCACAAACATAAGTGTTCTTAACAACGGGGACGAGGCTGAGACAACTCGGATGAGTTTTCAGTCCTCCAACGCATTTTCTTGCTTTATAGTAATTTGTGTCAGTCTATAATTGGGTTTTCAACTTGCTAACCTGACCATGTAGTTTCATTGATAAATAAATCAATAGATCTCAAAACCAACGAAACGTCGTACATTTCGTGCTCATTTGTGTTTTTACAATCTGATCCATCGGTGTAGTAGAATATTTCCAAAGTTGAAGGGAAGAAAAGTAAATTGCGCGAGAACAAGGAGAGCATCGCATCGGTCTCAAACATACGTGTGTTTAACAACGGGGACGAGGCTGAGCCTACTCTGATGAGTTTTCAGTCCTCCAGCGCATTTTCTTGCTTTATAGTAATTTGTGTCAGTCTATAATTGGGTTTTCAACTTGCTGACGTGACCATGAAGTTTCATTGATAAATATATAAATGGATCTCAAAACCGACGAAATGTCGTACACTTCGCGCTCATTTGTGCTTTTACAATCTGATCCATCGGTGTAGTAGAATATTTCCAAAGTTGAAGGGAAGAAAAGTAAATTGCGCGAGAACAAGGAGAGCATCACATCGGTCGCAAACATATGTGTGTTTAACAACGGGGACGAGGCTGAGACAACTCGGATGAGTTTTCAGTCCTCCAGCGCATTTTCTTACTTTATGGTACTTTATGTCAGTTTATAATTGGGTTTGCAACCTTTTGACCCGACCATGTAGTTTCATTGATAAATAAATAAATAGATCACAAAACCGACGAAATGTCGTGCACCGAAGAAACCGCCTCGAAGTTCCTCACGGAAACCAAAATTGTGTGTGTCGTCCAGGGAACACACCCGAAACGGGGCAAAAGCATCTCCAAACACCAATTAGGCGCTGAGGATACCGCAAGACGACTGACTCGCTCTAGGCGCGGCGCAGACTAATAAAACCAAAACTGGTCGTAACCCTATCGGGACAAGGAAGGATTTGCACTAACCGAAATCATAGTGACAGCATCAAGAGCCAACAGAATAAACGCCGAGATAGGGAAGACCAATGGTATGAAAACTCAAATGTAAAAGCAATTGAATCTCTCCGTTGTAAAAAAAAAAACATTGTAATTTGGCGGCCCGGATGCAGGCAATTAGGAATATAAACGAACCAACAGGTATAGACGCGCCATATTTCAACTATTCTGCAGGTGGCCACTCAAGAGGAAATAAGCGTCTAGACTGTGTAAACCAAACCTAGGTTGATTGAAATTTACGACGTGACGGTAACCCTTGATCGTACTAACACGCAAAACTACACGCGCATTTTAACAAAAGCCACGCCCCCTTCTGCCATTATGTGGTAGGAGTATATAATAATAATGAAAATTATCTTATATTTTCTCCCTCAAAATTATGAGAATGTGGAAACCCTGTTGCACGTTAAAGGTACAGCAAGGACAACAAAGTAGCAAACTGTATTATCATATTATAATTTTTTGCAAACGTAAGTAAGTTCGCGAAGTTGATACAATATTCACGAATTCAATTAATAATGCATAAACGCCGCCGCAGTTATGAACAAGTTTCGGTTTATGATATGACACCCGGCTGCAAATTAAGCGATTCCCTCCGCGCCGGTCTAGAAATTTCCGCTAAAACTACGTTGCATTCTCATGAATACGATTATGAAGCTACAAGTGTGCTGCAGTAAATATTATGCAATGTGTGGGAATAATTCTCTTCCACCACCTCCTCCTCCTCCTCCTCCTCATCATCTTCGAATTTCCGGTCGTGCACGATTTTCCTGCAGCAATTTAAATACGTTCATTAGCGCTCAAGTTTCGGCTGGAAAATTTGCATAAACCGAATCCGAGACTTATTTATTACGATGCAGGTCTTCTCTTTCAAAACCTGAGAGGTTTCATAATGGAACCGAACAAACAATAAATTTGGCACTGGATTTAAAGAATATGACCTTCACCGAATTACTTTTGCGGCTTCTAGAAAACAAAGTTGGAATAAAACAAGTTCGGAGTGACAAGGCAAAAATGGAATGAATAGAAAATATTGTAATATAATAAGTAACCGTGATGTATGAAAATTCCCGTAGATTATTCATTTCTAACTAAGTAGATGATGACTCATAACCGAGTGCAGGCCGGAATATTAGAAAGCTTATGCAAGTCACTCTTACGCTTATGCACACGCAGTTCACTCGCCTCCGGGAATCATTTACAACACATGTCGCCGTTACTTTAAATGACAATGAGTTCTATTGATTCTATTCTTATTAATACTATTCTTAATAGTAGAGTATTTGGAAATTGTTAAGTTCACATAAAGAGAAAACTAAATTGAATTCAGCCCGTTCTCCTTCTCCAATCCCGAATTGTTTCCTCCAATCCTTCCGGCAAGATAAATATGCATTAAATTAAACAAATCAGCTGTAACTCGATTTGGTTTCGTACGACGGCGCGCGGAAATTTTGTTTTCGGCTGCGAGTTAAATTGGAGAGAGAGAAGTCGTCGGGCTTCCCGAATTTACATTTTACGCGGGGCCCTAAAATATCTTCCGTTTGGAGAGCGCGCGCAAAAAGCGCGGACGTGTTGAGTAAATATTTTCCGACTCCACGTAAAATTTATCTTGATTTTAACTACCCATCTCTCCACATCGATGGAATGGAATCGCAGTGCGAGGAAATAAATGAATATAATTCGCCGGGCCCGCTCTTGGAAAAGAACAATAATGGAATGCAGGCGTGCAGATACCCGATGATGGAAAAACAGATAAATCTTTCTCTGTCTGAGGCCAAGCGACAGATATTTATGCTTTTGCGCGAGGAAAACGAAAACGTTTTTCTAAGTACAAATTATTCGGATTCGTTTTCAATTATATTTATACAATTTCTTTCTTTCTTTTTTTTCACCAAATCTCATTGAAAGACCAAAAAAATTCAGCTCCCCCTGATGGTTACACAAAGTTTCATTGTGAAGAGTCTACGCTTATTTGATCGAATCAGAAATAACTTGGTGTTTTCATGCCGTATTGAACACACGCAAGTAGAATGGGTTGCCTATCCTCATCAACTTTTAAGGCGCCCTGTTTAAATCAAATTATTTTCATTTCCATTAAATTTCTGCGAAATGAACATAACCCCCGCCGCCTTCTTAATTAATAAAATAATTCTCCGTTTGTTGATGTGAACGTGAACGGTTTAAAGCAGACGGGTTATCCAACGTGCCGCGCAAATCTCAAAATGTTGTAATACAGAACACTTTCTCTGTCTGAGGCCAAGCGACAGATAGTTCTGCTTTTGCGCGAGGAAAACGAAAACGTTTTTCTAAGTACAAATTATTCGGATTCGTTTTCAATTATATTTATACAATTTCTTCCTTTTTTTACACCAAATCTCATTGAAATTGCAAAGACCAAAAACATTCAGCTTCCCCTGATGGTCATACAAAGTTTCTTTGTGAAGAGTCTACGCTTACTTGGTCGCCTCCGAAAGCCTTTAGAATAGGCAACCAACCCATCGATCGAATCAGAAATAACTTGGTGTTTTCATGACGTATTGAACACGCAAGTAGAATGGGTTGCCTATCCTCATCAACTTTTAAGGCGCCATATCTAAATCAAATTATTTTAATTTCTATTAAATTTCTGTAAAATGAACATAACCCCCGCCGACTTCTTAATTAATAAAATAATTCTCCGTTTGTTGATATGAACGTGAACGGTTTAAAGCAGACGGGTTATCCAACGTGCCGCGAAAATATCAAAATGTTGTAACACAGAACACTTTCTCTGTCTGAGGCCAAATGACAGATAGTTCTGCTTTTGCGCGAGGAAAACGAAAACGTTTTTCTAAGTACAAATTATTCGGATTCGTTTTCAATTATATTTATACAATTTCTTCCTTTTTTTTCACCAAATCTCATTGAAATTGCAAAGACCAAAAACATTCAGCTTCCCCTGATGGTCATACAAAGTTTCTTTGTGAAGAGTCTACGCTTACTTGGTCGCCTCCGAAAGCCTTTAGAATAAGCAACCAACCCATCCATCGAATCAGAAATAACTTGGTGTTTTCATGACGTATTGAACACACACAAGTAGAATGGGTTGCCTATCCTCATCAACTTTTAAGGCGCCATATCTAAATCAAAATATTTTCATTTCTATTAAATTTCTGTAAAATGAACATAACCCCCGCCGACTTCTTAATTAATAAAATAATTCTCCGTTTGTTGATGTGAACGTGAACGGTATAAAGCAGACGGGTTATCCAACGTGCCGCGAAAATATCGAAATGTTGTAACACAGAACACTTTCTCTGTCTGAGGCCAAGCGACAGATAGTTCTGCATTTGCGCGAGGAAAACGAAAACGTTTTTCTAAGTACAAATTATTCGGATTCGTTTTCAATTATATTTATACAATTTCTTCCTTTTTTTTTACCAAATCTCATTGAAATTGCAAAGACCAAAAACACTCAGCTTCCCCTGATGGTTATACAAAGTTTCTTTGTGGAGAGTCTACGCTTACTTGGTCGCCTCCGAAAGCCTTTAGAATAAGCAATCAACCCATCGACCGAATCAGAAATAACTTGGTGTTTTCATGACGTATTGAACACACGCAAGTAGAATGGGTTGCCTGTCCATCAACTTTTAAGGCACCATGTTTAAATCAAATTATTTTCATTTCTATTAAATTTCTGCAAAATGAACATAACCCCCGCCGACTTCTTAATTAATAAAATAATTCTCCGTTTGTTGATGTGAACGTGAACGGTCTAAAGCAGACAGGTTATCCAACGTGCCGCGAAAATATCAAAATGTTGTAACACAGAAGGAGTTTTATGTAAAACAATCTCGTCAGGATATGTCCGAAGCAGAGGATGTTCGAAATGCAAAACAAGGATATAACTTTCCGTTGTAAATAAATTTCACTGTGCGCCGGCCTTATTTAGAAAGAGTGGAGAAATCCAATAAATCTTTTAAGACACATGTCACGAGCTTCCGACGAGTCGCCGATTTTTTTCTCTAACGTGCCCTTTCGATCAACGAATGCAATCCGGGAATTTAATAAAGAAAAGTCCGTATTGAATTCAAAAAATAATAATAACAAGTCTGTAAGTTGGCGCAAAGCAAAAATAACTTTTGTGTGTGTGTGTGTGTGGATGGACTTATTCGGCGGGGAGGGAAATCTTTAAAAGGCCCTCGGAGTCCATTCTTTAGGTTTAAGGAAGCGATAAAGCACTAATATTACGTTTCGGCAAATGGAAAAGTTTTCTTCGCACGACCTTTTGTTTATGGGTGCGTAACAAAATCACAGTTTGAACAGCCGAGCCGCCGCCGCCGAAGTATTCCGCAGGAACAACATTAACTTAATGAAATGCCGCACTCTCTTCTTTTAATAACTGTTTATTTCCGTCCTGCTTTTTTAATCCCGCGCGGCTTCAAATGGAAACGGCGATTATGAAAAAATTAAATCCGTTGTTGCATCGCACAGGAAACGTTTTGCATATTTTCAAATATCCTCTGTTTCGGACATATCCGAGATTGTTCATCAATAAAACTCATTCTGTATTGCATCATTTTGATATTTGCGCGCATCGGATAACCCGTCAGGCAGCAGGCACGCGTTTTTTTTGCAGAAATTTAATGGAAATTAAAATGGGGGCACGGCACCTATTGTGAATGTGGCGCCTTAAAAGTTGAAGAAGGTAGGCAACCCATTCTACTTCCATATTTTCAGTACGTTATGATACGAAAGTTGGGCTGCCTATTCTAAAGGCTTAGGACGCGGTCAAGATGTAGTTGCAGTAATAATAAATAAGTGAAAGAAGCTTGAAGCTTCTTTAAATCTGTGATTGCGTTGTTGAAAATGAAGTTGTTCCAAAAGCACTGAGTGGCCGAAAGCTTGAATGTTTCGCTGCGATTATGAAAAAAAAAATAAAATAGATTAAATCAAATGAAGCAATACTAACGTAAGTAATACGAGGAGCTTGATATCGTCGTTTTTAGCGAGTACAAAAGATTATTACCCAAAACTTGCGACGCGAAATGCGCTGATGTTTTTCGGCGGAGATCGTTTGTTTAAGCTCACGTCGTTAAGGCGAAAGGAAGGAAAGCAAGAGTCTACTTTGCAAATGGTTTTTAAATTTGGTTACGCCGACTATCCAATATACTTTGACGACGTCATTTAGCGACAAATGTTATGTCATTTTCTTAGCCTGGAGAATGGCCATATTTAAGGAGGACCCAAATGGCGAACGCTGAATTTAATCCTCATGCATAAAAAAAGAGATTGTTCGGAATAAATAATATTTTTTGTCTCAACGAATTTTCAGTGTTCATCGTTAACATATTTGGCAAGCGGTTTCAATGCAATTAAAAAACGTAAAAGATCAAAGCCATTAATGAACAGTGTAAGAAAATTGGCCTCCAGATGAGCCCTTGAGGAACGCTTAAAATAATTTTATTGAAAAACACTCCTTGGTCCAAGCAATGGTCACTGAAGCACGCCTCTTTTTACTTGACTGTGAAGTTTTGGTTAATTTAAAGAGCATGAAAGATCGAAGCCATTAATAAACAGTGTAAGGAAATTGGTCTTCAGAATGAGCCCTTGAGGAACGCCTTTAAAATAATTTTATCGAAAAACACTCTCCAGTTACTCGGTTTTAATCAAACGACTCTAATCCACTGATTAAGTGCGTTTCTTGTTCTATTTATAATTTGTTGCGCACACCAAACTACAAATTTCAAGTTAAAAACAGTAGTGGTCCAAACAGTGGTCCTCGAGGCACTCCTCTTTTGACTTGACTGTGAAGATTTGCTTAATTTTTTCAGATCTATTAATTCCAAAAGGACGTTTTGTGGTCACTTCTTGTTTTTCCTTTCTTCTTATTATTTTTTTATGCGGAGAAGAAAAAAGCGATGATGTATCATTAAAAACGCGCGAGTTCAGATAGAATAAAGTGCAAAACAGGAAATTGAACGCCAATCCCCCGGACAGCAATCAATAACGAAAGCCCCGAACGTTCTAAATTAATCTTTCGCGCTTCGCGGACACAACAATGGCCAGTAAATTTTTCACTTTACGTAATTGCTCCGGTCAAAGAAGTCGAAAGTCTTGCACATGCAGTTTTAATGCGGGGGACTTCAGAAACCGTAAAGTCGTCGACTTTATTTTATTTTAAAAACGCTCTTCTGAAGAGGTTTTACTATTAAAGTTTCACTTAATCCTTAAACTATTATGCTATTTTTATGCGAGAGATATATTTCGAAATTCAGATTTTTTTTTTAATTTTCTCTTTTGGAAGAAGTAATACTTCTTAAGTTTCTGGTGTGCCGCAGGGCTCCTTCCTAAGACCGACTTTATTATTCTTTTGAATAACCTAGCGTATTTCCGACTCACCTGTCCGAAGTTAAGTTATTTTTATTATTTTTTTTTAATAATAACCTTGCATGTGTTCACGGATTTATTTCACACGGTTCTCCTAATTCGCCGTATCAACACGTTTCGTATACTTAATAAATTTCCTAATTTACGCGTACTAAATGAAGCATATTTTTAGAATGAACGTTAAATTTGTTTTTGCATTTCATTTTCTAAAGAGGTTCAGGTTCAAGAAGAAGTTGATTTAGGAAATTCGATACTGTGAGACCGCATTAAGGATATAAAGGCAAAGGACGAAGATGAGAGGTTGTAAAAAAAAAAAATTCTGCTAACAGCAGTAGCAACAGCAGAAGTTTTCGATTTAGCAGCGGCTCCCGCAATATTTAATCTGGCCGAAGAGATGTGAGGAGCTGAAACGGCAAAATCAATACCTATACCGAAACTTGCTGGAGTTAATTTATCTTAGGAATACTTACTCTCGAGTAAACTACTCGTCTACATTTGCAGTACTTCGAGTAATTAGACGTTTAATTAACCTATTTATACTGGCACGAGGTGACGTTTAACACCGAACGGAATGGCACGTCTTAATTTATGTTCCGAAAAGACCGAGCAAATATTTCTCTCGCTGTTTAACGGGACAGTAAACAGCCCCGGACGTAGTACGTTGGAATTGCGAAATCAAAACGAAGCGACAGTAAGTAACTTCGTCTCACTCTCATACAGTGAAATTAAATAAATTTATCCTTGAAAAAAAGTACAAGGAGGCCGTTGTTTTTTGTTAGACCTGAAGAGGCACAAACAAGAATTTGACATTTATTGAAAGGCTGATGTTGGTCAGTGTTGCCAACGTTAGAATTACGAAATCAAAACGAAGCGACAGTAACTTCGTCTCACTCTCACACAGCGAGATTAAATAAATTTATCCTTGAAGTAAAGTAAAAGCAGGCGGTTGTTTTTTGTTAGGCCTGAAGAGGCACAAACAAGAATTTGACAGTTATTGAAAGGCTGATGTTGATCAGTGTTGCCAACGTTAGAATTACGAAATCAAGACGAAGCGACAGTAACTTCGTTTCACTCTCATACAGTGAGATTAAATAAATTTATCCTTGAAGTAAAGTAAAAGCAGGCGGTTGTTTTTTGTTACGCCTGAAGAGGTACAAACAAAAACTTGACAGTTATTGAAAGGCTGATGTTGGTCAGTGTTGCCAACGTTAGAATTACGAAATCAAAACGAAGCGACAGTAACTTCGTCTCACTCTCATACAGCGAGATTAAAAATTTATCCTTCAACCAAAATAAAAGTAGGCCGTTGTTTTTTGTTACGCCTGAAAAGGAACAAACAAGAATTTGACAGTTATTGAAAGGCTGATGTTGGTCAGTGCTGCCAACGTTAGAATTACGAAATCAAAACGAAGTGACAGTAACTTCGTCTTACTCTCATACAGTGAGATTAAATAAATTTATCCTTGAAGTAAAGTAAAAGCAGGCGGTTGTTTTTTGTTACGCCTGAAGAGGTACAAACAAAAATTTGACAGTTATTGAAAGGCTGATGTTGGTCAGTGTTGCCAACATTAGAATTACGAAATCAAAATGAAGTGATAGTAACTTCGTCTCACTCTCATACAGTGAGATTAAATAAATTTATCCTTGAAGTAAAGTAAAAGTAGCCCGTTGTTTTTTGTTATGCCTCAAGAGGCACAAACAAGAATTTGACAGTTATTGAAAGGTTGATGTTGGTCAGTGTTGCCAACGTTAGAATTACGAAATCAAAACGAAGCGACAGTAACTTCGTCTCACTCTCATACAGCGAGATTAAATAAATGTATCCTTCAACTAAAGTAAAAGTAGGCCGTTGTTTTTTGTTACGCCTGAAAAGGAACAAACAAGAATTTGACAGTTATTGAAAGGTTGATGTTGTTCAGTGTTGCCAAAGTTAGAATTACGAAATCGAAACGAAGCGACAGTAACTTCGTCTCACTCTCATACAGCGAGATTAAATAAATTTATCCTTCAACCAAAATAAAAGTAGGCCGTTGTTTTTTGTTACGCCTGAAAAGGAACAAACAAGAATTTGACAGTTATTGAAAGGCTAATGTTGGTCAGTGCTGCCAACGTTAGAATTACGAAATCAAAACGAAGCGACAGTAACTTCGTCTCACTCTCATACAGCGAGATTAAATAAATTTATCCTTCAACCAAAATAAAAGTAGGCCGTTGTTTTTTGTTACGCCTGAAAAGGAACAAACAAGAATTTGACAGTTATTGAAAGGCTAATGTTGGTCAGTGTTGCCAACGTTAGAATTACGAAATCAAAACGAAGCGACAGTAACTTCGTCTCACTCTCATACAGCGAGATTAAATAAATTTATCCTTGAACTAAAGTAAAAGTAGGCCGTTGTTTTTTGATACGCCAGAAGAGCCACAAACAAGAATTTGACAGTTATTGAAAGGCTGATGTTGGTCAGTGTTGCCAGAGGTAGAATTATGTGGTATTACGAAATTAAAATGAAGCGACAGTAACTTCATCTCACATACAGTGCGATTAAGTAAATTTATCTCTGAAGTAAAGTAAAAGCGACCGTTCTTTTTCGTTACGTCTGAAGAACAAACAAGTATTTGATAGTTATTCAAATCTGATGTTGTTACCAACTATGTTCCTGTTATAAATTTGTTATACAAAGTGGTTAATCTCAAGTGTCCGGGGTTGGCAACAAAAAGATACCTACATTAGTACATTTTTATGTTTGATAGTTTACAAACCTGATTCAGTAATTTATTATTTCCACCGAACTGTCAGACGTTGTGCTGTCACTCGTGTTTACTGCTATAATGCCCGGTTTTTTCAACTCGAGACAAATTTATCTGCCAGGTATTATCCTTGGAAGCCATTGTATCGATAATAGTTTCCGAGGATATTACCTGGTAGATAAATTTGTCAAGAGGTGAAGAAATCGAGCATAACCGTAACAACGACATAACCAAAACATAACCTTCTTTTGACATATTGAAACCGGATATGGAATTGATCATGACAGGCAATTATTCAGTCATGCCACCTTAAATTAAGTACTGCCAACTCAGAACAGTTGACATTGACCCATTTGATCTCATTCTCATTTTAGGGTATTTAAGCGCTGTAGATTTATTTAATTGCACTCGGGTCGTTGAAAATAGCACAAATTAATTTATTTCCTTGCACCTAAAACGGTGGAATAAAGTGAATATAACAATAATTTTCGTAATTTATTCCGTGCAGTTTACCTATTCAATTTAAAAAGAAAAAAAAAAAAGGGAAATGCATTTTCATTTAAAAGCTGTTCTGTGGTAATTTCCTACGGCCCGAGCTTTCGCAGCGAGCAAATTCGCCTAAAGCCTAGTGCTTCTAAAATTAATACTAACAGCGCCGTGTAGCTTGAAGCTTTCGCGTCGGAGATTAAAAATTAAAGATGCAATATGAAAATTGTTGCTCTACACACATGTCATCCATTAACCCATTTTAAAATCCTGTACAGTTCCAGTTTAATTTTTCTTTGAAATCCTCGCTGTATTTTTTTTTTTTTAATTTTAATTTATGATTTTGTTTCGGAACGCATCACCACCCCGCATTTATTTGTTTAATTTCAAGTTGTTTTACTTACCGTTTAGTACGTGAACGATCACAGTCTTTGGATTGGCGTTCGACGGATTGCAGGTGTACTTCCCCGAATCGGTTTCCGTCGCCCTCTGTATGAGCAGGTAGCTGACTGTTATGTCCCCCTTTTCGGTGATTACGCTGACGCCTCCCCTGGCAGAATCGTAATTTATCTCCTGCAAGAAGCACAAGATTAACCTACTCACCCCTTGTAATTTTCAGGGCGTTTCGCATTGTTTACCGGCGATTATTTTCATTTGTAGTAATTAATAATTAAAACAAAAATATTATTTCCCGTACTTACTTTTAGACAAAATGAAATTGATAATAAATTTCATTGATATTAATGTTATCAGAATGAAGGGAGGGCAAACAAGAAGGCTTAGCAAAACGTCAAGATTTCAAACGGTTTAAAAGTTCTCTGCCTTTTTTTTAATTTTTACAGTTTTTTTTTCGTGCAAGAAAGGCATTTTACATTTTGTTCACTATTTTATACCCAGCCTCTTCAATGTATTATCAAAGAACCGAATATTAAATAGCCTCCTCTCATGTACAGTTGCGAACAAAAAATTTCGGACACGTCTGTCATCCCACTGACGTAAGAACGAGAAACTTCTCCAGTCTTTCTGAATGACATTGGGGCGGATTCTGTAACTTATTAACGGACTGTTAAAATTTAGAGGTCTTTTAAAATTTCAAATACTGATGATTCAATTGCCGCAGCAACAAAATTTAACAGTCTTTTAAATTTAGCGCTTTTGATACAGATTAGAATTTAGAATTAAATTTTGAAGCGTATTTCCTGTCAACCGGATGTATCTGTCACATTTCAATAAAGTTAGAATTTGAAATGTCCAAAGAGCAGATATCATTCACGAAATATGATCTGCCAAATTTGCATTTACCGTCTGCCTTCTCGGTGAGAATGATTGATAAAAATATGAAGCCAAAAGTAAGTAAGGTTCTCCTGTTTCTAGTGAGACACAAGTCACAGGTTGTCATTTTTATGCAATTTCCTGTCCACGACTGTACTTGTGCAATTACCAAAGATTAACAAGAACCGAATATTGTTTGGAACTAGACGAGTAAATCGGTGCGTTAAATAATATTCTATTCTGTTAGTATTGATTTCACGCCATCGATGACGAAGGTTGATGCCAAATTTACATTAGCCGCATATGAAAAATTTATTATGTATGGTTGTACAGTCGCAGGCATACGAAACGAGACGACAAAATACCATCGTAATCACAAAATCCGACTACACCTGAAACATTGGTTGATTGTGTTTGTGCTTTGCAATTTTGTGAACTTTTGTCATTTTGACAATCCAAAAAAAAAAAATGCTCCAGAAGACGGGCAATTTAAACGCGATTGCAAGATGGAATCAGCAACGTAACCGTGTGTATATCTCTCTCGTTCGTTGCCTCAAACTCAGAAAAAAAAAATTCTGTGACTTACACGATAACTTACAGCTACGAAGCTCAAAATTTAGCTGTGTGGTGTGTTCTTTTCGATTACAGGAAACTATACTCACAAAACTGTCACCGTTGTGTGACTGACGTAACCAATTCAGTGTCTTCATTACATTTATTGATGTTATTAGATTCATTAAAAAAAACAAAAGTATATTAAGACCTCTTTTACGTTGCTGTTGTTAGTTATTGTTAGAAATCTATGTTGCAAGAAGTGTCACGTTTTAGAACTATTATAGTTTAAACCTGGACGCTTTCCAGGAAAAAAGTGAACCGTTTTTCACGCCCGCGACTGTACATCGCACAACAATATGGTCATAACAACGGCCTGAAGGAAAAGATCTTAGAATTAGTAGCTGAACGTGGATTGTTCCGTGGACTTCCAATTGGACGGTATTTTTTGTTTGAGTTCCTTTTGAAATACTTTTGAAGAATGCTCTTTTTGACGGGGTGAGAAACGTATATACTCATTAGAGCAATACCAATTTGGAATTTCTAATTTAAAAAAAAATGGTGGTTTCCTTTAAGAAAAATATGTTTGTACCCCAACGATGCGCCACTGTGTAAATGAACTACTCCAAACTATGCAAAAAGAATATACTTTAGGAAATATTTAGGGTGAATTAAACTGTTCTTGACTGTAGATTACCACATCATTGCTGATTTCTTTTCGTTTGCCAAAAATATGGTGTCATCAGTCTGTGAGCGTTTGACATAACTTAATAAGTGAATTAACTTGTGTTAACTAGAACTATAAAAATGATCCGACAATAATTACAAAAATCAATTTAAAAGTCAATAGTTTTACACATTTTCGTTAAGAAGTCTGGTGTCAACTTTCAAAGGATCAATCAAGGACATATCGGGGACACCCTGTACATTAGCTGTTAATTTAAATTTAAAATAGCTTTAACCTGGTTAGTATCAATCGATTAAATAGTGAAGTATGTATTTGCCAAATATATGCAGCGAAAGAAAGACGAACGTTATTTAAAAACATTAGGGAAGTCCTGTTTTGAGTATTATTGTTGTCATCATCTTCAGATGGCGGTCTGTCAGAAAGTCTAAACCACCCTGTACATAAAACTATGAATTAGGGCCATTTGCACCACTTTCAGTTAAAATTTAAGGTCCACTTAATTCCATACAAACGTTTGTTGCAACAATTGTTTCTATGGAGTTAAGTGGAGCTTAAATTTTAACCGAAAGTGGTGCAAATGGCCCTTAATGTTTGTGTTATTTTAAGTTTTGAAATTTGTAACGATTTTCAAACTCTTCAAAGCAGCGGCGTTTCTGAAACGAAACATAAATTGAATTTTATTTACCGCCACCAACCCAACCAACCACGCAAAGGCACTTTCACGTTTTCAATTAGTGCAACGTTGTGTAAGAGTACGTAGATGATAATTGGATGTGTAATGGGAACTAATATTTAGGAGGAGGCGACGAAACGCAAGCACACAATCTAATACTTGCTGTGTGAGTGTGTTTGTGCACTTTCAACAACCAACAAGCATTTTTTTGCAAGTAAGTATAGTTCTGTGTAGCAGTGAACAGTTACACTATAAGTATTTTTTTTTAATGAAACAATTGCGAAATGAAAAATAAATTTCAATTGCGCAGTGTATTGTAACCATACACGCATTGTATTTTAAATTTCATGAGTTAGTATGTAATAGTTAGAGTCAATTTGATTCCTGTGATTACAAAATGATTGGTTTCCTTTTAGAATGTCGGGGAAGGACGACGAGAAGAAAGTCCTGCACAGGAAAAAGAAGACGCACGCAGAAGAGCAAGAGGAAAACGGAAAGGGTTCGGAAAAGCAAAAGGATGCGACGAAAGCCGAGGCTGGTGGAAAAGGAAACGGAGCGACGACCGGTTCGAAAAAGCAAGGGAAAAAGTGACGATCGCATGAAGAATTGTACGCCGAAGAATACATGTAAATAATGTATATACTAATCTATGTACATAAATAAAATAATAAATAAGTTGGTACTTTACGATATTTTTTTATTTATGCTTTAAATTGATGCGAAGCGCTAACAAACACCCACACCCGTCATGACTGAAACTGCTGGCTGTGTTGTAAGACAGTTTTCCCCTGTGATTTTTGAATCAAACGAAAATCATAGGTAGAAAAGAGTCTGTTGTATGTTCTCACTTTAAAACTACGACCGGTATAAGTGAAAATAAATCATTCTATTATTATTATTTTTTTCAAAACAAAAGTTTTCAAACAATAGCTCTCTAACTAAACATATTTTATTATTAAGGCTCGATGTTTTAAGCTAATCTGTTGCAATCTGCTTATCCTTGTATACTGTGCGTTAAATGAAGCTTGAATGTTGTTTGAACGCTAACCAAAATTTATTTGATGCATTCAATTCAAGTGACGAACAGATAAGAATGTATTGACATAATTCATCAAGTGTTGCATAATTAATGTTTTTTTTTTCTTCTAGAAGGAACCCAAACTGACGAGACCTTCGCATTTTTCGAACGAAATTATTCAATAATACTTCCGTGAACGTGTGAATCTAATTAATAGCGTTCTTCGAAATTTGCGTTTGCACTTAGATAGGACGCTTTAGAATTCACATCATCAAAACATCATTGCACAAAAAAGTTAAATAATTTGAAGAAGAGAAAAAAAAAATACGGCGTTTAGTTCTGAAATTTTTAAACGCGCCGAGTGAGAGATGTGCTGCGGAAAAGTTCCGTCTCTCTTATTTTTAAATCCGTTAAATTATAAAACTGACGGATTTGTATCCGGCGAACGAAGTTCTGAAACTTTGCCAATAACAGACTTGAATAAACAGTCCCCGAGAAAATTATGCGAGTCGTCCTTTTTTCGTCTGTGTTGTTACGTGTCTGAATGTTTCCCTTCCCCCCCCCCCTCTTTTTTTTATTCCTCGCAACTAAATCGGGAAGAAAAAATAAACTCGGGAATATAATCGAAACAATTCCATTTTGAACAATCATAATCAAACAGGTAAGCCGTAAACTTTTCGTCGGATGCGTTAAAACAGGTGGTGCTGAATTAAATTGTACAAGAAAAGTAAGTAACTTAATTCATAACGAATTCAGGAGGGCGTGTTATCTAATTATTTGTTTGATTACGAATTAGTGCAAACCCTCAGACACTCCACTAATCCGGTGGACCTTCCGAATCTGGGGGAATAACGAAGTTACGACGAAATGCACAAACTTACTTGGCGTTATAATCCACTCATTTGCTACTGATTACGCCGCGTAGCCGAATTTAATTTTTTATTTTCAGTTATACAACGCGAGCGAACACAGACGGGTTTTTATTAGCATTATTAAATTCGAAAACATCAAATAATCTCACGCTTTGCGGCTTATTTTTGAAACGTTTGTTTAGGCTTTCGTTTCGAAATACCCCGGGCATGAATTAGCGCAATATTCTCTGGGGACTTCGGCACGCCTTTGTAGTTATAAATAAACAATATCGTTCGGAGATTCTATTTTTCTTCAGACAGCATCATTGAATTATCTGTCGAAACATCAAATAATCTCGCGCTTTGCGCTTTATTTTAAACGGCTGTTTGGGTTTTCGTTTCGAAATACTCCGGCCGTGAATTAGCGTAATATTCTCGGGGAGCCTAGACACTCCTTTGTGGTTATAAATAAACAATATCATTCGGAAATTCTGTTTTTCTTTATAGGATAGGATTGCGTTATCTGTAGAAACATCAAATAATCTCAAGCTTTGCGTTTTATTTTGAATATTTGAGCTTGCGTTTCGAAATACTCCGGCCTTGAATTAGCACAATATTCTCAGGTCTTTGGGCTTATAAGTAAACGGTATTGTTCGGACATTCTGTTTTTCTTTTTGAGATCTGGTTGCATTATCTATCGAAACGATTGTAAACGCATTTCTTTTCTGGTTCGTGAGAATCATGGTAGAATTATTATTTCACGCGAATTAAACAGCCATAAAATTCCTGTCGTCTGTTTTTTTCTTATCAGATCAATTTATGTGAACTTCAGGTTTTTTTTTAATCAGTCAGTTTATGTGAACTTCAGGTTTTTTTAATCGGATCAGTTTATGTGAACTTGAGTTTTTTTTTAATCAGCTAAGTTTATGTGAACTTCGGGTTTTTGAGAGCTAACATTTTTAACGGATGGTTTAGTTGGCCTCAGTTTTGGCCTTTGTTGTGATTGGCTTTCGCTTACATTAGCTTGATACCCCTTGGGCCCTGCTGATGTCACGTTGGTTTTGATTCGTGCAAACTTTATCACTTGAACGCTTGTTATATCTCATGTACAGTTGATTAATAGAATTTGACGTTGAAGATGTATCGAATCAATCCTCGTTTTGTAATTGTATCCCAATGTGAGATCCCCATTTAGAACGTTCCAATAAAGTCGTCAACAAACCAAAAGCCGCCCCAAAATTTGATTGACCTAAATACGCCAGCTTCCTCGTTCGGATGTTAATAGAAATAGAACTTGTACATAAAAATTAATTGCTCTCTCTGGTACACCTACGTTGCCAATTAATTCCCGCATAACTGCGTTAATTCCGCGCAGGTATTTATCACTTCCTAATTGCAAAGAAACCGCTGGAACGAGGGGGGGTGACGAATATAAATGCGTTCCGGTAGCAGCTCATCACATTTCTTGTTGATGTAAAACATCGGAGTCTCATCTGAGAAGTAAAACGGAGGAGTATCGCATAACCAAGCGTAATAAATCATAGATATGGATTACTTCGCACCCGCGTCAGGGGGCGCTGCGAATTTAGGTGTGGGGTTTAAGGTTTCGAAGTTTCGCGCAAATAATAATTTATGTGCGTGAAACAATTTCCATTTTTTATTACGCGGTTAGTTACTTGGTTGGGGTTCGAACGCGCGAAACGTGTGTTTGCACGCCATTAAATAATAATGAAGCGATCTGGTGAGGCGCGTAACAATAATTCAGTTCTTTAAAGACATTTGGCAACCATGTCATTTTAACTTTTCTGTCATATTAACAACCATAATTAACAACAGTGCCATTATTAACAGTGCCATTCAGGATTGCCAGTGACGAAATTCCACCACTTAGAATAAATTTTAAACATATTTGCCGATTAAAAATTTTATTCGGCGACTGGCGCCTGATTTGGGGTGAAACGGGGGGGTTTTCATCTCTTTTTCTCCCAAATTCTTTTAACGATCTATACCAAGTTGGATCTCAATTTTCTTTGTTAGTAGCGTTCCTGCTTCGTTGAAAAACCAAAAATAGTTTTTACAATTTTTTAATTTTTGTTTCAACTCACTGGAAACTTTCTTGAAACACAGAATTTAAATTAAATTAATAAAATTTGGTTCAGATTAAATTGAGTACCAAGACAAAAAAGAAGCACCGTGGGGAGTTGTATCTTCATTCGCGAAATTAATTTCAGCCTGACGAAACTGACTGATTAACAAAAAATTAAAATAAAAAAAAGTTAAAATTTCAACGAAGAACAGAAGACGTAAGGGAAAAGCTGCGCTAAAGAGACCGCATTTCGTCTTCTGCTAGAACTTTTATGCACTTCTTCCCGTTTTGATTCGTAATAAGAAGGGGGGACATCGGATGATGTTTCGATGGCATTTACTTTGCATAAAAAATCCTTAATAGAGTGCATAATTAGGAGCAATATTGCAACTTCGTTGTTCCCTTCGTTGCGAGTCGTGCCGTGTGCATCTCGGTTCCAGGAAATTCGACCGGCGCGCGGCGCTACATATTCTGACCTTGTATGTGTTTTAATACGTCATAATAATTTAATCGCTGATTATTGTTTTATAAAACATTGCATCTCTACGTACTGAATATTCGAGACTTTACACTACTTTTGTTTTGTCTTCACGTGACAATAGTCAACAAAATTTAATATGGAACAAAAGTACAGCACTGATCAAAAATTTGAAACCGCAGAAAAAATATACAATGCGAGCAATAATGACTGTTTTATAGGTATTAAACAAATGTTGATGTTTTGGCACTCTATTCACGGTTCGTTTGTTTTATTTTGTTCTTTTGTTTCCTGCCAGTTTCTTGATTTCTAAAAGCTTTTACCCGGAGAATCGCCGTTTTTTTTTAAATTTTTGTCTATCCGGTCTTCTTTTGTTTTCTTTTGTGTTTTCCTGGAATTTTCCTCCTTTTTAATAGAATTTGTTTTCGCGTTTTGTTGACTCCTTTCTCTCTTTCGTCTCCTACGACTTTCTTTTTGTTTGCAAAAACTTTCGTCCATTTTCTTTTGCCCTCGTTTTAGTATCGCGGTTCTTCATTTTTTTTTTTTTTCTAAATTCATTTTATACATTCGTAATTCTCTTTCGTTTGTTTTATTAAATTGATTTCTCACATTTTTTGGTCGACACTTTTACAATCGCCTTGTGTCTTGTACTAGTTTTTTTTTTCGTCTGGAAATTAATTTTTGTTCATTTTAGTCGTTCTTCTTTTGTTTTGTTTTTCCTTCTCTTTTGTTTTTTTCTTAACAAATCGATTTCTCGCATTTAATTGACACTTTCTCGTAGTTCATCGTTGTTCATTTATTTCGTGTCCATCTCAGTTGCGATCTTCTTTTGTTTTGCCGCGCTGTCTTTCGTAGTTCATTTCTCTTTTAGTAGTTCATCGTTTTTCATTTGTTTCGTGTCGATCTCAGTTGCGATTTTCTTGATCTTCTTTTGTTTTGCGCGCTGTCGTTTCTCTTTTGGTGGTTCATCGTTGTTCGTTTGTTTCGTGTTCACCTCAGTTTCGATCTTCTTTTGTTTTGCGCCCTATGTTTCGTAATTCATTTCTATTTTGGTTTCTTTTTTATCGTACCGACTTTTTACAGTTTGAAAAATAAAAAATTTCCTGCGATTTTTTTAATTCCTCCGGAAAACTGTTGCTTTTTCGTTAAGCTTAGTGTTGTTAATCTTCTTTTGTTTGTTCACTTCATGTCTTGTATTTTGTTGCTGTTTTTTTTTTCGTTTCTTTTTCGTTTCCGATGATTTTTTCTCAGGTTTCATTATTTATTTATTTTTTTGAATTGTTCTGATTTTTTTAAATCCCAAATCGGCGATTTCTTATTTATTTTTTTGTGTTTTTTTTTTGTCTTATTCTTCGTATACCTTTGTTCTTCGCTTGAAGTTTCTTTGGTTCCTTTCTGCTATATTTTAATTGGATTTCTGTTTTTTTTTTTTTTTTTTGATAAAAACAAACGAAAGAGAATTACAAAAATGCATAAAATGAATTCATATTTCTCTTTCGCTTGTTTTTATCAAATTGATTTCTCACATTTTTGAGACTGACACTTTTCTTCAAATGTCTTGCGCCTTGTCCTACTTTTTATATTTTTCGTCTGTAGATTAATTTGTTTTTTTTTTTTTTTTAATTTTAGTCGTTCTTTTGTTTTTTTTTCTTCTTCTGGATTTCTTTATGTTGTCACACTGCGTGTTTCTCTTTTGCTTTTGCTGTATTTTAATTGGAAAAGTAATTAAAAAAGAGATTTTAACTAAGTTTTTGAAACAGGCGATTGGTTTGTATGCGAAAGCAAAAAAGTATTAGACTATTACAGTTTCCTATAATTTTTCTTTCTCCTAAATGGTACTTAGGTACGACTTCACAGGTGATTACGTTAATTCCGAGCGTTCTAGTTACCCTGTTGTTCTCTCACTCTTAAACATAGTGAAACACAGTTCCTCTCTCTCTCTCTCACGTTTCTCCTAAAACGATTACCTTCCAACGAATTTTCGAATTCCATAAACTAAAAATCTTTTCCCGAATTAGATCGCCCCGGAAGTATATCAGTAAATAATATGAGCTAATGTTTTTTTTTTTGTTTTTAACATTATTTTATTAAAGTAATTTCAAATAAAACAAAACGCAGCGCGTTTATGGTTTATATTTCATCAATCTCTTTGAGAAACGAGGAAGAATTTCATAACAACTTGCCTTCCGCCTTGAAAACAGATTGCTAGGCAATAGAGCCAAACTATGAGATAGTTTAAGATACCGTCCTTTGTTAGATACGATAGATAATCAATCGCAAGCCCGTGTTTCCCCCGATTTGACGGTAAAATTAAAATTCAAGTCCCGAATAGACCGAGCCGTTTCCGTTCGATCGATTATACTTATTATACATTTCTGTCGGTTTCATTTAGATTTTAAAAAAAGTATGAAACTAGATTAGTTTGGAAGAACAAAGTTTAAAAATCAGTGCTGTTTATGGCCGTTCTCCATTTACAAACATATTTGAATTCAAATTAACTTGGAAAATCACCGATGGGCATTTCATTTCCAGTTATATTCAGTTCGTGAATAGTGATGAAGAAGTGATTGAGTTCCTCCTCCCTCAACCGCTACTGATCCAGCTGGTTTTTACAATCTGTATTCAGTTCGATCTGATTTCATACATATTTTGAGGTTACGTTATGTTATTCCGTTTTAAAGTCAACCCAGTTCAAAATCAAATCGTTTTGAGTTTGGATGAAATGAAGTTAAGGACGAGGCTAATATCAGTACTGAAAGGGATAAAGATGGGGCCTTCAGTTAAACCTGCATCCAACGACATACTTTAACGGTGTGACTTAAATTCATAAAAGTTTGAACTGTGAAAAAAATCAGTTACTAAATTTAATGCTGGCAGTATTATCAATAGACCAACTGCTATCATGCAAAATTTCACGTCACGTGGGATTGGCATTGAGTTATGAAGACCCTATATACTCGTACGTTAAAAAAAATCATATTTATAGCCTTGTTGTTTATTTTTGATAACGTTGAATAAAGTACTCCATTCAATCTTGTCGCAAACTTTTACAGCTCGTAACATACGAGACTGTTAGCTTTCATTGAAAGTCTTCGTGTTTTCGTTAGATATTTTCGTTCGTGATATACAATACCACTTGCGTCGCATTATCTACCACCTTTCTTAAGTATAATAAAACGGGGGATCTCTCGCGCGCAAAAGTTTCGTAATTTCTCCCCCAAGAAAAAAAAAATGGCAGGTATTTATCATTTGCGACCGTTCGTTTCAGGATTTGCCGCGATTTTAAATGTTTATAAGACCAAATAAGGAAGCTTTAGCGTAAGAATTTAATAAAGCATTTTTTTTTTTGTTGCTTGGGGTGTCTGTGCAAGCACGTTAATTCGTTAACGGTAATCCTTCTCGACGGTGCGATGGTGTAAACTGTTCGTAACAATCCGAAAATCAAGTGCGGTTAACCGAAATGAATCCCAGATATTTGATGGCTGGCGTAATTTATGCGAACTTTTCACGTCAGCCGCTGCTACCGGGCGTTGCGAAATTAACGGCGATCAATTATTTTATACGTACCACTGAATTATGAGTCCAATATATTGTCGGGGGTGGCTCGGGACTGTGTTTGATTATGCACGTTAGGTTCATCGTGCTGCCCTTGTTAATGTACATTTCTGGTCCGCCGAGTAACGTGGTAATTGGCTCTGGAAAACAATACACACACATAATTAATTTCGGCTCGGAAAGTAGTAGAACTTTCGAGACTACAATCGCAGTTTGTAAACGGCTACACGTAAATAGTTAAACGATAGACTTTGGAACTTTGAGTCATTTCAGACGGGAGGAAAATTAAAGTTTGCAAATTTAATGAAATTTTTTGATATTTTGAAACGCCCGCCTCATTTTTAAAGCAGCGCGCCACTGCTTATGACGTCACTACCTCGAATTTAAAAAACCGACTATACACAACACAATATTATCAGAATTCGTTTTTCTTTTGCTTTTGGTGTGTTACGTCCAAAATATGACACGTAGTTAATAACTTGGCCACGTCAATAATCTTTTCAATATCAAGCTAATGAAACAAATAATTACGTACGTAACGAGAAACTGTCAATAAAGACACATGATTAAACAAGCAACGGTTATCTGCTCTCGCGATGGATCCACGCGGGCGCCTCACAGTAAAACTTACAGTATCAATCGAAGTCAAAGGAAAATCGGGCGTAAGGCCAAAATGTGACTAAGTGAACTGAATTTGAGTAACATAACAGTTTGACAAGATTCCAAAACTTGAAATGTTTAAAGCTTTCAGTATTTTTTTCCAAATTAAAAAAGTGAAGATAGTAGATTACGGTAACACACGCAAAAAGTAATATTTCGATGTGAAGAAAGAAAAGAAAAATTTTAAATAAACTTATCGGCACTCCTGGTCCATCAAAGCAGCTCCCGAAGGGGAGGAGGGGGGAAGTAAGGGCAAGTCGAAGAACGCCGGGATCGAAAAAAAAACGCATAAACTAACAAAAACGTCTGGAATAACGCAGGAAACAAAAATATAAGAACGTAACATTGAATTTACACGACATTTAACGCGCGCACTTTTAGGTTTAGCATTTTCATTTTTTTGATATTTTGAAACGCCCGCCTCATTTCTAAAACAGCGCGCCATTGCTTATGACGTCACTACCTCGAATTAAAAAGCCGACTCTACACAACTTCCCCGCCGACAAATATTTTTAGGCACTTCAACTCGTTGAGTTTTCAGAAAGGTTTTAAACATTCTTTTTCGTTTTATAGTTTTGAAAAGAATGGCATTTTTAGGTATGTAATCTGATTTTTAAGTGCGTGCCCTCCCTGCGATTATTGTTAAAGTCAAATTATCAAATTTAACTTCTGTTTGGGGTAAATTGTAAACCAATTATTTTATTAAACGTGTTGTTTACGAGGGGGTCGCTTCGGTATTGCACGTAATGCGCGTATTATCATCGAAATGACCAATGTCTCATTAACTTCCATCGTTATCATGATGCAAAATGCTACAATACGGATTAATCGGATGTACAAGTTCTATTGAATATCGGACGCTGACCCAATTAATCAATTCCGTGCGTTTTCGTTTAATCAGCATGGGTGCGCCACATGTCTTTCTGATATACATACGTAGATAGTATTATCTGTCCGCAAAGGCAGTGTTGCCAGTGGCAACAGTGTCCTAGATACAAATTTGATGAAAAAAAAAAAAAAAAACGACAATCACGTAAAATAAGCGACAAGGTTGTGATGGCGTTTTCGATTCGCTTGCACTGGCTGCATTCAGAGTATCTCCATCCCTTGTTGTTACGTGAGGTTAAAACAAGATGTAATTGGCCCGTGTAAGCGAATCGAAAACGCTATAAATATTCTTTTGTTTTAACATTTGCGGCGGCACTCTTAAAAACCGAAATATTTTCGTGTTTTTATTGTCTGGCAATAATAAGAAATAATTTTGTTCTTTGCGATTACTTTTACAATCAATTTGCCAGGTAAAAAATATTCTGAATTATTTATAAGAAGGAATACGCCTTGATAATCCTCTTACGCCCTCGCGCCCCCCCGCCCACGAATGTAAGATTTAAGAATCCGGTTACTGGATATGGACTACTTTCGTAAGCTGCGGGTGAATCATGGCCGTTCATGGCACGGTTGACGTTCTGTCATAGTTACGTTGCTGAGGGCCGCAAATCCGAAGATTTATCACTTGCGGATCCTTAACTTTCACATGCCCGTCGTTACCGCAAGCTTACGCGGAGGCTGTCGCCCCGAACTTGTCCCTCCTTAAACTTAAATTTGCACGCAAATTGCTCACTAATTTCACGATCACGTCCTAATTTCTAAACGGGGCCCTAAACGTACACAAACTTAACGCACGAATACCTTTACAGCATCCTAACTTAATCATATTAAGGAAAAAATTCTTACCCTTATTGTCAGTAAATATTAGTTTTTTTTCTACCATTGGCAACGTTGTGTAATTAATTTCATGGGTTAATAACCAAGTGTGTAGAATGTGTTGCCTACACTGACGGAATCAATCACGTAAGTTTGATTTTTCAAATTTTCGCTCCATATAAAGAAATATTCATGAATCTGTCACTAAATGTTAGTTTTTTCTACCATTGGCAATGTTGAGTAATTAATTTCATGGATTAATGACCCAGTGTGTAGAATGTGTTGCCCACACTGACGGAATCAATCGCGTAAGTTTGATTTTCAAAATCTCGCTCTGCACAAAAATATATATTCATGAATCTGTCGGGGGTTAGAAAATATAAGAGCAATAAATAATGAGACCGTATTAGCGTACAAGAGAAGTGGGCAATTATGCAGCTAAGAATAACTGTCTCCGTATAATAAAGAACAGAGAACAAAGAAGTGATTAAGTTGCCTCTGATGCCGGTTATTCTTAATTAAGCGCGCGAGCAATTATATATTATTAATTAATAACTCCTACCGCTCGGTGTTCTTAATTATCTAGCTTTTAGTGATGGTGTAACTTAAGACACGGAAAAGTGTCTGAGGTTCGTTCGCCGCTAATTAATAAATTTAATAAAGACGAATTTGTTTTTATTGGGACAACGAGAAAAAACAAACCTACCTTACATTGTCTGTCACTCATTTTATAAGATACTGATTTGCTTCTAATTAGAAACCTGACTGAATTGACTTATGGTGACGTTAGAAAAAAATATTATCTGAATTCGTTTTTTGCTTTTGGTGTGTAAGGTCCAAAATATGACACGTAGCTAATAACTTGGCCACGTCAATAATCTTTTCGATATCAAGCCAATCAAACAAATAATTACGTACGTAACGAGAAACTGTCAATAACGACACATTATTAAACAAGCAACGGTTATCTGCTCTCGCGATGGATCCACGTTGGCGCCTCACAGTAAAACTTTACAGCATCAATCGAAATCAAAGGAAAACTGGGTGTAAGGCCAAAATGTGACTAAGTGAACTGAATTTGGATAACATAAAAGTTTGACAAAATTCTAAAATCTGAAATGTTTAAAGCTTTCAGTATTTTTTTTTCTTCCAAATTATGAAAGTGAAGATAGTAGATTACGGTAACACAGGCAAAAAGTAATATTTCGATGTGAAGAAAGGAAAGAAAAATTTTAAATAAACTTATCGGCACTCCTAGTCCATCAAATCAGCTCCCGAAAGGGGGGAGGGGGAAGTAAGGGCAAGCCGGAGAGTTCCAGAATCAAAAAAAAAAGACATCTGGAATAACACAGGAAACAAAAATATAAGAGCGTAACATTTACACGAAATTTAACGCGCGCACTTTTAGGTTTAGCATTTCACAAATACGCTCATCGACTCGGGCTTAACCGCCGCGGATATTGTCCGGCATGAATTGCCGACGACTGCTTAGCTTGCAGCTTGACGTTTTAATAGAGGGAATTCCATGCTGACAAATGAAATCCAAGCTGTTTGAACTTATAAACCGTTCACAATTGTTTTAAGTTCGAAGTATCTACGAACAAAATATATTCCGTCACACGCTCTTCCATTTATATCTGGGTCTTACGCAAATTTGTCACCTAGTTGAAATGTACAATGTTTGCCAACTCAAACAGTTATTACTCTTGCTCTCTCTCACTTCGTATTAATTGTTTAATAGTCTTTTTTTTTTGTAATGAACCGTTTCACGATAAACATGAAAGGCATGAGACAGATTTAGCGTAGATTAAAATGTCTCGTAAACAGAAAGGCGAGGAGCGACAGAGAGAGAGGGAGAAGAGAAAGAGGGAGACAGAGTAATTGCCAATTCGAAGAGTAGAAATGAAAGACAAATTATAGTCCTCCGCAGTGCACTTCGTTAAATCAAGATTATCTCGGAAACATAATACGAAAGCCTTGTTGATGAGTTTAAAATCGTCCCTCCCCGCCGACAAAAAAAAAATGAATCAATTTGTTTCACGCATAATTTGCCGTTCCGAGAGCAATTTAATTTCCGGTATACGGCGGCGGCAGCAGCAGCAAACAAGAAGCTTTCGGGAAAGATCCATCTGCGACGAAACATACTTTTATAGAAATCACCGACACCGACACCGCCCGCCGCCGGTACTGTCAGAACTATCTTCTAAAGTTTTAACTTTTCAGTTTTAGGTCCGTTGAAGCGTGCACTAAATTTCAGTCTTACGTCTCTCCTCCTCCTCCTCCTGATTCTTTTGCATGCAGATGGATTCAGTCCTTGAGTAATAGTTCGTTTTATTTTATATAGTTTCGCATTCGGCGAATGTGTCTGTGTGTATATATCTATCTGGGACATCTCTGACTTCAGCTTTACGGTTACGACATCCTGCATCTAGGGCTTAATTCTGGATAATGTGCAAAGTTTAGTGCTGCCTTCGAAGAGACCTTGCACGGGAACTACACAAAAGTAGCGCAAGTGTCAAAAAGGATTTTGTAAGAGACAAGATTTGGTTTGTTTCATTGTATAACGAAGCTCGATCACATTTACAACATTACACTTTAGAAAACACGTCACGGATCACGTGACGTATAAGATTACATGAAGACCCCATGTATTGACCATGTGACCATTTTTTTATAGCCACTCGGTATGAGACGGTAGTTCAGATTTTAATCTGCTTGCTTCAAGTTTGTTCGCCTAATGAAACTAGAAGGGACTTTAACGTAAAATCGCTTTAAGAAGACAGGAAAGCAAACCTTATTTTTACAACCCTTAAAAAGAAACCTGGATGTCAGGCTACTTACCAGACGATTTATAATTACAATATAATTGGGGGATAATGGAATATATTCAATCTATAGATTGAAGAGATTTAACGTTGCTGCAGTTTAGTCCAATCATTGAATATCATTGTTAGTTGCCTAACCACGAAGCAGAAATTAGTCACGTGGGATTCAATCAATTATGAAGACCACGTACGAGAAAGTAGCAGGACAGTCCAAAACGACGGAATCAATTACTAAGGATTTGCAAAAGAGAAAGCCTGTTTGATAATAATAATAAATCGTTTGGGGGAAACACGTTTATATAAGCTGTTTATCTGCGTGGCATTACGCTCATGAATATAAATGAACGGGAAAATATCCGTCTTGAAAATTTTCCCGTGCGAGTTCGGCGCGCATATGTGCGGAGGACGTATGAATTTTATTTGCATTGCCCTGGTGTTTACCCCGAGCAAATCCCTATCGCCGTTGAGGGGGAAAGAAAAAAAACAGGGGGGGAATGAATGAATTGCCGCGTAATTAATGAATGAAGTAACACTTTTGGATAGTCGAGTCGGTATGTCGGGTACATACATAAATTAATAAGACATTCGATGATCTTCTGAAAAATGTTTTTATTTTTGTTTTTTTTTTTTGTTTGGTAACAAATGTGAGTGAATGTGGACATTGCAGAGAGTACGTAACTTGATACGTATGATGGGAAAATTAATTGGCAGAATTGAGGTCAAGTATAACGATTTTAATTCCCAATAATTATCCTCCTGAAATATCTTGCTTGATGATATACGAGTGGCCTCGATACGACCGACGAGGAAGGTCGTAATTAACGACCAATGATTCCAGATAATCCGGCAAATTTATGGATACTCGTCAAAGCCAAAAAAAAAAAAAAATGTCGTTTTATTTCGGAAGACGACGGCGACGGCGGAAATTTATTTCCCCGATAATTATAAACCGAAATTGAATACATTAACGTCGCCCGATAAATTCAAACTTTTCGTGTTAGATATCTCCTTAATGATAGCTGCTTTGGAGCATTCAGAACGGAGGGAAAAAAAAACAGAATTTCATATTCTCGACGTCGTATCATATTATAACCGAAATGGAATAATATCGAGGAACCATCGTCACATAAATATACATAGATAGCAATTCGATTTTACTTATGTGATGCGCATATAAATTTTTTAATCTTGGCGCTCCTGCCCGAGGCCAAGGTCATTTTTTTTCTTCTCGCATACGGTTGTCTTATTTATTGTATCCTCATGGCATTTTTCATTTTCTTTGATTTAGTTAAAGACTGGACACTTTATTTTACTTTTCCTTCATAGTGCAGCCCATCGTAAATTGTAACAAGTAGAAATAATATTCCGACAATTACTTGCTTACACCCCCCAAAAGATGCGACAATGCGACATTACCTTGAACAAACGGAGGCTTGCGTGATGCAAATCCCGGAAATTCGTGCCGTATGCAAAAATCCAAGCCTTGATCTTAGCGAATCAGATCAAGATGAAAATGTTCGTCCCTCCAAAAGAAAAACGTCATAGTGTCTTTAAATACTGAAGCAAACAATGCAGGAGTTAGTGATAAAAACCCTCTCCTTTTTTATCTGCCGGAACATACTTATAGGATAAATAATTAAATAATATTCAATCTGAACATTAATTGATGTAAGTATGAAGGTGGGGTAGTAGAAGTATTAATAAAACGTGCGATCTCTTAACAAACAAGATTAGTACTCCACGTATCGACTTGATTTAACAAATTGCGGCCTGAGTAAATGCAAAACATAACAAGCGAAGTTGAGGGTGGATCATTTCGTTCCAGTTAATACCATCTGATTGCCTCTGGCTCACAATCAGCGTAAAACCGCGCAATAAAATTGAAATTATTAATGAGGAACGGAGGAATTATGTTTATCCTCGTCAAACACCTATTTCATGCCGTTGTTCTAATGCCTAGATAAACACAGCTCGAACCGAAAACCTAACAAAGATTAACGGCGGTTTCATTTCGCTGTACTTACTTGAGGTGGGAGGGTGAGGGGGTTGGTGAACGCTATTTATTTAATGCATTTCTCTTCGTCGCTTTTGTTGTTGTTGTTTGCGTGACGACGCACGCAGTCGAGAGCAACAAAATTTTGCGCTCGGGCCGAAATTACGCGGACAAAAAGAAAGCAAACCGAACTGAGATAACCAGATTTCAGTTTTTAAAAAAATGGGCCTTTTTTTATAAAAGCAATAAATCAAACAAAATTCGCCCTATCAATCAAAGAAAGAAACATTCGCTTCGCGGATAAAATAAGGGGATTTCGTTGTCGCCTTTGGAAAATTGATGGTAATTTTAATTTCGCTGCCTCATTTTTTTTCTTTCTTGGTGACGAACCACCCCCTGGAAACTCATTTTGAATATTTCACTAATTCAAGACTTGACTTTTCTACTACTATATTATTTTCCGTATTTGTGTCGACCAAAAGGGCACGGATTTTAAAAACGGAGCATAACATGTTCATTCAATCATGTCTTCAATTATTATTATTATTATTAAAGGAATTTACTTGTAAATCGTAACAAATAATGTGATGATAAAGTTTCCGAAACTATTCGAATAAAAGTCGAGAAGAGGAAGGTACACATAAAATACAGTTCGCGTCATGAATTGTCGCTAGAAAGTTCCACAACAACAGTTGCATGCTCGCATAACTGTGGATTTGCTTTCAGACTTTAGATTTGGATTGTATTACGTATAATAGTCATACATCCGGGGGGAGTCGGAATGGGGACGAGGTCCCTCGGGGGCTTACAATACTTCCAATTTAAATGCCCTTTCGTAAATCGTCGTTTGTTTGGGGACAAAATTCGTGGCGCAGTCGCAGCGAAAACGGCCAGATGATCTAATTGGTGAAAGCTTCGCGCCCTAACCCTTGATTTGTGTGGAACTCTTCGCCACGTCTGGCTACCCAATTTAAAAAAAAAGTATAGATGTTTGATGGTCATAGAAACTACTCGGGGTAAAGATCAAATGAGGCGACGCGACCCGGAGGGTCTTCTACCCTTTGGTTTAACTGAAATATATTTTTTTCCATTGCCTTGTTTAGGTTGGGTTGGGTTCAAGATAATCGCAGCATTTCCTCCTTCCGCCTTCCTTTCCGCCTTTACTTAGATCTCATTCTTTCCAAAATTCAACTTTATCCTTTCCTGTGAGCCCCTCATTCACTTAAATGAAATCCTCTAGCCTCCTTACCTCTCCAAGTGGATCTTCTTCTTTGGGTCTATCCAGCGAGCCTCTCCTTCACTTAACAAATCATTTCCTGTGTCCTCTTTACCTCTCCAAGTGGATCTTCTTCTTTGGACTCTATCCAGCGGGCCTCTCATTTACTTAACAAATCATTTCCTCCATCCCCCATACCTCTCCAAGTGGATTTTCTTCTTTGTAGTCTATCCTATGAGCTTCTCATTCACTTAACAAATCATTTCCTCAATACTTGCCTCTCCAGATAGATCTTCTTTGGACTTCATCCTCTCACTTGAAAAATCGTTTCCTCTCCTCCTACTATTTCCTCTCCCTCTTTTATTTTCCCTCTCCTACGCTTCCCTCTTCTTCTTTAATTTCCTCTTGTGCTCTATCCTCTTTCTCTTTTATTTCCTCTCATACTCGTTTCACCTTCCTCTTTCATTTCCTCTCCCACTCTATCCTCTTCCTCTTCTACTTTTATTTCCTCTCCACTCTATCTTCTTCGTCTTCCACTTTCACTTCCACTCTATTTTCTTTCTCTTTCATTTCCTCTCCTGGTATTTGGTTTAAAGGCGTTAGACGGCTTCTAACTGTAATATTTTCTTTTAATTTCTTTAGGGGAATCTATTTATCCAAGGTTGTCGCATCATTTTCCCTGCTTTTACGTCTCCAAGTGAATCTTCTTCTGCTTCTTTGCAAGATTCAACTTGGACTACATCCTGGGAGCCCCTCATTCACTTAACAAGTCTTCAAAAGCAGCCATCGAAGGCGATGGCAGAGGAAATAGCCGCGAGGAAGGAAATGAAATGGAAAGTCTCGAGCTTTGTGCCCGGGTCGTAATGAAAAGATCTAAACATTTTTAATGCTGCAGAGATGATCTACGGGAAAAAAAGAGAAAGAAAGGGAAACGAAGAGAATTAAGGTGGGGAATGATGAAACGTGTAAAGGAGAGCGGAAGATGACAGCGAAGCAAAAAGAAAAAAACGTGAAGGAGAAGCATACGAAAACGATTTGGAATGAAGAAGGATGACGTGGCGTCAGCTGAGAAGAGAGGGAAACATAGGCACAGCAACGTCCTATCCATTCCCATACCATCAGAAAAAGTCATTGCGATCTTTGATTTTTTTCACAAGAAGACGTAAGAAGATTCTTAACCTGAGCGCCCAGTTTGAAAAAGGAAAGCACCAAGACGGTATGAGGCTCTGATAGAGAAGAAGAATTGCCTTGTGTCCAGTTTCGAGGACGACTCGCGAAAACATGAACCGGATTGACACGAATCCTTGTGGCACGTGAAGTCTTTTTATGAAGAGAAGGATCCCTAAACGCTAAGAAATGGGCTACCTGAAGAAGTGGCAAACGAATCGTTGAATCAAGACAACTTCGAGAGTTGTTAGAGCCCGAAAATAAGAAAGTACTTGTTGTGTGACCTGGAGAAGACTACGAAGACTCGCAAAGATTTGTGAATGCGAGATACTAAGGTTTTAATAATTTTAATTCAACAGTTCTGGCTTAAAAATTGGCTTAATTGGTGTGAATGCTGAACTGAAGAATCCATCGGTTAACTTGCGGGGTAGTCCTGCAGAAGAGAATGCTTTTTATAAACGCCTAGACTGTCTAAAAAAAAAACGAGTTTGATTGATATTTACGACATGGCGGTAACCTTTGATCGAACAAACACGCAAAACCGCACGTGCATTTTAAAAAAAAGCTACGCCAACTACGGCCATTTAAGTAATGTTCGCCGTAACAACAAGAGGCGGCAAGCGGATCACAAAAGCTTTTGTTTTGCAAGTAACTTTACCATTCAAGCCATAAATCATGCTCATAAACGTCAAATTGGTAAAGATTAGGATTTAAAGATTTCATTTTTTGAACTTCTGGTTTAAAACTTACTAATTGCTGTGAACGCTGAGTTGAAGAATCCATCGGTTAACTTGCGGCGGGTAATCTTACAGAAAAGAGACATTGGTTTACCGCTTTTCAAAGGTGATCGATTTGGAATTCCCCGCGGAACATCATCGTATACAATCGCCCGTCGCAAAGACGAGATTTCAGAATTGCACTGCGAAATACGCCCTGCATTTCAGGACCGAAGAACTTCATCGCACGCTAAGCGGAACGCGCCCCGCACCCCTCCCATAAATTTAGAGTTGCATTCGAAAACTCTCGGCTCGATTTCGTTTTTGAAAGAGTGGCGAGGAACGAAAGAGCGTAATTATCCGTCCAAGTTGTTGGCGGCGGAACGAACATCCAATTCATTGCGGGGATTTTCTTTCGAATTTTCATCATTAGTTTAATTAAAGCGTCTCCGGAATAAATCAAGGGAAAATTTTAATTGCGGCGGGGTGTAAATAATACCCGTGCTCTTCGCGTTCGCCGCGATCTTTACCAAAAAAAAAAGGAAAAAGCTTGGAAAATAATTTTCCGGCTGTTGCTGAGAGCTTTTTCGAAAACATGGAAAATACTCGCGCTAATTCTTAACTAAATAAACGTTTCAGTGTGAGTTATTAAATATGAAATAAAAAAATAAAATAAACAAGTCGTCTACCGTTTAAGTTCGCGTCATAGTAATTAAGCTGCCGGGATTCTTGGAGGATAATTTCCCATTTAATTTTACATGGGGATTTATGTTTTAAATAGGATTGATTGGGATTGCCTAACTAGCTAGTTTTCATTTTGCATCTTGGCGTATTATTTGAAAACTGTTACCTACTTGTCGCCTACAAGGAAAGACGTAGCTGCCCCTTCTTGCCCCAGTTAGTTAGGCAACCATACTTGCACCTCCGAAACATAGACCCCCTGGGCAAAATTAAATGGGAAATTTATTTCGCACCCCCTATAACTCATCTAGTCATCGTTGCATATATCATACAGCAATTATTGCATCCATCTGCATACAGGGTGTTTTTAAATGTAGGTTTCCTGCAATGATTTGCTACCGAAAACCTTTTATTATCAGAGGAAAAGAAGGAAGACGAGCTAATTGACCGACCCATCATTTCTGACGACCCGAAGCATCGCTGATTTAGGGCAAGCGATAAATCCGTGGTATTAAAATATACGTTCGCTTTATGAAGGCCCTTGATGAAACAAAAGATAGGCGCGTATAGGCAATTATAAAGGTTTCTCCTCGGAACGCAGAAGTTATCCTAACTTTTATTACGGCGCACATAATCTCGTTCTTAAAAAAGAAAAAAAAAAAACGCCGCGTTTTATTGCCGCGCAGGAGATCCTATCGGTTTCCGCAATCACATTTCGGACTTCTGGTTTATGTAAAGAAGAGAAGTCCGGATGAATCTCGATTTGTGCCATGCATATGCGTATGTATGTTTCAGAAAGAGATAGAGACATTTTATGCAATTAATTTCGAAACGAGAATAACCTTCTTTCTTGCTGTAAATCATAAATAACCCAATAACCCTTTTACTTTCATCCAATCTACATATTATATTATTTGGATACAAATTGTGTTTGATGTGATTATCTAAAATAGGATTTCCTAATCGATTGCACCCTCCGTGCCCGATCAGTACAAACGGTTGGCAGTTGACAAAAGTTACTTCCGTTGGACGGACAATAAAAGTGCGCTCGTGCTTTCGGGATTCGTTTCAGGAAACTGAAACAAATCGAAATAAAAGAAAAATAATTTAAATGGTACCACCGCCTGAATATTTTTGAATATTTTGAAATATCTGAAAAGCTCTATTTCCTAAGATACAGTGTACAATGGATTGGTCTAGATCTTACGGTTTTCCAAAAATCTACATTTACATTTTTTAAGAAAATTTAATAATTAAGGCACACCGCCTTGCGATCCGCGTACGGCCCTTTGTTGTTACGGAGAATATTACGTAAATGGCCGAAAGGGACGTGGCTTGCTCTTAAAATGTACGTGTGATTCTGCGTATTTGCAAGATCAAAGGTTACCGCAACGTCATAAATGTTATTCGCGCCCCGATTTTGTTTACACAGCCTAGACGCTCATTTTGCTTTGTCGGAGACCACCTGCGACAACTTCAAGGACGTCGCCTTCTGCGCTTGTCAGTTTGTTTGCATTTCAAATTTTATTGCTGTATCTGATATACGACGCAAATTCTTGCGCCTCTGATTGGTTGCTTTCCTTCCCGTTTGAGAATCGCAGGTTCCGGTCAAGTCAAGATCGATCATCCTCGTCTCGCGAAGAATAATTAATTAAAATAAAATAAAAGATCTTAATAAAACAAGTAAAAGTAAATTGAAACACGAAGAAAAGAGGTGAATTGTTTAGAAAAAAAAAAAACCAGAGAATGTTAACAATTCTCGTTATTTTATTTAATCTTCTCTTCTATTTTTTTTTAATTCATCTTTTCTCCTCTTTTCTTAATTTGTTTATTTTAGTAAGGTTTTTTTTTTTATTTTATTTTGTTAATTATTCATCTGTGCCGTGTATTAACACGATAGAAAACCAAAAGAATATCAATGAATCTTCGTTATTTTATTTAATCTTCTCTAGTTTTTGTTAAAAAATCATCCCTTTTATTTTTACTTCAGTTCATTGTTGTTGTTTTTTTTTTTGTTTATTTTAGCCTAAGGCACAAGAAACCGATCATTCACATCCAGCGTTAATACAAATAACTTTACGAAATACAAAGACTAATAAGAACGAAAAACAAAATAATCTTCTCTAGTTTTTCTTTTTTTGCAGTTTAACTCATTGTTCCTTGTCTCAGCTTATTATTATTTATTTAATTTTGCGCTGGAGAAACATAAGATGATCCGCCCATTGTCATGCAGCACCCTCCGTGCCCCATCAGTACAAACGGTTGGCAGAACTGCGACAGCACTAAATTATTAATGAGTAACACGAGTAACACATATACCGTGCGTCCACTTTGATTCTGCAAATTAGGTTATGTACTTAAGAAGGTATTTTGTGACCTGAATAAAATGAAACTCCGCTATTGGTAATTGTTATCCAGCGAAATAGTTTTTTAGAATGTGTAAGAAAGAAGTCCACAGTAATTAGAGACAACAAAATAGTTACTATAAACCTATTTTATAAGAGTCGTATAAGAGCAATATTTACATGACTGTCCATTGCTTTATAACGTATTTATTAATTAGATTTGTAATACTTCCAGAAACGCTTATACTGCATAAAAGTAGTATTGACATAGCTTTATAAGCTGCTTTTTAGACGCTACTATGTTGTCATATTGCTTTATTACGTACTTGTGCCCATTTTGGACATTTAAGTGCTTTATTAATATCCACAAATTGTTTATTATAAGACCAAATAATAAATCTTTAAGTTTTAAAACATACTGTATAAACATTTTTGATTACCTGAGAAGCTAACTTCACTCATATCAAGCATTGTATAATAAAGCTCATTCGCAGTTTAGAAAATACGTCATTGTATCCATGTGGTAGACTATTAGATTGGTAGTTACTTACGTCATAGGTCACGTGACGTATAAGATTACGTGAAGACCCCCATGTATTTAGCTGTGACAATTTTTTATAAACGCTCGGTATGAGACAGTAGTTCAGATTTTAATTTGTTTGCTTCATATTCCTTTTTCCTAATGGAACTGGATGGGACTTTAACGTAAAGTCGCTTTAAGAAAACAGGAATACAAACAAACTTATTTTTACAGCCCCTAAGAGTCACGTTTTGCAATGTGCAACAATAAATTTAATTCTACCTGCTGAAATGCCAAGCAGATAAAATGTTCGTTCTACTCGGAAGAGGAGAAGTCAAGAAAACCTTTACACAAAAGGCCTGGATGGATGTCAGGCTGTTTACCAGACGATTTATAATTACAGCATAATTGCACTCTTGCCAGGCTATCTCTGAACATAAACGTGACTTTATTTTCAGCAAAGTTCACTTCCCAATTTCGAGACTAAATAGTATACATTTAGGTGCTCATAAAAAAAAATATTTCGATATATAAACACGTTTACAGATCGTTCGAGTTTTAAACAGGTATTTGCACGCGCGCCGGCGAAAACTATAACTTTTTTTTAATAACCGCATTTTTCAACGAGGGCTTTTCAAAAATGTATTTTATTACGAGCCTGCAAAACAATGCTCATCGCCCAAATAAATAAATCATCGGCAAAAAAAAAAATATGTGCGCGCGGACGTTCATTAAAAATTGCCTAACGCGAACTTTTAAACAATTTTAATTTGTTTTTAATTTAAAATTTAAATCTGTCGGTGAAACTGCGCCCACGTGTTTTTGTCACAATTAATAGTTTTGACGAGTTTGTTCTGCGGTCTTTGTTCCCATTGAATTTCCTATGTACTCCGCTTGATGCAACAACCGGTATAATACATTTTTTTTTTCTTTTTTGAAAAACTTTGTTTTAAACTGTGTGTGGAAAGTTGTCAGAATTCTCATAAGGTGAGGAGGAATTTTAATAAAATTTATGTCTATGTTCAGGGGAGTACTAAATTTTATTGATTAGGCTCGAGTGAGCGAGCACTTCTGAGATTTAAGTCTAATAGTAAGTAACTTCGATTCGAGCCGAAACAAATAATAAACTTTCAGTTGACGTTATTTCCTTTAATTGAATTTCGAAGAGAACGTTAGGAGGCCCTCTCCCCCGTTCATTAATTCTTTCAATTTAAATAAATAAGTGTTTACACGGGCGAAACTTCTATTGTCTCGAAACTTGCGCGACACTTTTTTAATTACCGAAGGGGGAGAAATGCCGCCAGACAATTTTATTTCCGCTCCTCTGGAAACGACGGAATAATTTTAAAATAAACACACACAGAAAGTATTTTTTTTGCATTTGCATTTGCATTAATAAGAAAATAGAACCACAGTTCGACTGTATTTATAATTGCAGATGATTCTTTCGATAATTTAATTTAAAACATCTTAGTGGTATTTAAAAATGTTTTGAGTTCATGAATAAGTTTAAAAAAAAATGTATCTGGTGTCCCAAAACAAGCAGAAGTTTGTAAGATGAAAGTATATTTTGGCTGTGATGACTTATTCATAAAGTTGTTCGCTTTAATACATAAATTCAAATAGCCGAGACGATTCTAGATTCGGAATTATTTAAATATCGTGGCTGGCCCGTGTGTATTTATTTCCTGCGCATATCTGTACTGTGCACACGCCCCTCGCGATAGACCTGCATTTAGTGGAATCAATTTTTCGTAAGCGAGGGTGAAAACCTCGCAGGGGGATCACAGAGTTAAATGGAGACGTTAGAAAGGAAATCGCAATCCTTATTAGGTGTGGCTGGACGACAGGTACAGTCGCGAGCAATAAATTCTGGTCATTAAGATTCAATCTTCACAATTTGTTTTCTACATTTTTTTTTTTTGTTTCAGAGGATATTTATTTGAAATTTTTAATTTCTAGATGTTTTCGCTGACAGTGATGACCAAAATTCAATCATGCTCGCGGCTATACGTACATATTATATCCTCACCCCCACTTTTACAAAAATTATTTAATCACTGATTAAAGTAACAGCGTGATTAAAGCCTGTGATTGGTTGGGTGAAACAATATGATTGGTTGTTTCAAATCCTCAATCAGAGAATTAAATTAATCGCTGATTAACGATTTTTTTTGTTTTTTTTTTGTGAAACCCACCGTCAGTAGTCTTTTTTCATGGGAGTATTAAATTAAGTTAAGTGATTTGTTAAGTTTCGGAATCACTCGAAACTATTCGATTCCGTATCCCGAATCGATGTGGCAGGCGAAACTTACCGACGACGGATAGTGCCATGGAATGGCCAATGTGTGGCGTGGTGCCAACTTGACACTCGTAAATTCCGCTATCTCTGCGCTGAGGATAACGGATCTGAAGCGTCCAGTCTTCCGTCATGGGGTTGTGGATGGACGTGAATCTCTGATCTGACGTGTAGGTGGAACGACCCACCGTTAGCAGATGTAAATCACGGTGCCTTATCCATGTCACCTAAAAAAAAAAAGAAAATTTAATAATAAAAACGCGTTCAATACTTCGTCGTCCATGGGGAATGAATTTGAGGACAGCGAAAGCGAAACGAAAGCTAAGTTGTTATTTTATTACTCTGGTTACAAGTGAGTTTGGTGTAAGTAATTCAGAAACCTCTTATTAAGAATATGACAAATAAGAATTGCCTTGTAAGTACAGTGGGCCTGGCTGGTAGTTCTTTTTGAAACTCAATGTTTTGGGCTCTTGAAGGGCTGAAAACCCTCCAATTTTTGTTGTAGATGACCAAAAGACTTATCTACTTTACACGCGTGAGAATCTCAGAATTCACGATAGCCAAATCGTCACTTCAGGGTTGCACCTCTTGTGAGAATTTGACTTTCGTTTTACGCACAACTGTCCAATGATGCTCTGGGTTTGCACCAATTAAACACCTGTCCGCAATGAACCCGTTATTCCGTTTTAAAATTGTTCGTTTAAATAATTCGTTTAAATGCCGAAAGCAAAGATTTCTATTTTTAAAATAACAACAATGTGTGACCCCTTGCGCCAAGCCACCCACTTGTCATCATCGTTAAGTTTTTTTTTTATTAACTTTATTTTGTCCAGTCCGGATGAAAACCTTCCAACTCTTGCAACTTTTGTTGTAGATGGCCAAAAGACTTATCTACTTTACCCGTGAGAATCCCGGAATTAACGATAGCCAAATCGTCACTCCAGGGTTGCACCTCTTGTGAGAGTTTGACTTTCGTTTTACGCACAACTGTCCAATGATGCTCTGGGTTTGCACCAATTAAACACCTGCCCGCAATGAACCCGGGATTCCGTTTTAAAATTGTTCGTTTAAATAATTCGTTTAAATGCCGAAAGCAAAGATTTCTATTCTTAAAATAACAACAATGTGTGACGGCTTGCGCCAAGCCACCCACTTGTCATCATCGTTAAGTTTTTTTTTTTATTAACTTTATTTTGTCCAGTCCGGATGAAAACCCTTTAACTTTTGCAACTTTTGTTGTAGATGGCCAAAAGACTTATCTACTTTACCCGTGAGAATCCCGGAATTAACGAGAGCCAAATCGTCACTCCAGGGTTGCACCTCTTGTGAGAGTTTGACTTTCGTTTTACGCACAACTGTCCAATGATGCTCTGGGTTTGCACCAATTAAACACCTGCCCGCAATGAACCCGGGATTCCGTTTTAAAATTGTTCGTTTAAATAATTCGTTTAAATGCCGAAAGCAAAGATTTCTATTCTTAAAATAACAACAATGTGTGACGGCTTGCGCCAAGCCACCCACTTGTCATCATCGTTAAGTTTTTTTTTTATTAACTTTATTTTGTCCAGTCCGGATGAAAACCCTTTAACTTTTGCAACTTTTGTTGTAGATGGCCAAAAGACTTATCTACTTTACCCGTGAGAATCCCGGAATTAACGAGAGCCAAATCGTCACTCCAGGGTTGCACCTCTTGTGAGAGTTTGACTTTCGTTTTACGCACAACTGTCCAATGATGCTCTGGGTTTGCACCAATTAAACACCTGCCCGCAATGAACCCGGGATTCCGATTTAAAATTGTTCGTTTAAATAATTCGTTTAAATGCCGAAAGCAAAGATTTCTATTCTTAAAATAACAACAATGTGTGACGGCTTGCGCCAAGCCACCCACTTGTCATCATCGTTAAGTTTTTTTTTTTATTTAACTCTGTTTTGTCCAGTCTGGATGTTGATGATGTTGACGTTGTTGATGTAATCCTGGTCTCAATTTCGGCTGTTATTGTCTCCAATTTCAACATTTATTAGGACTAATTCATATTTTATACTACCAATATTTTTTTTACTTATAAGATTTCACGTTGATATTTACTTAAAATCTATCTGTTCGATCCCGCGTTTTCAAAATGTTACCTGGGTAACTCGTTCCCCGGTAAGTACATTTAGATCACATCGGCCTCCTTTTGTTTTTTTAAAACATAGTCTTTTCAGACACCAATTGTCTTTCACTTCCGAAACCAAATTTCACTCCGCACTTACACAAGTTCGGCGTCTTTGCAATATAATAATAATAATAATAATAATAATAATTGTCTTTTGAGTTCCTGATAACCGAAGTTCAGGAATTGCAGTTCACTAAACCATTCAGTACCACTCTGTTCCAATAAGAGTCTCAGGTATTTTAAATCAAACGTTTATTAAATAAATTAAACACGACGTTGTCCTTTTCTTTAATGAAACTCAAATTTCATTCCAGGTTTTCTTTTGAACTTCAAAATATCACAGCAGTATGTAAATTAAAGAGGTACCTAGTATTATTATGCCTAATAAATGTTATTGAAAGGTCTGCTTCCGTTATGGATGGAACCTTCTCGAATCCGGGTTAATGTGTAAAACCGAATTATATTGCAAAGATTCGAGCCGGACGTTTCGGATAAACTTAATACACCCCGCAAGCGTAATTTATGAAAGACTAAGTGGAACCGGCTCGGCGATCGATCAGGCGTCGCCATGATAACGTATGACCTCACCACACCTCACCGTCATTTTGACCACAGATTTACTAATGAAAGTCTTGAGTGAGATACATTACTCCTTCCTGCCTGGCGCATTTGTTAAGTATCAGGTGGTTCCTCGTATAATGCGAATGCTCAATAAATTGCAAGAAAAAAAGAATACTTTTTGACCGTCCACTGTATTTTACAGGTACTTTCCTTTACCTGTGCTGATTGAATTTTGCGCTGAATTAATCCTCCGTGCGCATTCGTCAACTGTGCGCCGCTTCTTCCTGAAGTTTCGATTTCTGGCGTCGGTACGTACCGCCTCCGAAGTTATCTTTTTGTGTGTTCGGCGTGCAAAGTTAAGAACTCCGAAACATTTTAGACTAGCTGCGGTTTAATTACTCACAGTTGCCAACAGCTCTTAGAAACTCTTGTTTCGAAACGAACGCTCTTGTTTGTAGTCCACGCCGCAAGTAATTATAACAGACATCTCCGTCGTCGCCTAATACAGAACCGTTTGTGCAATCACACTGTACGTACAAGTAAGTACATGGGAGCGCACGACTGTGAAAACAAAAGGTACCAGAAAGAAAAAAAGATGGTTTTAATTCATTTCGTGAACAAGTAATAAATAGCAGGCATCTCCGTCTAATTGAAAAAGTTTTGTGAGTCACACTGTATAAGTAAGTACTGAGACGCTCGGATTAAATGATACTCCTGCATACGAGCCACGCCCTTAAGAATATTCAACGTAAAGGCTACGAAACTGTCAAATGGTATCATTTAAGTTGAGCGTGGTGGTACATACGAACGCACAGCTGGAAACAAAAGGTGCCAGAAACGTCCGCACGACTTGTGGCCTTGCAAACTCTGATAGTGAGATAGCAAATGAAGACGAGTATATCTAATTGATGTTGTCACTGCAGTCACACGCAAATAGTTTTATTTTTAGCGCGAGTCACTCCATCTTACGTCATAGAATGTTATCTCAGTTTCTCGTTGTTTCGCGTTCGAGATTACAGGGATCTACTATAAAAGCCCGTACGGGCGCGCCAGTTACTCAGTTATAAGTTAGCAAGCGATGCGTTTATACCTCGAATTGTAGAAAGTACATTCCGTAGAAGTGCCTTTTGATAGACAAGTGTTGCAGCTCATTGCAATTGTGTTTTTAATTGTCTAGAGCGACAGTTTGTAATTAAAGTGTTTTGAAATTTAGCGACTGTAATTTGTGAACCGCCAAATTCGTAACAATATAGTCACAAGGGAGATATGGTTACGGCAATTAAGAAACTTTCAGACATAAATCAGAATTTGTTTAGGTTAGGAACTTGCGTTCCCCAAAAGAAGACGTCAGCACGCTTTGTGCCCTTAAATCCACAGAAACTCCAATATTTAAATCCGACGCCAGGCAAAGTTTCGTTTAGTTTTCGTATTGGCATTGCCCTAGAGCTGCGAGCTGCGTTGATCCTTTCGGTGAGCCAACGTAACTTCTACAGTGCGAGCAAAAATGACTGATACGGTTTGACGAGTGTCGCGTGTCATTTTTGCTTCTCGCACTCTATTATAACATGATTTCGAAACGACAGCTTTGGCAGTAGACTAAAGTCGTGATACACGCTTTATTAATGGCGGAGGGGTGATTAGGGGCAAGTCGGCAAATAACTGCGATTGCAGTCCTTATTAATCATCGTCATTAAAGCGGACTGGTGACCTAAACTACGACGGGGTTAACAATTTGGAACAAAAGCTGAATTATTAACGCGCCAATTAGACGCGAGCAAGTGATGTGCACTGTGAAGGATTACAATAAGCCACAAGTTACTATAACAATGGATCTGATGTGACATGATTCAAGTAAATAGAAAATCAATTTCATTCGTATTCGCATCTGCTACACCTTTTGCTTTACTTACGTACGAATAAAATAAAATTCATTTATGTAATTGTTTTATATAATCAGTTTTTTTAAGAAGAGATGACCTCCAACGAGAAGGTCAGTTTTTAATAACCTCGCTCCCAAATTTCCGAATGGTTTCAAGGGCATATCATCTATAAGGGATGTTTAATGCTTCGACCATAAAAGATATGCACGAAAAATACCGATGTTTTGTTTGTAAGCGTGATTTGTATGGGGGTGCAGAATTTCGGTACGAAACTGACCCCCTTCAGTGCTAAACTCAACCTTATGTACCGCGTTACTAACACTGCTCAAAGGGGTGCCGTCTCCTACGTCTCACCCGTCTCGCCTATATGCACAGAGCCTTCAAGATACCACGTCCAAACAGAGTTCAAAACCGAGTCTATCTACTTCGTAACGGGACTGCCAGTTTCTTTAATAAAAAAAAAAAAATCAATTCTACTGTGATTGTTAAAGAAAATAAACAACGAATTCGGAGGGTAAAGTACACGATGAAATTTTTTCTTTTTTTTTTTTCTTTTCAGTCTCGGTGTTTTTAGGCAAATTCGCTTTCTCGTCGGGCGCAAGAAACACAAACGTAATAATAAAGGTCTTCCACTTGTTCGCGATAAAGCAAAGAAAGGTATCGCGTATCATTTCGCCGCCATGAAACAAAAAGCGCAATATAGATAGCGCAAGAGAAAAAAATTAGGATCTCGTGATTGTCTAAAAAAAAAAAAAAAAACGCCCTCGTCTTCGTCGGCCCGGCGAGGCCTCGTATTATCTCGTCGTCGTGTCGTGCTTTCAGCGAGCGATAATAGTGGACCGCTGAAAGAATTGACACAATTTCATAGTGTGAATTATTACAGAATTTTTTTCTTTTAATAAGAATTCATTTAGTACACCAATCGCATGATCAAAGACTAATATTACAGAGCATTTGAGGCCCTCGTCAATCAGGCAATCAATCAAAAGTTTGTCCTTTTAATACATTAATCAATCAAAATATTAATGACAATGCGAAAAGAAACTGCTAATGACTGTGTTATCCAAGAAAAAAAAATCATTGAAGAAGAAATGTAAGTCCGAAGCTAAATTCTCGAAAACTTAATTAAAAAGAGACACCCCTGGAATAAAGACATGGGTCGAAAACTCATCCGAAAGATTGATGACGCTGACTTTACCTGAAAGTTAAAGTGTAAACCAAGGGGCGATGAAGAAAGAAAATTGCGAAAGTGCAAACGAACATGTTACATTCATATTTCGCTGTTATCCTTACGGTAGGGTAGGCTTCCCTTTGTGCACGCGTGTTACGGACGTTGTTGATCGTTGCTAGGCGATTGAGTCGGCACATGTTTACTGCTCCTTGAAACGGTACAGGCGACTCACGTGTTTAAGAAACGCAGAGTTTGAGATTGTTTTTTTGGTAACGATTTTACCATGTATCTGTACCCCTAACGTCCTGTTGCCCCGACAAGGGGGGGGGGGGGGGGGGCGTTCTTATTCGATTTTGGTGGACGTGAAAATCTTGCATTTATCCGCAAGTTAAGCACCATTCTTCCATATTGTTACTTGATTGCTTTACACGTGCGTTTATCTTTCGCGATCGTTAATTCCAAGCTTTATCTACTTTAGAGCAAGTAGTCCGGGGCAGATTTTCACCGGCCAAATCAGCTTTGGGCGCAGGCCCACTTTTCCTGTGGGTCAAAACACGCTAAGCGTTCCTTTCGTTACTTACGTGACACAGAACAGAAGAAGACAGAATAAAAGAAGAAGCGGATGGAACAAGTTGATAGCAATTTTTCTTTTTTGAAAGAAGCTTGAATGTAATTGACTAACGAGTCTAGGTTCTGAGGAATAAAGCCAAGAGCAAATGGAAGACAGTAAGCAGAACTAAGAAGATAAGACGGAGATTTAACTTTTGAAAACAAGAACATTTCTGAAGAAAAGTACAGTGTTTACGAAATAAAATGGAATGAAGATTGACTGACAATAAAAACAAGAGAAAGTGCAATCTTTAGAGGAAGACAATCCTTCAAAAAAACATGTAGGAAATAAAGGAATACAAGAAAAGCTTTCGCTGACAAAGATTAATAAATTGTTAGGACTGTTATAAAAACTGTTTGCCTAACAGTAAAGGGAAAAGAATTTTGGCACTCACTCTTTACCCAACCTACGCAGACACACTACAGGGTGTTCTTGAATACAATGAAGAGACGAATATAAAACCGTAAATAAAAACAAAGTTGCAAGAATTTTAAAAAAGGAAATATGCAAACGATCTCAACTTGTCAGGTATAAATAATTTAATGTGAAACAATTTTCGTCAATCCTAGAGTGTTGTTGTTCCAAAATGCATAAATTGTAATCCACCAAACTTAAGTGTTACTCCTTGTGAATTAACCGTAACTAACTTCGATGTTCTACTTTCTCGGAGGAAGAAGATATAGCGAGTGTTGTTTTGGATCTGCTCGAACAAAATTCTTATTAATTGCGTTAAACATGATCTAATCAATCTAATCCACGACAATGTGAACATGCAGAGCATCAGCTCAACAACAAGCGCAAGTCTAAGCCCTCGACATTTACGAGACTTGCTTCGTATTTTCCAATGTTCCCACATTGTGTGGATAATTCTGTTGTGCTAAGCTCGTGAAAGGAATTCGTTATCGACTTGGCGCATCACGTTTGCTGCAACGAACGAACGTTTCACAAGCGAACTATGAAATTGATTAATTTCATCCAACCTACGAGACCAAAACTTACGGTGTCCTAACAATACAAGTGGCACGCTCTTTGAACAACGAATGAATTGCTTCTTTTCATTGTGCCTTGATGGAGAGATTAAGGAGCTGAATAATGAAGCCAAAAGGAAACCTTTTAGCATCATTGAATGTATTCTAACAGAAGTAAGTAGGTGCGAGATGCCTTGCTGCACACTGAATTTTAAAATTGTTTTAGCTTGAACACCGTCGACTTTATTATGTGTAACACAACGAAGTGCTAAAGGAAATACTCGGCTGGAAATTTTACAGCTTACGTTAAACAGCAGGACGAGGGAAAAAAGCTTTTATCATCTTCCTTCTCCTTCGCTCCTGGAAGTTTTAAAAATAATAGCCAGTTAACAGATGTTTACCGTCGGTGGAATAAAGGATAAGCCTCTTTTGTAAAAAAAGAAAACAGTAACACTTTGAAGCGGCTGCTAATTGAAAGGTGATTAATATTCAACGCAGCTTTTCTTAAATAAAAATAAAATATTTTTGTACGGGGTGTTTTCGTTACTCGCTCAAAACGAATGAATGTAATGGAAATTCGTATTTGGAGCTGTTCCAGTGAGGCTGGTTTTGGTGCATTTTGAAACTCAAGCTTTTGGGCTCTTGAAGGGATGAAAACCCTCCAATTTTTGTGTAGATGAACAAAAGGCACGCGTGAGAATCACGGAATTCACGACAGCCAAATCATCACTCCGGGGTTGCACCTCTTGTGAGAGTTTGACTTTTACTTTTTACGCACAACTGTCAAATGATGCTCTGGGTTTGCACTTGTTGCACCAATGAAACACCTGCCCGCAATGTCCCGTTTTAAAATTGCCTGTTTAAATAATTCGTTTAAATGCTGAAGGCAAATATTTCTATTTTTAAAATAACAAAAACGTGTGACAGCTTGCGCCAAGCCACCCACTTGTCATCATGTTTAAGTTTTTTTTTATTTAATTTTGTTTTATCCAGTCTGGATGTTGACGTTGTTGATGTAATCCTCGTCTCAATTCAGGCTGTTATTGCCTCCAATAAAATCCACCTTCGCTCCTGGAAGTTTTAAAAATAATAGCCAGTTAACAGATGTTTACCGTCGGTGGAATAAAGGATAAGCCTCTTTCTTTTTGTAAAAAAAGAAAACAGTAACTCTTTGAAGCGGCTGATAATTGAAACATGATTAATATTCAACGCAGCTTTTTTTAAATAAAAATACAGTATTTTTGTACGGTGTGTTATCGTTACTCGTTCAAAACGAATGAATGGAATGGAAATTCGTATTTGCAGCTGTTCCGATGAGGCAAACTGCATTTCAAAAATAAACCACCGCGGATTGGCGACGGGTGGCGAAATGCGAATCAGTTACATCCAATAATTTCGGGACAATATTTTTCAAATTTCAGGCATATGTTGAAGATCGTTGAAGGCAAAAAATTCCAGGGCCAACACAAAATAAAGGTTACGTCTCCTTGAAACTCAATGGATTATTTTTCTGTGGCTCTGTGATATCTTTTTGATTACACAATTTTTTTTTTTGTAATAAAATCATTTGATGGAACAGTTCTTAGCTTAATGGCACTAAAGCTATTACTAAGTACACCATCCAGATGATGCATGAGATGTATATTATTCAAATGTGCCGAGTGATCGAGTGATGTTTAACTTGTAACATTAGACGTAGTTTCAATTTGCACATACAAGTTCCTCGATGTGAAACGCCTAGAATACGTATTAAGTACTTGCACATACGCGTACATACGTCGTTTACATTTCCATTTATGATCTCATTTTCTTTTAAATCCTCGTTCCCCTGTTTGGAAGGAAGACGTGAAACCGTCTTGTATAAGAAGATCAAAGGTGTGTTGTTGGTCTCGTGCCAATCAATTATAATCTCGAAATCCCTTCTTCCTCGTTAGGTACGCCCCGACGAATTCGCTAATTCGCGAACGTGAAGCCGAATAACAAACTTGGAATATTTGAACTGCCGCTGGCTGGTACGAAAGAGGGAATTTTTAATGGCCACGGCCGGCGAGGCGGCGAAGTCGTGTGTGAAGGCTGGATTCAATAAAGCAGAAAGTTTCCAAATCGGAAATTTCGCGTGCGCCGCCCCTCAATCCGAGGAATTATTATCAACGCTGGAGATTTCGAAACTGTGCTGAGTTTAGAATGAAATTATTATTGATATCTGCGCAGCAACGGATTTAAAAAAATGAAGACCAAAAGAGTAAATCGAAAAGTCTTTTGGGTTGGCATAACACATAAAACGCATCATAGAAGACGACGGCTATTTGCATAAATAGCAAGCGGTTTAGTTTCCGAATGAAAGAGGCAAGAATACAGCAGAACGTTCACGATTTAGAAGATAGTCGACCTATTGATCAATGCAATTCGAGAGATCTTAAGGAACCCCGTTTTGATGGTGCAGATCTTGCATTTAAACGCGCAGGGGCGAAGCAAATCTCCACAGATGGCGCTTTTTCAAAAACGGCAAGCAAAGTGTGTCAAAAGTTTATTTTTATTTTTTTTTTTTTTTAAGTCAGTCTCACTTTTTATTGAACACCCCTCGTATATTAGCAGTGAACGTGGTCTTTGGGTTCCCTCGTTCTTCTTTGGTATCTTGGCTTCTTCTTTCCCACCCCCCTCAGATATTTTCAGTGTACTTCCTCTAACCATTTCGTTTTGGACGCCCTTCCCTTCTTCTCCCTTCGTCCAATAAAATTCTTTTCAGCCAACTCCAACCAACTGGTTCTTGAAAAGTGCAGGTTTTTTTTGGACTGCCCTTCTATTTCTTTATTTGTTGCTCTTCTTTCTTTCCCATACTTCCAGTTTGTCTTCCTTTTTCCTGTGATTGTCCTTTTTTGGCAAGTTTCTTGCGAGACGCCTTCCTTCTTCTACTTTAAGATTTCTGGTGCATTTCAATTTCCTTATTTCATTTTCTTCTTCCCCCTTGCTCGTTGGGGAGGGATTCCCAAAAATTCTGATTGATTTGCTTTAAGGTGTTTCTCTGCGCATTCTATTTTTCGTTAATTGCCTTCTTTCTATTTCATTCTTGGGCCATGTCGCTGCCGTCGGCAAACCACTTAGTTTCTTTTTTGGGGTTTTCTCTCAGGAACACTTCCTCCTTGTACTAGTTCAAAGAGGATTGTGGATAAGGGTTTCCTGTCTTAATCAATCCTTCACGTCTTTACTTTCAGTTTTCCTGATGGTCGTCTCCACCAGCTTTTTTGTTGCTTCCACCTTTTCCTAGTTGCTTCGAACGCCTTCTTCCTGTTTTGATAAATTTGGTCTTCCTGTTTGAACCGTCGACTCTGTCGTTGTCTATTTTTGATTAAACCCAGTGGTCGATTCCACTTTCCAGGCCCGCCTTTCTTCTTCCTCCCAAAGTTTTGGCATATATAATATAATTGATTTAGAGTTTGTTCTCCGCTGATATCTTATCAAATCTCATATTCTTGACGAATCTCAACAAATCCTGCTGCAAATAGTTTCGCTTTAAGTTCGGAGTTTATTACGGGATTGTTCTGCACACGTACAGATAAAAAGTTTTCCGATTATTTTTATTCAGTGCAAACTTTCCCTCTGGAACTTTGTGTTGTTCGTTCGTTCGTTCGTCCGGGGGGTTAATAAAACAGCATCTGCTTGTTATTATCCTCATCTCCCGTCCTGGCAGAATTTAGCGTAGTTTATGCGCAATCTTTATATATATGGAAAGAGGTTATTCCGGGGGCTCCTTTTATATTAACAGGAATTTATCTGGAGTTTATAAAGGACACCGAGCGATATTACTGTTTCTCTTGGTTTCCACGCGAAATACGCCGCCACTCCTATTGTTCGCTATTATATTTTTTGGACAATGGGGGCGGCGGAAATTCGATAACGAGTTCTGAGGGGGGGTTTGCTCGCATGCCGCGTAAGTAAATAAAGGAAATTATTGGAGTTACTTTATTAGGTTTTCCCTTAATTAATTTCAACAAATACTTAATGCGGCGATTTGTGGCCTAATTTATTAGAGTTAGAGTGCGGAATCACATATTCTGACGTCATCATGTTTGTTTACAAAATCATTTTAGTAAGTTTTTATTAGTTACATAACGAAGGTGTGTAATGGTTTGTTGGTTTGAATATGACTTAATAGAAATGCAAAGTTCTGAGGAGGACGTTCCGGGCAAAGTCGGAAAATAAATTATTTTCGCCCCCTCGATCAATCAATCAAATTATCCAAAAAAATTACCTACTTCCTGTTCCGAAAGGGTGGTGGTCAAAAATGCAATAAATATCAGAGTCCATTTGGGGCTTTTTGATTCATCATATTCCAACGGCTGGCTCGTGGATGGCGGAGAGGAATTTTAAGCGCTCTTCGTTAATTGCGATTTGTGCGAATGTTTTATCGCCGGTCGTTTTTTACGAGGCGATATTTTCAAGTTATTCCGGCCGTAATTTGCGCTTTTGCCGTATGATATTTCTAAAATATGCTACCGCATGTGCTGCATGAGAGTTCGAATTTTCAGAATATTACACGTACGATCGAGTACGCGTCGTAAACATTCCCTGCTCCTGCTCTCTAACAATAATTCAAAAAGAAAAATGTATATATCAAAACTCTTTTAATAATAACAGTCAGAAGACATTCCTTTGTGTTGCTGAAATTTACCTAAAGCACGTTGTATACAAGAAGAAATTCTAAAGCCTTTACATTGGCTCTGCACAAAAGCAAAATCGATCCGAAGAAAAATTTTAATATTTAATTTCATTCCGCGAGGAACTGAATTTTAAGTTCGACTTTGAAGTCGTCCGTAGATTAAAAGAAGAAAAAAAAAGAATTCACCCGGAGATACGCAGGAATTTAAAATTTTTAATCCCCCGTCCGAACAAAAGAAATCAAACAAAGCAAAAGAACTTAAATTGGATAAATTTTTTATGCGATTTATACAGGCGTCTCGCGTGCCGCCGCGAATGCGAAAACTGGAAGAAAAAAAAGTGTTCCTTTCCAAATAGCAGCAGGAGATTTTAACCTCCTCAGCTTCCTTCCACACCTCGAGCGAAATTAATTAATTTGTATGCAGTCGGAGAGGGATGACGGGTAAAAAGTGTTTTACTACAGTTAGTTGGGTTGATAAAATGCGACCGCGTCGTTGCAACTTGGCCAACCATACAGGACAGTGCATTTAATAACCCTCTGCCAACGAGCGTGTGGTGAAATTCTCGCCTCGAATTCAGGAGGTCGTGAATCACTTCTTGACTGCAGAATTTTAGATTTCCCCAACGACCACCACCACCACCACACAGGTAAACTTCCGAATCGTACTTGATTTATTTTATTCTCGACAACTTGCACCTATACAATCCGCTTGCCTTCAATATTGGTGCTAAGATACAAACGTTAACAATAAACATGTCACCAGAGCACTCCCTTACCTTCAAAGGTTGTTAGGGTCGTTTTATTTTCATTGAAAATCTTTCGGCTTTTGTAACTTGGCATCAGCGAGTTTAATTTGATTCTAATGTCGGCGCGTACGCTGCACTAAGGTCGGCTCGTTCACCTTTTCTCTCTCTATTTTCCGTACTGACTCTCGCCCGAGACGATTGCGTGAGCCTTGTCGCCTTGAGTCGTTTGTTTCAGTTTTGCCCAGGAGCCTTTTGTCCAAACCGACTCCGTTTTGGGAATCTCTTTCCATTAATTTCGTTGGACGAGTGACTCCGACAAGCCGTTTAAACGGTGCGTTTTCTTCGCGTGTCATCATGACGACTCTTAGTGCATGTCGTGTTTGTTCCAGGCTTTCACCGATAGTTTTTTTACCGCTAGTTTCATCTTCATCATAGTGCATGTCGTATTTGTTCCAGGCTTTCACCGATAGTCTTTTTACCGCTAGTTTCATCATCATGATAGTGCATGTCGTATTTGCTCCAGGCTTTTACCAACAACAGTTTTTTTACCGCTAGTTTCATCATCATCATCATAGTGTATGTCGTATTTGTTCCAGACTTTCACCGATAGTTTTTTTTGTGCTAGTTTTATCGCTAGCGTGTATCGTTCGCTTTCACCGCTGATTTTCGTTGAGGGATTTTATCGTCAACTTCCGTCGACTCCCAGAGTTAAGTTCCGCCCTCCCCTTTGGGAATAGACGACGCAATCCACCTGAAGCTAAATCTGTTTTGAAGGTGACTTATTGCGTAGGGTTCATCGTTCTAGTCTTTGTAATTTCTTCACGCAGTAATCAATATTTGAGTAACCCTTTGAGGGGCAACGAGTTAAAAAAAAAAAACGAATTTTCGAAAGAAAAAATCATAAAACCAAAAACGAACCAGGTATGGTTGAGAAAATATTAACATGCCAAGCAGAGAAGGTAATAATAATGAATGACAAAAATGAGATTGAAAATTCCTGTAAGAAGATAACAGAAGAGGACAACGCGGTGGCGGGGGGAATTGCAAATAACTGTCGGTACTTTACTGAAATACACGAAGGGTGGAAACTGTATGTATTATTTACTTTATATAAATGTTTAGGTGGTGGATGCAAATCATGAAGAGCGAAAATAGAACGTCCGCTCCGGCCCCATCCGACGTTTTGCGGGGATAAATAATTTATCGGATTTAGTTTGGGCGAAAGGCGCAGTTTTAATCCGACCGCTCTGAGCGACCCTCCTGAATGAGTTCCCAAAGTTGTAACTCATAACCCTTTCTTTATCAATCTGGCCATTCGGATTTTACCACCCCCCCCCCCCCTCCTCACCCAGCGGAAAACGCAGGGTGCCTTTTAGAATAAGGACCAAATTGAAAATTCTGAATACGCACAAAACTTCCACAAGTTTCCACACATATTAAATCTGTATTAGAAAACTTTAACAAAATTACAACCCCATCTAAGCTTCCAGATTTAACTACACTTTGAATCAATTGCGTTGTTTTATCCCCCCTCTGCTGTACCTACCCACCTACATACATTTTATTTTAAACGTGACGGTTTAAAGATGATTAACAGGGAGATACATTTCACCCCGCTCGCGCGCGCCCTTAAATATCTGGGGTTTTTTTTTTTTTCTCCACGCCGCCAAATTATTGCTGTATGTCTCGTATAACATCGCCGTGACCTGGATCCTCCTCGGCGAAGCAATAAATTCTCCTTTGCTGCTTCAAGTTCCCCCTGCACCGTGCAACTGACAGAATTACTGTTCCGGATCTTCTATCAAAATAATGTCTGTCCTGTCCTGTCTTTAGAAACATTTAAAGTGAAATGATACACTCGGTTGGAAAGGAATGCATTAGTTATTTACGAGTATTTTACGAGTACAAAGTACTGTGTGTGTGTGTGGGTGTCGTTCGAAAAGTTGAAAATATCTGTCATATCGCATCTTCATTTAATCATGTATCCCACGTGACTACAACGCGCGACGTACCAAAACGGTTGCCTAGCAGTTGGCTTGAGGGTGCTGTGATGTGAACAAACAGCAATTACGTTTAAAGGCAATCATCTGTATTGTCAGTTTTACTAGCAAGTAACATTTTTTCACTTGAGATACTAAGAAAAGACGCTGTAAAGGATCGAATATTGAGTACGCGAAGTTTTTAATAATAACACGTAGTACAAGGTCAGGGTAAAGCAGTTCTTGGAATTTTTTGCACACGGCACGCAGCAAGCCGTCGAGAGATCGAGATCGAGCCGCAATATTACCCCTAATTATGCACACGATTAAGAATTTTTTATGCATAGCAAGTGTCCCCCCTCTGGATACAAATCAGGGAGGAAAAGAGTAGATAAATGCAGCGAACGAGAAGTCAAGTTTCCTAGTTCCACGAGTCGAAGCTTCTTGGCCAAATAATTACGCATCGTGTTCCTCGTTGAAAGATTTTTTTATTGTAAATTTTTTTTTAATGAATCAGTTTCTCCACTTTGTAATTGGGGACAAAAGGAAATGAAAAGTAGTCTTTCCAAACCAAGTCCGCACGTTTTTGCAACTCAAGGCGGCCTATACAAATTCCAGGGTGACTGATATTTGGTTAAGTGTTGGAAAACCATCACAAATTGTGTGGGTATTTATCTGATGAAATGATAAACACTAAATTATTTTGGGTTTTCCTTTTGCTTCTTGTTATTCATCGTTAGGGCATTAACGAATCATTACATTGAAGCAAGCCCAAACCTGTTAGCAAAAGCAATTATCGTCGGGCGGCCATAAAAGTCTTACGTAGCGGAAAAGAATACCGAATCCCGTATCGGATGGTCGCGTTAAATGAAGCGGACATTATTGAAGAAGAAGAAGAAGAATTACGAGCTCCCATTAAGATTCTTCCGTGTTGTCAGATTTTGCTCTGCAGTCGCAGGCAATATATTGCAGCCAGCGTTCGACGTAATATCGGGAGGGCTTCCTCAAACCTGAATAAAATACGCCCCGCTCGCTCCTCATCTAACTTGCAGATTTATTCGCGTCCGATCGTCGCGAGTACACGGAATATTAAATTATTTTGATCGTCGCGCGAGACCTTTCCGAACGCATTAAAAAAGTAGCGAGTAGTTTCCTCTGTGTTTGAGTCGATGCCACAAAATCAGGTCGTCGAAGGGTCTATCGATTTCCTGGGTGACGCATTTCGGGGCTCTTATCCGACAACACGGGTATGTTTGTGTCACGTGACTCGCAACTATTTCCGAGGGCACTGTAGATAGTACAGATCACCTAACCTTCCAGGTCACTTAAACGTCCTTCAAGGTTACTTAAATACTTCGAATAATCTAACGCAAATCAACCTCGAAACTCACTAATTAAATTACAAACGAAAACCGAATAACGGGGCTCGTATATCGTTTACAAGACGCTTACAGTAAAAACCCGGTGATTCATTTAACTCTGTTTGCGACCATGTGTCGTCAAAAAAGAAGAGAGAAACAAATAATACAATGTTAATAATAAACTAGATAATCAAAATAAAGTTGGCTTCAACCTGGCAGTGTCCCGCTTTCGTTTAATCCAAGGATTATCACGTTTTAAAGATTCGGGTATTCAAGTGGTACGGAGAGATCCAAAGTGTCAGATGGCAGAGGCGGCATTTCTTCGAATTTTTGCCCACGACGCAGCGCTCCGACCGCGAGAGAGTAAAATCAAGCGGGCGAAAGCCACAATATTATCCCTAATTTCTGCACTCAATTAAGAACAATTTTTGCATGCAAAGGCAACATCCGATTTCCCGACTTACGTAAGAATCCAGAAGGGACAGAAAATGTTTAAATAATGCAGCGGCGTACCAGAAGTCGACATTCCGAGTCCTTCGGGTGTTGAACTCATTACGCGTTACGTGTTCCTCGCTGAAAGTTTTTTTTTTAAACAGTCAGTATCCTCCTTTTTATTGGTAATCAATTTAATCGTAACCGTTTTTTCTTTCCTCTATTTTATTAATTTAAACTCTGCGTTTCAAGAAAGTCAGCGTTGATGAGTTGAAAGAAATATTCATTTTACGCACAGCATACTCTGGATGTTGTGCGGAGAACGGTCTAACAGTAAGCTCAAGGACACTACTCCATTCGTCAGGTTCGACTTCGAAGTACCCCAAAAAGAGGAGAAGCCCCCATTAAGGAGAAATAGCGAAACAAACGTCGCGGACTAAATTGCGCACAGAAATCGCCGGCCATTAATACCTGATTAATTATATTGAAGTTGTCAGGCTTTGAAAAGCACCGAAGTGAATCTCTTCCGTTCAGACGTCACTAAAGCATCGCGGTTTGAGTGACCGCACAAAATGGCCGTAGCCAACAAAACGACGCACTGCCGCTCTATGCGATTAGCGAAACCGCTGACTTAGTCCTTGCTTGCTGGAGCATGTAATTTTTAATTTTGCTGCCGTTACAGAAATTGAACCAACTGTGTAAAATGTGTTGCCTATACGGACAGATCACGTGGCTTTGATTTCGGCCTGTGATTCCTGACATTGTTAACCTTTGCAGCCTTTAGAAGAGGACAACCGGCAAATTCAAATTCAAAGGGTTCGTCGGAAGCAAAAACTGCGTTATAAATTCATCGTCGTCGCAGTACACGCGACGCCACCGGAATATTTTAAAAGTGCAAAAAAAATAACTTGCTTGCTTTATTAGTCCCTTCTTTTTTTCTTCTCTCTCTTTCTGTCGATGTTTATATTTCACAGTTAATTTCCTTACACTTCGCGCAAAGTAATAAGAAAAGTTAAGAGATTTACTTACTCAATAATAAGCGAGAGATACTTTCGCCGAAGATGTTTACCCTCGACGAGTTTCGAACTCTTTAGTCCTTTCGCAGCAGCACACCTCGATAATTTATCATCCGTCGAAAAACTCGCTCGATTTTTAAGCGTAAGTAATTTGTTCCTTGCAAGCGACTGTACCTCGGTTCTTCGGCCGAGAGCACCTCTTAACGTCCTCTCGTAATGGAAGATAAGGCGCCTGACTTTACGATCGCTTTTAAAAACGCGTTGGATAATCGATTCTAAATGTATGTATATGATGGGGGGGGGACACTTTTTTCTATGGTTAATTTTGGAAGTATGAGCTGTTTTTACTTGTATTTATAAACTGCTTCCTGAACGGTTCTTAAATAATGGGTAGCAGTTTTTAAATAGTGGGTAATAGCAGGTAAAAAAGGAACCAATAGCAGTTTTCGCATAGCCTAGGCGCAAGGTGCGCTACATTCAGTTGTACGTTACTAGTTAATGATGACTTGTTGATAAATACTTAAAATGCAAAGTAATTTTTGTATTTTATGTTTAGTTTTATGAAAGAATCTCACGGTATGTTTATTATTTATACTTATCAATACAACATTCGTCAAAATTACCGCGGAAAGTAGCGCGCCTTGCCTCTAACAGTATGGGAGGCTCGACGATAGGCAACCATACGTACACGCCTGTATGACACAACTGCATAAGAGAGTGGAGGAGTTCGTTGTGGGTTTAAGGATGGAATGTTTTAATCCACTATTCATTAAAGGAGGATATGAACTAATTGAGTTCTAAAATAATTCTGGCTCGGTTGACACAGCTGAACCCATTTTATTCGAATGCGATCAACGAACGAAAGTGGATTATGAATTATACTTGTTTGATTCTGTCGTTCGTTTTCTGCGAAATCAATCAAAACAAATCACAAGTATATTTGGGGACGCCATTAAATCGAAAAACAATTTGAATATACTCCTGTTCCGCATTATTATTCCAATTTTCAATTTAGAGATAGGTCCGCTTTAGTACTTGAGTGCACGCTCCCGAACGAACAAAATCAATATTTGAACTAGCGGCACAATGCCTGTACATGCTACGACAAGTTTAGTTATAAATACCATTAAATCATGCGTCCGCTATCAAGAAAACTAGCGCACCCACCGTTTTATTTCCCACGTTCCGTATCCTGCAGTTTAGATACGCTGTTTTTCCGACAAGGGCCGTTACGTTTTTGGAAGCGTTTTTATCGAAGTACGGCCCACGGTCAATAATCATGGGCTCCAACTCGGTTTCGCTCTCCATCGTATTATCTTTTTCGTCGTTGTTCGGCTGGGCCTTCGGCCGACTCCATCCTGCAACAAAGTTCGGTAATTACATATATCATCTCATAATGCTGCTGCTTATGCTCTAAAAACTAATCAATTACGAGGGCCGAGGGGCACAAAAACCGACGCCCATAAATAATTACCCGCTCGGAGACCGCCACGTAATTACTGCCAAAGTATTTCAAAATAAATTGAAAAAAGGACATTGTATGAAACCGAAAGTTTTTTTTTTACCTCATACTTCACACCACCCTGTATACTATACTATAATTCCATTACATAAACATTCAAATATTTTTTTCTACACGACATTTTTAGTTTCAAGAAAAAACATTGTATTTTTTAATTAAAAAAAAAAGGATTTATTGCCACCTTAGAGGGCCCCAAGATTTGCTTCGAATTCACTCGGCCAATTCGAATTATACTTTGATTTTTTTTTATTTAAAAGAATGGAACGTCTTCTATTTCCGAGCCGTATCCACATTCCAAAAAAAAAAAAATCTTTTTATCCTGAATATTGTTGCAGAAATCGAATCGACGGTTACAGGGTTCGCTTCGAACTCTCTGGAACAGTGCGAATTATGCGGTGAAGTATAGCAACAAACTTAGATTTATGCAACAAAAAAACATATATAACGCGTTCCATTTCCAAACCGTATCCACATTCAAAAAAAAAAATCTTGTCCTGAATATTATAATAGAAATCGACTCATCGAAAAGGCCTTCGGTCAATTAAAAAGATTTAATCTGGATGGGTAAATTTAATTTGTTTGGCAGAATTCGATTCAAGGGGGTTAATCATGAACCGATCGAATTCTAATAGGTCGAGTTGTTTTGACGAGGGCAGGCAAGCCAAAGCCAACCCTCGGCGCCCAGATGATAACACTAAATAAGAAACCGCGTCTCACAGTTTAACCCCCATTGTTCGATTTTGGGGATTAAGCAGTGATTGTTTCGAAGCACAAAACACGGACCGGGTGCTTCCTGGAAACTAATTAGTAACACCCGGTAGATTTTAATGAGGGAATTACGATACGAAAATATACGGTACTCGATCCATCCTAATTTAATTGTTTCTATTTCCTAAAATTTGTTTCAATTGGTTACGGATTTGAACTTGAATGTAGGCAACCTTGCATACCTTGCAGCTTATAAATTGCTGTAAATGTGACGCCTTAAAATTCGAATGTAGGCAACCCATTCTGCTCCTGCGCTTTTTTATTGCATTGCATTATGAACGAAAACGCTAAGTTATTTGATTTGATTTGATTAACGGGTTGCCTGTACTAAAGTATCCTTTTTGAATTACGCAGTCCGTCCACTTATTAATTATTCTCCTTCAATGTTTGCAACTCTAATTTTATTTTATCGAACACGTTCGCATCAATTTGCTTTCCGTCAGTCTGAGGTAAACGGAACAAGCTTTAAGTGCTCTTTCTTGTAAGGAAACATTTTTTTGCCGGCAACAACCTCCCTGCGAATACTCGGAGAGAGCTTGCGTTGCATTCACAAAGATTTTTCTACGATTTGAATTCGTTCTCGTAAAAGCAACGTTTTCATGGGTTGTTGCATATTGGACAGAACAGAACGTTGCTTTGGACCGAATTAAATTTAATTTAATTCGAAAGGTAGATATACATATGATTCGTATTATTATTATTGTTCTTGTCGTCGATGTGAATAATATTTTAAATGCTGGTCGGGGGGAAGTCCCGGAAATTTGTTCGCCTCGTTTAGCGTCAACATTATTTACGATTAGAGTCGTAAACACCAAATCTGATTGCGCGTGATGGATATCGATTCAGCCCCCGAATTATGACGAATTACTGTTTCCCTGATAGAGCTTTGCAAACCATAAACAATTTCTTGTCGGAGGGGGGAGCGGGAGGGCGAACGGGGGTTAACGTGATTATCTGCGAGATTAAGCCGTTACGGTTGCTGTCAGTGGAAATGTTTTCGTTTTATTACCTCCAAATATCACCCACCAATCGTTATTAATTTTTTTTTATAGAAGCGGGTGTACAGCCGAGTAAAAAAAATACACAAATCCAGTACAGTTACAGAACGCAGGAGGCAAAAGTTATTTAGCAGCCATCATTTAATTTAAACTCCAGTAACAGTAAACTCAGTTGGTTGGGGGAACCCCTGGTTTAAACCAAATTCCAAGTTTAGAGTAAAAGTCGTTTTCGAAATCAAAAATTCTTTTTGCACAGAGAAATGTGGAAGCTTGGAATTTGGTTTAAACCAGGAGTTCCCAACCTTCTTTAAGTCTTCGACCCAGGGCCGTAGCCAGACCAAATATTCAGGGAAACCTTATCGTAGTGTAGGGCAGGCTCTAAAAGTTTTTATTCAAACACTTTCACGAATTTTTAAAATATTCTCTAAATGAAATACACAACAAGGAAAAATTATTTTCGCATGAAATAATAACATTGCACCTTTTACGTTGTTTGAAACAAATTCTGCTTAGTTTCCTTTTTTACATTTAAATTACCCAATACATATTATCTGTTCGCAAATTGAAAGATCACTTCCAGTCTTGCCTTGTGGAACATTAAACTCGCAACAGAGTAATATGAAAAAAAAAATAGCAAAAGGAACGCATTGCCCGTAAATAAAAGCAAAACTCTCTAATTTCAACTTCGACAATAAAACAGCGTTTCTTTTCTTCGACACACAGAATTCCTGGTTGGTAAACACGTGTTTGCAACAGCCTACAAAGTCCGGGATAACGGGCGTCGCGTCGGCGCGTTAGCGGGAGTACTCACCCATAGCTTACACCAGGGACGGGCTAGTAGAGTACTCCCACCACCCAGCTGCGAGAGTTGTATTTATTTGCCGGGCTCTATGCTCTATGAATGAGATTACGATTCTCCCAAGAAATCGAGAGTGGGAAGAGCGCAATTGTGTTTCAAATAAGTATTATTTCTGATCCCCGAAGTCGTAACAGTATGTTGTATTGCTTCATGTTAGGTTGGACCGTCACGTCGTGGGGTAGGCTTAAAACTTTCCAGGGCAGGCTCAGGCTCCCTTGCCGCCCGCTACGGCTACGGCCGTGCTTCGACCCCTGCGAGAAAAAAAACAATTTCCCTCTCAATTAATCGACCTGCAGTCTCAACCACTAATAGTAGTACATCGAGCCTGCAGGATTATCAACCCCCAAGGGGTTTCCTGGTTTAAATAATTAGAAATTAAAGTATTAAAGGCTGCATAATCCATTCGAATTCCAAGTTTAGAGTAAAAGTCGTTTGTCAGAATCAAAAATACTTGTTGTTGAACAGAGAAATATGGAATATGGAATCTTGGGGTTTGGTTTAAACCAAGAGTTCCTAACCTTCTTTAAGCCTTCGACCCCCTTCGAGAAAAATCCATCAACCCCCTATGAATTAATCGACCTGCAGTCAACCACTAATAGTAGTACATCGAGCCTGCAGGATTATCAACCCCCAAGGGGTTCCCTGGTTTAAATCATTAGAAATTAAAACATTAAAGGCTGCATAATCCATTCGAATTCGCTCGCTCTCCCTCTCCCTGTGTGTCTGAGCAAACAAAGGCGTAATGCAGTCTAAGTTATGAAAAGGAAACATTACAAGTGCTGCATGCATGCATTCGCGAGTGAAAAGGAACGGGACGAGCCCGGACTGTAAATTCCGGCGTTCACCAAAAGCGGTGCCCGGCATTACGTGTCACTCCCTTACGTGCGAGTCATTGAAACGCCGCTGTACATACCCTTCTTACATTTATTGAACGGCAATATATCATAATACATCATAAATACGAGAGAAATCTGACGACTTGAAAAATATCTCAACGGGGAAATGATAAATGGTGAAGCATGGGGGCGTAATCGATGGGAATTTTGGTCCTTCGAAGAGGATTGAAAGGAAAATTGATTTATTATTTCTTACATAACTTGACTGCATGTCAGCTATGTAAGTACACCCTGTACTTGTTTTTTCTTTCTTTTTGTTTAGAAATTACGCTTCTTTGCAGAACGACATTTCATGTAATATGAAAAATATGAAGTTGCATTTAGCTTTATTAAAGACATGCATCCCGACGGAAACTAATATAACGAAGACTAAGCTCAGTCGGCGGTCCTTTGTGCAGCTTGGAACGTAACATACCTGTCTATAATATTTTTAATAAATAACTTGTGTTGTGCGTATAATGAAATTCTTTTCAAGAGAAAAAGCACGTGAATTTAAAATAAAATCATTGCCAGATTAATTATTTAATTTCGCCCCCGAGCTGGAAATCCAAATCAGCACGTTGGTGGTGATGATAATATTATCTTTTGCTGCACGATTCTCTTCTCACCAGATACAAAGCACATTATACAGTTCGTTGAAGTCCATTAGTTATGCTACACAGACGAGAACATACGTACATACCGGTGTACATAAGCTGTGCGGGGGGCCACGCTTGAATTCACTCGCGTTTTCATATCAACTCGCAAACGCAAACAGGAAAAGATCAATTCGAGTTATTTTCAAACGCCGCCGACCCCCCCCCCTCCCCGAGAGGAGAAGTTTAATTCGATGTGAACGCACGCAAATTAATTTCGTTTAATTGATGGGGTGTAGTAACGTTCGCTCATAATAATAATAATCGGCGTCGAGAATGAATGTCTGCGAACGCGGAAAGCGGAATGTGGTCTTTTCTCAAAGGCTCCTGTTTTGAACGGCCCCGAAAATTCAAACGGTTAAATTAAATCGAACCGAAAATTAAATTGGATGTAGCGCGGTATCTTTGGTTGCGGCGTAAACTCTTTCGTACTAGGTCGTTTAGATACGCGAAAGTAAATAAACCACTCACGGTGCGTGAGCCTTTTGTATAGGCAACTCAAATCACTTCCGTGTAATAAATAACGGAACAGACGCTTCTCAGTTATTTCAAAACATTCAATCAAATCTTAGCAGCAAGGTTGGTAGAGCTGGACTGTGTATTGGAAGGTTGCCTTGATCAGCGGAGAAGAGAGAGGGTGCGTATCTCGTTACGTCACGTCACGTGATAAATTCCATTGGGCATATTAACTCTATTTATTTCACTTTGACGGATAGAAGTTTCGTTTGCGGTTTACCATCCTTGCCTTAGCAGAAAGCAGAAAGCCATCTCTTGGTCGAAAATGAAAACAATGTAACAGTATTTCACCGTTTCATTGTGACAATTAAGACCTGGGCTTCTAACTTGGCAAAATTTAATTTAAAATCTAAGATCATAATGGATACGATGGCAATCACATCAGAGTGCCATCTCTTGAACGAAAGGGAAAATAATTTTATTTGAATTTCACGTGTCACCAGTTCAAGTTCCTTCCTTCTACACCCTCTCTTCTCCCCCTCCCTCAGGCTGCCTGCTAACTTCGCAAAGATTTCATTTCAAAATTAAATTGAAAATCTACGTGACTTGACGGGAACATGACGTGATGGCGATCATCAGAGCACCATCTCGTGATCGAAAGGGGAAACAATGTTGTATTTCACGTAACACCAGTTCAACTTCCTTCCTTCTACACCCTCCCCCCTCCCCCTCCCTCGGGCTGCCTGCCAACATCGCAAATATTCCATTTCAAAATTAAATTGAAAATCTACTTGACGTGACGGGAACATGACGTGATGGCGATCATAAGAGCGCCGTCTCGTGATCGAAAGGGGAAACAATGTTGATCGAGTTTCCCTCTCATCTCTTCAGCAAACACCCCCGTCTTCTAACTTCGCGTCGATTCAATGTCAGAATTAAACTGAACCTTGCGACGATTCCATTTCAAAAATGAAAATGAAAATCTAAGGTCAAGGCGGCAGGGTGGCAATCACTAATGGCATGGGCCACCATCTCGTAAGCAAAAGGCAAAACTATTTCAATCGAATCTTGTCTAACAAGATTACACCTTCAGCTACTCCCCCTCCCTCCACCACCACTTTCTGACGTCGTAACAATCCTATTTCAAAAATAAATTGAAAATCTAAGGTCATGACGTGATGGGAACGATGGCAATGATCAAGACGCCGCCATCTCTTGAGCGAAAGGGAATTTTTTTTTATTATTTCACCTTCAACAAGCCCGCCCCCTAACCTTCTAACTTCGCAATGTTTCTACTCCAAAAATAAACTGAAAATTTAATATCAAGGCCCGTTGAGAACGATGGCTGATTCTATTCAGAAAATAAACTGAAAATTTAAGATCAAGGCGCGACGAGAACGATGGCAATCACGAAAACGCCACCATCTCTTGAGCAAAAGGGAAACATTTTAATCAAAGTCTCCGGTAACATGATTTCACCTTCACCAATCCCCCCTTCCCCTCCCCCACCTTCTAAGTTCGCAACGAATCTACTCCAAAAATGAATTGAAAATCTATGATCAAGGCGTGATGGTGGGAACGATGGCAATCACTAAAGCGCCGCCATCTCTTGAGCAAAAAGGAAAACAATTTTAATCGAATCTTCTCTAACATCATTTCACCTTCAGCAACTCCCCCTCTCCCTCCCCCACTAAGGTAGTGTAACAATTCTATTCCAAAAATAAATTGAAAATCTAAGATCATGACGTGATGGAAGCGATGGCAATGACCAAGACGCCGCCATCTCTTGAGCGAAAGGGAAATTATTTTAACCTGTCACTTCATTTCACCTTCAGCAATCCCCCCCCCCCCCCCAGCATCTAACTTCGCAGCGATTCTATTCCAATAATAAATTGAAAATCTAAGGCGTGATGGTGGGAACGAAGGCAATCACTAAACCGTCGCCATCTCTTGAGGGAAAGGGAAAACGATTTTAATCGAATCTTCTGTAACATCATTTCACTTTTAGCACCCTCCCCCCAACATCTAACTTCGCAACGATTCTATTCCAAAAATAAATTGAAAATCTAAAATCAAGGCGTGATGGTGGGAACGACGGCAATCTCATTAGAGCGCCATCTTTTGATGAAAACGAAAAACAATATCAGTGAAATCTCCTGCAGCAACACCACTTCAACTTCATCAACCCCGCCCCGCCCTTGAAATAATGTGGTTATTTTAAAACACTTAAAAAATACTACTCTTAATTATTTATTTATTACAATTTGATGGATAGACGTGAAGGACGAATCACGAACCATCGCTTGCAAATCAAATAAATGAAGTTAAAAACAGATTTAAAACCGGAACGAATTTGCAAAGTTAATGCAACAAGTGCCGTTGTTAAGTTCGCCGAAGTTAAGTTTCCCGAAGTACCGAACAAGCTTAAAACAGGAGCGTTTGCAATTTTTTTTTTAATGGAATGAAACGAGCCCGACCGTTTACCTTTACGACTCGCAGAAACCTAACGCAAGTTCAGTTTGCTTAGGTGCATATTGAAAAGAATTTCAGGCAGCTCTTTGTGGAATGCTGAAATTATAAAAACCGTCACGAAAGTTCCCTAATGTGCCTAATATTTTATTATTGTCATTCAATTTGGTCGTTTTATTTCCTTCGATTTTTCTTTTTGCTTTTTATTAACAACTTCATAATCATCATTGAAGCACCTCCCAGGCCTTTCGTTAAATCCCTGAACGAATGGATAATCGTTGGTGGCAATATCATAAGAATGATGGTCAGTGTTCTATAAAAATTTGTGTTGTGTATTATTGTCTACGCCCTACGCTGAACGCACGAGTAAATTAAAATCTCCAGGGGGTGAGGGACAAAGAAAATCTTTGCACGCTGTTGGGACCTTGGGAATCGTTCCATAACGGATCTTCCAACTGGATTTATTTCCCTGGCACCCTTAGTTTACATCATACGTAACCCATCCCCAAACCCCCAACTCCTCTAGATCTAGACACGGGAAAGCTATTGCCACAGAACGCGAGCTTTCCGCCAAAGCTGATGTTAGAAGTTTTAAGTGGTAGTACCACCTTCTCTGACTCAACAGGACGACCTTGAAGGCAGAAAGAAATTCTTCTTGATTAGGATTTGTTCTCCAAACTGAGAATGAAATTAGTTAAACCCACTCCTGGACTTAATTAATGCATGGTGAATTGTGTTAAGCACCAAAAATGTGCAGTTTTTATAAAAAAACATCGAATTTGCTAGAAAATTCTGCTAGATGGAATGAAGCAGAAACCGAATTACGTCATACGTTCTCGATGATATATTTACTTATAACAATCGTTGGTAGGCATTTGATATGCGTGTGTTTATACATAAATTGGTCGCGTATGTGTAACTATAAATTGTATATATAGCAAATGTTTGGGCACGTTCGATTTGTTTAACTAGAAACGGAGGCAGGCGGATATTTGTTGATTAATTATTTGTTTGCTCTGCGCCGTTATTAGGGTATGCGATAGATTCTGCCAGTGACAGCCGAAATTAAAATTGGTCGCACGCCCATGCATTTTCAATTCATCAAAATCTTTTCATCATGATCTTATATTAAAAAAAAAAGATTGACTTGCTCAATGTGAGTTGGATGCTTTAAATGAAGCTCAGCGTAGCGCGTAGCAATTCAGCTAAACATAAGAGATGGTGTTACTCAAGGTTCTACCTTAAGTCCTCTGTGGTGTGTATTGTTTTTATTAATGGTCTTTTCGATCATGACCATCGTAAACCTTGTCATACGAAGCGATGCAGTTTTTTTTTTATGAGCTTTGTTCCATTTGTTCCAAAGTTGGAAGCTGTACAAACAACATTTGTGCATTTACGTCGCCCAACTATTTGTCGGACACACAAGTTAGATATTGCAGATCAAATCCTATTGTATTGTTTCCTAAGATATTAATGGTAACTTCGGAACACAGAAGTGCGCTTTACAGTTAAGCACGTGCTAGGATTCACAAACCAGTCCTAACTTGAATTCCGGAAGCTTTAAACTCGGACTAAACGGATCTTTATGTTTCCGGGAATTCATTCAATTTCGTTACTTACTTCTTTATTCGAAACGCAGTCGTACGACTTGATGTACTGATTCTGAAGCTCTTTCTTTAAGGAATAAAAGAAAGTAAAACAAAAATTAAACTTAAATTCTGAGTCAAAGAAACGAACGCAAGCTTTTAATAAAATACTAATAAATTAACAAAACTCTCTCTCTCGCGCCGAATAAAATTTCCATTACGTTTGAGAAAATTCCACAAATTAATTAACTCCTCAAAGGCAGCGCATTTAATTTGGGTGAGTGTTCCTTTCGCAGTTTTCTTTAATTAATGCAAATACTGGCGGCTAAACAAAAATATTGATGTAAGTATGGAAATATAAAAAGTGAACAGGATGAAAGGTAACTAAGGCAAACTCCCCCGTTTTATTTTCTTAAAAGAGCTTCTTCACTTCTTAACTTATTTTTTTTATTGCTGTTTCATTCATTCTTCTGTAACTTTCGCGCCGGGGGTTGGCCCTATCCCTTCACCTCCTCCTGTATTGTTTATTGAATGTCATGTCATTGTTTAATACCATACGGTTTAAGAATAGTAACAAAAGAATCTTTCTTTGTCGCACCCCCCTGTATTAATTAAAAACCCCTTGCTGAGGAAATAAGAAGAAGAAAAAAAGTTTTAATGAAAAATGTTGGTCTGTAAATCTGGAGGCTTTCAATTTTTAATTTTTTTTTTTTTTCACAAATGTAATTACGGAGATGGAAAGTTTTCTGTAAGTGCGTTAAGCAACCAACAAATTTTCAGAGTACAAACGGCGAGGACATTTAAAATTCAATGCACGCAAACAACGTTATTATTCAAATCAATTTCGTTTCCAATTAAGGATGTACAGCGCGAAGAAAGCGCCAAGCAGACGATTATTCCTCTTTCGTCCTTTTTCTACATAGTAAATCCCGCAGAGAAACTTTCCCAATTGGGGGGGAATCACTCGGCCGGTGACGACGACGAGGACGACGAGGACAACGCGACGTTCTCCTGACGAGAACTTTATTTGCATGAAATTGTGCGCTATTTTCTCGCAGGGATTGTTTGAATTCATTTATCTTTCGGTATTAACCTCCGAAAACTTTTGATTATTAATGTAATTTATACGCTTCTTGTTGCGGCGTTACATTCCTCTGGACATTCCTCCGGAGGAATGAATATTTATTAAAATTCAGGGGATTTTTTTCTTTCCTTCTGCTCCTCTCGAATACTTTCGCCTCCTCGAAAATAAGATAACAAAGAACGAACGCTTCCGACAAATATTCATGGCTCACATTACATTACAGGGGGGAAATTCATTGCCTTATATTTCGATTATGGTTTTACCAAGAAGAAGACATCTGGCGGGGCTTTAACCGCAAAACTGCAGGCTTACACACACACACACACACACAAGAAGTAATTTATGTTCCAATTTGGAAACTATTTCGTTTACAACCAAGTTCTTGCATTCTTGTACTGCGACACTTACCATAAATGAAACCATTTGATAGTTTCGAAGCCCTTACGCTGAATGTTCTTAAGGGGGTGGTTCGCATACAGGAGTATCATTTAAGCTGTTAAGTAAAATTAATTTGTGCAGGTATAAATAGGCAACCCATCAATCAAATGAATTTAAAAAAAAATATCAAAGCACGGGTGTAGAATGGGTTGCCTATCTGAATTTTTTTTAGGCGTCGCCGTTTGAAACGAGCGGCACGTGCACAGAGCGTTTCGCCGTTTCCTGCGATTGTTTTCGGCGAACCCCCCGCGCCATCGAATTTCGAATTCGCCCTGCTCGTCGGTTTTACTCGGTAATTACAATTGATTCGCAACAATTACGAGCGTCCCGTTTTTGCGTCGCCCAAACACTTGCTAAAACAACACGAACCGAACTTGCGGAGCGCGTTTTAATTAATTACCACCGGAGATAAACCGCTATCTGCGTTTCTGGGGCGAAATGTCATTTATATCGTTGCGTTTAACCGACGTCATTTCTCATGCCGAATGAATATATGAACATCGCCCCCCGCCGTTTTTGTTTTTTTTTTTTATATATATATAGCCTCACCGCCGAGAATGAGGAAACGTGGGGGTCGTTTTCGACTCGTTTATTTTTATTATGTTTCCGGCAAGTTTTCCCTCGCGGGGTTTCCACACTAATTGCAACAGAAAGAAATCCCCACGACACTTTGAGCTGATTATTGTTTTGTTTCGGTGTGTATTACCGCGTATTTACACAAATTTTTCAAACAGAGAAACATTTACAATACTTAAAACGAGGTGCTACTCAATAGTTCCAGGTAGTTACTTCCTATTCACCATGAAATCGTGCAAATCATCAGTGTTACTATCACTGCAACAAGTCACAATGGTATCGTATGCTGGTGCACGGCCAGCAACAGAATAACAGCATGACTCTCACCTTTTATAGCCAATAAACAACTTCTGCCAGGTCATCACCTCCTCTGCAGCTGCTTTTATAAGCACCCCCTCGTAGACGTACGGCACGTATGTACATGTATTAGAAAGTTCTTTGATGCTGTGTTCGATTTATAAAATATTTTCGAAGCTTTTATTCGCGTCCTACCTACACAGAGTAAACGACCGTGTGGAATATAAAAAGAAAAAAGAAAAGTGCTTATTAAACGCATGGTTAACCGCAAATAATTTTATGCGTTCGGGTTGATATTTTATAGCAACAGGCCTCCTCATAATCTTCTTCTTCTTCTGCCTTCGCATTTGCGTGTAACATGTTCGTAAGGCAGTTTAAAGGTGAGCGCCCGGAGGTCTCTTCACCCCTAATAGAAGCGGACGACCCCGTTTTATTGCGAATAAAACAAAAACAATATCACTATTATATAAAACGGACTTAAAAAACCTGGAAAGGCAGATAAAATATTTCGACCGTAAAGAACCGTAAAGTCTGAGAGTATATAAAAAAAAAAAATAGAAAATAAATCTGATGCGGCCCTGTCATTCCGGATGGTGTGATTAAAAAGTGCTTCAGCGCCGCTCGATGAACCACTCACCCTTTTAGCATCATTAGCTTTGTATAAAGCGTTCTTTTTTTTTCAAATTAGTGGAACACCGATAAAATTAGTCAGTCAATTAGAGTTCCCCTTTCGTTTATCTATATTTTCGAAGTGGAACTGCCCCTTCCTCTCTGTTCCCCATCAACTTCCTCCTCCTAACCGTTTCGTTCTTAGGTAGGTTCTTTCTTGCACTTGCAATTTCCTGGTTCTTCATTCCTTTTTTGTCAATATCATAATTTCCTTGTTGCCATTCCTCAATTATCTGCGCGGCGTTTTGTTCTGATTGATTCTCCTGTATGATCTCAGTTTGATTCAACGATCTGTATACTACGCACTCATTTTAATCTTAAATTATTTTGTTTTCTTCTACGTCTTCTTCTTCCTTTAGGTGTACAATCTGCGACTGATTTTCATTTTTACTTCGGCGTTGTTATTTCGAAACTTCAAACAACAAAACCAAAAAAACAACAACAACAGGAACATAACTGTTTCCTAATAAATCGCGCGATTTTATTTATGCGCGTGTGTGCGAGCGCGGATTAACAAGCTGGAGTGTACCCCGAGCACAATATTTTGCCGGCAGAGCAAATATTTACTGTTCAGAATTACTAACGCTCATTGAAAATAATTAACCCGATTTAACAATGTAAATTAGAGCTATACATTACAGCGGACGCTTTAATTCTGTGCATGAAATCATAAATCTTTTCGGAAAAATGATCTATGACCGCCATAAATATTTTGCCGGCTCGGCCGCCTTTTCAGACGTATCAAATTGATGCGCCAGGTTTAAATTTCGTATTCGCGTTTGATTGACTTAATAATGATTACTTATTTGAAAAAGTGCCCCCGTTTAAGATAGGCAACCAATCAATCAAATAAGAAACTGCGTTGGTTAGTTTTAAAAGCACGTACAAGTAGAATGGGTTGCCTAGTTTTAGTTTTGTAAGGCGCTGACTGGCAATTTAAAATTTGTGTTTCTGCCGACTTGCTGCTTCAGTATTAATAAGTGCGATCGGGGGAACTCCTCGGAAACCACAATTGCAAAAGCCAGCAACGATTTTCTCTCTGTCTCTAGTAATTAACTGCAAAGTCAAACTTACGTTATTATTGCCTACTTCAACGAACTTCGGGGGGGAGGTCAAAGTTCTAATTAAAAAATGCCGGCCCGTGTTTTAATTAACACGAAATTAGCGAGCGCGAGCGTGTTCAGGTGGTGAAATTAGCTCATAGAATTAAGTAAATTATGAAAGCTAGCTCTGCTCTCTCCTCATTCCCATTATCGAGTAATTGGATTGCGAGTGGAGTGCATAAATATTTTAAAGCTTATTAAGCTCGCGAGTCAGCGTCTTGAAAACGCACCGGCTGTTACCGGGCGTTTACAATTCATAAATTTCGCCCTTAAACGTCGCGCAAGGCCCGTTTTGCATGCAACAATGGGAATAAAATCGATTAAGTAGTGCCCAAGGTGCCGTAAATTTTGACGACCTTATCCGAGTACGCGATGCAATTGCGAATTGAATTTATTATTTCCCGGACATTGTTTCGTTGCATTGTGTTCGTTGCGTCCTCCAGGAAACATTACCCGGGCATATTTCATTTTGGGGCGGCGTTGCAGTTTCAAAAATGAGGCGCAAATTGCTTACGTACTACATAGTCTGTCGAAGAAGCGTTATTTTAAATATTTCAGGCAATTTTCTGTTAGTTTTCAAACACATTTACATCCGCACCTCACACTTGGGAAAGTTTCCCAAGCCCTGGCGGTGCACTAAGAGCTTTATAAGATTATCATATTTTAACGCTAATAGGCGAAGCCAGATGAGGATTTTAAAGTTTCACCTGAAATGCCCTAAGTGGCACTTAAAGCCCGCATTGAGCCCGGCACGCTGCAACATCCTGCTGCAGGAGTTTGTGTTCGAGAAGTAATGATTAGTTCGAACCCGGTTCCACCTCATATTTTATGAAACGTGCATGAAATTCTGATCTTTTATTTACTCTATTGAATTTTTTTCTCGGCGAAAATCGTTTTTTTTTTTTCAAGTTCCAAGTTCACTCGACGATGTCTTGATGATATTTACGAATAACTTGTAATATATTCGTAAATATCACCAAAACATCGTCGACTGAACTTGGGACCAATAAACGAACCAGGTGCGATTAATATAAATAAAGAGTGCACTTAATATAAATAAAGAGTGTACTTAATAGAAGCACAGAGTGCACGTGAATACACAAGGGTACACTATTACAAAGAGCTTTTATAAATGGTGTATAATTAAAGCGGGGATGAAATAGTACCTTCGCAGCGACGTCCGTAAGGCAGGAAGCCGATTCCATGCTCGTCCAGTCGATAGGCTTAAATTAAAGCGTAAAGGTATTGTTACTTGCATTTCCTCAGGTATTCGTTACCATAAATAAGTATCGTGAACCGCACGAAAAATTGTCTAGGGGGAAAGTGGGTCGTTATAATGAATGATAGACGAATAAACTGAAGCAGGGACTTTTTAATGCTCGCTTTGTGTATAATAGAGGATTGTGCAGGTTTTATATAACGATTATCGAACTAAAACTTCTGTTGAGATATTCAATTCTCCCGCTTTCCGTCGCGCATCGCTCCGTACACTCCAGGGGGCGTTGATATGTACATAGGATGCGCATGAGTAGTTACTGTACAGTACAGCACTTAATATAAATGAAGAGTGTACTTAATTCAAGCACAGAGTGCACGTGAATACACAAGTGTACACTATTACAAAGAGCTTTTATAAATGGTGGATAAATAAAGCGAGGATGAAATAGTACCTTCGCATATTCGTCCATAGCCAGGAAGCCGATTACGTGCTTGTCCAGTCGATAGGCTTAAATTAAAGCGTAAAGGTATTGTTACTTGCATTTCCTCAGGCATTCGTTACCATAAATAAATATCGTGAACCACACAAAAAATTGTCTAGGGGGAAAGTGGGTCATTATAATGAATGATAGACGAATAAACTGAAGCAGGGACTTTTTAATCCTCGCTTTGTGTGTAATAGAGGATTGTGCAGGTTTTATATAACGATTATCGAACTAAAACCTCTGTTGATATATTCAATTCTCCCGCATTCCGTCGCGCATCGCTCCGTACACTCCAGTGGGCATTGATATGTACATAGGATGCGCATGAGTAGTTACAGTACAGTACAGCACTTAATATAAATAAAGAGTGTACTTAATTCAAGCACAGAGTGCACGTGAATACACAAGGGTGGTACACTATTACAAAGAGCTTTTATAAATGGTGGATAAATAAAGCGAGGATGAAATAGTACCTTCGCAGCGACGTCCATAAGCCAGGAAGCCGATTACGTGCTCGTCCAGTCGATAGGCTTAAATTAAAGCGTAAAGGTATTGTTACTTGCATTTCCTCAGGCATTCGTTACCATAAATAAGTATCGTGAACCGCACGAAAAATTGTCTAGGGGGAAAATGGGTCATTATAATAAATGATATGACGAATAAACTGAAGCAGGGACTTTTTAACCCTCGCTTTGTGTATAATAGAGGATTGTGCAGGTTTTATATAACGATTATCGAACTAAAACTTCTGTTGAGATATTCAATTCTCCCGCTTTCCGTCGCGCATCGCTCCGTACACTCCAGGGGGCGTTGATATGTACATAGGGTGCGCATGAGTAGTTACAGTACAGTACAGCACTTAATATAAATAAAGAGTGTACTTAATTCAAGCACAGAGTGCACGTGAATACACAAGGGTACACTATTACAAAGAGCTTTTATAAATGGTGTATAATTAAAGCGAGGATGAAATAGTACCTTCGCAGCGACGTCCGTAAGGCAGGAAGCCGATTCCATGCTCGTCCAGTCGATAGGGTTAAATTAAAGCGTAAAGGTATTGTTACTTGCACTTCCTCAGACATTCGTTACCATAAATAAATATCGTGAACCGCACGAAAAATTGTCTAGGGGGAAAATGGGTCATTATAATGAATGATATGACGAATAAACTGAAGCAGGGACTTTTTAACCCTCGCTTTGTGTATAATAGAGAATTGTGCAGGTTTTATATAACGATTATCGAACTAAAACTTCGGTCGAGATATTTAATTCTCCCGCTTTCCGTGGCGCATCGCTTTGTACACTCCAGAGGGCGTTGATACATAGAGTGTACATGAGTTGTGTATCATAGAGGATTGCGCAGGTTTTATATAACTATTATCGAACTAAAACTTCTGTTGAGATATTCAATTCTCCCGCTTTCCGTGGCGCATCGCTTTGTACACTCCAGATGGCGTTGATACATAGGGTGTACATGAGTTGTGTATAACAGAGGATTGCGCAGGTTTTATATGACGATTATCGAACTAAAACCTCTGTTGAGATATTTAATTCTCCCGCTTTCCGTGGCGCATCGCTTTGTACACTCCAGAGGGCGTTGATACATATAGTGCGCATGAGTAGTGTATAACAGAGGATTGCGCAGGTTTTATATAACGATTATCGAACTAAAACCTCTGTTGAGATATTTAATTCTCCCGCTTTCCGTGACGCATCGCTTTGTACACTCCAGAGGGCGTTGATACATAGAGTGCGCATGAGTTGTGTATAATAGAGGATTGCGCAGGTTTTATATAACGATTATCGAACTAAAACCTCTGTTGAAATACTCAATTCTCCAGCTTTCCGTCGGGCATCGCTCCGTACACTCCAGAGGGCGTTGATACATAGAAGTGCGCATGAGTAGTGTATAATAGAGGATTGCGCAGTTTTTATATAACGGTTATCGAATTAAAACCTCTGTTGAGATATTCAATTCTACCGCTTTCCATGGCGCATCGCTTTGTACACTCCAGAGGGCGTTGATACATAGAGTCTGCATGAGTTGTGTATAATAGAGGATTGCGCAGGTTTTGTATAACGATTATCGAACTAAAACCTCTGTTGAGATATTCAATTTTTCCGCTTTCCGTGGCGCATCGCTTTGTACACTCCAGAGGGCGTTGATACATAGAGTGCGCATGAGTTGTGTATAATAGATGATTGCGCAGGTTTTATATAACAATTATCGAACTAAAACTTTTGTTGAGATATTCAATTCTCCCGCTTTCCATGGCGCATCGCTTTGTACACTCCAGAGGGCGTTGATACATAGAGTGCGCATGAGTTGTGTATAATAGAGGATTGCGCAGTTTTTATATAACGATTATCGAACTAAACCCTCTGTTGAGATATTCAATTCTCCCGCTTTCCGTGACGCATCGCTTTGTACACTCCAGAGGGCGTTGATACATAGAGTGCGCATGAGTTGTGTATAATAGAGGATTGCGCAGGTTTTATATAACGATTATCGAACTAAAACCTCTGTTGAAATACTCAATTCTCCAGCTTTCCGTCGGGCATCGCTCCGTACACTCCAGAGGGCGTTGATACATAGAAGTGCGCATGAGTAGTGTATAATAGAGGATTGCGCAGTTTTTATATAACGGTTATCGAATTAAAACCTCTGTTGAGATATTCAATTCTACCGCTTTCCATGGCGCATCGCTTTGTACACTCCAGAGGGCGTTGATACATAGAGTCCGCATGAGTTGTGTATAATAGAGGATTGCGCAGGTTTTGTATAACGATTATCGAACTAAAACCTCTGTTGAGATATTCAATTTTTCCGCTTTCCGTGGCGCATCGCTTTGTACACTCCAGAGGGCGTTGATACATAGAGTGCGCCTGAGTTGTGTATAATAGATGATTGCACAGGTTTTATATAACAATTATCGAACTAAAACTTTTGTTGAGATATTCAATTCTCCCGCTTTCCATGGCGCATCGCTTTGTACACTCCAAAGGGCGTTGATACATAGAGTGCGCATGAGTTGTGTATAATAGAGGATTGCGCAGTTTTTATATAACGGTTATCGAACTAAAACTTCTGTTGAGATATTCAATTCTCCCGCTTTCCGCGGCGCATCGCTTTGTACACTCCAGAGGGCGTTGATACATAGAGTGTACATGAGTTGTGTATCATAGAGGATTGCGCAGGTTTTATATAACGATTATCGAACTAAAACTTCTGTTGAGATATTTAATTCTCCCGCTTTCCGTGGCGCATCGCTCCGTACACTCCAGAGGGCGTTGATACATAGAGTGCGCATGAGTAGTTGCAGTACAGTACGAAATGTAACGCGTTACACGCCATCATAGGTTTAAGGTATAGGTTATGTTTAAGTAAAGCAAGTCGTTCTTTTCAACTCCAACATACATCAACCTCAAACAGATGTAATCTCAATTTAAAATTATTCTAATAACAGTATTTCAAAAGCATGTTTCATAAGACATTTTATTTTAATTTTAAAACAAGTTGCTAGCTCTTGCTCTTGAAATAGGTAATAATAATAATAATTTTTGGTTGCTCGGATCGTATCGCTTTATCTGAGCAGGATTGAAGTACAAATCGAACCGTTTAAAACTCGAGAATAAAATTCATGCGTTCGGTTGTTTGTTTTTGCGACGCGCAAGCACATGAAAAGCAAAAAGAATTCATGGCGAAAAGAACGCGCGTTATTTGAGGGGGCGAAAGAATACCCCGTGTAAATTAAAATTTCAAATGAGTGTAATCTGTCACACGCCGAAGTAGGAATCAAGTTCGTATCGATCCGTGGGGGGGCTCTTGTTACGTCGTTCGCCACGAGTTGATAAAAGGAGTCTGTAAACATCCTACACAAGCACGCGGGCAAGCAAAAGAAGCTCGCGGCGAAATGGAACGAGAAGCGTTTATGGGAATGTGGGCGAGAGATCTGATTTCAAAAAAAAAAAAAAAAAAAGAAAATCTGTTTGTGCCATTCATTCGTCCAATTACGTCCGGAGAAATCTTCTCTGGTTGCTTGCTGTGCTTGACGTTGTTGTTGCATGTGTGCGCGATGATAACATGCATAAAACATAAGTTGTAAGGCAAACTTCATCCCCCATAACATAAATTTGTCTCTTAAGTTTTTGTGTGGAAAACGCCATGAGCTTGCAGTAAATTACAGCTCTCGAGCGACGCGACGCGACGTTTCATATAAAACGGACGAGGGAAAAGGAAAAACTAAAATACTTCATTTCCGGGAGATGGAGAGAAGGGGTGGCCTACACATTAGAGCCCTCGGCAGACATAATAAATTAAATTAAAATTAAGAAGTACACCTGTCTTGCATTCAGGTAAGGTACTCAAAACCAAAACGTATTGCGTTTTCGTATTTCGTATTTTTTTTTTTTTTTGAAAGCCTTACTCTCTCAACTTTCCTGCGTTATTTCAAGCCATCAAGGGTGATATAAGTCGCCTTTTTCGTAAGCGATACTGAAAGAAGTGATATCCGATGTTATTTTGTTATATTCCCCGAGGGCGTTTTTCTTTGAATACAGAACGACGTTGGTTTTATTTTCCTAAAGAAAAAGTTTAGCTCGCGCATGACACTTTCACGTAACATTTCCGATGAACGCACGAGTGAATATATGTTTTTCTTTTTTTTTTTTTTTCTTAAACTAACATCAAAATAATCATGGGCTGATTTGATTTTGAGAATAAACAGAGAGTTTTCATCGTTGGTTGATTGTATTCTACGTGACCTGAAGTTCTGCCTGACGGTTACATAAACAACTACCGACACACATGTTTTTGGGTTTGGCGGCAATGCCATGGTTCAAAAACGTTTTTTTTTTTAATTGCAATAGTGTCATGTTTGAAAAATTATTAGCTAAATTCATTTTTCATTCTTGGAGTTACACAAAATTCAACACGTGTACCGTTACGTTGAATACCAACGTTGGGATTCAACCTGTTGCATAAAATAAATAAACAACCGTAACATGTGTACATAGGGCGAGCCATAGTAGTTCCTGCTGGATTTTCAGTAGTTAATTAGTTGTTGTCACCAAGGGACACAGCGCGATACCAACGGCAGCTTTCTACAGTCGGAGAGGGCGTGGAGTAAAAGAGGAAATCCAAAAAGAAACAGTATATTGAATTTAATTAACTGGGAGGCTCCAACTGAAGAATGCAGACAACAGCATCAACTATAATTCCAAAGCAAAATTAACTCCAGTTTCAAAAAGGCGGAAAATGTCCAAGACAACCGAATTCAATGTCAGAATAAAAACAATTTACGGCAAATAGCAACAAGACGTTAACGTTAAAGTTTGGTTCAAAGTATTTCATCGATTGATCTTAAATATTTCAAAATACAAAATGGTTTGTACGTTCGGAAATCTCCTGTCGTCTCACAATAACCCGTGTAACAAAAAAAAAGAAAATCTAGTAACTGTATTGACTCAAACGTTAACAGAAGCAGTAAAGTTACCATTGACGATTGTTATCGAGGAAAAATTAATTAGTGACTTTAAGAAAAAAAAAGAATTGTATTGATTATATTAAATTGTCTGACGCAAGGGCGAGAGACGTAAACTAGGGAATCAAAGTTGCACGTAAGTTGAAAGGACAAAGAAAGGTATCCCGGATGTGTGTTGCGACAATCAAGCGAAGTGACGAAGAAAAAGGTGCAAACGGTTACCTTATACGACAAAACCTGCAGTGGTAGTCAACGATTCAATCCGGAAGCTCCTTCGAGAGTCCTCTCCGGAGTACGACACCAGCCTTCCGGAGGAAAAACGAGGCGTGAACGGAGTTCGATATTCCGCTTCAACTAGAAAAACTTCCTTGTCGGGACGAGCGACCGTTTCATCAGGAAGTGTAATAGTACTGACATAATCGGAAATGGGATACGACTTGTCTACAAGGACATCAGAAATGTTAAGTAAAAATTCCAAAAGAAAAAGAGAATGAACTCACCAAGTCAGCCCGAATAGTAATAAACGACTGACCTCGACCCCAAAGAAGTATTGCTCAAGCGAAGAAAACAATTCGCCCTTGGGGAAGAAAAGGTTACGTCAATCAAAATAGGTTAACACCTGTTAGCTTCTGCACGAGCAAACTCTAATGTGGACGTGGACGTGTGCCCCTTACCAGAAAAAGTTTTACACTGAAACGAGGGCTAAATGAACGTGCGGAGTCGAGAGGAAGTCAGGGCTGCTAATAGTCTAACAGAAATATTTGCAACAAATACAAGCGACTTCGACCGTAACAGAGTTGAAAATTGATGGCACAACTGAAGATGAAACATGGCAACGCGTTAAACAAAAAATTTACAGAGACGTTTTGGTCGAAGATTCCATGACGCGGGTAAAATAGAGGAGAGTGCAACTCGCTCAGTAGAAGCAGCAAATAAGTTAGAAGCCAACCTAAGTAATCAAAGAGCGATAGGTTTCAAAAAAGAGCAAAAATTCTAGTAGAATGTGCAGCAGCAAAAAAAAACTAGGAGAAATGGACGGGTTTAGGTGACATGCAGCTGAAGCAATCTGGGTCCGTAACAATTGCTCCTCATTAAGATACGATTTCTTCTGAGTCTCTAAGTGATTTAAAGACCTAGAAGATATCACATCTGACAGAAAATTCAAAATTCCATTTCTTAATAACTCAGAAAAAAAAGCGTGTAAAGGACAGTCTTTAGAGTGGTGGCTACCGCAAGTTGTGGAATTCAGATTAAGAAATGGAGGGGTTTAGGAGTCATGCAGCTGAAGCAATCTGAGCCCGTAACAGTACCTTTAGGTTGAATTGACAAGATTGTTTAGTTACCATTTCACAAGTACGGTCATCGACACAAGCTTAATTTTTCTGGCATGAATTACCGACGTCTGCTTGGCTCGCAGCTTACAGTTCTTTACGATCAAATAAACTTACACAAAATTAACGTTTTAGTACAGGGAATTCCATGCTGACAAACGAAAACCAAGTCAGCAGATGATATTTTTTTAGGCAGCAGGAAAGCCATTCGTTCATTGGTTGCTACGTCATATGAAAACCCAATAAAATTATAAAAATATATTTGAGGCATGTTAGAAATAAACTCTTTATTTATTTGAAAGTAGGTAAGCAAGTTGTTTGTGTAGTATAAATAGATCCATTCACTTGATGAAATTCTGTTAAATCTCTAAGTGCGGTGCGGTTATATTTGGGGGAGGAATTCAATTTTCTGCGAAGCGGTTCTATTAAACTTAGCTGGAGAGATGGTTTTCATCTCATTTTCCGAATTTTTGCGGAAATTATCTCCGGCTGACTTAATATGTAGATTCCGTTCTAGGTTTTCCAGCGAAATGTAATTAAAATTAACTCACCAAGTCAGCCCGAATCAGTAATAAACGACTGACCTTGACACCAAATAAGTATTGCTCAAGCGAAGAAAACAATTCGCCCTTGGAGAACAAAGATTACGTCAATGAAAATAGGTTAACACCTGTTAGCTTCTGCACGAGCAAACTCTAATGGTGGACGTGGACTGTGCCCCTTACCAGAAAAAAAGTTTTACACTGAAACGAGGGCTAAATGAACGTGCGGAGTCGAGAGGAAGTCAGGGCTGCTAATAGTCTAACAGAAATATTTACAACAAATACAAGCGACTTCGACCGTAACAGAGTTGAAAATTGGTGGAAAAACTGAAGATGAAACGTGGCAACGCGTTAAACAAAAAATTTACAGAGACGTTTTGGTCGAAAGTTCGAAGACGCGGATAAAATAGAGAAGAGTGTAACTCGCTCAGCAAAAGCAGCAAATAAGTTAGAAGCCAACCTAAGTAATCAAAGAGCGATAGGTTTCAAAAAAGAGCAAAAATTCTGGTCGAATGTGCAGCAGCAAAAAAAAACTAGGAGAGAAATGGACGGGTTTAGGTGACATGCAGCTGAAGCAATCTGGGTCCGTAACAATTGCTCCTCATTAAGACACGATTTCTTCTGAGTCTCTAAGTGATTTAAAGACCTAGAAGATATCATATCTGACAGAAAATTCAAAATCCCGTTTCTTAATAACTCAGAAAAAAAAAGCGTGTAAAGGACAGTCTTTAGAGTGGTGGCTACCGCAAGTTGTGGAATTCTGATTAATAAATGTAGGGATTTAGGAGTCATGCAGCTGAAGCAATCTGGGCCCGTAACAGTACCTTTAGATTTAATTAACAAAATTGTTTTGTTAGCATTCCACAAGTGCAGTCATCAGCACAGGCTTAATTAGTCTGGAATGAATTACCGTCGTCTGCTTAGCTCGCATTTTAAAGTTCTTTTCGATCAAAGGAACTTATATAAAATTAACATTTTAGTACAGGGAATTTCATGCTGACAAATGAAAACCAAGTCAGCAGATGATATTTTTTTAGCCAGCAGGAAAACCATTCGTTCATTGGTTGTTACGTCATACGAAAACCCAATAAAATTATAAAAATATATTTGAGGCATATTAGAAATAAACTCTTTATTTATTTGAAAGTAGGTAAGCGAGTTGTTTGTGTAGTATAAATAAATCCATTCACTTGATGAAATTCTGTTGAATCTCTAAGTGCGGTGCAGTTATGTTTGGGGGGAGGAATTCAATTTTCTGCGAAGCGGTTCTATTAAACTTAGCTGGAGAGATGGCTTTCATCTCGTTTTCCGAATTTTTGCGGAAATTATCTCCGGCTGACTTAATATGTAGATTCCGTTCTAGGTTTTCCAGCGAAATGTAATTAAAATTAATGGGCTCGCTTCTGCATGGCGTGACGATGAACGGCGGCGTCACGTCATTTACACTTTTAATACACGTGTAGTGTACAGGAACACGATATTTTTGAGTTCCTGCACAAAATAAATCCGACGTGACGCGCCGCAAGAAGAATTTATTAACCGATTGGTCAAATTCTGAATGTGGGGTTATCCGGCAGGGCATGAATAATTCATAAAAAGCTCAGCCCCCCCAAATAAAACTTTGCATAGTAATGGCCTGTAGGATTATATTAACTTTTAATGAATTTTGTTCAAAGTGAGTTCGCAAAATTAAGAAAAGTCGACCATGAATATTTATGTAGAGCTTTATGTAGATTTCGATTTTTCTAATTTCACATTAAGGCGCGAGTGGGGGACTGAGGGGGGGTGGAGGGGACGACACGCTCACATTAATTGAATAGAAAAACGAACTTAGCATGCCCGGGTACCTACGTTTGAACACAAGTCACGTATTTCATTTAAATGGAGTGTTGAGTGAAGACATAAACAAGCGACCCTCTGAAATTATTCAAGACCGCATTATTTATTACGTTACAACAAATTCGAATCTACTTAAATATTGAAGATTTAGATTTTGATTGCTTATTTTTATAAGTCAGACGTGGCATTCCCAACCGTGCGCCTCGAACACGAAGCTCAGCTCAGCTCACAGACTGGGGGGGAAGTCCCCCAACAACACAAAAAAAAGTAATTTAAAATTGGTAGTTAAGTCGTCTACGTGTTTACTTGAATTTAGCACGATTTAGCGCGACTTTAATTAAGATGCCGCAAACAACACGCCGAATTCTTTAGCCGCCTTCAATCTTCGGCTTTATTTAACGTAAGAATTTGCCAGCTCGAAGAACAAAGGGTGCAAGTTTAATTAATCTTATGCAAGAAATGTAGTATAAAGTCTGGGCTCGATTCGCTGCGTAGCAGGGGATTTTTAAAGCTTGAAAACTCCATCATCTTCTGCACACTTCAGTGATACTCCTATAAAATACAGATCACTTAATTAATTGGAAGGATATTTTTAGAAAAGAAGGAGGTACAGATGAGCGCTCGCACATGACGCAAAACGTGTGCGGGCTCATATGTTCTCCTAACTACCACACGACAGGGGGTAAATAATGAAATTACTTAACACACAGCTTTAGTATTACTCGATCAGTATTATGCATTAGTCACAAAAAATAAAATAAATGTCCTAGCTACTCAATTTAACGCCGTCAGCCTTGTCTGTCTCAATTTCCCGAACCCGTGTAAAGGCGAGTTAATACAAAAGCGCAGCGGAATTAAAACGTTACCGAACAGAAAAGGGCTTAAAGAAATGACTCGCCGCTGCACAATGAAAACGCTCGCGAGAAACAAGAGGAGGAAAAAAAGCACGAGCATGTCGGCGAGCGAAACGAAAGAAAACCGTTACAAGAAGCTTTTCACATAAAACTTCTTGCCCATAGCTCGAGATTAAATTCTCCTCTTGAAGTTATCTATCTTCAACAACGCTCTGGTAGCACCAGATTGAAAAAAAAATGATACATACACTTACGAGAGAAATATTAAAAATGTTTTCCCCCCGGGAGTGTGAGTGAAAACAACCGCCCCCTTCAGGTTAATGTCAGTTCCGTTGAGGCGCGAAATAACGTCCGGATATTGACCTCCCTAAAAACATGGGGGACGTCAAAACATCTGACAGCTGCTACTCTCCACTTAATAAATAAAAAGTAACATCATGTCCTTGCCGCTTTTATTATACTTAAAGTATCACGCTGGCAACCAACATCTTTAGGGTTCAAGTTTTATTTTCAAATAATTTCAAAATTGCTTAAAGATACATTTCACAGGACACTTCGTTTTGCCTAGTTCCTAATTTTAAGGGGTTTTGATTTAAAATGTGGACCCCCTGTATATAGAAAACTATTTTACGACGCAAATAAATCCGGACATTAAATTAGTGCCTTAAATAAATCAAATCAAAAATGGTTTTTTCCTAACACGCAAAGTATAATAAGTAGACGTTATTGTTTAAGACTTGGAAAATGGTATACGGGGGGGGGGGGGGTCTTTAATTAAATGCGGCAGATAAGAAAATTCTATAGCTCAACATACACTCAACTTAAATTCTTTAAAAAATCCTTCCCGGCTTCATTTCGTGGTTATTCAATTTGTTTTAACTTATCAATAACCATTAAGAAATTAAAAATAGTAACGGCGAAATTAAAAGTCAAATAGAGGTCGGAGGACGTCGCCGATAGAAATCTTCTTTTATTCTAAGTAGTCGATGCTTAAAAAAAAACATGTTGGGAATCCCTGGCTCAGATCGCAGCTTTACAAGAAGGGTATTTCAACGATGTTAGCAGTCGCTGGTATTGTCCTTCGTTAGACCTCAAGAACATTTGGCTTCCTTTCTGTTATCTGCTTTAGTTCCCGTTCTTTAAATCCGTCCACATTTTCCAGGTCCCTTTCGATCTGCTTTGGTTCTCGCTTCTTCCTTCGTTAGGCCTTCATATCATTTCAATTCCTTTGTGTTTTTAGCTCTTTAAACCCATCCACTCTTTCCAGGTGGTTTTCCATCTTCTCCAGCCCCATCTCTTTTATAGTCTACCTTTTTTCCTTTTAGTTTCCTGCTTGCGATACTTTTCCCACTCTTTCCTCTGGTCTTGCCACGTTTTTTCCAGTATTTGGTTTCAAAAATTTGCTCCAATTCCATATCTATTTTGTAGTATGTCTTCAGTTTGTCAATGTTTGCCTTGTACGTTTGTCCAAAATTTGCTTCCTTTTCACTTTTTGACTTCAATTCAAACTTTTCCTGGTCTCCTCTGGCCTGGCCCATCATTTCTGTAATCTACTTTTTTTCTTCAATCCCTTGTACAGTTCCTTTCTGTCACTTGATTGAGAAGTAAAGCATTTTTGTGTTTTTCTGCCCGTGTTTGGTTTCAAAAATTTGCTCCAATTCCATATCTATTCCATGTCTTCAGTTTATCAATGTTTGCCTTCTGAGTTTGTCCAAAATTTGCTTCCTTTTCACTATTTGGCTTCAATTCAAACTTTTCCTGGTCTCCTCTGGCCTGGCCCATCATTTCTGTAATCTACTTTTTATCTTTAATCCGTTGTACAGTTCCTTTCTGTTATTTGATTGAGAAGCAAAACATTGTTGTGTTTTTTGGCCTGTGTTTGGTTTCAAAAATTTGCTCCAATTCCATATCTATTCTGTGTCTTCAGTTCGTCAATGTTTGCCTTCTGAGTTTGTCCAAAATTTGCTTTCTTTTCACTTTTTGGCTTCAATTCAAAATTTTCCTGGTCTCCTCTGGCCCGGCCCATCATTTCTGTAATCTATTTTTTTTTTTCTTTAATCCGTTGTACAGTTCCTTTCTGTCATTTGATTGAGAAACAAAGCATTGTTGTGTTTTTTTGCCCGTGTTTGGTTTCAAAAATTTGCTCCAATTCCATATCTATTCCATGTCTTCAGTTTATCAATGTTTGCCTTCTGAGTTTGTCCAAAATGTGCTTCCTTTTCACTTTTTGGCTTCAATTCAAACTTTTCCAGGTCTTCTCTGGCCTGGTCCATCATTTCTGTAATCTACTTTTTTTCTTTAATCCGTTGTACATCTCCTTTCTGTCGTTTGATTGAGAAGCAAAACATTGTTGTGTTTTTTTGCCCGTGTTCGGTTTCAAAAATTTGCTCCAATTCCATATCTATTCTATGTCTTCAGTTCGGCAATGTTTGCCTTCTGATTTGTCCAAAATTTGCTTCCTTTTCACTATTTGGCTTCAATTCAGACTTTTCCTGGTCTCCTCTGGCCTGGCCCATCAGTTCTGTAATCTACTTTTTATCTTTAATCCGTTGTACAGTTCCTTTCTGTTATTTGATTGAGAAGCAAAACATTGTTGTGTTTTTTGGCCTGTGTTTGGTTTCAAAAATTTGCTCCAATTCCATATCTATTCTGTGTCTTCAGTTCGTCAATGTTTACCTTCTGAGTTTGTCCAAAATTTGCTTCCTTTTCACTTTTTGGCTTCAATTCAAACTTTTCCTGGTCTCCTCTGGCCTGGCCCATCATTTCTGTAATCTACTTTTTTTCTTTAATCCGTTGTACAGCTCCTTTCTGTCATTTGATTGAGAAACAAAGCATTGTTGTGTTTTTTTGCCCGTGTTTGGTTTCAAAAATTTCCTCCAATTCCATATCTATTCTATGTCTTCAGTTTATCAATGTTTGCCTTCTGAGTTTGTCCAATATTTGCTTCCTTTTCACTTTTTGGCTTCAATTCAAACTTTTCCTGGTCTCCTCTGGCCTGGCCCATCATTTCTGTAATCTACTTTTTTTTATTTAATCTATTAGACAGTTCCTTTATGTCATGTGATTGAGAAGCAAAGAGCTCTTTTGATCGTTTCTAACCATCCTAATTTATTTTTGTCTTTTCTTACCAGCGGTTTACCTTCGTTTTGCTGGACTTTTGAATTTTTTTCCCAAAGAATCGTTCCAATTCCTTCTTCACTGATTACCTTACACATTTAGTTCGTCCATAATTTTCTTAACAGCTTCAGTGTCAATCCAACTCTAGCCATCTCCTTTCTGGCATTCTCTTTGTCTTGCCGGAATCGTTGAGTATCGTGGCCGCTTTCTATCTTCTTTCAGTTCAGGTCAGGTTTAAAACTCTTTTCTCTCACATGACAATAAATTTGTAAAATGTTCCAAAATATACGATTAAGTTGATTCCTTTCACGAATTGCCAATTTATTTTTTTATTTACATATCTCTAATCAATTTTCTTGGATATTTAATACGTGTACACAAAAGAAACACATGGAGGATTGATTGCAGAGCAAGAATTTCACAATAAAGAGAAATAAACCACTTTTTAACGAGGAACGCGACGCCTAAATTTGTCAAGAGACTTTACTCGAGGAACTAGGAAGACTTACTCGTTGTAAACTCCACCTCCCCCTACTTAAGCATCATTCTCTGCCAGATTGCTGCGCAAGTGATGAACATTGGATGTTGTATTTACTATGCAAAAATTACCCTTAATTGAGTGAGCAGAAATTAGGTGTAATATCGCGGCTTCCACCAGACTCGATCGATCTCATTCTCTTGACGAAAGGGTGCTGCGTCGTGTGCAAAATCCTAAGAAATGCTGAGTCTTGCTACTTAACCCTGACCTTGTACGGTTTTTACTTGAACATCATACTCGTATTATTTAAGCGCAAAATGATTTTTAGAAAAACATTGCGCACCAGTGAATATCTGAACCTTTACACACAATGAAACTCATAGACCTCGGTTTGAGCGTAAAACATCCCCCGCTTAAAGTGCCCGTAATTGCGGGAATGTTCAAGCTTCATATTCGTAAATCTCGCGGCGACCGCTCTTCAAGATTACCATCACTCATCCTTCTTCCTTCTCGCGTAATAAAGTGCAGCCGAAAGACGTTTCGAGTGATTACATAGAAAACGCGTCCAAGTTTCCATAAAACGCTTTCCGCGAGCTTTTAAATAGCAAGAGAGCAAGCAAGCAACCAAGATATGCAGGCGAATCGCTTTTAATAATTCGCAAGACGTTTTACGCAAACGCGAGTAATTTTAAAAATTAAATTCCTGACTGTTAATAATAAATCGTGAATAATTATTGTTGATTTTGCTCACATATACTTGTATATTATTAATTTAATTATTGTAATTTGTACTTGTACGTTAAAAAAATAGTGGAGTATAAAATATTAAATGGGGTATGTACTACTCTGGAATTTTTGTAGGTAGAAAAGAGATGGGGGAGTGAAAACTATTAAAACTTCCACCTTAATGTAGCAAGTATTCAATTTATGTTGTTTTTAGCGGACACAAGTTCACCCCGACAGGAACAGATACCTGATGATAAACGATTTTGCTCGCGACCAAAACCGAATCCTCATCTGGGTCGGCTACTCCAGGCCAGGATTAGGGCGCTGCAGGAGCAATTAACTTATCTTGCTGCTTTTCCTGTTAAGGCTTTGTCCTCCCAATTAATAGCGAGTAGGTAGTTTAAAATTGCGCTGCATTGCCTGCTAACTCGGGGGGGCCCACAATTTATCAAGTTGGTAATGATTGTTTTCTGAAACTAATGGTGGTCGCACTGAAAAACTCCCGCGCAACTTTTTAAAAGCCTATTAATTATGCATTTCAGAAAACGAGTGGACGTCAAACAAAAGAGCCACTTACTTGTAAATTATACTGTATTTAATGCGACAACTCTCGAGAGTTTTAACGCGCTGCTTAACTTTCCATGCCATAACGTTATTGTCGTTTTTCGAACATTTTTTTTTCTTAAATTTTGCGCACGCATGTGTGCGAGAGAGAGTTTTTTTTTTTGTAAATCGAAGGTCCTGTTTGCGTTTGATGTTTTTTCAAGTTCGATTTTCCGTTCGCATTTATAACGTGGGGTTTCTGCAAGGAATTCTATTAGCCAATAGAAATATGTGCGGACAAATCTGGCTCCCTTTGTTTCCATTCCGCTCGATTAAGCGCTGCCCTCCCCCGGCATTGATGTGTTGCGATCTGGACCACTAACCTCTTCTATAAACCGTAAAATTTTGGAAAGAGCGTCACGCTTGCTTGGACAGGTGACGAGAGTACAAATATTTGCATTGGTTTATGTATCTAATCGAGACCATTTGACAGTTCTGTACTGTAAATGGCTCGGTTAACTTACACCGGTCTCGGTTAGGATGGATCTGTGCTTGTTAAAAAAAGAAAACAAATCGTTTTCTCTACGTTTATAGGTTGATGAAACTCGTTTACGAGAAGATCACTGCAGTGCAATCCAAATCATAATATTATTAAGGTCTGCATTACATGAAGAGCGTTGTTTATAAAGTATGCACTCTCTTTAGTTTTTGGATTTGTATCTCCTAGCCTGCGAACTTAGGTATCCTTAGATGGCCGTGCTAATGGAAATCCATTTTTCAAATAAACAAACTTCTCCGCCTTCGCCTTTCTGTTTTGAGCTCTAGTTCTTTGCCTTTCTCATTTGTCTTCTCATTTATTACTTCTCGTCCCCCAACAATTGCATGTTACTACTGCGCGGACGACCTGCATGTTACAACTACGCGGACGACCTGCGTGTTACAACTACGCGGTCGACCTGCAAGTTACTACTACGCGGATATTTTTATTTCCTCTTTCCTCGTTAGCTAACAGCTGGAACTTTCTTTCTCAGCAGTGTCGTCGCAGATTGTAACCCTGTTTGTTCTCTTCTTGTATTTCAACGACGCTTGTTGTATTAATTGTCTTTAGGTCGATTTCAGCGGTTCTGTCTTTCCCATTTGTATTTCGTTACTGCATTGGTCTTCTCATTCGTTGTTGCTCTTCATTCAGCAATCCGTAAGCTCAACTTTTTCTGTTGCTTCCTCCCTCATTTGCTTAACACCTGTAACTTCTTTCTTATGAATTATCAAACTGGTGGTTTTTGGTCATTTCGTCGTCGCATATTGTAACTTCTTCTTGTATTGCAAGGACGCATTGCTTGGCTGGTTGTGTTAGTTGTCTTTAGGCCGATACCTTTAGAATTCCTCTTCCAAAACCTCTTTTCATTTTAAATCATATTTTAGATGCATTCGTATACTCCAGGAAGAAGTTCAAAAAGAATAGTTCCTATTCTTCTGCAATGATTCATCGATTAACCATTTCACATCACCAATTATGTCTTCGTTAAATTTCTGAGACCGTCCTTAAAGCAACACGCCTTCTGTCTTTTCGTCTTCGTCTTACTTCTTTTTCAGCGCGACGCTCTCTGCGTCGTCATCTTCGGCAATACGTCTTCAACTTTTGCATTCCACTTTTCCAAATCACAGCATCGACCAGTTTTGCTTCCAACCAGGTTCTATTCTGGTTCTAACTTGGTTTTACCCCCAAGAACACTGACGTTTAAAATAAGGCAGGCGGCGTCAGTTCTGAAGATGCTCCAAAATCGCGGGCAGAAACAGAAAGACGCAGACAGAAGATCGCAGAAACAGTGATGAGATATCTTGGGGAAGGTAGATTGAGAATGCAGAAGATCAAGAACAATGTATTCAAGGAGAACGTAGACACAAAACCAATGGACCAACTAACAGAAAAAAAATCAGCTAAGATAATTTGGGCATTTTGAAAGAATAGATCAAACGAGTGTAACAAGCAAAACACGTGAAGCCAGAATAACGGAAAGAAGAGAAGAGGAAGACCAAGGAGATAAAACCAGCAGGAAAAAATCGGCTGGGATGGATGGCTTTGGGGATTTCGAAAGAATAGACATAAGTGTGTAGCAAGTGATGCCAGAAGAGTAAAAAGAAAAGAAGAAGAAGACACCGAGGAGAGCATGGGAGGAGGAAGGAATTATAAATGCAGCTGGGAAAAGAAGAGAAGAGACATGGAATAGAAGAAAATGGGGAACATGTTTGGATGAGAGGTCCGAAAACTGCCCAAACTCACCCCAAACATTACTATCGTGGGGACAGATGATGGATTATGGCAGTTTATTTGCGCTTTGTTCTACAAAAGAAACAGTCGTGCCCTTAGCATGATTTTCTTGACCCAATTATGCTAAGATGGCAAGATGACAATCCAGTGCCCATTTTAAGCAGCAGCTTAAATCGAACTGGGACGACCAAAAAATGAATGACCATCAAACTAGAAGAATTCAACTCACGAAGCTATTACATCCTCAATCTTTTCTATTTAATTCCAATCCAACTGGTCTAAGTATCACTTTGATGACGTGATAACATATTTTAGATTTAGCATCGCTTCCGTCTGCCAATGTTTTAGAATAGATCATGCGCCATTTGCGTTCGTAACGTAGCTTTGAATTCTACTTCCAATTGTCCTTCCTTCTAATGTCTTGGTTCTCTGCATTGGGAAAAGAACTTCCTGGCACTTACCCCCTGTCTGTTTTTTCATTAAAAAAAAAATTGAATACAGCCGATTTCATCTAATTTTTCTTATTTTTGTTTCCGAATTAATCGTAGTTATTAATTAATCATTTGGGAAAAAAAACTCCACTGGTGATCAGTTAATTAATCCTGTCCAGTTTTTTATGTTTTCATTTACGTTCTGCTGGTCGCAGACGATGCACGCCTTTATGCATCGACAATCAATAAGACGCGTGTTATCTTCCTTTAATTAATACTCGGTTTTGCTAACGATTAATATTGTAAAGGGACGGGATAAGTTCATGGTACACATAATCTTGGATAATAGACTTTCGAGCTCTTGCGTCCAAGGATATTAACAACATACAAGCATTTGCGGAAATCAACAACTTCATTTCTGTATAAGTACGTCGTTAACAGGAATTAACAATTCACCCTGGATGTAAGAAAAAAATGTAGATCAGGTATAATCGATCCTGATTTAAAATTAAAATTTGTTTGACCGGTTGCTTCGAGATCGTCTCATCGTATCCATTTGGATATCGATTAAACATTATAAGGCTATTCCTCCACGTCGCTGTGCAGAATTCAAATATTCTGCTAACGCCGGAATTCAATAAAATGAATTTCTTCTCGCAGGAATTTAGGAATATATACGACCGTACTAGTCGAAATCACAAACTTGTTTTCAACTTGCTCTTTAATAGTGAGTGAATAATTTTACTAAACTATCCGCCCGCCATTTTGTTTACCCGACTAAAATCAATTTAAATAAATCCTTAGCGTTATCAGATCATACAATTATACGGTGGGTAGGTGGACGTTCCCATTAAGGCCAAACAATAATTTGCATGCGAAAGGAGTGACGAGTAAATCCTGATTTAAATATAACCATCCACACAAGGATATACTTGTTATTGCAATATAATCCCTTCCGAAATTAGCTCGGGGGTATTTGGGTGAAACGACGTGAAAAGTAAGGGATTCCCGTATTTGCATACTGTCCGTTTCGCAAAAGGCGATCAATCTGTATCACCACTAAATGGAAGAGGCTTACAATCTTTCCCTTTTTATTACCCATTCTCCCAACCTACTCGTTATTATTCAAATTTCCTCCTCTTTCGTTTGTGCCGCCCCGTGTTGTTACCCAGAGTCGTACGCATGAAATATTTAAGACAGAGCAAAAAGTAGGTACGTGAAAAATTCACTCCAACTTGCATTTAAATCGCTAAATTAACATGTACGAGTTTATATAATAAGCATGATACGGCTGTCAAGAATGTAATTATAAACTTGATATACACACGGTGTTACTGCCCTCTTGGAACCATATTTTTTCATTACCCCCGTAACGATTACGCTAATTTACACTCGAAGTTTTAATTAAAGTAAACTGGGCGCCGCTGTCCCAGGTTTTAGGGGCGCTGCCCCGGATCCTAAAACGTAGTCGCTCCGGTAATGAAAACGAACTAACTTCAAGTGAAAATAAATATAAAACTCGCACTTGTACATACATGCATGTATGTACATGTACAAGCCCATAAACGTGAGTGAGCACCGACGTTATCGTCCGCTTGAACGTCAAAAACATTCCAGAGTTTTTGTACACGGACAGGAATGAAAGCGTTGTTTATTCGTGCGTTTAATTTTTAAATTTAATAAACATAGAAGTGGCAATCACGTTCTGAAATTAATGTGTGCGTGTGTGTGTATAAAATTGTTTGATGATTTGTGACCCATTTGAAATGCGCGCATTCAATCGACTGTGGTTGGGGAATTTATTTTTTAGAATTAAATGCAATGGCCGTTTAGATATGCCAATATAAACAAACATCCGCACGCGTAAAAGACCGCCTCGCCTGTAGTATAGGCAACTCAAATCGCTTCCGTGACTTAATTGAGCATAACCGCCAGGAGGAATCGTATTAGATGGAGGGAGAGTGGAGAGTCATCATCATAAATTGTTCTAAATGTTAAAACAGAAAAATTAAATATTAAGTATCAACAGAAAAATTAAGTATTAAGTTTGTAGATTCAAATTGATTGAATTCCCCCCTGGGAATCGTCTATTTTTTACTTTTCCATCCCTGTCAATCATTGAAAGAGATGACCACAGTTTTAGATGTGTGCAAATTTATTTTCTATGTATCATACGTCATTTATGGACCCCCCCTCCGAAATAATCCAACCAACAAACGAAGAGAAATCAGTAGGTGATCGTAAATCTAATAAATCCATCCCGACGACGGATTTCGGCGATTGACCCTTTCGCCGCATCGCCCAAATTCATTTTACATACATTCTCAGAAGAACACGCAAGCTCCTCATAATCCGATACAAGATAACATTAAGGAAAATGAAAGGCCGCGAGAGGAATGATGAAACGACCGGCGCCCGGAACAGATGTAATGGGCAATAAAAAGCGAGAATTTCTTGTTATTTGCCTCGCCATGGCCATACTTTTACGAATTGCATGAATTACAGTTGTAAGAAAAATGTTACGCACGAGCAGAAAATGTTTTTTTTTTGCGTGTAGAGATCTCGTGACTTAAGAGGAGCTCGTCACGTGATCTGCGCTGCGCGCGCAGGCAATCAAGCTCCGCCCACAGGTTCTTCTCTCGTTGCGAGATCTCTACAATTCTGCAGACTTTTTTATGTTCAATAACATCCATTCTGAACAAGAGAAAAAAATGCAAAGCTTTTCTTTGTTGATTTTAATGAAGTTGAAGATATAGTATACGTTTGTTTTATAATCAATAAGAGACAAATACTTTGTTAGATGCTTCGAAAACGCTATGCATAATGAATTGCTACCCAAAGGAGTCTGAACCAACGAAAAAGCAAGCACACGATTTCATCCCCCCGATCTTGCGAGGGCTTCGCGCAAGTAAAATACGCGAGAAACTTTGAAAGGAAATACTTTATTATTGTAAATATTGATTTAAAAATTGGGGAAGGCAGTCTCTGCGGGTTGACACAATGGAATTTCGTACAGCCGTATGCTAATATTGTTTCCTCTCTTTTCCCTCTGTGTGTTTGTAGCACCGCTGCGTACCGAAATGTTTAAGTTAAAAGGAACCGAGCGACAGCCTTAAAATATAACGAGTCTTTCCCGTTTTTCACATTTAAATTTGCATTCAACTATTCCTATTCCCATTAACTGGTACCTAGTAACATGCAGTGTTATCATCGTATTATCGGCTTTCAATGGACTGTCAAGCAGGCAAATAAATAGTTTTTTGAAATTCAAATTAAATGTAAACACCGGCGTTTAACGCAACAGAGTTCCGATTAATTTATCCAGCCCGATTAATTAGCGTCTGAATAATCAGCTAATAAATGCGAACGTTTTCGAATTTGGAATTTCCGGAAACACCGGAACGATTTAATTTCGTCGCAAAAATTGTAAAATCCTCGAAATCCCCAAAATGTGCAAGTTCTGAGGCAATACTTACTAATAGGAACAAAACGGAGCTTAAAGTTAAACTGTGATGGTGAAACCGGGCCTAACAGAACCATATGGTACAGAAATGAGGGTACTGACCATAAAGAGATTTGAAAAAAAAAATGGATTGGAAGCTTCTCCTATCGATTCATTTGTTGAGGAGGCCGCTTAAAGCTTGTTGAGTAATTTGGCTCTTCTCCAGCATTTCCTATCGCTCCTATTTTTTACGCCCAGTCTTAATTCCTTTAATTTCTTGGTCTTCCCATCTTACTCCTTGACTTGTCCACCAGATTAGCTGCCAAACCAGCTCAGTCCTTTCAGTGCTTTAATGATCTTAACGACACCATCTCCTTCAATTACTCATCACCCTTATCCCATGATCCATTAGTTTCCTGTTTTCTTCAACCTCCGTTTCCTCAATTTTATAATTATCTCGTATACATGAATTAGAGGGAATACTCCAGAAACGAAATCGCTGAGCAAATGGAAGAAAGGTGCGACCAAAGGTCGTATGTTTGGAGTTCCTGGAAGAAGTCCGGAGAGGAAAGGGATTGGAAACTGAAAAGGAAAAAGAAAAGAGTGGCGGAAATGACCAAGGTACATACAAACCAGTTCAGTCCTTGTGCTTTAATGATCTTAACGACACCTTCTCCTTCAATTATATCATCACTCTCCTCTCATGATTCATTAGTTACCATGTTTTCTTCAACCTTCGTTTTCTCAATTCTATAATTATAATCCTTAGATTGGAGAGAATACTCCAGAGAGTAAATCACTGAGCAAATGAAAAGAAGGTATGGCCAAAGATCATGTGTTTGGAGTCCCTGAGAAGAAAGGGATAGGAAGCTGAAAGGAAAAAGGGAAGAGGTGGTGGAAATAATTTAGGGACAGGAACCTCCTTATTGAGGAAAAACGACCGGAAAAATTATAGGTCAAGGTAGGAGGAGGTTCCTCCAGGCGGAACTTCTGGAACTTCCTTCGACCTTGACCTGCATAGAATTTTTCCGACTATTTCACCTTTCCAGAATCGGCCTATCCCCTCTACTCGGAATCATCAAATGCGTTCTGTGCATGCACGCCAGTGGGGAAGAAGACCTAGGGAGAAAGGGATAGGAAATTGAAAGGAAAACAAGGAAGGGGTGGTGGTACAGGCATTCACAGCTGTTCGAAATTGATTATCACGTCGTATGGAAAGCTATCGAGAATATTCCACGTGAAATTTGTCTTTCTAGTTTTAGTCCTAAACGTCATAAATAAACTCGAATTGTTCCTTGAGCTTCTAAATATGCAAGGGCTCTGGTTGGTTAGGGCAACACTTTTGAGAAAATTGGCTGGGTTGTGGGCCCTGGGCTAGGCCCATCCAAAATTGCATTTTTTTTTTTTTTGAAACGAAACCTAAACACCCCGAAGACTTTTCCTCAATGTGACATTTCTTAAACGATACATTCAGACCTAAGACCGACGACCTGTTTTAATCAGCGTGTAAAAAAGAGCATCTCCCACAAAAATTAATAAGTTTCTGCCTTTGTCGAAATTGAAATGAGCTATTGCTCCAAAAAAAAAAAAATCGCACACAAAAGATATGCCAGCGGTACAATGAAAGCGTGGGAAGAGGAAATAAAAGGATACTGCGAAATCATCCTGGCCAATGAGCTGAGAGGGTGGCGTCGCGTCGTTAAAAGGAATAAGTCGGCGAAGTTATTTGAATCGCAGAAAATAATTGGAAAAAGTATAATGGAGGACTAATTACGAGGTATAGGCATGAATGGCTGAAATTGAGATTGTTCGTTCGTCGTGGTGGGATTTTTTTTTGTTTTTTCACGACTCGTAAATCATTATTTAAAAAAAAAATTAATAAGAAGGGACCAAGTTGATTTGCCCCTTCTTCGTTAACTTCAACTATGTTTTAATAATTAAAAAAAGAAAATGTTGTCACTTAAATTCAGAATGCTAAATAACATCTTGGAATAATGAAATTAAATTTTCCACGTCAATGTAATACAGGGTCGTACAGAAAGAACGAAAAACGTCTAAATAAACAAGGCACTGGCACTGGTGATGAGAATTCAGAAAAATTAAGAAGAATGTCGGTCTTAATAGAGACTCCTGTGGGACACAGTTGTTATGACTTCTCACTGTTACATAAGAAGTCGCAGAACTTGATAATGCTGCAGTAAAGAAAAATATCGGTGTTAATAGAGACTCCTGTGGGACACAGTTGTTATGACTTCTGACTGTTACATAAGAAGTCACAGAACTTGATAAAACTGCAGTAAACAAGTAAATAAATAAATGGAATGCATAAAAGTGTCTTGAAAACTATTTGATAATCGAGTTTTAAATTTCCGACCGAATAAAAAAAAGAAAAGGAAAGTTAACTTGGTCAATATAGCTTCGGGGGTGCCTTCCATGGGCGAATACGCACGAAATAAATAAGTCCTTAAAATCTCTTTATACCGGCCGGATCCTTATACTTTAGAGCGCATTTCACTGGGGAGAGCCCCGGCTGATTCTTTAGCGGTGCGTAAAATACAGCTGCAATAAAGCGGACTACGGAGATCCCCGGAAAGGAATCGAGTTTTAAATTTTAAACTACGGGATCTACTTGCACGCCGAAGGAGGAAGAAGGAAGAGGGGGGAGGGGGCTACGTGCACGATTCTATAACACAATTTTCGCATGCAAAATTTAACGACGGCGCTCCTTGAAATATGAAACCTTCAGAAGAGTGCTGACGTACGCGAAGTTATATTTAAATTTCTCCACCTAAAGTCAAGCAGAGGTTTAAAAATGACGTGACGCCTGAAATTTTTTTGGTATAGGCAATCCATCAATCATATCGGAAACAAATTCGGTGTTTTTGTTACTTCGATGTATAATGGGTTGCATATTCTCAATGATAGATTATTTGAATATTATAAATAGATTTTATTTTCAATTACTTATAGAAATGTACGATGGTGCTATTAATTTAACATTTGAACTGTTGAAGGAAAATCATTAATCGCATCGCATCCCCCCCCCCCCACCCCCCGAAGGTTCCGTGTAGGGTATCGCAAGGGAATTAAAAGCAACTGTAAATAGACTCCGCCCTATTGAACTAGATCCGTCAGGAAAACAAATACAGGGATGCTCGTACACTGATAGCCTTTTAGTTTGGGGTAAATCGCTAATTTATTTAAAGTTTTTTTTTTCTTTGTTTTCTTCTTGTCGTTTCTTTGCGGAGGAGTGGCGGTTTCGTTTCCTTGAAAAATAAAAAAAAGTTATTCCGAGCACGTCCCACTCACACGCTGTCAGAGGTTTCACTAAGCAGCTTTCTGTTCGAAAGTTCAATAATGAATGGGATCCGGGAGATTAGCCTAAATTTATTCGTGGGTGGCCAATCTGTTGGCATTATGTACCCGATCCATAATGCCTGTTATGAAAGGAAACTTATTTATGCACGGCGGGCGGCCAGGGCTGCCAGGTGTTCTATTTTCCGTCCTATTTCAACATTCGCCTCTTCGCAAAAGGCGAGCTTCGAGGGCGCAATATTTTTTTTATGAGCCGGGTATTTAATTGCAACGGTCATCATAAAATTACCTGCCCAATCGAATCTCGCAAAAGGAAAGATTTTACTTCCCCCTTGAAAACTGAACCGTCGGCAGATACGCGATTTTGCAGAATCATCGTCTGCAATCAATTACTTCCTCAGATTACAGAACAGAAAGAAAACTCGTGAAATAATTCCCACGATCCAAAACCGAATTAGAGAAACCAATATTTTCTGGTTCTTCTGAACTCAATGTAAGCTTTTCTATTACGTATTTAAGTTATTAAAATTATTAGGAAGCTTTAAAAAGTTGCCCTTGGACATAACTGCGGAAGATCATTTGTAAAGGAGGCAGATTTGCTCCATTGTTTGTTATCTCTTAAATAATCAAAGTTTTTTTTTATGTACAGCAACTTCTCTCAGTAGGAGATCAACCCCTTTATTTTAAACTTCCCCTCCCTTGGTCGATTCCTCTCTCCCCGGTTTCTTTGGAAATTTCCCAACGCACCCCTAAGACTATGAAAGAAACCAAGGACTACGGATCTAGTTGGGGCGGGTTCTTTACAAATTTCGTCGACTTCTTCCTATTTTCAGAAGTCTTCTCCAATCGTATGCTTCGAATCTTCTTGCACCTGACGTTTCCATCCAATTATATTCGTCTTTTATTTAACAGTCTTCTGTCTGTCTTCCTAGGATTTTTCCCAATGCAGACTAAAGATTATGAAAAGTCAAGGTCCATGGAGAAATTTGAAGAGCTCTTCTCTTCTCTTCTTCACTTCTTCAGCAGTCTTCTCCCAGCTTCTGCGTCCAGTCTTCTTGCAACTGTCATTACATCCAATTCTGGGCCCTCCTCTTCTTCTGTTACTTGACGGTCTTTTGTCCGTCAGCTTTAAACTTTCTTTCTCTCGGTGTATCCTTCCTCTTCGCCTTCCTAGAATTGTTCCCAATGCAGACTGAAGACTACGAAAAAGCCAAGGTCCATGGGACTACTTGGACAGCTTTTTCATAAATTTTCTTCATTTCTTCCTATCTTCAGCAGCTTTTCCCACGTTCTGCATCCAATCTTCTTGCAACTGTCTTTACATCCAACTACAGGTCCACTTCTTCTTCTGTTACATCCAACTATGGGCCCTCTTCTTCTTCTGTTACTTGACGGTCTCTTGTCCGTCAGCTTTAAACTTTCTTTCTCTCGGTGTATCCTTCCTCTTCGCCTTCCCAGAATTGTTCCCAATGCAGACTGAAGACTATGAAAAAGTCAAGGTCCATGGGCCTACTTGGAGAGTTCTCCATAAATTTTCTCCATGTCTTCCTGCCTTCAGCAGCTTCTCCCAGCTTCTGCATCCAATCTTCTTGCAACTGTCTACATCCAACTATAGGCCCACTTCTTTTCTGTTACATCCAACTATGGGCCCTCTTCTTCTTCTGTTACGTCCAACTCTGGGCCCTCTTCTTCTTCTGTTACTTGACGGTCTCTCGTCCGTCAGCTTTAAACTTCCTTTCTCTCAGTGTATCCTTCCTCTTCGCCTTCCCAGAATTGTTCCCAATGCAGACTGAAGACTACGAAAAAGCCAAGGTCCATGGGACTACTTGGAAAGCTTTTTCATAAATTTTCTCCATTTCTTCCTATCTTCAGCAGCTTTTCCCAGCTTCTGCATCCAATCTTCTTACAACTGTCTTTACATCCAACCCTGGACCCTCCTCATCTTCTGTTGCTTGACGGTCTTCTGTCCGTCGGCTTTAAACTTTCTCTCCCTTGGTGGATTCTTCTCTCCCCACCTTCCTAGGATTCTCCCATTGCAGTCTCAAGGTTATAACAAGAACCAAGGTCTATGAACCTACTTAGGGAGCTCTTTATAATTTTTCTTTTGAGTTTTCCAGCTGCTGCATCCAATTTTCTTTAAAACTTCTTCCGCCTAACTCTGAGCTGTGTTATTTGATAACCTTCTTTCCCCCTCCTAGGGAAGCTCCTCATAAATTTCCTTCACTTCTTCCGACTATTTCCAGGCGTCCAATTTTCTTTAAACCTTCTTGCACCTGTTGTTTTCATCCAACTCTAGGCCCTACCGTTCTTCTTTTACTTGACTTGTGATCTTGCATCCCTAAACATATCACCAATCTTCCATTGCGCCTTGCCCTTTCTGTACCATAGAGGTTTTTTTTTAATTTTTTTAAATTACAATTACCTTTTCGTTTATGTACTACATAATATTATTCTCGTTGCAGTATTTACGTGTATCTGATTTTGCCAAATTGTCAAAACTGTTGTGGACGTGCTGTGGACTTTACAAGAGCACTCAATTCCGGTCGTATAATTTCGAAGGGACGGGGCGTATAATCCGATCTGTGCAAGTAATCCCGCCTAAAACTCTGATAGCGGTGGTTATTCGGCGGTATCAGTGGCCAAGATTAAACAATAAAATTTTCATTTTGTTGAGCCGACATGCACGGCATACGAAATGCGCGTTAGGAGAGCAGGGATGAAGGGATTTTCGGCAAGTCGGCGACCCGGAACTTCGTTGTCGCTGATTAAAAGTTCCTTGCATGAAACCGCGACACAGTTTCACTTCTAATTGGACATCATCAGCTCGAGGGCGGTATCCCCGGAACTAACTCTAACTCGCCGTTCCCATCCGAAACAATCTGATTCCGACTCGTATTTTTTTTTTTTTTTTATAATGGAATGTAATTATTTACGGAGGTGGGAAATTTATTGCGAGAGCCTTCCCTGAGATTAAGTTGGCCAATTTTTCAAGAGCGAAAGTTGAGGAGACGCGGCCTACAATATTAACAAGGAACTGTGTTTTGAAGTTCTTCTCATGAATTCTTAACTTATTCTTTTAAAAGAAATTTGCTGAGGAAGGAAGGAAGGAAGAGAGGGCCCGAGGAAGTTAGTTGCCGTCGGTTGCTGCGATATCAAAGTCTAAAACGTTACATGGTCTCCGGATAATCAAGAAGGACATTTTGCTAAAAAAGAAAAAATAAATAAATAGATTCAAAACGAATTCTTTCACCAAAGTACTGAAACATTGAGGTACCTAAGCCTTAAGCGTATACTGCTGAATTGAAATGAAATTCTAAAACGTTTAATAATGATGAGCATGTATGTAATTCAAAATCAAATAATTCGTATACCTAGGAGTTAATCTTTTCCTTTCTTGAAAACCTTAGCTGAACGAAATAAAATGAATTTTATTGCGAGTATCACTACATTATCCAGAGAAGACGTACACGAGACAGTTACGTTCGTACTTTATGAAATATGGGTATTAAGTTGAGACACCTGCTCTGACAATACATTTTCAGTGGCTCGTACTTCAAGCCCTGCCCGGGTATACTTCTTAAATTGTTTTTCAAAACTGAGCAATTTCATTTACCGCGCGTAATCCGATCCCAAATAAATCTTCTACATTGCGTTTGAAATTTTGACACTTTCGTCGTGTAATAAATAAAAGATAAAACATAATGAATCCGTGATTTATTTCGTAACTTGAAAATTCGGCTCTAAATCTCGGCCATAGTATGTAATATATTTTGGAGTGGCTGAAGCTGCTGCTTTGTCATTCAAGTGTTTACTGAAATATGAATATATTCAGGCATCGTGACAACAATGGGAAGAGGAAGCGCTGCAATATTACATTCTGTATTCTGGCCATGCAAGTTGCGGTGCATTACTTACTTCGGAGCGGAGAATAAAAACGCACATAAAATTACTGCGCAGTTTAGCCATTCAAAGCATTCTCGTCGTGTATAACCGGAATAATAGTGACTCGAGATATAAATTTTGAAAGCATGAAATACTACATGGTAACAACAAATTGTGTGTGTTTATATTTTCCTTATTCTGTCGAAATTTCCTTGACGTTTCTCGATCGATTGATTGATTGAGCTCAGAACAAAAAATATCTATGTATACGAAAAGCAAATTATTAGATACAGCAAGACCAACACCCTGTAATAAAATTTGGTGGTAAACGTAATACGTTATGTACGATAACACCTACAACGCCCTGTACACAGTTTATTACATTACTACAAAATAGTAATTTTATTGGTGGATAGATAAAACAGCGACATTCTACAAATTTTTTTAGTAATTTTATTATTTAGAACAGAGACACATTTCTTCTTTGATTTAAGAAATACAGTCACGTAGATAACTATTGTACATTCTAAAATAAATAAAGAACGTAGTAAAGCAATAGGAAAAATTAAAATGCATAACGCATTTACTTTGGTTCTGGAAGGTATAATAAATAATTTATTCCCCGAAAACAAGAGGTGTTTCTTGCGATTTTATTTCCCACAGGAAGCCAACGGGAAACTGCGCGCGGTGTTTTAATTAATATCGATGAAGTTTGTTTTCCTTTCAATTCGGAAGGAGAGAGAAGTTGTAACGCAGAACGCAAACACGCAAAAAAAAAGAAAAAACCAAAACAACGAACTTAATTGGCGGACTTTTGCGGCGTGTAGGTAGGTGCCTGCGTTACCGGCACTAATTTGACAGTCAAACTTTTTTCCAATAACGGGCTATTTAATTTCGCCGTTAATTTGTAATTCGAAGAGCGAGCGCCTCGGGCGATTTTATCGAATATTTCAACTATTTGGAAATCCGGTTGGCGTAATTCGAATTCCGGCTCTACGCGTTTAGTAACTTTTGGCTTTATATCCAGTTACCTAGTGATAAGGGTTTTGTCTATGTAAATCACAGTCGAAAGCAAGAAACCATTACAGTTTCCTGTAATTTTTATTTCTGCAAAGTGGTACGGTTTAAATACGACTGCGAAGGTGACGCAGAAAAAAGCAGAAGAAGCGTTTTGGAGAAATAAAAATTACAGGAAACTGTAATTGTCTATGATTTTTCTGCTTTCGATCGTATTATCCAGGGTGTCAGTATGTTGCTATTATTAGTTGTAATAAATTAATAATTGCCTGATGTCTGAAATTACATAAATACATAAAAGTCGGGCCGCCATTTTTATTCCAGTTCTGCGCCACATCATGTCGACCACCTGCATTAAATTGTTTTCGATCGTATTGTCCAGGGCGTCAGTATATTATTATTATTATTATTATTAATTGTAATAAATTAATAATTGTCTGATGTCTGAAATTACATAAATACATAAAAGCCGGGCAGCCATTTTTGCTCCAGTTTTGCGCCACGTCATATCGACCACCTGCCTTAAATTGCTTTCGACCGTATTGTCCAGAGCGACAGAATATTATTATTATTATTATTATTATTATTATTATTATTATTATTAATTGTAATAAACTGATAATTGCCTGATGTTTGAAATTACAAAAAAAAGTGTTCACTACAACTAAATACGTAAAAGTCGGGCCGCCATTTTTGCTCCAGTTCTGCGCTGCGTCATGTCGACCACCTACATTAAATTGTTTTCGATCGTATTGTCCAGGGCGTCAGTATATTATTATTATTATTATTAATTGTAATAAATTGAGAATTGCCTGATGTTTGAAATTACAAAAAAAAAGTGTGCACTACAACTAAATACATAAAAATCGGGCCGCCATTTTTGCTCCAGTTTTGCGCCGCGTCATGTCGACCACCTGCATTAAATTGTTTTCGAACTTATTGTCCAGGGCGTCAATATATTATTATTATTATTATTAATTGTAATAAATTGATAATTGCCTGATGTTTGAAATTACAAAAAAAAAAGTGTGGACTACAACTGAATACATAAAAGTCGGGCCGCCATTTTTATTCCAGTTATGCGCCACGTCATGTCGACCACCTGCATTAAATTGTTTTCGATCGTATTGTCCAGGGCGTCAGTATATTATTATTATTATTATTATTATTTTAGAAAAATTTTGTGCAAATCGTTTTTGATTGCAGTGAGAACCTCAAGCAGCCTCTGGACAGCTGTTTCAGCCCTGCTTGGGGCTTCTTCAGCAGAAACGTAGCTCGACATTCCCACGGCCGCCTTGCATGGGGGACTCATTAGGAGCAAATCCCGCTTCAATTTGTCTATCCTACTGCAATGTTAGGTCAAAAAGCGATAGTAAGATGTCGCTATTTTATATGTTCATTATTATTATTATTAATTGTAATAAATTAATAATTGCCTGATGTTTGAAATTACAAAAAAAAGTGCGCACTACAACTGAATACATAGAAGTCGGGCCGCCATTTTTGCTCCAGTTTTGCGCCACGTCATATCGACCACGTGCATTAAATTGCTTTCGACCGTATTGTCCAGGGCGACAGTATATTATTATTATTATTATTCTTATTATTATTATTATTATTAATTGTAATAAATTAATAATTGTCTGATGTCTGAAATTACATAAATACATAAAAGTCGGGCCGCCATTTTTGCTCCAGTTTAGCGTCATGCCACGCCGACTGCCTGCGTTAAATGCGGCGAAACAGCTTTCCAGGTAATTACGATGCACTTCGAAGTTGAATAATTCACGATCAATGCCCCCCAGACAAGTCCTATCGAGTTTTATTGAACGGGCCAGCGCATGAAAGCCCTGCTCTTTTGCGGCAAAGCAGGAACGGAAACAACGGGCGCGCCAATTATGCGCTTTTTTTGTCTTTATCGCGGCGCATATTTCAAACGTGAAGTGAATTTTCAGCGGCATGGCATTAACAAAAAGACAAAAAAAGTATGCAACGAGACAAATTTCAAAAACCTTTTCAGTCCAAGGCAATCAATCGTAAAGACGAGCTTTTAACAAAGTGCACAGTGACCGCAAAAAGTTTGTTCGAAATGTTTAGGGGTTGCAGGTTAACCAACTAACCACCTGTGTAAAGTGTGTTGCCTATACAAAAGGGTTACTCATTACAATATTATAATTACCAACAGTATAACATCTAATTAAAGAAAGTCATTGATGTAAGACATGTTTTCTGTCTTTTAATTTCGTTCAAAACCGAAACCGGTCCTATACTTAAATCACACAGGAGGAGCGTTCAGAAATTCATTCAAAGCGCTGAAAGTTATCTTTATTCAGAGGACAGATTTCAGTAGCTCTATGAATATTGTAATCCTATTCGTGTTTTATGAACTGCAAAAAAGCTGCGAACGCAGTGGTAGTTTCGGTAACTCAATTTCAGCAGCTTTCGCCCAGACGAGCGACGACGGCAAGAAATTATTTCGCCATCCAGAGACTCGGCAAAACACAATAATTCAATTAGGCTTGCTTAAGATAGATGAATGCAGAGGAAGAGCAAAAAAAAAGTTCGCAGCCGTAATTTACAAGATTATAATAAAGACGAACGAGGAAATAATTATTATTCCGGTACAAGCGAGCAAAACGAAATTATTAAATCATGCGCGGCAGCATTATTTTGTAATTAGAAGAGCTGTTAGAGTCCGAAGATGAAGATGAGCGATCGCATATTTTTATTTGCGTGCGGCCGTGAAAATGGGGTTTGCAGTGGGGGCCGGGGGGTTAGCGGCTGAACAAGTTCGATCCCTCGGGTTCTCCCCACGAATTGAAGGAAGAAGTAAAATTCTCCTCATATCGACATGCCTAAATGGATAAATAACGAAAAATTCCGGCGCGCCCGCGCTCGTTTCCAATCTGATTTCCATCGAAAATGTCTATTCGATTTATACTAAAATCGAGAGAGAATGCACTGCCTAATATACGAGATGCCCCGCCCCCCCTCTCTCCAACTCGAATCTGTCAGGATTAGTTGGATACATTTGAAGGAAAAAAAAATTGAATAACGGCCTTCGCGAGGGGTGTGAATGATACCTTACCGAATTTATGAATATATTTCACCCATTCAGTTCACTTCGAATTTTAGTTTTTTTTCTTGTGTTGCCCAGTTAAATAATTCTAATCGAATTTGCTTGAATTAATTGAAATAATCGCTGTTCAATGTTTTCCTTTCCTTTAGCACAACTGGGCCCAAAATATAAGGCGAGGTTTAAATTTAAAATGGGTTTTCCTTCAGGAAAAATTCCTTCGTCGCCACTCCGATGGCCATTAGTTGAAATTTATCGCTTCGTTTCGCGAGTTCTTAAGCCATTTCTGTTTATTGTCGCTTGCAGAGAGCACCCCCCCGCCGACTAATTTCCTATTTCGTTGTAAGTGTGTTTCGACAAGAATTTATGATAGTTACTTGAGTGACTTATTACAGCTCTTGGTATTTATGGGGAGGAGAACACAACTGCGTATTGTGCGCTGCAACGATTTACATTTAGATGTACCATCGCAAACACTGTAAACAGAACGAAAAAGCTAAAACTCAATCTTATTTCACCGGATGGAGAGGTATTTATACCCTCTTTATATCTCTAGGATTTATGGATTTTCGGTCAGCAGGCAGGTATACTCTCGACCTTGCTGAGCATCGATTGCCCCTAGGATTAGTCGATTTTCGGTCACCATACCACGTATACTCTCGACCCCGCTGAGCATCGACTGCCACTGCCACCAAATGACGCAAACTTTTAAGTAAGAGTAACTTCAATTATAAACAATTCGGTATACATTTCGAAAACCATTAAAAGAAATAAATGCAAACGAAATAGCAATCAAAAAGAAAAAAGGAAACCAAATGAGAACAAAACTGTTTAGAGTGGACGGCATGCTTCATTAAGAGAAAGATTAGTTACGGAACTAACAAACCTCGTCGTAAATAAATAAATTAAACGAACCTCGCCTAATGAAAGCGAATGAATCCTGTCGATAGGACCCGGATCGAATCAAGGACCAGCGCAGAATAAAGCTTTCGCGTTGTGGATCAACTGACGACGTCTTAAAATCAAAATTTTGTGTTCGGTGTTTACAAACGTAACGACGCCTTCCTTTAGTTGATACAAAACCGAAGACAAATATAGTTTGTGTTTGCAGACGGTCTCTTCCGCTCGCTTGATACTTGATAAGTAACTTTTAGAGGCGCACGACGAATACAGAAACCTTAAAGAGGCTACGATTCCTTAAACTGTACAAGCTTATTAAGTTAAACGAAACAAATTAAAAATTACATTAATTACAATGACTGCGAGGGTGATCGTTACTTTGAATTTACCGCGCGAATTTAAACGTGCAGTGGCGCCAAATTCAAACACTCATCAACGGTTAGAAATCTCGCTGCAGTATAAAAACAGTCACATCGCCGCGTAACTAAATATTACGTGCAACCAATTATATTATTATAATACTCTATTTCTCAAATTCGAACGAGTACTTTGAGATTTTGGGCGCTTTGTCATTGGTCAATTACGGCGAGCTACCAATCACAAAGCTCGTTTTTAGCGCGAAAATTCAAAATACTCCTCCGAATTAGAAATACAGAGTACAGTTGCTTGTAATAATATTTGGTTGCGTGGAAATATTCTGTTTTTAAAGCGTGTACACATAATAATTCATAAAACGTGTTCATTTTTGAAACATAACATTCACACTTTTCTCTTTGCTGTACGCCACGGGCTTATGATGAAGCCCGCTCACTTTTCGGCATTAAAATTTCAACATCTGTTTTAATATTACCATTAACAATTCACAGAGCCGTTCCGGCACCAACACTTTCGAGCAGGACCGCAATAGCACATTCGTTCACACTGTTAATCGATATGTAACCACCGACTGAGATTTCCCGGCTCGCAGTTCGCCCTCTTTATAATTTCATTTGCAGGCAGCGCAAATAACGAGATGACGTGTCTTTCTTCTTATGGGACGCTAAAAATAATGCTCGTTATAAGTTGCATGCGTGGTTTAGAAGAAAATTAGAACGCAGGGTTTCGTTCTGAAAGGAAGTTAGTTGCAACCCTCTTGGCATGAGTGATTGCTTCTGAATTTTTTTTTTTTTTTTTGAGCAGTCACACTTTATTCATGGGCGGTTTTCATAATATGTATGGTATGTTCATTTCAGCTCGTAAATAAATTTGAAAAAAAAATACTCCCATGTCTCAAGAGAAAAGCCACTGTCTGAAAATGCAAAGGCAAGATACCACGCGATCAACGGAATTTATAATTAGAGCAGGTTGTTGATATTTTCCAAAAAATTGGCGGCAACGCAGGCAAGGCAACTTGGCAGCAACATTTATTTATTTTTTTTTATGATTATTAATAAACGGATTTGCCTTATGGAACCTCGCCTAATATTCAAAAAAAAAAGGTTTAAACCAGCATCCATACAAAATAAAATAAAATAAAGATTGTACAAAGCACGAGCGTAACCTCAAATATGACAACTGTCAATGTATTGTTTATTTCGCAGTGTATCCAACCACACAGCATGAAATAGCACCAATCAGAGCCTCCTCTACTTACGAACTGCGTTGGTCACCCTGGTACTTTCAGATATTCTGCACACGGAGAAAAATAAAGCCATTTTCATGGTTAAATAGGACCTACGAATTTATTTGTTTGAACGAAATGTATATATTTTTTTTTAATTCGAGAAAGATTTGTTTGATTCAACAAATGTTTATTTAAATCAAAAAAAAATATATATATTTCGTTCAAACGAATATATTCGTGGGTCCTGTTTAACCATGAAAATGGTCAATTCAACGAATTTATTTCTCTCCGTGATGAAACATTTTTATATACCGTGTCATCTCCTGATGGTAGCTTATTAAAGCCCTTTCGCTGTTCCATGTATAAATTAACTTCGTCTTACTAAAACACTTATCAGACGAATGTAATAAGCATCCTCCCCGGAGAATTTTTAATTCACTTCTGGTGACTTAATAAGTTTGTAAAGTTGCTTGCAGAATTACAGCCTCGTTAAGGATTCGTTTTTATATCCTCCGCGCGCGCTTCTTAAAAGTATAACATAAAGTAAAGCCAGCGGAAGAGAGGGAGAGAGAAAGTGAAGCGAGCGAAAGAAAGAGAGCGTCCGTAAACGTACACTTTATTTGTCTTCTTCGGTTTTGTTTTCGGAGGAAGGAAGGCGTCGTCGTTACGTTGCGTTTGTAAACAGCGAACGCAAAATTTTGATTTTTAAGAAAACCGTCTGTGTTCGGTCACGACACAAAAAGCTTTTAACATTAGGCCCTGATTCGATCCGGGTCGCCTTTCGACAGGATCCACTCGCTTTCATTATGTGAGGATCGTTTAATTTATTTTACGAGTCGGTTTGTTAGCTCTGTACAGATGTGTCCCTTTCTTTCATCTTAAAACTAGAGTACGTTTTGTTCTCATTCTTTTGAAGAGAGGGGGATCACCAACGCTTCAGCGTTTTCTCTTCTCGCAGTTTTTCAGTTGAAGACGTTAATAGGAACAGCAGTTTATAATTTCACCAAATGTAACGTGTACCAAAAAGTAACACAACGGAGTTGCAGGGGGCGCAGTCAAATTTACCACGACTTAAAAAAATACCTAAGGTATTTTTATTGGAATTGCAAAATATAACTTACATGACAAACTGAAGAGGCACTGTACTAGACGACGTTAGTTCGCGCACTGTCGAACTGATTTACGACCAGAAAAGCTAACTGTTTGCATGAATCTGATTAGCCTAATTTCCAGTTGACGTAAGCTATGTATTAGGCGTTGGTTTTGAAAAATCCCGGTGGCGCATTTTACTTTGCAGGCGGCTTTTATTATGTAACCGAAGTACGAATGTAGGCCAAGGTTTGCTCGTCATACACGGAGCTTACATAATTGTTTCTTCTGTTACAATACTTGCAATGTTGATTTAAATCGTGGTTCGCAACTTATTTGAGTAACATAACATTTCCTTTCTGAATTAAACAGAACGATGAGTCTCTTTGTTCTAAGAGAGAACTCAAAGTCTTTTTAGAGAGTACTCAGACTCGTTGCGCTCTTTTTATATTTCACGATTGCGACTGCTTGGGATTTATTTTCGAATTTTGAATTGACATAGTATTTCTTACTTCACTTTGAGCGAACTGCAGGTGTTGATAGGAATAGAAGTTTGGAAACGAATTGTTTAGAATCGGGGCTCAAACTTATCTTATTAATAATAATAATAATAATAATAATACGTTTATTGATCTGACTGTTAAGGTTAACAATTGGTCACAATAATAATGTAAAAAACAATTGAATTAAATTAAATTAAAATCCTACAAAGAATGCCAATAGTACAGTCAAACCGAAAGGTATTAACATAATAACATTTCCTTTCCGAATTATTCTATCTTTATTTAATGAGAGTACTTTTTTTTTTAAAAAAAAAAAAGAAAATTAAATGTTTTTAAACTGTTGGTTAGCACGATTGTTAATGATGATTGTTAATTTCGGTAAATTCGTCAGTGAAAGGAAGTGGAAAGAGAAAGAGGAATTAAATCTGATTCTTTCGCTGCATATAACGAGAATACCGATAAAGCGAATCTCGCGGGTTTCATCCTCCCTGAGCCGGGGAAGAATTGGTTAAATCATTTGCAAAAGATTAAGAAAAGAATCGAATCCGATATCCATTCCCGGGGGATGGCGTGCATAATAACTACTACCCCGGATAAATATCGCCGCTTGATGTCGCTCGGCTGCCTCGGTTTTTGTGGTCGCAGCAACCTGATCATCTAAATAATCCCCGTGGCTTACCGCGAATTTCGCCCGCTTTTTCTACAAAAAAAATTGCGGTTTATTCCCGGAAATGCTTCCGGACGATCGTGACGTATGGCCTCAACAAGTTCTACGTCATGCCAGGACGTGCAAGCGAATTTTTTTGTTGAGGGGGTAATTTATTAGTTCTGACACGTTGCTGAACTCACCCTATTCATTTAATATTTTAAGGCTCGTTCTTTGAGGAAGCGAAGGGATTAAAATTCTTACCCTATAGGAAGTACACAATAAATTGATGGATGTGTGCACCTAAGTACAATCAAGTCGAAAATTACTTAAAATTTAATGACCTTTCATTTACTACTCATCACCAAGGAAAAGAATTCAGGCCACTTGTTCCGCGAACGGTACGAAAATTGAGTACTCGGACTGTATCGGCCTCGCCCAACGTGCGCATTGCACTCCTTCCCTTCCACTCAATTACAATTCGATGCATCGCATAGTATATTCGACGTAAAAAGCGTCCGACACTAAGTGGCCTGAATTCTTTTCCCTGCTCATCACATTCCCTGGGGACGTGTTTTGCATCGACTGCAAAACGCGCAAGCGCAAGCCAGTTTAAAGTTCACTCATGAGTTTGCCACTCATCAAATTCCTCGACGATCGTGCAGTAATTTCTCAGTTTTCTCGAACTTCTTTTGAAGTGTCATCTTTCCTCAAGAAGTTAACGACGTAACAAGCACAAGCGTACTTATACATCGTAACAACATCCAATTTATTTTGATTTACTTCGACAGAGAATAAATAAAATGGAACGTCCCTCGGCGCATGCAGTCGCTCCGAGACAGAACTGCCCTTTTTAAATAGTTCGGAAAGTTGCCGGAAACTGTACCGGAATTAAAACTTGGGCCGTTCCTCCGAAATCTGCGTTCAATTTAATGAGGGAATCCACTTTGTTTTTAACTGAGGGGGTGGCGTGGGGGTGGCGGCTTGAACGGGCGCAATTTCAGCTACATCAGTTTGTGCTTGTTAGAAAATCGTAATGGAACAAACGCATTAGCAACGGGGTGAATTGCAGGTTCGATTTGTACGTAGGTTAATCCGCCTTTCAAATGCAACCCCATTGTTTGTTAAATGATATGAAGGCACTTACAGCCAGGATGCAGTTCGGTATTTATTCTCTTATGATGAGAGCTATTAGTTTACTTGCTTTGCCGATTTTGATTAATGAGAATTGCACGAGTTCGACGTTCCACATTGACCCACCCCCTGCCCTCCAAAACTAATTCCCTCTAACAAAACAAGGAACCCTTCTTTTTCCTTTTCTTTTTACTGCAAATATTGTTTTATTACAAATCCTACTATGATGATATATTTTGTTGACAGAGCATTTCAATATGTGTTCAAATACGTATATAACGTTTTCTTTCCCCTTGTTTATGAATTTGAATTTAGTTAACAATCAATTTAATACTACGCGTATTAAAAAAAAAAAAAAAACATATATTAATTTAGAGCCTGAAATGAAGTGAAATCTGAAACCGATGCTGAATGGGTGGTAACGTAACGAGAGAAACGCAGGGGCGTTCGTGAGTGCTAATGGAACTCCTGAGAGATTGTTGCATATAGCATGTTATGTACGTACATTATTCATGTGACAACGTAACTGTACGGAGGTCATTAATATTATATTAACACAAACAATAATATCACAGGCAATTGAGCACATAGCATTTAGTATCCCGATGTGTGCCAAAGCAAATGATTTACATTTCATGCCGGCATATATCAATTACCGATTGATTCATCATGATTTTTATTCACTGCCTGCCCACTTCGATGACCACCGATTATTACAATTATTCTCCAAAACTGTCTGCAGGCATAAATTAAAAATTAAGGACGTCTTTGTAAAAAAAGATAAGTCACGTATTTCATTTTATTTGTTATTGTGTGCCGCTTGAAGAATACACCGAATTAGATTCTCTGCGATTAGTCCTTTCTGAAGTGGGGTTTTACGTAAGCCCCTGCGCCACGCCGGGAGAAATCGCGGGGGAATGCTTTTAGTTAGGGGGAAAAGATAAGAAAATAAAGGTGTTTACCGATGTTTCGCGGCGCGCTTATTATTCTCTTGATGATATCCTTCATAAAGTTCGGAAAGTTTATGTCGTCTTACGACCGCAGCATCGGAAAAGACTGCGAACACCAACCAACCCCCCCCCCAATCATAGTTTCATACTTTTATGTATGTGTTTGTGATGAGTGGTTGGTTTTATCTGTATGTTGTGCATGTGAAAGAATTTAGAGTCGCTTAAATTACGTACATGTTCTTGTTTATAATATAAAATAAACCGCTGTCTGTAACAGTTTTTAAATATAACAGCTTATAACTAACAGGTAATAGGGAAACGAGCTTGTCCATTGTTGGGCTTCTCCCTCACGGCATCGCCTAAATACGTAGGCAACCACAATATCTTGAGTGTATTAGAATAGCAGTACATTGCAATTTGTCTGTCGTTGGGCTTCTCCCTCACAGCATCGCCTAAATACGTAGGCAACCACAATATCTTGAGTGTATTAGAATAGCAGTACATTGCAATTTGTCTGTCGTTGGGCTTCTCCCTCACGGCATCGCTTAAACAGGTAGGCAACCACAATATCTTGAGTGTATTAGAATGGCAGTACATTGCAATTTGTCTGTCGTTGGGCTTCTCCCTCACAGCATCGCCTAAATACGTAGGCAACCACAATATCTTGAGCGTATTAGAATAGCAGTACATTGCAATTTGTCTGTCGTTGGGCTTCTCCCTCATGGCATCGCTTAAACAGGTAGGCAACCACAATATCTTGAGTGTATTAGAATAGCAGTACATTACAATTTGTCTGTCGTTGGGCTTCTCACTCACGGCGTCGCCTAAATAGCTAGGCAACCACAATATCATGAGTGTATTGGAACAGCAGTACATTGCAATTCTTCTACGTTTTTTTTTTTACAAAATCAAATAATTCTTTTACTAATTTAAAAAATTCCTAATTTTAATACCAATTAAGATTAGTAACTTGCTTAGGTCCAGCCTTTTAACACGTTTGTAAACTTGAGATGACCCTTAAATAAATTAAAAAGCCAGATTATCAGGTGATTGAGATAGGAGCAGCGATTTTATTTAAATTTAAAAGGTAATTTTTTGCATCTAAATACAGCACAGAAAAATTTACAAGTGACTTAAAATTAAATTAAAAGACTGGAGGCATGAGAAAAAAGATCGAAAGCAAAATATTTTTACTGCTTTTTATCTCCGTGTTTAAACTGTTCTGTCACGATTGGTCTGTGTGACTGCTTGTAGTCGGCTGTGGTGTGGTCTTGTAACGAATTTTAAGTATCGATAAATAAAAATAAATAAACATGAAAGTCAAGAAAAACGAGGTTATGCTACTGACCGTACTCACGTGTATTTATGGTTGCCTATCTATTAGGCGGTGCAAAGAAAACTTTACTGGCGCGAGAAGTAGGCAACCATACCTACACATTCGATACGTCCTTACAAAACACAGCACAGCATACAGACAAGTCCCTTTAATTTTAAGCCAGTTGAAGATTTTCAATTTCAAGTTTTTATTTGTAATCCTAATCACACCGGACAATTCAAGATTCCGTTTGCCCTAACCGAGATTAAAACTCTGATCACAAAGCATAATTCCCTTTGTCGCTTTGCCTAACAGTAACAGATTTTAATCAATTTTGTACGCCCCCAACTTGTTTATGAAAGGGATTCTTCGTATTATTAATTAAGTGCCAAGGAAATTACTTCACTATTATGAATTCTTACGAAGTAAAGGTAGAAACGTATATAACAATAACAAAAGAATTTAGGAGGAGATTAAAACTTGCTCTTAATCCTCAGAAGATTTTTCCTAGTACAAGAGCCCTTCGCTTCGAAGCTTAAACGCACGTGAAAACGAGAATTTCATTAATTATCCGCACTTCTTTCCTCGTACGCGTATGGCGTAAAACCAGCTGCACATTACCAATTTAATCGGGGGCGAGGATTACCATTAATATGAATAATTCGAATTGCTAAGGGCTACCCGCAGACCGAACCCCGGCTATTAAGTAACTGCGCAGCCCCTTTTTTTATTTTGGGTCACGTTCTGCGTGCGAGTGCGTACTGGCCTTTGTTGGCGGACACTTCAACACCAATGCGTTGCCCTCCTCCAAACTTTTGCAGAAGTGGTATTGGAAAAATGATCTGTCTCATTTTTGTGAGGCGGTTCAAGCCCCCTTGTGACATAGATTCGTCAACAATCCGGATTAATTCTGCACACCTTAATTGAAGGCCATTGAAGCTTTGCTTCTATTTTTTTAATTCGTCGTTGCAACTAAATATGAACTTCTTACTACAACAGTCTTTAATTAATTAATTAATTAATCATCACGATAGGTAAAAAAATGGATCTGATGTCTCAGATCTTTGTCTTTTAAGTGACTTTCCACGCGTTTAAAGTTCACGAGTTTAAGACCTCCGAACTAATCTGCTTGCGCAGCTTCCGAGCTCAAGAATCTAAGTCGCCTTATACAGCTCCAGCGCACAAGAACCTCCAAGTCCTCCGAAAATGAGACGCGTTCATGATTTTGTGGTTTTCTCTTTTGCTTTTCCACAAAATTCTCAGTTCGTAAAAATAATTTTGAAGAAAATCTATTTTTTGGGTCACGTGCTGCGTGCGAGTGCGTACTGGCCTTTGTTGGCGGACACTTCAACACCAATGCGTTGTCCTCCTCCAAACTTTTCCAGAAATGGTATTGGAAAAATGATCTGTCTCATTTTTCTGAGGCGGTTCAAGCCCCCTTTGTTGTGACATAGATTCGTCAACAATCTGGATTAATTCTGCACACCTTAATTGAAGGCCATTGAAGCTTTGCTTCTATTTTTTTAATTCGTCGTTGCAACTAAATATGAACTTCTTACTACAACAGTCTTTAATTAATTAATTAATTAATCATTACGATAGGTAAAGAAATGGATCTGATGTCTCAGATCTTTGTCTTTTAAGTGACTTTCCACGCGTTTAAAGTTCACGAGTTTAAGACCTCCGAACTAATCTGCTTGCGCAGCTTCCGAGCTCAAGAATCTAAGTCGCCTTGTACAGCTCCAGCGCACAAGTACCTCCAAGTCCTCCGAAAATGAAACGCGTTCATGATTTTGTGGTTTTCTCTTTTGCTTTTCCACAAAATTCTCAGTTCGTAAAAATAATGTTGAAGGAGAACTATTTTTTGGGTCACGTGCTGCGTGCGAGTGAGTACTGGCCTTTGTTGGCGGACACTTCAACACCAATGCGTTGTCCTCCTCCAAACTTTTCCAGAAGTGGTATTGGAAAAATGATCTGTCTCATTTTTCTGAGGCGGTTCAAGCCCCCTTTGTTGTGACATAGATTCGTCAACAATCTGGATTAATTCTGCACACCTTAATTGAAGGCCATTGAAGCTTTGTTTCAATTTTTTTAATTCGTCGTTGCAACTAAATATGAACTTCTTACTACAACAGTCTTTAATTAATTAATTAATTAATCATCACGATAGGTAAAAAAAATGGATCTGATGTCTCAGATCTTTGTCTTTTAAGTGACTTTCCACGCGTTTAAAGTTCACGAGTTTAAGACCTCCGAACTAATCTGCTTGCGCAGCTTCCGAGCTCGAGAATCTAAAGTCGCCTTGTACAGCTCCAGCGCACAAGAACCTCCAAGTCCTCCGAAAATGAGACGCGTTCATGATTTTGTGGTTTTCTCTTTTGCTTTTCCACAAAATTCTCAGTTCGTAAAAATAATGTTGAAGGAGAACTATTTTTTGGGTCACGTGCTGCGTGCGAGTGAGTACTGGCCTTTGTTGGCGGACACTTCAACACCAATGCGTTGTCCTCCTCCAAACTTTTCCAGAAGTGGTATTGGAAAAATGATCTGTCTCATTTTTCCGAGGCGGTTCAAGCCCCCTTTGTTGTGACATAGATTCGTCAACAATCTGGATTAATTCTGCACACTTTAATTGAAGGCCATGGAAGCTTTGCTTCTATTTTTTTAATTCGTCGTTGCAACTAAATATGAACTTCTTACTACAACAGTCTTTAATTAATTAATTAATTAATCATTACGATAGGTAAAGAAATGGATCTGATGTCTCAGATCTTTGTCTTTTAAGTGACTTTCCACGCGTTTAAAGTTCACGAGTTTAAGACCTCCGAACTAATCTGCTTGCGCAGCTTCCGAGCTCAAGAATCTAAGTCGCCTTATACAGCTCCAGCGCACAAGAACCTCCAAGTCCTCCGAAAATGAGACGCGTTCATGATTTTGTGGTTTTCTCTTTTGCTTTTCCACAAAATTCTCAGTTCGTAAAAATAATTTTGAAGAAAATTTATTTTTTGGGTCACGTGCTGCGTGCGAGTGCGTACTGGCCTTTGTTGACGGACACTTCAACACCAATGCGTTGTCCTCCTCCAAACTTTTCCAGAAGTGGTATTGGAAAGATGATCTGTCTCATTTTTCTGAGGCGGTTCAAGCCCCCTTTGTTGTGACATAGATTCGTCAACAATCCGGATTAATTCTGCACACCTCAATCGAAGACCATTGAAGCTTTGTTTCAATTTTTTTAATTCGTCGTTGCAACTAAATATGAACTTCTTACTACAACAGTCTTTAATTAATTAATTAATTAATCATTACGATAGGTAAAGAAATGGATCTGATGTCTCAGATCTTTGTCTTTTAAGTGACTTTCCACGCGTTTAAAGTTCACGAGTTTAAGACCTCCGAACTAATCTGCTTGCGCAGCTTCCGAGCTCAAGAATCTAAGTCGCCTTATACAGCTCCAGCGCACAAGAACCTCCAAGTCCTCCGAAAATGAGACGCGTTCATGATTTTGTGGTTTTCTCTTTTGCTTTTCCACAAAATTCTCAGTTCGTAAAAATAATTTTGAAGAAAATCTATTTTTTTGGGTCACGTGCTGCGTGCGAGTGCGTACTGGCCTTTGTTGGCGGACACTTCAACACCAATGCGTTGTCCTCCTCCAAACTTTTCCAGAAGTGGTATTGGTAAAATGATCTGTCTCATTTTTCTGAGGTGTTTCAAACCCCCTTTGTGACATAGATTCGTCAACAATCTGGATTAATTTTCCACACCTTAATTGAAGGCCATTGAAGCTTTGTTTCTATTTTTTTTAATTCGTCGTTGCAACTAAATATGAACTTCTTGCTACAACAGTTTTTAATTAATTAATTAATCATCACGATAGGGGTAAAAAAATGGATCTGATGTCTCAGATCTTTGTCTTTTAAGTGACTTTCCACGCGTTTAAAGTTCACGATTTTAAGACCTCCGAACTAATCTGCTTGCGCAGCTTCCGAGCTCAAGAATCTAAGTCGCCTTATACAGCTCCAGCGCACAAGAACCTCCAAGTCCTCCGAAAATGAAACGCGTTCATGATTTTGTGGTTTTCTCTTTTGCTTTTCCACAAAATTCTCAGTTCGTAAAAATAATGTTGAAGGAGAACTATTTTTTGGGTCACGTGCTGCGTGCGAGTGAGTACTGGCCTTTGTTGGCGGACACTTCAACACCAATGCGTTGTCCTCCTCCAAACTTTTCCAGAAGTGGTATTGGAAAAATGATCTGTCTCATTTTTCCGAGGCGGTTCAAGCCCCCTTTGTTGTGACATAGATTCGTCAACAATCTGGATTAATTCTGCACACTTTAATTGAAGACCATGGAAGCTTTGCTTCTATTTTTTTAATTCGTCGTTGCAACTAAATATGAACTTCTTGCTACAACAGCCTTTAATTAATTAATCATCACGATAGGTAAAAAAATGGATCTGATGTCTCAGATCTTTGTCTTCTAAGTGATTTTTCACGCGTTTAAAGTTCACGAGTTTAAGACCTCCGAACTAATATGCTTGCGCAGCTTCCGAGCTCAAGAATCTGAGTCGCCTTGTATAGCTCCAGCGCACAAGAACCTCCAAGTCCTCCGAAAATGAGACGCGTTCATGATTTTGTGGTTTTCTCTTTTGCTTTTCCACAAAATTCTCAGTTCGTAAAAATAATTCTGAAGAAAATCTATTTTTTGGGTCACGTGCTGCGTGCGAGTGCGTACTGGCCTTTGTTGGCGGACACTTCAACACCAATGCGTTGTCCTCCTCCAAACTTTTCCAGAAGTGGTATTGGAAAAATGATCTGTCTCATTTTTCCGAGGCGGTTCAAGCCCCCTTTGTTGTGACATAGATTCGTCAACAATCCGGATTAATTCTGCACACCTCAATCGAAGACCATTGAAGCTTTGTTTCAATTTTTTTAATTCGTCGTTGCAACTAAATATGAACTTCTTACTACAACAGTCTTAAATTAATTAATTAATTAATCATCAATCATCACGATAGGTAACAAAAAATGGATCTGATGTCTCAGATCTTTGTCTTTTAAGTGACTTTCCACGCGTTTAAAATTCACGAGTTTAAGACCTCCGAACTAACCTGCTTGCGCAGCTTCCGAGCTCGAGAATCTAGAGTCGCCTTGTACAGCTCCAGCGCACAAGAACCTCCAAGTCCTCCGAAAATGAGACGCGTTCATGATTTTGTGGTTTTCTCTTTTGCTTTTCCACAAAATTCTCAGTTCGTAAAAATAATTTTGAAGGAAATCTACGCGTCCCTTTCGCCCCGCTCAGACCGAAGCTTCAACGGCACCGATTAATTCATCCAAATCTAGGAAAATTACGTCTTGACACCGCACATTAGAGTAAAATATTAGGCGAAATGATATTTCACCGATATCATAAATAATCAAGTGCACGCCATCCACAATGCAAATTCAACCCGAAAAGATAAATCGGCCGGCACGGCATGAATGAAAACGTCTCCCGGCATTAATTCCAGCCCTTTATTTAATAACAGTTACTAAGCGAGAACATTTGTATTCTGCATCGACTTGTTTTGTACTACCCCACCGACTATGCTAATTAAGACTGATATTGGTTTAATTTTCGAGCGGCGGCGGCGGCGGCGCCCTAATATCGCTCGAACTTTATTATAATGGTGTAAATTACGATTTGGTGATGCAAATAGTGGAAGAGATCGCGGCGAACGGCCGATTAGTTTAAATTTATCGCGGAACATTATTTTTACTTTTATACCGCATCGTATACAATGTATTTATTTAAAATTTATTGTCGAACCCTTTCAGAATGGTCAATACGTTAACTAGACACTCATCGGGGATGGTGTTATACTATGCACTACCTGAAAAGTGCTTGAGTACATCAAACATGTGGTGTGGTAGACAAATATTTGGGCCTTAGGCCCCCAAACATTTTCCACAGGGCACTCGTGTTAATGCCAGGCAGCCTCGTTTATTATTCGATAATCTTATGAATGGTAACCGCATGAATGTAAATCTGCTGTATATTACGGATGTGACTGCGACGTCTATGTATTCCAAGATTTACGCTCAATAACGCAAAGTTCCGGGGGGCAATTTGCAAACCGTTGGATGGGGTAATAAGGACCTTTTACTTTTGGAATGCGTGAACTAACTAGCTAACTGTCATGTTTTAAAGAAATTTGAAAAATGATTTGAGGTCGTGTTCCCCAGTCGAGTCGATTCACGCGAGCAAATCAATCATGATTTAGGCAACCAACACTGCAAACAGTTGTTATATTAAACCCCTCGACTACAGTTTCAGGTTCGACAATAATCGAGTGTTCAAACATCCTTTTGATGCTGCGCTGTGAATGAATACAGGTTCGTTTGTGACGATCGCATTCAATATTCAAATTGTTGAAATTCACACGGAGGCAATTACACGTCTGCCAACCTGAGACAGAATACAGAACAATACAGAACCGATGACTTTAATTAAGGTGGCAGCAGACACAGTCGAGTCGGCGGAGGGCTTGTGGGTACGATTTCGCGCGGACTGTTATTATTAACGAAGTTCAAGGTTTCCTTCCTTTTGGTTTTGGCATTCGTGTAATCGAGATTGTAAACGTCCTTTGTTTTATTTAAAGAAAAAAAAATCAACGCGATTTTCTTTCAGAATTTAAAATAATCGCTCGCTTTTTTTACGAGGGGCTAATTAAAAAAAATCGCTTTTTAATCGAGAAGTGTATTAGTATTAGGCGATCGAATAAATTAAAGGGGCTGGGGGTGTTTTAAAATTGTTCGCGCGCTTTACACAGAGGGATTAATTAAATTCGGGATTCGGGCATAAAACCGTTCGATACAGTGGGAATGGGAGTCATCTTGTTTTAGTTTCGTGCGGGACGGGACGTCTTCAGATCGCTTAATTAGGAAATTTCAAGGTTCCGTAAACAAGATTTTAATAATAAATTCCGACGGGGATTTTAATAACACGAAGTTTACCTAGGCGCGTAAGTTATCGTCGATTCGGCTAAAAACAAAATTGATTCAGTTCGTAACGTCCCATCTCACGTTATTTTACTTTTGCGTTTCATATTTCTCAAATTCACGGTTGTTATCCCAAACACCCTGTATGTGTTTGGGAAACGGAAGAGACAATGTATAGCGCGCGATGTTTAAGTTCGTAACGCCATCTCGTGTTATTTTCGTTTTGCATTTCATACCCCTCAAACTCACCGTTATTGTCGCGATATATAGGGTGTTTGGGAATGAGAAGAGACAATGTATAGGGCGCTATGTTAAAGTTCGTAACGCCATCTCGTGTTATTTTGTCACTGTTATTATCGCGATATACAGGGTGTTTAGGAATCGAAGGCGACGACGTACAGAGCGAAGTTTATTTATCCCCGTTCGCGTTATTTGAAGTATAAGCATCGATGTTAAATGAAGAAATATTTCCGAAATATTCGGAATTCATCGTGAGACTTAATAAAAATAATGTGTCAATAAATAGTTCGTTCCCCATCGACTTTCAACTTTTATGTTGCACTAAAGTTGAATAAAGACGAATAAAACTTTGACGACCATGTCACCCGTAAAACTAAATGATATGAATTCCCATAAACAAAATGCAGATAAAGTTATTAAAAGCTTTATTATTTATTTATTTATTTATTTGATGCGTCAAGAGTTGTGTTGTACACGAAGTGAAAAGCAATTTAAACACGCATTAAAAACTACTCCTACTTAGTAATTAATACAGTCGGTATTTTTGCTTTTCTTTTACTTTTTAAAAAAATCATTTCAGTTTGAAGACAGTTTTTTTTTTGCAAAGCCGGAAACGAAATAGCGTCTCATTCAAATTAATGTATTTGTATGCAAAAATATTACCTCTCGCGATCTTCTCTTTTGTTACGCCGCGCAACGCATAGGACAAAGTAAAAGAATTCACCGTGCAAATAAATTTTGTTTGTGCGGGGAGGAGACGCCCGACTGCGTTAAGGGTGGTTGACACAAAGGTGGTTGGTTCCACGTCAACTAAACAAATACGTCTGTTTACCTTTTGCGAATCAAATCGAGAAATCTAATTCGCAGTCAGAAATTCACAAACAAATATTTACCCCCTGGCGGAATTTGTACCGCCGCATTTAAAGGCATATTATTCGAAACTGTTAATGGAATAGGTACATAATATTTATTTACATAAACGAAACACCATGCAGTTTGCTTATACTTTACGTAATGAATACTCGTTCGTACGTACATTTAAATGATTTTATTCTCCTCGTATATTTCGCATCATGAAACGTAAATATACTTTTCTGTTTGCTGTTTAATTAAGAGAAATCAAGCGAGCAAGTAAAAATAAATAAATATATAGGGAATTGGGGGTAGACGCAGCTTAGGATGAGAAGAAGAAATAACAAAACATTGAGGGAATAATAATAATCACAGTAGCTTCATATATCATGTATATATTCATGCATCAAGCGAGCAAGTACAAATAAATAAATAAGGGAAATGGGGGTAGAAGTAGCTTAGGATGAGAAGAAGAAATAACAAAACATTGAAAGAATAATAATAATCACAGTAGCTTTATAATTCATTCTTAAAAGCGGGATATCAGCAAATGTACGTATACAAAGATGACCTTTTCCTCGTTCAACAAACAGTAGTGGTCCTAACACGTAACCTCAAGGAACGCCTACACAACGTAGCAGCTACAAACAAATCGAATTAGATGTTTAAATTGGCCATATTCAAAAATTCATTTTATTTATAATTAAATCGAACTGTTAAAATAATTGGAATAATTTCATATACCATCGGCTGTATTAATAATAAAACTGTACACGCGAATAATTTTGATAATCAAATAATTTCGTTACGATTACAAAGTGACTCGTCGGCACATACATAGGTACTACCAACTTTATCGGAAACTAAATTGGAAATTCCTTCTGCATGCAATCGACCCGCTGAAATACATTTCGTTCATCCACGCGCTAATGCCCCTTTTATTGTTTAACTTTACAGTCTGGTGTGTGGGTGCGTGTTAAACAAATTCCAATTTCGTTTAAGAATTTTATTGTGTACAGTCGCGAGCGATGAAGTTCGGTCGTCACTGACACTCAAAAATAGATGCCCGACTTGTATTTTATTTTATTAAAAAAATATATATACATGGATGTCTTAATTTTGATTTGATTACTTGGTATGATTAATTTATTTTTTGTGAAGATTTCTTTTTATTTTCTGCGATTGTTTAATAAACCGTCGACACGGAATTTAATACTCGCGGCTATACATTCTCCTTTCTCCGTTCATTTTCATCTAAGTTACACAATCATTTCATCTAAATTACGCAAACTTGTTTAATCTAATTAATTATTTCCCTCCTTAATCATAATAATGACAGAGAAGTTTCTTTATTTTCTCAGAACGTTATTAAGAGAGTTTGCGAGACTTTTCAACCATTTCTGAAAACGTAAACGCGCAAAACCAATACAAAACAGGCAAGCATCCGAAGAGTGGATTTTCTTTTTTCCTGGCGTATTTACGATTTCAAGGAGCGTTCGGCATCATCGGAAAATATTTCATGCGGTGGCTGAAATCTGTAAACCGAATTTGACCCGACCGAAAGGAAATTATACCTAAATATATTCATATCGAGAGGAGGAAACTCATCATCCGTTTTGACATTTCGTCTTTGCCGCTCCCTTCAAAGGAAATCGGAAGCTTGCACATTCGCCGCATAATTGGCGAAGACTGAAAGAAAAAAAGAAATCTTTCGCTCGCTCGTTTTAAGCAGGTCTCGATTTACATGATATCAAGGGTGTGGAAGGGTCTTTTTTTAAACGAATTTTATTCAGTTTAGTCTCCTATGTTAGAACTCAAAAGTTGTTGTACACGTGGCGTTGGTAAATTTTTGTTTCTAAAGTGCGGCGGTGTGCAACAAATTGGGGGTTTGTTGTCTTATGTCTTAGAAGTGGCAACACTGAGAGAAATGAAGTCGCTGTTTCAGATTTTGTCATTATTGTCGTTCGTTCTGTTGTGTTTGATTTTACTTTGCTTGTTTCGGCGTGTTTCACCTGCCCACTTGGGATGAAATCACTTCTGTACTTTCACATGCATGAAGTTATCGTCGAACTTCGTCATAAACATCAAATGTCAAGGCTGCTCAGTGTTGCCGCCACACGCATCGGATAACAGTGTATCTGCGGTTCTAGTATCAATAACAAATGTCATATTGACGTAAGTTGAATTCGGCGCAAGTCAATTTGAAATAAAACATTCGAGAATTGGTCCTAATCATTTGAAGCTAGGAAAAAAAATTTCGGGAGGCTTCGCGAGTGTACGGTTTGTTTATTTTCAAATACGGTAATTTGTTTTCGGACGCGTGGCAACACTTGCTCGGCTTGTCAGCGCTGTCGCCTATTACAATCAAAACACCCTGCGCATTAAAGAGTTCATTTTCAAGATTAATTTTTGTATTATTTTTATGAAACGAATGACGAAAAGTACCGCGCGTTCGGAAGGGAATTTATAACTAGAGCAGCCTGTGATATTTTCCAAAAAGTTGGCGGCGACACAGGCTCACAGTTTGAAATTAAAAATTTGAAATGTCAGAATTGTGACACTTATTTTTTCTTTTAAATGATTGATAATAAACGGATTTGTTTTATGGAACCTTCCCTAATAATATTCGAAAAACAAACAAATTAAAATAACAAAATAAAGATTGTATAAAGTACGAGCATAACCTCAAATATGACAACTGTCAAATTTATTATTTATTTCTTAGTGCATCCAACCACACAGCATAAAACAGCACCAATCACAGCCTCCTCTGATTATGAATTCCGCTGATCACCCGGTATATTATACACGTTCAATGAGAGACGCTACACCGCACGTTGTGCTCCAAACTCACTCGCATTCTAATTCAGCTCGCGTGATAATATACAGAGCGTTGATTGAATTTAGCGCGTACCTAGTCGTATTAATAATAACCGATTAAATTATCATTTTAATGGCTGGTCCAAAAATTGATCTCACGTTTCAAATCTATGTCTTTATAATTGTTTTTTTTTTTAATAAGTTGTAACTTTCCGAAGGTTTAGAGTTCGTCCTCCGAACCAATCGGTTTGCACAGCTTCGAAGTTCAAAAATCGAAGTCGCCTTGCACAGTTCCGGCGCCCGAGAATCTCCTCGGTCCTCGGCCACCCTTAATTTCTGATGATTTCGGTTTAAGAAAAAAATTCCGCACATTATGAAGAAACGTAATGCTGAAAGCTCTCAAAGGTACCACAAAGAGAGAAAGGTAGGAGAAAGAAGAGAAACCTTTTTGTTTGAATTTACGCACACGGAGAGACTTTGAACGATATACCTATTATCTGTTCGTTCGCTGTTTGTGGTCGTAGTAGACCAGTAATTTTGTGTTTGAAGACTGGCTACCATGTTCGACGAGATGAATTTAATTTGACGTCATTATGACATACGTGACAGGTCAACATAGTTAGATTGACCGGTCTTGTCAATTATAAATACTAATCTTTCGGTAGTGATTATGTGATGACCAAGGAGCGGATGACCTAAGGTTATTCAAACCATAATCATTATTTTAAAATTATTTTTATGGAATCTTGTAAGTAAATTTATTTTATATTATATATACATTCATTCAACGACTTATAAGGTCTCTGGCAATGCAAATCGCCTGCATTTGTCATCAAAAACCTCAATTCCGCCGCTCACTGGTGATAACAAGAAAACATTCCAACACTAACTAACTCGAAATAACCTTGAAATCTAAATCGACGTGACGTTGATTGTTCAAATTTAGTTGCATGCGCGGGTACCACCACATTCTCACACTGGGTTTTTACGGCATGGCATACTACGATGACAAAGAGTGAATGCGTTGGAAAACTGACAACCATGATAACACCAAGTGATCAAGAATAACTGTTTTTTGAGTTGGCCACGCTTGATTTTATTTGTGAATGGTGCAACCGGAGTGAGTCACTTCTGTTATTGATGACGGCTTGACGCTGTCAGCTGTCACGCGTCAGTATCATTTGACAAACACCGTTCGAGAGCTTGAAGCTTATGTTAGATACTGTATTTCTTTGTACCGTCGATTTTTATTTACGTAACCTACAGTCTTGTCGTCGTTGTTGACGTCATGTCAGTTATCTTCTTTCAAATAAATCAACAATCAAGTGCATTGCAGTGTTGCAAATGGTCAAACAAAAAGGAAATGCTCTTGTAGTTGTATTGCCAACTCAAACGGTCATTGTTGTCATTGATCGATCACTTTGTATTATACATACTAATCGTTACCTTTTGGAAAATTAATAGCGTTTTCGATTCGCCTGAACTTATTGCAGTCAGAGTATTTGCATCTTGTTTTGATTAACCTCATGTAACAACAAGGGATGGAGATACTCTGAGTGCAACCACTACAAGCGAATCGAAAACGCCACATAAGTTACTGAGCGGGAAATTCAAACGTCTTTCATTCGCTCTTTTATGAACGTTATCTACTACATACTGTTTCGAAACTAAAACGAATAACAAGCTTTGTTTTCGTAAACGATACGATTACGTTCGTAATCATTCACAGCTATGAATAATGTTATTTTTGAATTTTTTTTTATGGTATTAGAGAGAAAATAACTTTTATCATTTAAACGATTCAGAAATTGAACTCATTATCCACACACTTGATGACATTTTGATTTCAAGGCAATGGAAAATTGTGTATATGTATAATACTGTGAACAACTTAAAAACAGAACGATTTGAAACTTCCTGATGCAAATGACTTTTTTTTTCTTTAATTTGGATAGCACAAAGGGGTTGGTTGAGTTTAATTTTCGAGAAACGTGTCATTAGCAATTGCTAAAGTGCCCTTGTGTGTTAAATATCTTGTGTAATCGTGGACGTCGCCGACAGGAAAATGCACTGCGATATCTGCGGCAGGCATTTAACACAATTTCCAAAGTACAAAACGCGATCTTATCGGTGGAAGTTGGTTAAAACTCAAACAGTGGCGGGTACTAGCGATAACATCCACAGGTAATTAGGTTCGGCGGAAAACACGCCGATAGTTAGTGCAATATAAACTGCGATTAAAGTTTTATTCCGACCGTCAGTGATATTTAACAGCGCAGTTTGTGGGGGAGGGTGGGTACTTACCAGTCGATATTAAAGTCGTTAGAATAATAGTTTTTAAAACGAAACTCTCTAGCAGGAACATCTTCACGAGCTGCTTATTTGCCTAAATTCATAAAACTGAAGAAGCATTTCATATCCAATCACTTCCACAAACTTCGCTCTGATAATTATTTATTATCGTGTACAAACTTTCAAGGGGTGCGCAAAACTTCGCAACTTTGTTTACTGCTGCCTCCGAAATGTATCCATCACTAAACTTTTTTCTTTTCAATTAATCCAAACCTAACGAACGCACTTTATCTTCATAATAATTTTATAAGAATGCAGATTCAGAAACTAATAATGTCGTTTGAAGTATGGAATGCGCACTCACTTTAGTTTCTTTTTTTTTTAACCCTCGGTTTAATTTATTCTGGACGCAGCAAAGTTCGCTTCGCCTTGCGAAAACAACGTCGTATATTTCATCCGGATGCGAAACTTCACGGTTTGCGATACCGGAACACCGGATTACGGATAGTATCGTGTCGCGTCACGACGGTCTACTGAATCCCGGGCCGACGCTGTGGATCCTGTCGACGCCCGGACCTGCGCCACTAATTCTCCTTCAGCGTACATACCCCAAACTAAAATCACTTTTCTTAAGAAAATTTATTTAATAAGTTACTTAATAATGTACAAAGTTAATGGCGCGGTGAAGTTTCAATATTTTCGCGGGGAACTTCGAGAGCAACGTTTTCCGCCAGGTTTGGTTTTAATTACGCGGAAAATAATTCAGGAATAAAAATGTGAAAAGAAAAAGAGACTGCGGCGCCGCCCGTGCCAGTTCGCAGGAAATTATAACGTCTTCTTTTTTAAATTAATTTCATCGTTTATTAGCGAGTGGCGAATTTCTTATGGTCTAAGGTCGAGAAACTTTCATGGTCGTTTCAACCACCCACAGGTAACAAAAAAAAACAACTGTCGTTTTCGATAATTCAATCGGAATGATCTCTTACCTGCACTGAAACAGAGTTCTTCTCTCTCACCACGTTTCCACTACAAACGAATTATCGAAAACGCCTTACATACAAAACAAACAGTTAATATTTTTTCTGTGCTTTAATTATTACTCTCCGTATTCAAGTACGTATGTAAGAACAGAATGAAACTGTTTTTTTTTTTGTTTCTGTTAGGTTTCGACTGCGTCACAGTTTCTACAGCCTTAATAATAAGAGTCTTAATCCGCGCCAGGCGCTTAAGAGCATAAAAAGCCATTGAGCGAACAGTCAAAGCGAAAAGAGGGCAGACGATTGCTCCCATTTTAATTAGCAGAAGTACATAAAAAGCTGCTTCGACACTTCCTTTAACTAAAACGCGTTTAATTAAACTTGAAGCGCTCGGTATCAGAAAGAAAAAGTAAAAAAAAAAAACGAAACGGATGTTCCCCACGGACGGATTTGAAATGATTCGATTCCTAAGGCAGAGAAAAAAATGGCCGAAATAGTGCTGGGATATTGTTAGGGTGGGTGAACAGTTCGAAAAAGTACGAAGTTGTACCGTGCCTTCAAAACTATTCCAGAGTCCCACGTGATCAACCCAAATTAGGCAACCAAACTCACACTGGTGGGTAATACTAGAGATAAGGTACCCTTTCTTTAAGGCAAGAAAAGAAAATATTGATTAGCCATTGAGATAGCACGAACAGCTGAACTCGAAAGTCGCAGCAGGCTCAATCGTACATCAAAAACACCGCTGACCGTCAAACAAAAGAAATTAAATATGCAGCTTGGTGTCGCACGATATATCTTTTAAAAAAAGTCAACTTCGACCGCACTGGAAAGCCCAACAAAATCAATCTCGCAAAGTGGGAAATGCACCTTCCAAGGTCAATTAGGCAAAAATGCAAGTGACACATAATAACGCCGCATAAATTTAATACAAACAAATGTTATAGTCAGTGACGTTCGTTGTGTTTGATTTTACTTTGTTCTGATGTGTCTCGCTTGGGTTAAAATCATTATGATGACCTGAACTAGTTAGAACAGAACATTTAGGTACCAACTTTTAAAAAATAATCCTTCGAGCGGAAAATTCAAACGCCTTTCAATCATTTTTGAACGCGCAGCGTATAATTGTGCTCTGAACTCTATAGGACAAAGAAGAACCGTTGTCAAGAATTTGTCATAAAATAATTACAACCAGACTTAGAACGAAAACGGGACATTCTTGAAGATAAAATTAAAAGAAAGAAAGAAAGAAAGGTTAAAAGAAACTGTAGCCACCATTGGAATGTCGATTATTTCTGCATAACCAGGAAGTTAAGCATAACCAGAAAGTTAACTGTAAGGAGGGAAGTTCGGCAATAATGATTTGTCGAGAGAAAACATCGTGACATTAATAGGAACGAGCGGGTATCAAATGACGTAAAGAAAGCCCAATTGCGTTAAAGGTCGAGAGTGAACGCAAGTTAATCTCTCCGTTGTAACAGCAACCCACAAAAAATGAAAAACTGCAGCCACCAGAAATATCACGATATATGATCGATGGCCACTTAAGAGCAATTGTTTCTCCATAACCAGAAAGTTAACCATAACCAGAAGCTTATAAGGGGAGGAAAGTTCGACAATAGTAATTTGTGCGCGAAAAGAGAGAGCAACATTCACAAACATACCAATCCTGATCTCCAAAGATGAGGCTGACACAAGCCCTGACGCGCTTTCAATCCTCCAGGGCCACGTAGAAGCCAACGAAACGTCATAAACTGAGAAATCCCTCAACTCAATCGAAAATGTGAACGACCTTCGACGAGAAATGCGGGGCAACGCCTAAAACCAGCACCAACCAAGCCCTGGGGACATCGCAAAACGACTGATGTGCTCCGGGCACGTTACAAGTTAATAAAGGTCGTGCCCCCTAATTTTCGAAGGGAAAAGGTCGAGAGTGAACGCAATTTAATCTCTCCGTTGAAATAACGACCCGCAAAAAATTTAAAACTGCAGCCTCCATTGAAATATCACGATATATGATCGATGGCCACTTAAGAACAATTGTTTCTCCGTAACCAGAACGTTAATCGCACCCAGAAGCTTATAAGGGGAAGAACGTTCGACAATAATAATTTGTGCGCGAAAAGAGAGAGCAGCATTCACAAACATACCCGTCCTGATCTCCAAAGATGAGACTGACACAAGCCCTGACGCGCTTTCAATCCTCCAGGTCCACGTAGAAGCCAACAACACATCACAAGTTGAGGAATCCATCAACTCAATCGAAAATGTGAACGACCTACGACGAGAAATGCGGGGCAACGCCTAAAACCAGCACAAACCAAGCCCTGGTGACATCGCAAAACGCCTGATGTGCTCCGGGCACGTTACAAGTTAATAAAGGTCGTGCCCCCTAATTTTCGAAGGGAAAAGGTCGAGAGTGAACGCAATTTAATCTCTCCGTTGAAATAACGACCCGCAAAAAATTAAAAACTGCAGCCACCATTGAAATATCACGATATATGATCGATGGCCACTTAAGAGCAATTGTTTCTCCGTAACCAGCAAGTTAACCGTAACCAGAAGCTTATAAGGGGAGGGACGTTTGACAATAATTATTTTGTGCGCGAAAAAGAGAGCAACATTCACAAACATACCAGTCCTGATCTCCAAAGATGAGGCTGACACAAGCCCTGACGCGCTTTCAATCCTCCAGGTCCACGTAGAAGCCAACAACACATCACAAGTTGAGGAATCCCTTAACTCAATCGAAAATGTGAACGACCTTCGAAGTCGCCTAAAACCATCTGTCGATATCGCAAAACGACTGATGTGCTCCGGGCAAGTTACAAGTTAATAAAGGCCGTGCTCCCTAGGGAAGGAAGGGTTTACACGAATCGAAAACATCGTGACGTCAATAGGAACCAAGCGATGATCAGATGACGTAAAGAAACTCCAATTGCGTTAAAGGTCGAGTGTGAACGCAATTTAATCTCTCCGTTGAAGTAACAACCCGCCAAAAATTGTAATTCTCATGAATTAGTCGCGTGAAAAAGTAGACGGCGCGGCGGCGCAAAATTTTATGACCGTCTGGCCGCGTGGACTAAATAATTTGATAGATTTCTGAGAACAGAATAGAACATAGCGCCAGACCGATTGTGTTCTAGAATTCAATTATGTGATTTTAGCGACGAAAAGATGATGATTAAAAAAACTGTTTTTAACGCAATAAAAGCAGACGAAATAGGTGCGGCATAGAGCGTTTCACACAATTTCTTTATACTGTGCAATCGAGAATAAATGTGTCCCAAAACTCAATGTACGTGGTGTTTAATGAGAGGTGGTTTTCCAAACCGCAAGAAAAATTCTTAATTTTCTTGAAACGTCGGCCCCATTCATCGATTAATCATTATAATCATTGTGAAAACAAAACGGGAAGAGGCTCCTGTATGTAATAAATTCTTTTGTGAAAACATTACATACGATGTAATCAAATTATTTATTATATAATCTGCTTTCAAATAATTATAAAGCTCGGCACCTCCGCCATTTCTAGTTTAAAGATCAGCACTGGCAGTTTTCAGCCCCTCGAATAAATTAGTTGAAATGTTCTTGTGTGGTCGTTGTGTTAGACGTCAATGAAATGTGTTTGTGTGTATTTCGAAGACAGACACGGTTGAATTCGAATGCCCAGAAGCGTCTTAAGCGTTAGAACCAAACGGTGTGTTCGATCTCCCCGGCCTAAATTTATACTCACAGCGCACAGCAGCACTTTACCCAGTGCGCTTTATAGATGGCTGAGCAAATCCGCAAGACAGTGTGATGAAAGGATATAAATATTTCGTGATGCCCATATTTATGAGTGTATTTTGCGCTCGGCTGCGCAGAAATAATTCCGAATTAATCAAAGTCTGATTCGGTGAAATTTGCACGAAGCGAAACGCATTTGAACTTTGCGAAACAATTGGGTTGGCATGTCCTGTGATGACGCGGCGATTGCGTTTCGTTCGGAAGCTATGCGCGGGATAAAAGAATTAATTAGTTAATAAATGGGTTTTTTTGAAATAAGCGCATCGCTCGTCCCATCCGATAATTAAATGTCACCACTACTCTGCAGAAATAATTATTATTTTTTTAATTAATTGGAAATTCCTGAGTGCGATTTATTTATTTTTAATTATGCCAGGCCGAGGAACTACACATTTAATCATCTCTTAGAAACGTCGAGTAAATAAATAAATATGAAATGAAACCGCACGAGATGGAACAAACCCGAAAACCTGCCCTTATGCATATTTTACACATCGATTTTGTTAGTCAATTTCGACGGAACAAATCGGGAGACACATTATTAGCCGTTACAAGTAGTGCTGCTGCTCCGAAGCTCGCAGACAAGCGCTGAATTTTGCAAAGTACACTAAAATATTGAGGAAAGTTCGCAACACCTGGATCCAATCTTATTTCGCGGCGGATAAAACGAGAGAGAGAGAAAAAAAGAGGCAAATTTACGTTAAACACTTCGCGGGCCTTTCACCGAAAGCTCTCCCCAAATTCGGATTTGTTCTCTTCTCCGCGTGCAAATAATATTAAACACGCGCGCACGTTCGCAAAAAAAATAAATAAGTTTCGCGTGGATTGTTTTAGGACAACAAACGCGATTTTGAAATACAATTTAATGAACGTTTCACGCCTTTTACGAGACAACGAGCATTTACTCAAATGCTGGGAGTGATTTAAATCGCGACGCCTTAGGAACTGAAACTAGGCAACCCATTCTACTTGCGTGCGTTTCGTGCAGGGGGTTCTTAACGGAGTCTATGAAGACTTGAAGGGGGTCGATGAACCTATAGTGGCCGTTCGGGGGTCCGTTCTTAACGGAGTCGATGAAGACTTGAAGGGGGTCGATGAACCTATAGTGGCCATCTGGGGGGGTCAATGAACTTCTAGGGATATTTTAGGGGAGCGGAGTTATAAATTCATCTGTAGTGGAGACCTATTTGCATAGTTTAATAAAAAAATTTCCAAATATAATTAAATAAATTTAAATTAACCTTGTACAACGCTATTTTTTTCCTGGATAGCATCCGGCTTTAATCGGCAGTCATTAGTTTCGATTATAATGTCATAATAATCAACTTCTAACGAGTTCAATGAAGCTTTCGTGTTTATGAGTTGTTATCACGTAATAATTAAATTAAATAAGTCAACTAGAACAAAAGAAGAAGAAAGAAAGATCAATTGGTTGTCAAAATAAAATATCAAAATAAAAATAAAATACAGTCAAATCGACTGAAGCAAAAACAAAAGACGATCGTCGACGTAGTAACGAAGTTCAGATCGAAGGCTACAGTTGTTCTGTCGATGGAATTAAAACAAAATAAATTCAAATGAATTACAACAAAAAAAAACTAAAGACGATCAGTGATTAAAAAAAAATAAAACCATGTCAGATAAAATCAAACAAGAGATGATAAATCGATGGTAAATAAATAATAAATCAAGTCGAATGAAAGTAAAAACAAAATTCTGATTATATTAAAAATTGAAATAAATGAAGTCAAATAGGGTATACGGTCTTTTTCTTTTGGGTTTCCCCTTTTGTCAATTAAGTGTTCATTAAGTGTTCGAATTTGTCAAATCATATCCCGTTTTCACAAACGTCAAGTGGTATGTCAAATTTTTTACAAGCCGCTTGAGGTGTTCCGTCAAGCGACCCGAGATTTGATTGACCTTACACTGTGCTTTAAAATTGCTTTAAAATCATTTGACAAAGAGGAAAAACCAGAAAATAAACAAAATACGATCGGAAATGAAAATAAAACGAAAATAAAAATTCTACGAAATTACCACCACGACGTCAAATCGGATGAAAAGCACTGACGAATTTTTGTCGGAGAGTTCGAACGAAAAGAAAAAACAAAAGAGAATCAAATTGAATGCAAAAAATATAAAATGCCAAAAGTCAAATCGAATCAAGATCTGATCTGATTGGTTTGTAATTAAAAGAAAAAACGAAATACTGTCAAATACAGAGTTACAACTAATTAAGGGACCACTATGGGGATCTCGTAAACGATAAGAGATACAAAGATGGTTAAATTATAGAAAAGTTGTGCTATTTTGAGGTCCAAAAAAATATGCAAAAAAAAATCTTTTCTATTTTCGACCGTTTTTGAAATATCTTCAAAAAAACTGAAGATTCTCATTTTCGAAAATCTCGAATATCTTCTTTATTTCGTAAAATAAAATCATAAAATTCGGTGTTTTTACAATAAATTGGACGGACAACCTAATGCAGTTCAAAGAAATAGGTTAGGTTTGACAGTTTCGTAGATGCGACTGTCAACTGTTTGTTTTCTTATGGACGCTACCTTAGATATTGATAACACGTGATCAGGGCCCCCGCCAGGCCAAAAGCCGCCCGCGCGCCAATCCATATTTTGGCGCCCTCTGACAGATGAGTTGTGACAAACAAAAACGGTCAATTATCAAAATTATTAAAAATTAAAAGAAAAGAAATGGAAAAAACAGAAAATTTTTTTAAACATTTTCCTTCACATTTTCTAAACATTCTCCTTCACTTTTTCTAAACATTCTCCTTCACTTTTTTTTAAACATTCTCCTTCGCTTTTTTTAAGCATTCCCCTTCACTTTTATTTAAACATTTTCCTTAATTTTTTCAAGTTTCTAGCTGCCGCAAGCCCCCAAAAGCGAAGGGAAGCGCTTTCTTCTCATTTGACCGAGAAGACATGTTTGGAAGCCCCCGTTTTTATGCATTATGAACAGGTTGTTTTGAATGATGCGCTGCCGATTAAAAAATTGATTTAAAATGGACCCTATGTATAGGTACACAATTTGAAGAAGCTAAAAAAAAACACTAAGCTGAAATAACATCAAAAATCAAGGACCATCTGCTACTACTACTAAAATTAAAACCTATTTTGGCTTATAATTACACAAGGACAGAAGAAGGCATTCAGATTAGCCAAGAAGACAACCAGCAATAGCTGAGGAGAATGGTGTATCTGGATAAAAAGAATCAGTAACAGAGCTGCTGGTTCTGCTGAGGGAGGGAAGGAAACGGACCTATCTCCATCTTCCTCGCGAAAAGCAAAAGTCCCGAAAGAAAATTGAAGCGGAGTTAACTGAAGATTGAAGCTTGCTTCGAATCAGTTTAAAACAGGAAAAGAGATAGAAGATAATCAGATTGATCGCGTCTTGACAAGATGGCAACTTCCACATTTTTTTTTTTTAATCCTTTAAAAAGAAAAGCGATGCGGAGTTGACTAAAACTGAAGCCCGCCCCTCAAATCTGTTACAGAAAATAGTCAGACTGATCGCATCCTTACAAAACCCCCGTCTCTCCCCCTCCCCCGCGGAATGGAAAAAGCCTTCCAATGACTCAGATGATGGACGGAAATAAATTACGTGGCTTTAGATAAGAATTGGTTGGTGGTGGTGAAAAAAATAAAAAGTTGTTCAATGTTCGTCTGGAGCTCTTCGAGCTTGGACGCGTGTTTCTCTCTTTAACTTCCAACTTGGTTAAATCCCTTTTTGGCTTCCAAACTTGCCATTCAATAATTTCTGCTGAACTGTGAGTTAAACGCAAGAAAGACGTTTCCTCTTATGAGGAACATAAACAAATCGGGGAGCGCATTAAAGCAATTGCAGAAAATTTATATGCAAATGCAATTAAGAGCGATTCTCACTGATACTTCCTCCTCATCCTCTTTTCCTTAGCTGTTTACAAAGAAAAGTTATAAACTCTATTAAGGAACTTTTATATTTGCAGTTTTAATCTGCATTGAGAGCTGCACGGCGGCATTTATTTAAGGCGTCGCGACGCTTGGTATGTACGAATCCCGCGATTGCTTTTCGAAATCCGCTGTTTTTCTTTGAAGTTTAAAACTAGATTTCAAAGGCTTTCGATTTTTTTTTTCGTTTTTTTTATTATCCGGACGACACTTTAAAAACGTCATTAATAACATGTCTTTTTTGCGCTCCTTTTCTTTGCGCCCCCCCTCAGCTCTCCAACTTTGATAACGTGCACTTTGAATTTATTTGGTCACATAGACTGTGACGTCTTATTCAGACTTGTTTACTTTTCTGTGCTGTTCATATTAAAATGCAGGAGCATAAAACCTAACAGATCTTATTAGTGTACTTTAATAAAGTTAATTCTTATGGTTAACCCAAGGAGGAGTCCTTAGGTGTCACCAAAATTAGTACACGGGAAGTTGTCCCATGCGCTTGAATTTACATGCATGGTGGTGGGGGTCTCTCGTGACGTCAGTCCGTACCATGGACATTCCTACATTAAGACTTAGTTCTTAGTGCAGATGAGAAGCGATTTTGATTGTTCGCGATTCACCGCGCCTGCAATTATTATAATTAACATTTGGTTTTCGAATCAATCTAGTATAATTTATTACGCCGGGGATGCGGCACATTGCTTCATCTTGCAATATAATAATTGCTGTTATATTTAATTAACCTAATTATATTTTTTCTCGCGAATACCAGTTTCAGCTGGACGAGTGGCGACTGGTCCGACAAAAAAATAATCGCATGAGACAACTTCCCATATATTACTAACTTTGAGCTGTAACATACATGCACGTGTACCCATGATAAAGATAATGGTGCACATACACACACACACACGCAGTGTTTAATCGGAGAATAGGATTAAATTTTCAAGTTAATTCAGGACGGTACACACCTGCGTCAGCGGTACATTATCGTGTCACATTATTAATATAATCGCACATGTAACACAGCAGATACAAATGGAATATTAAACGCGGCTAAATGGTTTTGTCGGTGTGTGTGTGCGTTTAACCCCCAATTAGGATCAAATATGTATGTATGTACATTTTTGCGCTGTAGTAGTTTCACGTTTTATCGAATTATGATACTTCAGTAAACAATAAACGTTGATGGCTAACCGAACTATCATAAATCTCTGTTTGATGATTGATGTTGTTGTATACCGGGTGACTCTAATAGTTGTGCAATAATAACATTTATTGTTTGATGGTGCAAAATACTTTGTCAAACAAACGTTAATGGTTGTCGAGATTTTTTTTTTTTTTTAAACATCATTCCCTGTTCTCTCCGACATGAATTGCCCCAATTGGTGGTTTGATTTCTGCAATACTATTAGTTTCACCCTATATTATTTATTTTGACGAAATCTAAACTAATTAGGATCAAATATGTATGTACATTTTTGCGCCGTCGTAGTTTCACGTTTTATCGAATTATGATACTTCAGTAAACAATAAACGTTGATGGCTAACCGAACTATCATAAATCTCTGTTTGATGATTGATGTTGTTGTATACCGGGTGACTGTAATAGTTGCGCAATAATAACATTTATTGTTTGATGGTGCAAAATACTTTGTCAAACAAACGTTAATGGTTGTCGAGAATTTTTTTTTTTTTTGGAAACATCTTTCCCTATTCTCTCCGACTTGAATTGCCCCAATTGGTGGTTTGATTTCTGCAATACTATTAGTTTCACCCTGTATTATTTATTGACGAAATGTGAACGTCACGTGCCTAATTGAATACCACCGAATATTAAATCACACCCCCGTACAAATATGACTTTGTTCGTTACGTAATGCACCCCCTGTTCGTCTTAAATTACGCTCTCAAGATACGGGGGCGCAGCGCTAATTATCCTCATACTACAGCAGTTAAACCACGTGCTTACTCGCACATGATAAAATGTAATTGTGCTAATTTAAGCGAGCACGGTATCGTCTTAAGTAAACCTTCCAGCTTCGTATTGCAAACAGCTTATATTTACACTGCGGATGTTCCGCGAAACAGCTGTTTCCCGAAGCAGTTCATTTTTTTTTTTTTGATGATTTCATTTTTTGAAATTTTTCAAAAACGATCCCTTTAAGCAGAAGCAGACGATGCCCAAAACAGAGCACGTCATTTTTCCTTTCAGGACGAAAAGGTGTTAATAATATTGATTTTGAATTATGTACAGCGTGGTCACACGTTCCTTGCAACGGCCGCCCGGACCGGGGGGTTAATTACGTGAGCGCGCAAAAATTCGGCGACGTAGAAAATCAAAAGCGGATTCGACTTATGCATATGCAAGACCTGCCGAAATGCAGCTGGTTCTTTGATCTCGACCGTGAAAATTAAAGGGCGGATTGTCACCAGTAAGTAATTTCCCGCCGCGTCGCGTGAAAATTTGCGAAAGCTCGAACCCATCGCCGCCGCAACGGACCGTTTTGACTTCGTAATTTGTGTATATTTTAGCGATCCGTTTTTGCCCGAGGATTTTATCTATTTTTCTCTCCGTTTATCATCCCACCGCTGCCACCATTCACTTCGCAATTTGAATATACGAGGCGGTGGTGATGTGAAAATTTCACGGAACACATTTTTTTTTATATATTACATACTACATACATTTTCAAACTGAATATTTAAACACTTTCTACAGTCTGCAAATCGCTGCAGTCGTCTTTTGTTTTTGTTGCTTTTGTCTTGCGATTGTGATTTGTCTTTATTTTGGTGCTCTTTTTTTCTGTAAATTTCGAATAAGTCTGGAGTATGTAATGTTTTTTTTTTTAGTCGTCAGGAATTTTTATTTTCCTTTTTCTCGACTGTTAAAGAGCCCTTCATTTTTTTTTAATATTTTCAATTGTTTGCCATTTTTCATAAATTAAATAATTATACTTTCTTTAGAAATTTTCTTTGTATATTTTAGCGATCCGTTCTTGCCCAAGGATTTTATCTATTTTTCTCTCCGTTTATCATCTCACCGCTGCCACCATTCACTTCGCGATTTGAATATACGAGGCGGTGGTGATGTGAAAATTTCACGGAACACATTTTTTTTAAGTATTTCATGAAAAATTTCATTTTGTCGTAAAATGTACGATCGTCATTTGTTTTTCTGTCAGTTCTTTTCTCGTTGGAGTTAACCATTTTTTTTTTTTTTTAATTTCTGTTCCGATTACATTTTTCCAAAAGACGAAAACATCCCTCTTTTCTGTTTTTATTTTATTTATCATATATTTTCAAACTGAATATTTAAACACTTTCTACAGTCTGCAAGCCGCTGCAGTCGTCTTTTGTTTTTGTTGCTTTTGCATTGCGATTGTGATTTGTCTTTATTTTGGTGCTCTTTTTGTGTAAATTTCGAATAAGTCTGGAATGTGTAATGTTTTTTTTTTAGTCGTCAGGAATTTTTATTTTGCTTTTTCTCGACTGTTAAAAAGTCCTTAATTTTTTTTTAAAAACCTCAATTGTTTACCATTTTTCATAATTAATTAATTATACTTTCCTTTGAAATTTTATTTTTTTCCCGTTTTGATTGCGATTTCTCGGTTATCAAAAAGTTTTCCACTTTTTGCTTCTTTTTGATTGCGTATCTTTTCCTTTGCTTATATCTTTTGTCTCGTTGTCTCGTTTCTTGTTTCCTTTTCCTTTTCTTACGGTGGATTTCACAGAAAAAATTGTTAATCAGCGATTAATTTAATTCTCTGTTTAAGAAACGTCATTGGACGAAGTTAACAACAGATTTGAAACAACCGGTTGTATTGTTTCACCCAACCAATCACAGGCTCTAATCACGCTGTTAAATTAATCGGTGATTAAACAATTTTTTGTGAAACTGGGAGTTAAACCATCAATTTCTTTTTGAATGTTTGCCATTAATGTTAATCTTGAGAATTTTTAAATCGCCACTTTTTGAGAGTTCTAAACGTAAAAGGAAGAGACATTCCATCGTCGTTGTAAAAATCCAAAATACACACGATTCTGGAAATTAAATCGTACATAAATAGTACCAACTACTAAAATAATCATACGGTTGGTAATATTGATTGCCGCAGAGCTTATCGCATCGCATGACAAGCGCCGCCCAACGATGACGTCAAAATATGTGATTCCGTTCTCTACTAATAAATCATTTTCACATTACGAAAAAACTAAGAAAATCATGTGTATCTTTTTTTGATATTTCCCAATTTTTTGAATTCAGCTGTAAATATGTGTATCGGGCAGTTTTGTGTTCATCGCGAACACGTCATGTTTAGGTTACCATCCGAATTCAAATCATGCGCAAACACGCATGGACACTTTCTGAGCGGCAAATTTAAAATGAGTTTCGTGAAATTTCTTAATGTTACGAAATATTTCAATGAAATGAAGTTTACGTGAAATATTTCACTTGAAATGTCTCGGCAACACTACAACGCATGTATTTTATTTATTTTTCTTTCTGTTTGTAACGACCTGGAGCCTTATTTTCCAATCGGAGGAACAAACTCGCAAGGAAACGTGACGTCAAAATAACATTAAAAACCATGAAAAGTGTAAGAGGATCACGTTATTTTGTTTCCTCCCCTAGATCCGAGAATACGACCCCTGACATTTACATAGAAAATTATTATTTTCTTATTGAAATTCATTTTCGTATTACGAAAGCATACACATGCGTAATCAGGCCGAAGTAAACAAAGATTAAAATACCGCGAAGGCATTGCGCTTACCTTGACGCAGAACAGGCTAGCCGGCGACGGCGGGGCACACTCCACAGAACCGTTAAACGATCCTCCAAAACCGGGGAAAACTAAAGCGACGCGGCCAACAGTCCGTTCAGAACGGCAGGTTTAATCCTTCCTGAAAACTTCAGCACAAAAACTTACCAAAGGCAGGCAGCTCGTCGAGGAAAAGAAGAAGCTGAAGAAGTGTTTTTTTTTACAACCACGTGTGGAGCAACGCGACACAAGTAAATACAGTAGCCTAACCATCCGGAACAACAAACTCAAAAATTCGACTGTAATCATGAATAAGCTGCCCACAACCTGACCCAGCAATTAAAATCTAAACATTTTTTTCTTTGGAAAATATAATGCATAAGAGAAGTCTCACTGTCGTTTAAGTACACACATGCGTAATCAGGCCGAAGTAAACAAAGATTAAAATACGGCGAAGGCATTGCGCAAACATTGCGCTTACCTTGACGCAGAACAGGCAAGCCGGTAACGGCGGGGCACACTCCACAGAACCGTTAAACGATCCTCCAAACGCGGGGAAGACTAAAGCGACGGGGCCAACAGTCCGTTCAGAACGGCAGGTTTAATCCTTCCTGAAAACTTCAACACAAAAACTTACCCAAGGCAGGCAGCTCGTCAAGGGAAAGAAGAAGGTGAAGAAGTGTTTGTTTTACAACCACGTGTGGCGCAACGCTACACAAGTAAATAAAGTAGCCTAACGATCCGGAACAACAAAATCAAAAATTCGACTGTAATCATGGATAAGCTGCCCACAACCTGACCCAGCAATTAAAATCTAAACATTTTTTTCTTTGAAAAATATAATGCATAAGAGAAGTCTCACTGTCGTCGTAAGTTCCAGTTTGTAAATGATAATTCTCTTTTAATCATTTCATCTAATCCTCTTCCCTCACATGTTTATTATTAAATCCCACCACCTGCCACCACTCCATTTGTGAAGAAGAAGAAGAAAAGAGTTTGAGGGTGAAAAACAGGAACTATCTTCGTTCGTTATCTTCACCACAACAGTTTTAATTTAATAGTAAAATTATGTTCGGTGATAAGATACGATTGAAAAAAGATAACGCTGCTGATCATGCAATCAAACAAATGAATCGCGTTTTACTTCCGTTCCGAAAATAAATTCCTTACGTATTTTTCTTCGATCAAATATCAGATAGATCAAAATTGCTTTGAAGTCGTATCTTGTACGGTAGACAGACTTACGATTTCGATTTTTTTTAACTCTTAGCTCTGATTTTATTACATTAAGGAAATTTGATTGAATGTACCTATAAATATGTAACAAACAACTTACAAAAACAGTTAATTAAATACTCCAAAATTTGTATTACGCTTGATCCTGAATTGAGCCGCGCGTTTTGTATTCACAGCAGTTACTCCTTTCGGGCCAATCGCAGTTCCTTATTTGGCTATTGAACAGCAAATGGGCATTGCACGTCTGAACGTATCCGATGCCATTGAAGCAGTTCACGAAGTTCCTGCAGTTCATGGGGAAGGCATTAGGGCCGTTCACGTTACATGCCATTGTTTCGAGCTTCTGGTTTCTCGCTAGGGCCTTGAACGTGTATTTACATTTAAGCTCGGCATTGTCGAAGGTGAAACCGTCAGGGCAGGATAAGATTTCAAATTCGTCGTGTTTATCGTATCGTCGGAACCTGAAGGGGTCGTTGGTTAGCTCGAATTGCACGGGGAAGACCACGTCGATCCCTGAACTGAGAGTGTAACAGCTCGCAGAGGTAACGACAACCGAAACTAAAATAAATCAAATAGAAAAAAAAATTGTAAGATCGAGCGTGGTTGTTTTGTAAGTAATGGGAAACGTTCTTACCAAGGAGGATGGTTTTCAGAAACATCTTCGTCCCTTTAATAACATTAATGACTGAACTACTAGGTGCAAAACTCGTTTAGTTGAAGGAGATAAAAATAATTACAACACTTGGGTTTATCAAGCTTATCAAAATCTGCTTCGTTTATTGATACGGTCGGCATACGTCATCTTCGTAGAAAGTGCCTTATTTTTTAATGGTATATCTTTTAAATGCATTCGGATGTAGGAAGGGGTGTTTGGGTGTAACCAGGAATTTATTTTGCCCCAAATTCCTCTTCAATAAACATATACAGTGCGAAGTTGTAGCTTAGTTAAGTTATGTCACACAAAGGTGCAAGCAACTTCACTCATGTAAATCATTTTTGCTCACGCTGTATATCAAAGTATCCGTTAATAATTCCTAAAGCGCGTTTATTTGACTCTCGTCGTAAAACTTAAAAAAAAAAAGCGTAGGTGTGTCGTGCCACCTTGATTGAACTTTCGCGCCTCCCCACTCCCCCCTCTTCCCCCTTGACGAATCGCAAATTAATTTCCAAAATTGGGAAATATTGAATTACGCTGCCCGTTCGAGCGAAAGTGTATAACTCAAGGCCCTCCAAGGTGCAAGAAAAGAAACGAACGCCTCCCCCCGCCCTCCCCCCATCGGAAAAAGTTGGCCGGAAAAGTTTAGAAGCGCAGAAGTAATCTTTTAATTAAATCATCGGAATAAAAATGCGAATCGCTTTGATATTTTCGTGCGGGGGCGTTTCGAATTCGAGGAGATGAATATAAGAAAACTTCCGATGAATCGATCCGGTTTGAATAAGTTCTTAAAAATTAAAATAAGGGTCACTTCGGGGGGGGGGGGGGCGAATAGAATAATCCAAGTCTCCGTTGTAACGTATACAATTTCAGACCATAACGAGGTGGAGGGGAATTCCGTTAAACAGAAAACAAACAGAATTTGGGGCATAGCCCCCTACTACCCCCCCAAGCAAGCTCTATGTACATCCTCACAAGACGACAGACTCGCCCTAGGCGCGTCACAATTTAATAAAGCCAAAACTGACCTTGCGCCTAATGTAAGGAAGAAGGGTTTACACAAATCGAAACCATCGTGACTTCAAGACTAGGGATACCGATACCCAATAAGTTTACTACCCGGGTACTCGTTATTGATACCCGGGTAGTTACCCGTTACCCGATAAGTACCCGTTACCCGATAAGTACCCGGGTATCCGATAAGTACCCGATATCCGACAACTACTTGGCTATCCGATAAGTATCAACTAACAATTTAAAAACCAGTATAGAATTATCTGAAATAATTAATGCTCATTCGAGCAAAATGTTAATGTAGGTCACATTAGGCAAAATGAAATGAAGACTACTTGGTTGTTCGGCAATTTCAGAATATCGGGTAACGGGTATTCAAAAAGAGGAACCGGTTCCATCTAAGTAAACGGGTACCCGGCTACCCGGGTACCCGTCGTCATCCCTATTCAAGACCCAATCGGGAAACCAATTGCATCAAATTCAGATGTGAACGCAATTTAATCTTTCCATCGAAGACATCGTGACAACATCATGACCCAATCGGGAAACCAATTGCGTCAAAGGTCAAATGTGAACGCAATTTAATCTTTCCATCGAAAACATCGTGACAACATCAAGATCCAATCGGGTAAACGTGAAGGAAACCAACTGAGTGAAAGGTCAAAATGTGAATGCAATTTAATCTCTCCATCGAAAACATCGTGACAACATGAAGACCCAATAGGGTAAATGTAAAGGAAACCAATTGCTTGAAAGGTCAAATGTTAACGCAATTTAATATTTTCATCCAAAACATCGTGATAGCATCAAGACCCAATCGGGTAAAAGCTGACGTAAAGGAAACCAATCGCATGAGAGGTCAAATGTAATCTTTCCGTCGAAATAACAAACGTTCAAAAAAAATTGTAATTCTGAGGATCTCACATCGCAGAAAATGAGGTGTTGCTCGTCGGAAATTAAGAATCGTGTAGACGTTTTTAAAATAAACATTATTTCTATTCTAAAAACGCAAAACTCGAAATGCACCTGCAGACGCTCGCAAAAGATGATGCAGTTAAAACTAGAAATAGAAACTCCGGGTGATATTATTTACTTAAGGTAAGGCAATAAAAGAAATGCCGAACAACGAGGATTAAAGTTTTGGTAACTTTTGTTTTAGCTGTACTTAGATATGTTGGGTAGCTTCGCCGCGCTTTGCCTAAGTGCGCGCACTTACGGTTAAAGTGACCAAAGACGATCGACGCAATTTGAAAGACAAAAGATCGACGAAGATTTTCGACGCAATTTGAAAAACAAAAGACGATCGACGATCTAATGCGATTAAACCAATAGAAGAAGATCGACGAGAAGTTTCAATGCGACTAAAGCAACAAAAAACCATCGACGAAGCTTTTCTTAAGTAAGATACAGAACACAGAAAAAGAAGTCTTCGTCGCCGCGCTACGTGTGCGACGACTGTTGTACGATGGTTTATGGCAGGTGTATTCTAAAATGTATGCAAAAAAGACTATCTGCGAATTGCACCACAATACTAAAGCAGGAGGGGAGACAATTTGTATTATAAAAATCCAATTAATTTTGCGACGGAGACGACGACAAAACTGTAAGTTGCCAAGCGTTCCCACGCACAATTTTCTATCAAGTATAAAATAAATGCGATTAAAATTGAATACACAGGGTGGTTCCTGAACGGCGATTTCCAAACCGTAACAACGTAGTAATTATAATTCTTCAGTAAATAGATTAAACAACATCAACCTGTCTCCTGTTTGTATTTAGCTTTCAGTTTAAAATGTCGATAGCTAACCGAAGTATGATAAATCTCTGTTTGATGAATGTTGATTGATGTTATATACTGGGTGGGTGTAATAGTCGCGCAGTAATATTTAACAGCAAACGGGGACAACTGAGTTAATATGTCCTCAAGCAAAAGTTAATAGAAAAATTTTGTGCAAATCGTTTTTACAATGTCAGGTCAAAAAGCGATAGTAAGATGTCGCTAATTTATCTGTCGAAAAGTTAAAGTTTTCAAAAAAGTTTTTTGCTGTACTATCAATTTCACCCTGTGTAATCGTGTTTCCATTATTGATTATTTATTGGCAAAACTTAAATATCACGTGCCTAATTCAATACTACCAAATATTAATCAATCACATCCCAGCAAATGTGATTTTTTCGTTACCTAACCGCCCTCTTCAGTCTATAAGGGTCGCGACATAACATGGGCGTAGGTACTCTCCTTTTTTTAATTCTCTGGGACTAAAGTAGTGAATTAAAAAAAAATGTAGATGTAGTCAACTTATTGATAATAAATTGATCTTACGCCTGGCGATTATTTTCAATCTGGAACAAAAGGCGTTGTTACCCTTGATAATTAATTTTTTTATATTTTTTGTATGATTTTAATTAAAAAGTCATGCTAACCTCCTATGTTCTGGATCGAAAATGATCGCCAGGAACTGTTCCGGATCGAAAATGATCGCCATCGTTTCTTAAAGAAAAATGTGATCATGATGATAATAGGGGCTGACGGTTTCTTTGTCTGTGACAACAGGGGCTGACACTTTCCTTGTCTCTTTCAACTATTACGTAAATGACATGCGGTAGGTAAGTGTGTACGTAGGTGTGGTGTGGTGTGGTTGAAACCACGATGAAACTCTCCACTGTGAGACAAACGATATCCAACAAACCGGTTGTCTCTGCAATATGTTTACGCTAACTTGTTCGCGTGTAGACCGTAATTTATTAAAAGGATCCTCCGAGATGCGGTTAATTCATGGCAGCCGAAATTGAAACTACACATTTATAGAGACAAATGCCCCACCGTTCGCTGTCAAACACCCCCCCATGTCGACGTGAACAAGTAGTTACAGTAGGCAAACGAAAAATACAATGGAACATCACGAGCATGACGAAAGCAAAGTTGTTAACGCCACGCTTAATTGACGCTAATAACCCCCCCACGAGCCGAGCTAATTCGCCGTGTGACGTAAAATCCCGTTTCTGATGCGCGAAATGCGACACTTAATTGATTAAACCTACTCTTTTCATCACCAACAATAAGTTAAGGGTATCAAATACTCCAATAAGTCACCGCGTTTTCCTTTCTATTTGAGCTATTTGTTTTTAACTCCTTTAAATAAATTGCGGCGCCTTAAAAACTGAAAGTAGGCAACCTTTTCTACCTTCCTGCTTCCCTTTCTATTTCAGCTATTTGTTTTTAACTCGTTTAAATAAATTGTGGCGCCTTAAAAACTGAAAGTAGGCAACCCTTTCTACCTTCCTGCTTCCCTTTCTATTTTAGCTATTTGTTTTGAACTCATTTGAATAAATTGTGGCGCCTTAAAAACTGAAAGTAGGCAACCCTTTCTATCTTTCTGCTTCTAGGGTAGGCGGGCATTATTTAAACACGAAGTTGTTTCTGATTTGATGGATGATTGGTTGCCTATTTAAAAAAATAATAATAATCTTCTAGGGTTAGAGACGTCCATCCTGTGTGGAAAGATTATTTAAATGGAGGGGGCAAATGAAAATGGCGGGAGTCGGTGACACGGAATATAAATTGAACGTCGCAACAGGAAATGTGCGGTGGTCAAATAAGGACCGTATTAGAATTGAAAAGGCTGGAAGTAGTAAATTAAATTATTGAGGATTATGGCGGGTTCTTCATACGTTCGTCGCCTAAGGAGTTCAAAGATATAAGAAACACAAATGGCGCAACGAGATTAGAAAATATAAGCCCCTCCTAACTGTACTTTTCCTTTAATAATAATAATAATAATAATAATAATAATAACAGCGTCTTTATTCCTAATAATAAATCACTTTTTTAATGAAGATTAATTACTGTTTACTCACTCATCGGAACCTGAACTTTATTTTTATTGACTCCGATTTATTTATTTATTTTTTAATTATACACCTTCGAGCTTGTCGGAAGTTTTCACTTGCCGAGGATCCTGCGGATGGTTTCGAATCTTTATCGCCTCATAAAAGCGGGAAGTGACCAAACTGACATTATTTAAACTTTAATAAAGTTTTTATCGAACTTTATTGAGGCTGGCCCCGGTTTTACGGCTTGCCCCCGGGCGCCGCCGGTACTGAGCATTTTTCCGGCTGAAAATTTGTATGTTAAACCGACTCCATGTTTATGGAAAAAGTAAAAAAAAGCGAGGTTGCGTTTATGAAGAATTCCGAGGGGAAGGAAGGACGTCGTTTGAATTTTGTACACTTTTTCGTAAATACACGAAATTTCATTTTGTATTTAAAATATTTTATTCTATCTAGGCCCGATCTTTCCAACCTCCTAATAAATTTATTTGACGAATAATTCGACGAATCACCATGACAATTCAACTTATTCGCCAAATAACGTTATTGGGAGGGAACTTTATTAACAAGTGGAAGGATCGGACCTTAAAGTATTTTGCCGTATTTAAAATGTTTCAATGTACGTTTAAAGCTATTCATTAGTATTTAACGTAATCCTGAAAAATTTATGCATTATATTTATGAATTATATGAATCTAATTAATGTATTCATATATATATTAAATTATATTTAAAAATAATATATAAAACGCAAACAATGAAAAGAAAAAAATACGTTAATAAAAATTGATGTCGTTTTAGATATGTTTTTAAATTTAATGCCCTTGTGAGGGATAAAGTATGTAATTTTGATAGTTATATTTGTTTCAATAATTACAAACAATTTCCCAGGTAGCAGAGTGACGTCGGAATTACGTGATTTTCAGGTTATTTTACGTCATTGACGTCACTTGTCCCGAAAGTGACTTCAATATGACGAGTCATACGATATGTATTAATAATGACGTCACTTTTGCGAAATTATTAATACATGTCGTATGACTCGTCATGTCGACGTCACTTTCCCTTAATTTACCAATTCTGATATTAGTTTTGGTATAATCGGCCTCAGAAATATTCAAAGTATTTATTTACACTTTCTGTTTTCAAAAATAAACATAGTAGTAACATTTTATCACTTTCTATTGAAGTGTTAATGACGTCGTCACTTTAACACGTAAAAGTGACGTCGTGATGTCGTTTTAGATATATTTTTAAATGTAATACCCTTGTGAGGGATAAAATATGTAATTTTGATAGTTATATTTGTTTGTATAATTACAAACAATTTCCCAGGTAGCAGAGTGACGTCGGAATTACGTGATTTTCAGGTTATTTTACATCATTGACGTTATTTGTCCCGAAAGTGACGTCAACGTGACGAGTCATACGATATGTATTAATAATGACGTCACTTTTACGAAGTTCTTAATACATGTCGTATGACTCGTCATGTTGACGTGACTTTCCCTTAATTTACTAATTCTGATATTAGTTTTGGTATAATTGGCCTCAGAAATATTCAAAGTATTTATTTACACTTTCTGTTTAGTCACAAAAATGTTTTTAAAGTAATAATTTTCAAAAATAAATATGGTCCCATTTTATCACTTTCTATTGACGTGTTATCTTCGTAAAAGTGACGTCATTAACACGTCAATAGAAAGTGATAAAATGTTACCATGTTTATTTTTGAAAATTATTATTGTAAAAACATTTCTGGGACTAAACAAAAAGTGTAAATAAATACTTTGAATATTTCTGAGGCACATGTATATTAGTTGTGAATATAAACAGAAGATGGCGTAATTTTAGCACTTGTTAACTAATGCAGCGCGTATAAATACTTAAGCCTTACCGAAAATTTTGAAACTAACAACGACCGAGATAAGTTATTGTAAAGAAATAACTACAGTCACGATTTTATTTAATACTTTGATTACATTGTTACATTTGCGTACATAAAGAAGGCGCAGCAACGTTTGGAACAAGAAATACCCCTACATACATTTGGCTGCAACGTGGAGGCCAAATACGTTATTTCGACGTCATTATCACGTCATTATGTCGTCGTTTATTTACATCACATTTGACGTCAAAGGTACGTTATCTACATGACGTGATGTGGCTTGACTTATGAAGTGATTAAGACGTCGCTTTTGGATGTTATAAATGAAGACATTTTAGTGACAAAGATGACGGCATTATAACGCCCTTTTCACGTCACAATACTAGCTGGGTTGGCGCCCCTCTACGACCAAGCCAGAACATGTAGGTCATGTATGTACGCATTATAAGCTGAGCTTGCAGACATTATAATGCAGTAAATGTGCAAAATACAGATAAGACTTCTATCCTAAACAGGGCAGTATACAGAGTGTTGCACTGATGAACGCAACATAGGAAATCCCATATGAACAGGGAAAAGAATTCAGGCAATTTAGTTTCAGATGCTTTTTACGTCGAATGTACTCTTTGTTTCCGCGACTCCGACACGTCAAATTGTTATTGTTGAGTAGGAGGGGAAGGAATGCAATGTGAACCTTTTCATTTGGCAGAGATTGTTGTGGACGGGGCTAATACAGTCCGAGTACTAAATTTTTGTATACTTCGCAAAACAAGTGGCCCGAATTCTTTTCCCTGCATATGAATTTCCTGTTATTTAATTTAATTTAATTTAAGGTATGTATACGTATTTGCTAATATTTATACCGTAACATATTTTAAATTAACTGAAATAATTACGTACATTTAAATGTACACTTATTTAGGAGATATCCTACCCCTCGGATAATTTCTACCCTTCTCATTTAGGTCTGCACGTTCTCTTCTTCCTGGTTACTTGGGATGTTACTTAGCAGTAATTATTTTAAATATTCTAGTTCGTTTGAATTTCCCGGAGTTTAATAATTTTCTATTAAATAACAAGTATTACGGTCAACTTCGACGTCCTCGTTCTTTCTTAATGCCGAGTTGGCATTCGATGTAGCACACAAACAATGGAGTTTCTGGAGATTATCAACTAAGTTATAACATACTTCAGCCGCAATTATATTCTTGGGGTATCACGCAGTTTCATCTAAATGCACCCCCTCCCCCCTGATTTCCCCCAATGTATAAATAAATGGTAAACGGATTACGTTTTGCGATACTCTGCGGCCTCGATATAAAAGAGATGTGAATTCAGCGGAGATGATCCAAACACATGAATGCAATGCATTTGTAACTGAAAAAAACAAACAAACAATCGAAGCAGATTTATGAGCGCTGTAAATCCCCGAAAGGGAGGTTTTTTTTCGTCTTTTCGTTGTGTGGTGTACGTATGAATTGTTTTCCGGACAGATCCGCAAAATTGCAAATTGTTTGTTGTGGGGAAAAAAAAACATTTCATATTTGTTATATATTTTCCTATACAGGCGCGATCAACCTAATCGAGACCGCTGTAAGCAAACCGCGCCCTTATGACACCGGTAGTGAAGGTTACAGAACTGTCAGTCGGTGTCGATTGGCTTGATCGCGACTGTACATACCTACTTGCTTTTTGGAACGCCCGGTATAATTCTATTCCGCGTTGGTGTTAAAATAAAACAGCGCGGGCTATGAAAGGAAATAAGTACATAATTTCATTTCTCCTTTTTTCTTTCCATTTTCCTGTTAGGTACATCCTCATAAGAGAGTTCGAGAGGAGGAGAAGAAGGTTAAATTTATTTTTGAGTTGGCATTCGGGGAAACCCCCCTTTTCTTTAATACTTCATCAGAATTTCTGATCAAGTACGCTGCGCTTTGTGTTATACTATACAAGACCACCATCACTTCCGCCGCCGCCGCCCACTTGAGCTTTAAGCACGAACTTGCGAAATAGTTTCTTAAAGTAGGTTGGGATAATACATAGTAACCCAAGTATCATGTTTGGCAAAGTATTTGGTTGAATTAACTCTCGGAGTAAACTCTTGTGCAAACAAGTTAATTAACTTAAAACCAAAAAACAAACACACGCGTTTGTTTTCCTCGTTGGTTCGTTCGTTCTTTCGATTTTGATGAAATGAAATAATCGACTTCGAGCTTACATGTCTTTGGTCCGCCTTATTTATTAATTAACATTACAGAGGAGTTAATAAATCTGTTGCAGGGGAATTTGGTTTTTCCCCCCGCGACGCGTCGAAATTGCGTTCGTAATTACGTTTGCGTTTGATCGCGCGATTTACACCCACCCTGTATTACCTGCTATCCTTTTATGTGTAACGCGATTTTGAAATAATTGCATTTGCTGCTTGATAATCAAATGGAATTTAATAATACGCCGGGAGTTAATTGCTCGCAGAACGTCAATGTTAATTTTACAACGGCTTATTAAATTTGCGTTAGGATTTTAGTAATCTTGACTTGCAGTCAACATCGGCAGTTTTGGATTAATTAATAACGGAACGCAGCCCCCTCCGAAAGATGCTAATCGTTTTAAGATTTTGCTGTTAAGAAAATAAAAGCAAACCATTTCGGAGTTAAAACGAAAGCTGATAATTTTTCTCTTGAATGCCAATTTCACAGTTAATTGTAAATAATCCGTCAATAAATAATAATCTAACAAAAGAGTACAAACTACAGTGTTTAATCCTAATTAGCCATTTAGTGGTTTTGTATGTACAAATTATTGTTATAGGCGAAACTGCTATGGAGTGTGTTATGCTTTTATACTCTAGCAAATTTTCAATGCACTATTATCTACAACATAAACGTGTAGTATGCAATCTATAAAGAAACATAAAATTTTATGGTAGATAGTCAATGAAATAACACGGCTGCAGTACAGGGCGATCAAGATCATCATCATCAAGAAAAGTTATTTTATCTTGGGTAATCACCAGGGAACGGAATTATATATTTTGTTCGGTTAAATACAAACGAAGCGGCAAACATATAACGCTGCAGCGACGCATCAATGCACACATACTCGTTGCCGCCTCGTTCGAAATGAATCGAACAAAATATATAATTCCGCCCTGTAGTAATCACAAACACTCATTTCGACTCACGCGGTATTATTTTAATGATTGCGACGCAGTATAATTTTGCGTTAATACTGATTATCTGTTTTGCAATTATCAGGTTTCAAAATAAACGATTTCGTATTCGAAACGTATTTAATTTTTTTTAAACAGCAAATCTCATCGATCGCGTTCAGATGAGTGAGCGTCTGAATTGCTGCTCAGCATGTTTTTAGGCGCTTTCCTTTTAGAAAAAAAAAGGAGAAGCCCCGAACTGTCCAGGAACTTTAAGCTTCGTGTATCTTTTCACAAAACCAACTGAGCTTTCCGTTGGATAAGTAACTCTGAGCTGCCCCTAGTCACCTGAACGCGACCAATGTCTTGCGACAATCAAAACTGACGCAAGAAATTTATAAATTTTTAGTTTGTCAAACGGTCCAATTATTTACTTGGTGTTAATTAATTATACGTGTAAAGACTGTCGACGTTCAAAATTACAGTTTTCGACGCCTCTCTTCTGAGAGAAATCCCCCATTGAAAAAGAATCTTCTAAAATAAAGCAAAACTCCCCAGTTTTGCAATCCTGAGTTCGAGTGTTTGGAGCTGATTCTGATATTGTTATCTTTACAATATTTTGTCTTGGCTTTATTAAATATGTCAAAAATATTTTAATTCTCCGGGTTCCAATATTGTAATTCTCTCTGATTGTATGATTATATTAATAGCTATTCTCGCGGAGCTAATCCTGAACGTATCCGGAATGGATTCTAACCTGAACTACTTAAAATTTTATCAAAATTCAGGATTATTGCTTTCTGCAAACAATTTTTGAATAGTTTCTTAATAATTCTAATATGTTAGAAGTCGTGAATGGATAAAGAAAACCCGTATTTTGTTAAAATTTTAAATATTTCAGGTTAGAATCCATTTGGGATACGTTCGGAATTAGTTCCGCGAAAATAGCTATTGTAAATTGAAAAGTAACAATTATAGAAATCTACTATATCGACGATTTTCCTGTTACTCCTGCTGATATTTCTATACTTCTACACAGTGTTGCCAACTTAGGTAAAAAGTCGTTAAATCTAGGATAATTTCAAACAAAACGAAAAAAGGGAAAAATTGCGACAGCTCATCAAAATCTAAGAAGTTTTTACTTCCTAGTTGAAATTTTTCGAAAAAAACTAAATGTTTTTATTTTGGCAAAAGTCCTGACAAAAGGAAAAAAAATCAGAAAGTGACAGAAACTTTTGAAGATGGGAACAAATGACTATCGCAAGAAGAAAAAATTGAAAAGGGACGGAAACATTTGAGGACGAATTTCAAGCTTAAAAACAATAATCCATAAACAAGTGACGATCGCATTTCTTTCGAAAAACAAAACTGTTAACAGATTTTGAAAAATCTAACCAAAGTGCCAAATCTTTCTCTATTCAATATTCTTTTTTATTTCAGTTTTTTCTTTCTTATTTTGCTTTATTATTAAGCGCCATCTTGGAATAACACGATTTTTCTTGTTCTAAAAAAAGCGCGAAGCTTCTGAATGCTGTAAAGTTAAGTCGTTTTAATATATTTTTTTTTTCATTTGTCTCAACAGTTAATTGCAGAAATTTCTTGTTTGTCATCGTGTTATTCTTTTAATTTAAATTTCCCTGATTAATTTAGGGAATTCTAGGGAACCAGTGCGTGCTGAGAAAGGAATTTTTGGTCGCCTTAATTGGCAGCACTTTTTCCCGAACAAAGTTTATAAAATCAAGTGCCTGTGATGGTTATTTTTAATTTGTTATCTCATCTACATTATATTATTTATTCATATTTCCTTACATGTTTAAATTTTTAATAAAATCTTCGAAAATAAACAGGGATTTTCTATGTTGATAGAAGACTATTTCAGCTCCTCAGGGATTTTTGCTTTTCATACGTTGGAGACACTGCCTAACCTGATTTTGACAGCTTTTATTCCGGAGTGAATTTATTCAACTCAAAACCATAATTTGTACAAATATGTCGACAAAAAGAAAACCCGAAACACAAGTACCAGCCGAAGAAAGCGACCAACTACTTATACGGCCACTGTAAATAAAAATTTCTAGGTTATGTCTGGATTTTTTTTTTTTTTTTAAATAACGCTAATGTTCCAGGGGCGCCGGGCAAGAAGTTGGAAGATCATGCATAATGATCGAGTTTAAAGGGAAGAAAATCATGGTAAGAATGCCAGCTCGGTTCTTTCCTCCGATAAATTTACGTTTACTTTTGATTTTCTTTTTAAGTTAGACTGTGGCATTCACCCGGGCCTTTCGGGAATGGACGCTTTACCATTCGTAGATTTAATCGAAGCAGACGAAATAGATCTGCTGCTGATCTCACAGTGCGTAAGTATTTTGCAAAACCATCGGAATTACGACAAATTCTTTTAGTTTCCATTTGGATCATTGCGGAGCTCTTCCATGGTTTCTGCAAAAGACCAGTTTTAAAGGCAGATGCTTTATGACGCACGCTACGAAAGCCATTTATCGGTGGTTGCTTTCCGACTACATAAAAGTAAGGTACGTATGGATCGTTTAATGTTGATAACGCATTATTTAATTGCTTTATTTATTTTAGTAATATTGCCACAGAGCAAATGTTGTACACGGAATCTGACTTGGAAGCCAGCATGGATAAAATCGAAACCATAAACTTCCACGAGGAGAAGGATATTTTGGGCATCAAGTTTTGGGCGTATAATGCGGGGCATGTGCTGGGGGCTGCGATGTTTATGATTGAAATTGCTGGTGTGAAGGTAAAATTGCCTCTTGTTGTTAATTAGGAGGACTTATTAATTCCTTGCCTGCAGATCTTATATACGGGAGACTTTTCAAGACAAGAAGACAGGCATTTGATGGCTGCTGAAATACCAACGGTTCACCCTGACGTGTTGATAACGGTGCGTCTTTCATTATTCATTAAAACCAACAAGTGCTGTGACAATCTGTTTTCTAGGAGTCGACCTATGGTACTCACATCCACGAAAAGCGCGAAGACCGAGAGAGTCGTTTTACAAATTTGGTTCACGATATCGTGAACAGAGGTGGAAGAGTTCTTATACCTGTTTTCGCACTTGGAAGAGCACAAGAATTACTGCTCATATTAGGTGACAAGTTGCAATACAAATTAAAAAAAAACCAAAGCATGTCGGTGTCTTTTTTTTAGATGAATACTGGAGTCAACATCCCGAACTTCATGACATTCCAATATACTATGCCTCGTCGTTAGCGAAGAAATGCATGGCTGTTTATCAAACGTATATTAACGCAATGAACGACAAGATTCGAAGGCAGATTGCCATCAATAATCCATTTGTTTTTAAACACATTTCAAATCTGAAGGTAAGATCTATATTTTTTTGCATAAGTTTCTTGTTTCTTAACTAAGACAGGGTTCTCACTCACTTGGAAAAAGTCAGGAAATTAAGGAAAGATTCGCAACGTTAGGGAAAAGTCGGTGAAAGTAATTGTAAAACTGGATGTTTTGAATAGAAATTTGTTTTCTAAAGTTGGAATAAAATTGAAAATTGTTTTAAATATTATAAAAATCTTAATCGGAGTGAATTGTGAAAAGGTTTTATCACGCTAACAAAAAAAGAAATATTTTTCAATATAGGCAATCATTTATACGATGGTGTTAATTTGGTTGCCTACACTAAGACTTCTTGTTTTCTGAAAATATTTTTTACTTTTATATGAGCGGGCGTATTATTAAAATTAATTACTTTTAAAGGTAATTAAAACGATTATCTCTGTTTTGAAATAAGTAAAAATTTGATTAATGTAAAAATTAGGAAAGTTGCGTGATAATAGTCAACGACATTTTTTTAACCAAATGTTGGGGAATGTTTCAATGAAAATAAGTGAGGACTTTTTATGAAGTGACATTTTTAATTACTTTCTCATTTTATTTCATATTGCTCTCCAATTTTGAAAACGTCAATTTCCGGCTTCACTTTGTCGTACAAATGTGGAAAAGCACCTTCTGCAAAATACTTCTTCCTCACGGCCTCGTACAAAGTCAAGTCGAACATTTGTTCGAATTCTTCTGCTGTCATAAATATGTCAGCGTACAAAAAGGAGAATCCCCCAACGTCTCTTGTGAATTGTTCCATGTCACGCATCGCCTTCACCGGATTATACTTCTGTTTGTTTTTGACATATCCGGGTACACCATATATTCCCAAATCATTATACATGGCATAATCAGTATCGGGAACCAAATATATTTTGTTGGGCTGCTTCAGCTGACTGGAGTGAAGACCTCGATCATACACTCGGCACGGATATACTAACAGGGGGTAGACATTGAATAGTTTTTCGGAAACAGCAATCTGATTTTCAAGCTCGTTTAAAGGCAAGACAATGTCTTGGAAAACCTGTCTGGCGAAAGTGAACGCACGCACTCCAGGTGTGGTCGAGAATTTTAAAAACGCAGGCTTGGGGGGTAACAACCAGCCGAAAAACAATCGAAACCAGGGGTTATTGCCGAAAGGTATCATGGATTCCACCACCCAAAATATGGCCCTGTTATGTCGCAGCAAGTACTCTCTCAACGGTATCAATTCAGTGTATTGGCCTCTCTGTAAGAATGATTCCGTGTGTTTGTAAAACCACGGCTTGTACCACATGGTTATGTGGTTAACTGGCAGTGTCGAATCGTAATCAGAAAATTCCCCGGTCATCACCACAGCTTGATCCCTATTGAAAATCGTGGCTTCTAAGTAATCAGGGACTGTATCGTCTTTGTTTACGGTCCCAGATAATTTCCTAATCATATCGCAGTAGTTTTTTTGGCCGTTCACTGGTAAGTACGTTAATTTTACGTAGGGCTTGATCCTGACCAGCTTCAGTGTTAAAGCAACCAGGAATCCAAGGCTACCATGTGACCAGGGCAGCGCTTTATATAAATACGCGTTTACTTCATTCGTAGCGGTCACTAAACTCCCATCTCCGAGGACCACTTCGTAAGAGAGGACGTTCTCGTGGTAAAGACCTACTTTGTGTGAGTGGGTCGTCATTCCTGTCCCCATTGCCAAACCCCCCAGCGTTGCATCGGCAATCTCGAGCGTCACAGCCAAAGTGTATCCTTTCGGTATGAGATACCTAGTAACATCCCCGACTGTCACCATCGGTTCAACTCGAACACTCAAGTTTATTTCATCAAGCTCCAGTATGTTGAATAAATTCACCGAGACTTGATGACATTGGTTTTTTCGAAAGAACTTCGTGGATAAGCTCAGCCAGTTCGGTCTTGCCGTGCAGAGTAACTTGCGTTTCTCTTTCGGGGTTTTATGCCAGGCCTGTATTTGTTGCTGGATTTTTTTGACCTGGTGGTCATGATTCCCTGGGCTGTTGAACAACGCCTTGTATAATTTGTTGCGTAATTGCAGCAGGAAATTGAATATGAAACTGGCCGGAAGGCAGAAAAATAATATTACTAGCCCACGGTTGTTTTCTAGGAATTGCGGGACCAGAGTTTTCCATGTTGTTCCGGACATCTGTGAAAAAAAAAAGATCTGTTACACAAGAATTGATTTATTATTATTTTTTTTTGTTAGGTGTTGGATGCCAAAATTCTCTTAATGATATCATCATATCTGATTGCTAATTGAAGTACACCTGATTTTATCTGGATTAGATAATTAAAGTGGCGTAAATCTAACAGACTGATGTTCCAAACTCTAAATTTTTTTGGCGTTATCTAAACTTTGCAATTCATTAAATTAAATGCACCAGAAACTGGCTGGTTTAATTGAATTTACGATTCCAAAACAAAAACAAAAAAAAAACTAAGAAAAAATATCAGAGGAACCAAAAAGTACTGATTGCGCTTTCAGTTCCAAATTTTTCATTGAAATCAATACAGAGTAAAACTAACAATATAAAACAATGAGCTTAATAAATTTGAACTACTTAAGAAATAAATGAGATTTTCGTCTCTATATTAAATAAACTTACTTTTATTATTCGATCTAATAACGGCACATCCGACGTCTGAACACAATTCGGGTGATGTGCTGTGAATTGAATGGTTTGATAATAATTGCTAGGCGTGACCTTCAAGCTAAAGCATATTTTTAACTCTCGTTTAATCTGTGGTGTTCGTTTTAAACAAAGATTAAGTATCACGAACGCTATTAATATTTTTATGTGCGCTTGCAAATAACAAAAATGCAATAATTTCAATTGCAACATGTTTTTTGCCTCTGGAAATAAATGTTTGTGTGTATCTGTTTCATTGTTGTTATTCGTCTTTCTAGTTATTTCGTTTATCTGCTTAAACAACAAATAATTAATGCTAACTGCTTTTTCCTAGTATTTTAATTTAATTATTCCACTTTATTCTCATTGAAACATTCCCTGACTTTTCATCAAAAAACACTGTTGACTGTGATTATGCTGTCCTAATTTTCAAGTTTAAACATTTTTTTTCTTTTCTCATTTCAAAATAGAAATAATAGATTTAGAAAAATTAGAAATTTATTTATTTCTTTTTTTATTTTGACATGTTTTGATGAATGAAATGATGGAATTGATGAGTTGCTTTCAAAAATTATAACCAATTAATTTTTAATAACATTAAAAAAATAATAAATTAGATTTTTCAAGAAATAAGATGCCGTGGTATAGGCAACCCGGTGAACTCAGCCGCTTGTACGGTTGCCTACACCGAAGGCGCTAATAATTTTTTTTTTTGTTCAAAATGTGATGAATTTTTTCACAATTCACTTAAATTATGCAAATATCCCACTTTCTTTAATATTCAAAACAATTTTGAAAACAAATTTGCATTCAAACTTCCAGTTTGTCAGTAATTTCACTAACTTCTGCCCAAGTTCCCAGTTTTCCACGTTTTCCCGGTGGATAATAACGTGTTATTTAACTTTCAAACACTTCTTTGTATCAAAAATAACAAACCCAACCAATTTTAATATTGAATATGTGAATCTGAATATAAAAACTAGTGAGTACTTTCTCTTTATTAGTTTCTAAAATGCGGATCACTTTGGAACATGTTCGCAATATGTATGTGCGCGTGCAATTTCTTTTTTTTTTTTTTAATATTATCTTGAAAATGTTATTAAAACATTGCCTTTTTATACAGGGCATTGATCACTTTGAAGATATTGGGCCATGCGTAATAATGGCCTCCCCTGGTATGATGCAAAGTGGTTTGTCCAGAGAATTATTTGAATCATGGTGTACCGATTCTAAGAACGGTGTGATCATAGCAGGTACATTAAAAATCATTTTCCTGTACCATAATTGATGCTTTTCTCATCATCATTTGCTCAGCTTTGAAGTTAATTTTTAAAATAACAATTGTTTTCCTGGAGTATTTATTTTAAAACATTTCCACAGGCTATTGTGTGGAAGGAACCCTGGCAAAAGCAATTCTGTCCGAACCCGAGGAAATAACAACCATGGTCGGACAGAAATTGCCCTTAAAAATGTCCGTTGATTACATTTCCTTTTCTGCACATACCGATTACCAACAAACCAGCGAATTCATTCGAATATTGAAACCACCTCATGTTGTAAGTTCACCCCCGACTTGCTTGCACTTATTTAAATTAAACGTACTTGCGCACAGGTTTTGGTGCACGGTGAACAAAATGAAATGAGTCGCTTGAAAGCCGCCTTGCAACGTGAATACGAGGACGACCCCAACACCACGATGCACTTGCACAACCCCAGGAACACCCATGCGGTTGAACTGTATTTCAGGGGGGAGAAGACGGCTAAAGTTATGGGGTCTTTAGCCGTGGATCGTCCAAAGCCAGGCAATACCCTGTCAGGGATTCTTGTAAAGAGGAATTTTAATTATCACATCCTAGCACCGAATGATCTGTCAAGTAAATTAATTAATTAATTACATGTGGCTTTCTCTATTTAAAGCGCATTTAATTTTTTGTAGAGTATACTGACATGAGTATGACGCAAGTAATTCAGCGACAAAGTATTCACTATTCCGGCTCATTAAGTGTCTTGAGACATTTGATTACTCAAGTGGCAGGCTTAATCGAAACCGTCGAAGGGGACAAGAAAATGAGGGCCTTTAACGCTATAGACATATCGATTGAAAACAAAATTATTAATTTGGAAGTGAGTGTTGTTAAATACCCTTGTAACTATTTGAATAATTAATTTGTCTTAGTGGATTGCTAATCCGGTCAACGACATGTATGCAGACGCAGTGGTTGCTGCGATCCTTCAAGCGGACATGCTGGACACGCCCGTTAAAACTTCCACAATGAACGCCAAAGTTGATAGGATGCACTTCAAAGTATGTTTCTGCATTTCTTGAAAGTCGATGAAACTAATTAACATTTTAGGAATGTCTCATTGAAATGCTGCAAGACATGTTTGGTGAGGACTCGGTGCCGAAAATGTTTAAGGGGGAAAAGCTCTACGTCTCTGTGAACGATTGCAGGGCAGATATTGACCTTTTAAATCTAGTAAATACAGACTTCGCTCCTTTAGGCATGTCATTGTCTTTTGTTATTACAGGAAGTTAGCTGTCCGTCGGATGAAACTTTCCAGCAAATAGTTCAAACGGCAGTATCAAAGCTTTACCAATCGTTAGCCCCACCTCAAGTCGAGGCCGCGTCTTAATATTCAAAAGCATTTTTTTTTTAACTAGGATTACCCTCTTCAATAAATAACCCTCTACGTTTTTATCCTGCCTAATTGCAAGTAACCCAAACAAATAAAATTACTATTACATTTTCAAATCATAATATATTTTCTTGTATGTATAAAAAATAGTTTCAGCGCACTCATTTCTTAAACAAAAAAAAAAACTTCAAGAAATCAATTAAAAACTGACTGTATAAAGTGTAGGGCTTAAAAATGCTATAAAATTAATTGACCTTGCGATAAACCCCAAGGACATAATGTATAAAGTAGGTAAGCACTTGATAAGAAATTTCCCTGAATTAAAAGCTGAAGCTTATAAGGCTTCGATTAAAAGAGCAATGCCTTGTCCACCTCCAATGCAGGCTGAGCCAACTCCATACTTGGCTTTTCTTCGTCTGAGTTCGTGCACGAGATGTGTCGTAATTCTAGCCCCTGAAGCGGCCAACGGATGGCCAAGAGCTATTGCACCTCCGTCCACGTTTAACTTATCGATATCCAACTTGAGCTCCTTCACGCAAGCCAAGGTTTGAGCTCCGAATGCTTCGTTAATCTAAACAACGCGATAATTAAAGTTAAACAGTGTAAAACGAATTTGCACGTATTACTTCAATTAAATCAATTTCCTTGAGTGTTTTCCCGGTTACTCTCAGCAGGTTTTGTATAGCAGGAACTGGACCTATGCCCATGATTGATGGATCGACACCAACCGTGGAATATCCCAAGACTTGAGCTAATGGTGTTAAGTTGTGTTCCTTCACAGCCTCTGCGCTAGCCAAAACAAGAGCTCCTGCTCCATCACATATTCCCTATGAGGCGAAAGTGAGTGGTTTCAGTAATGAACGCGCTTAATACTTACAGATGCAGAACCTGCAGTTACAAGACCGTTTTCCTTGAATAATGTCGGCAGTTTTTTCAGAATATCCATTGTGGTTTCCGGCCTCGGATGTTCATCAACATCAATATCGACGACTTTACCCTTGACCTTCAACTGCACCGCCGCAATCTCCTGTTTGAATCGCCCCCCGTCTTGTGCTGTTAAATTTCACTGTGCAATTATTGCCTGCCATTTTTTTTTTTTTTTTTTATTTGAGCCTTCCAATCATTACCTGCCTTCCAGTTCTGTTGGGAACACAAGGAAAATTGGTCGGTTTCCTCGCGGGTTATTTTGCACTGAGCGCCTAATTTTTCCGCGGTCAGGGCCATCGGAAGCTTGCAGTACGTATCTGTCAGCCCCAGCCATAAAGAATCTTCCAGGACCGGCGACACCCCCAAAGGACTGCCGAAACGAATGTTTCGCACCATGTAAGGAGATTGGGACATGTTGTCAGTGCCACCGGCCAAGGATATTTTTGCAACACCAGTTACAATGTCCTTAAAATATAGGCTTGCTTATAATTAAAGCAAACGAAGAGTTTATGCACTTTAAGACTAAATACACTTTTGATAATTGCATGAACGTGATTTGTAAATCTGATTAGAATTGCCCTCTGAATTACGTTGCTAAGTGGCATGAATAAGGAATAATCCCCTGAAATAGTAAGCTGAGAAAGGGTATGCAAAAGGTTCATCCCAGAATACTATAGACAGTAATAAATATTTATCAAAAATCAATAAAAACATCACTTTTTCAAACAACTTAATAAATGTAAGTCTTATCAAGATTATTATAAATAACTAAAGAGACATAAAAATTTTATCAGCTGTAAAAGAAAACAATATTTTATGGCTGTGGTATGTAATGCGGCTATTTTTATATCTACCCGATATGTAACCATGTAAAATTCAATTCTATCTAGGCATAGAGCCAACTGTGCTTCATTAAAATACTCTTTAAAAAAAAAAAATACCTGGCAACTGTTGACGATAGCCTGAAAACCTGAGCCACACAGTCTATTAACGGTTAAGGCCGGCTTATCAACTGGAATTCCTGATTTTAGCAAAACATGTCTTGCAATAAAGCCACCATCAGATGCAGATGCCTTAAAAGTTCTTGTTTTAATTTGAATGAAAGAAGCAAAACTTTGAACTTACGGACAGCACGTTTCCAACCACTACCGTGTCTACGAGTTCCGGTTTGACGTTTGCAGCAGTTAAAGCTGCCTTTGCGGCCACCGTCTGCAAGTCACAGGCGGTAGTTTTAACAAACTTGCCGCCGTAAGTCCCGAAAGGTGTGCGCTTAGCACTAACGATAAAAACCCCTAAAAAAAAATTACCACAACAATAACTGGCTAAAATTAATTAAAATAACGCCTGGAAATATATACAAAGGTGGAGTTTTGTAGTGTTACCTTTGATAGCTGAGGACATGGTGCAGAAACTATTACTCCTTCCTGCTAGGTCTAACTAAATAAAATAACTAACTTTTGCAATAGAAATTTTAAATGAAAATAAAAAAACAGGTACAATATCAAAAGTCCACAGTTCAAGTACCCCCACAATATATCATTTGTATTGTAAATAAAAATGATGCTGCAAATTAAACATTACGTGCGTATTTCCATCTCGCTTTCGCGCATTATTCACGGAATAGTCATTTCACTCTAGAAAGGAATTTCTCGTGAGCTTCCTAACTTCTGTAACTCATTCTATTCGTTTCGTCGATATTTTTGTGTACTTGCACTTTGAAAAAATTAGTGAGGAAACATTCTAGCCTAGCATTCAATGCAACGACTTATTTATTTATTATAATACCTTAATTTCTAGATTTTTAATTTGAAACGTCGCTGCCGCCATCTTTCGAGCGACAGATGAAAGTCACTTCAATTTAAGTTGGTACGCTGCGTTGGTGAATTCACTTTGCGCACCTTACGTTGGTAACACAAATTTGTATGCTCTTTTCGCAAGGTAGTATTTATAATAGAAAAGTGAATAAATTATTTAAGAAACACTAAAAATGGTAAGTAAATTCAATCAAATCAACTTTCCCATCACGCAAATCTCCTAAAATAAAAAAAAATCGAGCCATTGAAGCTTTCTTTGATTCACCGAAATGATTTGAGGTTATGTTTGTTGATTTGCTGCAATGTCATGTTACCCCAACAAATTATTTTTTTCTATTCCTAGGCTCGCCGATATGATACAAGAACAACGATTTTTTCTCCGGAAGGTAAATACCGCCGGAAACGTTTCGGAGGTTATTAAACCCAGCACGTTCTTTGCAGGTAGATTGTACCAAGTGGAATACGCGATGGAAGCCATCAGTCATGCCGGCACCTGTCTTGGTATACTGGCAAACGACGGCATTCTACTAGCGGCAGAACGTCGTAACACCAACAAACTACTAGACGAAGTATTTTCGTCAGAAAAAATTTATAAGTTGAACGAGTAAAACCGCGCGAGGTTTTAAACGATTCACAGTTTAAGTTTAATTACGTTTGTTTCAGTGATATGGTGTGTAGCGTCGCCGGAATTACTTCAGACGCAAATGTATTAACAAACGAATTGAGACTTATTGGGCAGAGATATTTATTGCAGTACGGGGAATCGATTCCTTGTGAACAGTTAGTGTCGTGGTTGTGCGATGTTAAGCAAGCTTACACTCAGTACGGAGGTAAACATTTTTTATGATGATCTAAATTACGTCGTTCTTGTTTTAAACAATGAAAATTATCACAGGTAAGAGGCCTTTCGGGGTGTCTATTTTATACATGGGCTGGGATAAGCATTATGGTTATCAGTTGTACCAGTCGGACCCTAGCGGTAATTACAGCGGGTGGAAAGCAACCTGCATAGGAAATAACAGCTCTGTAAGTACTCTCTCTCTCCTCTGGAATTATTTGAAATAATGTTTATTTAATTTTAGGCTGCGGTTTCAAGCTTGAAACAGGAATACAAGGAGGGAGGAATGACTCTGAAAGACGCAAAAGCTTTAGCCATCAAAGTATTGAGCAAGACTCTCGACATGACGAAGCTTACATCTGAGAAAGTCGAGATGGCAACTTTGACTCGTGTCGATAACAAAACCGTCATCAATATTTTGACGAGCAAGGAAGTCGAGGAGCTCATTTCTGAACACGAGAAGGTGGAGGCCGCTGCGGAGGCAGCCAAAAGAGAACAAAAGCAAAAGTCATAACTGTTTTTTGTATTATTTAAATGGCCCGATTGTGTTTTATGTTTAATAAAAAATAAATATTTCGATTTATACATACTTGTGTTATTGAATTATGACCCCGTAGTCACTAAGTTATTTTTAAATTACTTTCAAATTTAAGTTTAATTCAAGATAATTTTATTCTTTTGCAGGACGCGTCGGTAGATGGCGCGGTTCATGCAACTTTGAATTTCGCGCCAAGCAACATTGAAAAGCACGTTTTCTCATCGGGAATTGAACGGTAATTTAATGCTGTTTTAAAAAAGTACTGATTTAATTACTCGTATATTTTATAGTAATTTAAAGAAATGTAAGTATTACGTAATTTCGTTCAGTTTTTATATTGATTGACTGAGTTTGCGCATTGAATTCTGGGAGCTGCAAAGTTCCCTGCCAAAGGGTCCACTTCCATCTTTTTTCGAGCTCAGTATTCGGTGAATATGTCTCTGTTATCAGCAAGATTGGCCGCTTCCGTGGCGAAGCGGCTGCCCAACAGTGTCTCACAAGTAAGTATTAAGCACGAACACAATCGTTTTTAAAGAACCGCCCGTAAATTTACACAAAAACCTTCAAGAAATCGATGGAGTTTCAGGTCGCCGAATGGAGTGACATAATCATCAGTGTTTTAATTACAATTTAATAATGCCACAGCTTTTGCAATAAAACCGAAGTAATTTTCTATTAATTATTAATTACGTTTTGTATCTTTCATGTAATATCTACGTAATTAATGCAAAATATTTTGAGGATGTTATGTAACAACCTCCACAATGTTTGTCAGTCAAATTTCATGCGAGGACCCTGCTATATTGTTTATGAGATTTTTTTAATTAGGTTGCGGGAATTGCTTTCCCAGCTGCGTCAGTGGCTGCGCGTAAACTTCACGTTTCATCCACCCACCATGGGGCAGAAATCAGCTCGATTTTGGAAGAGCGTATTTTGGGCTCTGCCCCGAAAGCAGATCTCGAAGAAACCGGACGAGTACTGAGCATTGGTGATGGTATCGCCCGCGTCTTCGGCCTCAAGAACATCCAGGCCGATGAGATGGTTGAATTCTCTTCTGGTTTGAAGGTATTATTGGTTGCTTTCACCTAATTCAACTACATGTTAATCATCGGTTTTCATCCTTAGGGAATGGCGTTGAACTTGGAACCTGATAACGTAGGTGTTGTAGTATTCGGTAATGACAAGCTTATCAAAGAAGGTGACATCGTCAAACGTACGGGGGCCATCGTAGATGTGCCCGTTGGTGAAGAATTATTAGGTCGTGTAGTAGATGCTTTAGGTAAATATTTGGATTTGTGATTATTGCAACATACAATCATTATTTGTTTGTCCGCCACAGGTAATCCCATCGATGGCAAAGGCCCAATTTCCACCAAAAACCGCTTCCGTGTCGGCATTAAGGCACCAGGTATCATTCCTCGCATTTCCGTAAGGGAACCCATGCAAACGGGTATTAAGGCTGTGGATTCACTCGTACCAATTGGCCGTGGTCAGCGTGAGCTCATTATTGGTGATCGTCAAACAGGGTATTTATTCATTGCAAATTACAAACAGTTTGAAACTCACAGATTCCGATTACCAGAATTAAATTGTTTAATTACTTATAAGTATTCATTAATTAATTCATTCAAATAATCACATTTTGAGAAAGCATTTATTTGAAGGAAAAATAAAATGACGCGGCTTATTCATATTATTTTCAGCAAAACTGCCCTCGCCATCGATACCATCATCAATCAAAAACGATTCAACAGCGGAACCGACGAAAAGAAAAAACTGTACTGCATATACGTCGCCATTGGCCAAAAGCGATCCACAGTAGCCCAAATTTTAAAACGTTTAACCGACAGCGGTGCGATAGGCTACACCATCATAGTATCAGCTACAGCTTCAGACGCTGCACCCCTGCAATACCTTGCTCCATACTCAGGATGTGCCATGGGTGAATTCTTCAGAGACAACGGCAAGCATGCCCTGATCATTTACGACGATTTATCCAAACAAGCCGTTGCATATCGTCAAGTAAGTAAAATTAATCACCTGTTTTATTTTGAAATAGCATGGACTGTCTTGATTAGATGTCGCTGTTGCTGCGTCGTCCACCAGGACGTGAAGCCTACCCCGGTGATGTATTCTACCTTCACTCACGTTTATTGGAGCGTGCTGCGAAAATGTCTGATGCCCACGGCGGTGGTTCATTGACGGCCTTGCCCGTCATTGAAACTCAAGCTGGTGACGTATCAGCTTACATTCCTACCAACGTAATTTCCATCACCGACGGTCAGATTTTCTTGGAAACTGAATTGTTCTACAAGGGCATCAGACCAGCCATCAACGTCGGTCTATCTGTATCACGTGTAGGTTCTGCCGCGCAGACAAAAGCCATGAAGCAGGTGGCCGGTTCCATGAAACTGGAGTTGGCTCAGTATCGTGAAGTGGCCGCCTTCGCCCAGTTCGGTTCTGATCTCGATGCGGCGACCCAACAACTTTTGAACCGTGGAGTTCGCTTAACCGAACTCTTGAAACAGGGACAGTACGTTCCCATGGCTATTGAAGAACAAGTGGCCGTTATTTATTGCGGCGTCCGAGGATACCTAGACAAAGTCGATCCATCGAAAATCACAACTTTTGAAAAAGAATTTTCACAACACATTAAGTAAGGGGGTTCCCATGTGATTTCTGATTGATTAAATTTGTAATGTCCTATTTTTTTTTTTTTTTAGGAGTACTCAAGGTGAATTACTCTCAACGATTGCGAAGGAAGGCAAAATAACAGACCAAACGGATGCCCAGCTCAAGAGTGTTGTGCAGAGTTTCTTGTCCACTTTCACCGCGTAAATTAAATAATTAAAAGGACATGAGTAAAATAATTTATTTCTTATATTCAGCCTTGCGGTATCAAGATCATATATTATATATATTAATTAAAATCTTCGGCTGAATGTAAGTTTAAAGTAATTTACACAACATAGCTGTAATTAGCAGGTCTAAAATTTATAAACCATTTTTTTTTTCTTTTTTTTTAAAGAACTTTAAATTTAATATTACTTTTTTTGTTGTACAATATTAAAAACCATTTTAAATATTTGTTGATATTTTATTTGTATCCTGCGAAACTTGTCACAATAAATCTTTGATTACGAATGTTTTTTTTTTAGCAATTCCTACTGTCACTGATATCGTTTTGAAGAAAAAAAACTTAAAGGAAATAACTGTCTAAGTACTATTTTTTGTTTTGTTGACCTTTGTAATCATGTAATAATATAAATTTTGTTGCAAATCGTTTTTGATTGCAGTGATAACCTCGAGCGGCCGCTATTTTAGCCCTATTTGGGGCTTCATCAGCAGAAACGTAGCTCGACATTCCCACTGCAAACCAAGAACAATTTTTAATCTTGTTCTTATTACAAAACTTCTATTCCTTTTCCTTTAGTTTATAAAGCCAGATTCATTGCTAGGTGTTTTGCGTTGGCGTTAAAATTCTACGCGATTCTATTGGCCAATTTAAAAATGTATAATTTGTTTAATTAAATGAACCAATCAAATACCTATCCTGTAACGCGGCGATGAAAAATTTCTTAGGAATATGCGTTCACGATAATTGGAGCGGTACATGGATCGGGGTGGAAAAGTAAGATAGAACGAATGCGTTTAATGCAAGTAAGAGTGAGAGAATAGATTAACCGGTATATACTTCGATCCAATTATCGTAAACGCCTAATGAATCCAGCTTAAAACAATAAAACATCAGGTTGGTGAAACTGATATTGCATCTACCACAGCATAGACATTGGGCGCGTTCAGCGAACGCTCAGCGGCTGAGTTGCTTACTCAGCAGTCGCTTGTGATTGGCTGTTACCTTAAGATGAGCCAATCACAAACGATTGCTGAGTAAACAACTCAACCGCTGAGCTCCCTGAACGCGCCCATTGGACGCGTTCAGCGGCTGAGTTGCTTACTCAACAATCGATTGTGATTGTCTCACATGAAGGTAATAGCCAATCACAAACGACTGCTGAGTAAGCAACGCATCCGCTGAACGCGCCCATTGATGTGTATACTGTACATCTCCACAGTCCAGCTCTACCAACATTGCTAAACATTTTAGATCGCGTCATCTTACGGCATATTTTTGACTTAGGGAATTTCATTTGAATTCCAGTCATCAACAATTTCGTAAATTTCATTAAAACTAGAGTTAAAAATCAATAAACAAGTTGATGTTACCGTGAATTACCTTTAGTATTACCAGTATAAAGCAGAATTTAAAAATTAAAATTTAAGCCTGAAGTTGGTACAAATGAACAGTAGAAAAAATGCATGGTCTGGCGGTTGGCAATTCTGCAAAATTATTGCCGAAAAATTTTACGAGTGTGTGCGGGTGCGCTTGTTCTCTTGTGCCATTTTGCTTTTGGCGATTAATAATTATCGATAACGCTTAATCTTACAAGGCGGTCTGAAAAGCAATTACTGATCGGCAAGAAGTTGAAAACACGCGGTTATTACTTTAGTTGCTGCGATCCGCTTAAGGTAAAACACGTGCAGATTTTTTTGGCGGTCTTTTAGGTCTGCCATTTTTCTCATCAACAACAGAACGAGGACGTAACTCAGCATCTTGAAAATGGATGATGACTGGGATGACGCGACGGTTGAAGTGGCCGTTCCGAATGTAAAATTGATAAATTTTTCGTCAAATAATTTTAATAATGTTTCTTTATGTCGCAGGGAAACTTGGATAAGGGACGTTCCTTCAGCGCCGGCAGGGGTTTCATTTCGAAGGGAATCTCAAGTGCCCCCGGACCAGGGGGCGATAGCTGGGATAACATAGATGATAATGGAGGCAAGCATTTCTTAAAATGATTTACTTGCAATAAGGTTTAATAAGTATGTTCATTTCAGGTTATAATAAATATAACAATAATGATGGTGGTGGTGGTGGTTTCCGTGGACGCGGAGGAAGGGGTATGTATTAGCATTGATTGTAGAAATTTCAATTATTTGTTAGGAAATTGCACGTACAAGGAAGCCCAAGCACAAGGTCACGAGGTACACAGACTCATTTTAAATGCTTAACTGAAAATTCAAAGCTAAGCACTTTTTATTATTAAAGCTGTTGGTGATATTTGATTTATGCGTGGTATATATTTTTTCTGCTTGCAACTCCTTTCTGTTCCATATTTCAGTTTAAACAGTCTGTTCAATAACTAAGTTTTCCATTCTTTAACTATGTAGTATGCTGAGCAAGGTCTTTTCATTCTGAGAAATTAAGATAAAGGCTGAAGGCTCTTTGTTGTTCATATTTTTAGAGATAGGCCGGATGTGTTACTCTAATCAAATTGCTTAGAGTTGCACACTTGCAAACCGAATGCACCTTTTTATTTGTAATTTTCTGCGAGGGCTTTGTCCTTGACATTTTGCAAAGTAACCTGAATTTTCTTCCAGGATTGATTGTTCAGTAATAATTTCTTAAAGTGCCAACCTAAATGCTCCCTACTGAGACGTATTAAAAGTTGTAAGGCACTTTGAATAATTAATTGAATGAATAATTTTGTTTAGGAAGAGGCGCCGGTGGTGGTGGTCGTGGGGGAGGAAGAGGTGGACGCGGTGGATTTAGAGATAGGGGCAGCGAAAACGGTGACGGTGACTCTTGGGGTAACAATGATAATGGAAACGACAGCAATGACGATGATTTTGGTGGCGGAAGAGGTAGAGGACGTGGGGGTCGAGGAGGTCGCGGTCGTGGAGGAGAGCGAGGTGGACGAGGGGGCTTCAGAGGCGATCGTGATGACGACGGGAAACAATTCGGCGAAGGCGGACAAGAAGAAAAGAAGCGTGAAATATACGTGCCACCTGACCCCACCAACAACGAAGACGAAATCTATATGTCGGGAAATACAACGGGTATAAATTTCATGAAATACGATCACATCGATGTGAAGGTAAGTGATCCAAATATGTTTTGTGCCATGCAAAGACGCTGGCGTTGTTATTAGGTGACCGGTGAGAATGTACCTCCTCCAATAAACAGTTTCGAAGCAGCCGGCCTCAGATCCTTAATTGTGGAGAATATCAAAAAATCTGGTTACACGAAGCCGACTCCCATTCAGAAGCATTCAATACCTATTATTATGAACGGGCGTGACTTAATGGCGTGTGCCCAAACCGGCTCGGGGAAAACAGTAAGAGGCGGCAAGTTGAATCCGCTGAAATTTTTGCTGACGCTTCGTGTATTACAGGCCGCATTCCTCCTTCCTATATTACACAACCTGTTAGCGAACGAGCAAGATTTGGTAATCGAAGGAACCCACGTCGAACCTCAAGCTTTGATCATATCTCCGACTCGCGAGTTGACCATTCAAATCTGGGAGCAGGCCAGGAAGTTTGCCCTTCATTCAATTCTGAAAGTGTGCCTTTTATACGGGGGGACATCTGTCAATTACCAGAAGTCTAACATTATGAAGGGATGCCACGTGCTCGTCGCAACCCCGGGCAGATTGAATGACTTCGTAAAGCGTGGACATCTGACGTTCAATTCGACTCGTTTCGTTGTATTGGATGAGGCAGATCGAATGCTCGACTTGGGTTTCTTACCGTGCGTTGAAGAAATGATGTCGCATGAAACAATGACACCTACGGTAAGTGCAGTTTTGAAAGAACATACTCGAGGTTTCAAATTTTTGATTGCTGTTTTGCTTTCATGCAGCAAGTTTTATTAAGTAAGGTAATTTCATACTTACTCAATGTTTTTTTTTTTCTTTTTTCATTTTTTGCTTTTAAGTTTGTAGCTTATTTAAGTAATGAACGTAAGAAGGAAGAGTTCATTTGGTATTTAACAATAGTTGTCTAGAATCTTATTTCTTTAGCTGTTACATGTATGTATAATAAACGTCATCAGCAATAATAATACAAAAGTAAAAAGATTTAATTAACCAATTCAAATCTTATTATTATTTAGGGTGAAAGGAATACGTTAATGTATTCGGCTACGTTCCCGGAAGCCATCCAACTTCTAGCAGGAAAATTTCTGCACAATTATATTTTCGTTGCCGTTGGCATAGTTGGTGGAGCTTGCAGTGACGTTGAGCAGAAGTTCTATCAAGTGGATAAATTTAAAAAACGCCAGAAATTGGTGGAGGCGCTACGAGAAGAAGGTAAATAGACCAGCTTCATTATCCACAAGTTTCTAATCCTTTACGAGACCTTACATGCTCTCACAGCACCCTGGTGTAAAATTTGCTACAAAATGAGAGTGCAGTGAAGGTTTATTTATTTATTTTTAATAAATTTATATAATGTGTTACAGGTACAGAGCGCACTTTGATATTTGTCGAGACCAAGCGTAATGCTGATTTCTTGGCGGCATACTTAAGTGAGAGCGATTTTCCGACAACTAGCATTCATGGTGATCGTTTGCAAAGAGAACGTGAAACAGCCTTGAACGAATTCAAACAGGGAATCAGGCACATACTGGTGGCTACTGGGGTGGCCGCTCGAGGACTCGATATTAAGAATGTGAGACATGTGATTAACTTTGATCTGCCAAAGAGTATTGAGGAGTACGTCCATCGGATTGGACGTACTGGACGCGTTGGTAAGTAAAATACGGATGCATTTCATTTAGTTGTTGAGTTTACGTTGTTGTTTGTTTCTTCTCGTATAAATAGGGAATAGAGGCAAGGCCACCAGCTTTTATGATTCTTCTCAGGATGGTAGTTTAGCGGTGGATCTTGCAAAAATATTAAGGCAAGCGGATCAGCCAGTACCGGATTGGCTGAGTCACCACCAGGGTGGAAGTTACAAATCAAGCGCCTTTGGCGGAGAGGACGTAAGAGGTGACACCTTCGGCACTGCTCAGGATTACACGAAGAAGCCAACTGAAGAAGCTGATGAAGATTGGTAAAATCCTAAAAATTATCCTGCGTGGAAGTGTTTTATTTTCCTAGTATTATTTTTTAAGTTACACAACCATGACTCACTTATTTACTAATGATAAAAGGGAAAGACTGAAGTTTTTTTCGATTAATACGTAAAGTTCGTTTTTGTATCTCCTTAGAAATGCTACTTGAGTTATTATTTTTTTTTTTTTTGTTATAAATTCTATATTGCGTTAGCCTTACCTGTAATAAGTTCCAGAGAGAAATCGTTGAGTTTTCGTTTGTTTGCCATTTGAAACTGTAGTTGTTATTATTCAGCAGTGTACTTCATTCAACTAACGATGGGTACTATTGAAGTTTGTGTTTGGTGGACAGTCAAGTCAACATCGAATAATTATCAATAGTGCCCGTCACTAACTTCAATTGGTTGTGCATTCCACTTAAACATGTACATAATTACGTTGTACAATTGTAAACCACATTTAAATAAATATGTTTTTGTAATACTCTTTATATTGAAATTTTTTTTTATAAGACGCCAGATATCACAGGCTTTCTGACGAGCTTTCTTACAATCATGTCTGATCGTCTACGCGCTTCTTTCTGACAAACATCCCCAAATCGCGCCTGACCGTCTATGCGCTCCTTTCTGACGAATATCCCCACAAGTATGTTCGATCGTCTGCGCGCTCCTTTCTGACGAGCATCTCTACAATCACGCCTGACCGTCTATGCGCTCCTTTCTGACGAATATCCCCACAACCATGTTTGATCGTCTATGCGCTCCTTTCCGACGAGCATTCCCACAATCATGTCTAGCTCGTTACAAAGGACCGCATAGACAGTCAGGCGTGACTTGGGTATATTCGTCAAAAAAGAGCGCATAGACGGTCAGGCATGATTGTAGAGATGCTCGTCAGAAAGGAGCGCACAGACCATCAGGCATGATTGTAGAGATGCTCGTCAAAGAGGAGCACACAGACGATCAAACATGGTTGTGGGGATATTCGTCAGAAAGGAGCGCTATAGACAGTCAGGCGTGATTTGGGTATGTTCGTCAAAAAGGAGCACGTAGACGGTCAGGCATGATTTGGGGATATTCGTCTAGAAAGAGCGCATAGACGGTCAGGCATGATTGTGGGAACGTTCGTCAGAAAGAAGCGCATAGACAGTCGGGCATGATTGTAGAGATGCTCGTCAGAAAGGAGCGCACAGACCATCAGGCATGATTGTAGAGATGCTCGTCAGAAAGGAGCGCACAGTCGATCAAACATGGTTGCTGGGATACTTGTTAGAAAGGAGCGCACAGACCATCAGGCATGATTGTAGAGATGCTCGTCAGAAAGGAGCGCACAGACGACCAAACATGGTTGCGGGGATACTTGTTAGAAAGGAGCGCACAGACCATCAGGCATGATTGTAGAGATGCTCGTCAGAAAGGAGCGCACAGACGACCAAACATGGTTGCGGGGATACTTGTTAGAAAGGAGCGCACAGACCATCAGGCATGATTGTAGAGATGCTCGTCAGAAAGGAGCACACAGACGACCAAACATGGTTGCGGGAATACTTGTTAGAAAGGAGCGCACAGACGATCAAACATGGTTGCGGGGATACTTGTTAGAAAGGAGCGCACAGACCATCAGGCATGATTGTAGAGATGCTCGTCAGAAAGGAGCGCACAGACGATCAAACATGGTTGCGGGGATACTTGTTAGAAAGGAGCGCACAGACCATCAGGCATGATTGTAGAGATACTCGTCAGAAAGGAGCGCACAGACGACCAAACATGGTTGCGGGGATACTTGTTAGAAAGGAGCGCACAGACCATCAGGCATGATTGTAGAGATGCTCGTCAGAAAGGAGCGCACAGACGACCAAACATGGTTGCGGGGATACTTGTTAGAAAGGAGCGCACAGACCATCAGGCATGATTGTAGAGATGCTCGTCAGAGAGGAGCGTACAGACGATCAAACATGGTTGTGGGGATATTCGTCAGAAAGGAGCGCCATAGATGGTCAGGCGTGATTTGGGGATGTCCGTCAAAAAGGAGCACACAGACGGTCGAACAAGGCGGTGGGGATATTGGGCGAGAAAGGAGCGTATAGACGGTCGAACATAATTGCGAGAATACTGGTCCAAAAGGAGAGTATAGACGGCCAAATATGATTGTATGAATGCTCTTCAGAGAGGAACTTATAAACGTTCAGTGTCGGGTGTGATTTGGGGATGCTCGTCAAAAAGGAGCGCATAGACTGTCAGGCGTGATTTGGGACCGTTCGTCAGGCGAACATCAAACGCGGTGCCTCAAAAGACGAATTCATAGACAGTCAAGCGAATTCTAGAATGTGATTAGTACATAGATGGCGCCATTTGTTCTTCAGCTTATGCTAGGGGTGGTCCGAAAGTAATAGTACCCATAAAATATTGCGCTTTTCAAAAAATACAAATAAAACAATGAAAATTCTAAATTTTATTATTGAAACCCCTGAACTATGAAATTTATAAACTGTCTTTAAAGACAAACGTTGAACAAATTTAATTATGAAAAAAAATAATATATACTAAAATATAATCGGTGACTTACTTATATTAAGCGTGACATGAACATGGCACATTATGCAGGATCCCTGTTTAAACCAACAGTATTTTTTTGCAGATTTTAAACGAAAAATAATTTATGGCATGTACACGAGAAAATTGGGAGTTCTGAAGTATTTTGTGGCAAAATGTTTTCCCATATCGGTGGGAGAGCTGAAGGCGATGTCTTCGTTTCGCAAAATATATCCAAACATGTAGTTCATTCTTAGGCTGTTCAAAAGGTGCGTGCCGATTCCTTGTTTCCTATGGCCTTGAGCTACCCAAATGTGTGACACGCCACATTTTACGGGGTGACTTTCTTCTGAGCATACATCAATGCCACTCGCATTCGGAAGCATCAGAAAAGCATGTGACTTCGGCTGGGCCACCAAACATCCAGCAATGCACTTCTGTTTTATATACAAAAATACCTGAAATAAATAATTTTATTACCACCTAAATTTTTGTTGTCTTCTTTTTTATAATGTCGTAAAATATTAATTAGTTGACAGAAAAAAATTTACCGTAGATTTCTCAGAGTTGATATTGATCTCGCAGGAGCCCAAATCTTTATTAACAACTTCCATTAAGTCGTTTACTTTTTTCCACCAAACTTTCGGATCGCCAGGGCTTATTTTAATTACCCTGTCGTTTTTATTAGTTACAATTACGTTTTCGTGTTTCCAGCCCTAAAATCGAAACCCTTACATTGTCTCCCCATAAAAAATAGCCAAACTAGGTAACTCACGTTAAAACGCAAAATGTGTCCGGCATTGTGATAATTGGCATGCATTATTTCATCATTGGGGTCGCCCATGCTGTAGATTATTTCACATTCGTGGCACTGCGTCGCCCCGAAACGCTTCTGCCCAGCATCCAGTAACATTTGATCTTTCGCTAGGGGCTTCCACTGTTTCGAATCGCATGTCTTATTGGGTTTAGCTGATTTCATCGTTGGTTTATTCGCTGAGCTACAGAATATCGGGAACAATTTTACCTCAGAATTTGTAGTTTTATTGAAAACGTTGTTATCTGCAGTTTTATCAACTGTACCGTCTAATATTTTATTTATATTCAACTTTGCCCTTTTCGGACTGTTAATTGCCAAGCCGGATGCCATATCGCACATTTGTGAAGTTGGGGATAGAAGCAGCTCGGCACCTTCCGAGGCCTGCTCCGAGTGCTTTCGTTTTCTGTTTTCATTTCTTTCCTGGTGATTTTCTTTGTCGTCTTCCAACATGCTGAGGATGTTCGCTATGTTTACTTTTGAACCAAGCTGATCGTTTTCGCACACCGTTAAATCGGAAGCGTCGAGGTGAACTTTGCTTGCTCTCTTCTTTTTGGCTTTACAGTTCTGAATTAAATTCATTTTACCTTTGCTGACCTGCAATTTAATGTTTTTGTTAACGGTGACGACACCTTGCATCCTGGTGGACTTAAAGAATTTTTTGTTCGGGTCTGACAAGGTGTTTTCTTCTTCTTCTGCCTCGGCTTCCGGCGGTGAAGGAATAAACGCGCCACTGTTTTCACTGCCAACCTTTAGAGGAATATCTGGGGGATCAACTCTAATAATTTTCTGAGCGTCCCGGTAATTATCTCGTAAATAATCGTTCAAGGGTGAGTTTTCTATTATGTTGAGAGCCGTCTGCAAGATTTTCGTCCTTGAAACCTTCTTGTTCTTAGGCTTGCGAATGTTGTGCTTTACGCCTGCGTTTATTTGACCGAAACGCTTCCTTGTTTTCGTCCGACGTCCGCACAAGTATAAAGGCGCAGGCTTCGACTTGTTGTGTTTAACTTGTGTCTTAGCATCTGCAACGTAATTCTTGAGGGGTCGCTCAAGTCGACCACTTTCGCTTGCAGAATAGAAGCTCCGCGCTGGCAAAGTTAGAACAGATTCCGGAAACAAAGCCGTTCGAACTCTGGAAGTTTTTGTGCAGGAAGCGTCTAGTTTTGTACTTTTGTTCAAGAGAGATCCATCTGGAGAATTAGCATCTACATCTAGATCAATGTCGTTGCACGACGAATCCAAGTTATTTTTACGAGGAATTCGCGGCACTTTCACCGTGGTATTAGAGGATTCGTGGGGGGTTTTCAAATTCTTCGTCGGGCTTTCTTTTATTGGAGTTTCGTAACATACTAATGGGGCGTCTAGATTATTCTGCATTGGACTTTTTTCTTGGAATATTATGTTGCTGGCAAGAGTGTCTGAGTCACTCTTAAATATTATGTAGTCGTTTATGGTCTTGTCAGGCAGAGAACTATTTTGAGCCAAGCCAATCAAGTCGAGTTCATACGCGAAATTTGAGCTGGCATCGCTGAGGGGGCTCATCGGACCTAAATCACTGTCGCTGTTGTCCTCGTCAACCGGAAACAAGGCTTTCCTCCGGCTGGAAATCTGATCTGAGTATTCGTACTTCTTCGTATCATGCTTATTAAGGCGCAGCTCGATGCTCTCCATAGTAAATAGTTACAATCTTTTATTTTAAGCTATGAATCAACTTTACACAATTTTTACCGCCCAAAAATGCAACTTGCAAACTTCAGATTAGAATTTCGCTGAAACTAAGCTGATACTGACTAAAAACTTCACGTTTGCTTCTGTCTGGAATGCGATTTTACACATGTAAGTTACAAGTGAACACAGAAACAACTCGTGCCAAAAATGCTAACAGCCGTTAAAGGCGGTTACAAGAAACGAGTACCACTGTAATCCTAACCAAAAAATGTGTGCATAACAGATGTTTACCGCCGGCGCCAATCTCAGCTGTAATAACACGAAATTCTATTGGTTACCTGCTTTTCCTGACTCAAGGTTAAAAACGACGCGTGCTTTTCACGGGCGACGAATTAATTTCACTTCACTCTTCGGACTTTTGCTCGAAATTAAAGCGCACTTTGAAAATAAACGGGATTTAAACGCGTTTAACCGCCGAAAAAATTTCACGTTCGAATTTTAGGTTGGCGTACGTGAACGAAGATGCCATTCTCTATCTCTATTTAATACGTGATTCAAGCAGGGTCTATCTCTTACCCGTAACTATTTCTGATGTTTAAAAATGCCACAGCGTGGCGCTGAAGTTCTACCTAATACCAACTGTGCTCTTTCAAACCGGAATATTGATTTCCTTTTATTAAAAAATAAATTAATTGCATAAAATTTAACTTATTCGATTTAAATGCATCTGCTGGTATCCTGGTATTAAAGCAACTCTGCTCAAATGAACGGAATCAGTTTGCGTTCTCGACTTACAAATTCTTTTCGCGCAGAATTTCAAATTCGTGTTCCTTTCAATTTTCTTAAAAACTCCAACGCAGACTTACGTCTTTCAGTGTGCCTAATCGAATGGTGAAAACCTCACCATTCTATCTCACTTAGTTCTTGAGATATCGTAATTTTTCCGTTGAAATCTGGTGGATGCGCCGGTAAAAATACTAATATTTCAGGAATTAAAAGGGATACAAAGCTGCGGCTTTCGCCATTAGCTTCGCCTTATCAATCTGAGTCAACGGTAAAAGTTTCAAGTCAATATCTCAAGTCGTTCTCGACTTACTGAATTTTTTAGTAAACGATCGATATTTTTGAAAATTTTTTTCTCGAAAACGGGGCACGTTAGAGACCTGCGGTTTATGCCATTCGATCGCCCCCGTCAAGCTCTATCAGGGTGATTTTTTTCGCGGCAATCTATTTTTCGTCGGAAACCGCAAATTTTCATGGACTATAATAACCTTACTACATTTTCGGAAAAAAAATATTTTTCTCTCCAAAAATTCATGTAAGTAGAGCTCGACGAGGCGCATCCAAAACTGGGCTCCGTTCCTCTGTAGCTCACCCCCTTTCCGAGATATCGACCCCTAAAGTGTCGTCGCAAAGAAACATTTTTTCTTAGCGAAAAATTGCAAAAGTAAAAATTCGCTAGCGCCAATCGAACCATTGTTATTTATAGAGCGATTCGGAACGATTTTAATTCATGAAACAGTTAAAATAACAACAATTATAATTAATTTATTCCTGTACGGGTGGTGCTGCCATCTTTGACCGATTACTGAAATTTGTAGGTTATCCATCGGAACAGGTTTCTGTAATATTACAGGAATCTGTAATTTTAATCCTTGAATAATCCATAAATCGCACTATTCGCTCGAAGATGGCAGCACCATCATTGGACGTATAAATAATTTGAATTATTGTTATTTTAACTGTTTTATAAGTCAAAACCATGCCTTCTCGCTCTATAAATAACGGTAACTCAATTAGCGTCAGCGAATTTTCCGCTTTTCCAGTTTTTCACGTAGAAAATATTGATTTTCTACGACGGCAATTTAGGGGCGGATATCTCAGTGAGGGGGTGAGCTACAGAGGAACGGTGCCCGGTTTTGAATGCGCCTCGTCGAGCTCCACGTTGGTGAATTTTTTCGTGATTTTAGAAGAAAGAGATATCTTTTCCTATCAAAAAGTAGTAAAGGTTAGAGTCCATGAAAATTTGAGGAATTCTACGAAAAATTGATTCCGGTGAAACAATCGCCCTCATAGAGTTTGAGCAGGCGAATCGAATGGTGCAAACCGCAAGTCTCTAGCTCACGCCGTTTTCGAGAAAAGATTGAATTTCTCTGCCACCGATTCATATTTTTAGAAATTTTTTTCTCGCAAACGGCACTAACTAGAGACCTGCGGTTTGGAGCATTCGATTCGCCTGCTCAAGGTCTATAAGAGAGATTTTTTTCACCGGAATCTATTTTTAGTCGAAATTTTTCAGAATTTTTTTCTCGAAAATGGGGCACGTTAGAGACCTGCGGTTTATGCCATTCGATCGTTCTCTTCAAGCTCTATCAGGGTGATTTTTTTCGCGGCAATCTATTTTTCGTCGAAAATCGCAAATTTTCATGGACTATAGGCTTACTACTTTTTTGGCCAAAAAATATTTTTTTCTCTTAAAATCACGAAAAAATTCACCAACATAGAGCTCGACGAGGCGCATTCAGAACCGGGCTCCGTTCCTCTGTAGCTCACCCCCTTTCCGAGATATCAACCCCTAAATTGTCGTTGCAGAAAAACTGATTTTCGTAGTGAAAAACTGGAAAAGTAAAAATTCGCTAGTGCTGATCGACTAATCGTAATTTACAGAACGAGAAGACACGGTTTTGAATTATAAAACAGTTAAAATAATAATAAATCGAATTATTTATGCATGTAATGGTGGTGCTGCCATCTTCGAGCGAATAGTTCGATTTACAGGTTATCCCGAGGCTTAGATTACAGATTCCTGTAATATTACAGAGACCTGTTTCAATAGATAACCTAGAGATTCAAGGTATAGCTCAAAGATGGCAGCACCATCAATACAGTAATAATTACAATTATTGTTATTTTAACTGTTTTTAATTAATTAAAATCGTTCCAAATCGCTTTATAAATAACAACTGTTCGATTAGCGCTAGCGAACTTTTACTTTTCCAGTTTTTCACTACGATAATCAGTTTTTCTGCGACGACACTTTAGGGGTCGATATCTCGAAAAGGGGGTGAGCTACAGAGGAACGGAGCCCGGTTTTGGATGCGCCTCGTCGAGCTCTACTTACATGAATTTTTGGAGAGAAAAATATTTTTTTTCCGAAAATGTAGTAAGGTTATAGTCCATGAAAATTTGCGGTTTTCGACGAAAAATAGATTGCCGCGAAAAAAATCACCCTGATAGAGCTTGAAGGGGGCGATCGAATGGCATAAACCGCAGGTCTCTAACGTGCCCCGTTTTCGAGAAAAAAATTCTGAAAAATTTCGACTAAGAATAGATTCCGGTGGAAAAAATCTCTCTTATAGACCTTGAGCAGGCGAATCGAATGTTCCAAACCGCAAGTCTCTAGATAGTGCCGTTCTCGAGAAAAGAATTTCTAAATATGCGAATCGGTGTCAGAAAAATTCAATTTTTTCTCGAAAACGGCTTGAGCTAGAGACTTGCGGTTTGCACCATTCGATTCGCCTGCTCAAACTCTACGAGAGGAATTATTTCGTCGCAATCTATTTTTCGTAGAAATCCTCAAATTTTTATGAACTCTAACCTTTATTACTTTTTGATATGAAAAAATATCTCTTTCTCCTAAAAACACGAAAAAATTCACCAACATGGAGGTCAACGAGGCGCATTCAAAACCGCGCCCCGTTCCTCTGTAGCTCACCCCCATCCCGAGATATCGACCCTTAAAGTACCATCGCAAAAAGGCATTAATGCCGCACAGAAAACAAACTTTAACGCGTAAATTATGTTACAAACTCATCGTCTGTGGTGGTATTTAAATGATTTTAAGCGTCTTTACGAAAATGCAATTCATAAAACGACGTTAATCACCTCCTTCACATTTTCTTCCACAAATTTCTCCCCCGCAGAGGTAAACCAATTACAGATTAATCTAATAAGGTTTGTTCGTTCGTGATCAATATTAAAAGAGGGAAACAAAAAATCCTGCCCTGTTTAATTAAAAAAGAAGACGAAATTCAGGGTGTGTTACGTAAAACAAGTATTTTCTCAATATAAAATTGGAAAAGAAAAAATCCCCACAATCATGTCGGACTGTGTATACGCTCCTTTCTGACAGGCATCCGTACAATCATGTCCGATCGTCTATGGGCTACTTCCTAACTAGCATCCCCACAAACATGTCTGACCGTCTATGCGCTCCTTACCGGCAAGCAGCACATAGACAGTCAGACATAATTGTGGGAATGCTCGTCAGAGAGCAGCGCATAGACGGTCAGACATAATCGTGGGGATGGCTTTCGATGAGGCTAATTGAATGGTGAAGACCTCAACATTCTATCACGCTTGGTTCTTGAAATATCGTAATTTTTCCGTTGGAATTTGGTGGATGCGCCGGTAAAAATAGTAATATCTCAGGAATTAAAAGAGATACAAAGTTGCGGCTTGCGCCATTAGCTTCGCCTTATCAATCTGGGTCAACGGTAAAAATTTCAAGTCAATACCTCAAGCCGTTCTCGACTTATTGAATTTTTTAATAAACGATCGATATTTTTGAAAATTTTTTTCTCGAAAACGGGGCGAGTTAGAGACCTGCGGTTTATGCCATTCGATCGCCCCCTTCAAGCTCTACCAGGGTGACTTTTTTCGCGGCAATCTATTTTTCGTCGAAAACCGCAAATTTTCATGGACTATAACCTTACTACATTTTCGGAAAAAAAATATTTTTTTCTCCAAAAATTCATGTAAGTAGAGCTCGACGAGGCGCATCCAAAACCGCGCCCCGTTCCTCCCTAGCTCACCCCCTTCCCGAGATATCGACCCTTAAATTACCATCGCAAAAAGACATTAATTCCGCGCAGAAAACAAACCTTAACGCGTAAATTATGTTACACACTCGTCGTCTGTGGTGGTATTTAAATGATTTTAAGGGTTTTTACGAATATGCAATTCATAAACCGAAGTTAATCACCCCCTTCACATTTTCTTCCACAAATTTCTCCCCCGCAGGGGTAAACTAATTAAAGATCAATCTAATAACGCATGTTCGTTCCTGCTCAGTGTTAAAAGGGAAAAACTACTAATCCTGCCCTGTTCAATTAAAAAAATTCAGGGCGTGTTACGTGAAACAGGTATTTTATCGGTGAAAAGCTAGATAAGCGAATATACCGTCGCGCAAATCGAGCAGTCGTTATTTATAGGGCGACGCAGTATTATTTTCTTTTATAAGACATTTAAAATAATGAACAAAATTAATATTTTTTTAATGAATTGGTGTGCTGCCATCTTTAAACGATCAATGCCAACTTCTAAGTCATCGATAATTACAGGTTCCTGCAAAATTACAGGTACCTGTAACAGTCGGCGCGTTCTAAGTTTTGCGTACAGATGGCGCATTCGTGTGACGTCATTAGGTGCGTTCAATAATACTCAACGATGGCTCCAACGCTTCGCTGCGTGCACAGCCATCCAGAATTAGCGACAATTTTCAACGCTGAGGTTGAATGAACAAGCGTGTCATTCTGCAGTAATTTTTTAATTATTCGTTAATCATTTAAAAGGCATTCGTGTGAATAATGGGAGACAGATATAATATTCACAGTCAGCTGGAGCATCTGCAGTCAAAATACATTGGAACTGGTCACGCTGATACCACCAAGTATGAATGGCTTGTGAATCAACATCGTGATAGCTGCTCGAGCTATTTGGGGCACCCAGACTTGCTGAATTATTTTGCCATTTGCGAGAACGAAGCCAAAGCTCGCGTCAAATTTAACCTAATGGAGAAGATGTTGCAGCCCTGCGGTCCACCTCCTGATAAGCCAGAAGACTAGCGTAAAATACTTTTTAGTTCGTGTAAGTTGCGTCATGTTTCCAATAAAACTTTAATTTTTCATTAAAATAATATCTTAATGTACTCAAAGTAAGACTACATCATCCACACTCACAATATAATAAAGTAAGATAGGTAAAATAGGTACCTACATAAACTGCCATAGTTTAAACATTTACTATTGCCTGAGATAGAGTAAAACTGCAAGATGAATTTCAAGGAAATGTAAATATAGCTGAGAACTGTTGAAAATTGTTTTAATCAAAATGTTTATTGCCCAAAAAATTATGTATAACACAACGAACACATTTCATAATACTGTACAGTACTATTACCACAAGCAGAATAACGGAATGACTAGATTCAATTAACAATTTAGGAGCAAAGACGGTCCAGACGAATAAGTGATGTCGCTGTAAATACACGGTAAAAGTAATAACGGCTACGATCAGCAATCGATACGACAGAATGTGTTTCCATAAAACACAAGTTGCAACATGCTGCGCCAATAACAAATGGGCCAAAACTGGAAGTGAATATGTGTGGCACAGTACTAGTAACGTGACAACGATGGGCTTATAACTTTCTAAACCGATGTAACCGGACGCTATGTCCACGCTTGCCAAACTATTACTGTGTCCTTGACAAAAAAACAAGACATTGCCCAGCCAGAGATGGATTACCACTAAAACGCTGGCATTTTTAATTTGATTGCAAAACACTGAACTTGCGTAAATACAATAAGCAAGTAATATTGTGTTATAGGGGCGCAACAGCAAACAAGAAACTAAAACCCAATTTACTGTAATACTTTGCATAAGCGTCAGTGTTTTTAAATTAATAATAATATTAATTATTATGAAACACCAAATGAGCTGAGCTGTTAAGTAATCCCTAACATCAAAGATTTTTAACACGCAAATGCTAAAAAAAATTAAATATAATACAAATGAATGCATCTTATCAGTTGCCAAATGCTTTTTACAACACAGGATGACTGAAATTACACTCAAAATAAAAAACATCTTCAAATATCCGGCGTTTTCTTCTAGAAGAAGCCAGTCACTTATGTCAGGTAGGAAGGCCCACTTATCACCGGTTTGGTTTAGTTTCCTCAGAAATCGCAGACCGATTAAAAGCAAGATGTTCTGAAGAGAGAAACCAAGTGATTTTCTCACGGTGCTCCCAGCTTTAAAAGCCAGAAAAGTACTCATGAAAAAATACCAGATTTGATGCTCTTCTTCTATAAGACTAGAGGACGTTAAAGATATCGAATGCAGGACACACCCGAATATTAAAAGCACGTTTAGAGTTATGTTTGTTGCAATCAGCGATTTAACAATTTGTAATAGACAGCTGCCTAAAATAACGAGAAGTAAAAAACCAAGCGTGCCAACAATTAAAATATTAAATCTGTTAAGACTTAAACTTAACGATAGAATTATCACTACTATTACCTTTCCAAGAATTTGCGTCACATTTAATTTGCTTCCGTTTAACGCTGCGCTAGTGTTTAAACAGAAACAAAATATAATCGCTACACAACTGATAATTAAGATAACTTCGTTTTGTTCGACGCAATTATGTAAAAGATGTTCACTGATTTCGTTAATGCACAATAAATAAGACTCCCGCACTTGTTCATACAATGCAGAATCATTGTCTTTCAAAAATTTGTAATGGATAGCACTAATGTTTTCTATTGTGTTACATAAATTGGCTTTACGTTGCAGCACTAGCACGTTATACCTTAAAATATACAATAGTTTCTCTGGAGTGTAAAACATCTCGAGCAAATTTACAGAAACTTTACCAATACATTCCGCCGGCAAAGTTAAACCCATTAACGCAGACAATGTGACTGGAATGTCCACTTGTGAAATCGAAACGTTTTTGCAAGGTCTGTCACCCAACAAAACAAGCGGCACCCTGGTTTCAGAATACGTTGTACCCCCATGCCCCCCACTATCTTTCATACCGTGATCACCGGTAATTACAATTAATGTTTTCCTATCCGAACGCGTCACCTTCTCGTAAATATTATTAACTACATCGTCCATTTCCTTCAATTTTGGTTGTATCAAAGGGCTGAAAGGTCCGCTGATGTGTCCTATGTGATCTAGCCCTAAAATTTAAGCTTTGTGTAAGACCAAAAAGGTTTTAAAAGGACTACTTGAAACCAACCTAAGTAATGCAAAATCATTATGTCCCAGTCGTTGTTACGCAGTTCCTTGTCGACGTTTCTCGTAACATTAACATCGACTTCTGTGTAGTCGTTAACATAAAATGAAGTGGTACCCTCGCTTCTAACGAATGCATTCGGGTATATTTTGAGCCACGTATCATCTCCGTAAAATACAATTCTTTTACCTTTGCTGATGGCACGATGTATTATGCTGTCCTTGAAGGACTCAGTTGAAACCAAGTTGAAAAGTATGTCGATGAACTGGGGTACACTCCCGGTGGTGAGTGCCTTAATTCTGGGCAGGGTGACAGTCGGAGATTCAACCTTAACCAAGGCTTTGCAACCATTATTTTGAAATGTTTGCACAGTGAAAGGCATTTTGGATAAAGCGACGAAGTCATCTCTTAGGGCGTCGATTACGACGATGATTATTCGATCAAGAACTTCTCCGTAAACATCTGATGTATTGAATTTTATGTCGTACAGACTTTCTGGAGGTTCCAAGGCATCAGGTGATTGATTGTTGCTTGCAGGGAAAAACGCGTATAAGAAATACAACATACAAAACACTGCCAGAATGTAATTTGAAAACATAACTAAAAAAAAAAGCTTTGAGGTTATAATTTTGACAATTGACGCGTCGAGGTACCAACTAACTACCAACGCATAAAGAGCTAAGAAAGAAATATCCCAATATTAGTATGAATAATGTGATTACATTGGTAATTACTGTTTAGAAAATGCTTTGAATTTTATTAATAATCACAGTTTGAATTAATTAATGAACTGTACAAAAAGAAACCTGGAGTTTAAGCGAAATTAATTTTATTCGGACAAGTGCTGCCCTCTGTTATTGTTTCTATTTATAACAACATAACCTATAAAATATTTTCTTTAATGTTTTCAGTTTTATTTTAAAACGCAGGAAAGATTCATCATGTCCAATAACATAGAATGGTAAGAAAAAATAACCTGTAATTATTACTCTACGTTGTGCAATTTCAGGAAAACTTTAATTACCGGAGATAAAATGAAGCACAAACGATTAAAATCAGTAGAAGTGGATGATCATCCTTTAAAAGTCCCCGTGGTGAGTGTATTTTGAATATTAAAATGAGGAAAAGTTTGTTAATCGATACATCAGGTTACAGAAAGAATTCCCCGCAGAATTTTGGGCTCTCAACCCAGCACCGGGCGAACAACTCCAATATCTACGCCTGCTGCTATTTTAGACCTTAGTGCGGCCCTGGAAGGCATAGATCCCTTGACAAAGTTTGCTATTGAAGAGATGGATCCTCTGACGCAGATGGCTTCTGAAATGGTAAGCATTACATCGCTCAATCAAGTTTAAGTTGCCCCCCCTATTTGTTATATTTAGGCAACCAAAGAACATCAGAGTTCATTGAATAAACGGAACAAAGAAAAGAAATCATCGAGCTATGATATGGAACCGTGGAGCTCGAGGCGAAACGCAATTTTAGCCAAATTTACCACATCTGAGAAATTATCGATCGTAACGAGTTTCTTGTCAGAGGGGGAGAAAGGTTAATTCCCGAGTTCTATTATTTGTAATATCACCTCACCACATTTGATTCTTTTATTATGTTTTTAGTTGTTGTTAAAGCTCAAAGCAGCGCTGTCGATAAGGTACAACACCGCTTGGAACAGTTGGATTATTTCGAGGAAAGTTCTCAACGAAAACTAGACGTGTCGCAAGCTGAATACGTCGGACGTATCGAGCAATTAAATAAAGAACTAGTGAGCGCGTGGAATTCCGAGCAGAGAGTTAAGGCTTTAAAAATTGCAATACAGTGTGCGAAATTACTGTCGGACACGGACGTCCTCAAATTCTATCCAAGTAAATTTGTGCTGATAACGGATATACTTGATATTTTTGGAATGTTGGTGTATGAAAGGCTAAGAACTAAAGCGGATTACTTTAAGTAAGTTGCATTCATGTTTTGGTTTTATAAATGCCGCCTGCCTCGTTTTATGTAGGCCAGGTACTAAAATACCCATGCCTCTTCCCGAGGATTTTACACCAGACATGGTTCCTGAAACGGCTAAAGAAACTTGCAGGAATTGGTTCTATAAAATCGCTTCGATTAGGGAGTTGGTGCCTCGAATTTATGTAGAAATGGCCATATTAAAATCATACAGCTTCCTTACGTCTAGGTGACACTGTTTAATTTTGCTTGCAATTTAACTTTATATTATTAATGTTGGTTACAGTGAATTTTCTGCTGCTCTTTTAAGACTGACCCACATGATACGTGGTATTGGGAATCCCCTAGTTGCAATTTATGCAAGGTGTTATTTGTGTAGGGTTGGTATAACAGTCGTTAGTTCAGGCACCGAAGTGCAATATCTGGTGGAGAATTTCTACGACTTTTTGGACACTTACAATCACGTAAGTAAGAAGTAGAAATTTATTAAAGAAAAAGCTGAAATAAAATTGATTTTCGCAGTTATTTAGCTCGAGTGTAAAACAGGAGTTAATTATTCAGCGCATTGAGTACCCTATATATTTAACTCTCTATACTCCTGCATTGGATTTTATTTTACAAGCTGTGGCGTTGGGTGCGACCGATATTCTGTTGGCCCAGCTTTTAGAAAAGTGCCAGACGCAAGGAAATAAGTCGGTGGTAACATTTTCGGATCGTATTCAACGCTGTCATTTAATTCATTCCAGTTCACTTTTGATAAACAGCATCATGGCCGCTTTTAAACCGGTCTACGTGGCAAATCGTGCCCTCCAGTTTTTAAACATAATAGGTCAGAGCACGGAGGAAAGCTTCCCGACACACATGCTGCTGAGAACGCTGGGACTGTGCATTTCCGTTTGCCCTCCACCATCTGAACATCGCAGGCAAGTTCTCAACATTGCGTGGAGGCACATATCCGGAATATCGCATCCTGAAAGTTATATTACTTGTGTGGAAGGATGGATACGCTTTGCCATACAATATTTTTCTGTAAGCATTTAATTGCAAATTGAAGTTAGTATGTACCTATACGTTTCGTTAACGCTTAGTGCAGGGAAGTGAATACAATTCTTGGGGACCTAATACAACACCTGCAACCTGAAAGGGCTTATGAGAACTTCTACCCGCAATTGAAGTTGATTGTAAGAACGATTGTCTCACACATGCAAGATTTCGAAGTTCTCTTATCAATGGTGAACACATTAATCCTTGTATTATTGAAGGAGTCTGATCGATTATGTTCATTTAGGAAAACTTCATGCCTCTCATAGATCTGTTTCAACAAGAAACCATTAAAGTAGACGTGTGCAAAATGATTATAAGCTCGTGTTGCGGAAGCCACCACACAAGTGATCCGGTAATAACTAATGCGCTGATGTTCCTGTGCAGTGTACTTCACGATTCTGTGAACGCCCTTACCGTGGATGATGAAAGGCGACAAATCGGAGAGCTCCTCTGCAATGTCGTCCGCAAAGTTGATTACGGCAGAGATTTCGAACAGCAGCTAAGTTTTTACGTGGAGGCTAGAGGAGCATTCTCAAATATTGATGCAGTTTTGGCACAGTTAGTGCAGGTAGAACATCATTATTAACATGTAAATGCAACTCACGTGAACTGTTCTAGTGTGTGAATACGCTCTCAGTTAATAAAAGGCAAACTGTAAAGGGGAATCACACGAGGAAAACGGGGGCGTTCGTCAGAGCATGCGCTGCCTTTTGTTTCATCACAGTTCCGTCTATTGAGTCAGTTAAAACAAGACTAGAACTTTATTTACTGTCAGGGCAAGTTGCGTTATTTAATCAGTGCTTAGGGCAAGGTAGTTTTTGTTCTAATTTTATTTTCCATCGGGTTTTATCGTAAATTTATTTTAGCCGATGCATGCTTTAAAGCCGCCTTGGGTATAATCCCCGAATTATCAGAAGAAAAGAACCGCACTAATGAAATATTTCTGACGTCTTACATAAGAAAATTCTTGTCTACATTACTAGTTGTCCCCGATAGTCCCGATAAAGGGGTACTCAGTTTAACCAGGTCTCTTTTAAATACACTTCAAAATTACCCATGGGACACACAAAGTGGAACTCTGTGTTATTTGTACATGAACGTGTTAGATCTACTAAATACAATGGCTCAAGAGTATTATCCGTATAACGTTGATAAGGGTGAGTTTTATTCTGCCTCGGATTTTCTAATCAATTCTCTTTTGCAGTGGAATCTAATGATACGCTCTACGGATCTGATCCGAAATTTATCTCCGAAATTAACAAGATGTGTTCCGTGCTTCTCGGAGAAATCCTCGCTCAATTGAAACAACTCGGGCCATCTCGCAAGCAATCTACTCTAGCTTTAGATTTGATGGTACGGGTGGCACTCAAGACAAATCTCCAGGAGAACGTAATGGCGACCTTAGTCTTGAATTTGTGGCAGTTGAGTGCAAAACATGAAAACATTGATGCTAGATACATGGCAAGTACATCAATTTAATTTTAGTTTCTTTTAAAAATTCACTTAACACTTGTTTGCAGGCGAACATAAAAAATTTCTTGGCGAATCAAGACAAAAATAAGGCAGTTCTGCAACAGTTAATAAGCAAAATGAATGCGTAATTATTTCTAAGTACGCTGTTCTTTAGCAGCATGAAGAAAAGTTAAAACATTTTTCCCAAGTTACAATACATCAGATCTTACTTTTACTTTAATACTTATAGGTAACTTAAAAATAAACAAAATATACTTAAAAAAAGGGCATGCAAGTTTTATTTTGGTTTACCTCGTCCACGGCCCCTAGCAACTTTCCCTTTCTTATTGGGTGTAGTGGTTTTGTTGTCGGCCTTTCGTTTTACAGCCGTGGTGGTTGATAAAACTGTGAAGAAGGAGTCTAATCGGCCCTGAGTAGTTCCACCTCTCGCTTTCAAAAGTTTCTTCGTGCCGTTCCTCACTCGCTCTTCATTAAACTGTTTGTCTCCGCAGAGATATTTCACTAACCCCTCTTCATCAGGATCACTCCATTTTAACTGTAATTTACAAGTAATATAATTACACATCCTAATCATGCATGAACAAAAAAAGACAGTTAATTTGGAAGTTGGCTTAAAAACTCACTTCAATTTGTTCTGGATCGAGAATTTCTGGATTGTGGAATAATTCCCTGGCATCCTCAAAATTCCAGTTTTCAGGTGGTGGATATTTTCCTTTATCGATGTGTTTTAATACTTCATCTATAGTTCTGTGCTGATTTATTAAATCTATGGCTCTCTTTTGCCCGATTCCTTTAATACCATCCGTATAATCACATCCAAGTAAAATGCAAAGATCAATAAACTGGAACGCATATTGACCATTAACCGAATCTAATCTGCATTAAGTTGTAGACAATTACCTCACTGTGTTCCAATTTTAGTCCTTCCAATACCTTGTCTAAATGAAATTCTAGTATGGGCATTTTCCGAGCTTCACTGAAGGTCATGTGCCGCAACAAAACATTTGAACCAAAGGTGAGGGCGTCCATGTCCTCTGTAGCAGTTGCAAAAACTTTGCCAGCTTTAACCTGCGCAACAAAAAAATTAAATGCGCTCATACCTGCAGCAAAATTCGTTAAATCTACCAATGCAGCGCACTGCGCTTCAGCTTCGCAAGGGGCATCGACGTAAGGTATCCCCATCAGTGCTAATAGTTGCTTTGCTTCCTCAGAATGTTGCTTCGTAACTTTGACTAACCTACGATTGAATTTGTCTATGTCCTGTTGTTCCCCTGCCTCTGTGGCTTTGTCTAGCGCCTTCTGCGCTTCCTCGCGTCTGCCTGCTCGCTTCGTGAGCTCTCCGGATTTCATCTGGGGAGGTTTACCGTCGAAAACATAAACCGGCTTGATGCCGTTTTCAATCAGGCGGATTGAACGATAGAAGATGCCCATCAAATGAGAAGTTGTCTCTCCATCGGTCGATGTTAGTTGAGCCCCTTCGCTTCTAACGGCGATCAGGAATTGATACAAGCACATGGAAGCGTCCACCGCCACTTTTCGGCCTAGCGTTCACGACTGTTACAAATCAATTTATTTGGTTAAGTCACTTACCGAAGTAATTCTTGATTTCATTTTCTTTGATTGCGTGGGGCACAATATCGGCTATAAGTTTAGATAATCCTAGAATACCCATAATTTGTAATTTTCTTCAATAACACATTCTCCCGCTTAAACAAAAATGGTGACAAACTCAGTGTCGCCAACTCCTGTCATTTTTCCTGCATTGCCAACTCAAGCGGATGGACCTAGTAACTTTTAGATTGGCATTCTGAATTAATTTAGAATTGATATTTATCACAAAAAATGGCGAGCCTTCCTACAGGACTAGTTTCGCATACCAGAAGGGTGCAAAGTTTATATAAAAAGGCCTTACGAACTTTAGAATGCTGGTACGATAGAAGGTAACACAATTTAAAAAAGTTTGAGGTTAGGGTGGTCTGTACTTACATTATGTAATTTTTTTAAGAGAAGTTTATCGATACAACGCCGTGCTTATGAGGAAAAGATTTGATGATAACAGGGATATAAAGGATATGAGAATTGCGAAAGACCTAATTGCTAACGGGGAAGAAGAGTTGTTCTTGAAATCTCACTATCAACCACGTAGATGTAAGCATTCTCTTGCACTTCCACAATCGAATAAAACTTGATTGCAAATAGCATTTAATAAATAATCAGTGAACGTTTGCAGAATTAGAGGAATCCAATTTTTTGTTTATAAAGTCACTAATTTGATAATGTTATTTCAGACTTGACCTAGAAGTGCATAAGATGGCTAGATTTGAAGATGATAATAAGCTTTTTGGCTTTAACAAGGAAGTTGTAAGCCTTATCTATGAATAAAGGAAAAGAGAAAATGTTGAAAAACATAAATTCACTCTGCAAGAATTATTTCAGATTTTTTTGTTGTGAATATCGTTTCACTTAAACTAAAATGCAGCTCAATGAAATTCAGTTGATTAATATAGCTTCTAAATTATAATCTACAAATAGAAATATTTTAATACGTACTAGTGAATTCAATCCAAAGCTTCACCTTTGCTTGGCTTTGCAGTTCCAGAATCACCGGGTGGCGTTGCATTTGAAAGAGTCGTAGTTCCACCAGACTGGATGCTCGATTACTGGCACCCCCTAGAAAAAGCACAGTATCCAGAATATTTTGCCAGACGTGAACAACGTAAGATAGAATTCATCAAGGATTGGGAGAAAAAGTACGGAAAACCGTCACCCGTTGGTCACCATTAGAAAACTTAAGATCGTGTATTGTAGCTTGCTTTATTGTCTTTATTAAATAAATAGTAACATATAAATAATTGCATTTACAAAATATATTCAATTATGAAATAATTACAAGATACGAACGTCACAAGGCAATACCAACTTTTAATCATGTAATTAACAAACAGTTTTCAAACAATATTATGTGATGGTAATACTGTCTTTTGATTGATGATTCATAAAAAAAGAGCTCGAACTTATTATGTATAATGTAGAAACTTTTTTTTTACAAGATAAAATCTACACCTGACCTCACTGGTCAAGTCTAATATAGAATTACTTTTTAATACTTCTCTAATAAATAAACTGATTGAATTTATTTTAATATAATCTAAGTTTCTGCCCTTGACTAGATTACAACCCAGCTTTCATATATTATGTGGAAAAAAAATATCGTCGTATCTACACATTTTCATCAACAAAATCAACTATGTCAGTACAACTACATTTAAAGTATTGTTGATGAAAAGTATTTACTTATTATATTTGTAATTCTGCGAAAAGTTTCTACAATTTATACATTTGACACAATGTTTGTACCATAAAAATTGCTTAAAACACAAATAGAACTTTTACTACATACAACAGCTTGCTAAAAAAAAATTCACTTTCACTGCATGTGAAAAGAAGGTGCTGGTATTTTTTAGTGTATTGCACAGTGCAAAAAAATTGAGCCCCTAAAATTAAATAAATCGCTAAATATCACAAAACTTAATTTCTGCTAGATGTTTCGACATTTGATTTAATAATCACTTTGCTACAGCAATAAAATACGAATGGATAGGTAAAAAAAAAAACAAGACGAATTAACGGTAGGAGGACATTGTTAAATTCCTTTTCGTTTCATTTTCAAGTAAATTAGCTCCGCGTGCTGTGCCCAAGGTCATTTTATAATCAACTTTTCGTAAATTGATTCACACAAAATACAAGTTCTGTCGTTGAAAAACTGTTGTAACCTGATTTTGTAACATCTTAGGTGCCTTTTTTGCTGTTAACAAAAATACAAATGTGCAAATCTTATCCGTACAACTTCTCTAGAATGGCAGTAGGTGCGTCTGCCTCGTATTTCGATAGTTGCCTTAAAAGAGCGAACTTCTTCATCCGCCCCTTAGAAGACTCCATGTCGTACAAAGTGCACAAATTTAACAATAAAGATTCATGAAGGCCTTGTATTGGATTCAAGTTTATTGCTGATTCTAACACAGCTATTGCTTCTTTTAGATGACCTCCGTACAAGAGGCAAACGCCCATGTTATTTAATATCTGAAAGAGAAGGCAGTGGCAAGTTGAAGTATTCCGGAATTCAATGAGTACGTACCATAACATTTGAAGGTTCCAAAACACTTGCTTGTTGGAAACAAACGTACGCGTCATTAAAAGCATTTTGAGCGACTGCAATAAGGCCACGGTCGACGAATTCCCTCACATCCGGGGGGCCACCCTTAATTTCCCTGGCTTCGTTGAAACAAACTTCAGCGCCTGATATATCGCCTACTTGTAAATGCAATCGGCCGAGAGCAGAGAGGAGTGCATGTCTAGGTGCACCTTCTCTGTAAAACGATTCGCATAATGCATTTGTATAGTTTGGAGTGTAAAGGTTTATTTATATACCTATCACATAACTGTCCAAGTAAATCCATGGCTAGTTCATAATCTTTTAGACTCAAGGCACAGTTTATAATTGAATGCATTATTCTCGTTTCACGTCCACTCCACAAACGTATCGAGTCCGCTCTGTCCGAGTCGTGAATTTCCGTGGGGCTGCCGTCTTCACATAAACCATCTCTTAAATTCCGTAACATCTGAGAAAAAACTAAACTGCAGAATGGCACCAAAAAGTAAAATGAAATTTCTTACCTGTTTTACAACTGACAATAAACTAAACAGTTTTGTTAACGATTCTTTAGATTTGCCGCAGTGCATGGGCAGTTCCGAAAGCAAAAGGCGAAAAGAGAACGATGCTATTGAACCAGGTCTGCTACCATACATTTCTGGGTAAAACTGAAATTCGAAACGTCGTTTAATCTCTTTTGCCTTCGTGAGGGTTCCCATTTCATTTACATTAAAACATTACCCGACTTTTCCAGGCATTTCCTGTTTTTTTTTTGTCAAGAAACAGGCAAACTCACAAATGTATTGAATTATTTTTATAAATTACAAATAATTAAATTTAATAACGTGCCAATTTGTCTAGAAATACATAAATTGGTTTCCTTTTTTCAACGAGAAGTGTTAGTCTAAATGCTGAACTCGGCAGTTTGTATGGTTGCCTGCACTAAAGGCGCTAAACTAAAAATATTTTTACGCCAGGGAACTTTCACCTTCGCAATAAACTGATTGATAGTATTCAACCCGTCAATTTTTTAATATTTAAACAATTTCCCAACTCTTCCTGATTTTAGTGATTTTAGAAAAGAAATCACAGAGGAAATTTACATGCAACAGAAACTACTCTGTATTAATTCATTTATTTCAATTTTCACTTGTATTATGGAGAAAATTATTGAAGTATCTCTAGAAATTAACTTTAATAACACACCTATTTGTTTAAAGAATAATAATTTAAACATCTTTAAAAAAATAAGATACCTTAGTGTAGGCAACCCAATGAACGCAGTCGCTTGTGGATAGTCTACACTAAAGAACCTAACAACATAATTAAAAATGCTTCTGATTCAGTGGATTTATGCACTTTTCCTAATTTGTTTATATTTAAACAGTGTGTGGGAACCCTGTTCGTTAAAAAAAGTGATTATAACATTACCTGATAAAATAGGTCTGGTTTATCGAGCTGGCCGAATGGTTCGGCTTCTGCTTGAGCAAGTTGAAAGGCTTTAATTTTTACAAGCAATGCGATCCTAGTAAACCACAATTGTAGCGAATGCGGAGAGTGTTTACTAGGATGGCCTGAACGCCCTCTGCCTTGACCGTAAATAGTTAAGAGACGTGCAGTTAGATTAATGGCTGATCTGAACAAATAAAATAGTTTTTTTTTTTTTAATTTATTATTATTACCATCAAAGGCAGAGTACCTGTAAGCTCCTGCCTGTACTAACTCTCTCAATCCTCTCTCATCCTGTGTGACGTCGGCAGCTGTAAGTATTCTTCTTTGTGCAGCTTCAGCTTCACCTAAGTACATAGAAACGGCTTCCCCAATATTATCTCCCTAAGAAAAAACACAGTAAAGTTATTTAATATTTTAATGGAAAAAAAGTGACGAAAATTAACAAAAACTAGGACAAAATCTGAGATAATATTGTCAAGCAATTATTTTCTTTTTAACCTCTGGACTGATTGATTGAATGGGGCAGCAAATTAATATTATTTTAACCCCCTTTAGATAAACCAGGTTGTTTGTCATTATTGATTTCTGTAATGATAAAATAAATCTTCTTGAACATGACATTACTTTCAATGGAATTGTTTCGTTCCGATTCCAATTAATTTTCTCATTATAGGAAGGTCGACGTTTTCTAATGAACTGCATGAGCTGTCACACGATCAAATTATTTGAAACACCCACGCGGGCACCGCAATTAACATCGATCCGAGTTGAATAAAAGGCGTATCCTAAACACGCAACAACAAGCGACGTCGTTAATTCCAAGAAAGCGCCTCAATTTCCCATCTAAAGAAACTGCAGAAGTTTCCGTGGAATAGTCCATTTGAATCAATTAGAGAAGTCGACGGTTTCTTTTTAGTAATAAAGCAAATGGGGTGATTCAGATTCTAATGACCCCATTACCTGCACCCGCCGAATGACCTACATTTATTTAAAATTTATTCAAGACTATCATTTACAACTTTTCTAGCGCTTTATCGATCGTCCCCATTTCAGTAAATTACCTGAGAGATTGAAAGCATTTCAACACTCAAATGGGTGGAATGCTTCAACAAAAGCTTTTAGCTATAAAAAGGCAATTTGACGACGACGACGACAACAATAATATTAACAAATAACAATACACTAAAGGCTCACCAATTCTTCTTCTAACAAAACTCCCGGCATTGTTAGTAGATCCCTCTCGGGGAAAAAAGAGCCGGGGGCCACGGTAGAGGCGGTTATTAAGCACTGTCGAGTTCTTTCACTCGGTATCCAAGCATCCCTTCTTCTATCAGCTTCTGAACCGACAGCCACTCGAGAGCAATATCCATCCTTTATAAAGGAAGGCTCATTAATTATAATGATAGTCCCAAATTGTAATGAATGACAAGTTTCAAACATCAGAAGAGCACTTTTGGGTTGCCTGTTTAAAAATTAAATCATTTTGCCTTTCAATATGAAACTTCCAATGAAAAATTTATAATTCTTTCATTCGTAAAAACATCTTTATAAACTTTGCAATTTATTAACAGTGTTATTTATTGACAGCTTGAGCTTATAACATTGATTATGCTTGAAGCAATTTACTTATACATTTCCCCGAGCTGTAATTAAATTTTCATTTCAAACATTGATTTACAGGCAAGATTGATTTGTAGCTCGGATTCTCCTATTTTATTATTCTCATTAATTTATAGATACACAATAGAGATAATTGATTATATTTAAAAGCGAAAATACTAGGAATCGAAACCCAATTATTCCTCCTTCCTAGGACTTCAGGTAATAGACTGATTTTATAAATTAAAAAATATGTTACCTTTTTAAAAAATTCAATTTCTTGGACTCCTCTGTTATTTTGTTAGGTATCTTTTAGACGCTTGTCTTTCAACATAAGTAATTAATTAACGAATGAACAGAAAATATTTCCTTATAATATTTGCTAGAGTGCATTTTAGGACAGTACAACTTGGTGTTATATTAAAAGTGTTGAAGGCACTGAATAAATAAAAATTAATTCTCAGTTTTATCAACTGCATTTTGTTAAATTATTTAAAGCAAAAATAATTACCGTAATATTAAAATTACATGGCTTGTAGTACACATAAAAATTATCCACCTTCATTACTAAAACATCGTAATAATAATAATCCATTGTATTAAGTCATCTTTTACACACAAAGTCTAGAGTAATACTACAGGATACGCACCATTCAAGCGAAATAATTAATCATAAAGTTAATATTTAATTTCGATCTATTTTTAGATTATGATGAGAAGTACGCCTAAAGTTAGGATTTTCACTGACATTACGGGCTTCCTACGTAACGTGAAATGATAAAGCAAAGTAATTAATTTTGTAATGTTGCACTACATTTAAAAATAGCTTAAACCTTAACTTACATCGGCTGATATACCCAAGTCTGATAGTACACCTCCTGAGTTAACATTCGTGGACGGATTCCCGATTAAGTCGAAAAATGTAGCGTTTTGGTCCTTCGTTTGGGGCTGTGTTTGAGCGAATATCCTGCACACTTCAGGTTCGTTTTTGGTCGCGTTGTCCAGGTGCAAATCGCCGACTTTCCTCACGGCTTCCGTGACTTCGTTCGCAAAACTCACCCGCGATTCATTTTTATTGCCGTCTGATGCGAAATACTGACTTAAAGCTGGTGCCTTCGTGTCAGACATACCGACAGGAACACTTCACTGGTATCATAAACTCACTGGCCTTTTAAACTGCTTCGTTTTCTGCATAATTTTGAAGAGAGGCGAAATTTTGATTGCCATCACACTGACATGTCAATAATATAGGGGAATTTCACTAATTATAGTTTAGGTTGGCAACAGGCAACAGCTATAAGGCGGGAAATTTGATTTGTTTCACCGCATGCACAAAATAAATCCGTTGTAAAAAAAAACAAACTAAAGAATTAAATTGAATGTTGTAATATATATTATGAAGTACTGCGAAATGATTCGCTACTACAAATACTATGAAAATCACTCGCATAAGACTTGGCGCTATAAACAGATCTTGCACTGTACACAGATGATTCAGAGTAAGTTCTGTCTACATTTCTATGTTGAAAATCGTTTTCGGCCCTTTCTACTTCTTCTCTTCCATCTACACACAAAATATGATATTTGGCAGTTGAAAAAAAAATAAAAAATAAATAAATAAACAATCAAATAAGTAGGTACTCTTACCTGTATTTGCTTCAGTCGTCGCAGCAGCTTGTATTTGATGCTTTTTAAAGCAACTGCAAATAAATTCGAACATTTTTCATTTATATTTTAAAACATCCGATAATTAGACATCATGTTTTGGTGGTGTACTTTGCATCCGAACTGTGAACGACTTCGATAAAAGATAAACTAGTTTTTTTATCATTCCACATTCCATTAGTCAACAGTTGTATACACAGAGTTTATCTATCTCGCCAAGTTACAAGCACCTGACGGAAATATGTTTTTTATTAATATTTTTAGATTTTTGTATTTTAATCGTCGTTGGAAATGATCTGTTTAATATTGAAAATGCCTTCTTAAGTGAGTCATACACGGAAATATACCTGAAATAATTAGAAAAGATAAAACGATTTAAATTAAACAATCACAAACATTTTATTGTTTCACAATTGCTGTTATTACTTCATTTTAAATTTATCAAAAAGAAATTTTTAAATTCAGGTATCGTTACAATCAGGTATGCCAACTGCTGATGCGATCACCTGAATGCTGAAGAAATTCTAATTGTATTAACATTTGTAAACAAATTTGTTGCCAAACTAATTATTTAACTTCATTATCAAGCCAAATTAATTTCTAAGCTTGTGCGCATTAGTTTCTTCTGTCACGTAACTTTTATTTAAAATTGGTGACACTGCGGAGGCGCAGTGAGGTGAAGTTAGCTCCTTTCAAAACTTAAATGTCATTTTCCTAACCGTTTAGGACGTTCGTATGTGGAAAACAAACAGTTTTCGTACACGTGTCTTTAAAATCATGACTGCAATCTTCGCCTTTACTGAAGAAACGACAGTATTCAACGTCTGAAACCTAGGGCGTGGAGTTCCTTAAGAAGAAGTGTTCTTAGATTTCTTGGTTATCAAATCATAATAAGGTAAAGGTAAGAGATGACTCCTGTGGGTGTTTGTGCTTGTAACCACTTATTTGTGTTTGTAGATAACAATGTCGGATTTCGGGGATTGGTTTAGAAGCGTCCCCTTCTTTACAAGATATTGGCTGGCTTTGACTGCAGGATTTACCCTACTCGGTCGATTCGGAATTTTTAGTCCTCGTTATCTAATACTGCTGTACGAACCTCTGAAAAGGTTTCAGATATGGCGTCTGTTCACCTGCGTGTTTTATTATCCACTCAATCCAGCAACTGGATTTCATTTTCTACTTAACTTATACTTCCTGTACAACTATTCGCAAAGATTAGAAACGGGTGAGTATAATACGCCTATTAATAAAATACCAATACTTTCATGGTATGTGTTATGATTACAGGAATGTACGCTGGGAAACCTGCTGATTATTTTACACTATTAGTTTTCAACTGGATATGCTGTCTCATAATAGCACTAATTGCTGAAATTCCAGTGAGTATCGCATTTCTGATTACGTAAAAATTCTACATGATGAGTTGATTGATATTTGCAGGTTTTATTAGAACCAATGGTTTTGTCAGTTCTGTACGTGTGGTGTCAATTAAACAAAGACGTCATCGTCAGTTTCTGGTTTGGAACACGTTTCAAAGCCATGTACCTTCCGTGGGTTTTCCTCGCATTTAACATGATATTATCAGGTGGTGGGTTCATAGAGTTGGTTGGAATACTAGTTGGACACCTGTACGTCTTCCTGATGTTCAAATATCCCCAAGAACTTGGAGGGCCGGTGTTGCTTCAGACTCCTGCCATTTTCAAGGAATGGTTCCCCGAAACGGTGGGAGGGGTGTACGGGTTCGGCGCGCCTCCGCAAAGACCACCGCAGCAGCCGCCTCAAAACAGAGGCGCACTGTTTAGAGGGAGACATAATTGGGGCGCTGGACATGTGCTCGGTGGTAACTGACACTAACGTGAACGTGAAATATTTTAAGTGATTGTTTTTTTTTTGCAAGCATAACACCTATTTAAGTTATATAAATAAACTTTTGTTCCTAATACAATTGATTTTCTTTCTCGTAATTCGTAATGATTAAAAACTCTATTCCAACGTGTTTTTTAATTTGAAGGGAAAGTCAAAGAATGTGTAGAATTTCAAATTCTCCTCCTTTAATTCACGATCTCTTTCTTTTTTATCTTTAATTTGTTAATGATTTTGTGATTTTGGAATTTAATCCGGAATTAGTTAGTAATTTTTCTTTTGTTGGTTAGCCTGTTGAATATCACAACATTTGGCAACAATGCAAGTATTAATTTCGCACACGCAGAGGGCGCCACTTCCTTTTTCCATTTTTCAGCGTTAAATGGTGTGAAGAGGTAATTTTCTCTTACGTTTTCAATGATCATCTGCCTTAATATTGCAATTAATCATTGAATTCCCTTATGTATTACTCTAAAAAATACAAAGCGGTTGTAATATGGACGCATTTTCTTTCAGCTAAGCAGCCAAGATGTCTGATATTGAAGTGTGAGTACTTAACCTATAAATTTTGTTTCCTCTCTGCGCGTGTTATAATTATGATGATAATTAATTGGCAGGCTCCCTCTTCTGAGGAACCGTTACTTTAAAATAAAAACGTGCTGAGATTTGCCACCTGATGTAACGCATCACTTACAAAAAAAAAAAAAAGTAGAAACCGTTTTCATTCGTTTCATGTTCTTGTGTTTGTGTTTACAGCGATGATGCTCCCTCTGTACCAGTCGCGACTGGTGGAGCCATGGACGTGAACCAGGCTCTTCAAGAGGTCCTCAAGACCGCTCTAATCCACGATGGTGTCGTGCATGGCTTGCATGAGGCAGCTAAGGCTCTCGATAAAAGACAGGCTGTTCTTTGTGTGCTGGCTGAAAACTGCGATGAACCAATGTACAAGAAATTGGTAACGGCTTTGTGCTCAGAACATCAGATTCCTCTCATCAAGGTCGACAATAACAAGAAGCTCGGCGAATGGGCAGGACTTTGCAAAATCGATAACACTGGCAAAGCAAGAAAAGTTGTTGGATGTTCCTGCGTCGTAATTAAGGTCAGTAAACTACTATTTTACTTTTATTCACTTTATAATTTAATCACCAGAGATTTGGACTTTCGTTATTAATATTAAAACAGTTATTTTATGTGCTTGTCAAAATTATATTTGTTACATGCTTACAGGATTACGGAGAAGAATCACCGGCATTAGATGTATTAAGAGAGTATCTTAAGAATGCGAAGTAATTGTTAATTTTTTTTAACAATAAAAGTTTTTAAAAGAACTTAGTAATTTAATTAAAGGTGATTGACTTTTACAATTTTTTCATGAATTTGTAAATGGTGGTGCTTCATTATATTTTAATGAATTTAAAGAATGCAACACAATTGAACTTGAACTGAATTTTTTATTAATTTTCTTTGGCAATACAATGGTCTTTATGCTTAGCCCAGTCATCAACTTGACAACTTCGACTGCAATACCATATACTTTTACATTTAGAACAACGTTGCACAGCTCCCTTGCCACATTTAGCACACGAGTTGGTGCTCGGTTGGGTCTCAAATTTTTCTAGTAAATCAGTATTATAAGCTTCGCTTAACCTAAAAGGCCATTCAAAATATACATAAGATAGAAAAGAATACGGCAAGTACTGAATAAAATGTATTTAGCCACGTACCCTTGAGCTATTTCAAGCAACTCTTCGCGGTTTCTACCAAATATTAAGTGAAACTGTTGTTTTGCAATTTTTTTCCACTTGCGATCCCCCTGCGCCAGAATATTGGCCTTCACTTGCAAAACGGTCTCCAATAAAATTGGCTTCGGTGGGGCACAAGGTTGATCTGATACAGACAGTCTGTGCAGCCAGTATTTGAGATCAAGCAGTGGGGAGAGTTGATCGAGCAAGACAGGCTGGATAAGCGGAAACAGCTTCATCAATTGAGAGCGCCTTGCGTCTGTTATCGGATAATAAGTGGCGCAGGTCGGGGTTAAAAGCATTTGGCACAAAGCCAGCCAGACCTGAAGCACGAAATCATTCCAGATTTTTTTATCGTACTCTAATGTCGAAATGTGAATACCTGAGCTTCACATTGTCCTAGTACTTCACCGTCCCAGGACACCCATTTCCCCCCTTGATACAATTTGTTATTATTGATCCATGGTTTAGCTAATAAAATCTCAATTATCAGTGTAGGAACATCATGAACGTTATACATTCTATCAGCCAGGCTTAAAGTTAACCTGCAAGCAATTAAATAAGCCGACTAATGTTTTTGGTGATGTAAGTTTTGAACCTATCCAAGTGTTCAGCTAAGTACCGCAAGATACTCAAACACCGTATTCCGATATCGAAAGCCAAATTTTCCTGCTGCCTTAAGATCTCTGTGAAACCCGCTTCGCCCACTTGCGCCTCCTTTTGTTCCAAAACTAACAACTGTGCTGCAGAGTCGTAAGCGTACTCTAAAAGATCAGCTGCGGAGTCAGCTAGATTTTCAGAGGCCCCCGTGTGAAACAGCACGAGTTCCAGAAGGGCGACGCAAACTGCCTCCTGGTACAGCACCGAATACGCCACGAAGGTATTGTCGCATTGGGGGCTTAATTTTAAAATGTGGGGCAACACTTTGTACTTCCAAACGCTTATTAGGATGGCCTCGTGAACGAGCAGGGGGATCTGAAGTAAGTCAGCGTCAATAATTTTAAAACCAAAATTGAATTGATTAATTTACCTTGCCGTATGAGATCAAAGCTTCTTTGACTTGCTCTTCTTTCAGTGCAGATGCTTCTAAAACGGCCTGTTGATTTAGCTTTAATAAACGTTGATGCCATTCCAACCAACTTAACATGTAAAGATGTATTGAATTTTTTTAAATTACAAATTTTTTAATACTTACTGTTTGGACCCTACGTTTATGAGCTCACTGGGTCTCATTGCTTCAATGTACATTTCTACTTCGCTGGGTAAAAGAACGTTGTCCATTTTAGTATTTCTGGTTTGTTGTTTTGATGAAATAAGAAATTTATTGATCAAACATTGTATTTACTTAGCAACTGATAATTATAAGAACTTGTTTTTTTATGAGCTTGCACAATCGCAGAAATTAAATTTGTTCATGTGTGGTGATATCCAATAGGGTGGGTCTTAAGTGATAAACTTAATAATAAATAAATAGACCAGGGCGTGACAGTCATAAGTTTTATTACAAAACATTATGATAAAAAAAGAAAGTACAAATTTGTTAATTTTTTTTTTTAAATATGAGAAATTTACAACAATATGAGTATTGAGCACACATCCTTATTAATTAGAGACGAATGACAGCTACGTTAATTGAACTATATAATCGAATGTAGTTATTGCTTTAACTGAACGAATTAAAACGCAGTTAATACAATACATATTACTTTCTGTAATGTAAAGCTTATGTAAAATTACCACATGTATATAACGTGAAACGTTTGCAGGTGTTACATAAAAATATATAATTTACAATTTATATCAGTCATTTTAGGATTAAATCTTATATACAGGACGAATCGTTTTTTTTTATTCAGGCAATCACATTGACTAAAAACATCTAATAACATTACAATCCTACTTCTAAAACATGTACTTAAAATAAAACTGAGGGTCTAAATTAATTCGTCTAAATATTGGCAAGTATAAAACGCAACATCGTGAAATTCAGAAATTAATAATAATAATAATATCAAATGCATATTTTACACAACAAAAAACACAGCTATAATGTACAGCTGCCTGAAAATGGCACAATTCACAGCAATTAATAGTAAAGAGTTCATTTTTTTTTAAACTAGTGTACACTGATATGGTTTTAGATTTCTTCATTCGGTATCGGCAGTGTTTCATCTGGATTGTTCTGAAGCAGACCCGCTTTCTCTTCTTTTACTCCGCCTGTACCATTGTAGACACTCTCGTACACCGGATTTACAAAATTATTCGACTGAAAAACGCATCAATAATCATTAAACCTTACTTACTTAAAACTTACTTTAAACTTACTTTATCTGCATCGAGTGTGAACGGCTCTGCGTCACGCTCTTGATACATCGGATTATTAAAATCATTCTCCTGAAGTCGTTCATGTGAGAATGGCCTTCGTTTTCGCAACAGTATGTACGTTATTCCAAGTCCTCCCAACACAAAAAGGAAAATGCCAATTACAAGTAGAGTTGGCAAGATGGCACCGCTGCTTTGCCCCAGCCTCTTCTCGTTGGAGTTTGCTTCTAATTGTTTTAAGTGTTCGCATCTGTCTCCTTCGTATTCGAATGTGCACTGGCAATAAGACCCCGAATCCCCCATGGTGCAAGTCCCACCGTTTTGGCACGTTGGGGTGCATGTTTTGAGTTCTTCGCAACGTTCACCGATGTATTCGTCGGTGCACAGGCAGATAGGATCTTGCCTGACGTCGTATAACATACAAATGCCGCCATTCAGGCAGAGATTTCTGCAAGGACTTTCCGTACCTAAATGAAGCTACAGCAGAAAAAAATTGATTATAATAAAGTACAAGATTCTTTTACACGTATATTTTTTTGACGCGTTTTTAAATTATACACATACAAGACTATTAAATATTATTTATATATATATTAAAATCAGGGGGTGTTTCATACGGAATCGTGGTTTAAATCAGGGTTCCAGGAAAAGTCGAGGAATTGAGAAGAAGTTCATCAGAATGTTAGTGAAATTAATTGATAAACTGGAAATTTAATTTGTTAGAAAATTGTTTTAAATATTAAAAAAAGTATAGGAGAATTGCATCATCAAAACAAATTCCGAAAAAGCTTCTCACGTCTTCAATACAATTAAAAAAATGTTATTCGGGGATTGTTCATATAGGCAACCATAGATGCGATCGTGTACAATGTGTTGCCTATACAAAGATATATATTTTTTTCAAAATTTATTTTTTTAAACGAATAGAAGTGTTATTAAAATTGATTGCTTATAATTTTGAAAGATAATTTAACACGATTTTCTTCACAAGTATTGTGTTATATAAAAAAAGAAATAAATTACTAATGCTTGAACATGTAATAAAAATTAATAAAGTTGCATAGTGGAAGTTAAGTTTTGGAAAGTCAGAGAATGAAAATAAATAAACACTTTGTTAATTAAACTTACAGTGCAATTTTCTCCACCCCAAATAAACGGACAATCACACACTCTTCTCCCAGCCCTGATCTTACAGACTCCACCTTTCTGACACGGACAATTCTCAGCATCCCTGCACTCCGGCGGTGGATTGGGGCTGTTGCAAAGATCAATCTTGCAATGCCTACCACCGTAACGCGGTGGGCACTTGCATTCCAATTGTTTCATCCCCATAATGCAACTGCCTCCGTTCAGGCAATTCTGCACGCAGGTTTCTTGCTCGCATCGATGACCCGTGTGCCCCGGATTGCAACGACACTTGGGGCCGGTGGAACTAAGACTGCAGGTGCCATGTTTGGTGCAGTAATTTTCACACTGCTCGGATATTTCACAGTTCACACCTCGGAAGCCAATCGGGCACTTGCAACTGTCCTTCTCCCCGTCCTTCATGCAGTAGCCACCGTTGTAGCATAAGAGTTTCGCGCAGTTCTGGCACTTGTGGCCCGAGTATCCGGGCTTGCAACTGCACTGCGGCAAGCCGGGCCTGGTGCTGTAACAGGTGCCACCGTTGAAGCAGTGCCCCTCGCACATGTTGACGGGAATCTCGCAGTGTTCTCCGGTCCACTGTGGGGGACAGTTACAGCGTAAATCTGACTCCGGGTTAGTTTTTGTCGAAAGCAAGTCCACATAGCACATGCCCTTGTTTTTGCAAAACTGTGAACATCTGTAGTGCTCGCAATTTGTACCCGTGTACTGAGGGGGGCACACGCAATGTGGCCCTTGGTTTTCGGAAATCTTGCAGGTTCCAGCGTTGCAATGTAGAGGACAGGACGGTTGTTTCGCTCGACAAGTCTGAAATACGAAGTGATCTTAAACCTAGCACCAGTTAAAAAAAAGAAAATTCGTACTTACCAAATTATCTTTTATAAAATCATCAGCGCACGTGCACGTTGCACTGCTGGGGGTCAACAAACAGAACTCGGTTTTATGACAAAAGTCCTGGCAGCGATTCACAATGTAACGCTCTTGCTTTTGCTCTTGCACAATTAAAATGTCGTGAATCCTGAGTAATCCTTGAGCGAGATGTGAGTAGTTCCCCTTGCCAAACTTGTTCATTTTTAAAACATTGTGAGTATGGTAGGTGGAGACGTACAAGAAGTCTTCGAAAACATCCAACTTGAACGGTTTCTCATCTGCAAGAAAAAAAATTATTCTCGGTAGTACCTGTACGTATGCAAAGCAAACTCATACTTTCAGTGAAACGATATATAATCCTCTTGTCGGATCCATCGAATTTAATCGATCCGATTATGAGTGATTTAGGGTCAGCCCAATACAGTCGCTGAGTGGGGTGGTCGATTGTGAGACCGGTGGGCCAAACAAGTCCCGATGGGTTCAACTGGTTTTTCCTTACTAGCACGCGCCTTTTATTTCCGTCCATGTAAGCCGTCTCAATGACCGTAGGCGATCCCCAATCCGTCCAGAAAAGTAAACCTTGCGAAGGGGCCAGAACGATATCCCTAGGTTGTTTCATGTCGCCCCCAGTAATCAACGTGTAAGACTGCGATCCATCAAACGTCGAAACCAATATCCGGTCTGAATCGGTTATGTATAGCTTACGTGTCACCCAATCAACGGCTAGACCACGGGGGCCTCTTAAATCCACCAAGACGGTGTGTATTTTGGAGCTCACGGTTGACCTGCTCGTTTCGTTCAAAAGTACTTGCATGCTTTCAACTTTTTTGTTCTGGTGGTTTGTCCAGAACACCGTGACTTGCCTGTGGTCGTAGAAGACCGCGATTGCATCCACTTTGTATCCCTGAGCTGTAGTTAATACTGACTTACTTAACAGTTCGTTTACGGTGCCTGCCTTATAAGGCGACATTAATCTCAGTTCGGCTTCGACTGCAAGAACGAGGGTGGCCGGCTGCCCCAGAGCTTTACATCCCCCATCTGGTGTAACAGTGTACCCCAAAATGCATTCGCAGTTGTGCGCTTGGTTTTTGTGCTTATCGAAGTAACACAACTGCGAGCATGTATTCCAACTGCAAACTGCGTTATCACAGTTTTCTTCATCGCTGTTATCACCACAATCATTTTCACCATCGCAGCGATACTCCTTGTCAATACAGTGGCCAAACGTGCAACGAAATTGGTCTGATTTGCAGATGCTACTATTCCTCATCTCGCAAAATTCAGGTTGCTCATCACTACCATCACCACAATCATCATGTCCGTTGCATATTAAATCGAATGAAATGCATCGATTGTTGCTGCAAGCCTCGTAACCGAGGGGGCATTTCAAACTCGAACACAGGGCTGCATCTTCGTCAGAATTGTCACCGCAGTCATCCTGACCGTCGCACTTGAATTTATCGAATATGCAGTAGCCGTTGTTACACTTGAAGCCGTTGTCTTGGCATGTCTCGCTGCAATTGAGTTCGTCGGATCCATCCACGCAGTCCGTATCACCATCACACTTCCAATCACTAAAAATATACATTATAAGTAGGTATAATATTAAAAGGCTCGTTACTTACATGAAGATGCATATTTTTGGACTGATGCACTGGAACTCGGTGGCGTCACACTTCAAATCACAGTCCACTTCGTCTGACCTATCATCACAATTATATTGTCCGTCACACTTTTGATTTCCAGGTATACAACGATCATCGTTGCACCTGAACTCTGATTCCGAGCAATTGCGGGGCACACAGTGGAGCTCATCGGATAAATCTCCGCAGTCGTTCTCATGATCGCAATGCCAGTGATTGGGGATGCACTTATTATTGTCACATTTGAAGTACGTGGGCTCGCAAGTATGAAAACCTGGCTGCCTGCAAGCTTCGGATTCGTCCCCACTGTCGGGGCAGTCCGGGTCACCATCGCATTGCCAAGACATGGGAATGCAACGGCCCGAATTACACCTGAAGTGATCACGTGGGCAGACACGGTTAGCACAATCCACCAGCTCATCTGAGTGATCGCTGCAATCGAAGTCATTATCACAGACCCACACATTCGGTATGCAATTGCCATTCTTGCACTGGAATTGCTGAGGTGGACAGGTCGCAGGTGGGCAGTCGGCTTCATCATCCCCGAAGGGACAGTCGATTTGTTTGTTGCAACGCTGAGTGAGTGGTACACACTGCGTTGGGATCGTGGCGTTTCCACTGCAGCGAAACTGCGTGTTCAAACAAGTGTAATTCTGGCAGATGTCTTCATCCGAGCTATCGCCGCAGTCATCTTTGCCATTGCACAGCTGAGATGGGTGAATGCAATTGGTGTTATTGCACTGGAACTGGCCTGGTTTGCACTTGAATTCCCTGCAGTCCTTCGGCTCATCGCTGCCATCACCGCAATCATTTTGAGTATCACATCGCCACCAGAAGGGTATGCACTTGTAAGTCGAGGTGCATTGGAAGTGTGCTGAGGTGCAGTTGGATTTGCAGGAGTGTCCGTCTTCAGAAAGAATGAAATTTTCTGGACAGGCGCATTTATAAAAGGGCTCATTTGGCGAAAGCAAACATAGCGTGGAGCAATTCGCAGTTTCGCAAGGGTTCGCTGCTTCCGGCTGCCTGAACGGATGCACGATTTTCAAATCCATGGGCCGATGAATCGTGGTCAACAATTTCGTCGAGTTCGTCGGGTGATACTTGTGGCAACGCTCCACCGATAAGGTGCCCCAGTCCGACCAATACAAATAATCTTCCCAAACGGTGAGTGCGAACACGTGGTGCAAGTTTATGTTAGGGTGCTTCGTTCTGCTCGCTATTATGTGTATGCTTCCTCCGTCCAAATCAGAAACTGCGATGTAATCTTCCTTGGCGTCAGCCCAAAACAACTGGTCCGTTTCAAAGTCGATGGTCAAAGCGTTCGGCCAACTTAAATTCGCACTTATAATCACTTGGGGGTTTGAACCGTCCATACCGGCTTTGCCAATGTGTGCTTTAATCCCCCAGTCAGTCCAAAACATGAATTGTTTCAGGGGGTGCAGGGCTATCGCACGAGGTTCCTCTAGGCCTTCGGATATTAACACACGTCGATATTTACTTTCCAAAGTAGACACTTCTATTGTGTCCAAGCCCTACAGTAATTTATCGTTAGAAAAAAAATTCTATATTTTAAAAATACAAATACCTTATCACACCAATAAATGTTTCGCCCGATCCAATCGACTGCGAAACCATCCGGGTTTTGCAGCGTTGCAGAATGCAAGACTTCAACCGTTGTTACGTTTTCACCACTGCACACTTTCTTTATCGAACTCTGGCTGGATGTGACGTCGGACAAGAAATAACACTGAGTTTTCCAATCGAAATCGAGCGCGACGGCGTTCTTCAGGTTATGAGTGAGCAAGCTGGAGTGCCCCATGAGATCCAATTCGCGTATGTAGTACCTGTTTGCCAGGACAAGCTTCGGAGGTACGGTGGAATTAGCACGGCAAGTTCTCTGGTCGGATTGCAAGGTGTAATTCAGGGCACACGAGCAGTGGAAAGACCCCCTGGTGTTCTTGCAGTGTTGGCTGCACGGAAAGTCCTCGCATTCATCAATGTCTTCACATTTGTGAGTGCTTTTTGGGCTGAGTTTGTATCCCTCGAAGCAGGCGCATTCGTAACCGACCGGTTTATCGATGCACTTATGGGGGCACGGACTTGGAGAAGCCGAACATTCGTTGATATCTTTAATTAAAAAAAAAATTTGATTAATTACAGGGTGCCCACTTTATTTACATTGAGAAATTCCCAGACTTATGCAAGTTTTAAGAAAATTAAAAAAAAAACGAAGTCCTCGCATAGGCAACACAATCAACACAGTCGTTTGCTTGGTTGCCTATACTAAAAACTCCAGAATTTTTTTAAAAGACTAAACTTTTTCACAATTCACTTAGATTAAGCAATTCTATTATTTTTTTTTAATATTTAAAAGAATTTTCTATTTTTTTGCTTTTCTTTTGCATTAAAACAAGCAAATTCCCTAACTCTGACCTTTCCTTAACATCGTGAAAATGGTTTTTCATTATGAAAATGATCCCTTAATGAAAAAAAAGACTCACTGCATGATTCTTCATCAGAAAAATCTCCGCAGTCGTCTTCTCCATCACAAAGTAAAGTGCTGTTCACACATGTCCCGATCTTACACTCGAACATTCCTTTCATTTCGCAGTTTTTATATTCCGGCTCGCAGATTTTTCCTTCGTCACTTCCATCGGCACAGTCTGCTTTTCCATCGCAAACATACTGGTCTAAAATGCAATGGCCTTGCTTGCATCTGTAAGCCCCCGGTCCGCATTCCTCAGTGCAGTTATGCGTTTCATCGCTGCCATCACGACAGTCACTGTCACCATCGCAGTAAAACCATTTCGGGATGCAAGATTGATCAGCGCATTGGAATTTATCTTCGGGGCAGATTGCCGGATAGCAATCTTGTGTGGGGTGCTCATCAGCTCCGTCTTTGCAGTCGTTGTCGTTGTCACACACCCAAGATTGTGGTATGCATCGCCCGGTGCTGTTGCAGCGAAATTCCGAAGAGCCGCAAGGACGTGATCGACAGTGGTGGCTCTCATCGGAATTGTCTTGACAATCCGGCTGTCCATCACACTGCCACATGAGCGGAATACACTCTCCGCTGCCACACTGAAACTGCCCGGATTGACACTGGTACACTAGAAAGAGAAAACAAAAATTAAATCCCATCGTCGAAACCGCTTGGCTTTACAACGTACCACAATCCCGTTCGTCAGATCCATCCAAACATTCGAGATTGCCATTACACTTAAATGAAATGGGGATGCAATTCGAATCCATGATGCACATAAATTGATTCGGCAAGCACTTTCCACCTGGGAAAGTAATAAACAAATAGGTACTTGATTTGGCCTAATAAAATAAAATAAATCTTACTACAATCTTCCTCATCAGAGCCATCGTGACAATCATTGAAACCATTACACCTTTGAAAATCGGTAATGCACGTTCCATCCCCGCAATGGAAATGACACTGCACGTTTTTCGTACAATTTTTTTCATCGGACATATCCCAGCAGTCATTGTGTCCGTCGCAGAACCAATCCTTGTGGATGCACGCTGTGGTATTCACACAGTTAATAACATCCTCATTGTTGTTATCTAAAGAACAGTTTGTCGTTCCTGCAACAAATACAAGTAAATGCAGTAAACAGCAGCAAGCGAACGCGCTGTGGCTTTTTACCACAACCCATTTCATCGCTGGCATCTTGACAGTCGGGGTCCTTATCGCAGACATAATCATTTATTATACACTCCCCGCTGGTGCACCTGAACAGCCCCCTGTCGAAACACGAGGTGCAATTCGCTTCATCACTCGAATCCCCGCAATCATCAATGCCGTTGCAGCTATGGCTGGATGGGACACATCTACGGTTAAGGCAAGAGAACCAACCCTGCGGGCAAGTACGATGCCCACAATAACCGGGTTCCTCATCGGAAGCATCGACACAATGTGCAATACCATCGCAGGTCAACTGGAAAGGAACACAACCCCCATCGGAGCAACGGAAAGAATCATCTTTACAATTGGAGCCTTCCACGTAACACCTTCGGCCATCCTCAGCTAACACACGGCCTTCACCACACGAGCACTTGACTGCCCCCGAAGGTGTCAAGCCGCAGATCTCTTCGCATTCCCCGTTCAACTCCAAGCAGGGGTTTGAGAAGCAATCATCCGCGTCTTTGCTAACGGCGATTATTCCCATGGGCTTAGCAACGTCGCGTCGCAACCAAACAACGCTTTGGCCTGTGAGTTTATCAGCCCGAAGCACAGCGTGCAACACCCAATCGGTCCAATAAATCAAGTCCCCGTACACAGCCAGAGCAAACGGATGTTGTGGTGTGACTTTGGCAAGAATGACTCGTTCAGAGCCATCGTATTCACAACGCTCGATTTTATCCAGCCTCGCATCACTCCAGTATAATTTTTGAGCTTTGTGGTCTAGGGTTATTGCGTTTGGCATTCGGATGTCGGTGGTGACTATGCTCTGGCGACCGAAGCCAGAGAAAAAGGCCCTGTCTATCGAGGGCTGATGCGAGTTCCAATTCGTCCAGTAAATTCGACCACCGCAGCTGTCGACGGATATGCCGCGGGGTTTATCTTGGGGCCTAAGTCGCACGACGATTTCCACACTGCTCGAGTTTGTTCCTCGGGTTGTTAGGTTTAGACGACTAATAGTGGCATCATTGTTGCAAGTCCAGTATAGAGTCCTGTGGACTTGCTCGAAAGATAATCCTTCTACTGAACCTTGTCCTATTGCAAAAAAAAATTAAAAAAATAAACAAACCACCTACCTGCTTAGCAGAAATGCTTTTAGAATTTAACTTTTTTACAATTGAGCAAATTGTAGGGAGGCATTTTTAGTTTTTATTAAAAGCGTGTTTCAATTAAATTTAGAAGAAGCAATTAGGGTGGCACTAATTAACTACAGTTTTAATTAATCGATTACAATTGTTAAGGTTAAACAATTACGATTGATTAATTATTGATTACGGGAGTCAAATTTTCAAAATAAAAAACCTTAATATAGGCAACCCGTGAACACTGGCGTTTGTGTGGTTGCCTATAGTCAAGGCTCTAAATCATTTACTTATTACTTAAAAACTGATTAATTTTTTCACGAATCACTCAAATTATGCAGTTTTTCTAATTCCTTAATACTTAAAACGATTTTTCATATATTTTTCTAATTTCAAAAAACAAATCTGTAGATTCCGTGGACGTATAAAACTTGCTAACTTAAGACAAGTCGACTACATTAATTTAGAACATTATTAAATAATTTTCTAAATTAACAACTATTAAAATATTAAAATAAAATTAATTATTAATGGAAATACTAAAACAAAAATGTTGCAAACAGCAAAATAAATCAAATTTCCAGCGTTTTCAGTATTTAAACGCACTTTTACTTGACATTACGAACATTTTTTTTCAATTTTTTGATTTTTCCCGGTGAGTGGGAACCCTGTGATTGCCAAAATAATTTAATAATGCCCAACACTGATTAAACAGAGTTCCCATTCAATTACAAAAAATTATTTCTTGACAAAAAAATGTATTCGTACAGCTTTTAGTGTAGGCAACCATACAAACTTAGAAGTTCACCGGTTTGCCTACCTTTTCCATCAATACACGTACAAATTAAAAAAAAAAAAATAATTACCAAGTATTGTAGGTCTGTTATTGCTGGTTTAAGATTACCAAAAAAAAATGGAAAATTGTTTTAAGTATGTAAAAATCTGGCATCTGTTATCTGTTAATATAAGAACACTATTCTTACTCTCTACTATAATCTCATGTCCAGTTCCATTAAAGAAAACCATATTAATAGACCCCCTCTGGATATCCGAGTAAAACACCCTTTTCTGTTTATAATCATAAGCTAAGCCGATTGCATTCTTCATTAACGTGGAGTTTTTTATACTCGGAAATGGGGCGTTCTGCACGGAAGCATCGGTCAAATGAATCGAGTCGATGCTAACAACCCTCGAGTACATCACAAAGCTGTCATATTCTATAAAAGAAATTGGAATGGACGAAATGTTAATTAATTATTACAATTACCTTCGCATGTCCTTCCATTTGAAGAGACTTTACCGTGAGAGCAGGTGCAAACCGGATGTGTTCCGTTGTAGAGGCATAGCTGTTCGCATCCCCCATTGTTTTGGGCGCAAGGGTTTGACCCCAACTGTTTTTGGAAAGAGAAAATTTGCAGGTCTTTTAAATTTTCCCCTCCGTCCTCCAGTAATAACTGATAGTCCGATAGGTTGCTAACGGATGCGGACTTGATGCTCCCCCCTAGATGAGTGCTGAAAGATTACTTTCATGAAACTCTCACTTATTGCAAAGCAAAAAGTGCGAGGCACTTACGTGTCTAGCCAATACAAAACATCTTCCAGCACGGTTAAAGCGACGGGGTTTTCCAAAGATTGATTCAGGAGAGTGTACCTGTCGCTTCCGTTGTAAGAAATTCGTTCGATGGTGTCGACTCCATTGTCACACCAATATATGTATCGGTTGGTATAATCGAGGGCAACGTCGGATATGGAAATGCCTTGGTTATATAACAGTTTTCGGTTTGAGCCGTCCAAGCCAGATGTTTCAAGCCGAGAGTCTCCTGCCCACACTAACAAACCGGCTTGGGGGTCCACCGCAATCGAAGAAGGCTTTCCGATTTCATACGACAACACAACGTACCTCGCAGAGCCATCTAATTTAGCAACTTCGATTACACCGTGTTTAGGATCACTCCAGTAGAGATTGCGCGCAGACCAATCGATGGCCAAACCTAAAACGACCACGGTCTATCATTACAAAAAAAAAACTTAAAGCTGTTTTCAAGTAATAATCACCCGTCAGCCAATCAGCGGGGACACTCTCCATCCCTTCGTGTTGATCAACTACCACCCGCCTATTCGTCCCGTCCCTTTTAATACTTGTAATCACCCCCCGTTCGTTGTCAGCCCAAAAAATTAAGTCGTCTTCCGCAATGTAATCGATGGAACTTGCCATCGAGACCCTTGAGATTGCCCCGAGCACTTTAGTCGGGGTCTTCGTCGAGTTGTGGTCTTCGCTGGAAAGCGCAAGCCCGGATAGCTCCCAGCTATTCGAATAAAACAGAAACTCGGATATCCCAGTGCAACGGGTTGGATCGCTGGGGTCAATCGTGTAACCCGTGGCACACTGGCAAACCTTCTCGCTCGAAGATATCGGCAAGCACAAGTGCTGGCATCCACCTTTGAGCTTCCCGCAAGGCCCACTTCCGGTCTGCTCTGCGGGGTCATAAATTTTCAAAACCAGGACGCTCGTGTTGTTTCGCAACAGCTGATCATCCTCGCCCGTGGTCTTGTTCGCTGAGTGGATGGAATAGTCATCGTCCTCTGCGTAGTAAATCAACCCCTGGTATATGGTCGCTGCGGTGATCACTTGTTTAACCAGCTCGAGCCTTGTTACATTGTTCATTATGAAATCGTAGTAATAAACTTGAAAGTCGCTGATCCAGTAGAGTCGGTTCGATTCACGGTCTGCTGTTAAGCTTTTGCTCGATGAATCCAGGTCTTTTACAAGGACCGTCCGGGTGGACCCATCCATGGCGCTCATTTCTATTATGGAACTGTTTTTGTCGATCAGGGCAATCCAATAGAGTTTTCCTTGGGTTGGGTCTGCCGCTAAACTAGTGACCTCTACGTTTTCCAGGATGATGCTGGGGTATTCCCCGTCTAGATTGTAAACTGCGATGCCTTTCGGTGATCCAACGAAGAGCAGTCCTGCAAGCCAATCCACCGCGAGACCACTCGGTCTTTCCAGGCCGGTATCGATTAGGACCTGCGTGGGGCCCATTGTGAGTCCGGATCTCTTCACGTCGTTCATTTGAGAGTCGGTCCAATACAGAGTGTTGTTTTGCGCCAGGTATTCCAATTGGGTTGGAATCATCACCTGAGGCACCGTAATCGTTGGGATTGTGTGGTAATAGGGTTGTTGCAGGTCTACCCCTCTTATTTCATTCGAGCGAGCAATTAATAGAACTCGTTCGTTCACTAAAATAATTTTGATTCCAGTAATTTAAGAAAATAAGAACGTTAACTTACCAATGCAAGTTTTATTGTCGATGTGTAACCTCATTACATGCGGACAATCACAGCGGTAGGTGTTATTCACGTGTAAGAGACATAAGTGCGAGCATCCCCCGTTGTTATCTCCGCATGGGCTGGGGCCATCTCGAGGCTGTCGACTTGGATGGAGTATTTGTATGTCGAATGGTTGGGTGAGAGTGCGTTGAATTACAAAGACGTCAGCACCGGTCCATTTGTTGGCCCTCACCACGCTATTGGTGCGCCAGTCAGTCCAATAAACGTAATTCTCAAATAGTGTTATTGCAAACGGATGAGATAACATGTCGTGGTTGCTCATTACTTCGTGGTGGTCAGTGCCGTCGTATTTCGTCGTGTGTATGGAATCTGAGCGGGCGTCGACCCAATAAATTCGTCTTGCGTCATAATCTAGGGTTAAACCATTGGGCCATGCACCCCCGGTCACTTCGTCAACGTGAACCACAATCTGGCGATCGAGGCCTGCCAAAGAACACCGCTCAATTCTAGGGGCGTTTTCATCCCAGTCAGTCCAAAACAGGAATCCATCTCTGGGGTCCACTGCGATTGCCCTGGGGCTCTCCATATCGCTAGCGACTAGTGTTCTGCGGAAGCTACCGTTTAAACGAGCCACTTCAATCTGATCAAGATTGCTTTCCACCCAGTACAGATTTTCACCTATCCAGTCAACTGCTAGCCCCTCGGCTGTCCCCAGTCCGGTTTGCACCACCACTTCAATGTTGTTAAGCGAATTCCCTACCAAAATACCCCTGTAGATTTTATCATCGATTACATCAGTCCAAAATATCTGCAAGCAAAGAAATTACAATTATTTACTTGATTGATTTTATTTTATTTATTACCATTTCAGAATCAGCACTGTGAAAAAAGTCGACGGCGATAGTATTTTTTAAACTCGAAATTAGAGATTTGACGTTAAACGAGTGCAAGTCAACACCTCGCAGCTCTTGCCGGTTGCTAAAAATCACGTATGGAATTGCGGGGTCTTCACTTTTACATGTGAATCCATCTTGCTCGATTTGATAGCCCGGGAGGCACTCGCACTTATATCTGGATCCTCTTTGCAAGCACTTCTGGGAACACACCCCCCACACTTCGCAGGGGTGTGTTTTCGAGCAGTGAAGTAGGTCAGGTTGGAGGTGTAAATCAGGGGGGCAAGTGCACACCACACCTTCCGGGGCGTTGTAGCACATGTGGGAGCAGATGAAGCTGTGGTCGCAGAGGTTCTCATCGCACCTCAAACCTTCATCGGACATGTCTTCGCAGTCATAGTAACCGTCACACAGTTGACCGACTGATATGCACAAAGTATTATTGTCACATTTACGGGACGGATGTTCGCACTCCAAGTCCGAGGAAGGCGTGGTGCTGACGGTGACGTTCTGTATTCGTTTTGGGTCGCAATCACGCTCGTCAGAACCATCAACGCAATCCAAGAATGTGTCACACCTGAAGACCTAAAAGGAAATTGTTATTGTTAAAAAAATAAACAGAGAAAATTAAAAAAAGAAAGAAAGAAAAAACGCACAGCAGGTATACATTCGAGGCTTGCGCAAGCAAATTCGGATTTATCACAGATTGGTTTCGGCAGCTTGCAATCTCTTTCATCGGAACCATCGGGGCAGTCAGTTCGATTGTCGCAGCGCAAGCCAAGCGGAAGACAGCTTCGATTCGAAGGGCAATAAATCTGCGTAGAGTCACAAGCTCCGCAGTTAATCTCGTCTGATCCATCCTGGCAGTCATCGATGCCGTTGCAATACAAATCCGTTGAAATACACCGTTGGTTATTGCATGTGAATTCGGTGATTTCGCATGATTTGGTTTCTAAAGTAAATTAAATATTTAATACATTAAAATTTATTCAAAACGAAGGTGCGCACCGCAGTCTTGTTCATCGCTGTCGTCATCGTTGCCGCAGTCGCTGACCCCATCGCACCTCCAAAACTTCGAAATGCACCGCCTAGTGATTTCGCATGTGAATTGATGGGGCAAACAGGATTCGGGGCAGTTGGCAGGGTCTTCGTCGGTTCCATCACTGCAGTCCTTATCTCCGTCGCACATCCACGATTTGATTATGCAATTCTTTTTATTGTCGCAAGCAAATTCGTTCATCTTACACTCCGTGTATTTCGAGCAAGAGCCACCGTTCTCGGGGTCTTCATCGCTTCCATCTTTGCAGTCTTTGTAGCCATCGCACACAAACGATTTAGGGATGCGGTGCATGCTGGTTTTACACTTGAACATTTTGTCCGTGTAGAAGAGCGTGCCATTTTCGCTTCTTACACAAGCGGAATTATTATCCATGATGAAGCCATCGGAGCAAGCACAAACCGTCCCGTTAGGTATTTTCAAGCATAAGTCGCTGCAATTACTTTTGCAAGCTCCAGCACCTACATAGGAAATTAATTTTATATTACAATTAAATCATTATCTCTTTTTAAAAAAAAAAAACATACCTGTTTGAGACTTTGCATTAAAGATCTTAATTTTATGTATGGATGCGTACATTCTGGTTAAAGACCTCGTGGTGTTTGTGTCGAGATTAAAGGACATCACACTGCTCTCCTGCTTGTTAACATAATAAATGTTTCTGTTATAGAAGTCTAAACTGAAGGGGCTGTTAACGTCGGATAGGATGGTTTTTCGGTCCTTCTTGTTGAGGTCGATGCTTTGTATCGTATGCGAAACTGCATCGCTCCAGTACAACCGTTTATCAACAAAGTCGATGGCCAAGGTGCTCGGTTCTATAATGTTGGTGTCGATGAAGGTTTCCTTGTTGGTTCCATCCATCCAAGCCTTCTTAATTTTGCCTGTGACCGGCTCCAACGGGGAGATTTCAATCCAATACATGACGCCTCGCTTCGGGTTCAAAACTATATCGGTTGGGAAGCTCTCGCTTTCATATATTAAAGTACGTTGTATCGTAGTGTTGGATAGTTTAAGAACACTTATGCTTCCCAGGCCGTAATCAGTCCAGTATAGGTTTTCACCGATCCAATCGTATGCCACCCCCATACATTTAACTTCCACGTTAGCCAAAACTGCTTTCTTTCTACTTTCTATCGAAATACTATTGATGACAGACGCGCGTGAATCCGAGTAAAATATAGTGCGATTATTCACGTCTACATCCAACGCAATAGCACTGGATAGTCGGGTAATTGGTATTATAGTTTCGCTTCCGCTTTCCAAGTCGATTCCTTTTACAGAGACCGGCTTGCTTTTAACAAGCAGCAAAAACGTGGACGGAGTTTCAAGGACGCACTTTCCGTTTTCCTGCAGCAAATATCCAGCTGCGCAAACACACTTTGCTATTGCGGTGTTTCGATTCCAATTCGTCACACATATATGGCTGCATCCACCGTTGTTATTTTTGCAAGGGTGTGCGACTGAAACAATATAGAAATTGCAATAAAACCAAAAACCAAATCCTCAAAAATACTTACCATCAGGCTGCCGCTGCCTGTGAAACACATGTACATTAAACGGTCTTTGTTGGTTCGTTTTAACAACCGTACTTATGGTCGACTTCATTTTGTTTATCTCGAAAATACTGTTTTCTTTCCACGAGCTCACGAACAATCTGCTTTCGAAAATGGTGATGCCGAATAAATTCTGCACTGTGGGCCCCCTCATCACAGTGCGTCGATTCTTTCCATCGTAGTCAATCCGTTCAACCACATCCAAGTAAGTATCCAGCCAATACACATGTCCAACAGCATAATCGACGGTGATACCGTAGGGGTAGACGATTTTGTAATCCACCAACGACTGTCGATTAGTCCCATCCATTCGGCACACCTCGATCATGGGGGCAGAGCGACCCCACTTCGTAAAGAATAAAAACCCCCGGGTTGGATCGAGGGTGAGTGCCCTCGCCATGCTTAAATCCGACTCGATTAAAGTTGTGCATGTGTCCAATGAGCTTGAGCACAGCAACAGTATTTCTTGTTCATCGTCCAGGAAATACCAGTTCCCCGAAATCCAGTCCAAAGCGATTTGCTGGACGTGTTCCACATCTTTGAGTGCCGGTGGTGTGGGGAGTTCCCAACGCTCGTTGAAGTCGTCGATGTTCACAGACATCAACGAGGCCTTCGTAAGGTTGAAGTGGATGTAATAGAGTGTTCGATTTCTGTGCGAAAATTCCAGGGCGTTGCTCTTCACGACCGACAGGGTCGTGCTGTTCGACCATAGTTTACCATCCAGTGTGATTCTTTGAATTGCGTTTTGTGTGGTAAAGAGTAAAGAAGGAAGTTCTGACTGGGGCACTATAAATAAATTAAAAGAAAAAATATTGACCCAAACTCAAAGAGGAAAAATCAATAAAGAGTATTTGAAGATCAAGAATAATCATAATCCTTTATATTATTTACTATAAATTATTTAAAAAAAAAAATCTTTGCAGTAGGCTATATTCTAACACATGCGTATAATGGGTTGCCTACCCGTATTAAATAATTTTATTGAATGCAAAAATTTTTGAAAAAAACTCTGTGTTATATTGTGGGAAATTTTAATTTTTGTTAAGGATAAAGTTCAATCACTCATTTTAAAACACTCATTATAAAAAAAAATAAGTCAATATTTCTTTCTCCGCCCTCATCAGTGGAATAAACAATTTTTTCATATATCAAGTAACTATAACAAAAGAAATAAGAAACCAGACTGTATTCGAACACTCGTGTACTTCATGTTACCTAGTCATTAATTTTGTACTCTTTAATTATGCACGAACAGTTTTAAAAAAGATCCACTTTTTAAATAGGTAATGAATTAGAAAATCTATTTTCTTTAAGTGTGATTCTTGATTAGGCTTTGAGTTTTTACAAGATATTCCCTCTTCCTTTCACTAAAATAAATTAAAATTATATTTTTCTCATTTTAACATTAAATGAAATTTACAAATATTATAATAAAAAAAGCAGGCTATATTTTGACAGTTGCGTATATTAGGTTGCCTACACATATTTATTAATTTTATACTTATTGATTGCACAGAATGTTAAACGAATTATATTTTCAGCATTTTCAGTCTGTTAACAAAGTGGGGAATTAATAATTCATACATTTCAAATATACATTTTTAATTAAATTAAGTGATGACTCGGAAAATCAAAATTTTGTTGTTTATTAGTTTATTTAAGATTTTAAAACAGGCTTCAACAAGTTCGTCTCCTTCTCCTTAATACAAATAAATACTTCGCTCATATATTAACTAATAATAAGAAAATAAATTAGGAGTATTAATTAAAAAAAAATCAGGCTATTTTTGAACACATGTGTATACCGGGTTGCCTATACACATTCATTAATTACCCGAAATTTTAGAAAATTTCCGGTTTGGTTGTGAATTGTAAAATGCAAATTTTTACTTATTAATCGAAGAGAATATTAAAGAAATTATACTTTCTGTTTATTAACAAGAAGAATGAAGAATAATTATTAAACAGTCATACATTTTTGAATGCTAATCCTGACTCAGAACATCTAAATTGTTTAATTGTGGTACTTATTCAGGCTTTAAGATTTTAAAATGGATTCAACACGTTCCTCTCCTCCTGCTCCTCCTCAATACAAATAAATAGTTAGTAATATATTAAACAACGGTAATAAAATAAATTAATAATTAGAATAAAGTCCAGGCCATTTTTTAACAAACGCGCATACTGGGTTGCCTATGCGCAGTCAATAGCCCAATAGTGCAGTTGTAGAAAATTTCTGTTCGAGATTGTGAGCTATGTATTATCAAAAAAGAGAAGAAAAATATTTTTGATCGCATTAATTCTTAATTTAGAAAATCCGTCACTTTTAAATGTGATGTCCAATCACTTCCAAAACTCGGGGTCAAAATTTTTCCCACTTCAACTAGACAAGACATATAAACTAAATAATAGTATATTTCTTGGTGGAAATTCGCCACTGGTGAGGAGCCGAAGCCAACAGTAAATAAGTATTTCGCAAGCCTTGAAGAACAAAACAATTAAATAAAACTTAGGCTACATTTCAACACCCCTGTATAATTGGTTGCCTATACGTATTCAGCAACGATTTAATGGAAAAAGGCGCATTTCCTTTGATGATAATTACGATTTAAGATTTTACAAAAGAGATTCCTTCCTTCCTGTCTCTTCTCAATTAAATAAATTGCATCTGCCTCATATTAAATTGATTAATTTAATTTCGTTGGCCAAAATATAAATATAAAATTCTTACCATTAATTGCTGTACATTCAGATCCGTTCTTCGTGTAACCGGAAACGCAGGAGCACACAAACGATCCTTCCGTGTTGACGCACATTTGGGCACACGACGCATCCAACATACATTCATCCGCATCTACGCACGTGGTACCTTCGGGTCTGCGCCCATCTGGGCAAAAGCATTGGGGCCCATATTGCGTCGGCCTGCAGTCGTGAGAACACTGCAGATTCTCACACAGGGTCTTGTTGTCGCAGAAATCGTGCTCATCACTGTTATCGGGGCAATCCCCGTGACCATCGCAGAACACCTCCAAAGGGCGGCACTCCGATCTTTCCCCGCATTGTCCCTGATTCCAAGGGCACGAAACCCGGTTCTTGCAGATCTTCGGGTTTTCATCTGAGGAATCCGGGCCTAATTTGGGGGAAGTCCCGCAGTCGGATTCGCCGTCGCACACCCAACCTAGTGGTATGCACTTCCGGGTTAGGGTGCAGGAGAATTGGCCTGGACGGCACGTTCGGCTCTGAAGACAATCATCTGGTTCATCACTTCCATCGTCGCAGTCTCTTTTGGAATCGCATTGCCAATGTGAAGGTATACACTGGCCGTTGTTGCATCGAAATTGATTACTTAGACATGTCACTGAAAAGCAAAAAAATATATAATTAGGTTTATAATAAAAAAATAAAACTGGTTTTGTTCGGTGATGAATTCTTATGTGTATGCTTTTATGTACAGTAGCTTCCAAATAAATTGATACCCCTATAACGCTTGTGCTGTCTGTTATTTGAAGTGAATTATATGACATCTCTTATGTCTAGAGCGTTACGTAATTTGAACCCACATGTTCGATTTTATATTGCATGTTAATATCCAGGTTCGTGTTTACTGAGACGTATTAAAAAAAAAACACCATCCCGCTTTAGTTATGATACTTCCATGCGCTACGTGGAGGTTCGTTATAGTTATGGACTCTTAAGTGCGCTTTGCTTTTTTCATTTCCAGATGTACACCTAAGGCGTTGTTCACGTAACCGAACCTATTAGTCACCTCCAAGCGTTTCAAGAAAAACTAAGTCTTCAACTTCCGTAGAGCGTTCGCATCTCTCAAAAAGGTGCACTTATTCCTCCTCGATTCTGTAACAGACGGCGTGATTTCCTCATAATTGAATCGTTTCCAGTCACTTTCGAAAACAAAATAACAACCTACTGCATCCTGCTGCTGCATACATACATAGATGCGGGGGGGTCTCTCCATCTAATAATAATTTAATTACAATCCACCTAAAGCTCTGTCTGTTACAGTTAATTAATTTGGGAAAAATGCGCGGCTTTTTAATTGCCTCGATGCGGTGGTCAAAGCCGGAGGATTCTTTTCTTATTCTTATTCATACATACCACGAAACGATTGATCCATTGGGACGGGACTTCTTGAGTTTTTTACTTTCTACTATAAATTATTGTACGTATGGTAAATGGTAATTTATGATTGCAAGTCGAGCAATTATAAAATATTGCTACTTACTCAATGTTATGTGTCTATGCATAAATTAATTTGCATTTCTAAGTAAATAAAAAGATAACTGAATTTCTAGTAGACGAAGCGAAGCCAACAATAATTTCATAAGGAAAGTCAAAATTGCATGAAAATGATGTAATATGCACCTAGTCGAATCGTTGAATAATCTACTTCCTCAAATAAATAAAGGATTTCCACAAAAACAACTTTGTTTTATTTATTTATTAATGTAGAAAACGAAAGCAAACATGTTTGCAGACAACTGACAAGAACAAAAACGTGTAAAATACACTTTTTTACATTTTTCTTAGACTTTCTGTACTATGTTTTTTTTTTTAATTCGGAGGAGTACGGAGTACTTTGAAATGTTGGCGCTAAAAACGAGCTTTGTCATTGGTCAATTCCGGTCAGCTCGTCACCAATGACGAAGCTCGTTTTTACCGCCAAAATTTCAAAGTATTCCCCTGAATTAAAAAAAAAAAGGGTATTAGTAAATAAGTCATGTATTAGACGTGAAACGGTTTTTTCTTTTTTTTTTGTAAAAATTGCCATTAAGTTCTTAAAGATCGTGCATTACAAATCAGTTAAATCATCATTAAATCATACCTCCTTGCTCTGCAACAAATTAAACTTGTCGATTAACTTTTACTATTACACAGAATTTAGTTATTTTATAAGTATATTAATCACAAACGGAGCTGACCTTGTTGGTTGCAAATGTACTTATTTTCTTACTCTTTCACATCTGCATTAAACCTGAGATACAGTTCTACATTACTTTTTTTTTAATAAACAAAATAAACTGAAGAATATGTATTTTTTGTTATATTATAAAACAAGTCTTCATGACGATGCCTCAGGGTTATTTGGTCGCCCCTTTATTTTCTTTTTATGAATTGTACAAGCGAAAAAATTGTTTAAAAAAAGAGTCAAAAATACGGCCCCGCTCAACACATCTTTGCGTCAAGTTGGTTCGATTTTTTTTTTTAATTACAGGTTTAATGAAGACACTGTTGGCTCATTAAGAAAAAAAAATAGCGCTCAATATTCATAAATATGCATTTAACAAAGATCTGCACTGGTGGTTAGTAAAATTTTAATTTGATAGTACTCTAAGCGGAACGAATTCCTCGTTCGAGCGATCCGTAACCTACCTATGATAATTAAGGCCCGAGGTGGTATAAATAGTGAAATCTGCAGAACTGGTGCAGTATCAAATCCACCATCCTCCACTAAACAACAACGTTTACTTCGGTAAGTGCATTGGTACATACAGTGCAAACAAGTTAAACAAACATCTTCTTTGTACTACACAGTGTTCCAGCTAGCTGTACAATGTTCCGATTCTTTGTCATTGCTGCTTGCGCCTGTGAGTATCATCTTCAATTTTTCCTTTTTTTTTAATAATAATAATAATAACATGTTTGGTTCTGTATACACAGTTGCTGTGGCCTCATCTGGCCCGGCAAAGCGGCGAGCCCCTGTTAGTGACAGTGAAGGATCGGAAGGAGGTCATTTCGAGGCACTCGCACTCGTAGGGGATGGTGGTCACGGATTAGGGGGTAAAGCTGGATTCAGTGCAGGTAGTGGATTGAGAAGTATTGCCCAGGGATCTGCAGAACAAGCTAACAATGCGGTGGTCAACCAGCACGCCGCTGCCAGGCAAGCTGCCTTCGTTGCGAAGAGTTCTTTGGCCCAAGCCGCCATTGGAGTAAGCGCCTTTCAAAACTCCCTTTAGCAATTTTATTGTTTTGCCCTCCGTGTATCTTAGGCCGCAGCTACGGCTCAAGCAGCCCTGGTAGGAAAACAAATCCTCATCCAGAGATTAGAACACGAAGTAAACGAAGCCCACACTCAACTCCAAGCGGAAATCCAACAGCTCGAGTTGTCCCAACGCGCTGCAGCAGCCGCTCAAGAAACCGCTCAGCAAGCCCAACAAGCTTCCAACGCAATCGCCGGCGCCGCCAATGCCGCACAGGGAACAGCAGCGCACGCCAATGAAGCCGCAGAGCAAGCCACTGCCGAATTGGGATCCCAACAAGCCATGGTAGGACATGCCAAGCAAAGATTGGCTTCCCTCAGCGAACAACTCCAAGCCGCAGAAATCGACTTGCAAGCAACTCAAGCAGCTGCCCAGAAGGCCGAAGCCGCAGCACAAATCGCCCAATCCAACGCGGCCCATGCCGGAGCATCCGCATCTGCAGGCTTAGAGCATGGGGGCATTGGCGGTGGTCTTGGTCATGACTTCGCTGGCGATGAACTCAGCAATTACCATCATTAATTAAGTAGGCTGCTTGTTTATTATTAATAAGTAATAAGTAATTTTGACCAAAATATATGTACATGCATAACAAATAAGGCGCGTTTTATTTCTTCATTATCTATTATTATCATCCACCTTTTAAATTAGTTTGCGCGGCGAAGCAAAGCGAAAAGGGAAAGAAAAAGAACAAATCGGAACGAGCGTTTTAAAAGAGTGCGATTAACAACTCAATGAAAAAGCACTTTAAAGGATTGCTTCACTTAATTGGAACCGCGTGCGGAATTAAAATTCTATTTCACCCCCAGAAAATAGCTGCGGGATTTCTGTGCGGCAATGAAGCTACAAATAATCAAATTCCACTTTTTAATTTAAAATTAAAAAAAAGAAAATTAAGGAAGGAAGTGCCGTCAATACCATTACAACCGAAAGTTTAATTTTAAACCCTTTTTTTTAATCCATCGCCGAAAATCAATTACAGTTTCCTGTAATTTTTCTCTTTTCAAAATGGTACTGTTTAAATATGACTTCGCGGATTTTACATGCGAAAGTTTCGAGATTGTCAAACCTGAAAGCTGTCAAGTATCACCTGTGAAGTCGTATCTAAACAGTAACATCTTCGAAAAAGAAAAATTAAAGGAAACTGTAATTGGGTTGCGTTCTTTAATTCAACATTTTGCTTTGATGGCGGATGCAGACAGTGATTAAGAAAGTTGAAGAAAATCCAATATCTGTTAGATTATGTTTTGTAGGAGTGTAGAGATGAGTTGCTATTTTAATCTAATTGGTATGAAGTTTTCGTCAACTTTTGAAATTACAGTCCACATCCATCACAGACAGCAAAACGCTGAATTAAAGAACGCAGCCATAATTTACCCAGGGAACACGCGAAACGGCGCCAAATTCAAATTAACCTCGATCGTCAAAAATCATCTCTACTGTATTTAAGTAGATCTAAAAGACAAATTGTGGTAATAAAAAGTAACTCATTGTTAATGTCACTAATAATTGCAAATTATTAATATTTTTTTATTTATTTTGTTAGCTTTAATATTCAATTTTTTGTTTCTTAATTTCAGAGATGGCGTACCATTTCTGAAATAAATTAGCTTTTGTTTATGAAGACCTGTTTTTGAAATCTCTTACTCTTCACTATTAAAAAACTTAAGTAAAAGAAACTTTTTTGCTGACAAAATTAAAAAGAGTTACTTTTATTATATTTTATTAATCCAAGCTCTGGCTGTTTAGATCAACAGCTTTTATTGTTGGCGTTGATTGCACATATTAAATACGTAAGTCTATACAGGATGACTTCAAATTCTTCCGCTAGAAAAACACGATGATAAGAATAAGCGTCGTGGATTGCAGCAAATATGTTTAAAAAAAGTGTTGACTTAAATTTGATTTGATTAAAAAAAAAAAAACACTAAAAGTACGTGGATTTTTTTTTATTTAATTTTTTCCGGCAAGAACATTAAACATGTGAATATTTGAAATATTTTATTTATAACTTATAAACGAAACATCATTTGACAATAATACAAACAAATAATAAATTTCGCTGAAATCAATGATAAAAAATAAAACAAAAAAATAATTAAAATTAGCTACTTAAAGATTTTATGCATGCATAAACAATACTTTATTATCGTCAGCCTGTAATAAGTCACGATCTTAAGCGCTATAATATTCCAAGAATTAAATAATGCATAAAGCAGATAAGGAAACGAATAAAGAAATACTGTCGCGAATATTATAATTATAACCTTGTACGCAATTGTATATGGTAAACAAACGCTGGGAAGTTGTATTTAATAAGTGCGACTCAATTAATTATTAGACTTAACGAAACGTTTAGTTGAACTTTTTATTATTAACTTGGCGATGTAATTTATTCCTCTCGGGCCGAAAGATTATTGTAAATATAATCACTGCGAGATAGCGTGGTGGTGTTTCATCAACAATCCTATCCGGATAGGTCAAGATAGGAAACCAACGTGGCGCAAAAAATTATTTTTTTACGAGTTTTGCTGTCGTCGAGTGTACTTAATCGATTTCGAAATTTGACCCGCTGACCAATTAATTTAAGTTAATTGTAACCAATTATACAATCTTAATTCGCGCGCACGAATTTCCAAATAAGTTTCAATTAAATTTTCAACGTAATAATTTTTTTTTTTTTTTGCAGAAGATGAAACAAGCACCTTTATTATTTTACTTCGGTGGGTGAATCCCCTTTATTGTGCGGTGGCCATTCATGAAATTATTTAGGGAAAAGTTATTTTTATATCTACCTAATTCGAGTAAGAAAAACGCAGAGTGGCTGACATCTAACGAACGTTTTGTGAAACATTGGAATGACATTTGATTAACCTACAAAAAAAAAACATTCAATTGAAATGTTTGTTTGTAGTTTTGTGACGCTTCCGTACTTTAGAATAATATACATACAAACAAGCGATAATAAAGCTAACAAAAAAAAGTTGATGCATCGAATATAACAACTTACACTGAATAACATTAATGACAGCCATTTATTTTCCTTATTAAAAGCGCCATCTGTTGCCAAGAATAAAAAGCAGGGGCGAAGTAGAATTGCATTTTCTTCGATAATCACGAATTCCTCGTGTAATGATACGAATCTTTTCCGGCAACAATCTCGGCAGGAAACCACGCCACGCTCAAATTAACCTAATTTTACTTTTTTTTTCTTCTTGAGTTGCTGGAATTGCTTGTTTCAAAATCCTTAACAAGCAATGTTTCTCAATTATTGTTATGTGTGCACTTACATTAAGACTTAAGGCACGCAGTTTTATTACATGTGTGCACACACACTTGTAAAGATCTAAATCATTCTGTTCTACTTCGTTTTTCGAAATGAAATGAAAAAAATCAGAAGTCGTAAACTTGAAAAGTGAAACCAGACAATTTGCGTTTGAAAGTTGTATTATATCGGGGGGAATCCCACCCTGCATGTTGGGGGCGCCACTTTCGAGCTCGGCTTTTCGACGAGGGAGGCATATAAGATGACGTAACAACGTAACGAACCGAATTCACTCTAATTTACTATCGTCACAGATTAATATCAGACACGAAACTTGCAAATTTGATTGTCTCAATTAAGTTGTCATTGTAGAAGGATGTGCTGTCAGTTCGACGTTCAATTTTGGTGTAACATTTTTTTATCCACGCAGCAAGGAAGAAACCAAATCGTTACTTTAGTTTTCCGAAAGGTAATTAATAAGTTCCGATACATATCTTTTTAAAATAAAATGCTTCTCATGTAGAATTTATAACGTGACGCCTTAAAAATTGGAGATAGGCAACCCATTCTGCACCCATGCTTTTAGTACATCAAAAACGCACGAAGTATTTCCAAGTTATTTCTGATTTGAACGATGGGTTGTCTATTCTTCTAAAATCTAAAAAAAGGGGTCACGATTGATAATGTGCACCCTGTATACCTACTGTAACTTTATATAAAATAAAACTTAACATAGTAGTTCGAACAAAAAAATAACGTGGTTGAAATGTTCTTTGTATGTACTTGTACTATAATTTCTGGATTATTTTGTTATAAGAAAAAAAGAACTCTCTCATCACTCATTATTGTCGTGTGATTATTAATTAGAACAAAATAATAAGCGATAATTAACACTCGACCGATAACAAGCAAACCCTTCGTGAAAGATTTATTATAGCCTTAGCACTTAATTATTATTTAAAAGAATTCGAACCTACAGTTGATGTGCAGATGGGTTCTTAAAGGCGGTATTCCACTGGGGCTCACTGCATTCACATTCAATATAGCATAACGTACAGAGGATCTTCATAAGTGATGGTATCCCACGTGACGTGTGAAGTTCTGCATCATGATTAGACAATTAACGATTCTACATCGTAGGTCACGTGGATGTTCTATTAAATCAAGATCCGATGCAAACATGTGTTTCTTTTCTTCTCGACGAAGTCGGCGTAGATTTTACGTTGAATGAATAAAACATGAAGTGGTTGTAGAACCAGTTATTAAAACATCGTGTTGTGGCATGCTATTATAGCGCAATCATTTAGATTATAATAACAATAATTAGAGTCCCGGCGACTGTACAGATTGCTTGCAACTTATTGCGTTATATTACTTAATATCGAAAACAGATACTAATACTTATTATTTAAAAAGAATAATAATAATTTCACACTCAGATATCACATTTAATTATTTCTTAAATTACTTTTAGCGAGTTGAAAGCGTGTATATAGTAAACGGTAACAGCTGAAGATACATGCCACTTATTGCCTTAGTGGAATGGGGCCTTTAGGTTTACATTTTTCCTCTTCTCCCGATGACCTTTGTTTGGGGCGTACTTAATCATTTATATCTGGGATTTAATGAGCGTAAATGCAAGCCTTTTTTTATCTCACGAGTATCCAGCTATCCAAGTTTTATTGGATAATAAAATTAATTGTGCCACCCACGTTAATTAAAAACATTCTTAATTCATAATAACTAATGTAAGTTCTGTTTTCAAGAGTCGGTGCCAAAAATTCAAATTATTTTATGAGTACACTACGATTATGAATTATACAGGGTGATTCATACCGAGTATAACAAACTTTGGTATTTAGTGGGGCAGGTCATTTTAATTGAATTATGTTAATACAAACCTAGGTCCTATTTCACTTCTTCGTTGCAGAATTAAAACAGATCAAAATTTTATTGATTGGTTTAAACGTCAATCACAATGGATTTTCTGTTTGTTTTAAAACTAAATGGTAATTAAGGGAAACTTTGCACTGTTGTAATTGAATAACGAAGTGAAATATTAAAATGAATTCCCCAACAAAATGCCAATATGAATCACCCTGTCTGTACACATGTTTGAGTTAATTCATAATTTTTGTACAAAATAAAATACAATGACGCAACACTTTTTTTTCTCTGTCTAACAAAAAGGTTTCCTCGCCTGCAGATAAATTCCTCTCTGCGATGATTAGTGATTACCATACACGCAGTACGCGATTATTTTTAACTTTCTTTTATACGTCGGCGTATTTTTTTTCTTCGCCGATCAAAGTCGCCTGTAATTACAAATTTGGTATTCACGGTGTCGACGATTGTGTCTAAAAAATGTGCTGCTACAAAAGCGTTTGAAGAGCTAATAAATTATGCAGACACCTTACGGTTTGTTTCTTGCGCAACACGAATTAATAGCGCAAGTTTTCGAACGTAGAAAATCAACGCCGCCCGCTTCGTACAGGCCTGATTCATTAAGGTGGGGGACTTGAAAATCAATTCACCTGAAATGCGGCGGTCCAGCATAGAATTTTGCCATTTTAATTGATCTTTCTATCCTTATTGGTAGTAGCACGACAGAGAAACGCTTCTTGCGTCGCAGCCACTCCGGAAACTGGCTGATACTCTCAGGTCTGATATTCCTACGCGATGACTCAGGCCTGTTATTGAAGACGGCGTTGAGAAAATACAAACCAGAATATTTTACGACGTCGTTAATTAAGGAACGATTGAGCCATCTGCTTAAATTTTTTCCGATTAATTAAGAGCGTGAGGAGGTCTCCTCAAGATCGTTCATCGACTTGTGTGAATCAAAACCGGAACTTAAAAGAATCTACTGTTTATGTAGATACTTGAAGATCACAAATCACAAATCACCAGCCCCCCCCCCCCCCCTATATCATAAATGTGTTGCAATTTGCTAAAAATAAAGGACATGCAACAATACTTATATTTGTATGAGGTCGACGACGTTACCACATTTTTTTTTTTACAACTTTAAAATTCATGCAAATGCGGAATTTCATTTCTTTATGAATTATGCATGAATAAATATGAAATAAAAATGTGTTTATCGCATGCTGTTTGTTTGCTGAGTTTGTAAACAACGTCTACACTTCTTTTTTTTTGGTATTATTAAAAACCACAAGGATTTTCTTTAGTGTGTAGGTGTTTAAAAGAGAATAAATAAATAAATAGAGATAACCTGTCTCTTGTTTCAGCTTTTTCATTTGGTGGAATTTCTGATTATTACAGTTGAACCTATTAACACAGTTCATAGTCTGATGCATCGTCATCCTGATAAGATTCATTAATTTCAACTGTGCCCTCCCTGTTTCAATTTAAATAATTCTGTTTACTTTACTTTCTTCACGTCAAGTCCTATAACATGTTATATTGGAATTCGAGTTTATTCAATTTATTCTATAATATTATAACAATAATAATAATAATAATAAAAATTATTAACCAAGCATACAAAAAAAATAAATAAATTAAATTTGTCTGGTTCGAGAGAGAGAGAGAGCGGTCACATTATACCATTTAGTCGCTTCTAACAAACTACGTTTAGGATTAATTATCGCCTTTAATTGGCGGATGCTTTGAGTAATTTAATCACTGGCCGTATAAGCAAAAGAACTTTGACACGAGAATCTCGCGCAAGTCAATAAAAAAAAATCTAATACTTAATATTGACATTGCTTTAAAAAAAAAGAAAAAGGAAAGGATAAGACACGTTTGCAAATCAACTCGTTTCGCTCTCTCGTTTAAAAGATCCAAAAAATATTACATTAAAATGCAGTTTATGTACAATGGTGTCCATCTAAAAAGGTTATACTCCTGTATGATGCAAACCAAGCACCACGAATTTGACCCCCGATATCATTTTAGCTGAGCACAACGGTACATACGTACAGCGATGAATTGGAGTTAATATTTTATATTCCTTTAAAGATAGGAATGAAATGCACTCATTTTTATTTATTATTTTTTAATGAATGAATCAAACATCACAACCAAATAAAATATTGACAGAATGTGCAGTTTTAGATTCAACTTTCGAGCGTTATACGGGTTTTAGAAATTTGCGATTTCGTCTGCAAAAAATCTGTGCAACCCTGATTAGAATAACTGTCGGTTCAGGATCAAACCAGGTCATGTTAATCCAATGCTTCCAGAAATCCGATTCGGGTTAGTTTAATGGGCCGATTCGATTTACCTTCAGAAATCGGGCCTTAAATATAATTTAAGGTTGAAGTCCCACCACTTACTTCTAGACCTTCCTGTGTACATCAGCCTTGGTGCACGCGTGAAATTACTGGTTTTACGTGTTTCAACGTTAAAATCGCTTGCGTCAACTTGCGCTCCTTGAAACTTGCACCGCATTTTTTGCCGGCCCCAGGTATATCTAATTTTAAAAGGCACGTCAATTACAGCAGACGACAAGACAAGCATGTATACATCAGCAGCGAATAATATACAGGGTGTACACCTAACTACATTGTTGTGTTCTAGGTCTATCTAATACGTAGACCAATCTCAACCTGGGGTTTGACTGGGAGGTATGACTGGGTTAAAAGCGCAAAAAAATCCAGAACCATATCAAGCACCTATTTTACCTATTAGACAATTTAATCGAATGACGAATGAATTATAATAGTACGTAACTATTTATAGCACAATTAAACCACTGACGTTCTAATAATGATTATACCAATAGGAACAAGCAGCGCCATAAAAAGTTAATGGTTAGTAAAAAAAAAAATCGCGTTCTCAGACGAACTGACTTTGCATACGAATGTCTCATATCGAATGATGTCATGTCATAAAACACAACAGCATAAGCGATTTTCTCTGTCTCTCTCTGTATCTGGTGTAATTAAAATAAACTTGCAGCTTGAAATCTAATGAAAACTCGAGAAATGATATAGGAGTATAATTTTTTTAACTGCCATTGATTTTAACACATGATGTGATGTTATGTCATAAACAGACTTATCTCCTGTTAAACTCTGTCTTCCTTTTTTTATTCTGTGCAGTCTACATGTTAATTAGTACGTTTAGTATATTGTAAATACTATGCTTACTGAAGGTCCTGTTATAAGTATGTTAATTCTATAGCCTCCGTAAAACCAATTTAAAATTGGAATACTTTACTTAACAACAGTCATACTATTTTTCTAGGTTGTTAAACGTTTCTAGACGGCATTTGTTTTCGAAAATTGTGCAACGCTGTAAGTTTTCCCCATTAGTCGTTGTACTTAATGTTTTCTTTTTTATTTGTATCGAAAAGTACACGAAGTTTTTTGCATTACAAGATTTTTAACTTGAAATGATGTAATCTACGTCCCTTTAAAGTGTACGCACGAAGTGACAATTCACTCTGTATAATTAAGGAATTAATTAATTACGTTTAACTAATGGTTACATCTCATCTACGCGAAGCCTTGCCTTTGTACGGCGTTCAAATATTTGCAGTAAACGTACTTAAACAGGTATTTACAATGATGAACGAAGGTAAACAGAAGAAGTTGATAAGAAAAAGAGTAAAACTTTTATTACGTTGTGAGTAATTAGATTAACATCTCAACAACAAAAGCGAGGAAGCACTTAATTAAGAAAGTTGAAAACTAATTTTTTAAACAAAAAGACGACAATTCTTTCTTTTTCTGTTTTATTTTAAGTTGTGGCCATCTTCTGGTTCAAGTTACAGGCGAATTAAAACGAAAACTCTGTCTTTTCAGCTCCCATCCACTAAAGAATTAAGTGAAACAGGGATTAATTTGATTTACTGTTAAAAGAAGGAAAACAGAACCATATTACAAAGTGGTCAAAATTGAGAGTTTGAGTTGGCAATACTATTTATTCTATTATTTGCAACATTAACTCAAGACCACGGCCAACTGAACTAATATGTCATAATTGGCCGGTCTAATTCGCCTAAAAATGTGTTCCAGTTCTAGAAAAGCAATCCGTGGAGTACATCAACTAGCGCCCTGTAAGTCTCATTAATTAAATGTTGGCTGCGGTTGCCATACCGACGCTTAATTTAATATTTTAAATATTAAGACGAATTGACATTTCTCTCAATATTACAATAATTTTGATACTAATTTTGAATTTGAGGTCAAACTTCTCGTAGCACGCTTTTCATTTTTTAGTGCTCTTTGGTCTGGCCCCATAAGACGTAACAGGTGCTTTCTTTCGCTCACAAAATCGTGATCCAAACGCGTTTCGATTCAAAAACAGACATTCTTTTCTTTGAATCTTGTCGCGCGATCGTTGCCAACCAACCCTCGTCGATCCCATCTTTTACGCGGCGGCAAATTCAAATGAGCTCCTCTATTTTTAAAACTTGCTTTTTGGATTGAATTATGGTTATTTACAAAATGAACTGTCAATCAAAAATTCAAGTTAGGTGTGTTTTGTTGCAATAACTACGAAATTCAAGTCCAATCTATTCGAAACACGATTCAAACTTTTAAGCGAAAGAAAGAACCTGATATCAATTCAGCTGGCCGTGGATAAGACTATTAACCTTTAAACCTGAGAATAACCTACAAACCAATTAAAGGCAATGCTTGAAGTGCTTCTCAATTTGTCTTAAACATAAATTAACTAACTCTTTTCAAGTTTTTGTCATTTGTTGTCAATGATGTTGACACGTGACAGCTGTCAGTGTCAAGGAGTCAACAACCGAAAGTTACGCCAGTCGTACCCACCATTTAAAAAGAAAATTCAGTGATTATTCTTCATCGTTTTCTATTAAATTACTTAAATGTTTATTGTGTTAATTAATTTTAATCAGTATTTGTTGTGATTCAAGTTGAAAATATTTTGCTTTCATAAGGTCATCTTTGCATGTACATAGATATTGATTATTGAGAACGTAATGCGCTCCTTGAACTAACTTAAGTGCCCATAAAATCTGTTTATTAATAAACGCATTATATAAATATGTATGTACACCTAATGAACTTTTTCATAGAAGTTGTATGCGTATTTTTGGAGTATACGTGCAAAAAAGACCAAGTTCCAGGAGGCGACGAAATTTATTGCACGAAGAGACGACAGTTCCCAGCGAAAAAAAAAAGTAAATAAATAAACTTCTGTTGAGAAACCAGTTCGTCTAAAGACCGACCATGAATGCGAGATGGATTCTACCCTTGAACCCACCGAGTATATCCGGTGAGATCATAATGGCGAACATTCATCAAGCCTTGTTAAATTTTATTGGAGCGATTTAAACACTGGTTTTACTTCCTTATCAGCGGTTCATACAAATTGCCAATTGACTGACTGCGTCGCGATCATCAAGGTGTACATATAGTTAAATTTATGGGTATAGTTGACAAACAAAACCCACAGGTGCTCAAGAAATAAATTTTATTGCAACAGACCATAAGCTCTTCTTATAAAACCTTTCCCCCTCAAATCAAAATTACAAATTGTAAGATAAATATTTCAAATCTGTGAGATCGTTTCCTTCTCCCTGTCATAAATACCAACCTTAGTAATTACATGCTGAGCACAGACCGAGTTATCCAAGAGGCACTTTTATAAATTTGTACTCGAGTTAATTTAAAATTTTCAATTTCCTAACTGAAACATATCATTTCGCAGCTTGTAACACCGCGAGGCTGGAATTGAAAATAATTGGCCAGCCTGATATTACACATTACGTGTCGGTTCCACTCCAATAAATCGAAGCAACTTTCAGTTGGGAATGATGCAAATCTATTAATTATCTAGTTAATGCAAGAAACGTTACTGAAAGTCATGAATTAACTTGCGGGAAAAAAGAGCTCCCTAGGAGGATAACGCAATCCCATTTTTTAAGTAGCCCGAACATTCACAGACATTGCGTCGTAACGATCCAATAAAAAGACAATTTATTACTAATGATAGTAATGATATAGGTATAGATACATAAATAACGAAATAGAGATTGTTGCAGACAAGGTGACTTTTGGAATTTGCGACGTTTTAAAAACCGACGCGACGTTACCTAAAAATGTACCCTGCACGTGCACATCGAACCTGAAAGGAGAACATAATTTACTGGCCTGAATCTAGAACGAAATAACAATGATCCATCATGCGTGGTAACAGAAAAGTCTTGTGTTATATAAACAAACGTCTTTCATTATTTCCTTGAGTTTCACAACGTGCCTTAGAAGCACAAAAAATATAATAATAGTAACCTACTAATAACAAAGTGCAATATCAGTTACACACATTGAATTACACAAAACTTAAAAATCAAGTGGTCAAGCTTTAACAATACAGGAGGAGATTGGTAGAATTGCGTCACCATTAAATGTAGATAATTATGCGTCACCATTAAGTGTAGATAATTATGAACTTCAGTCAACTATTAGGTCATTGGTTTGGGAGGTCACGTGGTTAAACAGGATTAAATGAAGACCCCATACAAATAAATCGCCTAATTCTGCGTTCAAGAATGTACACTTCAGAACGTATCCAATTAAAAAAAAACACACACACAGAAAGTAACGTGAACAAGAAAAAACGAACGCACCCATTTTTAAATTAGTCGCCGAATAACTACAAGGTGCTAATTACAAACGTATCATACAATTTACATGAACTTCGTCTTTTTTTGACGTGCTTTAAATTAAATCAACAGATGTAAAGCAATTTCACTTGCCAAGTCGCTAAAGGAATGCTTGATATGTAATATAAATGTAAATTATTTGAATCAAGCTCGGGCGTAGAATTTTCGCGAGCTCTCTAAAGTAATTTGTAATTACGTTTCTTTTGATTGTATGTATCAATTAATCAACCGACTTGTAGTGGTTGTAGCTGGACTCTTGTAAGTCGTCAAGACTAAAGAAAGAATCTCATAATTCATAATCTTGTTTCGTACTTTACTTATTAGTCACGCTTCTGGAACTTCTTAACTGTTGTAGGACAACAAACAATTCGAGTGATACGCTTGTCTTCGCTTGTTTGTTTCCGTCGGAAGCTGTTTACCACAAAATTCTATTTCTGGATGTTTACTAAACATGATACTTACCACTTGCGTTTACAAAAAAAAAAAAAGGAATTTGTTACTTAGTTTACACACGTATACGATGACAGATTTAAGTAGTGGCTCTGTATTACATGATAGGTTGAAGAATGGCAGAATTGACCAGGAGGTCTCTGAAAATGTGTAGAAGTAGAAGAAGGTCTCTAAAAAGATGTAGAAAAGGTGGAGGTTGAACCTGGCATCGGTTCTACTGAGATCACTTGTATTGTAAACATTTTAATTCGTTTCTCCGCTTAAACAAAGGCCCCACTCTTAAAAAAATTATCACGCATAGCAAAAATATAAATTTTGATGTATTCCTTTGATTGTCAAAAAAACTGATATGACGGAGATTATTGCAACAGATGGCGCTACGAGGTTTATCCATTGATTAGAGTTATTAGATTGCAATACTGTCACTGTATTACGACACTTAATCAGCGCGATTCTGCTTGAACATCGTTAAAATTAAAGACGTCACTAACTTTTGAAAGTTAAATATCGCGACACTTCTAAGGAGCTGTCAACTTGCGGCGCTAGAAGTTTGTGTTTTAGCGACTGCACTGGCGACTTCTCGCGCTAACTTTTCACTATTGTTGGAAATCAGAGTAGCATTTGAGGGAATTAAGCGATTTTTCATCGCCGCGTTACGGGATAATTATTGTTGAAAGTAACAAGTACAGTTTCCTGTAATTATTATTACTCAAAATGATGTTGATTAAAGACGATTTCACAGATGACATTGAAAAAATTTGAAAGCTTTCGTACTTAACAAGCTTGAGGCATTGGTAAAAATCTGTGAATTCATCTTTAATCAACGTCATTTTAATAATTACAGGAAACTGTTTTTTGCCTGCTATTTTTTTTTTGCTTTCAACTGTATTTGGTTGGTTCGTTCTGGCCAATAGAATTGTGTAAAATTTTAACACCAACACGAAACGCCTAGCAATGAATTCGAATTGGGCTAAATATTAGCGGTCCATGGGCCATTCGCTACTGTCACATTCGTAACCGAGGTCAGGGCCAGGAAGAGTGCGCAACATTTAATAAATCCTTAATTAATGTGATTATATTTTGATGGACGCGTTTGTTTAAGTAACAAAATTGCAGTGAATGCAGTTTTATTATGTCCTGAAATATCCAAAAAAAAGCGACGCAAAAATTAAGCAAACCAACAAACACCATAAACAATCGAGTTCATGCATTTTATTAATAGTTATACATCATTTACTGCCCGTTGCACCAAACACTTAAGTCATGCTTAAATTTAAGTAGCGCTTATAATGTGATATTTGAGGTTACACAACATTCAGTAAATCACATTCTAAGGGGTGCTTAAAGTTAAGGTTGACTTAAGAGTTTGGTGCAACTGGCCATTATTGATAAATTATTTTAATTTACTCGGTGCATGACAGTAGACAAAAACAGTTTCCTGTAATTCTGTTTTTATTTTTTCGAAATGGTATTGTTTAAATAGGTCAATAATTTCGCAGATGACTTTTAAGAATTTCGGAAAGAGTTCAAATTCGAGTAACTTCAAATTTCGTAAAATCTGTGAAGTCGCACCTCAAGCATTTTTGAGAAAGAACAATAATTACAGGAAACTGTATTGTCCACTATTTTTTGCTTTCGACCGAGGACGGTCTGTATACAGATTCTTTTACTTTATGTTACACAACTAACTATTTCTTTTTTTTATTACTTATTCAAAACATAAAACGTGTTTCTGTTTGTGATATTTTCCTTAAAATTGTACGTTTGACATTCTCCTCGCCCCCTCCCCACCACTTCTTCAATTCATGCAATGGCATCAAACTGTTTACGTTTTATTCTCATGTTTGTAACCAGACAGGGCAGGCGTACCACATTTTGAGAAACACTGTCGTATGTAATAAATTGTTTGTGCTTAGTATTTATTTAAATATCCTGATATACTTTTGTGTGTCTTAAGAAACAAATCTGTTGTTTACTGAGCATCCAGTCGCAGATTAAAAAAACAAGAAAAAAAAAACTCGTGTATTAAGTATCTGTTTATATCTAATTTTCCAATACAATAACCGAATCAGTCTGTAAGAATTACACAGGTAAACAATTTATCATCAAATATTAATTATTAGCACATTTTTTTAAGCATTACAATAAGTGTGTAAGTTGATTATGATTAGGTAAGAACATAAGAACTTATTCTTGGTTCCTCATGAATCACTGATCTAATTTCGAATTGCGATTTACAACCCACGGAATTAAAATTAGAAAAATAAAAAGCATTGCGTTTGGTCCTTTTGTAAACTTACCTGTGGCGTTCGATTCCTGTCGGGCACCCAGATAATAATCTCTATAGATCATATCCCTGTGTCGGTCATGTTTATTCATGTAATACCGCCGGGGAAGGAAGCTACCATTGCACAACCAGAAAAACAAAATGAAACAAAGTAAAGTACGTTCCATGATCACCACCGGCACATTAAACACGCACAACTCGTAGAGGCTTACTTTAAGAAACTCTCGACATCATCGGCATATACCTACTCTAGCTTAGACACAGTTAACATAAAATACGAAGCCGCCTTGTTCTCCTCTCATAAGTCTGCGAGGGCCTACAGTTTAATCACTGGTGCAATTCTTTTGGAAACGAGCTACCGCTACATACAATTGTTGGTCTGCAATGCGTGCAAAAACAAAAATAACAACAATAACCAATACGCGTTCATCTACTCTTGAGGTCTGTGACATGCGATGTAGAATACACGTGCTGAACCTATCTCTGTTTTTCTTGAAAATGCTGTTTGAAAACAACCGAGATAAAGCATAATCATTAAAGAATCAGGTGCGCCAACGTACTGCAACCAAACATGCGTGGACGCGTCCGAAACGGTTGTCTTGCGTTGGTACACCTGCGCATTATTAATTTTTCATCTGTCAACAAATATTCAAACGGCTTCGGAGAATTATTTTACGTTCCACCGACGCACTAGTTTAATTACAAGGTACGAACAATATTTCCTGATTAAATGCTTCTGCTTATCTTAAAAATTTCGTTACGTAATTGTGAGGTTATGTTGTGGTCACCTAGGTATGGGGGGGCACGGCCACCACGATGACCATCATCACAAGATAGTCATCCCTGATTATCGCATTTACAAAGTGGAAGACGCGCCGAAATTACTGGCGGTGCAGCGTGCTCTGGCCTCACAAGGTCTCAAGGACCCCTGGTTACGGAATGAAGTGTGGCGGTACAATGAGAAGGAATTCGGCAATGACCGCACCAGATTGAAAGCCACTTTTGGTCGAGGACTACGTTATGGTATAATAGCCACTGTGATTACAGTTGTCGGGACTGCAATATATGATAAATTGTTTCCTAGCAAACACCATGGCCATGATAGTTCCCACCATTGATTAATTCACTGTCGATAGTATATGAATGTATTAATTTAATAAAATTGTATAGCTTTCATTGTATAATTCCAGTTCTATATAAGTGATCATCTTGGAAATTATGCCTTTCATAATAATTTTTTACTCTCATGCATATTTCATAGCTTTTTTTTGATTGCACTCTCTTTTTGTTGTAACGTCATGTCACAATAGGCGATAGAGATATTCTGACAATATTGTGGAATAGGGCATCAATCACTAAAAGCAACTAATCTAGATGATTCTAGGGGTCATTAAGTTGCAGCATTTTATTTTCACTTGCTGTGGACATTTATGACTTGGGGAGACTAGATAATCAAGTTCTCAGATTGGATTCCCGAAAATTAGAGAGACATTTTCATTAAATAAAAAAACAATTATATTTTGCAATAAAATTAAGTAATAAGATGTAAGTTGACGCAGTTATACATGAATGAAAGAAAAATGTAATTACTAAGAAACGCCAAGTTACACTACACATAATATTGAATACAAATTTTTTTAGCAAAATCATAAGAAAATTAAGATGAAGACCTAGGCTTAAGTTCATCGTAACAAGAACGCAAGAATATGTAGTTCTTCTTGAGCGGATTATAAAACTCGTGACCCTTACTCCAATCATAACTGACAGCATACGCAAATATCTGTCCGTTATGATTGAACGCACAGCATGTGATTGGCTGCTCCATTAATTCTGAGGGTTTTAATTTCGTGCGGGCATCTTTGTCCCAGAAACTAAACGAACCGTCAGAACCTACAGTAGCCAAAGTCCCGTGCACCGGATGGAATGCAATGTCATTAACGGCATAGATATCTTGAAATCCATTGGGGGTTGCGTTAGAACGGTGGCATTTGAAAGTGAAATTATCCTTGGGGTTGGTCGGATTCACGTACTGAATTGCCACACGACCTTCCACTGATCCCAGCGCGTAGCCAGTGGGAGTTTTCTTCTTATCTCTAAGAGGAAGAAAACTTGCTTGACGAGTGCGCTCGCAAAAGACGGCTCTAACTCACCTGAATATAGCCACACAGCGATGCTGGTATTTCAAAGGGCTTTCCAATCTCTTGTACTCCTGTGGCTTGCCTTCCAGTTGATAAACGATGATCTGACGACCTGCAGTACCCACGACGGCCATGGGAAAATCAACATCGGCACAGTAACATCTTTCTGGAAGAGTAATGCTCATCATTGGAGTTGGACTGCGAGTATCCCAAAATTTCAAAGTCTTATCCCATGAGCCTGTCATTAGGCAAGAGTAATTTGGGGCCTTGATCCAGTGACATGTCTTGATTGGGGCATCATGTGCAGCTACTTGGACAACTTGGTTACTAGCTAAATCCCAAGCTTTTGCTTGTTTGTCGCAACCTGCCATAAATACCTACCCAAAAGAATTTTTGTTTATCTTGGTTGTTTACAAACTGCTTTCTTGTAGGTCATTTTTCATGAGGTCAGCCAAAGTATATATAACCAGATTTAGGATAATTTCAGGCATTGCTACATTTACGCAATATATGAGGAACCATGAAGTGCACATTGTATGGTCTTGTTATAATCAAGGACTAGATTTTATACACTAATGCACTTCACCCCAGCAGGCAAACTACATAATATGTAGATATTCACAAATATACATACTTTTGTTCCGTCATCACTCCAGCAAACATTTAACACCGGTCCTCCACAGGTCTGCATCGATTTGGGTACTGTTTTCCCAGACTGCTCAACTTCCCAACATCTTACGTTATTATCCCAACTGCCAGCAATCAAAAAGTTCTGCGGAATTGTGGAGGGCGAAAACGCCAGACAACTCACTGAGTCGTCAGGGGGAGACGTAACTTCAAAATCCTTCATGGGATTCGCACTGCTGGGGGTAGTAGTAGACCCGAAAGTTCCAAGCGTACTTGGTTGGTTAAACATGGTATTTACTGCAAATTCTAAATCGCAGTGCGGCAAATACAATTAACTTCTTTTAAAATTTAATATACTCACAAATTACAAGTTTGACTTAATCAAAATGCCGCTGCCAACTTTACAACAGTTTGCATTCTAGAGCAGCGTCGCCAATTTACGATCTTCCGCTGTTTGTGTTGGTAACACTGCTGGTTATTACTAGATTTTGGCGGGCACTCTTAATCCGCCATTGTTTTGTGTGTTGTACGTTCGTTCCTTCCTGCGTTTGCAAGTTTTAAAGTGGTTTTATCTCGCTAAAAGCGAAAAAAAATGTTCGAAGCACGTTTAGTTGCGAGCACCACGCTCAAGAAAGTGCTGGAAGCAATTAAGGACCTTCTTAACGATGCTTCCTTCGATTGTTCAGATTCAGGCATTCAGCTGCAAGCTATGGATAATTCGCACGTTAGCTTGGTTTCCCTTACACTGCGTTCCGATGGTTTTGATAAGTACAGGTGTGACAGGAACTTAACTATGGGAATGAATTTAGCTAGGTGAGATTAAATCATATCACGGATAATTAACATTCGAGTGTTATTGCGTTTTCTTTCACTACAGCATGTCCAAGATACTCAAGTGTGCAAACAACGACGACACCGTAACGATAAAAGCTCAAGACGAAGCCGACACCGTAACATTCATGTTCGAATCAAAGAAGCACGACAAAATTTCCGACTACGAAATGAAACTCATGAACCTGGATCAAGAGCACTTGGGCATTCCGGAGACCGACTTCTCTTGCAAGATTCGCTTGCCGTCGGTTGAGTTCGCGCGTATCTGCCGCGATTTATCTCAGTTTGGCGAATCGGTTGTGATCTCCTGCACCAAAGAAGGTGTGAAGTTTTCGGCTGCCGGCGACATAGGCAACGCGAACGTAAAGCTGGCGCAAACGAATAACTTCGATAAAGAAGAGGAATCCGTCACCATTGAAATGCAGGAGCCTGTAACTCTCACTTTTGCTTGCCAGTATTTGAATTCGTTTACGAAAGCGACTCCGCTCTCCCCTCAAGTGCAATTGTCCATGTCTGCTAATGTCCCACTGGTTGTTGAATATGAGATACCCGATTTGGGGCACATTCGTTATTATTTAGCCCCTAAAATAGAAGAAGACGAAAACTAATTCTCAGTACACATTGTAAGATAGTAGGTTTAAAATTTGTTGTAAGTGCCTTTGCTTTTATGTAGACATATTTTTGTTTTGTACTGTCTATAATAATTCTTCAATTGTTTCAGTATTGAGGTAATACCATCATAATAAAAACTTATTTTTTTGTTTTTCTTTCATTCATTTTAAAATATCTTTAGATTGCAACAAGTTAAATAATAATAATAATCGAAGATATAATTTACTTATTTATTTTATAAATTACAGTAACATTACATGCTATACAGAATCTGGCTACCAATTTATTAATTCAGTATTCTTTATTCCATGCTTCGCGTTCTTCTCGTTCCTTTTTCACTTCAGCGACGTATGGTTGCAGGTATAACTCGTCTTCTTCCAGTTTCGTCCATTGTTCCTTTGGCAAGATATCCTTCTGGATATCCAGTTGCACGGCCCTTAAGATACGGTAAGTGCGCTCGTCCTTTTTACTCTGGGGCAGTCTTCGAAGTGCCTCTTTGACATCCGCATCCTCATACAAGAGGTCGTCCCTCATAAGGCCGTATTTGTTGAAGCCGGACAAGTTGTAGGCGAACTTTTGGAACGCACTGCTCATCATGCGTTTTTGAACGAAAAATAAAGCCATGCTTTAATTTGTAATTGTCGAAATTTGTTGTTAGATAACCACCGTCTTGACAGCGGAGCAGAAAAAACTGAACGCGCGTAGCCAACTATAGAATTTTGATTGTGTTTGACCAGGGATCGAATTCGAACATGATTTGACTTATTTGAAAGCAAATTTCGTCATGAATTTATTCCTTCAGATCATTTCTTCAGAAATCACTGCCTCCTAATGTATAATAAGAGACAATAATTTGACGAGTAATTTCTTAATTGAAAAAACAAACATGTTGGCAACATTATCTGTCATTAAGATTAATGTTTGCTGTAAAGGTTATGTTTAAATCATGCCGGTCGATCAGAAAAGAATTAACGGGCCAGAAAATACAATCCCTTACATTTTTTTTACAAACTCTCGCGTTTTACCCACGGAAATATGTAATAACATAATCAAGAATGACGGTACAAGACACGATGGTCGAACGGCTAACGAAAAACGAAAGATTTGTAAGCGAAATGTAATAAAATGTATCTCACTGATAATATGTTTAATATGATCAACAGATTTAAAAGCTGATGTCGTCAGCCAAGCCAAAGGTTCTGCGTACATCGAAGTGGGAAAAACGAAAGTAATCGTCTCGGTTTTCGATCCGAGAGAAATCCCAAACAAAGTGGATTACAGTCTAAATGGAGAACTGTATTGCGAGTTCAAGTACGCTACGTTTAGCTGTCCTAAGCGAAGGTCACACCAGCAGGATTCTGAGGAGAAACAAAATAGTATTATAATGAAACAAGCTTTGGAGTCGGTTGTGTGCCGACATGAATTTCCAAATTTTCAAGTCGACATTTATGCTTTGGTTTTAGAGAATGACGGGTCTGCAGTAAGTGCAGCGATTACATGTGCCGGCTTGGCATTAGCTCATGCAGGGGTTCCCATGTACGACTTGATTACTTCAGTTACACTAAGCATACAAAATAAAACTAAGTTATTAGATCCTACTTTGCTGGAGGAAGAACTGTGTAGTATTGCAGTCAAGAACGAAGAGCAACATTATAATAACCATGGAATAGTTATCCTGTCTGTTCTGAGCACTCACCAACAGGTGTCGAAATTTCATCAGTTCGGCAACATAGATTTGCAACTACTGCAGAAAAGCATCGATGATTTAATTGAGGCAAACAAGCAGGTTGTTCCACTGGTTAAAAAATGCTTAGTGAAATATATTCAGAAGAAATCAACAAATGAAGAACATCAACAAAATAATTTGTAATAAAATGGAAACAGAATACTATATTTAATTAATAAATAAAAGTTGTTTTAAGTTTTATCTGGCTTTTACAAAACTGGGCCTAGGAAGTTATTAGTACAATTCAAGAAATTAACTATTATAGCATTATTTGGTATTTCAAGGATCTTTTAACACGTGAAATGAGCAGCCGTCCGTCGTAGCTCAGAGAAGCAAAAACCCAAGGTTCTGCCGGTGACCACTCGGTACAATACACACTGTCCTCGTGCTCACACCATTGCAACGGCCCATCTGACAGTCTAAAAGTTTAAACATAAATGAATTGGAAAATCAGAAGTAGAAGTACCAACATTTGTTTTAAATCAGGAGTTTCTGATTCACTGATATTGATTTCACTTGAATTTTCTGAACTAACACTTGCCGCACTAGACAACAAAACTCTTGCATCTGAACTTGCTGTGAGTATAAGTTGATCGTGAAATGGATTGAATCTAACACACCATATCCTAAAACATGTTATACAAGGGAATTAACTGCAAAAAGTTTTAATAAAGCGATTAATAATGCATTTTAAGTATTTGTAATACTGATTACATTTGCAAAGTCCAAGCATATTTACCAATGAGAATGATCGCTCCTCAAAAATACTGGTTGATTTGTTTGTCGAAAATCCCATATTTTTACAAAGCCATCATCACCACAAGTGGCCAAATGGTATTGCTTATTTAAATTATAGTCCAAGTCTCTTAAAAGCTGGCTGTGTGCACCATCTATGTGCCAAGCCAATTGCCCTGTTCGTAAATCAAATGTCTTCAGATGAGTCTCGACTGCTGTAGTAAACTGCAAACATTCTTAAAAAAAAAACCTAAAATTTTGCTAGCGGCATTGTACCTGGTTACAATTTTGATGCGGATTCCATTTTCCAGTCGTAAATTTCGGATTATTTTTACCTTCCAAAGGAATATTCAAGGCAGCTTCTGCGGTGCCCTCGTGAACGTCCCACAAGAACACTTGATTTTCACTGACAGAAACGGCTTTGTTTTCGTCAGTCGGATGAAACTCCGTCGTTTTTACATCCGTTGTTAATAACGGCGATTCAAAATTCGTTATCGCATTTAAATTTTCGATTTGGTCGGGATTCGCCGTCTCTGGAACTTTGAGGATAGCTGTCTTAATACTGCAAGTGTTTTCACTATTCACGGTGTTAAAGCAAGTGGCGATCAGTGATTGATTCAGCGGGCTGGAATTTAGTTTCCAAATCTCTCCGTACGAATGGTAGTACACGTTAGTTTTTAGGGTGGAGTTTTCTTCGTCGAATTCCACCAAGTGGATCTGATTGTTTACTTGCTTTAATGACTGAGTTCCTATAAAGAAACGAATTTTCTCCGTTTCTGCAAGTTGTGGAGCTAAAACACGAGCCTGTACTAAAAGAAAGAAATATTAGATCAACATTACCGCATTTTTAAGCAAGTTTACCTGAAATTCTAGTCCGTATATTACTGAGCTTTCGTTATCCATTTTTAAATATTTTTGATCATGCAGGAGGAGGTACACATTTCGAAAACCCCAAATTCTTTATTTGTATCCCGTTCGATTACAGCAACCATTTGAAGTTAGTCTCGGGTTAGTCAGTGATACGTCCGCAGTATTACCAACCACAGCAGCATATAGTTCCGAACACGAAAGTTACAAAAAATTTCCGAATTCAATCAAACGCCTTTAGATCCAATCTTAATGAGCGAACGAATACGGTTCTCGTAGCTTATTTGTCAATTAATAATAAACCAACCCGCCAAGAATAAATAAAAACAGAGCAAAGCGAATGATAAAATCCGGGTACGTCTCTTTTTAATAGCTTTGTTCGCGGAGCTAGTCCCGGATTTCTTCCTGAAACTACTTAAAATTTGAATAAAATTCGGAATTTTTGTTTGTTCTTCATTTAGAAATTGTTTGCGGAAAACAAAAATCCTGAATTTACATTTAAGTAATCCAGCTTCAAAGCAATTAACGCGCTCGCTCATTAAAAGCCTTCAAAGTTTAAAATTAACTAAACAAATTTGATAAAAAGTTTCTTAAATGTTCTAAATAGATTGGGGATTCTGTAAATCTTACCGCCTTCTATTGATTCCTCTGTTTGGTACTTGAATAGAATTTCGGGTATTTCCCTGTTGGTTATTTATACGTAACTTTTCAGAAACATACACCTGCCTTGAATTTACTTAAAAGTTACCTCTTAACATGACGACGATGCCAAGAAACAACTCTGCGACAGGTAAGGGTATTTTCAATTTAAACGGGGTAAATTACATATTCGAAAATTTTCTTGACTGTTTGTACTTGGCTTGAATTGCCAGCATTTGCAACAGCTTTCCAAACAATATAACGCATAAACTTTTCGAGTTCAGAAATGCGTACTGAAGCTTGGAATACCTTAAATAAAATCCCCATCGAAGTAAAATTCTTTAGCAAATGCAGACGATTTCCTGAGGGTCTCTACATTTGCCAAAATTTTGGCATTTGGTCCGAATATATTCAAGAATTGCGAAGATCTTTGGAATGTGATACGAAGAATGAGCTTAAAATAACCCAGAGTAGAGTAGAATGCAAAGTTAGAGAGGATTATGTAGCCTTTAGGAATTGCATTGCAAAAATTAATCATGCATATTTACAGCTGTTGACATATGGGATAGGGCAGAATTTGAAGGTTATTTTAAGCTTCAATGGGCACAATAAGAGAAGTGTTACGTGTTCAACAGTACGAGGTTAAGTTTAGCTTAGTTTTGAGTTAGGAGTATTATTGGTTTTGTTTAATTATATTTAAGAGTTAAGTGTAAAGTTTTCTTTTTTTTAGATAACCTTAAATATGTTAATTAACCAAATAATACAACAATATTGAAAAACCTACGAGTTTAAAAGTAGAAAGTTAGTTTAATGTAACTAGATTTTCATTGATTAAGAATGATTATATTATATTTATAACAGGCAGACATATTACAAGTTGAAGAGATCAATAATTACTTTAAGAAAGCAGCATAATGCCAAACTCGCAAATTGAATCAAGAATAGTTTCAAAAGGTCTGTAATCACTAGTTTGTTTGCATCAAATGAAATTTTGTTGGAGTGAAATAAGTTTTGGTGTTTAAAACGACACACTTTAATGGAAAACAATATTAATGCATAACGCAAAGAAAATACAATAATTACTTATTTAACAATGAATTTATTACGTTACGTTTAAACATCTATATTACTCTATTTCTCAAAAAAAAAAAGTTTTTATACCGGAGCTTTATGAACGAGCGTGAACCAGTGTCCACATTCACAGCGTTTCGGTTGTCCCTTGTGTATCCACATCCAGTTCACACTGGTCGCGTCTTCTTCGCAAATACAGCCCACTATGCGTGCATCGAAAGACGAAGGGATTTCGTTCGGTTGCGTTTTAGTACCTGGCCCTCGCTTTATTACCTTCAAATCAAACGGATTTTCGTTACCGGCTACTTTAGCTAACAATTCACGTTTTTCTAAACCAGTAGCGTGTTCTACTGGATCGCCCATAGTAGCTATAATCAAAGTAAGAACGACACGGATTAGCACGTTGAGATTAAACTTGAGGAACGCAAAAATGCGGGGGTTACGTTTAAAATGCAGCAGGAGATAGTTAGGGCTGGAAAAAACAAACAGAAACGTCAAATATGAAAGGGATTTGCAGCTGGGTTTCTAATTACGTAATGACAAAGTCGGAACAAAAAAAAATTACACGCGATGTCGTTTCACTGGAAAATCATAAAATGTAATATTTACTTTTCGTTACGGAACGCATTGGTGAGTACAAGACATTCCTGCGGGCCGCAGAGACGACAATTCTTCCGCACAGAGAAGCCATTTTGGGCACGTCGCGAGCAAGAGTGTTTGCTATTTGTTTCTATGCAACCAACTAAGAGGGCGTGATCGTCGCAAACTTAAAAAAATGAAAATCCCTAAATACAAAAAATAAGATCGCAAATGCAAACAATTAAGCATTCAACATAAATTCATTATCGAAAGCATTAATTTATGTTGAATTTCAAGCAAGACTAGCCCAGTTTAGAAACAAAATTGCTTAGTAAATTAATAATTTGCTGATTTAATTTTGCGCATGCGCTTGGCGTTTGTTGCAACCTCTCTTTTCCGTGTCTCTGAACAAGGTACACGTTTCATTTATGTTATTAATTATTTAAATCGCGTATTTTATTATAGAAAAATAGTTAAATATTAGTGGGCAATCGTTGTGATGTTATTGTACTTTTCGATGGTTAATTTTGGTGATCGGATGGCATGTTATAATACGCGATAAGTCTCGATGATGGTTGATGTTCAAACGTTGATTGTTTTGTGTAATTTGCTTGATTCTTACAGAATAATTTAATCAGACGTTAGTAAATTTAATTTCTGTTACAATACGCTCTATCCTGGCTATAAATCCGAACGGCTGTAATGTTTTTTCTTAGTTTTGCAGGTTTTAGGTTATGTTGCTGTAACTTCGCTTTGCTTGCAGATGACATCAAAAATAATAAAGGCCGGAGGCGCAGAGCCGGACGCCTTCGAGACCCAAGTGTCTCAGGCGCTCCTTGAACTGGAAATGAACTCTGACCTGAAAGCTCAGCTCCGAGAACTTCACATTACAAAGGCCAGAGAAATTGAGCTGAACAATAAGAAGGTAATAATTGCTTTTAAAAATGTGAACTTGTCTTAATTATTTTTTCGTTTCTAGTCGATTATAATCTACGTCCCCATGCCCAAGCTGAAGCAGTTTCAGAAAATTCAAACGAGGTTGGTTCGTGAGCTTGAAAAGAAATTCAGTGGCAAGCATGTGGTGTTCGTAGGGGAACGTAAAATTCTGCCGAAACCTACACGTAAGACGCGTACCAAGAACAAGCAGAAGCGTCCTCGTTCTCGTACGCTCACCGCAGTGTACGATGCTATTTTGGAAGACCTTGTGTTTCCCGCGGATATAGTCGGTAAACGTATACGTATTAAACTAGACGGATCACAGCTTATCAAAGTGCATCTTGATAAAAATCAACAAACTACTATCGAACATAAGGTATGCAAATTCAATTATAAAATAGCTAGGAATAGAAATTTAAAAATAAAATATTGCAGGTGGATACTTTTGCTTCTGTTTACAAGAAACTCACCGGAAGAGAAGTAACGTTTGAATTTCCAGAACCATATTTGTAATTCAATGTTAAATGTGTATTTAATAAACATTTAAAAATTTGGAAATAGGTGCTCTTTTTATTCTTGTAATTTCAAAGTGTCCGGTCACTAAATTATGGAACGGGAAATAATAAAACTAATTAGTTAAAGGCAAATCACATAAAAGAAGAGAAGTCTTTCTTAAAATGTCTTGTTACGTTATTAGATCCAAGAGGTTTTATAAATTACATTTTTTTAAAGAAATATGTAGGCGAAGTAAAAACTTGTTTACTTGTCTTTACTTTTCATTTAATGTACAAATAAAATATAAAATCTACAAATACAGTACAGTGTCCAGTTTAGAAATAATAAAAGAGGTTGAATTACCTAGTTTTCTCATAAACACAAATCAGACTCTGCGGAAATACAAAAATGCCATAACTTGTATAGGACTTAGTCACGGGCTATGTAAGTTAAATTAGCAATAATTAAAATATCCTCTTTTCCACGGCTTATACGTAATACTAAAATCCCCAAAACAATTTTATGCAAGAACCAACCATTAAATTTTAAATTTTATTCATGCTTCAGATATACTTTTTACGGGATCGATTTTTTTATTACTATCTGCAATTGCGCTATCGTTTATATTTATGCCTTCACTAGTATTAACATCTTCGTTGACTTGAGCTTTCTGCGACTCCTCTTCTGGCTGGTTATTCACCGGTTCAGCACTTTCGAAAAACTGTGTTTCCCCAAAACTGACTCGCTTGCCGTTTCCTTTCGAAGCAGCCACTCTCGGTATAGGGAGTTCCTTGTCTGAGTCGATTGTGATTGACGTATTCAGATTTCCATTAACTCTCTTCATAACGAGTACGTAATTCAATGGTACCGCGCCAGTCCTGCCGTTACAGAAAGCAAATCCCCATCCCGTGTTCGTCAGCTTCATTTCTTCTTGGATATATTTAGGTGCAAGAAGTATTTCGTCATTTGTGTTGATGGTCAGTTCGCTGGGTGAGGTTGCAATAAAGTCAAAAGCTGCTTTTGCACGTATTGCCGATGATTTCCATTTTTCAGGATCACATTTGTCTATAATAGACATAATTTTATTAAAGAAAAACGCGTTAAATTTTAATCTACAAAAGGGACAATACATGGAAAAATATTTTTTTATTATTAAGGTCAAACTTGTGAAGATCTTAAGTACATGATTTCTACTGATTCTCAGATAAAAGGTATTAAAAGCATGATCATTCTTTAAACAACTGATAAATGTGTAAATTACTTCCGTAATACTGATAATATGATGGATTATGTTTACAAGTCCGATTTATTGATCTTATGAAAATTTAAATTAGAATTTTCAATTTTGTCTATAAATAAAAACATTTTTGAAAACTTACACAACTGTTAAAAATCTTTAAAATGTTTGGCGTAAATTCTCAAACAAGTTGAGCATAAGAAAATAAACTAATTCGTGATTAATTACAAGTTCATACCTTCATATTTTGGTAATAATTTGCTAATAAAATATGGTGCGGATAAAATAACTCCCAAAAATGCAAATGTAGGCCAATTTGAACCTCCACTTGCAGCCGGTAGATCAACTGCTCCACTTGCGGTGACTGCTTCATTCCATGCCAAGGATTTCGTGTTGTTAATACCTTTGAAACCCACCAGGCTTTTCAATTTTCTATACAACCAATTTAACAGCCTAAATAAATTAATGGAGTACCAAATTTGACCGAAGACATTCCTTAAGCGACCGAAATTTTCCGCTACGCTTAGGACAGCTCTAAATGAACTCGTCATCGCGAAGAACGTATTATCTAGCATCATTGAAATGCTGCTGAAGGCTCGTACTATGTTTTCAACGTTTGCAAATGTGCTTCTAGACCGTTCTTCTGCGAACTGTATAAACCTAAAACAGATTCAGTTTAAATTGTGGAGAGTAAAATTAAATCACAGTTCAAAAAACCTTTCTTCGGCAATGTCTCTGCTACCAAAGTTTCCATACGACGAGCCGTAGCTGCCATAACCCCCGTATGTACCGTAGCTTCCATAACTATTATAAGGCGATGAATATAAAGAACTTCTGTATGGTAAGCTATTGTAACTTCCATAGCCAAAACCACCTAGTCCTACATTTAATATCAGTGGGAGTTTTAAATACAATAAATTAGATCATACCCGAGTACGGTGATAATGAGCTACCATAATTATTTAGTCCGTAAGAGTTTTGTGGCGGTCTTGGGGGCAGTGAAGGTACGCTTCTCCTCGGCGTAGAAATCGTTTGAGGAATAGCAGGGCTCGTACTTCTCAAAACGTTTGCGTTGTTCTGTAACACAGTGTTCTCCCATGGTTTTAAAGGAGCAGACATTGTTAAGAGTTTTTATAAATAAATTATGAAACCATTAAGTGAAATGACGGACTCAATTGACGTATTATTTGTGCACTTCTTTGTATTTGTCATTTATTTCAATAAACAAATTATGCGCAGTCCTGCCAATCCAAATTTACAATCGATTGTTTTCCTTTGAAATGTAGCATAAAATGCGATTTCTTGTTCAATCTTCAACTCGAGACATTGCATCAAACATTTTAATGCAAATCCCTTACATACGATACTTAGAAATGTTTAAACAAGACTATACTTTTCTCATCATAATCATGTCATAAGAGAACAGAGACTTTTCTACTTCACAGTTAACAGCACTGAAGACACATATTTTAAGGAAGGACCTGTTAAATTATTGCAAACAGAAAAGTAATTAGTGGCTATTCTTTCTTAAATTAAAAGTTACAGCTTCATTTTTTAGATTAATTACGCATTGAAGAACCGAGGAAGAGAAGAGAGCACCACCGACTTCTGCTTTTATTAAAATGGCACAGATCGGAGAACCTTTAACACTTTCAAGAGACATCAAGCGATCGATTGAACTTCTCGAGAAACTACAGAAAAACGGCGAGGTCCCCGCCACGAAGCTGGCAGCACTGCAGAAAGTCTTGCAGAGCGACTTCTTAAACGCGGTTCGTGAGGTGTACGAGCACGTATATGAAACGGTCGACATACAAGGTTCCCAAGACGTAAGGGCTTCGGCTACAGCGAAGGCGACGGTTGCGGCGTTCGCTGCGAGCGAAGGCCATGCTCACCCTAGGGTCGTCGAATTGCCCAAAACCGAAGAGGGGCTCGGGTTTAACGTTATGGGGGGAAAGGAACAAAACTCCCCTATATACATTTCTAGGATTATTCCGGGCGGTGTTGCGGATAGGCACGGTGGTTTGAAACGGGGCGATCAACTGCTCAGCGTCAACGGTGTTTCTGTTGAGGGGGAAAACCACGAGAAAGCGGTGGAGCTTCTCAAGCAGGCCCACGGCTCTGTTAAGTTGGTGGTTAGGTACACTCCGAAAGTCTTGGAGGAAATGGAAATGCGCTTTGATAAGCAACGTGCTAGAAGACGGCAGCAATATAACTAAATGTATTCTCGTGTATTTAAATGTTGTGGGCTATATTTGCATGATTTTTAGCTTACCCTGAAGCCGAATATGATATTTAACTCATTCTATTTATGTAAGATCGCTGGATGTGCTGTAAGTACAGAAAATGACATGTTCAAGTGTATTTGGGATGTTCATTAATATACAGAGTGTTTACAAAAATTGTATAGGTACAAATTGTTGTATAGTTGACTGATGACCCTTTGGAATTATGAGCCAACTTATGTATTATTTGTTTGTGCTTTTCTGGCAGTTTTAACATGTTAAATTTGGTTGTAGTGATTAAAACTACTAATTGTTTGATATTTTTGAATGAACAAAAGATTTTTAAGCAGGAGACTGAAGTTTGTATCAGTACAATTTATTGTACGTGCTATAAAAGATTAATATGTTACTTAAACACAGGTTTATATCATTTAAGTTATTGTAGAAATAAATATCGTCTTAGAGTAAAAATTTATTTAACTTAGGAATAGGCGCTTTAATTTGAAGCATTTGAAGTTTCTGGCAGGTCCACCAACATATCAAGAACGATTGAGTTTTTGTGGAACGCTCAGCAAAGGTAACAAATAATTATCATTACGCGTACTGATGATTTATATAATATTTTTTTTAGTAGCCAAACATCGTGTGCGGTGAATGATAATTGAAAAACAGAAACATTTCAAAATCCTAATTAGAGAAAAACTAAGCCCTTGTTAATTGAACGCTTTATATGTATTAGCGCTAAACGATTGAACGCAGCTGATGAATGACATGTCTTTCCTACTGCAATGTCAGGTCAAAAAGCGATCGTAAGATGTCGCTATTTTATCTGTTCAATGACATATCAGTTATGCCAACTGTGTGATCAATTAGGTTTAAATTTCGTTAATTCCGTATTATTAAAAACGAAAATGCCAGAGTCCGCCGACAATTACTCCACAGAAATAATAAACGGCAAAAATATTAGGACAATAAAGTGTAAATTTTGCAATTCAGTGATTCTATCACCTTCAACTGCCACATTTACGATTTTTGAGGTTAGGATCACTCCAATGTATTTATTTTTTTTATCGCACAATACAACTAATGTGCGCCCCTTTTCGTTTCAGTTCGATTTGCCACTGATTACACAAAAGAAAGACGCTTACAACATAGACACAGAGAAAGTATCGTCCTTCTGGAAGGTGAACGACATGTTCGTGTTTCAAAACGTGGGGTTCTCGAACACGGTGGAGAATATGAAGTATCTGACTTGCGCTGACTGTGAAGCTGGCCCCATTGGATACCACGATTTATCTAGCAAGAACAGTTACGTCGCCTTAGCCAGAGTGGAACATGTATAATTTAGATTTAAGATCATTAGCTTATCTGCAGGGTGCACCTTTAATTTGTGTATTTAAGTACTAAAAGACCCTCAACTGGTAAGAAGGCACGGAATTCAACGTCATTTTATTGCAATATTCTTAAACTGTAATGAAGTTCTTGAACATTTCCTTTCATTAAGCAGTACAAAGCATGGAAGAAGCACATGAGGTGCATTCGCGAATTGTAGAAAATGTAGAAAGAGCTAAAAGTTGTAGGAATTTTTCTTTTTGTAAAAATGCGTTCACTTTTGAAATATTTGACTTGGTTTTATTTAAAATCTTTTACTGTTCAGGAGATTTCCATATGCCCTTTAGTCAACCTGTTTGTTTACTGATTTTTTTTTTGAAATTGTTTCAAATGAAATGTGTAATGAAACGAAAAACAACTAAATGACACTATTTTCATTTAAAACGCAGAAATGTTCTTGAACATTGTAGAAAGAGAAATGTAAGAACTTTTTTTTTGATATTATGACATTCTAGTGCTAGTTGAGGGTTCAATGCCAGTCGAATTAACAACTTATGTGATATGTCTGCTTCGTTGTATTATCAGAATGTTATTTTCTTTTCTTTTTTTTTTTTTGAGTGAATGTATACATTTATAATATAATATACTTTGACATATTAAGCAATCAAATTAATTTTGCAAATATCTTCCTTTACTTATGTTGAGGGATGAAACAGAGCTAGAGCGAATTTTAATCATTAAAATTAAAGAAACGTAATATTTAACTTTTAAAGGTTTCGTCATGAATTAGTCTGAAGTTTAAATAGAACAGAACGCATAAATGAAACAGCAAACTTAAAAAAAAACATATTATTTACATAAAAGTAGGTATGTATAAAAATACTGAATAAGAGTTACAAAAATAGAATAAAATAATTTAATATCATAGAGAGGAACACGTACGCAGGCTGATTATTAATTTCATTCAAAATCATCAATCAGATGTAGTAAGGCAAGTAAGGCGTCAGTCATTTTGGATAAAAACCACACATTGATAAGTAGTTTTGATTTGAATTGATAATTCAAGTTGTAATGAAATGGATAAGATAGTATTCGAGTGAGCGAAATGCAATATTTTGAGACTAGATTGTTCGTTTCATTATTGCTACACTTTTCTTTTCAATATTAATTAATTCAAAATAATGGCAGTGAAAAATTTATCGCGGGGAGGAATAGTTTGATGTTGGAGCTTAATAATAATCAGTCTGCGTAGTTTGCTATGTCAGGGTAGTTTACTTTTTAATATTCGCGGCGCGTTTACTTTTCAGCCACATGTACGCCCCAAACAAAGACGTGGCGGTCAAGAGAGAGATCAGGAGCACAGAAGATACTAAGAATCCTTGCACAGACATACATATACCTTCACTATCTTTAATATTTATTATGGCCTCTCCATTGCTTAAGTCTTCGGGCAATAAAACTTTCAGAATTCTGCGTATTCTAGTGGGTTCCCCCAAGGTGTTGTTGTTGTTGTTCAAGTCACGTCGTCTACGTCGCCCCGGCTCCAATTTCTGGTTGGGGTCCGGACAGACTTCGCAGTCGGTTTTGCAAAGTTCCACGTTGCACTCGATCATCAGTTCCATGATGTCCGGAAACTTGAACGCGTTGAAGAACGCGTAGGCTATGATTGAAGCGCCCGTGTTGCCCGTGTCTCTGGTCTTCTGGAAGGCGCCGAATAGCTTGGGTTTTAACACGCACCCGTTATTATCGGTGAGTGCCACCTCGTTATCTCCAGAGTCATCAACCGCCTTGCATTCTTTAACTTGAATGTCAAATCCTGGATCGCCGGTGACGGAAACGACCAGGGTCATTTGCTCTCCTATTTTAACAAGCCCAGTCGCAGTCGGTGCGAATGGACCTTTGCCCAATTGAATGTCCAGGCGGGCTACGGCGGTGTCCCCACTGAAAGTAACGATCTCTTGGGTTAACATGCCTACGTTCAGGGAGACGCTGAGGGCCTTGCTCAAGTTCCCTTCCCAAAGGCAGCGAACGGATCTAATCGTATCCCACACCTCCTGGATGCCGATTTCGTTCTGCAAGACTAGAATGTTTTCTAAATAAGACATACCCTGTGTATCGAACGCGTTCACAAACTCTGTGCCGCACGAGTTCAGGCTGACCGTAAAGGTATACTTGGTCAAGCCGGTGTTGGGGTTGACGTATCTACACTCGGGCTGATTATAAAAGCCCTTCGAGTAGATGACGCCGTCGAATTGCCGATTGAATTCTATGTTAATCGTCATCATGTCTTTGGCACATTCGACGTCTATGGCGTGTATGTGGGGAGGGTGACGCAGGTCATCACTAGAGGGTTGCGGCGTGGGTTCAAACCCACGATCCACCGGTTCGCTGGGGGCTGACGTGTAAGGCGGGGAAGTCTTCACTTCTTCCGTTGGGGTTTCCGGAGGACTAGTTTCATATTTATCGGTTGGACTAGGTGGAGTGCGATCCGGGAATGGCGTGAACGTTTGCGTTTCCGGTGGACTTGAAGGGAAGGTAAAAGGTGGATTCGAGGGGAAGGGGGCGTAAGTGACCGGTGGTTGTTCTGATGGTTCTTTCGTTAAAGGAGGAAGTGAGGTAGGGGGGCCGGTAGGGAAAGGCGAGGGGGCGTAAGTTGGAGACTCCGTCTCTATTGCCGGTGGATACGTCGCTGGAGGAAATGATACGGGGGGAAAGACTTCCGGGGGTTGTGAAGAAGTGTAACCTGGTAGACTGGGAATGGGAATGGGATAAGTTGTTTGCTCCTTGGTGGTCGTAGGCCCCTCGGTCTTCGGGTATTCGGTCGGGCCGGGGAATGGGGGCCGAGGAGATTCGCCCGAAGGGGCGTAACCGTTACTTCCGGGTCCGGGCGGGACGACTTTTGGGGGTGGGCTCGGGTAACTCCCGCCCGTTATCTCGCCGGTTACAGGGGAGGTTACTATGGTGAAGGGTGGCTGCGGTGTTACGCTGCCTCGGGGTGGGTAGCCACCGAAGATGTTGTTTTCGCTTTCGAAATCTGTGGGGCGTTCGAAAGGCCTCGGCTTTTGCGTGTTGCTTGGTGGTAAATATTCGCGGAGAGTGCCCTGGCGAACTATGGAAAAGAAAGAAGTTAATTTGCTTTATGCTAAATATCTAGAAAGCAGGGGGTAGAATAGGAATAGAGTGCCCCATTTATTTTAAAGATTGAAAGCCTGGCAGAATTTATGACTCGTCGCATTTTATAATCTCTTTTTTTAAAATTTTAATAGGTTTTGAATTACCTTTTTTCAACACCTGATTTATTTGACTTTTTCTGCCTCTAACAAGTTCTGATATTAGGACACTCTTTTTCCCTATGGGATTATTTGTGACTGTACGAAATAAATTAATCTGACAACATCAAATAATTTAAGATGCATTGCTCTAGAGCACTTCGAGACTATCTCCATCCCTTGCTATTACATGAGGTTAAAACGAGATGGGAATACTCTGAGAGTACTTTAAGGCAGTCGATTGAAAGTACTATTTCAAGAACAGCCAACATTTGCGTTAATTGAATTGTTCAAAATGTACCTAACTAACAGGTCAAATTGTTTGTATTGAGCTTTTTCTATTTCATGCGTCTAAGGTTCGTTGATTAACATAAGAATTGGTGGTTTTCCAACGTACTTAAGCTTCAAGAAATGTCTCGTCCTTGCCTGAGAATGTGAGATCGTGCAAGGTGCAAGTGCCATTGCGTGTGGATGTGTGGATTATGTTTGTATGTGTTTTTTTTTCTTTGGCAAAATCAGTTCAAGTGTAAAAAAATCTGTTACTGACGTACTTTTTCTACTGTTTTGCGTGTAGACTTCTTGCAACCAACGAAGTATGTTTTGGACCATTTGATCTGCGCTTGTCTGTCGCGTGACTCTCTTGCCTGGATTAAATTTAATTAAAACAAAGAATTAGGTATTAATTAATGTAATTATGTTAATGTATGCGTGCGTTAGTCTCTTGGTGGCCTGTTAAGAAATTAGCGCATTCTTCTCTTACCGGTATTGAAGGCATCTCCGTTAGGGAACGAAGCTTGTGAGATTACTTCCGGCAGCCAATTCATCGCCATTAGGGCGAAGACTGTGAGGGCCACCTTCATTCTGAAATACAAGAAAAAAAAACAATACAAAACGACCTGGAAGCGTACAGTATTAATAAATGGCTCAAGTTCAGTAAGACCCTGTATATTGAATTTTATTTTATTGTTCTTGTATCTATCTACCTCTCGTCAACAAAAATGAAATTAATAAAAAAATACTCCGGAAACATTGCAAATTATTTTTTTCCGCAGGCCAATAGAAATTATAAATAATAGAGTCTCTCAAGGGGACCCTACACGTTGGCTCCGGCATTCGCTCTCTTCTTTGCAATATTTTTAATGACTCACACGATTTTGAAATGATTTTAATTTCGCGCGGGGATATTTCAACAGCGAGCAACCGCAATTAGATTTTCCCACACGTTAAAAATCGATAGCCTGGTAAATATTGCGCAAACCGGTCATTCATTAAGAAGCTGCCGCTTTATTGATTTTGTGCCATGGCACTGCGATCAATACACATTCGCAAACGGCTATTATAATTAGAAAGTTGCGTGTATGCAAACGATTAAGTGCCTCTTAACACGAATTAGGTTCATTCATACTTTACACATTGTATTTTCCTTCTCGTAAAGCTCAGGCAATAATTTTCGTGGAAAATAATAAAAAAAAGAACATTTTGGAGATGTGTGGGACTAAGATGAGAGAGAATCTTCATTGTCAGTAACTAAAATAATTAAAACGTTTTTTTTTCTACCTTCCTCTGTTGGGATTGGGATTTGTTCGGGGGTTCCACCCACTACGTCATCGACTGATTAGTGTTTGCTTCAAGGTTGCTGAATTTTGCGTCATTAAAGTGATTAGTAAACGTAAAGGAATGTGCCGGAATGTAATCAGAGCGTAATAGAATTATATAATAATTCGCTGTGACTCGGAACGTGTAGGTACACTGAAAACGGAAGAACTTGACCTCGATGCCTCTTTATTTGCCGTGGAACTGGGGAATCTATGCGGAAGTACGCCCGGCCTTCCTTAATTCGTTCAATAAACCCCGTTTCCGATCTCATCATCTAAAAGTTAGTTTGGTGATTTGGTGACATTTTAGATTTGAACAAAAAAAGAGAAACGATTTTTTTTCCCTCAAAACTCAGCTTTAAAACCAAGTTAACAAATAATTCTATATGTTTTCAAATTTCAAAAATAAAAGACAATAATTCACCAAAAGTATTAAAAAAACTAACGAAGTTATTAAACGATAGTGATACGTAGAACATTTTTCTCTAATTTTGAGTGTATTTGTCACTCATCACACAATTTTAGGTCGAAAAATAGCCGCAAGATGTCGCTACCTAACCTACCATAAATAGAATAAAACACAGAATTCATTAGTTTTGCATTTTGTAAGATATACCTACCTAATACAATAGATCTTAGAGCAGAGAGAATCTGTGTATGTTTAAAAAAAATACGATGAGATAGTTATTTAGAACAGACTGCCTTTAATAAAATAAAATAATACCTACACATACCGGTCGTTGCTGTAAAGTGTGAACATCTAGGCAATGCAAACTAACGTCATACTACCTCACTATCTCTGTTGTTTGTTCTCATTGAATGCCTATTATGATCGCAGTTTGATTCAACAACCGGTATAGTATTAGCTTATAAAATTGTGTAGCTTTGCTCCTATTTATGTATAAATCGAGGGCATTTTTATCGAGTTCATGAACATACCATCTGTTCGGAGACTTCTTATTCGTATTAAAGCCTATTAGATAAAGTAATTATTAATTATCGTACGTATGCGAACATACTTTAATTGTTTCACCATTTAAGGAATTGAATCGGACGCCGCGCGCCGCTGCCTTGCATAACCGAACGCAATTTCAGGAATTAATTAAATATTTTGCGTTTTTTCAGGCGGCGACGGTTGCGTAGGCGAAGGCATGTGAGAGAATGAAGAAACCGTATTATAATTCGCATTGTTTAAGCCGCGTTGTTGGTGAATGTGTTAATTAAACATTTCACTTTCTTGCACCGCCGCCGCTGCAGGCAGCCTACGTATTAGCAAACACCGGATTATTTATTTAGCGCTTCGGACGAGAGCGTATTTTATGGTTCACGAGTAGTTGTTAGGTCACATTTCAATATATTTTTATATACACACTTTTATTTGATTAACAGTAAGTAACTTTCTTTCAAACGTTAATTAGGCTTAGGTCATTAGGTGTAGCAGGCGACTATAGATTCTAAAGTCCATGGTATTTTAACGTTAATTAGGCTTAGGTTATTAGGTGTAGCAGGCGACTACAGATTGTAAAGTCCATGGTATCTAACGTTATAGGCTTAGGTCATTAAGTGTAGCAGGCGACTATAGATTGTAAAGTCCATGGTATTTAAATTCACGCATTAGACATGGACAATCTATAGTCGCGATTTAAACACCATGGACTTTAAAATCTACAGTCGCCTACCACGCCTACGCCCAATGAAAAAAAAAAGAAGAGAAACAGATCAGTAAGAAGGAAATCCTGTTAGACAAAGAGAGGCAGAGCTTAGGACGAAACAAAAACAAAATAATTTAAGAAGTTAGGCCTAAAGTGTTTGTTTGGAAAGCGATTTATGCGACAATTTATTTATAAGATTAGAGAATTAGAGCTATTTCCTCTATGACTATGACTAACAGTCCTAAAAATCGCCTGACATTTTGGTGCATGTTTTCAAAAAAAAAAAAAAACACCTAATTATTTCCGTGTTTGCTCTTTTTTCTTCTGCACGTCTCATTAAGTAACACCGGCATCATAAGAGCTGTTAACTCTTATTTAATTGCATCGAGAAAGGATGGATGCAAGTGCTCGGCTATTTATTCCGAGCGTACCGTATGGCCGGTCGTATGGCATTTGAAAGTGAAAACCGGTTAACGATTGATGTTTGCCAACGCGTTAGTTGTTACCTACTCATTGTAAAAGAGCGGAGTCGGTCAATTGAACGACCTTTCGGTCGTGCTTTATTGGAGAGTCGGTTCGCTTTCTTAGATCTGGTTGGAGAGTGTACCGAATTGTTTGTTGTCTTCTTAAGACGAACGACGCGTGCGGAGAAGGCTTGTTCATGTATTACACTGATTACACGCATTTGTTTTGTCATGATTGGCCAAGAAGATATTAAAAAATTGCAGAAATGTGACAGAGACAAGTTACCACCAAGTGAACTTGACTCCACCACGAAAATATTCGGTTCTTGCTGAAACGCCATTTGTTTCCAGAAAAAACAAAACTATTTTTATTTTTATAAGGCATCTGATGTGTCAAAAATTAGGCGTTTACGATAATTGAAGCGGTACTTGGATCGGGATAGAAAAGTAAGATGGAACGAATGCGTTTAACGCAAGTAAGAGTGAGAGAAGAGATTAACCGGTATATACCGCTCCAAACATCGTAAACGCCTAATAAATACGTCAAGACCACTTCGGCGCCAAATTTGAAAAAAAGAAAACACCAGATATAAGAGCGACGGAGACTTTTACAGTTCTGTTTCGTTTTTATTCAGTTCGTACAACAATCAATTAATAAAAAAGATATTTTTTTGTACATATCAAGATTCAATGAACTAAAATTATTGAAAAATGCGACAGAAATGCAACCAAACATTACAAATTTCATTCTGACAAACTTTTACGATCACACGCTATAGCTAATTCAATATGGTGTCCACAGATGGATGAGACGGTGAGAACTTTTTTTTTTGAAGACAATGTTAAATGTTAAATCTGACCGTAATTTATATGCATTATAAGAGCGATTAACAAAATCGAATTCCTCACTTTCACTGACGCTAAAGATGTAAATAAATAGCAGGAATGAGATCTAATCTCGTTCGGACAAATTACTCACAAAAGGTTACACAAATTACACAGTCTAGGCCGTTTCTTGCATAAACGAGGAGGAGTAAAATCATATGATACAGCTTTCGCTAAATCATAAGAAACCTTGCAGTATCTTCCATACACTCTCTCACACACACACACATAGATACAAACAACGTGCCTCGTCAAACATTTTTCGCATTTAAAAGTTTAAAAGCATTCTTGCGAATCATATTTGTTACGTAAGGGACATTGTAAATGTAGGTTTGTTAGAAATGCGTGGGCATTACTGATGTGATGGTGATGATGACGAGGATGACAGTTCTGGAACTTGCAATAGCAACGTGAATTACAGAGGAAAAAAAAATGAGAGAATTAAATTGTTGCTAAATGTTGTATTAGTCGGAGTCGTAACAGATCAATGGCTGGGCAAGAATTAATCCAACGCCTACTTCATACAAGCCTGATTCTTTAGGTGGGAGAATTCCACGACTTGAAAATTGATTCATCTGATCACAGATTCACTATTTTAGGATATATTAGTAAATGGAGTGCACCAAATCAAATCAAATAGATCTTCACTGCTCAACACAGAGACGCTTGCGTCGCAGGCCCCGGAAACTAGATAAAACCCTGCCTTCTGATATTCCTACGCGATGACTCAGGCCTGTTTTTGAAGAGGCCGTTGATCAATCCAAAGATTCGGGTTTGAGTTCTGACTTTATTATTAAAAATGACTTGTTTGTATGAGCCGGTGAGGTACAAACGAGCGTGCAACTACTTTCTTGAATAATACACAGCCTATCAGATTATCAGATCAGTAAGAAGCAAATCCTGTTAGACAAAGAGAGACAGAGCTTAGAATAAAACAAAAACAAAAATAATTTAAGAAGTTAGGCCTAAAGTGTTTGTTTGGAGAGCGATTTATGCGACAATTTATTTATAAGATTAGAGAATTAGAGCTATTTCCTCTATGACTATGACTAACAGTCCTAAAAATCGCCTGACCTCTGATATTCCTACGCGATGACTCAGGCCTGTTTTCGAAGAGGGCGTTGATTAATCGAAAGATTCGGGTTCGAGTTCTGACTTTATTATTAAAAATCACTTGTTTGTATGTGCCGGTGGGGTACAAACGAGCGTGCAACTACTTTCTTGAATAATACACAGCCTAGGCTCTAGGTTGTAGTAATAATGGGGAAAGTACAGACGTACACTTTTGGCCGCTAATTATCAGATCGGTAAGAAGCAAATCCTGTTAGACAAAGAGAGGCAGAGCTTAGAACAAAACAAAAACAAAAATAATTTAAGAAGTTAGGGGCCTAAAGTGTTTATTTGGAGAGCGATTTATGCGACAATTTATTTATAAGATTAGAGAATTAGAGCTATTTCTTCTATGACTATGACTAACAGTCCTAAAAATCGCCTGACCTCTGATATTCCTATGCGATGACTCAGGCCTGTTTTCGAAGAGGGCGTTGATTAATCCAAAGATTCGGGTTCGAGTTCTGACTTTATTATTAAAAATGACTTGTTTGTTTGTGTCGGTGGGGTACAAACGACCGTGCAACTACTTTCTTGAATAATACACACCCTATCAGATTATCAGATCAGTAAGAAGCAAATCCTGTTAGACAAAGAGAGGCAGAGCTTAGAACAAAACAAAAACAAAAATAATTTAAGAAGTTAGGGGCCTAAAGTGTTTATTTGGAGAGCGATTTATGCGACAATTTATTTATAAGATTAGAGAATTAGAGCTATTTCTTCTATGACTATGACTAACAGTCCTAAAAATCGCCTGACCTCTGATATTCCTACGCGATGACTCAGGCCTGTTTTCGAAGAGGGCGTTGATTAATCCAAAGATTCGGGTTCGAGTTCTGACTTTATTATTAAAAATGACTTGTTTGTATGTGTCGGTGGGGTACAAACGAGCGTGCAACTACTTTCTTGAATAATACACAGCCTAGGCTCTAGATTGTAGTAATAATGGGGAAAGTACAGACGCACACTTTTGGCCGCTAATTATCTCATCTCACATAATTAACTCACCTTTACGTCTAACGTCGTAAACTTTAATGGCTTAAGGTTCGAGCTCGCGCGCTCCTTATTTGTCCCACTTTTGTTCTTCTTGCCAAGTACCTCCTCCTCTAAGCATTTTGCGTTTTGATATTTTCCCGTGTGTTTGTTCGTGATGTCACATATCATTATAGTATTTCAATGAAGAGGATTACGATTTGCACAGCTCTTCAGCGCCGGTCGGAGAAAGTTCCGGACAATGCGTTCCTTTATTTATTTATTTATTTAATACACGTCGGCAGGCAAAGATTTTCTTGTTCAATTTAATTTAACTTTTACTTATTTAAACGGTCATCATCATAGTATGTGTATATATTGATTTGTTCCATTAAATTTCTTCGGAGGAATGGCGCGCGATTTTGTTTGAGGAAAGCGCGCTCGTTAGTTTAATTTATTTAATTCTACAGAGTCTTCATAATTGATTGTATTATCCCACGTGATCGCGTTCAGCCTGGTAATTAGACAGCCAACAATACACATGATTGACAGGCCTGCAGCATCGTTAAATGTTACAATGTAATAGCGTTTTCGATATCTTCATCTCATTTTATTCCACGAGGTTAAAACGAGATGAAAATGCACTCAGTGCACCAATCGAAAGCTCTGAAACTCTTAGGTTTTGGCACTTTGTGGTCACGTGGGATGCAACAGGATTAAATGGCCGTTGTAATAACAGAAAAACTTAACTTTAATTATTTAAATCGGATTGAAATTTTATTTCACAGTCGACCTTATTAAGCATCCTTCATTAATTTATTCTGTACGTGTTATTAAGAAACTCCGAAAGTGGCAATTATTATGGCGCTTGTATTATTTCGAACGGACAAGTCTTTACATAATATTCTCCTCCGTGAATATAAAGAGGGGGTTTCGTCACTAGGTACTTAATTCGTGAATTACTCAACTAGGTGAAGAATAATAATTATAACCAACTGACAGTTCTCTCGCCGCCGTTCGCAACCGAAAAATAATTTGGTACATAATAAACAATGGTTCAGTTGAGTTTTAGCCTCGAAATCCTTCTGTACATTTCCCATTTACAACAATTTATTGCAACTATTTCTTCGCTCATCACCAACTTGTTAATTCGAAACGTAAAACATTTCTAAATATAGATGTGCAAGACCTTCGGAGCTTCAGCTTCATTTAATTGAGATTTTCATTAAAACTTCTACCTGGCAGAATTCAAGCCAATTCTAGGTTTCGAATTGTTCTTAATCTGAATTATTATTAATTGAAGTTTGTTCTTGTCCGATTTTTTCACTCCTGACGAGGCTATAAATCTATAGCGAAACGTTGAGTGTTTTCCCTTCATAATTCTGTCCGGTTCGAGATTTAAAAAACTTTGTACTTGAATTATTATTATTATTATCCTCTTGTGGCTGGAAGAAAGAATTTTTAGCAAGGATCGCTTTAAATCAAGACGTCTTCTCCTAATTGAAGAACGCAAGCCATCAATCATTCTTGCATCATCAGAGACATTCCTACTCCTATTCCTATTCGAAACGGAGAAATGATCGAAGACAATGCCTCAAGACTTCTTGCTGCTGTCTCTTTATGTGGCAAGCAATCAGGAACACAATATTATTATTTTTTTTTTGTTGCGGGGACTACGATCGTGATCGCCAATCTAATTAGGGTACAAACGCGGCCGTAAATCTAATTCACTTTATGTAACTTTGTTTCTGGTTTTATGGTCTTGCGAAACTCTCACTTTGACATCTGCGGTGAGGTTTAATTTCTCTTAAATCACCGGGGAGCACCGAGAAATTCCGATTTCGCTCATTTCAGGAACACCCTGTATGAAGTAAAATCTCGTCGATTTTTTTTTTTATAAAAGTTTCTGGAAAAGTGGCTTTGCTTTGGGGAGAGTAAGAAGTAGTTGAGGATTGAAGAACGAAAAAGGGACCGAGAGGGTCTATACCTTTTTAGGAGTTTGGTGAAAAACCTTACAGGAATATAAACAGACAAGCAAAGAATACAAAAAGAAAGATGTAGGGGCTTGCTTGAAAGGTTCGAAAAAGTGGAAGAAAAGGCGAACTGGAATGTTAATTTTGATTAAGAAGACGCTTCGTGGAAGCAAACATATGGACAATAATAAAAGAAAAAGACTTGGGAGGTGCTCGCTTGGAAGATCGGAAGAAGACGCCCAAGGATGGGGAGAGCTGGAAAAAAATTGTTGCTGGGCTTCGGAACGTTTTATTTAATTACTTGTTATTTTTTTTTGCGAGAAAAAGGAAAAAGTGCCTCTTGACTGCAGATGAATGAAAAACTCTTCGTGGAAGCAAACGTGTGGAATATAATAAAAGAAGAAGACCTGGGAGGTGCTGGCTTGGAAGGTTTGAAGAAGTTTAAGATTGGAAGAAGAAGCCCAAGGGTGGAGAGAACTGGAAAAGCATTGCTTTAGGGCTTCGGAAGGTTTTATTTAATTTCACGTTCTGTTAACAAAAAAAGTGTCTGTTGAACACAGATGAACTGACGTTTCGTTCTTGATTCAATGGATAAAGCAACAGCGAAACGTCAGGTTCGATATTTAGGTGACTCAGGTCCAAAATGCATTTTATTTTACACACGCCACAAAATTAGAAAACTTTTAGAACGCTTTTTAACTGACGTTTCGCTACGTCGGTTATAATCAGAATATAAAAGAGGAAGATCTAGGCGTTTGCTTGAGAGGTTTAAAGAATTTGGTGCGGAAGGAAAAGCGAACTGGAATGTGAATTTTGATTAAGAAAAAAACGCTTGGTGGAAGCAAACGCATGGAGATAATAAAGGAAGAAGACCTGGGGGGTGCTGGCTTGGAAGGTTTGAAGAAGTTTAAGATCGGAAGAAGCCCAAAGGCGGAGAGAACTGGAAAAGCATTGCTTTAGGGCTTCAGAAGGTTTTATTTAATTTTACGTTTTGCTGACAAAAAAGTGCCTCTTGAACGCAGTTGAACTGACGTTTCGCTCTTAATTCAATGGATTCAAGCAACAGCGAAACGTCAGGTTCCATATTTAGGGCACTTAGGTCCAAAATGCATTTTATTTTACATACCCAACATAATTAGAAAACTTTTAGAACGTTTTTTAACTAACTTTTCGCTACGTCGGTTATAATCAGAATATAAAAGAGGAAGATCTAGACGTTTGCTTGAAAGGTTTGAAGAATTTGATGTGGAAGGAAAAGCGAACTGGAATGTGAATTTTGAAATAAAAAAAAAAAAAAAAACGCTTCGTGGAAGTAAACGCATGAAAATAATAAAGGAAGAAGACCTGGGGGGGTGCTGGCTTGGAAGGTTTGAAGAAGTTTAAGATCGGAAGAAGAAGTCCAAGGGTGAAGAGAACTGAAAAAGAATTACTTTAAAGCTTTAGAACATTTAATTTAATTTCACGTTCTGTTGACAATAAAGTACTTTTTGAACGCAGATGAACTGACGTTTCGTTCTTGATTCAATGGATAAAGCAACAGCGAAACGTCAGGTTCGATATTTAGGTCACTTAAGTCCAAAATGCATTTTATTTTACATACCCAACATAATTAGAACACTTTTAGAACGCTTTTTAACTGACGTTTCGCTACGTCGGTTATAATCAGAATATAAAAGAGGAAGATCTAGGCGTTTGATTAAAAGGTTTGAAAAATTTGATGTGGAAGGAAAAGCGAAATGGAATGTGAATTTTGATTAAGAAAAAAAAAAAAAACGCTCGGTTGAAGCAAACGCATGGAAATAATAAAGGAAGAAGACCTGGGGGGGGTGCTGGCTTGGAAGGTTTGAAGAAGTTTAAGATCGGAAGAAGAAGTCCAAGGGTCGAGAGAATTGGAAAAGCATTGTTTTAGGGCCTCAGAAGGTTTTAGTTAATTTCACATTCTGTTAACAAAAAAGTACTTCTTGAAAGCAGTTGAACTGACGTTTAGTTTTTGATTCAATGGATTCAAGCAACAGCGAAACGTTGGGTTCGATATTTAGGTCAAAAATACATTTTATTTTACACACGCCACAAGATTAGGCAAGTTTTAGAACGCTTTTTTGGTGACGTTTCGCCACGTCTCCATCGGTTGACAGTTTATTTACCATTTTATTTATTATTACTTATTTTTTATATGTTAAAATGCATTTAATTCACGCCTGCATTTATAGGAGGATAAAAAATGCATAAATACATTTGATCCATGAGCATTACCTGATGATACTCATTGTTATCCGATTGTATTTTTAATTTTGATAATTTTTTACTTAACAAGCTCTACGCCAAAAACAGAATCGCTTAGTTCAATCTTGAAATTAATATTTTGATATTCAACATCACCCCCGCCCCCCTGCCCATCATATACCTTTAGATCTAAATTAATTAATTTTCTATTTCAGTAATAAAAAAATAATATTTTTTAAAAAAGCGTACATACAACATTAGCATTCACACTTTACCATGAATCTTCATTTAAAATTTGTTTCTCTTTTCCTTTTAATTTTAAGTTAGTCGCAGAATGCAAGAACACAAAAAAAATCACACACACAAACACACGAATACGACACTCTTACCTTCTGCTGGTAATCCCAAAAAAAAACAACAAACCAAAAACTACAGCACAAGTGTACATAAACTAAACTAAATGTAATGCTCATCTCACTTCCCTTTTATATGCACATGAGAGCAGATGATTTTCTACCACTCCAAACAAAGCGTTGGCACTTTCCTCTTCAAACGGAGATGAGCTTTATGTTGGTCAACATCATTGGTACAGAGAGAGTACCTTGTGACAGGGAATTTAATAAAGCCGGGCGCTTTTTTTTTCAGCAATCTGCAATCCTGTCAAATTTGAATGCGACTCCTGCAATTCACTCTCATAACAGTGTCATTGAATTAACAACACGTTCGATGATGTGCAATGCAATGTAATTAAAATACGAACGTAACATTTGAGCGTTATTAAGAAACAGCTAAAATTAGTTCGTTTAGATCGAGGCGGCGTAAAATAAGTTATTGTTTTCGTATGACATTTACGAATGCCTGTCTCAAGGGACACATCCTGTATAGCATACGTATATCAAGAAGAAGAGTATTATTAATTGGACGTGGCTTTTATTCTTGTATCAAGTCATAAATCGAAGCGACTCGTTTCCGATGACCTTAATTTGGATGTGCTGAAATTATTATTTGAATTTGTTCATCGTCAGCGACTTAACAAAAGGTCAGGTCCTGTTAATTAGCAGAAGTAAAATTTTATTAAGAAGAAGAAGAAGAAAAAAAAAGCGCACATTAATTAGGATGTTTTTTTTTTTAAATTTTGTTTATTGCTTGCCTTGACTTTTTTTTCGTGTCTTTATTTAAGATCGAATGCTTTTTTTCTGTTTCCTTAATACTTATTTGCAAAGAAGACACTCTACAGTGTGTTTATATTTATATTGCACAGAATTGGAATCGTAGGTGTTTATAAAGCGTTTATTTAAGATCCAAAGCCTTTTTCTATTTGATTAATATTTGCAAAAAAAAAACACTCTACAGTGTGTTTATATTTATAGTGCGCAGAGTTGGAATCGTAAGTGTTTATAAAACGTTTTCATTTTGTATCGTCATCTTTTATTTTCCGAATGCTTTTAATGAAGAAGAATATTGAATCAAACTTTTAGGATTGATTGAAAGCTTTGAGTGACATAAAACAGCGAGTGAATTTATTTGGAATGTCAAATAGAATCGTCTTGCTTTATTTTCTAATTTTTATAATAAAACATTTCCTGTACCGTACGTATACAGGTGTCCTGCGTTGAATAAAATCTTTTCAAATGGTACTTCCGTTACGATCCGCTCTTTTTGCTACAGGGTGTCCTGAGATGAACAAAATCCTTTTTTAAGAGGTTAGGTTTTCCACGCTGTTGCAGGGCCTAAACCAGGCGAAGTTGCTCTGCATCAATTTTTATTCAAGATGTTCACATTCATTGAAAATGCTTTTTAAAAAGCGTGCAAATAAAAATAAAAATTGATGCAGAGCTACATTGCCATTTTCCTCGCTTAAAGTCCTTTCTAATTATACTTCCGACGAGGTAAAAATTTGCAAATTGATTGTAAAAAATTGACGAATTTTGTCAAAATTAATTAGTAAAGAAAAAGGGCCATCAACTGACGATTGAAAAAGTAAAATAAAGTCGAATTAAAAACGGCGATCAATTGACGGGATTTAAATGTAAAAAGGAAAGAAGAACAAAAGAAAATGATGAATTGACAGTCAAAGAAATCAAATATTTTTAAAAACAATCCCAATCGAATGAAATAAAAAACAAAAGACGATCGTCGATTTCGTCGATGAATTACGAACAAAAAGAAAAATTCAACCGACGAATTTTACCGCAATTAAAAATTGTAAATATTAAGAATGAAGTTGATTCTTTTTCACTCCTGACGAAGCTATTAATCGACAGAGAAACGTTGAGTGTTTTTCCCATCATAATTCCGCCCGGTTCAAGATTAAAAATAAAAAAAAACTTTTCACGTAAATATTAAAGAAAGAAAAAGACGATCAGTTAATAATTGGGAAATAAATTCAAGTCAAATCGAATACAAAGAAAAAACAAAAATAAAATAAACTTAAATCGAGTGAAAGGGCTATCAATTGACGATTAAAAAAGTAAAATAAAATCGAATTAAAACGGCGATCGATTGACGGGATTTAAATGTATAAACGAAAGAAAAACAAGAGAAGATGATGAATTGACAGTCAAGAAACAAAAGACGATTAGTTGATAATTACAAATATAATCGTGTTAAATAAAATCAAATGAAATAAAAAGAAAAAAGAAATTGATAAAAAGAAAACAAATGAAATCGTTTAAAAGGAAAAAACAGAAGTCGATTTTATTAAAAATTGAAGTAAAATCAAATGAGGACATAATAAAACAAAACACTATCGGTGATAGTCGATGAGGTTAACTAATTAATTAATTAACTAATTAATTAATTAACTAATTAATTAATTAACTAATTAATTAATTAACTAATTAATTAATTAATTAACTAAACATACATTTAACCTTCAATTTTAATTTTGACTGGAGCTTCTGTCATGTATATTATATGCTTAAGTAAAACGATTTGATTTGAAGACTAAAATAAAAATTCTGTAAAACTAACCTAACATAAATCAAACCGAATCAAGAGCATTGCCAAATATTTCTAACCGACAGTTTGAACAAAAGATAATTCAAATACGTATAAAAACATCGATGCGAGAATAAAAAAAAAAAAATAAAACAAAATGATCAGTTTATAAATAATGCAAGAAATAAGATAAAAAGTCAGATAGAAAGAACAGATTGGCACAATTTAGCAAAATTTGTGAGGACGTCGATGGAAATATATATTTTTTCTTATAAGGGATCGATGCTTGGAGAAGGTTGGGAACCCCTGCCCTTAGAGGCTCCTGGTTGCACTGCATCACTATTTTAGGTCTGTTTGTTACTCTGCACCGGTGTACACTAAAGTGTTTGTGTCTCGTTCACTAGTGCAGGATAACAAACAGACCTTTTGCAATGTCTCGTTCTTTCCTACTGAAGAACATCTTTTGAGCTACTGCTTGTGGAAATTCCATTAAGAGAAGCTGGCGGTAATGAGAAATAGACAGCAATAACGATCCTATAAAATCTCTAAAGCCATTGCTTGAGTGAATTCATTTAGTATAAGCGAGAAAAAGGAGTGCAGCAAAATGAGCAAGAAGAACGACCCTGTAAGAAGGACGAAACGTTGATGAATCAAGAACAGACAGGACCAGGAGCTGTTTCATAATAATCGAACTAAAGGAGACTTTAAAATTAAAGTTACATTCTGATAACTAAGTTTAAAGTCTTTTTAACTTCATTCCTCTATTGTTTAATTCGGAGGAGTACTTTGAAATTTTGGCGCTAAAAACAAGCTTTGTCATTGGTCAAACGAGCTTTGTCATTGGTCAATTCCAGCCTACTACAATTAAAAAAGAAAAAAAAATGGAATGTAGTTTCATATTAATTTAAAGACGTCATAAAATTTCAAAGTTCCAAAATTCCAGCAAGAATCAGAAAGGAACTATTTTTGTTCGGGTCTTAACCACTTCGAAGAGGTCAAGATAGCTCACCCGTAAATTACTTACGGCCCAACATAAATCGCGCTTATTATATAAGAGTGAAAGATAAAATATGGTTGGTGATCGATTTTCGTGAGACGATTCCGAACCGAAGTAACAATCATTGCATCATCCTGTTGTTGTTGTTGCTGTTGGTTGTTGCATTTCGTCTCGCAGGGTTCTAAAAAGAATGCGCACAGCGCGCTTGCCAGAATTTGACATTGACATTATAGGAAAAAAAAGTAAAAGTTCGTTTTCGAAGGTATTACAACAACCTATTGTAGCGTAGGGGATCGTATCTGTAATATTATTAGCTCCTATAAGTGTGAGGTAATAACAACCAAGTCAGAAATTAAGAATCACTATTCAGATATGTAACCGTAACCAGTATGCCAAGGAAACTGTAATATAATTAATGTGAGACATGATACAAAACGTGAACGACAATTTAATGAGTATCAAAGCAAGACTTTTGATTGACAGCTTCTATGCTGCTTCGATAAAAATTAAATTGCAAGTTACTCATAAAATGATCGAGAGAAATTAAGAAGTGAAAAGAAATCAGGTGTATAGTAACATGCGTTTTATTTAGACGAGAGACTGCGAAACTGTCTTGATAAAATACCCATTGCTATACCTACACCACTCGTGTGCGATCATGCTAAAAATAAATATGGTAAAAAATTGGACAACTGAGTCTTAAACAACAACAAATAAACAAAAAGCAAAAATAAAAATAGTTTTCTTTTTAAAGACGACAATGCTTGTACAAAGATAATGAAATTTGGCGAGGAGAACATCCTCCGGTTATAACCACAAAAGGTTCTAAAAAGTGCTTTAATATTGTGATTTGAATTATTTTAGTTTTAAATCATCTAATTCTTACGACAGTTACACAGGATTTATTTTAAAGTTTCTTTATTGTTATGAAAATAAATTAAAGTTATCCGTTCATAATAAATTTCTTTAGTTTAATCTTGATCCTCGTGGGAACCAAAACGGTCAGGTTTCTCGATCATCAGTTTGATTCTCTTTGGTTTTTTCTTTCGTTCAAATTTCGGTTAAAAATCGTCAATATGCCCTTGATTCGATTTGAATTACAATTAATTAGTTCCACGGAATACTTGTCTTCTCGTCTTACCTTCCTCATCGATTGTCTCTTTTTTATTCCTCATTTGACTACATTTAATTTATTTTTTCATATTTTAACAATCGATCGATCTTTGTTTTTTTTTCTTTTATTCATTCCATTTCATTTGATTTGTTTTTGTTTGTTTAACCAAATCAAAGTCAAATCGAGCAGCAAAAGAGAGAAAAAAACAAAAGACGATCAATCCATAGTTAAATGACAAAACAAAAAACAATAAACTATCGGTTAATAATGCCGAAAAGATTTTCGTTTTTTCTTTTATTCGATTTCATTTGATTTGTTTTTATTTTTGTTTATTTAACTACCAGTTGATAACCAAATCGAAATCAAATCGAGTAATAAAAAGAAAAGCAAAAGACGATCAATCGATAATTAAATCAAACAAAAGAAAAAAAATTAAAGTTCATCAATTCACAATCTCAAGAAGACTTTCGTTTCTTCTTCTTTCAGTCGATTTAATTTGATTTGTTTTTGTTTGCTTAACCGAATCAAAATCAAATCGAGCAGTAAAAGAAAGAAAAAACAAAAGACGATCAATCGATAGTTAAATGAAACAAAACAAGAAACAATAAACTATCGGTTGATAATGCCGAAAAGATTTTCGTTTTTTTTTTTATTCCATTTCATTTGATTTGCTTTTATTTTTATTTATTTAACTACCAGTTGATAATCAAACCGAAATCAAGTCGGGTAATAAAAAGAAAAACAAAAGACGATCAATCGATAATTAAATCAAACAAAAGAAAAAAATTAAAGTTCATCAATTCACAATCTCAAGAAGACTTTCGTCTCTCCTTCTTTCAGTCGATTTAATTTGATTTGTTTTTGTTCGTTTAACCGAATCAAAATCAAATCGAGCAGTAAAAGAAAGAAAAAACAAAAGACGATCAATCGATATTTAAATGAAACAAAACAAGAAACAAAAGACTAAAAAGATCTTCGTTTTTTTTATTTCATTTGATTTCATTTGATTTGTTTTTATTTATTTATTTATTTAGGATAAACAGATCAAAATCAAATCGAGTAAAAAAAAGAAAAACAAGAGACGATCAACTGATAAATAAGTCAAACAAAAGAAAGAAAACAAAAGGCTATTAATTGATAATTTCGTTTCTTTTATATTCGAATTCATTTGATTTGTTTTTATTTTATTTAATTTTTTTGACTAATGGTTGATAACCTAATCAAAATCGAATCGAACAAAAGGAAGAAAAACAAAAGACGATCGATCAATCGATAATTAAATTATACAAAAGAAAAAAAAACAAGAAACGAAAGTCTATCAACTGATGAACTCGAAAAGCAAAAGACCATCATCAATTGATAATCTTCTTCTTTTGTTGTTGGTTTTTTTCTCTTTTGTTTGATTTTATTTGAGGTATTTTTTTTCTTCTTTAATTATATCGATTGATCGTTTTTTGTTTTTCGTTCTTTCACTCGACTTGAATTTAATTTACTTTTACACTTGAAACTCGTCCGTCGATCGCAGTTTTCGTTTGCTCTTTCATTTCCTCCGAATCTTGACTTTACATTCTTCTTTTTTTTAATTATCAACTGAGTGTCTTTTTTTAATTTTTAATTTTAGCTATGAAACAATCGATGTATAATTTTTAGTAACCGATCTTTTCAAGGAAAACTAAAGATGACGCATCAGCAACAGTTAGAACACCATCTCTTCGCCAAACGGAAAAACAGTTTCACTCAAATTTTAAAAAAACTAAATCTATTTCAGCGATCATGTAATGCACAATCCTTGATGATGGCTGGAGTCCTTAGACGAAACCACCCACAACTTTGCAGGAGTTGACAAAGCATTTGATTTTCCTTGATCCAACTCTGCAACAGCATGGAGTTCTCGACTAAATTTTAATTTTATCTTAAAAAAATCGATTTATTTTTAATGTCCAGTTATTTTCAAAGAGCAAGAAAACTAAAGTTGATTCATCATTATCATTTAGAGCGCCATCTCTTGACCAAAAGGGAAAACTATTTCAATCGTTTCAAAAGGTGTTTCACCGCTCATTTCAACTTTTAATTTTATCCTCATCTTTTTCGTCGACCTCCTTTGTCTCTATTAAATAAGAAATAAGCTTTCTCTTACAATTGCATGTTTTTTTTTTAAACAAACGAGAGTGTCACGATTTGTATATTAAATTTAGACAAGTTATGGTATAGTAATCGAATATGCAAAGTGAATGTAACTCATACGTTAGGTACGTGGTAATTAGAATGAAAATGGTAATCGGTGGATGGGTCCAGAGGTTAAGGCGAAAGAAAAATCGGTTTTGTTAAGGGGGCGATGTACAGGGTGTCCCATAAAATTTCGTCGGTAGGTACGTAGAAAACAGATTCTAAAATAATTCGTCTGGGGCGTTTATTTAAAACGAAGAAAAGAACAGAGAACCACCGTGTGTTTGTTACCTACAAAAAAAAAAACTCCTTTGTAAAGTTTTGTTTTAATTAGCTTGCGTTACGTAAAAGAGCGAGGCATAATCTCTATCTAATCCAATACTATGTGGGAAAGTTGCCAAATTTAATTTCGTCACACGTTTTTTTCTTTCTTTTTTTAATAAGTATGTAATGCGATTCCCATCACATCGCATTCCTTCGCCCCATTCAATGCAGATCTGATTGCCAAGCCACATAATAATGTTTTTCGGCAATAAATTTGTCATAATTTCTAAAATTACGTTACACGGTGAAACAACAGATGGGGGCGGCGATAGTATTATCTATCACGACGTTTCATGCAAAACTATCTTCTGCTCGTTATCTTTTACGTTAACGTTAATTTATAAAGACGTCCTGCAACGTGTTTGCGTTCGCAGGATAGAAAGTTAAGGAGCACGATCGCGTTTCGAGCTTTCGGAAGTGGAGGAATTTTTTTAACGGTCGCAGTCGATTCGAAAAGAATTATGATTTCGAGGAGGCGATCTAAATGGCAATTAACGAAACTCTTTTACGTAATGCTCTGCTCTGAGAAAATAAATGAACGTTATATACGCCACGAATAAGTAATTAGAAGTATTATTTAACGATTTAATTAACCTCCTCTCATTATAAGTAGGTAGGTAGGTATCTCCGTATCAGAGCCTAAAATGCAAACAAATTATTAATAAAGTTGTGAAACTGGAATATGCTGATGAGAATAAGGAAGTGATTAATTATGTATATTTATAACTTATACACTTCACTTAATTATGCTATAATTTTATTTTGTTGAAACCAACAAATTAGATGAACTACTTGTTTTAAAGACAGGACGTTAGAAAATTTGATACCATCTAGGAAGAAATAGTGTCACGTTTCTTAAGCTCTCCCCTGTACTTATGCCCTGATGTACTAATGATTTCTTTAGATTAAGCTTTGTTTACATATGAGTTTCTTAATTATGTTAATTTTGTCACATTACGTAATACAAAAATACTTAGGTTCGCGTAACTTTACATATTCTAATTCCCGAAGAAGTAAATACTTTCGGCGGGACTCATTAGCATACATCGTAATGAGCAATTAACACATCCGTGTAACAGGAAAAGAAAAAAGAAAAAAAAACGAAGAAGCGCCGAAAACACCGGTTACAATCACTTTTGCAGGCGTCATTAATAATAAGCTTACAAAACGACTTCCAGCCGCTTGACTTCCTGGAGGACACGCCGAATTAGCGACAGTTATGATGAATATTTATACTTACAATTTCTAAACGCGTATATTGTTTTCACTTTTTAGTTACGCTGCAGCAAATTGACATTAAACTTCAATGAACTTGCCTGCCACAACACTCGCCAGTGCAGCAAACGAGTCGAGAATTTTGTGATTCTAGAATTATTCGTTTGGAATGAAGATGCAAAAGTGCAAAAGATCGCAAATTGCAGCAACACTTTCTAGTTTATAACGTCAGAGTAATTAATTCATAATTCATAAAAGCAAGTGCATTTGGATTATGTAGATGTTTATAACTGCAAGAAGTTGTCGCCAGAGTAGCCGAGTGGTTAAAGCGTCTGATCTACTAAACAAAAGATCTGAGGTTCGAACCTGGCAAACGCATCAAAAAAAAAAGTTAAAAATAAAAAACGGGTTTTGTAAACACAAACGACTAATACGGCAAACAGTTGTTAACTCCGATCAAAAATGTTGAAATTTGCATTATTTGTAGTCGATGTCGAAAATAGGTTGGGAATCCCTGATCTGCATCAACTGTAATACTTCTTGCTACAGTCACACGTCATCGGAACGCGTTCGGCACAATACCGCCTCCGCATTGATTTGCAGCATGTAGACGTGGCAACGTCGCTTGGTATACCGGAAACCACGGCCAGCTGAACTGATATGTCATACCCGGCCATTCCAAAGAGCATTGAAATATGTTTTTGGAAAAAATGAAAAGCGGCGACCTTAAATTCAAAACTAGTGCCAAAATTACTGTCATCTTGAAATTTTAGGTTATGAGAAATGTCAATTCATCTTGAAATTTAAGTTGTCACAACGTCGGTGTCGTAACCATGGTAACAAGTAATTAACGAGTATGAGAGGGCGCCAGTTAACACGCTCCATGCCTTGCTTTACTAGAACACATTTTTTAGACGAATTGGACTGGCCGTATATGACATATCAATTCAATTGGCCGTACCGGAAACGATTTTTGAGCGTCGATTGAAATGAAGAAGTTGATCCTTATTTGTCTTTTACAAATATTACGACGTTAAAGCTTTTTTCGATTGGTTGGGCCAATTTTGGTACGTTTAGGCGACGAAAAAGGACGGAAATGCGCTTTGGCGGCGTGCCATCATTTCGCTATTGCGATGTTGTCAACTTAGGAGGGAAAAAGTCGTTACATCTAGGGATAATTTCAAACAAAATGTAAAAAAGGGTTAAATTGCAAAAGCACATTAAAATCTAGGGAATTTTTCAACTTCGTAGTTGAATAATTGAAATTCATGTCCGCTGCCAACTTCAGTACGCTACCAACTTAAAAAGCGTACTGAAGATGGCAGCTTAGCTGCCGAAATACGTACCTACGGATATGAAATTATTGTGGGCGGAGATTAATTTCAATTATTTCTTAAACCACAGTCTCCTTTACTATTTTAGTTCATAGTTGAAACTTTTCAACCTCTTAGTTCGAAAGCACTTAAATATTTTTTGTTTTGACAAAAGTCCTGCAGAAGAACAAAAACAAATGACGATCATACATACACATAGAAGAAAAGAACTCAAAACGAATTCCAGATTTAAACTTAATAATAATTCGAATTTCACGAAAACCCAACAAACAGAAAAAACAAAACACAATAAAGCATCGTAAAGTAGGAAAAGAAAAAACAACAAACAAAAACAAAACACTATCACAATAAAGCATGGTGAAGTAGGAAGAAAAAAAAAACAAATGACGACTGTAATTCTTTGCGAAGGAGAAATGTTTTGATTATTTAAGTTCAGAACGAAAAGGAAAAAAGCAAATTCGTTAATTTCATGATGAAAAACCACAAGGAAAAGCAAACGACGATCGTAACATACAAATACAAAAGGAGAAGAAAATTTAGGAGATCAGCAACAGAAGAAAAGGGAGAACAAACGGACGGAAATATATGAAGATGGAAACAAATGACGATCGCAAGAAAAAATCAAGAAGGGAAATGGAAATGTCTGAGGAAGTATTTCAAACTTAAAAACCAATAAAATATAATATATATATAATAAACAAGAAGTGACGATCACGTTACGTTACTAAAGCGCTAAATTGCATTGCATCTCAATCCAAACGAACTGTTTAATCCACATAGGTATGTTTAACACGGTAATTAACAGCGCTATTTGACGTCATCACTTTCTCTCTTTCGTTTAGATTCGTTTTTAAGTGAAGCTATTTTTATTTGGAGCTAATTTTTTTGTTGGAGTTGGGCTATTTTTTTAAATTAATCATTCCTTCGTTTATTCGTGTTGGCTGCGCTATCTGAGTACGGCTTATTTTTCGTCGTTGAAGCAAAAAGCAAGGCTGTGCGCACGCAGATCAGACTCCGTGAGCGACGCGGACGCAGAACGACCTCTACCGACGAAATCTTGAACCCGTTGTGACAGAGCAACAGCTACACCTAACCTGTCAAGCATACCTTTTTGTTCTACTTAAATAGACTATTTAATTGTGAACAATTTCGCTGCATCATTTGAAGAAGGATAATAAGAGAACAGTTTAAACAGCGACACCCTACGATCGCTTTTTGACCTACTATTGCATTAGGATTATACTTGTTCGAATCGTTTTGCTTTGCAGTGGAACTTCCGAGCTATGCTTCTCCTGGAGAAGCCCCAAATAGGGCTGAAACAGCTGCGCAGAGACTGCTCGAGGGTTTCACTGCAATCAAAAACGATTTGCAACAATTTTTTTTATTATAATAAGTGATTTAATTTTAATAGATTAAATAAATAAATAAATTTCGTGTCACCTTTTGGGACGCAAGTCCATTTATTCGATGAGATCTAACGCGTTAATTTGTATTGTGGCGACTTATGTTTCGATTGGTTATACTTTATAACAATTGTAATGTTTAAGTTAGGTAATAAATTGTTTTATTTACGTCAGCTGTGTTGCATTATTGTCTATCCCTACGCTGAACGCGCAAGTGCACGAAAATCTCCTGGGGGTTTAAGAATGCCACACCGCCACTTCGCAGTGCATCCTTCATTTGGATCAATCTCAGTTTTACTTCGTTTAATGATCCACCCCTTCTCCATCGAGCTGGTATCGGGAAAGCAGTTGAATAAACAACGCGAACTTTAAGTTTTAAGCTTTAATCTTTAAGTGGTCTTAATTATAATGCATATAACACCAGTTTTCTCGATGACATGAAAGAAAGCTGAACATAACATGAAATAAATCGGTATGTTTCAATAAAGAGAAATTTCTCTCGCCCCCTGCCAGACAATACATTACGGTTACGGCGATTTCCTCTCCTCGTACATACAATGCAAGTAGGAAAAAAGACTTTGGAAATAAATCAGGCGACGGATATTATACGGTAACGTGCGGTGCCGTTTTCTACCATTAACCGAAGTCACATACAGCACGAACCGTAAGGTCAAACGAGTTTGCCCCATCTTTGTGTGCTGCGTACTTTCTCCTTCCGTACGAAATAATATAATAATAGTCGACCATCAGACAGATCTTGTTGTCAACTTTTCATTTGCTTTTAGAAAAACAAAAAAAAAAAAACGGAAAGAAATCTATTGCGTGAACGATGATGCAATGGTACCTGTACTACAACAGAGTTCGCGTCGTCACGTTCGTCATATCCTGACCAATAGATTTATTGTTTGTTATAGTCAGCGCGAGGATTAAAAAGTCCCTGCCACGGTGTTCGTCGATGCGATCGCTCGAAATCAGACCACGTGCGACGCGTCGGTACTATTTCATCCTCGCTTTAGTTACAGTATTCCACTTCGAAACTGCTTTTTAATTTAACTATCGCGAAGATGATTATTTCTTCGTGAACTTTTAAGAATGTGCAAGTTGCATTTGAATAAGTATTTTAATCCAGGCCTGAGTAGTTAACCGCTGAGGGTAATAAAAGGATTGCCATAAAAACCAATTTCGAAATGGAATACTATACCTGCACCTTCATTGAAGCATGCAGATGAAATAATAATGTTGCGAATTGGCCTAAATTTGCATTCTGTAATGCAGCCTTCTCTAATTGACGACTAACTTGCATGGTACATTTAAGCATTCGATAATAATTCAAGCAGACGTAACACGCAAGCATCTTCTTCTTCTTCGTCTTCTTCAGAAGGATGTGAGTTTTTAACGTTGAACCTGACTGCCTTGAACAGCTTTTACTTGCGGTGTTATAATTTATCAGACGGATGATGCGCTTAACGAGTATATAAAAATTATGGGTCAAGTTTGTAAACGCAACAAAGCACGTCGTTGTTTATAATAAAACAACAAATCGTTCGTTACGTACTAGGTACTTAGCCATCCGTGCATGCATTCCGTAAAGCAAAATCTTAGTTTATAGGTGAACGCGACCTTTTAAGGACGCTTGTGCAAGAAGGACGATCTCCCCGATAATTTGTTTTAATCGGGCCTTTTATTTAACGTCGTTGTTAAACTTATACACATAAATTTCTTTAATGGTCTAGGTATGAGGATGTTATTACTGCCGCGGCGAAATTGTGAAATAGTAATTGTAGTTAGACGTTTTGAGTACATGGCGAATTCGTGGTGAACGTGGTCGGTTCGTTTTGAACATGCTTTTGATTGCAACTCGGAGATAAGTCGGGTTTTCCCCCGAATTTAAGACCACTCCTGCATGCAACGGGGGAGAAATTAAAAAAAAAAACAACACAACAGGCATTAAAATAATTATACCTAACTATAAAATATCAAAAGTACTTAGTAGATTTATTGCTGTTAAGGACTCACCATTAAATTTAAGATAAAAACAGTTTTGTCGAAATGATTACGCAAATATGACGACGACGTACTCTTTGCAAGTATTTACGTGAATGTCAGTGAATGTTAATTGCTCTGAAATTTATGTTTTACATTCGTGTTTTGTTTTCAAGTAGAAAAGTGAGCGCGATCTTTGAGATTAATTTAACATAGAACAAGCAAATTTCATATTCGTTGAAAGATTGATTAAACAGATTGTATCAAACTACCTCCTTGTTATTTTGCTTTGCACTAATTAATAAGTATATCGTACGGAGATGTACCGGTCGTAGACGTAAAATGGAGTCCTCGTTGAATTTCTATGATCTCAGTTCGCCTCAACAACCGGTATGTAGATATAAGTTTCAGCGGACAAGATATTTATTTAATTCTTTTCGTAAATGCCTCGTTAACATAAACCGATTTAATGACTAAGCTAAATACTTTTCTGTTGCTGCTGGAATTACAGGGTTGCTTAAAAATTCAAAAGTTTCGCAAAAGGCCGCGCACGCATATTCATCGTCGCCTGGTACTTGCGCATTCTTTCTTCAAAATCCGATGATAATCAAAGCATTACGTTCAGCATTCACCAATCATTAAAAAACATGTAAATTTTATTAATCAGAAGGCATTTAAATGGAAGTCGCGCTCAACGACTTCGGAACATGTGTTGCCCGTGATGAGTAAATAACTCAATTATGATTCCTTCTTTCCTTTAGAGCGTCGCTTTTACATTTTGATTTTGCTTAGAGATAAGGTTAAATATGTCAAAGACTGTATAGAAAGTGTCTTTTTAAACTTTACTTCGACCTAGGTTTTAAATAGGCGTGCGGATGTGGATGGCGTATAAAGCAAAAGGAATTTTTGTCGACGTTGGTAATTATTTTTTTTTTATCGTTTAATTGTAGTGGACATCCCTGGGACAACTGTTACAACCCTGTCGGGGGCCTCCTCAGCAAGATTATAGCTCGTAAACTCCCCTGCAATCACATTATCACAAAAGAAATCATATAAGCGTAGCTAAAATATTCTTGGCATTTAAAGATTGTTATTTATTTATTTATTTTTTTAATTTAACAATTCTCCAATTAATTACGTTCATACAAGCGTCTGAAATATCTATACATTTTTACAACTAATTAAAGATTTATCTGCGTCTGCTTAAGGATTCAGTCTTGCGTGTTCTTTAAATATTTTTATGGTTAAATGGCTTCGTCCTCGCGTTTTACGGCTAAAAAGAATTAATTAAAAGAAATAATGATTTGTCACCCCTGACTCACACCTGGTCTCTTTTGCCAATGCTCAATTCTCTCAAGTGCCAAGAAATTCCTCTTCGAAGCGACCGAAGGTTCTTGCGGTCGGTCGATGTTCAGCGAGGTTTCTCTTAATTTATTTCATTCTGAGGCCACTAGAATAAACACCTACATGTTTTCTTTATTCTACGTTAAAAAAAAAATAAAAATAAAAACAAAGATTTCAGGTTAATTCTTCTACTTTGTACTTGCACTCATATACAGGTGTCCCAATTCTAATTAAGTAATATTTAAAAAATGAATTGAAATAACAGATATATACGGGGTGGATCAAGCATGCGGGGCAGATATTCTGAGGGACGATAGTATAGGAAATAGAAGTCGTTTTCGTAATAAAACAATTCTTTATTCTCATAACAAAAGTAAGAAATAAGCCTAGGTGGTAACTCGTGTTAGTAATAAACGTATACCGCGGGGTTGTGAGCAACGGTCCGTCCGCCCATCAACCCTCGCTTTAAATCATTCTACATTGAAACGTAGATTGAGTAGTAACACCCCTTACACAAATACATAAAAATAGTTTACAAACAGTACAAATTTATCTTCACCATCTGAGGTGTTTGTCAATTGTGACCATCCTTAAGAGCAAATCCGTCAGTTTCGATTTGGTCTGAAGGCCGTAGCCCTGTTAGGTCCCCCTCATCGTCGTCACCAGATGATCCAAAATTCCCTTTTCTTTTCCTCCAGAAATTCCGAACCGTATGCCTTTCACGCTGCCGTTGCAACGCCGAATTCACGATCTCACGTCCAGGCTGACCAACGGAAGAGTTCCTGCAAAGCTTGCCATCTTTCCTCGCGAAGAAATCCTCCAGCACCGCGCCGAAGACATCGGCGAAGAAAACCCGATCGTTTTTGCAAATCGGAACATCGAGGGCTGTGATCGTGGATTTGCAGGGTTTGCGAATTTGCAAGGGGGATTCGAGCGCCCCCAAGAAATCAGATAGTTGTTCGTACTGAATGTAGTTGGTGGCGTGGGGGTCGAATCCCCGCCAGGTTTCGAAGAACATGTCGCAGTCGTCTTCCGTAACGCCTTCCTCCTTCGTTTTGGAATAGTGCCAGAGTACGACGGGGATGTACAGGATGGTGACGAGGTAGGTTATGAAAATGAAGGCGAGCAAAAACCCGGTGCCCAAGACGAAACTACCGCAGTTGCCCCTTCCTCCCCCTCCCAGATCACAGTTTTCTTCGTTTGCAATCGCCCCCAGCACACCATCCCAACCTGCCAATGTCATTACCTGCACAGACAAGAAAATTTATGTTCGTTCGCTTCGAGGACGTCCGTCCTACCTGAATTAAAACCAGCACAGACTGCCCGAAAGTTCGGAAATTGAACACGTCGTCCAAAGCGCTTTTCTCTTTGACGTGCATGAAGAACGACATGCCGAACGTGGCAAAGATGAAGGTGATCACGAAAAGCAAGAGGACGATGTTGAAGATTGCGGGAAAGCACGCCGATGTAACGGACAGGAGGCTTCGAATGCTTTTTGCACACCTGACTTGTCGCAACAGGCGGCCGGTTTTAATTACCCGAACTATACGCAGCCACGAGAGGGTTGCGCTGCTTAAATAAACACCATCGGATAGCACCAGTGCTGAAAGAAAATCACCCCCCAGTTTATTTGGGCTCGGTTCAATCTTTAATTTACCTACTGAGCATGCTTAGGAGGACGATGATCAGATCGAACCAGTTCCACGCATCCTTGAAGTAGTGAAGCCGGAAGGCCAACATCTTCAGCAAGCATTCCACGGTGAATATGGCGAGGAAGATGAGCGAGATGTAATCCAAAACGATCCCGAACGATGCGTTCAGTTGATAGTGATCCATGGCCAGGGCCAACATGTTGAGGCCGATGACCAACATGAAAATCATTTCGAACTCCTTGCTTTGCACGGTTTCGTAAAGCTTGGCTTGAAGTTTTGACTGTGCAGCAAGAAACCTCGCAATGTCTTATTAAAAAAAAAAGAGTCATGGGGGAGTACCTTAGGTAGAGGAATTGCTTTCACCGGCGTCCTAAAATCGATTCTCTTTAGGGCGGTGTAATAGTGCTTTTGGTCTGGGGTCATCCAAAATTCCACGTCGCCATTAGCCTTTAATTTGAAAAAAGAAGGGGCAAATTGATTTTGGAAATTATAAAAGAAAAACTTACCTCGCTTCTTTGTTTATTGTAGCTGTTAAGGAGTACCCCAATGAAGAAGGTCAGTGCGAAAAACGCACAGACTATGATAAACGCTTCGAAATACAGGTACATGTAGATGTTCGTTTCGCGAATTGGTTGACGGTGCAGCTAAAAAAAAGCGTACTCAAATTGGTTTGGCAATTTTTAGCAGAACGTCATGGTACCTCTCTGGAGTCGGTGGCGTCGTTCATGATCTGGATCCACCCCTTAAACGTGGCGACTTGCAGCAAGCTGAGGTATGCGTTCCCCAGGTGGTCGAAATTCATGTCTGAGTTCCTCCAAGTGTAATTCTCAGCCAGGCACGCCTCAGAATCTGGTACTACTTCGAAACTGAGCGTGTTTTCGTTCGAATCCACACACTGAAAAGACTTCGGACTCTTCGTTTTGCCGAAATAAACCTGCCGTACGCACCTTAAAGTATTTTCCGGCGAATAACCGCACGCCCAGAATGGCAAACGTCAGCCAAATCATCACGCAGAGAATCAACGCGCAGAAAACGGATGGAATTGCTTTGGTTAACGTGTCAATTACAATCTACAATAACACACTTGTATATCTTCTTGTAAAGAAAAGTTTGTGTGCAGTTAACTTACGTCCATGCCCTTTTTTCTTTGTACGGTGCGCAGGAGCCTCAAGATTCTCACGGTTTTTAAAACGTGTAAGGCCTGCAAGCCGAAGCAAGGCGCGATCAAATGAACCAAACAGCAGACGACCACAGTAAAATCCAGCAGGCACAGTGGCTTGCTGAAATACCCCCACAAACCCAAACCCAGCCACCTCAGCAACATTTCAACGAGAAAACCGACGGCGACGACCACATCTACGTAACACAAGGTGTCTTGTAATTTAGGTCGCTTTTCTAAGTGCACGTCTTCAAGAGTCAACGCCAGGCCGCTGATTACGATCATGACGCCTACGGCGATTTCAAAGTATTTGCTTTCGACGAGTTGGTACACCTTGAAGCGGACACTGCTCCACCGGGGCGATCCCCCCGACTTGCCGTGGCAAAACTCCTCCGGGAAGCAATTCGAAGCACTTTTGTCCTCGGCCTGCGGACGACGGTTCATTTCTGAAATGAAACTTGGGGGTAATTAAAAAAAAATATATATTCTTCTTGCATTTAGGTGATTTAGGAGTACCTTTTACTGTTGGATTCGACGCTGCAGAATCACCTTTGCCTGCTTCATCCTCGGACAGATTGATCAGGTCGTTGCCTTGTTGCTCGTCTGGAAAAGACTGCGTCGTTAAACTAAACAGAACGAACCCATCATTTCATACCGGGCTTGGCATCGTCCGTCGCGGTGGTGTTGAGTTTGTTGATGAGGTTCACGCATACGTATCTCACTTCTAAAAAAAAAAAAGGAAAAGAAAAAGGCAAAACAAAGGAGAAGGATCAACGCAAACCTTTGTCATAGTTACTTAATGGAATGGAGGAACAAAGGGCAAGTCAAAATGAAGGAAGAAAGGAAGGAAGGAAAGAAGACACCGTGCAAATAAAGGCAACGTTGAAGAATCTCAAAAAAGTTTAAGAGGAAGATTATTGAAGCTGGTTAAATAGGAATATTCTAATGAAGATTTGTTGAGAAGTCAAAATGCAGGAAAGAAGAGTCTGGGCAAACGAAGAGAAGGCTGGAGGATTTTAGAAAAGGTTGACCGGAAGATTATCGAAGCTGGTTAAATAGGAAGAATCTAACGAAGAGTTGTTGGGACGTCAAAATGAAGAAAAGAAGATTCTGGGCAAATACAGAGAAGGCTGGAAAATCTTAAAAAAAGATTAAGAGAAGGAGAATTGAAGGTAATTAAAGAGGAAGAGTTGCTGAGAAGTTAAAATCAAGAGTAGAAGATATCTAGCAAATAAAGGAAATGCTGGAGAATCTCAAAGAAGGTCAAGAGGAAGATTGTTAAATAGGAACAATACGATGAGGAGTTGTTGAGGAGTCAAAATGAAGAGAAGAAGACATCGAGCAAATGAAGGAGGAGAATGTTGGGGAATCTCATAACAGGTTAAAAAGGAAGAATATAACGAAGAGTTGTTTAAAGAAGATGAGGAAATTCAGAAGGACAGCATCGCAACTGAATGAGAAGAGAAAAGGGCAGAGGATTAAACAATGAGCAGAAAATGATGAAAACTATGAACAAAAGAGGTAGAATCAAAGTAGGGCTTCAAAACTTTAGGTTACCGAGGGATTTCGTATGTAATGGTTGTATGTTAAGCGTCATCTTGGAAGTGAAAAGAGGGGCGAAGCAAGTTCCATACTTACAGGGAAGCTAAAACGTGAAGAACTTGAATTTTCTGCGAAAGGTAAAGACATATTTAAAAGGGCTAGAGAAGGAATTGAATGGAGAGTAAATTAGAAAGTGAGGAGGGCTTTGTATGGGGCGAAAAAGGGCACTGATGGAGGAAGAAAAAAGCATTTCCATCATTCCATCAGCAATAGTCCTATTTATTTGTTTCGTTTTATGGGACTATTACCTTGTCCTTCAGATGGAACCTTTTCGCCAAACTTCGATTTAATCCACGTTAACCCTCGATTGACGCCTGCGAATGCCTTTCGTACTTTATCATCATCATCCTCACCATCTCGCTCACCATGTTTGGCATTAATTGGTACGACGAAATTGATCAAAACCAACGCCAGGATTAAATTGAATATCTTAAATTGCAAGCTGCTTTGAGATGATTGGGTGATTGGGTACCAAAAGGACCTACCACAAATCTACCAATCAGGACGAGGAAGAAGAAAAACGGCATGCAAGTGCCATCGCCGACCAACATGCAGTCCCACATGGATTCGATCCACTCCCCACATAACACCCTGAAGACCAGCATGAACGAATGAAGAAAATCGGTGAAGTTCCATCTCGGAAGATCGGAATCGGGGAACCTATCCACGTTATCTGCAAACGCAAGAAAATCGAGGGCGCAAGCACGTTTTATTGTTGCGAATTTCACCTATGTAAGACCTCCCGAATAAATGCATCCCTATGGTGGCGGCCACGTACAAAATAATAAGGAAAACGGTCGTCAGACTCATTAAAGCAGGTAGGGTGGCTTCCATGACGCCGAGCATCCAGTTTAACGCGGGCCAAATTTGCAATTGGGCTGATTTTATTAACCTGAGCTAAAATGGGGTGGGCGGTTAGAGTCACTCGAAATATGTACCGTACGGTATGCGAAATTACCAATCTGAATGTCCGTAGAACAGATAAAGTCATGGCACGTCCAAGACTTAGCTCCACGACTGACGCTGACACGACTACAAACTCCAGGACGTTCCAGTTTTCTTGGAAATAGTATTTCGGGTGCGACGCGACGATCTTCAGCGCGACTTCGATTGCAAAAGCAATCGTGAAGAACTGAAGAACAAATTGAAAACCTGAGTTCCTTTTTTTGTTTTTTTTAGAAGACGCGCTTACGTAGTTTGCGCTGTACAGGGTGACCTCTAAATCCTTGCTCATGTCGTGGTGGTACAGCGCCATTAAGAAAACGTCGACGACGATGCACAGGGCCAGAAAGATCACGACGAGACGATTGAATATGACCAGCGAGGTGATGTGCCTAAATTTTTCCCACGGAGACCAACAGTCCCAGACGCAAAGCAAATCTGATTTCGAACTCTTCTGCGTGACGTCGTCGACTTCTGCAAAATAAAAACGAAGAAGTTCTTTGAGGTAATCAGGGGAAGGGGGAGGGGTGGCTTTGAGTTTCACCTGCGGTCTTAAAAGTGTGAAGGTCTGCTTCGATTACTGGCGTTGTTGCATTGGAATCGTCCACGTAAGGGAAACGCCTTTGGGCATCCGAATACTGCACAGAAGAATTTTTTGGAATAATCTTCTGGTTTATATAACAATGTGCAATATCGCATCAATTTATTGTAATGCACAAAGCGTTGTCCAAGTTGAAGGCAGGCCAAGGCATTTCCGGTATCACCAGAAGTGACCATCTTTGAAATCGTTACAAACCCCAAGAATTTTGTACTAAACGTTCCGGTTTCCTTATTTAAATAAATTCCGGTCTTTGATGTGAGCGATGCCGATACAGTCTGGCGATAACGCGTTATTCATTCGAGCGCGGTTTATACTGTACACATGTTGCACAATGATGGGCAATCAAGTACCATATATTAAAGCGCAGTAAAACCGGAAATCTTTTATAACATCGCGAACTGACAGGTGCGTTTGAGTGTTCTTGCGGAGAAGGCGAAAAGTTCAGGTGAGACAATCGTTAGTTAACAAAAAATAATTTCTGTGTGGGTGAATGCTTTAGTGCTCTACGAGTTGTATAGCTCACTGTCCTTTACGTAGTAACACGAATTCGCTATGAACTTGATCTCCTTTTATCGATTACTAAACGGTATTAACCGAAACACTATCAGCAACTTTTACTCGGGCGGTTTTTCGCTAAAGTGAACGCTGTGAACCCCCCATTCTGTGAGTGCCCTGCAAGATTCCATCTTAGGACCTTAACTATTAACTATTATCAAGACAGTTTTTGGAGTTTAACTGAAATTATAATAAAACGTAGAGGCTTACGGTTTTGACCAAACCATGTCCAAAGTACGGATTGTCATCTCCGTTGACTTGACCGCCGTCCTCGACCTTTGGGCCTGCCTCAGTTCTCTGTTATGTAATATTATTAGATAGAAAACTCTACGAATGTATATAACGATTTGTTTACCTCGACTGCCATGGCCTTATCTGCGTCGGTTTTTCTTTTCACCTCGCCATACGTTGTTGTGACGACGGCTAAAATCAGGGCTTGCAGATAGTAAGACCCGAAAAATATCGCAAATACAAAAAACAGCGCTTGCCAAGGCCCTCCCGTCCGCAAAACCTAAAACCATGGTGTTAACAACGTCGCAATCCGGATCTTCATTGGTACGTTACCATGTGGTATAAACTTTCCCAATAATCTTGAAGTAGAAGTCGGAAGGCTGAGAGGGAAGCCCAGCCGAATGTATCGAAGTTCGTATAACCGTAGTTTGGATTCGTTCCGTAACCCCCCAGACAAGTGTACCCTTCCGGACATGATCTGCAAAAGATTTTCATCAATCACGTCCCCTTTAAACGCCCTTAAGTCTTCTGGCTGGCGGACAAGAGTGAAAAAAATTTATTCGTGTGCGCTACCCAAAAGACTTACATGTTCTTTTTCTCTTGCTTACCTTGTCTTTTGGGTACCATTACCCAACCATATCTACTAGATACAAGATACAAGATATGCAAGGGAAAAAAGGATATTACTCTAAGGGTTGATTCAACTTACCCACTACCGGAAGAATTCCCGCACAGGGGGTTTCCATCCAGAAACCAGTTTCCTGAAACAACTAGCGTAATCCCGGATGGATCTGGTCAGGTGCAACTTGAGCTTACTTACTTGAATTGCTGGCGAAGTTCGCCCAGGTCACGTCGGTTAAACGACCCCAGGATCCGTCCCTGGGAAAATGCGCCACGCACTTCTGCGTCAACAAACCCATGAAGTGGAGCAAGCCCCAAAGGGCGAAAGCGAAAACGAAGAAGACCACGAAGACCAACACGCCGGCCAAGTTGTTCAGCGACTGTTTTACGGTGCGATTTATAATCCTCACGTCTGCAATGATAAAAAGGTAGATACCTGTCTAACTGCTGCTGCTAAATATAATGCATACCAGTCAAAAACTTCGTGTGTTCCAGTGCTTCAAGTAATCTAAGCCCTCTCAGTGCAACAAATCCTCCTACGTACGGACCAGTAATAGGTGTAAGCCTAAATGTCAATGTATGGATGTAAGTTATTGCTTTCCCATATTTTCATTTAAACTAAATAGAAGAAGAGAAAGGGCGAGATCCCCCCGCCCCACCCCCGGCCCCCCGCAAACCCATCCGTTTTGCCTTCTTTTCGGATCTTTTATGGTGTAGTTACTTACGCTAGAAGAGTAAGGATGAAATCAAGCCGATTCCAAGGGTCTCTAAAGTAGGTGAAGGGGCGAAGCACGAAACCTCTTGCCGTCACTTTCACGACCACCTCCAACGCGAAAACGAAATTAAGTGCTATTCTAAAATAAATAAATTAAAGCTCGTCCTTTATATCGATAAAAAAAGAAAAAAACTTGCGCTTACAGAATTGTCTGGATCGTGTGAGTTTTGGGCATAATCATGAGAAAGCTCGTGGCGATGATCACGGCGGCGATGAGAAAAGCGAAAAGGGGATGCGTGAGGGTGGCTAACGCCGCACGGCGGAGGGGGTTGAAAGGGCCGAGCAACCAAAGGGCTTCGGTGGCATCGAATCTTAATATGTGGTGGTCCTTGGTGATCACGATGAAAGTCTGGAAGCGAAAAGCGATTCAATCTACGTCTTGATGGATCATTTTCGGGCACCCTTTCTACCTTCCGGTTCTTGTAAAACGGATCGATGTCCTCTAGGGGTTTGTTCACGAGTTCTCGAGGAAGATCCTTGCGGAGCCACGACGGCAACGGCGATTTTTGCTTGAGGGATTCATCAGGTTCGGAATCTTGCCCTTCGTCATGAGGTGAAAGCTGCAGGTCAAATTTTGATTAATCACCAGGCCTTACTTGACTTACATCTTATAAGGCAATCGCTTGATTTGATTTGGTCATTGCGACCTTGAGAATTTGAAAAAAAAAATTAATTCAAAAGCGAAACGAAGTACGTACTTCTTGTTTGGTGTTTGCTTCCGGATCGTTGTGTGTGTTGCTCGTCTTGGACAGGTCTTCAGTTTCAAGTGATTTGGGAGTGAAGGGGCGAAACATGTTCCGTCCTTCGTCTTCGTCTATAGAGTCGCTCTGAAGACAACCAGATAATGCAAAATATGCGAGCGGGCCAATTGAAAGGACGAACGCAAGGTTCAGGCGTTTTTGAAACAATTTTTTTTTGTAAGCTATGACCACTAGGCGGACAAACAAGAGCACGTCGGACACAATTCCGCCCGCTACTTATAACTGATCTTAAAAGCAGTGTATATGAAAAGAAATGAAGAAGTCGTTTCTTGTTCGATGAAATTCCTAAATAAAATAGTTTTTCAACTTTAAACAGACACTGTTAAAATTGTGATGGTGAAACGTTGAGCGTTCTTTCTACCTATTTTAACAGTGTCCGTTTTGTTATGTAAACCACTAAAACTAAATCTTTTATTACTCCACCTAAACGTACTTTTCTACTGTACAAAATTGCACTGGTTCGTACACTAAATATTTTCGGGACAGACTTGTTTTTGCAATGAAACGCCGCGTAAATATTTATTCGGCGTTTCGATAACATAATTAATCGACGGGGGTCAAAATCTTTTAAATAACAATCTTAACTCGGAATAACAAGACTTTACGAGTTTTCGATAGTAATTCGCTGGCCTATTGCTGCGCTAAACTATGATAAACATTCTTGACTTCTTGGCTTTAGTGTATACAGGATGTTGCATGAGATACCGCTGCACAACATATTTAAAGTGGAAGCAAATTGAATTAAACTTACAATCATTTCAATTATAGTGAAGATGTATGATGATGTAATTAATAACGAGACGTGTGTGTATGTGTGGGAGTATTCATGCATACCTGTATTTTACGCTGTATAAACCTGTCTGCACATAACATAACATGCGTATTAAGCGCATCTTGTTAATGTATTCCGAGAAACCGACTTACATTGTTGTTGTTGTTTTACTTTTTGCGTCAATTGGTGTTATCATTAAGACACTCTTCTGACTCACACTCGGTTAGTTAAACGAGTTATCTCAATTCGTCGCTTCCTTCGTCGAAATTATGAACTGCACGCTCGGATAACTTTAAAGAAGCAATTTTAACAATGACTTCCGGTATAAAAAGAAAACGTGTTCACTGCGAATGCACCACAAAAGCATTTTTTATTTTATTATATGTATGTATAACGTATGTACCTAATTCCTTTTGCTAGAATATATGTATTTGCTTGGATGTACATAAAAATTCATTTTTTATTGTATTATATAACGTATATACCTAATTCCTTTTGCAAGTATATATGTATTTTGCTTGGATGTACGTACATAAAAATTTTGTTGTTCAAAACACGTATACGTAAATGTATACACGTTCAAGTTCGAAAATATTTTATAAACGAGTGAAAATATATACAGGTTGTTGCATCAGCGGGATCAATACGATTTACTTTTCGAATAAACCAAATTTGATAGCCGTTGACATTTGCATAAAATGTAAAATGGTTTTATACAACGAACTAAAATAAAATAATGACAGAAAATATTAATTTACTTGACACGAAGTGTCATGTATTGAAGTGACTGAACTAATAAAAACATTGTGCAGTGTAGCTTGCCACTGCAACAAAAAAACTGCGTAACACACTGTATATTTGGAGTAGCATTAAAATCCGTCGTGTACCAGAATGTCTACAATTGTTTTATTACAGGCATACCAATCGATCAATTAATAAATTTGTATAGCCATCTCCTTTTAACGTTCGTGAAACAGCTTTGACTCTTGCAGTCTCGGAGGTCACGTTGTATACTTAAGTCAGATTGAACCGATCGGTTTATACATATACATTCAATTTATTTACCGAAATTACTTGATTAAACAGCGAACAGCAGTTTATTGATAAAATGAGCTTTCAGCTTTTCGTATACAAGTACTCACAGTGTTCAAACAGGCTCAGCTTTTAACGTGGCACCGCTTTTAGCACTGAACGGACGATGTTCCCATTACATTTTCAATTTGCAACACCAAGGTTAGCCCACTTCCATTCGAGGTATCATCATCATCATCAAATAGGTAATTGGTGTAAATTCTTCTTTAGCAACACTGTAACGCAGTTTACGAATTAAATTAATAAGTAACTGCGAGGGCGTGTGGGTGAGCGTTCTCTTTTACTCGTTTTAATTCCAAAAAAAAAAAAACTACTGCAAAAGATTTGTATGTAAGTATTCTTTACTAATACATTTTTTTTAAAATCTTGTCGTCTTCCTTACATTAATGCAAAACGCTTTTTATAGTTTATGGAATATTTTTGCCTTACAGTTTAAAATCAAAACGCTTTTATAAAAATCCCCTGCTTACGAAATGCTGGATGAGGTCTTTAACGCGCCGCACATACAAGTCCTGGTTCTTTATGTCGATGGTAAAGGCTTCGAGGTGGGGCACGCCGGTGTTGGCCAGTTCCAACATGCGAGACACTTCTTCCCTCCCAGAGAAAAAAAACCTGACATTGCCGAAGGCCATCGCCAAACCGAACCGACTACACCTCCTCCAGTGTTCCTCAAGAATCCAATAGGGATAGAGTTTGCTGGGGTCACCCCCCATTTCCCGGATGTTCCCCGACAAGGCCTCATGATACGTCCGCAAATAGAAATCCAATTTGGCCAAAGCGTCTCTGTTTGCGACCGAATAAAAAAAGTGAGACAGATCTAAAGCTGGCGAATTGAGCCGCATCATCTGCCAATCTACGAGCTTGACGTCCTTCAAACTGGTCCCCTGAAACCCCAACCGTATAAGTTATTTCAAATTTCGTTTTTAAATCATAGTTTACCTCGTATTTAAACATGAGATTGTTAAACCAGCAGTCCCCGTGCGTGATTGCCGAATAGTCGTCTGCAAAGTCGTCAACCCCCAGGAGGGTCTTCCCACATAATTCTTCGATGCTTCCCATTTTGGTTGAAACGTGAAGCTCCGACGTGAACGCTTCTTCGGCTGCTCGCCTTGCCAAGCGCGCGAAGACCACGTCCGCCCCCGACGCCCTAAAATACGCGCCCGTGAGGTCATTTAAGTTGTTGCTTAGGTCATTGTATAGTTGGGGGTTTTCGTTCTTCATGGCGTACGAAATGGAATGAAAACGGGCGTACTGCCTGAACACCTTTAGGATATGGTCGTCGTCCATGTCGCCGTCACCCTCTTTACTGTAGGGGGTATATCCTTGGTCTTTCAGGTTTTCCATCATCAGGATTTCCTTGGGGGCTTCACAAGAGCACGCGTAGCATTTGGGCACGGCGTCAAAGACTTCCTGCACGTCGTGGTCGAGTTGGAATTTCTTGAACTGGGGCAGTACGGCTTCGTAGAAGTGGATTTCCCTGGCGAACATGTTGTGGATGATCGGTCTTCTTCCGCAGGGGGCGCTTTTAGCAAACAACTTCAGCGACTTGTTTTCACCAGCGATTTCTATCACATCGTAGCAAGCTACGTAACCGTCCGGGGTTTCTGGGGGTGTTTCGTACTTGATAAATGGGTCGCCCAGGATTCCTTCCGTTTTAATTATCTCCAGCAAGAGTTTCTCGTGGCGGTGATGAAGTCGAGGCGTCGCCATTTCGATTATTAACAACAACGAAATAATAACTTCTTGGGTTTGGACGCCGAGCTTATGCAACTACGCATCTCAGAGTTTGGATTGTTGCCAGGCAGTTTTAATTTATTTAATACATTCCTGAGCGTTCTCCTCAAATACAAACCGGATTAATGTATTAAATGCAGAGAGGAATTATTATAATTATCTTTATTGCCCTTTCATCCCTGTTTCTTTTGTTTTTTTGCAAAGTAATAACGGCCGGCGTGCAACAGCTCCAAAATTTTTCCCAAATCATGGAAAGAGTAAACGCAAATCACGTTTGCTTGTATAAATGAATGATGCAAATCATTCAGAATCAAGGTTACTTAGTCAACGACCTCACTTTTCGATTGTTAGTTACAAAATGAGTTTTTTTTTTGCTTTACCCCATAATGAGTGAGTGAATCAAAATTGCTTTCTTTAATCCACATCGACTGAGATAATCTTATCATATAAAAAAGAATTATCAATCAGAACATACAATAAACATTTGGTTTCCGCGGCGATTGAATCAAACGTCCAAACCCGAGTTCCGCGATTATTTTTGTGGCGTGTTATTGAGAGGAACGTTTGCCTCAAGATGCTAAAATTAGTTTTGAAAGAGAGGGAGAAGGTTTGGATGGCGCCAACAATGCCATGGAAATAGAAACCGACGAAGGCGAAGTACCGGCACGAAGAATGAAACTTTGGGGAATCAAATCCCCTCTTTAACGAAATTTACTTCTACGAAAATATTTTTTATTATTCGGAGTTGCCAAAATTCAAGCTGGAGCGTAACGTGCGATTGCCATACAAGAACGTACCCAGACGCCACTTGATTTCTAACCAAGGAGCATTCAAAAGAAGTTTTCGATTTTCTTTGGACCTTACGGCATTCTCCGTGGTGTAATTGTAAGTGGAGGTATGGTATCTACTTGTAATTAATTCTTTGCGGAAAATGAAATCATCGAACTGGATGTTTTTGGGCTTCCCCAGTTTCTACAAGGCGAACGACTCAGATTACGATCACATTCGGAGGGAATGGCGAACCGAACACGCCTCTCTAACAAGCTTAAAGAAAAACAAAGTTTTAAAAAAAATGACCGTCAAGTTCACGTTGCAACTTGTACGTTTAAATATTTGCTGCTTATCGTTTGGATTCGAGTACATTGAATAGTTTTTGCCAGGCAGTTGTGACATTCCAAAATTTCGAAATCGCGAAATTGCGCTCAAATATAAGAACAACTTAAGATAAGATAAACTTTTAGTTAAATTCGAAAAAAAAAACATGTATTTTCGGGCTTCATAACGTTTTCTCCAAGCAGTACTCCTAATAATTTGATAAAATCGTTTCGTTTACTATGAAAACATAGGTCGTTAATAAATGACTCACGACAACTGTACTTAGACGAGGTGACTGGAGTGGTTTACTGTTTACTTTGCTGTTTCCTTTCAGAGTGGTTTTCAACTTGCTGTGGTGATGGACGACAAAACAAACGACGACGTCTTCTTTGGTCTTTTGCGACGCATAATCGAAGCGGAAGGCTTCACTGGCGACCCCAAAATCACCGTCAGGTCCGGCACGGAAATCGGCGACGGTTTTCTTTCAAACAACAGCGCCGTTGAGATTCAAGGTGAAAACAAGGTTCTGAACCTATTCGTCAAGGCCGCCACGAAGAACGAGGCAATAAGAAGCCAGATCAAATCAGAGAATCTTTTCGGCAGAGAGATCTACTTCTACGAAACGATCTATCCGGCCTTTTTAAAATTCCAAACGGAACGCAACCTGAAGCAACCGTTTGATAGCGTGCTCAAATGTTATTTGTCGTCGAGGGAGGACTTGAACGGCGTTTTGATTTTCGAGAATCTGAAAGAGCGAGGGTACGGCCTTTATAACAGGAAAGTCGAGATGAACAAGCAGGTTGTGACCGCAGCGTTCAAATTGTACGCCAGATTTCACGCAGTGTCATACGCCATGAAAGACCAGGAGCCTTCCCAGTATGCCAAGCTCACTGACAACATGGAAGACATCACTTGGACTTTTTTTAAAACAGCGGGACTTGACGTGGCCTTCCTTCAGTACTGCGAGGAAGTCAAGACATTCTTCGATCCTGTTGAAGATCCTCAAATTTCCAAGCGCATCGAAAACTTACCGGAAACCATCATGACCATGGTGTCGAACATAAGCAAATGTATCGACGATTATTCTGTAATTACCCACGGAGATTCCTGGTGTAACAATTTCCTCTTCAAATACAAGGTGTAGTAGCAATAAAACACGTATAGTGTGTAAAGCGTTTAATTTATTGAACTTTCAGAATGACGAAAATGATTTGGAGGACGTAAAGATATTAGATTGGCAGGTGATGAGGGTGAATGCGCCGGTATTGGACTTGTCTTATTTCTTCTACGCGATAGCAACGAAAACAGACTTGGATAAACTCGATGTGTACCTGAAAACGTACTACGAAACGCTGTCCCGTAACATCACGGAAATGGGAAGCGATCCGGCGAAGCTGTATCCGTACCAGGTGTTCAGAGAACACTGGAAGAAGCTCAGCAAGTTCGGGCTTTTGATGTCGTTCGCCATACAAAAGGCGATTTTAATGGACAGATCAGAAATGCCCAACACGACCGGAACGGTCAATTCCGGAAGAAAGTTCGGGGACGCTTTTAAGTTTCCCGTCATAAGAAAGGAGGACTTGTATAAGAAACGAATCAGGGATATTGTACGTCACTTTGTTGATAATGATTTCATATGAAAAGCAATAAATGGAACGGCGATTCAAGCATAGTGTCATTTATTGAAACCTTAGTTAACACGGTTTTTTATCTTAAAGGGCGAAACGAAATTTTCACCACTATATTCAACCACTATTAGACATGCACCGATTTTGTTCGCAAGTAAATAAATAATGCAGTAAATCAGAAGTATACTTCACGGGTTAGGTTTAGCTGGCGTCCACTCATCCAGGGTCAAGCTTTGTCGAACAGATGTCGCTCTATGTCTGCGGCGGGGTGTCGGTTTTCATCTCGGCAATAAATCGGCTTCTCTTTAATGAGCGGGGCTTTTATACGCCATTTTATTGATAATGGTTTCATATAAATAAAAAAAAGCATTGTATAATTTATTTAAATCTTAGTTAATTCGCATCGACTTCTCTTTCGTAAAAAGTTGGGAGCTTCACAAGCTTGATTGTCGGGAGGCAAACCTCACATTGTTGTGACTTGAAAATTCGTTTCAGAATCGGATCATAATAATCTGCGCGAACTTAAGACCCATAAAATATGAACATGCAGATTAATTTACGGGAAAATGCGATCATTTTATATTATGCATAATTAAATTGATTGACAGCGAGACTTGAAAAGTTCCGTTAATCGAATTTGCATGCTGTATGGTTCACTGAAAACTTCTTATCTTATCGTGTAATACAATTTAGATAATGAAGCCAAGCGCATTTATTTATTAAATACTGCATAATGGGAGGAAATTTTCTGTTTTCCTATTGGTAGATCATGACAACGGAAAACAAAACAGATGATGCCTTCCTCTTGGAGCTTCTGCGACGAGTCGCTAAAATTGAAGGCCTTCCCGACGAAGCCAAAATCGACGTAAAGGATCAATCACGCGCCGGAAACGGTTTCGTCGTAAATTACAGCACCGTCGAAATACAAGCTAAAAACAAAGTTCTGAAATTATTCGCCAAAACAGCAAGCAGAAACGAAAAATTAAGAAGCAGCGCGTGCGCAGATCTACTTTTCGGTAGGGAGATTTATTTTTACGAAACCGTGTACCACAGAATTTTGAAATTCCAATTGGATCGGGGATTCCAGAACGTAAGCAAGTGTTTCCTGACTTCCGCGGAAAGCCCACGCGAAACGCAGATTGTCGAGAACCTGAAGGAACAAGGCTACGTCCAGTTCAACAAGAAACTCGAAATGAACGATCTGACGATCTTGTTCGTCTTCAAGCGGTACGCCCAGTTACATCGTTTGTATCGGTCTCGTTTGCCATGAAAGACCAAGAGCCTCATCCGTACGCCAAGCTCTGTGGAAATCTAAAAGACGTCATTGGAATCTTCTTCGAGAAGAGCGGGATAGATTCGGCTTTCTCGCATTTCAGTGAGGAAGTCAAACAGCTCTTTGATCCGATAAAAGACGCGCACGTTTGGGCCCGCACCAGAAACCTAACGGAAACACTAATGGCAGTTTTTCCCGAATTGGGCAACGTGGTCGACCATTCTGTGATTATTCGTGGGGATTGCTGGTTCAACAATTTTCTCTTTAAATACAAGGTGTTATATTATTATATTATATGCAGGCAGGTAGAACACCCAAGAGGTTTTCCCCAATTTTAGGATCCGACCGACCAAAACACTTTAGAGGACATAAAGGTTTTGGATTGGCAAGCAACCTTCGTGAACTCGTCCGCTCTTGATTTGTCGCACTTCTTTTATTCGGTGGCAACGAAAACCACCATGACCCAATTAGATTTCTTCCTCAAAACGTACCATGACACTTTATCCGAAAGCATTAGGGAGATGGGAAGCGATCCGGAGACGCTGTATCCTTACCCGGCGTTCAGGGAACAATGGAAACGGTTCAGTAAATTTGGACTCTTCTTGTGTTTCGCTGTTCAAAGGTTGTTATTGATGGGAAATTGCGAAGCACCAAACCCAACCGAAAGCGTTGATGCAGGAGGGAACTGGGGCGACGCTTTCATAAGTGGTTTAACCAAGAATGAAGCGTACGAGCAACGCATTAGGGACATTATGCAGCACTTTGTTCAAAATGATTTCATATAAAAAGAAAAAGAAAACTAATTGCGTAATTGTTATTACTACAGAAAAGAGAAATAAATAAATGAGTTCCTTCTTCTATACCAAAGTTTGCGTCTAGTGCTCAGGCCAAAAATTATTTAACCCTTTCGAGACTCCTGGTACACATATGTACCATAGAGATACTGAATACCGTTTCGAAAGGGTTAAAAGTAGGGTACCTAAAGGGAAAGCTGCAAGTATTTGCCTCCCTAAGAAATTTTGGATTGGTTTGAAGTTGAAGTTTGTAAGTATTGTCGTCATTTAAAAGAAGAAGAAGGATTTTTAATTGTCGGAGGCTGTTTTAAATCGCGACCTTAGAAAATATTAGAGTAGGCAGTCCAATAATCAGCTCTGAAATAACATGTGCTTTCGTAATGTATTCAATGCACGGGAGTAGAATGGGCTGCCTATATTTAATTCTTAAGGCGTCAGTCACCGTTTAATATGGGTACCAAATATAAGCCATTTTGCTAAAATATAATCTATTTGTTTATTTTTTTGCATAAAAAGAAAAATGTGATGATACGCACAATTAAGTCAGCAAACAGTGAGACTCGAAGATAAGATAGAAACGTTTTGTTAATCAAATCAGCATGTGGGCTTCATTGAAGACAACAACGCATTTTTTTTTTTGTAAATTTCTTATCTCGTGAAGTTATCCAAATAATGTCAAGATCGTTTCCTTATATATGAGAGAAAATTTTGTCCTTTCCTGCAGTAGAAAGCGAAACACCATGGCGGCAAAAACTAAACCAGACGATGAGTTTTTCTTGAATCTTCTGAAGCGCGTTGCTGAAGCTGAAGGCTTCCCCGACGATGCGATTTTCGACGTGAAACCTGAAACGCAAGCCGGAAACGGTTTCGTGGGAGTCAACAATTCCATCGAAGTACGAAGCAAGAATAAAGTCTTGAGATTGTTCGCCAAAACGGCGAACAGAAACGAGAAACTGAGGAGGCAGATGCATTTGGGTTTGCTTTTCAACCGGGAAATTTACTTCTACGAAACCGTCTACCCCAGGATTTTGAAATTCCAATCGGATCGAAACGTGAAGCATCCCTTCGATAGCGTGTGCAGGTGTTATTTGACTTCCTCGGAGGCCCCACACGAAACCTTGATTTTCGAAGACCTGAAGGAACAAGGGTACGTCCAGTACGATAAAAAGATCGAAATGAATTTTCAGACCATCGCGTTCGTGTTTAAACTGTACGCCCAATTCCACGCGGTGTCGTACGCCATGAAAGACCAAGAACCCGAAGCTTACGCGAGGCTTACCGAAAACTTGGCCGACATTTTCTGGACCGTCGTCAAGTCGGCTGGAATTGATTCGACTTTCTTGAACTACTGCAATGAAGTTATGGACTTCTTCGATCCAATAAAAGAGGCTTACGTTTGGAATCGCACGCGGAATTTAGCCGAAAGCCAAACGAAGATTTTTTCAAGTTTACCCGAGGAAGTTGGTTATTCCGTGATCACGCACGGAGACTGTTGGTTTAACAATTTTCTCTTCAAGTACAAGGTGCAGTATTAGGTGTAACAAAAGAGCGTCTTCGATAGTTTCCCCTAATTTCAGGATTCGAGCGACCAGAATACCTTACAGGGCATAAAGGTCTTGGATTGGCAGACGCTTCGATTGAGTTCGCCCGTCTTGGATTTGGCCCACTTCTTTTACGGAGTGGCAACGAAAACCACTCTGGGCCAATTAGATGTACTGCTCAAAACATACCACGATGCTCTAGCCGAAGGCATCAGGGAGATGGGAAGTGATCCCGAGAGATTGTATCCGTACTCGGTGTTTAAGGAACAGTGGAAACAGTTCAGCAGATTTGGACTTTTCATGTCTTTTGCTATTCAACGGATGTTGCTGACGGAAAAGTACGAAGTACCAGACCCAACCGAGATTGTTGACGCGGGGGGGAACTTCGGTGACGCTTTCAAGTACAGCCTGGGCAAAAGCGAACTGTACGAAGAACGGATGAGAGAAGTGATAGGGCACTTTATTCAAAACGATTTTATATGAAATTTATTAAATTAAATACTTGTCCTGTGTTTATAAAAGATGTGTAAGAAAGAAAGTGCAATAAATAAATTAAAAGAGAAATCGTAACATCCTAGAAAAGAAATGCATATGTTAAAGAGGAAGAAGAAGAAGTTTTGGCTGTTTTAAATCGTGACCCTTGAAAATTTCAGAGTAGGCAACCCAACAATCAGGTTTGAAATCACACGTGCTTTCGTAATGTATTGAAACCAAGGGAGTAGAATGGGTTGCCTATATTCAATTCGTATGGGTGCCAAATATACACGCACTAAAACACAATCTATTTAAAGTAGTTTTATTTATTTATTTTTTTGTAGTTAAAAAAATTAAAATTCAGTAAACAACGAGACTTGAAGATAAGATAGGAATGTTCTGTAAGTCAAGTCAGCACATGGGCTTCACTGAAGACAACAAAACTGTTTATTTCTTATCTCGCAAAGTTATCCACATAATGTCAAGATCGACCTTATAGTATAACGAGATCAAGTTTAGTATATTTCAATAGTAAGTAGTTCGCGATACGCCATGGCAGCAGAAACTAAATCAGACAATGATTTTTTCTTGAAACTTCTGAAGCGCGTCGCTGAAGCTGAAGGCTTCCCTGACGATGTGATTATCGACGTGAAACCTGAAACGCAAGCTGGAAACGGTTTCGTGGGGGTCTACAGCTCCGTCGAAATACGATGCGAGGATAAAAAAGTTTTGAAACTGTTCGCCAAGGCAGCGAGAAAAAACGAGAAAATAAGGAGGCAGATGCACTCGGCCTTACTTTTTAACAGGGAGATTTATTTTTTCGAAACCGTCTACCCCAACATTTTAAAATTCCAGTCGGATCGAAAAGTGCAGCGTCCGTTCGATAGTGTGTGCAGGTGTTACTTGACTTCCGCGGAGGACCCACACGAAACCTTGATTCTCGAAGACCTGAAGGAACAAGGGTACGTCCAGTACGATAAGAAAATCGAAATGAATCATCAGACCATCGCGTTCGTGTTTAAACTGTACGCCCAATTCCACGCGGTGTCGTACGCCATGAAAGACCAAGAGCCCCAAGCTTACGCCGAGCTTACCAAAAACTTGAGCGACCTTTTTTGGATGTTTGCCAAGTCGACCGGAATGGATTCGGTTTTGTTGCATTACTGCGAAGAAGTTATGAACTTCTTCGACCCAGTTAAAGATGCGTACGTTTGGAGACGCACCCGGAATTTAGCCGAAACTCTAAATAATTTATATTTGAGTTTGGATGAAAAAGTTGATTATACTGTGATCGCACACGGTGATTGTTGGTACAACAATTTCCTCTTCAAATACAAGGTGTAGTACTTTTGCTTTATGAGAGTATCCTCGATGTTTCTTTTTTCTAATTTTAGGATTCGAACGACCAAAATACCTTAGAGGACATAAGGATTTTGGATTGGCAAACTCTACGTGTGAGTTCGCCCGTCATGGATTTGGTTTACTTCTTTTATGGAATAGCAACGAAAACCACTCTGTCCCAATTGGATTTCTTCCTAAAAACATACCATGATACTTTATTCGAAAGGATCAGGGAAATGGGAAGTGATCCGGAGAAGTTGTACCCGTACTCGGCATTTAAGGAACAATGGAAACAGTTCAGTAGGTACGGGCTTTACTTGGCTTTCGCCGTCCAAAGGATGTTACTGGCGGAAAACTATGACGTGTCAAACCCAACCGAAATCGTTGACGCAGAGTGGAATTTTGGGGACGCTTTCAAACAGGGCGTGGGCACAAGTCGATTGTACGAAGAACGGATGAGGGAGATGATAGGGCACTTTGTTCAAAACGATTTCATATGAAAAGTATTAAGCAAGTTTGTTGGATTATACTCATCTTTGCATTTATAGAAGATATGTAAGAAAGAGGGTGCGATCAATAAATTTAAAAAAAAAGAATCTAACATCCAAAGAGGGCAAATCATATACCTAATTATTTCTAATACGTATTGCAAATTTCGAAGCTTGCTGTTTATTAACAGGAACGTCTTTGTAGATATTATAAGTTATGTTTTTTTTCTTCATAAAACAGAGTTTGTTAAACCTGCAAACTAGGAGGCAAATTCAACACACAGTTTATACGTGATTTAAAAGGAAAGAAACACTTCGGGCTGTCTCCGAAGGTTGATTAATACTAAAGCACAGCGCTATTACGGTTAGAGTCTGTTAAAATCAATGCTACATCATTAAATGAGTTGAAAATTCGAATATTCCAAGCGTTCTTCCGGCGTGGTCCTAAAAAGAATTTACTTCATTAAAACGGCGACTTATTTTTCATCATTGTGCTCGTTCGATGAAATAAAATCCTCCTTCTCATCCTCGTAACAGTCTGACACTATATTTAACGGTTAAGAATCAATTCTATAACTGGGCTGCAGTCAAAAAAGGGGGTTGATAATAATACTCTTTTAAAGTTCAATCGAGCTTTCGGAAAAATTTATTTCCTTTATCAAGGTTTCTACAAAACAAATTTTAAAATTAATAATTAACACTAAGAACAATTTCACATGACTACTTACTCCTTTGTGAGTAAAAAAGGTCAAACCACCACTAGTTAACATAATATTAAATTTCATTAAGAATAAATTTTGAATTTTACATTTTTTGTGACAGCTAAATTAGTACGATGTAAATTTTGATTTCCGACATCTTGATTGTCTTTCTTTTTAGTTTTAAAATTTAATAGGTAAGTATAAATACAACTAAGGTCCGGTCTTTTCATCTCTCGTTAACTTTAACCGTTAGTTTATTCCCATAGTTACAATTATAGGGACAATTGTTTCTATAGGAATTAATCAACGGTTAAAGTTAATCAGAGATGAAAAGACCGGACCTTTGTTTCTCAATATCAGTTCTTTTGTTGATACTTTTTTTTATTACAGAAAATGTGGCACATTTCAATAAAAAGTCTTTGACTCAAAATTGGTTCAATATCTAAAATTTTTGCATCTTCAAAATTAATCTTATGGTCTTCATTATTGGCATGTTCAGATAAAGCACAAGCATTAGGTCTAAGTCTAATATCAGTTTTATGAGAAATAATTCTCGAATGAAGAGTTCTTGATGTTTGGCCAATATAAACAGAATCACAATCATGACAAGGAATTTCATAAATAGAATTAATTTTTTAGAATTTGTTAAATGGATCTTTAATTTTTGTGAAAAGAGACTTAATTGTTAATAAATTTTTAGTTGCAATCTGAACGTTTTTGTTTATTAGTACTTTTATTAGTCGAGATGTAAGATTTGGTATGAATATTAAAGATCTAAAAACTTTACCAACATTAATTGTTTGTCAATTATTATTAATTTGAGAAATAAGTTCTATTCTTTGTGGAGTATTGAAAATTAACTTATTTAGCATTGCAAAAGGACAACTATTTTTTATGAGAATATTTTTTAATTTGTGCAAATTTTTATTCAACAAAGAAGCATGAGAAATTTTTTCTATACGATTTTTTAATCCTAAAATCATGTTAATTTTCATTTTATATGGATGACAAGAATGAAAGTTAATATAACGCCCAGAACTAATAGGTTTCGTGTACCAATCAACAATGATTTTATTGTTTTCTGAACGAATAACTTTCGTGTCCAAGAAAGGAACACTCCTTCCTGTTTCCTTTTCAATAGTAAATTGAATATTAGGATTATAATTATTAAAAACCGTTAAAATCTCATCAATACCTTCTTCTTGGGGAACTACGCAAATAATATCATCAACATATTTTTTGAGCCAAGGAATTTCAAATGATAACTTTGGTATGCATTCAATTAATAAATCATCCATAACATATTGAGCAATAGTTGGAGATATATTAGCACCCATAGGTGTTCCAAGAATTTGTTTATAATAAATATTATTGAATTTAAAATAAGTGGAATCAAAAAGAAATTTTATTATTAATATTAATTTTTCTTTTGATAAGTTACTTACCAAAGATATTTGTTCCCAGTTTTTTTTTCAATACTTTGTAAGAATAAATCTAAAGGTATGTTAGGTTGGTAAAAAGTGAAACAACATCTAGACTAATAATTACATAATTAATTGGGATTAATCTGTTGTTTGCAAATTCAGAAAATTCAAAAGAATCTTGAACATAAAATTAATTACTTTTATTATAAGCATTGGTTAATATTTCAGTAATAAATTTTGATAAATTACTATTAGGTGAATTAATAGGAGATATGATAGGACGTAGAGCCAACGTTGGTTTATGAATTTTAGGTAAGCCATAATATCTTGGACAACAAGAAGAATAATTCTTTAATGACTTAGCTGTCTCTTCGTCTATCATATTAACAGTCTTTAATTCAGAAATAATTTGATTGGCTTTCTTTTCAAATGAACCAGTAGGGTCTCTTTTTAAAATCTGATAATACTTGACATTATTTAATAAATTCAAAGATTTATTAATGTGATCATCTTTGTCTAAAGCAACTGTCACATTACCTTTATCTGATTGTATTAATATTAAATTGATATTTTCTTATAAGAATTTCTTACAATCATAGCAAACTTGTCTTAAATTAGAATTAACATTTTGATTCTTATGTACATAATTAGTGATTATGTTAGTTAAAAGTGACCTAAGATGATTACGATCTTTTTCTTCGTGACAGGAAATAATAGATTCTGATTCTGCCAATATTTTCTTTATCTGAACTTCAATAAGTGGAGGAGTAAAGCAAAATTTTGGTCCAAGTGCAAAAAAATTCGAAAATTCAGGTTGAATGTCAATAGAACTAATATTTTAAAACCAATTAGATTCAACTTTTATTTTAAGAATTTGTTCAGATTTCAACTTATTGAATGTTACTATTCTTAATTCCTTTAAATTTTTTTATTATAAAGAGAATTTTGATATTGAGAAAACTCATGATAAGTTTCATTTCGAATTAAATCTTTAACCTCTAAACAAACTATGTATTGATTCAATTTAAAAATTTCATTGCAAGTAATTCTAATTTCTAAGTTAAGAATTTTCTTCCTTAACCTGATATTGAAGTTGTTGATTTGTCCTGATAAACTGCTGTCCACTTGAATTAATGAAGTAATGTTCTTGATGCGATTAGTGATGTGGTTTGGAAAAATTTCTTTTCTCTTGCATTCCAATAAAATAATTCTTCTGTTAACTAGCGAGGATAACTTGTTGTTAATTGAAGACCATCGTTTTAGTAGTTCTCCATATTGTTGTCTTGTTTGTTGGTAAAATCCCATATCTACAAATGCGGAATATGATCACGACTGATCAATTAAGGAATCAATTCTATAAGTGGGCTGCAGTCAAAAAAGGGGGTTGAACTTTAAAAGAGTATCATTATCAACCCCCTTTTTTGACTGCAGCCCAGTTATAGAATTGATTCCTTAATTGATCAGTCGTGATCATATTCCACATTTAACGGTTAGTATGAAATTCCAGTTCCTTTTCTCTTGGATCGCCACGAATAAATTCAACCGTCTTTAAAAAATTGAATTGGTGTACCACAGGGTAGCATAATGGGATCCCCTCTGTTTTATAATTTGGTAGTGGAAGAAACAGCAGTATGAGTATGTTATATCAACTGTAAGTAGCCGTGTCAGTGTGGAATAGTATTTTTTTGGAAGCAAATCAAATTTTGTCCTACTTATAAAAGAAATCCATGTGCTAACTAAGGTAGTTACGGTGTAGTTAGAGTTTCTTGCAACTGTGGAAGTTGTCTGTTGAGAAAGTACGTCTAAAACTTTATTTCCCCCCTAAAGAATTCGCATATTTGACTAGTCAAATATATCCAACGAAAAAAAAAAATAATCAACTTATGTTATATCACAGAGCCAATCTGCTTTCGGTTCCCCGTTTTGGCACAGCGTCTATGAACTCGCAATTTGCTATACCTGTGATTAACACCGATTAAATATTATTTGAAATGATTTAAAATCAGCTTCCGACGACCGTAAGTATCAAATTTATCCATGTACCATTTCAACATAATGCTAAGTAAAAGTTTTGAAGTGACGAAGAAGTCGCTCAGTTACGCATTCGATGTGCAGACAGCGTAAGGTTTTTATAAAGTAATAGTTTGACTGATTATTTCAGAGTTAACGTAACGAACCTTTTTTTTTCCTTATCAATCATTAGTTAAAAATAAATAAAATAATTTTAGATACGTCAAGGTCGCTCGATGAAATATTTATGGTAGGTATATAAACGAACTGCGCTTGCAATACGTGGCAGTGTGATACCACGATGATCGAAAATCAAGACGACGATAAGTTCCTCCGTGGTCTTTTGGGGCGCGTTGCCGAAGCTGAAGGCTTCCCCCAAGAGGCGATCATCGACGTGAAAGACGAAACGCAAGCAGGAAACGGTTTCGTGGGCGTCTACAGCTCCATCGAAATACGAAGCGAGGATAAAGTTTTGAAACTGTTCGCCAAGGCGGCGAAAAAAGACGAGAAGACAAGGAAGCAGATGCTCTCTGCTTTACTTTTCAACAGGGAGATTTACTTGTACGAAACCGTCTACCCCAGCATCTTGAAATTCCAATCGGATCGAAACGTGCAGCGTCCGTTCGATAGTGTGTGCAGGTGTTATTTGACTTCCGCGGAGGATCCACACGAAACCTTGATTCTCGAAGACCTGAAGGAACAAGGGTACGTCCAGTACGATAAAAAAATCGAAATGAATCATCGGACCATTGCGTTCGTGTTTAAACGGTACGCCCAGTTCCACGCAGTGTCGTTCGCCATGAAAGACCAAGAACCAGAAGCTTACGCCGAGCTTACCGAAAACTTGAGCAACGTTTTTTGGACCTTCGCCAAGTCGAGTGGAATGTATTCGGTTGTGCGGCAGTACTGCGAAGAAGTTATGGACTTCTTCGACCCTATTAAAGACGCGTACGTTTGGAGGCGCACCCGAAACTTAGCCGAAATTCTTTCTAATTTTTGGTCAAGTTTGGATGGTGGAGTTGATTATTCGGTGATTGCGCACGGCGATTGCTGGTTCAACAATTTCCTCTTCAAGTACAAGGTGTAGTATTTTTGGTTTGTAAGAGCATCCTCCATGCTTTTTTCTAATTTTAGGATTCGAACGACCAGAATACTTTAGAAGGCATAAAGATGTTGGACTGGCAAATGCTTTGGTTGAGTTCGCCCGTCTTGGATCTGGTTTACTTCTTTTATGTAGTAGCAACGAAAACCACTCTGTCCCAGTTGGATCTCTTCCTAAAAACATACCATGATACTTTATCCGAAAGGATCAGGGAAATGGGAAGTGATCCGGAGAAGTTGTACCCGTACTCTGTATTTAAGGAACAGTGGAAACAGTTCAGTCGGTACGGGCTTTTCTTGGCTTGCGCTGGTCAAAGGATTTTACTGTCGGAAACGTATGAAGTGCCGGACTCGACCGAAATTGTTGGCGAAGAATGGAATCTTGGGGACACTTTCAAACATAGCGTTGGCAGAAGTGAACTGTACGAAGAACGGATGAGGGAAATCATAGGGCACTTCATTCAAAACGATTTCATATGAAAAGTATTAAGCAAATTTATTATATTCTGCTTGTCTTGTATTCACCAAAGATATATAAGAAAGAAAGTAAGTGCGATAAATATATTAAGCAAAAAAAATCCAAGGAGAAGAAGTAATTAAACAATCATGTACCAAATTTTTTCTAACATCTTTTACAAACTTCGAAAATTTCTGTTGTTAATTAAAAGGAACATCTTTGTAGAAATTAGAAGTTATAGTTAAAACAGAGTTTGTTAAACCTGCGAACTAGGGAAATTCAACACACAGTTTATGTATTAAAAAAAGAGACACTCCGGGCTGGGGATGGGACGATTCGCCGTCGCCAACTCGCCGTCGCCGATTCACCGTCACCAATTCGTCGTCGATCCAATTTACCGTCCGCCCAATTCGCCGTCCCATGTTACTGCTTTATTTAGCTTGATAAGCTTTAAAACACTTTCTGACAATTTTAGATAATATCCAAGTTATACTTATATTTGTTGAAGAAAATAACTATAATTTCAGTGCGTTTCAAGTAAATTAAAATGGACTTTACTATTGTTTTTCTATTTCAAGTTAAAATAAATTCCTAATTACAGTGCGACCACCGTAAGACACAAAATTACGAAAAAATTGGTGCTGTACGTACAGAGTGGACCATTTTTGATGGTTTTACAAGGTTTCTCAGTTATTTATAGGAATAGAAGAAAACCGTTTTCGCAACCCAATGCTACTTTTTCGGGAAAAACTCAGTGGAGAAAACAAAAGTTAGCTATCTCGATTCGTTCGGGAAATATCGGCCGAAAACGAATTTTTCCAAAAAAATATTTTTCACAATATCTCAGCTGTTGGACAAGATAATTTAAAACTTTAAAAACTATTTTATTCAGAAATTAATGTAGATTTCGCTGACGTTATTGTTTTTTTTTTTTGTAAAAACTACGCAGTTCTGCGAAACAGATTATAACTTTCTAATTTTAAATAGAAACCGTAGTTGACTATGATACAAATAAATTGCTTGTTTCATGAGGTTTACAAAAATATAAAATTTGATATAATTATTTTTATAAATAACAAAGATTTTAATTTGCATTATTTTGCAGTACCTATCAAGCTATCTATGACACTAGAAACAAAAGAAAATTCAGTTGTTTTCCTCAAAAATCTATTATTAGAATAAATAATACAGGTAATTAAATTTCAAAAAATAAATATATAATGCTATTAAAAATTTTATAAAACTACGAGTAATGTTAATATAGATTAAGTTTCAATGCAGTTTTGAAGAATTGTATGTTGTATATTCCTTTAAAATTATTAAACCGTAAAGTTTATATTATCAAAAATTCTTAGATATTTATTTCACTTCTATCCGCGATTACATTTATTAATATACAAACGTTCTTGAAAGCATTATTAAACTTAAGAAATATCCGACATTTTAATAATTCCTTAAAGAAATACATTTATTTATACAATTTAAAATTTACAGAAATCTCTATTCTCTATCTCTATTCACATTAATAATTAAAGAAATGTTCAAATAGAGTTAATTCAATTTTACATAATTTATTGAATTAAATTAGCTGTTTTACTTAACAATAATTGATTTTTGGGGAAAACAATTGAACTATTTTTTTTGTTTTGGTGTCATGGTTGACTTGTTAGCTACTGGAAATAAAAAATAATTAATATCCTTGTTATTTATAAAAATAATTACATCAAACTTAACATTTTTGAAAACCTCATTAAACAAGCAATTTATTTGTGTCATAGCCAACTGCGGTTTCCATTTAAAATTAAAAAGTTACAGTCTGATTCGCAGAATTGGTGCAATTTCTACATAAGATTATAATGTCAGTAAAAGCAGTGTTAATTTCTGAATAAAATAGTTTTTAAATTTTAAAATTATCTTGTCCAACAGCTGAGATATTGTGAAAAATATTTTTCCGGAAAAATTCGTTTTCGGCCGATATTTCCCGAACGAATCGAGATAGCTAACTTTTGTTTTCTCCACTGAGTTTCTCTCGAAAAAGTAGCATTGGGTCGCGAAAACGGTTTTCTTCTATTCTTATCAATAACTGAGAAACCCTGTAAAACCATCAAAAATGGACCACACTGTACACATAATCATAATTCTATTTTTTTTTTTAATGGAACCCCTTTTTCAATTTATAATTTTAAATGACGAGCTTTCATGAATCAATATTTTGAAAGCAGTCGACTTTTGATGTGTAGTGATTTTGATTGATATGAAAATCAATATGATTTTGAGCAGAATCTGAAAATATAAAAAAGAAGAATTGGAGGGATTTTATGAACACCCTGAAGAATAAGAAATACTTCCTGGAAGACCAAATTTTTTTATCTGTTTCTTTATCTATGTATCACATTTAATTAACAACAAATTATTTTATTTTCCATTAATTACGTTAACTTCTTTATTTTATTTACATATAATTATCGGTATATTATTATTTGTATATGTACATGGACTTAAAACTTTAATCGCTGACGGCGAATTTACCGACGGCGAGTTTTCCGGTGGCGAATTGTACCTACGACGAATCGGCGACGGTGAATTGGCGACGACAAATCGGCGATGGCGAATTGTCCTAGACCCCTCCGAGCTGTGTTCGAAAGTATATTCATTCCAGAGCACAGCGCTGTTATGGTAGTGTTTGGTATGGTTTTGGTATGGTTCGCATTGAAAATCGGTGCACTTCAGGATGGCACTCTGGGGCCCCTCCTGTTCTTCTGTTCTTATAATGGAAGTTATGTCAGTTTTTACTCTATATATCAATAAGGAATGATATATAAATATTTTTTAGAAAAAGATACCACAAACAATACATGTATAGGAAAACAATTATCCAACTTAACGTTACAACACTGTACCATTCATTATACTCTTTCTGTTCCCCCACCTCGACCCAACGTCCTCGAAACTTGCAATTCGCCGTACCTCTGCCCAAAAACAAATTATTTGAGATGATTTTTTTAAAAATAGTCTGCGGTGGTGAACGTCCCAACAAATTTATACACGTGTCGTAATCAGTGTAATGATAAGCGAGAGTTTCTTTTTCTTTTGTGTACCGAAGTCACTGATTGTGAGACGGGGGACAAACACCATAAGAATTTTTTGAATTTTTTAAAGCAGTCGTTTCGCTTATAAACTGTTTCGGATTTTGGTGAGGTAGCGTGATGAACCGCTTTCTTTTCGTTATCGTCGATCATTGCGTAAATCCCGCGCAATAAACGAATATAATAAACGACGTAATTTTAGATAGCATGATTTAGATTTCAAGGTCGCTCACTGAAACTGAAAGCTGCTGGATGCAAACGAACTGATGCCACGATGATTGAAGATCAAAACGACGAGGAGTTCCTGCGCGATCTTTTGGGAAAGATAAGCGAGGCTGAAGGTTTTACTGACGGTGATGTCGATGAACCTAAAATAAGTATCAAGGCCGGATCTGAAGCCGGTGATGGTTACGTCGGAGTTAACTCGGCGGTGGAAATCGAAAGCGGCGGCGAGATTTTGAAACTGTTCGTCAAATCCGCCACGAAGAGTGAGGCCCAACGCAAGCAAATCTTCACAGAGGGTCTCTTCGGCAGGGAGATTTTCTTCTACGACGCGGTCTTCCCCGAATTTCTAAAGTTCCAGTCGGAACGTCGCGTGAAGCGGCCGTTCGAAAACGCGCCCAAGTGCTACTTGACGACGGCGGAGAACCTGCGCGAAACGTTGATTTTCGAAAATTTAAAAGAGCAGGGCTACGCGCTCTACGACAAAACGGTCGAGATGAATGACTAAAATCGTTAACACATATATTGCTTGCTACCTTTTTGCAAACACATCACTGCAAAAAATAGTGACGAGGAAGCGCGCAGCGCTGTTTGGACCCAAGTCCGTGCAGAAAACGGAGCCAGTCCGAAAACTTACCGTGCTTTAGAACCGAGCCGGTCGGACCCTCGAAGACTGTGATGGTGAACAGGGTTACGTAACTGTACCCACTAAGGGAGACGGTCGTGGGAAATCTTAAAGTTGTTGTCGGAAAGAGCGCCTCCCAGCAGTGGTTACGTAACTCGAGGGTAAAGGGGATACACGGCCGGAAGAGTGTATCCTGTTCCGTCCGTCCGCGGAGTATCCAACACTCGTGTTCGTTCCAGAGAAGGAAAAAAAAGGAAAAGAGATAACGCAAAAAAAGAAATGTCCCTTCGCTCATAAATCAGTGTTTTAATTAAAAAACAAGATGGCACGTTGTATAAACAACAAAAATATGCATTTGTGCCCAGATGCGGGATGCGCAAAAATCATGCCCTAATAAAATTCGAAACAAGCCCTAACCGAGGGCAGAAAAAGCGCCTTTACAGAGTACTCGTATCAGAGGATTCTCATCATCCATCGTTAATGTAGGAACTTAATTTTAATGTTCGTCTTAATATATCTTCCTGCATGTACAATAAAGCTCATTATAATTTTAGGCGAGCAGATTTTCTAAAACTTTATATAATGATCCGCGATACAGATTGGAATCTAAGTGATTTACTAGATGTAAATATTGCAGTGAGTGTTTTCTACACCAAAATGTATGCAATATTAGACGAATGTGTTCCTAAAACTACAACGTTAAAAAGAGTGTTTCTAAATGATTCACGACTGATATTATTAAAGATATTAAACGTAAAGCAAGATGTCACAGTAATTTTAAGAAATATGCTAGATCAACGGATTATGAGAAGTTTAAGCAATTGAGACTAAACATTAAACACAATATTAAAACTGCTTTCAACAAATATGTAGAAGAAATTACCTACCTTAATGATAGGATACAGTATGTAGTTTTTAGAGGAGCAGTTTCTGAATCATTCATAGCATTTTCGGGTGTGCCTCAAGGCTCTAATGTAGGACCATTGCTATTCTTATTAATGATAAATGATCTACCTTTAGCACTTAAAGATTGTGAAGCTGAGTTATTTGCAGATGATTTCAAAATATATAAATCTGTTTCGTCTGTTCGAGACTGCGTCATACTTCAACAGAATTTAGACAAGAACTATGAGTGGTCAATAAATAATAGGCTTTGTTTTAATATAAAGAAATGTGTTCTAGTAACATACACAAGAAAAGTAGAGCGAATTCTTTTCTCATATATGCTGGGAAATCAGATTCTCAAAAGAACTGGTGAAATTAAAGATTTAGGAATTACATTTGATTCTAAACTTACATTTACCAAAAATATTGAAAATTGTGTTAGTAAATCATATCAGATGTTAGGATTCCTAATCAGGAATGCTCGTTCTTTTAAAAATATTTAATTAATTTATTTATATACACACTTTTAAACAACTGTCTAGATTGTACTGCAGTATTTAGGCCCAGTTTTACAATCACGGTTTAACTTTGAGCCGAAGCTTAAACCCTTCACAACAATTGTTGAAATAATCGTTGCTAAGGGTTTAAACCTCAGCTCAAAGTTGAGCTGCAATTGTAAAACTGGACCTAAGCAAGTTACATTTTCATGTACCTATGTTTGATGCAAGACACGGATCCTTCTTTTCATTAAGCATTGAAAAAACAAATTAAATTCTCCTCTGTATAGAATATGTGATGATTTTAATAAATTGAGGTCTGTTGATGTCTTTTTTGATAATTTCAGCAAATTCAGAAAATATGTTTTGGAAAATCTGTCTGCCTATGCCTAATTATGTCTGCCTTAAATTAGTAGTAGTACTTTGTTTGGAAATAATCGTTAATTTCATTGTTTTTTTTTCTTTTCGGTTGCTTATTTATATAGATGCATTGAGACATATTTTTCTTTTATATATATTCATTTTTGTGACCTGTAATTGGCTATTTCGCCGTTGGTTGCAATGAAGAAATAAATAAATAAATACTCACGTGTCGGCTTACAGTAAATCAACACGATTATCGCTTGAATCTGAACCAAAAACGCATTAAACTCTTTTACAGAGCGCAAAAAGAAACATTTACTGCAGTTCAAAAAAAAAATTAAAAAAAAGTGAATTCACTCTGAAGGAGTCTCCAAAAATGAAATTTGATTAACAACACAGCAAGGGCTATAAAGGCCAGAAGGGCCAACGTAGTACGTAGGTGCGCTATGCGCCAACGTTGACTTGGGGGGGGGATTACACTTGGCGACTGCGTCACCCACAGGGGATAGTGACGTCAGGAATTAGAAAATAGTAAAATAAAACGACCTTAAGTTGTTGCGTTGAAGTTTTTCAGCCTGCTGCAGAAATTTGGACCGGCCAAGATGTTCGGCGACACCGGCTTTAGTCGACGGAAAAATGGACCCACGGAGATTGCTGGTGCAATAATTATTTATTCAAATATAAGGTATTTATTTAAATAATTCCAACGCACGACGCGACGGAACGTTGAGTATTTAGTTTAGCAACAACCCAAATCAGATTTCTTTTTAGGATCCGAATGATCCAAACGCCCCCGAAGACGTTAAGATCCTGGATTGGCAGGTGGTGCGAGTGAATTCCCCAGTCTTGGACTTGTCCTACTTGTTATATTCAACCAAAACGGCCTTGGATCGATTAGACTTTTACCTGAAGACGTACCACGATGCTTTACTGGAACGCATCGAAGAGATGGGCAGCGACCCCCAAAAGTTATACCCGTATTCAGTTTTTCGGGACCACTGGAAAAGATGCAGTAGATTCGGCCTCGCCATAGCACTTTTCATCCAGAAGATGATGCTGACGGAAAAGGAAGAAATGCCCAACACCGTCGAGACGGTTAATTCGGGCAAGAAATTCAGCACCGCCTTCGTCAATACCATCGGAAAGAACGAACTCTACAAAATACGGATCCGCCAGCTTAGAACACTTTGTTTACAATGATTTCATATAAAATTCAATTATTCATTTAAAACAAAAAAAAAAAAAAACTCAAACTCACTTTAAACACACGGTCATAAATCCCTTAGATATTTGAAGGATGTGTACCCTGCCTGATAGTAAGTGATAAATTAAAGACTATAGTTTATTTATTTGAATTGATGTGAGATAAGAACAGTCTTATAGTAATTGCCTACTCACTTTGTAAATTGTTAAAACCACGTGCGGCTCGTGCGCTGTCCCAAAATGCCTCTTTCTGCCCTCAGCATCGCTCGTTGGAATATAAAGCCTGCCGGACGAGTCGCCCCTGACTAGGAAATTTGAATTTAATAATAAGTAAATAATACACCAACAAGGTCTCGTTCTACGAGAGGCTACGCTTCGTATATAACAACCCTGCGTTTCGCCGACCAGCTTCATTAATAGAGAGCGATGGCGAAAGAAGACGACTCGATATTGTTACGCGCTCTTCTGCGACGCGTTATTCAAGCTGAAGGTTTCGCCACCGACCATCCAAAAATACGCATCAAGCCCGGCTCCGAAGCCGGGGATGGATTCCTCGGGGTCAACAGCGCGATCGAGATAGAAGACGAAAACAAGGTCCTGAAGCTGTTCGCGAAAGCTGCGACCAAAAACCAGAAGGTGAGGGGCCAGATCTCCTTGCGGGACATCTTCGGCAGAGAAATCTACTTCTACGAGAGGCTACGCCCGGAATTCCTCAAGTTCCAAACGAAACGTAACGTGAAGCGACCCTTTGATTTCGTGCCCAAGTGCTACTTGACGTCCACGGAGGATTTAAACGAGGTTCTGATTTTGGAGAATCTAAAAGAGCAAGGGTATGTCTTGTACGACAAGAAGCTGCAGGACAACGTGCGACACATCGAGTTCATCTTCAAACTGTACGCGAGATTCCACGCCATTTCTTTTGCGATGAAAGACCAGGAGCCTCAATTGTACGCAGAGCTTAGCGACGGTCTGAACGACCTCATCGCTGCCTTCTTTGAAACCTCCGGTGTGGACGTGGCTTTTTCGCATTACTGCGAGGAAGTGAAGAAGTTTTTTGGTTCTGACGAAGACGCGTGGATCATGAGGCGAATTGAAAACTTAACTGAGATGATGATGGACACCATACCAAGAGTGGATGAGTTTGTCGACGATTATTCCGTGATTACTCACGGCGACTGCTGGTGTAACAACTTCCTTTTTAAATATACGGTACGCTTTTTAAATTTGAATTTGGCGCCACTGTAACTACTGGCACCCGTTCGGGAATAAAAAAGAGCGCGCTCTAGATGATATTCTTTCTCTCTAATCTAAATGATTTTGTGCCTTTTTGATTTCCACCGAAAATGCACTCGCTTCACAATTTCTGAACGCGACCCTTTATTCAAAATCACGCGGTAAATTTAAATTACCCTCAGAGATTAAAAACCACACTCTATAATATTCTGTTTCGTTATCATTAAATAAATAATATCACGTATGTGTTAATAATAGTAATAATAGAAAAAAGAGACACAATATTTTATTCTTTCAGGATTCAAATGATCTGCAAGACGTAAAGGTGATAGATTGGCAGATGTTGCGAGTGAATTCTCCCGTCCTCGACTTGTCCTATTTCTTCTACGGGTTGGCATCGAAATCTTCCATGGATAATCTCGATTATTTTCTTAAGTTGTATTACGATACGTTATCTGAAAATATAAGAGAAATGGGAAGTGATCCAGACAAGGTGTATCCCTATCCGGTGTTCAGGGAGCATTGGAAGAAGTTCAGCAGGTACGGCCTGATGATGTCGCTTGCGGTTTTGAAGGTGATGTCGATGGAGAAGGAGGACGCACCAAATCTAGTGGAGGCCATTGAAGGTGGAAAGAATTTCGGGGATGCTTTCATCCATATTGTCTGCGACGACGAGGTTTACAGGCAGAAAATCAGGGATATCGTCGAGCATTTTGTTCGTAATAATTTTTTATGATTGTGTGATTTATGGCCAGCTACAACAAACACTTAAGCCGCGGTTAAATTTAATTGTTGCTTGTACGTGTGACAACTGAGGTTTCTCAACATTTTGTAAGTTATATTCCAAGCGGCGCTTAAAATTAAGCCGAGCTTAAGTGCTTGGCCCAACTGCCCGTTAGTGACTTGTAGATAAATTGCGTGTTTCGATAAAAGAAAAGTTATTTGTTAACTTAACTAATTAATAGGCGAAGACACAATGCGATTTCCGCTTTTATCATTGAGTTAATTTAATTCATTCGGGTCAGGAGTGTATATCCTTTTAACCATGCGAAATATTAATGTGTAAATGACTTGAATATAGTAACACCCTATATAATATAAGAATATTGCCATATGAGTTCTTTTTTTCAATTCATTAATCAGAGATGTTTTTTTTTCTCTTGCACATTCAAACTTTTGGGTTTTCTTTTGTAAGTTCTTTTACGTAATTCCTAATTCATTAAGTTGATTGTATTTGTAAAAGTGTGAATATCTCACGAATGGTAAGAAATATTGGTTCAATTTCGGTCTTCACCATTAGCTCATCTTGTCGAATGGAGTGAACGGTGAAGGTGAAGGCAAGTCAATACCTCAAGCCATTATAGATTTATTGAATCTTTCTAGTCTTTCAACGACACATTAAGATTTTTCATATTTTCTTTTTAATCAAAGACGGTGCGAGAGAGAGACTTGCGGTTTGCAGCATTCGATTCGTCTGCTCAAGCTCTATGAGGGCGATTGCTTTCACCGCAATCTATTTTTAGTCGATATTTTTAAGAATTTTTTTTCTCGAAAACGGGGTGCGTTAGAGACCTGCGGTTTATGCCATTCGATCGGCCAATTCAAGCTCTATCAGGGTGATTTCTTTCGCGGCAATCTATTTTTCGTAGAAAACCGCAAATTTTCATGGACTATAGGCTTACTACTTTTTCGGCCAAAAAAATTTTTTTTCTCCTAAAATCGCGAAAAAATTCACTAACGTAGAGCTCGACGAGGCGCATTCAGAACCGGGCTCCGTTCCTCTGTAGCTCACCCCCTTTCCGAGATATCAACCCCTAAAATGTCGTCGCAGAAAAACTGATTTTCGTAGTGAAAAACTGGAAAAGTAAAAGTTCGCTAGCGCTAATCGAACAGTCGTTATTTATAGAGCGATTTGGAACGATTTTAATTCATTAAGCAGTTAAAAGAACAATAAATGTAATTAATTTATTATTATTATTGTGTTGGTAGTGCTGCCATCTTTGAGCAATAACTTGAATCTTTAGGTTATCCATCGAAACAGGTCTCTGTAATATTACAGGAATCTGTAATCTAAACCCTCGAATAACTCGTAAATCGCACTATTCGCTCGAAGATGGCAGCACCTTCATTGGATATATAAATGATTTGAATTATTATTATTTTAACTGTTTTATAAGTAAAAACCATGCCTCTTTGCTCTATAAATAACGGTTATTCGATTAGCCTCAGCGAATTTTTCGCCTTTCCGGTCTTTTACTGAGAAAAAACTCTTTTTCTGCAACGGCAATTTAGGGGCGGATATCTCAGTAAGGGGGTGAGCTACAGAGAAACGGTGCCCGGTTTTAAATGCGCCTCGTCGAGCTCTACGTTGGTGAATTTTTTCGTGTTTTCAGGAGAAAGAGATATTTTTTCTTATCAAAAAGTAGTAAAGGTTAGAATCCATGAAAATTTGAGGATTTCTACGAAAAATAGATTGCGACGAAATAATTCCTCTCATAGAGTTTGAGCAGGCGAGTCGAATGGTGCAAACCGCAAGTCTCTAGCTCACGCCGTTTTCGAGAAAAAATTGAATTTCTCTGCCAGTCATTCGCATATTTAGAAATTTTTTTCTCGAGAACGGCACAATCTAGAGACTTGCGGTTTGAAACATTCGATTCGCCTGCTCAAGGTCTATAAGAGAGATTTTTTTCACCGGAATCTATTCTTAGTCGAAATTTTTCAGAATTTTTTTCTCGAAAACGGGGCACGTTAGAGACCTGCGGTTTATGTCATTCGATCGTCCCCTTCAAGCTCTATCAGGGTGATTTTTTTCGCGGCAATCTATTTTTCGTCGAAAATCGCAATTTTTCATGGACTATATATAACCTTACTACATTTTCGGAAAAAAAATATTTTTTTCTCCAAAAATTCATGTAAGTAGAGCTCGACGAGGCGCATCCAAAACCGGGCTCCGTTCCTCTGTAGCTCACCCCCTTTCCGAGATATCGACCCCTAAAGTGTCGTCGCAGAAAAACTTAGTGAAAAAGTGGAAAAGTAAAAATTCGCTAGTGCTGATCGACTAATCGTAATTTATAGAACGAGAAGACACGGTTTTGAATTATAAAACAGTAAAATAATAATAAATCGAATTATTTATGCATTTAATGGTGGTGCTGCCATCTTCGAGCGAATAGTTCGATTTACAGGTTATCCAAGGCTTAGATTACAGCTACCTGTAATATTACAGAGACCTGTTTCAATGGATAATCTAAAGATTCAAGGTATGGCTCAAAGATGGCAGCACTACCAATACAGGAATAAATTAATTACATTTATTGTTATTTTAACTGTTTAATTAATTAAAATCGTTCCAAATAGCTTTATAAATAACGACTGTTCGATTAGCGCTAGCGAACTTTTACTTTTCCAGCTTTTCACTACGAAAATCAGTTTTTCTGCGACGACATTTTAGGGGTCGATATCTCGAAAAGGGGGTGAGCTACAGAGGAACGGAGCCCGGTTTTGGATGCGCCTCGTCGAGCTCTACTTACATGAATTTTTGGAGAAAAAAATATTTTTTTTCCGAAAATGTAGTAAGGTTATAGTCCATGAAAATTTGCGGTTTCCGACGAAAAATAGATTGCCGCGAAAAAAATCACCCTGATAGAGCTTGAAGGGGACGATCGAATGGCATAAACCGCAGGTCTCTAACGTGCCCCGTTTTCGAGAAAAAAATTCTGAAAAATTTCGACTAAGAATAGATTCCGGTGAAAAAAATCTCTCTTATAGACCTTGAGCAGGCGAATCGAATGTTTCAAACCGCAAGTCTCTAGATTGTGCCGTTCTCGAGAAAAAAATTTCTAAATATGCGAATGACTGGCAGAGAAATTCAATTTTTTCTCGAAAACGGCGTGAGCTAGAGACTTGCGGTTTGCACCATTCGACTCGCCTGCTCAAACTCTATGAGAGGAATTATTTCGTCGCAATCTATTTTTCGTAGAAATCCTCAAATTTTCATGGATTCTAACCTTTACTACTTTTTGATAAGAAAAAATATCTCTTTCTCCTGAAAACACGAAAAAATTCACCAACGTAGAGCTCGACGAGGCGCATTTAAAACCGGGCACCGTTTCTCTGTAGCTCACCCCCTTACTGAGATATCCGCCCCTAAATTGCCGTTGCAGAAAAAGAGTTTTTTCTCAGTAAAAGACCGGAAAGGCGAAAAATTCGCTGAGGCTAATCGAATAACCGTTATTTATAGAGCAAAGAGGCATGGTTTTTACTTATAAAACAGTTAAAATAATAATAATTCAAATCATTTATATATCCAATGAAGGTGCTGCCATCTTCGAGCGAATAGTGCGATTTACGAATTATTCGAGGGTTTAGATTACAGATTCCTGTAATATTACAGAGACCTGTTTCGATGGATAACCTAAAGATTCAAGTTATTGCTCAAAGATGGCAGCACTACCAACACAATAATAATAATAATAAATTAATTACATTTATTGTTCTTTTAACTGCTTAATGAATTAAAATCATTCCAAATCGCTCTATAAATAACGACTGTTCGATTAGCGCTAGCGAACTTTTACTTTTCCAGTTTTTCACTACGAAAATCAGTTTTTCTGCGACGACATTTTAGGGGTTGATATCTCGGAAAGGGGGTGAGCTATAGAGGAACGGAGCCCGGTTTTGGACGCGCCTCGTCGAGCTCTATGTTGGTGAATTTTTTCGGGATTTTAGGAGAAAAAAATATTTTTTTGCCGAAAAAGTAGTAAGCCTATAATAGTCCATGAAAATTTGCGGTTTTCGACGAAAAATAGATTGCCGCGAAAAAAATCACCCTGATAGAGCTTGATGGGGGCGATCGAATGGCATAAACCGCAGGTCTCTAACTCGCCCCGTTTTCGAGAAAAAAATTTTGAAACATATCGATCGTAGCCTATGAAATTCAATAAGCCGGGAACGGCTTGAGATATTGACTTGAAACTTTCAGTGTTTATTTAATTTGATGGTGTAAAGCTAACGGCGAAAGCCGCATCATTATATTTCATCTATTTCTTGAGATAATCAAATTTTTACCGGCGCATCCACCAAATTGTAACTGATAAATTACGATATCTCAAGAACCAGACGACATAGAATGATGCGGTTTTCACCGTTCAATTAGCCTCATCGAGGGACGCAAGACTGCGTAGAAATTTTTAAGTAAATTGAAATAGGGACGAGTTTGAAATTTCGCGCAGAAAGAAATTGTAAGTCGAAAACGGCTTGGGATATTAGCTTGCGTTTTTCAACGTTGATTCCTTCACTCTATAAGACGAAGTTAATGGTGAAAATTAACGTCCCGTTCCTCTCTAGGTCACCCCTTCGCGAGATATCGTCCCTTAAAGTACCATCGCAGATGAGCCATAATTTTCTCGGTGGAAAACTGGAATAGTAAGAATATCCTCGCGCAAATAGGATATTCGTTATTTATGCAGAGATGTGGTATGATTTTAATATACAAAGCGGTTAAAATAATAATAATAATAAATAATTAATTTTAATGCAGTGGTAGTGTTAACATTTATCACCGAGTAATGCGATGTACCGATTTTTAGTCATTACAGATTTCTGCAGGTTATTACAGAGTTCTGTAATTCAGTTTTTTGCTTCCGACTAATCGCATCAGTGAATTGCATATTTACAATAATTTATTCTATGATGCAAACGGTTTTAGTTAAAGACGACTTTTACTATTAAGACGAGAATGCCTTTTTCTAATAATTTACTTTTTCTTTTTAAATTCACGATTATCGGCGCTGCCAATTCTTCATGCGTTAAAAGTCGAAGTTGGCACTATCGATAAATTAAATGTCATTCGCTGTCAGAACGTAGTTGGTAGCACTGTATTAAATGTGGATGTGGTTATGATGAGTTCTGTTTTTCAGCACAATTATTCAGGTGGAGTGGTTGAATTATATAATATGTCATCCAATCAACAAAATTGAACGTAATATGTCGCCGCTGCATTGCATAACAATTTAAAATAATTCGCCAGGACAGGAAGTGGGGTTATGTCTGGTTAAGTTAAATTCACGGTGGCCCCTTCTCATTTACAACAAGATGAGCATCTCATCGACGATCCGGACTTCTTACGACATAGACTGGATCATACCCAGCCTGAGGAATCCAACGAAGGTATGGAACCTGGCCAGCACGATTACGATGGCTGCTGTCGGGATATTCAGCAAAATTCTCATAAGTACGTGAAAATCGCTTCTTTGTTTCATCATGCTCTTCATGTGGCACTCTTACTTTAAAGGATGGCTAAACAAGACGAAAATTTATAATCGGCATATAATTATGAGGGCTTTGGACGACAGACCCAGGAATGTTCCATTGATAACGGTGTCAAATCATCATTCTTGTTTTGATGACCCTGGAATATGGGGTGAGTCACCTTATACTTTAACCATTTAGGAATTTATAAAGCGATTGACCTCGTATGAAATTAGAAGGTGTGATTCAAGAGGTGAAGTACCTTGATGCTTTCATACCTAACACAAGAGACTGTTTTGTTATGTCAAAACCTTATCTTGTAGATCATAATTTGCTGACTCCTCCACTAGATTAATATCTCCTTTTGTTATTGTTTTTGTTATCATTGTTTTTGTTATCATTGTTTTTGTTATAAATGCATGATTAATTATTAAAAAATTCTAAACACTTTTCAACTGCATTTTTTTCCCGACTTGTTTAATAATTTCTGTGCATTAAATCATTCGCTGTTTTAGGAACACTGAAGCTAAAGCATCTGCTGCACAAAGAAAAAATGAGATGGTCGCTTGCCGCGCACGACATTTGCTTCACCTGCGCACAGCATTCTTACTTCTTCGCGTTCGGCAAGTGCATTCCAGTGATTAGGGGCGCCGGGGTCTTCCAAAGCGCAGTCGACTTCTGCATAGAGCAGCTCTCCAAAGGCTCGTGGGTTCACATATTCCCAGAAGGTAATCTTAACCATCATCAGCGACAGCTTAACATAACTCCTCCATGTGCGTAGGTAAAGTGAACATGACGAAAGAAAACATGCGTTTGAAGTGGGGCGTCGGGCGAATGATATTCGAGTCCCCCGTCACTCCCATTGTCATACCGATTTGGCATATCGGAATGGATGATGTTTTGCCGAACGACCCACCGTATTATCTGCGCTTAAGGAAAACGCTGACGTTCAATTACGGCAAACCAATTGACTTCTCCGACATAGTGAGAATGCTGAGGGAAAGAAACGCAACGGATGTGGAGGCCCGCAAGGAAATCACTGACCGCATTCAGGATGAGTTGTTGAAGTTGAAGTCCGAGACGGAGGAGCTACATTTAAAGTCGATAAAGGCCAAGTCATGATGAAAACTGTAATAGCTTATTAGGGTTTTTACGTTTGTAATTTTTAATTTTTTTTAAAAAAAATTTTTACAACCATGGTGAGATTAGACGTATTTGATTGATTTTATTAGGGTGAGGTGGATAAGTGTTTAAATTATAAGGTTATCAGATAGGTGTGTGTCGTACAAAGTAAAATTTTTTATAAAAAGTATATTCTTAACGACCAGTTAAAGACGATTAGTAAGTAATATGCGTTTCTCTTCCAAGTAAATTTTGTATTTTCAATATATACATGATATTTTATATTTAAATAATGTATTTATGAATGTGTCAACGATATACGTAGCAGTAACACAGCGGTAGCAAAGTTTTATAATTGAGTGTATTGACTGTGTTTAGAAAATAATGCGCGGTTTCAATCCAAACTATTTAAAAAAAAAATTGCTGTGATCTTTTATTGTCAGTTTTAAAGTTGCTGAACTCTGAAAGCAATAAGTTTTGCTTGCTGGCTTTGATCAGTGTAGGATACTTGAAATATTTTCTCAAATGGTTTGCTTTTTTCTCTTTTTTGAAAATGTGTAGGAATTCGGTTTGATTTTTTTTTTGTTACGTTTGGATGCATGTATGTCTCATGATTTATTATTATTATTATTTAACAGCCACATTCAAAAGTGCGTGGATGCGTGTGTGTGTGTGTTTAAAGTAGCTGATCCATCGCACAAGAATTTTTTTTTTTGTTAAGTGTACATGATAGGAACTTAATAATGTGTGAATAATATTTTTTATTATTTATTTTATTTACAAAATTAATCACTTTTAATTTTAATACTTTGTCTTTCGCTTCTTATGTATTCGTCATGGACATGTAAATTTCGGTAAGTGTCAATCAATATTTAGAAACTGTAGATTTAAAAGGAGCCTTTTGCTTCCTCTGTACATTTCATTGTATCCTGTACATATGTAATACGTGATTACATTGTTTCTAAAACTTGTAATCCCCCTTGTTTTCATCGATGATAATTTTAAATTATTCTTTTTTCTTTTCTTGTTATTATTAGGCAGTATAAGTGTCTATAAATTTTTATTAAAAATTTCCAATAACATCTTGCTCGTTTTAATTTAATCACATTCAAATTTACTTCTTTTGAAAGTTGAACTGTACCATTGAACTTATTCTTGCAACGCAAAGGTGACTGGTTTAAATTCAGCAATTTCCGTTTCCTTCTTCCTCAGACCTGCACTTTAAACACAAGATAAATAAATAAAAGCATTTGCATTTTGTTGTTTCGTAGTGCCACATTTTAAGGGCGCACGTTTTGTGATGTTTACTCTTTCGTTTATTTATTTTTTTTTGTTGTTGGTCTCTTCAAGAATCACCCTGTAGATACACAGGGCTTCCATTCACCCGGGGAAAGTCAGGGAATTGAGAAAAGATTTACAGCGCCCGGGGAAAAGCCACGGAACTTGATTGTTTTAATGCAAACTCCGTGAAATGAATTAAAGAACTGGACATTTGTTTTCTAAAATTGCAAAAAAAAAATGAAAAATTGTTTTAAATATAAAAAAAATTAATCTAAAATGAATGGTAAAAACGTTATCACATTTTTAACAAAAAGAAAATTATTCCTGGGTTTTCAATAGTATAGGCAACCATGGATACGACTGCGTCAGTTTGGTTGCCTACACTAGGATTTTTTGACTTGCCTTCTGAATAAAAAAAATCTTATAATTTATTATTTTTTAAACAAGCAGACACGTTATTGAAGTTAATTGCTTACCATCATTTTTAAAGGTAATTCAACAATTCCCTCCATTACACACGCGATAATAAAAATAATGAAATTATTTTTATTATTTTTATTTTTGTAGGTACAATTGCGGTCCTTGAAAGCAGGTACATACACTGAGAATTGGCATACATGTAAAGGATGCGACAATTTTTAATGATGGGTAATCTCAAATTTGACAAATTCGTAGCATAATTCAGAGTAAATTGAATGGCGTTCAGAAACTTCAAAATTAGGAACACTTTACACTGCCAAGACATTGTATTTACCAAAGTGTACCAGTTTTTAGAGGCCTCAACTGTGCGCTGATTACTTCTCTTCAAAAATCAGGAAATAATTGCTTAAACATATAAAAATTAAGAAAGTTGCATGATCGCTGACGATAGGGAAAACATTTTTTTTTTTTTTTTTGTAAAAGAAAAGTCATAGGGAATGTTTCAGTGAAAATAAAGTTGGAACCCTGATACAGTTAGCTTGCTTTTTTCAACTTTCTCGCGCATGTTTCTTATAAGAGACTCCAAGTTGAAAAATTCTCAAACCTACTTTTCCTGCTTGGAAGATTGGATGTTTGGGGATTGCTGCTATTGGTTTTTCTTTCATCACGTGATCAACGATAACCAATAACTTTCGTCGTGTGAACGGCGACAGCCAATGACAACAATCTCCAAGTACTTAATTCTCCAAATCTCCAAGGCAGGAACAAACAAAACAGGAGTAAGCAACTGATCTTTCGGCTGCGAATGCCTGGTTGCATCTTCCTCGAACCGAAACGGGTAACTTCTTAGCGAGTGACCTTTCTGGTGAAGAAGTGAACGCTCTACAAGACTTAAACCACCTGTCTGCCAGGTATTAACCAACCAGAATCGTTTGATCGCCCGCCCATTCCCATTCCGCAGCAACTTGTCGAGGATTGTACGCGCGCCGTCTTGTGGTCCGCTGGCAAGAATCTAATTGTTTCGCCAGTTATCACCACCGCCGCCGAAAGCGCGCCCCAACCGAACCGTGCCGCGGGGATCACCCCCTACATTAAAATTTCAAATTTCGAAAATTCGCGTCGCGCTTTAATTGTTTACTCTTTTTTGCATCGCTGTACATACTTGTGACGCCTTTTAATTTAATGTAATAGTGTATAATAAAATAAGTGCGTGTTTTTTTGGTAATTGCAGTTTTAGTGTTTGTGTTTGTGTGTGTGTGTGTGTATGGTGAAACGGGGGGGCCGAAGAGAATAAAAAAGAGTGCCAGTGCAGTGTACCGCTGTGAAAAAAAGTAATAGTTTTATTGGATTATTACGTATTAGATTCTTTTTTTCTACCTGGTGGGTACCTACGCGTGAAGAACTTTGATTAAAGGTAAGAAGAACTCGTTCCAGAGAACTTTACTTCGGCGCGGCGTGTCGAATTTCTCGACGGTGAAGAAAGAGAACTTTTTCTTTTCTTTTTTTGGTAAACGACAGGGACCCTTTTACTTTTGCTTCTTCTTCTTCTTCGTTGCTTTCTGTATCTCCTGAAAATGTTAATAAGTCTTTGCCCTGAAATTTGAAATAATTTTAAAGGTCTGAACGTTTATTTATCCAAAGAACGTTCGAAATTGAGTGCGCGTCTGATTTTATTGTTATTTTACGGCGTCGTAAATGTTGTATTGCGCTTTTAGATTGTAAATTGGATTTCGAATGCTGAAACTCCAAATGAAAATGTACTGCTCGGTGAACATATGGCGCAGGAGTTTATTTATTTGTACGCGGTGTTGAAAAACTGGACCCTAAATGGAAACTACCAGTTTCTATTTTGATACGTCATCGTGTCACAAATCAAAAACGAAACGTCGGAAATAACAAAGAAAAGTTAACGCCCGGTGGCCGAAAAGAAGATGAGGCACAATTGCATTTGATACTAAAAGTGACAAAAAGACTTTTGCTATAAACTTTACGTGTAGGTTTTCATCCCATGTGGTTTACAGTTGAAAGCAAAAAATACTAGACGAAAACAGTTTCCTGTAATTGTTCTTTCTCAAATTGGTATTGATTAAAGAAGTTTACGAAACTGATAGGAAACAAATTTGAAAGCTGCTCGAGACTTTGATAAAATCTGTGAAGTCGTCTTTAATCAATACCTTCTTGAGAAGGAATAATTACAGAAAACTGCTTTGTCTGCTATTCTGTTGCTTTCAACTGTACGACTACTTATCAAACCAATTATATCTAACAGTTGGATGAAATTCATAAGTAATATAAAACTAACAATTGGATTTAATCATGTGTCAGTTTTGCCAATCATGTACGTTGTTGGTAGTGTAACTATAAGTCAGAACTGAGTCACGTGGGATACAATCACTTATGAAGTCGCTGTATGATTTGTACATAGTATACAATATATATATGAATATGTATACCGGGTGGAAAGTTTCAAACCCGAACATAGCAAAGTTCCATTGAGAACTGCGTTTCTGTAGATTACTGCTCGCCTTTTAAAGATACAAAAATGGTAATGGTATTAAATGAAAGATAAAATTAAGGCCAATGTTATCGTGTTAAAAATATTCCTATTGAGTTAATACCTTTGAAATAGAAATTAAATTTTTTAATTTCAAATGAAAAATGTGGTCGCCTCAGTATGTCAGATTTGAAGTTTGCAATTCAATAACCAGGATTTTGTACAATATGCTTCTTATTCAAAATAAAATTACATTCATCTGTGTAGCAAACTGACGATGAAAAACTATTAGGATTTATTTCATTGCTCTTGCATTACTTCACAAAATACTTTCCTGCTATTCTTGTTAATTTCAAAACAATGTTGATGGCAACTGAATTTGGGAAATTGATGTGTTTTTTTTTTAAATACTATTTACAGTTGTGTGTTACGTATTCTTGAATAGTGTGAAACTTATTTAATTCTTAGTACAATTGAATTTGAAATTAATTTAGTATCGACATGTTGTGTCGATATCGATTGCCCATGGCATCCCATTAAGTTTATTGATAGTATCAGAAACAACAGTATTTTTGTATGCAATGACGTAGAATATAATTATCATTCTAATAAAGAAAGAATTGTTGTAACGACAAGAGTACCTACCTATTATTTGCTCTATGCAATAATTCATAATACTTTTTGACTGACGTATAAATTATTTTCCACTAATTGAAAGAACTGAAAGTTTCAAATCTGACATAGGACCGATTTCTTCACCTACAGATAAATTTATCTGCCAGATAGTATCCTCAGAAACTATTATCAATACAATGGTTTCCAAGGATAATACCTGGCAGATAAATTTATCAGGAGGTGAAGAAATCGAGCAATAGGCGACTAAATTTTTCGTTTAAAATTAGAAAATTTTATTTATATTCCGAGAGTATTAATATTTAGGAATAATTTTAACACCATAATATTGTCTATAATTTTCGCTTTTCTTTAATACCATTGACATTTTTGTATCTTCAAATGGCGAGCAGCAATTCACAGAAACATAGTTTCCAATACAAGTTTGCTATGTTCGGGTTGGAAACTTTCCGCTCGGTATGTATACAATATAGGTGCTTTCTTTCACTTAAAAGTTTGAATCGTGCTTCGAATACTTTGGCCCTGAATTTTGTAGTTGTTGCAACAGAACACCTGACTTGAATTTTTGATTGACAGTTCAATAACCATAATTTAATCCAAACAAGTTTTAAAAATAGAGAGATTCAAAGAAAAGAATGTCCGTTTTTTGAATCAAAACGCGTTTGGATCAAGACTTTGTGAGCGAAAGAAAGCACCTTACGTAAACTGTTCACGATTGTTTTTAATTCAGAGTATCTATGAAAATATAACAGATTAGTTGGCAGTACTTGTCAAAATAAATTTATTTTAGTTGCAGTTTTAGCCATGGCTGTATTGCATTTCGGAAATTAGGCCAAAAAAACTTGCAAGAAGAAGAAGTTATAGTTGACGAGAACGGAATCTTTCTTGTATTCATCAAAACCGCTTTTAATGTGCGCTTTCCGATTGGAAGAAATTCTTTTCGGCATTTTGAGTAAACAAGAAGTCGGAGGAGGACAAAATTCCAGGAGTAAATTAACTAAATTAATAATGACTGAATTGACAGCAGGCGAAATTCTTTTTACTTGACCCCAAACTAAAAAAAAAATATATATATATCGTGGCCCTCTGCGTCTCTAAAATAATCGTGAACGGTGTGTACAGTTTACATATGTGAACGTCCATGGGAAAACGTACCTTAAGGTACTGAATCAACACACTTGCTTCCTAAGGTACTAAATCAACCCCTAAGGTACTGAATCAACCCACGTGAACAAGAAGGTGAAATGTGAAAATCAAGCTCAATAAATCCGAAGGTCAAGCCAAGTCAACTCAACTGAACACAACCTAACTGTATTCATCTGAAGCAAAAAGTTTAAAATGCAAAAAATTAAATGTAAAAAAATTAAACAAAGACTAAAGCGAGGTTCGACCATTGTCTAAGGTCAACCCAACTCAATTAAACTAAACTTAACCAAACTGTATTCAATTGAAGAAAGGAATTGAAAATGCAAAAAAAATAAAGTAGAAAATTAAAAAAAGAAAACGTTTAAAGCGAGGTTCGACCTTTGACCCGAAGGTCAACCAAACTCGACCCAACAGCTGAACTCAATTCTATTCAACCCAAGCAAATAAATTAAAAATCAAAAATCTATAAAGAAATTGATGTTAACAAACGATATTAAAAAAAAAAAAAATTCGACGTCAATCCAACCTAATTCCAATCCAAGTAAGAAATTTAATGCAAATTAAAACGAACCTCAGCAAATCTCAAGGTCAACTGAACTGAAAAATTTGAAAAATACTTAAAAAAATATTAACATTTAAAGTTAAATGAATCTCAAGGGCAATCCAACTGACATCAACAGAACTTCGTCTAACATAAGTGAAAGATTAAAAATTACTAGAAAAAGATTTTTAAAAAATATTAAAAATTAATTAATATGAAGTTTAAGTAATGTCAAGGTCAATCCAACCCAAGTTCTCTCAAACTAACCCCCTTAACACAAATAAAAATTGCAAGAAAAATTAAAAGTAATGTAGAAATGGTGAAAAATTAAAAAAATCAGTTAAAATGTAACTCAACTTGTCTTGTTTAATTTTATAATGTATTTACTTCTCTTCTTTTTGTAAAGGAAAACCTAAAAAAAAAACTAACCCAAACCGACAAAAAACCCTAACTGAAACCGAAATCAGCCTAAAATGAAAATCCTAACCTATTATACAAGCTGCGTGTACATTCCTGATTTACACATTACAAAATTACAAATTTTTAGCATTTTTGGCGTGCAATTCTCAGTGTACCAATTTTCAAGTGCCGCAGCTGTACCTACAATCACGAACAATAAATTTTGGCCGTCATCGTTTGTCAAAAACTGATGGACCTGACTTGTATTCCATTGAAAATAATGACATTGACTGTTTCATTTTCCGATTGGGAGAAATTCTTTTCGGCATTTTGAGTAAAGAAGAAGTCGTCAAAATTCCAGGAGTAAATTAACTAAATTAATAATGACTGAATTGACAGCAGGCGAAATTCTTTTTACTTGACGCCAAACTAAAAAAAAATATATATATATCGTGGCCCTCTGCGTCTCTAAAACAATCGTGAACGGTGTGTAAAGTTTACATATGTGAACGTCCATGGGAATACGTACCTTAAGGTACTGAATCAACACACTTGCTTCCTAAGGTACTGAATCAACACCTAAAGTACTGAATCAACCCACGTGAACAAGAAGGTGTTGATTTAGAATCTGATGAAGTACCTCCCTGGAGCAAATTTTACAGGGGAGCCGAAAATCCGACGGTACCTATTTTTCTGTAGTTTTTATTATACCCTTTGGGCTCATTTTCAGCAAGTAACTTTAGTTTTCTGTGGTTTTTGCTTTAGTTTTCGTTGAGGTTGACTTTTGTCCGACGAAAATTGTAGGTAAATGGTTTCCAAACTCTAACCGCGCAGAATTATAATCGGAAAAGCACTCAGCGTTTCCTGACGAAGCTATCAAACGATAGTGAAACGTTGAGTGCTTTTCTAATTATAATTCTGCCCGGTTAGAGTTTAAAAACTGTTAACTTGTAGTTTTTATTATTCTTTTTACAGTTTCTATCTTTCTATTCACAGAAAATAGTCATAATGTGACCATCATGCCTTTCTAAAAAGACAAAGTGGAAGAAGAAGAATCAGAGTAGTCGTGTTTTTGTTATTAACAACGCTGGCGTTAGTATTTTTCGCGTTGCCTTAGTTTTCTGATTTTATTGTTGGCTACTGTTTTAGCTTTTCTTCAACTGTTCTACTGTTCTCGAATAAAAAACTTCTATCGGTTTCAAAATAAAAAAAAAAAGAAAAAACAACCAACCTCGCAATTTACCTCCTGGACAAAACCGGCAACACTGCGTGAAAAACTGAACCGCGAAGAAGAAGCAATGTAAGGTCATGTGTCAAGCACAAGGTCAAGCATGTTTGATATTGACAATTAAAGGCGCTTTCTTTCGCTTAAAAGTTTGAATCGTGTTTCAATTTCGCAGTTGTTGCAAAAAAGCACCTGACTTGAATTTTTAACTGTTAGTTACTTTATAAATAACCATAATTCAATCTAAACAAGTTTAAAAAAAAGGGAAATTCAAGAAAAGAATGCCTGTCTTTGAATCAAAGCACGTTTGGATCACGATTTTGTGAGCGAAAGAAAGCACCTTAAGTATAAGTTGCCAGAAAGACAATCATTAGCGTAAAGGAAAAAAAAAAACATATAAAATTCGGGGCTTAACCTTGGATAACATCAAATAAATTTATCTGTAACAATTACACAATGATGCAAACGTTCAACGTTAATATGAAGACGGCAAATGAAGAAGGCAAAACTCACCGAAAAAAGGTCTGCTACTTTTTCTTTAATTGTCGCTTCGTAAAGTTTTCAATTCCACTATAAACTTTTTGACAAGAGCTTCTTTTGACTGCGCGCTTAAAATTTGATGCAAATTGCAAATTGAAAATGTGACAATTCAAATTTTGACTGACGTGACACGTAAAAATTACAGTGACAACCTGAAGTACCAACCAATTTCAACCGAAGTATGTCTAGGGAAATTTGCTTTTTGGTAACATAATCTAACAGGTGGAGGCTTTTTTTTTAATTTTGACACAGACAGTACTGTTTTTTGTTTTGTTATGAAAAATTTATGTCCTGTAATCTATGTACAATCGAAAGCAAAATTAGTGGACAGTTATAGTTTCCTGTAATTCTTCTTTCTCCAAGACGGTACCCTTTAAATAGATACCTCATTAAAGGTGGCACAATTTCGAAAGCTTTCAGATTTGTCAGACGCGCAACTTTTGTAAAATCTGCGAAGTCGTATTTAAACACTGCCATTTTGGAGAAGGACAAATTACAGGAAACTGTAATTGTTTACTATTTTTTGCTTTCGACTGTTTAAATAAGAATTGTTGCAATTGCCAATATTAAAATTAGTAAGTTTTCGATTGCTAGTGTATTGCTGGCTTCTTGCATTAAAGAAATTCAGGGCAATTCTGTAACATTAGTTGTCTTTTATTTGCAACGCAGATTAGTTCAGGTCAGTTCAGTTTAACCCAAAGTGAACTGATCTTAAGTGATCGATTTAATAGTAAATAAAACATGCGAGATGCGATTGCTGCATTTTAATCTTTAGATGAAGATATTACTTTTGCATCACTTTACAGCGAGTTAAGCAAAAGAAAAGGTTTTTTTTGGACGAGTAATGTAATTTGACAAACAGTTGAAATAACATCCCCTCTACAAGTGAACCAACTGATCCAAACTGATCTAGAATTTCCGAGGTGTAGTATCAGCAAGGCGGGAAGTGTTTTGGATCACTTTGGGTTAGATCATGTGGTCAAATAAAACACACAAATTTTTGAATAAGTGATCCAGGATAAAAGTGAACTGATCTGACGTGCAAATAAAAGACAACTATTGATATGCATATCAATTGATATGGTTTTCAATAACTGAAGACGACTTGTTACGATTTCATAACATTTCACGTCGATTGCCTACCGCAAATTGTTACGAAACTATTTACAAAATACCAATTTTAAAAGGTCACTTGAAACATAGCAATATCAAGCCCATATCAATGTTACAGAATAAACCCTATTATGTCAGTTCAAGAAACGAAAATTGTTACGCAGTTAATTCAATCACTCATGTCATCAGCTGATATAATAGGTGCTTTCTTTCGCTCACAAAATCGTGATCCAAACGTGTTCTGATTCAGAAACAACATTGAGCGCGTTCAGCGGTCGCTCAGCGGCTGAGTTGCTTACTCAGCAGTCGATTGTGATTGGCTGTTACCTTAACGTGAGCCAATCACAAACGATTGCTGGGTAAGCAACTAAGCCGCTGAGGGTCTCTGAACGCGCCCATTCTTTTCTTTGAATCTCTCTGTTTTTAAAACATGTTTCGATTGAATTATGGTTGCTTACAAATGAACTGACAATCAAAAATTCAGGTGTTTTGTTGCAACAACGACGAAATTCAGGTCCAAACGATTCGAAACACGATTCAAACTTTTAAGCGAAAGAAAGCAAGCCCAAAATATGTGATAGTAATTATGAAACCGTAAGGAAAATAATTGCCCTTCTGAAAAATGCAGCTCTTTGACATACATACTTGCGACCTTTTGCACTTTGAACGACGTTCTGTTGAATACTTTTTTTTCTAAAATATAAATAATTATTTATGAATGCGTCCTTTTTTTAAGTTAAAATTCATCAGTGATAAACTGCCGAGGATTTTGTGAGGATTCTAAAAATTTTGCGGGGATTTTCAAACTTTTCCGAGAGGAATTTAAGCAAAGTGCATCGGCAACACTGTTCTCTAGTGTTCTAACGAAAATCGACCTGGCAACACTGTGCGTCGTAGTTCGTGGACGGTTCGTAGTCGTCGGTGATATATAGTTGTGTTCTCTTTTATTCGTTCGTGTTTATTTCGTGTGATCTTTTCGGAATTCCGGCGGTTTTCCATTATAATAATCTTTGACGGGGAGTAACGGGTTTTAAAAATCATTCAAACCCCTGACGAACACTAAATCTCGTCAGATATGTGGACAAATAAAGGGCAAAAAAGTGTACCAAGAGGAAGGAAAAACCGGTGCACATTTCAAGAAGAAAAAAGTGCTCGAAACTTTGACGACGTTTTAAGCGTTTTTCTCTAAACTAACTTTTCGGGAAGTTTCATGTTTAAAAGTTCATAGCTTTTGAGTGATGGATCGAGATACTCATCGATAATCTGAGAACATCGCCGCCATGTTCGGCAACTTTCCGACTGTAAGAAAATGCAAAAAAATACCTTATTTTTGGAAAATAGAACGCAAGGTACAGTTGCGATATTTGAAAACTGGTACACTTTGCCAAATACAATGTTTCGGTGGTGTAAATCGATCCTAAATCTGAAATTTCACGTTACCCAAATCACTCCAAAACCTGCCATGAATTTGTCCAATTTGTCAAAACCCAAAACCCATTAAAAACCGAAAATTTTCTCATGTTTTTAATCGTAACCCAAACCGAAATTAACATGCCTGAAGTAACTCTAATCCAAATCGAAATCTTTACGCAACCGGATACTATCTATTTAAAAATTATAGTATGTTTTCAAAATGATAGTACGTTTTCAAAATTATAGTATGTTTTGTTGATTAATTTGACAGATATTTGACAAGTGACAAAATTGTAGGTAACGTCGAGCGTTTACCTTGGCTGCGGTTAGTTAATGGTCGAAGTGGTCAGACCAAACCACGTGATCACCTTTCTCAATTGGTGATTGTTCAGAGGGTTTAGTCGGACCGTTGACTTGGCGATTCTGTGCAATTTGACCGTTCACTTAACTCGGCCTTTGGCTGCGGTAAGTGAATGGTCGAATTGGTCAGACTAAACCACGTGACCATTTTTCTCAGTTACTGATTGGCCAAGTGGTCGGGTCTGACCGTTGACTTGACGATTTCGTGCAGTTTGACCGCTGACTTAACTCTTTAACCTTTGGTTTGGTTGCGGTAAGTGAACGATCAAACTGATCAGATTAAACCACGTGATCACTTTTGCCAATCGCTGATTGGTCAGGTAGTGTGGTTTTTTTTTCATGCAAATTGATCATTGACTTAACTCAACCTTTGAATTTGAAACACTTATCAATACTGAACGCTGTCAGCGTCAAACCGTCAACACATAGGAAGTTACTCCATTTGTATCATTTCAAAATAAAATTCAGCACTGCCAACTCAAACAGTTCTACTTGACCACTTGGTATTCTTTGTATTATAAAGACTAGAAAAATACTCCTACTTAATAAATTAAATTAAAAAATAATAAAATAGGTAAAATAATTGTTGCAACACATCGTAACTGATATTTTTATTTATTTATTCATTTATTGTTATAAATTAGGCGTATAGTATAGTATACTTGGTCGCATAATTTGTCACTTTCAATTTCTAAAAAAAATACAGCAGGACCTCTTTAATTCGAACTAACAATTGCGCTGGTTGATCCGGAATTGCGAAATGTTCCGGATTATCGAACGAAAGACAAAAAGTAATATCCATTTTCCTGATTAGCAGGGCCGGAACAAGGTAAGCAAGGCACGAGGGTGCCGATTGAAAACGATTAAAGCACATCTCTAAGGGCTAGTTGTACCAAGTGGGGTTAAACCGACGTTCAGCTGAACCGGGTTCAAAGTAAACAAATTCGCATAGGATCTTAACGACATATGGCAATTGATACATTCGTAAACAAAATTTGATGCGATTTTGTTCACTTTGAACCTGGTTCAGTTGAACGTCGGTTTAAACCCTCTTGGTACAACTGGCCCTAACAATTTCAAGGACAACCAAACTCAAATCAACAAGTCAAGTAAAAGAAATATTAAAAGTAAAAAATGTGAATATGAAGCTCAATAAATCCCAAGGTCAACCCAACTCAACTCAACTGAACTTAACCTAACTGTATTTATCTCAAGCAAAAAGTTTAAGATGCAAAAAATTAGAGATAAAAAAAAATTAAACAAAGTTTAAAGCGAGGTTCGAACATTGCCAAGATCAACCTAACTCAATTAAACTAAACTTAACCAAACTGTGTTCAATTGAAGCAAGGAATTGAAGATGCAAAAAATTAAAAGTAAAAAATTAAAAAAGAAAACAAACATTTAAAGCGAGTTTCGGCCTTTGTGAAGGTCAACCAAACTCGACCCAACAATTGAACTCACATCTATTCAACCCAAGCAAATAAATTAAAAAACTGAACTGAATTTTTTCTTAAATACTTAAAAAAGTAAAAAGAAGATATATTAAAATTTAAAGTTAAACAAATCTCAAGAGTAATCCAACTAATATCAACAGAACTTCATCTAACATATGTAAGAGATTAAAAATTACTAGAAAAAGATTTAAAAAAAATATTAAAAATTAATTCAAATGAAGTTTAAGTAATGTCAAGGTCAATCCAACCCAACTTCTCTCAATCTAACCCCATTTAATACAAATAAAAATTGCAAAGAAAAATTAAAAGTAATGGTGAAAAATTTTAAAAAGATCAATTAATACGTAATTCAACTTGTTTTGTTTAATTATAATGTATTTATTTCTCTTCTTTTTCTAAAGGAAAATCTAGAAAAAAAAACTAACCCAAACCGACAAAAAACCCTAACTGAAACCGTAACTGTAACAAACGAAATGCAAAAAAATATTTCGATGTCAATCCAACCTAATTCCAATCCAAGTAAAAAAAATTAATGCAAATCAAAACGAACCTCAGCAAATCTCAAGTTCAACTGAACTGATTTTTTTTTAAAATAATTAAAATTAAAAAAAATATATATAAACATTTAAAGTTAAACGAATCTCAAGGGTAATTCAATTGACATCAACAGAACTTCGTCTAACATAAGTAAAAGATTAAAAGTTACTTAAAAAAATAAAAATTAATTAAAATGAAGTTTAACTAGAGTCAATGTTAATCCAACCCAACTTCTCTCAACCTAACCCCATTTAACACAAACAAAAAATTGCAAGAAAAATTAAAAGTAATGTAGAAATGGTGAAAAATTAAAAAAATCAGTTAAAATGTAACTCAACTTGTCTTGTTTAATTTTATAATGTATTTACTTCTCTTCTTTTTGTAAAGGAAAACCTAAAAAAAAAACTAACCCAAACCGACAAAAAACCCTAACTGAAACCTTGACCGAAATCAGCCTAAAATGAAAATCCTAACCTATTATACAAGCTGCGTGTACATTCCTGATTTACACATTACAAAATTACAAATTTTTAGCATTTTTGGCGTGCAATTCTCAGTGTACCAATTTTCAAGTGCCGCAGCTGTACCTACAATCACGAACAATAAATTTTGGCCGTCATCGTTTGTCAAAAACTGATGGACCTGACTTGTATTCCATTGAAAATAACGAAATTTACGATTTCATTTTCAATACTGAGAATGATATCTTGGAAATTTGCTTAATTCAAACACTTTGTTGATAGAAAACAGGACATTTACTGAATTGAGTGTACTTTGCAGAATTAAAATTGATTTGATTTACATTGACAACCAACATTTATTGCTCGCGACTGTACGGTAGCGGACAATAAAACCCGGGCACACGATTTGTACAGTGTAAATCTGTCTTTCGCATTTTTAACATCGTCACTCTAGTAATTTTGACGTTTAAGAAGAAGAATTTTAGTGTTTATTTTGTGTATTTGGATCAGATGCTTCTTCACGTTAGTTCCGCTCAAAAAGTAACCGCGCTTTCGATTGGGGCGTGCGCATTCAAAGTATCTTCATCTCATTTTATTCCATGTGGTTAAAACAAGACGAAGACACGGTCAATGCGCAGAGTACCAAAACAGAAAGATGAGTTGCCGTGACATTTCGATTTATTAAGTTTGTCGTTTCAAATATTTTTTTTACGTTTTGCCAGAAACATAACCTCAATAAAAGCAAGCATGTTTTACCAAAAGTTGTGTGAAATGTCAATCCAATTCTTGTCCGAATTTTATTGTCCGCCGGCGTACATACGTTTTCCCATGGACGATCATATATGAAGAGCAAATTAGAAACGTCTGAAGTTTAAACTTGTTCTGTGATTTGTGTGCTGAATTAAAGCCGCCGATCGTATCTACCGATCCGTACAGATTAAAGAGCCATTCGATAACGGGGCCTGTGCCCCAAAAAAATTCCATCCTAAAGCGCACTCGGAGAGAATATTTCCCACACAAACCGTTACACACCGGAATCAAATCGAAGCGAATGTTTTTCTTTTCTTTTTAATTGGTTTAACGAATCGATTCTTAATTATATTTAATTGTCGTAGTAATTATTGAGCGTGTGTGCGTTTAATAGATGGAATTTTGAAATGCGGCCGCGCCAGCAGCGGAACACGAGGGGAGGCCGGTGTGTTCCAGGCTTTGTTAATTACTGTATATCAGAGTACATAATTTATATTTACATTAGAAAAATTCATATTGAAGCCGACGACCGGTTAGTCCGGTTCAAATAAAGCGCATTTTTGCTTTTCCACAGGAGGCAATACACTCACATATCTTCCTTCCACTATTCCCCGGCGTTTATCATAAATATTTATAAAGCCCCAGTACGAACTGTTTGTTTTGGTTTTGTTTTATTGTCTTACAGATTGCAAACGTGTTTTCTGATTTTTTACGCTACTAGGTTAGGCTTCATCATGAGCGCAAGTAACGGTTTCGGTTTAATTATTATCATGAAGGCTTGGAAGTAACTATGTAGTAGATATTAACAAAGCGATTGCAAAGTAATGCTTTACAATAATGAAGTTTCTCTTTCGAGTTTCTTTTTTTTTTTTAAATTATGTAAAACTCTATGCAGATATACCGGGTTCGCCATTCAAAGTGGGGCGAGCATACAATCACTGTTAAAGTGTCAAAGCAAGCTTTTTTGTTTATCCCACTGGCACGTTGACATTTTTCAGTGCGAACAAGCTGAGAGAAAAACTAATGAAGCAAACTGAAATGTACTGAACATGACACTGCCTTAAAGTCACCTTAAGAAAAACTGGTCTTCTGCGCCATTTTCAACAGATATGGCCGGCGAGTGCGTTGAATTAATTCATATCTAAGGGTTTCGCCGTGAAAATGAATGATGCGTCCGGACTTGACGTGAAACCGGAGAATATAAAGTAACACGTCCTCGGGTTTGATGCGCCTGTCGATATTTGCTCATGCAGCAAAATGATCAAGCTTCGAGATTGAACCTTCTTGTTATTCTTCTTTTCAATGCGTCGCCTTGGTCTTAATCGAGTCTATTGGAAAGGCTCGGGTTCTCTTAATGCTTCACAGGTTTTATTTTATATGGGCTTCATATATCCGATTTTCCAAGTCGATGAATTTTATTGAGGGAGAAAAAATACTACTTTCATGTGGGTACAGCCGCGGTACTTCAAAACTGGTACACTTTTGTACCGTAAATTGTTTCTCCACCTGAAACAGTAGAAACTATTAGAGCCTGTCATGTTCTTGTTATAATTCCCAGTACACGTGACGTCCATCATAACCTCCAAGCTCCAAATCCAAATCTATGTAAATATAATCACATCATCTTTAAATGTCAATGTGATGGGAGTATACGCAAGTGTACACTGAGAAATGAACCTTCGTCGATCATTATGATGACAATGTCAATTTGGCAAGTTTAGAAACCTCAGTTTCATGTTCATCAGTTTACAACAATGTACTTGTCAAAATGTATCATCAGTTTTTAAGGGCCGCAACTGAATAAGAAGAAAAATGATTATGAACGTAATAATTCTGCGATTAAAACAAAATTCCGGTGGAATTATGTTGATCTTATAAGTGCATACCCACAGTAGATGCGGTTAATAACGTGTTAAGTATTGTTTGGTATCGTCAATATTAAAATCACAATGAAAGAGCGTAGAGCGCGTATTTAATGGCATTCAGAGGATCGGACACCAACCTGCTTATTACAGGCCATAAATTATACAGAATCGAGTTTCCTATGGACATTCGCGGCCGATACCATCTCTTGCCATGCATTTCGCGTCCAATCAGAGACCTCCGTACGTACTTGTACGTTTTACAGATTTTCAACTTATTAAATACGTCGAAACTGAAGGGAGTACGCAGAAGTATTCGCGTTAGCTTTTCCCGTACGCCTTCATTAACAAACCATTAAGGAAATAAGCGACGATTATATGTTAATTTGACCACACCTGGAATTAAACTGGTTTAAAAAAAAATAATAATAATAATAAAAGAAAAAGGCAAATTAAGAATTTCATACTTAGTAAGGGCAAAAGTGAAATAATCAATAATAAAGAATCGATATATTCAAAATATTCAATAATTCAGCCCTATGGTTCAAAACGAGTATTAATTGATTGAATTAAAACAAGAGAAAAGTACAGGTCGATGTAAAATGTGAAGCGATGATCCACCTTACTTAAATTAAACTAAGCTTAAATTGCACGTGAAAATGTTAACCTAACGCACAAGCATGTGCCGAAATATTTACGTCATCTAAACAAGGAACAATTGGGTACGTTACCATTTCGGAATCCAAATGGGTCATGCAGGTGTCGGTTTACAATTAAAAATCACGGCGCATCGCCGCCGCTTGCGGAAACGTCGAACTTCAGTTACGCCGCTTGCACCAACCGTCGCGCACTCGTGACCTTCGGGTGGGTGCGCCGTTTACTAAGCGTCGAGCACGTGTAAATGAAACTCCGCTGCGTACTCAAATCGTACACGCCTTCGATAATCGCAAAAGAAAGCGGGGAAACGGAAAAAAATGAATTCAGAACAAAGAAATCAATCGTAAGCACGGCTCACGCTAAAATTACCTCTGTTTTTCAGTGCAGAAACGGTTAATCCGCACGGAAGAATTGGCTCAAAACAAGCCAAACGACACTTAGGGCTTAAAGGATTCGAGAAACGCTGTGGATTTTTTTAGAATTTTGCACAAATTCTCGGGTGATCACACACGCGTGTGCACCTTGATGTGTCGAAACGAAAAACGACGAAGAGGCGTAGAGATTGACGTTGCCGGCGGTGAATAAATTGAAACGGCGGCGGCCAATCAAAACACAGAACGCAGACAGCGTGACCATCTGAAGCCAATGATAGCCTTGATATCGAACGACGTTTGAACATGCGAATTAGATGCAAATACATGAAAAGACAAGATAAACGAAAGATGAAAAGACCAGATAGTTCGGCGGCGCGACGTGCAGGATTTTTATAATGGCGCGCTGTTAAATTCGCCGGTAACGAAATAATTGAAAACGGGAACGCGTTATCGAAGAGCGGCCGGGCCGAAAGTTATTTCGGGCGTTAATAACAATAAATTACATATTGTTCCGAAACGAATTCATAAAACGCGGGAAAGAGCCTGGAACACGCGCGTGATTTAATGCGCTCTTTGCACGCTCGTTTTATTTCGCCATTAAAAACTAATTAAAATTGTTAACGTAATGATGGAGGGCGCAGATAAATCACGGCGGCGAATAATAATACACCTATCGAAAATTGCTATCGTAAAATTACACCCAATATACACTGTGAAACTCTCAAAAGACTGGACGTACTTATATAATAATTAGGTACATCCTTTGTGCAGCTTTTAAATGATTCAGCTTTGAGCATATTGAGTGGTGCAATTTTTGTATGTGTGCAGCGTTACAAGATTCTCACTGTGTGTATGTGTATTTCATCATTTCGCTTGGTGATGGTGTGGTGGTGGTAATTGCGAGACCTCGCAAATCCACGTAAGAAGAATAATGTGCGCAGAAAATGAACAACGCAATACAAAACAACCCCGGTGAGTTTCTGCGGTCGAGCGATTTTCGTGAGATTCCTCCGAAGACATGACCACCAAACACCTACCTGATTTCCACATCGCTTCACAGGCTCTTTCGAAGACAATGGCAGAAGAACGAGAACGCGGCCTTACCTACTCATAACTATGTCACGCATAATGTGAAATGGCATTATTTACCGGGCATGACTCTGCTATATCTTCCACACAAGCGTAAAAACCCAATTTAAGTAGAACGAGAACGCGATCTACATCGTGTCACCAACCAACCAACCATCCAGCCAGCCAGCCAGGAAGTATTGTATTAAGAAGGCATATAGTATGCAGCTACATACTTTGATTTAATAAGATGTTATACTCTTCAATGTAGATTTCTTGATACGTCAATGTACATACTAGCAACTGATACAACAACGTAAGTGGTCGTGACCGTACGCCTCAGTTTTGACGTTTTAATTTTACGCTTCAACATAGGCATACACGTGCCCGTCAACTTTGCAATTTTTATTCACAGTTACGTATCGTAGCGATCTGCGAGTGCGTAGGTTTTTGGAAAGTTCATCTTCAGTTATTGCACCTTTCAGAACGGGTCGCTCTTAATCTTCCCAACGCTTGACTTAAAGATATCTCACAATCAGTTCCATTTCGCTCTGCGCCCGGAAATACGAAAACTATTCATCCAATGGCATTTTGGTCCGTTGTACGCAATTAAAAAAAGAGAAAAGTATGGGTCGACGTAAAATGTGAAGCGATAATCTACTTTACTTAAATCAAACTAAGATTAAATTGCACCTGAAAATCTTGACCTAATATTTACGTCATCTAAACAAGAAACAATTGGGTACGTTACGATTTCGGAATCCAAATGGGTCATACAGCTGTCGGTTTACAATTAAACGTCACGGGGCATCGCTTCCGCTTGCGGAAACGTCGAACTTCAGTTACGCCGCTTGTACCAACCGTCGCACACTCATGACCTTCGGGTGGGTACGCCGTTTACTAAGTGTCGACCACGTGTAAATGAAACTCCCCGCTGCGTACTCAAATCGTACACGCCTTCGGAAGAAAAGATAATCGCAAAAGAAGCGGAGAAACGAAAACTATTCCCCGCGTTGGTGCAAATCTAAACTGCCCGATCGATCCAATGGCATTTTGGTCCGTTGTACGCAATTAAAAAAAGAGAAAGGTACAGGTCGACGTAAAATGTGAAGCGATAATTTACTTTACTTAAATTAAACTAAGATTAAATTGCACATGAAAATGTTGACCTAATATTTACCTAAATATTTACGTCATCTAAACAAGAAACAATTGGGTACGTTACGATTTCGGAATCCAATGGGTCATACAGCTGTCAGTTTACAATTAAACGTCACGGGGCATCGCCTCCGCTTGCGGAAACGTCGAACTTAAGTTACGCCGCTTATATCAACCGTCGCACACTCATGACCTTCGGGTGGGTACGCCGTTTACTAAGTGTCGACCACGTGTAAATGAAACTCCCCGCTGCGTACTCAAATCGTACACGCCTTCGGTAGAAAAGATAATCGCAAAAAAAGCGGAGAAACGAAAACTATTCCCCGCGTTGGTGCAAATCTAAACTGCCCGATCGATCCAATGGCATTTTGGTCCGCTGTGCGCAACGGAAAAATGCGAGCCATACGGGAACAAACCGTACCTTATCTTAACATGCTTAGCAGTAATCAGAACGCGCTTATACCTACTTTCGCACGCTTTTTTGTTAGTATTTGTTTAATAATGTCGTAAATCAAATTCACATGGTGTCCCACTGAAAGGGTTTCAGAACGACCGCAAAGGAAAAAGAATAATCATCGAGCATAGTTGCGCTGCGCTAATCCGACCGACCGACCGAATTTTTTTCCACCGGATCGTCCGCATTAACTTTACAAATGTGTATCATTAGCGTCAATCTCAGGCTGCTTTGAGAAGTTTCTAATTAATTCTGTCAATTATCCCGACGACTGCGACGACGCACAATTAAAACGTGTCTTCCATATTTGGCGGCCGCGCTCGGAAACGTCGCTCTCGCTCGCAACGACATTGCTAATTAAGAAATATTAATAGATTTATTATGATATTAAATGCTTTTTGCGTCATTGTTTTGAGGTTTCGCGGACTGCTCGCGATCACCGTCGGAGCGAGAGCGAGAGAGAGAGAGAGATGAATGCGTTGAAATTATATTGCGATTGTTATGTCAACGTTTCAGTTAAGTACGATAGTTGAAACGATTTGAAATCCTTTTTTTGCTTTTTAAAGCTCTTTGTATGTAGGAAGTGGTATTTTCTAACGACGCACTTACGAAACCGACTTTTAAAACATCTTTAAAGTAACTTATCTTACTTATTATTGGCTCTTACCGAACTACCCATAACTATATATTACGTAAATTAATCTCACTCATGATCATGAACGTAATCGAATCGCGTAAAGGGAGTTAACAAAATGTGCAAGGTGACTTACCCCGCAGCGTTGAACCACAAAGAACAATGGCCGGCGGGCATGTGGACGCGAAGCGGTTCCTTCCAACTGGTGTTAAAAATTTGACATAATTTCATCATTTTAGAACATCTCACGCACGCAGTGCGTTTACCGCGATCTTTGCGCATTGCACGCGCAGTGCGTTTACCACGATCTTTACGTATTACACACGCAAAGCGTTTACCGCGATCTTTACGCGTCACACATGCATTGCGTTTAGCGCGATCTTTACGCAGTCACGTCTAACGGGGTAAGGAGTGAGCCGTTCAGATTCTTAACAAAACTTACTCGCCGAGTCGAGACAACTCAACCCGCATGACCCAACACGGGGAAAAGGGTGGCCTAACCAGGTGTAACACCAACATTAAAAATGAAATGTCCTAACAAACACGCCCAACATGGATTGCCGAGTTGCACATTGGTGCAGTGGCAATAAAACAAGCGCAATTCGTATTGAATCTGGAATCTGGAATTCCTCTTGGATCTTAAATTCAATATTTCTGTTTGGTCTTCCTTCTCCTTTGGCCCTCCCACTCGCTCCTCCCTGACTATTCCCATTAGTACGAACGTAAGTGCTTTGAAAACAACGAGAGCCAGATAATAAAGACCTGACTTGCAAGGAGGAGAAGAAATTACTCAGACTTTATCACATGCAGTTCTTGGCCACCTGGTGTTCCTTATGGCCGGCGAGCGCGAATTAATGGCCGTCGTGAAGATGCGACCGTGTCCGGTAGCGGAACAGTCACGTTTCCACATTCATTGTTACTTCCGGTGAATTTGTCACACACACTCTCCGGCTCGCATGGAGGGATAACTTAAACAATTTTTTTTTTGCGAACGTACGTGTTGTAATTCACACCCACTGCAGGCGAACAAACGGCATATTTGCATACATATCTGCATTCCGTTTTTCTCCCCCCCTTGCGATTTATTGCCGAGGGTAATCTTATCGGCTTCCACGTTCGGTCAAAATTGCCTATTATTCGCCTTGGCCTTTTATTTATGCCTATCTGCTTTAAACAAATAAGTATAAGTACTTTTTGCTTCATTATCATTATATTATAGGCAATGTTAGCCAAGTTTTGTTGCAAAACGAAACCTTATTGATGATGGCAGCGAAGCAAATTGCAAATTGCCGTTGTAATATTGTAACATGTTGTTATTGCTTCGGCGATGGTTGTATGTGCGTGCGCGCGCGAGCGCGCGCGTGTGTGTGTGTGTTGCACGTTATTTCAACATCTTAAGATTGTTATATGTAAGTACGTTTTCAGAACAGAACAAAGCGCGGCCGTTAATTTCAGGGAAGCTGATTTGTGTATAATACAACAACGTGTACGTACACAGGTTTCGTTATTATTATCTTCGAGGAGACTTTTTCCCACTTACGTAGGCTACGTGTTTGCTCATTGAAATAAATTCCACTGTACGCCACTGATTTATCATATCATCATTTCTGTGCAGGTTCTGTTTATTGTGCACACACGATTTCCATTTTCGTATAAAATCATCGATTATGTTTTGATCACGACGTTGAAGATGAAAAAGAAAAATACATACTATTTCAATTCGAGGAGTTAAAAAAGTTTCGGTTCGATTCAGTTTTTGATACGTTTGATTAATCAAGAGGTCGGTCGCACCTGCAACAGCCAAGTTTCGAACTTGCAACAGTTGTAAAAAAAAAAAATAGATTCTTTAAACTGTTTTCACTTCTGGAATTCAACGTGGACGAGAAGAAATCAATGTGGTCAAGGAAGACATGATGGTTCTTCGAATAACTCGGAATGAGAATTTCTATATAACGCGGTAAAACTTCTCGAAGTCACGCTGCATGACCAAAGAGTTGTCGCGATTCACGAAGAGATTCCTCCGCGGTCAGGTGTTTGATTAGATTCACGCCTCCGTGTTACCACCTGTCCGTCGGCATTACGCGCTCGAGTTCACGCTGGACTGCACCGGCTACCAACTTGGTTTCTCTATTAACCGTTTCGAGATTTTTAAGTAAACCCAAACAAATTCGAAAGTATTAAATAAATCCCTTTGTTTAACCTGAGTCACCCTGTACGTTGTAATTTCGTCGCAGTCAGCATATCTATTTTATTAATTCACACGCGGCTCGGTGTCTTTTTTTGTGTTAGGTATGTCTTACAGGCGAGTTATCGCTTCGTGAGCCGACATTTGATTGTTTCGCGGCATTCTGATTTCTTCTTTTGTAAACATCACGTCTGTCTGCAAGTCCAGAGTTTTTGAGCGGGTCTCGACTTTGCGCTTTATATCGTGGGAATTATGCAGAGTGTTTATTTAAAGTCGAGACAGGGTCGTAAATGCCGAGCCCAAATTTTTCCTTTCGTTTCCCAGTGATATCGGATTTTTTTGCCGGCGCGTTGTTGGTCGAATTTATAAAATTCGCACTCGTTTGAGCTCTGTGGGGATGGGTTCGACTCCACGTCAGATTAAATCGGATTGGTTACAGCTTACGTCAACCGAGCTTTGGATTGTTCGAACTCCTTCCTTGGCGGATTTGGGGCGAAGCCAAGGCTTTATTAATTTGAGCGCGGGCTCTCTCAGCTCTGTTTCGTTTACGATTTTTCCAAGGCATGTTGATGCTTTAAGGATCGATGTCTTTGTCTGGGGCGGACAGGACGTAATCTTCGTGTTGTTTGTATATCGTAGGAATTATACAGTGTTTATCTAAAGTCGAGACAGGGTCGTAAATCTTGTAGACGGCGAGCCTAATACTTTACTTGAGTTTCCCAGTTATATTAGATTTCTTGCCGGCGCACAGTGGGGCCGAGGTGGAAAAAAAAAACGATTTCACAAGAGGATTAATTCGTTGATCTAACTGACTTTTCTTACATTACTTTAGTCGTAGAATCTGGCTGTGATAATGGTTTTGCGGTAAAAATTAACTTTTCTTTAATATAACGGCATAAATCTCATTCAGTAAGCCATAAAGCCTTAAAAAGAGTAATTTTGTATAATTCCGTCAGCTTCGTGGATTATTTTTAAAAGTTACTTCACTATATATTTGGTGAGTACATGCTAACAGCTTCTTGTAAAAAAATAAGTTACTCTTTAAAGAAACTTAGACGTGATAATTAAGCCGAAATTAGATTTCTGGGCGTAATATGAATTTTTAGTAAGCATACAAAAAAAGCTTCACTTTCCTACGGTCTGTAATATTGTTTTTTTAAAAGCTATAATATTTATCTAACTACCCTAAAAGTTTCAAGGCCGCAATCAACCGCATGCGATATACAGGCTGTTTCAAATTTGACTCTCACCATGGGGATCTCACTTATTTGAAGAGATAGTTGGTAGGTTTAAATTTCGGAAAAGTTGTTAAATTTCATGAGCATTAATATCCGGAGAGAAAAAATGTTAATTCTTATTCGAAGTAATTCTAAAAAATAGAAAAATTATCATTTTCTTATTTTGCCTCTATCTTCTCACATTAAACATTTTTATTCTGGCCTTGTTTTAAAGAATTTTTATAACACGTGCTATGTTGCCGTAATCGGCATAATGAGTAGGTTCTCTTGCCACTAAATTTCAATATAGGCGCTATAAGAAAAAAATCAACTTGATGATGGTATCAATTTGACGAAACGTGTTATAGAAAAATAGTGCTTACCACTGTGTAGAGAATTGAGAAGTTTCTTAAAGAAGTATTTTAATTTTTTTGATATCTCTTTAAATAAAGAAGATAGAGATAAAACAAGAAAATGATAATTTTTCTTTTTTTTACAATTATTTCGAATAATAGTTAATATAGAAACTTTTTCTTTGCGGATTACTAATATTCATGAAATTTAGCAACTTTTTCAAATCTAAACCTACCGCCTATCTCTTAAAATAAGCGAGATCCCTGTGAGGGTCGAATTTGAAACAGCCTGTATATTGAATACGAAGTTGAAAAGAGATGCGAAAAATAGCACCAGCGGGCCGTATAAACTTGATTTGTTGAATCAAGGAAGCTAACAGAGTTCCTCACTGTTGTTTTGTAATAGGTACATAAAAACGTTCTACACTTGGAGTAAAATTAAAATGATTATACCTTATAAAAAAAATTCTTTTTTGAAACTTTGAGAAAGTCAAAAATTGTTATTTAGTACCTTTTTGAAATTTCCTGAGTTTCACTTCAATCAGACAAAAATTCTGGGAATGAGAGGCTTTTTCCATAAATCGGGTAAACACTGTGCGGCTTGTTGTTGGTCGAATTTATAAAATTCGCACCCGTTTGAGCTCTGTGGGGACGGGCTCGACTCTACGCCAGATTAAATCGGACTGGTTTCAGTTTACGTCAACCGAGCTCTTGATTGTTCGAACTCCTTTCGTGGCGGTTTTGGGGCGAAGCCAAGGCTTTATTAATTTGAACACGGGCTCTCTCAGCTCAGTATCGTTTACGATTTCTCCAGGGCATGTTGATGCTGTAAGGATCGATGTCTTTGCCTGGGGCGGACAGGACATAATCTTCATGTTGTTTACGGCAAGGACTTCAGGAAATTTTATTTTGTGCAAATTGTACTAAAACAATTTCTTAAATTCCTTTTCTTTTTCTTTTTGATTTGTCTAATCACATGGTTCTATTTTGATGAATAATGAATTCCATTGAATTCGATGGCACGTTTCAGACTTTCCATTATCGAGAAGTTATTATGTTCGGATGTCTGCTTTTGGCAGGTACGGATCGAAAGAGTGCGGACCGCACCTCTTCAGTGCGCCGAACGCGGCGGCGGCGGTCAAAACAATGGCCGAAGACCTATTATTGGGATAATGGATGCCGCGGCCGCAGGAAGGCGTGATCAATCAATATTTCATCATTCATTTGTCTTAAACGTCCGACCGCATTATTTCCAGCTCCGTGACTATTACTGTTATAATTAATTTCGTTCGGCCGTTTACCGTACGGAAACGGCGCGTCTCCTTTGTGCGGTAATTATTTTAAATAAATAACACAATGGAGAGATGGCATGAGATCTCCGATTGTTATTGTGCGCCGATGTTAGATGGAACGTCTCCGGCCGGAGATAGTATTATTCGGTAACGGGCATGTTGGGCAATTCCTTTTGGCGTCAAGCTGAAGGCTGAAGGCGTTCGTTTCAGTTTCATCTGCGCAGATGTGCGGAAATATGTTTTGTGTGTTGACGTGAACGTTACAGGCACACACCAAACCATAATTAATTGATTACCAAGATGTTATCAGATAATTGTAATATGACACTTCGTGCTCGATTAGAAAGTCATGAGATTTATTTTCAAACGCTTGAATACCTGAACGGTATTTACGTAAATGGTATTGTTAGATTTATGTTGATTGTTAGAGACAATAAAACTTAACCAAACACGGCATGAAATGAAATGGTTAATTAGGCATGTTACTCATGGTTTATACTTGGATGGTTAAGTACAGGAGACTAGCTGCGTGATTAACACCCTTACAATAAAGGATACAAAGGGTTATTGTTAGATTTATATTGATTATTAAGAGGCAATAAAATTTAACCAAGTATGAGATGGTTAATTAGCGTTAGCCATATTACTCGTGGTTCAGACTTGGATGGTTGACCACAGGGGACCATCTATGTGACTATAATACCCTTTACAACGAAAGCTACAAAGGGTTATTGTTAGATTTATGTTGAATATTAAGAGATAACAAAATTTAACCACACATGGAATGGTTAATTAGCCACGTTATTCGTGGTTCAAACTTGGATGGTTAATTGACCACAGGGGATCGGCTATGTGATTAACACCCTTACACCAAAAGATATGAAGGGTTACAGATGATATACGTAATACTAATCGTAATTAATTTTTAAAGTCCGAGCAAAACAAATCTGCAAAAATTTTTCATTTCGTTGCCTCCATCTTGAGATGGTTGAGAAATGTCGGAATAATCAGAAACTAACCAGGGCCCCCGCGAGGTCAAAATCCGATCGCGTGCGAGTCCACATTTCGGCGCCCTCTCACAGATGAGTTGGGGCATACAGATTATTAAAATTATTAAAAGAAATTAAAAGAAACAAAAAAAAAAATGAAAAAACACAAAAATTAAAAAAAATTTAAACATTAGAGAATTTTTGTTAAACATTTTCCTTCATTTTCTAAACTTTCTCCTTCATTTCTTTAAACATTTTCCTTTACTTTTTTCAAGTTCGTAGCTGCTGCGAGCCCCCCAAAAACGAGTAACCCAATCTTCTCATCTGACTAAAGAAGAAACCGTAACAGCCTACGTAATTTATATTTATTTTATTTATTATTTATTTATTTTAAAAAAAAATTTAAACGTTAGGGAATTTTTGTTAAACATTTTCTTTCATTCTTCAGACATTTTCCTTCATTTTGAAAATATTTTCCTTCATTTTGAAAACATTTTCCTTCACTCTGAAAAACACTTTCCTTCATTTTGAAAACATTCTCCTTCGCTGCCTAACTGCTGCGAGCCCTCACAGACGAAGCGATTTCTTCTCATCTGATTAAGGAGGCTTCTGTTCAGACCCCCCCAGAATGCAAGTAGGCGGAGCCCGCTTGTTAAGATTAGAAAAAAAGAAACAAAATCACAAAAGCAAAATGAACTTAAGTTCTAAAAACTTAAAAAGTAAAATATAATTTGTTTTTCTTTAACCAAACCGTAACAGCTTGTATAATTTATTTTTTTTACTAAGTACATTCAACTTTTTATGAAAATTTATCACACGAAAATTACAAAACTTTTCTACTTTTAATTGCTGCAGTTAACTGTTCTATTTTAGTCGACGTTTCACCGTGAGGTTGACGGCTTCATCGGCTTCATCAAACCAGTTTAGACTTGTGGATAGTTTTTCGAATAATTTTTACGGGATAAGAAACAGTTTCCCATTAATTTTTTTTTCTTTCAGCCTTAAAAATTGCATGCAGGCAACCCATTCTACTCCGTGCTTTATGATCGACTGATGGACTGCCTATTTTTTTAATTCCGATTTAAAAAGGTCACTGTGCACCTCATAATGAAGGCTTTCGTATTTTGTACTTTTAAGTAAAATGCAGATTTTAATAGATAAGGTATGATGAGGATGAGAGTTTTAAAGGAGAAGCTAAGAGGTATAGTTACCCCTTTTGTTCCAAATAGAATATTCAAGTAGCAAAGCCCGGGTAAAGTCGTCCGGTTTAAACCTAAGCCTGCACAGTTCATTAACTAGTTAATTAACTTTCTTACACTTCCGAAAGCTCCCACTTATAAACAGTTAGCGCTCACATCGTTCGAGGGGGCTTCGAGATCCGAAGGGATTTGGAGCTCTCTGAATTATGGTTTCGAACTTGAACATGATTTAAAATAAATCGTTTCCAAAAATAGCCGGCGAGGTGGTGGGTTGATTTCCACGTACAGAGAAAGAGATAGAGAGAAGTTCGTAAAATATAATTAACGTTTTGGCGAATGCGCCAGACATAAAAATATCCCGATTGGAATTCATTAAATAAATTTCCAGAATCAATTATACGTCTTAAATGGAAAGCAGGGAGAAGAAAGGAAACAAGTTTTTAATTATCGAAACGATAAGCGGCGGCGGCGGCGGTCCGGGTTATGAAAAATCCAATTTGGACTTGAAAATAAATTCCACCGGTGGGTTTTTGCTCGACGCTAACGATGCATGCGTCGTCCCCAAGTTAAGAAGAATCTCTTACAAGAACGAAATCCGAAAAACTGGTCCCGATCCGGTTTCAGAAAACGACGCGGAGCTACTCTTGAAGAACTCTTCTTATCCACGTTTAATGATATTTGGCAGCGGTTCTTGGAATTCTTTTCGAATTCGATTATAATCAGCCAAACAAATTAATTCGGCGATAGTTTTACACGAATTCCTTTGATTTCACGGGGCGGGCAGGCAGCAAAAATAATAATAATAAGAATAATAACATGCGAAGCTTGATCGGTCGGGCCCGTCTGGCCTGTCTTGTTTTATTTGGAAGAAATTCTTTCTGATCGACGAGTGCACTATGCCGTGCTTCGCCCATAATTTGGCTGATCACGCAACAGTAATTTGGTGTTTCTTAGCCTCAACAGACGCCCCAACACCATGTTATCATCATCGTTTTCAGCCGAAGAGGCGGAGGCGGATGGACCCAACTGGTTCTGGTTCTCATACTCATAACCTACTGCTATACTAGCATAAATTTTTAGGATTTAATTATGGAATAAGTCTTCGGTAATTCAAAACTCTATAATCGTGCAAAACGCATTCTTAAACTCGTATATACAGTCGCCATCAAACGAACTGAGACCCCTTGACAGTTTCGTCATCCCTACTGATTAGGTTGATCGTGACTGTATGTACATACATGCATAGCTTTGTTTGTTAAACCCGATCCGTACCTACCACATGTAATCCAATTTCCATGCATTATGTAATCTTAATGTAACATCTCCTAAACCAAGCCAACCGCCTTTGTATTTACTAAGTTGAGCGTTACAAATTCCTCGACACAAGCGCCTGAGTAATTGTTAATTAGCTACTAATGATACGTGATTAAAATTAATGCGCCATATAAAAGTGGAAGAATAAATTCTCTTTTCCATTATAAAACGAGTTTCCACCGTTTTGGAATCAATGCGTAATTAGTTCTCACGGTGCCGCTGGAGTAAAACGAACGGCGTCTCTCTTTGTTGCCGCAAAAGTTTATTTCTCTTATGTTATTATGAAGTAAAGTATCATTACATACATATATTAAATTGTTATATTAAAAAGTGACTCAGCGGTTAGCCTGGCGGACTTATAAAGTCATGTGTCACTCGTCGGCGTGGGTTCGAATCCCACCAGGGCCATGGATGTAACCAAGCTACTTAGGTTCAGTTTTACAAATAGGGCTCAACTTTGAGCTGAGGCTTAAACCCTTAGCAACGATTATTTCAACAATTGTTGTGAAGGATTTAAACTTCGGCTCAAAGTTAAACCGTCATTGTAAAACTGGGCCTTAAACTAAGCAAATTGATGATGAAAAAATGACGTAACGCGGATGACTGCGCAAAGCAAAAAGCAAGAAAAAAGAAACGAGGACTGTTTCTGATGATAACTGTAGAGGTTCCGCAAGGTTCGATTCTTAAACCGACGTTGTTTAGCTCGTCCATCAATAACGACCGACTGGATGCTCAAGGAGTTCTAACATTGCTTGAAATACTTATTAGTAGTCCATCATCGAAACTTCTCCATTCGAAAGCAATAACATTTACATTCAAATACATAATAAATCTACAACTTGACGAACAAGTACAACGCGCTTAACAAAAAAAAAAAAAAAAAACTGAAAAAACACGACCATTGTGTTCAGTAATTATCTTGCGATTAAAGTAAGAACACGTTCTTCGTAAAACGTCTTGATCAGGAGGTTGATTTTACTTAACGGAAAGCTTCAGCGTTTCTAATTATTTTCGAGCTTTACGACCGTGGCTCACGTAATAAATTCCGAGAACGTCCGTGAAGCTCCGTGAAGTTAATTAAACCCTGTTGGGAGAGGAAAACTTTTAAATATGGTACGCCGCTGGACTGATCGCTTCGGAGAAGAAGAAAATTCGCTCTAATCATCATGAATTTTAAACTTCGAAGGAAACCAGGTGGATGGATACGTACAACATAAATGAATAGATTCATGGGTGGATGCGTTCATTGTCTCACGTCAACAACAACCATAAATTCTAAATGCTGCTAAGTAAACATTAGTGAAACTATGGAGTGAAGAAGAGCTTCTTCTTGAAAAATCAAGATGGCGAAGAATGAAACGTAAACATTCGACGTTTCCATGTTGCTTGCTTTTGTTTCGGGGCAATTTATTCACACGCGTGAGAAACCTCGGCTTACACACAAAACGACCAAAAGACGTAATTACACGTTCTTCCATTCGCTCATCTATCATTTCGGTATCGGGGGGAAACGCTCCTCGTTGTTCTTATTGCATTTTAATGATGATTAAATATGTATAAGCAACGCGGCGTACAGATTTCTGATCTACTGTTTTATATATTTATCGTGGATTTAAGTGAGATGCAGTTTTTCTTTAATTAATTAATTAATTAAATAATTAACTTCCAGTTTTATGTTCAGTTAGAAGCCGAGATCTCAGATGGCTCATCCGGTATATTAAATTTGAAGCACGCCCCAAACTCGGTAGTTGTGAGACAGCTCACCAAGGATATGGTGGCGCTACTGTTGTGACAGCTCAGAAAGCGTAACCTGTTTATAAATATAAAGCAACAAATTCAATGTATAATTAACTGGTGCGATCAAAAGTTTCAATTTTAAGTATATCAAGAATTTACAAACGGACGTCACAAGCTTATTAACTCGCCGTACTTTATTAAAGTCGTTTCTCTGTCATTGTCTGTTATTTAAAAGAGACCTCTGGCGGTAGTTTCTACAAATGAACCAATGAGTTTCGTAATTAGCAGATGGTTTGCGACGAACGTGCGGTTTTCACATTTGCCATCTATTGATTGTCTCACAAACTATTTCTACAGCCCTACCGCTCTTATCTGGTTGGCCCTTCTGAATTTTGGAGAGAAAACAATTACAGGAAACTGTAATTGTCTACTATTTTCTCTTGCTTTCTATTATACGTTTATTATAATTAGAGATTCAGAATTTACGCCAGAGTGGTTTCCATTTTTAAAATTCCTACACGCTAAAAGCTGAAAGCGCAGTAAAAACCGAAAATGTACCGTTACGACTACCAACCAAGCCTTCTTCTTCTTCTCCTTCTTCTTCGACATAACAGTCTCGCAGAACTAGTTTCGCAACGAGGCGCTGCTAATTTTTCCCGATGGTCTTTTTTTTTTTGGTTGCCGCGATAATTACACAGCGCCGAGCGCAATTAATACCGACGCAGCGCCCTCTTCGTTTGCATGAATCCGGTGTGCACTAACATCACCGGCTATTTAAGCGAGGTAATTACCGAACGGGAAAGTTATTTGCGCTGCGACACTTCCTGTTCGCTTTGCATCCGGCTTCTCCGGCAGGCATCGTCGTTCGTTTCAGCTTCGAGAATTCGAGAAAACCGCGAAGTGACCGACATCTAGCGGAAGTTTCCTGTACTAAGCAAGCGGGAGAAGATTGCAATGACATTTGGTTAACCTACAAAAGACTTTTAGTAAACTGAATCGTTTCCAAGCAACGTATGAATACTCTACGTACGACCAAACCAACAAAACCATCGTCAGATCGAATACAACAAGTTATATTTAAAATCATGAATGACAGCTCTTTGTTTTCCTTGTTAAAAGCGCCATCTCTTGGTTGCTAAGGAAAAAGTACTCTCGTACATTTCGTGGGTTATGTAGTATTATCGATAAAGTAGCATTCCTAATTGGATGTAAGTTACCACCTTCTTAATTTTTTTTTTAAACAAACCCATCCCTAAAGTATTTTTTTTTTTAATTCGAAAGGGTAAAAGGGTTTCGGAAGTCATCGCGAAACGCGCTCAAAAGAAGTGGTAAGAACAACACTCTTGCAACATCCTCAAGCAAGTATAATCGTGTAATAATAATTTACAACCTAAAATTTATTCTAGCCTACTTTTTAAAGGGCCTCTCAGAAGTCATGATGGTAATCATAACAAAAATCTTAACGTGGCCAACAGTGTTATTAATGTCATAAAACCGATTGGTTTGAAGGTAACCCCCATGGAGTCCTCTGTTGTAGTTTCTATGGGGTCGACGGTTGTAGTTTCTATGGGGGCGACGGTTGTAGTGGTTATGGTAGTCGTAGTAGTAATTATGGGAACTTCCAATGTCGTCTCAGGTAGTTGCCGTTCTCTCACTATATCAGTGAAGTACGCGGCGGACATTTTCGGGGTCCTAGGTCTCTCAGGATCATTGAAGTCGACGTCGTGTAAACCAAAGCGATTTCTACAAGTTTAAAAATAGTAATAAAAAAATACCTTGGCCTTCTCCTAAGTGACCTACACGTATCCATCGACCCATTCGAAGTTATCCATCAAGGTCCAAGCAGTGTAGGCCACCAAATTTACCTCGTCTTCGTAAATCGCTTCCAAGCAAGCGCTTAGGTAAGTCTGCAAAAGGTTGCTGCAGTGCTCGAATTTTTTTTTTTTATAATAATGATAATAACGGGGGCCTTCTTACCAAGTAATAGTTAACCCTGTGATAGTCTTCCAACCCCCCTGTATCGGAGTATCCGTTCTCTGTAATGAATATAGGAACGTCGCCGTAGGTATTCTTGATTTGGTTGAGTGATCTCCTGAGGGCCGATGGAACAACCTAAATGGGGAAATTAAATTTTTGCGGAATGAAGGGATGGGGGATGTGCATAGTTACTCTTAGCCATGGCGAAGCAGCCGTTGGCCATTCCGGATCCGACCAGGTGCTAACTCGCGCGTCACTGTCAAGACTGACCGTCGCCAAGGGCAATTCCAAACTATCGTTCACCATGGTCGCGGTGTAAAAATTGAGGCCGAAGAAATCGGAGGTCCACCTTAGCAGCTCCACTTCCTCGGGAGAAAGCGGCGGTAATCTCGACGTGGAAAACCCTTGACTGGTGCTTCGTTGCTGAACGAAGTCTCTAACGACCTGCGGATAGTCGCCCGTCCCAAAAATCGGGTTCGTGTAAAGCCCAGTCTGAAACCAACCATCAGGGTTTTATTGATTCTACCGACTTTCAAAAGCAGGTCTTACGTAGAATTCAAACAGCCTCAAGGCCGCCGCTTCGTCCTCGACACTATCCGAGCCGGGTATGAAACCTTGCGAGTCCACAGTGATCCCAATTGTACCTGAAATGTAAAATGGTTTGATCTGTTTACGTACAAGAGCGGTGCAGATGGTGGCACACAAAGGGCGGTGCCAAAAGGGGGCTGCTACATTTAGGGAAAGCCCCCCCAACTTACCACCTATTGTCCTTGAAATATTTTCAAATGCAAAATAGTTTTTGATCCGCTAGGCAGCACCCAAGGAATCGATGGGAAACGAGAGGAAACGAAAATCCCCCAACTTACCATTTTGATCTGTCCTGTAAGTATCATTGTACAGGTGGTAGGTTAATGCGTGTGCCATCAAAACCGTGTAGGTGCACATGTAATCCCCAATGCCCCCCGCTTGTAAAGCGGGGGCGAAAATCCCATCGCCGTACCCCGTCTTGCAAATCTGCATCGGTTCGTTGAAGGTAATCCAGTATTTCACGCGGTCCCCAAACTCGCGAAAGGCAAGGTTTGCAAAATCAACGTAGGCGTTGATTAGGAGGGGGCTGGGCCAACCCCCGACGTCCTGCAACGGTTGGGGCAGATCCCAGTGGTATATGGTAATCATGGGGGTGATGTTGTACGCGATTAACTCGTTGATGAGGCTGTTGTAGTATCGCAGTCCGTCGGGGTTTACTACGTTTGGGTAACCGGTCGGTAAGATCCTCGACCAGGATAGGGAGAAGCGATAGAAGTCAACCCCTAGGTTTCGAACCAGCTGGACGTCCTCCTGGTATTTATAGTAGGAATCGCAGGCGATGTTTGCGTTGCTACCGTCCAAGATCCTGTCCGGATTTTGATTGGTGAAGCGATCCCATATGTTTTCTCCTTTGCCTGAAAGCCAAAAAAGGTTTCGTTTGCCTTTTATCGTCAGGTGGTCACGAGTTTGCTTGCCCACCGTCGACCAGCCATGCTCCTTCAATCTGGTGCGCTGAGCTTGCCACTCCGAAGAGAAAGTCTTCGGGAAACAGGTTTTGGTTCAAAGGTTCCGTTTCGGAGTAACATCTGTAAAGGATTGAATTGAATTGTAGAAAAAAAAACAAGATGTTGCTGGCAGGAAGTGACGCACGCGAATTGTCGTTTCGTCGGCTCTTTCCATTTTCTAATAATTTACGGCTGGATTAACCTGAATTTTATTACGGTCTCGTAACACCTTATCAATCATGTTTGATGATTTGTTTTATTGATCGTTGATGGTTTACGTGTTAGTCGACGAATTTGCGTGCGATTATTTGGATTATAAATGAGTGTAAATGAGTCTAGATAATGGCAGAAAAAAATTCCGATAATCAAATTCGACTTTGGGAAGATCACTTGCAGAGTAATCGAGCGATTACGGTGAGATTAGCTTTGCGGAAAGTCATCGAAGATAATCGCTAATGCTTAAGCCGTTGTTTGCACGCAGTTTTGAAAACTGTAAGGTATCTCAGGAGAACAAAAAAGAATCGCCTTAAAATAAGCCAAGTAGGACGGTGTTTTAGCTAAACTAACTCAGATTCTTTAAATAAACGAAAATTATGTCAAGGTCATCTTGAATTCTTTAAACCGGGCAACGCGAAAGTTAGGTACTGTGTTGGATCTTCTCTAATTTTAATTATTTATAGGTTTAGTTGATCCCCAGGTATTAAATAGCATTATAAATTAGGAGGTCATTTAATGATTGCGTAATTAAAAGCTTGGACAGACTGACTTTTGCAAAAATAACACCTTTTAAATGCGTTTCGCCTTCTCCCATTCAGAGCTTTAGATTTTTAATTGTACCATTACTCTAAAAGATCTTTTGATTAAAGAGATCTTTCCAGAATCAGAAACACTTCCAGCCAGAAGCTTTGAAAACTCTTGAAAACGGTGAAGACCTCCAGGTTTTCTTATTTCTCTTTTTTTCCACAAAGCTGTCTTATTTGCTTCTTGAATAAATCGATTTAAATTTGAGTGAACCAAGGTTTAATTTGATTAAACACTTTCTTTAGGTTCTAAAGTTCATCATCTAAGGAGACATCAAAACTGCTAGCGTTTCCGAAAAGACCCCAAATCTTTAAATAAAAAAAATCTAGAAATTTTGTTACAAATCGTTTTTGATCATCCTCTGTACAGCTGTTTCAGCTCCATTTAAGGCTTTGTCAGCAAAAACCTAGCTCGAGAGTTCCAAAAAGCGATCGCAGGACGTCACTACTAAAGCTTTTCATTAAGAAGGAATTAAAAAGGATAAATCTCTTACCCGCTCATTAAGCTTGTAACCACCAGGAACGGTAGGGCTCCGGCGATCTTCATTTTGCCCCTCACAGTTCACTACTCTTGGAAAGCCACCTTCGCGTCCTTTATTGAAGCCGCAGACGTTTCCTTATCTGCATCGGAGGAAGATTAACGCCGCTAATTCCTCCAATAATCGATGATCGAAGTGATATCTTCAAAAAAGAAAATTAAAAAATAATAATCTAGGACGACTGCGTCAGGTCGTAAACGATTTCGTCACGTGCGAAACATTCCTGACCTCATCAGCGGCTTCCGCGATTAGCTTCTAATAATTGGATTGCGATTCAAACTAGTCTTTGTGAATTCTAGATTATTTTTTGAAACTATGCAATGCTGCAGACAGCTAATATTGCACTTGCTTATCTTTTCTCAGCCTGCGTCCTTGAAAGGTGTTTTTGTTTGCGAATCTGTGCTTTAATTTTACAAAGAGGAATAAATTCATTGAAGCGCATTTAAATTGACGTCCGTAAAAGCGGGAAATAAAACGCAATACTCATCGTACTTCAAACTTCTTTATTATTGTTAGTCAGTCATTTTGGAATTAATCTTTTTTATTTGGTTGACTATAATGCAGTTTTTATGCCAATAGCCAGCACTGTCAATAAAATTAGGCCGTGAGGCTTTCGATTGACGGCCGATCCTTCTTCTGTGGTCGTGTCATCGGGGTTGGATGTGGGGGAGGACGAAGTAGTATTTTCAGGAACCTCGATTGTAGTTGGGGGCAGTTTTCTGTTGATTACTACACTAGTGTACCACTCGCTCGAGAGTTTCCCGGTCCTACTTCTTTCCGGATTGTTAAAATCAACGTCGTGGATACCAAAGCGGATGCTGGAAGAACGAAAAAGAAAATGAATCCTCAAAGTGCAACTAGAATCTGCCACCTACGTGTAGCCGTCGATCCATTCGAAGCTGTCCAACAAGGACCAGGCGGTGTAAGCCACTAAATTCACATCGTCCTCGTAGATTGCGTCCAGGCAAGCACTTAAGTGCGTCTAAAAAAAGGGGGGATTATTAATCTTGGGAGGGGAGGGAGGGGCGGAGGAATGAGCATTCAACAAACCAAGATGTAATTAACTCGCCGATGGTCTTGCACCCCTCCTTTATCGGAAAACCCATTTTCCGTAATGTAGATGGGAATGTCGCCGTACGCATCCTTGATTTGCTTCAGCACTTTCCTAAGGCCGGAAGGAACCACCTGGTTCGATGGTTCGGGTTGTTTTTAATTTGAATACTACGTGTGAATAATTCATTACCCTCTGCCAACTCGCCCCCGCCGCCGGCCAATCTTCATGGAGCCATTCGGCGGTGCGTGCGTCGCTGCTAACGCTCACCACCGACAGGTCTGCTTCTTCCGTATGGTTCACCATAAGGGCAGAATAATAATTCAAGCCGAAGAAATCGGCGGTGCCCCTCAGCAACTGCACTTCTTCCTCGGTGAACTGGGGCAGCCTGGACGAGGAGAAGTTTTGCCTGGCGCTTCGATCCGCCACCGAGTCTTTCACGACCTGCGGGTAATCCCCCGTTCCGAAAATCGGATTCGTGTAGATCCCCGTCTGAAAATTCGTCGCGTTTACTCAACACCTTCGAGCTACTTCAGTGGGGGGGAGGACCTACTAAAAATTCAAAATTCCTTTCGGCTGCCGCCACGTCTTCAGAACTGTCTTCCGATCCAGGAATGTAAGCATCCGAGTGTACCGACAATCCCACACTACCTAATCGCGCCAAAAGTAATACCGTTAGAAAGAGCGTGCCAAGAGAAAATCACATACCATTTTGGGTTGGCCTGTACCTATCGTTGTACAGGTGGTAAGCCTTGGCGTGTGCAATTAAAACCGTGTGAGCGCACAGGTAATCCCCGACCGCGCTGGAGAAGAAACCCGGGGCGAAAACCCCATCGCCGTAGCCATACTTGCAAATCTGCTTTGGTTCGTTGAAGGTGGTCCAAATTTTGACGCGATCGCCGAACTCGCTGAAGGCAACGTTGGCGTAATCGACGAAGACGTCTACGAGGAGGGGGTTTGGCCAACCGCCGATGTCCTGTAGAGGTTGGGGCAGATCCCAGTGGTACAGGGTGACCATGGGGGTTATGTTGTTAGCGAGCAATTCGTTGATCAGATTGTTGTAGTAGGCGATGCCGTCTTGGTTGATCTCGTTTACGAAACCTGTGGGGAGAATTCTGGACCACGAAATCGAGAAACGGTAAAAATTCACCCTCAGGTCTTTAATTAACTGCACGTCTTCCTTGTAATTGTAGTAGGAGTCGCACGCGACGTTGCCGTCGCTTCCGTCCGCTATTCTGTCTGGTTCTTCGTGAGTGAAACGATCCCAGATATTCTCGCCTTTGCCTGAAACACGATTTCAAATTTGTCAACAATGTTGAGTTAGATTGAGACGACGCCTATTTATAATCACCCCGTATGATATCGAAAGCACCAAACATTTTGAAAGCCGACGGGATGGTAAGAGACAGACGTAAACTGAGGAGGAAATTATTTATTTATTAACATGTCAACGACACTTGAAAGTTTGAAGTTTGAAACGAACTAATGAGAAAATGACATATGACAGCATACCATGGTCTTTGTCGTTGTCACGCTTGCTTCAATCATCGAGGTTAAGCATATGGAGGACGCTACGCCGTATAAACTGTACTACTGAAAACCGGTTCACCTTTAGTATGACAAATCGAACGAACTGTGGAGTATCGCTCAATTTATTAGGCATATACATATAGTGTTCTCTGATTTTCTTTATTTTTGCCGTACAAGAGAGCGGAGAGTGCGTCTGAAAATCGGCTGGTTTTCTGCTTGCTTATTGCTTAGTACTCCTCCAGGCACTTAACCTTCTTGGCTTTAATATACTTCCTCCTCCAGTTACTTAACCTTGAACATGCCTTCAATACACTTCCTCCTCCAGTTACTTAACCTTAACCATGGCTTGAATATACCACGTTCTCCAGTTACTTAACCTCCATGGCTTCAATATACTTCCTCCTCTGTCTAGCTAGACCATTACGTCACGCGAATCGCTTTACGACCTGTACGTTATTAAGTGACGTAGAGAATATTTTTCTTTTGTAACTGGAAGGTTAAGAGTGACCTAATTCTTTTCTTGTATTACGTACCGTCGACTCTCCACGCTCCTTCTACCTGGTAAGATGAGCTGCTCACGCCGAAAAGAAAGTTCTCGGGAAACGAATTCTGGTTCAGCGGTTCAACGGCACAGTAGCAACTGTGAATAAACTTGACTTTAGTAAATAAGTTACTAACAAAAATGTTAGTATGAAAACTTATTGCCGCAGCGACATTGAACGTTTAACTTCCACAGAAATGTTGCGTAAGATTTGTTTTGTAAGATTGAGTGGACTGAAAAGAAAACTATTCCGCCCCGTGATGATCAGACAGCGGGATTTTTACGGGATGACGAAACCACGCGAGTTTCTTTACGTTTCTTTCCATACGTGTGCATTTGTTACTGGGGACTATGTGCGGACACGTAAAGAAGAAACTCGGCATTTCATTGGCTGGCCGCATACGCGTGCTTTCGCCATCCCGTAAAAACCCCGCTGTCTGGTGATGATTGAGCGTAAGTTATCTTCCCGTTAGTTTCCATCGTGCGTTAAATACTTTTTGCAGATAGGTTAGTATAATCAGGTTAATCTTTATCGCTTTATTGTTGCAGTGCAATATCTTATCGTTCGGTCCCGACAAGATCGATGAAGCTACACAGCATTTTCTAAATCGTAACTCCCCCTCCCCCTCGCCAAAAAAAAAATTAGTACATTATTTCGCAAAGCTAATAAAGAGATACCTACACATCAAATAAAATTATTTATTATTGTTGTTTCTCTCCGCGCAGTTTTTCGATTACTGAAGGGTTTCGTCCTTGTAAAATCGTCTGGAAATTAACTGCCCGTTAAATGTTATTTGTTTTATTTAGCTTCTTGAAAATTACGCGCGCACGTTTATATTTATTTGTAAAGGTGTCGGTGATAAATGCGTGCAATAAACTGAAAAGTCTCCGGCAATTGCAAAGAATCCAAAGGAGCGATTACCGCCAAGGCCAAACCGTAATATACCGAGCGGCGGAATAATTTTATAAGGCTTACAAAATATTTTGTAAGTAAGCCGGCGCGTAACTTTAATCGTCATTTAAACAGCGTTATCACATCACATCGCGTCAGTTATTTACTTTGCGTGTTGTGTATACTTACTACAACTTGCAAAAATACGTATATAACATTCCACAGAATTATGTGGCAGCAAGCAAGACAGAAATGCCACTCGAAAGAGATGGATGGAGTCTTGCAGGGGGAGAGGGGGGTGTTTCCCTTACCTAATAATGCCATCTGGTTCGCACTTCACAAATTACTTTAAGTTGCTTAAGGTCCGATCTTACCACCTCCTGATAAATGTAACCGTCGGTTAATATCCTAGGAAACTATTATCAGCACAAAAGTTTCCAAGGATATAAACCGACGGTTGTATTTTTCTGGAGGTGGTAAGATCGGGCCGTAATCGTCTGTTTTAGTTGTGCTTGAATTAATTGTAATTTCTATGATCTCAGTTTGATTCAACGACCGGTATGCATTTTTTTCTTTAAAATCTAGTTCAGGATGTTGTTCTGAACTGTTGTTATGAAAAATATCTAATTATTAAATTCGTATTAGAAATTAAACGGGCAAGGTTACGCAGTTTTTTTTTTTATGAACATATTGATTGTTTCATTGAAAATGAAAAAGGGCGCGGAGATATGTGGAAACTTGAGGGGAGGGGGGCAAGAGAAAACTGTAACAACCTTCTTCACTGTTTTTACAGTTCAATTTCTACATACCTAATGTAAGAGAGCGCCTTTTTTTTAAATAATTTTAACTGGTGTTGTACATACCTAATGTACCCTTTTAAGAGAGTGCGTTTTTTTTTTCTTAATAATTTTAACTGGTGCTTTATATATGGCCACGCAGACTTCGATTAATGTGCTTTACATTTTTGTAATTCTTCGTTCTCTTTTATTGTGAAACGTCCGGCAATAAAATGTTGGGTTAACGGCAGAGATAACGTCCGTGGCGAATTATTTTTGTTGTCGTGGAGATAAAATAATTTAATGGGGATAATTATACGTATCTTAGGCATCGTAAATTTGTCATTGCAGAAACGTAAACTATGTTTTTCTTCTCTTTTTAATTTAATATCCGTGCGTTCAGTTATTATCGGCACGAGATGCTGCCGTTTCCTTCTAGAAAAGAAAAAAAAAAAACAAAACAAAAAGAAAACAGAAAGTTATTGTCATTCTGAAAAGAGAAGCCGATGATAATAATTTTTTATATTTATTATGTCTTAAATGGGGTTTAGGGATTGCCAAAAAAAATAAAAAATAAATAAATGAAATTGCGCAGCGCATACTTCATATTATCTCAAAGTTCTATTAATATTCAAGGTTAAAAAAAATAACACGTAATCCTACTGCATTCTTTGTACATTTCTACTGGATGGTCATTTTCAATACGAAACATAGGATGTTAGTATGATTCCCCTTGATGATGAATTTTTTAATGTTTTTAATTTGATTTTAATTAAAAATGTCATTGTCAAGGATAATGATCACCCGGTATATTCCTTTTCTTTTAATATTGCCTTACTTAATTTAAATAAAATACAAGGGGGAATATAACTAGCAAAAGCGCATGTCTGGGGTAAACCGCTCGTATTTCCTACCTCGCGTTTTGTTTAAAATTTCTCGAAATTATGTAAAAAAATTCATAAAAAAGTGGTTGGTCTTGTTCTTGTTTATTTATTTTAATTATTACAAGCACGTTAAACGACCATTCATCTCATAATTTAAATTAATTTGAATTAAATCAGCAATCATGATCTACGTCGTTGGGGGAAATCCCCACATATTCATCGCGTAACAAAATAACGAATAATTAAAATATGTAATGCGTTCATGTTTTAATTAGCTAATCTATTTTCTATCTCTACGAACTTCTTTAATTGCTTGTAATAAATAATAATAAATAAATAAATAACAAAAAATTGTATTATGAATGCATGATACTTTCTTGATAATTTTTTAAATTAATTTTTGAGAAAAAAAAATGTAGGGATATGACGAAGTTAATTGACGTTATTAAATGATAAGCAATATCGATCGTTATAAATTAATGCCTAGAAAGTCGATAAATAATTTCGATTGGGACACACTTACCCGGCAGTCAAAACAAGCGTCACCTTAACAAACAGGATTCTTCCAGCAGCGGTCATTTTAAAATGCAAGAACTTGCAATCGCTTCAGCACAGCCAGGCGGCCTTGTTATACTTATTTGTTTAAATTATGATCTCCCCTTATCTACGTAACGCCATTTGAGTTTTATCTCGCCTGTAATTTCTTTAATTGGATGTAAAGACAGATCCGCGCGATTAAGTTTATCAGATTTTTTTTTTTTCGAATCACTGTTTAGAAGGCCGCGGTTTTTCCTGAACCGTGTCGGGATTCCGTGTATTTTTCTTGTTGTTGGACTAGATACACTTAACATTAAAGTCGGAGTATGTTCTTAATCGATCCGCTTATTCGCGCCTTGCTTGTTCAAGTGAAGAGCGGGGAAAAACCACAACGGTATTTAAACTACTGGCGATTTGACGTATAACAAACGAGTTTTCGGAGCTGTAAATAAAACCATTAGGATAGATTAAAATGTACCGGTTGTTCAAGCGAAGTGAGATCGTAGAAGCTGTTGAATCAATCGCCTATGTTCTCACCTTACAACAACGACCGGTATATGCGGGTCATCTATAAACACGTATTTTAATAATCGCAAAAAAAAACATTCCGACGCTTTAGGTACGAATTTTGACGTAAGCAACACGTTAGTTCAGCAGCTAATTATAGGTACTTATAGGTACTTACGTACGATTAGCACAATTAAAATTATTTCTTTGATGCATACGAGGGTGTGTCAAATAGGAATGATAATGAAAATTTTACTCCTCAGTCTCCATTTCTGTTTTGTCCTTTTTTTTCTGAATTAGTAAAATCGTAGCCCTAAACAAATTTCAAAAGCCAAATCGTTCTCCAACAGTTTATTCAAACACCCCCAATTTTTTTTTTACATTTTTTTGAAATGTGCGCACCAATTTCATTGTTCATCCCCCAGACACAATTTCCCCCATTCAACCTCCTTAATTGACGGGCACGTCCTGTAAACTGCCCTCGGGTATCGTAGTGGGGGGTAGTTTCCTGTTCCTAATCACGTCAGAGTAAACCCCGGCCGAAAATTTCGCCGTCCTCGTCCTATCAGCGTCGGTGAAATCGACCTGGTACAGTCCGAAGCGCTGCCTGAAATCAAACTTCGCTGTTCTTCATGCAACGTACTGGTGAGAGGGGGTTGTTTACGTGTATCCTGCGACCCACTCGAAATTGTCGAGCAGAGACCAGTGGAAGTACCCGACCAGGTTCACCTTGTAGTTGTAAATCGCGTCCAGGGCCGAACTGAGGTACGTCTGAAAAACAACTCTGGTAGCGACGAGGATTCTTTTTCTTTTTGGTTTTCTTTTTATTTATTACCAAGAGGAAATTGGCTCTGTCGTAATCATCCAAACCCCCCGTGTCGGAGAAACCGTTCTCCGTGATGATGATCGGGATATCCCCGTAACGTCTCTTGAGGTCCTTCAGCGTGAGCTTTAACGACCACGGTACCACCTAAAAACGAGATGGGTCACCACGTTTTGACCACGGACTAACTGACCTTGAGCCAAGGTGAAGCGGCTCCGGGCCATGACGGGTCGTAAAATCCGTTGATACGGGCGTCGGTGTCCCAGGAAACCACCGACAGCGGATACGCCGGGACGTCTTCGACCAAAATCGCGGTGTAATAATTGAGGCCGAAGAAGTCGGAGCTTCCCCGGATTAACCTGACTTCTTCTCGCGATAGCTTCGGCAATCTGGATTCGGCGAAGCCCTGTTGCTTGCTGCGTTCCGCCACGAATTTCTTGACCGTGTCCGGGAAATCGCCGCTGCCGTATATGGGGTTGGTGAAGAAGCCAGTCTGAAAAGTTAACCGAAATGGTTAACCAGCCCCTTGGCTTTATTCTGGTTTGGACTTACGTAGAAGTCGAATAACCTATCGGCCGCCGCCTTATCGGCGGAACTGTTCGAAGCAGGTTGGAACCAGAACGAGTCGACAGTAAACCCAACTTTCCCTAACATTACAACAATACATTAGCAGTGACTTAGGACTTAGGAGATTTTTTTTTTACACACGCACGTACCTCTTTGGACCGGTTTGTATTTCCTCTTGTACAAGTCGTACGATCGGCCGTGCGCCTTCAAAACCGTCGCCACGCATTTATAATCGCCGATGCCCCCCGAACTTATGCCGGGGGCAAGAACACCATCGCCGTACCCCAACTTGCAAATCTGCTTGATTTCGTTGAAGGTAATCCAGTGTTTGACGCGGTCGCCGAATTGCCTGAAGACCAGATCTGCGAGGTCGACGAAATAATCGGCCAGGTCGGGGTTCGGCCACCCGCCTAGGTCCTGTAGGGGTTGCGGAAGGTCCCAGTGGAAGATGGTTACTAAAGGCGTGATGCCTTTCGCGAGCAACCCGTTGATTAAACTGTTATAATAATCGAGGCCGTCCTGGTTGAGGTTGTTTAGGTAACCGGTTGGGAGGATTCTAGACCATGACAAGGAGAAGCGATAGAATCGAACGCCTAGGTTCTGCAGCAACTGCACATCCGTTGATACTTTGTTGTACGAATCGCAGGCCACGTCACCGGTGCTGCCATCGTAGATTCTGTCGGGGAAGTTGTGGGTGAAGGTGTCCCAGATGTTGACCCCCTTTCCTATTAGGTGATAGGTTTATATCAACTATCTAAAGGCAGGTGTATTTTGGCTTTGATTATCAAAGTTGGCGTTCTGTAGTTTAAAAATAACGCTGTTCTAGAATCTACATATACAGAGTGAGTCAGGCAACTAGGTGGGTAGGCGTGGAGTCCTCGTATGTTTTACCGTCTACCTAGTTGCCTGACTCACTCTGTATACTTGATTAGCATAAAAATTTGAGTATACAAGGATTTGCAAAAATGCTTTCCTCTCGGATTTCTTAATCTCATGACACTCACCGATCGGATGATTATTTTGCAAGATAATTTGCAGAGATATTACGGGACTTACTAAACTAGGAAGTGTATATCAGTATACCTACCACTTATGTTCCAAGCGCCTTCAATCTGATACGAAGAAGTAGCCGCTCCGAAAGCGAAGTCCGGAGGAAAACGTCGTTGATTTAATGGTTGCACCGCATCGCTTCTGTTATACAACAATCAATACTTTACAATTTTTTTCTGTCTATCAAAACTTCTTACTCTGTAAAACCCCCCAGTAGGAAAACCGCAGTGACCTGGAGTATCACCTTCTCAATCTTCATGGCTGCCGGTTCGATACGGTGTACTTTTTTTTTACATGTGCAGTTTTTATTTATGGTTCTGTTTGTTTCATACTTACGCGCCGGCGGCGGTAGTTTATGATATTTGCGAACGGATTGCTCGAATATTTGAATTGTAAAATACGATTTTAGATAAACGCAAAGGTTTGAGTGTGTCGTGTATTCGAGAACTTCACACCGACACTGATCGCGATTTGGGTAGGTGTGTCTGTAATAATAAGTCGGTTTTAAAACCGGCGACTTGTAATCGTGTCGTTTTCCTTCCAACGACCTGTACACACTCGGATTTTATCACGTTTTTTGTTAACAAATTATTCAAGGTCGCGAATTTATAAATCACTCGCCCGACAATTTAATAATTCATTGCGTGTTTTTCTGTTCGCAATTTTTTCCGGCAAGTTATGTAATTGCGTGATTGAAATACACTTTGATTACGTGTTTCGGGACGATTACATAATAATCAAGGTCACTGGCGTTAGTACTGGATGTGCATTAGGTTTACATGTTAGGAGGCTTTCTTTACTTAATGTTTTTCTGTGACTTATTTCTTTTACTTTACAAACTTTGGTAGCGCGGGAGACCCCAAATTTAATAAAATATGAAGAAATTCCAGTTGCTTCTTGATTATAATAACCAGACGACCAGATGGATTGATTATTTTGAGCGACATATTTTTATATTTTGCAATATTCGTCATAGTTGCGAATACTGCTCTGTTGTTGTGCAGAACCTGTGGTTGTACGAATCAGAACCAAAGTGACGTCAAGACAGAGATCAACGAGTAACAATCTGACGTGAGAAACAGCCAATCACGTTAAATAAAGGTCAAAGGTGCGGTCAATTAGACCACGCATCGAGATATTAACCCACAAAAACATGAAATTCGCATGAATTTATATGATAGATTAAAAAAAGGCGAGACGAAAGTTTTATGGCTGTGTGAACGCCTGAAATAATCAAAATTTCGCAATGAATAAACATTGATTTCAGAAATACGATGAATGAGACAACGTAAACTTTCTGCTGGAGGACTTGGGATCCTCAAATTTTTCTTAAGCCGGTAAAAACGAAAAGCTCGTCGAAGGTCGTCATTTTTAAGTTGTTTTAGATCCTCGAGGCCATTTTGAAACAACACAATTGACAACAACCTCTTTGGACTTTCCCCTGTATGGTTTTTGTTTGAATGATCAGAAGTGAGGGGGTGGACTGAGGAGACCTTTTTTTTTTGATTATTGCGAAAGTGACTTAACTACATTAGCTACTAATCCTCAACTTAATACCGGTACCTGTTCGCATACAGCGCAGATAACAAGATAACCTCCTTTGGAAGACAGGTTCACGTCAATTTTTAAATAAAATCCACATCAAGTTTGACCAAGAACATTTATTATACCTGATAAATTTTACAATGCCGTTAATGTTATAATATCGCCCGAGAAACTATTGCACACTTGAGTTCCATTCAGGCAAACATTCTGGACTACGCTGGTCGTGGCAATTGTAGTTGGTGGTAGCTTTCTCGTTTTCACGAGGCTGGATAGGACGCCTGCAGAAAATTTGGCCGTCCTCGGCCTCTCGGCCTTGGTGAAATCGACGTGGTAGAGACCAAAACGCTTCCTGCAAATTTCCCTCGCTTCGCCTATCGATTTTTCAAATGCCAAGAAAAACACTCACGTGTATCCGTTGTTCCATTCGAAATTGTCCAGGAACGACCAATAAAAGTAACCGGTTACTTTGATGTTGTCTTCGTAAATTGCGTCCATTACAGAGCTGAGGTGCGTCTGAAAAAATAATCTATGCGTCAAGAATATAATGATGCAATACGCACCAGAAGGTAATTGATCCTCTTGTAATCGCTTAACTTTAAACCGCCCCCGTAAACGAAGCCGTTTTCCGTAATCATGATGGTAATGTCTCCGTAACGTCTTTTCAAGTCGTTCAGCAGGAGTTTCAGAGACCACGGCACCACCTGTAAGTGAATAGTCTGGATGGTCCTTCTGTAATGTGTGCGTTGATTAACCTTAATCCAAGGAAGACCAGATCCTGGCCACGATGGATCATGCGACACGTTGATTTGGGCATCTGTATCCCACGAAACCACCTTCAGTGGATAAGGTGGGGCATCTTCAACTCTAATTGCGCCGTAGAAGTTCAGGCCAAGAAAATCAGCGCTTCCTTGAATCAGTTTGATGTCCGCCGGAGATAGTACCGGCAATCTGGATTTTGGAAAGCCCTGGAGTCTGCTGCGTTCCTCCACGAATTGTTTGACCACGTCTGGAAAATCGCCGCTTCCGAATATGGGGTTGAGGAAAATGCCCGTCTGGAGGGAACGAACTACTTGTTTGGTGTAAACCCAAAAATAGTTTGAAAGTTGGACTTACGCAGAAATTGTACAGTCTCTCGGCCGCTGCTTCGTCCCCCGAACTATTCGTAGCAGGTTGATACCAAAACGAATGGGTCGCAAAACCAACTTGTCCTTGAATTTAATAGTCACTCAACCGGTTAAGCCTTTTTCTACGTGCCTACCTCTTTGAATGTGTTCGTACTTCTTCTTGTATAAATCGTAGGCCCGGGCGTGCGCTCTCAAAACAATCGCCGCGCATTTGTAATCCAAATCACCCCCCGCCGTCAGGCCAGGAGCGAAATCACCGACGCCGTATCCATTCTTGCAAATCTGCTCCACCTCGTTGAAGGTTATCCAATGCTTAACTCGATCGCCGAACGTTTTGAAAACCAAATCCGCAAAGTCGACGTAATAATCCGCCAGGGTGGGGTTGGGCCACCCTCCGATATCCTGGAGGGCCTGCGGAAGATCCCAGTGGTAAATGGTGACTGAGGGTTCGATGCCCGCCGCCAGCAACCCGTTGATTAAACTGTTGTAATAGGCGATGCCGTCGGGGTTGATTTGGTTTACGCAACCGGTAGGGAGGATTCTCGCCCAGGACACGGAAAAACGGTAGTATTGCACCCCCAAATTCTCCAGCAACTTTATGTCGGTGGCGACTTTGTTGTACGAATCACAGGCCACGTCGCCGTTACTACCACCTTCGATCTTATTGGGGAAGGTATCGGTGAATGTATCCCAGATGCTTCTCCCTTTTCCTAGCGACCAATTCCAAAGTAATCGATTTTAAAAATGTTTACCACGGCAGACCTACCACTTTTATTCCAAGCTCCTTCCGATTGGTAAGACGAGGTACCCACTCCAAAAATAAAATCCTTTGGAAATTGCCGCTGATTGAGTTTCTGCACTGCGGCGTAACGCCTGTTGGAATTAACTTGCGAGTTAAACCGACGTATTTAATTTATCATCTGGAAACCATTACCCTCCTGGAAAGCCAACCAGGAAAATCACAAGAAACGGCTGGATTCCGACGCTGGGTTTCTTCATTGGAGCGGCTGCTACGTTGGTTGAACTGAATCGGTAAACGTAACGAGCCGGTTTAATTTTTAACCGAGGTCTTATCGAAAGGAATTTCGTCTTGAATATTCGCATTTGCAAAATTAACAGTGAAACGAAATTAACAAGGTGGAAAGTTATGCGTTCGCTTAAATTTCGGTGTAATTTCAACGACCAAAAAAAAAAAAAATCGCTCGTTAGCTTAATGAATGTCATTGCAATTTGAAATATTTTTAGGTAGTTCGTTCTTTTAAAAATTTTCCGCGACTATTTCAATCCATTGCGTAATGTAAAGAAAGATACTGGAAAACATAACTTGGTTCTCTTGTCAGTAATAATGGGACTTGTTCGGTTCCCAAATATTATGAAAACCTTGCCCTTCTCGATTATTATGAATAGAAGTAACCTAATTGTATAAAATATCCTGAAGAATTTTCAATGAAGGAAGGACCCACAAGGGTCCTTGCCTATATCCATTTTTTCTTTTCAGTTTTAATTATTCAAAAAAAAAATTAATTTGTTTGCGTACTTCTTTTATACCTTTTTAGCTTTGTTCCATTTGTTCCATCTTTTTAGATTTGTCTTAAATTAATTTTTATACCTTCAGTTTTTTCCGTTTTTTGTATTTACAATTTTTTTTTTTAATTTCTTATTTTATTAGTTCTACTTTTTGGGAACTTTATTGTTCATGTAATTTAGGTTGGCATTAGGCCTTATTTTATGTTGTCATTCTGATTTTTTTGCACCGGCTCGATTTGGAAATAGCGGCGTTTGCGGATTCGACTTAGTAAACCTGATTTTAGTTTCTTCCCCTTCGTACTCTTAAATTCATATTATTTTAGCCACTTATGGTTTTGAAAATGGATTTTTTTCCCGAAACATGTCAAGTGGCCAACCCAATCTAATGTGATGCTTGTACAGGGTGACTACGCGAGAATTCCCACCCCTTTTAACTTTTTTTTTTATTTCTCAACTCAGAAACAAACGATAGATACAAGACTTATACAGAATAATTCAAAGCTTTTACTGACGTTTACCGAAATGCAAATGCACCTCGAATAACGGAGATATTTGTTTTGATTTTGTTTTCTGAAATGGAACACCCGGTATATTTGCAGGTACATATTTGGATCTCAAATTAAATTCTAATAACAATTTCTGTAAATAATTTTTATATAAAACGAGATATGTATTTGTATTTGATAATATAAATTCCGATACAAGCGTATAAAGTAGGAAGGGGTTTCCAATCATTTCTAAAACCATCCACCCCTTAAAACAAAATAAAAATTTCCATTCACCCCCATTCAGATTTAAATAATATTAAAAAAAAAATAGCAGGTGTAGATATACTTATAATGTTTTAAGCAGATTTATTTTTTTTTTAATTGTGACAATTTGTTATTCTGTTTGTCTTCATTTTATTTTATTTTTTCATTATACGTCGACCGCCTTATTTCTTTTCTTGTTTCGATTTCAGTTTGATTCTGCTTTATTCAAACTTTCAATTAAAAATTCGCCAGTGCTCTCGAGCCGATTTGATTTGATTTTAATTTGTACAGAATTTTTCTTTTAGTCTCATCTTCCGCAACGATCGTCTTTTGTTTCCTTTCTTTTCTTTTTTAATTCCCTGTTCGACTTCATTTCATTCAATTTTCAATATGATCAATTGATCGAGCTTTGTTTTTAGTTTTAATAGATTTCAATCGTTTTTCTTTTATTTTTTTAACCACCATTTACCATTATGTATTTGTTCGATTTTATTAGACTTGGTTTTATTTTTAATTATCACCAGTTGATTGCTGTCTGTGTTTGTTTCTGTTTAGTCGGTGTGAATTTATTTTAAAATTTAATCGCCGTTTTGTTTTCCCTTTCGTTCGATTTGACTGTATTTTGATTTTTTTTAATTGTTAACCGATCGCCCTGCCTCGTTAATATTTACAGGTTATTCTTTGGATCGTGACAAGATTCGTCCATTTTTAATAAAACCAATTCGACTTAATGTTAGTTTTACGCAATTTTTATTTTTATTCTGACTTTATCATCAAAGTTTACTTTCACGCACTCCTCATTTGACTTTATTTCCTTTCTTTAATTTTTAATATAATCAATTGATCCGCCTTCGTTTTTCTTTTTCTTTCAGTCGATTTCATTTGTTTCGCTTTTCACTTTTAAATTAACAACTGTTTAGCTTGGTTTTTGTTTTCAGCTTCGTTTTGATTTTATTTCACGTGACCATTCACCGTTTTAATTATCATTTGTTGTCTTTTTTTTTGTACTCGATTTAAGATTATTTCATTTTATATTTCAATGCCGCCGATTGATTCCCATTTTTGGCTTTTGATTTATTTTATTTTTTAATTATTAAATTTAATTAAATTGTTGGCTTATATCGATTTGACTTTGTCGTCTTTGTTCGACGTTCGTCTTTCGTTTTTTTTTTTTGTTTTATTCGATTTTAACCATGTTTTGGGAGTGTTTTGATTTCTATAATCAATTCAACGTCTTCTTTTCGCTTTCGTACGACCCGATTCAAATTTATTTAATATTATTTGTAAATCTTCTACTTTTTTATAAACTATTCGGCTGAACCTCCGTTGAACAAGATTCTGACCCCTTGAAAGACCCCTAGCGGACCCCTAAAGGTTCATAAACCTTGCAAAGGGTCTTCATTGATCTCCAAATAGTCGACACCGCCCCCTTTGAAAACACCTGTTTAAGTTGTAAAAAAAGAAAGGCGATTATTATTTAAGATTTCAAATATGTATAAGAATACCAAGTGTTCCATTAGAAAAAAATAAAATGTCAGTTTATATCTCAGTTATGCGATGTTCATTTGTTTTTTTTTCTTTTGTAAACATCAGCAAAACCTTTGAATCGGGGGTCTATAATATAAGTTTTTTGTATGAATACTTCTTTCTAAATTCAAAAATAAAGACGTTAAGGGGTGCGTGGAAATTCTCGGGTGTTCACCCTGTACAATAAACGGATTCGGAAACTTAACCTACAAAATTATATAGTGACTTGAGGCTTCTCTTTCGCTTCACATTTTTACCTGTCACTAATCTCACGGATAATCCTTTGAATAAATAATCTAATTGTTTTTATCAGAGCTTGCAAAGCTCTCTCGTGTAAGGCTCCCTTCCCATCCGTTAAATTATTATACCGTAACAATATTAAAAAAAAAAAAATTGTAATAAAACAATAAAAATTGCTCGCTTTTGTTTACCGGCAGCTTAAAGCGCTGCAATCCGACTTTGCGAAATTGTTGCGATAAATAAAGCCAAACTTGTTTTGAAAACGTTGCTCAGATTAGAACTTATGTTTCGCATTCTATTTGCGAGATTTACGACGCGCAGCCGGTCATAAATATTCAGGAAAACACTTCGAGCTTTCCACTTCCGACTTTTTAGTGTACAGTTATTTCTTGTGAAGCCTTCAAGACTGACAACACTTTAAAATTCCTTAATTTTGTGGCAACATCGCTTTTAGTGTAGTATTTATTTGAATTATTGTATTCGATGATAATTTCTAGCTACACCTTGTATGTTATTATTCGTATTATTTTCTGAAAACAAAAGCAAAACTATAATTTAGTTATAAGCGATTTTAAAAGCTTGATTTGCAAGCCTGGATTATCTAGGCAAGTAATTTTTGCGGATAACTATTTTCCAAATATTTTTTTTCGAAGACAAACCCCTTCATTCTATTTTTGCCTACATGGCAAATTTCTCTTTCTTCATTTTTTTATTTTTGGTTACCCCCCTCCCTGTATTTCGCTCTCGCTAGGCGTAAAACAGTGAATTGCACGCGGCCTTTCCAATTTCCAAATCGGCAAAAACTCCATAAATTAGGGAATCCCCCGCCAGCCCTGCAGCAGATCGTAAAACGCTGCAGATAAGGGCTAATCCCGTGTCATGATCAGAGCCACAAACAAAGGGCTGCGGCCGATCTGTCCGATAAGCGACAAAATGCGCACGTTACTGTCCATCCTGAAGAGTTTCCTTCGGGGCTTTGTAATCCCGCAAAAAGTTCAGCAGGGACGTGAGTTCAACCAGGGTGGGTTAACGAGCAGGGAAAATTATGCACACACAATTTACTACGACATTGTTGGTAGCTCAAAAGAATATTGAAAGGGTTTAAAAGTTTTAACTGACACACCACCTTCTATATTCTATAAGGCCTTTATTTATTCCTGCATCCCACGTAAACAATGACTAAAGCGAGGATGAAATAGTACCATCGCGGCAACGCCCGTAAGATAGCCTCCTGGTTTCAATCGCGCCGTTAATAAGAAACGACTATTTAATCCTCGCTTTGCCTATGATGCGCGTACCAAACCAATTACGTAACAACTCTATTTTTTCAAAAAATGTTCGAATCAGTTCAGATTTGGGTACGATGCTACATTGTACCAAAACCTGTAGAATAAATAGGGCAGTCTGAAATCCCCCTAACCTTAATAATGCAAAAATACGTTTTAAAAATTTCTTTCTGTTTCAGGTATGGAATTTATCGCAAAGGAAACACACACGTGAGTACTACCAACTAATTTGCCTCGACTAAACATAAATGGGTGAAATTCTGAATGAAAAATGTAGGTCTTAAGTTCCTTGCCCCCGAATTCAAAAATGTTCATGTCGAAAAGTGTCCCTGAACTTCCAAGTTCCAATTCATTTACGGCGTCCGGCGATAATAACAATTAATTTTACGACGAATAATAAAATGAATCCGCCGGCCGCCGCCGCCTAGCTGGAGAGGCACTAAAATCATTATTACCTGAGATATCGTCTCTGATCACTAAACACCACTTCTCTCTTCGAAAGAACTCGACTTCTTAAGCAACGTCCAATCCGTTATCCTTGCAAGGATACTTGAAAGTTAACGACGGAAATGCACGGGGTTTTTGTTCTAATTAAAAAAAAACGAGTGCTCGTTCTTGTTCTTGTTCTGGCTTGTTCTTGTTCTGGAACACAAGAGAAAAATCGTGACCTCGCGCCTTCCATTAATTAATCTTGGCCGAAAACGATTTTGATTTAGTGAATTCCACCATTAATAATAGTTCACCGTGGCTGCGTTGGTTGGTTGGTTTGACGTGGAGGTGTTAAGTTGAACGATTTTTTTACGACTTTTAAATATTAGTATCGCACCTAGTTTAATTAATGAATAGTAAATAGAAAAGAGTTAGGTATGAAGGTAATAAATTTTATTGTTGAGACAACTAAAGGGGACCCTACATATGCATTGGACCATTATAATCGTAGTGTAGAGGCATTCTGTAGGACCCCCTTAAGAACATTGGCTATACCTACAAGCTGAATACAGATTATATTTCATTTTTATTTCCTTTTCCTTTTAGCCAATACTTAAACGTCGAGTATTTCCCCCTTGACGAGCAAACTTGCGTAATGAGGTTTGAATCATGGACTTACGATGGTTCCAAGTAAAACTTTTGTACATCGTACTTATTCCATAACGCCAAACCGTTGCTGCATCACCAATTTTGAATCACGTATCAATTCCAACAAAGTATATCAAATATATGCATCACTCTTGTAATAAATCATAAAGTTTTAAGCGGCCAATAAAAACTTTGTTGTTTTTGAACGGGTTGAGTAGACTTTGGGATGGGTCCGACTTAATTTTTAGTTAATTCAATTTATTTTTAATTTATTACTTTACTTGCGCCTTTTGGTAATTTATAATTTTATTACTTTACAGTTAAGTTCAGTTGATCTTGAGATCCTGAGTCTGGACAAGCTTAATTATAACTAATTTGAAACTTTTTTCATTACATTTACATTTTCGTTTTGATTTTTTTCTTCGCTTTTAAAGATTCGATTGGGTTCGGCACAGTAAAGTTGAGCTTAGTTGGGTGCCATCGACCTGATGATTGATCGAGTTTAATTTTTAATAATTTAATTTTTTTTTTCATTAAAAACATTTTTGCTATAGTTTTTCGTTTTATTTTCTTGTAAATTTTTAATGCTTTGCTTTGGACAGAGTTTAAACTGGGCTTAGTCGGTTGACCTTCTAAGCTTTATTTTATTTTCATTTTAAAAATCCTTTGCTTTAGTTTTACGTTTTAATTCTTTTGTTAATTTTTAACATCTCTCTTGAAATGGACGCAATTAAGTTAAATTTAATTGGATTGGCTTTACTTTCCATTGACTTTTAGTTTTTTGTATTTTTTTTCTTCTAATTTTTAATATTTTTTAATGTGGCAGACAGACTTAAGTTGAGGTCAGTTGAGGTGGGTTGGCCTTGAATTGCTCAAGCTTAATTATAACCAATTTTAAATTTTTTGGGTCGGCCTTGAAACTGGTTGGCTTTAATTTCCCTTAATATTTAAGTTTTTTTAAAGATTTTAACTTTCTTGGGTTGACCTTGAAATTGGTTGGCTTTAATTTCCATTGATTTTTAATTTTTTGTATTTTTTTCTTCCAATTTTTAATATTTTTAATGTGGCAGGCAAAGTTAAGTTGAGATCAGTTGAGTTGGATTGGCCTTGAATTGCACAAACTTAATTATAACTGACTTTAACTTTCTTGGATTGACCTTGAAATTGGTTGGCTTTAATTTCCATTGATTTTTAATTTTTTGTATTTTTTTCTTCCAATTTTTAATATTTTTAATGTGGCAGGCAGAGTTAAGTTGAGATCAGTTGAGTTGGATTGGTCTTAAATTGTATAAGCTTAATTATAACTGATTTTAACTTTTTTGGGTCGACCTTGAAATTGGTTGGCTTTAATTTCCATTGATTTTTAATTTTTTGAATTTTTTTTCTTGCAATTTTTAATATTTTTAATGTGACAGGCAGAGTTAAGTTGAAATCAGTTGAATTGGATTGGCCTTGAATTGCACAAACTTAATTATAACTGACTTTAACTTTCTTGGATTGACCTTGAAATTGGTTGGCTTTAATTTCCATTGATTTTTAATTTTTTGTATTTTTTTCTTCCAATTTTTAATATTTTTAATATGGCAGGCAGAGTTAAGTTGAAATCAGTTGAGTTGGATTGGTCTTGAATTGTACAAGCTTAATTATAACTGATTTTAACTTTTTTGGGTCGACCTTGAAATTGGTTGGCTTTAATTTCCATTGATTTTTAATTTTTGTATTTTTTTCTTCCAATTTTTAATATTTTTAATGTGGCAGGCAGAGTTAAGTTGAGATCAGTTGAGTTGGATTGGCCTTGAATTGTACAAACTTAATTATAACTGATTTTAACTTTTTTGAGTCGACCTTGAAATTGGTTGGCTTTAATTTCCATTGATTTTTAATTTTTTGTATTTTTTTCTTCCAATTTTTAATATTTTTAACGTGGCAGGCAAAGTTAAGTTGAGATCAGTTGAGTTGAATTGGTCTTGAATTGTACAAGCTTAATTATAACTGATTTTAACTTTCTTGGGTCGACCTTGAAATTGGTTGGCTTTAATTTCCATTGATTTTTAATTTTTGTATTTTTTTCTTCCAATTTTTAATATTTTTAATGTGGCAGGCAAAGTTAAGTTGAGATTAGTTGAGTTGGATTGGCCTTGAATTGTACAAGCTTAATTATAACTGATTTTAACTTTCTTGGGTTGACCTTGAAATTGTTTGGCTTTAATTTCCATTGATTTTTAATTTTTTGTATTTTTTTTCTTCCAATTTTTAATATTTTTAATGTGGCAGGCAAAGTTAAGTTGAGATCAGTTGAGTTGGATTGGTCTTGAATTGCACAAGCTTAATTATAACTGATTTTAACTTTTTTGAGTCGATCTTGACATTGGTTGGCTTTAATTTCCATTGATTTTTAATTTTTTGTATTTTTTTCTTCCAATTTTTAATATTTTTAACGTGGCAGGCAGAGTTAAGTTGAGATCAGTTGAGTTGGATTGGCCTTGAATTGCACAAGCTTAATTATAAGTGATTTTAACTTTTTTAGGTCTGCCTTGAAGTTAGTTGGTTTTAATTTCCATTGATTTTTAATTTTTTGTATTATTTTTCTTATTTTTACTATTTCTTAATGTGGCAGGCACAGTTAAGTTAAGGTCAGTTGGGTTGGGTTGGCCTTGAATTAGTCAAGCTTAATATTATAACTGATTTTAATATTTTAATTGTTTTATATTTTAACTTTCGATTTTGGAATTGAATTTTAATTGAATAGAATTAGGTTTAGTTCGATTGAGTTGGGTTGACCTTGAGACTGGTCGAACCTAATTTCTGTTGTTTTCAAATTTTAATATTTTTTAACCATCGGCTTTCTTAATTTTTTATATTTCTTAATGTGACAGGCAGAGTTAGGTAGAGGTCAGTTGGGTTTGGTTGACCTTGAGTTGCTCAAGCTTAATAGTACAATTGATTTAATTTTTCATGTTTTACCTTTCAATTTTTGTATTAAATTTTAATTGGATAAAATTAGGGTTGGGTTGACCTTGAGACCGGTAGAGCTTAATTTTTGTTGTTATAAAAATTTTAATATTTTTTAACTTTCTGCTTTTTTAATTCTTTAATTTTTAATTGGATTTATTTAATCGTTAGGTTTAGCTCAGTTGGGTTGGTTTGACTTTAAGATCGAACTAGCTTAATTTAAGTTGTATTTAGAATTTCAATATTTTTTAACTTTTCTTAATTCTTAATAATTTTTAATTGGCACGCTGTGGATCAAACTAAAAAAAAATTAATTCGCGCTTAATTTTTTTTTTTTTTAGTTGTTTCCGTTACGCAAAGATTGATTATCTAATTTAATCGTAATCTCGTTGTTGGTTTTTTGTTTGTGTGTGTGACGAACGTAACGGTCAGATTACGCTGAATATTAGGTGTTTAATAAATAATATTGAAATGCTGGACGACGAAATTAATTAAGCAGCTCAGAAGCGACGTCCATTAAAATGTGACATGATTTAACCACGCCCTTATTTAATGACTTTCTCAAAGCAGATTAATATCTATCTGAAAAATTAACGGTCCGCGATTTAATTCCTCGCGTGTAAATAAAAAAAAAAATAACAAGGTAAAGCTCGCGTATACAAAAAAACAAATTAAATTTAATAAATTTGTAAAAAAGGAACATAAAAAATTAATTATTATGTACATAGAACATTGCGTGAGCGAACGGTTAAGAAAATGTGTTTTTCTTTGATTTTGTTAACACGTAAGTAGTCCTTGGTTGTATGTTCTTCCGCAAAACAGTCGAGAGGAATTAGGGTCAGATCTGACCCAAATATGCAAATCCATTGATACTCACGTCTATAATACAGCGTTCTGGAAATTAATTTTTTTTTTCGCCTGCAATAATCAATTATGTGGGAACTAGTTCATTCCAGCAAGCACAAACATAATTAACTACTTGCACCTGGCGAATGCCGATTTAAGAATCCATTTTCTTCATTTAACAGGGGCAGCGGAAGGTAACTGATGTGATGACGACTCGAAGTAGAGAACGAACGGAAAAGATCCGTATAAAATATGGCGTAGTTGGTTCTTATATGTTGGCGTTTCGATTTTATTGTAGTTTAATGCCTACAGAACACGTCTGCTTAATTGCCTACCGTGGCTGTAAATGGTTAGGCAACGTTGCCGGTCTTCAGCAGATGGATATCGACGAAGACGGAGAGGCAGGAGTCCAGGAGGAGGATTCTTTTCTTCTTCTCTTTCAACTGGCTTCGCTTTTTATTCAGCAAATATTTGCATATGTATATTTCTGCCTTTTACTTCCTAGTCGATCTCTGTAATTGCGCGCTACAAAATGATCAAATTAGTGACTGTGAGGACGACCGATGGAAATTATAGACGCGAATAACCATATTAGGCCACGGTTTCATGCATTAATCTTAATTACATCTACAGTCGCTTCAAAACAAAACAAGAAAAATTAAATAAACCGCAAAGGTTGCACTGCACTATCGCAGTTACTAGTCACTTAGAAGTCAAGAAATGAAGAAAATTTTTGTTAATGATCCAGTGTGTTTAAGTTTTATATAACGGATGGCCCTTGTATTTAGTAACGACGTTATGATGGCGTATTCGAAAGATAGAAACAAGATTTTGATGTAAAAGGGAATCAAAATGCAAATTTTTTCACCAAATCCCACCGCTGCCATCAAAAATGTATCTAACGGACACCGTCTATTAAATGATTAAGACCCGATCTTTCCAACCTCCTGACATATTTATTTCATAAAATTCAACTTATTCGCCAAATAACGTTATTGGGAACTTTATTAGCAAGTGGAAAGATCGGCCCTAAATGATATAAAACGGATTACCATGTAACTTGTTTAGAATATTTTCTTCGGGGGCATCAAACACTCTTGATTTCAAAACCTTCCCTCGGATTTGGATTTTGATACCCAATCACATCCAAATCTTTTTTATACTTAGAGTTCTAGAGTGTTTTGAGTACCCTGTTGTTTATCCTCAGAGTACCCTTTACGTCTGTTTTTGAGGACCCCGTATCTCTTTTTAACTTCTCTGCGTTTGTCTCTCTTTTTCCCCTTTTCAGATTTCTACCTTTTTTTTTATAATTGTGGTTATGTTTTTTTCCTGTTTGATTTATGATGAATTTGATAATCATATCCGGACAATGCCAAGGCCCATCTGGCTAATACGGAATCCTTCAAATGATAAGAACTATCTTGAAAGTAGTTGTCGAGAAGAGGTTAGGTCGAAATTAAGGTCTTCAATTGAAACAAAACTGCACATTTCAAGCGTATTCCGCTTAGAGGTAGTTATCTTAACCCAGCGTTTTCCAAACTTTTAGGTTTCGCGACTCCCTTTTGAACTGTGTTATGATTCCCGCCCCCTTTCCCTTACTTTTAATATATCTTATTCGTTTTTTTAATTTTTTAACTACTATTTACCATTATTTTTTCGCTGATTTGTTTTGATTTTCGTTTATTAAGTGTGAATTTATTTTATACATTAATCCCATCGATTGATTGCCATTTTATTTTCTCTTTTATTTGATTTGACTTTATCTTGTTTTTAAATTACTGACTGATCGTCCAATTTTGATCCTAACTTTATCATCACCTTTTATTTTTATACAATCATCATTTGACTCTATTTAACTTTTAATATAATCAAGTTTCTTTTTTTAATCGATTTCATTCGTTTTGTTTTTTACTTTGAAATTAATTTCGATTTTATTTGACATGACTTTTGATTTTTTTAATTATCTATTGAACGTCTTTTGGTTCTCTTTTACACGATTTAAGATTATTTTATTTTACATTTTAATTCCGCCGATTGATCGCCATTTTTAGCGAATTTATTTTATATATTTTATTTTTTTAATATTAAATTGAATTAAATCTTTGAGGTTCACCGACCCCTTTCAAGTCATCACCGACCTCCAAGGGGTCGATACCGATCTCGTTACAAACCCGTGGTATAAAATGTGAATAATCGTCTCTTAGATAAAATGTTACGTTTTAATTAAACAAAGTTTTAAAAGATAAAATTTGTTTAAGAAAAAGAAAGGCGATTGTTATTTCAAAATAATTATAAAAATACCAAGTGTTCCATTTAGAAAATTAAAATTTCAGTTTATATCTCAGTTATTTGTTTTTCTGTAAATATCAGCAAAAACTTTGAATCAGTCTATATGTATAAGTTTTATAATAAAGACTTCTTTCTAAAGGGGATGGGAAGGGCTGTATAAGCAATTTCTTGTAAAAAATAAGATGATTAATTAGTTGAAATTTGCTTTCAATTGTTTATTATTTATTGTGTAGCGCCCCCCTTTGAAGACTTATGCGCCCCCCAGTTTGGGAAACGCTGTCCTGACCTAAAATTTCTGTGTTGCGCATTTTATTGGGGCGAAGAACTCGTCTTTAATTCCCATTAAAAAAAAATAACGCTTTAATTCAGGCCACCCTGTACCTTTTAAATTATCTGCGTTTAAAATTCGTTCTGCTTAATCAGTTTCGGCGAATTTCTAACGAATTAGGAAGATTATTACGGACCCAGTTTGATTTAAATGCATTTTTCCGGCCTCCCGATGTATCACCTAAACACGGCCAATTGCCTGTTACTTTTTGTTCTAACGCTACTCAGAATTTTTAATTTTTTTTGGAAACCGTTCGCTCCCTCGTTATTCAAGTCAGTTTCTAACTTATTCGTGGCGAGTTACGCTCTCCAATTCAACCATTCCCTCGAGGTTTTGGGCCTAAGCATCTTTGCAATTTGTTTTGTATCGAACGGCCATGTTCCATCTTCACGGTTGCCAAAATCGTTCGATATTTTGACGGTCGATTTTGCTAACTGGTGGATTTATCGTTTGAAGGAAGATTCCGCTGTCCTTCCGCTTGCCTCGTGGCGGAGATTGTCCTGAAGCTTAGTGTTCGCTCTAATTTGGAAGGGTCCGCACGTCTTGTGATCGCTCGAATCAACTGATTGAGCTGGAAAGGCTTCATAACCTAATTTTTCTGGCATTTCTCGTGTGTCAAGGTCCGTTTTTTTGAATCTTTGTTGGTTTTTCTCTCCGTCGCGTCGTACTGACTTGCTAAGGTCTTTCCTTCCTTTTTCAAAATTTATTTAGAATTTTTTTTACAATTGTAGACAAGTTTTAACCCGCTCGCTGCCTTATACGGCCAGTTTTTATCGTACCATTCTTTCTACTTGTGGTGTTTGGCACCAAGCGTTTGACTAGACAAGATTTATGCTAATCAAAGCCCGAATTTCTGCCAGCAATCTAACTTAATTTCGTTATAATATCGCCTAGGACAATTTACTTCAATTTAATCTAACGTTAATTCGACGAATTAACTTCATTTAATTCTAATGCTACCGTCAGTTGTTATCTGTTGTTGATCACTGTGAGGCTTCCTTAAAAGTACGTATCGTTTTGTACTTGAAATATTTTTAAGACTTTTTGAATTTAAACCATATCAAACTTTAACGTTAACGCTCCCGTGACACTTTCTCCACTTTAATTTGTTGTACGTAATGAATTGTTGTGTTAGACACCATCCAACCATCCATTTTTCTAAAACTGACGTTAATTTATGGCCGGTTGTAATAGATTCCGTGGAGATTTGTACTTCACTTGGCGCCTACCGGTATTTTATTTTAAATATACTGCTACAGTGGATTTCCTTTTTTTCTCCACGACCACCTCTCCGAAAACTTTTGAGCTGCCGCTGGTCTCACGTCGTGTTTATCCGTGATGATAAAAATTGATCACCAGGAAATCCAGTGTACGGAGGTAAGAGTTGCATCGTCACACAATCTTCCAACGTGTGCAACAAATTGGCACCCCATCTAACAAAAATGGCGCCCAATGTAACAAGAAAAGAAAAAAATCTCAAACAGCTCCTGAGATATTCCGTATTGCGTGAGTGTTCTACTCAAAACGTTTTTTTTTTGTATGTGATTAGATTAAAATCGTATTCCGGAATTTCTTATTTGAATTACTTCTGAAATAATTTTTAATTTTTAAACAACACGACGCTGAAACATTCATCTTGATTTTTTAATAAAGCCTACTTATTATACAGCTCGATTCAGAAATGATGCATTTACGAACCTCTTACATCCTAACGTACTACCGGCTGTAGTTATTTATTTATCTTAAATTGACTTTCCATTAAACTTATCTTTATTTTTAAAACAGGTAAATAACTCGAGTGATTTAACCTCGTCCGTCTGGTTCTTGGACATAAAAAACAAAATTCCGCCTTATCTTAAGGCTTCAAGGACCGAACGAATACGTACAGGCCCGGACAGTTAAAAGAGAACGACAGGAAATTTGCTCGGCGTAGCGCTTTTAACCGTCCACGACTGTACATACAAGTGCTTACATGTAACAAAAATTTTACGTAATTCAGAATTTCTTTTAAATAAATAACGTGCAGGTTTAATAGTCATTTTCGAAATATTTTTTTTTTACGTTTTATCTTATATTGAGCAAGTCATGGTTTGATTACCAGCGAAATTTTCGACCGAATATTTTTTGACCGTGCGACACAGTTGACCGTTTATGGCAGAAAGTGTTAGGTAATGTCCAGAAAATTTCTATTACGCGATTATGTCAAGGACGACTTTAACATTCGAACTGTACACGCATTAAATAAGTAAATATAAAATGCAATTATAAATTTTGCTCGCATGATTCGCCTAATTTAATGTCGTGTGATACCAACACGTTTCTTACAACAGAAAAAACAAAAGTTCTTGCATGAGGTTTAGGATGGAAAAGAAACTTTGCTTTAAGGAGGCCCTACATATTATGTATAAAGGGGGCCCTACATATTATGTATAGACGTCAGGATTCTGTTTAACTCCCGTAATTGGTTTGGTATGTATGCCTTTAAATAAAACTCTCATAACCTGCGTGTGTAAATATCTACGTGCTACATTTTCCTGCAAAAAAAAATGCGAAAAGACGGCTAATTAAATGCATAAGTCAAATACTTGCGCTTTCAGCAAAGGCACGGCGGGTAGGTATATTTCATCGGGAAATTGTGCTCCGCATGACTGCGCTCGTATTTAATAGTAGCTAAAATAAGACCGGATTCTATTTACTATTGCTATCTATCGCAAGAAGAGAGGGCCACGCTTTAAATACGAGCGTCATGAATAGTCTTCGCCGTCGCCATTGTCCTGTCCGTCAAGGTGCACGAGGACTCCTAGTGTTCGTGCCAGCCCTGCACCATCACAATTTAATAATACTCAATGGTATTGCTTGTACAATATCGAATCAAATCTGACATACTTACAACAAACGTCTTGACAATATTGAATTGATATACATAGTAAATTTCCTTTTTGTTCTTTACTATAGAGGAGGTATATTAAAAAAAAGACCTAGAAAAGACGTTGTTTAATTTATGAGTTAATAAAGCAAGCAAAACTCGAATACATTTACCGCACGTAGTGCAACGCATTATAAATTAATTTCATCTTCATTATTTGCATGGTAGTTGTGTAGGTACCTGTGCTGTGTACGTAGTTATTTATGAAGGCAAGGCGCATAAATCAGGTTATGGTAGTTCCTAACGTGCTGTCGCCCGAACCAATACGACCAACAAACAACGTGGAACTAACTAAAACCACGAAGAGAAGAAGTGGTGACCTTCCGAGCGGCCGCACCATCTGGGTCTGTTGGTATCGCGCCGAGACCTTTGACCACCGGAGAGAACTAAGTTATGTATTGTCACCTTCCAACCTGTGTACTGCTATCTTTAATAAGATGGTGTAGCGATAAACACTACCTGCCCTGAACCATCGGAATATAATAGTGTTCCTCGACAGGATGAAATAAAAGTCGCCGATTTAGGCGGACAACGACAAAACAAAAGTACTATAATTGCCTGCCTTGCCTTGCCTTAGTATAAAACAGCGTTGTTTATTCGCGCCGCAAAGAAAAAAGAAAACACCTGGAAACGTTCAAAAAATGTATTGCAGGCTATCAAAAATGTTAATCATTGTCGTCGAGGTTTTCGTAAAAGGCATTTCGCCGATACCGCCGCGGCTCTGTGTGGTCGCGAAAATGCGCTCTTAAGCCGCATTAAATGTATCTTTTAGTGTCGGTATAAGGCCTGCATTTTATTTCTTTTATATGCACGTTTGCTAAAAGGCGGCGGACTTGCAGGTTTCAGACGTTTTAGTTAATGAGTTTTCAGGGACATTAAACGGAGAGGATCGCCGAAGGAAGCTGCGCGCCGTCTGCGCTTTATCTTTAATAAACCGACAGATAACGAAAAGACATTTCGGTCCGCCGCGCCGAACCTACGTACAAAAGCGATTTTAATTAATTTTTAAAGTTGCGTTAAATTTGAAAATTCTTTTCGGCGCGTTGTTTCTCGAAGGCACATATTTTATCTGCGGGTACTTAGGAACCTGAAATATACTTAAACAGCCCACCTTCCAAATTCCAGAACCAAACATCAGTCTAATGTAGGTACATAAGTAACATTAAAAAGCGATCCTTTTCTTAAAAAAAAAACATTCGTCGACTCATGAAAATAAAACGAAAATTCATCAGCAAAAACCCAAACAATTTTGTCAGAGGTTAGATCAAGTTTCGATGTTTGAATCTAGTTTGTAAATCTCGAAGATTAACTTGACAGGGTGAATTAAAGTCGTTTCATACGTCTAGGAGCACGTTTGGAAGCGTCGCGAACAAAAGTCGCAAAAAAGTCACAGTCTCAGTAACAACTGCGTGATAAGATCAGGATTAATGTGGCTTAGACTGTGAATGACAAAAACTTTGTAAAAAGTCAAAAATATTTTATTTTTTCCTTTCGTATACCTCTCTCCGTTTCCTTCCAAATGATTATAAACTAAATTCAAGCGCTGATAAACCTACCCTTGGCGAATCAAAACACTTTACAAGAGCTCCAAGAGTGACAGGAAAAATGAATAAAATATTTCCGTTAAAAGAATCTATCTTGTTGAATGCTGTTACCGGCTTATTATACTTCTCCACTTTCTCCCTAGATTGTTTGTTTAAATAAAACGCAAATTCATCAGCAAACTCAAACAATTTTCTCACAGATTAAATCAAGTTTCCACGTTTAAATCTAGGTTGTAGATCTCGAAAATTAACTTAACAAGATGAAAAAAAGAGAAGTGATTGACGTTTCATACGTCTGTGAGCACCTTTGGAAGTGTTGCGAACAAAGGTCGCAAAAAAGTCACAGTCTCAGTAACAACTGTGTGATAAGATCAGAGTCACTGTGGCTTAGACTGTGATTGACAACTTAGTTGTAAGAAAAACAATATTTTATTTTTCCTTTCGAATACACCTTTCCATTTCCTTCCAAACGATTATAAAATAAATTTAATCGCTAATAAACCTACCATTGCCGAATCTAAACATTTTATAAGAGCTCCAAGCGCAGCAGGATAACAAAACTAAAAATGAATAAAATGTTTGTGCTAAAAGAATCTATCTTGTTGAACACACTTACCGGCTTATTATACAAATTCTTTTCCACCTTCTCCTTTGACTGTTTGTTTAATAAATAAAACGAAAATTCATCAGCAAACTCAAACAATTTTGTCAGAATTTAAATCAAGTTTCAACGTTTAAATCAAGTTTGTAGATTTCGAAAATTAACTTAACAAGATGAAAAAAAAAGAAGTGACTGACGTTTCGTACGTCTGTGAGCACCTTTGGAAGTGTTGCGAACAAAGGTCGCAAAAAAGTCACAGTCTTAGTAACAACTGCGTGATAAGATCAGAGTCACTGTGGCTTAGACTGTGATTGACAACAAAGTTGTAAGAAAAATAATAATATTTTACTTTTTCCTTTCAAATACACCTTTCCATTTCCTTCCAAACGATTATAAAATAAATTCAATCGCTAATAAACCTACCATTGGCGAATCTAAACATTTTATAAGAGCTCCAAGCGCAGCAGGATAACAAAACTAAAAATGAATAGAATGTTTGCGCTAAAAGAATCTATCTTGTTGAATACAGTTACCGGTTTATTATACTAATTCTTCTCCACCTTCTCCTTTGACTGTATGTTTAAATAAAACGAAAATTCAACAGCAAACTCAGAAAATTTTGTCAGAAGTTAAATCAAGTTTCCACGTTTAAATCTAGGTTGTAGATATCGGAAATTAACTTAACAAGATGAAAAAAAGAGAAGTGATTGACGTTTCATACGTCTGTGAGCACCTTTGGAAGTGTTGCGAACAAAGGTCGCAAAAAAGTCACAGTCTTAGTAACAACTGCGTGATAAGATCAGAGTCACTGTGGCTTAGACTGTGATTGACAACAAAGTCGTAAGAAAAACAATAATATTTTATTTTTTTCCTTTCAAATACACCTTTCCATTTCCTTCCAAACGATTATAAAATAAATTCAATCGCTAATAAACCTACCATTGGCGAATCTAAACATTTTATAAGAGCTCCAAGCGCAGCAGGATAACAAAACTAAAAATGAATAGAATGTTTGCGCTAAAAGAATCTATCTTGTTGAACACAGTTACCGGCTTATTATACTAATTCTTTTCCACCTTCTCCTTTGACTGTTTGTTTAATAAATAAAACGAAAATTCATCAGCAAACTCAAACAATTTTGTCAGAATTTAAATCAAGTTTCAACGTTTAAATCAAGTTTGTAGATTTCGAAAATTAACTTAACAAGATGAAAAAAAAAGAAGTGACTGACGTTTCGTACGTCTGTGAGCACCTTTGGAAGTGTTGCGAACAAAGGTCGCAAAAAAGTCACAGTCTCAGTAACAACTGCGTGATAAGATCAGAGTCACTGTGGCTTAGACTGTGATTGACAACTTAGTTGTAAGAAAAACAATATTTTATTTTTCCTTTCGAATACACCTTTCCATTTCCTTCCAAACGATTATAAAATAAATTCAATCGCTAATAAACCTACCATTGCCGAATCTAAACATTTTATAAGAGATCCAAGCGCAGCAGGATAACAAAACTAAAAATGAATAAAATATTTGCGCTAAAAGAATTTGTCTTGTTGAATACAGTTACCGGTTTATTATACTAATTCTTTTCCACCTTCTCCTTTGACTGTTTGTTTAATAAATAAAACGAAAATTCATCAGCAAGCTCAAACAATTTTGTCAGAATTTAAATCAAGTTTCCATGTTTAAACCTAGGTTGTAGATTTCGAAAATTAACTTAACAAGATGAAAAAAAAAAGAAGTGACTGACGTTTCATATGTCTGTGAGCACCTTTGGAAATGTCGCGAACAAAAGTCGCAAAAAAGTCACAGTCTTAGAAACAACTACGTGATAAGTTGAGGGACACTGTGGCTTAGACTGTGAATGACAACAAAGTTTAGAAAAAAATCAACAAAATTTTATTTTTTCTTTTCGAATACATCCTTCCGTTTCCTTCCAAATGATTATAAAATAAATTCAAGCGCTAATAAACCTACCTGCGGTGAACCAAAACACCTTAAAAGAGCTCCTCCTCCTTTGATTGCTCGTTTAAAGTTCCTGTTTAATTTATAAAAAGGAATAAGGGCCAGTTTTTCAATTGGAGTTTAACTTTAAACTTCGTTTTATTCCCATGGAAACAATTGTTCTTACAATTGTTACCATGGGAATAGAGCGGAGCTTAAAGTTAAACTGAGATGGAGAAACTGGGCCTAAGAGTGTGAATAGGTAGGTAAGTTCCAGTAAAAATACGAGCATATCCGCTCGTCTTAAGAGTTATTTAGAGAGTTCCCTGCACTTCTAATATATTTGTTAGATTTTTTTTTCTTTTAATCATCACAAGCTTGACCAAAGAAATTCAATTTAATATTCCGAAATTGCCCCCTCTCCCCTCCACCGGATTTCATTAAACCATCCTCTGTACGACTCCATTCATTTTCATCTGTGGCCGTATAAAAGAAATCATTAATTCCGGAGATGTTTCCTAAGCTTCGCAATGTAATTCCATTCCGTTGAGGCCGGCGAGCGTCTAGACGCCCTCGACGCCGGCTCCTCTGGGCGTCTGTCCGGCGCCGCCGTCTGATTCGGGTCCAGACTGCACGTGGATTATTTTTCTTTCGCGACACTGCGACGCAATTTCCTGTTAACACTTGCATGGTACGAATCACCAACTAAATAGATGAATGAAATTCTGGGAAAATTCAAATTCCCCAAGCTTAAGACGAAGCTGAAGCCTGGAGGCCTCGTTAACATAATTAATAATTCAATATTGTGCGAGTTCGTGTTTTGAAGTGTGTATAATAGTCGGGGCACTTCTTTCCATTGTCTTGCCCACTCCTTGAGAGAGCAGGCAAGCAGATTGCCTTGGTGAAACCAAATCCAAGTTCTGCGCGCTCCCCACGGATGGCAAAATCGAATCAGTTTGCCTTCGCGCTTTTACTCACGAGTTCGCCTTTTCTGGTTACATAACGTTCGCCGTGCACACGAAGTGATACGTGCTTAACAGTCTGTGATTACTTGCATCAAATTTCAAACCGCCATTACAGTTACATGTTCGTCGTCTCCTTCGACCGTCTCCCCTTACCTTAACCGGATAAAGTGTTATTTACTGTTTTCGCCGCCGCATTAACATACGCACGAAGTCCTCAAAACGTTACTTCTTTCTTTCGCGATAACTGTACGTAAATATTTCATCACAAGAGATACAATTTTATGATACACGAAATGATACTGGACGGTACCGCTACATTAAAAGATAAATAGAGGAGGAGTTGGCTCATTTTATAAATTCGAAGCTTTCGCGAACAGTTTGCTATCTCTTCAATAACCGACTTTTTTCATTTGAACACTTTCAGACTCCTGTTATGGCTCCTGCTGCAGGAAGTAGCCACCACCTGACTCTGTACCATCATGTTTTAGTTACCTTTAATTAATTAAATATCCGATCCGTGATTTGCAAAGTTCAAATTTTGAGCTATTTGGTGAAACAAGTTTCTTTCTTTAATCGCCATGATTTCCTCATCATCACTCTTTCGATTGCCACGAAGGCGACTTTGCGTTTATAATCATGATTAAACCGAGGGCAAGGATTTAATGAGGCACTCATTTTAGTCATTCTAACTTTATAAGTTGATTATTTTCGTAGAATCCCATTCCCCTATTACATCGTCGTTAAATTTTATGTGCAAATAGGGCTCGATGCTAATCACAATCGCCGATGGGTTGCTGCTACACTGATTTCAGCTACTTATGTCAGCTATCTCAGTAAAAAATAATAATAATAATAATAATAATAATGAACTTGGCCGGATGCTGCCTGCGATAAACTCCGACGAATGGGAATTGGATGCATAATATTAATCATCGCGCAGACTTGAGTTGGTAGTAACTAATGGAGGTCTAAATATAATAAATTATTTTTTTTATGTTAGTTACGTAAAAGATTCGTTGACAACGGAGAGAACTTCGCTCTCACTTCTAAGTTCCTCGTTAAATTAGATTCTCCATCATTTGATCAGACGCATCTTTCTAAAACAAAAAAAAAATATAAATTATAACAGACCTAGGTTTAAAATTAAATGGTGTGATGTGGTCTCTTCAAGAAGTTCCAAATCGATTCGTGTGGAAGTGGAACACTCCGACGGGTTCTGTTACGTAACGTAATTACGTTATTCGAGGAAGATAAACGCGACAACAATGCACTCTGTAGCTGTCAGCTCACCCTGAGCACGTCTTTGTAGCTGAACATCTAAACATCTGTCTGTGAGTTGCGGCTGTGAGAGAGAACAAGATCAATAAGTACGTGGAATATAACGTCCCAGTTTCACGATTAAGTAGTACATTAATGTTTTTAGAATATGAGATGAGTCAACAGTACAAGAACCGTTAACAACTAGATGAAGTACAATTGAAGTGAGAAGAAGAGTTAGATTTTTGCAAAAAAATATTTTAGCGCATGTACAGATTGATGGACTTCAAGTTAGCCCATGTGGTGGTTTCATGAAGAGTAATAAAGAGCATGTGACTCGCAATATATTAAAAAATGGATTCACAGTGAGCAGAGGACAAAAATGTAATAGGGATTGCGTGTTACGCCAATGATCGTAGATGTGCGAATGGCAACCAGAGGATTGAATTGCATTTTCCAAAAAGGCCCAAATTGTATATTAAAAATCTGGAATTAAGGAAATTCATAATATCACAAACACTACAATGAGACAATGCAGTTTCTTCAACTTGAACTACCACACAAGAGCGATCGTGAAATATTTATTATCTCCGCATGACTTAGCATCGACGATTATTATTATTATTATTATTATTATTCAAAGAACGCACATTTCATTTCCCTTATTGACGCAAGTTTTTTTCTTTAAATATCTCACTCGCAATTAGCCTAAGTGATAGTTTGGTTTTTGCAGTGGTTTACGCGTCCGTTTCGGTTTTTGCAGAACCAATAAATCGTGGTGATGATTTATTAATATTAATTATTTTCCTTCACGTGATAGTAGCACACGAGCAAGAGGCGTGAAAAGAGTGGACACCACCGAGTCGGATTAAGGACTCTTCTGCTGCCGCTAATAAGAGTCGGTCTAATTAAAAATTAAATTATCGCCAGCCGCTCTTCCATTACGGGCGTTTTCATTTTTCCATCGTATTTCATCGTCATGCACGCAGATTTGCGTAATTTGAATTAATGAGGACTGGCTTTGGTAAATGCATGCGCGCAGCATCCGTTGTTCTCTTTTTGTTCTTGGCGGCGGCGGCGGCAACATTTTCCTCTGCAGAACGCATTATCGCCATCATTCACAGCCGATTAAATAATCTATTCGAAAACTGCGCGGCTTATATTAATCTTCCCGGTTGGTATTTACAACAATTTCTGTTTTGTTTCTGCTTTGAAGAGATGATATTATGTTAAAGGACGAAGAAGACGCGACGCCATCACCATTGCTCCTCCATTCTACACTCTTCAGTCATCTCCAATCTTAGGACATTTGTATGGATATTCGCGGTCATTACATGGTCCATTCCACGGCCAGTTCATGAGCGTCGCGCTATTAATGCGAGGAATACGCGGTTACAAACGCAAAGTACACGTTCGGGTTACCGCCTCCTACCTAACGTGCCGCTTATGAGAATGACATTGAGTTCCATACTTCAATCCGATCATGATTTGGTCATGTTCGACGTAAATCTCGTTTCTTGTCTAAAATTCGACGTTGGATAGCTAATGATTACGTAACGTAAAACGCAAATCGCGTGCAGAAATATTTATTTTAGAGTGTATTGTAATATTCTGCTTAAGGCGAGTGAAATCTCCAAGAAAATTTAAAAGACGATGCGAAACGTGAGGAGGTCCTTACCACGGAGAAACAAACATTCCAGAACTGATGGGAAAAAACATCTGGAGAAGCTGCTGTGAGCTCTTTAATATGCGGAGGCAGTGCTACCTCATTATTCATTATTTACTTTAAAAATTTTAAATTACGTGTGCCATTTGATGACTAATGAGTTGTTGTCTTGATGAGCAGAATTCAGGTTCTTCAGAGTTCCATCACCGGTAGAGACATAGAGACATGGAGCATGTTGAATGGCCCTAATCTTCTTTTCAGCAAAGCGGAGGAGAATTTTGCTACTGTTTGCGTGAATTTTATTGTTTACTTCTCTGAAACAATGTGTTATTGTAATCAGCAGACGAGTTTTCAGCAGAACGGAATTTATTGCATCCAGACACCGTGCGCTCGCTCGCTCCTCTTTTTTTTTCTCCTCTTTCCAGTTCGTACCATTCACACGGGCTCAATTTTCGAGCGCCTAATTGCAAAATAAGACTTGAATAAATATCATACGGAGGGATTACAAGCGAAATAGAATTTACGACGCCGTTAAGAGCTGGTCTCTTCTCGGGTTACTCCAGGCTACTTGTGCCCATCGCTTCCAGCGACCTCCGTTGGCTGCGGCGACAGGTGAAGGTTACCTGAGCGTTTTGTTGTGTGTTCTCCTCTCTATTCACCTGTCGCCACTTCATTTTTGTTCGCCCTCCGAAGTGAGCTTCTTCAGATCGCACCTTCTACTTCTTCTTATTCTTCTCCCCTTCTACCTCGACGAAGGCGTTCTCACGTTTAATTAATTGGCGGAATAACAGCCTGCCGATTCAGATTTTGCCGGCACCTAAGTGTAACAGGAAGTAGACTTCTTTAATTAACACAGATGGGAACTTTCCAAAAGATGCGTCTTCGTTTTCTTAAAAATTATTTCAGCAAAACGTGAAATTAAAGTTAAAATTACTGCCATTATAAAAATAATGTAAGAAGAACGAACTCACGAACAACTTATGTTAATGCCAATCCAGTTAGCCATTTGAATTCAATTAAATCAACTGATGGTGGGGAGGAAGATCTGACAACCCCAGAATTGGATTGGATTGGTGTTCAAAGCGGAGAAGATTTGGCAGCACCACAACTGGATTGGATTGGATTGGATTGGCGAAATTGGAATTAATTAGAATTGGTGTTTAAAAATGAGGATTTCGGAGTTGAAACAACCGGGCGAATTGAATGAATCACAAGAATTGATTTCTGACAAGACATCAACTAGTCCTTAGGTTGACCTAAGATTTTCCTCAGTGTGTTTGGTTTTAACCGCGTCCTTCCTTCATTTTCTTCTTCTTTCTTGGCGGGTTTTTCTACACCATGGTTGCCCCCTTACTGGGTGCTGATGGCTTTTTTAACATCAATCCATGGTTTAATTTATATAAATCATGTTGCTAGTGATGCTGGGACCTTCCCCCATTCAACACCTTTGATGATTACTTAATAAAGGTTTGATGGTAGATTTTCATCCAATAGTGTTTGCAACTCGAGGCATATCATCATCAAACTTTCCTTCTTAATTACCACTTTTAAATAAATCTTGCCAACGAACGAAGAATAAATAATTGATAAAATTATAACGTAACACAACAAAGTGTATCTACCAGAAAAGAAATTCAATAAAAATCAAGTGTCTGCAACTGCTGTAACACGTAAACGAACAGCGCCCATTTATATTGCATGCGGTGGTTAATAACCAATGTTACAGGAGAATGTGTTGAAAATAAAACGGTCGTAAACCAGAAGCCGCATAATTTATAAGCACCTAAGCTGCATGCAACATTGTAATACATGGGCACACTCGCACGAAAGACAATGGATAATAAAAGCGAGAAATTATAGAAATTCCAGCCTGGAGATTCTTCTTTGCTAATTATCGTTTTTACCGACGAGGAAACGTCCACTTTTATGAAGAGGCTTCGCAGAAATTTCATTTACAATTATGAACGAAATCTTCGAGGTAGTATTTCATACTGACATGAAAGACGAATGCCATAAGCATTTTTTAAATTTAACTTTTTCTCTGTTATCTGTTAGACCTAGATGCTCTTCCGTCTTTCTTGCTTGTTGAATCAAAATGAAATCACAGGAACGAATAAAATATTGTAACGGAGTGACTCGTAAATATAAGCAGACGTAATAATTTTGTCTTCAATAGCACGAATTGGTTATATAACATCAGCTGCAGCATGTCATCAGTGATCTCCTTGAATCCTTGGACTTTAATATCTAGGTCAGGGTGTTTGGTGTTCCCAGGTTTTCTTCATTCGAGTATTGAGTATCGAGGCGAGGTTTCTCCCTGTGCTTACGTGTAACTCTTCTTTCCTCTTTAACCACATCAACAAGAAATTATGAGCTGCGCCTCCTCCATCTGTCTTGCATGCCTGTTTGTTGTACTGCCTGCCAACTTTTTCTACTTATCTTAACAACGACCGGTATGTCATCTGTGGGTGAATTTAATTTCAGAAATGAAAGTTGAAACGAATCGTTTAGTTTCGATTAGCGATTAGAGCGAACTATTAAAGCAAGTGTCGTGTCGTGGCGAATCGTGCGCTGTTGCAATAACGCGGCGCAATAAAAACCCCGGCCAGTGAGGTGTCTGTGTTTGTGTGCACACACCGACCATATCGGTGCCATAATCGGTGAAAGTGCAGGCGGGATGAATCGTGCGGAATCGCTGGGATTCTTGCACCGGTGCAGGGAGCACCTCGTCCGCAAACATGGGGACCGGGGCGATTGCGAAAGCCATCGTGCAACACGTGCGAGGAGACCGTGGAGGAGCGCCGACCAACTTTACCACCACAGAAACAGGTACAGATAGATGCGGCAGCCGAGCAATGAGTTGCTCTGTAATTAGAGTAGTCTTTTTGCGGTGTTAATGCAATTCAGTGGCAGGCGATTACGTGCCAGAAAGATCCAGATTAAAATTCAATTTGGACGAGATGGAAATTGAAATAATTCACTTAATTCACTTCTTCTGCTAGCTCTTCTTCTTTTAGGCATTGAGGTGATTGCTTTGTTATAACTAATTAAGATCGATCAAAAGAATTTGTACACTTAACAACGATTGGGTAGATCACAACTTTAGAGATTTCGATTCATCCCCCCTTCCTCCATGAAGAAGGCCGGGATTCCAAAAAAGAATTGCACCAGGTTGAACAACCGCGCAGTTCAAAGCGCCGTTCTTAAAAGGAGGGACTTTCAAAATTATGGAGGACTGTAGTAGAACATTTCAAATTGCACACTTGGATACATTCATTCATTAAAATGCCAATAGAACCAATACATTTCGTGATGGCTCTGCTTGAAATGATTTCATTATTACATTTTGCGCAAAACAGAAATAATATTAAATTCCTTCTTCTTACTTCGTCCCGGCCATTTACGGAAAACGTCATTCCTACACACGAACAAATGCATCATCGTATTCAGGAGGCAACAATAAGGCAAAGAGCGCAGCGGCGGCTATTTTTATTGCTACTGGTAAATCTTTCCTTATCCTTGTGTTGGTTGGTTGGGTTAGTTGGTACACGGATGGCATAGATGAGATCAGGACGACCGGTTTGATATAAATCAATTATAAAGCGCTCGTCCGATGAATGGCCGTGCCTAGCGTCTCCTTAACTAATACAGACATTCATCACACATTTTTAAATGCGCGCCATTTGCATTTTGTACGGTCACTTTGATGGATGCTGATTCTTATCCTGGTCTTACGTTAGTCGAGCCACAAGCCGGTATTTGCATACATAAAATAAATTTAGATAAGTGACTTTGAGAATTATAATAATAATAATAATGACGATGATGATAACGATGGCGCCTTTAAAGAGGATGAACTTTGCACTTGTCCCTTTTTTGGGGGGTTTTTGCCGTCTTCATTTCAAATTTTAACAAATTTGGCGCGCAATCTTTTTCAATAATTCTGAAAACTCAAGTTGTGACAGACGGAGATGATTTGGATGGAGGAAAGCCGGATTGTCAATCAATTTGAACAGAAGAAGAGAAGGCGCCAAGGTGAGCATATACCTCGCTGATCGAGCCGTGTCCAAAACACTTTAGACTCCATGGAGTTGTCGCGATAGTATCCCAGAAGGTTAAAGAATCAAACATGCGTTTAACATGGTGATAATAACGATTCTAATTCCAAATTATACAAAATTCCAAAGTCTAAAGTCAATTGTAAAAATTTGGAGTTGAGACAGATGGAGATGATTCGGACGGAGGGAAGCTCCTGGGGCTGTTATTCTGAGGTGGTTCCTTTTACGATAGCGACCGATTTGCAATTAGCTCAACAAAACTGGACTGTTTTGAGATTAGGGTTCCTTTGGAAAGGTGGCCCGTCCGTTTGGTCTGAATCAGGTCAAACAAATTTCTAGGATGAAACCAGCAGGACACATCAACATTTAAAACAGAATGTAATGGGAGAAGACCTTGGCATACTCCGAAAAGAACAACTGCAAAGAGCAGATTCGCATTTAAAGAAAGGGAGTCGGAAGGGACAGGGAAGAAGGAAGTTGATAGAAGTCCAAGGAGTAGATTCGCATTAAAAAAAATGGATTCGAAAGGGTCAGGGAGGAAGGAAGTCGAAAGAAATCCAAGTTCCAAGAAGAACAATCGATGGAAGAAGTGTTGAAACCATGCAGAAGATATCAAAATTTCAAAAGGAATGTAATGGGAGAAGACCTTGACATACTCAAAAAAAGAACAATCGAAGTCCAAGGAGCAGATTCGTGTTCGAAAAAAGGGAGTTGAAAGGGTCAAGGAGGAAGGAAGTAGAAAAAAGTCCAAGTGCCAAGAACAACCCTTGTTGAAGGATCATTGAAACCAGTAAAAGGCTTACTCTAAACAGAACAACTGCAAAGAGCAGATTCGCATTTAAAGAAAGGGAGTCGGAAGGGACAGGGAAGAAGGAAGTTGATAGAAGTCCCTGTTTCAAGATCAACTGAAGAGGAAGGAGCGTTGAAAGCAGCAGGAGACGTCAAAGTTTAAAACAGAATGTAATGGGGCCTACTCCAGAAAGAACAATCGAAGTTCGAGGAGTCCGGTTGTGAAAGGGGTGAAATGGGTATATCTAAATCCTTTTTGGACGCGAGGTATTGAAAGAAGAGGTTTCAGCAGCAACAAATGACGCAAAAACATTTATGATGAATCTAGAATCCTTCGTTGAAATGTCCTTGGCGCTGACACTTAAAATAGGGGGCGCAATTAATTTCTTCTGGTTCTATAATGTTTCTCTCTTTAAGGGCTTCACCTTCGGAAAAAAATATTTTAAAGAAAAACGCGCTTCAGATTGTTAACTGTTTGAATTTGGCGCTGAATCTGTAGTTTAAATAAATTTCTACAGATGGCGCACTTTATTTATTATCGAATTTTCTTTTCTTCTCTTTTTTCTTTTGCTATTTATTTTTCTTTTGGGCGCAGCATTGTTTGCTTAGTGACTTCAACACATTCCTTTAATTTTTAGGTCCACTTAAGTTCACAGCTCGATTTTCAGTTCAAATAATTTTGGATAGATGGCGTGATTGTTGTGATAATTATTATTAAAAGCAAGTTTTTTTTTAGGATTTCTGGTTTAGATACGGTCTTCTTCTTTTTGGTTTTCCCAATTTATCAAATATGTTTCTCGATTTTTCCAATAACTTTCACGAACTGACTGATTTCTGAAGCTGGAAAATCATTTGACAAATCGGGAAATATAATTGAAAAAAGGAGAAAACCAAAAGAAAAAGGCTTTGAATTTTGATAAGTTGCTGTTATTTCGTTTATTATTATTTCTTTTTTAAATCTAAATTCGAGGAAAGTTCAGATAAATTCGAATAGATGGCACCATTCTCAAAATTCTATTTACCATGATTAATACCAACATGTCTGTTTTTGTATTTAATTTGATATACGAACAGACATTTATTTTCTTCATATACCATTTCTTGCATAATTGGTTTGGTAACTTATTGAAAATGAAATTGCAATTATTTTTTTATTAATTAAATTAAAGCCCCTTTTGCCCCGCAACAAGAGAAAATGAATCAGAGTTGTTTTATTTCATCAGAATATTTTTTTTTTTTGGTTTGGGTTGACCTCAATTTTAATCGAGTTTATATTGTTTTAATTTTGTGTCTTTTAATTTTCCTGAGTGTCTTAAGTCCTTTTCATTAATTTCTCGGTTTCATTTTGATATTTCGAGAGTGGCATTAGGTTAAATTGAGTTGGGTTCGCCTGTTCAGTCCATTTCGCAACCAATATTTTTTTTTTAGTATCAATGTTCATTTCTCAGTTTCAGTTTTGTTTTGGCCTGGTTTCACTTTTTAAAGTTTTAATTTTTTCGAGTTTTTTTTGGTTTTCAAAGCTTCGAGAGTTTTAATTTTTTGAGTAGAATTTTTCTGTCTGGGCGATGATGATTTGGACGGAGAGAACCGACAGATACTGGGATGGTTCCTTTGAGGATGTGATCAATTGGAATTGGGATTTGTTGCCCCAATTCCGATTTGGTCAATTTCTCCGAGGAACAAACAAACGGTTACTTTGAGAATGTGACCAAATTGGAATTGGGATTTGTGGTCCCAATTCCAATTTGGTCAATTTCTTCAAGAAACAAGCAAATGGTTCTCTTGAGAATGTGACCAAATTGGAATTGGGATTTGTTGTCCCAATTCCGATTTGGTCAATTTTTTCAAGCAACAAGCAAATGGTTCTTTTGAGAAAGTGACCAAATTGGAATTGGAATTTGTTGTCGCAAGTTCAATTTGGTCAATTTCTCAAAGGAACCGCCCCAGTATCTTTCGGTTCTATCCGTCCAAATCAAATTTGATTGCAAAATTCAAAGATATTTAAATTTGCAGATAATTTAATTTTAAAACGGCTTCGTCCGCTCGCTCATGACAGTCAACGCTGCATGCAACATAGAAGTCCAAAGTAATTAAATATTTATTGCCCGTAGAAAAAAAAATAACATAAATCAAATTTAGGTGCGGTACGAGCTTGTGACGAACGCCATTCGGTAGACAAATTAAATAACGCCGCGCTTGAAAAACTATAAATAAACTGGTGGAACGCACAGGCGACGATAAAAAAATTGTTTGCCACGGCATAATAAAAAAAAGTAAGACACTCGTTAAAACAAATATTTGAAAACGTGTAGTAACCGTATGCGCGGTGAGTCGCTTCAGAATTACCATTTACAGTCTCCATTGTGCAGCATCGCTGGTACGTTACGTTTTAACCTTCACCTCGCTTCCTAACTCTCAATTCTAAAATAATTCTACTTATTCACGTTTTTAATAATTGAATATTTTGATTAGGCGACGGCCTCGGGCCTCAACGGCCGACCGCTCTTGCGCACACAATCGAAAGTCTTGTCACTGCGACGACGACGGGACGGAGTGAATGCGGCACTTCAAAACGCTAATTGAATCGCCGCGGGACAGGTGTAAATGCGGGACGAAGATTGGCTCCGAGATCATTCTCGCTCTTTCTACCATCATTCAAAGTTCCTCCTCGCTTAATGACGACTAGGACTCTTCTTCAAACACGACGGTCGATCGAAAAATATTTGGCTTCGGAGGACGGACACTTACGTACCTACTACAAAATCTTCCACGTCACTCTTCAATTGAAAGAGAGAATGTTTGCGGTCGTCCTCGAAAAGGAGTATTGAATTCATGGCGTAGAAACTACCTTACACCTTCAACCGAAGGGAAAAGATCGCTTAAGTGCATACTGCAAATTCCTTACGCAGCAAAAGTCACAATCAATTAATTGCATATTGCAAATCCCTTACGCAGCAAAAGTCAGAATGGCAAAACCGAGTTTCGCACGCTCATCTTCGATGTTTTGAGGTAATCGTCTCGCTAGACCAATAAATCTAATGCAATTGTGTCTCTCAAAGCTAGTTACGAGTGGTTTCGTAATTTCTTTTGTACAACTAGTCGTTCGACTACTTAAATTACTGTCGGACCTGTTAGTACACGTCGTAATCAAAACGTCGACGATCCGAAGGATTTAATTCGAAATCTCGCCCGCCATCTCTTGTACCTGTAATGTCCGGGCGATTACAATATCACAGAGTTGTTTCATGACGCCGTAATAAACGTTCATAAATATTTCATGACCCTAACTCCGGATGCTTCGCGCGTAGGAGTGCAGACGTTCGACTTGGATTTTCGTTTTACACGCCGCCGCCGCTGCCGGTGATGCCCCGGTTCGTTTCGAACATGCAAGACGCGCGCCAACGTTTTATGACCTGTTTATGGCATAGGTATTATAGGTTTCCTTCCATGATAATCCGTTCAGAAATGTTTTATGTACATCTTCGCCGGGGCCTTTCTAATCTTTCAGCTCTGGCGCTTTTCAGCTTAAAACGAGTCGTCCAAAGCAAAAGCATTTGGCACGTTCTTGTTTGCCTGTTTAATTTAAAAACGGTTGGCCAAACTTCATGCAACCCTTGAAGGCTGTTGCAGTTGGCCAATTAGGCGTATACCTATCAGACAAAACTTGATCACGTGGTATACCATTAATTATGCCAGCGAAACTCTCTTAAAACTACTAACGGTAAGTCAATTGGTGTCGCGTTATTACCGGCTATCTTCACCTTCACCAAATAAATTACCTCCACGTGATATAAACACAATATGCGCTTACCAAACGGACAAATTAATTAAATAAAGACGTCTTTAGTAATGAGCTTGAGCTGAAGAAGCAACAACAAAAAGGAAAAACCACACAGTTATGTGGGCGAGAGTTTCGTTAATGTTACCATGTTGCGACGGTCGCCTTTTAATAAAACCGTAACTACCGATCGCCGGGTACAATTGGTGACGGCAAATCATCGTGTTTAATTTAATGAATCCGTAATCTTCTCGGCCGAGGTGTAGCTAGCTGCCCGGCTCCGTGGGCTTCTGTACGTGTAGTCTGTACACAACTCAATTTTAGACAGGAAATAGCTAAGTGGTTGCGTAATAAATAACAGCCTCGGGATTGTCCGAGAGAGTTACTTGGTTTCGGAAAGAAAGAATTCAGGTCGAAGGCCGCGGGCGACGAAAATTTGCCGCCGCCGCCATTACCGGTGATAATTTACGCCCGGTCGTTAGTTTAAGACGAAAATTGCTTGGAATTCAATTCGAATCAAATCTTCATCCAGTAGGTTTTCCTTGAGAATTTTTTAGATCTGAAAAAGTCTGGATGTTACGATACAAATAAGTCTGGAAGAGTAAATTAAATTAAATAATATGTAAAATCAGAATCAATTAAGTGCAGACTGCAAATACTTAACGCAGCAAAAGACGTCTTTAATCGCGGAACGCAACGCGTGGAGGTTTAGAGGTATCAGTCGAGGGATCCGAAAGATCGACTTCTTGTACGCTCCCGCGCTACTTAAGCATTTTTCCCGTTTGCATTCGCGATAAGCGGGGGTTATCAGATGGTGCATTTGCAATGCAAGAAACATCCTTAGTTGAGTGCACAATTTAGGTGCAATGTGCAATGCTGTTTCATTCTTCTGCGGACGCGCTTTGCAAGCCGGGCGCAAAATTCCAGGAAAATCAGTCTCCGCTGCCCTGACTCCCTTCATTCTGACCTTGTGCGCGTTATGATTCATTATAATATTTGGTCGCAACAATTACTTTTCTATAAAAACATTGCATCCCTGCGTGCTGAACATTCGACCTTATCCGGACCTTAGGGGCTCCACAACTTACCTCTTCGAGTCGATAATAAAGTGCAGCAGAAATAAACTCCTGTGCTTGCCAGCTCATGTCAGGGAGGGAATAACCTTGCAGGGCAATTACTTAACAGCAAATTTTGGGACAGTGCTAAAGGGGACGATGGTGTTAGATAACTGCGAAACCTGGAATTGTCGATTATGCGGAAAATTTCTCCGTCAAATCGGACGCTCCTCCTCGTCGTAATAAACACGTACGGAAGAACTTATATCCGAGCCACTATATCAAGTGGTCCCTGACAGTTTTCAACTTTTTATTGGAAAAATCCGGGGGGGTTCGCCCGTAAATTAGAGCGTCACGTGCTGCGCTTGGCAAGTGTTGATAATGGCAACGTTCGCTGATTGATTCTGCTGCAGACTACCCTCATTCATTGCAAATCCCAGATTTATGGCCGTTTCGAACGTCTGCTTTAACAGTTACGTACATAATACTTCTTTGCCTCCTCAAGTAGAGTAGACTGACTCGTGCACGCACTCTCGTCTTAAATTTAATGATGAAATCCAATTACTTACCTGTGGAATTTCACGCAAGCAAAAAGGAAGAAGAAGGGGAAGAGGAGGAGCACCGCCGCCGATAACGAACAAATTAGAGTGACAAAAAGGGCGACGATGGTATCCCTAATTTCCGAAGTGATTGATTCGGTGCCGTGACGTAACGCTTGTAGTACAAACACACACGGAGCGTCCGGAGCTGGGAAGGTTGATTAATGTCTGGGCTGTGCCCCTCGACGGGGTCCTGAACTCTGCTTTGTGCTGGTGCCACATATCATTACTTTGCGAGCAGGCAATACGTTAGAATTAATTAAACCGAGCTCTAACTAGCGGCGATGTGCATACAGCCATGCGTGTTTTCAATCACGATCTCTTTTAATTTTTTTTTTTTTTTAATTTTTGACTTAAGTACATCGAAGGACAATAGTAGCAGCTCAAAAGAAGACACACAAACACGGTTGTACTTGTAAATAGGTAAGTCGGCGGTGATTTTCTCTTATTAACCTTTTGGTTTTCAAACATTTTCTGTCGTTTCTCAAACTTTTGTTTGTACAATTTTAGCTTCTCTCACTCTTTGCATTTTCAAACTCTCTACACCGTAGGTACTTTGGTGTATTGAGTGACTAGACCTTCACTCATCGGAGTAATGCAGTTTATGGCGTTCATTACTTCGGCGGGTAACTATTTTCGAGGTGTGCAGTTTACGGCGCTCATTACTTCGCCAGGCGATTATTTTTGAAGATTCCAAGCTCCAAGTCAGAAGGTGTTGCTGAAATCTATTTTGTCCTCACTTTACTTTTTGTTTTGGATTTTCAAGCGTCAGGGTATCATTTGTTTTGGTAAGAAAAGAAAATGTTACGCCCACGGGTTTCGCATAGGAACAGCTTTCGTATACTTCCATGAGTGCTGTTGTTAACCGGTTGTAATAGAAACATGTGTTCATGATCTCGCTACGGCTTTCGTGAAGGAACGAACGAACATAAAGGAAGTTCGTTCACAAGCGCATTTTAGCGCCTTTGACGCGCCAGCCACGTAAAATAACGTAAATAAAAGCCTTTTAAACGCACAAGTCGAAGAAGAAGAAGAAGAAGAAGAAGAAGAAGCCTCGCGCTATCTACACAACACATTTATTTAATTATCGGCCAGTCAAAAATTGGTACATAAAACTACTTTATTACCATCGGAACAGGTTTCGGGTTTTAATATGAGGCCCCTGGAATTTTTATTACACATCGAAATCCGTCGTCGCCGGAACGGTTTCGTACGCAAGGCTAATTTATATTCAGACGTAAGCTTTTACCGATAAGACTTCGATTAAATGGCGGAATAAGATTACGAGAACGAGAAATGGTAAACAAGTAAATAAATTATTACACATTGCCTCAGTCGATATCTCCAGATAGTTTTGATACAGGAATTTAATTTGATTTTACAGAAGCTCCATTTTGTTTAATTTTGTCAATTAACAATTGCCAATTCGGTTAGTTCAGTTAGTTGAAAACAAAAAGTTGACGAAATACACATTTTTTAAGAAGGTAGACGTCACGCAACTTAAGCAGAACCTGTCACGTGACCAGCGATGCGTAAGCAACATGTGCGCAGATAAACTCCGCCCACAGGTATTTTCCCCGTTGCGCAATCTCTACATTAACAAGGGAGAATTATGTACCTACAGCCCTAATTAATTATGATGATGAACAGCCGACCATAAACGCTACATCTCTTGAAAAAGAAAATGTTCCCACACCGGCACCATTTTTAACCCTGTGGTAACTTAACTTAAACAAACAAATATACATAAATACATACATTTTATTGAATATGTTGCAGTGATGTCATGAATACCTTTCAAGCTAATATTGTACGTCTGCGATTGTGTGAGTGGTGTGAAAACCAGAGATGCTTTGCATATCTTGGCAACGACGAGGGCGGCTCTTAAAATAATGACTATTCTATGCATTGAGAGTGCCACAATGCGTCGGTGACGAGGAAATATCGCCACCTCGAGGCTCTATCACTTCACTTCCGGCGTGTTCTTGCGCAGCTTTAAATTCAATGGCCCTTTCAGCATTGTATTGCGCCGTAACTTTTATTCGAATCGACGTAATTCCGCTGCCCCCGCCGCCGCCTCGCACCGCCGCATTCACTGTATTAGGTTCTGTTTCTCAATTCGTTCGGCCGTAATCTTATCTTTTGTATTATCTCTTTCGCGACATTCCTCTGGGATTCTATATTTTTCTAGACCCCCTGTAGTACAGATTTACCTACAGATGCAAGTAGACAGAGTGGGTTAAGCTTTTAAGGGGACCCTACATACTATACACAATACGGAGACCGCTAACGTCTACATGTAGGACCCCCTTTTAGTAGGTAGAAGCAGATACTCCAATCATCCTTCATAACATCTACATCAAAGCTTCGAGCACGCGTTATATACAAGGGTGTACTGAAAAGTGACGCCTTATATTCTAAGTACAACAGAGTAAACGAGCAAAGCAAATTCGGTTTGCATAAACTTACAAAGTGTATTGAAAAGTGATGCTGTCTTCACGATCATACAATGGAAACAAATGTAGATCCAGCCTAGATGGCTTCTGAACGATCAACGTCTTCTTTTCTTTCTTCTTGGTGATAATTACAGCGGAGAAAATAGTTATAGATATACATGAACTGAATTGGCTACAATCGCTCTTTAATATGTGAACAAGTTTCAAGCTCAGAAACTATAAAGAAATTAAGCTAGTTGCTTGAGTTTTTAGTTTCATTCGAATTTCGAAACTGTAATGGAGTTAACACGTTCAGAAACTTTGCTGAGCTCAGTTAATTTTTGAATGTTAAAGGCTTGTAGCTATTTTTCAAGCGTGAAAGTGATGGAGATTCTCAGAGGTTTAACTAAATTCAATATCCACGACTGAATATCAAAAGATAATTAGCTCAAGTAGTTGAAGCGTTCCATATAACTGAATATCAGAATAATTTTAGCTCAAGGACTTAAAACGTGGAACTCAGGAGCTTTACTGAGCTTACTTGCATGCAGATTCCAAAGAATTACGCCGAGTTTCAAGCTCGGAAACTGTGCACAAGTTAAAGCAATTGTATGAGTTTAATTTCAGGGCAATTTCAAAACCGTAAAGCAATTTTCAAGTTCGAAAACTTTGCTGAGCTCAATTAATCTGAATTTTAAAGGTTTTAGGTATGTTTCAAACTTAAAAGCAGTGGACATGCTAACCAACCTTGCCCCCAAATGTTCGAAGAGAAGGGTTTGCACGAATCAAGTAGACCATCATGACATCAGCAGGAACCAACGAGTATCAGTTTGGCGTAAGAAAATTCAATTAAAGCTCTCTTATCTTCTTCACTCTTTCTGAGCTTGAAGAAACTCGTCATAAATCTTTGGAATTTCTATTTAAATATACTCAGCAAAGCTTCTCTGAGTTTACCTGAGTTGCGCGGCCTTGATACTGAACTGAGATTTTTTTGAGTGTTCAGTGTGTTGAATTCGATTAATCGTTTTAACTTCTTTATTGCTTCTATGCTTGAAATATAACCTTTGGGTTTCAATTTTAATTGAACTCAGCAAAACTGCTGAACATAAATTGCTTCACGATCTTGAAATAGCGCTGAAATCTTCGCAATTTGAGTTTAATCAAACTCAACTGGCTTTCTTACCTTCTTCACTGTTTCTGAGCTTGACGAAACTCGCCAAAAATCTTTGCAATTTCTATTTAAATATGCTCAGCAAAGCTTCTCTGAGTTTACCTGAGTTTCGCGGCCGAAAACTCGGCATAAATCTTTGAAATTTCTATTTAAATATGCTCAGCAAAGCTCTCCTGAGTTTTCCTGAGTTTCGAGGTCTTGATTCCGAGCTGAGGTTTTTTTTTTGAATATTCAGTGTAGATTGCTTTGAATTCAATTGATCTTTTTAACTCCTATATTGCTTGAAATATGACTTGAAACCTTTGGATTTCAATTTTAATTGAACTCATCTTGTAAACCACGTGACGTATACTCATTCCAAGCTTGAAATGTGACTGAAATCTTTGCAATTCATTTTTAATTGATCTCAGCCAAGCATCCGCGAACACGTCAACTATTTTACGGTTTTCAATCGTTTTGGCTTCACTATTCCTGCTAAGACTGAAACGTGACCAAATCCTTTGGAATTCAATTTTAATTGAACTCAGCGATACATCTGAACACGTCACCTGCTTTACAGTTTTTAAACTCTGCTGAAATTAAACTCAAGTAACCGCTCGGAGCTTCAGAGCTTGAAACTTGAGACACAAATCTATGAAATTTATATTTAAATATGCTCAGTAAAGCTCTTGGCGTCTTATTGAGCTAAAATAATTCTTGGGTGTTCAGTTTTATACAATTCAACTAATCTTCTTAGCTTGTCCGCTTTTAAGCTTGGAACATAGCTAGAAGCTTTAAAATTCAAACTAACTGAGCTCAGCAAAGTTTTCGAACATGACGATTGCTTAACATTTTCGAAATAGGGCTGAAATTAAACTCAAGTAATTGCTTTAACTTCTTCACAGTTTCTGGGCTTGAAACTTGGCGTAATTCTTTGGAATCTGTGTATAAGTAAGCTCAGTAGAGCTCCTGAGTTCCCCGTTTTAACTTCTTGAATTCAAATGTTTGGATCTTAAGTTGTATTGGAATTCAGCTAATCGTCTGAGAATCTCCACTGCTTTTAATTTTGAAAAATAACTGCAACCTTTAAACTTCGAATGTTAATTAACTGAGCTTAGCAAAGTTTCTGAACGTGTCAACTCCATTACAGTTATTACAGAAATCGGGATGAAATTAAAAACACAAGCACCTTAATTTCTTCATAGTTTCTGAGCTCTTGAAACTTGGCATAAATCGTTGACATTTATAGTTAAATGTGCTCAGTAAAGGTCCTGAGTTACCGTTTAACGACCAAGATAGCGAGCCAAAATATTTAGATATTAAGTTCTAGTGATTTTTATGAATTTTTTTACTAATTCTGAGCTTGAAGTATGACTAAAAACAATTGGAAGTCAATTTAAATGCAACTCAGCAAAGCTTTTGGACACAGTTTTTAAATTCACTTAATCTTGTGAACCATGTGACGTATTTGTTAGTAATATAAAAGCTTAGGTTAATTGGGTGAATACCCATAAGTTATTTTAGCTCAATAAGACGCTCAGGAGCTTTGCTGAACGTACTTAATTATAAATTTCAAAGATTTATGCCAAGTTTCAAGATCAGAAAACGTAAAGATATGCTGTCTTCACGATCATACAAAGGAAACAAATGTAGATCCGGCCTAGATGGCTTCTGAACGGTCAGCGTCTTCTTTTCCTTCTTCTTGATGATAATTACAGCAGAGAAAATAGTTATAGATATACATGAACTGAATTGGCTACAATCGCTCTTTAATATGTGAACGGTCCGCCATTTTGTGAATACAACGCGCTCATAAAATCAAAAAGTTTCATCGCGTCAGCTTTGACATGGTACGACTCGTTGAAATAAAATGTACGGTCAAGAAGGCGTTACTTTTTTGTACTCCCTCGTATGTACATGTATAGTTTAAGCCGATTGATGAATCGGCTTGGAGGTATACTTAATATTTATTAATTTCACAGGAAGTATTATAGGCAGTGGCAATCAAAGAATTAAAAAAAAAATACCTAATCGACAGCTCTATGGCTTGAACCTGGACATCCAGCATTTAAATTTTACGAATAATAAATTAAAGAAGCGTATTCCTGAGAGATTAGCATTAATTAAGCGGTTGTAATTAGTTTGTTTACAACGTTAGTAGTTAATTGGCAACGCCAATGTTTTCCTATACATATATACACACACACACGAACACACACAAAAACTTAGCTGTAAAATGATTGAGGTTTAATAAAGGATTGTTTAAGTGAACTCGCTTGACGTTTACAAATATATTGCTGAAGTAATCTTTTTTTTGTCGGCAAGCCATCGTTTCCAAGAATTACATCAAGGTTAATTGGTTGTCGTCGCAGGTGTTATTACAGAGAATGGACTAGAAAGAGATCATATCGTAAAGCAGTAGCACGTAGTACATTCAATGTCATAATCCTTACTTGATATAAAAAAAGAAACCTATGGAAATAAGTATGTAATAATTAAATTCCATGTGGGTGAGTTGACGTGATGCTTTCTCATTTTTGATTTTGCCGCCGCTTCGCTTGTTATCGTGGCGCATTCTGTGTTCCGCACAGAAAACTATTTTAATATGATTGTCTCGAAAACGTAACAATATTAACCGTGAAATTCGGCATTTATTTTCTTTTGGATGTGCCTACACTTAAAAAGATTATTGTAATCATCATTAGCATTACATTCATTACAATCAACAAAGTATGTGGAATTACGCGAGTCCAATCCGTTCACCACCATTACACGAAGAACTACCGCGCCGAGTTTAATCAAAAAATGATTTGGCGTTTTATTACCTTACAAGTAAAAATTCACGCAGTAAATGTAGTTTGTGTCGTTATAAATCATCGAGATTAAGAAGAGTACTTATTAATCAAGTTTTTTTCTTCTTCTGCGTCTTCAACTAATGAACAGCATAAAATAATAAATTAAACCTCGCGCCTCGCTTACCTACCTACCTATTCCTCGACGAAATTACGCAATAATTTTATTAATCTTTCCACTCCGGACATTAAATTACCTTTTTGCGCTCACTTGATCAAATTAAGTACCTAAGCGTTGCTTGTTGGTTTACACTAAACGCTTTCTTAGTGCGCTTTCGCGGAACGAATCGTTTTCGGTACGTCCCCGGACGCAATCAAATCAAATGTCGTTTGTCTCGGTTAATTAAAGCGCTGCCGCTGCTGCTCCGGTGTGCAGTGGTGGGAAAGTCCGGGGAAAAACGACAGCCGTGGGTAATAAATCAAGAGAGAAAAAAAAAAAGGAAACAAATAACTTAATTCCGTGTCGAGGTCATTAAAACAAAAACTTTGATTAATATCCAGAAATGATCTTTTCGTGTAATGGGGGGCGAGCAGCATTCCTTGTTCGTTCTTTCTTAATGGCACGCATTATTAATGAAACTCGGAGGAGGGGAAGTTTGGGTCGTTCTGTTAGTTTCCGATTCGACGGCCGTCGACGACGACGACATTTGCCGTTTCATTACAGAGGAAAATATTTCTGACCCGAATCACCACTTGGATTACAATCTCGTCGATTTCACGTCCCGGAACGGAGCTTTGTTCGACAGGCAATTGTACTTTGTAAACGCTTCTACTCTAAGCTTGATTAAGCTTAATTTAAAACAGACCTTCAATAGCAATGCCAACACAAGAAAACAATGTTCATGTTTCTTACGGACTTTGGAGGTGAACCTAATATCGGAGGGAGAATACCAACTTGACATTTACCGCCGTGACTTACGACTTCAAGGGAAACACTTGAAAAAATAAACGCACACCGCCTTTATGATCCCCTTGCCGCCTCATGTGTGGTTTTTGCGTATTTGTGCAATCAATGGATACCGCGTCAATCACCCCATACCTTCAATAGCAATGCCAACACAAGAAAACAATGTTTGTGTTTCGTACGGACTTTGGAGGAAAACCTAATGTCGGAGGGAGAATACCAACTTGACATTTACCGCCGTGACTTACGACTTCAAGGGAAACACTTGAAAAAATAACCGCACACCGCCTTTATGATCCCCTTGCCGCCTCATGTGTGGTTTTTGCATATTTGTGCGATCAATGGATACCGCGTCAATCACCCCATACCTTCAATAGCAATGCCAACACAAGAAAACAATGTTTGTGTTTCGTACGGACTTTGGAGGTAAACCTAATATCGGAGGGAGAATACCAACTTGACATTTACCGCCGTGACTTACGACTTCAGGGGAAACACTTGAAAAAATAAACGCACACCGCCTTTATGATCCCCTTGCCGCCTCATGTGTGGTTTTTGCGTATTTGTGCGATCAATGGATACCGCGTCAATCACCCCATACCTTCAATAGCAATGCCAACACAAGAAAACAATGTTTGTGTTTCGTACGGACTTTGGAGGAAAACCTAATGTCGGAGGGAGAATACCAACTTGACATTTACCGCCGTGACTTACGACTTCAAGGGAAACACTTGAAAAAATAACCGCACACCGCCTTTATGATCCCCTTGCCGCCTCATGTGTGGTTTTTGCGTATTTGTGCGATCAATGGATACCGCGTCAATCACCCCATACCTTCAATAGCAATGCCAACACAAGAAAACAATGTTTGTGTTTCGTACGGACTTTGGAGGAAAACCTAATATCGGAGGGAGAATACCAACTTGACATTTACCGCCGTGACTTACGACTTCAAGGGAAACACTTGAAAAAATAAACGCACACCGCCTTTATGATCCCCTTGCCGCCTCATGTGTGGTTTTTGCGTATTTGTGCGATCAATGGATACCGCGTCAATCACCCCGGTTTTGTTTATAAAGTCTAGACGTTTATTTCCTCTTGAGTGCTCACTTGCAGAATACTTGAAAAACTCCGCATCTATACTTTATTATCATTTTAGGGCGAAGACTTAATCTATACAACATTGAATTATTCGTCTGAGTTTTTACAATATAAGAATGGATTACGTATTGGTGTTGTGTTAAGCTTCAGTTAAGAATGGAATCGATATCTAAGCGATATACCTGTAAGCTTCTGATATGTATAACAAACAACATACAATATTCAGTGTGGTTAATAAATAGATTTATACTTTCGACGCATGCCACGTTTGTTATTACCAAAGGCGAAGAAACATAAAGCGAAGTTGGACTGTTAGTTGCCAACTTTATGATTACCATATTCATTTAAGGTGCGCCTTGTAAGGCAAGACAGGTACCGTCTGAATTCATTCAGCGCAGGTTCGCTCTGCTAGGAGCTCGTCCTACACTTCCCTCCCCTTACCGCCGTTAATTGTGAAAAGCCCCGATTATTTGCGATCCACGAACTCACCTGAAGACAGCCTCAATTAAATAATACGCGACATATTCATAAAGATGCTGCGGCTACTGGAAGCGCGGCAGCAACAACATTAAGTAGGTCCTCGTATTACGTTACAAGGCGATATTTTAACAATGTACCTGTACGTAAAGCTCCTTAATGACAATTTTATCTCGTATTTAACGTCCGCCGTTTAAATTACGGGTGGTTTCTTCTTTATTTTTTTGCTTTATTTACTCGTTCGTTGCGATCGGGTTTGCTTAAACTGCGCGCACACAAAACAAACAGGTACTTAGCGCTCGGTTTACACTCGTTAAAACCTAATCGTTCTTCATTCACATTCAAATTTGTTGAAATTTATTACCTGTCACGGGCGCGAGGAACGGCGCGGCGGTGGCGACTTCTGTGCATAAAATCGGCAGGCTTTTCAGGATCTCAAAACTAATTGGATGGTTACTTTTTTTTTATTATCACGAAAGAAACAAACACAACCGACAACGAGCGTTTAAAACGAATTTACGCGATGGAACCCCCCACATGGTCTCGTAAATCCCTGCTTCTCGCAATTAAATAACACCTGACGTGTGGCCAGAGTGAATCATACCCACCACCTCGGTTTACATTTACATAATTCTGCAAAGAATGAGAGATTTTCGCATTCGTTTTAAACGATGTTATAGAAAATACGTGATGATTCTGCAAGGTAATGTATTAGGACCGTCGCACTTAGTAATTTGTTGTTCTTTGTGCGTGTGTTGTGAGTTGATAAGTAATTCAGTACTTCTGAATCAAAACTTTGAAATATGTACATACAAAATTCAGAGCATGAGATTGTAACTGTTCCGACGGACGAAATTAATCGCTCCGTTTTCACAAAGCTAACGGTGCATTAGCTCCGCATCCTGTGCAATCAATAAATAAGATACGACTAAACGCTTAAATTATTCATATGCTTAGCATACATTTGTTTAAGTATGCATATAAATGAGTTCGTCGAGCTTTTTTCCGCTCGTTCGCGGGGGAAAAGCTGCCCGCCGACGGGAACCTCTCTAGACTTTAACAAATGTGACATAGTTTAAAAATGCCGTTAAAGAGATTAGCTAATTATGGCATTTCGTGCGTTATTCACCTGCATACGTTCGTTCCGTTCGGGCGCCGCCGCCGCCGAGATTAGGGTTGATGGATGCCCTGCTATTTGTTTCGTGCGGGGTAAATGCGCGCAAAAAGAGGAACTCGAGCCGAAGCTAAAAGCGACGAGGAGGCAACTTCCATTTCTGGAAATAATGGCCACCTTGTTTTCCAACGGGGAAAAACTTATCTCGACGTTTTCGTTACATTAGTCAGCTTTTTCCTTTTTTTTTTTTATCTGAGGTTGCAGGATTTTGTTTAACTTAATGCCATAAGTTCGTCATGAGTTATCATCACCATCATCATCAAACCAGCTTCAAGGCAAGAGCAGTTGATTTGAGGGTCGGTCTTCTTTGCCGGTTACAACATGTGACATGATTATCTAGTTTCCTGAGCTTTTGAGCTCTTCATAGTAAAGCTGTATCTAGAGGCAGTGAAAGAACTGCTACCACCTAGATTTGTTCCTGGAAGCTTTCTGATTTTTTTCTCATTTTCATTACTTTAATAATAACTTGGTTAAGGATGGATTTGCAGTCGTACTATTTCCTTTTCTAAGCTTAACATGCTTGGTCGAGCTTCTCGATTTCCTCCTCGAAGACTTCCTTCCTGAGGTCTCCAAAATAAGACCTCATAGGTTCAATTCTTCGTTCGATCCAACCCGATAACTCCTTCCAGATATTTTGAGTTTCCGAAGAAGAAGTCCGAAGAAGAAGAATGTGGTGATTGGATTTCATTTCATAATTTATAAAATAGCATTTACTTTGCTCTTCAGGAGCCTTTTCATAAAGACGGTTTTCACTTTCTTGTGAATCTACTCTAGGTCTTCAATGATCCCCAAGTTTTTTAGTCTTGGCTTGCTTTGTTCTCAACTGGCATCCATTTCCAACTTGCTTAATCATTCTCTCTTCTTCTTCTTCTTTACTTTTATATATCTACATAGCTTTCTGATTTGTTCTTGTTTCCATTACTTTAATAGCATCTTGGTTGAGAATGGTTTTGCTACCTTTCGAAGCTTAACGTGTTTGGCCGAACGTTCTTCTAGCTTCTCGATTTCCTCCTTTCTGAGGTCTCCTAAATAATTTGTTCGTAGATAGTTTCGAACGGTTCTTCATTCGCCCCCAAAAACTCCTCCCAGATATTTTGAGTTTCGTTGATGGAAGGAAGTCTGAACAAGAAGATTGTGGGGGATGGATTTCATTTCGTAATTGTAGAAATAGCTTTTAGCTCTTCAAGGTCCTTTTCGTACATACAGTTTTCAATTTCTTTTAAGTCTACTCTAGGTATTCAATGATCCACAACTTTTTTGATCTTGCCTTGCCTTGTTCGCAACTGGCATCCATTCCCAACTTGCCTACTCATCTTCTCTTCTTCTTCTATACTTTATATGTCCATACAGCTTTCTGATTTGTTCTTATTTTCTATTACTTTAATATCTTGGTTGGTTAAGAATGGATTTGCCGTCGTACTATTTAGCTTTCGAAGCTTCACATGCTTGATGGGGCGTTCTTCTAGCTTCTCGATTTCCTCCTGTAAGACTTAACTTAAAATAAAACAAAAACAACCCTCTAGAAGGCTACTTTTTTTTTTAGTCACTGTTAGCATAATAAGTTTGGCTTCGTGGCTTTCTAGAGAGTATATAAACGTATTCGATCATGTTGTTTGAATATGAAAGCGAAACGCCTTAAAAATAGAAAATAGGCAACCCATTCTGCAGTGCGTTGTTTACTAAGTCAGTTGTTTCCGATTTGATTGATGGGTTGCCTATTTCAAAAGCGATTTACTTCTTTCTGAAAATTATTCGATTTCATTGTTATATGAAAGGAATTTAAAATGATTTCCGCAAACGAAAAATACGCGAAAAGCGATCCAATTAAAAACAGCGTAACTTTATTAAAACTTGCTTTTCCGCTACACAACTCCTCGGGCGAAGAATTTCCACGGCACTATATTATTCCGTTTCAAATTAAGGCTTCTTGTAATCAACCGCAAAGAGAATTCCCAACTTTCAGAGTTAGTTCTCTTGTAAATTTGCGCGCGGAAGCTTCGCTGCGCAAGCCGCAGATTCAAATGGAAAATAAAATAAATTACCACGACCCATTAAAGACCCGAACCATTACTTCGTCGTACAAAGAAACGATTACGATAAGAATTCTAGCTGCGACATTCTTTCTGCGATGCTCGCCGTCGTCCAACTCTCCGAATGAGCGTTCGTTCAAACAATTATAAATTTCTACATTTCTCGGCTTTGAGCTTTTTATACAAGCTCACTTCGGTAATTACCCGCGGTTAATTGCGTTTCTTTTCAAAGAAAAATTATATGGCACGTTAAATCAATACAACGACAGAGTAACGAGAGAGTTAATAATCCCTCCCGTTACATAAGTTCGAAATAAAATTCCGGGCGGTGGCACTTTAAACTAGTAATATACGAGACGGCAATAAAGCTTTTAAAAAAGCTCATAAATTAAAGCTCGCGCGGACCTCGGACAGGGTCTCGTAGGGCCAGACAAAGAAAGCGTCGTTTTCGGGGAATGACGGATGAAGAACTTTACTTCCCCCGTGCGGGTGAAAAATAAAACTTTTAAGTCCTGAATGGGGATCGTTTATCCGTTTCCTTTCGGTAGTCGGGACCCTTTTGTTGTCGTGATCGTCCTGAACTCGAGGGAATTGTAGCCCCCGCTTATTTCTAGAGTCTGATGGAAATAAATAAATAAATTTATACCATTAGCGACTGGATTTTTTAACACAATGACGTTAATGGGAACTTTATTAGTAAAGTGGAAAGATTGGTCCCTCATACAATATCAAGCTAATTAGCCAGGAGGATGAAATTCGTGTATGTATTTATTTTAATTGCCTGTGTGTGTGTGTGTGAATGCATTTGATAAATCAAACAAAATCTATCAAGGCAACGAGACAGTTGTCAGTTAGTAAACCGAATACGGCATGCGATTTTATCAGCTGCCCACATCCATTCAATCCGACTCAAACTCTAATGATCTTCCACAACACGCCCAAGAACAAAGCAAACAATGCTCTAATTACAGCGACCGATGTTTACGGGGGGGCGCAATAGCTGTTCATTAATTTCGACGAGGAATAACTCCATTAAGCTCCTGGGGGGGGGGAGGCGGGGGGCGAGCGCGGTAGTTAATTCCCTTTTCGGTCTAAAAAGTATAGATTTCGAATGGAAAACATCGGCGCGATAGAATTAAGCCATCGAGTGGAGCCGAGAACAAGAGAAAGGTGGAGGAAAAGCGTATACAGGGCCGAAGGGGGCGAAAGACATTACGGTAACTGCCGGGGGGATTTAGCAGTTTTGCCGTGATTCAGCACCGGATTTAAACTGTTTAAAGCTGGATGGGAACGATCCTTTATTCACGATGCGTACTGCTTGCCGGGAACAACCGTCGACGTAAAAATAAGTTGCTCCGTATTTTAGGTCCGAATGGCGGTATTTATTTACGAAATGCAGGCGGCGAGCGTAAAGTCCAATCTTATAAATAATATAATAAATTCGAATCGGGTGCAACAACCGGGTCAAGAACATTTGCCCCTATCGCTTGCCTGCCTGCCTGCTCGGATACACTCAAATATGATGATTATAAAAACCAAACCTAAATATTACACGTACTTAATTACTTCATTACTGTATCAAAATACTATGTCATTATAATTTCAACAAACATTATTTAAACATTTAGTAATAACATTAACAATAACGTCTTTGTATATAAATCAGAGATATTGTATGTCAAACAACTCACCAGCCTTTCTTACAGTGTCTGTCTCCCTTCAATGCGCAAAGGGGTGGTTAGCATCTCGTTAAAGCAGCCGTTCATTTGGTTTAACATGCAACAGTTTTTACGTCCGAATTTTCAACAGTAACAATTGTTTTTACTCACCGGGGCTCTTCTGTCCCTTGCCCTCACTAACGGCGAATCTAGATGCTGTAGCTCTCTGTTGGGGTGGGGAGGAATTCCTGGCCAAAGGTATCTACAAAAGCCCATCTTCGTACTTCGCACGCATGAAGATAAGATCCCAGGTGCATATTACCACACCTTGCATCCTGAGACACATGCCCTCAGGTTCATTGGCCTGCCTCAAGTGCCTCTAGCACTTCGTCCAAGAACTGAGTACACCAAATCATGACCATTCTTGGGAAGTACATACAATGCAATCCGTTACGTCAAGTAAACAACTAACTGCGTTTCCAACAATGCCTACCCTTTATCCAAGCTGCAATGCCGTATGCAAGTGGAGGTGATAACCTACCCTGCCTGACCATTCGGTGGATACAAAACAAAAATTTTGATAAATCACCCTGCCGACCTTTCGACGGATATAAAACGATCCTCCAGGTAACACAATCTTGATAATCCACCTTGCCGACTATTCGATGGATACGGAACTAACACGAACTCGTACCCTTCGATCCGGATGCGACGAGACGGATACCTGCATATCTCAGAATATCATCATCAACGATCTATATTTTGAGCAAACTCCTCAATCATATGAAACTATTTTAAAGACGTAGACGCAATCACTGAAGGCATATTCAATTACTAAGTACTACAAGTGTGCGTGATTAAGAGGTGATATGTTGAGAAATGGCAGAGGCGAGTTGTCTCCATACACAAGCAAGTAAAAATTTTGTACGAGTACAAGTTGTCTCCAAAGATGGGGCGAATTGTCTCCGAGACCACTAACTGACATTCCTTCGTACTTTTAGATTCTTAGATTGTAAAACCATTTGTAAAAATGAGAAGTACAAATGTTAAAAAATAAAATGTATTATAAAAGTATTCTTGATTGAAAATACTCTTATAGAAAAATTTCTGTTGGGGTGGGGAGGAATTCCTGGTCAAAGGTATCTACAAAAGCCCATCTTCGTACTTCGCACGCATAAAGATAAGATCCCAGGTGGATGTTACCATACCTTGCATCCTGAGACACATGCCCTCAGAATCATTGGCCTGCCTAAAGTGCCTCTAGCACTTCGTCCAAGAACTGAGTACACCAAATCATGACCATTCTTGGGAAGTACATACAATGCAATCTGTTACGTCAAGTAAACAACTAACTGCATTTCCGACAATGCCTACCCTTTGTCCAAGCTGCAATGCCGTATGCAGGTGGAGGTGATAACCTACCCTGCCAGACCATTCGGTGGATACAAAACCAAAATTTTGATAAATCACCCTGCCGACCTTTCGACGGATATAAAACGATCCTCCAGGTAACACAACCTTGATAATCTACCTTGCCGACTATTCGATGGATACAGGACTAACATAAACTCGTACCCTTCGGTACGGATGCGGCGAGACGGATACCTGCGTATCTCAGAATATCATTCATCAACGATCTATATTCTGAGCAAACTCTTCAATCACACGAAACTGTTTTAAAGACGTAAATGTAATCACCGAACGCGTTTTCAATTACCAAGTACTACCAATGTGAGTGATTAATAAGTAATGTGTTGAGAACCGGGAGAGACGAGTTGTAAACAAGCAGGTAAAAAATTAGTACGAGTACGAGTTGTCTCCAAAGATGGAGCGAATTGTCTCCGAGACCATTTTGCAGAGACACGTGCCCTCAGGATTATTGGCCTGCTACAAGTGCCTCTAGCACTTCGTCCAAGAACCGATTACATCAAATCATGACCATTCTTGGGAAGTACATGCAATGCAATCCGTTACGTCAAGTAAACAACTAACTGCGTTTCCGACAATGCCTACCCTTTGTCCAAGCTGCAATGCCGTATGCGGGTAGAGGTGATAACCTACCCTGCCTGACCATTCGGTGGATACAAAACCAAAATTTTGATAAATCACCCTGCCGACCTTTCGACGGATATAAAACGATCCTCCAGGTAACACAATCTTGATAATCTACCTTCCCGACTATTCGATGGATACAGGACTAACATAAACTCGTACCCTTCGGTACGGATGCGGCGAGACGGATATCTGCGTATCTCAGAATATCATTCATCAACGATCTATATTCTGAACAAACTCCTCAATCACATGCAACTGTTTTAAAGACGTAAATGTAATCACCAAACGCGTTTTCAATTACTAAGTACTACAAATGTGAGTGATTAATAAGTAACGTGTTGAGAACCGAGAGAGACGAGTTGTCTCCATACACAAGGAGGTAAAAATTTAGTACGAGTACGAGTTGTCTCCAAAGATGGGGCGGATTGTCTCCGAGACCGCTGACACTGACACTCCTTCGTACTTTTAGATTCTCAGATTGTAAAATCATTGTTAAAAATGAGAAGTACAATGTTAAAAAATAAAATGCATTATAAAAGTATTCTTGATTGAAAATACTCTTACAGAAAAACAGAAATTTCCCAACTTCTCTTGTCCAATATTGCCCTGCTAAGCAAAAATAAGAAATTTTCAGCTAGGACGATCCGGAACAATCATCGAATGATAAAATTAAGGGCGTGGGAGACAATTCATCCTAGACCTTTGCGATGAGTAGAACAATTTTCAAGGACGGGAGATAACTTGTATCCTCCCGTTAGGAACAAGCCAAGAGAAGATCGAAAAAGTAAAACTTGACTAACAACATTGGAGGATGTATAAGTAGTATAAGCTACTTTTGTAATTATGAAATTAAAGAAACCGAATTATAATGGTCACGTCAACAATTTTGTTATTACATCATTTCTGTGGTTTGATTATCACATTATCCACGCCTCCTGGAAATTAAATTAATTACACATTCAAAATAACGTTTATTTACACGGAGTTAAATAAAAATATTTCCCAGACAACTTAAATAATCATAATTACACCGGCCGAGCTATAATTATTTAATTATGATATATCAGATTAAGCAAGTGGCCAATGCACAGTTTCACGGCGTGACTTGCGTTTGGTCTTTGCTTGTATACAAATGAGTTTGGTCGGGCGGGTATTTAACGCCGCCGTGGTTAGTGCCTTCGAGGAACAAACACAAACAGCGTGTCGTACTTTATGCTGCTACAATTTGCAAGAAATTAGCCGTCCCGGCCGTGTAGATCTCGAGATACAAGCCGACGTGGGATTCTAATTGATGCCGTTTACTTAAAAAGCTCGTTCCTCCACACGGCGGCGGCGGCGGCGATTGTTCCGTTCGTTCGTCGTTTGGTGGAAGTGCTCTTTCCCAAGGCCTTCTCGAAAATAATTATCGTTCGTTTGTAAAACGAAAATTAGCTCGTCGGCAATCACATAAACCTACGGACGTAATGGCCACGATGAGTTTCAAAGCAGAATAATCGACAATTCGATTTTTATCTTCCACCGGCGTTGAATGAAAATGAATTCTACGGCATTGTTTGCTTTATGTCTTCTCTTTTTTTTTGTTATCACTACTCAAAAGGATCTTCTCGGAAGCGAAATAATAATAAAAAGCGGTTATTAATTCTGTGATTCTAGCTTGTTCGGAAAAAGAAATTATTATTTTGTGACTAATGACGAGGCGGGAGCAAGAACATCTGGCATTCTGCTTAATCAACGAAATTAAATTTTATTATTAACTTCAAATTTTGTTTCCTGCAACCACCTTAATACGATTACGTTAAGATAACCGTAACAGTAAAAGATAACCGTAACAATGGGCCGTATTCTCATCTCGCTATTAAAGTCGTCTGTAAGTAAAGCTGCGACTAACTAGACATTCGTCACTCTCTTACTCATGAAATTCGCATAAGGCGATACCGTTTATGTTTGTTTTAATCACGACTTTAGTCACGAGATGAGAATACGGGCGGGCCATTATTAACTTGTAGTTTTCGCTCTTAATTTTGTCCATCCTGATGGCCCCCAGGAGATTATGAGGTAATATCTTCAACTACTGTTTTAAACTCGAATAACTGAGATTAAGTAAAAAAAAAGAAGATTGAACATCAAAGTGGTTTGAGTTGTTCAAATTGTAATCACTCTTTGAACAAGACCGTATTGCATTATTTATAATTACCAAGAAATTGTCTTCGTCATTAAATTGTTAAAAGTAAATTACAAAAAAAAAAAATAGCGTGAGAAAGTGTCTGGATAATAACTAAAAGAAAATAAATAAACAAATTCGTTTCAGCTTACGCAATCGTCCCGGCAAGACGAAAAATGAAATTAATTCGACTCAGTACCCACCGGTCGAGTTGAATTTGAGTATTTTTTCGGCCCGTTTCTTCCGCTAATGTAAATTTTACAGTTCCTTCGGCCCGGTCGGCCGAAGACGCCTCGTCCCAAGCGAAGTCGTTTATAAAGGAGGATGTGTAACCTGATATTAAGGTCTGCCTCGATTTTACGTCACCCGGTAACGTAATTACACGGCACGACTAGCTCGGAGGATCGATTATTTATTGAAAACGTGTCAAAAATACTCTTGCACATTAAAACGCCGTAAAATAAATTTCGAACGAGTTACTAAAGGGGGAATTACAGAGGAATACGCCCGTTTTAAATTAATTGAATTGAATTTTATCCGCCAGTTGTTCACAATGAGGTCTACTCTATAACATTGATACGAACTTGATACCCAGCATGTTTTAAGTGACCTTGCAAAATCTGTAAACAGTTGCAATCCATATCAAGTGTGATATCGAGTTAAATATACACCCCTCTTCAATTGGCGGTCGGCAATCGACTTGAATTATTAAGAAATCTTATTAAGTTCTCTTCAATTACTGAAGATCATTGCAATTGATATGCATAACAATGTTGCAGAATAACCCTGAATATTATTTCATGATCTTAAAATAAGGCACAGTGTTACCTATATAAATAGATAAGTAAGCTTGCGAAAGCAAGAACGAATACACCTAGAAGTTATTGCGCCTATTAGGTTGAATTCATCATTAGGGATGAGAACCCGGGGTAATCTAAGCGAAAAGAAAAAGGACTTACGGCGTTCGTTAATACATGAAGCTAATCTATAAGGTCGTCCATAAAAATATACCCCGAGAGGAGCAATAAATATCTTGCATTTGTTTAATTGGAGATAAATTCCCATTTGCACGACCATAAAATATGTAAATAACGTACGAGGCGTGATTCACTCTGCGGCTGATAAATCGGTCTATTGGTTATCCGGTTTTATCCTTGAGCCCGGATAATAAATGAGAACCCGTATGGAGGCCATTATAAGTTCAGAACTATTTAATATTATATTTATTGGAGCTTTGAAAATCGCAAGCGCCGACTTTAATTGATTTTTTGAAATAATTGCGCGAGCGCCCCTTGTTTATTTGTTTATTCTATCCGCGGCCCACCAATAATTTACGATTATCCCAAAAGAAAAAAAAAGGCGGCGGCGGCGGTGCGGTACCGCTACTAAATCAAATAAACTCGTGCATAATAGACCTGCTCCCCCCTCTATCATATACAGGCATTAAATTGTAAATTCCACATGCACCATATTTTAAACGCCCGATTTTACTTACTCCCAATAATGCGCGTGTTCGACCCCATTCAGGCTTTCCTTGTCGCGCACGCGGTGCACAGACAGAGAGAGAGAGGAGCGAGGCCCGAAAAAGTTCTGCCACATAAAAAAAAGGGACCTGCACGCTTTTGTCATATGTGCAGGCTAAACGCCGTTTTATTGGAAAACACTGCCCTTTTATTAGAAAGTTGTTTCGGGAATTTGCATATTAAGAGAAACGCGTGGGGAGCGGGGGGATGTTGCCCTCACTCGTGTTTTTGTTTCGTCGAATTTTATTAGGCTGGGGCGCAGGGCGTTATTAGCTGTAGTAAATATAAAAAAAAGTTGTCGACAGAAGTTCTTTGGTGGCACCGGCGCGAGAAAAATTTCGAAATAAGTTCGAAATTAAATCGAAACCGGGTTGTGTTGTAAATATAATAAGGCGAAAACAGAACACGTGCAAGGTTAGCCTTGAGGAATGTCTGAAAAGTTTTCCTCGCTTTGTAATAATTGTTTACGCGAATGAAGAAGCAACTCTTCACGGTGTGGCTTCCAGTTTATGGTAAACAATTTAATCGTAAACGATTTATTTAATTCGATTTGAAACCAATAAACATTCCAGCTCGGCGTTGTCGAGTTACAACAAAATTCATTATTGCCCACGAAAGAAAAACCTAAGGTTTTTATTTTTTTTATTTCTTCAGTACGGTTTGTTCGCCCCTTTCTCTCCGAATCATACTCTAACGTCAGCTATATTTTCATCGTTAAAATTTTGTTAAACTTGATTTGTTTTGGTCAAAGGAACGACTGAAAGATTTTCATAAATAAAAAAGAAACATCTAACTGAAGGCGAAGGAGACTGAAACCTAACCAGTTTTCGACGGTCTTGAAAATATGGGCAGACGCCATTCGAACAAATCGTGAAAAACGAAGCAGAAATCGATTTCTGGCTTCCATCCGAAACCCAGAACGCTGCTAACGAAGAAAATCGACGTTCCACTTGGGGAATGGGGATAAAAGGAGACGAAAAGGGGTGGGTTATTACGTTTTTTGACCTGGTTGAGGCAACTACCCTTGTTAGCTTTCATTCCGTCACCTTTTCAACCCCCTGTCCACACGTTTCACAAAAGAAATCTTTACTCAAGGACTGCTTTAAGGGTGACCTTGCTGTGGACGAAAAGTGGACTGAAGGAAGAGGAACAATGGGATTCCAATTCGAATGTCCCATGGAAGAAGACAACACCGTCTTCAATAACAGGCCTGAGTCATCGCGTAGGAATATCAGACCTCAGGATATTACGCAGTTTCAGGGGAGCTTACTAATAAGAACAAAAATGATGAATTTTTGTACCGGAATCAAGTCGGAGTACTCTCCCACCTAACGAATCAGGCCTGTATGAAGCGGGCGTTGAGGAAGATATTTGCATATTTTGATGAAACTGAACTTTTTCTGCTGATATTTCTTGCTGGAAAATTACTATTTCAGTCCAAAAAAGAAGTGAATTAGGTACTCTCTGGTTTTTTAAGTGAAGAAATCCAATGACAGGTATCGAAAGAAATGGACGACAGGATGGACAATGTTTCAAAGCAATGTCCTTCGAATGTTTATTATTTATTGAAACCATAGCAAAGTGAATAATTAAATAAATTGTTTGATATTATCGGAAGTAAACGCAAATATTTTAATTAACTATGCAAATCCGATTAAGCCGTTTAGCCGGTTAATTAATTGCAATATAAATTATAATTAAATTAATGGTCCGAATCAGAATTTCAGTAATTATTATGCAATTATATGACACCTGAACATCCTTCAATTCAGCCTTACTTTATTAGGCAAATAATAAGTATATTTAATTGAAGAAGCGCAATTTAATTATCTGTATCGTCGTATTAGATGGGTTGATTACAGTGCTGTGGGCATTGTATCGTATTAGAGTCGACCAGTCGACGAAAAATAGACTGAAGGAAGGGGAACAATGGGATTCCAATTCGAAAAAAACAAAATTATGCGGCATCAGCATCCATTAAACGTTTCAGTAGGTCAAACGCGTTGCACACGCTCGCATTTCGCATTGCATAAAAAATGCAGAACTGCAGAATGTAAGCGTGTCACGTGTGCATGCAGGTTTTGTGATGTCGACGGAGTTTTCTTCCACCAAAGCTCGCAGAGCTGCACTCGGTTAAGTCATGATTACCCAAGGAACCTTATCATCTCTTCCAAAACCTAAATTCTCTTGCAGGTTTTGTGCTGACGATGGCGGCTTATTTCTCGACGCACGAAGCTTTCGTTCACACTGAAGAAAGGCAAGTGGATTTTTTGAATCTATCCAAAAAACATGTGCATACATTACGTTTTGTTTAATTTTTTTTTGGAGGCGAACTCTTCACTTTCTTGTGTCGTTCTTGTTGTACATTTCCACATACAAGAAATGGAAATATTCCTCCATCTCTCCCACAGTACCTTTCTAAAACAAAATGAATGGGCGACATAAGTCACGGACTAACTGCACATCCGACACATAAATTAATAATTGAAAACGGACAGCTACGAGGTGTACAAAGTTGAGAGAACAACATCGGTAGATGATGAAAAGTGAAATTACTGAACGGAACGGGTAGCCATACTTGAAGTTCAGTCATCGCTAACGAGCAATTTCGCGTTAATTTCCGGCTTGGCCGTGGCCGCGTAAATCATCCGAACGAATAATAATGAAAGCGGCGCGCAGGTACGGCGGCGGCGGCCGCGGCCAGAAAGAGAAGAACGCGATGATAAATGCCGTGGAAATTAAAAACTCGACCAGTTATGGTTTATAATGGAGTCCAACACGTAAGCGTCGTGAATTTTAAAAACGAGCTGTACGTATGCGTGGGACTTAACCAGCCTACCGTGCAGGCGAATAAATTTAATCTGCTCGTTTTATGTATTAAAGCCTGGATGTTTCTGCCGATGACTTTCTTTGATTGCTGCGTGGAAATCTATTGCTCGGAATTGTTTGTTGCAGGCAGGCAACTTTATAAGTTCCCGTTCGAAACTATTGCGTTTCTATCGTGAGTTTGACGATAGACGACACAAGAATTCTTGCAAATACAGAACATAACCAGATGACCACGTTATCAATTTTCTGGGTTCGCATTGGTCGCCATTTTGGGCTCTTTATTGCTCGCGTCCAGTATCCTCACGTATCGCGTCACTCTGCGTTTCGACGTGACATATAACACCAAACAACTGACGATCAGATGTTGTTGAAGGAGAAAACTAACACAAAAAAAACAGATGACGATCGAAAAGTCGAAAATTTTTAGTCGAGAGGAAAACAATCCACTATCAAACACATTTTTTTGCAAACGGACGGAAAACAAATGACAATCGAATTACGTGACATGTAACGCCAAATTGTTAATGAACAATCGACGATCGGATTTTTTCGAAATAGAAAACTGACACGAAACAGATGACGATCGAAAAATGCCGAAAATTCGCGAGTTTCAAGTTTTAAGAAAAAAGTTTCTCCTCCTCGGTTTCAAAGCCGAACAACGAAAAACAATCGAAAATTGGAGCCGAAGCTTGAAAATCGATACGAAACAAATGAAGGACAAACAAAATCTTAGAATTTCCGACTTCCGACTTTCGATTTTCAATATTTTTTCATGTACAATTTCAAGTCGAAAATTTTTAATCGAGAGGAAAACAATCCAAGATCAAACAATTTTTTTTTGCAAACGGAAGGAAAACAAATGACAATCGAATTATGTGACATTGTTAAAGAACAAGTGACGATCGGATTTCTTCGAAATAGAAAACTGACACGAAACAGATGGACATCGAAAATGGTCAAAAAACGTTTCAAGTTTTAAGAAAAAAATTTTCTCCTCGGTTTCAAAGCCGAACAACGAAAAACAATCGAAATTCGGAGGCGGAGCTTGAAAATCGATACGAAACAAACGAAGGACAAACAAAATCTTACAATTTCTGACTTCCGACTTTCGATTTTCAATTTTTTTGTATGAACAATTTCAAGTCGAGAATTTTTAATCGAGAGGAAAACAATCCAAGATCAAACAATTTTTTTTGCGAACGGACGGAAAACAAATGACAATCCAATTATGTGACATTGTTAAAGAACAAGTGACGATTGAATTTTTTGGAAATAGAAATCTGACACGAAACAGATGACGATCGAAAAATGCCAAAAATTCGCGACGTTTCAAGTTTTAAGAAAAAAGATTCTCCTCCTCGCTTTCAAGGTCGAACAACGAAAAACAATTGAAAATCGGAGGCGGAGCTTGAAAATCGATACGAAACAAACGAAGGACAAACAAAATCCTACAATTTCCGACTTCCGACTTTCGATTTTCAATTTTTTTGTGTGAACAATTTCAACTCGAAAATTTTTAATCGAGAGGAAAACAATCTAAGATCAAACAATTTTTTTTTGCAAACGGACGGAAAACAAATGACAATCGAATTACGTGACATGTAACGCCAAATTGTTAAAGAACAACCGACGATCGGATTTTTTCGAAATAGAAATTTTTCTGTAGGTACAATTTCAACTCGAAAATTTTTAATCGAGAGGAAAACAATCCAAGATCAAACAATTTTTCTTTTGTAAACGGACGGAAAACAAATGACAATCGAATTATGTGACATGTAACGCCAAATTGTTAAAGAACAATCGACGATCGGATTTTTTCGAAATAGAAAACTGACACGAAACAGATGACGATCGAAAAATGCCGAAAATTCGCGACGTTTCAAGTTTTAAGAAAAAAGTTTCTCCTCCTCGGTGTCAAGGCCGAACAACGAAAAACAATCGAAAATCGGAGGCGGAGCTTGAGAATCGATGCGAAACAAATGAAAGACGAACAAAATATTAGAATTTCGCGTCATACGTCTTCCGATTTTCGCTTTTCAGTTTTTTTTTATATGAACAATTTCAAGTCGAAAATTTTTAATCGAGAGGAAAACAATCCACGATCAAACGCATTTTCTTGCAAACTCACGGAAAACAAATGACAATCGAATTACGTGACATGTAACGCCAAATTGTTAAAGAACAACCAACGATCGGATTTTTTCGAAATGGAAAACTGGCACGAAACAGATGACGATCGAGAAATTTTAAGAAAAAAGTTTCTCCTCCTCGGTTTCAAAGCCGAACAACGAAAAGCAATCGAAAATCGGAGGCGGAGCTTGAAACTCGATGCGCAACAAACAAACGAAAGACGAACGAGATCTCGCGAGAATTTCGCGTCGTACGACTTCCGACTTTCGATTTTCATTTTTTTTTATACGATGTCAATTTTTAATCTAGAGGAAAACATATCACAATCACACAATTTTTTTTAGCAAACGGACTGAAAACAATTGACAATCGATTAACGTTAAAAAGTAACACCGAATCGATGTGGATTGACAAATTGACGACCGGATTTTCGAATAAGGAGAAATTGACGCAACATTATTGACAGTCGAAAAGGTGTCAAACATTTGCGAGATTTAAGTACAAGAAAAAATCCTTTCTGATTTTAACGGAAAACAACTGACAATCGATTTCAAACTGTCAAGTGTTCGACTTGAAGTTGTATAAAAGGAAAAAAAAATTGAAAACAGAAAGACGGATCGCCGGAGAGACAGTTGGCGTTTGTTTGTTCTTCGTTTGTTTTGTATCGATTTTTCAAGCTCCACCTCCACGTTCAATAATAATTATCGATTTTTTTTTTAACATTTCATCTCTACTCACAGTTTTTATTCCCCTATTTAATTTCAACCATTCATAACAATTATTTATCTCAAACATGAGAAACCAGAGAATAAATAAATTTTGATCTTTTCATAGTTTTTTTTTTCTTTTCTTTTAATCTACGTCATAATACGAACAACCAAAAAATGTAATAATTCGTGAAACCAGGCAGGGGGTAATTAACAGACCCCCGCAATCGAGAAAGATTGGAGATTTCAAAATGAAGGAAGAATTAACTTCGAGAGCGAAAAGCCAAGCGGGTCGATGCTAGCGTGACCCATGCTTATACTTGATTTCTTTGTTTCAATCCGCTTGTTTCTTTACCTCGCCGTTCGCTACCCTGTATTTTCTTCAACGCAGCTTATATGTGGTGGGCGGGGCGGGGGGCGCAGCTGAACAATTTTTATAACCTCGGAGCATCACTGAACATGACGTATCCTTTTACAACATACTGCGAGCCCTAAATAAAATCAGAATAGAAAGAAAATAGGGGCTATTCTGTATCGAGTACGTTAAATTTAAAAATCATAGAGCTTTATGATCGGTTGTTACCACAGCAACAGTCCTAATAAGTAATAAAACCAAAAAGAAAAAAAAAATCAGAATTTTGCAATAATTAAAGATAGCAAATAATTTATTGGTGAATTTCGATTTCATAATTTGATGATTTAAGTATTGCAAAATTCTGATGGTTTTTTTTTTGTCAGTGTAAACTCGGTGGGTATAACTTCCTCGAGAAAATATATTCCAAAAGGTTAAGAACTTTATGAAACTCTGCGGGGGTTATTATCGTCGTTGTAACCTTCCTCATAACTTTTCGCCTTTATACGCATAAAGCGCAATTCTTTCAGAAAATCCCCAGCTTATTATCATAATGTCACCTCTCAAGAAATCGGGGGCGCCCCGATATTACCCGCTTAACTCATTCCTTGCGCCGCCGCCGCCGCCGCCGTCGCATTTAAATATCATCAGTGAGCGACGCTCATGAAATATTCAGCTGCCGTTTCAAAATACTAAACGCCTTCGCTATTGCAAACAATCAAGAAAGAAAAAAAACAAACAAACAACTCTCGTCTGTTTTAATGCAATGTAATAATTAAAGGCTCAAATCAATTTGAAACGGCGGAGTCGAGATATGAGGCAAAAACAAACTGAAGATGAAATGCTCCTCGTAAAATAATTGACTTGAGGTCAATGCAGAAAGTAAATTAAAATCCCTCGCCGAATGTGATTTATCCTCAAAATTTATTGCCGGTTGCTTTAATCCAACGAAATAATAAAATCGGGAGTTATTGGCGTTAAGCCCGAGCCCACCAGGTAAACATTCCATCTCCAAAGGAGGTGTTAACTGGTTTTTCGCATGAAAAGGAGGATTCGAATTTTTTAGTACTCACAAATAAAATAAGTTCGAAATTAAACCAAAACCGGGATATGTTGTAATACAATAAGGTGACTACAGAACACGTGCAAGGTTAGCCTTGAGGAATGTCAAATTTTTCTGGCTATGTAATAATTGTTTACGCGAATGAAGAAGCAACTCTTCACGGTGTGGCTTCCAGTTTATGGTAAACAATTTAACCGTAAACGATTTATCTAATTCGATTTGAAACCAATAAACATTCCAGCTCGGCGTTGTCGAGTTACAAAAAAATTCATTATTGCCCACGAAAGAAAAACCTAAGGTTTTTATTTTTTTATTTCTTCAGTACGGATTTGTTCGCCCCTTTCTCTCCGAATCATACTCTAACGTCAGCTATATTTTCATCGTTAAAATTTTGTTAAACTTGATTTGTTTTGGTCAAAGGAATGATGATGAAATATTTTCATAAATAAAAAAGAAACATCTTAACCGAAGGCGAAGGAGACTGAAACCTAACCAATTGAATTTAAATGACAGTCTTGAAAATATAGGCAGACGCCATTCGAGCAAACCGTGGAAAACGAAGCAGAAATCGATTTCTGGCTTCCATCCGAAACCCAGAACGCCGCTAACAAAGAAAATCGAAGTTCCACTTGGGGAATGGGGATAAAAGGACATGAAAAGTGGTGGGTTATTACGTTTTTTGACCTGGTTGAGGCAACTACCCTTGTTCGCTTTTATTCCGTCACCTTTTCAACCCCCCGTCTACACGTCTTACAAAAGAAATCTTTACCCGAGGACTGCTTTAAGGATGATCTTGCTGTGGATGAAAAATAGAGTGAAGGAAGAGGAACAATGGGATTCCAATTCGAATACCCCATGGAAGAAGACAACACCGTCTTCAGTAACAGGCCTGAGTCATCGCGTAGGAATATCACACCTCAAGATATTACGCAGTTTCAGGGGAGCTTACTAATAAGAACAAAAATGATGAATTTTTGTACCGGAATCAAGTCGGAGTACTCTCCCACCTAATGAATCAGGCCTGTATGAAGCGGGCGTTGGGAAGATATTTGCATATTTCGATGAAATTGACCTTTTTTCTGCTGATATTTCTTGCTGAAAAATTACTATTTCAGTCCAAAAAAGAAGTGAATTAGGCACTCTGTGGTTTTTTAAGTGAAGAAATCAAGTGACAGGTAGCGAAAGAAGTGGACGACAGATGAACAATGTTTCAAAGCAATGTCCTTCGAATGTTTATGATTTATTGAAACCATAACAAAGTGAATAATTAAATAAATTGTTTGATATTATCAGAAGTAAACGCAAATATTTTAATTAACTATGCAAAGCCAATTAAGCCGTTTAGTCGGTTAAGTAATTGCGATATAAATTATAATTAAATTAATGGTCCGAATCAGAATTTCAGTAGTTATTATGCAATTATATGACACCTGAACATCCTTCAATTCAGCCTTACTTTATTAGGCAAATAATAAGTATATTTAATTGAAGAAGCGCAATTTAATTATCTGTATCGTCGTATTAGATGGGTTGATTACAGTGCTGTGGGTATTGTATCGTATTACAGTCGACCATTAATTGCGCTGAAATCATAATAAACGATTTATTCTTCGATTTTCGCCTTGTTTTACGAGCCTTCCAGAACGAAACTCAACACCACAAGTGTTCACGGTTAAACAGAACGAGTTTAGTTTACTGACGAACACGTGCATTAATTTTCCGTCCAGGTCCCAGACCTCTGAAGGAAACTAGTTTAATTTAAAATTAGTTTATGCGGTACAGCGTCTTCATATGTGATTGTACCCCACGTTATCTCACTGTTAAGGGAAAGATCAAATCAGGCGTCAGATACAGCAACGGAGTTTATTTTATTTTTTTTTAATTTGAATTATGTATATAAACTGAAACTTACAATTTTTGTAATGATGTATGACGAGGTAATTGAGTCCTCCCTCGATGTAGATACACTTGTTGTTTGGAGTACGTACATCCGTTTCGTTGTTGTACTCGAGGACATATTTTCACGTCTCCTGAAGGACATCAATCCATCTAAAGAGAGAGAGAGAAGGGGGCAAACGTCAGACGTTCTCGAACGCAAGTCACGTGGGTCCGCATTGATGATCAGGCGTGGTCTGGATTACAGATGTCTGAAGACTTTCAGCACGGCAGGGGGGAGGAGGGTAACGCAGGAGCAGCAGCAAGCAACACCCGGCCAGAATAATGATAGATCCTGCCCGTCCTGGATTGGGTGGAGGAGAAAGTTCGATTAAGAAATTTTTACTCCCTTCGGAGCTCATTCTTATCCTCGAACCGCACAGCACGGCTTTACCGTTAATCTCGAGCGCGAGATTTTTAAAGACCTCGAGGCGCAAAAACTCCGCCTGCCTTCTATCTTTATTAGGAAATGTTCCATAAATCCGAGATAGGCAGAGGCTTTAATATAAAACAACAATAAACACACGATGCGCTCGAAGGCGTAATAACAAAGCCGCAGTAACTATTGATGATGATGCTTGCAGATCGATTTGCGAGAGAGCGTTTTCAGGATGACGAGGTGGTTTTCTGTGAGTTTGCTGGAAATTCGTTTAAATTGCTCGTGTGACGTTGATTGTGATTGATGAGAGGAACCGGGAATTCCTTTAACTTTGCACAGAGTTCCCAAAATAACAAATTCACTCCAAATACGTCTTTAATAAAACACTGGGGCAAAAAAAAAACAAGACAACTCTCTCCGTGCTTGTCTTCTTGATGTTAAGTCGTATCGATTCGGCATTAGTTTCAATATTTTCTTGAATTTGGTAAAAATAAATAATTGAATAATATTTGAATTTAGAGAATCAGTTTTACCAACGGTTATTAATAGTGAAGTAACGTCTGGGGTGCCCCAAGGAAGTAATTTAGGCCTAGCACGACAGGAGACTTAACTGCGCAGTTTAAAGGTTTGCACGACGCACCGAACGCGATGGAACTTAACTCCGGGAGTCTACGAAAGTTTACCAATAAAATCTCTCATTGAAAGTCAGCGATGAAAGCTAACCAGTGATAAAACTAGCAGTCCAGAAATACTATCGGTGAAAGCCTGAAACGAATACGACATGCACTAACAGTCGCCATGATAACACGCACCGTATAGACGGTTTGAAAGCCTGAAACAAATACGACATGCGCTAAGAGTCCCCACGTATGCACGGCTTGAAAGCCTGAAACAAATACGACATGCACTGACAGTCGCCATGATAACACGCACCGTATAGACGGTTTGAAAGCCTGAAACAAATACGACATGCACTAAGAGTCGCCACGTATGAACGGCTTGGAAGCCTGAAACAAATACGACATGCACTAACAGTCGCCATGATAACACGCACCGTATAGACGGATTGAAAGCCTGAAACAAATACGATATGCACTAAGAGTCGCCACTTATGCACGGCTTGAAAGCCTGAAACAAATACGACATGCACTAACAGTCGCCATGAGAACACGTACCGTACAAACAGTTTTCCGGAGGCTCTCGCCCAATAAAATTAACGGAAAATCGGAGCAATAAGGCTCTTAAGCAAAACTTAAACCATTTGTTAAGGCGACAAGGCTCACGCAACCGGCTCGGGCGAGAGTCAGTACGGGACAAAGAAAGAGAAAAGGCGAATCAAACCAACCGTACGGTTGGTAGAATGAAATTAAACTCACCGATGCCACCTTACAAATTTAACAAAATTTTACAATGAAAATAAACTTAGGTGTTCACTTCTAGTGTTAAATAGTTGGTTTTCTGGTTTTTTGTTTGCAGATGGTTTCAAACTTAAAATCTCAGCTGGGGGTGACTGCCTTGATTTGCAAAAGCGTTTGCAGTTATGACTTTCCTTTGTAAACACTCAGATAGGTACGGAATTGGAAAACAAAATGAAGATTTGGTTGTAAAAGAAGATTGTACATGTGTCTAAAAAAAACTACTTCAACTTTCGAACAGGTAATTACATTACCTCACATATGACATCGTGACAGTGCTGCCTGCCGTCGGCATGCGAACGACCTCAGAAATAATTTGATTGCATCTGGCCGATTATCTCGGACAGGTATAACAGCATAACTACAGCATAAAAGTATCCTATCTGCGAAAGTCATCTAGTACTGTCAGTTCCCACATGACGCTGTGACTTACATACATACCGTTCATAGCAGAGGCAACGGCTCCCTTTTTGAAAATTAGCGACGTGGAAATGAACAATCGGTAGTTGGCACCGCTTGCTTAGAAACTCCAGCCAGCGTGCATCTGATCTTTTGTCTCGTTTTGCATTCTGCGCGCGAGCTTATCGCGATTTCCGAAGAGAAATCGAATGAATATGCATGGCCACTGTTTTATTGTTGCTCGTCTCTTTCTCTGTGTTTCAATCGCCTGACATTTTACAATACTATTGACAAGAGGGAATATTCGAGATGGGAGGAATGCACAGGAGGTATTCGCTCGCCGTGACATACATAGTTGTTAAGTTGAATATCATTGTGCCGGCCGGCTTGAAAATCAAAGAAAAATACTGCGCGACGACGCTGAATTATTCACGCAATTAAAGTGTCATTTAAGGCCTCACGAAACAATAAAACGCTTGCATTCAAAGAATCAATAAATTTCAAGTGAATCGAATTAATTGTCGTCCTGTGCTGTTTTTTTTTTTTTTTTGGTGAGGTGTTATCAGGTTGGAAGGAATCGTTGCGCACATAGTTTCATGTACGCAAATATTTGAAAGTGTAATAACGTACTTAGCATTCGCCCGGTGTAAAACTTTAAAGTGCAAATATTTGTTGCAGCAATAAATTTGCAAGTATAATGACGTAGCGGGGACTTCCAGTATTACACGAGGAGAGAACAAAAAACCGAGAGAAAAGAGAGCTTAATTAAGATAAGTAATCGGAGAGGAAAGAATCTGTGATACCTTTGAGTATAAGTGTAGTAACATACTGTTTTATCAAAGCACAGTTTCTCAATCTAAAAGAAAATGCATGTTACTATACACTAATATGTTAATCAATGTGACTACAATGATAATATAGTCAAAGTGAAATTGGATTAAAGAAGCTTGTGGGAGTTTGGTATCGAAAGATTGGATGCTTCTTGGATGAATCTTCGCAGAGCTTTCGGTGTCACCTTTGTATTAGTCATGTTGAACGATAATAAGTATTTCGGCACTAGCTCAAGCTTTGGGTGATGCCTTTGAGTATAACAGAAGAAGATGAGTAGAATTTTGCGGTAAAATAAAATCCTTCTCATTTTACATCCTTACATCCTTTTAAAGCTTCAAGCTTTGGCCGGATTGGTCCGTTCCTTATTTGGACTTACTTCTTTCATACCTTCCTTCCTTTCGACAACTTTTCATTCTTCAGTTGTCTCTCAATTCGTGTTTATTCATCCGCTAGTTGTTACGGGGTTACCACCTGGACTACGATGGTCGTGAATTGTACCAAAATTGGTCGTCGGTTATGATCAAGATACAAAAGCGTCCAAATTAAATATTTCAGTAACATTAACAAGTACGTACTTGGGAAATTTCCTTCGTCTCACGCAACTCTCTGACAATTCAAAATTATGAGAGTTAAATTAAAAATTTCCAACTATTTCAGATTCAAACCAATGACTAAAGAGTGTATTAAATTGTTTTAAATTAAAGTATGAAATTGCAAATAAGCGAAAACAATAATAAAGATGGAATTGGATGAAGAGAGCGATGGTTACTGACAATCCTCGTTCGTTCGGGACGGACAACAAGCAAATATAAGCCTCCTACAGAGTGAGGCTAGAGCTGACAATGCCCGGGTCGAACAGGTCATTTGAACTGTAGTATCATCCGGCGAACTTATGTGGCCTTAGGGCTTAAATGGAGCCCCTGACGACTTGTTCATAAACGAGGAGCGGAAGGAAAATAAACTCCCTTCACGGGGAAACGGTAGTAGCCCACAAGAAAACGAAACAAAAACACCAAAGGTCAAATTTCAAACAAGAGGAAAAAAAAACAACTTACCAAAAGAATCCGAACAATTTACGGAAACTGGAACGGAAATCAACTTTAGAAAAAAACTAACTTACCAAAACAATCCGAACAATTTACAAAATTACGAACGGAAATCGGATCGGATAGCCTATAAAAACAATGGGCAGGGCCGGATTCAAGGCCACGTAACAAGCACATTTGCTACGACTTCTTTAAATAAGTTTGTTGGCGTACAATTTTGGGGTGAAACCTTCCCGAAAACGAAAAAATTTGCACGTAATTGCAGAGAAGGCGATACTGGGTCATCATGTCATTTAAAGAGACAAAAGAGTTCATGGTTAATCAAGATATAACTGCTTTTAGAAGAAACGCTATGGGATGCCGTCAATTACAAAAAGACCATGAGTTTTTGATTACATGACATTAGTAACAGTTACGAAGGATCATAAAAATGCTTAATCTTCATTTACCTTTACAAATTGGGGATAGAATCAAAACGATGAAGGATCTTGTTTTCCCAAACTCAATTCGTCTTGTCATGGTCTTTCAAAAGATGGCTACGTGATAAGCTGTGTTCACGCAAAAGAGGTTTAAGTGGTTAATTGAAGGCAAAGGTCATCACTTGGATGGTTTCTCGCTTCCATTTTGGTTCTATTCCCGAATTTGACGAATGTCTGGTACGATGAGTATCGTTTTGATGCGTTTGAGATATTGAAGCAGCCGGTTCGAATTACATCTTTATTTCTCCAAACGAGCCCCATCTGATTTTGCCTTTTTCCATTTTGACTTTGACATGATTTGGGGGGAAATTCAAGCAGGATCATAAAAGTGCTTATGGTTCATTCACATTTACGAATTGAGGATCGAATCAAAACGATGAAAGATCTTCTTTTCCCTATACTCAATTCATCTTGTCATGGTCTTTCAAAAGATGGCTACGTGATAAGTTGTGTTCACGCAAAAGAGGTTTAAGTGGTTAATTGAAGGCAAAGGTCATCACTTGGATGGTTTCTCGCTTCCATTTCGGTTCTATTCCCGAATTTGACGAATGTCTGGTACGATGAGTATCGTTTTGATGCGTTTGGGATATTGAAGCAGCCGGTTCGAATTACATCTTTATTTCTCCAACCGAGCCCCATCTGATTTTGCCTTTTTCCATTTTGACTTTGACATGATTTGGGGGGAAATTCAAGCAGGATCATGCCCCATCTGATTTTGCCTTTTTCCATTTTGACTTTGACATGATTTGGGGGGAAATTCAAGCAGGATCATAAAAGTGCTTGAGGTTCATTCACATTTACGAATTGGAGATCGAATCAAAACGATGAAGGATCTTCTTTTCCCTATACTCAATTCATCTTGTCATGGTCTTTCAAAAGATGGCTACGTGATAAGTTGTGTTCACGCAAAAGAAGTTTAAATGGTTAATTGAAGGCAAAGGTCATCACTTGTATGGTTTCTCGCTTCCATTTCGGTTCTATTCCCGAATTTGACGAATGTCTGGTACGATGAGTATCGTTTTGATGCGTTTGGGATATTCAAGCAGCCGGTTCGAATTACATCTCTATTTCTCCGACCGAGCCCCATCTGATTTTGCCTTTTTCCATTTTGACTTTGACATGATTTGGGGGGAAATTCAAGCAGGATCATAAAAGTGCTTGAGGTTCATTCACATTTACGAATTGGGGATCGAATCAAAACGATGAGGGATCTCTCTTCTATTTCCAAACACAGTTCATTACGTGATGGTCTTTCAAAAATTGCAACTAACGATATCTAAAAATAACTAAATTGTGTTTGAAAAAAAAAAAAGATTCCAAACAAAGATGTCAGTATTAACTGGCATGTGTAAATCTGGTTCCGACGAAGAGCGAACGGACGACCGGCCTGCCTTCTCCTCCTCCTCCTCGTCCTCTTCACGATGGCAATCCCAATGTCGTTGCCATTTGTCAAAACTGGTTATGACTCTCTGGTTTCAACTGTACGCTTTTTGTGCGAGAGACCACTCGATAATTTGAATTAATTCCGTGTTATTTTGTGCGCGGCCGCGTTAAAATAACCACGGTTCTAGGTGTGGTCTCATTTGTTGGCGCGCATGATAATCGCGGCGATTAATCTTCCGATTTGGTTAACGTACACATCCATAAGGCGGATAATTTATTTTACGCACAACAAAAGCTTTCATCCTGATGCAGGGCGTCGCGTAATCTAGTTGATCTCGACGGGCTTTAGACGCGGAGTGCCTCCTCGGCAATTTATTTATAATTTCGTTGATGTTGCTGTTCAATTCGATCGTTCGATCGTTTAGGTACGGAAACTGCGTAGTATAATAAATGGAAACAGAAGGCAATTGCATTTTTAACACGTGTCCATCTTTATATCGACAATCAAGATTGATCTGCACGAACGTAGCTTGAAGAGTTGATAGGTTCGCTCCGTCAGCAGTGTATGAGTACTTCAGAACCATCAAGAGCGCACAGTCATCGGAATTTCAACAGATGTTGGTCTTGTTATCTCCGATCAGTATTTTGATGGGTAACTGTTTTCGGCACTTCCAAACTAATCAGAAACTGTTGGTGAGGCAAACCTGCAAACCCTTCATGAGGATGAGTTTTCGGGGAGTTTTGTTTTTGGGGAATATTGAAGGTCTGTTCTGCAGTAGTTTAGTCTAATTTAGAGCTGAAGTAATGATCGACAATATCAGTATAATATCAGTTTCTCTTCAAATTCAAATTTATTAGTGTGTGTGTCTTTACAAATTTGTAATACACTTGTCATAAGTTCTTCTTCTTCTTGCCATTATCTTCTATTACGGCAACACCTTCTTTCAAGAATTCTTACAACATCTTCTGAATTTGTCCGCACGTACTGAAAGCACGGAATGCGGATGACAAGCAAACACGCTGATTGCCAACCTGCACCGATTTTACAACTTCCTTATACTTCCCATCGGCTTGAGACTTTATACCCGGCCTGCGTTAATAAAATCAAAGCGCAATAAATTAAAACGGTATCTCGTAATTAACAAATAATTGCGATCTGCTATGTCCATTTATTTAGCTTAACTGCCTCGGATTCGTGATTTATGTGACACGGCGGATGCATAATGCACCGAAGAAACTCGATTTGGCTCCGCGTAGAAATCGGACACGAATGTTCGTTTTTAATTGCGAAAGAAAGTCACGGCGCATTTCTAATTAATTAATTAATAAATAGCATTACGTTAGTTTAAGATTTCAATTTGCAGTTCGTTGTAAACGATGCGACGTCGGTCGCTCGCGCCTCTATAAGCCCGGAGACTTTAGTCACCAACGTAAATCGAAATTAACTGAACGTGTTCGAGAGAGAATCCGGGAAGACGTCGCTCCGACGAGGGACTTTTAATTTAATTAACTGCGACGGTTTAATTATTTTGTTGATGAGTCTCGAGTGTTAAAATCCGTTGTTTATAAATCAATACTCACGTACTCGTTATGTACGGTCGAGACAGAAGCGCTTGATTTTCAAGATCTTTACAAATTCCGGCTGGGCCGTATATTCAGGAATTTTTGCAAAACACAGCAAACCTTGTTTACAAATCTAACCACTGAGGCCCGGGCTTTCCACCTCCTGATGATATTAGAATATCCTTGGAAACCATAGTTTCCTAGGATCTTATCCAGCAGAAAAATTTATCTGGAGCTGGAGAAATCGAGATGCCTAAACAAATCAAATTATGCGAGGGGGGGTATGAGTGAAATAGAGCGAGCTATTCCGCCGTTGTGAATCGTTAGAAAAGAAAATACAAGTGACACAAATCAACGATCACCTCATCTGTTTACGGCCTTTATTAAATTACAACTTACAACTTGTCCTGGTCGAGCTTCTGTTTCCTTTCGAGATTTCACTTAGTCATCGCGGCCTCTCCGGTACGAACAAATTAATTTCGTCAGTTAACACCGTCTGTCTACTAAACGGTGCTCCACATTCGTACAATATTTGGATTGTTGAATATGCATGAGGCTTGCCAGACAGCTCAGGTGTGAGTAGATTATAACAAGAGAAACAAATCAAGCTTAATTAAGGGAACACCCGGGCTTGGAGACTCTATTGCGCATATTAAGCAGTCTCAGTATGTCTTTCAAAGGGTATCGTCGTTTATATTCTGGTACATGATTGGCTCTCGATCTTAGACTAGGTACTTCATTTCTTGTACAGTCAGAATGAAAAATAATGTCTCGTTCAAATTCATGGAACACGTTCTATTTTTTTTTTTTTTAATTTAAAAGTAGTTAATCGTATTGTACCCTCTCGTTGAACTGATCGCACGTAAATTAAAATGAAATTCAATACGCAATCATCCATCGGGGACGTCCACTTCATGAGCTTTATCAATCAGCATTGTAAAGACCGCGGAACAAATACGGGCTACTGCTCTAAACAGCATTTATGATTGATGGTGGGCCCCTAATCAGCGCCCTATTAGCGTACGCCATCAATTAACTCCGCGTTTGTACCTCTGCAGAAGGGATCGCTGTCGACCCCCGGTTTTAACTTTGCCGGCGCGTGAATCGAAATGCATTACACTAATGACGGAAACGTGTTTTTACGGTCACAAATCGCTTCATTTCGGCTTCCGTTTCATATGTATTGTATTATATATAAAGTGCGTGTACCTAAAGCGATTCATTATATAGATTTGGAAAAAATTAGAACGAAAAGCGAAGCATTATTATGTATTGTAATGTTTCAGGTCTTAGTTGTAGTTATAATTGCCTTTTCAGAACTTTTGTGGCCCCACGTTGGGCGCCAATTAATCTAATAACACCAAGAGGTTTACCCAACTGAGTGAGCAGCTTAAAGTCAATATTCAAAGCGCCTCGCAAGGTCTGTCGTGTCGTCTCCTTTGATACAACCTCATTGACGACCGTCGCATCTCTTTCTTCCCTTCAATTGATCGTCGCGCAAAACTTGTAAATTGTTTAAAGATAACTCTATTAGAATCCTGCGGCGGATAACCGATGTTTATCGCCGTAGGTATATTTAACTTAGCCAGCGTTGGAGAAGATAATATCGAAAAGGTTGGATGCATAATAAATTACGTCGTCGGGACGAAAATCGCGATCGTACAGCAATCACGTTTAATTATAACAATGCACCTCGGCGTTCTATTATGTTTATTACAATTAGGGCCGAAATTACCGGTTGGACGCGACGTTATTACTGTTATTACTCACAGACGTAGCAACCTGTCGGGCATTATCGTGCGCAATTAGAAATTTGACAGATTAACAACGTGAACGCCGACAAATCACTGTAATTCCGGCGTTTACGCGTAATATTTTCATTTTCCGGTCTTCGTTCGCCGTTTACGATTCGCCCCAAATACAATTCGTCCTGGTACGCATCGAATTTTTATTATACATTATATTAAAAAAATTAAAATACCATCGACGACAGCTTTGCCAACTAAATTGCCTAATTACACTTTGATCAATCACGTGGACTGCAATCACTTATGAATACTGTATAATTGTCGCAGTGGCAGAAGCAAAAGAAATTAACCGAAATTTCACGCGTTAAATTTTAATGGGCTCATCAATCGTCAAGGTTTTTTTGTCTTCTCTTCTCTTCGTGTGTGTGTGTGTGTGTGATGGTGATGGGATGCACACACACACACTTAACAATGTAAATTAATTACGGCCGTGAAAATTTATTATTCAAATGAAGTTTAATTAAAGTAGCCAATACAAATAATACCGGCCGGGACCGATCGATGCAAGATATACGATTGCCATTAATAATTCTTAATTATTACTTCAACCGCGTTATTTATTCAAACCTGTGAAATGCTTTACTGCCGTAATTATTCTCCTATTTAATTAAAGTTTTTATTGCTAAGCGCGCGATTTATCAATAATGATATGGTATTCCGGCGGCTAATTGCACAAGTTCATTGCTAATCGCCCTGCAAAGTAAATATTAAATAAATAGTCTACGGACGCCGCGATTTTAACTAATTTTGTGTTGGTTAGATTTTTTTTTGTTTAAATATTATAGACAAACCATATTATCTGAGGACGGAGTTACAATAAACATTCACTCACTCATTCCTAATGTTCTTTCTTTATTTCTCGCTTCCCTGACCGCAACAAGCGCTGAGGGTAAACGTCCTAGCTTCCGGGCATCGCATTCCAATTCGATAAGGACCGTGCAAATTATAAGTAACACTTTACGAGTATCTATTCAGTAAAATGGAACATTCCACTTACCGGGGCCGTTTTCCCGGCCCCACCTGCCCCATCGGCGAATCTAGAAGCTGTAGCTCCCTCATGGTGATATTGGACACTGGGAAAGTCATCCTCGCACGTTGACTTCTTATCTTCGCATGCATTACCCCCCACATTCACCTGTGGATACAAAACCGACCCCTCCCGATGGATATTGGCATACCTTACCTCCCGAGCATACGTTCTCAGGATCAGTTGATGTCATCGACTGCGTAAGTGTCAAGCACCACTCCGTACCGGTCCAATGACATCATCATTTCAGACCTTTCTGGATAGCTCAATGCCATCACCTGGTCAGGAATGCAATCAACCGAATTCCCGCTCACAGTGAATGCAGAATACAGCTAATTGGTTTGCCGGTACCGTACTCTTCATCGGTGCAGCTTGCACGCCGCGGCAAGACCCCCATACCGTATGCTGGTGCACGGTAGAATTCTCTGGCCAACGCCCCGGATCGCGTCCCGGACAATATACTGCTACCAGAATACCTCCGCATAACTCATGACTCATGACCCTCAAACCGCATTGCCAATCGTGAGAATGTACCGCCCTAACACTTCTGCCGGAACATACCATCTGAGGTCATATTCTGCAGACATCCTCTAGTTTATGCTCGGCCTCACACCGCGGCCACCACATAACACATGTCTAATAAATCATCGCCTCCTCAAGGCTAATATTTCGTGGACAGTCCTCATCAAATATCCACTACACATTTTAACCACCTTCGCGAGCCCCGGTTATTCCACGTTCACCTACCGCGCTAACCCTCGGGAGACTGCCGTTCCTCTTCCGTTTTCTTTGCTGCTCAGACTAAACACGCCCCCATATCATATTGCCAAACTAATAACGTAAACAAATAGGCTAGTGCTTCAGAGATATCCCCAGAATGCATAAACTTTCTTAAATTCTAAACTTGTAAAATAAATAACTACAACACCAAATTTTCGTTTTAGTTTAGTTTGCCGTTTAGGGTCGAGCAAAATCAAATTCGATGAAACAAAACGCACGCAAAGGAGGCGTTTTGTCTCGTAGGAAGCTCTCCTTTCATCCTTAATAGGAAACTTGGGAAAAATCTTCACTTTTTAGGTGAACGTTAGCAAAACATAAAAAAGAAACACTTCGAATCTGGTCTGAACCGCTCCGGCCGGATTCCTCTTCAGTTTAAACCTTTTATGAAGACGTGAGCCATTTTATAATCGAACCGCTTTTCGCTTAATGCGGAAAACCAGACGCGCCTCCTCGTAAAAAGGTGCAACGCCGCGAACAAGTTAATCGCACCAGAAGTAATGAAGCAGGTAAATAAATTAATGCGTTCCGAAGTAATAAGGTCAACGGCAAGGCAAGAAACGTGAATTTCGATCGAAAAACACGACGGATTTCAGCGGAACGCTCCGAGCAGGAATCTTAAGACGCGGCAAGAACGGCGGAAACAAAAAAGAACGTTATTAATTTACATGCCCAAGGTTATAATAAGAAACGCAGGGAAAACGTACGGCCGGGAATTAAATCGTAAAGGTCGGTCCAGACTTGAACATTTTAGTCCGAACAAACTGAGCGTGCGCGCCAATGTTGTATCCAATCATTTCTAGCTTAAATTCGTTTTTCAGCGTACAGTACTTCGGCGTAGAGGAATCGGTATAGAGCGGGATTTTCAAACCATGCGCAGAACAAGTGTCATTTAGACTTTCATTATTTTGAATTCAAATTGGTTTTCAGTACCAGTTATTGTTTGGTGCTAATAGAATTTCGAAAGATGGGTGTAATAAATGAAAAGACTGGGGAAATTAACAAGCGCAAGTTTTCGTATACTATAAGTTAAAGCGCAATTAAATGCTGGATGGAAGAAGATAAATCGATTTGGAAACGGGAAAATGTGCCTACACTCTGCGATATCCGTTTATCACGCTCCGGGTTGTAAACGGCCATCAATCCACCTATCGTCCCGCTAATATTATAAATACGATTTTCGCGTCAAAATAAACATGATGGGTAATAATCGTGCCTTTACGGCGCGTCGTTAAACGCAAAACGTCGAGTGTTTATTGAGATATAGCGCTTTATGTTTACATTTTGCAGATTTAACGGTCGCTGTTTCATTAACGACGGCGTTGTTGTGCAACGCGTTCGACGCCAGACGTTATCGGATGTGAAAAGGTTCGTTTGAAAACAGGAGTGAAATTATTTGTTCTGTTTTTTTTTTTGTTTTTTATGCGTTAATGTAATCCAAACTGATGCATGTATAAAACAGCTTTGTAAGTTGATCACTATTTCATTCCTTCCTACTTCTATCGACTGATTTTTAAACACCTACAAAAGCGTTAAAAAATTGTTACGGATCAGGATCACCCTGTATTATGGAGAATTTCGTATCGCGTTTGTCTTTTATAATGCAATAATTTCTTCGCTTTCATTTATTACACCGGAAATAAGTTTTTTTTTGCAATCTCCGTCGTAGTGCAGACGTGCATTTTTATAACGCTATTTACTTCCCACGTTTTCGAGCTATTTTGTGTTGCAGTCGGAGACGGTTTTTTTTGTACATCTCAAGACACTCCCGCAAGAAATCATTGTTTCTGTGTCTGGGGTTAAACTTTTATCGGCCTGTGATCTGTGTTTTTTTGCCTTGATTTCGCAATTATCTGCAATCATCTGCAACTGTATCGCACAATATTTCACGGGAATTAAATTGATTGTTTATCTTACGTCGCTACCAGGTTGTAAATCTGTCCAACTTGTAACGCGCCGACGTGCTGCTTTGTTTGCTGCTTTTTTCGAACAACCAAATAAATAATAAATCTATCTAAATAATGTAACAAATTACTATAATTGACAAGTTAATGAAAGTGACTCGAAAATTTAGTTTCTGAATTTGTAAACAATCGAACCATAAACCGAAGGCCTAACCGAAGAATCCAAAAAGGTCACAGAAGTTTTATTATTGCAAATAGCATGCACTACAAGCAGTTCATCTCGACTACCCTTAAACTATCTGAGCTAAAACCCGGCGTTAGGATTAACTACTGACCTATATCGATAAATATTATATCTACAAACCCCGGGGTCTTCGACCCTTTTGAAATTTTGAAAACAAGACGGACAATTTTCCTTTTATTGTCCGTCTTGTTTTCAAAATTTCAAAAGGGTCGAAGACCCCGGGGTTTGTAGATATAATATTTATAATCCTTTTTTATTTTCGTGATCGTCTAAAATTACTTACCTCTGTATTCCATCGTTAGCGCAGCAATTGGACTCTGATTTTGGTGTGACGGCTTATAAAGTTGAGAGAATTACGTATGAATAAAGATGCGGGATGTTAAATTTAATTAAATTATTTATTAAACGAAGGGGAAGAAACTTCGTTTAGCGACCGATTTGCACGATAATACATAGCAATCGTCGTTAGTTTTTCACGGACCCCTCGTGTCTTGAGGAGGTGATGGGAAATCCTGACTCTTATCTAATTAATTAAGTCACGTGGTAAGGATCTTTCTCAACTTCACCCAAGTACCTTAGATTGCTTGATAAGGATCTCTCTCAACTTCACGCAAGTACCTTTTTATTCAATCTATATCGTTTTTATCGCCTAAACCTGTCTAACTAATTTGTTTGCGCAATGACAACTTTTGACTGTTTTATTGGCACTCCGTGCGTGAGGTTTTGGCCTTTCAGTCGCTCGACAACTGCTTCAAATTAAATTGCAAATCTCTCAACCAAAAATTATACTTCAGCCCACACACAGGGTGTGAGCGAAGCTCGGTTCAGAAGGCGAGCTATGAATATTTGGTTCAATCTGATCGGTCTCGGAATTTTACGAAATTCATAACGAGAAATCAATTGGCCTGGATTTCTGGGATTAATTCGTGCTAATTAATTAAGCGTAACGAATTCTTACCAACTTAAAACCAATAAAAAAAGGCAAAATTCTAAAGTGTCTATTTCAAGTAGCGTTATTGCGCTCAGGTCAACATTTTATGGCTGCAACTGCGTCTTCTTTGAAAAGGACGTGGGCCTGCCTCCTTCCGGTTAACATTTACTATTATGAAAGTCCAAGAATCTAACATTGTTTGTTTTATGTTTCCAATCGAGCAGCAAAAACACGATTTTTATTTACAAGCAAATTCGCGACCATTTCAAATTCCAAAAATGTTGAATAGACACTAAACTACGAGAATTTTGAAAGTTTAGAACGCCCTTGATACCTACGTATGTCATTCTCGTTGGTGATTGTAGATCTAATTATTGTTAATAGACAGGCCAGTTGCTGTCACTTAATTGAACCCTGCACGTCTGTTTTCTTTGACTTTCAGTCTCGGACGTTTCTGATTTGCATGCATTCACAGGCTCCTAAGTTCCAGCTAGCCAACTAATTGGATTAAACAACGCACGTACATAAATCAAGTAAGTTACGAGGTGCATTTTTTTTTAATAGAGAGCGCGTTTTTCTTTTAATTAGCAATCACGCTCGGCGACTTGAGGATATGAAATAACAAACTGAGCGATTTATAATATCCCAGGCATCGACATGAAACGACTGCGAGAGCAGTTTCCAGCTAATTAACTTGTTGGTCTTGACTAGGCTCGATTTTATTTTCTGTAATGCGCTTTCAGCTTCAGAAGAAATTCATCATTTTGTATGTACCTCTTCATATTTTAATTTTTAATCGGAATTCGCATTGTTTTTAAATCTCATCTTTAGAATTCCGCTCTCGCAACTTCGCATCCAACTTGTTTTTCTTCTCGATTCGATATTTTTCGCTTCGGAATTGAATGGCGTAATTAACTCGATGATGCTATTCTAGATCGCCGAATAAATTTCCATGGGATTCAGAGATGCGAAGGAAGGCACAGGTGTGTTCGCCAACTGCTGGGGTTGTTTAGTTCCTTTCTCTGCGCTCAAGTACGATTATTGTCGCAATTTTGTATGCCATTATCTTTCTGCACACGTAGCTGTTTTACTGATATAGAACGTCTTGCCGGCGATGGATGCAATTATTTCTTTCTGTTTCGTTTTATTCTAATGCGCTGGGGCTCTTTGTATCGCGCCAATAATGTGTGCCTGCCCTGTTTACTAATAAGAGGACAGATAAGATGGACGCCAGTCGTATATATCGAATTCAATTAAACGCGACGATAAACTTTTTTTTTTTTAATTAAGTGGAGAAGTTCTTTAATTATTGTTGTTTGATGGCGACTTCAGAACTTAAACACAGTATTCTTCAAATTAAAACATAATGTAAAACTAGAAATTAACGAAAATTATTATAATCTCCATCGTAGTGCAGACGTGCATTTTTATAACGGTAATTACTTCCCATGCTTTCAATCTATTTTATGTTGGAATTCGTAGACTGTCATGACTCGTCATGACTCGTGAGAGTCATAATGGCCTTAAGTTAAATTTTTATCGGCCTGGAGTCTGTGTTTCTTATCCGCACTATCGTCGACAACTGCATTTCACAATTCTTCGAGGGAATTAAATTGATTGTTTATCTTATGTCGAGGCAAGTTTGTAAAGCTCTAACTTACTATCATTCGGGAGTATACAGGATGGATTCTTCAATTAAAAATCAAATTGAGATGTGATTAGAAAGTAACGAACATGTTCACCGAAAGAAACCTTGTTTGCCTCGATTCAATTAGTGTGGTATGGTGAAAACGTCGTTTTTTTCCGATTTGCTCTGAATTTTATTATTAAGAAACATTCCATTTGTCATCGTAAAGCAAAGAATTAAAGCAGTTTTTGCCCTCTCGCTCTCTGCGTTTCTTTTACGATCGGAATCAATGAAGCATACCAAATCGAAAACCATGTCTCTCCTAGCGTTCGCATTCGCTCTGTACTACTACTACTACTAATAACATCAAGTCACAAACCTATACTTACGTACCTACAATTACGGCACAGCCAAAACCCGACTCTCCGGGTCTGCCTGTATATGGCGTCCGATTTCGAAACGAAACACACAATAATTGGATATTTTAATAGATCATTACGGCGAACCTTGGTGTGGGTGATTGACGGCGGGTGAATGTTATATGAAGAACCTACATATTCGGTCGATTACCTCCGCTTTTCGCTGACGGCTATCCTCAAGACACGATCGTAACACTCAACACGACCAAGCCCCGCCGAGAAAATATTAGATGGACCAAGAAGAGGAAGGAACACAAAGGCTTCTTTCACTCTTGAGAAATCCAGAACTCGTCAGGCACGCAGCTTGGTAATCTTCTATATACAGGGCCTTCATAAGTCCTGCCTGGTACAAGTCTCGGTTTGATAGAGAACTCATATTTCCACGAAGCCAAATGAAAATTATCTGCGTGATTTACGCTCGGAATATAATTGAAGTTAAGTACGCGCACCGTAATTATTGCATTATGACATTTAACGATCTTGTTAAGGTATTCATAAGTTGCACACGGCGATAAATTATCGCCGTTCTTTACGCCATCCGCCGCAAACACCATCAATTAATGGGTTTAACGAGCTAATGTTAACCGCCGATCATTAATGAACGTAATAGCAGGCGATTATACCAATTATGAAATTTAAGAAAATACGTAAATTGTAAGAAACTGTGCGTGCAGGAGGAGCGTTGCTGCTCCACTTTCCTCGATTTGATGATGATTCTCAGTGGTCAAAACTTGTAGGTACGCTACTGGTACTTGTTATGTTCGGAATTGTTGACTAATCATCTGATTCTTTAGTGATTCCCTTGCAATACATACTTGCTCTGTCTTCTTTTTATTGGAGCAGTTCATGTGTACAATACATACTTGCTCTGTCTTCTTTCTATTGAAGCAGTTCATGTGAACTACAGGTTTTTGCGAGCTAAGATTTCGACGGTTAGCTTAATTGGCTTGGCCTCGACCTTGATTGAGCCTTTGACGTTAATGGCTTTCTCTTACGTCAGATTGATACCTGTTGGTCCCTGCTTATGTCACGTTGGTTTTGATTCGTGCAAACCCTCAACTTAATTTAAAACCCACAGGAATCTGGATTTTTACACGAGCTACCTGAACACTGACGTTCAGAATTTAAAAAGATGCACAGAGAGTTACAATGTAACAACAAATCTAAAAGAATTTTTGCCGCATTTAATAAACTGCTCGTAATTAATACCTGCGAAGCATCCGATTTTATCAGCGACGACAATACAAAGCGCCCATTAACAATTCCAATTTGAAATGACAACTCTGTAATGTAACTCAACAATGTAGCCGAAGCAGCAGCAACAATGGTCAATATGGTGGTGAGCCTCTGTATAACATCTGAAGATGACTGCGAAGACTACTTCTTTGCTTTAAGTATAATTATTTGTAATATAGTATCAGAATTTTGATTTTTTTTTTGAAAAATGAGGTTGACATAATGTTGCGGCCCAAATTGATGATAGATACGCTTTGTAAGTATGTAGCAGAGGATGATGATGATGATGTTGATAATGATGACGCATAAGCGTAAGTAAGTAAGAAACGGGATGGACAGGTGAACTCGATGAAGCGAACGAACCGGTTCTTTCAGCGGCGGCGGCGGCGGCGGCGCTGTTGCTCTGTTCTTTATCAGCCCCCTGCTAATAAGGAGGCCCAAGCCGACCGAAGAGGAGGAGGAGGAGGAAGAGGAAAGTGGCCGCGTTCCGTTTATTTCAATCACATGTAGATGCGACAATTAGAACGGGAAAAGAAAGAATTCGCCGGTGCCGACCTGTTACGTATACATGCGTTTAAGGAGCGACCGAAGAGGCCGCAATAAAAAATGCGTCGAGAGTTACTGTAATTGCTGTTGGTATTCGTGTTCATTGTTGTAATACTAGGAATACTATTGTGCGGTTGTTGCATTTAATTAAACGCTCATTCGTATTCAATCGGACGGGTTCTCAAGGTATTTTTCGTGTATGTCGTATGTACGCGAACATACTCGATGAATACGTCGAATATGTAAAAGAAAAACAAACACTTCAATTCGAGATGAAAATGGCGTTTCGCTCGAATCGAGATGTTTTTCTTTTCTTTTATTCTCAGAATCAAAATTGGCTAAAGTCTAACTGAACGTCCTGGATGACAGGAAACGCGTCCAGGTGCACGAACGCTTACCATACGAGTCGAAGAAGCGCCGCCGCCCTTGTTTAAAAGCCAAATGGCCAACGCTGTATATTCCCGGCGGCGTATAATTTTTTTTTCACCCGAAAAAAAAAATTTAATCCACAGTTACTTTACACGACAGTCTGAGCTATCAATTATCTTCAAGCAGAGATTATTAAATTCTTAAGGTCCGAGTTGTGTCTGTCGCATTTCCACATCGCAGCACAGCAATAATCAATCAATCAGTTAATTAAAGTGATAAATTGTACAAGGAACAGAGCTGTGCTTATTAATTATTATTGCTGATCGTAATCTGTTAAATCCAAGCCAGCGATTCCGGACGAAGCAAAGCAAAACAATAAGGCAGGAAAAGACAAGAAGTCGCTCTTTATTATTACTTGTTGCCTTGTTGAAAGATAATGTGGATTTTAAGGCATTTGCAGTTGGAAATAATCTGATGATCAAATCAGTTTCTGCGTTGTATGCTTTTTACGCCACGAATGTACTGTCTACTTCTTCCGCGGCTCCGATGCATCTAAATTACTATTGAGGGGGAAGGAAAGGGGTGCTATGCGGGTTCAGAAATGGACTAATACAGTCCAAAAATTTAAATACATTTAGTTTTAGATAATAATACATTTTTTTGAGCTCGCCCCGCTGCGCTCAAGAACCTACGGTTTAACTTGATAATTTCGTTGTCCTGTTCGCGCCCCGCTGCGCTCAAGGACTTCGGGTTTAACTTAATAATTTCGTTTTAGAACATCCATGGTAAGAATGCGTAGTAAACTAAGCGGAATCATTAAGGCACTGTCGCGATCATAACATTTATAAATCGGATGCAAATTCGATTCAATTTCTTAGGCATTTTCGAATACGCTGCGTGTGTTATTATTATTATAGTAATCATGTCACTAACAAGAGATTTATGTTGGTCGGTGTCGTAATAGACAAGGTGCCTTGTACGTATACATACGTATAATCTCAATGATTATTCCAACAAGAGCAAAGTGATTCGAGCTAATTTGCTGCGCTTTAATTAAGTTTTTATCGGTGGATTCGCCTTCGACTTCCTCAACTAATCTCTCATTACAACACACATACCAGAAATTAGTTACTTCTTCTTCTTCGTTTTCTTCGGCGGTGCGGCGGGCGGAGGAAAAATTTTAAAGCGTAATTTCCTGCGTCCATGGTGGAAAACTCGTTTTTCGTATTATAATACCCACTGTTATTATTATTATTATTATGACCATCAAGAGTTTTCAGAGTTTTTTTTTTTCGTTCTTGTTGTGGAAGCCGAGCTGTTAATGTCGCGGCAATTTAGGAGGAGTCGCAATTAAGGCCTCGATAAGTGCAGCAAGTATGCAAGGCGCGATTGAATATTCATGTACGGTCGATTACGGCCTCTGATACAATTGTATTTATTGAAATGCCATAAACTGCAATCAGGCCATTAAATTATACCGCACTTAAAATTAGATTTACATCAGCGTTGTGTTATTTTCGGCCTTGCCCGGTGCGTCTTATTCTTCTTCTTGCGGTTTCAATTTGCCAATTCGGCCTTGATCTTTCTCGCCTCTGCCTGGGGTTCAGATCGAAAATGAAGAGGAGAAAATTGGCGGCAGAAAAGGCCTTGAAGAATTGTTAGGATTTATTTAATTAAATTTTCTAAATTTGCTGTGAGGTAACTTCTTATTAGTCTACGGACGCCGCGATTTTAACTAATTTTGCGAGGTAACTTCTTATTATGGTGTTGGCTAGATTTTTTTGTTTAAATTTTATAGACAAACAATACTATCTGAGGACGGAGTTACAATAAACATTCACTCACCATTCCTGTTCTTTCTTTCTTTCTTTCTCGTTTCCCTGACCACAACAGGCACTGAGGGTAAACGTCTTAGTTTCCGGGCATCGCATTCCAATTCGATAAGGACCGTGCAAATTATAAGTAACCCTTTACGAGTATCTATTCAGTAAAATGGAACAATCCACTTACCGGAGCCGTTTTCCCGGCCCCACCTGCCCGAGCGGCGAATCTAGAAGCTGTAGCTCCCTCATGGTGATAATGGACACTGGGGAAGTCATCCTCGCACGTTGACTTCTTATCTTCGCATGCATTACCCCCCACATTCACCTGTGGATACAAAACCTACTCCTCCTGATGGATATTGGCATACCTTGGCCCCCGAGCATACGTTCTCAGGATCAGTTGATGTCATCGACTGCGTAAGTGTCTAGCACCACTCCCTACCGGTCCAATGACATCATCATGTTAGACCTTTCTGGATAGCTCAATGCCATCACCTGGTCAGGAATGCAATCAACCGAATTCCCACTCACAAAGAATGCAGAATACAGCTAATTGCTTTGCCGGTACCGTGCTCTTCATCGGTGCTGGTTGCACACCGCGGCAAGAGCCCCGACACCGTATGCTGGGCACGGTAGCATTCTCTGTCCAACGTCCCCGGATCGCGTCCCGGACAATATTCAGCTACCAGAATACTTCCGCATAACTCATGACTCATGACCCTCAAACCGCATTGCCAATCGTGGGAATGTACCGCCCTAACACTTCTGCCAGAACAAGGTCATATTCTGCAGACACCCTCTAGTTTATGCCCGGCCCCACACCGCGGCCACCACATACAACACATCTCTAATAAATCATCGCGTCCTCAGGGCTAATATTTCGTGGACAGCCCTCATCAAATATCCACTACACATTTTAACCACCTTCGCGAGCCCCGATTATTCCACTTTCACCTACCGCGCTAACCCTCGGGAGACTGCCGTTCCTCTTCCGTTTTCTTTGCTGCTCAGACTAAACACGCCTCCATATCATATTGCCAAACTAATAACGTAAACAAACATGCTAGTGCTTCAGAGATATTCCGAGAATGCATAAACTTTCTTAAATTCTAAACTTGTAAAATAAATAACTACAACAAGCGCAACACTTGTTAGAGACTTCGAACGCCGATTTTAATTAATTGTAAGCCAGGAAGCAGCCGCGCGATGTCGCGGCGGTTTTGTGAAGATCAGACTCTAGCCTGGTAAATTGTTTACTCCGTTTATACTATAATTAACTTTTCCACAAAAGCAAGCTCGTCAAGTAGCTCGAGTAGAATTATTATTTCCAGGCGGCGCTCTTGTATAAATCTACGACGACGAGGCTTATTGTAAGATAATGCTGAACAAGAATAGAACGGCTGCCTCTATTAACCGTACATAACGGATGAGAGCCGCCGCGGCTTGATAAGCACCACCGAAAAGGCATTAAAATATTTCCTTAAATACAACAACCGAAAAACTAATGGGTCCTTGATTCGTGATGATTATTACAAGCCAGCCAGCCAACTATAATTACAAATTAATAGCCGGGTTGCCTTAACCGTAGTTTATTCGGTTACGTTATAAACATCGCCGTGGCTTTTCCTTAAGGTGTTGTCAGCACTGGTAATTTATGTAATTATTGAGTCGATTATATGAGTTGATTGCATTTGGAGATTTTTGATTGCATCCTGGATTTTTAAAACGCGCGCCGCCGCCGCCGCCGCCTTGGGTATTGAAAAGCGTTTTATGTGCTGTGTGTTTAATAACTTAATAACTTTAGGGAGATTATTGTGTAATTATTTATTGCCTGTATGTTGAATCATTCCCCCCCCCCCCCGGCTGACTCTGGTAAAAATTCTACTAAATGTTCATCCAATCTAAGCTGAGCATTGATGCTTGCATACCTACAATTTCTATTTATTTACAGATTCTGTAAATTGCTCTTTTAAGTTTCAACTTTCCATTTTGCTAGAATAAAGACAGGAGATGAACACACAGAGAGAGAGAGTTGTTTATACATATTTATTGTTATGTAACGTCTCTCGTTTTGAAATATGCTGTTTTAACTTACAATGCAACAAGCATTTTTATGCCCGGCGTAGAATATAATGCGACGCACATATAGAAGAGAAGAAACATTTGGATTTTCCAGTCTCACAATCCGTCATGTCGGAGTAATGGCCCCTTACATGAGATTCGAATAAAGGCCGGACTTGCACTCGTTCGTCGCGCGCTCTATTATTATTCAGACGACATCTCCGACGACAGAGAGGGCATTAACGAACCAATTTTAGAAGCGGGCGCTTTCTCCGGAATTCTGGACTTTTTTGTGTGTGGAAGGAACAAGCCGACGCCGACGAACTCTCTGAAAAGCGCCTTCCTTTCTTATTTAGTTATTACCGGGGCCGAGAGAAAGAAAGAGAGAACCGGCTCGAATTTTAATGCCGCGGAAAATGTTATTTATGACCTCTTGGCGTGCTGTATTAGTGCTGAAGCGAACAAATATTTAATACAACAGGAGGGAATGATTTATTGATTTTAAATGCTGTACGTCGCTCACGTATAACTCGAGATTTCTGCTGAATAATTCTGTATAAGTGTGCTGTATTAAGTAAATAAATACAGGACATTAATTCGTTCTATTTGAAACATTAAATTGAAAATAATTTGCTTAGTATATCCAATGGCCAAAACTCTTAAGAAACACCGAAACACCCGGCGGTGACGTCGACGATTCGATTTTCGTTATGACGTCGCTCGGAAACTTTTTTGTTTTGTTTCACGTATAAGCACAGCCGCGAGTAATACATTTTGATCGTCACTGATTGATCATTATCAATCAAATGTTGACACTGAACTTGTGTCTTATTAAAAATAATGAGATTGATGACTTAAGTTTGAATACCAGAAGTAGTTTCCACAATATTTATTTATTTTCGACACTTTCTATTGGTTTCTTGCATCCTTGTGATTCTAAATGAATTCTTATTATTATTTTTTTTTATAAATACTGCTGTTCTGTGAGTTGTTTTCTGAAAGACATCAACCTGCGCTGTTTCCTCCTCCGGTGCAGCGGTATCCGTCCGTCATCCTGCAACGGAATAACACGTCCGGTCCTGAAAAGCGCCTGAAATTCCTGTAAAACACGGGCGTGCGCATTCCGAATGAATGCACGTGGCAGGAACCGTTCCTCTTCGCATCTTACTTTCAGTTCGACCCGGTACGTTCGTGTGTTCGTACGGTTGTTGAACTTCTTGCGACGAACACAATCGGAAGACGTTTTTGTACCCTCGTCTTGTAACTTCTTCTCGGTCGTCGTCGGCGATAATTGTGCTTTGTTCGCGTCGATGTTGCTGTTGCGGGCCGGCGGATTTTTACCGGCTTTTCCGCGTTTGCTAACGACGATGATGATGACGAAGAGGAATCCCAATTGGAAGTAAGTGCCGTTTCACGAAGGAAGAACCAGAAGATCGGGGCGTGCTTGTGCTCTCTTAAGATCATGTGAAACAAATCGACATATTCACACACGGTAAAGTTGGCGTGCTTGTGTTAAGTTAATTTGTGTTGTTTGACTTTGCATGTTGATGTTTTTTTTTCTTGTTTTGGTGAAACCAGTGATGAGAATTTTCGGGAAACCCCCTAATAACGGTACGCAACTGAAAATATTACACAATCCGATAAAAATATAATTTGAAACTGCTAAGGTAGAACATGCATATAACTGATACTTTATGGCAAGGTACGATAATGATCTGCCTAATTGGATTTGCGAGAAGATGAAACACAAAATTTATAATAACTTACGTATTGCATTTAAACGAATCGAAACTTCGTTAGTATTAGATAAAGATAAATAAATAAACCGATTTTAAAGTGTTAGGCTTATGTGACACCATCTATTATCAAAATCTCGTACGAAATGAGAGTAACAGTCTATCACGGTAAACGTTCATTGGTCTTCATTGGTACGGGCCTTAATTATATTTAAAAAAATTTGGTCACTGAGATACTGGCTGTTTTATAAGTGCGCTCCCAAAACTATATTCGTTAAGACATTCCAGACGTTACGTGTCACATTTAGTTTGAAAATAAATTCGTCAAAGGTGATTCAAAAAGAATGCGTGCTTAGCATAAACGCTTCTCATTCTCAATTGGACTTTATGTATGTGTTGTCCTTGTATTGACTTGTAACATTTTGTTATAACTAAGCAAAATTCGTGGAATTAAATTTATGACCTTAATTAAATTTAATGCCCACTTACAAGTAAACGGGGAAGTACTCAACAAAGTGCTAGTAATTTTTGTTATTACAAGAATGATTTCGACAACAAAAAAAAAACCTTCTCGGGCGTGTTCACAAAGCACACAAAACTAATTTTGCAATAACCTATTTCACCAGGTCGTTTACACAGAATAAAAACATTAAAGGGCCCAAGACTGGGCCCTGCGCTACTCCTACGACGAAAACATACTTATCATCGGATATGCTCGGATTCTTTATACTTAATAAAAATGAAAGTCTTCGATTTAGGATACTGTTTCTGATTCCTAATTCGAATATGTTTGAACTAAACTTCTGTGATTATTTTTGGTTCAATTTTAATAAGGGTGCGGGTGGTCACCGAAGTCAACCTAATTCATTGATTCGTCTAATGCGTACGCCAAGACGTTCATTTCGGTTTAAAAATAATCGACGTCTATAATGAACGAAACGTGGGAAATAAGAGCCGACGAATAATATTCAAGCGAAAGCAGATGAGGAAGGAGACAGGAGAAGGCTGCTGGAAAGAGTGCGTTTGAGGAAAAATCGATTAGCAGGAGGCCATCAAAACAAAAGAAACAACAGAAAAAATTGAATTGCCGGGGTGGATAATTAAAAATAACGCAGGAATAAATCAGAAGTTAAGGAAAAAGGTAGGAAATTGCAAGAAACTGGATCGCCAGAATGGATAATTAAAAATATCACCGAAGGAATTCAGAAGAAAAAAAAAACACAAGGTAAGATTAAGATGAAAACGAGAAAAGCTGGAAAGGAACTGCAAACAGAAAGGCGCGGCGATACTGAAGAAAAGGGGAAGTAGAGAAGAAGGATTGGAAAAGGCATCTTTTAACGAAGCGATTACAAACGATTGTACCACCTGGATTTGAAATATCACGTGAGGCAACGAAAAAGTGAGGAAAAACAGAACACCAGGAAAGAGATGAAGAGATGAATGCGACTGAAGATAACAAAGAAAAAGATTTGAAACCTTTAGGAAATAAAGTAAAATGATGAAAAGCACGATATTTCCTTAAATTGAAGTAGATATGGTTATGAGCAAAGAAAACGAGTCAAAGTTTTTAGCGATTCGAAAAAGAAAAGTAGAATGGAAAAACAGATAGAGAAGGTTTGCATCTCATAACAATCGTTTTTATTCAAAAATTGTCGCGGGTGTTTAACATTCGCTTTATTTTTGAGCATGAAGCGTCAGCCTGTTTCCATTTGTCCATCTTTTCTCCTAATTTCTGAATTGTAGTGGCAGGGTTCACGTTTGATCCATTGTCGTTGTGCATTTAAAAAGTAGAAAAGTGGATTTTTTCCTGCGATGGATTGGGTTGGGTTGGCACTTTATCTTATCTTTACAAAGCACGTTTAGAGCTTGTCCCCATCCTTGAACGATGATGATTTTAAGGATGGGGACAAGCTCTAAACGTGCTTTGTAAAGATACGATGAAGTGCCAACCTTTACAAAGCACGTTTAAAGTTTCTGCCCATTCTCCAAATCATGTCAAGGACTGCACTCATCTTCTTAAGTCAAAACAAGATCCTCCCCTATCCAAACGTTGACTTTTTGAACAGGAAGCGTCAGCCTGTTTCCATTTTTCCATCTTTTCTCCTAGTTTATGGATTGTAGCGGCAGGGTTCACGTTTGATCCATTGGCGTTGTACATTTAAAAAGTAGAAAAGTGGATTTTTTTCCTGCTATGGATTGGGTTGGGTTGGCACTTTATCTTATCTTTACAAAGCACGTTTAGAGCTTGTCCCCATCCTTGAACGATGATGATTTTAAGGATGGGGACAAGCTCTAAACGTGCTTTGTAAAGATACGATGAAGTGCCAACCTTTACAAAGCACGCTTAAAGCTTCTACCCATTCTCCAAATCATGTCAAGGACTGCACTCATCTTCTTAAGTCAAAACAAGATCCTCCCCTATCTAAACGTTGACTCCTTTCTTCCCCTTTTAGATTCGCCAACTCATCCCCGGTGTTTCATGACCGTCTCCGTAATTTTTTTTTTCTTGATGGCTAAACCGCGGACCAACGACGTCCTCCATCACTTGAATGAATCACTTTGTTATTTGGTTGATGTATTACCTATTATACGCACATGACTTCTGTTTCTGTATACAAAAAGTCACATCCACAACGTAGCTGAGCGAACGGTTTGTGACAACTGAGCATGATTTATAGGTAAGTGAGGGATTAGCAGTTCACAGTTGGCAAGGCAAACACTTTGTTGAAAACCGATAATAAATGAAGATCAGAAAGCTTTGTACAGTTGGTTTCAGAAAAATCGAGTGCACACCGATGGCAAGAGTGCGAAACATCACAATTTTTCGACGATGTGAACCCGCCTTCCTCAAATTATGAAGTCTTATTTTTCAAATTGATTGTATTTCACAAAAAGAAAAGTATCTGTCACGTTGACATCGAACGAATTAAACCAGAAAAAATTAACTGTACTCGATTTGTTTCAGATCGTCAAACTGTGGAATGTCAATTAAGTATAATTTGTTAATCCCATTATTTTTAAGACAATCATCATATAATTACACGTAATTAACGTGTGTTGATATTCAAAAGAGAGAAAAAAAGAAAGAAAGGTGCTAGTTTTAATGAGTTTTCAGTTTTATCATTAATCTTCAAGGTCGTCATGATTCGCACGACAGGTATTTCCTTACAAAGCGAGTAGTCATCTTTGCGATAATTGAAATCCATCCACTACATCCAGCCGTGCAGGTTCAAAACCATCGAACTATTCGCTGCAAAAAGCGCAAAAGCAAAACAAACAAAAAATAAGCGGATTTGCCGTTAAGTTGTTAGAAACAGGATTAGCGGAGGAATACCTCTCCGTATCATTCACGGTGTCAGGAGCCATAAAACATTCCTGGCGAGACATACACACTTAAGTAGTATACAGTTAAGGCGAAAGCGTTTCGCACATGGCGAAAACACCATCACCTCCTGCGGGAAATCACCATGGACCATTATGATCATCTTGTAATCGCTGTTTCGTAATGCTTGCGCTTGTTCCCACTCGATTACCTTCCGGTTTTAAATAAGAGAAACTATTATTTTTTCTTGCTGACTCTGCTTTGCGAGTTGCATGGTGCGATTGATTTATGGCTTCGAGTGGCCTTAATTTCCTGGGTTGTTTGCTTTCTATGGTTTCTTAAATCGGAGTTTCTGATAGTATCATCACAGACACACGGGTTTTAAGGGGTGTCTTGCGATTTTCTCTTTAATTCACAAACAAGAGATGGCGCAGCGAGTGTATGCTTGCAGTATCGAAGAGGCGGCACGTAATTTATATTTACATAGCAACCGCTTAGTTTTTATATTCAGTTGGATTACCTGATGGGCAGTGGCTTTAGGGACTACAATTTTGAGCATGGTGGTTTGGGTACGGGATTCGGCATCTGGATTATATTATGCACTTAGGTGTCACATAAACCAAGAATATTTTCTCGTTATATTCAATAAAATTTAGTACATATGATTTAATAAGACAAATTTTAAAAATTATGTTTTAAAAATATTGTGGCACAATTTTTCTTAAATAATTTAAAGAATATTTTTTTTATAAAGAAAAATTTATTATAATTACAGCCTATACAGTGTGAATAAAAAGTAAGGAATATCGATGGGTCGAACCTTTTTTTTTTCTTTTTTCGTAGCTCACAGTCAAAGACTTAAAAGTTAGTGATATTTTTTTAAATTTTGTAAAGGCCGTTTTCATAATCAGACTTTAAGGAAGCTTTAATTTAAAGTCACTTTAAAAATAGGGAAACAAATGTTTTTTTTTTTTTAGGTTAAAGTAACTTTAAATTTAATGAAAAAAATTTATTGCAGCCTCTGTACAGCTGTTTCAGCCCTGCTTGGGGCTTCGTCAAGCATGGCCGCCTTGCATGGGGGACTTATTAGGAGCAAATCCGCTTCAATTTGTCTATCCTACTGCAATGTCAGGTCAAAAAGCGATCATAGAATGTCGCTGTTTTATCTATTTAAATTTAATGTCCTATTATGATGAAATCAGTCCTAAATTTTATAAATGGCACATGTGGCACATACACATTGGAAGGAAGGACCATCATCTAGGTACTGTTTTTCTAAACACTTCCTTTTTTTTCTAGCCAGAACAGAGCGGCGTGATCATTTAGGTCTCTGATTATAGGATTTATTTATGATTCCTCTTTCTGTTTTAATTTTCATTTCTAAAACGCTCAAATGTTAACTTCTTTCGTAGCACTTGTCTACCACTAACACAACCGTAAGGAACTGAAACGCGTAAAGAACAGATAATTACCCATTAGTAGTGTGAAAAAAGATAGATCCCAAGCAGACCTCCCCCAGTTTTAAAATATCTGATAATGAACTTTAAACGAACCTAGAACGAACCGAAATTCTAGCGACATCTATGAATCTTCCGGTATACTGCAGTTTATATGTATTTAAATACAAAGAATAGTTTTGGGGGTTTAATTTCAAAAATATATAATTTATGGAAGTTATTTTAATTGTTAATAATACTTTGGCACCTTCTCTTGCTATTAAAGTCAGATCATCCTCTCTAAATGTATATTAACCGAGTTATGGACATCAAAAAGTAACACGTTTATGTAGTTAGGGAAATAAAAATTTATAACAATAAAACTGTATATCATACCATAACAAAACTTTCTTATTTTAATATCTAAGGTATTTAGCGCGTGCATACAAATTGTGAATACATTCTGATTATTAATTCGCAAGATTAACTCACAAAACGAATAGTATATATAATTTTTAGGCGCAAGACCACCCTTAATCAGTGGCGTAGCTGAAAGTCAAGTCGTCGGGTTACAAAATTTTTTCTGACGCTATACTATACCGATTCCACCACATAAAGTAGGCACACCCGAGCGCTCACGAGGCAAACGCGATGACGATTTAAATGGAGTGGTTTCATCTGTATATAAGAGTATAATCATTTGAGACAGTGTTTGCAATTTCCATGAGAGGCAAGCCCATTAGTCACCTTCTTCGTAACGGATTTGTTTCAAAATCGAATTAACAATCCGTGCATTCCACCATGTCTAATTAACTTCCATCGAACGGTGCGCATTCATTTCCAAACAACGCATATACCATGAGGAATCCGGTGTACGATACAATGATTTATCAGCGCGTTAATGAATTTAGGAGATAAGCGAAGCCCGGTGATCATTTCTTTAGTAATAATAATAATAATGATGAGAGAAACTTGTTCTGACTCAGCCGTCACATCACTCTCTCGGGCTTTGCCTGCGCATAAAACTCCTCTCCAAATAAATTTTAATTAAAGAAGGAAATTAGCCGTTTATTAACGAACGCACTGTGGTATGTAAATGCTTACGAACGCGCTTGTAAATCGCCTATTAATAAACCGTTTAAAATTTTAATGCGCTTCGTCGTCTTCTCCTTTTGGAAGAAGAAAAAGAAAAGCTCAAACGCATTCATTCAAATATCCACCTATAGAGAGGAAAAAAAAAGATTGCATGTTGTTCCATTATAAATAACTTTTGGAATAGATAGGCATTAATTCGAATGATGATAAAAATGGTATGCATACGGCTTTCGACGATTTATGCCCCCCGCGGAACATTAATCTCTTTCGTTGCGACTTGCTAGTTTCTACAGAAACAAGAATTTTTTTTATATTTCAGTATAGGTACCTATTTGAAGAAATCGTTCATTTATTTTACTCTTACAAATGTAAGACCGGCCGCAAAATTATCAAAACATTTTCTTTTCATTATTATAAAAACATATTAATGCGTATATTTAAATATAATTAATCAAACGCTCACCCTTTCCTTCGGCTACTGGGAACCTTCCGCCACCGTCATCGCCCAATGACACATTGCGTTCATGCAACAATAACATGTGTTTACAATCATATGTCAAGAGTCAACAGTTATTTACTCACCGGGGACCCCCGGTCCCCAAGGCCACAACGGTCTGCACTTGCTCCACCGACCCTTGAGGTCTATTTATAACTCACACTCGTGCCTCTACCATATCTCCTAATGGTACAAACCTTGGGCCTTCCCAAACTCATTTCTGTTGCTCTCTCATATGTTCCAATTCTCTAAAATATTATTTCCACAAGCACACTCTACATGCACCGCAGATAGCCTCACTTAGGTACATGCAAACACGCTCTACCCCACGTCTTGGTACTATCCGACCCGTAGATTCTCTACCACCAATCTACTCTTCCACCAGGTGGTGTGGCATCTCACCACCGGCCTCCACCTGGCACGTAAGGCTGGTGACAATTCCTCAGGGCCGCCCGCTACATCGGGTCACCTTGGGATCACCTTGGACCGTGAACAGTACGTCGTTCACTCTCGGCTGCGTTTTTAAACCCTGTTAGTACGATCCCCCTTCGGGGATGGCTACTCATGCAATGATGTCCCCAAGGTCCCCGACGTCCCAGACATCCCGCAACCACCCCCGCCAACATAGTCCAACTAGTCAGCGGTCAAGTGATGTAGCACCTGCCACGCCTTGCCGAGCCTAAACCCAGGGGAATCGCTCATTCATACCAAGCAAGAAGTAGATCAAGCTAATTCTCTACATATCATGCAATTTGCTATAATATACAACTTATCTCTAAAGCGTACTGCATCTCTCCGGTGTGGCGCACAATATTTCCTAAACACGCCCTGTATGTACGGACCCTGTATATAATACACGCCGACTATAATCGTACGCAAACATCGCATACCCCGAGCCGCGAGCCGCGAGATTGGCCAATAACGCGCTTGCCGTGTAACAATAATTATTCCGCACGTTTTATATATTATTAATTATTAATACCCCAAATACTTATTAGCGTGTGCATCGTTTAACAGCATATCAACCACTGCCCCGGCCCTTGGACGAAGCTATGTCGCCCCGACCGATTTTGTTTATTATTTACGTTTCTCAAATGCCATCTCGCATTCCAACCGTCTGGGCTTATATTCGATGCATTTTAGGCGAAACTGTAATTTCTTAAATTATAGATCCTTTTTATTTTTTTTTACTTAATAACAATATATCTAACACAAAGTATATTACTATACTTTGTTAGAGTAAAATAAATGAAACGGCAAAGCAATGAAGTGCGCCGCTAGGAAAAATGGTGGTGCCAAATCGAATGCAGATGAACGCAATAAAAATTTCGGTTTTCAATGCGTGTTAAAGATTTTCATGATGATTCTTCACTCAATCGGCCTGATTTGCTCTGATTTGCTTAAGTATATTGTTATACTTATACTGATTTGCTTAAGTATATTATTATACTTAAGCAAGTCAGAACAAATCAGGCCGATTGAGGGGATCATCATGAAAATCTTTAACACATATTGAAAACCGAAATTTTTATTGCGTTCATCTGCATTCGATTTGGCACCACCATTTTTCCTAGCGGCGCACTTCAGTGCTTTGCCGTTTCATTCGAATTCGGGCCTTGGCAGTTTTAATTATCATCAGAAATGCAAGAGGAAGTTAATAAAACAGATTTTCTGTGCGTCTACCTCTTGTTAACTCACCGTGAAATATTCTCTTGCGATTTTATGCGTTTATGACACGAGAATTATTTTATATTCGATGATAAACTCGCAATTTATTGCGTTTTGTATTGAATGTTTACGTCCAGTCGACAATTGTCCGGTTTATTGATTTTACTATCACGACGTGTACGTACACAGGGTCTCCTCGAACGTTAAATGGTCAACCGTTTGTGTTCATCTCCCGTTTTATTATTTTCAGCGTCGTAAACGTCAGTCAACGAAATTAATTTTTCGTAAAACCTGCGTTGATTCCAAATTTAGAAACTGTACAAAAAATAAAATAAAATAAAAATTAATTTCCGTATGGTACAGGACGAGCAAAAATATGTTGCTATGAATACGTGTGAAGTTGCTGCTAATACGCAAGTGTAAATTAACAAAGCTGCAACTTCGCACGTATCAATTATTTTTGCTTGCACTGTATGTACGTATATCTCGCTTGAAGTGAAATTAATAATTCGCTGGGAAATTTCGATGGTGTTAAAGTATCGATCTCCGTGCGGCCGTCCGTCCGTCCTATCGCGTAAAACTGCACTGCTCAGTAAATAAATTTCGTGGGTGAATACCCGCAAAATGACACCGGATGACCATAATGTCGCTGTAAATATCTGGCGTAATCCGATATGACCGTGGAACCGCACAGATAATTTTAAACGTTCTGACCGCGTTTAAGGTAATTCGCCGTTATTATTAATTACAATGGGCCGTTTTGCGGGGGCGGCGAATTAATAATATCTCGAGGACCGGGCGGTCCGCTTGCCTGGCTTAGCCGAAAATCGCCGCCGCCGATTGCATAAACAGATGATTTTGCGAAAATTTTACGGCTTATGGCGGCGAGGCCGGCGGCTCGTAACGTATAAAATAAATACAAAACCGGATTACACACGCAATAAATTGTTAATTTCCGCTCGTAATTGGATGGCGTGCATTTCCCAATAAATTTATTAAAATCAACTAATTGCAGATTTATGAAAATAATAGAGATTATAACGTGCGTTCAAATACCCTTCACGTTTGGAATTGGCTACGGTTCGGCAAAAGATTAAACAGTTCTCTCTCGCGCTTGTAAGGTATTAGCTTAGGTATTTATTTACTTCAGGAAAAAAAAATCGTTGCTCCCCCTATCGTCTGAGAGCAGTTAACTAACACTTAACTTAGTTTGACGTTTATTTTTGTTCGTACGTAAAGGCATACCATGCTAGCTCAAGTAATTACCAACTCCAAACTCTTTTTGTTATACCTACTGCACGTAACAAGACTTTTCCTCTAGCAATCGATGTGTCTGTCAGGTCCACAAATAAAAGCAATCGATGGATTGAATTCAATTTAAAATTGAATTTACTCGATTGATTCTCGTGGTACTGCGAGGTTTACTCTCGTAATATAAACGCTGTGGCACGATGGGATTTCAAATTTAGCCACTTAATTGCAGTTAATTCCAAAAAAATACACTCCTAGTACAAAAGCCGATCGCTGCAATGCAGATTGTCGATCGGACAAAATGTTATCTGTGTTAACTCAGTGCGCTATTGATCTCCATTTTTTTTTTGGTGAAAGCGTTCGGCGTTTAAAGGGATTTAAATTCGTTCTCATTGTCATTCATAACGTGCGCAGATTTCCATTCCATTTTCAGTTCTGCGTTACATTGATTGCTGATTTGCATTCATTTTTACTGCCGCATATTTTATTTTAAAAGGCGAAAAACAAGGCCGACAAAAGATGGAACGCGGGTACAGTTGATGAAAAGATTATGTAGAAACCCTTGTCTTGGATTGTTTTTTCAATTCATTGCTCCAGGGCACTCGTCAACATGTTGACATGTTATAATAACCATAAGAGTGAACCCTAGCGGATGAAATAAATTAAGAAATTAAAGGAACTTCGTCACAACCGATAACATCGTTCAAGATCGGTACTGAAAGCTCTAAGTCACAAAATGTTAAAATCACTTAACTAATTTAGATTTAAGTCAAAAGTCTGCCTAATAATTTAATACGATGGACGAAAATGTCCCGGAAATATTTGCGTTATAATAAAAAAAAAGACGAAATAGAGTAGCAGGCAGGGTACATTACTCAGTCAGCTGTTTAAGATCGTTTACACGTCGATGGTTGCCACAATACTGCGTCAGCCCCACCCTCGGCGAGAGTCTGACTTTCTGCTCCGCCATCCTTCGTAAAAATCGACGCAGGAACGGCAAGCGAACGTTTGGTAACCTCAATGCAGTGATGCAGCCAAATTCATCGCACTTATAATGATGTCCGAAAGAAGAAAATATAACCCTCGTGCCCAGCCTTAAAGATCGTACGAAATACCTTAGAGATTCGACGAATCTCTTCAACCCGTTGAAAAACACCTCAAAGGTCACGTAGAGCTTGTTTCATTCCAGTCAAAATGCTTAGATGAATCTTGTGTAACACAGCTAGAGTCCTATATATTAAGAGAACAGACTTGATGTGTTAGTTTGTATCGGTGTCCAAAATATTCAGAAGTATAACCCGCCAAAAATCGGATCAGTTCCAATCAAGAAAAAGAAAACAAAAAGAAAATGTAACCCTCGCGTCCAGGCTTAAAGATCGTAACTACCAATGTACCAAATACGTCAGTTTCGACGAATCTTTTCAATCCGTTGGCAGCAAGGATGTTTGAAAAATACCTCAAAGGACACGTAGAGCTTGCTTCATTCCAGTCAAACTGCTTAGAGGAATCTTGTGTAACGCAGCTGGAGTCCTTTATATTAAGAATACAGACTTGATGTGTCAGTTTATATCGGTGTCCAAAATATTCGCAAGTGTAACCCGCCAAAAACCGTGTCTGTTCCAATCAGAAAAAAAAAAAAGAAATTGTTACCTTCCCGTCCAGGCTTAAAGATCGTAACTACCAACGTAACAAATACGTCAGATTCGACGAATCTTCTCAATCCGTTGGCACGGATGTTTGAAAAACACCTCAAAGAACATGTAGAGCTTCCTTCATTCCAGTCAAACTACTCAGATGAAGTTTGTAACACAATTTCACAAAAATGAATGAAATACGTGCTTGTTCTGTCGTGCCGCGAAGTAAAGCGGAGCGTGCCAGCGATGGCGGTCGGAATTCGCTTTCGGCCCAATCGAAAAACAGAATGCGGACGGACGTGGTTACATCGGACCAATGAAAAACCTTGATTTCAAACAACAGCACGAAAACGTCGCTTCCAGATAATGTAGCCAAGTTTATAAACAAAGCAAACGTAGTTGCCGAAACATAAAAGATTCACCGTAACAAAGTGACCTTGAAGCTGTACTCTATGTGCTAGATCTTTTTAACTCTTGATCGATAGTCTTCAGTATAAATCAATTCTATAACTGGGCAGTCGTGATCATACTTCGCGTCTTCGGTATATTTATTCTTTGGTCAAAATTTCTTATCAACGTCTAGAATTTATAATGTCGAAGAGTTATTGTCTGTTTCTCAGTCGCTGTAATGGACTATCGCCTTGTTTCAGTTGTTTCTCTAAGACCTCTTCATGTATTAAAAACGAGATCTTTCTTTTTCCTGTCCTTTAGCCTCTAATCTAATAACATTATTATTCTTCCTGAATTGCACTACTTACCTCCAATTAGCTTCAACGTTTTACATTTGTCTGCGTTTTACTTTACCTTTCTGTTTATTAATTGCAACAGTGCGCTGCCTTATTTCCTTTCATCACCATGTTTGATTTTCATCAATAATTAATGAGCTTATTATTTTTTCGATTTATCATTAGTATCAAGGGAATATCAGAATGTTGCAAACTGGTTAATGAATGAGAATCGCCGTATTGATTTGATTGGATTATAGGATTCGTCGCCTTATCAGAATTGATTATTTTTGAATTGAATTGAATTGATTATTTTTGAAGTACGGACATGATAACCTATACCGATAAGCCACAGAAACCAAGAAAAATTTAAAAGATAATGGAATTAAGAAGTCATGAAAGGAATTGGTTTAGCTAATTGGATTTTTTCATTTTTATTAAGAAGTCTAATCGAGTTTAGATGGATTTGACTTGAAATTGATTTGCAAATAAATTTTAATCCAGTTTCCGAACAAAAAAACGCTGTTGAGATGTAAGAGCTTTCTGTCAATCAGTTTAGTTTAGATTGCACACTCATATCCATCACAAAGATGTTTTTTTAAGCAACCAATTTAAATTGAAGCGCGTCGGTTTATCATTGGTGTCCAGGGAATATCAGAATGTTGCAAACTGGTTAATGAATGATCATCGTTGCATTGTTTGGAATATAGGATTCGTCGTTCTGATCAGAGTTGATTATTTTTGAAGTGCGGACATGATGACCTAAGCCACAGAAACCTAAAGAAATTAATATAAAATGGAATTAAGAAATCATGAAGGGAATTGGTTTAGGCCATTTGGATTCTTTTTTTCATTTTTATTAAGAAATCGAACTCAGTTTAGATGGATTTGATTTATAAGGTGTGGTCTCCTCCTACTTGTCTTAGGCTTTCTCGTACTGTATTCGTGAAACCCTCTAACGAAATTCTATTTTAATCATCTTGAGATTATAATCATCTTCTTTGCCATTGTCTCATACACGTCTACTTTAGTTCTAGGTTCTTTTCGCGACTGTTCCACCGCATTTGCTTCTACATAGAAATTTTATTCGTGGTTGGTCTATCACTTGCATTAGGTTTATCTTTCTCAAACTTCTTGTGAAGTCATCATTTAAAACTTGATGTTGAATCACGTGCGGGAATTTTCGTACATCATTGACGCTCGTTACAATAGTATTAAGCGAACAAAAGGGTGTTGCGCTTGCCAATTTAAAAACTTTTGTGTAAGTTAGTTAAACAGTTTGCCTTCAGTGAGTTATTCCCCTGACTAGTTTGCGCACAAGGTTTTACTTAACCAGCGAAGTAACAAAACAGTACAGGCTAATTAGATCGTGAATCGAGCTTTATCAGTAAGATTTCTACCTTCTAACTCCGGAGATAATGGAATTAAAAATCACCACACAATGCAGCCAGTAGCCATTTAGCCTCTCCTCGGTCTGTCTCTTTCAAGAGCACCAGATTTTTTAACCGACGCGACACACCGGATCCCATTGAAGTCTGCAGGCATTAAATTTCCAGCCCTTTAGAAAATCCGAACAAAAATAAGCCCTGCTTTATACCGCGCGTGTGTGTGTGTGTGTGTGTGTATACGTACATAGTTAAAAAGATTGCGCGCAAAGCTCACGTGAAAAGCTCAAGCTCGCCGTGATTTATTAGGTACCGAATACTACGGACTCTTTAAATATACTCGAATGTATTATTATGGCATTGTTCACAAAAGCGCAGACGTAAATCAAAAAATGGATTCGGGTTGTTGCGTGCGTTGGGAACGAGAAATTTAAAAAGTCTAGCCGGATTGCTGCCCCGTTCCGCCCACCCTAATAACAACCGTCGAGGATGTTTTCAGAGGCCGCGCTTGCTTTAAAGGGCGTTCAAGATCTGAACCATAATCGTCCGAACAATTTTGGTTTTTTTCAGAGGAGGAATGCGGCGGTTCTCATAGAACCGGGGGGGAGGGGGCGAGGGGAGGTTTCGTGATCGCCTTCGAATTTATTCCTGCCCGAAACGAGCGCGCGCCACTAAAAATTAAGAAAATACGGAAAACGTTGCGCGAGCGCGTGACGAGAGATCGTAAAACAAGTTTTTCCTCAAACCTACTTTCATAAAATGGAGCACAATCTTGAAAGTGGCATGTCAAACCCTTTATTCCTCCCCTCTCTCCCCCCGCCCAAGCGTCATGACGTGCGCCGAAAAGAATTCCTGAAATGAAAGCGAGGGTTTTATTTTGGTGGCGAACGTTATTTTACCCAATATCCAATACTGCATCGCTGTTATCAAGGTCGTTTAGTAATTAGGTGGACAAATTGCCTTATCAGTTCGATCAGGATTATAATAAAGAAATAAGGTCCAAATCGCATCGATCCAAAAGCTGATTCAAAACCGTTCGAACCCATCGACTACCAAAAAGGAGCTTGGCTCCTCCTCGACGTACGGTAGCTGTAGCTGATGATGGTTCCCACCTTTCAATTGATAGCCAAACCCATCTTCTCGAACTACAACAGTCAAAAATTTTTTTAAATGATTTATTACATCATTGCTATATACTTGGCTGCTATATATCTACAGTCGTACAGTCGATCTGAGATCTGAGACAAGAAAAACTAGAATTAATGAAACTTTCCGGCTTTAGTAGTTAATTGCACGTTATCAGTGGCGTCAGTTTCCACCTCACACGGTATAATTTTCTGCCGTGCAAGTGAATTTTTTGTTCGCTTCCAGTTAACTGACGGTTATCTCCTCGCGCAACTAACTACGTAAGACCGTAATGATATGGTATTAGATCTCATTTCCTAACCTTTTTGGTCTTACCGTACGGATGATGCCCAGCCATGGTACACGTAACAAACACAATGTGCTCTGGTAATTAATTTTCACTCGTGGTGGTCGATAGTGTGGCCTACATCGAGGTGACCATTGACCTACGCAGGTCCGTGCATCGGAACGAGCCCTTCCCCGGGGCATAAATCCAGATCCTAACTATTCCAAGGCACGCTACTGCCGCCGCCGCGAAAAGTTTCAAAAAATCCTCTTCGAGTACCGTACACCGGGATCCGAAACGTGAAATTAATTCCGTCTCGCTGCCTGCCTGCCATTTAGCAACTTCTAAGTGACGTGCAGCGTAATTAATAAACGCGGTTGCAGCCGGTGATCGTGTTTAATCGGGGCTTATTAATTTACGCCGTTGCGGTAGCATCAACAACTCTGACTTATAAATAAATAACTTATAAGGGAGTCGTAATTGCGGTTTCAAGGTTAAGCGCGTTCCGATAAATAAATTGCTTGTAATGATTAAGCGGAATTAGTTTTGATTTATGATGTACTTACATATTTTAAATTACATTTAAAAGTATGGCGTGTATTTCTAATGGAGATTCATGCTAAAAACCATCAACATTAACGATGAACACTGCAAAGAAAACAGGTCCTAACAGTAGACCCATTTCCTTGCAGACTTATCAAACCTGCGTGTATGGTTGGTTGCCTATCACGACTTCTTCTAGGCGCTAGAGGTGGCAGTTTATAAATAATAGGCAGAAGCCATCTGAAAACCGCTGCCTGTTGTTCTCAGGGTGCTTCCATTTCGAAAGATAAGGTTAACACAGTTTCTTCTCAGTCTTCTCAATAGTTCTCTTAACTCTTGTTTAACGTCTTTTAAAATCGCCAGGAACATTGGCCCGCCTAATTCAGGAATTCAATAAAAACGATTGGATTTTTTTATAAAACAATTTAAAAATTATATGTTTAATCACGTTCCAGTTATGGAATCCTAGAAGTCAGTGCGAAAAACGACTCGCGAGTGATATGAAATTGGAGCGCTAGCATTGCTAACTTTTGCAAACTCAAGTGCTATATCGCGAACTAGTTTTTTTTTTTTAAACAAAACCGTTTAAATAGACCAAGCAGCCGAATTCGGAATTTTAGTCGTTAAGTAAGCCGTTACATAGGCGATCCACTTATTCCCATGATGATCGTCGTTGCCGTTCCCCTGGACTGAAATAGTCGCCGTTGCACCTGGACAACATCAACAGCGACTCCGTCGCCCTGAAGGGCCGAGCACCGCAGAAGGCATCTCGCCTAATTCTTGACCGTTTAGACAAGAGGTGCTTAATTCGACATCTAAAAAGAAACAAAATTTTAGGCTTAACATTACCCCCGGGAAGACCAACCTGAAGGCGATTTTATATCTTAAAATACCTGCTCAAAACTCGAGACTAATTTAATTCAGCCGCCAATTAACTGCAACTCTCTTGTCCAAATTTGTTAAGCGGTCCGTCGATTACCTAAATGTTCGCCGATTATCTCCCAAGTCTACTCCTTCTTGTTCTTATTATTATTAAAATTCCAGTTCGACTGCCAAGAGCTTTGCCGATTATCAAAAAAACAATTCTTCGGAGCTGTGCAAATAAAATTAAGGGCCGGTGACACACTTCGCCTTTTTTCTTTTTCAGGCGAGGTCGACTGAGGCTGAAACCCATGAATAATTAAAACGTGTTCGGGCTCCGCGATTGCAAGTTGAGCCGAGTTGGCGCGAGCATTGTCTTTTCGGTAAAAAAACGTGGAAACAAATGAACGCCAGTCAAAAGTCGAGAAGGAGGAAGAGGAGAGCGTTTTTGTTATCGCCGCGGAGAGAGAAGACATTGATGTACGACGCTACCAGTTCGCAGCGAATGCGAATAAGTCGGCTTTTGTTTTTGCTTCGCTTTGTATACCTACTCGAGCGAATGCGAATGCGAATGTATAAATGCGAAATGTGCAGCGGACAACTGGCAAACGTATTCCGTTAGATAAATTAAAAATTGCGGACGAATCGTAAAAGATAGCGGGATGATAATTCGTTCGGGTGTTTAACTGCTAATGAGTCCCTTGATTAAAAGAAAAAAGAAAAACGTTAATTTCTAATCAACGTGAAGAATGTGTGAAGTAGAAAATAGAGAGTGACATATGACAGAATAATTAGAAAGTAAACAAATTGAAGAATCGGGAAGTTAGGAGGATTGGTACGTAGTTCAGATGAGGATTCAATGATGATGGAAGGATATTCAGATCAAGTATGCGGCAAATTTTAAAGATTTTCAGCAATTCCTCACGTTTCTTCAGTTGGATTGCATTGGCCACCTCATTCAACTAAAATCCATCGAGAAGACTTGTCTCTGGAGGCCAGGTTCCATTTTGCCAGTCGATTGGGCTGTTGAAGGAGCCATGAAGCTTCATCTGATTGAATTGTGAGCGACTTCTCTGTAAAAATTTTCTTATCTGGCCAGAAGACGTCTCCCATGTGGCGAATTTTAAAGATTTGTAGTAATTCCTCGCGTTTCTTCAGTTGGTTTGCCTTGGCCACCTTATTCAACTAAAATCCGTCGAGAAGACTTGGCTCTGGAGGCCAAGTCCCATTTTGCCAGTCAATTGGGCGGTTGAAAGAGCCATGAAGCTTCATCTGATTGAATTGTGAGCGACTTCGTCTGTAAAAATCTTCTCATCTGGCCAGAAGACGTCGACCACATGGCGAATTTTAATGATTTTCAACAATTCCCCACGTTTCTTCAATTGGTTTGCATTGGCCACCTCATTCAACTAAAATCCGTCGAGAATCCTTGGCTCTGGAGGCCAAGTTCCATTTTGCCAGTCGATTGGGCAGTTGAAGGAGCCATGAAGCTTCATCAACTTGAATTGTGAGCGACTTCGTCTGTAAACATCTTCTCATCTGTCCAGAAGACGCCTCCCACGTGGCTAATTTTAAAGGTTTTCAGCAATTCTCCACGTTTCTTCAATTGGTTTGCCTTGGCCACCTCATTCAACTAAAATCCGTCGAGAATCCTTGGCTCTGGAGGCCAAGTTCCCTTTTGCCAGTCGATTGGGCAGTTGAAGGAGCCATGAAGCTTCATCTGATTGAATTGTGAGCGACTTCGTCTGTAAAAATCTTCTTATCTGGCTAGAAGACGTCTCCCATCTGACGAATTTTAAAGATTTGTAGCAAGTCCTCACGTTTCTTCAGTTGGTTTGCCTTAGCCAACTCAGTTAGCTAAGTCCGTCGAGAAGAGGCAGCTCTGGAGGCGAAGTCGGTCTTAAAGATGTTCAGCAAACCACTCTTTTCAGTCGAGAAGACGATGGTTTTGGAGATCAAGCTTCTTTGGTCGTTAATTAATTAGCATATGTGATCAAATCTTCTCGTTTGACCACAATAAGGCAATACGTCTTAAGAGCACTTCAACAATTTCTTGATTTTCCTCTTAGAAGAGGTAGCTGCGAAGACCAAGCCCCCCTTTTGGCGCGAATTATTGGATGTGTTGTAGTCTTCTCTTTCTGATATTCCTCAGAATCTTTTGGTGTCCGCAGTAGGAGATTAGCAACCACCTTACACCAACTTGTTCTTCGCCTTTTTTCTTTAGCTTGATGATCTTCTGAACAGATTAGTTGAGGAGGCAAAAAGCGAAGAAGAAATTGGATGTTCAAAAGATATCAGAATTGAAAGCAAAATGCAATCTGCCCATCTTCTTAGTTGCATCTTCTTGAACATGTCATCTTCTTATTGTTAAAGAATTGAAAAAGAATTCATGAAGTTATAGTTTTTCTTAACGGGCTTATTTATTTGTCTTCGAATTTATTATCCCTTTTACGCGTTTTAAATCTGTTTCGGCGGCGCGGCGGCATCCCTTAAATCAACAACGGACCCTCCTCATCCTCCTCCTCCTCCTCTCGCCTTGTGTTCTTGTAAACACGGCGCGCGTAAAAATAAACATCGAGTGGTCCCGGCACCGGATAATTCGGCCGGCATTAGCGAGAGCGTTCGTTTCCTGAAACGGTCGTAAATACAAGTTAACAAATCCTGAAATAGTCGCTGCTCGGCACTTGCTTTCAGAAGGGTAAATGGAATCCTAAATATAGATCTCAGGTGCGGAGAGCGAGCTGAAAGCTACGGCGAGTGGTATTCCCGAGCGCGAAGGAGCTTCATCGATCACTGCTACCAACTGCTGAATGGTCCTTCTTTTCCTCCTCCTCTGAAAATTTAGGCGCGCCGAAACAACTAAATTATACGTTGTAATACGTATAGTTAGTAATTCGTTTCGTCTTTTTTTTATCGCGAGGAGAAAAGAGCAGGAAACATCTAAATGCGTTGCGTTAGAAATTAACTTATTTTAATGACCGTCTTTTATAGCATTGTACAGCAGAAGAAATTGATTGATTAATTAGGAACAGAGTTGGAGGACCCAAGGCTTCTTCTGGTCATATCATCTTCGTTTCCTTTTTCTAATTCTGTGTAACAATCTTGCTTGGTGCCTCTCTCTTACTTGTTAACTTATGAGTGAGGGTGGGGGTCGCCTTCTTCTTTTTGATGATTTGATTTCCCATCTTCTCCTCTAAATAAATATTTTTCTTTCTCGTGGAACAGATTGACTTTGATGTTCCGTTAACTTGTGAGAGGGAGTCGCCTTCTTCTTTTGGGGATCTGATTTCATCTTCTCCTCTAAATATTTTTTTTTCTCGTGGAACAGATTCGCTTTGGGGTTTCGTTAACTTGTGAGAGGTGGTCTCGTTAACTTGTGAGAGGTGGTCGCCTTCTTCCTTTTTGGGATTCTGATTCCATCTTCTCCCCTTATAAATATTTTTCTTGACCGTGGAACAGATTTGCTTTGGTGTTCTGTTAACTTATGAAAGGTGGTCGCCTTCTTCTTTTGAGGGTCCTGTTCCGTCTTCTCCCCTAAATACTTTTCTTTTTCGTGTAACAGATTTGCTTTAGTGTTCATCTGAAAACAAAATGGGAACAAAACCGCTGTCCGTAACGACTTGATCCCGGATCTTTCTCTTTGCATAACGTCTCTCTCTCTTACTCGTCAACTTCTGAAATGGTTGCCTTCTTCTTCTTTGGGGATCTGTTCCATCTTCTCCTTTATTTTTATTTTTTCGTAGGCCTACGACGTGGAAAGATTTGCGTTGATGTTCAGTTGAAAACGCAATCGAAACAAAAACGCTTCGATCCTAAATCTTTCTCATTGCCCACTTATGAAATGTTTGCCTTCTTCTTCTTCCTTGGGGATTTGATTCCATTTCATCTTTCTCCTAAGTTTCATTTCCTTAAGTCTACAACGTGGAACAGAACTTGCGATGAGAGAGACACCTTCCTCTTTGGGGAAGTGATTTCATTAAGTCTTTCTGCCGAACGAGCCTGCTTCGATCTTCTCCGTATTGCACTTATCCAATCGATGGATTACAAACGATCTAGTTTTGGCAATATATTCTTTCCCTTCCAAAAAAGAAGAACAAATCTCTCGTTTTCTTCTACTTTGGAGGTTTGATTTCATCTTCCGCCTAAATTCTTTTTTCCTTAAGTGTACGACGTGGAGCAGAACAGACTAAGAACACATGGAAAAATTTCTTCTATTTTTTACTTTTCGCTTAGAATCGTCGAGCATTTGCCTTTCTTCTTGTTATTCAAGAAGAAAACATTTAAGGAACACGACCGCGTGGCGCCATCTGTAGTTGGCTAATCGAATTACACCGTTTCTTTTATTATTTTTCCTGTCCATTTTATCTTGTTTTCTTTTTTTTTTTGTTAAATCTTCTCGCCACCGCAGAATCGTCGATCTTCCTTTTGTTTTTTTTTCTCTTCGTTTCTTATTCTTATTTCAAACGGCGATATGCAAGGAGAAAAAGAAACAAAACCGTGCGCGGCGCCATCTATGCGAGTCCAGTCAAAATTACAATCGTTTGGGCGCGTAATTTAAAAAGTAGCTAAAAGCTCATCATTTTATTTTTTCTTATTTCCAAACGCTCTTTTCTGTTTCCTTATTTTTTTTATATTGTTTATGTATACAGGCTAAAGTCGAGATTACGCGCGGTCCTAAACAAACAACTGTCAGTTTTTTTCCTTAAATTTATTAGAATTCGAGATCTTGTTTTTTTGTTTTGTTAAATCCTCGCCGTCGCAGAATCGTCGATGTTCCTTTGTTTTTCGCTTTGTTTCTTATCCTTACTTCAAACGGCGATTTGCAAGAAGAACTTGAACGGAAACAAAACCCTGCAGCGGCATCTACGCGACTTCAGTCAAAATTACAATCGTTTGGGCGTGTAATTTAAAACGGCGCCGTAGAATCGTCGTTCGTTTTTCTTTTTTTTTTTAACGACGGTATATAAAAAAAATTGTATGACGTCACCTATGCAAATCTAATCGAGTTACAATTATTGTTCTATCTTCTCCCTGCTTCTTTTGTTTCTTTTTTCAATTTACTTTTATCTTTTGATTTTTTTTAACTCCGCGCATCGTTCTTTTGTTATTTTTTTTTCTTCTTCTTTTTAAACAGCGGTACGAAAAAATCTCTCTCTCTCTCTCTCTCTTTCTTTTGCCGTTTTCTTTGTTTCTTTTTCCTGTTCGTTTTTCTGTTTTGATTTACGTTTTAAGACTCCGCGCTGTAGAATCGTCGTTTACCATTTTTTGCTTATTCAAACGGCTACGTGTGAGAAGAAAACTTGGTTGTGTGGCGCCATCTATACAAACCTAGTCGAATTTTCCTGTTTTTGTTTTTGATTTTCTTCTTGTTTTTGTTTCAAACGGCGCGGCGGTGATTTAAAAAAAAATATAAAAAAACATGATTGCGTGGCGCCATCTATACAAATCTGCTCGACTTTCACCATTTCTTCTTTGGCTTCTGTTTTTTCGTTTCTCTGTCCATTTTTACCATTTGATTTTTTTGTTCGCTCTTACCCGCAGAATCTTCAAACTTGGTTGGTTTCGTTTTTCTCTGTGTTTTTCTTGTTTTTATTTCAAACTGCGATGTGCAAAAAGAACGCGAAACGAAAGAAAAACGTGCGCGGCGCCATCTATGCGAATCCAGTCAAAAAATTACAATCGTTTGGGCGCGTAATTTAAATTCGTGATTTTTTCGTATTTCTGAACGCTTTTTCCGTTTTCTTTTCTTTGTTATTAAAGTTTGATGCGAATCTTTTTTTGATTGTTGTGAAACCCTCAAAAAGCGATCGTAGGATGTCGCCACTCTTTTATTTCTTATTGTTTATGTATACAGGTTGAAGTTGAGATGTCGTGCGGTCCTAAATATACAACCGTCAGTGATACGTGCAGGACATGCATGGAACAACCGAAACGTTTTACGTTCCAAGGACTGATATCCAGCCGGTTCGAAGGACCAAAACGAAAATAATTTAAAATTAATTTATTTCTTTTAGACTTCGTGATAATGGAACACTTCCTTTCGAGGCAATAAGAATAGGAATTTCATAATTAACCCACTTGTTTATCTCGCTTATTTTAAATATTTTCCTCGCGGCTCGTATTTTATTCATTTTTAACGGCGATTAAATTTGGAAACGACGACTCCATTAAGAAGGTGACGTGGTAGGCAGATGAACAACTATTTTATTCGTGGATGGGCGTTTAAATACCTGGTCCAATAGAAGAACTCCATTGACGGATCTCAAATGAGATTCAATTTAGAATCAGCAATGGCTGCAAAAAAAAGAAAAGATAAATGACATCCATCAATAACATGTGACTAATCTGATTCAGATTCACACATCCACATGACACACGTACTGACGGCATGGCATGGCATGGCATGGCATGGCATGGCATGGCGATTGAATTATGGGAAAATTTTGTTCATTCCTTCATGCAAGTATGTTGTAAGGTATTGTCTTGTTGAATTTTTAGGTAATTATGTGGAAAAAATAGTTAGTATATAGCGCGAGTGGGATGTGGCCTGTCATATAAAAGGCATTATAACAAAGAGATATTGTTTTTTTTTGCAGTATGATACGCTTTTGCAAGAAATTGTGAATACTAAACCCCGGAAGAGATTTACGCCGTACAAGTTTCTCGCTTCATAAAATTCTTCGAACCTTCACATTCTCATTCACATTCGCATTCGCATTCACATTCGCATCCAACTGTAAACCTTATAAATGTTGTCAGATACTTAGCACCGAACGTATCGATGCGATTATTCAGTGTTGTGTGCATTGCATCTTAGAATATGGTCTTCTACTTTTGAACGCCCCATACATTATACTCTTCGTATCGCAGACGACTTTCTTCTGCTTCTTCCTTTTTGCTTGGGCTGCACAGGCGAACAATTCGCTATTGTGTGAGTGTGCGTAAGTGATGCCCACAATAAGACCATCGGGGTGATTTTCACACAATTATTTGTTGATGTATGGACTGTGGTGTTGCTCGCGTTCGAACGGCCACCATCTTCCATGGTGGGAATGCGATAATGAAATTCACCATTATGCAGTTCGATCGGCGTCGAATCGAATAAACAAACCACGCCGGTACGTGCGAACTACGAACTGCAATTATGGCCTGGATGCTCGAAGCATTCGCAATCAACAACAATTCATTCCGTTTGCTTCACGGCTTGAATACCGAAAAGAATTTATTTTGGGCAAAGAGCAAGGCAAGAGCGGCAAAGTCGTCCTTTACTTATTTATTTAGTAAACACTGTAGTACGTGCTTGAGATAATGGAATTTCGTTTTTCCTTCTGAACGACGCAGAGTATCAGAAACATCGCAGAATCTCATATGACCACTGATTTTTCTGATGATCTTGTTCCATATTTTAATATTCTAAGTTTTATATTTAATTCATGAGGTTTAATGTAGTTCTTTCTTATCGGCAATCAAATCAAAAGCAGAGAAAAAAAGAAAGAAAAGCACGCACACGTTAAGTCCTGTTGATTTACGATGAGGAATGCAGAAACGAACTCGCCGGAAATGAGAGTCGCCTTTATCTGAACGCAAATGGAACGCGTGTATGCAACCGCACGTGCACTCTCGCAAGTGCAGTTGCCCGGTGCTGCGTGAATCACCTTCGCGCACTCTTAATCCGAAAAAGCGTGGCATGAAGGACCATTAATCAGGCGGACTCGGACATTCCCATTCCCATTCCCATTCCGCGCTAAAGATTGTAATGTTTTAACAGGTTATGGGGGCATTCATTACGGCTAATATCATTTGCATACGCCATCAATCATGGTAATTGATAAAACGCACACGCTGATAAGACTCTCCTACATTTGTTTACAACGCAAAAATCGAACACTTCAGGCCTGATTAAAATATTCAGGCGTGCGCTGTTCGGTTCTTGTCTGTTCGCCCCATCCTTCTCCTCTTCCTCATCCTCCTGTAATTAACAACCGATCCGAAGGACGAGTACTAATATTAAAAACTGGGTTTTATTTTTGAAAGCATAATGCATTTTGATTTTTCAAAATGCGACGGTTTCCCAGAACTATCATCATCAAATCGTTCCGGAACTTAATGGAGAAATTATGCGCTCGATTGCCTTTTTATGATGATCAATTACTTATTTTATTATTATTGTAGGTACAGTCTGTATGCTTAATTAAGATGTAACTCGCTGGTAGGTGACTGCTACCACGTCCAATGTTTTTTTTTTTTTTTCTGTGCAGTAAGATTGATGTTTGTTGAAGATTTCCGTCAATGAAATAATTGATTGGCCGTTTCAGGAAACGCCAAAATTATTCTTCGAGGTGCTCGATCAATTTTCGTCGTACACACCAGCTGTCAATCAGTCATGTATCGATTAATTTGCCTGTGAACAATTTTAAGTGGCTTCGAAAAAAAAAATTAACATTTTCTTTTGAAACTCGTTTAATACTTGAGACCTCTTTTTCTTTAATGGTTTGTTCCTTCCGGTATGTAAGTATTTTTCTGAAATAATTTTCTGTTCACGCTTGCTTTTTTTGGTGCTGATGTTCGTTCAGAGAATCGTTTTTAATTTCTGAACTCGTTTGGTTTTTTCTTTTTATTAATAATAGCTGCAGAAGGCTTTTTTGTCGGTCAGCCGAGTGAATTTAGCAATTATTTAGCAATCATCTGTACTGTTGGCTGCCTAACTATCAGGCAGAAGTCACATCAAAGTCACGTCGCGGTACAGTCAGTTGAAGAATGAATATTTTGTATTACTATCGTAATTTTCATAGTTTCTGTTTCCCTTTTTTTTTGACAAAAATTATCTCTCTACGGCTTTCATCTCTTGTATGTTTATATGAAATCATGTGACCTCCTTCTCTCTCTCTTTCATTGGGAAATCCGCTTTGCATTTTTTCTCTTCTCTGTTTTAATGGACGATGTACCTAAGGCTTCTGTGAGGATAAGATAATTACTGACGGGGATGAAGGATGGTCCAAGTTGTTGCTTGGGAGAGAAAGTATTTGGGGGTTAAGTCAGTTGGGGGTATTTTTTTTTGGAAGGGTGGGGTTAATTCCGCCGCAAAACTTTCCCAGAACGCCTTGACTCAACAAGAATATTGCTATTTGAAGAAATGAGTTCTTGACTTTTCTATTTTTCATTTTTTTTGTGATTTTGACTACCCGGATCTACTACAGCTTCAGTTTCTTACTCTTTCTTCGATTATCTAAACCTGAAGATGTAGCCTGATGAAGTACTTGGGGGTTGACGGTTGAGGGTATACTTTTGGATGGGTCAAAACTTTCCCAGCACGCCTTAACTCTCCAATTATATCATACCTTGAAGAAATGAATTCTTGGCTTTTTTATTTTTCATTTTTTTTTTGTGAATTTGACAACCCCCACCTCCAACAGTTTCAGTTTCATGCGCACTCTTTGATTATCTAAGCCTTAGTCTACTCATTCACGTTTGTAAGACTCTTTTTTTCTTAAATAAATAGGGCCAGTTTTGGCTTTATTAATTTGCGACGCGCCTGGAGCGAGTCAGTCAGCGTGGGTGTCCCAGCGCGCCTAATTGGTAGTTGGAGGGACTTTGTCTAAAACAAAGTCAGCTTCATCTTGACTACGACATTCCAGCTTTCCTGCCAATTAATATTTCCTTTCTTTTGGCCGTCGTACGTCACTTGGATGACCCCCACAGAGAACTAGATCATCAGAAAGAAAAGGAAAACGTTTCGCGCTATGTGGGCCAATACAAGACTAGTTATTTAAAAATCTTCAATTTTTTAATACTTTCCTGAGTTGAATTGGGTTGGCCTTGTTTATATTGAACTTGAAATTCCTATTGACTTTTGATTTTGATTTTAGTTTTAAATTTTCAGATTATTTTTTTCTTTTCAATTTTTGATTTTTTTTGCCCGGCTTGGGTAGGGCAGACTTTAATTGGCTTGGGTTGGCCTTGAAATCTGTTTGACTTAATTTTTTTCAATTTTTTTAATTACTTTATAATCCTACGATCGCTTTTTGACCTAACATTGCATTAGGATTGACAAGTTGAAGCCAGTTTTGCTACATAATAAGTCATCCCATGCAAGGCGGCCCCATACTTGCTGTCAAAGTATAATGAAAGTTTAAAAAAGAATTGTCGCAAATTGTTTTTGATTGCAGTGGATTGCTGATGAAGCCCCAAATAGGGCCGAAACAGCTGTACAAAGGCTACTCGAGGGATCCACTGCAATCAAAAACGATTTTTCAATTTTTTTAGTTTAAATTCTCGTTTAATTGGGTTGGATTGACCTTGAGATCTGTGTGATTTAATTTTTTACAATTTTTTACTTTAAATTCGCGCTTCGTTTGGTTGCGTTGATCTTGTGATCTGTTTGACTTATTTTTTCAATTTCTTTTTAGTTTAAATTCTCTTTTAATTGATTTGGGTTGACCTTGAGATCTGTTTGATTTAATTTTTTTACAATTTTTTACTTTAAATTCGCGTTTCGTTTGGTTGCGTTGACCTTGTGATCTGTTTGACTTATTTTTTCAATTTCTTTTTAGTTTAAATTCTCTTTTAATTGATTTGGGTTGACCTTGAGATCTGTTTAATTTAATTTTTTCAAATTTTTACTTTAAATTTGCGTTTCATTTGGTAGCGTTGACCCTGAGATCGGTTTGATTTATTTTTTCCAAAATTTTTTTGTTTAAATTCTCGTTTAATTGGGTTGGGCTTGACCTTGTGATTTCTTTGACATATTTTTTTCAGTTTTTTAGTTTAAACTCTCGTTTAATTGGGTTGCGCTTGACCTTGAGATTTGTTAGAGTTATTTTTTTTTTCAATTTTTTAGTATAAATTTTCGTTTCATTTGGTAGCGTTGACCCTGAGATCTGTTTGATTTATTCTTTCAAAATTTCTTAGTTTAAATTTTCGTTTAAGTGGGTTGGGTTGACCTTGAAATTTGTTTGACTTAATTTTTACAAATTTTTTTAGTTTAAGTTCTCGTTTAATCGGGTTTGTTTGACCACGAGATCTGTTTGACTTATTTTTTTCATTTTTGCTTTAGTTTAAATTCTCGTTTAATTGAAGTGGGATGACCTTGAAATATGTTTTTCAATTTTTTATTTAAAAATTTGAATTTAGTTTAAATTCTTGTTTAATTGGATTGGGTTGACTTTGAGATCTGTTTGACTTAATTTTTTCCAATTTTTTAGTATAAATTCTCGTTTAATTGGGTTGGGTTGACCTTGAGATCTGTTTAGACTTAATTTCTTCTATTTTTTTCAGTTTAAATTCTCGTTTAAGTCTCTCTCTTGAGTTGACCATCTAAAGTCAGGTTGAGGTGACTTACTTTGGCCTTGACTTGAAATGGATTTCTTAATAATATTCAAGGGTATTTGGTAGCTTTTGAATTTTTTGTTTTTAAAATTTTAAAGTTTTGCTTGATTGAGTTGAATCCAATTCCGTTAGAGTATTTTTCGAGTTTTGAACTTTTTCTCTTCTTTTTTTAATAAACGGGTTCTTGATTGTAAACGTGTTTTCTATTGGTTTCATTCTATCTCGTTCATTTTTAATGTCTCTTGCTTGGCCTTCCACATTTTGTCATGCTTCTTTCCTCACTGACTGCAAGAACATATATTTTCTTGGTTTTCCTTAGCTCCTCAACGTCTTGCCTGAAGAAGAAATTACGTAAAACTAAAATTGACGGGAATTAAAAAAAAACTTCGACGTTTTTAATTCCTGAAAACAGATGGTGCTGTGTTTGCCTGCACGTTCTGAAATTAAGTAATTTAATTCAACCGTGTAACCATTTTGCCAAAAAAAAAAAATTGCCGATTTTAAAAAGAAACACTTAACGGTTAAAATCTGGCGTTGTAGAAAAAAAAATGAAACCACGAAGCGAGTATGTAAAATCGATTAAACGGATCGAATAAGTTGAGGAGAAAGCAAGTTAGATTATTTGTAGATGGAAATTAGAAACTTGTACCAACATGTCATACGTGCACAAAGGTATGTGTGTGACCATCATTTTGCTTGCTGAAGAAATCCGTTGAGTCATCCACATCACTTAAAAGCGAGGAAATTGCATCTGCTCTTTTCCTTTCTTTTTTTTTCTAACATTTTGATTTAGGTATCACGTTTTTTCCTTCTTTGTCGCCTTGTGCTAATTCCTAAAGTTTTTTATGTGCGTATTTGCATCGTTTTAAATCAAATTTACATACTTCAGAACCAATGAATATATGTATACGTATGCCTCTTGGGATACACCTCTAAACAGATTAAAAGACGGAAAAGGCGAGTTAGTTTTTCACGGTTTAACACCGAAAGTGGTACCGAAGCGCAACCAAAACGATCAAATTAAACGCGGTGTGTAATTACCGAGCGAGAAATCGGGGGAGGCGAAAAAAACGTTCCACTTCTTGCGTGCGAAAAACCCCGAGATCCAATCGAGAAACTCCTAATCGAGAGATAATCAGAAAACAAAGAAGTGGTCTCTTCTAAATTGCACACCTCCGATGGAAAGAAGCTGCCTGTATTGCGCCTTGTGAGTTAGTTAATGATAGTCAGCGAGGCTTTAATTGAAAAATAATCAAAAACAGCGAAAAACTAATGCAGCGTGCCTCGATCTCCGTTATTATTGAGGAAGATATTTTTAAAGCTCGCGCCTCCAATAGAATGTAATGATGCTTCGCATGTTGGATGACGATGTTTTTAATTGGTTTGGCCGATGCGATCCTACGCCGCATGTTCATTCAATTCAATGAACGTAACGGTTTGTTTCAGTTATCTTTTGCTTTTTTTATTTTTTGGAAAGAACACAAACGAGGAATCTAATTGAACCAGTTGCAAAAAGATATTGCAAGTATTGAAATATGAAAAGTATCTTGTAAGTCGAGAGCGACGGTATAATGTATAATACCCATTCAATTTGTTTGTTCTCGTCATTCTGCATTCGCAAGTAATTTATTTTATATCGCAGCAGTATAATTGAATTTTGTTTTTCTTTTTTTGTTGCAGGTGAGTGAGACCGTTCGTTTGCCTTTCGACATTGCGTTCAGGTAATTTTTCAAATCTTGTTAAAATCATCATCGGTTCATGCCGACACGCGTTCTATTAAATGTCATGACAGTTCATTTCGTGAAATAGTAAATTGAGTAGGTATAGCGATCGTTTCGCTGAAACTTGAAAAAAGGCGGAGTCAGGACAGAAATGACTGCACTGGAAAATAAAGGTTAACTCTATTCATGTTCACTTACACATAAACAATCATCACGTATATAAACAAATATTGGGTGGTGCACTGCAAAATAAAGGTTAGCTCTATTCATGCTCCCTTACATATAAACAACCATCACGTATACAAACAAATACTGGGTGATCAATGTCTGAGTTGGCAATTCTTAATTTAAGGTGGCATGACTGAGTAATTGCATGTCTTGATCTATTCCACATCCGCTTTTAATCTGTCAAAAGAAGGTTACGTTTTGGTTATGTCGTTGTTACAGGCGTTTACGACAATTGGAGCGGGGTAGAAATAGGTAGAAAAGTGAGATAGAACGAATGCGTTTAACGCAAGTAAGAGTGAGAGAATAGATTAACCGGTATATACCGCTCCAATCATCGTAAACGCCTTATAATAATAAACACGAGTGACAGCACAACGTCTGACAGTTCGGCGGAAATAATAAATTACAGAATCATGTTTGTAAACAACTATCATACATAAAAGGTGCTTTCTTTCGCTTTAAAAGTTTGAATCGTGTTTCGAACAGTTTGGGCCTGAATTTCGCAATTGTTGCAACAAAACGCCTGACTTGAATTTTTGATTGACAGTTCATTTGTAAATAATCATAATTCAATCCAAACAAGTTTTAACAATAGAGAGATTCAAAGAAAAGAATGTCTGTTTTTGAATCAAAACACGTTTGGATCACGATTTTGTGAGCGAAAGAATGCACCTAAAAATGTACTAATGTATGGATCTTTTTGTTGCCAACCCCAGACACTTCAGATTGATCACCTTGTAGATGTCCTTGACAATCCCTTAACAAACCGTATTTTTAAAGAAGCCGACATTTCCGACCGGCTCTTATTCGCATAATAACATCTGTTCTATGAGGACTAGATTTTATGGTCGGCAATAATTTTTGTGCCTTTTTTAGTAGAATTTAATAAGTTGTAAGCCTGTAAATAATCGCATTCCACTTTCAAATATGCTTCAGTAAGATTTATATTGCAGTTTATATTTTGCTGTTAACTTTTTAAACTCTTGATTTTACAATTCTGTGACATAATAAATTTGGTTACTGTTGGTGTAGAGCAGAGTTCCCGACCTTTTGTTTTTGTTTTTGTTTTTTAAAGAATCGACCCCTTGGAAGAAAATAAAAACGTTAATCGACCCCATGTCAAATCTTATTATCTTATGTTCTTAAAACATTCTAATTCTATGTAAGTATACCGTTTCTATTTGATTTTATTTCATTTATTTTTAGTTGTGTTTTATCTTTATTTGACTTTATTTTATAGTATTTCAATTACCTCTTAATTCGATTTGACTAACGACAAGTGTTACAGAATATTTACTTTGTCTCCTCATCTTCCTCACCGATCGTCTTTTGTTTTTGTTTTTGTTAATTCCTTATTTGACTTCATTTTCAACGCATTTCTTAATACAGAATGATATTTTCAATTTCTTCAAAAAAGCGTTCGGTTTTTGTCGAATTCTTGCGTTTTCCAGAAACTATTTTTAATACTACAGGGTGATTGCAAAACGCTGTACGAATGTTAACTTCATTTTTTTTAATGTTAGGGGTCCGAGCGTTTTTCTGGAAAAAATTGATCGACCTTTATTTCTTCTCTTATTCGACGACTTCATTTATTTTTTAACTATCATTTTATGTTTTATTCGATACGATTTTGTTTTCTAATTGTCAATTGATCGTCTTTTGTTTTCGTTTTCTTTTTATTTACTCGATTTGAGTTTATTTTACATTTAAATTCCTTCGATCGATCGCCATTTCTGTTTATTCCTTTATGCGATTTCACTTCGAACTTTTCAATTATATTTTTTTTCTTTAATATTTAAGGATTAAATTTTTTTATACAACTTTTATTTTCGCCTATCATTTTTTTCTTTTTTCTTTTGTTTGATTTAGTTTGATGCGATTGATGGAGTTTTGTTGTCGTTGTTGTTTTTCTTTTGTGTTTACCCGATTTGTGTTTATTTCGTTTTACATTTTTGGTTGTTAGTTTTTACATCGTTTTGTCTTGTTCTTACTTTTACACGTTTTCTATTTTCAATGAGCATTCAAGTCGACAGTATTTAAAAAAAAATTGGCTCTAATTTAGTTCTTGTCACCTTACGTTTAAAATTATGTTACATTTTTGGTTCTTTACTTGTTTATTTACATTTTGATGACGAAGCTATGAATTAATAGTGAAACGTTGATTGCCCTTTCCAATTTCAATCAATACCTTCCAATTAAAGTCTGAAAATTTACAATTTTCATCGAACAAAAGTCGACTTCAATTATTTTTATTTTCGTTATATCTTCGACCGTCTTTTGTTTTTATTTTAATAGATCGGAGGGTGCTATTTTATTTTTAGTTTGATTGCATTAAGTAATCGTCATTTTTTCTTTTTTTATTCTAGTTATATTTACAAAGTTTTTTAATCTCAAACCGGACAGAAAAATTAAGAGAACACACTCAACGTTTCGCTATAGATTTATAGCTTCGTCCTGACGAATATAACTTATATTGTTTAATTTAATTATTTTGTAACTGATAGCAATCTAAATATTATGTAACACCAAGTGTAACACGTAGCTGCCTGCCATCTAGTGGCCGATTGCTTAATCTGTGCGATCTCACTTTGGCTTAGGGGGAGTACAGATTCATATTTTTATTTTATTGTATTTTATTTTTAGTTCGATTGTATTATTTAATCGTCATTCTTTCTCTTTTTATTCGAGTTATATTGTTTAATTTAATTATTTTGTAACTGATAGCAATTTAAATATTACGTAACACCAAGTGTAACACGTACCTGCCTGCCATCTAGTGGCCGATTGCTTAATCTGTGCGATCTCATTTTGGCTTAGGGGGAGTACAGATTCATATTTTTATTTTACGGTTTTATTCCTTTGTTTCCATAGGCACTTTTTTAATTTTATTATTTTCAAATGTATTCGATGTTTTTGAAAAATTTAACTTACCCATTTTTTTTTAATTTATTTAGTATTTGCTAAGAGGAAAAACGCTTCCCCCTGCCCCAATTGCCCCGCAAAGATTTCTCGCCCGAGGCCTCGCAACCATGAAAGCCGTCTCTGTGCTTGTACACACAATGAATGTTCACTTCTTCGCAAGCTGTTGCTCAATTAGCTGTACAAGCTTACATTCTTTAGCTGTGTTTGCTTGCACAAGTACTTGCACCATGTCAACAAGTCTTTTGTAAGCCCTTGGTCAATTACTTGCGTAGTTTGTAGTTATGTGTATATTATGCAATTCTTGCACAAGTAAGTACTTGATTGCAAGAAAACCTTTGCAAGTTAGTTGTACAAGCTGTACAAGCTTTAGAAGTTCTGATTACAGAAGTACTTGATTGCAAGTAGTTGTACAAATAAGCTCACATTATAAAGCTGGGTTTATTTGCACGAGTAGTTAATCACAGGTTCTTGTACAATGTCAATTCTCTTGTAGGCCCTTGCACAATTATTTGTGGAGTTTGTAGCTATATGTACGTCTAGATTATGCAAGAAGTTCTGCTTGCACAAGAGTACAATAATCCTTTGCAAGTTCTTGAGCAGATAGTTGTACAAGCACTTAGCTTATGGCTGCGTTTGCATTATGGAAGTTCTGATTGTATAAGTACTTGATTGCCAAAGTATTTGCACAAACAATTTTACAGTTTAAGTTTCAGGCTCTTGCTGAATTAGTTCAGGAGCTGTAGCTGCGTGCACAAGTACAGCGTACACTTATTTGCAAACAGTTCTAAATCATTTAGTAATACTAGCTTATTTCTTAAAGCCGTGTATACATTGACGCATTAAGTACTTCTACCTTACTTGTAAATGCAGCTTAATACGTTTTTCTTTTCCAAATGGCATTTTAATATACCGCGAATTTATGTTAACGTAAAACATTGCCCTGAGTGTATCTGCATCTCGTTTTAACCTCATGGAATAAAATAAGATGAAGATACACTGAGTGCATATAGTGCACCCTAATCGAAAGCGCTATTAGAAACCGTAACGGCGATGATCATGCATCGATGGTATTAAAAAGAAAATGGAATTAGTTTCTGTAGTGATACGAACAGCAATGTTTTACGTTAAAATAAAATTACGGTAGAGCTATTATTAGGTTCTTTGAAACGAATTTCTAAAATGTCAATATTTCTGAAAGCGACTGTACGTAAACGCATTCATACATATATTATAACGCGACACGCGTCCTGTCTCTCTCTCTCTTTCTCTTTATACAGGACGGTCTAATCGTATCATATCGCAGCGCTTAGTCACCAACCCCCGTGTTAACCCCCCCCGACAAACCCCGACACCCCCAGACCTCGTGTTACATGAGGGTTGCCCCATTCGCAATGTCTAATCACTTTTAGTTTATGTATACTGAAACGGTGGCCGGTCGGTTTTTTGACGCTCGCGGGAATGCGTCGCGTTCACAAAACGTTCGGAATTGTGGAATCGGAGGCGCGAACGCCACCGCCGCCGCCGCCCGTCGTCGCTTTTAAATAAACGCCCGATGTCGTCGCGTTGCGTTCGGCGAGATTAATTAATTCTTGTTCGGTAAACACGTGGCTTGCTTGCAATGCCCTCGGAGGAAAATCAATAAGTGCGGCGTTTCAAAAAAAAAAAAAAGAAAGAAAGAGTACGCGAGCTTAAAAAGCTTTGTGGCGAGATGGTGAACTTGTTTGTTTGTTGTGGATGTGACGAGGATGACGAGGGATGAGGAACGCGTCTGTCTGTCTGTCGATTCTAACAGTTTATTGACGCGAACACGTTCTGGATCGATTCTAATTACACATATAATTGAAGGATCTCATCAGTATTTACTTCGACACATTTATACCGTAGTTATTAAACGCAACCTGTCGGTTATTGATTGAAACGGATTACTTACAGGGAAGGTTCAACACTGTGGATTCAATTTCTTGTATTAAGCCTGATTTTCCTCCACGTTCGCTAGTCGCCAACGACGCAAGAACTGTTTACAGGTGTCGCGTCGTCAAATTGGTCGTTGATACTCGGTCGCAATCGTTGGCGACCGGCGAAGACGGAGGAAAACCGAGCTTAAAGATGTAATAACCTTCAACAAAATTAAAACCTTTTTGATCTTCAGGACTGGCCAGAAACCTCGAGCTATTTGCTCTAAATTGATAATAAAATGTTAGGAATTTACAAAAAAAAATATATATATATTCTAAATGCGTTCTCTCTAGTTCATGAAGTGTATTCAATAAAACTAAGATCTTATCAGCTGCTGCTTAGTAGAATTCATGTTAGCAGTCGATTGTGTTTTCAGCGAGGGGATGAAATCACGAGTAGTCGTGGGGTGACTACATTATTGAATAAGAGCACAAACTCGTCAGTTACGTCTGCCTTATTTGTAACATAAATATATTACGTTTTTTCTTTTTTTAATTCAAAGAGTACACAGCGTGATTTTTAATGACTGAGCGTAGTTTAAATTTGGCGCGCATTCAAACTTACGCGGTAAATTCAAATTATTTTGTAAGACTAATCCGAATTATCTTTGATATATACATACTTAATTGATGGTTACTCTGTATAAGAAGCTTGAATTAGTGTTTAATTAAGTCTTTTGTTCTTAGAAGTCATCGATCTATACTTTGTGTACTCTCTCTTCCAAAAGTATGAACGAATTCGCTTGGAAGGTATCCACAAGGTAGTTTTTATACACGTTTGTAAACTTGTTTACTGACATTAAAGGCTACATCAGCGCGTGTTCCGTTTTCCATAAAACAAGCTCATTAGGACCACAATTTTTATGGGGGGCTAGGGAGGGGGGGACGAAACCGAAAGAGTTCCTGCTGCGATTTCACTTTCCACTCTCCAAAATCGCGGGGCAATAAAAATCCTAATTGCTGCGCCTTCCTTCCAATAATAAAAAGCGAATGTCAACCGACTTTCTCTTCGTGCCGCTGCTTTCCCGGGGCTGTTTTATCGCTCGGCGCTTGCTTTATGGGTCCGATTTTATGGATTATGGCACAGTTAGTGCCGTAATTTAAGCATCTATTTTAGTTTTTACGGCGCTGATAATAATCACGTGATTTCGGTCTGCGCCGTAAATCATCTGGCTTTACGGCGCATAATTCCGGCGCAATTTAGATCGTCATTTTATATCTAACGTGGCAGTGCGCCTGGCTCTGTCAAAACTGGTATATAATGTTACGCAAAAACATTGTCATGTGTTGGTCGTGTTTACGATTGCAAGTTCAACGCCTTGATTGTCGTTGCGCATGCAGATCGTGAACAGTAATCAGCTTTAAACAAACATACGTTTAAATTTCCAAATTTTCCCCAATACTAACAGTAAATATTATTATTGGTTGAATTCAAATCGAATCTAAGAAAAAGACAGACACGTCCGCTCATCCACTTTAAACACAACGTACTCATCACAAATAATGGGAAGAGGAGGATAGATTTGGTATGTTAATTGAACGTACGCAGGAACATAGACGAGCCATTTAGAAAATGGATGGCCCTTTTGAATCCACGCTGCCGTCAAAAATGAATAGATGCAGAAGAGCATCAGCGGAACAAAACAAGCGGAGACGACGACTGTGACAGGTGTTTAATCAACGGAGAACAATCCTCATTGTTCGCGATGAAATCCTCAGAGTCGTCCCCACCCATGGATCGTCATCGTGCAAAAGATAACAGGCAGTCTCCGCTTTGCCTCTCAGACGTGCCGATACCAACCCCTCCGCCCATGGCGGACTTGCAGATGACGTCACGCTTGGATTACCCGACGCGTAGACGCATATTAAATTCTAGGAGCACGGAATTTGGACGGTCCCCCCTTCTCTCGAGGACGAACGCATTCGGAACACATGCTTCTATTAACAGAGATAACTTACCTGGCTTGAAGTACGCGGGAAGCTGCTACGCTCTTCAGAATTACGCGGACAGAATGCGCTGCTCGCCTTTGACCGGAAGGCGAAACGTGCACTTCGACATTCCCGAAAATAATTTGAGCAGGAGCAGAAGACGTGACGGGGGAGGAGGAGGAACAGGAGGAAATTACAACAGAAGCGCCAGCGTTAACTTTTCCGAACCCACGCACAGAAAAAATAGGAATCCCCCTCCCCCACCGCCAAAACCCCCCGAGCGTCTGGTCGTTGGGAGTTCGTTCGCGAATTTCGGAAGGCACAAGAATTTTAAGACGCCCTCCACCACCAAATACATATCATGCGACTCTGACCTGACCAGGGAAATCCAAGAAGTCCAAAACATATCAAAGGAGCTGAACAAGGGGAAACTCCGAGGCTCCAGCACCAGTTGCCTTAACAGCCCCCCGGAGCAAATCGACTTGTACTTCAACGACCACTACATATCAGATATTGACGAAAACGAAGAGATCAAGCAGTTTAGCCCGCCCTACCCAGTGGAGCGCAGGTATTCAGATACTTTGGCGGACGTGGAGGTTTCCCCTCCGCCTTACACCTTTCGTACCATGCCTTTGATGAGCGTGCGCAGCAGGAACGTCAAAACGCAGGTGAACAGCAGCGATAAATTCGAGGCTTTGAACAGCAGCTTTTCCTCATTGAAAAGCTCGGAATTCGGCGGCGTTAGTCCTTTAATGTCCAAGAAGATAGAGTCCCCGGGGAAAATCCTGAAGAGCCCTTACAGGACGATCATCAAAATTGCTAAAATAAGGTTTGTATATTACTATTATTATTATTACTACTCTCTTTTTCTTTTGGCTTTCCTCTTTTATCAATTAGGTTTCCCAATTTGTCAAATGACTTTCCTACTTCACATTTCGGAAACTAAGAAACGATTTGACAAAGAGGGAAACACAATTGGCAAAAGAGGAAAACCCAAGGAAATTATTGAAAAGGATCCTCTCCATGATGATACTCTGCTATAAATACTTTTTCTTTGTTGTCGTGGTATTAATGTAACATCCTCTGTTCCAAATGAATGTTATTATGTTATGATTTATTTCACTTGGTACCTCAGGGAAATTAAAGCAGAACTTGTTATTTTATCGCGAGGCAACGCATCATTATTTCTGTTGGCAGGCGTGCAGGAACTCGCCCGGACAAGTGCATCCCAGGCTAGGCAAAACTAGTTATTAGAGTTGACAGTCCCAGGTGCCGTTAGAGTGTAACACGCTTCCTCCATATGTCGGCGAGTTTAAGACCCAACCAAGAATGAAGGGCAATAAGGAAGGAGCGTATTTTAAACAAGATGGTATCGTAGCGCCGCCTGTATAATAACGATATCGGCACGTGACCGGCATGACAACCGCACGGCCTAAGACCAGAGCGAAGAGGACAATGGCGCACTAAAGAATCTCGGCGAGAGCGCGAAGTGAAACCTGCGCGGAAATTGCAGGAAGCAAGACGCCGCTAAAGTGGTAACAATGTTACATAAAGCAAGCGGCGGAGTCGGAAAGCGATGACCTTTTTCGCTGCCACCGCGGGCGACGATAAATTATTCCGGCTCTGACGGTATATTATTAAACATTTAATGGCCGGGTATTTAGAGTGACCGTTTAATTAAAGCAATCTCAATGTGTAAGTTGGCAAACAAAAAAAAAAGATTCACCATCCTAAATATTCTCTCACTCTCTCTTTTGCCGCAACTTACAAATGGCACGGTTTGTGACTCTTAAACCAGGCCGCTCGCTAGGAAACATGTTTGGCAACATGCTCGACAACATGTTCCCTATTCACACACACACAGAGCAATAAGCTCAGGTTCACGTCTTGACTTTTGGGTATTTTCCAGGAACCTGCAACTTACAAACATGTTGACCAACCTTTCAACACACAAGCGAACTTGTTGCCGCGAACCATGTTGCCGAACATGTTCCTTAGTGAATGGCCTGCTTCATTAGGTTAAGCGAAGCTCAAGAATTACACATCACGATGCCCTTTGTATCGTTCAGGTGGATTTAAAGTCTTTTGGAATAGTGTATAATAAGAGGAGGCGCCAGACGAACTGATGGTTCATGAAAAAATGTTGGCACGCAAGCAATTGTTGAAATAATTTCAAATTTCTGAAACATCCGGGCCTATAAAAGCAAACCGGAAGAATGTGGAACACGAGCATTATGAGCAAGGTGATTCAATCAAACCAGTCAAAGAAAGTTTGAACTGATCAAGATCAAACGTGTAATAGCGCATTCTATGTGGAACACACTGAGCGGAAGGTACATAAGACCAACAAGTTAGAAATGTAGAAACCAAAGGAAAAGTTTAAGAAAGAGAAAAGAAATCCGACAGGTCTCGAAGTAATGAAAGGGGAAGGTGAAATGGTAAAGAGAAAGAGGCCAAGAAATGAAATTAGGCGACCAGGAGAGCATGAAGGCGTAGAGCAAAAAAGGGAAGGGCCAAGGAAGCTTCAAGAAGATAGAAGAGGACAAGAGAAGGTGTGAGGAGAGCACGAAGGCATAGAGCAAAAGAGAGAAGGTCCAAGGAAGCTTCAAGAAGATAGAAGAGGAAAAGAGAAGGCGTGAGGAGAGCACGAAGACTTAGAGTAAAAGGGAGAAGGGCCAAGGAAGCTTCAAGAAGATTGAAGAGGACAAGAGAAGGCGTGAGTCTCCATAAAGTCCAGGAGACGGGCAAAAATGGACAAAGAGAAAAAGGGCAAGAAAGGCAGCGAGGAGAAGAGCAACAAAATCAAACAAAGGAAGCTTCGAGACGATAGCAGAGGAAAAGACAAGAAGTCAACTCAAGAAACTTCAAGAGACGGGCGAAAAAGTAAAGAGACAAAAGGGCAAGAAAGGCAGCGCAGAGACGAGAGCAAAAAGTTAAGCGAGCAGGAAATCGAAAAAGCTGAGCAAGAAAGAGAAGTTCGAAGGTAAAGAGAAAAAGAGCAGGAAAGGCAGCGAGGAGAAGAGCAAGAATTCAAGCGAAGGACAAAGAAAGCTTCTAGAAGATAAAAGAGAGAAAAAAGAGAAGATGTGAGCCTCGAAAGACTTCAAGACGGACAAAAAAAGGTAAAGACACAAAAGGGCAAGAAAGGCAGCGAAGAGAAGAGCAAGAAATCAAGCGACCAGGGAGTCGAAGAAGCTGAGCAAGGAACAGAAGGTCGAGAGAGCGAGAGAGGAGGCTTCAAGGAACGATGGAAGATGAAAAGAACAGGCGTAAGGGGACCAAACCTTCTGTGTTTCAAAATTTCCTTCTGCCTGTGTTAATAATAATTAATAAAAGCTTCTTCGTTTGGGGTTTCCCTTACTATCATTTTAGCTCTCGGATCCTTGTCCATCTTCGTGTGGAGACACCAAACCACTAAAACATCAACTCGAGGGCTGCTCTCACGCAAATAGGTTTCGCATCTGCCTCCCCAATCGTAACGTCTCAGATTAGAGCGAAATGAAGAGTCCGTCGTGTGAAATCAAACAAAATTAGACCATCGCCAAAAATAGGTCCAAAGTAAACGGGAACTAAAGGCGTAAATTCGACAGTAGTAATTTGCATGAAAAGAGAAAGTAAAAGTCGCAAGCATACCTGCCCTGAACGTCGAGGACGACGCTGAGACAACTCCGACAAGTTTCAATCCTCCAGGGCCACGCAAGAACCGATGCAGAGGGTTCCTCAATCCAACCAAGGTGTGTACCGTTCTTTACACGGACACGACGCGAGAATTTGAAGCAGAGCCCATCAGGTTTTGGGGCCACTGACTCGCTCCGGACGCGTCGCAGATTAATGGAGCCCGCCTTCCCGCTTTTCGAAATAAAGAACGGTTTGCACCAATCGAAAACATCAACATTAAGACCCAATCGAGTAGAAGCTGACGTAAACGAAGCCACCGGTGTGAAAGGTCAAGCGTGAACGCAATTTAATATTTCCGTTCAAATAAAAAACGCACAAAAAACTGTAATTCTCAGGAACTTACCAATGCAAGAAAAAAGGAGACGTCGCTCGTCGGAAATTTATAACGAGCATCTAGACGTTTTAATTATTATTATCACGAAAATTCGAAATGCTCCTTTTCACATCTCTGCAAAAGATGATGCAGCTACATCTAAAAATATAAATTTTGGGCGATGTTGTTTATTTAAGGCAATAAAAGAAACGCCGAGCGACGAGGATTATGCTATACAAAGAAATTTGTCTCTGCAAGTTGCATTACAAACTGAAGCGAGGCGTTATAAAAATCCAATTAATTCTGCGCCGGAGGCGATGACAAAAAAATTTTCTTTTTGCAATAAAAGCAGACGCGAAAGGCACGGCGTGAAGCGTTTCCACACAATTTCCTGACGTTTTATCATCAAAGGTAAACGCGATGCAAACTCGATGTACAGGGTGTTTCCTGAAAAGCGCAAGTTAACCGTTGCAAATTGCAAACGGGGGATGCACCTGTTTATTTGTTTGTTTGCATTTGTTGGCCATGATCTGCGATTATCTTCATCAAACGCGTTAATTGCCTCTGAATTTCCGACATGAGTACCTAAGCATTGTTGCTGCTGCTTAATAAAGTTAATGTTAATTACCAGCGAGAATCACGTCGGTGATTTCGGAGCTTTATTGCTTCGAAAGCAATTTAACTTTGATGACTTCCTGCAATCAGTTGTGTAGTATTGTTATTTTATCAGTATTTTTAGGTGCCCACGTAGGTACATAATTACGTCAGTCATTATATTTTAATTACGTTCAGTGAGAAACAAACAAGTCTTATTTACATTTACAATTTGTCGAGGAGAGGAGTCAAGAGTCCTCGAGCTGTTGGAATTATTTTTTTTTTTTCTGTTCGCCGGAATTCAAAGGGCCCTAATCCTCTCCTTAACAATGCGTTTTATATCGAATGAGTCAGAGGAAGGGCCACCCTTGCGCAGTAAATCTTTATTTATGTTGCAGTGCATATGCGCCAGATGAATGAGAAGGTTATTGCTGCTGCTGCTACAATGGTTCGGTTGTATAAGAGGCTCTAATTTCTAATTTTATTTTTAGGGAGCTGGCGGGGGGTTCCCATGATATATTATCGCGCGAATTATGTTTTTTTATAAACACGTTAATGTTTTTTAAAACATTTATTAAAGTTACAGATGGGCAGAGTAACGGTTACAAGTTCTGCAGATATGACTAAACTAAAGTTCTGACCCTAATATATATGCTATAGTTTGTATATTTAGTAAAGATAACGATAAATGAGTGGACAATAACAATGCGTCACTTGTTTATATTACTAATCAGGGGTCATAGAGCGTTTAACATAACTCCTCCCTTTTTAAATTGGAAAATAATAGTGAAGTATTATTTTCATCCCTCGCTTCCTCTGATTTATCGCTTTTTCTTACTTTTGATTGTTTTTGGGTCTTTCTATATTTGAGTATGATGAACACGAAAACAAAGCATATTATTATTAAAACTAGGTTGCTCAAAAAGAAGGAAATCTTCAGGGGGTGCCATTCTCTGGTTCTAGAAGTTGGCTGCATACTGGATTGTCGTTGTAACTTCGAGATGTCATCCAGGTTCAAGTCCTCTAAGTGCAGGTGTTCTAGATTTGGGAGTTCTTGTATTTCCTCTGTTTTCATTTTAGGTAGAATGAAGGGTTCTCCTTGAATGATTTTTTCTTCATTGATGATTTTGAAGCTTCCGTCCATTACTTGACAATGGAAAGGGATTTTGACGAGGCTTGGTTTTTCTATTATGTTGTATCCAGTAGTTTTACATTTTTTCTGTAATTTTATTGGCAATTTGGCAGGTACAATTATTATGTAGTTCTTGTTGATTTGTTCATAAATGGTATTACTCGTAGATATGGGAGTCAATTGACATTTAGTAGTCTTGATATTCTGAATGATGGATGTCACACAGTCTTCCTCTTTTATAAAGGGTCTATTATTACAGATGTAGGTATTTTCAATCGTTGGACATTCTTCATCTTCATATTGATGGCCTTGGTTATTGAGTATCAGGTAAGGACTTTTTGGTACAAGGGTAAAATTATTTTGAGGAACAGGAAATATATGGTAATATTCAAATTGTATAGGACTGAAGACAGGGATATGCATAAGGAAGATTACTTTGTCATTATGAACAGTCACCTTTGAGTTAGCTAAATTGTAATAAGAATGAATGTTTTTGAATTTAAGAATTTTATTTTCTTCGTAAAGTTTAACTAATGTATCTATCATATTGTTCATGTCTTCAAATGATATGACAGAGTTATGTAAGGTATTTAATCTAGCAAAAACCACTGCGTTTTCCAAATTGTCTAGAAATTTCGTCAGTGCCTTCTATAGTATTTATTTCAATACGCGACAAAGCATCTGCATTGGTGTTTTGGTTTCCTTTTTTATATGTGATTGTATAATCATACTCTTCGAGTTTGAGTCTCCATCTTACAAGTCTAGAGTTAGGTTCTTTTAGGCTAAATAACCATTGTAAAGGTTTGTGATCTGTTACGATAACAAACTTACGCCCGAAAAGGTAAGGTCTAAAATATTTGGTGGCCCAGACAATAGCTAGTAACTCTTTTTCTATTGTACTATAATTACATTCAGCCGGATTCAACGTACGTGAAGCGTATGCAAGAGGTAAATCTTTGCCTATGGGGCCTTGGCTGAGCACTGCTCCTATAGCAACATTAGAAGCATCTGTGGTTAAGTTAAAAGGTTTTTTGATAGTTGATTTATGATAGATGCCTAATTTTGTTCTTAATTTTTCACCTTCATCTACTACAATTTTTGTTTGTGTAAATTTTGGTTTAGCTTTATTTCTTTCTTTTGTTTTAATGTATGCATATTCTTTGTTTTGATATGACTCTGGTTCTTGTCTCTTTTCATTGAGTTTTTTTATTACGGATTCTTTCCTATCGTTATTTTTTTGTTTAATTCTGTCGTATAATGACTTTGTTTTTTCTTTGTGGTTTTGTACATAGTTAGAGATAATTTTTTCATCAGATAATTCAAAGGGATCGTCTGAATGGATGTGTCCTTTAACTACTTCGAATGGTGTATGACCTGTGACAGAATGAATAGTGTTGTTGTAACTGAAGATAGCGTATTTCATTAAAGTGTTAGTGTTTTCATTAGGTTTTTCCAATTTCAAACATCGAATTTCTTCAGCAATTGTGGAATGAAATCGTTCAACTGGGGAATTACTATTTGAGTTCTTTGAGGTGGTGTAGTGAAGTTCTATTTTATGTAATTTACAAAGATCTTCAAAATTGTTATTTTTAAATTCACTTCCACGATCGACAGTAATTCTATAAGGGAGTCCATGATGTGTCATGAAAGTTAAAGTGTTGTCAATTATATTTAATGATGAATTTGATTGGATGGGGTATGCTTGACCATATCGCGAGAAGGAATCTAGTATAGTAAAATATGAATGGTTTAATATTTTGAATGTATCTGCGTGTATATGTTCGAACGGTCTACTGGCTGTAGGTGTAAGATTAAATTTTATTACGGGTGGATTTCTATCGTATTTTGCCATTTGACAGATTTTGCAATTATTAACAAAGTTCGTGATGTCTTTAATCATATCGGGCCAGTAGTAGTTCCTACTTAAGGATGTTTTCATTTCATTTATTCCTTTGTGGCAAGTTTTACCGTTATGGTGGTATTCCAACTTTAATTTTTGTTCATCAAGATCGATTATATCTTGGAGGATTACGTTGGTTCTAATGAATTTGAAAGATGAATTTGTTAAAAGATTTTGTACTGTGTTGGTAAACAAGATTGCTATACTTGGATTTTTTGAGTATACTGCATACGTTTGTTTTGGTTGACAGTAGGTTTTTATAACATCTATTAATTTCGTTTCGAAATCATTTAGTGGAATTGAGATTATTAGGCGAGACTTGTTAAAAAACATTTTTCTTTCTGCTTTAGGCTGTAAAATGTCGTTTGATCCGTGAATAATGATCTGATTTTTAAATTGATTCAAAGATTTTTCAGATATTTGAATTTCTAATACAGGGTTTTCTAGAGATGAATGTATCGTTTCATTGTCTGATAGTTCCAATTGTGGAGGTTTCAGTTGAATATCAGAGACTATGTTAACTTTAGGAGTTTTGGAAGAAACGTCACCTAGAACAGAGTGGAGAGAAGGACTATCTGGTACGGTTATTAATTCGGGGTTATTGAGATAGAGGTTGATAGTCTCAATCGCGTCACCAGGGTTTCCAATTGTAGAGAGAGTTTCGTCAATATCTTCTATAGCGTTTGTTTCAAGGCGTGACAATGAATTTACAGGAATTTTAGTTTTTAAAATTTCGTGGGTGTTAACACTAATTGTAAAAGAGTTTTCTTTAGGCAATCTGTAGTAGAAAGGAATGATTGTATTACTGTTACTTAAATTCTTCTCTGCAAGATTAATTGATATTCCTAGGTTTCTGAGGTCTTCTAATCCTAATATGCCATCGTAGAAATCATGAAAATCAAAAAGAATAAAAGTGATTACTTTGTCAGTTGCTAATTCTTTAAATGCTGGAATGTGAGCTTTAAATTTAATTTTCTTTTCTCCTATGGGTGTTTTAATTATTGATGTTTCTTGAGAGATTTTATTTGGGAAGTATTTTTCTGCAATAGAAGGTCTGATAATAGATTTATAACATCCGGTATCAATAAGTAATTTAATAGGTGGATTCTGAATTTTAATATACGGTAGTGAATTATCACAAGTCGTGTTGTTGATTTCGTAAATTACGTCGCGTCTTCTGTTGAGTGAGTCATCCGAAAATTTTGAAAGTTGTTTATTTGGGATTCGTCATTAATCTCTTCGTCAGTCTCATTATTTACATTGTTAAGTTCATAGTTTTGCTCATTGCAAATATTGTTATCGTAATGATCAGGGATGTTTAAAGAAGGATCAGGGTACGTTTCTGTATGCTCGTGATTACAGTAATTATTTTCCATGAGATTTAATTCCTCTGAAATAAAATTTCTTGATGTTGGTATAGTGTTTTTAAAATAATTATTATAATTATTATGTTGTCTAATTGTTGGGATTCTGGATGTGGTTGACATTGGTTCCGGTTTGTTTGTTGGGATTTGTCCTGTTGGTTTAAAGACATTTTTCGGAGTACCAAAAACTTGAGAGTTAGTAAATTGTTTTTGTTGAACTACTCTTGGTCTCACGTCAATAGGTTGACTAGGGAATTGGTTAGAAGTCCAGGGTCTTGGATTTTGGTTATAGAAATTTCGTGGCCATTGTGTAAGAGGTGTTTGATGAATTTGCATGTTAGATCTTTGAGGATATTGATTAAATGATGTAGGTACGTGTGAATATTGTGGAAATGAGTTGAACGTCTTAGGTAACATTTGAGGTTGCGTTTTGATTTGGTTAGAAGAGCTTTTATTATTATGTAATATATTAGGAAGATTTTGAGTATACATAAAGTTCTCTTCTTCTATTACATAGGCCATTGCATTTTCTAGTGATATAGGGTTTCTTAGTCTTACAATGCTTTGGAAGTTACCCGATAAACCACGAAGGAAGGTTTTTAATGCTAGATTGTCATATTGTTTAGAATATACTAATTTTGTGGCTTGTGGTATTTCCGTTGTACTAATTGAGTTTAATTTTGCAGACAATCTACTACGTAATATTTGTATTCGTTTGCCGAATTCTAATGGTGGTTCATTTTTTGAAGGTGTTAATGTGATTAAGTCTTGTTCGAGACAATCTAAATTTCTCTGATCACCGAAACTAGTTCTTAAAGCATTTTTTATTAAAGGCCAAGTATTTAATTCGTTCCTAGTGCCAATTAAGATTTGTGCGTGATCTTTTAATTTACCAATTACTACTCTAATTAAATATGAAGTTATTTGAGGGTCGTTGTTACTAATTTCATTGAACAAATAGTCGCAGGACGCTATGAAAATTTCTAATGAATTTTGGTCACCATTGTATGATGGAATTGTGTCTACATATAATTTTAATAATTGATAATTTACTTCTGGCATTTTTGCTTGGATTACAGTTGGTTTAGATAGATTAATACTATTATTAAATGTTTCGATTAAAGAATCTAAATCTAAGTTATTTACTGAATTGCTGTTCATATAAGACAAGAAATCAGGTAAATAATGGAAAAAATTAGACGGGATACTCAAAATTTGGTCTCACCAAATCCGGGAATTGCCAGTCGTCTATTTTGTGAAAGGTTGATATCTGCGTTGCCCAGAGCTGTGGATCTCCTCTATGGATTGGAAGACGAATGGTATCTTCAGAGCCTTACACGATGTATTTCTCTTGAAGTTTCTTCGTCCAGGGTTCTTTTGGGTAGTACTGAAGGAACTGGAGTCCCAAATCGCGATTTTAATTTGCACGATGCACCTTTTTTCGCGACCGCACTATCCTACTGACTGCGCCAATTATGTTTTTTTATAAACACGTTAATGTTTTTTAAAACATTTATTAAAGTTACAGATGGGCAGAGTAACGGTTACAAGTTCTGCAGATATGACTAAACTAAAGTTCTGACCCTAATATATATGCTATAGTTTGTATATTTAGTAAAGATAACGATAAATGAGTGGACAATAACAATGCGTCACTTGTTTATATTACTAATCAGGGGTCATAGAGCGTTTAACATAACTCGCGTACCCATTTCTTTCCGATGCGAATTCAATAATAAATCGATACAATCACACAATATAATAAAAAAATAATAGAATAATAATTTTTATTACGCAGACCTACAAATTATAATAATTATTATTATATTTGTTGCTGGTGGGTAGTAGTGACGAATGATTGAACCAATATGGCAAAGGTAAATCTAATTTCAAAATTCAATTGGAACGAGTTTAAAATAATTTGCGTTTCGCTTGCTTTATAACTAACTAATAGCCTGCATACTATGTACTCCTTGAGGTATTTAATATTTAATGGGAAACGAAGATCTACATAAATACTACTCGGGTAATATTAACTGTGCGGTAATGATTGTATTGCAATGCGGAAATTAAAAGCCGACATGTTGCTCTGCAGCTTGTAATTAAATTGACCAGCCAACTCTTTCTTCTGCAAAGCAAACTAAACCCATCGTGACCCTCTCACAGCACCTCGCTTTAATCAATCATCGGATTGATTTACTTACCGATCGAAACTCGGAATTTGCAATTTGGCGATTTAATTCGTCGCTTAAATTTGCTCGTCGAATAAATTCGTTTTGATTTTAGTTCGTTGCAGACCAAGCAGAGTGCTGTAAAATATCTTTGATCTAAATATAATGAAGAAGCTCTTAACGCACTACTCTACTTCGCAGCCGTTGAACGCCAGACATGTCATCTTCTGTGAGTTAAAATTCCTGGTCTGAAAATGAACATACTGTCGCTCTAGAAACTTAATAAGACATTCACTTCAACGTTTCAAACGAAAAAGAAAATAATCGTTTTTTAGACTCAAGCTTATCGTTATTATTCATTCCACATCATTCGAGTTAACTAAGAACAGAGGATTTTTTATTTCAAAACTTTTTATTACCTACAAGTGAATACGCTCGTAGACTTTTAATCAAATAGAAAACAATGAAACAACGAACGACCCTTTTAAACGTGATTTTCTGATTCAACTGATTCAAAAACTATTAACAAGAGGGTTTGATTATTTTAGAACACACGGTATATGCATGATTGCTGTAGACCAGGGGGATTCCCGGCCTTTTCCAAGCATCGACCCCACAAGAAAAAAAATTCCATCCACCCTTTCAAATTTAATCAATATTTCTTAAACAGTATGATGTTAAAATTTCGGTTTTGTTAAATCGTGACGCCCTGTTATTCTATTCTACTTCATTGTATTTAATTTTAATTTTTTTTTATTCTGAACTGATCATCTTTTTCATTTTCTTGATTCGTTTTGACTTTGTATACTCTATGTATAATTTGGATTATTAGTTAGATTTAAACTTTCGGTTAACGATGATCGTGAACGCTCTTGATTCGATTTGATTTTTATGTCGTTTTGAGATTTTTTATTTTAGTTTTAGCTTCATCATCTATCGTCTTTTTTTTAAAAATAATTCCTTATTCGACTTCATTTAATTGAATTTTTAATGTGGTCAATTGGTCGGCCTTTGTTTTTCTTTTTCTTTTAATCGTTTTCGTTTGTTTAGTTTTTATTTTTTAACTGTCAACTTTGTTTTTGTTTTTCCTTCGTTTGATTTTGACATGATTTTATTTATTTTTTTAATTATCAATTGATCGTCTTCTGTGTTTTCTTTTTCGTTTGCTCCATCCGGCTTTATGTTCAATTTGAATCTCTTCGAGTGATCGCCTTTTGGTTTGATTTTATTTTCTTTTTTATTTAATTATTAATTAATGGTCCTTTTTCTTTAATGTTTGCAGATTAATTTTCGGTTTGTGACAAATTTCATCCGTTTCTAAATCGATTTGACTTGATTGTTGATTTTATACAATTTATATTTTGGTCCTATTTTACGATCACCTTAACTTTTATTTTTTTTTATTCCTCATTTCATTTGGTTTTATTTAATTTTTAAAATAATTAACTGTTTGTTTGATTGACTGTTTTTTTCTTAAATTTTAATCGATTTTATTTGCTTTTTCATTTTATTTTTTATAATTATCAATTGATCATCTTTTTTTGTTTTTTCTTAAGCTTGACTTTATTTGACATGATTTTATATTTTTTTTTTAATTGATCGTCTTTTGTTTTCTTAATCTCGTCGATTAATCGCCATTTTTGTTTACTCTTTTATTCCACTTTATTTTCTTTTTAATTATTAAGCGGTCGTCCTTTTCCTTTAATGTTTTTCGTCAATTTTTAAATCAATTTAATTTAATTTATTGTTAGTTTTATGAAATTCTTATTTTGATCCCAGTTTTAGCATCATCATATGTTTTTTTAATATTTTTCAATTGTCAAAAGATCCTCTTGTCTTTTTTTCGTTTTTGTTTCTTTGGCTTGATTTTGTTCGACACGACTTTATATTTTTTTAATCGGTTGTCTTTTGTTTTCTTGTTTTAGGTTTTTTCTTTTACTCGATTTGTTTTTTTTTTATTTTAATTGATTTTATTTGTTTTTTAAAGTTTTTAATTATCAATTGATCGGCTCGTTTTTTTTGTTTGGTTTGATTTTGTTTATTTGACCCGATTAAAATTTTTTGATCGATCGTCTTTTGTTTTGCTCTTTTTGTTTTTTCTTTTACTGGATTCATGTCTTTTTTCATTTCAATCCATTTTATTTGCTTTTTTTTTATTATTTTTTTTTATTATCAGCTGATCATCTTGTTTTTTTTTCCTTGGTTTGGTTTTATTTGATATAATTTTATATTAATTGATCGTCTTTTGTCTTCTTGTTTTTCTCTTTTCCCCTTTACTCGACTCATGTTTTATTTTAGTCGATCGTATTTGATTTTTTAATATTTTTAATTGATCAAATGATCATTTTGTTTTTGTTTTGTTTTTTCCTTTGGTTTGATTTTATTTATTTGAAACGATTTTATATTTTTTAATTGATCGTCTTTTGTTTTATCTTTTTATTTTTTGTTTCTTTTACTCGATTTGTTTTTTTTAATTTTAATCGATTTTATTTACTCTTTATTTTTTTATTATCAACTGACCAACTTGCTCTTTTCTCCTTGGTTTGATTTTATTTGACATCATTTTATATTAATCGATCGTGTTTTGTTTTCTCGTTTTGGTTTTTTTCCTTTTACTCGATTTGTATTTTATATTTGAATCGATGTTTCTTGTTTTTCCTTTTTGTTTTTTTCTTTGATTTGGTTTGATTTGACACGATTTTATCTTTTTTATTTTATTTTATCTTTTATCTTTTAATCGATGGTGTTTTGTTTTCTTGTTTTTTTTCTTTTACTCGTTTTATGTTTTTCACTTTAAACGATTTTGTTTTATTTTTTTAATTTTTAATTTAAATTTATTAATATTTTACATTTTTAATTGATTGTCTTGTTTTTTTCTTTGCTTTTGATTTTATTCGACATGATTTTATATTAATTGAACGTCTTTTGTTTTATTGGTTTTGTTTTTTTTTTTTTTTTTTTATTTTAATCGATCGTATTTTGTTTAATTCTTTAAAAAATTACCAATTGATCGTCTCGTTTATCTTTTTTTTTGGTTTAATTATAATTGACACGATTTAATATTTTTTAATCGATCGTCTTTTGTTTTCTGGTTTTCGTTTTTTTTTTTCAACTCGATATAAGTTTATTTTATTTTACACTTTAATCACGCCGACCGACCGCAGTTTTTGTTTTCTCTTACATTCGATTCGACTTTATTTTACATATATATATATATTTTTTTAATTATTGTTGACCGATCCTCTCTTGTTCTTTAATATTTACAGATTAAATATTTGGCTGTGATATAAGATTCGTCAGTTTTCATATTTTGATATCGATTTGACTTCCGAGTTTTACGCAGCCTCTATTTTCGTCCCATCTTCACCGAAAAATTCAACGATCGTCTTTTGTTTTCGTTTCATTCGACTTGACCGTATTTTACGAGCATTTTTATTTTGATAATAAACAATCAACATTGACATTTATTTATTTATTTTTTAATGATTGACAATAAACAGATTCGTCTTATGGAATCTGCCCTAATATTATAAAAAAAGGATTTAAAGCAGATTTAAATAAAATAACAAAATGAATATTGATGTACAAAGCAGAAGCCTAACCTCAAATATGACAACTGTCAATTTATTATTTGTTTCTCAATGTATCCAACCGCACAGCATGAAATTGCACCAACCACAGCCTCCTCTAATTATGAATTCCGTTGATCACTCGGTATATTAAAAAGGCTTTGATCGTAGACTTCACTTCACCTATTCACAATTCTAAAATAAAGGTCTGAGGTTATAAATAAACAGGTCGATATACAGTATGTGGCACGCAGATACAAGCGTGTGTCTTTGATTAACTTGAACAGTTTTTTCTTTCTTTTTTTTTCAAAATACATTTCACGTGTTTCATGTTGCATTCGGGGGCTGATACTCGCGTAATTAGTAAGAGAGAGAACCTTCAAATACAGTTTTGACTCTTCATAGACGACGCGAAAAAACAAAAAAGAATCCTTTCAGAATGTTCTCCGAATATTGTAATTCCCTTGATGTTTCTCCCGGCCGCGCTCCTTTCTGGCGTGCAAAAATTTACGCAAATACAAACAGACAAACAAAGACAAAGTGCAGACTTGATGTTGATGTATGCGGGGTGCTCCGGGTTTGTTTGCAGTCAGATCTGAGGCGCCTCTGTCGGCGCCGGTAACCCGGACATCGTCCCCATGGCAACAACTCGTGGCCCGTCGGAAACTGATTTATCTGCTTTTTATGTGGACGCGGAGTTATCGGAGAAAGTTTCAATACTGCTGCTGCTTCTGCACTTTGTTAACGGTTTAGACGTTATTGGCATCGATATTTCTGCCATAAACCCGAACGGCATTTGTTTTACTACGTTATAGTTTAGTTTAGCTTTCAGGAGGCGATTTATTATGCAACCATATTTTATGATCTATTTAGTAATTTCCAAAAAAGAAAAAAATATTATTTTTGTGCTACACAACTACAAGTAGAGATATCTTTTAAAAAGTTCAGTAACGAGAGAACGCTTTAGATTAGACCACATGTGTGGTACACAAAGTCACATTAAAATTCAATCCAAAATCTGAAAATGTAAAAATATGTAGGATATTCTATTGAAAATAACGAAGTGACATAACACCCAGACCAAACGCAACACTCTGTATGCACCAAACTGATTTTAAAATATGCTCCGCATGAAACCAAGTAACTTTCATTTGAAATTTTTTTTTGTAACATGAGTAACCAGAGAGATACGAAGGAAGTCGACTTAAGTGAAACACCCCGTACACATGCGTTATTAAATAGTTTTTAACTGAGAAGGTAATTTATTTTCGGGAATAAACAGACACTTAAATTGTTATGTTAGAATCAGCAGCAAATCGGTTCTCCTTCCCTACGTGATTTTTCTTTTCCTTGAATGTTTTTCGTCAATTATTTTTAAATCAATTTAATTTATTGTTAGTTTTATGCAATTTTTCTTTTTTTTCCTCTTGCTTTTTTTGTTTTTTGTTTCTTTGAACTGATTTTATTTGACACGACTTTATATTTCTTTAATCGATCGCCTTCCTTTTGTTTTCTTGGTTTGGTTTTTTCTTTTACACGATTCGTTTTTTTTTATTTTAATCGATTTTATTTCTTTTAAGTTTTTAGTTATCAATTGATCGTCTTTTTTTTGTTTGGTTTGATTTTGTTTGACAGGGTTTCATATTGATCGTCTTTTGTTTATGCTTTTTTTATTTTAATCAATTTTATTTGATTTTTTAATATTTCTAATCATCAAGCGATCATTTTGTTTTTCTTTGGTTTGATTTTATTTATTTGACTCGATTTAAATTTTTTAATTGATCGTCTTTTATTTTTCTCTTTTTGTTTTTTTTATTTTACTGGATTCACGTCTTTTTTCATTTTAATCCATTTTATTTGCTTTTTTTAATATTTCTAATCATCAAATGATCATTTTGTTCTTTCTTTGCTTATCTATTTGACCCGATTTTAATTTTTAAATTGATCGCCTTTTGTTTTGCTCTTTTTGTTTTTCCCTTTACCGGATTCATGTCTATTTTCATTCTAATCCATTTTACTTGCTTTTTAATTTTTTTTATTATCAACTGATCATCTTGTTTTTTTGTTTTCCTTGGTTTGATTTTATTTGACATAATTTTATATTAATTGATCGTCTTGATTGTTTTCTCGTTTTGGTTTTTTCTTTTACTCAATTTATGTTTGTTGTCCCAATTTTAATCGACTGTATTTGTTTTTTTTTTGTTTTTTTTAATTTTTTTTAATTATCAATTGATTACCTTGCTTTCTTCGATTTTATTTTATTATTTATTATTTTGACACGATTTTATATTTTTTAATTGATCGTGTTTTGTTTTCTTAATTTTGTTTTCTTTCTTCTTTTACTCGTTTTATGTTTTTTTTTTTAATTTTAACCGCTTTTATTTGTTCTTTTTTTTCAATTTTTAATTATCAATTGATCGTCTTGTTTTTTTTTCGTTGCTCTTGATTTTATTCGACATAATTTCATATTAATTGATCGTCTTTTGTCTTCTTGTTTTTGTCTTTTCCCCTTTACTCGATTCGTGTTTTATTTTAATCGCTCGTATTTTGTTTAATTGTTTTTAAAATTATCGATTAATCGTCTTGTTTTTTTCTTGTTTGGTTTGATTTTATTCGACAAGGTTTTATATTGATCGTCTTTTATTTTTGGCTTTTTTATTTTAATCAATTTTATTTGATTTTTAATATTTCTAATCATCAAATGATCGTTTTGTTTTTTCTTTGGTTTGATTTTATTTGTTTGACCCGATTTAATTTTTCTAATTGATCGTCTTTTGTTTTTTCTTTTACTGGATTTATGTCTTTTTTTCATTTTAATGCATTTTATTTGCTTTTTTAATATTTCTAATCATCAAATGATCATTTTGTTTTTTCTTTGGTTTGATTTTATTTATTTGACCCGATTTAAATTATTTAATTGATCGTCTTTTGTTCTGCTCTTTTTCTTTTTTTTTTCTTTTACTGGATTCACGTCTTTTTTTATTCTAATCCATTTCATTTGCTTTTTAATTTTTTTTATTATCAACTGATCATCTTGTTTTTTTTGTTTTCCTTGGTTTGATTTTATTTGACATAATTTTATATTAATTGATCGTGTTTTGTTTTCTCGTTTTAGTTTTTTCTTTTACTCAATTTAAGTTTTTTTTTCTCTTGATTTTAATCGATTCTATTTGGTTTTTAAATTTTTAAAATTTTTTTTTAAATATCAATTGATTGACTTACTTTCTTTTCTTCGGTTTTATTTTTATTATTTATTATATTTTGACACGATTTTACATTAATTGATCGTCTTTTGTTTTCTTGCTTTCGTTTTTTTTTTCTGTTTCCATTCTTTGTTTGGTTTGATTTTATTTGACACGATTTTAAATTTTCAATCGATAGTGTTTTGTTTTCTTTCCTCTTCTACTCGTTTTATGTTAACGTTTTATGTAAACGCAACACTCTGTACGCACCAAACTAATTTTAAAATATGCTCCGCATGAAACCAAGTAACTTTCATTTGAAAATTCCTTTTGTAAAATCAGTAACCAGAGAGGTATGAAGGAAGTCGTCCTAAGTGAAACACCCTGTACACATGCATTATTAAATAGTGTTTAAATGAGAAGGTAATTTTTTTTGGGGATAAATATACACTTAAATTGTTGTGTTAAAATCAGCAGCAAATTGGTTCTCCTTCCCTAAACCGAAGTCACCCCTGAGGGATTTGTTTTCGCTTTTTCTGCTTCTTAATTTAAGCGAACGCGACACTTTCTTTCTTAAAAAAAAAGGGAAACCCAATCTAAAACCAATTAATTCCCCTGCATTGTAATCTCATTAGTTCGTGATTTAATTATAAATGCTGCAACAAAATTAAGGAAGGCAGTGTCGTAATTTCCCTGCGCCATCGTCAGTCATCATCCCCCCCGCGTCTCCTTCACAAATGTTGATTAAGCGTCAATCTGGGCGCCGGGGCTCGTTCATTTGTACTCATTAACATGAAACAAGAACTGAATTACTCATGACAGGTGTGGAGGTAATTAAGTTGATTACACTTTCGAAAAGTTAAGTTGCCATTTTTAAAAAAAAGCGGAATGGAAAAAGCGTGTTTGGCGCGCGAGTTAAAATTTAAAAAAATGCGAATGCATTAAAGGATATCGTTCTCGGCGTCGGTCGGTATTTATTGCGTGCTGTCAAAGCAATACGTGTACATGCATGCATGTTGTACATACGTACACAAAATAACAACCGTACATTAACTAGAACCTCAAAGCAGCAAAATTTCAATTAAATTGCGAGCGTGCAAAAATTTACGTCCGCAGCCCCGGCTACCCTTAGCGCTGAATAATTCGTAATAATAGCGCTGAAATAACGCGTTTTCAGTCTAAATTAAATATGCAAATCGAGAACAGCTTGTGGGAAATTATTTCAGTCGGGGCAGAAGCACGGCGAGCGCGATGGAACGAGCGCGAGCGCTAAAGAGCGACGAGGAAGCGCTCGGCTCGCGGAGCGCAACGGACTTTCAAAGCCATATTCATTGCCAGTACTGAACACTGTAGTAAAGGAAACCACAAAATTTAATTTGGCCCCGACGACGTGACTTAAATACGGGAACGGACGTGACTATGATGAATTCCCACCAGCCAGTAGTTTCGTTTGTTGTTTGGAATTCGAAAATCATTCGCCCCCGTAAATAATTCCGCCGCTATTTTAAAGAACAATACCGGAACCGTCGATAATTGTTCTTCTTTTTTTTTTTTTTGTTACAACCATGCCATTCAGATTTCATCAACGTTTTCAATTTAATCTGATTTGAATTGGTTTGTTGTAACTAAATAGCGTACTGTTTCCAATTTCCATAATTGTCCGTAATTAGCAACGCGAAAAGAATGTCTTCTGTAAACAATTTTATTCGGCATTTTCCCCAAAACCACGCCACGACTTCCCATCAATTCGTTAGTAGACATGGATGGGAATGTAATGTGAAAATGAAATGCGAAAAACGGGGCCCGTATTTCGTTGATTAAACTTAAGAGAAAAAAGAACATAATTGAAGTCGACCCTTTCCAATGAAATATGTCAGAGAATATTTTTTTAGACACAGGGAATCTTTTACGATTTGCGACTGCCTAGTTTAAAAACTGTTCTCTCACATAAAAAAAAAACAATTAATAAAATGTTAATAATAAATCAGATACTCAAAACACTCACCCTGGTGGCGTTGTCCCAACTAAGTCAAAAATTATCCCGTTGCGCCTCCGTCCTAGAAAAAGTTTTCTCCCAATGCTGGTTAACGCACGAAACGCTCGCTTCCCGGATTGTATCAACTTGTAGGGAGGCAACACTGTATGAGGCGCTGTCTGAGCCGAGACCCACACGTACACTTAATTCGTCAGATCTGGATTTGAAATATCCCAAATAAGAGAAGCCCATAATAAAATCAAGCAGTACTGACTAATTTGCGCACAGAAATCGCTGGTCATAAACGTCTGCCTGATTAATGGAATTGTCAGGCTTTGAAAAGCATTAATAAGACGCTTGATTTGCGTCAGAGTGCCTTTTTCAGAACACGGAATAAATATCGCCTAGCTCCTAGATTATAAACTAGTTTAGAAATGGCGGCGTTTGCGCATTCGACTTAAAGTTGCTTTTTTTTAATTGGCAACTGTTGATAAGAATATGCGCTACGAGAAAAATCGTATAAAATGGAAAAGAGACGTCAAAGACTATGCTTTAGGAAAAATTCAAAAAAATTTAAAATTGCGAAAATTTAAAACTGAGAAACAAAAATTAGAAATTTTATTTAAATAAGATTAAGCAGCGCGAAGCCCAAGGTCAACGACGTAAACCTAACTACCAAGCAAAACGAGAAATAAAAAAGAACTTGAGAAAAATAAAAAATTCAATTTTTCTGCTGCGAAATTTCGATAGTCAAGATAAAAAAATTCAAAGTAGAAAAAGTAGAAAAGTAAAATTTGTATAAAATGGAAAAGAGATGTTATAATTTAGGAAAACCCAAAAAATTAAAATTGCAAAAGTTTAAATCAGAAAAATAAAAATTTTATGTAATTAAGATTAAGCAAAGCGAAGCCCAAGGTCACCTCAGTCTAACCGACTAACGAACTAACTAACCTAACTACCAAGTAAAACGAGAAATAAAAAAGAATCATGATGAATTAACGCGCAAGCTCTTTTTTCAAACAATTCGGTAAAGTTTCAAATGCTTAACGAATAACATGTGTTATTCGTTAAGAATTTTAGAAAGTCACCAAAATGTAGTGGCAAAAACAGTAAATTGGCAAGACTAAGAAGAAGAGATTCGAATAATTTCGACGAGTTTTCGAGTTTTTCGATTCGTCGGAAACCGAAATCTTCTTTCGTAAAATTTACGATCGTCGTTTGGTTTCCTTCTTCTTTTTCTCCTTTTCTTTTTGAAATTATCGTTTTTCTTTTTCTTCTCTTTTTTTTCTGGTCATGTGTGCCTGATTAATGGAATTGTCAGGCTTTGAAAAGCATAAAAAGGACGCTTCGATTTGCGTAAAGTGCCTAAATTGGCAAGACTGAGAAGAAGATATTCGATTAATTTCGACGAGTTTTCGAGTTTCTCGACTCGCCGAAAACCGAAATCTTCTTCCGTAAAATTTACGATCGTCGTTTGGTTTCCTTCTTCTTCTTCTCCTTTTCTTTTTGAAATTATCGGTTTTCTTTTTCTTTTCTTTTTGTTTCTGGTCATGTATGCCTGATTAATGGAATTTTCAGGCTGTGAAAAGCATAAAAAGGACGCTTCGATTTGCGTAAAGTGCCTAAATTGGCAAGACTGAGAAGAAGATATTCGATTAATTTCGACGAGTTTTCGAGTTTTTCGACTCGCCGAAAACCGAAATCTTCTTTCGTAAAATTTACGATCGTCGTTTGTTTTCCTTCTTCTTCTTCTCCTTTTCTTTTTGAAATTATCGGTTTTCTTTTCTCTTCTTTTTGACTCTGGTCATGTATGCCTGATTAATGGAATTGTCAGGCTTTGAAAAGCATAAAAGGGACGCTTCGATTTTCGTAGAGTGCCTTTTCCAGAACCCGGAGTAAATATCATGGCGAAATGTCCGGATTTTACGGATTTTTTGCGATTGTCAACTGTTGGTTTACGTAAAGCCTTGCGAAATGTTCGTTTTCGTTTCGTTTTAATTTCGACGAAGTTTTCGAGTTGCTCGATTCGATCGTCATTTGTTTTCCTTCTTCTTCTTCTCCTTTTCTTCTTGAAATTACAGTTTTTCTTTTTGTTTTCTCTTCGTTTCTGCTCCGATTACGGTTAGGAAAAAAAGTGGGCGCAAAATATCTGAGCGATCGTAAATTTTAAACGTAAAAGTACACTCACTTGAAGAAACAAAATTGCACACAATAAATGTTTTAATCTAAAATGGATGATGATGATAAGTGTTTTTCCTGTTAAAATAGTCAGGAATCTTTTTATTCATTTTTTTTAAATTTATTTACTAAATGATTCAAAACATATTTGCGTTTATTGTTCTTTGGCGAATGTTTACGATCGTCAGTTGTTTCTCTCTCCGTTTTCTCCTTTTATTTTGCTTTAATTTCAATCGAGTTTCTTGATTCGCCTTCTTTCTTCTTTTGTAAAATTTACGATCGCCATTTGTTTCTTTATTTTCTTCTTCTTCTTTTGCTTTTGAAATTACCGTTTTTCTTCTTCTTTTCGTTCATTTCCTCTTTTTTTTGCTTTAATTTCCACCGAGTTTCTCGATTTGTCAAAAGCCTACTTTCTTCTTTCGTAAAATTTACCATCGTCATTTGTTTCTTTATTTTCTTCTTCTTCTTTTCCATTTGAAGTTACCGTTTTTCTTTTTCTCTTCGTTCATTTCCTCTTTTCTTTTGCTTTAATTTCAACCGAGTTTCTGGATTTGTCAAAAACTTTCTTTCTTCTTTCATAAAATTTACGATCGTCATTTGTTTTCTTTCTTTTCTTCTTCTTTTCCTTTTGAAGTTACCGTTTTTCTTTCTCTCTTCGTTCATTTCTTCTTTTTTTTTGCTTTAATTTCCATCGAGTTTCCCGATTTGTCAAAAATCTTCTTTCTTCTTTCGTAAAATTTACGATCGTCATTTGTTTCTTTCTTTTCTTCTTCTTTTCCATTTGAAGTTACCGTTCTTCTTTGTCTCTTCGTTCATTTCTTCTTTTCTTTTGCTTTAATTTCAACCGAGTTTCTGGATTTGTCAAGAACTTTCTTTCTTCTTTCATTAAATTTACGATCGTAATTTGTTTTCTTTCTTTTCTTCTTCTTTTTCTGTTGGTTACCGTTTTTCTTTCTTTTTTCTTCGTTTTCGTTCGGATTTCTTGTTTTCATTTGCTTTCGTATTCTCAGATTATGTTTTTAGTTATTAAATGATCGAAAAATGTCTGCGTTCCTTGTTCTTTTGGGGACGTTGTGATCTTTTGAAGTTATCGACTGTCTTTTTCGTTTTTGCTTCCTTTCTGATTACATTTGTTGAAGTGACAGTATTTGTTTTTTGTTTTATTTTTTTCTGAAATTAAGTATCCATGTACGTACCTAATGATAAAAAAAAATGTTTGCTCTCGTATTTTGTAAAGACGATAGGCTAATTTCAGTAATTTTTATCTAAAAATAGTCGTGTCTTTTTTTAAAAAAAAAAAAAACGCAATAAATCTAATGCGACGCTTGAAAATTTCCATATATATTGAATTTCGTAAAAGAAATCGAGCAGGAGACGACCTAATATTTTGTATATCGTCTCCTAAAGTCTTAACAAGCGACTCACGTATGATATTGAATCATTTGCGGAGCGAGGCAAATGTTCGAAAGAGATTTTGCCTCCGCCATAAAAACCATACACACATAAAATCGAAAACACGCACGGAATAAACGGAGTTTATAGATTTAGTTTTGTGTCCTTTTGGTGTACCCAATCCCCCTCGTCCCCGAACTATTATTGAACTTTTTTATTATACCTACAAAGGAATGACGATCCGTACTTATTTACATGTAAACTCTTTTTGTTTTGTTAAGGCCGGATATAAAAGGCGTTCGATACGGAGACGTTTAATTTAATGGAGTAAAGCTTTTACCCCTATCTGTTAAATTATTCGGGAGCCGCCGCCTTTCGTCATAAAACTCGCTGATAAATCTTCCAATTTACTAAAAGTGGTGCTAAACGCGATGCAAATGAAACAGCCAGGACGGTGGAATGGACCACGAACTTCCGTTCGATTCTTTTTCGAAAACAAGAACCGAAGTGAAGGCACACGAAGCTATATTATCACAACTTGCGATTGATTGGCTTGCATATTTATCAGGACCAACCCTGATTAAAAGGGTAGTTCGTAGGCGCAGGGGTATTTTATCAGGCTCACGTAACTCGTTCTTTATCCTCCTCGATTAGTTTTATGTTTAAATCAGAAAATGTGATTTTTTTAAGTCGTTAATCTCTTCATTCATTCAATTCAAATTACCCTCTTTGTGTGGATGCGAAAAATTAAATTAAATCCTCTCGTAATTAATTGCGTAAGGAATCAGTAATGAAGAACTCCTAATTCCAGATCTGGCTGAATTCTAGAAGAGTTGGGGCAGTTGACGCCTAAATGCCTGACCACTTCGCCCATTAAAAAAAAAAATTAAATATGCGTGTATACCACGTGTTCCAAGCGAAGCAAAAGTATAGTAGTCGAAAGTTGTGAAAAGTCAATTCGATTTTGGTGCAGTTACATTTTATTCCGGAATAATCTGATCCAGCCAAAACTAGGAAATTGAAGTAGGGATGCAGGACCTCACGCGCAGTCTCCAAAAATCCTGTAAGGGAAGAATAGTTCGACAATTGCAATTCGCGCGAAAAAAAAAGAACGCGTCAGTCGCAAACTAACCTGTCCTTAGTAACGGGGACGAGACTGAAACAACTTGGATGAGTTTCAGTCCTCCAGGGCCACGAAGTAGCCGACGAAATCTCGTACGCTCGAGAAAATTTTCTCCGAGGTTCCACCTATAGGACGGCGCACCCTTTGATTATTGTTGAGGACAAAATCAATTCAATTTTGCTGATATAGGTGGATCTCATTCAGGAAAAATCTGATCCAGCCAAAACCAGGAAATTAAAAGTGGGATGCAGGACCTGTATACCACATGTTACGAGCGATTTTTCTTGAAGAAGTATAGTAATCGAAAGTTCGATTTTGGAGTAGCCGAAACGAGGAAATTGAAACTGGAATGCAGGATTTCACACTGTCTCCAAGAAATAGGCCGACTCCAAAAATGGGCCGTCTCCAAAAAGCCTGTAAGGCAAGAAAAGCTCGACAATAGTAATTTGCGTGAAAATAAGAGAACTTTAGTCGGAAGCATGTCCCGTCTTGAGTAACGGGGACGAGACTGGAACAACTCGGATGAGTTCCAGTCCTCCAGGCCCACGCAATAGCCGATAAACTGTCGTACACTCGAGAAAACCGCCGAGGTTTCTCAACAATAACCAAAACGTGTGCGGATACGTAAGGCGAATAATTTGGGTTAGAGCCTCCTTTTAACTCCAAACGGAACCCTGAATCTACAAGTAAGTCGTCTTGTGTTGTCCCCAGGGTCTGGGAATCCCACAAGGCGACTGAAACAAAGAGATTGAAACAACTTGGATGAGTTTCAGTCCTCCAGGGCCACGCAATAGCTGATAAACTGTCGTACACTCGAGAAAACCCCCGAGGTTTCTCAACAATAACCAAAACGTGTGTGGATACATGGCGAAAAATTTGCGATAGAGCTTTCATTTATCCCCAAGTAGAGCCCTGGGCCCCAGGTCCAGTCGTCTTGTGGTGTTCCTCGGGGCCTGGGGACACCACAAGACGACTGACTTGCCCCAGGCGCGTCGCGAATTAATAAAGCCAAAACTAGCCGCACCCCTAATGTACGGAGGAAGGGTTTGCACGAATAGGAAACATCGTGACCATAACAAGGGCCAACAGAGTATGAGCTGACGTAAGGAAGACCAATCGCATAAAAGGTCAAGTGTGAACGCAATTTAGTCTGTTCGTCGAAATAATAAACGTAAATACAAAAAAATGTCATTCGCAAGACCTCAAACCACAAAACTAGCCGCACCCCTAATGTACGGAGGAAGGGTTTGCACGAATAGGAAACATCGTGACCATAACAAGGGCCAACAGAGTATGAGCTGACGTAAGGAAGACCAATCGCATAAAAGGTCAAGTGTAAACGCAATTTAGTCTGTTCGTCGAAATAATAAACGTAAATACAAAAAAATGTCATTCGCAAGACCTCAAACCACAAAACTAGCCGCACCCCTAATGTACGGAGGAAGGGTTTGCACGAATAGGAAACATCGTGACATTAACAAGATCCAACGGAGTATGAACTGACGTAAGGAAGACCAATCGCATGAAAGGTCAAGTGTGAACGCACTTTAATCTGTTCGTCGGAGTGATAAACGTAAATACAAAAAAAAAAATGTAATTCGCAAGACCTCAAACCACAAATAATGAGACGTGGCACGTCGCCAGAAATTTAGGATCGCCTAGGCATTTTTTAAAATAAATATTCACTTTAATTCTCACGAGGCAAGAGACGCGGTGGTGAACCTTTACGAAAGATTTTGCAATTAACACTAAAAATAGAAACTCCGGACGGTATTGTTTACTTAAAAGGCAGGCTATAAAACAAATGCCAAAACAGCGAGAGTCAAACGACATTTTATTGCCGGTGTATGTAAAAAAACTAAGCCGGTTTTAGATTATTCGCGAATTAAATAAGAGCAAAAGTCGCGGTTAATCGAATAATCGGTTATCCGAATATCCAATTATTTGAATAATTGGATATCCGAATATTGTCGGCTTTTGGATAATCGGATATTCGAATAGGTTTTTTTTTTATCTAATTTATGCCCGGTTGCACCAATATTTTAAGTAAAACTTAAGTTTAAGTCACGTTTAGAACATGACATTTATGCATGGTGAATATAATGTCAATCACATTCTGACTGATACTTAAACTTCATTTAAGTATCATATTAGAATGTGTCTGACATTTTATTGAACTTAAACTAAACTAAAACTAAACTATAAACTTAAATTTATATTTTTACTTAATAGACAATTAACCTAACCATAAAGTCGCTTTTTGGATATTCGAATAGTCGGTTTTAACCATTATTTATATAACCGGTTATATCCGAAACTGGTTTCTAAGGAAACCGATTATTCAGTTTAATATCTTTTCAATTTTTGTCGGCACAATGCGAATTGCACCACAATACTGGATCGAGGCGTGAATGCGAGTTGCACCACAATACTAGATCGAAGCACAAGACAATTGGTGTTATAAAAATCCAATTATACTTCGAAGACGACGACAGAAAATATTAAATCACTGGAAATCGGTTAATCACTGCACCATCGAAAATAAATGCGATGCAAACTCAATGTACAGGTGATTCCTGAAAAGCGGTTTCTAAAACCGTTCAGTTTGCATCTGACGAGTCCAAATCTTCCCCCCCCCCCCCAGGGGTCTCTCGTAGCAAATACACTAACCACAGGTTTCTCTACATGCGCGCAATGATCCGAAGGAAGATAATTGACAATAAAGTTGCAACTTCACAATATGAGGTCAAGAAAAGACTTGCGTAGACACTTTCGGATTTGCAGAGGTGAGCGCGCACCTTCACTTTTGGACTATTAAGGTGCGTCCACATCAGTGACTCGACGCAATACAAACTTGCCGAATTGAACTCATCTTAACTACCGTGTTATTAGGGGACCATTTAATTATAATTGTTTCATAATAAGCAGCAATTTAGGAAAATAAAGCAAGGGTTTACGAGTGACAATAAACCTAAAGCCGGCCCGCTTTTACGAGCGATGAGAAATTATTTCGAGGTGCGATTCCTCTCCGACGGCCTCCCTTCTTAATTAACAATAAAACTTATAGGAATTCGAGTTTTAATTACGTGGCTTGGGCATCGAGTGTAAACCGTACTTAATAGACCGTGGCGTTCGGACGTTTTAAAGTCGTGGTTCACCGCAAGTAATATTGAAAGACACGGACCGAGGAGAAGTCGTCCGTGCATAAGAACGGATTTCACACTTTTGCTCAAAAACTGTCGAGACTTCAAGCCGGTCCTTAATAATTTCCCAATGGCTTTCGACGTAACAAGCGTCAGGAATATTTTCCTGAAAGCTCCACGATGCGGAACGTCGCCGTCCGTCGTTTTTAATTGAATTAATTTTAGGTACTCGTACATCGTTTATCTCATCTTCTTTTTCCTTTTTCTTAAATCAAATGCGACAAAATAAAGTGTTGTTGCTGCGAGATCAAATCTAAGAGAGAGAGAGAGCCACATTTCACACTCATCACGAACTTTTAAGAAGACTTCATTTGAATATATCAAAGTCACGGCCAGAACAAATGCCCGTCTATCTATTTATAAAGGGGATCTCGAGGTTAATGAATATAACTGTTCGCGCACGTGAAATATTTTCGTTTAATAAAACGAGCCTTTTATATTGGCGCTGCCACAATCTTGAAGGCGAAGCATTAATTAATTAATCAACGGGCAATTGTGTCCGGATTTACGGAGATGCTATCGCGGAGGCTTCCTTGAGTTGTGCTTGCTACTGTATCAGTACATTCTGAAACGTGTTTGCCATGTATTAATTGAGTTCGGGGAAAGATGTGACGAACTGGTCACATCTTTCCCCCCAGCCTCTTTGCTACGTCGTGTATCTTCCCTATTAGACCTTAAAATAATACATAATCCAGAAAGACGTTTTCAATTGAAGTAAAAAAGCTGTCTGGAACGTCAACGTCGATTAGAAAACGTCCTGAAGCCAATCACGATTTTGTGACAAAGTTTTTGACACGCTTGATTGTATGCAGAAACCAACCAACAACTTCGTTTATTGCAATTGTGAATTAATTAATTAGTTTCATGTGTGTTACCAAATAAGCAGAAATAATAATTCGTTTGGACATCGATCATTGATGGGGGAAAGATGTGACAAGCTAAGACAAGCCAGATTTTTGTAACGCGATAGTTTCTGCATACGTATTCGCAATCGGATCATGAGAGCTACAATTTTATTTATCTTTATTGTAAATTAATTAGTATTATAAACGTAAAATAAATTTACTTTACAGTTTAATGCCTTAGCAACAATAGTAAAACTAATGGTTACTAAGGCATTAAACTCTAGACTAAATTTATTTTACGTTTATAATACCGGACCTTAATCAAGAGTTACCAAATTAAATGTGACTTCTAATTTAAAATTAACGCTGCGAAAATTTCAACAAATTTATTGACGGTCTGTACTACTCGAAATTGTTCGCAAAAAAAATTAATCTTGTATCACGCCGTGAGGTTAATGTAATACACACATATCGACGGTCTCTTATTATCTTTCGTTTTGAGCTCAAATCGTGCTCGTGTTCTTCCGAATGCAAAAAAAAGAGTATCGGCGCGATGATGTAACAACAAATATGTAACGGGACTCGCCTGCAAGTGGGCGAAGATCGACCACGTAAGATCTGTTATAAATAATAATATAATTCCTTCGATACAGATTTATTGTTCTGTCTGGTTAAAAATAAAATAATGAATGCGAAACGAAGAGCTCGCCAAGAAGCAAAGCACGAAAAAAAAACGTTGGTGTTGTTTAAATAGAATTTTGAAAAGAAAGTTGATGAAACTGCTGCCTGCAATGATGCGGCGGATTTGCGAGAGTACTCACCTGAATGCAAATATGCAGTTTTAGAATAATAATGTAGTTCCCTCGATACAGATTTATTGTTCTGTCTGTTAAAAAAAAATAATGCATGCGAAACGAAGAGCTTGTCAAGAAGCAAAACATGAAAAAAACGTTTGCGTTGTTTAAACAGAATTTTGAAAAGAAACTGCTGCCTGCAATGATGCAGATTTGCGAGAGTACTCACCTGAATGCAAATATGCAGTTTTAGAATAATAATGTAGTTCCTTCGATACAGATTTATTGTTCTGTCTGTTAAAAAAAAATAATGCATGCGAAACGAAGAGCTTGTCAAGAAGCAAAGCATGAAAAAAACGTTTGCGTTGTTTAAACAGAATTTTGAAAAGAAACTGCTGCTTGCAATGATGCAGATTTGCGAGAGTACTCACCTGAATGCAAATAGCAGTTTTAGAATAATAATGTAGTTTCTTCGAACAGATGTATCGTTCTGTCTGTTAAAAAAAATAATGAATGCGAAACGAAGTGCTTGCCAAGAAGCAAAGCATGAAAAAAACGTTTGCGTTGTTTAAACAGAATTTTGAAAAGAAACTGCTGCCTGCAATGATGCGGATTTGCGAGAGTACTCACGTGTATGTAAATAATAGTTTTAGAACGTGATTTACAATCAAATATTGAATTAAAACGAGATCATGGGGATCCAATGCATGCAAGTAAATTGCTTGCCTAATAAACCCTTTTTCTGTCTGTTGTGTCGCCTATGTTCCTGCTTTATAACAACGACCGGTGTGTGCGATTTTCTTTGCACCTTCTGCGTGCGTTCGTGTATTGACATCACTATCACTATATGCATGTGAAAACCGACGTTCCACCCTCCCCTTATTCGAATTCAACGAAAATTTATGCGGTTTCAATAAATTCGGAATCATTTGGTGGCGGCCCGCCGCGCCGTTCGAAAATCTGCATGCAAAGTGGATTGTTCGTGAATAAAACAGAGAAGTTGGCGGTGCTTTCGACACCGACTGGAAATGAACCCTGTCACATATCGGGCGGCATAAACATCGCGTATGGCAAGTCCATAAATTCGGGCAGACAGTCGGGGGGGCACAGGTGCCACCTGTGATCTACTCACTGAGGGGCTGTTTCGTTTTAAATTTGTGTAGGCGAGGATTGGAAACGTCGTTGTGCGTTATTGTTGTTAGTGAAAACGAGGCGGCTTCGGGAAAATTCTCTCTCTCTCGTTTCCTCGGGGTTTGAGGTGAACGTCCTTTAATATTTTATGATCTTTTTTTTGTATCCACAGTCCCATCACCATCACCACCATATATGACCGTTTCCACTAATCGTTTTATAATTTTATTTGGAAGTACTCGTCTTCCCGCATTGGAATTCTCTGCTTGAAAGAAAGGCCTTGAAAATTTTGCACTAATTCATGACCGGAGTATTTCGAAACGAAAGCCCACACAAGCGTTTAAAATAAAAAAAAAAACTGAACTGAAAAGGAGATGTAGATGAAGAAAACTGTACTTGAACAAGGACGAGATTGAATTTTGATCAAAAAGGAAATTGAATCAGTTTTAAATTGACTTTTTTCTTCGTTTTTCCTTATACTGTCCCAGAACTGCAGACCTTGACTAAGCTGATTCAAATCTTCTCTTCCTTATCTTGTTTTTTTAATTGCGTCGATCCAATTTTTGTAGTAGGACTTCCTCATTTTCGTACTGCATTTATTTTTCCTAATCATCTATTCCCTATCCAGCAAAAAGAAAGAGAAAAGAACAGACTTTTTCTTACTTCTTTTACATTCTTATATCCTTTCAATTCGACCATTCGAGCTGAGGTCAGATTTTCCGTTTCTTAATTGCGCCTATTTCTTCCCCAAACTTCCTTTTTTTTAGGTACGTTTCTCATCCTTCCGTTGTTTCTCATTTTCTTTAACCTTCCACGTTTTCTAGGTCTTCCTCTCTTCTCCTTTTGTCCCTATTCCTGCTTCAATTATTTTTTTCATCTAGTCTATCGTCCAGCCGGTGGATAGGAAGACGAAAAAATAAAACGAAGACGGATTTCTTCTCTCATAATATTCTTTTAGAACTTCCTGTCCTCCCGTATCCAAAACTGCCAACTTCTTCAAGGTCAAAACAACACCCCACTTCCGGATTTTATGTTACGGTGTGAAAGTCGCTTTCAAGGAACGACCTCCATATTCCGTTCGACTGCCGTTTATTTCCGATTTCGTAATATTGAGATTTTTTTTCTGTGTTTAAAAACGCTTCGTTTGCCCCGCCCATTTCCTCGGAAACAGTTTTTTATGATCGTCGCTGAAGTGACTACTAATTAGACGGAATCGCAAATAATCTCACGCTTTGCGTTTTATTTTAAAGGTTTGTGTGGGCTTTCATTTCGAAACACTCCGACCATGAATTAGTGAAAATTTTCGAGACCTCGACACTCCTGCGTATCATTCGGAGATTCTATTTTTTTTTCTAGATAGGATTGCATCATCTTTTGAATCTTTTGAATCGATTGCGAGCGCATTTTTTTTCTGGTTCGTGAGATTTGTGGCGAAATTGTTATTCCACGCTTCCGACCTTCATAAAAATTCGGACGATGTTTCTTTTTCTTTTTAATAGATCAGAGTTTTGCGAGCTAACATTTCGACGGTTAGTTTAATTGGCCTCAACCTTGGCCTTTGATGTTATTGGCGTTCCCTTACGTCAGACGTTTCCCGTCGGTCCCGGCTTATGTCACGTTGGTTTGGATTCGTGCAAACCCTCCTTTCGAACATTCGGGGGCATAATAATAAATTTACCGAGAAAGGAGGGGGAGGGGGGGACTAAAAGTATGAAAGAGAGGGTTGTGGTTCATTTTGAAATTCGAAAACTTTCAGTAACGGCATTGAGCAAAGTCATCCATGAAGGAGCGCATTCAATAAAAGACGGGATGAAATAAATGAAATTAAATAAATTAAACAATCCTCAAGCTGAGACAATTAAGGAGAAATGGAGGCGGGAGAGTACTTAAACATGAATAAGAGAAACAAAAACGTGCGTACATGGGTGAAAAAATGGCTGAATACAAGTCAAAAGTCAAGGGTAGTTACCTTTACGCCTCAACAAAGTCAGAAAGAAATGAAATAGCCCACCTTTCATTTCTTTCTCTGTTTTAAATGAAATTGGATTGAACCTCCTAACCACAAAAAGTTTTTTAATACTATATACGTATTTCGGCAGCTGCACTGCCATCTTCAGTAGATGACTTCTTAATGACAAGAGAAGTGTTTTCTGTTTTCTTTGTTAGTAGCGTTCTGGTTTTCGAAAGGAAGCCAAACATCGATTTTTTCTTCGTTTTCCACGAGAAATCGGTTCGTTCCTTCTCTTTTTGTCTTTAGCTTCTTTTGTCTTTAGTTGAACTATTTACTCATGAAAATATTTCAATTAAAATTTTCTTTTAATGTAATAAAGACATGAAATTTTGTTTGCAAGAGAAAAAATCACTTTACAATTAACACAAAGGGAAAGTACAATTTTAATCTAATCAACTTTCTCATCAAACTGAACTAGTGCACAGCTGTTTCTTTAAGTTCGCCGAAAATAACTGCAAACTGAGGAAAAATAACTGATAAAAATTAAAATTAAAAAAAAAATCGACCAGGAAAGGAATGCGTCAACAGTCAGCCATTTCAGGGATTCTAGAACTTCTCCTTTCAGATGCGCGCTGCACTTTTTAAGGACCTTTTCCCACCCCATGAAAAATTTCCATCGGGGAATTACAAAATTGGGCTACCTCTCTCGACATGGCCAGTACAGTCAATGATTAAAGTTATGAAATAGTAAATGAGGTGAAAATAATGGTGTGCTGTCAAGGTTCAGAGGACGTCCGAAAGAACAAAGCAAAACCAGCACTTGCTGCGGCGACATGGCCGGGACGAAGTCATGCAAGACCGGGGGTGGGGAAAATATGGGGAAAGAGAAGGAATAAGCTGTACAGAAGCAATCGAAGAAGTCTGTGGCCAAACATTTACGACCAATATCAATTTTGTTATTTCTTCTCTCGGCTCATTTCAACCTGAGTGTTGAAACCTGTTCCCGCATGCATTCACGTTACGACCTAGCGACGCATTCCTCCCGTGACAGCGAACCTCATTTACACGAATACAAATTGCGTTAATTATTCATTGAGTACGGGCGTCGGTGGGGTCATACTCCCGCTGTCATTATTACCTTGCGAATTGTGGCCGTGGTCTTTTGCATAATACATCAGCGCGCGAATTAATTCGGTTCCGATTATAACACCGTTTTTTGCCGGGGCCGGCAAAACAGGTTTGCTTTTTGTCCTATCTGTACATCTACTACAAATAAGTGGAATAAATTAGTACGTCATACGCTAATTGAATGATGCGGTTACTGGCCGGCTGGGTGGCTGTCTTTTTCTGTTTGTGTGTAGCGCTTTCTGCCTTTTTCTGTTTGTGTGTAGAGCTGGTGTAATAATAAGTCAACCTCTGCTTTAGATAACGCTGCTGGGATGAGAAGTCGTTTATTAAAGTCCGGGTTTGTGGCCTACGGCGCTTGAATTACCAACAATGTGGTTGACGTGACGCCGCGTAGAAAAATAAAACAACTTCTACAAACTTCTTATAATGCGGGATGACCATTTGAAATCATGACCCCTGAAGATTTCAGTATAGGCAACTCGTCGATCAAATCAGAAATAACTTTGTACTTTCATGATGCGATGAATTAAAAACACGGAAGTAGAATGGGTTGCCTATTTCCAGTTTTTAAGGCGTCGCTGTTTGGCGTGGGCATCAAATTATAAATCGGGTTTTCAACAAGAAAGAACAAACAACAAGTCGGAAAAAAATCTTCAGAGAATGAGTGAGGTTGTAACGGTTGCAAAATCGCGTTCAGGGTCACCCTGTAAATGGTGAATTTCGTTTCGCATTTATTTTTATTAGTCCCATAATCGGATGGCGATGGGATAATTTGTGTGAACGTCGATCTTTGTGTTCCCTTCGCCTTCATTTCGTACGCTGGAAATAACTTTAACTTCGTCGTAGGGGAAACGTGCATTTTACAGCGCTAATTACTTCCCACGGCTTCGATCTATTGTGTGCTGCAATTCGTAGACAGTTTTTTTTGTTATGCATCTCACAGGCAATTTGTAATAAATCCGTATGAGTTCGCCATTTCAACATTATTATGGCCTTAATACTAAAATAGCAAAACTTTAAACTTTAACTTAAAAAAAATTATAATTGAGGTTTTCAACAAGAAAGAACAAACAACAAGTCCGAAAATATTCTTCAGAGAATGAGTGAGGTTGTTACGGTTGCAAAATCGCATTCGGGGTCACCCTGTATGTGGTGAATTTCGTCTCGCATTTATTTTTAGTAGTGCGCCATAATCGGATGGCGACATAAATTTGTGCGAACGTCGACCTTTGTGTTTTCCTTCGCCTTCATTTCGTACGCTGGAAATAACTTTAACTTCGTCGTAGGGGTAACGTGCATTTTACAGCGCTAATCACTTCCCTAGGCTTCGATCTATTGCGTTCTGGAATTCGTAGACAGTTTTTTTTGTTGCGCATCTCACAGGCACTTTTGTAATAAATCCTTGTGAGTTCGCCATTTCAACATTATTATGGCCTTAATGCTAAAACAGCAAAAGTTTTATTTTTCAAAGGTGGACGAAGAAACTGTTAACAGCAAGTAAAACAAAGAAATAAAGAAATAACAGCAATTTTTAGAACAGTTTAACAAATTTTGACAATCAAAAAATGATTTATACAATGCGCGAACTTATATAATTTTAAAATCCACGACTGCCCTTACCCAAAATAATATTTTGTCAAAGTATGACTGTCAAAGTGCTTCTTGTGGTGGTTTCACAGTTGTCTTGCAATCGCCTACAGTTGCATTTCACAATATTTCGTGGGAATTATATAGATTGTTTATTGTGGAAATTAAATAGATTTTTTTATCGTGGATTGATTTTTTTTATCGCCGGAATTAAGTGGATTGTTTATATTACTTCGAAACTAGGAAATGAAGCTTGACGTCGCTTCTGTTTTCTGTGCTGCCTTGTTCCTGGCGAAATAAGTTTTTTGTTAGCTTGTTTTTTCTAGCGGAGATACAAATTGCCTTCACATTTGACATTTACCGCCATAGGCTCCAACTGACTTTAGATTTTACCGCGGTTGGTTCTGACTTACGTCACCTCCGGTTTTAACGAGTTCGAACTCCTTCTTTCGTACTTTCAGGGCGAAGCCATTGTCGGCTTTAGTAATTAGTTGTGTTCTCGTTCCGTTCTCGACATTTTGCTACTTACCTGAGTAGAAACAAGATTTGGGCCGAGGAAATTAATACAGTCACAGCACAGCCAGCAGCTCCAGTCGTGACGGGTGTGGATGTGGGTGTCAGTTAAACGTGAAAATAATTGAGCCCGACCGGAAATGACAAGAGGATCGAAAGAAATGACTCATTTTATGCAACAATTTTCATGTTAACCAAAGTAAACCGAGACATAAGCGAGAGTTATGGAATGTCTAGTGTTCAGCGGGCTTAACGCCACCAAGTGAGTGCGCAGCTTAAACTTGCATAAAACAAAACCATGAAGATTGGTAGTTAACCAGAATTTAAAATGTTAACCAAGCTTCACGTAAATAAATAGTAAACGTCGGCGTAACTGGCATGGAAGGAAAAGTAACTGTCGACGTACGTTTCGGTTTTGTTAGACCTCATCAGCACAGTAAAATAAATAATTGCAAACAAAACGACATCTTTAAAGGAATATTCAAAACAACCAGTGGCGGATCCGTCACAAGCCTTGCATGAATTCAACTGAATGTGACGTTAGGGGCCCAGAACGTTAAAACATGAGAACCAGCCTAAGGCTGAAGTTGCAAGAAAGTGGCGAGATCGTCATGCGGTCGGTCCTTCTTTACTTCCACTTGACGTATGAAGACCTCAAACCAAAAAGACTCCAGTTCGAAGAAAGCCGGCTCCACATTTACGAAGTTCTGCTTGACAAGACGGATCGTCACCAACTCGCGCTTGCCCAACGAGCTTGTACACCAGTACCGAAAATGACGATAACCGTACGCAACAATAAAAGGCCGAGCACAAAAAAAGCCGGTGTCAAAAAGCGGAACCAAAAGCCTGTAAGCGGAGAAAAGTTCAACAATGACAATTTGCATGGAAAGAGAGCGACCGTCAGTCGCAAACATAATTGTTTTTCACATCGGGGACGAGGCTGAGACAATTCGGATGAGTTTTAGTCCTCCAGCGCCACGTCCAAATCGATTTAAATCGTATTCCACCGAGGTTCCTCCACTGGAACCCAAAACTGTGCGCCGTCTCTCGGCGCGAAAATGGCGCAAAGCCCTTCCAAAGCGTTAGGGACTCCTCAACGACGACCGAGTGCTCCAGGCACGTCGAAAATTAATAAAGCCAAGTACAAGCCCCCCAAAAATTATGTTATCAAAGTAGATTGATCAGAGGTACCTCTTCTATTCTAGCAATCCTCTAACTATATTTTTTTGAATATGTTATCCGTTTTTCTTAATTGTTTCTACAAAATCCCGTGCAGACAGCTTCATTATCCTGCTGCATATTGAATAATTGTGATTGTACGTGTGTTACAAATGACTCATAAAAGCACGCGAACGACTCTAATTGTGCAATTTGTGCTGCTCAGTAAAACTGTGCATTGCGGCTGTTGTTATGACTTCACAGAACTATTCGTCCTACTTAACTGGAAGCATAACTCATTCCCGGTAATGGTCGTTCTTAAATGATTTTAACTTCTCTGCCATCCGCCCCAGAATATTTGTGAGAACCTCACGCGAACCATTTCGTTTTTATTCGAGTCCTAATTCGTTCTGCTTTAAAAATGTTGAGGAGCTTCCAAGGTAATTAGTGATTACCAACTGTGTACTTGCCAGTTTATGGAAAGTAAAGCAAAAGGTTTTTTTTCTTTTTGTAGATGAGACCCACCATGGGCGCTCATTCACAATTGCAGGAAAAAATTGGTCCTTTTTGTGTCACTTCTCTTTTTCTCAACTTTTTTTCTCGATTGTTTCCATTTGTTTTAGTTTCTCCTTCGACTTCTTAATGAACAACCCAAGTTTTCATTTTAATTCAAGAAACTATTCACAGGGAGAACGAAATAGTTCTTTTCTTATCGCTCCATGAGCTAGGGACGTCCCATTTACCCCGCTTTGGCTACGCCCATGTACTCGACGTCCTCGTTGCTAGAATTCCGCGTTATTATTAAATATAACACGTACTCCCCTGCACGGGGGAGGAGGGGGAAAGGGGTTAAAAATAATTCCGTCTGTTTTAATTATAGCGGCTCGCAACGCATGCATTTCATCCTCCTGTCTGCACTCCAACACATGATTTCATTAAATTTTAATTCATCGTCTAGGTTCCATCGCCACAAAAAAAGAGAATTATAACATGCAGTAACTTAGAGTGTATTAAATTAAATTAAATTAAATTAAATCAAATTAAATTAAATCAAGTTAAATTAAATCAAATTAAATTAAATTAAATTAAAGGAAGAGCCCCCAAGTGAATGTTGGCAGAAAAAAATAATTCGAGGTGCCTGTAAGCGGAGAAAAAATCGATAATAACAATTTGCATGGAAAGAGAGCGACATATGTAATTGTCTTTCACATCGGGGACGAGGCTGAGACAGTTCGGATGAGTTTTAGTCCTCCAGCGCCGCGTCCAAATCCACTTAAATCGTATTCCACCGAGGTTTCTCCACTAGAACCCGAAACTGCGTGCCGTCTCTTGGCCGAACCTGCGCGAAAATGGGGCAAAGCCCCTCCAAACAACACCCCCAAGCGTTAGGGACCCTCAACGACGACTGAGTGCTCTAGGCATGTCGTAAATTAGAGTGTATTAAATTAAATTAAATTAAATTAAATCAAATTAAATTAAATTAAAGGAAGAGCCCCCAAGTGAATGTTGGCAGAAAAAAATAATTCGAGGTGCGAACTCGAACCCTACCTTTTTAACCCCAAAAAAGGTTCGAGGTTTAACTTATTCAGCAACAGTATTGTCACGATTATATTTTCTATAAAACAAATGAAAACGTATGTTTCTGTAATAATCAGATTGTTTTAAAAGCTCTACCTACGCCCCTACAAACCGAAAGTGTCCTCGTAACATGATCAAGGCCGTTCGTGACCTGGTGGACTCTATTCGTGACAACATCCAACTAGTGTTCTTAGTTTGATTTGTTTTAAAAATCACTCGATTTCTTGTTTTCTTTCGTGGAGGGTTTGGGGGATGAACCGCCTCGAGTTACATTACGCCAACCTTTTCGGGGGGGTGTACGCGACGGTATCCCTGCATGACCTGATTAGATTTAGCACCCCCTCAAGTGAAAACGGACGGCCGCAAACGTAACTAACTTCGTCCGAACGAATTAAATAAGAAGAAGAGAAGGAGGAGGAGGAGGTAGAAGAAGAGTTTTTCTGTAACTTCCCGCTGACGCTTCGCGTGCGTCATAAAATACCCCAAACTCTAATAGATTTCCGGAGCTTTTTCCAAGGACTCCGAGGAGCGTTTTCGTCAACCCTAAACTATAATCATGTCATCCCGAGCGATCTGAAAGTCGTAAAGAAGTTGCGAGAAACGCCTCCGTCCTGTCCGTCCCTCATCATCGATCAGTTTGTTTTTACAACCCTGAGGATGACTTTGGTGGTGGTAGTTTCTTTGTGTTTCTCGTCGTTATTTTATTTCATCATGGAATATCATGATGATGATAGTAGTTAACCCTGCGCGCGACAAAGTGTCAGGAAGGAGGCTAACAAGATTAGCATGAGTTGAGAACTCGGCGCGACGTGTCAGGAGAGGGATGAGGAAAAATCGCCTGACAGAATCCAGGATGTACGATTTCCCCCGGGGGAAAAACGGGGGGGAAATATGTATTAAATACGAAGTATAAACATAGCTGCAGACGAGACGCGTCTAACGAAACGTAAATATTTTCGTTTGCGTAAATCGTTTAATTCCAGATCTATAAGCAGTGGCGGCTCGTGATGATTATTTCACACCCACAGTAATATAATAATTAATTAAGAATCACTCTGTATAAAGGAAGCGGCTTGTGTAGATGAAAAGAAATCAACAATACAGAATTTATAGTTTGATAACATCATAAATCTATTATTATTTTTTTTTTTTTGAGAATATTCAATAAAACTGAAATGCTATTAAAACGTAGACGATTGACAAGAAAAATTGCGTCCCATCAATCACGAAAACTACCACAAAGAAATATGCCCGCTATTATACGAGCGACGAGAGGGTGCACCGCCTATATTTTCGGGGGCCAGCGGCACCTGAGCTTGGCAGGGGGCGCGCACCATGCCAAGGGCTAATATATCACATCCCTTAGATTCGTGTCAACTGTCTTACGTCGGAACATCGATCAGGTTAGAGATTACGGGCATTATCTCAAAAAAATCTTGCAACTTCCACACGTACTTACCCCCTGGGACCCTGTCTCTGCCTATCGTCCTTTTCTAGGATCAACCGAAACCATCTCGTTCTCGTTCTCTTTCTCTCAGTACCTATGCAAATCCTTAAAGGATACGTACTATAATTCTTCCCGCAAACGATTTTTCCGATTCCCATGAAAGAAATAAATATTTTCTTTGTGGCTTCGGCGATTAATAGCGTTGTCAAGCAATACAAAAGGAAAGACGCAATCGTTACCTGCTCCGTACAAGCAGGACTTAATCAATTCCAACAATTAATTAGCGGGTTTTCCAGATTTATTTGATTATATTTCAGTTCTTCGTCGTTCGTTAAAATAGCTCGGCTGGCGATGGGATGGAACATGCGTTCCCCCCGTTAACGGCGAACCGCGTTCCTAGCATTTTCCGGTGCAGTCCCGCTCTGCATTTTCGTTTCTGAAGAGCTCGGAGAAGAACTCGAGCTTTTTTTCTTATAAACATGCGCTCGCCGAAGAAGGCTATCAGCGATTTAAGTCGCAATTACGTACGTCGTAAATGTTCCGGGACAAATAACGAGGAAAAGAATTCTTGTTCTATTGTCGCTAATGCGACGTGAACCGCATAAATTAAAGGCAGGAAAGTGTTAATGGCATTTATTATGGCTTGTAGTTGCATTGTTAATGGACAGTTCGGAGCATGTATTTTAATACCTACCTACACCACATCAGGCAGGATTTAAACTGTTTTTAACTTTTACAAAAAAAAATGGGTTAACGAAAATTAAACTTCTTCCTGGTTTTCCTTTTTCCAATGTTTATTGAGAAAAATATATTATTGAATGAATTATAATAATTACAAATGGTCTTTTCCAAATTTGGTTGACCTGGGCCAAACAACTTTTGCTTAAATAGAAGAATATTGTACCTGAAATTCAACGGAACCATAGAAACCCAGAACGAGAAAAGTCGCGTGCTTTTTCCTAAAGCTTATTCGGAGTCCACGTAATAACTGCCGCTAATTGCTTTTATCAACTTCCAAGTTGCATCTCCCCGCCCTTCCCCGAGACGTTTTCACCACACGTACCACCGTCCGCTCTAGGTGGCGCAGTGATGTCGCTTGGGGGTTGTTTTCTCAAAGCTTCCCGCGTGCGTCCGGCACCCCACGTGAGAATCGCACCGTCAGCTGTCCTTCGCTCAAGAGAAAAATGAAACGTAAAGGCTTGAGTTAATATCATATTTCATCCAATGCGCGAAACTAAAGAAAAACATATCAGCCGAGACGTTTTCACCACACGTACCACCGTCCGCTCTAGGTGGCGCAGTGATGTCGCTTGGGGTTGTTTTCTCAAAGCTTCCGGTACCCGATACCCCACGTGAGAATCGCACCTTCAGCTTTCCTTGGCTCAAGAGAAAAATGAAACTTACAGGCTTGAGTTAATATCATATTTCATCCAATGCGCGAAACTAAAGAAAAACATGTCACTTTCCTCGTGGAAACTAACTGTAGTCGTTTTAATCGTTCTAACCCCGTAGCTTATCGTCTAGCGATCAAATGAAATTAAATACTTTTCCTTTGTACGTGTTGGAATTTCGAATTCTTACACTTGTAGTTATGCGCTTAGTATAAAAACATGCAAATTGTGCAATTTGTGCTACTCAACTGGAAGCATAGTTCATTCCTGGCGTTAGTTTTAAGTCCTGATAATATTTTGTGAGAATCTCAGGTAAGCAATTTCTTCTGTCTTCGAATCGTAGTCAGTTTTGTTTGCTTCGAAACATAGTGGCAGAAAAAAAATCTTGGTTCATCTGTAATCCTTTTCGAACATTACGAAGTCTAAAATCTGCTAAAACAGTGCACGATTAAAATCGCAGATTGTCATGTTTTAAGCGCGATTTAAATTCTTTCTACCAGTAAAAGCTGTTTCTTTCTAAACTGATACCCAATTTGACATACGTTCCCGTTTAAAATTTCAATGTTCGTCCTTGCTACACCTACTTCTGGTTGACCTTGAATGATAGTTATATGTATACCCATCCAGTCATACCTATATCCTGTTGTTATTAATTTTTTTTTTCGCTGCTTCCATCGGTTTCATATTTTCGAGTGAATGGGTTAGGGCGAGTGGTCGGAGACACCCGGTATACAGAAAAGTTTAACGATAGTCTGTTACAGTCTCTTGTTTTTTTTCCTCTCTCTCTACATGTCGGAAATCACGATCGTCACTTGTTTCTTTCTTGTCTTTTGCTTTATTTTTGAATGTTAACTATTAATCTTGCAATCTTTTGTCCCCTCACCTTTTCGGTACTATTTTTCAAAACCGTCGCTTTTCTGTACACACCCGCTGAAAAGTTCACGACCGAAGCGTCGCTTGTTTTTAATCTTTTGTTTCTTTTTTAATTTTTGGTTTAAGTCTCCGATCGTAACATCCCTTATTTTTTTGACAATGGTTTTTCTTCGAACTTCTATCATTTCTCAAAATCGTGGTTCTCTACATAGGTAGACGATGGTCATTTATAATCGTCATTTGTTTTTCGTCTCGTCGTTCTTTTGTTTTTTTAGTTTCTGTTTTTTTTTCTTTTTCTCTGCTTTCTTTTTTCTTGTTTTTTTTTTTTAATTTTTAAGTTTTTAAGTCTACAATCGTATCATCCCTTATTTACCTGGACAGTTGTTTTTCTTCGAACTTTTTATTTTCCAAAGACTTGATCTCCTGTAGTTGGAGGAAATTCGCGGTCGTCATTTGTTTTTCGTCTCGTCGTCGTTTTAGTTTTTCAAAATTTGTTACTTTTTCTACCTTCTTTTTTTCTTGTTGAATTTCTATGTTAAGTCTATCCCTTATGTACCTGGACAGTTGTTTTTCTTCGAACTTTTCATTTTACGAAGACGTGATTTCCTGTGGATGGTGGAAATTCACGATCGTCACTTGTTTTGTTTTATTTTTTTGTAATTGTTACATTTTCTTCCTCCTTTTCGACATTATTTGTTGTTAGGTTTTGTCACAGATTTCTTCATAATTAATTTTCATTTTATCTTGTCTTTTTTTATGCTTCATTTCTATTCATTTCCAGATGTTTCGTACTCATCTTTTATTTAATTGCCGTCTTTTCCAGTGAAACTTCCAGTGGAAGCATTTTTTTTATTAATTTTTTTAAGTGTCTCTCTTGATTGATTTTTCCGTTTAAATTTTTACTTTGCAATTTTTACCCGGTGGCTAAAGAGGTTGTTACAAAGAACAAAAAAAAAATCGGCCAAATCCTGAAGAATTTATCTTACAAGGTCGTAGAAGAAACAACGAACAAATTCAAATAGGTGCAGCACCGACCTTCACAAAAACGTGAAACGACGATCTTCTTAAATGAAACTTGGCTTAAGATGGTCGCTCAACATCGTACTTCTATGACGTTCGAGCAGGTACGTCGTAGTGGCGACCTCGAGGAAATGGAAGATTCACAGCGTAAATAGTCGTACACCCCTTGGTGTGGAAAAGTACAGAGGAAAATGTAGAAGCCAAACCCGAAGCAGATCCTCTGCCAATACAAAGAAATCCGTGTGTCCCACGTTCAAACGTCGTAATGGTCGGGTTTTACTCGCAGAACTGGATACTCCGTTCGGAAAAATTTGCTCAGAAACGCGTAGGGCTTACGTAATTCCTGATACACTGTGTTTTGCAACCCAATTGTGCACAAACTCACGCAAACAAACGAAACACCTTTAATGTATCGAACGGTAAATTGGAAGCCGCCGAGTGCCGGAATCGACTCTCTTAACAGGCCAAAACGGCGAGCCAGGATGCGAAGAGCGTGATCGCCTAAGACCAACAATGAAAAGCCTTGATCTCAAACGGCACGTGAAGGCCACTTCCGGGACGCAATATTTACACCGCACTAAAACAAGCACATACAACACGTGGTTGCCGAAATGTACCTAAAAATTAAATCGTAACAACCGACAAGAAAACAACTAGCTTGATAATGAATTGTGAGTAGGCATTAGAAATGAAAAAGCAAGTTTTGATGTAGATAGAACACAAGAAAATGATGTAACGCGAAAGGAATAAAAAACGAAAGAAAAACACATTCACTATCAATCTGATAGTCGGATAGTTTATTGTAGTGGTAAAATATTTCGGAAGTTAAAGCTATGTATACCATAAGAGAAACCGGACCTCGATCGATCATCTTATTAAGCCGGAGATGTTCCTGTGAACGGTGAATAAAAGCCTGAACCAAACTCATCCTGACTGGATGATCGATTCAGGGCAGGTTTTGGGCTGATGCTCAGCGAAGCGCAAGACCGATAACGCAGCCCAGAGCGCATTCTTCACACAAATGAAGCCATTTTACCGTCTTCCATCAAAACACGATTTTACAAAATTTAATATAATAAAAAAAAACCTCTCCGAGAGGCGGCTCACGTCCTTTAAGTTTCTAGTTGAGACAAACTTTGCGCGTTTTAGGTTTTATAAAATAATTCCTCCTCCTCCTCCCCCGGCTGTGCTCGAGGAGCTCCTCGATCTTTGGAGCACCGCCGCCGCCTTCGCCAGAGTTATTAGGGACGTCGCTCACAGGGCGCTTGTTCATTAAATTTCGTTTCAAGCCATGAATATTTGAGCATCTGTCGGGAGCGCTTTCCATTTTCTTGAAGGATGCGAGTTCATTTTTCAAGTTAAACCCCATCAATTTGCAAGGCGAGTTCCTTTTTGCGACGCAGGGGGGTTCCACTCACAATCAGATACGGATTGGATTCCTTTTTTTTTTTTAATTCGCCCAGAGACTTGAAATTTCCAAACGTAGGAAGAAGTGGCGATTGTGTGGTATTCAGTCATTAGCTTAAGCAACATGATAATGGCACAGGTAATCAATTTTTAGCTGTAATTAGTAATTACTCTTGCGACTGCGCCATTCAATTATTAAATATTTTAATGGGCCCCCTCGAGAAAAAAAAAGCTATTAAATTTAATGTACCGTGGCTGCTGCATCAAATTGAAAATTATTATTGCTTAAGGGGTGTCTTGCGATTTTCTTTTTAATTCACAAACAAGAGATGGCGCAGCAAGTGTATGCTTGCAGTATCGAAGAGGCGGCACGTAATTTATATTTACATAGCAACCGCTTAGTTTTTGTATTCAGTTGGATTACCTGATGGGCAGTGGCTTTAGGGACTACAATTTTGAGCATGGTGGTTTGGGTGCGGAATTCGGCATCTGGATTATATTATGCACTTAGGTGTCACATAAACCAAGAATATTTTCTCGTTATATTCAATAAAATTTAGTACATGATTTAATAAGACAAATACACATTATGTGTACCTACGTGCAGTACAAATTTTAAAAATTATGTTTTAAAAATATTGTGGCACAATTTTCTTAAATAATTTAAAGAATATTTTTTTTATAAAGAAAAATTTATTATAATTACAGCCTATACAGTGTGAATAAAAAGTAAGGAATATCGATGGGTCGAACCTTTTTTTTTTCTTTTTTCGTAGCTCACAGTCAAAGCCTTAAAAGTTAGTGATATTTTTTTAAATTTTGTAAAGGCCGTTTTCATAATCAGACTTTAAGGAAGCTTTAATTTAAAGTCACTTTAAAAATAGGGAAACAAATGTTTTTTTTTTTAGGTTAAAGTAACTTTAAATTTAATGAAAAAAATTTATTGCAGCCTCTGTACAGCTGTTTCAGCCCTGCTTGGGGCTTCGTCAAGCATGGCCGCCTTGCATGGGGGACTTATTAGGAGCAAATCCGCTTCACTTTGTCTATCCTACTGCAATGTCAGGTCAAAAAGCGATCATAGAATGTCGCTGTTTTATCTATTTAAATTTAATGTCCTATTATGATGAAATCAGTCCTAAATTTTATAAATGGCACATGTGGCACATACACATTGGAAGGAAGGACCATCATCTAGGTACTGTTTTTCTAAACACTTCCTTTTTTTTCTAGCCAGAACAGAGCGGCGTGATCATTTAGGTCTCTGATTATAGGATTTATTTATGATTCCTCTTTCTGTTTTAATTTTCATTTCTAAAACGCTCAAATGTTAACTTCTTTCGTAGCACTTGTCTACCACTAACACAACCGTAAGGAACTGAAATGCGTAAAGAACAGATAATTACCCATTAGTAGTGTGAAAAAAGATAGATCCCAAGCAGACCTCCCCCAGTTTTAAAATATCTGATAATGAACTTTAAACGAACCTAGAACGAACCGAAATTCTAGCGACATCTATGAATCTTCCGGTATACTGCAGTTTATATGTATTTAAATACAAAGAATAGTTTTGGGGGTTTAATTTCAAAAATATATAATTTATGGAAGTTATTTTAATTGTTAATAATACTTTGGCACCTTCTCTTGCTATTAAAGTCAGATCATCCTCTCTAAATGTATATTAACCGAGTTATGGACATCAAAAAGTAACACGTTTATGTAGTTAGGGAAATAAAAATTTATAACAATAAAACTGTATATCATACCATAACAAAACTTTCTTATTTTAATATCTAAGGTATTTAGCGCGTGCATACAAATTGTGAATACATTCTGATTATTAATTCGCAAGATTAACTCACAAAACGAATAGTATATATAATTTTTAGGCGCAAGACCACCCTTAAAAAATACCGGCAAGGAACTTTTTTTTTCGCTCGTTTTACACCACCCACCCTATTTGTTTTTTTTTTAGTTTTATTAAACGATTTACTTCTTGATTGAAGAATAAAATCAAAAACTATTTGGAGAAGTAAGTACGTAAAGCGTGTCCTCATTTCTTGTTTAAAACTTGTTTCATAGAAGAAATCCGTCGGTATAATAACCAAATGCATTCGCTATGTGTTCTTTGGTGCGAGCTAGCCGCTTTGGTTGCCTATACGTGTGGTTAAATTATGTTGTGAAATGCGCACTTGCAACTTGAATTTATTATGGCTAGGAGGCCCCGTAAAATAAAAAATAAAATCAAAGCTATAAATACGAGCGAGCAACATTCGATAAAGTAACACAGCCATTCCAGCTAATAATAAAACACAGCTAAAATGCGATGCGCGTTATTAAATATCTGCAGTGCACGCGAAAACCCCCCGATCGATACCCAATATATTTTTCTTCGCCAGGAAGTTCTCTCTCAACAACTCGCGAACATTTCTCATTTCCTCTTTTGTGCACGGGGAGAAGACGAAGAAGAGAAAATCAGATTATTAACGGAGTGTCTTGCTGGATTCGATAAATTCCCGTCGTAATTTAATTAAAAACGTCCCGTCCTCTGGCTTTTAATGTAGAAAGTTACTTTAACGTCGTTCACACACACACACAAGGCAAGCAAAGGTAGTAAGCCTGAGCATACAATGTAAAATGTTTGCTTTAATGATAAACGACGGGTTCACTACCCCTTAAGAGGTTAACAATAGATCGGAGAATATCTCGTTAAATGCCTCGGGATGTGGGTGAGGGGCACATTAATATAAGCTAAGGACTTTGTTACACAATGCGGTCTCGAGGATCAGATTCATCCTTCTTGAGGAACTTGGAGAATGTGAACTTGCAAACGGCGGCATGCTTAGTAGTACATTCATTAAGATCCATTCCATTGCATTAGAACAAATTCGATTTTTAATTCGAATCAATTCCTTGAAAACATCTGCAAATAAATTTAATTATTGCGAGAAGTACTTTGAAATTTTGGCGCTCAAAACAACTAGCTTTCTCATTGGTAGCTGACCGGAATCGACCAGTAACGACAAAGCCCGTTTGGCCAATGACAAAGCTAATTTTTAGCGCCAAAATTTCAAACTACTCCTCCAAAAAAATAAAATTAAAAAAAAAAAACAGAGTACAGCTGAAGTAAAGAGTAATAATATAAAATGTTAATATAAGCGCTGATTATATCAAAGTACTTCTGAAACTGACATAAAATAAAAGATGATAACCCGCTGCTACATCCAGAAACTTAGTAGTATACAAGTTCTTCAGACTAGTTAATCATGCAAGGCCTTTAGGGCACCGCTCGTTATACACACAGCCTAGAATGAATCGAAGCATTTCGCGCATAGATAAAAATTTATTTACGAGTTGCAAGTAGTTAGGATTTTGTTGCGGCGGAGGGAAAAAAGCATCGTCAGCCTCGTTAAAAGTACAAGTCCGTGTAATTATTTATTCATTAAAATTAATAATTCATTAGGCGTTGCGGACGATTCTGGTATGCAAATGGCGTAATGCCGTAACATTTACATAATTGCACCTTCGCAGCGCACAATAAAACAATAACCGGGGTAATAATAGAAAGGATAACGTTACATGCAATAAGGGCATTATACAAGGTGCTGTTTTGTAATTAACAATTCGGCGGAGGGTGCAAACATCCAAATAATAAGTTTATAACTTGACTTTTCGGGGGGGTTTTGTCTTGTTAGTATCGTTAGGGGGGTTACAGTTACGTTCGTGATTATATCATATCATACCACATATTATGGTTAAAAAGTAAGGCCGACGACGTTATAGACCAATCATGATTAAACAAAGGATTTTCTACGCTTTAATTAAGATTAAATTAATTAATTAATGTCCGTGCAACTGAACATACACAATTAAAATAACCGCTTTGACTGTAGCACTTTAAATAGTTAAAGAAGAAATAAGGAGCAGATTGCACCTGGAAGGTAGGCAACCATACCTACAGAACTTATAAAACTGTTAAAAAAATCGGCGTTCACAGGGGTAATTAATTTATATATTTAAACCGTCCTGTATCTCCTTGTGAGTAGTTTATAGCACTCGCTTTAATTGTAGTTGTAGCTTTCTTTATACCAAACAAATTTTCATTTCTGGATGGATATTAAAAACATCAACTTGAATTAAATCCTTCAGACACTTATTTCAGCAGCGAGCAGGAAACTTTTGAGCAAAGAATTTCATTTAAGGCATTCCACGTAAACGTCAGAAAATAATAACTTTAGAAAATTCGCATTAAATAAGCTTTGCAGGATGTTTTCTACGTTTTGTACTCTCAGTGACACTGTTCACAGATCTTTTGAAGTCTTTTGATATTGCCAGGAAAGACCTAAATTTAATTTGAGCGCCTCCTCGTACTCTTTTATTGCCGTCGAGGACTTCAATAATCCTTCTTTCATAATTTAAAAAATCTCGTTCTCGTCGACTTGTCACAAGGACGTAAAACCGTCTCGTCGGCAGTTTCATATCATCGGTGCTTTATGAAGGCGGCGGCGGCGACGTCCGCCTCCACCGACGCCGTCCTTATCACCGGAGGCGGTGGCGAGAGCGAGAAGGCGATTATAATAAACGGCGGTGTTATTTGAGTCGCCGACGAAGAGAACAGCAGTAAACCGTTTAAGATGAGGCGCAGATATGCGCCGTACGTTTCGGCTTTAGGATGCTCCTGGGAATTAAAGTTCGGGGCTTAAAAAATAAAATAAATATCGAGGGTAATGTTGCTATGGCGTTTTAAAGCACGGAGGAAAAAAAAAACAGGAAGCGTAATAATCTGTCTGAAATGTTCAGAAACATATTTCATTAAATTCCTAAATTCCTTCTGATTCAGCAATGGAATGTGGTGGTTGTATGTAGAAAAAAAAATTCCTCTTATCAAATAAAATTTTCATTTGCAGTAAACATTAGTGCATTAGTGTATTAAATTAAGGGCAGCTGTATGCAGTAATTTATAAATGAAGCAAAGCAAGTTTTGAATGCAGAGCAATACACAGGACTGAAAGAAGGCATTCATTAACAAACTCTTTCAAATTGCAAACACAAAAATAAATGTAACTAAATCAAGACAAAGTGCACTGAAGACATATATCTGTATGCAGTAATTTACAAAATGAAGCAAAACAAGTTTAAAATGCAGAGCTGAAAGAAGGAGGCATTCATCAAGAAACTCTTTCAAACACAAAATTAAGTGTAACTACATCAGGGCCAAGTGCACCGAAGGCACATATCTGTTTATGTAAAGGTTATCAATAATCCAGCAACTTGGAAGGCATTAAAACCGTCATTAGCCCAAAGGAATCTTTATGTTCCTTTCCATCAAAATTGTGCTCCAAATTATATCAGGAAAACCACAAAGAAATTCTTGAGGATCTTTTAGTTTTTAATCAGCTGCATCCCTTTTTATTGCATGAAGTTAAACCAAGATGGGAATACTTTAAGGGTGCTCGAGAGCAGTTAATTGAAAACGTTATGAGAAATGCACACGATGCATCGATGATTTGTGTATCCCTACAGCAAAGGCACATACCTATCTTAAAGAATCACTGAGATTCCTAGCAACTTGGAATCTGCTAAAACTATTGTTAGCTCAAGGGGGTCTTTATGTTCCTCTCTGTCAAATTTTTGCTTCAAATTATATTGAGGAAACCGCAGAGAAATACGTGGGGACGATCAAGGATCGTTTAGTCTTTAATCGGCTTCAGTTTCTTCAAACCAAGTGCAAACTTCTTAATCTCTTCCGTCGAGTGCAGAAATTTTGCCAGGGCAAAGTCGTTCAACCCTCTAATAAAGTGTAAAATGATCAAGTAACGTTGAAGTCAACTTTAGCAACGTCTAAGGCCTCGCTTTTTAAAAGAACTTTACAGCAAGAAGTAATTGAGACCGCATCCATCAGCTGAAAAAAGTTTGAGGTTATGCTATATAACCTCCGGCGATTAAATCGGTTTACACCTCGGCATTCGGTATTTGCGTTATTATTATTATTAAATTTCCACGATCTTCATTAGCTAATTAATTAAAAATAATTTACTGTACGGTAAATCAAGCCATACGCCGCGGTCCCGCTCCGTCCAACTAAAAGAAGAACTTTAAGGTTATGTTGCGCATCCTCCGGCGAAAAACCGACTTTCACTCATTATACATTTATTTGATTAATTATTATATTTTCAGGGTCTTTGTTAATCAGTTCTTGTTGAAAATAAATCAAGAAGTTTGTTTTCTTTGCATAATAACCTGTACACGTCAAAACAGTGACGCAGTATTGCCAACTGCTTAACTTATTTGAATTTTCCGAAATCGAACGCGATTTTTGCCTTAAATAACCACCTCGATTAGTTTCTAAGCCCTAATTAAACCATGTTATTTAAATTTACGTTGCGTTTGTTGCTTCTTTTGCATTTCTTCTTAAAAATCTGCAGTTTCTTCCGGAGGGCGAAAGCGCTCTCAAAACCAATTGTTTTGTTTGACGGCCATTCATAAACACCCGACGACCTTGTGACCTACTTTAATTCTCGGAAATATAGTAAATCGTCCCGTGACGTCAGCACGGATTCTCCTTTCGTAGTAAAATTTTTTGAGGGCGATTTCGACGGTTTCTCGACGAGTTTGAGGGTGCAAATTTCGCAGGCGTTTTACGGAAGGCCTCGGGAACGCTTCGACGACGGAAAATCGCGTTAGTTTTCTTCGGGCAGCCGAGAGGGGCCCAAAAATCCGACCATTTTTAAATTTTTAGAAAAAAAACGTTTGGAACAGTGTAGCATAATTTTTTTAATTTAACTTAAACTAGTTTTCATTTTAAGAATCCCCTTTTTAATTAAGTAAATCACACTAATTGATTGGAGGGCGGTCAAAAATTAGTTGTTTTTAAATGTTTCCCAACGTACTTAAGGGTTGCATTTATTATTATTTTATCACTTATTTTATTTACTGGATAAATAACACTTATTAGTAGTAATTTTATAAGTAAATGGTTTCTAAACTCTAATCGGACAGAATTATAATTGGAAAAGCACTCGACGTTTCACTAGCGACTTCAATTAGTACTTTTTAAATTATTTCTGTTCATCTTCACTCCGTTTTCATGATTTATTATTAATCTAATTAAATCTAACAATGAGAATACTGGGTATGGAATGACAAAAATAAATTTTAATCGTTTTTGATTGTAGTGAATCCCTCGAGCATTCTCTGTACAGTTGTTTCAGCTCTATTTGGGCCCTCGCCAGCAGATTCTAAAGCAATGTCAGGTCAAAAAGCGATCGCAGGATGTCGCTACTTAAACTTTTCGTTAAAAATAAGTGAAATTGACTCTTGTCCGATGAAAATTGTAAGTAAATTGTTTTTAAAACTCTATAAATAAAAATAAGGCTTAAGTCCAGAACTTCTTTCTCTTCCTGCGTGCTAAGAACTAAGAAGTCACCTCCAAATTTGTTTGAACTAAAAAATAAAATTCTTCAAGATTAAAGGAATTAATAAAGCTAACATCAGTGGTAGAACCGGCCCTTCTGAACTGTTCCGTTTTCATTCTCTTGTAACGTCGCCGCGTCGGGTAGAGTTATGCGTTATAAATCAACGCCCTGTTGAAAGTTCCCCGACAAAAGCGTGGGGCGGGGGCAGTAGGGGGCAACGAAAAGGGATGATATTCAAATAAGAAGGTAGAATGATACTGGAAAACTTTCAACGTTTAATTTCACAGCTGGCCTCCCGCGTATATTAAGCAAACTTTAAAACTTCGGTGGCGGCGGCGGCGGCGACCTCCCGGGCAGAGAGCCTTCCTAAGAGAGCGTCTGAATGATAAAATTCATTTCTCCGGCAATATGATGGACATAAATCTACTAGATCGCATTTACTTTCCGAGAAGATTCCGTCGCTTGCTTCTCGCTCGTGATTTACGCCGCCGGCCCGGAGGCGGCGGACGTTTTCCGGTGCATTTGTCGCACGTTTTATTATTTCGTCGATTTGGTTTGTGTTTGCTTGTCCGGCGGATGGAAGTTGAAATATTCACGCGCGACATCTCTCCATCGATACAGAAACTCGTTTCTTCACATGGTATTTTTAATGGTGCGCTTGTAAGTTTGGTTGCCTAACTTGCGTTTATATCATACAGATTTATAAATTTCAGGCAATAAAGACAAATAAATTAATTGGGAATATTTGTTTCAATGTCTTCTTGTATTATGAAATAATTTCTAAATACGCTAAAGCCGAGTTAGAGATATTTTAGTTAATCATTTGATTTTTTTTTTCTCTTATCACTCACTCTTGGGAAATAACGGCGTGCCTTTTTCCAAGAAAGAAGTGATGGTATCGCAGAAGCGGTTAATTATAATTTTTTCTCAATAAGTTAAAACGACCGACTAACAGCATCGATGCCAGCTCGCTGATGAATCGATAGAGGAACGAATGTACCGTACTCGAAGAAAACGTACTTGTAGGAAGTGAAAAGTGCAAAGTTGAAGAATTCGATGGGTCTCAGGTGCAACAGTTGGTCGATGGCAGTCATTTGTTGTGGAAGAAGAAGTCTTTCGTTTTGTGTTTGGCACCGACGCGACTCATCACAAACGAATTTATTGATCGGCGGTTTCTTTAAATGGCTTTCAGTGATGCAGGACGAGACTTTTTTCTTCGAAAGTTCTTGCTTTTTGAGTTAGGAATTTAGTTCCTCAACATTTTTTTCACTCTGTAAGGATGATACAAACTAAACGCAACGGTTATTTTAATTGTTCCTTATAGTTATTATACTGTTAGATTTTGTTAAATTCACAGCCTTTGTTACACAGATTTTTGCAATTTTACTCTGTGACCGTTTGTATTAGAAAATAATTAATTTTCCGCCCGATGCATTAACGGCATTCGTTTTTAAAAGAAGCGGCCTGGATGCCTATTATCCCTCGTCTTAGACCATTATTATTTATTATTATTTCAAGTCTGATTCAGTGCATTGGACCGGAGATTGCCTTTGTTTAAATAATACGCGACAAAAGCCAATTATTTATGCCTTCATTGTGAGCTCGGGGAACCGTTAATAAAAAAGTAACGGCGTTTAGCACAAAAAGAAAAATAATAGTGGCCTTTTCTGTATAAACTTGGCCGGGATAATTAACCGAAAAACTTCGGCTTTTATTGTTGGAACAGCTCGCTAATAACGTTTGTATAACACGCCGAGGTGTGTTTACGTAATTACATCGATAGATTTACGAGGATGTCATACACGTCTTGTAAGTAATATTTCCCAAGGCACTTTGTAATTAATTAGCGGCGACCGCAGATGTGGTTATAATTATCGAACACATGTTACGGCTACTTGTGTTTTTTTTTTCCTTTTTCTTTTTTATATTTTGCATTTTTCCATGTGTGTTCTTCATCTTGAATAAAAACGGATATCTTTTTTAAAATCCTGTAATCTGGAGAGTTCAACGTTGCATCAGGAAACAAACCTACCCGACGTTACAATCATTAAATAATTCTGAAAAGAACTGTACTTTTTTATATTTAGCATTTCTTCATGTGTTCTGTTCATCTTGAATAGAAATGGATATCTTTTTTAAAATCCTGTAATCTGGAGAGTTCAACGTTGCATCAGGAAACAAACCTACCCGAAGTTACAATCATTAAATAATTCTGAAAAGAACTGTACTTTTTTATATTTAGCATTTCTTCATGTGTTCTGTTCATCTTGAATAGAAATGGATATCTTTTTTTAAAATCCTGTAATCTGGAGAGTTCAACGTTGCATCAGAAAACAAACCTACCCGACGTTACAATCATTAAATAATTCTGAAAAGAACTGTACTTTTTTATATTTAGCATTTCTTCATGTGTTCCCTTCATCTTGAATAGAAATGGATATCTTTTTTAAAATCCTGTATTCTGGAGAGTTCAACGTTGCATCAGAAAACAAACCTACCCGAAGTTACAATCATTATTAAATAATTCTGAAAAGAACTGTACCATAATTGAAATCGAAATGACTCTCATTTATAACAACATTCGTTCTTTGTAATCACGCCGTTCTTCCGCACTAAATCAAATCCTGCCTTGCTTTTTTAAATTTCCTTCACAAATTACTAGCTGGCCTCCACAAAAATTTATTTCCCATCTAAGTTTAACATCATCCTTAATTATCATTACACTGACTGTATTTTTTTCTTTCCTTTGGTTACAGGTAAGCTAAATCACTTGGGACTGCTCCAAATGCACGCTTCCCCCCGCCCCCCTTGACCGTCGTAAGTCAAACCCATAATTTCGTTGATTATCCACGAAAACTTTACGATTATTATGATTGAGAAACTCATCACGTCCGGGGGGCCTTTCGGCATTAGAAAAACGAACGTCGAAATGCGTTAATGATGCAGGTAGGTCGCCCCCTTGCCCCCCCGCCCCCGTCGTCCTTTGTTGTTCCCCTTTTCTACGCGCTCAAATTTTATTTCGAAACAAAACTAAGAGGTAAAATCGAGCCGCGTTAAAAATTCCACGCCGCAGGGGGACTTCCCGAAACCAAATCATCAGAGAAACGAAGACCAAATTGCACCACTAGAGTTGAATCAAATTCAAAACTGATTGTGAGTAATTAGTTAATTAGCGAACACATACATTTTAAAATTCATTAAGCCTGCCCACTTCAATTAATTAATTAAACACCTTACGACATTTAAACGTGCCCCTTTTCTTATTGCAGTGAAGGTTTGCTTGAGTAATTATGGTGATGGCCGCCGATTCTAACGGGACATTCAGTTCACGTTAGTGCGATTCGAAACACTTTCCGTTTGATGCATTCACTCATTAACGATTTATTTCGCGTGAAAAACAGAATCGCTTGAAATTACGAAACGTATTATTAAGGCAACGAAGAAGTAATTTGGGTTTGTTCGTTCTTGGAAATGAATAATAACAAACTTCTTAGAGAAAATCGTTAAAATTATTTAGTTTTATTATTTCTCTGAAAGTCTGCGCTAATTGCGATAATAACGAAGAATCGAAAACGAATTGTTTCAAAATTTCTGGAAAATTATGGCTATGGCAACATACCACGGATTTATTACAGAAGCCAGAAGCGTTGTTGTAATTCTGACGTAACACAGTAGCGTAGCAGATCTTAATGTAATAATTTATTTCTTCTGACACATGCTCGCGAGACAATGTTAAAAAATGCTGCTATTTGGAAATCACACGGTTTCTTCTGTGTGAAATTTGACACATCTTCTTTTTTTCTTCTCAACTTTTACAATGCCCCCCCAAAGTGTCGAGTAAATACAAAATTTCAGTAGCACAGGTGACGGCTTTTGCACCTGACTGTCAACAAAATATACACATAATTTTGAATAAATACCGTCAGCATACAGAAAACAATTTAGTCTTTCTGTTCATCTTCACCACAACTATTTTTATGATTCATTTATTTGCGCAACTAAACTAACTCATTGTCAGACTGCAGCAAATTTGGGATGCATATCTTCTATATAAAGGTTACCATTAATTAGGTTAGTGTATTAAATTAAGGGCAGCTGTATGCAGTAATTTATAAATTAAGCAAGGCAAGTTTTGAATGCAGAGCAATACACAGGACTGAAGGAAGGCATTCATTAACAAATTCTTTCAAACTGCAAACACAAAAATAAGTGTAAATAAATCAAGACAAATCGCACTGAAGATATGTATCTGTACGCAGTAATTTATAAAATGAAGCAAAACAAGTTCAAAATGCAGAGCTGAAAGAAGGCATTCATCAAGAGACTCTTTCAAACACAAAATTAAGTGTAACTACGTCAGGGCCAAGTGCACCGAAGGCACACATATCCGTTTATGTAAAGGTTATCAAAAATCCAGCAACTTGGAAGGCATTAAAACCGTCATTAGCTCAAAGGGATCTTTATCTTCCTTTCCATCAAAATTGTGCTCCAAATTATATCAGGAAAACCACAAAGAAATTCTTGAGGATCTTTTAGTTTTTAATCAGCTCCATCCCTTTTTATTGTATGAAGTTAAACCAAGATGGGAATACTTTAAGGGTGCTCGAGAGCAGTTAATTAAAAACGTTATGAGAAATGGACACGATGCATCGATGATTTGTGTATCCCTACCGCAAAGGCACATACCTGTCTTTAAGAATCACTGAGAATCCCTAGCAACTTGGAATCTGCTAGAACTATTGTTAGCTCAAGGGGGTCTTTATGTTCCTCTCCGTCAAATTTTTGCTCCAAATTATATTGGGGAAGCCGCAGAGAAATACGTGGGGGCGATCAAGAATTATTTAGTCTTTGATTAACTTCGGTTTCTTCAAAACAGGTGCAAGCTTCTTAATCTCTTTCGTCGAGTGCAGAAATTTTGCCAGGGCAAAGTCGTTCAACCCTCTAATAAAGTGTAAAATGATCAAGTAACGTTAAAGTCAACTTTAGCAACGTCTAAGGCCTCGCTTTTTAAAAGAACTTTACAGGAAGAAGTAATTGAGAACGCATCCATCAGCTGAAAAATTTTGAGGTTATGTTATATAACCTCCGGCGATTAAATCGGTTTACACCTCGGCATTCGGTATTTGCGTTATTATTATTATTAAATTTGCACGATCTTCATTAGCTAATTAATTAAAAATAATTTACTGTACGGTAAATCAATCCATACGCCGCAGTCCCGCTCCGTCCAACTAAAAAAATCTTTGAGGTTATGTTGCGCATCTTCCGTCGAAAAACCGATTTTCACTCATTACACATTTATCTGATTAATTATTATATTTTCAGGGTCTTTGTTAATCAGTTCTTGTTGAAAATAAATCAAGAAGATTTGTTTTCTTTGGATAATAACCTGTACACGTCGAAACAGTGACGCAGTATTGCCAACTGCTTAACTTATTTGAATTTTCCGAAACCGAACGCGATTTTTGCCTTAAATAACCCCCTCGATTACTTTTAAAGCCCTAACCAAACCATGTTATTTAAATTTACGTTGCGTTTGTTGCTTCTTTTGCATTTCTTTTTGAAAATCTGCAGTTTCTTCCGGAGGGCGAAAGCGCTCTCAAAACCAATTGTTTTGTGTGACGGCCATTCATAAACACCCGACGACCTTGCGACCTACTTTAATTCCCGGAAATATAGTAAATCGTCCCGTGATGTCAGCACGGATTCTCCTTTCGTAGTAAAATTTTTTGAGGGCGATTTCGACGGTATCTCGACGAGTTTGAGGGTGGAAATTTCGCAGACGTTTTACGAAAGGCCTCGGGAACGATTTGGCTACGGAAAATCGCGTTCGTTTTCCTTGGGGGGTCGAGAGGGGCCCGAAAACCCGACCATTTTTAAATTTTTAGAAAAATAACGTTCAGAACAGCGTAGCATAATTTTTTTCATTTAACTTAAACGAGTTTTCATTTAAGGAATCTCTTTTTAAATTAAATAAATCACACTAATTGATGGGAGGACGGTCAAAAATTAGTTGTTTTTAAAAGCTTCCCGACGTACTTGAGAGTTGCATTTATTGTTAATTTATTACCTGTTTTATTTACTAGATAAACACTTATTAATAGTAATTTTATAAGTAGGTGGTTTCTAAACTCTAATCGGAGAGAATTATAATTGGGAAAGCACTCGACGTTTCACTAGCGACTTCAATTAGTAAGTTTTAAATTGTTTCTGTTCATCTTCACTCTGTTTTCATGATTTATTTGAGAGGTAATGCGAATCTAACAGTGAAGATACTGGGTGTCTAAAAAATACTGGCAATCCTTTATACGTTACTACTCTCGAACTAGAAACCAATCTGATTGGAATCAAGACTTATTATAGGCTTCAATTTGTCAATCCTTATGCAATGTTAGGTCAAGAAGCGATCAAAGGATGTCGCTGTTTTATCTACTCATAATATTTATCGTTGAAAATGGCCCAAAGTCAAACAATTCTTTTTTTTTTTTAGGAAAATAACGGTTCGATCTTAAAAAAATATCTGGCAACTATCGAAGTCCTTATAACACTATAATTTTCTGCAATGGATTCGTACTCTAATAAAGTCAGCTTATAAGTGATGGTCACTCTTTTTCAGACATCAATCGTAACTTTCGTGACGTGTTACCTTTTTGTGTGATGTCATGCTAGTAATGCCTGTGATGTCTTTTTTTTTATTTTTTCTTTGTTTTAAATTTGTCTCACGACATGATGACACTGTGTAATTTACAAAATTACCCACGCTATTATTCGATGTGAGCAGAGCCAAAGAAAAAAATCGAACGCTCTCGTAATGTGAAGACAAGGCAAATGGCATTCGCGACTTGTGTGGGTCCCCCACACTCTTTTTAAATTGCGAATTTCTCACGAAAAACTCGAACGCGTGTGTTCAGCACATACGCGTCTTCGACGAAGAAAGAACTTGGGCGGTTTTTCACCCTCCGCCTCCCCACAACAAATTGTCATCATGCTTCGAATTTCAAATTCGTTTTAATTGCGTTCTGGTTATACTAATTGACTTTGGGCGATAATTACGAAGAATTAAAGCCCCAATTAATTAACAAAACAAGAGAACCGCCGGCATTTATAATTAAGTTTCGTTTGGTTTTTTTTTTTGGTTCTCAGTTAAAGCGCCTTCCGTTTTTTTCTTTTTTTTTGTGTTACGAAAATTGCAACGAGTGCGATAAATTTCAATCGCCTCTGATTCACTTGGCTCGCTTAAACGAATGCGATTTACAGGGTCGTAAACGTTTAGTCGTAAAGTTACCCTGCCCTAAATGTATTCACCACGTACTCGTAAAATTCCCCGCCGACGGTGGATAGGTGAGTACTCGAACGAGTGCCAAGGCAGATTTCTTGAGATTCCTTCTGCGTTTAATTATTATTTCTGCTGGACAAGTTCTTTGGCGAAAATTAAAAATGATTAAGTGCGATTATAGTGTACCATGGTTTCAGAATGTTTACGATGGAAATTAAACGTCGGATTTTTATTCTCAGTTCAAATTTACGACTCGGCTGTAATTTTCTGATTACTTTCCTAATTAAACACGTACACCAAGTATTATCCTTTTTTTTCTCATTTCAATTGCTTTAGCAGAGAAACCAAAAATCTTAACAAATCGTTTCTTTTTTTTTTTTTTGAAATCACACTCTACGTTCATTCTCTCTTTGCTTAAATCGTTTTCTGTAAGTATGATCTGAAGGCGTAAATTAATATTTTATTTAGTTCATAGACGTCGGTTCACATTAGAATGGCGATTTGATTAAATTAAAGAAGTAAATTGAATTTATTATAATCATACACGGTCAGAAATAATTTGAACGCGGCTAATTATAGTGCCAAGCAATTTACAGATAACAGTACAGAGAAAGAATTTGAATAATGTTTATTGCCAATGCCTCTTCCTAATTGACATCTCCCAGGTGAACTAATTCCGCGCAGCTTAATTACTGCTTAAGAGATTAGAAAAGGACGGTTGAAATTAAATAAATAACGAACTTTAAATTCACTCACAGAGGAGAAGCCGTTTAGAATGTGAACGGATTCCGTTGATGCTGATTCTGGAAAGTTAGCTCAATTATAAATTTAATTTGCAATAAGTTTGAAGGTAAAATAATTAATAACGAAGATGTCGGAGACCATAACTGAAACCGGTAGGTTTATTATTATTAATCACACGTTAATGTTCTACAATAAATTACGAAATCCTTGCTAATTAAATTGGCATTTAATTGGCATTTATCTTAATGTTAACGGTGCGTTTTAGTGATTGTACCCAAGCAACTGATCGGAGATAGCGCGAAGAAAATGTCGCCGGAAAGTTTTTCCTTGCGTTTTACACAAATTCATTCATTCTTTCGACCTACGTGGATTCACTTGTACATCCAAAATCAAAATTCAATCAATCTTTGTTGATTTGATTGATAAGTAAACAGTAGACCTATCACCAGAATCAAAAATTTCTTTCCCTGTTGATTTGTTTGATAAGTAAAAGCAGAATGTTTTCTCTCGTGTGTTCACCACGTTCATTGTTGTAGGCTTTAACATTTTGCATGCCTTAGATAACCGGCGATGTAAAACGACTATTAGCCTTGTAGTACAAGTTCAAGCCTCGATTAAGGTAATTAACGACGTCCCGAACAATGTTCCCGTTTCGCACCAGCGGCATCGCCAATATTCAGCTTGTTGGTAATGAACTGATCGCTGATTACGTTCTATCGTAATGAGCAGATGCTATCAGTGTTGTGGGGACGTGTTCACTGTGTGTAAAGATGCAAACTAACGCAAAACTTGGGAGAGATGAATGGGGAAATGCGTCTTCTTCTTGCCTTTTATCTCCTTCACCCATCGGCGTTAAAAGTTTCCAGGACAAATTTTTCCATTGCAACGAATTCTCCCCCCCAAACAACCACTTATAGCTCTCAAGAAAGAGTAATTGCGAAATTTGCAAATCAACTCAAACATAATAACAAAGAAATGAAATTCATTTTTCTTGAATCAAACTTAGGTTCTCTTCTTGATTTATTCCATCTCGCAAGTTGCAATTAGATTATCCCAAAAGAATTTGCGGAATATCTGTAATTAAAATATGATTTATAGCAGCGGTGCGCATTAACGTCGGTTAACGTAGGAACGCTAACGATCCTAACGGATCGACGAATTCCTCACAAACCGCGGTTTTCACGAATTAATCGTCGGAAACGTTACTTTGCTCACGCGATTTCCTGGTCGTTTTCCGAACAGTTCTTCTGTTTAACGCGATTACATAGAGATTTCAACTCGAACTTATGCTGTTACAAGACGTGCATGCATGCATGCGATCACTCCCGACCGACACGAAATTAAATGTTACATTTCAATTGCGGCTTGAATCATAAAAGTGTTTTCAGAAATTCCAAACAGACAGTGAAATTTCAGTATAATTATAGTTAAGTCGCACGCAGGCATTTCGAGTTATGTTTTCTAACGACCAGCATGTATACTTCATCTATCTAGTACGAAGAACGGGGCCCGTATCTCGCTTACATTAAAGACGCAAAGATTAGTTACGTAAATAAATAAAAATCGGTCGGAAACGAAAAGACTACATAGGAAGAAAATCGCGATAATAACAACTTGGACCTAAGAGCATCAAATCTAAAGCATGCCTGCACGAGTACTTCTCAGGAATAGACTGACACAAGTTTCAAGAGCTTCTGAATCGTCAGGACACCAAATTAATAACCGGCCGCAGCCGTCGATGATGCAAAGGATTTCCCTGAAGTCCTTACCGCAAACAACGTGAAATTATCTCGGACAAAGACATCGATACAGGGCCAAGTCCGCTTAAAGTACCGACGTGCCCTGGAGAAGCCGGAAGAGCTCGCGTTCAAGTTAATAAAGTCACAACTTGGCTTCGCCCCGAAGCCGCTAAAGAAGGAGTTCGAACAATCAAAAAAAAAAACTTGGAAAGAAAATCGCGATAATAATAACTTGAACCTAAGAGCATCAAATCTAAAGCCTGCCTGCCCGAGCACTTCTCAGGAATGGGCTGACGCAAGCTTCAAGAGCTTCTGAATCGTCCGGACACCAAATTAATAACCGGCCGCAGCCGTCGATGATGCAAGGGATTTCCCTGAAGTCCTTGCCGCAAACAACGTGAAATTATCTCGGACAAAGATATCGATACGGGGCCAAGTCCGCTTAAAGCACCGACGTGCCCTGGAGAAGCCGGAAGAGCTCGCGTTCAAGTTAATAAAGCCACCACTTGGCTTCGCCCCGAAACCGCTAAAGAAGGAGTTCGAACAATCAAAAAAAAAAAACTTGGAAAGAAAATCGCGATAATAATAACTTGAACCTAAGAGCATCAAATCTAAAGCCTGCCTGCCCGAGCACTTCTCAGGAATGGGCTGACGCAAGCTTCAAGAGCTTCTGAATCGTCCGGACACCAAATTAATAACCGGGCGCAGCCGTCGATGATGCAAGGGATTTCCCTGAAGTCCTTGCCGCACACAACGTGAAATTATCTCGGACAAAGACATCGATACGCGGCCAAGTCCGCTTAAAGCACCGACGTGCCCTGGAGAAGCCGGAAGAGCTCGCGTTCAAGTTAATAAAGTCACAACTTGGCTTCGCCCCGAAACCGCTAAAGAAGGAGTTCGAACAATCAAAAAAAAAACTTGAAAATAAAATCGCGATAATAATAACTTGAACCCAGAAGCATCAAATCTAAAGGATGTCTGCCCGAGCACTTCTCAGGAATGGGCTGACACAAGCTTCAAGAGCTTCTGAATCGTCCGGACACCAAATTAATAACCGGGCGCAGCCGTCGATGATGCAAGGGATTTCCCTGAAGTCCTTGCCGCAAACAACGTGAAATTATCTCGGACAAAGACATCGATACAGGGCCAAGTCTGTTTAAAGCACCGACGTGCCCTGGAGAAGCCGGAAGAGCTCGCGTTCAAGTTAATAAAGCCACCACTTGGCTTCGCCCCGAAACCGCTAAAGAAGGAGTTCGAACAATCAAAAAAAAAAAACTTGGAAAGAAAATCGCGATAATAACAACTTGAACCCAAGATCATCAAATTTAAAACATGCCTGCCCGAGTACTTCTCAGGAATAGGCTGACACAAGTTTCAAGAGCTTCTGCATCGTTAGGACACCAAATTAAAAACCGGGCGCAGCCGTTGATGATGCAAGGGATTTCCATCAAAATAATAACTTGAACCTAAGAGCATCAAATCTAAAGTCTGCCTGCCCGAGCACTTCTCAGGAATGGGCTGACGCAAGCTTCAAGAGCTTCTGAATCGTCCGGACACCAAATTAATAACCGGGCGCAGCCGTCGATGATGCAAGAGATTTCCCTGAAGTCCTTGCGGCAAACAGCGTGAAATTATCTCGGACAAAGACATCGATACGGGGCCAAGTCCGCTTAAAGCACCGACATGCCCTGAAGAAGCCGGAAGAGCTCGCGTTCAAGTTAATAAAGTCACAACTTGGCTTCGCCCCGAAACCGCTAAAGAAGGAGTTCGAACAATCAAAAAAAAACTTGGAAAGAAAATCGCAGTAATAACAACTTGAACCCAAGATCATCAAATCTAAAGCATGCCTGCCCGAGTACTTCTCAGGAATGGGCTGACACAAATTTCAAGAGCTTCTGAATCGTCCGGATACCAAATTAATAACCGGCCGCAGCCGTCGATGATGCAAGGGATTTCCCTGAAGTCCTTGCCGCAAACAACGTGAAATTATCTCGGACAAAGACATCGATACGGGGCCAAGTCCACTTAAGGCACCGACGTGCCGTGGAGAAGCCGGTAGAGCTCGCGTTCAAGTTAATAAAGCCACCACTTGGTTTCGCCCCGAAACCGCTAAGGAAGGAGTTCGAACAATAAAAAAAAAACTTGGAAAGAAAATCGCGATAATAATAACTTGAACCCAAGAGCATCAAATCTAAAGCCTGCCTGCCCGAGCACTTCTCAGGAATGGGCTGACGCAAGCTTCAAGAGCTTCTGAATCGTCCGGACACCAAATTAATAACCGGGCGCAGCCGTCGATGATGCAAGGGATTTCCCTGAAGTCCTTGCCGCAAACAACGTGAAATTATCTCGGACAAAGATATCGATACGGGGCCAAGTCCGCTTAAAGCACCGACGTGCCCTGGAGAAGCCGGAAGAGCTCGCGTTCAAGTTAATAAAGCCACCACTTGGCTTCGCCTCGAATCCGCTAAAGAAGGAGTTCGAACAATCAAAAAAAAACTTGGAAAGAAAAGCGCGATAATAATAACTTGAACCTAAGAGCATCAAATCTAAAGCCTGCCTGCCCGAGCACTTCTCAGGAATGGGCTGACGCAAGCTTCAAGAGCTTCTGAATCGTCAGGACACCAAATTAATAACCGGCCGCAGCCGTCGATGATGCAAGGGATTTCCCTGAAGTCCTTGCCGCAAACAACGTGAAATTATCTCGAACACAGACATCGATACAGGGCCAAGTCCGCTTAAAGCACCGACGTGCCCTGGAGAAGCCGGAAGAGCTCGCGTTCAAGTTAATAAAGCCACCACTTGGTTTCGCCCCGAAACCGCTAAGGAAGGAGTTCGAACAATCAAAAAAAAAACTTAGCTAACATAAGCTACTTCCGACCCCGATTTAACCCAACATGAACTCGAGCTTATTATGTTATAAATTCGCTGGCAAACATCTTCAGCATCGCTGGGACACGTTAAAGAAAATGGAAATGGCGTCGAGGAGATTTACAACCCTTCCTCTACTTTAAATATTAAAGAGACAATGGCAATGGCGTCAATGAGATTTACAATCCTGTCTCGACTTAAAATTTAAACAAAATTGCATCATAATTCAAAACGCAAGTAATCTAATAAAAGTCGAAACATGCACACAGACATGACATGCAGACACACGTGATGTTTACACAAAAGAAAATTAAAACCCCGCGAGGGTGAAATAACCCAAAAACGCCGCGACTCGACGGTGAATATGCCCTTGAAGCGATAACTCGTCTGCAAGACGCGACAAAAGACGTCGGGCCGCGTGAGAAATAACAAAGTGTTTACGTTGCGACGAAAATTGTCATATACAGGGTGACTCTAAACAACGGATTTTGAAACCGTAACACCTTGTCGAGTTACAATAAATGAATTGGTTACTTTAAATGCGCCAAGGCGCCGTTGATTGGAATCACATTGTCGCTTGAAACAAACACCCAAACAAATCAAACCGTCCCATAAAATCTGGTACATTCAAGCAACGAACGTGTACACGGTATTTGCCGTGGTCGTCGGCGATTTCATCTTTCAACCTGTTTACTCTGGCAAACAGTGCGAGGCATTTGATGCTGCTTTATGGCGTCGTAACGTCCGGCGTCCCCGGTACACGTCGGAACCACCGCTTGCTTTTCATTAGACTTTGATGTAAGCCCGGAGTGGTACTAAATGACTAATCTTGGTGCACATGTGCAAGTCGCATAAAACTTTATCGCCTAGCACGATGATATATCGAGCTATTATTGCTCTAATTCAGGGGGACGTGCAGTTAATTGCCCCTCTCGCATTATTACATCTACTCTAGAGAGTGTGGTTGGTGTTTCTGGACTGAATGTGAATGGGAATGGGAATACTAAGTGAAAATTAATTCAAATTTATGAATTTGAATTCACCGCCGATTTCCGTCTGCACTGAGTTGTCCGCTGTAAAATATAGATTTCTTACGAGCAAGTTTATTTTAGATACGTGATGTGGTTCATGATCGTTTTTATGATCTCCATCGGCGCTAATCACTTTCACTTTATCTCTGCAGTTAGGGCACATTTTATTTCTAATGATCCTTGCAACATTCGTTTTCAAGTCCGTCGCCTATTATGAGTACAATTTGGTGGCAGCGGTGTGATAAACCAACAAACACTTTAAATGTTATTATTATGCTAATACAGAATGTGGTTTCATCTCTCTTTGATTCTGTGCATGTATTTTTATTGCGTTTTCAATTTTCTTCAATTCTCCGCAATCGAATAAGCCCTCCGACAAAGTGCGGTAATAAATGTTGCTATCTCCGGCAAACGCAAACAGCAATTTGTAATGCAAGCGAAATCGCAGTGCCGTTCCCGACGTCGATAAATCGATGCGGGCGTGAAATCTCAATTGATCTGGAGGACGGCCGAGTCGCCTTTAACGTCTAGTTTTAAGTTGCCAATTAAGTGAGAATTACCGCTGAAAGTAAACGGGCGGTTTGATGTGGTCGTAACGGTGCCCGCTGACTTTCGGAATGCAACGTGGTATAATTTGCTGATGAGATGAAATGCCAAAGATTTCGTCATTTTTTTACCAACTTGTTCCAGCGAAATGCATCTTCACTGAAACACCCAGTATATAATCTAAGAGTTAGGAGGACCTTCAAGGTAGTCGAGTCGCCGTCACAAAACAAGAGATGATAAATTGAAACCGTTTCAGATGACTCAGCATATTAAAAGCCTTGCTTCAATCACAATTACGACTGTAAAGGTTCGAATATTCAGTACGTAGAGATGCAAATATTTTATAAAATTAAGTTGCGATTAAATTAACTGCATCATAACGTATTGAAATACGAACGTGGTCAGTATAAGAAGCGAGCAGAACTTCCTCGAACTGTGATGCACATGGTAGGACTCAACAACGGGGAATAATAGAGTTGACCCTCGGAAGTTCTTGCAATATTGCGCCTAATTATGCACTCGATTAAGAATTTTCGATGCATAGAAATGTCCGATGTCCCCGTCGTTTTATAAGTCAGGAAAGAGAAAAGTGTTTCTTAAAGAGCGCGAGTCTTTCAGTCGATCTGAAACCAACCATGTGATTCAACCTGAATTTTGAGTATTATTGTTATACATTTATCTCTGTGCTTTTGGTTGAATGAAGTTATTATTATTATCTTCCGAGTCCATCGAGTGTAGTTCTCTGACCTAATCACGCGTTCCTCGTTGAAAGCTTATTTTTTATTTTAATTATTTTTTTTTTCAGTCAGTTACACGAAAGAAATCATTATAAAAAGCGGGCCGAATTTCCTCGAACTGTGATACACAGGGCACGACTCAACAACAGGGAATAACAAAGTTGACCCTCGGAAGTTGTTGCACCTAATTATGCACTCGATTACGGATTTTCCACGCATAGAAAAATGCTACCGATGTCTCGTATGATGTTCCCCTCGTTTTACAAGTCAGGGAGGAGAAAAGTGCTTAAAAAGGGCGGGAGGGTACGACAAGTCGATCTTTCGGGTCCTTCGAGTGCAGTTCTCTGACCTAATCACGCGTTAAAAGTTAGTTTTTTATTTTATTTATTTTTCTTCTTCAATCAATCAGTTTCCTCAGTTTGAAATTAACTTCGCGAATGAGGGCACAACTCTTCACGGTGTGTTGGTTCTGTTTTGTAATTAAGATTCTTTTTTAATTAATTTAATCTAAATTCTGTATCAAGAGAGCGTCTCGTTGGTGAATTGACACAAAAGTTCATTTTTGCGCGTAAAGGAAAGTTATTTTCTAACAAATGCTGCTGTTTTTTTGTTTTGTACTGAATATTCGCTCCATTCTCTCTTCACGATTTTCGATTTGCAGCTACATTTCCTTCGTAATATCGATTTACGTTTGTAATCTCGAATTTTCGACTGTTTGTAAATTTTTCATTTAATATTTCAATACATATTTTAATCGGAATTAATTAAAAGAAAAATTTGTTCACGTCAAGATTAATTTCCTTTCTATTTAGTAAACTAAATTTCGCGTTTTGTTAATACATATATTTTTATATTTAAAAGTTTTCTCCAAATTGTGTCTTAAGCCAAATTTCGAGTTTCGAGTCTTACCGGTTTAAAATCGGGCAAGGCGTTTGGATTGCGCTGAAGTTTCTCGAGCTACTCTTTTGCAGATGAGGCCCCAATTAGGGCCGAAATAGCGCGATACTGAGGATGCTTGAGGGGCTCCACTGCAATCTGAGCAGACTTGCTGTACAGTTAATATATTGCTATATTTGAAAATCTGGGCAATATTCTCGTAAATGGAAAGTTCATTCTGAAGTCCAAGGAGAGCAAAACCAGAGAAAGAGTGAAAAAGGCGAAGAATTTGCGACAGTTCTGAAAATCCGTGAACGCCATTCGAGCAACCGTGAAAAAACGATTTGGAAAATCAATTTTTGGCTTTTTTTTCTTAACTCAAAACCAGAGTCGCTACTAACAAAGAAAAGCAAATCGAGATCCAACTTTATATTCCTATACATATGCGGATTGTTTAAAGAATAAAGTGATGCACGTTAGTTTCCAGATAATACAGGGTGAACCGAAATAATTCTGATAATTTTTAAACCGCCGCAACAATAATTTAGGCTGCTTGTTCGTGGTGGGCGTTTAGTAATTTCCGTTTTTGCAGCCGTTAGGAATTAGTAGCGGCAGCGGCGGCGGGGGCCTTATCGCGGAGCACGTTACCATATATTGCGGCGTTATCGGGCCTTTCGGGGTGGTCAACCCCCTGACCATTCGCCAATATCACAGACTGTCCGGTCATAAGTCACGTCGGTGTCGCCCCCCCGGAAGATACACGACGTCATAATTCACGACCGCATTTCTTCCGTTTTGCGAAACAGCACGGACTCAGAGGGGCTGCGTGTTTCAGCGTGAAACAAGAAGCGGCGACAAATTGGAAAGTCCACTCGGAAGAAGTGTCCGTTTAATTCGATTGGACTGTTGTAGAGAGCAATATCATTATCTCTTATTTTACAGGAGGTTAAATAAAATAAGGAGAGCATACTCTACAGTAGTCAATTGAAAACGCTATTGTATTTACATGTGGATCCTGCACCCGCTCTTGATGCTCGTTTTCTATGTATGGTAAATCCCCAAGCGAATGCATAATTAAATGCACTATAGCACTTCCCCGGACTTGACCGGGAAATGACGCTTTGCTTTGTCATCGCTCGCCCGTCGGTAGTTTCTTGGACGACACAATTTTATTCTGAGCTTTTCTGTTACTCTGTTGTAGTGACTACTTTTCGTATTCACAATTTAAATGTTTTTTTTTTAATTCCTATTGACTGCTGATTCATGCTTACATTAAATCCAATCAATCAGAAGGTATTTCTACGCAAAATAGAAATAGGCGTGTAACAGATTTGAAAGAAAGAATGTGTAATTATCAGGCGTGCCGACATTTTGAAAAAAGTCTTGACTCTTAAATTTATTCATTCTTGTGCGGTAGTTTGACGGACAGAAACGTGTTTTCTTTTAATCTTGATATGTAAATTTTTTGCCGAAACAACATGATACCTTGTCAACTCCCCTGTACGTGTTCGGTCCGACCTAAATAAATAATAATTTAATTACGGGCGGCCGAAAGGGAGTTGCTCGCGCCCGTCCATTGTTGTGTCCCGAAAACGGGACGTATCAATTGACGCGCTCAAAAAAAAAAAAAAAAAGATTGACACGTTAAATACGCACAACCGTCAAAATAAAGCGCAACTCATTCTCCTTTAATTTCACGGCCGCATTATTTCAGCGATTGAGTCGTCGTCGCAGAAGAAAGAAACGACCTAACAGGCCCGTGTATGGTAATTAATCGATTACGTTCGGCCATTGTGTACGAGAAAATTAAAAATCCTCAAATCAATTAGCCTCGAGTGGAGAAGGCGAAGAAGAATATTCGCTTGAAGTTTAATTATTTATTAATGGTCAGGTCGTACTTTATTAGGTATTAACAATAATAGTAGATACGTACAGTGTGTTAGAACTTGGGAATTTAATCGAACGTCAATCTGCGATCATCGCCTTCGAGGAGAGATACAATTAGGCGTGTGAGATACTGTGGTGCAATTTACTTTGTTATAAATGAGTTCTTCCCCGGCCACGTCAAGTACGTGCAAATTCCAGGTGTCAGATTCCTTCTTGGAAAACTCCGCCACCAATAAGATACGATGCAATTACGACGACGTCACGACGTTAAACACTTATAATACAAAGAAAATAACTGCACCGGATAAAAATACTTGCTTCATCAATCATCGAGCTCTTAAGTTAAAAGGAATTATAAAACTCAGAAGCGTCCTGATTAAAAAATTAGTCAATTCAATTTAAAGTGAAAGGAGGATGTAATGCGGAATATGCAGGATAAAATTATCTAAAAAGTCGGCAGGGATTTCGTAAAACCTAAGAAAAAAGCCTCCCTGCAATAAATACCCCAGGGAAGCTCGAGTTAAATCTTGAATTTTTTTGTAATACCTAAATTTTTAATTATTATTTTTATTTTATTTTTCTAAATTTTTAATTAATTATTTTAAGTTGACGGAATTTGACGCAGATTGCATGAAACGCAAGGGAAAACTTTCCGGCGACATTTTCGCGTTATCTCCGATCAGTTGCTTGGGTACAATCACCAAAATGCACCATTAACATTAAGATAAGAGACTTAAAAATACCGTATTTCGATTTATCCACGCAAATGATAAATTCTAGATGAAACAAAATACATCTGTAACGGTATTTTCGATGTTTGGTCATTTAAGGACTTTTAAATTAAGGGAATCGGACACTTTTCAAGGGAAAAATTCACATCAGAAAAGTCGTTTGGATGAAAACTTGTTCTTCAATTTTGCCCGTTAACTTCAGTCCTCGAAAGATCCTTAAATGACCATAACATCTAAAAATCCTGCTAGGCGTACGTATTTTTGTTTCGTCCCAAATTTACCATTTCCGAATTCTGAATTTCTTTGTTGCACTGTTTTATTTTAAGGCAATCCACGTAGCTCAAAACCATAAGAATTTGATGGGGCTTACGTAAAACGCAAGGAAGCACTTCCCGGCGACTTTTTCGCGTTATCTCCGATCAGTTGCTTGAGTACAATCACCAAAAGGCACCATTAACATTAAGATAAGAGACTTAAAAATACCGGATTTCGATTTATCCACGCAAATGATAATTTCGAGATGAAACAAAATACATCTGTAACGGTATTTTCGATGTTTGGTCATTTAAGGACTTCATCGAGGTATTTTTAAATTAAGGGAATCGGACACTTTTCAAGGGAAAAATTCACATCAGAAAAGTCATTTGGATGAAAACTTGTTCTTTAATTTCGCCCGTTAACTTCAGTCCTCGAAAGACCCTTAAATGTCCTAACATCTAAAAATCCCGCTAGGCATAGGTTTTTTGGTTCGTTCCAAATTTACCAATTCCAAATTCTGTTTTTTTTTTGTCACACTGTGTTATTTTAAGGCAATCCACGTAGCTCAAAACAATGAGAATTTGATGGGGCTTGTGTAAAACGCAAGGAATCACTTTCCGGCGACTTTTTCGCGTTATCTCCGATCAATTGCTTGGGTACAATCACCAAAAGGCACCATTAACATTAAGATAAGAGACTTCAAAATACCGAATTTGGATTTATCCACGCAAATGATAAATTCTAGATGAAACAAAATACATCTGTAACGATATTTTCGATGTTTGGTCATTTAAGGACTTCATCGAGGCAGTTTTAAATTAAGAGAATCGGGCACTTTTCAAGGGAAAAATTCACATCAGAAAAGTCGTTTGGATGAAAACTTGCTCTTCAATTTCGCCCGTTAACTTCAGTCCTCGAAAGATTCTTAAGTGACCATAACATCTAAAAATCGCGCTAGACGTAGGTATTTTTTTTTCGTTCCAAATTTACCGTTTTCAAATTCTGAATTTCTTTGTCGCACTGTGCTATTTTAAGGCAATCCCCGTAGCTCAAATCAATGAGAACCTGATGGGGCTTGTGTAAAACGCACGGGAACCCTTTCCGGTGACATTTTTGCGTTCTCTCCGATCAGTTGCTTGGGTACAATCACCAAAATGCACCATCAACATTAAGATAAGAGACTTTAAAATACCGAATTTGAATTTATCCGCGGAAATGATAAATTCGAGATGAAACGAAATACATCTGTAACGGTATTTTCGATGTTTGGTCATTTAAGGACTTCATCGAGGTATTTTTAAATCAGGAGAATCGGGCACTTTTCAACGGAAAAATTCACTTCAGAAAAGTCGTTTCAATGAAAACTTGCTCTTCAATTTTGCCCATTAACTTCAGTCCTCGAAAGATCCTTAAATGACCATAACATCTAAAATCCCGCTAGGCGTAGGTACTTTTGTTTCGTCCCAAATTTACCATTTCCAACTTCTGAATTTTTTTGTCACACTGTTTTATTTTAAGGCAATCCACGTAGCTCAAAACAATGAGAATTTGATGGGGCTTGTGTAAAACGCACGGGAAACCTTTCTGGTGACATTTTTGCGTTCTCTCCGATCAGTTGCTTGGGTACAATCACCAAAATGCACCATTAACATTAAGATAAGAGACTTAAAAATACCGGATTTGGATTTATCCACGAAAATGATAAATTCGAGATGAAACAAAATACATCTGTAACGGTATTTTCGATGTTTGGTCATTTAAGGACTTCATCGAGGCATTTTTAAATTAAGTGAATCGAGCACTTTTGAAGGGAGAAAATCACATCAGAAAAGTCGTTTGGATGAAAACTTGCTTTTCAATCTCGCCCGTTAACTTCAGTCCTCGAAAGACCCTTAAATGACCTAACATCTAAAAATCCCGCTAGACGTAGGTATTTTTGGTTCGTCCCAAATTTACCATTTCCAAATTCTGAATTTCTTTGTCGCACTGTGTTATTTTAAGGCAATCCGCGTAGCTCAAAACAATGAGAATCTGATGGGGCTTGTGTAAAACGCAAGGAAAAACTTTCCGGCGACTTTATCGCGTTAGCTCCGATCAGTTGCTTGGGTACAATGACCAAAAGGCACCATTAAAATTAAGATAAGAAACTTCAAAACACTAAATTTGGATTTATCCACGGTAAGGATAAATTCGAGATGAAACAAAATACATCTGTAACGGTATTTTCGATGTTTGTTCATTTAAGGACTTCGTCGAGGCATTTTTAAATTAAGAGAATCGGGCACTTTTGAAGGGAGAAAATCACATCAGAAAAGTCCTTTTAATGAAAACTTGCTCTTCAATTTTGCCCGTTAACTTCAGTCATTGAAAGATCCTTAAATGACCTAACATCTAAAAATCCCGCTAGACGTCACTTCCCAAATTTACCATTTCCAAATTCTGAATTTCTTTGTCACACTGTGTTATTTTAAGGCAATCCACGTAGCTCGAAACAATGAGAATTTGATGGGGCTTGTGTAAAACGCAAGGAAAAACTTTCCGGTGACATTTTTGCGTTATCTCTGATCAGTTGCTTGGGTACAATCACTGAAAGCCACTAAGATAAATATTAAATACCAATTTAATTGGCAAAGATTTCTTAATTTATTATAGACCTACTGTTTATTTATCAATCAAATCAACAAAGAAAGAAGTTTTTGATTTTCTACATAGTTTACTTGTCAGTCAGATCGACAAGAGGTAAATCAAGAGTACGAAACTCGTATCTAATAACGGGACACATAAAAAGGTTAACGATGTTATAATTTGCCGGCAGCCATGAAACCACGATGTGGTAGATGAGGGTGGACCGTTATCCTCTCGACAATCCCCCGCCGCCGCCGCCCTCTCGGAGAGAAGAGTCGTTTTAATTAAGCACAGGACAATGTGCTGCGACTGCGGCTCCTGCTGTGCAAATGCTAATGAATTTTTAATCTCTAAATTACGCCCGGATTCGGCGTGTTGTTTTTTGTTTTTCTTAACTATACAGCATGCTCCCTGTAATTAACCCGAATTTATTTGCGCGCTGCAGCTTTGAGACCATAACACGGGCGGCGGCGTCGCCGTTCTTCGGTAGGAAGTCGATTTGAAAGTTTACATTCATAGTTGCTGTTATTACACAGGAAGCTGTTGTAATGGGTCTATAAAGTTCTGGCATTAAGATACTAATCTGGTTGGTTAAAGAAAAATGTCTCGATTGCAAACCTATCGAAGCAAGAAGACACCCAAGAAGAAGCGTTGAACGTGAATATCCCAAACAGCTTCTTGAAAACAAGTTGGCATTTAAGTTACTTGCAAACGAAAATAATTACGAACGTATCAGTTTCAATGACCTAAATTATTGATCGTTTCTCAGACATTCATTTTTATTAACCAATTAAAATGATTTCCAATTACTTATAATAGTAAAAAAAAAATAAAGGTGGGTTTTAATATTTAATTTTAAAGAAGACGTAATCACCTCGTCGATTACATCAATAAGTGTATTGTATTGTATTGCAACATTCGACTTCGATCATAATATGATAGTAGGTAGGCAGCTTAAATACTTTACATATTTATAACCTTGTTTACAAACATTTAAAGACGGTGAGATTTATGTTTAACAACTTTAACACCAACGTTTGGTTAAACTCTTTAAATTAATCATAATGACGACGCGGGTTTATTATCTCTGCTGCTCTATTGCGTTACGGAAATTATATTTTATTTTCTTGCAAAGCTTTGGAGCAAGTATTAAAAAAGTGGAAAAAAAGGCGCAAACTTCTACGGATTTTAAACACTCAAACAGGAATCCACTATAAAGTCTAAACGTGCTGTTCGCTTCACAATGCCATAACTATCGTAAAAAGCTCTTAACATCTGGGACATTCAATAAAACATTATTTCTCATTGTTCTTTTCGACGTTTTCCGCAGAAAATATGTACAGTGGCGTAGATAAGCATCTGCAGCGCGCAATTATGAAGCGACGTTGCGACTCATTAAGAACGCTCGCTACTAAGAAGTCGTTATTTTTGCTTCCCGAAAGAATTCATGCAACGCCCGACGACGCAAAAAAAACATTTTTGAGATAAGTTTGCGCCGAAGATGGAAACGAAGGTCGCAATTAGCAGGTAGCTAGGCTACAAGGAGCTTAATGCAACATGCTGATCGTTGATGTAATCGCGGTTTAACCGCACGCGATGGGGACGAGGAGACTTCAGGGTTTTTATTTTTAGGAAACGTAAACACTTCAAATTATAACTTGGTAACTAAAGCTTGAACTGATGATGGAATGATAACACAAGAAACTTATTTTATACCATTGTTACCACCTGAATGTAATTACGTTACCTCCTGTATAATTAACGAAAACGGTTGCAAGTTAGCGCTGAGAAAGACTTTCAGCTGTCCCGAACTAGAACTCGGGTGGAGATGGGCTACTGCTTGCTTATAACCAACCAAACGGTACACAAGGCACAAAGAATTTCAATTACACTGTTCTTAACTCAGAATCTTGCTCAAACTAGCAACAACTGCCTTCGCGAGAACCCGAACAAGCCGTGACTATCAGCACAGCCCTCACAGTTATTAATTTGGCTAAAAAACGCATTCCTGCTTCTTCCTTTCTCAATTCAATCAAAATTCCTCAATTAAACTTTAAGTGTAAAAAATAAAATAACATCGAATTTAATGCACTGCGAACTGTACATAAAACCGCAATTTCCAGCAATAAAGCTTATGCACCACGCGAGCTATTTATTTAAATTAAGTATCGCATTATCGTATTAATAAACGCTGGCCTGCGAAGGGAAAGCATTTCGCAGGCTTGCCACACACACACACACTGTAATAAAAGCAGAAAATAAATTCGAATCCGCGCGGGGCCTTTCGATTTTAAGTTTTTAGTAGTCACGTGACGGGATGGGAAAGCGTTTCCGCCCGTTCCCGAGAGCGTGATTGAATAATTTAATTATTACGCGCCGGTGATTAATAGTGCCGTGCCTTGTTGAAGTGTTACGTAATAAATTACCACCTGCGAATAGGGGGAGGGGGGTTACTTCATCAAGCATTAAAAAAAGATCCAATGAAATCGTTTCAGCACCAATCGAACCGAGCTCTAAATAGATCAGTCAGTTTGAAGGGCCTCATTCGTCGTGTAGGTAGATGCGATGAGGTTTGCTGAATACACGGACTGAGGTCGAAAAGAAATCGGTGTTACCACTACGATCCGGCTTTCGAAGGTTCGAAGTCTTTGCGGGACGTTATTGATCAGTTCTTTTGCGCGGCTAGTGCGAACTCAGTGGTGGAGGAGAAATGTAATTTACTTTTTATTTATCGGCAAAGTTCGAAAACTAATCGGTAATAACGTTTAGCAATGCATCAGAGACCAATAATTAAAGCGCAGACAGTAATTTCATTTATTAGAAATAATAATAAGGATAAGACAATGGGTTACAAGTTGCAAGTGTATACGAATACAAGTCAGCCAATCGGGGAGCGATTACGAGTCCGTTCACCGAAAGGGGCGGATTTATTTTATCCATGTATTGCATTGTAAATTGTAATGTATTGTATATTTTAGATTAGTCTGAAATCACGCGAACGGCTAGGAACACACAAATAAAATTGAAATTAATCAAGCGCCGCAGCAGCATGTTGCGATGCATGCAGAGGATAGGCGAGCGCGCCAGCCAATCGCAGCGCGCGGAACTTCATAACCGAATAACTTCCGTTCCCAGCGTTCGATTAAGTTGTAACTCTAGAGAAACATGTAACACCCTCTCCTCCACCGTCCTGCCAAATTTCATGCAGATCGTAGCGCTGGAAAAATTGTTATGCGACCGGAAGCCGTGCCAATTTCTGACGCGGTTTCCCGCTGTACCGCCCGCTGGATTTCGACGAGCGACATACCAAACGGAAGCTTATAAAAGGCGCTTTCCAATGACGCCTAATAAGTCATAGGTTGTCGCGGAAACAAGAAAGTTTCCTTTGTTTGAATGTTTCAACCCCTAATTGCTTGGGGGATTATTACGAGCAAGCTACTTTAAAACAAAACTAATCTACAACCGCCACTCGAACCGTGGACTAAATAGAGACTATGCAAGCGCGTCAGCCAATCGCAGCGCGCGGAAGTTCATAACCGAATAATTTCCGTTCCCAGCGTTCGATTAAGTTATAACTTTAGGGAAACATGTAACACCCTGTCCTCCACCGTCCTGCCAAATTTCATCCAGATCGTAGCGCTGGAAAAATTGTTAGGAAACCCTTCCACACGAGGCGATTTCCGGCGGAATCGCCCGCTGGATTTCGACAAGCGACATACCAAACGGAAGCTTATAAAAGGAGCTTTCCAATGACGCCGAGTAAGTCATAGGTCGTCGCGGAAACAAGAAAGTTTCTGTTGTTTAAACGTTTCAACCCCTAATTACCTGTGGGATTATTACGAGCAAGCTACTTTAAAACAATACTAATCTACAAGCGCCACTCGAACCGAGGACTAAATCGATCAATCAGTTTAAAGCGCCTCATTCATCGTGTAGGTAGATTAGAATGAGGTTTACTGAATACACGGACTGAGGTCGAAAAGAGATCGGTTCATAATTGAACCAATCAGAATGCTGGTCGAGCCGCTTTAAAGCAAAACTAATTTACAACCGCCACTCGAACCGAGGTCTAAATTGATTTAAACAAAAATTAAATTAAATGAACTCAACTCGATTAAATTATTAATTAAATTAATTTATTAAAATTAAATGAAATCAACTCGTGTTTTGAAGAAAACGTGATTGAAACGGCACAATCTTAAAAACCAATGAATCGTATTGAAACAAGGACTGAGGTTGAAAAGAAATCAATCCGTAACCGAACCGATCAGAATGCCAACCAAAACAAAACACTCTAAAGCAAAAGCTAATTTAATTAGGTGACGCTCCTGTTTAGCAAAATACTTTAAAGCAAAAACTAATTTAATTAGGTGACGCTCCTGTTTATTAAAAAGAAAATGAATGTTGAATAGCTCTGATGCAATAAGCATGAGTGAGTGAGTGCTCGCCAAACGTAAACATTAATGTTTGGGGGGGCAAGAAGTTGCTTTCAATCCTGCCTTATCTTAGCGACGTAAGCTGTGATTAACAACAAGAAGGGAGAGAAACTATGTGTTGACGTCTCTTAAAATTCTTGTTTAATGAACCTGCGAGAGAGAGAAAGAGAGGTATTCCTTTAATAACCGGAATAATTCGTAAACATGCACGAGTTGGCAGAACGGACCGAAATAACAAGGCAAAATCTGAGGAGGTGCGATCACGATCACTTCTTCAGCTGTTGTTGAAGAAGAAGAAGAAGAAGAAGAAGAAGAAGAATGCATAGAAATGTAACCTCACCTCGCGCGCCAGTTTTAACTGTACGGACGTTCGCGTGAGGCAGAAAGAAAATCGAGAGATGGATGATGAAATTATAGACGTGTAGTATACACGGCGGTGCTTCCCCGAGGCCGCCGCGCCGCAGCTCAAACACAATTTATTCGTCCTCCAAAAAATCAATTCAAATAAAAAAGGAGATGTAATGAGTCGACGTGAACGGACGAGGCTCTACATCACAAATCGCTTCATTCGGTTCATTCCCGATTCACACCGGCCGGTTCCTTCAGATGTCTTTGTGGCAATAAAGTAACAACACTCGTAAACCATTTGTATAGGTCAGCAAGTCATCCTCTGGATTTCAGCTGCGTTAGGAAACTGGCTGCGCGTGTCTTTCCTTTTTTTTTTTAAATTTATTTATGGCGACTCGATTTCAATTTGAAATTGCCGTGAGAACCGTCGTCGACGCGGACGTTAGAAGAAGAAAAAAATCGTGTAAAACTGGAATTTATTATTTATTTCGTAAACCAGAGTTGTGATCGTCGCTAAGTTCATTCTTTTCAAGAAGGTATCGAACAGTACACTCAAAGTAGTAACGATACAGGAAATAATTCAAAGAGATGGGCGATATTTAAGGCTTTTATTATCCCACCGCTGCCACCAAATTGTAAGGGACTGGTGGAGTTGCAATCGTTACGCACGCAGGGAGTTTATTTTATTATAACAATGTTATAGTAATTGAGATGGGTTCGTGGGCTTTGGTAAAATATAGCCGCGCTCATTTTGCTCATTAATTAGAAAATATGGTATAATACGGTATTAAATTTCTTATAAGTGAGATTAGATTATTCCTTGTCGATTATGCAAGGCGGTGTTAACCCAGATATGAATAACTTACGGCCCCATCAAGAAAAACCGTCCGGTTTCCTAACCATTATACCATAACGTGCCGCAATTTCCTTTGTCGATATTGCTGACCGCATTATAAAATTATGATCGCCGCAGAAAATGACCGGGCCATTAGCATGTCAAGCTGTCAATTATAAAATTCTTTCGACCTTACGGCCACGCCGCCGCCGCTGCGCGCTGAATAATTCAGAGTGGTCGCATTTTGTTCATTTCAAAAAAAAAAAAAATAAAATAAAATGGGATAAAATCGAGAACGCGTGCATATCTTTATTTCCGTGCGGCTCGATTATTCATTCACGCCTGTTTCACAATGGAAAATACGTGCATTATGTACGTGTCAATTTTGCGGCCATAGTGATTTCCAGTCTACCCCCTGAATAGAAGAGGAATGACCGCCCATGTCCGAAAGAAAAAAAAAACGTCATCTCGCTACCACCCCCTAATTACTTTAAACGTTTTTTTTTTTTTATTTCATTACCTCTTACCAAGTCTGTTCTTGTTTCAGGTGAGTCGCCACACGTCTTTGGATCGGAATAATAAAAACACAATTAATTAGGGTAAGTTTATTTATGAACATCCTGTAACATCCTCGGACCGGTTCAGTTTTACAACCAATGCGGTGGTCCAATTTGTATCTTTATTAGTCACTGCCATGGGCGTAGCCAAAATGGGGATCATGGGGCGATAAAAAAAAAACTATTTTATTCTCTCTGTATGTTGTTTATTAAATTCAAAAAAAAAATCAGTTAGGTCGTTGACTAAGAAGACGAAAGAAAAACTGAAACAAACGGGTAGAATCGAAAAGGAAAAGATGAGAAAATGATGGTGATGGTGGAAAATAGGGATGAAAAGAGAAAGGTATATAAAAAGTGTAGGAGGTCAAGTAGGGCGAGACGAGAAAAAAGGAAGAGAGCAAATAAATATAGCATCAGAGGAAAATCTCACGAGATGAGAAAAGCTAAAACGAGACAAAAAGAATTCAAAAGAAGAAGATAACAGAGGAATGTAAGCGTTTTAGAAAAGCAGGAAGAGAAAGATGGCAAAATACCACAAGCAAGAAAAGAACGAGGAGGGAAAACTTTGAGCGAAAGAAAATGTGCGTTTTGTTGTAAGCGGGGAAAAGAATTCGGCCCACTTAGTGTTGGACGTTTTTTACATCGAATGTACTATTTACTCCTTGCGCGGCTCCGATGCGTTTGAATTGCTATTGAGTGAGAGGGGAAGGGATGTTCGCATTTCTTAGAAATTACTCTGACTGACTAATACAGCCCAAATACTAAATTTTCGTACTGCTCGCGAAACAAGTGGGCCGATTTGTTATCCCTGGTTATAAGTAACGTTCTGAAAACAATTCTTAAAGGTGGAAAATGTTTGAACAAGATACGAATGATGTAACAGTCGCATTTCTTCAAGAAACGAAATTCTAGGAAATTCCTCCGTCTCTATTCAAATTGGCTTCCTCGAGTTGTTAAACAAGTTACTAGATTAGTTGGCCTTCCTTTATGTTTCAGTTTTCTGCTCTTTAATTCTTTTATTTCTTAATATTTTTAATACTCGGCATTTTTAATAATTTCTTAGATTTTTATTTTTTTTTATAAAAATGTTTTCTTCGGCTGGGTTCGGTTCAGTTGGGTTGGGTTGGTCTCGAAACGTTTTTTACATTTTACTTTTTGGATTATTTATTTCTTTTTAATTTCTAAATTTAACGTCTCTTGTTTCATTCTTCTCAAATTTTTCGAATTGCGTTAAAATTTTTAACATTTTTGCTTCGATTTTTGGTAATTTTTTACTTTTACTTTTTACAATTTAGTTGGGTTGACCTTGAGCTGTTTAACTTTAAAATGGTTTAATGTTTCAAATTTTGAAAATAAATAATCTATAAACGCGTTTCTTAGATTCGCTTAGGTCGAGCTCAGTCGAATTGAATTGACCTTGAAATGAGATGGCATTTTAACTAATTATTTTCGTTTTCTAATTATTTTGCTTCAGTTTCTTTTTCTAAATTTTTTGCATTAGTTTTTTTGTTTTAATTTTTTGTTAATATTTTGTTTGGATAGGCCGCCGTTAAGTTTTCAGTTGGGTTGGGTTGACCTTGAGATTCGCCGAGCTTAATTTCAAGTACGTATTATTGATACAGTCTGTCCCTAAAATGTCTTTAAAACTTCAGGTAGGCTTAGCATTTTTTGTTACAATTTCTGATTATAAATTATTTTAAAAAGCATTTCTTAGGTGCGCTTAGGTCAAGTTCAGTCGAGTTGGATTAACCTTGACATTGATGTAACTAATATTAAATATTTTCGTTTTATAAATTTTTTGCTTTAGTTTTTTTTTTTTGTTTGTTTCTTTTTTTCTTTAAAATTTTTAACGTCCTGGTTCGATCTTATATTTTTTCATTTTACTGTAAAATTTTCTTGGATTGGCTTCGCTTAGGTTCAGTTCAGTTGAATCGCGTTGACCTTCAACCTTTGTTTTTTAATTTTAAAATATTGTATTTAACTTCTTAACGTTTTTTTTTACTATTTCGTTTTTAAAACATTTAATTTTTAACATTTTTTTCATTCAATCTTCCACTGTTTTATTCGAATTTCCTTAAAATAATCAATTTTTATCATACATATTTTTTTTTATTTAGATTTCCGATAGTCTTATTATTTTTTTTTTAGCTTTTATAAAATTCTTTTCTTGAATTGGGTTGAATTACGTTCACTTGGGTTGACCTTGAAACGTTCTTAATGCGTCCAAGTTTGAAAGGCAAAAAAAGGCAAAGACAAAAGATGGGAGGGATAAAGGAAAAGATACAACAATCGACTTTCTTGGGCTGGGTTGGGTTGGGTTGAGTTGGATTAAGTGGTTTAAACAATCATCATGTTACCTACCTAGTATTACACAGAGTACAAAAACAAAAATGTTTGATTTCTTTAACACTACTCGATCGTTTATATACAGGATTTGATCTAATTTTGCCCTTCCCTAAATAAGATCCTAGCACGCCCATGATCACTGGATCTTAAATTGTCGGCAATCTAAGTGTTTCGATTTCGTTTCGCCTAATCTCTATTTAATGTTTTGCTTCGGCAAATAATTATAGATTATAGTGGCCGAAGGAATTTGGGCCTTAGGGCCAACGAAGTCCTTCCTGCGAAACCATTTCTGTGAGCCACCTGTATTTATCATCATCGCTATTAGGTCGCTATTATTTTTATTCGTCGCCGTTCTGGGAACGGGGAGCCTCTTTTTCTTTCTTCATCAACAAAAGCCAGTGGTGTGGTGACTCGGACATTTTCACATGTACGAGGATCACCATTAAATGAAACTCGTTTTACACTTAATTAAATTTTATGGATCACGGATTTTGTAATTCCTTTTTTCTTTAAATTCTTTCTCGTTTTTCGTGTGCGAACTCGCCGTTTACAACCGTTTTATTTATTTATTTTACCTACCTGCAGCTCTTTGTTAGGCTTTTCGAAAAAAAAGAAAAACTTTCGTGCTTTGCGATGTGCCTTTTAAACAACGGTTTATTAATCACGCTCATTCTTTTAATTATTTGCGAAGTTAAAGTCCCTAGCTCAGATGGGAAAAGGGGGTGGTGGGTCGTACTTCGGCGTTAATTTGTTTAAGGGCGCCAGAATTACCTTCGTGTAATTACTATTTCTCAAGACCTGCTACTGTATGTAGCTCAGTACAGTATTGACATAAAACAGGAGAAAAGAAAAACTACGTGTAATGCGATTGATTGATTGATTGATTTAATCGAGCGAGTCATTTTAAAATATAGCTCTTGATTTATCCGTCCGCCGTTATGGTCAATTTTTTTTTGAACCCACTTGGCGTACTGCGTGTTCTCTGAAGAAGAACGTCTTCAAGACCACCGCCTTATAAATATTGAACCGAGGAGATTGCCTTCCGCTGGCATTAGTTTTTCCCCCCTCGGACGACACGACATGCGGACCTCACATTACCAACAATAAATAAATAAATAAATTGCATCATTACACGATCGTCCGTCCGACGCGACGTAAGTAGACCACCGTGGTCATTATGTTACTGTTATCTCTAATAGTATAAGTATATACACATAGTTCGCACGGTTATTATATTATGTAAAAGTTTGCGGAAGCATCAAACCGAAAAGAAAAGAAACGATGAATTGAAAGAAACAAGAAAAAACAAGAAAAAAAAAAAGAAAAGATCCGCGGACCAAAAATAAACCAACCACGCTTTGTTAAACTTCGCGGTTTAAGAGCGAGCTGTAAGAAGAAGAAGATGATGATGATGATGAACCTGGTGACACGCCTGAACGGCTTCCGTAAAGAAGCTAATTACATCGCAATTAATCAAACTCTTCTTCATGGCGTAATGTGCAGCAGCATTGTTGAGTGGGGGGGACTTTGCGTTTCGTGAGAAAAGAATTTAGACTTTCTTTTATATAATCGGAGCCCATGCCCATGTTTACGTTCGTTTAAATGCGTAGATTATTCGTTTTATTGCTGTTCGCGAGTCGTTTTGTGAATGGTAACTATTTATTTAAATATGTGCGAGCGGGCGAGTGTTAGCTTGAATTAAGAAATACGTGTTGTTGCAGCAGCTTCAAGAAGAAGAAGATGAAGAAGAAGAAATTTATACGTAAACAAAATTCTCAGAATGTGACAGGATTTTAAATTAATTCGACGCTAGGCGATTTATACTTTACGATGGCATGACGCAATTTGTATTGCAGCAATTTCAGTTGCGCGCGTGCGGATCGTCAACAAAAAAATCGTTAGACCACTTAAAATAGAAATTGTTACAATTCGTTGTAGTTACGGTAATTACGAACAAAGAAGTCGCTTAAACAGCATAAAGCTGCGAGCAAGTTATTATGTTTTCCATGCAATTTCCATCGCAATGCATTTGCACACGTGTATGGATCAGCTTTACTCCTTTTATTTCAATTCATCGCCTTACGTATTACTAAACTTAAAATTGGGGGATGCAATGACAAGAGTTGCGTCGACTCTTTTTTTTTAATCAGTCTAAACCCGGCTTTTTTTTTGAATTACAAAAAAAAATACGCATCTTAATCAAAGAGATTTCAAGGTTTGATTCTAAGCATTGTAACATGAAATTTAAAAATATTAAACGGCCCCCGGCCAGTTCCCAAAATCCCTCTCCCGAAGAAGAAGAAGATTTCATGAATAGGCCCCCCCGAAATTAACGCGCAGCTTCTTCCATTCCGAGAATCCAAATTGATTAGGTATACAACTTAAGGAATTCATATAATGAGTTACATCAAGTTTTAGTTCTAAGCAGATTGATGGATCAATTTGCGACTGAAATTAACTCAGAGATTAAAATAATAATTAGAGTGTCACGTCTTTCTTTCTTTGTGAAAAAAAAAGAAATTCAAAATCCCGATCTTATTTTAGATGAAATTAATAATTAAGTATTATAAATTAAAGTTTAAAATTGTGTGTGCGATGTTTATAAAAAGGAATTTGAATTGCAAATGGTCTTAAGAACCGTGTGAATAATAAATATCCGTATTATACAGGAACGCATTGTGAAGGTATAATAAGTAACACGTAAAAGGCGGATTCGAACGTCCGCCAGCAACATTAATAATCCATTGAGCGTCTTTAAGCTAAATGTTGCGTTATTTATCATTCATTAATCCAGGTTTCGCAATTTCGGGCCCTAATAAATCAAAAGCGCCGTTGTATCTGTAACGAAAAGAGGCGACTCAACAATACTATTAGTCACGCCATTATGGTAGTTGGTAACATTCTTATCGGGAGGATGGCAGCCAGCGACGGTTGGCATAAATTATCTTAATGCCGGTTATTAAATATAACTCCGAATGCACTAATAACAAGGCGATTATGAAACATTAGCGCACTTAAAAACTCACTAATGCGCAGCACTTAATCTACACCGTATTAGTAATTAATTCACTTCGTGTGACCTGACAATCTAATTAATATTACTTCGTCTTCTTCTAATTCTTCTCTAATCGAAAGCCACATCAGGGAGGACTGTTGGTATTGGAAGAACTAGACACTCTTCTGCGTGGAATTTGAATTTAATAAGGCAATTCGGCGGCACGCAAACTTGGTAAGCGACTACCGTCTTGGGGCATCAAGTCTGGCTCGCCCTATAATTTCAAGAGGAAGTCAGATTCGTAGACGTTTCTAATAACAGGGTCGCTTTTTCATACCCTACCCCTTTTTTTTCCTTGGTGAAGGCCAGTTTCATTTACATAAATAGAGGGGGCCATGCATTAAAAATGTTCTTCAAGCACCTACGAAACGGTTTGGAAAATCAGGAATCAAGATTCTTTCTTTGAGTCAACATTTAACAACCAATAACTGTTTCCCCCATTCTTTAATAGTTCGGTTGGGATGCATTTTGCATTCTGTCATGAGATTTTTTTTGCATCTGAGCTTCTTCCTTGATTTTAAGATTTCGAAGATTGGTTCTTTTTGCTGTTTTTTTCCTGTTCTTACTCTTCTTCCAGTTCGTTATTCATTGTGCTTCTTACATAATACGAAATATTTGATACCCATCTTCTTCTTCCAATTCACTTAATCATCTGGAGTCGTTTGTAATTTGTCTTTTCATCAGAGCTTCATCCTTGCATTCAAGATTTCGAAGATGATTTCGAAGATTTCCATCTCTTTTTGCTGCTTGCCTGTTCTTCCTTTTCTTCCAGTTCATTATTCATTGTGCTTCTTACACAATACGAAAGATTTGATGCCCATCTTCTTCTTCCAATTCACTTAATCATCTGGAGTCGTTTGTAATTTGTCTTTTCATCTGAGCTTCATCCTTGTTTTCAAGATTTCGAAGATGATTTCGAAGATTTCCATCTCTTTTTGCTGCTTGCCTGTTCTTCCTCTTCTTCCAGTTCATTATTCATTGTGCTTCTTACATAATACGAAAGATTTGATGCCCATCTTCTTCTTCCAATTCACTTAATCATCTGGAGTCGTTTGTAATTTGTCTTTTCATCTGAGCTTCATCCTTGTTTTCAAGATTTCGAAGATGATTTCGAAGATTTCCATCTCTTTTTTGGTGCTTGCCTGTTCTTCCTCTTCTTCCAGTTCATTAATCATTGTGCTTCTTACATAATACGAAAGATTTGATGCCCATCTTCTTCTTCCAATTCACTTAATCATCTGGAGTCGTTTGTAATTTGTCTCTTCATCTGAGCTTCATCCTTGCTTTCAAGATTTCGAAGATGACTTCGAAGATTTCCATCTCTTTCTTGGTGCTTGTCTATTCTTCCTCTTCTTCCAGTTCATTATTCATTGTGCTTCTTCCACAATACGAAAGATTTGATGCCCATCTTCTTCTTCCAAATCATTTAATCATCTGGAGTCGTTTGTAAATTGTCTTTTCATCTGAGCTTCATCCTTGTTTTCAAGATTTCGAAGATGGTTTCGAAGATTCCATCTCGCTTTGTGATTTGCCTGTTCTTTCTCTACTTTTCCAGTTCATTACCCTTTCATGGTGCTTCTTACATAATGCGAAAGATTTGATGCCCATCTTCTTCTTCAAATTCACTTAATCATCTGGAGTCGTTTGTAATTTGTCTTTTCATCTGAGCTTCATCCTTGCATTCAAGATTTCGAAGATGACTTCGAAGATTTCCATCTCTTTTTGCTGCTTGCCTGTTCTGCCTCTTCTTCCAGTTCATTAATTATTGTGCTTCTTACATAATACGAGAGATTTGATGCCCATCTTCTTCTTCCAATTCACTTAATCATCTGGACTTGTTTATAGAAGATTTTGATCTCCCTTCTTGAAATTTGCCTTTTCAACTAAGCTTCATCGTAGTTTTCAATATTTAAAAGACTTCCATCTCTTTTTGCTGCTTGCCTGTTCTTTATCTTCTTCCATTTCATTACCCTTGCATCCTTCTTACATAATGCGAAAGATTTGATGCCCACCTTCTTCTTCCAATTCTCTTAATCATCTGAGCTCGTTTAGAAGATTTTGGTCTCCCTCTTTGCAGTTTGTCTTTTCATCTGAGCTTCATCCTTGCTTTCCAGATTTCGAAGACTTCCATCTCGCTTTGTGGTTTGCCTGTTCTTTCTCTTCTATTCCAGTTCATTACCCTTGCATGGTGCTTCTTACATAATGCGAAAGATTTGATGCCCACCTTCTTCTTCCAATTCACTTAATCATCTTGTTCTCTGCTTCTCCCCCTCCCCCCTGCTTTTCCATCGCTTCTTTACATAAATCAATCAAATTACAATGTGCGTAGGCATAATTTCCGGTTTCCAATTAACGACTAAAGTATATTGTTCGAAGACTAAACTGAAAGGGTACATCAATTTTCGTTTAATGGTAGGAAGCCATGTAATTATTAAATGCTTAACAATACGCAAGAAGGCGTAAAACCGTCCGATAAATCAGTATCCATCGAGGTGCTAAAACGAAGACGAATTAAAAGAAAGTGAAGGAAGGGCGAAGTTTCACTTCGAAAAGATTTCCTTCCAAGTTAGTTTCATTTTAGATTTTGGCTCCTTCGAGCTGAGTTCATCTCAAGCTTTTATTAACAAGTGAGTGGTTTAATTATTATTAATATTAACAGTGCGGCGCTGTACATAAACGACTTACGTATACGTAAGTATGATTTACAGCAGAGGCCGCCGTTTTCTTTCTTTAAAAATCAAAGACGTAAAACTGTCCGTAATAAATCACGTGAGCGCTGAACGAAAATTGAATAGGCAAAAAAAGAAAACGAAAGGCGGCGGGTGCTTCCGACGAGCTTTTGGGGGGCGCTGTTGTTGTCGGCGGAGAAGTCGAGGAGGTTCTTTAATATAGGTTAATTTCCGAGGTCGACAATCCATGAAATCATTGGAAGACATCGAGGAGAGCATGCAGAGCAACGGTCGGAGACTTCAACAGTAGATGAAGGCGGTAACCCGGACGGCTCCGAGCGACCACGACTGCTGCAGTGTCGGCACGGCTGCCGCAGTCTTTGCCGGTGTCTGTTGCTGCCTGTTCGATGGCCGTTCGACGGCGCGTGATTTACCAATTGTGCACGCCGTTTGCCCCAAAGCTACCTTACCAATAATCATTCACGATGGATCCGATCGTGCCCTCGTGTTTTCCTGTTGTGTTGTTGTCTTCGCCTCATCGTCCGTCTGTCGTTGTTGTTGTTGTTGTTGTGCAGTGCTCGTGCGCCCTTTTTCACCGACGTCAGTGAAACAAAAAAAAATAAAAAGAAAAAGCGTCCGCCGGTAGTGTCCCGGCGCGCGAGGCAGGTGCTTTCGAAATTGACATGTGGATTTCTACTCACTTACTTACTTACTTACTTTCTTTTCTCAAGATGTACACACACACACACACACTCGGTTTTAATCTCTTGTAAACTACGTGCACGTGACCCAGTTTCACCAAAGATCACCGACACTAAATATAATTTATTGCACGTTACTCAATCACACAAACACGTAAACAAAAGAAAGCCAGCCACAGCTTTCAAATTAAGCGAAAGTAAACGCAGATCTTTATAAGTACGAAAAAGAAAACACTTCGTTTAGATCGAGCTAAATGTATTTGTCTCCGAAACGTCAAAAGTAAATAAGTTGAAATGCTTTCTTTTTCAAACTTGACAAATCGTGAACTAAAATAGTTTATTGATCCAAAGTAGAATTCAAGCAAAGCTGATGTATTTAGCTTCTGAAAACCATACAAGCGCAATTTTAATTTTTTGCTGATGAATAGGTTCCAGGGTGCACCTCGAGTAATGTGTTGATTCGTTTTCGGACATTTGATGGTCTCAAATCAACAGCAATGATTTGTATTACTTAGACTTACGTGGTATTGATTTGAGACCATCGTTATCCTTTCTTATCATATTGAAAGGAAACTTTTAAGGTATTTAAAAAAGTAAACGTGTTACTAGATGCCTCTTAAAATTCTGAACAAATTATGTGTTTGCAGTATCACTCAATAATGTACAGGAGGACTACCCAAGTATATTAGTCTTATAAACATTTTTTCGATGTCCAAAATGTCCATAATGGTCACAAGTAATAAAATAAAGTAAAGTGTCTAAAAAGTAGCTTATAAAGTAATATCAGCACTACTTTTTATGCTGTATATAAACGTTTCTGGAAGTACTATTACAAATCTATTTAATAAATGCGTTATAAAGCTGTTGTGGGCAGTCATGTTAATATACAACTCTTATAAAATAGGTTTATAGTAACTATTTTGTCGTCTAGTTACTGTGGACTTCTTTTAAACAAATTCTGAAAAAAATTCGCAAAATATCTTCTTAAGTATAGAACCTAGTTTAGTCTTCAGTACAACATGAAGTACTGGAATTGTCGTTGGGAGGCATCGACGATTTAGTTTCTCACGAAAATCAAAATTCATCGTCAAAGTTGTTTCGACACTTTTAAAAATTTTACGCGCCACGTGAAATACAGAGTATTTATTTATTTAAAAAATTATTATTATTATTGCTTTATTAATTACGTAGTATTAGGCCCGGTCTTTTCATCTCTGAGTAACTTTAATCATTGATTTATTCCCATAGTTACAGTTGTAGAGACAATTGTTTCTATAGAAATTAATCGACGGTTAAAGTTACTCAGAGATGAAAAGACTGGGCCTTAGTATTATATACATCAGTTTATAATTTTTTTTTATGCAAACAGTATTTTTGTATGCAACGACGTAGAATACAATTATCATTCTAATAAAGAAAGGATTGTTGTAACCAGGGCCGGATGAAGGGGCGGGCGAGGCGAGCGACTGCCCGGGGCGCCGATTTTTAGAGTCGCCGTATAAAAAAAAAAAAAAAAATAGAATAATTTTTATTAAAATTTGATAAATTGTTATAGGGGCCTGTGCTCTTGTTGAATTTTGTAAAGAATCAAAATATCTTCGTTTTCACTTATGATAAAAGGAAAAAAGGACTATTTAAATTAAAAAAAATTATATATTTATTCACGGTCGATTGGTAGAAAATAATACACCGGTGATCCTTACAGTTTTACAGCTTGTTCGCAAAACCGAATTATCTTGTAAGCATTTTTACTCTTTATTAAAAACTAAATAAGTCAAAAAAGTACGTAACGCTCCGAATAAGCAAATGATTGACTGATTGATTGAAGCAGTCACAATCCAGTAATTTAGCTGTAAGAAGCAATTTACGTGTTACTTGGACAATACTTGCAAAAAAAATATTTTTAACTCCCTGTCTGAAAAACGAATCAACGCACTGTACACCCGTCGGTATATGTAATTTAATGCGATCACTATTACTGAGGTTTCCGACGACCGGATATTTAATAAATTAAACGTCCGTCTATCTAAACAGATTGCAAATCATAACTCGTAATAATCTCAACAACTTTACAATCAGTGTTCTTGTATTCTAATTACGTTCTGATTTGCCTAAAGAACAAAAAACGAATCAAAAAAGAAACCTGCTTTGCTGCAGATGCTCAGATACTCTGAAGCTAGTGAGAGTAAGCGCGAAATAAAATAAAATGTCCACGTCTAATTTACACTGCAGTCGCAAAGTTTGAGACCACCAACAAAATGAAAGAAGAAGAATAAACTGGCCGTATATCACACATACAAGTTAAGTGATGATGAAAATGATTTTCCCAGTTGGGGTTGTTGTTCACAAATTAAAAAAAGAAAAAGAAAACCTGCTTTGCTTAAAATACTCAGATACTTTGAGCTATTGAGCTAGTCCACGTCTAGTTTACACTGTAGTCGCAAAGTTTAAGACCACTAACAAAATAGATTGACCCATATATCATGTACATCATGTACATACAAGTTAAACACATTGCGAACGCAATAACAACATGTAAAAATGAGTTTCCCAGTTGAAATTGCTTTTTGTATTTTGATTTGTGAGTTCGCCTACCATTCCGACTATCTAATAGAGAAGTTATGTAAATGATCCGCTCGGAAACGAAACCAAGTCGAGTGAAATTTATGATTAGTTCGGAAACTGGGTTATAAACCAAGCGTTTTAAATACTTTGGGGGCCGGTTTCTATAAAACGCGGCGCAACTGCGTACCATAATAAAAGTATTGATTAATGAAAACGTCAAGCCGAACACACATCTCCCTTTCCGTTCATAATTACGACGTTAAAATACGTGTCAGATTTGCATACCAACATCGCATATAAATGCAAATGCGGAAGGCGAATGAAATTCGAGGGCATTCCACTAGTATACTATAGTTTTTTTGTTTATTACACGTGTAATGTTAATTAAGGCTTTGTTTAAATAAATCTTTTGAAATTAATCGCCGAGTATCTCGAACCGGTATTAATTAGCTTTCGCGTGGTTTGTATTCTAATTACCGCCGTTGTTAAATCGACGATCGTTTAACAACTGTGTAGATTACTGCTGCCGATTTCTTTTACTTTTTTTTTTCTTTCGCCGGTCGTGACAACCGTAATGGCCAAGTCAACGCACCTTTAATAGTCCGAAATTAATTTACGGCGCTGTATATTTTCTCGGCGGGTATAAAGCTTTTCACAATGGCGAACGAACGCAATTAAACGCACAAAAGAAAAAAAGAAAAATTCAACGCCCCTTCTGGTCCAAGTCAGACGGACGAGATCACAACACAAGTTCTTTGGCCTTCAGATTAAGTATTAAGTATTAATTTAATCAATTCATATTTGAGGCAGGCGAAATCTACTTCAAGCGGTAAAGTTAATCTTCAAGATGTAACGGTGCGCATCAATAAATTTATTTTCTTAGTGGCCTTAAACTTTTAGACTGCGGTGTACGTTTTTCGAGTTGGGTAAATATTTCCGAAGACATTACGAGTTTCAAACGGCGACCAATGCGACAATTCTATCCGTAAATTAAATATTTCGCCATTCGCCTGGCACTTAAGTACACGATTAATGTCCGGCCGATTCTTATAAATAACGCCTCACCAACAGCTCGGGTTATGCGTAGAATCCGAGGCCAATAAGTCCTGCATCATTAAATCACATATAAATTGACCGTCCGCCGCATTCCTTTCGTTCGTAGAACGTGTGATCTTCCGCAGAAAGAGTCCATAAGTAACGCGGGTCGTCCCAGGATTACCGTCCTTAAGACCTTATTTTGCACTTTAATACTTGCAGATGGCTTTTGAATTGAATTAAAAAAAAAAACGCCTTGATTAGCCTTAATGCGGTAATAAACCAGAGAATGTAGGAAGTACGAATGCTTTCTTACATCCTGTATAATGATTAGAGAGAGTTTATGTTTTTCTCGAACAATTCACATCAATTTAGCAAACAAACAAAAAAGTGATTGGGATATTATTGATTTTCCTCTTGTTTTTTTTTCTATCGCTTCTTCTTCGTTGCGTATTCTAATAACCGTTATTCTGGAAGATAAAGTTATCAGGCAAAACGTCGGATTCAAGTAACGGTCAATCTTGATACAAAGCAATAAACACGTCGCTAAACGCTGATTTACTAATCGGAAAGTTCTTGTTTCTTGTTTGAATAACTGAATATGGAAAACTGGATTCTTGTCTTTCATCATTAAATCATCTAATTGCGTTAAATTTTTCGGTAAAGAAAAAATCGAGGCGTATTAGGGGTCGTAATTCAAAGCGCCATCTTTTGAACAAAATCGTCAAGGCGTGGTAGAAATCATTATTCAAAGCACCATCTTTAGACCAAAATCGTCAAGGCGTGGTAGGAATCGTTACTCCATGTCTTGATGTTCAAAATGGAAAATAGTTTCCATCGAAGCTCTCGTAACAGCATTTTTCATCTTCCTGCTGCTTCCTCCTCGGCAAAGCCCTATCTTCTAGGCCCCCTTCACCTACGATATTAATTTCTAAATTAAAATTAAATAGGGATCATTATTCAAAGCGCCATCTTTAGACCAAAATCGTCAAGGCGTGGTAGGAATCGTTACTTCATCTTTTAATGTTCAAAATGGAAAATAGTATCCATCGAATCTCTCGTAACAGCATTTTTCAACTTCCTGCTGCTTCCTCCTTGGCAAAACCCTGTCTTCTAGGCCTCCCCTCATCTGCGATATTAATTTCTAAATTAAAATTAAATAGGGATCATTATTCAAAGTGCCATCTTTAGACCAAAATCGTCAAGGCGTGGTAAGAATCGTTACTCCATCTCTTGATGTTCAAAATGGAAAATAGTTTCCATCGAATCTCTCGTAACAGCATTTTTCAACTTCCTGCTGCTTCCTCCTTGGCAAAACCCTGTCTTCTAGGCCTCCCCTCATCTGCGATATTAATTTCTAAATTAAAATTAAATAGGGATCATTATTCAAAGTGCCATCTTTAGACCAAAATCGTCAAGGCGTGGTAGGAATCGTTACTCCATCTCTTGATGTTCAAAGTGGAAAATAGTTTCCATCGAATCTCTCGTAACAGCATTTTTCATCTTCCTGCTGCTTCCTCCTTGGCAAAACCCTGTCTTCTAGGCCTCCCCTCATCTACGATATTAATTTCTAAATTAAAATTAAATAGAGATCATTATTCAAAGCGCCATCTTTAGAGCAAAATCGTAAAGGCGTGGTAGGAATCGTTACTCCATCTCTTGATGTTCAGAATGGAAAATAGTTTCCATCGAATCTCTTGCAACCGCATTTTTCATCTTCCTGCCGCTTCCTCCTCGGCAAAACCCTGTCTTCTAGGCCTCCCCCTCACCTCCGATATTAATTTCTAAATTAAAATTAAATATGGATCATTATTCAAAGCGCCATCTTTAGACCAAAATCGTCAAGGCGTGGTAGGAATCGTTACTCCATCTCTTGATGTTCAAAATGGAAAATAGTTTCCATCGAATCTCTCGTAACCGCATTTTTCATCTTCCTGCTGCTTCCTCCTTGGCAAAACCCTGTCTTCTAGGCCTCCCCTCATCTACGATATTAATTTCTAAATTAAAATTAAATAGAGATCATTATTCAAAGCGCCATCTTTAGACCAAAATCGTCAAGGCGTGGTAGGAATCGTTACTCCATCTCTTGATGTTCAAAATGGAAAATAGTTTCCATCGAATCTCTTGGAACCGTCTTTTTCATCTTCCTGCCGCTTCCTCCTCGGCAAAACCCTGTCTTCTAGGCCCCCTTCACCTACGATATTAATCTCCTAAAGTGAAATTAAATAGGGATCATTATTCAAAGCGCCATCTTTTTTTCAAAATCGCCAAGGCGAGGCAGGAATTGTTATTCAAAGCGCCATCTCTTGATCAAAATGGGAAACAGTTACATTCGGTTCTCTTATAATTTTAGTATTTTTCATCTTCCTGCTGTCGTCTTCAGCAAGACCCCTTTTTTAAGCCCCCCTCCTCCTTATGATATTCATTTCTAAATTAAATTGAAAATCTGAAATTAAGTTACGAAACAAAATAAGAGTGTAGACTCTGATGATGTGACTGGAGAATACAGTTGAGCAATCAAGGAAACTAAATAAATCTCTTATAAACAGAGTAATTGACTTGTCTGGTCAACTGTTTTTTGTTTTCGCCGAAAATTCGTCAGTCACAACATCAAGGTTGCCAGATTTTTATTTATTTTTTTGAAATGTATAGTTAAACGTATAACAAAAAGTTAGTTTAATTTATTACGAAGTGTTTAAAAAAAAATTTATTAGCAGGAATAAATTTAAAAAACATGTAAACTTTCTGTAATAATGAAACAACGTAAAATAACACCGTCTTAAAATGTACGGATTGGAAGTGTGATGGCAAAAAAAAACAAAAACGAATCATATTAATTCGACAGTGGTCAAGGTGAACTATTCTTTTTTGTTTTTGCTAAAAATAGGGACAGAAAGGAACAAAAGAAAATTCAAACAAACTATCTCATTATTTTATGAATAAGAAAAAAACAAAAAGAAATAAAATATCGCCGATGTGGAACATCAAAAATCAGAACAAAGAGAACCTGCAAAAAAGATTCAGAAACAAAAGGGAAATAAAAGAAACAGCAACAAAATACAAGGCGGAAAGAAAACAAAAGATCAAGCTGAATGAAAAAGCGGATGAATCAAAAAGTTCGTAGAAAATAAGAAAGGCAAACTATAAACAGTCAATAATGTGACAGAAAAAAAAAAAGAAAACGGATCACGAAATGATCAAAAAATCAAATCAAATAAAAAAAGAGAAGTATAGATAAACAAAAAATAAGTGAAAAACGCCGATTCTTTGGTCGCGATCACAAAGAAAATGACACGAAACAAGAAAAGGACAAAACACAACAGACGAGTCTTAAATTAAATGTAAAACATCAATACAAATGCAAAATATCAAAAAATGTGAAAAGATAAAAAAAATATTTTATATCAGAATGCAGAATTTTGTTAAGTGTCGTTATGTGAAGACCTGGCAACCTGGCAACCCTACTCATACATCATGCCATCATGCTTAAAGGATTCAAATCAATTATTCAGAGCGCCATCTAGGGACTGACCAATTTTTAATCGATTCTCCCGCCGCAATAAACAGAATTTTTCATCGTCCTGCGCGCTGAAAGTCCTGCCTTTAAACCTCACAATGGTTTTTAGTTTCGAAATAATAGGAAAAAAGAAATAGACGCAGGGTTGCCATCTCTAAAATTTTAAAACCAGGATAAGGCTACTAAAAAATCCGGACAAAATCCGGGCGGCGAAGATGTTTCAAAAAAGTGCTCATATTTTATGTTTATTTAATGTTTCCCTTTTTTTTTGCAAACCCTTAAAACAGGTAAACGTTAAAAGACAGGTTTTATTTTGGTGCAGAAATCTCGATCGGCAATTGTTTTTCCTTTTTTTAATGGCAACCCTAACTTTTTCATCTACAATTTTTAGTCGTTCTTCTTGTCAGTTAAATGGTGAACTGTCCAACAGTTATAAAAGAACCAATTACATAGCTACAAACAACAGCAGAAAAATTAAGAGATCTAAACCTACGCTGAATCCTAAACTAAAACTAAAATTAGGTGGAGAAATGAAAAGAAGAAAGTTAATAAGTGAAATAAATGAAAGGAAGAAAATAAATAAGTAAGTTTTTATAAAGGAAACAGTAATAAAATCACTAAATCTTTTTAGAAAATGATAGTAAACATGAGCTAGAACATCGGATTTTGGATTTCCCCTGACATGAGATCGGGGTTGTTCCGAGCGCCATCTCTTGACCAAAAACGAAACTAATTTGAATCGAATTTCCTGAAACAGCATTTCACATTCACGTACTCACGATGCCGACGTTTACACCAAAACCTTCTAACTTATGCCCGTTTGATTTAATATGAAATCAGGTCAGTGAGGCAGATAAAACATCCCCAAATTATAGTAGGGCGAGCCGTTTCGTTAAGGCAATGCGCCTCTAAAACTTTTGGTCTGAAGTGTACGACTCGCGTAGAGAATAATATAAAATATGTTCTGTGGCACTCGCATCTGAAGGCTTAATATAAAAAAAGCTGTTGCCATTTTTATATTACTAATTAATAACTACAAATTACATAATTAATAAATTTGTTGCGGACACTTGGAAAAATTGAGTTTTTTTCGTCGACGTTTCGCCTGCTTGTTTGACAACTTATTACTGATAATAACGTTATTTAAAATACAAAATTTTTTTCGGAGAGGCCAATTTATTCCTGTTATGCACGAGTATTTCCTGCGTTCACCCAATAATTAAGCCGGGCCAACAACAGTTTTAAAACCTTGTTTACGATAATCTCTGGTATATTTTGACAGGACGCCGGACCGTCCGGTCCGTTTCAGGACAGGACGACCCGTGAAGGCATTTCAGGCCCGGGAGTCGCTCGCTTTTAATTAAGACGAATATTTTAATGTCGCCGCTCGTAAACCGTTGTTGACCGCCGCCGCGGTGGTTTCGCCGTTTGCCACCGCGAAAGAAGCGTTTCCGGTTTGGGGGGGAATCACGGGCGGACGAAATTGCTCGTCGCTCGTCGCGGAATAATTAATTTCGCTCGCGTTTCGGAATCGATGCGCGTTCGAGGCTGAATCGCCGTGAAAGATCTCGAACAGTCACGTCTCGAACAATTTTCAGCAGCAAATTACTCAGCAGATCTCTTACCTCAGAGGAATGTCTGGGGCGTGACATTTAATTTGCGCCGGGCTTGTCAGAGAATGAAAAGAGGAGAATTCAACCGGAAATAATTTTTTTCTTTAAGACAGCTCATCGAGATAGAGTATCACCTAATAACCGAAAGCGACTTCATTGATATTATTACGCTAACCCCCGCCCACTGATGCGCGCGCCGCCGTGCCGTCTTCCATCAAAGCAAGCAGACGACAGCGTCATCTCCTTTAACACAATCTCAAAGATCTTCTAAAAAAAAATTCATAAATGTCAATTTCTTCGAGGTCCTCGTGCCTCAAGCACCTGCGTCGTACGAACAAGTCGAGTTTATTTCCAGGGCGTTTAAACCAACCTTCTCTCCTCCCGATTTTCGCCCCCCTGGAAATAAACTCCGAAAGATGAAAAGTGCCACGATGACGAACACGGTCCTGAAACGCGAAAACATGAGCTCCTCGGCGAATGTTCTTATGTGCAAACAGTGGTGGAAAGTGTGCTGGATGTACGGCAACCAGGAGAAGTATTATCGCCAGCTGTACGGAAAAAGGGCGAACGGGGGTGTTGGTGGCGGTGGTGCTTTGAGCGACTTCTCCAGAAGACCCCCTTACGACAAGTGCGACGTCGCCGATGCTACTAACGTCATCATCGACAGGCATTACGAGAACGCCAGGAATTTGGAAAACACTAATTTCAACAGCGCCTCCGTGTTCACCCCCATCCACAGGGTACATTCTACCTCAATTATTGAAAATTTGGATTTGGATATTGACGACACTGACGAGTAAGTAAGCAGTGACATTTAAAATCAAATAACAGCGTGATACAACACAGACGATCCATCCTTCTTCAAATCCTACATAAATACTCTTATTTACGTCATCCATGGGGTACTAGGTACTCGATATATGTTTGAAATTACCTTTATTTATTGTCATCGTATATTTTAAATGTAACAAAAACAGAATTTGTAATCATAAACGTAACCTCCAAATCGCCATTAGAAATTATTTCAAGCGGGAACTAGTAACTTGTTTTTAATGGAAGAACCGAACACTTAAAATTGAATTATTCTGTAAACATTTTTACTTTATTAAAGCTGTAATAAATCAAAAACTAAAACACTTCAAATAATCATTAATAATTTAGTAATTTACTTGTAAGAAGCAATATAGTATGAGTTACTTGGGTAGTTAAGTTAAAGAGGATGAATGCGAATGATAAAATGGACGGTGTTTTATGTTCATTAATTATTAGGGGCACTTTTTGTGTTGTGTTAGTATGAAATGCTCGCCTCTGATCAAGTTAAAATATTAAATTAATGGCGTTCAGTTCGAAATGGAATTTCTTTGTGGTGCCCCTGCCGACAGGAACTCGAAAAATAATGGAAACATCAAAACTCCCATTTCGCAAGCGAAGAATATTCCCAGTACGTCCATTTTATTATGTTTATAAAACAGATTTACCTTATTACCAATAATAAAACCAATGAAATCTACCCTGTCAGCTTAACCGATTTTATGGCCGTCATTAAAGGCGTAAAGCGAAATGATGATAAAAATGATCATTGAGGTGGCAAGACCGGTTCTGCGGGAAATCCCCGCGCCTCCGCCGTTCTCACATTTTCTAATGAGGCAGGCGGTGGCGGCCCATTTGAATAATTCCTTTTTAAATATGGATCTCGTCCTCGTCCTCGTCCTCGTCCTTCTTCAGCCGCCACCTCTATAGATCAGGTGTCGCCTTTTAATTACTAATCATCTGCTCGCCGCTGCTTCAAAGGGCCCCGGCGATCACCATCAACTCGTCCGCCTCTGCAAACAACAATTAGCCGGCGCAATTTTTATTTCATGCCTATTATCCTGCTCGTCGACAAACGCCAGCCGAGTGATTAATTTTAAATGAGACGCGCGCACATATTCGCTGGAAGTAGTTTTGGCACTTTATTTTCAGTAATCGACTTCAGGCGTTCGTCCCTGAAATAAAATTTATTGCGCTGTTTACCTGTTTACCGAAATGTGCAGGAAGATTATGAAAAAACAAACAGCGCTTCTTTCCGCCTCTGGCTTGGCGCGAAATTCAAATTTAGACCGATTTGTTCCTCGCCGATCGATTTAGCTAGCGCGCGAATTTTACGTCCAAATCGATTTCACTACCCGACGATTAATTTATTTGGCGCGCGAATTTCAAATTCAAATCATTTTTCTTTTCCCGCGTCCAACTCGGCGCGAAATTTGAAATTCAAATCGATTTGCTTTCGCCCCTCTTTCGAATTTCAAACTCGTAAAGTAAATTGTCTTCGCGAGGTTAATTTGGCGCGGAATTCAAATTCAAATCAGCTCTTGTTTTCGCGCGCTGTTAATTCAGCGCTCCTTTCCGCCTCTGGCTTGGCGCGAAATTCAAACTTAGATCGATTTGATCCTCGCCGATCGATTTAGCTAGCGCGCGAATTTTACGTCCAAATCGATTTCACTTCGGACGATTAATTTATTTGGCGCGCGAATTTCAAATTCAAATCATTTTTCTCTTCCCGTGTCCAACTCGGCGCGAAATTTGAAATTCAAATCGATTTGCTTTCGCCCCTCTTTCGAATTTCAAACTCGTAAAGTAAATTGTCTTCGCGAGGCTAATTTGGCGCGGAATTCAAATTCAAATCAGCTCTTGTTTTCGCGCGCTGTTAATTCAGCGCTCCTTTCCGCCTCTGGCTTGGCGCGAAATTCAAACTTAGATCGATTTGATCCTCGCCGATCGATTTAGCTAGCGCGCGAATTTTACGTCCAAATCGATTTCACTTCGGACGATTAATTTATTTGGCGCGCGAATTTCAAATTCAAATCATTTTTCTCTTCCCGTGTCCAACTCGGCGCGAAATTTGAAATTCAAATCGATTTGCTTTCGCCCCTCTTTCGAATTTCAAACTCGTAAAGTAAATTGTCTTCGCGAGGCTAATTTGGCGCGGAATTCAAATTCAAATCAGCTCTTGTTTTCGCGCGCTGTTAATTCAGCGCTCCTTTCCGCCTCTGGCTTGGCGCGAAATTCAAACTTAGATCGATTTGATCCTCGCCGATCGATTTAGCTAGCGCGCGAATTTTACGTCCAAATCGATTTCTCTCCGGACGATTAATTTGACGCGCGAATTTCAAATTCGAAGCAAATTGTCTTCGCCAGGTTAATTCGGCGGGAAATTCAAATTCAAATCAACTTTGTTTTCGCGCGCTGTTAATATAGCGTCACTTTCGCCTCTGGCTTGGCGCGAAATTTAAATTTAGACCGATTTGCTCCTCGTCGATCGCTAGAGCGCGAATTTTACGTTCAAATCGATTTCTCTTCGGACTATTAATTTGAAGCGCGAATTTCAAAATCGAAGCAAATGGTTTAAGCGAAGTTAATTAATAATACCCTCTATCGCCCCAGCTTGCTTATTCACGCGCTTAACCCGGATAGGCGCGAATGGGGAGAAGAGGAACAGGAACAGGAACAGTAACAGTAACAGGAACAAGAACAGTTACACGAACAGGAACAGTAACAAGTAATAAGTAACAAGTAACAAGTAACAAGTTACAAGTAACCAGTAACAAGTAACCAGTAACAAGTAACAAGTAACAAGTAACAAGTTACAAGTAACCAGGAACAGGAACAGTAACAAGTCACAGTCACAGGAACAGTAACAGTAATAGTAACAGTAACAGGAACAATAAAAATAACAATAACAATAACCATAACAATAACAATAATAATAATAATACTTACTTAGAAGTCAAAGTTTACAGTTCGTGTCATTGTACATTGTACAATTTGGCGCGAAATTCAAATCAGTTTTGTTTTCGCGCGCGGTTAATTTAGCGCACGAACTTCACGTCTTCCCGTCTCTAGCTTGGCGCGAAATTCAAACTTAGATCTATTTGTCCTTCGGCGACCGATTTAGCGCGAATTTCACATTGAAATCGATTTGCTCTCGCGCGATTTTCAAATTCAAATCAAGCTGTCTTCAGCCGGACTGATTTGGCGCGACTTTCAAATTAAATTGGAGGAAAACAAATAATGCCATTGATACTTGATTAAGTGTCTGACCCATGGTTTTCTAGCCAATAGCTATAAGAGTAACAAGAGGAAAAGGAAGAAAACTTTCAAAGTTATGATTGATCTCCTTAAAATACAAAGTGATCTATTGAATTGACAAAACAATTATTAAGAACAGTTTATAATTAGATTATTCTGTATGTGCTTTAAAACAACGGCTGCTGCATTCATCCTATCAAGAGAGCAATATGAAAAAGTGGCCGCTAACAGAAAGGATGTCGTAGAAGCCTGTAAAAAAATTATAAAACCTATGAAAAGCTGCAAAACCAACAGGTAACCTCCAAATCGTCATTAGAAATTATTTCAAGCGCGAACTAGCAACTTGCCTTCTTTGTACCACGATTATTAAAATGAATTCTGCTAAGTACTGTTAATGCTTTAGTAAATATTTCTGACACGTATTAATTACCTTGAATCATGATCGATTATTATTATTGATTAACTTCGCGCTCGCGCATGTAAGAGTGGCGTTATTTCAACGCCAAAAAAAGAAGAAAATAACTCGCCCGGCTAATTAAATCTTACACAACGCCAGCGCAGAACCACGGGTGGCAAATAAATAAATAAATAAATAAAGTATGGCCAAATTTCGTTTTGTATATGTAAACCAGAACTAACACACGTGAAATCGTTCGTCGTCGCAGTGAAAGTCACTCGCAGCAAAATATAAATCGCTCTCAGCGTGAATTATTAAATGCAAACGTAATTAAATCTGCTCGCTGTAATACACCGACGCCGGCCGTGTATTATTAGAAAGAGACGACTTAAATTAAGTAACGTTTTCCGCAATCGAATCGACTCGCGCCACACGACGGAAACTATTTAACTACAATAGTGGAATCTGGATTCTGAATGGAATTCGTTGCAGACATTCCAACCGATCCATTCCTGTGTGCCAAGAAAGAATTTAGCGCGCTCGAACAAGGAATGGAACGAAGGTGAGAACAGCAGGTCAACTGAAGATGTCCGTTTCTTTTTTCGTTCTTTTTTACTCCTCGTAGTAGTTTCGGCCTGTATAGGAATCTATTTTAAACGAACAGCTTCTAATAGCATCATTTTTTTTTCTTTGATGAATAACGACTATGGGGTAATATGTACTTGGTTGTTGATGTCATCGTAAATTCTAAACATAACAAAAACACTCCGTAAGCTCACAAAATATGTAATTATAAACGTAACCACCAAATGGTCGTTGGAAATTATTTCAAGCGCGAACTAGTAATTTTTTTTTTCATGGAAGAACCAAAATAGTGTATAAAACACTAGTGCACTTGTCTACTTGGCGTGCTGAAATAAAATGTCTTATGAAACTTGCTTTTTAATATACTATTATTCGAACAATTATAAATCTACATTACTTCTTCTTAGCTCTTTGTAATGGTGTGTTTTATGATAACATACTAGTAGTAACTTGGGTTGTCTTCTTTTCTACCATCGTAACCTCATTTGCCTCATTTTTGGAATAGTTTGGCACGAACAGTTTACAAAAGACAAGCTTCATTCCATCAACATCAACCTTTTGTATGATGAAAGTATTTTATCTGACGCATCGTTGAAAATTTCTCTGCGAATTATGTTATCGAATTCCGTTCACGTAAAAGCAGTAATTCCCCTAGCAGATCGTGAGGTTACACGACTCTGAAATTACAGTTACTTCGAATCTAGTACAATTTGAAAATTGCCTGCCTACTTGCAGCCAACGTCTTATTTCCTTCTTTTTTTTTGTATTTCATTTTTGTTTGTTTGTTTTTTTTTTTTTTTTGAACGAACGACCCAAACGAGGCGTGCGTTCGTTATTATCTACAGTTGCTGTTTGGTTTGGATTTGACATACTTCTGTTAATAGTCGTGTGCTAACTAATTTGGAAATAATCACACGGCTCTGCTACCACATAGCGTGTGGTTGCTAGATTACCGGCGCGCAATAGCCGAAGAACATTCCAGAATAAACAGAGTATGAATGGTTAATTAAAAAAAAAAATGATTTGTTTTCGTTTTCAATTATTCGTTTTAAATGTATGGCAATTCCTGTTATGTTCTTGCTTGTTCCTGCTCTTAACTTTAAAATATTCAACTTCGACGTGAATAAATAATTTTTCTCGCATTAAGCTAATTGTATAACAACAATACAGAATACAACCAACCTCTCATTACCCTAATGAATATTAATTTTTCTAATTAATATTTTACTTCAGATTTGTTTAAACGCGGTTTCTCACGTCTTTTTTCCTTCTGTTCATTTTTTAAACATGGAACCTTCAAGTACTCTATTATTAAAAAAAATAATGCTCACCGAAGTGATCGTTTCATTTCACGGTAATAATAACATTACTTATTTAATAACTGAAATGGAAAATTAAGTATATATTTAATTGAAAACTGGATGGACAGGAAGGAATTTCAAAAAAAAAGAAGCTCGCTTGAGAGGGCAAATAATTCCAAAAAAAGAAATGCGCAAGAGGAAATGTGCGCAGACAGGAATAAATTATTGGTACGAAAAAAGTAATAACGTAAAACTAATGATTATATACTATACGTTTCTGCGAGGAACATAGATAATATCAAGCAAATAACAGAGCCTAATGACAGCTACAGTTACATCAAGAAATTTCAACGTTTGATCAATCAGCTAAACGCATCGTGGTTTTCGAAAATACGTGCGCATAAAACTATTTGAAATCATTCAATCATCAATTTGCTTGCCTAATTAATCTTAATTACACGCGATGATACGATGAGAAGCGTTCGAGGAAAATTCTCTCTCTCGGAATAAATTGAAATAAATTACGTTAATATTTATACGTGTCTGTTTAGTAAAGAAAACACGTCGTTTTTTAACGTAATTTTTTTTTCTCTCGTTCGGGAAATAATAAAAGCCGTCGGGAATTTTAACGCGCGGTGATAAATGTCGGCGCGTCGGGGATCCATGAATTATGGTCACTTTTAATCAAGTGTCAAAGGCTGCTTCGCGGTGATTAACATTCCATTAATCGTCGGGATGGAGTGGAAAAAAATTGTGTTTTGTCAAACCTCAGACGCGGGGAAGGAACAACTCCTCTGTCCAACAACTGTTTCAATAAATTGTAATTTATTTGTGGTGGAACAGTTTGATGCTTCTTGATGGATGATTCATTGGAGAAGCTGATCTCTTAACCGTTACGTTTTGCCCATGTGACCATGTCCATCTAAACACCTTCTCCCCAACTTCTGGGTATTGTTTCCTAAACAAAAATAAAAAGCACGTTAAAGAAAAAGTTTTGGCGGCCCAAATAATGCATGTCTTTGGTCAGAAAACTAGAAAATCGCATTTTATTGACGAGAAACCGATGTGGCGAGTAATGATCTGGATCTGGAGCAAATGGAAATGGACTACCAACAGAAGACCACTTCGAAAGAGCCGAAAATTCCGAAGCCCTCAAGCCAAAGTAAATGGACTAGAACTCCTTCCATACACCTTCCATCTGAAGCTCAGGCAGTTTACCATCCAAACCCATTTGTCGCTAAATCCATCCAGACCGACCTGTCGCTAAATCCAAACCCTCCTGTGCCTACTTATAACCCTCTCCATTACCTTTTTATTCAGTTGTTACCTAATCTCTTCAATCTCGCCGTATTCTCGTGCTAAACCACGTTTCGCTGGTGAACCATCTTGCGTTTTCGTCATAATTCTTAAGCCGGTTGGTTAACAACCATTAGAAGAAGATTCTCGTGAAAATCCTAATCTGGAGATGGGCCCGATCAATAAACAAGAGTGACAGCCTTTACATGAGCTATGGAAAGGACATTTCAACGAAATGGTAGGGGTGGTGTTAGCTTCAAACGTTTAGGAAGAAAAGTAAGTAGAAATGGAGAAGCCATGTTGAGCTGGTTAGGGTCGAAATCCTAACGTGGAGATGGTTTCAATGAATAAGCAAGAACAAAAGCCCTTGCAGGAGTTACACTGACACATTTAAAGGCAATGGAAGCTGCTTTTTTAACTTCAAATGTTTAGGAATTAAACACAAATGGAGATGCCATGTTAAGCTGGTCAGGGTCAAAATGTTAACCGGGAGATGAGTACAATGAATAAACAAGAGGCCTTCGCAGGAGTCGAGGAAAAGATCTGAGACATTTAAAGGTTTGGGAGCGAAAGTAACTAGGAAGGGAGAAGCCGTATTAAACTGGTCAACTATTGGAAGGTTACTATGAAAATCCTAACTGGGAGACGGACCAACGAAGAAACGAGTAAAGAAGTTGAGAAAAGTACTTCAACGCATTGGCAAATGTTTAGGAATAAAAGTAAGCAGAAATGGCGAAACCATGTTAAGCTGGTTAGAGTCAAAATCCTAACCTGGGCATGAGGAGATTGGGATAAACAAGAGTAAAGACCTACGCAGGAGTTGAGGGAAAGCACTGACGCATTTCAAGGCATTGGAAGCTGCTCTTAACTTCAAATGTTTAGGAATGAAAGTAAACAGAAATGGAGAAGCCATGTTAAGCTGGTCAGGGTCAAAATGCTAACCTGGAGATGAGTACAATGAATAAGCAAGAGGCCTTCGCAGGAGTCGAGAAAAATATCTGAGACATTTAAATGTTTGGGAGCGAAAGTAACTAGGAAGAGAGAAGCCGTATTAAACTGGTCAACTATTGGAAGGTTACTATGAAAATCCTAACTGGGAGACGGACCAACGAAGAAACGAGTAAAGAAGTTGAGAAAAGTACTTCAACGCATTGGCATATGTTTAGGAATAAAAGTAAGCAGAAATGGAGAAGCCATGTTAAGCTGGTTAGAGTCAAAGTCCTAACCTGGAGATGGGGAGATTGGGATAAACAAGAGTAAAGACCTACGCAGGAGTTGAGGAAAGCACTGACGCATTTCAAGGCATTGGAAGCTGCTCTTAACTTCAAATGTTTAGGAGTGAAAGTAAACAGAAATGGAGAAGCCATGTTAAGCTGGTTAGGGCCAAAACACTAACCTGGAGATGGTTTCTCATCGAATGACCATGAGTAAAAGCCCTTGCAGTAGTTGAGGAAAGATCTGAGACATTTCAGAGGAATGGAAGCCAGTGTTAACTTCAAATATTTAGGAACAAAAGTCACTGGGAATGGAGAAGCCATAGTGGAAGGTTACGGTGAAAATCCCTACAGGGAGATAGGCTCAATGAATAAACAAGGGTAAAGGCCCATGCAGGGCTGACAAATTTCATGGCATTGGAAGCTCGTGTTAACTTCAAATGTCGTAAATGGCAATGGAGAAGCAATGTTAAGCCGATTAACCATTAGAAGGTGATGGTAAAATAAAAATCCAAACCCGGAGATTGAGTCCAATGAATGAAGGCAATGAAGTAAACGCATTTGGAGAAGTTGAGGAAAGAACTGAAACACTTCGAGCAAATGGAAGTTAACTTGAAATGTTTAGGAACAAACGTAAATGGCAATGGAAATTTATGGGAAAAAATGGGTGATGACGTACGCAAATAAAAGAGTAAGTCTGCGCGTGGAGTTGGGCATCCAAAAGAAGATTTTTTTTTCAGCTTCCTTAGCTACCATTGGAAAAAAAGAAGATTTTTTCAGCTTCCTTAGCTACCATTGGTTATTTTATTCATTCCATTACTCTTGCCTTCTTTAAAACTGCAGTTTACCTGTCGAAAACTCTCGTTTGTTTAATCCCTTTCGTATGTATATCGCCTTACCCTAATTACCATCCTCGTTCTACCTGAACGAATCTATTGACGCAGAATCTCCTCAACGAAAATGAAGATAGTTGAGTTGGACTTTTTCGTTTCACTTCGTTTTCTCTACCGTCAATTATTTTATCCCCCGTGTTCTTTTTGCTGCAGTTTTTGGCCTCTCCTTTTGTTTTATTGGCCTTCTCCTTCATCATCTCTTCTTCACTTTCGCCACCAGTCTTTCCGAACTTTCCCCAAAAGATTCCTTAATGTGTTTTTCGTTAATATATTGAGGCAAAAGATGATTTTCTTTTTAATAAAATTGGCTTTGGAATCTTGCTCCAAATATGAGTGACGCTTAGCTGTTCTTACTGCCAACTTCTCAAGACCAATTCGTTTGAACGTTTACAAAGTGTAAGATGTGGTCAAATTTGGTCTTTTTGTGAGTCTTTGGTTTTTCCTCATTGGGATTTTCTTTTTCTGTTATTTGGGGTAGGTACCTGCGAGAAGTCAGATGATCCTGGGATGTAGTACCTATCACGTGTTAACCACCGTATTGTCCTCGATTTTACCAGTGGCGGCGGCGGCGACGGGAAGACGTCTCCTGCCCGCGGTTACATTGTTCGAGAAATATGTTGGTACAAGTGGATCTCGACGAACACAATCCCATATTTAAATAAACGTGCGCGGAATTTCGTGAAAAAACGCGGCGCATACAACGTCGATCGTGAATTTATTTGAATTTAAGATCGAGATAAACCATTACACCTGCTGGGCACGGCTTATGTCGACAGATTATTCTATATTTATGTATGCGATGCTGACAAGCTTAATTTGATGTCAGGGCGTTTTATTTTCCGAAACGCTTCTTGCCTGCCAGGTGAAATATCGGCGGCAGCGCTGCCAACCTTCTACCACACGTAGCCTACACATATCTAAATTTATTCGCGCGAGTTTTCCCCGATTGTAACTGTAACTTTTATTTGTCGTTAAAAAGGTGTTAAGTACGTTTCTTTTATTTACTTCGTAACGGCGTTCAGAACGGGTATCATTGTTAATTATGTACACGTACGAATTCAAAGCAGCTCTTGCTTGATTAAATCACGATGAGGCCATTTACATTTCATCGATAGTTAAAAAAGTATCTTGATGGGATCGTCAAACATCAAAATCCCATCAAGATTTTCGTAGTTGGCATAATTTACGATTGGTGACGACTAAAAAAAATAAAATAAATAAAGAAAAAGAAAACCACATGTTTAGTTTAGAATCACGTGATAAGAAGCAAGGTTTGTTTTTCTTGTTTATTTAACGAGCCAGCTTCTTTACAACAGTACGAAGTAAAACGATGATTTCTCAATTCTTCGCCGATTATTGTGTTATGTAGAAAGTTGGTGTTGGAAGTACTTTAGGCTCGAGTTAACAACAACGCTTTTGTAAAGTTTCCATGAAAGTTCACAGTCCATTAAATGAATATGTAGCCTCGGTCTTTGTCTTCACTTAGCCGTGGGAATTGTCACACTGTTACTGTCACGCTCGGCTTCCGTTCTTTTTTTCCTTCCTTCTTCTTTTCCCCGTTCTCGTGTAATGCGCGCGTAAAAATCCGACCTCCACGCACAGGCATGTTTGATGACGAGCAAGCTACGCGACCACACCTAAAAAAAATCCATCCTCCACGCTCAAACATGTTCGATGACGAGCACACATCTCTTTATTTAAAATGATCGCCCCTGGGTGTTCCAATTTACTTCGAACAATTTACTCACTCGACCATATACAGAAATTATTGATATTCGATTCGAAGAAAAATCTCAAATTCCTTTTCCATATACAGAGAGAAAGAGAGCGAGAGAGATTTTACCGTGCGCCGTGCACATTCTGTTATCTAAATATTATTTCCATATACCGCGAAGTCTATTGCTCAATTAGCGGCCCGTTAGATATTTCAAACGATAATGCTTCCGTTACTCCAATTATTATTAATTAATATTCTCCTTTAATGAACTGTAACGAGATACTATTGCACGGTGGATATAAATAAATAAATAAATAAATAAATAAATAAGCGTTTGTTGCAGCAGTGATCCTTTGATTTCCGCCATCCATCCATCCATCCATCCATCCCATCGATAGATCGGGTCAGGCTTCAATGATCATCATATCTTTCTTTCTTTCCTTACTTCTTTCTGCGCGTGTACAACGTAGTATCTTCGAGGACGTGATTGAATCCTCGCGATTTATTTATTCATCATCTCATCTGGCAAAGACAGAGGAGATGTTTTATTATAGACCGGACTAGAGCATCGCGCTATTCTTATCTTGACAGGACGAGGACGAGGACGAGGAGGAGGAGGAGAAGTGAAAAAAAAAAAACTTGTATTGCTAAGTCATCTCTGAAGATGTAACTTATTTCTTATGGGCATAAATAGTGCCCGGGTTTTTTTTCTCTCTCGCGTCTGTCATACTCTCATGATGCTCTCTAGACTGTAACCTAACAACACATGTCGCATGTTTTTCAAATAAAAAAAAATAAATAAATAAATAAAATCGTTTTGTACGCGGTAGCCTCCGCACAGGTGCGATTTAGAGAACTGTGTGCCTCGCTCTAATAAAACCAACTATTATACTTACTACTACCGTCCGCCAGTTTCTGATTTGATTAATCATCGTCCGATATAATGATTATTTCAAAACCGTACATTCCCGTTTAAGATAAGGCTCGCAGATAACGACCGGTAATTTCGTAGGTAAGGCCAATTTTATTTACATTACGCTCTGCTGTGCCCAAGCCCCCCCCTCCCCCCCTTATCACACTAGCTGTTAGAGACTTTTTTATCTTGACAAATACCAGTCGCCAGATACGATCGAGAACGTACGTTTTCGTTTAATAAACAGGCCGATTATCTTCTCGATCGGTTTGCCGCCTGATGCAAAGTAAATGACTTAATGGTCATGCTTTGAATTTAATGTGTGTGTGTGTGTGTGTACGATGGGAGCGTGAACGAATTCCACGCCACTGATCAGTGTGGAAAGATGAAATTCCATCATCATAAAGTAATAGCTCAGGGGTCGGTCACGTGGGATGCAATCAATTATGAAGAGCCTGTATAACAGGATTCGTTGGAAATGAGAGAAGCTTCTCCGTCCTAAAACTTAATAAACAATGTGATAATCTTGTATACCCACTTAATTACATATACGTAGACGCAGTAGCAAGGTACATGTTCCCCATGAATAAGGCAGTGAGGCCAACTGAATAATAATAATAATCGAAGTCGTAGGCGCAATCTGAGTTGTAGTTACTTACGAGCACACAGCGCCCATTAACAACAATAGCAGCAGCATTAGGTAACAGTATCAGTTTTCGATAAGGTCGTCGTGTGCGTTACATATTCAATGCTGCAAATCTCCATAATTTTGCCTTGCTTCATATACGAGAGCGTTGCGAAAGTAATTGATCTCCAAGTTGAGAATAAAAGAAAAAATCGAAGCCGTATTAGGAGAACGTGGGTGAGGTACATAGTTGCCGCCCAGTTGGAATACGCATTTATTTTGCCCCTCCAAAACATGCATATTAAAAAGGAGCGAGAAAATCACGCTCATGTTTTTTTTTGGAGATGACCTTCCTTCAGCCATCCTAACATAAACTACCAAGTATATGAAGCTGGATGATTTGCATGTACATACAAACCAAAAAGAGTCGAAGACGTCCTCGAATAATCTAATTAATCCATTCATCCACATCACATTGCCTTATTTAATAATAGGGATGTGTGACCACCACCACCACCACCAATTCACCAAACAATCTTGTTTACAGTTTGTTAGTACCCAACGAGTTCAAATTGCCCTCTCTGTCTCAACAGAAAAGCATCTTCAATTACCGTCGCTATAAATTCCTAATATATAATAAGGTTTAATGTTGGTTTTCTTCGCAAGCACGCCCGACTTAATCATGATAAGATCGGAGGCGGGGGGATACCTTCACTGTTCAATCTTCAGGTGATCTAAGGAGTATCATCGCGATTACTAATAACTACCGCTGGTTGGTCGTAATCGTCTTCTTTGTTCGTTGATGGGCGAGAGCTCATCCGGGTTTAATCTTTCGGATACCATCAATCAACCATCCTCATCCTCATCCTCATCCTCATCCTGATGGTGCGCTCCTAACGATTTATTTAAAATAGAGCTGGACGACGGTTGTTTTACGATGACTTTCCAGGTGAAAGAGTGACCGTCAAATTGCGAACACGATTCCAATGGCATTACGGATCGTAATGCGTGCCATTTGGAGCAGCGGAGGATCGTAAAATGCAGAGATGTAATTTCGCTGTGATTGCGGAGATATTACTGCTCCAGCAATTTGCCTTCTTGATGGAAGCGCTTGGCCCTCGAGCGGAGGTATTACGTGGAGGTTTTAAATCGATTTCTTCTTCTAAGTACGGTCTTCTACACAGACTTTCAGTTCATAATATGCATTAAATGCGTAACATAAAATCGACTTTCCTCTCTCAATCTCATCGGAATCGACCATTTCAGATTCAATGCAGAATATTAGAGTGACGTTAAGTTGGTGTAAAGACATGTGATGGTGCAACTTATATTTAAAAAGAAGCGAAAAGAAAAAAACGCTGTAAAGAAGAAGACCAAGAAGAAGAAAATCAAGTGCCTTAATATCACGGTTATCAATGTGATGATGGGCTTCCTTACAGTCGACTGTCTTCATGCCTCCAAGTTCGACAAATTGAAAATGTTGGGGCGCTTCCTTCCTTCCCTTGATCTAAACGGTCTCTTGACACTCCTCCAAATCCAAAGATCTTCTTCATTACGAGATTTGGTAGTTCAGTTTCTAAGAAGAAAAAGTAGCCTTAGTAGCGCAGGGGTCAGCGTGGGCCCTCCCGCAAAAATCGACCAATCTCTTCATTCCTCCAGGATCAAGAAATTGAACATCTTAAAATCTTGGAGTGCCCAATTTGATCTGAACTGTCTCTCGATACTTTAAACCGAAAATTCTTTAAGAAAAGGCAACTTCAAAGCTCTTCTTCATTACAAGATTTGGTGGTTCAGTTCCTAAGACGAAGAAGTAGAAGAGAACCAAGCGCCTTAGTAGCGCAGGGATCAGTGTGGAACCTTCCTCACAAATCGACCAATCTCTTCATCCCTCCAGGATCGAGGAATTAAAAATCTTGAAATCTTGGAATGCCCAACTTGATCTGAACGGTCTCTCGATACTTTAAATTCCAAATCCTTTAAGAAGAGGCAACTTCAAAGCTCTTCTTCATTACAAGATTTGGTGGTTCAGTTCCTAAGACGAAGAAGTTGAAGAAAATCAAGCGCCTTAGTGGCGCAGGGATCAGCGTGGGACCTCCCTCAAAAATCAACCAATCTCTTCATTCCTCCAGGATCGAGAAATTGAAAATCTGAAATTCTTGGAATGCCCAACTTGATCTTACCGGTCTCTCGATACTTTAAATTCCAAATCCTTTAAGAAGAGGCAACTTCAAAGCTCTTCTTCATTACAAGATTTGGTGGTTCAGTTCCTAAGACGAAGAAGTAGAAGAAAATCAAGCGCCTTAGTGGCGCAGGGATCAGTGTGGGACCTCCCTCACAAATCGACCAATCTCTTCATCCCTTCAGGATTGAGAAATTGAACATCTTAAAATCTTGGAGTGCCCAATTTGATCTGAACGGTCTCTCGATACTTTAAATTCCAAATCCTTTAGAAAGAGGCAACTTCAAAGCTCTTCTTCATTACGATATTTGGTGGTTCAGTTCCTAAGACGAAGAAGTAGAAGAGAATCAAGCGCCTTAGTGGCGCAGGGATCAGTGCGGGACCTCCCTCACAAATCGACCAATCTCTTCATCCCTCCAGAATCGAAAAATTGAAAATCTGAAATTCTTGGAATGCCCAACTTGATCTGAGCGGTCTCTCGATACTTTAAACCGAAAGTCCTTTAGGAAGAGGCAACTTCAAAGATCTTCTTCATTACGAGATTTGGTGGTTCAGTTCCTAAGACGAAGAAGTAGAAGAGAATCAATCGCCTTAGTAGCGCAGGGATCAGTGTGGGACCTCCCTCACAAATCGACCAATCTCTTCATCCCTCCAGGATCGAGAAATTGAAAATCTGAAATTCTTGGAATGCCCAACTTGATCTGAACGGTCTCTCGATACTTTAAACCGAAAGTCCTTTAGGAAGAGACAACTTCAAAGATCTTCTTCATTACGAGATTTGGTGGATCATTTTCTAAGACGAAGAAGATGTAGAAGAGAATTAAGTGCCTTAGGAACGCGGGGATTTCCTCCCCAATCGAACAATTTCTTCATCCCCCCGAGGATTGACAAATTGAAAATCTTGGAATGCCCAACTTATTCTGAACGGTTTCTTAATACTTCAAACCCAAATACAAAATAAATCAATGATCCTCTTCTTCTTCCCTGTTTCTTTTTAATAGATTTGATGGTCCGAATATTTGGGCTTCTTCTGATATGGTGTGAAGACAGAACACCTTCCATTTTCCAGATACTTTCTGAACAAGTTTAAATTTATCGCGTAGGAAATAGGGTAGTATACAACGGGCTTTAATCAAATTCATTCGAGATCCTATCGCACACGCAATATTAATAAGAAATAATAAACGCCACGTTCGAAATTGGAACCCGACTTGAGAAATGACGGCGCGTTATTCTTTCCACGTTAATAAGAATTTTAATATTTCACGCGGTGCCCGCGAGGCCCGGACTAGATCATTAGCCCGGCGGAATTTATTTGGACCTTACACCGAAAACTATCCAATAAATTACGCGCTAAACTGATTAGATTGTGAGAGGAAGAGAAAAATAATTGACGTTCATAAATCTTCGGAAAAAATACTTTCTAAAGCGTTACGAAATCAGTATTATTATCCCATCCCAATTAATAAGAATGTCTTCGGACTGTTGAGCTTGCAGAATTATTTGAAATGCTACGGCGGTGTTTGAAAAGAATTTTACGTGCTCACGTACTCTCCGGCCCTAACTACGTGTAAATTTATTTGATACGCGTGTAAATTGCCTAGGCAAACGGATGGGTTAATAATCTTAGCTCGTCAAGGCAAGAAGAGTAAACACGTTTTACTTCCAGAGGAGCCTAGCGCGGTCTGATTAGCACGATTGTGGAGATTATCTCCGTGTAAACACCCTTTTTTTTATTGAGTTTGAATACTAAATAGTTCACAGTTTGCTAAAGTTGGTCAAATATTTGGATTGGTTGGGGAAAAGTACGATATGAAAGTGTTTCTGTTCGCGGAAACGGACGCATCAAGTTGAATAGAGATTACAAAATACGAAAAGCCTTCTTTTCCTATCGATAGAAAGAGAAATCAAATTAATAGTTAAGACCATTCATACCTAAAATGTAAAAGTGGGACGCTGAGGAAGCTTGAATCCAAATAATTCTCTTCCAATTCCACTTTTTTTTTGGATGGTCCTCCACCTTATTAAGAAAAAATGATTAGGTTCAGTTGAATAAACTATTCTTCCTCTTCTTCTTTCATTCTTTCACAAATTTGGCCATTCCTAACTATTGTGCAGTAGTTTTGTTTCACTCTTGTTTATTAGTCCCCAGACCTTCATTCCCACTTTTTCAATCTCGATGCCTCCGCCATTTATTTTATTTATTTTTTCCGTTCTTCCTTATCCTTGATGGCTTCTTATTTTTGTACACTATTCCGTTTTACGTCGGTAGATAAGCCAAGGGAGTTCAGGGGGCAAAGAGCGGGAGAAAATCAAATCCCCATTTCATTTCACGTACGGATCTCCGTTGGAAATGTGTTGGTTTGGTTGCCTAACCAACGGGTTGTGACTGCGGCCGGCATGAAAAAGCTGTCATCAAATTCTTTTCTTGATCCACGTCTGCGTCAATTATTAATCTTTACACCAAATAATTCAAGCAGCAATTGATTTTTTGGTCGCAATTTATAACAAACTGAACGTTTCCACGGACAAGTCAAAAAATTGCATTAATCTTCTAAAGTATACTAACTATAATACGAATATTTGAAAAGAAGACCCAACGAACTATGAGATGATTGGGGAAATTATTTTCCCAGGAACCCAGAGTCATAGTTGTAACAGCTTAAGCAAGCTGAAGAGATCAGTTCACGTCCATCCCCCTAATCAACAGTAGGATTCGACGTGTCAAATTGAAGACATAGCTGATGTTGATGTTCGTAATGATGAAGACGAGATCAAGGAAAAACAGGAGACATTGTGACTGGGATTTAATGAGAGGTGCGTGGTCGATCGATTCCCTTGGCTTCGCAAAGACCGCAAGATCACGTGATCCACCTCTTAACGTTTTCCTGAGAACCAGAAACTTGCAGCGAAGCCATGAAATCTGATTTGAACCGTGAAGCGAAGGTTCTTCAAGGAAAGCAAACTTGGGACATGAGGCTCACCTTGAAGAGACTGGAATTTTGTGAGGGCTGCGCGTTCGACCGATTCAAGATCATGTGAAGGACCTCTTAACATTTTCCTAAGAACCAGAAACTTGCAGCGACGCTATGAAGCCTGATTAGAAGGAAGACGCGAATCGAGAAGCGAAGGCTCTTCAAGGAAAGAAAGGAAAGCAAACTTGGGACATGAGGCTCGTCTTGAAGAGCCTGGAATTTTGTGAGGGCTGCGCGTTCGACCGATTCAAGATCACGTGAAGGACCTCTTAAATTTTCCTAAGAACCAGAAACTTGCAGCGAAGCCATGAAGTCTGATTATAAGGAAGACGCGAATTGAGAAGCGAGGGCTTTTCAAGGAAAGCGAGGAAAGCAAACTTGGGACATGAGGCTCGTCTTGAAGAGCCTGGAATTTTGTGAGGGCTTCGCGTTCGACCGATTCAGGATCACGTGAAGGATCTCTTAAATTTTCCTAAGAACCAGAAACTTGCAGCGACGCCACGAAGTCTGATTAGAAGGAAGACGCGAATTGAGAAGCGAAGGCTCTTCAAGGAAAGAAAGGAAAGCAAACTTGGGACATGAGGCTCGTCTTGAAGAGCCTGGAATTTTGTGAGGGCTTCGCGTTCGACCGATTCAGGATCACGTGAAGGATCTCTTAAATTTTCCTAAGAACCAGAAACTTGCAGCGACGCCACGAAGTCTGATTAGAAGGAAGACGCGAATTGAGAAGCGAAGGCTCTTCAAGGAAAGAAAGGAAAGCAAACTTGGGACATGAGGCTCGTTTTGAAGAGCCTGGAATTTTGTGAGGGCTTCGCGTTCGACCGATTCAGGATCACGTGAAGGATCTCTTAAATTTTCCCAAGAACCAGAAACTTGCAGCGACGCCATGAAGTCTGATTAGAAGGAAGACGCGAGTTGAGAAGCGAAGGCTCTTCAAGGAAAGCAAGGAAAGCAAACTTGGGACATGAGGCTCGTTTTGAAGAGCCTGGAATTTTGTGAGGGCTTAGCGTTCGACCGATTCTAGATCACGGGACGCACCTCTTAAATTTTCCTAAGAACCAGAAACTTGCAGCGAAGTCCGATTAGAAGGAAGACGTGAATCGCGAAGCGAGGGCTCTTCAAGGAAAGAAAACTTGCGACCTGAGGCTGATCTTGAAAAATCCGGAATTTTGTGAGGGCTGCGTGATCGATCGATCGATTCAAGATCACATGACGGACCTCTTAACATTTTCCTAGGAACCAGAAGCGAAGTCATAAGGTCTGATCAGAAAGAAGGCGTGAATCGTGAAAGGAAGGCTTGTTACGTTTGATTTTCGCATTGACCGTGCCGGTCGGGTAGGCTTCCCTTTGTGCATGGGTGTCGAGCGCGTTTCAGTAGTCGTCAGGGGCGCCTCTCGCATTGTCAGGTGGTACTGCGGTTTGTAGTGCACGTTTTTAAACGCATTGTGTTCTAAGGGATTTTTTGGATCGTTATCGCTGGATGTATGTATCTGTTACCCCTTAGGATAGTATAGTAACGTGCCCTAGAGTGCTCCCGGGGTCGGAGTTCTTACTTAGGACATTACTCACAACATCTACGATTTAAAATTAATTTAATATATAGAAGATATGCTCGAATTCCAGCCACTACGTTGTTGTGTCCCATTAATCAATTCCGGCTTTGAGGGATGTACGATTCTATTTCTGGCTTGCGCTTTATTGCAAGGTCAGCGCCACGTTCGTCCTCCGTTTTGCTGCCTGATTCCACGTGCGTTTACTGCTCGCGGCTGTGTGAGTCGCCTTACGTTGTTAATGCCACTTTTTTTGTTCAGATTTACTTGTTTTATTAAATGTTGTTTTTTTTAATCCTTTCTGGTTTTTAGGCCTGTGCGCTTCACGTTTTTATTTGATGCTTTTCGCTCTGTTGTCACGAGACTGTAAGCAACACGAGAGTACTCGCGTCGATCACTCAACGCCCTTTTTCATGGGCTGTGTAAGATTGAATTTATTCGTTTTTTCTTTTTGAGGGCATTAACCCTAACCGGGGTAGCCAGATAGAGCAGGGAGCAAGGGGGCCTCATGGATGGATTATTTACGGGAATGATTTTCCGCTGATAAGCTGCAAGAATTAAGTTAGTTCTGAGAGGCCACTCCTCGTGTTTCCTTAAAGACCATGTGAACTATACACCACCACCACCACCACCACACGTGAGATCAGGGATTTGCAGAGAGAAAAAGAAAGCGCTGCATTATGCATTGCTCTTAACGAGAGGATTACCAAGAATTACAAGTAGTATTGCTATTTATGACTACTATTATTGATCACAGTTTCTCATTAAACATCTTGTTAAGGCACATACTTTCCTTTTTTATATATTTTTTTTTTTTGAAACCACCGCTGCTCATTATAAATGAAAAAGATTTTCGAATGTTACAAATCTGGTTGTGTTATACAAGTTTTAATTACGGCGGCGTTTAACTTAATGAATGAAAGTTTGTAGCTTAATTATTACTTGCCTACCAGTTTACGATTTCGTCGTGTTCTCATGCCCAAACAAAATGTTTGGAATAATCTCACGCATTTGCAATCATTAATAGAGCCGGTCGGATTTAATTAGCCTAATTATTAGTCATTAGGCGCGAAAGCGCGCTTCGAAAACAAAGAAGGAGCATGCGGGAGCAATAATACATATAAATATTCAGGACGCGTGATGGCGCATCTATCGCTTCGGCGATTCCACACGCACAGCGGAGGATGATGATGATGATGATGGTTGTGATGATAAAGAGCGTCTAACCTCTTAAATCAATTTCTAACATCGGCGCTATTAAAAATCCATTTATAATAAGGGCGGGCTGTGTTATTACGGCCGACTGGATTCGTTACACTATCGAATTCATCATTTTTATATCTCTATTATTAAAATTCTTCTGTAATGGCGGCCGGTCTTGATGATAATAATTGATTTTCCGTGTTTTTAGTTTGGACGCCCCAAGGAACACATTCTACATTGTCTCTTTCGCGTCAGTCATCGCATTGTCGTCAGTCATCCGTTCGGTGTTCCTTCAATCATCCGCGCTACTCACTCTCACGGTCTCAATTTTTGATTCGACAACCTGTATACACTTGCGATAAATTAATTTCAGGAAGCCAAATCAAACAACTTGTTCTCGTTCATTAAAACGTGTATTGCTCCGGAGGCAGTAGAATTTATGTTTCAATAATTCTATTGTCGTTCTGTTTCACTTCACGCTTCGTTTTCATCTCGTGCTAAAGCTAAAGTAAGAGCCGCTCTGTGTGTGCTTAATAAATCGTGAATGAACTTCACGCTTCGCACGAGATTTATGGAATAACGGTTCCGGAAGAGCTTGCCTTACACATGTTAACACCGATTTGCAGATATTTGATTAATGCTGGCCGTACAACATTGTTGCTTGATGGCCCAAGTTGGAATATTCGCCGGAGCCGCATTTTTATCCTCGTGAGGGTCCGAAGAGGCGAAGATAAATCTTTTTCACGATTAAAAAGCAAGCTTGGCCTTGCGGTTTCTTTCTATGTACAGAAGTAGACGAGAGCGTGGTCATTTTTTTTGTATTTCAGTGTAGCTTTAGCCTACGTCGATGGTCGAAGATGAATAATGGACTGCGAGCAAGCTGTGACAGTAATATAATAGCTTTAGCTGCACATGATTTACCCATAAACTAACAGAGACAAAATCAAATCCAAGTGAATTGATTGAATTAATTAAATAGATACAGCAAAAAATAAGAGGGTACTTATAAATAGCAGTTCCGGTAAAAACACGAGCACATCCTCGTCGTTAGTATCAATCATTAGAAAAAGATTTATGTTGATTTATCAAAACGTATTATCCCCCGTGCATTTAAGAAATGAATCATCTTAAGATTAAACAAGGAATTTATTTCCATTTATATTGAACTTGTTGTAGGCTTTAGTTCCACGCAGTGCATTAACAATGTGAATAATGAAGTGCTAACGCATTATATAATTATGCTGTCTACCAGTTCTAATCAAAAGTTAATGTGCATATATAATTAGACACCTGCAGAGATAGAAACATACAGAGTGTATTCTTTTAAACTGTCGTCCAAGTTAAGAATTACATTACTCCGCACAATTGCAACCGGCCGGCCGGCCATTAAAGTCGAATAGGTCTCTTTTGTAACAGTAATAAGCAACGGCCGGCCGTGTAAGATGAAGTAAATAAGTAAACCTACCGCATTATTTCATATACACGTCGATGTGCGTGTCGGTAACTACGGCTTAAGAAGTCGTTTCCTGAAGCGCTGGAATTCCTTGAAACCGTTTTTTTTTTTTTTTCGTTTGCCCCGCTCCGCTGTTTAATACGGGCCCGCGGTGAGGCGTTGCCGATTATTTCGCGATCCTCATATCTACCATTAGCGTTATTTTTTCGGTTGCTGCTGCTTCCATGATCTTTTGATTTGCTTAATGGCACGGAGCGAATTAAAATGATCACTTTCCGACGTCATTATAACTGTACGTGTACGGTTTTTACCATCTCTTTTCATGCATGGAAAAATTGATATTCCTTTTTTTTGTTTTTGTAATTTAAAATATCCGTTTTCTCCCAATCAACTTCCGCCAATATAACTGAACACCACTCGAACATTAGAAGTTATGCTAAGATGTAAAAGCATGTAGGAAAGATTGCACGTATATAATTTCAGTAATACCGTACAGAAAGGAAGATTTATTACAGGCAATGTAACCTTTAATTTACAAAAAAGAAAAAAAAGAAAATACGCCTCTGAGGATATCGCTAAACGACTGAGTGGCTCCCGGCACATTACGAGTTAATAAAGCCGTACCCCCAAATTTACGAAGCAAGGGTTCGCACGAATCGAAAACTTCGTGATGCAAGCAGGAACCAACGAGTATCAACTTGACGTAAAGGAAAACCAACGGCATCAAAGGTCGAGAGTGAAACCAATTTCATTTTCGATTAACTTGACTGTAACTACTTAGGCTGTAACTACTTAGGCTAGAAAACTAAGACAAAATGAACGGGTTAGGGCCGGTTTTTCAATCACAAGTTAACTTTAACCTTCAGTTTATTGCCATGGAAACAATTGTCTTCGTACTTGTTACCATGAAAATAAACCGAGAATTAGGGTTAACCTGTGATTTAAAAACCGGGCCTTAATCCTTCTTGAACGGTTTACTCTGAGCTACTGACGTTTAGTTTAGAGTTCTCTTTTTTTTGTAGGTGCGATCGTCGATTGTTTTTCTTGCTTTTATCAGGAATTTTTGTTTCTTTGATTATCGTTTTTCTTTTTCCTTAATTTTTTTTTTAGTTTTTTTATCTTATTTTTAATTTTTGCTTGATTTGAGTAGAAGGTAGGGGTAGGGTTATGTTGACGTCGGGATTGGTTGAGATCTATTTTAATTGATTTTTCATTTTTAACAATTTCTATGGATACTTTTTAATTTGTAACGAAGTGCCTCCGTTATATTATTGTTATTGAGAAGAAAGACTCTGTTACGGAAGGGGAATTTACTGGGGACTGAGAAGTGGGAGCAACGCACCAAGCGGTATAAAATCGAACTTAACATTCAGCTGAATTCTCTATCTGAACAGGGCTTTGCATAATCCACGACAAGTATCTTGTCTGCCCTCTGACCAGTATGCAAGAGTCTTGCATAATCCCGAGACAAGTGTCTTATCAACCCTTGATCAGGGTGCAAGCGTCTTGCATAATCCACGACAAGTGTCTTGTCTGCCCCCCGACCAGGGTGTAAGCGTCTTGCATAATCCACGACAAGTGTCTTGTCTGCCCCCCGACCAGTGTGCAACCGTCTTGCATAATCCCCATAAGACAAGTCTCTTGTTTGCCCTGAACATAAACCGAACCCAGATTGTTACGCAATTGTACATTTACCTGTACATATGTATATAAGTAACTTGTGTTGGAATAAAGTTGAAGTTACTTCACTACCTCATCTTCTCTATTTTGAAACTGGACACCGGCGAGTTGACCCGCACCGAACCGAACCGGAACGTTACAAATTTTTCCAAAAATATTGCTGCAAATCGTTTTTAATCGCAGCGGATCGCTCGAGCAGCCTCTGTACAGCTGTTTCAGCACTATTCGGGGCTTCATCAGCTGAAGCGCAGCTCGACAGCCCCCACTGCAAACCAAAACGACATTTTACGACATTCGCAGTAGTAATGGATAGCTTAAACAGCGACATCCTACGATAAAAATTAAAAACTGTAAGGAAAATTAAACTTAGCTTAAACAGCGACATCTTACGATCGCTTTTCGACTTGACATTGTATTCGAATTGACAAATTGAAGCGCCAGTGTAATTCTGATGCAAAGTCAGGTCAAGAAACGATCGTAGGATGTCGCTGTTTGAGTTATTTTTAATTTTTCACACAACTTTTAATTTCTATTTGTGGTAAGTTAGGTTGAGATCAGTTGAGTTGGATTGACCTTGACGTTAATTGAAGTGAATTTTAATTGGAACCAGCCGGAATTCAACCATAATTTTTATTTTTTTGAAACCCTTTTAATTTTTCTACTTGCGTCAGATGAAGTTAGGTTGATGTCAATTGGGTAGGATTGACCTTGAGATTCATTGAGCTTAACTTTATCCATGTATATACTTCTTTAATATATATATATTTTTTAATGAAGTTGATTCTTGCCTGATGAGAAATGTAGGTAAAAAGTTTTTTTTTTTAATTTTCAACCGAACAGAATTATGTTAGGAAATACACTCAACGTTTCGCTATAGATTTATAGCTTCGCCACTCCTGACGAAGCTTAAACCGGACAGAATTATGATTGGAAACACACTCAACGTTTCGTTAGGAGTGACGAAGCTATAAATCTATAAATTTTAAGTCAGGAGTGACGAAGCTATAGCGAAACGTTGAGTGTACGAAGTCTATAAATCTATAGCGAAACGTTGAGTGTATTTCCAATCATAATTCTGTCCGATTCAAGATTAAAAAAAAAAAACTTTTTACTGAAATTCTTTTAACTGTATTTTTTAAGTGTTTTAAAAAATTGTTTGTGCAAGGATTGGAAATATACTCAACGTTTCGCTATAGATTTATAGCTTCGTCACTCCTGACGAAGCTTAAACCGGACAGATTATTGTTATTATGATTGGAAACACGCTCAACGTTTCGCTAGGAGTGACGAAGCTATAAATCTATAAACGTTAAGTCAGGAATGACGAAGCTGTAGCAAAAAGTTGAGTGTACGAAGCTTATAAATCTAGAGCGAAACGTTGATTGTATTTCCAATCATAATTCTGTCCGAGTCAAGATTAAAAAAAAAAAACTTATTACTGAAATTCTTTTAACTGAATTTTTTTTAAGTGTTTTAAAAAAAATGTTTGTACATAATAGAGTGCAACATGACAAAAGTTGAGTGAGTTCAGTTGACCTTGAGATTTGCCGAGGATCATTTTAATCCATTTATGAATTTTGATATAATTTTTTTACTTTAGATTTTTTCAATACTTGTTTAAAGGGTTTTACTTGGGTAGAGGTTGGGTTAACATCGAACTTTTTTTACTTCATTTAATATATGTATTTACTTCAATTTCTTTTTATATTGATTTTTTTTTATATAATCGATTGATGGCTTCAGTCGATAGCGAAACGTTGAGCGTTTTTCCTCCAATTATAATCCTGTCCGGTTAAAGTTAAAAAAAAAAAAAAACGTTTATTTACAGTTTTCATCGGAGACAAAAGCCGACCTTGAACACTGTACTCTGAGCTGCTGAGGTTTAGCTTACGTGGCTCTCTCTGAGTTACTCTGAGGGCCAGTTATACAAAGGCAGTTTAAACTCAAGTTTAACTGAACCACGTTCGAAATAAACAAATTCGCGTAGGACACGTGGCAATTATTGCATTCATAAATAAAATTTGATGCGATCTTGTTTACCTCGAACCTGGTTCAGTTAATCTTGAGTTTAAACCTCCTTCGTATGTACAACTGATCCTGAGTAGCGTAAGCTGCCTAGCATTTCACAAATTAAGAGTTAAGTTCTTTGCTTTTTTTTCTGAGCTGCACAACGACTTGTTTGAAAAACGAAAATTGAAAAACGCAGGCTCGTTTGCCAGAAGGAAAAAAGAGAAGATAAGGTTAATGGAAACAACTCTGGCTTAGCTAAATTGTGTCCGGCGCTTCCAACAAAAGCATCCCTGTAATTTTGCCCAGGTGTTCTTATAAAAGCACGAAGAAATTAATTCGCTTTAATCGCGGATACTCGCCTGAATAAATTGCGTTTCAGACCGTAGTCATTAACTTCTATGTACGATATTAATTTAGATTCAAATAGCGACACAGTAGCAATATTCGAAGAATGTCTTAAGATAAACCGATCAGGTACCTACCCATTCATGCCTTCGTTTTCTTCTCCCCCTTCGCCCTGTAGATATGGGCATGGTATAGTTCATCCACACGAAGGCCTTCGCCCCTCCGGTCGTTAGATATCATCGTGTATATGCATTTTCAATTAACTACTAAACTATTAATATTAATGCCGCCATCTCTGCTTGCTGCGGCGTTTATGTGTTGCATGGTATACCTATGGTGGTGGTGGTGGTGGTTAAGTCCGTATTTAGTCCTCGTGAGATTAGATCGACCGCGCTTTGCATTATAAAACAAAGAATGCCTTTGTAGTTGGCTGTAAAAATGCCGGGTTTACGAGCTTTAGATTTATCATGCAATGCATGATGCATATTCTGGGGTTTGATTTATTTAAGAAGCAGAAGAAGAAGAAGGTCATGCGAACGCGAGTACTTAATTGCAAGTGTAACTACGCGCGCAATGCGCCACAACTACAACTCGCAGGTATTTGTTGGGTATGATTGAGTCGTTTCCCGTGGGATTTCTTCTAGAAATGTGATTCTGATTGGTTACGGAATGTACATGTATACTTATTTAACAGTTTCCTGATTGCATGATTTATTTTGTTGTGTAGGTATACCATACCAAGTTGCAAGAAACCTTGTTTTTCGATCTGTATCATCCAACAGTAAACACAGTAAAAAGACTGTGTTTATTATTCAGTATCAATATCACGTGTCTTGTAAATCGTACATACACGTATGGCTTGAAATATTAGCCTTACAACCTGTTTTGTGAGTTTAGTAGGTCTCACACCTACCTCGCTGCGCAAGGTAACAAACATGATTCATATTGGGTCAAGCTTCAGCTGTTAACACCATATACCTATACCTTCTCAATTTACGATCGATTTTAAGAAAGCAAATTATAAATTACATGGGCGTAGCCTCGATCTCGTTTAGGGAAGGGCGAAATTAGATCAAATCCTGTATACTGGGTGTCTCATAACCTACGGAGGAGATTAAAAGGGTAGCTAGTGGAGATCAAATTAAAAAGTTTCTCTTAATAAATTTTTGGTAAAAACGCATTAACTAAAATGTTACAAGAGTTTAAAGCGAAATTAATTAACAAGCAAAAGTTACTCTCTGCAGTAATATTTTACTTTTAAAATCAAATTGGAGGCATTTATGAGTTAATTGAACACTGCTTTACAATAAACAACTATTTTAAAAAAATGTAGTCACATTAAAGTTATGGCTATTTCGCTTTTTCTTCTAATGCCCAAAAACGGGTTTTCGTGTCGTTGTGCACCGCCTACTAATTAAAAACAAAACTAGGAAACATATTAACATGGACATTTTATGAATGGTGGATTTGATAAATTTAGAGTTTATTTAAAAATTAAGTTGCATTTTGTGAAATAATTTTTATTAATTAAGAAGCTACAGGTGTAAATTAAAGAAGAAATTAAGAGAGTTAAGCTGCTGTAACTTTCTTTTGATCAAAAACGAATTAAGAAAAAAGCTTTATTTTGATATCCCAAAGCTGCCCTTTCAATCTCCTCCGTAGGTTGTGAGACACCCAGTATAAACGGTCGAGTAGTGTTAAGGAAATCAAACATTTTTGTTTCTGTACTCTGAATAATAGTTTTCAGGATTGTTTAAACAACTCAAGCCAACCCAACCCAGGAAAGTAGATTTTTGTATCTATTCCTTTATACCCCCCATCTTTGCTTGCCTTTTTTTAAGCACAGAATTGGAGACATTAAAGAAGTTTCAAGGTCAATCCAACTAAACAGAATAATAAGTAATTCAACCAAACCCAGGGTAAAAAAATAAGAAACTATCGGAAATCGAAATGAAAAATGATAAAAATTGATTATTTTAAGAAAATTCGAATAAAACAGTGCAAGGTCGACAGAAAAATTGTTTAAAAAAGATATTTTTAAAATTAGATATTTTAGAAATGAGAAAAGTAAATGTCGTAAAGAATTTAAACGTAATATTTAAAAAAAAAATTGTGCAAATCGTTCTTGTTTGCAGTGAAAACCTCGAGCAGCCTCTGGACAGCTGTTTCAGCCCTGCTTGGGGCTTCTTCAGCAGAGACGTAGACGTGCAATGTCAGGTCAAAAAGCGATCGTAAGATGTCGCTATTTTATCTGTTCGTAATATTTTAAAATAAAAGAAAAAAGCCGAGGTCAACTGATCCTAAGTGAAGCCAATCCAAGGAAAGAATTTGTTTACAATAAATATAAAAAAACTAATAATAATAAGATTTTAAAATAAAAGGAAAACCAAGGTCAACTGATCCTAAGTGAAGCCAATCCAAGAAAATATTTTTTAAATTTAAAAAAAGTAAGATCAAAACAAAACGTTAAAAATTTTAAGGAAATTCGAAAAAAAAACTGTAGGAGATTGAAGCAAGAAATTTTAAAAACTAAAATCAAAGAAGATTTTAACATGATATTTTTAAAAATTAAGACACATTTCAAGGTCAAGGTCCAACTAAACCGTACCATAACGAACCCAGCCCTATCAAACTAAACCGGAATGAACCCGACTCCTTTTTAAAAACCAAAATCATGGAAGATTTTAACATGATATTTTAAAAAATTAAGAAATATTTCAAGGTCAAGGTCCAAGTAAACCGTACCATAACGAACCCAACCCTATCAAACTAAACCGGAATGAACCCGACTCCTTTTTAAAAACCAAAATCATAGAAGATTTTAAAATGATATTTTTAAAAATTAAGAAATATTTCAAGGTCAAGGTCCAACTAAACCGTACCATAACGAACTCAACCCTATCAAACTAAACCGGAATTAACCCGACTCCTTTTTAAAAACCAAAATCATAGAAGATTTTAACATATTTTAAAAAATTAAGAAATATTTCAAGGTCAAGGTCCAACTAAACCGTACCATAACGAACCCAACCCTATCAAACTAAACCGGAATTAACCCGACTCCTTTTTAAAAACCAAAATCATAGAAGATTTTAAAATGATATTTTTAAAAATTAAGAAATATTTCAAGGTCAAGGTCCAACTAAACCGTACCATAACGAACCCAACCCTATCAAACTAAACCGGAATTAACCCGACTCCTTTTAAACACAAAATGTGAAACATCAGAAATGTGATTGAACTCTTGGCTTCCGGTTGGAACCGCGTGTCATCGGAAACGTTTTAAGGGTAAACCGCCCCAATTAGATAGAACCTAAGTGAATCCAAGCGAAGAAATTAATTTTACAAAAGAAAAAAGCCAGAAGTGATCAAAAATCGAGACAAATTGTTAAAGATTTTAAGGAAACGCAAAAGAAACTGCAGAAAATTGAAACAAGAAACTTTAAACTTAAAAATAAAAAAAAAATAATAAACAATCCTAAAAGTAAAAACTTAAGAACGTTTCGAAATCAACCAAATCTAACCGAACCGAAACCAACCGAAGAAAAGATTTTGATGAAAAGAAATGCAAGAAATCATTAAAAAATCGAAACAAAAAATGCTGAACGTTAAAACTATTACGAAATGAGAAAAATACAAAAGAAAATACTGAAACAAAAAATTAATTAAAAAGAAGGCCAACTATTCTAGTAACTCGTTTGACTCGAGGAAGCCAATTTGAATAAAAACGGAGGAATTTCTAGAATTTCGTTTCTTGAAGAAGATGCGACTGTTATCTTGTTTAAACCTGTTCCACCTTTAAGAATTGTTTCCAGAAGGTTACTTATAACAAGTGCTTTCTATTGTCTTTGCTTTCTTTTTTGGTTTGCACATTTTTTTTCGCTTATCGTTTTTCCTCCTCGTTCTTTTCTTGCTTGTGGTCTTTTTCCATCTTTCTCTTCCTCCATTTTTATAACGATTACATTTGAATTCTTTTTGTCTTGTTTTATCGTTTTTCATCTGCTACATTTTCCTCTGATGCTGTATTTATTTGCTTTCTTCATTTTTCCTCGGCTCTCGGTCCTCGACCTCCTACACTTTTCATTTAACCTTTTCTTTCTTCTCTTTTTAACCATTACTTAACTTTCTCATCGTTTTTCTCGATTGTATCCGAGTGTTTAAGTTTTACTTTCGTGTCTTCTTAGCCAGCAACACAATTTTTTCTTTTTAATTAATAAACTACGTATAGGTTTTTTTTTATCGCCCCATAAGCAATAAGGGTGAGCAGCTGCCCCGTTTGCCCCACTTTGACTACGCCCATGAGAAATTACACATCCGGGGCTCGTTCGGAAACTGAAAAGAACGCGCCATTGGTATTAAACTTTCTCTCTCGTTTAATACCCATGGCGCGATCTTTTCAGTTTCTGAACGAGCCCCGGATGTGTAATTTTTCATGGGCGTAGTCAAAGTGGGGCAAACGGGGCAGCTGCTCACCCTTTGTATATTTTGCTTTTCGCTTTAAAACGTTCAAAGTGCACAGTTTTCGAACGCAATCCTGTACACGCGAGTATCATTTTTAGCACGCAATAAAACATCCACGCGATGAACATCTCTTAACTTACAGTAGTTTCAAATTATATACTTATTAATTTATTTTATGCGGTCCTTGAATACGTTTTCTGTAATTGTGCATCGCCCACGGTCGATTTTTCCCTCGGTGATCGAGATACTGACTGTATAAATCACGTTCCGCTTTTTTTTTTCTTCTCTCTCTCTCTCTCTCTCTCGAGGAAAATATTCTAATTACGCGAGGCGGTGTGTGAGCGCCGAAGATAAGATGATAAAATATGGATCCTGAACGTCGTGCCCCCGGGGAATAATTAGTTGATTTTAGTCGGGGGCCTTGTCCGTCTTTTAAGTACGCCTTTGTTGTTGACGTCGAGCTTTTAATTTGACCGCCCGATTATCATTCTGATTATGATTCATTGTATTGCTTAAGGCGTCCTAAAGAGAAGATATGTGTACACTGCCTTCCAAAGAAAAAGCAAAAAAAAAAAAGAAAACGCGTGTAGACACATACACTACCGTCCAAAAGTGTCATCATCAAATTTTCTAGCAATTAAGTAAATTAAATCATGTTGTCCCGTCCTTTGATAGCTACAGCGTAGAATAGATTTGCTTTTCTATTCCGTGAGAAAGCTTTAAGCTTCGCTTTGCTTGATTATTAAAAAAAATAATAATTACTACGAGTTACTGTGAGAAATTAATTTATCACTTGGTACATCGAAGTGCTTAACGATTAAAATGCGTTCGGAAATTCAGCTGCGCGGTTCAGCAATGTACGTATGTGCTGCACGCACAAAGAAACTGCAATTAGCAAGAAATCCATTTCCAACGAGATTCTGCGCACCGTCGATAAGCCCCATTTACAATTCAATCTGTGTCGCGATACACAGGAAGGCATTTTAATTAGCGTTGCATGTCCCCATAAGTACCGTCAGTCGTACCAACACGTAAAGCACGGGGCGTCGAAGAGTCAAACGGTGATTTGTCAGCGACCTAATATAGCGCACCTATCATTTCCATGTTGCCTTGCTTGCTTGCTTGCTTGAACTCGAAGACTAATAAAAGAAGTGGATTGACGGCCAAGTTAAGAAAGACGATCCGATCTTCGAGATTGCACCGTTCCAGGAACGTTTGGGGCTGAATTTATTTCTATTGCTCCTCGCAACCAGAGCTACGATAATGTTTATTCATGAAAATGCGAATGAGGTGGCTTTAATGTACGGTTCTTACACTTTCCGAGGCAATTTCTTCATGTATCGAATAATAATTAATTTGGACTTTTTATGCTACGGTACGGTCCATCCTCTGCTTTTGTTCTTCGCGTCTCTCACGGAACTTTAACTAATGGCATTCAACGGCATTGGTTTGATACCCATCTGTGAGAAAAATGTTCGGGGGGCCCCTCCAGGTAATTACAGGTAAACAAAAGAAGCGAACCTGCCTTTCCTCTTTTATTGCCCTCCTAAAAATGTCGTCCTAAAATAACTTGGAGAGTGTGTCCTTTGGTTTGGATTGCCGCTGGGTGGTCCGGGTGATGGAAGCAGTAAGTCCTATCTCTTCTACGATGGTAACGGAGGCGATAAAACGTAAAATTCGATTTCCCGCTAATTGCGTAACAGTTGGTACTGTCTGTCCTGTTGGTCGTTAGTTGTAAAAGTGTTCGCCTTCGAGCTCTCAGCCATTACCTGGCGGCTGGTGATCGTTACTTCGCGAGTTTATTTCTTACGTTAACAACGGTTATCCGTAACTGTAGTTAAAGGTGAGTTGGTGGGGAGGGGAATACAACAGAATTTGTGCGGAAATACTTTTTTGATGGAGCAACCAAATGAGCTGCGAAACGTCGATCGGGTCGGTTAAAGCAAACCACCCTGCGCCAGTGCGTCGTCAATCCCCCCCTTCCCCCCTACAGATTTAAACATGAATGCAAATTTAATTGGATGATTATTAAAAAAAGAAACGCATTTTTGTTATTCCAGCTCATTTTATTTCTTTTTCTTTTTCTTTTCAGGTAAGTGTTCCTCTCCCTCACCTACATTTTGGAATAACCGTCGGGGGTAAGGTAGAACCTAGACGTACTTAGACTAAATTAAAAATTAAAAATTATAATGTAATTAACTATAATTATAATGGGTTAATATTCTTTCTCTGTCGTGTTAATGGTTGTGTGCATTTTGCTTTCCATTTTAAACCCCCGAAGTGCTCACACAATTTCTGAACGCGACCCAATGTGAAGGTTATCTTGTGATGAAGGTGCAAAAAAGGTAGATTGTCGGAGGAAATCAGTGGGCCACCATTACATTTCCTCCAAACACGCACAACAAAAGAAAAAGGTTATTTGCATAAAACTGATTGATTTTTTTTTTGTTTGTAAGAGTTGGCGGTGGTTTAGAAATCCAAATTGCGGATGAAGAGGTGGCATGGATTGAGAGAAGCAACTTGGAGCCTCTACATCGTCTTTAGAATAAAGTGTAATAAGCCTATAATAAATTTAAATAATCTAGAAATTTTTGATCGTTCGAAGTGTTAGAAATAACTAACACTTGCGCCCCTGTCCAGAAGATAAATATAAAGGAGATTAAAACCGTGCGCTGTCGTACTTTTGTAGAAGATAGCCTAAAGGCAGAGTCTTCCTTTCGATTTTTTATGTTACATAAAATGTAATTAAAAAATTGCCGCCGTTAGATTACTGTCTCACCCCAAAAAATGTGGACTTTTTTTAAAGCGGGCACTTTTTTTGACGTAAATTTAATAATGCTAATGTAATACCTCGCGGGGGTGGTTGGAAACCCGCTTTCCACCCCCTTTTGTCCCCGATTTTTTTAACAATCAACCAGTACAAAGTCGGATCTCAATTTTCTTTGTTAGTAGCGTTTCTGGTTTTCCGATCGAAAACCAGAAACCGATTTTTCCAATTTGTTCTCCACGATTGCTCGAATGGCGTTTATATTTTCAGAATTGTCGAGAATTCTCTCTCTCTCTCGCGCTGATTTTAATCTCCTTGGATTTCAGATAGAAAACTTCACTTACGAGAATATCTCAAATAAAAGTGCCCAAATTTTTAAATACAAAAATGTATTTTGCACTTTTTTTGACGTAAATTTAATTATGCTAATGTAATACCTCGCGGGGGGTGGTTGGAAACCCGCTTTTCACCCCCTTTTGTCCCCGATTCTTTTAACAATCAATCAGTGCAAAGTCGGATCTCAATTTTCTTTGTTAGTAGCGTTGCTGGTTTTCCGATGGAAAGCCAGAAACCGATTTTCTAATTTATTCTCCACGATTGCTCGAATGGCGTTTATATTTTCAGAATTGTCGAGAATTCTCTCTCTCTCTCTCGCTGATTTTAATCTCCTTGGATTTCTGATAGAAAACTTCACTTACGAGAATATCTCAAATAAAAGTGTCCAAATTTTTAAATACAAAAGTGTATTTTGCACTTTTTTTGACGTAAATTTAATTATGCTAATGTAATACCTCGCGGGGGGTGGTTGGAAACCCGCTTTTCACCCCCTTTTGTCCCCGATTCTTTTAACAATCAATCAGTGCAAACTTGGATCTCAATTTTCTTTGTTAGTAGCGTTTCTGGTTTTCCGATGGAAAGCCAGAAACCGATTTTCCAATTTGTTCTCCATGATTGCTCGAATGGCGTTTGTATTTTCAGAATTGTCGAGAATTCTCTCTCTCTCTCGCGCTGATTTTAATCTCCTTGGATTTCTGATAGAGAACTTCACTTACGAGAATATCTCAAATAAAAGTGCCCAAATTTTTAAATACAAAAATGTATTTTGCACTTTTTTTGACGTAAATTTAATTATGCTAATGTAATACCTCGCGGGGGGTGGTTGGAAACTCGCTTTTCACCCCCTTTTGTCCCCGATTCTTTTAACAATCAATCAGTGCAAAGTTGGATCTCAATTTTCTTTGCTAGTAGCGTTTCTGGTTTTCGCATGGAAAGCCAGAAACCGATTTTCCAATTTGTTCTCCACGATTGCACGAATGGCGTTTATATTTTCAGAATTGTCGAGAATTCTCTCTCTCTCTCGCGCTGATTTTAATTTCCTTGGATTTGAGATAGAAAACTTCACTTACGAGAATATCTCAAATAAAAGTGCCCAAATTTTTAACTACAAAAACGCGAATATTCCTTGTATACAACAAGAAAAAAGTCTGTGTTAGGAAATGCGCAAGAACGGATTTTTTTTTCAACACGCTAACGCTGTCTTGAGACGCAGAATTTAAATTAGCAAATTAAATTAATCAAATTCGATTGCCGCGAAGAGTTGCATCTTCATTCGCGAAATTAATTACAAACCGAGGAAACTTCTAAGGAAAATTAAAATAAAATAATGAACTTCAACGAGGAACAAAACTCGTAATTAGGCCAGTTAAAAGTGCCCTAGATCGGCTTGCTTGCTTTTCGTGTGCTGTTGGAGTTCTTATAGGCCTTCATTTCGTTTGAATTCCCACCCAAAAAGAGGACATCAGATGATTCATTTTTTTATGCATAAAAGTCCTTAATTGAGTGCATTATTAGGGACAACGTTGCAACTTCCACACGCTCGATCACACTCTCCTGCGAACGCCTCGTGCACAATTCAAGGAAATTCTGCCAACCCTACTTTATTCTGACCTTGTACGCGTTTTAATACGCTATAATATTATTTAATTGCAATTCGATTTTTGTAAGAACATCATGCACCTCTGTTATGTACTGTACATTCGAACCTTCACATTAATAATTTTCCTGGGTGACTGTAATTACGAACTGACACATAGAGAAGGCAAGAATTGAAAATGATCTAATCGCAAAAGGTTTGGTATTGTTAAATTTATGTCAAGAAAAGTGTCCACCGCTTTTTTTTGTTCTTGGAGGCGACGGTATCTTCTAGAAACAAGCTAACAACAAACAAACAGAAATGCAAGCTAACAATGTTTACTTTGATGTCTCTGAGAAAGACTTGATGCCTAGCCAGGCACATTAACGCTTTAATTACGCGTATTTTTAATGAGAGCGCGAATCAGGAGCGCTAATCCTTGTAAAGGCCTAAAAAAGGAAGAGCAGCGCAATAATCCGAATTATCTCCTCGCATGTAAATTCCGAACGCGGCCGATTTAATCACGTCCTTAATAACGTCCGAGGCTCGACAAGTTGCAAGAACAAGAGCAGCTAATTAGAACAAGCAGCTTTCCGTCCGCGCTGGTTTATTATTAGCAGTAGTAGTAATATAAAATCGGTTTTTCACATTTACTGTCTGGTCGAGAAACGAAACTGAAAGAAGAAAAAACGACAGATTCGTAACAATATTTAAAAACCCGTTCGAGTGTACTTACGTGCAGCAATTATTTACGTTATGAGCGTCTGCACAAATTCAATTAGAGGGTTAGCGGTTTAATAAATGCAAGGCCAATTACGCTGATGATAATTTACGTGACGTATAGTGCGTTTCAGTATAATTGAAAGTCGTAAAATAATCGACGTCTTACTATGATTTTGACGGACGAGTTAATTTTATCTCGGATAAAAGATATTTCTCGTATATCCGAATGGAAAGAAGAGATGCGTACATCGCAATACTCTTAATAGGATTCCCGATTCCCTGCCCAGGTCTTTTAGCCAAAACAATTAAATTGAAACGCACTATAACCACTTGGAAATACTCCTTGGATCCGACGTTTCGTAATCGTTAAGTTAATGTAAATTAGATTTTACCTGCGCGGTCCATTTGTGAAGCGCAGCCCACCTTTTCAGAAGAAACGTTCGGAAAGCGTCTCGCGTGTAATTATTATTAAATTATTAGAATGTATAAACAACACGATCTCATTAAATAGTTGACGGACTGGACGCCGCCGCGCTGCGAGCTTAAATCTCATTCCGAAAAGAGCGCGGCATTCCTTCCTCCGCTTCTCGATTAACATTAAACGCAGGATAATCTAGAATCTCCGAGCCGGAGGAAGATAAAGTGCGACTTTCGAAATTCACGGTCAATTTGGGCCTTTCTTTGTCTCGGTTCTTCCGAGACAAACATTTTAGATAAGTGCACCCTCCCTGCTCAACTTAAACAGGGGGTTGCTCCTAACTAACCGAGAACTGACTGCTGAACTTAAGGGTTGTATGTAATTCCCTCACCGCCGTGTTCTTTTTTTTCTTTTGTTAAACATTTACGTACTCTTAAAAACAACGCTTACAAAAAAAAAGGAAAAGAGAAACGCTAACGTAAGCGTAACAACTCGGAGAATGTGGATGAGTGGATGTGGATGTTAAGAGGCAAGAACCAGTTCTTTCACCCGTAATTACAGGAAGACCATTTGGCTGACGGAAGACATGAAACTTAGTAGGGTGGCGTTTAAAACGTCTGGCCGTAATGAGGGTAGCTTCAAGCTGAAATATAACTCGCTCGATGGAAGGTGGCTTCTTTCGCTTTGTGACTCGCCACAATATCGTTTCGGAAATTTAAAAATGGCTGACTCACACACACACACACACAATTCAAGAGTTTACGATTCGCGATCAGCTCAACTTATAAAAAAAAATCCATCCCAACTCATTACAACACACTCAATTTAAAGCTGCTCTCTGAAAATCATAGTTACTTCATAGTTCGGAACTCATCAATATGCTAATTAGTGTTTACGCTTGCTTTACGAATACATTAGTGGTGTTTGAGCGCGCCCGAATAAAGTGCGGAGCTCTCGGTTATGGTAAACAAATAATACCTACTCCTGCTGCTTCTTGTTAAACCAACAGGCGGAAGACTTGTTTGTTTTCTTCGTTCCTGGCGTGTTTGAAGTACATAGGTATAGTATAGTACTCCCAGAAATGTATCGGTTTTATGGTTTTGCCGTAAATACTTTAAGGTAATTGAGGGGCTGATAATCGGCTTAAGCAGCCCGCACCACGGTTGAATATTCTGTTGGCTGGGCAAATTCATAGGGATGTACAAAAATTCTTTAATACTTTTTAAAGCAGAATTCTTAATGAATACAATTGAAGACTGTAACTTCCAAAGTGCCAATTTTATTCAAGCGAAATCGAGCCTGAAATTTGTATAATAGCAAAAGTAGCGAAAGCAAATCAAATATAAATTTTATATAAACACAAACACATAAAAAAATCACAGTTTAATATTGCAATTTCAAAAACTGAAAACAATACTTGAAGCATTTTTAACGGGAAAAATAATTTGACACCAAATTGGCACTTACACCCTTTTGAAGTTAGTCTTGAATTAGTAAATAATATTGTTTATTTCAATACAAAAAAAAACATTATAAAAGGTGAAACATGAAACGACTGATTAAAATTTATGTAAATATGGATTCAAAATTTTAATAGTAAATGAAATGAAATTACCTGCATAACAGCAATTGAATGCATTTCAGATAAAAGTAAATAAAGAAAGTTTAGTCATAATTTATTTACATTAATTAATGATATTAACTAAAATATACATAGTTATTTTGGAAAAGCGTCCAACTCAGTTTTAGATCAACATCAATCATCACTGTCACTGCCGTGAGACATAAAATCATGTTCCTCACTGTCACTAGCTTCCACATTTATTACAAATTGTCGAAATTCTGGCGTCACATATGACTTTTCTATTTCAATTACATGGTTTATACAATTTCTCCACAGATCACTTGTTATATTGTTTACTTCACCTCGAATTAGATCTACAACAGCAGCACTTCTGTTTGGTGAAGTATTATTTTTGCGTATAGATTTCTGTAAGGTGGCCCAGATCAATTCAATCGCGTTTAAAACGCAATAATAAGGGGGTAATCTTAATACAGCATGACCATAAGAATTGGCAATTTCATCTATGCGATACTGTCGAGGTATCTGCAAGTCGCTAATTACTTGCAGTAACATATCTTCAGTTACTTTTCCTTCTGGAATTTTGATACCTTTCTTCTTCATAAAATCGATTACTTCCTGCTTTTTCGTAACCTTTGTAGGTTTCTTCTCTACCAATTTCGAATGATAACTCGCATTGTCCATTACGATGATCGAATGCGGTGGGAGTTGCGGAATCAACTGTTGTTTAAACCAAGTTTCAAATAATGTGGCATTCATGTCACTATGGTAATCTGCCGAACAATTTTGAATATTTTTCGCAGAGAGAAGTAAAGCATTATTTACCCAACCGTTTGTTCCTCCAGCATGAAGGATAATAATTCTTTTTCCTCTAGACGGTGTAGATTGCAAACAACAATTATTTGTTCCATCGGAAATACCTTTTTTGGTCATTTCGTGCGTGTCATACCATGTTTCATCAATGTACACTATGTAACGACCTTCTTGGCGATGTTTCCGAATTTGGGTGATGTATTCCCATCTCAATTTTTGTAGTCGAGGTGATTCCATGACTGCCATTCTTTGATTCAGCGTCTTGTAATAATATCCCATATTTCTTAAATAGAGTCGAAACGTTTGTTCCCTATAATTCAATTCATATCTCGATTCTCGCAATTCTTCCATTAAATTTGAAGTTGTTGGTACAATATTATGTTTGTACATCTTGTAAATTGTCTCTTTTATTTCAACTCCAAATTCTGGGGATATTTTTGAAAATCTTTTACACGGACGTTCTTTCTTTTCCTTATCATTGCTTGCAATTATATCGTAGACAGTTGAATACGGAACTTTCACCAAATCACTTGCCACTTTTATTGGCGCAGAACAATTTTTTTCTAATAAACTTTTGTAAACATTAATGGCCAGTTGCACCGAACACTTAAGCCGAGCTTAACTTTAAGCATCGCTTAGAATGTGATTTATTGAATGTTGCGTAACCTCAATTGTCACATTATAAGCAGTACTTAAAGTTAAGCTCGGCTTAAGTGTTCGGTGCAACTGGCCATAATTATAATTTCCTTAGCATCTGACGAAAGATGTTTACGTTTATTCTTTACTTCTTCCAACGGCTCTTCATCTTCAATTACAATTTGAGTTGCACATTTTCCCATGGACGAAACATAATGCAACTATTGCGCGCTATTAATACTTGTTCTAGTAATAATATAACGCTAACTAATAAAGTTCCACTGCAGTCTCGAGCTTTAAATACTGTGACAATCACTTGTGTTAATTAGAAACCTTTACTTAATTACATTAATAAAAAACAAGACGGTATCTTAACAAATACATTTCAGCAGAAATATTAAAGTATAACACGACACTTAATCTTTCTTCGCAAAATGTAATGACCGCTTTCCTTATATAATTAAGGATTTGTTTACGGTACCCGGAATTATTAATTGCATTTGCCGTAAATAATATAATTTGTGTACACCCCTGCAAACTATGCGTGCGGACGGGTTTATTCACAAGCAGCTTATCTTTATTGTCTCATTACCTTAGTATTGCTATTACCTGCCATAAAACCGATACATTTCTGGGACTACTATACCAACACTCGCCGTGCTTTTGGTTCATCTCGACGTGTATGCGTGAATGCAAAAGAATGGGAAAAGTCCCATGTACAGTTCGAACCCAAAAAAAAAAACCAGTTTATTACAGATTTGAACAATCTGGAACATCCTGTATATGCTTAGTAACTTCAAAATGTTACATACGTACATGTTTATGAAGGCAGAGAGAGCAATGACAAGACCATCAACATCAACATCAACATCCAACAGCAGCAACAACGTTTTTGGAACCAAACTCCCCCTCCCCGAAGTAATTGGCCGTTGCGTCGGCCCCAAGAAGAAAATGAGCATATTTACAAGAAGAAGAAGAATCCTAAAGTAACCAATAATAATAAAATTTAGCTGTCTACCGTGGTGAAAACGTCCCACGACCTGCTTCTCTCTCGTTCCGTCGAGCCGGACGAAATATCTTTCCTCCTCTTTCGACTCCTCAAGCCAGCTTTCAACAGCCAGGGGGCACACGTTCTTATGTTAATGTGTTGCGCGCGAGGGTATGTAAGCATAATATACATACGTAATAAGCAGCTGGAGTTTTATTTTCTCCTTTTACCTGGGCAAGGCGCTCTTTGGGGCGAAATGGTCTTTCGAAACGCGCGCGGGGCTGTAATTTAACCAACTCGGATTTATAACTTGGAGGTTCGCGAGGAAACCAAAACCTTGCGTGTTGCTGCATTATGAAATTCTTTTACGGCACGGAAGCAAACAGACTGCAGATTAATTTATTGCTGGTTTGTTGTGTTAATCGATGGCTTTGTTAAACAAATTAGAATTACCACCATCCGCATGGGGGGAAGATGGTAATCGCTACTGCTGCCTTGAGTGGTTGAATTGAAAGTCAGATAAATTCTAGATGCAAGAAGTTTTAGCCCTTTACTTACAAACTATATTTCATTACCAATTCCATTACAAAAGGAAACACCGCGCCAAGATGCCAGGGTATTCCTCCCTCCAAATCTCCTGTTTAGTTTTTTCTTTCGCACATTCCACCAAGTGCAAGCCACCATGCCTATTATTATGAAACACTAACGTTAGTTATGTCAAAGTATGTACAATGGCAACTAAAGTGGTGCGGCACTTATAACCGCTGATGCTGATCTGACTTGATCCGCAAGCATAAATTACCCAAACCTAACGGAAATGGCGGAAGCCGCGCCGGGAATGCGTAGCCAATTTCAAATTGCCGGTACATTAAAAAGAACCAACCGCTCTGCAAGATGGGAATTTGTGTGAAACTGCCCGCTTTTTATTACTTCTGCGAACGGCAAGGAGCAGCAAACTGCTAATTTCCAATCCAAAAAAATAAAGTAGATTGATTGAGCTTGATCGAGTTCCTCATTCCATATTTTCAGTGATACCAGTTTCATAAGAGTGAAACAATTTATGGCAGTTTTTCTTTTTTTGAATCGAAGGGTGGATATGTAAGAGGAACGGATCTAAAACAGAATACCAGAAAAAGTCTGTCCTTCCTAAGAAAAAAAAAGAGGGACGTATGGCCACTTTATTTAATTCTAATAGAAATGAAGAGGAAGAAGGTCGTCGGAAGTGTAACAGCGTGGAATAGCTAACAGGAGGCAGCACATATGCACAGCATTTTTAATTGACGTCAGTCAGTAAGAATCCCCCCAATTTTGGAAGAAGGGAAGCTTTGAAACAACCAGTCACCGTAACAGTCCCCCCACTTTTGGAAGAAAGAACCAACCACATAATATCATCGACTTCTTCGAAAGCTTCTGGCTTTGCTGATGATACCAAATCTGTACGGAAGGAAGAACGTAGAACCACCGCTCTGAAAGTTGAAAATCCAACCCAACTCCAGAGATAGAAATAGAGTTGAATAACGAAGAGGAAAAAGGGGTGGTTTGTTTTTTCTGTTTTTTTTTTTGGCGTCTGAGGGATCAGGAAGACGAGAAACTCATCGCCCCCTCTTTGTTGTATTGGGCCAACTTTGTACGTCATATTCACGTCGTATATCAAATGGAAAAGACGTGGAATAGGCTCAAGATGTCATTCACTAAACGCAAACCGACACATCACTGAGGAAGAGAATTTGCTCCGAAAACTTCTTTGGCTTTGCTTGCTGACGATGCCAAATCTGTCTGGGAGGAAGGAAGGAAGGGCGCGCAGTGACTGCTCTGGAAGTTGAAAATCCAATGCAACTTCTGAGATAGATGTGATTAACGAAGAGCAAAGAGGCGTGGTTTGTTTTTTCTTGACGGCTAAGGGAGCAGGAGGAAAAGAACGCCGTCATGTTCACGTAGCATAAGAGATGGAAAAGGTCATATACACAAGAGGTAGGGTCAAGAAGTCATTCATCTTGATGTCCTGAAGGTTTTATCTAGATCCAGGAAAGCCAAAATATCACTGGGGAAGAGGACAAGCCGCAGTTCCAAACATGACCATCTGCAGTTCAACACAACAATTGTCAGAGGAAGAAGATGTTTACTGGAAATTCTAGTGGGATTGCGGTCTCGTGGACGTCGAGTCAAAGGCAACTCCCATTTTGACTTTGATTGTAATGGATAGGATTGTTGGAATTTGTTGTCGCATTGGTAAATTATCTGTTATCTACAAATACGTTCACTTCAGTACCCGAAGATCAGTTTCAGAACACTCTTAATATTTTGCAACAGTTTCAAGCTTTACAACAATCGAAGTTGAAAGAGTTAGTCAGACACTAAAGTCATAAACATGGAAGACCAAAGCATGATAAGACGACTCAACCGGTATCAAATCAAATCAAAAACCCAAAACAGTTTTCAGATATGTCTCTCTTATGTTCTTAAAGACAAACCTTAAGTAAACTCTTCAAACCTTGGAGTTGCTTTTGAGAACTGCGTTGCCCTTTACTCGAAGTCCACGAGACCTCGTCCCATTAAATTCTCAACTGATTGTTAGTCAGGTCGTGACTTACAAAATACGTTTATTGAAGGATTTCTGGGTTGCCTGAAGACGTATCATGAATCTATTATTTCGAGGACGAAACCTTTTGCCACCTTTTAAAGACCAAGAATAACCATTCAAGTTTCAGGAGAGTATCCCGGAGACAAAACCTCGCGCCTGCTTTTAAAGCCACAGACGTTCTTCTGTGACCCTAAGGGACCACCATTTGTCGACTTTGTCGAACATGGCGCCAAAATCGAATTGTGAAGTGGAGATTTGCAGATTTTTCAGAAAGCCCAGAGTACACTATCGTCCTCCTCTATGACAATGACTGCTCCCATCTGTTGAAGAATATTCCTTTTGGTGATCTGAAAGACACCAGTTTCAATCGAATGAAGGCAGTCGAGTTGTGATTGTAGCCTCCAAAGAGTCTACTTTGGAAATGTGTTATGTGGCCACCTTTCTTTTATAATCCATTTGGTGCAAACCTCTTTCAGCAAATCCACGAAGTGAGTTGGGAATTTTCTGCTGTAGAAGAAGTGCCCATTACATGACCTATTGGGGTTACTACTTCTGCGATGACGAACCGGACGGTGGATATTAGTTGAAGACCACGACAAGAATGAAGAAGAAAGTTGACAAAAAATTTCAATGGCAAGGATTCATGTTGTAGGAACACATGATTCTGTTCTGTCCCATTTTGTCCATTTCCTCGAAGAACACTTGAATTTTCTACCAACTGCAAGAAGAACCGCTGGTATTATCTCTTCTTAACTATTTTCCCACATCCGCATATGATTGAACTTCATTAAAAGATGGTGAAGGTCAAAGTGGTAGAAGGAACCAGTCTTACCCAATATACCATTGGGATTAGGTCTTTTGAGGGATGGTTTTGGGAACACCTATCAAAAATGAACAGTATAAAAATCATGTCCGGTTGGACAACCTAGAAGGACCAAGTTACAGGGACACAATTCTTTTATAACTCGTTCCTCCATTTCCACGAAAAACACCTGCATTTTCTGCCAATTACAAGAGGAACCATTGGCATTACCTCCTCTTAACTATTCCTAACTACATTCGAATCTCGTTGAACTTCAATAGGAGATGGGGAAGGCGAAAGTAATGGAAGGACCAATTGGGTCTTTTGAGGGATTTGCATAAGCATAAAAATCATGATCCTCTTGACCGAGCCAATTCTGTATTTTGCGAAAAATTTTTATACTTATGGGGGGACCAAATTCAAAGCTCGTTCTGGTTTCTTACAAAATATTCTTTTTTTTACCACAAAGTCGATTCCCGCCGGGACTTTCACAGCACCAGTGCCACATTTATTATGCGGTTCGTAGATTTTCATAGTGCGATAGGTCATAACTCACTCGAGGGGACGTCTGTTCTTGACCCCCGTGGACTATTTCAATAACTGATTGTGAGTTAGATGAATGTTTGCGTTCGTCTGGTCGGTCAAGGTTCGTTATGGAATCGATAAAATAATTCGGAGCTAACTGAGACTAAAGTTCGTTGCCATTTTGAATTTGAAATCTTACTCATTTTCCTTTTGGTCTCTTCTATTTCGTGTTAACAGTTAACAGCGTCCTTTTGTAATCTACTTTTAACTTCCAGCCGTGGTTCCTTCACCTTCTCGCCTTCTCTTCTCCAAACAGGTAGGTGTGACATTAGTGCTGATGACTTCCCAGAAACCGTGTGTGTCAAATTCAACGAGGAGCGCTTCGTTTAGCGTCTGTTTGTGATGGTTATTAATGACAGGGTATTAGGTTTATAATCCATGATTAAACGGATATGTTAATCGTGAAAGTCCGAATACAAATAGGTACGTTTTTTTTATTTTTATTTTTTTTGTGGCGGCAGCCTCCTCAGTAACTTGTTAATGAGTCTGAGTCGAGGAGGAACCACGATTGATTTAATGGCCTCGCGAGTATGGTAACTATTTCAAAACCGTAAAACGTGTAAATAACATGAATAACTCCTTCTTCTTCTTCTTTCTTTTTCGTTTTCGGTTTCGGTTTGAATAGAAGCGAGAAATGATTGCTAAATTTGTTGAAGAATTTCGGCGACGCAGTGAAAGAAGGTGGTCTTTCAGTTTCTTCCTCCTCATCTAATTGGATAATAGTGGAGCTCGACGTGCAGTTGTCAAACATGCGAGGAACCAAACATGTGAAGCTAATTAAGTATTATTTGTTGCGGTTCAATAACCGTCGTTATTGCCGCAATTAAACCTCTCTCGTTTTTTTTCTTCTTCGATCAGAATTAACACGTCCAGGGAAGCACGGAATGCTCTTTCCCACATGTTAAGACCATTTACTTTTATGTCTCTCTCTCTCTCTTCTCATTCGAGCTCGTTTATTTAAAGTTTTACCTTGAGTGGAATGATTTACTTCCCCTTTTTTACTTCTTTATTGGTCGCCCAGTTTATTTCCGGATTTTTCCCAAACATCCCTCTTCGCCTTCTTCATTTCAAATTTAACCTCTTTTCTGATTGTGTCATGATTATTTTTGTGTTGGGCATCTTTGGTCGCCCTCTTTTCCTTTCGAATTCCCCTCAGTTCCTTTCTGGTTTTGCCCCAAAACCTTCCCTGAGGTGTCAGAAAAAAATTAATTCTTTTTTTAATCACTTGTCCTTCTAACTTAAGAAGTGCGTTCAACAACACCTTATTATTATTTATTTGAACCTTTTACATACCATGACCCTCCAAGCATGTCACTCAGGCTCTTAATTAGTCACACTCTCATCGATAACGAGAGGCGGAATTAAGTGAGTAAGTAAACAAGCAATTAAAACACAAAAAAGGACGAACGGAAGACCATGTCCCCGGCTCAGCCAGCGTTACCGACGTCGCTTCGGAGCGATTGTCGCTCTGAAAATCTTGTTACACGTCGGATTAACATCGATAATCAACATCTGCTGCGCCGTAATGTAGTTCGGACGGCGCGTTTGTAAGGCGCGGGATTTCTATCCGGTCCGGAATGCGGCGTTCTTTTTGCAAGACGAGATTGGAACTTGTTCGGTGGAGTTTATCGAACAATGCCGTCGTTGCAAGCCGGTGTTAAGTTTTATCCAAGCAGGCACCTTAAATACGAAGTATCGTCATCGTCAAAATCGTTTTGTAATGATAGATACACATTCCTCGGGTTGTCAGAGGGAAACTAACACTATCCACATAAAAATGAAAAAAAAAAAAATTAGAAGAGGAAGGATACCCAGAGTGAACCAACGCAAATGATTCCAATTCCTCGTTCCCTGAAAATCCAAGTCTTCTTCGGGGTAAAGCCAAGAAGTCTTCTTCTTCTTCTGCTTTCATCCCTCTTGTTCTAGGGCGGCTTCTCCTTTTCTCAGTAGCCAGTTCTCTTTCTGGCGCTTTGTTTGTACCCCTTCGTCATAAAACCAGGCCTTTTTTGACTTCGATCTTCGTTTACAGAAGTCCTTTCGTTTTATACTTCCGCGCAATCGTGCCTACGTCTACTTCTTGCATTAAATAAAATCGTCTGTCTTCTCAGACTTCCATTTTGTTTCAAGAATCTTTCATACAATTTTGTTTTTGGTGGGGAAAACGAAGCTTGACTTGAAGAATCCATCGCCCCAATCCCTCGTTTGGGGGAAAACCCGAGAGGTCTTCTTCTACTGTTTTGATCCCCCTTCTTCTAGGGTGGCCTCTTCTTTTTTCAGTTGCCACTTGCCTTTCTGGGGCTTTGTTTGTATCCCTTCAACATAAAACCAAGCTTTTTGCATACCGGTGTTAAGTTTTATCCAAGCAGGCACCTTAAATTCGAAGTATCGTCATCCTCAAACTCATTTTTGAAATGGTAGATACACATTCCCCAATTATAAATTTGTTTGCCAGAGGAAACCACCGCTATCTACATAAAATTGAAAAAAAAGAAGAAGAAGGATACCCAGAGTGAACCAACGCAAGTGATTCCAATTCCTCGTTCCCTGAAAATCCAAGTCTTCTTCGGGGTAAGGCCAAGAAGTCTTCTTCTTCTTATTCTGTTTTCATCTCTCTTGTTCTAGGGCGGCTTCTCCTTTTCTCAGTAGCCAGTTCTCTTTCTGGCGCTTTGATTGTACCCCTTCGTCATTTAGACTTCGATCTTCTTTTACAGAAGTCCTTTCGTTTTATACTTCCGTGCCTACGTCTACTTCTTGCATTAAATAAAATCGTCTGTCTTCTCAGGACTTCCATTTTTTTTTCAAGAATCTTTCATACAATTTTGTTTTTGGTGGGGAAAACGAAGCTTGAGTTAAAGACTTCATCGCCCCAATCCCTCGTTTGGGGGGAAAGCCGAGAGGTCTTCGATCCCCCTTCTTCTTTCTTTTTGAGTTGCCAGTTCTCTTTTTTCTGGGACTCTGTTTGACATTTGGACATTTCCTTCTACTTTATGTCTTTTCCTTTTCTTTCTGGAGTAAACACCTCCAAGTACCGTTGCTTGCGGTTTTGCTGCTTTCTTGTTGCTTTAATTTAAGCACTTACACACTAGTTGAAGTAAATACAACGAATTTTCAAATCACCACTTAATGATGTTGACGATGTCAACGACTTTTCTACAAATAAGGAATTCTCGCCTGGACGTGCTTCGTATCAGAATCATCTCTCGACTTCTGCAGCAAACATACGCACTTACTTGAGCCATTCCTTCTTGACTTCTTCTTCTTCGCCTTCGGATGTAACACTACACCGAGAGCGTTTTTGCTCTCCGCTCCGCCTCAAAGTAAAACGCTCGAATTTATATTCAGCGAGCGCCTCAACCTCAATATCGCTTATTTATTTATGTGGCATTAAAAAAAAAAAAAGTGGAACTGGATATTTTTACAGCCCTGTTTGCTCGCGCAGGCAGCAATTTGTAACAATTTAGTCTCGCGTAAATTTATTCATCCTTTTTTATACGCTGCAGGACCGCCAACTTTCTATTATTCGTTCTTGATACTGTCGGCGAGCCAATTTCTTTCCTTAATCATCAAAATTAATTAAAATCAGTTTTGTTCGTGCCGAAGACACGCAGGCAATTTATCTTTCGGGGTATTTACTCTCAGCAGTTAATTCCTAAGCGCCACGAAACAAGAAAGAGGAAAAAAAAAAGAAACCCGACGAGAATTATGCAAATGCTAACGGCTGATGAGCAGGAGATAAGGAACGAAGCAACTAATAAATCCTCGCCTTGGAAATTTGAATTGAATATGCGATGAAGTAAGCAAACCAACTCGTCGATCGCGTTTTTTGAAGAAAAGTGATCATTCGACCGCCCCACCCCCCCGGTGTGGCATAATAATATTAATCAAGCGTCGACAGCAACATCAAGCACAGAAACAGAGCTCGAAGAAGAATAACAAATGTGTCTTAAAATTAACCTGTTTTGACTGTGGCGTGGTGTGGTGGTGTACAGGTCGGGTTTTATGTTTCTGCAAGGCATAATGTGGTAAGAAGCAACAGGTAAGTTATGTGAAACGACGCGCGTAAAACGTTCACACGTCTTGGAGGAAACGTCGTCGGGTTTTAGATATCGGTTTTCTATTTGATGACCCTGTTACGATGTTAACACCATTCCTTATTTTATTACCTCGCGTTTGAATCTCCAATAGCGAAATTACCTATACCCATAAAGTAAGTTCGGAGTGAGAGAGTAAAGGGAAGTCTTAATTTTATTGAATTTTAAAAACCAAGAGTTTTCGAGAAATAAAATCGCAGGATCCGACGAGTTCTCTGCTGTGCGTTTCGTAACGACTAGGAAGTGTATGTTTGAGTCACTTCTATTTACTCAAAGCGTAACATTAAATCATTTGATTTGCTCTGACTTGGCACAAACTTAAGAAAGAAGAAACCTTTCGTGCACGCAGTGTTTATGCACGTTTATTAGACCATTGAATTTTTTATTATTATTTTTTTTTTAATCAAATGCAGACGAGCGAGATGATTTTGGAGTTCCTATTAAACTTACAACTAATCCTTTCAGTTTTGTGCTTGTGCAGTAAGTTGTAGAGACAGAACCGGTTCTGAAACCAATTTCTGACGTTGATTTTCTATTGCGCATTATGATTTATCTGTACCTGCAGAAGTCGGACTGTTGTTAGCACGATGATTAAACGAAAATTGCTCGAGGTACTGCTGTAGTATTTTGTCATTCTGAACAAAACGAATCGCGTTATTGCTCGAGCGTGTGCAACAACGCAGACTTCCCTAACAAGGTGCTTAAGAGTACCTCGTTGCGGAATCAATTGCTTTCGAAACACTTACCTTACAATTAACGACGAACATCTTCGTCTCTCGTTTGTAACCAATTCATTTTATTATAAACATTTGGCATAATCGCATGCCAGCAGCGAATACGTACTAAATGATACTCCTGCAGGCGAACCACACCCTTAAGAACTTAAAGGCTACGAAACTGTCAAACGGTATCTTTTAAACAGATACAACAGCGACATCGTACGATCGCTTTTTGACCTGCTCGAGGTTTTCACTGCAATCAAAAAAACGATTTGCAACAAAATTTTTTGGTATCATTTAAGTTGAGCGTTGTAGTACATACAAATTTGTTAACAGGCACTTAAGTTGCTCGAAAACGTCGCTCCGCCGCTTTATTTACTATGAAATATGGTTGCTAAAAAAAAAGAAAAAAAATAGCAGCGTCTCTGAGGAATGAATTATTTATGAGCGGAGGATTTTGCATGAGCAAACGTAATAAAAATTGTCAAACAGAAGGCGCTGGCAATAAATGTCATTCACCCATTCTCAGTAAGAACATGTTAATATAATTCTCTTAAGAACCATAATTTTACGACGCATGTGCTATTTGTTGTTGCAAATAATCTTATTCGTTAAATAATACTCCTAGATATTTAGTAACAGTGCTCTGAGAAACTTTAGTTCTGAATTAGTATGGGACGATTCGCCCTCGCCAATTTGCCGTAGAACCAAATCGCCGTCAACCTGATTCACCGTCGCGTCGACCCAACTCGCCGTCGCCAGTTATTGTTTCATCTAGCTCGATGAATTTTAAAACTCTTTCTGATTGTTAAATGCTTTCTGATTTCTTCCGTTTCTTCGGTTTACACTCTCCTACTCATTGTGTATTCGAGCATGCCTTTGCCCTCGTAGTAAACCTAACCTGAAAATTAATTGGCCAATCTGATGGTGTCGTTGTTAATCCTCTGCGTCGGCGATGTCTTTTACGAGTGCCATATTTCTTATTATACTTTTACGTATATGTTTTCTTTTGTGCGCCAGGATTCCTTTCAGGTGAACGAGTTCTGAATTAGTATGGGACGATTTGCCCTCGCCAATTTGCCGTAGAACCAAATCGCCGTCAACCTAATTCACCGTCGCGTCGACCCAACTCGCCGTCGCCAGTTATTGTTTCATCTAGTTCGATGAATTTTAAAACTCTTTCTGATTGTTATATGCTTTCTGATTTCTTCCGTTTCTTCGGTTTACTCTCTTCTGCTCATTGTGCATTCGAACATGCCTTTGCCCTCGTAGTAAACCTAACCTGAAAATTAATTGGCCAATCTGATGGTGTCGTTGTTAATCCTCTGCGTCGGCGATGTCTTTTACGAGCGCCATATTTCTTATTATACTTTTATGTATATGTTTTCTTTTGTGCCCCAGGATTCCTTTCGGGTGAACGAGTTCTGAATTAGTATAGGACGATTCGCCCTCGCCAATTTGCCGTAGAGCCAATTCGCCGTCAACCTGATTCACCGTCGCGTCGACCCAACTCGCCGTCGCCAGTTATTGTTTCATCTAGCTCGATGAATTTTAAAACTCTTTCTGATTGTTATATGCTTTCTGATTTCTTCCGTTTCTTCGGTTTACACTCTTCTGCTCATTGTGTATTCGAGCGTGCCTTTTCCCTCGTAGTAAACCTAACCTGAAAATTAATTGGCCAATCTGATGGAGTCGTTGTTAATCCTCTGCGTCGGCGATGTCTTTTACGAGTGCCATATTTCTTATTATACTTTTATGTATATGTTTTCTTTTGTGCGCCAGGATTCCTTTCAGGTGAACGAGTTCTGAATTAGTATGGGACGATTCGCCCTCGCCAATTTGCCGCAGAACCAAATCGCCGTCAACCTAATTCCCCGTCGCGTCGACCCAACTCGCCGTCGCCAGTTATGGTTTTATCTAGCTCGATGGATTTTGAAACTCTTTCTGATTGTTATATGCTTTCTGATTTCTTCCGTTTCTTCGGTTTACACTCTTCTGCTCATTGTGTATTCGAGCGTGCCTTTGTCCTCGTAGTAAACCTAACCTGAAAATTAATTGGCCAATCTGATGGAGTCGTTGTTAATCCTCTGCGTCGGCGATGTCTTTTACGAGTGCCATATTTCTTATTATACTTTTATGTATATGTTTTCTTTTGTGCGCCAGGATTCCTTTCAGGTGAACGAGTTCTGAATTAGTATGGGACGATTCGCCCTCGCCAATTTGCCGCAGAACCAAATCGCCGTCAACCTAATTCCCCGTCGCGTCGACCCAACTCGCCGTCGCCAGTTATGGTTTTATCTAGCTCGATGGATTTTGAAACTCTTTCTGATTGTTATATGCTTTCTGATTTCTTCCGTTTCTTCGGTTTACACTCTTCTGCTCATTGTGTATTCGAGCGTGCCTTTGTCCTCGTAGTAAACCTAACCTGAAAATTAATTGGCCAATCTGATGGTGTCGTTGTTAATCCTCTGCGTCGGCGATGTCTTTTACGAGTGCCATATTTCTTACTACACTTTTATGAATATATTTTCTTTTGTGCGCCAGGATTCCTTTCAGGTGAACGAATTCGCCGCGGGCAGAACGTAATAAAACGCCACCATTACGTTATATTTAATCATCGCCGCAACAATAACCGTCGAATACTGCTAAAGAAGTTGATTTCTTAATTTGCAATAGTGTAAATAAAATTCATTCAACCGTACGACCATGTTAAATACTGTTTCTAAATTAAATAAGATGGGGCGAAGAAGAACAATTAAGCGAAAGCTCTGAAACAGAGCTTGAAAAGGCGTGCTTGAACGCGTTTGAATCGCCAAGTGTGAAGGAGGCTTTAAATAAAACCTGATTTATTCGTTTGAGGCCTGGTTTTCCGTCTCGGTTTGACTTTAACCTTCAGTTTATTTGCTTGTACTCCTGAACTGAAGATTAAGATGGAAAAACCGAGCCCAACTACCCACGTATTACAAGGGGTGAAGCCAAAAATTTTTTTGAATCCGGATATTTAGACGCGGCCAAATGGGCGCCGCTAGTAGGGCGCGACGATGCTAAGGCGCAAGTCCCCTACGACGCGAGTTTGTTCGGAAACTCATTATCAATTATCCCTCCCCTAATTATGTAGGTACCGCTACGGACATAAAATTTCGTACGATTCAATTTTTTGATGTAAATAAGGTTTTAACAACTTGTCAAGACTATTTAATCATTTTGAATAGCAAATTTCAAACATTTTCACATCATTTTGAATGGCAGATTTCAGATTTTAAAATTGAAATGTTTAAAATCCCAAAAGAAAAGAAAATTTCATAATAACGAATACTGTTACGTTTTCGATAGATAAGTGATTGAATGGAACGAAAGAATTTTGGCGATGTTAACGAAAGAACAGTAGTTGGCAACGTCGCATTCATACATCAGAAGGTACATATGATTGTTAAAGAAATCCACAATCATTCAACACCGTTTATACCTGTTATATTGTATAACGTTGTTCGCAATTCTGATAAGACAACTGAAATTTTAATTTTCGGATCGGATCGGATTGTCAGCTAATTCAAATTGAATTAATTAAGGCTTGGTTCATTCATCGAAAGCTTATTTTACCTGCATTCGATCCATTCACCGATTTGGATCGCTCTAAATCGATTCAAACAGCTTTTCTGCGTTCGTTTCGTGCTAGATTTAAGGTGATCCAAATCACTTCGAAGTGATCCTGCTTATTTAAAAAAATCATTTAGATCGCATAATTGCTTTGAGGTTAGAAATTAATTAAGGTGTGTAAACCTGTTCGTTTCGCTATCAACGATTACATTAATTTCACTGTTGTGAGCTGATCCGAACTGATCTAAACGAATTGAATCGACGCGACGCTACGCGTGAATCGAATGCAGCTTATAAAAGTCATGGCCTACTCCAATTAAAAATTTTGAAAATGATCTGTTATGTTAATTAAATCAAAATGATCAGCGGTACACATTACTATGTTTTCATTTTCATTTGATTTCGGAGCCCTAGTGTTTTCGCACCCTAGTGGTTTTGCGCCCTAGTGGTTAGTGTCACGCGTTCAATCAGTTGCGCCCTATCGGTCGTGTCCTACTGGTCGCGCCCTACTGTCCGTAACCGAAATTTTTTTCTCACGTATGTTTGACGCATGTCCAAACTTCGTTGTTGTTTAGTCGCCGATAAATTAAACTTGTTATTCCTCAATCTGACAGAGAACCTCATGCAATCACACTTATTTACAGTCGCCGCGATACCTCCTCGCCGACACATTATGCATAATTCGAGAGCGAGCTTTCATAAGATTGTCAGGCACGTACCTGCGGAGCGGTTGGAAGTCTCGATCAGATATTTCGCAATCGGTGGTTCGGACTCTCAGTTAGTAATATTATAAGGAATGCCGCAATCGGAACGAATGTGAATGTGAATAGGCCATTCAGCTATTTACGGACCTGCGGAGAGAGAGCGAGAGAGAGACAGAGGCGCGCCGATGCCTCAGGAAAATATGGTTTACGGCGAACAATAGCCAGCGAATAAAGTGCCCTGAGTTATTAGACAGTTATTATCACGGCGTCGTATGCGAGCAAAGCCGTGTATAATGTATACGTGCGATGATAAGAATGGCGTTCTCCGAAAATTATTTATCGTTTTGGAGAGTATCTCGAAGCGAGCACGTACGTACATGGATCGTTTGATCATGATTTTATATATAACAAGTTTATACGGACATACAGGTTGTGTCACATCACAAAGGGTGATAGGTGTGTGAGAGAGAAGGAGCGCACGTCTATCTTCTTATCGCACAGGCGAATTAAATCCGCCTCATTTCAAACACGATAACATCATCATTCCTTGTTGCTCTTGCATATGCTTTCCTCATAGCTAGATGCATGTGATACCGACAACCTGTATAGGTATGTATATAATTAGTAACCACAATCACTAAGTAGCTTTATTATTTAGAACTTAGATTTACTTGATATTGATTGTATTAAGTATGTTTTGAAGTGGAGTGTGAGCTTAGCGCTGCACTAAAAAGTCGTTATTGCTTTTCATAGACCGCTCGCTTTCATGAAAATCAAAGCACAAATAAAATAAATCATTTTCAAACGGAAATTAATTTCGTTCGGTTCGTTGCGCAAAAGGAGATGTGTTTAGATTGCTAATAATAATGTCACTGTTACGTAAGTTGAAATTAATTGCTCGTGTTATTCAATAAAACATTTATATAACTAATCTGTACGTACAACATGGATGGAAATTATATATTATAATAGTGCTTATAACTTTCTCTTCCGCCATTGTGTATCAGCTCCAATCGAAATAAATATTCAATGCGTTGTTGTTATTAAGTAATTTATGACAACGTGCGATTGATTGAGCGCAGTTTCTTCGGTTACAAACAATAGGGCGCGCGGCACTAAGGTGTGAAAACACTAGGGCACAGAACACTAGGGCGCGAAAACCCTAGGGCGCGAAATCGCTAGGGTACGAAAGCACTAGGGCGGGAAGACACTAGGGCGCCGAAATCAAGTGAAAATAAAAATAATGTGTACCTATAATTTTTATTTAATTAACATAACAGGTCATTTTTATCTTCTAATAAAAGAATTCGCAAGCATTTTGGTTTGGTTTTCTCGTTCGAAATTGATTGGATAGGGCCTGTTCGACTTATCATGACCAGGACAGTCTAGAACCGTCCTGGAGCACGCACTTTGCAAAGAAACTTGTGATTTTTTTGTAACGCGCATGCCCGTGACGGTTCTAGAACTGCCTTGCGAGCACCCGAATAACCCTTACGCAATTCAATCGGAAAATTCGACGTCGTACCCAAATCAAGTCGAGAAGTAGCAGTCAATTTTCGGGAATGTTTCACTCCGATCAATGAAAACTCGACGTTTAAAATTGATGAAACGGACAGACGTTCGTTCGCGTTTGATCGAAACGTTGCAGGAAGCTCGCTTTTAAATTCCGACGGGCCAATTACTTCGACATCTCCTCTAATGACGATGCTCCGAACGAATTCAGAAACTTCACTTTCGGAATTTTAATAAACGCGGAATATGTTTGTTTTTTTTTTTGGCCGCTCATAACTTTCTTGGAACTAATAAATCTGAAGAGTCGCGGCGGCGGCGGCGGCCGAAGATAAATTATCCTGCAATCTCACCGGCGTAAAAATCCCCGGGCTCAATTAAAACCGGCACTTGCAAACTTGTACCTATTTTGCGCCGGCCGGGGAAATATCAATTAAAATCGCTGCGGAATAGTAACAAGCATGTTGGCGGCACGTGGACGTATGCGCGTTGGATTTTATCGCCGTTTTGCTGCTTAAAATCGGATACATAGACGGCTAATAACAACACGAAATTATTTTTATGGCCTCGAATTGCAAAAGTGTACCATTGTGGTGGCAACAAGGTTACTGGTAAAGGCAATTTTGCCTTTTTTGGAACGGATCGTTATGGATCGGTCGCATTTATTACCGCCGCACTTAACAGATACCAAGAAAAAATAGCGCTTACTGCTGCAGCAATTTCAAGCGAAAAAGAATATTGGGTCAAGATTCTTTAGATTTATTTCAATTCTTAATTATTATAATATGTTGTAATTTGGCCGAGAACACGATACAGAATTATAAGGTAATACGACGGCGCATTCGGTATGGCCGCATGAACGTAGGAAATAATTTAAGCTGCGGTAGATTATGTTAGGTTATGTCATGCTCTCTTGTAAGTTGGCAGATTGTTGTGCTCTCTCACATTGATCTTACGTTCTCCTGCGCGGATCACCTATATTATTATCATGTACCGTGTGGCCCATACAATCAGAGATAATGCCCCTAAGGAGAAAAAGAGCTTTTAAAACCAAAAGGTTTTCATCATGAAGAATGGCGAACCCTTCTTGACAATCCCTATTTTCTGATTTCAGGCAAGTGTGTCGTAATTGTCCCTGGTCCGACAACGGCATGTCTACGAGCGAAAACGCTCTGAATCCTTCGCTTTCGCCCCCCGCACTACCATCACCTGGCGGAAAACTACCCCCACTAGATCCCGCGGAGAGGCTTCTGGGGAAAGGTTCGCCGTTCGCGCCGCCCAACAACGACCCCCAAAGACACTCGCAGAGCGACGATGATTCCGGCTGCGCCCTCGAGGAGTACACGTGGGTGCCGCCGGGTCTAAGGCCAGACCAAGTAAGTTTGCGATTCCACTTAAATTAAGAACAAGAAACCCAAACCAACCCCAAAAAATTATCCTCAAAGACGACCATCGCGCTCCTAAGAAGACCAGACCTAAGTAATCTGGTATTCAAAACTGAAATAAGCACCTACCCAATCTAAAAACAAACTTCAGTACTTTAGTAAAATGATGGTGAGACCAAGCAGACCAAAGTAATCTTGACCTGGTCTTCAACCAAAATAAAAACCTACCAGCTACAAGCCCCAAAGACATTTACAAACTCAATCGAGAAACAAACTTGAATACGTTAGGAAAGCGATGATAAGACCAGGTTGGCCTGGTCTTCAACCAAAATAAAATCGCCCAACTACAACCCTCGAAGCGACGATGAATCCTTGAAGGGTACACGTGGGTACTAAGAGTTCTAAGACCAAGCCAAGTAAGTAAGAGAGCAATTTAACTTAAATTAAAAAGAACATACCCAGTCCAACCCATCCCAAAGATATCCTCAAGGGCATAACGCTCCTGAAAAGACCAAACCAAAGTAATTTGGTCTTCAACTGTAATAAGTACAACAGAAACAAACTTGAAGACGTTAGGCAAAATGATGAGGAGACCAGACGAAAGGGATCATCTTACTTGACCTGGTCTTCAACTAAAATAAAACTGTCCAACTACAACCCTCGAAGACATTCAAAAAGCGACGATTAATCCTTGAAGGGTACACCACACCACGTGGGTATCAGCAAGTCTAAGACCAAACCAAGTAAGGGAGCAATTTAACTTAAATTAAGAAGAACGTACCCTGTCCAACCCAACCCCAAAATTTAACCCCCCAAAGACATTGCGCTCTTGAAAAGACCGAACCAAAGTAATCTAGGTTTCAACTGAAATAATAAGCACAACGAAAACAAAAGCAAAGCGTTGATAAGACCAAAGTAATTTTACTTAGCAAGGTCTTGAACTAAAATAAAAAAGAAACATACCCTGTCCAATATAGAAACAGCCCTTGAAGGGATTTATTGGAGAGGAATGAAATTCGAATCCAAAATCCATAATTGATTGATAAAAACAGAGAGAGATAAGACGATAACAATTCGTATTGTGCTTGACGGGACTTAGGCAAATTAAGCGATAGCTTGACCCGTCATTGATTCTCTTGAAGTGATCTAAAACGGCTTAGGCGAGCTTAAGCGATCGCCCTAACGCATTCATGTTTACGCAAAAAAGAAACTACCTAAAGCGTGGTTAAAATTACTTTAGATAGGCTTTGACTTAGGCAAAATAAACTTAGGCAAAATAGACTTCGGCGAAATAAGCGATAAAATGGCTTAGGCGATCGCCTGACGCATTCAGATTTACGCAAGAAACTACGTAAGGCCGTGGTTAAAATTATTTTAGATAGGCGTGTCTTAGGCACAATAAACGTAAGCAAAATAGACTTAGGCAAAATAAGCGACAGCCTGACGCGTCATTGATTGCACTTGAAGTTATCCAAAACGGCTTAGGCGATTGCCTGACGCATTCAGATTTACGCAAAAAAAAACTATGTAAAGCGCATTTTAGATAGGCTTTCGTCTTAGGCAAAATAGACAACAGTCTAATGCTATTAACAGATTTAGGTAATGCCTAGCAATTTGTCTCAGTTCAATGATCGCTGATATAATTATTTAAGGTCGGTTTAAGGTCGAGCTTAGGCTTACTCAAGTAATATTTACTTGATTTAGTTATGTATTGTTTTCTCCGTCGATGAATAGGCATTTATCCTAGGCAAACATTTACTCGATTCAGTAGACACATCGACAGCTACAGAACGGACGCTTTAATTGATCGTGTATCGGAACGTGGTTAAAATTATTTTAGATGGGCGTTTCTTAGGCACAATAAACGTAAGCAAAATAGACTTAGGCAAAATAAGCGATCGCCTGACGCTGATTGATTGATTATACTTGAAGTTATCCAAAACGGCTTAGGCGATCGCCTGACGCATTCAGATTTACGCAAAGAAACTATGTAAAGCGCATTTTAGATAGGCTTTCGTCTTAGGCAAAATAGGCTACAGTCTAATGCTATTAACAGATTTAGGTAATGCCTAGCAATTTGTCTCAGTTCAATTATTGCTGATATAATTATTTAAGGTCGAGCTTAGGCTTACTCAAGTAATATTTACTTGATTTTATTATGTGTTGTTCCCTCCGTTGATGAATAGGCATTTATCCTAGGCAAACATTTGCTCGATTCAGTAGATACATCGACAGGTACAGAACGGACGCTTTAATTGATCGTGTGTCGGCGGTTAAAATTATTTTAGATTTTAGACTTTCATCTTAGGCAAAATAGGCAACAGTCTAATGCTATTAATCGATTTAGGCAATACCTAATTATTTAAGATTGGTTTAAGGTCGACCTTAGGCTTACTCAGGTAATATATACTTGATTTTATTACTTGTTGTTTTCTCAGTTGATTAAGGCACTTATCTTAGGCAAACATTTGCAGGATTTAAATAGACGCATCGACAGTTACAGAACGGAATTAGCCGGTCTCGGACGTGGTTAAAATTATTTTAGATAGGCTTTCGTCTTAGGCAAAATAGGCAATAACCTATTCAAGACCTAGCTATTCGTCTTAGTGTCTCAATGATTGCTGATATTATTTAATGTCGGTTTAAGGTCGACCTTCGGCATACTCAAGTAATTACTTGATTTTATTACGTGTTGTTCTCCGAGTTGATTAAGGCACTTATCCTAGGCAAACATTTGCACGATTTAATAGACGCATCGACAGCTACGGAACGGAAGCTTTAATTGAACGTGTGCCGGAAGTGTACCGAATAAATTCGCCCCTCGTCCGCCGATCGACCTGACAAGGATGAACGGCGGCAGACGCATAATTCAGGATTGCCAACATAATGTACTGCTAATGCTGAATGCAAATACAAGCGGCGGCGGTTGTCATGTTACTGATGGCATCGCGTCCCGATCACGAACACGCCGCAAGCTCTTCCACATCAAATCACATCACATCACTACAACATCGGTGGCTCGACATCATGACCTGAAATGTCCACCACAAATCCGACAGTTTTATTCACTTCAAAACACAGGGTGAATCGTAATTGATGGAAATTATTAAACAGTAGTTGGAAGCAAAAAAGAAAATTGTTTTGGTCGATGAGAATGTATCCTTCTTTTAAATACTGGGAACCGTTCACCCTTTTCTTTTCTTTTCAACTGATGATATTTCTGTCAATGATGCTTTCACATGACAGCTGTCAATGTGAATCAGTCAACAACCAGCTAATAGTCATCAGATGTAATGCAATTTGAAAATAGGTTACCACCTGCCAGCCAGCCACCAAGAATCATCCAAGAATCACCATAATTATTTCCTTCGCTTAAAAATCCTCAGCGGATGCAGAGGATTAGATACTTCAACTTCATAATACCTCTAATAAGTTGTGAACATCGCAACGCAGACCGAAACCGGAAACCATCATCATCTCGCAATTATAGATTCAGCTGCCGCAGACTGAAGAAGAAGAGAAGAGCAAGGAGTCGTGCTCGCGTTTAATGTAAATTCAATTTTATAACAATTATTCGGTCGTAATAAGAGAGTCGTGAATGCGATGCAAATTAGAGTCGTGAGTCACTTGTTAAAAATATGAACGAGCACGTCCGTGTGGTCCACTCTTCGCTGCACAAAGCACCTAAGAAGAGAGAGGAGTCTCTTTGATACCGTGTGATTAAATAATAAAATAGCAATACGGTAGCTTTCAAGACAAGCAGAAACAAATGACAAACGGAGATTCTGAATCCAAGCACGACGTCGCGTCGTGCTTTTTCTCGTTTGCACCGTTTTATTTATGCCCCCGTCCTATCTCTATGTACTCTAATTACGCCAGTCGCTGTTGCTATTGTTTTGAAGGCACGAGACGAAAGAGAGATAACGAATGCGGTGGTGGGTGGGCTCTCTCATCCTCTCTTAATAGTGCTAATTGCAGGTGTACAGGGTGACAGGGTGGTCCAACAAATCGCTGATACAACCGTGCGTCCTTCATTTTGCAGAACAGGCACACATGACGTATTTTTATTATGATTTTCGAAGCATCGGGTGTTTCCTGTTTTATTTAAAATCAAAGCTCACGAAGTGTAGCAAGGGATTCTACGAGGTGCCGTCAAAAAGTAGAATATTTTTTGAGAGAAGTGGGGATTCACCTGCGTGACTAATTCGTCAACAGACTCGCCGACAGAATGCGTTGTTTACAGATTTTTTCCTCCGACATTGCGTTTTCACATCGATTCTCCGACATTTCCAAAGCCCGCGGGTCCTATTTTTATTTAAATATAAATCGCTTAATTAACGTCGATGATTTATAACGCCATTAAAACGAGTTGACGTCAATTAGCAGTAGGATGGATGTAAAAATGTCTTTCAAATTTTTTTCACGCGGAAATTTATCTATCAGGTTGCAAACTGAAATACATATTTATGTGTTTAAGCGTGCTTCTGTTGGATGAAGAAACGTCAACACAAAACGAAATTATTACTCTGTTTAATTTACAATGATTTATTGAAACGTGATACAGAAGAATGCCCACGTGGAAATAACATCAGTTTTGAACTGCTCGACTCGATAAGATATTTTCAGCTGGGAGTTGAACGAAAAAGTTAAAAATAGATTGTTGCAAAATGTGTATTCAAATTCTTAGAAAAGTAATTTTACGCAACAGCGATCTTTGTTTTTAAATCAAAATTAACCGAGTGCGTAACTGATGTAATTAGAATGTACAAAATCCTTACGTCTTAACCCAGCTTTAACAAACGAAGAAAAACATAATTGTGAGTAATTTCAAAATAAACTTGAACTAGCAAGACCATTTTTGTTTTGAGTCGTAAATCATTATTCACTGCAGTAAATTATTTTCACTTCCAAGATATCAACGAAAATTATATACCGGATTCGCCAGTCAAAGTAGACACATAACCTACCTACGCTACACGCCGGCAGCGAGTTTAATAAACTGTTTATCTCGCTGTTAAAGTGAACGAGCGTGTATGCCTGCTTGCATTGAAGCGTTCTGTATAACACATCATTGAAGTATTTTATTAAAAAAATCAACGTCGATGGTAGAAAAGGTGGTTAAGGTTAAATTGATGACCATCTTGTGTTTGTTGACATCACGCGCAAACCTCTCTTGTACGATCAGAAATCCTTAAAAAAAAATTTATTGAAATTCATGATAAGATCAGATTTCCTATTTTCCCAGTTTTTGTTTTAAACAAAACTTAAGATTTGTGTGTCCCTATCCCAGATTTTTTTCTCCCTCCCAACTGCTGGCATCTTCTCCTTTCGTAGTTCTTCTAATACCTTCTCGCTTTAATTTTTTTTGGTCTGGTTTCTCTACCACCTTCCAATTCTCTTCTCCTAATCTATAATCTTTTTACTCGCGAATCCCTTGACTCTAGCTTTCATCGATTGGCCTTTCCTTACCCATTCATTATTATCTCGTTCGCCATTTCTGGTTTGAAATCCCTTTGGTTATTTCTTTCCTACTCTTAATCGATCCATTGTATTTCCCTTCGCCTCCCTCCCTCCCTCCCTCCCTCCCAACTGGCATCTTCTCCTTTCGTAGTTCTTCTAATACCTTCTCGCTTTAAATTTTTTTTGGTCTGGTTTTTCTACCACTTTGCAATTCTCTTCTCCTAATCTAGAATCTTTTAGCTCGTGAATCCTTTGACTTTTTTAGCTTTCCTTCATATGTTTTTTCTTACCATTGATTATTATCTCGTTCGCCATTTCTTCCTTGATATCCCTTTGGTATTTCTTTTCTACTCTTGGTCGATCCATTGCTTCTCTCTTGTCTTGATTTTTTCTTCGATCCATTGTATTTCTCTTCGCCTGGTTTTCTTCTTAAAATTCTTCTTCCTCGCCTTTACAAGACTTTTTTTCCTGAGCATGATTGCTGCAGAATGGTGAGGAGAATCCATTACCATTGTTTATTATCTCGTTCGCCATTTCTTCTTTGATATCCCTTTGGTATTTCTTTCCTGCTCTTGATCGAGCCATTGTGTCTCTCCTCGCCCGGGTTTCTTCATAAAATTCTTCTTCCTCACCTTTACAAATCCTTTTTTCCTGAGCGTGATTGCTGCATAATGGTGAGGAGAATCCATTACCATTGTTTATTATCTCGTTCGCCATTTCTTCTTTGATATCCCTTTGGTATTTCTTTCCTGCTCTTGATCGAGCCATTGTGTCTCTCCTCGCCCGGGTTTCTTCATAAAATTCTTCTTCCTCACCTTTACAAATCCTTTTTTCCTGAGCGTGATTGCTGCAGAATGGTGAGGAGAATCCATTACCATTGTTTATTATCTCGTTCGCCATTTCTGCTTTGATAACCCTTTGGTATTTCTTTCCTGTTCTTGATCGAGCCATTGTGTCTCTCCTCGCCCGGTTTCCTTCATAAAATTCTTCGTCCTCACCTTTACAAATCCTTTTTTCCTGAGCGTTATTGCTGCAGAATGGTGAGGAGAATCCATTACCATTGATTATTATTTCGTTGGCCATTTCTTCTTTAATATCCCTTTGGTATTTCTTTCCTGCTCTTGATCGAGCCATTGTGTCTCTCCTCGCCCGGTTTCCTTCGTAAAATTCTTCTTCCTCACCTTTACAAATCCTTTTTTCCTGAGCGTGATTGCTGCAGAATGGTGAGGAGAATCCATTACCGTTGTTTATTATCTCGTTCGCCATTTCTTCTTTGATAACCTTTGGTATTTCTTTCCTGTTCTTGATCGATCCATTGTGTCTCTCCTCGCCCGGTTTTCTTCTTAAAATTCTTCTTCCCCATCTTTACAAATCTTTTTTTCATTAGCGTGATTGCTGTGGAAAGGCAAGGAGAATCCAAAAATGAAAAAAAAAGGATTTGAAGGAAACAAAACTGCGATGTCCCAATTCCTAGATATTGCGGTGATAACTGACCATTCCTAAAGCAGGAAGAGCATAGAAGAGGAAAGAATTTAACAAAATACTTGCATTTAATTACCCTAAAAGAAGAGGTAACATAAATAGGCGCCCAAGCATAACACTGCATAAATTGGCGTCCAACGTGGGGCTCGTTGGAATATAGAGGAATTTTTCTCTCGGGCAGAGAAAGAAAAACCAGGTGAAAAGTGACGGAAATCGAAAATAGAGAAAGAACAAATAGCGAGGAAACTATAACAAGAGGTGAAGAAGAAGATGTAAAAGTTGTAGAGTAAACGAAGGAAGATGAGATAAAAATGATACTTGCCGCGATAATGGAAAATTTTGCTCGGAGTAACCAAGAAATGAAAGAAGAAAGGCAAGAAGAAATAGAAAAAAGAAAAAAATAGAACAAAACAGAACACACATGAACGAAAGATTATTAAAGCAAAATAAAACAGATTTGAATGAAAAGCTAGAACAAAATAATATTGAAATGAAGGGAAAACTAGAAGAGATGAAGGAAAACAAACAGGAAATTAAAAATGAAATAAAAGAAGAGATTGCTGGTATGTATGAACAGAAATATTACATTTATTTGAAGGATATAAATCTGATTCAGGAGATTATACTCATAGAAAGAAAAATAGATGGAGAAACAAAAGAAATTCATTAAATAAAACAAGGAATACAAATTTCTTGCCCTTGCCTTACCTCATTCCTTCTTTGGTTCTTCTCGGCCGTTGTAATCTTCTTATCTTCCCGACTTTTGTAATAATATCAGCAACTAAAAACTTTGCCTACATTTTTTTCTTGAATAGATTTCCTTTGTTTCCTTTTTAAACTTCTTCTTTCGTTAGGAACACGTACGTAAATGTGACACCCTGTACGTTATTTATATTTATAAGACTATGTATATAGTTCTATAATCATTGGTACTACGCCTAAGGATGAAAATTATGTCATTTTAAATTCGCCTCTGCAATTATTTTAACTATTTCTGCATATACTTTTGGATGATTTAATTTTACTCTCTTCAGAAGATGTGATGTATGGAGAGAATGTTTCTTAACACCCTGTATTAAACAACAATAAACTATATACTTAGATTAGATGGCAGGTACTGGCTGGTTTTGACTTAAAAAAAAAGTATTTCATAGGTGCATTACCTACAACGTATTTAGTTTTTATTAAACAGGACAAAAAGACAAGAACTGTAATCCACCTAAAGAGGGTAATTTAATATTCCACTTAGGCCGTCACAGACTGTAAACTTCCCGTAGTACCCGATATCTTTCATGACAGAACTGCTTTTGTTCGTGCCGTCCGCTTCATTCGATACCTTTCAGCAAAGCGTGCGGTTTCGGTCCTGTAAAGGCGCGTACAGACTTGAGGGGCCGAAGGCAAATTGGGACAAGCCGAGAACTCGCAGTTCAAGCTTCAATGCCGGGCTCAACATAAAAACCCTTCGAACTTATTTGTACGATGCCTTCGAAACGAATCCGTTCACCACAACAGGGCGGTGGCCTTAAGGTTCACTTTCGATCCATTTTCTTGCGATGCGAAAGGCATTACACACCGACGACTTCGAACACCTGAGGCAACGGCGAACTCTTCCTTGCAAGAGAACGATTCGCGTTCGCCCTCAAGTGTGTACGCAGCTTAAAAACGAATCCTTCGTCGACTGTGACGCATAAAACCGCAAACTCAGAGTCGGGTATTAAATGTCGGCAACTCTCGCCGTTGTTGCAACTTTGATGCAAATTGTTTACATTCTTATACGCCGAGATTTATTCTTCCAAGTCCAGGTTGAGATGTGTTTCCTCGACGGCGGAACGCTCCGTAACGGCGAATGCCTCTCTTTTTATATGTATACGCGACGAATTTTGTTGACGGAATTACTCGAGCGATAAATATTTCTGAGCGAACAAATGTTCAACGACACGTTTAATTAAGCATTCGAGTTTCGTACACAAAGTAATAAGACTTGGTTAAAAATGCAAGCAGATTATTGTATTGTCACGAATTGATATAATGCGCCTCCACCGTGTCACGGATTTTTATAATACGCCTCCACCATGTCACGAATTGATATAATAGTTGTGATTAATGAACGAGCGCTTTATTTGTTTTGAAAAATACGAGCTGCTGGTTCAGCATTTCAAGTAAGTTCAACAACTTGAATTTCTCTTATCAGCATGGAATCCCCTCATTTAAAATAATAAAAAACAACAAGAGAAAATCGAAACGAAGGCGATATTATATATATTATATATAGAATTCGGCACACGTTTCCAGAATTGCATTTCAACGTTCATTCTCATTCACTTCATAAATTTCTACTAGACTCAAGTATAATACTGATTGATGACTGGGAGTATGTACGATTGAACCGTCATTCACTCGAAAACTCTTTTATAATACGTTATTTAAATGCAAGTACACATTTGAAGAAGAAGAAGAAGAAGAAAAAAAAACAAGGCAAATGTATTCCACCGACAAACCAGTGGCGTTCCATGCATAATAAATATCCCCAGCGCACTTCTCTCGGATTAAAAGAATCCCGATTAACATTAAATGCGGCCGGCCACAATAAAAGGTAATAATTTCCTTCTTCTCGATACACTCTCGTTTAATATAATTGCAAGTATCCTTATAGAGCGGAGCGTGCACCCGCGCCGTTCTATTCGATTTACTTTTACTCGTAATCGTATCGCCGGAATTAAAAAAAAAAAGAAAATTCCCCGGGATAACTTAATGACGTGAAATTATATCGTAATTATTTCATTAAGCAACGCTAATGAGCGTTTTCGAAATAAAAATCCGAATAGCCTCTCCGCCGCTGCAGCAATGTGGAACAGTAAACGCGTTTTACTTTACAATGATAAAATGATCGCCGACGGGGATTATTTTAATTGATACGTTCGGTGAGATAGGGAACGATTTAATAATGTTTTGACGCAATCTATAATGTGTGCAGGGGAAACTGCTTTCGATAATTTTATTTTATTCATCTTGTACAGATTCGATTTCGATTTATTTATGTGCTACAGTATCTTGTGCAGCATCACAAAGCGAAAGCTAAAATAAATAATAAAACCCTCGAGCACTTAACAAAATATTAGAATTCTAAATTCGTTTTTTACTTTTTGTTTGTGTGCACAAAATTCACCGCGTGTATATTTGGTTTAAATTGAAAAAATTGTTTAGTTAGCATTTCGCAAGTACTGGTCGGCTTAATTGCTGCGGAAATTGTCTAGCATGAATTACCGACGTTTGCTTTGCTTGCATATCAAAGTCCTTTTCGGTGGTCTTTTTGGAACGTAAGCAACATTAACGTTTTTATTTTGACGATTTTCTAAAAAAAAAATTTAATAACGCTGAGTATTTATTTATTTATTATTTTTTATTGTTCTCGTTTTATTTTCTTTTTTCTTTTTAGTTTGCTTTTAGAGAAGGCGTTGCGATCTTCTTTTGTTTTTCGATCGCATTTGCAAACCGTTTGTTTCGCTTTTTTCCGTTTATTTCTTCCCGCGTTCGCACGTTCCTCGTTTCTGTTCTTTTTTTATTTGGGGATTTTTTTTAAATATATATTTTTTTGTTTAATTTTGTTTTTTCCCTTACGCTCAGATGGAGAAACGTCAGTGTTCTTTTGTTTTTTGAAGAATTATATGATTCGTCGTGTTTACGTTTTGTTTTCTTTTGCTTCTTGTGGATTTTTTTGTCTTTCTTTTTTTATTCCGGTTTTGCTTTGTCTTAAATTTTCCTGCGTTCGGTTGGACAAGGGACGATCGTCTTTTGTCTTTTTCTTTTCTTTGTTTTGTGATTCTTTTTTTCTTTTCGGCGTTCTGCGCGGTTTCTTTTCTCTTTAGTGATTTTTTTTTCTTTTCTTTTTTGTAATTCCTTTTCTTTTCGCTTTGCGCAGTTTCTTTTACTTTATGTCATGATTTTTTTAAATTTTCTTGCAATCAACTGGAGAAACGACGTTCTTCTTTTGTTTTTGAAGAATTACGTTATTTATTTTGTCGAATTGTTTATTTTTTTTTAAATAACGCTGAGTGGTCGGAAGAAGTTTCTTCTTTTATTTTTTATTGTTCTTGTTTTTTTTAGTTTGCTTTAAGAGAAAGCGTTGCGATCTCCTTTTGTTTTTGAATCGCATTTGCAAACCGTTTGTTCCGCTTTGCTTTTGTTTCTTCCCATGTTCGCTCGTTCTTCGTTTCGCTTTTCTTTTGCTCGTTTTCACTTGGCAATTTTTTTTTAATAATTTTCTTATTTAATTCTGTTGCTTCTCTTAATTTTCTTCTTACGCTCAACTGGAGAAACGATATTCTTTTGTTGTTTTTGTAGAATTATACACTTATATTTTGTTTTTCTTTTGTTTCTTCTTGTGGATTTTTTTTGGCATTTCGTGCAGTTTCTTCTTCCGGTTTAGTATCGTTTTAATTTTGTTATTTTCTTATATTCCGTTGCACAAGATCAATTGAAAACATCGATATTCTTTTGTTTTCTAAAAGAATTATATAATTTGTCGTATCTTTGTTTTGTTTTTCTTTTTTTTTTCTTCTTCCGGTTTCGTTTTTTTTTCTTTAATCGGCGATCATCTTTTGTTTCTTTCTCTTTCCTTTTTGTGATTTTTTTTCTTTTCGGCGTTTCACTTAATTTCTTTTAGTGTATATTATGTTTTCTTTTAAATTGTCTTGCGATCAAGTGAAGAAACGTCGTTCTTCTTTTGTTTTCGAAAAGTCACATTAGTCGTCACATTTCCGTCTTGTTTATTCTGCTTTCTTTTGTTTATTTTTGTGAATTTGGATCGTGGGGGAAAGGAGAGGTTACATGCAGTTACTGTTACTTTTAGTTGATTTTCATTTCATTTGATTTCTTCTTTCGTTTTCAAAGAAATACATTAATCGCAATGTTTATTTTGTTTTTCTTTTGTTCGTTTCTGAGGATTTGAGGGGTGCGGGGAAACGTTACGTGCAGTTACCGTTACTCTTGCTTTTAGTAGTTTATGTTGATTATTTAAATTTTCTTTACACTCCACTAGGGTGTATCCTCGATCTTCTTTTGTTTTCAGACATTTCTGCGTTATTCGTTTCGCTTTTCTTTTGTTTCTTTTGCTGTTATTTTCCTTGGATCTTCTTACACTTACTTGAAGAACCGTCGATTTTTTTTTTGTTTTTGAAGAATTACTTTTTTCGTGACATTTTTGAGTTAGTCTTCCTTTTTGTGGGTTTTTTTGACGTTTGGTGCAGTTTCTTCTTTCAGTTCACATTGCTGTTGTTTTTTTTTTCAATTATTTTCTTACACTTGATTGCATTGTTTGGAAAATAAAAAAAAAGAACCGGTCCGCTCCTTTTTGCAATCCTTAGCGAAACAAATAGGTTAAACTACGACGTCCTGCGATCGCTTTTCGACCTGACATTGCTACGCTTTTCTGCTGACGAAGCCCCAAATAGAGCTGAAACAGCTGTACAGAGAATACTCGGGGGATCCGTTGCAATCAGAAATGATTTGCAACAGTATTTTTTAAAAACTTAAAGAAACTGTTGATGAATCATTATCAGAGAGTGGAATTTTTACGGGATTCCAACGGCAACATTTAGTGCGTTACCATAGTAAGGGCACATAAATTTTGTTTTCCATTTGCTTTGCGACTTAGCTTAGTTCACCCTAGATTTATGGCCGGTTACACCAATGTTTTAAGCAAAGCTTAAATTTAAGTTGTGTTTAGAATATGACGTTTTGAGCGAGTTCAGCAAAATATAACACACATTCTGATTGATACTTAAATGTGTCAAGTAGGTGTCAGTCAGAATGTTATTGACATTACACTCACCAAACATAAATGTCATTATCTAAACCTGACTTAAACTTAAGCTCTGCTTAAAATATTGGTGCAACCGGACGTTAGTGTAGTTAGCATTATACACAATTATTTTCTTTTACTAGCGATTTGTGTGTTTTATGACCTCATGTTCTTTGCTCTCTAAGGCCCGGTTTCACCATCACAGTTTAACTTTAAGCTCCGTTTTATTCCTATAGAAACAATTATCCTTGCAATTGTTACCATAGGAATAAAGCGAAGTTTAAAGTTAAACTGTGATGGTGAAATCGGGCCTAAGACTGTAATAATGATTATTATTATTATTAAATACCCAAGTACATTTATATGGTGACTCTTTCGGCCGTTGAATCCCGTAAAAATTCCTCTCTCTGGTCATTATTATAGACACATCGGTTAGTTGTTCCGCTGGATCGGGGACAATAAAACAGAGACGATATACAGACCGACGCAGACGTACAAAATAATTTCCCACCCTCTTTAATATATTTTTGTTTTGTGTTTATTGTATGTACAGGGCCGCACCCAAACTCAAACATAAACTTGAGAGCTCCAATTTGAATTTTTCACGTCCGTCGGCGCGAAGGCGCGCGCGTATTTATTCATGGCGTTATTCGGTCTTAATAAAGCGCACCTGTAAAAAGTCAGGTGCAGCAACAGGTAGAGTCGCACAGAGAAAAACTCGCCCTCCCTTCTTGCTCACTCAATGGTAACATTCTGCTCGATGGTTGGCGTTTTATAGCGTCGTCAACAGGTGTGAATGCCGTTACACTGAAAGGGCTCTCCCCGATGGGGTATACATAAATATCCTTTGCGCCTGCAAAGAAAAAATTCATGGATTATATTTATGCCTCCCCGCGCTCACCCGCACCCCCGCCCCCAATAGAAGAGTACATTTCTGCTTTTAATTTTATGTAAATACTTAATTATCATCAATTATTGTAATAATAATAAAGTATAGTAGCCTTATTAAAAAAAAGTGTTGGCCCTCCTAGCCATAGAAATCAATTTAAAATGGGAAGACTATACGTATTATGTAATCGAATGTCGTAAATGGAGATTACTAACATCCTACTTCCTAATGGTTTCACAGAACGTTCCACGTCAAAAGGGGAAAATAAATACAAAGACATAAAGTCGATTTAATTAAAGACACGATTTTCCTCCCCTCCTCCAACCTGTCTGTTTGGGTTGGGCGGCGGCGTCGCGTCGTCCATTTCTAATCCAAGGAATTATAGTTATGGACGCCGACGTGAGGGAAGGTCCGTTTATGACGTCATAAATCAGTGTTTATCAATTTCGGCCTGGCCCGGCGACTGGCCACATGCCAGCAAACTTATGGCCCTTACGGGGGGGCGGCAGCGCGCTTATTGCTTTATTTATTTTTTCCTGTGCTAATGGAATAAAATGGAAACGGTGAAGATGTGGCGTTGTGAAGCAAGTAGTGGGTGAGGAGGATAATAAAATTTTTATATGAAGGTCGACGGGCGGCGACGGTTTCATGATGTGATAATAAGATTTTTATTAGTGCTTTTAGTGCTGCATGTATGTACTTCAGTCAAATACAAAATAAAATAAAAAAATCGAACTAAAAGCTCTGATTATTGTTACGGTAATTTAGGGTTTAGGAGCATAGTCAGAGTTATATACAATAAAAATACATTTATTATAAATAAACTACACAGGCGGAGGTTTTTATTTATGGGTTTAACAACTGGGCTCTTGCAATGTGTACCTTTAAGTATTTAAATGTATTACGACTTTTGAGAGGGAGGAACCTATCTTATCTTAATCTGATTCGTTCGGATCAAGGCTTCCCCCCCGCCCCCTTTCATCTAATATTTGCGCACGGCACGAAACTCCACGCGGTTCTGCCGGCATCTGTTCCAGATCATCTCGCATCACTTATTTTATTTGCAAGCAATTCTCGGAATATAATTTTCACTCACCATATTTTTCTATCGCGTGCACTATAGTAGATTCAACAAGAAAAGAAGGAGAGGAATGATAAAATCCAAGTGCGGTGATCGACCAAAGATTGAGTGCGACGAAAGAGAAGCGGCAGAAAATGGGTGGCCAAAAAAAAACTGCCAGATTATATGAAGAAGGACAAAGCAAGAGAGTTGTCTATCACCGACTTACTGTTAGATACCAAACGAAGAGTCAGAGATACTGCAACTGAATTTACGACATTAATAATTAATGTTACGGTCGTAATTTTTTACAATCGCGACTGTTCTTGAAACTAACCGCGAAAATGCGGTAGACAAAACAATTTTGAATGCCAAGAGCAATGAACAGTGAACAATAAGTAATAATTGCGTTTAATTTACACTTGTGTTGGCCTAACATAACTAAAACGAAATTATCAAGTTAAACCGTAGATTATTGAGCACAGAGGAAACCTAAATCTTTTCTGCTTGACCAACTCAATGCGATTTCCTCGTCGGCCATCGTTTTTACGTTTACGTTACGCGTGCGTCCTTAATAAACTTTTGATAAACTAAAACTTTAATGGAACAATGCTAACCTGACATCAATCAAATCTCCATCCAGCATTTGATGTCGGTGTTAAATTGAGTTGTGTGACGTTTAGTAACTTCAGATTTAGGATCAGTTTACACCGCCCAATCATTGTATTTGTCAAAGTGTACCAGTTTTCAAAGACCGCAACTGTACATCCCTTTTTCCTGCGTTTATTTAATCTTACCTTCAGCATCGGCGTTTAAAAACGACAAACGTGATGTACAAGAGTCTTTCAATTCAAAATTCTGCTCTGCACGAAAGAATCAATTTAAACCGTAGGTTATTGAGCACAGAGGAAACCTTAATCTTTTCTACTTTACCAACTCAATCCGATTTCCTCGTCGGCAATCATTTTTACGTTTACGTTACGCGTGCGTCCTTAATAAACTTTTGATAAACTAAAACTTTAATGGAACAATGTTAACCTGACATCAATCAAACCTCCATCCAGCATTTGAAGTCGGTGTTAAATTGAGTTGAGTGACGTTTAGTAACTTTAGATTTAGGATGAGTTTACACCGCCGAATCATTGTGTTTGTCAAAGTGTACTAGTTTTCAATGACCGCAACTGTACATCTCTTTTTCCTGCGTTCATTTAATCTTACCCCCTGCATCGGCGTTTAAAAACGACAAACGCGATATACAAGGGTCTTTCAATTCAAAATGCTGCTCTGCACGAAAGAATCAAGTTAAACCGTAGGTTATTGAGCACAGAGGAAACCTTAATCTTTTCTACTTCACCAACTCAATCCGATTTCCTCGTCGGCCATCATTTTTACGTTTAAGTTACGCGTGCGTCCTTAATAAACTTTTGATAAACTAAAACTTTAATGGAACAATATTAAGCTGACATCAATAAAACCTCCATCCAGCATTTGATGTCGGTGTTACATTGAGTTGTGTGACGTTTAGTAACTTCAGATTTAGGATCAGTTTACACCGCCCAATCATTGTATTTGTCAAAGTGTACCAGTTTTCAAAGACCGCAACTGTACATCCCTTTTTCCTGCATTCATTAAATCTTACCCCCCTGCATCGGCGTTTAAAAACGACAAACGTGATGTACAAGGGTCTTTCAATTCAAAATGCTGCTCTGCACGAAAGAATCAAGTTAAACCGTAGGTTATTGAGCACAGAGGAAACCTTAATCTTTTCTACTTTACCAACTCAATCCGATTTCCTCTTCGGCCATCATTTTTATGTTTACGTTACGCGGCGTCCTTAATAAACTTGTGATAAACTAAAACTTTAATAGGACAATGTTAACCTGACATCAATCAAACCTCCGAATCCGACATTTGATGTCGGTGTTAAATTGAGTTGTATGACGTTTAGTAACTTCAGATATAGGATCAGTTTACACCGCCGAATTATTGTGTTTGTTAAAGTGTACTAGTTTTCAAAGACCGCAACTGTACATCCCTTTTTCCTGCGTTCATTTAATCTTACCCCCCCTTCATCGGCGTTTAAAAACGACAAACGTGATGTACAAGGGTTTTTCTATTCAAAATGCTGCTCTGCACGAAAGAACCTGCCAGATAGAGAGACCATTTGCCTAATGCAATTTTGATAATGGCTCATTCTTTATCCATCGCAACGCGCCCCTGCCCAGTTAATAAAAAAAAGTGTACCACTGCATAAAACATGCATTAGGGTTAATGTTAATGTGGTGAGCCGCATTAAAACGCGATTGAGTTATCGTCCAATTAGTAAGTAGGTATTATATCGATTACTTATCGCTCCTGTTTGTTTATTTGACGTCCTGCGATTATTCGTAATTGCGCCCTCGAGAACGAACGCCTTGAATTAATTAATCGGTTGGTGGAAACGGACGGGTATTAATTTTTCTGAGCATCTCGAACATGTTAATTTCAATGGTGATGATTTGCTCCTACCTTACAAAAAAGGAAAGGATTTCATTTTATTTAATCACCCTGCAGACAGACGTAAGTACGTTAATCTTCATAATATACCTATTTATTATTTATTATAAACAGGAATAACACGTGTAAATAATAATAGTAGTAAGAAGAAAAAATTAATTACTTGGTAAGGAGTGATTAAAGGCGAGTTTCATTCCCCTTAGGCCCGGTTTTTCAATCACAGGTTATCCCTAACTCTCGGTTTATTTCCATGGTAACAAGTACGAAGACAATTATTTTCATGGCAATAAACTGAAGGTTAAAGTTAACTTGTGATTGAGAAACCGGGCCTTAGGAATACATATAAACTGGACCCCTCTCTTTGTGAACCACAAACGCACTTTGACTCCGGCAGCATATAATATGTAGGGTCCTCTTTAACTTTGCCAAACATCGCAAGCACGTTTGACGACCCTCACATTTAACGCGTGGAGATGGTGAGGAATTTTATTATTTTCGTAACAATAAACCAATATTTATTTACAACGAGGTGTCTCTCATTTAAGAGACGAGACGTCTTAAGTAAACAGTTTTAAAGAGGAGTGTCAACATCACTCGAACCGTGCACGCAGAGTCAAGAGCGGCCTCACGTGTTGTTTGGTCCTTCACTACCATCAACCACCAACTTGTGCCTCCTCCTCCTCTGCCAAGAATGTAATTGACGAAAATTATTTGAAATTGCTGGCGAGTTCAAAGTCGTTTTCGGGTCCCCTGCTGCACACCACTCGCCGAGAACAACGTGCAAGTCATTAATTAAATTAAAAGTTTTGATCTGACTGCTGCTGCGCCTCACCTCTCGGCGAGCAAGGTTTCTTGCTTTGTTCATCATGATTGTCCTGCAGAAATTAACAAAGCAAAAATTTCTATTAAAAAAAAAAAAAACAACTTTATTCTAAATAAACCCTGCAATTTCTATATTCAGTAAAACCGCTGACAAAGGTATAATTGAGCTGAGATTTAAAACCTTATTTTACACTTTGAAAATCCACATAAATTCCAGCAACAAAGTGTACAGAGCTGCAGGATTAAAATTACGTAAAAATTTGGATAATTACTAGCGACCGGAATCTCATTTGTCGACGTAAGCGTTTACGCACTGTAAAGAATTAGCGCGGAAACCAATGGAGGTCAGAGCTGTCATCAAATAATTTCGAATAGGATTATGGTATACAATACGAACGAAAAAAATAGAAAATAGTTTTGCCTCTCTTTCACAAATAATAACAAATCACTCGTTCTGTTTCTAATGACGTCAAAATATGTCATTCCGACCGCTGGTAATCAGGAAGTAAAAGCGTCTTCCGTTATGAAATATAAAATTCTTCGCCCTGTCGAATTCTCCCCCAAAACCAAAAGGAATTATCAATTTGAATTGATTCTTAAATTTTCTGCTTCCGTAATTTGGTGTGTTTATTTTTAATATTTTTAATATTTTTATTTTAGTTTTAATAAATTTTTACTTGGATTTTACACAATTAAGTTCAGTTCAGTTGGTTGGAGCTTCATTTTTAAATTGTACTTTGTTTTAAAATGATTTTCTTGCTTTCATTTTTCGAGTTTTTAAATTTTGATCTTTGTTTTAAAATGATCTTTTTGTTTTCATTTTTGGAATTGTAAAAATTTCTTCGTTGCTAGCTTGGATTTATCTACAGGTAGATCGAGCCTCCAGTTTTCGTTAATAAAAAAAAAAAAAAAACAGTTTCAATTCTTTTATTTTTAATTTCTTGGTCGAATTGGTCGGGGTTGGTTCGCCCTTGTGATTGATTTATTTTTATTTGAATTTTTTCTTTCCTGGGTCGGGTTGACCTTCACATTACTCGAGTTTTTTAATCGAGTTTTTTTTTTCTCCTTGAGTTGAATAAAATTTGGTTTTGTGTTTGGTTGGATTGACCTTGAAGTTTGTCTTGGACTCAATATTTCTTTAAATTAATTGTTTTATTTTCGTTTTTTAAGTATTTTAGTTTTTTTGCTTGTGTTTCGTAAAGTTCCGCTGGGCTGACTTGACCTTGAGGCCGGTAGCACCTCCATCTTGACTGATTACTAATTTGTAACTTTTTTATTCATTTTTCTAATTTTTATCGGATCGACCTTAAGGTGGGTCGGGCCTAATTCTCATCGATTAAGAAAAAGAAACAGTTTTGATTCTTTTCTTCTTGCTTGTCTTGGGTTGAAGTGACCTTGAAATCGCTTGAAATCCTGTTTTTTATTTTTTAGATTTTTTTTTGCTTGTGTGAGGTTGAACTTAATTTTAATCGAATTTCAGTAAAAGAAAATTTGTTTTATTTTTTGTTTGGTCTAGGATGCCCTTGAAATGGTCTTTTCCGTTTAGTTCTCCCGTTTTTCGCTCGAGTTGGGCTGGCTTGACCTTGGGACTGGTTGGGGCTTATTTTTAATCGATTACGTTGACCTTGAAATCGTTTCTTTTGATTTTATTTATTAGCTTTATTTTTATTTATTTAAATTTAATCGAATTTAAGTTAAAGAAAAAAAGTTTTTTTTTTGTTTGGTTTAGGATGACCTTGAGATGGTCTCTTCCTTTTAGTTCTCCCGTTTTTCGCTCGAGTTGGGCTGGCTTGACCTTGGGACTGGTTGGGGCTTAATTTTAATCGATTACGTTGACCTTGAAATCGCTTCTTTTATTTTTATTTATTAAATTTATTTTTATTTATTTAAATTTAATCGAATTTAAGTTAAATAAAAAATGTTTTATTTTTTGTTTGGTTTGGGATGACCTTGAGATGATCTCTTCCTTTTAGTTCTCCCGTTTTTCGCTTGAGTTGGGTTGGCTTGACCTTGGGACTGGTTGGGGCTTAATTTTAATTGAACACAAAAAACGATTTCAAGGTCAATACCTTGAAATCGTTTTTTGTTTTTATTTATTAGGTTCTTTTGCTTGCGTGGAGTCAAACTTAATTTTAATCGAATTTAAGTTTAAAAAAATTGTTTTATTATTTGTTTGGTTTGGGATGACCTTGAGATGGTCTCTTCCTTTTAGTTCTCCCGTTTTTCGCTTGAGTTGGGCTGGGTTGACTTTGGGACTGGTTTGGGCTGAATTTTAATTGATTGCATTGACCTTGAAATCGCTTCTTTTGTTTTTGTTTATTAGGTTTATTTTTATTTATTTAAATTTAATCGAATTTAAGTTAAAGAAAAAATGTTTTATTTTTTGTTTGGTTTGGGATGACCTTGAGATGATCTTTTCCTTTTAGTTCTCCCGTGTTTCGCTTCAGTTGTTTTTTATTTTTTTAGGTTTTTTTGCTTGTATGGGGTTGAACTTAATTTTAATCGAGTTGAAGTAAAGAAAAACTTTGCTTGGGTTAGGATGACCTTGAGACAGTAATTTCTTTTTAGTTCTCTCAGTTTTTTGCTTGAGTTGCACTGGGTTGACCTTGGTGACTGGTTGGAGCTTAATTTTAATTGATTGAATTTACCTCTTGAAGTCGCTTTTTATTGTTTTTATCTTTTTAGGTTATTTTCGCTTGTATGGGGTTGAACTTAATCGAGTTGAAGTTAAAAATTGTTTGCTCGGTTTGGAATGACCTTGAGATAGTCTTTTCTTCTTAATTCTCCCATTTTTTGCTCGAGTTGGGTTGAATTGCCCTTGGGACTGATCGGGGCTTAATTTTAATTGATTGCTAATTTGTAAAAAGTAAAAGAAAAAATTGGCTTCAATTTTGCTCAAGTTGAATTGACCTTGAAGTGGGCGGACCTATGTGATTCTCCTTGATTAAAAAAAATATAGTTCCGATTTTTTTTCTCTTGCATCGGTTAGGTTGTATTGACATCGTTTTTTCTTCTTCTTCATTTATAGATTCTTTTTGCTTGTGTGGGAATTGAACTTAATTTTAATTCAATTGAAGTTCAATTTTTTTGATTTATTTTTTGCTCGAGTTGAAATGACCTTGAGATAATCTTTCTTTATCTTTTTAGTTTTCTAGTTGTTCCACTTTTTGCTTGACAGACTTGACAAACATTCAACGTTCTCCCATTTTTCGCTCGAGTTGAGTTGGGTTGACCTTGAGACCGGTTTAGACTTCATTTTAAACTTGATTGTTAATTTGTAGACAAAAATTGGTTTCAGTTTTGCCCAAGTTGGATCGACCATGAAGTGGGCGGAACTATTTAATTCTCCTTGATTAAAAAAAATATATAGTTCCGATTTCTTTCTCTCTTGCTTCGGTTAGATTGTATTGACATCGTTTTTTTTTCTTCTTTATTTATCGATTTTCTTTACTTGTGTGGGAATTGAACTTAATTTTAATTGAATTGAAGTTCAATTTTTTTAAATATTTTTTGCTTGAATTAAGATGACCTTGAGATAATATTTCTTTTTCTTTTTAGTTTTCTAGTTGTTCCACTTTTTGCTTGACAAACTTGACATACATGTATCAAGTACATATCATGGATCACGTAAATAAACGTATTTATAGGGAATCTGGAGGAGGATCTTTTGTGTTGTATTACACTATTAAAAATGCATTACATAACAGTGAGTCTTAGTGAGAGTATTAATATGTTCATTTACTCTTATAAAGGTTGCAATGTGTCGCATAATAAATAGCTTAAAAAACCTGGTGGTATTGCAGCTTTTTATAGGTTTTATAGTTGTTTATAGGCTTCTACGACATCGTTTTTCTTAGCATCCATGTTTTTATACTTCCAATTTGATAGGATGCAGCAGCCTTTGTTTTAAAGCACATAGGTATGGAATAGTCCAATTATGATTATTTTATTTAATTGTGATAAACCAGTTTTGATTACTTGGGACTTTTGTCCCAAGATTTGACTGAATAATAACATCAAAGAGATTAAAGCAAGGAGATAATCGCAGCCGTTGAAAAGCAAAACCAGCACCTTGCGTAAAAATTGTTTAAATAAAGACGTGTCGGCCGCGCCATCCATATCTAAAAATCTAAGGCTCGTTAATGTATTGCCTCGTGATTTAACAGTTATGCAAATTAGGTTTATAACAATGCCCCGGCGCGAGCAAGGACATGCCTCGTAATAAATTAAAAGGACGAGGACATGTGTGGTTATGCGCAATCGGGCTTCTTATAAATAATGTATCGAAAATAATGTTGTTTGCGGCCACTTCGCCTACTGGAATTTTTCGAAACGAGTTCGCCTTAAAGAGAAAAACGTTTTGCTTCACTTCCAGGTCCACCTCTACTTCTCCGCCTTGCCCGAAGACAAAGTGCCATACGTGAATTCGGTGGGTGAAAGATACCGTGTGAGGCAACTCCTACAGCAACTACCCCCTCATGACAACGAGGTCCGATATTGTCACGCGCTCAGCGATGAGGAGCGCAAGGAACTGCGGTTGTTTTCGGCGCAGCGCAAGAGGGAAGCCCTTGGAAGGGGGGCAGTTCGACAGTTACCTGCGCCAATGGCTTGCGACGCCGTAAGTACCTCGTTCATTATTAAAAAAAAAAGAACAAAAAAAAATGACTTTTGTCTCGGCTAATTAGTCTGTCTACCTCTTGCGACTGCAGTTAAACCCTCTCCTAACAATGGCAAGCAACTAAGTGCCTGCCCCCTAATGACAATTCTTTTAAGCCGCCCGCCGTTTAAAGCGAAGACTCTTCTGAAATTAATGAGGCGCACTGAATGCTCTCGGAGGGTCTCTTTGCCCATTATAACTACTGCATTAGCCTTCAAGTAAGACGAAGTAAGTACGTTAATGGCATCGAATTGCTCCATCTTTATTTTTAAGAACTGCAACTTTTATAATAATTGCGCGCGCGGCAAAATGGAAGAAGCATGTTACAATTAGCAATCATCCAAGGAAAGCACTTGGTCACTTCTTGAGCGATATGACGCCGTTACAAGCTGCACTTACGCCCCCTTTGGGCGTGCAGGCCTTGTTAGAGCTCATTAGATAACGTATATCATTCGTTAAATCCCACCGAAGCTATTAATCACCTGGCAGGTGCGCATGATAATTTGCAGTCGTAATGGAAGATGCCACTGAAATACTCATAAATCCGGCTGGACAGTTTTTTCTTTTCCTTTTGGAAAGTCACGTTTGAAAAATTATGTTCTAAATTCGCTTTTAATTTTGGGTATTTTTAGGTTTAATCGAGGAAATTGTTTTGCAAGTACGGTCATCGACGCCGGCTTAATTTGTTTAGCATGAATTACCCATAACTGCTTAGCTCGCGAAGCAAAGTTCTTTCCGGACGATGAAACTTATGCAGAAAAAAAAAACTAGTTTTAATTTATTTCAAGTTCGTTGTGCCATTATTCCGGACAACTCGCATTTTAGTTTAAAATCATGTTACCTTTTCGTTTCTCTTGATGACTAGCTTCTCTTGACAACTTGTTTATTTAGTTTTTCACTCCTGACGAAGCTATAAATCTATAGCATCATAATTCTGTCTGATTTCAGATTAAAGAAACCTTAATTTGTCTAGCATGAATTGCCGACGATCGAAGTTCGTTTGGGTCAACAAAACATGCTCAAAATTAACGTTCCAATAGAGGGAAATCCATGCTGACAAATTAAATCCAAGTTTATTAAACTTAGACAAGATTTACAAATAATATTAAACGCATTTGGATCAGCTTGAATACAAGGAAAAAAAAGAAAAAGACGTTCAATCGGTTGTCAAAATGAAAAGAAAACTCCTAAAATGCGCTTGAATGGAACAAAACAAGCGAAACAAAAGACGATCGTCGAATTCATCAATGAATAAATAAAATTGCGTAACTCAGTAATTCAAGTCGATGTAAAATCCGACGAATTTTGTTTCACAAAAAAAAAATCCGAATCGGTGAATATTAAAGAAAAAAGACGATCAATCGACGAGATTAAAATAAAATAAAATCAACTTAAATCGAAGAGAAAGAAAAAAACAAAAGACGATCGTCGACTTCATCGATGAATAAACAAAATTGCGTAAAACTCAGTTTCACAACAAAAAAAAAATTGAATCTGTGAACATTAAAGAAAAAAGACGATCGAGGCGATCAATCGACGAAATTAAAATGTAAATTAAAATAATCTTAAGTCGAAGAGAAAGAAAAAACAAAAGACGATCGTCGAATTCATCGATGAATAAACAAAATTGCTTGAAACTCAGTTTCACAACAAAAAAAAAAATTGAATCTGTGAACATTAAAAAAAAAGACGATCGAGGCGATCAATCGACGAAATTAAAATGTAAATTAAAATAATCTTAAGTCGAAGAGAAAGAAAAAACAAAAGACGATCGTCCAATTCATCGATGAATAAACAAAATTGCTTGAAACTCAGTTTCACAACAAAAAAAAAAATTGAATCTGTGAACATTAAAAAAAAAGACGATCGAGGCGATCAGTCGACGAAATTAAAATGCAAAATAAAATAATCTTCAACAGAAGAGGAAAGAAAAAACAAAAGACAATCAATTGATTGATATCAAATCATGTCAAATAAAATCAAACCAAAAAAAATACAAATTATTATTATCTGTTAAAAAAAAGGAAGAACAAAACTAATGAAATCCACTAAAAGAAAAAAAAACTAAGGCCCATCCATTGATTACATTGAAAATTAAATAAAATAAAGTCAAATGAGCAACAAAAAATAAAAAGCGATGATAAAGTTAGGACTAAAATAAAAATTGTATAAAACTAACAATTAGTCAGAGTGAAGCATGTTGCAAGTCCACTAAGATTGCAGTGAGGATACTCTATTTCGGCCCTATTTGGGGCCTCATCAGCTCAGAAGAGTAGCTCGAGAAAGTCAGGTCGACAGAAACTCGATGGCGCGCGCCTCAAGCTGATGGAAATCAAGTTGGTTTAAAAATTGAACAAATTTTGTTATGGCTCGAAAGTTAATCCGTAAGTACTAAAGAAAAAGAACGATCAATTAATAATTTAAAAACAAAAAACGAAACAAAATAAAGTCGATTAAAACAGAAAACAAAGACAGCGATCAACCGACGCGACATGATTAAATTATAAAATTGAAATTAAGATTGAGTAAACGAGAGACGATTAATTGATAATTGAGAAATAAATTTAGGACAAATAAAATCAAACAAAAGAGAGAACGAATGATGATAAATTAATGCTTGAAAAAAAATGACAACAAAACAAATAAGACCTTCTTTTAAAAGAAACAATTCAAACAACATTGTATTCAAATTTATTTAACCCAAAAAAAAGGTATTAAGAAAAACAAAAGACGATCGATGATGGGGATATCAAACTAAAATAAAAATAAAGACAAATAGATTGTCAGAAACCTATGCAAAATTAACGTCTTAATAGAGGGAATTCCGTACTGACGAATGACACACAAGTTTAACCTATCTCTCTTTGAATCATGACGGTATTAATTAAATTTGAAAGGGGGTCGATGGAAATTCTTATTTTCTTGTAAGGACTCGATGCTTAAAACAAATCGGGAACCCTTAATCTAGCCCAATGACTCTGCAATAATGCTGCATTGTTGCAACGAATACTTCGACCCCATTACCTAACGAGTCCGAAGTCTTTGCTGGTTTTGTGTTTTCGTAAACAGAATACCACTTGCACATAATTTTTTTTTTTAAGTGTTGTTCTAAATTATTTCCGTTGCCCTTAAATTGTTTTTATTTCTCCTAATTTCTAACGTGACGTGAACGATTTTAAAAAGCCCTTTCTTCTTCATCCCGGGCCGAAAAGAAAATCGACCGGCTGCTGGTTTCCTCCTGAGTCGTCTGCGAAATGTAAAATTTGGATTTGCTCCTCGAGCAAAATCCTGCTTCCCACCCCCCAACCAACCAACCTCCATAAATCCATCCAAGTTTTATCCGCATTAAATTATTAAAACTTTTACACCACCATTTGAAGAATTGAATCGCATATTTCATCCTCTCCGAGCTTTGAATTCGTCTAATTTAAAAGTCGTACCTCGGCACATTCCAACCGGCTTTTACCGCTGTCATTACCAGCCGAAGTAGATCCATAAATTTCATGCAGATGCCGGAGCCCTCCTCCTCCTCCTCCTTCTCCTACACCCCAGCGAGCTTTTGGTGTTAATAAATACGTTTTTGCTGTTGGTCGCAGAACGACAGAACACAGAACAGAAGTGCTACTAGATGTGCGTTTCAGAATACGAAATCCAACGCCTTCACTTATGACTACGACCCGTGAAAGATGGGGGCTCTTAACAGCCAACCCAACCCCTCGAGGAGCGCGGAGGTGCTCGTAAATGGACTGCAGACTACGTTGTCGGCGTTCGAGAAATGGGGTTTAATAAAATATCCGGAGGCGACCGGTTCAACGCGAGGCATAAATATGGCGTTAATTCAGGCCTCTATTTGAGTCGTCTATCTCTGCCTGGCCCGCGGGGATTGCGGCCGTAAATCCTGCGACCGTCCTCTTCTACCCCATCCTTGCACCATTTGCTCGCGACAGATTTATTAAGCGTATGAATTTCCCCGTGTGACAGATTTTCTGTATCAAGCAGGGATAGGATACATATACTTTTTTTTTTGCTGAATGTGCAACGCGCACCTTTTCGCTTCAGTTCTGCAAATCCTCCAGAAGAGATACACTTCACTACTTCATACGATGATTTATCGTTTCGATTAGCATTACATGAATAATAATAATAAAATTGCAAGTTAACTGCAATTTAAGCAATTTAATAATTAATTCGATTTCAAAAACGCATTGAGTAACAAACCAACTCATTCTTTTACCCTTATCTAATGTATGCGTTCAAACAGGCGTTGGCATGGTAGGGATGGTATATCCCCTTTCGTCGCAATGTTAGTTGCGTGCTAATCACAACAACCAATGCGACACGAACATTTTTGTGACTTCCATGAGATCGCACTTATTTGTTAATGGATTGATTCAGACTGTCGGTCGAGTCGAAGAGAAGGGATACTACGAGCTGGCTCTTTTCGGATTTATATGCCCACGTTTGCGTTAGAACAACGGCATTTTGAGTTACTACATTCGTTTATTATGTATGATGTAACTATACTGGATGGTCAATGTCAACTGTCCTGAGTTGGCAATACTTAATTTAAGGTGGCATGACTGAATAATTGCCCTGTTACCATATGCAATGTCCGCACCCAAATGTATGTACTTAACATATGCAAAACCCGATTTTCTGGGACCCTCTCAGCCACATGAGTAAAATAAAAGCGGTCACCACAACGTGTCCAAGACAACTCAGAAAGAGCCCCCCTCAAATTTCAACTCCCTAACTTGTCCCGAAAACTGAAAACAACAAATTCTTCCCCCTCCCCTATTATTGGCGCGTTTTACTTTACCAAAAAATTATTTCTGAAATTTGAAAATGAGTTAGTTTTAAATGAAAAAAATCGAGTTACATTATTCCGATGATAATTTTTTCAAAAATTAAAAAATAACCGAATTTTCGCCCCTCTCCGGGCCCCCCGATAAAAAGAAGCGCGATTTCTTCTCACCGACGCATTCTCGGGGGCCTTCTTAAAACGTCTGCAAAATTTCAATCTTCGAAGTCGTCGCGTGTTTTACTGAACCAAAAAATTATTTTCGAAATTTGAAAATGAGTCAGTTTTAAATTAAAAAAATCGAGTTACATTTTTCCGACGATAATTTTTCCAAAAATTAAAAAATGACCGAATTTTCGCCTCCCTCCGGGCCCCCCGATAAAAATAAGCGCGTTTTTTTCTCACCGACGCATTTTCTGGGGCCTTAAAAACACCTTACCACGAAAGGCGTGTTTTATTTTAAAAAACCTTGAAATTTAATTAAATTTTATTTAACCAAAAAATTATTTTTTAAATCTGAAAACGAGTCAGTTTTAAATGAAAAAAATCAAGCTTCATTATTCCGACGATAATTTTTTGAAAAATTAAAATATGATCAAATTTTCGCCCCCCCTCCGGACCCCCCGATAAAAATAGGTGGGATTTTTTCTCACCGACGCATTCTCGAGGGCCTTCGTAAAACGTCAGCAAAATTTCAATCTTCGAAGTCGTCGCGAAATCGCCCAAATCGCCCTTAAAGAAGAGCGAGTTTTATTTTTAAAAAACCTTGAAATTTTATTTTATTTTATTTAACCAAAAAATTATTTTTGAAATTTGAAAAAGAGTCAGTTTTAAATGAAAAAAATCAAGCTACATTATTCCGAGGATAATTTTTCCAAAAATTAATAAATGACCGAGTTTTCGCCCCCCTCCGGCCCCCCCGATAAAAATAAGCGCGATTTTTTCTCACCGACGCATTCTCGAGGGCCTTCGTAAAACGTCTGCAAAATTTCAATCTTCGAAGTCGTCGCGGAATCGCCCAAATCGCCCTTAAAGAAAAGCGAGTTTTATTTTTAAAAAACCTTGAAATTTAATTTTATTTTATTTAACCAAAAAATTATTTTTGAAATTTGAAAATGAGTCAGTTTTAAATGAAAAAAATCAAGCTACATTATTCCGAGGATAATTTTTCCAAAAATTAAAAAATGACCGTGTTTTCGCCCCCCTCCGGCCCCCCCCCGATAAAAATAAGCGCGATTTTTTCTCACCGACGCATTTTCGGGGGCCTTCGTAAAACGTCTGCAAAATTTCAATCTTCGAAGTCGTCGCGAAACCGCCCCAAATCGCCCTTAAAATATCTTACTACAAAAGGCGTGTTTTACTGAACCAAAAAATTATTTTCGAAATTTGAAAATCATTCAGTTTTAAATGAAAAAAATCGAGTTACATTATTCCGACGATAATTTTTCCAAAAATTAAAAAGTGATCGAATTTTCGCCCCCCTCTGGGGCCCCCGATAAAAATAAGCACGATTTTTTCTCACTGGGGCATTTTCGGGGGCCTTCGTAAAACGTTCAATCTTCGAAGTCGTCGCGAAACCGCCCAAATCGCCCTTAAAACATCTTACCACGAAAGGCGTCTTTTATTTAACAAAACCTTGAAATTTAATTTAATTTTATTTAACCAAAAAATTATTTTCGAAATTTGAAAACGAGTCAGTTTTAAATGAAAAAAATCAAGCTTCATTATTCCGACGATAATTTTTCCAAAAATTAAAAAATTACTGAATTTTGGCCCCCCCTCCGGCCCCCCCGATAAAAATAAGCGCGATTTTTTCTCACCGACGAATTCTCGGAGGCCTTCGTAAAACGTCTGCAAAATTTCAATCTTTGAAGTCGTCGCGAAGTCGCCCAAACCGCCCTCAAAAAAATCTTACTACGAAAGGGAATTCCGTGTGACGTCACGATACGATTTACTATTTTTCTCGGAAAAAAAAGTAGGTCACAAGGTCGCCGGGGCGTTATGAATGGTAATGAATGGGCCGTTCGTCTACTGTTTCTGCGGAGTACATCGGTCCTCCGGAACAACTGGAAATTATTTAATTAAGCGTAAAAGAAGCAACAAAGGCTTTGTAAACTTAAGGAGGGCCGTTTTAATTATGATTATAGCAAAAAGATAGTCCTGGGGGTTATATTTTGAGCGAAATTTCGTTTTTTATGTTCGGGAGTTTCAGGTTAAGAAGTTGGCAGCGTTGAATTATTATGTTGACGTTCTGAGGTTATTCTGCGAAAGAAATCGGATTTATTTTATTTATTTTCGTTAAACAACTTATAATAATGATCGGGAAAGCCTCAAAAATAAGGTAAATTTCGAATTCTCTCTGAAAACCGGTATTTCGCAGGCGATTATGCAACATAACCTCACATTTTTTCTTTGGTGCGTTTGGTTTATTATTTCGCATTATTTCTTGCTTTTTGCAGTGAAAATGAGGCGTTAGGTGTTGCTAAAGTTTATTTTGAATCTTTTACTCTTTCTTGCAGGATTGATATTGGGATTGGCAGGCATTAATTTTGTACACAAGCACAGCGAGAAGGAATCAGGAATTCGTACTTGTTCTGAAGACCCTGAAGGGCTAAATGATAGTTTTTCTCTGCAAATTGGAGTAAAAACTTTGAGGAGAAAGTTTGTTAATCATAAGTATCTCTTGAACTGACAATTCGTTTTGCTGTAGTGAATTTAATTTGCTTCGCTCGTGTACTTACTTGTAAAGTGTTTGATCAGGTGAAATTTTCTTTTAGTCTTTCGTATTCTTCACCACCCCTTCCCACTGTGATACTACTTATGTGTCCCGGAAGGATTTTATATTAAAATTGCTTCAGAACTCAAGTTTCATCTTTTATGATCAACACCTTAGAGCTAGTTGTACCAAAGAAGTTCAAACCAACGTTTAACTGAATCAGGTTCAAAATAGACCAATTCATATAGAAACTTAAGGACATACGGCAGTTAATACATTCCTAAATAAAATCTGATGAGATTTTGATCTCTTTGAACCTTTGAACGTTAGTTTAAACCTCTTTGGTACAACTGGCCCTGAAGAGAATCCCCTTAAGCAGTAATCTTCTCGATATGTCTTCTTTGATGTTTTTGGACTGGGTGTCTCATCTCTTACTGCGGTCTAACCTTTGCTAAAAAAAAGAAAAATGCGAAAGAGTCACACCTTCCATATTTACAAAGGAAAACATTTTACTTTTATGAAAAGAAAATAATAAATACCGAAGTATTATTAATTTAATTAAGCTAAACTTTCACCTCAGTTCGCCCACTTTTTTTTGAAAGGAAACAAGAATGGGAATAATAAATAAATAATAAAACATATCCAATTAACTAACTCTGAGGGTGGGTTACATCAGGGATTTAAGCAATGATTAAATTTAAGCACGAGTTAGAATGTGACCCACAATACGCTGTTGTGCTTACGCCATCAATGCCCGATTTCTTCACCTCCTGATAAATTTATCTGCCAGGTAATAACCTCGGAAACTATTTTCCACGGATAATACCTGGCAGATAAATTTATCGTTCACAAGTCAATCACATTCTAACTTACGATCAAACTTAAACCTGGCATAAATCTCTTGTGCAATTCGGCCTGAGGCTATCTCCATCCTTTGTTTATTACATGAGGTTAATATAACATTGGAATACTTTGGAAGTGCTCTAGAGCAGTCAATTGAAAACGTATAATAAAATAACTTAACGAACAAAGAATTTTTTGCTTGATTTGAATCACAGAATCTGCTCCAGTCAGGGACATTTCCCGGATTTACACGCAAGCTCTTACTGAAGAAGACCTTCCTCGTCTGCTTTCAAGTAGATAAATTCAAAAACAAAAGAAGCGACATCTTCGGCGGTTCATTTTCAGAGCCCCCTCGTCCGAGGTTCCTCCGGAAATTACGAACTCCCAAACATTGAACTACTAGTTTTTTTTTCTTGTTTAGAAAAAATGATTTTATAGAAATATTTTGCTTGTTGAATACACGCATTCAATTATTACACTCTTATTTTTTTTTAGTTTGGTTATCTAAAGTCGCTTTCCCACGGTGCGATGCGACGGTGCGAGCTCGTTCCTAAAGACACGCGCACCATGGGAAGGCGACTTAATAATTTATTCCGGGCTCTGTTTCGTTTCCCTCCTCCCACGCATCCTTTTCGTTTCACTTCAGTTTACGTCATAGCAAGTATTCATCTAAAAGAAAAAAATACTCCTAATAAATTTGTTACTTATTTATTTTCTTATCCCGTTGGTTGTCGAGTGTATTCGCAATTTCTTGCTAGATGTAGGTCATCGGGTCAGTATTTGTGTATTATTACTTTACTTTTTTTGTTGTTGTTGACGTAGACCGGTTTGCCGCGCAGCTTTGCTTGAAAAATAAATTCGAGTTCGGTTGCCAATTATTTATTGTACATTGCGTTTGAGGTTAATGTCGTCGACACGTCGAACGTAGATTATCTCCGCATTCCTCTGTCGTATTTAAAAGCAGCATGTTCTGACATTTCTCCGTATTTGGCCGGGTAAACGGCGACAGCGCAAGGAATAATTGCTGTAAACTTTAGAAATTGAAAATCTGCCGAGTAGCAAATTAAAAGATTATCGCAGCAACAGTGAGTGTCCCAGTTACAAATTTGGTAACAAAATTGACAGATGTGTGACGTATGACGTAAGCGACGAGGTTATGCATTCCGAATTTTAATACTTAGTTTAAAATGAACATAAATGTAAATAATATAGAAGTAATAAAATGATTTTGACAAATTTGACATGAAATTTAAACATCTTGCCAAGTTTTATAGGGGACTTACGTTTTATGTTTAATACCAACGTATGCAAACAGGTTGTTGTTTTTTTTTTTTTATTTATGAACGATGTATACATATGCTTACTCTTGAGTATAGTTGACGAGTAAAGAAAAAGATTTCCGCTAGAACCATGCTCTTGTTCGAGTAAACGATAACATTCGAACCAAAAAGAAAAGAAGTCGCCGCCCGCAATTAGCTCGTTAAAGCCAAATTATCCCGGACAAAAACCATTTAATCTTCTTCTTCTTCTTCTTCTTGTGATCGGGGGGACGCCCGAGACCGGCGGAATTGCCTCGCATTATCCCCGGAGCTCCCGGTCGATTTAATTTGATGCGGCCGGCAAGTCTTGATTGACGTTGTTAATTAAACTTATACTAATTACGCGGGCCCGTGCGGTTTTAATAACGAGCGAGGGGAAGAAATCGTAAAACGCTTGAACGCTGATGAAAACCGGGCCCGAGGAAATTCGGAAATGAGGGGGCGGCGGGCAATCGGACCGGAAGAGTTCCGTCTTAAAAAAAAAATAATTTGATCCTTTAATTAAATTTGAAGTAGTACTCGGAGGCGGCGCGGGATTAGGAGGCCGAGATTGTGCTTTTACGTTCAGATTATATCGCTGTGAAACTTAACATTTCATAAATTAGGTAAAATCAGGGTTACCACCAGATTTTTTGCAGGCAATGTCGCCAAGTTGTTGATAAAATGTAACTAAAAAGCGCCCAGAAAACATGTTATGCTCGAAAGCAAAAAATAGTAGGCAATTACAGTTTCGTGTAATTTTTCTGTTGCCAAATTGGTGCTGTTTAAATGCGGATTCGCAGATTTTACAGAAGTCAAGTCAAATCTGAGAGCTTTCAAAATTTTTAAGCGGCGCTCGCGTGCGAAATCGCATTCAAGCAGCACCCTTTCAGAGAAATAAAAATTACAGGAAACTGTAATTGTATGCTATTTTTTGCTTTTGCGACTGTAATTTATATAAACCAAGTCATACGTTTTAAAAACTGCTTTACATTAAAAATTTGTATCAGAAAGAAACAAAAAAGAAAACTCCAAGCAAAGAAAAGATACGAAGACGGAATAACTCAGACAAAAAAACACAATAACAAATAAAATAAAACCATGCAAAATAAACAGAACCAAACCGAGAAATTAAAGCGACGCGTGCAAAATGCAAGGCGTGAAGTAAACGAAAAGAAGATCACAGCGCTGAGATGGACGCAAAACAAATGAATAAACAAAATCTATAAAAAAATCAATTATACCTAATAGAAAGGAATAAAAGAAATTGCAAGCAAAAAGAAGATGCGAATATTAAGACAGGCAAAAAGAAACACAATAACAAATCAAAAATAAGATTTGGGATGTCGAAAGTGGGAACAAAAAGAAAACAAACGAAACCTGCAAAATTGAACGAACCAAAAGAGAAAACGGGAACAAAATGCAAGGCGTGAAGTAAACAAAAGAAAAACAGAAATAAAAAGAAAGAAATGGAACAAAAGAAATTGCAAACAAAGAAAAGATAAGAATAATGAGACAGACATATGAAACACAATAACAAATAAAAAATAAGATTTAGGATGTCGAAAGCGAGAATAAAAAGAAAACAAACGAAACCTGCAAAATAAAACGAACCAAAAGAGAAAATGGGAACAAAACGCAAGACGTGAAGTGAGCAAAAGAAAAATAGAAAACAATACAGTGCGCAAAACAAAAGAAGATCGGACGCAAAACAAATGAATAACAAACAAAAAATCTATAAATAAATTTGACGTCTAAGATGAACAAAAACAATTGAATTTCCAGACGAAAAATTAAAGAAAAGTCTAGTGAAAAACAAAAGAAGACTGCGTAAAAAAGCGTCAATCAAAAAAAGTATGAAAAACAATTCGACTAAAATAAACAAAAGAAAAATACGAAAGCATAAAATGAATTTAAAAAAAAAACAGAAGTACCACGATGGGCAAAACAATGGAACTCGACGAAAGTTTTTGCAAATCAAAACAAACTCGCAGGAAAAAAAAGAACTGTAAAAACCACAGTCACCTTTGAAGTCGTATTTAAATAGTATCATTTCGGAGAAAGAAAAATTACAGGAAACTGTAATCGTCCACTATTTTTTGCTTTCGACTGCGCACACTGTTACATTTATATCAGACCTTCATTTAGTCTTGTGCACCACGTGATTTATGACGCAGGTTTGCAGCACTGCAACCAATGACGTATTGTTGATTTATTCGAAAAAATACTTGACGTAACCACAACAGCGACTTTGGTTACGTGTTACGTGCCTAATAAAATTTAACTGTACAAACAAATTAAAAAGCAATAATCTACAAGTAACTCTCCAGCACACATTAAGACTAGTCACGTGACAGCTGTCAATGTCAAGCAGTCGACAACCGGAAACTCCTTAATACACCGTTTAAAAATAAAATTCAGTGTGGCCAACCCTGATCTGACTTTCAAACAATTGCTCGGCGATTTTGAAACAAAAACGAAAAAAGTGATTTTCTTATGAATTTCGAAATTCCTCCTCCTCCACAAATATCAGAGGATGTCTCTCTCTCTTTCTCATAAAGCGCAGTTATAGGAGTTTCAGGATTTATGTCTTTCGGACCCGTCACTCGCATCCTCCGCGCGCAGATCTCGCTTTAACCGACGACTTCAACTCGACACATCCGAAAAGGACGCCGCGAGGATCCGAGAAAGACGGCGGTCGAAATTAAATTCTATGAAAAAAAAAAGAAGAAAATTAATCAAACTTCTTCCGAAATTAAAACGTTTCATTAAGAACGCCGTCGCCCCCATATACACTAATTGCTTTTGCAGAATTTCGTGACGTATTTATTTCTCTCTCTCTCTCTCTCTTTCTCTCGCTCTGCGATGCGGTTACCGAAAGCAATTCAGGTGGCCGTTAATTGAAAACGGTTAGATTCTCGCGTAAATTGGACCGGCCCATTTTATGCACGAGTGAAATAACGATTTCGTCGTGTCGGTTAAACAGAGGCCAATGTGACTGGCGTAAGAAAAAAGACCTCACAATAAAATTAATGATTAAAACGTGACCGATTTGTCGCTGTCACGATTTAGCGATATCAGTGAGGAGTTAATAATTTAGGATAGTTGGTAATCTAGGAGAGTTGGTAATCTAGGAGAGTTGGTAAACTAGGAGAGTTGGTAATCTAGGAGAGTAGGTAATCTAGGATAGTTGCTAATCTAGAGACAGAGTGAGCTTTTTATCTTTTTGTTTTATTTTTGTTTAATTTAAACGTAAATGAGCAACAATTTAATTGCCTACAGTCGCCAGACACGTCAAACATTTACGTTATTTGATAAATACCAACTCTTCCAATAGATTATAACTGTTCGTTGATAATGGCATTAGCAATGTGTTTTAAATTTCGCGCTCGGTTTGACTTTAACGGACGAATCTTTTTGCTGGAAAGGGCCCATAATCTATTAAGCAGTTTAAATAATAAAAAAGAAAAACTGATTGCATATACTTATCGTAAGTGTGTGTTACTTAAATTAATCTTTTGTGATGTGAAAACTTTCGTAAAAAAAATATGAGATGAATATATTAATAGTCATTTAACGCCTTCAACGGGAAAAATTAAAACGCAAAAATCCCCCGCGGAGGAATCATTTTATGAACTGGGCCCCCGGTCTTATAATTAGCTTTTTCCGCGTCTGCCGTTTCCCGATCTCCGGAGAGACCAAAAATAATACTTCTCCATCACGGCCCTAATTGCTTCCTACTTCATTACGGCTCTCGTTTCGGGATTAAACTTTCTGAAAATGCAAATTACGCTCTTTTTATTGCAGAGAGAGAGAGAGAGCGAGAGAGACGATCTGCAATGCTAATTCGCCTTTGTTTTCGAACGCATCAAATTCGAAATAATTGGACGGCGCTTGCTCTTGACACTTCATCAACCACTACAGAGTTGGACTCTCTTCATCTATCGATTTATTATGTGGAAAGAGAAATAAGCTGCGCTTTTTAATTTCACTTGCACCTATTGTCAATGTCATTCATTTTCTATTTATTTATCTTATTTTGTTTTTGCAATTTTCTTTTAGTTCTAATTGCTTTCGTTTTTTTTTTCTTCAATTCAATTGATTAATTAAATCTGGTTCTTCTGTTATTCTTTTGTGGAATTGCAGGTTAGGTCATCTATTACAAGTAAAATAAAGCTCTTATAGGTTTGTCACAACTTAGAGAGAGATCAGTGAAGATGTAACTACAATCGTACATCAAAAGTTATCAAATTGATAATCTAGGAAGGATGGTAATCTAGGAGAGTGCGTAATCCTGGAGAGTTAGTAATCTAGGAGAGCTTGTAATCTAGAAAAGTTGGTTGTCTACGGAGAGAGTGAGCTCTTCGACTTTTTATTTCATTTTCGTTTAATTCAAATTGAAACGAGCAACATTTTAATTGCCTGCTACTTCCTCTAGTGTTTCTTCTTTCAAAATTCATCTTCCTTTCGTTTACATTTTCACACGGAACAGTTGTCACTATCGTCACTGCGTTTCCCATCCGTAAGCCTCACAGGTTTTTCATCACTTCGATCTTCTCGATCACTATTTTCTTCTTTCTCGTTATGTTTCTTGACTTGCCTCCTCACTTTCTGTTTGCGTTTTTCCATCACCGGTTTCTCATCGTCACTAAAGTCACTATTTTCTTTATCATTATATTTTTAGCTCGCCTCTTCACTTTCCGCTACAATCGTACAGTATAAAACATCAAAAGGTATCACATTGATAATCCAGGAGGGATGGTAATCTAGGAGAGTGTGTAATCCAAGAGAGTTAGTAATCTAGGAGAGCTTGTAATCTAGGAAAGTTGGTAATCCAGGGAGAAACTTTTTATTTCATTTTTGTTTAATTCAAATTGAAATGAGCAACATTTTAATTGCCTGCTACTTCCTCTTGTGTTTCTTCTTTCAAAATTAACTTCCTTTCATTTATATTTTCACATGGAATAATTGAGCTTTTGCGTTCAACTTTTTTTCTTTTATTTGGAATGCATGTTTGGTCTTATAATCTTATAATCGCAGCCTGTTTTTATTTTTTTTCCCTTACCATTAATCACGTCTTCTTCTTCTTCTTTATTCTTCATCCACAGAAATGCAATTTGGTACGTTTTTTTTTCTTCCTCGTCGATGAGGTGAGTCATTCAACGAACATTTCTTGCTTCGCTTCTTTCTGTCTTCCTTGCTGACGTCTTCGTCTCGCTTCTTTCCTTTAGTCCTTCATCTGTTCAATTTTTTTTCTTCTTTAATAAAAATGTACATTAGTTAATTTTTTCGTTTTAATCTTCATCTTTCTCGTCAGTCTGTTGTTTGTTCTTTTTGTTGTTTTCGTTTGTCTTCTTCCTCCTCAACAGTGTCTTGTTCTTTTTCTTTTTTTTCTTACAAATCTGTATTAAAGCGTTTTAATCTATCTATTTTCTAACTATAACATAACTAGTTTTCCGCATTAAAATGCATAACACTAGTTTATGCCGCCCTTTAATTACAGAAATATATAATTACGAATATTTTACAACAAGCTCTGCGAAAGAAGGTGTTTGAAAAGTTCTTACACTTCTTTACCCGCGACGCATATAATTAGGCGTTTTCGTAAGAAGTTTTTTTTTTTTTTTTGTTGTTGCCGCTGTCTTATCGGGGCAATTCAATTTTTATAACTCGAACCCCATTATTACATATTAATACTGTCTGTCTGCCTTGCGACAAGATTTACGAGCGTTAATATTAATCACGCCGATGGCATCCAAGCGTCAAACGACGCCTGGGCCCGTTCACCTGCAAGCGTAATTTATTACACGTAATGCGCAATCATTAGCACCCCGATCGCGGTTTAAGCAGCGTTTATTAAGCGCTAAGCGATTAATTCACCGAGAACTAAATTGTTTACTTCGCGCCGAGGAGCAAAGCAAAAAACCGACTGACAAGATATGACGGATTGGGATTGGAATGTCCTCACCTCACTGAGCCCGCTTTTACTTAAGTTTTTCTTTTTTTTTTTTCAAATTGCAACGCGCCCGTTAAAATTAAAAGCGCGCTTAAAAACACGAACGAAACCAATGGAATCGATTATATCCCTCATATAATTTATGAATGTCACGTTTTGATTAACCCGAGGAGGTTCTCTTTTTGGTTTGTTTTCGCATTCCGGAGGTAATTTTTAATGAAAATAAAGAACGCATCTTGTAATTGCATTCCGTAGTTGTGCGCAAGAAAAAATAAATTAAATAAGCGCAACCCAACCCAACCCCCTCACAAAAGAATTACCTTCAAAGAAGAAAACAAAACGTAAAAGAAAAGCAATGAAAGCAGTCACTTGCTCTCTTTTTTGTTCCTTTTAAATGTGTAGGGAGGGGGAGGGGGTTCACCCCTTACTAGCCGTTACGTAGAAGTAAATTAAATAAATTTTGTGAACATAAATCGGACAGGGTTGCCTAGATGACGGTTTTGAATTTTTTTTTATCTGTAGTGGAGACTTGTCAGGACCACACGAGCAATGATTATTATTTCGCCATGAAATCTAGGCCAATAATCAGTGGTGGCTCGTCGGAGTGGGTAAGATGGGCAGTGCCCACCCTGTCCTATGAAGTTGCACGTTCCGGGCAAACCCTTTCAGTTAATTGAGCAAATAAGAAACGCGTCGCTTTTGAATTATGATTGTAACTCGAGAACGCGTTCGTCGATTGTTTTTTGGTAAACGGCGTTGGAAAGCTGAGAAAAAGCTCTGTAAATCCCGCGCATAAATTAGATTCAAAAATTACAAGCGAGATCGCGAGGGGAGGGAGAGACGTTCGGTTAATGAGCGAGTAAAAACCGCGTCGCTTTTGAATTATGATTGTAACTCGAGAACGCGTTCGTCGATTGTTTTTTGGTAAACGGCGTTGGAAAGCTGAGAAAAAGCTCTGTAAATCCCGCGCATAAATTAAATTCAAAAATTAAAAGCGCGATCGCGAGGGGAGGGAGAGACGTTAATTTAATTGAGCAAATAAAAAACGCAGCGCTTTTGAATTTTGATCGTAACTCAAGAACGCATTCGTCGATTGTTTTTTGGTAAACGACGTTGGAAAGCTGAGAAAAAGCTCTGTAAATCCCTCACATAAATTGAATTCAAAAATTACGAGCGCGATCGCGTGGGGAGGGAGAGACGTTCAGTTATTTGAGCGTTACTTTTGAATTTTGATTATATCTCGAGAACGCGTTCGTCGATTGTTTTTTGGTGAAAGGCATTAGAAAGCCGAGAAAAAGCTCTGTAAATCCCCCGCTTAAATTTAATTCAAAAAATTACAAGCGCGATCGCGACGCTCATTTAATTGAGCAAATAAAAAGCTCGTCGCTTTTGAATTTTGATTGTAACCCAAGAACGCGTTCGTCGATTGTTTTTTAGTAAACGGCGTTGGAAAGCTGAAAAAAATCTCAGTAAATCCCGCGCCTAAATCGAATTAAAAAATTACAAGGGCAATCGCGAGGGGAGGGAGAGACGTTCAGTTATTTGAGCGTTACTTTCGAATTTTGATTATATCTCGAGAACGCGTTCGTCGATTGTCTTTTTTCTGTAAAAGGCGTTGGAAAGGTGAGGAAAAGCTCAGTAAACTTCACACTCAAGTTTAGTTTACAAAATTACAAGCCCCGAAAAACAAATTTATGTGGAAAATCCATCCACCACTTTCCCTTTTCGCAAAAATTGCATTGCCCCCCGCAGTAAATCAGCACGAGCCGCCGCTGCCAATCCAATAATTATTTTGCAAACGTCTGTTTTGCGTTGAAGTTAAACTGAAATTACTTGTTAAATTAATTTCTTTTCGTTTCAGTGCGAAGAACCACTATCCACCGGAGATATTTGTGTCTTCGCTTCCAGGGCCGGCCCAAACACCTGCTGGCATCCGGGCTGCTTCACCTGCTGCGTTTGCAGGGAACTACTGGTAGATCTAATATACTTCTTCAAGGAAGGCAGACTCTACTGCGGAAGGCATCACGCCGAAACCATCAAGCCAAGATGTTCAGCTTGCGACGAAGTAAGTCTGTTCGGTTTGATTCCTGAGGGAACGAACTTTAAACTTTAAACAAGGGAGTTGTCTTTTGCATAAACGCCTCTGTTTCTTTCTTTATTGTTTCAGATTATCCTCGCTGATGAATGTACGGAGGCGGAAGGAAGAGCTTGGCACATGAAGCACTTTGCTTGTTCCGAATGCGAAAGACAGCTCGGTGGCCAAAGATACATCATGCGAGATGGCAGACCGTACTGCCTCCATTGTTTTGACGCGATGTTCGCTGAATACTGCGATTCTTGCGGTGAGCCGATCGGCGTTGACCAAGGACAGATGAGCCATGAGGGCCAACACTGGCACGCCACCGAAACCTGCTTCTGTTGCCATACTTGCAGAACATCACTGTTAGGTAGACCGTTCTTACCAAGACGGGGTGCAATTTACTGCTCGATAGCTTGCAGCAAAGGAGAACCGCCGACGCCGTCGGACAGTTCAGGGCCGGGCCTGAGAGTACCACGCCAGCAAGCTAGAAATCGTCCGCCCAGACCTCCGTCCCCGAACGGCTCGAGCACGCCGCCGCCGTCCCCAAGTCGAAGACCCCTACCCCCCTTATCGCCGACGATTAGCTCACCTTCATCACCGCCAGGACCTCAACTCCTAAGGCAGAATAGTTTATCGTCCAGGACGACTCCGCCTTTGCGTTCGCCGAAAATGGGCAGGCGAGCCTTGCAGAGGTCGCCGAAGACGGTGCCTTCCCTCCCAGCCACGCCAACCCCCTCCGAAATCATATCGGCGGCGGCGGCGGCGACCATCCAAAGCAGCGACTATAATTCCCCCGTCAGTGAAGATTTATCCTCCAGAGGTTTGCACTCAGTTCCTCAAAGCCCGGGAAGTAGAGGTTTGGGTTTGGATCGCGTTTTACTGGAGCGCAATCTGGAGCGCTTGATTTCGGAAAGGGGGAACCAAACGCACTCGCCTGATTTGGAGAAGCTCCTGCACGCGAGAGATAGAAGCAGAGAGCCCCTGCACTTGGCCGACTTGAGCTTGGACGATTGGCATCCCAAGACCTGCATGAACGACGACGACGACAATCGGCAAAGCGATGTTGTGGTTGGGCGCAAGGACGAGAAGGATAATAATAACGACGAGGGGGAAACGCCAGTCCATGCTTCTTCCATGCCTGAATTGGCATTGGTTCCTGCCTCGAGTGATACGACGCCGGGGGATTCCACGACGACGCCCGGGTCGCCTTATAAAAAAGGAAAGGGTTTGCTGAGTGTGCGCTTTCAAGGTGATAATGAGGCGTTTGAGGCTGACGAGGCGGATGCCGCGAGCGTCGAAGCCAGACGCTTTCCAAGAAGTAGGAGTTACTCAGGTCGTTCAAGGCACGCAGACACTTTGGAAAGGAGGAAGCCGAGGAAGACGACGTCGGAGAGCGAGATGACGGCGAGCACGAGCAGGCAACACGACGACGACGCCGACAGCTATTGCTCCACGTGCTCTTCAAGCTCTTCGAGCGACGACCTCGACTACCAGTTACCCCCGAGGAGGGCTTACGGCGGAGTCAGAATTTCCTACGTTCCTAACGACGCCCTGGCTTGCGCGAGGCGCAGACAGGCGGCTTCCCAGAAGTCCCCCAGCAAGAAGGGACCCATGGAGGACAAGGACAAGAACTGTGTCATATCTTGATTATTTCTGAACTGTTTTTTTCCCACGTTTTCCAACAAATGATGCCTTCCATTGTTTTGCTTTGTGCGTATAGGGTAACGAAATTATTGGAAACTCTATTTTATGAAATAATTTTTATACTCTATACTGAAATATATACAGTACACGAACGTTTGCCAAAAAAAAAAAATATTTAGCTATTACTTGTGTATGTTTGTATGTATACAAAGAAAGCAAATCAAGTACGAATTCTATTCTAAACGAATTAAAACCGTAACTGGAAAGACTGTAAACCTAAAACAGGGTTAGCACTTTATTTTAATTGGCAAAATTCCCTGATTTTGCCAGGTTTTCATCAAGAAACCACTATTGCGATTATGCAACTTCCCTAATTCTTATAAGTTTAAACATATTCAACATAATTTATCTATTTATTTTTTAGTATCACGTGCTTATGAAGAATTACCTTCTAAAATTATAAGCAAATAATTTCAATAACATGCCTGTTTGTTTTAAAAAATGAAAATAAATTAGGTTCATCAAAAAATCAGAAGTCTTAGTGTAGGCAACCCAACGAGCGCAAGCGCTTTGCGGTTGCCTATATCGAAGGCGCAAATAATTTTTTTTTTCTTGTTAAAAATAATCCACAATTCACTCAGATTATGCAATTCTGCTGTATTTCTTTAAATTCTTAAAGCAATTTTCAATTTCTTTTGTATTCAAGTTTCCAATTTTTCAGTTAATTATTAAAGCAGACGAATTCCTTGACTTTCTCCTGATTGTAAACCTTTCCTCAATTCCCGGTGAATGAAAACATTAACAAAGAAAATGGGGCACTCCTTTGATGTATTTCATCATTCAAATGAATTTCGTACTTGATCATAAATAAGTATATCCAGGGTAAAAAAGAAATCAACAACCTTACTACTCGATCCAGCGTTGTGCAACAAAGCCTAATATTGCCTTGATACGATGTACCATAGCTTTTTATAAGTGACTAATCAATCTGTAACTACTTCTTTTGTGTTACTATAATCAGTGCAGGTACAAATTTTTTCATGTAAATTATGTTCATTTTATATTTATGTATATCGTAAAGAATATTGTTGTGTAATATATTGTATTTATTTAATAATACGCAACTCAAATCGTATGTCCATATTGTAAATATCGAGTAATATTTAATTAAATAAATGTCTCATTTCAAATTCCAAACGAATAATTTTTTTTTTAAGGAAAACCGCTTTCCTCATACATTGCGAGTTTCAAGACAGTAATAGGCAAGAAGTTTATTAATATAAAAATATGTTTATTTTATTTGATGCACTAGGAATTTATCAATTTAAAAACATTTTAAGATGCCAAGAAACAAGTAAAACATATTCTTACAATTAATACTGACAATACGAAACCAAACAAAAATAAAAGAAAGTAGAGAACAGTCTTTTACTTTCTTGCTGTCTTCCTTCTTGTGACTGTGAGTGGCAATTCATCTTCTGAGTTTGATACAACATCTCCATTGGCATTTCCGTTATTTCCAGTGGAAGAAACACTTGCTGAAGGTGCATCGTTTTTCTTAATTCTGTGCTTGCGGGGCTTCGCCACCTTCACCGCCTTCATCTTATCTTTGATCCTCCTCATTTCAGCCGTGTAAGTACTCATGTCACTATCATCACTGCATTTCTCATCCGCAAGCTTCACAGGTTTTTCATCACTTCGATCTTCTTGATCACTATTTTCTTCTTTCCCGTTATATTTTTTGACTTGCCTCTTCGCTTTCACCGGTTTCTCGTCGTCACTAAAGTCACTATTTTCTTTATCATTATATTTTTTAGCTCGCCTCTTCACTTTCTGCACTGGTTTCTCGTCGTCACTAAGGTCTTCCTGATTGCTACTTTCTTTATCATTATATTTCTTTGCTCGCCTATTCACTTTTTGCTTCGCCGGTTTTAAATCTTCTTCACTGCTATTTCCTTCCCTTTCTGTATATTTCAGAGGCTGCCTCTTCCCTTTCTGGTTTTTTAATGCATCATCACCACCGTCTTCAACTATTTTCTTCTTTACTCTATTCTTGGTTAATTGGTTTCTTGTTTTTGCTGTTTTCTGAGGTAGAAAATCACTGTCGTTTTCATCATCTCTTTCCTCTTCACTGTCCGCCTGCGCTTTTTTGGAATGCTTCGAAGAATTCTTTTGTACTTTACGCTTACTTACTTTCTTCTCGTCTGGCTCATGATCGCTTTCTGCCAATTCATCGTTAGAACCGTTTGCTTTTTGCTTTCTTTGCAGTTTCTGTTTCTTACCGGGTGAGCTTGAAACTGTCGAGTCGGACGGTCGTTTGCTCGGCTTTTTCGGCGCCTTAAATTCCAAGGGGGTCTTCGCTGAACCTCCTGCGGATTTAAGCCCTGCCTTGAGTACATCGCGAAACTTCTCATAGTTTGGTTCGGCGTTGAATTCGATGGTGAGTAGTTCCTTTAGGAATACTTTGATGGCATCTGCAATAATCAATCAAAGAAGGGCAAGTGTGATGAAGAAAAAAAAAAAAAATGCCATGAAGTCACCTGGGGGGGTTCGGTTGCCGAAACAGGTCTTCAGAAATTCGGGGATGTCGCTCATGTATTTCTCTTTGCTTTTCTGAACCAGGACGACGTCTTTCAAGTTACTTTCCCAAGGGAGGAGGCAGCCTAGCCATTGGATTAGGTTGTAGATTAAGATTTCTAAATCTCCACGTCTTGTTTGTACTGTTATAAAAATGCGGAAGACATTTATAAATGAAAAAAGAAAAAAAAACAGAAACTTCCTTACCTCCTGAATGCGCATCTCGACTTAAATACTCAATTGTTCCATTGTGGGCCCTTTTCGGATCTGGTTTGAACTTGGGGGCCGTGGTGTAGTGCTCGGCAAGTCCAAAATCGACTAAATAAACTTGGTTTGGGTTAGCCAAGCCTAACAGTATGTTAGCCCCCTTAATATCACCGTGAATGTACCCTTTGCTGTGGATATACTCCAACACATCCAACTAAAATTTGACAGTGCAAGAGATATAATACTCCAAGGCCTGACAAGACATGAATTGTACAATTTGCAAACCGATCCTGTAAACTGTAGTTGCAGGAAAACTCCTGTTATTTTCGAGGAACAATTTCCATATATCGCTGCCGTATTTTTCCATGACGACGAAGCGGTATTTTTCACCCTTGTGCTCGTGTGAGCCCGACCCCACGTAAATGGGCATGCCCAGCGACTGTAGCTTCTTTGAGGACATGAATTCATCAACTGAGAAATTAAGTTAATTCAGTTTAGATTTAAAGAAAGGGGAGCATGGAATACGTACTGTCTGGTTTCTTGGCGGTGCGCATGTAAAAGTGCATTTCCACAAATAACGGGCCATTGTTGTGTGGTTCCTTAAAGCAAAAGAAAACAAACTTTTTTAGTAATAACCAAAAAGCATATTGGTAGAAGCTGCTTTGGTAAAAAGAGGAAGTTATAAGAATGATAGTGATCAAAGCCTGCAAGGCCATTCAAATTAATCTTACTTACAATTTTAATTACGTAAGGATATCCACTCTTAGCCTTCGACTTCTCTGTGTAGGGTTGTGCACTGTATATCTCTCCGAATCCTCCTTTTCCTATAGAAGTTCCGAGTTTCCATTTCTTCTTAAATATGTCCTCCAGAACCTCGCCTTGCGGAAGGGGATCGGGCATTTTGTAAGCTTTGGGCGCCCTTTTCTTCACACCCTTCGCACCTTGCTTAGCCACATTCGCCATTGTGAGGTTATGTAAATATTTAAAAAATGCTTTCCTCGCATACAGCTTGGTAAATGTACGGACTATTAATTATATAACGCAAAATCAAATTCTCTTCCAATAAACTGAAAAGAACAAAAAAAAACAGCTTACATTTTATCTCTGCAACCGATCACATTTTTGGTTAAAAACAGGACTACCAATAGTTGCCAATCTTATGAAGTCAGAAATCAACACAAGGGCACGTTCAGGAATTGAAAAGAGCGCCCTCTGGGTAATATTCTTTCTCTCTCGTGTACGTGATTTCGTATATTTTACTTTTCGTTTTAAATGGCCATGGTGCTCTCCCGTTCAAGTTCTTGAACGCAATCCGGCCGGAAGAGCCACGAGAATTGCCGAACGCCAAACGAACGCAAATTTTGAAATTTCTGCACTGCTTATTAAAATATAAATATTTTTCTAGTTGATGCAAGTATTGTACTCACAGCTCACAGTAAAAAATATTTAAGAAAATACAAATATACAAGAAAATACCTCATTACCTAATTATCAATTAATACAGAATTATTTAAAGTATAACTTAAAGGGTACTCGTTGAATGTTTTCGAATGCAAAACGTTCTTGAAGTTGTAATTTGGGGTTTAACTTTGAATAACTTAAATTTTACAACAAATTGTATGTTGCCAAAATTTTGAGAAGAAAAATCAAAGTTCGCTTCCTCCAGTAAATGAGAGAGAGACACAACTAATCCTGCCCTGTTTAATTAAAAAAGAAGACGAAATTCAGGGCGTGTTACGTAAAACAGGTATCTTCTTAGTGGAAAATTAGGAAAGGAAACACCCCACAATAATGTCGGGCCGTGTATGCGCTCCTTCCTGACATGCATCTCATGTCCGACCGTCTATGGACTACTTCCAAACGAGCATCCCCACAATCATGCCTGACCGTCTATGCGCTCCTTACTGGCAAGCAGCGAGCATTCTCAAATTATGTCTGACTGTCTATGCGCTCCTTACTGGCAAGCAGCCGGTAAAAATATGAATATCTCAGGAATTAAGAAAGATATAAAGTTGCGGCTTTCGTCGTTAGCTTCGTCCTATCGAACTGAGTCAACGATAAAAATTTCAAGTCAATAGCTTAAGCCGTTCTCGACTTATTGATCTTTTTAGTAAACGATCGAAATTTTTCAGAATTTCTTTCTCGAAGACGGAGCGAGTTAGAGGCCTCCGGCTTATGTCATTCGATTGGCCCCGTCAAGCTCTATCAGAGCGATTTTTTTCGCGGCAATCTATTTCTCGTAGAAAACCGCAAATTTTCATGGACTATAGGCTTACTACTTTTTCGACCGAAAAATATTTTCTTCTCCTAAAATCGCGAAAAAATTCAGCAAAGTAGAGCTCGAAAAGGCGCATTCAGAACCGGGATCCGTTCCTCTGTAGCTCACCCCCTTTCCGAGATATCAACCCCTAAAGTGTCATCGCAGAAAGACAGTCTTTCTTAGTGAAAAACTGGAAAAGTAAAAGCTCGCTTGCGCTAAACGAAGAGTCATTATTTATAGAGCAATTCGGAACGATTTTAATTGATAAAACGGTTAAAATAACAATAATTACAATTAATATATTCCTGTATTAGTTGTGCTGCCATCTTTGAGCCATTGCTGAAATTTGTAGGTTATCCATCGAAACAGGTTTCTGTAATATTACAGCAATCTGTAATTTTAACCCTCCAATAATCCATAAATCGCGGTATTTACTCGAAGATGGCAGCACCATCATTGGATGTACAAATAATTTGAATTATTATTATTTTAACTGTTTTGTAAGTCAAAACCATGCCTTCTTGCTCCATAAATAACGGTTATTTGATTAGCGTAAGCGAATTTTCCGCTTTTCCGGTTTTTCATATGGAAAGTATTGTTTTTCTACGACGGCAATTTAGAGGCGGATATCTCAGTAAGGAGGTTAACTACACAGGAACGGTGCCCGGTTTTGAATGCGTCTCGTCGAGCTCCATATTGGTGAATTTTTTCATGATTTTAGGAGAAAGAGATATTTTTTCATATCAAAAAGTAGTAAAGGTTAGAGTCCATGAAAATTTGAGGATTTCTACGAAGAATTGATTCCGGTGAAACAATCGCTCTCATAGAGCTTGAGCAGACGAATCGAATGGTGCAAACCGCAAGTCTCTAGCTCACTCCGTTTTCGAGAAAAATTGAATTTTTCTGCAACCGATTCGCATTTTTAGAATTTTTTTTCTCGAGAACGGCACTATCTAGAGACTTGCGATTTGGAACATTCGATTCGCCTGCTCAAGGTCTATAAGAGAGATTTCTTTCACTGGAATCTATTTTTAGTCGAAATTTTTCAGAATTTTTTTCTCGAAAACGGAGCGTGTTAGAGACTTGCGGTTTATGCCATTCGATCGCCCCCGTCAAGCTCTATCTGGGTGATTTTTTTCGCGGCAATCTATTTTTCGTCGAAAACCGCAAATTTTCATGGACTATAACCTTACTACATTTTCGGAAAAAAAATATTTTTTTCTCCAAAAATTCATGTAAGTAGAGCCCGACGAGGCGCATTCAAAACGGCGCCCCGTTCCTCTCTAGCTCACCCCCTTCCCGAGATATCGACCCTTAAAATACCATTGCAAAAAGACGTTAAATCCGCATGGAAAACAAGTTTTAAGACATTAATTATGTTACACGCTTATCGTCCTTGGTGATATCTAACTGGTTTTAAAACAATTAATCCCGTTCTGTTTAATTAAATTAAAAAACTAAACGAAATTCTGGGCGTGCTACGTAAAACAGTAGTTTCCCAGTGAAAAGCTGGATAAGCGAAAATCCCTTTGCGCAGATCGAGTCATAGTTATTTCTGGAGCGTTGCAGTGTTATTTTTATTTATAAAACATTTAAAATAATGAAATTCATTTTTAATATATCGTAGTGCTGCCATCCATGAACGAAGAATGCGAACCATTAGTTATCGACAATCTTAGGTTCCTGCAGAATTACAGGAATCTGTAATAATCGGCGCGCTATAAGTTGCACGTTTAACTTAAAGATGGCACGCCCTTCCATTAGATGCGTTCAATAATACTCAGCGATGGCTTCAACGCTTCGCTGAGAACTCAGCCACCCAAAATTAGCGACGATTTTCAACGTTGAGGTGAATGAACAAGCGTGTTTCTTAAGAATAATTATATTTGCAATTTAATAGAGACTTTAAGTCTTGCTTCATTTAATGAAAATGCATTATTATTCTCTGATACCAACAATTAGACTCGACACGCTATGGCTTCATTAACTTAATTAAAAAATTATTATCTCGAAACTCGTAGAAAATAGAAAGTTGTAGTTTTCACCATTAAATCGTTTTGCAGAGAAGAATCAATGTTGAAAAAGGCAAGTTAATATTCTATGCCGTTCTCGACTTATAATTATTTTGACGCGGAATTTCAATCTCGTCAGTATTTCAATTCATTTTGAAAACTTCAGCATAGTCTTACGTCTTTCGATGAGGGTAATTGAATGGTGAAAACCGCATCATTCCATTTCGTCTGGTTCTTGAGTTACCGTAATTTTTCCGATGCAATTTGGTGGAGGCGCCGGTGACAATATTAATATTTCCAAAATGAAAAGAGATAGAAAGTTGCGGCTTTCGCCATTACCTTTGCCTTATCAAGCTCAGTCAACGGTGGAAATTTCAAGTCAGTACCTCAAGCCGTTCTCGATTTATTGAATTTTTTAGTAAACGATCGATATTTTTCAAAATCTTTTTCTCAGAAACGGCTTGAGTTAGAGACCTGCGGCTTATGCCATTCGATCGCCCTCTTCAAGCTCTATCAGGGTCATTTTTTTCGCGGCAATCTATTTTTCGTCGAAAACCTTAAATTTTCATGGAGATATCGACCCCTAAAGTGTCGTCGCAAAAAAACATTTTTTCTTAGTGAAAAATTGAAAAAGGAAAAATTCGCTAGCGGTAATCGAACAATCGTTATTTATAGAGCGATTCGGAACGTTTTTAATTCATAAAACAGTTAAAATAACAATAAATGTAATTAATTTTTCAGTATTGGGAGTGCTGCCATCTTTGAGCTGCCTAATGAACTCCGCAGGTTATCCATCGAAACAGGTCACTGTAATACTACAGGAATCTGTAACTCTTCGCCTCGAATATCCTATAAATCGCACTATTTACTCGAAGATGGCAGCACCTCGATACATGCATAAATAATTTGATTTATTATTAATTTAACTGTTTTATAATTAAAAGCCACGCTTATTCACTCTATAAATAAAAATTATTCGACTGGAGCAAGAGAATTTGTACTATTCCAGTTTTCCACTGAGAAAATAATGCTTTCTACTTCGGCATTTTAGGGGCTGATATCTCGGAAAGGGGGTGAGCTGCAGAGGAACGGAGCCCGGTTTTGAATGCGCCTCCTCGAGCTCTATACTGGTGAATTTTTTCGCGATTTTAGGAGAAAGAAATATTTTTCGGCTCAAAAAGTAGTAAGCCTATAGTCCATGAAAATTTGCGGTTTTCGACGAAAAATAGATTGCCGCGAAAAAAATCACCCTGGTAGAGCTTGACGGGGGCGTTCGAAAGGCACAAACCGCAGGTCTCTAACTTGCCCCGTTTTCCAGAAAAAAAATTCTGAAATATTTCTACTAAAAAATAGATTGCGGTGATAAAAATCGCACTCATAGAGCTCGAGCAGGTGAATCGAATGGTGCAAACAGCAAGTCTCTAGCTTGCGCCGTTTTCGAAAAAAAAATTTCTAAATTTATAAATCGGTGGCGGAAAAATTATTTTTTTTCTCGAAAACGGCGCGAGCTAGAGACTTGTGGTTTGCGCCACTCGATTCGGCTGATCAAACTTCACGAGAGCAATTGTTTCGATTCGACCTGTTTCTGGTAGAAATCCCCAAATCTTAATTTGTTATGGCCTTAGCACATACTTTTAGGCCAGAAAGTATTTCTTACTCCTAAAATCGCGAAAAAATTCACCAATGTAGAGCTCGAGGAGGCGCATTCAAAACCGGGCTCCGTTCCTTTGTAGCTCACCCCCTTTCTGAGATATCAGCCCCTAAAATGCCGAAGTAGAAAGCATTATTTTCTCAGTGGAAAACTGGAATAGTACAAATTCTCTTGCTCCAGTCGAATAATCTTTATTTATAGAGTGAATAAGTATGGCTTTTAATTATAAAACAGTTAAATTAATAATAAATCAAATTATTTATGCAAGTATCTAGGTGCTGCCATCTTCGAGTAAATAGTGCGATTTATAGGATATTCGAGGCGAAGAGTTACAGATTCCTGTAGTGTTACAGTGACCTGTCTCGATGGATAACCTGCGGAGTTCATTAGGCAGCTCAAAGATGGCAGCACTACCAATACTGAAAAATTAATTACATTTATTGTTATTTTCACTGTTTTATGAATTAAAAACGTTCCGAATCGCTCTATAAATAACGATTGTTCGATTACCGCTAGCGAATTTTTCCTTTTTCAATTTTTCACTAAGAAAACATGTTTTTTTGCGACGTTACTTTAGGGGTCGATATCTCGGAAAGGGGATGAGCTACAGAGGAACGGAGCCCGGTTTTGAATGCGCCTTGTCGATTTCTATATGGGTGAATTTTTTCGCGATTTTAGGAGAAAAAAATATTTTTCGGCTCAAAAAGTAGTAAGCCTATAGTCCATGAAAATTTACGGTTTCCGACGAAAAATAGATCGCCGCGAAAAAAGTCACCCTGATAGAGCTTGAAGGGGGCGATCGAATGGCATAAACCGCAGGTCTCTAACTCGCCCCGTTTTCGAGAAAAAAATTCAGAAAAATTTCGGCAAAAAATAGATTGCGGTGAAAAAAATCGCTCTTATAGAATTTGAGCAGGCGAATCGAATGGTGCAAACTGCAAGTCTCTAGCTTGCGCCGTTTTCGAGAAAAAAATTTCTAAATTTATAAATCGGTGGCAGAAATGTTAATTTTTTTCTCGAAAACGGCGTGAGCTAGAGACTTGCGGTTTGCACCATTCGATTCGTCTGCTCAAGCTCTATGAGGGCGATTGTTTCACCGGAATCAATTTTTCGTAGAAATCCTCATATTTTCATGGACTCTAACTTTTACTACTTCCTGATAGGAAAAATATCTCTTTCTCCTAAAATCATGGAAAAATTCACCAACGTGGAGCTCGACGTGGTGCATTCAAAACCGGGCTCGGTTGCTCTGTAGCTCACCCCCTTTCCGAAATAGCGACCCCTAAAATGCCTTCCTAGATAAACCGTATTTTCTCAGTGAAAAACTGGAAATGTAAAAATCCGCTTGCACCAAACTGATAATCGTTATTTATGGGGCAATGCGGAATGATTTTATTTCATAAAATGGTTAAAATAACAATAAATGTAATTAATTTATTCGTGTATTGGTAGTGCTGCCATCCTTGGACTCTGTAGGTTATCCATTGAAACAGGAATCTGTAATTCTACACTACGATTAGCCATAAATCGCAATATTCGCTTGAAGTTGGCAGCTTTTCCAGACGTTTAAATTATTTGAATTAGCAGTATCAGTTACCAATGCTTTGTAACATAAAATTATAAAATAATGTCACTGTTTATTTATGTGCACATTGGATGTTGTTGGTGCAAGAAATCTGATTTGAAGCCTCAATAAATACCCCCTAAAAATACGCAACCAAAGATTTTAGTGGTGTAAACCGATCTCGTCTTTGATTGGTTGATTTGATAATTCGGCATTCCGCCACTTCCTTTTTTTTTTCTTTTGACCTGTCAAATTTTATTTTATTAATAATAATTCTATTATTGCAATTTCTTATAAATTTTATTAAAAGTAATGCGTAAATTATCAGCGGGAAATCTGTACTAAAAACCGTACGTCCTCCACAAGACAAGGTATGTACGCCCGGCCCGTTTTAAGGAGTTAGTTTTTTTTGTAGGTTATATAACACGAAATTTTATTTATTTTTGTTGTGTTTACTGATTGACGATCATCAAGATGATGATGAATTAGTCGAAGAATGGATGATCTGAAACCCGACGAGCCAACAGAATCACCTCCTCCGCAGGTCAGTTCCTATTAACAATAATTTCAGCACTATGTTGCACTTCAGTTTGAGGTTAACAACGAGCACGACAGCTCTTCTTCGACGAATAAAAAGGAAGCTAACAGTGCCCCTTCTTTTGAATATGCTTCCCCAAGGAAGAAATTCAGAGCCCCCAACAAGCAAATCGCTTCGGCATCGCTACAATTCGGGGACGCATTGAGCGGGGTGCACTTACAAGAATCTGCAAGGCGATTGTACCTCGTGCTCGTTAGCTTCGCGCGTGAGCTTAAGAAGTACGTCGGTGTGAATTATCACCCGAGGATTCTGTTCGAGAAAATAAACAGACTGTTAGGAAACAAATGTAAGTTCAGTTTTGGAATCTCGAATTGAATTGGATATATCTAATAACCCCCCCGCACTGTGACTGTAGCAGTCTCTTTTGTATTTCTATTAGACCATGTGTATTTTAGTGGAGCACCGCGATTTAATTTTTGGCGGACTCGGCCTAATTATAGGGGGACTGGTTGGATATTGGTTGGCAGTCGCTTTGTGTGATAGAACTCAGGCTTACATTTGCATGCAGGCGGTTCAGTGCTTCAAATATTCAGGCGTAGAGGTTAGTAGGTATCCTTAATAACATTTGTGCATACTTGAAGATAAGATAAAAGTTCACGTGTTGTACGATATATATACAACGGACCTGGTCCTGTACGCATTTTTTAGGCGGTTACAATTGCGGATGACGCAGTCGTTCCAAAAGACTGCGGTAAAGATGAAGTGCTCGTAAGCGTCAAAGCCGGCGCTGTCGATGCCATCGACATAAATATCTGCAGCGGATACGGAACTACGTTGCGCAGGATTTTAAAGAAAAACTTCAAGGTACTATTTTCAGTACTATTATATTTAATATAGAAAGAAATCAAAAATCGTTTTAGTATTGGAGAGGACACTTGCCTATTACACTCGGTAGAAGTTGCACGGGTGTCGTGGTTGAAATCGGGGAGCATGTGACACGCTTGGAAATAGGAGACGAAGTCTGGCTGACCTCTCCGTTCTGGGCACCTGGGGTTCTCTCTCAACACGTCCTCTCATCCGAGTGGTACATCGGGAAGAAACCGACGAAGATCGGTTTCGAAAGCGCTTCCAGTCTGCCGTACGCCGGTGGTCTTGCCTTGTCTGCGCTGCGCGCTGCTAAAATAACACCGGAAAACGCCAGCACTAAAAGGTAAACACTTCAACATCGTTTCAGTGTGCATTCCTGAATTTAAATACTACAGGGTACTGGTGCATGGGGGATGCTCGGCCGTGGGCTGCGTTTTAGTGCAAATTTTAAAAGTGTGGAACTCAAAGCTGACCGTCACATGTTACGAGAGGGCTTTGCCCGTGGCCAAAGCCCTGGGGGTCAGGGATATAATCGAATTGAGCCTGCCCCTAGAAGATCCCTTGTATCCAAACAGAGACGACTGCGTTAAGCTGTTGAAAAAGGAGCTGGACATTCGTGAGTCCTTCGACTCCATCATAATCACGAGTGCGTGCGATTTAAACGGCAAGGAATTGCGCAGTTATATCGTCGAAGGCGGTGCCGTCATTTCCACACTACCTCAGCGTTTCAGATCTGATTCTTTCGGCTTTTTTATGAACACGATGTTTTCTTTGTACGTCAGAAGTAAATGTTTGTTGCAGGTAAGAATTAATGTTTATTATGATGCCACACAGTCTTGTGATTTGAATGGGTCTGAGTCTGAGAGCCTTTGCCCGTTGTTGATTTGAGCGATTCGAGATTATTTTGTCACTTGCTTTACTTAGAATTAACTGAGACGCATGTGTTTGCATTTAGAACCTGTTTTGGGGAAGAGTGGGTGGTTTCGGGGAAGCCCAAATTAGTCACGTGGATCTAGATAAATTAGCAGAACTGGTGGAATTGGGGGATTTACAGACGGTCGTAGAGAAGGTGTTCCAACTTTACGATATAGAACAGGCTTTAACGCACGTACAGTCGGTGGATTCAATCGGGAGTTGTGTGATTACTTTTAGATGACATTCACGGAAGCAAAATTGTAGTAATTTTTTTTTGTTTCGGTATACCAAATTGTGTATTTTGTTGATTTATTTTTTGGATTTATTTAGTGTTTTATATGATTTACTTTTGTTACTGTTGGGAAACATGTGCCTTTACACACTGCCATAAATAACGTTGTTGCTAAATTTATTCTTCCTGTAATGCATTTTATTGTTGTAACCGATGTATTTGTTATATCCGTTGTAAAAAAAAATATATTATTATCCGTTTGTATTGTTTGTTTGTTTTTTTTTTCGGTTAATTAAACGTCGGGTTCTGTAACGTAGTATTTAATAAAATAACAATTATTAAATAAATTAAGTGTAAATGTACAAAATGCACACGAATTCGGTTTGCCCTATCTAAAAATGACGTTCTCGTATAAATCTTTGCCGTTCCTCGTCGGCGTTCTCTTAAATAAATTCCAGGAGAGACGCTTGTGATTGTTGTGTTGAGCTACCGAGCCAGCGGGGCTCGACATTTCACTCGACACACCAGAACTGCTGCTGTGCGTGGAAACTGTGCCCTTCGCAGATTTTGTCGGCTAAAAAAAAAAAAAAAACATTTCATCAAAATGAGATTTGATTGAACTTCTGGCGCGCAGCAGACCTTCAAGTAATTTCTATCCATGGGGGTCACCACTTTTAAATTGAGGGAATCCCCGGAGTTTTTGATTAGCGTGACGAGTTCGTCATGGGAAGACCATTTCACATCCGTGTCTCCGATTGCAACGATAAAATCACCTTCCTTAATACCCCCATACTAATAATAAGAATAGAATTGTCAAAAAAAAAACCTTTTTTTTTTGATTGATGGTTATTACCTCCGCCAAGGAATTTGCTTCAACGATTGCAACAATAACCGGGGCGTCGCCTCTCACAGAAAAACCAAAACCATCCGACATCCTTCCTCGATGAAGCTGAACGAGCCGAGGCGCCGTCCAGTGTCGTTTCGCAGAGAAAATTGCTACGGGGCCTAGCCCCCTAAATAAGTCGTTTACTCTGTGCTGGGTGAAATCGGGGGGCGTCAGGGATAACTGAAACTTCGTGGCAGCTAAAATACACGCGATTAATTTTTTATTTTATTTTTTTAATGACAGGCTGCATACGTTGTATCTCTGGAGGATCCAATAGCTCTCGAAAGTCATCCTCATGATCGTTCGAGGTGTACGCTTGGAGGACGTTTCGGTGCGCAATTCGCAGCACGTTCGTAAGAGCTTGCTTGCCCTTCAGTTCCCTGCACATCCTCTGTTGCCTTTGGCATTCCTCGTGTAACACGAGTGCTTCTCGCAGATGTGTTCTGCCTATCAAAACCAAGCTTATTAAAAAAGCCAAACTTTAGAAAAAAAAGAAAAATCCTACCGAGCAGTTTCCTTTCTTTATCGTCCTTCGGCGTCCTGATGTCCAGCTGCGTCGATCCTGTTTCCACGTGCAGGAATTCCAGCGTCTCTTTGGTCGTCGTCGACATCTGAGCGGCCTCCTTATGCAGAAGACCGTTCGCAACATAAAAGTGAGCCATCGCCGAGTAGTACTCCTGCTTGACCTGGATCAGCGAAGCCCAACTGTAAGGCACGTAGTCCTTCACCGTGTGGTGCGCAATCAACTTGTGCACGTGGTTGTAACAATCGGAGAGGTGCGATGCCTCCTGGGCCAAGTCGAAACATATATCGACCGATCGGTTGTCCTGCGATTGTAAATCGAGTTTTTCCAAGAGGCATTCCCTGGCTTGTGTCTGCAAAATAAACGTTTTTTTCTTTTTAATCTCGAACCGGACAGAAATTTGATGGGAACGTTTCGCTACATAGATTTACATTTTTCATCGGACAAGAACAAACTATAAAAATAATGAACAGATAAAATAGCGACATCTTACTATCGCTTTTCTAAAAAAAAAAATTTTTTATAAAAATAATGATAAGAAGAAGGAAAAATTGGTTGAAATAAGAAGCATAACTCACCAGCATTAACTGTATTAACATCTCTAACATATCAGGTCCCAAATCCATCGAGGGGGCGTTCGTGAAATTCTCGTTGATGTACCTGAACGTTCCGGCCGCCCTCAGGAAGCTGTCGACTGCGGAGTCGAGCCCTTTCGCTGTCAGTCTGTCTTGCTTAGCACCTATCTGAGTATATACAGCCCCCATGTTGAAGAGGACGCAGGCCTTTTCGAATGCCACGGTCCTTTGACACGAGGGAACCCCTGGTGGGAGGAGACCAACGATTTTATTTAATTTTCGTTCGTGGCTTTTTCTTTTTTTTTTTTTGTCGTTACCTGTTAAAGAGTCGAACCATTCGAAGTATATGCCCAACGATCTGTCGGGGGAGAAAAATCTACGTTCTACGAAGTATAATTGGTTGTAATATCTAAAGAGTAGACCTATTCCGGAATTGTCACGAAGTGGCGTCCTCATTGCCTGAAATATTAAAAACCATTCGGCTGCTTGCTTTTTTAAAAAAAAACAAAAAATGTTTCTATACTCTGTTTTTTTTTTTTTTTTTTTAAATCGGAGTACTTTGAAATTTTGGCGCGCTAAAAACGAGGTTTGTCATTGGCCAAACGAGTTTCGTCTTCGGTCAATTCCGGCCAGCTACCAATGACAGGGCTCGTTTTTGGCGCTAAAAGTTCAAAGTGTCGAGAATAGATTCCAAGATAGATCAAATTTAATTTTGTTCATTTGCGCCTTTTATTGTGTATTGTATTGTAATTACAAAAAGATAGGACAGATTTGTAACAGAAATTTAAGCACAAATGAATTATTTTCTTCTTTATTATTCATCCATATTTATTGCAACCTTTAAGGTCGGGTATTATAAACGTAAAATAAATTTGCTATACAGTTCAATGCCTTACTGACAATTGTAAAAATAATGGTTACTAAGGCATTAAACTGTAGAGTAAATTTAACTAGCGTTTATAACTAATTTAAATATTTGGCTTTCACATTATTTAATTTCAATAGAGTGAGTGCTTTGGCCTCTGTTTTATTATTATTATTTTTTTTGGTATTGTTTCTTTCTTTTTAAGTAAATGATCTTACCTGCCTCGTGTCCATGAAATCGGCTATGGCATCTTCGTACTGGTTGGCATCTTCGCTGTAGTGCTCCAGTATAAAGTCTTTGAAAGGATCTCTGAAATCTATCTCTTTCGTCTCCTTCAAACCCAACGGTATCATCGACATAACATCGTTGGTACTGAAACGAAAAGAAACCAAATTTTCAGAGGCAAAAGGTCACTTTATTATAACGCTTAATAAATATTTAAGTAAATGCATAGTGAAGATAATGCTTTAACACAAAAATGAGCGAAAGTATTACAATAATAGTAATAATAACAGTAACTGAAGAACTGGAAATTCGGTTTTCTAACATTAAATTAAATGAAAATTTGTTTAAGTATTAAAAAAATAGTAGAATTGCTTAATCTAAGTGAATTATGAACAAGTTTTTAATTAAAAAAATATTCTTGGGGTCCTCGATGCAGGCAACCATACAAACGTCGGTGTAAAGCGGGTTGCCTATACTGAGGCTTCCTGTTTTTTTAAAATCTAATTCAGAGCGTTTTTTTTTTAAACGAGCAAGCGTGTTATTAAAATTAATTGTTTTTAACTCTTTAAAGGTAATTAATTCATAATTAAATTCAATTATTAATAATAACATTTTTTTCTTATATTTTGCACCCTATCTGAAGGCTTTATTTCAGGAGCTAGAGAAAAGCTTTATATGCAAAAGTGTATCTCACAAACAGCTCTTCCAGATATCAAGATATCATATATTTTTAAATCAGAAAAAAATGATCTCTCGTTTCACCAAATAATATATGGGGTGTCCCATTAAAAAAAAAAAGAAACAAAAATTGTATATTTTTCTCCAATTTGCGACGCGCTTTTGTTTATTCTGATAACTTTAAAAGATAATAGGCATAAGACCCCCCTACAACTTCTGCATTGAAAGTTTTCCTCTAGTCCCAAAAATATAGCCCTTAGGTAGGGTGCAAAATATATTAAAAAAAATCCAGTGCAAGCATCTATTATTTCTGTTTTGAAACCAGGAAAAAAAAATGTTTAAATGTGTAAAGATTAAGAGTTTCGTGATCGCAATCAAAGCGAAAGAGTTTCTTGATGAAAAGCCGGGGAAAACCTGGAAAATTCAGGGAATGCTTCAATCGAAATAAAGTGGGGGAACCCTGAATTGTTAAATTAATTAAGAATGCAGTGAACCCCCCACATTTAATCTTTTGTTCGAGGAAAATATTGCACAATTCATTCATTCCATGAGGAATGTGTACCGCTAATCTCTTCTGTATAATACACGATGTCAGTACAGTTATATATATTTTAATGATTCAAAATGATGAGCTCTTGTCATCTGCAAGAGCTCGCTCATAACCGTTCATGCAGGTATTGCACGCCACAGGGCAAATTAAATAATAGCAACAAACAATTTACATTCACCGTTTCGTATTTTAAACCATATGTTCGATTTGGCAAAAAAATAAAAACAGAAAAAAAGAACAGTTTTAAATTTGTGATCGTTAGTTTCGGAGAGTTACTGTCTGTTCACGATCTGGTGGCATTCAGAGTAGGGTGACGTTTTTGTTGGCATCACTGACAAATATGGACGTTTTGTTAGAATTTCAAATTTATTGCAATTCTGAAACCCCATATGAATGATTTAATTTCGTTGTTTTAACGTAAAATGTAATGCACCTCTCCTTTGCTGTAGCAGACATTAGAAATGACATGACCAATTTGAATTAGGTTTTTTTTTTCTCTTAAAAGTGGCAGCAACATTGAGCGAAATGACGAAATTTCAAATTAGCGTCATTCGGTTGCCTGTTTTGGCGTGTTTCATACATTCACCTCAAGGTCACGTGGGTTGAAATCGTTTCTGATGTCTCTGCAGCTCGTACAACAGCTGTGCCCATTCTTAATTCTCAATTAAACTGAACCACCCTATATATACAGTGCATGTTTCAATAACAAAATAACAAAAAAGTCAACCCCTCGCTTTTCTTAAAACAATCAAATTTAATTTCTCCCCTCTCACAACATACTTACTTGCATGGAGCCAAGCATACCTTTCATAATAAAATCAAAGTGAAAATGGTCGTGTATTTATTATTTCCTGCTGCGCTGTATGTAGCTAGGAAGTATACATTTCATGAAATTACCTCGGCGGTTATTAATTATGAGCCGCGCGTGTTTGCAAATCCGATCGCCAAGAAACCATGAATAACCGACAACTCAGGTGGGCCGAGTCTTCAAAGATTCCCGTATGCACATAATTACACGAATTAAATGAGCAATCAAATTCATAAATGCTAATAAGAGATTGCAATTAATAGGTGTGTAAATTACACAAATTAAAACTTCCGCGAAGTACGTGCAAAATCATAAATGCGATTCGTTCAGCGATGGTTTTCGGTAGAGACTTAACAACCATATACAGGGTACGAGTGGGACAAGGCGCGGGGTTTTACACGGGAACACGTTGTTTTGAAACCAACGAACGAGTTCGCACGAAAATACGTTTGAAACTACCTTCTTGCTTTCGGTGTACAGAGTGAATACGTAAGGGTAAGTTTTTGTATGACTTCTTTTCGTACACTTCCTTTTATGAGTGCACCGGGCGTCTTTCATTTAAGCAACGTACAAGTGGCTTAAGTTTTTAAAAAGCCTGAAGTACACACGACTTCGAAAACTTCAGAGAAAAATCATAAATGGTTTTTGGATGAAAACCTAACAATCATATACACGGTATATCTGGGAGGACGTACGGGATTTCCGACGGTGACATGTCGTTTTTAAACCAACGAGAGTTCACACAAATATACGTTTGAAATCGCCTTCTTGCCCTCGGTATACAGAGCGAACACGTAAGGGTAATTTTATATACATTTTTCTTTTCGTATACCCCCTTCTTTTTATGAGTGAGTGCACCGGGCCTCTTTTATTTAAGCAACTTAGAAGTTGGCACGTGGCCTGAGTTTTTAATGAGCCTCAAATTCACACGACTTCGAAATCTTTGGAAAAAAATCATAAACGCTACCGATGGTTCTTGAGTGAAGACTTAACAGTCATATACACGGTATATGTGAAATGATGTACGGGATTTCAGACGGAAACACGTTGCTTATAAACCAATGAAAGAGTTCACACAAAGATACGCTCGAAACCTCCTCACTTTCCGTATATACAGGGCGAAAACTTAAGCGGTAATTTTTTCGCATGACTTGCCCGCATTAAATTAAATTTTACGTTTGATGCATTTGCATACGTACATACTTAGAGGGTATGTTTCACTTGTTTTGACGAGGAAATCTGCGTACCTCTGCTTAATTGCAAACGCGAATAAATAAAGTGTGGTAACAACGCAACGGCAAGTCGAACGGAAAAAACGTACCTTCGCAGCGAGTGTATTATAACGGTATCACGAAACAGTCCAATAAGGAAATACCAGTGGCAGTCCGGAGACAATTAATTCACATCATATGGGCATACGTATTTCCTACAGGCTCCGCACGAATGCAACCGACGACGACATCCGTCGCACGTATGTATTCCGCGTAGTATTTGATTTCCAGCGTTCGGAATATTAATTTGTTGCTCACGTTACGTATCAATTATATACTCTGCGGATGCATAAATTATTTGGAACGCGGCTCACGCGTATGCCTAACGGTCCTATTCACGCAGAGGAGGAGTAAAAGTTCAATTACTTAATTGGTAACCTTCTGGTAGGTTTACGATGACTAACTAATTGGAAGACACCTTGACAAGTTAACAAGTGACGAGTGTCATTTTTTGTTTGGGTTCTAATCAATTTCATACTTTTACTAACTTGTCATTTTGGTAGATTTCCACGGATGAGTTCAGCTCTGCGAGCTGCTCCTTGAGGAGTTGCAGGTTCGAGTTGACGAAGCTCAACTCCAAGGCGACGGTCTCCTTGAGCTTGCGGTTCGTCGTCGCCTTGAAGAGGTTTTCTGCCCCAGCGCGCAATCGCAGCTCTTTGTTGATCTCCTGGTTCAATTTGGAACGCTTGTTCTGGAGCTTGGCCCGGCATGTTGCTATACGAGGATCTGAACCCTAAAAGAAAAAAAAACAACAAAGAGAAAAAATTAGATTCCAGTTGCGCTTCAAATGTCTCATATACATAAAAAGGGGCGAGCAAAGTGAAGGAAAAAATGCAGATACGATGACTGACAGCAAGCAACATGTCGTCGAACAAAACAAAAAAAGAATGTCACTCTTATTAATCGAGATATCGAGTGTATACCGTTCTATGGAAACACCCCGTATAGTGCTTCAATAAAAAAATAAATAAATAAATAAAAATGAAAAGCCGAGTTAAATCAAATGCGCGAGAAATAGGAATATTTTAGAACGCGAATAATTACAATTAATTACATGAAACAAAAAAGAAAAAATTAAAAGATCAGATCAATTTTTTTAAACATTTTTTTAGTTGCCCATCGCATTTAAAATTAGATATTAATCATTACGAATTATTTAGTAAGAGTAAATGAATGGTATATTGTACATAAAATAAGCAGAAAAGATTTAATTACATTTCAGTATCGAAGGTTCTTAAACGCTGCTTCTTTCACGTACAGTCGGACCCAACTAAATCGATATCCCGTACGCCGTTGATACTGATTAGCAAAAAGTTAAAAAAAAAACATTATATGACGTCACCATCATTACCAACCATTACAAAAAATGCTGTTTCATTCTTTCCTTTCCAGCAGCAAACTAAAATTTACGCCGAAGGTCATCTTACCGATACAATTAGGACATCCGAAGCGGAATACCTCGATCCGTGGACCCACTTTAACATCATTTAAATCATAGTTCCGCTCATCACACTTCACTGCAGACTAAACGAATTTCCACCACCTCATTGTTCTTTTTTTTTGTAATCTTTAGGCGCCCAATCACACTTAACATCGTCTGATTTATTTCTTACTCAATCGTCAGAGCTTCATCAGAAAAACAATTACGTACTTGCTGCTTCTGCCGAAGAAGCACAAATTAATCTTAATCGCCGATTACTTACTATTACATTGCATTAAGATGCCTTGCATAATCCAATTAATAGATTGATCGTAAAACGGTGAAAGTTGAGGATGAGAAGATTAAAAAAAAGCAACAACAAAAATGTCATGGTGATGTCGATTACAGAAAAAAAAATAGAAGAAGTAGTTTCAGGTGTGGGTATGGTGTGAGTGGAGTCACTTCTCTCTGCTCTACCATTCGCATTCTTCAACAAAGAAAGGAATACGGAAGCCAATTAAGGAGGCAGCGAGCGATGCAAGGAGAAGCAGAAGCTGTTTCAACAATTTTTGCCTCCATTAATGGTAACGTTCCTCTAACTGCATCCTGGTGTAATAATTTTCCGACGCGATGCGCTCGTAAACAGTTTATCTATCTGCGTTACGTGTTAATCAACGTGTTGCTTTAAGGACCTGGAATTTATGTAAAAGATAGGCGACGATCTCCCTCAGGCCGATCCAATAAAACCGAACGCAACAACAAGACTTTCAGGCTCGTTTGTGTTCGAGGAAAATTGCAAAAGGCACGGCAAAAGGAAGACTTCTTTTTTTTTAATTGGCGATGGAATTTAAATTGCTTTCTGGATTCATTTGCGAAAGCCAGGTTGAGGATTTTGATTGACTGAAGAGAGGAAGGGGTTACCATATGTAAATTCAGATGAGGGAAGAAGTTGGTAGGAAGGAAAAAAGTCGTTCTATTTTATGCACGCCAAAGTAGCACCAAATTTTCAATTCGCCTGAAGCAAGGCCTTTCGATAACGCAAAGAAAAAAAGAAGATTGTCAACAAAATAAATTCAAAAGAAGGGTTTAAGGCTGGTTTAATAATAATAATAATAATAATAATAATAATAATAATAATGTTTATTGGTGATGGTCATTCAAGAGAATTTTCACACGTCACAGATTTAACAAATTAAAATATAACATTAATAGTAATATTGTCGAATGCAATAGGCAGAGAATATAAATAAAAGTAAAAGATGTACATATAAATAAAATATACATTTATATACTTATAAATAAACGGTTATTGACGATTTGAGGGTTATCTGACGGGGAGACTAGTTAAATCACAAAAATCATTTTCAAGAAACTCTTGGATATTATAGAATGCTTTTTCCAGCAGGTAGTTTTTTATCACCTTCTTAAATTCTGATAATTCTAAATTTACGATATGTGTGGGTAACACATTAAATAATTTTATTCCAAAGTAGTTAATGCCATCCCTAGCTCTTTGAGTTCTATTGTATTTAATTAATAGTTCGTTTTTATTACGAGTGTTATAAGTGTGATAATCGTCATTCCTCTTATAGTGAAATATATTAGTTTTTACGTGTAATAAACAAGTTAGTATGTAGATCGAGGTGAAAGTTAAAAGTTTGAATTCAATAAATTTGGACTTACAGCAATCTGTAAAACTCAAGCCCGCCATTATCCTTATGCACCTCCTCTGAACACGAAAGACCTGCGAAGCATGGGAAGAGCCTCCCCAACACAAAACCGCGTACGACATGTGAGAGTGAAAGCAAGCGTAATATGTCTTTATCAGGGTTGCGAATGGTACAATGCTGATTAAATTTCTTATCATGAAAATACCTGTGTTCAGTTTCTTACAGAGTTTACTGATATGCTCAGCCCAAGTTAATTTGGTATCCAAGCAAACCCCGAGGTATTTAACGGGCTCGCGGTAGTTATCCAAAGGTCGAAGTGTAAAGAGCAAATTTTGGGTTTTAGTGTCATTTAGCACCAAAGAATTAGAATGAAACCATTCCACCACATTCTTGTGTGTCTCTCTTACTAAAGTATGCAGATCATGTAAATTGTGATCTCTGTTTATGGTGCAGGTGTCATCAGCGAATAAAACTATTTTACTGTTTCCTGTAACTCGCAAGGGTAAATCGTTCATAAAGAATAAAAATAAAAGTGGACCGAGTACGGATCCTTGAGGTACTCCGTGTTTAATTGACAATTTTGTTGAAGATAAGTTGTTATATGTAACATATTGAGTGCGATTTGACAAATAAGACTTAATTAAATTTATACTTTCACTACTGAAGTTAGTAAGATGTAATTTATGCAGCAAAAGATCGTGAGACACACAATCGAATGCTTTGGTAAGGTCGTAAAATGAAGCTTGTACGTACAATTTGTTTTCGAAGCCATCTTGTATATAGTCAATTAAACTGCTGATGGCTGCTGTAGTAGATCTATTTTTCCTGAATCCAAATTGAGCATTGTTTATCAAATTATGCTTGACCAAGTATGTATTTATTTGAATTTTCAGTATCGTTTCAAATATTTTGCCAATTACTGGGATGATTGATATTGGCCTGTAATTCGCAACGTCATCGGTACACCCTTTTTTGAATATAGGAACAACCCTGGCTACTTTGAGACAATCAGGAAAGATGTTATTTGAAATACACTGATTAATAATTTTACAGAGTGGAATGATAATCAAATTTTTTATTGATTTTATAATTTTTATATTTAACGAAAACGAATCTTTACTAGTATTATTTTTCATTTTAGTTATAATATCTCGCATTTCATTGTAACTAATTTCTTTAAAATTAAATTGTGAATATGTATTGCCTTCCAGTGGACAAGGTTTTTTATTTCTGGCATTAATGTCTAATGTTTTAGAAGAAATAATATTACTCGCAATATTAGCAAAAAATGTGTTAAAATCATTTGCATTTAGTGAATTAGAAACTGGATATTTTATTATGGGATTGTTACTTTTAATTACATTCCATGAAGCAAGTTGTTTATTTTTTGACTCGTTAATGTATTTCGAGTTAGCAGTCATTTTGTTTTTTACAATGAGTTTTCTGTACTGTTTACGTTGTGATTTTAAATCATCTTTCGTAATGATATTAGGATCATATTTATGGAGTTGTGAAATCAGTTGCAGCCTATTTCTACACTCCCTCACCTCTTCGGTAAACCACTTTATTTTTACAGTTGTACTCTCGTTATTTTTAACTAGTTTTGATTTCACAGGAATGCATTCGTTAAAAGCCGAGACTAATACGCGTAGAAACATTGAAAATTTTTCATTGATGTGCAAAGTAGTGTTATCAATAAAACTGAAATTGATATTATTTACCGATTTATAAAATTCAAACATGCCACTATCAGTAATCGGACGATATGTGATTTTCTTTTTAGTATTCGGTTGTCTTTTTAAATCATATATGAAGGAAATTGCTAAATGATCTGAGAGGCAGGGATCAATAACATCAATAGCGCATGCATTAATGTTAAGATTAGTGAAAATATTATCCAAACATGCCTCTTTCCTTGTATTTTGGAAATTGGTTCTAATTAAACCAAACGATTCGCAGAGATGACACAAGGATATGGCTTGTTTTGTATGTAAGTTAAAATGAACATTAAAATCACCTGTCAAAACAATACCCTTATTTAATGCTAACTTATTTAGCACTGATTCAAGTTTGTTTAGAAAATTTTCAAAATTTCCATTTGGCGATCTATATATCGTCAAAATTTGAATATTATGACAATTAACACCAGCTATTTCAATGTCAACCTCACACGAGTAATCTATCGGTTCGAACGGCAAAGGCTTAAAAGAATTAATATTATTTTTTAAGAACAGCGCAGATCCTCCCCGTATATGGGACGACCTGCAAAACTCGGATACATTAATATAATTACCGATTTTGACCGCCGTTAAATCATGCTTTTCGAGCCAGTGTTCATTAAAACAAATTACATCGAAATGTTTATCTGTAAGAAAGCATTCTATTTCGTGTATTTTATTACGTAATCCTTGTATATTGTAATGGAGTATAGAAATGTTTGTAGCATATTTTATTGTACTATTACCTTCCCCGTCAGTTAACCCCCGCACGTCACTAATATAGAAATTTGTTTGTAATTGATCAATGTCATTTATGTACCCGCAGCGATATTTGTTCTGAAAAAATTTGAGCACGTATTATCACAGTCTACATATCTTAGGTTGTTATAATTTACTTTTGTAGGTGTTTCTGAAATATTTAACATAAGTTTCCCTATATATGAAAACAATTTGTTTTTACCGCTAGGTCTTAAGTGTAAACCATGATTTGTTTTATCTTTGGTATTTAAAAGAGAGTTAACTTCAATGAAACTGTTACCACTTTTATCGAGATTGTTTAAAAATGAATACATTTTACAATTAAATCTGTATATATCATCATTTAATGCATGCTGCCCTTCCCAAAAGGGGACTGAGACGTATATTACTTGACATTTGTTATAAAGTTTTTCAAGTTTTGTAAACACACTTTTTGGGACCATAGATCTCTTTAATAGGTCGTTACATCCACCAATTATTACGATGAAATCCTTTTTTGTAAAATCGTTACATAAATCGAGTACATTAATCAAAACATCGTCAAAAACAGCGTTTGGTTTGCAAATTGTAAATGTATCGAAACTATCATTCAGGTAACTACTTAAAAATTTATGAGAATTTCTAGCATGACTATCACCTATTACTAACACCTTGGATTTAACCCTGGTTGCAGCGCTCTGATTGCGTCGAATTTCATGACTTGTTACCTCATCCTTCGTCGGCTCGGACAGCATGGGCTTAGGGCTAATGACAGCGACTCCTTGAACAGATGCCGTAGACAGCTCGGCTTCTTTTGTTGCGGATTTAGTTGGATGAACTGTGTTTACAATTTTAGTAGAATTCGTACCGGTTTTGTTATCTGCCAGGAGTTTTTGTTGAGATTTGATGTACCTCAAGGATTTCGTTAAACGCACCGACAGTAAATTTACAGTTCGTTCAAGATTGTTGATTTTATTCAATAGATTAAAAATTAGCTTGTTAGATGTTTTTTTGTGAATTCGCGATTTTTCTTTAGGTACCGCCGATATAGCACTACTAACAGAGTTAAAAGATTCATTTAAATCCTCGCTACTAAAGTCTTGATTTACATTAAGAGCACTTTTTAGTCTTGTTTTCAATTCGTGCTTGTTCCCCGTATCGTCCATATTTAACTTTTGTAATAAATTTTTCAGATCAATTAGCTTTAAGTTGTCAATTTGAGCGTCAGTGATTTTTAAATCCATCCTGAAGAATGTATCTTGAGAACCCTGTACAACTATTTCACTGATAGGTCAAACTTTTTGCGAACTTTTTAATATTTCACACTCAGCGCGAGACCAAAACGGAGCACGTCCGAACCGGGCCACAGCACGTCAGAAATGGTTTGTGTGCACCTGCGGACAAGGGAAATTGCAAGGCAAGGCAAGAACAGGAAGACTTTTAATTAGCGAAGGAATTTCAATTGGGTTTTCCATTTGTCTGCAAAAGTTAGGATGAAGGTTTGGTTGATTTGAAGAAAAATCCAGATGAGGGAAGAAGTTGGAAGGTAGGAAGGAAGAAGGTCATTCTGTTTCATGTACGCCAAATTAGCCCCAAATTTTTTTATTCGCCTGAAGTAAGAAGTTTTGATAACGTAAAGTCAAAAGGATGATTGACAACGAAGTAAATTCAAAAGAAGAAAACTGGATGCAACTTGAAACTTGTGGACAAGAGAAATTGCAAGCCATGGAAGAAAAGGAAGGCCTTTGATTGGCGACGGAATTTAAATTGGGCTTTAGATTCATCTGCGAAGGCCAAAATGAGGATTTTCTATTGATTGAAGAAAGGAATCAGACGAGGAAAGAAAAGAAGAAATTTAGGCAACGAGAAGGAAGAAAATCTAAAGCAAAAAAGAAATTTAGTGCAACTTTGAAAAATAGTTTCTCAGAATGAGAAGCCCAGCAAGGAAATGACTGAAAAGGATGGCAGATCGAATGACTAGGAAGGAAGAGGGTAAGAGAAAAGATTTAAAACCAAATAAAGATTCGAAGGATTTATAGAAAATTTAGAACAAAAAGACAAGAAGGAAGGAAGAAATTTAGGCAACGAAGAGGAAGCAAAACAAAAAAGAATGGCAGATCGATTGATTAGGATGGATGAAGAGAAAAGAAAAGATTTAAAATCAAATAAAGATGCGAAGGATTTAGAAAATTTAGAACAACAAAAAAAGAAGAAGGAAGGAAGAAATTCAGGCAACGAAAGGGAAGAAACTCTGAAGCAAAACAAATCAAAAATTCGGTACAGCTTTGAAAAATAGTTTCTCAAAATATAATAGCAGAGTAGATGGAGGAAATGAGTGAAAAGGATGGCAGATCGAATGATTAGGGAGGAAGAAGGGAAGTGAAAAGATTTAAAGCCAAATAAAGATTCGGAGGATTTATAGAAAATTTAGAACAAAAAGAGAAGAAGGAAGGAAGAAATTTAGGCAACGAAGAGGAAGCAAAACAAACCGAAAATTTGGTACAACTCTGAAAAATGGTTTCTCAAAATGTGATTGCAGAGTAGAACAGAAAGCCCAGCGAAGAAATGACTAAGAAGAATGGCAGATCGATTGATTAGGATGGATGAAGAGAAGAGAAAAGATTGAAAATCAAATAAAGATGCGAAGGATTTAGAAAATTTAGAACAACAAAAAAAGAAGAAGGAAGGAAGAAATTCAGGCAACGAAAGGGAAGAAACTCTGAAGCAAAACAAATCAAAAATTCGGTACAGCTTTGAAAAATAGTTTCTCAAAATATAATTGCAGAGTAGATGGAGGAAATGACTGAAAAGGATGGCAGATCGAATGATTAGGAAGGAAGAGGATAAGATAAAAGATTTAAAACCAAATAAAGATTCGAAGGATTTATAGAAAATTTAGAACAACAAGACAAGAAGGAAGGAAGAAATTTAGGCAACGAAGAGGAAGCAAAACAAATCGAAAATTTGGTACAACTCTGAAAAATAGTTTCTCAAAATGTGATTGCGGAGTAGAACAGAAAGTCCAGCGAAGAAGTGACTGAAATTGATTAGGATGGAAGAAGAGAAGATAAAAGAATGGCAGATCGATTGATTAGGATGGATGAAGAGAAGAGAAAAGATTTAAAACCAAATAAAGATGCGTAGGATTTAGAAAACTTAGAACAACAAAAAAAAGAAGAAAGGAGGAAGAAATTTGTGCAACAAAAACGAAGCAAAAACAAATCAAACATTTGGTACAAAAGGTACAAGTTTCTTAAAATGTGATTGATTCAGAGTAGAATGGGAAGACCGGCGAGGAAATAACTGAAAAAGGATGGCAGATCGACTGAAGAAAGAGAAGAAACGAAGCTGCGTTTCCAAATTTTAGATTTGCACAAATTAAGCAAAGAAAAGCAAAAATAGAATCGATTGGAAAACTTGAAGGCGGCGGAGAATTGAAGAAGTTGCAACATCTCAACAGCAATTTAATTTTTTATTTTTTTTAGATCGAATCGGCACAAATACCGCAAGTAATTAATTTCACTTGACATGAAACTTTAGATGCCCGGTGAGTACATAAAAAGAGAGAAATAATCAATTTTGCAACGGAAATTTCATAATTGCAATTAAACTCACGCGATGGGCAGATTTGTTTAATAGGAAAATCCAATCAAAAAGCTCCTCCGAGTCACGTAAAACAATAAAACGACGATTAATTGATTAATTAATTTCCTGACTTGAATGGGAAGTTCACGGAATCCGACTTCGTCTTAAGGCCCCCCCGTTTTGCAACATTTTGAAATTTTAATTCCCCGAACAACAATAACGAAAAAAATAACTACAAAAAAAAACAAAAGTGTACTGAGCAATAAAGTATTATGTAAGCAGCTTATTTAAAATTAAAAAAAATTACATACATACATATACCGGGTGTGTCAAATTATTTTGATAATTGATACTTCCTAATAAAACAAGACAATAACTTGCAGCTACTTATTTCATTCATCCCGACGTGACACTGCGACTAATTAACCGTACTTTACATGCACAGTATAAACACCTTAATAACACAAACGAGAAAGATAAACGAAACAATTTATCTGCACACCGTCGTAATTAAAACTAATTTACAAGAGCGAGCAAAACGCATCAATTATGACATAACCGAGGAGTTTCGTCCGTGGAATTAGCACCGTGAACGCGGAACATCAATTTTTTTTTTTCTTAATCATCCCGTATATGTATAATTAGCGAGCGCGAGCTCCGCGGTGTTTAAACAAATCTCAGCGCACGCCATTAGCAGCGGACTGTGTCATGAGTGTCTGCACATCTTAAGACCTAGCGGTATAAGAAATTACAGTTCGAAAGTCGATATTATTCTAATATTATGTGTATTAAATTAACAGTAGTGAGAGATCTTGGCGAAGAATGGTAACAACAATACCGTTGACCATGAATGGGATGGAATGCGGTGCAGCGTGCGCCTTGCAGATCGACAAGAAAAAGAAGAAATGAACAAAAAAAAAACAGGTGAGATTGAAGTAGGAGGAGGAGGAGGAGGAGGAAAATTAGGTCAGCCTAATGGGCATGTAATAATATGTAACGGTATGATCTAGTCTGTAGATTTTTTTGTGTTTGGAAACCTGGGCGCGTTTATTATTGCGGTCTAAAAATCCCAACCGGTTACAGTCGGTCCAGTTAATTAAGTATGACTTTAATTGGATTTAATCTTGAATCCTGGGAATGCAATTAAAAAAAAATGGCTTACCGCATGATGAACCAAAACTACCCCGAAGAAAAATTGGTTGCACTTGATTTGGAAAAAGGTAAGATAAGAAGCGACGTGGGGGGGAGGGGGGATTAATTTGAGTCCGGTTCCGGTAAAAACACGAGCACATCCGCGTTGTCAGTCTTCTTGGGAAGTTACTGTTCGCCCAAAGCAAACGCATAAATAACCCAATAAGAAGCAAAAATGTTCAACTCGGAGAGCGATTGACCATCACGACCACCACCATCACCATCATCATCACCTCATCAAATCATCTTCTGCGTCTAAATTTATTATTACGATTTTAATTCCTGTTACGATCATCAATCATGGTTATAACTGTAAACGTAATTAAGACTGCTTCTTTCGTCTAAAAAGCGCAGTAATTTTCAGCAGTGTTAAATGCATGCAAATAAACCGTTACATTCTTGAGAGATTATTTTATTGTTATTTAATTATACGAGGATACAATTGCTTCAAAATATATATATCTATACAGGGTGTCCCACTTAAGGCGGATCCTTTCATACCTCTCTAGTTATTAATTGTACGAAAAAATGTTTCAAATTCGTTATTTTTAATGGAACACCCTAAATATTTTTACATTTTCGGATTCTGGATTGCATTTTAATGTGACCTTGTGTAGCATACGTAGGGTCTAATCTAAACCGTTTTCGCGTTATTTAACTCTCTAAAAAAATTGTCGCCCTTGCAGTACCTCAAACAAATGCAAATATCTTCCGAACAAATGACGTTAGGGACTTGTGGTTTTCTGCAAAAGTCTCGTCTTGAAACGCTTTTTTAGTTACACTGTCAAGAAAAAATTCTATCAACATAAGTTCTTAAAAAAGAATTAATAAACTTGAGAATATTCAAACTACGATGACTATTTTTTTTTTTTAATGGAATGCCATATAACTTTTATTATTATTAGATGCGCTATTTAATTCTCTTTTCAATGATGTAGGGTTGTCGATATCTGTCGTTAATAGTTTTTTCAGTATTAACATTTTTTTTACCATTTTTAAAAAATACACGAAATATTGAGACCTTAATGTTAGTTGCTATGGTTACAGAGCAAACAAATTGGTTTGTTTATCTTTCCCTAAGATTACTAAGTATTATGCGACATTCAAAATGTTCAAATTAATCTTTAAGAAGGCTTCTTGCGTAAGAAAACATGACAGGTACGGATTTTACCTTTGCCGCGGATATCCAAGCTAATAAACCCTAAAAGAAGAAACTTCTGTTGCTGTGGATAGATGCATGTGGACACAGCAAGACGTGCTCCAGCAGTTGGAACATTTTTAAACGAATCCGCTGTTTTATGAAACCCTAAAATGCGGTCAAATGAAGATACTGAGCAAGTCAACTAACTGGTCCTCTTCCACGAATCCACTTATTCGTTAAAAAATGTTCCAACTGCTGAAATACGTCTTGTTGTCTCCACATGTATCTATCCACAGCAACAGAAGTTTCTTCTCTTAGGGTTTATTAGCTTGGATATCCACGGCAAGAGTAAAATCCGTGCCTATCATGTTTTTTTTTACGCAAGTCCTTCTTAAAGATTAATTTGAACATTTTGAATGTCGCATAACACTTAATACTCTTAGGGAAAAATAAACAAACAATTTGTTTGCTGTGTAACCATAGCAACTAACATAAAGTTCTCAATATTTCGTGTATTTTTAAAATAGTAAAAAAATGCAATACTGAAAAAACTATTAACGACAGATATCGATAACCCTGTATCATTGAAAAGAGAATTAAATAGCGCATCTAATAATAATGAAAGTTGGATGGCATTCCATTCAAAAAAATAGTTATCGTAGTTTGAATATTCTCAAGTTTATTAATTTTTTTTAAAGAACTTATGTTGCTAGAATTTTTTCTTTATAGCGTAACTGAAAAAGCGTTTCAGGACGAAACCTTTGCAAAAAACCACAAGTCCCTAACGTCATTTGCTCGGAAGATATTCGCATTTGTTTGAGGTACTGCAAGAGCGATAGTTTTTTTAAAAAGTTGAATAATGCGAAAACGGTTTAGATTGGACCCTATGTATGGCACAGAAGGTCACATTAAAATTCAATCCGGAACCCGAAAATGTAAAAATATTTAGGGTGTCCCATTTAAAATAACGAAGTGACCTAACGTCCAGGCTAAACTGAACACTCTGTATACGTCAAACTAATTTTGAAATATGCTCCACATGATCCTGTGAAACTTTCATTTGAAAAATATTTTCGTAAAATTAATAACTAGAGAGGTATGAAAGAATCCGACTTAAGTGGTACACCCTGTACACTCATCTATCAAAGCATTCATGCTATAGTGTGTTTTTTAATAGTTGAGTATCATATACATACTGTAAGAGCGAAAATTTTTTTAGAAAGTTGTATAACGCAAAAACGGTTTACATTAGACCCTACGTATGGTACACAAGGTCACATTAAAATTCAATCCAGAATCCGAAAATGTAATAATATTTAGGGTATCCCATTTAAAATAATGAAGTGACCTAACGTCCAGGCTAAACCGAACACTCTGTATACGTCAAACTAATTTTGAAATATGCTCCACATGATCCTGTGAAACTTTCATTTGAAAAATATTTTCGTAAAATTAATAACTAGAGAGGTATGAAAGAATCCGACTTAAGTGGGACACCCTGTACACTCATCTATCAAAGCATTCATGCTATAGTGTGTTTTTTAATAGTTGAGTATTATATACATACTCATACTGTAAGAGCGAAAATTTTTTTAGAAAGTTGTATAACGCAAAAACGGTTTACATTAGACCCTACGTATGGTACACAAGGTCACATTAAAATTCAATCCAGAATCCGAAAATGTAATAATATTTAGGGTGTCCCATTTAAAATAATGAAGTGACCTAACGCCCAGGCTAAACCGAACACTCTGTATACGTCAAACTAATTTTGAAATATGCTCCACATGATCCTGTGAAACTTTCATTTGAAAAATATTTTCGTAAAATTAATAACTAGAGAGGTATGAAAGAATCCGACTTAAGTGGGACACCCTGTACACTCATTTATCAAAGCATTCATGCTATAGTGTGTTTTTTAATAGTTGAGTATTATATACATACTGTAAGAGCGAAAATTTTTTTAGAAAGTTGTATAACGCAAAAACGGTTTACATTAGACCCTACGTATGGTACACAAGGTGACATTAAAATTCAATCCAGAATCCGAAAATGTAATAATATTTAGGGTGTCCCATTTAAAATAACGAAGTGACCTAACGTCCAGGCTAAACCGAACACTCTGTATACGTCAAACTAATTTTGAAATATGCTCCACATGATCCTGTGAAACTTTCATTTGAAAAATATTTTCGTAAAATTAATAACTAGAGAGGTATGAAAGAATCCGACTTAAGTGGGACACCCTGTACACTCATTTATCAAAGCATTCATGCTATAGTGTGTTTTTTAATAGTTGAGTATTATATACATACTGTAAGAGCGAAAATTTTTTTAGAAAGTTGTATAACGCAAAAACGGTTTACATTAGACCCTACGTATGGTACACAAGGTCACATTAAAATACAATCCAGAATCCGAAAATGTAATAATATTTAGGGTGTCCCATTTAAAATAACGAAGTGACCTAACGTCCAGGCTAAACCGAACACTCTGTATACGTCAAACTAATTTTGAAATATGCTCCACATGATCCTGTGAAACTTTCATTTGAAAAATATTTTCGTAAAATTAATAACTAGAGAGGTATGAAAGAATCCGACTTAAGTGGGACACCCTGTACACTCATTTATCAAAGCATTCATGCTATAGTGTGTTTTTTAATAGTTGAGTATTATATACATACTGTAAGAGCGAAAATTTTTTTAGAAAGTTGTATAACGCAAAAACGGTTTACATTAGACCCTACGTATGGTACACAAGGTCACATTAAAATACAATCCAGAATCCGAAAATGTAATAATATTTAGGGTGTCCCATTTAAAATAACGAAGTGACCTAACGTCCAGGCTAAACCGAACACTCTGTATACGTCAAACTAATTTTGAAATATGCTCCACATGATCCTGTGAAACTTTCATTTGAAAAATATTTTCGTAAAATTAATAACTAGAGAGGTATGAAAGAATCCGACTTAAGTGGGACACCCTGTACACTCATTTATCAAAGCATTCATGCTATAGTGTGTTTTTTAATAGTTGAGTATTATATACATACTGTAAGAGCGAAAATTTTTTTAGAAAGTTGTATAACGCAAAAACGGTTTACATTAGACCCTACGTATGGTACACAAGGTCACATTAAAATACAATCCAGAATCCGAAAATGTAATAATATTTAGGGTGTCCCATTTAAAATAACGAAGTGACCTAACGTCCAGGCTAAACCGAACACTCTGTATACGTCAAACTAATTTTGAAATATGCTCCACATGATCCTGTGAAACTTTCATTTGAAAAATATTTTCGTAAAATTAATAACTAGAGAGGTATGAAAGAATCCGACTTAAGTGGGACACCCTGTACACTCATTTATCAAAGCATTCATGCTATAGTGTGTTTTTTAATAGTTGAGTATTATATACATACTGTAAGAGCGAAAATTTTTTTAGAAAGTTGTATAACGCAAAAACGGTTTACATTAGACCCTACGTATGGTACACAAGGTCACATTAAAATACAATCCAGAATCCGAAAATGTAATAATATTTAGGGTGTCCCATTTAAAATAACGAAGTGACCTAACGTCCAGGCTAAACCGAACACTCTGTATACGTCAAACTAATTTTGAAATATGCTCCACATGATCCTGTGAAACTTTCATTTGAAAAATATTTTCGTAAAATTAATAACTAGAGAGGTATGAAAGAATCCGACTTAAGTGGGACACCCTGTACACTCATTTATCAAAGCATTCATGCTATAGTGTGTTTTTTAATAGTTGAGTATTATATACATACTGTAAGAGCGAAAATTTTTTTAGAAAGTTGTATAACGCAAAAACGGTTTACATTAGACCCTACGTATGGTACACAAGGTCACATTAAAATACAATCCAGAATCCGAAAATGTAATAATATTTAGGGTGTCCCATTTAAAATAACGAAGTGACCTAACGTCCAGGCTAAACCGAACACTCTGTATACGTCAAACTAATTTTGAAATATGCTCCACATGATCCTGTGAAACTTTCATTTGAAAAATATTTTCGTAAAATTAATAACTAGAGAGGTATGAAAGAATCCGACTTAAGTGGGACACCCTGTACACTCATTTATCAAAGCATTCATGCTATAGTGTGTTTTTTAATAGTTGAGTATTATATACATACTGTAAGAGCGAAAATTTTTTTAGAAAGTTGTATAACGCAAAAACGGTTTACATTAGACCCTACGTATGGTACACAAGGTCACATTAAAATACAATCCAGAATCCGAAAATGTAATAATATTTAGGGTGTCCCATTTAAAATAACGAAGTGACCTAACGTCCAGGCTAAACCGAACACTCTGTATACGTCAAACTAATTTTGAAATATGCTCCACATGATCCTGTGAAACTTTCATTTGAAAAATATTTTCGTAAAATTAATAACTAGAGAGGTATGAAAGAATCCGACTTAAGTGGGACACCCTGTACACTCATTTATCAAAGCATTCATGCTATAGTGTGTTTTTTAATAGTTGAGTATTATATACATACTGTAAGAGCGAAAATTTTTTTAGAAAGTTGTATAACGCAAAAACGGTTTACATTAGACCCTACGTATGGTACACAAGGTCACATTAAAATTCAATCCAGAATCCGAAAATGTAATAATATTTAGGGTGTCCCATTTAAAATAACGAAGTGACCTAACGCCCAGGCTAAACCGAACACTCTGTATACGTCAAACTAATTTTGAAATATGCTCCACATGATCCTGTGAAACTTTCATTTGAAAAATATTTTCGTAAAATTAATAACTAGAGAGGTATGAAAGAATCCGACTTAAGTGGGACACCCTGTACACTCACCTATCATAGCATTCATGCTATAGTGTGTTTTTTAATAGTTGAGTATTATATACATACTGTAAGAGCGAAAATTTTTTTAGAAAGTTGTATAACGCAAAAACGGTTTACATTAGACCCCACGTATGGTACACAAGGTCACATTAAAATTCAATCCAGAATCCGAAAATGTAATAATATTTAGGGTGTCCCATTTAAAATAATGAAGTGACCTAACGTCCAGGCTAAACCGAACACCCTGTATACGTCAAACTAATTTTGAAATATGCTCCACATGATCCTGTGAAACTTTCGTTTGAAAAATATTTTCGTAAAATTAATAACTAGAGAGGTATGAAAGAATCCGACTTAAGTGGGACACCCTGTACACTCATTTATCAAAGCATTCATGCTATAGTGTGTTTTTTAATAGTTGAGTATTATATACATACTGTAAGAGCGAAAATTTTTTTAGAAAGTTGTATAACGCAAAAACGGTTTACATTAGACCCTACGTATGGTACACAAGGTCACATTAAAATTCAATCCAGAATCCGAAAATGTAATAATAGTTAGGGTGTCCCATTTAAAATAATGAAGTGACCTAACGTCCAGGCTAAACCGAACACTCTGTATACGTCAAACTAATTTTGAAATATGCTCCACATGATCCTGTGAAACTTTCATTTGAAAAATATTTTCGTAAAATTAATAACTAGAGAGGTATGAAAGAATCCGCCTTAAATGGGACACCCTGTACACACATCTATCAAAGCATTCATGCTATACTGTGTTTTTTAATAGTTGAGTATTATATACAGCAGGACGAAACTATAAACTATAGAAGGACGCGACATTCTTCATTCCCTCTTCTATTTGGTTACATGCAAGTTGCAATTTCTTTTTGGGGGCAAAGACATTATGACAATGAGGAAGAAGGACAAGTTCGTTTCACACTCGTGCCATTCGTACATACATGCACAATTAGCGCGTGTGTGTGTGGTTTCAAGTGCACGGGAGAAACCGAAAGTCTGGCCCGAAGAAAGTCGGGCTCGTAACATCGAAGAAAGTTGGTACCGAATAAGTCGGCTTTTGGAATGCCTCAACAACTATCGCAAGACAAATACGTAAACTTTTTGGAAAGTTGTTTGTCTTTAAATAGGAACGAGCGTCTGGCTTATATGTACTTGCGTGCGAGTAAACACTCGAAAGGAAAAGAAATTATTAGATGCCAAACAAGAACATTTTGAAGATCTGTTGTTATAAATAATTTCTTCTCTTAATACATTTCGAAGTCCTTGCAGCTGTAGAAGCAATTGTAAATAAATTCATTGCTCGGCATCTAACTCTTTTATAAGTCTCGTTTAATCTGCACTTTTCTAGTGTTAGGTATTCTTTGTTTTAATTTCATTCCTGAACAACCAAATAACAAATCAAGCAGTTTCACCAATATTGATTGGGAGTACTAAAACGTTGTTTCTATTTCTGTCTTCATATAATTTTTCTTTTGTTGTAATATTAATTGTGATGAAGAAAAAGTTACTCTTCAACGGATGTGGTCACTAAGTTTCTTTAAATCGCTTTTTGCAATTTGCAGAAATTTAATATATGTATTTTTGAAGAATTACTTCCATTTCTCTTCAATAGATGGCGCCACCATTGTTGACAATGGCGCTCTGAAAATCGCTTTCGTAAATCAATCAAAAATTTAAAAACAAATCGATCAGAAAACAAACAAACGACAGAAAATGTAAACGCAAATTATGGTTATGTGTATTAATTGTTTTCCTCTTTATTTCGTCCGAGAAACTTGAAATCCTCGAATGAAAATGAAGGTATAGTTCTGATAGTCTCCAACGGATGGCGTGCGACTGGGTTCAGTAAAATCGAAAATTACTTAAAAAAAATAAATTGGGAAAAGTTAAAATTTAAAACCCAAGCAAATGAATTGTGTTGAAATCGTACCTTTACGCTACAACAGATGTCGTTGCTGGTTATTTACCGCGAATGAAAAACACGTGCGAAAGTTCGAACTCTCAAGTTAAAACTTTCATTGAAAATTAACAACGATAAAATAATAAAAAAAATTAAAGAAAATCGATAGTGACGGCGTAGATCAACAGATGGCATCACTAATTTTCGACGTTCACGACAATTCGAATCAATTAAAAGTCAGAAGTCAAATCGTATTGACAAACGATTTTTGAAAAAATAATTAATTTTGTTTTTCCAACTGACGGCGCCACTGACATTTGCTTGCAGTATTAGTAAGTCTAATGGTGTTTGGGTGATTATTTGTGATCAAAAGTTATCGTTACTCTTCAACAGATGGCGCCACCGTTTCCTTTTTTTACCGGCAACTCCAATTCTTTTTTTCTACGACAGTCAAGCGTCAGTTTTGATTACAATAAACCAAAATTCGGTTCTTCGAAATAAACCATAATTAATCATTCATTAAATTAATTTGAACTGCAATCGATCTGCCAAGATCTAAAGAAACACATCGAAAATAACAAAAAAAGAAAAGAGTCGAACTTCGAAAAAAAGAATACAAAGCAAATGAATTGCGAAATCGTTTCTCTATGCGACTACAGATGGCGCTGTTATTGCTTTACTATAGCGAACGGATATTTTCAAATTCAGACACTAACGGAAAGCGATTAGGTACAACGTGAAAGCGAGGTGGAAAATAGATGGAAAAAAGGCTCGAACTTCGGAAACGTCAAAGAATAGAAAGCAAAGTGAATTTTCTCTCCTCTACAAGAGATGGCGCTGCTGATTCTTTGCTATAACAAACGAACATCTTCAAATTTTCAAATTGAAATTAAACTGATCGCAACTGCCGAAGCCAGATCGAGAATAAGAAAAGAGAATCGAATTTCGGAAAACGAACAGGAAGCAAATGAATTTTGAAATCGTTTCTCTGCGCGACAACAGATGGCGCTGCTAATGCTTTACTAAAACGAACGAATATTTCCAATCGTTGAAATTAAACTGATTACAACGTGAAAGCGAGATAGAAAATAGATAGGAAAAAAAGACTCGTCAAAGAATAGAAAGCAAATGAATTTTCTCCGCTCTACAAGAGATGGCGCTGTTAACTTTTTACTACAACAAACTAACCGTCTTCTGAAATGAAACTGATTGCGACAGCCGAAGCGCGATCGACAATAAGAAAAGAGAATCGAACTTTGGAAACTTCGGAAAGAATAGAAAGTAAATGAATTATTGTGAAGTCGTTTCTATGCTCTACAACAGATGGCACTGTTCACTGTTTGTTATAACCGTTGCAAGTTGAAAATTTTCGAGAATTAAGTAAATTAATTAAATTTGGAATATTTTTTTAGTTTTGGAAATGAAAGGTCGATAGTGTTACAGAAACAATCGCAAAATGAAACTGTCACAGTTTCCTCGTTGTAACCAAACAAAATAGTTATGGCATATATAGTTATTGAAAAGAAAAAATAGTTATTTTGCAGTTAGGTAACTGGACATTAAAACAGTTGCCTAAATAATGGGAGTAATACATTTTCCTCCAACTCGCTCCGCTGTGCTCAAGAACCTACGGTTAATAAACAATTTCGTTTCAGGTTTTCAAAATCGAGCTAAAATTAAGCGGAATTATAAAATTGCTAAATTGAATTGAATTAAGCGGACTTATTTTATTTGTTTACTGTTCAGTGCTCTTGGCCTTCGAAATAGTTTTTTCTTCCGCATTTTCGCGATTAATTTCAAGGACAGCTCCGAGCTGATCGCAAAAATTGCGATCGTAGCATGACGAACGGACATTTTCAAATTTCAAAATGTTAAGAAACTCTAAATTTTAGTGTTTAGTTTTAAATAATAGGAGTAACACATTTTCCTCCAACTCGCCCCGCTGTGCTCACGAACTTACGGTTAATTAACAATTTCGTCTTAGGTTTTCAAAATCGAGCTAAAATTAAGCGGAATTATAAAATTGCTAAATTGAATTGAATTAAGCGGAATTATTTTATTTGTTTACTGTTCAGTGCTCTTGGCCTTCAAATTCGTTCTTTCTTGCGTTTTTTCGCAATTAATTTCAAGGACAGCTCCGAGCTGATTGCTAAAATTGCGATCGTAGCATGACGAACGGACATTTTCAAACTTTAAAATGTCAAGAAACTCTAATTTTTAGTGTTTAGTTTTAAATAATAGGAGTAACACATTTTCCTTCAACTGGCCCCGCTGTGCTCAAGAACCTACGGTTAATTAACAATTTCGTTTTAGATTTTCAAAATCAAGTTAAATTAAGCGGAATTATAAAATTGTTAAATTGAATTAAATTAGGCGGAATTATTTTATTTGTTTACTGTTCAGTGCTCTTGGCCTTCGAAATAGTTTTTTCTTCCGCACTTTCGCGATTAATTTCAAGGACAGCTCCGAGTTGATTGCAAAAATTGCGATCGTAGCATGACGAACGGACATTTTCAAACTTTAAAATGCCAAGAAACTCTAATTTTTAGTGTTTAGTTTTAAATAATAGGAGTAATACATTTTCCTCCAACTCGCCCCGCTGTGCTCAAGAACCTACGGTTAATTAACAATTTCGTTTCAGGTTTTCAAAATCGAACTAAATCAAGCGGAATTATAAAATTGTTAAATTGAATTAAATTTAGCGAAAATATTTTATTTGTTTATTGTTCAGTGCTCTTGGCCTTCGAAATAGTTTTTTCTTCCGCACTTTCGCGATTAATTTCAAGGACAGCTCCGAGCTGATTGCAAAAATTGCGATCGTAGCATGATGAGCGGACATTTTCAAATTTTAAAATGTCAAGAAACTCTAATTTTTAGTGTTTAGTTTTAAATAATAGGAGTAACACATTTTCCTTCAACTCGCCCCGCTGTGCTCAAGAACCTACGGTTAATTAACAATTTCGTTTTAGGTTTTCAAAATCGAGCTAAAATTAAGCGGAAATATAAAATTGCTAAATTGAATTGAATTAAGCGGAATTATTTTATTTGTTTATTGTTCAATGCTCTTGGCTTTCAAAATAGTTTTTTCTTCCGCACTTTCGCGATTAATTTCAAGGACAGCTCTGAGCTGATTGCAAAAATTGCGATCGTAGCATGACGAACGGACATTTTCAAATTTGAAAATGTCAAGAAACTCTAATTTTTAGTGTTTAGTTTTAAATAATAGGAGTAACACATTTTCCTCCAACTCGCCCCGCTGTGCTCAAGAACCTACGGTTAATTAACAATTTCGTTTCAGGTTTTCAAAATCGACCTAAATTAAATTAAGCGGAATTATTTTATTTGTTTACTGTTCAGTGCTCTTGGCCTTCAAAATCGTACTTTCTTGCGCTTTTTCGCGATTAATTTCAAGGACAGTGCTGAGCTGACGCGATTGCGCAAAAATTGCGATCGTAGCAATTTGGAACGCAGACAAACGCCTACAATTTACATAAGATTTTCGAGCTGGGGATTAGTCACTCTGTTGTTGTGCAAAAAAAAAGAGAAGTAAATGCTTGGGTTTGGTTCGTTGCCTGTCTGCAGAAGTTCGTATGTAGGTTATTGTACTTGGATAACAAGGTCAATGATTTGTTGTGAAAACGCCGCCGCCCGTTTCTTAACGAGAGTTGGAGAAGAGGCGTTTCCACCTCCGATTACCAAAGACGCAGACCTAAACTTGAAATGGCACAGAAAATCGCCCCATCTCCTCCCCAAATTTTCTTTATTTACTTTTATCAAACCTAGTTTAAAGTTCGATTTGACACAGATGGTTAATTAACCAAACCAACTAAAATAGAAACGCTGCTAGATTAATTTCTTAAGACAACTTGAACTGAATTTCCTCCTCCTTACTTCCTTCACGTGGACATTTCATGTACACATGGAGATTCGACGAGACGAGAGCGGAATACATAATAAACATCAGACGCTTAGCTCATATCATCATCAACATCAGCTAGTAGTTGTGTGAAGACATAATTAAATCGGCTAAAAAAAAAAAATATGTTCAAGGTTGCTGGCTCACATGCCCGTGCCAATGTTAATGGGTCAAACGTGTTGTTAATGTACCGCTGTGCTCGTAATCCGTGTCCATCGATTCCGTACGTTAATTTATTGATATACATGCATACATGCATATACCCACACACATATAGAAGTCGTTAAAAGATTTACGAGCGGCGTAAATTATTAACTCACCTGGTTAAGTGGAACTTTAAATAAAAAAAAAGCTGGCTGTTAGAATAGCACATCAAAAAACGGAATGTATTCCGTTCCGGTGAAAGGCTACCAAATGTTCTTTTAATTTCCCGTTGCCGTACATTTTGTATACCACATGCACATGTATACACAACTGGCAAAAGTCTAATATCCTACAGGGTAGGCGCTATAAAAATCAAGAAAAACTATGGGAAACTGCCACGCCCTCAAATGTTTGAATAGTAGAATAGAAACACCATTGCGACATAAGCAAGAACCAACGAGGAGCATCAACTTGACGTAAGCAAACCCCAATGGCGTTAAAGGTCGAGAGTGAGACCAATTATATTATTTAAACTGTCCGCCGAAATACTATCTCGCAAAAACCTGAGATTCTCATAAACCAGTTCAAATTAAAAGAAAAAAAATAGACGACGACGGAAATTTTGTGACTCTGGGCGAGCGGAATAATAATTTCGACCGGCCGTCACGAAACAGAAGAAATGCGATTGCAAACGTCTGAAAAAGACGACCATCGTGACATAACCAGGAACCAACGAGGGGCATCAACTTGACGTAAGCAAACCCCAATGGCGTTAAAGGTCGAGGGTGAGACCAATTATTATTTAAACTGTCCGCCGAAATGCTATCTCGCAAAAAGCCTGAGATTCTCATAAACTAGTTCAAATGAAAAGAAAAAAAATAGACGACGACGGAAATTTTGTGACTCTGGGCGAGCGGAATAATAATTTCGACCGGCCCTCACGTAACAGAAGAAATGCGATTGCAAACGTTAAAAAAAATCATCATCGTGACATAACCAGGAACCAACGAGGCATCAACTTGGCGTAAGCAAACCCCAATGGCGTTAAAGGTCGAGGGTGAGACCAATTATTATTTAAACTGTCCGCCGAAATACTATCTCGCAAAAAGCCTGAGATTCTCATAAACTAGTTCAAATGAAAAGAAAAAAAATAGACGACGACGGAAATTTTATGACTCTGGGCGAGCGGAATCATAATTTCGACCGGCCCTCACGAAACATAAGAAATACGATTGCAAACGTTAAAAAAAACCACCATCGTGACATAAGCGGGAACCAACGAGGAGCATCAAGTTGACGTAAGCCAACTGCCAATGGCGTTAAAGGTCGAGGGTGAGACCAATTATTATTTAAACTGTCCATCGAAGTACTATCTCGCAAAAAGCCTGAGGTTTCCAGAAACCAGTTCAAATTAAAAGAAAAAAAAATAGACGACGACGGAAATTTTGTGACTCTGGGCGAGCGGAATAACAATTTCGACCGGCCCTCACGAAACAGAAGAAATGCGCTTGCAAATGTTTACAAAAAAAAAAATGAAATGAGGCAATCCTATCTAAAAATAGAAACTCCGAAAGATATTATTTATTTAGAACCATAAAAGGTGTGTCGTTGCATCGAAAATTTTACACTTTTTACGCTAATTCATGGCCGGAATATTTTAAAACGAACAAATTAAAACAAAAAGCGCAGTGTCTTTTGCAAATGGATTATGTAATTCCAACACGTTGTTTCTTTTTTTGTTTAAAGTGAGACATTTGCTTCAAAAAAATACATATATGTTATCGTAGGGTGGTAAGCTCTAACCAGCGATGAACTAAACGCGGACTCTACATTGAAAAAAAAAATTGATAATTTGGTAATGATGCACTAAAATGCACTTTTAATTAAATTGTTACATCGAAATTGACATTCATTCGGTGCATCTGCTTCGAACGGTAAGTCTTTTACAATCGACTTCACTTTCCTCGAAAGCCAATAAAAAAGTAGAGGTTTGCATCACGCTGTGCCTTGTTTATGCGCGTCGGAATGGTATCATTAAGTTCGGCTTTTCTGAAGTTATTGCGTTTCGTCTGGCATGTGTATATAGTAAGTACAACTACAACATACCACTTGTCAGTCAACAGCTGGCATTCGACATCCGGTCGAAACTCGATGAGGTTAAAATGTGTTTTAAATGGAGATGTGGAAAGTTCGAAAAAATCTTTTTTTGAAAGAAACTTCAATATTTTTAAAGAGAAATGTTTCAACAGAAAATGCAGCATTAAGTAAAAAGAAAAAAAATCAAAATTTCAAAGAAAAAATAGTATAAATAATAATGTGCTACAACAACAATAAAAAATACGTAAGACTGTACAATCAGGTAAATATAACTTTACATAACCTTGCTTTTCTTGAATACGTTCATTGAAAAAGATATTTGAGGTTATGTAAACTTACCGGAAACTAATAGCGCTCTCGATTGGAGTGCACTGTGTGCACTCGGTGTATCTTCAGTTCATTTTATTCCGTGAAGTTAAAACGAGATGAAGATACACTGAGTGCACAAAGTACATCCCAATCGAAAGCGCTATTACTCACTAAAAAAATTACATTTAAATCAATTTCACGAAGTGTCCGTGGAAATAAAATTGCGCATATTTTATTCTATAATAAAAAATGACGTTTTGGCTTTGATGACATATTAAATCGTTATTAGGTTGGCAACGCTCAGTCTTGCCACTCTAATTTATGGCTTCGTTGTGGTCACATTTGTAAACGTGGCGCCAAATTCAAACCGTCTTCAATCTAGACAGCTCGAATCTTCAATACGGTTCGAAGACAATTTGAATTAAATGAATTAAACAATGAAAAACCAAAGTAAACTAAACTAAAAAAAAAAAAAAAAACAACAAAACGAAAATTAAAAAAACAATTCGTTGAGATAATGGGCTAATTTTCGAAAAAAAAGATCATCGGAAAAATATTAACCGACGAAAAACAAAAGACGATCGATTATCAAGAAATTACGAAACAAAAGAAAAAAAATTTAAGCGAATAAAAAGAAGTTTACTACTGAACGTCAAAATAGTTCATTTTGATCATTAAATAACATAGAAAACAAAATGCAATTTCAACTTCTATTAGAAACCGAAAATTAATTTTAAAAATGATAATCAATTTCAATAATAATTATTATATAAAATAAAACAGTATATTGAAATTAATTTAGAAACAATAGGCGATCGACTTTTAAAAATAAGTGCAACTTTCATTATTGATTTGCTTAATCATAAAAGATTAAATTAAACAAAAAACAGGAAGAAACTTGAAGAGAATAAGAAACAGGAAACGACAAAAATTTCAAAAATAGAATTTCAATTATGTAAGTACAATGAAATACTTAAATTAATGAAAAACAAAATACAATAATAAAATTTATAATAATTATATAAAATAAAACAAAATATTGAAATTAATTTAGAAACAATAGGCGATCGACTTTCAAAAATAAGTGCAACTTTCATTATTGATTTGCTTAATCGTAAAAGATTAAATCAAGCAGAAAACAGGAAGCAACGTGAAGAGATTAAGAAACGAGGAAATAACAAAAATTACGTACAAAATAATGAATTTCAATTATGCACAATGATGAAAAACAAAATACGATCGACTGGAAAGGAACTTAACCTCAAAATAAGCTTTAAGCTTCCAATTATTGATTTACATAATTAATTAGGGAAATAAAATGAAATAAAAGAAGTAAGAAAAAGCAACTTGAAGAGATTAAAAAAAACAGCTTTTTTTTAACTGTAATCGATTCTTGTCCGATGAAATTTTGTAAGTAAATAGTTTTTTTTTTTGACGAAGCTAACATGTGATGGTGAAACGTCGAGTGCTGCTTCTAATTTAAACAGTATCCGGTTAAAGTTTTAAAAACTAATTACAAACTAATAAATTTTAAATTCTTGGTGCTTCTAAGAGATTAATTATTATAGAAGTGTAATTTCAATAAACGTGCAGGCAGAGCCAGTTTTGCCAACGCGGTGCATTCTACTTCAGATTTGATGTATTTAACAAGCACTTGGTGGTATAAATAAAACATTCATTAGACTCACTGTGCATAGGTTCTGGAAAGAGGATCTGGTGGAACTATGGTGTATTTTTATAAAACGTCCAATGTAAAACGGTCATCGATCGATAATTGGCAACACTTTTTCACGATAAATCAGTCGGGTTGGTACAGTTTGCATCATTGCGTATGTCAATATTGATATTCTTTCGCGATTTGTGAACTACAAAAAGCTTAACAAGTATCAAAAGCTTCCTGTTTCCAAAACGCAACGATCGAAATTTGGAAGTTTCAATGAAATTTCCAAACAAAAAAGAAATTTCCGATGGTAAAAGGAAATTTAAAAACCTAGAAACTTTCAATTTCTTGGCAGTTTCCAGAAGTGTTGAAATTTCTTCAATCGTTTCACTGCACATCCCTAGTTTTAAATTGCTATTATTATTTTTTCTTTAATTTTCAAATTTGAGAATGTAATCTCCGAATGATCTGATTGAGACTGTTACTCCCCCCTTGCCTAGTGATACAACCTTGTATGAGACCCGAAGAGACTTATCTCTTTTTAAATGTTAAATAAAATTTCCATGTATAGGTTCTTCATTTAATCATTTGAATATAATATAATATATATAATATACTTTATATTCAAAGATTTAATAATCCTTATATCACGTGATCTCAGACCTACCAAACCAATTATTACTCAACAGTTTCCTATTGAATATAAAATTAATAGTAACTAATAGGTTTAATGCTGTCGCAGTTTTGCGCAATCAGTCATGTGTACTGTTAATTATCTAACTATGATCACGTGATGGATTCAATCAATTATGAAGACCCCGTTTCACCTTTTTAAAAAAAAAACAGTTGCGGTAATCCCCCGGATCAAAATTTCAAATCTATGTTCTATTACTTGCATATTGTGTTAATGAATTATAATGCCAGGTCGGTTTAATTAAGTAACCGGAAGAGTTGGATGAGCGAGCGAATGTACTCGTATGTATGTATCCACGACGGATGGATGGATCCAATCAATTATGAAGATCCCGTTTCACCACCATTTTTTTTAGAAACAGTTGCGGTAATTCCCCGGATCAAAGTTTCAAATCTGCGTTCTATTACTTGCACGTTGTGTTAACGAATTATAATGCCAGGTCGGTTTAATTAAATAACCGGAAGAGTTGGATGAGCGAGCGAATGTATGTTTGTATCCACGACGGATGGATGGATCCAATCAATTATGAAGATCCCGTTTCACCTTTTTAAAAAAAAAAACAGTTGCGGTAATTCCCCGGATCAAAACTTCAAATCTGCGTTCTATTACTTGCACGTTGTGTTAACGAATTATAATGCCAGGTCGGTTTAATTAAGTAACCGGAAGAGTTGGATGAGCGAGTGAACGTATGCAGCTACGACGTACGTGTGCAAAGAAGGAGAATCGAAAAATCGCCGAGGAGAGAGCGGCGGGACAGGTAGGTATGCAGAAAGATGGCATGAACGGGTTCACTTCCTGGTTGCAGTGAGTCAGATAACGGCAGATACTTTTTTTTCTTTTAAAACCAACCAACGTTCGGATTACTTCAGCGTGCAAAACGCACCAAGTTCGAACACGAAGAATGGAAAAGCACGGCGTGCAGGAAGTCCCGAGAACTAACCAACAATGACAATAACGTTGGAAAGCCCTTACGCTATACGCTACGAGTTTCTTCGCGTGTGTAGATGAAGAGTCGCGATTAACAATTATTGCTCGAGTGGAATTGTAAACGGGAAAAAACTATGCAGATTATTTCAGCTTTATGTTAATGTACATATACCTGTACGTATACGAGCACGTTTGCTATTAACATTTACATATGTATGTATGCTGCCGGATAATGGCGAATATAATTGGCGAGAGGACGAAAACATCCAAGGAATTTTATTTATTTATTTACTTATTTCATTTGGCCGTAAAAGAATTCCAATAGAATTCAAAACATTTTTGAATCATTGGTGGCTATATACAGGGTAACTCTTAATTGGTAGCAATGTGTACAAGGGCGAAATTGTTGAAGAATTGAAGCACCCTGTATTAGTCATTTGTTTGATTGCTTCCAGGCGAGTTTGATTTTGAAGTCTTCACCATGATAATAACTTTTTCGACAGCTTCTTGGTCGTTAGTGCCGCATCGCGACCTCCAAGTTACGCACTCCCACGGTTGTACGCTTCTTCCCAGCAATGAATGAGTTCACGGTTACTTGTAAGTTAATTGCGAACGGTGCTGATGCTTTCGCCATTCTTGCAGCAGCACCGACAGGCACCAATTTGAGATAACCATCCATCAATTTGAAACACTCGCGAAGAGCTTTAACGCACTACCGAGCGCGCCGCTTGCCCCCAAAGAAAGAAAGAAAGAAAGAAAGAAAGGTTTATTAAAGTGGTTAAGATCTGATCTAGCTTCAGACCATTTACTAAGAGTAATTAAAGTATATTGTTACATCCGTCACGCAAACTGATCTATTTTTAGCATCAGTACGCCACCTTGCGTCACAGAACATGACCGGAAACTACTCGATCATTCTAGCATGTTCGGGCAATAGAGGGTTCTGCTATATAAGCAGTACGATCCGCCAGAAGTTAGATAGTTATTAAGATAACCATCGAAGGGATCGTACCTCGAATAAATAGAAAGTACATTTTGTAAAAGTGTTATTTGATAGACAAGCTCATTACTACCGTGTTGTTTATTGTGTAAGTCGACAGCTTATAATTAAAGTGTTCTGAAATTAACGACTATAATTTGTGAACCCCCAAATTCGTAACTATATCACTATTAGAAATCGTTGCGAATCGAAACATCATTGACGATGAATTTTGATTTGCATCAAAAACTATGAACGTCGTCGGTTTCTCCTAACAAGTCCAGTCTTTCATATTTTCCTAACTTCAAAAATATATAATGCGAGGAGAACATTTGGAAGTGCAGTTTGCGCATATAATCGACTTTTAAATACCAATACATTAACAGCGCCATCTCATGATCGCTTTTTGACCTAACCTTGCATAAAAAAAAACGATTTGCAACAAAATTTTGTGAATATACAGTGTGTCCCCGGAGTTCGCGATACGTACAATGGACCAAAAATTTTTGAATTCAGATTTTGCAACTCAGGTGTGCATGGTGCGAAATGAATTCGTGCCAAATTTGACCTTGAAAGTCTTCCAGGTGGCGGAATTAACACAAAAGGAAATAAAATATGCGTAGGGAAAATGGTGTTCCTTTTGAATTTAGAAGAAATTTTATTAAAACAAAATGATTTCAAACGAAATTAAGGAAATTTCCACGACCCTATTCATTCATTTGTTTTCTTCTACTTCACAATTACATCATTTTTAATCTGATTATTTTTTTTTAATCATCTGCATATTTTAAATCGCACAATTCAAGTTTTCTCATTTTTTTTTAAATTATACATTCACTTATTGCCTTTTGTAAAATTTATTAAAACATGAGTGTTATATTATTATTAACGTCTTGTATCATTGATCTAAATTAGAATGATTGTCTTTTGTTTGTGAGATTTGTTGTTGTTTTTGCTTGTTGCGTGCGCAAAGAGTATTCTGTTTTCCTTTTCCGTTTTTTCTTTTTCTTTACCGATCGAATTTTTAGTCTGAGTTCGTTTTTTGTTTGCATAAATCGTTATTTTCAGTTTCTAAAATTTGTTTTTCTTTTTAATTTATTGCTTGCGAAAGTCGTTTTTCATTTCCTTTAACAACATCGATCGTCTCTTGTTTTGCTTAATTAACGTTTAGTTACTTTTTCCTATACTGTTGCCTTTTTTTTATCTAAATCAGGGTTTATTTTTGTCTTCGATTTTTTATTTTATTGGGTTCGAGATTTCTTCTTTTCAATTAAAGCGATCGTCTTTTTCTGAGTGTTATTAATTTTTTGTTTGTTTGTTTCTTGCGCAAGGAACATTCTGTGTTTGTTTCTACGTTTTCATTTTGTATTATTTTTAAAATCTTTCCGATTTTCTTTTTCAATTTGCCCTTCTCTAATTCAAGGTTATTTTTTACGATCACCTTTTCGCTTCAATTCTAATTAAAACGACGTTCCTTAAGTTTCCAAAGTCTTTGTCGCTTCTTTTATGCTTTATTACAATACAAGAATTTTTGAGTATAACAATTATTGCAATACAAGAATTTTTGAGTATAACAATTTAAGTCTCGTTAAAACATTGTAATTAATATTTTCCAGTTTCTTTCGCTTTTCACTTTTATTTATATTTTTTTAGTTCTTTTACTTTTTTCTATTTCTAAATAATTAGCATTTTTTTTGACGTTTCATGTAATCCAGATTGATGAATAAATATTATTATTATTAAATAATTTCTAGGAGGAGGAAAAATATAGTAAATCGGCTCGTGACGTCACACGAAATTCCCTTTCGTGGCAAAATCTTTTTGAGAGCGATTTGGACGGTTTCGCGACGAGCTGGAAGATTGAAACTTGGCGCACGTTTTACCGAAGGGCCCCGAAAGCGCCCCGACGAGAAAAAATCGCGCTATTTCCGTCGGGGGGCCTAGAGGGGGTCGAAAACTCGGTAATTTTTTTAATTTTCGAAAAAATTGCCGTCGCAATAATAATGTAAAGCAATTCTCTTCATTTAAAACGAATTGATTTTACTGACATCAGCAGGAATCAACCGAGCGTAAGATGACATAAAAAAGGTCCGATAATCGCGTTAAAGGTCGAGCGTGAACGCAATTTAATCTCTCCGTCGAAATTACGACTCGAGAAAATCTGTACTAGGTTAAATGAAGACGGGGGAGGGGGCTAAAATGAAGAAATTTATAGTGCAATTGCCAGCTAAGAGAAAGCAGGAAAACCAAGCTTAATATTTAATATAAAAATTGTTTATGCGTCGATTGCTTTTTTTTATTATTTTTTCCTTTAAAGTAGAATCTCCTACATTATACTATAGTGTACTAGTATAAAAAAAATTGTTGCCAAATCGATTGCAATTTTGATTGCAGTGGAACCCTCGAACAGCCTCTGTACAGCTGTTTCAGCCCTTTGTGGGGCTTCTTCAGCATTATTATTATTCAGAACTAGCGTAGTATGAAATATTGAATACACACCACGTCAGTTCGGGCTTTCTCTGGAAACCTTCCTCCTCTACATGAATATTAGGTCTGATCTTTCTATCTCTTTGTAAATTTATCTATCGAATAATTGGAAACCACTGTCGATACAATTCGAGCGATGTAACCTGGCAGATAAATTTATAGGAAGGTGAGCTTCAGTTTGATAAAGTACACACGAAATTTACCCAACTTAGCTTGTAAAAGCCGGGTGCAAGTACGACCGATGATTGAATCTAATTAATTAATTAATTACGGTTTTAAATTAATTCAAACTCCGTTCACCACGTGCACAATGCGTGCCTCGATCATAATCATAATTTTTATTTAATTTTTTTCAATTAACTCGTCGTCGTAACCACTTATGTACATATCTACGAGCGAATGCATATAAATATGCGTCTGAACACACCTTAGTTGGGAGTTAATTAAACGAGAGCGCTCTCGTAATTACGAACAAAATGAAATAATTACGCCGCGCATTCGGGTCAATAACGGGAGTTTTAGCACCAGATAAGATCTGCAACAGTTTAAAATGGCTATGACTATGTTGCTTATAACACGATGGCTTTGGGCGAGGTGCTGAGTTACTTTTATTTACATCAAGAACCACGAGAAGAAAAGAAATCAGCTCATATTTTACTGCAAGATGAAGTGTAGTATGAGTGAGTGTGAAGGGGCGAGTCAATAAAAGTAAAGACGAGTGCGAAATTCTCCAAATTCGAAATTAATTTGCTTATGGCGTTTTCGACTCGTTGCTCGGGTGTGCCCTCAATCTCAAGCTTCGGGCGAGTTGCTGAGTTACTTTTATTTACATCAAGAACCACGCGAAGAAAAGAAATCAGCTCATATTTTACTGCAAGATGAAGTGTAGTATGAGTGAGTGTGAAGGGGCGAGTCAATAAAAGTAAAAACGAGTGCGAAATTCTCCAAATTCGAAATTAATTTGCTTATGGCGTTTTCGACTCGTTGCTCGGGTGTGCCCTCAACCTCAAGCTTTAGGCGAGTTGCTGAGTTACTTTTATTTACATCAAGAACCACAAGAAGAAAAAAAATCAGCTCATATTTTACTGCAAGATGAAGTGTAGTATGAGTGAGTGTGAAGGGGCGAGTCAATAAAAGTAAAGACGAGTGCGAAATTCTCCAAATTCGAAATTAATTTGCTTATGGCATTTTCGACTCGTTGCTCGGGTGTGTCCTCAACCTCAAGCTTCGGGCGAGTTGCTGAATTACTTTTATTTACGTCAAGAACCAGGAGAAGAAAAAAAAGCAGCTCATATTTTACTGCAAGATGAAGTATAATATAAGTGAGTGTGAAGGGGCGAGTCAATAAAAGTAAAGACGAGTGCGAAATTCTCCAAATTCGAAATTAATTTGCTTATGGCGTTTTCGACTCGTTGCTCGGGTGTGCCCTCAATCTCAAGCTTCGGGCGAGTTGCTGAGTTACTTTTATTTACATCAAGAACCACGCGAAGAAAAGAAATCAGCTCATATTTTACTGCAAGATGAAGTGTAGTATGAGTGAGTGTGAAGGGGCGAGTCAATAAAAGTAAAAACGAGTGCGAAATTCTCCAAATTCGAAATTAATTTGCTTATGGCGTTTTCGACTCGTTGCTCGGGTGTGCCCTCAACCTCAAGCTTTAGGCGAGTTGCTGAGTTACTTTTATATACATCAAGAACCACGAGACGAAAAAAATCAGCTCATATTTTACTGCAAGATGAAGTGTAGTTTGAGTGAGTGTGAAGGGGCGAGTCAATAAAAGTAAAGACGAGTGCGAAATTCTCCAAATTCGAAATTAATTTGCTTATGGCGTTTTCGACTCGTTGCTCGGGTGTGCCCTCAATCTCAAGCTTTAGGCGAGTTGCTGAGTTACTTTTATATACATCAAGAACCACGAGACGAAAAAAATCAGCTCATATTTTACTGCAAGATGAAGTGTAGTATGAGTGAGTGTGAAGGGGCGAGTCAATAAAAGTAAAAACGAGTGCGAAATTCTCCAAATTCGAAATTAATTTGCTTATGGCGTTTTCGACTCGTTGCTCGGGTGTGCCCTCAACCTCAAGCTTTAGGCGAGTTGCTGAGTTACTTTTATTTACATCAAGAACCACGAGACGAAAAAAATCAGCTCATATTTTACTGCAAGATGAAGTGTAGTTTGAGTGAGTGTGAAGGGGCGAGTCAATAAAAGTAAAGACGAGTGAGAAATTCTCCAAATTCGAAATTCATTTGCTTATGGGGTTTTCGACTCGTTGCTCGGGTGTGCCCTCAATCTCAAGCTTTGGGCGAGTGGCTGAATTACTTTTATTTACGTCAAGAACCACGAGAAGAAAAAAAATCAGCTCATATTTTACTGAAAGATGAAGTGTAGTATGAGTGAGTGTGAAGGGGCGAGTCAATAAAAGTAAAGACGAGTGCGAAATTCTCCAAATTCGAAATTCATTTGCTTATGGCGTTTTCGACTGATGGCTCGGGTGAGTCCTCAATCTCGTTTTGATCTCATGTAAAAGCAGAGGATGGAATGTTCCGGAGTGGTCATTCGAAAACGCCATTAGTATTAAAACAGCTTGAAAGATTCGCTCTTACGACACCGTTCGATAAACAATTCCTCGCCCATAATTCAGAAAGTAATTTATGAATTATAAAATTCGACGACTTTCCAATAATTTCGTTTCTAGTTTCAAAATATGCATGAATGTAGATTATCAGTTTTTGAATCTTAATTGACATTTAGGACAGATCGTAAAGAAAGAAAGCATTTCCGCGCTCCTGTCACTTTCCCCGATTCGAAGCAACCAGGTCCTTCTCTTCTTCTGATTGTAATTAATTAAATTAACCGTCAATTAATTACGTACGCATGTCGTTTAACAAAAATAATAATAAATCTTAAGTGCAAAATACATGGTGTTCCAGTTGAAACTTTCCATCATCAATAACAATTTCAGACACAGCAATCCCTTGAATTTTTTTTATTTTATTTTAAAAGAATTCAAATTCTTTTGCGTAATTATGTTTGGTTGACCAGCTTCATCTCGTTTCACGTCGAAAAGTACGAACTAATTTGAAGAGATTCGTCGAGTCCATTCGCATTTATGTTAATTAGTATCTTCTTGGTTTTCTGATCCTACCTCGGGGAGGATACATTTTATATGTGTAACAATTTGCCTTAAAAAGTAATAAAAGGAAAACGGTGGCGTATAATATCCATTTCAATCTTTTTTTATACGACGTGAAGTATTGTAATTGTAAATGTGATGATATCGCAAGCGACGATCACCGTACGCCTAAATTACCACGTCCTGTTTATTTAAGCAACAGTTTTTAATACAGCTGTGGTTGGAGGTCAAATTTCTAAAACGTTATTATGTACTTACATAGCACGAGAGTAGGTAGGCACATACTTCCAAATAGAATCCAAATAGAATCCAAATAGAAACCTCATTCATTCAATCATCATTGTACTATTGTTTACAATTTTTTTTCTTCTTAAATCTGACCGCAAAGGTTAATCAGGCGAATTAACAATAAGTTTCTTGATGGAACGAAGTAGTACAAGTGCTATTAAAATTTTTTCAAAAAATAGTGAGGATGTGCAAACCTGTGATAGAGATATATCCGGTAGCAAAAGCATTTTCTGACTGTCCTTGCTGAGTTTCTCACTTTTCCCAAATGTACAGAACTTGTTCATCACGTCTCATTTAAGGCGTCGCCGTTGTCGTCGGCGTCGGCGTCGCTTGGGGGACGGGGGGGTTAATCCAATCCGATTCAATCCAATCCAATCCAATCCAATCCAATCCAAAAAAAATATATAATTCACGGCACTATCATAACACCGAATCCTCGCGCACTACTGCACGACCTCCTCTTCAGATTAGGAAGAAGAAGAAGAAGAAGAAGCGCACCATTCTTTTTTCGTTCGTTCTGAATCGACCAAGAATCAAGTCAGCTGTTTACGACCGGAGCATCTGCGGACCTGTGCAGACTGCAACGGTACCCGGAGTGTTAGGATACGTACGGAATGAGGTTGCCGAAGAAAGAAACGTGAACGTTTTGGTTGGTGAACATGAACAGCACCGCAGTCCACGTCCACGTCCACGTCCACATCCACATCCACCTTCCTCCGGTCACTTAATTAGCGTCTTATTTATTTGTGCCGAAGAAACAAAGCGGCGCGGCGGCGTTCTCTCGTTTTTACATAACGCACAATGCCCGGACAAATTAACCGAACGATCGCGCGAATGGCGGGAACTTCTTTGATGTTGACTGAATATAAAATAATGATGAAGCCTCCGCCTTAGCTTGGCTGCAACAAAACAAAGAAAAATTGCAGCGCACGGTTGACGTCCTTTGTTACTTACGTCCTATTCGCTGGGAAGAAGAAAGTAATTGCTACGCGAATGCATAGAAAATAAATTACGTGCGAAGACAATGTTAACCTTGGGTGACACATAAATAATAATAAACACAAACTTCGAGGAAGATACTTAGATACTTGGACTTGCTGAAGCATATTCAACATATCGAGCATCTCACTGATACTCGAAAGAAGGCGGAAACCCGACAAATTTAGCTACTATAGTCGTGAACGAGTTTCCTGTTTTAGATTTCAAGATGCATCGCCTCAATCGCATTATGAACATTATACTTCATTCACTCCTGACGAAGCTGTCAATCGATAGCGAAACGTTGAGTGCTTTTCCATTTATATTCCGTCCGGTTATAGATTAAAAACTTACAATTTTCGTCGGGCAAGAGTCAACCGCTATTGTTATATGTATACATCGAGTGTGTCGCTGAAACTTGAAAAAAGGCGAAAAGAATGTCAGAAACGGCCCCTTAATAAAATAAAGAACGTAAAATTCGCTTGAGAGACCGCGCGTTCTCTTTGTTAAAGCAGTCGAATGATTTAAGTACGCATCAACTGTAAGGAAGATACATTTTTGGTAAGTTGAACGAAGCGAAACTGACGTGACATAAACCAGAGCCAACCGAGTAAAAGACGACGTCAGTAAGATCCAACGGCGTCAAATGTCAAGTGTGAAAGCAATTTATAACTCCGTCGAAATAACATGTTGACGTTGCAAGCGCAACAGGACGACACAAAAACCCGAAGCGACGCGATGCCGAGTTTTACAGAAAGTCTCGACGATCAGAATAAACATTCAAGCTAATTCCCACGAAAATCTCGGGAAACGCGATCGCAGACGATTACGACGAACAAATATTGAAATCACGCAGTGTTAGATATATTTTTTAATTAGATAAATAAAAATATAAAGCGTTCAAGTGTTAGATATATTTTTCTTGTTAAATAAATATGTAAAGCGTTCGTGATTTAAGAAATTAAAGTTTTGCCCGCGTCGGATTTCATCCAAACTCACAATCGGACGCGTTGGAATGCGCTCTTAAGCAACATAAATAAAAACTATTCGGTCGAGCGAGGCAGGCTCTTCAGTTCACGACGTTCGGAATAAACATTCGAATTAATTCCCGCGAAAATCTCGGAAAACGCAATCGTAGACGATTGCGACGAATAAATGTTGAAATTACACAGAGTTAGATATATTTCTTTTATTAAATAAAAACGTGAATGCCCTCTTAAACAAAATAAACAAAAACAATTCGATCGAGCGAGGCGGGTTCAATCAGGGCAAGGGGCACAGTCGATTTGATATAGAATTGTAGTGTTCACTAATCTTGGTTGAATGGGTTTTAGTAAAATACACCCTTGGAACGGGCTCTTAAGTAACATAAACAAAAACAATTCGATTGAACGAGGCAGGTCCTTCCGTTGACGACGCGACGTTCAGAATAAACATTCGAATTAATTCCCGCGAAAATTTCGGCAAACGCAATCGTATAAGTCGTGTCGAATAAATATTGAAATCACACAGAATTAGATATATATATTTTTTTATTAAATAAAAGTGTAAAGCGTTCGTGATTTAAGAGATTAGAGTTTCGCCAGCGTTGAATTTTATCTAAACTCACAATCGCACTCGTTGGAACGCGCTCTTAAGTAACATAAACAAGAACAATTCGCTTGAACGAAGCAGGTCCTTCCGTTAATGACGCGACGTTCAAAATAAACATTCGAATTAATTCCCGCGGAAATCTCGGTAAACGCAATCGTAGAACAAATGAATAAATGTTGAAATTACACAGAGTTAGATATATTTTTTTTTACCAAATAAAAACGTAAATGCGCTCTTAAACAAAATAAACAAAAACAATTCGATCGAGCGAGGCGGGTTCAATCAGGGCAAGGGGCACAGTCGATTTGATATAGAATTGTAGTGTTCACTAATCTTGGGTGAATGGGTTTTAGTAAAATACACCCTTGGAATGGGCTCTTAAGTAACATAAACAAAAACAATTCGATTGAACGAGGCAGGTTCTTCCGTTAACGACGCGACGTTCAGAATAAACATTCGAATTAATTTCCGCGAAAATTTCGGCAAGTCGTATCGAATAAATATTGAAATCACACTGAGTTAAATATATATATTTTTTTTATTAAATAAAAGTGTAAAGCGTTCGTGATTTAAGAGATTAGAGTTTCGCCAGCGTTGAATTTTATCTAAACTCACAATCGCACTCGTTGGAACGCGCTCTTAAGTAACATAAACAAGAACAATTCGATTGAACGAGGCAGGTCCTTCCGTTAACCACGCGACGTTCAGAATAAACATTCGAATTAATTCCCGCGGAAAACTCAGTAAACGCAATCGTAGAATAAACGAATAAATGTTGAAGTTACACAGTTTTAGACATATTTGTCTTATTAAATAAAAATGTAAAGCGTTCGTGATTTAAGGAATTAAAGGACGCACGGTCGATTTGATGTAGAATTGTAGTGTTCACTAATCTTAGGTGAATGGGTACGCAGATGGGCATCACGAGGCTGCGCGTTAAAAATAAGGAAACATTCTATTTGTGCATACCACAAGAATAAACATTCACATTAATTCTCACGAAAATCTCGCGAAATGCAATCGTAGACGATTACGAATAAATGTTGAAATCAACGCAGAAACATACTAATAGATAAATAAGTTTAACTTAAGGCAATTATAATACCGAAACAGCCGAGCAGGATTTATTGTCGGAGTATTCTGAGATGTATCGAAAAAACTGCCTGCGAATTGCACCACAAAATTGGATCGGTACGCAATTATTAGCATTTTAAAAATGCACAATGTGCTACAACGGAGATGATAATACTTACAAAATAACAAATAATAATAAATCCAAAGCGATTATCACGTTATTTATAATGAATGTAACACATGAATGTAACACAAAGCTCGATACTTCTGAAAACAGTTTTCCAAACCGTAACAGCGAGTGAATTAATACTTGTTTGAAAATGTGGAAAGTAAATATTTGGTCCCCATAGTAAGCAGACGTACTGAACTAATGGATAAATAATCCAGCACTCTCATGCTTCCTGCCACAAAATCCAATGAAAAATGAAATTAGTAAGATTATGAAAATAAAAATGTATTGGATCGTAATAAGATCCATCCTAATATGTTGAGCAGAAGCAATGTGCTTCATTAAAAAAAGCGAAGAGGATACTTGAAGGAGAATAATCAGAAAAAGCCAAGGACCATCACAGGTTATGGGCCCAGTACGGTTTTAATCGAGATTCGAGAGACCATTCTACCAAGCTTACTGTTACACGTACTACGATGCTCAACTTAAATGATACTCCTGCATACGAACCACACCCTTAAGAACATTCAGCGTAAGGACTAAGAAGCTGTCAAATGGTCAAATCATTTATGGTGAGCGTCGTTGTACATACAACAGCGAGCCACGAGCAAGTGAATGTCGTTCATGTTGAATTGATTGCGACGAAATGGGACATCCGATGTAAGGAGGTGCAAAAAGAAAGACGACGTCCATTTTAAATTATCCAAAAGAATTATTCACCGGGCGGCGCACCTGTCTCGAAATTTATTATAACTTTCGACTCTCACGTCTCCAGGCAGTCTGATGGTGTTGGAGATGGAGATGGAGGTGATGCAACAAGGTTACACTTTTACCAAAATTACCTACGTACACATTATTTAAATATAAAAAAAAACAAGTATTTTTTTGTGTGCTCAAGAAATAAATAAATGACGAACCAAAATTATATAAAGAATACTTTTGTTAGGGGATGCTATGATGCTGTGCTACGGAAGTTATTTTTATTTCCCTGCAGACCTTAGACTGTTGACACTTATATTTATATTTATTATTTATTATTATTTATTTATTTTTAGATCGATTGATGTCGAACGACCTCAGGCATTTTAACGAACCATTTTCCGGTGAAAATTTTCGTAATTTCAAGTTTCACTTTCGTTTATAATAAACTTTCTAAACGCAATTACGATCAACGAATAATTGATTTTTCATTCCGGACTTTGCTTTGGAATGCCGATACGTATTCGTTAATTGCATGTCCACATTGAATTAATCTTTTCGTTAACGGTTTAACCAGCAGTCAGTAATTAACAAGTTTATATCGTTAAGTACGTACACAGAAACTTATTATTATCACATGAAAACAATTAAAAATCAACGCTTCCTCATGTCTTTCCTAAATTATTTATTCGATTTTAAGTGCTTTCTCATTTTTCCCAGTAACAGTCGCGCATCTGTTATAATAAATTAAAAGTCGGTAACTCCTATAACTGTGTGCAACAATTATAAAGGAAAAAAAATTTGAAAGCGAACGGTTATACACACATATATAGCTAGTTTCTAATGGGTTTCTTAACTCGCCTAATGAAGAGCGTAATGGGTTGTTTAAGTAACATTACTAGAATTTATTATTAATTTCGAAAGTCAATGATTAAAAAAAAAGTGTCGCGGTAGGCATGCAAACGAAATAAGAAAAGCAAACAAATCTAAATGGCAATAATAAACGCTCTACTTCCTGTGTAATAACAACAGCTTAATTCCTCGTCATTATTACATTTTGTAATTAATAAAAAGTGATGTCGTTCCACATTTTAAGGACGTGTCCTTAAACGTTACGAGCCACTTTAATACGTTACGGCCTTGCACATTAATTTTCTGCTCGGTCCTCGAACGAAACGTTTATTAACCGATTTAATGCCGTAATGTAGCAATTAATTTGGGTGGGTGGGGAGCAACTTCTTTTTTGTGAACAATATAAAATAGCGACATCTTACTATCGCTTTTTGACCTAACATTGCAGTAGGAATAAATTGCGAATAAATTGGGCAAGTCGTTTTTGGTCTGCAGTGGGAATGTCGAGCTACGTTTCTGCTGAAGAAGCCCCAAGCATGGCTGAAACAGCTGTCCAGATGCTGCTCGAGGTTCTCACTGCAATCAAAAACGATTTGCACAAAAAATTTTTCTTTTTTGTGGTTATTTTCAACGACGTGACGCCCGAAAGAATTTACAATTTACAATTTTATTAACAAACGCGGCCTTCCAAAAGGCGAAGGACTCTACAAACCGTTACTGAAGTAGTTCCTTCGGTTTGAAAACATCCTCGTCTTAAATTTAGAAACCGCAAGACGTCTTCGTTATTATTAAGCTAACTGGATTCGCCAAGACCCCAGCAATTTACTAAACACCAAAAAATTCTTTTAATTAAGTCTAATCTACGATTTGACCGTCCGTGTGAACCGCGTTTCGTTTCTGAAAAAACTTCCAACATCTGCTGCGGGCACGGAACGCAGGAAAAGATTCGTTTCCGGTTTCATCTCAACACGTCAGCTCACGCTGGTTCACTCGCACGAGTGTACAGTGTGTACTAGAACAAATAAGGCTAAATAAAGCGAAATTCCACCTCACCACACACACACACACACACACACACCTATTATGTATAATTTATTCGATGTGTATTATTTTTGGATTCGTCGTCGGCGATCGGTTTTGTTCCTGTTGCTAATAAATTAAATTAAATACGGATGTCAGCGAGCGAAGCCTTATTTGCAAGCCAGATGATGCGTTAAGTGCTGCCCGAAGAACGCCGGACTTGAATACGAATCGCCTGATATGAAGCTGTTTTGAAATTAACAAGCAGAAAATTTTTTTGGATCGTTTGAAAGGAAAACGCAGTTAATTCCTCGAACTACCTTAATTAACATCGACTTGACCGTCCAGAAACAATCTTGCAGGCAATTTCTAGGGGGGGGGGGGAGTTCGAGATTTTCGAGGGAATTAATTTGAATGTTTATTCTGACCAGGTAGCGTCGAGATTCGTTGTGAAACTCGCGCCGCAACGCTACAAGTTTTTCTGTCATCGCGTTTGACAATTTGTCATTGCTGAGCGCTTTCATATTTGACATTTGAGGCCGTTGGATCTTTCACTCGGTTGGTTCGGTTTATGTCACGTCAGTTTTGATTCGCCCAACCTCTTCCTTTCCTATTTCTGGGCGAAATCAAGTTCGGATTTCTTAATTAGTTGCGAGCATGTAGTAAGCAATCGCTGTTTCGATATCCCCCGGGGGTGAGGTGGTGTGTTTGCGTGGGGGCTGCAGCCCCACACCGTGCCTGTATCCCGTGGCGAACAAAGAAGGCGTGGATGGTTTCGAATCGCCAATGGTTTCAAGGAAGCCGCTTGCAATTCTCCGATTTCGCTCGCAGTGCTGCCCTGGTGGATCAAAAACTATTTAGAGTTTGTCCCAGCTTGTCCCCTTTATCACGGACAGGTATGTTTGCGATCATTGCGCGGCTTTTTTCTTCCCTTACAGGATTTTCGTACCGGAACTTTATAAAAATAATTTCCTGACGGTTGATGCATTACGATTGCGATGAGGACCAATTAATTAATTTTAATTCGGAAACGATCGTGTTGGAAACATGAAGTAAAAAGTTCTTTAGGCTTGACCTCGTTGATTCTCGTTAGTCTCGTCGACTGAGAAGCAGCAGCAGCAAGACCATCAGTAGCAAGACCATCAGCTGCATGACCATCAGCAGCAAGACCAAGACTTAATCTTTTTCTGCTTTCTACGATAAAATTAATTTACATTGTCCTAACGTTGGCTGCCATAATTACGGATTCATTTTTTTAAATTAACGCGTGGCAAAAAATCGACAGGTATTTGAAAACATTCCAACCGGAAGCTAACGCAAAAGTATTATTAACATACTGCCTATTTTAGAAAGCCGTTTGAAACCTTATAATCGATTGCGTAAGCCTTTGCTTCGTAATTAGCACTTGCAAGCATGTAATAAATACTAAATTCTTGTAAGATAAAAAAATCCAATACTACAGTTCTGTATTAATCGCTAAAATAACTTTCGCATGATAACGTCTTGTCTTCGATTAATCGATAGGTATCAGAAAGAAAAAAAGAAAAAATCGTAAGGAAATTATATACAGGTTGTTGAATCAAAATGAGATCATCTTACTTTACGATAACAACGACCTGTGTACGAGTTTCCTTTTTTTTTAGTTGGAAAAAAATGGTTTCGCATTTTATACTATTTGGAAGAACGTGATTCATTTGAGGCGGAGTCCTTCCTGAAAGGCCAACGCACCGCTTTCTTTATCTTTCCGAAACAATGCCGAAGTTAAAACGGAATCGCTTTTATTACACCCGATTGTCTTCCAGCTACGAATTTTCGAGAGAACGTTCAGTTACAGTTACATTAATAAAATTTTACGACACTTCCGGTGGCCTTTTCAACCGACCACCTGGATTGATTGCATTGAACCTCTCCGGATTAGTAACGGACCGGTAATGGAGCGGCGGTCCCCCCCCTTAAAAGGTGTGAAATTAAACCTGTCGGTCACGTTCGGATATGACAAATTAATAACCGAGCTGATCGCACGTTTGCAGAAATGTGAAACGAAACGGCGACGCACGTGTTTTTTCACTCAAACGTTAACGTGCGCGAAACGATTATGGTTGATCAGTTTTCTTTTTCTTTTTTTTGCTTTTACCTTTCGTTCGATAGGTTTTTCATTGTTTCAAGGCGATTTGAAAGAACTATTGTTACATAAACGTCCGGTTAACTTATTATTTAACCGGGAAACCGTAATTAATTTTAAATTCATATATGTTACTATAAAAGACATAATTAAAGCACAAACACTGAGACTTTTTTATTTATTCTCAATCATATTGGACGTCTTCTTCTCGGGCGATGTTAGAAGTATCGTACACTCTCCCTCCAATCGCCCTGCGTGTTCGGGAATTAAACGTTCTACGCAAGTTGCTAACGTCAACGCGGAAGGCGATTGGAGGGAGAGTGTACGATACTTCTAACAATGTACAGACAACAGACATTCGTGTCACGAATTCATTTCAATTGACATCAACAATAATTGAAGAGAAATGCATTGATATATAACTATAGCAATCATAGGAACCCACCAATCAGACTTCAGTACGCCTTGACAATCAATTGAAGAGAGAATATGATTTTAAGGACATCAATTGTTATGTTTGTTACATATCAATCGTAACAAGTACAACAATCGACATGAAATGCTTACTTACAAAATAGACCTAAATATTTATGATTCCAGTAACATGCGTGCGTACAAGCATGTCTGCGCGTTTGGAGTCCACTTTAAACTTCACAGGGTTTGCGATTAAGTAAACATAATAATTCCTCATGAATATGAAATGATCGTCGAGTTTCCTGTTGGATAATTTCCCGTTCGCTGATTTATTCCAGGCAGCGCTTAAAAGAAAAATCCGCGATTTCCTGCATATACAGTCCGGTTTTTGTCTCCTGAGCGCGTTCTAATCTACGCTCGTGCATTTCGGATAAGATTGCGCAACGTCCAACGCAATTAATACGTACTTTCAAGTGATCAATAATGTATGAAGCAATAAATAAAATGAATAAATAAATAAGGAGGCGAAGGGAACGCGAAACACACACACACACGTATAACCGATGATTAAAATCACTTTCTCTCGTTTCTAAATTAGGTTCAACGGATTAGATTGTAAAAGGTGTTTGTTCGAAAAAAGTGATATGTATTAACGAGCTCACATCTGTTGTTGCTAAATCATTCGATCGACGATTATGATGATGATGGTGATGGTGATAATAATGGGTGGCGACTTTTTTTAATAAAAGCCATTAACTGTGAACGTAAGTACGTATTATAGTGATCTTGGTATGTACGTGGAGAGAACTTCTCATCCGAAGAAAATTTATTGCACTTTTCATCACGCATTCTTTGTTTTCGTTCCTTTCACTTCTGCCTGACGTGCCACTCCTCGAGCCCTTTTAGTCGCAAAAGAATCTGCTTGTGGCTTTCGCCACGTGCGTTGCATGCAATTTTTCTTTCCTTAACAATCATAAATCCACGTATTTAACATGCATGTACACACGTTGCCCGATGATGATAACAAGCTGTATAAAATTACCGGCTCGTTTATTTCTTACTCATCTACTTGTATCAACTTGTATCTTCTATCACACAATAATAATAATTATAGGAGGTGGAAGATGTTATTAATAATTTATTGTTCTTGGCATTGGAGTGACTCCGGTGGGTAGCTCCGAGCGACTCCGGTTGTATCAAAGTTGTAAAATACTCGGAATGAAAAACATGTATGTAATCACCTTATTTACTGTCGATAGTATTGTATGTACCATACATGCATATGTACAGGAGGAATCGACCTTGTGTACGTGTTGTTTGTAATCCACCGCTGGCAAAAAAAAAATATGTGCGGCATTGTTATCGGATTAATGGCAGCAAACATACTTTAATCGTGAGGCGGCCTCCAATCGCTGATTGTTCGCCCTTTGTTCAACACCTGCTTGCTGCCTTCTTTCACAATAAGTCATAAATTCGCCTGGAGTATCTTGAAGCTTTGATTAAGCCAGCAGTAAAAACTGCGATTCTCTTTCCTTTGTGGCGAATTTGTCATTCATTTCCCACCTCGATTAGTCATCCGATTAGGTTTTATGGTGATGAGCAAATGCAAGACGCAAGAAGACGACCTATTGATTGATTTTAATTTTAGGTCGTCGAACTGATGCCATTCTACGACATACGGCTTCGGTTTTATCTTAAAAATACAATTCCTGAATGTGAGCGTGGACTGTTTCATGTCCGGAATCATGGACGGAGAATGGCGCCGCTCATCCGAAAGAAAAAAACATCGAAAAAATCAAATTCACATCTTCCATAAGCTGACCTTATTAGTCCCTAACTGTAGAGTACGAAATCGTTTGCGTTCACAGTTTAAATTTGAAAATATCGATGAGTTTAATGTCAAGAATGTTTATGCGCTGTTTCAGTCACAAGAATTAACAAGATCGGTTGAAATTCCGGTGAAATTTGGACATAATTGGCGTTTAAAAGTCTTATTAATTTTGTTCTGGTCTTCACTTAATAATACTCAAAAAATTCTTCTACATTGTATTTAATCTGTAGAACAAAAGTACTCCACCGACCAAAAATTCGAAATCGTATTGTCAATGCAAAGAAAAAATATACAGTGCGATCAATACTGACTGTTCATGCCTCTACTTTAATTTATAAGTGTTATCTGACGAAAATACCAGTACATACTTCGAATACCGTTTTGTTTTATTTTTTTTTTGTTAATTTAATATTTTTTCTTTCTCTTTTGTTGCGAGGAATTGACGTTTTACATTTCATTCACAGTTCGTTTGTTTTGTTTCTTGATTTGTAAAAGTTTTGTGCCGGAGACTTACCGTTGTTTGTCTGTCCATTCGTCTATTGTCTGTTTTTCTCTTTCTAATCGAATTGGTTTTCCCGTTTTAGTGACTCTTTCTTACAGTTTTTTTTTTGTTTTTCGTCGATTTTCATTTTTTTGTTCATATTTGTAGCGTGGGGTACCTTTTTTAAATTCATTTTATGTTCTTGTATTTCCGTTTTGTTTATTGTCATCAAATTGCTTTTTCACATTTTGTTTTGACTATTTTTTTTCTTGTTTTCTACTAGTTTTATTTTATTTTTCGTCTGCGATTCATTTTTTTTTTGTCGTCAACTTTTGTGTTGGTTTTCTGTTCTTTATGCTTTCATGGTATTTTACTTTTCTTAACGAATTAATTTTTCGCATTTTACTAACGCTCTTTAATTGTTCATTTGTTTTGCGTCCATCACGGTTGTGATCTGCTTTTGTTTCACGCACAAGTTGTCTTTTGTTTTCCACTAATTCTTTTTTTCATCTGAAAATAATCCGTTTGTTTTTGTTGATCTTGGTCATCAATTTTTGTTTTCTTTTCTGTTCTTCATGCTTTCATACTATTTTGCTTTTCTTATCGAATTAATTTTTCGCATTTTATTAGCGCTTTTTCGTTGTTTATTTGTTCTGCGTCCATCACAGTTAATAATAATAATAATAAGGCTTTATTTCTGTTGGCGGAGTTCAGCAAAATGCTGCTCGACCACTCAACCAACATCCATGTGGTCTTCTTCTGTTTTATGCACTTGTTTCATCATATTCTATTCGACGACGCTTTTTTTTTGAAGTCGTCTTTTGTTTTCTACTGATTTTGTTTTCGTCTGAAGATAATTCATTTGTTTTTTGTTCATCTTAGTCATCAATTTTCTTTGTTTTTTTTTTCTTCTTTTGTTCATTACGCTTACGCGTACTACTTTGCTTTTCTTATTGAATTAATTTTTGGCATTTTATTAGCGCTCTTTCGTCGTTTATTTGTTTTGCGTCCATCACAGTTGTGATTTTCTTTTGTTTTATGCGCTTGTTTCATCGTTCGTTTTCATATTTTATTCAACGATGCTTTTTTTGAAGTTGTCTTTTGTTTTCTACTATTTTTTTTTCTATTCCTTTGTTTTTTTGTTCATCTTAGTCAAGTCAAGTTTCTTTGTTTTTTTTTTCCTGTTCTGTTGCTTTTCTTATTGAATTAGTTTTTGGCATTTTATTAGCGCTTTTTCGTTGTTCAGTTGTTTTGCGTCCATCACAGTTGCGATCTTCATTTGTCTTATGAACTGTGTTTCATCGTTAGTTTCTTTTTTGTTGTTTTTTTTTTCAAATCGTATTATGGACTTTTTTAAAAATTTTATTTTCTATCAACTGATTTTTTATAGGTTAATTTGGTTTTCTTTAATTTGTCATTTGTTTCTGTTTTTTTTTTACAGGTTAATTTGGTTTTTATTTGTTTTGATATTTGATTTTTGTTTTTCTCTTCTCTTATTATTCGTAAATTTATCTTTTTCTTTGCTTGAAATTTCTTTCGTCCCTTTCTGCTATTCTTGCGCAAAAAAAAATTGTTTCATAATTATAGAAAAACTACAATTTTTTTTAATTTGATCCCGTTCATGTTTTAAATAATATAAAAACAATTAATTAACATGTGTTCTTTTACAATTCGGAATTTGGCGTAATGGAGCTAGTTTTTTAACACGTTTGGCTACATTTTTTATCACAATTAAACAAATAAGATCAGCAGGAACCCACCGAGCATAAAATGACGTAAAGAAGGCCCAACAGTGTTAAAGGTCGAGTGCGAACGCAATTTAATCTCTATATACAGACGCATGACAATTATCCTTTATCTGTTATCTAGAAAATTCACTCGCATGAGATGAAAATTATCCTTTACATGTTATCTAAAAAAATTACTCGTATGAGATGAAATTAACTCATCTATCCGGACGCCGCTGGTTATCAAATAAGACGCACAAGCAGAAATTTAATTAAATTAAATAAAACTAAAGCGAGGCGAGGGAAATTAATACCAGAGGGAAGGGGATGCCTGAAGTGCTATAAACAAAGCTAGTGACATTCCAGACACAAGCACAGACGCCGTACAATACATGAAAATTGGAAAAAATGTATAATGTTAAATTCTGAAATGGAATTATCCTATTTGTTTAAATTGCACTGTACAGATGTTTGTGTTTACTTTTGAAATTTTTTTAAATCAATATTATATGCAACTAAGGGGCGGTAACTTCTATGAACGTCCGGAATTTCCCGCACTGTGGTTATAAATAAAATTAATCACACTTTTTTTTTAAATATAACATTCTGCAGCGAGGGTAAGTTTAAAATATAATTAAAATGAATCGAAGGCAAGTTTTCTTTCCCCCCGAGCTACCGCGCTAAATACGATTTTCTGGTAAATATTTCTGTAACAGAAAAGAAAATAAGGAAACAGCGATTTTAATCGAGAGAAATCACAGGCTATAAGGAATGCTTTTCTCTTAATAACACGATACGTGTGGAACAATGTACTTACTACAGTAAGCAGCAAAAAAAAAGTTATTATTTAATACTATACAGTGTGTTTTGACATGAGTGGCAATTTTTAAAATACCAGTTACGATTACGTTTTAAGTTTTACGTCGACTTACACGAGGTTAAGCACGATATGAGGTTGTTAAGTATTTTATGATTTTCATTTTTTAAAAATTGGGTCTTTCGAAGTGAATGCTGAATCATATTTAATTTATTTAGGTTATATTCAACAACCTGTTTAGGTTAAGATGTTTTACGATCTTTCTGCTGATTCGTCGTGCCAAACAAAATTAAATTGAAAGCGTTGAAGTTTTATCTCGTTAATTAATTAATAGCATTCGTTTTAACAATAGTTATACCCACGTTTTATTAATATTGTTAATCAAATCGCATTTTAAGAGCCCGAAGACGTCGATTGACGATAACTTTTTCCCTCATCTCTTTGTCGATTATGGTTTATGGTTTATTCTAATAACTCAACTCGCCGGAGAAATTGGTTCTTGCAACGACTGCATTCCATCGAGGACGACTCTGCCTGCGGTCGAACCCAAACCAAGGCGGTTTCTTGCAAACCGCATTTTTGTCAAATCAATCGATTTTAATAAAAACAATTCCGACCGTTACGTTGAATTAAATTGCGAGAAACATCAAAGTGACGCTTGAGCTCTCTTAAGTCTTAATAATCAAAAAAACAATTTGTCATAATTACCGGTTAATTCCGCTTAATTAAGGTGATTAACACAAAAATGTCGTTCGTGTTTGTTTGCGAAATGACGTTTCCTCTCATCCCCCTCCCCTCCCCCCAATTCGTTTAAGAGTATTAAAAAGTATTATCATAATGTTTACTGATGATAAGCGATGACTTCTATGGTATACGATCAGAGTCAGGTGCAAAGAATGCTGTTGTTTGCAAACTTAATATTACAACAAATTTCGGAGTATCAAAACTATTTCGGGTTTTAGGAAAACAAAATGTACAAGAAATGGTTTTGCAAACGCCAGTCAACTTAAAAACGTTTTAACTTTAATTGCGATTAGGAGACGAGAGGTTTAAAATGAGTTTATTTTTATTGCCAAACGGTCGAGGAACTTTCCCAAATTCGGAGTATCAAGGCAACTTCGTATTTTGGGAAATGGAATGGTTTAGCAAACACAAGTTTAATGGCGATTTAGAGGCGAGATTTAAAATGAGTTGTTTCTGTTGCAAACGATCTAAAAACTAGAGAAAATTAAAAGCAGGACAAATAAGTTTGTGGGGAAAAAAAAAAGGTTACGCAAGGTAATCGTGTAACAACTATTTTTTTTTTTTTGTATAAAGGTAAGAAGAGCGAGGCTGAGGAGGAAAACCAAATCGAAAGGACATTTTCTAGCAGAGAGAGATCAAGACACAAATTCTTGAAGTTTCTTACGAAGGCCTAGAAGGCTGGAGTTTTCTTCTGATATGAAAACGTTCCCGACGTCATCTCCTTTTTGAAAAATCTTGCGCAGGAATGCAAACGACTTCTTTTTGCTTCCTGAATATGGGACAGGTCATTGGTATTAAAGCTCCTCCTCCAATCTCTTGCAACTTTCCTCAAACTGCCTTGTTCCAATCCATTCAATCACTACCATTACTTTTTCTTTGAAATATTATTGGGAACAAATACACAACGAGGTTAAAGAGCTGTAGATATCATGGAACAGAATAAGACCATGGATGAGGTACCTACAGGAAAGCAAGAGGCCATGTGATCTTTAAAAGAAGGTACCACCAGCAAGGTGATAGGTGAGGTGCAAGGAAAAGACTTGGACAAAGTGGAAAATAGAACCAAATTACCAGTGAAACTATCTTCACGTTTTAAAAAGATAATAGTGGGCAAAGACCACAGAAAAAGGACGGTGTATACGAAATGAAAGGCGAAGCAAATTTAAGGTGCTGGGGGAGAAGCAGAAGAAGGGCCTGGGGTGCATCAAATCCTTGAATGGAAGGCAAAACGAATTTAGAAACAAAACTACATCCAAACATAGAGTAAAATGTTGGATAAGGCAGAGTAAATAGGAGGATCATGTGTACAGGATGACAGACAAGCGGCAGAATGGAAGACAGAACAAAATTACCAATTCACATCAAGTAAGAGTGGGCAACAAACCCAAACCATACTCAAACAGATTAAAACTGTGAATGAGGAAGACAAGAAAGTCTTTTGAACTAGCCATAACTGCAGAGTGGAAGGAAGGCTAAACAAAATTGGGCAAATGAAATACAAAGCAAGGGCGTTTCCTTCATGAGTAAGAAACACAGCCGGCAGAAGAAGTATTACTATGGAAAATGATGGGTGAGGAGCAAGGAGATTCTATCTACAAAATGGAAGACAGAACAAAACTACCAATTCACATCAAGTAAGAGTGGACTTCGAAACCAAACCATACCCAAACAGATTCAGACTGTGAATGAGGAAGACAAGAAAGTCTCTTGAAGGAGCCATAACTGCAGAGTGGAAGGAAGGCTGAACAAAATTGGACAAATGAAATACATAGCAAGGGCGTTTGATTCATGAGTAAGAAACGAAGCTAGCAGAAGAAGAATTATAGAAGATGAAGGGTGAAGAGGAATGAGCAGGAAACAAAGCTAGCAATAGAAGATTCCATCAGATTTCTTTCTGTATACGTTCGACCAGTTTTTATGTGGTATATAATTGTTTTCCACGTTCTTTTTTTGGTTCTACCTTGAACATCATCATTGCATATTCACATACGTATTAAATCATAAGAAGAATTATTGTCAAATGGCCAAACCTAGGTGGCAGCCTTCGTGATATGCAAATGCCCGCCCGCCCCATGGTCCCCCGAGTCGTGTTGTCAGCGAATTCAAAGGTTGCAAGGTGAATGCATGAGCAAATAATACCGCTGTTGGTGTACGTACGTATTGAGTGTATGTAAGCGAGTAAAGTAAAATCAATATGCACAGCACGCCACGACGTGAAAGGTGGTTGCACCTTTGTTTAAAAAAAAAAAAAAAAAAACATCCACATGCACTATCGATCGTAGGAGAATACGGTTTGCGAGTTTCCAAGTTCGAAACGTACATACATATAACATTTCTTGGCGGCGTGAATGCGTTAACAGGCAACAAACAAGCGGTTGTGATCTTCTACACTACACCCATTTGGAGACACTTTCTTTCTTCGCTTGTAGACTATGTTGTACATTCCGAAGTATTACGCACCTTCACAATCACAATAATAGCAGCGCGAGGAGGTCGAATGCAAATAGGATGGATGGTTTTGCATAAAGACGAAGACACCAGAAAATTCTTTGGGGGAGAAGAGGGGGGCAAGGGAAAGAAAGAAAATCGAAGATTCCTCAAGGATTACATCTGTATGGCATTGAATTGATTAGTTTATATATGTATGGTAGATTGGAATGCCAATGGAATTTAATGTAAAGGTTAAACGAAACAGCATGATAATTTTTGGCGTTAAATCACTTCGTTGTAGCAACCAGCTTTTTTAAAAATAGAATCGAGGGAGAGAAGCGCGTGATTATTGCAGAGGTGAAGGGCGCAGCTCGTGAAACAATCATGCTTTTCTCTACCTCGATGTACAATAATAATAAATCGATTATTTTCTCAAATAACAGCCGATGAGTTGGTTTCATAATTTAATTCGTGATTGTTTAATACGTGAACGAAGGTTTTTGGAGCGCCGAACAAACATTCTTATCTCGGAGGGTTTAACTGATAGATGACTAAGAGTATCAAAGTGTCTCACGTACCCACAAATAATTAAGTGACTAATCGTACGAAATTAAATCATTTTTAATCAAATTGCTTTATTAATTATTATATTTTAGGAGTACACTTCTAATACCATGTATTTCAATTGCAAAAAAATGTGCAAATGACATTTTTGGCGATTTTAAACATACAGTATTCCGATTTTAAAATGGTTTTTATGCCAGTATAATGGTGATTATAGCAAATACTAGTCTTGTCCTTGTTGTACATGATTTTGTTTTTACTTTGAAACCAGCAAGAGACGACACAGGGACATGTGCCGATTGTAAATGTAGTTCACTTCGTTTTGGTGTATACTAGTGCTAAGCTAGCCAATTTAAAATGGGAAGACTATATGTACTAGAAACTGGTCAGAGGATTTTTCATCGAAAAATAAAAGAAACTTCGACGTTAAACTTTAGCCGGCGATTATCAGAGTACGTAATTAACTAACAATCATCACCCTGCATGTACCCATACATAATTCTTCTGTTCTGTAACTCGACAGTTCTTGCAAATAAAACCCATAAACTCGATCGTGCTTGCAGACTTTTACTTTCAGATTGTACATACATACTACTACTACTACTCACTCTTATGAAAGGCCTCCTGGGTAGTTCGTCGAATTTATCCTGTAGCTCGCTGCAATTTTCCTCGCACATAATTAAATCCACTGGCATTTAGGCGAAACTTTCATTTATCGTATTTGCTGTGCGATGTTTTCTTTTTTATTTTGATGTTGTCGTAGTTGTTGTTGTTATAATAATCGTAGTGAATGAAATAAAAAGCGCGCGCTTTATCCTGTCGTGATGTAACACTAGTAGTCGGTGGAATTCTTTAAGAATTCGATGGTCACATTGTGTTCGGCAAAAAAAAAAACAACAAATTTACTACAATATCGCCGACCTAGATCGACTCGAGCGCGGAAACCAGACTGAAAAACAATATACCTACCTTGTTGTTGCCCGTGCACACTCCCGCATTGACCTACCTATTGTGTTGTGCAAGATGACTGCGCACCTATCAAATAAACAATCAACAACGGCGACGGAATCATTCGTTGATGATAACAGCAGATGATAACAGTGCGAAGAATGCAGCCTGACTTTCGAATTTAACGTCGCAATTAACCTGTTACCGCTCATTTGCGAATTTTCCCCCGGGGGCAAACGAACGCGAACGCCCTGTATATCGAAAGCTGTCCGACAACAACAACAACTTTTACCTGAAATAAGTAATTCGTTTCGATAAAACCACTTAAATTAAAATTTTCAAATACCACTAGGCAGATATAGCAGTCCGATTTTAAATTGAACTCCATCTATTGATTATAGATCTGCGGTTCCCAAACTTTCCCATCTACAAGAAAAAAAAACAAAAAAATTCCAACGACTCCCTTCCAAAATTTTATTTTCTAGAAAGCCTTTCCAGTCTATTTTTATTCTAATAATTTCTCTAACAGATTCGATTAATTTAATAATACGTCGATGAACCTTCGGGGATCGATGAACCTCCGGGGGTGTTTTAGGGGGTCGGTGTTATGAATTGTTGTTTAGTGGAGGCCTGTCTGAATAGTTTACTTAAAACAAAATAGACGATTGACAAACAATACCTAAATAAATTTGAATCAACTCGAATAAAAGAAGAAAAAAGAGACGATCAATTGATTATTTCATACACTCTCTTAAATACAATCAAATCCAAGCAAATGGAATGAAATGAAAACAAAAGACGATCGTCGAATTCGTCGATGGAAATGAAAATTACGGGAAACTCGAGAAAAGTCGAATCGATATGAAAACCGACGAATTTTATCACAATAAAAAAAACTAATCTGCAAGAGAGAGAGAGAGAGAGAAAAAAAAAGACGAACCGTTAATAATTTTGAGAATTAAATAAAGTCAAATCGAATAAAAGAACAGACAAAAATAAAAAAATAAAATGAAAGGAGGGAAACGAAAAACAAGAAAAAAAAACGATCAATTGATAATTAAAATTAAAAAAAAAAGACAATCAGTTGACAATTACAAAATAAAATAGAGTCGAATCGAATAAAAGAAAAGACGAAAATAAAATAAACTTAAATTGAGCAAAAGGGGAAAAAAGATAAACAAAAGACGGTCGACGACGAATTTTGTCATGTTTCAAAAATTAATCTGTAAAAATCAAAGAAAAAGGACCATCAATTAATAATTTAAAAAATAAAATAAAGTCAATTTAAAAGAGGCGATCGATTGACGGAATTTAAGTGTAAAATAATAGACAGATCTAGAAACGGAAAAAAAATCGCACAAAGTAAAATCAAACAACGGATAAACAAAAATTTAATGATTAGGAAATAAAGTCAAATCAAATAAAAGAGAAGAGAAAAATAAAGTGAATTTAATTCGAGTAAAAACGAAAAAAAAAATGAAAAACAAAAGACGATCAATTAATAATTTAAAATAAAACAAAACCAGAGAAAAAAACAAAAAAAAACAAGATGATCGATTAGTAAATAAAAATTTAAACGAAACAAATTAAATCGATTGAAAGAGCAAGTGAAGATAGTTCAATTGATTAAATTAAAAATTAAATAAAATAAAGTCAAATGAGGAACATAAAAAAATAAAAATTAAAAATGATGAAAAACGCAGGACCAAAATAAAAATTGTACGAAACTGGCATGAGTCAACTTGATTTGAAAAATGACGAATTTTGTTATAATCCAAAAATGTATTCGCAAAAATCAATTAAGAAAAGTTTTATTAATATTTTTAAAACAATTTTAGTAGACATACTGATTCTATTTGATTTTATTTAATTTTTTTTTTAATTACAATGATACTTTGTCTTTTTTACTTGATTGATTTGATTTTATTTTGTATCTATTTGAATTATTCTTTTTAATAAACTCGAAGTTTGTAATTTCTTCGGTAATATCTTAATATTGCTCAAATTCCATTGCTCGAATGGATATCAATCAGTATGTTGAACTTAACAGCACAAAATCTGCACTCTTACACATAAGAAATGGTGTTCTTCAAGGTTCTGCCCTCGGGCCTCTATTTTTCATTACTTATATAAACGACTCAGTGTACCACATCACGTTAAAGTTATATTATATATTATATAATAGCAAGCTGGACAAGTTGCTATAATGTACATACTTTACACCGATAAAGAAAAAGAAAAACTCTTGCCTGAATTGATTCCGCGCGAATAAACTGCCATTACAAGGTTCGTTTTAATTAATTTTCAAATTTAACAAAGTGCTCCTAATTTACTTAAAACGTCACAACACTAAAATTTATTTTAACGCGGAGTATAAGCTAATTTTTTTGAGATATCTGGTTTAAATTAAAAAGAAAAAAAAACTGATTAGGTACTACTAGCTCTTAAAGAGCTAATTGCCATGTGATATGCGATGGTGAAAAACAATAAACGCAGTTTCTCTTTCGCATTTTCACGAAGCCTTTGTTGAAGAGAGAGAATCTTGACGCCGCGCCGCATTGTTTGTTAAGTTAACGTGAGAGAATGTAGAAAGTGTATACGACGAATAATTTAAAAGGAACGTAGAAAGAAGGATTCCAAGTAAATCTAAACTAATCATTCTAAGCTTAAGGCAGTGTGGAAAGCTTAGAATTTCATCTTCTTTGATCCGCACGAAACGGAGCCGCTTCTACCCCTAATAATGCCAAGCTTCGGATGATGTCATTGTAAATTATTAGTTGTCAGGAAGACGGGTCGTTATCTTAAAAACAATACCGAGCTTAGGATGCTTAGGATTTCCCTTTCTGCATTTAAAACGATCTGACTTAACATTCCGCGGAATAGTTTCAAGCTTAAGGCAGCGAAGGAAGCTTAGGATTTCATCCTCTTTGATCGGCACGAAACGAAGCCGTTTCTACCCCTAATAATGCCAAGCTTAGGATGACGTCATTGTAAATTGTGAGTTGTCAAGAAGACAGGTCACTATCTTAAAACAATACCGAGCTTAGGATGCCCAGGATTTCGCTCTCTGCATTTAAAACGACCTGACTTAATATTCCGCCGGATAATTTCAAGCTTAAGGCAGCGAAGAAAGCTTAGGATTTCACCCTCTTTGATGATCAGCACGAAACGGAGCCGTTTCTACCCCTAATAACGCCAAGCTCATTGCATCTTTTGAGTTATCAGGAAGCCAGGTTGTTATCTCAAAACTATAGCGAGCTTAGGATGCCTAAGATTTTCATTCCAGCGAATAATTCCAAGCTTAAGGCAGCGCAGGAAGCTTAGAATTTCGTCGGCGCAAAATAGAGCGACTTTTACCTTAACAAAGCCAAACTTAGGATAACGTAACTAAACTCTATTATTGTTAGGAAATCTTTAGAAGGTACGTAGAATTCTGTAGATTTCATATAACAAGAACGACATTGATTAATGGAGTACCGCCAGTCTTAGAATGATCTTAAGAGCTTAGGATACGTCGTCAGTACGAACTTTCACCAGCTATACCCATCAATATAATGTCAGGATGAAGGATTACCAGAAAGACAGAATTGGGGACTCTTCTTAACACAGTTTAAACTTTAAAGGACACAAAATGCTTAGAATTATACAAGTATTATAAACTATTTAATGTAAGTGCTCAGAAATCACCGTAAAATGCTCAACCTAGGCTTTAGGACACGCAGAGTGCTTAGGATTCACGAAATGTAAGCTTTAAGGTGCTCAGAACACGCTAAGTTGAATGCTTGGAATTACCGTAAAACGCTTAATTTAGACTTTAGCTACGCTTGAATTCACCGTCAAGTTTTAAGACACCAAAATGCTTAGGATTCACTGTAAAACGCTAAATCTAAGCCTTAAGCAACATAGTGTGATTAGGATTAAACTGTAAAGTGCGCTTTAAACCACACAGTGGTTTAAAGCGCTTTAATCTACGCTTTAAACCACACAGAGTGCTTAGGATTCGCCGTAAAATGCTAAATATAAGCTCTGAGCCGCGCAGAGTGTTTAAGATTCACCGCAAAATGCTAAATCTAAGCTTTAAGCAGCGCAGAGCGCTTAGGATTCACTGTAAACTCTTTAATCTAAGTTTTAAGCTACCCGAAATGCTTGGGATTCACCATTAAGTAGTATATCTGAGCTTTAGGAAGAGCTAAATGCTTAATCTGCTCAATCTAAGCCTTAAGGTAATCAGAACGCTTAGAATTCACCGTATAATGCTTAATGCAGGCTTTAGCTGCGCTAGAATTCACCGTTAGATATTACGTCTTCAAGCGTTAAGCCACGCAAAATGCTTAGAATTCACTGTGAAATGCTAAATCCAAGCTTTAAGCTGCGAAGTGCGATTAGGATTCACCGTAAAGTGCTAAATCTACGCTTTAAGCTACGCAGAGTGCTTAGGATTCGCCGTAAAATGCTATATATAAGCTTTAAGCTACGCAGAATAATTAGGATTCATCGTAAAATGCTAAATTTAAGCTTTAACCAGCGCAGAGTGCTTAGGATTCACCGTAAAACGCTAAGTCTGCGTTTTAAGCTGCGCAGAGTGCTTAGGATTCGCCGTAAAATGATAAACCTAAGCTTTAAGCTGCGCAGAGTGCTTAGGATTCACCGTAAATGCTAAATCTAAGCTTTAAACTGCGCAGAGTACTTAGGATTCGCCGTAAATTGCTAAATCTATGTTTAAGCTGCGCAGATTGCTTAGTATTCACCGTAAAATGCTAAATCTAAGCTTTAGGTTGCGCATTGTGATTAGAATTCACCGTAAAGTGCTACATCTACGCTTTAAGCTGCGCATAGTGCTTAGGATTCGCGGTAAAATGCTAAACCTAAACTTTAAGCTCCACAAAGTGCTTAGGATTAAGGTTTAAGCTGCGCAGAGTTTGAAAGAATATGAGATTCGCAGTAAAATGCTTAGGAACTCAATCAGAACAATCCTTGGGACGCTTGGACGCTTAGGAGGTCATCTAGGGCTGCCAAATTGAGTGAAAATAATAGGACCGCGTAAAATACTTAGGATTTTGATGTCCGCTGGAATTGAGGAGACTGAATAACAACACGCCAACTTTAGGATTGTAGAAGGTGCTTGAGATTTTAACAGACCTTCAGATGGCCAGAAGGCGACGATGTCGAGCGGGTGTACCTACCCACTTCAGGAAACAAAATAAAACGAATCCAATCAATCCGACTTTTTTTTATTTTTCATCATACTTTTCCTAAATACAAACACGAAACTAGAATATCGATTAAATCAACAACAACACATTATTATGCAAACAACATCTGGTGCCGGTTTCAGTTTACACGTAAATGCGTTTAATCTCTATTTATGATGTCGAATCTCAAAACATTGGCACATTTTGAAAAATATAGAAAACGGTCACGTGGTGCGTCAACCTCAGATTATGCCATTTTCAACAATCATTATTAATTAACTAATTACATGAGTCAGGCCTGGATTATTAATCAGGTATGCAATGGCTTATCGCCTCGCCCAACGCAACGTTGGGGGAGTGTACGTATTAAATTGCTGGAATATTTACACAATCACGCAGTTAAAAACTATTTTCCAAAAAGAAATAAAAACAATAATGATTAGACAGAAATTAAGCTACTTTTACGCCTCGAAATTTGTACTTACACGAATAAGTTTTTTTGAAGTATGCTTTCTTTACATTTAGATACAATTTAACTATTGTACAGTGAAGGACTTTTGCACCTAATCCTTTTGATATGTGTGATCAACGTCAACAAAAAAAAAAGGAAACCTCGTCCGTATAAAAAGAAAATTGATCGTGGCGGACACGAATTAATTATCTTCGGGTGGTTGAATTATTCGGAACGCAGTTGGGGATGGCGTTCGACCATTTGCCATTCTTGAGACACTTCAGCATCGCCGCGCCTTGAAGACCGTGACCCTCATCGCAGGTGAAAGTTATGTTCTCGCCGATCTTGTAGTAGAACTTCACCGATGACATTCTTCCGCTGATGGTCGTTCCCGGATAAGAGCAGGCCTGCACACCTGTCAACACAAACGTCGTTCCAAAAAGTGTTGTTACCAAAATGCATCACTCGACCGTTAACTGGAGTTTAAATTTTAACACTGACAGTGGTGCAAAAGCACATACATTTTGGTAAAGGTCCTGACCATCGTCCATTATCCTGGCAGGCGACGATCGGTTGCCCTTCCATCATATAATCCGAGTTGCAGTTGAACTGAACGACGTCGCCGGCTTTGAAAGGGCCGCTCCCCTGCATGTATCCGTTCTCCGGAACCCCCGGATGATCGCACTGAACTTCTAGACGAGAAAACAAAATTACCTTCCAGAGGAAGCCCATAAGATGATAAGAGACGATGGTGGTTAGAGATATTAATGGGATGTGTGTGCTGGCTATCCTCTCTATTGTGCGGGGCTAAAGCTAAAGCAAGACTTACGGACGTACCAACACAAGTAGGGTACGGGGTCGCCCATTCGCCGGTCGTAAGGCATACGGTCTCGTGGGGGCCGCGAAGGCCGAAACCGGGGGCGCAATTGAAAACGGCCCGGCCGCCCACCTCCCTCGACACAACTGTAACTCGCAAGTGGGGAGGAAGAATTCCACCCACTTCGCCGCATTCGATACCTAAACGTTCATCAAGGATTCAGGCCCAAATTTTTTATTTCAATTTTCAGAAAAAATCACTTCCCCCACCCTCAACTGAATTTGATTACTTATTTGAATGTGAGGTGAGAAAGTCCGTTTGGTTGGGCGCGGGGCTACCAAATTAAATCTACCTACTCACTTTCACAAACAGGAAAGGGGGCGCTCCAGTTACCAGACGGTAGGCAAAGAATGTCGGGGGCGCCAATCAACGCGTTGCCGTTTACGCAGGTGAACTTCAAGCGCGTGTTCATCTTGGTGCTCTGCGTGTTGACGGTGAGCCCCCTTCTTTGAGGAACGACTGGGCAATGAATAGCTGCAAGCAAACGAACGGAGTCCACAGCGTCATTTTTCTAATGATTGTAATCGACAAAACCTACCCTTCACGAGAATTTCCACGGAATGAGTGTGCCTGGCCGGGGTTTCGCACGTGAAAACCCCCGAGTCATCTTTGGAGGCGTGGTATATGGACAGCCTGTATTCCAGCTGAGAGTCACGACCGGGATCCGTCGTCCAACCCTCTGGATACTTCCTATTGGTTTGATTTTAATTGTAAATTAGCAATAATTAATCACGAAATCCTAGAACTCAGCGAAAAACGACGCGTGGGTTACGAAACTAGAACGCGAACATTCCAGTCATTCGGCACACTCAAGTAGGCCCTAGTTAAGTAAGCAAAATTTTGTGTATGTTTGCAAACAAACCGGTGTAAATAGTCCGAGCCGAATTCGGAACTTGAAGAGCCCGTGCCGACTTCCACCCCTGACGGACATCGCCGCCGTGGCCGCTGGATCTTAAAATCACGCTACCGTCAACCCTGGATCTTAATCGTTGATATAATTCACCTCGAAGAGGCGAGGCCATGTCGTCTTCCACTCTTAATGGAGGTCACTTCGGCGTTACCCCTCGATTTTAATGGCATCGCCATTGGCCCTCGGCTCAACGAGAAAGACTACATTATCGCCACAACCCCTATCGCCGTCAGAGCTAGTTAATTGAACACCCCTAAGAAACCGCCGCGCCGCCGTCGCGTCGTCAGGTCACAGCGGAACACCTCAAGGCCATCAAGCTCCTACGACAGCGCCGAAGTGCATCCACTTCCTACGACCCCTGCTTCGTAATGGCTAGGACTACCCTACCTGTGTCGAGGACGAAAGAGAACCCCGGACCGGCCGCCAGAGATTAATTTAAATCAAATCTAATTTTATTTTGCTTCGATTATTTATTCAAAAGCTCTACGTACGCCCCTACAATCCGGAAGTTCCTGCGTGACATGGTGAAGACGCGAAGCTTCCCCAAACTCACCTATAATCATGACTGACGGTCCACTTGGGCACCCCAAACCGCCGAATCCACAGGCACTCCATGTGCACGATCGTCCCCGGGTAGACGATGAGACGGCCGTCGTTCGATTGCGCGATGGGGCCAAGCTGATGCCTGAAGAGTATCGTGGGGGGTTTCTCCATGGAATAATCGTTTTCTTGATTCAACCCGAAACAGGACGGCTTCTGCCCGTCCCATTCACCCCCGATACACCTTCGCTTATTCGAACCTGCAAGCCACCCCAGCCTTCATTATTTGCAAGGCCCCCCGTAAAAAAAATAGTGCGTGGAACTCGCCTATCATCGAGTATTTTCCAATGTCTATGCAACGGCTGATGATGCTCGCGCCCGACGGAAACTCGACGACGTCCTCCCGGATTTCCTGGTCGTTGTAGAACGAGATGACGTTCGGCTCTTGGTTCCTGAAGATGCAGGTGCTGTTGTTGTTGATGGATTGGGACGACAGTAAGTCCTCCACATCTGCGATAATTGGGGATAAAGTGCTTTTTAAATCGCGGGGAATCCATACTACGAACCGCAGTTGAGAGATCGGCCGATCCAGCTTCCGTCCTCGCAGATGATCTTCCAGGTCGTCTTCTCGCCCATGATGCTTTCGATGCAGTTGAAGGTGACTTCGGTGCCGTCTGGGAAGTTCTTGTCGTCGTCGACCAAGGGCTCGCCGTTTCTGTACACCAAAGAGCCTTGCACCCTGCGTACAGTCTACGATCACTAACTCAAAGGGCTAAAGTGAGGGGATCATATTAACTTGGCAGGAGGGCCGCAGGCTTTGCTCGAGGAGCTAAACTCCAGTTGCGTTATGTCGCCGCCTTTGATGATATCGCGTCCTCCCATGTAGTGGGGGGATTCGAAATTCCTGCCGGGGTAGTCACTTTCGCTGATTTGAGGTTTGCAAGCGGGGACGTGCGGGAAGAGCTCGCCCAAGACGCACTCAATTTGATAGGCTGTTGACTTGACGTAACCGGTATCGCATTGGAAGCTTACGCTGGAGCCGTTGACTATGGTGAGCCCCGCGCGGTATCCGGAGAGGTACTGGCCGTTACGTATTTGGGGCAACTGACACGGGGCTTAAAGCAAAAAAAAAAATTGAATATATCGAGGGGGGCCATGTTGTTGTTGTTGTTATTAATTACCTGGCGTGCACTCAGGTAAGGTAGTTACCGTCCATTCTCCGTGCCAGCACTTTAAGTTACTGGAACCTTGAACATTGTACCCCACATTGCACGAAAAGACGACGACTTGTCCGTTTATTACATCGACGGTTTCGTTCAAACCCTGATCCACGTCTGCGGTTAGGATGTTCGTATTCTGGTTCGTCCTGGACAGCTTGAAGATTCCATTCGACGTTTTTGGTATGTGACAGGGAACTAAAAGCGAGACGTCCGTCGCTACGAAAATAATAAATAAGGAGGGTTGGTGCCTTACGTATTGAGCAAACGGGCATGGCAGGTCTCCATTTCCCCCTGACGCACTTGGCCGTCTTATTTTCCGGTAGGTTCAGGCCGTACCCTTTCCCGCAGGCCATTTTCACGACGGTTCCGCTGCTGAACGTCGAGTTGGGGTCCCGTCCGTGCTTGATGATTTCGATGTTGACGTACGGCTCGCTCGACAACGGCGAACATGGTACCCTCACCTTGTTCTTCTTTTTCTTTTTTTCGAAAGTGATATCGTTGTAAATCTTCTTGTTGTTCCTCCTTAAATTCAGGGAGCCGCCGCCGCCGCTTTTGTGACTCAACCCTATGGTTCGGCTGCTACTGGTCGACTTTAAGGCCCTCCTGATTCTCTTCCGTTCTTCCGACGAAATGTACCCGGCGATCTTGAAGACATCATCGATGAAATTCGAGGGGCTATTCAACCCTACGGTTGGCTTTAGGACCCTCCCCATTCTTTGCCGGTCTTCCGGTGAAAAGTCAAAGACCTCATCGACGTAATCTGAAGGGCCGCTACTCTTGTGGCTGCTCAACCCTGCGGTTGGCTTTAGGGCCCTCCTGGTTCTGTGCCGCTCTTCCGACGGCATAAAGTTAAAAATTTCATCGACGTAGTTTGTGGGCGAGAGCTTCTCGGCCTTGGCGTAAATCAGTTTGCTGTGTCGAATGTAGGCCCTTTTGTGTTTCTCGAGGACGGACCGCCTCCTGCGGCTCCACCTCAACCGCGGATGCTGCCCCAACGTGCACCTGAAAGAAAACGGAAATTGACGAAATCGCGAAAAGCGGAAGACGGTTGCGACCACAGACTTGGGCAGTTCGCCGGGGCTCCAGCTACCCCCGATGCAGGTGGCTCCTGGCGGTCCCTCGTTTATGACGTAGCCCTTATCGCAGTCGTACATAATCTGCTTGTTGTTTGACACTTTCCGCACGTAGGGGCGGTAATCGTAGAGCCCCATGTTACCGACGAGCAAGATCTTCCCGTTTTCGACCAAGCCGGGGAAGGGGCAGTACACTGCAAAATTATCGCTGTTATTACGCGGGGGGAAGCCCGAAGCGCTTTTACCTTCTTGGCAGATGGGGACTTCCCCCGACCAGTTGCCGAAAGTGCATTCGATGAGGAGGTTGCCTTTAAGCTCGTAGCCGTCCTTGCAAGCGAAGCGGGCTTTCATGCCGTGGTCGATTTTAGGCGCGATCACCATGCCGTATTTGGGGGGCCTCGGCAAATGCTTACATCTGAAATAATTGATGGAGGGGGGGGGGGGTGAATGCACCATTAGAAAAAATAAAAAGAACAAGGTACCTTGCAGGTTGGCATTTTGGCATTTGAGTCCAGGTTCCGTTGTTGCACGTGACCGGCGCGGAGCTGGCCAGGAACTCGTACTGGGGGTCGCATTCCACGCTTAGGGCTTCGCCGTGTTGGACGACGGTGGAAGAGGGCGCGGTGTCGTTTAACGAAACCAAGATGACTCTTCCCTGCGCCACTTGGGGTACAACACACGGTGCTGCAACACAAAAAAAATCATTCTTTTTCTTTTTGTTGAGAATTAAAGAAAGGCTTTGGTTATTTTGATCTCTACAAATTTGGCAGGAATTCAAAAAATCGTCCTAGCCATATTACATAAATTCTCTTTAGCCTCAAAAACAAAAGACGAGTGCACGACTATAAATCTCGACCCCGTAAAGTATGCAAAGCCAGACTAAGCTTCAAAGCCTCGCGCAAAGTTAGGCGTACTTTTAGGTTTTAGGGTACGTGACCTCGTTCGCGAAAGTTGCGCAAAGTTCCGGTTTTCGTTCCTGGAAATTGGCCCACGAAGTTTTGCCCTCACAAGATGACCAGGACGATTCGTGAAAGGAAATATTGTTGCTTACGAGAATGCAATGGTACATTTAAATAATTTAAAAATGAGATAAAAAAGCCCACGTAACTAAGATACATACCTAGGCATTTTGGCAAAGGGTATCTCCATTTCCCGTCGATCTGGCAGACGGTCGAAGTGTTGCCCTCCAAGGTCATCCCCTCGTGGCATCGAAAAATGATGGAGGCGCCCAGTCCGGTGCCGCCCTCGATGTTCTCCAGCCAACCATTCCACAATCTTCCGGGATGTCCGCAATTTATTTCTACTCATGCGCAAACAAAAAAAAGAAAAACAATGAGCAAAAACGTAAGCGGCGAGATGGTTTCTGTGATTATTATCTGAAAGTAAACCTTTGCAAACTGGTTGCGATCCCGTCCACTTCTTGTCGGCGCCGCATCTCCTGGTGGCTTCGCCCACCAGGGTGTAGCCGTACTTGCATTCGTAGCTGACGACGGAGTTGTAACTGCAAGACGTGTAGATCGCTTTTCCGTGCCGGGGATTTTCCGGCGGGGGACACTGCACCGCTGTAACCACAACACAAGAAAACGACCAACAAAATATATCTTTCGGAACTTGGCAGTAAGGTATACTTTTCTATCTCTACAGAAAATCTAAAAAAAAGACGATCAAAAAGCAACATGAAGGTGAACCTAATTATTAACCTAATTGATTGATCGTTTGATCTAGACTCTAGACTCGGTTGCAACGTCATTTTTGTCAAAGTTTTTGCCCTTTACCACAAAAAGGGCTGACTGCTGTTGCTCTGTTCTTATTGTGGCAAAACCGAAAAGACCTGCAGTGGCAGTAACTAGAAGTCATTTTTAAAATGGCAAAAGTCAATAGAAAAAAAAAAACGTCGACAGAAGAAGAGCGAGTAAAGAAAGAGAAACCTAAAACCACAAGGAAGATGGGCAATGGTCAAGGAGGCATTCAAGTTATTGATTGATTGTTTTGATTAATCAATCCGGTAGTCGTCTTCTGGAGTTGTTATTATTATTATTTTTTTTCTAAACGGAATTGAATTTTATCTAAAACTTACGAACACATGTCGGCAGCTCTTTAGGCGACCAGGTGCCGTCAGCCTGACAGAATCTTTCAACCTTCCCTACCAATTCGAAGCCTTCAGCGCAATGGTAATTAATGCGACAGCCGTAAGTGTAACATTCGCCTGCGTGCCAGCCGTGGGAGATATCTTGAGGGGGGCCACAACTCCTCGCTGGAAGCAACACGAAAAAGATAATTTTTGTTGCTGCAAAAAGTAAAAAAAAAATGTACAATTTTTTTTTAATAAAAAAAAGAGATTGTAAATAGGGGTGGCTCGGTTGCTAGAGCTGCGATTTTTGAAATTAACGAATTCGTTTAGGAAGAAGGATGATGAACTTCACCATCTATCCACCAGGGGGCGCTATGACCCTCCTACCGTCAGGCCTACTCAGAATACTCATTTCACTTTCCTCATTTCGGAAATTCATATGAAGGCTTTTTATTTTGATGAAACTTTCACGTGAGTGAGCAAGAAAATTCAATGTGGTTTCCTCCAATAGATGGCGCCTCTAAAGCGACGACTGCTTTCGACTCGGTTTCAATCTCTTATCGTCAGAAATTCTTAAATCAATCGCTCGGCAAGACTTCCTCATTTCGATGGAACACGTCTTCTTTCACGGAAGATTAAATTCAAAAAAACCGCTGCGGTGCTGTCCTATCAATAGAAATCGCCACGGCGTTGTCCAATAGATGGCGCTCTAAATTGCGATTGCTTTAAACTCAGACTTAATCAAGTGTTTGGGCGTCAGAATATCTTAAACTCATCGCTCGACAAGGACCGTTGTTTTAATGTTACGCGTCTTCTTTGATGAAATGAAAACTTAAGTGGTTTCTGGTTTCCTTCAATAGATGCAGTTACTTTGCCTCCGGTTTATTAAACAAAAGTGGCGGTTAGCACCAAAAACCCTTGAATCAGTTTTCTTTCGCGGAAGATCAAATGAAAAAAATCGCTGCGGTGCTGTCCAATCGATAGAAATCTCTACGGTGTCGTCCAATAGATGGCGCTCTAAATTGCAATTGCTTTAGACTCAGACTTAAAAACTTATATGGTTTCTGGTTTCCTCCAAAAGACGGCGCTTTTAAACTGCAGTTACTTTGCCTCTGATTTATTAAAACAAGTGGCGGTTAACACCAAAAACCTTAGAATCAATCAGCAGAACGTTTTCTTTCACGGAAGATCAAATAAAAAAAATCGCTGCGGTGTTATCCAATCAATAGAAATCACTGCGATGTTGTCCAATAGATGGCGCTCTAAATTGCGATTGCTTTAGACTCAGATTTAACCAAGAGTTTGACGTCGGAAAATCTTAAATCGATCGCTCGAAGTAGAACATTTGTTTTAAATGATCGCGTCTTCTTTTACGAATGAAAATTATTGTGGTTTCTGGTTTCCTCCAACAGATGGCGCCCTTAAAAGCGCAGTTATTTTGCCTCCGATTTAAACAAAAGTCCAACAGAAACCCCCTGAATCAATCAGTAGAACGTTTTGTTTTTTTTTTTTCATGGGAGACCATGTGTGTGTCAGAAACTGCTATTGTGTCGTGTGTGCCAATAGATGGCGCGCCTTTGACTCGAATTTCGGATTTAATCAAAGGTGAACGGTTTAATCCGTAACCCAATCGCTCCGCCAGGTCTTTCGTCTTAGCAAAACGAGCCGCCTTCTTTCGTAAGAGAATTGCTGCGGTTTTCCCAATAGATGGCACCACCTCGAGTAAAGAGTCTCACGACGAGATTTTTTCTAGCTTCTTAACCGTGTCCTTTCATGGGGAATATAAAGAGAAACAAATACTACGCTTTTGTTCAAAAGGCGGCGGTATAGAATACGTCACGTTTCACGCACAGCGCCATCTTTTGAGGAATAGTGAAAGCTTATTTGGAATTTGTGTATTCGACGCCAGCGCATCTCGATTATTCCAATTTGATTGATTGCTACGATGACTGAAATGATGACTAGCGTAATGACGATGATGTGAAATACGTGGCGCCACCTTTTGTGGTTATTCTCATTCATCTGAAGGACGAGAGCTCAATTTTTTTGTTTGTCCTCGTATTCTGTGCGCGATTTTGAGTTGCAACGGGATGTTTACAGCGCCATCTCTGGTTGATCATTTTTATTTATTTTATTTTTTTGGAGGCAGAAGAATTGAAATAGTTTTCGGGCTTTACTCTTTGAAAAGCCGGGTAAGAAAGCTTCAGTCAATTTATTATACCGCTCCGGGCATATTTATTTTTATTTTTAAAAAAAAATGTGTTGCAAATCGTTTTTGATTGCAGTGAAAATCTCGAGCAGCCTCTGTACAGCTGTTTCAGCCCTACTTGGGGCTTCTTCAGCAAAAACGTAACGGTACAGAGGTTGTTCGAGGGATTCACTGCAATCAAGAACGATTTGCAACCATTTCTTTTTAAACTTTCATTATGCTTTGATGGCAAACACGGCCGCCTTGCATGGGATGACTTATTATGTAGCAAACTGGCCTCAATTTGTCAATCCTTGTGCAATGTTAGGTCAAAAAGCGATCGCAGAATGTCGCTGTTTTAGCTATTTATTTTCCAACTTAAAAATCTGTATTTATTGTCATTTCTTTTCATCTACATAGAAAATTATGTTGATCGCAACAACAAAATGTTTAATTAATTCGCGCGTCGCCCCAGCAACGTTCCGGAGGGGGATTTAATCAATCATTCAAAAGACAGACGCGCCCGCGGGGGATTCCCCCCCGGCCAAATTAAATTTAACGAAGTACGGGATTTTATTTTGCGACGTCGAAAACAGCGGCGGCGCGCTCGCGAAATGAAAAAACTTTTAATTGATTTGTTCTGCGCCGATCTCCCTGCATTATTCACAAGGCACCGGCGGATTTGTGTTTTTTTTTCTTCTTCTTCTTCCTTTCTTTCTTTATTCTCTTCTGCTCCTAAAGGGCTCGAGGAATTTAAATTTGCGAACGCTTCGCATGCTGCCGTGCCGGCTCGAGACGACGAAGAGGAGAGGAGTTCGACGGAGCGAGTAATTACCGAAGATCAAAGAAAGAGAAGCGCTTTCGAAATTGTTTCAGCAAATTCGTTTTATTTATTTATTTATTTTTTTTTTTTGAATAATCCGAGCAAGCAATCGACTTTCAAAAGAAAAGAAATTCGATTTGCAATCGTTAACGTGAATGAGTAATAAAGTTGCTGACGTAAAGGTGGTATGTGTAGGTAAATAAAAGTTTTTATACAGGATTGTTTGTGTGGTGTTACTCTGTTTTAAATACATTACGTAACAGTAAGTTTTAGTGAGAGTATTAATATAGTAATATACTCTTATAAAAATTGCAATGCGTCGCATAACAAATAGCTTTAAAAGCCTGTGGGCATTGCAGCTTTTTATAGGTTTTATAATTGCTTATAAGTTTCTGCGACATCGTTTCTTTTAGCGGCCATAATTTTAATATTTTCCTCTTGATAGGATGCATCAGCCGTTGTTTTAAAGCACATGTAGAATAATTAGTTATTAAATTACTTACGTTCACAAGAAATATCTGGTCCGTACCACGACGCCTGTCCATCAATCGCCAGACATTTCGCCCTTGGAAAGCCGTTCGTCACATAGCCCTGATGGCAATAATACTGCAGGGTGGAATCCAAATCGAAAGTCGTCTGTTCAAGCCGAGCACTGTGCTTCGCATGGTCGATGTTGGGGGGAGAGAGACAGTAGACTGAAAAACGAAAATTAGAAATCCCTAATTACCACCAAAAAAAAAAAAAAAGAAAAGGAAAAAGAAAAAGGCGCCTGGCTGAACGGCCCATCAGAAAGGACGCATCGAAAGGCTTTTAAAGGATCGCAAGACGAGACGAAAAATAGAACCAACGGCCAATTATGCGACCCCATTAGATTGAAACGGGGGGGTTCTATTCAGGTCAAGTTGTACACCGCTTATTTAACGATGGTTTAAGCGGATTCACTTGCACTTTATGAGAGAGAAAGAGAGAGAGAGAAATCTTATATAGCAAATTCAAAAAATTGAAAAACACGAGTATTAATTTAATCCCCTTGATCGTGGGCGTAGTCAGCATCTTGTCGAGGGAAGGACAAGATTAAATCAAATCTTGTAAGTAAACGATCGAGCAGAGTTAAAAAAATCAAACATTTTTGCTTCTGTACTTTGAATAATAGTGGGTAACATGAGGATTGTTAAAAAAAACTCAACCCAACCCAACCCAAACGTGTGTCGATTGTCGTGTCCTTTCCTTTATCCCACCCTTCTTTTTTCTTTGCGTTTTTTTGCGCTTCAAAATTGGAAACATTGAAAAAGGTTTCAAGGTCAGCGCCCAATTAAACTGAACGTAATTCAATCGAACCCAAGAAAGGAATTTGACGAAACGTAAAAAATAAGAAACTAGCAGAAATCCAAATTAAAAAAAAAAATTATAAAAATTGCTTATTTTAAGGAAAACTTAAATAAAACGGTGGAGGATTGAAAGAAAAAATGTTAAAAATTGAATATTTTAAGAATGAAATATGTAAAAATTCGCAAAGAATTTAAACAATATTTTAAAATTAAAAAAAAAGAAGAATTCAATTGGGTCAACCCAAACCAACTGAACTGAACCTAAGCGAAGACAATCCAAGAAAAAAAATTTACAATAAGATAAAAAAAACGTTAAAAAATGTAATTAAATTCAAAGAAACAGCAGGAGATGATACAAAAAACTCTCGAAAATTAAAAATATAGAAAATTTAAACACAATATTTTTAAAAGTAAAAAAATATTTCAAGGTCAACCCAACTAAACTGGACCTAAGCGAATCCAGCCCTACTAAACTAAACCGAAGTGAACCAAACTCCTTTTAATTTTAAGCACAAAATCTGAAACATTGAAAACGTTTTAAAGGTAAATCAATCCAACTATACTGAACCTAGATGAATCCAAACCAAGAAAGCGATTTTATAAAAGATAAAAACGTAAGAAATGATTAACAAAAATGTTAAAAATTGAAAATTTTAAGGAAATTCGAAAAAACTGTAGCAGAAGATTGAAACAAGAAACGTAGAATTAAAAGCTTTAAAGAAAATTAAACAATCCAAAAAATAAAATGTAAAAGACGTTTGGAAGTCGACCCAACCCGACTTAACTTCAACTTCAACTAACTGAACTTAGTTGAAGAAAAGATTTTTATAAAGAGATAAAAATGTAAGAAATCATTAAAAATCAAGACAAGAAACGCTAAATATTAAAAACAATTAGAAATGAAAAAAACTAAAAACCAAAAAACTGAAAGAAAAAATTAATTAAAAGGAAGGCCAACTAATCTACTGGTAATTTGTTTAACTCGAGTTCTTTAAACCTCTTCCACCTTTAAGCATTTTTTTCAGAACGTTAATTATAGCAAAAGCTTTCTATGGGCTGTTTTTTTTTTTGGTTCGAACATTTTGTTTGTCGCTCATCGTTTTCCGTCCTCGATCTTTTCTTGCTTGTGGTCCGTTTCCATCTTGCTCTTCTTGCGGTTTTAAAACGATTACATTGTTTTATCTTTTCTCATTTGTTACATTTGCCTCTGATGCTACATTTATTTGTTTTCGTCCTTTTTTCGCGACTCGCCCTCCTTGACCTCCTTCATGATTTTCTTTCCGTCTCTCTCTCTTTTTCTCCCTCCGTTTTCTCATCTTTTTTTTTCGATTGTATCCATTTGTTTCAGTTTTTCTTTTGTCTTCCGAGTCAACAACCCAACTTTTTTTAAATTTAATAACTGTATACAGAGAGAACGAAATGGTTTCTTGATGGACCCATGAGCTTGCCTCTCCCTCCCTCCCCCCCGCCGCATTTTTGCTACGCCCACGCCCCTGATTTTAGAATAATTTGTAATTAATTATTACTAGCCATTCATTAAATTGAATCAGAAATAATAGGTACGAAATTATGGCGGCCATTATTCACTCGGATGAAACACCGTGTCACATTACGTACTCGAGCGGAGCAAACCATCATCCGAGTGAATAATGGCGGCGGCGGCGGTAATTTTTTAAATAATGAATAAGCGTGATCCTCACTGTTTTGTTTACAAGCGGGAGCTGCTCCGGCCCACTGTCCGTCAGCCTGACAGGTCCGGCTTTGCAGGCCCACGACGTGGTATCCGTGCTGACAGGAATACGTGATCCTCGCGCCGAACAATCGCCCGCTCGCCGTCACCGTTCCGAACTGGATTTGCTCCGGTTCCGGGCATTCGCGATCTGAAAATAAAAAAAAAAAAAGAGAAAAACAACCCCAAACACGCCAAATGTGATTTATGCTGGCTCGCCGTGAATTCGTAAGTGGAATTTTATGAATTCCACTTGCTACCCTTTTCACAGGCAATTACAGTGCCGGAACACCAGTCACGTTTACGGCGAGCAAAATTCAGCAAACAGAATTGGAAATGGGAGAGTGGAAGAAAAAGCTCTGGGTGACAACAGCCCTTATTAATGAAAGCAAATGTCACATTTCGGAAGGAATGGGGGGGCTAACGCACTTACAATTAGCGGGGTATTAGCAGCAGACAAATTGATAAGGAACGCCAAACCTACATCAGCCACACAATCGCTGGAATCCCGATGGAACCCCCCAAAAGAAATCCTTACATCGAATTTTATTACATTCGAGTTCGAAATTTATGAAGGCAAAGGCAAAGCCAAAGTAACCTTTGTCCTTGTCTTGATTGTACTAGTCGTATGTACCTAACTGGAGAATTAAGTGCGAACTTTCTATTCATACCACGCTACCCCCAAAGTGCTCAATATTAATGACTTGTACTAAAAGCTCTTGAATATTTAGCCGCCGCCGCCGCCGCAGGACGAAGAGGAACGTACTCGAGGTCGCAAAGTTCTCCGAATTTCACGAGCCGATATGTGTAATTATGTTTGCTCAAATTACACCCGTCGTCAACCATGACCGAAGTTTCGGGGGGAAGTTCGCCCTGAATTATTCATTCACCGACGCAGACGGATGACATCGCGGAAATGTTACCCACTACCCCAAATTCCACGTCAACTTGAAGCGCACGTTTGAAAAATAGCTGAGAGAAAAACCTGAAGACCATGAAGCAGCAGCAGCAGCAGCAGCAGCAAAAATCGAACAGACAAAGAAAAGGGAAGTGTTGGAAACTGACGAAGCAAATTTGATGAGGAAATCAAAGAGGAAGAAGGAAGGGGAAAATGCTGATATTGCAGGAATTTTCAAAAAAAAGTGTTTAAGGAGAAAGGAGCACGCCAATACTTGGATTGAATTAACGAAGAAGACGACGAAGATCCATGCCAGTTTTCCTGAAGTATTCAGAAAACCCAAAATTCATACTTGAAGCTCACAATTGGAAAATACCTAAGACCAACCTGAAGACCATGAAACAGCAGCGGCAAAAAAAAGCAAACAAAGGAAAGGGTAATGTAGGAAACCGACACAGCAAATATGATGAGGAATTGAAAGAGGAAGAAGGAAGGAGAAGGTGCAATTGGCACTGATTTTGAAGGAATTAAATTTTGAAGGAAGGTAATGTACTGTAAAAGGAGACAAGAGAAGCATGCCATTGCTTGGATTCAAAGAATGAAGAAGATAACGAAGATGCTTTCCAATATTCCGGAAGTACTCAGAAAACCCATCCAAAAAGATGGGTGCTGATTGATACCCAATGAATTTTGAAAAAACGATGAACTTGATGGTGAAGATTAATACGTGTGGTGTAGGGAAGAGGCACCAAAAGAATAAGAAGAAGAAGAAGAAGACGAGAAGGCGGGGATGAACCCGCCACGCACCTGCAGCTTCACAAAATCCGTTACTGGGCTAAACATAGAAGATCCTTATAAAATGAGGACACGATTATTAAAATGAAAATCTTTTTGTTGTTCCTCACATGGATTAAAGAGAGAGGCAGGAACTACAATACAATAAAAAGAAAGAAAAAACTTCACAAACCTGGTTTAATGCACGACATTCCACAAGCACCGTCGCAAAGGCACTTCTTCTTTTTGCTCTTGCAGTCCTCGTCCGAAGAGCACTTCCTCAGACACTTTTGCCCCTGAAAACAAAAAGAAAAAGAAAAAAAGGAAAACATGTACACGGTATTTCACGCCGCCTGGCCCTCGAGCTCTCTTAAACACGACGACGACGACGACAAACGAAAACGTTTCGAATGTTTCAAAGACAAAGACGGAGCAGGTGTTGAAAAACTTTTCGCATTAGGGGAGGATTTACTTGGATGAATTAATCAGCGTTAAGGGATCTGCGAAATTAACTGCCTGCGTGTTAAATCTGGTCGCGAACTTTCCGCCGGCGAATTCTTGTTTTCTGGCCGATTTATGGCGGAATTGTGAAGACGCGTGTGAAATGAACAGCCGAGGAGGAAAGCGCCGGGGGCTTTAAATTACATCCTGGCTTACGATCGGGAATGGAAAACATTTTCTTTGATGGCGGCGCGGCGGGCATTACATTCGCGCTCTTAAGGAAGATGATTTCGGTTTAGGAACGTTTCATAATCCCCTTCACATCCGCTGTTTAAAGAGCTTTGCTTTGTTGAAAGCTTTCAGTATCGTATTTAAAGATAACATCAGAAGAAACAAAAGTGAACATTTTATTACGAACACAAACGAATAATTAAAGACTAAAGACTTAAGACCATCTAAAGATTAGCTAAAAACCACACTAATGACACAAAAAGACAATTTAGGCACGTCACTAACATTTGATCAGAATGACGTTCGTAAACTGTTGCCAATACTCGATTTGGAGATGCCCAAATGGCTCAGTTTGATTTCAGTTGGAGTTCGTGAGCAGCTTCCTTGCTGAAGTGGCTTCAAATAGGACCGAAACTGCTCTACAGGGAATGCCCAGGAGCTCCATTGCAATCAAAACTGACTAACGATTAATTTTTTGAATACCACATTGAATTTAAATGACCAAGAATTATTTAAAGCAACAAAGCCCTGATGAGTTCGAAAAGGGGGTAAAAATAATAAGGAAATCGGAATATTAAGGCAAACAGAAATGGGTAGCACAACGGAATAAAAAAAAATACCCACAGAAGGGAAACTGAGGAAAGACGAACAGCAAAACAAAAAAAAAACAAGAATGAACAGATTATGTCTAGAATGTGAAAGAAAGTGGAAGAAGGAGAAGCAACGAACCAAGGAAAAAGGGGGAAGCCAAATTTGGAAACCGGTCCACCAAGAACTTAGAAAGCTGGGCGGGGATTCCCAGAAAAAAACATTTGGAGGACAAGACTGAAAAGAGTGTGCTGCTGGAGATAATGAAGGAAAGAAGGGTAACAGTAAAGAAGGAACAAAGAAGAGAAAGTGATTACGAGGAAAATGCGAAGAAGAATGTGCAGAAGAAGCAACAAGAAGAAGAAGCGCATCGAAATAGAAAAAAATAGGCGTTGAAGAAAAACCAGAAAGAAAACTGAAAAAAGACGAATAGCAGAACCTAGCGAAAGAAAAAAAAGGATGAACAGGTATGTCTAGAATGTGAAAGAAGATGAAAGATGGAGAAGCAACGAACCAAGGAAAAAGTGAGAAGCCAAATTTGGAAACCAGTCCACCAAGAACTTAGAAAGCTGGGCGAGGATTTCCAAAAAAAAAAAAAAAAAATTGGAGGACAAGTCGGAAAAGAGTGTGTTGCTGGAGATATTGAAGGAAAAAAGGGTAACAGTGAAGAAGGAAACAAAGAAGAGACAGTAATTACCAGGAATATGCGAAGAAGAAGAATGTGCAGAAGACTAAACAAACAATTACAAGCAAAGAAGGTAGATGAAGAGGTGGAAGAAAACTATCCAAGAACGTGTTTTTTTTTTATTCAAATAAAAAAAAGGTAAGGGGTGGAGACATGGATTAAGTGCAAGAATGAAAAAAGAGGAATCACCCACCCCCACAGCCGGCACGTAGGACAATATCGGAATATATACCAACTGTGTAAGCTGAACTCACTAACATGATTGAGCGCTAAATTCAAACGCCTCCCTTTGCCCCAATTTTATACCATAGGCGGCACATACGATAATTCAACGAGGGCCAGCGGAATAAATACCTTCGTAAGTTGAAAATTATGAATATGGACTGCGCGCTACATTCAAAAACGCCTTTCAATTATTTATGAACGCACTGTATGTAGCTCGGGTGCTCCTTCGGGAATTGTACGTAATTTATCATTTGTCGCAGGAGGAGGAGGGGCGCATATATCGAAAATAAAACTAACCAGCATCGTCGCTTGCTCCTCGTCCCGGGGGCATTCCGTCGACGGCGAATTTCGGGGGTTCTTGTAGATTCTGCCGTCGTCCTCTATTTCAGTCGATTCTTCTTCCTCCCAGTCCTCATCGTCATCGTCGGAACCGCGAGCGGCGGGCGTCGTCGACGTCGTTTCTCCAAGGGCGCATTGCACTGGAACGCAAGAAATTTCACTTTACTGTATTTCACAGCAATAATACAGGGTGTACATAAAAAAAAATTCTGCACGAAACTGAAGTAATCGAGAAATGCAAAAATGCGATCCCTAATAAAATGTCGAGTCAACAAATTCTATTGGCCTTCGCCTTAATCTTTCTGAAAGGGTACTTTCCTCCCCCCCCCCCCCCCCCCGCCCCTCACCCACCCAAAAAAAAGAAGCAGCATTTTATTACCATCGAACCGAAATCGCCACAAAAAAAACCGCGACGTCGATGCAGTGCCATTAAAAATGTAATAAATACTTCTGCTCTAAGCGTCTCCCGATATCGGGGGTGGGTTTTATCGCCGCCCCCCCTCCTTCGCTCGCGGCGGAAATTTATTATTCGCGATAGCGGGCGCGGGCATTTTCATCTAAATGCGCACATTCCCGATTACCTGTCTGCTCACGTACGACGCTGGCGCTCTTATAATTTTTCCGTTATTAAAGAAATATGTGGCTCGGAAGAAGGGGGGAAGGGAGCGCCGGGGGTGATACAGCCGGCGCCCTGTCACGTTTCGTACGCGAATTAATTATGTATGTATTCGAAATGCCGGAAATATTTTTCGATTATCCCGTCAAGAAACCAAGAGGGTGGTTTTCTTTCCTTGTCAGAGTCGAAAATAACGTGAGTTTTTCATTTTCTAGTTTACCAGCGCAATAAACAATGAATAAACGATACATCCTTTCAAACGTAAAGATTTGATTTCCTATCGGTTCACGCACCCTCAAAAAAAATTAATTTTATTTAACATTTCGGTCTGAGATAAAGCTTTCATTGAGACTCACGACGCTGTCACAGCTTACATGAACAGTACTTCATCGTAACATAACAACTGCTTCGTTTGATGTTGCATTTTACTATAATCTCTTTTTTATCAGTATATTTGTTACAATTACCACTACCTTATAATTTATTGAATTAAGTACTAGCAATTTCTTTAATACAAAAATTAATCGAGGAAATTCCCATAACAAGAGAGACAACCAGGGAGAAGAACTTGACAGTCTTTAGGCTGTAAAGGCTCTATTCTGGCTTTCGTGCGAAAACTTCTGGGAATGCATTTCTGGCTGTAATCCTCAAACCAGACGCCAAACAGGAAAATCATCGGCACTATTCTGGCCTTCGTATGAAAACTTCTGGAACGCATTTTCGGCTGTAATCTTCAAACCAGGCGCAAAACAAGGAAATCGGCACTATTCTGGCCTTCATACGAAAATTCCAGAGAATGCATTTTTGGCTGTAATCCTCAAACCAGACACCAAACAAGAAAATCATCGGCACTATTCCGACCTTCGTAAGAAAACTTCTGGCACGCATTTTTGGCTGTAATCGTCAAACCAAGCACTAAACGAGAAAATCGGCACTATTCTAGCCTTCATACGAAAACTTCTGGCAACCCATTTATGACTGCAATCCTCAAACCAAGCACCGAGCAAAAAAAATCGGTACTATTCTGGCCTTCGTACGAAATTCCAGCGAACGCATTTTTTGCTATAATCCTCAAACCAGGCACCAAACAAGAAAATCGGCTTCCCCCGACCGTAGTTCGGTTCGGTTTGAAAAGTATAAAGTTGAAAAGAAGATACACGTCTCAAATAGACCAAAGAGAAAAGAACAACGCCGAAGAAAGATCTGTAAAAAAGGACCAAGCAAAACCCAAACGCAAAAGGAACATAGAAAGGAAGAGATGAAAATGGTTTTGAGGAAAAACAGACTCAAAATTACGGAACAAGCTCGGAGAGGGATTGCTGCAGATGGAAAGAAATGGGGAAAGTCCCGGACGGATCACTTGGCAACGGGTCACTTAAGAGAAGAGAACAGAATGAATGAAGAATGGTAGTTACGTGTATGTGAGTAGAACAAACGAAGAGGTGATAATAAGAGAGGAAGATCAGGAAGTACTAGACGAACGAGAGAGAGAGAGAGAGAGAGAGAGAGAGAGGAGGAAGAAGTGGAAACTGTTAAAATTACCAGTCTCTTTTATTTTACTAATTTTAAGTACCTTCAATAAGTAAATCGAGGAAAACATCACAAAAAGAGAGACAGCGAGGGAGAAGAATTTGTCTGTCTTTAGGCAAACAACGGCCCTGTTCTGACGTCTTGAGGGAAACACAGTTGAGGGAGCAGTTTCGGCTGTAAAGCTCAAACTGGCTACCCCCAACAAGAAAATCGTTTTCCAGCGGTGGCTCGCTGGTCAAAAAAAGTATGCAAAACGGGAGTGGTTCCGTTGCTTGTCGGCGTAAAAAGTTCCGGGTGAGTATTTTGGTGACCACCCCTAAATTGCTAAATGAAAAACCCGCGGTCGTTACAATAAAAACATAATAACAAACATCAGAGTTACGAATGCAAAAGACACAAAAGGATGAGGAAGTGGTAACGGAACTTTTGAGACTTGGACGGCCACAGGTATTAGGAAAAGAGGGAAGATCCCATTTTCCTCTTTTCCTAATACCCTTGGCGGTCCAAATCTCAAAGGTTCCATCGCCACTTGCTCTTCCTTTTGTGTCTTGAAAGCTGGAGAGGAGAGAAAAACCTTGGACTAGAAAGAATTCTTAAGGTGAGTATATAGGCTAACCACCCCTAAATTGCAAGGTAATGCAAAAGATCGTTACACAAAAGATTACGATGCTTTTAGTCCGGCTTTTACGGCATGCAGATTTTTACGCCGGGAACATTCTGATACCCCCGATGCACTCTACGACACGCAGATTTTATGTCGGAAGTATTTCCGCAGATTTTACGTCAATTTACGGAAACACAGATACTTCCGACATAAAATCTGCATGTCGTCAAAACCGAACTAAAAGCATTACAATCTTTTGAAAACAAATCATCCTTTTTGCTTCGTTATTGTTTTCTTTCCCGTTAGTTGTCAAGACAGATTCTTTCAGTTGCTTCCTGTTCGTTATTCTGAGATGTTTGTTTTCCTCGAGTTGAACTGCGCCAAGCCGGATCTTTAAATTGAGTAAGAATGATTTGTTTAAGCATTCTACTTCATGTGTCCGTTTCTGCATCACGGATCGTTTAGTTTCGGTGGGCGCGTGATGTTCTTCTTGGAAATTTGCAGAAATTATGGGAATCCCAAGCGTGCCTTGTAGGCAGGCCCCCTCAGAATACTCCCGACGTAAAATTTGCGTGTCGTAACCGCCGCTTATCCTACTTTTTCGGAGTTTCGTTTTTCCATATTTAATTTAACAACGCCAATAGGCGTCAAAATTAATCCGCTATCGGGCAATTCCAAATCAATGAAAATGCCCAAACAAATGAGATTAAAATTATCAGCTCCGCCATAATCCGATAATAACGAATTTTCGCGAGCGGCAACCGCAGAAAAACCGATAGGATTTCGGTCAAACACGTGGGAAATAACTACGAGAGCGCCGCGACGCCGCCGCCGCCGGCCGACATGAAAGATTTGTGTGTGTCTTTTTTTTTCTCTCTCGTGACGTCAATGAATGCCTCCCGCAATTCGACAGGCGACGTCATCGTGAATAATATTTAGATTTTGCGCGCCGCCGGTGGAATTTCAAAATACATACAACGGAGGGCAGGCAGTCAACGTAAAGATGAGAAAAAAGGGAGAAGGGATTGACAAAGTCCTTTTGATATTAATTGATTGATGAGATCAGTTCACGTAAGACCCTTTTCTGAATTAAAAACGAAACCCAAAACAAAATGTAGGTCTGAATTTCCAGCAGCATTTTAAAGTCAGAGAGCAGGCGGTAAACGAAAGGAGAAAAAAGGGAGAAGGGATTGGCAAAGTCCTTTTGATATTAATTGATTGATGAGGTCAGTTCAGGTAAGATCCTTTTCTGAATTAAAACGAAACCCAAAACGAAATGTAGGTCTGAATTTCCAGGAGCGTTTTAAAGTCAGAGAGCAGGCGGTAAACGAAAGGAGAAAAAAGGGAGAAGGGATTGGCAAAGTCCTTTTGATATTAATTGATTGATGAGGTCAGTTCAGGTAAGATCCTTTTCTGAATTTTAAACGAAACCCAAAACGAAATGTAGGTCTGAATTTCCAGGAGCGTTTTAAAGTCAGAGAGCAGGCGGTAAACGAAAGGAGAAAAAAGGGAGAAGGGATTGGCAAAGTCCTTTTGATAATAATTGATTGATGAGATCAGTTCAGGTAAGACCCTTTTCTGAATTAAAAACGAAACCCAAAACAAAATGTAGGTCTGAATTTCCAGGAGCGTTTTAAAGTCAGAGAGCAGGCGGCAAACGAAATGAGAAAAAAGGGGGAAGGAATTGGCAAAGTCCTTTTGATAAGAATTGATTGATGAGGTCAGTTCAGGTAAGATCCTTTTCTGAATTTTAAACGAAAGCCAAAACAAAATGTAGGCCTGAATTTCCAGCAGCCTTTTAAAGTCAGAGAGCAAGCAGTAAACGAAAGGGTAAAAAGGGAGAATGAAATGGAAAAGTACTTTTGATAATAATTGATTGATGAGGTCAGTTCAGGCAAAATCCTTCTTTGAATTAAAAACGAAATTTAGTTTTAAATTTCCAAAAGGCATTAAAGTCAGACGGATAAATTAACTACCTACTTATATTTATAAATGGAGCATTGTCTCCACGATAATTAGCTACAAAACACGGGATATTACACGCCCCCATTTAACTTTGCATTTAGATTACCATTTGAAATATGGCAAGCAACTGCGGCTTAATTTCCATCCATTGTGCACCCTCCCACCCCGTCCCAACAAAGACCCTAATGTTCTACGGGCGTAAATTACTTTAGAATCGAGTTTCCCAATATCGAGAGATTAAACTTGAACGCACCTTCCTTGAGCTCGCTCGACTTGAAATATGGAAGAAGTTCGAAGGGAATCTGTTTTTTTTTTTTTTTTTTGGTTGTTCGCTCTCGAAACTCCCGTCGATTTAATCCGGGCGGTGCGAGTTTATTTTTGTTCGTTATTGCTGAATACGAAAATTAATTTGTTACGCGGCGCCGCTTCTGCCCTTCGCCGTTTCGCCCGGCCGTTATTACCTGCATGTCTTCTTAAACGGGCTGATAAATGCGGCAGTTTTCCGAGGAGCACGTTTCTCTAATGGCGGTCGTTTATTTTATCTTTATGTCGATGTAAGAGCCTTATTATTTCGAGGAGGAGTACGTGGTAAACGCTTGGAGTGTGCACGGGGGAAAACGTTCGGAATTTCTATTTATCCGGATGGAAGGACCAAAATTCCTGGAAATTATTGCGTTTAAGAAGACACAATAGAACAGAAACAAACTCAGGTCTGGTTTCTAAAAGAATTCGTTTTGAGTGTCAGTAGGGGTGAGAAAAATTTTGGATTCATTGGCAAATAACCCATAGAAGTCCAAATATTTGTAACTATAGGTTCGTCAGAAGCTACAGAGAACAATGTTTTTCTTCTTCTCACCCTGTACATATTATAAGACCTCCTCCCTCAATCATTTTTAGTAATTGAATTGACAGAAACTTAAATGCAAAAATTAACTTTCCACTTTAGTATCTACCACACTCTCTCTCTCTGTAAATATTAACGTGGACAGAAAACACGATTAAAACAATGCAATATTTCAGTTTCCGTTCAAAATTGATTTATCCATCGAACAACAGAATAAAAATAGTCGTGTGGTTTACCGTTGTTTTGGAAACGCCGAGCGTCGAGTTGAAATATGAAAATTATTCGCGTTTATTTATAGATTGACAATTATTTATTCTTGGCAGCCGGCCCCAAATATTTACTCTTCGTACACGCATATATATACACACACACACACCGAAAGAGAGTTTACATGCCCGACGTTGTAGACTGTAAATTACTTTGATTTAATGACATTCGAAGATAGAGAGAGTAAACCTAAACCTCATACTTCCCAAGTTCAATATTTTACGACACGAAAGCCGCAGGAATAACGCAAGCAGTACAAATTTAATTTAAAAAATTAAAAAAAGAAAAAGAAAAATCGTCCCACCGAAAGACAATTCGCACAATGAACGGATAAAAAAAGGCACAAAATAGGATGATCGTTTCGTGAGCCCGCAAGGGACTTCCCCCGTCCGATTCGGAAGGGCTTACTGGAATAAACCGTCGTCCGCACAAAGATTGATATCCCGGCATAATTTTATTCTTCCCCCTTTGCAGCACTTTGTTACATCGTTTCCGGAATAAATGAGAAAAATTCTGCTGTCTCGGCAGTTTAAAAACTGCTGCCAACCCCCTTACCCCGGCGTACCCTTCGTTTCAATGGGAAGACCGCTTTATATTTGCTGCAAGGGAACGTAGTTCTGAGCGAAAATCAGCTTGCCCAAGCAACACGTATATTGCTACTTATAATTCGATTGCTGTATTATTACTGTCTCTAATCTAATCTCGAATCTAATTTATTTAAGGAAAACTAATTTATTTTAACGTAAGCCGAGCGATTGGGGTTCATTTTGGGGGTTCATTGGGGTTCAGCTTTTACATGTATGGAATTTTCTGACATGAAAAGCTGCCGAGTGAGAATTGCTTCGTTTAAAACCATGACAATTTTTCGTGAGTGCGAGAATTCAGCCTTGAACTCTATTTCGAACTGAGCTCATTTCCTCGGCCGGCTGTTTAAATATCCGCGCTGGTTATCGAGATTGTTCGCTTTCCGTAAACCCCAGCGTCAGCGGTGGTCCAGAGAATTCCGTCGGCGAAGCAGCCGATCGTTTTTCGCAGCTGTCGGACTCCTGTTGCGCCTGACTCTGACGCGTGTCGCTTCCGATGAATATAATAGGAGTATAAAAATAAATAGAATAATATAAAATAGATCTGATTCATTAGACTCACATCGAGCCAAAAGACGAGCTTTTTATACGTTTTATAATTTTATAAACCGGACTTTAAACTGGTTATTAATAATATGAATTAATGATGTTGGCGAAAGGAAATTAATTTTAATTTCGCTCGTAATTTCACGTCGAATTTGTTTATTATTCGAAGGATAAACTTTGGAAGAAAAAAATATATATTTCCTTCGTTACGTGCAACAAACACGACGACGACGACGGCGGCGGCAGGTATTATTAAATCATGGGCGATCGTTAAAAATAGAAGAGCGCGCGTTTCAAAAAAAAAAAAAAAAGAAAAACAACACTAATTATTTATTGATCCCCGAAATTGATTGGGCAGTTGATGGGCTGAGAAGAGCGTAAGCTCTTTGAAGGCGACGTAAATCAATCCGCGAAGCGTGCACGGGAGCGGCGAATATTTATTTTCGGAAACGGTGGATTCGCGTGGATCATTACCTTTCTCAACAACATCATCATCGTCTTGTGCACGATTGTACGTGTATATTTGCTTTGCGTAATGCGATAATCTGCAGCACGTGATCTTTCAAAACATGGTTTTTTTTTAAATGAAATATTCAAAGTAACTCCATCCATGGAACTCGATGGACTCACTTCGGTCAATCGATTTGCTCGTTTCATATTTGTTCCGTTGAATTTGATTTAATTGTATACAATTACAAAATAATCTTGCACGAAAAATCAAAGAAACTTGAAAATAGTATATTCGAGGTTACAAGTAAAATGTTGCGTACAAATCTAAGAAGACCGTTCACTCTTGTAATAAGCGTTATCGATGCAGACGCTTTCTAAATTGTACTGAGACGTGCGGTATATACGTCAATGTAATACTGAGACACCCTGTACAGGCACACCCTGTGTAGAGAGAAACCCAAATACCGTCTGGAGCGTTAATTATAATAACACAAAATGAGATATCTTTCTTAATTTAATTAATTTAAAAAAAAAGTGTAGGTACCTAGTTTTTCGGCCCGGCTCTATTTGAATACTGAGACACCGTATATGTATACAGGGTGTAACAAAAATACAGGCTGCCACTTCACGGACGTATTCTGTAGATCAAAACAAAGAAGAAAGTTCGTATAAACATGTATGCATGGTGTTCATGGACAGCCGTAACAATAACAAACTCTCTTATTTGAATTTTTACGAAGTAACTTATATTAGGAAAGCTACCCGATTCCGTGACAACATCGGAAAAACAAATGACTGTCAGGTTTTCGAAATTTTCAATTGTTTTTAACTTTCTTCGATGAAACTTAATGATTTATATCATCGCAACGCGTTGAAAACCTAATATTAATTATGTCTCTAAAATATTTTCTACTATTTTTTATTATTTGGTTAATAAATCTTGGTGTTCAAAAATGTCTACAATAGCTAACTTTCACTTGTTTCATTTCTTTTTTGTTTTTTGTCGCATTATGCTCTCGTATTTCGTTCGTCTTTTTCATCGTTTCTTCATACTGCTTTCACGTTAGTCTTGTAATCCCGATTTTCTTTTGTTTCTGAATCACCTTGCATTTCATTTTTTCATCGTATCATAATACATGTACATGCTTTGTTTCTTTTTCGATATGAATTAATTTTTGGTAATTAATATTTTTTACGCTTTAATAAATTTTCTTCGGCTGTGATAAATGAATGATCTGAACGCGACATCACGTGATCACTTTTCCAAATCGTCGATTGATCAGCGGTGTTGCTAACTCATAGGGAAATTCCCTTTTTTCGGAGATTTTTTTAAGCAACAAAGAATTTTGTATTGTATTGTGTTTATTTGTTCATTTACATCACAGCTGTGATACAGAACACGTCAAAATAGTAAATTGAATTGTAAACAAAAATATAAGATTAAACACATAAATATATCACATAACATTGTAAATAATATAAAGAAAATTATAAGTTATAAAATTCATTGAGAGAATAAAAGCATTTGTCAGTCAACCATTTCTTTAATTCTCTTTTGAAAGACAATATATTTGTTATAGTTTTCAAATGACGTGGCAAAAGATTGTATATCCTTATACAGTTGTAATGCGGACCTTTTTCAAACAGAGACAGAGAATGAATAGGATATGATAAAGCGTCACAAAATCTTGTATTGTACCTTTGCTATTTTTTACGAATAGTTTAGGATTTTTTTTTCTCATATAAAGAACATTCAAGAATAAATAAATCAAATACAGTATGTACAGCTAATCTGAGAAATATCGGCTTACAATGGGAAAGAATATCAGCAACAACCATATTACGAACGATTCTTTTTTGAATAATGAAAACCCGATTTACATGAATCGAAGTGCCCCAAAATAAAATACCATATCGTAGTCTTGACTCAACATTCGCAAAATAAAATAATTTTAAGTGTTCTAAGTCTAAAATTCGCTTGATATTATAGATCAGATAATTAAAAGAACATAAACGTCTTGATAAATCGGTGATGTGAGAATTCCAGTTTAAATATTCATCTACATGGAGCCCCAAAAATTTAACAGATTTTACCTGTTTAATAGATTCACCATCGGTACGAATCCATAAGCTACACTCAGACTGTTTAGATGTCCTTAAAATAGATTGACCGTGTTTTGTCTTTATTTAATATTAGATTATTTTTAGAACAATATCGAGCCATCTCATCACAAACCACAGTGGCACTATTGATCATCAATTTACACATCAATTAAGGGATTTGTTAAAAATACTAAAAAAATAACACATTAATATTAATTCCCAAAATTAATTGTTTTTTAATGAATTAATTAAAAGGAGATCGTAGCACCTTTGCTGTTTTCTTTTATTTATATTGTATTTATTTCTAGCAAAGTTGTCAACCCGCAGCGAAACGATGAGTGTTTATGCGCGCTTTCAAACTGTCATATCCATGAAATGATTATACATTTCACACAAGTGAATTAAGGAAATTTAATGTTTTTTTTTTATGTATGTTTCCTGTTTTATTTACATTGGCCCGTATTCTCACCTCGTCTTTAATTCAGCACCGCCGTGATTAAATTCTCTCTCACTCTCTCGTACTCATGAAATTTACACAAAGCTATATCGTTTATGTTTATTTTAATCACTGCTTTAGTTAGAGAAGATTTTAATCATGAGATGAGAATATGGGCCGTTGTTTCCCATGCACGCGTTAAATGTTAAGCTGGGCGATTCGGGATTTTTTTTTTATTCAAAATAGGGAATTTGAACCACCAGGAAGGGGAAAACAGTCGCTACTTCTGAGACATGCTGCTGACCAAAAAGAAGAAAAAAATCAAATATACGTAAACCCAAAAATCAGCTGTTTTTGTCTTATAGTTAAATTTATTAAAATTAGGAAATTGAAAATTAATTTTAATTAAAATGTTAAATTAAAGAAAAAAATATTAATTCAAACATGTATACACGGTGTTCGCGGGAAACCGCACCGATAGCTAAAAAAAAATATTTTTTTACGATTGAAATTCGCGAAAACCAAACAGTCATTTGTTTTTCCGATACCGTCATAAAATCTAGCGGAAAAGGTCCTAAAACTTTCCTATTTTGAGTCACCTCGTAAAATTCCAAATAAGAAAGTTTGCTGTTGCAGGCATTCTCCTTGATCGTCAAGATTCATTTACCAAATAATAAAAAAATACTAGGCTCTTGAAGAAAACATTTTAGAGACATAATTAATATGACGTCCTGAACGCGATGAGATCATAAAAAGTGGTCTTATTTAAAGAAAAAGTAAAGAATAATTGGAAAACTCAAAAATTTGTTGGTCTGATACTACCATAAAATCGGGCAGGGCAGCGAAATTTTTCCAATACGTTACTTCGTATACATTCAAATAAGAATTAAGTTAACTGCTATTGCAGCTTCCCGTGAACACCCTGTATACAAGTTTATGCGAACTTTTCTCTTTATTTTGATCTGTAAAATACACCCGGCCTTCATTTTTAGTAATTACACCCTGTATAGGCAAACCCTGTATAGATAAAGACCTAAATACCGTCGCGAGCGTTAATTACAATAACACAAAACGAGATATTCGAGTGAGTTGATGTGTATTTTCTTTTTTTTTTGTGAAAACCAAGCCAAACAACTATTTACGTGCATTTATAAAATTGCGTGCATTTGTTGCCTTAAATAAAAAAAATATATACAGGGTTTTATGTGTAGGTGCGACGAAAAAAAGCGAGACTCAGGTAGTAGCCGGTGCGTCCGTAAAAGATCCGAATCTCACCTTCAAACGAACTTTCTTTGTTTACAGTTTCTGGTTTCTTCTTCTACTGCGATTTGCCGAATCGTTTTCGAATCGAACCGCTCAAATACATGAAACAAAAGCTTAGCGCAAATCAAATTCATGCATGGCGATGCAATACGAGTAGTACAAAAACAACTTACCCCTATCGCAAAAAATAACAACCGATAATAACAACAGTATCCAACGTTTGTTATGTGACATGCCGGATTAAAAATTTGATTAATTTAGTCTAGGCGGATCGTCGTCGTGTATTTTTTAATCATTGTTGTTAGCGAGCTTTTATTTTCTTTTTTCGAATTAGAACAAAAAAAAAACAAATGAATTGTTTAAGTAGTTAACAACGCGCGGAACAACAAATTAAGTACAAGTTTATTAAAGGCTTTGTTCACTACTTTGCACGCTTGCTGCTCAATACATGATGATGATGATGATGACACCGTTCCCAGCGGTAATAAATCGCGACGTGTGTGTGTTCGGTGTTTGTATATGTGTGTTTATTCGAGAGAATGAGCGCGTTCACACTCGACGACGTCTGCTCGTCAAATGCAGGCGAGCGAGCAAGCAGCCAAGCAGCAGCGAATGGACCGCTCGCCGTCGGACCGATTTTGCGGCGACCTTTCTCGAAATAATCGGTGGGGGTGGATGGACGCTTTGACTTGCGCGAAATTCAAACTATGCGCCGAATTCCACCTAGCCACCACAGCTTCCGCTTTTACTTTTGGCCCGAGCCATGAAGCAGTAGTTACAATACACAGAGCGATCGAAAAAAAAGAGAGTCGAGCGATTCGAAAACCGTTAAACAAGGAAACAGGCTGGTTTTAAGTTTTAACCAAATTAAAAGCTGCGTTTTATATCCAGAACACGGTGAACGATGTATCAGGTGACGCGACAAGAGCACTCGGCCGTGTGTCGATTTGTACATGATCAACTGCAAGAGCGACAGCTCAAAGAAGGGGCTCAAATATCAATGCGCAAGGGAGATCGGTGTTTAATCCCTTCAGCATGAGATAACATTAAAATATTTCTCGCAGTTGCGTGCACGTTCCGAACGCCCGCGCTACCACCTATTGATTCTTTACTGTGATCCAGAATAAAAAAAAAATAGTCACAGGGATTAATTTGAATCCAGAAACGATCTTCGATACTAAGAAAGTTCATATTTTAATATTAAAATAAAAAGTGTCGACCCTAAACTAACATACTTTAAAAAAAAAAAAAAAAGATGTTCTGAATGGGGGTTGCGCGATTTCTATGAGGCAGTTCCGTTCAAAATACGAGCACAACATCCGCGTCTTGAGTTAACAGGGAGTTCCACATCCGGTAAAAACACGAGCGGATCCGACGCGGACTTTAACTTGATTTTGCTTAAACGCTTGAGCTAGTTACTTTTATTTGTGACAGTTGTACACGACCCCCTGCAATTATTACAAACCATCAGAGGCGGCTTTAATAACTGCGATAAAACTGGGGTAGAGAAAAAGTTTGTCTTGTTTTCTTTATGAAGAGCAGAAAATACTAAATAAATTTAAAAAAAAGTAGATAAAATAATTTCAAGTGACAAGTGACAAGTTATTTGAAATTGTAATGTGAAATAAAAATGTGACCATGGAAACAAAGGAATAAACCTGTGACAAGACTGTGACTATGAAATAAAAAGATAACTATGAAACAAAGATATGTAGGAAAAGAAACAAAGGCGATAAAATTGATGATCAAAATAAAAATAAAATATCATCAAAGCTAATAAAAAACCAAAACAAAAGACGATCGTGAATGAAGATAGGACGAAAATAAAAATGTGTACAACTAAGAATAAATCAAGTCGAATGTAAATACTGATGACAAAAATTTTAATCCGTAAATATCAAAGAGTAACATGTAAAATTAAATAAATTCAAATTGAGTAAATGAAAAAAAAACAACAAAAGTCAATCAATTGACAATTAACAAATCACAGTATCAAAGTATCAAATAAAATCCAGCGAAAGAAAAAACAAAAAAAAAACAATAAAAGCAACAAATGGCAACATGCATTTAAAATTTTTTAAATGTTCAAGAATAACGATTTAATAGCAAAATAACAAATTAGTGCCACTGTTTTTATGCCTTAAAAAAAAAACTGTCTTATGAAACTATAAACTTTTTATGTCCAGTAGCATAGATAAGAACACGCTTTACAAGAAGCGCTCAGAAAAAATATAGGATGTCAAAATAAAGAAGATATGGGACCGCGAATACCAAACTGAATCTCCCTGCATTTTAGATTCAAAGGATTTTTGAAATGAGCCTGATAGATTTATTTCTTGCAATTTCGTACTTGCATGACTCCTAACGTGTCGGACATATTTATTCTGAATCACCCTGTACAGATAAAGAAAAAAATATCAAATTGTTCGCTCTTCCAGGAAGTTTTTCTAACAGACAGCACCAATTTGTTCGTAATTTTGTGTCTTACGACGGTCGAACTTTAATTAATAATTTATTTTAGTTTGAAATTGAAAAATAATAGCAAAGTCCATTTTAATTTACTTGAAACGCACTGAAATTATAGTTATTTTCATTCAATTCGCAGGAGTTACTCAGAAAATGTTTTAAAATTCATCAAGCTGAATACAGCAGTAACACGCGATGGCGAATTGGGCGGATGGTAAATTGGGTCGACGGCGAATTGGTTCTACGACAAGAATTGCCGACGGCGAGTCAGCGACGGCGAATCGTCCCATCTCCTGCAATTCAACTTGCGCAGCGTTCAACAAGCAAAATTTTCCTGTGAAATTCAGCACCAATTTGTTCGTACTTTTGTGTTTTACGATGGTCGCACTGTAATTAAGAATTTATTTTGGTTTGAAATAGAAAAATAATAGCAAAGTCCGTTTTAATTTACTTGAAACGCACTGAAATTATAGTTATTTTCATTCAGTTCGCAGGAGTTAGTAAAATAGTCAGAAAATGTTTTAAAATTTATCATTGGCATGCGACGGGGAATTGGGCGGATGGTAAATTGGGTCGACGGCGAATTGGTTCTACGACGAGAATTGCCGACGGCGAGTCAGCGACGGCGAATCGTCCCATCTCCTGCAATTCAACTTGCGCAGCGTTCAACAAGCAAAATTTTCCTGTAAAATTCAGCACCAATTTGTTCGTACTTTTGTGTTTTACGATGGTCGCACTGTAATTAAGAATTTATTTTGGTTTGAAATAGAAAAATAATAGCAAAGTCCGTTTTAATTTACTTGAAACGCACTGAAATTATAGTTATTTTCATTTAGTTCGCAGGAGTTAGTAAAATAGTCAGAAAATGTTTTAAAATTTATCAAGTTGAATAAAGCATTGGCATGCGACGGGGAATTGGGCGGATGGTAAATTGGGTCGACGGCGAATTGGTTCTACGACGAGAATTGCCGACGGCGAGTCAGCGACGGCGAATCGTCCCATCTCCTGCAATTCAACTTGCGCAGCGTTCAACAAGCAAAATTTTCCTGTAAAATTCAGCACCAATTTGTTCGTACTTTTGTGTTTTACGATGGTCGCACTGTAATTAAGAATTTATTTTGGTTTGAAATAGAAAAATAATAGAAAAGTCCGTTTTAATTTACTTGAAACGCACTGAAATTATAGTTATTTTCATTCAGTTCGCAGGAGTTAGTAAAATAGTCAGAAAATGTTTTAAAATTTATCAAGTTGAATAAAGCATTGGCATGCGACGGGGAATTGGGCGGATGGTAAATTGGGTCGACGGCGAATTGGTTCTACGACGACAATTGCCGACGGCGAGTCGGCGACGGCGAATTGTCCCATTCCCTGCAATTCAACTTGCGCAGCATTCAACAAGCAAAACTTTTCTGTAAAATGATCTTTTCGAAAAAAAAAAATATTTTAAACTATATTTTTATATACATATAAGCGTGTATATTGCAGCCGATAGAAAAATGTAACCAGTGAAGTTACACTCCGAGAATTACTTGCAACTAAAACATGTATATGCGACATGACGCTGAACAAACCCGGACTTGCATAATGCGAAATCGCGGAGTTCCGTGCCGCGTGCAAAGCCTCGATCCTAACGAATCAGATTAAGACAAGACGTTTTCTCTTTCTCAAAAGAAGAGAAGATTAGGTACTCTTTTTCGACTAATTCACGACCTGTAAATTGGTCATTAGTTATAACAGATTGTTTCCTGTTGGACAGATACGATGCTACCCCCCCCCCCCCATAATCAGAAAGGGTTTTTCAATCTCATGTAACACGCGAAGGCGAATTGGGTCGACGCGACGGTGGATTGGGTCGTCGACGGCGAATTGGTTCTACCGGCGAATTAATTCCACGGCGAATTGGTCCAACGGCGAATTGTCCCATTCGCCCCCCATCAAGTGGGCAACTTTAATAATGAGTGGATGCTTTTGAAGGCCCTAAGGCCTCTTAATTGGCTTGGCGGGAAGAATAGAGTGCTCGAGGGTTTTTCGTGGAAGCGTATTTGAGACATCCAGAGGACTTTTTTTTACCTTGAATTAATTAAAATTTTTAGAAACTAAAAGAATAATCAGAAAGGGTTTTTCAATCTCATGTAACACGCTTCGGCGAATTGGGTCGACGCGACGGTGGATTGGGTCGTCGACGGCGAATTGGTTCTACCGGCGAATTAATTCCACGGCGAATTGGTTCAACGGCGAATTGTCCCATTCGCCCCCCATCAAGTGGGCAACTTTAATAATGAGTGGATGCTTTTGAAGGCCCTAAGGTCTCTTAATTGGCTTGGCGGGAAGAATAGGGAGCTCGAGGGTTTTTCGTGGAAGCATATTTGAGACATCCAGAGGACTTTTTTTTACCTTGAATTAATTAAAATTTTTAGAAACTAAAAAGGAATAATCAGAAAGGGTTTTTCAATCTCATGTAACACCGAAGGCGAATTGGGTCGACGCGACGGTGGATTGGGTCGTCGACGGCGAATTGGTTCTACCGGCGAATTAATTCCACGGCGAATTGGTTCAACGGCGAATTGTCCCATTCGCCCCCCATCAAGTGGGTAACTTTAATAATGAGTGGATGCTTTTGAAGGCCCTAAGGCCTCTTAATTGGCTTGGCGGGAAAAATAGGGAGCTCGAGGGTTTTTCGTGGAAGCGTATTTGAGACATCCAGAGGATTTTTTTTTACCTTGAGTTAATTAAAATTTTTAGAAACTGACGCGATTAAAAAAAAAGCGTTTGACGATGTTCCGAGCAGGTTGCTTATAAAAGTGAGGTCGCCGTCGTCGGCGTCGTATTTATTGAGGCTCGGTAGTTCGAAAGGCGAGTGGAGAGCGTCTGCTGACGTCATCGGGACGCGCTTGCTCCCGCCGTTCGCCAGCATTGATTATTGCTGTGACTATCGGGCCACGGACATGCATCCGCGCGAGCGTAAATACCCGCTGCACTATTTATTTAATGTGTAGTATGTGCGTTTGTTGAACGAAAAAAAAAAAAAAGAATCGCGTCCGGTGAAACCATCGATCCGATTACGCCGCCGCCTCCTGCCAGGCCCCCGGCGAAAAACTCTTTCCGGGCGACGGACGGACGAACGACGACGACGACGACGACGACGACGCTCTCGTACGCCAACGGCGGCGCCAAATGACAACAGCAGCAAATTAAAATTTCATTGATCACAGGCAGGACAGGACTACTTGTCCGAGGGGAATTAATCACGACCGATGTGTGCCGTTCGTTTTTGGGGGGCATCCTCGAAATGTTGAGCGTGAAGTTTAAGATCGCTCCGTGAGAGCCGTGGTGGTTAAAAGCGAAAGGTGTGTCTGAAAAAATGGGAAACTGAGGGGAGAACGAGCGGAAATCATCATGGGAAACTCGTGCAGCAGCGGCCAGGCTCACAAGGATAAGGATAACATGTCGCAACGATCTGAAGAGTAAGTATCGAAACATCCTCAGCTTAGTTATACCCACCCAAATTTTCAATTTTCAAAAAACCCAAAACCTCAAATATACTTATTTACTTACGTTATTAAACGAGGATATATAAATTATTATTTAACAACAGGAAAAACCTTACCCTACATTTTCGTTGCTTGCATTGGTGATCCACACATCCTTATCGTATACAGGGTGTCGCAGACAAATACACGAAACTTCAGGTAAAAACCCCCCTACGTATTCCCAGAACCTAAAACTGCAAATAGCATCTCGTTCGGCAGCCTAGTTTTCCTGTACGAACCCTCCAAAGCTCGCCTTTTTACAAGAAAACTGCGAGGCAGCTAAAAACGAGATGTAATTGAGCCAGTAAGCCAGTCTCACGTTTGCTTGCTCTACTAATTCTTTTCAATTGATTGCCCAGATTAATCCCATCTTGCTTTAACCTCATTTAAAAACAAGGGATGGAGATACTTTCATCAGAATGATGGTTTGAAGCAACGAAAAGAAAACGCTGTTATTAAAAAGAGCAACAAAATAAACATTTAATTAAGACGTCTTATTTGCAACTACTAGAAAGCTCCGATTTCGTTTAGCTTAACTTTTTGAGCTGTCACGCACGTGCAACGGAAAGTTCCGTGTTAGTACTGCATTGTCAGCTTTTTATATGCGCAACGGAAATAACTGTATTGGCGATTGTAACAGAGCGCTTCGTCATCGACTGTAAAATAAAATAAAAAAATTAAACGGTTTCTTTTTCGTACCGTTAGTAAATTCAAGTGTGTAACTCGTCTATAAATCACATTAACTATACCTACATCTTAGCAACGTTGCCAAGTTTGACGATTTCGTTTCGTTTTTCCTCGCACGCTGAAACCATTATGCTTCGAAAATTAATTAATTGCAAAAATTAATTCTCGAAGCTTAATGGTTTCCGCGCGCGAAGAAAAACGAAATGAAAAACTTGGCAACGTTGCTCGGGTGTAGATGTAGTTAATGTTATTTGCAGATGATTTATGGATTTGAATTTCCCATCGGTACGAAACGAGAAACCATTTGTTTGTTTCATCTCATCTTATCACGTTTGACGACAAAGCTTTCATCGAACACAGGTCACTGTGATTGATTTCTGTTGTGCGTGTAAAAAGCTGACGGTGCGGTTCTAGCACGGAACTGTCCGTTGCACGTGCGCGAAAGCCTGAGATGAAACAAATAAACGCTTTCTTTTCTCGTACCTACCGACAGGAAAATCAAATCTGTAAATCATCTGCAAGGAACATTAACTATACCTACATCCGAGCAATGTTGCCAAGTTTGACGTTTTCGTTTCGTTTTTCCTCGCACGCTGAAACCATTAAGCTTCGAAAATTAATTAATTGCAAAAATTAATTCTCGAAGCTTAATGGTTTCTGCGCGCGAATGAAAACGAAATGAAAAACTTGGCAACGTTGCTCGGGTGTAGATGTAGTTAATGTTATTTGCAGATGATTTATGGATTTGAATTTCCCATCGGTACGAAACTAGAAACCATTTGTTTGTTTCGTCTCATCTTATCAGAGTTGACGACAAAGCTTTCATCGAACACAAGTCACTGTGATTTATTTCTGTTGGGGATGTAAAAAGCTGACAGTGCGGTTCTAGCACGGAACTGTCCGTTGCACGTGCGCGAAAGCCTGAGATGAAACAAATAAACGGTTTCTTTTCTCGTACCTACCGACAAGAAAATCAAATCTGTAAATCTTCTACAAGGAACATTAACTATACCTACATCCGAGCAATGTTGCCAAGTTCGACGTTTTCGTTTCGTTTTTCCTCGTACGCTGAAACCCTAAAAGCTTCGAAAGTTAATTCTTGCAGTTCTTGTGTGGATTGTAGAAAAGAAATGCTTGAAGCTTCGTCTGCATTTGCGGGTAGCTCTGTATAATTAAATTAAAGAAGTACTTGGACTTCGTCTACGTCTCTGAGACACTCTGTATAATTAAATTAAGTAGGTAATTAAAAAAAAAAATTAACAGTTCCTCTTCGCCTTTGTAATTGTCGTAACTGCATACAAACTTTAGATCGTTTCGTGTTTCTTGCAAGTCCCTCGCTGTTTTATTAAATGATTTTAAATGAAACGCAGTGGCGTCCTTTGATTTTATCGAAATAACTAAAAATTATTAATAAAATTAATTCATTTCATTTAGTATAAGCTTCAGTATTTAATTTTTAGGTAGGCGTCTGCGTATTGCAGTTTGAAAGAGAAAGTCAAATTACGATTTCGCGTTCAACTTTTATACAGGGTGTGTTTTCAACTTGTATACAGGGTGTGTTATAACTGCCGGTATATATTCACACCATCTAGTTCCCTGACATGACGGCCAATTGCACCAAACACTTAAGCCCAGCTTAAATTTAAGTGTTGCTTATAACGTGACTCACATTCTAAGCGGTGCTTAAAGTTAAGCTGGCTTTAAAAGTTTGGTCCAAGTGGTCATGACATCCTCTCATATTATAAAATGCAAAGAATTTGATTCAATAAAATGTTTTCTCTTGTTGTTAGAATATGTGCTTCATGCCTAGATATTTTTTGCTTGTGTTTTATGGGTGTGTACAGGGTGTTTGTTTGGTAAGGTAACTTCGCGTAACTTGAGTCACTTTAATCTAACCGAAGTGAATTATTTTTGTATCATTTATTATTCACTGATTCTAATCAGTTCAGATATTTACTGAACGAATTTAGTTCTTGCCTATAACTCAATATAATCTTTGATTCTTTTTTTTTGAGTTTCTCCTGTAGATTTTTTTTTTGAATTCGATTGTCTTAAATCATTTTGCTTTGCTTTCATTTATATTTTGAATAAGGTGATCTGGACTTGCAAAGAAAAAAATTGCGAATTATGAAGGAAGGTTCAGATATATCCAATAATTATTTTAGCTTCAAGGCGAATGATACTATTTCTGAAGTGGAATATATTCGCTGACATATTCAAATGGATTGAAATATTAGAACACGGCGCGTAGCAAATAAATTAGGATGACTTTTTATTGATTTATGTATAAAATTATATAGTCAGTGGGTGAGAGGGTCAGTGGCGTAACTGGAAGTCAAGATGTCCGGTTGCAAAATCTTTTAACAAGTGAATTCACTTAATACTGAAAAGAGACAGCATTCATAGGTGACGGAAACGATAAGGACAGTCAAAATTTTAAGTTAATCTTAACTTCGAAAAATGTGACAACTATGTTTACTGACATCTCGATACAGTTTTGACATTTGTTAAAATTAAAATTTTAGAGCGCCTCTGTCGACTTGGTTAGAAGTTATAATGCAACAGCAAACCATATATCCGTGGAAATTATAATCAAATTAAATTCGATTAGGAGGAGAAGTCAGTTATGAGAGAGTATGTTTGTTTTCAACGGAAATTTAAATTTCTTGATTTCAAAGCGCCACGCCACTGGTGAGTAAACCCAATCATGCAGTCATGTAGTGGACACTTTTATTTTTTACTTTGACTATACCATTTTCAATTTCCAATTTGTCGATTTGCTTATATAGATTAAAACTAACTTAAATTTTAATTAAGTCCTAAAAAAAAGTTGCGATTATAAAATTCGATTTGAATTAAATTCTTATTTCAAAGAAAATTGCATTTAATCTCGTTCATTTATTTCTATTGAATTCGTAATCCTCCCTGCCTTTCAGACAATGCCTTCCTTCCTTCCTTCCTTTGTCGATTGTAATACGCCATCGACCACGGCTGAGTGCCTCCTCGTCTGTCCGAAACGATCGATTTTTAACTCTCCCTTTTGGTTCCTTTTCTGTAACGTACGTATAGTGCGTTTCAATATAATTGAAAGTCGTGGTCGTAATAACGCATAGATTGCGTTCGGTATCCCTTAATAATATTAACAACTGCACGATCGGAATTCTCGAATTTTAAATTTAAAAGCCGAAAGAAATTACCAACCGTATCGACTCCTTTATAAAAGTTGGTTTTCTTAGTAGTAATAATTTTTTATAAAGCCTTTAGAATATGCGAACGCCGATTGTAAGGTTCTTAAGATTATTACGAGTTATGAATCGCAATCTGTTCATAAACAAAATAGCACATTTTTTACCATTTCCAATTATATTGAAACGCACTATACTTTTAAAGCAAACAGAAAACTGAAACGGAAGAATAAGTGGAAGAAAGAGAACAAAAAGAAGCAAATGAAGATCGACATGTCGGCGTGCGCGAAAATAATTGTCGAACGAAAAAAATTGATTGAAAAAGAGCAAAGCTTAATGAAAACAAATTAAAAACAAAAAATAGTGAACAAGTGAATGCTTGTTTTGTTTTAACCGTGATGATAATTCGCCGAAAGAGGGCGGACACATAAACGGAAACATGCAACGAATAAAGTTAGTAAGACGAGAGGAACCGAGGAAAACTCGAATAAAAAAAACCAAATACGCGACTTTTTCTTTTTAAATCAAGATCGACATCAAAACAAAGGAGGAAACACAGACGATCCTGAAAAGAAAAAAGGAACAAAAGAAGATCGACGTTACGGCAGCGCAACGTGTGAGAAAATCAAATGGCCGAGGAAAAAATTAAAGGAAAGAAAAAAAATGAACGATATCTGATGCGACCAAAGCAAACAAAAAGCAATGAATGCAGGGAGACAAATGAGCGCGTGATTTATTGAACTGTGATGATTCGTCGATAAGAAAAAGAACAGAAACAGAAAGAGAACATAAACAAAAAAAAACTGGAATAAAGAATGATCGGCGCGAACAAAAGATCGATGACTATTAGGCAGTTTTGTTTTCTTTTCTTTTTTTAAAAGCAAGATCGATAGAAAACAAAAGAAGAAACATAAGGTGTATAAAAAAAAGACACAAAACAAAAGAAGAGCGATGTTTCGAAAAGCGTAAGAAAATCAAAATTCGATTGTGGTTCGATGATTACATTGAGCAGCTTTTTTAATCAGTTCCGACAAAGAAAAAAAAACAAAGTGAACATAAGACCGACGACAGAAAACAAAAGAAGAACTACGTTTCTGTAGAGAGTGTAAGAAAAACAAAGCACCGACAGAAATTTAAAAAAAAGAAAAACGCACGAAATTTAATGAGAGGAAACAAATTAAAAAACAAAACAGAAACAGTAAAATGCATGGAAACAAGTGAAGGCGTGATTTGTTTTAACTGCGATGACGTTTCGGTGAAAGAGGACAGAAACAAATAACGTGAAAACGAAACAAAACCAAGGAAAAGGCGACAAGAACCAAGGAAAGCTCGATTAAAAAAGCAACAATTATTAGGCGACTTTTTTGACATCAAGATTAACATCAAAACAAAAGAGCAAACACAAATGAACTTTAAAAAAGAAAAACAAAAGACGATCGACGTTTCGACAGCGCAGCGCAAGAAAATCAAACGGCAGAGGAAAAAATAAAATTACAACAAAGGGACAAAATCTAAAACAACAAAGTTTGTTTTTTTTTGAAAATGGAGAGCGATCAAAAATAAAAGAACAAACATGAGGTGGATAAAACAGAAGGCGCAAAACAAAAGAAGACCGACGTTTCGTCGGCGGAACGTAAGAAAATCGAAGGACTAATGAAAATGAATTAAATTAAAAAAAGAATGAACGAAAACTAGTGCGACGAAAACAAACGAAAAAGCGAATTACATAGAAACAAATGAAAGCGTGATTTGCTAAACTGCGTCAGCAAATATAAGACGAACAAAAGAAAAACAAAAGAAGATCGGTGTTTCTGTGTTCAGAGAGTGCAAGAAAATCAAAGGACCATCGCCGATAGAAAACAAAACAAGAAAAATGAACGAAATTTAATGCGAGGAAAACAAATTCAAAAAAAAAAAACAATGCAATACATACAAACAAATGAAAGTGTGATATTTTTTTAACTATGATGACTCGAGAAGAAAGACAATGTAGAAACGCGAAGAACAAAAGACAAATGACAAAAGATCGAGATACATTAGGCAGATATTTTAATTTCTTTTTAAATTAAGACTGATAAAAAAAACAAAAGAAGAGACAAGGTGGACACAAAAAACAAAAGAAGAGAAAAGGCGGGCACAAAAAACAAAAGGAAAAAACATAAGAAAGTCACATTTCTGCAAGTTTTTAGAAAAAAAAAAACGCTGATTGTCAAACGTGTGTCAGTGTAATAGAAAAAATTAAGGTAACGAAAACAGCAGAAAAAGAAAAACAATGAAATGCAAAGAAACAAACAAAAAAGAGTGATTCGGTCCTTTTATTATATAATTATTAATTATTAAAAAGAAATTTTTCGTTTATTCTCGGCTTCTGTTCTGTTTTTGAGAGTCTTCTTAGTTTCAATCGCCCTCAGTCCTATGAGGACCTCCCGCCGATCTTCTTTTATTTTTTCTCCTACATTTATATTTATTTTTTGCTCATCTAATTCAGCATTTCGTTGTTTCTCTTGTTTCTTATTCTTGTCGAATTAATTCTTACATTATTTGATGCAACAGAATTTTTTTTCCTTGACAATTTTGGATTTGGATTGGGACTGCAATGGAGATGGGGCCCTCGCTTGGTGCGGCAGCAAGTTGGACGCGATTTGCTCTTTCTCACATAAGTTTATGTAAAAAAAGAATATAATGCGAAGAAAAAAAAACAATACACAACAATTTTTGAGATGTCTTGAATATTATTATTATCATCATTATGGTTGTTGCTATTGAAATTATACGTGACTCGTTTGCATTGGTGGCAGCGGTGGGATCAAGATGTTAGAAACAGTGTAGTACGCAGTCGGTTTCAAACGAAATTAATTTTATTGATTAACCCCCCTCCCCTAAGCACTACTCAAAATAAAAATTTCCAACGACGACATTTTTTTGGAATTTTTGATGTTTTGTAAATATATATATTTTTTTTTTTAATACTTACCGATTGTGAAACTGTGTGTGACTGAATGGTACGCGTCTCGGGGGCAGATTATGCCGGAGGCAAGCAACAACCAGATGTATTGTTCTTTTTACAGCTCGTTAACTTTGGCGTCCTCAACAAACAAACTGAGTGAGCCACCTCCTCGTTCATTTTCATTACGCCTTCAATAATATCAGATTATTTTATTAAGCGCGATCTACAGTGGCCATTACAAAGGAGCAAATTTTATTTGTCTCGTCGTAAGCCCGCCGCCCGCCCCCCTCGATCCGCACCTATAAATAGCTCGCCGTACGGCTTATTATTTTTAGGAACGTAATAAACGATTAACGGTCGAATATTTTCCAAATTCTTCGGTTGCATCGTAAATAGAATCAGATATGTTGCATACGTGCACGGGAAGTAAAAAAAAGAAAGAAAAAAAAACCACAAGAAAATATTTACGTGCTACTTGAATTTCACTGTTGTAGAGGTATGAGGATCAGTAAAATACACGCGATAAAAATTTACTTATTTCTTATTTGTAAATTTGTAAATACTGAAAGTTGAATTGCGTTGTATTTTTATTTATTACAGATATTTTACCACGTAGAGATAGAGAAATAATAAACTATTTTTATTGATTTGAAGGCCGTATTTTACGAGAAGTTTGACGACCCTCACACACATTCTTGTAGTATTACACCTCACGCTACTAATCATTTCGTCAAGCATGTCGTCGAACATCACGACAAGTATCTGGGCGTGTTAGTAGAACCTTTTAAAAAATTATATTTTACTTGAACGGCATTGGACGGAATTTTATAATACGTATAAAAATAAGGATGTTTAAACCAAATTAGCAATAAACTAATTAACAAAAAATTAGATATTAAACAATTAATGCGTTTTGAAAATAAAAAAATTAAAATAAACTTTTTTTGTTGACTTAAGTTCCGTATTTTCCGAGAAGTTTGACGACCCCCACACAGTTTCTTGTAGTATTACACCTCACGCCACTAATCATTTCGTCATACATGTCGTCGAACATCACGTCAAGTATCTGGGCGTGTTAGTGGAGCCTTTTAAAAAATTGTATCTTACTTGAACTGGGCGGCATTTTATAATACGTATAAAAATAGGGATGTTTAAATCAAAGTGACAATAAACTAATTAACAAAAAAATAGATATTAAACAATTAATGCGTTTTGAAAATAATAAAAAATAAAATAAACTGTTTTTCTTGACTTAAGTTCCGTATTTTACGAGAAGTTTGACGACCCCCACACACATTCTTGTAGCATTACACCTCACGCTACTAATCATTTCGTCATACATGTCGTCGAACATCACGTCAAGTATCTGGGCGTGTTAGCAGAGCCTTTTAAAAAATTGTATCTTACTTGAACTGAACGGCATTTTATAATATGTATAAAAATAAGGATGTTTTAACCAAATTGACAATAAATTAATTAACAAAAAATTAGATGTTAAAAAAAAATAATGAGTTTTGATTTGAACTTTTTTTTGAATATACAACAAAACTGCCAAAAAAATTGAAATGTGATTGAGAGTAAACATAATTCAATTAAAAAGTAATAAACAAAACAAAGAGCTAAAATATTAATGAAAAAAGAAAAAACGAAATCAAAAAAGAAAACAATAAAAAAAGAGAAAGGGAGTGGATTTTAACTGTCTTATAAAAAAAATGAAAAATCTGATTTTTAATCGATATACAAACAACAAAATACATCAAAAATTTCAAATCACACAGTAAATAGGATACACAATTCAAGTTTATTTTCTGTTTATTCATCGAGTGTCCAAAAAAGACTTTCAACTCTGAAACGTCTGTACACGTTTGGTATTATTAATAATACCAATAATAATAAATATACATATAAACACAGTAATAAATAATTGTGTTTGTTGAAGCAGGAAGACAATTATTATAACGATGCTTATTTTATTAAATTATAAGGATTAAATTTTTATTTTATTTTTTTATTTTTTTTTTATTTTCGCAGCCATTCAAGGCGCTCGGTTTTTTTTCTTCTTCTTTCTAAAGCTTTCGATGTACGTGCATAAAACAATATTAAAAATATATATATATACATTCTGAGGTGTAATCAATAAATAAATTACACTCTATCATTTATGCTTGCAGAAATGCTATGGCGATCTCCGCGTGTTGTGGATTCGGACGATGTGGAGACGATGGGTAAGCATCGTGCATCGACTGCTCTAGCTTTCTTTTTATTCTCATTTTTTATTTTATTTTATTTTTTGTTTGATTTATTTATCGAGAAGTGCAGAAACAAAAAAGAACAAAATTCGAGGATTTTTTTGGTATGTTATTTTAATTGAAAATGCTACAACGAAAGGAGTCATCAGACTTGGTGTTTGGAAGTAAAAAAAGGACTTAGAAAATGCTTAATTGATTAATTAATTTGAGGCAGAGGGGGGAGGGGGACAAAAATTTCAGAAAAATTACTACACAGAGACTTATCTGCTTGTAAATTCGTCTTCGTGTATAGCATGTGTGTTCCTTTTGCTTTTCCATTTCTGAGTGTTCTTGTCCTTCTTTGTTTTTTTTTTTTAGGAAATGATCGAGAAGACTACTTCTCAAAAAAAAGACTGTTTGATGTTATAAAAGAAATCGCTTTTATTTTTTTCCCCCAGAGTTTTTTCGAAATAAGGCATTCCAAAATCTATTCTATTCTAGTAGCTAGAAGCTGCAAGACGTGAATTTCGCAAATAAATTTAGGACCTTATTTACACGTGCCTTCAGACCAAATTTTCTGCTCCATTTCACACGAAACGGGCTTGCCAGCAAATCGGCGGCGGCGACATCACCTGAGTGCTCATAATTTCTTTTTTTTTTTCTGCAGTACATGCCAAATAGCGACGTTAACCGCCAGAAAATATTTTTGCCGTGGCATTAAACGCAATCGGCCACCTCCAATTTGTCTGAGCTCATAAACGTACGAAAATATTTCTTTTTACATCGCTATAATTAATTATTATTATCTAATTGGATTATTCTGTATGTGCTTTAAAACATGTGATGACTGCTGCATCCTATCAAGAGGAAAATATAAAAGAAATATGGCCGCTAATAGAAAGAATGTCGTTGAAGCCTATAAGCAATTATAAAACCTATAAAAAGCTGCAGTACCAACGGGTACAAGAGGAACACGTTGCAACCTTCATAAAACTAAATTACTCTCTCACTGAGACGTACTGTTATGTAACGCTTTTATAAAAGTGTAACACAAACCATCCTCCTCCGAAGCATGTATAAATACTTTTATTTGTAAAATCCATGGAGTCTTATGTACTCGATACATGCTTGAAATTACCTTTATTTCTTGTCATCATACACTTTAAACTTAAGAAAAAAACTCTGTAAGCTCACTAAATATGTAATTATAAACATAACCGCCAAATCGTCGTTAGAAATTATTTCAAGCGCGAACTAGTAACTTGCTTTTCATCGAAGGACCACATAATGTGGAAAACACTAGTGTTCTTGTTCACTTGACGCTCGCGTGGTAAAATAAAACGTCTTATGAAACTTGCTTTTTTATTATTACTATTATTCGAATTCAGTTATAATTCTATATTACATTCGTTTGACGTTTTAGTTCGGTAATCGTTATATAAAACCTGAGCGATCTTCTATTATATAACCTCATTTATAAAAGCTCTTTTTAATGGTGTGTAACAAATATTTTTCCCTAACACAAACAAATTACTGTATGTTTATTATTTCAAGGTGTTTAACTACATTATAAAAGAATAATAAAAACTGTAATACTGTTTGATTATGCACTCTTAAGAAGCAATTATATTTTTTTTATAAATACGAGGAACGACCACGAACGCCATTCTACTCATAGAAGGTAAATGTAGTGATATAAATGTTTTATTACTTAGAATTATAAGCACTTTTACAGCTTGTTCTTAAAACTGATTTGTCCTCTAAGCATTTTTTACTTTATAAAAAAAAAACTTAATAAATCAAAAAAGTAAGTGAATGATTAATATTGATGATGACATAAGAGTAAATTTCAAGGTAATAGTGACTTTTCTTCTACGGTAAACTCAACGTTATCAGCTTGCTTTAATTTTTTTTTATTTGTTCGGGAAAAAGCGCATTATTCAGAAAAAAATTCGCACAGACAAATTAAGCTGTCGTGACTCGGTTGCCTTGCGGGTGGGTACGTCATTTGATACGTCACCGGTACAACGCACAAACACACACACACACACAAGCGAAATACATAATTTAAGGCGAGCACACCTGCGTCGCGTTCTTGAAACCGCATCAAAACATAACCGGTGAGTATACACATAGGTACTCACTTACTCACTCACTCACGACGCCCTATTAATAACGATTTGGCGCAAAACATAATCTCACGCGTATCCATTAAAGTTCCCACTGACGCCAGCTGCTCGTGCCGCTAAATATATCAAAAATTCGGTGGAGTTCAAAAAATCGAGCGTGCGGAAAATTGGAATCGGCACAGGCCAAGTTTTCTTGTGCAATAAATAAATCACGTGCACTCTGTTATTACTCGGGATTGAACGTTTTTTCGCGGCGGGTGTATTTTTTCCGGGTACTAAATATTTTCAGCCAGCTAAAATACTTTCGAGCAATATTCCCATACCCCCACGGCGTCGGTACGAGGGTACCTCAAGGATCCATTCACGGGTCACACTACTTGTGAGTAGATAAAAACAAAACCATACGCACCCCCTAATGTTCAAATGAAGGGTTCGCACGAATCGGAAACATCATGACCTCAGCAGGAACCAGCAGATTATAAGCTGACGTAAAGAAAACCCAATGACATCAAAGGTCGTGAGTGAACGCAATTTAATCTCTCCGTTGCGATAACAACACTAGAGCACTCAAAAGATTTATCCGGGCTCACGCAAGCACAGTACAGAATCGCCTTTTTTTAGTAGGGCGTATACCCTGACGTTTCTAGAACTGTCCACGCGAGAACCTGAACAAGCCTAAAGAAAGCAATACCGTGAAAGAAATAGAACAAATCTTCGCTTAATGATTGACCGCCTACTCCTACTCCTTCCAATAATAACAAAAATTATCCCTTCACGCTTTTTTCTTGTGAATAGGAATAATGTAAATGTATCATTGCAGGTCCGGTAGTTATCATCTACGCTCGAGCCTACCATGCGAAAAACAGCAGGTCCTCATGAATCACGTAGGCCATTCGGGGGTTCTCCTCGAACCCAGCACGGCAGGACAAACAGCTTTGCAGCCCCCTCCGGCTTCCGTACCCCCAGACATACCCGCGGCTCCGGCGGACAAGAAAGCCAACTTGTCTAAGATGTTGAAGAGCGTCGCGACGTCGAGTATCTCGGGTATTCCCCCCTTAATAACTCACCTCTTCTTCTAAACTCATTTACAGTTTGATTTGTGCAGATTCCATGAACTCGGGTATTCCCACCCGCACCCCCCTTGATAATTCACCTCTTCTTCTAAACTCTGATTTAATTTGTGCAGATTCCATGAGTTTGAGTTCGCCCCCGGGCACGCACAGTCCCAAGGATTTCGATCGGGCGGTCGAGGGTAACGTCCCTAACGAGGTCGCCAGTCTACCAGAGCAACTGCAGAACCTGATCATGGGGAGGGTGGCGCAGACGAAGACGGCGACGCGCACCAGGAAAATCGTCATTTACGTGTGCGCCGCTGACTCTCAAGGTATCACGCCGCCTCTCACCCCCAAAAAATCCAAATTAACGATAAGCCAAATGCCAAATTTCGTAGATTGCTGCGTGGAAAAGGGGGCGTTGCACAACACCGTGTATCCAGAACTGAGGGCGCATTGTAGATCGAGGGGGTATGAGCTGCACATCGTGGATCTCCACTGGAAGACGCTCCTGGAGAAGCAGCAGGATCACGAATTTCCCGAACTGTGTATAGGAGAGTTGACGAGTAAGTCCCCCCATCCTCGCCGCCCCTTGTTATACAAAAAAACTCTCGCTCACAGGACAGATGGAAGTGGCTTACATCATTCCTGTTTTATTCCTGAACAACTCGCTGGGCACGCCGCTCTTGCCCATCACGATAGAAAGCGCGGATTTTAAAATGGCGATGGACAGCGCCGAGAATCAGTCTGCGCAGAGTCTGCTTGCCAAATGGTAGGTCCCCCAGCATTTTGCTTGCGTAAACTAAAAAGAAAAATGAATTCTCAGGTATCAACTAGACAGTGCGGCTCAACCACCTTGCTACCGTCTTCAGCCAATCTCATCGCACATTCCTGGATTTAAGGAGACGTCGCCGGAGGAAAGAGAACGGGGCTTGGAGGAGTGGAGGAGCGAAATCGATCGAATGCTCGAGGTCCTCGTCAACGTTTTCACTCAAGAGCTTCGAGACACGTACTTGACGACGGTGGTCGAGCAAGTACGTATTGCGTCTGGTTTCCCCCCGATGTTATGCGCTTGATCCATTTTTTTTTATTGGTTAACAGGAGGTGCACAACACGGTGTTCATGAGCCAGGAGCTGGCGAAGAGATGCATTTGGCTAAACCGAATTTACACGCCGGGAGAGAAAACGCCGGAAAACTTAAGCCCGGGGGAAGCCGAGTTGCACAGGCGGTTGAACGCCCTGCAGCGAGATTTAAGGGTAAGGAGGTAATCTGCCTTGCGTTATCTTTACTAATTGTTTTATGTCAGAACCAATTGGCAGAGAAGCACATAGTCCGCATCCCCGTGCGTTTCGTAGAGGGTGGCTTGAACATGGGGGTACCGGAACACGAACAGTACATAGGGCAGGTCGTCGGGCACATCTCGAAGCACTTGACGGAGATGGTCAATTCGATTATTGAGGAGCACCAGACGAAGACCATGCTGAAACCTTGCTACGGCATCGACGCTTCCTTGTTCGAAGAGCTCAACCAGCAGACCAGCTTTTGCCAGAAAGCCGCGCTGTGCAGCATAAACCGCGAGAAGACGATTAACGAAATTAAAAAGTATGACAAGTACGTTACTACCTACCATATGATCTTATAATCCTTTTGCAGTTACATCACGGGGGAGAGCACCTCGCCCCTCGTTATTTACGGCCCGGAGGGCTGTGGCAAATCCACCTTGATGGCGCGCATAGCACAATGTTTCGTACAGTGGCAAGCGGAAGCGTTTCTCGTAATGCGTTTCGTCGGCATCAGCGCTCAATCGAGCACCGTTGAGCAGCTGCTGAGCTCGATCACAAACCAGTGTTCCATTTTGACGTACGGTCACAAGTGTTACTGTGCCCATGTAAGTACGAGTGTCCTCTCCCTTACCATCACGTTTACTTGCTGAATATTCGATAGAATTTTCACCAGGCCGAATATTCATCACTTCCCCCCACCACACAGCTCAGCCTTAATCCCTGATGATGTTTTCAGAATGTAAAAACTTATGAACAAGCTCTTTTGAATTTGCTGTCGGTCGGTTCGCTGCAGCGACCGCTGACGATCTTACTCGATGGCATAGACCAAGTGAAATCGTTCAGCTCCAGAACGATAGACTGGTTACCCGCCAAGCTGCCCGATAACGTCAAGCTAATCCTATCCGTAACCGAGGACAGTCAATTTCACAAAGACATGCAGAAGGTGATCGCCGCACCCTGCTTCATCAAGATGCCCTTCCTCGGCGAGAACGAGGCCAAGGGCATCCTCCTCTCCAGCATCATGCAGTACAACCACAGCGTCAATTCCAAGGTGCAGGACAGCGCCTTAAAATCCGTTCAAGAATGTACGCTTCCGCTTTATTCCAAGGTTCGTAAGTTTTCGATTCGGGTGTCGACGTTTCGTAACGCCATGGACTTGCAGGTTTTGGCTTGGCAGGCGTCCTGGTGGGCCGACAAGGAGCACGACATCGTGCCCAAGGGCAACGTCAACGACCAATTGATCCTCATGCTGGAGGAGCTCGAGGCGATACTCGGGGTCACGCAGGTGCAACACGCCCTGGCCATCATGACCTGCACCAAGCATGGAATCACCGATTCGGAAATGATCGACCTGTTGGCTTTCGACGAGAACTTCCAAAGCGCGACGACGCACTGTAATGACCATTCAAGGGGGTAACAAGGGCGCAAAATGAATCCGAGCTGGTTTTCAGTGATTTGGGCGCCGGCTTGCTTGACCTGGTCGAGGTTAAACAAGCACCTCGCTCCTTTCCTTCAGTGGACGTTAACCGGCGGCGCCTTGGGGGTCCAATGGAGGGATAACATGCTTTTGGAGGCCGTCACCTTTCGCTACCAGAAACACTCGGCGTGGGCTAACCAAATGCTTCTGGATTATTACACAGTAAATACCGCCCTTCCTCCCCTTCTTACCTCTAGAGTGCAAATTTTTTTTTAACTTGCAGGGAAAGTGGTGGAATACTAAGCCTAGTGACTTGAGCGCCCGGCTGGTTTCCCAGGACACCGTACTGGGCAAATGGTTCTCGTTACTTTGCGTTTTGCCTTTCGCGCCTCTAACTGTTTCCAAATGATTTCAGCTACAACCGAAGAAAACTGGACGAGTTGCCCTACCATCACTTCCACATCCACCGCACTTTGGAGAATTCGCCTTACCTCACGGACATCCCCTGGATTTACGATAAGGTCTGCGGGTCGAACTGTTTCCAGATTTTAGAAGACGTATACCTCAGCGGCAAGAGCTCTACGGGCGACGAGTTCGTCGCGTCGCTGAAGAACTTCCTCGAAACCCATTCCAGCATCTTGAATTACGACGGTAGACAGTTCTACGGCTACCTTTACAGTTACCTGCAGGGAATAGTGGCGCGCGGCGGCGTCGACAAGAAGATCTCGGACGCGTACAGTATAGCTCAAAACCCCCCCGTTTTATCCCTAGTTCCTATAAACAATAATAAAATCACCGAAGTTATTCCTAGTAGTGCCGAAAACGCTAAATCAATATTATTTAAGGATAGCTCGTTCAATTTAGTCACTAGATTAAGCGGTACCGACCGGTTTGTCGTTACCATATCGACGGAACAAGAGGAAGTGTGCGTTTGGGATGTGAAAACGTAAGCCCCCCGCACCCTCGTCTCTTCGCTTTCAGACCAAAAACTTACTTGCAGGTGCGAGAAAGTCAGGACGCTGAAAGGGATCAACCATCCGACCAACCTCATCCCCATCGACCAATACAAGTGCGTGGTCTTGTGCAGAAGGGAGCTGAGGATATACGACTTAAATTCGGGCACGTTCTTAACCAAGCTCAAGGGCGTTATGAACCAGAAAATGCCTTATTTCGGATTGCACGATCAAAGCCACCTCGTCACGCTCAGCCGAAATAGGATGTACGTGAACCTGATGAATCTAGATTCCGGTAAAGTCTAACGAATCAATTCGTTCTGAATTAAAGCGAGCAAAATAAAAATTCCAGGTGATTGTGTTACGACGTTCAAGGCCGGCGAGGATCGTTTCCTTAATTCCCTGCTGGTTTCGGGGGACGGAAGGTAAAGATTAGTGATAATCCTCCATCCCAGTTCAATTCGAACCACCGTTTCAGAATCCTCGTTTGCGGCGACGAAACCCAGAAGCCTTTTCCGCTGTTGGTCTGGAACTTGCAGTCCAAGAAACTCTTGTACGATCTCAGAATACCCCATCACGATTTCATTACGTCGCTGTCCGCCATAACACACGAGGGTAGGTTCTCTTCTCGACGCGGAGGGATGATATTTGACGGCCTGCGGTGTGCTTTGCAGGAAATTACGTGTGCTGCGTCTGTCACGAAATCGACGAGCCGAATCCCAATTTCATCGTCGTCTACGATCTGCAGAGCGGCACGCTCTTTAAGAAGTGGAAGCCATCTTGCAACACCGTCTCATTGGAAATCAGTTCGCCAGGAAGCTGCGTTATATCTGGATTGGAGGATGCTAGGATATTAGTTTGGGATTTGATTACAGGTAATTAGAAACTGCCTGCAAATTTGAGGGAAAAATGCTTTAAGAATGTAAGACTTTCCAGTCCAGTACTTACTGTTGGGGAGGTGGCTAATTTCGATGTGTAATTTCCCCCCTTAGGTAACTGCCGATGGTGTTTAGTCGGACACAACGCCCCCGTCAGTTTATTAAGACTGGATCCCACTGGTGGATTGTGTCTGTCGACGGATTCAGACGCTAGGGACCGTTCGATTCGAATATGGGACCTAAATAAGGGTGAAACTTCTTTTGGGGGTGCATCTCGTACTTGTTTGAATCTTGAATCTTCTTGCAGGCGATTTGGTGGCCGTCTACACTCCCAAAAGGAACATAAACGCGTGCGAAATCACCTCCAAAGGACGGTACATCGTGTTGGCGTTGGACGGTTGCTCGGATTTGATTGGTCTGCAACTGAGGGGGCCCGGGGTGGAAACAGACGAATCGGAAGAGGTGTACGGAGTACCAGAGAACTGCGGCAAGACGTTCGAACTCAAAGAGAGTGACGTGTGCTGACGGACGTAAACTTTCGCAATTACACAAACAAGAAAAAAAAAAACAAACAACAGGAATTGTTTAATGAATGTGTTAAGCATTTTCCGGAACGCTGTTGCTGATTTCTTAATGCTCGCGCGCGCGCACAAAACGGCGGGAAGGGGGGATCACCGGAGATTAATTTTTTGATTCGCACTCTGTGCTGGACGCAGCTGTCAAAAAATTATTTTACGACGGTCGCCATTCTTGCAGGGAAAGAAGCATTTGTACATAATTACTCAATCATTATTATACTAATATGTAACCTGTAATTAACTACTATTTAGAATCTACATACATAGTACGTCCGAGATCGTACTTATTATTATTAGACCTATTGATGTGTCAAAAAGTAAGTAAAGTAACTCATTCTCTGATTGACTATATTTGGAAACGCAATAATTACTAAGATGTGGCTAACATCGCTTTCTCAATCAATACAGAACCAAAGAAACAGAAATATCCCCCTTGTAGAATCTTGCCCGTATTAAAAGCAACAAAATTATTAATTACAAAAACGAAAATATGATAAATTTAGAAAAACAATTCACATTTAAACTTCTTCTTCTTCTAAATCTAAAATATTCAGGTTTAATTCTTAATCTATTCAATCAAATCAAAAAAAAAAAAAAAACAAGAAGTATCGATGTTAGTTGTTATAAAAACCGAGCGAGGGAGATGGAATTCTGCAATGTTAATAATAATAAGAATAACACAAGTGAAATCAACATCTGAATGAGACGAAACGTTTTACCTACTGAATCAATAAGTGAAAGCAAGAGCCGACCTTCATGTGGTTTAAAACCGATTAAATAAATACTTTTATTGATCTGTTTAAGATCTGATCTTCGATTATAAACGCAAATTCAATATTGAATGTTGAGGAGTTTTTTTTTTCTCTAAGGCAACTTCCGCAGGCGTTAACGAATCAGCCAGCCCAAGCCAATATTCTAGGATAACTAAGGGAAGTTTTATTGTTATGATATATATTCCCATCTGGTATGCGGAACAATATTATTTAAAATATATATTATATTTGTATGTTGTGGATCTTGTGTTTAATAAATGTATCGACATATATTAGTTTGTTTTTTCTTTTTAAAATAAATTTCCTCTACTTCAACCAACCAAGCCAACCATGACTGATTTGCAGGAATGAACAAATCAAAAAACACAAATAATAAAAATTTAAAAAAAAAACAGTATAAAAGGAAAGTCGCAGTCACTTCCAGAGTAACTGTATTTAATTAATTGCGTATGCAGCTGTATACCAGGACGTTAAACGAACATAGATATTTTTAACTCGGAAGCTTCGGACCTTCCACGAGTTTAAACCACATTCTTCGAATATGTTTCGATTCCCCCAACGTAGTTACAATGAGAGTTAATTCACCAAAGGCAAATTCATCGTTTGCATTTTGAAAAAACGTGTGAAATCTGGATCTTCAGAAATATTAAATACATTAAAGGAGTTTCTCTTCTGAAAGTCAATCGGTGCAGGTCGGCGAAGGCGAATTTTTAAAAATCGAATGCTTTTCGAATTCTTGCCGGGCAACTATACATGCACACACGTTTGGATGATGGGATGCTAAACCGAAAATGAATGTGATAAGATATTATATTATTATTATATTATATATAAGATATTATATACAGATTTGATAAAAAAATGTTGCACAAAAGTGACAAAGAAGTATGGAATCGACCAATGAACGTTCGCTATGATAGCCTGTCACTTTCGTTTTGTATGAGATTGCATTTATTTTTTTCTCGTATGTATTTTTTTCTTTCTGTTGTTTTAATCGTCTTTCTTTTTTAAATTAATGTACGAAAGAGGAACTATTCTTTTTCCAGAGTGAAATCTTCATTTTCCGTTTGCATTAACGTGTGCTTTTCTGAGAAAAAAAAATCGAACGACTGACTTTAATTCAAATTAAATTATTATGTAATCGAACTCTCTCTTGAAAATTAAAAGAAATCACCAAAAATAATTTCTGAACGTCTTTAACCTTGAAGAAACTTTGGACGAAGTGTATGGTTAAATAAATATTTAAATTAGAGCCGAACTCGCCTTTCATAAACAATTTTTTGATAGTATTGCAATATTTTTATACTGATTTTTCCTTGACTTCTCCTTAAACTACGAACATAAATTTCTTGTGGAATTTAAAACGTCTCGGAGCTTTATAAGATCTTGATTTGTAATTTGTAATACCCAAATACTTTTTCTTATTTAATATTTTAAACAAACTTCAAAGCGATTTTTTTATTTAGGCTGCAGACTTATTCAAAATATTTTTTGCTTTCTGTTTTTAAGTATTCGTCCCTTATTCTTCTTTTCATTCATGCATTTGATTTCATCTATTCATTCTTCTCTTCTACACGTTCTACACTTTAAATAAAGCTCTGTGATTATATCCACAAAATTTTCTTCTATATTTCTTTTTCAAAAAACATGCAACCGAGAGCGTAGCCTAATCGATTAAAGGAAAATGTAGTTTTGTTTGCTGTGCAAGAAGTAAAAAAAAGGAAGGCCACAGTCACTCCCAGAGTACTGAAACAAATTATTGATCATTGTATATCATAGAGCATAAAGCAAACAGCAGTTTGGTTCACTCAGGAGCCTCGGACCTCCCTTGCGACGAAATTTGCGCCGAGACTATATCAATGAGATCTACACTACGAAGTTCACGTAATAAGAAAACGTCTTGTTTATTTTATTTCTTGATTTTACGTAGATGCAGATACAAGCTACATTTACAAATTTAATCAGGCTGGTAAGAACATGCGAAAAAGCCACGCAAACAATTCTACATTGTAATATTAAAACAACAAAAATTGTATACTTCTGCAATTGCAACGATTACGCCTTACGTACACGTGCTTGCCTAATTACGCTACGTTTTACGGACAGTAACAGTAAACCATAATTTATTTATGAAAGAAACAGCACCATCTTTTAAATAAATTAATTTAATTATGGGAGTATTAAATTAGACGTCGAGAATAGTGCAATAGTGATTTAGTATTCGAGATAGTAGAAGTTTCGTCGTGCTCATAAAGGTATTTAATGTTGGATTCTATGCAAATAAAGTAAAACAATTCAAATAATTAATACTGTTAGCTGTTATTTTGTGATATTCCATTTTCAAGGAATAAATTAAATAAAACACTATTTTAGTATATATCACTATATTTAACACGAGGAGTTTGATAATGGCATTTTATGCCGAAACTGCAGTCACAATTCTTGTGTTAAATATAGTGATATATACTAAAATAGTGTTTTATTTGATTTATTCGTGTAAAAGAATTCAAAAAGTATATTTGTAAAGGGTTTTAAAAATTTTTATTTTAATAAAGTAAGGGGGGGGGGAGCAAAACGGCCTCGGGAGCTCGGGTCAGTCTCATCCGTTTCGGGTGGAAGAAACAGACAAATCCAACAAGCCCCCAAAACCAAACAACTTACTCATACTTTTCACTTTAATACTTAACAACGTGTCAATGTGTTAATGATAATTGGCTAATGCGAATGCCACAAAACAAGGTTTCGTTTTGTAAATCATAAAATTGCAGATTTAAGAAAACAATTAGTGTACAAGGATGATTGTGGTAGCGAACATTAAAACGTGAATACTTCTCGTGAAAATTAAAGAAAATAAAAATATCGTTTCTTGTTATACCTAAATACTGTACTGAGGAGACGTAGGCAACGATGTCTACACTGCTGTTAAAAGTTGTATGGCTAAGTGAGTTTGCTTCTTGAAATTTATTTCAGGTCTCGTTAAAGTTCCAGGCGCATTCTTTTTCAAATTACCCTCTGCAGAAAGTTTTCCTAAATTAAAAGACCGTCAGCACAAAAATGACGTATTTTGGAAAGGAAAACAAAATAAAAAATAGTAAGAGACCGCTTTTAAAAATCGAATTATGCATTACGCACATTTTTATTCCATATTCTATTCCCTGCAGACGCAATAATCTTTGACGGTGAAAGATGAGACAATTGTTTAATCGTCAATGGTAACAACTTGCAGACGTAGATCAACAAGATTATGTCCTGGAACAGTTTCATGATTCAAAAAAATAGTGTGCTCCCCAATCCCCGTTTATATAGCTGATTCGTGCGCCACGAGAAATGCACGGAACTATCACAAGAACTCTTCGCGTACTCTCTGGAACATTCCGTGCAGACGACGTGCCTTCTCGAAAACACTGTAACAAACGTTAAGATTTTCATTTTTCAACCAGCGAAGAAAGAGTGGCTTTACCAATAGTTGTTAGTTGGTGCCTCTCGTCTGAACAACGAAACTTATCGACGTCCCCCAACTTACGGCCGCAACAATATGTTTCTGCAAAAAGTCTGAGTCAACATTATCTTAAAAAAATCAGTAGAGAATCGTTAGAAGTGTACAACAATTCAAGAAGAAAAAATAATCTATTATTTTGGCTTCGTCGGATATTTAAAATGTTTCAATACTTTCTATGTACTTAAGGGTATTAATTAGGATTGGCAACACTGGCTTCAGAATAAGAATAAAGTATCGCGTCGTTAAAACTGCAAAAGAAAACAAAAAAAAAAACATGCTATCTCGAAATTTCTGAATCTAAGATGAATAGAAAATGAAAATGTCGATGGCATGAGTTTTATAAATGAAAATGTCAAAAGGCAAAAGTTAAATAAATGGCCGATCGTTAATTACAAACTGACCTTTATCGTTTTTCCTTCCGACCGACGACGTCATAATCTGGGACTTTGACGTCATCGATCATTTTTCTTTCCCTTAATTGCACCTATTAACGGCAATAATCGAACGCCCGACTCGAATAAAGTAAGCAAGTCATTTTTTGAACAAAGCAGGGTTTTGGTGGAGAAACGTTGTCACTTTATAATGTGCAGCCATCTGAATATAAAAAGTGACATTTTGAACTGTCAAAGATGTCCGTCTTTTTTATATTCAGACGGCTGCACATAGAAAAAAGACGTACGCGATTTCTTTCCATCAAAACTTCAAAAAAAAAATGACTTACAACGATGTTCGCGTCAGGCATTCAATTATTAAAAAAAAAGAAAACATCGATGACGTCACAATCCGAAATTGTGATATTAAAAAAATAATAATAATAATAAATAAGTAAAAATGGTTGATTATCTCGTCGTAAACCGACGATTTTCTTCCTTTTTTCTAATGTCATAAACCCAGGTTGTGACGTCACTAATTAGGCTTTTTAATTAGACTCATTTTTTATAAGAATATTAAAAACAATCTTTTTTTTTTTAACCAACGATGACCTCAGAGTCCCAGATTATGACGCCAGAAGAAAATTATGGCAAACCGTCAGTCATTCAAGCATTCGATTATTAAAAAAAAAAGGATGACGTCACAAACCCAGATTGTGATATTAAAAGAAAAAAAATAATAGTAATAATAATAAAAAATAATAAACCGACGTTCTTCTTCCTTTTTTTTTTTCTAATGTCATAAACCCAGGCTGTGACGTCACCGATTGATTTTTTTAATTAGACGCATTTTTTTATAAGAATATTAAAAACAATCTTTTTTTTTTAACCAACGATGATGTCAGAGTCCCAGATCGTCTATAGCGAAACGTTGAGTGCGTTTCCCTTCATTTTTCTGTCCGGTTTGAGATTAAAAAAACTTTGTACTTACTATTTTCATTGGACAAGAACAAACTTCAGATATTAAAAGAAAAAAAATAATAGGAATGGCTGATTATCACGTCATAAACCGACGTTCCTCTTCCTTTTTTCTAATGTGATAAACCCAGGCTGTGACGTCACCGATTGGTCTTTTTAATTAGACGCATATTTTTTTATAAGAATATTGAAAATAATATTTCTTTTAACCAACGAAAGAAAAAAAATAATAAAAATGATTGATTATGTCGTCATAAACCGACGATTTTCTTCGTTTTTCTAATGTCATAAACCCAGGCTGTGACGTCACCGATAGGTCTTTTTTAATTAGACGCTTTTTTATAAGAATATTAAAAAACAATCTATTTTCTTAACCAACGATGACGTCAGAGTCCCAGATTATGACGCCAGAAGAAAATTATGGCAAACCGTCAGTCATTCAAGCATTCGATTATTAAAAAAAAAGGATGCCGTCACAAACCCAGATTGTGATATTAAAAGAAAAAAAATAATAGTAATAATAATAAAAAATAATAAACCGACGTTCTTCTTCCTTTTTTTTTTCTAATGTCATAAACCCAGGCTGTGACGTCACCGATTGATTTTTTTAATTAGACGCATTTTTTTATAAGAATATTAAAAACAATCTTTTTTTTTTTAACCAACGATGATGTCAGAGTCCCAGATCGTCTATAGCGAAACGTTGAGTGTGTTTCCCTTCATTTTTCTGTCCGGTTTGAGATTAAAAAAACTTTGTACTTACTATTTTCATTGGACAAGAACAAACTTCAGATATTAAAAGAAAAAAAATAATAGGAATGGCTGATTATCACGTCATAAACCGACGTTCCTCTTCCTTTTTTCTAATGTCATAAACCCAGGCTGTGACGTCACCGATTGGTCTTTTTAATTAGACGCATATTTTTTTATAAGAATATTGAAAATAATATTTCTTTTAACCAACGAAAGAAAAAAAATAATAAAAATGATTGATTATGTTGTCATAAACCGACGTTCTTCTTCCTTTTTTCTAATGTCATAAACCCAGGCTGTGACGTCACCGATGGTCTTTTTTAATTAGACGCTTTTTTATAAGAATATTAAGAAACAATCTATTTTCTTAACCAACGATGACGTCAGAGTCCCAGATTATGACGCCAGAAGAAAATTATGGCAAACCGTCAGTCATTCAAGCATTCGATTATTAAAAAAAAGGATGACGTCACAAACGGAGATTATGACATTAAAAAAATAATAATAACAGGAATGGCTGATTATCAAGTCATAAACCGACGTGTTCTTCTTCCTTTTTTTTTTAATGTCATAAACCCAGGCTGTGACGTCACCGACTGCATTTTTTTTAATTAGACGCATATTTTTTTATAAGAATATTGAAAACAATATATCTTTTAACCAACGATGACGTGACAGTCCCCAGATTATGACGCCAGAGGAAAATTATGTACGGCAGATTGTTTCGTCACAAACTGTCCATTTTTTTCCTTTAGATGTCATAATCTCGGTGCGTGACGGGATCAAACATTTTTTTTTAACTGCACTGTATGTTTTTTTCTTTCTGGCGAAGTCGACGGCGTATTGTCACGACCTCCGGGTCAAGATTGGTTAGCCTTCATTATGTTACGAACGTCTTTTCCCGTTATGCCGAGCACTCGCTTGCAGGGCAGAACGTAGGCGAACGAAAGTAATAGTAAATTTAATAAAAATGTTGTTGCAAATCGTTTTTGATTGCAGTGAAAACCTCGAGCAGCCTCAGTACAGCTGTTTCAGCCCTGCTTGGGGCTTCGTCAGCAGCGACGTAGCTCGACATTCCCATTGCAAACAAAAACGACTTGCCCAATTTATTCGCAATTGCGATGTAAGAGTGATGAAGAGATAAAACAGCGACATCTGCGATGTCAGGTCAAAAAGCGATCGTAAGATGTCGCTGTTTTATCAGTAAATTTAAGGTCTGCATTACTTCGTACATTGATAATAGCATTAGAAAATGAATAATGAATTCTAAATACTGAATACCGAAGAATTAATAATAATTGGTGGTTTTCCACTGATTTACAAAGTTCCCCCCCGTGCCGGATGACACAAAGTGGGTTAAGGGACGAATGTCAAAAAGTCAGCGTCTCGCAAAAACATAGCCAAAAACAAGCGAGCGCGTTAATTACTTTCTAATAAAAATAAAATCCGCCAATGCAGCGCGAGCAAGTTTTAATGACATGGATTCCCTTATGGGATTTCCTTACGCTTCTTAACCTAGGTTACAAGATTTGCAACGTAAGCAGACGACACGTCGGTCAATTCATGTTTGCTAAACCCGTGCCAATAACCGCACCTACGAACTGCAATTATAAAATAGATTGAATTTTGTGTAAAAGCCAAAAGTAAAACGAATTTAGAAAAAAACAAACGTGACGGTATTTTAACGTACAATAGTTATGTATAGCCATTGCTATACGAAGGAATCCATCGTCTGTGATTGTGTTATGGTTTGGAATGAAAAACAGGAAAAAAAATCAATAAAACCGGAAAGCGCATTATTAAATGCCTGCCAGAACGTCTGTGACGGGTGTCTTTTATGACCTGTTTTAGTGGCGTGTCAAATCCGAACAAATCCTTATCTAAAATTTCAGTCGTCGATAGCCCCACTCGTAAAACCCGTTCGGGGTTAATCTCCCCCCTCGCCCCTCCCACGTTCTTTTCTCTTTTCCTCCACATTGCGCACATACCACACGGGAGGTCGTATTAAAACCGGCCCCTCGAAAAATATTTACGGTGCGGCACTTAACGTTGTAATTATTTTACATTCAAAACAACATTCGGGGACGTAAAACCGGCGATTAAGGTGAGATGTATGCGACGCATGCGGGATTAAAAAGGCACGTCGTAAATACATCCATTCTATTTTGGACCGAACGTGAAAAAATCTCACATAAAATCCGTTTAATCCCTTGCTCAGGGATAATTTGTTTCCGTATCCAAACAAAATTCATCCACGCCGAAGCCATGCAATAAGGTGAAAACGTCCGGGGGAACCCTCGTTTGGTAACCTATCGGATTATGTTTCTCGTTCTGTACGTAATTTAAAGGCGAATTTTATTTTATGCCTACGTTTATTATACCAAATACGGCCAAACAACGTTCCTGACCTGTTGTTTGTAAACTCAGGTCTTTAATAATGACTGGATACTCGCTCGAGTATATCAACAAGTGAATAATATTTATACTATAAAACACGAACGTTAAAATAAACATTGTAACTTGCTGCAGTGATGTTCCTAGCGTTGTAAAAACAAATAACACCTCCCCTCCCCGCCACTAATCTAATGACTATTAGGGTTCACACCCTGTAACTAACGTTTTTTTTTTATAACAGCCTCGTTGACGTTTCTGTTTGATAATTCCTGTGCCCGCGCGTCAATTTTCCCTTCGAATTAAATAATTAAGCGCCGTGCGTGTTACACATGGTAATGTTTACCGGAGTTACAACGAGCTTTTGGTGAATCACCGGGAATGTGTAAGGAGTAAACTGCTGACGTGGCTCATTCAACTGGAAAACGCTTTGAACGCACGGAGAGAAGGGGATGAATTCATCACCATGCGGCAATTAATTAACGCCGAAATGGCCAGCGCAATAAACGAGAGAGTCACCCCATGTTTACTCATCGTAAAACTGGATTTGCAAAAGATACTTTTAATTTTCGTGCTAAATCGATCGTATTAACGTCAGTTTCCCCTCCTCCTCATCTTTCTCCAGACAAGGGAAAGGAAGACTCAGAGCAAAATCCGAAACGATTTTTTGGTTTGCTACAACACCCCGTATAGCACTTCCATGGTTTGTAAACGCAGTACATATTTGAAAGAGATCGTAATTTTCATCCTCCTGAATCATCCTGACATTATCGTCAGTTCACGCTCATTAGCTTTCTTGAGATAAGGGAAAAGAAGGAAGCGATGATTTGTTTACTGCGACACCCTGTATAGTACTCACTCATGGTGAAATGTTAATAAAATAATTTTCCTGTGAGAAAATAGAAATGTCCCTCCCCCTTTTTATCCATATGATTGATTCGGTTACTGGTGATTTAATTTTACCCTCCCTCCCCTCCCTCACTTATATAAGTAGTAGATGTCGAGGTTTCACATTACCCAATCCAACCCAACCCTGTCGGCGAAATTTTGGTCACCGAAAATTTTCCAACTTCTCACGCCCCACCGTGTATGTACAACATCAAGTAGAACATAACAGACCAAGTAGGGATAGATTCTAAAAAAAAAGAGTTTTGTAAAACATATTATCATCTTCAGGTCTTTCGTGGCATTTAATCGTAAAGTAAAACTGCTTTCTTTTTTCTTTTTTATTCCCTTTTTTATGCTGCAGTAAAGGCCGCTTCCTGTCCTGATTAACGACGTAAAAGCGACGACCGCATTTTTCGTTTCAACGCGCCGTAAATCGCCAGTTAAATTTGATTGCAGGAAATAGTTAACCGAAAACATTAAATAAATTCTCAGAGAAATACGAACATAATTAAAGTGAACGATAGGTATAATAAAGCGAGCTGTTTAAAATTCTAGGCACGCCGCTGCTTTTCTTACGAAAGAAAGCAAAAAGAAAAAATTAAAAATGGAAGTAAGTTGGTCGTTTTACTATTTCTTCCTAATTATTTATTTTTTTTGTCTAGATGTTTTTTATTTTTTCGAGTTGTTTAATCGCAGGTACACGTTGCTGCTTTATACAAAAAAAAAATAAAATTAAAAACAACTAGAAAGTGCCTTGGTCGATTCACCTTTTACTGTTTAGCCCCGGTATTATAAAAGAAGGGTAACTTTAACTCCCAGTTTATTGGAATGTCAATAATTGTGTTCACAGATGTTGCCATGGGAATAAACTGATAGTTAAAGCTAACTTGCCTTTATAATGCCGGGCCTTAACAATTTTTTATAAGTCAGGCAGTTACAAGCTTTTATAAGCTGATCGTCGAGCTGTTCATAAACTGTTCGTTCAGCTGTTAAAATCTTATCGTCAAGCTGTTATAAACTGTTACAACCTGATCGTCGAGCTGTTCAGAAGCTCATCGACAAGCTGTTAAAACCTGATCGTCGAGCTGTTCATATGCTGATAGTCAAGCTTTTAAAAGCTGATCGTTAAGCTATTATAAGCTGTTACAACCTGATCGTCGAGCTGTTCAGAAGCTCATCGTCAAGCTGTTAAAACCTGATCGTCGAGCTGTTCATATGCTGATAGTCAAGCTTTTAAAAGCTGATCGTTAAGCTATTACAAGCTGTTACAACCTGATCGTCGAACTGTTCATAAGCTCATCGTTAAGCTGTTAAAACCTGATCGTCGAGCGTCGAGCGTCGATCATAAGCTGATAGTCAAGCTTTTACAAGCTGATCGTCAAGCTGTTATAAGCTGTTACAACCTGATTGTCGAGCTGTTCATAAGCTGATCGTCAAGCTGTTAAAATCTTATCTTCAATCTATTACAAGCTGTTAAAACCTGATCGTTGAGCTGTTCATAAGCTGATCGTCGAGCTGATAGTCAAAACTGTTAAAAGCTGATCGTCAAGCTATTACAAGCTGTTACATCCTGATCGTCGAGCTGTTCATAAGCTGATCGTCAAGCTGTTAAAATCTTATCGTCAAGCTATTACAAGCTGTTAAAACCTGATCGTCGAGCTGTTCATAAGCTGATCATCAAGCTGTTAAAATCTTATCGTCAAGCTATTACAAGCTGTTAAAACCTGATCGTCGAGCTGTTAAAACCTGATCGTAGAGCTGTTCATGAGCTGATAGTCAAACTGTTAAAAGCTGATCGTCAAGCTATTACAAGCTGTTACATCCTGATCGTCGAGCTGTTCATAACCTGATAGTCAAGCTTTTAAAAGCTGATCGTCAAGCTATTACAAGCTGTTACAACCTGATCGTCGAGCTGTTCATAAGCTGATCGTCGAGCTGTTCATGAGCTGATAGTCAAACTGTTAAAAGCTGATCGTCAAGCTATTACAAGCTGTTACATCCTGATCGTCGAGCTGTTCATAAGCTGATCGTCAAGCTGTTAAAAGCTGATCGTCGAGCTGTTTATGAGCTGATAGTCAAGCTGTTCATGAGCTGATCGTCAAGCTGATCAACAATTCTTTGTAAATCTTTGTAAAATTGGCAAGGCCTTTCATTTCTTTAACTTGAATTACCTACACTTATTGTGATTTGATTGTGCATTTCGTGAGTCAATCTTCACTAGGCGAAGTCGATCTTGTAATGTTGCAATCGTCGTTTGCGGTTGCTCAAGGACTCAGCAATGTACTTCCTCGTGACATTGATGGATTCGAAGATAAAAAAAAATTATAAATTCTGTATCAAAATATCTGTTTGTTGCACACATCGAGGTTACGTACGTGGAGGACGCAAGGCGTATAACGTGTACATTACTGAAAAAACCGGTCCGGCCGCGGGCATTCGGGATCAGTTTTTCCATCACAGTTTAACTTTAAGCTTCGCTATATTCCTACGGTCACATTGTTTCCGTAGGAATAAAACGGAGCTTAAAATTAAACCCCAATTGAAGAGTATTATGGTCTGGTCATAAGTGCCAATTTTATTTTCGAGAAATTGAACCTGAAATCCGTGTAAAAGTAGTTAAAGTAACAAAAAAAATTTTAATGTACATCGAAATTACAAAACTGAGAACACAATTTGGGAGAGTTTTAACAGAAAAGAATTGCACTTGGACCATTTGGAAGTTAAACTTTGCAATTGAAAAATTGGCGAAACAAACAAAGTGTAGAGTATCGCGTACTTTGTTACGCACATGTTGTTGCTCTTTATTATTAAAATCTTAAAATTGGCGGCTCGTTTTGTGCTCGTTTGTTACTCCTCCAGTTACTTAACCTCCATGCCAGCATTCTACAGCGAAGTTGAACAACTATATTGCGATCTATGTTTTAAAAGTCATAGAGAGGTTCAGTGATAAATGGTGATTTGTAGAATGAAATGTTTTTGTCGCTCTACCATAATTGCATCCCTTGTTTCCCTGGTCGCTCTACGTCACTGGCCTCAAGAAATAACTAAGTATGTGTGACGACTGTTTTTTCAACTATGCGACTGCGATTTATGTTTTAAAAGACGTAAAGGTGTAGTGATACGTGGAATGAGATGTTATTGTCGCTCTACCATGACAATCCGTTGAGCAATTGCATCCCTTGTTTCCCTGAACGCTCTACGCCAATGGGCTCAAAAAATAACTAAGTATGTGTGACTGCTTTTTCAACTATACTGCGATTTATGTTTTAAGAGCCATGGAGGTTTAATGATACGTAGAATGAGATGTTTACGTCGCTCTACCATAATTGCATCCCTTGTTCCCCCGATCGTTCTACGTCACTGGACTCGAAATAGAGCTAAGCACGTGTGATGACTGTTTTTTTTTAATCCAAAAGATGTATAAGACATATAACATACCTTTACGAGTTCTATTTCTGTAAAATTGATTTCATTTTACAAGCGCATGCATGTCATTACCACCGCAGTTAAAAACTAATAAACTGGTAACGACGTGGATGATTTCGATAATATTTTCTTTTTTTTTTAGTGTCATCGTTGCAGCACGTATGCACGACGGACGCACAAAGTAAGTTTTACGAGCGATTTTACGATTTTCACATAATCCCGTCTTCCAGTTTATGATTTATCATTTCGGGTATCAAATACTATAGGATTTCATGATGCGACATAAAATTAATTTACGACGACGATTCCTGAAGGCGCTCCGAAAATTAGCCGCACGAGATTTATGTATCTCCTTCGGCTCCTCTCCGTGTACGGATAGATAACGTTTTAATTATCACAAAGGTTCCATTGAGTTCGAAAAACAGCCAGCCGGATGTTTGGTGGAGACGAAAAAATCTCGGGAGCGGAGGAGCTTCGGGATTTTTCTGTCATGTGCCCAATAAAATTTTTGTTGCCGTCATTAAGCGCAATATTCTTGTAGGGTGGCATCGTCTTTTTAACTGCGTCAAGTTGATACATTTACTGTTTTTATGAACGGGGGGGCCTAATCTTAATGCAGAGCACATGTGTACACTTTATATATGATGATATTTTTTATCAATACTTTATATAATTACTTCTCACAGTGCTGTTGATAGATTAAAATTTATATAAACAGATATGTAAATTTAAGCGGTAATGTGTTCGGTAAATCTAACGGACACAAAGTTTGTTTTTATTTATTTTATAACATACATACAGTAATGAAGAAGCCTAATATTTCTTTTATTTAGTCTTACATAAGAAGAAACTCTTCGATTTCGACATTACATATGTTGTAAACTGAAACAAACATTTTTATGCATGTACACTCGTCCACATCTTATATATATTATTATACTATACTATTTATTGGCTTATAACTTTCAATCATGCCTTATTATAAAATACGAAGAAACTATTATCATTACCATCATCATTATCATCGTAGTATTTCTTCTATAAACTTCATTTATTGCATCCTTCCTGCACGATGAACCTGCGTCTCACAAAACCGATCCACGACGATTCGAAACAGAAACAATAACCTTATCATTATCTCAAGCACTTTTCTGTATAAGGTCTCTCAGTTGATGTACACAATAAGTAATTGTGCGTTGGATCAATAAAAATTTAATTAACCCCGCAAGTGTTGATATGTGAACGTTGATTTATCGGCTACATAACGCAAATTAATACTTTTCTTTTTTCCCGCGGGGCCCGTTCATAAATTTTATTTACGAGTTTCCTTCCACGAAATCGCTTTTAAATCAATGAAATCTCCGTCTGTATTGCTCTGCCTTCTTCGAAGTAGTTTTCGTTCAATAGCAGCCAGCTAGTAGAGTCGATAGCACGTTTGTTAATCGCGCAATCAACAAATTTTTTAAAGTCAATGGGAGGCCGTCAATTCAGAAACATCATACAGATATTATAAAATGTGTAAACAGATTTATACTATAACATAGCCGTTTGCGGTTAGTCAATACAAATGTATATTGGAGCAGCTGAACTTGTAGCGTTTCGTTTTTTTAGGTAGCGCCTGTATACCACGTACGGTCACGCCTTTAAGTAATGTCTCTGTTATAAAATTCTTCGTCGCGATCTAAAAGGGAAACAAACACTTGTAGAAAGGAGTAAGCCAAACGGTTACCACGGTTTATCGCCCATTTGGTGATACCTATATTGCCACGGTTGGCAACGCTGTCTGACTTTAAAATTGCATACAATGCGAAATTTTTCTGTGATGGTTTAAGACTTAAGAGCGAATTTCGGTAGCAATCATTTAAACTGGTTCAAAGTTAAGCAAAAATTTGTCAAAATTAACTTTTTAGGTGACATAAATTCTTGATAAATCCCAATTAAAAAAGAAATATGGCAATTAAGGAATTACTTACGATACTTTTTCTGAATCGATTTCATACTCTGTAACAGGGGTTCCCGCCGAGCTCGATATCGACCCCTTGGGGTAAGTAAGCGAAGACTTAAAAGAGGTCGATGAACTAGTAGGGAACGGCTGGGGGGTCGATGAACCTCTAGGGTTCTCTTACAGGGTCGGAGTGAGCATCTAGTATAACCCTACCGAAATAAATAGCTAACGCAGCGACATCCTACGCTCGCTTTTTGACCTAACATTGCATAAGGATTGACAAATTGAAGCCAATTCGCTACATAATAAGTTATCCCATGCAAGGCGGTCGTGCTTGCTGTCAAGGCATGATGAAAGTTTTACAAAATTTTGTTTCAAATCGTTTTTGATTGCAGTGAATCCCTCGAGCGGCCTTTGTACAGCTGTTTCAGTCCTGCTTGGGGCTTCTTCAGCAGAAACATAGCTCGAGAAGAACAGATTCACTGCAATCAAAAACGATTTGCAACAAAATTTTGTAAAAACCTATCTGAACAGTTCATTAAAACAAAAGAGGATGATTTACGAATAATTTTAAATAAATTGGAATTTAAACATTGCAGAGTGTCAACTCGAATAAACGAAGAACAAGAATAAGAAGAAGACCGATTGATCGTCAAAATAAAAATAAAATACAGCCAAATCGAATGAATGAAAACGCAAAAACAAAAGATGATCGTCGATGTGGCGGTGACGAAAATAAAAAGAAAAGATCGTACAAAATTAATAATAAGTCAAATCGATGTAAAAAGAAATGACGAACGCTAACAAACATTTAGTCTGCGAAATATTAAAAGGAAAAGACCAACAGTTATTAATAATAAAAAATAAATAAATAAAATAAAGTCACATCGACAACAACAGAGAAAGAAAACAAAAACAGTGGCGTGGATCAATCAACGGAATTAAAATGTGAAACAAAATTAACTCCGATTTGGCAAACGAAGATGAAACAAAACAAAAGACGATCGACTGATAGTTAAAAATGATAATAAAATAAAATGGCTTTAAATAGAATTAAACAAAATGAGAACGAAAGACGATAAATCAACAAATGAAATGGAAATCGAATCAAAGAAAAAGGAAACACAAAATTCGATCAAATGATTCGATTAAAAATTAAAGAATTAAGTAAAGTCGAATAAGGAATATTAAAAAAATAATAATAACAAACCAACAAGCACAAAGACGATCGGCGATGAAGACGAGACGAAAATGAAAATTCTACAAAACCAGATCGAATCCAAAGAGGAAGTTTGAACAAAAGAAAGTCGAGGAAAGACAGAAGACGATCGGATCGGTTTATAATTTACCAAAAAAAAAAAAAAAAACACTAAATAGGGCGAACGGAATCTTAGATTGCAATTTAACAAAATCTTGATTTAATGTTCAATTATATTTGAAGGAGGGTCGACGAAAATTCTTATTTGCTTAAAAGGGGTAGATGCTTAATTAAAAAAGGTTGGGAACCCTGCTCTGTAAGAATTAATAATTAGAGAACGGGACTTGGTACATGTACCGGTGGAAGGGAGGAATAGGAGCGGGGGGGTTGCGCCTTCGCGTCCTGCGTTGATTTGAATGTAGTAGGACTATGATTCAAATCAACGCAGGAGGCGCGACCGCCCGCTCCTATTCCTATTCCTATTCCTATTGCGCCTTCGCATCCTACGTTGATTTGAATGTAGTAGGACTGTGATTCAAATCAACGCAGGAGGCGCGACCGCCCGCTCCTATTCCTATTGCGCCTTCGCATCCTACGTTGATTTGAATGTAGTAGGACTGTGATTCAAATCAACGCAGGAGGCGCGACCGCCCGCTCCTATTCCTATTCCTATTCCTATTGCGCCTTCGCATCCTACGTTGATTTGAATGTAGTAGGACTGTGATTCAAATCAACCCAGGAGGCGCGGCCGCCCGCTCCTATTCCTCCCTTCCACCGGTACATGTACTAAGTCCCGTTCTTTACTAATAATTCCAGCTTATAAACGATGCATTCTATTTTTTGTGGACAACTGTATAAATTCATGTGAATTTGGAAAAGGGCGCCAGTTACTATTGTACATTATGGGGGCGTCGACTACCCTTCCTCCGGCCCTTTTTAAAACTGCAATCGTTCACATGGCGGCGATCGCGTACCGACGCAACGGGGAATCGTACCTGAGGCGAATGGGCGATGGCGAATTATATAAAAAAGCGATTTGTTAATTAAAGCTTGCGGGAATCACATCTTCATTCTCTCCAGATAAAATAATTGGACCTTCTCCAAACCAAAACGTGCCGTGCATTGATCGCGATGCGATGACTAATCGTAATATCTGTGACGTTTCGTAATTGACGAGGCCGACGTCAGTGCAAACAAACAAGTATATAGGAATACGAAATTGGTTATTTTTAGAAAAAATGAATCGAGTGGTCTACCCGCGCATGTCCACCCTGCCAAACAGAAAACGGGTGAGTGAGAGAAAAAGAGAGAAAGAGAGAGAGGGGGGACAATGCAGCAGCAGCTATACACTGTGCTCCACGCTCGCAGGTGTTTCGGCAACATGACTGTCTTTATTCGCCGCAAGGCAGCGAATGAGCAGATATGAGTGAAGCGCAGTGCGCTTAGCTTGTCAGTGTGTAAATATGCCGTGCAGGACGATGAGCGTCGTGTGAAAGTGTGCCCGTGTCATGAGATGAGTCACGATTTAAGCGCAAACCTCAGTATTATCAAATGGCAAATAACATTATAGTCGTTCCCGTTTACAAAGTGGTTTTGGACGTGTGTCTTCTACTGTGCGGTAAGGCGTGTTTACTTTTATTCAATGCGGCGAAGGTTATGTCATTCATACCTATACCTGTTCACTAGGTCAAAGAAAAATCAATTGTTTCTGCTGCGCTCTTTGACACTTTCTCAAATTCGCGCATCCCTTCACTTCAAACTCCGCCCACCACGCGTCCCGTTGATTTTAAAATTTTAAAACGAAAAAAAAAAACAATCGATGTTATTTTTGTTTTAGTAAATCACCTGCTTTACCTAAAGTTGCACTTGAAGCTACCCAAGTAACCAAAAATGCTTTATTAAATTCTCATAAATGTTTATACTGCAAGTATTTAAACCTTAAAGCTTTGTTATTCGGTTTTACATACATTTTTCGATGATAATAAAGCAATTAACGTCCAAAATGGGCACAAGTAATAAAGCAAAATAATGACATAGAAGTCTCTAAAAAGCAGCTTATAAAATAATGTCAGCTGTATAAACGTTTCTGGAAGTATTTAAATTCTATTTAATAAATGCGTTATGTTAATATTGTTCTTGTACAACTCTTGTAAAATAGGTTCATGGTAACTATTTTGTTGCCTAAGTAGTGTGGATTTCTTTTATACAAATTCTAAAAAAAAAAAATATTTCGCTGGATAACAGTTTATATGTATATTTGCTACTTTGAAGGTGTCCACTTTGTTTAGCATCTAGACAATTCATGCAGGAAAGTATTGTACTTGCAATAATAATAATAATAATTTAATAAAACATGTTATATTAAGGGATGGATTCCTTTATAAATTAGAAAAGAAAAACTGACGCACTTGAAACTACTCTCGCGGCTAAGTACTAATTTATTAAATTATCGTAAATCAAAAGGGGGGGCTTTTCTTTTGATGTTCCGAAAATAGCAGAGCCGCGGCTCGTGGGTGCATGGCTTGCACGCTCGCTTTCTATTTTTCTTTTTTTTTAATAACGCGATTGATTTTTTTATTTCAGTGGGTTTTCCGATCCTCTTCCTGTTCTTGTGGGCAGGCGCTTTCAATAGGGGCTTCTTCTGTGATGACGAGACCTTGCGGCATCCCTATCATGAGTCGACGGTGCCCAGTATTTATTTGTACATTTTTGGAATCGGGATGAACTGTTTCGTGGTAAGTGCTTTTGTATGTTGTAGGAGTATTTTTTTTTTTTGCAAAAGTGCAAAAATAATTTTTTTCCGAGTACTCGCTTGCGCGAAGTCACAACAAATGATTCATCATCATCCAACATAATTAATTTAAAAAAATAATAATTATAATAAAAAAGGAACGTCGTTGCATTCAAGTTTTAAATGCAAAATGTATTATTTTTAATGAAAAGGAAACAAACGAGTTTTACAAGTAGAATGTTGTGGACTCTGCAACAATTTTTATTAGCTCGGTGCTTCCCCCTAAGTTTTGAACAAATCAAATTAAATTAAACCTTCTGAAACTAGAGTGCATGTTTTTTTTTTATTTTCATTTTTTTATAATCTTTGCGATCGCGTTTTAAAATTCAATTAAATGGCCCGAAGTTAATGAGTAATGTAAATCCAAAAAAAAAAAAATTATGAAAAATAACAAACGTGACTCACAGGTTTTGAAACTCAATAAATAAAATTTTATGTTACTTTTATTTTATATTATATCTGATTTATGTAAATGCGTGTTTTTTCTTCTATGCCTCAATTTAATTTTTTCTTTTAATTAAAAACCGACCGTATTTCCTCTTTTCTCAATTCAATTCGATTTTATTTTATATTTGAATGATCAGTTTAATTTTCTTTGGTTTTTCTTTCTTAATTCGTTTTTCTTCTTTGTCTTAATTTAATATATATTTTTTTTTAATTACAAACCGACCGTATTTTCTCTTGTGCTCGATTCAATTTGACTTTATTTTATATTTGAATTATCAGTTTGATTTTTTGTTTTTTTTTTTCTTAATTCGTCAATATTCTTGATTCGATTTGACTCGCTTTTATAAATTTTTTATCTCATTTTTATCTCCGATCACCGATCGTCTTTTGTTTTCGTTTTTGTTCCCTTATTTGACTTTATTTTATAATCAATTGATCGACCTTTGTTTTTTTTTTCTTTTATTCGATTACATTTGATTATTTTTATTTTTATAATCAATTGATCAACGTTTGTTTTTTTTTCTTTTTAATCGATTACATTTGATTAGTTTTAATTTTTATTTATCATCAAATCAAATCATACTTTATTACACTTGGTGTCTGTTGCATCTGTTATTGTTTTTTCTTGTCATTTACTCCTCCGATCAATCGCCATTTTTGTTTTCTTTTTTGTTCGATTCTACTTTATTTTCCTTTTCCTTTAATATTTTTTTATTTTTCTTTAAAACGACAAAAAGAAAACCTAACTTTATCACCAGCTTTTATGTTCTTTTCCTCGTTTCACATTATTATAAACAATTGATCGACCTTTGATTTAAAATTTTAATCGATTTTTATTTTAGCTCAATTATTGTCATCACCGACGTGTTTTGTTTTAGTTTTTATTTCCTTACAGTTGACTTTATTTTATAATCCGTTGCTCCACCTTTGTTTTTTTTCTTTTCTTTTAATAATAATTTTAATTTTACTTTCATCTTCAACACCGATCGTCTTTTGTTTTCGTTTTTATTTCCTTATTCGGCTTTATTTTTTAGTTTTTTCTTTTAATCGATTACATATTTGTTTTGTTTCTGTTTATTTTTTCACTATCAGTTTTATCATCTGTTTCTTTTTCTTTTGTTTGTTTTTTTCTTTTTTCTCGTACTCGATATTTAATCCGGTCGATTGATCGCCATTTTTGTTTTTTCTCTTGTTCGATTTGTCTTTATTTTCCTTTTCCTTTAATATTTTATTATTATTATTATTATTTTAATACGACGGAAATCATAACTTTTTCACCATCTTTTATTTTCTTTTCCTCATTCGACGTTGTTTTATTTAATTTTTAATACATATAATTAATTGATCGACGTTTGTTTTTCTTTTAATCGATTTCGTTTGCGTTATTTCTTTTTTTTTAACTACCACTCGACCATCTTATTTTTTGTTTTTTTTTTCTTTTTTGTTCGATTTTATTTGCAATGGGTAAAGTATTTTTTGAACGATTTTTAATTATCAGTTGTTCGTCTTTAACTTTTTCTTTCTTTTGCTCGATTAAAATTTTTTTTTTATATAATTTAATTCCGTCGATTGATCTCCCTTTTTGTCTTTTTTTTCTGCATAAAATCCTTTTACTGTTATTATTATTATTATTACGTTTATTTAATGTTTTGCGAGGTTTTAATCAACAAGTGTTTCTGGGTCGAGATTAATAAATTTATAAATGCCTGACAATACAAACTAAATTAGCAATTAAATTTTTATGGCAGTTTATTTTTTATATTGCAAATTGTGCTGTTATTTATTCCTTTTTATTATTTAAACAACGCTCCTGAAATAACTTTAAAAAAAAGACTCACAAACCTCATTTATAGGATTTTGTTTTGCTTGTCGCGTACTCACACGATTTTCTTTCTATTCAAACACATACAGTGAAATCTGTGTAAGACGAACACTCTTTTCAACAGACGTTCCTCTTCTTCTTCTTGCTCTTCTTCTTCTTCTTATTTGTGGAAACCGATTATAAGCTAAGCATTATTTCCGTTTTTCTCCAAGCTGGACGCATCTTTTAATTGCAACGAACCATGTCTGCCTTAGAGGGGTTTCACTGTATGTATGTACATACAAACCATCCGTACAGTCATGCTTTTCAGTAATGTCGCCCCACAAGGAAGACGTCGGTCGTCCTAATGCATTTTAATCACTATAATATCTAGACAGAGCAAGCAGGTATACAAACACAAAATAAAAACCTGTTTACGTTCTAGATCCTTAGCGACTGCACATTACTAACCGTAAGTTAAAAACGTTTTATTGCAAATTGCTTAACTGTACAGGGGTACTATAAAACGAGCCAACTTTATACAACTTGTTTGTCGCACAGCTGTAGCTCGTATTTCCCCATGATTTTATTTTATTCATTCCTGTAACTGCACAACCGACCTTCGAATAAAATAATGCGCGCACGAATGTTTTCATTTTCTGCAACGATAAGTATTTTTTCCCCCTCAATCAACAAGAGCTGCAGGTCGTTAGGCAATATGCCTAATTAAAATTCCCCACGGCTATTATAGCTTTAAAGAATTAATCAGTGAAGAACGTATGTGCATTCCAGGTATTCCCTAATTAAGCTTTAGAAATTTGAACTAACTGTACACCATAAGTCAGTGAGTTTGGTTCTTGAAACCAAAATGAAAGTTAATTATAAGGTTTCAATGTGAAACGAGACATTTCCATTAGGTTCGGACGTTTTGTAAACTAAGTACGTGGTCAGGGTCAATTGTATTATTAATAAAGCGAGGATTAAATAGTACTCGCCTCGGTTTATTAGTGATTTCGCGTAAGTCACCCTTGCGCACGTTGCTGCGACGGGTACTATTTCGCCCTTGCTTTGGTTATTAATATTAAAATTTCGTCGGATATAAGTAAGGCGCGGGGTTGGTTATTTATCACGTAATTGATTACAAAGCGCGAGAGTTTAACTTCCCTTCTTATTGTCACATATACGGGGTGTATCGCTACATGCTGTTCCAACACAAACAAGAGGTTTTGTTTTTTTTTTTTTTTGTAGATAACAATCGATCCTCGAGTTCTGATTTCAAAAACGAGTTGCCTCTGATAAGTAAATACTTGATTCCGTACGTAGAAATTCTATTTATTATCGAATAGACGGAATCATGTAGCTGCGTGATGTGTGTCATTAATTAGCGTCGTGTCGTCCGATTTAGATAAATTGATTGATTTATATGATGCTGTAGGAATACACAGAGCTACATGAGCATGTCGATAACTTCCTAAAACTTGGTGACGCATTCCGAAAGTATTATGAATGTATTTAATTTATCGAGTAAACGGAAAATACCGCCAACAAACACTTCAAAAGGATCCAACAAAGTCACATTGTTATAGTAATTACTACAGCACACATTTCAAGTATGAAATTATTAGGTGACAGAAAATCGAAAAACCAGTAAGTAATATTTTATTTATTAAATAAATTCAATAGGGAATGTACTGGGAATATTTTTGCTTCGCGATAAAATTCACTTTATCACTTCGCCGTCTCCTGACTAAGAGGTTTTCCGGGTCAGATCAAATAAATAAGCGCAGCTCGAATCGATCGGTTTCTCGAAATTTAAGTGCGCGCCGCCTTTTGATGGAAAAAGAAGAGAACAGAAGGTCGAAACTGAAAGAACAAAAGAACCTGTTTTGCTTTTTTGATCTCTCGTGTTCCAGAAATCAGGATGCAGATTCTCTTTCGCCATTGTTAGTTGAACAAACTATCTTCTTCTTCCTCTTTCTTAAAACGAAACACAAAAAAAAATATTAAAGTAGGCAAACACAGTTAAAAGTTCAAGAAATTAAAAAAAAATGTAATTCGTAATTCCTTTTGCCTTATACATGAAACAATTGTCGAAGATGAACAAACTAACTTCGTCTCTCCGTGTTCTTTGTTGTTATAATGAAGAAAACGTTGTAGATATTCGCAGAAGAATTGATGAAGTTAAAGAGAACTGCTAAACAGGCCTTGTGATTCTTTTTGCCTTACTTGAAACAATTGTCGAAGATGAACAAACTATCTTCCTCTCTCCTTCTTCTTTGTCCTTATTAAAATTAAGAAAAATGGATTTTTCCCAACCAAAAAAATTGGCGAAGTCCAAGAGAACTGCAAAAGAATCGAAATTCCCCTCCTCCTCCTCTCTTCCCTATTTTTCAGATTTGGACATCCTCTTCAGGAGAAACGAACTTTCTTTTCCTTAAAGTGAAAAGAACGTATTGAACCAAACACTCACGAGTGAGTTCAAAGTGAAATTCGAAAAAGAAAACGCAATTCCGTGCTTCTCTTTTTGAAGGCATCGTTTTCTTCAAGACGAAGAAAAGTTGGTCACCTTAAAAGAATCGAAGGCTTCAAAAGGAAGCGTTCTTGCTCATCGTCTTCTAATCAGAAAATCGGTGCACGAAGATTAAAACAATGAAGGAAAGAACAAAGTAATCTTGAGACGATTGAAGAAACCGAAAAGATTTCTCCATTCTTGTGTTGTTAGGACATTGTATACTTTTTTTAAGTCGAAGTACTCCTTGAAGGCGTCATTTTCTTTAAATCGAAGAAAACCAAATCAACTAAACCATCTAAAAAGAAGTGAATGAATTCAAATCATCTCTGTTGTGATTAGTTTTTTTTTCTTTCACGAACTGACGTCCAATTCTTACCTTCTTCGTTTGATTCTTTACTTTTGCATTACGTTTATTCTCTTCTCTTGCTTTTTTCGGTTGTTTCATGTCAATGTGCAATCAGATCAAACCCATGAGGGACCAGTGTACGAATTTCTTCTTCCTTCATGCCTTCGAACTAATCGGAATCAAGCTCGAAACGGAACCAAATTTTCTTTAGCGCGAAGAAAATGTTGAGAGGACAGAAGAAACCAAGACGAATTCTTCTCTATTTGTGCTTGCACTTGCTGAACTTCAACTTCTAATTGTCTTTAAAAGGAAGCAAACCAAACCATTCCAAAAGGAGTGAGGAGGTTAAAGAATTATAAAAGGCATTTTGGGAGCAAGATCATAACAATGGCAAAAGAAAAAATGATGTGAATTTAAGAAAAGCAGGAAGAACGATAAAAATAACAGAAGTGGAGTAGCTACACAAGAAGACCGCACCAGAGGATGATCACAAGGAACCAGGGCGAGATATTGTAAAGGAGGCAACGCACCAGACAAAAGAACGAAGTGAATACCAGCAGGAAAGAGAAGAGGTAGACCAAAGTCGAGAAGAGAAGATGAAATAAGAGAAAGCTTAAGCGCTACAGGAGTGGAGAACGTGGAAAAAAAGTTGAAACAGGTAAAGATGTTGATGGCTTGGTACCAACAAGAAAGAGAAGAATAGGAAGGGATAGGCAAAACGTCAAGAAAGCAAGACAAAGTACCAGCAAGAAAGAGAAGAAGAGGAAGGGATAGGCAAAACGTCAAGAAGGCAAGACGAAGTACCAGCAAGAAAGAGAAGAAGAGGACGGGATAGGCAAAACGTTAAGAAGGTAAGACGAAGTTGATAACTTGGTACCACCAAGAAAGAGAAGAAGAGGAAGGGAATGACAATACGTCAAGAAGGCAAGACGAAGTTGATAACTTGGTACCAGCAAAAAAAGAGAAGAAGAAGAAGGGTTAGGCAAAAGGTCAAGAAGGCGAGATGAAATAATCGAAGACTTTAGAGCCACAGAAATTGGGAACGTGAAAGTAAAATTAAAATTGGAAATGATGGAACAAGGTAAGCTGAGAAATTGGATAAAATATAAATTGGGATTGAAAAGAGGAAATAGAAGAAGGTATTGTAAACGAGAGGGTAAGATGGGTAGGATAGCCAGATAAACGAAAGAACGAAATGGATAACTGCAGGAACGAGAAGAAGCAGGCCAAAGTCAAGAAGGCAAGATGAAGTAAGAGAAGAAACACAGGAAATAAGAACATGGAAGCAAAAGTTAAAACAGGTAATGATGGAACAAGATACGAATAAAGAACAAGATCAAATATGAATGGGGATTGAAATAAATATAGAGGAAGATGTTGTAAAAGATGGCTAGGGCGCAGGCAGCTAAAAGAACGAAGTGGAAACCAGCAAGCAAGAAAGAAAAGAAGAAAAGGGATAGGTCAAAGACGAGATCTTCATTTCAGGAAAACAATATTTTGTTTATTATTTACTTTCCAAAGTATAATTCACGTTTAGCATCGATTATCGAAGAATCCGGTTACTCTAACCATATACATATACAGTGTGTGTCGTTTTTAAAACCCGACATACCATCATCATCATTTAATAAACCTAATAGACGACATTTAGCTTGCATTATTCATACAGCTCATTATTCCTGTGAAGTGAAAGCTCCTACTTAGAAACGATTTGTCGTCCAACATAAAATTTGACATAATTATGAATTATTATCGAATTCTTTAAAGGCGCCACCGGATTGCATCAGGCCGAAAGGCCCTCTGGCTGGCTGGCTGCTTTGCATCGATTTGTAATTGTAATCGGGCGCCGTTTCGTTTTTGTTATTAATAATTAAACCGACTCACACACTCTGTCGACGGATAGTAGGCGATTCATCACGGTTGAACGACCGGAAGAGAAGCGAAAAGAAGAAGAAAAAAAAATCGGACGCGGTAATTTGCACCGCTGCATTGCAAGAAAAAAAAATGACGATTATAAAACCGCGTCGCTGTAGGTGGTATAATACGTTCCAAAAGGCAAAGCCAAGCCAAGAACGTGACGTGTTTACGCCGTCATTCCGACATTGCTGTTTTTAGAACGTGATTGCTCGGTTGGCTTTTTTTCTTCTTGCCGCAAAATCGCTTTAATTAGCTTTCGTTGTTGCCTTTGTGAGTGAGTCATTCGAAAGCTCAGGTAAATACCACCTTGCCAACTGCAGTTCCGTGGGCGTTATTAACACTAAACGAGGTCGTGATCAGCCTACTATCATCACAACAAGAGAAAACGTATTTTTCTTCTTTTTTTTTAGAGAGAGAGACAGAGGTTTTGTCAAGCCCATAAGTTATAAGTTGTGAGTCATTCTTTTCGGTTCGGAATTCAAAAGTGATCTGTGTATTTACGCCCTCAGTAGTTTCGATAGGATTAGACCTAACAAAAGATTGTGAATGGAAAGGGTAGATCAATAAATGCCCCTAAAATATGAACGAAAAGGAAAAAGATACTCCTTAAGGCGCAAGATTGGTGCTTTAATACTTTTGGAAGGCATTGTACGTACAAATGTTAATAAAGATCTCCTGGGCTGCGTTCAGAAAGTTTGTCTTCGGCACAGTTAGAGTAGAATCAGGTTGCAAGGTGCATGTAATGACTGGGACTTACTTCTTTAAGTCTGAATTTGAGTTGCTCACTGAAGGTTTAAATGATGTTTAACGTTAACTAAAGTTCTATTCTTTATTTGGTTGTTCAGACAGTGATTAAGATGTAAAACGTGGTTTAACTATGAAAGAAAACTGCAGTTTCATACTTAACTAGCAGTTAATAAATTGCTGGTTTAATTGGACACTGAGCAACTCAACCCGAGAGTTTTAAAGTTAACTTTGAGCTAACTCTGTGTATTTTGTGAACGAGGCACGAGCAAATTGAGCTTCTAAAAGCCACTGGCAATCGAAAAAAAGAGCGTTTTCATTTGCTTCTTGTTAATAACTAGTGAACGGAATTATATATTTTGTTCGATTAAATACAAACGAGGCGGCAAACGTGTAACACTGCAGCGACACATTCTCTTTGCCGGCTCGTTCGAAATAAACTCGAACAAAATATATAATTCCGTCCTGTATTAATAACGAACGCGACATTTTCTTTTTTTTTCGTTTATTATAATTGCATCTGCGTCACTTTTATCATTTCATTACGAAACGAACGCGTAAGTTAAGGCTCGACGTTAAAATTCCCTTTGCCTCCTGGCCGGGGCAAAACGAAAAAGAAAGAAGAAAAAGAAAGCGAAACGCAGGAAGTTTAGCTCATGGCCGCAATTATTTATAATTTAAGGCCGGCTTGAAGTGAAGCTTCCTTCCATTTTCAGATTCCACGAAGCACGTCCACAATTATCACCGAGCCTATTCGTCAAGTCGGACGGATTATTTATGAAGTAGTTTAATTACGCTTCTGGGTATTTATAAGGCGGCGTATTTTTATTTCGTAGTCTAAAAGCCAAAAAGAAAAAGAAGAGAAAGAAAAGTTTCCGGTGTATACGTGTGTGTGTATGTGTGTGTATGTATGTGTAAAGTGATGCTCGAATAAAATGGTGATGATACTGATGTATGGGTACATACATAGTAAACTCGACCCTTGTGTGGGTACATACATAATATAAACTCGCCCCTTGTGTGGGTTGCCACCCGTCCTCGTTTTCACAAAAAGTCCTCGCGTCCTCCTGCTAAAGCAAAATTCCTCGCGAAAGAAAAATTTGGTACAATAGTTGGTAGTTCTTAGAGGCAAATGGCAGCACTGCGTTTTGAGATGTCTGTTATAGTTACTTTGTTCAGTGTGGTATGCCTGGTTTGGGTGGTCACTGGTCATTCGTTAATATCCGTGTGTTCTTAAATTCTGTAGTAAGTGATAAGTTTCTGCAATTTCCTTTGTTAATAATGTTATTAAAATAAACTTGTTATAGTAATGGCTACACCGCCAAAGAGATGTAAGCGTATTACAAAATTTAACAACGATTGGTTATCTGCGAAAACTTGGTTTAGAAAAATATCTACAACGAAAGGTTATTGTACGTTATGTAGAACCGAAATTTTGGTATCTAACAAAGGAGTACGTGCACTTAATGACCACGAATCAAGTGCTAATCATCAGAAAAATGTTACTGCCGTTGGTTGTAGTAAGGTACTCTTGAATTTTTTCGATAAAGAGGATACTGTAGAGGAAGATATGACAACTGCTGCGGAAGTTGCTCACATTTTTCATTGCATTAAGCATAACCAATCCTACAGTGCATTGGATTGCTGCCTTAAATTAATGAAAAAGACGCATTCTGATTCAAAATATGGTGAAAAAATTCATTGTGGTCGAACCAAAGCGGAGGCTATTGTACAACAAGTTTTAGCACCAAGAGAACTAGAAAAAATTTTACTTGTTATACACTCAAACAATTTATGTTATTCAGTGCAAACTGATGCATCAAATCATTTAAACAGAAAGTTTTTTCCGTTGGTGTTACAGTACTACACAATTGAAAACGGTATAGAAAATAAATTGGTAGATTTTTTTGAACAACCTGATGAAACAGCAGAAGGTACGTTTCAAGCTGTAAAAGAATCAATGAATAAGTTAGGTCTGCCTCTGAAAAAACTCTGTAGTTTTAGTGCAGATAATACAAACTCTAATTTTGGAAATGGAAATTCTGTATACGTTAAACTTAAGAATGAAAATAGTAATATTTTGAAGGCAAACTGCTACGCTCACACTTTACATAATTGTTTAAAGCACGCATTAGATTGTCTTTCAGCGGATATTAATAACATAGTAACAAAGATATATCACTTTTTTGCAAAATCTGCAAAACTCAGAGAAAATCTAAAATCATTTTATGTTTTCTGTGATATAGAATTTAGAGAAATAATAAAACATTGTCCCACCAGATGGTTGTCCATTTTACCAGCTATAGACAGAATTTTGATGTCTTGGTTACCATTAAAGGAATATTTTGAGGATTTATCTAAAAAAAAATGAGTTGCCAAAATTATACATTGAAGTATTTCGTATAAAAGATCATAAGCTTAATGACGTAATTGAAATATATTTGTTATTTGTTCAGCATTTCTCTAATATATTCCACCATACTATTAAAACGCTAGAATCCAATAACAACTATTCTAGAACTTTTCAAAATTTTGTCAGATTTTATGAAGCAACTTGAACATCGAAAAAATCAACACTTTTATGGAAATGAAGTATGGAAAAAATTTTCATCCCTGCAAGATACTTTTTTAAAGGATAGCATTGTTGCTGAATTTAATGAATTTGTTAATGTTGCATTGAGTTATATAAAACAGAGAATTGAAGATAATATAACTTTAGACTTTTTAAAAAAATTACATATATTTAGTCTAGAAAATATTTTCCCCAGTTTTAGCGATATTGTTGATACAATTGAATCCTTAAATTTAAACAACGACGACGGTTTGGGCATTAATTTTGATACATTATTCAATGAAGTAATATCTGCAAGTGAAATATACAAAACTGTATGTGACTTACCTGATTTTAAAAAACTCTCTTGCGCAGGGAAATGGTGCAATATTTTAAGATCAGGGGTATTCCCTAATTTATATAAATTTATATCATTTTTTTTTAAGTATACCAAGTAGTTCGGCTTTTTCAGAACGGGTATTTAGCGTGATGAACATTAAGTGGAGGGATGAAAGAAACAGAGCTCTTCCTGAACTAATTAGAGCAGAACTGTTGGTTTATTTTAATAATAAGCTAACATGTTCAGAATTTTTTCAGACAATAAAAGGTGATAGACAATTACCAAACTGTGCAAAGGGAAATCAAAAATATATCTTTAAAATTCCAAAGTAATGTAAACGTTAAAATTATATTGTTTCTTTTATTGTTACTTTTGTTACTAAAGTAGTTTTATTTTTTATTTAAAAGTGTTATCTCTTTTTAATATAAACATATTTTGTATGTTATGTAAATGGGTATTCTATGTTCAAGCCCACGTTCAAGTGTTGTTGATGAATAAAATTTTGTGAAATTCAAATGTGTTTACGTTGAACATAATACATTTAAATGTGTCCTCGTCGAACATTTTTAAAAGGTGGCAACCCTAGTGCACACGCAGTATACTCGACTCTTGTACTCTTGTACTCGTACAATATAATATACCTACCAGTTGAGATCATGCAGGAGTAAGTGAGATGTTTATTAATTTATTAATAGAGTTGGGAAGGTCATATTGTCATAACTATTCTTACATACATCCCTTAAGCGTGAGGAATTTCAAATTGCCTTCGTTTTTGTGCTAAAAGCGAGCCTCCGAGCTTCGCGTTCTTTATATACACACGTACTTAACATACAACGCGCGCTGAAAATGAACCTGAAACACAATATGTCATGTCGAATTTTGTTCTTCTTCTTTTTTTGCTCGCCGGCATGTCTGCAACAATTTCTTCAGCGATTCGTATTTCACGTCTCGACGCCGGCTCGGTCGGTTTCACACCGGGCACCCTTTTATTACATTCGCGTGTTAATAACCTCCAGTTTTGATTTACGGTGGTGGCTAAACGGGGGGCGTGATGAAAAACTTATATAGTTTTGAAATTTATGGTCGCGGAGCGCGCCGTTTGAACGGTTCTATTTCTGGAGTATCACACGCTCGAAATAACGAAGGCACAAGGCAGATGAATGTTGTTCCTCGAGTAAATATGCCTAAGAGATTTTGATACTGATACTGTTTTGTAATAATAATAATAATAAACATCACATCTGAAGAGATTCAAGAGATACACCTTGAAGAAGGAAGAACTCGTTAACGAAAGCACATAGGAACTTTCATCATTCTTTCGTTTCGATTTCTTTCGGCTTCCTGCACCGAATCTCAAAAAGGACGGGCGTCACTCTTGAGACACCCTGTATACAGAGAATGTGTCATTGTCGAAGTACTTCCAACGGTTAATCGCTTTGTACATCACGCTCTCGTTTCATTATCTTATCTATTGACATATATACCTACTATTAAAGTGTCTTTATCTCCCTTCGGACAACGAAATAATTTGAAACTAAACTCGATGAAGAGGTTAAAGGAAATTTAAACTTGATTATCACATTGATAGGTAATCAAATGAGAGAAGAGGTAGAGATAAATTTTACAACGGAACGAATCAATTTCGAACGAGCAGATTGGAAGCTTTGCTAAAATTATTCGTTTGCATACGTTCTTGTTTAAACGACAGTGTACTTTGAAAAAATCACTCTGTATACGTATTTTTGATTAGTCGCAATGTACAGGGTCTTCACAATTGATTGTATCCCACGTGACCAAATTCCGCCTTTTAAATTGATTCAAACGATTGGGAAATCTGCGGATCATTAAATTACTTCCTCGGTTACTTACTTACTTAATTAATTTTTTTCTCTTAACAATGGCGTCTTAGGCGTTCGATCTAACCATGAGGAATGTCGTTTGGTACGTACGTCGTAGGTCACGTGGGATACAGGATTAAATGAAAACGCTCGATGAAATTGCTTCGCTCTTACTTTAACATAACATAACACTCACATAATAACGAAAAAGGCGCATCCAAAAGCGCAAAGATGTTTTTCGAATGGGTACAAACAAAATCGTGCAATGAAACATTCAAGGATTATTGCCGATTACAATGTTCAAGGCCGCATTGCCTATAATTTAAAGCTGAATTGTTTAAGGCTATCTCGTTTAAAGCCAATGCTTCTCAGGCCCGAATTCGTAATCGAACTAAAGGAGACTTCAAAATTAAAGTCACAGTCATATGGTAAAAGAACGCGAAAACATAGTTGTTTATAAAACATCAGAAATTGACTTTTAATTTAAAGCATCATCGTTTAGCTCGATTATAAAATCGGCCCTAAGATTAATAAACGATAAAGAACTCTCTATCCGAATGCTTGTATTCTCGTTGATGGTTGATCTGAAGAAGATCTTCATTAAAGTCAGCTGTCGCTTATCAAATGTGTCGATCAACTGTGTTGATCAGTTCGCGTTTGCATTACGCTTTCGAATAATTTATATTTAGCTGATTGGTTAACCAAAATCGCTCTCTGTTACTGAAAAGTAAAAAAAAGCGTTTAATTCGTACTTTTGACGTGACAAGGATGCATTCTGTAAGTAAGTATGATAAGGCCAAGTCAATGGTTAGATTAAATCGTTTGGCCAATCGGAGGTTGAGAAAAGAAGTCGCGTCAATTTAATCTGACTTAAAGTTCAAGTTGACCGCGCACTTAACGCAGCCTGCGATTTGTTCAAATTAATTTATAGGTTGCGTTAAGTGATTGCGCAAACTCTTCTTGGATGACTGTCTGTCTTATAGAGATGAGGGATGAATCTGGAGGTTGCAGTCTTCGCAAACACGTACCTGACTGGTTGATGGTGTGGTTCACCTGACGACAACAATAGAGCGCTGGGCGAATGCGTGTGTGTACGATAAGCCTGACTACAAAAACAGAGGGAAGGTGGCAAGAACCCTAGTTCTTATTTATCTCCCTTATAAGTTTTTTTTTATTTAAAAAAAACTGTCGTTTATAATTAATTAAATTTTTTGACTTTTTTGTTTGTTTCTGCGTTATTTTATTTGAAATTGTTCTTATACTCCGTTACAGTTTTTAAATCTAGATTTTTTCGCGTCGTATTCTTCGTTTCATTTAAAATCGAGCTATTTTTTTTTATTTATTTATTCTTTTATTAATTATTAAAGTACGGTCGACGAACGTGTCATTTTATTTTCTGTAATAAACTGCGACATCATTATCGATAAGATATCATTAAATTCTACGTGTGGAAATCAGCAGAGGACGTAAAAAAAACTCTTGACGCATTAATTCAAACAAGTGATGATAAAGAAAAATTTGCACGAATAGAACGACAGCGATTCAGATAAACGATAAGCGAATATTTGTAACATTTTTTTTTTAAATTTTACTGTCGAAATAATATTTTTCTCTAAGAGTCCTTCGGCGTTTGTTCGCTTTCCTTTATTTATAAAACAGAGAACAAGAAATACGCCGTTTAAATACACAAAAAAAATGAGTACAGTAAAACCCCGTTATTACTTAGGTTATGCGAGAGCATCTGATCATTGAGCTTCTACTATATTATATTCGGCGAACGCCAAGGAATTTTTTTGAGGTTGGTTGAGGTGCACAGAATAGGGAAGTCAAACGAATTTGAAGACTTCCTTGGTGAAATTGAATGAGATTGAAGAATTAAGAAAGGGGAGAACTAATAAAAGGCTAATAAGAAAGGCCCTCCGAACATCAAAGCAGCAGCAGATCCAACGTAATAAGGACATGAAGCATTTGTTCAGCACACCCTTAAACAATGAAGAAGACCATTCGATTGGTACGTAAAGAGAAAATAAGAACAGACAAATCCGAGGCTTATTAACACTTGAGGAGAAATCGTGGGGAGTGAAGGTACGAAATAAACTTAAAATAAAACAAACGTTAATTAATGAAATAAAACAATTATGAAGATGAAAGGGGATTTGTAGTAAATTGAAGAAGGGAAAAATTATGGTGGTGGTCTGAACACCTTTGAAACCACCCTCCAGTGTAAGCCGCGTTGACGCAACGTTGGCGCGATGCGCAGACGGTTTACCATCACCTCAGCTTAGTTTAGAGGAACGTCAAGGCAATTTTTTTTATACATCCCCCTGACAGTGGTAGTGGTAGTGATTTTAGCATTTAATGAAGTGAAGGTATGGAAGAACCGAATCCAATTAAGGAAGAGAATTCAAAGGAAACTCAAATGGATCTAAGACTAAGAACAAAGGAAGTTAAAAAAAAAATTCATCGCCCAATTAACAATTGCGTAGTTACACGTTATTACCATAATTATCACAGCTTTCAGTGACGGTATTTACGGTTATGGTTTTCATTAATTTTTATGACGATTTTTAATTTTAATGTCCGATTTAACTTCTCGTTTTTATCCTACGGCGGCTGAGTGGATCATGAATGAAATCCTGCATCATCTAAAGTGCTCGGAACGATTTTATTAATAAATTGTGTGTACCCCTATCAGACAGGAATGACCTCCGAGGCCAGAGATCAATAACTGAATTTAAAGAAGAAGCGAAAGTATAACGAGAGATACAATCTTGAAGCGCGACAATGAACTGCTGCTGCAATTATCAGATGTATGATTTATTACTGGAGCCATACAACAGAGAGTTCTTCGTTCTCTCCTTGTATAGTCAGTCAGTCGAGCGTGGATGTATTATACCGAGCGTTTTATACATCTTAGTCACGAAGTTGGTAATGAATCGTCGTTAATTATGATGCAATCGAAACAGCTAAAAAAAAAAAAAAATGAAAATTCGTTTATTTAGTTGTTTATTATGTATTCCCATTTAAATTAAATTGAAACTTGGAAGCAACAGGCCGACCTCCTTCAATTCAAATTTATTTATGGCTAAAAATGTTGTTTGTGTTTACTGTATAGTATACGAGTGATGATACTCTGACTCATCCATTCTTATTAAATTCGGCCTTCTTAGATTAAGTTTCACGGGCCAAAGTTTATTGAACTGCGTTTAAAAAAAAAAAAAAACGATTTCGAAATGCTATACTCTTGATACAAAATACTTTCCGGAATGTCAATTACGCAAGTGTTTATTTATTTATTTATTTATTTAACGAATGCGAATCTGCACAGGAACTGATTGCAGATATAAGTTAGGCCGGACTTTTTTTTTTGCTTGATCATAATCAAGGACGCGCAGGTGTGTGCACGGCCTTACAAGGGAAAATGAGTTCATTAATCTAATGCACGGTTCTATAAATCTCTCGGCGTGCAACTAATAATTTATTTAAATCCATCGGGCGATGACGCAAATGATCTGCGATTTCTTTAATTCGAAATTATCGATCGGCGTCTTAAAATAGGGAAGTGATGCATCGGAGCGTGATTCCTAAAATCACTTCTTCTTCATCATCATCGTAATGTCGTTAAGATTATGATTCGATGCAATTATTGCATACGAAAAATTTCCGCCTGCCTCTTCAACGATAAATGGCTGCCATTACCGTCCGTAATCACTTCTATTTAGACTTCATTACACTTGTTAGTCAGACAATAAGGAGGTGATCCAAACCGGTCCGTAAATAGGTGTCGCCTGAGCTTGCGCTATAAAATAAATTGCGTGTTTCGAAAGTGACGCCACTGTGGTTAATTTGAATACATTCGTACGTGTTCCCAGAAACTAAAGTCTTATTTGTTATCTGCACGGATTTGGTAGGCATCTACGTGTTTGCTTGTGGCAAACATTTGAACAAAACCGTGCAAGATGGCAAACAATATCGAAATGTTTTCAAACAAAACCGATGTTTGCCCGACAAATATTTTACGAGATTTTTTTTCCTTTTACTGTGCGCATTGTTTTGGATTTTCTACGGTCAATAAAAGGACTGGACTTCTTCAAATCAATAATAACCCACGCGGGAGGCAGACGACGTCAATATTAGAAGAGGAGCGGAGTTTGGGGTTTGTTTCGTTTGAACAGCTCTTACACAGCGGCGTAGCAATAGGGGTCGCAGGGGCTGCGAAGCTCAGGAATTATCACAGGCACCTGCCCGGACCCAAGAAACTAAAATTTCTGTTAACAAACAAAATATTCTCGCGTAACTTTGATGCGCACGAAGGTCGTCTAAGATATAACGAAAAGGAGAGGTCCCAATGTGGAACCCTGCGGTTTCGGAGTGACCAATTAAAATAGTTGGTACGATGGACTCCCACCAAATCAGAACAAGAAAAGAACACGTAGTAAAAATTGTACTGAGCGACCTGTCCAAAAAGCTCAAATATTAAAACGCCCGTCAAGAGCTTTCAGAACTCGATATACGGGATGTTTTAAATTTCCGTCAGCGGCTCATATCTTTGTAAGGAAGCGAGATATTGAAATACTGTTAACGGCATCAACTTTTCTTGCAAATCTCGAACTCAAAATCGCTTGGCAGATCCGACATTTTTAATTTAGCACAAAAAATTATTAGGTGAAGCATGTCACTTCTCAGGTTATCGAAATATAAAAACCAAACTACATACACTTATTTTGATTTAGTTTACAGGCGTTACAATACAACAAACATTTCACGCTTTACTATTTACTTACCCAAGCTATTTCTGTGTTTATTTTCCGACACAGACAGCTGCTCGTTTTTTTTGTTACGTTTCAAATCCCTTCCTCGGCTTCACGAAACCCATTTTTTTACCTCTGAAGAGGGCGGGGCGAGCACCTGCAACTTTACACCCCTAGACTGTCGCCAACCTCATTACCCTTTCCTTTCTTCCTCATTATTCTATTGCATCATTTAGGTCTGCTCGTAAGCTTGTCCGCAGACTTGTTTGTTACTGGAAACTGCGGCAATTCATGCGTACGGTGTAAGTAATCTGGTGTAAACACGCACACATGTACGTACGTTACGAATTTCAGCGAAGAAAGAGCTTCCTGTGAGAAGATAGAAATTGTTATCGCGCCCAATTTCGACACAGTTATTCCTTTATACGTTCGATAGCCGAGAGATAAATGGCGCGTCTAAGGAAATCGAAAAAGGAAAAAGATTAAAAGCTCATTCATTATAATATCATGTGACGTGGCAATCATGTTTGTAGACGGCTTTAACTTACCTAACACTGCAAAAAAAAACGTATTTGGACTTCAACCGTTAATTGGCTTCTTCTGTGTGCTGTTGGATTATTCCATTCTTTCCACAACGAGGGAATGAGGGGAACTATTAATTCTTCTTTCCTTTCTGGGAGAGTTCTTTTTAGTCAATCCAACTTTCATCGGTAATAAGTATTGAAAAATTGAAAGAATTGAAAAATGCAACTTCTTCATCCGTCTTCTGTACTTCTATGTAATCTGACATCCTTTTCTTATTCTCTGAAAGTCGTTTCAACAATTTAATTGGTTTCCTTTTTGCTTTCTCGTTTATCTTTGAATTCCCTTCATCCCTTCTGATTGTAATCTGACGTCCTTATCTCATTCTGTAGAAGTCGTTCCAATAGTATAATCGGTTTCCTCGTCTCTTCCTCTTGCGTCTTTGGTTTTTCAAGTTCTCTTCATCCCTTCTGACTTGGTGGACCATGGTGTCTGGCCTTTTATATCCTCATCGTTTTTTTTTCTTCTTTTTTTATTCAAGCCATCGCATCGATCAAAGCTCCCTTCTAACGAAAAAGTTCCAACGATGATGTGATGATCCCAGCCTCTTTTCTAATCAGGCATTTTAATAGTTGGTTTCCTCTTTTCTTCCCCTTTCGCTTTGACTTTGGCCTTTTCCAGATCTCTTTATAATTATCGGTCCCTTTGATTTCCGTGGTGTCTGGTCTTTTATAGTTTCGCCTTTTCTTATTTCATTCTCTCAAAGTCGTTCCAATAGTATAGTCGGTTTCCTTGTCTCTTCCTCTTGCGTCTTTGTTTTTTCAAGTTCTCTTCATCCCTTCTGACTTCCATGGTGTCTGGCCTTTCATATCCTCATCGTTTTTTTTTTCTTTTTTTATTCAAGCCATCGCATCGATCAAAGCTCCCTTTTAACAAAAAGGTTCCAACGATGATGTGATGATCCCAGCCTCTTTTCTAATCAGGCATGTTAATAGTTGGTTTCCTCTTTTCTTTCCCTTTCGCTTTGCCTTTGGCCTTTTCCAGATCTCTTTATAATTATCGGTTCCTTTGATTTCCGTGGTGTCTGGTCTTTTATAGTTTCGCCTTTTCTTATTTCATTCTTTCAAAGTCGTTCCAATAGTATAGTCGGTTTCCTTGTCTCTTCCTCTTGCGTCTTTGTTTTTTCAAGTTCTCTTCACCCCTTCTGACTTCCATGGTGTCTGGCCTTTTATATCCTCATCGTTTTTTTTTCTTTTTTTATTCAAGCAATCGCATCGATCAAAGCTCCCTTCTAACGAAAAAGTTCCAACGATGATGTGATGATCCCAGCCTCTTTTCTAATCAGGCATGTTAATAGTTGGTTTCCTCTTTTCTTCCCATTTCGCTTTGACTTTGGCCTTTTCCAGATCTCTTTATAATTATCGGCCCTTCTGATTTCCTTGGTGTCTGGTCTTTTATTATAGTTTCGCCTTTTCTTTATTTTTCTTTCTTCAACAGATCATCGACCAAAGCTCCTTCTGCTTTATGAATTTCTCAAAAAATTCTTAATAACCTCTTTTTCTCCGAATTTTCCTCATCTACTCTCATACCGCACGTATTTTCCTCGTTTTCTGAAAGCCATCGTTCAATCCCTTGTAGCAGGGCAGTTCTTTTAACTCTCTTCCTGTTTCTCCTTTTGCTTTTTCCAGCTTTCTTCATAGCCGGTGGCCCTCCTAACATCCATCGTGTCTTCTGCCCTTTCGTATCTTTGCTGTTTCCTTCGGTTTTTCTCTCTTCTTCCTCTGGCCATAGATCAGAGCTCTTTTCTTCTTTGTAAATCTCTCAAATGCACCTCACAAAATGCGTTCTTAATTTCGATTTCTTTGCGTTATCCACTCCTACTTTCCTCGTTCCCTAAAACTGGTTTCTTCCTCTCTTCTTACCTTTTTTTTGTTCCTTTTATTCTTTTCCCATCCTCTTCTTATTATTCGTTCCTCGTTCTTTAAAATTGGTTTCTTCTTCTCTTCTTATCTCTTTTTTTGCACTTCGTTTGTTCCTTTTATTCTTTTTCCGTTGTCTTCTTATTATTCGGTCTTTGTATACCTACATATATTTTTTTAAGGTCAACGTTTTTCGAATACTTTTCTTCATTATCGCCGTGTTAATTGATGATAAGACAAGAAAGGAACGTAGTAATACCTCTAATCGAATTAGTTCGGTTCAAGTAGTTAAAAATTTTACTGGCAATAACAAGTCAAATGAAGGAGAAAACGTTATTATACGCCGTCATTTATGCGAGATATGTACGCGTTATAAGCGAAAAAATCGGTTATCTCCTACAATGTTATATTAATTGTAATGCTATCAACAATAATAAACGTTTCAGTGTGCGCTTCTTTTAAAATCATCTACTGGAATGCTGCGGGTTCTAAAATTTTCGAGCGCATTTCCAGTAAATTACATCACAAAATTTTTATTGCATTGTAGTTACAAGAAATGGTCTAAATTGGTTTTCGAAAATTACCCCAAATTGCCCCGAAAATATTTACCAACATGAATTTATTATTATTTAGTATTGCGGCAATTAACAAACATTTCTCATCCAAAAAAAAAAAATATATACATCCGAACCACGATGTGATGGAATAAGCAAATAGTAAACACCTTGGTAAACGTCTTTAAAACTGGGACTGTTTATTAAAGTGGTACAAGAGCGATGGCTCTAATCTAATTGTTCGCTTATAAATAAACAAACAGGTGTTGATAACAACAGTCAGCAAACGTCACCGTCGTTTGCGAAATGTCGAAACAATCGTGAAAGATTGTTTCAGGAGAAGATAAATAAAAACTTACGTAACACCGCGAGTTGATTTACGATGAACTATCTGATGCAAGGCTCAACATTTAAGGTGCTGTTAAAAAGTTTTCATTCGTCCCTGCTTTCCTGAAATTCTTTGAATCTCGGAAGCGTGGGGGCAAGTAAAGCGATTCCAACATGATTTGGATTTCCTTTTCCCGATCCAACCTGCACTGATGATGACGAGTGATCTAATTGTTGTATACTCTTTTCCTAATAAATTGGTTCAATTCCCCCACAAAAAAGAACTTTAATACCTATCTTTGAAATGCTTTGCAGACGTAATATTCCTTTATATTTCAATATACTGATGAGAATACTTAAGAAGTGCATTCCAAATAGGTGCCTTCTCATATTTTCCGTTTCCGTGCATCTAAGTTATTAGGTGCAGAGCAATAATCAGGCTTGCTCGATCGATCTCTGTTCGGGAAGGAATGTACAGCGCGAAACGAGATTATACATCACGTCTGCAATTTAAAATCCATAAATTAGAGGCTCTAATGAGATGAAACGAACTTGTGCAGTCACGTGCAAAATTACAAATCCCGATACACTCAGATACATCGAGCTTGCCAATCAAATGATTACGAGGCCGATTCGATTCGTACCCTTCCACGTGTACAGGTGTTCAAGCTGACATTACATGGCAAACGTGAATGAAACGTGTATACGTCGCTTCCTTCCATCAATAATATTTGACTGACTCTTAAATTTGAACCTCCCGTCGAGTACATGCCTTGTTTACATTGCCATTGCGTTCCCATCTAATGCCCAACTAATACACCTAACATTTAAACGCCGCCGTGTCGTTATAACAACGGCGGTATTGATAGCATGTGTAAAATTACAAATCCTGATACACTCAGATACATCGAGCTTGCCAAACGAATGACTGCCAAATTGATTCGATTCATACCCTTCATACCCTTCTGCTTGTACAGGTGTTCAAGCTGAACTTACGTGGTAAACGTGAACCAAACGTGTATACGTGGCTTGTTTCCATCAATAATATTCGAATGACGTTTAAATTTCAACCTCCTGTCGAGTACATGCCTTGTTTACATTGCCATTGCGTTCCCATCTAATGCCCAACTAATACAACATTTAAACGCCGGCCGTCTCATTATTACGAGCGCGGCGGTATTCACAGCTTGACTTCCACATTGTGATGTTTAAAACATATTATTAAGGCCGCGTACTCATCTATTTTAAAAAAAAAAAAGTTAAAGGTAGGTTTCACTTGCTTCATACGTACATAGTAAGAGAGAGTCTGCCCACGCTCGGCGGTAATATACCCATTACTAGTCATCACGCTAATGGAATAAATTTACCATCTAACGTCCCTTTATTGTTACCATCGCATCGGGCGTATAAATTCTTCGTTCCTCGCAACGTCCGAGGAGATCTAAAAAACGAAGTACCTACCCAGCGGAGAAAAAGGGTACCCCCACGAACCGGTTCCGAAACGTTGCATGCAAATCTGGCCGGCGCATAATGATAGGATGAGGATGGTTCGTTCGGCTATATGCAAATACGGTCTGTCATTCGTTCCTGGTTTATGTTGTTTTAATCTCTGTAATTATCCCGCGTGTATATACTACGGAGCTCGTCTGCCAGTATTTATATATGAAATTATTAATAATCGCCGAGATGGTAGGTAGATGATAAGATTGGCGGCTTTTATTATCGGCCGTAAATAATATGGCCGCGCTTATCTAAATAAACTTGAAAGCTTAATTGCAGGAGGCGGCCCCGTGTGCTTTTATTTTATTTTTATTTTTTTTTAATGGTTTTGGGGAGAGGGATTTAAATAAATCAGTGACGTGGTGTTTGATGGAAGGACAAAACTAAATTATCGCGACTGTGTTTGTACTTTAGTAGCTTTAATAAATTACCGACCTGAGTAGCAACAAGATTTGTGCTGTGGAAAGACAGCCAGCAGCTTCGGTCGCTTAAATACGAAAATGAATGAGCGCCGCCCAATCTTAACCGGAGATGGGAAGGGATTAAAGGAAATGATTCGATTAACGTGCGAAGGGAATCGCGACAGCGTCAAGGACCAACAGAATCAAAGCTGACGTAAGGAAAACCAACGGGAGGAAAGGTCAAATGTGAACGCAATTTAATCTTTCCATTGTAATCCATCGAATTGGATATAGCGACAAAATGTGGAATGTAATCAAACTAATAAGCAGAGACACAATTATTCTGCAGGTGGGCGCTTAAAGAGGAAATAAATTTCTGGCTTGCGTAAACAAAGACATTTACGACTTGGCGGTCACCTTTGATCACGCATCACCGCACGCGTTGTTTTAGGGTAAGCGACGTGCCTTGTAGCCATTTAAGTGCAATTCGCCACTACAACAAGACGAGGCGGTAAGTGTATCACAAAGGAGGTGTGCGCACGACAAGAGGAGGCGGTAAGTGGATCACAAAGGAAGTGTGCGCACGACAAGAGGAGGCGGTAAGTGGATCACAAAGGAGGTGTGCGCACGACAAGAAGAGGCGGCAAGTGGATCACAAAGGAGGTGTGCGTTTATTTTTGCAACGAAGCAAGCGTTTCCGATTGATGACGTCAAGTTGATATTTTTCGGCATTTCTTTGATTTCCATGCAACAAGAAAATATATGAACAGCGTCAGTTTAAAAGTGAAACGGAGAAGAATGCGCGAGATATAATTCGCGACTTTGCACTTCTCGAGGATGATTTGCACATGATATACAAGGTGACTCCTGGCAGATATAGTTTATATTGAGTGTTAATCAAAGACTCTTTCAAATAGCAAGTTCAGGATGTATATATTTACATACGAGGTGTGCTTTTTAAGCCTGCACGTGTACAATGGTGACCATCTAAAACGGTACTTTCGCCTGCAAACCGCGTCTTTGTGAACATTTTGAAAAAGTAAATCATTTAAAGTTTCTTTGCGGAGGGTAAGCATGTTCGTCTGTCTCTGCTTTGATTCTTCATTATAACAAGAAGACGATGATGTGCGAGACGGAGCACCAGACAGGCCGGCCCGTCAAACTGATTAGATAAAAATGCACTCGAGTCACTCGACCTCGGACTACTTTTCTTCCGAATTTTGTTATCGCTGACCCACCACGAAACCCACAGCTCCACGATTAATATAAAAAGAAAATAAAATAAAATACACTAAACAGTAAACACACGAGTTTGTTGTTTTTTTATTTTTATTTTTTTTGTACGGGAAATGAAGTTATCCATTATTGTTTCTTTTTCTTTAGAGTTTCAGTATACTTTTGCAAAATCGGTGATCCATACTGAATTCGATTTGGTTTTAAAATCTAAAGGCGTCGCGTCATTCACGTGTATCAACCATTCCTTGAATAACGTGACTAGAGAAGAATTCCTTATCGAGGTGGAATTTACAGAAATAGAAATCGACCTTCCAACTATTCCTAAAATTCTTTTGATGGTATGCAAGTACGTCGAGCTTTAATAAAATAATCTAAATGCGCTGGTGCATTTGGTTCGTTTTAAACATTCCTTGCCCTACGTTTTTTTTTTTTTTTGGCCAGCGTTGCAATGGTTAGCGACCACAGTAAATAATCAATAGGTGGTAGCACGGGCGTTGGGAACGTGCACGCAGCTGCGAGAAATATTTTCATGTTGTCTCATGCTGAAGGGTTAAACACCGTTTTCTCTGGCGCATTGACATTTGAACCCCTCTTTCAGCTGTCGCTCTCGCAGTGCATCTCGCGTTTTCATGCACATATCAACACACGGCCGAGTGCTCTTCTGGCATCACCTAATATATTGTTCACCGTGATCACACGACAGATTGCAATTTTAAGTTTCTTTTTTTTTCATATTTTTACTTCTGCACATTGTATATTTAGTATTTACGTTCGTCTCGGAAGTTCCATCTTATCTCACAGATGACAAAAACACATTCCAAGATTATTACGATACTCGAAACGTGCGTAATTCCGAATTTTATTGTCCAAGCAAGACTTCGCGCAATCATAAATTTATTTTTAGACGCGCGCATTCACTTGAACCAGATTATTATTCACTTATCTAAGTAATGAACTTCTCATTGTGTGTGCAAAATGACCGATGTGACTTCGGGGAAATGTTTTCAGCCTCACGCTTACACGTACCAATTTATTTCAGGAAATATTTCAGCCACTTGGAGACAGCTTCTTTCAAGGAACGTCCTTTTTCGTAAATTCCTCGAAACCTTGGCGAATCCGACACGAACGTGAATGGAATAATTTTGAATTGAATTCTCCAGTTTTTTATTCAAGCAGAACAAAATATTAAAAAATTATGAACAAAAAAGTCTTTAAAAAGTAGTGAACAGTTTAAACAGCGACTTCCCATCCTTAACCTGGCATTGCATTAGGGCTGGAACAGCTGTACAGAGGTTGCTCGAGGTATTCACTGCAATCAAAAACGATTTGCAACAAAATTTTTTAAAAAGTACGTGCGGCAATTGACGGTCTAGTCCCGCGGTAGCGTCAACTCGGCCTCGATTGGAGGGAGGACCAAGCCACATTTTTACATTCCCCCGCGGCAATTTCCTAGAGAAGGAAGTTTTTTTTATGCGTTTGCTTTTTTATGTCTTGCATAAATAAAACGTGTTTACGGCGGCAACACCTCAGAAACCAAGACCTGCTTAACTATCATCTGCCTTTTTATCGTCTCATCGCGTGCACGAAACGTTTTTCCCGGAGCCTTTCTGCATTCCTAATGGAAACTAATTTTCGCACCACTCCCCCTTTATAATGTGTTGCCTTGCTGCGTTTATTGAGGAAGTTGCGTGACGCAAATTCCCAGATATTATCCTGGCGGAATTATCCTCCGCCCCATCTCGTCCTTCGTTACGAGGACAACAAACTCCACGAGACCGTGGAGGAAATCAATACGTCCTATAGCAACGGTTTCGCGTGGGTTACAAATTCTATTCCGAAGTGTGAGTGGGAGTTGTACAGGGGCGTGAGATAAAAAATAGGCCCCCATAAATATAAATAATATTTTTTTTCTCAATGTGCAACAATTTCGTACTAAAGTCGAGTTGAAATAATTTACTTTTTTGAGAGAGTTGTTTATTATGAAATCGGCAAAAAAGAAATTAAATGGGACTGAATCTACCTAATTCTTTTTTTTTAATTTTACATAATAATAATGTAATAAGGCAGAAACAAGTAACCGGTTTGATCTAGTTTGTAAAACTTGCTCAACTTTCTCGCGGGACCATACAAATAAATTAAAAGTCTTCGATGGTGTGGATAACATAACAAACCTAGAAAAATATGAAAATGCATTCGGTGATAACAAACTCGTTTTTGCTGATTAAATATTTGTTGACCTTTGGATGATTGCACAGTTGCATGAGTGAGTTGGTTTGAGTATCAGCAAAATTAATTTCCATACGAAATTAAAAATCACTTTTAAATGGCGTTAAAGTACTCAACAAAACTGAGACGTCTCAGAAAATAATAGACAAGGGTTTCCTAAAGAAGCCGATAAAAACTTTATATAAGGATCGATGGATCATCTGTAAGGGATTGGAGGACGAAGAACCTCCGGATGTTATTTGGGGGTCGGTTAAAAAATACCTATTTTCTATTATTTTATTTAATTTCTTCATATCTTTAAAACTCTTTTTTTTTTCATTGAAAATAATTACAAGTAATTAAAACAATAATTTATTTTTGGAAATAGAACACAAAGCTTCTGATGATGAAAACGTCGGCGATGATATGTACTTTAAATCTCGATCAAAACAGTTTTCCCTTACGGCCAAGAGATGGCGCTCTAAATGATTCGCTGTGACGTACTTACTTAGCTTCATCTTTCGATTTCCTTAAGAAATATGTATGTAAAGAAACGCAATGCAGAGAGCGACCTTATTGCTTATAGAATGTCGACGTGAATGCGAAATCGTAAAACAAAAAAAAATTACAAGTTACTTTCATTTTTGGTTAAGAGGTGGCGCTGTGAATAATTCCCGTCGCGCCTTTTACATTTTTAATCTGATTTTAATAAATAAAAATCTCCCGACGCATTTTGTTTTCTAACTTTCGATTTCCTCATTAAAATAAATTCGAACGTAAAACGAAATTATGGCTTTATGGAATATATTAACGCGGCGTACGATATCTCGCAGCTGTCAAAAAAATCAGAATTAAAAATAGCTTTCGTTTTTGGTCAAGAGATGGCAATTCCCTTCGCGCCTTTCAGATTTTCGATTTAATTTCTGCGAAGTTCCCGGTGGGAATACTCGACGTGAAGACGGAAGTTCCCTTTTTGGTCAAAAGATGGCGCTCTAAATAATTCGCTCTTCATTCGTTTTGAAATATTTTTGTATCTACTTTAGATTTCCTTCCAAAATAAATGCAATCGCAAGTCGAAATTGTTGCTTCGAATCTCAACGTGGAATTCGATATCTTGCTGTTTAAAATGAAGCGTTAAGTAGCTTTAATTTTTGATCAAGAGATGGCGCTCTGAATGAATACACGTACTATTATCGTCACGTCATTTAAATTTTCGATTTGATTTCGAAATAAAAAAGAAGCTGGGTTAGGCGGTCAGAACTCCGCTCTTACAGCAGTAACTTTTTTGTTCGCGAGATGGCGTTCTAAATAATTCGCTGTCTCTTTTTTCTTTTCGGCCGTGACGCACTTACTTTTAACCGTCGATTTCCTTAAGCCCTTAAGGTAAACGCAAACACAAAATGCGAATTTATTGCTTCGACTGTCAAAGTGGAACAGGTGGAATCTTGCCATCTAGAGTAGCTTTAGTTTTTTGCCGAGAGATGGCGCTCTGAACAATCCCTGTCGCGCTTTTTAAAAACTCAACTCGATTTCCTTAAGCCCTTAAGGCAAACGCAAACACAAAAAGCGGATTTATTGCTTCGACTGTCAAAGTGAAACACGTGGAATCTTGCCATCTAGAGTAGCTTTAGTTTTTGACCGAGAGATGGCGCTCTGAACAATTCCCGTCGCGCTTTTTAAAAACTCAATTCGATTTTGAAATTAAAGAAAGAGAAACATTGCGAGGTTAGAAGACGGGGGGGTTTGACCGAGGAGAACTCGTCGTGAAAACGTAATCACAACAGTTCCCTTTTTGTTCAAAAGATGGCGCATTTAACATTTCCCGTCGCGGTATGATTTTGTGCGCTTTGAAATTTTATTTCTTGAATGACTCAGTACCTGGATTCTATTTATTTTCGATTTAATTTAAAAGAAATGTTTTAGGATTTTCATAAATACGGAACAACCGATCCGACTCGAAGGACCATACATTCTCTACGTAACAAATCACGCGTGATACAAGATTGAATGAAGGCTTGGGGTTTGTGAACGTTTTTAGCATCGTTTTCTTCCCCAGAAGTCTCTCAGACAGTACAATATCGAAATAATAGTGAGCCTGTGCAAGAAACTCTAAATATTAGTCGAAGTTAATTGGGTTTCACTTTCTATTAACAACGGAATTCCTTAGCCCGTGGTTCTTCTTCTTTTTGTTTATTTATTTAATTGGAATTGTGCTTTCGGCATCCAGTATAAAAATGGAAGTTTTTTTATGAATGTCATTCGACGTTACGCGGGATTTTCATAATTAGAAGCAGTTGGCAGTGCTACGTAACAACCGATCCGACTCGAAGGACCAAACATTCTCTACGTAACAAATCACGCGTGACACAAGATTAAATAAAGGCTTGGGTTTGGTAAACGTTTTTAGCATCGTTTTCTTCCCCAGTCACCTTTTCTTTGATTGATTGTTGTTTTCTTAATCAACATTTGTGACTTCTTCTTAACTTTAACTCCGTTTTTAAATTCAGTCCTTGATGTACAAGACGAATGTTATTTGTATTTGTGGTTTCAACGCAAGGAAGCTGTACTTTTGGGCTCTTAAGAATTTTTTTGCTTTGATAACACTACTAACTCACGACTCATTTTTTTGTTGTCTCTCTAAAGTTCCATTTTGCTCGGAGTACCAACTTAATTAATCAAGTCGTCCCTTCAAGACTAACTAAACTTATCACGTCGGATTAATGAAGTCGTAAAGCGAGGCTAAATAATAAAAACCTCGGGCCTACAAAACTCCTTTTCAAAAGCGTATCGCTCGGTGAATTACCCGGCCAGTAATAATTATTACTGTGAAGGCAGTGTGTGTGTGTGTGTGTGTGCGTGGCTTGTAAACAGGCGCACACAGAAAACCATACATTTCCGGCCTGGTGTGGTGTTTACGACATTAAGTAAATGTTGTTCCTGCGTTTCTTTCTTTTAATTGAACGCTGCTGCCCGCCTTAAAAGCGGCGATAAATTTTTGTAACAACTATTAATAGGCCGGTTTCGTTTTTTTTTTTACTGCGTTGACTTTCATGATGTAATTTCGGTTGAATAAAAATTAATGAATCAATTCTTGTTGCAGATGATATTAACCGAATACTTGACCAGCACGAAGGACCACGAGGTGAAGTTCTGCGGGTACATAATTCCGGCGTGGATGTGGAAGGCCTATTGTGTGATAGGGGTGTTTGCTTTTGGGGCGGCTTGCTCGCAGCTAACCACGGACGTCGTCAAATATACCGTGGGGAGATTAAGGCCGCACTTTTATACCGTGTGCGAGCCCAAAATCATAATCAATAACATGGCGTACAACTGCAGCTCGCTACCCTTAGAGTACAAGTTCAAGTATCACGAGCACTTCGAATGCACGAATTTAAACTACATTCACAATAAGAGAATTATGAAAGAAATGAGGTAAGTATTAAATATAATAATCGTCTAATCGTCACTGTTCCCCCTCGTTTCTGTTCCAAAAGGGGTTCACAATAGTCAATTTTTAATCACATCAGTGGAAGTGAGATCACCCCTTGAGGAACATTTTTTTTCTTCAATTTGACGTAAAGCAAAACGTGTTGGCTTCCTCTTCATGACATGACATTCTTTGACATCTCTCCCCCATTCCCTAAAAACCTCTTCAATGGTCTTTTCTTCTCTTCTTATTTCTCTTGGTATGGATCAATTTTTTTTTCTTCAGTTAAACCTAAAGCAAAACGCGTTGGCTTCATTTTCATGTCATCACATCTCTTAACATCTCTCCCTCATTCCCTAAAAGCCGCGATTCAATGGACTTCTCTCCTCTTCCTATTTCTCTTGGTGTTTGGCCTTTTATACCTTTGCTGTTTTTTTTTTTCTTTTCTGGAGATTAAACCCCTTCTTTTATCTTTGCAAATCTCGTTGACATCCTTGTCTTCCGTTTTTTTATGTAATCTGATATCCTTCCCTCATTCTCCAAAAACCATCAAATTCAATGGCCGAGTTGGTTTTCATTTTTCGTTCTATTTCTCTTTTACTAACCCTTTTCATAATCAACGACCTCTCTACCTTCCATGTGGTGTGTGGTCCTTCGCATCTTTGGTGTTTTTTTTCTCTCGAGGCCTTTCTTCTTGCAATCCCCTTTTAATTCTTCCCCTTTTTCTCGTCTTTCGTTTTTTTACCCTTCCTTTATTCTCTAAAACCCACTTCAATAAGTTAGATTCCACTTCTCTTCCCATTTCACCCTTATTTATTTAGCCCTGTTCATAATAAACGACCTTTCTGCCTTGCACGTGGTGTCTGGTCCTTTGCATTTTTGTGTTTCTTTTTTTTTCTCCAGATCATTGATCAAAACTCTTCTTTCTTCTTGCAATCCCTTGATTCCCCTGTTAAATCCCCCCCCCTTTTTCCTCGTCTTTCGTTTTTTTACCCAAACTGATATCCTTCCTTCATTCCCCAAAAGCCACAATAGCCACTTCAGTGATCCAGTTGGATTCCATTTCTCTTCCTATTTCTCCCTTTTTTTTTTTAGCGCTCTTCACAATTGTTTCTCTCCGGACCATTGATAAGATCTCTTCTTTCTTCTTGCAATCCCTCGATCCCCCTACTAATACTTCCCCTTTTTCCTCGTCTTTCGTTTTTCTTACGTAATCTGACATCCTTCCCTCATTCTCTAAAAGGGGTTTCAAAGGTCAAGTTACTTCTCACTTCTCTTCCTACTGCTCCTTTTCTTTTTCTAACTCTCTTCGTAATCAACGACATTTTTGGCTACCCCGTGTGGTGGTGTCTTGCCCTTTGCGTCTTTGGTGTGTCTTTTTTTCCCTCTGGGCGATGATCAAATCTCGAGATTCCACTTCTCTTCCTATTTCTCCCTTTCTTTCTTTAGCTCTCTTCACAATTGTTTCTCTCCGGACCATTGATAAGATCTCTTCTTTCTTCTTGCAAACCCTCGCTCCTCCTATTAATGCTCCCCCTTTTTCCTCGTCTTTCGTTTTTCTTACGTAATCTGACATCCTTCCCTCATTCTCTAAAAGCCGTTCCAAAGGTCAAGTTAGTTTTCTCTTCTCTTCCTACTTCTCCTTTTCTTTTTCTAACTCTCTTCGTAAGCAACGACCTTTCTGGCTACCCCATGTGGTAGTATCTTGTCCTTTGCGTCTCTGGCGTGTCTTTTTTTTCCCTCTGGGCGATGATCAGATCTCGAGATTCCACTTCTCTTCCTATTTCTCCCTTTCTTTCTTTAGCTATCTTCGTAATTGTTTCTTTCCAGACCATTGATCAGATCTCTTCTTTCTTTTTGCAATCCCTCGATCCCCCTATTAATGCTCCCCCTTTTTCCTCGTCTTTCGTTTTTCTTACGTAATCTGACATCCTTCCCTCATTCTCTAAAAGCCGTTCCAAAGGTCAAGTTAGTTTTCTCTTCTCTTCCTACTTCTCCTTTTCTTTTTCTAACTCTCTTCGTAAGCAACGACCTTTCTGGCTACCCCATGTGGTGGTATCTTGCCCTTTGCGTCTCTGGCGTGTCTTTTTTTTCCCTCTGGGCGATGATCAGATCTCGAGATTCCACTTCTCTTCCTATTTCTCCCTTTCTTTCTTTAACTCTCTTCACAATTGTTTCTCTCCGGACCATTGATAAGATCTCTTCTTTCTTCTTGCAAACCCTCGCTCCCCCTATTAATGCTCCCCCTTTTTCCTCGTCTTTCGTTTTTCTTACGTAATCTGACATCCTTCCCTCATTCTCTAAAAGCTGTTTCAAAGGTTAAGTTAGTTCTCACTTCTCTTCCTACTTCTTCTTTTCTTTTTCTAACTCTCTTCGTAAGCAACGACCTTTCTGGGTACCCCATGTGGTGGTATCTTGCCCTTTGCGTCTTTGGCGTCTCTTGTTTTCCCTCTGGGCGATGATCAGACCTCGAGATTCCACTTCTCTTCCTATTTCTCCCTTTCTTTATTTAGCTCTCTTCACAATTGTTTCTCTCCGGACCATTGATAAGATCTCTTCTTTCTTTTTGCAATCCCTCGATCTCTCTATTAATACTCCCCCCTTTTTCCTCGTCTTTCGTTTTTCTTACGTAATCTGACATCCTTCCCTCATTCTCTAAAAGTGGTTTCAAAGGTCAAGTTAGTTCTCACTTCTCTTCCTACTGCTCCTTTTCTTTTTCTAACTTTCTTCGAAATCAACGACGTTTTTGGCTACCCCGTGTGGTGGTGTCTTGCCCTTTGCGTCTTTGGTGTGTCTTTTTTTCCCTCTGGGCGATGATCAAATCTCGAGATTCCACTTCTCTTCCTATTTCTCCCTTTCTTTCTTAAGCTCTCTTCATAATTGTTTCTCTCTAGACTATTGATAAGATCTCTTCTTTCTTCTTGCAAACCCTCGCTCCCCCTATTAATACTCCCCCTTTTTCCTCGTCTTTCGTTTTTCTTACGTAATCTGACATCGTTCCCTCATTCTCTAAAAGGGGATTCAAAGGTCAAGTTACTTCTCACTTCTCTTCCTACTGCTCCTTTTCTTTTTCTAACTTTCTTCGAAATCAACGACGTTTTTTGCTACCCCGTGTGGTGGTGTCTTGCCCTTTGCGTCTTTGGTGTGTCTTTTTTTCCCTCTGGGCGATGATCAAACCTCTCTCCTTATTTTTTTGTGAATCTTTCAAATTCACTTCTCTCCAAATGTTCCTCTATGTTATCCAATATTAATTACTTGAAATTATTTTAAAAATTACAGTGGCAATTCTTGTACTACCAAACTGTCTAAGTAGTTACTTTCTTCTTCTCTTCTCATCTCTTTTTTTTTGTTCTTTTTCAATTTGCATTTTTCCCCTTTCGCTTTCATTTTTGGTCACAATTACGGACTTCCCTTGCTCGTAAAGTCGAGGCTTTCTTTCCGAAAATGGATTCAGAAGAAGCACGGTCAATTTCTGGTCACACCGGTGGTGGTGGAGCGATTGTTTTTTTCTTTTTTAATTATGTTCCTTTGGCATTTGTCCTCGCCACCACATTTTCCACCCTTTCACCCTACAAGCTATTTTGTAACTATTGTGGCCGGTTATTTCAAGCGTCAGACCCCCGATTGGCCCCCAACGCCCTTCCAATCTAATCTAAAAAGACAACGTTGCAGAATTCATGATCAAACCAAGGCAGGGAAAAAGATATTTAGCCCTAGATGAGTTTTTTGGGTAAACTTTTTTTATGTTTTGAATTTCCAAACCGTATTAAACAGGTTCCAGATTCATTTTTTTATTTATTTATTGATTTGATGACAATTTTAAAACTAAAACAACGTCGACAAGGCTTTAACATGGTATTCCCCTTTCAGTAATTATTGGTGCTTAATCTTACGTTGCATTTTTGTGAAGGATAATAAATCACTCTGTCCGTCGCCGTCACTAATTGCACGCACTATCGTGCGTGTTCGTTTCGACCTGACTTGACTCATGCTTGCGTTCTCTTATTTTTATTTTCTCTTTTTTTCTTTTTCGTGAAATTTACGAACCATCAGCCTCTCGTTCATAATATATGTACGTATTTGTTTTGATTAGAAGCATTTTCTTAATTAGTTAGTTAATACGTCGTTCTCTTTTTGTGTTGAAATGTGATTGGATTATACAGGGTGATTCTTCTTCTTAGTAAACTAGACGAAACGAAACCACTGGGGCAATCGATCTCTTGTAGATTAGGGGGGAAAACATGAAGAAAACAAGTCTAACAGCGTTTTCGATTCATTTGCAGTGCGGAGTAATTGCATCTTGTTTTAACCTCGTGTAATAAAATGAGATGGAGATACTCTGAGTGGAATGAAATGAATCGAAAACGCTATTAGTTTTCGAGAAAGAGTCAATCGAAATTTGCATTCGCTGTTAAGTATTGAGAGCGAAAGTGAAAACTCTTTTTTTTTGAGTTCGAGTTCGATCCGAAGGACCAAATTCCTTCATTCCTAACCCACAGCGAGGTGAAACTTGCCCTTTTTCTTTTCTGGTGGCAATCGGCGTAACACGTACTTAAATGTCACTTGCGTTGCGCGAATCTTAATAACGAAAAGGTCGTTCTGTTTTAGACTGTCTTTCCCTTCGGGACATTCCTCGTTCTCCATGTACACGATGATTTATTTTGCGGTGAGTATCCAAGTTTTTTTTTTTTTATGCAAAAGGTAGGCCCCCGAGCGCTTCGCCTAATTTAGTTGCACAGACACAAAATCATTTTCAAACTTTTGAATGTTGGGTTTACGATCAAATCGAATCAAATCTGTTTATTTACCGAAAGATACAGCATGTATAATCGTTTAGAACGTGCAGCTTCGCGCTGCAAACCAACGTTTGATCCGATCCGGCTCGAAGGACCAAACGTTGCGTAACGAAACGGGCAGGCAATACTTGAACGTTTTTTTTTTTTTTAACTAACACTCTCGTTTATTTATTGATGTACAGGTGTATTTACAATCTCGTATGACATGGGACGGATCCAAACTCTTGCGGCACTCCCTTCAGTTCATAGCAATGCTGGCGGCCGTGTTCACAGGCATGACTAGGATATCTGACTATAAACATCACTGGAGCGACGTGGTCGGTGGACTAGCAATAGGTACCATTGTGGCGATAATCGTGGTAAGACCAACCAATCGCTTTACTCCTCACCATCTTTACCGTGTGCTTGTTGTTGCATCTGCGTCGTCTATGTGTTGAACCTTTCGTGGCTCGTCCAGGTTTTATTTGCTTTAATTAAAAAAAAATACTTTGTGCTTGACGTGTTTCGCTTGAACGAATTATTTTATCGCCTTGGTTCTCTTTGGATGGTTTTATTTATTTTACGCTTGCGGGCTTATGAAATGAGAGGGTTTAGAATTAAATTAATTTATTCGTACGCGAAACCTCTTGGCAAAAACACGTTTCAATGAGACCCCCCGCACGTGAGTTATCTTGCGATTAATAATATCTTTTAGCTTACGCACGCGAGACTGTGCTCATCCAGTAAATGCCTATAAATCTTCGTGTTTGTTAATAAGAGAGTGTCTTCATTCGTGAATTTAAAATGAATAAATTATCAGCGTGCGTTTTGTTTCTCGACTGCAGCAGCCGACTGCAAACTCTATTTGATTTATTGCTTTGTAAAGGTAGCGCCGATTGAATATTGAGTAGGCACCTTTATTTTCTGCTAAATAAATAAAATAAAGGTAGTGACTAATCGGATAGGAATTTCAACTAGTCGACTAGTCGGATAAATAATGTACGTTCACGTTCGAGCAGCCTATATCGTTAGTATACGGCTACTTACAGTGGCGGCGATTGGGTGCCAAAACTAGGCGGGCAGTTACAAAGGGGGTGGGTTGCAAATAAAAAATGTACTACCGCGAGCAATAAACTTCAAACTTCGTCGTCTCCAAGATCCGTCTTTCTTCTGAATACTGAAAAATCTGGAAAGGCGATTGCCCCCACGAATCGCCGCCACTGATTACTTATTTACTTGTCGAATGACGTTCAATGAATTAAAAAGTGCATAAGTACATTCTTTTATTGCAGAGTACTTTGTAAATTCTGCGTTTCCTTCTGAAAACATGAAAGGGCGATGAATTTTCGTGATTACGAGAACTAGAGGCAGAAAATAAAAAAAAAGGAATAGAAAGAAAAATTCAATTCTCGATCACTTTTAATATTTAGTTATATTTAGGTATTGTAATCGCCGAAATTTTTAGAAAAAAAGAACTAACATCGTCAAAACTGCTTTGAATGCAAAAAAGAAACCAAAAAAAGTATTCTCATGATAAAATAAAAATAAAATAAAAATGTCAATTTGTGTCAAATAATTAGCCATTAAAGTTTTATTAAAGAAAAAATAAAAAACTTTTTTTTTTTTGAAATATAATAAACTACACCCTGCTCCCCTACCAACATTTTTTTATTTATTTTTTTTTACTTTTTGCCCTTGCTGTATATAGTCATTGAAACTAGTCATAGTTTGAATTTAATAAAAGTTTAAGAAATAATTATTAACGCAGTTACGATTTAATAGCGCTTAAGTTGCTATCGATCACGTAATATTTTAATTAAATTAATAAATAAATAATAAATAAATAAATGGAAGAAGAGAAAAAAAGGCCATCGGATGATTATTAAAATAAAAATAAAATGTGGTAAAATCTAATAAAACGAAAATAAAATACGGTCGTCGATTCGATGAAGGCGGGACCAAAATATTTAGAAACGTTTAAAACTAACTAACTAAGTTAAATCGATGCAAAAATTAACAACCAAAAATTTGATCGTCGATGATATTTTAAAGAGAGAACAATAATTAAAAAAAATAAATAAAATAAAGTCGAATCGAATGGAACACGAAAAAATTTGGCGATCAAGCGACATGGTTAAACTATAAAATAAAATAAACTCGAATCAGTTATATGAAAAAAGAAAAAGAAAAACAAGAGTCAATCAATTGTTATAATTAAAAAAAATTAAAAATTGTATCAAATAAAAGAAAAAGCGGAAGACGATCAATTGAGAGACGAACATAAATATTAGGAGCGTATAAAACCAACGATCGTAATCAAAAATGTAATCTCTAAATGTTAAAGAAAAGAGATAATTAAAAAAATATATAAAACAAAGTCAAATCGCATAAGAAAAGAGAAAAAGGGAAAACGAAAATGGCGCGACCAATCGATTGAATTAAAACGCAAAGAAAAAAAAAACAATTAAATCGAGTAAATAAAAGAAAACAAAAACCAGAGATGATTAATTGATAATTAAGAAATAAAATCACGTCAAACGTAATCAAACAAATTGAAAGCGACATGTTGAAGTCGAATAAAAGAATAAACAAAGGTAGGACCAAATGAGGAATTCAAGAAAAACAAAAGACGATCGGCGAATAATCAAGTGAAATCGAATTAAAAAAAATTATAATAATCAAGAATTTAATTTCTAAATATTATTAAAGAAAATATAAGATAATTAAAAAAATAAAACAAAGTCAAATCGCATAAAAGGGAAAACAGAAATGGCGCTACCAATCGACGGAATTAAAACGCAAGAAAAAATAAATAAATCGAGTAAATAAAAGAAAACAAAAACAAACGGTGAATAATTGATAAAATTAAAAAGTAAAATCACGTCAATTGTGATCAAACAAATTAAGAACGACGAGTTGAAGTCGAATAAAAAAGAAACAAAAATCGAACCCATAGGTTACATTAAAAATTGAACTAAATAAACTCGAATAAGAAATTTTAGAAAAACAAAAGACGATCGGTAATGAAGATAATAATCAAATAAAATCAAATTAAAAAAAAATATCATAATGAAAAATTTGATCTCCAAATATTAAAGACAACGAAAGATAATTAAAAAAAATAAACAAAGTCAAATCGCGTAAAAGAGAAAACGAAAATGGCGCGATCAATCGGAATTAATTAAAATGCGAAAAAAAATTAAATCGAGTAAATAAAAGAAACAAAAAACAAAAGGTGATTAATTAATAATTAAAAATTAAAATCACGTCAAATATGATCAAATAAATTGAAAATGGTAAGTTGAAGTCGAAGAAACAAAGGTCGGGCCAAGTGATCACATTGAAAATTGAACTGAATACAGTCAAACGAAGAACTTAAGATAAACAAAAGACGATCGCAGATGAAGATAATAATCAAATTAAATCAAATCAAAAAAAAAATGTGATAATCAACAATTGAAGTAAAAAGAAAAGGACCGGTTGATCATATTAAAAATTGAACTGAATAAATAAAGACAAATGAAGAATTTAAGAAAAACAAAAGACGATCGCTAATGAAACTAATAATCAAATTAAATCAAATAAAAAAAATATCATAATCAAAAATGAAAGGAAAAAAAGACTGAATAAAGTCAAACGAAGAATTTGAAGAAAAACAATAGACGATCGGTGATGAAGATAATAATCAAATTAAATCAAATCAAAAAAATATGATAATCAACAATTGAAGTAAAAAGAAAAACAATTAAAAGAATGAAACAAAGTTAAATCGCATAAAAAAGAAAACAACAATGGCGCGACCAATCGACGGAATTAAAACGAAAGTAAAAAGAAAACAAAAGCAAAAGGTGATTAATTGATAATTAAAAAATAAAATCACATCAAATGTGATCGAACAAATTAGAAACGACAAGTTGAAATCGAAGAAAAGAAGGTAAAAAGAAAGGTCGGACCGGTTGATCGCATTGAAAATTGAACCGAATAAAGACAAACGAAGAATTTAAGAAAAACAAAAGACGATCGGTGATGAAAATAATAATCAAATTAAATCAAATAAAAAAAATATCATAATCAAAAATGAAAGGAAAAAAAAGACTGAATAAAGTCAAACGAAGAATTTTAAGAAAAACAAAAGACGATCGGAGATGAAGATAATCAAATTAAATCAAATCAAAAAAATGTGATAATCGACAATTGAAGTAAAAAGAAAAACAATTAAAAGAATGAAACAAAGTCAAATCGCATAAAAAAGAAAACAACAATGGCGCAACCGATCGACGGAATTAAAACGAGAGTAAAAAGAAAACAAAAGCAAAAGGTGATTAATTGATAATTAAAATATAAAATCACATCAAATGTGATCAAACAAATTAAAAACGACAAGTTGAAGTCGAAGAAAAGAAGGTAAAAAGAAAGGTCGGACCGGTTGATCGCATTGAAAATTGAACCGAATAAAGACGAACGAAGAATTTAAGAAAAACAAAAGACGATCGGTGATGAAAATAATAATCAAATTAAATCAAATAAAAAAAATGTCATAATCAAAAATTAAAGAAAAAAAGACAATTAAAAAAATGAAACAAAGTCAAATCACATAAAAGAGAAAATAAAAATGGCGCGACGGAATTAAAACGCGAAAGAAAAAAATAAATCGAGTAAACAAAAGAAAACAAAAACAAACGTGATGAATTGATAATTATAAAATGAAATCACATCAAATATTCATCAAACAAATTAAAAACGATAAATTAAAGTTGAATATTTGATTACATTAAAATTACATTAAAAATCGAACTAAAGTAAATCAAATAAGGCAGTTTAAGAATAACAAAAGACGATCGGTAATGAAGATAAGGCGAAAGCAAAAATACTTATACTTACAACATATTAATATTTTTATACCACAATAAAAAATCTGATAATAAAAAGTACATATCGAAATTAAAATAACATCGATGACGTCACAGTTCGAGATTATGACGTCACAAGAAGAAAGAGAGAAACTCCAATTTATGGCAAATAAAATTAGCCAATAATTTTTTTTTTTTTTTTTGTAAAACAACAGCGGCTCTGCTATCAATGTTCCATCTTACACTGGCATAAAACAAAATCGTTAGGTTTATACAGATCGTATTACGATCAAACTGTCAGGCACCCCAGTTTAAAATTAAAAAAAAAATTGTTGGGTTTAAGCAATCCTAATGTCAGACACCGTGATGGTAGACTCTAGTCCTAGTCAGTCTAGTCTAGACTGCGCTCCCCCAACATATACTAGATTAACGATGTGACACTAGGCAGCTTACACGTACAGTATATTATAAAAATATAAAAAGATTTTTTTTAATCAATCAATTAATTAGTTAATTGAAAGGAAGGCATGCTGTATACCAGCCTTAACGATGTGACACTAGGCAGCTTACACGTACAGTATATTATAAAAATATAAAAAGATTTTTTTTAATCAATCAATTAATTAGTTAATTGAAAGGAAGGCATGCTGTATACCAGCCTTAACGATGTGACACTAGGCAGCTTACACGTACAGTATATTATAAAAATATAAAAAGATTTTTTTTAATCAATCAATTAATTAGTTAATTGAAAGGAAGGCATGCTGTAAATAAAACTGCAAATTGAAACTTTCGCTTTCTGTCTTCTCTCTCTCTGAATCTTCTCTCTATTATGTTTTGTAAAAAATAAATGTGAATAAAATATTTGACCAGTGATTAATTATTGCACAACACGTTCCAGGCTATCTTTGTTAGTTGGCTAACCCGCAAACAACAAAATAATACAAGAGGCGAATACGAAGCCATACCTCCGTAACACAAATTAACCGATGATATAACTTTCTAGAGTCGAAAGGTAGTTTTTGTTTTTGTTATTAATATTTTTTCCTTTTTTATTCTCTCTCACACACACACATACGTCATAAGTTCTTCTTCACTGACTAACGTTGTTCTTTTTTTTGTTGATGATTAACACCACCTTCTTTTTTTTGTTTTGGGCAACTTTCCCAAGCAAGGGCACTGACTGAACCAGTACGATTAGGAACAAAAAAAGAAAACGAAAAGCAAAAAAATATAGAATAATAGAAAGTATTATAGTGAATGATTTTTTTTTTTGCATTTTGCTCCCTCTCAAACGTCACGTTGTATTTTATTTATTTATTTATTTATTTTTTTTAATTTTTTTAATGTGCCGCCCTTACGTGTTTGTTTCAGACGCGGTACGTTTCGACTTTGTTCCCGAGGAACTCCTGCACGGACACCTGTATATCCACCGAACTAAACAACCTAAACGGCAACGCGCAGGCACACCGTGTATAATACAAGACCAACGCCCTTAGAGATATTTAATTTAATATTTATTTATTTAAGTATATTTTTCTAGGCAATCACTATGAAATTACTTCTTCTTTTTCTTCACCTGATACTACTGATATGATATTATTATTATTATTATTATTATTATGATTATGAGTGTACATAGGAAGTTGCGTTGTAAATATTTTCTTTTTTTTGCGTGAGTGTAGACATGTTTTTATTGCAGCTTGCTAGTCGTGTGGGATAATCGAAAAATCAGTGGTCTTCAAACTTATTTCTTATTTTTTTTTTGTTGATTTTAAACAACTGTTACTATTATTATTATTATTACATCGGCTGCTTATTATTTATTGCCCGCTGCGACTGTGACTGACTTACAAGTTGTTTGTTTCCTCTCTTTTTTTTTGGTTAAATTAGTGTGAATACTATATTTAAAAAAAAAATGACGAGAGGGGAGTTTGAGGACTTTCTTTCTGCGTCGCACTCAACGACTGTACCACGGAAGGCCTAGTCTGTAAGGACTTTCAACACAATTTTAAAATCCAAAAAAATCAGTGCGTTTTGCAGTCGTTCGATTAGCGTGTTAAGTATTTGTTTCTTTTTTTTTTTTTTTTTTTTTGGCCGCTCACTCAGTAAAGGCGGTGGTGTTGGGACACACTAATTTTAGGTAATGTATAAAAAAAATTAATATTTTTTTTTAAATCCGTATTTATTTTTATTTTCCATCTGGTTTCATGTTGTATCTCTCAAATTAAATAATTAGAAACACACTCATTCGTTACGAAATGAAAATAAACGATAATCTTCAACGAAGGTTTGACGTGACCTGCCATAAACGCTCTTTGTGTCTGTGGTTACTTTATTAATAATACGCTGTCTGCGCGTCTATGGCACACCTAAAACCGAGAAAAAACGTTTTGCTATTTCCAATCAGCCCCCCCGTTTGTCGCATGCATGAATTAGCACCGCAAAACCTAGAAAACTCAAAGACTGTTTAAAATTTAAACGAGTTTTTTACTTACCAACTTTTTTTGATTTGGTGAATAGCGATTAGTAAGAAAAGACCAATATTTAAATAAGTATAGGGATGCAATTATTTCAAACTAGTTGAACCTAAGGCTAGAAACAACAACATTCTCGAATCGAGGGAACAAACTTGCAAACGTGACGTCAAAATGACGTAGGCTCTCATATAAACGCATGCGTCATTTTGACGTCACGTTTTGCTCCCTCGATTCGAGAATTGGAAAGTTCCAACCGTTCCAACTCGTGATACCTTCTTCTTAAATAACCGCTGCTAGCTAAACGTCGCTCTCATTATTTATTTTTTGTGCTTTGTTTAAGTGCTTTGATTAACGGCGAGTAAAACTTTTAATTGAACTTCTTAAATTTCTTTTCCTCAGATTTAAGGTCCCCGACTACACGGGGAGGTTTTCAGTTTTCAGTCGACGTTGAAACGCAAGCGCAGACGTCAATCGCTTCTTTTTTTTTTTTTTTTTTCAAAACTGCTCCGTGTATTCGAACCTTTAAATAATGGCACGTACAGTCATCCTTTTTAGTAATGTCTCCCCTGCAAATGTTAAATTGAAAGCAGGCATTAAGGAAAGGTAATCAAACACGAAATGAAAAGATGAAATAAAATGCGAAATTCGAAGCGAGATGAGATCTTGATTTAAAAAAAAAAAAAATAATTGGGGCGACATTACTTATAATCACGACTGTACAATCAAGTAATAAAAAGACGTCGCCCTCGTAAAGATTGTGGTAGTATTGCTAACCACTTCGCCGCGAGCAGGCGGACAATCGAATGAAAGGAAGGCGGCACATCGAGGCACGTGTTCCGCTTACTCGATGTACTGTTATAAACTAAATATACACATTTTTCTGGGGGTCAGAGGAGGGGGGGGGGGGGGCGCAGAAGATACATCTTGTTATTACGTGATTGTACATCAAACGGCTTTAAATGTATATCTGATTTAAGGGACGATTTCATAATCGTAAACTAAACGAGGCTTTAAAATTAAAAGTCACATGATGTGTAAATAATTAAAATACGTTTCCGCATTTTTTGGACTTTTGAATTTTTTGAAGCCTCCTTCGGTTTATTCGATTATGAAAACGGCGGGCCTTACATCTTCTAAATAAAATTCGCAAATAAATTATATTAGCAATAATCTTCTGCAATTCATGTAGTTTGTGTACAGTATTATTTTATTTTAGGTTAATTTAACCTAAGGTTAGGAAGGCGTTAAATTGCTATTATTATTATTATTATTATTATTATATTAGAGACTCTACGTACGAAAAGCGATCACTACTTCACTGTTTTTGTTTTATTTTTATTTTTTCTCTTTAAGTTGTTGATTTATTTATAAGCAATAAATTTTCTTTTTTTTTTTGTAAACTGTTTTTATTTAATCTTCCTGTTCTTATATGTGGTTAACAGTGGCGTAACTGTAGGGATTGCGAAGCAATCCGGCGCCGAAGTGTCCTAGGCGCTCGCCCCTCTGTACTCAAGAACCTACGGTGTTTAACTTGAAAATGTCGTTTAGGTATGTTCGGCCAACACGCAGAATAAAAGAAAAAAAACAAAGATCAATCGACTGATTACATTAGAAATTAAATCACAAACGTTTATTTAAATAAGGAATACAAAAAAAAAGCAAAAGACGATCGGGACTAAGACGAAAATAAAAATTCTATAACGCCAACTAATCGTAAATCAAATCGAATCGAATGTTTAACGAAACATTGAAAATAAACCAAAAAAGAAGATTTATATTTTAATTGTTAGTGTTGGTGTTTTCTTAATTTGATTTGACTTTATTTTATATTTGAGTTATAACTTAGAGAAACGAGAGACGTAAGGCGATTTAAAACCGGGGCATTAGGGGCTTTTCTGTATCGAGAAATTAAAATTAAAGGTATGTTGCTACGGTGAAAACTGATCAATCAAGCTTTGTGATTGGTTGTTACCGTTGCCTTTAAATTTAACTTACTCGAGACAGAATAGGCCCTGTTCTAAGGTACAGAAAAGAAAATGTTTGCGAATTGCACCACAAAACTAAAACAAGCAAGGCGTCAGACAATCTGCGTTGTAAAAATTCAAATAATTTTGCGATAAAGGCGATAATGGTAAAATCCGAACCGGGGATGTACTTAGAACCTGTGGGTATGATGATCTCGCCCTTTTTAAAAATGTTAAAAACCGATATGTAGTAAAATGGTAAATGGTAAAAAATTTTAATTTTCGTTTCTTCATCCATCGGTCAAAGGCGTATTCAAAACGACGGTTTTACGACAATATCAAATTTGTCATTTTGTCAAGTCTTCAAAATTTTTGGATTTACAAAATGAAATGTTGATGCAAAATTATTACAGAAATCTGCTTTTTACTGCTTTCAACTGTATATTTGGAGGGAGGACGTTGAAAATTATTAATTTCATCTTGAAAGGGATGGATGTTTCAAAAAGGTTTGGGAACCCCTGCTTTAAACTAATTTATTTCTACGCGTATTACATTTATTCATTTGTTTCTCGTGCACTGTTTCTTCTTGAATTCTACGCTGAATTATTAATTATTGAATGTGTGATGGTGCGGATTCCTTTTCCTGTGGAGAACTCCATTCAACAACTCGGATATAACTTGTTGCATTGTTTGCAATATTCTTCTGCCTTTCTACTCTGTTAACTGATACAGTATAATAGAGTAGGAATTTATGGTTCTTGCGCACTGGAATAATACTTTCAATAAAACAAAAATATACCTGGTGTAAAACAGTGTTTAGGTACGCTCAATACAGTCAGCAAATTTAATACTCTTAATAAATTGTACTTCATTTACTCACCCACAGAAACAACTGCAAATTCAGATCGGCAAATTTTCCTACTGTGAAGCCAATGGCCTTGTTCATGTTCAGATGCATAAACTGAATATTGGTTTTGCATTTTTTATCGCACATGTACCAAGGCATCTCGTACAAATCTACTTGTAACTTCTCCGCCTAAAAGAAATGTGATACTTGGATTAGCTCGGAATGCCAAATGCACAAATTTGGCGATCGCTTTCGTAAATTATTGAAGAAATATCCGATGAGGACGTAAGATTAATGAAATCAAATCGTGTGACTCCCCGGTTTGAAATTAGCCACGCACCTGAGATGATAATATGTCTGCCATAAAACATGGAAGGAGTATTGCGCAATAAGCCCCTGAGGTGATAGGCAGACAACTCAACGCAAGCGAAGCATCTTTCGTCTGCAAAGAAAAAAATGATAAACATTAAAAAAAGCATCAAATAATCAATTCTTAAAATACAGGGAGATTCAGGCAACACATTCATTAAAAGTTTGCGGACTTCTCCTTTGAATTTCTGTTTCATATTTTGCAGTTATAAGTTAACGATAAGGATCTATCGAAATATAATATTTTCAATTTTCGCACACTTCCGCTTATACCGGAAGTTGCTGTCAACTTTCTTATTTTAAATGGAATACCCCAATTTTTAATGCTTTTTTGAAATCTTCATAAAATTCTACAAATATTTTGTGCAACATGTGATACAAGAAAAATTAACCGTTTCTTTAAAATAACTCAGACTTGCAGAACATTGTTTATGATACTGCCATCTTTGTGCATCAAAAACCATAATGCCCATTTTTGGCCTGTAGTAGGCTACAGTAACATTCTTTCAGATCATGTCCAGTTTTGCACTTGATTACTTACAGGCTGGTTGAAAAGTAACTTCTATTCGAACTAATTTCAACTGTCGAAAAGTCATGTTTTTTAAATGGAACGCCTAGCATATTTTTAAACCATGTGACCCAGGATTAAATATTCTTTCGTCTTGTATTAGCATTCCCTACGCCTATCTCTTACAGTTCACTCGTTAGCGATGATTTCTTTTTAGCACGTAATTTTTTTCCACTTTTCGGTGTTACTTTTTAAATAGTGGGCTATGAAAATTAAAGAAATTATAATTTTTGAAATCATCCGCTTAGTAGGAATAAAAAAAAACAATTTAATCGCTACGAAGAACCAAGAAATGAATAATGAAACACAGACATATTAAATGTATTTGATGATAAAAAAAAATCGACTATTCAAGAAGTTAATAAAAAAAAGTTGTTATATCGAGAAAAATGCGTTATTATTTAGATACAGATTTAGTTTTCATAAAATTTTGTGTTGTAAGTGTAAATTTCTCCTTGTAAATGTGTAAATAGTCATACCAAGAATTCTAATACATGCGGCACATGTAAACAAAAAGTTCAGGTGATAGATGTGTATTTAAATATTATTTGTCGGTTTTTAAAATGAAATTGAAATTACAGTCAGAAATTAATTTAAAAAACCTCAGTTTGTTAAATTTTCATAGCACACCATACAGGAATAATACTGAAATGTGAAAAAATTGATGTGTCAAAGAGAAAGTCATGAATAGAAAGAGAAAGGTAAGAAATGGCTATAGGGAATGCTAATACAATTCGAAAGAACGTTTAATTCTGATTCTTATAGTATAAAAAAATACTGGGTGTTCTATTTAAAAATGAAAATGACTTTTCGACAGTTGAAATCAGTTCGAATAGAAGTTACTTTTGAACCAGCCCGTAAACGATTTTGTGTAAAATTAGGTATGACCTGAAAGCTTATGAGCATAGCCTACTACAGGCCAAAAATTTAAATTATGGCTTCTGTTACACAAAGATGGCAGCATCATAAACAAGATACTGCAACTTTGAACTTTAAAAAAAAAATGGAATTATCTCTAAAACGGCTAATTTTTCTTGTATCACATGTTACAGAAAATATTTTTAGAATTTCATGAAGATTTCAGAAATGCAATAAAAAATGGGGTATTCCTTTTTAAATAAGAAAGTTGACAGCAACTTCCGGTACAAGAGGAAGTGCTCGAAAGTTGGAAATATTATATTTTAACAGATTATTATCGGTAACTTATAACCGCAAAATATGAAATAAAAGTCCGTAAAGTTTTAATGAATGGGTTGCCTGAATCTCCCTGTATATTTAAGCAGGACAAAAAAAAACTAAAAGCAAAACTAGACGTTGTTAATATTTTCTTTTTCTCTCTAGTGGGTCCCTTAAATGTGATTTTCTGTGCGCACTTCAGCGTACAGTTAATTCATTAATTAATCTGAACCTGGTTCTTTAATGGGTCAGTGTTGTGTTAGAGATGCGAACTGTATTGGAGGAATTGCAATTTTTGACTCCTTAAAAACTCCTCCGCTGGTGTTTGAGATGAAGAAAGAAGTTGGATCGTCTGCTAAACAAATCATTGATGTATGTAAAACCAAGAACAGAATTGGCCCCAATCAAGTACCTCGAGGCACTTCTCTCTTAACAACGGTTTAAAATCCCTTGCAATGCCAAAAAATATATTAACCAGGCATCTATTGCTGCTTGTTCGGCAGTTTTCAAACATTATTTTTCGCACGTGCTTTACCACGCACCTTCTTCAACTGGACAGTGGTTTATTAACTTAATCAAAAGTGTACTTTTTTTTTAATAAAGCACTCACCATAATAATTATGAAATTCGTAAATAACGCAGTAGCCATTAGAAGAAGAAAATCCGCGAGTATTAACGGTGAGAAGAAGTCCTCCATGTCCGAGCAGAATTCCAGCAAAGCTCTGTGAAATTTAATCAACTCGTTCAATCTTCTCAACATAAAAGCGTTAAACTTTTCCGATTTGCACATGTCGTACAGTGCAACGAAGTCGGCTTTCCTAAAAGCAAAAAAGCGCATAGCACAACACAAACATTGCCGTGCCTTGTACGGTCATGCTTTTAAGCAATGTCCCCCTCATCAAATTTTAAGTCGCGATCTAAAAGCCAAACAAACACGCGTTGAGTTTTATCTCACGTTTTTGTTTCGTATTTGTTTGACTAATCGCTGATGCTATGCTCATTGTCTGTCTGCCTATTATAGTGGTCAAAAGGCATCAGGCAGCGCAATTTAATAAAATTTGCAAGGGCGACATTACTCAAAAAAAGGTATGACTGTAATACATTTGCGTGCAATACTCACTCAAGATTATTATCGCCCGTGTTAAAATGTCGCTTGATTTTATAAACGAATTCTTTTGATGCACCGGTGTTTATTAAGCTGGTGTACAGTAAGTTTTTTAATTCCCAACCTAAAACAAGCAAAACTTTTTTTGCGACGTGTAAAATTTCGCCGACAATCGTTTGTACCTAAGAGCTTGAATTGTTCGGTGGTCTGTAAGCTGCAAGCTGTAAAAAACACGTCCGTTGCAGCGTGAAACACGCCCGTGATTAGTAAAGCGCAGAGTTCCATGAAATGCGTGATCTCGAAATAGGGAGATTTTCTCCAATCATATGGCAGCCACACGGACATCGGAAGTTCCCTGTAACGAATAAGAACACGTTTGAAAAAGGCGAGTATGAAAAATTCATTTAACATTAGCGGGAGTACTCACGCACAGCTTACATTATTTTATTTAAAAAGCATATCTTTAGGAGAAAGAAAAAGCAAAAAAGAGGACATGTTCTGTCCGGGCGCCCTAGTAAAACCTATACTCCGTATTTTAATAATTTTTTACCTATCTGTTCCACTTTTGTTTATAAAGGGCATGAAAGTGAGTAGTACGGCGCAGCTTAATCCATAAATCATCCAAGCAAATGTTAATTTGTTCGAAAGAGCCACGCAAGTCGCCATGCTCTTCTCCTCCAGACCAGTCCGCGTTTCGTATTTAAACAATTCGTTCATTCTCAACACCAACTTTGTCGTTTTATTATCGCGGATGACGTAATAAATCGATCTCTGCATGGAACATATATTTATACCTAAAATTCGAAGAAGAAAAAAAAACATGTAAATGAATGGGGTGCTAAAGAATCGAATTTGAATTTGAAAAGTTTTCTCTTGAATGCTGTTTGTTTATATTTTTAATCTTGTTGCATTTTATTTATTTAGTTTTTTTGGGAAAAAGGTCTTCTCAAGAATTATTTCGTATGTTATTGTTGGAATATTTTTAAGAAAAATTTTTTCTATAAAGCATCAACCAATTAAAATTAAAACAATCGCTGACAGCTATTATTCAATAAAAAAGAAAACAACAATGTAAATAATGTTGAACTATAAGAACTGCTTACATGTAATTCCATAGCTTAATGCTGTCTCCTTAAATTCGAACGCCCCCTTGTTTTTAATATCAATTGACACACCAATTATGCAATAGATTACGAGAAAGTTGTTAAGCAATCTTAAGAAGTGGTGAATTATTTTCCGAGGGGTGCTCGCCGATTTATCAATTTCGTATAATCTCCCCGCATTCAGGAACATTACGTTATGACGCATGTACGTTAGGGCGACCATGTTGGCTAACGTTACGTTAACGAATGGGAGGGTTGGATGAGAAAAAATATTTTCATGCAAGCGCAGTTTTTTTTCTTCATAATTAATTAGTTAATTTATCGATTTTCTTCGATAATTAATTTAAGATGCGAATGCATTTAAAGCATAGGTAATCGTTACCAAGAGACTGCAATTTATTATGTGCGTACCCACCTGGGAATAATTCATGTTAATTCCTGGAAAGATTCTTATTTTTTTTTAATGAATAAACTAGAAAGTTTGGATTAAACTTGAAAAAGGAATAACATGCCTACCCAAAAAGGGTATTAATTTGTAAAAATTTTAACGAATTGGACATCACAAATTATGGTTACAAGCAAAACAAAATTCCAACATATTTTGGCAGGTAAACGAAAATAATTTGTTACGTGATAACAGAAGGGGGGGGGGGGGGTTGACCCACCCACGGTTTGGTAATAACAGAAGCAGAAAAAGGAAAAAAAGTAATCGTTTGAGTCTTTCCAACGGCGTAATAAAATAAAATAAAATAAATAAAAGTAAAATTAAACTAAATTAAACTATTCCAAGAATAAAACGTACAAAGCCCGAAATGAAGGGCGTTGGGGCATTAGCGGGAGTACTCACGCACAGCTTACATTTTTTTTTTAATATAAAGAAAACGCCGGGCGCAAAAATAATCCAATAAAACTTTACGGAGAAATCTCCGGCACTGTAATTATATGGCCTCTGAACTTTACTAACAATTTCAAGGTGACAAAAAAGTTAATAAAGCTAATAAACGCACGGAACGTAAATTATATAACCACGTTAATACCAAGCTCGCAGGTCACCCAACACGGGGAAAACGACCAACAAATCCAATCCTAATGCCTGAACGGTCCAGTAGTAAGCGACGGCCTTGCAATCGTAAGGCCGTGGGTTCGCACCCGCTCGAGATATTTCTCGCGGGTCGTTACTCGCTTCAGGTACCCTTCAGTGTTGGGAAGAAAATTCGACACTGCTTCCCCTTCAACGGCCAGGAGGTTTGGAAGTAACAAAGCCGTGGAAACTTTACACACACAAAAATACACTTCCGCTCCTGAGGTCCTGACAAGTCCATGACTTAGGACCCCGTTGGGCAAACACCACAGAAAAAAAAATCTTACTTTAGAATCCTTCCGGGACGAGATGAAATAAGTGGCTGCTAACTCAAACCGGAGACGAAACTACGTTTTTAAACCTTTCCAACGAAGGTATGTGGGGGGAGGGAGGACGTTCACGCTGCGTCAGGAGGAACAAGGGCACGCACAAGGCGTCATACTGCCGGCGGTGGGCAAACAGAAAATAAACTGTCCCATATCAGTCGCTGATAAGAGAATTAACAACGCATCATACTCGCGAACAATAGACGCCCGTGGAAATAGGCAGGTAATGAAATGAGTGAACAAGATGGCGCTTACGTTGCTTGCGAAAGAAAAGCAAGCTAAGAACGTAAATTTTCCACGCCGAAAAATTCCTTAGCAAACGGTCTCAATAAACAGCGGGCTGGTGATCAGCCGGAGACGGTCGGGTCACCAATTCCAAAACTTAATCACTTTAAAATCGCCCAATTCTCGCTTCATTAACAACGTGCAAACAACGTCCGTTCTCAAGACAGCGCCTACATAGCTTGACAAAGAAAAAGAAGCCTAAGAACATAAATTTTCCACGCCGACAAATTCCAAAGCAAAAGATCTCACTAACAGCGGGCTGATGATCAGCCGGAGACGGTCGGGTCACCAATTCCAAACCTTAATCACTTTAAATTCGCTCAATTTTCGATTCATTAACATCGTGCAAACAACGTCCGTTCTCAAGACAGCGACTACCTTGCTTGAGAAAGAAAAACAAGCCTAGGAACGTAAATTTTCCACGCCGAAAAATTCCGTAGCAAACGGTCTCAATAAACAGCGGGCTGATGATCAGCCGGAGACGGTCGGGTCACCAATTCCTAAACTTAATCACTTTAAAATCGCCCAATTCTCGCTTCATTAACATCGTGCAAACAACGTCCGTTCTCAAGACGGCGCCTACATAGCTTGACAAAGAAAAAGAAGCCTAAGAACATAAATTTTCCACGCCGACAAATTCCAAAGCAAAAGATCTCACTAACAGCGGGCTGATGATCAGCCGGAGACGGTCGGGTCACCAATTCCTAAACTTAATCACTTTAAAATCGCCCAATTCTCGCTTCATTAACATCGTGCAAACAACGTCCGTTCTCAAGACAGCGCCTACCTTGCTTGAGAAAGAAAAACAAGCCTAGGAACGTAAATTTTTCACGCCGATGAATCCCATAGCAAACGGTTCCAATAACTTTACTCGGTCGAAGACATTCGGGTCACCAATTCCTAAACTTAATTACTTTAAAATCGCTCAATTCTCACTACTTCATTAACAACGTGCAACCACCGTCCGTTCTCAAGCGTGGCGTACAGACAAGTTAAAAGTCAGAAAATTTCGCCATACCGCCGCGAGCAGAATCACGCAGAGCACAAAAGCACGGTGGGAAGCCTACCCGCCTGCAAAAGCGAAACCCAGGAAATTAATGTAACAAAAGGCCGTAAGGCCGTAATGTCGTTGCAAACAACTAGAACGTGCACGCCATGCGAGGAAGGAGGGTGGCCTAATCAAGCGAAACAACAAAACGAACCCAAAATCCGAACGTAATAAGTCTTGAATTCGTTGTAAACCTGAAAAGGATTATCAAATAAAAAAAAAAACGTTTTGGAACACTGTGTTTAATTAAATCCAGTTAAATATTAAGACGTCGATTTTTTAATATTTTTTTTAATATAAATGAAGTTGTTTCTTGTCCTGACGGAGCTATAAATCTACAACGAAACGTTGGGTGTATTTCCATTCATAAATCTGTCCGGTTTAAGATTAGAAAAAAAACTTTTTTTTATGTAGGTATTAAACTAAACGTCGGACATATTTTTTCTTATACTGCCGACGTTTCGTTCTCCATTGCGAAGGAACTTCCTCAGGGCTGCTGCTGTTGCTGCTGGTGGTGGTGGTGGTCTTGCTGCTGTTTTCTGTAAGTCGTCGGGCATATTTTCTTTAAAAAAAAATTCTTCAATCTAAATTATAATGTACAGTCGCGGTAAATAAATTCTGGTCGACATTATCGACTGTCAAAGATTGGATCTGTATCTTGTATTTGATTAAAATTAAGGAGATTGCCTTAATTTTGAACTGGGCATAATCTCTGCAAACCTTAATTCATTTCCGACAATTTCTTGAGGCAAAATACGTGGTAATTTGGAATTTTTAATTTTTAGAATTCAAACTGACATCTTGATTGACACTGACGACCAAAATTTAATGCACGCGATTGTACGTAGGCGTGTCAAGACAAACGTTTCGTTCACACGATAATTAATTCAGGACGCAAATGTGTTTGAAATAATTTATTGCGTGATTGGTAATATAGTTTATGTCAATTGTTAATTGTCGGTTAACCGTGTTATACAAGTATAACGGTTGGATTGCGTAAAAGATTTAATTCAGGATTAAATTTAAGCCCAACTAAGGCCCGGTTTCACCATGGGTCTAGGACAATTCGCCATCGCCGATTTGTCGTCGCCGATTCGTCGTAGGTACAATTCACCGCCGGAAAACTCGCCGTCGGTAAATTCGCCGTCAGCGATTAAAGTTTTAAGTCCAGGTACATATCCAAATCATAATATACCGATAATTATATGTAAATAAAATAAAGAAGTTAACATAATTAATGGAAAATAAAATAATTTGTTATTAATTAAATGTGATACATAGATAAAGAAACAGATCAAAAAATTTGGTGTTCCAGGAAGTATTTCTTATTCTTCAGGGTGTTCGTAAAATCCCTCCAATTCTTCTTTTTTATATTTTCAGATTCTGCTCAAAATCATATTAATTTTCATATCAATCAAAATCACTACACATCAAAAGTCGATTGCTTTCAAAATATTGATTCATGAAAGCTCGTCATTTAAAATTATAAATTGAAAAAGGGGTTCCATTAAAAAAAAAAATAGAATTATGATTATGTATACGTACAGCACCAATTTGTTCGTAATTTTGTGTCTTACGGTGGTCGCACTGTAATTAAGAATTTATTTTAACTTGAAATAGAAAAACAATAGTGAAGTCCATTTTAATTTACTTGAAACGTACTGAAATTATAGTTATTTTCTTCAATTCGTAGGTATAACTTGGATATTATCTAAAATGGTCACAAAGTGTTTTAAAGCTTATCAAGCTAAATAAAGCAGTAACATGGGACGGCGAATTGAGCGGACGGTAAATTGGATCGACGACGAATTAGTTCTACGACGAATTGGCGACGGTGAATCGGCGACGGCGAGTTGGCGACGGCGAATCGTCCCATCCCCTTTCACCATCACAGTTTAACTTTAAGCTCCGTTTTATTCCTATAGAAATAATTATCTTTGCAATTGTTACCACGGGAATAAAACGAAGTTTAAAGTTAAACTGTGATGGTGAAACCGAGCCTAAGAATGCTTGACATAAAATGTGCTGCACGTCGTCAAGTCTGTCACTTTCTAACTTGTGATTGAATGTAACCCTGGCTTAAATCTTTTATGCAACTCAGCCTTAAGTCCTTCGAATTACGAATTAAATTTAAAAAAAACAACTAATATTTAAAGGACTCGCAACATAATTTTGAAAACGTCTGGAATTAAAAAATAAAACAATACTTCACACAACGGTGGGTGGATATGTCAATAAAATCATTTGCGTAATAAGTTTGAGCATTTGAAAGAAAATAAAAGAGAGATAATCGAATTAAAAAATACGGAACGATTAATGAATTGATAATTAATTTTTTTGGTCAACTGCAATGATAAGGTATCAAAAAATATTTGCAAGTTTTAAAAACTAATTTATTACATTCGTTTATTTATTTATGTACTGTTTCTTCTTTAATTCTACGGTGTTTTGCTGATTGCTTGTGTGACGGTGTTGTTCTTTCCTATCCTATGAGGAACTTGATCTAACAAATCTGGCCATTTATTTAGTTTAGTTGGATGAGTGTAAGTGAGTGATGTTGTGTCTTCCAGAGTGTACTCCTTACTTAGTTAACTGATACAGTATAATGCAGTAGGAATTCACGGTTCTGATGCACTGGAACAGTACTTTCAATTAAAAAAGAAAATTGTAATTGTACAAATGAATATTTAGGATTGGTCTCACCCACAGAAATAACTGCAAATTCAAATGAGCAAATTTTCCGACGGTGAAGGAGATCGGCTGGTTCATTTTCTGATGCACAAACTGTATGCTGGTTTTGCATTTTTTATCGCACATGTACCAAGGCATCTCGTACAATTCTATTTGTAACTTCTCCGCCTAAAAGAAATGTGATACTTGGATTAGCTCGGAATGCCAAATGCATAAATTTGGCGATCGCTTTGGTAAATTATTGAAGAAATATCCGATGAGGACGTAAGATTAATGAAATCAAATCGTGTGATTCCCCGGTTTAAAATTAGCTACGCACCTGAGATGATAATATGTCTGCCATAAAACATGGGAGGAGTATGGCAAAATAAGCCCCTGAGGTGACAGGCAGGCAACTCAACGCAAGCGAAGCATCTTTCGTCTGCAAAGAAAAAAATGATAAACATTAAAAAAAGCAGCAAATCATCATCAATTCTTAAAATATATTTAAGCAGGACAAAAAAAAAACTAAAAGCAAAACTAGACGTTGTTAATATTTCCTTTTTCTCTCTAGTGGGTCCCTTAAATGTGATTTTCTGTGCGCACTTCAGCGTACAGTTAATTCATTAATTAATCTGAACCTGGTTCTTTAATGGGTCAGTGTTGTGTTAGACGCGAACTGTATTGGAGGAATTGCAATTTTTGACTCCTTAAAAACTCCTCCGCTGGTGTTTGAGATGAAGAAAGAAGTTGGATCGTCTGCTAAACAAATCGTTGATGTATGTAAAACCAAGAACAGAATTGGCCCCAATCAAGTACCTCGAGGCACTTCTCTCTTAACAACGGTTTAAAATCCCTTGCAATGCCAGAAAATATATTAACCAGGCATCTATTGCTGCTTGTTCGGCAGTTCTCAAACATTATTTTTCGCACGTGCTTTACCACGCACCTTCTTCAACTGGACGGTGGTTTATTAATTTAATCGAAAGTGTACTTTTTTTTTTAATAAAGCACTCACCATAATAATTATGAAATTCAAAAACAATGCGATAACCATTATAAGAAGAAACGACGCCAGCATTAACGGTGAAAAGAAGTCTTCCATGTCCGAGCAGAACGCCAGCAAAGCTCTGTGAAATTTAATCAAGCTGTTCAATCTTCTCAACATAAAAGCGTTAAACTTTTCTGATTTGCACATGTCGTACAGTGCAACGAAGTCGGCTTTCCTAAAAGCAAAAAAGCGCGTAGCACAACACAAACATTGCCTTGCCTTGTACGGTCATGCTTTTAAGCAATGTCCCCCTCATCAAATTTTAAGTCGCGATCTAAAAGGCAAACAAACACGCGTTGAATTTTATCTCACGTTTTTATTTCGTATATGTTTGACTAATCGCTGATGCTATGCTCATTGTCTGTCCGCCTACTATAATGGTCAGAAGGGGATGGGACGATTCGCCGTCGCCAACTCGCCGTCGCCGATTCACCGTCGCCAATTCGTCGTAGAACCAATTCATCGTCGATCCAATTTACCGTCCGCCCAATTCGCCGTCCCATGTTACTGCTTTATTTAGCTTGATAAGCTTTAAAACACTTTCTGACCATTTTAGATAACATCCAAGTTATACCTACGAATTGAAGAAAATAACTATAATTTCAGTACGTTTCAAGTAAATTAAAATGGACTTTACTATTGTTTTTCTATTTCAGGTTAAAATAAATTCCTAAATACAGTGCGACCACCGTAAGACACAAAATTACGAACAAATTGGTGCTGCACGTACACATAATCATAATTCTATTATTTTTTTTTAATGGAACCCCTTTTTCAATTTATAATTTTAAATGACGAGCTTTCATGAATCAATATTTTGAAAGCAATCGACTTTTGATGTGTAGTGATTTTGATTGATATGAAAATCAATATGATTTTGAGCAGAATCTGAAAATATAAAAAAGAAGAATTGGAGGGATTTTACGAACACCCTGAAGAATAAGAAATACTTCCTGGAACACCAAATTTTTTTGTCTGTTTCTTTATCTATGTATCACATTTAATTAATAACAAATTATTTTATTTTCCATTAATTATGTTAACTTCTTTATTTTATTTACATATAATTATCGGTATATTATGATCTGGATATGTAACGGGACTTAAAACTTTAATCGCTGACGGCGAATTTACCGGCGGCGAGTTTTTCGGCGGTGAATTGTACCTACGATGAATCGGCGACGGTGAATTGGCGACGACAAATCGGCGATGGCGAATTGTCCTAGACCCTGGTCGGAAGGCATCAGGCCGCGCAATTTAATAAAATTTGCAAGGCCGACATTACTCAAAAAAAAAAGTATGACTGTAATACATTTGCGTGCAATACTCACTCAAGATTATTATCGCCCGTGTTGAATTGCCGTTTGATTTTATAAACGAATTCCTTTGATGCACCGGTGTTTATTAAGCTGGTGTACAGTAAGTTTTTTAATTCCCAACCTAAAGCGAGCAAAACTTTTTTTTTGCGACGTGTAAATCATCAGTCGGCCGTTCGTACCTAACAGTTTGAGTTGTTCGGTGGTCTGCAAAGTGCAAACTGCGAAAAACAGATCCGTCGACGCATGGAGGAAGCCCATCATAAATAACGTGCAGGCTTCGCTGAAATACGTAATTTCGTAATAGGGAGATAATTTCCAATCGTATGGCAGCCATATAGACAGCGGAAGTTCTCTAGAACAAAAGCGGTACCGTGCAGCATTGCAAATAAGTTCGACAACTTAAATTTCAATTGTCAGCATGGAATCCCTACGTTCTACATTCCAAAGATCGGAAAGTACTTTGACCTTCAGGCAAATCAAACGTCGGTAATACGGTGTCGCTGACCGTACTTGTGAAAACATTTTTTCAATTTAAACCAAAATTCACATAATATAGTAAAAGGACTGGATGTGTCTACTATTACGTTGTTGGTTACATGGAGACTCTTATTTAAAAAAAAAAATGCGCATGTTGAATTTTATATAACTCCAAAAGTAAAAAAAAAACAATTCAGGATTTGATTCTTCAAACGTGACGGTTTTCTAAGATGTTCTTGTACACCTTCCCCCCTCACAATACCTGCCAGGTCCAGTTTTATAAAAAATGGGCATGAGGGCAATTATTACACAGCACGCATCTCCGTAAAACATCCAAAAAATTGTCAGTTTGGCCGAGATGGCCACGCACTTTTCCATATTTTTATCTTCCAGGCCGGTCTGCGTTTCGTATTTGAAAAAATCGTTCATTTTCAATACCAGGTCTTTGGTTTTGTCGTCGCGAAGGGCGTAATAAAACGATCTCTGTATGCAACTTAAATTTATACCTAAAATTAAAAGAAATAAGCAAGACAATAACAATTCAAAATTTTTGGAGGAAACAATTTTGAAACTGAAACAGAAACTTGAAGAATTATATATTTCTTAAAGTTTCTGTTTCAGTTTCAAAATTGTTTCCCCCAAAAATTTTGAATTATTATTGTCTTGCTTATTATCAGTGACATACTTTTTTTCTATTATATTTTATTTCCGTTTGCTTTATTCATTTGTATGACAATTATAGTTTTTAGAAAAATTTTGTGCAAATCGTTTTTGATTGCAGTGAGAACCTCCAGCAGCCTCTGGACAGCTGTTTCAGCCCTGCTTGGGGCTTCTTCAGCAGAGACGTAGCTCGACATTCCCACTGCAGACCAAAAACGACTTGCCTTGGGGGACTTATTAGGAGCAAATCCCGCTTCAATTTGTCTATCCTACTGCAATGTCAGGTCAAAAGGCGATAGTAAGATGTCGCTATTTTATCTGTTGACAATTATAGTGATCAAAAAAATAATAATAGTGCAGTTTTTAAATATTTAACTTTATGTAACTGAACCTGCTTACATATTAATCCATAACTTAATGCTGTGGCCTTAAATTCGAACGGCCCCTTCTGTTTGACGTCAATTAACAAGCCGATCAGGCAAAAGACTAAAAGAAAGTTGACGAGCAATCTGAAAAGGTAATGAATTATCTTCCGAGGGATGCTCGCGGATTTATCAATCCTGTATAATCTTGCTGTTCTCAGAACTGTAACGTTATAGCGCAGATAAGTTAGGGTGACCATGTTCTCGAACGTTCCGTTTACGAATGCGGACGAAATTCGGGCGGGGAGAATTTTATCACATACGCATACGTGGAGGCGGTTTTCATAATTTATTAATTTGTTCATCGATTTTCTCAATCAGTTGATAATTAATTCAGGATATCAAGGTGTTTAAAATAATTGTCGCGGGGAGACTATGATTTAAAATCTTTAGAATAATTTATATTTTAATTCCTGGAAATACTTTCTGTTAATTAATACTTAAACGAGCAGAAATGTAAAATAAATACGATTTTTAAATACATTCTTAAAAATACCTACTTAAGATTAACAATGATTAAAGGGGGCGAGGCGCCTCCACCAAATTTGGTCGATTAAAATCACGATGTCTCTAACATGAGGCCGAATAAAATAAATTAGCATACAAACAGCGTCACGAAAAAAAAGGTAAGGCCGCATATAAATTAAAAAAGAAAATCGTAAGAGAAAGCAACTTGATTTTCGGACCAAAAAAACAAATTAATAAGCACGGTTTGAGATGATAATGATTATTACCCGTGTCTTGACTTAATTGTGAAGAAGGCTAAAGCCAAAATCTCAACCTGTTGTCGACTTATGGAATTTTTCAGCAGCCGACTCATATTTTTCAATTTTTTTTGTCGGAAACGGCGCAAAAAAATTTCTGTAAATATATGAATCGGTGGCAGGAAAGTTAATTTTTTTTCTCGATAACGGCGCGAGTTAGAGACTTGCGGTTTGCACCACTCGATTTGTCTGCTCGAGCTCCATGAGGGCGATTTTTTTCGCCGCAATCTATTTTTAGTCGAAATTTTTCAGAATTTTTTTTCTCGAAAACGGGGCGAGTTAGAGACCTGCGGTTTATGCCATTCGATCACCCCCTTCAAGCTCTATCAGAGTGATTTTTTTCGTGGCAATCTATTTTTCGTCGAAAACCGCAAATTTTCATGGACTATAGGCTTACTACTTTTTGAGCCGAAAAATATTTTTTTCTCCTAAAATCGCGAAAAAATTCAGCAAAGTAGAGCTCGACAAGGCGCATTCAGAACCGGGCTCCGTTCCTCTGTAGCTCACTCCCTTTCCGAGATATCGACCCCTAAAGTGTCGTAGCAGAAAGACATTTTTTCATTGCGAAAAATTGAAAAAGGAAAAATTCGCTAGCGCTAATCGAACAATCGTAATTTATAAAGCGATTCGGAATGATTTTAATTCATAAAACAGTTAAAATAATAATAAATTTAATTAATTTATTCGTGCATTGGTAGTGCTGCCATCTCTGAGCCTTTACTAGAATTTGCAGGTTATCCATCGAAACAGGTCTCTGTAATATTACAGGAATCTATAATCCTGTGCTTCGAGTAACCTATAAATCACACTATTTACTCGAAGATGGCAGCACCTCCACACATGCATAAATAATTTGATTTATTATTATTTTAACTGTTTTATAAATAAAAACCATACTTTTTCACTCTATAAATAATGATTATTCGACTAGAGCAAGAGAATTTGTACTATTCCAGTTTTCCACTGAGAAAATAATGCTTTCTACTTCGGCACTTTAGGGGCTGATATCTCGGAAAGGGGGTGAGCTACAGAGGAACGGAGCCCGGTTTTGAATGCGCCTCGTCGAGCTCTACTTTGCTGAATTTTTTCGCGATTTTAGGACAAAAAAATATTTTTCGGCTCAAAAAGTAGTAAGCCTATAGTCCATGAAAATTTGCGGTTTTCGACGAAAAATAGATTGCCGCAAAAAAAATCACCCTGATAGAGCTTGAAGGGGGCGATCGAATGGCATAAGCCGCAGGTCTCTAACTCGCCCCGTTTTCGAGAAAAAAAATCCTGAAAAATTACGACTAAAAATAGATTGCGGCGAAAAAAATTGTACTCATAGAGCTCGAGTAGGCGAATCGAATTGTTCAAACCGCAATTCTCTAGCTTGCGCCGTCTTCGAGAAAAAAATTTCTAAATTTATAAATCGGTGGCAGAAAAATTAATTTTTTTCTCGAAAACGGCGCGAGCTAGAGACTTGCGGTTTGCGCCACTCGATTCGTCTGCTCAAACTCTACGAGAGCAATTGTTTCGCCTCGATCTGTTTCGGGTAGAAATCCCCAAATCTGAATGGGTTATGGTCTTAGCATATACTTTTTCGGCCAGAAAGTATTTCTTTCTCCTAAAATCGCTAAAAAATTCACCATTATGAAGGTCGACGAGGCGCACTCGAAACCGAAGACCGTTTCTCAGCAGCTCACCCCCTTTCTGAGATATCCTCCCCTAAAATGCCGTCGTAGAAAAGTAATATTTTCTCAGTGGAAAACTGGAATAGTACAAATTCTCTTGCTCCAGTCGAATAATCTTTACTTATAGAGTGAAAAGATATGGTTTTTATTTATAAAACAGTTAAAATAGTAATAAATCAAATTATTTGTGCATGTAATCGAGGTGCTGCCATCTTCGAGTAAATAGTGCGATTTACAGGTTATTCGAAGCATGAAATTACAGATTCCTGTAATATTACAGATTCTTGTAATATTACAGATTCCCGTAATATTACAGATTCTTGTATTATTACAGAGATCTGTTTTGATGGATAACCTATAAATTCCAACAATACCTCAAAGATGGCAGCACTACCAGTACACAAATAAATTAATTATATTTATTGTTATTTTAACTGTTTTATGAATTAAAATCGTTCCGAATCGCTGTATAAATAACGATTGTTCGATTAGCGCTAGCGAATTTTACCTTTTCCAAATTTTCGCTAAAAAAAAATGTCTTTTTGCGACTACACTTTAGGGGTCGATATCTCGGAAAGAGGGTGAGCTACAGAGGAACGGAGGCCGGTTTTGAATGCGCCTCGTCGAGCTCTATATTGATGAATTTTTTCGTGATTTTTGAAGAAGAAAATATTTTTTGGCCGAGAAAGTAGTAAGCCTATAGTCCATGAAAATTTCAGGTTTTCGACGAGAAATAGATTACCGCGAAAAAAATCACCCTGATAGAGCTTGAAGGGGGCGATCGAATGGCATAAACCGCAGGTCTCTAACTCTCCTCGTTTTCGAGAAAAAAATTCTGAAAAATTTCGACTAAAAATAGATTGTGCTGAAAGAAATTGCTCTTATAGAGCTCGAGCGGACGAATCGAATGGTGCAAACCGCAAGTCTCTAACTCGCGCCGTTTTCGAGAAAGAAAAATTGAAAAATGTACACCATGATCAAGAACAATCTTTGGAACTTAGATAAGAGAAGAGAGGGTATGGCGCTTAAGCGAGGCACATCTTTTACCACTTGGGTCCAAATCAAGTACACTTCTTTTTACCTGTGAAATGTTATTCCGGGCTCTTTTTTCTCTGGCCGGATTTGCTACACATTGGACATTGTTTCTACAAAGTATCACTTTGGCTGCAACGCGTTTGTGCAACGTGAAGTGTCCTTGATTTGATTCCTTCTGGTAACAGTTTTCGCTCATGCCTTGAATATGCCGCGTGCGCTACTCCCTCTTTTTCCTTATCTAAGATCCGAGCACTTGTGGCACTTGAAATATACATGATTTCCAGCACAGAGGCTCGCTGCGCAAACGCAGTAACAAAAATTGCTTTTAGATTTTTGTTGTTCATATGATTGTGAATTGCAATAATTGAAAATAACTCTGTATTTAAGTTCATAGGTGGCATTGTCGATTCCGTTTACTGCATGGTTATAAATTTCTATATCGACTGTTTAATCATGTGAACCTCTATGTTGCAAGTCATGTAGATTTAAGTTCTCGGAAGTGCGAAAATGTATGCACTTGCACGTTGGCCAGCGCGCCTATTCTTCTCAATTTAGATTCCATTATCGTATTATATTCGAATTGAAAAAAGCTCCTTACACAAATAAATATGAGAATAAGACGTGGAAAAGATCTGGTGACATTCGTGTTATTGATCTGGGAATTTTATGTTAATCATGAGCAGTTGTTGGCAGCAGTGGTTCTAACCTTAAAGTCTTTGCCTATAAGAAATTCTCTTTAAATTTGCAATAAAACATGAACGATTACATTAAAGATTATTTAAAACCTATTTTAGGTGATGATGTATCGGAGGACATAGTAGAGTAAGCGTTAAATCTCTTCTTAATTCTTTACTTGCAATTTTTAATTCATAACCTTAAAGGCAAGCAGTAAATCTTTACCTAAAGTCTTTTTATTATTGCAACGCGCAGCCCTGTCCGCCGAAGAAAATATAGTTGAGGCGCTAAATCGGGCGATAAGAATTTAACCCCCCACCGCCTCCTCCCCCTTGATTACGAATGTAATTTTTGCAGGTACATTTCATCAATGAAACACCTTGAGGACTACGAGGAATTCATGGAGAACATCGTCGATTTAAATAATGCGGAGCACGTAAGAGTTTACGAGGCCCTGAAGAACCAACTCTTCGGTATGATTTTAATGTGTTAGCCCGCGCCGCATGTATCGTAACAACAGATTTGGTTTTAATAGGTTCTGTTATGAAAACCCCGAAATCCCAAAAACAGTACAAGGGTACGACTGCGCCCTTTCAAACACCGAACAAAGCAAGGCAAGCCGAATCATCCTCATCAGCTCAACATTCTAGCGGGAAAGGCAAGAAGAAATATCACAATTTTTACACACATGATCATAAACCAGGACTTCTGAAAGGTGAGTCATTAACAAACATAGTTTTATATGCGGTCGAAAGCAAGAAAAATAGTAAGACAGTTACAGGTTTGATTACATTACAGTTTCCTGTAATTTTTCTTTCTCCAAAATGATTTATTTAAACTTGACTTCACAGATTTTACAGTGGGTTTGGGCATACTAAATCTGAAAGCCTTTGAACTTTTCAAGTCTCACCAGCAGAGTCGTATTTAAAATTCAAACGGTACGCTTTTAGAGGAAAATAAATTACAGGAAACTGTAATTTTTTTTGCTTTCGACTGCTCATGTTAATTCCAGGTCGGCATCCTTGCAATTGCCAAGCTGCGAAGCACGACTTGATAAATAACTGCACAAAATGCGGACGGATTGTTTGCGAGCAGGAAGGTTCGGGGCCCTGTTTCTTCTGCGACAACATGGTGAGCACAAGTGATGTTTAGCTGCGTTGCGATTTAATTTCGCTTTCAGGTTTGCACGAGGTACGAAATGGAAGTGTTGAATTCGAACACGAAAGAGTCGGACAAACTCTACAATCAATTACTCGAGCAGAAAAAGTCGAAAGAATGGAAGAAGGCGATCGAAACACGAAACCGCCTGATCAAGACAGACCAAATGGGGTGAGCCACAACTTATTACGAAATTAATTAACATTCGCCAAGTGATTTTTAGTGATTTGATAAAAAATAAAGTTTTGGACGACCAAAACGATTATTTCGAGTTGAATTCAAAGTGGCTTTCGGAAGACGAAAAGGGCAACTTGAAGAGGAAGTATGCCAATCACTCGCAGAGATCAAGGCGAGATATGAAGTTAGCATTGGATTTTGCTAGCCGCACGGTCACCATCGAGGATGAACACCAAATGCACAAAAAGAATCTCATGGTAGGCGTCAATAAACTATTGGACAAGACGGAGAGTAGATTCCCGAAAAATTTGTTCGAAGGCGACAAGGGCAAACTCATCTCGGACATAATCAGTCTGGTATGTTGTTCTATTTAAAACAAACAGGAAACAAGAAGGCGTGCGTGGTTGTTTGCAGATGGATGAGCAGAAGTTAAACATCGGTGAAGAAGAAAAAGGACAAGAGAAGAAAAGCGAGGCTCCGCCGACTTCAAGCAAATTCCGATTTGCCAACAACGACTTCCAGGAGACCGTAGACCAAGGGATGTGCTTAAGCATGCACCAGCCTTGGGCCAGTTTGCTCGTCGCAGGCATAAAGAAGTGAGCTCCTCGCGCTTTGCTTCACATAAATGAGTCCTTCGAGTTAAACATTTTTAGGCACGAGGGTAGAACGTGGAAGACTGATCATCGAGGTCGACTTTGGATTGCCGCAGCTGCCAAGCAACCAGACGATGATGAAATCCTGGCTTGCGAAGATATGTACAGGAATTTATACAACGGTGTGTATTCGTTTTACTGAAAGTGTTTTGCTAATAGCAAGTTCGTTCCTTTCCAGATCCGGGCTTGGAGTTTCCTAAAAAATACCCGACGGGTTGCCTCTTGGGTTGCGTGTTCGTAGAAAACTGCCTTGATCAACGAGACTATCGCCAGCGATATCCAGAAGGCGAAAGCAGCAGCCCTTACGTTCTGATCTGTTCTAACCCCATCATTCTGCCGGTGTTCTACCCGATGCAAGGCCAACACAAAATCTGTAATGCCCAACGTACTGCTCAGGTATGTTCTTTCTCGCTGACTTTTTTTACTTGTTCAAGTTTCCCTACCGAAAGAGTTGCATCGCACAGCGAAAACGGCCCTTTTGTCTTCGAAATGGGTCTAATGACGGGAAGGAAGAAGCCAGAAACAAAAATTTAATGTTAATTTATTTCATTCCTAATTTTTACAGTTTTGCTCAGAAGAGTATTGTATTTAATAAATAAATAACTTACATCTAGGGTACACGCTTAATGTTCACTTAATTCATTTAGGTTATTACTGTACATAATCACAAATAAATACAACATACAAGTTTACTGTATCATATAAGTATAAATAAAAGTGACTTTCATATTTCTATACAGAAGGTAAGTACGCGTTTGGATCTCTTTACGCAAAAGTCTCTATGATTAAAGCATTCTAATCAGTGGCGATTAAATATTTAAGAGCAGTTGAAATGGGGAAGTACGGTCGGAAACAAAAAAAAAAAAATAGTAGCCGCCTACAGATTCCTGTAATTTACCTTTTCCAAAATGGTGCTGTTTAAATGTGACTTCACAGGTTTTGCAAAAGATTTGAGTGCATTTTTAAAAAACGAATGGTTATTAGTTATTAAAAAAAGCTTAAAAAACTGCGTTATTTTGTACAATTTAACGTAGGAATATTTCGTTTTGTTGATGGCAGTTGGCGAAATTGCTTGGCGCTTTTTTTAAATAATTTCAAACTTGGAGGTTATTAAAAGTTTAAATGCGATCGCTTATTGACCTGACGAAAACGATTTGCAGTAAAATTTTGGGGTATCAAAAATAAGAACGAATAAAAAAACAAAAGAAACCTGTTAAAAATGAGAAACAAAAGAGAAGTGAAAGCAAAGGAACAAAATACGTGGCGTGAAGTGAACAAAAACAAAGAAACGAAGATCAACGACACCAAGCTTTCTAGATAACTTAGAGCTAGGTTATTATTTGAGGTTTGAACAAATATGGCTGCGTACAGGGTTGCCACATTTCTTGCAGGCAATGTCGCCAACATATTCACACAATGTAACCAAAAAGCGCCAATTTTTTCCTAAAATCGAAAACAAAGAAAAGAACAAAAAAATCACCGATTTAGGATATTGACGATCGGAACGAATAAAAAGAAAACAAAAGAAACCTGTTGTCAAAAAATCAGAAACAAAAGAGAAATGAAAGCGACAACGACAAAATTCAGGAAGCGAAGTGAGCAAAGAAAAAACAAAGGAAGATCGACAACACCAAGGCGAACGAAAAACGACAGTTTTTCGGGCGAATTAAAAAATTCGTATAAAATTAAAGCAAACCGTAAAAAATTAATAATACGATTTAAGAGAAAAACAAAAAAGAAACGAAATAGAGTGCGCAAAACAAAAGAAGATCGCAACTGAGACGCAAAACAAACGACAAACGGTGAACTACAAACGAGCCTCAATAAAATGCGAAAAATCGAACAGAAAAGAACAGAAGAAAAAAAACAAAAGAAGATTGACGACTAAAACGAACAGAAACCAATTGACTTTGCAGGCAAAAAATTAAAAAACAAAAAACTAATAGAAAACAAAAGCTAACTGTAAAAAAGCATGAATCAACAAAATGTAAAAAATCAATTTAATAAAAATAAAAAAAGAGAAATACGACAGCGTAAAATGATGCTAAAATGAACAAAAAAAAATTAAAATCGACGAAAGCCGTAAAAACCAATTCGATTAAAGGAAGAAAAATGCGATGAACATGAAAAAAAAAACAGGAAAGAATGGATAGACAAAAAATAAATAAATGAAAAAATGACGGAAAAATTTTGCAAGTCAAGAAACTGGCAGGAAACAAAAGCACAAAATAAATGAACGGTGATGTGAATAAAACGCAAAACATCAATTCAAAATTCTAACAAAAAAAAAAACAAAAAACGGAGAAAAAATATGAAATGAAGAAAAAAAAAACGAATGAAACGATGCTCTAAGTATTCTTGTCATATAATGCCTACAAATTAAATTAAAGCAGTGACAGTCATTGTTGATCGCGTTGTATATTTTTCTTCTTAGTCACAAAACAACAAAAGTAGCCCAAATCAGACGCCAAATAAAATCTCTAGGTAAACGCCAGGTTTGTGTAAAATGTTGTCAAAACGGCGAAATTTCGCCCAATCTGGCAACCCTGGCTGCGAATGTTGCCACCAACCTGACAAAAATAAAATGTCGCTTGCTTTATCGTAACGAAACTCAAATGAGTCACCTGGGTTTCATTCAAGCATCCCATTAAAGCACCGAAATTGAAAGAAAAAATTGCAGGTCACCTGTGAAGTCGCATTTAAACTGTAGCAGCATTTTGGAGAAAGAAAAATTACAGGAAACTGTAATTGTCTGTCACTTTTCGCTTTCGACCGTAAATTAATGGATGGATTTAATTTATATTTCTTTATCATTCAATTCACTGTCGCACTCATTCAGGCCGAGTCTATCCATCTCAGTTTAACTTTAAGCTTCACTTTACTCCTATGGCAATTCCGCAGGAATAAAACGAAGTTTAAAATTAACCCTCAATTGGAAAACGTCAAACGTCTATCCTTATTGATTGTATTTGTTGTTTTGATTTTAGGTTCTGTTCGCCCCAATTACAACACCCCAAGATTTTAATAAATCTTACAGAATTCAACGAAACCTTGCCTTTGATTGGGGCGCACTGCATGCACTCAACGTATCTTCATCTCATTTGATTCCATGAGATTAAAACGAGACGAAGATACACTCAGTGAGTACACAAAGTGCATCCATCATCCCAATCCAAAGCGCTCTTAGTGTTTGTCTTTTATATCTTTGTTTATGTTCGTAAAGAAGGCTTCGATGGGCAAAATCGGATCGTCGGTGGCGATGGTGAAGTAGCTTGGAACTCGCCTGACGTTCGAGGAGACCGACTTGAAAATGCCGGGGGTGTTGTAGTCGTTTTGGGCGGAAGACGTCAGATCGGAAACCCTCTGCGACTGCATGACCGCCTCGTTCTTCAGGACGTCGGTGGTTTCAAGCTCGACATCTTCACCACCCTCGGTCGTTAGCAAAGCCTTCGCGGTGGTGGTAATTTCTTGAGTGCTCGTTTCCGTAGATTCTACGAGTTCCGACGTTTCGTTCTCCAGGCTTTCCCCACCAGCTTCCGGATCGCTTTCTGTTGTGGTCGAGGTCGTGCTGTTCCTGTTGTACCTGTTGAAGATTCTGTTTCGCAAAGAGACTTGCGCGGGGCGTCGCAGATTCGAAAATATGTTCGGTTTTATGGAGACTTTCTGCGTGGTGGTTGTGGCTTCGGTGGTGGAGCGGGTTCGCCCGAAGGGTCGTATCCGCGTGTTTGTTTTCGCCGCGTCGTCTTCGTCTTCGATTCTAGGTTCGGCGGTGGTGCTGCTGTAACGCGGCGATTTCGGCACGAATTTGGTCCTGGGGGCGTCCGTGACTTCTTCTTCTTGCGTCGCGACGGACTCCTGGGGATACCTCGTGATTGGCTTGCGCGATCTGTGAGGAAACCGAATTCGCGAAGTGGCTTCCGTCGAAGGCCTACTGCTTGCTGCCTCGGTTGAGGTTGAGGTGTATTGATTTAGTCTCTGCCTGTATTCCTTGACGCTGAATCTAGGCCGGGGGCTCGATTTGTAATTAATGGGGCGCCTCAGTCTATTTGATTTGGTGGTCGTAGCCTCTGTTGTGGTGGTTGTTGGAGTTGTCGTCGTGGTAGGGGCCGCCATCGTTGTTTCTTCCGCCCTCTCAGAAGTCTGCGTGTGGATCTCCTCGATTGTAATAGTCTCCTGCTGGTTGATTGGTTGCGCTGGGTTTACGGTTGAGTAATCAATTTCGTTTTCAGGCGTGTGGATGTTGGTCGTCGCGATTTGATCGGTCGTAGGCCTTCTCACCCGTTGTTCTTCTTCTTCTTCTTCCGTCGATGATTCTTCCTGCACGACTTCCTCAATCATGTATTTTTGCTCTTCGGAAGAAGACGTCTCGCTCGATTGTACCTCCTCGCTTTCCTGTTGTTGTTGGATTCTGTACCTGGTGGGTGGACGTCGGGTTTTCGGCCGTTGCTCTTCCTCTTCTTCTTGTTCATTGGGGTCGTCGTATTTCCCGAATTTGTTGAAGCCGCGCTCCGGCGTTTTCTGGTATTCCCCTCCTTCGTAGTTCTTGTGGCCGCCTCCTCGGTAATACTCCGTTGTTAATCGGTGATTGTGGGGGATTTCTTCCGTAGGCCTCGGTCTTTGTCTTTGCCGAATCCTAACCGGGCGATCGCGCTCTTCGTTAACCGGCGTGGCTTCCGTCGTGCGGTAGCGGGAGGGCCTTCGCCTAACGGCGGGGGCGCGTTCTCTGGGCGTTGTCGTTTCCACGTCCGCAGTTTTTTGCTCCTCCTCAGAAGCTTCGGGCGTCGCTGGTCGAATTGGCTTGCGCCTTCTGTGACCAGGTCTTCTCTTCTGTTGCCACGATGAATCTCTCGCCGGTATCACCGCCACTGGGGTCGGTGTTACGGTCGGCGTTTCCGTAGACTCCTGTTTTGCGACTGACGTCGTAATTTCATTCGAATATTCAGGATTGTCTTGAGCGGGGGTTGAAAACTGCAAAAGACTGAATTGTTGCTGCCTGAAGTCCGCCGGCTGGCCCAAGATTGGATAATGGGTGGATACCTGCAAGATACTCAGTTTTAGTCAGGTCCAAGGAGCGGGGTGAATTTAGGCTAGGCAAACCTCCTTAACGGTAAAAAACGACGGATCGCCTTGGACCTCCTTCTGGCGGTTTATTTTCGACACCTCTGAGTAGACGGTGGAGATTTCGCTTTGCGTCGCCGAGGTTGGCAGCGACCCTTCGGGTTTGATCGGAGTTGGCAGGAACTCGACGACCTTCTCGACTTGCGATTGTACGACCATCGGCCTTCTGGTTCCCGCCGCGGGGTCGCTCGAGTACTGGAAGCGAAACTCGGGGGTTTGCTGCCACAGTTTTCCCTCCGTGACTTCGTAGGTGGGGGGCTTGGGAGCTTCGCTGGGTTTCTTCTCGAACTGGTACCGCCCGAACTGGGGGGCGGCGAACTCGTTCTGGAAATTGTAGTTCGTAGGTATGTTGTTGTGGAAGACGTTCAGCTTCTCCTTGGTGACCTGCACGTCGACGGGGTCGTTCTGACTCGTCACGTAGTAAGTCTGCTGCTGTTGGTAGGGGGGCGGTACCTGCACCAAAATGTTTTCCGGAATCAAACTCGTCTCGATGGGCTTGGTCACTTGAACCTGTTGCTCGGTGACGGGTTGCTGTTTTTGCTTTTGCAAAACAGCCTTTTGCTTATTGTTGGCGGCGGTAATTTCCGGGGAGAGGAACTTCTGGGGGGATGGAAGGGGGGGAACCAAGTTGCGCGTGTACTCATCATTTTGCGCCTGGAAAGTGTAATGCACGTCGTTTGGGGTCTGGTACTTGGGGAAGACGTATTGCTGGACCGGAAGCCTCTGGAACTGGAAGAAGTCTTCGCTGGGGGCGAAGCGATTACCAAAATCGATGTGACCATGCGCTGCTTGTTGAGGAGGGGGCAACCTGGTTTTTAAGGAGGCGGTGGGACCTTGCGCAAAGTAAGCGTAGCTTCCTGGAAGATGTTAGACGTTATGACGTTTCAATATAATTATGAAAATCCTATCACACCTATTGCGGTAGAGGGCGCTGCAACGAACATGTCTTGTTCCCTGGTGCCGGCGGGGGCTTGAACCCTGGGGGGTTTCATGGGCCTCTTTCCGTTGTATGACGTGGCTTTTCCCCCCATGACCGCTGGCATTTTGTACGGCGACGGTTTGTTTTGACTTCGGTGCGTGATCAAATTGACGGGGATTTGGGGAGGACCATGATGGCCGTAGTGGAAGTGCTTGGTGTGTGACGGTACTTTCATGATCTCTGAATAAAATTTTCCCGGATTAAATTTAAAAGCGTATGGGGGGCGGGAGTAAGATGGGCTCACTGTGTTTCGCTGGTTCGTGTTGGTGGTTGTTAAGCGTGCTGGCGGTGGGTTTGGGCGGCGGTGGCGGTTGAGGTGGGGGGATTGGCTCGGACGTCGACGGTCGCTTTTCAACTTTGGTCGTCTCCAACTTGCTTTGGCTTCTGTATTTCGAAATTTCTTCGGTGTAATGGTGGCCCACGATGGGTTTCCATCCCTCCTCGGCCAAATCCTACGCAAGAACCCCCACATCATAAAATTAATTAATCCATTTAACTTGGGCTTACCCTTCCTGTTATTTTTGCAGATGATGACGATGAAATATGGGCTAGGCATATTGCGGCAACTGGAAAACAATCGGAACAGGCTAATAATAAATAAAATAATCGCAAGCCACGAGTATAATTAGGCTGGTTCTGGTAATTATCCAATAGACGAGGAGGAAGAGAAAGCAAACAACTGACTTTTATGTTTCGTTGCGGGTATTTTTAAGAGTGCAGATTAATGGTTTCCGCTTGGGAGAGAAGTGGTCGTATTCTTTTATTAAACTACCTACCAGCGTTAATAAGAAATCATTTTAATTTTAATATTACATCAGGGCACGAAATGGCTTTAATTATTGGCTATTGCGACCGCATTTCCTTCCACAGTCACGGAATCAAGAAGTGATACTATTTAGGTCGTGCTTTCATTCATTATTTCGACCAGTGAGGCAAGGCCAGGAACAAAAAACGAAAGTCACAGGATGAGAAAATTGCTTAAAAATCTCTTGCCTTAGATCTTTGTAATCCGCACCATACTTTCAAACAATACGTTGAAGAGACGAGAGGATGATAACACTGAATGGCTTTCATTTCGTGTAAACGACTCGTTTATGTACAGCACGAAAAGGATCGGCCCAAGTAAACCCCCTCGAGGTACTTCAGTTTTGATTAGTATTTCATTCGATTTTTTTATAATTCAACAATTATCAAATTATTTCAGTTTCGACTTGAAATGAGTCCCTGTTTCACCTAACAACTACCTTGGTAAACGCACTGTATAATTTTCATTTACGTACAACTATGCGAACCCTACCGTTTTTCCATTGCGCCGCTTTATTATTACGGTATACTTTGCAACAAGTATTTATTTGCAACTTTCTTTCGTTCGTTCTCATGCCAGCGACGGTAAATTACCGTGCGCTGTTATTATTGCGAAACTGGTTCTTAACTACTGTGCGTTTTTTTTTTCTTTTTTGCTTTTTCGTTCGTTGTTACAAAGGAAGCCGAACGAGCAGCATCTGTTCTGTTGTTATCCGATCATAATACTCTTTACGATCATCAAGGAAATCGTTCTTAGATTTAATTTTGTATAAATCGTGAAGAAAATTATAAACGTCACCTGCTACTGCTAGTTTCCATCTCACCGGCGGCATTTTTTCTTTATCTGAAAAAAAGAAGAGAAAAGTGCAATTAATTAATTAATGCGTGAAACTCATAACTTAATTAGGGATATAATTTGTATAAATTAAATTAATGGAGCGTATTAGTACAGTTTTCTACCAGGCTCATCAGAAAGTTAATCAAATCATCAATTAGTGGTCCTTATTTAATCACGTGACCTGCGCCACATCAAAGAGTACCTATCACTAGTATTATCTGCAATATTTTTTTTTCTATTTTGGTTCTTCGATGTTAAACGCGCTTGAAATAATAAATAGCTTAAAAACCTGTTGGCATTGCAGCTTTTTATAGGTTTTATAATAATTGCTTATAGGCTTCGACGATATGGTTTCTGTTGGCGGCCATATTTTTATATTTTCTTCCTTGATAGGATGCAGCAGCCATTGTTTTAAAGTTTAAAGCAGATATATACATAGAATGACCCAATTATTATTATTAACTTGCTTGATAAAGCATTTTTTTGGTTACTTGGGTTGTTGCTTGTCTGTGACGTAGTTACAGTCAGTTATGTACTGTAAATACGTCCTTCAATAATATTACATTTGCTGTTTACAAGCTTTTATTTTGTTTTTGTTTTTAGCACGTGTTTACTTTTACTTTCTTCGGTCGATCGAATTCCTTTTGAAACCAAGCAGAAGGTGGCGAGATCGCCCACTTCAGATTAGTTTTTTTTTTTTTCTTCAAACAATGGGCATCCTCCACGTGTTCTGCATGTTTAAAGGAATTGTGTGGTGTGTTATCGTCGCGTCGCTGACGATCAGATAACATGCACTGTTTGCTGTTGCACGGTCGTGATGTTATGTAACCGAAAATCAAGACATGGATCGAGATAGTGGATTCGTTTTAATCATAAAATAAAATTCTTAAATAAACGATAAGTTAATTGGTTTCATAAAATAGTTTAAACAATGTGTTGATGAATGGAATGTTGTCCTTGATCCAATTCTTTCCTTTTTTTCGATTTGCCTTGCGTTACGTGACAAAAAAAAAATAATTTGGAATGCATTCAGCTGATTCCATTGGCCATGTTAAAAAGAAACAGAACGAAAAGCAAAAAAAACAGTTCGTTCGAATTGCAACACAATCAAGGTCATACGACACCACGAATTAAATAAACAAATAATTTCAAGTCGTTTTGTAATCAAAATCTAACATAATTCCCCCCCAAAAAACAGAATTGTTTGCTTCCAAGGTTTCGGGTTGATTTTAATCGGGAAAGGACGCCCGAACGTTGATTAATATCTTTTTATTTTGTTTGCGTTTGCTTTTTATGTCATTGTCAATGAGCTTCATTAATTATATCAGTTATCATCGCTCAAGAAATAAAACAACACGAAAATCCCCTAACAATTTCGTAATTTCGGAGAGTAAATTATTTCAATTTCTTGTACACATGCACAGGCGGATTTAAAAGTAATGCCTCCCTAATGGCGGTCTGGTCACTAGTGGTCGGGGGGGTATATTACCTCGAAATAAAATTTGTTTACTTGTTCGGTTTTCTGTTTATCCGGCCACTCGCAATAGCAATCAGCAGGGACGATCGCATTTGTAATTTTTTCAAGGAGATATTATTTTTAATTCTGACTGTACGTTCGCGCCGGACTTTCTAATTAAACGTTTCGAAGCACACACTTGGCTAAACAAATTAAGAAAGCATAGCGCATTTTGCGCGGAGTGCAAATTAAAGATTGAGATTTATGCGTTATGCGTGTTAGTTCGGGTTCATTTCGAGCGCGACGACATTTTTGCATTCCGCTCTGGAATTCTATTTTTCTTCTTAAGTATTTATATTTGTGTAATAATTAAAGCTCGGACATTCTCGGGATATCGGGTAAAAATCAGTACAAAGATAAACAAAGCAGCGGCGGCGCAGATTTCAACGTCGCCGCTGAACGGTTTATATATCCGAGGTACTGTCACCTCGGGCTCATTGCATCAGAAGCAAAGGCAAAAGCGTTGGGAAGCTGAGAAAAAGCTCTGTAAATCCCCCGCTTAAATTTAATTCAAAAATTACAAGCGCTATCGCGCGGGGAGCGAGAGACGCGCAGTTAATCGAGCAAATAAAAAGCGCTGCGCTTTTGAATTTTGATTGTAAATCGAGAACGCGTTCGTCGATTGTTTTTTGGTAAACGGCGTTGGAAAGCCGAGGAAAAGCTCTGTAAATCCTCCACTTAAATTTAATTCAAAAATAACAAGCACGATCGCGACGGGAGGGAGAGACGTTCAGTTAATCGAGCGAATAAAAAACGCAGCGCTTTTGAATTTCGATTGTAACTCAAGAACACGTTCGTCGATTGTTTTTTGGTAAACGGCGTTGGAAAGCTGATGAAAAGCTCTGTAAATCCCCCGTTTAAATTTAATTCAAAAATTACAAGCACGATCGCGTGGGGAGGGAGAGACGCGCAGCTAATCGAGCAAATAAAAAGCGCAGTGCTTTTGAATTTCGATTGTAACTCAAGAACACGTTCGTCGATTGTTTTTTGGTAAACGGCATTGGGAAGCCGAGGAAAAGCTCTGTAAATCCCCCGCTTAAATTTAATTCAAAAATTATAAGCGCGTGCGCGAAGGGAGGGAGAGACGTTCAGTTAATTGAGCAAATCAAAAATACAGCGCTTTTGAATTTCGATTGTAACTCAAGAACGCGTTCGTTGATTGTTTTTTGGTAAACGGCGTTGGAAAGCCGAGGAAAAGCTCTGTGAATCCCACGTTTAAATTTAAACCCAAACTTACAAGCGCGATCGCGACGGAAGGGAGAGACGTTCAGTTAATCGTGCAAATAAAAAACGCGGCGGCGCATTTGAATTTTGATTGTAACTCGAGAACGCGTTCGTCGATTGTTTTTTGGTAAACGGCGTTAGAAAGTCGAGAAAAAGCTCTGTAAATTCCCTACTTAAATTTAATTCAGAAATTACAAGCGCGATCGCAGCGGTAGGGAGAAACGTTCAGTTGATTGAGCAAATCAAAAATGCATTGCTTTTGAATTTCGATTGTAACTCAAGAATGCGTTCGTCGATTGTTTTTTGGTGAACGGCGTTGGAAAGCCGAGGAAAAGCTCTGTAAATCCCTCGTTTAAATTTAATTCAAAAATTACAAGCGCGATCGCAGCGGTAGGGAGAGACGTTCAGTTAATTCAGCAAATAAAAAACGCAGCGCTTTTGAATTTCGATTGTAACTCGAGAACGCGTTCGTCGATTATTTTTTGGTAAACGGGGTTGGAAAGGTGAGAAAAATCTCAGTAAATGGCGCGCCTAAATTTAATTCAAAAATTACAAGCGCGATCGCGAGGGAAGGGAGAGACGTTCAGTTAATTGAGCAAATAAAAAGCGCAGCGCTTTTGAATTTCGATTGTAACTCAAGAACACGTTCGTCGATTGTTTTTTGGTAAACGGCGTTGAAAAGCCGAGGAAAAGCTCTGTAAATCCCCCGTTTAAATTTAATTCAAAAATTACAAGCACGATCGCGCGGGGAGGGAGAGACGCGCAGTTAATTGAGCAAATAAAAAATGCAGCGCTTTTGAATTTCGATTGTAACTCAAGAACGCGTTCGTCGATTGTTTTTTTGGCAAAAGACGTCAGAAAGTTGAGAAAAAGCTCAGTAAATCTCACGCTTAAATTTAGTTCAAAAATGACAAGTCCCGTTAAACACAATGGAATGGACGACGGACGCACTTTCCCTTTTGCAGTTGTTGGCCACCCGCAGTAAAACCATCACGAGCCGCCACTGACCAAAACCACAAAATTCAGAAATTTTCCAAAAGAATTCTAGCGGTTCCATTCAACGCCATCTTTTGTACACGGTCTCAAATGTCGCCTACAGCGCCATCGTTTATCGAGCAGACTTAATAAATTTTGCTGGAGTTGAGACCGACTGCATTTTGTTTTTAATTTTAGAAACAATTTTTTTTTAATTTTAAAAACAATTTTCGTGAAGCACTAGCAACAGCTTCTTCTAGCACATCAGAGAAGCTTCTTCAACAAGTGAAGTGGCTGAAAATGTAGGATTCTGTTTCTTTTTCTTTCAATGTTGCTCTGCGCCATCTGTCAACATAATTTATTATAATCCATTCAAAGTCACAGCATGGACTGACTAAAAAGATATACTACGTAAACAGAGGCATTAGCTAGGTCATCGTGAAATTACTTAACTTATTCCTTTTATTATTTTTAATTTTCATACAAATGTTTGTTTTATAAGCCGGTTTGGTTACCGTAACGAGAAACGCCATTTGCAATTTAAATAAGCCCGACCCACCGAAAAAAGTAGAAATCCTCAAATGAAGTAACCGTTTGTTGAGTTTTTAGTAGAAGGTATGGGAGATAAGTTGCAATCTTCGACGACGTGGGGCAATTAAATTTGCCATTAAATATGGGGAGGGGAGAGGGGGGCAAAACGAAGCATGTAAACCATTTAAATGCCGTATAAAAGTTCGCAATCCGTGAGAAAGTGACCTCCGGTCATACTTGTACATGTTACTAAGTTAATTAATTAATCGATTAATTTAACAATTTGCGGTTCGGCGTTCGCCTCATCATCGTCACAGGCACAAGAACTCGTCCTTAACGGTGAATGATTTAACGGCAGACGAATAACCCGGTGACATAGTCTTCAGGAAACCGCGGCGATAAATTCTTAACGACGTCCGTTTTTTTTTTTCTTTTTAACTCCTTGTTATTAAATAAGTAGGTTTATTAAGCTGTCACAGTCGTAGTTTCACTTTTTATATAACACAAGAAGAAGCAAAAACTAATTGTTTGTAGAGCGTTGTTGGGTAACAAATTTCACTCTTTATGGAAAAATTAACAACAAAGTCGAATAATACTCAAACAATATTACAACATCAATAATTATCGCGGTTGTGTGTAATTTTTTCTTTCTAATTAACTGGTGATTACTCTCCTTTAGCTACTGCACCGTTGCTGCTACACCTAATAAAAAGAATCGTGGTCTCAGCGCACGCCCTTGCAGGACAATTTGCAAAAATTTAAACGGCTGACAATAAGTAAGGCGTGAAATGTTCGTGTAGGTTTATTTAACTACCTATTTCAAAACCGTTTGTTTCCGTTTTGAAACCCAGTCGTATAATAATCCGGGGCTTTTCACTTTGTACCATTAAAAAGTTAATTGCCTAAATTTAAATAGATATAAAGTGTCACTGTAATTACGAAAGCAATAACACTGGAATATTGTTTAAGCATCTGGCAAGTTGAATGCCATAGAAAATGGGCAAAAAATTATAGAACTGTATTTATACCCTACCTATATTATTGTTTAATTAAAAAAGAAGAAACAGTAGGCTCGAGCTTCATAAAGCACTCAATATTATTAAAAAAAAAAGAAAATAGAACCGATTGCCTAATTTTTTTTTTTTGAGAAAGTGACTGCCTAAACGATTAAGTTTGGAATAAACTGAATTTTATGCAAATTCGGTAATTTCCTGCTTTCCACCCGGTAACACATTGCGAGCCCGGAGCTATTAAAAAAAATAAATAAAATCGTAAAAGCAATTAAATTATTAATTTCCAGTTTCAAAGCAAAATACGATTATAACCGGAAAGCATTCGTTTTCTGCCATCGCGTAATACTCGGGATGTGATGCTGATGTGTCTTAATTGGAAAGCATAGAGCAAAGATTCTTTTTTTTTTCTTTACAATCCAGTTTGCAGCAATAACTTACGCAATCCACGTACATTTTGCTTGCGATAACTTGCGCAATCCGTGTACATTTTTACTTATACTTTACTTTCAATTACCATTAGACAGACAGGAACTCGATGTTATATAACCGATTCCTTGGCCGTTAAGCACTTCGGAAATTGTTGCGTCTTTAAATTACACAATTTTGATAAAACTATGCATGAAAACTAATGAATATTTAAATCGAATTAAAACGAAAACGCGGACAGCGCGGCGGCGAGTAATTGACGAAACTCCCGTTTTATTTTCTTTGTTAAAAATGCGCTTTCTTTTCGGCATACTTGCATACTTATACGCACAACTAATAATAGGTGTCTGAAATTAGAACAAAAAAATAAAAGAAATCTTCCAACAGAACGAGTTTATAATGAGAAAGAAAAGAAATCTTCCAACAGAACGAGTTTGTATTGGAAAATGATATATCAACGCTATCGACGGTTAAAATCGTAGAGTTTAATTGAAAGTGGATTGAGACAAGTGGACAGGCAAGTGGCTCAGCGGCCGACCTTGAAAGTCGTGCCGCTTGTCGGCTCGGGTTCGAATCACCGGAGTCATCAATGTTTATTTGTCTGGATTGTGACCCCCAGCTTATGAAACAAAGTCAACTGCCTGAAATGGTGACGGCATAATTTTTGCTGCGCAAAGCAAAACAAAAGAAAAGAAGAACGAGATTAAAACAAGTGAAAACTACAAAAGAGATCGTTAGAAAAGGAAGAACCACAGAAGAAAGAACAGCAAAATGGAACGTTAGCGGAAGATGAAGAAGAAAAACTTCTCTTAAGAAGAAGAAAAGGAATTAGAAAACAAGAAATGAACGAAACATTTGTGGGGGGGAGGGGGAGAATGTGTTGATGATTGATAAATAATTTAAAGAAGACGTGTATAAAATTGCCTTTTTAATTCAGTTTAAAAAAAAATTTGCAATTATTTTTCATTCAAAATTACCATTTTGTATGTGCGTAATTATGTCTACGCCCCCCTCCTCATTGATTACGAATTATTAAGATTTTCAACAAAAGGTAAACCAAATAATAATATGAAAAATAAGAAGAAAAAACTGAGAAAATTATTATAAATAGAATAAGGAAAGATTGATTTTTCAAAATTTGTTTGCAGTTTTGTTTTACGAATGTAACGCGATCCTCAACTGTTTTTTTTTCTTTTTTGGATTATTATTTTTAATTTTGTAAATTCGTTCTCAAACATTTCCGTCCCTTTTTCATTTGTTTCATTTGTTTCCATCTTATTCAAATATTTGCGTGACCTTCTGATTTCTTTTTTGCCGTTATTTTTGTTTTACGAACGTAACGCGATCGTCAACTGTTTCTTTGGATTATTATTTTTAATTTTTGAAAATTCGTTCTCAAACATCTTTGTCCCTTTGTGAATTTTTTCTCGCGATCGTCAGTTGTTTCCATCTTATTCAAATACTTGCGTGATTTGCTGATTTCTTTTTTGTTTTCGTTGGCGCCGTTATTTTTGTTTTACGGATGTAACGCGATCGTCTCTGTTTTTTTTTTTTTTTGGATTATTATTTTTCATTTTGAAAATTCGTTCTCAAACATCTCCGTCCCTTTGTGATTTTTTTCTCGCGATCGTCATTTGTTTCCATCTTATTCAAAGATTTGCGTGACTTTCTGATTTTTTTTTGTTTTCGCTGTCGCCGTTATTTTTGTTTTACGAACGTAACGCGATCGTCGTCTTTTTTTTTTTTTGGATTATTATTTTTAATTTTTAAAATTCGTTCTCAAACACCTCCGTCCCTTTGTGATTTTTTTTCTTGCGATCGTCATTTGTTTCCATCTTATGCCAACATTTCCGGCACTTTCTGTTTTTTTTTTTGTTTTCGTTGTTGCCGTTATTTTTTTTTTAAAGAAGACCGACCATCTCGCTTTAGTTTTGAATCAATAATTTGCTTTTCTTTTCTTCTTTTTTTGTTTCGTTTATCTCTTGAAATTGTTTCTTTTGCTTTCGTAAACACATTACGATCCCTGTCATTTGTTTTTCTTTGCGTGCGGTTTTCCTGTCGTGAAATTTACGATCGTCATTTGTTTTTCCCCGGTTTTCATTTCGTAAGTAAGTACTGCGATAGTGATTTGTTTTTGCTTGTTGATTTCTGCGAAGTTCGAATTATTATATTGGTGTTGAATGTTCGTTGTTATTTTTTTTTTTTTATTTAATTTTACTGATCCGTTTTGAGTCATTTTCTTCCGCATGTGTGATCGCCATTTGTTTTTCTTACATTCCTCGGCAATCTTTGTTTTTAGTTTTTCGTTATTTGTAGCGGGTTCCTCGATTGTCAAAAACGTTTCTCATTTGTCCAATTTTTTAGCATTTTCTTTTGGAAATTTAAATTTTTCCGCTTCTTTTTCTGTGTTATTCTCGCAAAACGTAGCGATCGTATTTGGAATTTCAATTTGATTATTTATTATTAATAAGGAGTACTTCCTTTTTTTGTAGAGAAGTTTTAAATCTGATTTGTCTTTTAATTTTCGTTTTTTAAGTTTATTTTCGTTCGTAATCTGAAACGTGTTTATTAAAAAATGCCTAATGCATAACGTGATTTTGAAGCTGAAATTGTACGACGTACCAACTGCTAAAAAAATAATCGCACGAAAACGACTATAATCGTACAACAGTTGGGGACACTGATTTGATGCGATGGAAATGGAACGAACCCGCGTGGCATGACGTTTGTCAAACTTTGGCGGATTAGCTTTTCATAATCACCAACATTAAGGAATGAAGAAAACTACAAAACAAAAAATATTTAGTTCCTTTCGAACAATTTTGAACTGGGAAGTTTCAAGTTGGAAAATTCCCTAGTTTTTGCAATAATTTTTCCCTTTTTGTTTGAAATTATCCCTGGCGTTTAACAACTTTTTCCCTAAGTTGGCAGCACTGCCTGATGTGAACGAACTTTGTAATAAATTCAATTATGGAATAATAGATGTCGCCTACTAGGCAATGTTGTATTTGTCGCCGCCTGTTGTTCATCTCCAGAAATAATAATGCATCCTCGTCGCCAAAAGAGGTTGCCAGATTTTAAGTAAAGATCAGTTAAACTAGATGTACATGCATGAACAAAAAAAAATTACTGTCCGTTTACAGATTTCGTTTTTACTTCATTTCAAAGTCACAATTAGACGAAACGATTCTTTTTAATCTTCATCTTCTTCTTCAGGTACTTTAGACTGAATACTTTCAGTTTCCCCTCATACTTCAAGCAACGCACGATGTCATACTTTTATGTAAACCCCCTATTCCTATCTTAAACAGCTTCTTCATTAACAAAGTTTTTTTTTGCCAATCCTTTTCCCCTATCAAACGATTACGTCTTAGTTTTATTCATCGCCGATTTTTGCTTTCCGTTTGCGTCGCTTTTATACGGTCGAAATTAAAAAATAGTAGGCGATTAGGTACAGTTTCCTGTAATTCTTCTTTCTCCAAAATGTTTAGTACCGTTTAAATACGATTTCACAGAGTTTGCGAAAGCTTTAAGCTCGACGGCTTTCAGGGCTTTCAGAATTTTTTAAGTGTCGCTTGCGAAAGTCGTATTTAAACAGTATGTACCATTTTAGAGAAAGAAAGAAAGAAAGAAAAAATACAGGAAACTGTATTGTCTACCGGTTTTTTTTTGCTTTCGACTGCAATTGGCATTTTTGTTTTTACTTTCGCACGCGTCGCTTTTCAGAACTTAAGTTAATAAAATAAATTAATTATAATTAAAAAAAAAAGTCAATAAATAGGCTTGTAAAATCAAAAGACTGCGCGAGACATTATTTTTTTTTCTTTGCGAGTTCGTGTTCTGTCCTCGCGTTGAAATTTCCGAGCGCGCTTGAAATTGAAACCCGCCGGGAAACGGACACCCAAAAAAAATTGCACCGTCCGATTTATGAACATAATTTCTAGAATTGGAAAGCGTCGACTTTTTTTACGACAGTATTAAAATCTCTCTGTCTCTCTACCGCTTTGATGTCAAAAGAAAAAAAAAACCGTAAAAATTTCTTTAACGAAAACCCGAAAACTTTGACTGCAAGCGCAAAATAAAAATCATCGTTTTTTAATAGTTCGTGAAACTCGAAGCCATCCGACAAGACATTCTTGAAAACAGAAGGCGCAAGATAGATCACAGTTACCTTAACAATTACTGTTAGGAAAAAAACATTGCGTTTCGGAACTTCATCCGTCATCAAAATCTCATGCAATAATTCGTTTGATTGTTTTGATTCTTACCTTATCTCTTATGTATAACTGCAGTTAATTAATTAATTAAAAAATCAGGTAATTAACATCCACTGCAATGTCTCTAAAACGCAATTAAACAAACACATTCACACGCTCGTCGTAACTATAGGAGACCGACGAGTTCGCCGAACGTATACGGTGTCCGAACGGGAGTAAAACAAGAACTGGATGGCCTGCGAGGGTATACCGCTGGAAGAAATCTTCAGCTTCTGGTATATGGTCACCGGTGGGGACCGAGGCCTCCCACTAAACTATGCTAAAATGTCTTTTCCGCTGAATGTTTCGTGTGAAATTTTTTCCTTTTTTATTTCGTACACAACGCAACGCATAATAGGTGTTATACCTAGTCTTGGACGTTATGTCTTAAGGAGTATTAATTTATGGAACTGGCGCACCTTCCAGTTTAGTCTCGAATAGAAAAGCAAATTCATACTATTGTACCCCTACACAATAATTTATTTAAAAAAAAAATAGTATCTACTTGACTTGTTGGTGCAAAGGCAATTTCAAATTTTCAGTTTCTCTCTAACACGATTTTAAATTCGCTTTCGAAAAGTGCACGAATTTATTTAGCAATTCGATAGTATTCGATCGGCAATCAAAATAACACCCTTCACTTCACCAACAAACTTCTCATTAATGATATTCATGCGTGCCGGCAAATATTCAGGTCGTCTTGCGAAATGGCCAATAACGTCTTTATTAAACTCCGTGCAATCTCGTAAGGTTTATTTGTAAACAGAGCGTCTGTTTCAAATGATTGTTCCAGAAAAAAAACACGTAGTACTACATGACTTACGATTTTATTGGGCAAGAAGAGTTGCGTGTGGAAAGATGGGACAATGGAGTTGCTTCGTAAGCCTTTAAGTCCTGATCTGGGTGACTAAAACGTTTTCTGCATTGATTAAGTAAGGCTTTAATGATAATAAACGAGAAATTCATTTCTATTATTATCATTAGAGGTCGGAATCGCATATTTCGACGTCACCGTCGCATCTGTGTTGTCATGGTGCACAGTGACTGGCGTAAATCAGTTTTGAAATTAAAATTCCGAAAAGCATTACGTAATAAAAATATGAATATTAAAAATAATATTTTAAAAACAATCCAACTCCGAACTTACATCTTACTGATGACGTCAGAATATGTGTTTCCAATCTCTAATTATCAGCCTTAGGAGTGTTTGGCGTCCGCGTCGTTATGATTACGCTATACGAGGGGGGTGCGTCGCAGTACGAAAACATAAACTCGCCACCGCGCATCGTGTAGCCATGGCAACGTCCCGAAACATCCGACGTGTGATTATTACTACATGTAAAGGGGCGATGTACAGTCAGAATTTAAAGTAAAGTCTCAAAGTGTCTGATCGCCATAAGAAGCGGACGGATAAACAAAAAATTATTTATTTTGATCGATTTGTCAAAAGATGCTCGCTAAACATAACCTACAATTTTGTCTCTGGATCAAATCTGTCAAAAAAAAAAACAAACAACAAAGTATATTCAGTGTTGCAAATAGTTGAATAGTGTTACCAACTGAAACCACTTTGTATTATGCAAGAAATTGATAAGATTGCTGATAATTATAACAAATTTAAGCCATCGATAATTTTCTGTTTGCCCATTCATTAACACGAGAGCGAATATTGCAAAAAAAATATTTGTCACTTTCTCTTAAAAGCTTAAAACTTCATTATCGAATACCTTTTGCGTTGTTACCGTACCTATTATTTGCTTGATGATTTACTTTATGATGCATTTTCGTATACATAATTTACGGGGTAATTAATTGTCCATCCTTTATATAAAAACGTTTTTTATTTGCTTAATCTACCGCACCGCCTCGACCCAATTAACAACTCTCGTTTAACAGTTTAATTATTGCAAACAAAATACGTATTCGTTCTTGCTTTTGTGCTGTTTAATTGCAGGTGAAACATGATCTCTTAGTATATTAGAAACCGCGTACTCAACATGTTTTAAAATTTAATTAATTAATTGTTAAAGCAGCGAGTGAAAACGTCGCTTGAAACCATGAGCAGTTGCAGTATTGCCGCCTTGAAATAAAATTTATTAGGCGTGTTAAGGGGCATTAAAAAGTGAAATTTTAATATGAAATGGAACTTTCATTTTGTACATAAGTATACATGTCTAACAACTAAAGAAAAAAAATTATATTCTCCATGGATTTATCAAAGGGATAGTTAAAAGTTAAAGTACTCTTTAACTCTGTATCACTCGGATCCGACTATACTCTGTTTTTTAATTGGAAGGAGTGGAGCGCTTTTTAATTTTGGCGCCAAAAAACGAGCTTTGTCATTGGAAGCAGGACCGGAATTGACCAATGATGACAAAGCTCGTTCAACCAATGACAAAACTCGTTTTTAGCGCACTCCTTCGAATTTAAAAACAAAAAATACAGAGTATAATTTAATTACACAAAAGTGGACCCTCGTTGGTTCAGTTAAGGATTGATTTCTTTTCGCCCTCGGTTCGTGCATCGAGCGAAACTCATTCACCGGCTTTTAAAACTGTGAGCGTCAAACTGATCTATTCAATCCTCGGTTCGAGCAATGATAAAACAATTTAATTGGCTTACAATGGCATATTCAAAACGTTATTAAAGGATTTCGTGTTTTCTATGCGCCTCATGACTCAAATGAAAAAAAAAAAATTGGTTGAATAATAAAAATAAATTTCTTCGCCTGTCAAGTCTTTATGTTTATTGTTTCGAATGCTTGTTAAGCTAATTTTAGTTAATTACCCTTGTAATACATGTCAAGCATCGTAGTCGTTGATTTATTGAAAATAAAATGTACAGTCCGTGAAGTATGTATTTATTTACAGAGATAGCTTAACAAGTGGACCGTCGTTCTAGTTTTCCTCTTCGAAGGCCCTACTTTCTTCTTTTGCCTCCTCCTCCTCTGTATGCATTCGTCAACCATCTGCATACTACTCAATTCAATATCGCCAAAACTATTTTAATACAACAATGGTCGCCTTGTATCGTTTATTATTTCGCCAAATGCCGTATTGGCATATACGTACGTACAGTATCGATTTCATCCGGTGCACATTAACGGAAAGAGAAATCCAATTTAATTTCCGTATGGCGAACGACTTGTACCACTTTATCAAGGCGATCATAAAACATGTGTATACTTTTGCTTGACCGATATTAACTACTAGTATTAATTTGCAATCGATTTCGTTTACATACAAATCAGAACAATTACATTTTTTCGTACACAACAAATGCACTGTTGTGGTAATCGATTTATTTAAATAAGCTAGGGATGATTAAAAATAAATATAGTGTTGTATAAAAGAAAAAACTGGCAGAAAATTAGCTGAGAGCGAGCAGACAGTCATCTGAATTAGCAGAGAGCGGATGATCGATCATGCGAATTAGTCGAGAGCCTTAAGGCAAATGTCTAAACGATTTGCAACCCCTATTCGCATAATAAATAAATATGCCTTTCGATGTTTTAATCATTCTTGTATCTATGTACACTTCCAAAAAGCAAGTTAGTTTCTTGCCCTGGAAGTCTGTCATAAAAGGATCACGCTGGGTTTATCCTTTTTTTAAAATAAAAAAAAATAAAAAAAGTGTTGAGTATTTCTTTAAGGAACTGCTCCGAATGTGTTCGGCTTTACAAATCGGTACCTACGTATAAGGAATCATTTTCTCTTCTCTCGATTTTTATATTTGGTTAACTAAGCCAGTGTTTCCCAAAAAAAGTTTTTGAACAGGATGGAAAGTGCCGGGCCCGGCTTTGAATCATGTCAAATGTTCTTTCCACAAGACGGCACGCGTCGACGGACGTGACAAAAAGCAAAACTCGAGAATCATTTTCTATTTATCATAGATTCCTATCTGGAAGTCTATCATAAAAGAATCACGCTAGGTTTATCCTTTTTTTAAATTAAAAAAAAATAAAAAAAGTGTTGAGTATTTCTTTAAGGAACTGCTCCGAATGTGTTTGGCTTTACAAATCGGTACCTTTGTATAAGGAGTCATTTTCTCTTCTCTCGATTTTTATATTTGGTTAACTAAGCCAGTGTTTCCCAAAAAAAGTTTTTGAACAGGATGGAAAGTGTCGGGCCCGGCTTTGAATCATGTCATATGTTCTTTCTAAAAGACGGCACGCGTCGACCGACGTGACAAAAAGCAAAACTCGAGAATCATTTTATATTTGTCATAGATTCCTATCTGGAAGTCTATCATAAAAGAATCACGCTGGGTTTATCCTTTTTTTTAATTAAAAATAAAAAAAGTGTTGAGTATTTCTTTAAGGAACTGCTCCAAATGTGTTCGGCTTTACGAATCGGTACCTACGTATAAGGAATCATTTTCTCTTCTCTCGATTTTTATATTTGGTTAACTAAGCCAGTGTTTCCCAAAAAAAGTTTTTGAACAGGATGGAAAGTGTCGGGCCCGGCTTTTGAATCATGTCAAATGTTCTTTCCACAAGACGGCACGCGTCGACGGACGTGACAAAAAAGCAAAACTCAAGAATCATTTTCTATTTGTCATAGATGGAAGTCTATCATAAAAGAATCACGCTGGGTTTATCCTTTTTTAAATTAAAAAAAAAAATAAAAAAAGTGTTGAGTATTTCTTTAAGGAACTGCTCCGAATGTGTTCGGCTTTACAAAACGGTACCTATGTATAAGGAATCATTTTCTCTTCTCTCGATTTTTATATTTGGTTAACTGAGCCAGTGTTTTCCAAAAAAAGTTTTTGAACAGGATGGAAAGTGCCGGGCCCGGCTTTGAATCATGTCAAATATTCTTTCTACAAGACGGCACGCGTCTACCGACGTGACAAAAAGCAAAACTCGAGAATCATTTTCTATTTGTCATAGATTCCTATCTGCAGGCAATTTATTATCGTTATTCATAGCACACAATAGGCCTGTGAAAGTATGTGCACGCGGAATTTTAATCGGGAACGACATGAACGCTTTAATTTCTAGTACTTATTTGTTTACCGAAGCTTATAATATGCGTTCGTACTTCCGCAAACAATGTTCTTAAGTGTGTGCAAATATTTTTCCTTTTTTAATTTGTTCCACATTAACTCTATTACTATTAAGTTGCTTTTGCCAGTTGTTGTAAGTCAAACTTCATTTAACAGAGCTTTTTTTTAAAAAAAAAAGATTTTCGTTCATAGAAAATTTCTTTTTGACTCCTTATGCGGATGTTAATTAATCATTTCGTTCTGTTTCTCCTTTTGATTTGCTTTGTATTGACTTGTTTTTCTTAAATTGATTAAATTTTTCTGCTGTCACACCGTCCTTTGTTTGCCTATAATCCAGGGTTGCCAGATTTTTCCTGAAAAATTCAGCTAAACGTAGGTATTACAAAGAATAGGCCAATTAAATTAAAAAAAAAAAAGTTTCAGAAAAAACTAATTCACCCGCAAAAAAATAAGAAACAAAAAGGAAATGAGAGAAACTGCAACAAAATACAAGGCATGAAGCGAAAAAAAAAACAAAAGAAGATCGACAGAGAGCATAAATGAATTTTAAAAAAGAAAACACAAACAAAAACATCACGATGGACAAAAACAATTGAAAATCAACGAAAGTTGCATTTGCAAAAAAAGAATGAAAACAAACTCGTAAGAAACAAAAGAAAACTGCAAAAAGGAGTAAATAAAATGCAAAAACCCGTTCGGTTAAAAAGGGAAGACTACGAAGAACATAAGAAAAAAGTAATGAAAGAATAGAATAAAATTTTGCAAATGAAAATCAACTCCTATGAAACAAAAGAGAGCTGTGAAAAGAAGTCAATCAGTACGATCCGAAAACCAATTCGATTAAGAAGAAGAATAATAAAACAAAAGAAGAATGGATGGACAAGAAAATAAATAAATGAAAAACGGCGATTCTCCGACCGAAAACCTTTGCAATTCAAGAAACTGACCGGAAACAAAAGAACACAAAACAAAGTAAACGAACCGTGACTAAAATGCGAAACGCCAATTCCTTAAAACAAAGAAAAAAAATAGAACAAAAGATAAACAAAAAAATATGAAATAAATAAAAAACAAACCCTTGTTCCACGGATTATATTAGAATGTAGAATTTTGTTGAGTGTCATTATGCGAAGACAACAACAAAAGTAGCCCAAATCAGGCGCCAGGCGCCAAATAAATATTTAGACGCCAAATATGTCTGAAAGGTAGCCCAAATGGCAAAATTTCGCCCAATCCGGCAACTCTACCATAATCCACTTTAGCTATTTTCTGTGTTTTATTCTTTATTATAGTATTTACATTATTTATAGAAATCAGATTATTACGCAAGGTATTTTGTGTTTCAAATCAAAACTTACAGCCGATTTATAAACTTTGACGTTAATTTAACCAGCGACATCCTGCGATCGCTTTTTTACATGACATTGACAAATTGAAGCCAGTTTGCTACATAATAAGTCATCCCATACGTTATAGTTTGACCTTTCTTACTGTCGATCTTTCCACTTGTTAATAAAGTACCCAATAACGTTATTTGGCAAATAAATTGAATTTTATTAATGGTGATTCGTCTAATTAAAAGTTCCCAATAACGTTATTTGGCAAATAAATTGAATTTTATCAATGGTGATTCGTCGAATTAATCGTCAAATGAATTTATTAGGAGATTGGAAAGTTCGGGCCTTACAAATCTAAATTTCTTCGAGATGAAAGCAGTTTTAACTTTCAACGGAACGTCATATAAGTCATATTGCAAACTGGAACGGCGAAAATTCCTAAAGCCGGCCCTGTCGTTTAATCAAATGAACAAAGCGAGAGGCGTCTTTCGCATTAAAAAAGAGATAGAGCATACAAAAAAGCAGGAGCAAGACAGAGATAAAACGAACAGTACGCCGAAAAACCGTTTGTTTATGCGGTCGCATCACCCGTCAAGAATTTAAATTAATCAGCTTGTTGCAAAAATGTGTAATCGCAACGAATCGCAGGAAATTATTCAACTAGAATCTCCATCCAGGCGATAAACTCGACCGCCGAGCGCCAGGAAACAAATTTTCCGCTAGACAGATTTTAAGGTTATGTAAACGCGCACCTGTTGCTTGCTGCTGCGGGGGTTTAGGGATGCACGGACTTGTCGCCTGTCGCTCGCGTGCCTTTGCTTTACAATTTTCGATTTGACCGGCTTCGACGAGAGGATGTCTTCGTCTTGGCGCAAGTTCGAGGACGAGAACGGTTTTTCCTACTACGTCAAGTAAGTTCAGCACTTCAAGTTTACTTACGTACAATCAAGTCCTTTGTTTGTTTGCATGCACGCAGTGAGGTGACGAACGCCAAGCAATGGGACCACCCGAAGTTCTCAGACGTGCAGCAGAAGCTGGACGAGTGCAACTGGATCAAGTACTCCACATATCGGGTCGCTTCTAAGTTTCGGGTCTTGCAGCGTTGCCTTTACAGTAAGTCCAGAGCAAGAAAATTTTATGTCGTGTGCCTAACTCGTACAGAGTAAACCAAAATCTGGTTGAATTGAAAACGATTGCATTCACAAATCCATTTCTTGTTTCTATTGAGGGAGCCACTTTAGACTCGAGAGTGGTCTGTTGCTACCTTCAGAGAAGTGAGTGTTCCAAACTGAAAGCGATTGCAGGGTTTTCGGGGGTAATTAATAAGAATGCAATGCAATGATTCATTTATTCAAATCCTCGTAAACATGCAAAATTCAAACACAATTCAAATAATCAAAATGTAACAACATGGTAACTATGGCAACGGTGAAAATTTGTTGCAGTGTTGCGTAGAGGGACCCACGCTAACGAAAACTGCTTGCGAAAACTGTGACGAACAAATTTTTTCTAAACTGGTTCAAGGCCCTTAATTAATCTAAATCTCCTCGACTTATGCAATTCCATTCCTAAAAGTATGTAACATTTGGGAAAAGTTTTTTTTTTCGCTGATTTTTGCGCGTTGATTAAAAACAAAAGAACGCAGCATACCTGTCAGGTCGTTTGAAATTTGGCGGGAAAATCGGAAACTCGAAATTTTTCGAAAATAAAACGAATTGTAGCGGTTTGAAAAGTATTTTCTTGCAGAATTGAATGCTAAACGCGGAAAGGGTGATCGCTAATAATTTTTTTACAGTGGAAGACGTATCTTTGTCAGTCATAGCGGGTGTTTTCGAGCGTCACAAATTAGGCTCGAACGAAAGCTCCCTGTATTTAGAGTCGTATGACATCGAGGCCATACTATCGGACATTTATTTTGCTGCGAACAAACAGAATCAAACCAACATGGACATTGACCTCGCGACTGAACTGATGCTCAATTTTCTTTACAACATCTACGACAAGTACGATAAGTTTGATGTGAGTAATCGGCTTCAACTTGAGGTACAACCTGCGTTATCTCTTGCAGAAATCGAAAGGATAATATACAGGTTCTATCCACCAAATTAGTTTTGGCCGTCTTAAGCAACACTAAGCTGCACAACCTGTACCATTTCGTTTTTAATTTGTGTGCAGATCACAACAATTGCGTTACAAGGCTTAAAGTGCAAATGATTTTGTCGAAACTAGCTGAGATGACCACGTATTTGCACGAGGATTCGAGCTTCGGCCATCATCTGGTGAACGCTTCCATCGAAGATTGCTTTAGTAAGGTGTATAATTTTATATTATTGAGACTAGGAACTAGTCATTACTGTTTAATATAAAGGAGGAAACACTAATGGGAAAACAATATATTAATTTAGTTAATTTGTCATCACAGTTTATTTAAAAGAGCGCATTTTTAGTCTCCCGGTTTGGTTGGCATAAACGAAGGCATGTTCATAGGTTGGCTCGAAACCAACCCGCTTTTATTATCCTGGATACCGACATTGCATCGATTGAAAAATTCCGAAATGGGTAAATTGTCTTTCTTCGAAGCGTTTCATGTGTATTTATTCCGTTTACTCTCAGTTGTGCATGCGGGGAAATGTTCGGTGTGCAAGACCAGTCCTATAATCGGATTGAAGTATCGCTGCATGAAATGCGGAAGGTACACTCAATGTCAGAAGTGTTATTTAACGGGGAGAACGAGCCACTCGCATAAAGTCACTCATCCAATGAGGGAGTACTGCGTTGAAGTAGGTCCTCACAGTTCACTTTTTAAGAAGAATTCGTTTTCATTCAATAAATGCATTTCAGAGTGAGTCACGTGAAATAACTCACGCTGTATTGAAGAAGCTGTGCGGTTTGTTACGGTGCACTGCGCAAGCTCATGATTCCCATGTAATCGAGACCAAACCTCTTAGGTAAAATGCAGCCGGAAAAATTACCCAAAACTTTTAATACAATACGCTTTGTTTTGTGCAGCGTCGACAAAGACTGGTTGTTGAAATCTCAATCGGAAAGTGTGATTTGTGATATTGAGCCGATGTCCTCGCCTCACATTCAGTTGCAGGTTGTAATCAGGCATTTAGAGCAACAAAACAGGGAACTTCAGCAGATGTTGCTCTTGGGTGCTCAAAGCGAGAAAGACATGAAGAGGTATTTGGAAGAACACCGACTGCATGTCGCTGCTCAAATCAGCAAATTGAAAATTCTGAAGGTAGTCTTTTCGTTTAGGCTTCGCGCATTTTACTCTGCCCTTTTTCCGGAATCAGGAATATTTGAAGAAACCGTCGCCTGCGGCACTGTCACGGAAATTCCTGCTACAATCCACCCCAATGGTCCCGACGTATAAGAGCAACCAATATGCGAACATCGACATGTTCAGCCCGATAGTTCAAAAAACCGAGTACAGTGTGCCTCTTGATGAATGTGACGAAGCCGTTCTATCCAGAACAAAGACGAATGCAATTAACGGCTGTGAATCTACGATGGCCCCGTCTATAAACGACATAAGCACATGGCTCGGAGGTAACTCCCAAGCAAGCAAACTCTTTAGGTTAATAAAATTACAATCATGTATGTAGGAAAAGCCAATAATTCTAATGCAGCAATAAGCGACGGCCATAAATCTCCTATGTACGAGATGCATAACGACCTCGACGAAGCCTTGGCCAAGTTGCAGCAAATTTTGGCCAACAATTTCACGTTAGATGGTAACTCCTAACACGTGGAATATCTGCCTGGGCAATCAAACTTATGTGATTTTGCAGAATCTCTGGGCAATATCGACAATGGGCAATTAAAAGAGGCCGTATCTGAAGTCGAGGGTATGCTGACCTCGCTGATTGACACCGTGGAAAACTCAAGGGCCAGTTCGGCACAACTCAAACACCAAGAGACTGATTTACTAGAACTAGACAGCAGGTGTAAGTATGCGTAACACTATTATTAACAAACACATATCTACACATATCAGTTATGTTAAGTAATAAGTTTCCTAAGACAGTCTTTATATGTTAGAAATATGTATTATACAAATCTGTAGGTTGTTATTATTAATAATAATAATACAGATTTTAAATCTCACTGACGTCTTTCTTCATGTATAGACTTTGTAGTTATACGTTTCCAATGTATTCATTAGATTTTAGCAGAGTCTTTAATTTAGTTGTCTTGACTGTCTGTTTAAGTATTTAGTTGTTGCATCAAGTCACACGAAGATAAGGTCTTTATTTAATTTAAAGCAGAGAAATACATTTTACGTATATATTTTTTTTATTGCAATATTGTAGATGTTAGACTTTTTCTTAACTCAATTTAAGTTGACTTCTTCAAACGTGCAAGCAATACAAGTACTATACATTATGGCAATAATGACCAAATCAATTAATTAAATGTTTAAATTATTTATTTATAGATGTAATTGAGAAATCGAACATGTAATGATAAATAAAGTGTTATTTAAAGACTTGGCGTTTGCTTTTATTAAATGACACTCTCTCTTTCGAGCGTGTTAGAGAAAAAGGCAACGACGATATTAATTTAAATAAATATATATTTTATTATAAATCTAGTAAATATTACAAAACAAATATATTTTATGAACAATAGTAAGTACACCATTTTAAAGCTTTTGCCTCGGAATGTAACCTTTACTATCGTCTGTTAAACATAAGTCGTCGATTAATGATTAACACACGGTACAAGTACAAACAATTTATCATTATTATGTGCATAATATGTATAATATATTAAAAATAAAAACGTCATCGTTTTTCTTTTAATACAAGAAGAAGAAAAAAAAAACATCTTGTTGAATACAATATTTAATAAAAAATAAAATATATTACTTTCTTTCTTTTTTTTTAAATTTAATTAATAATACATCTTTACTGATTATTGCACAGATAGTTGCGTTGCGATAGGTTCGGCGTGATTTCTCGTTGATTAGGATTTATTAGTTTTCAATTCGAATCGTCCGTTTTCCTCCAAAAAAGTGGCAAGTTTCAGGGCTGATCAAATTTAACAATCGAAGAAAATTGTTTAGTAATCAAAATTATTATTGGTCGAGACTTTTAATTAATTAAAATGAAAATCGGATTTGCGCGCAAACGTTTAAGGGGGGTCCTACATATAGACGCCGGAATGCTCTGGGCCCCAACCGGGATTAGGATGTGCGTATGTAGGGCCCCCCTTAAAACGCCACGCTATCAACCTGAAAAGTTTCCCCACGTGAATAGCACTTCTTTAAACTGCACCTCCCAAAAAAAGAAACGACATTGCAACTTAAAAATATTAATACCATCCAGCAAAATAGGCTAATTAATAGTTTTAATTAGTTACGTTTCGAGGAATTTATCAGATATTTGCAGCAGTGCGTGAGCAGGTGTTTCTCGCCTGTGGTATCGTGAATGTTCGCCATCTCTCTCGTGTAAACGTCAAGGCCGTACTGGCCCTCTTCCGGAAAGCTGATGTTGAAGGTGACGACGTCGTCTGAGACGTTGTGGGAGACGAACTTCGACAGGCGCTTCTCTTCGACGCCGTTCTTGTGCAGCGTCGCCATGAAATCCGTCAGGGGGCGCGACATCTTAAACTGAATCTCCAGTTCCCTCCCGGCGAACACCAGAGCTTCCTGGAAGATGGAATCAAAAATAACGGGAAGGACATGTCAGTGCTGAATTAAATAAATTAATATAAAGGAGGAAAGACTAACAGGAACACTGTTACAGTTAGTGTTTCCTCCTTATTTGTTTAATTTATGGAAGATGGGAGTGTCGTCGAAACGATGAAATATAAAAATGTGCGAGTACCTGATGTGTTATGGGGACGAGGCCGAAAAGCCTGGTGGCTTTGGTCGGCCCCCATTCGCCACTGGCGCAGTCGGGCAGCGGGACCATCACCGTCTGCAAATCCTCGCAGCAAATCTTGAATTTGCAGACGCTCTTGAATTTCATGGGCTCCCCCGTTAGGTACTCTTTCGGCGTGACCGCGTTCGCAAAGATGTCCAAGAGGAACGCGCCGCTGCAGGGGGCGTGCACCCTAAAGGCCACCATATTTCCTACAACAGACTGGAAAAGGGGGGAGTGTGCAACATGTTGTTTGGGGCCTGATGGGGGCGGGGACTTACCTGCATGACGAAACGTTTGAGCGACACGCCGTCGAAACTATCGCCGTCACTGTCGTAGAATTTGAGGTTGTAATGGAAAATTAGGCTTCCTTGCATGTGTGCGGGCATAGCAATTCGTACAGTAGCGGCGCCTGAAATATTATTGTGTAAAAATTTTAAATAGGCAACCAATTCTACTTCCGTGATTGACGAAAAATAAAAACACGAAATTATTTCCGGCTTGATTGATAAATGGGTTGCCTATTCTAAAATTTGGTTGAACAATATTGGCCAGATTGTTACTAAATGAGGAAATCACCAAAGCAACTCACCTGTGGAATCTGTAAACATGACCGCCTTTGTGTTGGGGTCCGAGAAATAAAGGCCGTAGCGGAAGAACAAGGATCGCACGAAGGGAAGCTCTTCGAATTCCTGCAAGGTGATGGGTTGCTTGAGCAGCTGCCAGTCGGATTGCAAGGGGAAAAACTCGTAGATGAATTCTTTGGGGTCCGTCAAGAAGTAATGGTCGTCGTATTCATACCTAAAAAAGAATACAAAATCGTAATAATTAGTATAATCAAAGCCGAGACGTAGCTGGGTAAATGCCTTCCATTCTATAGAGTATGTAGTACGTACGTACTATAGGCAATCGTGCAAGCGCATGTGTTTATTTGGTTGCCTACACAAAAGGCTGTGTGTTTGCAGCAGGTACGTACGGTCCACTCGACCGTTAGTTAGCATTGTCCGCTCTATAGAATGGAGGGCAATTTGCCCAATTATATCTCGGCCTTGGTAATAATCAAGGAGCCACTTGTTCCGCGAACGGTAGGAAAATTTAGTACTCGGAGTGTATCAGCCTCGCCCATAACGTGCGAACGCTTGCTTTGCACTCCTTCCCCTTCCACTCAAAACAATTCGATGCTTCGCATAGTACATTCGACTTAAAAAGCGTCCAGTACTAAGTGGCCTGAATTCTTTTCCCTGGTAATAATCATCGGGCTTCCAAATTCTAAGAAGAGCCCTCACCTTAAACTATCTGATTTGGTTTTGTTTCCTGCTTTGGGTGCTTCTTTAGCATTGACGAGATGCCGCGCGCCCCAGTTGCACTGCACGAATCTCCACGCACCGGCGACGTACACGGCGTTCCAAGAATTCCTGAAGCGATTATCTTCGAACCGCACCCCCGGTTGGTACCCGGCCGATTTGGAATAGCCCTTGATGACCACGCAGTGAAGCCCCGCGTAACTACAAGAAGAAAGAAAGCCTGCGCGTGATTCACAATTACTATTTTTTTTTTGGGGGGTACCTACCTGCACAATCGCTTAAACAAAACGTGGTAACTTTCGGTTCCGTTTTTGATGCCTCTGAGCAGGCCCATCGGCGTGTCGCCCCTCAGGTTATCGTCGAAGGACATCGTGTTTAAGTTCTTGACGGTGATCCACCTAAATATGGTCCTGCAAAATCATTGTGTTTTGTAAAGTGGGTCATTGCGTTCTGCGTCGTGTCTACCTCGCCTTTTCAATGTCCGATCCGCATCGGCCGACGAGCTGGCGCACTAAATCAGTGAAAGTCTTTTGATCTTCTTGTGCTACCTACAAAAAAAAACAAAAACAAAAACGAAAAGGTTCTTTTAATGCTATCAAGCGACAGCTAAACGTTGAGTGCTCCTTGCGATTTTAGTGTCCGTGTAAAACTTAAAAACTTACTGATATAGCTATTTGGTCTACGTTGGCAAATTCTATGGGGTCGCTGTAAATTTGGAACTTGCTCAATGCGGGGGGCGCAGGTACAGGTGCGTGACTTGGGTAAGGTGGTAGGTCGTCTGTGAATCCCCCGTCTTCCATGCCGTCCACGTACAGCGATTCGGCCATCATGTACTCGCTGCGTTTCTCGTTGATCAGCTCCAGCATTTCATGACTTTGTTTTTCGACTAGTGCGGCTGTTGCAGCTCTGCCAAAAGAAAACGCGACTTTTTTATTTTGGAAAAACAGAAAGAACCGAAAATATAAATTAACATCTTCATGTTTTAATTAAATAGAAATGGCTGCAACTACTCTGTATTTTCTGTGTTTCTGCAGCTTGCATTAAAACTGTTTCTATTTTTAGGTCATGGAAGCCATTCACGGATCACCCTGTAGATGATTAATGATAATATAAAATAAAAATAATTCTAATGTTGATGACTGCAACTCCTGTATGTTCTGTGTTTTTGCTTTTTGTGTTAAAACTGTCTCGATTTTTAGGTAATGAACTGTCCAGCCATGAATCGCCCTGTAGATGAATACCTAATAATAAAATAAAATAAAAATATTTCCTTGGTTTTAGTATTTGTCTACAATTTTCAAGGAAGCTATAAACATACATCAAATATGACAAAATTCTTTCGTTGTGTGTCTTTAGTAAGTACCACTGTTTGCTGAGGTGTGTTCGGGTATTTTATGGAAATTAAATCGCGCCGTAGTTTTGGCGCGGTGATTTACGTGGTCAGTAACCTCCGACGCGTTCATTTATTTATTTATTTATTTAGTAATTAGGCGAGTTAACAAAGCAAATTTACTCACATACATAACAGTATCTATTTTAAGTATTCTCATCTCGCTTTTCGCCATGAAGAAACTCGCCAATCGCGCAAAGTTAGATCTATACTACCGTAACCATAACAATGGGAATGGGAGACGACCCCCCCCCCCGTGCTTTATTTTTTAACTCCTAATTACAATTTAAAATCCGACAATCGTTATTTGAATTATTTTTAATTTTGAAACGCAGAAGTCTTCTTGTACACGCCCTAATAAAAATACAAATTAGTTTTCTAAAATTAGGAGAAAAAATGGATAATTGTTTTAAATATTTAAAAAGAAACAGAAAAACTGTGTAATCTCATTAGCGAATCGTGAATAAGTTTATTATTTTTCACTAGAAATATTCTTATGGCCTTCAGTACATGCAATCGTGCAAGCGCCTGTGTTCATTTGGTTGCATACACAAAAGCTGCTTGTTTAAAAAAAAATCTAATTTACTTGTACTTTTTTTTAATTTTATTTTTTAAAAGAAGTTATTTTTGTCGCCTTTAATGTAGGCAAGCATACGTACTGCTAAATCATTAGTTTGCCTATAGGCACTTTTGGTCAAGGAAAATCTACTTTATTTGTTTCCGAACAAACTAGCATGTTATAGAATGTTATGAAAATTAATTTTTTATCATTTTTTAAAGCAATTCATTTACTTTTATCTCTTAATATAGTTGAAAATTAAAAAAATATGATATTTCTCTCTTTATTTTATTCTTTACAGTTTTCTTTTGTTTCTTATCAGTGGTTTACAAAAGCATTCCCCGAACAGTCTCGATTTTTAATTTGTTTCTTTTCTTCCGGTCTAAATTATTCTTATGATTGCGTATATATATATATATATATATATGCGTATTTTTTTTGTTTCTTCGTCCAATTTTGTTTTGTTGTTTATTTCTTTCTTTCTATCGAATTATTCTTTTGTTTTTACACTTTTCTACTGCGGGGGTGTTCGACAGTTCTCCTCTCAAGGGCCGTACGCTTTTCATTTGTTTCTGTTAACCAACTTTACCCTTCGCATTTCATTCTTTTCCATTTCAGTGTTCCCCCAACTTAAAAAAAAATTTTTAATTGGTTTTTATTTCTCCCTAATAAAATTTCCCACTTTTTACAGATTTTTTCTTTCGCTTTCTGCCGTTAATTTTCAGAAGCTTTCCACCCCCCCCCCCCCCCCTCTGTTAATTAAATTCAAATTCAGAAAGCAATAATAATTTCTACACGTCAATTGTTTCTTCTCTGAAATCAAGAAGATTTGGACGAATTCATGAGTTTTTTGGCAAAAGGAAATTATTTTTACCTCCTTTAATGTAGGCAACCATACATACTGCTGCACCATTAGTTTGCCTACATGAAGACTTTTCGTTAAGAAAATCGTATTTATTTATTTCCAAACGAACTAAATTATTATTCAAGTTAATTGTGTATAGTTTTTGAAGATAATTGAACAGTTTTCTCCATTTAATCAGGTGATTAGATTAAAAGATTTCTCTTCGGAAATCAGGAAAGGAACTGGAAAATTGTTTAAACGTTTGAAAATTAAGAAAATTGCATAAACTGAGTAAATTGTGGAAGCTTAGTATACTATACAAGTTTCTTGACAGAAAAATTAATTTTATCACCTGTAAGTATAGGCAACCGCACAAACTGGCGAGTCATTAGTTTGCTTATACTAATGCATTTTGTTAAAAAAATCTAATTTATTTGTTTTCAGACAATGGAATGTTATTAAAATTAATTGGTTTATCATTTTTGAACGCAATTGAAGTCAACTCTTATGCCTTGTAAATAAAATAACAAATAAACTTAAACCGGGGAGAATTCAAATTGGAAGGAGCACTCGACGTTTCACTGTCGACGACGTCATCGATCGATAGTGAAACTTCGAAAGTGCTCTTTCCAGTTTGAATTCTGTCCGGTTAAAGTTCAAAAGCCTTTTATTGGCTATAATTTTGTTTTTTGTACAAAACTAAGTACAATGTCAGGCCAAAAAGCGATCGCAGAATGTCGCTGTTTTGTCTGTTCAAAACTAAACCTACCTTTCATGTTCCAGCATTTTCCTCGTCAGCGACTCTTTCTTCTTGTCTCTCCGCAGCGTCATATTCTTTTCCAAATCTTCCCTTTCTTGTTGGTGCCTGAGGGTCAGGACGTTCTGATCGTCCCTTTTCCGTTTGATTTGGAGCTCCCTCTCGAATCGATTCGTTAGTCTTTCCAGTTCTTTTTCCCATTCGTCCTAAAAAGTATTCGATTTTAATCAGACCCGCATTTCAACTAAACTTTGTAATGAGTAGGTATGCTATATATGGCAGTTCAAGTTTGTCTTGTTTTCTGGTGTGCAGTTTTGTATGGACTGACGTACCAAGCGTGTAGGTATGGTTGCCTATCCTCTGCCATAGAATATGCATTCAAATTGCCCGTTAGGCAACCATACCTACACATGTTTGCACACGGCATGCCGCGCCACTAACAATGCGTATCCCTATCATTTATTTTATAATATTAACAATAATTTTATACTTCAAGAAGTTATAAAAGCTTGATGCATGAACATGAAACCGTTATATTATTAATTCTGATACGTGATGCTAAATTGCAGTGCAGTTCGAGCGTTTAAAATTGCATTCGCGCTCAATTAAACGGACGCCCTCGTTGTTCCATTATTATTATTACTTTTTTTTTTAATTAATCGAGTAAACATGCAGGGAAGAAAAAGAAAAAAACAACGCTCCTCTTCACCTGGACGTACGCTATGGCTTTCTAAATTTAATTGAGGCATTGTTATGCAAATATCGCTCGAAACGGTTTTACGGACTAATTGTCTGCTCTACAAAATATTTCTTGCGCTCATTTTTCGAGGTCAAGGACAAGGAGCCGTTGTTGTCGGTTGAGATTCCTCCAAGAGGCGAGGTGGAGCTGGAAGGAATTTCTGAAATCTCTCGAGTGATTGAAACGAAACGAGCGACTTTACGGGCGAATGGGCGTTGACGTGACCTCGTCTTAAATCACCTGGATGATGTAAAACCAGAGTATTGCTCATTGTTGTTTTGAATACTTGCCCTGAATTCCTCTCGGATGCGTCGTTCTTCTTCCTCCCTTTGCCTGGCGAATTTGCGGTACAGGTCGTCTTCTTCCTTTCGATGCTTCATTTCCAATCTCTTCTGCTCATCTCGATCCTGAAACACGAGAAAAAAAAATTGCATGAGCAAAAACGTTCTTCTTGCATCTTTAGCAAATGAGGTGCTTTTTTCAAAAAGAAAATCATCATCAGAAAAAAAGATTCAACCGAATCTACAATCAACTCATAGGATTAATGATATCTACACTTGAAAGAAATTCGGATTGCAAAAGAAGGGGAGAGGAGGATCTTCTTGCTTCTGTTGCAAATGAGGTGCTTTTCTAAAAAAAAAAATCGTCTTCAGGTGAAGACCAAAAAAAAATCTACAATCATCAGCTTAGGATTTCAAAGAATTCCGGATTACAAAAAAAAAAAAAAACAAGAAAGCGTTTGCTGAGAGGAGGAGGAGGTGTGAAGTTTGCTGGGCGCCTAAATTTGGAAATACAGGTGCGCCTGCCGAGAAGTGTTATTTTGTTACTCTCCTGAGCCTACACGTTCGCGCGACAAGACAGGTAAACCGCGGAGGATTGATTTAAGGCAATTAAAACTGAAAACAGGATGGTTTTAATCTGAACCGTAACCGTGTTGAGCACGCCGCTGCTTTAATTGCGTTCCGAAACGACGAACGGCGAGTTTCCAACGCCGTCTTCAAAAACAGGCCCGAGTCTACGCGTAGGAATATCAGACCTCAGAGTATTATCCAGTTTCCGGACTAGACTGGGCGAGGCAACGAGCGTTTCGAATCGTGAAAATCTATGCGCTCCGATTAAGCTTGCTTTTTCTAGGATATCGGTACCGTAACGTGGCGGTCGTAATATGACGGTGGATGACGTCATATGTCGTTGAAAAATGACGTACACTGGCGTAAAGTAAGCAAGAAAAGCGACGAAATGTATTTATTTTATGTATTTCATAGTGATCTATCTGGATTCGACGTTACTCACATATTTAGAAAGCAAGGAACCACCAAAAGAGAATACCAAAAACGTTTAAAAAAAACATTTTACGTATTTTTAGATGGCGGTGACGTTTGGCGTTTTCTAGGAAACCAAACGTACTTAATGTTCTTAGCACGTTTTATGTGACGTCATTCGCCGCCAACTTACGGCCGCTATTTTACGGCACCGCTATCCTAGGAAACCGAGGCTTTACTAATAAGGACGGAAAGATAACTCTTAAAATGGTGAAGCTCTGTGCTGTACATCGCATTTCAGATGAATCATTTCAAGTCGGGGCATTCTCCCACCTAATGAATCAGGCCTGTACGAAGGGGGCGTTGGCGTTTCGGATTTGAAACCGCCGTAATCATGAAGTGTGATCGAAATGTCGATTGGCAATTTGTATCAGACTGTCCAGCTCTACCAACCTTGTTGCCCCGATTAAGCCTGATTTTCCTAGGATAACGGTACCGTAACGTGGCGGTCGTAATATGACGGTGGATGACGTCATATGTCGTTAAAAAATGACGCACATTGGGGTAAAGCAAGCAAGAAAAGCGACGAAATGTATTTATTTTATGTATTTCATAGTAATCTATCTGAATTCGACGTTACACACATATTTAGAAAGCAAGGAGCCACCAAAAGAGGATTCCAAAAACGTTTAAAAAAACATTTTACGTATTTTTAGATGGCGGTGACATTTGGCATTTTCTAGGAAACCAAACGTGCTTAATGTTCTTAGCACGTTTTACGTGACGTCATTCGCCACCGACTTACGGCCGCTATTTTACGCCACCGCTATCCTAGGAAACCGAGGCTTTACTAATAAGGACGGAAAGACAACTCTTAAAATGGTGAAGCTCTGTGCTGTATACCGCATTTCAGATGAATCACTTCAAGTCGGGGCATTCTCCCACCTAATGAATCAGGCCTGTATGAAGGGGGCGTTGGCGTTTCGGATTTGAAACCGCCGTAATCATGAAGTGTGATCGAAATGTCGATTGGCAATTTGTATCAGACTGTCCAGCTCTACCAACCTTGTTGAATTGCAAGGGTCGCTGTTGGTTTATTAAAATATCCACACGTTTTAGGGGTTTCCCATGCTCTTTAAGCTGCCCACGATTGTATACAAAGCGCGTACTTAATCTAAGAATGTCCGAAACAGGAAGAAATCACTGAATTTCACGTTGTTATTAACGGCGCAAATCGTGGGAGAGGATGTGACGTAGTAATGTTAATGTAAATTACGCATGTCTTAATTGTTAACATTCATATTATATCGCAAAGGATGTACGTACATGCATACATGCAAATAAGGAAGCGATTTCGCAAACGCTTTTTTAGCACGTAACACTCTGAAGAAATATATTTATTATCTAACCGGGCAGATATAATTTATGCAAATGGTTAACGCACAAAAATATTTAGCAAATTATTTTCACTTTCGTTTTGTTAGTATGCATTAGCATGCTTAATTGAGTACGGGTACTTTAATAATTAAACAAATGCAATAACCGATTTCTACAGCAACAACAACAACAATTATTATTGCAATCGCCGCTTCGACGTTATTCAAATGTATACCTAATGCAACGCGTTCGCGGAGATGTTAATCGATGCAGAAACGTACGAACGAAAGTGTTATTAATTTTTCCTGTTTCCATCACGTCAACCCAGGTGCAATAAACCGGCGTGTGTTGATTCCATTTTCTCCGGTGGATATTCATATCTTAACTGTGTACATGTGTAGACAACTTTTACGCGAGTTTCATTGGATGATGCTGCTGGAACTTTCTACGTTTACACACTATTTTTATTGCAGGTGAAAAAAAAAACAGGTTCATAAGTAGGAGACAGTGAAGCATAAGTCATTGACAGAGGAGAAAAACCTGAACGTTTGATGTGCAAGAAAAAAAACCTGACGATGATGATGATGAGCAGTTTCAATTTTTTTCACTTCTTTGAAATTCGTTTTCGTTTCAAGAATCATTCGAGCCACAACAAGCACGTTTCAAAATGTCATTGGCTCGTTCGAGTTCTCGCAAACAAGGACAGTCTACAATTTTCTTTTTGTTTTTGTTTTTTGTAACGCGCATGCTCTTATAATAGCGAGGACCCGGACAGGCCTTCTACTTTTTTTAAATCAATTGGAAACAGTGTCTTAAAAAAGTAATTTCATAAAAGGTATTGATTGGAACGATTGGAGAAAAAAAACGGATTCATAAGTAGGAGGCAGTGAAGCATTAGTCATTGACAGAGGAGAAAAACCTGAACGTTTGATGTGCAAGAAAAAAGCCTGACGATGATGATGATGAGCAGTTTCAATCTTTTTCACTTCTTTGAAATTCATTTTCATTTTAAGAATCATTCGAGCCACAACGAACACGTTTCAAAATGTCATTAGCTCGTTCGAGTTCTCACAAGCAAGGACAGTCTACAATTTTGTTTTTGTTTTTGTTTTTTGTAACGCGCATGCTCTTATAATAGCGAGGACCCGTACAGGTCTTCTACATTTTTTTTTTAATCAATTGGAAACAGTGTCTTAAAAAAGTCATTTCATAAAAGGTATTGATTGGAACGATTGGAGAAAAAAAAACGGATTCATAAGTAGGAGGCAGTGAAGCATTAGTCATTGACAGAGGAGAAAAACCTGACCGTTTGATGTGCAAGAAAAAAGCCTAACGATGACGATGATGAGCAGTTTCAATTTTTTCACTTCTTTGAAATTCGTTTTCGTTGTAAGAATCATTCGAGCCACAACGAACACGTTTCAAAATGTCATTAGCTCGTTCGAGTTCTCACAAGCAAGGACAGTCACAATTTTGTTTTTGTTTTTTGTAACCCACATGCTCTTATAATAGCGAGGACCCGGACAGGCCTTCTACTTTTTTTTAAATCAATTGGAAACAGTGTCTTAAAAAAACTTTTCATAAAAGGTATTGATTTGGACGATTGGAGAAAAACAAAACAGGTTCATAAGTAGAAGGAGACAGTGAAGCATTAGACATTGACAGAAGAGAAGAACCTGAACGTTTGATGTGCAAGAAAAAAGCCTGACGTTGATGATGATTCAATTTTTTTCACTTCTTTAAAATTCGTTTTCGTTTTAAGAATCATTCGAGCCACAACGAACACGTTTCAAAATGTCATTAGCTCGTTCGAGTTCTCGCAAGCAAAGACAGTCTACAATTTTGTTTTTATTTTTGATTTTTGTAATGCGCATGCTCTTATAATAGCGAGGACCCGAGCAAGCCTTCTACTTTTTTTTTAAATCAATTGGAAACAGTGTCTTAAAAAGTCATTTCATAAAAGGTATTGATTGGAACGATTGGAGAAAAAAAAACGGATTCATAAGTAGGAGACAGTGAAGCATTAGTCATTGATAGAGGAGAAAAACCTGAACGTTTGATGTGCAAGGAAAAAGCCTGACGATGATGATGATGAGCAGTTTCAATCTTTTTCACTTCTTTGAAATTCATTTTCATTTTAAGAATCATTCGAGCCACAACGAACACGTTTCAAAATGTCATTAGCTCGTTCGAGTTCTCACAAGCAAGGACAGTCTACAATTTTGTTTTTGTTTTTGTTTTTTGTAACGCGCATGCTCTTATAATAGCGAGGACCCGTACAGGTCTTCTACATTTTTTTTTTAATCAATTGGAAACAGTGTCTTAAAAAAGTCATTTCATAAAAGGTATTGATTGGAACGATTGGAGAAAAAAAAACGGATTCATAAGTAGGAGGCAGTGAAGCATTAGTCATTGACAGAGGAGAAAAACCTGACCGTTTGATGTGCAAGAAAAAAGCCTAACGATGACGATGATAAGCAGTTTCAATTTTTTCACTTCTTTGAAATTCGTTTTCGTTGTAAGAATCATTCGAGCCACAACGAACACGTTTCAAAATGTCATTAGCTCGTTCGAGTTCTCGCAAGCAAAGACAGTCTACAATTTTGTTTTTATTTTTGATTTTTGTAATGCGCATGCTCTTATAATAGCGAGGACCCGAGCAAGCCTTCTACTTTTTTTTTAAATCAATTGGAAACAGTGTCTTAAAAAGTCATTTCATAAAAGGTATTGATTGGAACGATTGGAGAAAAAAAAACGGATTCATAAGTAGGAGACAGTGAAGCATTAGTCATTGATAGAGGAGAAAAACCTGAACGTTTGATGTGCAAGGAAAAAGCCTGACGATGATGATGATGAGCAGTTTCAATCTTTTTCACTTCTTTGAAATTCATTTTCATTTTAAGAATCATTCGAGCCACAACGAACACGTTTCAAAATGTCATTAGCTCGTTCGAGTTCTCACAAGCAAGGACAGTCTACAATTTTGTTTTTGTTTTTTGTAACCCACATGCTCTTATAATAGCGAGGACCCGGACAGGCCTTCTACTTTTTTTTAAATCAATTGGAAACAGTGTCTTAAAAAACTTTTCATAAAAGGTATTGATTTGGACGATTGGAGAAAAACAAAACAGGTTCATAAGTAGAAGGAGACAGTGAAGCATTAGACATTGACAGAAGAGAAGAACCTGAACGTTTGATGTGCAAGAAAAAAGCCTGACGTTGATGATGATTCAATTTTTTTCACTTCTTTAAAATTCGTTTTCGTTTTAAGAATCATTCGAGCCACAACGAACACGTTTCAAAATGTCATTAGCTCGTTCGAGTTCTCGCAAGCAAAGACAGTCTACAATTTTGTTTTTATTTTTGATTTTTGTAATGCGCATGCTCTTATAATAGCGAGGACCCGAGCAAGCCTTCTACTTTTTTTTTAAATCAATTGGAAACAGTGTCTTAAAAAGTCATTTCATAAAAGGTATTGATTGGAACGATTGGAGAAAAAAAAACGGATTCATAAGTAGGAGACAGTGAAGCATTAGTCATTGATAGAGGAGAAAAACCTGAACGTTTGATGTGCAAGGAAAAAGCCTGACGATGATGATGATGAGCAGTTTCAATTTTTTTCACTTCTTTGAAATTCGTTTGCGTTTTAAGAATCATTCGAGCCACAACAAGCACGTTTCAAAATGTCATTAGCTCGTTCGAGTTCTCGCAAGCAAGGACAGTCTACAATTTTGTTTTTGTTTTTTGTAACCCACATGCTCTTATAATAGCGAGGACCCGGACAGGCCTTCTACTTTTTTTTAAATCAATTGGAAACAGTGTCTTAAAAAAACTTTTCATAAAAGGTATTGATTTGGACGATTGGAGAAAAACAAAACAGGTTCATAAGTAGAAGGAGACAGTGAAGCATTAGACATTGACAGAAGAGAAGAACCTGAACGTTTGATGTGCAAGAAAAAAGCCTGACGTTGATGATGATTCAATTTTTTTCACTTCTTTAAAATTCGTTTTCGTTTTAAGAATCATTCGAGCCACAACGAACACGTTTCAAAATGTCATTAGCTCGTTCGAGTTCTCGCAAGCAAAGACAGTCTACAATTTTGTTTTTATTTTTGATTTTTGTAATGCGCATGCTCTTATAATAGCGAGGACCCGAGCAAGCCTTCTACTTTTTTTTTAAATCAATTGGAAACAGTGTCTTAAAAAGTCATTTCATAAAAGGTATTGATTGGAACGATTGGAGAAAAAAAAACGGATTCATAAGTAGGAGACAGTGAAGCATTAGTCATTGATAGAGGAGAAAAACCTGAACGTTTGATGTGCAAGGAAAAAGCCTGACGATGATGATGATGATGAGCAGTTTCAATTTTTTTCACTTCTTTGAAATTCGTTTGCGTTTTAAGAATCATTCGAGCCACAACAAGCACGTTTCAAAATGTCATTAGCTCGTTCGAGTTCTCGCAAGCAAGGACAGTCTACAATTTTGTTTTTGTTTTTGTTTTTTGTAACGCGCATGCTCTTATAAAAGCGAGGACCCGGACAGGCCTTCTACTTTTTTTTAAATCAATTGGAAACTGTCTTAAAAAAGACGTTTCATGAAAGGTACTGATTGGGACGATTGAACTCTAAATTCAAGAGTTTATGGCATGGTAAAAAATGCAAATAATAATTCATTACCACTTTCGCTAGCCTTTCCGATTTATTCACTTTAATTACCCGCAGGATGCGAATTCTGTAAATACAAATTCCAAGCAATCATTCTTCCATGTCTTGTAATTAGTGTCATTGAATTAGCAGAGAAATTTGACTTTCGTTCGGTCGTGGTTTCTTCAATCAATAATTGCAACTGCATCATTGAAATAATTAAGAACTATCATCATTATTATTATTTCTTTTGTTTTAAAGTTTCAAAGTAAAACAGTGACAATTGCAAGTTCTTAATCTTTAACCGGACAAAATGTACATATATGGAAAAACACTCAACGTTTCGCTATCAATTGACGCCTGATGAAGCCATCAATCGAGAGCGAAACGTTGAGTACTTTGACAAGAGTCAACTGCTATTAAAGCAGTGACGATGATAAAACTGATGATTCTGTCTGTACTCAAGACGAATACGAAAACAAAAATTGAAGAGTTGGAGAAATAAAAATTAAGTCTTTGCGTAGGAAAGCCAATTTCTCATTTGATTCAACAGAAATTATAGGAGTATTGCAAAAACGGTGGCAACATGTGTGGTTGGTTGTCTACACTCACGGTCACTACATTAAATGTAGGCAACCATGCATGCAGTAAGTTTGAACACCTGGTTGCCTACACTCTCACAGCTCCCAGCCAAGTAGCGCACTCCACAACACTGAAGGTAGGCAACCAAACAGGCTTCCACTGGTTTTGCAAATTCAAACGCCCACGTCAAATTGAATGAGAACCCCCATAGCTTATCTGCTTAGGAAATTTCGTTATAAAAAGAAAAAATCAAATAAAGTAAACCTGCAGACATAAACCGTCGTCATGCAAAATAAATTACTTGCTAATTAAATGTGTCTTAGTCTAGCATCGAAGTCTCCGAGTTGTTACCGAATTCTTACGCTGTAGTTCGGATATTTTCGACAAGAAAATCTAATAATATAGATTCAGACAATCTAATTACTGTTATTAGTGATTGAGTTATTATTAGTTTAGGCGTTAGTATTCGTCCTTGACGTTTCGTCAACGATTAAGTTCGGCGCAATATTTTCGGTTCTTCTGTTGGTGCAATCCATTAATAAATTTCCGGAACGTGTTTGCGCTAAGAATTTGCATAAGAAAGAACGTGGCTGTCAAAATATGCTGCTCCTGCGTTTCACAATTATTCGCTAATCATCGACGATGACCGAAACGGTAACGTTTCGTCGCCTCCTCTCTTTCTTTTAATAATTAGTAAAATGTCTCGTCAATTTCATATATACTTAATCAAATTAACAACTTCCATAATTCTATAAGCAAAGTTACAAATTTTTTTGGACCGTTAAGACCGAGTCCTTAAGCCTAAAGTAAGAAAGGCAAGAATTTTGTACACTCTTGGACCGTTAAAAGAGTACGAAAATTCAACGGTTATCAAAGTCAGTCTTTTTTTTCTATAACACCTGTCAAATGTTTCTAATATTGGTGTTAAGAAAAGCTTAAGTAGCGACATCTAGTGTCCCTAGATTTGATTGACGTTTATCTTATTTGATACGGTTCGGAAACAATAGGCTTGTCAAATTCGTTCATTTTGCCAGTGTCGCGTCGTATCGTATCTTTTACGAAATAGCAGTACTCTGTTTTATTCTTTCTAATCTAGTGATTTAGTGAGAAATTACTGTGAAGAATAATATCAAATTAGGTCAATCAATCAAACATAAAATCGATAAATTACTAACAAAAATGACAGTTTTTTTCCGAACCCTGTCAAATAAGATAAACGTCAATCAAATCTGAAGACCCTAGCGACATCTTGCTGTCGCTTTTTGACTTAAAGTCAGGAAATTTCAAAAACTTACACAAATTTAACGTCTGACATAACTGTCATAATTTGACATTTGAATCAAAGCTTAAATGTACTTATAACTGTATAAATAAACCATTTCCATTTGAAAACGAAACAAACCAGTTCTAAACTTTAGCGAAGAAGTTTAGCATGCGTAAAATATTGGTAAAATGCTTTTAACCTCAAAAATTTATTACTAAAATGGTACCAACTAAAATTCACTTAGTCGACATTAAGTTGAAGAAGTTTGACCGCAAAAGGCATAGTTTTTGCGAGATTTCTTTTCTTTCTTTTTACGTTTTGATGCAAACATAACCTCAATAAAAGTTTCATTTACTAAATTTACGTACATACGTGACATGTCAAATTCTTGGTCGGGTTTTTTTCTTGTCCGTTTCCGTACAAACGCGAGCAATAAATTTTGGTCGCCGTTGGTTTTCAAAGTTTGCTGATCGAATTCAGTTAATTATTTTTTTTTTTGCATATTTATCAAACTACCTAGTAGTTAGGATTCAAAAGGCAACCTTATGGTCGCCTACAAACATCACTTCACTTCTTCGAAAATAGTAACCGGTAAACGCCATTAGTATAGCGCTAACGCCGTGGCTAAGGTACGTTTCAAGATTCGCATGCTGTAACCGAGGTACTTTTGAAGATGGGCAAGTTTGGACATAACCAGGCTTGGGATGTTTCGGGTAGGATTGCCAACTTCTAAGTTTCGTAATCCCCGACGTTGTCTCGGCGTTGTAAAACCGGGGTATTATTAGTATAGCGCTAATGCCGTGGCTAAGGTACGTTTCAAGATTCGCATGCTGTAACCGAGGTACTTTTCAAGATGCGCGTGTTTGGACATAACCAGGCTTGGGATGTTTCGGGTAGGATTGCCAACTTCTAAGTTTCGTAATTCCCGACGTTGAAAAACCGGGACATGTCCAAAAAAAAAAAACATTGGGACTTCTTAAATCTTCATTAAAAGATTCTTTTTTTAAGTTAGATTTGCAACGCAATAACGTACTCGCCAAGCGGAAAACTGTAACTAACGACCGTAGACCGAACTCATGGAGTCTATGAGTATTCGAACAATAAATTTAATAAATTTTGTTGCGAGAGGCTTTCATTATGGTTTGGCAGCAAGCATGGAGGCCGCCTTGCATGGGATGACTTACTATGCTTCAATTTGTCAATCCTACTGCAATGTCAGGTCAAAAAAGGATGTTGCTGTTTAATCTGATCAATAAATTTAATATTTTCTAACACTTTTATTTAATTGTCGCACTTACAATGGAAAGATCGTATTTAATTGCAATTTGAAAGGCAGCGTTGCATATCACTGATTGCCTACAGTACAGACATCACGTTATTTCTCTGAAAACATTGATAGATAACTCCATTAGTGTGGTGCTCATGTTGTAGCTGAGGTGCATTTCAAGATTCCAATGTCGTGGTCGAGGTACATTTCAAGATGAGCGTGTTTAGATCTTGTTTAGACATATTGAGGCCCTTGGGATGTTTCGGGTAGGATTTCCTCATGGAGTCTATGAGTATTCGAACAATAAATTTAATAAATTTTGTTGCGAGAGGTTTTCATTATGCTTTGACAGCAAGCATGGTGGCCGCCTTGCATGGGATGACTTACTAGGCTTCAATTTGTCAATCCTACTACAATGTCAGGTCAAAGAGGGATGTTGCTGTTTAATCTGATCAATAAATTTAATATTTTCTAATATTTCTATATAATTGTCGCACTTACAATGGAAAAATCGCAATTAATTGCAGTTTGAAAGGCAGCGTTGCATTTCACTGATTGCCTACAGTACAGACATCACGTTATTTCTCCGAAAACATTGACAGATAACTCCATTAGTGTGGTGCTCATGTTGTAGCTGAGGTGCATTTCAAGATTCCAATGTCGTGGCCGAGGTACATTTCAAGATGAGCGTGTTTAGACCTTGTTCAGACATATTCAGGCCCTTGGGATGTTTCGGGTAGGATTTCCTGCCAACATCTCTGAGTTTCGTTGTCTTTGAAAAATCGAGGCACGTCCGTGCTCTTGTTCCCAAGCAAACAATAATCCATCATTTCTTCACAGTTATATTTATCACGTGTTTCAATGATTACGGAAACACCTTTTGCGTAACGCACCAGAAAAAAAAAATTAGAACGCCGCGCCGCCGCCTCCTTTGTTTCAAAATTCTCATTAATTCTCACAATTAAGAGAGAATGAAGGTGTACACAGGGAAAGCACGTGGGAACGAGCGGAAAACACAATTTTAGATTTATGTAACCTGTAAATACCCGAGTAACGTGTTTTTTTTATCTTTTTCCTTTTTTTGGACAGAGATGCCTGACGTCTGATGACGTACGCACCATTACGTCGTCCGTCGCCGGCCGTAGCGTCGGTGTTACATCACGACGGCCGCTTCCATAGCGGGAAATTGCCGGTTATCTCGCACGTGGGAAGCACAGAAGGTGTACCTGGAAGGTATTCGCGTCGTCGTGGCCCGACGAGAGAATTTTCAGGCCCTCTTTCGTATTCGTGAATGCGCGTGCACGTAGGTCGTCGGAAGGTTAAATTTATCCTATTTTGTTCACCCACCCGTTGGAATATTTGCCTTGCATAATTATCATTAGATACACGTCGCCGTCGGTCGTTTTCGAATAATTGTGAATTTTAATCACCAAGAAGGAAAGAAAACATTTTTCTTTCGTTACTGCGATGTTACTGGGGGGCCGCTTCAAATTATTAAATTCAAGAGTTTACTGTCCAGTAGTTTGCTAGTCATCATCGAATATCGGATGAAAGTATGGAACTCAATGTCATTCTCATAAGCGGCACGTCAGGTAGGCGGTATCCCGATCGCATACCTTGCGTTTGTTATTCATCGCATTAATAGCACAGCGCTCTTGAACCAGCGGCGAGCATGCGCGTTGCATTCAGGAGACAAAGTGACCATGAATATCCATACAAATGTCCTAAGTGTGATTATCACATTCCCCCCGGCCTGCATACAATACAAGCGCCGGCGAATTAACTTAATGGTAATAATTCCGAATTACGTTCCCAATACTTTTTTTTATTGCGCTCTCGCGATATTCCCGAGTTAAATGAACCCATCCGGTGTTAAAACAAATGAACACGTAAAACTTAATTAGGATTTACGTTGATTTATACGCGTACCGGCAACTTTCACGAAGATTTCAAAAGTAGATTCAAATCGAAAACTTTAACACACTTTTTCTTTTGGTGACTAACAAAACAAATAAATTCCTCTATTTTGTACCGTCCTGGTATTCTTTATTACTTTGATTTCTTACGTTGCTAACTTATTTCTCGTTTTTTTCCCTGTACAATTACACTCAATTAAAATGGTACCACTCGGAGCAATTTGGCCCTCATCGCAATTGATGCGCGACCTCAGATACGGTTTGCCGTTTTAATTGAGCATGATAGTGCATCTTAGAATAATCACCTATACTGTACCAATTTAATTTCCTTTACGTTATGAATACGAATGCGATTAAAAAGGAGGCAATAATTCAGTTTTTGATTTACGAGAGACGTGTTTCACACCGCAACCAATTAAACAAACAATTAAGCGTAATGTACAGTTAAAACGGCGGCGCGATAGAATCACAGGAGGAGGATGCTGAAGAAAGAAAGAAAGAAGGAAAGAAAACGACCGTACAGTTACAGCGGAAACGTATTACACGTGTAACCGATGCGATTCTATTTGCATTCCGAAGCGTTTAAGGCGTTTCGTCAACTTCGTCACGAATCAGGATTCTGTGTTGAATATTAATGGACATTTCTAAAAAAAAGAGGAAGAAAAAAGCAAAAACAAAACGTCACCACTTTCAACCAATTTATTATATTTAAGGGCTTGAATACACGGGCCACTTTCACGGTCACGGTCAAAAAATCAAATGTATTTGGAACGTGTTTGATACCGACCGGGGTCCCATCGGTTGATAATCGATTGTTATCAATTTAACTCTAATCCCATCCTGTTTTATTTCAACGAAAAAGAAAAAGTGACAGGTGTCAATCGCCAATCGCATACCTAATTGCGTCGCATGCAAACAGGGGGAGGCACTGGTACGAATATAACAAGGTTATTCGAATAGTATAAAGCGCTCGATGTCTACTTGTAAAATCTGTTATGTTATGTGAAGTAGGAGTAACCGAAACAAACAATTAAAGCGTAACGATTGGAAGAATCTTCAGCTAATTAATTAGGTAATTACGTCACTCATGCAACGACATGTTTAAAACATAAAGCAGATGCCATTGCACCGGCAAACTTAAATAAATTAAGGAGAACGAAGAAGGCAAGGCAACCGTGCGCGCTTATTTATTTTCTTGCATATACCGTGTGGTAGATAATAGTTGCGAAAACGACGTCACGCTCTGCGCACTTCAATAAACAACGATTCATTCTACAAAACACCATTTCATGTGCTGATAATTTTTTTGTATATTAAGTTAACGCGACCAAATGCGATTAGGTTACGGTAAAGTTTAAATACAATCGCTTCGTGTGACGTACCGTCTGTTTCATTGAAACTTGAAAAACGACGGCGTGCTGTAGAAGAAGAGAAATGTAAGCGCGTACATTTTCGAGTTGAAACTTGAAACGAAACATACTGTGATGATCCAATGCGTATCGAACTAATCTTATGTACGTCAGGGCCTGTCGCGTCAAAAGTTGAAACTTGAAACGAAACATACTGTGATGATCCAATGCGTGTCGAATTAATCTTATGTACGTCAGAGCCTGTCGCGTCAAAAATCTGGCGATGTTCGGCTTCGCGCGACGGAATTGATGGACAAAACATTAATTAGTTATTAAATTAACTTACCAAGTAGCAATCAATGGGTTTCTCTCTGTGCATCCTGTACGCCTTTTGCAGTTCGGTCTGCTTAAGGGCGTGTGCAATGTGGAGGGCGCTGGCGTCGAACCTCCCGTACTGATAGCCGGGGGAATCGCTGTGGTTGTTTTGGGGGTAGGACGTGGGGCTGTAGTGACGATCTCCCCCGTAACCCGGGGGAGAAGACTGGAGGTGCGAACTTCCATTTAATTGTGTCCTGATGTTCACGCCTGGAAACCAATTACCACAAAAAATTAATTAACGAAATAAGTAGCGTGTTATCATCATTTTCTTTTTAAGTAAATTTTCCAAGGAAGCCCCCAAATTAAACAGAACACTAAAAGTTCTTTGATGAGAGAAAAAATTGAAAATATTTTAATGAATTTCGACTTGGGGGACCCTGTATAAACATGCTAATTTAATTTTATCGTCTATTTAGGACGAGAATAATTTACTCTGTTCGGACTGACATTTAAGATAATCTCCAATCTGGAACAAATCAACACTTCACATTCTGTAAGCAATAAATTGGAGGCGTCATCAAAGTAAATCAGGTAGAGTAGAGGTCTTAAAATAGAGCCCTGGGGGATACCAACGGCGTCAGTTGCTTTGTCATACTTCAGCAAAATTAGAATGCAATGGAATACTTTCTTGAAGCTGTCATAATTTTCTGGAAGCAACCCCAGGTCTAATAGAATCATAAAAAGGCATCAACAAGTCAATTTTTATTCTAGGATTGTCTGGAACTAAATCATAAATATTGACAGGAAGACAACTGTACATAATATCCACGGAAGAATTAATTGAAAAAAAGAATCAAATAGAATGGTGGTATCACGTGGAGAGTGACAGGAAGAAGACTGGCCAAAGAAAAACCAAAGAAGGCGACCGGAAAAAACGTTGGATGATCACGTGACAGGACGAAATTGTGATTGGAAGAAGCGCATTGAAGACAGAAGTAACTGCGAAAGGAAGCACTGACTCGAACCTCCATTTTGAAAGGGGAAGAAGGTTTAGAATACGTCAGAAGGACTACAAGGAAATGGTCAAGAGGCCAAAGGAGTGAAGCTTGGAACCATCGTGGAGGAAAATCGATGGGAAAATTCGTCGGCAGACATGTCGCGAGAATGCCAGGAAAGAGACTGGCTAAAGAGAAGCCAAAGAAGGCGACCAGAAGAAGACGTGGGATGATCACGTGACAAGGACGTTATTAAATAAAAATTGTGATTTGAAGAAGCGCAATGAAGACAGAAGTAAACACGAAAGGAAGCATTGGCTCGATCATTGAAACGTAGAAGAGGTTTAGAAGACGTCAGCACAGAGAAAAAAAACTGCAAGGAAGTGGTCAAGAGGCCAAAGGATTGAAGCTTTGAACTGTCCTCCACCTCAAAAGGAAGTCCTGGATCAACCCACTTGCTCCACTTTGAAAGGTAGAAGGAAGAATACGTCAGCACAGAGAAGAAAGACTACAAGGAAGTGGTCAAGAGGCCAAAGGATTGTTACTCTGAACCGTCGTGAAGGAAATTGGATAAGAAAATTGGTCGGAACGCATGACGTGAGAATGCCAGGAAAGAGACTGGCTAAAGAAAAGTCAAAGATGGCAACCAAAAAGAAGGCGTGGGATGATCACGTGACAAGGTCGCTATTAAATAGAAATTGTGATTGGAGGAAGTGCAATGAAGACAGAAGTAAACACGAAAGGAAGCATTAGCTCGATCATTGAAAATTAGAAGAGGTTTAGAAGACGTCAGCACAGAGAAGAAGAACTGCAAGGAAGTGGTCAAGAGGCCAAAGGATTGAAGCTTTGAACTGTCCTCCACCTCAAAAGGAAGTCCAGGATCAACCCACTTGCTCCATTTTGAAAGGTAGAAGGAAGAATACGTCAGCACAGAGAAGAAAGACTACAAGGAAGTGGTCAAGAGGCCAAAGGATTGTTACTCTGAACCGTCGTGAAGGAAATTGGATAAGAAAATTGGCCGGAAGGCATGTCGTGAGAATGCCAGGATAGAGACTGGCTAAAGAGAAGCCAAAGAAGGCGACCAGAAGAAGACGTGGGATGATCACGTGACAAGGACGTTATTAAATAAAAATTGTGATTTGAAGAAGCGCAATGAAGACAGAAGTAAACACGAAAGGAAGCATTGGCTCGATCATTGAAAGTTAGAAGAGGTTTAGAAGACGTCAGCACAGAGAAAAAGAACTGCAAGGAAGTGGTCAAGAGGCCAAAGGATTGAAGCTTTGAACTGTCCTCCACCTCAAAAGGAAGTCCTGGATCAACCCACTTGCTCCACTTTGAAAGGTAGAAGGAAGAATACGTCAGCACAGAGAAGAAAGACTACAAGGAAGTGGTCAAGAGGGCAAAGGATCGTAATTTCTAACCGTCATGAAGGAAATTGGAAAGGAAAATTGGTCGGAAAGCATGTCGTGAGAATGCCAGGAGAGAGACTGGCTAAAGAGAAGCCAAAGAAGGCGACCAGAAGAAGACGTGGGATGATCACGTGACAAGGACGTTATTAAACAAAAATTGTGATTTGAAGAAGCGCAATGAAGACAGAAGTAAACACGAAAGGAAGCATTGGCTCGATCATTGAAAGTTAGAAGAGGTTTAGAAGACGTCAGCACAGAGAAAAAAAAACTGCAAGGAAGTGGTCAAGAGGCCAAAGGATTGAAGCTTTGAACTGTCCTCCACCTCAAAAGGAAGTCCAGGATCAACCCACTTGCTCCACTTTGAAAGGTAGAAGGAAGAATACGTCAGCACAGAGAAGAAAGACTACAAGGAAAAGGTCAAGAGGCCAAACGATTGTTACTCTGAACCGTCGTGAAGGAAATTGGATAAGAAAATTGGTCGGAACGCATGACGTGAGAATGCCAGGAAAGAGACTGGCTAAAGAAAAGTCAAAGATGGCAACCAAAAAGAAGGCGTGGGATGATCACGTGACAAGGTCGCTATTAAATAGAAATTGTGATTGGAAGAAGCGCAATGAAGACAGAAGTAAACACGAAAGGAAGCATCGGCTCGATCATTGAAAGGTAGAAGAGGTTTAGAAGACGTCAGCACAGAGAAGAAGAACTGCAAGGAAGTGGTCAAGAGGCCAAAGGATTGAAGCTTTGAACTGTCCTCCGCCCCAAGAGGTAGAAGAGGTTTTGAATATGTAAGCAGAGAAGAAGGACTACAAGCAAAAGAAAAGGCCATGGAAATGGATGGGAAACTTAGCCAGGAAAACTGGGCCAAGGTTAGAGAAGAAGAAGGAAAAGTGATGGAAGGAGTTGGCGTTTTAAATCGTTTGCTGTGCCAATTACTAAGACCTTTGGGTTCAAAATAAAGGGTGATGGGATCTTGAAAAAAAAACAGAATTGGAGAGAGCTTTACCACCAAAAAAAGGGGTAAGTCAAGTGGTTTGATCGCAATGGTCAAGTATGAGTGAAGGACTGGAAGACCTAAAGAACAATGAAATGAATGAATTCTTACCGTCTGTTTCGAATGATCCTCGTCCAGGTCCACGAATTTGTTCGTTGACGAAGTTATGCGATTTGGGCACGTTCAAGGCCGACCTAATTCCCACTGATGATCCGTCGAGGTGTCCGGGTCCAATTTTGGGCACGTGACTGCTGCAGTACACTTCCTTGTCTTCTTGCCGGTGCTGGTTGTTGTAGTAGGTCTTGAGAGTCAATTTCGTACCGCACGTAGCGCACTTGAAACAGCCACTGTGGAAGAACGTGAAGTCTTTCAGTGGTCCGACACGATCGACTTGGTACACGGTGTCGTTGCACCGGAGGCACGTACTTTCGTAGAAATTGGGTCGGTACATCGATTTGTACGAATTCTGGAGCATTTTCGGCGGCGAGAGTTTTTGGTTTTCTTTTTCCGTTTTTTTTCTTTTTCGGATTCGGCACTCACTTAAGTAGTCCCACTCGGGTTGTATATGAGATTTAATTGGACGCGCGAGAGAGGTTTACCTTCGTGTCGTGCACTTTCAACATGACGGAGACCGCTACAAATAAAGAAAGTTTTCTATGTAATTTATCGCGAATTACAAAAGCAGATGTTAGGCTAAATGTCCTCAGGTTATATTCCACCATATCTACTTGCTACGCCTCTCTCCCAAGAAAAAGTCGAATGGTTAAATCTGAATGTATTCTTTTATTACACGGTCAAAAATTTTTGGGTGGTTTCACGATGTTAGTTTAAAAAAAAAACAAATACAAAAGCAGATTATGTGAATGGGAAAACGAAAGTAGAATTCTTTTAGAATCCCAAAAAAGTTAAGAGTACAGAATAGGTAGTAGTAGGTCAACAAAGAGATGAAATAATACAAAATCCGTTTTCAATTCAATAGTATCTCGTCATCAACTTGCATCAAATGTAATCTGAAGGAAAGCGATTAAGTGAAAATGACTTTTTCAAGATGGAAACAGAAGGTTCTTGTTCGTTCAGTTAAGGGTTTTCTGGGTGGTAATGAGGCCTTTCAAAATCGAGGAAAATCTCATTCACACGTCCACGTCAAAAGAACATTACGGAATTTGGAACGCCTCTTTTCTTAGCAAAAAGATTCGCGTTTTGTAGAATTCGGAAGACGAGTCTTCTCCATGAATTTCTAATCTTGATCGAAACGTCAGAAATTTCTTTCCCTCAGAAGAATTCCAGAAACCATAACCCAATCAAAAGGAGTACCTAAACTTTCTTCATTTTTTAATAAATGATTTGCAAGTTAAAACGAACGGAATTAATTTTCTCTTGGGCTTTACACCAGCGCAACTGCCCTCCCTAATAATAATTATAATCATAATTCAAGCAGTAACCGTTATTGAACTGTCATAAAATCATGATTAATGCACTTTAAACGAGTTAATTAAATTATAGCTGAAACGGAAACGACCATCGCCCGGTCTGGGAATGTAAAAAATCCGCGGTCCCACAAGAAACGCTCGCGCTTTATGGGATCCGGAAACACAACTCGAGCGAGCGTTATGAAGTCGGAGGAATGTGACCAAAAAAAAAAAAGAAAGAAAATCCGGGGACGGGACGTTTTGAAATTCCGACGCGTAACGTGAAATCGTGACGAGATAAATCGACTCCGCAGTAAAGTTACGAACTTAAACAATCGTTCTTGATCTCTCTGTATTTTTTATGTCTATTCTTAACCTTAACACACTTTTTTGAACATATAAAATAGCGACATCTTACTATCGCTTTTTGACCTAACATTGCAGTAGGATAGACAAATTGAAGCGGGATTTGCTCCTAATAAGTCCCCCATGCAAGGCGGCCAGGCTTGCTGTCAAGGCATAATGAAAGTTTTTTGAAAAATTTTGTGCAAATCTTTTTTGATTGCAGTGAGAACCTCGAGCAGCCTCTGGACAGCTGTTTCAGCCCTGCTTGGGTCTTCTTCAGCAGAGACGTAGCTCGACATTCCCACTGCAGACCAAAAACGACTTGCCCAATTTATTCGCAAATGCGATGTAAGAATGATGAACATAAACATAAACGATTTGCACAAAATTTTTCAAAAAACACTTTTTTGACTTGATTTTCATCTCAACTATCAAGTGCTCAGTTATGAAATTCGTTAGAATCTTGCTGAAGTGGGTCTTGAATTAAGTTTTTTTGCGAAATCTCACTTTGGGTTACGTTTCGTTAGGACCACAACAATTATTTGACAAGTGTCATCCGTCAAACGTCAAACTTGACGTTTAAGAAGTCACGTCTTTTTCGCCCATCTTCTTTTGTTAGAAAATTAAAGCCTACACGACGAACTCATTTTATTAAGTGAAGGTATGCGAGGAAGTTTTTTTTTTTTTTTAATCTGGACTGTGATTAGCGTGCTGTGCATTTAGAATACGTACAAACAAAAGCATGCCAAATTTTTTAAAAAGAAACACACAGTTAAGTATAGCTTGCGAAAAAAATAATTGAGCTAACTGGTTTATTAATGAATCCGAACGTGCATCACTTCATACGCATATTTAAGACATAATAAAGTAGGGCATAGTTACGAAGGCGATGGATAAAATCAACGTAAAGAACACTGATCTGAAATTTATGGCCACAATCGAATTAGCCCTTCGCCGCATTCGAATATAATTATATTATTCTTCTGAGGCAATTAGATTCTGCGATATACACCTATATATATGTATGTAAATTGAGAGGAGATAAAAAGAGGTTTACGCGCTGTTAATTATTATTATACCTAAACGCCGATTATCATTAATAGGAGAGATGAAAGTCGCGCTTCGGAAAGACATTTGTCGTAATGGCACGGTTTACTTTAGCATATCGGGGAATAACGAAAAATCGCCGCCTTTGTGAAAAGAAAGCGATCGCAGTGCGCAATGCTGAAAAAGTACTTTCTCCGAGCACACAAACGCACCTCGGGGGACTAAAACCAAAACCGAAATAAAATAAACTAGTTACTTATTGCAAGCGGGTTACGCGTTTCATTCAGCGTTGAAATCACTATTGGATATACGCTCGCATCATTCCCATTCCCATTCCCATTCCAATTCCCATTCCGTCGCCGACTTAAATCATGTTTATTTATAAATGATTATGAATGTATTTACAGGGGGAACTTATGCAAATGTCAAAAGTGTGACAGCGTGCAGTGAAACAGTTAGTTTTTTGTGCGAAATCTAGGTTGGAAGAGCGCAGAATTTCAGGTGCTCACGTAACCTTGATTCCTGTTTTTATTTTATATTACACAAGCACCTAATACACTTGCAGATGTGTTAATAATAGAAAATGATTCTCACCAGAGCGAGAGCGCAACGGAGAGAGAGAGCGACAGAAAAAAAGCACTATTTTACCACAATAATCGATTAGGTCATGAATTTTTTTAATTTTTTTAAGCTTCCGGTACGCAACACTGCGATGTTACACGGACACTTCTTCGGCGACGGTTTAACACATCGGCTGATGATTATTATTATTATTTTTTTTTATTAGCACCGCACGTATTCGCCCGATTGTCGGTTAGCAAACTGATATTGTGGCCATGTTGATGTCGACACTGAGAACCGGCCTCACGGTTTACCACGTCTTTGATTTACCTTCACCTGTTACAATCTACACGTTAAAAAACAAACGCGTCGGCAACACTCGCAATGCCGAAGTCCCCAGTTAATAAATTAATGCGGCAAATAAACAACAAACGTCCTTTATATGTATTGGATACGCGAAACCCCTCTTGAACCAATTACCTAATTTAAAAATGATCATACTTAGGATAAACTCGCAACTCGCGTTATACTTTTTTGATTCGTTTCTTGTTTTTTTTCTTTTTCTTTTCAAAGACCGTTTGAAATTTGTTGGTCGCGTTTTTTGTCCCCCCCACCGCGCGCCGCGCCGTTACGAAGTGAATCGAAAATGTATTCTTTTCGCGACACCTGTCGCATGTGGGCCCCCCTCCAGGTCGGCATTCCGCCCTCGGGGGAAACGCCGCCGGCCCACATATTTATTCGAACGCCTATCTTACATCATAATAAAAACCACCTGCGCACGCAGTATATGGCACAGAAATGAATGAAAACCGCGCTTTACTGAAATAGGACGGCGCGCCGCGCCGTTTCAGACATTCCGCTCGTTTCATTAAATGACTAATTGGCTCTCTTCGGTTGGTCATATTGCGCTCATAAAAGGCGAACTCAAGGAAAATCGATTGACCCCAATTGGGTTTGTATTAATCTAATCGTTTGATATCAAGTAATGTCAATCCGAAGCAAATGGCGTAACTTAACTTGCGCACACCCTACAGACGCCCTGTATAATTTTAAATTACGCGAAGCTTGAATATATAAAACTTTTGTATAAAACATTTTTTCGTCTATTCAACAGGAACAGCGTTATTCAAGAAATCGTGCTGGGCGACACCCTATATATCTAGCTAATGCCACGCCACTGACTAAAAGATCTCCTATTAGTTGTAGATGAGTAACAGTGTCTTACATATCCAACAGACGAATTGAAATGCCTTGTACATTTTTTCAAAATAATTTTTTGTATAAAACACTTTTCATTTATTTAAGACAGGAACTTGCGATTAAAATAAATACGAATCGACAGAGCTTTACGCGAATTTCATGCGTAAGAGCGTATCTAATCAACTTTGTAGAAAGACGTGTCACTCTTTCACTCATTAAATTGACATAAAACTGCCATTTCTTGCTTATTTTAATCATAAAAGTAGTTAAAGCCGACTTTAATAATTATAAGATCACACTGCGGGCTGCTGTATCTCCTATATTTGCGAATTCAAATACTCAGGGCCGGTGTTTTTATATCCTATTAACTTTAATCGTTGACTTTTTCTCTTAGTTACAATTATAAAGACAATTGTTTCCATAGGAATTAATCAACGGTTAAAATTAATCAGAGATGAAAAGACAGGGGCCCTATTCTCAAGTCGAGCGACAAGAGTCGCATGCGAAAATGACGTCAAAATGACGTAGACTCTTATACAAAACTGTAGAAATCGTTCGAGAATTGCATCATTTTGACGTCATTTTCGCATACGACTCTTGTCGCTCGATTCGAGAATACGGTCCCAGGCCTTACATTTTTAATATTTCATTTCTGAACGTGGAAGGTAGCACTAACCTACCAAGCCTCTGATTATTGAACGTACCCTTCAAATTGCGCATGCGCATTATCCGCATTGTTCTGTTTGACGTTGTAAGCTTTGAGGTTATGTTTGAATAATTGATTTCGATCTTAATATTGATTATTCAAGTGGAATTATCTCTAAAACAGTATTAATTAAGCCATAACTGTCCGTTTTGCCTATTTATTAACCTGTAAAGCCGTGTTCTAACTGTCGTAAGTAATTTCTTTGATGATCGAATTTGAATTTTTCTTAATTTCTTTTTCGCTGCAGAGAGATGGCCGATGTACGAGATATCATGGAGCTGGAGCAGCCGGCGACGCCGGAAATCTCCAGGGAATCCATCATCGGTTTGGACAAGCAGAGAAAGCGGTCTTCCACCGCCACGAAAATGCCGAAGCGACCGGAGGGCATGCACAGAGAAGTGTTCGCTTTGCTCTACAACGACAACAAGGACTGCCCCCCGTTATTCCCGTCTGACACAAGTAAATACAAAAAACTCGGCTTCTTGATTGCATGTCATTATCCCCAAATAATTTGAAGGTAACGGTTATAAGCAGACGAAGATCAAGCTGGGAATGCGCAGGCCGAGGAAGTGGGAGTGGATGCAATTCACCAACCCAGCAAGAACAGATAATGCGGTGTTTTATCACTGGCGTAGGCCCTCGGATGAACCTAAAGAGTATCCATTCGCCAAGTTTAATAAAGTATGTCACCCTCAAGTATTAAATAATTTCAAATAAAATTCACACATTAAGCTTATAATATCCGCTCGGATACTTCGAAACCACTAAGTATCTCCTTTACCTTTATTACATTAATTTAATTTAATCATTGTAGAAAGTGGAAGTTCCGTCGTATACAGAAACCGAATACAATCATCACTTGAGGACCGACGGTTGGACTAAGGAAGAGACCGATCATTTAATGGATCTGGCGAGGAGATTCGACTTGAGATTTATCATAATGGCCGATCGTTTCGATACGGAAAAGTACGGGAAGCGAAGTGTCGAAGACATTAAGGACCGGTACTACAAGATTTGTGGAATATTAGCAAAAGTATGGGGGGCTCTTTTATGTTAACGTACTTGCTTCAGTGTAATTTATTTTACAGCTCAACGGCGAGAAGAAAATTTACACGTACGACGTGGATCACGAGCGTCGCCGGAAAGAGCAGCTCAAAAGACTGTATGAAAGGACGTCCGAGCAAGTAAGAATATAAGAAACTTTAAGCGATTGATTTGATCCTGTAACTTGCAGATTGAAGAGGAACAGTTCCTGATAGCGGAACTGAAAAAGATCGAGGCACGTAAAAAGGAAAGGGAGCGCAAAACGCAAGACTTGCAGAAATTAATCAGCCAAGCCGACAGTCAGAGTGAGACCCCCCGAAAGACGGATAAAAAACTACCGAAGAAAAAAATTGCTAATCCATCTCGACCCTCAAAAATCGATACTAGTGTAAGCGACCGTGCCTCAAGTTAAATCTCTCAATATTTTTTTGCAGAGCTCTGAGAGTAAATGAATTCATAAATCCTATTTTGTTTATTAGCATATTTTACAGGCGGTAGAGTCGGCAGGCATCAAGTTTCCCGATTATAAAAATAGTGGAGTGTCTTTACGCTCACAGAGGATGAAATTACCGGCTAACGTCGGCCAAAAAAAATCCAAGGGCATTGAGCAAATGCTGCAAGAAATGGGGATGGGTAAAGCCTTCACTTTGCCAAACCTCTGTGAGTTTCAATCACGCAATTAATTTCAGAGCTGAACCCGACACCTTCGGAGGAGATCTGTCAGAATTTTAACGAGCTTCGCAGCGACATGGTGCTGCTTATGGAAATCAAGGCTGCGCTAGGCACATGTGAATACGAGCTGCAGTCATTAAGACACCAATACGAAGCCCTAAATCCCGGAAAGGTTGCGCTTGCGTATTCTATTGTCGCATTAAACTAATTATTTGCATTGCAGACTTTAACGATTCCTCCGCAGTTGCTTTCGAACAGTGATCAAGAAGGAAATAAGCAAACCGGCCCTGAGATTATAGATGTTGTAGGATCACCTGGAACTCCGTCCGGAACTTAATTGTGTCTAACTTCTTAAATACAGTCGATGGTTTCCAATTATTCGAATTATTAAATAAAAATTAAAAAACTTTGCCTCTTGCAGCTTTATTAAACATTTCTGTACATATACCTAATAAAATTAATTTACATTCAAGAATATAGAGGAAAAAAAAAACAGCTTTTAATTTCTTAAATAAATTAACACGTACATTTCTGGAAAAGCAGGACGAACAAATATCATCAGATTCACACTTACTTGTCTAAATGGTATTTCGATGGATACATGTTGATGGATAATACAATTTTAATTTATTAGGGGGAAAGATGGTTACATTAACGAATTCAATAAAGTTCTATAACAAACTTCTTGCTGAGATAAAATACAATACTTGGGACAAGATGACTTATGTATAAATAATTATACAGTTACTTAAATAATAACATACAAAAAATTTAAATGCTTCCTTATGTGCTTAGGGGCCGTGATTGAAGTCCGTTCTGGGCCTCTTGCGAGACTGCGTTTGTTCATCTACATTATCTATGGAATTGTGTTCGCGCTTCTTCTGAATGCTTTGCTATTTACAAAAAAGAAATACTTTTAACACTGCATGGATTTCTATTCGACAAAAAATTGTTTAAATCTTGTCACATCCACCAACAAATTTCAGAATTACAGAAACATCTGCTAACTCTATATTTTTTAGTTTTTTACACCGAGACACTTTTTATGAAGTCAAAATTAATTAATGTCTATTCTGTACACTTACCTTTTTCTCCCAATGTTGATGAAGATACCTCAACAAAATACTAGTCTTTTCGGTTACAATAACTAAGAACAAACAAATAAATAAAATTAATAATCAAGATTAAAACCTAGATGATGTCAAAAGACAAACCTTGCTCTGAAGGAAAATCTTTTGTGGGTACATAAACTGATGGCCTCTTCAAGGGCGACCTGTTATTGTTGTCCACGTGAAACTTCGTGAAGTTGTTCTCGTTATACGAAGGCAAGCCCTTCAAGAATTCTGCAACAGACTGGAAAAGATAAGTTCCAACCACTGGTCCAGAAGCATGAAGACGTGAAGACCCCGGGCTTTACGACGTACAAGAAGCAAAAAAACCAAGAGGTTATGCCAACTTTGATCGTTACGTACCATTCTTTTGCTGTTGACACGCGAACTTTCGACCAACTTCTTCGGAAAATGCAAAATAATATCACCTCTACGTAGGAAGATGTCAAATTATGAGTTTTCCACATGAACTCAGGGATTTGACGTTTTAAAAGTTGGCAGGTCTGAAAAGTGCACGAATTAAAATGCAAACGATTTCCTTTTTCTTATTTTTATCTACTTTTCTTGTTTTATTTAAATCCAAGTGATAAATAAACTATTCAGATTAATTAATTAAGTCTGTAGTTGAAGAAAAATATTAGCAAAAGGTGACGCGGCGCTGCCACCATTTTTCTCTAATGCACCTTAAAATCAAACTTTTAGTATTTATTTGCCGTTTCGGAATTAAACCGTAATTAAATCCTTTATAGAATTAAATCTCAGTTCTATTTACAGCTTTTTTTTTGTTCCATATACAGGGCGTTCACATTCACATCAACGGACTCGGACCACAGTCCCCGGACAATGGACACATTCAACGCCCACTTCATACAAGCCTGATTCATTAGGTGAGTGAATACTCCGATTTCATCCGAAATGCGATCCAGCACAGAAACTCATCATTTTCAGTTGTCTTTGTAATGTAATTATTGTACGGTAGCGGATTCTTCAGCTCAAATTGTTTGTTAGAACGCTTTCAACCGCCAGGTGGCGTCGGGCGTAGTGATGTCGCTTGGCGTTGTTTTTCGCTTATGCGCTTCCGGCGTAGGCTGCCGGATTGGTGTTCGAGAAGTGCATCGCCAGCTTTCCGCTCAATCATCAAAAAAGTGAAACATGAAGATCTCACAGAATATCGTATTTCTCCCGGTGCGCGAAATTAAAGAAAACAAAACATATTTCTTTCTTGTGCAGAAAAGTTGTGGTTGCATTTCTCATAGCAACTTATCTTCTTATTTAACTGATACTAAAATGACATTAAATACTTCTCCATTATACCCATTTGGGATTTCGGGTTCTCGTTCAATAAAGTAATATCAAATACGATGAAAAAGAAAAAAAAAGCAAAAAGGAAACGAGATACAGTGATCAAAACGAAAGATCACAACCGAGACTCAAGACAAATGAAAAACAAGCGTCAATAAAATGCGAAAAATAAGTTCAATAAAGGAAGCAAAACACAAAGTACGAAAGGATAAGAAAAAACAAAAGAAGATTGACGACTAAGATGAACAAAAACCAAACGAATCTCCAGACGAAAAATTAATTTAAAAAATCTAGAGAACAAAAGACGTCAGTCAACAAAATGTCAGTGAAAAATCAATTTGACAAATATAAACAAAAGTATAAAAAACAGAAAAAGAAAACAAAAGATCTATTACTTAGATGAATGAACCAAAAACAAATGAATCTCCAGACGAAAGAAACTAATAGAAAACAAATGACTACTGTAAAGTAAAAAAGCATCAATCAATAAAACGTGAAAAATCAATTAGCTAAAAATAAACAAAAGAAAAATACAAAGTACAAAATTAATTTTAAAAAAAAAAACAGGAATGTTAAGATGGACCAAGAAAATGAAAGGCGACGGAAGTTAAATAAATTCAAAAAGAGAACTGTAAAAAGGAGACAATAAAATGCGGAAAGTCAATTTGATTAAAAAGAAGATAAATGCGAGAAACAAAAGAAAAATAAATAAAAGACGAACGAATAGAGAAAACTTAATGAAAAAACGTCGATTCTCCGGTCGAAATTTTTGCAAGTTAAGAAGAAGATAAAAGCGTCTAGAAGCAACGTTGCCAATGAGCTTTAATTTGGCTTAACGTCAAATCCAGGAACTCTAGCTCCTGCCAGTTTCAGATTTAGATGTAATGCAGTAATAAATCTTGGTTAAATTTAAAACGATGTTTTTCTTTACAATTTTCTTATAGCCGCTTTCCCGTTACCCAATTTGCGCACGCAAACGAGCTCAAGAGCCCGAAAAAGCGCGAAACGTACGGTCCCGTTGAAGAAATTAAAATATGAAGGTGACACTTTTAAATCCAATTGCGCTATGTATAGAAACGCAAAATTATATTTCATCTTGTCCTTTCGCATTTTATTTTTTAATTTTTGTAATTAAAAAGCGTGCATAAAGAAAACTTTCACGCAAATATTTTGAGAGCTACTTTACCGACGTATCATTAGTAACATCTCATATGTAGATGTTGGTGCAGCTGACAGCACAGTGGATGACAGTTTGACGTTCTGTCACGGCGGTGTCATACGTCATACGCTTTGTTTATAAACTTTTCTTTTCGTGGCGATTTCGACCGTTTATTCCAGTTGCTGTTGGGTTCAAGGTGCACCAAAAATTCTCGTTTCGTCTAAAGTTCAACAGGTAAGATTTATTTTAGCAGATTACTCAAATTGCTTGCGCATTTATAGGTATAATAATATCCAATCAGTGATGATAAGTTAATAATTTAATCTGTTAGCCCTAATCTAAAACGGAATTGTTACAATATCACTAAAACTTATCAACCTCTATTTAATATTGTTTATGTCTACGGAATATTCTGGAATTCTGCAGCCGATCTGCTGTATGATTTGACGCGCGCTCCAACAACCCCATGTTATGCATTCGCTTGGCTTTCGCCCACTGAATAAACCTAGCAGAAACCCAGCGACGAAAGCATCACCGGCGCCCGTCGTATCTTTAATTTTCGCACGCTCGATTTTCGGAACGTCGACTTCATCCACTGCACCGCCGCTGTGCACGCAGAAAACCGACTTAGAACCGTTTGTAACGACGACGATTTTTCCATATTTGAAGCTGCTGTGCACGTCGAGCTTCGCAAGACGCATTGCTAAAATTTCGACGTCGTCTTTGGGGGCCATGGCTTCGCGCAGCGCCTCAAATTCCCTTCTGTTACCAAATAGAATATCACAGTTTTCTGCAAAGTACTTAATCGTTTCGGGGCAGTCTTTGCAAACATAAGGGGCGCTTATGTTCAAGGCGAACGGAATTTTTCTGTCTTTGCCGCATTTTAACACATACATGGCGGCTTCTTTTCGGTCAGGCAGAAAAAAACCTTCCATGTAGAGTAAATTGATGTCATTAAGTAACTCGCCGTGCTTCGTTACATCTATTATATCTTGTACTGTTACTGTCTCGGCGGCCCCAATGTAAGCCACTAACGACCGGTTTGCTTGTCTTACCAAGGCCACGGATGTTCCAGTTGCCTTTGTTTTGTTGATGATGTATCTGCATGGGAGAGAATAAGAATAAGAAGTGTCTTAATAAGGGAGAGAAAGGGCTTTTTCATTTTTTTAATACCTTGTTTGAACGCCTGCGTTCTCAACCAGCGTTTTCAAATTTTTGCCCTGCTTATCATCCCCAACCCCCCCGAACATGTAGGTGGAATTGGGTTTATTAATCAGCCACTGCAAAATTCGCATAGTGTTCTGCGCACATCCTCCAGGGGTGTACTCGACTGGAAACCTGAAATCAATCAACACCACGTAGAGTGCGCGCGTTCTTAATTACTCTGCAGGATTCCCCGTACGTGGATATGTCGTTTAGGAGCGATTTCATTTTTTCCTCGTCGATGACGATTTGGTCGTCGTCTTTTAGGTTATACTTATGCAATAACGTGTCGTTTGATATCGTAACCGTGATGTCCAAGAGTGGATTACCGAAGCCTGCGACGACGAGCATGTTCGAGGTGGATGCGGTCGGGAAATCCCCCCGAAGAAATTTTTAGAACGCGGAGGAAAAAGAAGAGAGACGCAACCACAACGACCTTCGTGTTCGTGGAATTAATCCAATTCACTGTTAATTAAATGTTTGTGTGTGTGAGAGTGAGTGTTTTTGTTTTAGCGTTTGAACACGTTTTTCGTTTTGTTTATGAAAATTTGCCCGAAATTTTTCAGTCGGTGATGATGTGTTGACAACTGAGATGAGTCATTCAGTGAATTGCGTTCACATATTAAAGTAGTGACACACGTGGAGATATGCTTGTGGACTTGCTCGTAGAAAGATACACGACCGTTCGTTAAAAAAAAAAACTGACGTCTCGCTAGTTCCTGTTAGCAGGTCTCTTCATTAAAATTCCCTAGAGCTTATCAAGTTTCCCACATTTAGTGTCGCACGATTTCCTGATTTGATTCAAATTAGGGTCTCTAGATTCGATTGACATTTAACGTACCGAAGAGGATTCGGAAACGCAACGTCATTTTCGTTAGTAATTTCAGATTTTATAGTTGGCTGACCTAATTTGATATGATTGGCAGAGTTCAGTACGTAGCGTGACGTCATTATCCTATGTTTTAGTATATCTGTACATACATAGCGCTATGAAAGGCTACGTACCTTTGTTACCGTCCTACCACTAGAAGCAGTCAATAATTCACTAGAAACTTCACTAGAAAGAAACAAATGCTGAAATTCAAGCGGTGTTTATACTGCTTCGAATATTTTTTAAGCGTTAAAACTGGAATTGGCAACACTGGTCTCGGTATTAAAAGACCGTTAAGCTACCGAGTGATCAATGGAATTAATAATTAGAGGAGGCTGTGATTGGTGCTGTGTGGTTGGATACAATGAAAAACAAATAAATTGACAGTTATCATATTTGAGGTTATGCTCGCGCTTTATGCATCTCTATTTTGTATTTTTATTTTATTTAAACCCTTTTTTAAATTATTAGGAGGCGGGGAGGGGTTCCACAAGACAAATTCGTTTATTATCAATCATTAAAAAAAATAAATGTCACAATTCTGACACTTATAATTTTAAATTCAAAGTGTAAGCCTGTGTTGTCAACTTTGTTGGAAAGTATTATTGTATATTGTGTAATTGTAAATTCCATTGATCGCATGGCACTTTTTCTGCCTTGAAGATTTAGAGAATTGGGTATTTGGGGATTGCTTTCATTGGCTGTCGTGATTCACATATGACGAAAGTTATTGGTCGTCGTTGATCACGTGATCAATGAAAACCAATAGCAGCAATCCTCAAGTGCCAATCTTCCAAGCAGGAAAACCAACTTTAAAGTTACAATTTATTTTTTAAGAACATAAACTAAAAACAATTGAATGTTTGACAGATGCAAGAAACAAAAATAAAAAAAAAAACGGTCGACCATTCGAAGACAAGAAAACCTTTCGTTTTCATTTTCGTCCTCTTACTTTGGAAATAAGTTAAGAAAGGTGACAAGAGACGTTCAAATTCAAATGTAGTCAAATGTCAAACAAATTATTTTGCATTTTCTTCCTCGAAAAACAAAAGAATAAGGAAACAAAATACGTTCACTGGTAGAAGAGAAAACTTTCGTCTTTTGTCTCTCTTTCCTGAAAGCAGGTCACCAAAATAACTAAATTGGCAACATTGAACGAGAGTTTACGGTTTTGTCGGCAAAGAAGAACTCAACTTTTATGTTCGACCAATATTATTATTATTATTTTAAGACAGACGTTGCTAAAAAGTAACAAAAATAACGCAATTAGTTATTAAATGAAAAAAAAAATCACTAGATGTGTCATCAAACTGGTCCTAAAATCACTATGTTGAGACTTGTCTGAATTTAATAAAATACAGAAATTTCAACTGATAATCATCAGATCTAGAGACAAAGTTACTACATTGGCAGCAGTGGCTTTAAGCTTTATACTTCAAGGTCACCTTCATCCACAGAACGGTCTGTGCTTCATCATTCAAAAATCAAATTAGCTGTCACATCAAGTCCTATTTTTGTTGTATTGAAGTAGCGGTTAAAAAAAATGTAATAACAATTTTTGTTTTGTGTTTTTTGGGCAGTCATTTGATTTTATTTAACCTTGAAAAGAATCCTGAGCTGTTACTGCAGATATTGCTCTAAGAGTTGCTAATAGGTGCTTTCTTTCGCTCATAAAATCGTGATCCAAACGTGTTTTGATTCAAAAACAGACATTCTCTTCTTTGAATCTCTTCATTTTTAAAACTTGTTTGAATTAAATTATGGTTATTTACAAATGAACTGCCAATCAAAAATTCAAGTCAGGTGTTTTGTTGCAACAACTACGAAATTCAGGTCCAAATTATTCGAAACACGATTCAAACTTTTAAGCGAAAAAAGCACCTAAAATGACTGCAATCAATCAATGTTGCCAACTGCCGTAAATGAACTGCGTGATCTTCTCGACCAACAAGTCCACAAGCAAGACGGCGCGAGCGCCTCGCCGTTTCGCACTTTCATTAAATGCGCAGACGCCTTACTGTTTAACAGATAGATTAACCTCAGCCTTGTAATTTACATGTAAGTTCCACGGTGGACTGATTAATCATTCTGACTTCGATAAGTACGTAAGTAGAAGTTGGATTTTTAACGTTCATAGTTTTTTTTTTTATAATCAAGCAAAGACGATGGCTACAAGCAGCTTGAACATCAACTCCGGGATTCACCAGCTTCCCTCTAGTTGCTATCCGCCTTCCGAGTCCGACGACGAGGACTCCTTCGTCGTGCTGAGCAATTCCCTGGGGCCAGACGTTGTGAAAGACAGCGTTTTGCACACCGAGCCGATTTCCACCACTATTGTTGAGACTTCTTTGGACAGCGTTTCCGAAGTACTGGCCCGAGTCAATCTGGCAGTGTCTCCCAGCGGGTCTTTGCAGGAGAACTCCATCGTGGATGGCGGAGCAGCCACCCATACTTTTGCGTCTACTGAGTTCAGCCCCGAAGAAATTCAAAAGAAAGTCGATGAATTAATTGAAGAAAACACCAGATTGAAAGGTAACAAGGCTTTCTAAAATAATTGCGGATATTAAATCGTTTAGTAAAACACATTTCACAATCTGTTTCACCCTTGAATCATTCTCACACTTCCTTAAGCTAATATTGAGCATATCTCAGGTGACTAATTATTTTTAAAATCAAGTGAATCATCTTTATTATTGTAATTTACAAGTGCTTGCCAGATTTCGACTCAGAATTTAAATAATTAGTTTACAATTTACATATCACTTGGCCATACTATGAAAATTGTAGCTCTAAGAACAACAGCCGCTATGAAGACACAAATAAAAAAAAAATCATTTTTGAAATTCAGACACTCTTGCCCAAAACAACATGGCCATGAAGAAGCAAGTGGAAACCTTGAGCCAATGGCAGCAAGATGTGCAACGCGTCCAGGAATCCCACAAGGAAAAGTTCGCGGAGATGAAGAAATACATCAGCATAGTAAGCGCCTTTAACTTCACAAAATGAAGCCGAGTTGAACACCTTTTTTATTTTTAGCTGAAAGCCGAGAACGTTTTGCTGAAGAACGCGACCTCTTTACCCGAGGCCAAAGCCGTTATTGAAGAACCGAAGCAGACGACAGGCGAGCCAACATTGAAAAAGACCCGCATGGAATACGAGCTTGAGGCCTCCAAGAAAAGAATCGAGGAGCTCGAGAAGGCCGTGGACCAGCTCAGCCTGGAGAAGGAGGGCTTGCTGATTGAGTTCACGAAGAAACCGTGTCCGTCATCCGTGCTTCACGAATTAGAGGAGCTTAAGGCCGCAAACAAGAAAGTAAGAGGCTGCAGGCGAGTTCGACGCAAATTTAATTTATGCGTTTTTAGTTGATGGCGGACGTTGAAGCCAAGGAGGCGGAGAAAATTGCTTTCGAAAAGGAATACCTCACCTTGCACATGAGAAAGCTGAGCATGTACGAAGAAGCTGAGAGTTTAAAGCAGTCTTTCGTTGAAGTCAGTAAACAACACACCGAAGTAAGTTATTAATTTCGAATAGACTTCGCTAAAAGAGAAGCCTTGAGTCACTATAAAATAATATATTTTAGAGTGATTCAAGGCTTCTCTTTTTACGAATTTTAATTAGTCATTAATCTCATGGATAATCCTTTGATTAAGTTATTATTGTACTTTCATGATAATTACCAAATGTCTCATAATAGTTGCAGATAGAAAAGAAGAAAGCCGACGATGCGGTCTTAAAACTGCAGCAAGAAAACGAAGGCCTCTCTAAAATTAACCAAGAAGTAAGTCGCTCATGTAATATTTTTTTCTGTGCGTAATCAAAGGTCGCATTGACTTCTTTCTCTGCAGTTGACAGAGAAATTGGATGTGATGAAAGCGGAATACGAATCGAATCAGCACAAACTGGCTGAAGAGATTTCCGTCCTGAGGAGCGCTAGCAAGGAGTCTTCAAACTTCCAGGAGACCCTGAATAACATCCGGCAGCAACTGATGGCCTCCCAGATGCACATCACCGAATTGAAACAGCAAAACACGAAGGCGCTCGCAGAGAAAGAAGCCGAAATTAAAGAGTTGCAGGGGCAGATTAAGAAGTCGTTGATCAGCGAGGACGAGCTTACTGCCCTGAGGGCACAGGTATTTATTTATTTATTTGATCGGGGTTTCCACCACCGGGGAAAACCTGGACAAGTCGGGGAATTGAGAAAAGCTTCGCAGTGTCGGGGAATTTGCTTGTTTTAAAGCAGCAAAAGTCAGTGAAATTAATTGAAAAAAATAGAAAATGGTTTGGAATGTTAAAAAGTTAGTAGAATTGCATAATCTAAGTGAAACTGAGTGAAAAGCTCATCACATTTTAATCAACCAGAAATCTTCAGTGTAGGCAACCATACAAGCGGCTGTGTTCACCGGGTTGCCTACACTAAAATTTCTTGTTTTTTTGAAAAATCTAATTTATTATTATTTCCAAAGGAGCAGGCATGTCATTAAAATTAATTATTTACAATTTTTAAACGTAATTCAATAATATGTGAATTGTAGAAAATTATACGCATCACGTTTTTACCAAGAAAAATCTTCAATGTAGGCAACCATACAAGCTACTGCGCTCGCCGGATTGCCTATACCAAAATTTCTTGTTTTTTTAATCTATTATTTCCAAAAGGACAAATAAGTTATTAAAATTAATTACTGATAATTTTTTTAGGCAATTCAATAATCTGAGTTGTCAAAAAAAAATTTTTATTGTTTAGGTGGATTTGTACAAGAACGATTTTGAAATCGAGAAGCGTTCCAAAGACGAAATCCTCTCGGAAAAAAACAAATTTGCCGAAGACTTGAACCACTTGCAGAGACGTAACGAGCAATTACTCGAGGAGATCGAACAACTGAGGGGCGGGTTTGTTTGCGTCGAAAAAGAAGAGGCCACCCCGGCAAGCAGCAGCGCCCCAAAAAGTGTAAGTATTTTAAATTTTTGCGTAAAGTAAACATGATATGAATTACTGAATTTAAATAAATTAAGCATCGCTCTCGCTCTCACGTGATGGTTACTCATTATTTCTCTTTCAGTCACCTCCTCTCATAGCTTATCCTTGTCCGATTTGCTCTAAGAAATTTCGATCTCGGCATTTCTTAGATGATCATATAGATTATTGTCTCAGTAATTCATCTTAGTTGGGTGGGTACACCGAGTGATGTTTTTAATCATTCTAATTACGATGTTGTGTGGTTGTTGGAATTTGGAAAACTCAGAGAGTAACACGATTTAGAAAGTTTCATGCATGCATTTTACTTAAGACTTGTTTTTTTTTTTTAAATTAAAATAAAGTTTTTTTGTTGCAGAGATTTGCTTGTCCCAGGTGCCAGTTTAAATTTTCAAGTTACCAGGCCCTCGAGAACCACGTTTATCGCTGCATCGAGTTGGACAACTTACCGTAATTCAACTTACTTACGTATTCTGCAATGTTTTCCTGTAACCAAAAAAAAAAAGAGTATAAACAAATAGACGATTCTAAACAAATTATTAACACTGTTGACTCTATGCATATTAGAATGTAAATATAGATTATTGATCGAATTTAAATACAAACTATAGGACTGAGGAACTTGGGTGCAATTTTTGTTTCGGAACATTTTCTTTTTGGTTACAGTTTTTATTCAAAAGTATGCAGCAATTATCTTTTACAGTATGTTATTATTCGTTTATTTGACTGACGTTAATGTGTTTGTTGTTATTACTAATGAAGATACTTTCATTCAGTTTTATTAGACATCAAGAGATTTTGACCTATAACAAACCGTTACATCTTTTTTTATTTCTAAGAAGAAAAAAAAAGACACAGTCTTGTTAACTTAAGTAATGTAAGTGCCATAACATAATAAAGATGTATGTTATTAAAAGAAATACGAGGCTTACTGATAGGGCAGGAACATGAAGAAACATTTCTGCGCTTATATTTTTTATTGAAACTTGAAACTTCAGTTATGGCATGTTTGTATTTCTTCTCTTATTTCTAGGTAGTAATAATATATTCATATGTGATCAACTAGTGTTGTGAAAAAAATAAATTTATAAACGTACAATGCGTTTCATTAGCCTGCGTTATAAAATATGAAATAAAATTATTTAATTAATACTCCCAAATTACGTTGCTAAAAAGAAGTAAAATATTGATTTGATTATCATTAATTTGATCTAATGTTGCAAACAATTTAAGGTGGTATTATAAAAATGTACGGCCCCACACCTCTTATGACAAACCTTATCGAAAATATATTAAAGTTTTTGTACAGTTTGAGCGTTTACAAACGGGGCTGCGTGAAACAACCCCCGCGTTCAATTCTAGTCATCTAACACCGCCCCCGATCGGTGAGTTATTATCAAAATTAATAATCTTACGGACTCTATCGACTCTATTCTCTGCTTTCGTGAGCGTAGTCTTGATTAGCTCTTGCCGGTTCAAACCCAGGTAGCTTTCACTGTCGCTCGACATCGTGTTGAGCTTGTCTCTGAACACGTTTTCCTTGTTCCTTGCCGAGGAAACGTCGCTGTTTTTAATAGCCTCCTCGAGTGCTACGTAGCCGCTTGGCTTCCGCTGCTGCTTCGCCTTGCTTTTTTGTATGTCCTGCAGGATTTCCTCGACGGATTTCCCCCTTAACACGGCATACACATGCTGCCTCGCTATGCGCAGCATCCTTTCGCTGGTGCCCCCTTCCGGCCTGGGGGCGTTCACCGAGAGATTCGGAAGGAACTTCCTCGTCACCTTAGCCAAGACCGAGGCGAACTGTTTAAATTGCGGGTGAGTCACGTTGATGTTCTGTCCCCTCAGCGATTCATATACGGCCCATTGCAATTTCTGAAAAACGACCTCACATTTCGATTTATCGATTTATTAGATTCTAATTACCTTTTTGTGGTGTACACTTAATTCTGTGGACGAGGAATTCGCACTTAAAACCGAGTTGCTGCGAATTCTATTTGCTGCTGTGTACCTTGCACCGTCTTCTGGAAGTGAAAGGCTTCTCGGTAGTTTTGCCGGATGACTCTCGTCAGAATCAACGCGCTTCCTTTTATTGCCGAGCTTCGACGGGGAGGCTTTCGCCGGTGATGTAAACAAAGCGCACTTGGGGGTCGGTCTTTTCTTAAACGGGGACAAACCCGAAGCGCCTGAAAACGCAATTCGAAGTTAATCACCAGGAAAGTTGTTTGTGGCAAATTTGATTACTCACTTGGAAATAAAGGTTTTGATAAACTTGTGCCGGGTCTGTTGTGCTCGGGGCTTTGAAATAAGGCCCTCTTTGTGCTGCTGAGCTTCGACGTTATGTTAGCAGCAGCTCTGTTTTCCGAGTCCTCGGAAATCATTTGCAGCTGTGAGGACAAGCGTTTCTTAGTCGAGCTGCTCGGCGTGCGAATTTTTTTCCTTGGGCTCTTCCTGGGGCTTTTCTTCTTGTTGGGGCTGCGCCGTCTCGACAGTAAATCGAATCGCCTGGAAGCCATTAATAAGGCCTGAAATATTTAGGGGCAGGATTTGCTTACCTCGAGTCCATCATGATTTGCCGAGAAATTGAATTAGAAGCAACGCTGTTGCTCGCTTGAATGTTGGCGCTGGAAAATGTAATTCGCCGCCTTGCAAGATGGCTTAGTCTTCTGCCGGGGGACTTGACGCCCCAGCGCAGCCTGCTGTTTAGCTTACGCTTCGACGGGCTTAACACGATGGTATCAAAGATGGTGCAGGACGATTGGGTTTCGGCCCCCACGTATCTCGCTGCGTACTTCATACACAATTGCTCAAATTCTTCAGAAAGCTTGCTTCTATTATAGCTGGGGCAGAAAATTAATACTGAAGATTAAATCTTCTAACAAACAGATTGCTTAAACTGGTTTATGACTAAATACAAGATGGCAGAAATGTAATTATGATAATAATAAATGCAAATGAACTTACTGTAACCCGTGGTACCGTTCTTCTAGAACATTCGGCCATTTCTTGCGCGTGGAATCTTCAAAAGTCGAAGTAATTAGCAAAGAACCGCTCAAATTTGACGATTCTTTTTCACAATTTCGATTGCATTTCTTTTCCTCGCCCCAGAATAAACACTTGTGGTTTTCTATCTTCTCCAACATCTGTTCCACCGTTAAACTAACCATTGTGACGCTCGGGGGCGGTAAAACCCCGCAGAGCGCCCCCTGAATCCGCCGAATCAGTTTATGGTCCTTCTTTAAAACGAACCGTTCCGACACGACTTTGTCATTAATTTTCACCGCATCCAGAAGCTTGTAGTCGACGTTTTCTTCGTCATCCGAGAATATATCCGGACTCAAACTTGAGTTCGCGACGGTTTTAGACAGTTTCTTCTCGGGGGTGTTCACCTCCGAAACATTTACACAACTTACGGCTGCGCACGACTGGGATTCTGATTGAGAATAAATTGAATTTTCGCTTATGTTTAAGTACGAAGCAGTAGCACCGTTAGTAACCTCGTCGCTCGATGATTCTTTAGCAAACGACGCTTCAGAGGAGAACGTTTCGTTCACATCACTATTTATATCACAGTACGAATTGTCAAGCTTTACCGTAATCGGGCTTATTAAGCCCGTCACCTCCGACCTCGAGCTGTCCTGCAACGCACTGAAAAACTTCTTCCGCATGCTGCTACACGACGCTTCCGGAGTGTTGTTCTGTTCGCTGATCACGGACGAATTTATTACCTGCGAATCGCCGCAGCAGATCTCAGGGGTCTCGAGCAGAGCGTCCTCGCTCAAGTAGACGGGTTTCTCACCACCCAGCATTGCCACCGGTAGGTTCTCGCTCAGGTTTTCCATCACTGAGTCTGAATTGGATTCCTGATTGTGCGATATGTAGCCGCTATCATTGTCAATGTGGACGTTAATCTCTGAAGTGCTCTCGCATGATTTCGAGAAGGGTCCATCCATCGTTGTCTATGTAAGCTCAGTTGCTTTTCGAATATTCTTCGAACGGAATGGGGCTTCTTGAATGCCGAATGGGGCCAGCCGGAGGTGTTTGACACATGAATTGGGATAAAGTAAAAAAAAAGCTGGCAAAGGATTATTAAACGGTCTCTTACATTATATGAATTAATTACGCGGGAGTGTTAAGAATAAGTTAGTTTTTAATTTAAACAAATATTTAATTAATTGTTGTGTGTTTAACAAAACAATTGTCACGTCACGTCACGTCAGATGTTTACCGATGTTAGCGCCAAATGCCAACGTGGTGCCATCAGTGCCGCCAACGTAAATTCTAGTGCTACGAATTTGTGACAATTAAAAAATTAAATTGCTATCGTTTGCGTAAAAGGAAGAAGTCGGTTGAGTACTAAATAAATAAGCTCATCTTTTTCTCCCTAATAAATATTTCTTATAAATACCAAATCGCAGGAATTTAAAAAATAATTTTTATTAGCGACATCTGCCGTGTGTCAGGTGAATTACTCTGTGGCATTTAAATTAAAAAAAAAACGCTCTAGATTAATTTTTTTAATTATAATTATACATTCAATAACTGTAAATAAGAAGAAACTATCTAATTAAAATGTAAAATAGAGTAGCCATTAGATTTTGGTAATAAAATAAATGTATGGAAAATGCTCTGGCAGCACTGGTGGCAACTAGCTAAAAAAAAAAGAAATTCTTGGCGGGAAATTTGAAACTTCTTTCATCGTTATGTGTTACAGTTTGTTTATAAGCACAAAAGAATGACAATACCAAACTGATTAATTGACTCAATTGAAAAGTAGAACAAGAAAAGAATATATTCTTTCAATCCGAGTTTAGTACTTTATTAAATACAAAAACAAAACCGAATGGAATTAATTACAAACAAACAGAAATACAAATCAACACAACCACGCAACAGCTAAACAAGTAAATATTAACGAATTCCAGCGGTTTGCCAAAACCACAGTTTCAAAGATTCACTTATTTTTCTTTTACACAACACACACGCAACTAACAACACGTATTTAAAGAGAGCCACAACTCAAAAGTTGATTTCAATTGATTTAATTTCTTCATCTTTTATAACTGCTATCGCTACCTGGGGCGAATCGTCCTGTGAGGGCGCGTTCCGGCAAAGAAGGCGCCCTGTTAGACCTGAGCAAGGTCAGAGGGAGGCACGGGGGGTTCTTGTACTTGACGTAATATTGTGGATACTTCAGGTAAACGCTGCGAAATTAAAAAAAGAGGAAAATTAGCAATGCTGCCGTAGCACAGCCGATCAAGTGTATTATTAGTTGTCTAACTATCAGGTAAAATGTTAACACAGACACTCAAGTGTATTGTTAGTTGTCTAACTACGAGGTAAAACTTTAGCACGGACACTCAAGTGTATTGTTAGTTGTCTGACTATCAGGTAAAACTTTAGCATACACAATCAAGTGTGCTGTTAGTTGTCTAACTATCAGGGACAAAACTTGGTTACTCGGGGGTTCCCCAATATGCAAGCGCACAAAGACGAACCTTGTTGGATCCGGGGGGCATTGATATTGAAAATCGATGCTCTTGAAGTAATTCAAAGGATGTAAACGTCCTGTGTGATCCTTGTACTGGTCCCGATGCATCTGGGCTGCCTAAAAAGGAACGCATAGAATTTTTTGCATACCCCCTAAGTACCTATGTACTTTATAAAAATCGTCGACTTCCTGTTGCCTGCCTGAATCAAGCATCGAATAATTCGCCCTCGGCATATGCAACATCCTGTTCCAATTCGTCGCCTTCCCGCTGATTGATATGTCAGGTCTCGGAGTGTACGGCGTGTTCATGAACCCCCATTCGTAGGGCGGCATCTTAAAACAATCAAAAGCAACAGGTATTTTTTCTCCCACTCAGTAAAACCTTATAATACTTGAAATTTGGATAGGTTTTCGTTCCTGTAATTCTGGAAGTAGGCTGTGTTTCCGGAATCGTACAGGGACCCATAGCCGTTTTTCGTCGGGGGGCTCGTGCCCATGAAGGCCGGTTGGATGGAAGGCGGGAAGTAGGTCGCCTTCATGTCCGACAGAGCGATGTCACCCATTTTGATTTGAGTTTTTTGCAGAGATACTGATAATTTTGGCACGGGTAATTTTGACAACGTCAAGCAAAAAATGACTTTATTGCAAATAGTTCGTCAGAATTTCATTTGTTTTGGTATCTAGTTTATAGCGTTTTCGATTGGGATGCACTACGTGCACTCTCATTTTATTCCATGTGGTTAGAACGAGATAAAGATACACTCAGTGCACATAGCTCACCCAAATCGAAAACGCTGTTAAATATTAGCGTTTTCATAATTGAAGTTTGTTCTTGTCCGATGAAAATAGTAAATACAAAGTTTTTTTAATCTCAAACCGGACAGAAAAATGAAGGGAAACACACTATAGCGAAACGTTGAGTGTGTTTCCCTTCATTTTTCTGTCCGGTTTGAGATTAAAAAAACTTTGTACTTACTATTAGCGTTTTCGATTAACTTGCATTGCGCTTGCGCTCACGAGTATTTGCATCTTCTTTTAACCTCACGTAATAAAACGAGATGAAAGCAACTAGTGCAGGTGAATCGAAAACGCTGTTATTAAATGAGTTAATCCCCCAACTTACAAACGTCTTTTGTCAATAAGCAAAGGAGAGGAGAGCTTGTAAAGTTTTCAATTTAAGCGCTATTCTGTTAGCCACGTTGATTTGATGTGATTCCCCCGAATTGGAATATCACAGGGCAATGTGGAAAGCAAAAAGGTAAAAAAAACTATGCTCTTGTTTTAGTTGCATGTTGAGTGAAAGTGAAAGCAAATCTAAATAAAATAAAATAAATAAAAGTAAGTCCTTTTATTCCAGTTTTATCGCCGCGATTGGTTCGTAATTAATTCCAACGTCATAATACGCCAATAGCTTAATCGATTCCGGCGCGATAATACCCCCCCCCCCCCCCTTCAGTCATAAATAAAAAATTTACTGCTAGAAATGATTCATTACGATCGTAAGTAATATTTATTAGTATTATTATTATTATATTTACAAATATCTTATCGCTGATAAGATAAACGGTTCATTGTTGAATTCCAACTCAAACAGTACTCGAATACTACAAGTATCCTCCAGATTAGACACTGCGAAGGTGCCTGCAAGAAAGTGCGCGAAATTTTTGTTAAACAAACAAACAAAAAAAGGGGGAAACAGGAAAAATGGGGTCGCGCCAAAGCACCTACCTGTACGGCCTGACGGAAACTCAGCTCGAAGAATACCTGCAGCTTACCTACCTGACTAAGTTTGAAGTTTTGAGGTAAGAACGCAGTTATGGAAACGATTAGGTATTAAATAAAAATAAATTCCTTGGATAAGTCTGTTAGAAACTTTCGGCAAGCTTCACCCCGAAGGCATGCAGTTCGATTTCCACCAGCGCATCCCTTTTAAATTCGTCCTGGAAATGTTTCCCCCAATCAAGGCAAGCAGATACCTACAGTCGAAAGTACAGTTTCCTGTAATTTTTCTTTCTTTTGTTTAAATGCGATTCCGCCGGCGACACTTAAAAGTTTTGAAAGCATTCAAACTTGACAAGCTTAAAACTTTTGCAAAATCTCTGAACTCGTAGTTAAACGGTTTCTTTTTGAGAGAGAAGAAATACAGGAAACTGTAATTGTCTACTATTTTTTGGTTTTGACTGCACATACTACATACCATTCGTCCAAATAATTTTTTGGTAAAGGTAGACAGGCCACGGAAGAGTAAACGTACGTCGTAACCTACAACACCATCAAGCAATTTTCAAGTACGTCATTTTTTCTTCTTTGGCCCACCTTTATCAAAAATTTATTTTTGGACTTTTTGGTATTAGAGTCACTTAAATTAAGACCAAGACAAACCATCTCATGTCATATTTCTAGCACAATCCTTTCTGCGATCGCATAGGGGTGACTTTCTCCTCCTTAAAAGACGACCGCTGGTCCTTTGAAGACCTGCTGGATTTCTATTCCGTCATGTCTGAAAGGTGTCCAGAAAACGTCAAAGCACTATGGGCTTTTAGAATCTATGGTAAATATACGATAATAACATTTTCACAGAACACTCAAAGAGTATTTCCATCCCTTGTTATTACACGAGGTTAAAACAAGATGGGAATACCCTGAGAGTGCTCTAGAACGCTCAAAGAGTATCTCCAACCTTTGTTATTACATGAAGTTAAAACAAGATGGAAATACTCTGAGAGGGCTCTAGCTCTAGAACACTCAAAGAGTATCTCCGTCCCTTGTTATTACATGAGGTTAAAACAAGATGGGAATACCTCATGACAGTGCTCTAGAACACTCAAAGAGTATCTCCATCCTTTGTTATTACATGAAGTTAAAACAAGATGGAAATACCCTGAGAGGGCTCTAGCTCTAGAACACTCCAAGAGTATTTCCTTCCCTTGTTATTACACGAGGTTAAAACAAGATGGGAATACACTGAGAGTGCTCTAGAACACCCAGAGAGTATTTCCATCCCTTGTTATTACATGAGGTTAAAACAAGATGGGAATACCCTGAGAGGGCTCTAGCTCTAGAACACTCAAAGAGTATTTCCATTTCTTGTTATTACACGAGGTTGAAAGAAGATGGGAATACCCTAAAGAGTGCTTTAGAACACACTCAATAATTGAAAATTCGTTTCAGATTTCAGCGATGATGCCGCCATAGATAAAGATGACCTAATCGAGCTTATCGATCGCCTGACGCAGAAAGCAAAGGGATTTGAACTCGATTTGAAGTTCAAGGAACATATTTCAGAAGCCGTAAGCCCTTCTGCTAGAACCATGGAGGTTAAGTAACTGGAGGAGTAACAAACGAGCCGATTTTTGTACGCCACTCGCCTTTCTTGTATGGCAGAAACAAAGAGCTCCAGAGAACACACGTGCGTGATAAAGTGCGCGCGATCCCCTACACTCCGTTCGTTTTGCCATATTAAAGGCCCACGGCCGGACCGGCTTTCAGTAGCTGAGTTCAGCAGTGCGCTTAATTTACTCAGAAAGTGCGAGGGAGAGCGAGCGACCGCGTTTCACTGTGTTTAAGAGTGAATAAAAGCGATCTGAGTGCAAATGCGAATTCAGCTAATTAGTAATACACGTTATACGGCATGGCGTCCTCCACGTACTTAACCTCGATGGCTAAAATGAAGCCGACAATTCCAATCGAGGAATAAGTGGTTTTCAATTTTTAGATCCTCGATGGCATGGACATTGAGAAAAACAGAAGTATCGGCCAGCTGGAATTTGAGCACGCGATCAGTAAGATATCTGATTTCAAGAGTTCGTTCACTATAACTGTCTGATGGATGATATTGAATAGGAATAGAAAGAATGTACTGTTTGCTCAAACTACCTTTTAAATATTATTATCCACATATTATAAGAAATGCATTATTACTAACTGATTTTATATAGGTATACAGGTTGTGTCACGTGTTATTGGTTACGGGTAATAAGTGCGAGAGAGCACGCATTTGTTTTCTTATCTATCACATCATATAAGCGTGTGCGCTCGTTTGGTTAACTGACTTTGACGATGAGAGAAGTCGCAATAGCTCTTACTGAGGATAAGATCATCTTCCTTATTGCTGATTCGTCTTTCGTATATTCCACAACCAAAGATAACTGACACAATCTGTATTACTGATTGTATTGATGACTGTGATAACTGCGACCGATTTGTTATTGATGACCATTTTGCTTATCTTTTTGATTGCACGTCGCTTTTATGTTAATTTTCGTTAAATCAACGAACACTAAATAAAGATAAACAGGTACCTAATTAAAAAGTATTTAACTTCTAGCAATCGAAACCCAAAGTTTAATTGGTTCAGGCCTTCAAAAATAGTTTCTTTTTATTAACGCCGAATATCTTTTAACATGCTCTCGAAGTCAATAATACGAAGTCGAGTAAGACATACTTCAAACGTTGCAGAAAAAATGTTATTAGTCATAATTCTTTCATAATAGGATTTCATTCTAAAAACATTTGAAATTTAAATGCGCCGCGCTTTCTTTAGTTTCAATTTCGGCCACGCGCAGTGTGCCAACCTAATTTACCGTACGAAGTCCCAATTTTCCTAGAAAATTATCGTCTGCTGTACGAACAGGTTTTGCGTTACATACAAACTTAAAATACGTATTTATTTAAGTGTGGGATTGATTTTAACAAGCCGTAACGTGAAGAAGTAAGCTTTCCCCTCGTGCATCGTTGATTTTGCAGTTGAAAATTCAAATTTCCCGCCTCGCCGTTCCATATTTGTTGTTGACAAGTGTCCAAGGAATTTGACGTTATCACAACAAATATGTGAGTTTTGTGCCGATAAATCATCCCGATTGACGAGGAAGTAACACGTTACTTGCAGTTCCAAGAATCTTAAACGTAGGTGTCCTTAATTGCCAAATTTTTTTCAGTGCGATAACGCGTTCTAAAACGGTAATTGTACCGCTGCGTCCGGCTGGAACAAGCAGACGTCGTCTCGTCTTCGTTCCTTTTTCGCTAAATTACAACATTGGCCCTGCGAACGGCTATAAATAACGCGGTGGAAATTATTCATAGCAAAAATGGGTTATGTTGGTTAGGTTAGTTACACACTCGCACGCTAATTAGTGCTCCTACGTTGCTATTGCTAACATGACAGTGTGTTTTGGGTGATTTACAGCGACTCGGAGTTCCAAGTGTTTAATATGGTAATGGATGGATATTACGTAGAAGATCGACTCACCGAGCTATGGAGGAAGATCAACTCCTTGCACATGAGCTACCTCGAGATGGAGGAGAACCCCAAGAAGCTCGAGCTCAAGAACAAGCTCGACGACTGCATAAAGGATTACCTGTGCATCGCCCCTCACAGTCAGAAGTTTTGCTTTAAAGAAACCGCCGAGGTCCTCCATCGATCGGCGAGTAGCAAAAAAGACTTTAGCGGTTACAGGGCTGTTCTCGGATGGAACGCAATCGGAATGTACGCCGGCAATTTAATATCGCAGCCGTGGAGACAGGAATATCGAGAAATCAAGGTTGGTAAATCCTTAATTCTTACAAGACGGCCGTTTAACGTCTTAAGCCCTTTTGCTTTGTTACAAAATCTTACACAAAATGACCAAGAAAGATCAAATCTTTCTCAATTTCCTTTGAAATCTTGCATAGAATCATAACAGGAAGTCTGGCGAGGCAAAATCAACTGATTAGATACATTAATTATAATTGATATTAATCAGCTAGTCTTTAAATTATGGCTATTATAAATAAATAAGTTATGTACCTACTTGTAACTGATAGTAGTTTTTTTTTTTTTTTAATTAATAACAAAAACAAAACACGTTGCGTCATTTAGTTTTGCCCCATTTGAATATTTCAGATGTATTCGGGCTTTTACAAACATCAAATCGAGGCAAATTTAGTCGGTGCGGAAATCATGTTCGAGGCAATGGGTTACAAGCACGCCGGCAATGGGATAATGGTGTTAGAAGGCCCCATTTGCCCCGACAGGGTCAGCAATGTATCGCAGGATTCACTGGTGGCCAACGTCGAATGCCAGGTAACTAAAATATAAAACAATCTTCTTGTTAAATGCGGATTGTTTTGCGCCTCGTTAGATTCTGAAAGAAATCTGGGAGGAAGTTTCCGCGACCTTTAAAATCAGTTGGCTTGAAGTGTTAGAATTTCGAGAGACTCACTTGTGTAGTCCGAAGAAATCCGTGGAGGCCTTGCGCTATCAAATCCAGCAACGTCAGTACCACGATCACCAGAGATCGCATTCTCAAGGTAACGCTGATTATTTGCCGAGCAACAGCAGGTACCCCCCGTCGCACATGCACATCACTTCCCCTAACTTATCGAACCATTCATTTCCGCCACTTTCAGGTCATTCCCACCTACCCATGCCGGTAGCTCCCATGTTGCCTCCTCCCCCTGCCCCGAATTGCATTTATAACAACGGCTACTACCCCAACAATTTCGGCACGTACGGAGTGATGCCCCCTCACTATAATTATGTGCCCTCGCCTGCGTACGCACCGGCTGTTTTAAAGCAACCTTACAACGGTTATTATTGCAATGGTTACGTGCCTTCGGTCCCCCCTTACGTCTGTGCGGTACCCACAGCGCAGCTAATAGAACTGGACCATCACGGTCAAGCTTACGATGTACCTGATGGTGGCGCGAATAAAATTCGCAGGTCGAGTATTCCAACCAACGAGAACTCAAGGCTCGAGGCAAAGAACAAAAATCCTCCAGGAAAAGAAGAGTATTCCGGACAATACGACAGCTGGGACTACGTCTACAAGGACTTGGAAAACCAGGGGTACACGAAAGATTTGGGGGAAAGGGGGGACCTCCTTAGCGCGCAGAGGGAAGAAAAGATCCTGAAAGATCTGGATAATCTCAAGGTTAACGACAGTAGGCCCTTGAAAATCAACGAGGCGCTCGAAAAGTACAACAAGCAGCAAGATAAGAGGCAGAGGAGTGAATCGGTGGACAATAAAAACTTGAATGGCACCCCCAGCAGCTCGTATGACAACCTCTCGGGAAACGAAGTGAACGCGAAGAAGCCCCCCAAGGGGATTATCGTTACGAAAAATAAAATCGTCGAGCCCCCCGAACCTGAACAACCGTCGAAAGCCGCGACGTTCTTAAGCAAGACTTTAGATCTGAAGAAAATTAAAATGACTGGTTCGAAGGGGGTTAAAGCGACCGACAAGACGAAAACAATCGAGAAAGCGAAAGACGTTGCTGTCGAGCAGCAGTCACGCAGCAAGGTTAGCAACGACACGAGTAATAAATGGCAATGCAATGCTTGCACTTATCTGAATGACTCCTCGAAAGCCATCTGCGAGATATGCAGCAAGAGCAAGGTGGTTGTCAGCCACGAGATGGAGATTGGCGGCTCCGAGTGTTCCAAGTGCACCCTCGTCAACCCCAAAGATAAGAAGGTGTGCGAAGCTTGCGGTGCCAGTTTGCAAAACTCGCCCACTTACATTTAATGTACATTAAGATTATTTATTAATAACTGCAGTGACTCCTCCACTCTAATTTTATGCATTATGTTGTGGTAGTCAACCAAATTTATTATTAAAATGGTAGAGAGATTCCTTCTTTTAAGTTTCACTTTCATTATTGTTTGTTTGTACTCTACAAATTAAAAAAAGAAAAAGTAAAAAAAAAAAACAATTTGATTACGTTTTTAAACTTTTAATACTATTAGTTTAGAACATTTCAAAGAAGCATTTTAAAAGATGAGTTTGAAGTGTTCTTTACCACCGATTAACTAACTTTTATGAGGTATTAATAACATATTATTGACCGCTGCGCAGAAGATACATCCAATTGTAAGGAGAGTGAATGTGTGCAAATTGTTTTTATTCATCATCATTGTGATTGGTTGTGGATGGACCTTGTGTGCTCGTGCTTTGTACGCGAAGAAAAAAAAAATGAAATTGTTAGATTATTGTAAATATTGTAAAATAAATGTAAATAACAAGAGCGATTAACGTTAATAAACAGTTCTATTTTAGGCGCGAGTAAGTGTAAAAAAAAAAAAAACATTGTACCTACATCTTTTTCTTTTTGTATTTTTAAAGCTGTTTTTATTTCTCTGTCCTTTTGAGAGTAAATATAAAATGGAACAGAACTTGCAAGTGTGCCTTTTTTTTTTTTGATCGAATGACTTCCTACTTTAAAGTAGTTTTCAATTGACGGGATATTCCCAATTAGGCAAAAAATTGAGTTTCACGTCGGGGAAAAGTCTGGGAATTTGCTTGCTTAATGCAGAGAAGTCGGTGAAATTAATCAAAGAACTTGAAATTTGAACACAAAATCTGTTTTCTAAAGTTCAGAGAGAGAGAAAAAATGGAAAACTGTTTTAGGTATTAAAAAAGTAATTAGAAAAGTTACCTGACATAAATGAATTGTGAAAGAGTTCTCATATTTTTAATAAAAAAGGATTTTTAAAATTTTCAAAATAGGCCACGATGCGTACGAATGTGTACGTTTGGTTGCCTATACGAGGAGTTTATTTTTTTTCCTTGAATGTTGTTTATTATTTTTTAAACGAACTCGCATATTATGAAAATAATTTGGTTGTAATTTTTAAGGGAATTTAACAATTTTTCCTCCGTAATTGGGGTTTCCACTCGCCGGGAAAAGTCAGGGAATCCAGGAATGGTTCGTATAATATGAGGAAAAAGTCCGGGAAATTGCTCGTTTTAATACAACACCGAGTGAAAATCAATGAAAAATTGTGTCTGTTATTAATTGAATATTAAAGAGAAATTGGAAAATTCGTAATCTCAGCGAATCCTGAAAACGAACAGTTCAAATGAAATACAATACTATTTTAAGATAGTTTTGTTATAGATATTATTTTCTCTATGAAGAGTGGTGAAAATTAAAATAAACAAACTAACAGTTTTTTTTTGAAACCTTGGGAGGAATTAGAACATTTTTTAAACATTACTGGACGAAAACACAATTTTTACCGCCTGTAGTGTAGGCAACTGCACGCGCTGATGTGTTCGTCGGTTTGCCTATACTATACCAAGGGGTTTTCGTTGCAAGAAATCTGATGCTTTTACTTATCTTTTTATTATTATTATTACTATTATTACAAACTGGCAGGTTAATAAAATTACATTTTTATAAATTTTGAAAGGTACATTAATAACTTTTACTTTAAATAAATTAAATTAAGTACTAATTTTTTTACGCCCGTTGTATTTTTTTTCTGAAATCATTTTTTTGAACGCCTGAAATTTCTGAAAGTCGCGCAATCTCAGCAAATTGAAAATTTGCCAGTTTTTTGACGAAAAGCCGGGGAAAACCTGGAAGAGTCGGGGACAGTTTTAATTAAAAATAAAATGCGAACCCTGGCAATACACGCGATAAATAAATTATCTAATTACAGTCAGAATTAAAGTTTTTTTCTGATGAAAGGTCAGGGAAAACCTGGAAAATCCGGGAATATTTCAGTTCAACGATAAAAATAAAATGCAACCTCGAAAAATAGACTCTGACATCAAAAGAGTTCTTTCGGTTAAGAGTGGCGACCATCTTCAGTTAGAGTCTGGAAAAACGGCATGCATTTTTAATTGGTTCCGCCATTTCACAGCAAAAATGTACTTCAGCCAATCGTAAGAAAGAATGGAAACGCAGTTTGGCGCCAAGATGTGAATTTGACATTAAAAATAAGCAAGCAAGGTTAGGTAATAGCTGCGTTCCTTTTGCCACAAATCTTACCTCAGCTCAGATCACATAAACCTCACTTCGTTGACATGAACAAGTAAGTTTGTACTGAGATTTCGACCTTCCACTAAACCACTGGAGCTTCCCATTAGTTGTCGGGTTGAAATAAGCATTCAAACTTACTTGCTCGTGCTAACGAAAATGACGTGCATCTGATCTGAGGTGAGATTTGTTGCTGTTATTGTCAATTTGATACCGATGTGACTTTTTTTTTGCTGCAATTTGACATTGAGAGATCAAATAAGTCACGTAGTCATGGACTTTAAAATTATCGTCGCTTTCCATTCATTTCATGACCGCCCGCCCTTCTTGACCTAACTAATTTTTGATGTCTCGGTATAACTACAGAGTGAACTTATACCTAATCCAATACGTATCGAGGAACACCTCAAAAAGAAAAATCCCCGTCGCCGCCACCACCCCAACAGTTAATAAATAAAACGCAGCCTTCATGTCCGCCAAAGAGAAGGGGTTGTTTTGAGAACGCCGCGTCGGCGTCGCGTTAGCGTCGTATCTACCGTTGAGTATGAAGGCGTCGACGGTGTCCTGGTACCATTTCTTAATGAGCCCGGCCTCCGAGAACCTAATTAAGACGCCGTTGAATTTCGGCAAGTAGGGAGAGCCCTTCGGGACGATGTACGCCAAGAAGTAAGACCACGGGCACTCGCTGACTATGTGCAGTAGGGGAACCCCATCAGGTCTGGTGTAGTTGGTTTTAATGAGGAGCTTCGCGTCTTCTTTCCTTTCGATCGCCGCCACATCTCTGATGTAAGCTGCTCGGTAGAGGGAAGGCGTGTCGCCGGAAGTCAATTTCTTCCGAGCCAAGCGCAGCATCAACGAGGAACTAATATCGTGGTTTAGAAGGTCGAGCTTGGTGGAAATCCGCAAGGACGAATCCGCCACCTCGTCTAAAGTATCAATGTCTGCGTAGTACGAGACTATGCTGTAGGAAGTGACTAGGGTTCCTTGGAAGATCCCCACGATGATGACGTTCAAGGCCAAGCAGGACGCCATGAAAATTCTTTGGGTGAAGGACCTGTGGAGTTTGGTCGGAATGGAAAAGAGGATGGAGCAGATTTCCAGCGCGGGGCTCCTCGAATCCCTGCGGCCGTTAATTGCATCCGCGCTGAATCTGATGAGGTGCCAAGCCACGAGGATGACCACGAAGGTCACAGCTATGAACAACCAAGTCTCCAGGGCGAAGCAATGGAAGATCATAATCCACTGGGGAATCCTCCGCGATTTAGGCACGATCACGCAGAGCAAATCGTTGGAGACGGGCCAAGTAAACTCGATGCTGTCAGTTTGGTAGTCAATTAAAAACCTGCTGTTGACAGCAAAATCCGATCGCTTGTAAACGATGTCCCCGAGAGTTCCCGTAAACGTTCCGTTCTTGAGTTTGCTGCCGTAATCGTACTCGACCTCGCGGACGTTCGAGCTGAAATTCAAGTACCTCGCCATGTTGGTGAAAACCAAGCCGTCCATTCCGCCGAAGTTTCCCGAACTGGCCAGGTCCTCCCGGACGTTGTTCAGGAGGCTAGGCTCGTTGACCGCCGTGGGCGTCCTTTGGAAAATCGACGCGTTCAAGGGGTATCCCCTGAAGTCGTTCATGTTGAGCTGTTGGATCTTCTTGGGATCCCCCAGGATTTCCGCTATGTCGAAACGACGAATTCGCCCCCAGTTTCCGCCGTCGCCCTCGTAATAAAACGGGTCGTACATGAACGTGTCTCTCGAGGCACACGTGCAGGGGGCGTTCACGATCAGGTTGAGGATTCCGAAGTCGCGCCAGAACCGCGGCAGGAACTTGGAAACTTCTCTGCCGGTGCGGCCGCAGTTCTCCTGGTTCGGCTCGAGGAATAAAACGAAGTAAGTGGCCCGGGGGTTCGGGAAAATAAGCTTGGGGTCTTTCCCCAAGAACATCTCTAGGACGTAGCTGTTCCAAATTAAGACAATGTAGGCGTCCTCCGGCTCGCCCAAATAACTTCTTCTCGCCTGGCGCTGGGCGTGCCGGCGTTTTCGACCCCCCGCCCCCCATCCAAGGTACTGTTTTCGTATGGTAATGGTCTTATTTAGTTTGGTGTGCAAGTACAAATACGTGAGAAGCTCGTCGGAAAAAGTATTGATCCTGCTGTAATAGTCTTTGGCGTAGAGGATATTCAGCGCGATGGATTTGGCTTCGCTGAAGTGGATCAGGCAAATCGCCCAGAAGTTTTGCTCGCGCGTTATGCACTTGTCCAGCTGCTCGTTGCTCACCGGGATTATAAGAGACCTGCCGGGTATTCCCCCCGGGGATGCACGCGCCATCATCGTTACCAGAAACGGAAACGCAAGGGCCAAGCCGAGCATCTCGCTCGTTGTTGTTGTTATTATTATTATTGTTGTTGTTTAAAGGCCGGAGCGAGACGCATTTTCTTTTATACCGAGCGACGGTTCTGGGCGAAAGCCCAAATATTTACTGTGTCCTTAGCGTTGGCGAGTTCTGTCAACTGGAGCCGTTTCGTTAGGGAACGTCAATCACGGTGACAGTCGTTGAAGAAGATAATTCGGTTTTATGAAATAATCACTTGTACAAGTATCAGAGTGTTAGATAGATAAGCGACACGGGATTATTTTTATCCATCCAAATCCAAATCGTGCTTTCGACATCTCAATTGAATCGATGAGTGCATGCATAATCATGTTCTGTTTTGAAAAAAAAAAAAAAAACAACAACAATTAACTTTCATTTTAAGTAATTATTGGCTTCGGGAGGTTTCAGATATCTTCATCCGAAAGAATTTCAAGCCAATAATTCACTTAAAAATATAAAAATCCCGAAAGATATTTATTGTTTTCTCAACAGAGTAAATTTGGACTGAACACGGTTATGCACTCACCGATTCAATTGAGACCTCGAAAGCACAATTTGGATTTGGATGGATACTTTAATACTTTAATAAATTAATGGAAGTGGTGGCCTATTTTATTTATTTGGCTTTCCTTTTTGTTATGAAATCGCACCGCACTGCCACTATTTATGTAGTAGGAGGAAAGCGTCGGGAATCTGGTAAACAGTAAAATAGGCGTTATTTTTGAATGATTAGGTTGCCGCCATGTATCGAAAAGAAATCTCCTCCACTCATTTACGTACGTTTTTTTTTTCATTGTCGTAGGACTTGGATTTCTAGACCTTGAGGCTCTTAAATGTGAAACAATAACAGCACGCTGCTACCACTTTACTGCTTTTACGAAGCACTTTTGGGAAATTACGACATCTGACGGTAAGCTCGCGCTATGACATCAAGAACTCTCGCGAAACTATTCTCAGAAGGAGGAGCGCTAGGTTAGATGGTAGAACTAAGGGCGCCAGGGAACAACCCCAGCTGGTGATCGTACTGCGAGGCCCCACAACGAAAATGAAGAGGGGAGGGTCAAAGACGAAGCAAAACATCGTGACGTAAATAAGGTGAGGGGGGAAATGTAAATAGCAAGTAGAAATTATATTCCGAGAGTTATTTGTAAATAAAACCAGAACAAACGGATAACCTTGCGTGATGCAAGCGCAACGTGCCCAAACACTAACCTTGGCCCTTCCAATCAAAACACAAGACGTGACTAAACTGAAATAAATAAATGAATAACGGTATTTCGCAAATCAACTCGATAGTTAAATAACGCAACGCAACATGAAATCTACTTAACCAACTTCACAGTTCACAGAAAAAGTGCCGGAAATATTTGCGTTTTGCTCGCAACGTGCATGGGTGCATTACTTGATCAGCTGTCCGATGTCGTTCTCACGTTGCTCGGTGTCAAAGTACGCCAAACACGGCCAGGCGTTGAACTTCTGGTCACCGTACTTGTGTACATCTGTTTCCAAAATATTCGGAAATATGCCCTCGCGTAGAAATGAAATCTATCGTCAACAGGAAAATAAAGAATGTAACGCTTTATGACCACGCACATGCCTTTATATTGCACGAATCTTTCAACCCGCTGGTACGAGACGTTCGAAGAACACGTCAAAAGACACGGAGAGCTCAATTCATTCCAATCGCACTGTTTGGATGAATCTTGTCACACGAATTTACGCAGATCCTCACAATAGAAACCATGCAACGCTTGATGACCTTGCATGTGCCTTTAGATTGCACGAATCTTTCAACCCGCTGGCACGAGATGTTCGAAAAACACATCAAAAGAAACGGAGAGCTCAATTCATTCCAATCGCACTGTTTGGATGAATCTTGTCACACGAATTTACGCAGATTCTCACAATCGAAACCATGCAACGTTTGATGACCTTGCATATGCCTTTAGATTGCACGAATCTTTCAACCCGCTGGCACGAGATGTTCGAAAAACACATCAAAAGACACGGAGAGCTCAATTCATTCCAATCGCACTGTTTGGATGAATCTTGTGACACGAATTTACGCAGATCCTCACAATAGAAACCATGCAACGCTTGATGACCTTGCATGTGCCTTTAGATTGCACGAATCTTTCAACCCGCTGGCACGAGATGTTCGGAAAAACACATCAAAAGACACGGAGAGCTCGATTCATTCCAATCGCACTGTTTGGATGAATCTTGTGACACGAATTTACGCAGATTCTCACAATCGAAACCATGCAACGCTTGATGACCTTGCATATGCCTTTAGATTGCACGAATCTTTCAACCCGCTGGCACGAGATGTTCGAAAAACACATCAAAAAACACGGAGAGCTCAATTCATTCCAATCGCACTGTTTGGATGAATCTTGTCATACGAATTTACGCAGATTCTAACAATCGAAACCATGCAACGCTTGATGACCTTGCATATGCCTTTAGATTGTACGAATCTTTCAACCCGCTGGCACGAGATGTTCGGAAAAACACATCAAAAAACACGGAGAGCTCAATTCATTCCAATCGCATTGTTTGGATGAATCTTGTGACACTAATTTACGCAGATTCTCACAATCGAAACCGACACTTCTCCCATGAGATCTTTGGTCGGAATACAATATGATACAATACAATACACAAACAATCAACGAAATACGTGTGTGCTACGTGGCGTCGTAATGCAAAACGAGCGTGTCAGGCGAAAGAACGTGGTTATATAAGACCAATAATAGGCCAAGATTTCAAACGGCGCGTCAGCGTCACTTCCAGGGAACGTTGCCAAGTTTACAAACAAACCAAACGGGTGCGCGTAGTTGCCGAAACAGGCGGATTGAAACTTGCAAAACAAACTTCGAATCGGAACAGACTACGATAAAACAAACGCTCCTCCCACCCACATGTCGCGTGACGACCACGGAAAACGAATCAAAAGCGGCCGGTGACTCGTTTGTATTTCGCCGACAAAGGAAGCCGACGCAGTGAAAATGCAGACATTTTTTGCAGAATACAAAAGAAAAACAGATTAAACTGTGACAACTCGTTGCGTTTTGTTCTGCTCTATTAAATTGCCTTAGAAATCGAAAGTAGGCAACCCATTCTACTTCCGTGCTTCCAAGCGCAATATAAAAACTTGATTGACGGGTTGCCTATTCCAAAAACTTACTTTCTCTCATAATTCATCGAAATTACGTAGAAATTTGCCGCGCAGCGTAAAGTGCGAGAAAGTTTTCCCCCCCGGAAACCTTGAAAAGAAAGAAAGTCCGCGGACTCGAGGCTGTTTTATTCTCCACTTAATTGAATTATCGCGTGACCTATATTTGGGGTGATTTAGAAGTTCGAGAGTGGAGATTCTGAAACTCTCTTAAGGGTGCTCTTGAGAATTAAGCCAGACGAGTAATCTTTAAACCAGAGACGTTTCCAAATACAATGCGCAGTGCACGTAATGAAGGGGTAGTAAAAGAGTTCCTCCCCCCCCGAGGGGCAATTAAATCATTCGCTTAACGTTCCCGTTTGTGTTTTACGATTTGTTTTATTAATCTGCGCTGTGTTTTACTGAAATAAATAGTTTAAGAGAAACTACAGAATTAATTATAGGAGTAAATAACAGCTAATTTAAAATAAAAAGAAAATAAAACGAAACTATGTATCTAGTACATTACATACAGAATTCTAATGAAAAGCCCTTTGTCACTGTGCGAAGAAATAGTGAATTGTTTTTCACATAATTTCTAAATAATCGAACTTTGCCGGAATTATGTAATGAGTTATTCAAGGACGTGATACATTGTCTTTACAAAACACGCAGCAACGACAATAGATGTTTGTTAATTAACGAATAGTCAGTGAATCAAACGAAACAGTAAACACTTAAATACGTATGTTCATGAATTGAACTTGGATGTGGAGAAACGGAATTCCAATTATTATTTAAAGACGAAGCAAAAAATAATAATAATAACTCCAAACAGTATTCGAGCTTTTCAATTTTAGATATTTAGGTTCCATATTACATTTCAGCATTTGAACAAAAAGATGAAACGAGCACCTAATTACAACAAAATCATCGAGAGGATGTTTGAGTTGGCAATACGTGAGACAGCGTTTTTTTTTTTAATTCGATTATTTGCAACACTGCAACCGAATGTGTTTTTTTTTTGTTGGTTTGACAGCGGACGTTTGACGTAAACGTCAAAGGCGACAAGATTGTAGGTTATGTGAATAACAATTGGCGGTGCGTTAATCTAGATGCCACTTCGAAAATGGGCCGTTCCACCGAAATTCCTTGTGTTGCAGTGCAATCAGCATTTCGAAATTAAATCAGCTGGAAATGTCCGGCGTTTTAATTTGAATTTGAAATGTCAAATGATGACACTCACTGTTGCCAGTCAAGGCGTTTCGTGTTGTGAAAACATCGCCCCTCTTCAATTTTCAATTTTAAAATAGAAAACTTTGCGCCCCCTCATCACCTGTTTTTTCTTTTTTTTTTAACGAACTTTTATTTTAATTTTTTGAATTATTGATTTGTACAGAACGGAAAGCAGTATAATTTAATAAATTGGGAGAGTTGAGTTGAGCTTAAACTTTGTCGAGCTTCAATTTAATTCATTTAATTTCTTTCCTAGGATTCAATGTTGAGTTAGACTGAGTGCAATCGGTTTGGGTTGATACTGAACTTTTCGTTTTATTGCATTTTTTACTTCAACTTTGTTTATTGTTTTTTAATTTTTTTTTTGCTTGGGTTGAGTAGAATCGAGTTGAGTTGTTGGGTCGAGTTCAGTTGACCTCTTCGGCAATGGTCGTTTCTTAAATTTTTTTACTTTTTTCAATTTCTTTTGCATTTTACATGTTTTGATTTCATTGAATATCGTCAGGTTGAGTTAAGTTGAGCTGTATTGACCTTGAGATTCGTCGAGCTTCATTTTTACATTTATTTACCTTTAATTTTCTTTTTAATATTTCTTTCTCGTAAGTTTTTACTTGAGTTGAACGAAGTTAGGTTGAGTTCAGTTGAGTTGGGTTGACCGTTTGAGGTTTGCCGAGCATTTATTTGCTTTGCATATTTTTAATTTGTCTTTTTTTTAATTTCTTACTTGGGTTGAATGAATTTAGGTTGAGTTTGATAGGGCGAACAATTTTTTTTTGAATTTTCTTTGTCTACTTTAAATCTTTTTCTTTTATTCTTTTTTTAACTGTTTTATATTTTTAATTTTTAGCTTAGGTTAAATAGAGTTAAGTTCAATTGTTGGAGTTCCAATTTGGTCGACCTTGAAATTGTAATTTTTTTACTTGGGTTGAATGAATTTAGATTGAGTTTGATTGGGTGGACAATTTTTTTTTTGAATTTTCTTTGTCTACTTTAAATCTTTTTCTTTTATTCTTTTTTTAATTGTTTTATATTTTTAATTTTTAGCTTAGGTTAAATAGAGTTAAGTTCAATTGTTGGAGTTCCAATTTGGTCGACCTTGAAATTGTAATTTTTTTACTTGGGTTGAATGAATTTAGATTGAGTTTGATTGGGTGGACAATTTTTTTTTTAATTTTCTTCGTCTACTTTAAATCTTTTTCTTTTATTCTTTTTTAATTGTTTTATATTTTCATTTTTTTTCTTAGATTAAATACAGTTAAGCTCAATTGTTGGAGTTCAAATTTAGATGACCTTGAGATTGTTTGCGATCGTTTTTAATTAACATATTTTGGCGCCCCTCTTGCATCGGCCGGCGCGCTCATTCCTTGCCTATGGCCTTCCGCCGGCCCTGTCTAAAGCCTAGCGATTTTGTAATCGGTTTAATAATGATTAACACAATTATTTCGTTTAATTAATTTTGTGATAAATTGTCATAAAATAATAAATTGGTGTTGTTTGCCGAGCATAAAAATCGAATTCTTTTTGTATACCAACAGAAATTAATGGTCAATGTTGCCAACCTAGTGGTTTTGACAGCGTCTTCCTGCTGAAACGAATGTCGAAAATTTAGTGAGGTTATGACCAGTTTAGTGAAAAATCTAGTAACTTCTTTAGAAAGCAATTTTAAGCAAACCAATCGAGATTTAATATTCCGTGTAAAATAAATAAGTTTCGGTTGATTCTTTTAAAGATTCTTTGACTTCGTGGCGACATCTATCATGAAATATTAGCCGCGTCCTTCTTTATCAACACAAAAGAAATTTTCATATATTTTTTGGTCTTCTGTTATTGCCTTTAATTAATTTATTTTTTTGTTTCAAAAGAGAAAACGAAAGTTTTTCTTAATGTTCAAATCGACGAACGCTTTTTTTTTCTTGTATTTGTTGAACAATCGATTGTGTTTTGTTTATGTTTTGGCGAAAACAGCCAACTCCAGCTTTCTTTTGTGATTTAATCGCAGATTTTACTGATTGATGCCAGTGTTGCCAATCCGACTACGTTTATTGGTATAAGATTTTAGCGATGCCAGTGTTGCCAATCCTAATACGTTTAAGGGCCATGTGTCTGTTCAATTTATTCGACAAATAGTCAATTTGTTTTTTGAATTGTTTTCGTGGTCCGTGTCTTAAGTATCTGTTAGTTAATTAACGGACGGAAATACGAAGTTTAAGTTTAAGAATTATCGACATAGTGAATTTTTCAGTGAATTATCGTCTGCTTTTAGTGATTTGGTTAGAAGTCGAAATATTAATTAATTCAGCAATCAAAAGCGTCAATTTTTTGACTACCTGTTGTAAAGCATATGTTCTCACTTAACAACAACGACCGGTATGTATACAGATTCAATGACACGCAAGCAAATTTGAAACATTTTATTCTTGCGTAAACAAAATACATTTATTACGAATTATGCAAATCACATTCAGTTCAGGAAGATATACTTATTCCGCCTGATTTTCAGGAAGAGCTCCGACGAGTCCTCGAGCACCATCTAGCGTCAGTTTTCGGCACTTTTTTTAATGCGGCTCCTACAAAAAAAATGTCGTCTATCGCACGCGCGCCAGAACAGAGGCCCTCTGGAATCATCATCATCAACAAGAACAACAACAGCAACAAACAACAAATTTACACGCACGGATGTTATATATACTTTTTGAATTTTATTTACAATTACGTAGGCGTTACGAAACATACATACACACGTAAAAAGAGACACGAAGTCTCGCCAAACGCTCTCGTTAATTAAAACGGTGCACTCATCCGCAAACAATAATTGGTGGTGATTTTAGGGTAGCATAAGCCAGCGGTTTTCTCTTTAAGCACAAAACACAGGTAATTGACAGGTCAGAGGTTCTCTCCTCTCAAAAAGTTTTGCTGCTTCAAATGATGATGCCCACTCTCAGAATACATGCGGCTTGTTTTATAATTTTCAAAAAAATTGTTTAAAGATTTTTAGCACTGAAGGCGGCGGCGTCGGAACACCTCTAAGTATATCTTTCACCGTGTTTACTTTTTTTTTTACTGAATTCTATTTAAAATGAATATGGATTTCTCGGTTGGGAAGCAGGTATTTTGGATTTGGCAAGCTCTTTTTTTAACGATCGAAGCAAGCTGGTGTATCTCAAAGCAAAATCAATCGGTTCTTACATTTCAGTGGTATTAGTTCCGCTGCTGGCGCCCCTGAAAACGAACACGTCAATCTCTTATTGTATCATCGTGTAAACAGGCCTTCGCTTTTGTATTACGCGTACATTTTTTTATCAAAAAGAAAAAAAAAAACGACACCGGAAGACACTTCCCTATTCATATTTTGATACGTAAATACGTTTTCGCATTTATGTGAAAATTGACAAGGACGACGACAAGCAGTCAATGTAAAAAATTAAAATATGTAAATTGAAGAAAGAAAAAAAAAATAAGAAGCGTCTCCCCCTTTTATTGTGCGACACGCATGATCAATGGTACTCAAAATATTTTAAAAACGAATCGCGCGTTCGAACTCTTCGCGGAGTACTTCGCCTATTCTGAAATCTTTATTATTATTTTTTTAACTTTTAATTAATTAGTCTGAGCCCACCCTGTTTGCGTTGAAGGGGCGTGAGAATAATCAATGACGTTTCGGTTCTAAAACCTTTTTTATTTTCTCTGTAAACTTTGCGCTCTTTTGCGTGAGGATTTTTTTTTTTAATTCGACGAAAATAAATATTGTTGGTGGCTAAAGTCTTAAGCTCTTCGTGTTCTAATTGGCCACGCCCAGTTTGTCGTCCTGGAGGAATTTGCTTTGATTTTGTAGGTGGCTGAAGCATTAAGATCTTCATCTCCTAACAGGCCAAGCCCAGTTTGTGGTCGTTGAGGAATTTCCTCTGTTTTTATTGGTGATTAAAGTCTTAAGCTCTTGGTCTCCTAATTGGCGACGCCCAATTTGTCGTCCTGGAGGAATTTGCTTTGATATTGTAGATGGCTGAAGCATTAAGCTCTTCATCTCCTAACTGGCCAAGCCCAGTTTGTTGTCGTTGAGGAATTTGCTCCTCTGGTGTTGTTGGCTGTTAAAGCATTAAGCTCTTCATCTCCTAATTGGCGACGCCTAGTTTTTCGTCCTGGAGGAATTTGCTTTGATGTTGTAGGTGGGTAAAGCAATAAGCTCTTCATCTCCTAACAGGCCAAGCCCAGTTTGTGGTCGTTGAGGAATTTCCTCTGTTGTTGTTGGTGGTTAAAGTCTTAAGCTCTTGGTCTCCTAATTGGCGACGCCCAATTTGTCGTCCTGGAGGAATTTGCTTTGATATTGTAAATGGCTGAAGCATTAAGCTCTTCATCTCCTAACTGGCCAAGCCCAGTTTGTTGTCGTTGAGGAATTTCCTCCTCTGGTATTGTTGGTGGTTTAAGCTCTTTACCTCCTAATTGCCGATGCCCAGTTTGTTGTCCTTGAGGGATTTGTTTTGGTGTTGCTGGTTTAGTGGCATTCCAAATAAGTTTGAAAGCAAGATTTTTGGCAAATGGAACTTGACCGTGTAAGACAATTTTGAAATCTTTGGAACCACTTTAGATTAACGTCGAGTCGCAATCGAGGAGAAACAAACCCTTGCGTATTATGGCAAACAACCCCCTTAGGGGTGCAGAGAACAATTTATCGAATGTTAACTTTCAAGAACGATATTATTGGAAATTGGGGAGGAGCAAAATTTAATTGCCAAATCAAAAGTTTGTTAATTTTACTTCTGCTCATTTTATTATTCAACAGAGGACGAGCATTATTAATGGGTTTAAGTTTATTAGTCGAACGAAACGACCAGCTTCCTTCTCAAGGGCTGGGGGTACTCAGAAAGCAAAGACGAGGAAGAGGAAACTAGCAAGAGCCCTTTACGCGCTTTCGGATTTCAACGATTACTCTTCCTCACTTCGTTTATTTTCAGCCAAATCGATATTCACGTGACGCTTTATTTATTTTTATGACGACGACGCGACGGGGGGATTCCCTTTTCCCTTTTTCTTTTTTCTTTTTGCCGACTGACTCGTCCAATAAATTCTTTTTATCATCGCAGCAAGCTTCTCTTAAAAATAAGAGAGTTGTCTTTTACATGTTTTGAACATTTATTCACTTACCGCATAGATTGTTTTGCTTCGTTATTAAATTCCACAGTGTTTAATAAGACGACGCGAATATTACGTCAGGGCGGGCGTAGACGCGGGGTTATGCTTGAGGAACACGCTCGTTTTGGCTTTCAAAAGAAGTCGGTTTTATTTTTACGCTTTGAATATTTATTCAAGTACCACATAAACGGTGTCGCTTCGTTATTAAATTCCAAAACGTTTAAAATAAGACAACGCAAATGTTAGTTAGGGCCGACCTAGACGCACGGTTGTGCTTGAGAACATGCTCGTTTTGATTATATTTAAGGAAGCATTTAGTCTTGGTTCTTTTCGCGATTCGTTTTCGCATTGAGTACATTGATCGAACAATCATTATATGACTGTACATTTTACAATCGAATGCAAAAATACCGACTAAAAATATTTCAAAAGACGTTTGTATAAATATTATGAGTGTGTGTGAGTCCCTTAATCATCCTAATATCACATTTGGTTCTGTATTTGGAATAAAACTAATTCTCATACGTACGTAGTGTGCACGTCAGACTGAACCGGGGGGGCCCACTTAGCTAATATCTTATGTCTAAACAGTTGGCCGAAGGTGGCGCGGAACATCCGGTTCATGCAGCAGTAGAGGATGAAGTTGATGGAGCCGTTCAAGAGCGCCAGCATGTCCATGATGTCGCCGAAGGCCTGGTAGCATTGAAGGAAGAAGCACTTCCCCTTCATGCCGCTTAGAAGGCCGAAGATCCCCTGGGGGAATTCGGTTATCAAGAAGAGCGACAGGACGGCGACGAGCATCTTCGTGGTGCGGTCCGCGCGTCTTTCGGATTTGGTTTTCTTCTTGAGGGCGTCGCCGGTAGCACCAGCACCGCCAGCGGCGGCGGTGCTGGTGGGGCATATGTCGTACCCCCTCAGGACTTGCTTGCGCTTCTTGGCCTTGCACAAGGTCCTAATCAGCCAGGCGGTGATGACGGTGAGGATGAGGCAGGGGATTAGTTTGATGACGACGGCGTACATCCAGAAGTTAAAGACCAGGTAGGTGTCGTTGCTCGTCGCTATGTCACTCAATGACGTATGGTAAAGGATGTAAACCTTGTCTTCTTCGATTTGGGTGGATTTGATCTCGAACGCGAAGTACATCGGCGAGCAAAGGATAATCGGCAGGATGTAACTCAGCGATATCGCCAAGGTACAGCGGCGTTCCGAACAGAGGATGTGGTTCTTATCCGGATACCTGCAACAAGAAAGTGGCAGCATAAAATGAGGGGTTTGGGGGAAGAGAGGCTTCGTATTCGTTAGGTATTCATGACTTGTTTGTTTGAAATGGAAATACTTTATGTACATCTTACCCTATAGCGAGATATCTCCAGACGGCCAAAGCCAGGGTAAGGCAAATGGAGACCGTGTGAAGTACTTGCGAGAAGTGAATGTGGAAGAGCATGAAGGCGGCCGCCCAGAAAGGGAAGTTCAGCTTCTGGGGCAATTCCATGTGGTAGTAATAGGCGAAGGTCATGTATTCGATCATGAGCATCATGTCCGCCACCGCCAGCCCCGTTAATATCCTGTTAATGGGGGCGCACACCATATCCTTGCGGGTCAACACCGCAATGTTAAGCATGTTGGCCACCGTCCCAAAAATACACACGACGATGGACAGATGCCCGTGGATCTCCGCGTACATGTTCACCCATTCCAAAACCGACGTGTCGCAGACGTCGCAACCTTGAAATCGACTCGACGAGTAATTGCTGCGCTCCGTGTAATTCCCCGTCATCACGGCGTACGACTCGTTGGCGATCGTTATCAAACCGACGATCATACTCTGACTTATATTCAAACTCTTCAATTCCATTGCGGACAAGTTAAATAGCTTATGGACTTCGTTACGTAGTATATAGATTCTTTTCATATCTCACATTTTAGAGGTTTGGGGGGATGAAGGGTGTAAGTGGCATCTCACATTTTCTTTCGTTTGTTTTCTTTCGTTTCGCCGACTGACTTACAAGGTCCGTTGAACCGCCTGCGATCGTTTGGGTTTCATTCACTTTGTTGGCTTTTTATTTGTCTCATCTGGACGGGGGTGGCTTTCTTTATCTCGCAGTCGTCCTCTGGAAATAAGAAAATATAAATTAGCGTTCAATTGTTGGGTTCTTTTTGCGCGGCGGAATTAAGCGAGGCTTTGTCACACCCCACCAGACAATGGCTTTTAATTAATGTCCTTTCACTTAATCTTAATAATTTCATCTATCTTTGTTTGTTCTTGCTTTTTAAATTGTATGCCTTCATAGAAATCGTGTTGATTTGGCGTCGATGAACGTCGATGTGTAAGTGGGTCAATGAACATTGAGTGTTCGGACCACGGAATTATTATTGCTTTAAATCTTTTTATTATTCGATGGTTTAACGAGTGCTTTTCGGTTGTAAATTTCTAAATAATAGAAAATAAATCGCAGGATTTAATTTAAAATGAGTCTGAATCTCAAAAGAAAAAAAAATCGTTAACAACGAGGCTCCGTTCAGTTCGGAAACTGTTTTATCATCCGCCAAGCATCTTCCAAACTGTCGCCATCTCTTATCGTAAATCGAAAATAAATACACAAATCGAAATTAGAAAATAAATTGCAGAATTTCTTTTAAAACGTAACGAGTCTGAATCTTAAAGAAATCGTAAACAAAGAGACTGATTGTTCCGGTCAGTTCGGAAACTGTTTTATCATCCGCCAGGCATCTTCCAAACTGTCGCCATCTCTTATCGTAAATCGAAAATAAATACACAAATGGAAATTAGAAAATAAATCGCAGAATTTCTTTTAAAACGCAACGAGTCTGACTCTTAAAGAAATCGTAAACAAAGAGACTGATTGTTCCGTTCAGTTCGGAAACTGTTTTATCATCCGCCAGACATCTTCCAAACTGTCGCCATCTCTTATCGTAAATCGAAAATAAATACACGAATCGAAATTAGAAAATAAATCGCACAATTTCTTTTAAAACGTAACGAGTCTGAATCTTAAAGAAATCGTAAACAAAGAGGCTAATTGTTCCGGTCAGTTCGGAAACTGTTTTATCATCCGCCAGGCATCTTCCAAACTGTCGCCATCTCTTATTACAAATCGAAAATAAATAAATGAATCGAAATTAAAAAAATGAACCACAGGATTTAATTTAAAACGCACCGAGTCTGAATCTTAAAAAAAAAACGTAAACAAAGAGACTGATTGTTCCGGTCAGTTCGGAAACTGTTTTATCATCCGCCATGCATCTTCCAAACTGTCGCCATCTCTTATCGTAAATCGAAAATAAATACACAAATGGAAATTAGAAAATAAATCGCAGAATTTCTTTTAAAACGCAACGAGTCTGACTCTTAAAGAAATCGTAAACAAAGAGGCTAATTGTTCCGGTCAGTTCGGAAACTGTTTTATCATCCGCCAGGCATCTTCCAAACTGTCGCCATCTCTTATTACAAATCGAAAATAAATAAATGAATCGAAATTAAAAAAATGAACCACAGGATTTAATTTAAAACGCACCGAGTCTGAATCTTAAAAAAAAAACGTAAACAAAGAGGCTGATTGTTCCATTCAGTTCGGAAACTGTTTTATCATCCGCCAGGCATCTTCCAAGCTGTCGCCATCTCTTATTACAAATCGGAATCTGTTTTGCGCTGCGCCTACTATCAACACGCAGCAAATATTTGTTTCGTTACACACCAAACGTTTCGAAGGACCATTTATTATCTTTTCAATTTATTTATGAATTCATACATTTTGCTTCTTTTCGCAGCAGTACTGCCAACTGCCGAGATTAAAACGGCAGCGCGCAATTGAAATGCAGAGCTGCAGGCGAAGTAATTAAGCTCTCGAAAGGAAAAGTCTTAAGAAAGATATATTATCGCCGTCGGTGACTTTTCCTTTTTCGTTTTTTTTTTATTGTCGTCGGTCCGCCTGTAAGCGTTTTAAATTCAGGAGGCGACGCGAGTAAATGAGATTTACTTCTTTGTTTCTTGCCTACACAATTCGACAGAAAAGCTTCTGTTTCTGGTGCATGGCCGTTTCTGAATTTACTTAAAGGAGAAGCGCGTGTTTCAAGGTCGTCGATGACATTATTAAAATTTAGGGCAGCGAATTTTAAATAACGATAATGAAAAAGTTTCAGGCGCGCAGGTTACCCTGTTTGCTTTCCGTCTTCTCGTGATATTAAAAGTTTTTTTTTTTTTAAATCCGAGGGCTTTGTACATACTACAACAGACTTGCTTGTAAAAGTTTAACTTGGAATACTTTGAAAAAAAGAAAATGCGGGGGATCTAATAAAATAGGAGTATTAAATTTTCCCTCTGCGCAGTTGGTGGATCAATATTCACAGATTGATAGGTTTTATAAAGGCTTGCATGTAAAGCAAGCAATTAAAGTAATGCCTCCTTTAATAAAGAAAACGTTAAAGTGCTTCCGATCACTGTTTAATGACAAAATGCAAAAAGGTAGTTGCAAGTCAGTTCTGATTGCGGCGAGCATCCCCTGGATAGCTGTTTCGGCTCTGTTTGGAGCCTCCTCAGCGTTTGCCGACTGTTATTCTGACGTAGTTTTAGATCAAAAATTGGCCGTGCGATTGGCCGTGACCTGAACTGTTATTACTAAAACATTGAATGAAATTCAAACACGTGTTTGCTTACCTTTTAGAAAGCGACTTTAGTTGGGGAGACTTTACTTTTATAACCCAGTGTACACTACTAATTTAATTTTGCACTGAAATGAACGTAAATCCTCGATTACCACCTTCAGAACATCTATTGTTAATAGTTAACACTCTTTAATTAAAATTAATATGGGTTAAAACTGTTTGTGGACATGAATCACCTTTCACCGGTTTTCGTTTCAAAAATTCTGAGAAAAAAAAATGACATTTGGTCAAAAATGTATTTAATTCTAAGGAATAAGCAAAAATATATTAAATTCGAAGTTTAATTTTGTGTTTTATTAAGAGAAAGTATGATTGGCCTGCTTGGGCCCACTGCACGTTAAGTTCGTCGTCATACCGAGAATCCGCAGTTTGCAGAACAAAATATAGGGGGCGCCACATTTTATTAATTGTAGATGGAATGCCACAAAATCAATTTTGTTTTGCCTTGGAGCTTCTTTTAGTTGTGTTTGTAAATTATGCCGTAGATTTTGGGAACTGGTTTGTATTTGAGGGTGTGCCTGGGCCCATTACTCATTAAATTTCAAGTTATACATGCCCTCTGCAGTCTGTCCAAAAAGAAAAAAAAATTAAAAGGAGCGCTACACTCCGGCAACAACAGAGACCGAGTGACGACTACTTTCTTTTCAAATCAAACAACCAAATATAGGGGGCGCCACATTTCATGCGATATAATAATAAACACGAATTCACTAATAATTGTAAAATTGTGGAATGCTACAAAAACAATTTTGTTTTACTTTAAAGCTTCTTTTAATCATGTCTGTAAATTATGTCGTAACTAGTTTGGTTTCGAGCGCGTGCCTGGGCCCGTCACTCATTAAATTTCGAGTTACATTTAGGCTCTGCAGCCTGTACAAAAAAAAAAAAAATGACAGAAGCGCTATAGTCCGGCAAAAACAAAGACCGAGTGACGACTACTTTCTTTGCAAATCAAACAACCAAATACAGGGGGCGCCACATTTGATGTCATATAAAAATAAAAACAAATTCACATTCAGTAATTCTAAAATTGTGGAATGCTACGAAAACAATTTTGTTTTGCTTTAAAGCTTCTTTTAGTCGTGTTCATTAATTATGCCGTAACTTATGGGAATTATTTTGTGTTTGAGCGAGTGCCTGGGCCCTTTACTTATTAAATTACGAGTTGTATATACCTTGCGTAGTCTGTACAAAAAAAAAACAAACGTGAAAGGAGCGCTACAGTCTGACAGTGACGACGACCGACTGGCGATTATTTCTTTTTCAATCAAACAACTAAAACAATTGGGCACACTATACTTGGTGTCCACAAAAATATTGTCTTGTTCGTGATTTATACGTCACTACAGACTCTGACTATAAAATCAAAAACAAAATTTTTCTGTGATGGTTTCTTTTCAAGTTCAAGAGGAATATGAAGTTACTTTTCCAAATATTTCGGTGGCAATCATTCAAAATGGCGAAGTGTTAAGCAAACGTCAATCTTTTTAACGCAAATTTTGGAAAAGTAATGAATGTTTTCAAACTTCAAAAAAAAAAAATATTACGCTTACGATACTGCATTATCTACAATCGTTTCGTACTTTGTATGGATCGATAATGCCATGTTAAGAAGGTGGACAACATTTCTGAGACACCCTGTATATAAGAAATGGTTAGAATCTAAGCGCCAGTGTTGCCATTTTTGTAGATAAATCGCCGTTTTTTGCGATATACCTGCATAGGTCGCGTGACTGCCGATTTTGGCAATCTTTGACGGTTACTTTTATTTATTTTTAATTTAATTTAATTAATCGAAGATATGCAAAATTAGAAGCCTCTTACGTTCCTCTCTAAAGGAAGTTAATTTTGTCTCCTTCTGTCTTTTGCGCTGATATTAAATGAACGATTGAAGACGAATTGGGGAATTGGGCGTTTTGTTGCACCCGACAAGAAAAAACGTTGCCACGCCACTGATGATAGGTATCTGTTAAATAACGTCGTTGATTCAAAATTAGGCGAAACTCTGTACGTTTCTGCTTCGGTTCGTTACTTCTGGGTAAAGCTCTTATTATTATTATTATTATTATTATTATTATTATTATTATTATTATTGATATTAGCGCAATTAGCGCTGAAGTTGCTTAGTGAAATATTCACTCTGTATATAAAACATAGTCTAAATGAAGAGAAGCACATTTTTAAATTGTGGCCCCTGTAGATTTAAGGTTGGAGGCAACCAATCAAGCAAACCAGATATATTTTTTTAGCAACACATTTTAAACGCACGCAAGTAAAATGGGTTGCCTACATCCGACTTTTAAGGCGTCGTAATTTAAGCACGGCGACGTTTGTGTTAAATTGGAAAGAATAACATAATGGCACGCAAGTCCACCGCATCATTAAAAGCTCATTCTTTCTCCGGCTAATTCCGAGTCCACTTTCTGCAGAACAGCCTGCCTGCCTTTGGGGACCGCATTATTTGTGCTCGTGTCTCCTCTCTCCCCCTTGTTGCGGCCTGGGGCTACCGGAACTGGTCCGAACTTGGAATTAAATTAGAGCCGGTCGTCCAGGACGGTGCTCATTAAACCACACCAAGGTCTCCACCGCCACCTTTCGCACAAACCCAATTTGATCGGTCGATGTTTTGATAACGACACGCTCACGTACCTGTTCTTTTTCTTTCGAGCGCGAAGAGCTGTTGGTTTCTCTTGATATTCCCTGAAATATCAGAATAAGACCACCTCGCCCCCACGCCCCCACCTCCTCCTCTTTCAGCGCAACGAAAATTTTCGCAGAAAGTTAATTTGATCGATGATTTGATAACGACACGCTCACGTACCTGTTTCTTTTCTTTTTTTCGCTGTGGTTTCTCTTGAAATTGGCTGAAATTTCAGAATGAGACCACCTCGCCCCCCCCCCCCCCCCCCCCCGCCCCCACCGCCTCCTCTTTCCGCATGACGAAAATAAAACACCCTTAGGTAGGGGATGCGATGCTTATACTTATAAATAATTATTTGTTCTCGAAGAATGTAATATTATCAGGGTACGATCGATGACATGGACGGAAGACGGTTGCTATTATTAATATTATTATTATTTTTGGTGCCTGTTTGTATATGTATGTATAATAAAAATAGAATGTGATGGGTGGAAATGCAAATTAATTAATAAACGAAAATGAAAACAGGGGAAGTACTGTACACACAATCAAATATTTATTAATACAACGCAGTCTTCAAAAACAGGTCTCAGCCATCGCGTAGGAAGATCAGATCTCAGGGTACCGTCCAGTTTCCGGGAACTACGCCGCAGGCAAGCGTTTCGCTGTTAAGTCGTGAAGATCTGTGCGTTTTGCTTACTAACAAGGACGGAAAGATGAATTTAAATTCTAATGAATCAGTTATCAAGTCGAGGTATTCCCCACCTAATGAATCAGGCCTGTACGAAGTGGGCGTTGATTAATAACAATAATAACAATAGAGAATTGCGCACGCGAAATATCCGATAAATATTTCGACGAGCGAACAATGAACGCACCAGTGCAGGTATAAATTTTTTTTTTGCTTTTTTTGCTAATTTATGATCGCATCCGCGATCATAAATATTCGCCGGTTTCATTACAAAGTGAGTAGGTATTGATCCTCAAAATAATGAACTTTGGGGGGTTTACTACCGGCGAAACTGCCAAAAAAAAAAGTTTTCATTTGCGTTACTTAAAACGTTTTATGAGCACGTTCCAAAAATTTATTGCCGTACTAAATTTTTTTCTTAAATAAATCAAGCCTCAACAAAGCTAATTTTGGTGCTCTTTTTTTCTGAGAACGACTAATACAATAAAAGCGACTACTTAATTAAATTTAGATCTGCAAATTTTTACCTTCTGAATACAAAAAAGCACACGTCCTCAAAATTCTTTCGGACCGTCGAATATACATATTGGAAACCACTTATTAAATTTTTGCTGTGCAAATATGAAATATTAGTGATGATATTTGTATTGAAGTCATTGAAGACTGTGGGGTAAACTGACATTGTTTTTGAGAGCTTCAAATTTTTCAGCGGACTAACGTAAAAACAAAGTAGAATTCTCAGTAGGCACTGCAAAACCGACCGCCAGATGCAGAGTGACTCACGCGGAATGAGTCGCGAATGCACGCGACGCTTTTTCTAGGAGAACTCGCATAGCCTTATATGTATAACCTAAGTAGAACACCTGGAAATTTTAAATTAAATGGCAAACGGCATCGAGCGAAGACTATGGATTAATATCTGGAAATTCCGTAATCACATCCGCCGGCGAAGGGGGGGAGGGGGTGTATTGTTAAGCGTATTGTCGATTTGTTTTGCAATGTTTTAATTTTTTTCAACAACTAAACTTTCAGTGTCTTAGTTTCGCGACTACAGGATCTTCCACGCATGTCGATTTCCGGGAGCCGGAGCAGATTAGATCCGAGCGCGTCCCGCGGGATTCAATCCGAACGCGATTAAGTTCCCGCCGGGTTAATCCTGCAGGAGGAATCTCACATACACTGCGTTAAACCCCCTGTGCAGTTCTTCTTTAATTCCAGCGGCTTTCACTTCAGCAAGACTCTCTCCTGTGATAAAAACGGGGCGGAGGGGAACAAGGACTCCTCCGTCACACCGAAATAAATCAAACAACAATACCTACCTAAAAAGCCGCCACTCACACGAGCAATTACATTGTCTGTGACGTGCTACCTTACATTACATGTCTTATAAGAGCACAGCATCTCGTCACCCTGCTCTGAATCGGTGGTAAAAAATCCGCCCTGGGTTACCTGATAGAAGGAGGAAAATGTGTGAAAATAATAACCGCGAGCGATAAACGCACGTGCAAATCAAACAAGCAACAAAATGGGAATCGACATGGCGAGCAACAAGCTCAAAAATAGAATGGCGCGGCCCTTAAAACCGATCAAACGGGCCGCCCAAAATCCGTACGCAACAGCAGGTTTAACAAAATGATCCTTATGTGGATCCAACCAACCAACGAACGCGTTCAGAGACATGTCAACCACATAACAGCACGCTCGTTAGCAGCCAAAAGAGAGCGATGTAACACGCCCGCAATACAACCTGACATCGGGTGGGTCGTTACAAACAAAGCAACCACAATGCACTCGACAGGCATGTACAAAGAATAGCCTACCCAACCGGAACGGTCAGTACGAAATTCGATTGTAACATTACTTATACGAAGATAATTAGAGATTTTCTGATTTTCGCGGCTTTCTTAATGTTTGACGGGCGCGCCCCCGTACATTTAATTAAACTTTATTTCCGGGAATTTTCTCTTAATTAAAATTCCAGGAGGATTTACTTGCGAAAAAACTAGATGTCTCCATTGCTCTATCGATTTTCCTTTTTTGTAAATTAAAAGGAGGAACCCCTCCGCCCTCTAATTTCAGATGAGTGTGCTAATACAACTTTATTTAATTTTCTTTTTTCTTTTTCGTGCGAGATTGCGAGTTTCTTTTATGCAAATGGGTCGCAGACGTCCATCGTCACGGCGGCGTGCTGCTTCGTTTATTGAAGCAATCCACATTTTTCTCTGCGCTCGTTACAACTTTTTGCTCGTCTTAATTACAGCCGACAATTTTAATTGAGGGCGAAGTGGTAGTATCCCAGAACAACTTGAAGAAGGGGGGGGGGCACCTTAATTAGTTAGTTAATGAACTGATAAAGAAAGAATTTGCTTAAAATAAAAAAAAAACTCTCGCGTTAACCGTTTATTAATCAGGAAGTTCGTCATTGTGAAAACGTAATCTAATGTACAGGGTGTTTGTATATAACGGTTGACTGTCAGTAACATCCTTAATTGTTCAGGACGCGGACACGCGCTTGTAAGTCGTGTACTGACGAAGATAGAAAGAAGACAATTAAATCACTTTGGGCACGTAGCCCAAACTGAAGGCATTCCAAGCGAGCCGAGTCGAGAAAGCAAGCGGAAGTAGTTAATTAATAGAATCTGACGTTATGGTTACAACTACTGGACAACTTCATCAGCTGTAAATCTACAGCGAAACGTTGAGTGTGTACCCTTCATCTTTCTGTCCGGTTCGAGATTAAAAAAAAACTTTGTACTTACTTATTAGTATAAAATATTACAATCCGACCCCTAATTACAAAATGCAAAAGAAATAAACTCAAGGTCTACTCACGTACAATAATTGTCGAGTTATTTGTAACAACAGGATTAAACTAGGATAGGAAGAGATAGAAGGAGAGGCTCGCTTAATCGCCTTGGCTTATTGTACGAAACGTACGCGGAGGAAACCGTTATTTCCCGGGGAGCTTTTCCAGCAGGAACGTTTTCCGCCCCCGGCACATTATCCGACAGAATAAGGGCTTAATAAATTTTACACGCTCTTTTTTTATTGCGCGTGAAGAGCTTTGCTGCCTTCTTTCAACCCCCTTTTCGCGTTCAAATGCCGAACGAACTATTATGCGTGGCGATGCGTCGCGCCAATCACCCCCAACACACTTAATTACTTACGAAGTTATGCAGAAGGGTGGGTGAAGGATTAAGTCCGAACAAATTTCTTTCTTTCCCCCGCCTCCCACCAACGTGCTTTCATTTCAAATTTACTCAGTTTGCCCAAACGCATACATAATTCTAAGTTCTGAGGTGTTCGGGTCGCTTGCAAACTTCGGGCAAAATGTTCGACGCAGCCCCATTTTCATACATGATAATCAGAGGCCGGATGGTTCTAGGATGTCCGGTGAAGTTTTTTTTTTTTTTTAGCAGAGATCCTAGAAATCGCCGGGTTTTGATGACGAGGGTTATGCTCGAAGAGTTCAGGCGGTAATTACAACCCTGCGTCGTCAAAAATATAATCTGCTTAAGATGAAATCCACGCGAATCTCTTCAAATAAACGACGACATTCGCGGCTTGCGATGGACGTGAAGAACTGCTTATTCAGATGCTGAAATTCACTGTCGGAATTTGCCGGGGCAAATCGAGGGTTTGCTCAACTAAAACGTTGCCGTTGCGTTATAAGGGGGAGGAAAGTGAGTGCCAGGCTTAATAAACGTTTGCAGAGCAAACATTTCAAGGGGGCGGGGGGCGTGAATAAATGACTTTAAATTTGTAACGTCAGAGATTTGGTTTTCTTTTTCGTACTCATACTCGTGGGGTGGAAGGGAGCAGCACCCTTTAAACTTGTGAAGATTGGATGTAACGCCCTTAAACGTAGTAGACGTCTGTTTCTCGCAACGTGATTAGTGATCACCAGGGAAAAGAATTCAGGCCACTTAGTGTTGGACGCTTTTCACGCTGAATGTACTATTTACTCCTGCCGCCTTTTTGCGGCCTCCAAAATGCTATGCATCGAACTATGTTATTGAGTGGGAGGGGAAGGAGTGCGATCCGAGGCCGATACAGTCCGAGCACTAAATATTCGTACCGTTCGGGGAACAAGTGGCAGCCTGAATTCTTTTCCCTGGTGATCACCAACGCTCCCTTTCGTTGTATTTAATAATCGCGCTTGGAATCGTTGTTCGAAAAGAAGCCGCCGCAGACGGGCAATTAATTTTGAAGCAAACTTTTTTTTCAAGTTTCGTTCGAACTAATAATGGATAATAGTAATTGTAAAAGTGAAGGAGAATTCCGCAACCTCAAAGGAAAAATGCGAGATGAAACGAAAACGTAAAAGCAATATCCTCCGTCGCCCTTTCATTATGGAATACCTACTAAACAATAAATTTTATTTTTATTTTTTGGACGGTGCGATTTGAAATGGAAAGCTCTCTCTTTGAGAGGCAAATTTATTTCGGCCGGGGAGGCAATTTAAAATAAAATCATTCTCGCCCGTCCCATAAATAATATTCTTTATTGTGTGCTTGTTTACGCCGCCTTGCGTTCTTATGTAAACTGAAGCGAGTCATCTATTAAAAAAAAAAATAAATAAATAAAAAACGAAAAAAATACTGAATTTTTCTACATTATAAATAACTTGGGACATTCGACCGTATAATATATTTTACGCACGCTTGCTTGGACTTCCCCGAACATTTTGCGTCTCTTCTGCGTTCGCATGATATTCTCAGTCACTTCTAGTTTTACATTTCACTTATTATTGTGTATACAATGTGTAAATCGATTTATGTAACGTAACAGTTTATTTTTGCGTTCGTCCACAACGAACAAACGATTTGCAACATTGTGGAAGAAAAAAGAAAATCGAATCGCAACTGAATTAAAAATTGTTAATGAGATACAGGGGGGTTAATTAATTCCGAGCGCAGTAAGAAGACGGCCGTGTGCTCTCTCTGTTTCTCACACACACCTGGAAGGTTCAATAATACGTGACTCAATCTGTATATCGCATTGCATTGCAGTGCAATGCGATATACAGTGCAGTGCAATGAAAAAAAAAAATTGGTAATAACTGCAAATAATAATTGATTTTAGAAACTTGTCCGTCCCACTGTATCGCTCTTTGCGAGCGGGTAGTTTCCCTTTCGTTTAGGTATCCTGCAGGCAGGAATCTGCGACGGAAACTCCGAAAAGGCCTGTGAGGTCTGGGGCTGATTACATAATTTTTTTTGTGTCTGGAATTCTGCGTAGGTACGAAGCAAGGAACGAGAAAATAAGTTTAAACATTTCTGGCACAGGTGACGTGACGTGCTGTGCAAATATTGGGCTTTCGGTAAAAAAAGTAGCAGCTCAGGCGACAAATTCGAAATGTCACGAGACGGGGAAAACGAAAATGTACTTAAGATGTCGCCCGAGAAACGAAGAAAAAACATGCAGGAGGAACAAACTTGTGCTTTTAAAAATCGACGTTTCTTGAAAAAGTGATCCCCCCGTCCATCATCAGGCAGGCGACTGACAGGATTGCCTGTTTAAGACTAAAACTCAATAAATATAAAGTCTAATCCATCAAAGTCAATCCAACACAAAAGAAAAAGAAAAAAAATAAAACTTGATTAAATAAATAATTAAAGTTAAGGCCAGGCTATTTAGAAGTCAATCCAAACCAATTCAACCCAAGCAATAGCTTAAAACCAAAAACAAAAAGAATTAGAATTAAGGTTTTATTTTTCAATCATATTTGCGTTTCACAGTATTTCGTGGGAATTAAATAGTTTGTTTAGCTGTAGTCGAGACTAGACCATAAAGGTTGGCGCTGCGTCTGTTTCTATTTTGCGATAGTTTTCGATAGCGAATTAAGGTTTTCGTCATCTTTATTATTCCGGCGGAGTTTCAAAATGCATTCACACTTGACTTTTACAACGATTGGTTCTAACTGACGTCGGATTTTACTTACAATCAGCAGGTTTTGGCTTACGTCACCGAGTTTTTGGGTTCGCTCGTACTCCTTCTTTGGTACTTTTGGGGCGAAGCCACGTGGTGGCTTGATTAACTTGAGACGTGCTCTCGTAGTCAGTGTCGTCTCGATCGATACCCCCAGGGCACCCTGGCGTTGTTTCTTTAGTCTACACCTCTTTACTTCTTTCTTTGTGAGTAGAGTTTGTTGTGCACTCTTCAATGATTATTTATCTTTATTTGTGACTGATTTCTTTCGGCTTTATAATTTTTTTAATAGACGTGGGAATTACACAGTTTGTTTACTTAAAGTCGAGACTAGACAATAAAGCTTGGCGCTGCGTCTGTTTCTTTTTTGCGATCGTTTTCGATAGCGAATTAAGTTTTTCGTCATCTTTATTATTCCGGCGGAGTTTCAAAATGCATTCACACTTAACCTTTACAATGATTGGTTCTAACTGATGTCGGATTTTACTTACAATCACCAGGTTTTGGCTTACGTCACCGAATTTTTGGGTTCGCTCGTACTCCTTCTTTGGCACTTTTGGGGTGAAGCCACGTGGTGGCTTGATTAACTTAAGACGTGCTCTCGTAGTCAGTGTCGTCTCGATCGATACCCCCAGGGCACCCTGGCGTTGTTTCTTTAGTCTACACCTCTTTACTTCTTTCTTTGTGAGTAGAGTTTGTTGTGCACTCTTCAATGATTATTTATCTTTATTTGTGACTGATTTCTTTCGGCTTTATAATTTTTTTAATAGACGTGGGAATTACACAGTTTGTTTACTTAAAGTCGAGACTAGACAATAAAGCTTGGCGCTGCGTCTGTTTCTTTTTTGCGATCGTTTTCGATAGCGAATTAAGTTTTTCGTCATCTTTATTATTCCGGCGGAGTTTCAAAATGCATTCACACTTAACCTTTACAATGATTGGTTCTAACTGATGTCGGATTTTACTTACAATCACCAGGTTTTGGCTTACGTCACCGAATTTTTGGGTTCGCTCGTACTCCTTCTTTGGCACTTTTGGGGTGAAGCCACGTGGTGGCTTGATTAACTTAAGACGTGCTCTCGTAGTCAGTGTCGTCTCGATCGATACCCCCAGGGCACCCTGGCGGTTTCCTTAGTCCACAACTCTTTGCCTCTTTTTTTTGTGAGTGAGTGAGTTTGTTGTGCACTCTTTAATGATTATTTTTTTGTATTTGTGACTGATTTCTTTCGGCTTCATAATTTTTTTTTTTAAACAGACTTTTTATATTATCTACCTGCTGTAAGCCGTTTACCTAAATAAATACAAAAAAAGAAGATTAAGGCGTATTTGGTGTATATTTAGTTGCAAATCAATAAATAAACTAAAGAAAATTAAAAAAACGTAATTTCTCTCATTCTCTTCGCAATTGATTTTCGAAATTCCTTCAACGCACGGATTGGAGGCGGCGTTTTCAATTAGAACTTTGGCCATTCTGCCAAGTAACGTGAGAGCTTCCGCAGACCCATTTAGTCGATGAGGTTGGCATCGTAATTCCACTCATACGTATTATTTGCATGTACAAATAATAATTTTAATAATAATGATTTATTTGTCATAATGCCAGAACAGTGAAATGTACAATGGCTATTGACATGTCAATCCGATCAAGTTCTCTAGATAAGCTAAATCGCATTATTGTTTCGTGTGAAACATTTTTTAATTTTTTTTGCCGAGCTTTTGGCAACCTTTATTGGCTTCATCAGAGCAAGAAATATTTTTTTACTTGAAATTACGATCCAAAGTTCAAGATTTCAAAATATTTGTCGAAAAACGAATTTTATTTAACTTTTATTTTTATTTTGATAATGAATAAAATTCGTTTTTCGGCAAATATTTTGAAATCCTGAACTTGACAAAGGTTTAGTTGGAAAAGCGTCTCGGTGGAAAGGCGGGGTGGAGTAGTGAGGCAGATAATAAAAATAGTAACATTTAAATTGAGAGTTAGTTAGTTATCAGTTTCAGATGAAAAGCTCGCGTCTTTCTCGTTCCGGGCGATACTAGACTGAACTTCAGATTCAATCTTCTTCTATTTAAATTCAGTAATTTTCCTCTCAGTTTGATAATCGGCAGCGGAAGCAAACGCTTTCCCAGCGCAGAGTGCTTTTTTATGTGTATTTAAACCGAATTCTCATTTGTTTTTAAATGCCGCTTAAATTACGGATATGAGAAGATTAATTTAGACTCTGATTGGTAAGTCGGTTCAATACTTGCTTAAAGAGCTAATCCTAATCATCCAAAATCCGTGTCTCTCTCAGGTTTCTCAGGTAACCAGCGGCACTGTTTCGATTTTCCGAGGAAAACATCGGTGCGAGAGTATTTTCGGCTTTATCAACTCAAACTAGCCACCGAACAAAAAAGTTCCTTTCGATTGCTTGACGCGTGGGTCAAAAGAGCAGGTCGGTTTTTTTAAACGGGGTAGTTTTCCGTTTTGATCAGGGTAGAAGAATTTCGGGTGAGGCTGTCCACCCCTAAATTTAGTCGAAACAAAATCCACGTCCGTTACACTTAGACATGATTTCTGCTTCGACTTCTTCTTTGATTTCGTTTAGTATATCAAGTAGATGATAAGCTACAATGAGAATTGCAACAACAGTTTTGTTTGTTGTTTGTTTTCTTGAGTTTCGCGCGTTCGATGAAATGCGTTATTGAGTAAAATCTTTACGTTTCATTTTCTGCTGAGCGTGTGGAAAGCTGTCGATGCGATTCTCATGGAGATTTCCGGAGCGCAATGTCAAAAGATATGACTGCGCTGCCTAGCGGGTTTTGGTGAAAGCGCAGCGCCGGGACGCGGGCGATGCGGCAAGGAGGTTGATAAAGGCAATTAACATTTCTATTAGCAGTTCTCAAAATAATTTAATTTATAAAATTGCAGCAGTCGTGGAAGTTTCTCTTCCTATAATTGTCGCCGGAACTTTGGGAATTTTAGGGGGAAAGGGGGGAAGGAGCAACGAAATTCGTCGGTTCTTATTATACAAACAAAGGCTTTAATTAAATTTTGCTTTTGCAGGAAAGGTCTCTCTCGCGCGCGAAAGCACAACGACAGAATATATTTTTTTTTAATTCGGTAACGAATAATTTCCTTCTTTTTTTGCACTGAACTTAAATTAGGTACACTTTCCCCCTTGAAAGTAAATAGTGCTCCTGTAGATAATGTAAGTGCACTTCAGAGTGACGAGGACGTCGCGTCGTGCTTCTTCGAATCGAAGCAAACTTTTTTCCCTCGACATTGGCGACTGGCGAACGTGGAGGAAAACCAAATCTTTTGTGCAAGCCTGGCGATGCGTTGCCAAAGAAATTTATTAGCTCTTTTTCGTGCGTCATAAAAAAAATCGCTCGTATTTTCTTTGTCCCGTCCGCGCAGATGGGCGTGTAAAAAAAGGGCCGTAAATTTCCACGTGGCATTCACAGTGGACTTTAAAATAAAAATGGAAATTCCTTGAGCTACCGCCGAGGAGCGGAAATTCCTTTTTCCGCGTTCCTAAACAGCATGTAAAATGATACAAGCGTAATATATCATAATACTCTTTGCTTGTTTGTTCTTGACGAGGACCCTTTCGGTTTGTGTAATTGTCTGGTTTTAATTAAATTTCCCCCGACCGACGCGACGCCGCGCGCCGACGGACGGGCCAAAACAAGTTACGCGAACGAATTATTACCGTGAATGCTGTTTAAATACTACCAACGTAAGAAACGGGGCTCGCTCGTTCTCGCATTTACATGAAAAACTAATAAACTCGTGCGAGTTAATGCCAAATTAGCCGTGCTTATCTAAAATTAGATCGCACCCTTTGGCGTGGGAGTTGAAACTCGTCGCTTCAGGTATCAGGTAGGCAGGCACTTGTTAAAACGTCGCTTTTGTAAATTACATTAGAAAGTTGTGTGTATATCTACCTGATTATCCCTTAATGAAATAAATCATCAAAGCGAAAGTTTCTCGTACCAAAATAGTTGTAAATACGACGCTAATAACTACCACATACTTCTGATTATTCGCCTGGCGTTCGTTATTCGCGATTTTTGTTGAAAACGCAAACACAGGGTGTTTCAGAATAAGTGTCCTGTCCGTTACGGGCGGCGTCATGCAAAACGATCCTAAATTGAAACAGTTTGAATAGTCCTGACGTGATGTCTTATGGCTAAGCGCTTACATTTTACGAACACCTATTTCGAATGACCCCATACATTTAAGTTTTATTTTGTGTTATGTATAAAACAAAACTTGAGGAGATTAAAACGCCCCCGGCGAGGTTTCCAGCGCAGTATAAGAAGTTTTTAAAGCGTGGTAAACAAACCATCCGCCTACGCCGCCGCTTTCCAAGTCGGCAACGCGATAAAATTCAAAATGTGGTTTGTACCTTTCTCGTTAACGCGGTAGTTAACGTCCACACGTAAGCGCGGGCCCTCTCGTGAAACCCCCACCCCCCCACCCTTAATTAAATTACGATTTAATACGTGACGAAATCCGAAACGTAGATCACAATTATTAAAGTGGCCTGAAAGTTCCGGGGAAGTTTTACGGGCGTCGGGTATATTAATGAGGAGGTGGAGGAGGAGGGGGAGGGCAAGGACAGAAGTTTAAAGCGAAGTTTCATTTATTCGCGAACTCGTTCTGCTGCGTTTTGTAATTTCATTAAGGCGGACGTGGGCTACCATTTATGTTCGTCACGGTAAGCGAACGCGAAATTGCTTTCTGGATTCGCCGGCATTTACAAATAAACTCTAATTCTTCTTTTTAAGTTTATTATGTTTCTACATTTCTACGTTTCTACAAAGAATGAGCGGAGAAGGGCTAAAAAACTTTTAATGCAGCCCTACAGATAAATATTAAAGCACCGCCGGCGCCGCCATCTTGGATTTCAAGATGGCGTCGGCATGACGCCCGAATTCTCTTTCTTTTGACGTTTAATTAGACACCCCATAGGATAGGTTTACATCGACGCGGACGTTTTCTCCACATCATAGCACCGCCGTCGTGGATTCCAAGATGCCGTCGATGTGACGGCTGAATTTTTCTCATAATGATACCCCATACAACAGGTTTACATCGACGCGGACGTTTTCCCACGTCATAGCGCCGCCATCTTGGATTCCAAAATCGCGTCGATACGACGGCGACATTTCCCTCGCCCGGACGTTTCATTTAACACCACGCACGATGGGTTTATCTTTACGCGAACGGTTCCATGTATCCTAGCGATACCATACTGAATTAAAAAATGGCGTCGACACGACGGCGGAATTGCCCTCGCCCGGACGTTTCATTTGATACTACGCACGATGGGTTTATCTTTACGCGAACGGTTTCATGTATCCTAGCGCCGCCATATTGGATTCCAAGATGGCGGCGCATTCGCACTCTGACGACGTTCCTCATAAATGAAGAACGTTTTAGTCAATCTTCTATCGCTGTATCCAGTCATGGCAATCTTATTATGCACTGATTTGTAGGGCTAAAATAAAACGTTATCATTTCACTGAAAATTTGGACGAACTGAGAGATATTAGATATAAGATAACCCTGCGATTCGACAAATAATTTTTGTTATTTACTAATGTGTATGTACATACGAGAGTTCGAATAAATGCTATTATTATATTCTTGCGTTTCATTTCACTCTCAATCACATCTTCAGTGAAATAAATAAATTATTTTTTCCTTATCGTCGTTTCCGCGCCTCCCTCGTAACATTGTACTCTTAATTCGAGCCTCGTTTTACCAATGAAGCTTTTTTACTTTGTTGCGGTTTGGAAAACCGCTTTTCAGGTATCACCCTGTACATCGAGTTTTATGAACAATCCCGAATTGGGTTATCGTACGCAAAAATATTAAGTATATTCAGAATTAGACGGCCCAACAAAAACAAAAGGCGAATCGACGTGAGTACTCTCGCGTTGCTTACAGTCTCTTAACATCTAAGCAAAATATCAAAAATTATGGCATGAAGCACGCAGACCGAAATGTAAATAGGACTCTACACGTATTAAAAAAAAATAAAAAAATAAACAAAAGCTCCCCTGACTATTTTATTGCAGTAAAAGAGACATCCCTCCTGTCGAATTCGTCGGTGAAATTAAAACAGGCCAATACGGAGTTAAGCGAGGGGGAAGTCACCCTCTGCTCTGAATCGGCGGTAAAAAAATCTGCCCAGGGCTACTTGCTAGAAGAAAGAGAAAATGTGTGAAATTAACAACCGCGAGCGGTAAACGCACGTGGAAACCAAACAGGCAACAAAATGGAGAATCAATATTTCGCTTACCTTGATGTGAACAGCAAGCCCAAAAATCGAATGGCACGGTCCTCGAAATCGAGGAAACGGTCCCAAAATCTGCTGGGAAAGCTACGGCGATGAGGCTGTGACCCGTTCACAACTGTAAGTTTCCTGATCCATCAACAAAATGATCCGTATAAGATCAAGCTCACAACGCGTTCAGAGACGTGCTCGTTAGCAACCAAAAGAGAGCGATTCAACACCGCAACAATACACACCGACATCAGGTGGGGCGCTACAAACGAAGCAACCACAATGCACACGACAAGCATGTACAGAGAATAGCCTACCCTACCGAGACGGTTAATACGAAGTTCGAGTGTAACGAGTTTTTTGCATAAACCATTTTTTTTATTGCTTTAAATAAACAATGTCGGTCGAAGTTATAACTGTATCATCTTTTGCAAGCGTCTGCAGGTGCATTTCAACCGATTGAACTGTTTACATTGAAACGTCTAGACGATCATAAATTACCGACGCCACTCCTCACTTTTTGCGTTGTAAGGTCCTGAGAAGTGCAATTTTATTTTTGCGCGTTTGTTATTTCGACGGAAGGATTAAATTGCGTTCACATTTGTCCTTTCGTGCGTTCGGTTTCCTTTACGCGTCAGCTTTTACTCGTCTTGGGTTTTGATGCTGTCACGAAGTTTTTTCTTCTTCTTTACTCCGAAATGGGTACGGGACAAGTTTTGGCTTTATTAATTTCGGACGCGCCTCGAGCGAGGAGTCGGTAGTCTCGTGGCGGCCGCAAGGTTTGGTTGGTGTTGGTAGGGGGCCCTGCCCCAAATTTTCGCGCGTCGTGTCCGCCTAAAACACATTTTGGTTGGGTTGAGGAATCTAATTTGAGGTTTTTCTGACTTTGTCGGTTTTTTCGGCGTCCTGGAGGACCGAAACTCGTTAGAATCGTCTCAGCCCCGTCCTCGTCTCGAAAAATGCTATTTCTGCTGAGTTCTGAAGAGCGTTTCATATCAACATAGTGAAGCAAATAAGGTATCGTTTTCCTCATCATCGCCCCCACGACTCCCTCGCATTAATAACATCGTACTCTTTTGTTGTGTGTTTGTTATGTTTTTAATTCGCCGTCTCTGCGTGAACGCCAACAAATTTTTTTGAACAACGGCAGCAGAATTCCTCGTTTTAATTATCCGAAAAACGAAGATGATTTACGGGGGTGAGATTAATTTACGAACCCCCCTTCCACCTCCCGCGCAAAGTTCGAAAGCGACGAGAGAAAACTTACAGGAACGCTCCCGGGGGAAATTTGCCTTTCTGAGATTATTCATTGTTCGGATGAACTGGATCAGGAATCTGTAAATAAATCAATTATGCCGGAGTTCAAAGCGATTCGAGGCCGTCATACACAACTATTACTGAGGTTTATTACACGCTCGCGATTTATTTTATTTTATCTTCATCCCACGCTCGCTTTCTGCTGGGATTCACCGCGCGGTTAGTTCCTTTGTGGCTTATTTAATATAATGCGGGTTCGTCGCACTGTGAAATTATTTTGCGCCAAAAAAAGAAAAAAAAATGTATCCCTTTGTGTAAACGCAGGTGCGCTTCTGACGCGTCACTGTGTACAGATTCGCTCAATATTATGTAAATCAATTATTGTTGCGTTTCGCTAATTTTCGAAAACAAACCCGTTCGGCCTCGGCTCGGTTTTTATTTTTAATATACAGGTTCGCCCAAATTGTTGTTTCATCATGCGTGGCATCGCGTGCTTCAGATTATTGGAGGGAAGTTAGTTTCGAACGCAAAAATGCATCTTCTCACAATTCCCTATTAACGAACTCTAAAAGACCTTGATCGGGTTGAAGCAGGGCGTAGAGATTTCGCTTGAATCCCCCGAGAAGATTAACATTCCCGACATATTCCCGCGACGTCCTATCGATTTTCCTCTTCGCTAATAACGGAAATTTGATTAGAAGCAAATGATTAAGTCATTAGTACAACATCGCAGGGCTCGAGGCCCTCAAACAATAATCTAAGCGGGCCCGAGGGATTTCGTTCCCATCGCTGACGTCACATGTAAAGCGGCGGGCATGATTTTATTAAGGAATTCTCTTCTTACAGATCGATTTTCGGCTACCCCAATCCGCGAGTATTAATTATAGTCATTTACTCTTAGAAAGGTTGCAATGTATCGCATAATAAATAATTAAAATTGGTGTTGCAGCTTTTTATAGGTTTTATAATTGCTTACGACCTTCAACGACATCGACCCCATTCGGGATGGGCGGCAGATTATTTCGAAAACTAATTAATAAGCCTCATGTTACGCGCGTACGTACATATTTGCGTGGCAGTGAAACCGATTACTCATTAAAGGCCGTGTTTAAAAGGATTTTATGCTAATGGATGTGGAAGAGGAATAAAGCGCCGCGGGCTTTAGGGTATCGCATACAAGCTAAATAAATTTGCTTGCACTATAATTAACCGATTATACAGTGGAGCACGATGCTGTCTCCATTAAAAAGGAAAAAATCCCTTTGCACCGTCAGCACTTTGTATTGCACACGTTTTTTTTTCCGCTGCCGCCTTTGATCAAACAAGTTTTTGCGTTTGGCGATCGTTTTTGGAAAATTTACGAAGTCCAGAGTCAGGTTCTGGTAAATTAAGCTGTCCGACGCGAGCGACGTTTATGGCACGTAACGATCCTTTCAGGCTAATTATGTTGACAGCGGTGCCAACATTTTTCTTTCTTTTTTTTTGTTTTTTTAATAAACGCCGGGGCAATAAAGGCGCCGCCAACGCGGTTATTAATGACGGAAACCATCGGACGCGCGCGTCGCGGCGCTCGACGCGTTCGCACCAGGGCAATTAAATTTGCGTGTGCCTTTTTTTTCCTGATTATTCCGCCTCGGATAAAATTGTAACGGTGTCCGGTTACAGGGAAACGTGCGACTCGGATTTCGGGAAGCAATTATCGGACTTCGTCGACGTCGGCAATTTGGCGCGCGTTCAATTTAACGAGCGCAAAACGTTGCTATAAAATTTCATCTGAGGTTTCGCCATGTTTTTCTTTTTGCTTCGAACAAACGAACGGATTGCAAGCAAATTAAATTAAAGTTAAAATGTGAGAGGTGCGCCCTCTGAAACTACCACCCTAGTAGGACGAAAACTCGTTCATTTTAACTTAATCTGAATTATTTAAATACCCTGTACGCTTTTTTTTTGGTACGCCCACGTAAGTCGAACGCAGGTGTCAATTTGCACGTAAATAATAAATCAGGTTTTTTCTCTCAAGGTTTGCAGATGTGTTGTGACGTATTTTTGTGAACAAGATTATGCCTGTTGTTACAAGACAATTTCTTTTCTAACTTCAAATAAAAAACCTTTACCTAGGTGTAGTACTCCTTTAGTCAATATAAGGTTTCGACAGTTCCCATCTGCAACGTTATTTGCACCGCCGCCATTACAATACAAGGGCGATACATCATTCAAAATGCAGCTCAGACAGTTAGACAGCCAGCTCGTCGTAACATATTACACACCCTCTGTAACGAGATGAAAATTTATGTCTGGAACGAATGGACGGAATAAATTTCGAATGATTGAAATATTGCAGGGGATTCCCTCGGAAGCTGGGTCGCCAGGTTCACAAGGGAAGCCCTCCGCGTTTGAGCGAGTATTGCATTGAAACCATGCAACAATGCACACGTAAATTCACACTCGGGGGAATAAATCACGTCGACATTTCATCCCCCTGGAAAGCATTTCAAAAGGAAGACGTATTTAACTTCATTTAACTAAGATTCCTCCCACCTACATTTTGCCTTAAACTTTAAAACACAAGCAAGACACAATTATTAAAAACAAATGAATGCGAATAAACGCGAATAACGAATTGGGACACGAACTCGAAACATCTGGATTCACTAATTCACTAATAACCAAAAGCAGACATAATTTGTAAGAAGGAAGTTCGTACTTGAACCGGAACTTATTCTATTAGTTTCGTGTGTTGAAGTTTCCGCGATTGTTAGTGAGTTCTGTTTTGTAAAAGTTTTCTTTTAATATCGTCAGTTCAAGTACCACGAATATCTTCAAAAATTCATCGGGGATGTAACTTCATAAGGAAAAAGTCAATGAGTGAATTTGACAATGTTTAGACAACCAACGACCCTACTCTAACTTTCGTGCGAAAACAGTTGGGTGGCGCATTTTCGGCTTAAAAATTCTCAAACCCGGCTGGCGAACAAGGAAATCGTCTTCTAGTGGTGGGTCGCTGGTTTAACAACCTCTGTTATCGGTAAGCCGGGAGGAGATTCCGTTGTCTTTTCGAGTGAGTATTCAGGCTGACCACCCCTAAATGATTAGGCGGTCGTTAGACAGACGATTCGGGTTCAACTCCCCGGACTTTCCGACTTTATTTGCTTAGTATTTATTAATTGTCTTCGGTGCGTAAACATAATTTAAGTGACATAGTGACAAATAGGTGTGTTTACAGATTTATTTCAGTTCATCAATCAACCTCGATGGATCTAGAGCGTTCAATTAACATTAAGGGATTAGAGTAGTTGACATGCATAATCGTTTTGTTGTGATAGTGTAGAGACGTTGAGCGCATTTCGTAAATTTGGGAATTATTTGGTGATCTATTTTGTTTAGAATGGGATACGATGTAGGAGTAAATCCAGCTTTGAGTTTTCATTATTTCGTTTTCGGTTCGTATTAGTTAACCACCGCATTAAAGTTTCAAATAACATACTCTAACTTTTGTAGGTACATCGTGCATCCGTTAATAAACGAATTTATTTTGTGCTGTTGTATTTCAGTGCTTCCGGAACCATCCATGCATTCGTGTTCCGGGACCCTTTGTCTGAAGCTCGAATAGTAGAGAATTACGCAAAAGCTCCTCCAACATTTGATCTTAAACAGGCGCGTCGATTCCCTCGTAACAGAAATGAAACACCAAACCGTATATGTACATATATTATCTCACGCTTGATACAGATTTTTTGTACTGGGTGTTTTAAAATAGTCCGCAATCATTTGTGCAGGATACCGTCACGATGGGAGTTTTGCGTAAAAAAAAAAAATTAAACAAGAAATTATTATTGTAAAATCGAGGGCGATTTCAACAGTATCGCAATGTAATAATAACAATAAGTGAGGTAATCTGATATAACACGGTTCATGTTTCGTAATAAAATATCGGCAGAATTGCGGCAACTTGGGCAAGTGATTACATCAAGTGATACAAGGAACACAGGGCATATTACGAATAACGCAATGCGCGACTAAACAAAAATTGCGTATAAAAAGTGCGGGTAAAAATTTGGACAGCAGTCGAGCGCAGCTGGACTCCTGTGGGCGTTAGTGTCAGCCAATTCGAAGAAGGGGAGCCGCCCAGAACCATCCCAGCCACCAAGGACGCTGTTCCCAAGATCACCATCATCCTGAGGCCGATTGCCGATTAAAGCTCTACCCTCTGCAAACCAAACGCCACCCCTCCACTCACGTGATCTAGTGGAGGCGCCACCTGCTTACCGCGACAATACATTAGACATAGGAGTCGACTAAACATGTATTTTGTTTACCAAATTTATTCTAAAAAATGCAAAAACGTAATATTTCGGATCTGTGAGTAGGGTTTAAAATAATTTTGATAAATAAAATGATAAAAGTCATTAGCGGCAAGTACACAAAAAGAATTTTTATTTTTCGACGACGGTGCATAAAGGAAGTTCGAGGATGTTACGCGACTTGACGATGAAGAATCTATCACGTGACTTGCGTTGCATTAAAAAAAATATAGGCGCAGGTAAGCTCCGCCAAAAGGTTCTTCCCCTGTTGCGAGAACTCTGCAATCGGCAGTTTATTAATTAATTGATTAATTAATTTAAAAGTACGTGCAGTTCCTTAATTTTTTTTTTCTTTTAAATAATTTGTTACGTCGAAGTCCAGGTTTATGAGACGCAGTTAATAACGAAAGAGTCACTAATTAATTAGAATTTGATTTATTTACTGCAAATTGCCGCCTGTGACATACATAGTTACTAGGGGCAGGGCAAATCTGAATTGCAAATTCGCTCATGAATCAATATGGAGCGGCGCATTTTTGTCGTGTTACACTTCGATCGTTTTAACCTTCTTCGTATTAAATTAGAGCATGTCTTTTTTTTAACATTAATAGTTAAATAAATATACGTGTAGAAAAAGCGTAAAAAGGATGGGGCGATAGAAACGAAATTTATCTATCTGTCAATCTCTCTCCCTGAAAATGGCGATGGTAATTTTTGGTTGAAGCATTACGGTCTATTAAACCTCCAAATGTAATTCATGTTTCGTGTTTTGATGATGTGATGAATGGAAAGCTTTTTAAGTTTCGGTATTGAAATACATACTATTAATTCATCCGTGGCGCTGATTGAAAAAAAGTCACGGTTTTTTTTTGTGTTTTATGTCAAAAAAAGTCGGTATAAAAATGTAAATAAAAGGAAGACCCGGAAACTCGTTTGGATTCTGCGAAACACGATCCGTCGCCTTCGCCTAAACAAATAGGAGCATAGTTCTTTGAACAACATCAAACGCACTTCGGTATCATTAGAACATGTTCGGCGATTGATATTAGGGTGCGATCCTTTTGTAAATATGGTTATTACTGAGGTGAACGTCTCTTTTATGTAAGCGAAACCGAATCTTTTACGCGTTCGACGCTTTCGAAGCACGGTGAAAGATGTTATTGAGGTGTTGCGACGCCGCCGCGTTCGATACGGGCAAGCGAACGTAAGATTCTGTGCGACGAATCTGGCCATCTGGGAAAGGTAGTTATCAGTCGAAACCTGCGCTCAAGGAGTTCTTTCTTTATGACATAAACATAACATCTCGTACCTTGACTTTAATGACACAAGAAATCACAAAAAGAAAACCGTATTGACCTATCTGCTTTCAACGACACTTTTTTTTTCATTTCTTTATAGCTTATTTTACGCATAGACGACGAGTTTCACTAATGTAAACTTAATTGAAGCTTTAAAGCTCAACATAAACGGAGAACGCAAGGAATAACATAATGAGCGTGTCTGGTCCGCGTGCCAATCGCCCTTGAAGCTATCCTTCATACTTTCGGTTTCATCCTTGCAATGCCTTATATACATAACTGTGCTCACAGTTACACCTGTCTTATCTCGCACCGTGTTTCGAAGCGACCCTTCGAAGACTTATAGCGGCTCGACGGATTTATTTTTTTTTATTACGAGCCTCTTCGCGAGATACGCAAAAGTAATTAATTTATGGGTAGAGGAGAGACGAACTTAAAAAAATTGCCGCGATTTTTTTTTTTTTGATGTTAAGAAAAAAGAGGTACGCAAAAAGTAACATTTTTTTACGCAAGGTTTGAAAAATGCGAGCGAATTAACAATACGGAAAACTGGAAAACTATAACGAGGTTTCCTTTAAAGAAAAAAAAAAAAAAACGGGAACGATTTGATGCAGGGAAAGAAATTAGAAAAAGTTGGACAAGACGAAGTAATTTATAAAGCTGCACAGAATTAAGTAAATAGAAACAAAGTGGAATATACCGGGTGATCATTTTCAATCCGGAACATAGGAGGTTAGCATGACTACCCTTGACAATGACATTTCTAATTAAAGTCATATTAAAAACATTAAAAAAATTATTATCGCGAGTAATCGTACTGACCTCTTATGTTGCGGTTTGAAAATGATCACTCGGTAGATTAAAATCAAACGAGTGTGAGATTTAAAATACATAGTTGGGTGATCCCATGTTGGGCGCCAATTTATTGCTAGGTGGTGCGTCAGTCGCTTTAAATGGGCGCCAATTTATTCGACAGCCTTTAAACTCCCAGCTCAAATTAGAAAGCCTTCTCTATACGAGGGCTTAACTTTTTATTTTACTGAAGTTTACTGAAGCCTTTGCATTTAATTTTTGCCTTTTACTCAGGGGTTGGTACTCTAAGCTGTATGGGTTGCTGGTCCGCAAGTCAATTCATTTTTCGCAAAGTTCTTTTTCGTTTTCGTTCCCTTTACGTTATAATTTTTTTGTTTTTCGTTGTATTTATTTATTTATTTCAATCGAATGAGAATTTGAATCAACAGAGCGCCATCTCTTGACCAAAAACGGTGATAAATGAATTCAGGAAGACCCTACCTTCGGACTTCGCAATTTTAATTTTAACATCAAAATTAAATTGAGAATTTAAAACCATGTCGTGATAGTAATCCCCGGGGCGCCATTTATTGACCAATTAAAAAAAGAAAACAATTTTAATAGAATTTGCTGCAATAGAAAATAATAATGTTGGGAAAACTCCGTTTTCTAACTTTACGAGGATTTTAACGTCAGAATTAAAATCATGGCGTGCTGGGAGCGAGGGAAATCATCAGAGCGCCATCTCTTAACCAAAAGAAAAAAAAACAATTTAAACAGAATTTCCCGCAACAGGAAATAATAATCTTCGGGAAAACCCCGTTTTCTAACTTGACAAATAATTTTAACGTCAAAATTAAAATCGTGACGTGATGGAAGCGACGGGAGTCATTCGAGCGCCATCTCTTAACCAAAAGGGAAAACAGTTTAAACAGAGTTTCCAGCAATATTCATAAATAATAACCTTCAGGAAGAAGAACCTTCTTTCCTAACTTTACAATAATTTTAGCATCAAAATTAAAATCAAGGCGTGATGGGAAATCATCGGAGCGCCATCTCTTGATAGAAAAAGCAACACATTTTTAACAGAATTTCCTGTGACACTCTAAGGAAGACCTCCGCAGTAATTTTAGCATCAAAAGTAAATGGAAAATCTAAAATCATACACGATGGGAACGATGGAAACCACCAGAGGGCCATCTTTCCACCAAAATGGGAAACAATTTTAACAAAATATCCTGCAATCGTAAATCAATAATCTTCAGGAAGACTCCGTTTCTAAACTCACAATAATTTTAACTCAAAATTAAAATCATGGCGCGACGGGAATCATCGGAGCGCCATCTCTTGACGAAAAGGGTAAACAATATTAACGAAATTTTCCTGTGATAGCATTTCATCTGCAACGAGACCTGACTTTCTGATTTCGCGATGATTTTAATTTGAAAACTAAATTGAAAATCTGAAGTGTCAAAACGCGATGGAAATTATCGAAAGCGGCGCCATCTCCTGAGCAAAAATCAAAACTATTTTATTCTGATGTCAAACGACAGGATATCCACGACATTCTTGGCAATTACTTGGTCGATTTCCGCCGTTGCAATAAATCAGGAAATCGAATGTCAAGAAAAAGAAAAAGAAAAAAAAAGAGAAAACGGTTCAAGATGCTTAACCCGCAACCCTCGCAGCGAAGCAACGTTTAGAGCGCCATCTCTTCGCCGACTTATTTTAATTTGCCTGTAAATGAAAGTTACCGCAACACCTAAGATTTCAGAAGCTCAGAACTCCTCTTAATTTTCTCAGCAAAACTAAAATCGCATTGCAAAATTAATCCGAAAGCGCAGAATCAAAGCGCGACGGGAATCGTTCAGAGCGCCATCTCTTGTTGGTCAAAAGGATAAACTATTTTAGTCGCCTTAAAATGAGATCAAGGTCAGATTTCATCGATGACGGTTTCATCGAGAGCCTTAAAAATATTTGAGTGTTTTTTTTTATTACCTAATTAACCTAAGGGTAACAGTACAACGTATTTAAAACAACAAGATTAACCAAAACAATATAAAACAAAAACGTAGATCTTATTTAATCGACTCCCAGTCGATCTCTAATAGTACATCGGCCCCCCTGAAGACCCTCAGATAGTCTACGACGATCCCTACAGGTTCATCGACTCTTTTTAAGCGTTCATCGACCCCTCGGGGCTTTATACATAAACAGAACGAATTAATCTGTATTACAATATCGAATGCAATGACAGTTTAGCGAAGTCCACGATGTTATTTTGTACAAAAAAGCAAGCAAAATGGGACGAAGTTCTAATTCCCCAATTCATAATAACTTCGACTGTCTATGCCGAAGAAGTATTTGCTTGAAAACGTTTATTTTATACTCCTATAAAATTATTTCTTGTTATCGTTCATCTCGAAGAAGTCACATCTATTCACCACAATCAATAAAAGCTCGACGTCTTCAATCTGTTTGTATTGTGCAGTCCAAGCTTTCAACAATTTTTCAATTATGATAAGATCGTTCCCTATTTCGCAATCTTTTGTGCTGAACTTTATTAGATCCTATTGTGTGCACCTCTAAGCACACAAACCAAATTGCAAATTCTCTTGTAGTTTCTTTTGCACGATTTAGGAGGTACATGCGGGCACTTAAACATAAGTAAATTTTTTTAAATAAATGACGATAACTTCAACTTTGCAAGACAGGAGTGGACTTTCCCTGGACGATAAATATTTCGGCTTTGTTTGGGACCTCCCCAGCAAGGGTAGGCATTTTAGGTAACAAACTATAGTTACTCTGTGTCATTTTGAGGCAAGTTTAGCTTTAAAATTGGCCGCGCGATGGCGCGACCTAAACTGGTTTCAACTTTTATCTAATCGTTTTTTTTTTTGTGGCAAATCGTTTTTGATTGCAGGTCAAAAAGCGATCGTAGGATGTCGCTGTTTAAGCTATTGTTTATACGGGCCCCAGAGAAATGTATATTTGCCTGATATTTGGAATGTTTGCAACCATAAACGCACAGCCGGCGGCGGCTTGATTATTTTATTTTCAAACTTTCCTCAATAACTCTCTGTGTAGTAATGCGAAAATAATATTTACACGGGATAAACCGAGCGTGGAAATCGTTTCTTCGCACGTGAAACTCATTCAGGACGTCATCCGTAAACAACAAAAGTACCCATTCATCGTTTCGCTGGCATGAAATTAAATCGTTTTTTTTCGATCGTCCAGACGAGCAACGGAGCTTTTGAAGGAGAGATGTTTTTTTTCGGTGTTAGGAAATTTTTTAATCGTGTCGAAGTGAAGAAGTGAATGAAAAACACGAATGTATAAAAACAAATGTGCGGAAAAAAATCCACTTAAAACAAAAACAAAAAACAAAAACAAAAACGATGACTTTGTGAAATTTGATTGAATATTGCGAGCGCTGTTTGATTTTTTCGTTTCGCTTTTCTTATAAATTTTTTGTCCTCGTTCAGCTTTTATTATTATGTACTTCACATGGAATAGCAAACGCGAAAGCTCGCGTGGATTAAGCTCGACTGATATATACACTTTATTTCAGTCGTTCAATGCTCATGGAGCCGTTAATAAAATATTTTCCTTTCGTTTACATTCATTTACATATTTATGTATTTATGTTCAAATTCAGATTCTTTTGCTCTTGTCCTCCAGAACCAAAAGTTCAGTTTTCGTTAACAAAACATTCCGCCTTGCTATATATTGTTTTATCATGAACGCAAATGTGATACTGTGTGTTATTCTACGGCGGCGGTTTCAAAAATCATAAACAAACAGAAACCGGAAAATTTTCGCTCGCACATCCAGAGAGTCGTAAACTCGCCGAAAAATAAACACGCGATCGCCTAATTTATTTATTCAAGAATGTAATACACGAATGCGTCTACCTACAGAATTTTTTTTTCTTGCGTACGCACGCACGTTCGACGAGAGATTCGAATTTTTGTCTGAACTCCTCGAGCCATAGAATAGATCTTTTGCTTTTGTTTGCGAAATTTCGCGTCTGCGTGTACTTACAAAAGGGCGGTTTTAAATCTAGAATGGCAGATTGAATATTTGAAAGTAAGTTCAAATTTAATGCGATCACGAAACGGGTCGCCGGAGCTTTAAGTTCGTGAATAACGTCGGATGTTAAGGCGAGATTCCACTGAGGCAATGTGAAGCATGCAGCTCCGATTAAAAAATTCGTTCAATTTGGCTTATTACTTTCACGGATTTATTTGAAAAGAAATTCGGATTTTCGTTCTTTGAACTCGATCATAAAATAGATTTCTTGCTTGTCTATAAAACTCTATCTAAAATTCAATTGTATTAGAAAAACCTACGCTTAGATACATACAATATAATAAGTCGTGAACCGTCGCCTAAAATGTGCCGTAACCCAAAACCATAACTAAAATTGGATTAAAAGTGAGCCGTTCCGAAACTGGAACTAACAGCATGTGAGGGAAGTAAGTCCGGCAATAGTGATTTGTTTGAAAGAGAAAGCAATAGCCAAAAACATACTTGAACGCCGAGGACGAGCCTGAGACAAACTCAGGTGAGTTTTCAGTCCTCCAGCGCGCCATGTCAAAATCGACGAAAATCGGAGACTTCCAATTAGATTCCTTCAAGCCAACCAAAGCGTGCACCGTCTGTTAAGTGAAGTGAGTACGCCAAAATAAAAACAGTTGTTACCGAACCAGCCACAACACGATGACTGGGGTAACAAAATTCTAGATTAAAAGTGAGCCGTATCCGAAACTGGAACTAACAGCCTGTGAGGGAAGTAAGTCCGGCAATAGTGATTTGTTTGAAAGAGAAAGCAATAGCCAAAAACATACTTGAACGCCGAGGACGAGCCTGAGACAAACTCAGCTGACTTTTCAGTCCTCCAGCGCGCCATGTCAAAATCGACGAAATATCGGAGACCTCCAATGAGATTCCTTCAAGCCAACCAAAGCGTGCACCGTCTGTTAAGTGAAGTGAGTACGCCAAAATAAAAACAGTTGTTACCGAACCAGCCACAACACGGTGACTGGGGCAACAAAATTCTAGATTAAAAGTGAGCCGTATCCGAAACTGGAACTAACAGCCTGTGAGGGAAGTAAGTTCGGCAATAGTGATTTGTTTGAAAGAGAAAGCAATAGCCAAAAACATACTTGAACGTCGAGGACGAGCCTAAGACAAACTCAGGTGAGTTTTCAGTCCTCCAGCGCGCCATGTCAAATCGACGAAATATCGGAGACCTCCAATGAGATTCCTTCAAGCCAACGAAAGCGTGCACCGTCTGTTAAGTGAAGTGAGTACGCCAAAATAAAAACAGTTGTTGCCGAACCAGCCACAACACGATGACTGGGGCAACAAAATTCTAGATTAAAAGTGAGCCGTATCCGAAACTGGAACTAACAGCCTGTGAGGGAAGTAAGTTCGGCAATAGTGATTTGTTTGAAAGAGAAAACAATAGCCAAAAACATACTTGAGCGCCGAGGACGAGGCTGAGATAAACTCAGCTGAGTTTTCAGTCCTCCAGCGCGCCTTGTTAAAATCGACGAAATGTCGGAAACCTCCAATTAGATTTCTTCAACCCAACCAAAGCGTGCACCGTCTGTTAAGTGAAAAGTACGCCAAAATAAAAACAGTTGTTACCGAACCAGCTACAACACGGTGACTGGGGCAACAAAATTCTACAAAAGGGCAGACAGAATCCCTAAGTTGCTTGGAGAGTGCACGCGTGCTTTTCGATTCTGCTCTTCTTGTGTAACAAAACCATAAAATAAAATAAAATAATAAAATACAATCCACTCGTTTTTGAAATACGTAAACAAGAGTCTAGCAAGACATCGTCAACGTCAAGCAGGCCCTGGTGACATCACAAGACGACTGTTTGCTCCAGACAAGACGCAAAATAACAAAGCCAAAATATTATTATCTATTTATTTATTCGTTTATTTCAATTCGATGTGTTTTTTTTTCGTTTCTCAATGAGTCATCGCCTTTTGTAAACTCTGGGCATACAGATTTGTCTTGATGAATCATACTTCGAAAAGTGACGCAACAACGAGAACAAAGCTTAAAACAAGCGCGAGAATAAATTATTAATTAAATCAGCCAGCCCCCACGTGTTTTCTCTAATTAATAAAATTTCTTTCTATACTTCCAGACTCTTTAGACTTTACGTTTTTTTTTTTTTTCTGAAGTGGAAAAGTAAGTTTTAATTACGTCGCCCCCAACGAAATTCAAGTTGGAACGCAAGGTGAAGGATTTTTTTCTTTTTATTGGATAAGAGGCTTACGGTTAGAAGTTAAGCAGAAAGTAGTAAGACACTTTTAAAACTTTGTTCATGCTTTTCGCAGACTTCGCCCTTTTTTAAAAATCAGTTTTAATTTTATCGACATTTAGAGATTTTCTAAATACGATTATACCGTGTGATCGGTAACGGTAACATCGAACAACCATCAAACTCAAACACAATCTTAAAACTTGTTGAAGAGACATCGAAAAAAAAAAAATTGTGCGCTGTGAATTATATGAAGCTGCAGAGATTTGTCAAACAAGAATCTAACCTCAAATGTAATGCTGTCAAATTCCGCAGTGTTACCAACTTTAATTTTAAATTTAGTTAACCCCTTGGCATTATGCACTTTAATGTACAGGATTATACGCAACGTGAAGACATTTTTATTTAAACAGCTGACAAGACGAACGTTAATCGCAACTTTATCTATGTTAGCAGTGTTGCCAACTCGTCTACTTTCAAATTTCGCATATTTTTAGCGAGAAAAAAAATTGTCCTTAAAATCGGAAGCACCTATCGCCCCTACTTGACTCTCAAACAAGTAATGATAGTTCTAAATTAAATTATTTTTATGTTTGAAATTCGCGCTCAAGTATTCCCCCCCCCCCTTGAATTTCTATTGCGATCGTCGCTTGTTCGTTTACCTATTCGTCCGACATCCAAGATTTTCTTTTGTTTATTTGGTTTACGTTTCTAAAATTATTTTTCTCTTTTTTTTTTCGCAGGTATCACGAAATTGTGATTTCTGTTTAAAATTTACTATCGTCTTTTGTTTGGTTCTCTTTTCCTTTCCGAGTACGTAATCGTTTGTTCTCCTCTTCCGTTCGATTACATCTGTTTTTTTCAAAAGTAAAAAAAAATTAAAACTTGCGGCAACTCAGCTCAGATTGCGGTGGAGCTCTCAAGTGACTATTTCGGCCTTGATTAGGGCCTCATCAGCAAAAGAACAGCTCGCCCGAATTATTGAACGGTAATCCTGTAGCAGCAGATTAGCTTATAGAGCGTCTTCGAGTCAAATTTTTTCCTTTGTTTTTTTTTACTTAATCGTCATTTGTTTTTGCACCATTTTTTTTTTTAAATTTACGATCGTCATATGTTTACTTTTTTTTTTCTTCTTTCCCCTTCTTGAAGTGGTCGTTTATTTTTCTTTTCCATTTCGATAACGTGATTTTTTTTTTCAAAGGTTAAAAAATCGTTCTTTTCCTCATCCTTTTTTTACGATCGTCATTTGTTTTTGTGTCGTTTTCTTTTTCCTTTTTAATTTACGATCGTCTTTTGTTCTTCTTTCGCCCTTGAAGTAGTCGTTTATTTTTCTTTTCCATTTTTTTTCAAAGTCTTTAAAAATTATTTTTCTCTTCCATTTTTCTGACAAAGGCTTTTAAAATGTTATTTTCCTCGTTTTTACTGTTTATTACGATCCTCATTTGTTTTTGTGTAATTTTCTTTTTTTTTAATTTACGATCGTCATTTGTTTACTTTTTTCTTCTTTCCCCCTTGAAGTCTCTCATTTATTTTTCTTTTCCATTTCCATTTCGAAATGGTCGTTTATTTTTCTTTTCCATTTCAATAACGTGTTTTTTTTTTCAAATGTTTTTTTCCTCATCGCTTTTTTTACCGATTTTTACGATCGTCATTTGTTTTCCTTAGCCTTTCTCTTTCTCGTAAAATTTACGATCGTCATTTGCCTTTCGCTTTTCTTTTTCTTCTTTTCCTTTTGCAGCTGTCTTTTATTTTTCTCTTCCATTCCACTTATACCTTCTTTTCTTTCTAAAAAAATACCAAAAATGTTCTTTTTTTTAAGTGTTCTTTTTTGTAGTGAACGATCGTCGATTGTTGTTTTTAAATTTTCTTCAGGAATTTTAGTATTCTTCGATTTCCATTGTTTCCAGAAGGTTGAGTGTTATTCTTTTTTGTCGTATTTGATTTTGTTTCCGTTTTCCTTTCACTTGTTTATTTTTTTCTATGTAAATATTACGACCGTCATTTGTTTCTATTCTTCTTTTCTTCGGTAGAATTAATATTCGTTCGTTTCGATTGTTTCTAGTAGGTCGAAAGTGTTTTTTCTTTTTTTATTCTTTTATTTTTGTCGTACCTATTTGATTTTCTTTCCGTTTCTCTTTCTTTGTTTCCGTTTTTCCTGTAAATATCACGACCGTCATTTGTTGTGACCTTGCTTCGTCTAAACTGCACAAATTATTGACCCGCGTATTACAATAATATTTCGTAGAAAATACAAATAAAGTTACCTTATCTTATTTTATATTTTTCTTATTTTCTTCGGGAGTTTTTAATATTTTTAAAAAAATTTTCACGTTCAGCCCTTGTTGTCTTTCTGATGACGTCAAAATATGTCGTTCCGATCTGCGTACGTAACGCTGAAAATAAATAATTGTGTGCGACGGGCCACTCTCAAAGAATGTCCAAAAACCAGAACGAAAATCGAACAATGTTTATTTATTACGCAGACGTCCCGAAATATTTTCTTTTACGGTCAAAACGCGTTAACGTCACCTGATAAACAGGGGGGAACGAAGTCGTCACACCCCCCGCACCCCCTCGTTTAAACTCATTCGTTCTGGACGACTAATTGATTTTGCTCGCCTCGCTTTTCGATTCGCCAAATTTATTTATTGTGTTTCCCGTGGCTTTAATTGCATCGAGAGGAGAGGGTGGGGGGGGGGGGGACAGGGCGAATATTGACGTCATTTCTTTTTTATATCAAAATATAAAATATCTCATCTGCACGGGCCCAAAATCGATTAAGCGCCGCACGCAGGAGTGTTTAATTAAAAAAGGAAAAGAAAAAAAAATGTATTTAATTTAAAATTAAGGGAGACAGTTCTTTAAGCGCGATTTTAATCTTTTTCCTCTTTTGTTTTATCGACTTTTTAAATGAAGAGTACCTACCACCGCGGCTAGAGGGGTTAAAAATAAGCACGACTTTGATCTGAAATACCTGGTACCAAAATGCACGTATTTTTTAAACCATTTGATGCGGTGGTTTTCTTAACCCCTCCCTCCCCCAATCCTGTACTTCAGGTGTAACCCACTGAGATCGTTTCATCATCACTCGAACCGACGTCCAAGTGGATCAGTTTCACTCCGATTTTCGACGGTCAGACGGGACTTAATACCGCGAGTTCTTACACTATTCGAATCTTCTGCTCCTCCTCTTCTATCCACTCAGTTTAATTACACGCGAATCGTACACTGGGAACAAACAACTTCAAATCGACTCCACCTGTACGAGGCCGCGCCTCTTCGCAGTGCGATGCGAGTTCGGCTTCGCATCCCCGGCGTGCAGCATTTCTTGTAAATATTCCCTTGTTCTTTTTTATACCACCGTATCTCTTGTAAACAAACTCATCGTGTTAACCCCAAATAGTTTAATTAATTAATAGAAAGCAAGCCGAGAATTCGTCAACGCCCACAGAGATCCATACCCAAACACCAAGCAACGGCGACGGACGACAAGCGCCGCGGGTAACCTCAAACCGTAACCGAACCAATCAGGGTAGTTGGAGGAGAGCTTATTAGCCAAACCATGATTAAAATATTGAAGACAATGAAAGATAATAGAAAGAAACGTCGTGACTAATCATTAAACAATCCGTTCACTTGGATCGAAGTGTTTGTGCGTGCTTAAGTAAACAACGTATTATGTTAAATAAATTAGTCCAGGACTTAATTAAATTAAATTAACTTGACATCCTGGAAGTTGCTGGTTCAGGAAATCAAATACATATTAATCGTATTAAATTTCGAAGGTCCGGGCCGCTCTTGTCCGTCAAAACCGCATCGTATGCCGCATACCGATCATATTTCCGCATGTTATGACCGACCCGCGTTGCGAAATCCCCGTAACGTCGGTATATGGTGACGACACGAAAGTAGGTCGCATTAAAACATATTATTCGACGCGAGGCGAACGAAGCCGAAGCCGCGGCAACCGTAAACATTAATAAAGGCCGTGTCCGTAATAGGATGTCGGATGAAGTTGCGCGCTCCAGTTATAAATTCCACTTTATGTGACATATGCAGACTGTAACGTCCAGATTAACCTAGGCGTTCGAGAGTTTGTTGCAGAATGTTGCGCGCGATTAATTCGGAAATTAAGAAAAAAAAAAAAAGAGTTGCCGCTGCGGATGTGGCGGAGGCGCCGGTGGCGCAGGGTTTGATGTAATTAAAAAATTATATTGCGCTGCGACTACCTGAATGAACTTAGTTTAGCTCCTGAATAATTAACGAGAAGGGTGGCGAGCTAGCGCTGAGAAAGACAATTCAGGTGTCCCGAGCTGATGCCACGCACTGCGGAACCCGTCCTCCAAGGGTCGCAGCGTGCGCCGCCAAAAATTTCAAAACACTCGTGCATGCAAAACAATCGACACATGAGCCTAACTTAAAGAGGCCAAGCGTACGTACGAAGCATTAACTGTAAGCAACTTACACTGTTAACTGTTATTAACCATAAAATAATATGAATCTTCACAAAATGTGAGACGGTAACTTGTCGCGTCGGGTGGAAAGGCCACTTTCTAATAGGACGCTATGTCGCTAGGGCGTCATCCCTCAAATGACGTCGAAAAGGTAGACAGCAACCGGAGAAATATTGTTGAAAGACGAAACGATTCCAAGGAAGAATTAAATACGCGGATTTCCGTGTGGGAACAAAGAAATCTAATATGAGCACGGGTCGTCAGAATCGCGTTATCTTAATACCTGAGTGTTTAACAACGCAGAAACGAAGAATTCGCTTGGAATAAGCTGTTTATAACAACTGCACAGGTTCACGAGGCACAAATAAAACCGGTTATTACCGTAGCTGATTCGAATTTCGCACAACGAGAGCAAGAGGTCCGAAATAAATTCTCTCACGAACACAATTTCGGCCAATCAGATTACAACTACGGATAACGCGACTTCCAGACGCAAAGACAGCGTAATACCGATGCGCCTAAACCGGACACGAACAGTATGGCCAACGGTCAACAACTGAATCTTACCGCGCACGAATATTTAAAAGCACAAGCGAAATAAACCGTGACAAAGTTGAACTTCTTCGCGAAGCGAAAATTAATTTTTATCGGCGTAGTCTCCTGACAGTCTAATAATAAAGTTTGGGGCATTCAAAGTGGATTTAATGTCCCTCAGACAACTTTAATTGTGTTTGCTGTTTAAACAAAGAATGACGTCGAAACAGGTACACAGCAACCGGAGAAATGTTGTTGAAAGACGAAACGATTCCAAGGAGGAACTAAATAAGCGGATTTCCGTGAGGGAACAAAGAAATCTAATATGAGCATGGGTCGTCAGAATCGCGTTATCTTAATACCTCAGTGTTTAACAACGCAGAAACGAAGAATTCGCTTGGAATAAGCTGTTTATAACAACTGCATAGGTTCACGAGGCACAAATAAAACCGGTTATTACCGTAGCTGATTCGAATTTTGCATAACGAGAGCAAGAGGTTGGAAATAAATTCTCTCACGAACACAATTTCGGCCAATCAGATTACAATTACGGATAAGGCGACTTCCAGACGCAATGACAGCGTAATACCGACGCGCCTAAACCGGACACGAACAGTATGGCCAACGGTCAACAACTGAATCTTACCGCGCACGAATATTTAAAAGCACAAGCGAAATAAACCGTGACAAAGTTGAACTTCTTCGCGAAGCGAAAATTAATTTTTATCGGCGTAGTCTCCTGACAGTCTAATAATAAAGTTTGGGGCATTCAAAGTGGATTTAATGTCCCTCAGACAACTTTAATTGTGTTTGCTGTTTAAACAAAGAATGACGTCGAAACAGGTACACAGCAACCGGAGAAATATTGTTGAAAGACGAAACGATTCCAAGGAGGAACTAAATAAGCGGATTTCCGTGTGGGAACAAAGAAATCTAATATGAGCATGGGTCGTCAGAATCGCGTTATCTTAATACCTCAGTGTTTAACAACGCAGAAACGAAGAATTCGCTTGGAATAAGCTGTTTATAACAACTGCATAGGTTCACGAAGCACAAATAAAACCGGTTATTACCGTAGCTGATTCGAATTTTGCATAACGAGAGCAAGAGGTCGGAAATAAATTCTCTCACGAACACAATTTCAGCCAATCAGATTACAATTACGGATAACGCGACTTCCAGACGCAAAGACAGCGTAATACCGATGCGCCTAAACCGGACACGAACAGTATGGCCAACGGTCAACAACTGAATCTTACCGCGCACGAATATTTAAAAGCACAAGCGAAATAAACCGTGACAAAGTTGAACTTCTTCGCGAAGCGAAAATTAATTTTTATCGGCGTAGTCTCCTGACAGTCTAATAATAAAGTTTGGGGCATTCAAAGTGGATTTAATGTCCCTCAGACAACTTTAATTGTGTTTGCTGTTTAAACAAAGAATGACGTCGAAACAGGTACACAGCAACCGGAGAAATATTGTTGAAAGACGAAACGATTCCAAGGAGGAACTAAATAAGCGGATTTCCGTGAGGGAACAAAGAAATCTAATATGAGCATGGGTCGTCAGAATCGCGTTATCTTAATACCTCAGTGTTTAACAACGCAGAAACGAAGAATTCGCTTGGAATAAGCTGTTTATAACAACTGCACAGGTTCACGAGGCACAAATAAAACCGGTTATTACCCTAGCTGATTTGAATTTTGCATAACGAGAGCAAGAGGTCGGAAATAAATTCTCTCACGAACAAAATTTCGGCCAATCAGATTACAATTACAGCTAGCGCGACTTCCAGACGCAATGAGAGCGCAACACCGACGCGCCTAAACCGGACATGTACAGTGTGGCCAACGGTCAACAACTGAAACTTACCGCGCACGAGTATTTAAGAGCACCGGCGAATTAAACCGTGACAAAGTTTAATTTCTTCACGAAGCGAAAGTTAATTTTAATCGGCGTAGTCTCGTGACAGTTTAATAATAAAGTTTGCGGAATTCAAACTCTGGATTTAATGTCTTTCAGATAACTTTGATTGTGTTTGCTGTTTAAACGGAAACCTCGCCGTGTAATACGTTAATTATAAAGTATTCCGGTCGCACTATTTACCTATTTCACTGACGTAAAATGGGTCAATCGTGTTTGCGGAAACGTGACAGGTTCACGCTATTTCCGGGGCGCGCTGCAGCAAATCAGGTTTGCGGTTCTATTATTTCTCATAGAGTTATGGTTTGTTTTGTGCGCGATGCTGTGAGAATTGGAGGCAATTTCCCATCGGGATTAAAGCGTTACGATCTCGTATGTTTATGATTTGCGTTAAATCAACTAATCTTGGGTTTGGGTTCGAACGCCACTATCACCCAAAAGCTTTCAAATTATTTCAAATGAAATGCATATCTCTTTGATGTATGATTATTGAACGTCACATCGGTTACCTATTTAGTTTAATTTAAGGGTTGTGTAGGTCCAATCATTGTTTGGAGTCATCGTCAGGCCATTTTCGAGTCGTCAGTCGTTGTTACCAATCAAAAAGTCAAATATAAGGCGAAGGGTTGAATTAAATAAATTAATATCAAGAAGGAAAAAACTAACAGGAAGACGGTCAAATTCTGTTACTTTCGGGATTTGAACCCGAGCCTTTCGGTATCACGCCGAACTTTCTAACGGCTGAGCTAAAGCGACTTCGGCGTTCAGAGGAATTAATCTCAGATATAAGGGGAAGGATAAAGTCTTTCGAATCGGCAACCCACTCATCAAGTCAGTGGTTTCGTAATGCAGACGCAAATTAAAAAGGAACAAAAAGCCCAAGCAGAAGGACACAGAACGTACGATCAAAAAATAAAAGCGATTTCTAAAGAGACCATTGAGGAGTTGATTGTGAATAAAATAGTATCAGGCAGCCGGCTATCCTTACTCCAAACTTACTTTGCACACTCTCCCAGAAGCAGATAACTCGTGGAATACTGATGATAATAGATTATGTTCAAATCAATTTTTCAAAGGCGAGTTTCAGAGTCGGCGTTGGCAATTCACTTACGTCGGAGGTTTCCACAAACCAAAAAAAAAAAAAAAAAGAAAAGGAAAAATAAAGTAAGTTCGCCACGTTCACATCACATTGGTATTTCAAGGAGATCAACTTTCGTCGAGTGTAAATCCAGAGATTCATGCACTATTTAAATCCGGATTTTCCGACTCAAAATGGAACGCATTTTAATAACGCCGGCGCGAAGCGAAGCAGACGAGCGAATCCAAAAAAAGGAAAAATAAGTAAATCCCATTTGCTCGTCGTACATTCACAACGCGACGGATAGATACCCCCTCGCATGTTTTATTTAATACTTTTATCCCTTTGTGATGCTGCAATGAAAAGGGAAGAACTGCCATAAAAAAAAAATTGCGACACTCTTAAACTTGTGGGTGGTTTTAGTTACATGTTCGTTTTCTCTTCTATAAATAAGCGTGTACGAATCAGAAAGTTATTTCATCGATCACGTGCTTAAATTCGGATGGACGTTATTAATTTTACGCTGTGCGAAAATAATCTGCAATTGAACTCTTGGGAAGGGGGGCCTGATGTGATTAAAAAAAAAAAAAAAATCAAAACCGGTTCGGTTTTTAATAATAAGTAAGTACATAATTTGTTTGTCCTTGAAAATATAATTTAATAAGTACGAATTGCCTTTTCCGAATTAGTTCTTTTCAATTCGCAATTTTTAATCGAATTTCACTTCACATCGCGCCCTGATAATATACTTATCGACGGCCTGCGAGTTATTATTTTTTTTTTCTTTTTTGTTTTTGACGAGTGAGTCCCTTCGTTCGTGAATATTCATAATTGTTCCTCGCCGAAATGACGATGCCGACGGCGACGGCGACAGGAAAAGCCTCGCGCAAATAAGGGGAATGGAAACTAATCAAATTTCGCCCCCTTTCGTTTCGTATCGGGCTTCGTCCGGTTCTCGTCGAAGGAAGTTCATTAAATCTCCAAATAAAAATTCGTTCTTTTTTTTGGGTGGGGGCAATTGGAAATAGATTCCGAACTCCCCCTCCCCCTCAATAAAACAGACCATTTCATTTCATTGAAGAGAGGAGTTACAGTTACAAAAAAAAGTTTAAGTAGCGACATCCTGCGATCGCTTTTCGATCTGACAGTGCGTTAGGATTGACAAATTAGTTCGTTTACAGTTGTCTTTATTACCGGATAGAAGCGACACAGTTAGTCTTTTTTTCTTATTAATCCTCAAAAATTACCATCGGGAGTTCCACAAGGTTCAAATCTAGGACCTCTTCTTTTTTTCCTGTTTATTAATCATAGATAAATCTTCTTTTAAGAAAATTGAATTAGACTGTCTTGCTTTTTAGAGTAATTTGAATGGCCTAAGTGTTCTGTTATTGTTTCTGAGTACTGTTTAGTACGAGTTAGGGTTGTGTGCCCTTCACGTGCCCTTGGTTCCTTTTCTTTATTAGTTGCAACTTTTTGTAAATGTTTATGTAAGGATTTGAATTCCCTAGTCAACTGAATCACCGTTCGATCTGGCGATGAAAATTGTGTTTTGATACGTCGTCCCGTTACGTTTTAAATGGTGGGGATTCCACGCTGACAATCGAAGTATTCAAGTCGTCGAACTTACTTGCGAAACTGCACCAGCGGATCGTATTTCATTCAAAACAAATAACGCGCCTGATCATTAAAATGTGTTTCAAATTGACGCTGACATTTTGATACATCGACTTATCTTTATTAGTTGCAGCTCGCGTAAACGTTTATGTAAGGATTTGAATTCCCTAGTCGGTACGAATAAAAATGTATTTAATTTCGTTTAATCTCTCAGTCTATGGTTTAGAAATCGACTTGCCAGCATGTTTCTGTATTTTTCTATAAGCCGCCACGATTTATTTTTGTTGCGCGTACAAAATGCCGACGCCAAACTGAATCGCCATACCATCCGGCGATGAAAATTGTGTTTCGAAAAGTCGTCCCGTTACGTTACGGTGGGGATTCCACGCTGACAATTGAAGTATTCAAGTCGTCGAACTTACTTCCGAAGCTGCACCAGCGGATTGTATTTAATTCAAAACAAATCACGCGCCTGATCATTAAAATGTGTTTCAAATTGACGCTGACGTTTTGATACGCCGTCTTTTGTTTATTAGTTGCAGCTCTCGTAAACGTTTATGTAAGGATTTGAATTGCCTATTCGGTACGAATAAAAATATATTTCATTTCGTTTAATCTCTCAGTCTATGGTTTAGTGATCGACTTGCCAGCATGTTTCTGTATTTTTCGATAAGCCGCCACGATTGATTTTTGTTGCGCGTACAAAATGCTGACGTTGCGGTTCCAGCGTGGAATCTTCCGTTGCGTCCGTTCGCGCTGAAGTTCGGGAAACCGACGCCAAACTAAATCGCCGTTCCATCCAGCGATGAAAATTGTGTTTTGAAAAGTCGTCCCGTTACGTTACGGTGGGGATTCCACGCTAACAATTGAAGTATTCAAGTCGTCGAACTTACTTGCGAAGCTGCACCAGCGGATCGTATTTAATTCAAAACAAATCACGCGCCTGATCATTAAAATGTGTTTCAAATTGACGCTGACATTTTGATACATCAACTTTTGTTTATTAGTTGCAGCTCTCGTAAACATTTATATAAGGATTTGAATTCCCTAGTCGGTACGAATAAAAATGTATTTAATTTCGTTTAATCTCTCAGTCTATGGTTTAGAAATCGACTTGCCAGCATGTTTCTGTATTTTTCTGTAAGCCGCCACGATTTATTTTTGTTGCGCGTACAAAAAGCTGACGTTGCGGTTCCAGTGTGGAATCTTCCGTTGCGTCCGTTCGCGCTGAAGTTCGGGAAACCGACGCCAAACTGAATCGCCGTTCCATCCAGCGATGAAAATTGTGTTTTGAAAAGTCGTCACGTTACGTCTTAAATGGTGGGGATTCCACGCTGACAATCGAAGTATTCAAGTCGTCGAACTTACTTGCGAAGCTGCACCGGCGGATCGTATTTCATTCAAAACAAACAACGCGCCTGATCATTAAAATGTGTTTCAAATTGACGCTGACGTTTTGATACGCCACCTTTTGTTTATTAGTTGCAGCTCTCGTAAACGTTTATGTAAGGATTTGAATTCCCTAGTCGGTGCGAAAAAGAAATATATTTAATTTCGTTTAATCTCTCAGTCTATGGTTTAGAAATCGACTTGCTAGCAAGTTTCTGTATTTTTCGATAAGCCGCCACGATTTATTTTTGTTGCGCGTACAAAAAGCTGACGTTGCGGTTCCAGTGTGGAATCTTCCGTTGCGTCCGTTCGTGCTGATGTCGGAAAATCGACGCCAAACTGAATCGCCGTTCCATCCATCATCCAGCGATGAAAATTGTGTTTTGAAAAGTCGTCACGTTACGTCTTAAATGGTGGGGATTCCATGCTGACAATCGAAGTATTCAAGTCGTCGAACTTACTTGCGAAGCTGCACCAGCCGATCGTATTTCATTCAAAACTAATAACGCGCTCGCTCATTGAAAAGTGTTTCAACGCGACGCTGACAGTTTTTTTGATACGTCGACTTTTCGACCCGAACTTTGATTAGAAAATGCACTTTGTCACATCCTGTACGCAGAATTCAAAAAGGGAAATTCGTAAATCAATTTATTCAGTATTAGTTAGTCATTATAAGAGAGTGATTATTCATTTTTCATTCGGGACAGACAGCCAGTAATTAGTTGAAATGAGTAAGTGAGTTAGTAAATCGGTGATTGTTGGCCTCGGATGAAGAACCAAAGAACATCTATGATAAAGCAAACTTTCATTGATTATAATTACGTTCGGTTTAATTATTTTACGCCAAGTGTACGCGAGTGTCTCCCATCTCAAATGTGGTTACCAAACAATAAAATCGTCTTTCAGGGGTGACTCCTTGATTAAAAAGAGTAGGTTGGATTATTAGTAAAACGGGGGTGGGTGGTTTCGTTGTCTGACAAAATAAACATAGTTTAGGCTGAATATTTTGGGCTGATCACCCCTAAATTTTTATTCCTCGATAAATGACCCGCGGTCGTTAAATTTGGTTAACTTACTACCGCCTTAATATTGAATGGAATGCCGATTTTCTTCTTCAGGGGTGCCACAAGCATCAAAGCTAGGACCCCTTTTGTTTGTCGCCGTTGTTTTTTTTAGTAACATACCTACATTTCGCTTTGCTAATGGCAAGATGCGAAATACGAAACGCCGACAAGCAAAGCAAACGTACCTAACGAATTTCATCCCCGCGGTTTAACTTCCGCAAAGCAAAACGTAGCGCACGAAATGAGAAAGCCCCTGCGGAATATGCAGCAAACTGAGTTATTTCAATAAATATAATGTTTTAGATGAGTTGGGCAAAGTTCGTTATTACATTACGGGTTCTGTTTCATGTGCGCATTTACACATTAAACAAATCACATCTTATAGTATGTAATTGGGTATCTAATCGTTCGACAATAATTAGAACATCGGGGGCTAATAAATAAACCTTCGCAGGATTATTAACGAACCCGAGAGCGCCACTAAGCAATTGATTAGACGGGGGGGTACGTTTGATCTTAACTTCGTCGGCCCCAAGTTGATGGCTTCTATAGGAGGTTGCACACTCGTAGAGTGCGCTTTAATAATTTAGCAAAGAAATTCGCAAGTGACTGAAAATCCCCTTAAATCGAAAGCACACGGTCCCTATTAAGTAAGGAGGGGAGTACATCCCCCGATTCGTTCGTACAAATTAAATTCCTCACCCTGCACCAGAACAATCATTACTCTTTGATTGCCTGAAAGTACTCCCGAATCCTGAAGTATTGGTGAACGAACGTTCGGAAGCAAATTGAAAAGAACTTGGCTACGTGATGAACAGGGAAAAGAATTCGGCCCACTAAGAGCAGGACACTTTTTACACCGATGCTTTTAAATTGCTATTGAGTGAGAGGGGAAGGGGCTTTCGCACTTCGCAGAAATTCCTCTAGACGGGACTAATACAGTCCGAATGTTAAATTTTCGTACTGCTCGCGAAACAAGTGGGCCGATTTCTTATCCCTGATGATGATATATATGTACATAAATTAGCGCTTTGCATGCTCTTTTCATTTAGTGCTCTGCGACGCTTTCGATTAGGCTAATGGCACAGTTTACAAAATCCGAAACTAAGTTTTGTTTGAGTTGCATCGCCATCCATCCGTCGTTATCCGACGCTCCTGTGAATTCGAATCTGTGGAACAGATTATCCCCCATCACGCCATATAGATTGAGTTGCAAACATAAACCGGATCAAAGCCAGACTACAAGAAAGTTTTCGCTTAATTAATAGTTTAGATTGATCGGTTTGCTTCCGTTCAGCAACGCGGATTCACAAATTAAAACGTCTGACGTAAGCAACGTATTTGATTATACGTTAAAAAAAAGGAAGAGTTTTAATTTTTTATGCGTCAAAGAAATATGTCCTTACATACAGCTCACATTGGCGAACGAAAATAACAGCGTCTCGCCAAAGCACAGTCAAAAAGCGGCCGCGTTAATTGCTTTTTAATAAAACAAAAATAAAACCCGCCGATGCAGCACCGCAAGTAAGGTTTAATGACACGGATTCCCCTATGGAATTCCCTCTATTACGCATTCGTTTGCGTATGTTCTTTGTCCCAAGAGATTTGATCTGCAACGCCAGCGTCACGTCGAGTCGGTCAATAACCGCACCCGTAAAATGCAACCAAACAATTTTCGCCTAAAATACGCGTGTTGAATTTTGTGTAAAAGTAAACGTGCTTTAAAGATCTATTTTCTTTTATGATTTATCATGCCTTTGTTTAATTTCTATGTCACTGAAATCGTTTGAAACGCTCGCTACCTCCGTGTCGGAATCAACTTTCGGCGAGACGTACTGCTAAGTAGCGGGCCTGGCTGGTAGCTCTTTGAAACTCAGGATTTTTGGGCACTTAAGGGGATGGAAACCTTCCAACTCTTGTCGTGGAATACCAAAAGTCTTATCTACCTTACACGCGTGAGAACGCCGGAATTCACGATGGCCAAATCGTCACTCCAGGTTTGCACCTCTTGTGTGAGTTTGACTTTCGCTTTGCGCACAGCTGTTTAATGATGCTCTGGGTTTGCACCTGTTGCACCATTAAACACCTGCCCGCAATGAACTCGGGATTCCGTTTTGAAATTGCCTGTTCGTTTAAATGCTGAAGGTAAAGATTTCTATTTTAAAAATAATAACAAGGTGTGACGGCTTGCGCCAAGCCACGCGATTGTCATCATGGTTTAGTTTTTTTTTATTTAACTTTGTTTTATTCAATCTGGACGTTGATGATAATGGATGATGACGTTGTTGATGTAATCCTGGTTTTCTCCGGCAAAATTAACTTTCACCTTTAAACATTTATTGCAACGAATTAATATTTTACACTAAGATTTCAATATTTTCGATCTACTGCTGTTACTGTCTTTCCAACTCTGATTATAATTAAAATCTGCCCATTCGATTCCGCATCGTCTTCGGCAGGTACATTCACTTGAAATTTGGCAGGTACATTCACTTGACTTTCGGCCTCCCTTTAACACACAAAGTCTGATTACTTTTTCTGCATTGAAATTTGTTTAATTATATTTGATTCGCTGTTTTTATTTTAGTTTGTTAAAAACACACGCGTCTTTTTACGCACCAAGACGTACGTAAATAACTCCGGAGCTTTTTAAGCTTCCTTCGTAAAACAACTTGTCACGTTAAGGAATTCGACGGGACGAGGGAGCAACGACGTATTTAGTGTTTGCTGTAAAAGACCCTCGTCGAATACGTGCCACGTGAAATTTGCGTTGTGTCACTCCGGAATTCTTTTGTAAATACGCTCGTTTTCAAACAATTCCGGACGCGCATTTACGTTTTAACAAATCCTATTGAACACACGTATTTTTGGTCAAATAGATAAATAAATAATTTTATTATTATTATTAATAATACTAATTACAAATTTGTTTGTTGAATATTTATGTTTTTAGTTAAACACGCTCACGTTGAATTTTACAACTGACCTCGTTTCAGTTTATTTGCTGGGATCGAATGCGAATGATACAATTATTTATTTATACATACATCCATCTACGTGCAGCATCATTCGTTTTCATTAACAACCCGTCATCGTACTAAGATGAAATGTCTCCCAGAAACGTGTATTACATCCTCAAAACATCCGTCATGCATAAAACTTGCGGCGCTCGTTGTTTTTGTACGAGGGGAAAGAAAGGTCGCCTGGGGAATTTATGAAGACGAAAAAAGAATTCGAAGGTTACCTATACATATACCAAGTCAAATATTCTTTTGCCATAAAAAAAGATGGTATACGATATTATGTATGTATACGAGCGACCTATAATATTACTAAACAGGGTAGACGTAGGAGTGAGTATCTGATGCTCTCCAGGCAATGAAAATTCAGGAACCCCCTGTACATTGTCTGTATAGGGTCTTCCAAAAATAGGCGGTCAAATTGCAAGTGCTTCATTTAAACAAACCAGCGCTAAATAATTCTTTTTTGTGACTGTAAGTGATTTATGGCCGTTTTCATAATCAGACTTTAAGGAAGCTTTAATTTGAACTTACTTTGCGAATAGGGAAACAAATATATTTTTTTAGGTTAAAGTAACTTTAAATTTAAAGTTCTATTATGAAATCGGTCCTAAGACCTGCGCTTTTTTTAAATATTTCATTAACTTTAATATACTTTCTGATACAGTACTTATTTTGTTATAAAATTTTGACACGTGTATGAGTCACCTTAATCAAGGAATTTTTAAGTAATTTTCGGAGTCATAAAATAACATTGGCGCTTAAACCCGTTGCTAAGCCGTCCCTTCATATTGTAGATTGAAATAAAATACTTTCGAATATTGTTTGATATTAATTTAGCGAACTGGTTCGGTTTTCTCAATCTTCCTCGAGCTGCTGACATTCTACACGTTTTTTTATTTATTGCAGAGGTCGAATCAAATCTTGTAGATTCAAGAAAAGTAGGGAAATCTGAAATGACCCGACTTTTGACGGGTTATTCAATATTAAAATAGTATTTCTGTATACGATTTATTTTCATATTCCATTTTTTTTTTCGTCGGTTATCTATCTTCCTCGCTTGCCTTTCATTCTTTCACTCCTTCTTTACATTTAATTTAGCTTAAATCACTTGCGTCACATCGCACAGAGGTTTCGTAATTGAATGTATGCCACGTGACCACGTTCTGCCTGGTAGTTAGGCAACCAACAACACACATGACCGACAGAATTGCGGGCGGGCAGCAAAACTTTTGTTGTAAATCTCTTTGATGACAAAAAAAAAAAAAACTGGAATTTGCTTTTGGTTTTTGTTCATTCACGTATTGCCGATCGCCTTTCGCTTTCTTTCTTTGTTTTTCATCTTCTCACGAGTAAAACGAAATGGACGTAAAAAATTGACGTCTCTCGTACCATCGTTTTTTTTTGTTTGTTTTTTGTTTGTCCTTTTGATGCGATCTTTTGTTTTCCTTCTTTTGTTTCTCGACGAAGAATAAAGCGCAGGGAGCATGTCTTTTCTTTGATACAGAACGCAACAAAGCAACGATTTTTGACAATTCTTTGAAAACCAATGATTTTGTTTGTTTTTCTCCATTCCTACCGTTTTACAGTCGATCGTCAAGTCCAAATTTATTTTATTCAATTATAACATTTTCAATTGACTGCTCTAAGGCACACCAGGAGTATTCCAATGTTAACGTGTGTTAATCTCATGCAATAACAAATGAAGGAGATGCCTTCAGGTTGAATTGCACAAATTAGGATCAAATTTAATCCTAAGTTAGAATCTGGCACACCTGATGATGTAAGTACGGCATAATATCTGTCACAATTTAACTTATTACACTTAAATTTAATCCTGGCTTAAATGTTTTATGCGACCCATCCTCCGTGTTAGTCAGTCGGATGGGGTTTTTATTTACAAATTAGAAGATGAAAACTATACTGTTCTTGCTTCCCTTCAAACATGTGGCGGACTTGCAGAACATTAGTAACAGTTTTAAATCTAATATGGTTTAATACTTCATTATTTATTATTTTATTTTCACAGTTGCAAAATGTTTTCTTCTGTAGACATAAATTGAGACTCTTTTGCACGTTTCTCTTTTTACTAAAGGAAAGATTAAATATTAATGCAATCGAGACAAGACACCCTGTCCAAAAACATCTCGAAAAATCACCGTTTAAGGAGACAACTCCCCTTCCGAAGGTGTTAACTGTAAAAGATGAAATGAGAGCCCCAAAGCAATTTAAATATAAAATTCTTCCGGCACATGCAAGCAGTATCGTAAAAAACGTTATGGGAAGGGTGGGAAACAATACAAAGGACTGAAAGAAAACTTCACCTGCTCAAACTTTTCGTTTTTCAAGTAGAAAACTGATGTGAGTTTACTGAACCAAATTAAATTCACAACGGCAAAACAGATTGTCAGCTCAACGGACATATTTTATAGCAAACTTCCTCCTCTTCCAAGTTTTCACTCTAATTTGCGAAGAAAAACCCTCATTTAGCCCTTCGGTGTCTTCAGAACAAGTACAAATTCTTCACGACTTCTCGTGTATAATTAATGCACGTCAGTCCCAATACCAATCCTGCACGGAAGAGTAAAAGATTCAAAATCGACTTTAGCAATACCTAACGCCTCATTTTCACTGTAAGAAGCAAGAAATATTAAACAGAACGCATCTGGTCGCAAAAAAAAAATGTGAGGTTATGTTGTATAATCGCCTGAGAAATACTGGCTTTCCGGCAGAATTCCATATTTTCCATATTTTTGAGGCTTTCCTGATCACTATTATAAGACACTTAATGAAAATAAATGCAATAAATCGATTTCTTTCGAACGCTAACCTGCGAACGTCAAAACAGTAACATAATGCTACCAACGTCCTAACCTGAAACTCCCGAACATGAAAAACGCAATTTCGCTCAAAATACAACCCCCAGGACTACTTTCTTGTTTAAATTATAATTAAAGCGACCTTTCCTAAGTTTACAAAGCCTTTGTTGTTTCTTTTACGCTTTAATAAATAATTTCCAGTTCCTCCGGAGGACCGATATGCTCCGCGGAAACAAGAGACGAACGGCCCATTCATTACCATTCATACGCCCCGGCGACCTTGCGACCTACATTTTTTTCCGAGAAAAATAGTAAATCGGCCCGTGACGTCACCACGGAATTCCCTTTCGTAGTAAGATTTTTGTAAGATTTCTTGAGGGCGGTTTCGACGGTTCCCCGACGAGCTCGAAGTTTGAAATTTCGCAGACGTATTACGGACGACCCCGGAAATGTCTAGGCGATAAAAAGTTCGACTTATTTCAAGCGGGGGGGCGAGAGGGGGCCGAAAATTCGGTCGTTTTTCAATTTTCGAAAAAATCATTCTCGGAATAATATAGCCGGATTTTTATCAATTAAATTAAACCGATTTGCAGATTTGAGAAATCATTTTTTGGTTATACGAAAGGCACTAATTAATACGAAGAGGGCGAGGAAGTAATTGTTTTAAGTTGCAAAATGAGTTTGGGGGTTGAAACTTGATGGACTCTTTATGAGCGATCATGGGCGCTGTAGTAGTGACAAGAAAACTGCTTTTATTTTACCCGGGGGGCTGAGAGGCCCCCAAAATATCGATTTTTTTTCAAACTTATAAGAGTATAATTTTTTTCAATTAAATTGAATTGATTTTTTTCGTTTTTCATTGGTCCTTTTGATGTTGTCTTTTGTTTCTCGCAGAATAAAGCGTAGTGAGCATGTTTTTTTCTTTGATAAAGAAAGCAACAAAGCAACAAGTTTTGACATTTCTTTAAAAACGAATGAACGTATTGTTTTGTTTATCTTCATTCTTACCGTTTTACAGTTTTTTTCCTTTTTTAGTTTTCGCTGTAAGTTAATTATGTTTATGGTAGACAAAGCGATTTGAATAAATTAAAGATGAAGAAAGAACTGATTTTTTTTTTTAAAGAAAAACGATAATAATGTCTGTTGCTCTTTATAACGATTTGAACATCAAAATGTAATAAACAAATAAATATTCCATACTTTCTGGTTTTGAATTTGCCGCCTGAATTTGGAGCAAAAATGGCGGCCGCGTTATAAATCCGATGATTCTAACTTCACAAAACAAAGGCGAATTATTTATTCCTTTCCATGTTTATTTTTTTAAATAAATTTTTTGTGGCCGTGACGATTTTAAAGAAAAAGTATTTTTCTTGGCTTTTTTTTTTGACTTTTACCGTTTTGGCTGTTCTAAGACCAATCTTAGAAGCATTTATTTAACTCACTGTAAGCAATCCCATAATTTTTATGGGTTAATAAATTCCTGCATTAAAAAAGCTCCTATTTAAGGAATTTCTGTGACTGTTTTCGTTCATAAAATATTCAACAAATTCATGCTTTTAAAGGAGAAATTAAAAAGCAACGCTCGAGGTTCTAATTAAAGGACGACTTTATTGTAACCACACCGGAGATGACGAATTGAGAAGAGGCTCGGCCCGACATAATTAAATTTTCGCCTAATTTAAAGAAGCCGAATTTTAATTACAGCGAAATTCATTAACTTGTTTACTGCGTTTTGAATTATTTGCACAGACTTTTTTCTTCTTCGTCTTCTTCTTCTTAGGCGCAGCTCGTTTCACGAACATCATTTCCAGGTGAGTTAATCTGCGACGTTCTTTCATCATCGTCTTTCACAGTTTTCCACAGCGTTCTTTTATTGCTTTGCTTGAAACGACCAGGTTTTTTTTAATTAAATAGTATGAATTAATTAGAATTTAATTGGGGACGAGTTGTCTGCTGCATTTTTTTTAGTTTCACCGTTTGTTCTCGCTGACGAATTAAATTAAACTTTTCGAACGAGCACTTTTGTTTATTTATTTATTTATTTATTTATTATTAAACTTTCAACTAATATCAGTGTCAAGTATGTGAATCCCAAAACACACACAAAGAGATAACTGCAAGGTGTTAATACGTATTAATTAATTTATTACGTGGTTTTTTATTTGCTTTCTAAAATTATTGTGTAATATTCTAACGAATTAATTATTACTTAAAAGAACTTGGACTTTTGATTATTAAACTTTCAACTGTATCAGTGACAAATATGTAAATCCCTAAACACACATAAAGAGATAAATGCAAATATTAAGTAATTTATTATATAAATCTTTATTTACTTCTTAAAATTATTGTGTTATACACGCGCCAAATTCGGATTATCCTGTCACCCCAAATGTCGCTCGCCTTTTCTCCCTGATACCACATTAGCATCCCCCTGGAGATTTTCCAGCTGTGTCGTAGTGAAACTTTTAAAGAAGTAAACATCCTGCGTCAACCTGCGTCATTCGTTCGTATCCAGCACGTGTTCCGCTTAAGTATTCGGCTTCGGCTGTTATTTGTTAAAAGTTTGCTTCTCCTTTACATGACAGACGGTTTACTTTCGGCTCATTAGCCTCCCACTTCAGGACAGCACAGCTTACGCGCGCGATTCTTTCACGAACTCATCAGGCTTTTATGAAGTAAACTTCGCTGGCGGACGAACGCCCTATGCATTTTGATCCGCTCATCCGAACCGTAATCTGCGTCGTCTTAAATTCGGATTTGCAAAGTTTTGGACGAGCTGCTGCATACGCCACAAATTGCAGCCAGCAGCTTAAGAAGAAAGACGCGGGGGGATTGTGAAGCTTCTCTTATTCGACGACCCTGTATCCGATCACAAAGCCATAAAAAAAGCAAAAGTGCTGTTCGGATTTGATTACTGAATTATTTTGGAGCTGTTGCATACTCCAGTTTAATTGCTTGAGTGCTTAATTAAGTGACTACCCTGTATTGATCGCAAAGTCATAAATACAGCAAAAGTGTAAACGCTTGGCGATCATGTCAAGGCGAGCGGGTGGATGAACCGGCCCGGCCGGCGGCGCGCGATTGGGGGCGTAGGTAGAACTTTCAAACAATCGAATGCAAAAATATATCTTTATACGATGATGATTAATTTAGTCTCTGGGGGGGGGGGGGGGATTGTGCCAGTCTGGCGGTTCCTTCCGGCCTCGTCGCAGTCAGGGTGGTCCTCCACTGTGCCCCGACGGAGCGGGTGGACGTGTCAAGTGGATGCACTTTGGCGTTGTTGCAGGAACTCGGTAATCTTGAGGTGTTCTCGCTACAGATTTGTTGACGGCGGCTTCTCGGGGTTGTAACGATGCCTCGGGGTTGCTGGGATGTCTTGATCTCCTCTGGCGGCGAGGCGGCGCGCGGCGATGGCAGGCTCTAGGTTCATCTCGTGGCGACGGAGTAGACGTTGAGTCCAGGGGCGACGCTGGCGACGACTGCAGACGATACGAATCGTTTTACGAATTAACTTCCGAGATTCTCTTCGGATTATTTATTGTAGGATTCCGCACTCCCGATTCTCCTGATGCACTCGATTTTTCTGCAATCTCACTTGCGTACAGTCATAAACGATTTATTTATTCGTGTTTGTTTGATTCGACGAGCCTCCACTTAGTTCATTTACAAAGGAAATCGAGTTGGTTCCGGAGCATCGGATCCAAATTTTTACGCTTCACAGAAGTTTAGTTTTGGAATGACACAGCTTATGAGCGATAAACTTATTTTTAGATGCGATTTACGTGCAAATGTAATTTATGGACGTCAGAAACGTCGGAGCCCCGAGAAAATAATTTCATGAAATGATCTAAAAACAAAACGATCCGAAAATCTCGAAATGCACGTACCACATGTAAGTAGGCAATTGGATTTTTGTTTCGTGTGCTTGAAGTGTTTACTACGGCAAGTCAAGAATGACCTTGGCGGTGTCACGAGGAGATTTCCGGTTTGTAGGGGCGTAGATAGAGTCATCCGCAGCTAAAATGTGCTAAACGACGAGAGAACATTTTCATAAAATGATCTAAAAAAAGAAAAGGAAATGCAAACCAATAAGTAAGTAGGCAATTGGGTTTTTTTTTCGTGTGCTTAAGGCGTTCACAATAACTATTGCCACAAAAGACTCCGCCAAGTCACGAATGGCCTTGACCGTGTCAGGCAATTGGATTTTTGTTTCGTGTGCTTGAATTGTTTACTCCGGCAAGTCAAGAACGACCTTGGCCGTGTCACGAGGAGATTTCCGGTTTGTAGGGGCGTAGATAGAGTCATCCGCAGCTAAAATGTGCTAAACGACGAGAGAACATTTTCATAAAATGATCTAAAAAAAGAAAAGGAAATGCAAACCAATAAGTAAGTAGGCAATTGGATTTTTTTTTCGTGTGCTTAAGGCGTTCACAATGACTATTGCCACGAGAGACTCCGCCAAGTCACGAATGGCCTTGACCGTGTCAGGCAATTGGATTTTTGTTTCGTGTGCTTGAACTGTTTACTCCGGCAAGTCAAGAACGTCCTTGGCCGTGTCACGAGGAGATTTCCGGTTTGTAGGGGCGTAGATAGAGTCATCCGCAGCTAAAATGTGCTAAACGACGAGAGAACATTTTCATAAAATGATCTAAAAAAAGAAAAGGAAATGCAAACCAATAAGTAAGTAGGCAATTGGATTTTTTTTTCGTGTGCTTAAGGCGTTCACAATAACTATTGCCACAAAAGACTCCGCCAAGTCACGAATGGCCTTGACCGTGTCAGGCAATTAGATTTTTGTTTCGTGTGCTTGAATTGTTTACTCCGGCAAGTCAAGAATGACCTTGGCCGTGTCACGAGGAGATTTCCGGTTTGTAGGGGCGTAGATAGAGTCATCCGCAGCTAAAGTGTGCGAAAAGACAAGAAAACAATTTCAGAAAATGATCTAACGAAAAAAAAGGAAATGCAAACCAATAAGTAAGTAGGCAATTGGATTTTTTTTTTCGTGTACTTAAGGTGTTCACAATAACTATTGGCACAAAAGGCTCCGCTAAGTCACGAATGGCCTTGATCGTGTCTCGAGAAGATTTCCGTTTTGTAATAAAATCCCGTAATAAAATTAGTTTTCCTTTCGTATTATTAGGGAAGAGAGCTACAAGACGAAGTTCTTTACTTTCTGTGGCTGCAAGAATCCCGAGTCAATTTCTTCTTAACGCTGACGTCGTCTTTCTTTCTTTCTGCGCGTCGACAGTTCTTAAGAAATCTTTTCTAAAAGAGACGAAACGTCGCGTCATCGGCAATAAGAAGAAGCCGACGCGGTACTCCTGAGGTCGAAAGGAAGAACAAGAAGACAACGGTCAAGATTATCTAAAAGAAAAAAATACGTCGACGCGGAATAAGATTCTCAGAAGGAGACGAGACGGCTGGGATAATTTCGACGAAACCAGAGTCCCAAAAAATTTTTAAGACCTCCCCAAACCCCATGTTTGAATGTACAGTCATCCGCAACTAAAATGTGCTCCAAGGCTCACAGAAATGTAATACTTAAGGTGCGCATGACTGTACATACCATTGAGTGTTTTCCGTAGTTCAACCGGAGTGATCTGGATACTGTATTTCTCTCAGTCTTGAATCACACTGAATCAGAGTTCTTCTCTCTCTCACTCTCTATTTCCAGTGCAAATACCTATCGGACGACTTATGGAAAACCCCCGTTATTAACAATAGTCAATATGTCACTTTGCTTTTAGAAAAAAAAAAAATATCAATCGATCATCAAGTTAAAAATAAACTTTTTTTTTATTTAGATCGTAAGTTATTGGAAGATACGTCACGAATTAGTTTACGATGATTTATTATGAAACTGTCGAGCAAGGACGCACACATTCCGAAAATCAATCGGCACCACCCACCACTTTATTAATTTTTGTTTTGGTTTAATGAGCCCATCGATTATTTACGATCGATCGAAGATTAAATGCACGCTCATAAATTAGGAGCACAAAAAAGAAAAAAATTATTTTGCACCTGTGCAACTCACCTGTACTGATCAGATTTTGGTGAGGTTGATTCACTACGATTAGAAGGTTCACTTATTTTAAAATCGACAATTTATAGTCCTGATAAACTTTCTAAAGCTCTTCCTTAACAAGATTCTTTTCTGATCTAATACGCACCTTTTAAAATATTACAATAATATAATATAATATTTATTTACTGACACTTATCAATATGGATATGGACATTGTCATACAAACATAGTAAAATAATAGAAGAATATAAATATAAATATATTTCGCCTAATTCTAGCTTTTATGTTAACACAAGGAGAGAGCTTGAAAGTCGAAAGTTTGGTGTTTTATTAATAAATGCATTCCATACAGGGTGTTACCATTCTTGTGCCGTTCGTCAACCCTGTAGGTGCTCTAAATAATGTAATAATAGTCATTCTTGCTCGCTTGTATTGTCAGCGATTATTAATTAGATTTTCGAGAGGCGCTTATTCTCTTCCTTCCCTTCACGACTGCAACTCGAAACAGAGTACATTTGCAAGAAGCAAAGCGCATTGCTTTAAAAGCGTTTCAAATTAGATTCGCTCTTTTACCATTATTTCGAGCCAGTTAGGGGAAATGAGAGCGGAATAAAATACTCCCAGCCGATTTGAATTTGCATGTAATAAAAGCAGTTTCGCGTTTCGAAGTAATGCGGAATGAGTTGAAAAATAGACGCAGCAGGTAAGTAATTGAAGAATAAAAGCACACTTTTGCAACAAAAAAAAAGAAACTAAACGGTTTTCCCTGTCCTTATAAAATCTAACGAGATTCTTTTCAATTAAAGCCCGCGTAAGGTGCAACGTTTATTGTTATTGCAATTCGCTAATTGCTTTTTATAATAACAAGGCATTGTAATGGCATCGGAATTAACGAGCGTACCAAATATAATTGAATTAAGGAAACTAAAATTGAGCTAATTAAAAACTGTTGCCACAGGAACGCAGGGATTAATTGGATTTTGCAATTGTTCGTGCAAACTAAAATCGTAATTAAATTCATGATTTCTTTTTTTTTTTTAAAGTCATGTGTTACCTGTAACGTAGATATTACACAAACGAAATTTATTTCAGTTTATTGTTTGCCTGAGTCTTCGATTACTTTTTTGAACTGCACCAGTTTATCCAGATGAGATCGCATACTTATTTCGGTTTATTTAACTAGAATAATCTATTCAAGAAGTCTTCATTGACTTCATTCATTCTGAATCTACAAAGGTAACCAAAATCGAACTTCAAAAAGTTGAGGACCAAATAGCTGTTTTGATACTGAATTCTTTGTGAAAGTCGCAAAAATGTTGTGCATGACGAACTGGGAAAATCTACAATGCTACTGCATCATGTGGAATACGCCAAAAAGAAACGCTCAAAGACCAGTTGACAAATTCTTTGGATTGTCACCTCTTCACTCATTGGATTCTCCTTTGGATTGTCACTTTTTCATTGCACCTCTCAAATAATGTATGATGCACACAGGAAAATGTGCAATGCTATTGCATCATGTGGAATACGCCGAAAAGAAACGCTCAAAAATCTCTTGACAAATAATTTATGTCCGTCCTTTGGATAGTCACTTCTTTAATCATTGGATTGTCCTTTGGGCTGTCACTTCTTTAATCATTGGATTGTCCTTTGGATTGTCACTTCTTCATTGCACCTCTCAAATAAATTGGAGATAACTTGGCAAGCTCGCGACGATACAAACAAAAAAGGAGGTTGCCCAAAAAAAGTGCAAGAGACTCTTAAAAAGCAATTAGGTCTGTTTGTGACGTATCGACACCTACAAATGTTTTGGTATTGAATTCCTTGTAGTTGTAGAAACCACAATGATTTTATGTATGTTGCATACAGGAAAATGTGCAATGCTATTGCGTCATGTGGAATACGCCGAAAAGAAACGCTCAAAGATCTCTTGACAAATAATTTATGTCCGTCATTTGGATAGTCACTTCTTTAATCATTGGATTGTCATTTGGACTGTCACTTCTTTAATCATTGGATTGTCCTTTGGATTGTCACTTCTTCATTGCACCTCTCAAATAAATTGGAGATAACTTGGCAAGCTCGCGATGATACAAACAAAAACGAGGTTGCCCAAAAAAAGCACAAGAGACTCTTAAAAAGCAATTAGGTTTGTTTGTGACGTATCGACACCTACAAATGTATTGATAATGAATTCCTTGTAGTTGTAGAAACCACAATGATTTTATGTATGTTGCACACAGGAAAACGTGCAATGCTATTGCGTCATGTGGAATACGCCGAAAAGAAACGCTCAAAAATCTCTTGACAAATAATTTATGTCCGTCATTTGGATAGTCACTTCTTTAATCATTGGATTGTCATTTGGACTGTCACTTCTTTAATCATTGGACTGTCCTTTGGATTGTCACTTCTTCATTGCACCTCTCAAATAAATTGGAGATAACTTGGCAAGCTCGTGATGATGCAAACAAAAACGAGGTTGCCCAAAAGAAGCGCAAGAGGCTCTTAAAAAGCAATTAGGTCTGTTTGTGACGTATCGACACCTACAAATGTATTGATAATGAATTCCTTGTAGTTGTAGAAACCACAATAATTTTATGTATGTTGCACACAGGAAAACGTGCAATGCTATTGCGTCATGTGGAATACGCCGAAAAGAAACGCTCAAAAATCTCTTGACAAATAATTTATGTCCGTCGTTTGGATAGTCACTTCTTTAATCATTGGATTGTCATTTGGACTGTCACTTCTTTAATCATTGGATTGTCCTTTGGATTGTCACTTCTTCATTGCACCTCTCAAATAAATTGGAGATAACTTGGCAAGCTCGCGACGATACAAACAAAAAAGGAGGTTGCCCAAAAAAAGTGCAAGAGACTCTTAAAAAGCAATTAGGTCTGTTTGTGACGTTTCGACACCTACAAATGTTTTGATATTGAATTCCTTGTAGTTGTAGAAACCACAATGATTTTATGTATGTTGCACACAGGAAAATGTGCAATGCTATTGCGTCATGTGGAGTACGCCGAAAAGAAACGCTCAAAAATCTCTTGACAAATAATTTATGTCCGTCCTTTGGATGGTCACTTCTTTAATCATTGGATTGTCCTTTGGATTGTTACTTCTTCACTGCACCTCTCAAATAAATTGGAGATAACTTGGCAAGCTCGCGACGATGCAAACGAAAACGAGGTTGCCCAAAAGAAGCGCAAGAGGCTCTTAAAAAGCAATTAGGTCTGTTTGTGACGTATCGACACCTACAAATGTTTTGATATTGAATTCCTTGTAGTTGTAGAAACCACAATGATTTTATGTATGTTGCATACAGGAAAATGTGCAATGCTATTGCGTCATGTGGAATACGCCGAAAAGAAACGCTCAAAAATCTCTTGACAAATAATTTATGTCCGTCGTTTGGATAGTCACTTCTTTAATCATTGGATTGTCATTTGGACTGTCACTTCTTTAATCATTGGATTGTCCTTTGGATTGTCACTTCTTCATTGCACCTCTCAAATAAATTGGAGATAACTTGGCAAGCTCGCGACGATACAAACAAAAAAGGAGGTTGCCCAAAAAAAGTGCAAGAGACTCTTAAAAAGCAATTAGGTCTGTTTGTGACGTATCGACACCTACAAATGTTTTGATATTGAATTCCTTGTAGTTGTAGAAACCACAATGATTTTATGTATGTTGCATACAGGAAAATGTGCAATGCTATTGCGTCATGTGGAATACGCCGAAAAGAAACGCTCAAAAATCTCTTGACAAGTAATTTATGCCCGTCCTTTGGATAGTCACTTCTTTAATCATTGGATTGTCATTTGGACTGTCACTTCTTTAATCATTGGATTGTCCTTTGGATTGTCACTTCTTCATTGCACCTCTCAAATAAATTGGAGATAACTTGGCAAGCTCGCGACGATGCAAACGAAAACGAGGTTGCCCAAAAGAAGCGCAAGAGGCATTTAAAAATCAATTAGGCCTGTTTGCGGATATGCCAAAACGGCAAACAGGAACTAAAAATGATGGAGAAACACTTCCCTTTTTTTGGGGGGAGTGCAGAAAAGTCTGATGCAGGAGTTCTTTGGATTCCACTCCGCTCCTCAACACTTAATCAGACTTTTCTGCAACATGAAAATGCACCACTCTGTATATTGTAGATGGTATAATAAATAAAAATCGTTAATTTGTCTACTGCTGCGAAGGTAAGCGATGACGAACGATGGGGGCAAGGCGAAATTATGGAATTTTACGCCTGGATTAGAAACTGCGGCATCATTCTGACACAGAACATTTTTTTTTTTGGCGGGCGATCATTTCTTTTATTTGCTGTGGTCATTAAAAAAAAAGCTGCCGGGCCAGAAGTATTTGCTAATTTTGAATCAACGCAGCCCAATTAACCCGCTCACGTAATAAAATAACTCTAATATGTACACCGAAAAAAAAAAGATTTGTGTGTTATTTAAATATTACTCCTGCAATTTATAACGTGTGAGCAGCCAAGTTACAAAGCGAGCGAATATGATTTTCTATCATTGGCAGCATTGCTTAATCCTGCTTAATCGTGGAAAACGATCGCCCTGTGAACAGCGGCTTGTATTCTACACACTCTTCTTTTTTATTTATTTTATTAATTCTACCTTATTTTACTGTTTGATACATAATCTGTTAATCGCTGGGTTAGGCAATCGATCGTGTAAGATGTGTTGCCTACATCACAGGTCGCTTAGATTTTCAAAAGCTCACCCTGTACTAGGGCGCTCAACTTAAATGATACTCATGCGTGTGAACCACTCCATTAAGAACATTCAGCGTAAGGGCTACGAAACTGTCAAATGGTATCATTTATGGTGAGCATCGTTGTACATTATATGCATATTTCGAGTTCGTTGTAGCTATGAAAAAAGAAACAAAAAAATAATTCGTTGCAACGCCTTCGAAATTAATCGCCGCCCGGAAACATTCCGGTGCAGTGAATTCTTCTCTTCTTGGTTTCGGTTCGATTTTAATTTTATGTAGCGATTTAACACATTTAATTTTATTATGTATAATTAGTGCGTAATGATATTCCAGTCACTGAAACGCAGAACTCGACGCGCGGGTTACGAAACCGGAACGCGAGCATCGCAGGTGCTTCCGCGAACTCAGGCTTGTCTCAGTGACCGCGTTAAAGCAAGCAAATTTTATAATTATTACAAATTGCCCAAGCCGAATTTGGAACTTCAATCGTTAGTTTGATTTATATCAAGTGTCGGCGATGCGCCGCGCTGTTTCCACCCCTGATGGACGTCGTGGTCGTTACCCTGGACTTTTAATCACGTCGCCATTGACTTCAACTTCTGTCGTTGCGAGTTTATCCATCTTCAATATTATGTCAGTTTTTCGGAGGAACACGGAAAGCCGAATTAAATCAACTATTTACTTCGTACAGGCTTGCTCGTTTAAATCGTCACGTGCGCTTTAAAGACGTTCACCTCGATCGGTGCTGATCCGATTACACGTTTCCGCCGCTTAATGGAATCCGGAAGCTCTCGCATTAAATTCGCCTTTATTAAGAAAGTGCAGTAGCCTCTTAATCCTAGAACGTAATCACGTAATCCGTGTTGAGAGTGCAGGGCGAAATAAAAGGAACTCTCCTAATTCCGTTCCTTGTCTGCATCGGTGTACTAACTGTTATCTTGTGGTTCGAAGGACCAACCAGCGCCCCAACAGACGTTGCGAGCCAAAGAAAAAAAATAAGCGTGTAGTAATCCTTGAACGTAATCACGTAATCACGTAATCCATGATGATAATGCAATTATTTAGTTATTTAGAATTAAAAAAAAATCGAAGAATCCAAACAAACCCTCAAATACCCTCGAGATTTTTTTCTTTACAAAGAAATGATGTACTTGTAACAATGATTTCAAGCAATTACTTTATAAATCACGTCATCTACATGAATAAATGAATGTTCCGGAGAACGGTCACCTGGGAATTAGAAAAAAAAAACAATGGGATTCACAAATATAAAGAAGCCTCCAAACACATTCGTGATTTTTTTTTTTTTAATAAGACACGGCGTAACTAATCATTTTAATCGATTATTTTATAAATCACGTGACCTACTTGAATAAATGAAGATCCCGTAAGATGGTTACTTACGAATTAAAAAAAAAAAAAACTGTACGATTCAAGAATAGAAACAAGCCCCCGAACACGCTCGAGATTTTTTTTTCATTTATAAAGAAACGGCGTAACTACGATTTTAGTCGATTATTTTATAAACCACGTGACTGACATAAATAAATGAAGATCCTGTAGGACGGTTACTTAGGAATTAAAAAAAAACGATGCGATTCAAGAATAGAGAGAAACTCCCGAACACATTCAAGATTTTTCCGCAAAAAAAAATTGCTGCAACCACGATTTTTGTCGATTATTTTATGAATCACGTGACCTACATGACTTAATAAAGACCTTGCGGGACGTTTGCTTAAGAATTTGAAAGAGAGACACCATGCGATTCAAGAATAGAAAGAAACCCTCAAGCGCACTCGGGATTTTTTTTTGTTTTGCAAAGAAACGGCGTAACTGCGATTTTAGTCGATTAATTTATAAACCACGTGACTTACATAAATAAATGAAGATCCTGTAGGACGGTTACTTAGGAATTAAAAAAAAAAACTCTGCGATTCAAGAATAGAAAGAAGCCCCCGAACACATTTAAGATTTTTCCGCAAGAAAATTGCTGCAACTACGATTTTTGTCGATTATTTTATGAATCACGTGACCTACATGACTTAATAAAGACCTTGCGGGACGTTTGCTTAAGAATTTGAAAGAGACACCATGCGATTCAAGAACAGAAAGGAACCCTCAAACGCACTCGGGATTTTTTTTTGTGTTTGCAAAAAAACGGCGTAACTGCGATTTTAGTTGATTATTTCACAAATCACGTGACCTAATGAATAAATGAAGATCCCGTAAGACGGTCACTTAGGAATTAAAAAAAAAAAAACTATGCGATTCAAGAATAGAAAGAAGCTCCCGAACACATTCAAGATTTTTCCGCAAAAAAAATTCTGCAACTACGATTTTTGTCGATTATTTTATGAATCACTTGACCTACATGACTTAATAAAGACCTTGCGAGGCGTTTGCTTAAGAATTTGAAAAAGACACACCATGCGATTCAAGGACAGAAAGAAACCCTCAAACGCACACGGGATTTTTTTTTGTTTTGCAAAGAAACGGTGTAACTGCGATTTTAGTCGATTATTTTATAAACCACGTGACTTACATAAATAAATGAAGATCCTGCAGGACGCTTACTTAGGACTTAAAAAAAAACTATGCGATTCAAGAATAGAGAGAAGCTCCCGAACACATTCAAGATTTTTTCGCAAAAAAAATTGCTGCAACTGCGATTTTCGTCGATTATTTTATGAATCACGTGACCTACATAACTTAATAAAGACCTTGCGGGACGTTTGCTTAAGAATTTGAAAGAGACACACCATGCGATTCAAGAATAGAAAAAAAAACCCTCAAACGCACTCGGGATTTTTTTTTGTTTTGCAAAGAAACGGCGCGTGATTACGATTTTGGTCGATTATTTTATAAGTCACGTGACATGATTAAACGAAGATCCTGTAGGACGGTTACTTAGGGATTAAAGGGAATTATGCAATTCAAGAATCGAAAGAAGCCCTTCAACACACTCACACAGAATGTTTTACAAAGAAATGGTCTAAACACGCCCCTGAAGCCGAAAGCTCCCCCCCCCCTCCCTCTCACCCCTCCGACAACACACTCACACCCTGTAGAACAGTTATTTAGGAATGAAAATTTGAACTACGAATAACAAGAATGCAAATCAAAATTCCTTCATCCCCCTTTTTTTTCCTTTTCTGACGTTCTTTGTTTCCTTCTTTTCTTTCTTCTCTTTTTCGCTTCTTTCTTTTTTCTCTCTGTGATATATTTTTTTAGGAGTTAGTACATTTTAAGTTAGTTTAGCTCGTCTAGTAGTTTCTTTTATTTATTGAAACGAAAGAAACTTTCCTGATTCAGTTTCTTTTGGAGGACTTCCCCTGCAACGTTTACCTTACGGTTCGAAGGACCACCGCGAGCCAATCGACATAGTTATAAAAGTTTTGCGTCCTTCGACACAGATTGTCACAATTTGACTTGTCTAATCACCTTGCTTTTATGATGCACTTGGGACCAATAAATTATAAAATGAAAATTGAAAAAAATTAAAAATTACCAAAAAATGGCATGGTATTTTCCGGTCGATGGTAAAAGAATCCATCCACAATTTTTAACTTTTGCAAAACCCGGGAGTAAAACTCTCAATTTCTAAGCAATGATGAAATTGGTAGAGCGCGAATAATTGAAACAAATAAAAAAAAAATGCTTTCAAAGCAGCTCGACTTCGATGGCGGAGGAAATCTTTTAGCCCCACGTTGGGCGCCGATTCTCAACGCTGCATAAATACATCATCGGTGATAATTGGCGCCCAACGTGGGGCTAGAAGGTTTCCTCCGCCGTCGAAGCCGAAGCCACCCGAGGGCTATTTTTTATTTGCTTTCCTTAATTAAAATTGAACGAGAAACGAAGAAAAATGAAAGCGATGGAAAATGTGATTTGATGCGTAAATGAATTGGAAAGAATACAAACAGGAATGGACCAAAGAACAAAATTTTAATCAACAGTTTAAAATAATTTATAATTATGTGTATAATTAGTGTAGGAAATCGTTCCAACGATTTTTTTTAATGAAGAAAGAATTGGGAATCGTTCCAACGATTTTTCGAATTAAAAAAAAAATTGTGCCTAGACCACGATGACATGATTGGCGGCCGTCCAATTAAATCCGGATATGACAATCAACTGGATTTCGTTCAAAATGGAAATTTACGGTTCCGGTTCGTAGAATCGCGCGAATGTAATGACCTCAAAACTGATTTTCGGTTCTGGAGGATTTGTTTGTCTGCGTGGAAGTTTTTTTTTTCTTTTAAAGTATCGTAATTCTTAACTCGACGTGCGACTGACAAAATGACGGGACTATCCTTCCAACAGCTTTCCATGCGAACGTAAAGCTCGTATAATTTTCTCAAAGTGTTCCGCTTGGGAATTCGGTCGCTGATGTGCTCGTTTTATTACCACCTGGTTTTCCCCCCGTTTCGTTTTGAACAAGTTAAGCACGAGAATCAATTCAATCGAAAACACTTCCACGTCCCTAACCTACACGTTTGCAAAACAAAAAAAAAATTATTACAGTGAATATGTTTTTGTTTCACATACCATATGTTTCATTGTGACCTGAAAACGTAGAGCTTCAGCGCTTGCGCACTTAAGCTAACCCAACTCTTTTTTAATGAGTTAATTCCTCTCTCGTCTCAGCTTCTCTCTCGTCTTAGCCATTTTCTTTAACGAATTTTTAAATTAAAAATTTGCATTGTTTCTAACTACGCGCATTAAATTAATTCGTCGGAATGTATTATGTCTTGTAAGTTCTGCTTAAGCTTCGTTACGATTTAAAATCACGGGCTTGCAACTCGAGCTGCTGGAGACCAACAAATTAGACACGCCGTTCGTGCTCGCGTTTAATAATTCACGGCTTGATTCTGGCTTGAAGCCACTGCTGATGGACAAGAGGGACAAATTTGTGGTGGGTGTGACGTATGTGCAGAGAAGAAGAGACTCGACGTGAGTCGGCGTGAAACATCTAAATGATCTCTCAATTAAGAGTAGAACTTGGCAAATCATTTTAGCCAAGTGTTAAACATAATTTAATTTTCTGATTCGTTATTATTTTTGAATTAGTGCAAATTAATTTTTTTTTTCCTCTCTCTGAAACGTGAGCAGGTATTTCGAAATAATCGAAGCCAAAATTTATAGATACTCAAAAGTGATTAAAATTCCTGGTCCCACCCTATTTTCGATTCGAGATTCGCACGATGTGAAGATCACACAAAATTGTACAAATCGTAAAAGAATCGAGACGTCGCGTCGCGTCGTTTTTGTCAGCGGATTTTTTTCTCTTCCGTTTATATGTAGGGCCCCCTTAAAACACGAGCCGAGTTCGCAGGAAGCACAAACTTCTCACGCTAATAAAGTGAAAAGGCCTGTAGACGGTGACAGACGACAAATTTCTTTCGAACGACAATTTAAGAGAGAGAGAGAAAAAAAAACAAATTGATCCTGAAGGTTTTAAGAGGTCCACCAGAGTGAAACAGTTTTTTCTTCTTTTGTATACACGGTCATTGAAGCTTACGGTACTTTATTGGAAAAGACCCCCGCCTGCCCTCCCCCCGATTGGAGCAGGCGGAAAGTGAGACTTTGGAAAAATCACCTAACTTTAAACGAACGAGAAGATAACTTTAAGCTTCGCTTACTCTTGGAACGACATTATTTCTAAACGAAAGCTTTAACTTTCTTTTTCTGTTTCGAACAAGGGATTAGAGTGTTGTATTATAAAATAGTGCGCACTCATAGTATCTCCGTCTCGTTTTAACCTCACGTAATAAAACGAGCTGGAATTACTCTGAGTGCGCGTTTGCAATCGCTGCACCTAATTGCAAGTGAAGAACGTGATTTAATCCTCGAGAAGCAATTTAGGACGACCTGGTTTCCCCGAGCAAGACATTAAAACGAATTCGAATCCATGAAGGAGAAAATGATGGATCGCAAGAGTTTTATTGAACTTATCAGTGTCATCACGGATTCCAGGATGTATGTATGTACGTAAACGAGCAGCTAATGTAAACAGTATCGAACCTAAAACGGTTCCTTTGAGTAAACCGAAGCATTAACTCACATTTACGATTTTGATATTGTTTACGTTAACGCATGTTTAATTTAATGTGTCAGTCAAAATAAAACTTCCACCAGAACACGAAAAACCACGTCAATCTATTACATTTCCTTTTTTTAAATTAAATTGAATTAAATCCTTCTTCTGACTTCAGATTATTTTTAAATAATCAAACAAAAATTATTGTATTTGTGGAATAGAAACAAGAAGTCGGAGAAAGAAACAAAATACGATCGGGACACATACGCTTCGTGAATCGAAACGTTGCTGATCGATACGCAAAACAAAAGCACAAAGAAACAACACAAAAGAAAAACAAAAGAGAAAAACAAACAGGAAAGTCAAAAAAATATGCTTAAAAAAATGTTTAAGTGAGGAGTGAGGAGAACACAAAAGAAAAACAAAAGAAAAAAAAACAAACAGGAAAGTCAAAAAATCTTGCTTTAAAAAAATGTTTAAGTGAGGATGGAAACAAAATACGATCAGGAAACAAAGATAATCGAGGACTTCATGAATCGGAACTGTTGCTGATCGATGCACAAAACAAAAGCGCAAAGAAACAACACAAAAGAAAAACAAAAGAGAAAAGCAAACAGGAAAGACAAAAAATCTTGCTTTAAAAAAATGTTTAAGTGAGGATGGAAACAAAATACGATCAGGAAACAAACGATAATCGAGGACTTCATGAATCGGAACTGTTGCTGATCGATGCGCAAAACAAAAGCGCAAAGAAACAACACAAAAGAAAAACAAAAGAGAAAAACAAACAGGAAAGACAAAAAATTTTGCTTAAAAAAATGTTTAAGTGAGGATAGGAACAAAATACGATCAGGAAACAAACGATAATCGAGGACTTCGTGAATCGGAACTGTTGCTGATCAATGTGCAAAACAAAAGCGCAAAGAAACAACACAAAAAAAACAAAAGAGAAAGGCAAACAGGAAAGTCAAAATATTACGCTTTAAAAAAATGTTTAAGTGAGGATGGAAACAAAATACGATCAGGAAACAAACGATAATTGAGGACTTCATGAATCGGAACTGTTGCTGATCGATGCGCAAAACAAAAGCACAAAGAAACAACACAAAAAAAACAAAAGAGAAAGGCAAACAGGAGAGTCAAAAAAATTGTGCTTTAAAAAATATTTAAGTGAGGATGGGAACAAAATACGATCAGGAAACAAACGACTATCGAGGTCTTTATGAATCGGAACTGTTACACAAAACAAAAGCGCAAAGAAACAACAAAAAAACAAACAAAAAAAACAACAAACAGGAAAGTCAAAAAATGATGATTTCAAAAAAATGTTTAACAGTCGGGGATGGAAACAAACGATATCTAATAATTAAAAGATAGTTTCAAGAAACAAATGCGCAGCAATAAAAAAATTAAATAAAACAAAAGATGGAAGCGTCGGGTCAGAACGGTTTGAAAATCTCAAGGAAAGGTAAAATTTGATTAAAAATCGGCTAAGAAAACCAACGGCCGATAATAAATAAATAAATAGAAAAGTGTCATGAAACAAATGATAAATAGGAAACGAACAAATGACTGGAAAGGCAGGAAGCGGAAGCGCCATATTAAACGCGCAGAATATCAGAACTTCAAAAAAAATAACAATTGAAACTAATTGGCTTGCGATAAATTGGCAAAATTTAAAAAAAAAGAAAACAGAAACAAAAGACGGCTAAGATCGGCTAAGCAAACGACCAAGGACAAAAGAGACTGAGATTTCAGAACTAAAAGAAAATTAACAATCGGGGCGAATCGGACTGCAATAAATTAGCAAATTAAAAAGAAAAAGAAGACGATCGCCTAAGAAAAAGAGCGACCGATATAAACAAGTGATAAACAGGAAACGAACAAATGACTGAGAAAGCAAAAGAAGGGAGCTTGATTTAAAAAAAAAATTGCATTGTGAAAAACAAAAGATCGGCAATGTAAGAAAAACAACGACCGAGGAGAAAAGGAACTGTCGGAAAACAAATGACTAACAGAAAACGAAGTCAGACAGTAAATCTATTTCAGAATTTCAAATAACCAAAATAAATTAAACTGCGATCAATTGACAAATTCAAAATTAGAAAAAAAAAACAAAAGAAAAACGAAGAATAATCGATAGGAAGCAAACGATAAATAGAAAACGAACAAATGACGGGAAAGCAGAATATTTCAAAAGAAAACAAAAAATCATCGCAACGAACCGGATTGCGATAAGTTGGCAAAATTAAAAAATTAAAAAAGAAAACGTCGAATAATCGATGAACAAAAGACAGTGGAGAAATAAATGATGAATAGGAAACGAAGGGAGAAAAATTGTTAAGAAAATCGAAGAAAGCAAAGAGAAAGTGACAAATTAAAACGATTTCAAAATATCAACAAAAATAAATCGAAGTCGGGACCTAATACCTGCGCGAAATTAAAAAAAACAAAACAAAAGACGATCTGCCAAGGAAACAACGGCAGATAAAGGAAACAAGAGATACTCAGGCAACAAGTGATAAACTGGAAACGAACAAATAAATGCACCAGATTAAGGGAAATCCAAAAAAAAAAATCAAACCATTACAAAAAATCTATCCATGAAAGGCAATAGAAAATTGTTCTTCAAAAATATGGTGAAAATTGTTGGTTATGAGAGACGACGAAGCGCGAGAATATATTGAATTTCTTTTCCTTGTCGTTTTCTTGAATGGAATTTTGATCCAAACGGACATTTTTGTTTCCAATTTTTTTGGAGCATCTGGACGCTTCATCTTTCTTTTAAGAATCGTGATGATCTGAAAAGTTGAGAAACAAAGAAAGTTCGAAACAAATTGACGAATCGTCGATTAAAAAAAAAAATTAATACAAAACATAAAACTGAAAAATTAAAAAAAACTTCTTGAAAAATGAAACCTCAACTGAAATCAAATCCGTCAATCCTATTGTCAATTCAAGCAACAAACGATCGGCTCTAAGCAAGACAAAGACGAGTATTGTGTAACAAGAAATGAAAGAAAATCGGGGAAAAGAGTTATAAACAGGAAACAAATGAAATGATTCAGAAATTAATGAAGATGTCAGATAAAGAAGAAGATTCGAATAAAAAAAATGGAGCTTCGTCAGGAGGAAGCTATAAATCTATAGCGAAACGTTGAGTGTGTTCCCTTCATTTTTCTGTCCGGTTTGAGATTAAAAAAAACTTTGTACTTACAATTTTCATCGGACAAGAATAAACTTCAAAAAAAAATAAATTTGACTACCCCCTATTAAGCAGAAAGCTTTGAATTTCTGTCGCTTGATTCCCTCGAAAAAAAAAGAAAAAGAAAATAAACATTCCCGCCCGCACATCCAGAAGGTCCATAAATCAAAAAGCAAATAAACGAACCACACCTTCGATCTCCTTCTTATTTATTTGCAGAGCCGGGGCAGGTAGATGCGGCGTGCCGACGACTTTTATGCGACGCGTTCGGAAACAACTTCGTATTTTTGTTTGGAATTTTTATGGGCCCGTAAACTGTCAAAATATTACGCGGCGCGTTTATTTTGCTTATTTATAAACGCGCCCGGGAAGGCGAGTCCACATTTCTTATTAAGCCGAAAGGAGGCGATCGCCGATCAGATTCTTTGTTTGTTTCTTGTTCGCTTGTTGGTTTTGTTAAAAGGCTGTTTTCATTTGTGTGCGTACAGTGCGAGCAAAAATGATTGCAACTTTAGCTGCGTTCGTGAGTTTTTCAACTCTGCTAACTCTATTTACTCCTTCCACGCTTCTGTCTCACTTTCACTTGTATCAAGAATGAGAACAAAAGAGTAAATAGGGTGAATTGAGTTGAATAAACGAACGCAGCTTTTGTTAACTCATACGCTGTGATCAAAAATGATTGAATCATCTGCAAAGATTTTTTGTTGTGTGCAGAAATTGCTTCCTTACAGATAATAAATTACTGTTGGAGCTGTTGAAAGGATGATAATAATATTTCTATGCGTGGTACTTAACTAAGAGCTCCAACTTCACGTGTGTCAATCTTTTTGGCTCGCGCTGTATGCAACTTTAGCTGCGTTCGTGAGTTTTTCAACTCTGCTCACTCTGTTTACTCCTTCCACGCTTCTGTCTCACTTTCACTTGTATCAAGAACGAGAACAAAAGAGTAAATAGGGTGAATGGAGTTGAATAAACGAACGCAGCTTTTGTTAACTCATACGCTGTGATCAAAAATGATTGAATCATCTGCAAAGATTTTTTGTTGTGTGCAGAAATTTTCCTTACAGATAATAAATTACTGTTGGAGCTGTTGAAAGGATGATAATAATATTTCTACGCGTGGTACTTAACTAAGAGCTCCAACTTCACGTGTGTCAATCTTTTTGGCTCGCGCTGTATTATTCACCTCGCGTACACTTTAAATAAATTAACAAGCGCGTTTATTTTTTTCTTTTCAGAGTAAACTATTTCAGTATTTTACATTCCGCTTTCATTTCTTCTAGAATTACACGGTGGGGGGTGGGAGGGGACAGCGGTAAAAATAAAGAAAAACGCGAAGAACGTAATTCGCGGAATTGCCGCCGTTTTGTTATATCTACCTACGTCGTGAAATAATGGTTTTATAGCCCCCCCACAACCGACACAAAGCAGATTTAATTTCTTTTTCCTTTGAATGAAACTTTTACGAGATAAACGCACATAAAAGTAGGATATATTATAGGCGGTTTACGCACGAAAGAAAACACTCGATAAACCATTAAATCAGCGACCCTCAAACATTTTTCCTCCAAAGCCAACGCCGCCGGGCTAATATAAAATATGAAAGGAAAAAAAATCGAAATCACAATTTAAATTGTTTTCTTTTTCCTTTTGCTTGGCGATGAAGCCAACGGGGGCGAACTAATATCGCTTGCTCGTTTTATATTTCCATAATAAAGGAACCTGATGTTTGCGAAGAAGAAGCGATTCGTCCTCGGAGGCTTTCACAATAAAATCGACGATTGAAAAATGTCATGCATGAGCAAGCAAACAATCACGGAACCGGATCGTAAGCAAACAACCCCAAAAAATTAAATTATTTGCGTCGACGTTTGACTTCCTTCGAGGCTATCCGCTTTCTCTCGTTTTGAAAACGAAAACAGTTCCTGTTGTTTGCTTCAACTTCTTATTTGAAAAGTGAAAAGTCTAAATTTTCCATTAAATTCGAGGGTTCGGAGTCAATTTCCCATTTAATCCTACATGGAAATCTACCGTTCAAATATGTAGGTATGGTTGCATAACTAATAGGCTTCAAGAATTAATTATTAATTATAATTATTTTTGCGATTAAGAATCTGGAAACAATTACATCAACGTCTTGGCAAAGTTATAATTAAGATAAAAAATCAAGGAGTAACTTATTTTTATTTCAGTTTTTCTTCTTCTTTAATTAATCTTTATTTATTTATCGGCGAAGTTGTCGTTCCATGCAATAAATGAATAAGTCAGCGGACGTAAATATTTTAAGCAAGACTGAAATCGTGATCGATGAGTTAAGTGTCAAGTTTTGCGGGGCCACAACTTGGAACCTGAAAATGTTTTTTTCGCGTGTAGTCTCTCAGGACCGGCTTTAATTCGCCACTCACGAACCGCTTCTACATCGTTTAGCCGAGCCTCTCGAATTCTCTCTCACTTTGACTTGTCCCCCCTAATTGGACATTTTCGTCTCGTGTTTGTTTTCCCAATTTAATTGACTTACCTTTACTTCTGTCGAAAAGGCAAATCGAAATTAAACAGCAGTCTGAGAATCAGGGAAGTCCTACAGGTGTTAGATTTCGTCTACACTGTTCTGAAAATAAAAAAAAAGAAAATCGTGTTCAATCACTTGAACTTCCTGCAAACTCTGCGATTAGGCGGTTATTTAATTATTAAGAAATAAATAAATTTTAAAAATCGAGAAATAAATCCCAATAAAGAACCTTTTCCGATCGTTTCAAGGTCTCGGATTCGAAACCGACCAATGAGAAAGTGAAAGCGACTAACGAATTTAAAAGTAACCAATCACAGAGCTTTTTCGCTCGTCGTGTAAGTAGAGGTACGCCCACTTGGCGCTTAAGGCGCCCAATCGAATTGCTTACTCTACAAAATACTTAGTCGTCAATACGGCTAAGAATTTAAAAGTAACCAATCATGAAGCTTTTTCGCTCGTAGTGTAAACAGAGGTACGCCCACTTGGCTTAGGGCGCCCAATCGAATTGCTTGCTCTACAAAATACTTAGGCGTCAATACGACTAAGAATTTAAAAGTAACCAATCACGAAGCTTTTTCGCTCGCAACGTAACAGAGACACGCCCATTTCCTTTAGGACGTCCGATCGAATTACTTGCTCTACAAAATACTTAGGCGTCAATACGGCTAAGAATTTAAAAGTAACCAATCACAGAGCTTTTTCGCTCGTACTGTAAATAGAAACACGCCCACTTCGCTTAGGGCGCCCAATCGAATTACTGGCTATACAAAACTCTTAGGTGTCAACTTTATTATCTCACGTTTGAAACTGGCCGATGAAATAAGGCGCAACGCCCTTTACAAACTCGAGAGTGACCAATCAGCTGCGCTTCTTTGCCTTTTTCGTTACGAAAACACGTTGACCTTCCACTTTACACGACTTTTTTCCTCTTGATTTTTCGTAAACTTAAGGCGAATTTCCTAACAACAAAACGAACTTTTATTTTTGTAAAAAAATCTTTGAATTCAATCCGTTGTTCCTACAAGAAAAAACGAAGAGTGATTAATTACTTTGCTGTCGAAAAAAAATAAATAAATAAATTCCCAGTTTCCGATGAAACACACGTGTTTTGTTACCTCTCGGATTCAATTCAAAACTGACCAATGAGGAAGTGAATGCAACTACGGATTTAAAAGAGTCACGCCCACTTCAGTTACGTCAGCCAATCGAATTGTTTGTTCGCCGCGAGTTTCATCGTTTCAAATTCGAAACTGACCAATGAAACAGCAGCACCTTCAACTTCTTTCCATTTCTACCGTCATTTTTGTTCGGATTTTATTGCGATCTCAGCAAGACAGCTCACCTCTCCGATTGGTTACTTTTATATCTTCGTCTGCATTCACTTTCTCATTGGTCAAGGCAATTTATTTTTTCTTTTCTAATTTAAATCTAAATCGAAAATTAAATTCTCTTTTTCGAAACCATGCGTAATTAAGTTGAATGGAGGGAACCTTATTAACAGCCCAGGAAAACGAGTTAGCTCCTGCTACTGTCCCATAGATGGCTCTGTACTTCTCTTACTCATTGTGTAATACAAGCTCCGTTCCTTTTGTCACAAATCTAATCTCAGATTAGATAAACGTCATTTCCTTTATCACAATAAAATAATAATTAAAGAGTTCTATTAAATTGTAACGCGAGTTTCTGTCTTCGATCAATAGATTGCGCTCTAGATCATTTTTTTTAAAGAAGCTTGCAGGTGTTATTGAAAAAATTGATTTGGAATTACGCAAGCAATTTGAAGGAGATTGAAAAACGCGAAAGAAATTCAAGAAACCATGTCACCAAAAAATAAAATAAAAAACAAAACTTCGAATAAATAAAGTTGGACAGAAACATAAATGGGAAGAAATTTCAAACGTAAGCAACGCCATCTGTTAATTTGTAGTTGCTATTAACTTTAAATTCCGCAAGACGGTTTCAAAACAGCTGAAAACGAATTTCCTCAAGGTTCAGTTTGGGAAACAATTTAACAGCGAGCTCCGCCGCTTGGCGCGCCAGTGTGGGAGCTTTTCTAACCTAAAATTTTGACAGCTCCTGTCACTTTTTAGAAATAGGATGATCCAAAACAAGCAATTAGGCAGTCTTGATTTATTTAGGCGTGGAAAATAAGGCGCCAAAGAAAAGTTTTTTTTTCTTTAATTTGTGCTTTCGATTTGAATAAAATAGTTTTAGTTTTGCTTATAGGTATAATGAATATTGCAATAAAATGTGTTTTGCAACCCGGCGAGTTGACTTCCGGTTACGCCACTGAGGTACCCGCTGTTTATCAGTTCTGTTACTTTATTTATTTCTAGAACGTCCGATTTATAATGATAATTATTTTATCTGCATACTTTGACGTCAGGAACCCATTGTTACTCTGTGTCCTGTTACTTTTGAGCCACCCTGTATACATAATTGCTTTTTTTTAGGGAAAAATTTGCTTTCAGACCGCAGCAAAGCGTTCATCGTATTCGTGTAAGTGTAAATCGAAAATGAACTTTGGTTTTATTTTTTATGAAAATCTTAGATTTCGGTCGCCCCTCTCGTTTTTTGTACAAGAAGAAGAAAAAATTCAAGGAAGTAATTATTTTTGTTGGCTAAGAAAAATAAATCGCCGGCGAGATGGCCGAACAGAAAATAATCAAAATTGTTTCTTTTTTGATTCTTGCACGAGTTTCGAGTTCCTGAAATTCGAAGCGAAAGTTTGGGAGACTTGGTCGGCCCGTCTAATTTAATTTAGTAACGAAGGTACGTACAGTTAAATATTTACGCTGTAAAAATTTTATAAATGTTGTATAAACAAGCGGCGCGCTTTTAAAAACCGAAGAAGAAAATTTATTTTACAAGCAACCCTCCGCTCCGCTCGTCTTGTGTCCCGGATCGTTTCAAGTACTTATTATTTATTTTTGGTTTGGGAACGAACTTCTAGTTTAGTTTTAGTTTTCTTTTGTGACGTACCATATACACATCTTGTATGTTTTGGTAAATAAACGGATTTGATTTGATTTCTAGAAGCCGCCGCCGCCGCCACCATATTTCAAATAATATTGACATTCGAGCCAGTGAATAAAACATAAAACGAAAAACCATTAAACAGCTAATAGATTTCAAGAAAAGCTACATATCGTTTACAGGAGGAGCAATAAATACCTACCGACTGTGGCCGATTATACCGTACGTATTACACGAGCGTTTATTATAATTTCGTGTCTATTTGCAGTTTCAATTCAAATATTGAACACCGGAATTAGGCAGCTAAAAATTACACTAACCAGAGCACGTAATCGTCGTACATTATCTGCCAGAGCAAATATTTGCGACGTGAATTTAAAATGTGCTCTTGCCGCGGGTCAATTTTTTTTTTTACTTCAACAACTCTTTAACAAAAAAAAATCCGTACTGCACAGAAAGTAAACATGTAGGCGGATGAGGAGGGAAAAAATCATGAAAGGGAACTCAGAGGAAAAAATTAATTGGATTTTTCAATTCAAGACCTTCGCAAAAATAAAGGGGCCGGCACACCTACGCGGCGGCGGCGGAACAGGAGCGATGCGACAAGGACGCGAAGTGCTAATCACATGGTGGGTTACGAATGCATGTAAAAAACGTGTTGAATCCTGAACACCGAAAGGTAAATTTGTTAGATTTTCCAAAATACGGGAATAAAAATGTGAATCGTCGAAAGCAAATGTTCCCGTTTTTATACAAAATCTAAAAGACGTCAAGGACCCAACTGTATGTGGAAAGTAGCCGAGCCTAGCTGAACACGTCGAGTGTTAAGACGAACAAGATCCTCTTACTTTTGTATCTTTTAGCCTTCAAGTTCTTCATTTATTTATTTATTTATTTATACGTCAGAGTTTTTACTTTTCGTAATTTTTGCTATTCTAATCTTTTCGTGTTGTGTTTCTTTTTTTTTAATAAAAACGTTCTTCAACGAGCGGTTTCAAAACTTTTATCACTTTTATTTCCTTATTTATTCATTATTATTTCATTCTCTTGTTATTGTTTCGTTTTGTTTCGGTTAAAATTTCAATTTTTGTTTGTAATTTTTTGTTTGCACTTGACGTTTTGCGGGGCGTTTGTAATTAACTGTTACAAAACACGTTCGAAATAAAGGTTTGATTTTCATATTATTTTTTAATATAATCATAAAAATGATATTTATTTTTTATATATTTATTTTTCTTATTGAAATGATATTTATTCTTTCTTAAATTCTGTTTCGTTTTGTTCAAAACCAAACTTCTTTTGTTCTTTTGTTGTACTTTTATATTCTTGACCTTTGCCAGTTGGGCGTTGCATTTCGAATTTTATCTCTTCTTCCCATTAATCATTTTCTTCATCGCCTTTCACTTTTTTATTTTATTTTTTCACTTCTGCTCTGCCTTTCTTTATTAATTTAAAGAAGCGAAGTCAGAATTTCGACGTTTCTAATTTTTCTTTGCTGCTGCATTGTTTTTTTCTTTTTTTTTTTGGCAGTAGTATAGTGTGGAACTGAGCCCGAATCCTACCGGCTGCGCCAAGCTGAATCTTTTTTTTGTAAAAATTTTGCTTTTTTTGTTTTTGTTTTGGCGTGTTCTTTGTCTTATTTCATCTTCTTCTTTATCTGGCACTTTTTTTATTTTTTCCTTTTATTTCTGTTCGTTTTTGCTTTGTTTTATTAATCTGAAGAAGCAAGCGAACTCAGAATTTTGACATTCCTAGGCTTTCTTGCTCAGTATACAGTATTATTGAAAGTAGGTTAAAACCCTACCGGCTGCGCCATGTTCGTTTTAATGCATCTGTTTTGCAGAATAGAAAAACTTTGTCCTTCAACAATAATTGGATACTTATTCATTTTAGAAATTTTATTGCCTGTCTTAGTCTTCCTTCCGGTTTTGCCAACTTTCAAAACTAATTTCTTTCACTAATTTCGCCGCGTTTTCAATATTATTCACTCTCTCCTTCTGTTTATCAGATTTGATTTGCATTTCCTTTCCAAATTAATTTCTTTTCATTCATCATTTTTTTCCTTACGCCTTTCACTTTTTTATCTTCCTTTTCTTTTACATTCTATTGTTTTTTTTTTTTCTAAATTAAATTAATAATATAAAGAATCGAACCCCCCAAAATTTTCACATTTGTAATTATTCAAGGCCAACTGATATGTTCGTGTTGTTTTCCTAAGCAGCACAGTGTCGAAACTAGTTTCTGGTCCTACCGACTGCGCCATATTTCTTGGTTTTTTTTATGTTCATCCTTTTTTTTGTAAATCATAAGTGCTAGATAGTTTTAAAAGTCATTTATTGACATGATATTTTTCTGTTTTATTCTTCCTTTTATTTTGTCGACTTTTAAAACTAACTTCTTTCGCAAATTTTTATTTTAATATATACCTTCCCTTTCTCTCTATCAGGTTTAAGTTTTATGAAATTTTTCTTCTCATTCGTGTCGCCTTTTTTTTTTTATCTGTATGGCCATTTACATTTTATCAGCTCAGATCCTTAACATTTATATTTTTCTTTTAGTCTAAGTCCGTATTATTTTCTCGGGCTTCATTAGTTTCGAGTCCCACCGACTGCGCCACGTTTTTTTTTTAAATCTGTTTTGTATAAAATTTGTTCTTCAACAAGTGACTATCAAATAATTTTAATAACTTTATCCACACGATTTTTCATTTGTTTTATTCTTCATTTTATTCTGTAAAACTTTATCGCTTTCTCCAAGGCATTTATTTCACCTTCGACTCTTTAAGTTGCATTGCGAAATTAATTTCTTCTTCCCATTCGTCCCATTTTACTTCTTTATCTCTCCGACAAAATTATTTAGTTAGCATTTCGCAAGCACGAGGGGATTCCGTGCTGACAACTGAAATTCAAGTCGTCGATCTTACTTACTTGATTTACTAAAACAAGATACAATCTAGTCATAACTCTTACATTTGCCCTCTCTCTTTGGGTTAGATTAGTCACAACACAATCCACATACCAGCAGATCGATCACATTTCATTCGACCGTGCCGGTCTGACTTAATTAGCGAAATAGTTTTCACTCGACTCAAATCTACACGATTAATTAATGGAATTAGGGCACGTGTTTATTTTTTATTTGTTTGTTTAGTTTCTCCTGACGTTGAGAAATTAAACGAAAACGTAGGCATCCCAAATGAGAGGATTCCACGCTGACAATTGAGATTGAAATTCAAGTTGTCGAACTTACTTGCAGTGCTGCACCAGCGGATCGTATTTCATTCGAAACAATTAACGCGCGCTCGCTCATTAAAATGTGTTTCGACGAGACGCTGACGGTTTTGATACATCGGGTTTCGAAGCCGAAGTTTTATTAGAAAATGCACTTTATCACTTCATGTAAGGATAGTTTAAAAAAGGAAATTTATAAATCACGAAGTCAATAGTAAGTTAGTATTCATTCGTTATTAAATCATGATTATTGATTATTGATTATTCATCCGGGTAGTTCGGCCGATTAGTGATTATTAGGAAAGACTAGGTCGCAGTGAGTCGCAGTGAATCGGTGATTACTTGTTGGCATCGGATGAAGAGCCAAAGAAAAAAACTGGAAAAACCATTGCATAGAATGAAGCTGAGATTAATTGCACCGCGGAAGGTGTACCAACCTTACGAGAAACTACGAGAAATGACTTTTCACGTGTGTACGTTGTACCGTACAGATTTCAAAACCACCTTCAACTGCACAGGGTGTTTCTTTTCTTTCTAAGCTAAACGTCGGTTGAAAGCGATTTAAATTTTTAAATGCGAACCTGCATGAAGTTTTTTTTTTTTTCAATAAAGCTCTTTCTCATATCCTCGAAGGTCTAATGGAACATCCTGTATTGTACTTAGTTATGTACTTTTTACCTGTTGTATGTGTTGCGTTATTTTTTGACAGATGGTCGCACTGCACAGGGTGTTCCACGCTATTTGAAAGCGATTTTAAATGCGAACCTGTGTAAGACCGGCCGCAAAATTATCAAAACATTTTCTTTTCATTATTATAAAAACATATTAATGCGTATACTTAAATATAATTAATCAAACGCTCACCCTTTCCTTCGGCTACTGGGAACCTTCCGCCACCGTCATCGCCCAATGACACATTGCGTTCATGCAACAATAACATGTGTTTACAGTCATATGTCAAGAGTCAACAGTTATTTACTCACCGGGGACCCCCGGTCCCCAAGGCCACAACGGTCTGCACTTGCTCCACCGACCCTTAAGGTCTATTTATAGCTCACACTCGTGCCTCTACCATATCTCTTAATGGTACCAACCTTGGGCCTTCCCAAACTCATTTCTGTTGCTCTCTCATATGTTCCAATTCTCTAAAATATTATTTCCACAAGCACACTCTACATGCACCGCAGATAGCCTCACTTAGGTACATGCAAACAGGCTCTACCCCACGTCTTGGTACTATCCGACCCGTAGATTCTCTACCACCAATCTACTCTTCCAGCAGGTGGTGAGGCATCTCACCACCGGCCTCCACCTGGCACGTAAGGCTGGTGACAATTCCTCTGGGCCGCCCGCTACATCGGGTCCCCTTGGGATCACCTTGGACCGTGAACAGTACGTCGTTCACTCTCGGCTGCGTTTTTAAACCCTGTTAGTACGATCTCCCTTCGGGGATGGCTACTCATGCAATGATGTCCCCAACGTCCCAGACATCCCGCAACCACCCCCGCCAACATAGTCCAACTAGTCAGCGGTCAAGTGATGTAGCACCTGCCACGCCTTGCCGAGCCTAAACCCAGGGGAATCGCTCATTCATACCAAGCAAGAAGTAGATCAAGCTAATTCTCTACATATCATGCAATTTGCTATAATATACAACTTATCTCTAAAGCGTACTGCATCTCTCCGGTGTGGTGCACAATATTTCCTAAACACACCCTGTATGTACGGACCCTGTATATAATACACGCCGACTATAATCGTACGCAAACATCGCATACCCCGAGCCGCGAGCCGCGAGATTGGCCAATAACGCGCTTGCCGTGTAATAATAATTATTCCGCACGTTTTATGTATTATTAATTATTAATACCCCAAATACTTATTAGCGTGTGCATCGTTTAACAGCAGATTTTGTTTATTGTTTACGTTTCTCAAGTGCCATCTCGCATTCCAACCGTCTGGGCTTATATTCGATGCATTTTAGGCGAAACTGTAATTTCTTAAGTTATAGATCCTTTATATTTTTTTTACTTAATAAAAGTATATCTAACACCTGCATGACGTTTTTTTTTTTTTTAAATAAAGCTCTCTCTCACATCCCCGAGGGTCTAATGGAACACCCTGTATTGTACCTACTTACATACTTTTTACCTGTTGTATGAGTTGCGTTATTTTTTGACAGATGGTCGTATTAAGCGAATCCACATTTGTTTTAGATACAATTGTCAAATACACAAGTGCCTCAGTGGAAACAAGGCTTAAGTGTTGTGCTACATCTGAATCAACAAAAAATGAAAGTAATTAAATATTTTTATCATCAATCACATGTGTCGAGCGCGCACAAAATGAGCGCACGTGCGCCACATGGTACGCACGTAAATCAAATCTCACATGAAAGGATTATTTAATTTCTCTCTTTTAATTTAATTTGATTGTTTTTTTTTTGACACAGGGCAAATCCAAATTTATCTGGAATGTTTATTAATAGTCGTTTAATTGATGTATGTCACGCCGTGTTATCATCGTCGATGTTATTGTTATACATCGGATCAGACGAAAAAACCTTGGGCACTCACCTCTCAAATCAAGCGCGATAATTAAAAAAAAAAACTTTTATCTGCCGCTTCCCCCGCCGAAATGTGCAAACACCGGAAACGTATCAACAGGTAGAGCGGAGGGCCGCGCCGCGTGCAACACCGTGGAACCACCGCCGACCGTTACTAAAACACTACCGAAATTTCAGGCGACGCGACGCCCGCTTCAGGCGCATGCCTTCTTCCCTTTTTACCTTTCACACGTGTGATCTTCGAACCACTCATGAAACTGCTTCTTAAATTGATCCCGAAAGGAAAAATATCTCATTAAATACCTAATGTCCTAAACAGAACATATACCGGTCGTAGCCATAAAGTGAGAGCATAGGCAATATGAACCGTCGTCACCGTTCTACGGGGTGATCAAAATTACAGTCGCACTCAGTGGCGGCGTTAGGGGCGGGCGAACCGTGCAATCGCCCGGGGCCTCGCGCTATCTGCTTCTCATGAATTTTTCAATACTTTAAGCAACGATTGTTGTCAGAATGAAGATTATCGAATATCGTATATAAATACGAAAATATTTGCGGATCTGTATAGAATGAAAATATTAGAAACTTCAGATTCAGTCAAAAAAAAAAAAAATGAAAACCTTACAAACAAGCAATACATATAAACGAATAGTTGTCCTTAATACTCCCTACTCTTACTTTTAGAGAAACAACATTTTCGAAACATCATTTTCGACCAGCTCTTATTTGTAAAGTAACATCTGTCGTATGAGGACTAGATTTTATGGTATTCAATAATTTCTTGCCCCTCCTCAGAATTTAAGTTTGCTTGCAAATAATCTCAAATATGTTTAAGTAAGATTATTGCAGTTAATAATTACTTTCAGTTTTTAAACTCTCGATTTTATAATTCGATAACCTGATAATACTGGTAGACCACCTTTTAAATTACATTAGTATTTTTAAAACAGTGCGCGTAGATATACTGATTCTATTTGATTTTATTTCATTTTTTTTTTTTTTTTTAGTTGTAAACCGATTGTATTTTGTCTTTACTTGATTCAATTTGACTTTACTTTACATTTGTGTTATGTTATACATTTACATTTTGTACTCGTACTTAATTCGTTGTGACTAAGTTTTACAGAATACGTAATTTCGTTTTATTTTTATAACCGATCGTCTTTTGTTTTACTTTTTTAATTCCTTATTTGACTCAATTTTTAATACAGCGTGAAAACTAAGCAGCGGATAAACACGATATTTTTAAAACGATCAATTTTTTTCAAAAGACTCAATCAGAAACTATATTCAGTACTACAGGGTGTTTGCAGAAAGCCGGGCGAGTGTTAATTTTATAGTTTTTTCAAATTCCAATTGAACAAAATTAACGGGTCCGAGCGTTTATTCTTTTTTTCAAATTAATTGTCTTGAGAATATCGAATTTATCCGCCACTTTGACCTTTGTTTTTTTTTCTTTTATTCGATTTCATTTAATTTAGTTTTATTTTTTAACTATCAGATTTAGATTTCATTCGACTCGATCTTATGTTTTTATTTATCAATTGATCGTCTTCTGTTTTTGTTTTTTCCCTTAAGTTAATCGATTTCAGTTAATTTTACGTTTTAATCCTTTCGATCGATCGCCATTTTTATTCTTCTTTTAATGTATTTGATTTGAGTTTATTTTATATTTTAATCCCTTTCTATCGATCGCCATTATTGTTTTTTTTTCTTTTATGTGATTTGATTTTATTTACTGGTTATCAGTTGATCGTCTTTTGTTTTTGTTTTTTTGTTATTTACTCGATTTGAATTTATTTTACATTGTAATTCCTGTCGATGGATCGCCATTATTGTTTTTTCTTTTATGTGATTTGATTTTATTTACTGGTTATCAGTTGATCGTCTTTTGCTTTTGTTTTTTGTTATTTACTCGATTTGAATTTATTTTACATTTTAATTCCTGTCGATGGATCGCCATTTTCGTTTTCTCTTTTATGCGATTTGATTTTATTTATCGATTATTAATCGATCGTCTTTTGTTGTTTTTTTTTCTTTGTTTTATTCACTCGATTTGAGTTTATTTTACATTCTGATCCCTTGCATCGATGGTCATTTATGTTTTCTGTTTTATGCGATTTGATTTTATTTTTTAATTATATTTTTTTAACATTTAACATTTTCATTTTCATCTATCATCTTTTGTTTTATCTTTCGTTTGACTTTATTTGAGTTTTTATTTTTTTGATTAAATTTTTGGTTGTCAATATTTATGTTGATTTGACTTATTCTTAGTTTTATTTTTGCACTATTTTTTGACCATTTGATTTGACGATATATTATTTTTATTTTGAACATCAATTAATCGTCTTCTTTCTTTTATATATATTTTTATTTTATAGTTTATTTTTTTCTTTCTAAGTCGCATTTTTATTTCATAGTTTTACTTCTTTGTTTCCGTAGTACCATTTTGATTTCAAATAACGATACATTTTAAAAATCGAAACCAATCGACCATTCAATATTTGCTACAAATCGACCAAATTGCATTAGGGTACTAATTGCGATTTCGGCCCTAATTGAAACTTCATCAGCAGAAGAGCAGTTCGAGAATTCCACCCAAAATCTGACCGATCCCGTCGACTTGCGCATGGGCAGCGCTCAATTGCAAAGTACAGCCTAAGTCGTGACATCGTGCGACCGGATTTTAACCTAAAGGTCAAAGTTAAAAAAAAAAGTTAAAAAAACAAAGGAAAACATAAAATCAAAGGATGACAAAAAAAAATTGAAATGAAAAGAAAACGAAACAAGGGTCGATCAATTGATTAAAAGAAAAAAAAAAGAAAAGAAAAACAAAAGACGATCAATTGGCAATTGAGTTAAATCACGTGAAATAAAATCAAACAAAGAAAAACATAAAATCAAAAGATGACCAAAAAAAATTGAAATGAAAAGAAAACGAAACAAGGGTCGATCAATTGATTAAAAGAAAGAAAGAAAAGAAAAACAAAAGACGATCAATTGGCAATTGAGTTAAATCACGTGAAATAAGATCAAACAAAGAAAAACATAAAATCAAAGGATGATAGAAAAAATTGAAATGAAAAGAAAACGAAACAAGGGTCAATCAATTGAGTATGTAGATTAAAAATCGATAACTGAAGCGCTATCTTTTCCGCACAAAATTAATTATATTTTATAATTAAACATTTAATTAAATAAAGTCAAGTAAATTTAATTTAAAAAAAATAGAAGCGATAGGTGACGAAGAGAAGACGAAAATAATAATCGAATCAAGAGCACCAACAGATTTTTAACCGTAAAAGAAAAATAACAAAAGAGAATTAAATTGATAAAGCCCGAATATAAAATAAAGCCCAATCGAATCAAGGAAAAACAAAAGGCGATCGGTTCATAATTAAAAAAAAAAAAAAAAAAAATTAAATAATATCAAATACATAGAATCACAGATTGCAATTTAACACGATTTTTTTTTTGTTTTAGAAATATTAATTAAAACCGAAATGGGGCCGATGGATGTGTTTATTTACTCGTAAGGAATCGATGCTTAGAGGAGTTTGGGGGAACCTTTGGTCATATTTAATTTTATTTTCTGTTTAATTTATACCACCTAATCAAAAAACATCGAACGCGTAAAGCAAAACACACATCCAGACGTTTGTTTACTCACTAGAAACAACCCCAACAAAATGGAAATTGTTGTAAACATTCACGAAAAATATTTCGCATTAAGGGGCCTTAATTATGCATAATATTCGAAGTATCAGTTTTAAAAAGCGTCTGTATTTACGTTACTGCTACGCAGGTTACTTTAGACAGAGTGTATTAATTAGGCGCGATTTAAATGTTGTTGAAAACTCAGCCCCAAGGTTATTCAAACTAGTCCCAGCAAGCAAGCCATAATGAAAATATTAACTCATAATCTAATTTGCGCCGCGTGTGTTTAACATATTAAATTGTACGCCTTGGTGATTATTTCGTTTTGTTATTAGTTAATGCTGTTATTATAAAGGCCAGTCGGATTTCCCCTTTTAAGGGTCCGTTTGGGTATTGAAGCCCAATTTTATATTATCTTTTGCTGACTTACTATTGGAGTCTTCTCCTTTTTATTTATGCGCCCCGCGGTTATTTATGGCGAGTGGCTTGCGTTTCATTTTGCTTGGGTGTAAGCCTACGCGTGAGTACTCTCGCAGACGCGCCGGCGCCCTTTTTTTCGATCATATAACTAACTTTGCTCATATTTTTTTTTTTATAAAAATGGTTGAATGACTGGATTGTCTCTTAATTTGTTTGTTGCGGTTAATACTTTTAATTGCCGCACAGAGTTTCCGTCGTGGGAAGAAGAAATGAGCGAGATGTAAAATAAGTTTAAGAACGTAATCCAGAAAGCATCCAACCATTCACGATTTTGATGTCCTCGATTAACGAAGACTTCTCAACGTCAATACACTAACCCCTCTTTGCCTTAACTCGTAAGTCTTCGTGTTCCTTTGACTCTGAACTGCCCTCTTTGATGAGATACCTGCCCTTATAAAAGTAGGTTCTTCTTGAAAATGCTGCGCTCTTATAATAAAGAAAAATGTGTTTCGCTCGAATTCCTTCGGGGAGAGGCAAAAAAAATTCATTTTCAGTGAAATCTTTTGCGCTTACTAATTCAAGCAGATCAGGATTCGGTGGTGATTTCAAACGCAGAGTTCCTATAATTGATACTGTTTGTGTCTCATTGAAGTTCTGCTCGCATTCTGAGCTCGTGATAAATTTGCGCAATTAGGCGAAAGCTCCTCGCCCCGGAGCCCCGGACTCGCAGCACCAATCTTGGTTATCCAACTCGGCCAGTCTTAGCAGCAGAATTTCACGGCGATTGGCAATAACGTCTGGCCCGAAATGGCAACCGAGCTTATTCCGTGCCGGTCTGACTTAATTAGCGAAATAGTTTTCACTCGACACAAATCTACTCGATTAATTAACGGAATTAGGGCAGGGGTTTATTTTTTAATTCCTTTGTTTAGTTTCTCCTGATTTGGAGAAATTAAGCATTTTAAATGAGAGGATTCTATGCTGACAATTGAAATTGAAATTCAAGTTGTCGAACTTACTTGCGGTGCTGCACCAGCGGATCGTATTTCATTCGAAACAATCAACGCGCTCGCCCATTAAAATGTGTTTCAACGAGACGCCGACAGTTTTGACTTTTGGTCCTGAACTTTTATTAGAAAATGCACTTTGTCACTTTATCCTGTACGGATAAGAGAACTGCAACTTCAGACATTTGTGTAAATTAATTCTGTAATATTTGAAGTTAGCTTAAATTATTCTAAGAGTTGACTTTTTTTATAAATTTGTCAAATTTATCGTAAAAGTGAAAGTCTTTCTTGATTTATGAATAGAAACGAATCGAAAATAAAAACGAACGAAATAAGGAATACGAAATAAGAGGCTGACAGACATTCAGAAAAGTTTCTTTCAAACTTTCCCCTCCCCCGACATCCAGGCAATATCTCACTCAACTTTCCTCTGCTAAATCCGTAAATCATTTTGAATATTTTTTTTTCTCCCTTCCTTTCATTGTAAAAGTGAAAGTGTTCGCGTGTAAAAAAGAAACCAGATTCGTTACTGCATTGACGCCTTAATAAAACATTTACACACATTTACATCCGGCAACCTTAATATTTACGTTTAAATATAAATCTGGATGATCGCGTTCGAGTTTGATTAAAATCAGTTTGATTAAAATGTTGTTTTATTAAACTGCGAGTAATAAGTAACGCCCGGCTGGGATTAACAATTTTAATTAGTGCCTGAATTCAATTTAAATTCAAATCAAGTATTCGAGTTCCATTTTGGCAAACTTTCGATTTTTTTTTCTGTGTAAATCCTGTGGAATGCTCGGACGTAATAAAAAAAAAATTGAAATAAAAAAATCCGTGATGACTAATTAATAACGCAGTCTACTTACAGATTAAGCCAGGCGCTTTTAATTACACTTTTATCTGAGTTTGGACTCTTTTTTTTTCGCTCGTGCAAAAACGTCATCCGATCAACAAGTGGATGGAACACACGGCACGGAGGATTCTGCTCCTCGACGGTGTTATCAAAACACTGGCGCTTTTGGGGCGACGCGACGAAGTTTAATAGCGTCCCGACGACGAATTTTACAGGCGCATGTCTGCCATTATTATTTGTTGCTGCGTCTTCGTCGTTTGTTTTTATTTATTTATTTTTTTTTGTATTTTGGCCCCGGTGCGTTTAAGGTAAGACCCGATGCAGATGGGACCGCAGAGGACGATCGCTTATCCTTAGATTTTCTTATCCTGTAAGAAAGAATGTTATACCGACTGTTTCACAAAAACTTAAAAAGCAACAGAAAACGCAATCGTTCTTTTAATCATTGTATCACATCTGCTTACACTCTTTATTATTTTATCTGCGAGTTTCACATTATAAAAAACAAAAGATTGAAAGCAAAGAGCGAGCTTGTTTTCAAGTAGAAATGAAACATACTGTATACAGGGATACAGTCGCGCTCAACCTAATTGAGAGCGCCGCATCCTAACCTCGCTCTTATTGATGACGTCTCGATTCGTTTGATCGCAACTGTACATACATTTTATAGGGAAAATGTTACGATAAGATTTCTGTAATCAAGTTTGGTGCTGCTTTCCTTTCTTTCCCCCCGCGCTCTTGCGTCTACGACGTTTAGACGACACGCCTGTTGTTCCATGCTGTAACGGCCATTAGATCGCGTCACGATCTTGGTGGGAGAAAACGCAGGCGGATACACGTTGGAAGAACGAGTTGAATTAACGCTGACGACTGGATGCGGCTGGTTTGAAACTTTGTGTGTGAATCTTCTGAGCTTCGGCCCGCATTTTTGTGGATAATCTAACCTAACCTAATCGAGAGCGCCGCCAGCTAACCACGCTCTTATTGATGATATCTCGATTCGTTCGATCGCAATTGTACATAAATTTCATAGGGAAAATGTTATGATTTCTGTAATCAAGTTTGGTGTTGCTTTCCTTTCTTTTCCCCCGCGCTCTTGCGCCTCCGACGTTTAGATGTCGCATGTTTTTCCATGCTGTAACAGCTATTAGATCGCGTCGTGATCTTGGTGGGAGAGAACGCTAACCACGCTCTTATTGATGACGTCTCGATTCGTTTGATCGCAACTGTACATAAATTTTACAAGGAAGACGTTATGGTAAGATTTCTGTAATCAAGTTTGGTGTTGCTTTCCTTTCTTTTCCCCGCGTTCTTGCGTCTACGACGTTTAGACGACACGCCTGTTGTTCCATGCTGTAACGGCTATTAGATCGCGTCACGATCATGGTGGGAGAAAACGCAGGTGGATACGCGTTGGAAGAACGAGTTGAATTAACGCTGACAACTGGATGCGGCTGGTTTGAAACTTTGTGTGTGAATCTTCTGAGCTTCGGCCAGCATTTTTGTGGATAATCTAACCTAACCTAATCGAGAGCGCCGCCAGCTAACCACGCTCTTATTGATGACATCTCGATTCGTTCGATCGCAATTGTACATAAATTTCATAGGGAAAATGTTATGATTTCTGTAATCAAGTTTGGTGTTGCTTTCCTTTCTTTTCCCCCGCGCTCTTGCGTCTCCGACGTTTAGATGTCGCCTGTTTTTCCATGCTGTAACGGCTATTAGAATGCGTCGCGATCTTGGTGGGAGAGAACGCTCTTATTGATGACGTCTCGATTCGTTTGATCGCAACTGTACATACATTTTATAAGAAAAACGTTACGCTAAGATTTCTGTACTCAAGTTTGGTGTTGCTTTCCTTTCTTTTCCCCCGCGCTCTTGCGCCTCCGACGTTTAGATGTCGCCGGTTGTTCCATGCTCTAACGGCTATTAGATCGCGTCGTGATCTTGGTGGGAGAGAACGCTAACCACGCTCTTATTGATGACGTCTCGATTCGTTTGATCGCAACTGTACATACATTTTATAGGGAAAATGTTACGGTAAGATTTCTGTACTCAAGTTTGGTGTTGCTTTCCTTTCTTTTCCCTCGCGCTCTTGCGTCTCCGACGTTTAGATGTCACCTGTTGTTCCATGCCCTAACGGCTATTAGATCCCGTCGCGCGATCTTGGTGGGAGAGAACGCAGGCGGATACGTGTTGGAAGAACAAATTGCTGACGACTGGATGCGGCTGGTTTGAAACTTTGTGTGTGAATGTTCTGAGCATCGGCCCGCATTTTAGTGGATTTCTTTTCACCCAAAAAATTATAGCGTTATATTCCTCCAAGGGTCGAGTGGGGATCGCATTCTCCGGATTTGGCAGCAATTTTTGGTAACTCTTCAGCACCTACGATTAGATTACACGTAGGGTGAGTTTTTTTTTTGACGACCTCGTGAACATTATTTTGTTAATTGCTCCCCGTTATTATAGTGCTAGTTCCAGGCAAGGGGGGCGCCAAGGGGGTCCTAGGCAGGACCATCGCTGAATCATCGGCGCCGTAGCAAAGGCAATTTTAAGGTCGTTTTATTTTATTTTATTTTTGGTTTGCCTCCTCATCTCGTCACTACCGTTTCTACGTTACCGCTGTGGGGGAAATTTCCCCTCCCCCTGTGCCTTAGTTGGCGCACTGCGCATACCTTTTTACCTCGGCCCTCTTTGGCCAGTGCATCCAGTTTTCTCTTTTTTTGCTCGGAGACAACTTTAAAATTTAGCTATCACTTGGAGAGGCTCCTTCAGAGTATTAAACTTTGTCGTTTTTTGGACGCTGTTTTAAATGAAATACTTTTTTTTTCCATCACGTACGAGAGCGCTGAACATTGTCGTAATTTCTTTTTTGTGTTTGACTTGATTTCAATGTTTCCTATGTACTTTGAAGTAGGGTTCAAAGCGAACCGTTTTTATGCTTTGGTGTAAGCTGACGCGTGAGTACTCCCGTAAAGGCGCTTTTTCTGTCCACGCGTTGGACTCTGTATACGAAGTTATTTAAAACTTGGTCGTTGCTCGCCCCATGCTTGGGCGTAGTTATACACAATTTTGATTTATACGATTTGCACGATCTTGCTCTCGAGTTTATATTAATCAAGGTTATGATTTACGACCGAGGTGATTTTGTTTTTGTTTTTTTGTTATTGAGTTACTTATAGTGATCAGAAGGTGTTAGGCCTCAATTTAAAATTAACATCGTCCCGTAGGGTGGACGGCCGTCACTAAAAGCCTCGACTGTACTTACTTGCGTACGTTCGTTTTATACGGTCGAATACATTGTGAGCTTTACGACCGAAAGGGGCAAAATCCATAACCATAAAGCAGTTTACTAACTTATAGGCCGTAACTCAAACAAATGTAGAAACATCGAATAAAATAAATATGGCATTAAAGGCGGGCGGACGGAATGTCCTTGACACAGGCGTAGATATTATTGTGATGTACGCTCTTTGATTTTTGCTTACCCAAACTTTTATAAAAATAAATATATACAATAGAATTTTTAAAAAGGGGTGAAAAAATAAAGACAAACAACTAAACACCTCGATAGAAAGGAATGGGAGATACTTCCTGTATAAACGTAAACATTTATAAAATCAATGTAAAAGAGATGTTTAAGTTCGGCGCAAAAATAGTCCGTTTATTACTTCAAATAAGTCGAGTCGTGAACTCAAGCAAGCAGGCGCAGTCGCAGTCACATCAAAAGTATTAAAAATATTATGTGTTGCGCGGCCCAAACCGAAGGGCATCGGCGCATCGGCGTGAGTACTCACGCGCTGCTTACAATCTCTTAACATCCAAGTAAAATATAAAAAAAAAATTGACGTGAAGCGCGCAGGATTAAAGTGTGCGTGAAATACAAATCGCTCGCTGACCTGAGCCAATTAAAATTAAACCGACAGTTAACAAAATACAAAAACTAGTAAAATCTGGAATAAATGGGACAACGGCAGTGTAAATAGACTCTATGTGATTACAAAAAGAAAATAATGAAATCCCTGACTACGTTACCACGAACTGACCAGCAAAAAGAAAAAAAAATCTTAGGCTGCCGCTAAATTTGTAGGTGTAAGACAATTCAGGTCAACACTGACCCCGCCAATGGCTGGAAACACGCCCTCGTTACCACATCTCTCCGCGATAAACCCCCTCCATGATTCGATGTCGCGCAACACATTGCCGCGGAAGGAAAAGCGATGGAAAAGTCTCACGCTCCCTCTCCGGAGTTCGACGTCGAAGGAGGAGCCCAGGAATTGTCTCGATAGCAACGGCTTCCGACGAACGAAAGCGGTTTCACTCGGCGCTTCGCACGAGGGCTTCGTGACACCAGTCGAGATCGGAACAACGCTTCCGGTATTAAGCGAGGCGATAACCAGTCCGCTTGAAATCAAATCTGCCCGAGATTACTTGCTATAAGGGAGTAAATGTGGAAATAAACAAGCGCAAGCGATAAACGCACGTGGAAAACAAATACGGTAGAATCTCGATACAGCGAACTATGTAATTGAGGAACGGGTTTGTCACTCCACCGAGGTTGTTCTAACACTGTTTAGAATGCTGGTATAAACACCCCATCTGTGATACTTACAGTCACATGTACCAAACGACTACTAAAGCTAAGCTGTTGTAAGCTACACAGTTGTAAGCGTGTCATGACGCTTTCCTGGAAGTCCCTACGTATGTACGGTGCGTACAATTCGCTCTGGCAACACTTCAGAGGTTAATGTAAATATTTTGTGTTCACTGCAATGGATAGTTCAGTATGTGGTTTGTTCACTATATCGAGGCTCTACTGTACGCAATAAAATGTAGAACCAACATGACGCTTACCTTGCCGTAAAGTAGCGTGGCACAACTCACAGAACCGAGAGACGATCCCTACACTACGGGGACTACAACAACTATGCTGTTTACAACAGCGCAAGCGATAAACGCACGTGGAAACAAATACAGTAGAGTCTCGATACAGCGAACTACGTAATTGAGGAATGGCCGTGTCGCTCCACCGTTGTTGTTCACTGCTTAGAATGCTGGTAAGAACTACAACAACTATGCGGCTTAAAATCAGTTTACAACAGCTGGCTTAATTCATCATTAACAGAACACCGAGCACGCAGCACGATCGAAGACGTGGCCACAACTTATTCGCTCACTGGTCGAAAACCAAAAAGGCATCAACGCCGCGCCGCCGCCGGAAAACAAAAACAATCAAACGCCGAGTGCGGCGCTGTAGTAGATCTACCGCAATAAGCTTGACATGCATGTAAGAAAAGTAGCCTACCCGACCGGATCGGCCAAAACAAAAATTCGACTGTAACAATTTTCTTCTTCTTCAAAAAAAAAATCTAAATGGCAATGAAGGTTACTTTAAAATACATTCATTCAAAAGGCCTAGCGGAATGAAAAGCTTGACGTATGCATTGACATTGAATGACGTCAGAAATATCTAAAGTAAATGGCCTTGAAGGTTTTTTTCTTCCTACCAGCAATTCTTTTCAATGTTCATATTCAAACGACCGACCCAACTCAATTAAAACAGTTTTCTTTTCTCTAAATGGCTTCCAAATTAGTTGTAAAACAAACGGCCTTGAAAGGTTCTTCTTCTCTTTCTTCTTCTTCTTGTAATTTAAGCGATTGTTTTAACGCTCGAACGACCCAATCCAAAAACGAGTTGCGTTTCAAACTTTCAAACCTTCTTGCGCGTAAATTAGTTTCTGTTAGAGACGACAGAGGTCAGCAGGACGCGAAATATGTTCTCTTCTGTTTCACATTTTTAATAATGATTCTCATTTAGTCGCGAATTGCGCGATTAGTTTTAGTTTGCGATCAACAGAGGTCACGACAACGAACTAAAAATTCAGCACCAACTCGATTTTAATTAAAAGTCGATTTTAATTAACAGTGAACAGGTTTTTTTTGGTCATCGTTTTGATTTGAAGACCACAGAAGATCGGAACTGCAAATCTTTCAAAGCCAAGGCCCGCTTTTATAATTGAACTAAAGCAGACCTTAAAATTAAAGTCACGGTCACATGTCCAACAAGTTGCGAAAACGTAGTTCTTTGTACATCAGACGGTGATTCTTTTTTAATTTCCTAAAGGCCGATTGTGAAATCAGGCGCAAATGAATTATTAAAAATTAGAGAGCAATTTAAAATTCAACTCATGCCCAAGATTAATATATTTTTTTTTTCATTTAAGGTTAATTTGACTTTCCTGTAGAGAATGATTTCAAAATGTGAAAATGTGCTACCAGCGCCTTAAAAATTACATGTAGGCAACCCAATTCACTTGCGTGCTTTAAAGTAACGTCGCAAAAACACGATGTCACTTCCGATTTAACTGATTGACGGGTTGCCTACAGCCTAAAACCGTCAGGGGTAAAACACAGACTTTTTTTTAATATTGTTATAAATAAAGCAGAAGATTTAGTTTATGTATCACCGGCAGAGTGAAAAATTTACGTTTATTTTGAGAAGATGTACGAGAAAAGGAAATGACGACTTCAATAATCGAGCTAATAAACGTTTCCAAGGCGAATAAAATCCCGCGGGCGTCATTCAAATGCACTAAAAACATTTTTTACGATTTTCTTTTACTCGGAATTTAACGGAAATCACTTCTTGTTATTAACAACGAACGGACGGAGATATGAATCTCGACTTCCGGTCGAAACATCAAAAGCGACAGCAGTGCGCTCGTTTTCATAGGTTTAAACACTTTTACGACAGAGTATTTGATTTCAAACACGATTTTTTTTCTTTTTTTTTTTTAATTTTCAATATTTATACATGCGGTATTTTGTCGCCTTGCGGCGATCAAACTTCGTCGGGCCCTAACTCGGAAATGCTTTTATCCTCGTCTTTGATAACGTCGCTTCCGAACACTTCATCGCGGCCTTCTTTGATGTTTTCATCCGAATCGGAATGAACTTTGCAGGCAGATTGCTTTTCTGTTGTGCTGTCGCCGTCGTCGTCGTCCTTCGTCGGTCCTTTGGCTTCACGAATTTGACGTAGAGCTGCTTCCAGGTTTTCCCCGACCGCCATCATCTGTTATATACACATATATGCTTATTATAAAACATAATCATACACACACATTCTTTTTCTTTTTTTTGAGTGAGTGAGTACTTCAAGTTAAAAGAGCTTCAAAGCTCTGATTTTAATTTTAGCTAATTTCATTGTAATCGTTAAATACAGAAGGCAAAAGCGCAATCTAATAAATAAAGAGGCGGTTATGACAGTATTAGTACAATTTGCACAAAATAGAAAACTTTCCTGAAGTCCTTGCCGTAAACAACATGAAGATTACATCCTGTCCGCCCCAGGCAGACATCGATTCTCAAAGCATCAACATGCTCTGGGTAAATCGTAAACGAAACTGAGCTGAGAGAGTCCGCGTTCAAATTAATAAAGCCTTGGCGTCGCCCCAAAACCACCAAGGAAGGAGTTCGAACAATTAAAAGCTCGGTTGACGTAAGCTGTAACCAATCCGATTTAATCTGGCGTGGAATCGAGCCCATCCTCACAGAGCTCAAACGGGTGCGAATTTTATAAATTCGACCAACAACACGCCGGCAAAAAATCTAATATAACTGGGAAACTCGAGTAAAGTATTGGACTCGGCGTCTACAAGATCTACGACCTTGCCTCGACTTTAGATAAACACTCTGCATAATTCCCACGATATACAAACGACACGAAGATTACGTCCCGTCCGTCTCAGACAAAGACATCGATCCTTAAAGCATCAACATGCCCTGGAGAAATCGTAAACGATACTGAGCTGAGAGAGCCCGCGCTCAAATTAATAAAGCCTTGGCGTCGCCCCAAAACCACCAAGGAAGGAGTTCGAACAATTAAAAGCTCGGTTGACGTAAGCTGTAACCAATCCGATTTAATCTGGCGTGGAATCGAGCCCATCCTCACAGAGCTCAAACGGGTGCGAATTTTATAAATTCGACCAACAACACGCCGGCAAAAAATCTAATATAACTGGGAAACTCGAGTAAAGTATTGGACTCGTCGTCTACAAGATCTACGACCTTGCCTCGACTTTAGATAAACACTCTGCATAATTCCCACGATATACAAACGACACGAAGATTACGTCCCGTCCGTCTCAGACAAAGACATCAATCCTTAAAGCATCAACATGCCCTGGAGAAATCGTAAACGATACTGAGCTGAGAGAGCCCGCGCTCAAATTAATAAAGCCTTGGCTTCGCCCCAAATCCGCCAGGGAAGGAGTTCGAACAATCCAAAGCTCGGTTGACGTAAGCTGTAACCAATCCGATTTAATCTGGCGTGGAGTCGAGCCCATCCCCACAGAGCTCAAACGAGTGCGAATTTTATAAATTCGACCAACAACGCGCCGGCAAAAAAATCCGATATCACTGGGAAACGAAAGGAAAAATTTGGGCTCGGCGTTTACGACCCTGTCTCGACTTTAAATAAACACTCTGCATAATTCCCAGGATATAAAGCGCAAAGTCGAGACCCGCTCAAAAAAAAAACTCTGGGCTTGCAGACAGACGTGATGTTTACATAAGAAGAAATCAGAATGCCGCGAAACAATCAAAAGTCGGCTCACGAAGCGATAACTCGCCTGTAAGACATACCTAACACAAAAAAAAAAACACCGAGCCGCGTGTGAATTAACAAAATAGATATGCTGACTGCGACGAAATTACAATGTACAGGGTGACTCAGGTTAAACAAAGGGATTTAAAACTTTTGAATTAACTTATACTGTGTATAAGTACGAACCTCGGTGCCGCTGTACTTCTCCACGTTGTCGGTTAATCCCCGGAAACGTTCCAGCAATTTTCCGGCGTCGTCGTACAGTCCGTTTCGGTACGAAACGATCGAGGCGTCGAGCACGACCGTCGGCTGTTCGGGTGAAAGGGCGAGGGCCTGTTTTGCTGCTCGAAGACTGTTCTCGAAGTCGTTCAGCATGTACAGGGCGTCTACCAACATTCGAAACAGAAAAAGCAAAAAAATTTAAATGAAACGCGACGCCTGAAACTTTAGAATAGGCAACCCATCATCGATCAAATCGGACGAGAAGAACTTCGTGTTTTCAGCGTAAGATGCAAACGAAAAGCACGCAAGTAAAATGGGTTGCCTATATCCGACTGTTAAGGCGTCGCGATTTAAAACGGGCACCGTATATAAATTTAATTATTAACATTATTAACACCGAACTGCTGTTTTCTTTTATTTTGTTCATCCGTCCAGCCATTCATTGATTTTTTCATTTATCCTTCCATCTATTCATCCATCAAATAATACAAACACAAGTAATACTCCTCATCCATTCATAAATCCATCCATCCATGTTTCCATGCATCATATATTACAAATCCGTCCGTCCATCCATTTGCTATCAATGCAGATCGGAATCACATATTTTGACGTCATCACCGGGCGGATTTTGAAAGAAGATTAAATTTTTTCTCTTCCTTTCATATTCAGTCGTGCGCGATTTGCGGATTTAAAAAAAGAATCTCTCAAGAAGAAAATAATTAATAATATACATTCAAAATGAAATTGAAAGTCGAGAGAAAACGAAAAGGGAAAACAAACAGAGACAGTCGCAACAGTTTCCGAGAACAAAGATGTAGGAAAAGAAAAATTTTGTTTTTGCAAATCGTTTTTGATTGCCTCGACCGGCCTCCGTACAGCTGCTGTTTCGGCCCCATTCGGGGCCTCATCAGCAGAAGCCTGCTGCAATGTCAGGGGTCAAAAAGCGATCGTAGCATGTCGCTGTTTAATCTAAATAAAAGAGAAGGTGCGCGGTCAATCAGAAACAAGAAAAAGAAGTGAGAAACAATTTTGATAATCGAACAACGCAATCAAAAAAGTTCTTGTTAATGTTTATTCTCATTTCGTCTTATAATTGGGAAATTTCCTGTTATTATTATTAAAAAGAAATAAGAAAAAAGAAATAAAATTTCTAAAGAAATTATAATTATTTAATTAATGAAAACAAACTGAAATTATTAATTATGATGAAATGCAATTTACGGAAACAAGAAAAGAATGAAGAGCGTTTTCAATGGTCCGAGAAAACGTAAAATAAAAATACATTCAAAATTTTCTTTAAAAAAAAAACAGTTAACGCTAAAACCGTAATTAAAAAAAAAAAAGTTTACAAAAAAAGACCACGCAAAGAAAGACAGATCAGAATTCAGAAACTTTCTGAACGAAGCAAGAAAAACAGAAGACGATCGTATTGATTTGCAGAGCGCAGAAGGTTTTTTGCTAATTTAGTTTCAAAACACGTGACAAATAAAAGCACAACCAAAAAAAAATAAGAACGTTTTCGTCTTGAATGAAAATTAAAAAAAAAAACTTAAACGTAAAAAGGAGAGAAAATGCCGTTCGTAAATTTTAGGACGAAAGAAATGCAAAACAAGCGAACGGCGAATTAAATAGGCGGATAAGAAACAATTTCAGAAAATACAAAAAAAAAATAAAATAAAATAAACGGAAAGAGAATAAATTGATTAAATCAAGACCACTGCGAGATATTTTGTGTCGATAATAATCGATGAAAAGAAACAATCGCATTATGTACGAAAAAGAAAAAACAAAAACGAAACGATAAATAAATTTAAAAAAAACAAAACAAAACGTTACTTTTCGATTTAGTAATATTCGCTATTTTTAATCATGTTTTTTTACAAATCTTCAACTGGTTTAGTTTAATTTATCTAATAACATTTTTAAAGATGTTTTTTTTTTAAAAAGAAAAAAAAAACTAATTTTGAAACTTGGCAACACTGTGCCACCCCCTTCTGAAGAATTGGCGGAAGCCAATTGCGTAATAAAAACGAATTAAAAATAATTTTGTATGCAAACCGAAAGTCTTATTGATGACGTCAAAATACGTGACTCCGATCTCTAGTTATCAAACAAAATTCACTGTACAGGTTTTTTTTTTATATTTTGCAACCAATCTAGAGGGTTTATGTTAGGAGCTGGAGAAAAACTTTCAACGCGAAAGTTGTAGCGTTTTGTGCCCATCATATTTTAGAGTTATTACAAGAAACAAAAGCGCATCGGAAATTGGAGAAAAAAAATGCAATTTTTGTTTTTTTTTTTTTTAATGGAATATCTTGTATATTGTTTGCTAAGATGAAGGATCATATTTTTCTGATTTCAAAAATATACTGCACGAACGACGTCAATCAATCGGTCGTTTACAATGCCCCTGGATTTATTAAAGTAAATAAATGTAACTTTACTCCAGGTTTAAATATTTTTAAATTAAAATCTAGTGCAATTCAAGAAGCTGCGGTTCGTAATTGCCCAACAAATTAAAAGCGAGGTACAAACAAATTGTAATTTCTCATTCCGCACGTATTTTTAATAGACGGCTCATCAAAATTTGACATTTACTTTTTTTCCACGGACCGTAAGTAGTAATACTTTCATGGCTAGCAGCGAGATTAACAAAAGTTGATTTACGTTAAAAGGAAGGAGGAAACGCCCTCGCCTAACTGGCGCATAAATTTCCGGAGTTTTTCACGGATAGTCGTTACCGTAAAACAAATAAATGTAACATTACTTCGCGCTCAATGAATTCAAATTCGAATAAAAACGAATAAATTAAGTGATCCTGTAACAAAGTAAAATAAACAATTAAAACCATTTCACGTTCAATCAACGGCGCAACAAAAAAGAAGTTTTAAATTAATCTATCGATTTGTTTGTCGACCTCGGAAGACCACGGAAGAAATTCCGCACCCCCGTAGCTAAAAGCAGACATCAATTCTCATTTGTCGGCGGGCGGTGATGAGAGTAAAATAGATCAGCCAGATCGTAAAAACCGAAGAGTCTAAACGACGACTCGATTCCTGAAAATGCCGAGGGTGAAATATTTTCCGTAATGATTTCCGGTCCTCGGGGAGGAGATAATAATTTGTCACACACACACACAAAAACCGAACTCCATCTGTCACTTCTTCTGCGCCCAACGGTTTTCGACAAGGCCATTCACTTCACCTCTACAAGGATGATGCATAATGCAAGAGGGGTTTTTACCAAAACGTTTTCCTGATTGGATGCTTTGTAATCACCGTTTAATTTTTTTTTTTTTGGGGGAAAACTGAGAATTCCTTTTGTCTAACTACTTTATAACAAAGCAACCGGAATCATTGAGTACAATTTTGCAATCAGCTTAAAATTCGCTTTCAAATGAGCCGAAGTTCGTTCGTTTCTGATAAAGACTACGGGAGTTATGATGTTTTTTAAAATAAATAATTCAACTGTTTTCTCCCCCCTTATTAATGGTGATACGGTAATAAGTCTAAAATCAAAATTGCGCAGAATTAATTCAACTTTCTAATGGCGCTCTCAAAGCTGCTGCTTATTCCGAGAGTTTTGTTAGTAAAATTGATTTTTACTGTCGAGCCCGTTGATGGCGCCCCCTTGCGGTCAACTCAGGTACTTAAAAGCATATTCTTTGAATTCCTCTTGGTCACCTTAACTGTAATTTTTTTTCTCCCGAAGCTGTGGGCGTTATGGTCTGCTGTACATCGCCGTTCGTCGTCTTTGTTGGGACACCCGGTATATAACGTTAAATAAAATCAAACCGGGCATGAAATTTATTTCGTTTCACGATCTACAAATCCAAAACAAACCGAACTCATTCGAGTTGCGTGCATTGCAATGATTTTATTCCAATAATTAATTAATTAATTGCTTCTGTTATGATTTGAATTAATTTTGCAAATTTAATTTGGGCTGCCGCGCGGATTTTTGCTCGCGTAAATTCACTTTATCACCCTTTAACTCGGAAAACGGGGCAAAAATGATAATCGGCCCGGGGGGGTTACGGCGAAAATAATAATTTAATTCAACTTACAGCCCATGACCATAAAAGATAATCCGACGTCGGGGCGCAGGTTTACGGCCGCGCACAGAAAATTGAACGCCGACGCTGGCTGGAACGTCGACAGGTGCACCAGGCCCAGGTTAAAAAGTACCCTCCAATTCAGGGGCGATAACCACAGCGCCCTCTTCAAGCAGGTTATCGCCTGCAATCATTTAAAATTTAATCTCGGCTTAAGAAGAAGAAGAGGAAGAAGAAGAAGACGTCAGGTGTTTTGTTTTAATTAAACGTATTTTATTAAATGCCTCACCCAGTATAAGCGCGTAATTTTTTTGTATTTAATTAACTAATTAATTAATTAATTAATTAAACGAAACTAACGCAGGCCCTCGAGATTATTAATTAAAATAAAACGCTGTTAGGACCAAGTATGTAAACAGAAAATGTTGGAATGATGGATTAGATCATTGTTTGTAAATACTGCAAATAAAAATGGGCCCAGGACGTGTCCTAGCGGCACCCTCGCCATAACACTTTTCACCCCTGAAATTTTCTGGACGCCGTGTTTATTCGTCCTGTAACTTTCGATTGCCTTTGAGGTCCCTGTGAACCGATTTGTTCACCTCTTGGTAAATTTATCTGCCTGGTAAGGTTTCATCGATACAATGGTTTTCAAGGATAAGGTAAATACAACAGGAGGTGAAGATATTTCTTGTATAAAACTGACAGAGAAGTGCCGAATCGAATCAACCAAGGTCACCTATCTCTGTCACTTTGTAACTTACGAAAATTTTACGCAAAAATTACATGCAGCTTCAAGACAGATATTACATTTGTTTACAATTTCATCCTTTTTATTTTATTCTTTTTTTAACGGGGAAATTGTCCGCAGTCAGCAATAAGAAAGAAAAAAATTATCCATCTGTTACATTTAAATAAATTAAAATATTAAGTGGAAAGGTACGTTTTTGGAAACAATTTTATTTTCGTTTTATGTTATATTTTAATGAGAAACTCGGGGTCGGTCTTTATTATTTCTAAACAGAGATGCGTTGCTTGCTGTTCAGTAAAATGAATTGCTAAGAACTTCCGAACTTGAAACCGTCTTATTATTATTTTACTTTGTTTTTAGTATAATAACAAATTCCATTTTAAGCTGCTTATTTAGGGGGTAGTTTCAGAAGCACGTGTTTCTTTTTTTTGATTCAATTAATTCACAATCAGGGAACGGAGTTATATATTTTGTTCAATTAAATACGAACGAGGCGGCAAACTTATAACGCTGCAGAGACGTGTGAATGCACGCGCGTTCTTTGCCGCCTCGTTCAAAATAAACCGAACAAAATATATATATTTTACTATACTAATAAATTCCGCGCGTAAAATTTTAAGCTGCCTATTTAGGGGGTAGTTTCAGATGCACGTGTGTCTTTCTTTTTTTTTTTTTTTTTGATTCAATCAATTCATAATCAGGGAACGGAGTTATATATGTTGTTCAAGTAAATACGAACGAAGCGGCAAACTTATGACACCGCAGCAACGTGTGAATGAACGCGCGTTCTTTGCCGCCTCGTTCAAAATAAACCGAACAAAATACATGATTCCGTTCTGCGTTCATAATTTATTCGAGTTTATTCTATTTGAGAAAACGGATTTCGTTCCTCTCTTATTTTATTGCTTGTCGTGCATTATTTGCTTGTGGCCGCACGATGGCCTTCATGGAACGAACACAAAACATAAACTCTTCCATTCGGTGGCATTTATTGAATTTAATATTCAATACTTTAGTCCCCTCTTTGGTTTATTATCGTGAATCAAAGTGTTTTATAAGCCTGAATTAAAGGATAAGTATTATAATTAAATAAACTGGCCTCACAGATTCGAAGATAGTTCTGAATTAAGAAATACAAAAAAAAAAAAACAATAATTACAAATTCCACAAAACGGAGAATGCAGGTACGTACAGCCGCGAGCATTAATTTTTGGTCGTAACTGTCAATCAAAACGTCAAACGTAACTTTCAATTTGTTTCCAGGAATTAAGAAAAAAATATGAGGCGAGTATCCTGTCCTTTACAAAAGAAAAATGTCGTAAGTAAAGCTTTTGCAATTAAAGTAAAACTTGTTTCCCGTAGATTGGCAACACTGCGCGGGCGTGGTTCGTGTATTTTGTAAATCACGACGTCGCAGTGTTGTAAATTGTATTTGTTTTTAAATAAAAATGCTTAGAGTTTTGGAATGGACTTTTTTTCCTTACAAGATTAATTCTGTTACGCCACTGATTATCCTGTTATTGTATTAGTCGGGCGTGCATATTACCATAAGCGTAAGTTTGGTTGCCTAGTTTGAGCAACCACGTCACCACATGTGTCCACAGAACGTCGAACGTAACTTTCAATTTGATTCCAGGAATTAAAAAAAAAAAAAACGTAAGGTGAGTATCCTGTCCTTTACAAAAGAAAAATGTCGTAAGTAAAGCTTTTGCAGTTAAAGTAAAACTTGTTTCTCGTAGATTGGCAACACTGCGTGGGCGTGATTCGTAGGTTTTGTAAATCACGACGTCGCAGTGTTGTAAATTCTATTTGTTTTTAAATGAAAAATGCTTAGAGTTTTGGAATGAATTTTTTTTCTTACAAGATTAATTCTGTTACGCTACTGATTATCCCGTTATTGTATTAGTCGGGCGTGCATACTACCATAAGTGTAAGTTTGGTTGCCTAGTTCGAGCAACCACGTCATCATATGTGACCACAAAACGTCAAACGCAACTTTGAATTTGTTTCCAGGAATTTAAAAAAAAACGTGAGGCGAGTATCCCGTCCTTTACAAAAGAAAAATGTCGTAAGTAAAGCTTTTGCAATTAAAGTAAAACTTGTTTCCCGCAGATTGGCAACACTGCGCGGGTGTGGTTCGTACGTTTTGTAAATCACGACGTCGCAGTGTTGTAAATTGTATTTGTTTTTAAATAATAAATGCTTAGAGTTTTGGATTGGATTTTTTTTCTTACGAGATTAATTCTGTTACGTCACTGATTATCCCGTTATTGTATTACTCGGGCGTGCATATTACCACAAGTGTAAGTTTGGTTGCCTAGTTTGAGCGACCACGTCACCACATGTGTAGAGTTTTGGATTGGATTTTTTTTCTTACAAGATTAATTCTGTTACGCCACTGCTTATTCCGTTATTGTATCAGTATGGCATACGTATTCCCATAAGTGTAAGTTTGGTTGCCTAATTTGAGTGACCACGCGGGACTCTAGCATTGTTGTCAATATTCGACAATCTATGACGACCAAAATTTATTTCGCTCGCGACTGTACATAGTTTAACAACAAACGCACGACTTACGGCTATGTACTTCTGTTTCGAATAGAAACACATTCCGATATTGTTCCACAACGCAACCGAATCCGGTTGCTTTTGCACCGCGAGCTTGTACTTCGTCAGGGCAACGTCGTACTCTTCGTGGGACTGAAAAGTCAGAATAATTACATTCTTATTAAAAAAATTATCATTTGCATGCAGGCAGTCGTTACAGTTATTATTTTACATACGACTTGTACGTCAAATGTCAACTTATATGTCAAAATGTCAATTTATACGTCAAATGTCAACTTATACGTCAAATGTCAACTTATATGTCAAAATGTCAACTTATTCGTCAAATGTCAACTTATATGTCAAACTTTAACTTATATGTGAAATGTCAAATAAACGCAATTTTGTAAAGTATAAATCAAACCTTCGTCTGTCACTTTGATGTCAGTGTTAAATTTGACAAGTACGTGGCAGGATTTCGAGTGATTTGAGTGACGCTTAGTGACGTTCAGAAATTTTTAAAATTTGTGATCAGTTTAGTCCGCCGGCGCCGAAACGCTGTGTTTGTCAAAGTGTACTGGTTTTCAAAAAAACCCGCAACTGTACGTACACTCGCGAGCATAAAAAACGGGACATTCAAAGCTGAAACCTGCACCTACAAGAAATGTCCCGTTTTCTAGGCTCGCGACTGTACCACAAGATCAAAGATACGTTTTTTTTATCAATCTGTTGTCTGATGTTCAATGAACACGAAATTATAAGCTTCATAAATAAATGAATGTAGCAAATGCGAATTCAAATTTGGCGCCGATTTTCGGGTCAGTACAGAGGGTTGCGTTCAGATTCGTAAGGTGGAGTACATTCTAATGTAAGCCGTGGAACAAAAGTGCACTGTACCACCAATCAAAAAATTGCAATTGCAAAAAAATGTATTTAGCTACAATGCGATTAATAGTGACGTTTCGTTTTCTGTTCATTTTCTCTTTTGTTTTTTGTCTTAAGGAATTGTTGATGTTTTGCATTTTATTCACGTTTATTTTGTTTTGTTTTTCCTTTCGCTTCCTGCCAATTTCTTAACATTTATTTTTTTTCTTTTGTCTGTCCATCCTTCTATCATTTTTTATTTCCTGGTTTTCGCGTTCTTCTGTCTTTCGTCCAATTGGTTTTCGCATTTTGTCGACTCTTTTTTGTTTCCGACGAATTTGCTTTTGTTTGTAAATAAATTGTTGTGTCCTTTCGCTTCCTGCCAATTTCTTGACTCTTGAAGTTTTCGGCGAAAATTCGCCGTTTCTTCATTTATTTTTTTTGTCTGTCCATCTTTCTATTTTTTTTTTATTTTCTGTGTTCCGCATTCTTCTCTTTTTGATCGAATTGATTTTCGCAATTCATCAATTCTCTTTTGTTTCCTACGAGTTTGCTTGTTATTTGCAACTAATAAGCTTTCGTCGATTTCCATTTTTCTTTTTTGTTCATCTCAGCGTAGCACTTCCATTTTTTTTTTTTTTAATTTTTCGTCTGGAGATTTGTTTGGTTTTTGTTCGCCTTACTTCAATTTTCTTTAGTTAATTAATTTTACGCTCTCGTATTTCCCTCTTTCTTTTTGTTTATTTTTGTTGACTGATGTCTTTTTACATTTATATTTTGTTTTCCAATAGTTGTTGTTTTCTTTTTTGTTTTTCGTCTGGAGATTCATTTGGCTTTTGTTCATTTTAGTCATCGATTTTCTTTTGTTTTTTTTTCTGTTCTTTATGCTTTATTCTTTCGATTTTTTTATCGACTAGAGTTTTCGCATTTTATTGGCACTTTTTCGTACTTCAGCGTTTTTCATTTGTTTCGTGTTCATCGCAGCTGCGATTTCTTTTGTTTTATGCACTGTGTTGCGTCGTTTGTTTCTTTTCTATCGTATCAATGACTTCCTTTACGGTTTGCTTTTATTTATTTGGTTTTTGTTCATATCATATTCGTCAATTGTCTTTTGTTTTTTTTTCAGTGCTTCATGCTTTCGTTTCGCATTTTATTCGCATTATTTCGCAGTTCATCGTTTTTCATTTGTTTCGTGTTCATCGCACCTGCGATTTTTTTTGTTTTACGCATTGTATTTCGTCGTTTGTTTCTTTTTTATCGTATCATTGACTTCCTTTACGGTTTGCTTTTATTTATTTGGTTTTTATTCATATCTTATTCGTCAATTGTCTTTTGTTCTTTTTTCAGTTCTTCATGCTTTCGTTTCGCATTTTATTCGCACTATTTCGCAGTTCATCGTTTTTCATTTGTTTCGTGTTCATCGCAGCTGCGATTTCTTTTGTTTTACGCACTGTATTTCGTCGTTTGTTTCTTTTTTAATCGTATCATTGACTATTTTTTATAGTTTGCTTTTATTAATTCGGTCTTTGTTCATCTTAATTCGTCAATTGTCACTTATTCTTTCTTTTTTCTTCGTGCTTTCATGCAACAAATTTCTCTTTTGATTTTCTTATCGAAATGAGCGTTTGCTGGCGCTTTTTAGCAGTTCGTCGTTTTTCATTTGTTTCGTGTCCGTCACGGAAAGCGATCTTCTTTTTTTGTTTGATGCACTGTATTTCGTCGTTCGTTACTTTTCTTTATCGCATCATTGACTTTTATTTATTACAAACTTTTTGGTTCGTTGATTTTTCGTTCGGCTTCGTATTTCCGATCTTGTTTTGTTTTTGTTATTTTTCTTTTTCGCCTGGTGCCTTGTATTTTGTTACTGTTTCTGTCATTTCTCTTTTGTCTCTTTTGATTTTCTTTTTGAAGGTTATTTGTTTTTGTTTTCATTTGTTCTGATTTTCGATATTCCAAATGGGCGATTTTTTATTTGTTTCGTTTGTTTTCTATATCTTATTATTCGTAGGGGTAAGTTTGTTCTTTGCTTGAATTTTCTTTTGTTTCCCTCTGCCCCTATTTTTGGTAAAAAAGAAAACCTTGACGACTGTCAAATCAATTAATGATTAATTAACGAATCGGTTTTTGTTTTTTTTTTATCACCACACTTCTAAACCGAAATTTTTTAAATTATATTGGCCCGATTTCATAACCGTACTAAAGGAGACTTTAAAATTAAAGTCACAGTCACATGTCCAAAAAGATGCGAAAACGTAGTTATTTATACAAGAGACTGTGACTTTTATTTGAAGTTCGGTTATGAAGTCGGGCATTATCTCATATTGTTTTTATTATTATTTTTATTATCAATAATAATAATTGACTTTATTTATCCCCACCAACACATTATAACAGAATTTTTTTTACAATTTATTTCTGTTAATGTTTCAAATAACGTAATGTTACGATTTGGGGGTTCACATAGTCGTTAAATTTCAGAACACTTTAATTACAAACTGTCGCTTTACACAATTAAAAACACAATAGCAATGAGCTGCTACACACACACATTTGTCTATCAAATAACACTTCTACAGAATGTACTTTCTACTATTCGAGGTATAAACACCTTGCTTGCTAATTTATAACCAAGGAAAAGAATTCGGGACACTTGTTCCGCGAACGGTATGAACATTTTGTATTCGGACTGTATCAGCCCCGCCCATAACGTGCGAACGCTCGCATTTCACTTCTTCCCCTTCCACTCAATAACAATTCGATGCATCGCATAGTACATTCGAGGTAAAAAGCGTTCGACACTAAGTGGCCTGAATTCTTTTCTCTGCTTATAACTGATCTAACTGGCGCGCCCGTCCGGGCTTTTAAAGTAGATCCCTTTAATCTCGAATGTACTGGAATGAACGAGAAACTGCGATGACATTCTATAACGTAAGATGGGGTGACTCGTACTAAAAATATTTGCACGTCACTGCTGTAACAGTAGCATAATAAATATTTTCTTATACTTCGGAGATTGGCCTAATTGGGCCACTTTTTGTAAGGCTATATTTCTCAAGAATAATCTGCCAATCCTGAGTCTGCTTTTCATTTGAAACGTCAAGGTCCTAAGTGCCTTCGCAATACAGTTCCTGAACGCACCCCTCTACGGAAAACCCGTCACGTGACCAAAGACGACTTCTCAGGTGGTTCACCGGTTTTATTTTCCGCAATAAAAATCGCCTCCTCCTGTGATGCAATCTCATTAAAAATGATTATTCAGTTAATTTTTTTTTTTTTTTGTGAATAAGAAACTGAATAGTCGACGTAAACGCGATCTCCTTTCCGCCCTTCGAACGTAAATTAAATACCCTCGTACCAATTACTTCTCCGGCAGCAACAGAAAAAAAAATATTCTCTCTTTCTTTATTCTTCTTAGTTTTTTTTTTTTCCCCGAAAGCAAAGGCACTGACACAAAGAAGCTCGCGCGTGATGAAGCACCCTCACAAGTGTTGTCTCATACGCGGCAGCAATTAATTGCCTCTTGATTGGATTAAATAAAACGAACGCGACGGAAAAGACTAACGACCCTTACAACGTCCTAAGCGATTAAGTTTTATGGGGTTCGCTCCCCTGAATAAATAACGCACAGTTTGGCTTCGATGCTTCAAAAAGACTAGGTACCCACTTAATTTAACGCGCCTTAGTTTTCTTGAAGCATTTTGAAGCGAATCGTGCAATTTCAATCATAAATGGGGCTTTGATTCGCAAAGCATTTCTTCCTCTCAATCATTTTATTTTCTGTGCGTATCAAAGAAAGGAATCGCTTTTTTTTTAGTAGATGAGCTAAGGGGGTTCAGGCCAATTAATTTTCGATTTGTTTTTTTTTTTTGTTTAGGAAGTCGTCTTAAGTTTCAAATCTGTATGTATGGTTGCCTATCTATGTCGCAGGTAAGGAGGGAAAAAATGGACGAAATTAGGCACAGCAGTTTTCAAAATAACTTTCATCTCGTTTAAGCAATTTACTTCTTCTTACCTGTGTTATGCATCCAATTCCTAGTAAAGCCTTCGCACAAGTCGAATCAAGCGCAAGGGCTGAGCTTAGTCTTTCGAAGGCATGCTGTGTCTGTCCCACTTTTACGTAGAGCAATCCGGATTCGGTCAGCATGCTGATACTGTCCTGGAAAACTCTGCAATCAAAGTCTTAGGCCCGGTTTCACCATCACAGTTTAACTTTAAACTTGACTTTATTCCCATGGTAACAATTGCAAAGAGAATTGTTTCCATAGGAATAAGATGGAGCTTAAAGTTAAACTGTGATGGAGAAACCGGGCCTTAGTAAGTTAGGAAACCGTTTATCAAAACAATGCGAAAGAGAAACGAATTCTGAAACGTCAAATACAAAAAACGCGGATAATTTTCCGGAGCTTCGGATTCCTCTCGCTTAGAAACGAGCAGGCGCCACGTTCCGAAGATACAATCCAAAATTGCGTTTTTCTTAAAGGAACACCCTGTATATTATTGCGTTTTTGGAATCCCCGTCGAATTCTAGCCCGACGTGATGGGTCGCATCGTGGGTCTAACGTGACTGGTTCTCGAGTTTTACGCCAAGTTTAGACGTCAGCGCCCTCTATCTCTTTAACTGTTCAAGTTAGAAAAAAACCTCAAATGCGAAAAACGCGGATAATTTACCGGAGATTCGGACTGAGTTCGCTTAGAAACGAGCAGGCGCCGCGTTCCGAAGATACAACCCAAAGTTGCATTTCTTTTAGTGGAACACCCTGTATATTATTGCGTTTTCGGAATCCCCTTCGAATTCTAGCCCGACGTGATGGGTCGCACCATGGGTCTAACGTGATCGGTTCTCGTGTTTTACAACAAATTTAAATACCAGCGCCCTCTATTTCCCTAGCAGTTCAAGTTAGAGCGAAACGTTAAATGCAAAAAGCGCAGATGATTTTCCGGAGATTTTAATTCCGCACGCGAAAAAACAATCGAACGTTGCGTTTTTTAAATACGACCCGAAGTTACGCTTTCTTAAATGGAACACCCTGTATATTATTGCATTTTTGAAATCTCCGTCGAATTCTAGCCCGACATGATGGGTCGCACCGGGGGTCTAACGTGATTGGTTCTCCTGTTTTCCCTCAAGTCTAAACATCAGCGCCCCCTATTTCCCGAATTAGACGAGTTAGAAGAAAATGTCAAATACAAAAATCGCAGACAATTTTCAGCAGTTTCGAGGCCCACGCGCAAAGAAATAATCGGGCATTGCATTGTTAAGATACGACCCAAAGTTACGCTTTTTTAAATGAAACACCCTGTATATTACCGAATTTTTGAAATCTCCGTCGAATTCTAGCCCGACATGATGGGTCGCACCGGGGGTCTGACGTGATTGGTTCTCCTGTCTTCCCTCAAGTTTAAACATCAGCGCCCCCTATTTCCCGAATTAGACTAGTTAGAAGAAAATGTCAAATACAAAAATCGCAGACAATTTTCAGCAGTTTCGAGGCCCACGCGCAAAGAAATAATCGGGCATTGCATTGTTAAGATACGACCCAAAGTTACGCTTTTTTAAATGAAACACCCTGTATATTATCGAATTTTTGAAATCTCCGTCGAATTCTAGCCCGACATGATGGGTCGCACCGGGGGTCTGACGTGATTGGTTCTCCTGTTTTCCCTCAACTTTAAACATCAGCGCCCCCTATTTCCCGAATTAGACGAGTTAGAAGAAAATGTCAAATACAAAAATCGCAGACAATTTTCAGCAGTTTCGAGGCCCACGCGCAAAGAAATAATCGGGCATTGCATTGTTAAGATACGACCCAAAGTTACGCTTTTTTAAATGAAACACCCTGTATATTATCGAATTTTTGAAATCTCCGTCGAATTCTAGCCCAACACGATGGGTCGCACCGGGGGTCTGACGTGATTGGTTCTCCTGTTTTCCCTCAAGTTTAAACATCAGCGCCCCCTATTTCCCGAATTAGACGAGTTAGAAGAAAATGTCAAATACAAAAATCGCAGACAATTTTCAGCAGTTTCGAGGCCCACGCGCAAAGAAATAATCGGGCATTGCATTGTTAAGATACGACCCAAAGTTACGCTTTTTTAAATGAAACACCCTGTATATTATCGAATTTTTGAAATCCCCGTCGAATTCTGGTCCGAGATGATGGGTCGCACCGTGGGTCTAACGTGATTGGTTCTCGTGTTTTACAACAAATTTTAAACGTCAGCGCCCTCTATCTCCCTAGCTGTTCAAGTTAGAAAAAAACGTCAGATACAAAAAACGCGGATAATTTACCGGAGATTCGGATTCCGCTCGCTTAGAAACGACCAGGTGCCGCGTTCCGAAGATACAATCCAAAGTTGCGTCTTTATTAGGGGGAACAGCCTGTATATTATTGCGCTTTTGAAATCCCCGTCGAATTCTAGCCCGACGTGATGGGTCGCACCATGGGTCTAACGTGATTGGTTCTCGTGTTTTGTCATGGTTTTTTGCACGAGATCACGTCCATAAAACGGATTCTGCTTCAAGAAACAAAGAACCTTCTACCCAGAGTCGCTGATCGGACGGACGGAAACTCCAGTAATCGCCTGAATATTCAGAAGTATACTCAGCGTTAAAACGGATTCCGCTTCAAGGCATAAAGAACCTTCTACCCAGAGTCGCTGATCCGAGGGATGACAACTCCAGCAATCAAAAGATACAGCTAAGTTGCGAAGTTCACCGTACTTGTAACGGTCCCCGGAATATTCGGAGGCATACCCCGCGATGAAACGAATTCTGTTCCAAGAAACAAAGAACCTTCCACGCAGAGTCGCTGATCGGACGGACAAAAACTCCAGTAATCAAAAGATACAGCAAAGTTGTAAAGTTCGCCGTACTTGTAACGGTCGCCTGAATATTCAGTAGTATACTCAGCGTTAAAACGGATTCTGCTTCAAGACATAAATAACCTTCTACGCAGAGTCGCTGATCCGATGGATGACAACTCCAGCAAACGAAAGATACAGCCAAGTTGCGAAGTTCACCGTACTTGTAACGGTCTCCAGAATATTCGGAAGCATACCCCGCGATGAAACGGATTCTGCTTCAAGAAGCAAAGAACCTTCTACGCAGAGTCGCTGATCGGACGGACGACAATTCCAGCAATCAAGAGATACATCCAAGTTGCGAAGTTCACCGTACTTGTAACGGTCTCCAGAATATTCGGAAGCATACCCCGCGATGAAACGGATTCTGCTTCAAGAAACAAAGAACCTTCTACGCAGAGTCGCTGATCAGACGAACGACAACTGCAGTAATCAAAAGACACAGCCAAGTTGCGAAGTTCACCGTACTTGTAATGGTCCCCAGAATATTCGGAAGCATACCCCGCGATAAAACGGATTCTGCTTCAAGAAGCAAAGAACCTTCTACGCAGAATCGCTGATCGGACGGACGACAATTCCAGCAATCAAGAGATACATCCAAGTTGCGAAGTTCACCGTACTTGTAACGGTCCCCAAAGTAATCGGAAGTATACGCCGCAATGAAACGGATTCTGCTTCAAGAAACAAAGAACCTTCTACGCAGAGTCGCTGATCAGACGAACGACAACTGCAGTAATCAAAAGACACAGCCAAGTTGCGAAGTTCACCGTACTTGTAATGGTCCCCAGAATATTCGGAAGCATACCCCGCGATAAAACGGATTCTGCTTCAAGAAGCAAAGAACCTTCTACGCAGAATCGCTGATCGGACGGACGACAATTCCAGCAATCAAGAGATACAGCCAAGTGGCGAAGTTCACCGTACTTGTAACGGTCCCCAGAGTAATCGGAAGTATACACCGCGATGAAACGGATTCTGTTTCAAGAAACAAAGAACCTTCTAGGCAGAGTGGCTGATCGGACGGACGAAAACTCCAGTAATCAAAAGATACTATCTATTTAAAAAAATCACCGCTGACATCTATCGGAAGCTTTGTGAAGGACTCAGAAATAATGACATTACTTGGTTAACCTTAAACGTTAAGTTAAAATGTTTTTTTCGTGAGTTTTGTGGCACTGACGTACTTTTAGCGCATTACTAAAGCTAACTAAAGAATTGATGGATCGAAAACTGAATGATATTAATGACAGCTCTTTGACTTCCTTATTAGAGTCGCCATCTCTCGGTTTGGTTGCTGACTATCGCGAATATCTAATCTTCCACACGGTGTCACGCTGGCGTGTTTAAAGCCCCGGTAATTTCGATTCTGAATAATCTGAAAGGCTGCTCTTTGTAACGTAACAAGTTTTTTATTTTTTCCTTTTAGTAAACCTTTATATTAAACGTTCGCCTGCAGAAATATCTTGTTGTTGCGTAACGCCGTATTAATTATTTTGTCGCGTCCAATTTTCAATTTTCACTTCTAAACTGTGATGGAGAAACCGGGCCTTAGTAAATTAGGAAACCGTTTATCAAAACAATGCGAAAGAGAAACGAATTCTGTTGTCATGGTTTTTTTTTGCGCGAGATCACGTCCATAAAAGGCGATTTTATTGCCATAACACGCTCAGTTTGTTTCTTATCTCGCCCAATTTTGGGAAAGCGTGACCAATATAATTCAGGAGAACGCGACGGACGTCAATTTTTATTATACTTTGCGAAGTATTTTTTTATTCATTGCACGTCCAATTCGCCCCCCGAATTATTTTATGCGAGTTTTGTTGTTTTGTTAGGCAACAACAGTTTTTGAAGTAGGTAGAAGACGTAAATAAATTTTTGAATTGCTTAGACCAGGACTTGTTTTAATTTCCCCAAAAAATTTTCCTTCCTTGTGTTTTCTAACTTCCACAAATCCACAAAACGAAAGTTTGACTTGCCCTTTTGTGCAATACATTCGTTTACGTTCAAAGGACGTAAAAAATACCTAATCTTATTAACTGTTAACGTCTTCGGCGTTCTAGGATTTAAACAGGGCAAGATTTCTTACTCAATTGCGGCGTTGCTAACGGCGACGGCCGATCTAAAGTCGTTTTCCGCAACGAGCATCTTCATGAGTAAGGCGTAAGATTCCTCTTGCTTGCCGCTCTGCACCGCCTTGTGTGCGTACTCCCTCGCCTTCGACGACTGTCCCAAATGAGTCAGACACTGTGCTGCAAGAAATGAATTACTTGTCAAACAAACGGGGGGTTCCGAGAGCAAGACGCTTTTCTTCAAGGCTAGCCTTGCACGTGTTCTGTTTTCGCGTTTTATCAGTTTTATGGCAGCTTAATTTATAATTTATTTTATTTATAGTGTTTGAGTACTATAAAATTCGAATCCCTACAGAAAGAATAACAAAAGAGAGGGCGAGACTGAGAGAGATAGAAAGGGGGATGGTAGGATACGTTCAGAAAATGAGAGAAGGCAGAATGGCAAAGCAAAGACATCAAGAGGAAAATAAAGCTAAGTGAGGGCAAAATATTAAAGTGGGATGAGATGATGAAAAAAAGAAATAAAACACGTAGACTTAACTATACAGAGCGTTCTATTTTTTTCGTAGTAAAACGAAGCTTTGCAATTTTGTTAAACGTAAACAATTAAAGGCGTCGCATTGCGCCTTAATTCGATTCTTTTTTAATGGCTTTTCAATAATAACAATTATTTTTGACGACTACGATGTATTTCTTAATTTTGTTCACAATTATTTCTTCCACATTATTTTAATTGAAATTAAAATTTGGAAACACGGGCGAATTTTTTAAGCAGATGGAAATCTCTCGTATTAATGCAGTTGATTCAATAAAGTCTTGGTTTTTGCTTTGTTTGGTCATCTTGTTTTTTTTTATTAGTAAGACGCCGTCTGTCTCAATTGATCAATTAAAAAATACGAAATTGTTAAGAAAAGTACTCCTACTTACCTATGTTGTGAAATATTTGCCAATCAGCCTTGGCTGATACCTTTTCGGCTTCGAGGTATGCTTCTAGAGCCAATCGATAACGGCGTAGTAAATACCTGAAGAAAAAAAATGTGAGAAAAAACTATTTATTTTTTACCTCGAATTGTTCGAGTAAACGTCAAAACATTTCAACTTGAAACCCAGCTTATCGCTAAAAAACCGAAGGTCTGTTCCAGAAATATTTTTTTATTTTCTTCTTTCCCTTCTTCTTTGTTTGTTGTCTTTGTGAAAATGACGGCGACCTTCTACGCAGAGTCGCCGGTCGGACGGACGACAACTCCAGCAATCAAAGGATACAGCCAAGTTGCGAAGTTCACCGTACTTGTAACGGTCCCCAGAATATTCGAAAATACACGCCGCGATGAAATGGATTCTACCTCAAGAAACAAAGAACCTTCTACGCAGAGTCGCTGATCGGACGGACGGCAACTCCAGCAATCAAAAGATACAGACAAGTTGCGAAGTTCGCCGTACTTGTAACAGTCCCCAGAATATTCAGAAGTATACCCAGCGTTAAGACGGATTCTGCTTCAAGAAATAAAGAACCTTCTACGCAGAGTCGCTGATCGGATGGACGATAACTCCAGTAATCAAGAGATATAGCCAAGTTGCGAAGTTCACCGTACTTGTAACGGTCCCCAGAATATTCGGAAGTGTACCCCGTGATGAAATGGGTTATGTTTCAAAAAAGAAAGAACCTTCTACGCAGAGTCGCGATGGACGATAACTCCAGCAATCAAGAGATACAGCCAAGTGGTGAAGTTCACCGTACTGGTAACGGTCCCCAGATTATTCGGAAGCATACATCGCGATGAAACGGATTCTACTTCAAGAAGCAAAGAACCTTCTACGCAGAGTCGCTGATGGGACGGATGATAACTCCAGCAATCAAAAGATACCGACAAGTTGCGAAGTTCGCCGAACTTGTAACGGTCCCCAGAATATTCAGAAGTATACCCAGCGTTAAAACGGATTCTGCTTCAAGAAATAAAGAACCTTCTATGCAGAGTCGCTGATCGGATGGACGATAACTCCAGTAATCAAGAGATATAGCCAAGTTGCGAAGTTCACCGTACTTGTAACGGTCCCCAGAATATTCGGAAGTGTACCCCGTGATGAAATGGGTTATGTTTCAAAAAAGAAAGAACCTTCTACGCAGAGTCGCTGATCGGACGGACGATAACTCCAGCAATCAAGAGATACAGCCAAGTGGTGAAGTTCACCGTACTGGTAACGGTCCCCAGATTATTCGGAAGCATACTCCGCGATGAAATGGATTCTGATCCAAGAAACAAAGAACCTTCTACGCAGAGTCGCTGATCGGATGGATGATAACTCCAGCAATCAAGAGATACAGCCAAGTGGCGAAGTTCACCGTATTTGTAACGGTCCCCAGAGTATTCGGAAGCATACTCCGCGATGAAATGGATTCTGATCCAAGAAACAAAGAACTTTAACGTCTTCTCATCTTATGATTAAAGTCGTCTGTAAATAAAGTTGTAATTAAAATCAACAGGAAACGATGTCGGTTTAATTTGTAAGAGAGTGGCGCGCGTTTGTTTCTCACAGCTCATCTCTACAGATCGGAATCACGTATTTTGACGTCATCAACATAATGTTTAATTTGTTTATGAAATAAAGTCAAAATTATTTTTCGTTCATCTTTCTAAAATAAACCCCGAATTGCCCTGATTTTGAAATTGGTTTACGCGAATTCTTCATAGCGCATCATATGACGGCGTAGTTGGAACACGATGACGTCAAAATATGTGATTCCGATCTCTCCTACTCATTGGCATGAAGTTACAATGTATCGTTTATTGTTTACTTTAATCGCAACTTTAGTTAGCGACGATTTTAATCATGGGCTACTGCGATTAAATCAAATCAACATAAACTTAGACCGAAAGATTTATTTTCTAAGCATAGAGTAACAGAGAAGTATCGAATCAACCAAGAAACATTCACAGTGGTAGCCTGTCTCTCTCATTTTGTAAATATTTCAGCTGCCTATTCGAGAAAATCACCGACTGAATGACATTAATGACAGCTCTTCGTCTTCCTTATTAGAGTCGCCATCTCTTGGTTTGGTTGCTGACTATCGCGAATATCTAAATCTTCCACACGGTGTCACGCTGGCGTCACGTAGAATAAAATGAAACTTTACAATCTCGTTAGGCATTCGAAATTAAAATTTCCGACGTAACATTTTAATAAAGCCCCGGTAATTTCGATTCTGAATAATCTGAAAGGCTGCTCTTTGTAACGTAACAAGTTTTTTTTTTCCTTTTAGTAAACCTTTATATTAAACGTTCGCCTACAGAAATACCTTGTTGTTGCGTAACGCCGTATTAATTATTTTGTCGCGTCCAATTTTCAATTTTCACTTCTGAACAAAACGGCGAAAGAAAAATGAATGTTTTCATCAAATCAAATTGGATAAACACAGGGAAAATAATGACAGGGAACTTGCTCGTTCTCCGAAATTAAAATTTCCTTTGAAGTTGTTCTAGATTCCGTCGTCCTCATAATTTAATAACAATAAAAAAAAATTATTTAGTCCTTTTTTCTTCGGCTCCGTCTCCAAAATAAAAAAGAGAATACTTACAATCGAAGAAAGCAATTGTGGCCAATTACAGTTTCCTGTAATTTTCATCTCTTTCTGCAAAATTGTCGTGTTTAAAAACGACTTCGCTTGCGACACATGAAAAAAATTGAAAGCTTGGAACATTAGCAAGCACGAAACTTTTGTAAAAACCGTGAAGTCGTATTTAAACACTGCGTAGAAAAAAAATTACAGGAAACTGTAATTGACTACGATTTTTTTTTTGCTTTCTTTCTACTCACAGACAGCTTCCAATTTCCTTTATGTTATCTATATTCTCCGGATTCAACTTGTGGCAAACCTGAAAGGACTCGAGGGCCTCCTGGACTTTCCCCTCTTCCCTCAGGATTACACCCTGGAAGCAAAAGTAGTACTCCAAGCACTCGCTTCGCCCCCTTAAATTTCCTCACCTCCTTAAAGAAAGCGTATTCGTTCTTCCTGAAGCTCTTCGAAATCTCCTTTCTGATTAAATCCTTGCAGGCCTCAATTTCCCCGCGGATGTGTTGCGCGTGGATTAGCCAGTTCAGTCTTTCGACCGGAGCCGGCTCCGGGCAGGTCATGCTTCTTATTTGGGCCGAACCTGGAAGAGAATTTCTAATTTCTTTCGTCGTTTTTTTTTTTTTTTTTTGGAAGGAAACCACACGTTGTACCGTACGTACCCTCGGATCGAATGTTGTCAGATTTTCCATTTGCTATTACACTCATTATATCCCGCGTAAATTAATAATTACGGGAACATCTGCAGTAATACAACTTTGTTGTATATGCGGTTGCCTGGTAACGGGCGTAAGTCCAGGAGGGGCGAAGGCGTTGTCGTCGTAAGCGATCAATTTTATTTGCGTAATGTGCAAGAGTCCATTAAAATCTTATTTATATTATAGATTAATAGAGCTTGAGCAGGCGAATCGAATGGTGCAAGCCGCAAGTCTCTAGTTCGCGCCGTTTTCGAGCAAAAAATTTTTTAAAAATGAATCGGAGGCAGAATTACTCAATCTTTTTCTCGAAAACGGCGCGAACTAGAGACTTGCGATTTGCACCATTCGATTCGTCTGCTCAAGCTCTATGAGGGCGATTTTTTTCAGCGCAATCTATTTTTAGCCGAAATTTTTCTGAATTTTTTTCTCGAAAACGGGGCGAGTTAGAGACCTGCGGTTTATGCCATTCGATCGCCCCCTTCAAGCTCTATCAGGGTGATTTTTTTCGCGGCAATCTATTTTTCGTCGAAAACCGCAAATTTTCATGGACTATAACCTTACTACATTTTCGGAAAAAAAATATTTCTTTCTCCAAAAATTCATGTAAGTAGAGCCCGACGAGGCGCATCCAAAACCGGGCTCCGTTTCTTTGTAGCTCACCCCCTTTCCGAGATATCGACCCCTAAAGGGTCGTCGCAAAAAAACATTTTCTCTTTGCGAAAAATTGAAAAAGTAAAAATTCGCTAGCGCTAATCGAGCAATCGTTATTTATAGAGTGATTCGGAAGGATTTTAATTCATAAAACGGTTAAAATAACAATAAATGTAATTAATTTATTCGTGTACTGGTAGTGCTGCCATCTCTGAGCAATTACTAGAATTTGCAGGTCATCCATCGAAACAGGTCTCTGTAATATTACAGGAATCTGTAATTCTGCGCCTCGAATAACCTGTAAATCGCACTATTTACTCGAAGATGGCAGCACCTCAATACATGCACAAATAATTTGATTTCTTATTATTTTAACTGTTTAATAAATAAAAACCATACTTTTTGACTCTATAAATAAAGATTATTCGACTGGAGCAAGAAAATTTGTGCTATCCCGGTTTTCCACTGAGAAAATAATGCTTTCTTCTTCGGCAGTTTAGGGGCTGATATCTCGGAAAGGGGATGAGCTACAGAGGAACGGATCCCGGTTTTGAATGCGCCTCGTCGAGCTCTACTTACATGAATTTTTGGAGAAAAAAATATTTTTTTTCCGAAAATGTAGTAAGGTTATAGTCCATGAAAATTTGCGGTTTCCGACGAAAAATAGATTGCCGCGAAAAAAATCGCCCTGATAGAGCTTGAAGGGGGCGACCGAATGGCATAAACCGCAGGTCTCTAACTCGCTCCGTTTTCGAGAAAAAAATTACTAAATATATGAATCGTTGGCAGTAAAATTAATTTTTTTCTCGAAAACGGCGCGAGCTATGGACTTGCGGTTTGCGCCACTCGATTCGTCTGCTCAGGCTTTATAAGAAAAATTTTTACCGCCCCAATGTATATTTCGTAGAAGTCCTCAAATTGCCATAGACTTGTAAACCATTGTTCTTTCGGACAAAAGTTATTCGTTTCTCCTAAAATCGCAAAAAAATTCACCAAAGTAGAGCTCGACGAGGCGCATTCAAAACCGGTCTCCGTTAATTTCTAGCTCACCCCCTTTTCGAGAAATCGACCCCTAAAACGCCGTCACAGAAAAACAGTTTTTTCTCAATGAAACACTGGAAAAGTAAAATTTTGCTAGCGAAAATTGAATAATAGTTATTTATAGAGTGAGAAGGCATGGTTTTGATTTATAAGACCGTTAAAACAATAATAATAAATGAAATTATTTATTGCATTGGCGGTGCTGCCATCTTCGAGGGAATAGTGCAATTTATAGGTTAGTTGAAGCATGAAATTACAGATTCCTGTAGTACTACAGAGACCTGCTTCGATGGATAACCTACAAATTCCAAAGATGACTCAAAGATGGCAGCACCACCAAGGTATGAGTAAATTAATTATATTTATAGTTATTTTAACTATTTTATGAATTAAAATCGTTACGAATCGCTCCATAAATAACGATTATTCGATTGACGCTTGCGAATTTTTATCTTTCCAGTATTTCAATGAGAAAAAACTGTTTTACTGTGACTGCATTTTAGGGGTCGATTTCTCGGAAAGGGGGTGAGCTAGAAAAGAACGGAGAGCGGTTTTGAATGCGTCTCATCGAACTCTACTTTGGAGAATTTTTTCACGATTTTAGGAGAAACGAATATCTTTTGACTGAAAAAATAATAGCTTACAAGTCTATTACAATTTGAGGACTTCTACGAAATATAAATTGGGGGGGTAAAAGTCGTACTTATAAAGGTTGAGCAGGCGAATCGAATGGCGCAGACTGCAAGTCTGTAGCTCGCGCTGTTTTCGAGAAAAAAATTAATTTTTCTGACACCCATTCATATATTTAGAAATTTTTTTCTCGAAAACGGCGCAAGTTAGAGACCTGTGGTTTGCACCATTCGATTCACCTGCTCGAGCTCTATAAGTGCGATTTTTTTCGCCGCAATCTATTTTTAGTAAAAAATTTTCCAGAATTTTTTTCTCGAAAACGGGGCGAGTTAGAGACCTGCGGTTGACGCCATTCGATCGCCCCCTTCAGGCTCTATCAGGGTGATTTTTTTCGCGGCGATCTATTTTTCGTCGAAAACCGCAAATTTTCATGGACTATAACCTTACTACATTTTCGGAAAAGAAATATTTTTTTCTCCAAAAATTCATGTAAGTAGAGCTCGATGAGGCGCATCCAAAACCGGGCTCCGTTCCTCTGTAGCTCATCCCCTTTCCGAGATATCGACCCCTAAACAGACGTAGCAAAGAAACATTTTTTCTTAGCAAAAATTGCAAAAGTGAAAATTCGCTAGCGCTAATCGAACAATCGTTATTTATAGAGCGATTCGGAACGATTTTAATTCATAAAACAGTTAAAATAACAATAAAAATAATTCATTTATTCGTGTACTGGTAGTGCTGCCATCTCTGAGCAATTACTGGAATTTGTAGGTTATCCATCGAAACAGGTCCCTGTAATATTACAGGAATCTGTAATTCTGCGCCTCGAGTAACCGGTAAATCGCACTATTTACTCGAAGATGGCAGCACCTCAATACATGCATAAATAATTTGATTTCTTATTATTTTAACTGTTTTATAAATAAAAACCATACTTTTTCACTCTATAAATAAAGATTATTCGACTGGAGCAAGAAAAAAAGAAACAGGTCTCTGTAATATTACAGGAAACTGTAATTCTGTGCCTCGAATAATCTGTAAATCGCACTATTCGCCCGAAGATGGCAGCACTACCAATACCGAGTAAATAATTTGATTTATTATTATTTTAACTGCTTTATAAATCAAAACCATACCGTTTCGCTCTAAAAATAGCGATTATTCGATGGGCGCTAGCGGATTTTTACATTTCCAGTTTTTCGCCGAGAAAATATTGTTTTTCTATGTCGGCACTTTAGGGGTCGATATCTCGGAAAGGGGGTGAGCTACGGAGGAACGGAGCCCGGTTCTGAATGCGCCTTTTGGAGCTCTGCATTGGTGAATTTTTTTGCGATTTTAGGAGAAAAATATATTTTTCGGCTGAAAAAGTAGTAAGGTTATAGTCCATGAAAATTTGCGGTTTTCGACGAAAAATAGATCGCCGCGAAAAAAATCACCCTAATAGAGCTTGAAGGGGGCGATCGAATGGCATAAACCGCAGGTCTCTAACTCGCACCGTTTTCAAGAAAAAAATTTCTAAATATATGAATCGGTGGCAGAAAAATTAATTTTTTTCTCGAAAACAGCGCGACCTACAGACCTGCGGTTTGCGCCATTCGATTCGTCTGCTCAAGCTTTATAAGAACGATTTTTACCCCCCCAATTTATATTTCGTAGAAGTCCTCAAATTGTAATAGACTTGTAAGCTATTGTTTTTTCAGTCAAAAGATATTCATTTCTCCTAAAATCGCGAAAAAATTCACCAACGTGGAGCTCACTAAGGCGCATTCAAAACCTCTCTCCGTTCTTTTCTAGCTCACCCCCTTTCCGAGAAATCGACCCCTAAAACGCGGTCACAGAAAAACAGTTTTTTCTCAATGAAATACTGGAAAGGTAAAAATTCGCTAGCGTCAATCGAGTAATCGTTATTTTTAGAGCGAAACGGTATGGTTTTGATTTATAAAACAGTTAAAATAATAATAAATCGAATTATTTATGCATGTGAAGGTGGTGCTGCCATCTTCGGACGAATAGTGCGATTTATAGGTTATTCGACAATCAGATTACAGATTCCTGTAATATTACAGAGACCTGTTTCAATGGATAACCTGCAGATTCTAGTGATGGCTCAGAGATGGCAGCACTACCAATACACGAATAAATTAATTACATTTATTGTTATTTTAACTGTTTTATGAATTAAAATCGTTCCGAATCGCTCTATAAATAACGATTGCTCGATTAGCGCTAGCGAATTTTTACTTTTTCAATTTTTCGCAAAGAAAAAATGTTTTTTTGCGACGACACTTTAGGGGTCGATATCTCCGAAAAGGGGTGAGCTACAGAGAAACGGAGCCCGGTTTTGAATGCGCCTCGTCGGGCTCTACTTACATGAATTTTTGGAGAAAAAAATATTTTTTTTCCGAAAATGTAGTAAGGTTATAGTCCATGAAAATTTGCGGTTTTCGACGAAAAATAGATTGCCGCGGAAAAAATCACCCTGATAGAGCTTGAAGGGGGCGATCGAATGGCATAAACCGCAGGTCTCTAAGTCGCCCCGTTTTCGAGAAAAAAATTCAGAAAAATTTCGACTAAAAATAGATTGGGGTGAAAAAAATCGCCCTCATGGAGCTTGAGCAGACGAATCGAATGGTGCAAACCGCAAGTCCCTAGCTCGTGCCGTTTTCGAGAAAAAAAAAATTTATAAAATGAGTTGGTGGCAGAAAAATTCATTAAATCGAGCAGTTCTATAAGCTGGAATAATATGGAAAAACCTAAGCTTAATGTAGAAGAATTAATTAAGAACTAGAAATTGTCAAAATAGCGCAAAATATTTCCCAGCTGTTTAGTGGGGGTGATTAGTAACGAAATTTGATTTTTTCTTTCTCAAAATTTTCGCAATACACAATTTGTTGTAATATTTAAGTTATTCAAAATTAAACCCCAAATTCCTACTTCAAGAACGTTTTGTATTCGAAAACATTCATCGAGTACCCTTTAAGTTGTAGTACACTTTAAGTTATACTTTAAATATTGCTGTGTTTTCGTATTAATTAATAATTTGTTGTTAAGGTATTTTCTTGTCTACTCGTGGTATTTTCTTAAATATTTTTACTGTGAGTACGACGCTTGAATCAGCTAGAAGAATATTTATATTTCAATATGCAGACGGTGTGCAGAAATTTTAAAATCGATATTCGTTTGGCGCGGCGCCGTCGCCGGCGTTCGGCTCTTCCCGCTGTTGGTCAGACTCCAGTGTTCCGAAACCCCAGCAACTTTTACTTAATTTTAACTTAATAGGTTTTGACTCAGGCAACTTGCAATTAATCACCGCGCTTTGTTCACATCCACTAAAAAGAATTGTAGTTTCAGTTATGCCACGCAAACCATCACTTTAATGAAAAAAAAACATAAACGTTAGATACCTACCGCATAAACATTGTTCTGGGCGTTCATTCATATACCATACCTTATACACACATGGATGTACTCGCTTCGGCGGTACATATACTAAAATTGGAACGATACAGAGAAGATTAGCATGGCCCCTGCGCAAGGATGACACGCAAAATCGTGAAGCGTTCCACATTTTTTTTCCTATTTGACAATTTCAATTCTCCGAGCTTCCTCCTCAACCAAGTCCAATTTTATATTCCTACTTTGCTTTAAATTCCACCGCAGTTCAAGAAATTGGAGACGGCGGAGGCAAATAACAGAAACAATTTCACACTTTCATAATTGTTTTATTGAAAGAAAAACTCAAAAATATATAAAAAAAAAAAAACATAGTACGGCTATATCACTGCTACAACTACGAAAACCGAAAACTGTTTACAATTTGGTCGTATTTATTATTAAAAAAAAAAAAATAAGAATAAAAATAAAATGCAACAACAAAATATAGATTCTCTCGACAGGTATTAATTACATCAGTTTAATAATACACGACGCAATTAACAACGTTACTTCCTTAAAATAAAGTGAACAATCTCGGCTCTTATAATACACTAACGTATCAAGGCTACAACACTATTAAATGTAATATAATATTTATAAGTATTATTATGTTTTCTTTTTCTTTTTCTTTTTTTTTTTTTGTTTGTATAATATTTACTTACTTCATTTAGCACGCTTGAACTTTGAAATAAGAAGAAAAAAAGAAGCGCAAAGTGACGACGCGACGTTCACGAAAAAACGAATGCGTTCTGCGGCTAGCAAGTAGTAGACTTTTTTTTTTAGGCTGATACGGTCCATCTGAAAGACTATTTTTGAATATTGGAAAAAGAATTCGAGAGGCAGAACGGCACATTTTATAATAAAAAGAAAGCACAAGCAAACTAATTTAAGCCGGGCGTTTAATTTGAAACCGATTACAAAAAAAAAGCTGATGCTTAAAGCTACTTCCATACAGAGTCTCCCAAGTTTAGTGGCCTATTAAAAGTTTTCGAGGAAGGAAATATACAAAAAAAAATGTGAAACTTAGCAGGCTGCCACACGGCGGAAGGTGATCTTTCAGACTAAAATATTTTCACTTTTATATCACTTCCGGTTATGCCGGAAGTCGCCGCTAACTTTCTTATTTTAAATGGAATGCTATATTTTTTATTGCAAATTCTGCTTCTACGCATTAGTCTAAGTAAAAATTGTTAAGGCTTCCCTGTACTTAAATGTAACCGATTTTGAGATATCTGGAGATTTATCTAAAAAATTGTTTTGGTCAGCTTTCATTGAAGAGATTGTATTTATGACACTTTCAAATTTAGAAATTCAGGTGGCATGTCGTTTTGAAGTACTATCTTCAGGCTTCCAAATAATGTCCTAATTATCCCTGAAAAAATCACAGGCTGGTCATAAAATGGTGTCGAACCTCGCTATGTTTAACTGCCCAAAACTCAATTTTCGTAAATGGAACACCCTATATATTTTTACATCATGAGACAGAAAATCAAATTCTACATCGATTAGTATTAGTATTCCCTATACCCATCTGCAGTAGTTTTCTTGTTATCAGTAATTTTTTTATTATAATGGTATATTTTTCTTGAATTATTGTATTTTTTAGCAGTCAGTGACGAGAGAATAAAAATATTTATTGAGTTATAACACTAACAGATAAGTAACATGATTTTTTTTTTAATTTTAGATAAAGTTGGCTATGAAAAGCAAAAAGAAGAGGAAGTGGCGACCTACAATAAGAACAAAAGAAGTTATTGGAAATTCCGTAGTAAATTTTTATGTAGTGTATCTTTCTGCGGCCTGCATTTATCTAAAATTTTAAAAGTCACATACAGTACAAACAAGTAACAAAGCAAATGAAAAGTATCCTTTCTTATTCATGACACAACACCCTCTGTGGTTGTTCGTCGTATTTCCATGGGATTTAAATTTTGAAAGCAATTTATAACTCGATTTTCGAGATCTTGCCTATCATTTACAGGTTCACGATAAACCTCCGATTTAATTTTACCCCACAGATAGAAATCCAATGGCGTAAGATCAGGTGATCGCAAAAATTAGCAGCTCAATATCTGTTTCCTTTTCAAGGTTTGCTACGAATAACTGCATTAATTCCATTAATTACCCAAACAAAATAAAGAACTGCTGATAACAAGAAAACTATTGCGGATGGATATAGGGAATACTAATACTAATCGATGTAGAATTTGATTCTCTGTCTCATGATGTAAAAATATACAGGGTGTACCATTTACGAAAATTGAGTTTTGGACAGTTAAACATAGTGAAGTTCGACACCATTTTATGACCAGCCTGTGATTTTTTCAGGGATAATTAGGACACTATTTGGAAGCCTGAAGATAGTACTTCAAAACGACATGCCACCTGAATTTCTAAATTTGAAAGTGTCATAAATACAATCTCTTCAATGAAAGCTGACCAAAACAATTTTTCAGATAAATCTCCAGATATCTCAAAATCGGTTACATTTAAGTATAGGGAAGCCTTAACAATTTTTACTTAGACTAATGCGTAGAAGCAGAATTTGCAATAAAAAATATAGCATTCCATTTAAAATAAGAAAGTTAGCGGCGACTTCCGGTATAACCGGAAGTGATATAAAAGTGAAAATATTTTAGTCTGAAAGATCACCTTCCGCCGTGGCAGCCTGCTAAGTTTCATATTTTTTGTATATTTCTTTCCTCGAAAACTATTAATAGGCCACTCAACTTGGGAGACCCTGTATATATATATATATATATTTTAATCAAAGTATCAATATTTTGATGGCATGAAGTTGTGATGAAGTACAATCTTGTTTTGATCAAGGATTATAAATGATAATCAAACAAGTTTTGACTGACTAAAAAGTCTCTCAGAATTCAAATTATTAAATTATTCATATACAGGGACGGGCAAAAGTATGGAACCGGCTTAATATTCCTAAAACTGTTTGACGTATCTATTTGAAATTTGCTGTGTGATTCAGAGTCAATAGGACCTACATTACCAACTTGTTTCAATTGTTTATCTGCTCTTGTTTCAGAGATCCAATGCCTACTTGATTTTTTTTTAAGTGACAGCCTGCTGATTTTCTCCCCTCTATTTAATAGTTCGTTTAATTCTTTAAAAGGCCACATAAAAATATTTATCTATTGCATAAGAAAATTTTCGAGAAAATAATGTTTGATGGAAAAAGTTAGAAAAAATGGTTTACGCAGATATTGTTTTCATGTTTTTAAGGCATTTTTCATTAAAATTTTCTTTAACGCCGTCTTAAAAACAGACCATAATCTTGTGGTCTTTCAGTTTTTTTGTTATAACTCGAATTTTTGTCGAGTATCAGACAATAAACCGTTTTTCCTAACTTTTTCATTCAGACGCTTTCTTCCCGAAAATTTTCTTATGTAATAGATAAATATTTTTACGTGGTCGTTTAAAGAATCAAACAAGCTGTTAAATAAAGGAAAAAAAATCAGCAGGTTGTCATTAAAAAAAAAAAAAATCAAGTAGGCATTGGATCTCTGAAAAAAAGAGCAGATAAACAATTGAAACAAATTGATTATGTAGGTCTTACTGACTGTAAATCGCGCACCAAATTTCAAATAGATACGTCAAACAGTTTTCGAAATATTAAGCCGGTTCCATACTTTTGCCCTACCCTGTATAATCGTCAGAATGGTTTTAAATAAAACTAAAAAAAAAAAAAAAAAAAACAAATAAAACGAGCAATAATCAAACTGAGCTTTCAATCCGCCGCTTTCTTATGAAGAATTAACATTGTGTCACAAACGTGTATGTATGGTTGCCTATGGTCGCGGCGAATTATTGACGCTCGGCGCTTTACGATCAACTTTTAAACAGCTTTGAGAGATTACGATCAGTTTATAACAGTTTCACGATCAACTTTTAATAACTTGCTCATCGTAATCCTGTTAAAGCTGTTTAAAAGCTGATCGTCAAGCGCCGAGCGTCAACAACTCGCCGCCCGCGACCATAGGCAACCATACATACACGTTTGTGGCACAATGTTAATTCTTCATAAGAAAATGGCGGATTGAAAGCTCACTTTGATTATTGCTCGTTTTATTTGTTTTTTTTTTAATTTTATTTAAAACCATTCTGACGATTATACAGGGTAGGGCAAAAGTATGGAACCGGTTTAATATTTTGAAAACTGTTTGACGTATCTATTTGAAATTTACCATAGATACACATTTATGACACAATATTAATTCTTCACAAGGAAGTGGCGCAGAACGCCCCCTACTGACACGAATTACGTCTTCAAAGAAACAAATAATGGACTCTCCAGACAATCGAAACTTATTTATCATTCAGCCATTAAAAAAAAAAAGATGATTTAATTTTACAATGCTGAATAAATACATACATAATGATTACCAAAATAAAAAAAAAGAAAATCTTAGGCCCTTGAAAGCGTGTTATCAAAACTGTTTGCGCGACATCTTAAGGCAATTATTTCCCGCACACCTAATTATTGCATGGTAAAAATGATGCACAAAACGTGCAAAACGTCTAGAAACAATTTTTAGAGCCAAACAATTGCAAACGGACAAGCAGCACATTTTGCACGTAATACCCTCCAGACAAAACAAAACGGCAGCAAATTTCTTTCTTGCGTGTAAATAGCTCATTATTACATATTCAAGGGCGTCAGCTTTATTTATTTATTTATTATTCAAAGACTACCAAAGCCTTAACGAGTGCAGTTTATTTTATTCGGCTGGTACGCAAACAACCTGAATTTTATAAGTAATGCTTTCGATTGGGGGGCGTGCACTGAGCGTATCCTGAATTTTATAAGTAATGCTTATGCTTATGATTCGGGGGGGCGTGCACTGAGCGTATCTTTATCTCGTTTTAACCTCGTGTAACGAAGTGAGATGGCGATATTCCGAGTGCGCGCTCAGTGCACGCCCCCAATGGAAAGCGCTGCGCTCTTTGCAAGATTTACAAAAAAAAAAAAAATGATCATGTACTTAAAAAAAAAAAAAGATGATCCGTTTGTTCTTTGCTCGTGGAAGATGATAGCAGCAGCTTCTTAAAAACGCCTTAAATTTATCATACATTTACTATTTTATTACTCGATTCAAGGCAAATTAACAAACAACAATTACGATATAATCTTTACTCACTATGCTAATAATAATAATAATAATAATAATAATAGATTTTTGCCACCGACAAGACTATTGTTGTTTCAATTATATATGTATATACAAGATGCTTTGTACAATGTTTACACAAACAGAAAAGAGTGTGTGTGTGTGTGTGTTTGAGAGAGTGTGAGAGAGAGAGATAGAAAGAGTGGCTAAAAAGGCAGTGAATATCTAGTTTGTTCTTATTAATACCCTATAAGTTTTCCATCGACACTACGACGCAGTGGCGGATTTTTGCACGGGCGCACAAGGGACCCTCTTATAAATCAAGGGGGCGTCAAAAACGTCGAGGAGGCAAGTCTCAAAAAAAATAAAAAATAAAATAATTGTTCCTCAACATTTTCGTTTCACACTTAAACATTATTGAAAATTTGTAATCGTGATAGAAGTGTGCAATCGGGATGATTGGAGCTGCAACATCGAATCTACAGGGACAGGGTTGCCAACCGTTCCGCATTTTGCAATTACACGACAAAATCTAAAAAAAAAAATCGCGAAAGGGCTGACATCTAGCGAGAGTTTCGTGAAGGTCCATAAAATAAGAGAAACACTGAAATAATGTTTACCTTCTGCACTAAATTTTGAAATACAGGGTGACCACGCCCCCCATTAACTTCTTTATTTTTGAATTCAGAAAGAAGCGTTTATTATAAAACTTCTTGCTGATGTTTACAGCAAAAGAAATGAACAACGTATAACTGAGATATAAACTGAAATTTTAATTTTTTTTTAAATGGAACACAAACAAAGAGTCGGTATCGACTCCTTCGATGGTCGATGGAGACTTGATGGGGGTCGATGAACCTTTACGGATTCTAAGTACAAAGTTTTTTGAAACCTTTATGGATTCGTTGGGAGTCTTTGGAGGGGTCGGAGTTATTAAATCTTGTTTAAAGGAAACCTAGCTAAATAGTTTATAAGAAAAAAGTAACGAGGTTTATAAATAATGTTAAATAAATTTGAATCGGCTCAAATAAAAAATTGATTACGAAAATCAAAACACTTATTAACTGATGGCCCCGTTTCGTTGATGTTTACAGATTTTTCTTTGGATCGTGACAAAATTTGTCCATTCTTAAATCTACTTGACTTATTGTCAGCCTAATTTTTATTTTGATCCCTACACATCCCTTCCTCATTTGACTTCATTTCATTTAACTTTTAATATAATCAATTGATGGTTGTCCATTCTTAAATCAATTTGACTTATTGTTAGCCTAATTTTTATTTTGATCCCTACACATCCCTTCCTCATTTGACTTCATTTTATTTAACTTTTAATATAGTCGATTGATGGTCCTCTCTTTTTTCTTTCGATTTAATTAAATTAACAACTGATCGTCGTCTTGTTTTTCGTTTTCCCTTCGGTTTGAGTTAAACGTCTGGGAGAAAGCAACCTGACCGTCGAGTCGACGCCATTTTGGAATCCAAGATGGTGGCGGTGTGAAGTCCAAAGCGTCCGCGTCGACGTAAACCCGTCGTGTGGGGGTGTCGATTTGAATTTATTTGACACGATTTTTTTGTTACTGAAGTTGATTCTTGTCCGACAAAAATTGTAAGTACAAAGTTTTTTTTTTTTAAATCTTTAATCGGAACACACTCAACGAGCGCGCTTACGATTTTTTTTGTTGTTTTAATTATTACCAGTTGATCCGTCTTTTGTTTCTTTTTTTTACTCGATTTAAGGTTATTTTTTGTACGTTTTAGGTCCGCCGATTGATCGACATTTTTGGTGTTCGAATTTATTTAATTTTTTTAATTATTGAATTTAATTAAATTTTCGGTTCCGATGGAAGTCGGCTTATATCAATTTGACTTTTAACGAGTATCACGCAATTTTTATTTTCGTCCCGTCTTATCTGACGATCTTCTTTTGTTTTCGCGTTTTGGTTCGACGTCATTTCCGTATTTCAAGTTTGAAAAATCAAAATCGAACAAAAGACAAAAACAAAACTCGAGTTTATTGTCGCATTTTAGGACTGAAGAATCAAAAAATGAAGTTGAATCGATCGAAAGAGAAGACAAAACGGCGATCGATCGACGGGTTAAAGTGTAAAACAGATTCACACTGAGGAAACGAAAACGAAAACGAAAACAAATCAAATAATAATCAAAAATAAAACCAAGACAAATAAAATCGAAACGAATGAAATCTGTTAAAAGAAAAAAAAAAAAACGAAGTTTGATTACGTTGAAAATTAAATGAAATAAAGTCGAATGAGGAATTCAAAAAATAAATAAATAAATAAATAAAAGATGATCGTTGGCGAAGATGAGACTAACAGAAAAAAAATCTATAAAATTAACATAAAATCAAATCGAATCAAGAACACTGGCGAATTTTTATTAATTGAAAGTTCGAATAAAAGAGAACGAATCAAACGGAAATCGAATCGAGAAAAGAAGAAAAAAAAAAAGACGATCGACGTATAATTAAAAAATAAAATAAAATCAAAACGAACAGAATAATAAATTGGTCACGATTTAACCGAATTTTAAACCTGCATAAAACATTATTGGTAATTTAATTTATCTGGACTTGCGGTCTTCTTGGAAATATTATTCAAATCTGAATGGGGTCGATGGAATTTCTTGTTTTCTTACGAGGGGTGGATGGTTTTAAAAATGGTTGGAAACTCCTGCTTTACACGCTCGTATCAGAACTTCTACTATGAAATACAAATATTTCGAGAACTACTCGTTATATATCGTTACATATATAATATGTACAGTCATGGACTTTAAAGACGCCCAGGTCTTTACAACCTCTGTCCACTACTTTACCGCTCGACTATATTAATCCGACCGACCTAAAATTATTTACCCGTCGTAAGCCTTTCCAACAATTATCTACACGTGTTTGTATGTATTCATGCTTCAATATAATACTGCTTTACACGCCGTGTCCGCAGATCGGGTTAACTATAGGAAAAACGTTTTATTTTTCATTTTTCAGCTTACCCTAAAACGTAATAAATATTACGAAAATAATAAATTCCCATTAATAACTGAAAAAGTTAGGATATTTATCTTTTTACTTTAACAAAATGTCAATCATGTCAGCTAGGAATTGGCGGAATTACGAAATTGATGCCTTACCACGTTTTCATTCACAATATCTTTGTTTTATGAAAATGTTTGCAGATTGTTAAAATTTTAAAATTGAAGTTAAAAAATGAAAACCTGTTTTTGAGAGAGTTTATTTTAAATTATTTTATTCTACGTAACTATTACCCCTTTTACATTTACAGTAACTGAAGAGTAACTTCTAATTGGTCTATTGTGTTAAATTGTTTTTTTTTTTTTTGTTAAAACTGCTCCAAATTTTGTTTTTAGTTTTTGGAATTACTTGACCTAAACAGTTTACATGAATTTACGCAATTTTTGAACATTGTCATATTATGTGAAAGTGTAAATATGATTTTATTTCATTGTTATTAATGGAAATTTAATATTTTCTATAGCGGTTTTGGAATCCTTTAGACTTTTTATAAAGAATGTCCCAAAACTCGCGGCATTTTCTTTCAAATCAGGTTATTCTTTTCCACAGACAAAACTAAACTAAATTATAAAATTTTTCATCTCGTTATATATACTAAGATAATCTGTCTTAACACAATTACAGCCTGGGCCAAAAGTATTAGGCACCCTTACGATTTTAATTCTTCTCCGGAAGTGTTTACACAAAAGTTTCTAATTTTGTTGTAGTGAGAACTATACAGGATAATTTAAACAATGCCCAATACTTTATAGGGATTGTAAAACATCTGGCAGGTAACAATTCGCAATTCCGGTTCAGAGAACATGTAATCAGTCTCCTATCGGCGTATAGTGGGAAAAACCGACGGTTTTACCGGCCAAAAATAAAAAGTCAACCCTAAGGGTGTTTTTTCGCTTGGTGCGTTACTTTATCACCACACTGTATAGAATCCAATATACACCATATCCACGGATCGAGTTCACTATAGGAAAAACGTTTTAATTTTTCACTTTTCGAAAAAAATCATTCTTTATTAAAAAAAACTGGTTGTCTTAAAAATTCCAAAACCGCCATAGAAAATATTAATCTCCATTAACAGCAATAAAATAAAATCATTTACACTGTCACAAAATATGGTTAGTAAATACACGTAAACTGTTCCGGTAAATTAACATCAATTTAATTAAAGAGTGTACCTAACTTTTTAATGGTGTAAGTGTAAATAGAGTCAATTCCAAAAACTAAAAACAAAATTTAGAGCAATTTTAAAAAAAAAAACAATTTAACACAAAATTGGCACTTAGGCCAATTCGAAGTTACTCTTCAGTTACTGTAAATGTAAAAGGGGTAATAGTTACGTAGAATAAAATAATTTAAAAACAGGTTTTCATTTTTTAACTTGAATTTTAAAATTTTAACAACCTGCAGACATTTTCATAAAACAAAGATATTGTGAATGAAAACGCGGTAAGGTATCAAATTCGTAATACCGCCAATTCCTAGCTGACATGATTGACAATTTGTTAAAGTAAAAAGATAAATATCCTAACTTTTTCAGTTATTAATGGGAATTTATTATTTTCGTAATATTTATTACGTTTTAGGGCAAGCAGAAAAATGAAAAATAAAACGTTTTTCCTATAGTTAACCCGATCTGCGGACACGGCGTGTAAAGCAGTATTATATTGAAGCATGAATACATACAAACACGTGTAGATAATTGTTGGAAAGGCTGCAAGAATATCCGTCGTAAATAATTTTAGGTCGGTCGGATTAATATAGTCGAGCGGTAAAGTAGTGGACAGGGGTTGTAAAGACCTGGGCGTCTTTTAGTCCATGACTGTACAGGGTTGATTAAATTCGATGTCTCTTATGGGCATCTCCGTAACTATAAGTGATAGAAAAAAACTAGTGGCCAAGTCTCCATCTCTTTTTTGGAGATTAAGTCAAAACTGTAAATAAAAATTGGCTATCTTCTTTTGTTTTCAAGTTATGGCCAAAAATTGACATTTTCGACTTTTCGTTTTTCGGTCATATCTCGTTTATTTATAGAGATATTAAAAAACTGTTTGATCATTATTAGGACACTTTTTGGAATACAATTCAGTGGTGTAGTTGTTTTTTTAATATTTACTTAAATTTTCTAGTTATAACATAAAGTTATATTTTTTTTTCTGTTTTCAAAAATATATACTTTGTTGGGTTTATTTCTTATAATTAATAAGTAAAATGCCATTCTTGTTATTAGCCTTGCGTATCCTAGTCTCAGTAGGCTGGGTTCAATACAGAGCCGATTTTTTATTTATTATATTAAATTTAACGAGCTTTCAAATATTTTCAAAGTTTTGGCTGCGTAAATAATTTCGTATTCGCGTTAATTTACAAATTTTCGTTTTATCGTTTTGAGTGATAAGAGTTCCTGTCTGACTTTCTATTGAAAATGAGTTTATCATTCAATTTATAGAAAAATTGTTTTTGATCTTTAAACAGTCAAAATTTTCTCGAATACTCAACGTTTCACTATCGGTTTATAGCTTCGTTAGGAAGAAACATTGAACGTTCCTATAATTTTCACAATGTCTTTTTAAAATTGAAAACAATTTTTATACAATTTCCATCGGACAAGAAACGACTTCTATAAAAAATTTATAATTGAAGTCGACTCTCGTTCGATAAAATATGTGAGAGAAAATAGTTTTTAAACTTTAAAACGGACACTGTGAAATCGCAAGAACACTCTACGTTTCGCTATCGCTTCATAGTTTCGTCAGGAGTGAGAAAATGTAAATAAACAAATTGTCAAGAGAAGCGAAAAGACAACATGATTTTACACTAAAATACAAGTTGTTCGGATAAACATAAAGGTAATAATAACTAAATTAGAACTAAATTAAGCTTTCTTTTTTTTGTTTCTCTTAAGTTATATTTTATTAAAAACACGAAAAACAAAAACAAACACACAAATAGTAAAATATAAACAAAATCGGACATGTATCAAACTAAATTTGCGTGCATTCAAATTTAATAAAAATAAAAAAGCTTTTGCCAGATCGGTCGCGATGAGTGCTACATTTCTCAAACGGAATTTTGTAAAATAAAGTGCATGTGAAATTTTTCAAGCGGCCAAAACTGTCTAAAGGTTTGAAAGTTCGTTAATATTTAATAAAAACAAAAAAAAATGTCGACACTGCATTGAAGCCAGCCTACTGAGACTAGGATACGCAAGGCTAATAAAAAAAATGGCATTTTACTTATTAATTATAAGAAATAAACCCAACAAAGTATATACTTTTGAAAACAGAAAAAAAATCTCTATTTAATGAGGGCATTGCCTACTATGATTTCAATTTAAAAAAATATAACTTTATGTTATAACTTGAAAATTTAAGTAAATATTAAAAAAAGCAACTACACCACTGAATTGTATTCCAAAAAGTGTCCTAATAATGATCAAACAGTTTTTTAATATCTCTATAAATAAACGAGATATGACCGAAAAACGAAAAGTCGAAAATGTCAATTTTTGGCCATAACTTGAAAACAAAAGAAGATAGCCAATTCTTGTTTACGCTATTGACTTAATCTCCAAAAAAGAGATCGACACTTGGCCATTCGTTTTTTTTCTATCTGTTATAGTTACGGAGATGCCCATAAGAGACATCGAAATTAATCCACCCTGTACATACAAATGTACTGGGTGTTGCATTTCAGAAAACAAAATCGAAACAAACATCTCGGTTATTCGGTTAGTTTTCTTGTACGATGTGAAATCGAAGAATGTGCGCAAGCCTTTCCCCCTAACCCCCGTCCATCGTCTTCAAAATCGAATACCGCAGGAGGGATTCGTTTCTCGTTGCGGCCTGCGAAGGTAAGGTGGAGAAGTTTTATTGTATAACGGCATCACGTATAATTTATCTTCGTCGTACAAAATTCCGAATTCAAGAACCGTATCGGACGTGCGCTGCCACCCGCTTAGGAGGAACCTCGTGGCCGCGGGGGGAGTAAAGAAGGGGTCGTCGCGATTTGGGATATCCACACCTCCAAACTGATCTTTAGTAAGCAAGCTCACTCTGCCCCCCCCCCCGGCTACGGTCCTGACGTTTTCACCGCTTCGCAGCGACCTTTGTGTGACCATCGGTTTAGACCGCAAGCCGCAAAATGTTTTTCAAGACTAGCTCAAACGAATGCGTATTGGAAAAGGTTATTATGGTTAGGTCCTCGATTTTTTTGCCAAGATGGAATTGGATTATTAGTGGTTGGTTTGCAAGATGGTACCATTCAAATATATGACACCCGGAAAATGAACAGCCCGCTGCACGCGTTTGCGGCACACGACAGTCAGATCAAGCAACTTCTGTCTCGGAAGAGGGCTGCTGAGGAATCCTGCGAGTTCAGCGCAGACGTAATTGACTCGAACGTAGTACCTGCACAAACCCCCAAGCCAGGTAACAGTTGCGATTCGCCTGGTTTTTTATTCCGTGGAGATTTTCTGCCAGAAGTGCCAAATGCGACGGTCGAAGCCAGCGCTGCAGACGTAGCCGATTCATTTTTGGCGGTCTTAGGGTGGAATTTAAATTCAACTTCGCAACTTCGCACGGAGAACCAAACAATCAGTCGATTGGGCATTGCGGATGGTGCTGAAAAGCCAATTTTAGCAGAAAATAAAACCCAAACCCAAGTTAATTATAGTGTCACTGGGCAACGAGTTGGTGATGAGAACATGATCTGGAAAGGTAACCCATCTGTGATAAAAATTGTAGTGGATGAAGCGAAAACGAAAACATCAACCTCAACACCCAAGTTCCACCAGGCGGAGCACATATCGAATTTATCACCGATTTTATCAGAATCGCAAAGTGCTACTGCAAAAGGATTAAATCAAATTAACACAGAAGTGATTAGGAGCATCGTCAGAGAAGAGTTGAGCGGCTTCAGGGAAGAGCTGAGCAACTTCAGGGAAGAATGGAAGGAGAAAATTAGTAGCTTGAAGCAAGACATAAAATTTGGGCAATACGATATCATGAGGGAGAACAGGCAGTTCTTTTACGATCTGCAACTGTACCACGTGAAGGAAAATATTAAAACAGAAGCACTCTTAGATCAACTGAAGGAACAAGTTGCCACCCTGAGCTCCTCCGGGGACGATATGTTAATGCAGGAAAATATTCAGTTACGCGAAGAAGTGCAGGCACTAAGAAATCAGTTAATAGTCAACCTCAACAATAATAATTAAGCAATAATTGATTCTATTTTTTATTTAATAATTAAATTTGTTATACTAATGTTATATTAACGCATTTTAATTCTCCTGGTTCATACTGAAGGCTATTGTTAAATATTTTTGTGTTAATGAAATTTTTTTTTAAGTTGTTAAGTATATTAAAAACTGCCATTATTAAATACATCTATTTTGCAGTTAATTACTCTTAGTTATTTTTACGGTGGTCTTTTAATCATTTCTTCAAAAATTCAATTCAAACTGACTTTTAGCAAGCAAGCTCTCTGCCCCCCAGTTACGGTCCTGACGTTTTCACCGCTTCGCAGCGACCTTTGTGTGACCATCGGTTTAGACCGCAAGCCGCAGAATGTTTTGCGAGACTAGCGCAAACGAATGCGTAATGGAGAAGGTTATTATGGATAGGCCCTCGATTTTTTTACCAAGATGGAATCGGATTAGCGGTCGCTTCGCAAGATTTACGAAACCTAAAGTTCGCAACCCTAACCTCAAATCTAGAACCGGGCTCAAAATTAAATTAACTGCTCCTTTCAAGTGCGCCAATCCGCCACTGACACTACGCCAGCAAATACTTGTTTACACATAATAAATAATAATAATAATAATAATAATACTTACGTGAGGATTAAGTAATCATTACTCTTAACTATTTTCTTCAAAGATATGATTATTTCAGTTTAGGAAAAAAAAAACCTTTCCTTTCGTAAACACACTGCCTGCATCTTACTACATACTTATTATTACCGTTTCTTATTACTTATTCTTATTACTTGCCCAAATCAACGTCCTTTTTTTTTTTCTTTTTAAACGCGATAGTAGAAAACACTGGCGGGCGGGAGGGAGGAGGGGGCGGGTAAGTTCGAATGGCACCGAATTTGCGAGAGACGCGAAATCAAAGTGAACGAAATAGTAGTACGGTTAAGAACTCGATGATGAACACCGATTGATTACCAAGCAGCAGAGTTGTTGTTGTTGTTGTTGTTAAACATACGCGATGTACAGGTGGTTTCGCAGCAAAGCACGGGGGGGTTGCTATCTTCTTCTCCTGCTGCTGCATTCTCACGTCTGAAGGGCGGTCGTGACCTCGTCGTGAATCGTGGCCAACACCTGTATGTGGTTCGCGAGCTGTTGGTTCAGCGTGAGAAGGATCTGCCGCTGGGATTCGTGAGCGCTGAGCGCGACTTCCAGCTCGGTCTGCGCCAGCTTCGCCGTCGCCTGCAACTCCTGGTTTTCCTTTTGCAAATCCTGAAATCAGCAAAATACTGAAAATTCGAGAGGGGGGAGGCGGGAGAAGGATGCGTTTTGTTTTTGTGTTGCCGCACGTTACTTACACGAACCTGTACTACGTCGGAGGCCTTGTTCGCTGACGTCAGTTGCTTCACCTCATTGCTTTTTATGTCTAGCTCGGATTCGAGTTGGTCGACTCTTTGTCGTAAGTTGCGGATCTCTTTTCGTAGCTCCTCCGCTACCTCGCCGCCACCTGGAAGAAAAAAACCCTCTCGTCGTGAACGGTTGACAACACCTGCATTTGGTTCGCAAGTTTTCTTCTCGTGCAGGAGAAGATATTAAACAAGGAATGTGCGAAAGTAACCCTCTCGTCGTGAACGGTTTCTAACACCTGCATTTGGTTCGCAAGTTTTCTTCACGTGTAGGAGAAGATATTAAACAAGGAATAGGCGATAGTAACCCTCTCGTCGTGAACGGTTGACAACATCTGCATTTGGTTCACAAGTTTTCTTCTTATGTAGGAGAAAATATTAAACAAAGAATAGGCGATAGTAACCCTCTCGTCGTGAACGGTTGATAACACCTGCATTTGGTTCGCAAGTTTTCTTCTCGTGTAGGAGAAGATATTAAACAAGAAATAGGCGATAGTAACTAGTGCTGGCAAAAACCGGAAAAAATTGAAACCATATAATCGGTTTCTTTAAAAACCGGTTTTGGATAAAACCGCTTATCCAAATAATGGTTAAAACCGACTATTCGAATATCCAAAATCCGATTATTCGGATATTCAAGTATCCAAAAACCGATTATGGATATTCGAAAAACTGACTATTCGAATATCCAAAAACCGATTATTCGGATATTTAAAAAACTGTCTGCTTGAAAGCCGACTATTTGGATATTCGCGAAATCTGTAATCAAAAAAGCAGCTTTTGGATTATCCAAAAATCGGTTAATTACGTATTAACAAAAAATGATTCATAAAAAAACAGACTCGACTGAATTTTAACTCTAATGTTCCTGGTTTTTAATCAGATGAAAATGTTTTCAAACATTTCAATTTTGTGCTTCTCTTGTCCATTTTAAAGTATTAACTACATTTCTAATTTATAAGGACTCACACATCTAAAACGTGACACAAACTTACTAATAATAGTTTTCGTTTTGTTTTTTTTTTTTTGGATAAATAGATAAACGTCAATTATTCTTGTTCTTTCTAATGAACAATATTCAACAAATTGTAAAAGTAATGCAAATATTTTGTGCTGTAAAAATTCATTACAATGCCGAACATGTACCATAATAAACTTTTATTGAATTCTCCGAAAGACGGTTGGGTACGGCCGAAAACAAAAACTAAAATCACTTTAATTCTTCTTCTTCGACTTTTAATATGTGGATTAGAAGTACGGTGGTGTCGAAAAGTTTTAAGACGAAATGAAATACCCCTGGCCGTACGAATATCTATGCTTTGCAATTATGAACCTTAACAACGTTTAGCCGGCTGACCTACTTTTATGGTACGGCCGGCGGCAAGCCTAATAAATAAATATTGGTTACGGTTTCCAGTAATAATAACAGGTATCGTTGGTCCTATGACAATATACATACAATGGAATGATTATCTCTTTCGGTAGTATGTGTTCTGCGTTCCATTTCACAACGAAATTAAACGAAACTTTCCGACACAAGAAATTGTTCAATACTAAAAGATAATTAGTTCGCAGCTTCTTATACCTACACACTAAATTGTGATAATACGGTATTACCGAAAATTTTCCAGAATACCAACATTTTACAAATGTAATAGGATGTAGAGGTATAAAATCCTTCCTGCGCAAGATAATTAAACGGGATTAAATATTAGGGACAATATCCTACTGAAGTAATAATTTTCATTTTCTTATTAGATGCTTCAATTCCTCAACTTGAATATAAATTCCCAGTTTCATGAACAGAAATTTGCATCACTTTTAAGAATATTCTTTATCATACGTTTTCATGAATTAATTAATATAACAGTAAGGTCCGATTTCATAATAGGACTTTAATTTTAAAGTTATTTTAACCTAAAAGAATACATTTGCTTCCTCATTCTTAAATTGACTTATCGCTTCCTTAAAGTCTGATTATGAAAACGGCCATAAGTCCAATTAATGTGTCATTAAAAATACTTTGTTACTCATTCGATTTATACAGAAAAAAATAGGATAATAAAATAATTTTGGTTTATTTAACTCGTTTTGTTTGACTCTGTATAATAGTTTGCTCTAATTTAGCGTTGGAAATTTTTAATTGCAACACATAAAACATAAAAAGTATTTTCCTTTTCTGATCACTTCGTTTATTTATTATTCAACAACAATAACAGTTTAAAACATTTTGATTTAATATCTTTCAATTTTGTTAACAATTTAAATATGAAAATCTAAATTGAATCATAAAAGAACAGAATATAACAAAACCCGGGTAGGTATTATTTTTATTAACATTAAACTAAAAACAATTAACAAACTAAACATGACTTCACAAAATATAACTATATACCTGAATTAATTTTATTAATAATGAATTTTATGACCCTGCTCATCCCCTGGTCAAGAGAGGGAGAGAGAAACGGGGAGGCTCGAATGCAGAAGGTTCTAAATTCAGACGAGCTATTTCAATAAGGCTCAAATTCCAACAGATTTACTGCTTTTCATCTTAAAAGCTTCCGACAGTAGTGTACCACTTGACCATTTACATTTTTTTTACGTAGTGAACATAACAGATAAGATTTACCTTCATTTTTTTTAATACTTCGGACATTTACTCATTTTCAATTTTATTTGAGTTTTAAATTTGCTGCCTCAAATTCCTATGATTATCTTTAAATGGGTGAAAGAAATAAATACGTTATTGTATATACATTTATTTGAATTTCAAGTAGTTGGGATATTTGAATATTTTTCATCATTCGAATAACCGGTCATTTGAGTATCCGATTATCCAAAAACCGATATTATTCGAATATCCGGTTATGCAAATAATTGGATATTCGAAGATCCGATTATCCAAATAATTATATATTCGAATATCCGATTATCCGAATAATTGGATATTCGAATAACCGATTATTCGGATAACCGGTTTTCGGTATTGTTTAAAACCTCGGATAATCCAAAACCGATTAACCGGTTATCCAAAAAACCGATTTGGTTGCCAGCACTAATAGTAACCCTCTCGTCGTGAACGGTTGCTAACACCTGCACTCGGTTCGCTCGAGTTGTTGGTTTAACGTGAGTCGAACATGAAAAGGCGAGCTTGCGACCAAAATTTTTTATTTTATTGCATCTACAGTATGTCCGGAATGTGATGAGCAGCAGTTGGCGTGCAAGTGAAACTCGGAAATATCTCTTCGGAGCGCACGCATAAATAAAAATTAAAAAAAATAAAATAAAATAAATTGCGCGCACACACACACACACATGGACACATGTAAAGCAGGAAGCGACGGTTCCCCCCATCTAATTTCAATAAGCACGGATTAAAATAGTAAATCGTGATTTGCGGTGGTAATAATAATTAAAAATGATTGCGCAACGCGGAGAAAAAGTGGAGTGATCGAGGCTGTGATGTATGATGATGGCGTTTCGATTTCCTGCACCAACAGTTTAAGACAGGCACGCGGTTTATATAGAACGTCCGTCGCGAAACGATCCCGTGGTGCGCTCGTTGCCCCACATCAGCGGCGGACTTTCACATTTTATCGCAAGGTAGAAAAAAAAAAATAATAATAACGCACATGCGTATAAATAAAAATAAATAATTTCAGCTTCTGGTTCCGCACGGTTCTGCTTTACTTTATTTATCGTCGGTTTCAATGTTAAAGGCGCTGCTCACCGTCGGCCACATGTCGCCGCCATTACGCAATTGCGTTTCTAAATAAGAAGTTAAAGGCGGCAGAAAATACCTTTGCCGTTTTCCAGGTCGGCCTGATATTTCGCCTTCATGCGCATGTTCTCCTCCTTGTACGTGTGCAGCTGTCGTTTCCATTCTTCCACGTTCGCCGTGCTCTCCTGGAGGGCGCTCGTCAAACGCGCGTTGTTGTTCTTGAGGGTGGCCAGCTCGATTTCCCATTTCTTCGCATTGGCGGAACTAAAAAAAAGAAAAAGAAATTTCATTTAACAAGTACAAGTTGCTGCTACGGGCTACAGTGAAAGTCTTCAATCGGTATATTCATCTGCTCGATTTTCGATTTTGCTCGCGAAAGGCAGGTATAAAGAAACTGATCCAAAAAAATTTCTTCCATACGTGTGTATGATCGTTACACTCAACGAAGCAAAGGTATGAAGGGGGTGAGGGGGCACAATCCCACCAATCATTTCTTTTATTGAAGTTCTTTACATTCCACTGATTGCATGCAATTAGAGCCGCCGTTGCATCAAGCAACATACTTTTCAAAACATTACAAGCATTTCTGATTCGGACGAAAACAAACGAGCATGCAAATTCATTTTTCATTTCCTGTTTATGCAACTCCTCGTCGTTTCCTTTTGTTTGCTGTGTTGAAACAACCTAATCCGCATCTTGTGCGGTTCTTAACGATTAAAAAAACGGACTTGCATTATTTAATCCGGGCCGTCTGTTTGCAACGTACGCCGGGGTCGTCAAAGATCGGTACTCTCGACTCTTGCGCTTGATTAAAAATAAAATAAAACTAACGTCCGAATCCTAATTTTGAATACCCGGGAATCATTTCCAAATATGAAACTATTTTCGGCATTTTTTTATTTATTTTTTTTTTGTTAGACTGACAATGACGATCAAAATTTCACGCCCGCGGCTGTACGTACCTTACATTTATTTAAATCGTCAAGATTACAAGTGTTAATTAAATTCAGCTTGACTTGACTTTTCCTGCGCAAATAAAAGATTGAATCCGTGCCGGAGAAATCCGCGTGTGCTCTCCTCTAACGAAGAACGAAGAAGCGTCAGGCTGAAGGTGGATGGACTAATGAGATGCTACTGCTAACTGTTTCTATTTTATTTAATTGATTTGTACGTCGACACTTTCCGATCATAAACCTGATTATCTGTAAAATTAAATATTTGGACGGGAGAGAAAAACGCCGGCGAGTCACTTTTACGAGTACGAAGGAAGCAAGGCGCAATTTTTAACGGAATTAATGACATTCGGGGCATTAAATTGTTTGTCACGGTCGCTTTCTTGTTTTCCTTTTAAACTCCGAACTCAAAACTTCGATCTAACACGTAGATGTAAATAAAATAATTGTCCCCCTGCAAGAAAATTTGCCTTGTCTGAATCCCTCCTGCTTAATCAATTCTAAGCTCTGAAGGAGTTGGCTTTAAAAAACAGGGATTGGAAGCCCTTCCTCCATCGGATTTAATGAAATCGTGTTGAAATTTCGTTGCAGTTGCTTTAAAGAAGTATTTCGTTTTGGAACTATGAGCAATTAATTTTAAAATGTACTTAAAAGTTAATTAATTAAAGATTCTCAATACATCAGAAAACTTGGTGTGTAGGCAACTCGGTGAACACAGCCCCGTTTGTATGGTTGCCTACTTTGATATTGATATAGACCCAAGGACAATATAGATATAGACATACACCTAGGAGCAATTTATTATTTTTTGTTAGATAACTAATTTAGATAGAGATCCAGACCTAAGAACAATTTATTATTTTTTTGTTAGAAAAATAATATAGGTAAGGACAATTTATTGTTTTTTTTTTTTTTTGGTAAAAAAGTAATTTAGATATAGACATAGACCTAAAAAGATTAATTAATTAAAGATTTTCAATAATCCAGAAACCTTGGTGTATAGACAACTCCATGAACACAGCCCCGTTTAATCTAATGGTTGCCTATATTGATATAGACCCAAGGACAATATAGATATAGACGTACACCTAGGAGCAATTTATAATTTTTTTGTTAGAAAAATAATATAAGTAAGGACGATTTATTGTTTTCTTTTTTTTGCTAAAAAAGTAATTTAGATATAGACATAGACCTAAAAAGATTAATTAATTAAAGATTTTCAATAATCCAGAAACCTTGGTGTATAGGCAACTCGATGAACACAGCCCCGTTTATATGGTTGCCTATATTGATATTGATATAGACCCAAGGACAATACAGATATAGACATACACCTAGGAATAATTTATTATTTTTTGTTAGATAACTAATTTAGATAGAGATGCAGACCTAAGAACAATTTATTATTTTTTTGTTAGAAAAATAATATAGGTAAGGACAATTTATTGTTTTTTTTTTTGGTAAAAAAGTAATTTAGATATAGACATAGACCTAAAATGATTGATTAATTAAAGATTTTCAATAATCCAGAAACCTTGGTGTATAGGCAACTCGATGAACACAGCCCCGTTTGTATGGTTGCCTATATTGAGATTGATATTGACGTAAGAATAATTTAGAAAAACAATTCGTTTTTTGTTAGAAAAATAATTTAGATGTACAGGGTGTTAAAAAAAAACCTATTCAACGTTTCGCAGGTGATAGCAGAGATCAAAACTCTTCTAAAATTTTTATTTTTTACATAAAATTTGGCATCGACGAATTAAATAAAAAGCTGAATATTCCGACGAGTAGCCCTGGCTTCCGGTTTCGCCGGAAGTGACATCAACTTCCTTATTTTAAATTGAACGGCCTGTATATTTTTACCACATTTGGAATCTAGAGGTCACTGTGAGTCCGAACATGTGTCACCTGGTAATTTTGGTTCCTATGACAACGTATTTTTTTGTCTTTTAATTTGCGAAGCTGTAAATAGTGTGTTTTCGTTCTAATGCGTTCAATTTGAGAAAGCCACTACTTTGATTGAATTTTGGTCTTTAACATTTTTGCAGCACAATAAATTTTCATTAGAATGAAACTAATGAAAATTTTATATGCTTTATAGCGTGGACGCCCCTGTATTGAGTAATGGACACGGGTTTATTAGAATTTTTTTCTTGTTTTGATCTCTACTAACACCTGACAAACAGTGTGTAGGTTTTTTATGAACACCCTGTAGATATAATAGACTTAAGAACAATTTATCACTTTTTTTGTTTTTACGATTCACTTACACATACATGTACTCCCCCTCTGCAGAAAAAAAATTGACTTTGCTCTGATCCTGCTGCCTAAAAAAATAGTGAGTGCTGGCGGCTTTAACAGGAATTGGAAGCCCCCTTTTATACCGGATTTAATAAAATCGTGCGCCGAATTTTATTATAATTGCTTTAAAGAAGTAAAGTTCTGCGTTCTTTTTTTTTGAATCATAAGCAATTTATTCAAAAATATGCGCTTGTTCGCTAAGAAAAAGTCATTAATTACAGTTTTCCAAAAAAAACTAAAAATCTTGTTGGGTAGGCAACCCAACATGCACGGTCGTTTGCACGGTTGCCTATACCGAAGGCGCTAAAAACAATCTAAAAGTCACCTACTCCTACATTAACGCAGAAAATTATCAAATTTCTTTCAAAATCGAACGTAATTAATAAAAAATTAAATTTTCATTATACGGCTAATAATTGCTAAAAGGCGTTGTGCACCGAAAAAGGAAGAGAATTGATAAACGCAGGTTAACAAGCACCAACAAAGACCGTGGATTGCCAAAATTTCCAGTTCTTCGATTAATTTCACTGAGTTCTGTGTTAAAACAGACGAATTTCCTGAGCATTTTCTCAACTCCTTGACTTTCGCAGTGCAATCGTGCTCAACATTTAACAAAGAAAAAGGTTTCTTTCTTTTGCTTCTTAAAACTACAACAAACACCAACCAAACCAGTTATTTTTGTTCCTGAAAAAATAGAGGGTGTTCCTTTACTTATCAGCCGACCTTCGTATACCTGTGTAAAAAAAAATACACAAACAGCAACCAAACAGTTATCTTTGTTCCTGAAAAAAATAGTGGGTGTTCCTTTGCTTATCAGCCGACCTTCGTATACCTGTGTAAAAAAAATACACAAACAGCAACCAAACAGTTATTTTTGTTCCTGAAAAAATAGAGGGTGTTCTTTTACTTATCAGCCGACCTTCGTATACCTGTGTAAAAAAAAAAAAATACACAAACAGCAACCAAACAGTTATTTTTGTTCCTGAAAAAATAGAGGGTGTTCCTTTACTTATCAGCCGACCTTCGTATACCTGTGTAAAAAAAAAAATACACAAACAGCAACCAAACAGTTATTTTTGTTCCTGAAAAAATAGAGGGTGTTCCTTTACTTATCAGCCGACCTTCGTATACCTGTGTAAAAAAAATACAATAGAACTTATCGCGAGGCTTCGCCACTGGCTGGTCATATGTAACTCCAATTATCTTTTTTTTTTTTTTGTTAAAGCCACACATGAAAAGCAAAGTTTGCGCACAACTGATAACGCAAGTCAACAAACACGAGCGCGAATATTCAACCCGTTAATCTCACATAAGCTAAAAACGTGAAAAAAAAAATCGCCAGAATTGTTTACAGATATTCATTCATTGAATTGGCATTCTCGAGAAATAAATTTAAAAAAAAAATCGAGGCGGTCAATAAACAATGAGGGGAACACTCGAAGATTATTAATAGCGTAAACTCTAACCGGATAGAATTATATAATTGGAAAGCACTCGACGTTTCACTATCGACAAGAGTCGACTTCAACTGCAGTTTTTAGAAATAAAAATTTCGTTACTACAGGAATAAAATTCGTTGTAAACTTTAGGAACAGCGTCCGGGGGGTTTTTAAACGAGTTGTTTATAGAGTTTGATTGGGTACGGTGGTAAAGTCGATGGCCCTAAAGAGCATTGGGAGGAATCGTACAAAGGAAGCCTACTAATATTTTCTTATTTATCAAATATTATTACATAATTAAAAGAACGTGTTTATTTAATTAAAATTTCAACAAACACAAATGTAGAATAAGCGTACTTATCTTTTTGGGCGGTAGTATACATTGTAGCTGATTAAAATTAATTTCTTACACAGCTTTGATCTTTGATTTTTACCAATCTTCCTGTCTCTCGATCTACTTATAAATAAATAAATCACTGACTCTATCTGCGCCTTTTACAAAACGATTCCTCTTGTTTATGTTACTTTATTAAACGGCGTCTCGTAATACATATTATTTATTTTAATATGCTTCGGACACGTAGTAATTTCCTTCTTATAAAATATCGTCTTATTTTCCCTCACTATTACGCAATCAATCACCTCTCAATACACCTCTCTCACCAATCAAAGTCCCCAGCGGGACTTTTACTTCTTAAATATTTTATTTTCTAATCTATTACTTTATCAAGTGGTCGAATGAAATCTTCTGCGATTAAATATTCTAATCCGGTATTCATCATAACTAAAGTCCGGGGACGTTTAGGTCGTGAAAAAGTCCGCGTGTTCCTGACTTGGATGACTCAATTATGATTTCAGATAAATTTTCTCGTGGTATGTTCTCAAAAAGGTCCAATAAAGTTAAACAAAATATTAAAATTAAAGTCATTATCCAGAATTCTGCACAAAACGATGATAATGGTTCGCATGCAAATTTGCTACAAAATTCTTTAGTTTTAATGTTTTATTGGACGCTTTTAAGAACTGCCGATGCTTTGTTTGTGAAACGATAACTTTATTCGAACGCCCCAGCATTCGAAAACATGAAAAAAAAAAAACAAAACCAACCGATTTTTCTCTTTCTTTCATTCATGTAATTTTAGAAAATTTTTCTATTCTTAAAACTGCTAAAGTTGGATCAATTACAATTACCTCCAAACAAGGAAGATTTTTAAATATTTTCGAACATTATACAGGATGTGTAAAAAATGTTGTCGAATTGGTTTCTAAAATTTTAAAATCAAGTTTTGTATTTAACGGATTTAAAAAAAAATATTTAAATTTTTGCTTGGGTTGAATAGAATTGACGTTGAGATTGGTTGAGCTTCATTTTAATTGATTTTTAACAATTTTCATATAATTTCTTTATTTGTGTTAAATGGAGTTAGGTTGAGATTATTTGATCTGGATTGACCTTGACGTCTGTTGAACTTCATTTAATTGATTTTTTTTTTAATCTTTACTTTTAACTTTTCTAGTAATTTTTAATCTTTTATTCGTGTTAGATGAAGTCAGCTTGACGTCAGTAGGATTGGATTGACCTTGAGATTTGTCGAGCTTTATTTTAATCCATGTCATTTTTTTTGCTTTTAATTTTTGAAAGCATTTAAAAAAAAATATTTGTGTAGAATGGAGTGTAATGTGATGTAATAAGTTGGGTTAGCTGAGTTGACCTTGAGATTTGTTGAGGTCGCTTGTTTTTTGAATTTTTATTTGGTTTGATTGGAGTTAGATTGAGCTGACGCTGAAGATTTTTTCTTCATTTAATTTTTAACATTTTCTTATCGTTTTTTGATTTTTGTTTTTTTCGTTTGGGTTGAGTTCAGTTGCTTGCGTCGAGTTTTGTTTTGTTGACCTGACCATGAGTCGAACTTTAATCGCATTAATCGTTTTTAATTTCTTGCATTTTCATTTTTTTGCTTCAGTCGAAAAGTTAGTTTGAGTTGGGTTGACCTTGAGATTTGCCGAGCTTCATTTTCACATTTTTTTACTTTTTTAATTTTTTTTTATTTTTATTTTTCTTAATGTTTTACTTGAATTGAATGGAGTTAGGTTGGGTTCAGTTGGGCTGGGAATATTTTTTAATTTAATTTTCTGCATTTTAAATTTTCTGCTTCAATTGAATAGTTAGGTTGATTTCAGTTGTCTTGGGTTGACCTTGAAACTTGACATTTTTACGTTTATTTTTTTTAATATTTGTTTTTCTTAATTCTTTTTGCTTGTGTGGAATGCAGTAGAATATTTAAAAAAAAAAAAACATTGTCTACTTCAATTTTACTTACAATTTTTTGCTTGGGTTAAGTAGAGTTGAGTTCAGTTGTTGAATCGCCTGCTTACCTTGCTAACCGCCTTCCGCCGGCCCTGCGGGTTCGAGTCCCGTTGACAGCAGATTTTTTAACGTTCGACTTTATACTAATAAATCATTATTTAATCAACTCTTTGAATTTTAAATGACAAGTGGAGGCCCGTTTTGTATCAAAAGCGTTCAATTTAGATGCTATTATAAAAACCGATCATAAAACTGTATTTTAAATTTTAACAGACCGTTCATAAGTAACAGAATCGCCCCGGTAATCATCTGATATTGTAATTAAGTCATCCAAATCAGGTACATATATGCGAATTTAGACTTCTTTACGACCTAAACGTCCGGTCTTTAATCATAACCAGGGAAAAGAATTCTAGTCACTTGTTCCGCGAACGGTACGAAAGTTCATAAGTAACAGAATCGCCCCGGCAATAATCTGATATTGTAATTAAGTCACCCAAATCAAGTACATGCATGCGAATTTAGACTTCGTTACGACCTAAACGTCCAGTCTTTAATTATAACCAGGGAAAAGAATTCCAGTCACTTGCTCCGCGAACGGTACGAAAGTTCATAAGTAACAGAATCGCCCCGGTAATAATCTGATATTGTAATTAAGTCACCCAAATCAAGTACATGCATGCGAATTTAGACTTCGTTACGACCTAAACGTCCAGTCTTTAATTATAACCAGGGAAAAGAATTCCAGTCACTTGCTCCGCGAACGGTACGAAAGTTCATAAGTAACAGAATCGCCCCGGTAATAATCTGATATTGTAATTAAGTCACCCAAATCTGGTACATACATGCGAATTTAGACTTCTTTACGACCTAAACGTCCGGTCTTTAATCATAACCAGGGAAAAGAATTCTAGTCACTTGTTCCGCGAACGGTACGAAAGTTCATAAGTAACAGAATCGCCCCGGCAATAATCTGATATTGTAATTAAGTCACCCAAATCAGGTGCATACATGCGAATTTAGACTTCTTTACGACCTAAACGTCCAGTCTTTAATTATAACCAGGGAAAAGAATTCTGGTCACTTGTTCCGCGAACGGTACGAAAGTTCATAAGTAACAGAATCGCCCCGGTAATCATCTTATATTGTAATTAAGTCACCCAAATCAGGTACATACATGCGAATTTAGACTTCTTTACGACCTAAACGTTCGGTCTTTAATCATAACCACGGAAAAGAATTCTGGTCACTTGTTCCGCGAACGGTACGAAAGTTCATAAGTAACAGAATCGCCCCGGTAATCATCTTATATTGTAATTAAGTCACCCAAATCAGGTACATACATGCGAATTTAGACTTCTTTACGACCTAAACGTCCAGTCTGTAATCATAACCAGGGAAAAGAATTCTGGTCACTTATTCCGCGAACGGTACGAAAGTTCATAAGTAACAGAATCGCTCCGGTAATCATCTCATATTGTAATTAAGTCACCCAAATCAGGTGCATACATGCGAATTTAGACTTCTTTAATACCTAAACGTCCAGTCTTTAATCATAACCAGGGAAAAGAATTCTAGTCACTTGTTCCGCGAACGGTGCGAAAGTTCATAAGTAACAGAATCGCCCCTGTAATCATCTGATATTGTAATTAAGTCATCCAAATCAGGTACATTCATGCGAATTTAGACTTCTTTACGACCTAAACGTCCAGTCTTTAATCATAACCAGGGAAAAGAATTCTGGTCACTTATTCCGCGAACGGTACGAAAGTTCATAAGTAACAGAATCGCCCCGGTAATCATCTTATATTGTAATTAAGCCACCCAAATCAGGTACATACATGCGAATTTAGACTTCTTTACGACCTAAACGTCCGGTCTTTAATCATAACCACGGAAAAGAATTCTGGTCACTTGTTCCGCGAACGGTACGAAAGTTCATAAGTAACAGAATCGCCCCGGTAATCATCTTATATTGTAATTAAGTCACCCAAATCAGGTACATACATGCGAATTTAGACTTCTTTACGACCTAAACGTCCGGTCTTTAATCATAACCACGGAAAAGAATTCTGGTCACTTGTTCCGCGAACGGTACGAAAGTTCATAAGTAACAGAATCGCCCCGGTAATCATCTTATATTGTAATTAAGTCACCCAAATCAGGTACATACATGCGAATTTAGACTTCTTTACGACCTAAACGTCCAGTCTGTAATCATAACCAGGGAAAAGAATTCTGGTCACTTATTCCGCGAACGGTACGAAAGTTCATAAGTAACAGAATCGCTCCGGTAATCATCTCATATTGTAATTAAGTCACCCAAATCAGGTGCATACATGCGAATTTAGACTTCTTTAATACCTAAACGTCCAGTCTTTAATCATAACCAGGGAAAAGAATTCTAGTCACTTGTTCCGCGAACGGTGCGAAAGTTCATAAGTAACAGAATCGCCCCTGTAATCATCTGATATTGTAATTAAGTCATCCAAATCAGGTACATTCATGCGAATTTAGACTTCTTTACGACCTAAACGTCCAGTCTTTAATCATAACCAGGGAAAAGAATTCTGGTCACTTATTCCGCGAACGGTACGAAAGTTCATAAGTAACAGAATCGCCCCGGTAATCATCTTATATTGTAATTAAGCCACCCAAATCAGGTACATACATGCGAATTTAGACTTCTTTACGACCTAAACGTCCGGTCTTTAATCATAACCACGGAAAAGAATTCTGGTCACTTGTTCCGCGAACGGTACGAAAGTTCATAAGTAACAGAATCGCCCCGGTAATCATCTTATATTGTAATTAAGTCACCCAAATCAGGTACATACATGCGAATTTAGACTTCTTTACGACCTAAACGTCCGGTCTTTAATCATAACCACGGAAAAGAATTCTGGTCACTTGTTCCGCGAACGGTACGAAAGTTCATAAGTAACAGAATCGCCCCGGTAATCATCTTATATTGTAATTAAGTCACCCAAATCAGGTACATACATGCGAATTTAGACTTCTTTACGACCTAAACGTCCAGTCTTTAATCATAACCAGGGAAAAGAATTCTGGTCACTTATTCCGCGAACGGTACGAAAGTTCATAAGTAACAGAATCGCTCCGGTAATCATCTCATATTGTAATTAAGTCACCCAAATCAGGTGCATACATGCGAATTTAGACTTCTTTACGACCTAAACGTCCAGTCTTTAATCATAACCAGGGAAAAGAATTCTGGTCACTTATTCCGCGAACGGTACGAAAGTTCATAAGTAACAGAATCGCTCCGGTAATCATCTCATATTGTAATTAAGTCACCCAAATCAGGTGCATACATGCGAATTTAGACTTCTTTAAGACCTAAACGTCCAGTCTTTAATCATAACCAGGGAAAAGAATTCTGGTCACTTATTCCGCGAACGGTACGAAAGTTCATAAGTAACAGAATCGCCCCGGTAATCATCTTATATTGTAATTAAGTCACCCAAATCAGGTACATACATGCGAATTTAGACTTCTTTACGACCTAAACGTCCGGTCTTTAATCATAACCAGGGAAAAGAATTCTAGTCACTTGTTCCGCGAACGGTACGAAAGTTCATAAGTAACAGAATCGCCCCGGTAATAATCTGATATTGTAATTAAGTCACCCAAATCAGGTACATACATGCGAATTTAGACTTCGTTACGACCTAAACGTGCGGTCTTTAATCATAACCAGGGAAAAGAATTCTGGTCACTTGTTCCGCGAACGGTACGAAAGTTCATAAGTAACAGAATCGCCCCCGGTAATCATCTGATATTGTAATTAAGTCACCCAAATCAGGTACATACATGCGAATTTAGACTTCTTTACGACCCTAAACGTCCGGTCTTTAATCATAACCAGGGAAAAGAATTCCAGTCACTTGTTCCGCGAACGGTACGAAAGTTCATAAGTAACAGAATCGCCCCGGTAATAATCTGATATTGTAATTAAGTCACCCAAATCTGGTACATACATGCGAATTTAGACTTCTTTACGACCTAAACGTCCGGTCTTTAATCATAACCAGGGAAAAGAATTCTAGTCACTTGTTCCGCGAACGGTACGAAAGTTCATAAGTAACAGAATCGCCCCGGCAATAATCTGATATTGTAATTAAGTCACCCAAATCAGGTACATACATGCGAATTTAGACTTCTTTACGACCTAAACGTCCAGTCTTTAATTATAACCAGGGAAAAGAATTCTGGTCACTTGTTCCGCGAACGGTACGAAAGTTCATGAGTAACAGAATCGCCCCGGTAATAATCTGATATTGTAATTAAGTCACCCAAATCAAGTACATGCATGCGAATTTAGACTTCGTTACGACCTAAACGTCCGGTCTTTAATCATAACCACGGAAAAGAATTCTGGTCACTTGTTCCGCGAACGGTACGAAAGTTCATAAGTAACAGAATCGCCCCTGTAATCATCTTATATTGTAATTAAGTCACCCAAATCAGGTGCATACATGCGAATTTAGACTTCTTTACGACCTAAACGTCCGGTCTTTAGTCATAACCAGGGAAAAGAATTCTGGTCATTTGTTCCGCGAACGGTACGAAAATTTAGTACTCGAACTGCATCGGCCTTGCCAACAATAATTTCTGCGATATGCGAAAGCTCGCATTGCACTCCTTCCCCTCCCATTTGATAATAATTCGATGAATGGGAGCCGTGGAAATGCGGCAAGAGAAATAGAATTCTGGCATAAAAAAAAGGTATCCAGCACTAAGTGGCCAGAATTCTTTTCCCTGATCATAACACTCCCGAAATTTCGTTTACACTTGCACAGGGTTTCCCCGGTAAATTTGAGAGGAACACAATTTTAAAAAAATACAGAATGACAAGGGATCCCCTGGTTTAGTGATAACACGGAGCACGAAGAATATGATGCACGGAGCAGTCGATTTATTTATTTATTAACTTGTAAGAAACCGCCTGTAAAATAATATACACTTATAATTACACTCGACGTGGAGTTTAACTTTCTTAATTTTAAGTTTAATTTGTTATTAAACGTGTTCCACTTGGAGATAGATGCCTATAAATCGACATGACGTTCCAATTAAACCGACGACGTGGCAGAAAAAAAATCAAATCTAATTTCCTGGACGTTGGCTGCAGTGCGATGGTATTTCTAGTTGACATTCAGCAATGATCTGGAGTATTGCGTAATTTTTAAAGTGCAACCTTTTTTAGTATTGGAGTTATTCAATCAACCACATTGATGTAAGTAGGCACAATAATCCGAAGAATGTAATTCGAATTTCCTGGACGATACAGGGTGTGCCATTTCTAGTACCTAACACGACATTTTATCGTTGTATTATCATCGTCCACACAAAACTATTTATGTTATGTTTCGTCACCAGACGAAATTGAAATTAGGTCGACTTGAAACGAAATCGATATAACAAATTGAATCTGAAATGGCCCAGGGTGAGAAGCCCGAATAAATAAAAAATTCACCTTCATGGGGAGGGGGGAGGTATACCTCCAACGCAACGCCTTCATTAAACTTGCACAAAACCGTTTAATATTTAAATCAAATTCTAGACTCGCCGGGTAATTACCGGCCGCCGCTTCAATTAGAGCAGCGCAAGTTGAATCGAACGGTGATTATAATTTAATAATGGGTGTTAAATAGGTAATAATTACAACCTTCCTTGTATACAGCAAAAATCTACAATACACCGCTTAAAGAGGCGAAACCCCATTTTTTTTTTAAATGCCAGGGGGACTGCAAGAGCAGGCGCTTAACATAACCTACCCACGAACGAGTGGAAAGACTTTGTGGAAGAGTCATTCGGAGCGCCATCTGTTGTTCAAAAGCGAAGAATATTTTACCCGCTGCGACATTTTAACTTCACGCAGTCGAATCTGTTTGCAGTTACGTTCATTTCAAAATTAATAATCAAAAATATTAACCACGGCGTGATTCGATTACTAGACAGGACTCATTCTGAGCGCCATCTCTTGTCCATGTTGCGATGGCTCTTCGTTTTCACTCGCTAACATTACGTTCCGAGTCAAACTCCGACTTCGCGACGATTTCAATTTCAAAATTAAACTGAAAATCTAAGGAGAAATTTTCAGAACGCCATCTCTTCTCCGAAAATTAAGGCGGCTCCATTCTGACAGTTTCACAGTTTGACATTTAAAGCAATTACTTCGTTCTCGATCGAACCCCGTCTTCTTCTAACTTCTTCGCAATGGTGTTAATTTCGAGATTAAATTGAAGCTCTGATGGGCGCTGATGGACATTTTTCAGAAGAGCGCCATCTCTTATCCAAAACTGAAGCACCTTCATTCTGATTTCAAGCGCCATCCGTTCGTCCAAATCTGAGAGCGGCCTTAATCCGAGCTTCAGGAAACCAAGTTCGTCTTAACATTTTCGGTGCAAGTGCGAGAAGTGTTTTTTTTTTAAACAATTAAATCGAAAGTGCAAGATCAAAGCGCGTCAGTCTGGATTAGTTTGAAGCGCCATCTTTTAGCCAAAAGGGAAAACTATATATAATCGAAATTAACTAAAAAAAAATTACGTCGTTGACATACTTATTTCGCCTTCTAATTTTGGCTTAAAAAATAGTTGTTTGTTTTTAAAGAAAACAAAAGGTTGTTTAAAGGAGGCGTCTTCACCATGCAAAGCGCCATCTCTGAGCTAAAGAGAAACCTAATTTATTCGAATGTTAAAAACGCTGAACGTTCTCGTCTCATTTCATTTCTTCTAATTTTTGCTTCTTCTTTCAAGGCGAACTAAAGGAGATCAGCATCGTTTAAAGCTCCCTGCATCTTCATCATCCAAAGCGCCATCTCTGAGCTAAAGAGAAACCGAATTTAATCGAATTAAAAAAAAATATTTCGTCGCTGAACGTTCTCGTCTCATTTCATTTTCTTCTAATTTTTGCTTCTTCTTTCAAGGCGAACTAAAGGAGATCAGCATCGTTTAAAGTGCCCGGCATCTTCATCATCCAAAGCGCCATCTCTGAGCTAAAGAGAAACCTAATTTAATCGAATTTAAAAAAAAGATATTTCGTCGCTGAACGTTCTCGTCTCATTTCATTTTCTTCTAATTTTTGCTTCTTCTTTCAAGGCGAACTAAAGGAGATCAGCATCGTTTAAAGCGCCCTGCATCTTCATCATCCAAAGCGCCATCTCTGAGCGAAAGAGAAACCTAATTTAATCGAATTAAAAAAAAAATATTTCGTCGCTGAACGTTCTCGTCTCATTTCATTTTCTTCTAATTTTTGCAATTTTCTTCTTTCAAGGCGAACTAAAGGAGATCAGCATCGTTTAAAGCGCCCGGCATCTTCATCATCCAAAGCGCCATCTCTGAGCTAAAGAGAAACCTGATTTAATCGAATTTAAAAAAATATTTCGTCGCTGAACGTTCTCGTCTCATTTCATTTTCTTCTAATTTTTGCTTCTTCTTTCAAGGCGAACTAAAGGAGATCAGCATCGTTTAAAGCGCCCTGCATCTTCATCATCCAAAGCGCCATCTCTGAGCTGAAGAGAAGCCTAATTTAATCGAATTTTAAAAAAAAAATTTTCGTCGCTGAACGTTCTCGTCTCATTTCATTTTCTTCTAATTTTTGCAATTTTCTTCTTTCAAGGCGAACTAAAGGAGATCAGCATCGTTTAAAGCTCCCTGCATCTTCATCATCCAAAGCGCCATCTCTGAGCTAAAGAGAAACCTAATTTAATCGAATTTAAAAAAAAGATATTTCGTCGCTGAACGTTCTCGTCTCATTTCATTTTCTTCTAATTTTTGCAATTTTCTTCTTTCAAGGCGAACTAAAGGAGATCAGCATCGTTTAAAGCGCCCGGCATCTTCATCATCCAAAGCGCCATCTCTGAGCTAAAGAGAAACCTGATTTAATCGAATTTAAAAAAATATTTCGTCGCTGAACGTTCTCGTCTCATTTCATTTTCTTCTAATTTTTGCTTCTTCTTTCAAGGCGAACTAAAGGAGATCAGCATCGTTTAAAGTGCCCGGCATCTTCATCATCCAAAGCGCCATCTCTGAGCTGAAGAGAAGCCTAATTTAATCGAATTAAAAAAAAAAAAATTCGTCGCTGAACGTTCTCGTCTCATTACATTTTCTTCTAATTTTTGCTTCTTCTTTCAAGGCGAACTAAAGGAGATCAGCATCGTTTAAAGCGCCCTGCATCTTCATCATCCAAAGCGCCATCTCTGAGCTAAAGAGAAACCGAATTTAATCGAATTAAAAAAAAAATATTTCGTCGCTGAACGTTCTCGTCTCATTTCATTTTCTTCTAATTTTTGCAATTTTCTTCTTTCAAGGCGAACTAAAGGAGATCAGCATCGTTTAAAGCGCCCTGCATCTTCATCATCCAAAGCGCCATCTCTGAGCTGAAGAGAAGCCTAATTTATTCGAATGAAAAAAAAGATATTTCATCGCTGAACGTTCTCGTCTCATTTCATTTTCTTCTAATTTTTGCTTCTTCTTTCAAGGCGAACTAAAGGAGATCAGCATCGTTTAAAGCGCCCTCTCTTGAACAGGAGGGGAAATTGTTTTAAACGAATTTAAAAAAAAATATTTCACCGCTCTTTTAAACTGCAGGTGTCTCGAAAGAAGTCGATTCTTTTAAAATTATTAATTATTTTTAACGAACAGAGAAATTTTAAAACGAAGCAAAATCAAATAGAAAACAGATTTTTTTGCCCTCGGTAATCGAAAATAAAATTCAACACTGCCAATCTCAAGCGGTTATTGTTGATTTCCGGTTGCAGTGTTGCAAGTAATCGAATGCTCTTAATCGTATTGGCAATTTGAACAGTGATTTTCGATCACTTTGTAGAAACAGGTAGTTGGAAAATGAAGTACAAAAAAAAATGCTTCCTTTTAATAACAACTACGCATTTGGAAGTCAATTGGGTATATAAACGTTTTGGACTGGCTTTCTACATGACACTCGCTTTTAAACAAATAAATTCCTTCGTTGGATGGTGGTGAACAGGAAAATGAAAAGTTCCTTTTATATTTTTATTTCGTCGTTATTAAAAATTGAGAAAAAGTGCAAATTAGATCTGTTTGGTTAAAAAAAAATATATATATATTAAATACTGAAAGGAATCAATACAGGTGTCCACGTATTTCGTATTTAGAAGGAAACTACCTACTGGTGGTTTAATAACACCAATAACTTCGTTTGACGCAACACCATCAAAAAAAATAAATTAACTTTTCCGTCCGTTTCGCATTCGAGCAACTCAAATAATTAATTTGTTGCAACAATTAATCGTCGCGTTGCGAAATTTATTTACTTTACAACAGGCCGCGTTCGCGCCGTCCGTCCGTCGCCCAAACGAAAAGAGAAAGGTCTGCGACGTACGTACCTAACATACTTATGTATTTTTTCCGCCCCAATAAAAAATGGGGCAATTTGCGATGCATCAGTGAGCATGCGAAGTCGTCTTATGCAACGAGTTTTGTGTGCCGACTTGTCAAGTGCTCACCTGAGAAAGAAGAAGAAGAAGAAGGAGAAGAAGAGGTGAGCTTAGATGGGTCGCCGGTTTTACTACGTAATTGAGGAAGTTTATACAAGAACTTCCATCTGATTTATGGCCCCATTGAGCTTTCTTTTGCGTGCCAATTTAATTTGAATAACGCAAAGCAACCACGCATGCAAGGAGGGAAAAAAAAATAGTTTGAATGCAAGATTCTTTTACTTGATTTCGATAGGGGTTGATCCAACTACCCCCGAAGTTGTACACGTTCATTTCCATGAAACATCAGATTTTGAAAGTAAATTAAGTAAGCAATAACACGTGATTCATTTGGAGAGAGAGTGTGTGAGAGTGAGAAAGAGAGCCAGAGAGTAAACAAACCATTCGCCAGTGTCATAATTAATATATTAAGATTTTACATTGAGCCGATTTGTAAAGTCTCATTTGACAAAAGACAATTAACAATTTCCGTCGCGACATCGCGCGGCTACTTCATGACATGCAACTGGTTTTGCTTTTGTTTTTCGAGGTTAGGATTGATGCATTTGCTGTACCTATTTGTGTAGACGTACACGGCCGTAAAAGATTGTTTGTGATTACATCAGTTAAACAGAGACATGACATCTTTGAACCGCAATTTGGCCGCAAACAATTGAAGAAAACAAAAAAGGAAACGATTAAATAGATCTGTTTCGCTTTCCAGTCGCCATAATCAAAGTTTCATCTAAGAGTACGTTTTTTGTTTTTTTAAAAAAATGGAAATATTTATAATATGGTACGTAAACAATAAAAAAAAAACTGAAAACTTCAAGTTTGTTTTAGATTTTATTATGAAAGAAGATGACAAAGACGATTTCTGAAACCGATTGACGTTTGACGGCTGACGGTCGTCGTCAGAGATCAAAAACTGGCCGCGCGATGTCGCCACCTGAATTGCTGTCGAAATCGTGAGCGCACGTAAAAGATACAATATAAAAAACGAGACGAAAACAGAAGACGATCGATACAGAAGTCATCGGGCGGATGCTGACAGAAACGAAAGAAAATTTTTGATTTGGAAACAGACGGAAAAGGAGAAGAAAAACGTCCGATTTCAAAATTTCAGGCACAGACGCAAACGAAAGAAGATCGACTGACGATGACGTTTATTTGGATTTTAAGAAAAATAAAAAAAACACCGAAAGGAGGGAATAAGAAGAAAGGGCGACTCGTAATTTTTTAAGAGAGAGAGAGAGAGTCGGAAATAAAGGAAGATCGATTGATACTGACAGAGTCAAAAGAAAATCGATTGACGATCGATTGATAGAAACAAAAGTGGAAAGTGGATTGATGTCGACTCAGTCGAAAGAAAATCGACTGACGCTGACAGAAACAAAAGAAGACTGACGGATGACATTTATTCGATCCTTAACAAAAGACACCCGCTGGCAAAAACAAATCAGAAATCGAGATTCATGATTTTTTGAAAAGAAAGACGGCAACAAAGGATATTCGATTTATGCTAACAAAGGCAAAAAAAATCGATTGGCGTTGACAGAAACAAAAGAAGATGGATTGACTACGACGTTCATTTGATCCTTAACAAAAGACACCGGCAAGAGAGTTTGCAAATTTTCTAAAAGAAAGACGGAAACAAAAGAAGACAGACTGAAGACGATTTTTTTTTTACCTTTAACGAAAACACACCGGGGCAAGAGAGATTGCAAATTTTCTAAAAGAAAAACGGAAACAAATGAAGATCGATTGGTGCTGACAAAGACAAAAGAAAATCAATTCGTGTTGATAGAAACAAAAGAAGATCGATTGACGACGACGTTTATTTGATTGATCCTTAACGACAGACTCCGGCAAGAGAAAATAAGATTGCAAGTTTTCAGAAAGAAAGACGGAAACAAAGGAAGATCGATTGATGCTGACAAAGTCAAAAGAAAATCGATTGACGCTAACAGAAACAAAAGAAGATCGTTTATTTCATCTTTAACTAAAGACACCGGCAAAATGAAATAATAAGAAGAGCGATTCTAAATTTTTGAAATGAAGGCGGAAACAGACGAAGATCGATCGATCGACTGACAAAAGAAAATCGATTGACCCTGGCAGAAAAAAAAAAGAAAATCGATTGACGACGATAGAAACAAAAGCAGAGCGATTGACGATGACATCTATTTGATTAAAGAGAAACACTACAAAAAGGAAACGGAAAGAAAGAATGATTCTCAAGTTTTAAAAAAAAGTCTGAATCGAAAATTGATGCTGACGGAAACAAAACAAAATCAATCTATGCCGAGACAGAAACAAAAGAAGATCGCAGTTATTTCCGCGACTTTAAAGAAAACCGACCGAGGAGAAAGAAACTCTCGAAAGCGAGACCCGAAATTTTCGTATGAAGTCGTGAACAAAAGAAGATCGTTGACGTTAATGAAAAAAAGAAATGTGAAGAAGATAGCGCGATTCAATTATCCTTTCTTTTGAATGGAGATGAAAACAAAAGAAGATGAATCTTAATTAAATAGGAAAGTCCGGCTTGGGAAGCATCAAATCAAAGCTTTTAAGCAAAGGAAGGCTGCCGTGAAGTCAACGCCATCTTGGAATCAAAGATGGCAGCGCGACGATCGCTGAAAGCGTTCGCGTAAAAATAAGAACGTCGTGTGACGTGTCAAATGAAACGTCTCTACGAGACGAACTCGACGCCGCCACCATCTTGAAATCCAAGATGGCCGCCTTCTGAGGGAAATTAACCGCGGAGAAAATTAAAAGCAGGTCATGCGACGTATCAAATGAAAGCGCATCGCGAGTAAAGATCGCCCGGGAGATTTCCAACCGTCGCGAGTCTTCCAATCGGCGAGCGATTCCATCATGCGCAGCTTTTTCTTAGAATTCAAGATGGCCGCGTTCTAAAAGGGAAACTGACCGCGGGAAAAGGTAGAAACAGGTCTTGCGACGTATCAAATGAAAGCACGTAGCAAGTAGAGCTCCAACGTCGCAGTTTGGTCCAGGTTTCAGCCGCCGAGAGCGCCCCCCAGGCGACCGGCGTTCCTTTTTGCGCACTGTTTTTTCTTGGAATTCAAGATGGCCGTGTTCTGCGAGCGAAACTGAGCGCGGGAAAAGTTATAAACAGGTCTTGCGACGTATCAAATGAAAGCACGTCGTAAGTAGAGCTCCAATGTCGCAGTTTGGTCCAGGTTTCAGCCGCCGAGAGCCCCCCAGGCGACCAACGTTCCTTTTTGCGCACAGTTTTTCCTTGGAATTCAAGATGGCCGTATTCTGAGAGTGAAACTGAGCACGGGAAAAGTTATAAGCAGGTCTTGTGACGTATCAAATGAAAGCACGTTGTAAGTAGAGCTCGAACGTCGCAGATTCTAGCCACCGCGAGCCCCCCAGAACCTCCTTTCGCACAGGTTTTTTTTGGAATTCAAGATGGCCGTCTGCAAGACACGAGAAAAGGTAGAAACAGGTCGTGTGACGTATCAAATGAAAGGGCATCGTGTGTAGAGATCAAACATCAGATTTTGGTCAAGATTCTAGACGCCGCCAGCTTCCTTGCTTCAAATACTTACGACGACGTTTAAAATACTTCACGTAATGTTAATTTTTGCGCACAGTTTTTTTTTGGAATTCAAGATGGCTGTGTTCTGCGAGTAAAACTGAGCGCGGGAAAAGTTATAAACAGGTCTTGTGACGTATCAAATGAAAGCACGTCGCAAGTAGAGCTCGAACGTCGCAGATTCTAGCCACCGCGAGCCCCCCAGAACCTCGTTTCGCACAGGTTTTTCTTGGAATTTAAGATGGCCGTCTGCAAGACACGAGAAAGGGTAGATATAGGTCGTGTGACGTATCAAATGAAAGGGCATCGTGTGTAGAGATCAAACGTCAGATTTTGGTCAAGATTCTAGATACCGCCAGCTTCCTTGCTTCAAATACTTTCGACGACGTTTAGGATATTTCACGTAATGTTGGGAGGGAGAGTTGTTGGTGTTCATAGAAGTAAAAAGGTTATCTTTTTAATCATTTTGGGTTAGTCCATTAGGGGTATGGTCCACCTTCGGCCCTGATCAAAACTTTTTGGATACATTCGATGCAACCTAGTGAATTCAAATCAATCGAATATTACCCAATAACAAATCACGTCTTGGAAAAACGCTCGCGGATTGTAATGAATGAAAATTATACGTGTTTCGATACAACCAGAAATTAAGTCTTTGCACTCGACTAAACAACATAAACACCAAAACTACGTAAGCTGTAATTATATTTTGAGAACAGCGCAAATCGTTTTCGGAAACGGAATAATCTTCAAGGATAAGGATCCTCCTGGTTGGGGCGTCCATTCATTAACGCAGCGAACTAAAAAGAAAACCAAACGAAACGAAACTAAGTGAAGAAGACATTTTCATTTGTGTGTGGTTGTACACCTGGAAAATGTGTGCATGATGGAAAAAAAATTGCAGTAACTAACGCACTCAGGTGAATCTGTCGAGCAATCCAAGCGCACATTCAAAGCAACCGGAGAAAGTTGAGGCGGGCAGGAAGCACCTGGTGGTAAGGGGGTTGGTGGGCAATGCCAAGCTATAAAAGCTAATTCAACAATTTGGGAAGCAACAGTTCTATTCGTTGCGTGTCATCAACAGGAGAGACAATCGGGGGAAAAACAATTGCAAACATGAACGGATACATTTCGAAAGTGAGTTTTTGTGTTATCTCTTTTATGTTTTTTTTTTTTTTTGGCATCAGGACTCTGATGCTGCACGGGGGGGAAGGGATGGATTAATCAAACATTGCGAAAGCGCGCGTTATCTCCTGCTATTTGTTTGTTTTATTTTTTTTTTATTTTCGTGTACGCTGGTGATGTTTGGATAGGGGAATAAAAATTATCACTCAGGCGAAATTGTTATCACATCGGATTATTATTTTTTAATTTGGCCGCACACATGACACGGGACAGTTCGTTTTTTTTATGATTTATGTGCTCGAATGACAACGAAACACGAGTCTGTCTGGATGCAACAATTTTTTTAAAACTACACTCAATCGTCGGTTTTAACTTTACATTGTTACGTTGCGGACCGATTTTTAATTTTAATTTTAATAATCTTCATTATTAGGTTCACATAACATAAACAATCTAAGTAAGTCTTGAAAATGTTTAAAAGAAGCGAAAGCCACATTTCTTGTGCAATAAATTATCCTCGGGATTTTTAATTAATTTCTAAACAAGTCTTTCGTTTTGTTCGAGTGCCTCGCAACAAATCCTTTTGTTATCATATTTTTTAAACCTCGTTTGTAATACGGTTGAAAGAGTCTCTGCAGGGACGAAAATAAACGCGAGAAGAGCAGGCGTGCTCTTATTATAGCTCTTGCAGTCCGTGCAATAAATTAGTTTCGTGCTTCCTTGTTGTATTGTCGAATGAAATATTTATTCCAAACAAATTTCTCCCAGCGTGCAGCTTCAACGAAGATTTTAAGACACATTAAAATCATAAAAATCTAAGATTTCGTTAAGAAAAAAAAAAAAAAAAATTAGTCGCCGAAAAGCTCTAATAATTAAAGCACAGATTTGGAGGTATGGAGTCTCATGGACCTAAAAATGCATCTAAATCCGTGCTGTAGTTGTAACTAAAAGGGCAAAGACAATTTTCGATGTATTAAACAATAGATCATTTGATGTCTAACAATAATTCAAGAGAAACGAATTGACATGTAATTATAGCAATCACAGAAACCCACCAATCAGACTTCAATAATCTGTAACAATCAATTGAAAAGGGACGCATCAAATGAAAGCGTTAGATATCAATCGCAACAAGCATAACAATGTTTACAGAATAGACGTAATGTTTTGATTGTTGTTCTTGTTTCATTCTGTCTCAATTTACAATTAATCAAGCCTAATTGTTTAATTAATTAATCGACTGACTAAAATACTTATTTGCCCTTACACTTATAATTAATAAATTGCTCGTATTATAGCTCTTGCAGTCCTTGCAATAAATTAGTTTCGTGCTTTCTTGTTGTATAGTCGAATGAAATATTTATTCCAAACAAATTTCTCCCAACGTGCAGCTTCAACGAAGATTTTAAGACACATTAAAATCATAAAAATCTAAGATTTCGTTAAGAAAAAAAAAAAAAAATTAGTCGCCGGAAAGCTATAATAATTAAAGCACAGATTTGGAGGTATGGAGTCTCATGGACCTAAAAATGCATCTAAATCCGTGCTGTAGTTGTAACTAAAAGGGCAAAGACAATTTTCGATGTATTAAACAATAGATCATTTTTTTTTTAATCAAATTAAGTATTACGATCATGTATAATCTGTAAGAAGTTGACGTCTAACAATAATTCAAGAGAAACGAATTGACATGTAATTATAGCAATCACAGAAACCCACCAATCAGACTTCAATAATCTGTAACAATCAATTGAAAAGGGACGCATCAAATGAAAGCGTTAGATATCAATCGCAACAAGCATAACAATGTTTACAGAATAGTCGTAATGTTTTGATTGTTGTTCTTGTTTCATTCTGTCTCAATTTACAATTAATCAAGCCTAATTGTTTAATTAATTAATCGACTGACTAAAATACTTATTTGCCCTTACACTTATAATTAATAAATTGCTCGTATTATAGCTCTTGCAGTCCTTGCAATAAATTAGTTTCGTGCTTTCTTGTTGTATAGTCGAGTGAAATATTTATTCCAAACAAATTTCTCCCAACGTGCAGCTTCAACGAAGATTTTAAGACACATTAAAATCATAAAAATCTAAGATTTCGTTAAGAAAAAAAAAAAAAAAAAAATTAGTCGCCGGAAAGCTATAATAATTAAAGCACAGATTTGGAGGTATGGAGTCTCATGGACCTAAAAATGCATCTAAATCCGTGCTGTAGTTGTAACTAAAAGGGCAAAGACAATTTTCGATGTATTAAACAATAGATCATTTGATGTCTAACAATAATTCAAGAGAAACGAATTGACATGTAATTATAGCAATCACAGAAACCCACCAATCAGACTTCAATAATCTGTAACAATCAATTGAAAAGGGACGCATCAAATGAAAGCGTTAGATATCAATCGCAACAAGCATAACAATGTTTACAGAATAGACGTAATTGTCTGAAAATTAATATTCCTGTTTTGATTGTTATTCTTGTTTCATTCTGTCTCAATTTACAATTAATCAAGCGTAATTGTTTAATTAATTAATTAATCGATTGATTAAAATAGTTATTTGCCCTTACGCTTACAATTAATAAATTGCTATCTAGTTTTTCTTCTTTTTACAATAGGCGTGCTCTTCAATTAATAATTAATTCGTAATTAATTCATAAATTCAAGGATCGAATAGTGACGATGACATTATTGTTAGTGTTATTAGATATTCGTTTGTAATTAAAATAGTTTTTATTCATTTTATTTTATTCATTCAATTTAATTTAGTTGTAATTTAAATTTAATTGCAAACTAATTTAATTGTCTACAACTGATATTAATTAAAAATAAATAATGGTCTTTAAACTGTAACCGGACAGAATTATAATTGGAAATAGCACTCGACGTTTCACCATCGATTGATAGCTAGAATTTTAACTACGAGATAAATTGGACTCAATTAATCAATTAAATTAATTAAATGAAATTTTAATAATAATTGATTAATGCCTTGTACACAGAACGGTAGATGTCAAAGCCAAAACGTCAGCTGATTAAAATTGCAAGTGTTGCCAACGTTCTGAATCCGAAATTCCCTACGTGTTTGTAGTTAAAAAAATTCCCTTTTCACTACCGACCTTCTCCTTTTTGAAATGGAATTATTTAATTTACAATAGAGGGGAAAAACAGCAAATAAAAAAAAATCATAAAATAAAATTTCCTAATCGAACTAAATTTTTTTCAAAATTACAAAAAGTCACATTCTGATGTGTCTTCACGTTTGTTTAGACATCTGAAAGTGATTCTAATTTTGAAGCTTCCGAATAAGAAACCCGGCCCGTTAAAGATAACAAAGAAAATCGAAAATTAAAAAAAAACTGTCTGAAACTGTACTAAACGCCAGCGTCATCTATCTACATTTTGCCGAACTACGACTTGTTGGCGCGAAATTTGATGCCGCAAACAAAAATCAATCTATTCCAAGACAGAAACAAAAGAAGATCGATTGAAGTTTACAGTTATTTCCGTGATCATTAAAGGAAACCGATCGAAAATAAAGCGACTCTCGGAAGCGAGACGAATGAAGTCGAAAACAAAAGAAGATCGATTGACGTTAATGAAACAAAGAAGAAAACAGATTGACGACGACAATTATTTTAGGCGACTCGTAAAAAACAAAGTGAGAAGATAGCGCCACTCGTATTTGTTGTTTTTAATGGACGTGAAAACAAAAGAAAATTGATAATTTTAATTAAACAGAAAAATCCAGCACGCGACGCATCAAATCGAAGCTTTTAAACAAAGGATGGCTACCGTAAAGTAAACGCCATCTTAGAATCAATATCGCGCAAAGATAATCACGTCGTGTGACGTATCAAATGAGACGTCTCAACGACACGCACTCGGCGCCATCTTGGAACCCAAGATGGCCGCCTTCAGAGGGAAATTAACCGCGGAAAAAATGAAAAACATGCTGCGACTTGTTAGGTGCGAAATTTGAAATTTATTTTTCCCCTTCGTGTCTCGTATTTCAATCGTCCTTCCACTGTATACAGCGTGTTCAAGTACGATACGTCAATAACGACAAAAAAATGTAACATAAAATAGAAATTTTAAAATTAATGTGTTTATTTTCGCAAAAATTAAAAACCTGAAGTGAACACCTAAATCATACCCAAAGAAAAGAAAAATTCCCCCCGAGTTGGCAACACTGAAGACTACTCAGCGGGATTAATATAAAATGTGAATTACGTAATAATATCTACGAAAAACAAGCTTACGAAGATCACGTGACCAAATAGAAAAACACGTGACCTAACAGGAAAACTTTTTTTTTTTTTTAATTAAATCTGGAATTATCATCGTCAGAGCGTTGTCCACATACTGAAGTGGCAATTAAAAAATTAGACGTTTATTTGAACTTTAAACGCTGTAATAAAATAATTTTGCCAAAACTTGTTCACAATAAAAAATAAACAAACGTCCGAACACAGTCGCGTGACCAAATAGAATAATTAATTTAAGACTGCAACTCAATTATCATAGTTAGGATTTGGACGTCGCTATGATTTCATGTCATGAATAGCATGCGTTGCCATGGAAACGCCCGGAATGTCCTAACTCTAATCATAGTCAAACGTAAACTGATCGCCCAACGAAAACGAGCGAACCAGAAACTTAGAAATTAAAAAAAAAATTGTGTAGGCATTTAATTACATTTTCATTTGAAAATATCTTCTAATTAGACTGAAGTACGAGTAATCCTCCGATTAACAATAAATTTAATCTCTTTGTAACCGTATACGTATTATCAACGACACAATAAAACGCACGTTAAACAACTTTTATCACCTGATAACAAATTTATACGTAGTTTCTTAAGTAATCTCTATTTTTGGAAGATTTTTTTTGTTTTACTACGTCGTATTTTACAATTAGAGAAAAAGAGAAGGAAAGAAAACTTCGATAATACAACGCAATCAACCCCTCGTTCTTTCTCTGATTGGGTTTAAACTATTTCGACTTTAGTAGCAGATTAATTTTTAATCGGTTAATTATTAATCGGGATTTTTTTTTTAAATTAGGTTTAAAATAATTCGACAATTATTAGTTAGCTAAGAGTAACAATCCATCAATTTGTTATTAATTAATTTATCCAACGCCTGTTTGTAATGAAGACATAATAACGCCGATTTTGAATACGTTACATATTACGAGGTCTGTAAAACACTAGTGGAACTATCAACCCATAATTAAACGTGTGTATTATTATGACTTCATAATAAACAGGTGTTGGATAAAACTATGTATGTATTACACTCGTGTCTTAATAGAGAATAAGTCACTTGCATAATAAATAGCTATTTCTTGATTAAGTTTTAAATAATTCCAAGGATTTAATCGCCACATTTTTTTCTTAACAGATCGCCATCTTCTTAATTGCGTTGGCAGTTTGCTCTAACGCAGGGTACATAGGTGGTGGTGGTGGATTAGACGGTGGATACGGGGGTGGATTGGACATCGCCTATGGAGGAGGCGAAATTGGATACGGTGGAGGAGGAGGTCACGGAGGAGACGACGACGGAAAAGATTATAACGTAAGCACCTAAGCTTAACTTTGCAAATCATAGAATTTAGATCTAACTTACAAATAATAGCGTTTTCAATTATTGACATCTCATTTAATAAAATAAAAAAGAACACGTAACTTAAGTAATTTAGATTTAATTGTTAAGGCGTGATTCCACTGAGGCAACAGGTGGCATGCTTGCTGCTGCATTTCGCTTCAGTGGAATGCGGCTTTAAATTTCGAAAACTTTTCCAGGCGTTATCTCTGTTAAGGCGAGATTCCACTGAGGCAACAGGTGGCATGCTTGCTGCTACATTTCTCCTCAGTGGAATGCGGCTTTAATTTTCGAAAACTTTTCCAGGCGTTATCTCTGTAAAGGCGAGATTCCACTGAGGCAACAGGTGGCATGCTTGCTGCTACACTTCTCCTCAGTGGAATGCGGCTTTAATTTCCAAAAACTTTTCCAGGCGTTATCTCTGTTAAGGCGAGATTCCACTGAGGCAACAGGTGGCATGCTTGCTGCTACATTTCTCCTCAGTGGAATGCGGCTTTAATTTTCGAAAACTTTTCCAGGCGTTATCTCTGTTAAGGCAAGATTCCACTGAGGCAACATTTCGCCTCGGTGGAATGCGGCTTTCTTTATTTTTCAAAAACTTTTCCAGGCGTATCCCAAATATAACTTCAACTATGCCGTTCACGATCCGCACACCGGTGATGAGAAGCAGCACGTCGAAGAGCGCGACGGTGATCAAGTGAAAGGATCGTACTCCTTGAAGGAAGCCGACGGATCGACGCGCGTCGTCGAGTACCAGGCCGACAAACACAACGGTTTCAACGCGGTGGTGCACAAGGTCGGAGGCGGACACCAAGGGCACGACATCGGGGGCGGTGTCGCCGCCGCCGGAGGTTACGACGGAGGTTACGAAGGACACTACTAACAACTCACATAGCTAACGCAAATAGCAAATGGTTTTTAAAATTAATAGGTATCTACGTAAAGAAAGAAAATGTGATAATACTCTCTCATCTCATCTCATCTGTAATAGTTCCGTGTCAGTAGTGATCATGTACTTAATTACAACAGTATTAGCATAAATTAATGAATAAATAAATGTTAAAGTAAAGAAATCGTGTGTTTTATTCTCTGAATTCTAAGCACGGTAAACCATCCATTGCGAGAGCGACAGCTGGAAGGGTTCAAATATCAATCCTGCAGCATGAGATAACATTAAACTATTTCTCGCAGTTGCGTGCACGTTCCGAACGCCCGCGCTACTACCTATTGATCCTTTACTGTGATTCTAAGGTAAGTAAATCATGCGGATGGATTACGTAAAAAAGAGAGAATTTACGGTCATTGTATGGCGACGATTTAAAAAAAAATCACTTTCACCGCGCTCTTTACAATAGTTCCTCTTATTATGTTCGTTTTGTCGTGTCTATCAAATCATTTTTTACGACAATTGTATGCGATTATACCCAGCTTGTAACAACAGGTGGTGCGATTAATGGCGATAATAAAAGGTGGAAGTAACCATTTCCTACTTTTTTTCTTTTCTATTTAATTTAAGACGCGCGCTTCCACGTTTTCTTGCATGCAGACGTTTCTGGGTTGAAGAATCACGGATGATCGCCTCAAACTTTTTTCCTGTCGCGAATTTTAATAAAGAAAACGGGGCTGATTTCGAGTTCAACATAAAAAGAAAAATATTGTTTAAATTGATTGTTGATGTGGCATCATAATCAATAAAAAAAAAAAAAAACAAACTTACCTTTGTGCAAGGGCAAGTTTGAGTCGATCGTTTTCGTACTTCAGCTGCATGTCCGTGGGATTGGAGTTGGTGGAAGAGGACAGTCCGTAAGTGGTCTTATCGCCTTTTGGCTGGTGGTTGGGGCTTTCGTTGCTCTGCATTCCGGAAACGGAATGGCTTCGTAAATGGGGGATTTCGTCGTCGGATTTGTTCGCGTTCGGAGTCACCGGCATCATGGTGCTGCCTGGATGGAAACAAAGAAATTCTTCTATACGTTACTTGCTAGCAGAAAGTAAATGTGAAGTCCAGGGCGTTCATGTGCATACTGTGACTAATCGACTGTGGCGGTAATGTGATGCATACAATTGAATAAATAGAGATAAATTCATATCTTATTACCACTACTAAGAAATTCTTATGCTCGTGTTCAAAAGAAATACATTTTCCTATAACATGATGGTGAAGCTGCTGCAGTATTCATAAATTAACACAGTGATCCCATAACAACCTGTACATTATTATTACCTACTTTTTACTTGTCTTTCTTTTATTTAATTAAAAAAAAAATCACCAAGAATTTCTTGCTTTTTCTTTTCACCTTCTCTTTTCTTCATCAATTATTTCACCTCATTTTCTTATTTATTTATTTATTTTTTTTAATAAGGAATCGATTTTCTTTTAACTTTTTAAATTTAACTCCCAGTCAAGATAATGCATCAAATTAATATAAACAGCTGTCTCAAATGATTCTCTACAAAATTTTCGATTTTCTTTTCTTCCTATTTGATGTTAGATTATATAAAGTCATTTTCATTAAATATCATTTGTAAACCCCCATTTTAAACCATGATCCTGAAGACTCTAGTATAGGCAACCCTTCAATCAAAACAAATAATCCAGTTTGTTTGTGTATAGTGCACTAAAAGCATGAAAGTAGAATGGGTTGCCTACTTTCGATTTTTAAGGCGTAAATTTTAAATCGAGCAATAAATTACATCCTTTCGTTACACTTACTACTCAAAACTACAGCAAACTTGAAAAATTTAACAAAAACAAATCAATAAGTCACGATCAAATCATCCTACTCTAAAATAAAGGCAATGAAATAAATACCTGGAGGTTCTAAAAGGTTGTCAGAGGAGTCGGGGGCCGCCGTAGCAGCCCTCGCAGTAATCGGACTGGCGTTTGCACTCGTGACGGGCGTAACTGCAGCTCCCCCGTTAGCAGTAACTTTCGTGATGGCATTTCTCGTCGCTTCCTTAACTTCGTTGAACTTATCAATAAACTACGACAATAAATCCGGGATTAAATGAGTTCACTTAGCGACCTTTAGTAGTCACCTTTTGCAATTCGGATTCTGATGAGAACCCCAAGCCGTAAACTGTGTTGGCACGGACGTCCGACCACTGGCCGAATTTCTGTGATGTTTTCGTGAAGGTCATGTTGGGGGTGACGGTGCTGTTGATGACGGCCTTCGAGCCCTCGACGCTGATGATGCGATACAGGCTCCGCGACGAGTCGTAGAAGAAGGAGACGCTGACCGCGGTGGAGGAAGCCGGCATCCACGACCGCTTGGTCTTCGGGTCGATGTGGAAGACGTGGGCCTTGCACGTGAAAATAGGCTGTTCACTGAAAACGAACATGCTACGTTATAAAACGATCCGACGAAAGTAAACAACTTTACAAGTGGACTTTCATAATAAATATCTTGAGATCTATCTGCAGGGGGAGTGGCAAGATAATAATAATTCTTGAAATTAATAAGCGAGCTCGTGAAATATTCATGAGTGCGTGCGAAGGCCCACACGTGAACATTCTCGCTCTTGCCTTTCCGGCGGGCCGAGCTAATTTTAACGTGACTTTAAGTCAAAAGAAAAATAAAATAAGTGTGTGTGTACATGCTGGCTCATTTCGAAATTGCAGGAGGGGGGCCATCAGGTGTAAAATGGTTCTGTGTTGCTCTACGTACCCCATCGTGTCCTTTCCAGACGTCATTTAAACGGCATACGTTCGATAAATGAGATACAACCTTATTTTTACAAATAACTGTCAGTGTCAAGCCGCAACTGACAACAAAAAGCAACTTCCCACCATGCTGCCAACTGAAATTAAACAAATTGGTTTCGCACAGTATTACCACCAATACTCTTACACAGGTAGAACGTTTTAGGACCAGTTGCACTAAACGCTGAAGCTTAACTTTATGTGTCGCTTAGAATACGAGTTATATTAATATTATGTAAGCCAAATAACACAATATAAACAATTCTTATAAGCTCGGCTTAAGTATTTGGAAGCAACCAGGGATGCAACTGGCCATTAATGGCGGAGTATTTACATCTTCTGATCTATATCTGGAACGTCCATGATTTCGCTCCATACCCTCAACACCATGGGTTTTGATTCAAACAGAAGTAACTATTCCCATAATATAAGAAGATTGATGATGGAATAATCATTGACCCCTACGTTTTAAAGCGAATTTGTTGAAAATTACAGGCGTCTTGGGAAATTTCTTTCCTGCAAACGCAAAATTCCCCAAAAGAAGGAAAGCGCATCTGTCAAGTCTTTTGCAATAAACTGTCGCCGACCACGTTGTTTCCGCAGGCACAAATCTAAAAAGCAGGTAAGTTCTTCGGCGTCTGTTAACTTTGATGGACTGATACCAGTTGTGTTAATTACTGTTTCGCCTGGGTGTTCCAGCAATGGGTCGCGTACGTACGAAAACCGTGAAGAAGGCGTCGAAAGTGATCATCGAAAAGTACTACACGCGCTTGACGCTCGATTTCCACACGAACAAGCGCATCTGCGAGGAGATCGCCGTCATCCCGACCAAGCCCCTGAGGAACAAGATCGCCGGATTCGTCACGCACTTGATGAAGCGCCTGAGACACTCGCAGGTGCGGGGCATCTCCATCAAGCTCCAGGAGGAGGAACGCGAAAGGCGCGACAACTACGTCCCGGAGGTGAGCGCTCTGGAGCACGACATCATCGAGGTGGACCCCGAGACCAAGGAGATGCTGAAGATGTTGGAGTTCAATAACATCAGCGGGCTGCAGCTGACACAGCCGACCACAAACACGTTCAACAGACGCGCTTGAACCGTGTAAAACATAATGTTTAATAATAAAGTTTACATTTATACGTAAGAGTGCCTTTTTTGATTAAACAGAATTGCAAATTAATCTTCTGGGTTGAGCAGAAAGCCCTTTTATCAATGAGAACCTGAAGATTGTAGTGTAGGCAACCGCGTGTACTGGAAGCACGGAAGTAGAATGGGTTGCCTACATACGACTTTGTATTAACATTTAAATTTTAATTTTTTTTAATTGAATTTACTACTTATATCTGCAAGAATTTTAACAATTTAACTAAATAAATAATCGTTTTAATACGATTGAAAAAATACTGCGTCAATACCATATAAAACAGGGAGACTGACACTTAATTTTTTTTAATTTTCTTGAAGACTTTGGACTTCGATTTATGTGATGTTTGTGATGTCTCCCCCAATCCCAATAAGTTTGGGATGTAATCCTTTCTAATAAAAAGCATCATGTAACCGAGCAAGCATCGATTTCATTAAGTTTTGTTAGAGGAGGGAAAGTTGTCCTCGCCTTGGAAACTAAAAAAAAAATAACTTCAAGCTTTGCATTCTTTGTAAACAAAATGAAGCCCTGAAGAATCTTCTCAATAAATCCTAATTGTCATGAAACAAAAGCAATTTTTCATTACATGTCACTTTTACACCTCAGTCAAAACACCATTTATCACTCACTCTTCATTTATGTAATCCTCGACGAGCGTGCCCTTTTGAAATCGGGTGGGTGCTATTCAAATCTTTGGCCATTTCAAATCTAAAATGTCAGATGATGAACTGAAGCTCCATATTGTCGGTAAGTCCGAAGCAATCCGCATCCGTTTAAACCCCCCCTCAAAAATTCGCAATCACCTTCCAGTGAATGATGAAATTATAGACCTGAGAAAGGAAAATTTCGAGAGGAAACCCAAAACCAGGTAAGCCGCTCATCCAAGATCACAAGATTCGAAGAAGACCACGAAGTTATTTTGTTTTCAGATCTCCTTTCAGGACCATTTCTCAGCAAGTCATTTCGAATCAGTCGCGTTCCGGTATTTACTGCAAAATTGCTCAACACCCCAACACGACTTAATCAAAATTGTTTTGTTCTTCTTAGGGTTGTTCAATAGTATTACGGAGCGTAACAGGGTGAGGCAAAACCTGCTGCGCGACAGTGACATCTCCACTAATGTGAACGGTTTGAAGAAATTGGCGACTAATTTGTGTTATGGACCGTCGCCCATAATGCAAAGGCACAAAAATGTTAGTAGAACGAAGCTGCGGAATAGGGCAACGTCTGCGGACCCCAGGTTCAGACGGTCAGTGCGAAAAGCAACTTTTGCTTTCGATTCCAAAAGCACAGTTTCTTGCAGAGAAAGATCACCTATGTCTACGCAGGCAGCTTTCACCCAATCGGACTCTCAAGTTTTGGAACTTCCCTCTGAATCGAAGAAATCTAAAACCCAGTCGGACCCTACATTTTTAGTGTAAGTAAATTAGTATTCTTATTAACAAGTTTGGAAGGTTAAAAAAAAAGAAAAAAGAGTGGCAATGCATCACAGGCAAATGAAAGGGAATTAAAAAAAATGTGGGCCTTTTCATTTCCTGGGTAAATTTATCTTCTCTGCAATGTTCTTAGAAACCACTGTCGATTCGATCGTCTCCGAGGATTTTATGGGGTAGATAACTTACAAGGAGGTGAAAAGACTGATGGGCCCTTAATAATTTAAAGCTGATTCAACCTCTGGTGTGTTGCTTGGCAAAATCGTTCCACACGAATTTTTTAATTTGACCGGCAAGGGGAATGTCAAAAATGCCGAATCAGACAAGAAATAACGATATAAACACTTTTGCTAAGCATAGCATTAAAAATGACGCCCTTAGGAGCACGATTCAAGGTGGTAAATACAATTTAGATTATTCAAGTTTAATGAAAACAAAAGATATTCAAAATTCGGAGCGAAATCTGTCAGTACTTTGGGCCAGAAAACATTTAGAAACGCACTATGCAACCAGCTATAGGAACACACTATGAAAAAAATTATAAAGATCAAAATCTGTGAGAGGTAATAACAAGGCATTCGTTTTCTTCAAAATCGCTTTCGAAAGTCGCACGTTTCGATTTCGACAACTGTCAAAAAGTATTTTCCGGGCGTCTTTTTTAAGCTGCAAAATCATAATACCATCTCGTGTTTTTGTCAAAACTGACGGCGTTAAAAAAATGACGCGGCTTTTACCGTTGCAGTAGAAACCGTCAGCTACAGCAGCCCCAGCAGCAGCAGAAGAAGAAGTCCGCGCCCCTTAAATCCAACCCGGTCCATTCGGGGGGCGAATCCAAAAACGAATCGTCCAGGAACGGCTCTAACATCAGCTCGTTTCCAGCGAACACATTCGTCGTGTAAGTGCAGCAACTCTTCTTTCCTCAATTCTTCATTAAACTGCAAAACACAAAGACACATCAAGCAAAGTTTCATTCCCCTCCTCCCCCCAAGTCAGTCCTATAAGGCCCTTAGGTACACCTACAATTGTTTTCACTTTCAAAAAACCTTTGTTTATTTTGGTTACCAGTCTCAAGGCCCTTAGGCCTTACCTGTGGACCTTTCACTTTTAAAACCCAAAAGAACTTTTGGCTACCAGTCCCAAGGCCCTTAGGCCTTACCTGTGGACCTTTCACTTTTAAAACCCAAAACAACTTTTGGCTACCAGTCCCAAGGCCCTTAGGCCTTACCTGTTGACCTTTCACTTTTAAAATCCAAAAGAACTTTTCCTTCGTTTCCTTTATTTCTTTTGCATTTTGTGCCCGACCAGAGAGAGCTCGGAGGAAATGCTGAAGGGAGATGCGTCAAAAAAAGAAGAGGACAGGAGCTCGAGCCTGCGATGTAGCGCAAGCCAAAATCTAAGCAACGAAACCCTCGTCCCCTCGATCGTCGAACAATCGACCATGACCGAAGAGATCACCGGCACCAACACGTACCCGGAATGCAAGAGCCTGTACCAAACCGCCGTCACGGACTTGCGCTACGGCCCCCCAAAAAACACATCGGTGGAGTAAGTGCCCTTAGTACAAATACACGAAAGGCAGAGTCTTAAGCGACAAGGTTTTTTTTTCCAGCGTGTACAACAGCATGGGGGATCCCTGTTTTGAAAAACCAGGACAAATGTAAGTACGAGGACACTCTTCTATAACGCCCCCCGACCCCTTCAGTTTAACTTTAATCTAATAACTGAAGATTAAAGATAAAGGGGCCCTATTTTTTTTTTATTCCACAAATAGTTTCACATTCCAGTTGCAATTGAATGTCTTCCTTTTGTAGAAGTCCTTACTGGGATGATCCGAGGTTAATAGAGAAGTACTCGAAACTCCTGAGGCCCGTTCAAATTCGCAAGTCGAAGAGCTCCTGGACTCTTCCCCTGGCCATCAACAAGCAGGTGGCGCAGACTTCGGCCATTCGAATATGCCCCAAATGCACCTGCACCACAACCACCGAGTACAACGTCGAGGTGAAGGACGATTGCACCACTTGCAACACCTCCGAGCTCACCGAGGCAACCGTCACTTACGAGAAGACGAAAAACAAGATTTACAACGCAAGTAAGTAATTTGAGGGCCGCCCCTTGGTGCTCGGGGTAATTTCCGGTTGCGTAGTGTTTAAGAATTATTACCTGACTGCGTTCTTCCTCATGGGTTCGCTGTGCGGTTTGATGCTGGTGGCTTTCGTCGTGTGGGTTTTGGCAAACGACCTGCTGTGGACCTACCTGAACCGGGGGCCCGAGACTCAGAAGTACACCGGCTTCAGGTGGCTGACGGCCTACATCGGTGGCGGAGTTCTGTACACGATTAATTTTGTTTTTAGCAAACTGTACCATATGATTGTAATGCCGGTGAGTCCCCATTCTCTTCCTCGACGGTAAAACAAAAATACCGAGCGTGTTATTTTTTATTTTATTTTTTTGCAGAGAAACGAAGTGTTCGATCCTACGAGAAGTGAAGGTACCTGGTCGATCTTCTGATTTTTGTTTACGTTTTAAAATAAACATAAAATTCCGCCACCGTTTCACGATTTATTTAAATTTAATTTGATTAAAAAACAAGGGAAAGGAAAGGTTAAAAAATTTCCGGAGGAATTTCCTGCGTGATTTTTTATTTATGCCAACAAATTCGTGACTATACACCACTATAATTTATTGTTTATTAATTTTTTCTTTTTAATAGTCTTATGAAAATACATTATGGGAGCAGTATCTAATTAATCTGAATATTAAAAATATATAGCTATTTCTCTACTGAGAATTATTACACGTACTCTTTTTTAATATTAGGGATTGTCAAAAGAATTTTAGTAAGAAACGGCATTTCCATTAGTATAGTCAGAGGCAGTGTGTAACGTGCAGACGCTCATACTAACAAAAATTAATTAATTAATTAAAGGAAGAAGAAAAAAATTAAATAAAACGCGGCGGAGATTCATTTTGCCTAATTAGCATTCAGCCCAACGATTGTTGAGTTGAAGTGCGGGCTCTTCTTACTTAAAATTCTTTTGCTAACACTTCAGCAACGCGAACGAAAATAAAATAATGCAAGAGGAGAGCAAATTTATTTGTCTTATAAGTCTTCGAGGAGCGAGAGAGTGAGAGAGAACAAACAGGAGAATGCAGGCTCGTGTTAATTATTTTAATACTCTGGGGGGGTTGCTGCTACTCTTCTTAAAATTACATTGCACTTCATTATTTATGTACACAGTGAACAGAAACAATTTTTTTCTTTTTTTTTTTTTTGTAAACCATCCATACTAAACGTTGAAGGTTTAAATATTTATATTAAATAAACTTTATAATAAATATAAAGAAATAAAATCAATCGATGCACTTACATTTACTTTGTAATGTACAGATCGAAATAACATTCATCCTGTTTGTAAAACACTGCCGCATATGTTATTTTTTTTTTTTTGTCATACAATTATAAAGGATGTATTAAAATAAACGTAAGTATGGTCGAAAGTACAAAAAAATTGTAGACAACTACAGTTTCCAGGAATGATACTACTATTTAAATACGACGCCACAAAATTCTGAATTCTTCGAATCTGAAGAAGCTTTCAAAATTTTTAAGCGCCGCTCGTGAAATCGCATTATTTAGAAAAAGAATCATTTCGGAAAAAAATACAGAAAACTGCAATTTGCTTTCATCTGTACTAGAATTATTTCTAGTGGAAAGATGAGAAGCGCAAACATAAACACCTCGCTTATACAAATCACATTTGCGTCGTGAGATTCTCTAGATAAACATAAATAAAATTATCAGGAAGGACTTCCTGTACTTCAAACATTAATAACACATATGGATCACATAGAATAGAATGTACACGGAGGAGGAATCACACTTAACACATTATATTATCAACAATACCAGTAAATCCCCTGGAACGCCTCTTTAAACAGATTCAACACATTCATATCTACATGCAAGAAGGAAATTTAATTTAATTAAATAATTCGAAATCTCACTTTCAGGAATGTCGGTGCGGGGGGAGGGGGAGGGGGAGATTGGGATATTAAAAAAAAAACTAAAAGGATGATTACCGTTACGCATCGTGCTCGCTGTTAATACCTATCAGTGCTTCTGTCTGTTCCGATGGCATCTCCGGGAACCTAAAGCTTGGATCAGAATGTTATTACCCCCTAAATCTTAGAGTTAATTTTTTTTTGTCTTTCTTACCGAAAACGTGCTCTCCTAAAAACCGAGACGTAGGCACAGCGTATTAAGTTAAAAACTGGGTCCCAATTTTCGTAGTGCGACAGCATAGTGACGGCGACGAACGCGAGAAGGGTTGGAATAGTGCCCGCGTAAAATAAGTACGGATAGGGCACCTTCTTCAAGACCACGTCTGCCAACATGGTCATCGGAATTGTCAAGCTCATCGCTATCGTGGCGATCAAAGACGAGGTCAAGAAACACCCCCTGCAACAACACACAATAATTCTAATAACCACCACGAAGAAACGATTTCTTTATTTACGCAATACTCACCACAGCCACAGCACTTCCGAAACCACAGTTCCGAAGAACCCGTTCAAAAGAATGAACATTAACTGCTGTTTCGAAGGCAACTCGAATATCTCATAGTGGCTGTAGTGCAAGATGAAAAACAAAGGCCACAGGAGCAATAAATTGAAAAGTCCGACGAATCCTGTAAAGATGCCAAACATTAAAAATTAATTTAATTTAAGGTGGGGATGGGGGACTCACCGAAAAACAATGGTATATCCAACTTGTCCTCGTGGTCAACGTGTCTTCGCAGAAAGACCAAGTAGGTGGCGTAAAAGAACGCGCTAAGTAGTGAGAGGATTACGCCTAATGGAAGCTTCGATTCTATCGAGAGGTCTGAGAATCCGACTAAAACCTGCGAGGCATTATTGTTTTTAACAATCTTGCTGGACAAGTTGTGTTCAAATTACATACGACGCCAGTGATGCTCACGAAGACCGCCACGAGCTTGGAAAGACTGAACTTGTCCCCTTGGTTGGAGGGGAAAATCGAGGCCAGTATTAAAGTGAAGAGACTCGAAGTGGAAGACAGAACAGTAACAACGCCAGCTTCAGTCTCGGACAGGGCGATTTGGAACGTGTAATTTGCAATAAACCACTGCAAATTAAAATCAGCCGATTGATTTTTAATGTGCTAGATGATTTAAAATAATTAGAAACTCGATTTTTTTTTTTCTTAATCGTTGGAAAAATTTAATGAACATATAAAATAGCGACATCTTACTATCGCTTTTTGACCTAACATTGCAGTAGGATAGACAAATTGAAGCGGGATTTGCTCCTAATGAGTCCCCCATGCAAGGCGGCCATGCTTGCTGTCAAAGCATAATGAAAGATTTTAGAAAAATTTTGTGCAAATCGTTTTTGATTGCAGTGAGAACCTCGAGCAGCCTCTGGACAGCTGTTTCAGCCCTGCTTGGGGCTTCTTCAGCAGAAACGTAGCTCGACATTCCCACTGCAGACCAAAAACGACTTGCCCAATTTATTCGCAAATGCGATGTAAGAATGATGAACATATAAAATAGCGACATCTTACTATCGCTTTTTGACCTAACATTGCAGTAGGATAGACAAATTGAAGCGGGATTTGCTCCTAATGAGTCCCCCATGCAAGGCGGCCATGCTTGCTGTCAAAGCATAATGAAAGATTTTAGAAAAATTTTGTGCAAATCGTTTTTGATTGCAGTGAGAACCTCGAGCAGCCTCTGGACAGCTGTTTCAGCCCTGCTTGGGGCTTCTTCAGCAGAAACGTAGCTCGACATTCCCACTGCAGACCAAAAACGACTTGCCCAATTTATTCGCAAATGCGATGTAAGAATGATGAACATATAAAATAGCGACATCTTACTATCGCTTTTTGACCTAACATTGCAGTAGGATAGACAAATTGAAGCGGGATTTGCTCCTAATGTTTTTGGTCTGCAGTGGGAATGTCGAGCTACGTTTCTGCTGAAGAAGCCCCAAGCAGGGCTGAAACAGCTGTCCAGAGGCTGCTCGAGGTTCTCACTGCAATCAAAAACGATTTGCACAAAATTTTTCTAAAATCTTTCATTATGCTTTGACAGCAAGCATGGCCGCCTTGCATGGGGGACTCATTAGGAGCAAATCCCGCTTCAATTTGTCTATCCTACTGCAATGTTAGGTCAAAAAGCGATAGTAAGATGTCGCTATTTTATATGTTCATCATTCTTACATCGCATTTGCGAATAAATTGGCAAGTCGTTTTTGGTCTGCAGTGGGAATGTCGAGCTACGTTTCTGCTGAAGAAGCCCCAAGCAGGGCTGAAACAGCTGTCCAGAGGCTGCTCGAGGTTCTCACTGCAATCAAAAACGATTTGCACAAAATTTTTCTAAGAAAAATTTAATCTTCAAAAAATTGAATAAGCTAAAGCCACGCTTGGTTGATGACAGTTTTCCTGGACTGAATGACGAGATGAATTAAAATATTTCACCCCCCGCTGATCAAAATTTATGATAAAATCTTGTTCTCGTACTACTCCTACGTTTTATAAATTTTGAATTTCGCGCTGTTAAGCGGTGGGCGGAGCTTGTCGTCGCAAGGGTACGTTTCAATTCTCGCTGGGAAGTAAATCAAGTGGCGCTACGTCAAATGTCGACTGAAACTGAACAGCAGCAGATTTATTGCCTTGTCGCTGTCGGCTTTTTTTGAAAAATGTGGAAAAAGCGTTTTGTTCTAAAAGAAAAAAACGAAAAATAAACGCTTTTTCGATCAGGGTTACAAAACTGTCAATCGGTCTTGATCAGCTTCATCGCGACTCTACATAATTTAGTCATTAACAGATGGCGCCAGATAAAGATCAATGATGCCAATGTAGTGATTTTGTCACTAGTTCTGGTGACTTTCAGTCAACTTTCAATGATTTATTTCAGACGTGTTCGGAAATTTAAATTCAGTCTGCGGCTTAGCGAACGGCCAAACTCGTCAGAGACTAAACCACGTGATCGCTTTCCCCAACCGCTGATTGGCCAGTTGGTTTGGTCTGATCGTTGCATTGACTTGACGAGTTCATTTCAGTTTGGTGACTGACGTAACTCTCGTCCCTTGAATTTAGCGATTTGATGACCAATTAGTGGTGACAATTCCAGTGATTTAATTTGAAAATTACTTTAACCAAGCCACGCAAGCTATAAAATAAAATAATTAGTCATCACTCTGCCATTTTGTCCGGGCGACATCTGTCGTAAAACACTGACAGCTTATAAATACTTTTTTTTGATAATGTGCAAAAAACAAAGAAAGAAAGATAAATAATCGATTCTCGTCAATTTTGGCACAAGAAGAAAAGAAAACAATAGAAAGTTTTCTTTTTAACCATCGATCGTGTTTTGTTACTCCATCTTTTTTATTTCATGTGACTTTCGATGAAGGAACCGCGATTATTTTAAAAATTTATTTCACAGTTGATCGTGTTTTGTTACATTTTTATGAAGGGAAAAGTCAAAGTCATTTTGTACGGCGACATCTGTTACAAAACATATAAAGTTTTGTTTTGGTAATTTCCAGAAAAGAAAGAAAAAACAACATGTTTCCTTCTTTACCACCATCGATCGTATTTTGTTCCTCCATTTTTGATTTCTTACGTCTTTCGAGGAACGAAAAATTTTATTTCACAGTCGTCTGTGTTTTTCTTATTCGCTTTTCTTTATGAAAGAAAAACTCAGAATTCGAACGGGCTCTTAATTTATTTTCTGACGCAAAAGTAAAAAAAAAATGCAGAAATTCCCTAAAATTCGACATCCAAATCGTCGACCATTTTTTTTTCTTGTTTCTTGCGTTTTATGAAATCGATAGTCTTTTGTTTATGTCCAAGAACTGACGCGCGTTTTTTTCTTTAAATAATTAAAATTAAAAAAAATTAAAACTCGAATTAATTTTTATTGGGCATTTGTTTCTGGTGATTTATTTTCTGCTCCTAGTGACTTTTAGTGATTTTCGAAGTTAAATGTTTAGGTCTTTTGCGGACACCTACTGGCAACACTCACGAAAGGCTCAAAATTAAGTGTGAACAACTGAAGATTGATAAAGAAAATTACAATCACCGCATTCATAATAAATAATAATAATAATAATAATTTGGTCACGTGTTATGACGTAATGAGTTACCTACCGTCTCCCCTCTTGATCGAGGCAACCTCCTCGGGGTGTTACCATTTTTCCAAATAAAAAAAAAACAATTCTTTTGACAAAATTGAAAATTAAAGAACAAAATGCTTTTACTGAATTTTACGTTTTCTACGCTTTAATTTATGTTATTACTCACTTTAAATTGTTTTCTATTAAAAATTTAAATTCCCGCCTATGACATTTCAAATTTGAAAAACCAATAGAATTCCAGCACAAAACCAAATCCTTCAAACAATCGCAACAGTTCAATTGGTTTGAAAAACAGTGCCGCGTGTTTCCGAACGCGCTCCTGAAGTATATGACGTCAGAATCTCTGTTGGCGTGGGAGAAACGATGGCTCTCGTAGTATTTAATAACTATTTAAACAATAAAATAACTATTATTTAAACAATTTTTTCCTGAAAATTCTCAATGAGTTTATTTCTGTGTTCAAAAAATAGTTTCCCAAAACGCCCCGCCTTCAATTAGTTTTACCAACTTAAAACAAACGGGTTCAGTAGCGACATCTAGCGGTCAATTTTTGACCTAAACCAACTTTTAAATTAGTAACTTTCAGAAAACGAATTAAATCAATTAAACACTTACCAATAAACAAAAAATGAGTGCTAGCTTAGCTACTTTAATAACGGGCAGTTTGGTAGCGGCCCGTTTGGCCAACTCTCCCATGCGCAAGCTCGCCTGGTAAGACAACCTGGCCAGCAGGGCTTCCGTAGCTTCGGCCTCCGACATGTGCCTCACCTCGGCGAGTTTATTGAAACGCACGGATCTCACAGACGAGTCGTCGCTTTCCGTGCCCGAGTTTCGATCGGGTATTTCCCTCTCGGGGGTCTTAACGGGCACATAAGTCGGATTACTCTGAAAACAAACAAGTGGAATAAAGAAAAACAAATGAACGACCGTTGAAGTGTACCACTTTACTACGTACCAGACTCGTGTTCGCTTCAGAATAAAAATTCTCGTCTTCTTGATCTGGATCTATAATCTGTGAATAAATCGATTGGTTTTAGTTTAACGCCATAATTGCATAATGCTCACCATGTAATTGTTGGCTTTATGGCAATAATCTCGCCATGGTGGCCAGAAACAAAAGCCTAATAAGTACAGCATAAACATGGAGGTTTTGAGGTAAGTGCAGAAGAAGGGTTTCTCGAACGTCTCGTTATTGTAGATGTACTGCGAAACGGAGCTCGTAATTAATACACTTGCAACAACAGTACGAGAAGCTTAACACAAAGACTTACCTTTGTTAATTCCGATGAGGATACCCATATGACGTCGACTAGAATTAAAACAAACGAGCCCAGGACGAGCCTCTGCGATTTGGTCAGCAGCGAGCCAATACTTTCGGTGTCCATTATCTTAACTAATTAATACTTCGGCGGGCGCAACATAATATCCACGCTGTATCAAGTATCGGGAAAACAATAATCTAAAGCGCGATAGGAATTTGTTTAGGTATGTTTAGATAGTGATAATACTGTGATCGGTTTATTATTCATTCGCTTCGGTATTTGCGTTAACCAAAAAAATAAACTTAACCTGGCGGGCGGGCGAACCTTTAAAAACGACTACTATTTCTCGTTCTTCACTACATAATTATCTGAGGAATCGTTTTTTTGCAAAAAAAAATCAAAAATAATTCACCGTCTACGACGACGCCATGATTACTGCTGATTTTGCGCCTGTTACTAGGCAACCATGCATACAACAAGGTATACATGGTTGTCTACAAAGGAGTATACTGAATATTGTAAGTACAAAGATATGAAGGGAAAACACTCAACGTTTCGCTATAGATTTATAGCTTCGTCAGGAGTGAAAAAAAGTGACAAGAACAAACTTCAATTATGAATAATTTATTAACGAATAGCTAACACAGCGACATCCTACGACTATCTTTTGACCACACATTGCAGTAGGATTGACAAATTGAAGCGAGTTTGCTACATAATAAGTCATCCTATGCAAGGCGGCCGTGCTTACATCATGAAAGTTTTACAAAATTTTGTTGCAAATCGTTTTTAATTGCAGTGAAACCCTCGAGCAGCCTCTGTACAGCTGTTTCAACCCTATTTCAGGCTTCTTCAGCAGAAACGTAGCCGCTGTGCGTTATTCATCCGAATTGGCAGATTGTTTTTGAAAAATACAGCCAAACATATTAGAAAAAGTGACCCAAATTAAGCCAATCCCCGAAGTGTAAAAAAATATTTATTAATTATGTTACTGTTACAGCAATGACGCGCAAATAGATCTATTTTTAGTACGAGTCGCCCCATCTTGCGTCACAGAATATTATCGCAATCTCTCGTTGATTCGCGTTTATTCCAGTAACTTTCAAAATACAGGGATCTACTATAAAAGCCGTACCGACTCGCCAGTGCAGTAGTTATAAGTTAGCAAGCGAAGTGTTCATACCTCGAATAGTAGAAAGTACATCGTGTAGAAGTGTTATTTGATAGAAAAGTGTTGCAATTCATTACATAGTGTTTTTAATTTGTTTGTTTGTAATTAAAATGTTCTGAAAATTAACGACTACAACTTGTGAACCCCCAAATTCGTAACAATATATATATTTTTTAAATTATTTCTTAATTTTATTTTAATTCTTTTTTACTGTGATAGTTCCAGGAATCATTTCTTTTGTTTGTGTTTATTTAAATAATTTATTGCAACCGAGTGCAAGGTATTTTTGTTTTTGTTGCTAAAGCAGCGCCTTTAATTCTTTCTACTTTTGTAAAACCGTGCCAGCACTAAATTTATCGCTCAAGCTGAATATTCATAAATACATATACAGGGTGTTTCCATTTATTTATCGTATAATTATAATTACTTATTATACTCGTGTAGTTACATGTAGCTTTTTTGGGGGTCTACTTAAGTTAGTCTTTTGCAATTTTTCGTCTATTTTTGGCTTTGCTTTTCCACTTGGTTATATTTTTTATATTCTTTCAAGTCTTCAAATAGAACTTATCTTTTCAACTTTTCATCGATCTATTACCTTTCTCTTTCGTACAGATTTATTTTCTTGACCGACTTTTCATCGTATGTATTCTTTTTATAATATGTGTTTATATATATGAGGTTGGACCTCGTTTAGTCGTTGGTCCTTTACAATCATCGTTGTGAATTTATTTCCCTGTTGGTTTGCTCTTTTTTCAGAATCACCTTGTACATATGTACAATAATAAAACGAAAGTTAAAGTATCTAATCATCAGGCCAAATATTAATTAAATTAAAAACCTGTTTTGCAATGGAATGCGATTTACTATTTATTCTGTTCGCCGATAGTGTTTCATGTCCTCGTGATTTCATCAAGTTTGATAAACGTATTTTTAGTCTTAATCTCTTCGTCCTTGTTACGTGTACGCGTAAGTTCGAAAGTTCATTCGTTATCCACCTGCACTCTCTTTTTTTTTCGTCCGACGAAAGCAGATTTTCCGGACAAAATTAAAAAAAAAAATATGGATCTTCTTACGTTGGCTCTTGCGGTCATCTTTGTAGTAGTTCTTGGTGCATTTCACTTCTTCGGCGCAGGGGAAGACCGAAAAAGGATAGCGAAATTCGTCGAGGAGTTTCCCGGTCCCACGAGGTATCCCTTTTTCGGGACGAGCCTTGTGTTTTTGACTTTGAAGAAAGAAGGTAAGCAATTAAGCAAATCATGTTCTGGATGTTGCTAAAATAATAAAAAAAAAACATGCTTAAGGTACTTACTTATTTAATCGAAGTATTGTTTAAACATCATTGTGTTTTCTGGATAGATTTTCCAATAGGTTCGAGTAATGTTTGGCGATTTAAAAAAAAATTAAAGCTCCCGTTAAATAAATAAACGTACAACTTTTTAAAATACCCGTAAACCCTCGCATCAAATAATTTCATACAGACAGTAATAGTTGAGAAACCCTGCAAGATGAAATTTTGATATTTTTTGATGTATTTAAAATGCTGTGCTAATTACGAGGAGCCTAGCACAGAAAACATTACTGAATTTCAAATAGAATTTATTTTATTCCAACATAATCGCCTCCACACCCATAAAGTATGAAATTCGGAATTCAGGGAAAAACGACGCGCGGGTTATGAAACTGGAGCGCGTGCGTTGCGATTTTTCCGCGCACTCAAGTGTTATTTGGCGACCTAGTTAAGCAAGCAAACCCGCAAAAATGTTCCGAAAAGTCAGAATTTGGAACTTTAATCGTACACTAAATCTTTAGTGCGATTTACGTCGATACGCGTCGCCGTGTTTATTAGAACAACATTGGACTTCGTCACGCAGACAACTTGATTAGATCAAATCTTATTTAACTGTAGTAATAAATAATACAAGATAATATACCGATCTCAGAATCTAGACAAATATTTCAATCAAAATGAACGTTCATTTTATAAACAAAATTGTTGCGCAGTGGATCGGTCTCTCCGAGCATCCTCTGTACAGCTGTTTCAGCCCTATTTATAAGTACTTATTGTGATGTTACAGAACTAATACCGATCTCAGAATCTAGACAAATATTTCAATCAAAATGAACGTTAATTTTATAAACAAAATTGTTGCGCAGTGGATCGGTCCCTCCGAGTATCATCTGTACAGTTGTTTCAGCTCTATATTTATAAGTACTTATTGTGATGTTACATAACTGATACCGATCTCGGAATCTAGACAAATATTTCAATCAAAATGAACGTTAATTTTATAAACAAAATTGTTGCGCAGTGGATCGGTCCCTCCGAGTATCATCTGTATAGTTGTTTCAACTCTATTTATAAGTACTTATTGTGACGTTACATAACTGATACCGATCTCGGAATCTAGACAAATATTTCAATCAAAATGAACGTTAATTTTATAAACAAAATTGTTGCGCAGTGGATCGGTCCCTCCGAGCATCCTCTGTATAGTTGTTTCAACTCTATTTATAAGTACTTATTGTGACGTTACATAACTGATACCGATCTCGGAATCTAGACAAATATTTCAATCAAAATGAACGTTAATTTTATAAACAAAATTGTTGCGCAGTGGATCGGTCCCTCCGAGTATCATCTGTACAGTTGTTTCAGCTCTATATTTATAAGTACTTATTGTGATGTTACATAACTGATACCGATCTCGGAATCTAGACAAATATTTCAATCAAAATGAACGTTAATTTTATAAACAAAATTGTTGCGCAGTGGATGGGTCCCTCCGAGCATCCTCTTTACAGCTGTTTCAGCCCTGTTTATCAGATCAAAAAGCGGTCGCAGGATGTCGCTACTTACCTTTTTCGTTAGCTCCATAATGTATTTAGTATATACAGGGGGTGACCCTATATTAATTCATTAGTTCACAACGATATCGTCGAGGAACGATCATTTTGGCCAACCTTTTAGAAACAATGCAACTCTACGTTCTGATTGGTCAGTCAGAAAACTATATCATTTAGATCTCTTATTAAGATCCCTTCAGTTTTCAACTCCAGGGCTTGTCTGTTTCAGAACTCTACAGTTTCTTCAGACAACGCGCCAGACAATTTTTCCCAGTGTTTCGATCGTGGCTGGGCAGCAGACCCATCGTGCACGTCATCTGTCCGGAGCACGCTGAGGTTGGCAGTTTTCTTTTTTTTTAATAAACATACGAGGACGGTTCAAGATTGACCTTGGACGTTAGTTTATCGTTTTTTTTTTCCAACGAAGCTTTTATTACAATTGTCACGCTATTTTAGCTCTGTTATTCATGGGATTCCTTAGTCATGACTGAACCGTAAGAGCAAAGATAAATTTTGTTGCACAATAAAGCCACGGCAGTTCAAATTTGCACTTCGAATTTGGTGATTCAAGACCAACTGCCAAAGACTAAAAAAAAAAAAACGTCTGGTTTTAACTCCAAACGATTCATGGTCTCAGATATTGTTCTAAGCCGCGGGCCGGGGTGTCGAGTGCCGATGTGTCGCGATCAGACGTGCAGGCGCCGTCCGCCTATTGCGCGGAATGCAGTGTTTTCCGGATGGCACGCCATCCGTACGAAGTATTCCAGAGAGGACGCGAATAGTTCCATACATTTCCATAAGGAAGTAGCTTTATAACCGGGATCAGACGCCGCGCGTTTCGGGCAGCATATTTTTAGCAAGCGATACGCATTTACGAGCAGCTTGACCTAATAAATAGTAAGAAATAAAAATAAAAATAAATACTGGAAATTAATATTGATGTATTCTGGGTTTATTTACTGATTTCCAACAAGTTGGATTGTCTTAGAAATGGGTCCATGTCAATCTCGAACGACCCTCGTATTTAATTAACAACGAATAATAAAACCGTTTAATTTCCAGATCATACTACGTAGCACGGTTAACATAACGAAAAGCTTCATTTACGATCCGGTCCTGCCTTGGTTGGGACGTGGTTTAATTACAAGCACAGGTATTTTATTATTAACTAATTAATTATAAATTATATTTAGGGATCAGTTGTATCTACAGGGTCTTCGTGATCGTCTGTACACCGCGTGATCAAACTGCGCTTCGTACTTAAGCAGTTCAAATTTAAGCTCAGATACACACAGGGTGTTCGTGAGACTGGTTGTACTCCACGCCTTATTCTCATTTTCGAATCGAGGGAACAGACTTGCAAGAAAACGTGACATCAATATGACGTAACTTTCTTCTTTCCATTTACATGGTTTTATACGAAAAGCCTGCGTCATTTTGAAATCACGTTCTCTTCCGTCCCTTCGAGAATAAGACCCCTGGATGTAGAGGGTGTTCATAATCGATTGTACCCCACGTGATAAAATTGCGCCTTGTGGTTAGGCAAATCAGATGTACAAGGCCTTCATAATTGATTGTAACCCACGTGATCAAAATGTGCCTGCGGGTTAGGCAATTCACCGCCAACAGTTGGCAGAACTGCGCCAAATTTAGTTAGTACTACTACCACAGTGTTGGTCGTATTATGCTTCGGTCGTTGTATGTACATATTTACTCTTCCTCTACTTCAGTCTTTTTTTATCTACGTCATAGATCACGTGGGATGCAAGATTAAATGAAGTCCCCTTACATACCCAATCAAAAAGCCACTTTAAATTTAGGCTGAAGTTTAAGAAACCCATCGCAATAATTATTATTGTTAATTAAACTCGGAGCTTTTAAGTGTTTTAACAGAATTAGATAGAAAGCAGTGGGGAGGGTTCGGAGACGTTAATTTCCCGTTTAGTTTTGCAACGTGCAAGTATGGTTGCCTAACTAACGGCGAGCAAAAAAAAAAAAAACTTCTTGGTTTGCAGGGGCGAAATGGCAACGTCACCGGAAATTACTGACGCCGGCGTTCCACTTCAAGATTCTGGAGAACTTCCTCGACGTCTTCGTCGAGAAGAGCCAAGTCCTCGTCGAAAAGCTGTCGCAAGAAACCCACGGAAACGCGTTCGACATCTTCCCCTACGTCAGCAGATGCTCCCTCGACATAATCTGCGGTAGTTCCCCTCCCATTTCTACTTTTCTTCTTCTTCTTTTTACGCCCCACGCTTTCACGATTGCTTTTATTAATGAACAGCTTAAACAGCGACATCTTATGATCGCTTTTTATGACTTTTATGACATTCCAGTTGTGTACATCCGTCGACGAATCGTTTTGGTTTGCAGTGGAACTCCCGAGCTGCGTTTCTGCTGACGAAGCTTCAAATAGGACTGAAACAGTTGTACAGAGAATGCTCGGGGGTTCCACTACAAACCAAAACAATTTGCAACAAAATCTTTAATTTTCTTTTTCAGAAACCGCGATGGGCATCGAAGTCAACGCGATGTCGACACCCAACAATCCATACTTAACGGCAGTTCACGGGTAAGGAAGTTGTACACTCGCTTCCAAAATAATTCGTCCAATAAGAAAGAGAGCAACCATGAAAAGCTTCTTTTATAATGCCCCGATCACACCGACTTCTTAAACAGAACTTAAGTTTAAGTCATGCTTAGAACATTAAGGGCCATTTGCACCACTTTCAGTCTAAAATTTAAGCTCCACTTAACTCCATAGAAACAATTGTTGCAACAAACGTTTCTATGGAATTAAGTGGAGCTTAAATTTTAACTGAAAGTGGTGCAAATGGCCCTAACGGCCATTAATGAGTAGCCGGGCTTAAATATATTTAAGCTCGGCTTAACTGTTTGGTGCAACTGGCCGTTAATATTCCAAACCTGACTAATGTTCAATTTCTCCTCCGCCTGATAAATTTATCTGCCAGGTATTATCTTTGGAAACCATTGTTTTGATAATAGTTTCCGAAGGGTATTACCCGACAGATAAATTTACCAATAGGTGAAGAAATCGGGCATTAAACATAAGTTCTGTTTAAAAAAATCTTCGTGCAATCGGGGCATCTTTGTAGTTAAAAGTACCCACCGCTTATAATGTGACATTCGAGGTTACACGACGTTCAGTAAATCACAATCTAAGCGGTGGTTAAATTTACCCGACCTTAAGGTTGGATTTCGTAAAAGATTTAAGCCAGGATTAAATATAATCCTAGGTTAGAATGTGACATACACCGTGACGTACAGCGTATTGTGTGTCGCGTTCTAAGTGAGGATTAAATTTAATCCTGGTTTTAAAAAAGGGTTTGATGCAGTTGGTCGTCATTGATGTTGAGTTAACGTCAGTTACATTCTGATTGACACTCAATTCAAATGCAAAGCTCATTTCAATATGAATTAGAATGCGTCTCTGATTCTTTTTTTTTGTGTTATTATTGTTATTATCTTTGGAAACCCTTATATTGATAATAGTTTCCGAAGGGTATTACCTGACAGATAAATTTACCAATAGGTGAAGAAATCAGGCATTAAACTTAAGTTCTGTTTAAAAAATCTTCGTGCAATCGGGTTATCTTTGTAGTTAAAAGTATCCACTGCTTATAATGTGACATTCGAGGTTACACAACGTTCAGTAAATCACAATCTAAGCGGTGGTTAAATTTACCCGACCTTAAGGGTGGATTTCATAAAAGATTTAAGCCAGGATTAAATATAATCCTAGGTTAGAATGTGACATACACCGTGACGTACAGCATATCGTGTGTCGCGTTCTAAGTGAGGATTAAATTTAATTCTGGTTTTAAAAAAGTGTTTGATGGAGTTGGTCATCATTGATGTTGAGTATAACGTCAGTTACATTCTGATTGACACTTAATTCAAACGCAAAGCTCATTTCAATATGAATTAGAATGCGTCTCTGATTCTTTTTTTTTTTGTTTTATTATTGTTATTATCTTTGGAAACCATTATATTGATAATAGTTTCCGAAGGGTATTACCTGACAGATAAATTTATCAAGAGGTGAAGAAATCGGGCATTAAACTTAAGTTCTGTTTAAAATTTTGATGCAATCGGGGCATCTTTGTGGTTAAAAGTACTTACTGCTTATAATGTGACATTCGAGGTTACACAACGTTCAGTAAATCACATTCTAAGCGGTGGTTAAATTTAGCTGACCTTAAGGTTGGATTTCATAAAAGATTTAAGCCAGGATTAAATATAATCCTAGGTTAGAATGTGACATACACCGTGACGTACAGCATATTGTGTGTCGCGTTCTAAGTGAGGATTAAATTTAATCCTGGTTTTAAAAAAGTGTTTGATGCAGTTGGTCGTCATTGATGTTGAGTTAACGTCAGTTACATTCTGATTGACACTCAATTCAAACGCAAAGCTCATTTCAATATGAATTAGAATGCGTCTCTGATTCTTTTTTTTTTGTTTTATTATTGTTATTATCTTTGGAAATCATTATATTGATAATAGTTTCCGAAGGGTATTACCTGACAGATAAATTTATCAAGAGGTGAAGAAATCGGGCATTAAACTTAAGTTCTGTTTAAAATTTTGATGCAATCGGGGCATCTTTGTGGTTAAAAGTACTTACTGCTTATAATGTGACATTCGAGGTTACACAACGTTCAGTAAATCACATTCTAAGCGGTGGTTAAATTTAGCTGACCTTAAGGTTGGATTTCATAAAAGATTTAAGCCAGGATTAAATATAATCCTAGGTTAGAATGTGACATACACCGTGACGTACAGCATATCGTGTGTCGCGTTCTAAGTGAGGATTAAATTTAATCCTGGTTTTAAAAAAGGGTTTGATGCAATTGGTCATCATTGATGTTGAGTATAACGTCAGTTACATTCTGATTGACATTCAATTCAAACGCAAAGCTCATTTCAATATGAATTAGAATGAGTCTCTGATTCTTATTTCTTTTTGAACTGACATGAAATTCTAATTCTCTTATTCCAGACACGAGTTAAATTTAAGCTCCGCTTAAAATACTTTTTCAACAGACGTGACATGTCTTCTTATTTTAAACGCGACTTAAATTTAAGCTCCGCCTAAAATATTTTTTCGAATGACGTGACGTGTCTTATTCTAAACGGCGAGTTAAATTTAAGCTCCGCTTAAAAAATTGGTGCAGCTGGCGGTGGCTTAAAACATTTGGGGGGCAGTGTACATAGGCAGACATGGGCGTAGTCACAAGGACGCTCGCCTGCGCTTTAAAGAAATAAATTGATTAAATGATTATTTTTTCTCTTTGCAGGATTTGTGAGCAAGTGAATCATCGACTTCTAAAGCCGTGGCTGCAACCGGACGCCATCTTCTATAAATCCAGCTACGGACGCAGATTCAACGAATGCTTATCAGTTCTGCACGGCGTCACCAACAATGCAAGGCCTAAATAATTCTTGCTTTTTTTAGAAAACTCAGAAATCGTTTTCTTTTTCGCTTCAGGTCATCAAAGAGAGAAAGGAGGAGTTGCGGGGCAAGGTCAGAAGCGACGCCGAAGATGTCCTAGGCAGAAAGAAACGTCTGGCCTTCCTCGACCTGCTTATAGAATCTTCGCAGGGCGGTGCCGATTTGAGCGACGAGGAAATCCGAGAGGAAGTCGACACCTTCATGTTTGCAGTACGTCTTTATTTTATTTTATTTTATTTTATTTTTGATTTACATGGTTTTAAACTCAAATTAATGCCTAAGCTGACTATTGTCCGATACCAATTTGTAAGAAAAGATTTTAAAATTTAAATGAAAGAAAGAAAGAAGATTCAACGTTTCACCATCGATGATAGCTTCGTTGGGAATGAAATAATTGGAATTGGCAACGTCCCGACCTAAACTGCTGTTACAATTAGGCTTAGGAGTTTTCGGGCGTTGCCTTGGCTACGCGTACAATGCGCTTGCGCACTATTCCGCCGCCTTGGTCCACGCGTTACGTAATCTTAGCAACGCCCAGAAACTGTCGTCCTCACTCTGGTCATAATTCACAACATAGGACTTTAATTTATTGGGCGGTCGTTCCGTCATATTCGTTTTAATTTAGGATTTTCGAAGCGCATTTGGAAAACAAATTTGATTTTTATTTTTCAGGGTCACGACACGACGGCAGCGGCAATGAACTGGACGCTCTTCTTCCTAGGTCTGCACTTGCAGATACAGGTAGGTACCTGATTGAGAAGAGGGTGCAAATTGGGAGGGGGAAGATTCAAACCCTCACGTACTTCTTCGTTTTTTCCCGAACAAGAAGAAATGATGTATAATTTTTTTTTTTAAAAAGCTCAAGATGGAGTTGATTTTGAAACGAAGAAGAGGCAACCAAAAACACACATCTCCATTTCAAATAATAGTAAGAATGAAATGGAGAAGGTGTGTACGTACCACGACGCCCCTCAACTTAAATGATACTCCTGCATGCGAAGCACACCCTTAAGAACATTCAGCGTAAGGGTTGCGAAACTATCAAATGGTATCATTTATGGTGAGCGTCGTTGTACATCTTTTTTTTTACCTCGAGATCAAACAAAAATGACCTTTGGCCTTCTTGTTTTCAAGGACGAAGTCTACCAGGAGATCCAATCGTTGCTTCCGAACGGGGACGTACCCACCATGTCCAGCTTGGGAGACTTGAAGCTCCTGGAGAGGGTCATAAAAGAAAGCCTGAGGTTGCACCCCAGCGTCGCAAACATCACCAGGGTGGCCAGTGAGGATATTAAGCTTGGTGAAATCCGCAGCGGCTTACCATAAAATCATGGTTGTTGTCATGTGGGGTGTTCCAGGTGGTTATACCATACCGACTGGTTGCGCTATAACGCTTCAAATCATCGACGTCCACAGGGATCCCGGTCATTTTCCAAACCCCACGGAGTTCAACCCAGATAGGTTCCTGCCGGAAAACTCGAAGGATCGTCATCCTTACGCCTTCATTCCGTTCAGTGCAGGACCAAGGAATTGCATAGGTAGATACAGTTTAGGGATTCTTCTTTCCACGTCCTTTTTTGATCAAAAATTCATTGGGGATGGTGGCGACGACGACCAAAAGAAAACATGATGAAACTAGACGAAGAAAGCGAGTTGCCCGACTATCCCTCTCACTATCTCCACGCGCGGAAGGAATTAGTATAATGTACTCTCATGTTGTTTGAAATCATTTGCTGCTCTAATTCATTTACGTTTTATCTCGGGCCGAGATCTTTACACAGAAAGATTGTATTTAAAAAATTAATTAATCGCTTGTTTTTTTAATGAATCAGCGGATTTTCAACTGAATTATCTATCGTCGGCTGATGGGTACGTTTTTTGAACCGTGGTCCAAAGTTAGTTTCAGTTCTCATCAACCGACGATTAAAAAAAAAAAAAGAAAAGCTATGGGGAGGTATTTGAATTAACAAGGGACACCTTAATTGTGTAATTAGTCGTGTCCAGGTCATGTTCAATTTCCAGTAAGTATTTTTTCCACTCGTCACTTTAATTGATTCGATGAGTGCATAATGGTGTTCAGTCCAAATTTACTGTGTTGAGAAAACAACTGATAACTTTCTAGATATTTATGTTAAGTGACTTATTGGCGTAAGATTCTTTCAGATAAGGATGTCTGAAGCCTCCTGAAGCCAATAATTGCTTAAAATAAAAATCTAGAGAAAGTTATTTGTTGTTTTCTCAACGCAGTAAATTTGGACTGAACACCATTATGCACTCATCGAATCAATTAATGGTAATTAGAATGAATTTCCTTTTTCTCTATGATTGTCAATACCACACTTCATTTTTCTTTTGATTTTACGATTTTGCCAAATTTGTTTCCCATTTTCCAGAGGAATGTCAAGTCTCATGCGGGACAGTCGTTTGACCAATTAGAAAACACAATTGATAAAAGGGGAAAACCAAAAGAAAAAGACTCTAACTCATTGTACTATTCCACTTTCATCTTTCTGCTTCTACTCTTTTTTTTTCTTGATAATGAGGGGGCAACTATTTTAAGATTTACGTATTTGGGTGAGAGGGAGGGGGGGCTTTGCAAGGATCTTTAAGTTTCTTTCCATCTTCTGACTCGCTCTACCAAACTGTTGCTTCTGCAGCTTCTAATTATCTTTTTCTTTCTGAGGTTTTCGTCTTCAATTTCCTTTTCTTTTTGTTTTTTTTTTTTTTAGAGAAATGTTCTTTTCTTAGTTTTCGTTCCCCGCAATTTGCTTGGCACTTCCCCACTTCCTCGTCTCCTCAGATTAGGGTGCTCATTGCCTTTCGATTTTCTTCTTTAGATTTGTCTTCGAAAGTTTTTTTTTTATTTTTGGAAACATCATCTTTTTCTTTCTGGTTTTCGTCTTCAGTTTTGAGAAATGTTTTTCTCTCAGCTTTCGTTCTCCAAAATTTTGAAAGTCTCTTTCTTTATTTCTTTCGTATAATCTGGACATTTTGTATTTTTCATAAAAGATTTAAGCCAGGATTAAATTTAATCCTAAGTTAGAATGTGACAGATATTATGTCAGTGTGTCATGGTCTAAGCTACGCTTTAATTTAATCATGGCGTAAATATTTCAAGCACCCACCCCTAAAGTACTAAAACATTTCCCGAAATATCATCTTTTCCAACTGCAAAATTTTGCTTCTCTGAAATTTCTACATTTTTCTCCATTATATTAGAATTATTATTATTATAATTATTATTTCTTTCGATATTTTCACTTTGCTCTTTGCCTTCGCAACTTATCGAGTTATTTTCATCTGAGACTTGACTTTTTTATCTTCTTATCGTCTTTCTTTTTTTGTTTTGTTTTCTTTTTTGTTTCATCATGATATTGTTGTTTTCTGAACGCATTTTCGCCCTCTACTATCCGTGTAAAACCTAAAAGTTATTAAAATACATGACCGATAAGTCGATAGCGAAAGCGCACACACAAAGTCGTCATAAATCATCGAAAGTTATTTGAATTTCCCGCTTGTTTAAAGTCGGTACTAAATACTGGGCCTCGTTCAGGAACTGAAAAAGCGCGCTCTGGGTAATATTCTTTCTCTCTCGTGTAAGTGATTTTGCGTATTTTGCTTTTCCTTTTAGACGCTCAAAATGCACTCCCGTTACAGTTTTTGAACGGAACCCTGAGGCGCGTTCAGAAACTGTACCGCGAGTGCACTCTGGGCGCTTAAAACGGAACGCAAAATAGATTAGGAAAGTGGGCGGTCCTAAAGTTGCCGCGAATTTTGAAACGGAATCTATTGGACTGCGAAAATGCACGGGGTTAGGTTAAATAAACTGAAAATACTCACACTACGCAGAGTTCCTATGAAAATTTTTGCTTATTACTGAAGTTCACGGTGGAAAGCTTCAATAAAATTATTTCAGTTGGGCTTATTTTACGTGTAAATAGTTAATTTATTTGTATTAAAAATTTGTACGAAATGTATGTCTGAGCTGAGTACAGTCGCTTGTCAAAAACGTTAACAAACATAACCTAAAAGAATAAAATTAAAATAGTTGGGTGAAAATGTCTGTGAGAAAGCGTGTAATGAATTTGTCAAGTATTTTTCAAGGAAAAAAAAATACAACGTACTAACTTGTAGAAGTGTGAATTCCCGTCGTCTTAATACTGTTCAAAGTTAGGTTATGTTTACGTTAGTTCCGGCATAATAGCAGGAATAATTTAAGACGTATGTCCGAGTTATTAGAGAAAGATACTGAACGACTCGGCTCCACCTTCTGTGACGTTTACTTTCCTAGTCTATTGCACAGAATTACTTGCGTGAGAGAGAAAGAATATCTGAACACGCCCCCGTACTTCAATGACAATTTCCAACGCACCCTTTGTCGACAAAATAATTATAATTAAAGATTATACTGAGTGAAATTCGTACAAAAAAAATGACGAAATGTACAGCACTTCAGCACGCTACGGAGTTCGGACTAACGATCAAATCAATGTTGCCAACTCACCAATTTTCAAATTTGGTCTTCTGACACGACGAAACTTCAAATATCTTGCCCTGGCTGCCAACTTAACATTTTGACAATGCTTTATAGGGGACTGACGTTTCACACTAACGCATATTAACATTTATGAACAAACTATACTTCCGTCCTTTTTCCCTGTATTTTTGCGATCTTCATTTGTTTGTTGATTTTTCTGAGTTTGTAAATCCCTTCTCGAATGTGCCTGTCGCTTTTCGAAATTCTCTTTTTTGTTGCTGCCGTTTGAAAGCAATTTCGAACTGGTTACAATTTTTTTTCTTTTACTTTTTTGTTTATTTTATTTATATCTTCAGAAATCGTTTCTTTTTTTTCTTCTACCTGTTCTGAAGTTAAATGTCTTTTTAATTGTTAAAAGATTTTAAATCCACGATTCGAGCTTTTATTTTATTAATTTTTTTTATTGTTGTCAGTTATTTTTCTTACTTTATTACATTTCGATGATCTACTTTTGTTGTTTGCGATTGCTTCCCTTTTTTTATTTGTTTCTTTCTTTTTTTTGTTTTTTTTTTTGGTAAATGGTAACGATTTTCATTTGATTTCCTTGCTGATGAAATTCGTTTTGATTGTGTGTTATTAATTATGATTATTTCTTGAAAAAATTAGTTTTGAATTTTATTTTAGACTGAAAACGTGCGCGACTCGAAGCGAAAGCAAGAGTAACTCGACGAATTTTTTGTTAAATTAAAAAAAAATATTCGATATTTCAATTCTTGTATAATCGTACGTACGGTTGGCAACATTGGTTCAAACACTTTCGTGGATTTACACTCAGCATGAACGCCAACATTGTAAGATGAAAATTACTGCATACGCGACTGCGTGCGCATACTAAATTCAAACACTTTTTTAATTGTTTTTTTGTTTAAATTTTTATTCTTTCTTTTTAATTTTTTAAAATCTGCATTCTTCTCTTAAATTTACGATCGCTCTGTACAAGACGAAAGAAAGGATAGCGCGAATTAAATTCCAAAATTTTTCATTTAATTCAGTAAATTAAAAGTGAATTAAATTCCATAATTTTTCACTTATAAAAAAAAATTATTGAATTCAATTGCCATTGATTTTTTCGCTCGCTCTCTCTTTTTTTTCCTCTCATACAGAGCGATCGTAAATTTTGAAAAGAATAAAAATTAAATTCCTTAATAAGACCTTCAAACTTTGACCTGCGTTTTTTTTTCCGTTTAATTTAAGTATTTCCCACCTTCTTATGTTTACTTTTTTTTTTTTTTTTGAATTTTATATTCGATTTCAGGACAACGCTTCGCCATGTTAGAAATCAAAACCGTCCTGACTTACGTCTTGAGGAACTTCAAAGTAAAGTCAACGCAGTCCGTCGAAACCGTCCAACCAATGCAAGAGATCGTCTTGAGGCCGCTCAAGGGACTGCTCGTGACCTTGGAGCCCAGGACTTAATGTTGTAACAACTTCGAACAGAACAATAAAATATTTTTTTAATATTCTCCGTTTTTTTTTGAGATTATTTAAAATTGTGTTGCTCATCATCACCCTTCTCATATGTGTAAGAGTTAGAAGGTTTAATTAATTAATTTTGAAAGTAATACTGGGAGATGCTGCTTGCACCAAGGAAAGTCTACGCAAATGTTTCATTCTATTAATATTCGGATCGCGGGGGAGCTAAATTTAAATTGTATGCGGGGGGACGCCCGGACCCAGTACACGTTGTGTTAAGTCAGGTTGGTCTGGGCCCAGTCGCTTATCGTAAACTGTTTCCAACATTTTTTATTACAACGCCACCTGTTCAGTGATGGCCATGCTCCACTCCTTTTATGACCATTCTTCTTTATCTATCCTTGCCATCTCAACGTACTTACAGTGCGAAACGTTAAGTTTTAAATCAAATCATCTCATTCGAAAAAATAGAAACAATTTTGGCAATGCGGATTGAGGGTCTTGAGTCATGAGTTATGCGCGGAGGTATTCTGGTAGGTAGCAGAATATTGTCCGGGACGCGATCCGGGGCATTGACCAGAGAATGGTACCGTGCACCAGCACACGGTATCGTGGGGCTTGCCGCGGCGTGCAGGCGGCACCGATGAAGCAGACGGTACCGGCAAAGCAATTAGCTGTATTCTGCATTAATTGCGAGTGGGAATTCGGTTGATTGCGTTCCTGACCAGGTGATTGCATTGAGTTATCCAGAAAGGTCTGACATGATGATGTCATTGGACCGGTACGGAGTGGTGCTTGACACTTACGCAGTCGATGACATCAGCCAATCCTGAGAACGTATGCTCGGGAGGCAAGGTATGCTAATATCCATCGGGAGGGGTGGGTTTTGTATCCACAGTGTGTGAATGTGGGGGGTAATGCATGCGAAGAAAAGAAGTCAACGTGCGAGGATGACTTCCCCAGTGTCCAATATCATCGTGAGGGAGCTGCAGCTTCTAGATTCGCCGCCGGAGCAGGTGGGGCCGGGAAAACGGCCCCGGTAAGTGGAATGTACCATTTAACTGAATAGATACTCGTAAAGGGTTACTTACGTATAATTTGCATGGTCCTTATCGAATTGGAATGCGATGCCCGGGAGCTAAGACGTTTACCCTCGGTCAGGGAAGCGACAAAGAAAGAAAGAACATTAGGAATGAGAGACCTAACCAATGGTGAGTGAATGTTTATCGTAACTCCGTCCTCAGATAACATTGTATGTCTATAATATTTAAACAAAAAGAATCTAACCAACATTACAATGCGATTAGCGTTTTAAATAGAAAAATAAAATAAATCAAAAATAGGCATTTGGTTGCGCAGTTATTGGATTCTTCCAAGTCATGTTTAATCTTAAACTTGAAACCTTGCGCTTCGAATTATCCTATCAGATATGTGAGTTATTATAAACTCTCGCATTGCGATTATGAGGCAGTCGAGATCGCACTTTATTCGCGGCGAATGGATTTGGTGACTTTATTTTTGGTGGTGGCCGTCGCCGGCGTGGTTTACTACGCCACCAAAACCAAGAAGGGCGATGATCGTTTAGCAAAATCCATCAACAAAATCCCGGGACCCCTTTCGCTGCCCCTCATCGGCACCTCCTACAATCTTTTGCTCACCCCAAGAGAAGGTATACGTTGTTTTTGAGACGAGACGGCAGCATCCTTGAGTTCCCTTTTTTTTTGGTTTGCAGAGGCTTTTGAGGTCGTAAGACTGTTTCTGAAGAGCTACGGCCGCATCATGCGCACCTGGTTTGGAAGCATGCCCGCCATTGAAATAATGACGCCGGACAACATAGAAGTAATCATTCCATCATCCTTCTTTAGCGCTGCTTGATTTAACAATAATGATCGTTTTCCTGTTGAATTTTGCAGGTCATCCTAAATAATTCCGTGCAGATTACTAAGAGCAGGACCTACGATCAGATCAGGCCTTGGTTGGGTGATGGTTTGCTTACAAGCACAGGTAGGATAATTTATTGAATTAGATCAGGCATGGGCAAGGTAGGGGAATACGACGGGGTACAACCCCTTCCTTCCCAATATTAGTTGCGCAGCCAATGACACAGGAAACTTCTTTCACGAGATCGCGTTTGTTTCTTAATGGATTCATTCTTACCGCCGAATAGAATCGATACTACGAGCTCACTCTTTTTGGATTTATATAACAATAATAATAAATAATAGTGTCTTTATTTTCGAAAATGAATTGCGTGGTACCTACACAAAAGTTTGAATTAGATCAATCAACATACACAACTGTAACTTCTTATCAGGTTGTTCGATTAAGAACCGATAAGTTAAGAGTATTCGCTTATTTATTTATTTTGGTGATTTTCTTGTTTATTTTTTTGTATTTTTTGTTGTTGAAACTGTTGACACGGAGCCAAACGTCGAGCGAGTTTCAACTCGAAGAATCATGTCTGCAGAATTTATTGCACTTTTATTTTTATTGCATCGCATAAATACATCTACCGGGTGATAGAAATTGATCGTCGTGATCCCACAGTACTTTCCGTGTGCTCGACGTCAACATTTACATCTGCCAGGTAAAGGTTAGAACGAAAAGCAGTGGCGTGCGGAGCGCATTCATAAAACTTATTCGAAACCTAATTAATATCATTATTAAATATGCCATGAGGTTTTTTTTTTATAAGTATACATGCAAGGGTGTATACTTTTATAAAAAATGCATTGCATTGTTTTACTGCACTCTGTAGGCAACCAACTACACATATTCAATGCGTTGACACGTTTTTTTTTTGTTCTTTTTATAAAAGTATACACCGTTGCTATGTACACTTATAAAAAGAAACGCATGGTATATTGACATCAAGCTCGTAAGATCAGGACAATCAATTTCGATCGCCCTGTACGTTACGTGTTAAGATACTGCAATATGTACACCCACTCGCTCGTACAAGTTCGTGAACATTCATGTCGGTGGACGGTCTTATAAAAAGAATGTTTCCTTTTGTAGGTAATTCAGAAGCAAAAAAAAATATGTATTTTTAATTGAAATTGAAGGGGGCACATTCTGCTTTATTTTAAATTAGATTTGCCTCCTTCAAAAACTGTAAATGGTATTTGTCAGTGGATGTAACCGAAGTTACATCGTCAGGCAAAAAGAAATCTAAATGTAATGGGCCAAGTAATAACGTAATCTTCTATTTTACGAAAACTGTTTGAGTATCACTGAATTATTTAGTACTAGAAAGTCCTAAAACTAATACAAAAAAAGCAAAGAAAACTCTGCAGAGGAATCTAAATCAAACAACAGCCAGTTCATTACCTTTTTTTTAATACTCGAAAATGTCTTAAATTAAAAAAAAAGTTTTTTTTTGCATTTTTTTTTAATTTACTAAAACTATGGGCATTCTCTCGCTTAAGTACAAGAAGCTAATTGCTGCTTTGATAATACAACGCTATCTGTAAGTTTCCTTTTTTTATTTTCCTTCTCTTTTTCACTTAATTCCTACTTTATTCATCATTCTCAACCTTTTCTGTTTTTTGTTATCTTCAATTGTCAGCGTCCAAATAAAAATTGTCTTCAATTATTTTTTATTTCTTGGTTATGGTTTGCTTCTTCTTTATTCTCGTTCAACTTTCTCTTGCTCGTTTTAATCCAATCGTTTTCTTCTGTCTGTTTACGATTGTCATTTGTTTTTCCAATTTTTTCGAATTATATTTCGTTTTCATTTCATTCAAAATGTTCGTCTTTTTGCTGTGATTTTATTTTTTCATGTTCTTGATTGTTGGTATTTATATTATTTAAAATTTTTCCTTTTTTAGTCTTGTTTGTTTTAATATGATTGTTTTTCTGTCCGCTTACAATTTTCATTTGTCTTTTTTTTGTGTATCCAACACCATCAAATTTTATTTTCGTTCAACTTTCTCTTGCTTGTTTTAATCCAATCGTTTTCTTCTGTCTGTTTATGATCGTCATTTGTTTTTTTGTTTTCTGTTTTTCCAACACCTGATTATATTTTGTTTTCATTCCATTCAAAACGTTCGTTTTTTTTGCTATGATTTTGTGTTTCTGAGTTCTTGATTGTTATGGTATTTATATTATTTATATTTTTTCCTTTCTTAGTCTTATTGGTTTTAATACGATTATTTTTCTGTCTGCTTATAATTTTCATTTGTCTTTTATTTTTTTTTGAGTTTCCAACACCGATCAAATTTTATTTTCGTTCAACTTTCTCTTGTTTGTTTTAATCCAATCGGCTTTTCTGTCTGTTTACGATTCTCATTTGTTTTGTTTTTTGTTTTTCCAACGCCTGATTATATTTCGTTTTCATTTCATTCAAAATGTTTGTTTTCTTTTGCTTTGATTTTGTGTTTCCGTCTTCTTGATTGTTGTTTTTCACAAAAAATATAATTTTTCCTTTTTACTCTTGTTTGTTTTAATACAATTGTTTTTCTGTCTGCTTACAATTTTCATTTGTGTCTTTTTTTTGTTTTTCCTACACCTGATTTTATTTCGTTTTCATTTCATTCAAAATGTTTGGTTTTCTTGCTTTGAATTTGTGTTTCCGAGTTCTTGATTGTTATGGTATTTTTATTATTTATATTTTTTCCTTTCTTAGTCTTATTTGTTTTAATACGATTATTTTTCTGTCTGCTTATAATTTTCATTTGTCTTTTATTTTTTTTTTGAGTTATCAACACCAATCAAATTTTATTTTCGTTCAACTTTCTCTTGCTTGTGTTAATCCAATCGTTTTTTCTCTGTCTGTTTACGATTCTCATTTGTTTTTCCAACACCTGATTATATTTCGTTTTCATTTTATTCAAAATGTTCCCTTTTTTTGCTTTGATTTTGTGTTTCTGCCTTCTTGATTGCTGGTATTTATATTATTTATAATTTTTCCTTTTTTTGTTTACAATTTTCATTTGTCTTTTTTTGAGTTTCCAACACCGATCAAATTTTATGTTCGTTCAATTTTCTCTTGTTTGTTTTAATCCAATCGTTTTTTCTGTCTATTTACAATTCTCATTTGTTTTTTTTTTTGTTTTTCCAACACCTGATTATATTTCGTTTTCATTTCATTCAAAACGTTCGTTTTTTTTGCTTTGATTTTTTGTTTCAGTCTTCTTGATTGTTGGTATTTATATTATTTATTATTATTTTAGTACAATTATTAATTTTTTTTTGTCTGTTTACAGTTTTCATTTGTTTTTTTTTTTTTAGTTTAAAACATCAATCATATTTTATTTTATTTTCATTTCATTCAAAATATTCCTTACGCTTTAGTATTTTTTATTTTGTATAAATCATAGTATTTGGACGTTGTTCTCTTTTTCTTCTAATTTCGATTTTTTTATCTCTTTTTCCTTTTTTTTTTGTTTGTTTTATATACTTATATCCAAAAACCGATGTTTTATTTTAATTTCATTCTAATATAATAGTTACTCTTTAAAATTTTTTTTTTTGGCTTTCTTCTTGATTGTTGGTATTTATATTATTTATAATTCTTGCGTTTTGTTGGTATTTATATTATTTATAATTTTTGTTTTACGTTACTTGTTTGTTTTAATTCAATTGTTTTTCTCTCTGCGTTCAAAATTTTATTTCGTCTTGTCTTTGATCTTCCAAGTCCGACCATATTTTGTTTTTATTTTATTCAAAACGCTTTAATATTTTTTACTTTGTGAATTGTATTTGCTATTCCCCTTCTCTTCTAATTTCGATTATATTTTATTTCTTTTATCCATCTGGTTTATATCTACCTTTTTCCTACTGCTATTTTATAGTTTTTTTTTGGTGGTTTGGTTAAGTTTTTTTTTCTTCTTCTTTCATTTACTGGCTAGAAGAGAAAACAAGTTGCAAGAAACTAATTCTAGCTTCTCGCGACTCATTTTCTTTTGCTTCATTTGTTTTCTTTTTAATTTCAATTAATTTTATTCTCGGTATCATTTTCTCTTTTTGTTTACAATTTTCTTTCGTTTCGCTTTAGTCTTCCGTCCGTTACTTTCTTTTCTTATTCTTCTTCAAATAATATTGTATTTCAGTTTTTGTTTGTAGAACTGTCTGTCAACATCATAAAAACAATGGCCGCGGCCTTGAAGATGTCATTTTGTAAAGAAAAAAGAAACGTCGACTGCAATCGAAGACCGAAATAGAAATTTCTGTGCGGTTTTCTGTTAATTTCTTTTTCAGTTTTTTTTTTTTTAATATTTCACTGCGATTCCTTTTGTTTTCTTGTTTTTTTTTTCTGTTAATTTCTTTTTATTTTTTTTATATTTCACTGCGATTCCTTTTGTTTTCTTGATTTTTTTTTCTGTTAATTTCTTTTTAATTTTTTTTTATATTTCACTGCGGTTCCTTTTGATTTCTTATTTCCAACGAAATGATTCAACATTGCTCTTTCAAATCATTCTTTGTTTTACACCGGGGGGTTTCTCTGCGCACGTACATGACTGCGTGCATGCGTGTACATTTACCTTTGTAACAGTCGCTGTTTACAACGAATATTTTCTTTTACTTCGCGTACCTAACGAAATGGTTTACGAAATTACACGAAACATTAATTAATTGAAAATCGTAGCTTGCTTGCTTGCAAAAAAGAAAACCAGGCGACTGCTTGATCTTACGACGTGCATGCCGTCAAGCGTGTACCTGCGTCTGGATACCCCTTTTACATAAAACAAGCGAAATTCTGCGTATCTAATTAATTTGCCGTTAATTAACAATAACTTTCCTTGCGTTATTCATGACAACATGACATTTAAAATCAGGTTATTATCATTTATCATCATGAGTTGTGCTAACGCTGTTTATGAATCAGTCTCTGACTTGCATTTATTAATTGGGGGCCCAGGGACGTCCTTGAATCGCCTAATTTTTCACTTGTTTTTGACATATCCTTACTTTTTGCTTGGCTTTTAATTTTTTTAACTTCGATTATTTAAATAAGTATGAAAGGTTTGGTTGTTAACAAGTTCGCTTTAAAAAAAAGTCACGTTTTTTTTTAAATTAATTCATGTTGCATTTCATTACTATTTTTTTTTTTTAATTTTAATTCATCTATTCTGATTTCTTTTTTTCTTAGTAGGTTCTCCTTTACGCTTTCATTATTTCACTTCTACCAAACACCCAATCAAACTCTTTGTCTGTAAATCCTGCTGCTATTTGTTTACAATTCTATTCTTCTCCGGTACATTCGGTGTTGTTTTCTTTTCTCATCATTTCTAAATCTAATTATTTTTTTTTTACTTCCAAAAGGAAGCGATGAATACGTGGAGCTCTCGGATCGCATATTTTGACGTCATCATTAACGAGCGATTCGTTCTTACGAAACGAAGACGGAATTATTTTTGATTCGTTTTTATTCTTTCCGGAATAATCCGGGGATGCCCTGATTTCCTTTGAAATTGTCCCATGTCACTTCTACATCGTGCATCAAAGAAGCGATGAATACGTCGAGATTTCGGAATCGCATATTTTGACGTCATCATTAACGAGCGATTCGTTCTTACGAAATAAAAACGGAATTATTTTTTTATTCGTTCTTATTCTTTCCGGAATAATCCGGGGATGCCCTGTTTTCCTTTGAAATTGTCCCATGTCACTTCTACATCGTGCATCAAAGAAGCGATGAATACGTGGAGCTCTCGGAATCGCATATTTTGACGTCATCATTAACGAGCGATTCGTTCTTACGAAATAAAAACGGAATTATTTTTTATTCGTTTTTATTATTTCCGGAATAATCCGGGGATGCCCTGATTTCCTTTGGAATTGTCCCATGTCACTTCTACATCGTCCATCAAAGAAGCGATGAATACGTGGAGCTCTCGGAATCGCATATTTCGACGACTTCATTAACGAGCGATTCGTTCTTACGAAATAAAAACGGAATTATTTTTGATTCGTTTTTATTATTTCCGGATTAATCCGGGGATACCCTGATTTCCTTTCAAATTGTCCCATGTCACTTCTACATCGTGCATCAAAGAAGCGATGAATACGAGGAGATTCTTACGAAGTAAAGACGGAATTATTTTTGATTCGTTTTTATTATTTCCGGATTAATCCGGGGATGCCCTGATTTCCTTTGAAATTGGCCCATGTCACTTCTACATCGTGCATCAAAGAAGCGATGAATACGTGGAGCTCTCGGAATCGCATATTTTGACGTCATCATTAACGAGCGATTCGTTCTTACGAAATAAAAACGGAATTATTTTTTTATTCGTTTTTATTCTTTCCGGATTAAACCGGGGATGCCCTGATTTCCTTTGGAATTGTCCCATGTCACTTCTACATCGTGCATCAAAGAAGCGATGAATACGTGGAGCTCTCGGAATCGCATATTTTGACGTCATCATTAACGAGCGATTCGTTCTTACGAAATAAAGACGGAATTATTTTTGATTCGTTTTTATTATTTCCGGATTAATCCGAGGATGCCCTGATTTCCTTTGGAATTGTCCCATGTCACTTCTACATCGTGCATCAAAGAAGCGATGAATACGAGGAGATTCCGGAATCGCATATTTTGACGTCATCATTAACGAGCGATTCGTTCTTACGAAATAAAAACGGAATTATTTTTTTATTCGTTCTTATTCTTTCCGGAATAATCCGGGGATGCCCTGATTTCCTTTGAAATTGGCCCATGTCACTTCTACATCGTGCATCAAAGAAGCGATGAATACGTGGAGCTCTCGAAATCGCATATTTTGACGTCATCATTAACAAGCGATTCGTTCTTACGAAATAAAAACGGAATTATTTTTTATTCGTTCTTATTCTTTCCGGATTAATCCGGGGATGCCCCGATTTCCTTTGGAATTGTCCCATGTCACTTCTACATCGTGCATAAAAGAAGCTATGAATACGTGGAGGTTTCGGAATCGCATATTTTGACGTCATCATTAACGAGCGATTCGTTCTTACGAAATAAAAACGGAATTATTTTTTTATTCGTTCTTATTCTTTCCGGAATAATCCGGGGATGCCCTGATTTCCTTTGAAATTGTCCCATGTCACTTCTACATCGTGCATCAAAGAAGCGATGAATACGTGGAGCTCTCGGAATCGCATATTTTGACGTCATCATTAACGAGCGATTCGTTCTTACGAAATAAAAACGGAATTATTTTTGATTCGTTTTTATTCTTTCCGGAATAATCCGGGGATGCCCCGATTTCCTTTGGAATTGTCCCATGTCACTTCTACATCGTGCATAAAAGAAGCTATGAATACGTGGAGCTCTCGGAATCGCATATTTTGACGTCATCATTAACGAGCGATTCGTTCTTACGAAATAAAAACGGAATTATTTTTTTATTCGTTTTTATTCTTTCCGGATTAATCCGGGGATGCCCTGATTTCCTTTGAAATTGTCCCATGTCACTTCTACATCGTGCATCAAAGAAGCGATGAATACGAGGAGATTCCGGAATCGCATATTTTGACGTCATCATTAACGAGCGATTCGTTCTTACGAAATAAAGACGGAATTATTTTTGATTCGTTTTTATTATTTCCGGATTAATCCGGGGATGCCCTGATTTCCTTTGAAATTGTCCCATGTCACTTCTACATCGTGCATCAAAGAAGCGATGAATACGTGGAGCTCTCGGAATCGCATATTTTGACGTCATCATTAACGAGCATCGTGCATCAAAGAAGCGATGAATACGAGGAGATTCCGGAATCGCATATTTTGACGTCATCATTAACGAGCGATTCGTTCTTACGAAATAAAGACGGAATTATTTTTGATTCGTTTTTATTATTTCCGGATTAATCCGGGGATGCCCTGATTTCCTTTGAAATTGTCCCATGTCACTTCTACATCGTGCATCAAAGAAGCGATGAATACGTGGAGCTCTCGGAATCGCATATTTTGACGTCATCATTAACGAGCGATTCGTTCTTACGAAACGAAGACGGAATTATTTTTGATTCGTTCTTATTCTTTCCGGATTGATCCGGGGATGCCCTGATTTCCTTTGAAATTGTCCCATGCCCCTTCAAGATCGTGCATCATGCGACAGCACATAGCTAGAACGCGGTGACGTCAAAATATGCGATGCCGATCTCCAGTGATGAAGTTTAAGAAGATTTAGAACTACACGAATAAAAAAAATAATTTTAATCTTTAGGAGCAAAATGGCACCGTCGCAGGAAACTCATCACGCCCACCTTCCACTTCAAGATCCTGGAGAACTTCATGGAATCCTTCGTGGAAAAAAGCCGCGCCTTAATAAAACTCTTGGAAACGAAGAACACCAAAGAGGTCTTCGACATCTACCCCTACATAACCCATTGCGCCCTCGACATAATTTGCGGTGGGTTTAGCTTTTGCACCGATTGAACCCCAAAAATCATTTTTTTTTTATAGAAACTGCCATGGGGGTGGAAATTAATTCCCTCTCGGACGCCAACAACGAATACGTGAAAGCCGTGTACAGGTGAGACAGTCAAATCAAAACTGACTTGCATCGCTGTTATTATTAACACAAATCGTTCACACCCACGCAGTATATCCGAGATCATCCTCGAGCGCATGCTGAGACCATGGTTGAGCTTCAACGTCATCTTCAACAGGACCAAGTACGGCCGAGATTACAACAAGTACTTGCCAATTCTTCACGAATTTACAAGAAAGGTGCGGACTTCTTTGAATCGTGTATCTCGCGTGACCTGTAACGCACCAAACCACGGCGAACGATTTATTAGGTGACGCCACGAGAGCACTCGGCCGTGTGCATGAAAACGCGAGCACAATAGAGGGGTTCGAATATCAATGCGCGAGAGAGCACGATCTTTTCATTCTTCATTCTAATTCTACTAGGTGGATTGTTCCACGAATGAAAACAGCACGAGATAACATTAAAATATTTCTCGCAGTTGCGTGCATGTTCCGAACGCCCGCCCTCCTACCTATTGATTCTTTACCGTGTGCACCAAACCGTTTTTGTAAGTTCTGCCAATCGTGTGGTGGTCACGTGGGATACGCAATTAATTATGATGAGCAAATGCACGTAAACTAACGTGTCTACGTTAATAAGGTAATTGAAGAAAGGAGAAGGGCCCTATCGAAGACTTCCCCCCAAACAAATAACCAGGAGGACGAGACGGGCAAAAAGAAACGGCTGGCGTTCCTCGATCTCCTCCTGGAGTCCACCCACGAGGGCGTCGCCCTTACCAACGAGGAAATCGCCGAGGAAGTCGACACTTTCATGTTTGAGGTACGCCTCACGAAGACACTAAGACCTCAAACTCGTTATAAAACTTGCGCTTCCAGGGGCACGACACTACCACCCAAGGAATCGCTTGGAGTCTCTTCCTATTGGGAAACCACCCAGAGATTCAGGTATTTAATTTCCCACAACTCAAGAAAAAAAAATCCTGTGGAACTAAGTTAAAAAAAATTAAATTTGGGAATCTAGGAGGAGGTTTACCAGGAAATTGAGGGCGTCTTTCAAGGCGACGAGGATAAGTTCCTTACAGTCAACGACTTGTCCGAGCTGAAACTTCTGGAAAGGTGCATCAAGGAGGCTTTGAGGTTGTACCCCAGCGTCCCTAGCATCGGTCGCATGGTCACTCAGGATGTTACAATCGGTATTCTCCTTCCGCCAGCTTGGTTCTTCTCTTCTTGCAAAAAAAAAAAAAAAATGCTTGGGTTTCAGATGATTACTTAATTCCGGCAGGGTGCTCCGTCAACATCCACATTTTCATGATGCACAGGGACGAAAACCTCTTCCCCGATCCGGAACGCTTTGATCCCGACAGGTTTCTTCCGGAGAACGTGAAGGACCGTCATCCTTTCGCGTACATTCCATTCAGCGCGGGCCCAAGGAATTGCATAGGTCTGTTTAGTTTCAATACGAAATAGGATCGTCGACGAGTTTCTTTTTTCATATTTTTGAAGGTCAAAAATTCGCCATGTTCGAGGAGAAGACCATGCTGGCGTACATACTGAAGAAGTTTAAAGTTAAGGCTCACGATACGCGAGAAACGATAAAGCCGGTGATGGAGCTCGTCCTGAGACCTCTGAACGGTGTGCGGGTCACCTTGGAACCTAGATAATTTATTTCAAGTTGTTTCGGATTTTGGATTTTGTAACTGCAATAAAAAAAGTGTTGTCAGATTTATGTTTTATTTGAAAGAAAAAGAAATTCACAATTCGCAATCCGTTCCATTCAGATTGGAACGGCGGCAATCGACGGCGAAACGCCAGCGCCGCCACCGTCGGCGCGGCATTGTTCGGAAGGGGGGTGCAGCGGAATTTAAGAAACTTGGTTGGATGACTTTGATGGTTAAAAAAAGTATGTTGCATTCAAATAGTGTTTGCAGAAAATAAGACACGTCACTTCAATTGCATTGTTATTGATTATTAAAAACTGAAACCATTTTAAATAAAATCTGCGAATCTTCAAACTACATCAAAAATGATCAAAATCTATTAAGATTGATCAAGGAGGTGTAGGTGGTGGATTCTTCTTCTTCTTCTGTTGTTTAGTTTATGAAATCTCACCGCTGCCACCATGCCACCATTGACATAATAATGTTTTCCTTGAGCCGAAGATTTACTACTTTATTGGTGTCTGCAACGGTCTTTCTTTAATCAAGAGTTAGGTTAAATTAGTTAAGTACGTCGTAGATCACGTGGGATAGATACTAGACTAAATGAAGTGTCACAAATTTGAAAAAAATGAAAAACTATTCGAATCAGCAAGCTCAATGGTTTTTTTTTTAATCCTTGTATTCTGTCGATCTTTTAGTTTTGTCTTGTCGTTTGTTTCATACTCAAACAAGTAAACAAGAATCTTTTGTTTTGTTTTTCTTTTGTTAACATTCCTGCGTCTGCATTCATTTGTTTCTCCGTCATTCGATGTTTCGAAATTATTTGATTCAACTTTCTTCAGTTTTTTTCTTCTTACAACCAATTTTGCTTTCGCTGTTTTTTCGTCGACCTTTTGTTTTTTTTTTTTTTTTAACTTGATTACATAAAGAACATAAGCGCTGAATGCTCATTTTTAAATTTCGATTGTGTATAAATAATTGGGATCGTTTCATCGAGTCACCGTCTCACAAACGGCGGGTCGCAAAAACAAAAACAAAAGACGATCGTCGAAGAATTTAGGACGAAAATAAGAAAAAAATTAAATTGAGTAAGCAATTAAAAAAAAAATAACAATAAATAATAAAATAACAGAAAAAACAAATCAATTAAAATGTAAAATAAAAGATGGGCGATTAAAAAATCATAATATCAAATACAATGAAACAAAAGAAGAAGCAAGAAACAAAAGGCGATCAATTTGAGAGAAAAGAAGAAACAAAAGCGTTCAACTGACAGTTAAAGAATTAAATAAAAAAATCGAACGACAACTTCAAACAAGCTTTTTATGAAATTTAAAGGAAAAAAAAAGACAGTCGCTCACCGAAATGACGATAAAATACGCAGTCACATCGAACAAAACAAAAACAAGCGACGATCCCCCGTGAAATTAGGACCAAAATAAAAAAGAAAATCAGTAAATAATTAAGAAAAAAATATAATAAAACGATAAAAGAGAAAACAATAGTGGCGATCAATTATAATGTAAAATGAAATAATGAATTTAGGATGAAAATAAAAAAAAAGAAAATCAGTAAGTAAATAAAAATAATAATAAATAATAAAATAATAACGATAAAAGAGAAAACAAAAATCGCGATCAATTAAAATGTAAAGCAAATGGTGATCGATTGACGTTCGGATTAAAAAAAATCATGTAAATCAAATACAATCAAACAAAAGAAGAAACGAGAAACAAAGGCAAATCAACTGATAGTTGATAAAATGAAAGGAGCAAGCAATTAAGAAAAAATTTTAAAAAAAATCGAACGACAACTTCAATAAATAGTTTTTTTTTTTTTAATTTAAAAGAAAGGGAAACAATTGCTTGCCAAAATCAAGATAAAAGTCGAATCGAATAAAACAAAAACAAAAGACGATCGCCGATGAATTTAGGATGAAAATAAAAAAAGATCAGTAAATAATTTAAAAAAAATAGTAATAAAATAATAAAAAAAGAGAAAAGAAAAATGACGATCGATCATTAAAATGTGAAATAAAAGAAACTCAAATCGACTGAAAAGAAATACAAAAGACGATCAACTGACGATAAATAAAAAATCACGTCAAATACAACGAACCAGAAACGAAAGGCGATCGATAGATAACAATTGATAACAAAAACAAAAGGCGATCGTCGATGAATTTAGAAAGAAAATAATTAATTTAGGACGAAAATAAAAAGAAAAAATGAAAGGAGCAAGTAATTAAAAAAAAAAAATAACGACAAATAATAAAACAACGACAATAAAAGAGACAAAAAAAAACGGCGATCAATTAAAATTTAAACAAAAGACGATCAACTGATGGGTAACTAAAAAAATCATAACATCAAATACAATCGAACAAAAGAAGGAACGAGAAACAAAGGTCAAATAAATTGATGGTTAAAAATTTTTTAAAAAAATCAAACGACAACTTCAATAGTTTTTTTTTATAAAATTTAAAAGAAAGGAAAACAATTGCTTGCCAAAATCAAGATAAAAGTCGAATCGAATAAAACAAAAACAAAAGACGATCGCCGATGAATTTAGGACGAAATTAAAAAGACCAGCAAATAATTTAAAAAAATAATAATAATAATAATAAAATAATAGGAGTAACAAATTCGCATAGGATCTCAAGGTTTTCTGTCGATGTAAATCCTTTCTCCGATTGTTGTTTGTTTGTTTCATTCTCAAACAAGTAAACCACTTTTGTTTTTTGTTTTTTTTTTCTTTTAGAGATCGTTGACATTGTTTGGTTTTATATTCTTGTTTTTGCGGATACTATTTGCCCTTTTCTTTTCTCCGTTTCTTGTCGTTTGTTTCATTATTCTTTTTTTTTTCTTTTTAGCCAATTTAACTTTTATAGCCTTTCGATTTTGAAACGCCCCCTGTCAAATATTCTTCTGTTCGTCGAATTCCGTACTCGTTGAGATTGTTTTAATTCTAAAGGTCTGTATTTTGCATAGAAGTTCGCCACTTCGAAATTGTCTGTTGTAAAACTATCTGTTTTAAAAAACCTGCGATGCGTTTTTGGAAAATCTACTTCTTCAGTATTTGGGTCAAATTTCAATAAAAATCGGATGATCGATTCGCAGAATCAAGTGGCATTAGAGAATGCATCATTAATTAAAATCCATTAAAGCAGGAATCAAAGTCCACAATGAATAGGTGAAAAAAATAATAATTTGAAAAGGCCGCACCTACGATAACATCATCTCGCCAATCAACGCTAAAGATTATTTTCGCAAAAAACGAAACAAACAAACAAATAGACCGATTTGTTGATGATTGGTGTTCAAAAACCGTCTATTCATCGCCAGTTGACTCAACCGTTGTTTCGCAGAGCCGAGATAATTATCACAACCGGCGATAAATTTTTATTACCGCCGCAAACCAGCGCGGGCTCAGTTTATCAAGTGAAATGGATCTGGTGACTTTGCTCTTGACGGTCGCGGTCGCGTCCGTGGTCTATTACCTTTTGAAAGGGAAAAGCGGAAATGACATTTCGAAGCACGTCAACAAAATACCCGGACCTATGCCACTACCCTTCCTTGGGAACTCTCTGAAGTTTCTTCTGACCTCGAGAGAAGGTAAGCATAATAGTTGCATCATGACGAGACAGAATTTCAATTAAATCATTACGTAACGACCGATCTAATAAATTTATAATACTGTATTGGTAGCGCAGGTAATGCCTTTTGGCATGGCTTGTTCTTCCAAAACGTTCTGGAACTCTCACGTGCTCAGCCGAAAATGAAACATAAAGATTTTACTCAATATCGTATTTCATCGAATGCGCGAAACTAAAGAAAAACGTATTAGGTACTTTCCTCGTCGTTCTCACCCTGTAGCTTACCATCTAGAAATTAGATACATTGGTATTTCGAATTATTGCACTTACTGTTACTTTACTGTTAATTTACTCCTATTATTTTATGTTTCCAGACACGTACGATGCAGTAAGAAAATATTTGCCCAGCTTTGGTAGCATCACGCGTATGTGGGTGGGAAACATACCCACGATAGAAATCATGACGCCCGAAGACACCGAGGTACACCTTTTGCCCCCTCCTCCCCCACACAACCCCAAAACGTAACGGTAAACGAAACTGAAGACTCAAATTTTCAGGTCATCTTAAACAACTCCATTCAAATCACCAAGAGCAAGGCTTATGAAGGTCTGAAACCATGGTTGGGCGAAGGTCTGCTCACAAGCACTGGTTAGTTAGCTTAAAAAAAATCTTTCTTTAGGCGAAAGCCCATTTCATACAGGCCTGATTCATTAGGTGGGAGCATACCCCGACTTCTAAATTAGGCCTGCTATCGATGATGGTGTGGTTTAGGCCCGTACGACACCCTGCAAGCAAGATTTGCCGAGAAAAAATCTAGCTAAAAAATGTTTGGCGATTCTTTCAGGCCAACGCCCACTTCACACAGGCCTTATTCATTAAGTGGGAGAATACGTCGACTTCAAAATCAGGCCTGTTATTGAAGACGATGTTGTTTAGGCCCGTACGACACCCTGCAAGCAAGATTTGCCAAGAAAAAATCTTGCTAAAAAATTTTTGGCGATTCTTTCAGGCCAATGCCCACTTTATACAGGCCTTTTTCATTAGGTGGGAGAATACGTCGACTTCAAAATCAGGCCTGTTATTGAAGACGGTGTTGTTTAGGCCCGTACGACACCCTACAAGCAAGATTTGCCAAAAAAAATCTTGCTAAAAAATTTGTGGCGATTCTTTCAGGCCAATGCCCACTTCACACAGGCCTTGTTCATTAGTTGGGAGAATACGTCGACTTCAAAATCAGGCCTGTTATTGAAGACGGTGTTGTTTAGGCCCGTACGACACCCTACAAGCAAGATTTGCCAAAAAAAATCTTGCTAAAAAATTTGTGGCGATTCTTTCAGGCCAATGCCCACTTCACACAGGCCTTGTTCATTAGTTGGGAGAATACGTCGACTTCAAAATCAGGCCTGTTATTGAAGACGGTGTTATTTAGGTCCTTACGACATCCTGCAAACAAGATTTGACAAGCAAAAAAAAACTTCTTGGCGATTCTTTTAGGCCAACGCCCATTTCATACAAGCCTGACTTATTAGGTGGGAGAATACGTCGACTTCAAAATCAGGCCTGTTATTGAAGACGGTGTTGTTTAGGCCCGTACGACACCCTGCAAGCAAGATTTGCCAAGAAAAAATCTTGCTAAAAAAGGTTTGGCGATACTTTCAGGCCAATGCCCACTTCATATAGGCCTTATTCATTAAGTGGGAGAATACGTCGACTTCAAAATCAGGCCTGTTATTGAAGACGGTGTTGTTTAGGTCCGTACGACATCCTGCAAACAAGATTTGACAAACAAAAAAAAACTTCTTGGCGATTCTTTTAGGTTAGGCCAACGCCCACTTCATACAAGCCTGATTTATTAGGCGGGAGAACATCCCGACTTCAAAATTAAGCCTGTTATTGAAGACGGTGTTGTTTAAACATAAGACAGAATCTTGTACAGAGTGAGAGAGACTGACTATGAACACTATGACAGTTGGTGATTAGATATTTCTCTCCGTCATTTTGCGCATGGGCCTTAGGCCCCTTTGGCACCACGCAAAAATTGATTTGTTTTTTTTTTTTAACTGTGGCCATAGGGATACACGTGCGAAAAATTTTGCCTCGTGTTAACTTATGTTCTACTCAAAATTTTACACAAATTTCTAATCATCGATTACATAATTTATTACAAATTCCCCGTTGCCAGAATAACAGATTCATTCTCAAATTAATCATTTTAATATTGAAAGTGAATTTTTTTAATGAATCGAGTAGATCAACCTTCAAAAAGAATTAGTGACCGCCGTCTAAAATGTCTGGCGAATTAATTTTTGATTTTGACCTACTCGATTCATATTTGCTCGTTAATAATTTGAACTTTTCGTATTAAAATAATTAAATTAATTAAATTAACGACGCCCCCCTTATTCTTGTAATGTTTATCTCACAGTAAATTATGTAATTGATTATTAGAAACAAAAAATTGCTTAAGTTAAGTTAACACGAAACAAAATGTTCTGCACGTAAATTCCTATGGCCACAGTTAAAAGGAAAACACTGTACATATAAAATCTTGCATAAAGTAAGGGAAAAAGACATGATAGTGATTGTTCATTGGTCGATTCGATATAGTCACTTTTTGCAAGAATTTTGTATCTACGAGGGTCTTGTGTGGCCCTCATACATAACAATATTATGTTAAAGGCGCCAAATGGCATCGTCGCAGGAAGTTGATCACGCCGACGTTCCACTTCAAAATCCTCGAGACCTTCATGGAGTCTTTCGTGGAGAAAAGCCAGGAGCTCGTGGGGCATTTGAAAGCACGTGACCTTCGCGAAGCTTTCGACGTTTATCCTTACATAACGCACTGTGCTTTGGATATCATTTGCGGTAAGAACGTTTAAAAATTAACCAAGTTCTAACTTTATTTTACTTCACTTTAGTTCAGTGGTTAGAACGTACGGCGCGATACCGAGAGACTCGGGTTCAATCCCCGTCAAAGTGACAAAAAAATTTCCGTCTTCCTGTTAGGGTTTCCGCCTTTGCGTTAAATTCATTTAACAACATTAACACACCTAATTTCAAGAAGAAGGAAAGTTGTAAACAAAACTGCATGCATCAATATAAACGAAATATTTTGCTTGGTCACCGTCGCATCCTAATTGGTAGGATAAACAAATTAAATAAATCCACGTCGGTGATAAAAATAAGTTTGCACAGCTGGTCGTTACATAAGATTAAAGATTACGAGTATGCATCAACGCAATTTATTATTATTACATTTTTTTTTTGAAACGCAATGATTAAAAAAAAATATTTCGTTTTGTCTTGATTCTTCTCAAATTCATTCTTTTTTCTTTACACTTGCATCTGATCGAGCCTGGTTGTAAGCTGTGATTGAATCTTTAATTAAAACAAAAAGAAAAATTGATTGGAAATATTTTTATAAATTGCTGGCGCTCTTAAATGTTGAGATTAAATAATTTTGCTCTGGTGATGATAAACGTTTTTGATTTGCTAAAAATAAGCCGTAATCGATGACCTCAATTCACGTCATCAGAAAGAGATAATACGCATAAATCGGTTTGTTTTCTTAGATAACAAAAGTTCAACGACTTGCTTGTATGGCAAGAAATATACCGGTCGTTGTAGTAAAGTGAGAACCTAAAGAATATGTCAGACTGGCGAAACGTAGGTAGGAGATTTAAAGGAGAGGTATCATCAAGGTTGGTAAAACTGATATTGCATCTAGCAGGTTGCCTCGTTCCCATTTAATAAGCAGTTTGAAATTTCCTCCCCGCAAAAGTAACTCATGACGTCACATGAAACTTCTATCCGTCACAGTGAAGCAAAATAGGGTGAGTTTCCTAAAGCTTCATGAAATTCACTAAAAATGGAATCAATTCTATAGTCCTGTCCTGATCAAATAACGCAAAAATCTCGTTAGTACTTCCATCGGAATTTATCACGTGACGTGACGTAACGAGATACGCACCCTCTGTCTCCTCCGTTAATCAAGGCAACCTTCCAATACACAGTCAAGCTCTACCAACCTTGGCTGTCATCTTTCAGAGCGCCATCTCTTGGCCAAAAGGAGACAGAAACTGTATTTTCTCCCCTTCCATTTGTAGCTTAAAAAAATGTTTTTTTAATAATCATTTTCTAGAAAACCAAAAGGATATTTAGAGGAAATGTCTTCAACATGATTTAAAGCGCCATCTCCCGGCAGCGAAAATGGAAAACGTAATCGAATTTTAAAAAATATTTTACCACTGACGGTGTCTTCCCATCGTCCGACTATCGCTTTAAAAGGGTGATTTTTTTTTTAAATAATTACTTTTAAGAAAAATAGATGGAGACTTACAGGAGATATCATCACAGCGCCATCTCTTGGCCAAAAGAGAAAACTATATCATCTCCTCTTCTATTTGTAACTTAAAAAATCGTATTTTAAAAATCGTAATCGTAATCAAATTAAATTAAAAAATTAGAAAAGTTTGTTGATTTGTTAATAATTATCTTTAAGAACGCCATCTCTTGGCCGAATTAATCCTAATCGATTTTTAAAAAATCGTATTTTAAAAATCGTAATCGTAATCAAATTAAATTAAAAAATTAGAAAAGTTTGTTGATTTGTTAATAATTATCTTTAAGAACGCCATCTCTTGGCCGAATTAATCTTAATCGACTTTTAAAAATCGTAATCGTAATATTCGATTTTTAATTAAAAGTGTTTCGTCGCTGAAGTTTTCTTATCTTTATCGCATCTTCAAAAAAAAAAAAAAAATCTTTTAATAACTATTTTAAAGAAAAACAGATGGAGATTTAGAGCAAGTATAATCGTCATTCAGAGCGCCATCTCTTGGCCAAAAGGGAAAACTATATTATCTCCTCTTCTATTTGTAACTCAAAAAAAAAATATGAATTTTTAATCGTTATTTTCGAGAAACCAGAAGGAGATTTAAAGGAAGCGTCATGATCATTTAGAGCGCCATCTCTCGGCGAAAACGGAAAACTCGTAATCGAATTAAAAAAAAATAAATTCACCGGTGACGTTCCCATCTCACCGTCTCGCTTCAGTTTAAAAACAAAATGCATTTTTAATAAACAGAAGGACAAAAGGAGATTTAGAGGAAGTGTCATGATCATTTAGAGCGCCATCTCTCGGCGTAAAAGGGAAAACTCGTAATCGAATTAAAAAAAAAGCAAATTCACCGCTGACGTTCCCATCTCTCACCGTCTCGCTTTACTTTCAAAACAAAATGAATTTCTAATAAACCGAAGGACAAAAGGAGATTTAGAGGAAGCGTCATGATCATTTAGAGCGCCATCTCTCGGCGAAAACGGAAAACTCGTAATCGAATTAAAAAAAAAAATTCACCGCTGACGTTCCCATCTCACCGTCTGGCTTTAGTTTAAAAACAAAATAAATTTTTAATAAACAGATGGACAAAAGGAGATTTAGAGGTGGTATTGTCGTCATTTAGGGCGCCATCTCTCGGCCAAAAAGGAAAACCATACCGTCTCATCTAATTTACGGCTTTGAAAACTGTTTTGTTTTGTTTCTAATTAAATAATTGCTTTCAAGACGAACAACAAAAGAAGATTCGGAGGAAGTATCATCATCATCGTCATCATTTAGTGCGCCGTCTCTTTTCCGAATTGATCGAATCGTATTTTGAAAGTCGTAATCGTGATCAAATTTTAGAAAAGTGTTTCGTCCCTGAGGTTCTCATTCTTGTCCCAAAAAAATCGATTTGTTAATAATTATTTTCAAGAACGCCATCTCTTGGTCGAATTAATCCTAATCGACTTTTAAAAATCGTAATCGCAATCGATTTTTAATTAAAAGTGTTTCGTCGCTGAAGTTTTCTTATCCCTTTCGCATCTTCTAAAAAAATATTCTTTTAATAACCATTTTAAAGAAAAACAGAAAGAGATTTAGAACAAGTATGATCGTCATTTACAGCGCCATCTCTTGGCCAAAAGGGAAAGCTATTTTTCGATCCAATTTAAAAAGACATTTCATCTCTCTCGTTCCCCATTCCATCTCTTAACTTCTTCGTCTTTAATAAAAAAAAAAAAATGATTTTTGAATTGGACGAATGGAATTAATGGAAATGGCGAATTACTAATCGAAAAGGCAGCCGACTTATAAGGGCTACCGAAATTTAACGGGACCAAAACTGGGAGGAGGGCGCCACTTCCCCGGAAAATTATCGAAAAACTGGCCAATTTTTTAATTAACGTAAACCAATTGGACACCAACGACTTTCTTAATGTTTTCTCTTTCTTAAATATTTCAGAAACCGCCATGGGCGTCCAAATGAACTCGATGTCAGTAAAAGATAACGAATACGTCCAGGCCATATACGGGTACGTTGGTCCAATCAAATTCGCCCTTTCATCAATTTATTTTTCTTTCTGATTGTACGTATAGCATAAGCCTTATTATTTTGGAGCGCGCCCTGAGGCCTTGGCTGATGATCGACTTCGTCTTCAACAGGACCGCGTACGGAAGAGACTACAAGAAATACCTGACGGTGTTGCACGACTTCACGAGGAAAGTAAGGATCGAAGGAAGTCTGGAATCAATTTTTGCGAAGCTGCGGTGATGATGATGTGCTTTCAGGTCATAAGCCAGAGAAGAAAGTCTTTGCTGCGAGCCGCCAGGGAGGGCAACGTCAAGCCCGAGAACGGAGGTGACGCCGCCGCCGGGACTAAGCAGAGGGTGGCATTCTTGGATTTGCTGCTCGAGAGCACAGAGGAGGGCGACGCCCTATCGAACGAGGCAATCGCCGAAGAAGTCGATACCTTCATGTTTGAGGTACCCAATCATCCCAAGCGTGTCAATTTTGTCTTTAACCTAACCGATTGGGTGGGGGGTTTCAGGGACACGACACCACAACGGCGGGGATCGCTTGGAGCCTCTTCCTTTTGGGAAACCATCCGAAAATTCAGGTAAATTTGTTTGCTGCAATAAACCGAAGGACGGCGAAAGAATGCGTGTGTTGAATGCAGGAAGAAGTCTACCAGGAAATCGAAGCGGTCTTCCAAGGCGACAAAGACAAGGCGCTTACGCTGAACGACCTGGCCGAAATGAAATTGCTCGAGAGGTGCATCAAGGAGGCGCTGCGGTTGTACCCCAGCGTACCTACCATCGGCCGGTTGCTCACCCAAGACGTTACCATTGGTAATTTTTGGGGGGTTTAACCAAACGCTTGATTTTTGTTTGTTGTGTTTTTGGATTCAGATAAGTATTTCGTGCCTGCTGGTTGCACGGCCCACGTTCACATATTCCTGCTGCACCGCGATCCCAAGTACTTCCCCGATCCGGACCGCTTCGATCCGGACAGGTTTCTTCCGGAAAACATGAGGGACAGGCATCCCTTCGCCTACGTGCCTTTCAGCGCCGGCCCCAGAAACTGCATCGGTGAGTCGCCCCCTTAAGTGAACGCAAAAAGGGGCAAATTGGAATTTGTTTGTGGTTGGTTTTGTTTATTCTTCCAGGGCAAAAATTCGCCATGTACGAGGAGAAAACCATGCTGGCTTACATTTTGAAGAACTTCAAGGTCAAGGCGCTGGACACCCAGGAGACCGTCAAGCCGGTCATGGAGTTGGTACTGCGACCGTTCAACGGAGTCAGAGTTATCTTGGAGCCTAGAAATTAATCAACTAGGTTTAGCTTTATCGATTTTGCGATTTTGTAATTGTGTGAGGTTCTTCTTTCATTAGATTTAAGCCAACAAACACATTATCCTTGCTTGTACAGTACATGTGTAAGTATTTTTAATAAATAGGATCTATCTGGAAGTCGTTGAATTTTTTTGGGGGGGCACGTTTTATAGCCAATACTTTCCCCCTTTTCAAAGTTGAAATAAGTATATTACGTTCAGCGCTGCCGCGAGTCCCTGTAAGAGTTTCGGTATATTTTCTTCCAGTCTCTAAAACGCTTCGACTCGTACGTTATAGCAGTCACGTGGACCAATTCAATTGTTCTCGAAAATTTAAAAAGTCTAAAAATATAGAAAAATGGAAATACTATAAAACACTTTGAAATTGTACAACTAATTCAATAAAACGTGAAAAAAAGGCATACTTCGAATGTAAACTTATAAATGGAAATTCAAAAAATCTATGGAAAGAACTGCGAAATTTAAATATTGGAAATAAGCCGGATACTCCTTTCCCTGAAACATTAGAAAATCCCAATGATTTTAATGATTACTTTGTTGATTTCATACCTGGGACAGGCTTTGATGTAACCAAAATCACAAAGTTTTATAGTACTAAGCGCAAAAATGTAGCAGATACAACTGGTTGATTCAAATTTGGTGGTTCAAAAATTATCTGAAATTAAAACCAATGCTACTGGTAAGTAGAAAGTTTTTTTAAATCTCAAACCGGACAGAAAAATGAAGGGAAACACACTCAACGTTTCGCTATAGATTTATAGCTTCGTTTATAGCTACTGGTGTTGATAACATTAATTCTTATATGTTGAAACTTTGTTGCCCTCATGTAATACCTTTTATCACGCATATTATTAATTCATGCCTTTTAAATAACTATTTTCCAAAGTGTTGGCGACAGTCATTAATACTTCCTGTTAATAAAGTAAAAAATCCTACTTCTGTGTCTGATTATCGTCCTATAAGTAATAATAATAATAATAATAATAATAATAATAATAATAATAATCTTTATTAGGCGAAGTTTAGCATAGCTAGTCTTACACTCAACCTAACATGTATGAAAATTACTTTTAAATGCAAGTGAACAGAACATTCTTGTAATTTGTGATTTTTCGGAAAAACAAAACAGTGACTAATTCAATTAGAGAATGAAATAAATAAAAAAGTAAGTATATGTATACAATAAATGTAACTTAAATTACTGCCCGTCTCTGTTCACTCATTAACATGCTTTTAAATTTCTGACGAAATTGTTTGACAGAAAGATCCTTGAAATATGAAGGAAGATCATTATATAGAGAAACAGCGTTGTAAGTAAACGATCTGAGATAGAGTGCAGTCGAAAACTGCGGTAAGTGGAAGGTGTTTGGATTACGAATATTTATATTATGCAACTGACTTCTTACTATTTTGTGAACTGCAGTGCCCATATGAAGTAACCTTCTGTTCGACATATTTAACCAATTTAAACTAAGGAGTCCAGGAGTAATGTGAGATCTTCTGCGAAGATTAAATATAAATCTAATGCAACTATTTTGAACTTTTTGAAGCCGTAGTTTGTCAGAAGCATCTAGACATGGACCGTACACAATATCACAATAATTTAAATTTGACAAAATTAAAGAATCAGATAAAATTTTTCGTAAATTGAAATTAAAAAAGTGTCGACAGGAATAAAGAATTTTCAATTTACAGTAACTTTTCTGAATAAGACTAGTAACATGTTCAGAGAATCTTAGATTGCAGTCCATAATTAATCCCAGATTTTTACAACTGCTACGAAATTGCAAAATATTATTATCTGATTTAATAGAAATGTCATTGGATAAATTTATTTGTTTAGAAGAACAGAACAGCATCACATGGGATTTACTAGTATTTATAGATAAATTATGCTGATTAGATAATTTAAGCAAGGCGACAAGATCTGAGTTAATAGCGACTGAAGCTGAGTTCCCAGCATCCGCAAAAAAACTGTATTGAAGCTAGGTATCATCAGCATAAAACTGATAACTGCAATTTTTTAAGACCTTACCGAAATCTGAAGTATAGATGATGTAAAGCAAAGGTCCTAAAACAGATCCTTGCGGTACACCTGATTTTAAAGTGCGCGACAATGAGAATAAGCTGTTTAATACTACTTTTTGTTTTCGAGCCTGCAAATAATTTTCAAAAAACTCAACAGAATTATTATCAAAACCGTAATACTTCAGTTTAGCACATAGTAATCTATGATTTATACGATCGAAAGCTTTACTATAATCCAAAAGTATTAACAATGAAGCTTTACCATGATCACGTGCCTCAAGTATTTCATCCGTTACGTTTAACAATGCAGATGCAGTACTGTAATCCGGTCGAAAGCCGGATTTGCGTATCAGGTAAAATCGACTGCAATTTTATATAACGAAAAACTTGAGAGTGAACAACTTTTTCAAGAATTTTAGATAAGATTGGTAATATACTGATGGGTTTTAAATCAGAAAATGCTTCAGGAGATTTGTTATGTATGTATGTATGTATGTATGTTACCAATAATATCTAAAATTTTAGAAAAAGTTGCTGCATCACAATTGTGTGAATACTTAAATACATTTAATATTCTACCAGAAAGACAATCCGGATTTAGGTCTCATCATAGTTGTGAAACTGCCATGCTTGATATAACTGATGAAATATTTAGAGCAGCTGACAAAGGTCAAGACAGTATTCTTATTATGTTGGATTTTAGCAAAGCGTTTGATACGCTTAACCATGATTTGCTGTTGGCAATTTTACACTATGTAGGAATTTCTGATGGTGCTATAAATTTTTTCCGTTCATATTTGCAGGACCGTACTCAAAAAGTCGTTATAAAAAGGACTGAATCCGAATTAAGTCAAGTATCTCGAGGCGTCCCACAGGGATCTGTATTAGGACCTCTCTTGTATACCTTATATACTTTTAATTTTTATTCATGTCAGATTTTGTACTCACCATATGTACGCTGATGATACGCAGCTCCTCTTTCATTTTTATCCCGAAAATTATAAAAGGGCAAATGATTTAATAAATCTAGATCTATCTTCTCTAGCAACTGCTTCCCTAGAGCATTCGTTAGTCATCAATCCACAAAAATCAAAGGTCATGTTAGTTAGTAAAAAATTACAACATAATTCTCTTCATTTGGAAATAAATAGTACACATTTAGAATTTGTTGAAGAAGCTAGGAATCTCGGTTTAATTTTAGACAAGCAGCTATGTTTTAAATCCCATATTGCGAAATGTATTCGCTTAGTCTATGCCAATTTAAAAGTCATATACATGAATAGAAATTACTTATCACAATTCAATTTCTCTCTCACAATTCAATTTCTGTGACGTAGTTTACGGTCCATGCATTGACTTTGCTACACAGAAAAGAATACAGACTTTACAGAATTCGTGTCTTAGACTTGTTCATGGTATCAGGAAATATGATAGAATATCTCACACGCTCAAATTTAGTTAGTGGCTGGATTAATATGAGGGATGGACGTTTTCTTCATGCGTGTTGCTTATTTCAAAAGGTTGTCACTTACAAAAGTCATGATGTTCATCATGTTAATATAAGAAATAAGGACCTGCTCACACCTCCTGTGCCCAAAACAAGTTTTTTCGAACGAAGTTTTTCATATAACATTTTCAGAATTTATAATCTCATTCCATCAGAATACAAATTATTGCCAATTCGCTTGTTTAAAAATAGAATGTTACTGAAATTAAAATTAAATTAAATTAAATTAACTAAATTAAACCTAACCGAAAAATTAAACTGTTACGTTATGTTATCTGTTATGCAAATCCTCATTTTTTGGGGTAAGTGCCGTCATCAAGTCTTGGGTTATTTTTATGTTATGGTAAGTGTATAATGTGTATTGATAGAATTTATTTATTTTTTATTCTTAAGTCTTATTTCGCCTTTAATATAAATTTATTTACTTTATGGGTTAAGTTAAAGCAGAAGTACAATTTCTGAACTTCGTCCATAGGTTTTCCTAACAATTTAAGATTATCAAATGTAACATTGAATCGTATCTTTTTTTATGGAATTGTTATGGAAAATAAAGACTATTATTATTATTATTATTATTATTTGACGGAAATTAAGTATGTAAGAAATATACAATGATTTATTACGTCACAACCCTTGGTAATACTATTTTAATCGCTGTGTCACATACAAAAGCAAACAATAAGCAATTTACAAAAGAAAAAGCCGAAGCAAACTACAACTTGATGAACCAAAACGGAAACCGTCAACGATTTTGAAGAGACGAAGCCGTCGAGAAGGTTAAACGCGTTGTTCCAACACGACCTTTAAACCGTTCAAGGGTCTCAGGACGAGGTCCATTATCGGCCGAACGGTTTCCGGATTCTCAATGGCCCTCACTTTAAACTTCCTCAGGACGTGCGCCAAAATCGTCTTCTCCTCGTACATGGCGAATTTTTGACCTGCAACACGTCTTGATGGACGCTTGAGGATTTTGGGGCGCTTTTCTCATACCTATGCAATTCCTCGGCCCGGCACTGAACGGTATGTAGGCATAGGGATGCCTGTTCACCATGTTTTCCGGAAGGAACCTGTCGGGATTAAAACGATCCGGCTCTGGAAAATACTTCTCGTCGCGATGAAGCAGGAATATGTCGAGATTGACGAAACAACCCGCAGGAATCGTGTAGTTTTCTAGAATTTGTTTTACAAATATTAAAAAAAATGGCAGGTGTAACAGGCATACCAATTTTCACGTCTTCAGATAGAGTTCTGGCTATCATTGGAACGCTGGGGTATAAACGAAGGACCTCTTTGATGCACCTTTCCAAGAGCTTGAGTTCGCCTAAGTCGTTGACCGTTAAGGGCCTGTCTTCACCTTGGAGCACCCCTTCGATTTCTTGGTAAACTTCTTCCTGATGATGAACAGGTACGTACGTAATTAAAAGAATTACATGACCTTGAATGTACTACCTGAATCTCCGGATGATTTCCGAGCAAAAACAAGCTCCAGCAAATTCCGGCCGTCGTCGTATCATGGCCCTAAAGAATGATCCCGTAATTGGGTACCCAAAGCTGCGCGTACGTACCTCGAACATGAAGGTGTCCACTTCTTCGCGGATGTCCGTGTCCGTGAGGGCGGCGCCGCTTTCGGACGCGTCGATCAAAAGATCCAGGAAGGCCTTACGTTTCTTTCTGCCGAGCACGTCGTCTTCGGTGCGACTTTCTTGACCATCGGCGGCGGCGGTCTTCTTGTAGACGGCCTTTTTCTCGGCGATCACCTGCGTGCAAATAATAATTTAATTTTTTGCCACGTTCTACGCATTCTGCGCATTCTAAACCTTCCGCGTAAAATCGTGAAGCGTCGACAGGTATTTCTTGTACGTCTTTCCGCTGGCCGAATTGAAGAATATTAAATCGGAGTGCAACCATGGTTTCAGCATGCGTCCCATGATCAAGTCGCTTATTCTAAAATGACCAAAAATAACGAATCAATTAAAAATTTGCACCGATTATATAAAAGTGAATATTATTATAATATTTAAAATCGTATTGACTTGAAGTTGGATTGGTCCGCCGGCCGACCGCCGCGAGATAAGCAGGAGTCGGTGAATCACGCTAGACAATTTTGCAAATGATTTTTCAAACGTAACGCCCTCCTTACCCGTAAACCGCCTGGACGTATTCGCTATTTTGGCCGGACATTGCGTTCATCTGCACGCCCATGGCCGTTTCTGTAAAGAAATTCGAAACTGATGCAATTACAGCCACCAAGTGGTACTCCTAAAATACTTGCCGCAGATGATATCCAAGGCACAGTTTGTGATATCCGGGTATAGATTGAAAACCTCTCCGTCGGCTTTGCTTTGCAACTGTTGGGTGAGCAGCTGACTCTTCTCGTTGAAGACTTCCATGAAAGAATCCAGAATCTTGAAGTGGAAGGTCGGAGTGATCAGCTTCCTGTGTCGATGCCATCGTTCACCTGTTCGTCCAGATTAATTTCGCAATAACAACGTTGTCGTCGTTACTTACCTGAGCTGGTGAGTAATCCTTCTCCCAGCCAGGGCTCCAACGACTTATAAGTGAAACTCTTATTGATTTGGACTGAATTATTCAGGATTCGCTGCAAAAAAAAAGAAAAGGAAAAGGCGACTTCACAAACGAAAGTTCCAGAAGAAAAAGAAAATTCGCGTTGGTTACCTCTATGTATTCGGGTGCTAAGAAGTGAACTTCCGGTTTGTTCCCGAGCCAAGTGCGGAAAATTTTCCCGTACCGATTCAAGTGAACCTTGGCCAACCTAAAGAAATCTGAAAGTCGAAAGAAAATGAAAAACCTTGGACAACCTAAAGACATCTACGAGTTGAAAGAAAATGAAAAACCTTGGCCAACCTAAAGATATCTAAAAGTGCAGAATTGGCTAGCAATTAACAACTTGGCTCACGGTGTAAGTGTTACGAATTGGGGGTTTACAAATTATAGTCCGAACCCTTTAATTACAAACTGTCGCTTTACGCAATTAAAAACACAACAGTAATGAGCTGCAATACTTGTCTACCAAATAACACTTCTACAGAATGTACTTTCTATTATTCGAGGTATAAACACTTCGCTTGCTAAAGCTGGGTTCATTGCTAGGCGTTTTGCGTTGGCGTTAAAATTCTACGCGATTCTATTGGCCCAATTTAAAAGTATATATTTTGTTTAATTGAACGAACCAATCAAATAGCTATCCCGTAACGCGGCGATGAAAAATCGCCCAGCAATGAATCCAGCGTAATCCGTAATACATACATACAGGATATTCGAAAACAGTAAATTTTTACATATTTAAATTTTCGCGCCAAACAAGATGAAGCTGTGAGACGTATGTATACTTATCCGCAGATCCTGCACGCAAACCTCACCCTTAAAACCTTGTGCTGTAAGGCTCAGAAATGTCAAGTTGTAGTACTTAAGCTGCACACGACTGTACAAGTTAAGTTTACAATAAAAGGCTGTTATTGCAGGATTCTCAATAAATCGAAAATTGAATTTGATGTTTTCGACTCTAGAAGGAGGACGTGAATTAATTATAAAATATGTACCATAACAGTGACAGGCAGTTACAGAGCTTGTGGGTACTGCCAACATAAAAATAACTTGGCATGGCGGCAAATTCAAACCCGCCTCACCCTTTAATTACGAACCATACTGTACAGGACTTCGTTTAGAATTTCGTATTTTGGGCAAAGGACCGAACGTCGTATTTTATTGTAAATTACGTGATTATACTTGCACGAAGACTCCGTTAAACTGAATTGAATAAATGTCATTTAAAAATAAATATAACTTAAGACATAATCACAAATAATTTTCAACTTTCGTCATTTTTTTTTTCTAATTATCTTTACAGATTTCTTTTTGCAATTTAAATTTCGATAGTCAAAAATGCTCTCTCTCTCTTTTATTGATTTATTTTGATTGTTTCCATTTTTGACTCTGCAACGAGTACATGTCGTAAAAATTGAATCAAAACGGGTACTGTAATACGCGCAAGCCTTGTTTACAATTTTTCTTAAACAATTTTTAAGAATTTTTTTTTTATCAAAGTACAAAGTCTCTTGACGAATTTGTAAAGAATTAAAATGTCATCTATAGTTATTAATTTACGGTACAATGAGAAAGAACCATTTTAATCATGAATTCATTCTCTGCCGATTGGTGAAATAATATACAGTGTGTTCCACGTCTTTCTGTCTCGTAAAGGCGATGTTCAGTTGTTTTCTTCAGACTGCAAAATTGTGCAGTCGTCACTTCTATTTGTTTGTTAATTTAACCGAATGACTGAAATTTGATAGTACACGTTACCGTCGTATAAAAAGGATACTAAAATGTGTTTTTGACCCTAGATCCGGCCCTCTCTGGTATTATACAGGGTGTCCCGAAGCTCCGTAAAAATTCCAAAACTTCCTTACTATTCCAGGTATCGACTCGATTTTTTTTTTTTGTATAATAGAAGCGCTTCCATTGCACATTTTTAAATTATTTTCGTTTGTATACAGGTTGTTCAAGTATTATAAAAATATTAAAGTTACGTTTTTTAAATTTTGACTTCATTTTTGGATTCTACACTAAATTTTGCGTTCAATTTATTTGGGTCGTTTTTACGTATCAATCATACTTTTTGTTGTGAGCCAAATTTTCTTGAAATATCCCGGATGCAAGGTTCCATTCAAAAATTCGTAACTTCTAAATAGAATTCTAAGTGGAACGGTGTGAAAATATACAGGGTGTTCTATTTGAAAAAATGGAGTTTTTTTTAATTTACAATTATTCATTTTCAAAAAATCGTAGTAAGCCTTGGAATATCCCTTCACGACTTGGCTTGATCTCAAATGATTGACCACAGCTTTAAAAAACTTGAGTTAATATTTTTATAATACTTGGACACCCTGAATACAAACTAAAATAATTTTAAAATGTGCAATGGAAGCGCTTCTATTATACAAAAAAAAATGAGTCGATACCTGGAATAGCAAGAAAGCTATGGAATTTTTACGGAGCTGTGGGGCACCCTGTATGTAACAAAAATACAGGCCGCTACTTTAGGAACGTAATCTACAGATTAAAATAAAGATAAAAATCCATATAAATTTATATACAGGCTGTTTACGTGCAGCCGCAACAATAGCCAACTTTCTTATTTGAATTTTTATGAAGTAACTTACATTAGAAAACAAATGATCATCGGGTTTTTGCGATTTTTCCATTGTTTTTAATATTTTCTAATGAAACGTAGCGCTTTTATCAACGCATCGCGTTCAGGACATCAATTAATCTTGGTGTTCAAGAAAAATGTCTTTTTTTATTTGAAATTTCACTGGGTGTTCTAAATTATTATTATTATTATTATATTATTATTTCCGCTAGGTCTCATGGCAGTATCGCACAAACAAACTACTGTTTGGTTTTCCGGATGTTCTGGCAGAAGATTCTCACGATTGGCAATGCGGTGTGAGGGTTGTGAGTTATGCGGAGATATTCTGGTAGAAGAATATTGTCCGGGACGCGATCCGGGGCGTTGGCCAGAGAATGATACCGTGCACACGGTATCGTGGGGCTTGTCGCGGTGTGCAGGCGGCACCGATGAAGCAGACGGTACCGGCAAAGCAATTAGCTGTATTCTCCATTCATTGTGAGTGGGAATTCGTTTGATTGTATTCCCGACCAGGTGACAGCATTGAGCTATCCAGAAAGGTCTGACATGATGATGTCATTGGATCGGTACGGAGTGGTGCTTGACACTTACGCGGTCGATGACATCAACTGATCCTGAGAACGTATGCTCGGGAGGCAAGGTATGCTAATATCCATCGGGAGGGGTGGGTTTTGCATCCACAGGTGAATGTGGGGGGTAATGCATGCGAAGATAAGAAGTCAACATGCGAGGATGACTTCCCCAGTGTCCAATATCATCATGAGTGAGTTACAGCTTCTAGATTCGCCGCTGGGGCAGGTGGGGCCGGGCGAACGGCCCCGGTAAGTGGAATGTTCCATTTTACTGAATAAATACTCGTAAAGGGTTACTTATGTATAATTTGCATGGTCCTTATCGAATTGGAATGCGATGCTCGGGAGCTAAGACGTTTACCCTCGTTCAGGGAAGCGACAAAGAAAGAAAGAACATTAGGAATGAGAGACCTAACCAATGGTGAGTGAATGTTTATTGTAACTCCGTCCTCAGATGGTATTGTTTATTTATAATATTTAAACAAATAAAAATCAAGCCAACACATGTTTACCTGAATTGTTTTTTTTTTGTTTTCATCCGCAGAACACGTTCCTGAAGTACCGGACTGTATATTACATAAATAAAAATAAAAATTGAGTTTATCTCGAAAAAATAACATGGGGTCACGAAAACTGTCTCCTTCTGGCCCTACCATAAATAAGCGAGAAACCCTGCGTAATTTTGTTTTGTTGTAGTTGTATAATTTTACAAAAAAAAAAAAAAAATTAGAATTAGGTAAATCCCATTTAGTCAATAAATCTGTATATTTCGGTCGGGCCGTGTTTATTTTGTCTGCGATAACCAAAACAGCAACACACTTGAGTAACATGAGACCGAAGAAAAAAAGGTCCGATCGGGCAGGAAGTCTCGGGCTGTATTCGGGGGTGAAAGCATCTCGCGGAAGGTGCTGGTAAATCGAATTGTTCGTGTATTAATGAAATGCAGTGAGTAGTGATTAAGAAGTTGATTCAGAACAGGTTGTTGAGGATGAGTAACATTCTGAGATTATGTTACCTGAGGGATAGATCTGTATTCGCCTAATGATTGGTAGAGTAGATTATCCTGAGTAATGTTCTGAGGTTGTGATACCTGAGGGATAGATCTTTATTCGCCGAATTGTCGGTAGAGTAGATTATCCTAAGTAAGGTTCTGAGGGATAGATCTTTATTCGCCGAAATTGTCGGTAGAGTAGATTATCGCCTCCACCTGCATACGACATTGTTCTGTATCCGCCAGATGCTTGGATTAAGGGTAGTTAATGTCGTAAAGACAGCTAGCTGTAAACCTGACCAAGTGGATTGCATTGTGCTTCCCAATAAAGGTCATGACTTGGTGCATAGCCGTGCTCGGTCGAAGTGCTGGAGGCACTTGAAGGAGGCGGTTCCACCAATGATCCTGAGGGCATATGCTCAGGAGGCAAGGTATGCTAATATCCACCTGGGGCTTATCCTTATGCATGCGAAGTACGAAGATGAACATTGGTGGATACCTTCGCCGTTAGTTTCTTCCCCAACAGGGAGCTACAGCTTCTAGATTCACCGCTGGAGGGGGAAGGGGGCAGAGGAGCCCCCGGTGAGTAGATAACAGTTGTTATTGTTGAACATCGGACGTAAACACTGCATGGTTGTTACATGTAAACCACACGAACGGCTGCTTTAACGGGATGCTTACCACCCCTCTGCATATTGAAGGGAGACAGACAGATGTGAGAGAGGACTAACGATACTGGTGAGTTGTTTGACGTACAATATCTCTGATTTATACACAAACACGTTATTATTGATGTTATTGCTAAATGTTTAATAACAAAAAAAAACGCGCCTACAGTTTATTTGCCAAAAAATTACTATAAAAATTTTGCAATTCACGTTCTCATCGTCATAGTTTGGGTGCTGTCGTCACCGAGTGCGTATTTATAACTGTTACAACCGAGGTGAGGTCGCCTGTATTTGGTCTTGCGTTGTTATTTTAAGCATCGCTACACATTATTCTTGTTTTTATTTATTTTTTTTTAAATTAAGACCGGCTTTCTCTTCTTCCTGCGGCATCAAATCGCTTTACGTACCTATCCTTGGCACCAGTATTATGGTCCACGTCGTGCCAACGAAAGGAAACCAAATGGGTCCGGGCAACTTGTTTACATGCTCTGCGATTCTGTCTCTTGCTCCGAATTTCAGGAAATAGGCGACAAGCACGAGCAAGACCGCACAGAAAATCGTCACAGTCTCCATTTCCGAAGACCTCCTTCCTATTACTGAGGCACAGGAATTTCACAACATTCTGAAACTACTCTGATCGATCGGTATACAATAATTGGGAGGCAAAAAATTGTAGCCTTGCTTGTTCACGACTTGAGTGATATTTTCGTGACTGGCGCGGTTTTTAATACATGATTTTTGAGGATTGCGCCACAGATTAAGCGGAATACGTAAGGGTTCCGATACCGCTACCAACGTAAGCGCGAATTCAATACAGGGTGCCCCACCCACTCAGGGTGAGTCATTCAGGTATCAAATTATACGTCGTATTAATCCAATTTTAAATGTATCAATTTTTTTTTTGTTAAGGAGTATTTCAGGTCAGATTGATGTTGTATTTCGTGATTTATGTGGGCCTTCCATTTAGCGTTGCGTCACGTGAAAACACGTTAAGTACGCGGCGCGTAATTTTCGAAATGTCATTCTGCAAATAGAGCCTGTGCGAGATAATAACAAATTATCAGGGTGATCAGCGACTGTAAATATGTAATGGTAGGTAATGCAAGCCTAATTAAGGCGTTAGAAGCCCACCAATAAAAAAAAAAATCCCCCCCTGCCTATTACGAAATCTGCATAATAACCCTGAAACGTTTTTTGTAAACAAGATCTCTATGAAAAAAAAAAAACTTGTGTTTCGGATAAGAACAGACGTTTCAGAACCGCTTACACGCGAGGATAAACAAACCGATTACACTGAGTTTCGTTCGATCAAATTCCACAGTCAAACGGGTTTTCTGATCACAGTGATCACTCACAGATTTTTAGAATGGACGCTGTGACGATTATTTGTGCGGTCTTGCTCGTTCTTATCGTTTACTTTCTTAAATTCGGTCCAAAAGATAGGATCGCTGAACACGTAAATAAGTTACCGGGACCTCTTTATCTGCCATTTATTGGCACGGCCTGGACAGTAATATTATTACCCAGGATTGGTAAGTTTGTTTTAAATATCCCAGAAGCTTATTATAATAATTTAAGAACAGTGGTGTAACTAGAAGTCAAGTCTAGGCTCCTTTCATTGTTACAGTTATTTATTATCGAGAAAGTAAAACTGAAAAAAAAATAATCATTTAACTACTTTATTGATATTTTAAAGAAGAACATTTTCGAAACGTTCATTTCATCTCAGTTGCTCTTTACTTTTCGATCTTTTGTTTCTTTCTTTTCTTTCTTCGTGTGCTTTTAAATTTTTATGCATGCGCATGTCTGTCGAAAACCGAACCACCTCAAAAAAAAAAATTAATCAATTCATATTGACCCGACTTGAAGGATCAATTATTTCGTCTTCGAGACCTTTTTTGACAGGTCCGAAAAGTCGCGACGTCCGTTCGGGCGAAATAAATACCTACAGGACGCAAGAAGGAACGAAACGGTGGGTGGAATGTGTCGAGCAAAATCCGGCTCGAAGGACCATCGACTTCTTTGCGTACTTCCGCCTAAATTTACGTAGAATTGTTTCCGTTTGCGTTTGAGTGGTCTGAGGTGCACTTGAACCGGAAGAAAGATAAAAATCTGGAAACTTAGATAAATTAGGGAAGAAAATGAACAATACATAGACAAAAACCGAATGGAAAACTAGGATCGTGCGAGGGAAACGAAATAAAAAACAAACGAAACGAAAACATGAAGACAACCGCCCAAAATTCGGTTTATTTCACCGCTATTTGAAAATTAAATATAATAATAATAATATTTGTTTATTAATATACACCAGACTTGAAGGATCAATTATTTTGATTATTTTGACTTCGAGACCTTTTTTCACAGGTCCAAAATGTTCGATCAAACGTCGTCGCGACTTCCGTTCGGGCTAAACAAATACCTACACGATGAAAGAAGGAACGAAACGGTGGGGGGAATGTGTCGAGCAAAATCCGGCTCGAAGGACCATCGATTTCGTTGCGTACTTCCGCCTAAATTTACGTCGAGTAGTTTCCGTTCGGGTTTGAAAGTGGTCCGAGGTCTGCTTGAACCGGAAGAAAGATAAAAATCTGTAAACTTAAATAAATTAGGGAAAAAAATGAACAATACAAAGACAAAAACCGAACGAGAAAGTAGGATCGCGCGAGGAAAACAAAATAAAAAACAAACGAAACGAAAACATGAAGACAACCGCTCAAAATTCGGTTTATTTCACCGCTATTTGAAAATTAAATATAATTATAATAATATTTGTTTATTAATATACACCAGACTTGAAGGATCAATTATTTTGATTATTTTGACTTCGAGACCTTTTTTCACAGGTCCAAAATGTTCGATCAAACGTCGTCGCGACTTCCGTTCGGACTAAACAAATACCTACACGATGAAAGAAGGAACGAAACGGTGGGGGGAATGTGTCGAGCAAAATCCGGCTCGAAGGACCATCGATTTCGTTGCGTACTTCCGCCTAAATATACGTCGAGTAGTTTCCGTTCGGGTTTGAAAGTGGTCCGAGGTCTGCTTGAACCGGAAGAAAGATAAAAATCTGGAAACTTAAATAAATTAAGGAAAAAAATGAACAATACAAAGACAAAAACCGAATGGAAAACTAGGATCGTGAGAGGGCAACGAAATAAAAAACAAACGAAACGAAAACATGAAGACAACCGCTCAAAATTCGGTTTATTTCACCGCTATTTGAAAATTAAATATAATAATAATAATATTTGTTTATTAATATACACCAGACTTGAAGGATCAATTATTTTGATTATTTTGACTTCGAGACCTTTTTTCACAGGTCCAAAATGTTCGATCAAACGTCGTCGCGACTTCCATTCGGACTAAACAAATATCTACACGATGAAAGAAGGAACGAAACGGTGGGGGGAATGTGTCGAGCAAAATCCGGCTGGAAGGACCATCGATTTCGTTGCGTACTTCCGCCTAAATTTACATATGTCGAGTTGTTTCCGTTTGGGTTTGAAAGTGGTCCGAGGTCCGCTTGAACCGGAAGAAAGATAAAAATCTGGAAACTTAAATAAATTAGGGAAAAAAATGAACAATACAAAGACAAAAACCGAACGAGAAAGTAGGATCGCGCGAGGAAAACAAAATAAAAAACAAACGAAACGAAAACATGAAGACAACCGCCCAAAATTCGGTTTATTTCACCGCTATTTGAAAATTAAATATAATAATAATAATATTTGTTTATTAATATACACCAGATTTGAAGGATCAATTATTTTGATTATTTTGACTTCGAGACCTTTTTTGACAGGTCCAAAATGTTCGATCAAACGTCGTCGCGACTTCCGTTCGGGCTAAACAAATACCTACACGATGAAAGAAGGAACGAAACGGTGGGGGGAATGTGTCGAGCAAAATCCGGCTCGAAGGACCATCGATTTCGTTGCGTACTTCCGCCTAAATATACGTCGAGTTGTTTCCGTTCGGGTTTGAAAGTGGTCCGAGGTCCGCTTGAACCGGAAGAAAGATAAAAATCTGGAAACTTAGATAAATTAGGGAAAAAAATGAACAATACAAAGACAAAAACCGAATGGAAAACTAGGATCGTGAGAGGGAAACGAAATAAAAAACAAACGAAACGAAAACGTGAAGACAACCGCTCAAAATTCGGTTTATTTCACCGCTATTTGAAAATTAAATATAATTATAATAATATTTGTTTAATAATGTACACCAGACTTGAAGGATCAATTATTTTGATTATTTTGACTTCGAGACCTTTTTTGAAAGGTCCAAAACGTTCGATCAAACGTCGCCGCGACGTCCGTTCGGGCGAAACAAATACCTACACGACGAAAGAAGGAACGAAACGTTGGGGGGAATGTGTCGAGCAAAATCCGGCTCGAAGGACCATCGATTTCGTTGCGTACTTCCGCCTAAATTTACGTCGAGTTGTTTCCGTTCGCGTTTGAAAGTGGTCCGAGGTCCGCTTGAACCGGAAGAAAGATAAAAATCTGGAAACTTAGATAAATTAGGGGAAAAAAATGAACAATACAAAGATAAAAACCGAATGAAAAAGTAGAAGAAGTAGTGCGAGAGAAACGAAATAAAAAACAGACGAAACGAAAACATGAAGACAACCGCTCAAAATTCGGTTTATTTCACCGCAATTTGAAAATTAAATATAATAATAATAATAACATTTGTTTATTAATATACACTCGACTCGAAGGATCCATTATTTCGTCTTCGAGACCTTTTTTGACAGGTCAAAACGTTCGATCAAACGTCGCCGCGACTTCCGTTCGGGCGAAACAAATACCTACACGACGAAAGAAGGAACGAAACGTTGGGGGGAATGTGTCGAGCAAAATCCGGCTCGAAGGACCATCGATTTCGTTGCGTACTTCCGCCTAAATTTACGTCGAGTTGTTTCCGTTCGCGTTTGAAAGTGGTCCGAGGTCCGCTTGAACCGGAAGAAAGATAAAAATCTGGAAACTTAGATAAATTAGGGGAAAAAAATGAACAATACAAAGATAAAAACCGAATGAAAAAGTAGAAGAAGTAGTGCGAGAGAAACGAAATAAAAAACAGACGAAACGAAAACATGAAGACAACCGCTCAAAATTCGGTTTATTTCACCGCAATTTGAAAATTAAATATAATAATAATAATAACATTTGTTTATTAATATACACTCGACTCGAAGGATCCATTATTTCGTCTTCGAGACCTTTTTTGACAGGTCAAAACGTTCGATCAAACGTCGCCGCGACTTCCGTTCGGGCTAAACAAATACCTACACGACGAAAGAAGGAACGAAACGTTGGGGGGAATGTGTCGAGCAAAATCCGGCTCGAAGGACCATCGATTTCGTTACGTACTTCCGCCTAAAACGAAAACGTGAAGACAACTGCCCAAAATTCGGCTTATTTCACCGCAATTTGAAAATTAAACAATAACAATAATATTTGTTTATTAATCACGATTATTACAGAGTACTATAATAAAGATCGCACGAACATAAAACTGAGTGCTTAAAAGGAATGAGACGTAAAGAAGGTCGAAAACACGAAAAAGACAAAATGCGATATTGCGAGTGAATTTTTTTTAAACACGCACGTTCGCACCAAAAAAAAAAAAACAAAAAAAAAACAAAAGACAATCGTTCGAAAAATAGGGAAATGGGTTGCTAAAAATTGAAAACGACAGAGGAGAATGGCGAAGCAACTGAAAAAAAAAAAGTTGAAGAAAACGCGCACCCAAAAAAAGAAAAGCAAAAGACGATCGTCCTGGAGAAAGAATAAAGCAACAAAATGCAAGATGAAAAACAAAAACAAAGACGAAACACGAACGTGCGGAAGAAAGAAAAGATTCTAAAAAACACGTTTACACCAAAAAAACCGAGACAATCACGAGAAGTTTAAGAACATGTTTCCAAAAATGGAAGACGATGGAAAAGAGAGAAAGAACAAAAGACGATCGTTCTGGAGGAGAAAGAGAAACGACAAGATGCAAGATGAAGAAAAAAACACAACAAGAAAACAAACCATGACTGTGCGAAAGAAAAAAAAATAAAACATTCACGCAAGAAAGATAAGACATCGTTAGATATGTCTTGATAACAATGGAGAACAATAGAAAAGAGGGGGAAAAGGAACAAAACACTAATTGTTTTGAAATAATTGTTTTTCGGAACAATATTTTCAAAATTAATCCTCCCAGTTTCAAGTAAAAAGCGATTTTGTGTCTGAGAGGCAATAAAAATATTTTTGTTTTTTTTTTTTCATTTTCTTCCTTTTTTTTAATCATTTCGAACGTAGGTACACCATATTTTGTAGGTAGATGAAAATGTACTTTTACCAGAAATCTTGGATATGTGACGTGCAAATGAGTTTTCACTTTTCCGCGCTCGTGAATCTTTTTAGAAATCAAAGAAAAAAAAATCTATAGGTATGTTTGTTTGCTGGTAATAAAAATTTTAATTTTGACTTTAGGCTTCGAACAGGGTTTAGACCAGGCGCCGGGTTACTTTGCAAACCCTGCAACCCCCACATAGCTACGTCACTGCTTAAGAAAATAAATCAATGCAAATTTGCAAATACCATAAAAGGTGAAATAAATAATTGTGGAATAAATTACTAAAGACAAGGCTTCTTTTTTATTTGACATAAAAGAGAAAGAATGGCAAACAGCGTAGAGGACTACATTACTAATTATTAAATTTGAAATAATTTCAGAATTCTATAAATCAGCCAAGCAGCGATTAGGTCAGTATGGAAAAATTGTGCGCACTTGGCTTGGCAGCAAACCGGTTGTTCACTTTTTGGCCCCGGAATACGTAGAGGTAATCTTACTTCCTCTTCTTCTCCTTCTTCTTATTTATTAACAGCGGTGGTAGTAAGTTATAGTTTCTAATTACTAATTACAGCGAATTCTGAATAATTCAGTTCAAATAAACAAGAGCTTCACTTACAAGTCTTTGGAACCTTGGCTGGGAAAGGGATTGCTCACCAGTACTGGTAAGTACTGAAGTACCCTGCGAAATTATAAAAAAAAAATTAACCTGCTTTAGGTGAACGATGGCATCGTCACAGGAAACTAATCACTCCGACCTTTCACTTCAAGATCCTCGACTCGTTCATGGAGGTGTTCGAGGAGAAAGGTCGAATTTTGGCCGAGCAATTGCAGAAGAGAGCGAACGGAGAAGTCTTCGACATTTATCCGTACATCACGAACTGCGCCCTGGATATCATTTGTGGCAAGTAGTTTTGCAAACATTTTCTCGAAAAAAAGAAAAAAAAACCACCACCAACTGTAAAAACTGGCTTTCTAAGCGTCGCGCGTCGGTTATAATTTGGAAAAATAGGAAATCCCAACGTTACGGCACTTGTAAGCGTCTTGGTCTTCCAGGCAAAGAAGCTGGCTTAATTTAAATGAGAATTAGAAATTCTGTTCTCATGTAAATGACTCAGTTTCTTTACCTTGGCTTGATTTTCGAGAGGCGCGTGATTCTTGGCTCAGAGACTGTACAAGTAATAAAATACCTCATGTGCTGCAATGGATTGATTTGAAGTTGATACAAAAAGTAGGCAATTACAAACAAATGTATACTATATATAAAAGTAAAAAGAATTTTCGAATAAAAGGAGGGAACATGATGTAAACAAGATAACAACTGCTATACCTTTTCAGGCAGAAAGTAGTAACAGAGACTCTGGAATGCCCTGGGGTCTTCAATTAGGTTCTAGGTATTGGTTAGGTTACTTTTCTCTGCGTGTTCAACCACATACACGCGCGCCCCTGAAGTGGTTTCTAGGGTGTTAAACAGCTACAGCAAAAACAACCACAGTTTGAACGATTAGGTGGATTTTTTTAATTTCGTTTTAATTTCCATCTCTCCTCGCTTACAAAGGTTGCCTAAATCAAGAGCAACTTTAACAAGTTTTAGAATGAATTTAACGCACATGAACTTATTCGACGGATGGTGTTACCTTACTTATTGTTCAAACTATAACGTTTCCTGTCCATCACTTATCTAAAGGGAAAGTTTGTATTGGAATGAAGGAGATAGTAATTTTGAATCACAAACTAAATTAAAATTTCGCAAAAAATCGATATTTTCGTGGGCGTTTACGTTCTTTATCTTGCTTTTCAGAAACCGCCATGGGCGTGCAGATGAACGCAATGTCCGGCCAAAATAACGAGTACGTCCGAGCTGTCTACGGGTAAACGTACTATTCGATTTGAGGCGTTCGATGAATTCAATTCGCTTTTCATTTTAGAATAAGCGAGTTGATAATCAGGCGGATGTTGAAACCGTGGCTGCATTCCGACCTGATTTTCTACAACACCACCAGCGGAAGGACGTACCAGAAACACCTGGCGACACTTCACAACTTCACGCGAAAAGTGCGTACCTATTAATAAATAAATAAATAAATTCACTTTAATTATCCTTTGCGTGATGTGCAGGTGATCGATGAGAAGAAAGCGCTGCACAGGAATACCCCCGGCGGCCAAAACCACGCCGAAGACGAAGTGCTCGGCAAAAAGAAACGTCTGGCCTTCCTGGATCTTTTGATCGACGCGTCCGAAAGCGGCGCCGCCCTCACTGACACGGACATCCGCGAAGAAGTAGACACCTTCATGTTCGAGGTACGTACGCGCAGCTTTGGGTACCCACTTGGAATTACGGGATCATTCTTTAGGGCCACGATACGACGACGGCCGGAATTTGCTGGAGCTTGTTTTTGCTTGGAAATAATCCGGAGATTCAGGTAGTACATTCAAGGTCATGTAATTCTTTTAATTACGTGCGTACCTGTTCATCATCAGGAAGAAGTTTACCAAGAAATCGAAGGGGTGTTCCAAGGTGAAGACAGGCCCTTAACGGTCAACGACTTAGGCGAACTCAAGCTCTTGGAAAGGTGCATCAAAGAGGTCCTTCGTTTATACCCCAGCGTTCCGATCATTGCCAGAAATTTATCTGAGGATGTGAAAATCGGTGAGTCACAGGTGGTAGGTACGTTTGGAAATATTTTCGAGCAATTTTGCAGAAAACTACACGATCCCTGCGGGATGTACCGTGAACCTCCACATATTCCTGCTCCATCGTGACGAAAGGCATTATGACGAGCCCGATCGCTTCAACCCCGACAGATTCCTTCCGGAAAACATGGTGAACAGGCATCCTTACGCCTACATACCTTTCAGTGCCGGGCCAAGGAACTGCATAGGCAAGGGAAAAGTGCCCCGAAATATTCGATTTATTGGACAAAACTCTTTGCAGGACAGAGATTCGCGATGTACGAGGAGAAGACCATTTTGGCGCACGTTCTGAGGAAGTTTAAGGTTAAGGCTGTCGAGAACCAAGAAACGGTTCGGCCGATAATGGACCTCGTCCTGAGACCGCTGAACGGGTTGAAAGTCGTTTTGGAACCACGTGTTTAAAACTGTACGGAATATTATATTTTTTAATGGTTTTGGAAATGGAATTTACTTCTTTTTACGTCCACAGTTCGTTTGATTTATCTTTTGTATTTGTTTCCCTTAAAACTGTCGTGTTTCAATGTGATAAAACTAGTATTAGTAATAAATACAGGTCGGAATTATGTATTTTGTTCGATTTATTTCGAACGAGGCGGCAACGAGTGTGTGTGCATTGACGCGTCGCTGCAACGTTGTACGTTTGCCGCTTCGTTAGTATTTAATCGAACAAAATATATAATTCCGTTCCCTGGTAATAAAGCTGTTGAATAATACAACGAGATTTTTTTTACTCCTATAAAAATAGATTTGTCACCATGAACCCCATTTAATGGGGAGCCCAAAATATTTTCAGACCCAACGGAAACATCCCAAAGACCCGACCCTTGCTGGCGAAGGCTTACGTGCATCCCCGACAATGATTTTAAAGATCTTCGAGTCCTGACCAAAATGGTTTTAATGAAGCAAAACGCGGAAGCCCATTACTTTCCAGCTCGGACTTCCTTCTTTCGACCTTGATTGGAACTAACTCAGAAGCCCACCTTCAATTTTTGCAAAACGATTTTCTTTAATTAAATTCAGTCTTTTCGCTTGCTCAAATTACAATTGCAGGTTGATCTGAATCAAGAAATGCAAATATTCCTTCAGCGTCTTCGTTCCAAGGTAATCTTCAAGCCGTCCAGGGGTTTAAGAACCAGCTCTATCGACGGCCTGATGCTCTTCTCGTCCTTCAACGCCCTCACTCGGAATTTCCTAAGCAGATAGGCCAAGACGCATTTTTCTTCGTACATGGCGAATTTTTGGCCTGCACGCAGGGAGAATTTTTTTTTTTAAAGAAGAGCAGAAATGGTTTAAGTACTTACCAATGCAATTCCTGGAGCCAGCGCTGAATGGTAGGTAGGCGAAAGGGTGTCTGTCCTTGGTGTTTTCTGGGAGGAAGCGATCGGGATCGAAGCGTTCCGGTTCGGGATAGAACCGTTCGTCGCGATGGATCGCGAACAGGTGGAGATTGATCGTGGAGCCGGCCGGCAATAAATAATCCTCTGGAAGAAAGGACACGTGTCAGAATTCCCTTCACCCCCAAATCAAGTTCAGATGGGCACCAATTTTTAAGTCTTCGCAAAGCAGACGCCCGATGATGGGGACGCTCGGGTATAACCTCAGGGACTCCTTGATGCAACGCTCCAGCAATTTTAAATCCCCCAAATCGACCAGGGTGAGATCTTTTTGCCCATCGTCTTGGAAGACCGAATCGATTTCTTGGTGTACCTGATCCTAAAATGATTTCAGAGAGTTACACTTCCCCCCAAAACCAAAAGAAGAAATTAATTTCGATCGTTACTAAACGTGCATCGTCTTCCGAACCCTTTGATGGTTGTAGTTACTTATGTTCCTCTTTTTTTCTTTTTCTCACCTGAACTTCGGGGTGATTGCCCAGCAGGAATAGGCTCCAGCAAATGCCGGCGGTGGTCGTGTCGTGGCCCTGCAAAATCCAAGTCGAAATTTCGATCGCCCCTCCCAAAAATGCAGGCGTGCTCACCTCAAACATGAACGTGTCAACTTCTTCGCGGATTTCGTCGTCTGTCAAAACCGTCCCGTTTTCGGAGACCTCCAAAAGTAGATCCAAGAACGCCATTCGCTTCTTTCCCCCCAAGGGAACGTCGTCCTCGTCGTCCTGCGATCGCGTCTGCTTTGTGGTCAAGTCAAGTCTTAAGCTCGCTTTTCTCTCGCGAATTACCTGCGTTTGGTGGTAGAAGGGCTCTTAAGTAAACGGAGAGGAGGAGGAAATTTAAGCAATAACACTAAAGAGTCTGCATTTTATGCGCGCAGCCTCTGCAGCAAAGTGCATAATCATATAATGTAGACCCTTTAGTGATAGCTGCGTACTTTCTCCGTGAAACTGTGCAGAACCCCCAGGTGTTGCTTGTACTGCTTTCCGCCCTTGGTCTTGTAAAATATGAAGTCGGGGTGCAACCAACCGCTTATCATGCGATTCTGCGTCGCGTCGCTTATCCTAGAATCGATTAAAAATTTATCAGACGGATTAAACCACCCCCTCCCCTGTAGATCCTCCAGAATGTCTCAGCACGTCAGTAAGGGAACGAATACCTGGCACTTCTTTTTTTTTTTTTAATTTAACAAAATTAAAACGAAAACCCGCCGGCGATTGTTTCTTCTCGTATTCACGAACCCTACACATAACATTATATTATGAGACACCCTGTAGCTAGCAATTCTGACCCCTCCCCCCCGACAAGTAAATTCGTTCGGTCTACAAAAAAATAGGACGCGCGAGAGCAATTTGATTTTAAACAACGACTCGGGGGGAGGGTATAAAGGTAAACGGGGGAAAGATGTGAGAAAAAGCAAAATCTGCAGAGAAGTAAAAAAAAAACTAGACGTAACAAAAGAAGGCATATGGCGAAGCAGCACTAGCATGTATGATGTACCACGACGAGCAAAGTATGAGTGGGTGGGGGTTAAATGATCAGATAAGTAGGGGGGGGGGAAGATGTGAGAAGCAATACCGTTGCAGGAAGAACCAAATGTAAGAAAAAACGAAAAAAATTGTACTCACAGTAAAAGAGCTAAAGAGGGTTAAACACCCAGTACAAGATACGGTAGCAATAAAGGTTCTAAAAATACAGGGGAACGCTGACGTCCTGGCTTACTGCAACTTACAAAAGTAAAGATGAAACGCATGAAACAATAACATTATCAATCAAGAACAGAGGGAGAAAATAGTTTAATAATAAACGAAGAGACACAAACAAAGTAACGAGAGAAGAATCGAGAAGTGCATTTGGAGTTGGAGATCGTTGATTGTGAGACACGATTGTTGTGGATGGAACTGTCAAGAATTGAAGGATTTTGGTAATTATGAAGCATCAGTAAAAGCGGACATCAGAAAAAAAAAGAAATAGGGGAAACTGTGCAGGAAAAAAAGCAGAAACAAGTCAAAACCTTTTGGAAACGAAGAAAACGGAAGAAGAATTAAAGGCGACAGATTAGGGCGAGCATAATACAGAGACTGGAAAGAAAAGGAATAAAAAAAGCAATGGATATGTAAATACTGGATGACAAAGAAATGTAAACCTAAACGATAAGATAGTAAAATTCTTGAGATTCTTATGTCCAAAAATGAAAACCTAATTCCTCAATCTTCTGGATCTTCCTCTTTAGTCTCTTCGTTCGGTTTCGTTCTTCGAAATATTGCCTCCGTCCTTCCACCTTCTCCTCCTCATCAGCTATTAGATTACCTTTGAGTAATTTGATAACAGAAACAAGGCAGAACCTTTTGGAAACACAAAGAACGGAAGAAGAATTAAGGACGACGAATTAGGGTGAGTAAAATTCAGATTGCATCATTTGGGCCGCCGTGTCGAAAAGGAATAAACAGAAAAAGGTAAAAGAGCTATAAATACTGAATGATGAAAGAGACGTAAACCTAATTGATAAGATGTTAAAATACTTGAGATTCTTATGTCCAAAGATGAGAACCTAATTTCCTCAATCTTCTGGATCTTCCTCTTCAGTCTCTTCGTTCGGCTTCGTTCTTCTAAAAATTGCCTCCGTCCTTCCAGCTTCTCCTCCTCATCTGATATTAGATTACCTTTGAGTAATTTGATAACAGAAACAAGGCAGAACCTTTTGGAAACAAAAAGAACGGAAGAAGAATTAAGGAAGACGGATTAGGGTGAGTAAAATTCAGATTGCATCATTTGGGCCGCCGTGCCGAAAAAAAGGAATAAACAGAAAAAGGTAAAAGAGCTATAAATACTGAATGATGAAAGAGACGTAAACCTAATTGATAAGATGTTAAAATACTTGAGATTCTTACGTCCGAAAATGAGAACCTAATTTCTTTAATCTTCTGGATCTTCCTCTTCAGTCTCTTCGTTCGGCTTCGTTCTTCAAAATATTGCCTCCGTCCTTCCACCTTCTCCTCCTCATCTGCTGTTAGATTACGTTTAGGTTTTGATAACCTTTTCTTACGCATTTTGGGCAGTCTCTCTAAAGATTTCCAATTTAGTTTCTTTTTCTCTTTTATTGGTTTTGCTCTTTGTTTCTTCTTAAAATATTTTCCCCCCTTCTTTCCTGACGCGTCGCAAGTTCGATTACTTTCATCCTTTCCTTATTTTTATCTCAAAAATGAAAATCTTCTTCGCAATTTGTTTGTTACTAATTAATAATCGTAATAATGTTATCTGAAAGCCTTCAATTCACGTTTAGTTAAAAAAAAAACAACCTTCACTGGAGCTACCAGTTTGAACTGTGCCATTATTTTTTTCTTTTTTTCATCGGAGTTTCGTTTTTTTTTTTTTTTCTTTTAATATTTCTTCCGAGGCAAGAGAACAACAGAAGAAGGGCACGTCCGCAAAAGAAATTTAGACGCGTTCAAACCGGAAGTATCGGAAGGACGACGAAATCTTGAAGAAACTCGGAAAATGAAACGTGAGCCGATTCTTCCTGCGGCCCAAAAACTAAGAGCCTCCTCCTGAAACTCAATCTTAAAAGCAAGAGTACAACAGAAGAGGAAGGGCACGTCGGCAAAAGAACTTTGGGCGCATTCAAGCTGGAAGCACCGGAAGAACGATGAAATCTTGAAGAAACTCGGAAAATGGTACGTCAGCAAAGCCAGAAGATGATTATGGCAATCGCTTCACAATGTTGGTGACTACTTCCAAGTACGCGTACCTAACCAATAGTATTTTGGCAGTCAATCAATCAATCAAAGTTCAAACAAAACTTGGTTCTTCTTAATTTGCGAACTTGTCTTTGATTCTTCCTTCAGCCCAAAAGCGGAGAGCCTCCTCTTGAAATTCAATTTTAAAAAGCAAGAGAACAAAAGAGGATTGTTGGCACGTTGGTTGGTAAAAGGACTTTGGACGCATTTAAGCTGGAAGCACCGGAAGAACGATGAAATCTCGAAGAAACTCGGAAAATGGAACGTCAGCAAAGCCACAAGGCAATTATGGCAATCGCTACACAATGTTGGTGACCTTACTTCCAAATACGCGTACCTAACCAATAGTATTTTGGCAGTCAATCAATCAATCAACCAATCAATCAAAGTTCAAACAAAACTTGGTTCTCCTTAATTTGCGAACTTGTCTTTGATTCTTCCTTCAGCCCAAAAGCGGAGAGCCTCCTCCTGAAACTCAATCTTAAAAAGCAAGAGAACAAAAGAGGATTGGCACATTGGTTGGTAAAAGGACTTTGGACGCATTCAAGCTGGAAGCACCGGAAGAACGATGGAATCTCGAAGAAACTCGGAAAATGGAACGTCAGCAAAGCCAGAAGATGATTATGGCAATCGCTTCACAATGTTTGGTGACCTCACTTCCAAATACGCGTACCTAACCAATAGTATTTTGGCAGTCAATCAATCAATCAAAATTCAAACAAAACTTGGTTCTTCTTAATTTGCGAACTTATCTTTGATTCTTCCTTCAGCCCAAAGGCGGAGAGCCTCCTCCTGAAACTCAATCTTAAAAAGCAAGCGAACAAAAGAGGATTGGCACGTTGGTTGGTAAAAGGACTTTGGACGCATTTAAGCTGGAAGCACCGGAAGAACGATGAAATCTCGAAGAATGTCGGAAAATGAAACGTCAGCAAAGCCAGAAGATGATTATGGCAATCGCTTCACAATGTTTGGTAACCTTACTTCCAAATACGCGTGCCTAACCAATAGTATTTTGGCAGTCAATCAATCAATCAATCAATCAATCAAAGTTCAAACAAAACTTGGTTCTTCTTAATTTGCGAGCTTGTCCTTGATTCTTCCTTCGGCCATCAAAAGCGCAAAACGAAAACCAATGAACGGTTCGAACCAAGTGTAGGTGTTAAAACAAGTTTATAAACTGACCTGTACACGGATTGGACGTACTTGTTGTCCTCCTCTGACATCGCGTTTACTTGAACCCCCATCGCAGTTTCTGCAACAATTATAAATAAATAACAAAAAAAAAAGTAACTAAAATGGTGATTTTTTTGTTTACCACAAATGATATCCAGGGTGCAGCGTGAGATGTAGGGGTAAACGTCGAAGACCCCCCCGTCGGCTTCCCTCTCCAACAGTTCGCTCAGCTGGCGGCTCTTCTCGATGATCACCTCCATGAAGTTGTTCAAGATTTTGAAGTGAAACGTCGGCGTGATCAGTTTCCGATGGCGGTGCCATTTCTCGCCTGCGAAAAAAAAAACGTACTACTTGACTTAATTGGAGGGGGGTTTCCCCAGAAAACGGTTTAGTAATAGCGACCTGTACTGGTGAGCAAGCCTTCGCCCAGCCAGGGATGGAGGTACTTGTAAATCTCGCTCTTGGATATGTGTTTCGAACTGTTTAATATAACCTGAAACAGACGATTTCTTTTTTATGGCACGCAAACGAGATTCGAACCCGAGCCTTTTTGGTTGCGCGCCGAGTGCAAAAAGGTTCGGGTTCGAATCTCGATTGCGCTGGGGCTCGTTCGGGAAGCGACAGTTTTTGAACGCAACCCCGTGTAGAAAGTTACCTCTGCGTAATCGGGCGTCATGAAATTAACCACGGGTATGTCCCCGAGCCACGTGCGGAAAATCCGGTTGTATTTTCTGAGGCCGTAGAGTGAGAATCTGAAAAAGACTTGGGATTCGAAACAACGACTTAGTGTGCTGCTCAAACAAAAAAAAAAAAAAACAAAAAAATAAAAAACAAAGGTGTGTGCGTGGTTGATTAATTTAACTTACTGCTCTTGGGTATGAGTGCTAAGATGTACGTGGTTCCGAAGAGCGGTAACCTCGGAGGACCCGGCAGTTTGTTGACCAGTTTCGTCACGCGATCTTCAGTCCTCCACGCAACTAATAAATACACGAACACGACGACGAGCAGCGCAACACAAAACACTATTAAATCCATTTTTACGTCGCCTTAGCACTTCATTAAAGCTCCAACGTTTTGGTCGAATTGAAACTGCCTTCACCTTCACCGGTTTCATTCCATTCACGTATTTATAATTTTTATCGCGTTATGTTTTTCTTTTCGTAACCGGTTTATTTTAAGCCCGATAAGTCCGTTTAGTCATCATATATATACATACAAGTGACCTTGACGTCTACCGCTCGATAACATACATGTGATGAGATCATAACTTTTTTTTTGTACGCTGGCAATGAATAAATAACACTTGAAACAAAGATTATCCGAATTTAGAAACGGGTCAAAAAACAAATTTCAATTTATTCTTTATTTATTTATTTATTTTTTTAAATAACATACTTTGTAGCGGTTCCGTTTAGGCAACTCAAACAACTTGGATGTTTAAAAGTTAATTAGTTGAAACGACCGCCCACCAGGTCGCGCCTTCTCCTGAGTACTTTCCACGTAATTCTTAATTCATAAAGACGTAAGAAGGTGCGTCGAAACTCAAAGAAAGTTAACTTAATAAGAAAAATAATGTCTTGCACACCCCCTTGTGTCCCTTGTTGTTGAAACTCCATCGGAAGCAAATCATGATAAAAAAAATTATCAAATTGGCCGAGAGATGGCCCTAATTCCGGCTTCGTCAGCAATGTCATTCAGATCAAAAAGCGATCACAAGATGCCGCTACCTGAAACGTTTCTAGTTTTAAGTCGAGCTGGCGCCACTGTGCGTAGTCGTCGCGATCGAATCCCTGACACCCTGTATATGCAGGCATTGTTTTAAATTTATTAAGCAAGTTAAATAACTTTCGCTGATATTATTCACTGAAAAAAACAATGTCTTTCTCGGATAAACAATAAACTCGTAAACAATTCAATCGCAGTACTGATAGGTACATTTTTTTATTAGCTTGCTTGCTTGCTGCGTTCAGTCTGCCAATAATAAGAATAATTGAGATAGGAATATCACACTGCAAATAAAAAAAAAACTCGACGAGATAGTAAATAACATTTACGTAATACAAGGTGCGCCAGTGAATCAAGTATATTTTGCCAAAAAAAATTCAAAATTTAGAAGAAGACTCTTTGTTTCTATTTGCAAAGTGCAGTTACATTAAGAGAGGTAGTAATTTTTTTTTTTAATTATACTATAATATAAATCAAGGTATTTTATCTTTAGCCACTTGTAACGTGGTGCAAGAGCGAGATAATCGCAAATACTCTCTTCAATTAGCGCCGATACCTCGTCGTAAACGCAAGGCAAGGTGACTTCTCCTCCTCCGGAGGACGTCGTGAAATATTCCGGAAGAATTTTCAGAATGGAAACTGCGACGATTTTTTGTGCGGTTTTGCTCGTGCTCGTCGCTTACTTTTTCTCGAGAAAATCGAACGACAGGATCGCAAGGCACATAAACAAAATACCCGGGCCCCTTTCCCTGCCCTTTATTGGTACAACGTGGGCGGCACTCTTCATATCTTGGGAAGGTAAGTGAAAATGAACGCTTTATTTTTCCTTAAAACTTGAGGAAAACGGAAACGAAAAATAAATTAAAAAAAAAATCGTGTAACGTTACGCAATTTGTAATTAAAAGTTTTGCGGAATGCGGAGACATCGGTGAAAAAATTGTGTAACTTTATGAAACCATTTGCTCCTCGTATAGATTGAAGAAGACTTTTCTTGGAGGGGTCGGGGGGGATAAATGATCACTTTACAAAGGATCATCCACTTCAAACCTACCATGTCCCCAGAACTTACGACCAGAATGAGAAAGAATTGATTTTTATTTCCCAAAAAAAAAATTCATTAAATTTATAATTTAAATTACAATTTAATAAATTGAGAACATTTTTAGGAATGAAAAGAAAACTGTTCTTCTACAATCAGATAAAAAAATGTCTAATAATAATAATTTATTTAATCAGAAAATCAAGGACGAGGTTCGGAACAAATTGTGACGAGCTTTCGTTCCACCGACGCCAAATCAAAACCGACGAAACATCTCCACCAAAGTTGCGCGCGCCATACATAACATATTTAAGCGCTGAACGACTCTGCCTGCTCCGAGTACGTCGGACATTAATAAAGCCAAAATTGGCCGTACCCCCTTTGGAAATCAGAAGGGCTTGCACGAATAATCGAAAATATCGTGAAGACATCGAATTCGAATCGAGTAACAACTGACGTAAAGAAAGACCAACAGCGTTAAACGTCGAGTACGAACGCAATTTAATCTCTCCGTCGCATTAACAATTCGCAAGAAAAAACTGTAATTCTCTTGATCTGGTTACGCAAAAAAAGAGACGTCGCGTCGGCTGCATTTTATGATTATCTGGCCGTGTAGACTAAATAATTTGGACACCCCCACGGAAAATATGAGCCGCACCTACACAAACGATTGTTGCAAAAGATGAAGCAATTCTATCTAAAAATGGAGACTCCAGTTCCAAACCATCAAAATCCCAACGACCAAACAGCTAACGTAAAGAAAGATAGACCAACGATGTTAAAGGTCGGGTGTGAACGCAATTTAATCTCTCCGTCGCATTAACAATTTGCAAGAAAAAAATGTAATTCTCTTGATCTGGTTACGCAAAAAAAGAGACGTCGCGTCGGCTGCATTTTATGATTGTCTGGCCATGTAGACTAAAAAATTTGGTCACCCCCACAGAAAATATGAGCTGCACCTACACAAACGATTGTTGCAAAAGATGAAGCAATTATATCTAAAAAGGGAGACTCCGGTCCAAACCATCAAAATCCAAACGACCAAACAGCTAACGTAAAGAAAGATAGACCAACGGTGTTAAAGGTCGGGTGTGAACGCAATTTAATCTCTCCGTCGCATTAACAATTCGCAAGAAAAAACTGTAATTCTCTTGATCTGGTTACGCAAAAAAAGAGACGTCGCGTCGGCTGCATTTTATGATTATCTGGCCGTGTAGACTAAATAATTTGGACACCCCCACAGAAAATATGAGCCGCACTACACGAACGATTGTTGCAAAAGATGAAGCAATTACATCTAAAAATGGAGCCTCCAGTTTCAAACCATCAAAATCCCAACGACCAAACAGCTAACGTAAAGAAAGATAGACCAACGGTGTTAAAGGTCGAGTGTGAACGCAATTTAATCTCTCCGTCGCATTAACAATTCGCAAGAAAAAAATGTAATTCTCTTGATCTGGTTACGCAAAAAAAGAGACGTCGCGTCGGCTGCATTTTATGATTGTCTGGCCATGTAGACTAAAAAATTTGGTCACCCCCACAGAAAATATGAGCTGCACCTACACAAACGATTGTTGCAAAAGATGAAGCAATTATATCTAAAAAGGGAGACTCCGGTCCAAACCATCAAAATCCAAACGACCAAACAGTTAACGTAAAGAACGATAGACCAACGGTGTTAAAGGTCGAGTGTGAACGCAATTTAGTCTCTCCGTCGCATTAACAATTCGCAAGAAAAAACTGTAATTCTCTTGATCTGGTTACGCAAAAAAAGAGACGTCGCGTCGGCTGCATTTTATGATTGTCTGGCCGTGTAGACTAAAAAATTTGGTCACCCCCACGGAAAATATGAGCCGCACCTACACAAACGATTGTTGCAAAAGATGAAGCAATTATATCTAAATAGGGAGACTCCGGTCCAAACCATCAAAATCCAAACGACCAAACAGCTAACGTAAAGAAAGATAGACCAACGGTGTTAAAGGTCGGGTGTGAACGCAATTTAATCTCTCCGTCGCATTAACAATTCGCAAGAAAAAACTGTAATTCTCTTAATCTGGTTACGCAAAAAAAGAGACGTCGCGTCGGCTGCATTTTATGATTGTCTGGCCGTGTAGGCTAAATAACTTGGTCACCCCCACGGAAAATATGAGCCGCACCTACACAAACGATTGTTGCAAAAGATGAAGCAATTATATCTAAAAATGGAGACTCCGGTCCAAACCATCAAAATCCCAACGACCAAACAGCTAACGTAAAGAAAGATAGACCAACGGTGTTAAAGGTCGGGTGTGAACGCAATTTAATCTCTCCGTCGCATTAACAATTCGCAAGAAAAAACTGTAATTCTCTTGATCTGGTTACGCAAAAAAAGAGACGTCGCGTCGGCTGCATTTTATGACTGTCTGGCCGTGTAGGCTAAATAATTTGGTCACCCCACGAGGAAATTATGAGCTGCACCTACGGACGATTGCAAAAGATGAAGCAATTCTGTCTAAAAAATTGCAACTCCAGACGCCGCTGCTTATTTAAGACAATAAAAGAAATGCGGACGCATCGCGAATATTGCGACGGTTCATGGCCTATATATTTTAAAAAGAATGCAAAACATTGTCTCTGTCTCATACCGTGAGACCATTTGCGTTCTAAGAATCAAATTAAATTTTGCCACGGAAAATTATTTTTAATGCAATAGAAGCAGACGAAATAGGTGCGGCATGAACCGTTTCCCACCCACACACACACAGTTTCTTAATATTGCGCCACCAATGACAAATACGATTTTAAATTCGATGTACAGAGTGTCTTCTGAAAAGCGCTTTACCAAAGCCAAAACAATATTAAATATTAAACACTGACCAAAATATGAAAAAAGAAAAGTGAAGAGGAAGACTAAATATGGTACGTCCCACTTTAACTAAGAGTTATTTATTATTGCATCATCAATATGTATTTTATTTGTTAATGGTTTTTCGGAAACCAGCCGTGATCGAGGAGATTTCTTCTTATTAGTTATTATTAAAAGTATAAAACAAAATAAACTAAATAATAATAATTTGTGACGAAAAATTAAAAAAAAAAAAATTTGAAAATTTGTAGTTCTGTGTTATTAACGCGAACAATCTAGAAATAAATTGAAATTTTAATTTTCGGAGAATGAAAAGTGGGATTTGTGCACCATAATGAAGAAGAAAAGAAAAATACAATTAAATAATAAAAGCGCTTTTGTCAGTCATTGAAAACGAATTAACAAATAAAACAGGAGTAATTTTTATTGCTCACCAAAACCATGCAAATGAATTCAGAGAAAGATGCGGCGGACCTTACAACGCTGAGCACTGATCACATACACTCGGTCAATTCTTCTGAGAGACTGACTGACGTATGCTTGATCATACACACCCCAAGGCAGTTCTTCTGAGAGTCTGACGACATAGCTAAACGCTAGCTCGGTGTTGTCGTCATGAAATCCAGGCCGTATTCCACGGATTTAATTAAATTAGAATCTAACAATTAACATAAAGTTGGAATTAAAAAATTAAAACATGAAAGAGAGAGGGAAGGATCAACAAAAATCAATTCGCTTCTACGTTAGACGCTGAATTTTTATGCAACAAAGATTCTGTTTTATTTAAACTCACCCAACCTCGCCGATCGTGGACGCTTCTTTAGTACACTTTATTTAAATTAAATTAAATGAGGAAAATTGACTGATTGAAAAAAAATTAGTTAGGATTTCGTAAACTCCACGACCAGGAAGATTGAGACGCGCGTCAAACAGACTGAATTACATTCGGAACTGAAGACGCGCTTTACTAGATGACAGGAGTTCGTGCACCGCGGCAAGTGTCTTGTCGAACTCTCCTCTGATCAAAAAAATTAAATTTTTAAATGAATCCGAATGGACCTACTTTCCAGTCTACGTGCGCCCTGCATTAGGCGTCGGTTTTGAAAAATCCTGATGTCTCATTCTATTTTACCGGCAGCGGTTATTAGGTAACCGATGTGCGAACGTAGGCCAGGGTTTGCTTATAAGAATCAGGGGCCCTTACATAATTATTATTTCTTCTGTTACACTATGGCCTATGACTTATCGGTGATCCAACGACATTTTGCCTCTTGCAAAGCATTGCGTAATGCTTCTCTTTTTTTTTGGATAACATACATAACATAACATTGCAAGCTGACTAATGCTTTCGTTACATAACGCCGCACGGTTCTGATCTTTTCCATTTTTAGATTTCTTCAGGCTTGCCAATTCACGAATTGGCAGGTACGGAAAAGTGCTCCGCACCTGGCTCGGCAACAAACCGGAAGTTCACTTCCTTGCGCCGGAATACGTGGAGGTAATCAATCCGGTGTGCGAAAAACTTTTTTTGCTTCCTTCAGTCTCCTCTGATTCCAGCGCATCCTGAATAACTCCGTCCAAATAAACAAGAGCTTCATCTACGATTCGCTGCGCCCTTGGCTGGGAGAAGGTCTGCTCACGACCACAGGTTTGTTTATCTCTTTTTCTGTTTTTGTTTTGGTTTTTTTTTTAAATTAATTAGATGCATTAATGAAGGCGAACGATGGCACCAACACAGGAAACTGATCACCCCGACCTTCCACTTCAAGATTTTGGATTCGTTCGTGGAGGTGTTCAACGAGAAAGCTCAGCTGCTGACTCAACAGTTGCAAGCCAAAACCAACGTTTTAAGGGTTTTCAATATATACCCGATGATCACTAATTGCGCTTTGGATATCATTTGCGGCAAGTATTTTTTTTTTTTTTGGCAAGAAACACCGCCGAACTCGCCCTTACCCTTTTTGACCTTACAGAAACCGCCATGGGCGTGCAGATGAACGCAATGTCCGGGGAAAACAACGAGTACGTCCAGGCCGTCCACGGGTAAGTACTTGACCAAGACCATTTAAGCCCTTTTGAGCCAATTTGATGATGCGAATAGAATCAGCGAGTTGATACTGCGACGGATGTTGAAGCCATGGCTGCATTCCGATTTGATATTCTACAACACGAGCTACGGAAGAAGGTACAACAAGCATCTATCCGTGCTGCACGATTTTACGCGGAAGGTATGTGTGTAAATCAACAGTGACGTCGTGAGAGAGGGAGGATGATGACAGGGATGAAATTCCCCGGGCCTCTAGAATTCATAGGCACCGTCGTCGTCCTCCGATAATTTAGGGCCCCTACTCAGTTCTAATTAACTCAGTCCTGAACTGTACTACTGTTACATTTGCTTTACTTTCACTCATAATAGTTCATCTTCTATCCTGCGAAGCCGACGCCATCTTAATGCCCAGTGGAACTTTAGTTTGCGCGTGCTCGAATCGTCCAGTACTTGGACAAACAGCCAAAGAGTGCGGTAGTATTTCGTTTCGTGTTGATAATTTGAGTTTTGAGACTTTATTTGTCCCTGAGGACATAATTCGGCTTTGCAGACCAAATAATTTCTCTCTCTGTCTTTCTTCATTGGAATCCGTCGCTAGAGGTTGCACCACGTAGATGCGCAGCGGTGACGTCAGCTGACGCGTAAGGAGGGCAGGGCATGGTACCGATTCAGCGTCGCCAACTGTTTGTGAACGTCGGAATCCAGCTAAGTCAACTACACTAGTTGACGTTTTCTTTTTCTTTTTTTATCCTTCTTTTCTCTCTTTTACCACATCGCCAGTTATTTCATGCGTACATTTATCTCGGAGTTGTGTAACATTTATAGCGAGGTTGTGTAATTTATTGCCGCCGAAGAAAGTTCATGCATTCATTTACAGCGGGGTTGTATAATTTATTGCTGAAGAAAGCTCATGCGTACATTTAAATACATCAGGGTTGTGTAATTTATCATCGAAAAAAAGATGACGTCATGGCAATAGCCTAGTTTATGTTAACCGAAGCCAGTTTTTACCGTCGTCGCGAATTTATAGATTCAGCCGGCTTTTGCCTGCACAATAATTCGATGGCCATCCGAATGTTTTGCGGCGCTACATGATTTTTTTCTTTCGCGAGCGGATCCGATTTTGCCCGCGCATTAATCGGCCGAGGTACAGTTGCTTGATTGTTGGTGTGAGCCTCTATGACCCTCAATCTATCTAAGCCTTCAACTACCAGGGAAACCCCGATAACATTGTCCCGCACGACCAATAAAAGTGTTATGTGTCTAGCGATATTCCGTTGTTGTATAATTTACTGCTGAAGAAAGCTCATGCGTGCATTTATGTCGGGGTTGTGTAATTTATCATCGAAGAGAAGACCACGTCACAGCATTAACCTAGTTTATGTTAACCGAAGCCGGTTTTTACCGTCGTCGCGAATTTGTAGATTCAGCCGGCAGTGCGTGGCTTTTGCCCTGCACAATAATTCGATAGCCATCCGAATGTTTTGCGGCGCTATGATTTTTTTTTTTTTTGGCGCGTCACGATATATCCTTTCTGGCTTTTCCCTGTGGACTAGTTCCAGCAGATGGGGTACCAGAATTTAACACAGGGTGGCGCTGTATGTATGTATCCCGACCGATTGCGTTAGTCAGGGTCTGACCCCCGTCATGGGATTCGTCAATGCGTTGGTTTATCTCCCCAAGGGTGGGTATCAATTGTTGCTGCGGATTTTAGATATAACTTGGCCCTGGGGAATTTGTTTCCTCTTGCCTCTGAATTGCGCCTTATTAATTGACGTCCTGCACCCAAAGTACAGCGTGACAGTCTTGAGAGTATTTAGCAGCACAGTTCCGAACTGACTTATTTAGAACTGGGCAGGAACAAACAATATACAATATACAATAAGTTCAGGAAGAAGTTTTAAATAATTAATTGCGCTTAGGTGATCGCAGAGAAGAAAGCCTCTTACAAGAAGGTCGCGCGTGAAAACCACCAGGCTGAAGACGACGTGCTGGGAAGGAAGAAACGCCGGGCGCTCCTGGATCTCTTGATTGACGCGGCGGAAGGCGGCGCGGAGCTCACTGACACTGACATTCGCGAAGAAGTAGACACCTTTATGTTCGCGGTAAGCAAAGCTTTGTTAATATTCGGAGGAAAATAATTCAAGTTTGGAATAATAAAAAAAAAATTGTCGATGGTCCGCGACGTACGCCATTCCGGTTAGAGAAGTTCCGGCAAAGACACAGACACGTGAATGAACCGGTTCGTTGCATTCAGAATTTCCGAATTTTGGAAAGATGGCAACACTTGTGATTATTTGGCATAAAAGAAATAAATCCCAACGGCAAACGGAACTAGGTTAAAAGGTTTCACCCGGGAGATCTACTTGTATACGCTCCCGCACTATTTAAGCGCTTTCTCCCATTCGGATTCGTAATAAGCTTGGGCTGTTGGATGTTGCATTTGCAATCAATGCAAAAAACATCCTTAATTGAGCGCAAAAATTAGGAGTAATATTGCAACTTTCGCTCTGATTTCTCGTGCCAGTTTCTCATACTGACGACTTTCTACGTGTTTTAATGCGTTACAATTAGGGATGCATGCGATGCTTTGATACTTTTATAAGAATTGATATTTTTCGGGTATCGAATGGCATCGTTACATCGATAGCTTCGTTTCGATACTTTTGATTTACCGATACTCACATTTGAGAATCGGAAAATATCGCAATCGCCAAATTAATGACGAAAGCTCAAATCTACGATAAGAAAATAATAATCTCGCCTTCTCGCTTCAATCACTCAACCTGTTACGGTTTGGAAACCGCTTTCAAAAGTCATCCTGTATATTTTTAAACTTTCCTCGCAAAGAAACATAGTTATCGTGTGAACGACGAGCGCCGTGGTTGCTCTCTTGCTTCTATTATTTATTTATCATCATTTACGTCGCACAATGATTTTTGCAACACAGAATTGCGTCCCGCGCCTCGACCTAATTTTGTGGTGCAAGTCGCAGACTTTCGTGCATCTCAAAACGCAATGCAATGCAGTTTCGCCATTATAATTGTCCTTAAGTTAAACTTTCAGTTTGTACCTACTTTTAGCCTTGATTGGATAATCTCTTGCACGCGTCCGTAACTGCATTTCACCGTATTTCATGGGAATTAAATCGAATGTTTATTCTAACCGTCGAGGCTGGTCGTAAAACTCTGCGACGCCGTGGTTCCTTGCGATTTACGTTTCTCTGTCCGCTTGTTATTTCCACGGAAATGCAAATTACGTTCACACTTGACAGTTGACGTCATTGGTTACTACTGACATAATCATATATAGGTACAACACGGTTGTCTTTTGTTTAGTACATGTTGGTTTTGATACGTCGAAGCCCTTCTTTTCATAGTTACGCGCGCAGCCAAGTTTGGCTTTATTAATTTGTGGCGTGCATTCAGTCGTCGTTGTAATATGACATTTTTTAATGACTTTACATTTTTCCTTCTTAAATTGATAATGTAAGTGATTTTATTGATTCTTGTTAAAGCACAACGATTCGATATTTCAAAGTATCGATGGTTTTCTGCCAAGTATCGAACTATTAAAAAAAAAAAAACAATTTGAAACAAAGTATCGATACTTTGTTTAAGATTTGTTTTCGCATGATAATAAATTAATTATACCCAGTGACCCCCTATTTGAAAGATCGATCTGTGAAACTCAACGTACACAAACCAACCACCTTCTCTTTCTCAACTGGGATACCCCAGAGATCCGTTCGGGGGTCCTTTGCTCTTTACCATTTTTTTTTATAAACGACATTATTCATTTCGACGTTTGTTGTACCTACTTCAAAAATCTAAAGTTTATGATGAAAAAAAAAACATCTTTGGAATGTTATGAATACAGAACGGAATTATATATTTTGTTCGGGTTTATTTCGAACGAGCCGGCAAAGAGAATGTGTGCATTCACACGTCGCTGCAGTGTTACACGTTTGCCGCCTCGTTTGTATTTAATCAAACAAAATATATAATTCCGTTCCCTAGTTATGAATGACTTTTTTACTTGTTTGCAATTTTTTTTTAGGGCCATGATACCACGACGGCCGGAATCTGCTGGAGCCTGTTCTTGCTCGGAAATAACCCGGAAATTCAGGTAAATACGCTCAAGGTCACCTAATTAATTTTAACACGACGCGTTTAAGGACGAAGTCCATCAAGAAATCGAGAGCGTCTTACAAGGCCAGGACAGACCCCTAACGGTCAACGACCTGGGGGAACTCAAGCTATTGGAAAGGTGCATCAAGGAGGCCCTGCGGTTGTACCCGAGCGTCCCGGTCATAGCCAGATTGCTGTCTGAAGACGTGCAAATAGGTCTGCTCGCTTCTTTGACTGTACTCCGTTTTCTTTTTCTTTTTCTTTTTTTTTTAATTTCGGAGGAGCACTTTTTTGAAATTTTGGCGGTGAAAGCGAGCTTTGACATTGGCGAAACGAGCGTTGCCATTGTCATTGGTCAAACAAGTTTTGTCTTTGGTCTAACGAGCTCTGTCGTAGGTCAACGAGCTTTGTTGTCATTGGTCAAACGAGCGTTTCATTGTCATTGGTCAAACAAGTTTCGCATTTGGTCAAACGAGCTTCGTCATAGGTCAACGAGCTTTGTTGTCATTGGCCAAACGAGCGTTTCTTTATCATTGGTCAAACAAGTTTCGCCTTTGGTCAAACGAGCTTCGTCATAGGTCACCGAGCTTTATTGTCATTGGTCAAACGAGCGTTTCATTGTCATTGGTCAAAGAAGTTTTGCCTTTGGTCTAACGAGCTCTGCCATAGGTCAACGAGCTTTGTTGTCATTGGTCAAACGAGCGTTGCCATTGTCATTGGTCTTAAATAAGTTTTGCCTTTGGTCAGACGAGTTCTGTCATAGGTCAACGAGCTTTGTTGTCATTGGTCAAATGAGCGTTGCCATTGTCATTGGTCTTAAATAAGTTTTGCCTTTGGTCTAACGAGCTCTGTCATAGCTCAACGAGCTTTATTGTCATTGGCCAAACGAGTTTTGTCACTGGTCAGTTCCGGCGAGGTGACCAATGACAATGACAATGAGTTCGATTCTGACGGCCCAAAATTTCAAAATACGCTTCCGAATTAAAAAAGAGGGTATTTTAAAATATTTTGAGTGCATTTTAGATAACTACACGATCCCTGCGGGGTGCACGGTGAACATCCTTATATTCTTGCTTCACCGCGACGAGCAGATTTTTCCAGATCCGGAACGTTTCAACCCGGACAGGTTCCTTCCGGAGAACATGGTGGACAGGCATCCGTACGCCTACATACCCTTCAGTGCCGGACCGAGGAACTGCATAGGTATGACTAGAGTGAGGAAGCGCCCCCCTCAAAAAGTTCATTTGGTTTCACGCGCAGGTCAAAAATTCGCGATGTACGAGGAGAAGACCCTTCTGGCGCACGTCCTGAGGAAATTCAAGGTGTGGACCGTCGAAAACCAGAAGACGATCCGTCCGATAATGGACCTCGTCCTGAGGCCCCTGAACGGTTTGCAAGTCGTCTTAGACCCGCGCGACCATAAATCAAAATGAAATTGTACGCTTACGTTGATTAAATTGGCAAAAAAAAAAATTGTTGTTCTCAAATAAATATCCGGGCGCGTTCTTGGCCTTTTTGATGTTGTTTAAATCAAAAGTTTGCGTAACCCAATTAAAGCTGACATAATCCTGCTTATCACGGTGAAGAGTTTTATTTAAAAAGGTCAAGGTCACGCAAGTGGTTTGGGGTAATCACGGGCAAGATGCTGCTTCTAGTATTCGCTTTCCTGGTGATCGCGTACTTTTACTGGAAGCTTCGCAGACTGTATAACTTCTGGGCGGATGTGGGAACCAAGCAGAGAAAGCAGGCGTATTTCGCCGGCGACTTTGCGGGAATATTATTGGGGAAAGAGTCGATGTCCGACGCCCTAAAGGGCCTGTGCGATGAATTTCCCGAAGAAAGGTAAGAAGTTGTTTCGAAGAAGAAGAAGAAGAAGGGTAAGGCTTAAACAGCTGCTGGTGTTAGATACGTGGGGTTCTACTAGCTCATGCTACCCACCCTAATGCTGAGGGATCCGGAGCTGATCAAGAAGATCACCATAAAGGATTTCGACCACTTCGTCGATCACAGGCAGTTCGTTCCGGAAGGCCTCGACCCCTTATGGAACGACAACCTCTCCGCTCTGAATGGTCCAGTATAAAACGATACCGCACCTTTAAACAACCGGCAGTTGGTTTCGTTCCAGGTAATAAATGGCGTCGCATGAGGGTTGTTTTGACCCCCAGCTTCACCACCAGCAAGATGAAGATGTTGCACCAGCTCGTTTGCGAATGCGCCCTCAACTTCACCAAGCACTTCTTCGGGGGGAAGGGGAACGACGTGGTCACCTTGAATTTCAAGGACGTCAGCACCAGGTTCACCTGCGACATGATCGCTTCGATCGTCTTCTGCGTCAAGTGCGATTCGCTCAAGGAACGAAAGAACGAGTTCTATTAAAGAGCGATGGCGGCAACTGAATAGAGCGTTTAAATCCGCTGCGTGAATTTGTGCTTTTGTTTAAGTAAATTTATATTACTAAATTTAGTGCTTCCTGTCAAAAACACCCAGACTGTGTTCAAGTACTGTGCGAGATAAAAACTCTGGTTTTCTGCTGAGTTTGTTGAGTTTTTGCACCCACAAAACAAAATGACCCTAACGCGTGCCGATAAAGGTGAGCTGTGTGAATTTATCAAAGAAACATTAACTACGTTACTGAATGATAAATCTGTACTATCAACTTTAATCGAGAATATTTCACAACGAATTGACGCTAAACTGGAGGAAACTATTGCTCTCAAGACCGTCGAAATTCAAAATCTGCGTGCTGAGAACGAGGAGTTACGCAATAAAATAGACGACCTGGAGCAGTACTCGAGACGTAATAGTATCAGAATCCACGGAATACCAGAAGTACAGCAAGAAAACGTGCATGATGTTATTAATAATGTATTCAAAATAATGAATGTTACTCTACCAGGTGATTGCATCGACAGGGCTCACCGTATTGGGAAAAACGCGAATTATGTAACCGGGGGTGCCCCCAGGAAGTCAAGGCAAATAATTGTAAAATTCGTTTCTTACCAAACGAAAAGTACAGTTTTGCAAAATAAGAAACGGTTAAAAGGCAGCGGTATTTTTGTAACTGAGGATTTGACACATAGAAGATCAGTAGTCTACTCGGCAGTCAAAGCTAAATTCGGTTTTAAAAATTGCTGGTCATATGATGGCAGAATCTACTGCGTATGTAATGGTAAAAGAACCGAGATTACCTCCTTGGAAGCTCTAGATGCATGTACGAAGAGTTAACGCAGCGGCCTTGAACATCGAGCCAATAGTTCTTTTCTTTTGAAATCGGTAACCTTTTTTTCTTTTTCATTGATTAATTTATTTCAAATTTACTTGTACTACATTAGTTTCAATTGTATCGGATTTTAATTGTATGATTTTTTCTGTATTGTGTTTAACGTTGCCTGGATGGTTTTTGAACATTCGAATACCTAAATTTTTCACAATAATTTTAGTTCTTTTCATAACTATAAATAATGCTTTCAGTGGCACACATTAATGCCAGATCGTTAGTGAGGAATTTTGGTTTGCTGAAACATTACTTATTAGAACACAATTATGATGTGATTGGTATATCTGAAACTTGGTTAACGCCAGAAGTTGAAGATTCTTTAGTCTCTATCAAAGGCTATTGCTTAGTCAGGTGTGACAGAACTGATGGCAGACGAGGTGGCGGTGTTTGTCTTTATATTAAAAATAAGTATATATTCAATTTAGCACTTTCTGAATGCACTTTATTCATTGAACATTTATGGATTAATTTAAATATATCGAACATTAACTTAATAATTGGTGTCATTTATAGACCACCCAATACAAACATTGTTAATTCCTTGAATGTCATTGAAGATGCTTTGAGCAATTACATCGTTTCTTTTGATGATATTATTTGCATCGGTGATTTCAATATAAATCTTTTAGACGATACTAGCACTTCAACTCAACACTTAAATAACTTAATTGACTCTTTAGGTTTAACCCAGGTCATTAAAGAACCTACTCGAATTAATAATTCTAATTCTACTTTAATTGATTTATTAATAACGACTATTAACGAAAATAATATAACTTCCGACGTATGCGATACGGGCGAATTTTTAATTTACGCTTACTTCAAACTTATTTCTACTTCTAATGATGCCATCACACGTACCTACAGAAATTTCAAAAATTTTGATCTGAATAACTTTATCATCGACTTGCGCTCTTTTCCATGGGATTCTATCTATGATTTTGACAATATCAATGTTATAATAGGCTATTTTAATTACAATATTACAATTCTTTTTGATACTCATGCTCCCTTCAAAACAAGCACGTTCCGCAAATCTCCTGCACCGTGGCTCACGGACAATATCAGGCTTTTAATATCGCTTCGAGATTCGCAACTCAAGAAAGCTAAACGTACTGGTGCTAAACATCATTTTGATTATTATAAACTGTTACGACATTTTACGACATCCGCCATTCGGAGAGAGAAAAAAGCCTATATTGAATTTAGTCACCGTAACAATTCGCCTAGTAGATTTTGGAAAGACCTTGAATACTTATGCATTTTCAGGAAAAATAATAAAATTGACATACCAGCTCATTTAAGTAATGTAAATGAAATTAATTTTCACTTTCTAAATGTGTCAATTCTAAATCCTAAGGCAGATTTAATTACATATTATATGCACAATAGAATCGTTGATTCTGAGAATCTATTTTCATTTCGTGCTGCTACTGAGGATGAAGTGCTTAATCATTTACAGCATATGAAGAGCAAGTCGAGTGGCTCAGACAACATTAGCCTTCGAATGTTAAATCTTTGTTGTCCACAGTTGATTGTACATATTACTTACATTATTAATTTTTGCCTGTTGCACGGGGAATTTCCGGAATGTTGGAAGGACGCCCTGGTGTTGCCTCTCCCGAAAACGAGTAAGCCTAATGATTTTAAAGACCTGAGACCTATCAGTCTACTGCCAGTTTTATCAAAGCTGGTAGAGAAATGTGCTGAAGGTCAGATTCGCTCACATTTATCCAAATTTAATATTTTACCCACTTTTCAGTCAGGCTTCAGGAGTGGTTATAGCTGTGCTGCTGCATTAACACTGATCATGGATGAAATCCTTACTGCTATCGATAATGATAAGGTTACTGTGCTAGTACTCCTTGATTTTTCGAGAGCGTTCGATACTATAAATCATAATCTTTTACTTTCTATATTGCATTACATTGGCTTCAGCGCTGTTTCTATACTCTTTTTTACAAACTACTTATGCAATAGAAGCCAAAAAGTTACTCTTAACGGTTATGTATCTGAGGCTCTCGAGCTCAAATCGGGAGTTGCACAAGGAAGCATTCTAGGTCCCTTACTGTACTGTATTTATACAAGCTTTGTTTTTAACCAAATAAATTACTGTAAATGTCATTTATATGCTGACGATACACAGCTATATTACTCCTTTGATCGTAAAGATATCGTTGCTGGTGTGAGTCAGATTAATCAAGATTTGAATAACTTATGTATTTCCGCTTCTGATCATGGTTTATCTATTAATCCAAATAAATCGTGTATATTAATTTTTGGGAGGAATAAATCCAGGATGGCTGCTTTGAATTTTATCAAAATTCATATTAATAATCAACTTTTGCCAGTTACAGATTGTGCTAGAAATTTGGGTCTTTTCATTGATGTAAAACTTCGTTTTAAAAATCATATAAGCAAACTTGTGCAGAAAGCATTTGGCAAGCTAAAAATGCTCTACGGTAACAAGGAAATACTTAATAAAAAAATGCGGGATAAATTGTGTAACACATTGGTCTTATCGCAGTTTAACTACTGTGATGTCGTCTACGGCCCATGTTTAGACAATACGGATGTCCGAAGAATTCAGCGCGTGCAAAATGCATGTCTTCGTTTCACATGTGGGCTGCGACACAGAGATCACATTTCTCATGTATTTCAGAGAGAAAAATGTTTAAACATGAGCCAGAGACGTACACTGCATTGCGCTGTATTTTTTCGGAAAATTATTTTCACAAAAAAGCCTGGTTACCTGTATAGCAGACTAACTTATAGAACAGACGTCCACAATGTCAATGTTAGAAGCAAGGGTCTCCTAACACCGCCAGCTCATTGCACTTCCATGTTTCATAGGTCTTTTTCATATAATATTGTTCAATATTACAACAACACACCAGAAATACTGAAATCTTTAACGATTCTATCATTTAAACGTCATATGAAAGCCTTTTTGTTAGGTAATCAGTGACCAAATTGTCCTCACTGACAATTTAGTATATTTGTCATCGTTATTTTTCCGGGCAGCTGGAGATTATTATTATTTTTAGTTTCGATATTAGAAGGGTATTTTTTTACTTACTTACAGATTATATTTAAAGCCGCCTGAACTAAATGTAATTAACTACTATTTTTTTTTCATTTAACCAAGGGTTCCGAAGGCAGAGCAGCATATTTCTTTGGAAATTGCTGATTCGGAATTCTTTGGTCACCATTTATTAAAATGATTTACTTTGTTTTTTTATTACATTATGAATTTGTGACCAATAAAGATTATTATTATTATTATTATTATTATTATATGCGAATCATGGAGACGACCAGCGTCTTCAAGGGCTTCTGGAGGACGATCAGGTTCTTCATCCTGACCACGGCACCAGAATTTGCGAAGGTAAGTGCCAACCAGAACCGTTATGACCGAAAATGACGCGATACACAATACGTGTATGTTTCAGCTTCTGCGCCTCTCGCTTTTTAATGTGGAATTGAAGAATTTCTTCTCGCGCATCGTCAAGGAGAACATCAGGTTGCGCAAGGAGCAACCGGTGGCTCGTCAGGATATGTTAAACGTGCTTCTGGAGACGAGGAAGGGTAGGTCGAAGACGGGAGAGAACGAAGATCTTGCAGAGACCGGCTTCGCAACGAGCAAGGAGTCGTCGACGGCGGCGGCGGCGACGGCGACGGTTACTCCTGCCAATCAAAAAAATGTGATGATAACCGACGACGAAATAGCGGCGCAAACCATGATCTTCCTTTTCGGGGGCGTCGACACAATCGCCACCCTAATTTCCTTCATGTCCTACGAACTTGCCCTGAACACCGACGTGCAAACCAAATTGCGCGAGGAAATCGACGACGCCCTAAGGATCTTCGGGGAAGACTTGCAGTACGACGTGATAACCAAACTGAAATACATGGACATGGTCATGTCAGGTGAGTAGATCATGGTCATTAATTTGCCCCCATCCCCCTCAATGCCATCTCCAAACGCAATCCAGAAACCATGCGGAAATGGCCGTTGACCCCCGTCTTAGAGAGGACCTGCGTCAAACCCTACACCATACCACCGGAGACCCCCGGCGAGACACCCGTGCACCTACAAAAGGGGGATGTCATCACCGTTCCCATCCACGGTTTACACCGTGATCCGAAATACTTCGAGCGCCCCGAGGAGTTCGACCCCGAGAGGTTCAACGACGAAAACAAAAACAAAATCAACCCTTTCGTCTACGTTCCTTTCGGAACCGGGCCGAGGAACTGCATCGGCGCCAGATTTTCGCTGCTCGCGGCGAAAGTCTTCTTCTTCCATTTATTATCCAAATTCGAGCTGGTGGCCGTCGAGAAAATTGCGGTGCCCCTGAAGTTAAGAAAAGTTTTCGTTCACGATAGACGTGGAGAAAGGATTTTGGATCGGACTGAAGCACAGGAGGTCGCTGTGAACAAAAATGAAAAAAAAAAAAAAAAGAAAATTCGAAATCATCTAGGGAAAGTAACACAGGCATACTTTGTAACCATTATAAATCGAAAATCACTGCGCGTCATTGGTTACCGAAGCGAAAACCGACGAACAATGCGTAACTCTATCCTTTTCTTATTCACCATGGAAACGGAAACAATACTGAAATATTGGTCGGTTCTTGCTTCGGTAACCAATGACGCGCTTCGTGATTTTGATTCATCCAGTTGATTTAAAAATAAAAATTAAAAAATGCGAAAGTTAACTCGTCGCCATGTTTTGAAAGTCGCAAGGTGCCCCTCAAAACCCCTTCCTGGGTCCACTTCTTTCTTTCATTGGAATTTATGTTAAGGACCATTTAAAGCCGGTGATCACATGACATAATATGAAAAAGCAGTTTTTTTTTCTTTTTTTGGACAACAATCGTTGCCAAACTATTTCGGGTTAATGTTCGGGGTCTTTGGATTCCTTTTAATTTTCTTTTTTTTTGTAAAGATCGAGATAACTGAGGTCGCCGGAAATTAATTTCGAAGGAGAGATATGAACACGAAGTCTTCTTTAACGCCTTCATTGATGGGTACTCTCTTGGTTCCCCTTCGCGATTCCGTTCCTTTCTCTAAGAAAAATCGTATAGGAGCTCCTTCTGACTCCATATTTTTTTATTGCCAATGCAGTTGAAGAAGCATTATCTTTTTTTCCTAGTAATTAATTGCTATCAAATGCGACTCTCAAGGTCGTTTAGGAAAAAAAATGGAATCGGAAGGCAAGTTTAGGAACGCGATACAAAAATTATTCGAATTTGGCGCCGAAACGTCGTCGCCGTGACAATCGCGACTGCTTTCAAATTTTCCGTTTCGCTTTAGGACCGCCACCGATTTCCTAATAGTTAATACTCCTAATTAGTTATTATACGAAAGAAGAAAGAAAGAAAATAAATCTCTTAAACCACGGTCTCCTTTACTATTTTAGTTTAAGAAAGAAAGAAAGAAAATGCAAAATAAATCTGAAATCGTGACGAAAAGAAAGGACGTACGTTCAAATTCGGCGGCAAAACACGGTTGCCATGACGACCGCAAGCGTTTCCAAATTTTTCGTTCCGCTGACACTTTGACTAATTAATTGACATCAATTAAGATGGTAGAGATCACCTAGAAAGAAGGAAAACTCCGAAAAACGAATTCAAAATTGTAAAGGAAATCAAATTTGGCGGTAAAATACGGTTGTCTTGGCAACCTCGAATACTTTCCAAATTTTAAAAGTGTCCAATGACACTGGAGGACAGTGTCGATTTTTCATCCGTGGACTGAAACACTCCTTTAGACAAAGAACACTGGAAAATTTCTTTTTTTTTTAAATTTTGGTAAGCGAGGCTTTATGAGAACTTGAAGTTTAATGAGTTGGCAGCACTGCGCCCAGTTGGAGTCAAGAGCAGGGTTGCCAGATAATGACCGTCTATGTTACTACTTTTTCGGCCGGAGGATCCCCGTTTCTTTACTTTTTCATTCTTTTTTTTTTTTCTATTCATTATTTTGTTTTCTTTACCACGTTTTCTTGCATTTGTCTTCTTTTAATCGAACTGGTTTTCACATTTTATTTTGCCTCCTCTTTACAGTTCTCTTTTGTTTCCTGCGAGTTTGTCTTTATTTGCTATAACTGTCCTCGATTTTAATTTTTTTTTTTTGCTTATCGTAATATCCTCGTACTTTGGCTTTTTAAATTCATTTTATGCTGTCGTATTTCTCTTTTGTTTTTTTTACCAAATTGATTTTTCTCGTTTTTGCGATTGCCGCTCTTTTGCAGTTGTCTTTTGTTCTTTACTAGATTTTTTTTCTTAACTTTTCGTCGGGACATTCATTTGGTTTAGCAGGCTTTTTGAGAACTTGAAGTTTAATGAGTTGGCAGCACTGCGACCAGTTGGAGTCAAGAGCAGGGTTGCCAGATAATGACCGTCTATGTTACTACTTCTCGGCCGAAGGATCCCCCCCCGTTTTTTCACTTTTTCATTCTTTTTTTTTTTCTATTCATTATTTTGTTTTCTTTACCACGTCTTCTTGCATTTTTCTTCTTTTAATCGAACTGATTTTCACATTTTATTTTGCCTCCTCTTTACAGTTCTCTTTTGTTTCCTGCGAGTTTGTTTTTATTTGCTATAACTTTCCTCGATTTTAATTTTTTTTTTGCTTATCGTAATATCCTCGTACTTTGGTTTTTAAATTCATTTTATGCTGCCGTATTTCTCTTTTGTTTATTTTTACCAAATTGATTTTTCTCGTTTTTTCGATTGCCGCTCTTTTGCAGTTGTCTTTTGTTCTTTACTAGATTTTTTCTTAACTTTTCGTCGGGAGATTCATTTGGTTTAGCAGACGTTTTGAGAACTTGCAGTTTAATGAGTTGGCAGCACTGCGCCCAGTTGGAGTCAAGAGCAGCGTTGCCAGATAATGACCGTCTATGTTACTACTTTTTCGACCGGAGGATCCCCGTTTCTTCACTTTTCTTTTTTTTTTCTTTTGTTCTTTATGCTTTCTGTTTTGTGTTTTTCTTTTGCCTTTCTTATAGATTCGATTTTTTGTGCTTTATTAACGCTTGTTTCCAGGTTTTTCTTTTCTTTTGTTTTACGTCTCAGTTGTGATCTTTTCTTTTTGTTTTACGCACCGTGTTTCGTTTCTTTTTTTTTTTTTAATCGTATTAATGACTTCTTTTTAATTTTAATTTGACGGAATTTCAAGCTCCATCTGGGGGATTAATGGTGTGGTAGTTGGCAACACTGGTCGCGAATAAAACTCTGAATAAAGTTTCAGGACAAATTCCATTTGAAAATAAGTAATTTTAATTTAACCACACCGATAAAGATTTAACAAAATAAACGATAGTTTCTTTTAATCGAGTGCGTAAGGATCTGCAGGTGGCAACATTTTTTTTAAAAAAAGGCCTTCCTAGAAAAATGTAGGCAGGAGTGATCTTTCTTCATACTGTGATGATTCATCGAGATTTCCGAAAGCTACATACGTCAGAACTTGGCGCGACAGGATCTAGAAGCTTCAAGGATCGTCTGTCTATTTCCGCGACGAATTTTCCAGACTGTTTCGATAGACACACGGACGCCGGACGGCATGGCATATAGCTTTCGCACAGCCGAACAATCTTGCAAACCAGCCCAGCATATTTAAACAGTCGTCCGGAAAGTCCGAGAACAGTTCACACTGAAGTTGAAAGCTACATACATCAGAATCTGGCGCGACAGGATCTAGAAGCTTCAAGGAGCATCTGTCTATTTCCGCGACGAATTTTCCAGGCTGTTTCGATAGACAGACGGACGCCGGATGGCATGGCATGTAGCTTTCGCGCGGCCGAACAATCTTGTAAACCAGCCCAGCATATTTAAACAGTCGGCCGGGGAGTCCGAGAACAGTTCGCACTGAAGTTGAAAGCTACATACATCAGAACCTGGCGCGACAGGATCCAGAAGCTTCAAGGAGCGTCTCTCTATTTCCGCGACGAATTTTCCAGGCTGTTTCGATAGACAGACGGACGCCGGACGGCATGGCATATAGCCTTCGCACAGCATATTTAAACAGTCGTCCGGAAAGTCCGAGAACAGTTCGCACTGAAGTTAACAACCGATCGCTCGACTTACGTTTAAAAAATTAAACCATTATGCTGCGTTAAATAAATTAGCGTAACGATTTAAATAAATTAGTGTAACGTTTCAAATAAATTAGTTTGTTGGTTATACGGAGAATTTTAATTTTGTTTTTCAAGTAAGTTTAACTAACCCTAAATTCGTAACAACAGTATTAACGAAAGAATAGTTTTGACATATTGATATTTTTTTTTGTGGTTCAAACGCCATCAAGTTCGTGTTGTTGTCTTTTTTCCCTTAAGTCAGTTTCTTCGGTGTTTCAATCCGATCCAAAACCCTTTTTCGGCGTCCGGCGCGAACGAACACTTTCTTAGCTTCAACGGTACTTGGGTTTCCTTCACGGTCACCAACTCGAATTTGGATAATAAATGGAAGAAGAAGACCTTCGCAACGAGCAGCGCAAATCTAAAGCCTATGCAATTCCTCGGCCCAATTCCAAAAGGAACGTAGGCCGAAGTGATGATGTTGCTTCTGTTTTGGTCGTTGAACCTTTCGGGGTCGAATCGTTCGGGTCGCTCGTAGTATTTGGGGTCGTGGTGCAGACCACTCACGGGAATGTTGATGACATCCCCTTTTTGCACGTGCACGGGTTTCTCGCCGGGGTTTTCCGGCGCTATGGTGTAAGGTTTGACGCAGGTCCTCTCTAGGAAAGCCGCCGGCGGCCATTTCCTCAACGTTTCTGGATTGGGATTGGAGGTGATGAGAGGAGAGAGCAAGAGTTCAAGTTAATTAATTACTCACCTGACACGACCATGTCCATGTACTTCATTTTAGTTACAACGTCGTATTGTAAGTTCTCCCCGAATTTTCTTAAGGCGTCGTCGATTTCCCCGCGCAGTTTGGTTTGCACGTCGGCGGCATTTACGGACAGTTCGTACGCCATGAAGCAAATCAGCACTGAGACCGTATCGAAACCCCCAAAAAAGAAAACCAGACATTGCGCGGCTATGCTTTCGTCTGTTAGTACGAAAGCTTCTTTGCGTGTTTCCGGTTCTACGTCGTTTTCCTCCGCCTTCAAGCCGCCGCCCTTCCTCGTTTCCAGCAGTAAATGCAACATGTCCTGGCGGATTACTTTAAGTTCCTCACGCATTCTGATGCTCTCCTTGACAATGCGCATGAAAAACCGCCTCACTTCCGCATTAAAAAACGATAAACGCAAGAACTGAAACGGAACGCGTCATTAAACCGCTTCAGTTCAGCCAGCGCCTACCAAAAAGATAGGCCGGGTTTGAAAACGGGCCTGTCTTTGGTAGGCTCTGGTTATTACGCTTAGCCTCTGGTTATTACGCTTACCTTGGCAAACCTCGGAGTCGTCGCCAGTAAAATAAATCTCAGCGAGTTCCAGAACCCCCTGAAAATACCGGTCGTCTCCAACCCCCTTAAATAGAACTCGTTCTCTCGATCTTCAAGCGAATCGCACTTGACGTTGAACACGACCGAAGCTATGACGTCAGAAGTGAACCTGGTGCTGACGTCTTTGAAATTCAAAGTGATCACGTCATCCACCTTCTTATTTCCCCCGGAAAAGTGCGCGGCGAAGTTGAGAGCGCATTCACAAACGAGCTGGTGCAACAGCTTCATCTTGCTGGTGGTAAAGCTGGGGCTTAGAGTAGCCCTCATCTCGCGCCATCTGTTGCCTGAAACGAAATCAATTTTGTCATCACAATTATATTGTTTTAGGTATACCATCAGACCCTTCAGAGAGAACAGGTTGTTGCTCCATAAGGGCTCGACGCCCTCCGGAACGAACTGCCTGTGGTCGACGAAGTGGTCGAAATCTCTTATGGTGATTCTTTTGATCAGCTCGGGATCTCGCACCATCAAAGTGGGCAGCAGAAATTGGTAGAACCCTACGTACCTAACGCAAGCGTCGATTAGGTCCTTCCCCCCTCCCCTCCCCGCGGGGAAAAACAAAATTAAAGATGTGTACCTTTCTTTGGGGAATGCATCGTACAAGGCCTTTATTGCGTCGAAAACCGACTCTTTTCCTAGGAGAACCCCGGTGAAGTCGCCTGCAAAATAAACTTGCCTCCTTTGTTTCACCCCCCTGTCCCCCCAGTGGTTATATAATTTGCCGAGTTTCCAAAAAACGTAAGCGGCGACGACCAGGAAACCAAATAAAAGAACCGAAAACATCTTGCTTGTATTCGCTTCGAATATCCGACGTTAACAACGCGGCCCTTATAAATTTATTGCCGTCGTTTATGTTTGTTGAGTTAGATTAGGTCTTATTTAATCAATGTACACGTAAGTACGTACAATCACGCTCAATTAAAACGATAGCGATTGAGAAGATACGGTTGCGACGCATTGTCTCAAATGCTTTCCACTGAGTGTCCATAAGGTTGCGGTTTGCGTGCAGGAACATCGTTTTCGTTGGGCATCATAGTACGACCAAATACAAGACTTGTATCCTCATTATTTTTTTTTTATTATTAAAGGTCACAATAAATCAATTTGTTAAGCCCGTTTAAAATTGAATCACACGCCGCCAATTTTCGTATTAAAATGTTGTTTAAGATATGACCCAGTTGAAATTATATTGCCTGTATTTATTAAATACCCATACAGTGTGTTCAATAAAAAAAGAAATATATCAACAACAACGCAGCAGTCACCGCTGGTTATTCCTATTAACTTCTGGAAGAGTGCTGGGCCCATAACCCGATGAGATAATCTTCAGGATTTTATTTTAGAACTTTTAAAATCATCATCGGTGTTGCCAATGTTTCTCAAAAGAGGTGAGAATGATTAACTTAAATAATTACTAAAATTTTACAAGAAACAAATGCAGACAAATCAAATGTTACTTTCTCATGCGCGTTTTGAATGGACTGGACTGGAGCGTTTTAAAATATCGATATGTGTGTTTTTATTGGTCAAAAATGCAAACAAAGGACGATCAATTCTCCAACAAATGCAAAAGAAAATAATTCAAGATCAAAAGTAAAACAAAAGCAATAATAATAGTATTTACAAGGACGTAATAATTGTTTCTGTTTACACCTGCTGACTTCGTTGCAAAAATAAACGCACGCCGCCTTTGTGATTCACTTGCCGCCTCTTGTCGACCTGGCCGAAGGGGCGTGGCCTTCTCTTTGCGGAAATACGAGATCAAAGGTTACCGTCGAGTCGCAAACGTCAACCTTTGTTTACACGATCTATACTCAAGGCTAGTTTACGTTATTCGATTTTTGTATTTGATTTTTTCCTTCGATTTTGTGTTCGAGTTTGTCTCGATTGAAACCGTCTGCTCGAATGAAAAATCGAATAGCGTAAAGGCAAAAATAATTACTAAAATTTCACGAGAAACAAATGCAGACAAATCAAATTTTACTTTCTCAAGCGTGTTTTGAATGGACTCAGCGCATTAAAATATCGATAGAAGTGTTTTTATTGGTCAAAAATGCAAACAAAAGGCGATCAATTCTCCAACAAATGCAAAAGAAAGTAATTCAAGATCCAAGGTAAAACAAAAACAATAATGATTTCCGCTGGATTGTATTTTTCAAGGACGTAATAATTGTTTCTGTTTACACCTGCTGGCTTCGTTGCAAAAATAAACGCACGCCGCCCTTGTGATCCACTTGCCGCCTCTTGTCGACATGGCCGAGGGGGCGTGGTCATTCTCTATGCGGAAATGCGCGATCAAAGGTTACCGCCGAGTCGTAAACGTCAACCTTCGTTTACACGATCTATACTCAAGGCTAGTTTACGTTATTCAATTTTTGTATTTGATTTTTCTCTTCGATTTTATGTTCGAGTTTGTCTCGAATGAAACCGGCTTCTCGAATGAAAAATCGAATAGCGTAGAGGCAAAAATAACGCGTTGGAGCTGTTCGAAATTGAAAATCGGATGCAAAATCGTAAACTGGCTGTTACTCTATTTTTTCTTGATAGTCGAAATTATTCAAATTGGCACGACGTGTTGCATAAGCTAATAGACGACAAAAAATTTCGAAATTGACCCCGTTCGATACAAACCAATTGCTGTTTTAATAAATTAAAAAAAAAAAGAACGAACATAATAACTGACTAATAAGAGAGGTGCGTTCTTTAACAACTTCGCGTTTACCGCCTGTCAAACAAAAAATGTATACTGTAGACGCTTATTTCCTCTTCAAGTGTCCACTTTGGAACACGCCCTGTCTATAGCTGTCGGTTTGTTTACACTTCAAATTTGCTATTCGGGATGCTATTCGGGACCTGCGAATTTAAATTTTTTCGTCGTACGACGGAGAGATTAGATTGCGTTCGCCTTCGACCTTTCACGCCGTTGATCTTCCATACGTCAGTTTTCACGCCGTTGACCTTTGATGCTGTCACGATGATTTCGATTCGTGCAAACGCTTCCTTACTTCGACAGGAGCACGGGTCGGTTTTGGCTTTATTAATTTGCGACTTGCCTGGAGCGCGCAGTCTTCTCTTGTGGTATCCCCGGCGCGGCGCTTGGTTAGCCGGTTAGCCTTCGGAGGGGCTTTTCATCCCTTTTCGCGTTGCGTTCGACGTAGGGACGGCACACAATTTTGAATTTAAACACCCCCCCTCCCCGCACTTTCAGAGATTGCTTTGTTTTCATTTTTATTTTTATTTTTAGATATTCTCTTAAAAAATTCTCGGTTTTTTTTCCTTTTCCAATTTCGGGTTTAAACATTGCTCCCCCCCCCACTTTCAGAGATTGCTTTTTGTTTTCATTGTTATTTTTTTTTTTAGATATTCTGTTAATACTTTGCCCGTTTTCTGTCTTTTTATTTCCTTTTTTGCCCTTTTGTCACCTCCATTTCGGGTTTTTCTTTTTTTTTTTGAAGTTATTGATCCTCGTGAATTGTGCCGCAAAATCGATCGTCTTTTGTTTCCGTTATACTTTACATCTTACTAAGCGTTTGGAATTCTTTTTTTTTTTAACTCTATTTTATTTGGTTTGTCTTCCCGCCGTCTTCACATTTTTTATTTTAAATTGTCGATTGTCTTTTGGTCTTTTAATTACATTATCGTTTGCTTCATAAATTTTTTCATTTATTTTAATCATTTGTTTTCATTTTTTTTATTTTTTATTTTTTAATTTGCTATTCATCACTGAATTGCGCCTTGATACCCACGTTTTTTTTTTTTTCTTGAACCCCCCAGGAACAAAATGAAGGATTTTCTCTGTCGAAAAGGGATCGCTGTTGGCAGCTCTTGAAGGATTTCCGTTTTTGACATGTTTTGTAACACTGATAGGCGACAGCATCTAGTTTGTTCAGTCGTCTTAGCACCACGCATGCGTTGTTCTCACGCAGGAAAGGATGTTTTATCGTGATTTGCTTACTTTACCGTATCTAAAGAGGCCCTTAAAATAAAAACAATACACTACGCAGGCGTTATTCTCACGCGGAGAAGAATGCCAGAATGAAAAACCGTATCTAAAGAGACCCTTAAAATAAAGAACACCATGTCAGGCGTTATTCGCACGACGGGAAGGATGTTTTATCGTGATTTGTTTACTTTACCGTATCTAAAAAGGCTATTGAAATAAAATAAAAAGACGTTCAAGCAACAAACCTCTATTTACAACGAATGCAGTTTACATGATTCGATAACAAACTATAGTCAGTGCTGTAAACAAAAAGAAAATTAACTAACCAACTAACTAACTACTCGTAACAAAAATTCTCTCTCCGGAAAGGAGATTTGATTTTATTGCTAACACGTAATAATAAAGTGATAAAACTCTTACTACTTATAATAATAATAAAAAAAAAAACGTAGCTGCTACACAAACAACAACAAACAAGGCTACGGGGGTGAAAACTCTCTAGCAGCAAAAGGTAACTGAAAACCACCACATTGGCGAAACGTGACACTCGCGATCGATTAAAAACAAAAAATAAAAATAAAATTAAAACTATACAGTAATAAACTAATAAAGCTATTTTTCTAACATAAATACGCACTTATATTAAAAAAAGCTTTTACACGCTACGGAATTCAGCAGAAAATTTTCCGTGCACCCTTTCTTTTTTATTATAGTATGTGTCTATTATAATCGGGTGAATTTTTTTTTTGTTATTATTATTATTACTACCAATAAAATAAAATGCAGTGCGGCCCTAAATCTATATTAATTATGCACTTATTAATTTTACTAGGCGCTTAATAAATTCTAAAACTACAATCGAAAGCAACAAACAGCAGGCAGTTACAGTTTCCTGTAATTTTTCTTTCTCCGAAATGCCGCTGTTTAAATACGACTTCACAGACGGCGTTTTTTTAAAGTCTTGAAAGCTTTTTTTTGTAAAATCTGTAGTAAAGTCGTATTTAATTGCTGTTTACATCCCTTCCCCCATAAATTCGCAGAAGGAAAAAAATACAGGAATCTGTAATTGAATTCCTTTTTTCTTGCTTCTTCCGACTGTTTTATTGAGGAAAGCGGTTTTATTAAAAACAAAACAAGGAAAAAAAAAACAAATCAAAACCGAAATGAATTTGGAACAATCGCAGAAAAAAAAAAGCTACAACAAAACGGCAGACTAGAATAACAAACTATAAAACAAATTTAAACATTTCTAAACGCAACAAAAAAGAAACTTAACGGTGTTTGGCTTAACCTAATCGACCTGCAGCTTCTTGAAGGTGCCCTCCATGCCGATGCCGAGCTCCTCCTTCATTTCCGACACGAAGGGGTTGTTTTTCTCGTCGATTTCTATGTGCATGTCGTCCAAGGACAGGGAGAACTCCCTGCGCGCCTTCAGCTTCTGCTTCAGTTTCTGGATCATCGCGTCCAGCGGGACTTCCCCGCCGTACTCCTTGGGCAGGATTTTCGGATCGATTTTCGCGTGCAGCTCCTCCAATGATTTATGAATCTGCAAGAGGAAGTACGATGATTCACCTATCCAGTTTGAAGGGGCGCCGAGGGGGGAAAGGGGAGGGTGGGTTCTTACCAAAATTCGATTTTTCAATTTTTCGCTCAAGAACGAAATCGCGAACTCGATGAGCTTGATCGCGTTCGGCGAGATGTTCAGGAAGTGGTTGAGCTTGTGTCTCATTGGCGTCGAATGCTGTGAACAAAACAAAAGAAACGAAAATGGGAATTGCCCAAAAAAGCTCGAGCTCGAGCGAAAGCCAGTCGGAATTAATTAATTAAACGACTTGTTACGCGTTCAACTTTTAAATAAAAGAATTGCGTTTCGACGTTTTTGATACGTCGATCTTTGTGCCCGAACTTTTAGAGAAACGCACTTTGTCACATCCGGATTGTTAAAAATTTATAAATCAGTTAATTCGGTATTCATTACGCAATCAATCATTCAGCCAGTGATTGGTAGTGATGAGTTCGGTTCAGCACGTCGCAGCGACTTAGTGAATTCGTGATTGTTGGCTTCGGATGAAGAGCTTTGTAGGCGTAAAGCGTTAATTCTTTCATCTTGTTTCTTGAAAAAAGTGTTTTAAATCCTTACCTGTATACACCTTAGAATGTTTCGAACGTCGGCGAGTGAAAACAACGAGATGTGCGCCATCTGGAAGCCGCTCTCGTCGTTCACGTAGGTATACCCGTTGACCTGGTTCATTTCGTCGTCCATGTACGCGTCGGTGATCAGGCTGTGCACCTTGATCATGTGCGCGGCGGTGAACTTGTGAGGGTCGAAACGTCCGGCGATGCTGAGGATGACCAGGCGGCCGTTGTCTCGTTCCAGGAGGGGCACCAGGTAGCCGCTGTCGATGATCTCGCTTAGCTCCTTGTCTTCGCAGTCGAGGTTGCGGAACCATTGGGGGTGCAGCTGGCGGACGATGAGGAACTTCTCCAGCATCTCGCATGCCAGTGGCACGCTGAACTTCTTGGTGCGGAGAAATCGCAGGAGAAACGGAGCGTCTAACGTTAATATAATTTCAATCGAAACGTGAGATTATAAATAATTTAACCGAGAAATTATCAGAGCACGTAATAATACAAGTTAATCATTTTTTTTTATATTGTCACGATTAGATTTTTAATAGAATAATTAAAAAAAAAACTACGGAAATAATAAACAGTATTCAGTACGTAATCGCATTCCATTGACGAAATTCCAAACCTCGCCGAAAACGCGGATTGTGAAACTAGGACGCGGCCATTGCAATCATTCTGCACACTCAGTGTTACTATTTCATCGACACGTTTGAAAAAACATATTCTAAATCCGTTTTCTTTTGCTTTTGGAATTGCACAAAATTTAACGCGCGTAATTTTAGATTTAATCGACAAAATTGTTTAGTTGGCATTCCACAAGTACGGTCATCGACCCGGGATATTGTCCAGTAGGAACTGCCGGCGTCTGCTTAGCGTATCAAAATTTTTTTCGGTCGACGGAACGTACGCAGAATTAACGTTTTTTTAATAGAGGGAATTCCATGCTGACACATGAAATCCAAGTCGTTTGAACTCGCTTACAATGCCACGCCGGCAGATCGTATTTAATTTGAAACAATCAACGCGCTCGCTCGTTAAATTAGTAACATTTTTCTTTTCGCCGACACAAAGCTTCCGCTCGTTTCTAAATTCGTTTTCTTTTACTTTTTTTGAAGTTGCACAAAATTTAACGCGGGTAATTTTAGATTTAATCGACAAAATTGTGTAGTTGGCATTCCACAAGTACGGTCATCGACCCGGGATATTGTCCAGTAGGAACTGCCGGCGTCTGCTTAGCGTATCAAAATTCTTTTCGGTCGACGGAACGTACGCAGAATTAACGTTTTTTTAATAGAGGGAATTTCATGCTGACACATGAAATCCAAGTCGTTTGAACTCGCTTACAATGTCGCGTCGTCAGATCTCATTTCATTTAAACAATCAACGCGTTCGCTCGTTAAATTAGTTACATTTTTCTTTTCGCCGACAGAAAGCTTCCGCTCATTTCTAAATTCGTTTTCTTTTACTTTTGGAGTTGCATAAAATTTAACGCGAGTAATTTTTGATTTAATCGACGAAATTGTTTAGTTGGCATTCCACAAGTACGGTCATCGACCCGGGATATTGTCCAGCTGGAACTACCGGCGTCTGCTTAGCTCGGCTGCTTAGCGTATCAAAGTTCGTTTTAGTCGACGGAACGTACGCAGAATTAACGTTTTTTTAATAGAGGGAATTCCATGCTGACACATGAAATTCAAGTCGATTGAACTCGCTTACAATGTCACACCGGCAGATCGCATTTCATTTGAAACAATCAACGCGCTCGCTCGTTAAATTTGTTTTCGGCGAGACGCTGATGAAAGTTTTGATACGTCGATCTTTGCACCCCCCGAATTCGAAAAAAAACGCACACGTCACACCCGGATAGTTAAAAATGTCAATTTGTAAATCAGTTAATTCAATAGCATTCATCATTAATTTAGCCAGTGATTATGAGTTCGCGGTTCGCAGTGCGTTAGTGAATTCGTGATTATATGCTTCGGATGAAGAGCCAAAAGTTATGCCAAGCGAGCGAGCGCCCTACAATAATAAACAATAATATTTCAGGAGAAGTCGAAGAACGATTGGTCAGTTCAACATAACGGATCGATTTACTCGGGTAGCGTAAAGACTATTGCCTTAATAATTCTTGCTAATCTCAACTTTAATTTAGTTTGAATGTAAAATTAGTGTTTAAAATGAACCCCAGCAAAACGAACGAACGTCATCTTTTCATTCGGGTGTAGACATTTAAAATCTAACTCTTTTTTAAATTTTGACGTGGTGGAATTAATTTAACAACGCCTTAACGCGGCCTAGTTAAGCACGCAAATTTTTGTGTACGTTTGCGAACAAACCGATTGTAAATAATCCGAGGGGAATTCGGAATTTCATTCGTCAACGCGATTGGTTTCAAGAGGCCGTCGCCATCTCATGTACATCGAACGACGAAGGAACCGCCAGCGTCGCCGTCACCCCTGGACTTTAATTGTTGACACGATTCGCATCGAGAAATCACGCCGTTGCCTTCTCCACACCCCGACGAGCGTCGCCGTTGTCGCCCCTGGACTTTAGTCATTAATAGTATATTTCTAAACACTTCGCGTCCGAAGTGCAGGGAAGAAGGAACCCAATTAGGCGCAACTGCGCATGCGCATTGAACCACGACGTGTAATAAAGTGACATGTGCGTTGTTTTTATTGCTATTTATTCAGTTTTTTTTTCTAGCGCGTCGTGCGGGAACGAACTCAATAATGTTTTATATCTAAGACATTTGAGTCGTTTGTTATTAGTTAAAACCAAGTTGAGATTCAGGTTAGATTGCAGGCGTCTTGTCAAACTTTCTTCCGCGCTGTAAATGCGTAGCATGTCTGCTCTCAGCACGCCATACGGAAAGTTAAGAGCTTGCGCGAATTTACGAATGACACACCATTGTTTGTGCCGTGTTCTCCCCCGAGAATTGATTAGAAACGCGGCTTCACCCTCAAGAGGCCGCGCCGTCTTCGCCAACGTCGGGCGTCGCCGACCTCATCCCTGGACTTTAACCGGTAAAACGATCGCCCACCCTACCACGTCGAACGACGACGTTCGTCGCCGGCTTCGCCGTCACCCCTGGACTAAACGTCTACCCACCCCCCGCCATCCATCGACCCTCTTTTTTTATTTTAATTACCCTTAATTCGTTCTAAAGTGCTTGTTCCTTGTTTATTGAGATTTTATCACAGTTCATTGAGATTTTGTCAATGCGATTTTTATCAAACCTAATATTTTATAAAATCGATAACTCCTGCTTCATAAATACTCGCTCAAGTTTTTTTTTTCTCTTTCTCTTTTGACCGCGAGCGCAAGCTCGAGTCTTTTTTTTTTGTTTCTCTCTCTTTCTCGACCGCGAGCGCAATCATGTGGGTTTTATTATTTGAAAAGGGAAAGCTGCGAGCGATTTCTATTCTTTCGATTCAATCTCTCTTGTAAACTTGACATTGTCCCTTACGAAACAACACGCAGGCGCATGCGAACGCATGAATTAAAACTCTAGCTGCGCCTGTTCATAAAATTAATCGAGAGAGAGAGAGAAAATGATGGCATCGTGTTGTTTCAAATTTTATTTTGTGTGCGAGCAAACTTTCTTATTGACGAGGGGCAATATCCGTTTAATCGGTGTTTCATTTGCGGAATATCAAATGTGTGATTGGCTGTCAATTGAAAGGAAAGTTCATGAAATGCGATTATTTTATTTTTTATTTTTGGCAATCTTCAAGTGTGAGAAGCCAATCAGACACTTTCCGATTTTCGCCGAAATTTCGCTTCGCTCGAGAATCGATTAGGAACGCAGCTTCATCCTCGACTCCGGCCGACTCCGCGCCAACGACGGACGTCGCCGCCGTCATCCCTAGACTTTAACCGATAAATCAATTCACTTTGAGAAACCATCGGCGTCGCCAAGATGTTGATAATAAAGTTTACGAAAAAAAATGTGACGCAAGTAACCGGCGATTGTCAGTCAACGAGGTTGCTCCAATTAAAGATGCGTTGACGCTGACGCCGGCGTTGACCGTCGATTGCCGCTAATCCAGATTCAATCGCACGGACGTTTAGCGTCATTTTTACCACTCACTCTTGCTATTCGGATATACCCGCAATAATATACAGCATGTTCACGAATTGAGCGAAGGTTTCTAAGTATACAAGCGATCCTCATAAGTATAAGCAATCACGTTTTCTATAATTACTGAAACATTAACGTTGTCAATTCAAATAGTTTTAAGAAGCAATTTGTTTACAAATAGTCTTGGATTAAACCCTGTAAGCATTCGGGAAAATGGTGGAAAGTCTTAACGAGGTGTTGGATTGGGTTGGGTTGGGTATACTCGTACAAACGGCTTTTAAGAAAGGAAATGGAACCAGAAATAATTACCTGTGCGACATCTCTTAATGTGTAGGTTCTTATTTATCCAATCCCTCATCTGTTCCAGGGACTGTTCCCGGATGAAGTCGTCCTCCCTGAGCTCCTCAAGCGCCACCTTGCGCATCTCTTCGGGCAGTTCGCACACGTACTCGCAAGAAGTGACGTTTTCTTGTCCTGCCAAACCCATAGCTAGGTGTCTATCTGCAAAAGAAATTGCACGGTGATTAAGACAAGTATCCAGACAGCGGTGGTTCGACCATAAAGAAGTCGGTCACGTGTTCGTTTTTCTTTTTTGTTTTTTTTTTTTAGTTTGATGGTTTTCGAATCCGTGCGCGCGAAGAAGAGGAAGAACGAGGTCGGGCGAGCAACGAAAGCATTTCACTTTCTTTATTTCCGCATCACTTTCACGAATCGTTGACCTTAACACTGAAAACGAGCGGCGAGAACCGTTGGTTGGCACAGATTCGAAGCCTGGCACGGTTTCGCACGAGTTTCGAGAGTCTTCCGAATGCACTTCTTGCTGTGCATTATGCAGTTTTTTCTTCGTGATTGAAAAGAAGTTAGCTTTTTGATTTGAACTTTTGAAGAAGGAAGGGCACAAAAGTCTTCTTCTACCTTCTCCACCTAAACGCAAAACCGTCATTCAGAGAAGACATGGTAGAAAAAATATTATCAAAATGTAGGTGATTAATAAACTTTTGAAAAAATAAATGCAAAGAAGGAAGTGTGACAGAGACAATTTGGTTGGAAGGCAATAACTTCAGTAACCAATCAGCTAGCTGTGATGATACTCAGCGCGTGCGTCGATCTTACTCTATCTATTGCAGTCTTCTTCACCTAATACAATATACCTCTTGCTTTGTCTTGCTTATGCTATCTACGTATGCAACAGAAATCGATTATCTACCTGTATATAATATGTATATTATGTTTATTATGTCTAGTGATTTGGAGTATTTTTTTAGAATATCTTTTTATTTTAATCAATTCAATAGTCCTCCAGTGGTATTTTTTTTAAATAAAATCGTTTAATTAAAACTGTTTCAGATCCAAATAATAACCCGCTCACTAAAAAACATAACAAAAACACATTAGCAGCAAAGACGTTGTTGAATTGTTATCATTTATTTATATTTTTCTTTTTGTTTACCAAAGCTGAAAAGCAGCGTTCAACTTGTTATTAACACCTAATTTCTAAAGCCCGGTCCGCACCAGCGCTAACATGCGTTAGCTAACGCAGTCTGTTAACAATTTCCGTTGACGTTGGCAGTTGTTATTGTTCCAATGTTTTATACATTTATTGTAATATGAAACAAATGTATTACATTATTATACTATTATTACTAAAATTTAAGTTTTAATAACAGTGTTCCATCCAACTTTAAGAAAAAAAGTTGCTGCTAATAATGAGTAATTGAGTACGAGTGTTAGCTAACAATGTTCCCGTCCGTCTGGACACGGGCAAAAAATAACACCTGAGCGTAACAACATTTTGCAGTCAACGTTTTTGAACTAAACGGCCTTTTGGGTCGTCTGAAAATTTCTTACAAAATGTTATTAAAGCAATTAACAAAAGGAAATAACAGCAATAGTCATTAACAATGCGTTACTAATATTTTTTTAAGATTCTTTAGTAACATTACGCACTGTTAATAATTAACCAATTATTGCTGAAAATTATTAACAATGTTATTAAAAATGTCGTTATCAACAAAGTTATTAAAAAAGTTGTTATTAACAATGTTATTAAAAATGTTATTATTAACAAAGTTATTAAAAACATTGTTATTAACAATGTTATTAAAAAATGTTGTTATTAACAAAGTTATAAAAATGTTGTTATTATCAATGTTATTAAAAAGTTGTTATTAAAAATGTTATTAAAAAATGTTGCTATTAACAATGTTTTTAAAAAATATTGTTATTAACAATGTTATTAAAAAATGTTGTTATTAGCAATGTTATTAAAAGATGTTGTTATTAACAATGATATTAAAAAATGTTGTTATTAACAAAGTTATAAAAATGTTGTTATTAACAAAGTTATTAAAAAGTTGATATTAACAATATTATTAAAAAATGTTGCTATTAACAATGTTTAAAAAAATGTTGCTATTAACAATGTTATTAAAAAATGTTGTTATTAGCAATGTTATTAAAAGATGTTATTAACAATGTTATTAAAAATGTTGTTATTAACAATTATATTAAAAGATGTTGTTATTAACAATGATATTAAAAAATGTTGTTATTAACATCGATATGATAAAATGCGAATGATCCGTGTATTTTAATTGAATTAATTGAATCAAAAAATAAATAACTAACGATTGTTATTGGTAACAGTTGTTTACAATGTGTTACTAGTGTTTCATCACGCATTAATAGTGCACTAAGACGATAACAGAAACTCCCCGGACCAATTTGTCGAAATTCGTTAGTAACGCCGTCATTATATCATTAATAATAACATCATTTTTCTTTTGAAGAACATGTTGTTCGAAAAAAAAATAACGATTGTTATCAACAATGTGCTACTGAAAGTTTTCTCACGCGTTAACAAAGCAAGTTATTACTTAACATGACTTTTGACAAAATTCTTTAGTAACATTGCTGTTAACGATGCTATTGTTAATAATGTTATCATTCGATAGTAATAGTAACACTGCCGTTAACAATGTTTTATTAATAATGTTGCTGCCAATGTAATAAAACGCAAGTGACTTTCGTACTTTCCTTTTTGGTGAATAAATTAATTAAAAAAATAACGAATGTTGTTACTAATAGTTGTTAACAATGTTTCCTCGCACGTTAATAGTAACAATGTTTTTTCACACGTTAAAAATAACAATGTTTTCTCACACGTTAATAATACAAGTTAATTAATAAAGTGGCAATTGTTATTTAATAACAGTTATCGACAATGTGCTGTTGATGTTTCCTCACACGTCAACAATGAATGTTCGCTCGCCAATTTTTTTAGGATTCGTTAGTAACACTGCTGCAAATTGCCTTCACACTTTTCTTTTTGGAGAACAAATTAATAAAGAAAAATAACGAATGTTATTATCAATAGTTATTAACAATGTTCTCTCGCACGTTAATAATACACGTTATTAACAACAATGTTTTCTGACGCGTTAATAACACAAGTTGTTAACAATGACGGTAACAAAAAGAACTTTCTCGTCCACTGTTTTTAAAGATTCTCGTTTGCAATAGTAACACTGCCGTTAACAATGTTGTTATTAATATACGACAACTACTTAACTTGTAACGATACAAGATTATGACCTTCGAATTTTTCTTTTTCGAGAATAAGTTAATGAAAAAAAAAAATAACTAATGTTATTAATAATAGTTGTTAACAATGTTTCCTTCCACGTTAATAATACATGTTATTAACAATGTTCTCTCGCACGTTAATGATACAATTTGCAATTAGCAATGACGGTAACAAAAACTTAATTAATCCTTAACCATTTCTTTCAAGATACGTTAGTAATGTAGTTACACTGCTGTTAACAATGTTGTTATTTAATAATGTTACAATCAATGTAGTAAAACGCAATTGGCTTCCATATTTTTCTTTTTGTAAAACAAATTAATGGAAAAGAATAACGACTGTTACTAATAACAGTTATTTACAATGTTTCCCGCATGTTAATAATACATGTTGTTAACAATGTTTTCTCGTTTTCACGTTAATAATACAATTTGTTGGCAGTGACGGTAACAAAAACTTCCTTGGCCATTTTTTTTAAGATTCGTTAGTAACAGTTACGCTGCTGTTGTCAATGTTGTTATTTAATAATGTTAGATCAAAAAGCGATCGTGGGTTGTCGCTGTTTAAACTATTGTTACGACCAATGTAGTAAAACGCAAACGGCTTACATATTTTTCTTTCTCTAGAACAAGTTAATAGAAAAGAATAACGACTGTAACTAATAAGAGTTATTAACAATGTTTCCCGCATGTTAATAATACATGTTATTAACAATGTTTTCTCGTTTTCACGCTAATAACACAATTTGTTGGCAGTGACGGTAACAAAAACTTCCTTAGCCATTTTTTTTTAAAGATTCGTTAGTAACGCTGCTGTTGTCAATGTTGTTATTTAATAATGTTAGATCAAAAAGGGATCTTAGGTTGCCGCTGTTTAAACTATTGTTACAATCAATGTAGTAAAACGCAAATGTCTTACATATTTTTCTTTCTCTAGAACAGTAACGACTGTTACTAATTAGAGTTATTAACAATGTTTTCTCACACGTTAATAATACAATTTGTTGACAATGACGGTAACAAAAACTTCCTTGACCATTTTTTTTAAAAGATTCGTCAGTAACAGTTACGCTGCTGTTAACAATGTCGTTATTTAACAATGTTACAATCAATGCAGTAAGACGCAAATGACTTCCGTACTTTTCTTTTTGTAAAACAAGTTAATAGAGAAGAATAACGACTGTTACTAATAACAGTTATCAACAATGTTTTCTCGCACGTTAATAATAACAATGTTTTCTCACACGCTAATAAGAACAATGTTTTTGCACACGTTACCAATACATGTTACTAACAACGACGGTAAGAAAAAAGAACTTTTATGATTCGTTAGTAGCTAACGAGTGATACTCCTGTTAACAATGTTGTTATTAACAATGTTGCTTTCGGTTTAATAGAATGAGATTGATCAACTTAATTCCTTTCTTTGCGAAATGTTACTAACAACGATGGTAAGAAAAAAGAACTTTTAAGATTCGTTAGTAGCTAACGAATAATACTCCTGTTAACAATGTTGTTATTAACAATGTTGTTATTAACAATGTTGTTATTAACAATGTTGCTTTCGGTTTATTAGAATGAGAATGATCAACTTAATTCCTTTCTTTGCGAAATATTTACAGCAGTGAATGTACAGGCTGTCCCCCTTCGACATTCTTCTTTTAGCTTTAGGAAAAAAAACGTTTCACAAAATTTGGTCACGTGGGACTTTTTTGAACCCCCCCCCCCTCCCTCCTGCATTGAGACTGAATTCGAATTCGAAGGTCAAGCTCGTCATGTCGCATGCAGTTTCTCGTCGTCGTAAAGAGTTCTGTTTTTTTTTTTTTTTGAAATCATGTTTTATACAAAGGCTGCTCGTGTAAATAAATCATGTCGCGGGTGATGTAAACTTGTTAAGAGTTTACCTGTACGTTTCAGTTCTATATGGGACTAGCGCATTCCGACTTGTAATAGTAATTATTCGATATTATTAACAGTGTTTCATAAAAGAAAGAAAGAGCGTTGCACCGTGCCCTACTAAATAACGGATTATGAAATTATCACTGGCTTGGTGGCACTTATCTAATTGTAAATAAGTATGTAGTTACATGTATGTTTTTCTCTCTCTCTCTATCTCTTTCTCTACACAGACTGTATGATATAATACTCGTTATTGTATCGACTTGAAATTCAAAATTTTATTTTTTAAATAATATTAATAAAACACATAAACATATCATCCATTCATTTACTATTTGCTATCGCGCAGGATGACGCGAAAGTCTAACTAAAGTAACTAAATTTTGACAATGATCGTGTCATCTCGGTGGCAACGTTGCAATATTTTCTTTTCATCACGAAGTCTATTGTATTTACGTCCAGTTTTACGTACTTGACAGCACCGCCTAACCTATCTTTTGAATTGTCACAATTTGACGTGTGTCATGATGACATTATATTAAATTTGGTTCGACATGATAGCCAACCTATTAAACTTAAAATCACGACCGACTCTTCGCCAACAAATATTGAAATTATGGTGTACAGAAATGTGATGAGCGCAACGTCTGTTTAGTGTTGAGATTTGGATGGAGCATATACAGGGCGATGCGTTTATTCAGCAAAAATACGTTATATTGATTTATGTAGTAAACAAGCAAGTATAAGAGCACTCCAGCTGGCACTGAAAAGTGTGCAACTTTCTCTTCTCACTCTCGATTCGATCAATTAATTAATCAGTCATAAATACAGGACGGGCATTTAAATGCTAACATAACTCAATCCGTCAGAGGAAGACGGAGCTAATAATTAAAGACAAGTTTTCTTGGAAAACGTCCGTCTGCGCCATTAGGCACGAAAAAGTGTTTCTTTTTCTTGCGCTCGTACCCAATTACCTAGACTCCTCAAGAGAGAAAGCAGCCGACGCGACGAGGAGGTTGAAGCCGGTGATGGTTTGCTCTTCTGCTCGTCCAAAGACACACCGACACAAACGAATAAGTAAATAATAATTTAAAAACGCGATTTGCTCATGTGTGTGTGTGTGTGTGTGTGTGTACGTATGTAGATCAGAATAATGAGACCGGTAACGATCACGTGCATGCATTATTACCTTTTTTTTTTTTTTTGTTATTACATCCGATGCCGGATGATATAATCAGATATTTTTAATTTCAGTTTGTTTAGTTTGTTTTTTCATGAGTCACTAAAATAAATCATGAAAATAAAGAAAAAGGGAAAGAAAATGTAAATATCTGAAAAGCAGCGGCGAAAACAATAAAGGTCCTAACGTTGAGCCTTGAGCTCGTTGTTGGTCTTTAACAATCCTGTCTCGATTTGGTCATTTTTTAGATCCTGTCTGCATTCTGATGAAAATTTATTTTCTTTTCAGTTACTTGTCGAAGTGTTCTTGCAAAGTCTCAGTTAAGCAACGAAACGAAACAGGAGCGTCGCGTTTAATCGACGAGTCCAATTAGGAAGAAGATTAATTTAATCGTCGGAACGAGCAGGAATTCGAACTATTTTATTTATACTATTTAAAACGCAGAGTTGATGAATCATCATGATCATCAACACGTATCATATCGTGTCACATCACATCAAATCACGTCAGGTCTAATGCCGCTCGTGCGCGGACTCTAAATTGCGGAACTTCCTGTAGTTCTAAATCGTTCAAAGAAAAATAAAATAAAATTAAACAAATCGCCGATCTCTCCTTGAAATTTGAAATTACTGCATTCTACCAGTTCGATAACAACGTACGTTGAGTGTACAACCAAAGAGAAATAAAGTAACAGAGAAAATAAATAAACTTTGTTTAAAAAAAAAAAAAACTCATGATAATTGTTACGCGTAATCGAGCGTACATAACGCAACATGACAATAAAAGACGTTTATTACATTTTCAGAATACATTTAGTATAATAAAATACGTAAACAGAATGTGCACTTCATAAATACGTGAAATTATACGCTCCCGAACCTCTCCACGGACGATCATAAAAACTTCAGATGAAAATATTTATTGCGACGCGAATCACGGGGCAATCTTTCTTTTTGAAACACCCTGTATTAGTGTCTTTACTTTTACTTGTAAATCTAGTTTAGTAAATGGAAGAAAAGAGTTATTTTTTCTTTTTTCTTGTGTAGCGAGGGCGTTAAAAATATTTTTCCTCCTCTTGGTAATCTCGCTGCTAGCTATGAAGGTATTACTACTTACGGTCCATGGAAAAACAGTAAACGTCAAATTTTGATAAGTCGTCTATTAAAAATACGCGTGGAATGAGAAATTACAATTTGTTTGCACCTCGCTTTTAACTTGTTCGGCAACAACGAACCGCGTGTGATATTCGCAGCTTCTTGAATCGCACCAGTTTTCGAGTCAAAAATACTTAAGCTTCTAATTACTTGGAGTGAAGTTACGTTCATTTATTTTAGTAAATCCAGGCGATTTTCTGAATTTCCGATGCGCTTCGGTTTCTTATAATAACTCTAAAAGATAATAGGCATAAATCCCTACAATTTTTGCGTTTAAAGTTTTTCTCCAGCTCCCAAAATAAGCCCTCTAGACAGGGTGCAAAATATATAAAAAAAAAAATGATAGCTAGAGATCGAAATCATGTATTTTGACTTCCAATTACTTGGAGTGAAGTTACATTTATTTGTTTTAGTAAATCCAGGCGATTTTCTGAAGTTCCAATGCGCTTTCGTTTCTTATAATAACTCTAAAAGATGGTGGGCATAAAACCCTACAACTTTTGCGTTTAAAGTTACTCTCCAGCTTCTAAAATAAATCCTCTAGACAGGGTACAAAATATTAAAAAAAAAAATTGATAGCTAAAGATCGGAATCACGTATTTTGACTTCCAATTACTTGGAGTGAAGTTACATTTATTTGTTTTAGTAAATCCAGGCGATTTTCTGAATTTCCGATGCGCTTTCGTTTCTTATAGTAACTCTAAAAGATAATAGGCATAAAACCCTACAACTTTTGCGTTTAAAGTTTCTCTCCAGCTCCTAAAATAAACCCTCTAGACAGGACAGGGTGCAAAATATTTAAAAAAAATTGTTTGATAGCTAGAGATCGGAATCACGTATTTTGACTTCTAATTACTTGGAGTGAAGTTACATTTATTTATTTTAGTAAATCCAGGCGATTTTCTGAATTTCCGATGCGCTTTAAAAGTTAAAAGTTAAAAGTTTTTCTCCAGCTCCTAAAATTAACCCTCTAGACAGGGTGCAAAATATTTAAAAAAAAAATTGTTCGATAGCTAGAGATCGGTATTACGTATTTCGACGTCATCAATAAGAGTTTCGATTTGCATACAAAATTAATTCTAATTTGTTTTCATTACGCAATTGCCTTCCGCCAATTCTTCATAATGGGGCGGCACAGTACTAATAATAAATTAAACTCAACCAATTGAAGACTTGTAAAAGAAAACATGATTAAAAATAGCGAATATTACTAAATCGAAAAGTAACGTTTTGTTTTGTTGTTTAGTTAGAAGTTAGAATACGACTGAGTTGAATTTCAACTTCAACTGTTACTCGCGCTCTGTGTATTTATTAATTACCTAATTCGGTGAAGGCGATGTTCATTAAATATTAATAAACAGACCGAACGTTGACCAAACACCCGTTACATACGACATGTGCCAGATTATGATAATAATAATAATAATTAAGTAGCAAGTCCGGAAAAGGCAGCAGGTGGACAAGTTGTTAACAAACTTCAGACTCGTTTTAGAGCAAAGAAAAAGTTTCAAACAGAAACGCTTCAAACGTTAATAAGTATTGTTACAGGCTCGTTTAATCGTCGGGAATAAAATGTGCACAAAAAATAAATTAAAAATAAAGTTTTTGAATCAATTTATTGTGAGGCCCGATTGAGAGCACACAACAAGAAAAGTTATCATAAAAAAAAGAATTCAAATTAATTGAAGTATTGATAAGTGCGCTTTTGGTCTCTTCGAATAAATTTTATTTTAAATCTGAATCTAAATGTAATAATCGAATTAAGTAAAGCAAAAAGGGGTATCATACTTTACAGGTTAGGTGCAGCTGTTGTTCTGACAACGGAGTCAAGGTTTATTTGTGTAGAGGTCGCTCAATGTCCGCGTCGATCGCAGAATTCGACTCAGGGTTGCCCGATTTTGGTATCATACTTTACAGGTTAGGTGCAGCTGATGTTCTGACAACGGAGTCAAGGTTTAGTTGTGTAGAAATCGCTCAATGTTCGCGTCGATCGCAGAATTCGACTCAGGGTTACCCGATTTTGGTATCATACTTTATAGGTTAGGTGCAGCTGATGTTCTGACAACGGAGTCAAGGTTTAGTTGTGTAGAAATCGCTCAATGTCCGCGTCGATCGCAGAATTCGACTCAGGGTTGCCCGATTTTGGTATCACACTTTACAGGTTAGGTGCAGCTGATGTTCTGACAATGGAGTCAAGAGCTGCGCTAAGTGAACGGTCGAAGTGGTCAGACCAAGCCACGTGATCACTTTTCTCAACTGGTGATTGGTCAGAGGGTTTAGTCGGACGTTTGACATGACGATTTTGTGCAATTTGACCGTTCACTTAACTCGGCCAAGGTTTAGTTGTGTAGAAATCGCTTAATGTCCGCGTCGATCGCAGAATTCGACTCAGGGTTTCTCGATTTTGGTATCATACTTTACAGGTTAGGTGCAGCTGATGTTCTGACAACGGAGTCAAGGTTTAGTTGTGTAGAAATCGCTCAATGTTCGCGTCGATCGCAGAATTCGACTCAGGGTTGCCCGATTTTGGTATCATACTTTACAGGTTAGGTGCAGCTGATGTTCTGACAACGGAGTCAAGGGCTGCGCTAAGTGAACGGTCGAAGTGGTCAGACCAAGCCACGTGATCACTTTTCTCAACTGGTGGTTGGTCAGAGGGTTTAGTTAGACCGTTGACATGACGATTTTGTGCAATTTGACCGTTCACTTAACTCGGCCAAGGTTTAGTTGTGTAGAGGTCGCTCAATGTCCGCGTCGATCGCAGAATTCGACTCTGGGTTGCCAGATTTTAGTATTATACTTTACAGATTAGGAGTAGCTGATGTTCTGACAACGGAGTCAAGATTTAGTTGTGTAGAGGTCGCTCAATGTCTGCGTCGAACGCGAAATTCAGAGTTGCCAGATTGGGCGAAATTCCGTCATTTGGGCTAAATTTTCGTCGCGTTTAAAAATATTATTTGACGCTTGGCACCTATGTAACTGATTTGGGCTACTTTTGTCGTCTTCACGTAACAACAAAGAAAAAATATACAATGCGATCAATAATAACTGTCCTGCCGCTACTTTAATTTTTCAGCTTCAAGTATATCATCTTCTGTTTTTTGTTCATTTCATATTTTTTCTTCTTTTTTGTTTTAAGGAATTGATGTTTTGCGGTTCATTTGTTTTATTTTGTCCTATTTTCTGGCAGTTTCTTGACTTCTCAGCCACAGAACCGCCGAAATTTATTTATTTTTTGTCTATACATTCATTCTTTGTTTTTTTTTACGTTTCCGCATTTTTCTTCTTTTAGTCGAATTGGTTTTCGCATTTTATCTACTCTTTCTTGCGGTTTTCTTTTTTCCTTTTGTTTCTTACGGGTTCGTTTTATTTGCTTTTCCCTTTTTTTTATTTGTTTTAATATCCTAGAATGTATTCTGCTTTTATTAAATTAATTTTTCACATTTTGTTGAATGAAGCTTTTTACATCTGCTGTTTTCTACTAGTTTTTTTTTTGTTTTTTTTTTAATTTTTCATTTAGTTCTTGTTCATCTCGGTCGTCAATCTTCTTTTGTTTTTTTTCTGTACTTTATGCTTCCGTTCTACGAATTTCTGTTTTTCTTTTCGTAGCGAATCGATCTTTAGCGTTTTATTGACGCTTGTTTATAGCTCATTGTTTTTCATTTGTTTTGTGTCTCAGTTGCGATCCTCTTTTGTTCTGCGCAATGTGTTTCGATTCTTCTTTTGTTTTGCCATCGCATTATTGACTCTTTTACAGTTCGCTTTAAATTTTGATTCGTCCGGAAAATTGTTGTTTTTCGTTTAGGCTGATGTCGTCGATCTTCTTTTGTTTTGTCTTGTATTCACTTCACGCCTTGTAATAATTTTGTTTCCGTTGCTTTCACTTATCTTTTGTTTCTAATTTTGTTGAAGGTGTCAATTGATTTCTTTTTTAATTTAGAAAATTTTTTTTTTATTCTGAGTTTAAACAAAAGACGATCGCTGTTATTTGTGCGTTTCCGTGATTTTTCTTTTTGCTTAATTCGACGTGAAAGGCTCCGCCGTCTTTTGTTTCAGATTTAATAATATGCAAGGCGTTTTACGTCCTCATTTTCGATTAAAAAAAAAAAAATCAGTTTTGCTTGATATTTCCGTTCGTTTCTTAAATTTAAACAAAAGACGATCGAGACTTTTTGCTTCATTAGACAAGCCGACTTGACGACGAATCCTCGTCGTCGTCGTCTTTTGTTTCCCGTTGTACGTATTTAATGCAAAAACTGTTTTTATTTTTGTTTTTAACCAAATTGTAATTTTTTTTTGCAATTTTGTCTTCTAATCCAAAATGTGATTTTAAAACGAAACAGAAGACGATCGGGACCATTCATTACTTTTTCCTTTTTTTTTTGTAGCATAAGTGTTATAGCCCAGGATGGGGATACTCTCTGCCCTGTGCCACTGTTGCCATCTTATCGAGCTTTAATTTTTTATTTTTTTTTTTTTATTAAAGAGAAAATCATGTTCGGATGTTAAAATCGTTAAAATTAACTTAATGAGAAGAAATAAAATTAAAAAAGAAAAAGAAAACTACAGCTACAGGAGGACCTGTAAAAAGCCTCGGCGCGCTTTCCAAAAAACTGCGATGAAAATAGAATTAAACAGAAACATAAAATTTCAGTTAGATTTTTTTTTAATCGTTTATTGTTTTGTTTTTGTTTTCTGTTTTTTTTTTTTTTTTTGAAGAAGACGCGATCGTCGTTTGTTTTACGGACTGCTTACAAGTTTGCAAATCGCTTCGCCCTCATCAAACGTTTCCCGTTTCCGGCTCTCTCTGATTTTCGTTTGCCACGATTTTCGTTTGTTTGTACTGGCGCTTGTTTTTGGAGTTTGAAATCTTTTCCACTTGTTGCCGCAAGCGTCGTCGATTTACATTATGCCAGTTTATACTATGCGATCAACGGAATTTATAATTGGAGCAGGCTGCGATATTTTCCAAAAAGTTGGCAACGCAGGCTTGCTTGCAGTTTGAAATAAAAAATTTGAAACGTCAGAATCGTGACATTTATTTATTTTTTTACGTTATTGATAATGAACGGATTTGTCTTACGGAACCTCTCCTAATATTCTAATGAAGGATTTAAACTAGCGTCCGTGCAAAATAAAATAAGAAAATAAAGATCGTGCACGAGCACGAGCGTAACCTCAAATATGACAACTGTCAATTTATTATTTATTTCTCAGTGTATCCAACCGCACGGCACAAAATAGCAACGATCACAGCCTCCTCTAATTAGGAATTTCATTGATCACCCGGTACAAAAAAAAGTGTATGTTCAAAGAAATATTAAGGAAAAGTCTCGCCGAGTGCACTTACGATACTTACTTCTTCTGCAATCGGTTTGTGCTCTGCAGTGACTAATCATGTCAGCTTATAAAGCGTGAACACGTTTTTTTGAAGCATCCTGTATAGTCTAGTTCGCAAAAAAAAAATTGAAAGGAACAATGAAATAAAAATTGGCGCGGCGCCAATCTCTCGATCAAATGACGAGTTATTTTTCTTTTTTTTTGTATAATATTAAGTTCGAATGTATCCTGGTCAATAAATCATTATTGTTATTATTACTATTAAATGTAAATTAGATTAATTCCTCCTTTAATAAACTCAATCTGTCTTGGTTCTGAATCTGTTCGATGGACGTCCTAAATACGTAGATATCAAAGTCGGACCGCCATCTTGAGTTTCAAATCTGCACAACAACGCACAGACAGGTATAGCTTTCGAAAGATCGAAGCAATCGTTTTATTATTATCATTATTACTATTATTAATGAAGAAAGCTTGCTCCCTTTACGTGTGTTATTATTATTGAAGCCAACGCGTTATTATTATAGCAAAACGCAAGGAAACGCATAGTGGAAAAATCGTAAACCAATTTCTTCTAAACACAACAAGAAAAGAATTATTATTATTTTTTTTTAAATAAATAAATAAATAAATAAATAAAGTCTGGTAGGTATGAAACTAAACGATTTTGCATTTTGTAGACAGGTAGGTAGTGTATAGTGATGTGATAGTAAAAAAAAAACGATTATTTTAAACTTTTGCGCGTATCACCTAATGCGTAGTACTTCGTAATTTGCGTTCTTAATGCGGCGATAATTATTTATAAGTAGCAACAATGATACTTACCGTCGTCGTCGTCGCCGAGCAAAAAAAAAAAGGGGAACTCTGATAAACACCGGGCACGTCGCTCGCTAAAATTCAACTGAACCTATCCGAGTTTTCATTGTAAAAAGTTAACTTTCTCCGACCCACTTTTAACGGTAAAAGCACGAATTCGTAATAATCGCACATGAAGTGCAACATGTCGGCGCGCCTGCCGAATCAAATTCGAATAATAGCCCACCTCCGACGAGCCATTGTTTATAGAAAGTGCGGCGAAGAAAATCGTCCGCCACCGCCGCCGCCGCAATTTTTAATTATGTGTCGTCTTATACTTATGTATACATATACATAGGTGTACTTACATACGTGTGACTTGCGCAAGTTTTCCTCGTTTTGGAACATAATTTCGTTGCGGCCGAGCGATTCGCGGCGAATTCTTTTTCGGGTGACTTCCGGTGCGCGGGGTCGAGGAGAGAACTTTCCTACATGCGCAAGCACACCGAAGGGAGAAAGTGGAGAGAAATTCGAGGAAAAGAAAATTTCGCAATCAATTTAATACTTCTTTACAACCGCCATCCTATCAATAGTAAAAACAGAATTACAGTATTCCATTTCAAAATTGGTTTTTACGGTCTAGGACTACTTACTCTATCTACTATCCAGAGTGGTTGCCCGTCTCAGGGTAATAAAAACATTTGTAAGTGGTGAAGAGCAATCGTAAGTTCGTGGGTTCGAAGCGCGCTCGAAATATTTCTCGGGGGTCGGCGGTATCCGCTTCAGATACCCTTCAGTGTTGGGCAGGGATAAAATTCAACACTGCTTCAATTTCAACGACGAGGAGGTTTGGAAGTAACAAAGCCATGGAGGACACTTTCCATACACAAAATACAGTTCCGCTCCTCAGGTCCCGACAGGTCTATGACTTAAGACCAAGTTGGGCAACCACCACAGTTAAAAAAAAGAAACCATAAGCGCTCCTAATCCTCCTAATATTAGCGGTAAACACTATCGCGATGACTTCGAAATGAAATACTAAACTTCGTCCTGTAAGACAAGGGCTACAGTAGGACCCGTCAGATAGCGCTAGCTTCCGAATGCGTTGTCACGTGACTTGAGATAAGAATGAAGCCGCCGCGAAACTGAAAAGGCGAAAAAAAATTATTTATTGTTCGTCTGGAGCTCTTCAATCTTAGACGAGTGCTTCTCTCTCTAATTTTCAAGTTGATCAAGGGAAAGTTTCGTGATGGAGTTGAAGGACGTCTTAAATTAAAGAAGTCCCTTTCAGATTGTTAAAACAAAGTTAAAACAGATTAACTTCATGTTCGTCTGGAGCTCTTAAACCTCGGACGAGCGTTTCTCTCTCTAATTTCCAAATTGATCAAGGGACAGTTTCGTGATGGAGTTGAAGGACGTCTCAAATTAAAGAAGTCCCTTTCAGATTGTTAAAACAAAGTTAAAACAGATTAACTTCATGTTCGTCTGGAGCTCTTAACCCTCGGACGAGCGTTTCTCTCTCTAATTTCCAAATTGATCAAGGGACAGTCTCATGATGGAGTTGAAGGACATCTTAAATTAAAAAGGTTCCTTTCAGATTGTTAAAACAAGTCACTTTCAGGTGTTAAAAAAAAGTTAAAACAGATTTATTTCGTGTTCGTCTGGAGCTCTTTAAGCTAGGACGAGCGTTTCTCTTTCTAATTTCCAAATCGATCAAGGGACAGTTTCATGATGGAGTTGAAGGATGTATTAAATTAAGGTGGTCGGTACTCACTTCAGGTACCCTTCAATGTTGGGGTAAAAGGCTACAGTAGGACTCGTCAGAAAGCGTAGCGGATGCGTTGTCACGTGACTTTAGATAAGAATAAAGAAGCCGCGAAACTGAGAAAGTGAAAAAGAATGACTTAATGTGAGTTGAAGGATGTCTTAAATTAAGGTGGTCGGTATTCACTTCAGGTACCCTTCAATGTTGGGGTAAAAGGCTACAGTAGGACTCGTCAGAAAGCGTAGCGGATGCGTTGTCATGTCACGTGACTTTAGATAAGAATAAAGAAGCCGCGAAACTGAAAAAGTGAAAAAGAATGACTTAATGTTCGTCTGGAGCTGTTCAAGCTTGGACGAGGCTTCTATCTCTCCCTCTCTCTAATTTTGACCAAGTTGACCAAGGGACAGTTTCACGATGGAGTTGAAAGACGTCTTAAATTGAAGCACATTGTTAAAATGAGTTACTTTCAGGTGTTAAAACAAAGTTAAAACAGATTAATTTCGTGTTCGTCTGGAGCTCTTCTAGCTTGGACGAGCGTTTCTCCCTCTCTCTCCCTAATTTCCAAATTGATCAAGGGACACTTTCATGATGGAGTTGAAGGACGTCTTAAATTAAAGAAGTCCCTTTCAGATTGTTAAAACAAATCACTTTCAGGTGTGAAAAAAAAGTTAAAACAGATTAATTTCATGTTCGGCCAGAGCTCTTCAAGCTTGGACGAGTGTTTCTCTTTCTAATTTCAAAATTCAAATTAAAAAATGAACGGCGAAGAATGAAAGTACGAATAGAGTCTGAACAGAGTTAAAGGAAAGCGCAAAGAAAAATCGACGACAAAATGAAAACAAAAGAAAATTCAAATTAGAAAAGGAAAGGCCCGAAGCCTTCGGAAAGATTTTGCAACTGATAATAAAAATTAAAAAAGCGGACATTTCAAAGATGAAAGACGACGAAATACGAAAAAGAAATGAAGGAAAAGAAACAGAAGAAAAGTGAAACAAATAAGGCAAATGCACCCACGAAGAATGGGGGAGTTTCAAAAACAAAAGAACATCGACGATCTTTTTTTATCAATCCACGGGCGAATAGTCGACATTCATTTGTTTTGCGTTCATCGTTTCGTCATTTTATTCTTATTGTTAGTAGTACTTCGATTTATTTGAATTTATTTTTCTAATAATTCTTCCTATGTTTTCCTTCTTTAATTTTCATTTTTCGTTGATGTAACTCAGTTTTCCGATGTTTGATAGTTTGATTAGTTCTCGAACATATAATCGGAATAGTAATTAATGTGACGATCTGATGCGTGACGAATTAGTCTTACGTGCATCAAGTCTCGATGCTTCGGCGAACATCCGTCTGCTCCACGCGACAGAATTTTCTAGGCAAAGAAAGTTAGCTGGACGGTCGGCTGCCGCCTGGATATTTAAGCGATCGGCCGAGGAAATAAAAGAACGGTGCACATTAGAGTTCACAACTGATTCGTTCCTATTGTAGTAATGTTTTAAGTAAATCAGTTTGTTATTTTAAAATGAGTTTTTCTCCAACACTCGAACGACGTTCATTTGTTTTTCGTTCGTGCTTTCAAACGTTAATTGTCTTTAATTTGTTTTAATTATTATTTCCACTTTATTTTTCATGTTTTTTTTTTTCTGTAGATGTAATTCTGGTTTCCCTTGTCGTTTGTTTTATTCTTAAATAAGTAAATCGGAATAGTAATTAGTCTTAAAAACACTCCAAGGGCATTCATTTGTTTTTCGTTTTCGTACTTCCAAGTTATTTGCTTGCAATTTTCTTTAATTTGTTTTCTAGACGATTGTTCTTTTTTTTTCTGGCGACGTAATTTTGTTTTTCATGGTTGTTTCATTCTGCTTTTTGTTTTTACTGTCCGTTGATTTGCATTTAATTATTTTAGTTCTTTTGTTTCTTCGTAGAATTACTCTTTTTTTTCAATTTTTTCCAATTTTCATTTGATTTTGCTATTCTCTCTTTTGATTTTGAAACTACCGCCATTTAATTTTTCTTTTTCTTGTTCTTCGTGTTTTGTTTTATGGCGTCCGTTCCGGTTCCATTCTATTTAAAATTTTTTCTTCCGATATTTTTTTGTTTTGATGGATTTATGGATGAATTTAGAGATGGATTTACGAATGAATTTATGGATATATTTATGAATCGATTTATGGATGGATTTATGAATCGATTTATGGTTGGATGGATTTACGGTTAGATTTATGGATGGATTTAAGGATGAATTTATTGATGAATTTATGAAGGGATTTATGGATAGATTTATTATTGGATGGATATATGGATAAATTTAATTATGGATTTATGGGTGAATTTAAGGATGGATTTACGCTTGGGTTTAAAGATAGATTTACTGATGGATTTGTGTATTTATTTATGGTTGGATGGATTTAAGGATGGATATGTTGATGGATTTAAGGTTGGATATATTGATGGATTTAAGAATGGATTTATTGATGAATTTATTAAGGGATTTATGGACGGATTTATGGATGGATTTGTGAATTGATTTATGGTTGGATTTAAGGATGGATTGGATGGAATCATGGATCTATAAAGGGATTTATGGATCGATTTATGGTTGGATGAACTTACGGTTGGATTTATGGATTGATTTAAGTATGAATTTATTGATGGATTTACGTATCGATTGGTCGGATCGTTTAAGGATGAATATATTGATGGATTTATTGATGAATTTATGAAGGGTTTTATGGATAGATTTGTGGATTGATTTATGATTGGATGGATATATGGATAAATTTAATTATGGATTTATGAGTGAATTTAAGGATGGATTTACGCTTGGGTTTAAAGATAGATTTACTGATGGATTTGTGTATTTATTTATGGTTGGATGGATTTAAGGATGGATATATTGATGGATTTAAGGTTGGATATATTGATGGATTTAAGGATGGATTTATTGATGAATTTGTTAAGGGATTTATGGACGGATTTATGGATGGATTTGTGAATTGATTTATGGTTGGATTTAAGGATGGATTGGATGGAATCATGGATCTATAAAGGGATTTATGGATCGATTTATGGTTGGATGAACTTACGGTTGGATTTATGGATTGATTTAAGTATGAATTTATTGATGGATTTATGTATCGATTGGTCGGATCGTTTAAGGATGAATATATTGATGGATTTATTGATGAATTTATGAAGGGATTTATGGATAGATTTGTGGATTGATTTAGATTGGATGGATTTATGGATAAATTTATTTATGGATTTATGGGTGAATTTAAGGATGGATTTACGCTTGGGTTTAAAGATAGATTTACTGATGGATTTGTGTATTTATTTATGGTTGGATGGATTTAAGGATGGATTTAAGGATGGATATATTGATGGATTTAAGGTTGGATATATTGATGGATTTAAGGATGGATTTATTGATGAATTTATTAAGGGATTTATGGACGTATTTATGGATGGATTTGTGAATTGATTTATGGTTGGATTTAAGGATGGATTGGATGGAATAATGGATCTATAAAGGGATTTATAGATCGATTTATGGTTGGATGAACTTACGGTTGGATTTATGGATGGATTTAAGTATGAATTTATTGATGGATTTATGTATCGATTGGTCGGATCGTTTAAGGATGAATATATTGATTGATTTATGATTGGATGGATTTATGGATAAATTTAATTATGGATTTATGGGTGAATTTAAGGATGGATTTACGCTTGGGTTTATGGATAGATTTACTGATGGATTTGTGTATTTATTTATGGTTGGATGGATTTAAGGATGGATATATTGATGGATTTAAGAATGGATATATTGATGGATTTAAGGATGGATTTATTGATGAATTTATGGATGGATTTATGGACGAATGGACGTATTTATGAACAGATTTATGGTTTGATTTACGCATGGATTTGTGGATAGATTTATGGCTGGATTTACGGACGGATTTGTGGATAGATTTATGAACGCATTTATGGATAGATTTAGGGTGGGATTTACGGATGCATTTATGGATAGATTTATCGCTTAGTTTGATCGCGACCATACAACTTCACACGTGTCAGTCATTTTTGCTCGTACTGTATTATCTGTTTCTATCCATTTTTTCGAATATATTTTTTTTAATCCCCCACCAGGATAATTACATTCACTTTTTAGGTTGCTCTTTCAAATAATTTTTCAATTTCTATAAGAATTAAATCGTAACGCCTTAAAACCTCCGAATAGGCAACCCATTCGATTTCCGTGCTTTCCGTACAGTTTGAACGCACGAGTTATTTCTGCTTTGACTGATGGATTGGTTGTCTATTCGAAAATCTTTAGGAGTCACGATTTAAGCCCATTTGCACCGGATTTCAATCAATAATTACAAAAAGAAAAAAAATAATTGCTATGTATCCCTTATATGTCCGCCCCCCGTAGCACCCCCGATTGTTACGTCACACGCCACTATTATTTTTTATTTTGCCTTATAAACGAAGTTCTGTTTTTCTTTTTCTTTTTTAAGATTTCGATATTGTTTCCTTGTATTCTTTATTTTCTTTTCGCAGTAATTAATTTTCAGAACACAACGTATTTTTATACTTCCAAGTAAGTTTCCACAAGCTTCCAGGCTTTGCGAAGCGAAAACAAATACTAAAAAAAAACTAATCATTAAATAATAATGACATTATTGACGGCCAATTAATTATATTTATTTATTTGTGCGATTGCACCGTGTTTGGAGGTGAAGTGAAAGACCAAGTCACTTTCTTGTATAAATATATTTGAATGCACTTGGCGATGATTTTGCTTCACGATCAGGAAAATGGTATTAAAGAAACCTCCTAGATTTTACAAAGGACATGACATAAAACTTATCAGACTATAGTAAATTGCGGAGAAATTCAACTAGACCGCTGCAGTTTCTACAGCAATTAATTAATCCTATACACCGCTCACAATTGGTTGCGCACGTACAATACGATGTTTATTTTAATTTTTGGCATAAAAAAATATACAATTAACCCATTTATTCCGCCGCCTATTCATTTACCACTTAAACGTATTTACAAGTGTGAAATTTATTATTGCACACGACGATAACGAAACTAAGAGAGACAGAGAGAAGGCGACTTTTACTACATTCAACATAATTTTAATATTTCACGAAAATTAAATATTAGTTTCTGTCCTCGCCAGTTTTAAGTTCTATCTCTCTTTTAATTATTATAAATGAAGTTAAAAGATCGAACGTGACTGAAAATGAATTGATTGTTGACTAATCAAAACAAATTAGTATTCATCTCCAATAAAATTAAAATGCCATCGTTTTCATATCGATAATAATTGCGGGAATTAAAAATTTTAATTCTGATTCGTTATTAAAAAAAAATGAAACCTGTGACTATACTGTCTCATCATCATTATTATTATTATTAATATTATTATTTTAATAATCACCAACATTCACATGTAATAAATGCAAATCGTGACAAAATAAATAATAGAAGTAATTAATAAATAAGATACTTATGGTATATTAAAGTACAGTCGAAATTACATACATGGCTTTTCCTATCTAATTTCTTTTTCTTTTTTTGTTTTAATTTACATGACTGTGCAGACTGGATGTATGTACATTTCGCGACCAATTTAAAGTTTCTCTAAATTCACCAACCCACACGCGTTTACGTGAAAGAATACCACCACACCACCATTTAATGGTTTAATTCAAAAATTAACTATTTGCCTCGTGATAATTATTTTACAAACACACACACGCTCTCATTTATTACGAAAAAATGCAACCAACAGATATTTAAATAATAACAATTATTTATTAGAGTCCCTTTTCCTCCTCCTGTTCCTATGTACATTCGTGTTTGCTTTAACGTGCACCTCCGTCGGGGTTGTCGTCTCCTCTTCCACCAACGAGGTATTCGACAGGCTGCTGGCATCGCTCACGTGGTTACACATGCAATCGACCGTTGTGTAATTCTCGCCGTCTTGTAGCACACCCTCGTCCTCTTTAGCACTTTTAGTTACATCGTTGCAGGCCCCCGGAATCACAAGCAGCTCACAGTCGTTCATTTCCAAGGGGGCCTCGTCTGCTTCCACCGGGCCTTCCTGATTAATCTCCATCGGCTCACCGTGATTGTACATCACTTTATTTATCGCCCCGACTTTGTTATTATCCTCGTCGCGCTTCAAGCTCGGGATTATAAAATCGTGCATCACGGTCGTGTCGGTGTTAGAATCCGAATTCTCCATGTTCGAGTCTGAATCCGGCTCTTTACCATCGCTGTTATTAATGAGTAGCTCGGGACCACCCCCGTAGATCGAATAGAAAAAGTTCCAGAGCTCCTCGTTGATCTTAGCGAAGTCCTCGTTGGTCTCGGCTGGATCTGGCCCTGCCTTGCTGTTGTTATCGATGGGGCCTGGGGGCTCCGAGGTTTTTCTCTGCACGTAATTCAGCCACTGAGCGTGCCACGCTCTCGACAGTAAATGAGTCGGGAGGGTGTCTTGCTTTTGGAAGGCCAGGTTGAGTTGGATGAAGGTTTCCATTTCCAGTTCTAACCGCCTGAGGATCGTGTGGCAGGTCATGCAAATGCTAGCCGAGTTCGGTGCACAACCCCCGAATTTTTTATACAGGTAATTGTAAACTATCTTAGGGACCAGCACTGCGAGTTGTTCTAGAGCCGCAGCCCGGTCTGGCATGATGAAGCCGTGATGGCACAGGAAGTCCGTGTTGTCGATGGGCCCGGGCTCTGCGCAAGTATTAAACCTGCTCAGCCACTGCTTGGAGATGTAGAAGTGCTCGTCTTCTGTGGCCTGGAGCTCCGAGAGCTCTAGGACTTTGCTTTTCACTAAGTGAGTCTCCGAGGTGACTTTCCGATAGAACAAAACGTACGCCTCACATGTTTGAACCGTCTCGGGGCTAACCCGTGTCACGCATTGATCATCGAACTCGTACCACTGTCCGGAGTTGAGGGCGTAGCAAGTGTAATGCCCACCGCCCGCCGTCCCATGATGACATATAACGGAAAACAATTCGTAATTCGTCACCTGCGAGACACACTCGGGATGTAAGTACGGCCGCATGTCCAAGCCTTTCAAAGGAAAACTAACAGCCGAGGAAATTTTACTACTGAACATCAGCTCGTGCCGAAATCTCTTCAAGTGTATACAAAGAACCTCCGGCAACTGCAACACCTTACTATATTTAATTCCGTTTCTCAATTTATTACACCGTTCACAACTATACATATTATCACCCTTTAGTTCGTCGGTGCTGAAGAACGCCGCCAGGCAATCGTGTAAGGTTATGGTAGGGCCGTAGAACCACGACTTCAACCAAGCCAGGATCCAAGCGAGCCAGCCGTCATCCGCTGGCAAAACAGACTCCGCGCAGGTCGATCCGGGGGCAACGTTTCGGCCATGGATCACCGCTAAATGGTCCCTCGAAGGAATTGGTAATGATAAATCTTGGAAAGTCTCCACCCGGCTCGACACCCTGTTACACGTGAGACACTGCACGGTCGACAACAGCTTCCCATCGAATATATCTGAGATTATCGATCGGTACTTAACCTGTTTCCTATTTACATTATTTGTACTAGTCGCTGCCATAGTCGGCTGGGACTCTGCAAAATCAAAAATAAATAAAGGGCCCTCGAATTCACGAACGTCTTGTTATGACCCACCTATAACTGAGCTTTGCATTCTGGCTCTTAACCGTCGTGCGGGGCTCGTCGATCTCGACAGCCTTCGCTTCGAAGTATTATTATTCGACAAAGCCGATCGCTCCGTGTCGTCACTCAAGCTGGACCGCTCACTCACCCCCGAATCACACGTCTCGTATTCCCCCTCACTTGAATCGTAACTCGAACTAAGAACAGGTTCATCGATGGCCATGCTGAATGTATCCAGGTCGTTCGTCAGCGAATCGGGCACGCACACTTGCTTCAGCTCCTCGTGCAGTTGATCCATGAAGTTGCGCAGGAACTCCTGCGTGTCATGCTGATGGTACCCCCGGAACATCGCATGCACGCTTCTTATACCATACAGAATACCTGTGCAAGCCCCCAATCAATAATTACAATTACCAACAATAAGCGATTTAAATACCTGATGGGGTGACACACCCCCCGTTTTTCTTAAGCCACATATCCCTCATCAACGCTTGGTACGTCCGAGATAACCCCGGTTTCCTCCCCTCGGAAATAATCTGCACAGTCGCGGGGCAATCCAGGAAAAACTTGGTCAGCGGGACTGTGTTGCTTAAAGCTTGTAGTGCGGCATTTAAATAGCAAGTGTTTCCGATGTTCTGCAAGCCGACCAGGCCGAAAGGCCTGGTTGGAACCATCGATCCATCCTCGGCATCGCTGGATTCCGAGGTGTCACCGCTCATCCCCACGTTCAATCCGATTGGCCTATCGAAGCCCAAAATCGTCCCTCCGTGCTCCAGGGAATTGGTCTGGAACGTGTTGTAACTGCCATGCCCCGAATCCCTGGACTTGACGGTGCAATCTTCAGTCTCGGCATCGCTGTCATAATAGTGCTGCGTATCCATGTACACCTCACTCTCACATTGGTAGCACCAGAGTCTCTCAGTCGATAGGTTCATGTGGATACAGTGCAGGGGTTGCGCCTAAAACAGTCAAGAAAGGGTAAGCCTCGTCGCTTAAACCGCGAGCCGAGGCAAAATGGAAACTGACACATTTTGATGTGAAATCCTCGCGGGTCAGTTCACCATGCAAATAAAATTACTGTCAAGATTTGAAAATGCACCGAAATTTTGACAGTTACAGTCGGACGCAAGCCGACATGATTATTAAGAAAAATAAAGTATTTTCTTCCATTAATAATACCAAAAAGGAATTAGCAAGACACATAAACTATAAACTAGTTGAATTCGAAAGCGAGGCTTTATTTTAATCAGCGGATACTTTGTTATTTTAATTTTTTATTTAATCCTATGAAGAGTAACGAAAGTCATGTCTGTTTTATTATTATTATTATTATTATTAAAAACTTTCTCTTCAACACTGATGAAGTGCATGCTTGAAAATCTAGAACCGCATATCGTACTAATTGTACTTTGAACCTCTTGAAACACACACTTGTAATTGAATGATTTAATTGCCTGGATGTGTGGTTATCAGCGGGCTTACTTTGTTGTGTTGGGTATTGTGGTCATTGTACTTTTCCGAGCAGCCGATCTTCAAACACCCCCGATACAAACACAACCACAAGTTTGGTCCTGGACAATCGCAGTCGTCGCACTGGAATTTCTGCAACAGAACAGAGGGGCGGCGTAACGGAGTGCGATTCAAACGCCGACTCTCTCACCTGTATGCCGCTTAATACTTCCCTAATTGGAATGTCAACTATACTGGTCAAGTGTGGACACGAATGAGTGCAAGACATTTTTTTCTGCGAAAGAAAATTACAGATCACTTTAACTGAAACAAGCGTGCGGGCATGTCTCAGCAGTTTTGAGGTTAGGCCGAGCCGAACGAACGCGTTTTTTTAAACGCAGAGGAAAAAAAATTAACGATAATTACACATTCTTAACCAAACTCTGCATGCATTATTAAATGAAACGTCGTAACACCTGCATTTACCTGATTTATCCTGCTTTTACACCTAGTAATACCCTTGATTATTTTACATTGGAACTTCCCGTATTTAAACTAATTTTTAATACTTCAACCGACGAATTATTGCAATCACATTTTTATTCTATAATAATTAATAACAACACTGACGTTTCACGTTTCGTTGTCATTCGATTCCCATGACTTCCATCCATTCAAAAGCGTCAAGGCCAGCGACACCTGTCGGCCGAACGTCGCTGTCGCCGATTGCCGTTGGCAGCAATGCAGAGTGCAGGCAGTTGTTTGAATTAGCTTGAGTGACGCGGAAGCGGACGTTTAAATTTGGACTTTCTTTCGAGATTTTACGCAGATATGGTTCAATTCCAGGCGAAAACGACGAAACGGAGGAACGTGCCGCACCACACGTGAGTTTTAACTTACATAATTAGTCCCGATTGTATAACTCATCGGTTATTTGAAACCGTGCGCGAGCTCTAATCATTCAACCAATCAGATGCACGGGACGCGCTTCAATCGCACTGCAATCAGTAATCACATTTTCATGCTAAAAACTGAAGTCGACTAATAAATAACACGTTTCATAATCATTTAACGTTTTGCGCTCATTCGATTGCCATAATTTCAAAATATTTTAATTTCCATCCGTTTAAAAAAAGAATAAGCGGCGAAACCATCGGCATCTGTCGGCCAAGCGCCGCCATAATAAAATAGTTCGCGTTGCCGTTGGTAACGGCGGGTGCAGTTTGATTTTGAGTTGACGTTTAAATTTGGACATTTTTCGAGATTTTACGCAGACATGGTTCAATTGCAGGCGAAAGTGACGAAGCGAAGGAGCGTTCCTCATCATACGTGAGTTAATTAATCTCGTTTAGAACCTAAAACTTTGATTTTTTTGAAATCGTGCGCGAGCTTGACACATTGAACCAATCAGATGCTTGACATTATACAAGAATGCTCAGCACTTGCAATGTATTGTGTGTTTATGGTATTTGCTTTCAACAACTGTTCTGTAAGTAGTTCAATCATTAAAAATATCCACTTTTCTTTCTTATGAAAGTGAAATTAGATTGGAATATAACAAACTACATATATAAGTACGTCGTGTAGCGTCGGGTGATGTCGGTTTAACACAGCGTAGCCAACTTTTTTTTCAAATGTGTGACCAACAGCCTCTGCGTTTGCGTAACGTTGATGGCGTCTTCAATTAACGCTATAATAATACAATGCCATCAAATAAAAAATTCTATTCCAATTCTATAATGGGCAAACTATGATGATGTATTTGTATTTATTTAAATCGAGGGCTGGCTTTCAAGAAGGCTTTGATTTTAACTGTGCCAGTTAATAAATAAATGTCACTCAGACGTTTGCGCTAAAATCATGTAGAAAAATAGTTAATATTGCTATGTTTCGTATGAATTTTTGTATCTGTCAATTTTTAAATCTGCAGTTCGCTTATCTTTATTTTTTCTTTGATTGAAAAAGATGTAGATTTTAGGTTCGACTTAATTACCAATGACATGCTGCTTTTAATCATTGACCAATTTTGTTTAATAATTCTTTATTCGATTGCACTGTATTTTGATTTTTTTTCTCATGTTTTTGTATTCTGCAGCCGCTGATTTTAGTTTAATTGCCTTGAAATTTTTTCGTTGCCTGTAATTATTACATGGCGTTTCCGATTGGAAACTCTGGGACATTCAGAGAGTATCTCCATCCTTTGTTTTCACGTGAGGTTAAAACGAGATGGAGATACTCTGAGAGCGTACCCAAGCAATCGGTCGAAAACGCCAACAAATTCCGTGCCTTCAAATGAATTCCTAATTAAAGTGGTGTTTCAGTGTTTTCTCTGCGAAATGTTTAGAACACTGACAGACTGACTGTCCAATTATTTAAATTAAATAAATGCCAAATCGTGACACTTGCGTTTGTTAGTCGATATTAATTCGCATGAAACTAATTTACGAATGAAACTGTCACGCAATTAAAATTAAATTAACAGTAAGAAATTTTATTAAAATCTTTAAACATTTTGTTTCTTCTTTAATTCAATAAAATATTTGAGAGATTATTTCTGAAGAAAGAAAACGTACTTATTTAAAAAAAAAATGTTTTAAACCTAAAGGACCTATCAGTTTTAAGAGTGTGCAGGATATCATGAAAGAGAAAATGAGGAAATCTCCCTCAATTTGACTTTACGAAGTTAAAAAGATTTGTAACATTTTGAAATTTCTGTGAAAGTTCAATTCTTTTCCGTTGGAAAATTTCAGGGACATCCAAAACTTTAGTCAACCCGACCCCTAGGTTTCTCTTTTTTATTTTTATTTCTATGCTCTGCACAGTATAATATACAATTTATTTTGAACTTTATTATTCATTTAAACCCCGCCATTTTAAATGACCGTTTGATCGAAAATACTAAATGCATAAGAGATCTGCCAAAATCCTGAAAATCTGACAAAAAATTTCAGTCCAAACGAATGCAGTCAGTTTTTAAACGGCAAGCACATCCACTACGAGCCACAGAAAGCCACGGAAGGTAAAAAGACGGTCCCATGTTACACCAGCGAAGGTTGCCGACATATATTTATACCCAGCCGAAAGCCCATTGTGTACCCGAAAATTTTGCCCGATTCGGAATGCGTACGCCTGAAGGGCCAAGCTAAAGTACGGAATATTCCTTTGTCGTTTGTTTTCCCTACGATTTTCTCTCTCTCTTTGAGGTGGTTACAAAACAAGATAGGCAAAGGATGATGCAAGAAGCGTACGAGAAAAAGGTGAAGCTGCGCGAAGAAAGCCAGCAAAGGAAGAATCTGTTATCCAAGGCGCAAGTCCAAACAGCCAAAGCAGCAACCGAGGGGATCGTCGATGAAAGGGATGCGATGGTGCTAAAGAGGGCACACGAAATGCTCCAAGAAGACAAAGAAGAAGTGAGGCAGTTTAATAGCATCGTGCTAGCCACGAAATGCAAGGCCATACGCGAAGCGCAAATCGCAGAGAGAAAAGTGAAGAAAAAAGAACTTTCTTCCGTTACCATTCACCTTACCAATTAGGTACTTTTTTTATATAATAGATATGGAAATAAAAGAAGAAGAAGACAGATTGGACGGGATGATGGAACAACAAAGGCAGTTGCAGATTGCGAGGGAAGAGGAGAAGAGGCAGTTGGAAGTAGAAAAAAACCTAAAGTACAGTGCGCTGATTAGATCAGTTTCTGCCCTGTTTTTATTTTCTATATTGTATAGGTTCGTCAGTCAGATAGAACAGCAACAGCGCGAGAACGACATGTTCCGCATGTTGGAAGCAGAAAAACTCGAGCACGAAACTAGGCGAATAAATAGGGCTTGGATTGCCATGCAGAAAGAAGACGCCGAGAGAGAAAGGGAAAGATTAGAGCACAATAAGAAAATTCAGAAAGAACTGCTGGAGGCGGCGGCAAACGCAGAAAAGTGCAAGAGGATGGAACAAGAAGAAGAAAGGCTAGAAAATGAAAAGGTTTATACTTATATTAACCACGGTGCTTCTTGGCTTTCATGCTGGGACTTTTACATTGATCTTCTTCATTCTGCCGACACCAGCAGAAGACAAAAGATCAACACGAGTACCTACAGCTCGCGAGCCCAGAAGTACTATTTACCAAAACTTTGATACTGTGTTAGATCAAAGAATTCATGAGGAAAAAGGCAGAAAGAGAAGAAGCTCGCGAAAAAGAACTAGAGGAAATGCGTCTGAAAAAGAAGAAAGAGATTGCAAAGCTGACTTTAATGCAGCAAAAGGCCCAAGACCTTAAGGCCATGGCCGACGAACTAAACGCCAGAAGAGAAAAAGAACGAGTAAGTAATTCAAAAGCAAAAGCCATCTTGATCAAATCTAAGAAATACATAACAGGCAGAAAAGGAATGGCGCGAAAAAGAAAAGTTAGCGGCCATCAAGCGAAAAGAACAGAACGAAATGCTGAAGAGCGAAAGGCAAAAGCAAATCGACCAACTCCGCAGGCAGCAGGCTTTAGATTTGGAACGTGAAAAAGAGGAATTTATTCAAGTAAAAACAACTTACTTTTACGATGAATTTCTTTTTTAAATCAAAGACCTACTACCTACAGGTCGTCAAGGTGCAAAAGGAGCAGTTGGAAAAAGAGAAAGAACTGAGAGCGAAGAAACGAGAAGAGGTGAACCAGTACCGCAAAGAACTCCTCAAGCAAATCAACGAAAACGAACGCAGCAGAATCAACATGCGACACAGGAAGTTCAAGGAAGGCGAGACTATGCGAATGGAACAAGAACTGCGGTTGCTTACCATCAAGGACACCCTCGAAAAGAAAATGGCCCACTTAAAGGATTACAATCTGAAAGAGAAACACGTCAACGACATTCAAAGAAGAATGAGTTTGATTATTAAATAAATAAATTTTTATGCTGTGTAATACATACTTTGGAAATAATACAGTCTTGGGAATAAAATCTAAAACAACATTGCCTAGGTGACGGTGATGTTGAAGTTTGATCAATAATTTTGATGTTTACACAACTTTGTTCACTTTATTCTACACGTATTTATTCATACAATTTTTTTTATTATCTCAACGAAAATGTCGTCGGGAAAGTTTCGGGGCAAAACGAAATCCATCAAGTTCAAAGGCGATCACGAGTAAGTCCCCTTCTGCTCGAGGTTGAAAATCTCTGCGAGTAATTTTTTCAGCATAAAAGAATGTGATCACATGCTTAATGGAAAATTCATCCACGACAAGCCCAAGACCGCCCTGGAAGGTAAAAAAACGATCTCTTTCTTCGATAGCACCGGAGACCATAAGCTTCTCGTGCCCGACAGAAATCCCTGCGAAACGCCTGGAATAATCCCAACGTCCGAATTCGAGCGCCTGAAAAGGCAAGCAAATGTAATTAACGCAAATACAAATCGCCCTCTTGCTTATCCCCATTAAGTCCGGAGTTCTTTAAAAGGTTCTCTCAATAGAAGATCGAAGAAGACTGATGGAACAAACGGAGCAGAAGAAGTTCCGTCTGCAGGAGGAAAGCCGAAGGCGAAAGGACTGGCTCGAGAAAGTCCAGCTATCCCAAAAGTGCCAACCGGGTTCTAAACTTGGAATCGTACGTAACACTTGGACCATCAAGGAAATTTTACTTAGCGCCCCCGTTTTAGGTGGAAGAAGAAGCCGCGCAGAAAAACGCTCACACTCTGCAAAGAGCGATGGAGTTGCGTCAAGAACAGGAAGAAGATATGAGAAAGGTCAACAGCTTCGTGCTGACCGCCAAGTGCATGGCAATCAGGGACGCGCAGCTCCAAGAAAAGAAGGTAACCAACGATAATCAGCGACACCATCCCAAAATTCTGCTAAATAATCCAATTTAAGATAATAAACGAGGAAATCCAAGAGGAGGAAAAACGCCTGGAAGCAATGATGGAGCAACAAAGGCAGATCTCTATAAAAAAAGAGCTGGAGAAATTAGAAAATGAAAAGGGAAAACAACAAAGGTGAAAACCATCCCCTATAAATGCCTGATTTTCCTACTTGGGAGATTGGGTGTTTGGGGATTGCTGCTATTGGTTTTTCTTTCATCACGTGATCAACGATAACCAATTATTTTCGTCGTTTATCAATCATCAATCCCCAAATACATGTTTCTCCAAATCTCCAAAGCAGGAAAAGCAGCTTTACAGAATTTTTCGTGATAGTTTCGCCGAAGGCGTTCGGGAGCAAATAAAAGAGAACGAAATCGCGAGGATGCTGGAAGCGGAAAGGGCCGAGGAAGAGACGCGGATGAACGCAAGGGCGCTAGCCGAATTGAAAAGGGAAGATGAGGAAAAGGAACGCCAGAAACAGGAAGACATAAAAAGGGCGCAGGAGGAAATGAGGGAAACCAACCTGAACTCGCTGCGCTACAAACAAATCCGGCAGGAGGAGGAGAGGATTGCAGACATGAGGGTTTAGACCAGGTGCCCGAGTATAACTTTCGGTTTAATCAAAGCCGACGTTTCAGGTTCAGAATTTCATGAAGATGAAAGCGGAAAGGGAAGAAGAGTATCTGGCCGAAGTGGAAATGATCAAGCTGGCCAAGGAAAGAGAAATCGCGAGGCTTCGCGCCATGCAGCAACAATCTCGGGATCAAAAGAATGACATGGAGGAGATGCAGCATAAGAGGGAAGTCGACAGGGTTAATAAGGAATGGCGCGAGAAGGAAAAACTGTCGGCGCAGAAACGCAAGGAGGAGATAGAAGAATTGAAGAGGGAACGCGAAAAGCAGATCGAAGATTTGCGCAAAGCCCAGGCCTTAGAAATAGTTCGCGAAGAAGCTGAAACCAGAAAGGTAGCTACACCTAAAAGAAATTTTGTTGCTTTATTGGCAATTCTGGACATCCCTTTCCATGGATGGAAGGAAACTATAATTCTGATTTTCCACAAAAAATCAAAAATATGGTTGCGCTTTTTAGGTGGGGATACTTCAAAGAGAACTCTTCGATCAAGAAAAACGAAACATGGAAAAGAGAAAGGAAGCAGCGAACCAACTTCGTAAGGACCTTCTGCTGCAAATCGACGAGAAAGAAAAGGAGCGGATCGCCTTGCAGAAGAAGAAGTTTAGGGAGGGCGAAGCCCTGCGCCTCGAGTGTGAGCTGCGCGATTTGAAGGTCAAAGAGAGCGTGCAGAAGAAGGTGGAAGGTATGCAAGGCTTGAACTTACCAGAACGCTACATACAAGACGTTTACCGACAAGTCAGCATGTTGAAAAAACGGCCTAATTTGTGAGTACTTTATTAAGGCCCGTTTTCTTCACCTACCGATAAATTTATTTGCCAGGTAGTATCCTCGGAAACTATTATCGATACAATGGTTTCCAAAGATAACACCTTGCAGATAAATTTATCAGGAGGTGAAGAAATCGGGCATAAACCGGAGATTAATTAAATTACACGTGGAATATGTATTTGTTATTTTAGTGTATAAATATATGTTTTTCCTTCGAAACCATGCAGTAAAGTAATTATGAAAACTGTACAAAAAAATCATGGAAAGCCACTGGCAGTTGCGTTAAATGAAAATGACGAGTGCTCTATTATAATGTATAGAGCAGTCAATTGAAAACAAACAAGATAATTAATAGCACTTGAGGTAATCCTTTCTAAAAGTTACAAAATCGACTTTAATTAATTGTTGAAAGGGTAAAGAGGGTCGGAGGAAGGGCAGTCGGCGCCCTTATTCGCGCCCCTCTTCCAAAAAAAGAAAAATTGGCGTGAATTTATAAAAGTGTCCCAAAAATGGTATGCATCCTATTATAAGTTAACCTTATTAGCCCCTATGGAGATGGAATCGATTGCAGAAAAAGTATTGTATTTCCATAGTTGCCAGATATTTTTTTTTAATTTGAAAATAGCTGCATTTTTCCAAAATAATCTTAATTTAAACGATCACTACCAACATTTTTGAAAAAATGATTAAAAGCCCACCGTAAATATAACTAAGAGTAATTAACTGGAAAATAAATATATTTAATACTGGCACTTCTTAATATACTTAATAACTTAAAAAAATTTTCATTAACACAAAATATTTAACAAAAGCACTTCAATATGAACCAGGAGAATTAAAATGCGTTAATATAACATTAGTATAACAAATTTAATTATTAAATAAAAAATAGAATCAATTATTGCTTAATTATTATTGTTGAGGTTGACTATTAACTGATTTCTTAGTGCCTGCACTTCTTCGCGTAACTGAATATTTTCCTGCATTAACATATCGTCCCCGGAGGAGCTCAGGGCGGCAACGTGTTCCTTCAGTTGAACTAAGCGTGCTTCTGTTTTAATATTTTCCTTCACGTGGTACAGTTGCAGATCGTAAAAGAACTGCCTGTTCTCCCTCATGATATCATACTGCCCAAATTTTATGTCTTGCTTCAAGGTACTAATTTTCTCCTTCCATTCTTCCCTGAAGTTGCTCAGCTCTTCCCTGAAGCTGCTCAACTCTTCTCTGACGATGCTCCTAATCACTTCTGTGTTTATTTGATTTAATCCTTTAGCAGTAGCACTTTGTGACTCTGATAAAATCGGTGATAAATTCGATATGTGCTCCGCCTGGTGGAATTTGGGTGTTGATGTTGATGTTTTCGTTTTCGCTTCATCCACTACAATTTTTATCACAGACGGATTATCTTTCCAGATCATGTTCTCATCACCAACTCGTTGCCCAGTAACACTAGAATTAACTTGGGTTTGGGTTTTATTTTCTGCTAAAATTGGCTTTTCAGCACCATCCGCAATGCCCAATCGACTGATTGTTTGGTTCTCTGTGCCTTGCGAAGTTGAATTTAAATTCCACCCTAAGGCCTCCAGAAATGAATCGGCTACGTCTGCAGCGCTGGCTTCGACTGTTGCATTTGGCACTTCTGGCAGAAAATCTCCATGGAATAAAAATCCAGGCGAATCACAACTGTTACCTGGCTTAGGGGTTTGTACAGGTACTACGTTCGAGTCAATTACGTCTGCGCTGAACTCACAGGATTCCTCAGCAGCCCTTTTACGAAACAGAAGTTGCTTGATTTGACTGCCGTGTGCCGTAAATGTGTGCAGCGGGCTGTTCATTTTTCGGGTGTCATACATTTGAATGGTACCATCTTGCAAACCGACCGCTAATCCGATTCCGTCTAGGCAAAAATCGATGGCGGTCGAGGACCTATCCATAACCTTTTCCATTACGCATTTGTTTGAGCTAGTTTCGAAAAACATAAGCTTGCGGTCTAAACCGATGGTCACCAAAAGATCGCTGCGAAGCGGTGAAAACGTCAGATCCGTAACCGGGGCAGAGTGAGCTTGCTTGTTAAATTTCAGTTTGGAGGTGTGGATATCCCAAATCGCGACGACCCCTTCTTTACTCCCCCCGGCCACGAGGTTTCTCCTAAGCGGATGGCAGCGTACATTCGATACGGTTCTTGAATTCGGAATTTTGTACGATGAAGATAAATTATACGTGATGTCGTTATACAATAAAACTTCTCCACCTTCGCAGGCCGCAACGAGAAACGAGTCCTTTGTGCAATATTCGAGTTTGAAGACGGTGGAGGGGGCTAGGGGGAAACGCTTGCGCACGTTCTTCGATTTCACATCGTACACGAGCACCAAGCCTGTCGTAGAACCTAAGGCTATGTTTCTTTTGGTGCTGTTTTGAAATGCCGCGCATGTCGGCTGTTGGATTTCGTGAATGGAATGCAAACGCTTGAGGTTTTCTTTTACGCTGATGACTTCCGCAGGGCCTTTGCTAGGCACGAACACCAACCATGATCCGTCCTTGCCCCAGGACAGGGATTTCATGAAACCTTCTTGCGTGTTCGGTTTGTACGTGTGCAAGAGCTGTCCATGAGGCCAGGTGTGGATTCTAACATCTGTGGCGATCGAAGCGATGTCCATTTCTAGAAAACGAAAGTAATTTGTAACTAACGCAGCGTTATTCTAATACAGCTTGCCGAAAATTAATGAAAAAAAAAAAATTTACTTTAATCTAATTTTTCCGAAAGCATCGTGTGTTTATCATCCAAGAATTTTCAAGTTCTAATTACCTTAACTGTGCGTTAATGACTTTCTGTATTATTTATAATAAGAAAATGAAGAATCATTTTAATTGAAAACTAAAGAAACTAACCTGTGAAGAGAAACGGTTTCGCGCCGTTAACATGAAAAAAGAAATTCAATTAGCGCCATCTTCGTACAGGAATTAAAGCATGCTCGCCAAGCGGTCGGTAATGTAGTTATCGCAACCTACTTTAAATTCACGCGACGCCAACGTGTTGTTCAACTTATTTTCATGGATTTTCCGGGAAATCAAAACGTAAGTACTTCAAAATTTAATACAGATTAAAAATAATAGGCTAGTTAAATTATATTTACATATTTCGAATGTTAGGTGTGGAAATTTGGTGCAGAAATGTCTATGCTAAATCGAAGGGATATTCATTTTTGAGTTCTTCGAAGCATGTTAACTTATATGTTTAAATGTATTTAAAAGGGATGTTAATCGGTACATAATTTTAATAAGTTATCAATAACGTTCTGAAATCTGTCGAACGTGCAGATTCCATTGAAAACTCAGGTTAATTTGAAAACTTAAACTGATTTATTTGTAGGCGCCACTTTGCCGATAACACCGACATCGCAGCCGGCACCAATTCGGGGTCACGTTCAGAAATTGTGAAGCGAGAGCACTTTTTTTGCGCGTGGAAATGGAAAGCAAAATGTACAAAACCATTTACACGAGAGAGAAAGAATATCACCCAGAGCGTTCTCTCTTTTATTTCTGAACGGGCCCTAGTGTTGTCGACCAATTCGATCAAAAATTTCTCTTTCGGCATGCAGTATTTCTCCTTTACTATTTTAGTTTAGAGAAAATAATGGCGCTTTTAGTCTACGTTTTGTCAATAAGTTGGCAACATTGCCTGGAAAAGACATAATAAGTAATAATCACACTAAAGAATAGTATTTAATTTAAAACTTCGTGTAATTAAGATGTTTTTATTTATTTAAAATGCGGCACCGGATCTAAAACAATTATAAAGTAAATTTGACGACACTAGCTCAGAGTGTAGCTCATTTCTAATTTTGTAGCCGGCTCGAAGGACCAAAATGTGCCCTTCCTTTAGGTTCTTTTGTCATGAAAATCTTGTTAGGTCATCAGTTATGGAGAGGATGGTATAAAATCCTTGAAACACAAAGTAAAATCATGGGCAAATATTTATTTTGAAAAATACTGCAATAAATAACAACAATTATAATTCAAAGCTCTTTTTTTTTGCTCGAGACATGAATTCAAAATACTAAAACTATAGTATTTCACACTGTAACAACAATAACACATTCACATAACTCACAAGGTAACGGATTCGACTTAATCGAAGACACAAAAATCAACACAAATATCCATCACTCTTCTTGCTTCGGCTCTGCCTTTCTAAGATCAATCGATTTTCACCAGGGGGTTGACTTTCTGAAGGATGGCGTTCGCGGTCGCCTGCATATCCTGCGAGTCAAAGTCGATGGGGTTCGCGTATTCGTGTTCGCCTGGGTGCAGTACAGGTGCTGAAGCTTCCCCGTTGTTATTGTTGACCGGCATTCCGAACATGGGGTTGTAGAATCGCATACTATACGAAAAATAATCAATTAGGTTACAAATAGATTATTATATAATAAAAATTATTGTTAAAGCCCACATCTTTTATTACCTGATGTTTAACTTTCCGGTGTTTCTCTTCCGAATGAAGATGTACGCAACGGCTGCTCCGAGTAAGAGGAAGACGGGAATTAGAACGCCAGCAACCATGGAGCCAGAACCTCGATTGACGAGAGCTGATTTTTCCATCGAATTGACGTGGGTCTGGAACTTTGCTCTCTTATCCTCAGCACTTCCTGTTCTCTAAAAATACCTTCGATGTAAGAAAATGAAGGCAGAATGCATGTCGAAATAAAAGAAACTTCAAGAGAGAGAAAAATAAGTGTCTATTGTATGTTGATGACTTGAAGATGGCTTTGGCTGCTGTAAAAGAGATTGGTGGCATGAAAAAAAAAATGAAACGAAACGAAGATATAATAAACAGGAGAATAGAGAAAACTGGATCACTGGAAAGAAAGTTGAATCTTACCATATCAGCTTCGCACTGTTGATTTTCCTGCACGAATTTCCCGTTCTCACACAAGCACCTTCCTCCTACGTCCGTTGGGATACACATGTACGTGCAATTTCGATTTTGGCAGTTATTCTTCGTGATTGGCTGGCGAGAAACTTGAGCAATCGTGAAGAGCACGTTGGCGTAAGCGTTCAGCCTAAACTGATCACAGAGCCTTTCCTCGCCGAACAACCTGCATTTACCCACGTGTCCATTTCCGGTTAGAAAGTACAGTTGGTCTTCGAATAGACTCAAGCCAAAAGGACGGCTTAGATTGCCAAATAAATTGGTCTGCTTGGCACCGTCGTAATCGACGCGGTTAATTTGACCGCGATGCTGATCCACGTAGTAAAGTTTTTTGGCGCGCACGTCGCAGGTCAAGCCAGTCACATGTGTGCTTGCGGATTTGACCACTTCAAATGCCTTGCTGCCGTCCAAATTACGCCTGTAGACGACCGAATTGGGTGAATTGAAGATCCACCAGGTGGTCGTCGCGTAGAAGAGATGCTTGTTCACGGCGTCGACGGTGATCGCGGAGATTTGGACGTGCAATCCGACGCTGAACAGTTTCGAGCAGAGCTGCTGGTGGAAGTTGCAGACGCTGATGGTCACCTCAACACCATCACCATTCACGAAGTACACATTCTGGGTGATCCAATCGATGGCGAGCTTCTGTGGCCTACCAACGCGCGTTATGTACTCCCTGCTGAAGGTCTTCAGGTTTATGCGATGGATGGTCCCGGATTCTTCGATGCTGAAGTATACGAAATCTGAAGGGGCCGAAACGTCTAACCCACTGATTGCAGGGCTATCCTCTGAGTACAGTACCCCCAGGGAATTATTTGCTCGGGACAACTGACGGATTTGGTTGTTCACGGCGAAGATCAATGACATGGCATCACCGTTACTCTTGCAAGATTTTTTATCGGATCTGAAATAAGAAAATTGAAAACCCATTTTCAATTATTCCTTGAAGTGTGGATGCGAAACCTTGGTGGGCAAAAAAAAATTACCTCAACACAAATTCCTGGTAGCAATCACAAGAGAACGACCCAAGTTTTTCCATGCAAATTTGACTGCAAACCGGAGGATCTCTGCTGCATTCTTCAACGTCAGCGCAGCTCTGTCCATCCCCCAGTAACTTGTACCCGGCGTGGCAAGCACACATGGGACCCGATGGTGTTTTAATGCATTCATGGGCGCACGGGTTACTATTAGATCGGCACGACGAATTGCAAGCGCCATTCTCATCCGAACCATCGTAACAATTGTCTTCGCCGTTACAAACCAAATCGAGCTCGATGCAATGGCCGCTCTTGCAACGGAAACCATGGGTGCAAGGCAGTACCGTCTTCGCGGTAGGAACCGAGGAGTGGATGACCAGGCAGGTCATTTGTTGCTCATCCGAACCATCCCCACAGTCATCGGCACCGTCGCAAATCCAATCTTTCGGCAGGCATTTTTTGTTGTCGCATTGAAACTCGTCGCCCTGGCATTTGGAGCAGCGGAGCTCGTCTTCCCCTTGTGGGCATTCAGCGGTACCGTTGCAGACGGCGCTTTCCGGCAGACACTGGGTTTTATTGCCTGGGCAACGGAATTCCTCGGGTTTGCACCCATCTGCTTGGAGCTGCTTGCAGGCGAGCTCGTCGGACATATCGCCGCAATCATCAGCTTTATCGCACTCTAAATCTTTGTCTATGCAACGGCCGTTCTTGCAGGTAAATTCATGGGGGGCGCAGGTGGTTACTGTAATGGCAAAAAAAAAATACAGAATGATTGCGCCCGAAGTTAATTGGGACTTACCACATCCCGGATGTTCATCGGACAAATCAGAGCAATCGTATTCATGGTCGCACTCCCAGTGTTTAGGAATGCAAGATCCCGACAAACACCTGATAAAGTAGAAAAGATTTTACTGTCACACCATTTAGTTGGTATACCTATACTCACCTAAATTGTTCGGGTGCGCAGGTCGCAGACAGGCAATTCATTTCGTCATCACCATCGTGGCAATCCTTAAAACCATCGCAAATAAAGTGCTGTGATATGCACATGCCGCTCGAGCACCTGAACTGGTTTCCTTGGCATTTATTTTGGTATGACTTTTCGGTGCAGATCAACTCGTCCGATTTGTCCGAACAATCGAAATGCATGTCGCACACCGCGATCCTCTTAATACACTTGCCGTCTTTGCACTGGAAGTCTCCCTCCGCGCAGCGACCTTTCTTGGTGCAATCACGCTCGTCTTCTCCGAACTCGCAATCCGCACGCCCATTGCATACCATTTCTTTGGGCACGCAAACATTCGACTCCCCACACAAGAACTCGGCTATAGTGCAATGCGTCGGTTTGAAACAATTCAAATTATCAACCCCCAAACTCATCCCGAGGGGGCAAGCGCAACGGGCACTCTTTTCAGTTGGCAAGCAGAGGTGACTGCAGTTGCCATTATTTTGTTGGCAAGGGTGTGGAGGTATGGGCCTTGGCGTAACGGACACCAGATGCATTGCGGACGTGTCACTCGGCAAATCCAAGCTAATTTTTTTGTTCATCCCGTTTCCCCCGTTGAGCTTATCCGCCCAGAACAACCGCCTAGAATTCTCATTGGTCCAGAACAAATCCTTGGAGAGCGACGCCAGCGCCACCGGACTCGTCTGTAAAGATCGAAAGCCGTGCCTGTCGTCACCTTCGATGCTGGTGCTTTCGATGTTTCCCGTTCCGGCGTCGGCCCAAAACACCCGGTGTAACTGAAACTCGTAGTACAAAGTCAGAGGCCCCAGCAGGCCCTCGTCGATGACGTGAGTGCGACCGGTTCCGTCCAAACCGAACCGATCTATGTGGTAGCCCTGCCTAAAGTTCCTCTTGAAAGAAACGAACATGACACTGGAAGACGGATACAATAATTTTGATGATTGGTTTTGGCTTTGACTTAAGTATAGAGTCCAACTGAAGATTCAGTTTCGGTTTTGGGTTCGGTTTCGGCCGCAAATACGTGGTTCAGCCAAAGAAAGAGAGCCGAACCTTTATCGGCCGAAACCGAAACTTTGACAGAACCATGTATTTGTGGCCAAAACCCAAACCGATTTTTTGGTTTGGACTCTACTTAAGTATACCTACCCCTCATCGGGAACAACGGCGATCGACGTGGGTATTTCCCCGGCCATATCATGAAGCAGAATCTTCCTCGACATCGTGTTCAAGCTCAACATCTCGACCGTTGCTTTATTCGAGTTGCACCAGTACAAGTTGTTACCCAAGTAGTCGAAGGCCAAAGAATCGAATTGCTCTTGCGTAACCAAGGTCTTCACCGTGCCCGTGGTCAAACTCAAGGCTAAAAGCGACGGCACCGCCAGGTCGCTTATAAACAGCGTGTTGTTCGCCGAGCTGTAGGCTAAACAGCCTACGTCCTTGACGAGCGTTGGAAACGCATGGATTTCGTGCTTGCCCAACAGCTGGTGTTCGATTCGGATCAGAAGGTCTTTGGTTCCCAACATTAAGACCTGTTCTTTGGCGGTGGCTGCAGATAATTAAATAATTGGTTAACTTTCAGAGATATCAGATTTTCAAAAATTGCGGCGAACCTTTGCAGGTGTGCTTATCAGGCGATAAGGTTTTATCCTCGGGGCATGCACATGTGTATCCGTTTCCGTTGAGCAAACAGATGTCGCTGCAAAGCGCCGAAGTGCACGGATTCCTCGTCTGCTGTTTCAAAGACGAATGGTAAATGTGGATGCCGTAGATGTACTCGTGCTTGTCCTTGATCAAGGTGTGATGGTTTTTCCCCGTGAATTTATCGCACGCCTCGATGGATCGGGTGTGCCAATCGGACCAGTACAGGCGGTTTTCGAAGACGGCAATGGCGTACGGGTGTTTGAAGATGCCCTCCATCACAACCTGGGGGTTATTTCGGTTCGTCAACGAAGGGCGATGACATTCGGAAGATGAACTTACCCTTCGTTCGGTGCCATCTAAGCGTATGCTTTCCAAGCGAGCGCTTTTGGCGTCAGCCCAATAAAGACGCTCGTTGGGGTAATCAAGGGCTAAACCATTGGGCCAAACGATGTTGTCCGATACGAAAGCCACATCGTCAGTGCCGTCCATGCGAGAGCGGCCTATTTTCGCTGGTTGACCCCAATCGGACCAGTACATTTCTCTATAAATGAAAGAAGAAAGGGGAAGTGGAGAAACGTAGATCCACTTTTGACTTACCCCGCAAAAGGATTGAGCACAATTCCCCTGGGTTTACCCACGTCCTTATTCACCAAAACCGTGCAGTGATTTCCGTCGTTGGTGCAGACGCCGATGTGATGCATTTCGGAGTCGGTGAAGTAGATGTTTCCGGTGACCCAATCGACGGCCAAATCTTCAGGAGCGCCCAGACCAGAGGTGACGATCACCTGGAAGAAACTGTTATTAGAGAAAGAGAGAGAGACTTTAAGTTGAGCGCGGTCAACCTCGCGTTGAGAACCATCCTCCAGAGCTTTGATGATGCTTTCGTGTTCGGAATAAATGTCAGTCCAGTAAATGTGGCCACCATCGAAACCTACCCCGACGACTTGCTTTAGGTTTTCGGCGATGGGGAAGTACAGCTTGGATTGCAGGAAGTAGCTTCGGATTTCGGTTTTTGAACTGAAAACCATCATAGCCTCGCCGCCCGTAGCTTTACACGTGGTTTTGTCGTCTTGGAGGACGTAGTTTGGATCACAGTAGCATTCGTAAGAGCCCGGCGTGTTACGACATTTTTGATCGCAAATACCTAAAGGGATTAGGAGGGAGTTCACGACATTCTATGTATATGAATTTTAAGACAATACCATATTTTTCGCACTCGTTGATGTCAGTGCATTCTTTCTCGGTGATCATGTGATAGCCCTTCGGGCATAAGCATTTTGGCCCTTTAGGGAACGCAGCGCAGTCATGTGAGCAACGGTGAATTCTGCAGGCGTTTTGGCCCGTGCTGCACAAGCCACCCTCGTCGGAACCGTCAGGACAATCAGCTCGGCGATCGCAGACTTTGGATAAGGCAATGCAAGTGTGGTTATTCTGGCACAGGAACAGGCGATCGTCGAGTGTGCATTTCTTCGGATCGACGTACGACTCTGATGGAAGATTGGTTTTGCAAAAGCCATCTTTGAAAAGGCCAAGTGGTTTTCTCACCGCAATTCAACTCGTCGCTGTTATCCTGGCAATCGTTGAAACCATCACAGCGCCATTCGCGGTGAATGCAGTAGTTGTTTTGGCATTGAAAACCGTCGCACTTCAGCGATTTGGAACATCCCAGAAGCTCGTCGGAACCATCCAGACAATCCGCATCGCCATTGCATACGAACTCCTCAGGTATACATAATCTATCGGTGCATTGCCATTCGCCTTTTGTACAGTTGGCGGGATGCGTTAAGGACAGCTGCAATAACAAAACACCAATACGATTGGCAAACTCTTTGGAAGCGATAGGTATTTCAGGAAGAAAGAGGATGGTGGATGGAAGCAAACAGAATAAACCAGCGATGAACTTTCACGACAACGAAAAAAAAAAGAGGAAACAATAGAAGGAATTGATTTGGGCAAATGAGGGTAGGCAAAGATAGTTTCACAACAACAGAAAAAAGAGATGATTTAGGAGGGGAAGCGATGGAAGGAATTGATTTGGGCAAATAAGGGCAAGCTAAGAAGAAAGAAGAACGAAAGGTGAGAGAGGGAATGAAGGAGGAAAAACGAAGCATGAGGTGAGGGTGTCAATTTCAATTTTCTTTTTGTCTTTCACAATTTGATTATATTATCCGTACCTGACGTGGTGAAAAATAAGTACAAACCTTAAAAGACTCACAGTCGATTTCATCTGAAAAATCGCCGCAATCGTTTTCCCCGTCGCAAAGAAACGTGGCGGAGACGCACACCTGGTTCTTGCATCTGAAATAGTTGGGCGTCTTGCAAAGAAAGGCTTCTGCAAAAGACAAGAGACGAACGTCGTCCTCAAAAAAGCGAAACCAAGAAAAGAAAAAAAAGGAAAGAAAAAGAACTCACGGCAATCTTCTTCGTCGGATCCGTCGAAGCAATCGTTGGCACCGTCGCATCTCTTGGTGCTGGAGACGCAACGACTATTGCGACACACGAACCAATCGGGTTTCGAACAACTTTTGTTGAGGTACATGGAATCTATAGAGCCGAAAACGGCGACGACGAGCATGCCGGCCAGAATAAAATAGGTTAAGTACATCCTAAAACTAAGAAGAAAGCATTGAAAAACTAAAATTACTACGAAATGGGGTTCGAACGGCTCATTCTCGATTGATTCGCTGAATTCAGCTTACAAAAAACACATTTATTTTTATCTGATTCCATGATATACAATATACTGTTTTCGGACACCCTGTATAAGATTAATTCTTTAAATTTTGCAAATTTTATATTATTAAGGCTTAATTCTTTAGGGCCGGTCCGTTTGCACCTTTGCCAGTTAAAATTTAAGCTCTGGTTTACTCCATAGAAACGATTATTATAATAATTGATTCCATGGGGAAATAACCGCAGATTAAAGTTAATCTAGACTGACGCAGATGAGAATAAATTCATGTATCCCATAAACTCTTGATTGATTCATTCGCTAAAGTCAACTTAAACAATTGTTTCATTAAGAACGTTGCATTTTCTTTCTCTAATTCCATTACCTACAGAATACCAGTTAGGGGCACCCTGTATAAGATTGAAAACATAATTTTGAAATCCCGCAAATTTTAAATTTTCGAGGCGTGGCTTTTTATCTTCTTTACAATTTATCTATTACGTAAACTCCTCCCGGAGACAACGGTTTCTGAGGGTATTACAAGTAGATTTTCTTTTTGTAGTTTAAATTTTTTTTTTTTCGAAATACAATGACGTCCACAAATTAACGCGCGCAAAAATGTTAGGAGTACACTTTAAGTAATTAAAATCAAAATTGCAGACGTACTTGTCTTAGTAGATACAGTATTTTTGGACACCCTTCGTGACCTTACTACTAACAGCAGTCAATGAAACTTTTTTTTTTTTGATAGTAAAAGGAGAGTCATTGGGATATGACACATTCGATGACATTCAGATAAGAAAAGTTATTGATTACGAAAGATGTGATGCCTTTGCGTAAACAAATTTGTAAAACCAAACAAAATCGGAAATATTATCATGGTTCGGACCAGTTCAGACTTCGGACAGTGCTTAGAACGTCTTTCGCTCGACGTTTCGCTGTGTCTTTGGGACTCTTTCTCAAAACTCAAGGATTTTAGTCGCGGTTTTAAATCTCATTATTGTAGGGGGGGTTTGTGTACAGTAAACAGAAATAAATCTGCGACGTCTGTTGCACGGAAAATTTACTTTGAGATTATTCTAACTGTCATAAATCATAAAAGATCTAAATTGTTGTCGGTTGTTTTCTCTCTCGGACGTGTTTACCCTTAGTCTGGTATCAAGTCTCGCGAGAAATTCAAGTTACTGGCAAGTTAGTTGCTATTAGTATGAACAATTCATTTACCGAGATTAACGGTTGCAAAACATTTATTGTTGCTGGTTTAAACAAGCCAAGGGGCACCATTGAAATTTCAGAACTTTAAACTTTTGCGACGGCAAATATTTAAGTTAGAAACGTCTTGTGATATTAAGTGGTTCGGAATTTGTAAACAACGAAATTTAAAATAAAGTGCTGTTATTTATTATTATTATTAAAAAAGTTGCAATTTTTTTTTTTAAATAAATTCTGATAGATAATAATCAAGACCTCTGGGAACGTTTGCTTTAATCAATTTCTAGTCCCTCTCATCGTTATAAGGCAAATAAAATGCTTCATTTCAAATGCCACGTTGTGATTTGCATTCCACAGTTGGTCACACTGTCTGACGCATATTGAAATGTCAAAATCTGACAGTCCTGTGTATTGAAAACCTAACCTCAAATTAAAAAGTTGTTTTGTTAAAGTCACTTTACCAACTGCGTAATGCAAATGGTCCTTTTTAGGGCCTGATCCAATTATAAATTTAATTTACATCGCAAGGCTGACATTTTTTTTGAAGTAATGTCATACTAATTAAAATATGTTTAATATTTAATTTAGAAAAGTCAAGTCAAGTACAATGTCGACAAGAATCTCTGTGATAATTAAAATGAAACTGTTAAGGAATTTGTTTGAAAAAAAATGAAATTTAACAAGTGGAGTCGACAGTAAGAAAAAGGAAACAAATTTGGTCCTCAATTTAAAATGAGATGCAATACCTAATTAAAAAAAAAAAACTGCAGTGAATGTAACTTACTTTTCGTCACCAATTTACGATATACCCATCACCTAACTGAAAACAAACCAAATCGACCTCTTCAGTTTATATTTATGTGTTATATCGCGGGGCCCATTTTTAATTTTACTAAATCCAAAAGATAGTAAACAAAACACACGAGTAGAGTGTGAGTAAACAAGTGATAATTTACAAATCTCGATAAGTGCTAATTAAAAATGAAACAAAAAAAATGAAATCTTTAGGATGATTAATTATTCAATCAACGACCGACGCGTTAATTTCGTGATGACTTTTCTTTTGCCCGGGACAATGAAATTATATTGACGAAATTTATTGTTTTTTTTTTATTTAATTCATGCTTGTTTTGACGACGTAATTTTAATGTTGTCGCAAAACAAGTTGCATACAAAAATATGAAAGCGAATAACAACAGCATTTCTCTCGATGATAAATCAGTGAAAATGCATTATTGTATTAGAACAAGACGACGTTATACAGGGTGCATCTATGATACGCGCTTCTTCGACAGTCATTTCAGCACTTTGCTGTGACCTACGATTTTAGGTACGGCTTTCGTTGCAGAATCAAAAAAAAAATAACTCTAAGAGAAGCAGCAAAAAAAATGCAATGAGAACAAAACAACATTATACAGGGTGCATCAATTCTTTAATAGTACTTTCAACACTTGGCTACGATTTAGAAGAGTTTTTGTTGCGGAATAAAATAAATTTTAACTTTGCAGAGCCCCCTGGAAATTCCAATAAAATATATACTTTTCGTCTAGAAAAGTGTAAGACGCGTGAAAACTAAAATTTAGAACTCGTTATAAGCGACAATTTCCTTTTATAATCACTCACAATAGTTAAGGAGCCATTCAAGAAAAACTTACCTATCAATGGTGCACCCTGTATAATGCAAAGGAGTTCTTTTATTTGCCCATCTTTCCTTTATTTGATTGATTAAGGATAGCTTTCGTAATCGAATTAAGGGAGGCTTTAAATTTAAAGTCACTGTCAGATGTCAAAACATATTTATGTTTAGGTTAGAATGTGACTTTAATTTTAAAGCTTCCTTTAAGGACCGATCTTACCACCTACTGATAAATTTAATCGTCGGTTGATATCCTTGGAAACCATTGTGCCCACAATGATTTCCAAAGATATTAACCGACGGTTAAATTTATCAGGAGGTGGTAAGATCGGGCCTAATTCGATTACGAAACTGAACCTTATTTATTTTAAAAAAAGCGCATATAAATAATTTCACTTAAATATAAACTGCTTTCAAGCACAGGAAGTTGTTTGGAATTTAACTTAACTGTAAGATAATACCTGTACCTGTAGTCAGTGGCGGAGTCGATCTTAAAAATATTGTTGCAAGGAGGCAAATTAATTAATTAATTAATGTTTGAGGGAGCCCAGTTACCTCTGTCATTTAATAAAGAAGGAAAGGAGGGCTGTACCAAATTTTATTGACTACAAAGAATTTATTGTATTTTTCTATTTATTTTTTTTTATGTATTATTGCATTTGATTTCAAACGCCCACGCCCATAAAAGCCAACTTTACGTTATTTTATAAAGTTTTAAAATACAGAATGTTTCACGATCCACCCGCCAATTGTAGTTTAAAGTTGCTTTAACCTAAATAAATATATATATATTTGTGTACCTATTCTTAAAGTGACTTTAAATTTAAAGCTTCCTTAAAGTCTGATTATGAAAACGGCCACAGGTCACATTAAAATTCGCTCTCGGATCCGAAAATGTAAAAATATATAGGGTGTTTCGGTTAAAATAACGAAGTGACGTAACGCACAGACCAAACGGAACACTCTGTATACACCAAACTAATTTTAAAATGTGCTCCACATGATACCAAGTAACTTTCGTTAGGAACTTTTTATCTAAAATGAGTAACTGGTGAGATACGAAGGAAGCCGCCTTCAAGTGAAACACCCTGTAGATATAAAAAAAAATAGGTGGGAAATTTGTGGAAAAAAAAGTTGAAAATTTTTAAAGTCGGTTTGGTCACTTGTGCAAAACGTAAGGAAGAAGAAATCTTGCAAGTAGCAAATATAAAAGGGGGTGAAGAATGAAAATTAAAAAAAAAAAGTTAATAAATAGAGAAAGTGAAGCTTAAATTCAATACTGACGAAGTTTGTTTTACATAAAAATTTCGTATCTTCAACAGCGAAACGTTGAGATTTACGCGATTTTTAAGAGCTTGTCGAGTCTCACTGTCATACATATTTTCATCGGGCAAGAAAATTTTTTATTGGTTTTTGAAACACGCTTTTTATTTTATTTTATATTAAGTGTAAACTAATTCATTCAAATTTCAGATTTTCTGCCTAATCATTTTTGTTAGAATTGTGAGTAACTCGATTTTAAAATTATTATTGTTACACTTTCTTTTCTTTTTGAGAAAACTGCGAATTGTGGAATTCCTTCCTTTTGAAAAAAAAAAAAAATAGTAAATGAAACTTGCTTTAGGTAAAAAAAATGTAATAAAAAATCCACCATTTCAGGAAATTTTCTAAAATTGTGGAATCCTTTGTTATATTTTTCTGCAACATTTTAGAATAAATCTGAAATAAAATTATTTTCAAACGAATTTAGTTCACCTCTTCGTCTGCAGAAGAAATTTTATTTTTCGATTTTTTCTTTTCGCTAACCTATTGAAGAAATACAAGAACTTTGCGCGTCCTCAACAAGCACACAAAAACTGGCGCACGAACAAAGCACAAACTGGATTTACGATATCGTCTTCTCTTAATAATAATTTAATATACACAACAACTGTTGCTTCAGAGTCCAATGAATTAAATAAATATTTGTCGAATCGTCACACTTACGACGCACAATAATTAAATAATTATTCAAGTGCACTTAAGCGTGGCCGAGATTAATTTGACCGAAATCAAAAATTCGCATTTTTTTTATAAATCACAAAAAATTCTCATTTTAAATTAATTAATTTTATTTTATTTTTTTGAATGGCAATCAATTATATTTAAGGTAACGAAAACCAGCAGCGTATCGATCGGGGCCTGAACCGATCTAAATTAAAAACGGATCATCTAACCGAATTAAATTAAAAAGGGAAAATCTCGATTGGTGGCTTACCTTAAAATAAAATAATTTAAAAATTTTAAAACACCTGCACTACGTGATGGATAACATAAAAGAGTGGGACGAGAATTGGTCGGTGATTTGCGCCGAGTTGATCGAAACTAAGAAAAACCCGCACACAAAAACTGGACTAGTTGGGTTTTCTGCGCGAAACGTTCGGTATAAATAAAATGGATAACTTGAAGGCTTTGTTTGTGACGCGATAATTTTGAAAAATTTTTGCCCGAACGCCCAAGCCCAAAACCCAAAACGAACCGATTTTTCTTTTTTTTTCATTCATATTATTTTCGAAAATTTTTCTATTCGTCAAGAACTGCTAAAGTTGGATCAATGACAATTACTTCCAAGCAAGAAAGATTTTTAATTTTTTTTTGCTATTATGTAGGATGTTTCAAAAATGTTGTAAAGTTGGTTATTAAAATTAAATTTGGTATTTAACGGATTTTTTCAATTTTTGTAATTTTTATTATTGCTTGGGTTGAATAGAACTAGGTTATGTTGACATTGACATGATCATTTTATTGATTTTTAACAATTTTCATATAATTTCTGTTGCACTTTTTAATTTTTACTTATGTTAAATGGAGTTAGGTTGAGATCAGTTGCGTTGGATTGACCTTGACGTTCGTTGAACTTCATGTATTAGATTTTTAATTTTTATTTGTGTTAAATGGAATTAGGTTGAGATCGGATGACTTTGACGTTAGTTGAACTTCATTTAATTGATTTTTAATTTTTTTTTAATCTTTACTTTTAATTTTTCTGATAATTTTTAATCTTTAATTAGCTGAAGTTAGGTTAATGTCAGTACGATTGACCTTGAGATTTGTTGATCATAACTTTAATCAATTTAAATTTAAAATATTTTTTACTTTCAATTTTAAGTAGATTTAAAAAAAAAACTATTTGGGTAAAATGAAGTGTAATATAATGTAATAAGTTGGGTGAGTTCAGTTGACCTTGAGATTTCTTGAGGTTCATTTTAAACTGTTTTAAATTTTTTGCTGGAGTTGAGATCGAACCTTTCTTCATTTAATTTTTAACTTTATCGTTTCTTGATTTTAATTTCTTTTTGCGTGGATGGAATAGAATGAAGTTCAGTTGTTGCGTCGAATTTCATTGACCTTGACATTGGTCGAACTTCACTTCAATCATTTTTTAATTTTTGACATTTTAATTTTCTTGCCTCGGTTGAGTAGGTACATTGAATTAGGTTGACCTTGAAATTTGCTCAACTTAATTTTAACATTTTTATCCTTTTAATTTTTTTTATATTTTTTTCTTAATGTTTTGCTTCCCTGAATAGAGTTAGGTTGGGTACGGAATATTTTTTTATTTAAAAATAAAAATTAGCTTTTTTGCATTTTAATTTTTTTTGCTTCATTTGAATAGTTAGGTCGAGTTCAATTGAGTTGAGTTGACCTTGAGATTTGCTGAGCTCAATTTTCACATTTTTTTACTTTCAATATGTATTTCTTTTTCTTAATTTTTTGCTTTGGTTGAATAAAGTTAGGTTAGCTTGGGTTTAATTTAATTAGGTTGGGTTCAGTTGTATTGGGAATATTTTTTAATTTAATCGTTTTTTTAATTTTTTTGCATTTTAAATTTCTTGCTTCAATTGAATAGTTAAGTGCAGTTGAGTTGGGTTGAGCTTGAGATTTGTTTAGCTTCATTTTCACAATTTTTTACCTTTTTTTCTTAATTTTTTTTTTTTTGGCTTGGGTCAAATGGAGTTAGGTTGTGTTCAGTTTGATTGGAAATATTTTTCTAATTCTTCAAATTTTATTATTTTTTTTTGTATAAAATAGAGTTGAATTTAGTTATTGAATAGAATTTGGTTGACCTTGAAATGATTTGAGCTGCGCTTTAATCCTTTTTTAATTAACATTTTTTTATTGGTGCCCCTTACCTTGCTTACCGCCTGCCCTGCAGGTTCGAGTCCCGTTGACAGCAAATTTTTTTAGCGTTAAATTTAGTTGCTATTATAAAAGCCGATCATAAAACAGGATTTTAAATTTTAGCAGACCGTTAATAAGTTAAGGAATCGCCCCGGTAATCTTCAGTTCATTCCTAAAAACGATACATAAATCAACAAGAAACTCATGAGTTTAATAATATATTTAGTAAAACTAGGTTATACACCTAAATAATAATAATAAAATGAGAAATTTAATTTCTACAAAACAGATCCATTCTATACATTGCACAAGGAAATGATCAGCTCAGAAACAAACTTAATACTGGAAATTTCTATATACAAATTATTATAAATATCTAGAAACTAAGTTGACTGTTACATAAAATGACAATATGTATTTCAGGGAAAACTAAAAAATAAAAATATGTACAAAACATAATTAAGAATACGTAAGTAAGTACGGTACAAAATTTAATTTAAAACGAAAAACAAACAAGATGCAAATTTTAAATAAATAATTTCTGCGGTTATTCTCTTTTAGTTGCGACGCATTTCTACACATGGAAATATACATTTATTCAAAAAAGAGTCTTTCGATTTTCTGCCTTTGCTTGTACGTACGATTGCTAAACGACGATACTAAAATATTGTTTTGTATTTCTTTTGCGAATTAATTAACAACAATAACGATACCTACTAGATACATGAAATCATCACAGAATATCTACGGTGAACTACAAGTTATTATTTACATGCTCGAGTGTTCGCAAACACCACCTATTAATTACATAATATAAACTCTATTCATCATATATGATTATGTACGATTCTCAAAAAGTTTAAACGAATCGGGCGAAAGCCCAGGTGTAATAATCAGTATTACGGCGGCGATGAGCAAGCAGAGTTTTTTTTTTTTTTTTTGTTTGGCAAGTTTATTAAATTCGTCTCGGCGTGATTTTGGCAAACCCGTTCGTTCATTCTGGCTATTGCACCCAGATCTTCGGTCCTCCGTATCACAAAATCATAATAGCGTTATAAAATAAAACGAAAGGGCTCAACGCGGATTAAATCGCCGTCTGCGGTTCGAGATTGTCCACGCCAATCGTGACGTTCCCACTTATGGTCGTCACCTGTCCGCTGATGCTCAGCGCCCCCATTTTCGCTCTCTGGTAGGCACTCAAAGTGTTCTGCCCCAAAAATCTGCAACGAAAACATCAAAAATAATTAAGAACGTGTTTGCCGCCTTCAATGTTAATGGTTACTTACTTAATACAAACATAAATGATTAATAAAGCGACGCTTGCGCTGAGCATCCGTATGTAAGAGTCTTCGAAGAGTTGAATTACGATCCAAGCCCCTGCGACTGCCACGCACATGCAAGTAACGATGACCGCGGTGCACCCCCAATGCTGAGCGGTGAAACCCTTCTCCCAATCTAACTTGGTCGTGGTGTGTACATTATAGATTTCGTTGCACACTTTGCAGTGCAGTTTCTCCGAGCTGGACGAAGTGCTTTCCATCAACCACCTCCGGAGACACTCGTGGTGCACACTCGAGACATCCCCCGTGCACGCGCAGGGCTGTATCAAGGGCTCTTGCTTGTCGTTGTCATAACAAATCCAACACTCACGCTTGTCAATGAACAAATCAGCTTCCGCAGCACTCGCTTCTTGATTGGGCACGTAATCACACGGCTTCTGGTCCAGTCGGGCCAGCAACTTCCTCGGGTTGAGTATCCATAACTCCGAGGGCTGCATGCAGTTCCAGAGCACAGCAGGAAACCAAATGGCCACTCCGATTTCGACAACGCGGAACACAATGTCATGCCAGTTGCGAGAGTACACGGGCACTTTCGTCTTCCAGAATTCCGAGAGGGTTTCCGAAAAGAGGAAGCCGACTATTATGATGAGCATCAACGCCTGGCTGAGCAAACCGATGCGGGACTGGTGGAGCTGGGAGTTGTTGATTTTCGGTCTTAAGTCTTCCTGCCTTAGGGGTTCCGTCTCTTGGGGACTCGCTATTTGCATGGGCTTCGCTATAAATCCACCTCGTACCTGTAATAGAAAAAAATAAATAAATTTAAAAATTAGAATCTAAGTCATGGTTACTTTTTTAATAACTATTTAATTCTGTGTCTTTTTTTGTAAGTAAACGGTTTTGAAACTCTAACTAGACAGAACTATCAGCACTCAACGTTTCACTATCGATTGATCGCTTCGTCAATCATTTTAACATAAAGTAATTTTGATATAAAATAATTTTAATATAGATTAATGAATAGTAAAAACTAACAATGAGCAAAACCTATTTTAAACTTGACTCCCTTAACTCTCTCACTGCATAAAATGTTTAACGTTTTTTTTTTTTTTTTGGTAAGTAAACCTGCACCGACTGACCGACTGGTTGATTATTATTCACTGTTAAAATTCTCTTTGCAGAAAACCAGAACGCAAAGCAACTGACGCACTCAATCGCTAATCAAGGAATTTAATACCACGAAACAATTGTATCTTGAGTTTATTGTTAACACTCACACACCGATGTTGATTTCTTTGCGAATTCTTTCGGAGTGTTGCTTACAGAAAAACGGAAAACTAATACTCCATAAATAATTAATTAAACAATACAATTAAATTGTAGTGCTGGCCTGTGCCTGTTGTTTAATTCAAATTAATTATTTCTATTATTGCTGAAACAACATTGACACAGTTCTGATTGAAAACGCATATTAATAATAGGTATGTACAGTCATGGACAGTTAAAAGAGAACGGTCGGAAATTTGCTTGGCTAATAACGATTAATGATTTTTTTAACTGACCAAGACTGTACGAGTATTGAGATCAGAGATTCCCATTCTTTCTTAATCGTCGACAGACAGAGAACATCGTTTCCAAACTTAAAAAAAAAATATTCTTGGCGCCTCCACCTCTTCCTTTATTTCATAAAATAGTACAGAAGTTTATTTACAAGAGAACGTATTTTGTAATTAATGTTTTGTTATGAAAATGACATTTCTCTTAACTTTTCATGCCTCCTTTTGTGCATCTGTCCCTGCCTCCCAGTTTGGAAATCGCTGTCTTAGAATAACGGAAAGTTCTCGTCGGTCCCGCCATTGTAAGCTTAATTATTACGGAAACCAAAGTCTTGAATTTTGTTTATACACCTCGTGCGGGAGTTAGTAAAACAGAAAATCTCTTTGAGCGCCATCTATTATCTTTAAGAGGAAACTATTTCAATCGAACATTAACGGTACGGCGGTTTCTTCTTCGTGTTTTCAATGAAAACAATTTTTTTTTTATTGAAAATACAAAATCTATGCGCGTAAATCATTCAGAGCGCCATCTGTTGTAGGTCCAAATTGAAAACCGTTTTAATCGAGAATTTTCTGCGACCGCATTTCACTTTCAGCAGAAAATCAACAATGATTAGTAATAAAAACATTTTCCACGGAAACATTTTTTTCTTTTCAATCGAAAATATAAAATTTACGCCCGTAAATCATTCAGAGCGCCATCTGTTGTGCGTCAAAATTAAAAACCGGTTTGATTGAATTTTTTTGCGACTGCATTTCATTTTCCGGTGAAAATCAGGAATAATTAGCACGGCCTGCTGAATTAATACGTCATATATACGGCCAGTCCAATTCGCCTAAAAATGTGCTCCAGTAAAGCAAGCCATGCAACGTGTCAACTAGCGCCCTCTCATACTCTTTAATTAGTTGTTACCGGGGTTACGGCACCGAAGCTTATTTTGACAACTTAAATATCAAGACGAATTGACATTCTCATAACCAAACATTTCAAGATGACAGAAATTTTGACACTAGTTTTGAATTTGAAGGCGCCACTTGACACTCGCTTTAATTTTTTCTAAAAACCTTTTTTAATGCGCTTTGGTCTGGCCGTATATAGACATAACAATTCAGTTGGCCGTGATAATTAGTAGGAGTAATAAAAAGTCGGTAAAAGAATTATCGATCATAAACGCGTCTTATTGAAGTTCTTGATGCGCCATCTATTATTTTTAAGAGGAAACTGTTTCAATAAAATAACGACATAACGACTCGTGTAAATCATTCGGGGCGACATCTCTTGTCCAAAATTGAAAACTGTTTTTATTGAATTAATTTTGACGAGCTTTGGACCTTGGACCTTCTAACTTTGTAATGATTGGAATTTCAAAAATTAAAAAAATCGAGTACGTAAAATGAATACGTAATGTTATTATCTAGAGCGCCATCTTTTGACAGAAAATGAAAGATATTCAATGCCAATTTCAAATAGCAGGGCATCGTACTATTTATTTTTTACGCCGTATGATATTATAATCTTTCAAATTGAATTGCAGGGAAGAAAAAATACCGGCGGCAATAATTCAAAGCGCCATCTCTCGACTTAATGGCAAAACAATTTTAAACGAATTTCTTCGTAACACCATTTCATCCACCTGCCGACATACTCACCTTCCGTCTTGGCGATGACTTTAATTTCAAAATTAAATTCTAATTCTGAAATCAAAATGCGACTGGATTATTTAGGGCGTCAGCTCTTGACCAAAAATGAAAGGTGTCGACCCTATTTAGATCCCTGATTTTATTTGCTTTTTATAACATTGGAATTTTTAATTACTTTTATTTTTTAATACACAACTTTTTTGTCGGGAATTGAACTTCATACGGAGTTTTCGGTCAAATAAAGTCGATGACGTAAAAAGTGTTTTAATTACGTTTAAGACTTTTCCTTCAATTTTATTAAAAATATTTCCTCTCTTACCTATCACATACAAGATATGTTTTAATGCAAACTTACCTTAAAATAGACTTCAACCCCGTATATGAGAAAGAAAATAACAACAATGAACAACAAGACGGCGTAACACCCGTTGAAAAGGTGGGTGTAAAAACTCCTGTCGTTCTCGGGGGGTGTTGCTAACTGGGTGGTCAGAACTTCGGCCAGGAGCAGGCTGTAGCTGATGATGTTGAAAGTGACGAAACCCAGGAACGATTTCGACAGGAACTGCGGCTTTTCCCAACGAATGTCGCGCAAGTGAAAAACCTGTAAAGATTTTTTACACATCAATTATTAAACAGACTTTTAGAAAACTTCAATCGTTAAAGTCGCGCTCAATTGAATTTACTTAAATATTTACCCTGATTTGCGTTTTATAAATTACAACACAACGGTCAAGTATGTGTACATACCTAATACGTCCTTCGTTAATTTATCAAATAGAACAATCAAAACAAGAGTTTAAGTTTGCGGTCGTTAAATCGACGAAACGACAGGAGGAGGTTCAATTAATCCAATAAAGTATTTAAATTTAAAGAGGAGCAGTCAAGTACATCTGCACTGGAACCCCCGGTTTAAGTACGCGTGTACTTGGGCGCAATATAATCGATGCACTGGAGTTTCAGGAACACCTTAATCGAGGAAGTACAAATTGAAACTCTTCCACACATTTACTGGCGTAAAAGCAAATAAAATTGTGTACATACCGAGAAGTGTGCGTCAAAGAAAGGACGCCTTTTGAATTCTTATGGTGCGCCTCGCGTAAAAAGTTCCCGCGGACTGTATGTGACGTGATTATGAATTTCGTTTAAGAAAAAAACGCAAAAATTATCTTTATTGATGTCAATCGATTACTTCAGGACGACATAATTTTTATCATATCTATTGATTGTTTAATTTAAGTGGCACATAGAAATGTACAGTGTTTTTTTTAACTGTGGGTTTTGCATGGTAAAAATTTTGTCTCGTGTTAACTTATGTTCTGCACAAAATTTTAAGTTCTTTTTAAGTCCACAAGTCCTTCGAAAAGCAACTGGTTATACCTTAATTATAAAATCTTGTCAAAACAGTTTATGAGTATAAAAATTCTAATTAATTTGAATATGTATATTTGAGTGTGTGTGTGTTTAAATTGTACAAGTTTACATGTGTTTTATATTTAGATTTTGGCACTACGACAGGTTCTGGGTTAATGACCCTCATCCTATTTTTGAATATTAAAAAAAATAAAAATTAAATATCAGAAGTGAAATTTTTCTCTTCTTTGAGATTCCCTCTTAATTCCCCTTGTAAATAGATTATGTACGTTCAACACTCAGTGTAATACATATTTATAATGCATGGGCATTTTTGAAACATCTTTAAATATAACATGAGATAATAACTCTGGTGATAAATGATAACTTTGCGCGCAAACTGATGTCAGATTTAGAATTAAAATCATTTCCCAACAAACAACGGAATTGCGTAATTGCGAATGAGACATTCCTAGACTATTCCAGGTTTTCCCCGACTTTTCATAAAAAAAAACTCACTTGCTATTGACTGCTATTATGCAACTTACCTCGTTTTTATTCCTATATTTAATTTTTTTTTTCCTGATTTCCCAACAGAAATAATAAAATTGAAGTCGAATCTCCTTTTTTTTAAAGATTAAAAACAATTTTCTTAGAAATAATAGACGTATAAAAATTGAGAATTAGTTAATTATTTTATTATCACGTGCATTATGGAGAAAATAATTAGTAGTAGTAGTAGCAGCACTTTATTCAATAATAACAATAGCGTTATGTGAATAGCAAGACAAAATATAGAGTAAAACAAAATACAAAATAAAAATTAACTAATACGAAAATCATAAATGATATCACAGTCATCAAGGTACATACGTTACAAAATATCACACAAAGAAAATAAAATATAAAACAGAATGATCACAGTCCTAATAATGAAAAATTGACTAGATCTATTCATAGAATTCGGAAAAGTTGTAATAAACACGTTGTAGCATAATTTTTTTTAATTCTGATTTAAATGTTTTTTTATTGTTGATATTTTTAAGTTTGTCTGGAATGGCATTGTAAAATTTTATTGATGTGACTAAAAATGATTTTTGATGAATGGTATTTTTAGAATAAGGTATTTTCAACATAGTAATTGAATTACCCTTAAAATCACATAAACAATGATTAATTTTAATAACATGATGCCAAACCGTTTAAAAAATAAAATAAATCAGAAAAACAAGAAGTCTTAGGTTAGGAAACCCATTGAACGCAGTCGTTTGCACGGTTGCCTGAAATTATTGAAATCGCCCGGAATATAATTTTTTTTTTTGTTGAAAATGCGATAAAATTTTTCACAACTCACGTAGATTGAGCAATTATACTATTTTCTTAAAGATCTAAAACAATTTTTAATTTTTTTGCAAACTGATTTCACAAACTTTCGCCTTAAAACGTGTAAATTCCTTAAGTCTTCCTTGAAAGTTGTTTACCTTTTCTAAAGAGGAGAGAATGATTGAATTATCTTATTAATAACTTGCCAAACCGTTTAAATTAAAAAAAAAAAAAATAGAAAACAGAAGTCTTAAGATAGGCAACCCATTTAACGCAGTCGCTTGCATTGTTGCCTGTATTGAAAACGCCGAGAATATACTTTTTGTTGTTGAAAACGAGATAAAATTTTTCACAATTCACTTATATTGAGCAATTATACTATTTTCTTGTATCAATTTTTCATTTTTTTCAAACTTATATCACTGACTTTCGCATTAAAAAAAGTCTTGGCTTTTCCTTGAACGTTGTGAACCTTTTTTTCAATTCCCTGACAATTCCCGGTTTTCCCGGTGAGTGGAAATCCTGAAGGAAATTTTCTGTTTTCCATTTCAGCTGGATTTGTAAACTGTAAACGACAATGCCGTGCTTACAACAAAACAGTTCGCTTCTGCTGCTGTTTGCTGAAAGTGTTCCAAACAACTTTTATGATGATGAAGAAATGCCACATTCTTTACTTAGGATTACGCAGCATTCCTAATTTTAAAATTGAATTTCCAATCCTTACGGATTTCAGGAAGGGAATAATAAGAGACATCAATCTAAATTGTAATTATTTCTAAAACAATTAAGCAAATACGTAAATAACAAAAAAACCTCCGTATAGGCAACCCATCGAACATAGTCGTTTGCACGGTTGCCTACACTAAAGGTACTTTTTGGGAGAAAAAAATATTCCTTTCAGGATCCACTGAGTTTAAGCAATTTTTCTAATTTTTTACTTGTTTAATACATAAAACAATTTTCAAAAACCCCTTTATTTCGGCACAACGCACAGGAATTTAGAGTTTACAGTTTGAATTCTTGGATATTTTTTTAATTTAAATAATTTAATGAATAGTCGTTTATAAAAAGCAATCATGCTTCCATTTAACGTGGAAATGAACAAATTCCGAGAAAAGAAATCTAAACAACTGCGTTTTAATTTTAATTCCGCACAAGCTGTGTTCTCTATTACGTCGCTAACCGATTTTTAAAAGTATAATTTATTGAAAGAAAAAAAAACTAACTTTGTTTATTCCTGTATTGTATTCAAATGCGCATTTAAATGAATCACAAAATCAAATCATTTCAACACTCAGGTTATTATGAAAATTGATTCATATAGCAACACTAACAACAACTTTTTATTTTTGTTATTATATCTTAACTACCAATGCGCAAAACTATGTTAACATTAACCAAAGAATTTCATAATTTGAAGAATGAGATTGTTTGCATAGGAAAAACCAAGAGATCTTTAAGTACACTTGCACTCAGAAAATCAGTTCGGTACATTCAAGGTTAATAAACGATTCTATTCCATTGACAAAAGATAAAAAATAATTAACTGTAACGTTCTTAATCTAATCGTGATCGGCACGCGCAAACAAAACAGAAATCTAACAGTTTGTTGTTAACAAATTGGGCCAACTAATTTGCATTCATAATGAATGAGTAAAAGCACATATTTTTCTGGATTGCTCCGCGTGCTAACAAAGCTTCGGTGTCGTTATCACGACGGGAGTTAATCAAGTACACATGCACCGAAAAGTAATCACGTACTCACATAGATAACATTATATTAGAGAATCGCGGTGCCTATTTTTGTAATATCAACGCGGCAGTATTACAATTTTTTTTTTTTTTAATATTAGTTAAATAGTTAAGATCCAAGCACTTATTTTTTACCTGCACTTCTTCACTGTTGGCAAACATCTGCGCGCAAAGCAAAAATGTACAATGTATCATTTACATAAATAAGTGCTCTGAACTACTATTACACCTTAAAAGGTTCAATTAATTGTACCTTCAGTTTGCAGCAATTGCAACACACAGCGAATACTAAAGACTACTTTACTCTTACTTTTAATATAATAATCACGCGCGCGAAATTGCTGGCTCGCCGAGAAGAACGGACGAAGAGCACCAATTATCGAATTAAACAAGGTCTTCCAAACTGCCCCGGACATATTAAATAAATTAAAAAAACTAAGGCAGAAAGGAAAAAGAAGTTATTACTTAGCTCAATTTGCTCAATGTTCATTTAAATAAATAAATAATTTACCTCTGCCCAAAAGCACACGAGTAGCGAAGACCCGGACATCAGCAACGGATAATAAGCAGAGAGCAAACTGCTGGACCAACCGTACTTAAAATTGTCCTGCAATTCAAAGAAAAAGGCACATCAGCAATGAAATCGGTATTAGCAAGATCAACAACTTACAGGAGATAGGAAGTAGGCCCCCCTGATTACGCTGGCGAGGAACGTCACGAAGTAGAGCAACTTCTGCGTCGTAACTCGGCATGCCTTCAGAAATGTGGGGGCCTTCAGGCGATGGTACTCGGAGAGTATGCACATGAACAATTGCACGGTGCATACGAGAGCGACCAGCAGGAACAGGCCGCCAATCACCACGTGGTAGGGCAAGTTAGGGCCATCGCAAAACTCGCCTGAGAAACGGATCTCGCACAAACAAGTCCCGTTGTGGCATTCGCCACGGCCGGAACAATCGTCCGTGCAACTTTGGAAACCGGTCATTAGGAGCAGGTGCCGGAACATCCCAGATAACATAGAAAATCTGAAAGCAAATTTGCAATTACTCAGATGTAACTTCAACAGAATGTGATGCCCCAAAGCGCGTTCCGAGGACACTCACTGGTTTTAAACACCCCCTACTTCCTGATCTTAAAAACCTAAAGACATCACCATGTACAATAATTATAAATAAACTTAGTGGTGGTCTGGTTTAAGAGAAGCTTAAATCAGGCCAGAGTTGTAAAAGTTAATTGATTTTTATGTTATGAAAGAAAGCACAGTTATTTGAGTTGTTGCCAAAACTGAGGAATTCAGGTTCATGGACGACTACAAATAAATAAGTCAAGCTAAAAGGGAATACGTCAAACAATTCAGTTCTTATTTTCAAGTAAATGAGATTCTACAAAATAAAAAACCTAATTAATAGAAAAGCAAGACAGCGAAATTAATCTTTTATAAACTATTCATTGCGGTATTATTATACTTAATTAGTTGATGTACTTTTAAATAGTTTCATTCTTTGCAAACAAAATTGATCAGTTAAGCTCCCAACAATTCAATTATCTTCTACTACCTATGTTTCTTTGGGAATTTCATTTAATTTTGTACAGAATTTTTAAGCGATTCACCTGCATGTGACATTGCCCCCTTTAATTCACCATAACACAATATTACACCTAAAACATCACACACTACACTCTGTGTAAAGTACAGAAGTTGTCTTAATTTTAAAATTGTCTCCCTTGGCTAACAGCTTTGGATTAGCTTATAATTATTTATTGCTTCTTTAACATGAAAAATAACGACACAATCCACATTTTGTCAAACCTAAACCCACATGTGACATGTACAAGCGAAACATAAACTGACGTATAAAGAATTACTTCGGTTTACAAGAACTTACGGTATCGACTGCGCATTTTGGTTGTTACATGTACTGCCTCCTCATAAATACTAATAGGAACACCTGGCGAATGAAAACAACAGTCTTCCTTAATCGAATAATATCGATTTGCAAATCACACACAGGTTAAAATTTCACATGAACTCACTGAATATTTAATCGACACACCACATAATGACTTGGATACACGAAGTTGTGTACTACGTATGTGAGGCTCCAACGAATACAAACTCGTCGATATCTACTGTGGAAGGCCAAAGTATTTAATTTTATCATTTAATAAACAGCGAGCTTAAGACCTTTGTGTGATTTGAATTTGATAATTATGCTAAACGCATTGTGCGAATCGCTGGGTCGAGCTGCGGACTTTCTTTGGCGTTTGGAGGCGCTCCAAAACGGTTTTGTCCTTTGCCAGTAATTATAAATAACAATGCCGGTACCTACCTTGCGGTGTGATAATAAGTTATTTTAAAACGCAGGGCGAAATCAGCGTAATAAGCACTTTAATTTCAGCATACACAACAACACTACGCCAAACTTGACATGACACATAAATCACTGAATAATAAAGTAGATTTCTTCTTTTTCTTCTTGTTGTTGCGGAAGCCATCTATTATGATTTCATGACATTACACGCGGGCGCTGTGGCCCTGGCTGTGGTTTGTGGCAGAGCATTTTTATTATTCCAAAAATCGTCGTACGCAATAAATTGGTTACAATTAAATCGAGCAAAAACCAAAAGGATGTTTATTTTACACAAAATTAAAAATTACCCATCCATTTAGCAGTAACAAATTTCTTAAGTTGGTAGTACAAAAACAATACGAATCGTGACGTCACGAAGAGGACGCGCTTGTTGTTATCATAACCTCACTTTTGTAAGTAATCTAAATCCAATTTTTAAAACTATTTTTATAGTTTTAATGATATGCAATGATGATATGATATTCATAAATATTTAAAAATGGAATGTTTAATTCGGCAGGAGTAAATAATTAGCAGAGTTGAACCCTCGAGCGGTAGTTTCGGACTCACGAACAAATCTTGCAAATTTTAACTCGATTCCACTTATAAAGTAAGTAATAATTGTAATTAGATTATTTCTATCAAAATAAAAACACCGCTTCGTGGTTTACAATTGTGTTGCTATAATAAATTCATTTTACTGTCCGTCAGAAACTTGCATCGTCTTGTATAGTCTATGGAGATGGGGGCCAACATTATCAATTTTTTCGTATTACAATCGCACCGAGGCTTTCAAAAATTTGCTTTACAATTACATTGTAATAAAACAAATGCATTTTATAGCACGATTTTTTTACCATCGCAAATCTATACCTGCTCTTTTTAATCATCAGGATTTTAAAGATACTTTCCGTGACATTTCGATTCGAACTACGATTACTATGAACGATGATGAATATCAGAGAAAACTAAAAATCATTTCAGTTTCAATAATTTATTGAATATGTTTAAAAAACACTTGAAAATAAACGAAATCTATTGTGTGTGGCTTCCACTTTCCCAATCAACAGCCAAAGTAACTGAAAACAATACTCGAATGCAAATTAATTATTACTGGGGAATTGGTACTGTGCATAAATTTGTTGTTTATTACCGAAACTATAATCTAGAAGTTGGCTTCGTTAATTCCGGATGGAAAAAGGCAATTTCCAAGCAATAATTTCCTTGCGTCTGTTAATACACCCTGAGGCACTGAACTTATTTGACGGTAGCTGCTTTATAAAGGGGCGACAGTAAGAATTTCTACATTTTTTAGTAGGACATAAAATGTTACTTCTAGACCGAGGTATTTGGCACCTTAAAAACAGCTGTTTTTTTGAAGGTAAAGAATCAAAGAAGAAGACCTAAAATCTGTCAAAAATCAATAATTAAAAATTCTCATCAAAATTATGGAAAGGAGGTCAAAGTCCCTTATTTTAGTTTTTCATCCTTTTGAAGTTAGGGTTCGCCAATCCGGACCCCAAATTTTTAATTCCATACTTCACAGAATTCTATTTAAATCGCCGATTCCATAGACCTACCAAAATATCGTTTAATTTCCGGACCAATTTGCAACTATTAATAAACATTCAAAAATTATTAAAATATATCGATTTTAGACACCCAAAAATGGTTTCTTACTTCTGTTCCAGTTTCAAATCTTCTATTAAGGATTTTTTAAGCTGCCAAATACCTTAGTCCAGAAGTAACATTTTATCTCTTACTTTTTTTTTGTCGATTTAAAAATAATATTAATTTCTGAAATAATTAACATGACTGTCCTTTAAACGAAAAGATTTTTACTGCCGCCTCTTTTAATACTAGACATGCAATAAATACATGGAAATTTAAAAAAAACGCTATGAGTAACTTAAATTAACTATAAATCGTGTTCATCTGCTGCGTGCAACGAAGGAACGTAGCCCGCCGCGGCAGTTCTTTCAATTTTGCGGCCCCCGTGTACGTGCAAGCGCTCCTTAAACCCCCCAGGATGTCCAACGCCGTAGCCTCCACGTCACCTTTGTACGGGACTTCCACCGTCTTGCCTTCAGAAGAACGATAATCGGCTACGACGCCTGAAATTGTTATTAAATTTAATGAGTCATTTATTGTCCATTTTCCACCCCCACCTGAATGTTTTTCCATTGCGGTGCTGGAAGACATGCCGTAAAACAGCTTAAATTTCTTTCCGTTTTTTTCAATGACGTCTCCATCGCATTGGTCGTGGCCGGCGAACATGCCACCGGCCATCACGAAATCTGCACCGGCCCCAAATGCTTTCGCCACATCGCCTGCGCAAGTGCAACCACCATCCTAGGACACAGAATCGTTGTGTTAGGATATATGAATATGCCGAAGACGCCTCGCTGTTCATTCTCGATGTTTAGGTCGCGATCGATGCCACGATATGTTTTACATCGCGGTATCGATCACGACCTAAACATCGAGGGTGAACAGCGAGGCATCTTCGTATCCCCTTTAGTAAAAAATACATCGCGATTTTAGGGAAGGAAAGTTTTTACTCACTGAGATGATGTGACCTTGCAGACCGTGAGCAGCATCTGCGCATTCGATCACTGCAGAAAGCTGGGGGTAACCCACCCCGGTCTTCATGCGGGTTGTACACACTGATCCCGGACCAATTCCAACTTTAATTATGTCGGCTCCCGACAGGATTAATTCCTCTACCATTTCACCAGTCACAACATTGCCTGCCTAAATAAAACTGATTGTATTTAATTATTTACATGTTTTTAATCCTTTCTTATTTGGGGGTTTGAATTTCATTAATTAACGCTTTTGGAAGAGTATGAACCCTTTTTGCGAGGAGGTGTTTTAGCGTTGTAAGAAAGTATAATATTTAATTTCATAATTTGGTGTTACGATTGTAAATGGTTTGAGAAATGTTATCAAGGAATTAAAAAGTGAAACTTAAACCAACGATAACACTATAATGAAGAGCTAGCTCGTATTAGTTAGTTAATAACTACTCACAATTATTGTGTGCGTTGGGAAAGCCTGGCGAACTTTTCTAACGTAATCTACAAAATGCTGGGAATAGCCGTTAGCTACGTCTAAGCAAATGAAGGAAAGATCTGGAACGGCGCGCAAAATCTCAGACAACCTTTCGAAATCGCTCTGGGCCATCCCCGCGCTGGCGGCCACGTTCGGCAGACAATTCGGGTGATCTGCAGCAAAATTCTTCCATTGGTCTACAGAGTAATATTTGTGCACGGCCGTGAATAAACCATGCTAGAAAACAATTTTCATTTTTTTTTTTGGAGCAAACTCAATTAGGTACTTAATTTTATAAGCTGTGGAAAAAAAATTACCTTGGAGAGGGCCTGGGCCATTTCGAAAGTGCCGACGGTATCCATGTTTGATGCCATGACCGGAATTCCTTGATAAGTTCGTTGCGAATTCCTAAATGTGATGTTCCTGAATAGGTTCACCTGCAAATGGAAAAATTTGATTGCAAATTTAAAGTGCAACGCAAAGGAAAACTCTAACGTTTTTTTTTTAACCAGTGGTTCCCCCATTTGGTTTCTAATTCATAAAAATTAATAGTCTTCGCAAGGCAACAAGTAATTTGTGAAAACCTGATTCCAATTTTGGGAAATCAATTATAATTATATAAAACCATCGTGTCATCATCACTGTGCCTATCACTGGCTGCCTTGTGGATTGATTTTCGCGAAGATGACGTCAAGGTTGTCGTGTATTGCGTCAGTGATTAACTGCACCCACAAAAATTAAAATTAGATTCATGCTGACACGTTGTCAAGTCGTCACGAGTTCAAAAGTGCAATTTTGATTTGGCGAAATATGCATGGTCATAGAACGATAGAAAAATTAAGTACCTAACTGAAAGTTGCAAGCTTTTTAGAGTAGCTCATAAAAAGTATTAAATTAATTGTTAGAGATTATTGTCAAGTTAAATGTAATCGCTGAGTTGTCATTAAATTAATTTTTTTAATTGAGTTGCATTGTATAAACTCCATTTTTTTAATTAAAATAAAACCCAGGTGAGACCTTAAACGTTCTTAGCAAATTTTTTGATTTTCTTTCCATAAAGAAATCTAAAAGTGCTCCTTCATCGACCCCAATTACATAAAAACTGAACTCTAAAGAAAATAATAAAAATATGCATGAAACTATGATGGTATACTGCCCTGTTAAGCATAGAACTCGTATCTATCTTTTGCATATTTGCGGTTTATGATGTCTACATGCTCTGGTTTATGACGTCTTCATGACCTACATGTTCTGACATATTAGATTCTGTTTTGCAACCTTTGAACAAATGTTAAATTCATTTTTTAATAAAATAATAAAATTTGGTGGAATAATAAATTTTACTAAATGAGGAAGATCTCGAGGCAATGATCTTGTCAGGTACGACTTCTATGCTTAACAGAGCAGTATAAAAAAATATTAAAATGACGATAGCAAGGAACGCTCTAACCACAACGTTTTAGACCTAATTAGCACAACGCAGCAAATAAATTTATGGTGTTTTCTTGACGTTTATAAGGAAAACAAAAGTAATTTTTACCAAGAAAATAATTTTATTTTTAATTTAAAAACGCACGAAGACTTTGACAATTAAGAAAATTTGAAAGTTCAACATGCAACTAAAACAGCTTTCTTATGTGCAATAAATAAATTGGGAGCTGTTAGATTAATTAGGCGATTTACAATTTAAGTTTAAATTAATTAAAAGAAGACATCCACATTAAGCAATTAGCACGATTGTAAAGCGTGGTTTCATGACGTCTCACTCACACGACTAGAAACTAAAACACAATTATTGCGCAATGCATTATGTATTTTATTAACGCCGATAATAAAAATAAGATATCTCAGTATAACCATAAAAGAGAAATACCTAAAACGCTTGTACAGTCATAATTTAAAGTGATGTCTCCCCCAATAAAATTTTAAGTCGCTGTCTAACAGGTAAATAAACACGCATTGAATTAAATTTCATGTGTTTGTTAACCTACTTGCTGATTTGCTTGCCTGTTTACTTATTATATTGGGCAGAAGGCATCAGGTGGCAATTTAAAATTTACAGGGGAGAGACATTACTAAAAAGTATGACTGTACATAATTACAAGTGGGATCGGAGAAAAAAAAAATCCTGCGGTGAATTAAACATTAAACCACCACTTGAAGCGGTAAAGCATGAAATTCCCTTTGTCTTGAAACTCGGTTTCTATGATAATGCAATTACACGTTTTATTTGCCGTAATTTCACGCATCCTGATTGTTAGTGCTCATTCAGTTGGTTAAACACTCTGTACAGTACGTAATGGGCAATGACGACTTGTTTCTGTGCTGCTTTTTATTTAATAAGAATCGTCGGGGGTCAAAAACTTTGCTCTGAGCAACTTCTCATCTCTTAATTAGAAGTAATAATTATGATGAAGAAACTCTTGCATTATTAATAATTCAGTAAGTTTAAAAACATTTAGAATTTAATGAAAAGAGTACGCCACTGATTTCGGATGTTCGAAAGCTATTCTTCATATCCAAAACATTTTGTTGTCCGTTGAAAATTATCACAAAATTATTGTTGTTGTTAAACCAGAGAAAAAAATTTCAAATTTTCCCGCCATTTCCCTGCCTTATTTCATTGGCTGTTGGACATCCTGTCGCTCACAACCCTTCAGCTTGAATTATTATAAACAAAAAAATAGCTTCTGACAGTTTTAAAATCGTAGGCGATCTGATCAGAACTACTGAATATTTGGTAAATTTATTTATAAACCACATTAAATTCTCTGGTTTGTGTCATTTAGTTTTGCAACAAGGCTTCGCTTATTGGTCGTTTGAAATTTACCGCCAAAAACTTATTGGCTGCTCGACATTCACTTTTACATACAGCGTTTCAACTTGAATTTAGAAATTTTGACTTTCGAAAACTTATAAACAGACTTTGTATTTTTTTCCGGTTTCAAAACTCAAATAATAGATGTACAATTGCGAGCAATAAATTTTGGGCGCCATTGATTGTAAAAAATTGGTGCCCGACTTGTATTTTACTAAAAGTAAGTTTTAATTTTGAATACTGCGAATATTTTCTTAAAAAATTTAAGTTATTTTCGGCCCTTTCTCGGTAGGTAGACGATAGGATATTTATTTGAAATTTTTCAACTTCCGGAATTGAAAGTGACGTTTTAATTGACAGTGACGACCAAAATTTTACGCTCGCGATTGTAGAATTATTACCTTTCAACATCATAAGCAATGAATTTTAATAGCATGTCAAAAAGCAAGATGTCTTAGTATAGGCAACCCGTTGAACACTCTCGTCTGCACGGTTGCCTACACTGATACTCCATGGAAACCCTTAAGAATATATTTTTTGTTAAAGACGTGACTGAACGTCATGGAAATCCCCAAGAATATTTTTTTTTTGTTAAAAACCTGATAAACTTCTTCGCAAATCACTTAGATTTAGGCAATTCTTATTATTATTAGATTATTGATTTATTATCTTTAATAACTGTCAGTAATTAGTTTTAATAATTTGCCCGTTGGTTTTAAAAAATAATAATTTAGACTTTTCAAAAGAAAAGAAAACAAGAAGTCTTGGTATAGGCAACCTATTGAACACGGCCGTTTGTATGGTTGCCTTTCTTGAAGACCACAAGAATGTTTTTTTTTTTTTTAATTATAAGCAATTAATTTTATTAGCATGCCAAAAACAAAGGAGTACAGGCAATCCTTTGAACACAGTCGTTTGCGCGGTTGCCTACACTGAAACCCCGTGGAAACCCCAAGAATATTTTTTTTGTGTTGAAAACATGATAAACTCTTTCAAAGTTCACTTAGATTAGGAAATTCTCCTAATTTTCTTTAATATTAATGCCAATTTTTTTAATTAATTTCATTCACTCGTGTATTACAGAGATTATTGATTTATTATCTTTAAAAATTATAAGCAATTAGCCTTAATGACATGCCCGTTTGTTAAAAAAAAAACAAATAAATAAAAAAATAGTAAGTCTTAGTATAGGCAACCTAATGAACACAGTCGTTTGTATGGTTGCCTATCTCGAAGGTCACAAGAACATGTTTTTTGTTAAAAACATGATAAATCTTTCGCAATTCATACTTAGATTGCGCGATTTCCATAATTTTTTTAACGTCTAAATCAATTTTCTAATTAAAAAAAAAAAACGCATTTGTAATCGAATTTCTATTTCTTCAATTATCTTCCCCGACTTACGCATTAAAACGTGCAAATTTCCGGATTTTTCATTGATAATCAGACAAGAGAAAAAAAGTAATTTTCAAAAAAATAAATGACATTATCGACAAGCTAAAAATATTACGCAAACGGTACACTCCGGCCAAGATTTACTTCAACATTTAATGAAAGTAAAAATAAAAATTATACAAAACCGATACATGCGTTTGGAAATAGAAGCGAAAACAAATCCCCGTCACGCATTTACATAACTTATTGCTTGCTCGAGTGATCTTTTTTTTTTCTGACTAGCATTAGGCAGATTTATGTATTTGGTGCTTATCGGTGAACTTTAAAATAGCTTTCGCAAAAGAAAAAAAAGCTTACATATGCGGCGGCATAAACGCGAAAACAAAAAAAAATGCGTAGGCGTAAAATTTGCCGGTGTGAAAAAATTTGAAACGTAAAGCAGGGGTTGTCCCTGACTGAAGAAGGTTACCCTCCTACTTTTTTACAATTCAAGAAATTAATTTTTCTAGCTTGGCATATAAAAGACGAGGACTTTTCGAAATCTATTCTATGTAACACAAACGCTAAATTAAAAACGGAGACACCTGTGCGTGCGCTCTTAAAAACCGCATTTATTTTTTTTTTTTTTTCGTGTCGTCTTATAAAACGCACGCACAAATGAGATGAAATCTCGCCCAAAATCAATAAATCAATACTCACATCGCTGCGGCTTTTCAAGGTTGAGCGTTTCGGCCTGAGCAGCACATCTTTGAAGTCTAATTTAATTTCGTTGATTATGTTCGGCATTGTTAAACGTGTGATATTCCGTTTAATTCGCACGGCACAGCGGACGCTCGTCTCGCGACGTTCGTCGAGCAAAAATAACCCTGGCTGGTGGTTCTGGCTCGTGACGTGCGAGGAGTAAACTTACTGATTAAAATCGCGTGAGCGATTTGAAAACAGAGCGGGAACTTTAGCTAACGCAAAAAGAACAGTTATTTTAACTAAAAGAAGTTATTTCGTCATAGCCAAGTATCAAGGCTGCGATTTTGAAACCCCCTGTATCATTTTTTAATTTAAGGAATTTATTTTGGATTAGTTGAGAGTGAAGAGTTTGGAAATCCTTTAAATATTGAAACAAAATATTCTAAAATGTTTAGTGCTTTTTCCCTTCAAATTTCTTTTCTTGTTTTTACAGATCTCCTGTACTTTCTTTTAATTACAGTATACACGACAGTATTCTGGAACATATTCAGTATAATAGGGGGTAGAAAAAATGACTCACGATTAAGAGTTTAATGATTTATTTATAGAAAATATTCATTTTCCTTTTCGCCTTTGCTTCTTAGCTTGCGGTTTCCCAAACGCCTTCCCACCGTGCTTCTTCCCTTTCCCCTTATTAACAGAGTTAGATTCATAGCGCAACCTCTTGGCATTCTTCCTTGAAGTATCCCAAAGATCATCAGCGAAATTCGATTGCTTTCGCTTGGCTGTGGCAGTTTTACCTTGCCTCATATCCGCAGAAGAATAGATCTTCTTCGCCTTGGATTTCCTCTTCGCCAACCTGGCCTGCACCGAAGCCAGTTTCTGTATTTCGGCCTGCACACGATCCTCCGGTGTTTCCTTCGCCTTCTTCTGCTTTTTATCCGTCTTCTTGCCCTGGAGTTTCGGCAACGCAAGCCTCTTCTTTTCTTCCTTGCGCTCCTTGGATGACTGGAACCAAGGCCTCTTCTCCGCAGACGCCTCGCCCTTCAACTGGTTCTCCGCTTTATTAACTTGGTTTTCAACTTTACTCAACAGCCTCTCCTCGTGCTCTTCTTTTAAAATCTGCTCCACCTGGGGCTCGATTTTCTCGAGCTTGCCCCTATATTTCTCCACGATATCCGCAGGAATTATGCGATTCTTCACCGGGTTCGTTGCACGCTTGACAATCTCCTTGACGATCTTCCTTTCCTGCTCGCCTGCTAAGCTCACCGAGACCCCCGCTTTGCCCGCCCTCGCCGTCCGCCCCACCCTGTGTATGTAATGCTCCAAAGTTGCCGGCATTATAAAATTAATCACGGTTCGCACCCCCGATATATCCAAACCACGTGCGGCCACGTCGGTGGCAATCAACACATCGACTTCCTCGGCTTTAAATTTCTGCAGCGCTTCCAACCGCTGCGGCTGGGTCAGATTGCCGTGCAATTCTGCGACCTTCGCCCCCAACAATCCCAGTTGGATGTGGAGCCTGTGCGCTTGCTTTTTCGTCTGCACGAAAACTATGCAGTGACTGCGAAACGTCCGGCAAACCAAGGCGGAAAGGATAGCCTCCCGATCCGCTTCCTTATCCGATCTTATCCTAATGAATTCCTGCCGGAGATTAAACGCGACGTTCTTGTTGCTGTCGACGAAAATCCGCAGGGGTTTCACTAAGGACACGGCTGCCAAATCTTCTACCTCGTCTGTCATCGTGGCTGAAAACAACAGCGTCTGCCGTGTTCTTGAACACTGCTTTATAATTTCTTTCATCTGCTCGGCAAAATACTCGTCCAACATGCGATCCGCCTCGTCTAAAATCAGTATTTCAATCGCGTCCAAACTAAAACTAACGCTTCCTTTTATGTGGTCGATTAAGCGCCCCGGGGTGGCAATGACGATGTCCGGGTTTTTCCTCAAAACGTTCTCCTGGACTTTCAAGTCTAAACCGCCGACTGAAAGCCCGATTTCTATGTTCGTGTGTTGAGCCAGCTGTTTGGATACTTGGTAGACCTGGACGCCTAGTTCTCGGGTGGGTACCAGGACGAGAACTCTTGTGACTGCGCTGCTTAGGGGGCGATATAAAAGGCGCTCAAGCGTTGGCAGCATGTACGCGGCAGTCTTTCCAGTGCCCGTCGCTGCACACCCGCATATATCTCTGCCTAATAATAAAAAATAAATTGAATAATGCCCGATTTCTTCACCTCTTTATAAATTTATCTACCAGGTAATATCCTCGGACACTATTATCGATACAATGGTTTCCAAGGATAATATCTGGCAGATAAATTTATCAGGAAGTGAAGAAATCGGACATAAATCAAATGTTATGAGATGACCAACCTAGTAAAGCGACGGGGATTGTAGAAGCTTGTATTGGAGTGGGATGCACGTATTTCATGTCGCCTATGGCCTTCATGAGGGGCCTAGATAGATTCATTTCGTAAAATGTGACATTCTCTTGCGTTGCATTGACGTCCTCAAAAAATTTTTCTTTTTCCTCGTCATCCTCGATTTTTCTCTTGCGCTTTCTTTTCTTCTCTTTAACCTTAATGTTGTCGTGCTTTAATTCATCCTCTGACAAGGAAATTTCGGAATTCCGATCGTCTTGGGCTTGTGCATCTTCATTTTTAACTTCGTCTTCAACTTGTCGCCTCGCTTTTTTGATTTTGTCGTCCGTCTTCGACTTGGCTTTTCTCTTTACGTACTTGGTTAGGTCGTTCCAGGAGTCTTTGTTGTACTCCTCGGCGGTGCTTACGAACTGGAAATCGGAGCTAAAATCGTCCTGTTTCTTGTTCTTTTGCTTGGTGGGTTGGAACTGAAAAATAAAGTGAGGTTAGGAATGGAAACTTGGAGTTTTTCTGGCGGGCTTGTTTGCTTACGTCGTGTTCGACGTCGGATTCTTCTGAAAAGTCCTCGACTTCTTCATCGTCCTCGATGGTTTTGATAATATCTGGTATTTTTGATTTTTTCTGCATGTTTTAAATTCCACATGTATAGAAGTTCTTCGATATTACCAACATTACCGATTGAGTTACGCCGGCGCCATCTATGTATATTCTGTTAAACTATAATTCGTCGGCGCGAAATTTGAAATAAATTCTTATTTCATTCGCGTGCAAAATGCGTTTGACTAAAAAAAGTGGACACTTTTTTTGAAATAAATTTATTAATCCTTTAGAATTTTGCCGGTTGGCTATAATTATGACCTGACACTTACTAATATTTAATACTTTACTTAATAATTAATTGTTGTGGTGTGTCAATGAAACAATGTAAAGAACATTTAATCTTTTATTGAAAGCTGTGTAAAAATATCTATAAATTTCAATATTTATAGCGGTCCCACGCGACAACAATAACGATCATTATAACAAAAAAAAGTGATCTAAATTGTACAGCTGATAATCAAGACAAATTTATGATGATTAAACACAATTAAAATAACTTGCGTAAGATTTATAAGAATAATAACGTAAAACATATTTAAACGATAATAGAAAATTCATAAATCTTGAAATACAGTAAAACGTAACGCAGCAAAAAACATTGTTCTTCAATTCACTCAACTTAGAAACTTCGGTCAGTTTAATCATGGTAAAAATAAAAACTATAATATATATAAATGATTGAAAGTAAAGTACATGGTTCAAAAACGATTATAAAATGTAAATAAATCAGAAATATGATTTCAAATATAACAGAGTAATCACATTTTGCGAATAAATTGAAGTGTATAAGTTTTTAAAGTTCAGTATCCTTTGGTTGTTTTTTGTACTTCTGACTTCTATTGCTTCCAATGGCTGTAAATACAAATTGTTTATTAAATATAAGTATAAATCAGAGATAAATGAACTCACGATGAACATGGCACACTTCTACTTCGGCCCCCACACTTTTAAGGAATTCCAACCAGAGCTTTTGCTTCGTTGATAATTTGTCACCGGGACCTTTAACTTCCACGAATTTACTCTGGAACAAAAAGGGAATTTATTTATTTTTATGTTTTGGATTTCACCCCAGAGTGACGTTACTTTTTTAGCGACAGAATTCCAGAGGAACAGATCCGGCATCCCAGCTCGGTACTCCCGAAAATGCTCGACTAATCTCTTGCATATCTCACTTACGACTTCCCTTCCGATACATAAAATAACATTGGAGAGTTCGATACTATCAGCCACGATGCTGCGCACTATTAAAGACTTCATGTGCGATAAATTGTTCCAAATGGTGTCGACGTAATCCTCCAAGTATTCGGGACTCCAATTGCGTTTAATGTTGTCTAATCGGTCTTCAATCTCGACCTGTCGGTTGTTGTAGAATTCCCGTGTGGAGAAATCTAGGGGCAAGTACTGAAGCTCGGAAATGAATGCGAATGGGACCTGCTTGGACACCGCCGGGCTGTACAGGATGTCCCAAAACAGCACTGCGAATATAGTCGTCATAAGAGAACCTTCGCAGTGCATCCCTTTCAGGAAACCCTTCTCGTTTATGTAGTGGTTTAAAGCCACTTGCTCAACGCTCACGTACTCTGTATCTCCATTTAAATTCACCACCTTGTATTGGGTTCTCATTGCAGCAGGTTGATTGCTGCAAATAATTTAAAAATTCATCGTGACATTCGTGTGTAGGAAGCTAATTTACCTATTCGCAGCGATGGCATCGATTACAATCGAGGTAAAATCATCTGCATTTGGAACCGAGCAAAGCAACGACAATAGTTCTTCTCTGACTGACTGTGTGGTCGTCGGGGTTTTCTTCTTCTTGCAGTAGCCTCTCGCTTTGTAAGTCAACTCGGCTAAATCGATCACCGACATACGTTTGTCTCTCAAGCCCGTCACTAAAGTCTCAGCGGCCTTAAAGAAATTTCATTAATTAATTAAATGGGGGACAGGCTTCAGTCAATCGTGGCTTACTTTTTCTTGATCTTTTAAATATCTGTGTAGCACCATCGTGTGTTGGCAATACCAAAACCCCCGTTTCTGGGGGTAAAACACATCCTGGCTCAATAAGAGTTCCAACCAGGCGCTCACTTCTTCGGGGCACTCGGTCGTCATCTGCTTGCATGCGAAAGACAATGCGCTTGCATATTCGTTACCGGCGGTGAAGCGCTTTAAATAGTACGGCTTTTCACTGTCCTCCTGAACTTGATGGCTGTAACGAATAAATGAATTAATTAGGTATTTCGTTTATAGCAAGCGCCCCCCACCGGTCGTCCAGGAGTTTCTTGAATTCGATGTAAATCACCCTGCTCAATTCTTTCATGTTTTCGGTCTTTTTCCTTCGGTCGAATTCCGTTAGGAGTTCGGTTTTTAAATTGCACGCTTTCGAAAACCTTCAAAAATAAGTTACTATTTCTGTTGTAATAGTAAGTTGTTATTTGTTACCTGGAAAATTCCTCTGCGTCCTTGAAGAATGTCTTTTCTTCGCGGTCGAAACTCGGTATGCAAATCTGTTCGTTTTTGATTTGCCCCATGTACAGGTATAAGTCGCTGGGCGCCCCCAGCTCGGGGTTAGTGAATGAGTACAGCAAGTGTATTTTATAGAACATATTGTAAAAGCAGTCGGAGAGTTTAACGCACAGCCCTAATTTATCGTAGATTTTCTCGCGCACGATTTTATCCAGGCTCTTGGTGGACGTCAAGGTCGTCTGTTGATTGGCGTGCTCCAAGATTGACTTCATCAAAATCGCTTTCGTCTGCTTCTTCGATTTTAACCTCAAGCTTTTGTGTATGTCTTTCACATCGTCCACTTCCAGCAAATCCAATAGGTACATCGACGTTTCTGAAGACAAGTCTACAAAATCATTTATTTATTTTTTTAAATAATTATTAAAATCGGTCAGTAATAGTTAATAGTAAAACCTACTTTTGCTAATAACGTTTCCTTCCGCCAGGTATTTGGACATGGCAAGTACGTCTGCGGGGTTCATGGTCAGTTTTAATTTGCCGAGAAATTTATGAAGATTATGCCATTTTGAGGTGTACGTGAATAATTTGCAGCACACGAACTTGTAATTTTCAGGCATGACTTCGTATCGCCTCAGCATGTGTTTGTCGGCGTTATGCAGTAGATTGTTTAAAAACGGTTTCTTTGCGTTCCTCACGATTTTATCGATGAGAGACAAGTGATATCGCCTTCTGTTCTCGGTGTATTCCGTATCTGTAAACGCATTTAAATTCGGATTCACTTCAATCTGAGTCACGTAGTTAACGATGGTGGTGTTGCTTTGGTTACACGCTAAGGTGGCATCACGTGCACTTGTCTCGCTTTGCAAGGACAAAAAATCCGTCGAAATAAATTCGGGCAAGTTCGATGAGGAGGAGCAGAAGTCAGCTGAGGTGTTCATTTGCAAAACGCGAGACAACTTCTGCAGCTCCGTGCTTTGCTTCTCCGATCTGGTTATCGACATTTGTCTTATCGGCGTGGAACTTATGAAGCTAGCGCTCGAGGAAGAAAAGTTTGCAATTTCGAAATTGTCTGAAAAGAAAGCGGAACTGTTTTGTAACAAACGCGGTTGCAGAAAGAACGAAACAACTTGCTTTTTAATACTAGCTTTACATTCTTTTCTACCTGACTTACACAAATGAAAACATAATCTTGATATACTTAACGATGTTTATTAAAAATTTTCTATAGACCTACAGTAACAATTATTTATTTTAAGGAGAATCCCTTCAGTGATTCCCGACACACAAGTAAAACCATTTACACTCACACAAAATAAACAAAACTAACTAACCTTTTGTTGCATTAGCATTATTTTCAGTGGAAGGCCGTTTATGGAAGCCATTTGTCCCCATGGTGTTTGACTTACATGCGTTATTTTCGGTCGATTTCAGTTTAGCATCGTTGGTCGATTTCGATTTAGCATCGTCGCTCGCTCCTGCAGTCTTTGATTTGGAAGTAAATAGAATGTCCCCTTCACACGTGTGAAGGATGATTTGCGGTGACAGGTGTTCCAGAACTACTCCCGCATTTTCCTTGTCGTTTTTCAACTTTGACTTATCTTCATCAGAGATACTATATTCCTGAACAAACATGACTTCGTCTTCGTCGTCAGAAGGCAAAGGTTTAACCTTCTTTCTCTGTTTTCCACCGGTTGCCTTGCTCTTTCTCCTTTGCCTTTTTTCCCCATTAGAAAAAACATCGTCCGAATCGGAGATGGGTTTATCATCGGCATGGGCAGTCGTTTTTGCGGGTCGTTTCGCTTTAGAGATACCGCTAGTAAAGCAAGGCTTACTATCAAACATTGCGGGGCCCTTAAGAGAGACAAAGTACTTTGTTATCGACATCTGAGATAGATTGTCGGGTGGATTAACCTTACGAGCCTTCCCTACCATTTTCAGTTGTAATTTCACGATTATTTAGATTGTACACGCTGTGCATTAATATGCAAAAGCGAATGCTTTGTAAGAAACTTAAATAGGACTATAATAATCACCAGCAAAGTCCCACCAAATAATCAGCTGCTTCTCGTGTGTTTCTGTCATTCATATCATCTACACTGCGCAAGGACTGTTTGAAAATAAGTTCAAGATGACTTGAGCTTTGCCCCTGCTTCGTTTTTATAAATGAATTTCAAGTATTTATTTTAAAAAAATCGCCTATTTGCATATTTTAGGTTAACTCGGACACCAAACGCCTCCTACAACTGTGTAAACAAACAACTTGAACTTCGCGCAAACATGATGACCAACCGTGAAATCAAAATTCCCAATTCTAATTAACTTTATAATTAATGAGTTAGTAGTTCGAGCGGTTACTTAATTTCCATGTAAACTTAAAAAACTAGATGGATTCACGAATAATGCAATAAACCACTTTGAAGAAATGTTTAAATGAAACATTTAATAAGTTTGGGGTCTGATTCAAGTTTGCGTAATGGCATGACTGGCTGGTGATGTTATAACCTTGCTTTTTTTTTTAAAATGACCCTCCAAGCTGCAAACAAAGCTTTCCTGCTCCTCGGAGAATGCATACCGTGTGTGAAACACAACGCATCGAAATTTCGCATAAAAAGATTGGAACTCGACGAGCATTTATTAATGGTGAGTTCGTTACTAATGTGAGGTTATGTTACTCACGAAACACTTTCGGCCCCCCTCAGTATTTTCGCAAGGACGACTTCGTGTACGCCCACGATCCGGGAAAGAAGTGCAAAACCGGGGACATAGTCCTGATAGAGCAGTTGCCTCAGAAAATGACCAGGCTCGTCACACATGTGGTCAAAGAAATTGTTTATCCGTTGGGCGATGTTACGGATCCGTTGACCGGGAAGAAGGTGGTGACGAGCAGGTTTAGGGATCACGTTGAGGAGGTGAACAAAGTGTACGGGAAGTCACCGATGGCGTTTGATTATGACAAAGCGCCTGATCGAGGTTGGCAAGAAGATAAAAGGGATTTCACACGACGAGAAACTTATCAAAAGTATCACGTTTTTGATGAGGATGAACCATACGCTGTATAAAAAATTGTTAATAACATAATAATGTATTAGTAGAATAATAATAAAAACTGAAAATATTTGTTTTTCTTTTGTCAGATATAATGAATTGATTCAGTGTTGTTTGTTTTGTAAATTAAATTATGTTTAATGCTTTACAGGTTTTGGAGTTGGAGGCCAGAATCTTCATCTACATCCTCCAGTTTCGCCCTCTCTCTTATTATCTTGTATTTTTGATGTTATTATTCGTCAATCTTGTTGTTCAAATGATATCCAGTTACAGATATTTTAAGAAAATGATTAAAGGCGGACACAATATTGGTTTATTTTCAAATTTGTTGAGTTGGTTTTTGTTTCAAATATGAAATAAAATCGAGAACGCATGTTTAAAAAATAAAACAAAATGCAAGATTAGCGCGATTGATTAATTTTTGTAACTATAAATTATTCTAAAACGAAATTTTTGGTTCGTGCTGTACATTTTCGGCGTTTCACGTGGTTGCTAAGCAACGCAACAACAAACACAAAGTAATCATTGAAAAATGGCTCCGACCGAGGCAGGTGAAAATAATTAAAACTTTTATGCCTTTGCTTAAGCGTTGCCTTGTGATTTGCAGGATAACGCAAGTGAAAGTAAAAACGTGATCGTTTTTAACTGCTCGAGGGGCGAATTGTTCAAACTTAACGACAACTACAAGATATTCCAGAGGAAATTGAAAACGCACTGGAAAATCGTGATGTAAGTTTTACGAAAGTTGTTTTTTTTATACGTAGAATTCGCTTTAATTATACGCCTACTTTAAAAATAATTAATATAATTTAATATGAGCGTAATAAATCTGCATCATGGACGGAACAAGATATAGCTAAAAATAAATTAACGATTTTGCGGTCTGTAGTCTATATTGTTTAAGTCTATGGGACGGACAATCGAGTTTGAAGGTCGGCTGACAGATGTCGCAGCTGTAATTAAAGTTCAATTTTGATGCAAATACACAAACTTCGAATTTAAGGCGTCTTTTTGATTAAAATTTATTTATCTCAATTAATTAGGATGATCGCGACTGTACAAGTTCAAGAATTACTAAGTTAGCAATACCGAAACCAACGCAGTTTGCTTGAAAATAATCAAATCTGCAGTAATCGATTTGATTTTTTTTAAACAATTGTCGCCTCGATGAAAAAGTGTTTCGTTTTGCAAGTTTCGTATCTGTTTTGACATTAATCTGTGGTTTAAATTCAAATTAAAACGATGAATATACCTAACTAATTCATTCGAAATGATTTTTACGGTACAAAACATTATTTTCATTGGAATAGTCTGTTTTCGAAACGGTATTTTCATTTATTATTTAATTTTTATTCACGTAATCTACAATCTTGTCAATTCTGGTTTTAGATATCAGTTTGCAGTGTTGCAAATAGCCGAAAGAAAAATGCTCTTAATCTTATTACCAGCACTAACAGTAATTAATTTTACGTAAAAAGTTGGCCGCGCGATGTCGCAACCTAAACTGTCATCAACCTCTGTTGAGATCATTACAAGCAATATACAGCATGATGAATTAACTATTAATTTAAATCAAAATAATGTATTTAAATTGCAATTTCATTGATTTTCGTAGAAACAAAGAAGAGATAACCACCCAATTGTTAAAAAATTGCAACCTAATCGTAATTCCCGGCTCTCAAAATCCGTTCGAGGAGAGCGAACTGAACGCCCTAAAGACTTTCGTTGGCGACGGAGGGAAAGTACTGGTTCTGTTAACCGAGAGCAATCAGGATGACACCAGCAACATAAATATTTTATTAGAAGAGTACGGTATCATACCAAACATGGGTGAGTGACTGGTTACTTATTACGTCGAATTAAATCTGTTCATCGACTTTGATTAAGAAAAATCACAAACCATAGAAGGCGCAAAGAGTTATGGCATATCTAGTTGTCGGAATGAAAACAAATGTGAAACCAGTGGCTACAAAGGTCAAATAAATTAATTTTCGTCGTGTATATTGCAGTTTCTTAATTCTTATACTATTGATCCAGCATTTGTTTGAATGCAATTATTAGGTACACACGATGGTTTATGCATATATGTACATCAGCCAGAAGCGGATGTATTAATCCTGGGTTACCTCTGCTACCTGTACGTGACATCTGATATTGTTTGTGGTCATACCATACGTCATGTCGGGGGCTTAACGCGTGCTTGTTGCCACAAACCCGATTGTCCTCGTCGTATGACAAGATCATATTGACGTCATATACCAATCTGAAGCTCTTCCTAACACACACGAAGCTTAGTTCTATGTAATGCAGGCATTAATTCGAAATTTGTTTTAAGAAAGCCGCACCTGTCCTTTACTTATACAAAAATCATTTCTCTGTAGAAATAGTCAGCAAATTTCAACGATCTTTTATTGTTTATTGCCCTATTAATTCTTCTTCCTCTCGACAACATTTTTGGATACTTAATACAGAAGTTTGTTTTCTTTGTGATGCATACTTTCGAAAATTATTCCAGCGCGATAAATTATTCCGAGTTGTTCCAGACTGTCTGATACGCACCCACTACTACAAATATTTCCACCCCAAAGAGTGCTACATAGCGGACGCCTCCGTGAACCCCTCTTTAAACAAGGAGAAGTTAAACGTGAACATAATTTACTCTTTCGGCTGCACCATGAACGTGAGTAAGCCGGGGGTGGTGGCTTTCACAAGTGGATCCACGACGTTTCCCGTGGATAGGCCCTTGGGGGCGCTATATTACAATCAGAACACAGGTATAGAAGCTCAACAACCCGCCTTGTAAGGATTTGCTTCTTGTAAAAGAAAGTATTATTTGCCGGAAGTTTTTTTTTATTTTGATTAATGTGTTAGTGTGCGCACAGGTCGGCGATTTCTAGGATATCTGGAGGTATCCTAGGAATCACCGGGCGTTAGTAGTATATTAAAAAAAAATTAACCCGAGTTTTCAGGGGGTAGATTAGTTGCCGTTGGTTCTGGTCACATGTTTGCAGACAAATACATAGATCAAGAAAAGAATGATAAATTGCGAGAAATGATCTTCGAGTTTTTGACCACATCAGAAAACGTCAAGATTATACCGTCTGATCACGATGACATCGACGTAAGTAAAATTTTGATTTATTTAAGCATGTACATAGTTCTGGATCATTCAACCGTTGCTGTTTGTGTTGACTCAATTATTGAAAAAGAAAAGCAAAAAAGAAGTCTGGCAATGTCTTTAATAATATTTAAAGCGGTATTATCTATTGCTTGACAAACATTTAAACTAGTAATAAATCACGTAGTCGGTTGAAAGTTCCACTAATACCCGTGCATAATATTTCAAAATGTATTTCGGCGAGGAGCAGCTGGGAGTTGGTGAGTGTGTATACGTATAGATATCGCGTAAACTAATCTGTAATTTCAGGTGTGGGACTATCACATCGTGCCCGATACAGCCGAACTGGCGGAAAGACCGAAACTTTGCCTAACTGATGCAATTAGTCATACAATATCTGCGGATTATTCCAAACTGTTTGACCATAAAATGTATTCCATGAACACCAGCCTCGGTAACTTTATCGTGACCCTTTTAACTACTGCCAAACTAACGGATCGTTGTCTTTTTTTTTTCTCTCGCTCTCGTTTCCTCCTTGCAGTACCCGAAGCTATTAAAATGTACGAAAAGTTGGGCGTTAAGCATCAGCCGCTGAAACTCATCAGTCCTAATTTCGAAGCACCTTTGCCACAACTTCAAGCCGCGGTAAGTAAATAATTTCTTTAATACATGCCTGTCCGTTACGAACTACATCTTTCTTTGATTCGCGCGCTTGTGTTCGCAGTTGCTTTAGAAAACTTTTGGTGTTAGTTTTATAATCCATCTGCAACTGATAAATCTAACGAATGTTTTCTTTTTTTTGTGGAAGTTAAAAAGAGAATTAGGTTTTAACTTCCGAGAACTCATAAGGGTAATACCGACGGAGCCTACAACTTTTGCATTAGTATTTCGCGCGTCAGGCGACGAATAATTCGCAGCTGTGGGTAAGGTAGTTACGGAGGAAACTTTCAGGTGTTTCCGCCATCGTTTCGCGAACTGCCGCCGCCTCCCCTGGAGCTGTTCGACTTAGACGAGGCTTTCAGCTCCGTGTTCTCGAGGCTGGCCCAGTTCACTAACAAGTACTTGATGACGGGATCCAGCGCCGACCAGACTGACAAGGAACTGGAGTTCTACGTTAGAGAGTGCTCGAAGATTGTTAGGCTCGAGGGAGATTATTCAGACCCCAAGCAGATCCTCTACGCCCTCGGCGTTCAATGCGCCCAGTTCAAGAGCGCCGATACGATCAAATAGTGATTTGCGATCTTTCTTTCGACTTCTTTCAATAAAACATTTTCACGATGGTCACTTTGTCTTTCTTACTGATGCGCATTATTTCACCTGCCCCTTCCTGAAATCCAAATCACGTCCGATGCCGGATGAAATAAAAACAGAACGTTTTTCGAATCGGTTTTAACGTACAGGGACCGCATTCTCGAATCTAGGGAACAAACTCACCAGAGAACGTGACGTCAAAATGACGTAGGCTCTCATACAGAACTGTATACATCGTGAGAAACGTTCTCTTGCGAGTTTGTTCCCTCAATTCGAGAATAAGTCTCCAGGGAGTTACAAAAGCACTGACTTTCAAAGTGTCAAAGTAAGATATAACCTATAAATATTTGTAACTGTCAAATGGGTTGGGTTGGACGCACTAATAAAATACGTCGTGTATAACTAGCTTATAAAATCGGATACAAACGGTACTTATAGAGATAATATAAAAAGCCCCCTCTAATCTAAGCTGCGTTGACACTGCGTGTTGCGTAGACCGTAAATTTCCGCTATTCCAGTTTGTAACGTAATGCTAAGGAAAATTTTGCGGATTCGTTCTTCTAATTAGGTCTATTCTATAAGCATTTCATATCAATTCTTATGCTTGCTAACAAATCTAACTGATTTCCTAAAAACCGCATTCTCTTCAATTGATTGTTACGGCAAGTTGAAGCTGCGTCGGTGGATAGCTGTGGTTGCCATGGTTACATATCAATTAACTCTCTTCATATCTAAAATAGCGACATCTTACTATCGCTTTTTGACCTAACATTGCAGTAGGATAGACAAATTGAAGCGGGATTTGCTCCTAATGAGTCCCCCATGCAAGGCGGCCATGCTTGCTGTCAAAGCATAATGAAAGATTTTAGAAAAATTTTGTGCAAATCGTTTTTGATTGCAGTGAGAACCTCGAGCAGCCTCTGGACAGCTGTTTCAGCCCTGCTTGGGGCTTCTTCAGCAGAAACGTAGCTCGACATTCCCACTGCAGACCAAAAACGACTTGCCCAATTTATTCGCAAATGCGATGTAAGAATGATGAACATATAAAATAGCGACATCTTACTATCGCTTTTTGACCTAACATTGCAGTAGGATAGACAAATTGAAGCGGGATTTGCTCCTAATGAGTCCCCCATGCAAGGCGGCCATGCTTGCTGTCAAAGCATAATGAAAGATTTTAGAAAAATTTTGTGCAAATCGTTTTTGATTGCAGTGAGAACCTCGAGCAGCCTCTGGACAGCTGTTTCAGCCCTGCTTGGGGCTTCTTCGCTATTTTATATGTTCATCATTCTTACATCGCATTTGCGAATAAATTGGGCAAGTCGTTTTTGGTCTGCAGTGGGAATGTCGAGCTACGTTTCTGCTGAAGAAGCCCCAAGCAGGGCTGAAACAGCTGTCCAGAGGCTGCTCGAGGTTCTCACTGCAATCAAAAACGATTTGCACAAAATTTTTCTAAAATCTTTCATTATGCTTTGACAGCAAGCATGGCCGCCTTGCATGGGGGACTCATTAGGAGCAAATCCCGCTTCAATTTGTCTATCCTACTGCAATGTTAGGTCAAAAAGCGATAGTAAGATGTCGCTATTTTATATGTTCATCATTCTTACATCGCATTTGCGAATAAATTGGGCAAGTCGTTTTTGGTCTGCAGTGGGAATGTCGAGCTACGTTTCTGCTGAAGAAGCCCCAAGCAGGGCTGAAACAGCTGTCCAGAGGCTGCTCGAGGTTCTCACTGCAATCAAAAACGATTTGCACAAAATTTTTCTAAAATCTTTCATTATGCTTTGACAGCAAGCATGGCCGCCTTGCATGGGGGACTCATTAGGAGCAAATCCCGCTTCAATTTGTCTATCCTACTGCAATGTTAGGTCAAAAAGCGATAGTAAGATGTCGCTATTTTATATGTTCATCATTCTTACATCGCATTTGCGAATAAATTGGGCAAGTCGTTTTTGGTCTGCAGTGGGAATGTCGAGCTACGTTTCTGCTGAAGAAGCCCCAAGCAGGGCTGAAACAGCTGTCCAGAGGCTGCTCGAGGTTCTCACTGCAATCAAAAACGATTTGCACAAAATTTTTCTAAAATCTTTCATTATGCTTTGACAGCAAGCATGGCCGCCTTGCATGGGGGACTCATTAGGAGCAAATCCCGCTTCAATTTGTCTATCCTACTGCAATGTTAGGTCAAAAAGCGATAGTAAGATGTCGCTATTTTATATGTTCATCATTCTTACATCGCATTTGCGAATAAATTGGGCAAGTCGTTTTTGGTCTGCAGTGGGAATGTCGAGCTACGTTTCTGCTGAAGAAGCCCCAAGCAGGGCTGAAACAGCTGTCCAGAGGCTGCTCGAGGTTCTCACTGCAATCAAAAACGATTTGCACAAAATTTTTCTAAAATCTTTCATTATGCTTTGACAGCAAGCATGGCCGCCTTGCATGGGGGACTCATTAGGAGCAAATCCCGCTTCAATTTGTCTATCCTACTGCAATGTTAGGTCAAAAAGCGATAGTAAGATGTCGCTATTTTATATGTTCATCATTCTTACATCGCATTTGCGAATAAATTGGGCAAGTCGTTTTTGGTCTGCAGTGGGAATGTCGAGCTACGTTTCTGCTGAAGAAGCCCCAAGCAGGGCTGAAACAGCTGTCCAGAGGCTGCTCGAGGTTCTCACTGCAATCAAAAACGATTTGCACAAAATTTTTCTAAAATCTTTCATTATGCTTTGACAGCAAGCATGGCCGCCTTGCATGGGGGACTCATTAGGAGCAAATCCCGCTTCAATTTGTCTATCCTACTGCAATGTTAGGTCAAAAAGCGATAGTAAGATGTCGCTATTTTATATGTTCATCATTCTTACATCGCATTTGCGAATAAATTGGGCAAGTCGTTTTTGGTCTGCAGTGGGAATGTCGAGCTACGTTTCTGCTGAAGAAGCCCCAAGCAGGGCTGAAACAGCTGTCCAGAGGCTGCTCGAGGTTCTCACTGCAATCAAAAACGATTTGCACAAAATTTTTCTAAAATCTCTTCATATCAATTGAAATGGGTTAGCGCTTACTCTCTTCAATTGATTGTTGCGGCATATTGAAGTTTCATTGATTGATTGGTGGATTGATGTGGTTGTTACGGTTGCTACGTATCAATTAACTCCCATCATATCAATTGAAATGCGTTGGCGTTTACTCGTTTCAATTGATTGTTGCGACATATTGAAGTTTAATTGGTGGATTGTTGTGTTTGCTTTGATTACATATCAATTAACTCTCTTGATATCAATTGAAATGGGTCGGCGCTTAGAGAATACGCACGAATGTACGATTTCCCGGGCTCGTCCTCGCAATGTACGATTTCCCGGCCCCGATCAATAACGTAAAATGGAATGCAGTGGACAGAATAAAACAAATTAGGCTTTCTTTTGTTTGACATTTCGATTATTGATTATTTGTAGGAGTAAACGCGGATAGTGTTTGTTTTTTAAGAAATTAAATTCGGTTGCCCTAATTTCTATTATTTACATAGTCGGGTAGCGTCAAATTAAATTAGAGGTCAATGTGTCCAAATTGTTTAATTCTTAAATTAATGTAAGTTATTTTTAAATATATATATATTTTTTAATATTTAGATAATTGTTTGTAGAAATCGGTTACGAAATTCGTATTCTTTGTGGAAAACCTGTTGAATTAAACCGTTAAATCTAGGCAGAGAAGACGATTTAAAACTCGACTTTCTCAACGAGGGAATCGCGCAGATCCAGCCTCTATGGTCCAGTAATGACCTCTGACCTATCAACCCTTTCTATCTCGGACTACCCCCAGAATCTAGCGCTGTAACCTGTCCCGATCTATCACCGGACGTTAGGGTCCGCGCTGATCCCGTATCCACGTCCACGTCCACGCCTAGATTCACATAACTTCAGCGGTTTCAGGTTTGCTCCGGTTCCGTTTTCTATTCGAAATGCAACTGAAATTCACAGGTGCAATTCCAAAAATTATTTATGCAGGAATTAAATTGAAAAAAGTTGTATGTATAGATGTATTCACCTCCAATCTGAGATGAGTTGACGCTCGCGCGCCAGCAGGCGTCCCGTTAAAAGCCGTGGTGCTGTTTATTTTTGTTGTGTAAAATTGAGCTTTTGATGATGCCGTCGCGTTTAATTTATTTAGCAGGTCGGTAAACAGGAGCGCGAATTAATTTCGCAGGTAACTTCCCGCCTTGCGTACCTACCTACCTACCTAACTAAAGTGCAAATTGGAATTTGAAATTTTTGCCTTATTAATTCCGTTAATTACATCGTTAACGCTACAATGCCGCAATTAGGCGCAGACAATATATATTCCAGGGGAAATATCGGCTCCGGAGCGAGAGCTTTGAGCCGGAGCCGTCCACTTTGAGCCGGGAGTTAGCGCGGTAATTTGCGACGTTTTGATCTAGCGAGCGGAAGAAAGGCTTCGGCGGCACCGGTTCGTTCGGTCTGGTACTTAATTAGCGAGATCTGCAATCTCACGGTTGCCGCCGGTGTTGCTGCCAGGCTATTAGCGCAAGTCGCGACAGGCCCTGTCTTTTATCCTGCCTCTCTGCCCGACGTAAATAAATCTTTTATAAAATATCAAATTTCTCTCTTCTTAAAATTGATATGAAAACGAAGAGATTCTCATTTTAAGTGCTACGAAAAACGGATTCTATAAATTATTAAACACAACACACTACGTGTACGGGTAACGCCCTTCCACTCCTATCGTGATCAAATCGAGAAATAACGAAAACAAAAACAAACGCCGCGAGTGCAAATTTGACGACGCAACGGTTTTAGGGAATTCCGTTCGTACAGTGGCACTTTATAGTTTAAAGTAAAAAAAAATGTTAGGTTATGTTACCTACTCATCGTGTCCCATATGAATACGAGGAGGTGGAACGGTAAGTAAGTCTTGCAAACTATAGCAAACCTAATGTTAACGTTATCTTTTTGTAGGCACCTTCTTCTGGTCTAGAAATCTGAAGTGAACGGGGTTCTAGGACCTTTGTTCACGTATGAATTGGTTTTGAGACTTCCTGGCCGGAAACAGACGTACGGGCAATGAATTTATTCAGAATCGAAGCAACTACGGCACGAGGGGCTGTTTCTTTTACTTACTTCACTTTCGTTGGTTCTTCATGTGATCTACCGGACCATCATTTAATTGAGCTTTCCCAAGCTATTACGCAGTTGTTTCAACCAGGTCGGACGATTTTTCTAAAAGAAAAGACCTGCCTGTGGCATACTCGTGATTCCCTCCTGTTAAAAGGGGGTTATTCACTTTTGATAGTTGCGTTTCGGTGAACATGGGGTTGTTTAGTCGTCGAAGATTTCTTCTTGTCGTTCGTTGGTCGACCACTGTCTTCTTTGGGCCGTCATTCGATCGACTTTCTGGCCGAAAATTGACGTACGGATCAGAAACGAATCCATCGCATTGGTTCTCTTCAGTGTAGGAAGAGTTGCTTCCTTTACTTTCGTTGGTCCTTCATGCTGGTCGATCACCCGGTCTGCAGATCACGCGATTTTTCTAAAAGAGATTCACCCCCCTGTTAAAAGGGGGTTGTGCACTTTTGTTAAGTTGCGTTTCGGTGAACATGGGGTTATCAATCGTCGAAGATCTCTTTCTGACGTTCGTTGATCGGCCGCTGTCTTCTCTGGGCCATCATTTGATCGACTTTCTGGTCTACAATTGACTACCTTTCATGAATCAGCGACGAATCCATCACATTTGGTTCTCATTAGAGCACGAGGTGTGGTCTTCTTTACTTTTGTTGGTCCTTCATGATGGTCGATCTGGACCATTTAATTTGATGAAGCTTCTCGAACGAGTATGCATGCAATTGTTTCAAGCAGATCGTGCGATTTTTCTAAAAGAGATTCACCCCCTGTTAAAAGGGGGTTGTTCACTTTTGTTAAGTTGCGTTTCGGTCAACATGGGGTTATCAATCGTCGAGGATCTCTTCCTGACGTTCATTGGTCGGCCACTGTCTTCTCTGGGTCATCATTTGATCGATTTTCTGGTCCACAATTGACTACCTTTGACGAATCAGCGACGAATCCATCACATTTGGTTCTCATCAGAGCACGAGGTGTGGTCTTCTTTACTTTTGTTGGTCCTTCATGATGGTCGATCTGGACCTTAATTTGATGGAGCTTTTCGAAGAGTACGCATGCAATTGTTTCAAGCAGATTACGCGATTTCTTCCAAAAGGCAACTCTGTCTGTGCCAGGCATGCTCGTGATTCACCCCCTGGGTTGTCAATTGTTTGTAAGTGGGTGAGTACGAGGTCATAAATCGTCGAAGGTCCCTCCTTGACTTTCCTTGATCGACTACTATCTTCGGGACCGCTTCATTTGATCGAGTTTTCAAACCTTTACGCAACTATTGTGACCATATCGCGCAGGATATGATTTGGCCACCTGTTAAAAGGGGTTTTCTGTCGATTTGTTGAGTAGCGTACGGGTGAAAATGAGGTATTACATTGTTTCTAAAGCCCTTGGTTAATGACGATCGTTTTCACTGAAAGTACGGTAGCGAACAATAAAATCCGGGCAAGCATGCTTATTTTGAGACAATTTCGTAAAGTAAGTTTGTTTTGAGGCGGTTATACGTAAAATTATTATTAAAAAGTGACGCGACCGGATTTTATTGTGCGCTACCGTACCGTTACCTGCAAGCCGGTAACAAAAATCTCGAGAAATGCTTTTAAGTGGGCTTGATTATTAAAGTTTCGGGTTTTTGTGACGACTTGGTGTTTTTTTTTTTTGGGGGGTTGGGGGGTGAGTGTAGATGGGTCGTTATCTATCAGACAATAACGCAAACGTGTTGCAATTTATTATCATCAACAGTCATCCCTCAGGGGAGGCTGACCCGAGAGCATCGCGGAAAGCGACGTACGCGTTATGAACAGAATCCGGAACATCCAACGAATTTTTTATGAGGAACGTGCGTACAAGCAAGGACGAGGAGAACCATTAATCATGCACCTACATAATTCGTGCGGCGCGAAAGGCCCCTCCGACCCAAATTGAGAGAGGAGAGCAAGGCTCTACCTTCCCGCGCCGGATATCAGAGTCCGTTAGCGGCTCGCGCATAGCACATAATCAATGACCGTTACGGCCGCCAGATTAATTCACCGGAAACTGGTCCAGCATCCCGCATCCCATGTCGCCGGACCAACGATCTCTGCGTCCTCTGTGAGCGCCGCCGCACATCAATTTAGGGGGGGGCGCCCCACACTTCTCGTTTCTCGCTCGCGCTTCTTTGTGCCGACACCCCTTGAATTATTAGATTATAATTGCCGGCCGTGATGCGGCGATGCCCTTTATTGCCAGATTTTCGGAAGGTTTATGTGATACTTGTTGGTTGGGGGGGAGGAGGGGAGAGGGTTGATTACTTTTATACCTAATTACTTTTTTTTACTGTTTTCCGTGGCGTTTGAATTGCGTTCTTAAGACCAAAGGAAAATATACCAAAACTGCAATGGAAATTTTAAGTTTTAAGTTTTCAAGAAGTCCGCTCTGACTAAGAGTGATCATTTCTATGCGTATCAAAAAATGAATAAGCTTGCATTGCATTGCAGAGCAAAATATCGTTGAATCAGTGGTTGGCGAGTCGTAGAAAAGCTCTGTGCGCTTCCGAATTCCGGGAAATCCGGAAGCCACCCACGTCACCCAGGATCATGTAATAAATATCATAGGGCATGAAAGCGCGAGCCAGTTCCGAACGTGGTTTTGTTTGTTAGAAACGCCGCCTCTTAACTTTCCTCGTTGAGAGCTTCTTCCCAATTCAGAAATGTTGTTCTGTCAGTCAATCTTGGAAAAACCAGACGCTACTAACAAAGAAAATCGAGGTTTTGCTTTGTACGCTCTGCTGTGAGTCAAAAAGGGGATGAAAAGTAGTTATTTGGTTTTTTAGTTATATTCTTTTTCCACCCCCGTCTGCACGTGGTATAAAAGGATTAATTTCTCTTAGCCATCCATTTTCTTTCAGTGCCCTTTACAGTCCACACAATTTTTTTTTTTTTGCGCGCGCGGGGTAATAAAGCGCGCTACACTACGAGACCGCTGCTCGACCGGAAACATAAAAGATTTAATTTGCCGGCCACCCCCTTTCGGCGCCCGCTATAATTTCTAAGGAGAAGGGGGCGGCTTTTGTTTATAGCCGACGTGTGCCCGGCATACACAACGGCGTTATTAAAAATAAATAAGGGCAATATTATCGCCGTTAAGGCAAGGATGAGGAGACGACGACGACGACGGCGGCGGCGGCGGCGGACGAAAGTGTCACGCTGAAAACCCTTAATCAGCCGTTTCCCTTGCTCTTCCGCGCTCCGCCCCGGCGAGGATCGCCCACTTCTAATCGAAGGGTGCGGCGCGGCGCGGTGGTGGTGGCGGGCAGTCACGGAATGAAACATGTGATAAGGGGTCGACCGCGTTTCAATATTCAACCGCTCCGGAGCGGCCCTTCGATCACCCCATTATAACCGGTTGCCCTCCTTCCCCACCCCACGATCAAATCCGTCGCGAAGAGGTCTTAATATTTTTATTTTCGACCGATTTTTTTTTATATTAAGTGTTAGATTAACAGTAACCTAATAAATGTAACCGAACTTCATCATTAAGTGGCAAAGAGTAATACGTATGGTCAAGTCGACATCTAATCATGATATTAATCATGTTTCGTTTATACTATGCATAGCATGTTGCTGTTATAATGATTTTGTTTCCTAAACAATTAAAAACGAAGATCAGTCAGAGGTTGAGATCACGTGTGCTCTTTCGTTCACGCCGACGAGCGCAAATGGCGCTTTAAAATCGATTTCGTTTATTACTGTTTCCGAGGTGCGGGGAATGAGTTATACGTCGAAGACGCTCCGCGAAACGTCGGGTTCAATCAACTATGGAGAACGATAAAGAAGAAAAGTCGAATCACCATACGACCTGAGGCGTAGACGTGCAGCACGGCCGTAATGAAAACGCGCCGCCGCTTTTATGTGCCGTGCGTGTGCTGCTTGCCACTTCTTGACTTCTTGAACCTCCAGCGCGAATCATTGCTTCCTACCGAATATCAGTATCGGCATGTCGAAGTCGATTAAACTGTCGCGCTTGCGTACACAATGATTTCCGCAGTCATCAAATTACCTGGGAACTACTTCCGCACAAGTGAATAGTCACTTCGCGCCAGATTAATAGTAAGGTTCCGGCCCGGGCCGTAAAATTAAGAATTTTTACACAATTTTTCGAAGTACATAACAAAAAAGGAAAATAGCTTTTCTCTATGCGCAAGATATATTTTGTTTCAACTCACCAACGCTAATCATCTCGAAACACGGTATTTAAATTAAATTAATTAAAAAGAAATTGATTACCATTAAATGGATTACCAAAAAAAAAAAAAAAAACAGTGAAGTGTAGTAACTTCGTTCGCGAAATAAATTTCTAACTGAGGAAATTGCCTGATTAAAAAGAAATGAAAATAAAAAGCTTCAATGGGAGACGGACACTAATTAGAGAACTGGAGTCGAAGACCCCCGGAAGAATGACCTTTCGTACGTTCCAAGTGTTTTTAGGCCCTTTTCTCCCTTCAGATTCTAACGCAAGCAGGGAATATCGGATGATGCATTTGCCACGCAAAAATTACTCTTAATTGATTGCACAAATTAGGAGCAAAATTGCCACTTTTTTCTCTACTAACGCCGCCGAGCCGTTTTTTGTCTGATACGCCTAAAAAATGCGATTAATTCGTGCGTTCGGGAATAAACTTCAACTGTCTACGGATTTGATCCTTTCGCCCTTCGCCCTCCACAAATTCAATATTTTAGCATTTTTAACGAAATGATCGCGCGCCACACGAGATTATGAGGCAACTCGTGACATCAGAAGCTCGCTCGCTCGTTCTTCGTCGAGAGGAAGAGAAATCCGAGCGTTCGCGTAGGATGCAAAAATCCAATAAAAAGAAGGCGAATTCGCAGCGGCAATCGCGCCTTGTTCGGTCCATTGATCCGTCACGGATTCACAAAACACCGTGTGCGTCGACCGACCTAGCGACGGTTTCAACGTTCCTTCTTCCTTCGGCGGAACTAATTATTAATTCTCTTAAAAGGATCCCGCATTATATATTTTTTTTTCACCGCCAAATATTAATTCCTTAATAAAATGGAAATTAGCGCGGCGAGAATAGAATTAAACTCGACCAAATGAAATTAATTGAAAAAAGAAAAAGAAAACAAACTAAAGCGGCGGCAACACCCGTTGTGTAAAAGAGAACCAAAATATTTTGGAAAATTCTTTTTGTTCATATTAAAACAAATTATTTACTGTGTGCAAATAAAAAAAAAAAACCTCAGTATAAGTACACGAAATGCTACTTTCTGTGGGTATTTTTTGGTGGCTACCGCGTCATAGCCAAAAAATTTCGGAGGTACCACTTGTTTGGAACTGTTGAAATGTCCGAGGAAAAAACATTTAGGTCAACTACGCCTTCTTTTCGGTATGAACACGCCCACCGATACCGCCCTCGATGTTCAACGCAGCGTTTCGTAAAAACAATCATCACTGATACTCGTTTGTTAATTATTTTGTTTGAAATTTTAATTCACTGACCGAAGTAATGTTACATTTATTTGTTTTACGATATCAACTATGACGTTGATTACCAGACGCATAAAAATTCCCGAATTTAAGCATCATGTCTTTCATGTAGTAGTACACAGTCTTTCTTTACCCCACCACCGCACATCTTCGTTAAAACAAATGCACGCGACGTTGCCAGACGCGTAAGAAATCCTAGATTTAAGGAGATTTTTCTTTCGAACTATAAATTTTTGCTAAAATTTTGTTTAAAGTTTTAATTCACTGAGCGAAGTAATGTTACATTTATTTGTTTTACGATATCAACTACGACGTTGATTGCCAGACGCATAAAAATTCCCCAATTTAAGGATCGTGTCTTTCATGTAGTAGTACACAGTCTTTCTTTACCCCACCACCGCACATCTTCGTTAAAACAAATGCACGCGACGTTGCCAGACGCGTAAGAAATCCTAGATTTAAGGAGATTTTTCTTTCGAACTATAAATTTTTGCTAAAATCTTGTTTAAAGTTTTAATTCACTGAGCGAAGTAATGTTACATTTATTTGTTTTACGATATCAACTGTGACGTTGATTGCCAGACGCATAAAAATTCCCGAATTTAAGCATCATGTCTTTCATGTAGTGGTACACAGGCTTTCTTTTCCCCATCACCGCACATCTTCGTTAAAACAAATGCACGCGACGTTGCCAGACGCATAAGAAATCCCAGATTTAAGGAGATTTTTTTCAAATTTATAAATTTTTGCTAAAATTTTGTTTAAAATTTTAATTCACTTAGCGAAGTAATGTTACATTTATTTGTTTTACGATATCAACTATGACGTTGATTACCAGACGCATAAAAATTCCCGAATTTAAGCATCATGTCTTTCATGTAGTGGTATACAGTCTTTCTTTTCCCCATCACCGCATCCTTGTTAAAATAAATGCACGCGACGTTGCCAGGCGCATAAAAAATCTCAGATTTAAGGAGATTTTTCTTTCGAATTATAAATTTTTGCTAAAATTTTGTTTAAAATTTTAATTCACTGAGCGAAGTAATGTTACATTTATTTGTTTTACGATATCAACTATGACGTTGCCAGATCCTGTCTTTCATGTAATACACAGTGTTTCTTTTCCTCATCACCGCAGCTTTGTTAAAACAAATGCACCCGACGTTGCCAGGCGCATAAAAAATCCCACATTTAAGGAGATTTTTCTTTCAAATTATAATTTTTTCCTAAAATTTTGTTTAAAATTTTAATTAAGTGGGCGAAGTAATGTTACATTTATTTGTTTTACGATATCAACTATGACGTTGCCAGATCATGTCTTTCATGTAGTACACGGTCTTTCTTTTCCCCATCACCGCAGCTTTGTTAAAACAAATGCACGCGACGTTGCCAGGCGTATAAAAAATCCCAGATTTAAGGAGATTTTTCTTTCGAATGCTAAATTTTTGCTTTAAAATTGCTTCAGCTGTAATTTTGGAATGTCTCTTTTGGCAATTTGTTTTTATAATTGCATTATTCTCCCTAATTTTTGGAATTAATTCGGCATGCTTGTGCGAAACAAAACAAAAGAACTTCCTTTTAGATTTTTCGCGCGGCACATATTGAAGCAGGGATGTTTTGCCAGATTTAAGAAATTTAATCATCCAGATTTCAGCGATTATCTTTCGGAAATCGAAAGAAAAAACCATCGGGTGTGTGTGTGTGTGGGGGGGGGGGAGATAATATTGCCAGATACGCATGGAAGTCGCAGGTTTCAGGAGGGTATTTTGTTTTGAAATAACAAAAAATTTTCTTTCCATCGTTGTGGCTTAACAACAATTTTATTAAAAGTAATAAAACTAGTTAATTAAAATAAAAAGAAAACCTCAACGGCGAACGAACGCTTTGACTACAGTCAAAGTACCCGGAAGTATGCCTTTCGTACGTTCCTAGCGTTCTTAAGCCCTTTTCTCCCTCCAGATTCTAACGCAAGCGGGGAATATCGGATGATGCCTTTGCTATGCAAAAATTACTCTTAATTGAGTGCACAAATTAGGAGCAAAATTGCAAAAATTGGTTAACGGCGTTTCTGAACAGGTTTTTAGCAAAGGGGAGGGCAGAAAATAATTTTCAGCGTTTTGTAACCGCCTCACATGAGGCATGGTCCTGTAATCGTAGAAAATTAACGCAGAAATACGTAATAAATAATGCGGGATATGGAAATGAATGTAACGTATGGCACTTTGTAGGTGTCGAACAGGATGATAGTTGAATTTACGGCCCAGTCGACGCTTGCACTTAGCTAATTGCGTGGCGTGGTGTGCGCGTCAAACGAGCACTCAGCCGACCGCCAACACTGCCACCACCACCACCACCACCACCACCGCCGCCGCCGCCGCCGCCCGCCGCCGCTGCCACCACCGCCGCCGCCGTCGTCGTCGTCGTCGCCGACAGATGCCCTACACACGGCCGGATGTAATTAAGTGCCCGACCCGCGTGCCACTTACCGTTACTGCGAACTTATTTACGGGATTCCTTTTTTTTTCTTTCTCTCTCCAATGGAATTAGCTTATCGAAGCGGGCCTTACTACGCATGTACGGCGTCCCGCATTAGCATAGGACATAAAAAGAATTACGCGCGCTCTTATTTCGGCGCCTTAATTAAGACTTTTACGGCCGTGAAATCTAAATTTTACTTTTTTCGCTTTATTTCTACTCCCCTCCCCCACTCTCTCTCTCTCTCTCTTCCTTCCGCCTTCGTTTCCGGCCTTAATTAAAAATATTATTTATATTTATTCTTCCGTGGCAGATAACGAAACCGAAAAAAAGGCCAAAAACTGCGGTTGAGCAACGTGGTCAACATCAGCACGTAACATAAAATATACACGTGAGATATAAGAATTTACTTAATCAAAATTTTACTTGATTATGAAATGAGTTCGCGTTCTGAGACAAGTCCCGCTACGGGACCTATCGAACCATCTACCGTCGAACTTACAAACTAGAGAGAGAAACACGTTTGGTATTTACATGATTTAGGTGACCTAATTTCCGGGAGATCGTGCAGAGGTTCATTTTAACTTGCACAGTGCTTATGCCCGATTTCTTCACCTACGGATAAATTTATCTGCCAGGAATTATCCTTGGAAACCATTGTATCGATGCTACCTGGCAGATAAATTTATCCGTGGGTGAAGAAATCGGGCCTTAATCGTTGATCCTTAGGCCCGGTTTTTCAATCACGGGTTAACCGGAACTCTCGGGACTCTACGGGACCTGTCGAACCATCCACCGTCGAACTTACGAACTAGAGAGAGAAACACGTTTGGTATTTACATGATTTAGGTGACCTAATTTCCGGGAGATTATTCATTTTAACTTGCATAGTGCTTATGCCCGATTTATTTGCCTATGAATAAATTTCTCTGTCAGGAATTATCCTTGGAAACCATTGTATCGATGCTACCTGGCAGATAAATTTATCCGTAGGTGAAGAAATCGGGCCTTAATCGTTGATCCTTAGGCCCGGATTTTCAATCACGGGTTAACCCGAACTCTCGGGACTCTACGGGACCTGTCGAACCATCCACCGTCGAACTTACAAACTAGAGAGGGAAACACGTTTGGTATTTACATGATTTAGGTGACCTAATTTCCGGGAGATCGTGCTGAGGTTCATTTTAACTTGCACAGTGCTTATGCCCGATTTCTTCACCTACGGATAAATTTATCTGCCAGGAATTATCCTTGGAAACCATTGTATCGATGCTACCTGGCAGATAAATTTATCCGTAGGTGAAGAAATCGGGCCTTAATCGTTGATCCTTAGGCCCGGTTTTTCAATCACGGGTTAACCCGAACTCTCGGGACTCTACGGGACCTGTCGAACCATCCACCGTCGAACTTACAAACTAGAGAGAGAAACACGTTTGGTATTTACATGATTTAGGTGACCTAATTTCCGGGAGATCGTGCAGATGTTCATTTTAATTTGCACAGTGCTTATGCCCGATTTCTTCCCTATGTAAAAATTCATCTGCCAGGTATTATCCTTGGAAACCATTGTATCGATGCTACCTGGCAGATAAATTTATCCGTGGGTGAAGAAATCGGGCCTTAATCGTTGATCCTTAGGCCCGGTTTTTCAATCACGGGTTAACCCGAACTCTCGATTTATTTCCATGGTAACAAGTACGAAGACAGTTGGCAATGAACTGAAGGTTAAAGTTAACTTGTGATTGAAAAAAAAACGACCGTAATGGATCACTCCATGCAGTTTTGACAGTTGTCGTCTTGCCATGTAATTAGGCTAAGTTGTATGAATTAGAGGTGGCGAAAGCCGAATTCACATAATTGTAATCTACTTTTTTCTTTTCTTACAGTACAGTATGCATCTAGACTAGGGACTTCCCAACGACGTCGGCGAAGACTTACTTACGAATGTACGAATCAGAAACTGCGGAACCCGCTTTTACACAATTATTTCTTCTCTTGCTTCTCGAGTCGATGTGCTCTTGAGTCGATGACGATTTGAAATTGGTCGATGAACCTCTTGAACTCGGCTCTGAGCGTCGATGAACCTCCAGGTGTCTTTTAGGGGGTCGGAGTTATTAGGTTCTTTTGTTTAGCCGGAGACCCATCTGAATAATTTATGGAAAAAAAAAGGAGAATGTACCTAAACGAATTCGAATCGGCTCGAATACAAGAAAACCAAAAGACGTTCGATTGATTTTCCAAACAGAAATATCCCTAAAATACGGCGGACTCGAATAAAACGACAACAAAAGCGAAAGGCGATCGTCGAAGTCGTCGTCGACGACGAAGACAGCGGACGAAAATAAAAACTGCGTAAAACTCGACGAGAAACAAACAAAAACGAAAGACGATCGTCGAATTCGAACTTGAAGTGTCGAATCGAAGAAAAAGACTCGCGAATAAAATAAAAACAAGAGACGATCGTCCAATTCGAACTCGATGAGTCGAATCGATAAAACAAACTCGACAATAAAATAAAAACAAAAGACGATTGTCCAATTCGAACTCGATAAGTCGAATCATCGATGAAAAAGACTCGCGAGTAAAACAAAAACAAAAAACGGGAGTCGAATTCGTCGATGAAAGTAAATATAAATAAGTAAAATCGTGTTTATCAAAATAAAAATGAAATACGGTGGAATCGAAAAAAACAAAAACAAAAACAAAAGGAAGATAAAAATCGCGTAAACTTCGACGAGTCGAATCGATGAGAAAGTCTCGCGAATAAAACCAAAAACGAATGACGATCGTCGAATTCGAACTCGATAAGTCGAATCGATGAAAGACTCGCGAATAAAACAAAAGACGATCGTCCATTTCGTCGATGAAGACAGGACGAAAATAAAAATTGCGTAAAACTCGTCCAGTGGAATCGATGAAAAAACAAAAGACGATCGTCGAATTCGTCGATGAAAACAAATGAAAAATAAACAAATTTGTGCGAAACAAGTCAAATCGATATAAAAACTGGCGAATTTCATCACAATCGAATCTAATCTAATCTACGTAAATATTAAAGAAACAAAAAACGATCAGGGCGATCAATCGACGAGATTAAAACAGCAAAATAAAAAAAACTTAAATCGAATTAAACAAAAGACAAAAAAATTTAATCTACGTAGATATTAAAGAAAAAAGACGAGATCAAAATAATAAAATAAAACATCTTAAATCGAGTTTAAAAAAAGGAAAAAACAAAAGTCGATCCTTTTGATAATTAAAAAATATAAAAATCATATCGAATCGGACCGAAGAAGAAAAAACAAAGAACACAACGATCAGGTAAGTAAAAAAAGGTAGGTACGCATAGAACCAATGAAATCGATTAAAGGAAAGAACAAAGGTCGATCACTTCAATAGATTGAAAACTAAATAAGTCATCGACTGCAGTCAAAGAACCCGGAAAATGCCTTTTCGTACGCTCCCAGTGTTTTTTAGCCCTTTTCTCCCTTCAGATTCTAACGCAAGCAGGGAATATCGGTTGATGCATTTGGCATGCAAAAATTATTCTTAATTGACTGCACAAATTAGGGGCAAAATTGCAACTTCTTTCTCTCCTAACGCCGCCGAGCCGTCTGCAACTCAGAGATAAGAGAATTTTTTTGAAGGTACACTAACGCTAATTTTCTCGAAACACTGTATTTAAATTATATTAATTAAAAAGAAATTGTTTACCATTAAATGGATTACCAAAAAAAACTTCGTTAGCGAAATAAATTTCAAACTGAGGAATCTGCCTGATTAAAAAGGAATGAAAATAAAAAGCTTCAATTGGAAGCGGACACTAATTAGAGAACTGGAGTCAAAGGACCCCCGGAAGAATGACCTTCCGTACGTTCCAAGCGTTTTTAAGCCCTTTCCTCCCTTCAGATTTTAACGCAAGCAGGGAATATCAGATGATGCATTTGCCGTGCAAAAATTATTCTTCATTGAGTGCACAAATTAGGAGCAAAATTGCAACTTTTTTCTCTCCTAACACTGCCGGGCCGTCTGCAACTCAGAGATAAGAGAAGTTTTTTGTCTGATACGCCTAAAAAATGCGATTAATTCGTGCATTCGGGAATAAACTTCAACTGTCAACGGATTTGATCCTTAACGCCCTTCGCTCTCCACTAATTCAATATTTTAGTAATTGCTGTGCATAAAACCTTAATTGAGTGCACAAATTATGAGAGCAAAATTACTACATCCGAGGCTCAGACTCGGTTTTCTCTCTCCCAGCAAGTGGGGAACATCGGATGGTGATGCATTTGCTACGCGCAAAACCTTAATTGAGTGCACAAAAGTCATTCACGAAGGGAATTTTTAATACGAAGATTTTTCAGTACATAAATAAATTTTATTGCGCTGATTTCAAAACTATACTATAATTCTGATCAGCCTGTATATTCGTCGTTGAATAATTCAAGGGCCGTCCGTCTCCTCTTCTTCTTTTGGGCCCCGCCGGATCAATCGCGACAATAATGATTCAGGTGCATTTTTACCAGCACGCGCATGTCCGCGCTGCATGTGCAGACGAGGAAGTACTTAACGCGCGCCTAATTATAATTATTTATAATTTTCACGTCAGCTTTCAGGTTAATTAGAGGGGAGCACGGCCGGCGACGCTCAAGTGGGGGAACTAAAAAGTCGTCCGACCAGAACTGAACGGCCGGCTGAGTTTGCGCCACCAGGTCGGACGGACGGATGGATGGATGGTGGTGGGACAGGCCAGGCCACACAGGATTTATAAAAATGCCAAACTCGCCGAGCTAATTTGTTTGTGAGGCTGCCGACATTTCTCGAATACTCACTCGCTCCGCTCACCTATAAGAGCGTTTTCCTTTCGCCCGGAGGGTAAAAACGCCTCTGGTGAACAATGCGCTTACGGAAAACACTCAAAATGTCGTCCGCCGCACTTAAACGAGTTATACACGGCATAAAAAATAATAATTCAAAGACGAAACGCCATTAGGAAAAATAATAAATTCGGATGGGTAAGAAGCGTAACTATTAAGTTATATTTTCCCTCTCCAGAAGTTCCGGTAACCACGCCGTGTTCACCTGATCGTCTGGAAAAGATTTTATATGAGATACGTGAAATAAATAGAAATCTGTATAGTCCTCGAGGACACGAAAACTCGAACTGTGTTGTTGGTTGAATCGTCGAAATGAAATATCCCTTATCCGGCTTATTATTATCCGAAGTTGACTTGAGTGTGGAATGTCAAACAACAGCAAAAAAAAAAAAATTATTGTGACGGTGACCGCGTTGTAAACAAGTGACGACAAAAAAGGGAATGTCGGCGTAAGGCACCGGCCGTTTCAACTAAAAGGGGGGACATTAATATTTCATTATGTGCCTTCCAGGTTTTATCGCCACTATTTGTTCATGCTCTTATTATATTCTTCCTGTAAGCCGCCGCCGATATTTATGGCTCCCGGCCTGGTTGCTAGAGGCCGACAAAAACTTTTCGACCTCGGGTCCGCCCGCCGCTTTAATCGGGGCCTCTGCCCGACGCGCACGCCAAATAATTAATACCGTCAGGCATGTTTTTCGCTCGTGTGACTTTCGCAGGCGAGAAAGTCCCTTTTATTTATTTATTTTAAAGCTCTTCAGTTGTGTCGTCTAAGTTCGAAAATTGCGCTTTTATGCTTTTTTAATTCTAACCTTTAATTCTAACCCCTGCCCCCCTCCTCTCCCCGTTCACGCATAACATGTTTGTAGCTTGCGGTTCACGCGGCAGTCGCATTTTTAACGATTCTCCTCGGCGCTTAACGCGTACGCTTGCGTTTCACGCGGCAGTCGCATTTTTAACAATTCTCCTCAGCGCATAACTTATTCGCTTGCGTTTGACGCTGCAGTCGCATTTGATTGATTGATTGATTAACAAGAAATATATACCGAGTCAATAACCTCAGGCATAAATTTCGAATTTGTTTATTATTAAAACCCGCCACGTTCTCATTTATGTACGTCTTTCTTTCGTTGTTCTGGAGCCTTTATGTTAAAGCTTTTATCGGCCCGGCATTTTGTACTTTTAGCGTTGATCGATCTTTCGCCGCCCTTGCACATCATCGTATCAAATATTCAAATAGTTCGTGGGAATTAAATTGAATGTTTATTGTAAACGTAGAGACTGGGCGACGCCTTAGTTTTTGTGTTTCTGCGATTTATGTTTTTTGTCCGGTTCGTATTTCGACACAAAGATATTAAATTACGTTCACGCTTGTCACTTGACGCCATTGTCAACTTATTGTCAATGTGAACTTAAGCGCGGTTGGCTCTTACTTACGTCATGCTGTTTTTTTTTTAAATTCATTCAAGCTTCTTCTCTTCGTAGTTATGGGTGAAGCCAAATTGGATCAATAATCATCCTTGACGGCAATTAGATGGCAATCAAAATCAACTCCATCTGGACAAGGAGTTCAGAAACTACTAATTTTGTGTTTTTAGCGTTGATTGATCTTTCGCCGCCTTTGCATTTCATCGTATCAAACATTCAAATATTTCGTGGGAATTAAATTGAATGTTTATTGTAAACGTCGAGACTGGGCGACGCCTTAGTTTTCGTGTTTCTGCGATTTATGTTTTTTGCCCGCTTCGTACTTCGACGCAAAGATATTAAATTACGTTCACGCTTGTCACTTGACGCCATTGTCAACTTATTGTCAATGTAAACTTAGGCGCGGTTGGCTCTTACTTACGTCATGCTGTTTTTTTTTAATTCATCCAAGCTTCTTTTCTTCACAGTTATGGGTGAAGCCAAGTTGGATCAATAATCATCCTTGACGGCAATTAGACGGCAATCAACATCAACTCCGTCTGGGCAAGGAGCTCAGAAACTACTAACCTACTTTGTTTTCCTTCGATTGATATTTTGGGTACTTGCTTATAAAACAATGTATTGTGCAACCAAATATTTTTGTAAGCGTTCGTAGCTGCGTTTCATCATATTTCGTGGAAATTAAATTGAATGTTTATTCTAAGCGTCGAAACTGGTCATAAAACTCGGCGACGCCTTAGTTGTTGTGTTGTATGGTTTCTGCGATTTACACGTTTTTTGTCTACTTGTTATTTCGACGGAAAGGTATTAAATTATGTTAACGCCTGACATGCGACGCCATCGGTTGTTACTCACGTAACTTACTTAACTAACTTAGGCGCGGTTGGCTTTTGCTTATGTTATGCTGGTTTTGATGCGCCCAAGGGCCTTCTCTTCATAGTTATGGGTGACGCCAAGTTGGATTAATAATCATCCTTGATTAGGGCCCCCGTAACCATGTGTGCAAAGCGTGCAGTGCACGCGGGCGCCACCTTCAAGGGGCGGCAATTAGCCTATTGGCCACTAGATTTTTCTGTCATTAATAATTTTTTCGCAGAAAAAAATTAACGGGTATTTGGTAAAAATTATTCGAAAAAACTATCTACAAGTCTGAACTGTTTTGATGAAGCCGTCAACCACACGGCAAAACGTCGTTTAAAATAGAACAGTTAACTGTGGTAATTAAAAGAAGAAAAGTTTTGTAAATTTCGTGTGCTAAATTTTTCATAAAAAGTTCAATGTACTTAAAAAAATAAATAAATTATGTAAGCTGTTACGGTTTGGTTAAAAAAATAACAAATTACATTCTACTTTTTAAGTTTTTAGAAATTTAAGTTCATTTTGCTTTTGTGATCTTTTTTCTTTTTTTCTAATATTAATAACAAGTGGGCTTCACCCGCTTGCATTCCGGAGGGGTCTGTACAGAGGCGTCCTTAGTCAGATGAGAAGAAGGCGCTTCGCACTGTTCGGGCTACTTATATTTGGGGGCTCGCGGCAACTAAAAACTTGAAAAAGGTGAAGGAAAATGTTTTCAAAATGAAGGAAAATATTTGAAAAATGAATAAAAATGTTTAAAATTTTTAAAATTTTTCCATTTTTTGTTTCTTTTAATATTTTTAAAATTAATTGGAGTTCTGGTGAAGCCGTCAACCTGACGGCAAAACATCGATTAACATAGAACAATTAATTGCGACAATTAAAAATAGAAAAGTTTTGTAATTTTCGTGAGCTAAATTTTTCATAAAAAATTTAATGTACTTAATAATTTTGTTCGGTAAAAAAATAAATTATGTAAGCTGTTACGGTTTGGTTAAAAAAAAACAAATTACATTTTACTTTTTAAATTTTTAGAAATGTAAGTTCATTTTGCTTTTGTGATTTTGTTTCTTTTTTTCTAATATTATTAACAAGCTGGCTTCACCTACTTGCATTCTGGAGGGGTCTGAACAGAGGCCCCCTTAGTCAGATGAGAAGAAGCGCTTCGCGCTGTTTGGGTTACTCGTTTTTGAGGGTTCGCAGCAGTTAGGGACTTGAAAAAAGTGAAGGAAAATGTTTTCAAAATGAAGGAAAATGTTTTCAACATGAAGGAAAATGTTTTCAAAATGAAGGAAAATGTTTAAAAATTTTTTAAATTTTTCCATATGGAGTTTTCATGAAACACGACTAAAATAGAACAGTTAACTGCGGCAATTAAAAGTAGAAAAGTTTTCTAATTTTTGTGTGCCAAATTTTATGTATTTAATAATTTTGTTGGGTAAAAAAATAACTTGAAAAAAGTGAAGGAAAATGTTTAATAAAAATTGCCTAATGTTTAATTTTTTTTAAATTTCTGTTTTTTCCATTTTTTTGTTTCTTTTAATTTCTTGTAATAATTTTTATAATTGACCGTTTTTGTGTGGCCCAACTCATCTGCTAGAGGGCGCCAAAATATGGAGTCGCACGCGATTGGATTTTGACCTCGCGGGGGCCCTGTCCTTGATGGCAGTTAGACGGCCATCAACATCAACTTCATCTGGGCAACGATTTCAGAAACTACTTTATTTTCTTTCGATTGATATTTTGGGCACTTGTTTATGAAACAAAGTATTGTACAACAGATATTTTCGCAAGCGTCCGCAGCTGCATTCCATCGCAAATATTTCCTGGGAATTAAATTGAATGTTTATTCTTAACATCGAGACTGGCCATAAAACTCGGCGACGCCTTAGTTTTTGTGTGGTTTGGTTTCCGCGCTTTACACGTTTTTTGTCCACTTTTTATTTCGACGGATAGATATCAAAATTAAATTCACGCCTGACATTCGACGCCATTGGTTGTTACTCACGTCAATTTAGGCACGGTTGGCTCTTGCTTATGTCATGTTGGTTTTCTGCCGTCGACCCGTACAGGTAGCACTAAATTCCTCAATTAAATTACATGACAGCAAGTTTTCGTTAGTTTCGAACATAATTTACTTATGTTAAGTAACAGCAACGGTAATAATTAAATTGCACGAAAGTTATTTTGAGAATTATAATTATTTTGAAAACTGCAGTGTCTCCTCGTCCTCGGTTGCTGGGCTGCATCGAAACGTATAAATTCTCCGGCCGAGAGCAAATAAGCCGGTTATAGCGGGTCGCTTCCAAATGCCTGTTTCGGCGGTTTAATACTTCTGCTTTTTTTTTAACCGTCGGTTACGTTAATCCGTGATTTATGACCTGCGCCGTTGACAGTCGTTCCCTCCCCGTGATTTGCGGAGGGCCTCCTACGCACTGACGCTTTTTGCTGTTGCTGCGCCACGTCTCCGGAACACGATTTCATAAATTCCGCTCCGATTGTCGCCCCCTCTCCCGAATATTATACAACAATATCCATGTAAATAATTATTTGCTTGCGGATGACGGATAAATGCGAATGAAGTCTAGGCGGTGGGATTTAATTAGACGCAGGAGCGGATTAGGGATAGAGAAGGGGCCCCACACATAACCTACACCTAAACCCAATCGTTTTATCGATCGTTACCATAAAAAATTTACATGTTCCAAAACGGCCCCTTAAAAATTAAATTTTTCGTATGTGACGCCACTGTTTTGAAGCGAGAGCCAATCTCGCCAATATGTTTTTGCAAGAAGTCATTTGATTTAAATAGTCAGTAAAAGTCACTAGACGTAGACAGTAATACATGCACCAAATATACCACGTGGCTATAAATCATTGGAGCAAAGTTAGTAGGTTGGGAACACTGAGGAATTGGCAGTACTCGCTACTCTTCATACATATAATTTTCATAGTACGTTATTTTCACGTGATCGCTTGGTTAAAAATATTTTAAATGTTTCAATACTCTGCCTGCTTAAGTAGCCTATTGGGGTTGGCAACACTGGCTTGAGAATTAAAAGAGCGCTAGAATTGCAAAGGAAAACCGGAGTCAATGGTTTTATCAAAAGAAAAAAACAAACAAACAAAAGACGATCGACTGTTTAAGAAATCGAAGAAACTAAAAAACACTGGCTTGAGAATTAAAAGAGCGCTAGAATTGCAAAGGAAAACCGGAGTCAATGGTTTTATCAAAAGAAAAAAACAAACAAACAAAAGACGATCGACTGTTTAAGAAATCGAAGAAACTAAAGAGCAAATGGTCGTCGACTTCAAGTTAAGAAATAGATAAATTAAAAGTTAATTTTAATCGAATTTTGATTTTTCCTCCCGTACACAAATATTTCAATGTTCTGCGTACTTAAGCGTATTGGGGTTGGCAACGCTGGCTTTCGGAATTAAAGACTGTTACCGGAATTCACGGTTTTATCAAACGTGAACAGACACATAAACAAAAGAAGATCGATTGTTTAACAAATTCAAGAAAGTAAAAAGAAAATGGTCGTCGACTTCAATACAAAAAAAAACTTTCCCAAATAACAATAAATATAAATTAAAGGCGAATTTTAATCGAATTTCGATTTTCTCATCGTGAAAAACTATGTAAAAATATTTTAAATAAGAGTATTTCAATTTTTTACGTACTTAAGCACATTAGGGTTGGCAACACTGGCTTCAGAGTTAAGAGACCGTTCGAATTACAAAGTCATCCCGGCAATTAGGCTAAAAAAACTTTTCAAGAAGAAGAAGAATTACAAATTGTTTTCTCCAACAACATGAACAAAAGACGATCGATTTTTTAACAAAATTCAAGAAACTAAAAAGAAAATGGTCGTCGACTTCAATATGAGACGACCTTTTTTTCATTTTTTTGTTAAAAAAAATTCAGATCGATTGTTTAACAAATGGATTTGTCAAAAAAAAAATAGACAAAAGACAATCGATTGTTTAACAAATTCAAAAAACTTTTACTTAAAGATAAATTAAAAGCGAAATTCAATCGAGTTTCGATTTTCCTCTTCACAAAAGAAACAAAACACGAACATTTTAAATGTTTCAAATTTCAATGTTCCACGTGCCTGAGCGGTTAGGGTTGGCAACACTGGCTTCAGAATTAAATGATGATTAGTGGGTCTAACCATCATTATTTAATTCCGAAGCCAGTGTTGCCAACCCTAATCGCATTTTTGTTTGATCCTTGAATTCGTCTCGATTCGGTCGTCTTCTGTTTACGTAAGCGAAGCCGTAATTCTAACCATCGTTTAAATTTAATTCTGAAGCCAGTGTTGCCAATCCTAATCGCACTTTTTTTGTTTCTTAAATTCGTTTTGATTCGATCGTCTTCTGTTTACGTAAACAAAAGTAAACAAGGCCGTAATTCCGACCATCGTTTAATTCTGAAGCCAGTTTTACCAACCGTAATCGCGTTTCTGTTTGTTTCTTCAATTTGTTCTGATTCGATCGTCTTCTGTTTACGTAAACGAGAGTAAACAAAACCGTATTTGTAAGCATCGTTTAATTCTGAAGCCAGTTTTGCCAACCCTAATCGCATTTTCTTCGTTTCTTGAATCTGTCTTGATTCGATCGTCTTTTGTTTACATAAACGAAAGTAAAAGTAAAAAGCTTTCTAATTCTGACCATCATTTAATTCTGAGGCCAGTGTTGCCAACCTTAATCGCATGTTTCTTGTTTCTTGAATTTGTCTGTTGATTCGATCGTCTTTTGTCAACCCTAATCGTATATTTTTTGTTTCTTGAATTTGTCTGTTGATTCGATCGTCTTTTGTTTGCGTAAACAGCAGACGCATTCCCCATGGTTTTTGTCAATAACGTAAACAAAAGACGATCGAACCAAAAGACAAATTCAAGAAACAAAAACAAAATGGTCGACGACTAAAAACCTGTTTTTCTCCACTTTTGCATTGCAAAATAAATTAAAAGCGAGTTCTAATGGAATGTTTCTCGATTTCGAATTTTTCTTCGTCTTAAGAAGAAACAAAATGCAGCCAACTGGCAAACAAACCAGTTTATTTTCATGTTGCTTTTTCTTCCTTGAAATCCAAAAAGAAAAAAAAAACTTTCGACATTTGCTTTTTTTCTTGTTTGAAAAAGGTTTTCGTTTTCTTTGTTACGTCTGCAAGAAGAAAAACGGCGTTTTTACTTTAAAACAATGTAAAAAAAAAAACAACTGCTTGCGTATTGTTGGTAAAGAAGGACGCGTTTCGTACGCCTGGCGAACATTGCTGTGATTAATTTTTTTAATTTTCAAATGAAATGATTAGGTTTGTCATTCACTATAACAAACCCGTGGTTACGACTTTCCTTAATTAATGTCCGAAGTTATTGGAAGTCTGATTTTTTTTTTAAGTGAAAGTCACCAGATCTAGTGTCAAAATGATTAAATTGGCAACGCAAGAAGAACATCGCTGCTTAATTATTTTATGACAATTGCAGCCATTTTCATAATATGACTTTAATGGCTGTTTTTTATAATCTGAGTGTAAGGAAGCTTTAATTTAAATTCACTTTAAAAATAGGGAAACAAATGTACCTTTTTAGGTTAAAGTAACTTTAAATTTAAAGTCATATTATGAAATCGGCCCTAAATTTAAAGTAACTTTAACCTAAAAAAAATACAGTTGCGGCCGTTTTCATAATTAAGGAAGCTTTAATTTAAAGTCACTTTAAGTATAGGTATAGGTTAAAGTAACTTTAAATTTAAAGTCTGATTATGAAAACGGCCCTTGTTTCCTCATTCTTAAAGTGACTTTAAATTAAAGCTTCCCGAAAGTCTGACTTCGAAAACGGCCATTCATTATTTGCCGGATTAATTTGAAGCTTTGGTTTATAGAAAAATTTTGTGCAAATCGTTTTTGATTGCAGTGAGAACCTCGAGCAGCCTCTGGACAGCTGTTTCAGCCCTGCTTGGGAATGTCGAGCTACGTTTCTGCTGAAGAAGCCCCAAGCAGGGCTGAAACAGCTGTCCAGAGGCTGCTCGAGGTTCTCACTGCAATCAAAAACGATTTGTACAAAATTTTTCTAAAATCTTTCATTATGCTTTGACAGCAAGCATGGCCGCCTTGCATGGGGGACTCATTAGGAGCAAATCCCGCTTCAATTTGTCTATCCTACTGCAATGTTAGGTCAAAAAGCGATAGTAAGATGTCGCTATTTTATATGTTCTTTGGTTTATAGTTGTTCACGTGAAATAAACCAAAATTTAAAGTGAATCCATAACTCAAATATTATGCTTATGCCCGATTTCTTCACCTCCTGATAAATTTATCTGCCAGGTAATGTCCTCGGAAACTATTGTCGATACAAAGGTTTCCAAGGATAATACCTGGCAGATAAATTTATCAGGCGGTGAAGAAATCGGGCATTAATAGGTCGCGGTCGGCCTTCTCAAACTGGGGAATTTTGAATCAGGTTTTCAGTGGGGATCAATCACATTTCAAACGTGCCCAATTCTTAAGTTAAGGAACGGCCGAGACGATTATTTAGGAAGCGTCTGCCCGTCAAATTCACGCGGCAGTTTAAAGTTCGTCGTCTGAAATTACAGCGCCCAAAGTCACCAGATCTAGTAACCAAATCATTAGTGAATTGGCAACGGTGAAACGCGCTCTCTTGGCTCGCGCGCTCCTAACTTATCGACGGTGATGTTGATCATCGCGCATGTCCCACAGTTTAAGAGGGGTACGTACGAATTGAGTCGGCTCAAGTTTTAACGCCGAGATTAAATCGCACAAAAAAGTGTAGAATGCATTAAAAGAAAAAAAAAAAACGAAACGTTTCGGTGCATCTTGCAGTGTTCGCTAAAAGAGAAGACCCATTATTACCGGGTAATAATCAAACGTTGTGTTTGTTGGTGTACGCGTGTGTTTGTGCTTGTGTGAAATTTTCGCTGCGTACGAACACGACGTAAATACCGAAGGATTTCTTATCGACGCCGACGGACGCATCGACGACGCCCGATTCAATTATTGAAGATGACCGATGACCTTGGTGAGTGATCTTAAAATATACATTTATAGTCGTATTTTTTTTTTTTTTGATAGGCGGAAAATGCGAAGTTGTAAAAAATGAACGTGGCTCTCCTATTACTAAGGGTCGGAGATTCTTAGGGTACCTGGTAAAAACCAGTATAAAGATAAACAGAGCAGAGGCGTAGATTTTAACGTCGCCGCTGAACGGTTTATATGTCCGAGGCACTCTCAACCTCGTCGCTCATCGCATCGGAAGCAAACGTTCAATGTAAATTACGTGCGTAACATTTATAGTTTCTTTCAAATTAATAATTATGAAACCATCATAATTCTTCAATGTTACTTTTAAAAATACTGACATAATACATTCAATTCACATCAATTATAGCGCCGTCACTGCAAAAAGAATGCCAGCTCATTTAGAAATGATTCGGTTATGTAAACAAGTTTTTATATCCAGTCGACCAGAACTGTAGTGGTTGCTGCGTGCCGCATAGACTTCGACTGTTTTTTTGTTTTGTTTTTACAGGGCAGACGCGTTAAAGATTCGAACTTTTTCCGACGCTATAATCGCTTCAACATATTAACAGTTCCTCGTATATTTAACGAAAACTTCCGCCTAAAATGCGCCCGGCTCTGCCTATTACACAGTCAGTTATTTGGGTTCTTTTCTTTAATTTTATTAAAGCAGTAACTAATTCGCAGCGATTGGGGCAAGTTTAAAATTTTTTGTCGTCTGCTAGTTGTGTATAAAGTTAATTTTGCTTAACTTTGAACCAGTTTAAACGATTGCTACCGAAATTAACTCGTAACCATCATAGGAAAATTTCGTATATGACTTTAGACTGTTTTGGAGTAGAGACAGTGTTGCCAACCGTGGTAATTTATTGCCAAATAAGCTAGTTTTGGTAACCGTTTCACTTACTTTTTTTTACAACGGCTACAAAATGAGCGAATTAATTTTTTTTTGGCCGCGGGTGACAATTCTAAAATACGGAAAAATAAAGCTCGGCATTTAATGTTTCTTTTTTTAAAGTTTATTATTTTATTTGACCGTGGGCGACAATTCTAAAATACGGAAAAATTAAGTTCGGCATTTAATGTTTCTTTTTTTAAAGTTTATTATCTTAATTTATTTTTAATTTTTGCTTGAATTGACTAGGTTGGGTAACGTTGGTTGAGCCACATTTTAATTTATTTTTAATTTTTAAATTTTTCACGAAAAAAATTGTTAATCAGCGATTAATTTAATTCTCTGATTAAGGGACGTCATTGGACGTCATTTAATAATAGATTTGAAACAACCAATTACAGTCTTTAATCACGCTGTTAAATTAATCAGTGATTGAATAATTTTTGTGAAACTTTCAATTTTTCCAAAAATTTTGTTCCAAATCGTTTTTGACTGCAGTGGATTCCTCTCTACAACTGTTTCAGCCCTATTTGGGGCTTCGTCAGCAGTAGCGCAGTAGAGCTCCTCTGGAAACCAAAACGACTTGTCCAAGGACATTCGCAATTGCGATGTAACAGTAACGAATAGCTTAAACAGCGACATCCTGCGATAAAAATTAAAAATTGCAGGAAGAATTAAAAATAGCTTAAACAGCGACATCCTACGATCGCTTCTTGACCTGACGTTGCATTAGGATTGACAAATTGAAGCCAGTTTGCAATCCTAATGCAATGTCCGGTCAAAAAGGGATCGTAGGATGTCGCTGTTTAAGCTATTTTTAATTCTTCCTGCAATTTTTAATTTTTATCTGTGTTAAATAGAGTTACGTTTAGATCAGTTGAGTTAGATTGACCTTGACGTTAATTGATTTTTAATTTTATTTTTTAACTATTTGCGTCAGTTAGGTTGATGTCAGTTGGGTAGGATTGACCTTGAGATTTGTAGAGCTTAACTTCAATCCATTTATAAATTTTTTTACTTGTAATTTTTTTTAGTATTTAAAGAAATGCTCGTGTAGAATGGAGTGCAATATGACATAACTTTGGTGAATTCAGTTGACCTTGAGATTTGTTGAGGATCATTTTAATCAATCCATTTATGAATTTTGATATATATTTTTTACTTTTAATTTTGATCTTGAGATTTGGTGAGGATCATTTTAATCCATTTATGAATTTTTTTTACTTTCAATTTTTTTCAATACACGTTTTAAATTTTTTACTTGGGTAGAGGTTGGGTTGACATCGAACATTCTTCTCAATATTTTTACTTCAATTCTTTTATTGTTTTTTTTTAATTTTAATTTTTTTTTAATTAATCGATTGATAGCTTCAATTAATAGTGCCACGTTGTGAATTATTCCAATTCCAAATCCAGTTATAAATTACATAGTTTAACTTCTATTTTTTGCATTTTTAATGTTTCGCTTCAATTGAATACAGTTACGTTGAGTTCAGTCGAGGAGCGCTCGCCTTGAAATCAGTTGAGCTTTGCTTCTACAATTTTGTTTTTTCTTTCTTTTTCTTAATTTTTTATTTGGATTGATCTAGAAAAATATTCAAGACGATTATAATTTTTTTCTATTCGAAAAGGTTATCTTTAGAATAAATAATAAAAATAATAAAATAGGTTTCTACTTCACTTGATCTTCTTGTGATCTAAAATATTCCTATTGAGTAAATATTTTGGAGACTGTTTATATTTTATTTGTGCCTATTCTGCACATATATGAGCCCTTTTTTTGGCGCCTAAAATTGATTTTTTTTAGTGCCTAATAATGACACTTGTCTGGCAAATTTAATTTTTCAATTTTTATTGTCATGACGTGAGTAGAGAGAGATATCGCCATCAACTATTGCTACACATCCCGTCAAGGCCTGAGTGCACGGCGCTGAATCGCATTGAGTGGGAGATAGTAAGGCGTTCTTGAATTATTTCTGAGAGACTATGTACAACACTTTAACAATTAAGTATTTTGGGATCGTTTAGGGTATATTCTAGTATCCCAATCAACTATTACTACTACACAACCCGTCAGGGTCTAAGAGCACGGCGCTGAATCGCATTGAGTGGGAGATAGTAACCCGTTCTTGAATCATTTCTGAGAGACTGTGTACGACACTTTAACAATTAAGTATTTTGGGATGGTTTAGGGTATATTCTAGTATCCCAATCAGCTATTACTACTACACAACCTGTCAGGGTCTAAGTGCACGGCGCCGAATCGCATTGAGTGGGAGATAGTAAGGCGTTCTTGAATTATTTCTGAGAGACTGTGTTAGACATTTTAACAATTAAGTATTTTGGGATCGTTTAGGGTATATTCTAGTATCCCAATCAACTATTACTACTGCACAACCCGTCAGGGTCTAAGTGCACGGCGCTGAATCGCATTGAGAGGGAGATACTAACCCGTCCTTGAATTATTTCTGAGAGACTGTGTACGACATTTTAACAATTAAGTATTTTGGGAGAGTTTAGGGTATATTCTAGTATCCCAATCAACTATTACTACTACACAACCCGTCAGGGTCTAAGTGCACGGCGCTGAATCGCATTGAGTGGGAGATAGTAACCCGTCCTTGAATTATTTCTGAGAGACTATGTACGACACTAACAATTAAGTATTTTGGGATAGTTTAAGGTATATTCTAGTATCCCAATCAACTATTACTACTACACAACCCGTCAGGGTCTAAGTGCACGGCGCTGAATCGCATTGAGAGGGAGATACTAACCCGTCCTTGAATTATTTCTGAGAGACTGTGTTAGAACTTTAACAATTAAGTATTTTGGGATGGTTTAGGGTATATTCTAGTATCCCAATCAGCTATTACTACTACACAACCTGTCAGGGTCTAAGTGCACGGCGCCGAATCGCATTGAGTGGGAGATAGTAAGGCGTTCTTGAATTATTTCTGAGAGACTGTGTTAGACATTTTAACAATTAAGTATTTTGGGATCGTTTAGGGTATATTCTAGTATCCCAATCAACTATTACTACTGCACAACCCGTCAGGGTCTAAGTGCACGGCGCTGAATCGCATTGAGAGGGAGATACTAACCCGTCCTTGAATTATTTCTGAGAGACTGTGTACGACATTTTAACAATTAAGTATTTTGGGAGAGTTTAGGGTATATTCTAGTATCCCAATCAACTATTACTACTACACAACCCGTCAGGGTCTAAGTGCACGGCGCTGAATCGCATTGAGTGGGAGATAGTAACCCGTCCTTGAATTATTTCTGAGAGACTATGTACGACACTAACAATTAAGTATTTTGGGATAGTTTAAGGTATATTCTAGTATCCCAATCAACTATTACTACTACACAACCCGTCAGGGTCTAAGTGCACGGCGCTGAATCGCATTGAGAGGGAGATACTAACCCGTCCTTGAATTATTTCTGAGAGACTGTGTTAGAACTTTAACAATTAAGTATTTTGGGATGGTTTAGGGTATATTCTAGTATCCCAATCAGCTATTACTACTACACAACCTGTCAGGGTCTAAGTGCACGGCGCCGAATCGCATTGAGTGGGAGATAGTAAGGCGTTCTTGAATTATTTCTGAGAGACTGTGTTAGACATTTTAACAATTAAGTATTTTGGGATCGTTTAGGGTATATTCTAGTATCCCAATCAACTATTACTACTGCACAACCCGTCAGGGTCTAAGTGCACGGCGCTGAATCGCATTGAGTGGGAGATAGGAACTCGTCCTTGAATTATTTCTGAGCGACTGTGTACGACATTTTAACAATTAAGTATTTTGGGAGAGTTTAGGGTATATTCTAGTATTCCAATCAACTATTACTAGTACACAACCCATCAGGGTCTAAGTGCACGGCGCTGAATCGCATTGAGTGGGAGATAGTAACCCGTCCTTGAATTATTTCTGAGAGACTATGTACGACACTAACAATTAAGTATTTTGGGAGAGTTTAGGGTATATTCTAGTATCCCAATCAACTATTACTAGTACACAACCCATCAGGGTCTAAGTGCACGGCGCTGAATCGCATTGAGAGGGAGATACTAACCCGTCCTTGAATTATTTCTGAGAGACTGTGTTAGACACTTTAACAATTAAGTATTTTGGGATCGTTTAGGGTATATTCTAGTATCCCAATCAACTATTACTACTGCACAACCCGTCAGGGTCTAAGTGCACGGCGCTGAATCGCATTGAGTGGGAGATAGGAACTCGTCCTTGAATTATTTCTGAGCGACTGTGTACGACATTTTAACAATTAAGTATTTTGGGAGAGTTTAGGGTATATTCTAGTATCCCAATCAACTATTACTACTACACAACCCGTCAGGGTCTAAGTGCACGGCGCTGAATCGCATTGAGTGGGAGATAGTAACCCGTCCTTGAATTATTTCTGAGAGACTATGTACGACACTAACAATTAAGTATTTTGGGATAGTTTAGGGTATATTCTAGTATCCCAATCAACTATTACTAGTACACAACCCGTCAGGGTCTAAGTGCACGGCGCCGAATCGCATTGAGTGGGAGATAGTAACCCGTTCTTGAATCATTTCTGAGAGACTGTGTACGACACTTTAACAATTAAGTATTTTGGGATAGTTTAGGGTATATTCTAGTATCCCAACCAACTATTACTACTACTCAACCCGTCAGGGTCTAAGTGCACGGCGCTGAATCGCATTGAGTGGGAGATAGTAACCCGTTCTTGAATCATTTCTGAGAGACTGTGTACGACACTTTAACAATTAAGTATTTTGGGATGGTTTAGGGTATATTCTAGTATCCCAATCAACTATTACTACTACACAACCCGTCAGGGTCTAAGTGCACGGCGCTGAATCGCATTGAGTGGGAGATAGTAACCCGTTCTTGAATCATTTATGACAGACTGTGTACGACACTTTAACAATTAAGCATTTTGGGATGGTTTAGGGTATATTCTAGTATTCCAGTCAACTATTACTACTGCACAACCCGTCAGGGTCTAAGTGCACGGCGCTGAATCGCATTGAGTGGGAGATAGTAACCCGTTCTTGAATCATTTCTGACAGACTGTGTACGACACTTTAACAATTAAGCATTTTGGGATGGTTTAGGGTATATTCTAGTATTCCAGTCAACTATTACTACTGCACAACCCGTCAGGGTCTAAGTGCACGGCGCTGAATCGCATTGAGTGGGAGATAGTAACCCGTTCTTGAATCATTTCTGAGAGACCGTGTACGACACTTTAACAATTAAGTATTTTGTGATGGTTTAGGGTATATTCTAGTATCCCAATCAGCTATTACTACTACACAACCTGTCAGGGTCTAAGTGCACGGCGCTGAATCGCATTGAGTGGGAGATAGTAACCCGTTCTTGAATCATTTCTGACAGACTGTGTACGACACTTTAATAATTAAGTATTTTGGGATAGTTTAGGGTATATTCTAGTATCCCAATCAACTATTACTACTACACAACCCGTCAGGGTCTAAGTGCACGGCGCTGAATCGCATTGAGTGGGAGATAGTAACCCGTCCTTGAATTATTTCTGAGAGACTATGTACGACACTAACAATTAAGTATTTTGGGATAGTTTAAGGTATATTCTAGTATCCCAATCAACTATTACTACTACACAACCCGTCAGGGTCTAAGTGCACGGCGCTGAATCGCATTGAGAGGGAGATACTAACCCGTCCTTGAATTATTTCTGAGAGACTGTGTTAGACACTTTAACAATTAAGTATTTTGGGATAGTTTAGGGTATATTCTAGTATCCCAATCAACTATTACTACTGCACAACCCGTCAGGGTCTAAGTGCACGGCGCTGAATCGCATTGAGTGGGAGATAGTAACCCGTTCTTGAATCACTTCTGAGAGACTGTGTACGACACTTTAACAATTAAGTATTTTGGAATAATTTAGGAAATATTCTAGTGTGCCAATCAACTATTACTACTGCACAACCCGTCAGGGTCTAAGTGCACGGCGCTGAATCGCATTGAGTGGGAGATAGTAACCCGTTCTTGAATCATTTCTGAGAGACTGTGTACGACACTTTAATAATTAAGTATTTTGGAATAACTTAGGGAATATTCTAGTGTGCCAATCAACTATTACTACTACACAACCCGTCAGGGTCTAAGTGCACGGCGCTGAATCGCATTGAGTGGGAGATAGTAACCCGTTCTTGAATCATTTATGACAGACTGTGTACGACACTTTAACAATTAAGCATTTTGGGATGGTTTAGGGTATATTCTAGTATTCCAGTCAACTATTACTACTGCACAACCCGTCAGGGTCTAAGTGCACGGCGCTGAATCGCATTGAGTGGGAGATAGTAACCCGTTCTTGAATCATTTCTGAGAGACTGTGTTAGACACTTTAACAATTAAGTATTTTGGGATAGTTTAGGGTATATTCTAGTATCCCAATCAACTATTACTACTACACAACCCGTCAGGGTCTAAGTGCACGGCGCTGAATCGCATTGAGTGGGAGATAGTAAGGCGTTCTTGAATTATTTCTGAGAGACTCTGTTAATGACATACTCCTATTATTTTTGCTATTAACACGTGATTGTATAATAGACAGACACCTTGACAATTATTTTGGGGTAGTTTGGGGTATACTCTCATTGCGGTGGGCGGTTTTTAAGCGTTTCGAAACAGCGTGCGGCGGCAGTGTCAGAGTCCGCCGCATCCGCCATAATTAATCTCGATAAATCTAGCAGGTATGGAAGAGTAAGGCGGCGGTTACATAACGACCGGAGTCGATCCTAATACGGAATGCTATTTATTACACACCGACAGCGAGACCGCAGTGGTAAGCGGCGCCTACTAGATACATGCGATCCCCGCACGGGCCGGTGCCCGGTAGTGGGGGTACTAGTGTCCCGCGAGCACGGCCGTCTGAGATCGACGCACCAACAACCAGTACGGGACGACCCGGCATCTCGACGCGATCAAACGTTCGAGCGTCCCTTGTCACGCGCGCACTTGCGATCGACAAAAATTTATTATCCCGGGCACTTAAAGAAATATATTGCGGACATAAATAGCGGCACGTTTTTATATGCCGCTACCCACTACGTATTTTATTTTATTTTTTTAAGAAAAAAACTTGCGCGGAGTTTGTCACACCGCACAATTAATTATCTGAACAGGCAAAAAATTTTTAACAACAAATTACAGAAAAAACAAAAAATCAAAAACAATGTAACCTCCTTTGGAAAGGTTTATTTTTTAATCAAAGGTGCGGTGCGTATACTTGAACTTTAAAGAACTTGAAATGAACTTACGGAATTATTTATTTATTATTATTATTATTATTAAATTAAATTAACTTAAAAATTAAAAAAAAAAAAATCAGACAGACGTATTTATTAATTTAAAAAGTGAATTTATTAATAAACGTGTGAATGCGCTTACGATTTATTATGCGCAGTGTGTTCACTATAGGATGCTTCTTCTGCTGGTGTTAAAAATTAGTTAATGTGTTGTGACTGTTAAAAAAAACAGAAAAGAAAAAGAACCTTGATTGTATAAATAAAATGGCGACCGCTATGTTAACGGATCGGGGCATGCGTAAAAAGCTGGCGCAGGAGGACTCGAACCCGAACCCCCCAACTTCGAATAATTCAAACTCGAAAGCGCCGAAAAAGGCGCCGAAACGCAAGACGACGCCGAAGACCCCGCGCTCCGCCGAGCAGAACAACAACGTGAAGCGGCCCCGCATTTCCGCCGACACCAAAGACGACATGCTCGCCGCATACCAGCCGTGGGTCATACAGACCTACGGTGACCTGGCCAAGACGAAGACGATCACGATCAAGAAGTACGCGCGGATCCTGCGGACGCTGAGGGGCGAGGAGGTCGTCAGCGCGGATAACAGCAAGTTTCGGTTTTGGGTGAAAGCCAAGGGCTTTCACGTCGGCAGACCGGCCAGCTATGATCCCAAACCGGCCGATGCGATCGTGGGACGTTACAGTGTGTGCGATGCCGACGAGGGGATCCCGCCCGTCAGCGAAAAGCTCGCGGGATCCGCCAAGGATCCACCGCTTTATGTACCCAATGCTCCTTTCAAGGTACGACCGTTTTATGTTACGATTATTACCATTACCTTCGCCTTATTTGGTTGCGGACACTCTTACTTAATTACACGCTTTAATTAAGTCGTCGCGCTAATCATTTTACATGTAACCGCGTAATTATTCCTCGGTAAACCCCCTACTACCTCTTCTCCTTAAGAAGAATCAGCTTATTGTACGCGAGAAGCAAAAGCCTTTATGTTTAATGAAAATCGTAAGAGAAGCTTAAGCAGCGACATCCCGCGATCGCTTCTTGACGCTCGAGGGATCCACCGCAAACAAAAACGGTTCGCAATGAAATTTTTGAAAACCTTAAGAATGAAAAGTGACTGTCAGACTTTTTTAATTCCATCCTCGTCATTGTTGCTGACACTCTTACTTAATTACATGCTTTAATTAAGTCGTCGCGCCAATCATTTTACATGTAACTGCGTAATTACTCCTCGGTAAACCCCCTACTACCTCTTCTTCTTAAAAAGAATCCGCTTATTGTACGCAAGAAGCAAAAGTCTTTATGTTTAATGAAAATCGTAAGAGAAGCTTAAGCAGCGACATCCTGCGATCGCTTTTTGACGCTCGAGGGATCCACCGCAAACAAAAACGATTCGCAAAAAAATTTTTGAAAACCTTAAGAATGAAAAATGACTGTCGGACATTTTTAATTCCATCCTCGTCATTGTTGCGGACACTCTTACTTAATTACATGCTTTAATTAAGTCGTCGCGCTAATAATTTTACATGTAACCGCGTAATTACTCCTCGGTAAACCCCCTACTACCTCTTCTTCTTAAAAAGAATCCGCTTATTGTATGCGAGAAGCAAAAGTCTTTATGTTTAATGAAAATCGTAAGAGAAGCTTAAGCAGCGACATCCTGCGATCGCTTTTTGACGCTCGAGGGATCCACCGCAAACAAAAACGATTCACAGCAAAATTTTTGAAAACCTTAAGAATGGAAAATGACTGTCAGACTTTCTTAATTCCATCCTCGTCATTGTTGCGGACACTCTTACTTAATTACATGCTTTAATTAAGTTGTCGAGCTAATCATTTTACACTTTGCTTTAAAAAAAAAATTAAGTGTTTTTTAAAGGAATTTTTAAAGGGGGTGCTGTCCCTCTTTAAGTTATAAAGAAAGTAAATAGAATAATAGGAAAATAGATCTTATTAATAGATTCGTAGTCGGCCGAAAAGATTTTGACTTTATTTGACACGTTTTTTGATTTTTTATTGTCATCAATTGATCGTCTTTTGTTTTTGTTTTGATACGATTTAAGATTATTTCTTTTTATACATTTTAATCCCGCCGATTAATCAACATTTCCGGCTTTGACTTTATTTTCTTTTTTAATTATCAAATCACATTTTTGGTTCTGATGAAAGCCATTTTTTATATCGATTTGACTTGATTCAGTTTTACAACTTTTTCATTTTCGCTTCGCTTCATTTTCGTTCGACGATGGCATTTTGTTTTTGTTTTATTTGACTGTACGGGCTGTATTTTCGAAGTATTTTGATTTTGATAATCAATTGAACATTTTCTCTCTCTTTCTCTCTCTTTTTTATTCGAGCTGATTCAAATGTATTTAATATTATTTATACATCTTTTAAGTACTTAAAAAAAAGCTATTCAGATAGGCCTCTATTAAAGAAGACTTAACAACTCAAGGCTTCATCGACCCTCAAGGGGTCGATACCATCCACCCCGTTGGAAACCTCTTGGTATAAAATTGTCCCTCAGACAAAATGTTAGGATTTAATTAAACAAAATTTAAAAATAAAACAAAAAGAGAAAAGCGATTGTTATTTAAGATTTCAAATGTATATGAAAATACCAATTGTTCCATTAAAAAAAAATATATCAGTTTATAGCTGCGTTCCTTTCCCCATCAATCTTACAAATCAAACCACATAAACGTCATTTCCGTTGCCGCGAACAAGTAAGTTTGAACCACAATGTTGACCTCCCACCTTGCCATTCAAGCGCACTCCCATTGGTTGACACGGTAAAAAATACGTTCAAACTCGCTTGGTCGTTCGAACGGAAATGACGTTTATCTGAACTGAGGTGAGTTTTGTGGCAAGAGGAAAGCACCTAATGTCTCACTTATGCGACGTTCATTTGTTTTTTTTTTTTTGTAAACATCAGCAAAAGCTTTTTTAATTTTGAAGTAAAAATTTTTTTCTAAGTTCAAAGACGAAAAAGTTAAAGGGCGTGGGAATTTTCGCGTATACTTTTTGTATAGTAATTCCAGTATGACTTAGCAATTCCTGAGAGTTACTCAGCAATTCCTGAGTATCATTTACTAGTTCATGGCTCAATTCGTGGATATTACTCAGTGCCTTCTCAGTTTTCTCAGTAATTTCTAATATTTATTTCTAAGTTCAAAGACAAAGAATTTAAAGGACGTGGGAATTTTCGCGGATACTTTTTGTATAGTAATTCCAGTATGACTCAGTAATTCCTGAGAGTTATTCAGTAATTCCTGAGTATCACTTACTAGTTCATGGCTCAATTCGTGGATATTACTCAGTGCCTTCTCAGTTTTCTCAGTAATTTCTAATATTTATTTCTAAGTTCAAAGACAAAGAATTTAAAGGACGTGGGAATTTTCGCGGATACTTTTTGTATAGTAATTCCAGTATGACTCAGTAATTCCTGAGAGTTATTCAGTAATTCCTGAGTATCACTTACTAGTTCATGGCTCAATTCGTGGATATTACTCAGTACCTTCTCAATTTTTTTAAGTAATTTCTAATATTTATTTCTAAGTTCAAAGACAAAGAATTTAAAGGACGTGGGAATTTTCGCGGATACTTTTTGTATAGTAATTCCAGTATGACTCAGTAATTCCTGAGAGTTATTCAGTAATTCCTGAGTATCACTTACTAGTTCATGGCTCAATTCGTGGATATTACTCAGTACCTTCTCAATTTTTTTAAGTAATTTCTAATATTTATTTCTAAGTTCAAAGACAAAGAAGTTAAAGGGTGTGAGAATTTTCGCATATACTTTTTGTATAGTAATTCCAGTATGACTCAGTGATTCCTGAGAGTTATTCAGTAATTCCTGAGTATCATTTACTAGTTCATGGCTCAATTCGTGGATATTACCCAGTACCTTCTCAGTTTTCTCAGTAATTTCTAATATTTATTTCTAAGTTCAAAGACAAAGAATTTAAAGGACGTGGGAATTTTCGCGGATACTTTTTGTATAGTAATTCCAGTATGACTCAGTAATTCCTGAGAGTTATTCAGTAATTCCTGAGTATCACTTACTAGTTCATGGCTCAATTCGTGGATATTACTCAGTACCTTCTCAATTTTTTTAAGTAATTTCTAATATTTATTTCTAAGTTCAAAGACAAAGAAGTTAAAGGGTGTGAGAATTTTCGCATATACTTTTTGTATAGTAATTCCAGTATGACTCAGTGATTCCTGAGAGTTATTCAGTAATTCCTGAGTATCATTTACTAGTTCATGGCTCAATTCGTGGATATTACCCAGTACCTTCTCAGTTTTCTCAGTAATTTCTAATATTTATTTCTAAGTTCAAAGACAAAGAAGTTAAAGGGTGTGAGAATTTTCGCGAAAATTTTTTGTATAGTAATTCCAGTATGACTCAGTAATTCCTGAGAGTTATTCAGTAATTCCTGAGTATCATTTACTAGTTCATGGCTCAATTCGTGGATATTACTCAGTACCTTCTCAGTTTTTTCAGTAATTTCTAATATTTCTTTCTAAGTTCAAAGGCGAAAAAGTTAAAGGGCGTGAGAATATTCGCGTATACTTTTTCTATAGTAATTCCAGTATGACTCAGTGATTCCTGAGAGTTATTCAGTAATTCCTGAGTATCATTTACTAGTTCATGGCTCAATTCGTGGATATTACTCAGTACCCTCTCAGTTTTTTTCTTCGGTAATTCCTCGGTATTACTCAGTAATTCTTGTTCTGATTGCATCGTCGCAGGATAAAAAAATAAATAAAATAACTAAAAATAAAAAAAAAAACGAAAAAAGAAGAGAATGAAGGCAACGATCACAAAAATTGATTTAATATTTCGGATTCAAGATTGTTCAGGATAATGACATGGCGGGGCGAAATGTTGGAAGAGTTTAAGAGAATTATAAGCACGTGACTGAAGAAATTTCCTTCTGGCATGGCAGACGACAAACAAAGAAACAAATTTGAAGAGAACGGTTACGCTTGATCTAATTTTCTCGAAACGCAGCCGATAAGTAAAGGATTAAACAAGCAGCCTTGGAATAAGGTTGTCCCAAGGCTTCAGGCGGGCCCCAGGTTCTGCTGCATATTGCGTCGCGCGAAAGATTATAAAATAAACTCGGGCGTGCAGAAAAAGAAAAAAAAAAACAAAGAAATAAACGTAAACGTGCAAAAATGTGAATGCGAATTACGTAAACTAACTCGGCTCCGATCTCTGCTCTCCTCGCCAAAAAAAAAAAAAGACGAAAACGTGTGAAACACGGGGGCGAAAAAATTCAATCCAACGTTCGAATTAATAAAGTTCTTCCGTTCTTAATTAAACATCCTGCTACCCTCTCCGCCTGTTTCCCGCGATCGCCGCCGGATTAGCGAGTCGACACTGATGATGGCAAATTAGAACGAATTATAAAATCAGATTGGCCGTGAAAGGCAATCTGGTTGAGACAACTTCGGAACGAGCTTCGGGATTAACATCCACTACGGCGCAGGAATTTTAAAAGCGCACAAGAAGAGAAACACACACACACACACACACCCCCCCCCGCAATAAATTCCAGGGGGCTGAATTTATAGATCGCGCGCGGAAATGAGTTGGTTGCATGACGCGACTTGAATTGCCGCGGCGCAAGACGCACTCACTGTTGTGCGCATGCTCAGGGCGGCAAACAATAACCATAATTAATTAACTTTAAACTCAAGTAGGCGTTGAGAAATTGCCAACATTTGGTTGCGAACTGCAACACAGGAATTGCTCTTAAATAAATAAAGTTGCGAGCAGGTGACATTTTCTCGTGCAACTTTCATTGCATCTTGTAAAGCTGCGTGCGGCGCGCGTTTCAAATCGGATTTTAATTTGATTGGAATAACTCGCCTATTAAAAAAGGATTCGCGCGGGATGAAAACGACGCGGCGGGCGGGGGGATTTTTTTCGCAAGGCAAACGCCGTCGGCGTCGTCGGCGTCGGCGGACGCGTCGTTACTCATCCCTGGGGAGACCGGCGACGCGCAAGGCCCTTTCAAATAAAACGAGCACGCCATATTTAATACAAATGAATGTGCGTTGAACTGGCGGGCGCGCGAAAAGCCGGAAGGGAAAATGCGACGCCTCGTGTAAGGATTAGCGACGTCCTTTCCGAGGATCAAAAAGAGTTGCCGTCTCTTTAATATTTAAGGCGTTTACGTTTTTATTGAGAGTCGACAATCGCCCCCCGATGATATTTGCGCTTGTGTTAATAGTTCAGGTTTCGATTTCTTTCTTTCTGTCTTTGAAATTAAAATCAATTTATTTAGTCTTTCACTTTTTCTTTATCATATTTTTCGAATATAGAACACGTCTTTTAATGAAGTCACTTCTTTCGTCGCGTCTTCCGGTATTTTATTTCCTTTTCCTACGTATTCGTATGGTAAGAGGCGCTGACGGGGGAGGGGGGCTTTGGAAAAGGGTGGCAGGTCACTCTTTAGACCTAGAAAACCAAATAACAACTTTCAAGCCCTTTTGACTCCAATTATTCCATTTTAGCAGTCCGTGTAAAGCTGAACCTCGACTTTCTTTGTTAGTAGCGCCTGGTTTTCGAAAAGAAAGGCCGATACTTTTAGCAGTCCCTTGAGCAATGTTGAATATCGATTTCTTTGTTAGTAGCCTCCTGGTTTTCGGGGGGGTTGGAAAGTCAGAAATCAATTTTCAAATCGTTTTCCAAGGATCGTTCCTTATATTCTTGGAATTGTCGAAAACGGTCTGCTTCTTATCTCTTTCTCTTGCGCTTCTTATCTCTTTCTACGATTTAATGATTCCTCCTTGTAATAAAGTTCAGATAAGAATCTCTAACTTTAGTTTACAAAATTTATTTAAATATAAGAGAAATTTTTGTGCAATAACAAAGTTAAAATCAAATTAAATTAAAATTTGGATGCTTCTTAGTTACACTTTATTTAAATTAAATCCGGAAAATCGACTGACTGAATAAATTTTTTGAATTTTGCAAACTTTATGGCGAAGAAATTTAAGACGCGTGTTAAACATACTAATTTTAAGCCGTATTCGAAACTGCTTGGGCTTTCTTCTCCTTGTCCTATTTATTACGCGATCCAGGATGTCGTGGACTAGCCTCGAAATTATTTGGAAATCCCTGGCACTGGAAGCTTCATTGCGGCAACGCGTGAAGCTTAAAGTTCAATTAAAAATCTGAAGCTTTAGTTTACAAAACGCACGTGTTCAAATATAAGAGAGGTTTTTGTACAATAACAAAGAAATTATAAGCAAAGTATGCGAATTTCATTCAACAAAACGCAGTTTACTTTTAAAAACCTTTGTTAGCTGTCAAGTTTTAAGCGACAATGACACTTTATTCAAACTTACACTCGACCCTCGGTCGTGGAAGCTTCTTAGTTACACTTTATTTAAATTAAAACAGGAGAATCGACGGACAGAATAGTTTTTTGAATTTTGAAAAAAAAATTACGGTGAGGAAATCGAGATTATGAAAGAGAGAAAGGAAGATCAATCAACAAGACGCAGTTTACTTTTAAAAACCTTTGTTAGCTGCTAAATTTTAAGCAACTATGACGCTTCATTCGATCTCACCTTCGACCTTTGGTCGTGGACGCTTCATTCGATCTCACCTTCGACCTTTGGTCGTGGACGCTTCTTACTTACACTTTATTTAAATTAAAACAGGAGAATCGACGGACAGAATATTTTTTTGAATTTTGAAAAAAACTTTACGGTGAGGAAATCGAGATTATGAAAGAGAGAAGGGAAGACCAATCAACAAAACGCAGTTTACTTTTAAAAACCTTTGTTAGCTGCTAAATTTTAACCAACTATGACGCTTCATTCAATCTCACCTTCGACCTTTGGTCGTGGACGCTTCTTACTTACACTTTATTTAAATTAAAACAGGAAAATCGACGGACAGAATATTTTTTTGAATTTTGAAAAAAAAACTTTACGGTGAGGAAATCGAGATTATGAAAGAGAGAAGGGAAGATCAATCAACAAGACGCAGTTTACTTTTAAAAACCTTTGTTAGCTGCCAAATTTTAAGCAACTATGATGCTTCATTCAAACTCACCCTCGACCTTTGGTCGTGGACGCTTCTTGCTTACACTTTATTTAAATTAAAACAGGAAAATCGACTGACAAAAATTGCGATTTTTGAATAAAACTTTGTATCATTGGCGCAGCCTTTCATTTCAAGTTATCTTAATTAAATAAAGTGTACTGAATCATAAAAAAAAAATAGTAATAAGAATCTGGATTCTTACAGCTTTAGCCTTTTCTTACTCTCGTCCAAAAACTTTATTTTTAAATTTCCACTTGTATTTCAATGAAATGGGATGGAACGGAAAGTTGTTGACACTCCTTTAAAAATTATAAGCAATTCATTTTAATAACCTGCCACCAAATTGAATTCTGCCAACGAAAAGCTTTGGTATTGGCAACCCAACGAACTCGGCAGTGCGTACAGTTGCCTACACTAAAGGCGGGGTAAAAAGATTTTTTTTTTCGTTAAAAAATGTTTGTCTTTAAACAATTTTCCAATTCTTCCTGGTTTCAACAAAACAGATTTAACAGACACACAAAAAATTGCCAATTTAATAATTTATTTTAATTTTCATCTGTCTTAAGCCCGGTTTCGTGATCAGTTTTAAAGTTCCCTTAGATTTTAAAGTCGTCTTTAAACTTAATTAAAAAATGTTATTAAATTACATTTCAAAAATATTTATAAACAGCAAACCTTAGTTTAGGCAACCCATTGAACATAGTGTGATTGCTTATACTGAAGCAAATAAAAACATAAATAAATCTTATTCCTTTTAATTAAAAACAAGCGAAAGGAAAACAAATGACAATCGAATTACGTAACAAGGTAACGCCAAATTGTTATACGTAAGGAACAAAATTGACGATCTATTTTTTTTTTTTTGAAAGAGAAAACCGACACGAAAAACAGATGACGATCGAAAAATGTCAAAAATTCGCGACGTTTTGAGTTAAAAAAAAGAGAATTTCTTCTCCTCGATTTCAAAGCCAAACAACGGAAAAAACAATTGAAAATCGTAGGCGGAGCTTGAAAATCGATACGAAACAAATGAAGAACAAACAAAATCTCCGAATTTCGCTTCATGTACGACTTGAGACATTCGAATTTCAATTTTTTTTTGTACAATTTCAAGTCCAAAATTTTTGATAATCGAGAGGAAACCAGTTCACGATCAAACAATTTCTTTTTAGCAAACGGACGGAAAACAATTGACAATCGAATTACGTGACAGGTAACGCCAAATTGTTAAGGAACTGACGATCGGAACACAAAAAAACAAATGACGATCGAAAAATGCCGGAAATTCGCGACGTTTTGAGTTTTACGCAGAAGAAAAAAGTTTCCCCTCGATTTCAAAGTCGAACAACGGAAGACAATTGAAAATCGGAGGCGGAACTCTTGAAAATCGATACGAAACAAATGAAGGGCAAACAAAATCTTGGAATTTCGCATCATTTACGACTTCTGACCTTCGATTCAATTCGAGTTCGAGTTAATTTTTTTTGCACAATTTCAAGTCGAAAATTTTTGATAATCGAGAAGAAAACAATTCACGATCAAACGATTTTTTTAGCAAATGGGTGGAAAACAGTTGACAATCGAATTACCTGATAGGTAACAACAAATTGTTAAGGAACAACTGACGATCGGATTCTCTCGAAAGAAAGAAATGGATGATGATCGAGAAATCTCGGAAATTCGCGACGTTTTGAGTTTTACAAAAAAAAAGTTTCTGTTCGATTTCAAAACGAACCGCACAACGGAAAACAATTGAAAATCGGTGGTTGGGAGCTCGAAAATCGATACGAAACGAATGAAGAACAAACAAAATCTCAGAATTTCGACTTTCATTTTTTTTGTGCATTTCAAGTCGAAAATTTTTAATCGAGATGAAAACAATACACGATCAAACGATTTTTTTAGCGAACGGACGGAAAACAATTGACAATCGAATTACGTGACCGGTAACGCCGAATTGTTGAGGAACAACTGACGATCGGATTTTCTCGAAAGAGAAAACGGTTGATGATCGATAAATCCCGGAAATTCGCGACATTTTGAGTTTTCGAAAAAATAGTCTCCGTTCGATTTCAAAATAAACCGCACAACGGAAAACAATTGAAAATCGGTGGTTGGGAGCTCGAAAATCGATGCGAAACGAATGAAGAACAGACAGAATCTCAGAATTTCGATTTTCAATTTTTTTTTTGTGCTTTTCAAGTCGAAAATTTTTAATCGAGAGGAGGGAAACAATTCACGATCGGACAAATTTAGCAGCAAACGGACGGAAAACAATCGACGATCGATTAACGTTACGAAGTAACCCCGAATCAACGTGAACTGACAATTGACGATCGGATTTTCAAATAAGAAGAAACTGACATGACATTATTGACGATGATCGAAGTGAAGTGTCAAACATTTGCGAAATTTAAGTGTAAGTACAGAAAAAAAGTTTTCTAAATCAAATTCCTCTCTGATCTTAACGGAAAACAACTGACAATTGTTTTCAGAGCCGAAAAACGAAAGACAACTATTGTCTTCCTTTTCGTCAATTGTTTTTCCCCTAAATTAAAAATTTTCGACTTGAAATTGTACAAAAAAAAAAAAAATTGTAAACAGAAAGACGGATCGCCAGAGAAACAGTTGGCTTTCGTTTGTTCTTCGTTTGTTTTGCATCGATTTTTCAAGCTCCACCTCCACATTCAACAATAATTATCCGATTTTTTTTAACGTTTCATCTCTACTCACAATTTCTATTTCTGTTTAATTTCAATCACCAATCAACAATTATTTACATATCTCAAACACGACAAAGCAGAGAACAAACAAATTTTGACCTCAAAATATTTCGTCGTCTTTTTTTTTCAATCGAGCTGCCACGAGCTCACACGAGCGACCAGAAAGCCCGCGAGACTTCTCGAAAAGCGTGGGCCGTTCTAGGCGGGGCGGGTCACGTGGGTGGCCTATATATTAACTAAAAAGTAATAATTCGTGAAACTATGCGAGGGGCAATTAACAGAACCCTCGCAATCGAGAAAGCTTCGAGATTTCAAAACGAAGGAAGAATTAACTTCGAGAGCGAAAAGTCAAGCGGGTCAAATTCCTTATTAATTGGGTTTTATTCTCCCCCCCTCCCTCACTAAATTGTTTTGTTTTGACCCTAACGGGACTATTTTTTTTTGTTGAAAGAAGGCTGATTCCGCCAGAGTCTAACTGGAGGGTCTCTGGACAGGTCTAGGTTTGGTTCTAGAATAAATCTAAATAGTTTGGCAGAATTTATGATGGACCAAAAGGTTTCGGTTTTTTAATTGAGTTGAAACTATGGACCATGAATTCCTTCCCAAACATTTTTGGACTCACCTCCCCCTTGGCAAAGAAAATCCAGAGAGAAGTTGTACTTTGCATTTTACTAATACCAAGCGATGGTATTTCCAATTTGCTCCTGAACTGCTCCGATTGAGCCGAGCAAGCGTTGCCCCAAAGGGGAGCAAGAGAGCGGTAGCGTCCATTTGGGGGAAACTCTGCTGTAGACAAAAAATATTTTGGTTGAACCTATTAAGGGTATTATTTTCAATTTGCTCCTGAATTGCTCGTACTGATCCGAGCTAGCACTGTCCCAAAGGGGAGCAGGGGAGCGGTAGCGCCCATTTTATGGTAAACTGTGCCATAGACCAAATATATTTTGGTTAACCCTAGTAACTGTTCTTACGAGCGGGAAAGATTTAATTTTCTGGGACGGCCATCAAAATGTGTTAAAAATTGCAGAAGCCCCCCCTGGAATAATAATAAAAGTTTGGTTCTGAATTGAAACCGGCGCGCACCGCCGAAACTTTCGATATGCCAGCTCTATTTCGGTGGTCTGAGTCACGCTCAAACGGAAAGCCAAAGAGGATTCCGTACGTGCGCGCGAATAATTCCCCGCATCCCAAGCGGGGAAGAAGAAAATTTCGATAAAGACCGCCGCCGCCGCCGCCGCCCTCGCTTAATTGTCTGCGAACCGACTATAATAATTAGAGACTTTCGCATCGTTCGCTCGCCGGCTTTACCTGATCGCCCAATAAATCGATATCTAAATCAATTTGAAGTGGATCGCTCGTCTCGCGCTGGAAGCCGGAGCGAGAAGACGGGGAGGCCGACGTTGGTTGGCGTCGGCGGGAGCGCGCGGGGGCGCCGGGGGGAGGAGGTTAAGTGCCAGAAAGCAGCCGTCGCATCGCGGACGTCGGTGACGGAAGAACAGTGAAGTGGGATAGGGACAGAAACGAACGCCGGTGGAGTGGGTGACAAAGTCTACAGTCATCAGCCGGCGGCTGTGAACCGCGCTCTTTCGCTCCCCCCTCGCCCCACCGCCGCCCCCCGTCTTTTCACCCACGCTCCGCAGTTTAGCTCCTGACATATCAGCATTTGCTCGTCTCGGTCTTTGTGATGAGCGCTATCTGATACTTCTATTCGACGATGTGCATGTGCGAGGAGGTCACGAGATACGGGATGTGCATATTCGTTTTTAGAGCTGAGGAAGGCTCGATGAAATGCCATCTTTACAAATGACAAGCTGACTAATTGTTACGGAAACACCAAAAAATGACCACCGCAACGGAAGTTCAAGGACAGAAGCCCCATTTCCATTTCCCCCATCATTTTCACACAGTTTACAGTTTTGATTGATACACGCAAGCCATTGGAAATTTTCCATAGGTACCACATGCTACAAACCCTTCAACCTTCGCCTAATTGAACCTGGATCCTGCGTCAACGCTATAAGAAGCCATTTCCATTCCCCCATCATTTTTACACAGTTGGTTTCGATTGATACACACGGTGTATTGGAAATTTTACGTTGGTACCACTTGCTACAAACCCTTCGCCTAAAATTATCCAGCCGGATACGCGACGGAACTCTACGTTACAAACCCTTTACACTATCCCAACCGGTTAAAAGAAAATTGCATGCAGATCAGCCCCCTTTAAGATCTTGTGCAGCATCGACGCTACGGTACGCTACCGTACGCTACCAACTCTTTGGCCCTCGATCAACATTTGCGACCGATTTTTGGGTAAGGGATATCGTAGCGACGATACACCATCCAGAACCTGCTACGTTATCCATTCGCACGGATAGACTTGACGTTTCCAATAATTCCTTTCGTAGTCTGTTGACTTTCTAGTTATTAGGACTGCTCATATCTCTTGCTACCTGGTTCTGATAGCCGTTATCCAATAACTAGGGCTGATCAAACCGGATAATATGGGACAGTCGGATAATACGGAACGCGTACATATCACATTGCTAGGTACCATCAAACCGGATAATGTGGGACAGTCGCATAATACGGGACAAATATCACGTTACTAGGTACCATCAAACCGGATAATTCGGGACAGCCGGATAATATGGGACAAATATGACGTTACTAGGTACTATCAAACCGGATAATATGGGACAGTGGGATAATACGGGACAAATATCACGTTACTAGGTGCCATCAAACCGGGTAATACGGAACAGTTGGGTAATACGGGACAAAGATCACATTTTCTAAATTGAACGGTTCTGTCAGACTTGCACCTTGTCGCGTGGGCGTTGAGACCTAGGACTTGCTCCATCAGTGTTCAAGCCCGGTTGTACGGTAACGCTAAAGCCTGGGTTTCCTAGGATAATGGCGCCGTACTACAACGGTCGTAATATGATGGTCATGTAGCGTTGAAAAATGACATAGGTTGGCATAAAGCAAGTAAGAAGCAAGAGGAAACGACGACGTGTATTTATTTTATTATATTTCGTAATGGTCTATCTGGTTTTGACGTTATTCACATTTTTAGAAAGCGAGGAGCCACCCGAAGAGGAATCCAAACGTTTACAAAACCTGACGAAGCTATAAATCTATAGCGAAACGTTGAGTGTTTTCCCTTCATAATTCTGTCCGGTTCGAGATTTAAAAAACTTTGTACTTACAATTCAGTTTAAAAAACCGTTTACGTATTTTAGATGACGGTGACGGTTTTCTGGGAAATCAAATATGCTTAATATATTCTTAGCACGTTTTATGCGACGTCATTCAACGCCAACTTACGGCCGCTATTCTACGCCACCGCTCTCCTAGGAAACCGAGGCTTAAGAGTCCGCGCTCAAATTAATAAAGCCACCACCTGGCTTCGTCCTAAAACCGCTGAAGAAGGAGTTCGAATAATCAAAAACTTGATTGACATAAGGTGTGTCCAACGCGATTTGAACTGACGTAAGCTCGAGCTAACCCCCGTAAAGGCCGCATTTTATAAGCTGGGAAGAAAAACGCAATATCGCTCAAGGGTTCAAGTCCGCCTGAATTTTAATAATTAAATCTGATTTTGAAAAAAAATGTGATATCAAGCATCGGCTATCAGGTATTCGTCTTAAATAATCTAGTTCTGATTAATTGTTGACGTTTGTAAGATCGCAGCACTTGAAAATTTGGGACGGATGTGACCCGAGATGATTTGAACTCGTTGGTATAACATCACTTGAGAAACAGTTGAGGGCGGAGGTGACCCCCCGGATGATTCTCACTCGTCAGTTCTTTTCCTAACAATGAATGCTTGTCGGTGTTGGATGGATTTTCTCCTCAAATCGAATTCGGAATGCACGTCGGTACTCATTCAAAACAAGACGTTTTGATCGCGTTAAAACGTGGACATTCGTGGACATGGGGTTTGCGTCGTCCGTAGAGTTTGGAGAAGCTTTTGAGTCGTCGTGACTTTCCACACATCAATTTCTCCACAAGTTTTTTTTTTCTAAGAGACACTGACGCCAAGAGCCCGGGCTCAAATTAATAAAGCCATCACTTGGCTTCGCCCTAAAGCCGCTAAGGAAGGAGTTCGAACAATCGAAAACTTGATTGACATAAGTTGTATCCAACGCGATTTAAACTGACGTAAGTTCGAGCCAACCCCCGTAAAGGTGAAATGTGCGTGAATTTTATAGGCTGGCGAAAAAACGCAATATCGTTCGAGGGTTCAAGTCCGCCTGAATTTTAAAAATTAAATCCAATTTAAAAAACAAAGCGTTTTGATGGCGTTGAAATTTGAACACTTGTGGACAGCGGGTTTGGGGAATATTTGAGTCGTTGCGACTTTCCACAAGTGAATTTCTCCACAAGTTTTTTTTAAGAGACACTGGTGATAAGAGACCGCGCTCAAATTAATAAAGCCACCACTTGGCTTCGCCCTAAAACCGCTAAGGAAGGAGTTCGAACAATCAAAAACTGGATTGACATAAGTTGTATCCAACGCGATTTAAACTGACGTAAGCTCGAGCCAACCCCCGTAAAGGTCAAATGTGTGTGAATTTTTGTAGACTGACGAAGAAACGCAATATCGTTCGAGGGTTCAAGTCCGCCTGGATTTTAAAAACTAAATTAAATCTAATTTGAAAAACAAAACGTTTTGATGGCGTTGAAATTTGGACACTTGTGGACACCGTGTTTGGAGAATCTTTGAGTCGTCGCGACTTTCCACACGTGAATTTCTCCACAAGTTTTTTTTTTTTTTAAGAGACACCCGTAAAGGTCAAATGTGCGTGAATTTTTGTAGACTGGCGAAAAACCGCAATGTCGTACAAGGGTTCAAGTCCGCCTGGATTTTAAAAACTAAATTAAATCTGATTTAAAAAACAAAACGTTTTGATGGCGTTTAAATTTGGACACTTGTAGACAGCGGGTTTGGGGAATATTTGAGTCGTTGCGACTTTCCACAAGTGAATTTCTCCACAAGTTTTTTTTAAGAGACACTGGTGATAAGAGACCGCGCTCAAATTAATAAAGCCACCACTTGGCTTCGCCCTAAAGCTGCTAAGGAAGGAGTTCGAACAATCAAAAACTTGATTGACGTAAGTTGCATCCAACGCGATTTAAACTGACGTAAGCTCGAGCCAACCCCCGTAAAGGTGAAATGTGCGTGAATTTTTGTAGACTGGCGAAAAACCGCAATATCGTACAAGGATTCAAGTCCGCCTGGATTTTAAAAACTAAATTAAATCTAATTTGAAAAACAAAACGTTTTGACGGCGTTGAAATTTGGACACTTGTGGACACCGGGTTTGGAGAGTCTTTGAGTCGTTGCGACTTTCCACACATGAATTTTTTCCAAGTTTATTTTTCTAAGAGCCACTGGCGCTAAGAGCCCGCGCTCAAATTAATAAAGCCACCACTTGGCTTCGCCCTAAAACCGCTAAGGAAGGAGTTCGAACAATCAAAAACTGGATTGACATAAGTTGTATCCAACGCGATTTAAACTGACGTAAGCTCGAGCCAACCCCCGTAAAGGTCAAATGTGTGTGAATTTTTGTAGACTGACGAAGAAACGCAATATCGTTCGAGGGTTCAAGTCCGCCTGGATTTTAAAAACTAAATTAAATCTAATTTGAAAAACAAAACGTTTTGATGGCGTTGAAATTTGGACACTTGTGGACACCGTGTTTGGAGAATCTTTGAGTCGTCGCGACTTTCCACACGTGAATTTCTCCACAAGTTTTTTTTTTTTTAAGAGACACTGGTGCTAAAAGCCCGCTCTCAAATTAATAAAGCCACCATTTGGCTTCGCACTAAAACCGCTAAGGAAGGAGTTCGAACAATCAAAAACTGGATTGACATAAGTTGTATCCAACGCGATTTAAACTGACGTAAGCTCGAGCCAACCCCCGTAAAGGTCAAATGTGTGTGAATTTTTGTAGACTGACGAAGAAACGCAATATCGTTCGAGGGTTCAAGTCCGCCTGGATTTTAAAAACTATATTAAATCTAATTTAAAAAACAAAGCGTTTCGACGGCGTTGAAATTTGGACACTTGTGGACACCGGGTTTGGAGAATCTTTGGGCCGTTGCGACTTTCCACACGTGAATTTCTCCACAAGTGTTTTTTTACGAGACACTGATGCTAAGAGCCCGCGCTCAGATTAATAAAGCCACCACTTGGCTTCGCCTTAAAACCGCTATGGAAGGAGTTCGAACAATCAAAGACTTGATTGACGTAAGTTGTATCCAACGCGATTTAAACTGACGTAAGCTCGAGCCAACCGCCGTCAAGGTCAAATGTGTGTGAATTTTTGTAGACTGGCGAAGGAACGCAATATCGTACAAGGATTCAAGTCCGCCTGGATTTTAAAAACTAAATTAAATCTGATTTAAAAAACAAAACGTTTTGATGGCATTGAAATTTGGAAACTTGTGGTCATCGGATTTGTGTGGAGAATCTTCGAGTCGTCGTGACTTTCCACACACGCATTCCTGCCCAAGTTTTTTTTTTTTGTTTTTTGTAAATAGGATGTGATTTTTGAAATCTAATTCTAATTTGCTCCGTGCGCTGACTCGAAGAGCGCCGTTTTAAAGAAGTTCTCGCCGGCGTTTCATCGGTCGGCGGTGTTTTGTTTCGTCGTGGATAGTTGAAATGCTAGAGACTTGTGAAAATCTCATTAACTGCAGCGCTTGGCACAAGAGCAATAAACGTGGAGCGGCGGCGGCGGAGCCCTGGCCTGGTGGCAAAGTATGCGCGCATCGTTAGGAGGCGAGGCGGATGTGCCGTTGAAGAGTCGCGGCACGCCGACCGATACATGAACCATCAATAAGAGGTTCCAGATCACGTAGTCAATGCGGCTGAACTTCTTCACGCCGTGACATATTTTATAGGAGGACGAAGAAGATTATAATACAGTCGCCGCTGCTCGCTTTTGGTGGTGGGCGCGAGTACCGTTGGTCCTTCGAGCAGGACCGTGACGTGAACGTGAATAATTATATTAATAATTTTAATTGCGACTTCACGGAGAGAGCTAACAGATGTTCCGCGACGGGTCTCTCACTCTCTCTCCTCGTCCTCCTCTTTTTTCCATAAATAACGAGCGGCGAGCAACGGCCGCCCTGCAAATTACGCGGATTAACAGCGACTGTAGTTCGCGCTAAAAACATTCCGCCCCGGGCTAACTACCGGCGAGATTTAATAAAGCAGATAGAGGATTTTTTTCTTGCACGCTCATGAAGTAGTAATTAGTATTTACTGCCACGCGTATCGGAACATTCGCGCAAGTATTTTGCACACACGTTTGATGATTAAATATTCATTCAAAGGGAAAGGAAATCTCTCGCTTCTACGAGACCACCCAACTGGTAGTATAAAAATCATTTATTTAAACTGTAAACTCCCTTGTTATCGTTGTGGTGAAGTGGGTGAAGTGCACTTTTCTAATATTTACATTAATTATGATATACTATAGAAATTTTATTCTGTTTTCTAAATTGAAATCAGGCTAGCAATCATCACACTTCTTTCCTGATTGTTCCCTTCGCCCTGTGTTCGCACCCCTCATGCACTCGCTCACGTGAGGGGGTGGGTGTGTGTGTGAGTGCAGTTTGCTGAAAATTGAAACTCTGATTTTTCGATTAAAATCTAATCCGTGGCTCTTTAAGTGCTATTAATAGAACGAACCCCATTCAATTTTCAATCGGCGGTTGCTTGTTTTCCTGTCTGTTAACCATCGATGGATAAATTTTTTCGATTTGTTTAAAAAGCTCTTGCCTTTTTCGATTCGACCACGACACATCTCCTCCCACTCAATAAAGTTTCGATTTTTCTTTGCTGCTCTAAGTTCCTAAACAATCTTTTTTTCATCGAGAGAGTTTTTGAAATCGTTTTTTTTTTTTTTTAGGGTTAAGTTTAGTGGCGTAGGGGCTTGCGAATAGAGAATAATCTTTGTGTCGTGGGGGAGTATTTTTGATGGGGGCCGTTCGAAACGAAGCGGAACGGGAAGCCGGATAATTAAAAAAAAAAAAGGAACTTGTTTGCTTCGGCTGCCGCCGCCGCGCGCCGTTTAATCGCAAGGCGCCGCGCGCGCCCCGCCGGACCTTTCAATCGCGGGCGGCTTGGGCTTCAGGCCGGCGCAAATTATCTCTATCCGCCCCGTAATTACGCAATTATGATTTCCGGGCATCATCGAGAGAGGAAAAAAAAGACCGACGAGCCGGATCTCTTTCCGTATTAAAACTAAATGAGGTATCCCAAATGACTTTTTGATTTCGGTCATAACGCAAGGCTAATGTAGCGGTTATTTTGTTTATAAGCCACATAAATTACCGCACGACGACACCGTTTTGCGTTTCACGACAGGAGGCCCCTTTTTACTACTACTACTACTACTATTCCACAAAAAAAAAACCTATTAAACATCGATTAAATCGAAATTAATTTATTTTAGTAGATAAGATTAATATCAGGCTGGATCTTGAGCGCCAAGCTGTTCTTTAGTATCCAGCTTGAAGAGATGAAGGATCGAAAATTGGGCACAGCAAAACTCGAAAGGCTTCCACATCGACCTCAAGTGGAAGCCTCTTCCAAATTTGCTCTCTTTGTGAATCCGAAAGAAAGTTCGAGCAATCAGAAACTTGATTGACGTAAGTTGTATCCAACCCGCGTTAAACTGACGTAAGCGCGAGCCAACCTCCGCAAAGGTCAAATGCGTGTGAATTTTATAGACAGGCAAGAAAAGAGCAAGATCGTTCAAGGATTCAAGTCCGCCTGAATTTAAAAGAAATATAGTTAGCGGAGAGAGCCCGCGTTCAAAATAGTAAAGCCCTGAAGAAATCTTAAACGGTACTGATGCCGAGAGCCCGCGTTCAAATTAATAAAGCCACTACTTGGCTTCGCTCCAAAACCGCTAAGGAAGGAGTTCCGAACAACCCGATTTAAACTCGCGTAAGCTCGATTCTACCCTCGTAAAGATCAAATGTGGGCGAATTGAACCATCCAAATTCAATGAACAGGTAGAAAAACCGCTGGTAAACAATAATAGAAAAAGCGGGCAATGGCGTCAATAAAATTTACGACCCTCTCTCGACTTTAAGATAACAAACTGCATGATTCTCGCGATATATTTCGAAATTAACCGCATTTAATCCGCTAGAGGTCGAAAACAAAACTCGAAAGGCTTCCACATCGACCTCAAGTGGAAGCCTCTTCCAAATTTGCTCTCTTTGTGTATCCGAAAGAAAGTTCGAGCAATCAGAAACTTGATTGACGTAAGTTGTATCCAACCCGCATTAAACTGACGTAAGCGCGAGCCAACCTCCGCAAACGTCAAATGCGTGTGGATTTTATAGACTGGCAAGAAAAGCGCAAGATCGTTCAAGGATTCAAGTCCGCCTGAATTTAAAAGAAATATAGTTAGCGTGATTAGGCAAAGCGAAATTGGTAGCCTTGAAACAAGACCGTTCCATCCAAATCTGCTTGTTCAGCAAATTCGACCCAAACGACCTGAAGATCCGTGTAGGTAAGGCCAAGAAACTAGCCGGAACGCAAGTATATGTATATAGGAGTTGCAGAGGGTGCAAGGAAACCCTAAGGGCGCCAAGGTACATAGTTCTAAAGCCTGCTCGAAGTCTAAATTATTAAAGAAATTTGTTAACAAGATAACACGCACGAGATTCGTAGAAAAAAAGGTTTTTTAAATCAGTATCCGGCCAGTAAAAGAAGTTAAAACAATGTAAATAAATCAAGAATTCTTTTGACTCCACTGAGTTGAAGACTGATGACATGTAAAAGAGGAAGACAGAACGCGTTTCACGGCCGCGCATTAATAAATAATAAATGAATGGAGGCAGTGCAAGTTCTTTGAGTTTTGGAACTGTGCCACAAAATAAATGAGCGGAGGCCGTGGAAGTTCTCAGAGTTTTGGAACTGTGTACGTAAATGTTTTGCCACAAAATAAATGAGCGGAGGCCGTGGAAGTTCTCAGAATTTTGGAACTGTGTACGTAAATATATTGCCACAACATACCTTGACATTAATAATAAAAAAAAACAAATGTTATTGTTGTAAGAAAAGAATTTTTTTCTCAGATCTTGACCAACCAGCCCTCAGAAATTCACCTCAGCTACTGCTACCCACCTGAATCGTAACAAGATTGTGCTGGGGAAATTAACTTACGCTTACAGCACCGCCAGCAGTTCAATCGTGACGGGCATGAGGGTTGATTAAACGTGAAAAGTTAGACGCCGCTTAAGCTTGACCCGAGACTAAGAAAGGATAAAAGAGTGCCTCGGTTTATGCAACAGATCTATTGTCAAAAGCTTCAGTGCGCGAAAATTGTATTTGTAAGTGTTTGTTACTACATTTAAAACGACGTGAGGCTTGTAATATCTCCAAAATTAAACGTAACGCGTGTTTTGTTATGAATAACACAAAGAACGGGGCCCGTATTTCGTTTACATTAAAATCGTAAAAACTATTTACGCATATAAATAAAGTACTGCTTTTAATGAATTGAGAATCCCCTGATTAGCTTAATAAAGATTGTCTCCAACCTGATAGACGTTCCAAAAGTGGCACCTGGTCGATACAGCGCTTGCAAAGCTGCTGGTAACAAAAGCTAGACGATAAAAATCGTCGGTATAATATAAATCGGTGCTAAAAGCGTCGACAGTAAGGGCAGGAATTAAAGCTCTTCGTAGAAACCTTCGTACAGGTTTCTGATATTTAGAGGCGGTACGAAAGTCTCGAAAGGTATTAAAAGTCGGTACTAAACGCGTCGAAACTAAGGGCAGGAACTAAAGCAGTTCGTAGAAACCGGTACGAAAGCTGTTACTAAAAGTCGGTACGAAAGTCGGCACCAAAAAACCTTCCTAGAAGCCGATACAAAAAAAATCGAAACAAAAGCCGGCCGTAAAAGCCTATAAGGGAAGAATATCGCGACAATATTAAAATTTGAACCGAAGGGCATCAAATCCAAAACACACCCGTTCAAGTAACAGGACGACACAAGCTACAACAGCCGCCAAATTAATAGCCGATTGCATCCGTCGACCGACTCAAAGAACTTTGCTGAAATCCTTGTCGCGAACAATACGAAATTGTGTCCTCCTGACCGCCTCGGACAAAAGTTAAAGGGGGGGTTAGCCAGCACCAGGTAACATGCCCTGAAGAAATCGTAAACGATACTGACGGAGAGAGCCCGCGTTCAAGATAGTAAAGCCCTGAAGAAATCTTAAACGATACTAATGGTGAGAGCCCGCGTTCAAATTAATAAAGCCACCACTTGGCTTCGCTCCAAAACCGCTAAGGAAGGAGTTCCGAACAACCCGATTTAAGCTCGCGTAAGCTCGCTTCTACCCCCGTAAAGATCAAATGTGGGCGAATTGAACCTTGCAAATTCAACGAACAGGCAGAAAAACCGCTGGTAAACAATAATAGAAAAAGCGGGCAATGGCGTCAATAAAATTTACGACCCTCTCTCGACTTTGAGATAACAAACTGCATGATTCTCGCGATATATTTCGAAATTAAACGCATTTAATCCGCTAGAGGTCGAAAACAAAACTCGAAAGGCTTCCACATCGACCTCAAGTGGAAGCCTCTTCCAAATTTGCTCTCTTTGTGTATCCGAAAGAAAGTTCGAGCAATCAGAAACTTGATTGACGTAAGTTGTATCCAACCCGCATTAAACTGACGTAAGCGCGAGCCAACCTCCGCAAACGTCAAATGCGTGTGGATTTTATAGACTGGCAAGAAAAGCGCAAGATCGTTCAAGGATTCAAGTCCGCCTGAATTTAAAAGAAATATAGTTAGCGTGATTAGGCAAAGCGAAATTGGTAGCTTTGAAGGAAGACCGTTCCATCCAAATCTGCTTGTTCAGCAAATTCGACCCAAACGACCTGAAGATCCGTGTAGGTAAGGCCAAGAAACTAGCCGGAACGCAAGTATATGTATATAGGAGTTGCAGAGGGTGCAAGGAAACCCTAAGGGCGCCAAGGTACATAGTTCTAAAGCCTGCTCGAAGTCTAAATTATTAAAGAAATTTGTTAACAAGATAACACGCATGCGATTCGTAGAAAAAAACGCTTTTTAAATCAATATCCGGCCAGTAAAAGAAGTTAAAACAATGTAAACTCTTTTGGCTCCACCGAGCTGAAGACTGATGACAAAAAAAGGAAGAAAGAACGCTTTTCATGGCCGTGCATTAATAAATAATAAATGAACGGAGGCAGTGGAAGTTCTTTGAGTTTTGGAACTGTGTACGTAAATGTATTGCCACAACATACCTTGACATCAATAATAAAAAAAAAACAAATGTTATTGTTGTAAGAAAAGAATTTTTTTCTCAGATCTTGACCAACCAGCCCTCAGAAATTCACCTCAGCTACTGCTACCCACCTGAATCGTAACAACATTGTGCTGGGGAAATTAACTTACGCTTACAGCACCGCCAGCAGTTCAATCGTGACGGGCATGAGGGTTGATTAAACGTGAAAAGTTAGACGCCGCTTAAGCTTGACCCGAGACTAAGAAAGGATAAAAGAGTGCCTCGGTTTATGCAACAGATCTATTGTCAAAAGCTTCAGAGCGCGAAAATTGTATTTGTAAGTGTTTGTTACTACATTTAAAACGACGTGAGGGTTGTAATATCTCCAAAATTAAACGTAACGCGTGTTTTGTTATGAATAACACAAAGAACGGGTCCCGTATTTCGTTTACATTAAAATCGTAAAAACTATTTACGCATATAAATAAAGTACTGCTTTTAATGAATTGAGAATCCCCTGATTAGCTTAATAAAGATTGTCTCCAACCTGATAGACGTTCCAAAAGTGGCACCTGGTCGATACAGCGCTTGCAAAGCTGCTGGTAACAATGCTAGACGATAAAAATCGTCGGTATAATATAAATCGGTGCTAAAAGCGTCGACAGTAAGGGCAGGAATTAAAGCTCTTCGTAGAAACCTTCGTACAGGTTTCTGATATTTAGAGTCGGTACGAAAGCCTCGAAAGGTATTGAAAGTCGGTACTAAACCCGTCGAAAGTAAGGGCAGGAACTAAAGCAGTTCGTAGAAACCGGTACGAAAGCTGTTACTAAAAGTCGGTACGAAAGTCGACGCCAAAAATTCTTCCTAGAAGCCGGTACGCAAAAAGTCGAAACCAAAAGCCGGCCGTAAAAGCCTATAAGGGAAGAATATCGCGACAATATTAAAATTTGAACCAAAGGGCATCAAATCCAAAACATACCTGTTCAAGTAACTGGGCGACACAAGCTATAAGAGCCGCCAAATTAATAGCCGATTGCATCCGTCGAGCGACTCAAAGAACTTTGCTGAAATCCTTGTCGCGAACAATACGAAATTGCGTCCCCTTGACCGCCTCGGACAAAGGTTAAAGGGGGGGTTAGCCAGCACCAGGTAACGTGCCCTGAAGAAATCGTAAACGATACTGACGGAGAGAGCCCGCGTTCAAAATAGTAAAGCCCTGAAGAAATCTTAAACGATAGTGATGGTGAGAGCCCGCGTTCAAATTAATAAAGCCACCACTCGGCTTCGCTCCAAAACCGCTAAGGAAGGAGTTCCGAACAACCCGATTTAAGCTCGCGTAAGCTCGCTTCTACCCCCGTAAAGATCAAATGTGGGCGAATTGAACCTTGCAAATTCAATGAACAGGCAGAAAAATCGCTGGTAAACAATAATAGAAAAAACGAGCAGTGGCGTCAATAAAATTTACGACCCTGTCTCGACTTTGAGATCACAAACTGCTTGATTCTCGCGATATATTTCCAAATTAAACGCATTTAATCCGCTAGAAGTCGAGGCATGCGCTGAAACTGCGAACTTACAGACACGCTTTACATGAAAGGAAATTAAAACCCCGCGCTGGGCGAAAAGACTCAAAACTCGCTCCGAATACGCCGCTTCGTCTGCAGGACGCGACAAAGAAAAGAAAACATCGTCTCGCGTGAGAAATAATAACGGCGAAAATTGCCGTATACAGGGTGCTCTAACCAACGGAATTTGAAACCGTAACAGTACAATGCGACGCAGGTAATTTTGCAGTATTTAAAATAGTCAGAGGGACTTGTTCAGTTTGAAAATTAGAGACACAGAGAGAGGGAAACACGCGCGTCCAAGCTTGAGGAATTTTAAAAACCACGGCAGACCATGAGTGGTATAACCACGGACTCAATTTTCCGTGTAGATTTGGTTGCCTAATTTACTGGCAAGCAAGTTTCTCGATTTAACTAAATAAGAAGTAATGGCGACGGAGGGCTGTCGCTACCTGTTGTTTGAGATTGCAGGCCTTGTTTTGAATTTGGCGTTGTTGCCAAACTTATTGCTTGAAATCAACAAACCTACGCGCTGGTTAGTTATGCAACCGGACCTACGTGTCCACACGGTTTTTAAAAATAATTTCCATCGAGGTAATGATCGAAACGTCGGAAGCTCGCTTCGCTCCATGCCACCGAGCCGCGTTGAAATAAATAGCTCCCCTGCTCACGACTCGCATAACTAAGGTATTTTAATGCAGTAAGAGCGGTCCGTGGGACAAAGGAATAAAGATTCCCCCGCGTCTGCCCGTAACGTAAAGAGGCGAACGTTAATGTAGTTGCTTCCACGTCTTCTCCCGTTCGTTCTCTTTTGCCTGCCTGCCTGCCTGCCTGCCAGCGATTTCGAGTTCAGCCGGGAGGAGACCCCCCCCTCAAAAAAAAAAACACCGAGCAATTTCGGCCGTTCTTCTTCCGCACGCACCACCCGATTTTCAACAACAAAAATCCTCTCTCTCTCTCTCTCTAATTAATCGCTTTACCCCCGAAGACGTCGAAAAACTTCGACGCGCCAAACATTAAACAACCTCAAGGACGTCGATTCATTTGCAAATACCTGTCCGCCCGGGGGCCTCGCACGATGGGGATTAAGGCACTCGATAAATTCGCCTAGGCTAAAATAATCGACCTGTTCCACGCACGCATACGTAGTTAAAACCGTCGCCGGGATCCCAATCAGAGGCGAGGGATCGGGATTAAACGCGCCCTCCCTGCCCCGGCAAATACCTGGGTCCTTCCACTTGTTAAGTTAAGAAAGACGTCCACGGTAAACATAAAAGGCACGTCGACCTCAACCTTTGCTTTGAGGAGGGTACGAACAAAGACGGGCGGCAGGTGTAACGGATCGTCTCGTTTAATTACAATTGAGCTTGATTAAAATCTGATCTGATTCGATTCACTGTGTTAGTTCGCGCAATCGTGTGGTCGGGGGAGGACACGCTTTTCCAAATGCGCCGGAGAATTTCGTTCCCGAGGGTTGCTAAGTCGGTGCGGATAACGAGAAATGCGTTCGCGCGCTCTCACTCACGATCGGGTGATTTCGTTTGGAAATCGTCTTTAGCAAGAGTCTATCTAACACTCCCGTCCTCCGATACAAGCCGCTTGCATAACCCGAGACAAGCGTCTTGTCTGTTCCCCTGACCAGAGTGCAAGCGTCTTGCATGACCCGAGACAAGCGTCTTGTCTGTTCCCCTGACCAGGGTGCAAGCGTCTTGCATGACCCGAGACAAGCGTCTTGTCCGCTCCCCTGATCAGAGTGCAAGTGTCTTGCATAATCCGAGATAAGCGTCTTGTCTGGATTCCCGATTCCGGACACAAACAAATCGAATCCATACTAATATATAACAGCTCCATTTACGAACCTGGACACGGGCGAGTTAAACCGTACCGACCCGAACCTTCACAAAATAACCGGAAGGGCAGCAACTAATCGCCTTGTCCTGAAGTACAAAAGAAAAAGTAAATGTAACAGTTTTTGCAACAAATACAAAAAAAAAATGGTGTCTTAAGCTCAACAATTTTGTGTAATTGAACTTTTTTCTTCTGTAATTCGAAGTGATTCTGTTTGTCAATCTCATGTAAATAAAAGTCGTCGTGTATATTTGATATGCCTTGTTGCCCTCTGGTGGGAACCCCCTGTTTGCACTGTACGTACGAAATGTGAATCTGTCGTTATCGGCGCTGCGTAATTCGCGCAACTTCAGAAAAAATTTAAAAAAAAAACAAACATAACGTTCAATTACGATACGCCGCGGTACCACGCGCGTATCTCTCGACGGAGTTCGTGTTTCGACGATAAATGCGCGGCGTTGTAGATAAACTGGGTCGTATATTGTTACGGATTTTTGTCCTTTATCAGGCGGAGGCGTACTGTAGACATAACTTCTCGACGCGCCCGATTACGCGTCATACTTCGCAATTATTCCACATTCGTCGAAGGAAGGAATTTTTTTTTCCATGACATTACACGATTGAAAGATTGAAATAGGACTTACAAGGAGTAGTTACGTGACTTGGCGAGATTATTTTTAATATACAGGTTGTGCCACATACATATTATTGGTTCGTCCCGTATTGCTGTTCAGTGTACAGGCATTGACACGGGGCTAAGCCCCCCGCCCTCTCTTAAAGCACCAAGCAACGTGCCTTGAAGAAATCGTAAATGATATTGATGAGAAGAGTCCGCGCTCAAGTTAATAAAGGGGGAAATCGTAAACGATACTGACGAAAAGAGTCCGCGCTCAAGTTAATAAGGCCACAACTTGGCTACGCCCCAAAACCACTAAGGAAGGAGTTCGCACAATCAAAGACTTGGTTGACGTAAGTTGTATACAACCCGAATTAAACCGACGTAAACTCCAGCTTACCCCCGTAAGGGTCTAATGTGTGTGATTTTTATAAATTCAATGCGCCCAAGCTTGAAGTGCGGAAGACGAACGTCAAACCACGCCAGCAGAAACCACGGAGAACGTTTGTTCGTTCCATGTTTTTTTTTTTTCAAACTTGACAAGCGACATGCTCGCCGTTATCTTCTTTCCTTATTGCTCTTCAGTTGCTTATTCCGCAACCGTAAGCAACCGATACAACCTGTAGCAAATTCGCAATTTTTTTTAGCCTTCACGCTTCCAGTCCCCGGTGATCAATCAACCCGATCGTTTTTGTATTTTCCAAGAGTAAAAATTAATTTCCTCTCTATTCGGCTCGGTGGGGGAGGGGGCAAAGGCGGCGGGAAATTTTCCGAATATTCTAAAAGCGTTAATCAATTTCACACGCATATGCACGACGTCGGGAAATCCCCGTTCGTTCGAAAACAATTTGACAACTTGTTTTCCCCGAACTTAATTGTTAACGACGCAGGGGCGGCGGGGCGGTGGGCGAGGGGGGGGGCGAGAGGTGGACGAGTTTCGATAACAGGCGGCGTGAGGAAGCAGCTCGGCGCGCGCGAACGCGAATTTCCCTCGGCCGATTTGGATCGCCGACGCGACGCGACGCGACGCGACGCGACGAAGGGGTGGGCGGCGGGTATTTTCCGAACGTTTAAACACACGTAATCAGAAATATCGGCCGATCACGTCCGCACTCGAAGCGAAAAGGACCGGGAAAAAGATATCGGCGCGTTCAATCAATACGAAATTGTGATGTTAGAAAGAGGAGAGGGTGACCGAATCAAATTTGCCACCCTCTCGGTACACGCTCGGAACGTTTATGAGGGGGGCGAGTGGGAGGGGGGGGGGGAGTGTGCAGCAAGCTCATGCTTCGTTGCGTGCGACCGTTGTTGTTGTTGCCGTCGTCGCGTCGTCCCGCGGCGTTCCGAACGTATGGCGACGTATTTACCCGTTTTATCACTCACTCCCCTCGCCCCCTCCCCCGCCCTACCCCCACACACACAAACATAAACAACATGCTTTTCGAAAATTCTATAATACAGCGAGTCCTGCGATCATCATCGACTAAAGAAGAAACTCTCGATTTGTGTGTGGGTGTAAGTCTGAGATCTAAGCAACGTTTTTCAAATAACACCTCAAGCAAGACGGCGCGTCTGTGGCGGACTTTTCAAGAGAGAGAGAGAGACAGAGAGAGGAACGGTTTCACGGCGGATACGTATGCGTGGGAAATGCGTGCCCAGAGCCTGCGGCGAGAAATACGACGCGTACGTGCAGTCCAGGTTTTGACCATCTTTTTACGTCTAGCCTCAAGTTTTTTTCGAGGTGCTTACGTTTCGTGATCTCGCAACGTCTTTCTACACCTTCAGGCAATGGATAGTGGTGTAATGAGATTAACTGCAAGCTCGGTTTTCCTTCATCCGGGTTCGGTGGTCGTTGACAACTGCAAAACCGGGTATCGTCAACCAATTAGACGATACGTCTGCAAGTATCAACGAGTTCTTATTTGATATCTGTTAAGAACTCGTTTGTACTTATAGATGTACCGTCTAATAAGGCGCAAAGATAGAGGGATCGTTTACTTAGACATAGATATTGAGGTATCGTCTACTTAGACAAGATATTGAGGTATCGTCTACGTAGACATAGATATTGAGGTATCGTTTAATTAGACAAGATATTGAGGTATCGTCTACGTAGACATAGATATTGAGGTATCGTCTAATTGTACACAGATATTGAAGTATCGTTTACTTAGACATAGATATTGAGATATCCTTTAATTATACATAGATATTGAGGTATCGTCTACTTAGACATAGATATTGAGGTATCGTCTATTTAGATGATACCTATAACAGACGATACGTCTCCAAATACAAACAGGTTCTTATTGGATATCTAGTAGACCTCGTCCAATTGGTCGACGATACTCGCTTTTATTAATTTCTCCGAGAATCGATATTCGAAAACTTAAATGTGAGCAAACTAAAGCATCTTTTATGACAAATTCTCGTACATTTCTGCCTTGCCATTTGCAACGAACGTCACATTCCGATTAAAAGCCAATTAAAAATTTCAAACGTTCCTAACGGAGCTTGGCGGAAAAATCGTTCAACAAACTTTACCATTTGATCTCTGAAAGAGCGAGCGGCGGCGGCGGCTCGTCTAACTAGTTTACCTGCACATCCATTTCCGATCAGCTTATAGTTGCAAAACGTTGTGCAAACTTCAGCGCACGCGGCAACCAAACAGAATTTTCAGTTAACTTAATTATTGGTAGCTTAAGTGAGGAGACACATATTGCATGGTTGCTTTTAAACGTTTTACTTCGTAATAGTAACTGGATTAGGATGGACCGGACCGAACCGTACAGGGCCCCGGTGAGTGGGTACTATTTTTAAGGTAGCACGTTCCTCGAATAAGTACATAATGAGTTCGCTTTCTTCTAATAAAACAATTTCGATTTTGTTTAGTTTCATTAACTATGCTTCCTCCTACTGGAATTATGAATTTGGAAGTATATGTCTTTAAGGTAGTAGGTTCGCTGACGTGTTGTTTGAAGTCCTCAAGGAACTAAATCCCCTTGTTCTCGTCGTAATCAGATGCGATATCGTGCACGTCAGGAGGAGAGTCGTGAGCGCGAGTGAGTGAGCGAGCGAGCTAGCTAGCTAGCGGGCGGGTGATCAGTAAGCATCTCTCGTCCCCGGCTCATATGAGGCGCGTCGTCTGGCATCAGGGCGTAAATCCCCTGTTCTCGGGAAGTGTTGTTGCCGTCTCGATGCGATGCGACGCCGTCATTTCATGAATGAGAAAGCCTTGATGCCGCAGGCGCCGATACGCGCCGCGGCTTCCGTCGTAATCTCTGAAAGCTTCTAGGCAGCTCACCGCGGTTACACGCGGCGCTCCCAGCGACTAAATGGAAAGTCTTTGTTATATCACGCTGAGATTTTTTGTACCGCTCTCTATTCGCCGCCGACGCCGCCGCGCGCGGCAAACTTATTTATATGCACCCGCTTTCGGGGAGGGCGCGCGCGCCCTCCGCCGCCGCGCCGTGCAATTATCTCGGCCTTTTATGATTCAAAGTAGGCGTGCGGGATATTAGCGATCGATCATGTGCAACAAATTTTACACCATCTTTCAAAAAAGCTTCAAGTTTGAATTGCCTCACAGAGCAAACATTTTAAAACTTTGACGGCGTTACTCATCATTACCTTGGCCTAGCTTAAATCAAGTGTGTCGCAAAACAACAAAAATTATCGCGAGAAAGAGGAGCGAAAAAAAATTGTTGCCCACAAGTGAACGAAAAAAGCTTACGTATAATTCCAGAAAGAAAACAAGATAACTTACCAAGACAGTCCAACAAATCCAATTCAAGGAAACAAGATAACTTACCAAGACAGTACAAGAAAACAAGATAACTTACCAAGACAGTCCAACAAGTCCAGTTCAGGGAAACAAGATAACTTACCAAGACAGTCCAAAAAATACAAGCCAAAGAAGAAAGGTTTATAAATGATAGAATCGACGGGCCTTGACTATCACTAAGTAACAGCACTCGAAGGAATGATAATTCGCTTCCAATCACGCTTGCGTCATAGAAGGTTATGTTAACCTACCAAAGGCCTTCAATAAATTTGGCCGATCGGAGGCGTGCTGGATTAATACTGGTAATAGGTAAACGGCAGCGTGAAGAGCGAGGCGCAGGTCAGGGGAATTCAACTTCTAGCATAAAATTCACTAGAAATTTAAAATTGGATTGGCAACAGCGACAACCTACAATGGCTACCACATAAAAAATTATTCACAGTAATGCAAACCCTCGCAGAAACGTACAACTTTAGGCGAAGGAATACCAAGATAGCTCATTCGTAATCTCGGCGCGGCTGATTGGCACCGCCCAAAAATACAGAACCAATCACATCATGTCACTAAATACAAGAAACGATTTACATAATGAAATCGATTTTTTTTTTTTTTAGTTGCGTCGATAAGTATTTCGAGAATTTAATTAATCCGCCAGACTTTATCGTTTTTTTTTCCTTAACGCCTCGCGATAATTCAATCTTCGCGTGGAAATGAGAAATGAAAGTGGAAGTTTCCAGCGCCGAAAGTAATCAAGTTAAAACCGAACGCTGTTAATTACTAACACTAACCGCGGCGGCGGCGGCGGCGTCGGCGAGAGCGCGCGCTCTGAAAAAAAAATATTAAATGAAAGCCGCGCGCGTGTAACGCAATTGTTTCGGCCGGAGGCGGCGGCGGGCGAGGCGCGTCGCCGGCGTCGAAACTATCGGGGGCATTTACATGCGCGACGCTGCGTTTTCATGACGCCTGTTGTGCACACGCTCAGGCGGACATGCTTGCGGTTCTTCGTGAAATTTTTCTAAAATTGAAACGTGAAACGTCAAATATGATGATTTTGAAACGGGTCGTGTGCGGTGCGGCTTGCGGCCGACCGGTTTTCCAAAAGCGATTTGTCTTTCGCTAACAATAAAAAGAAAATAAGCTGAAGTAGTTTGTTTGCATGAAACCCAATAGTATTTATTGTATGATAGAATCCTTTACGTAATATACCGGAATGATTAAAAACTATGAGCCGTATGCGGCTCGCGGGCCCCCGGTTATGCAGTGCCGGTCGTGTAAGTAGGAAATAAAATCACAAAGAAAGGAAATAATATTTAAAAGCCAATGATTTTGATTGTGTGACGGAATTCTATGTTTTGCAAATGTACGACGAAACAGAGTGATTTGAAAAGGGGCCGTCTGCGGTGCGGCTCGCGGCCGGCCGGTCATCGAAAAGCGATTTCTCTTTCGCTAACAATAAAAGGAAATAAGCTGAAGTAGTTTGATTGCATGAAACCCAATAGTTTTTATTGTATGACAGAATCCTTTACATAAATCGACCGGAATGATTAAAAACTATGGGCCGTATGCGGCTCGCGGGTCGCCGGTTATGCAGTGCCGGTGATGTAAGTAGCAAATGAAATCACAAATAAAAGGAAATAATATTTAAAAGCCAATGATTTTGATTGTGTGATGGAATTCTATGTTTTGCAAATGTATGACGAACACAGTGATTTGAAGATGGGCCGTATGCGGTGCGGTTCTCGGCCGGTCGGTCATCCAAAAGCGAATTATCTTTCGCTAACAATAAATAGAAAATAAGCTGAAATAGTTTGATTGCTTGAAACCCAATAATTTTTATTGTATGACAGAATTCTTTAAAAAAAATATACCGGAATTATCAAAAACTATGGGCCGTATGCGGCTCGCGGGCCGCCGGTTATGCAGTGCCGGTCGCGTAAGTAGGAAATGAAATCACAAATAAAAGGAAATAACATTTAGAAGCCAATGATTTTCATTGTGTGACGGAATTTTATGTTTTTCAAATGTACGACGAAACACTATGTTTTGCAAAGGGGCCGTCTGCGGTGCGGGTCGCGGGCGGTCGGTCATGCAAAAGCGATTTATATTTCGCTAACAATAAAAAGAAAATAGGCTGAAGTAATTTGATTCCATGAAACTCAATAATATTTATTGTAGTACAGAATCCGGGATGATTAAAAACTATGGGCCGTGTGCGGCTCGCGGGCCGCCGGTTATGCAGTGCCGGTCGCGTAAGTAGGAAATCAAATCACAAATAAAATGAAATGACATTTAAAAGCCAATGATTCTCATTGTGTGACGGAATTCTATGTGTTGCAAATGTACGACGAAACACAGTGATTTGAAGAGGGGCCGTGTGCGGTGCGGCTCGCGGCCGGCCGGTTATCCAAAAGCGATTTCTCTTTCGCTAACAATAAAAGGAAATAAGCTGAAGTAGTTTGATTGCATGAAACCCAATAATATTTATTGAATGATCGAATTGTTTACATAAATATATCGGAATGATTAAAAACTACGAGCCGTATGCGGCTCGCGGGCCGCCGGTGATGCAGTGCCAATCGTGTAAGTAGGAAATGAAATCACAAAAAAAGGAAATAATATTTAAAGGCCAATGATTTTGATTGTTTCACGAAATTTTATGTTTTGCAAATGTACGAAGAAACACAGTGATTTGAAAAGGGGCCGTGTGCGGTGCGGCTCGCGGTCTGTTGGTTATCCAAAATTATCGAATTATCTTTCTGTATCAATAAAAAGAAAATAAGCTGAAGTACATTACATAAATAAATCGGAATGATTAAAAACTATTGGCTGTATGCGGCTCGCGGACCGCCGGTTATGCAGTGCCGGTCATGTAACTAGGAAATCACAAAAAAAAGAAGGAAATAACATTTAAAAGGCCAATGATTTTATTGTGTGACGGAATTTTATGTCTTGAATACGACGAAACAGAGTGACTTGAAAAGGGGCCGTTTGCGGTGCGGCTTGCGGCCGGCTGGTTATCCAAAAGCGATATATCTTTCGTTAACAATAAGCGGAAAATAGGCTGAAATAGTTTGATTGCTTGAAACCCAATAATTTTTATTGTATGACAGAATTCTTTAAAAAAAATATACCAGAATTATCAAAAACTATGGGCCGTATGCGGCTCGCGGGCCGCCGGTTATGCAGTGGCGGTCATGTGTGTAGGAAACCACAAATAAAAGAAAATAACATTTAAAAACCAATGATGTTGATTGTGTGGCGGATTTTATGTTTTGCAAGTGCACGACGAAACACAGTGATTTGAAAAGGGGCCGTGTGCGGTGCGGCTCGCGGCCGTCCGGTCATCCAAAAGCGATTTCTTTTTCGCTGATAATAAAAATAAAATAGGCTGAAGTAGTTTGATTCCATGAAACTCAATAAGATTTATTGTAGTATAGAATCCGGGGTGATTAAAAACTATGGGCCGTGTGCGGCTCGCGGGCCGCCCGTTGTGCAGTGGCGGTCAAGTAAGTAAGAAACGAAATTATAAATAAAAGTACTTAAAAGCCATTGATTTTGATTGTATTGCAGAATTTTATATCTTGCAGATGCACGACGAAATACATTGGCCTGAAAACGGGCCGTGTGCGGTGCGGCTCGCGGCCGGCCGGTCATCCAAAAGCGTTTATTTTTCGTAAACAATAAAAAGAAGTTGGATTACATAAAACGCGTTAATTTTTACCGCGTGACAGAATTCTTTGTAAATATATTGGAATGATGAACTATGAGTCGTATGCGGCTCGCGGGCCGCCGGTTGCGTAGTGACGGTTAACTCAGTAAGAAATGAAATTAACATTCTTTATTAACAATCGTTTGTTGTTGTAGCCGCCTTTTCAAATGAAACCACAAGCAAGATCTCGCGTTTGTGGATTTCTAGGCGCGGCGGCGCGGCGGTAGTCTCCGAATCTAGTTATTCATGCAACCGTGCATAAATAAATGAAGTGGTCCGCGTATTTGCGGCGGCGGCGGCGCGCACAATCACCTAAATCCGGACCACCCCACCCAGTGGCGTTCATGAATCATAAAAACGTCCGCAGCAACGCAACACACTGAAACACAAATGTAACAAATGAGCGAACAAAGAAGACATAAATCTATAGCCGGCAGATTACGCTGCAGAATTTGAATATCGGAGCTAAATTGCTCTCGGTGTGTCCATGGTGGCTGGCGGGACGCAACAGCAGCGGCGGCGGCGGCGGCGGCGAACGAGGGCTTCGCGTTCACAAGGGATGAGGGAAAACGGCAGCGAGAGCACAGCCGGCGGTTGAGAGGTATAACGCCGCCGGGGGTTAACTGTAGCGGGGGATGTACCGTACCCCGGAGGAGGATGGAGAGCGAACGCCACGGCTACGTCTATATATATATATATATTCCAGTTTCGCCTCGCTCGTGTTTATCAAGTGCAGGAGCTTTGAGCTTTTTATTGTGTTCTGAGCTGCGACGTGTAATTAGCGGCGGAAAAAATTGGCGGAGCAGCGCAGCTTTCTCATTTCGTTCGCATCGGAGCGAATGAAAAACACCGATTCGGGAAGCGCAACTTGTTTATCATCGAGTGCAGGCGATTCGTTCGTTTCCTCTTTTTGGATACAATCAGGAACGGGGAAACAAAAAAAAAAAAAAAAAGAAAATCGACGAAATAGCATTATTTTCGAATTACGCCGCCGTGGACTTCCAATAATAATAATTGTGCAAGCGAATGTTTACCTTCGAAAGACGGAAGCGTTATTGTCTTGTGTTTGTTGCGAAATTACAGTTTCCTGTAATTTTTCCTGCTCGGAAATGGTACTTTTTAAGTGCGACTTCACAGGTGACTTTTAAAAATCGTTTCGATAGCTTTCAGCTTTGTTAAGCTCAAAACTTTGGTAAAATCTCTGAAGTCGCATTTAAACAGTCCCATTTTGGAGAAAGAAAAATTACAGGAAACTGTAATTGCCCTCTATATCTTGGTTAAGTTTAGTAGATTTGGCCTTGGATTGGTACGACTCAATTTTTATTGAGTTCTTGTATTTTAATCCTCAATCTTCTGATCTTCGAATTTTTTCTTGCTTTAAGCAGAGTTCGGTTGAATTCGATTGAGTTTAAGATTTAATTTAAGTCGTGATTAATTGTTAATTGCTTGTTTAGGCTTAGCAGAGTTTAATTGATTCGGCTTTGAGATTTGTTCGACTCAATTTTCATTGAGGTTACGTTTTCTGATTTTAATTTTTAACTTTTCAATTTTCCACTTTGGCTAAGAAGAATATCTGAGTTTCAATTCGTTTGATTTTTTATTTTTTTGTTTCTTGGCTTAGAATTAGTTTGGGTTTCGTTGCGTAGAGTTGATTTTCAGATGTAACGGACTGATTGCGTTTTAATTTTGGATAATAACATTAATTTTCAATAATAACAATGACCACAGTAGGTTGATCTAGGTTCAATTTTGTCGACCTTAAAATGAGTGGGACTATCAACTTGTTATTTCATTTTTTAATGTTTTTTTTTTTTTAATTTTAGTTCAGTTTTAATTTTCTTGCGTTTTGATAATTTTTTGTTTTAGTCTTTCGATTGGGTTGGAAGGATCCGGTTAAATTCAGTTAAGTTTTGTTGACCTTAGGATCGGCTGGGCTAAATTTACATTTAGTTTCAATTTTCTTAATTTTTGATACTTTTTTTTTACTTAAATTTCTTAAGTCTTGGCTTAGTTTGAATTTAGTTTAGGATTAAGCGTAATTTAATTTTGCGTCAAATTTCTTTAATTTTAAATTGATTTAAATTAGATTGAATCGAGAGGACCTTGAAATCGATGGAACTTTGAATCTTATTTTTTGATTTTGTATTTTTTTTAATTTTCTTGTTTTGGGTTGGGTTTCCCTTGAGAATGAATAAGTAAGATAATTTTCTTCGACGTTTTGATTAAATTGGGTGGAGTTAAGTCGGGTTTGGTTCGGTTGAGTCGAACGTTGAGAATGATTGATTGATTAATTTTAATTAAGACTTGATTTTTTATTTTTAAATTTGAGCGTAACTTTCATATTTTATTTTGTTTCACATTCTTTTAGAATTAAATTTATTTGCATTGGATTGGGCGGTTACCTCGAGATTGACGGAACTTCCACTGAGTTTTAATTTTTGATAATTTTTAATTATTTTGCTTTTCAAAAATTCTTTTTCGGTTGGGTTGACCTTGAGAATAAACAATTAAGTCAATTTTCTTTACTGTTTTGATAAAAATGAATAGAGTTGGTTGGGTTGAGCTAACCTCGGGAATGCCGGGGCTTAATTTTAATTAAAATTTGATTTTTATATTTTTTTTTTTAGTTTTATATTTATTTTGGATTGGATTAGGTGGACCTTGAGATCGATGGAACTTTTATTAAGTTTTAATTTTTGATAATTTTTAACTGTGTCATTCCTTTTAATTCTTGTTTGGGTTTGGTTGACTTTGAGAATGCATAATTAAGTTAATTTTATTCAATAATTTGATTAAATTGGAGAGAGTTAGGTCGGGTTTTATAAGGGTGAGTTGGCCTTGAGAATAATCCGGCTTAATTAAGATTTTATTTTTTACAACTTTTTCGTTTTAATTTTACTTTTGCTTGAATTGGAAAAAGTTGGGTCGGATTGGGGTGGGTAGACTTTAAAATCCATTGGATTTAATTTTTATTGAGTTTAAATGCTTGATAGTATTAAAATTAAAAAATTAAAACTATTTTTTAATTTTTGTTTGAATGATGTAGTTAGGTTGGGTTGACTTGAATTTTGTTGGGTTTTAACTTTTAATATAATTCTAAAATTAATATAATTTTAATATTAATATAATTTTAAAATTAATATTAATATAATTTTAATTTTAGTTTAAATTTTTTACGTTCTCAAATTGATTCACGTCGAGTTTAGTTGTGTTGGGTTGACCTTGAGATTGGTGGGAGGGAGGGGTGGACTTAATTTTAATTAAGTTTCAAAACGTAAACCTTTCTTTAATTTGACTTTTTTTATTCCAATTTTTTTTGGATTGGACAGAGCTAGGTCGTCTTCAGTTGGTTTCGATTAGGCAGACCTTGAGATCGATTATACCCAATTTTTATTGACCTTTAATTCTAGATTTTGCTTTTGTTTTATTTATTCATTGTGAGACTGACTAAAGACTTAATTTTGACTGAGTTTTAATGTTTTCATTTTTAATACAAGTTGTTTGCTTTTAATTTTTTTTTTTTTAATCGGGTCGTGTAAAGTTAGATCGAGTTTAATTGATTTAGGTTGATCTTGACATCGACGAAGATTAAATCGTTTTATAATCGTAGTTTTATATTATTTTTTAATTTCCAAGTTTTTGGTTTTGGAATGCAAAAAGGACGCGGGCTTCAAATTAAAAAAAAGGGACAGGAATTTATTCGTGCTCTTTCTCGACTCGTCGTTTTAGGAATGGTCGTAACCCCCTTTGAACGTCCCTTGTGAAAATTGCTGTCGGTGTTACATTCTGTTGTAAATAAAAATCAAATTAACTCTTTTTTTCTTTCTTCTTGAATAATTCGCTAACGAAGGCCTGGCGGAACTTTCGTCATTCTTTAATTTCGACTTGTTTCGACTTCCCGAATCGAATCTCACAAGCACGGGCGTTATTTTCGAGACACCCTGTATTATAAGAAATTTTTAAATGGCTTACACGGCTCCAAAATTTTTATTTCATTTTGTTTAAAGGCCCACCCCCAGAGAGATCGAGGTTTTCTCGAATCTTTCGGTTTCTCTGAGAATAATTTTTTGGTTTGCCTTTTTTTTTTATTCAACGTTTGAAAAGACTCGAGAAGAAAAATAATTTTCTTTTCGAGTCTTTTCAAACTTTCGTTGAATGTCTGCAGGTATGAGAGGAGCGAACGTACAGGTATGATGTGTGAAAACAGGGAAGAGGGTCGGCGGAGGGGGCGGCGGGGGGGGAGCGAGAGGGAGAAACCAGTGACATTTCATTCCGAATAAATTTTCCACGCCACGTTTTAGTGTTTCGCGTGGGGCATTATCGACGTGCACGATCTCCTCCTGCATTTTATAACTGGACTTTAAATGCGAAGCTAAACGACGACAGCGACGGCGGCGGCGGCGGCGGTGGTGGTGATGGCGACGCCGTCGTCGTTTGCTTTTTCTGCGGTATTTTTAACTGTGATATTTTTACCAATATTAAAGCGGACGTGTTTATCCAGCGTCTCGACGGCGCGCTTGTAATGTGATTAAAAGAAATTTGAGAAAAGGAGGAAAATCTGTTCTTCGACGCAATATGAAATATGAATTTCTGGATGTTTCTATATATATTCAGAGTAAACGCGAATTGTGTGTCACCCTGTATATGCCCTCAGATTATAAAAAAATGCCATCCATCTGACTGCTTAGATTTGTAATCAGTTGCCTTTACCAATATGTTCTTCCTCTCTCATTTCAAAATGTTTTCTTTCTCCTTACCACAGTTGGAAGAAATGTCACATCGTCATCTTCTTCCTTAAGCCCTTCGTTCACGTTCGGATTTATTCATTACTTTCAAAGCATCAGTGCGCCATGGTCTCCTTTGAAGGTTACTTCTTTTACCTGCCCACCTCAATCTCTTCCAAAGATGATTCCTGTTGCCTTGTTCCTAACTCCAGTTGGAATGAGTTCCATTCTGCTTTTGCATTCAAGTTCTTCGGTGGAGTTCGGATCTCTTCAATCGCTTTTAAAAAAAAGTCCACGTGTCTCTCTCCTTTGAAAATGTTTTCTTTTTCCTTACTCCAGTTGGAAGAAATGTCACATCGTTATCTTCTTCCTTAAGCCCTTCGTTCACGTTCGGATTTATTCATTACTTTCAAAGCATCAGTGCGTCATGGTCTCCTCTGAAGGTTATTTCTTTTACCTGCCCACCTCAATCTCTTCCAAAGATGTTTTATTTTGCCTGGTTCTTAATTCCAGTTGGAATAAGTTCCATTCTGCTTTTGCCTTCAAGTTCTTCGGTGGAGTTCGGAATTCTTCAATCGCTTTTAAAAAAAAAAGTCCACGCGTCTCTTTCCTTTGAAAATGTTTTCTTTTTCCTTACTCCAGCTGGAAGAAATGTCGCCTTGTCATCTTCTTCTTTAAACCCTTCGTTTACGTTCGGATTTATTCATCATTTTAAAAGCATCAGTGCGTCATGGTCTCCTTTGAAGGTTATTTCTTTTACCTGCCCACCTCAATCTCTTCCAAAGATGATTCCATTTGCCTGGTTCTTAATTCCAGTTGGAATGAGTTCCACTTTGCCTCTGCCTTCAAGTTCTTCGGTGGAGTTCGGATCTCTTTAATCGCTTTTTTTAAAAAAGGTCCACGCGTCTCTCTCCTTTGAAAATGTTTTCTTTTTCCTTACTCCAGTTGGAAGAAATGTCGCATCGTCATCTTCTTCCTTAAGCCCTTCGTTTACGTTCTGGATTTATTCATTATTTTAAAAGCATCAGTGCGTCATGGTCTCCTCTGAAGGTTATTTCTTTTACCTGCCCACCTCAATCTCTTCCAAAGATGATTTATTTTGCCTGGTTCCTAATTCCAGTTGGAATGAGTTCCACTTTGTCTCTGCCTTAATGTTCTTCGGTGGAGTTCGGATCTCTTCAATCGCTTTAAAAAAAAAAGTCCACGCGTCTCTCTCCTTTGAAAATGTTTTCCTTTTCCTTACCCCAGTTGGAAGAAATGTCGCATCGTGGTCTTCTTCCTTAAGCCCTTCGTTTACGTTCGGATTTATTCATCATTTTAAAAGCATCAGTGCGTCATGGTCTCCTCTGAAGGTTATTTCTTTTACCTGCCCACCTCAATCTCTTCCAAAGATGATTTATTTTGCCTGGTTTCTATTTCCAGTTGGAATGAGTTCCATTTTGCTTTTGCCTTCAAGTTTTTCGGTGGAGTTCGGATCTCTCCAATCGCTTTTTAAAAAGAAGTACATGCGCCTCTCTCCTTTGAAAATGTTTTCTTTTTCCTTACTCCGGTTGGAAGAAATGTCGCATCGTCATCTTCTTCTTTAAACCTTTCGTTTACGTTCGGATTTATTCATTATTTTAAAAGCATCAGTGCGTCATGGTCTCCTCTGAAGGTTATTTCTTTTACCTGCCCACCTCAATCTCTTCCAAAGATGAGTCCTTTTGCCTTGTTCCTAACTCCAGTGGGAATGAGTTCCATTCTGCTTTTGCCTTCAAGTTCTTCGGTGGAGTTCGGATCTCTTCAATCGCTGTTTAAAAAAAAAACTCCACGCGTCTCTTTCCTTTGAAAATGTTTTTCTTTTCTTTACTCCAATTGCAACGATCGCCGTCCTCTTCTTCTTCTTCTTCATTGAGTCCTTTCATTTATCTTTGAATTTCTTCCTTTTTTTCATTATCTGATGGTTTAAGATTGTTTCCATTATCTTATTCCATTTGTAGCGGATTTTATGTTCACCGTCCATCAAGCTCTTCGTTGGTATTTGGGTTTCCCATTGGTTTTTCCATTTTCTCTGACGGAATTTCTTCTGATTTGCTCCAGGAATTTTAAAGCTTGCAGCGCACAGTTTAAGGTCAAACCCCTGGGCGCTTGATGGCGCGCCTTATTAAGCTGCAATCCCTATCGGAATGGAGTTGATTGGTCTCTTCAAACCAGAGGACTTTTCTTTTTTGGTCTTTGGTCATCAGCTTCCGTTAGTCACAATAATTCTTTTTGCTTAGTCAACCAATTTGCGTGAACATTTTTTTTTTTGGTGTACCACTGGATCGATAACTACTAACTGCTAATTCTAGAACATTCATTATTCCGCAGCCCTTTATAATCATGTGTAGGTATAATATCCGAAGACATATTTTGAACATGTCTGAAATTAATCAACGCCATTAATTCTATAAACATTGGATATATCTGCGCATATCCTTTGTAAATCGAGAACGAAATTTCCTTAATCCATAATAGCGGCGTCGCTTCAGGTTGCCTGCCTGCCTGCCTGCCTCGCAGGTGGAAAACGGATCGGATTATGGGGCGGCCGAAAGGGAGGGCAAACATCGCACGGGTGATTAACCAAGGCGCGCTCGAGGAGCCGATAACGAGGCCAGCGCACCACCAGGTTATGAGCATCGATCTGTCACCCGCAGTATTCATTAGCATTAGGGCCGTTTCGGTGGGTATGCCTAACCTCTTTCGCTCCGTATACACTTACCCCACCGACGTATATAACACGTTCGCCATCACGCCACACGTACATATTAAACTAATACACCGCGCGATGGCGGAGTGCCATCGTTAATTCCGATTACTCAACCGACTTTTCAAAACCCTTCATCATCTCCCGCTTTCATCAAGCTAAAGAAGAAATCGTTTGTTTCGATTTTGCTTTTTTTTAACGAGATGAAAGGCAGAGTTGGAAAGCTTCGGAAACAATTGCACTACAATCATTTTGGAGGGAAAAACCATTCCACTTTTCCAATTTCGAAAGGCCATCCAATGTTGTGACGCTGAACATACTCCCAAACTCAAAAGAAAGTCAATGAAGCTGTTATGAGTAAAAAGAGTTTTGGAACATCATCCAGCGTCGACCTCTTAAGCGCATTCTTGGGTCGAACCTACAGTAGGGTCTTTTTCCGTATTGAATCGTGGAATTCTCTCTTCCACTATAGGCATCATTTTGGGGAGGAGGACCGCTCCATTCTTCTAATTTTCCGCCAATCATTTTGGAGGGAAGAACCATTCCACTTTTCCAATTTCGAAAGGCCATCCAATGTTGTGACGCTGAACATACCCACAAACTCAAAAGAAAGTCAATGGAACTGTTATGAGTAACAAGAGTTTTGGAACATCATCCATCGTCGACCTCTTAAGCGCATTCTTGGGTCGAACCTTTCAATCTCTTTCAAGCCAAATACATCAACTTATCATAACGAAACCGCTACAGTACGGTCTTTTTCCGTATTGAATCTTGGAATTCTCTCTTCCACTATAGGCATCTTTTTTGGGGAGGAGGACCGCTCCATTCTTCTAATTTTCCGCCAAAGCCCATCCAATCTTATTGGGTGACTCTGAACGTACCCCCTTCAACCAGCCAAATTAAAAACAAAAAAATTAATGAGGCTGATAATAGTAAGCGTTCTGGAACACCATCCTCGTTGACCTCTGCAGCGCAATCTTGGATCAAACTTCTGTCCTATGGAATCTTGGAATTCCTTGTTCCACTGTAGGCTTCAACACTTCTGCGACGTCCTGTCTTGCTTTTTTGTAATTTTTGGCTGGCACTCGGATAAGTCTCTTCACCCTCGCTCCGCTTTTCATTCAATTCTTTTATCATCTCTTGCTTTCATCATGTTAAGAAAAACACTGAGATCGTTTGTTTTGATTTTGCTTAGGGAGATGGAAGGCGAAGGAAATCGTTGCTTTCAGAGTTGAAAGAGTCGCTTCCAACTTTGCCAAAAACGTCTCAATGTCATATGGGGGGAGGAGCGATTCCGGTCTTCCAATTTTCGAAGGCCAACTGATGTTGCAGTGTGACGCTGAACTCAATGCAAAGTCAATGGGGCTGATGATAGTAAGAGTTCTGGACCACCATCATCTCTCCCTATCGTTTTTGGTTTTGGGGAAGAGGACCGCTCCACTCTTTTAATTTTCCACTAAGAGCCCACCCAGTGTTGTAGTGTGAGGCTAAACGTACCCCACTTCAGCCAGCCAAATTCAAAAAAGGAAAAACAAAGGGGCTGAAATTAGTAAGAGTTCTGGAACACCATCTTCTCTCCCTATCGTTTTTGGTTTTGGGGAGAGGACCGCTCCACTCTTCTAATTTTCCACTAAGGGCCCATCCAGTGTTGTAGTGTGAGGCTGAACGTACCCCACTTCAGTCAGCCAAACTCAACAAAGAAAAAAAAACAAACGGGCTGATAGTAGTAAGAGTTCTGGAGCACCATCTTCTCTCCCTATCGTTTTTGGTTTTGGGGAGAGGACCGCTCCACTCTTCTAATTTTCCACTAAGGGCCCATCCAGTGTTGTAGTGTGAGGCTGAACGTACCCCACTTCAGCCAGCCAAACTCAAAAAAGAAAAACAAAGGGGCTGATATTAATAAGAGTTTTGGAGCACCATCTTCTCTCCCTATCGTTTTTGGGGGAAGGACCGCTCCGCTCTTCTAATTTTCCACCAAGGGCCATCTGGTGTTGTAGTGTGAGGCTGAACGTACCCCACTTCAGCCAGCCAAACTCAAAAAAGAAAAACAAAGGGGCTGATATTAATAAGAGTTTTGGAGCACCATCTTCTCTCCCTATCGTTTTTGGGGGAAGGACCGCTCCGCTCTTCTAATTTTCCATCAAGGGCCATCTGGTGTTGTAGTGTGAGGCTGAACGTACCCCACTTCAGCCAGCCAAACTAAAGAAAAAAAATCAATGGCGCTAATAATAGCAAGAGTTCTGGACCACCATCCTCGTTGATCTCTGCAACGCATTTTGGAGCAAATCTACAGTAGGGTCTTTGCCGTATCTTGGAATTCTTTTTTCTAGTATAGACTTGCGCTTCCCCAAATCACCGACAGGTGATCTTTCGAAAGGTCCTTGGATTGACTCTTGCTTTGGAGCGGTTGCGCACCTGACAACGTCCAGTGAAGCTGAAAATGCTGAAAATGTATGAAAACAGTAAAAACCAAATGCGTTTAATACTTTCGCTTCCCTGAAAAACATAACGATAAGAATACTGAAAAGAAAGTCTCCGGCTTGTTTTTAAGTATTTCGAAAGAACCACGACGTCGGGCTTTCCCCCGTTTTCCTCTCCACCTGCTGATCGCAGAGCCTCGCCTCTTTCTTTCCTTTTTCCTTTCTTTGAAAATTTCCGCTCCGAGTGTCGTCTTCTTTTATTTTCTTCCGTCGGAGTAGCGGCGGCCGGCGGCGCAATTAAGTATTTCATCGTTTCAGCGCCGAAGCCAAAATCGCGCGAAGTTTCCGCGGGGGGTGGTTGCGGTGGTGGAAAGGCCGCGATGACGACGACGACGACGACGCGGGGCCGTAATCTCGCCGCCGCCGCCGCCGCTCCACGGTCGCCGGGCTTTTCCTCCCGGCAGGCGGAGAAATAAAACCGTGTCGTAAACACGGCCTAATAATATGCAAATAAAGACGCGGTGGCAGTGGGCGGGGGAGGGGAGGGGGGGGGGTCTTAAGCAGCTTTTAAGCGGCTTATGCCTATCAGCTTATTTACGTCGAGCTTCTGCATGTATCGCAAGTTTTATTGACTGCGATTGACAGAACTTAATATTGTGGCGGTTTTTGGCGGGGGACGCGGGGGCGGGGGTGCTTCCCTCGTTCTCCTCGAGGAAGCACCCCGCACCCCACCGCCACCCCCGAGGCGTTGACGTGTTTATTTTCAATTACCCAGAGCACATCACTGTGGAATCAGAAAGGGCAAGCGAAATGCGCTGATAATAAATTATTATTATTATTATTATACAACAGGCGAAAGAATCATTTTCCAAAGCCACATACGTATTAAGCAAGGGTGATTTTTTTTTAATATACTAAGCATTCGTTTATATTCCGATTGGCTAATGCTGATGTCATGAAACCTCGTTTATACAAAAAAAAAATCCTGAATGGCTAATGCCGACGTCATGAATTGGGAAATCGTCTTCGTTCGGGTCGAAATTTTATCTGAAGCCGCCGAGCGTCGTTGACAACAAGTCTGGAACTTTGCGCTGTCTTTTTTTATTCAGGAACTTAATAATATCAGCCGTTTGGTCAAGCGCAAGGTTCTTTCAACTGCCTTTTCCCGTCGACTTAAATCTTCTAGCGTTCTATGACTCACCAATTTGGGGCCTGGATCACGTGTGCGTAGAGGGTGTGGCCATCCGTGACCTCGACCTGCATACGAACCGAAGCAACCGAGCAAGCGAAATGCGATAAGTTGCTATAAAACAGGAGAGAAAATTATTTTCGAAAGCCATCGGCAACTGTGACCTTTTGCAGAAAAGCACAAAAAATTATCCTGATTGGCTAATGCTGATGTCATGAAAGCAATGAAAACTTGTCGCCTAGCTTAAACACAAGCAGGTATACTTAAACAGGAATGAAATCCTTGCAAATTAATTCTTGTCGGAGTTCTTCCTGGTCTGAGGTGAAGCAATAATAATTATTTATAACGTACAGCTGTTCCCGAGTCCGACCGAAGCGACGTGCTGCGAACAGCGGACGCCGGCCTGTGATTTTACAAGCCACCCACATAGATATCCTTATTACGTCCAACGAGCTCCGTAATTTACATCGTTTGTCAAACCTAACCGTGATATAATAATGCGGCATCACGCGAACTTGTGTTTAGGGCGGCTGACCGCCCCGGTATTTTATTTTCGTGGCGAATCGGAACGCCGCGCCACGGACGGCTCCGTCAAAACCAGAAGGGTCTCCGGACTCCGGAAAAGTTTAAGCCCAGGTCAGAATAATCGTAATTCTTTTTTGCGCGGGTTTCCAAACGCACCCCCTTTTTTGGCTTCGCCTATTTATTATATTAAATAAATAAGATTCTTCAACTTTACCGGCGTATGTTTTCTACAAGAATGTAAGTTGGTAATTAGACGGAAATATGTTCAATTAGTATCAATTTTCAAGTTCTCGTCGTGTTTTTCAATTAAAACCGGTTATTCGCCTCGGTTCGTGTGTTACTAGTTTATTTTATGCAAATTACAAGATGTTTCCTTTTGTAAAAACACGCGGACGGGGGGTCGGAAACCACCCACTGTTCATCCCCTCTCGTCTCCAATTCTTTTAAACAAACCGTACAAAGTTGAATGTCGATTTTCCTTGTTAGTAGCGTCCTGGTTTTGGGATGGAAAACCAAAAATCGATTTCCCAACGTATTTCCCGCGGTTGCTCGAATGGCGTCTTACTTGTATTTTCAGAATTGTGGAAAATGCTTTGTCTTTTCCTCTCGATCTGCTTTTCGTCTCCTTGGACTTCCAATGAAAAGGAAATTTTACTTGCGCGAGAATATCTCAAAATAAAAATGCCCAATTTCTTTATATTTGACAATATGTTAAGAAAACGTAAAATTTAGTTTACAATACAATTTAGAAAAATTTTAATGCAAAAATATACTAAACAAAAACGTGAAATTCAGTTTACAAGTTAGAAAAATTTTAGTATAAAAATATCTTAAGAGCCAATTTTAGCTAACTAATTAATCAAGGTCAAATAGGTGGGATCTTTTGCCTACTACTTCCAAATGCCTCACGGGTGTGGTACTGAAATTTAGTTCCAAAAAAAGAATAATTTTAATATGAACATGAAGACCGAAAGAAATTTTGAAATATAAACTAAAATTTTTAGTCAACCAAATAATTAAAGATAACAAAATAAATAAATACCAATGGAATTATGGCGTTAAATAAAAAAAAAAGAATTGTTTGGTGAGAAAGGCGAATAATCAGTAGATAATACAAAAAAGTTTGTGTTAGGAAGACAGCTTTTCTTCATACGCAAAATATTCTTTATTTTTCAACTCGCCAACACTGACTTTCTTGAAAGACAGAATTTAAATTAAATTATTAAAACAGAAACAATTCGGTTAGGATTAACTTGATTACAAAAACGAAAAATTGGTGAATCTTCATTCGCAAAATTAATTTCAAACTGAAGAAATTGCTGACTAAAATAAAAATAAAATAAAAAATCTTCTAATGAGGAACTCAACGCGTATTTAGGTCAAGAAGCTGCGACTTGAATAACTGGGAAGATTCATTCCTCGTACGGCCCCGCTCTACTTAAGCACTTTTGCCTTCCCGATTGTTACGTAAGCGGGGAATATCGGATGTTGCATTTGCATGCAAAAACATCCTTAATTGAGTGCATAAATTAAGGGTAACATCGCAGTTTCCGCACTGCAATCGATCTCATCGTTCCTTCCCTGTAAGGAGTCGTCGTGCAGCGTAAAAAAATCGAAGAAATGCTTGCTGCCTCTGCTACTTGATCCTGACCTCGTACGCCTTTATTATTAATTCCGATATTATTTAATGGCGACATAACTTTTATAAAAAAAAAAAAAAAAAACATTGCATCACTGCACTATACTGAATATTCGAGTCCTTACGCCATATTGAGTTACACAACAAATTTATTTTCTTTTTTTTTCTTAAACGAAATACCTTATTTACATATTACGTTATCGAATAGAGTAAATAGAGTCTTGGGAGAATGATAAAATTACATACTGGGTTATTTTAAATGGGCGTGTTGTAAATGTGCAGAAGGAGGTGAGGGGCGGAAAGAAGGTGACAAGTTAAAAGAAGAAGGGAAGTCTCTTCCTGTACTCCGAGATAACAACCAATGGAAAACCAAGTGGCAACTTTTCACGCCCTTTTGTCTCAAATTATTCTATTTTAGCGGTCCGTATAAAACTGAACCAACCTCGATTTTCTTTGTTAGTAGCGCCTGGTTTTCGGAAAAGAAAGCCCAGAAATCGATTTCTACTTCGTTTTCCACGGACTGCTGCTTGAATGTCGCCGTCAACAGTTGGTAATTCCTAATCCTTATCTCTTTCTCAATTTGGTAGGCAATCGTTCTTCCGTATTACAACAATTTTTAAATAATAATTTATTATATTCAAAATGTAAAAGCAAATTTTGTACATCAACCGATAAATGTGAACAGCTGTAAGGGCGGGGGATTAAATGATATCAGAATTATCACCGTACAGGGGTTGTTGTTACGAATTCGGGGGTTTACAAATTATAGTCGTTGAATTTTAGAACACCTTAATTACAAACTGTCGCTTTGCACAATTAAAAACACAATAGTAATGAGCTGCAACACTTGTCTATCAAATAACACTTTTACAGAATGCTCTTTCTACTATTCGAGTTATGAATAGTTCGCTTGCCAGCTTAGAACTGACTCAACAGACGACTTAGCAGGTGACGTGATGATATGTCGATGTTCTTTTTAAAAAACTCTAAGTTTCCCAAATCGATGCACTTGCATTGCATCAGATTATTAATGTATATCACCGATGCAAACTACAGGTACTCGTTTCAACTTGTACTTTTTAAAATTTGCTTTCAAAGTAAAAAAAAAATTGAGGCTACGGAAATTTTGTAGTGTACGATCTTAGGTTCTTACACACCTAATTATTACTAGTACAGGGAGGTTTATAATTTTATTACATTTGATTAAATATAACATAAAATTGAAACTAGAATACGAAAGAGAGAAGGGAAGATCACAAAAAAAAATCAGTAAGTCACTTTTATAACCTTCTTAGATGCTAAATTCTAAGCAAAAACGATCTTATTTTATTGAAACTCACTCTCGCCGTTGGTCGTGGTTGCTTCTTAGGTACACTCACTCTACAGGCCGAATCATTTAAAAGGCCGCCGCCCTGTACCAAAAGTAATGGCTAATTACATCTTTGCAAAAACAAAATCGGCCTTTGTTTTTAACCTTACTTTTGAACAGATTTTAAAATGAGTCGCGCAGTAAATTCAAGAGTAGGAAAATTGACTGATGGAAGAAAAATTTTGAATTTGGAAGAGCTTCCCGACGAGGAAAATTAGGGGGGCGGATGTCTAGCAGACAAAATCACGTTCGGAACTGCCACGAGCTTCCTTCTCTTGTGGTGTTTATTATATGATCGAGGGTGACGTGGGGAGCTTCCGGATTTCCCGGAATTCGCTCGCACTGGAAACCTGTTCTTTTTTTATGTAGTATGAACTCATTTATTTTAGACTCTTATTTCTGATTGTTAAAAAAAAACATTTGCTTTCTTAAAATAAACTTTTCGAGAGCGTGTTTTGGTCTTGTTAAGTACGCGACGGGCGACGCCGACGCCTTTCGTAATGTAATAATAACGTTAGCCGAGTGGCTAAAAAAATCCACGTGACTGATAAATAGTGTAGGGGGTGGATTCGAAAAATAATGGGTGGTGGTGGTAGCTTTATTGCTTTTTTCCCTACTAGACTATTGATTTATGTCAGTATGGTATAATAAATTTGTTTGAACATTTATCTTCGCCGATGACGTTCCAACCACCTCGATCCCCCCACCCCCTCCACCTCGGAATCGCCGTGATTAAATTATCGCACGCAAAGAAATGTCGACGCGCGCTCGCGGTAATCCGTCCTTCGAAAATCCGTACGTCTCTCCTTGGCTTTTCCTCCTCGTCGTCATCATCTCGCGCAACAAAACTAATTCGTTAACCGAGACCGCGGGATCCCCCCGTAATAAAGACCTCCCCCTCCCCCTCCTCCTCCTCCTCCTCCTTCGATATTTCGGGTTGCGCGAAAATGAATTAATTAAACGGGAGCGCGCGCGCGCGCGCTCCTCAAAACTTCTGATTACGTTAAGGACGGAGGCGCTCCGCGACGGTAAACAATTGCTCGCGAAATTACACGGTCCATGTCGCGACGTCGGCGGTGGCGTCGGCGTCGTCGACAAGGGCACACCCTGACACCCCCCCGAAAATAATTCAGGGGGTTGCGCGCCGCGCCGTGCCACTGCAGTTTTAACGTCTCTCCCCCTTCGCTGTTCACATATTCCGGTTCGGCCGTTTGACGGGCGCGGGGGCGGGGGGGGGGAACCCTTTAAATCGCAGGACGGGCCGGCCAAAAATGCGATGAATTAATAAGGCCCCTCGCGTGGACTTCCGGTGCGGTCGTTCGAGGCCGTAATTAATCCCAGACACGCATCGCAGGATGCGTGGGATCCTGCCCGCCGCGCCGCCTGGCAGCAAACGAGGCAGGCAGCAGCACGTCTTGAATGTTTCATGACCGCCGCCGTCGTTTTATTTTGGTACCGGCGCGGCGTTACGCACGTCTACGCGAAACAAAAAAATAACGCTGGGAGGGAGGGGGGGGGGAAATGTTGACGATCTCTCTCTCCTCCCAACAGAAACGAAGCGGCGCATTTTGAAATTATTCAAACATCTATCTTTAGTAATTAAATTAGGTAGTTAAATGACGCAGGAAAGCGCAGCGAAAAAAAATTGTGCCGGCCGGCCTTCTCCGTTGCGTAGCGCTTCGCCCAAGTGTGCGCTTGACTTAATGGTTTTAACACTTTTTCCTTTCCTTTTTTTTTTCACTTCACTTTTTTGAAAACATTTTCCTTCATTTTTTTGAAAACATTCTCCTTCACTTTTTCCAAACGTTCTCCTTCACTTTTTCCAAACGTTCTCCTTCACTTTTTTCAAGTCCTTAGCTAGCGCGAGCCCCCAAAGGCGAGCGGCCCAAATACCGCGCAGCGCTTTCTTCGACTTCCACGAGTTCTCGAAACTTAAAATTAAAAAAAAATAGAGAATAAAATTCATGGTGGAAAAGAATTTTGATAAACCAAATCTTATGTATTATAAACGAAGGTAAGAATTTTCTAGGGACGTCTTCCTTCCTTACAGGTACATCAACGGCTCCGCCTCGACGCCGCCGTACATATTTTCCCTTTCAACCCCGTCCCTCCAGGCATTCCGCAAGAACTTGCATCTCACCCGGATTACAAATTCAATCGTCCTCGACGCACTTATCCGCTCATTTCAATCGGAGGGGGAGGGTTCACCTGGCTGCCAAATTCGTATATAATCGCATCGACGCAACTGGCGCCGGTTCGTTCTTCCGGCGGGCGAATTATTTTCGGCGAAAATTTTATGCGGTTTTCACACGTGTGTGCGTGTGATCCGAGCGTCCGTCGTCATTCTTACGACAACATTTACGTGGGCTTTCAAGAAGCGCGGCGTGGTCGTTACGAACGCGAATTTTGGCCCCGGACTGGTCGCTCTTAATGGCCACGTTGACTTACTTTCGTGCGGAATTACCAAGAAAGGGGGATAAAGAGGAGGCAGAACTGCCGTTCGGTGAATTCCGTTATATTTATCGCCGCACCTGAAGAAACTCGCGTGCGATGAATGCAAAATAATGGTTTTTTTTTGGCTGTTCAGGATCCTTTGTGTTCCTTCCCCTCCCACTAAGACAAGATCCGCGGAAGGTGGAAGCTTGAAGCAAGTCAACGTGTGATGCCACCCCTTTCCTTTCCTGACCGACGTCATTAGACAGCCCTTACTACTTCGCGTCAACAGCAAGGTATCATCTATCGTCCTCCTTTAAGGTTAATGGATGCATTTGAAAAGCGTTGATCCATGTGGAAATTGTAATAGTGAACGAACGACTCTAGTGTGGGGGCCTCATTGGAGGTGCAGTTGGAATTGCAACTGGTGCTTCTAAGTCCTCATGGAAGTGAACCCAACGTGAAGCGGATAAGGTATAAGACCTTCAGGATTATTGAAACCATGGTTGGCGAGGAAGATTCCGGTTTGTTCCGCACATTTAGACAATTTTACCAAGATGTGAATCCTTGTTCGAGTGATTCGGTTCAACCTACACCACCGTTGAATATGTTGAGTCCTTTCTCTCTCTTGCTACAAACTGTTTTTTTTTTTGTATATAAACTGCATGCTCATGCAACTACATACGCGGATTTGCTAAAATCAAAAGGCAGTGTCAGTGCACCTATAGATTAGCTGAGAAGAAGTTGTCATTGGAGAAGACCTGATTATGCTAAGAGAGAGCAGGATGTCATCCACCAACAAAGACAGAACATCCAGCCACGTAGTTCTGCTTATTTCGAAAAACAAATGGAAAGAAACCGGCCGGTAGAGTTGAAAGGTGGTTTGAAGAGATGCTAACTGAGCGCGCCACAGTTCTTTCTTAACTATTACTATAGCCTGTCCTATATAGGATGTCATATTGTCTCGAGAAAAATGCCTTCATCATGTCGTGATGAAGCCTCCGGTGTTATAGGGGAGTAGGTAGAGCGTTAAACAATCGGATACAAAAATGTGTATACCACTTTATTAATATAGTAAAGTCGGGGGTCGGGGTTTGCCAGTCCGGGGGTTTCCTTTAGTCCTCGTCGCAGGCAGGGTAGTCTTCTCGGGGTGAACCCGTCACGAAAAGGCCTTCACCACGTCGCGATGAAGCCTCTCCGGGGTTATAGGGCGTGGGTAGATCTTTAAACAATCTGATACAAAAATATGTACACCACTTTATTATTATAGTAAAGTCGGGGGTCGGGGTTTGCCAGTCCGGGGGTTTCCTTTAGTCCCCGTCGCAGGCAGGGTAGTCTTCTCGGGGTGGACCTGTCACGAAAAGGTCTTCACCACCTCGCGATGAAGCCTCTCCGGGGTTATAGGGCGTAGGTAGATCTTTAAACAATCTGATACAAAAATATGTACACCACTTTATTATTATAGTAAAGTCGGGGGTCGGGGTTTGCCAGTCCGGAGGTTTCCTTTAGTCCTCGTCGCAGACAGGGTAGTCTTCTCGGGGTGGATCTGTCACGAAAAGGTCTTCACCACGTCGCGATGAAGCCTCTCCGGGGTTGTAGGGCGTGGGTAGAGCGTTAAACAATCTGATACAAAAATATGTACACCACTTTATTATTATAGTAAAGTCGGGGGTCGGGGTTTGCCAGTCCAGGGGTTTCCTTTAGTCCTCGTCGCAGGCAGGGTAGTCTTCTCGGGGTGGACCGGTCACGAAAAGGCCTTCACCACGTCGCGATGAAGCCTCTCCGGGGTTATAGGGCGTAGGTAGATCTTTAAACAATCTGATACAAAAATATGTATACCACTTTATTATTATAGTAATGTCGGGGGTCGGGGTTTGCCAGTCCGGGGGTTTCCTTTAGTCCTCGTCGCAGACAGGGTAGTCGTCTCGGGGTGGACCTGTCACGAAAAGGTCTTCACCACGTCGCGATGAAGCCTCTCCGGGGTTATAGGGCGTGGGTAGAGCGTTAAACAATCTGATACAAAAATATGTATACCACTTTATTATTATAGTAAAGTCGGGGGTCGGGGTTTGCCGGTCCGGGGTTTCCTTTAGTCCTCGTCGCAGGCAGGGTAGTCTTTTCAGGGTGGACCTGTCACGAAAAGGTCTTCACCACGTCGCGATGAAGCCTCTCCGGGGTTATAGGGCGTAGGTAGATCTTTAAACAATCTGAAACAAAAATATGTATACCACTTTATTATTATAGTAAAGTCAGGGGTCGGGGTTTGCCAGTCCGGAGGTTTCCTTTAGTCCTCGTCGCAGGCAGGGTAGTCTTCTCGGGGTGGACCTGTCACGAAAAGGTCTTCACCACGTCACGATGAAGTCTCTCCGGGATTATAGGGCGTAGGTAGAGCTTTAAACAATCTGATACACAAATATTTATTGTTTGGAATTAATTCAGTAACTAGTCGGGGGTTGGGGTTTGCTAATCCGGGGGTTTCCTTTAGTCCTTGTCGCAAATCGTAGCGGACGTCTTGCCTCAGGTTGAGCGACGTGTTCGCGGGGGCTTCGTTGTGTATCCTCAGTAGACGCGTTGCGAATCCATCCGAAGGTGGATGCTTGGGGTTGCAGAGATATCGTCCAGGTTCGTAGCGACGGCGTAGATCTTTCAATGCAGGGGGGTGCAGGCGACAAGGATTTCGTACGTTACTCGATGGAAGTTGACGTGAATCATTTTACCGATTGAATTCCGAGGTTCTCCGCCCAGTTGTACTTGCAAACATACACAAAATTTGCCGATGCCTGCACGCTTAACGAGTCCCGCTGTAGTTTTGAAACGAAAACGATCACTGTGTGCGTTGATCGCAGCAACAATCCGACCTCATTTCCCAGTTCGTGCGAAGTCTTTCCCGACTTTGAGATTTCGTAAGCGGAATGCATTCACCCATAAATTTTAAGGGTTCTAAATGGTATTTTTTATAACTGTTTTATTTCCCCAAAAAGACAAGCGAGACAATATTCTAATATGAAATCCGTAATATTCCGTAAGAAATTTTGAGGACTGCAGTAATTCTAAAAATAATTTACGGTAATTGTACAGTTCCAGGGCGAATTATTCCGATGACAAATTTATATCCTCGCGTCAAAACCGGTGGCGCGCAGTCAGACAGGAGGAGATCGCGTGACAGGCCCGGGTTCGATTCCGGACCATCAAAAAGTTGAAGGGCACAATTACCAGGGGGGTTTTCCCCAACTTGATGGATGTCTCTTTTTTTTCTTGCTTTCGGCTGAGCCCGGGCGGGTCTTGCGTTCTCCGAGAACGGGAGACGCGCGCTGTTTACAACACGCCAAATAAAAATAAATTCTCCGGAATACATTGCAAATTCTGGCGGAAATATTCTCCGCCCGTTCGTCCGTAGCCGGGAATGCAAATGGGACGGGAGGCGAGGCCCGAGGGCGGCGCGGCGGTAATACCCCAGAAAAAAAAAAAGAGAAAACTTCGATCGTTATCGGACTATAAAAAAAGTATCCCGGTAATCCGGAAACGGCAATCGATGGGGCGGCGCGGGCGTCGCGTTGCGAAATAAAGCCCGGTCCTCGGCGACGCTTTCTCCAAAGTGTAACAACACCGATAAAAAAGTAATAAAACTCAATAAATAACGAATATTAGTAACGTTACGGCCGTTTCTGGCCTGTCGATACGCAGAGGCCGGGGAAGGTTAGGTCGATCTGGCCAGCGGAACACGTAGGCCGGCGGGCACATTGTTGATGGAATGCCGGTGCGTGTTCACCGCTCTCACCCAACCCTCCTCGATCAATTCCCACACACCCCCCCACCCCCACGCTCTGATCCCGTTTTCATCCCTTGTTCCTTCCGCCTTGCGATCCTCGAACTGCAATCGGTCTTGTTAGTACCGATGACAGATAAGATCGTCGGGCGGCCTCGATCCAACTTACATTATCGTTCATCATCAGATCAGTGCTGTTCGTCTACGAATGAAAGTAAATAATAACCATCTTCCTAAACATTATTGATTACCGGTACTTAACCCAGGCACACAATCAATGCTAGAGAAGATACGTCTGCAATCAAACAATTTAAATTATACGTTCTTGATAAAAAATAATTCACAAAAACTCAGCTCAGTTAACATAACGTGGAAACTAGAAAGTGAAAAAGAGAGAGGAGACTCAAAAATTAACCCAAAATTGAAAGTAGAACGTTAAAGAGAGAAGGGAAGAACGACTCTTACACTTTTTAAAGGCTTTGCTAGATGCGTTGGATTTTAAGCAACAAAGATTATATTTTATTCAAACCTTCACCTCGCTGCCGATCGTGGTCGGGTACACTATACTTATTTAAATTAAAACAATGCCAGAATTTTTTTTTTTGACAGAAATTCTCGACGAGGAAAATTCTCGACGCGTCGTCAAGCAGACCAAGTCACATTCGGAACTGCGCATGAAATATTCGTCCCAGTACTCTTTACGGCGGAAGTAGTTTTCGCAATCGGCAAAATAATAATTGCAGTTTCACCGTGAAATGAAGAAGAGATGTGGAATTTTTAATGATTCGAAGCTGGACGCGGACGGAAAATTAATAAATAACGCAGCGGGTATAAAATTTCCGGTTTCATACAAACGGACTATTATTATTAACCCGCGTGTGTGCGCGCTTACGTAAAATACGGCCGGGTAAAGTTTTCATCATAGGATTTTACGTAATTTCCCAGCGCGCTAATTAATCTTATTAATCCGGGGGAGCAGCGGCGGCGCGCTCGTCGGGCCGTGCAGGTGTCGAAGCTGCAAAAATCCGCGGCGGAAAGCGCGAGACATCCTTCTTCTTCTTCTTCTTCTTCTACTTCTTCTTATTCGCCTCGTCCTCGTCCTCGTCGTTTCGCGTGTTTTATCTCGTCGGGTTTAGCGTGGCGTGGAAGGAAAGTGTGCAACCGAGCCCGTCATTAAACTAGTTAGAGGAGGAGAGGAAGGGCGGAGAGAGAGAAGGAGCGCATTGGCGGTCTGTTGCTGGCAGATGTGTCGTCGCCGACTCCGATGCGCGCCAGCAAAGGAAATAATACACGTGCCGGGCGGCTTCACTGGAAGAAGCGAGACGGAATGATCGGAGTCACGGGTTGCCGGATCAAGAGTTCCCTTTTATTAACGAATCGCGAGTACGTAGATCTGTTATTAGAAAAAAAAAAAAAAAAACGCATATATTAATTGGCGCAGTTGAATTATATGCACTCCGGGGCCTAAAACTGTTTAAAACGTCGCCCTTTTAATAAAGAAAGTCGAATAGATGTGCTTACATCCGCACCCCCTTAATCCGGGCGAGGTAAGTCGCAAAGCAACGCAAAGAGTGCGCGATGCATGATTTTACTGAACGTCGAGGTAAGCTGACATTAACGTGACGTCTGTCAATGTCAGAGTATTCTGTCATTTCACATATTTGACAGTTGACAGCCAAAATCTGCGTTACACTTTAGACGACGAATTGTAAAAACGCGTGAGACTTACGTTACGTTTTAAAGTGCGGATGATAAAAGCTTTTTACTAAGTTTCGATCGAAGTTGGCAGGAAAAACCGTTGGTTTTCTGTTTTCAGTTGGCAGCTCTGATCGTCGCGGTCACGTCTTTACTTTGTCGCAAAAATTTAGTTCCCGATTAAAGGATTTAATCGAAATAAAGTTCTTAGGTTTTTTTTTTCAAAGTTTTTCAAAGTTTCGGTCGAAGTTGACAGGAAAACCGCTGTTTTCCTGTTTTCAGTTGGCAGCTTTGATCGTCGGCGATCACGCGTTCACTTTGTCACAAAAATTTAGTTTCCGACTGAAGGATTTAATTGAAATAACGTTGTTAGACCTTTTTTTTCAAAGTTTTTCAAAGTTTCGGTCGAAGTTGGCAGGAAAAACAGCTGTTTTTCTGTTTTCAGTTGGCAGCTCTGGTCATCGCGGTCACGTCTTTGGTTTCTCGCAAAAAATTAGCTCCCGACTAAAGGATTTAATCGAAATAACGTTCCTAGGTCTTTTTTTCGAAGTTTTTCAAAGCTTCTCGCAAAGTTTCGATCGAAGTTGGCAGGAAAACCGCCGTTTTCCTGTTTTCAGTTGGCAGCTTTGATCGTCGCCCATCACACGTTTACTTTGTCGCAAAAATTTAGTTTCCGACTAAAGGATTTAATCGAAATAACGTTGTTAGGTCTTTTCTTCAAAGTTTTTGAAAGTTTTGGTCGAAGTTGGCAGGAAAAACAGCTGTTTTTCTGCTTTCAGTTGGCAGATCTGATCGTCGCTGTCACGTCTTTATTTCGTCGCAAAAATTTAGTTCCCGACTAAAAGGATTTAATCGAAATAACGTTCCTAGGTCTTTTTTTCAAAGTTTTTCAAAGCTTCTCCCAAAGTTTCAATCGAAGTTGGCAGGAAAACCAGCCGTTTTCCTGTTTTCAGTTGGCAGCTTTGATCGTCGCCGATCACGCGTTCCCTTTGTCGCAAAAATTTAGTTTCCGACTAAAGGATTTAATCGAAATAACATTGTTAGGTCTTTTTTTCAAAGTTTTTGAAAGTTTTGATCGAAGTTTGCAGGAAAACCAGCTGTTTTTCTGTTTTCAGTTGGCAGCTCTGATCGTCGTGGTCGCGTCTTTGGTTTCTCGCAAAAAATTAGCTCCCGACTAAAGGATTTAATCGAAATAACGTTCCTAGGTCTTTTTTTTCGAAGTTTTTCAAAGCTTCTCCCAAAGTTTCGATCGAAGTTGGCAGGAAAACCGTCGTTTTCCTGTTTTCAGTTGGCAGCTTTGATCGTCGCCCATCACGCGTTTACTTTGTCGCAAAAATTTAGTTCCCGACAAAAGGATTTAATTCGACATAACGTTGTTAGGTCTTTCGGTTTCCTTCTTTTTCCTCATTTCTTCCCCGACCATTCTCCCTTCCAAATGGGAAATACCCCGAGAGTTGGCAACGCTGGATACTAGGTTCTTTGGCTTCTTGGCAACGCCGTACATCGTGACAATCACGTGAAAATGTGGCGGTGACGTACGTAACTGGATTTTGACGGGGAATGTCGTGTTGAATGATCAGATCTTAAGATTATTCCGGATTAGGCGACGTTGCCACGTTTTCTCTTTATCTCAATCTCAAGTTCACCTGCCGACTATTCGACATCCCAGATACAAATTGAAAGATTTCTGAAAGTTGAGAATTGACATCGTTGATCTAGTTCAGAGGTTCCCAACCTTTTTTTAATCATCCCCCCCTTACGAGAAAATAACAATTTCCATCGCCCCCCCCCCCCCGCCCTCTCTCCCCCTTTCAAATGTAAGTCATACTTCTGAGCCATTAAACCAAAATCTTGTTAAATTGCAGCCTGTGGTTCCATTTGACCTTATTTCATGTTTTCTTCTTTTTCATTAAATGATAAACTAATCCGATCGTCTTTTGTCTTTACTTGACTTGCTTTTATATTCGCTTTAAAAGTTTTGGTTTTTTGTTTTGTTTTTCTTTAATACTCCTTAGTCTACTTTATTTAATTCATTTTTTTTAATTTATTCAATTGAAATTGTTTTTCTTTTTTCATTTGATTCGATTTCAACTGAGTTGTAGATTCGTCATCTTTTGTTCTCGTTTTTCCTTTCGTTTAATTTTATTTAACGCGATTTTATTTTATTGTTTTAACTGTCAGGCGATCGTCTTTTGTTTTGTTTTATTTTCTTTTACTAGTTTGGAGTTGATTTAATTTCACTAGTTTGGAGTTTATTTTGTTTTGGATTTAATTCCGTCGATTGATTGCCGATTTCTCTCTTTCTCTCTCTCTCTCTCTCTCTCTCTGTTATTCGATTTGACTTTATTTTACTTGTTTATTTTTTTAATGTGCTTATTAATGTTGACCTTTTTTTCTTTAATATTTTGCAGATTGAACTTTTGCTTGCGTTCGTCCTTTTTTTACATCGATTTGACTTACTTAGTAGTTTTGCGCATTTTTTTTTACTTTCGTTCTCATCACATCCACGATCGTCTTTTGTTGTTTTGTGTTCTGTTACGAGATTTTCCGACGACTTTCGGATTGGTCGATTTTAAATTTGTTACACAGCGCGCGCGTAAAGTCCACGAGTAAAGGTCGCCCTAAAAAACAAGATCGCAGTACAAGCTGACGTAAGGAAGGCCGATCGCATGAAGTGTCAAACGTGAACGCAATTTAATCTTTCCGTCGAAAAAAAAAACCCACAAAAAATTGTAATTCGCAAAAACTGAGACGTCGCCGTCGGAATTTATGATTGTCTTAGGCCCGATCTTACCACCTCCAAATAAAGATAACCATAGGTTAAAATAATTGGAAACCTTTGTGCTGATAATAGTTTCCTAGGATATTAACCGACGGTTAAATTTATCCGGAGGTGGTAAGATCGGACCTAAAAGACGTAAAATTCAAGGTCGCCCTAAAAACAAAAATCACAGTACAAGCTGACGTAAGGAAGACCGATCGCATGAAATGTCAAACGTGAACGCAATTTAATCTCTTCGTCGAAATAACAAACGCACAAAAAATTGTAATCAGCCGGAACGATGTACCGCAAAAACAGAGACGTCGTCGCCGGAATTTATGATCATCTAGGAGACGTAAAATTCAAGGTCGCCCTAAAAACAAAAATCACCGTCGCAAATCGCCTTGCAGTAAACCCCCAGCTTGACATCTTTAATCTAATTTGACATGATGACCAACTTACTAACTTGAAATCACGATCAACTGCGATTTGACATTATAGGGAATAAATACCTATAAAAAATAAAAAAAGTTTTGAAAATATTTGGGGCAAGTGTTGCCAATGGAGTTGGGATGAACAAGTAAGTAGATTTGAGATCAGATTTGTGGGAAATTCGGAATAACTCCTCGGGCTGGTGGAGCCCACCACCGTACATGCTAATTTACCGGCCGCGATAGAAACAAAAAAAAAATAGGAAAAAAAGAGGAGAGCGCAACGTTCAAATGATAGTATCCCGTAATTATTGCTACGAGCTGAATTAATTCGCTAATAAATGCAGTTCGCCGGAGCGGATGCGAACAAAACAAAGTTTAAATAACCGTTCGGAAAGTCGGACGGGCGGGTGGGCGGGCGGACGGGCGGCCCTCGTCGCGCGGGCGAAATTATACGCGCCGATCCGCGATAATCTGCTCTCCGGTATTCCGAAGGTGAACTCGGCGGCGAAATGAATTTCTTTGCGTGCCGCTGCCGACAGCCGCACCGGCGGTGGGCCCGCGTCCGTCCGTCCGTCCGCCCGGCCCGCCGCCCGCTTTGCCTCACACGCCCCCCGTCCGCCCTCCCGCGCTCGCCTAACCCGGACATCAATTAGGAGGTCGCAGGCGCGCCTGTCGCTTGCTCGCTCGCTCGCTCGCTCGCTCTTTCGCCCCGTTGAGTTTTCGTCGGTTGGTACCGCCGCCGAACGTTTCGGATGACCTACCACACAACGCCTGCTCATAATGCGATTGGATTTATATTGAAATAGTATCAGGTGATCGACGAAAATTTATACGATGTTTACTTTTTTATGAAGATAAATTTCCGGAGAATTTTTTTTATCATCGAACAGGACCGGAATAAATACGAACTGCCCGCCACGTTATACATAAGGAATATTTTTACAAAATCTGCAACAAAACATATATTAACAAAACTCAAAGAAACAATTCCATGTTGTAGATTAGATCGTCACCCTAAAACGATGAGGTACACAAAAACTGAAAATAGAAACAATAAGAATCTACGCGAAAAAGAGAGCATCAATCACAAACATGCCTGCCCTTAACAACATGAGGGACAAGGCTGAGACAAACCGGATGAGTTTCAGTCCTCCATATGCCACATCAAAACCGACAGCAAGTCGTATAGTCGACGTTCTTCAAAACATTAAATAAAATTACATGATTACCACGAAAATGGAAGGCAAAGCCCCCTCGGACAACATCACCAGGCGCCGGGGGCACCACAACTGCCGTGCTCCAGTCACGTCGAAAATTAACAAAGCCAAAACTGGCCTTACCTCTAATCATATAATAAAAAGAGAGCATCAATCACAAACATGCCTGCCCTTAACAACATGAGGGATAAGGCTGAGACAAACCGGATGAGTTTCAGTCCTCCATATGCCACATCAAAACCGACAGCAAGTCGTATAGTCGACGTTCTTCAAAACATTAAATAAAATTACATGATTACCGCGAAAATGGAGGGCAAAGTCCCCTCGAACAACATCATCAGACGCCGGGGGCACCACAACTGCCATGCTCCAAGCACGTCGAAATTAACAAAGCCAAAACTGGCCTTACCTCTAATCACTGTTGCCAGGTCAAATAGCAAAACTTTATAAATTACGAGGATTACCGCACATTTATCACCTTGATTACTTATAACGTAAAATTAATTAAAAAAAAAAATCGTCAAGTGCATTAAACACGGCCATTTATGACTTTAATTCCCCGCCTTGAATATGTCAGTTCTGTTCCCTCTCTCTACCAAAATATCAGCTTGATGAATGCAAAGAAAATAGAGAAAAACAAAAAAAGAATGAATTTTTTAATGAACAGATAAAATAGCGATATCTTACGATCGCTTTTTGACCTGACATTGCAGGCAGGGCTGAAACAGCTGTACAGAGGCTGTTCGAGGTTTTCACTGCAATCAAAAACGATTTGCACAAATTCTTTTTAAGAATTTTTTAATGTTCAGTACGCATAGATGAATTAATGATGTCGTCGTTGTGTCGCTATTAAATAAAAAGTCGTTACAAATAGCGACTTATAGCTACACCTGACAACACTGCCTCTAATGTACGAAGAAAGGGTTTGCACGAGTCGAAAACTTCGCGACCTCAGCAAGAGCCAACAGGATACAAGCTGACGTAAGGAAGTCCAATCGCATGAAATGTCAAATGTGAACGCAATTTAATCTCTCCCTCAAAATAACAATCGTCCAAAAAAAAATGTAATTCGCAGAACCATATAATACAAGAACAGAGACGGAATTTCTGATGACGGTGCAATTAAAGCTGAAATTAGAAACTACTGGCGATATTGTTTACTTAAGGCAATGAAAGAATTGCCGAAACAGCCGAGAGTCAGTCGTAAGACGATTTAAAGCCTCGGGATATTCTCAGATATAAAGGAAACAGTCTGCGAATTGCACCACAATGCTAAATCGACGAGGCGTGTGTTATAAAAATCCAATTATTTTGCGACGGAGACGATGGCAAAAAAACTGTATACGAAGGAAGAGTCTGCACGAATTGAAAACATGGTGACATCAGCAAGAGTCGATAGAGTATAAGCTGACATAAGGAAGATCGATCGGATGAAATGTCAAATGTGAAATTAAAAAGAGTCTGCGAATTGCACCCCAAAGCTAAATCGAGAGGCGCATGTGATAAAAATCCAATTATTTTGCGACGGAGACGATGACGATTTTACGCATTCATAATTCAGTTTCTTTAACGTTGCTTTCTGAACGCGACCTAACACTGCCTTACTTACCGACTTTGCGCTTTAGACTCAGTCGCTTGCAGGTCATTTTATTGCTTCCTACTTAAGAAGATGGCTTAACTTGTGAACTTAAATTCATTTCAGATTTTTTATTTTGTTTTCTTTTAAGAGCACAGTGCCCCCTACCAGTTTACGATTTAGGGCAGAAACCACGTGCAAAATTCAAAATTTAATTCTGCCACCGTGTTAGGTGGCCCTTACTCTTTTTTACTGTAATAATGATGCTCGTTACCCAATTTCGGCCCGATGATGCCCATTTTGTTGTAATTGACCGAAACACGCGTAGCACCATTCTTAAAATATTCATGGAGAAGATTTGAGTGCTTCATCCGTAATAAAAGAAATGCCGAAATAGCTCAGAGTTAGTCGTAAGACGATTTAAAGCCTCGAGGTATTCCAAGATATGAGAAAAAAAAAACAGCCTGCGAATTGCACCACAAAGCTAAACCGAGGCGTGCGTGCGTTGTAAAAATCCAATTATTTTGCAACGGACACGATGACAAAGAGCTTAAAATTTCTTTATGTAATTAAAACAAGCGAAGATCTACCCCGCCAAGCGTTCCCAGACAACTGCGCGCCATCGAGAACAGATTCGATTTAAAACTCGGCACGTACAGGGTGACTCCTTGAAAGCAGCTTTTCAAACCGTAACAGGAGGATGTTTTACGTTATGTTTCTTCAGTCATCGCCCATTTAACTGGGACATAAAGTATTGATTTGATGATTGTTTAATTATATATAATATAACTGTAAGAAGTGTAAGTTTCCAAGGTTCTTTTTCCTTCCATCCGATAGGAAATCGTCATATACACATGGAGGTATGCGTCCCATCGTTATTTTTCTTTCTTCTTAAACGCTGACTCTTTCGAAACTTCAAAGCCGCGAGTTATGCGGTGTTGAAAAACTTAGGCTTCCCGGCTAATTTCGGCGAGCATCATCTGCGCTCCTCTCATTTCGATTTCGGATCCAAAACAAACCGCGTAAATTATAACGGGCGGCGACGCCCGACCAATTAACGAAAACGGTTTCTATTTATTACTGCTGAGGTATTGAGAACCTTACGTTACACTTTTTCAAAAAAAAAAAACAAAAAAAAACGAAATTGCTTGAAGTTTATACAAAAAGAAAGAAAAAACAAGCCAAAACTGAATCAGAGAAGTGAAGCTATATTAAAAATGAAAGAACTTTACTTTAAAATGAACAGATCTGACCTGTAATTACAGCAATTAAATTTTAGGGCGATGAAGCTACGACTTTCTAAACGGGTGATAAATGGTCAAGCATGCTGTCTTAAGTGTCTGGGCCAAATTTGCTGTCTTAAGTTGCTGGGCCAAATTTGCTGTCTTAAGTTGCTGTTTCAATAAGGTCATTAAGAGCGAGCGATTTGCGGAGTTTGGTGCATAGGTTTCGCTGTGGAATATTTTTTAATCGAATGCTGGATCAATCACGCTGTCTTAAGTTGCTTAGTCAAATTTGCTGTCTTAAGTTGCTGAAAACTGAATCAGAGAAGGCTTGTGACCAATTGACGCGATTGACGGTCCTATTTCGCAATAACGCGAACGTGAACGTGAATTCGCAAACATGAGTATGAAATTAGGTTAACTTTGACGTTGGCTTTCCCTTACAACTCTAATGCGTGCTTAATAAAAACTAGTGAACGTTTGTATTTTATTTTCGTTTGCAAACTAAACATTCAATCTTTAAATCCACTTTAAATAAGTCTTTTTACAAACACCACTTAAATTTAAGCTGACCTTGAGTGCTTGATGCAGATCAAATCAAATAGCACCGCTGTTCTCTTACATTGCTGCTTCCTTGTTCGCAGAAACTAAATGCTCCTGTTTAATGACGGGGTACGTCAAATTTGAGGTCAACGCGAACGCAAACGTAGTGGCGCAACTGACTACTCAGGTTTTTCACGTCACGGTGTGATTTGCGTTCACGTTCGCGTTCACAATGTACGCGAGGCTCAAGAGTGAAGTGCAGCAATAAAGAAAGAGTAACTGGATGATTGATCCTCAGTGTAATTTCGAACAAAATTCTTTAATTATACTGTTGTAGGCTTCGACGTTACGTTTCCTATTGCATTAAACATTTATGTGTACGCCCTTTACGATTTTCATTAGGACCATTATCATACTTTTAATAGATGAAATATCATCCGCTTAACCCATTATCTGCTGGTAGGGAGGGCTGTTTACATCCAGCCGAGTTATTTGGTAGCGCTTGACAAAGACAAAGGGTTGCTTGCGCAATGCATTGAAGTTAAGAGCAGCAGCTGAACAATCGTCTGGAGCCATCCGGGTAAACAAAACCAGTCGGCCGACGCTGTCATCGTCATCGTTTCCAACAGAAGAGAACCTTGATTTCGACCTGCCGCAGGCCGCGCCGATTTTACGAAATTCTGCCGCGTCAGGTCTCAGCGCGAATTTCAGGCGCGCAGTTTTTTGTTCCGTCGGCATCATCGCCGCCGCGGCAAGGGGGGAGGAAGCACCGCTTAGCGCCACATTATTTTCATTTAGCGCATTTCCACTGCAAATATTTATGTTTACGGTTTTTGTTTCCGGCCCCGCACACGTTCGAGGGGCGAGAAGAAAAAACGAAAACGCAGAGGATAGAAAACCGACCGTTTTTAAAAAAAAAGCTGCCGCCACTCTCTGCTGTTGATTACGTAAAATGATTGAACGACGATGAAATCGTATTCGTGGATCGGCTCTCGCCATTCATTCCGGATGCTTACCCCCTTCAATTGCGGACGATACTTGCTAAAAAATTATTCTGGTAGCGTTTATTTTTTTAAAGACAGTCATCTGAGGCCTGAATAGATCAGGCACGATTTTAAATCAGAATTACTGGGTTTCGTTGAATTCACGGATCCAAGCCGAAAAGAAATCAATCCATAACTGAATCAGTGGGATCGTAGCAGCCGAATAAAATAATAAAAGCACTTAAGGTATGTCGCCTGCAAAAGATCCATAAGGGGTATGGGGTGGGGTTCTCATTATTATTAGAAAAGAAGCGCACAAAATTAGAGGCCGTCATTAATTAACCTCCCCGAGCGAAATTCCTCTCGTCGTCATAAACAAAGAAGTAACTGCATATAACATCCGGCAAATAAAAGAGACAGTTCGTCGTGCGGTGCGCGGCGGTGGGCCAGGAAGGGTAGGCGGGCGACGCAATATCCTGGCCGCGCCGAGCGTGTCATTAGGGAGGATTGCAGCCGCCGCCCGATTAGATTATCACCGGCACCGGCTCGACTCCCGTCTGTTGCGACGTTCGCATTCTTGCTCGCTCACCCTCTGCCCGCCTCTCTCTCTCGCTCTCGTGCCGCACGCAAGCCCATAACTCTTCCACCCCCGGCGTTGGTGTGTCGCGCTCGCTTCGTTATCCTGCGGCAGGCGGAACTTGTTGGCACGCAGCACGTTATTAGGAACGCGAACGCGACGCGGAGCGAGCACGTATGATTGCGATATGACGGAATAAAAATAAGGCACTCGATGCCAGAGAGAGAGAGAGAAAGAAAGAAAGAAAGAAAGAAGGAGAAGCGCCCCGACGGAAATTCTCGCACGAGATTGAGTTTGGAACCTTTTTCTTTCGATGGAGCGTTTCATTTAACCGTCGCCCCCGCTGCCGCCTATTTATTTCGACAAATTTAAGATCTTCGCGACCGAATATCGCTACTAATATCCGCCTACCAGGGCAAACAGGACTTAAAATTCACACCAAAATTAACGCCAACCTCGCGGTTTCCAAAATCGCCCCCACCACGGGGGTAGACCAGTACAAAATTGTGTCCAAAATGCTTCAAATCCGCAAAGATTTGAGCTCAAACATACAAACCGTTGTGCACATCATGATTCCTTGGGTATTAAATAAAAATACCTGCCAAACGGATTCTCAAATAGTGCTGAATGCTAATCAAAAATGTCCGAGGATGATAATAATTTCGCCATCAATCGCATTAATGAAGAAACATTCTGGAACGAATTGTAACTGAGGATTGAAAGTTAACTGGGGGCAGTGAAGCTACGTTAGAAATGAAAATCATAAAAGAACTATGCTCTAAAATTAATAGATCTGACCTGTAATTACAGCAATTAAATTTTAGGGCGATGAAGCTACGACTTTCTAAACGGCTAGGCTGATAAATGGTCAAGCATGCTGTCTTAAGTGTCTGGGCCAAATTTGCTGTCTTAAGTCGCTTGGTCGAATTTACTGTCTTAAGTTGCTGGGCCAAATTTGCTGTCTCAAGTTGCTGAGTCAAATTTGCTGTCTTAAGTTGCTGTTTCAGTAAGGGTATTAAGAGTGAGCGATTTTCAGGGTTAAAAAGGACATCTCTTCGTTGTTTGGCGCATAGTTTTCGATGTGGAATATTTTTGAATCGAATGCTGGGTCAATCTTGCTGTCTTAAGTTGCTGAGTTAAATTTGCTGTCTTAAGTTGCTTGGTCAAATTTGCTGTCTTAAGTTGCTGTTTCAGTAAGGTTATTAAGAGTGAGCGATTTTCAGGGTTAAAAAGGACACATCTTCGTTGTTTGGCGCATAGTTTTCGCTGTGGAATATTTTTGAATCGAATGCTGGGTCAATCTTGCTGTCTTAAGTTGCTGAGTTAAATTTGCTGTCTTAAGTTGCTGGGCCAAATTTTGCTGTCTTAAGTTTCTGGGCCAAATTTGCTGTCTTAAGTTGCTGTTTCAGTAAGATTATTAAGAGTGAGCGATTTGCGGTGTTAAAAAGAACATCTCTTCGTTGTTTTCGCAGATTTGGACGCATCGCGGAACGGGAAACAGAATTAAGAGTGAAACAGAAACATTGATGAACACAAGAAAAAAGATAACTGGGGGCAGTGAAGCTACATTAAAAGTGAAAAACAGAAAAGAACTTCGCCCGCTCTAAAATGAAGGGATCTGACCTGTAATTATAGCAATGAAATTTTAGAGCGATGAAGGTATGACTTTCTAAACGGTACACGAATCGTCACACATGCTGTCGTAATTATTGCTCCAAATTTGCTGTCTTAAGTTGCTTGGTCAAATTTGCTGTCTTAAGTTGCTGGGCCAAATTTGCTGTCTTAAGTTGCTGTTTCAATAAGGTCATTAAGAGCGAGCGATTTGTGGGGTTAAAAAGAACATCTCTTCGTTGTTTGGTGCATAGCTTTCGCTGTAGAATATTTTTCAATCGAATGCTGGATCAATCACGCTGTCTTAAGTTGCTGAGTTAAATTTGCTGTCTTAAGCTGCTTAGTCAAATTTGCTGTCTTAAGTTGCTGGGCCAAATTTGCTGTCTTAAGTTGCTGTTTCAGTAAGGTTATTAAGAGTGAGCGATTTTCAGGGTTAAAAAGGACATCTCTTCGTTGTTTGGTGCATAGTTGTCGCTGTGGAATATTTTTGAATCGAATGCTGAGTTAAATTTGCTGTCTTAAGTTGCTGGGCCAAATTTTGCTGTCTTAAGTTGCTGAGTTAAATTTGCTGTCTTAAGTTTCCGGGCAAAATTTGCTGTCTTAAGTTGCTGGGCCAAATTTTGCTGTCTTAAGTTGCTGGGCCAAATTTTGCTGTCTTAAGTTGCTTGGTCAAATTTACTGTCTTAAGTTGCTGTTTCAGTGAGATTATCAGGAGTGAGCGGGTGATTTGCAGAGTTAAAACGCACGTTTCGTTGTTTGGTGGATAGCGTTCGCTGTTGAACATAAAAAACATTTCTGCCAGAAAACCACCTCCTAGGGTCGAAATTTTGTTCACAGTTCACGCTGAGACGTTTCTCACTCGAAGACTGCCATCTTTTTCTCTTGCTTTTAAATAGTTTTGGGTACAACACATCGAATATCGGTTTATATGCGATATTCAACGGACATTGGTTAGGTATGCGGATGCTGTTGATGGATTTCCGGGACTACGTAATTATGTGCGCTTCGTAAATCGTAGCCGGCTGATCTTGTTAATCTTTTTATAGGTGATGTAAATGCGTTAGGTGTAACTTTGTAAATTTTAATTTCTACCGTAGGTGTTGCTGTTCTTCGTTTTCTACTACAAATAGGAAGAAATTAATTGCGGATTTAGAAAAAAAAGGAACTTGAAATCGTGAATAAATCAAACTAATAAATCTTTAGTCATCGAATGGGTCTAAACTTCACTTTTTTGTGATCTGATTAAATGCTGGGTTGTGTCTAATACGGAATTATTAAACGAATTTTAGTCTTCAATCGAAGTCGTACGGAGTGCTGATTATTTTGCACCTCTTGCTTTTTTTTTATTGTATTTCGAGGTCGGGGTTCTCGTCGTGTGGCAAAAAGAGACGAGGGTGGGTAGGTGGGTGGATGGCGGCGCGGCGGAGGCGTAGGAAATAATTATACCGTTAATTTTATAAATACCAGCGAACGAGAATAGATAAGTCGAGTTTGCTGCTGGTGGTGTAACACATCCGTGAAATACGATACGTATGATACAGCGGCGGCAGTGAGTGTGAATCACTACAACACATGAGTTCTCAAAGAGGGAGGGGAAAGGGACTTGACAGGGCGAACCCGAAGCCCAGGGCACACATAGACATCGAGCGAGCGTTCGTGATATCGGATTACGGGCCGCACGTAATGGAGCATGTCAACCGAGCAGGCTGTGGCCATGGCCATCTATCTAAATGGCTCTCGTCGCACGTATCGCGCGCTTTTGGCGTTGTTTGTTTACTGATAGACGTACCGCAGAGGTCGGACGCGATTTGAAGTATTGGTCTGGGTTCGCTGGCTCGCCGCCCGCCGTCCGCCCCATCGCCCGGAAACACGGACCAAATTGCCGGTTACATACCAAGCAGGATCGATTTTACATTTATGTGTGTTTTTAAACCTAAGCGCCGTTGTTATTTTCACCCTGTTGTTTTATTTTTTTGAGGGGGGCGGCGGGGGGAGGCCACCGTATAAACGGGCGACGAACACAGAGATTTTCCGTTAATACTACATCACACCCTGGACGGACCCTTTTTTTTTCCTGGCTGTGGCGGCGGGTGTTTTCGAATCTAAAAACTCAATTTGCGCGCACGCCACTCACTTGGCCTAATATTACGTACAGCAACCATTTTGTTTCTGTTTTATCCAAAAAAAAAAAAAAAAAAAAGAAACAATTGTTATGACGTGACCGCAACGCACTGAAATCGAAAGGTACTCAGATGAGTGAATATAAACACAACTCACAATCCATGAATTATAATTATTATAATAAACGTACGGGGGGGTGGGGGTGGGGAGGGTGTTCTTTCTACTAACTGCATACGCGTATTATACATACCGCGCGGCCATTTTGTTTTTGAGTCCTTTATCGCGCTTCATCCAGATAACGGGCAATAAATTTTCAAATTAAATTAAAAAAGGGAGCCCAGCTGGCTTTGATATCTGGCCGCGCGTCGACGAATTATTAAAAATAGTCTCCGGTCTTTTCCGTATGTGTATTCGGGCCAGGATGAATTATACTTGCGGAAAAATTTATGTTTTGATTCGATGAGAGTTAACTCGATTCGCATCCCGCGCTCTAAATTGTTTTAATGTTAAATTTTGAAGCTTCCGTTTGTTTTGGTGAGGCCTTCGCGCCTCTAATCGGCGCCGACTCGTCATCAAAAGAAGACAGCAACTACGACCTCTTCCTTCGAAATTCACGACGATGCAAGACAATAAAAACAAAAGAATTGAAAGAGAACTCGAACTTGAAGTAAAAACGAAAAAGAAAACATTGATGAACACAAGAGAAAAGATTAACTGGGGGCAGTAGAACTATATTAAAAATGCAAAACAGAAAGGAACTTCGGTTTAAAATGAAGAGATCTGACCTTTACTTATAGCAGAGCGACGTAGGTATGATGATTTTCGAAACAGCTGACAAGTGGTCAAACTTGCTGTCTTAAGTTGCTAATTTTAAAATAAAAGTCACATTCTGATGTATAACTAACTAGGTTTTCGCATCTTTTTGGCCATATGAATGTGACTTTTATTTTAAAGTCTCCTTTTGTTCGATTATGAAATCGAGCTTAGTTTATAATAATCAAAACTTGTGTCTGACTTATTGAGGAATGTCCGACGTAGTACATGGTATATGAACACCCTGTATGATCTTCAAAAACTTTCAGTGTTTGGCCCTCGCATTTCATTTATTTTTGTCTGTCACGCAGAAATAAGTTTCGAATTTTTTTTTCATCAGAAAAGCTTTTGGAAATGATTGGAACGGTTTTGTTTACTTTTTATTTAATTCCGTTGAAAAGAGAATTCTAATAATTATTAGATTAGATCAAAGTGTTCAAAACCACTGTTTGTTTATGTTAAAAGCATTTTTCAAATTTACGAAGAGTCAAGAGTGTAGAAGATATAATAAATAAAAGGACAAACAAATTTCAGTTTCAGAGAATTAGAGTGTCTTTTTGATCTTCCTTCTTCTTCGTTTTTATTTTTTTATATTACGCTTTTGCTTTGATTTCGTTTCATTTCTTTTTCCGTCTCCTTCTGTCATATAATCCATTTAGGTTTGCTGTCTCCCTCTTTTATTTTCGGTTTTTCAGTAAAACGTCGAAACATTTATATTTTCCATAATTGCCACGTAAGAAATAATTTAGAAAAAAAAATATTAAAGGTCCATGAGTTGAAAAAGGATCAAAAAGAAAGCTGTTAATTTTTTTTTCTTATATTTATAATTACGATTATAAGATTAATATTTTTTGCGACGTTTTTTTAAACTTTTTTCCACAGAAATACGAATGACCTTGGAAAAAAATTCTGATTTCTTACTTAACATTCATAAAACATGTTAAAAAATCAGCAAAGCAAGAGTTGTTTGCATTTTCAGTTTCGCTTTCTTTTTTTTTCTTTCGCCGTTTTTCTTGCTATTCCTTTTATTCCTTTTCCTTTCGAACATTTTTGCATTTGTATGTTCTTTTTGGCTTCTGTAAATTTGTCTTTTATTTCTAAACTCTGCGCTACTTCCAATGAATAGAAAAACGAATAGAGTGACGACATTTCTGTTAATTAAAGTTATCATACAGCGTGTCTTAAGGTAAACGCACCATGCTTTATTATAATTCTGTTATTAATGATTCAATTTCAGTAACTCAAAAGTTGCGTAAGTTTGGGGTTATAAATACTACAAAAGAACGCCATTTTAATTTTTTTCTTAATATGACATTTGTGTCAAGCAATAGTCAACTTTCTTTTTCAGGTAGCATCTGATATTTTTTCATTTTTGTTTCGTGGAGATTTGCTTCCTGAATTCAACGGTCGGTCAATGACGCATGCGACAACTTTTTCTTTTCTAGAATCCTGTGGAAGTAGACCGTTGAACTTAGAAAAAAAATCCCTGACAATCTGAAAGCGACAGAAAAATCACTGTCGCGATCCTTCCAACTTCCTAATGAATTTATTTGACGAATATTCGACGAATCGCCGTGACAACCGTACATAAAATTCAACTTATTTGCCAAATAACATTAAGGGGAACTTTATTAGCAAGTGGAAAGATCGGCCCTAAGATAAATCCAAAACGATACTGTTTCGTAGTCAAATTGCTGTCTTAAGTTGCTGGATCAAATTTGCTGTCTTAAGTTGCTGTGGGTCGACCTTGCTGTCTTAAGTTGCTGGTCGACTTTGCTGTCTCAAGTTGCTCGGTCAGAGTTGCTGTCTTAAGTTGCTGGATCAAATTTGCTGTCTTAAGTTGCTGGTCGACTTTGCTGTCTTAAGTTGCTCGGTCAGAGTTGCTGTTTCAGTACTGTTACTAAGAGTGAACGATTTGCGGCGTTAAAAAGAACATATTTTCATTGTTTGGCGGATAGCTTTGGAACATAAGAAATTTTTGAATCGAAGGCCCTTTTTTTGCTCAAAATCTCAAACTTAAAAACCATGAACTTTTTGTTGTGTTCTTGTTGCGAATACCCAGGTGGACCAGGTCTTCTTATTAAATTCGGCAAATTTTGGTTCGATTTTTTGTTTTACTCCGAATCATCTTAAAGTAGTAGAATATGGTGGTAAGTAAGTAAGTGAAAGGAAGGAAATTCTATTGAACGAAACGATGGTTTCAAAAATCTTACGAGTGGCACGAAAGAGAAGATCAAGGAGAGCCGTATTGACCCTTTCCGATCGAAGAACCTTTCCAGATTGGAGTCAGTCACGAACAGTGAACGACAATACAGAAAACGGAAGCTGAAAGTCGTAAATTTTTCGAAGGAATTCTTTTCCATGACCTTCACCCGGTTGCCTAGCCACCCGAACATAATGACGACGAGTTTCTCCAAAATTATGGTGCAGTTTAATTTGAAAGGAAGGAAATTCTGTTGAACGAAAGAATCCAAACGTAAGGGATGGGCCAAAATTCTCGCGTAGGGAAGTAAGATCGAAAGAAACACAGTATCGTCCCGCAAGGTCAACCCAGTAATCTCCCTTTGGATCAAGAAGATCCAGATTTGAGTCAATCAAGCCTTTAACGTCCTTTCGGACCAAAATGCTTTCCAGATTTGAGTCGGTTATGAACAGTGGAGGCCAAAACTCTTTTCAACAGTGGAGACCAAAAGCCTTTTCAACAGTGGAGGCCAAAACTCTTTTTAAGGCGCGTATATATTTCGATAAAACCAACGTAAAACCCTATTTTCTTAATAAACATTCGAAGAACAAAAGGATTAACCACCCCGCCCCCCGCCAACCCCATTTGATTAAGTGGCGTCTTTGTTTAAGTAGTTTGAACCGACGGTTGGTGGTTCTGAATTAAAAAAAAAACTAGTGTTATTTTATTTAGGTGTACATTGCATTGTCCAGTTGATGAGGTGTCGGGATGATTCGGTGTTGAATGGGAACGAGGTGAGCGTGGTCGGCCGACATGCCCAATTGTCTTTATTTATCATTCCGTGTCGGCTCGTCGTCGCCGCCGCGGGCTTTGGAAACGCAAATAGGTGCCGGCGCATTGTTGGCAGGCAGCCTTCCCGTCTGCTCTTGGAACTTTTTAGGACACGCGTCTAAAATTGCGTACGGTACCATCGACGACGGCTTGATTTAAGCAACCCTCAAATCCTTAATTAATACAAATCTGATTCGTACTTACCGAAGCGAAAGGAAATCACTTTTTACCAACAAAAAATGGTTTGTCGGATCGGCAAATTGGAAAACCAAGAGGAACGGACAAGGAGAGGAAGCTTTTTTTTTGGAGGAAGACTTAGAGAGAGAAAAAGTTGGATTGGTTTTGCATATAATAAAGACATTGCTTGTATTATACTATTGTTTGGAAGAGAATTTTATAAATTAAAAAGAAAATTAGATCGCAAGCTACTGAAGATAAAGGCAAGGGTTTCAATACAAAATGAGTGTTTTCGAATCATAATATCAGCGTTTGTCGGTCTACCGGTCAACCGTGTGTCGATTTTCCAACCAACCTGTCGGATGACCGGCCAACGGTACACGTCGATTGACCAACCAACCGTGCGTCGATTGGCCAACCATGCATGGGTCGACTGGCCTACACTTTCCTATGTGGAAAATTCAGCAAACGTGACAATATAATTAAAGTTACTAATAAAAATACCTTTATTAAGTGTAACAATCTTATAAGTAAGAAATAGGCAAGTGGTTTTTATTACATTTGAAAAGAGCAGCTGGTCTTCTGTTGCAAGGAAGCGGCGACGTGGTGGTGTGCGTAAATTTCTTCGTAAATAAGCTGCTCGATCCTCATCCGCAGTGGTAGCTTTCTGCTGTGCGGAACCTGCTTGAAATGGGGGTAGAGGCTGAGCAAAAACTGGTAGTCGTCATCCTCGTGCATGACCCTCGCGGCCGCTGCCGCTGCCGCCGCGACCGCAGCCTGCCTCTCCTCGTCGCTTTTCGCCTTGTCGGTCTCGATTTCCAAAAACTGCGTGACCAGGTCCTCGGCGGCGTGGTGCCGCTTCGCCCCCTTCAGCTCGTGCTTCGAATTCGAAAGGCGGCCCGGGTGCGCCTGATTGCCGTATGATAGAGGATCGATTGACCCCTCGTCGTCCGTTGTTGATACTAATGTTATTGAATAATCCGGTTCGATGGACACCACCTCGGATTTTCTCACCGAGATGTCTATGTTCCTCGGCTTCGTGTTTATCGTGATGTCCCTCATGAATTCCATCGCCCTGAAGTACGACCATTTCGGATCGTCGATCTCCAGATTCTCCCTCTTCTTTATTATCTTGCGGTAGGAATCGCGCAGGTTTTTCCATCTCGCCTTTACTATGTCTTCTGAAACAATACCCAATTCCACATTATTATTCAATGAAGGTCTCGATGTCTCGATATATTCAATAAAAATATCCTAAACCAGAACGGCTGTTACATATTATTAATAAATATAATTTTTTTTTTCAAAAAGAATTCATTCACCCTGCGGTTTCATTGCTCGGCGGAACTAAATCGCGCCCGTAACTACGAAACAATTACGGCGCACTTAGATCCCTCGGTTATTAAATAGTTTGTCAACGCGAATGACGTCGCGCCGCGCGAGTTTGCGCTTGTTTGCAACTCGCGAATAGTTTACTGCGGGGGCTGTCAGAATCCGTGATCACCTGTTAAGTTGCGGCCGTCCCTCCTCTTCGTTTTGCTAGAAAGAATTCGCGTCGTTTGATTATGGCCGGTGAGCGGGGGCCCTAGTGCAAAATAACCCACCCGTTCGTCTTCTGCGCTTTTGGTTTGCCGCCAGGCGGGAGGATGACCACAGGACTTCGTCGTTAAGTTGCGTGTGCCCCAAACTTGTTCGCTGCAATGAGCTTATTAAAGCTCGCTTACGGAAACTATATTTTTGCTGTTAGTGAGTAAGGGCCTTGGTGCTTTGGCAAAACATTAAATGCACTTCGCAAAGCTCTACTTAACTAATAGTTTTGCAGCTTCGCCATAAACATTGCATCCACGCGAGCTTTTGTATTTTATACAATTGCTCATCCGGCCTTGAGAACTGCATTTATGAACTGAAACCATCTTGCTCTCAACAGGGCCCCGTCAGTATGAGGATGTTGATGAAAATGTCCTTGGGACTTTCTCTAACTGAATTCGGTGATCGGGATTAACGAGTAGGCTTCAAAACCTTATTATTGATTACATGTTTGGTAAATGTGGTAAAGAGAAGGAAAATGTTCCATGAATTTCTCAAATTTGGTCGCATCGCGGAACGGAAAACAGAAGTAAAAGTGAAACAAAAACGTTGATGAACACAAGAAAAAAGTTAACAGGGGCAGTGAAGCTACATTAAAAATGAAAAACAGAAAAGAACTTCGCTCGCTCTAAAACGAAGACCTGTAATTATAATGGTGAAGTTTTAGAGCGATGAAGGTATGACTTTTTAAACGGCTGACAAGTGCCGTCTCAAGTTGCTTAGTCAAATTTGCTGTCTTAAGTTGCTGGGCCATTGCTGTCTTAAGTTGCTGGGCCAAATTTGCTGTCTTAAGTTGCCGGGCCAAATTTGCTGTCTTAAGTTACTGAGTCACATTTGCTGTCTTAAGTTGCTGTTTCAGTAAGGTTATTAAGAGTGAGCGATTTGCGACATCTCTTGGTTGTTTGGCGCACAGCTTTCGCTGTGAAATATTTTCGAATCGAGAAAAAGACCACAAACTTAAAATCGATTGACTTTTCGTTCTGTTCTTGTTGTGAACACACAGGTGGGCAAGCTCTTATTATTAAATTCGGTAAATTTTCGTTTTTGGATTTTTTGTTTTGTCCCGAATCATCTGAAAGTATGTAGAATGCGGCGGTAAGTAAGTAAGTGGTAATTATTTAAGAATCAGAAGTAATTGAGAACCGGAAAATAATTACTCGTTTCAGATTCTGAAAAGTGTAATTAATAATCGCTGTCGCCATGTGGCAGACGGTGGGTTCAGTTAGCCGTCGACTTTCATCGCGCCGGGCACGAAATACGACTTCTTTGAACCGGCGCGGCGGCGGCCGGCGAGAAGGCAAGGAGAAGAAAGTTGGTCAGAGCGCGCCGCCCGCCCGGCCGGACTTAATTCGGACGAATTGTCGGGCGGCCTTGAACGAAGGAACGAACGAACGAACGAGCGAGCGAGCGCGCGCTCGCTCAAACATAAATAAAACAACTCACTCACTCGTGCTTCCCATCTTCGCGGCGACCTGCTCCCACAGCTCTTCCCGAGAATTGATGTCTGTTTTATCCCACGTTGATTTATCCCAGAGCGGCCGGCGCGCCTGAATGTTTTCGATGAGCTCGAAATTATTCATTTCGGGCCGAAAAGCGGACGACGTGAACTCGACGCGGCGGACGAGCGACTGCGGCAAAGTCGGTGCGGCGACGACGTGCTGCAGCCGTACCGCACCGCACCCTCCCCGCATTTACTATCCGTCGCCCGACGCAAGTTCACGGACGGCGCGGCGGCGACTGAAAGACGAATGTGTTATGGCGTGACGTCTTTTTGTGCCGACCCGACCGACGGAAATTATCACCGGACCCGGTTCACTCACTATCTTCTGTTCCTTTTTTCCAAAAATCATAATGATTTTAACTTACTCTAATTTATTAACACTAAATAACCTAGAACATCGACTTTTACACACACACACACACACACACAAGCTACCTAGTTTGATTTACAAATAAGGGAAACTCACGTCTTATAGGTACATGAACGTTGAACAAAAACACCTGTTGGGGTTTAAGTAGAAATAAAGATGCAAAAACGAAACTCTTCCAGTTAGGCCAGTGCCTGCTAGAAAGACAGGCCAGCGTTTGTGGAGTGGGGCGCAACTCAATCCCGGAATTCGACGTCGAAGGTCGAGATTGAGCCACCCCCCAGTTCAAAATGTAGCCTCTATTTAGTAGGCTCTGGTGAGTCGCTTTCAACTGGCTGTCGTCTTCAGCGCGTCTTACCCACTCATTGGAAAATTTAAACTATTTTGATACAAAAGTCAGTGAAATTATTTTTACGAACCGGAATTTGATTTAGTATTTTCTTGCGTGCAATAGTTTTTTTGCCATTTAATAAAAATGACATGAGATAATCTTGAGGAGAAGAAAAATAGAAAATAGAAAAATTCGGTTACGATTAAATTGATTGCAAAGACAAACACAACGTGAAGAATCGCATCTTCTATCGCGAAATTAAATTTCAAACTGATTGAAAAAGTGCTACAATAAAAAAAAATTATTAGGATAATTAGGTCAAGAGACTTCGACTCGAAAAACTAGGCCCCGCTCTATTTAAGCACTTTTTCCTTTTACCGATTGCTGCGCGCAAGTGGGGATATTGGATGTTGCATTTACTACGCAAAAATTATCCTTAACTTAAGGTAAATGAAATCTTCGAAATTAAAAAAAATTCTATTCTCTGAAAAGTCCTTCCTTAAATTAACGTTGTATTTTTTGTTTCAGGTGAGTTTCAGTGAGCAGCTCTTCTTATAACACGGCGATTCAAATCGAATCCAGAAGGTCAGAGACTTAGTTAGGAATAGGAAAGGTTTCTGTTTTACAGCCGGCATAAATTTCGATGAGTGTTCCCTCGGGAATGATTATTTATTTATTCGAAACGGCCCACGCTTTTATTGCTATTTTGAAACAAACAGGTAGACGTTACCAATCTTAACCTCAAAACTCAGTTATTACCGAAGTTAAATCATCAAGTGACATTTTATTATCACTAATTTCTTCTCCAATTGCCAATCTCGATTTCTGTTCGATTACAAAAAGTAAAGCGTTTTGGGTTTTCATCGAGACTGTTCTGGAACCGTCAGGAGCATGCGCAATACAAAAAATTCAGTGCTCCTGACAGTCCTGGGAGAGTCTCGGGTGAAAATCCGAACGGCCGTATTGTTTATAATTAAAGAGAAATCGAGCCTGGCAAATGAGGAAGATACTATTTGTATTAAAACGTCAATTAATTACTTAAACTCTAAAAAAAAATCAGTGTTTTCTGTTGTGCGCATGCTCCTCACGGTTCTAGATAGAGAAAAAACAATGGTGTTTGTTACCACAGGAATAATAGATATTTTGTAAGTAATAGTGCAATTCTCTACATGTTATCAAGAATCGTAGGATTCGTTGTTAATAATCGTTTGTTAATGATTGAGTTTATGGACTTACATATACAAATTTGCTGTCTTAAGTTGCCGGGCCAAATTTGCTGTCTTAAGTTGCCGGGCCAAATTTGCTGTCTTAAGTTACCGGGTTAAACTTGCTGTCTTAAGTTGCCTGGTCAAATTTGCTGTCTTAAGTTGCCTGGTCAAATTTGCTGTTTTAAGTTGCTGGGACTGTATAGTACGATCCTCGCAGAAATATAAAGAAAAGAACTTGGAAAGACTGCATTGAGATTCATACCGGCGCTTGTTCGGCAATCTTCTACGTGGGCCTTGCATAGGTTAAAAAATTAAATAAAAAAGAGTGAATGATTAGGTACGTGATTTTACACGCAATTCTACTTTACTACCAAATAACTGCAACTGAATACTGTCTGAGTTCGTTCTTGTTCGTGACGTTACGCATTTTTTAAGCTACGTAGGCATTTCTACGTAACACAAGTCATGAGTAAGTGTGATTTTATTTTAATTAACATCATATGTTATTGCGGCATTTGCATTCATAGCACAAGAGCCGTTAGTGCCGTCGTATCTTAAGACGCTTAGATCATAACTTGATGAATGAAGAAGATACGATACGGAAAACCGGTTATCATGAAATAATTAGTTGATTAGACACACGAAGCCTCCCAATTAATAATAGATATGCATACGGAAAGGCCGCTGCTCCTACTACTAGTACTACTGGAGCCGTTGAGCAGTCGCAGCCGATTCGAATTAAAAACGTGAATAATTACGTTTCGGGCGCCTAAATAATTACATTTAACGCCGCTTCTTTAAAGCGGGGTCCCGGACTTTGTCGTCCTGCGCCGACCAGGAAGTAATATAAGTTAATTGTAGTCGCAGTCTGTAAAAAAAAAAATGAAACGCAGAAGAGCAATGACCGTTCGATAAGAAGAAGGAACGCCGAACCGACGACCGACTCGATAATTAGTGACGGCCAAGTAACTCGGGGAAGAAGAAGGCACTATTTCGAAAGAATCATAAAGTCATCAGGAGCGGGCCGTGCCGAACTCGAGCGAAAATTACGATGTTTATTTAATTTTCCGGCGGAAAGCAATCGTCGGGAATGACGCCCTCTGATTTTCTATACCCAAACCTTGAGAAACTTGACGGGTTTTCTTTTTCGCTCCTTCGGTCGCCAAATCGACAACGGACCCCGACCACTTTAAATCTGAGCAGCTCGGGGGAAAAAGGTAAAAGTTGCGTCGCCGTCGTGATAAGGGTCAGGCGAGCGGAAAGTTTGCCGTAGGCGGCGGCGGCGGCGGCAGCAGCCACCGCCGCTTCTGCTGAATAGAAACCGAGCCGCGCTGCTGCTTTTGTTTTTCTGTGTTTAATCCGGGCGGTTCCGGGAGTACGCGGCCCGTACATAATTTCCTCCGCGTGGAGGGAGGAAGGGAATTTCAGGCAGCAACTTTTTTCTTCATCCGCGGATTGATTAGCATCTACAGATGGGCGGTTATCGTCCGACAAAAATAAAACATTCAGCGCTATCCGTTTCGAAGGACCAAAATAAAAATTTGCATTTCTTAAGAAGCGGAATTGTTTTCCTGTATTTAAACCGGGCGGTTCGTTCGTGCGGGGGGAGGGAGGGAATTTCAGCAACTTTGTTTCTTCATCCGCGGTTGATTAGCATCTACAGATGGGGGGTTATCGTCCGACAAAAATAAAACATTCAGCGCTATCCGTTTCGAAGGACCAAAATAAAAATTTGCATTTCTCAAGAAGTGGAATTGTTTTCCTGTGTTTAATCCGGGTGGTTCGTTCGTGCGGGGGGGAGGGAGGGAATTTCAGAGGCTTTTTTTTCTTCATACGCGGATTGATTAACATCTGCAGATGGGCGGTTGTCGTCTGATAACCGTTTCGAAGGACCAAAATAAAAATTTGCATTTCTTAAGTAGGGGAATTGGTGGTGAGTGCCGATTTGCTTGACTTTTCTAATTGAAGGGGGCGTTTGCGCGCCACTTATTCTCCTTCGCTTAAGTTCATAAAATAGAAAAAGAATCGGTTACGATTATATTGATTGTAGGAGAAAGAAAAAACAAACATCCGTGAAGTGTAGGCACTTGATTCGCGAAATTGATTTCAAACCGAGGAGAGTGATCGATTAAAAAGAAAAATTAAAATTAAAAAAAAAAAAAGTTTTAACGAGGAACTTAATCGGGTATGCAAAAAATACCCGTAATTGAGTGCATAAATTAGGTTCAATGTCGGACGTTCGTCGTAACTTTCCTTTATGCGTAAAATGAATCATTCTTTCATCACTCATCAACGCGGACTTTTTTGAAACACGGAATTTCCATTGAATTAATAAAATAGAAAAATTAGTTACAGTTATATTGATTGTAAAGGAAAACGAACTCCTGTGAAGTGCACTTGGTCACCTTCTTCGCGAAATTAATTTCAAACTGAGGAAATTAACTGATTTAAAAAAAAATGAAAGTTTCGATTCTTTGCTATGCACTATTACATAGCAATTGCGAATAAATTGGTCAAGTCGTTTTTGGTTTGCAGTGGAAATTTCGAGTTATGTTTCTGCTGTCGAAGTCCCAAACAGGGTTGAAACAGCTGTAGAGAGGCTGGCTCGAGGTTTTCCCTGCAATCAAAAACGACTTGCAACAATTTTTTTTTTTTTTGCAAAAAATACCCTTAATTGAGTGCATAAATTAGGATCAATATTCGACTTTCGTAATATTCTTCTGCGGACGCACGCCGCCCTTCGCACCGTGTGCAAAAACCTTCGAAGAAAATCTCAGCCTCCACTTTGACTCCTCGCTCTGACCTTGAATACGTTATGATTCATTTAATCGCAACACAAATTTTCATTAAAAGAAAAAAACAATCTCCGCGTACGGATATTCGATCCTTTACTGCAATTCTTACAAGCCAATTAATCTTGAATTTTGGTGATTTTTTGGAAGATCAGTGGCGTAGCCAGAGTTCGGGACGGTCCTTCAATTTGCCAACCGAAACGTGCCTGAATGTCTTAACCTATTTGAAGAGAGGAAACTGAAAATGATTTAAAGGGGGTAAAGCACGTTACTTTTTACGGTTTTATTAAGTAAAAAATATGTAGTGAATTATTTTAATAAAATTTTCCTCTTGGTTTGCGCCATTCGGCGTGGACCGCCCCCCTCTCTCAGCTACGCCTCCGATTTATGTATGTTACGGTGTTTTTTCTGCGTGACCTTGAAAATGCGGACCTTATTCCGGAGAGAAATGAATTGAATTCGGATTTGTTTATACCTTTCTTTTTTAATGTACAGGTTGCGATTTGAAAAATTTGTTGTGCCAAAACTACGGTTGGGGGTACAGGGGTCGCGTCGGTTGGAAACTCAGGCACCGATTTGTTCTTCACGTTCGCAGTCCGCTCGCCGCGCCGCTCGTTGATTCATGGAAACGCATTAATATTAAATCCGTGCGACATCCGAGCCAAGGAAAGGCCGCGGCGACGACGGCGGCGGCGACGGGCACACGGTTCTACGAACTTCCAAGTAGTTCCATGGTAGGTCGCTCGCAGCGCATCAGTACCCGCCGCCGTCGATGGTGTGGGCCGCTTCCGCTATTAGCATTCCCGCAGAGGCAGATGTGCGAACCGTTCGCCCGCTCTCCCTCTCTTTCTTTCTCTCTCTCTCTCTCTCGCTCGCTCGCTCGCTTGCTGGTTCCGTCCTCTTCCCGCACCGAACAACTTTGCGCTTGGCCTCGGCCACCTAGTTATAATGCACGCCAGCCGTCCCGGTCCGGTCCGGTCCGGTCCAAGTGGCCGCCGCTCTCTCTGTCGTCATGATGACCGCTATACAGCCGCCGCCGCCGCCGCACTCAATCGAATATGTTGAAATAATGAGTGGTTTTGACATAACAGAGCCGGCCGCTCGTCGCGCCGTCGATCGGCTCGTATCGCATTCCGCATTTCTGTAAATCGCCCCATGAAGTTAGCGCCGCAATTATAATCGATCGCTATTTAATTTCACATTTTCGTTAATTGGATCGAAAATGACAAATCCGGGACGAAACGAGGCCGTCAACATTGTTAAACTACCCCCCCACCTATGAACGGCGTTTCCGTTTTAATTCCGACGTGCTTACGCCTTTAGTGCTATATTGTTACGACCTGGGGGTTCGGAAATATATAACACTCGTCGAATACTTTAATAAAGCACAATCATTTATTCGCTGCTAAATAAAAACTGTCCGAAGGGGGCGTGCGCCTGATACCCTTCGTACGCCCCAGAAATGTACGAAACTCTTCGCGTCCTCTCTGGAACAATCCGTGCGGATGGCGGCGTGCTTTCCGGAAAACACTGCGTTTGCACTACATTGGATGGCCGGCATCGGCACATCTGACCGCGACACATCGACACCCGACACCTCACTCCGCAGCACATCACTTGTGTACCTCGAATTTCGAATTTCGCATGAACCTAAAACCACTTACTGTGACAATCACAGTCAATTCTTCAACAAATTTTATTTATCTAAGCGGTCTTCATAATTCATTGCATCCCACGTGACGTCCCTGTTGGTTAGGCAACTAACAATACGTGCGACCGACAGAACCGTTTCGTTAAAAATTCTCCGCAGCAACGTCGACGATCATCGATCATGTTTTGCGTGCTCCTCTCGTGCTGTTTCGACTTTTGCGATTTCAACTAACACCCTGCGTAATTAAATCCAACTAATTAACCAAGCTTGTTCGCGTTTAAAACGAAGAAGCGCAAAAGAGAGAAAAAGAAACACGTAGTCGTTGCATCGTCTGCCTGCCTTATCGTACACGCGTCAACTCAACACGGTATTAAAATCAGTTGCCGCGTTTAAGCTGCAAACCTTAAAAGCAAAGGGCAGGTATGTAGATATATAGGGTGTCCGAAAACGAATCACGCAGAGTCTAATTTTATAGATACAGAAGCAGTTTCTGTTTTTGTTTGAGATGCGGAACGCCCACAACATCAAAGCTATGATCTCGAAAATCAACAAGGTTGGTAGAGCTGGACTGTGTATTAGAGGGTTGCCTTGATCAGCAGAGTGGACAGAAGGTGCGTCACGTCACGTGATAAATTCCATTGGGCATATTAACGAGATTTTTGCGTTATTTGATCAATAGAACCATAGAATTGATTCCATTTTTAGTGAATGTACTTCACTAAACTATTTACTTCACTGTGACGGGTAGATGTTTGGTGTGACGTCACGAGTTGCTTTTTCGGGGAGGAAATTTGAAAATGGGAATGAGGCAACCTGCTAGATGCACTATCAGTTTTACCAACCTTGCAAAAACCAATACTCTTGGCGTCATCTATCAGAAATGTCTTAAACTTTTTCCGAAGGGTGTTTTTGAATTATTTTCATTGCTTAAGTGTATTATGAGAGCATCTACATCCCTTACGGGGGTTAAAACAAGATGAGAAGAATACTCTAAGGGTGCTCTAGAATAATCAAAACGTAAACGCTGTTAGTTTTAACCGTGATCGATGTTAAAACAACTAATCGATTTATCTATCAGTGGCGCCATCTATCCACGCTAGTTTTAACTAGCCGAACTTTCTTTTTTTAAATCAGAAGTGAATTTTTAGGATTGTATTTAACGATGAAACCGAATCGAGCCTGAAAGTTTTGGATCTCGACAAAAAAAAAGGAACGATCTGCTTAAATACTAGATACGTGTTGAATGTTCGCGTGGCGCCATCTATTGAAAACATTTTCAACCGCGTATACTATTTTGAATCTAAAATACGAACATTATTTTATTTCTAGAATGATCTGTTTTGTTTTTAACAGCGAATTAAATCATTTAAACCTAGAACTAAAAGAATAAATACTCCTGTGCCTCCATCTATCAAAGACATCTTGAACTAATCTCGAATATTAATTTATTTTTAATCGTTAGTTGTTAAATCTACAAAGAAAAAAAAAAAGAGAAAGCGGAAAGAGCTTTCCAATCTCCGCAGGTGGTTAATTAACACCCCCCTGCACACATTTAAGACAGAGAGGGTTTGAAACTCCCACCACCCCTTTTATCTTGAGACGACACCGACGGACATTTTTAGGGCTTCTGCATTGATTACAATCCCCTGTCTTCCTCATTGACACTCTTGATTTGGACCATCTTCGTCAAATTCAATCGTGACTCCTTTTTATTTGACTGTTTGTTTTGTTTCTTTTTTTCGGGGTGGGGGTGGGTGGGTGGGGTGTAGCGGAGAAGAAATCCTTTGCTCTAATTATTAAGAATTTATGTAGGAATAGTTTAATAAAAAGTGTTTTTTTCTCCTCTCCTATCTGATATTGTGGACGAAATAAAATACGAATGCCTCCATTTTAAGTTTTTAATTAGGTTACAATTTCACGGGCCAAGTTTCTTTTTTATTCGAGTGTTTTGGGGTTGGTGCTTGTTTCGGTAGCCGAGGTGGTTTTTTGGTTTTCTAAACAACGATTGCTTTCAGTATTGTAGTCGTACAGTTGAGAAATTTTGAAGTCCACAGATTACCGTTGCCGGCAAGACAGTTAGCTGTACTCTGTATTCATTGTGAATAGGAATTTAGTTGGCCGTATTTATGACCAGGTGGTAGCATTGAGCTATCCAGAACGGTCTGACTTGATGATGTCGCCGGACCTGACCGGTTGCTTGAGACTTACGCAGTCGGTGACATCAACTGATCCTGAAAACGTATGCTCGTGAGGCAAGGTGTGCTAATATCCATCGGGGGGTGAGTTTTATATCCACAAGTGATCTTAAGGGTTAATGCATGCGAAGATAAGAGGTCAACTGGATTCTCCACCCTCCAGTACCATTGTGAGGAAGCTACGGCTTCTAGATTCGCCGGTGGAGTAAGTGGGGCCGGAAGAACGGCCCCGGTAAGTCAATAATACTGAATAGATACTCGTAGAGGGTTAGGTACTTGTAATTTGCGTGGCCCTTACCGAATTGGAACGCGAATGCCCGCAAGCTAAGGTGTTTACCATCCTGTTGCGGCCAGGGAAGCAAGAAAAAAAGGTATACTAATATCCATGGGTGGGGGTAGGGGGCGAGTTTCATATCTACAGACGAATATGAGGGTTAATGCATGCGAAGATAAGAAGTCAACTGGGTTCTCCACTATCCAATACCTTTGTGAAGGAGCTACAGCTTCTAGATTCGCCGCTGGAGTGGGCGGGGCCGGAAAAATGGCCCTGGTAAGTGAGATGTTCCATATTATTAAATAAGTACTCGTAAAGGGTTAGCCACTCGTAATTTGCATGGCCCTTATCGAATTAGAATGAGATGCCCGTAAGCTAAGACGTTTGTTGCGCTCAATGAAGCCAGAAAGAAATAAGAAAGAACACAGGGAATGAGAGACCTAACGATCGGTGATTGAACGTTTTATTGTAACTCCGTCATCTGATAGTATTGTTTGTCGCTAATATTTTAATAAAATAAAATCCGGCCAACATCAGACTGGACTGTTTAAAAATTAAAAAAAAAAAAAAAAACAGTGATTTTTCTGTGGCAAAAAAAAAAACGCAAACGCACACCCATGTTAGGCTAACCATAAATACGGGCCCGTAACGCGTATTATAAATTCTCCCGTTTAATATCACACCTACATCTGGAATCATTTATCAAATTGTATTATTAGAATCACGATCCGGTTGGCGCGAGGCAGACGCATAAACGATAAACGGGACGGGACGTGACCATTAAATTACCGAATACGTAATCGCGCGAGGGGGGTGCGGCGCGGCGCGGCCCCCGAACGATGCGGAGCAGATATTTTGCATAGGGGGGGGCCAGGGACACTTAATTATACATCTGCCTGCCTGTCGACGAATGGATGATACACTTGCATAATTGGGTCTATTCAATTTGTAGCTGAACATGATGAATGTTACGGGTGAATGCGACGGCATCGCTTAAATGGATTTCCTTCCGATTGATGCTATCTGCCTCCAATTTACGCATTCCTCGTTACGTCGATCTCGATCTTAATGAATTAACGCGATATTTATTGCTCACCGTGACAGGACAGTCGTGCTTGCACGCAATCATTATTTCTGCACGTCCCATCCCATCCCATCACACAATCCATAAATACAACAAGGGAGGAGGTTTTCAACGACGCGACGTCTAGGGAATCGAAGACTACAACATTTTCAAAACGGTCTTCAGTTTTCATTTGATTCGATCAGTTTTGTAATAGTGTCCAGTTTTAAATATTCTAGACAAACAATACTATCAAAGGACGGAGTTACAATTCAAATTCTTTCGTTCATCCCCTGGGTTCGTTCTTTCTTTCTCGCTTCATTGAGCGCAACAAACGTCTTAGCTTGTGGGTAAATGCATTCTAATTCGATAAGGGCCATGCAAATTACAAGTACCTAACCCTCTAAGAGTATACATTCAGTAACATGGAACTTACCAGGGCCGTTTTTCCGGCCCCGCCCACTCCAGCGGCGAATCTAGAAACTGTAGCTCCCTCACAAAGGTATTGGACAGTGGAGAACCCAGTTGACTTCTTATCTTCGCAAGCATTAACCCTCATATTCACCGGTGGATATGAAACTCGCCCCCCCCCCTCTCCCCCACGGATATTAGAAAACCTTTCTTTCTTGCTTCCCTGACTGCAACAGGCGCAACAGGAGGGTAAATGCCTTAGCTTGCGGGCATCGCATTCCAATTCACATACTCAGTAATATGGAACATCTCACTTACCAGGGCCATTTTTCCGGCCTCGCCCACTCCAACAGCGAATCTGGAAGCTGCAGCTCCTTCACATAGGTATTGGACAGTGGAGAACCCAGTTGACTTCTTATCTTCGCAAGCATTAATCCTGATATTCACCTGTGGATATGAAACTCGCCCCCCCCTCTCCCCCACGGATATTAGAATACCTTTCTTCTTTCTTCGGGACGTTTGGTCACTCTACCCGTGTCCCTCCAAGGCTGCTTACAAAAATCTGCATTTGGCACTTGAGTTTGCGCGAAAGCTTGCAACGCTCGCGCTCCAGTTTCATGAATTTTTTGATAACAATCGATTCAAACAAGTTGACCAAATCTGAGCGAACGAAGTGGGACGTGACTGAACAAACAATAATTAGAATATTAACCCATGTCTAAAGTGACCGTTTATTTTTCATACAAAAACGGGACAACCTTGGAAAATTAAACAAAATTCGGTAAAAAAGGGCCATGCAAATTACAATTACCTAACCCTTTAAGAGTATACATTCAGTAACATGGAACTTACCAGGGCCGTTTTTCCGGCCCCGCTCACTCCAGCGGCGAATCTAGAAGCTGTAGCTCCCTCACAAAGGTATTGGACAGTGGAGAACCCAGTTGACTTCTTATCTTCGCAAGCATTAACCCTCATATTCACCGGTGGATATGAAACTCGCCCCCCCCCCCCTCTCCCCCACGGATATTAGAAAACCTTTCTTTCTTGCTTCCCTGACTGCAACAGGCGCAACAGGAGGGTAAATGCCTTAGCTTGCGGGCATCGCATTCCAATTCACATACTCAGTAATATGGAACATCTCACTTACCAGGGCCATTTTTCCGGCCCCGCCCACTCCAACAGCGAATCTGGAAGCTGCAACTCCTTCACATAGGTATTGGACAGTGGAGAACCCAGTTGACTTCTTATCTTCGCAAGCATTAACCCTCATATTCACCGGTGGATATGAAACTCGCCCCCCCCCCCCCCTCTCCCCCACGGATATTAGAAAACCTTTCTTTCTTGCTTCCCTGACTGCAACAGGCGCAACAGGAGGGTAAATAAATGCCTTAGCTTGCGGGCATCGCATTCCAATTCACATACTCAGTAATATGGAACATCTCACTTACCAGGGCCATTTTTCCGACCCCGCCCACTCCAACAGCGAATCTGGAAGCTGCAACTCCTTCACATAGGTATTGGACAGTGGAGAACCCAGTTGACTTCTTATCTTCGCAAGCATTAACCCTCATATTCCCCGGTGGATATGAAACTCGCCCCCCCCCCTCTCTCCCCCACGGATATTAGAAAACCTTTCTTTCTTGCTTCCCTGACTGCAACAGGCGCAACAGGAGGGTAAATGCCTTAGCTTGCGGGCATCGCATTCCAATTCACATACTCAGTAATATGGAACATCTCACTTACCAGGGCCATTTTTCCGGCCCCGCCCACTCCAACAGCGAATCTGGAAGCTGCAACTCCTTCACATAGGTATTGGACAGTGGAGAACCCAGTTGACTTCTTATCTTCGCAAGCATTAACCCTCATATTCCCCGGTGGATATGAAACTCGCCCCCCCCCCCTCTCTCCCCCACGGATATTAGAAAACCTTTCTTTCTTGCTTCCCTGACTGCAACAGGCGCAACAGGAGGGTAAATGCCTTAGCTTGCGGGCATCGCATTCCAATTCACATACTCAGTAATATGGAACATCTCACTTACCAGGGCCATTTTTCCGGCCCCGCCCACTCCAACAGCGAATCTGGAAGCTGCAACTCCTTCACATAGGTATTGGACAGTGGAGAACCCAGTTGACTTCTTATCTTCGCAAGCATTAACCCTCATATTCACCGGTGGATATGAAACTCGCCCCCCCCCCTCTCCCCCACGGATATTAGAAAACCTTTCTTTCTTGCTTCCCTGACTGCAACAGGCGCAACAGGAGGGTAAATGCCTTAGCTTGCGGGCATCGCATTCCAATTCACATACTCAGTAATATGGAACATCTCACTTACCAGGGCCATTTTTCCGGCCCCGCCCACTCCAACAGCGAATCTGGAAGCTGCAACTCCTTCACATAGGTATTGGACAGTGGAGAACCCAGTTGACTTCTTATCTTCGCAAGCATTAACCCTCATATTCACCGGTGGATATGAAACTCGCCCCCCCTCTCCCCCACGGATATTAGAAAACCTTTCTTTCTTGCTTCCCTGACCGCAACAGGCGCAACAGGAGGGTAAACGCCTTAGCTTGTGGGCATCGCCTTCCAATTCGATAAGGACCACGCAAATTACGAGTACCTAACCCTTCACGAGCACCTACTCAGTATTATGGAACATTTAACTTCCCGCGGTCGTTTACTCGGCCCCGCCCACTCCAACGGTGAATCTAGAAGCTGTAGCTCCCTCACAATGGTGTTTGGACACTGATGAAGCCATCCTCGTTGACTTCTTGTTTTCGGATGCATTCACCCTTACATTCATCTGTAGATATAACCCCCTGCCCCCTAAACCCTCCTGCCCACCCTAGTTTTTAATAAAAGGGATTTTCATTTGTTCGTATAATAGTTGCTATGAATTTCTTAAAAACGACAAGGCCGGCTTGAAAAACATGTTTAGTTACTTTTAGAGTTTGCAGCGGTGTTATCTCATTTGTATAAAGAATAATTTTCCAAATGTCCTCAGTCTAGAATTTTGAATTTTGAATTTCTTGAACATTTCGGCCGGGTGTTCAATTTATTTTTAGAATGGTTGTGCCGGCGGCTTAACACAAAAAATATTCGCAAACGACGTGGCTCCGTAATTAATTTGAATCTGCAACAAGGAGGTTTCTATTTATACAGACGAAGGTGTTCTGGCGAAAAAAAAAAAAGAAGAGAGAGAGACAGGAAACGTCGCGCAATAAATCCGAGAGCGCTGCCTGCCTGTTGTAAAAAGACAACAAGCCGGGCAGAGAGCGCCGACACTTTTTCATTTCAATGCCCTTCACTGTTGAAAAGAAGCGCATCATCAAAGTGGGCCGCCGCCGCGCTAAGGGGGAAGGAAGTAAAGGGGGGAAGGGATCGGGCAAGAGAGCAAACATCGAGCGCGGCGCGGCGGCGGCGACGAACTTTCGTCGATTCGACAGGCGTGGGCAAGTGCCAGCTGTGTTGATAAAGAAGTCATGTGTACACGTCCGCGCCGGCAGCAATGCTACGTGCGCATTGCCGGGCCAACACCCAAGTGCACGCGGCAATTGAACCCAAAAGGCCCCGCTCGCTTCATCTTCGCAATCTCCCGGGAAAGGACGCCTCGAAACTTATCCGACGACAAACTCCATCAGGTTTATGTAGGGTGTACGCCCCCGGGGCATCCCCGGATTGTTTACACTGACCCAAATTTTCTACGTAAATTATTCCCCCTCTCTTCCCCCGCACCCCCGCCAAAAATTCAACGTTGTTAAAACACACGTTTTCTAATTAACCAAAATCAAGACGTCTAAGTTTTTCAAAATGTTCGCCTTCTCCAATATACTTAACCTCGATGCCCTAACAGCGACGTGCTGGCGGATTTATGTACGCAGATTTAATTTGTAAGATATCAATTACTATACCTACGTAGAGAAACCATTATTGATTGGATCGCCGCGCTGTATTGCTTACAAAAAACTCTTCTTTATCATTAAACCTCTATCTACATTGGTGATTTATTAACATGAAAACTCTTACTGTTATTTCTTTTATTTTGCTCGGTTTTGTTTACAAAAATCTGCTGCTTGCTTAACTAGGTGCGCGTAAGAGCACTTGAGTTTGCGAAAGCCAGGAATGCTCGCGCTCCAATTTCATACATTCCTGTAACAATCGACGCAAGTTGAATAAACTTGAGCTAACAATGTGGGACGTGGCTAAATAAATAATATTTTGAATGTTGACCCATGTCTAAAGTGACCGTTTATTTTTCATTCAAAAACGGGACAACCTTGGAAAATTAAACAAAATTCGGTAAAAAATACGAAAATATTGCAACAACACCCGAAGTATAGTCATCGCATTCAGCTGAGAAACTCTTGAGAGAAACTTACAATGAGAACCATCTATCTATTTTTCGAGAAGTTACGTAATTGGTGCTCCAAAACGTTTTGTATTAAAAAAAAACGTAGATTTGAAGTTTGTACTTGAATTTGAAAAAAAAAAACAGTAGATTTACTGCTAAAACTTTAGGGTTGGCATCACTAGATGAAAATATCGTTTAAATATAAAGCTGTTTTTTTTTTTTGCTTTGGAGATTTGGGTACTTGGGGACTAATGTCATTGGTTTTCGTCGACCATGTGATCAGATAATTTGTCTTCACCTTGCTTAACAATTCTCCAAATCTCCAAAGCAGAAAAAGCAGCTTATAAGTTCTTAATAACGAGACATTTATAGCGGTAAGATTTTCAAAACGGGACATTTTTGCGTCTCGGGGACAACGGGACGACGTCTTCAAAAACGGTACTCTCGCGTGGAAAACGGGACGTTTGGTCACTATACCCGTGTCCCTCCGAGGCTGCTTACAAAAATCTGCATGTGGCACTTGAGTTTGCGCGAAAGCTTGCAACGCTCGCGCTCCAGTTTCATCAATTTATTGATAACAATCGACTCAAACAAGTTGAGCAAATCTGAGTGAACGAAGTGGGACGGGACTGAACAAACAATAATTAGAATATTAACCCATGTCTAAAGTGACCGTTTATTTTTCATACAAAAACGGGACAACCTTGGAAAATTAAACAAAATTCGGTAAAAAATACGAAAATATTGCAACAACACCAGAAGTATAGTCATCGCACTCAGCTGAGAAACTCTTGAGAGAAACTTACAATGAGAACCATCTATCTATTTTTCGAGAAGTTACATAATTGGTGCTCCAAAACGTTTTGTATTAAAAAGAAACCGTAGATTTGAAGTTTGTACTTGAATTTGAAAAAAAAAAACAGTAGATTTACTGCTAAAACTTTAGGGTTGGCATCACTAGATGAAAATATCGTTTAAATATAAAGCTGTTTTTTTTTTTGCTTTGGAGATTTGGGTACTTGGGGACTAATGTCATTGGTTTTCGTCGATCACGTGATCAGCTAATTTGTCTTTACCTTGCTTAACAATTCTCCAAATCTCCAAAGCAGGAAAAGCAGCTTATAAGTTCTTAATAACGAGACATTTATATCGCTAAGATTTTCAAAACTGGACATTTTTGCGTCTCGGGGACAACGGGACGACGTCTTCAAAAACGGTACTCTCGCGTCGAAAACCCCGACGTTTGGTCACTTTACCCGTGTCCCTCCGAGGCTGCTTACAAAAATCTGCATGTGGCACTTGAGTTTGCGCGAAAGCTTGCAACGCTCGCGCTCCAGTTACATCAATTTATTGATAACAATCGGCTCAAACAAGTTGAGCAAATCTGAGCTAACGAATTGGGGAATGACTGAATAAACAATAATTTGAATATTGACCGATGGCCCCCCGTGGCTGACCAAACGCGTGGGAGGCGAGGACAATAACGTTTCAAGCCCCCCCGACATTTTTTTTTCCTTCAATTTGCTAATGAGTTAATTACGCAGAAGCTTTTATTGTGTTTATTTATTAAGCTAATGAACTGTCTGCGCTGCGTCTCTTGCTCGCTCACCCCCTCAAGTCCGATTGCTCCGGAGATAATCAATAACCAATAATGCGTTTTGATTACCCGCGTTACGGGAAAGTTACGCTTTACCGGAACTCCGGGGGGAGGTCCTCTTGTAAACGTCCATCTCTCTTTTATTAATAAAGCTACGATTATCCCAATTTTTTTTTTGTTAAATAACTTTTATTAATGCAGGCGCGTTTTTACTTTGTTGTTAAACATTCGGCAATAACATTAATAATGGCATGTTTGTGTATAGATAAATCAGAGATATTGTACGTTAAACAACACACCAGTATCACATCTGTCTGTCTCCCTTCAGTACGCAGAGGGGTAGTCAGCATCCCTTTAAAGCAGTCGTTCATGTGGTTTACATGTAATAACCGTGCAATGTTTGCGTCCGGTGTTCAGCAATAACGATTGTTTCTACTCACCGGGGCTCTTCTGCCCCTTTCCCTCTCCAGCGGTGAATATGGAAGCTGTAGCTCGCTGTTGGGGGAGAAACTCGCGGCGAATGTTCGTCTTCGTACTTCGCATGCGTGGATATTAGCATACCTTCATCCTGAGCATTATGCCTTCAGGATTATAGACGTTACTGACTTCCACAGTGCCGAGCACTGGCCCCAGTCCATTCAACGCCAAGTGGCGACCGTTCTTGTGAAGCACAATGCAATCCACTTGGTCATGTAAGCAGCTAGTTGTGTTTCCAACATTATCTACCCTTGGTAGGATACAGAACACTGCGGTATACAGGTGGAGGTGATAATCTACCCTGCCGACATTCAGCGGATACAGAATTATCCCTCAGGTAATATAGTCTTGATAACCAATAATGCATTTTAATTACCCGCGTTACGGGAAAGTTACGCTTTACCGGAACTCCGGGGGGAGGTCCTCTTGTAAACGTCCATCTCTCTTTTATTAATAAAGCTACGATTATCCAATTTTTTTTTGTTAAATAACTTTTATTAATGCATGCGCGTTTTTACTTTCTTATAAAACATTCAGCAATAACATTAATAATGGCATGTTTGTATATAGATAAATCAGAGATATTGTACGTTAAACAACACACCAGTATCACATCTGTCTGTCTCCCTTCAGTACGCAGAGGGGTGGTCAGCATCCTTTTAAAGCAGCCGTTCATGTGGTTTACATGTAATAACCGTGTAATGTTTACGTCCGGTGTTCAGCAATGACGATTGTTTCTACTCACCGGGGCTCTTCTGCCCCTTTCCCTCTCCAGCGGTGATTCTGGAAGCTGTAGCTCGCTGTTGGGGGAGAAACTCGCGGCGAATGTTCGTCTTCGTACTTCGCATGCGTGGATATTAGCGTACCTTGCATCCTGAGCATTATGCCTTCAGGATTATAGACGTTACTGACTTCCATAGTGCCGAGCACTGGCCCCAGTCCATTCAACGCCAAGTGGCGACCGTTCTTGTGAAGCACAATGCAATCCACTTGGTCATGTAAGCAGCTAGTTGTGTTTCCAACATTATCTACCATTGGTAGGGTACAGAACACTGCGGTATATAGGTGGAGGTGATAATCTACCCTGTCGACATTCAGCGGATACGGAATTATCCCCCAGGTAATACAGTCTTGATAATCTACCCTGCCGACATTCAGCGGATACAGAACTATCGCCGGGTAACACAGTCTGTATAATCTACCCGGTCGACATTCGACGGATACAGAAATCTCACTCATACTGTGAAGGAACTTCTTAAACACATCTCACTGCATTTCATTAAAATACGAACAATCCGATTTGCGTGCGTTTTCCGTAAGATGCTTTCAGCCCCGGCCCATCGGACTTTTTCTTCATATTCCTCAAGTGTGTTGCTGTGTTTTGGTTATCGCAGAGAGTCCGACCGAGATATACAGATTTATTGACCAAATGGGATTTATGCATTAATTCTAACTTTTATAAAATTATACAACACTAATAACTGTAAGGACATATTTAGTTTCAGACTGTTATTATTAGACAACTTGTTTTTTTTTTTTTTTAATTTTACTTAATCTTTTTTTTTTTCTAAATTAACTGTTATGTATACTCATGCATTCGGTAGTAGTCCTAGTAGTTTCCAGACCGATTCTGTTTGTTGCCTCTTTCTCTTTTGCAAGAAGAAAATACAAGGGGATTGACGAAGTCATTCGCATTCGAACGAAACAAGAAGGGCCTTGCCGCGCATAATTATGTTCCCGTCGCCGGTATATCGCCGAGATAAAACAGTGCGATGCTCCTTATCAGGACGATTTCTTTTTAGACACCTGCTGTATTTGGAACCCCCCTATTTTTTACGATTACGACTCCGCTGGAAGTTCCGCATACAAAATCTGTTTTTTTTTTCTTTTCAAGACAAGGTCAAAATATTTTTAATCTAAAAGGCGGTGTGGCGCAGATAGTTGGGGAGGGGGCGGGGGAGCGAGGGGGGGGCTTGCGTAATTTATATTAAATGCACTCTCGTCAGTCGGTATCTTTTTGGCCAGTCACGATGGCCATTGTAGACGCTACAACAGCTGCGGCCGATCCGAACGAGAAGAGATAATGACGCCATTGTCTGCACAAGTGATGGAAATATTGATATTATACATCAGAACGTTTCGTCAGCGTCAGCGCGAATCTGTTGTGTTCGCAACGAGAGAGATCGTTGTTGTTTTAATAAATCCCCGGACCCACATGCATCCGAAACGAGATCTTGTTGATCGAGTCTCTCATTTTGCGTCGCCTTAATTACGTATGCAATAAAAAAAAAGTACATAATCAGAAGAGTAATGCGAATGCGATGCAGAATCTAATTTAAAGGCTGTTTTGCATTGCACCAATTTCTAATGGTTGCTGCACCCCATCAAGACGGAAACGCCGCTAACAGAAACGATGTCGTAGAAGCCTACAAGTGATTCTAAAACCTATAAAAAGCTTGAATACCAACAAGTTTTTTTTAAGCTACGCAAACGAGCAAATTACTAAATTAATACTCACACTAAGACTTACTGTTATGTAATGAATTCATGAACAGTGTAACACAACACAAACAATTCTTCTCCAAATCCTGTGTAAATACTTCTATTTACGTCATCATCGGTATGCTTTGAAAATAAAAAAATTTTGAGGCAAAGGAAATTTTGTAAAGTACGATCTCAGGTTCATTACATCAACAAGCGATTATAATTTTTTTTATAAATACGAAAAGCGACCACGAACGCCATTTTACTTACAGAAGGTACAAATACAACATTTATGAATGCAGAAACTTATTGTTTTAGAGTTATAAGTACTTTTATAGCTTGTTCTTAAAACTGAGTTGCTCTGTAAGCAAGCATTTTGACTTCATTAAAAACCTTAATAAATCAAAAAGTGTACGTAACGTCCCAAATAAACAGTAAACAGTAATTTAGGAGTAAGAAGCAACTTGTGTGTTACTTGGGCTTCTACGTTTTTTTTTTTTTTTTTTTTTTTTATCTACACGCCGGGATTTACATATTTTGCTCGTGGAAATTTATTTGGCGGCGCGATCACATCATGCGAAATCGAATAACAAGGTGTTTATCAAAATAAGGTCCGTAATATAATTCCATGTGAAGTCAGGATGTGCGATAAAGCGGATTTAAAAATAGCTTACTGGGGGAGGGGGGCGACAAGCGGGCGAAAGAGAGGCGTTCGCGTAGGTATCGCTCATAAAGCGCGGAAAAAATGGCGAATCTTTCGAGAAATAAAAAAAAAAATGTCCACCTGGGGGTTTTAAGTTCGACATTGTTCACTTGTTTGCCTTGCGTTGAGGACTACCTACCTAACGAGCGACGATATAAATAACAAAAAACCTTGTTTTGGAAGACGGGGCGGGGGGGGGGCGGGGTGAGGGGGCAAAGAAGGAAAATATTGCCCCTAACGAGCGACGGCTTAACTTCAACAAACGTGTTTGTTTATTTCCCGAAAAATTGTGGGTGTGTATTTCCGGTTTTCGAAAATAAATAAATCGATGGATGTCGGTGTGTGATGGGGGCGGCGGCGGCGGCGGCGGGGGACGAGTGTGCGGGCGGGGGAGAAGGGGGGAGTGGCAGAGGCAGAGAAATTTCGAAATATTGAAGACGTGGGAAATAATTTCCGCGCGCGCCTTCGGAATGCACCGCGCGGTAAAAAGCAAGTCGATAACGAAGTTGCGACATATTTCTCTTGAGTCGACAGGATACGACGCTCTTATCGGCGTCGGGACGGCCGACCCTCGTTCGCTCCGCCGCGCCGAACCCTCCCCCGCCCCCTCCCGCCCAGACCCCCGGCATCGCGTGGCCACGTTGATGAGTTCCGGACGTGCGGCTTCTATGCGACCGCACACGGAGGCTATATTAACGAGCGAGCCGGACGGACGACCCGCCGCATTTCACCAAAGAGAGAGAGAGAGACAGACGACGCCTGAAATTTTATATTAGTTTCATTACGCATTTCATACGGCGTATGACACGCGCGACGGCGCGTTCGCGTCAAAACACCTGGCGTCAAAGTTAATAGTTTTCGCGGCAGCGCCCTCCCCCCCTCTGCAACGCCCCTCTCGCCCGCCCGTTTGTTCTTTATTAATATGCATGCGGCCCACCTTTGTCGGTTTCGAAGGAATTCGTGAAATCTGATTCATGACCGACCGGTGACGGTAGCCGGCCATAAATTTTAATAACTTTGATATGCAAAGCAGGTTTTTCGACGCGCTTTGCGCCGCGCGCCGCCGCGTATTGTTGCCCGAGCGCGCTTAATTGACACACGGAAAACTTTGTTAATAAACATCTCGAACTTAAATCATTTTGACACGTCAGAGTCCCCCTGCGTTCAACCAGCGATGAGCAACTTTCTTTTACCGCGACCCGCAATGAAAATTCTAAACAGAGTCAAACCGGGCCGCAAGCCGCAACAGCCGCAGATGAATAGAATCATTTAACAGGCAGAGCAACATAGTCCACTGGGTGTACGTCATTTTTTATTAATTGTTATCAGGTTAATGTAAGGCAAGCGTTGTCAGTCCGCCGTAACCATAGGCGTCACTTCCAACATCAAGGCTGGAAGCAGACGATTTACGTAAATAATAAAAAAATAAATGTATGTCATAAAAAGAATTGCAAGTGAGTGTTAACCACACCGCCGTAATATACTAACCACGTCAATTGTTTTGATTTGATTTGTTTGATTTTATCCGCAGCAAAAACCAAAACGGTGAAATATCATTTACGAATACGGCAACGATATCGCTGGCACGTGCCAGCCACTTTAATGCAATGACTATTGCGCAGTCGTGACATTTTCCTGCCGGTCTCAGATTATTATTACTTCGCGATTGAAATTTGAAATAGCCTACGGGCCGCATGACAGTCATAATGGTGCCATACACAGGCCACTAATTGTTTATTGTTTAATTGACACGCGAGAAACTGTGTTAATAAACATATTAAACTTGATCAACTTGACGTTTTCTGTTTCTTCGCGGAAATTAGGTCACCCACACCATATAAATACTGAAGTTTGCAAGTTCTCGAGTTCGACAGTACACCAAAGGTACCGCAGCCTGGTTGAACGATGGGCTGGACCTTTTTCAATTGCTATTTAATGGGAAAGGTGGTTCACAGGTTTGCCAATTGCTAATTAATGGGAAAGATGGTTCGCAAGTTTGCATGTTTACCATCGGGTTTGATTGCCAAGACTTCAGATCCAATCAGGTTTCTCAATTGCGGAAGGCCAAAAGCGGTACGACCCTTGCCAATACCATGTTTGCCAAGTTAAAATTTCTTTCCCTGGGTGGGATAATGTAATAGGATTGGCACTATGACCATAGTAAAGAGACGCCCAGAGGTAAGACTATTTCACAAACCAACAACTCGAATGAAAACCGTATGCTCCGTAACAATACGATGTTTGGAAAGTTAAAAATCCCAATCAGGGGGTGGAATTCCGCTGTCATTCTAGTAAGGCTGGTACTATGACCATAGTAATGTGACCCCCCCGAGGTACGACGAGTAGTTCACAAACAAACAACTCGGATAAAAGACCAAAAACCGTACGCCTAGTAACAGTACGACGTTTGGCAAGTTAAAAATTCCTATCTGGGGTAGAATTCCTTCGATATTCTCATAGGGTTGGCAATACGACCACAGTAACTGACGCTCAGAAGTGCGAGGAGTATCCCACTAATCAATACCATGGACGAAAAGCCAAAAACCGTACGCTCCGTAGTAATACGATGTTAGGAAAGATAAAAATCCCAATCGGGGGGTGGAATTCCTTTGTCATTCTAGTAAGGCTGGTACTATGACCGTAGTAATTTGACCTCCCGGGGTACGACGAGTAGTTCACAAACAAACAACTCGGATGAGACACCGAAAACCGTACGCCCAGTGACAATACGACGTTTGGCAAGTTAAAAATTCCTATCTGGGGTAGAATTCCTTCGATATTCTCATAGGGTTGGCAATACGACCACAGTAACTGACGCTCAGAAGTGCGAGGAGTATCCCACTAATCAATACCATGGACGAAAAGCCAAAAACCGTACGCTCCGTAGTAATACGATGTTAGGAAAGATAAAAATCCCAATCGGTGGGTGGAATTCCTTTGTCATTCCAGTAAGGCTGGTACTATGACCGTAGTAATTTGACCTCCCGGGGTACGACGAGTAGTTCACAAACAAACAACTCGGATGAGAAACCGAAAACCGTACGCCCAGTGACAATACGACGTTTGGCAAGTTAAAAATTCCTATCTGGAGTAGAATTCCTTCGATATTCTCGTAGGGTTGGCAATACGACCACAGTAATTGACGCTCAGAAGTGCGAGAAGTATCCCACTAATCAATACCATGGACGAAAAGCCAAAAACCGTACGCTCCGTAGTAATACGATGTTAGGAAAGATAAAAATCCCAATCGGGGGGTGGAATTCCTTTGTCATTCTAGTAAGGCTGGCACTATGACCGTAGTAATTTGACCTCCCGGGGTACGGTGAATAGTTCACAAACAAACAACTCGGATGAGAAACCAAAAACCGTACGCCCAGTGACAATACGACGTTTGGCAAGTTAAAAATTCCTATCTGGGGTAGAATTCTTTTGATATTCTCATAGGGTTGGCACTACGACCATAGTAATTGATGCCCAGAGGTGTGCGAAGTATTCCACTGATCAGCACCACAGACGAGAAGCCAAGAACCGTACGCTCCGTAACAATACAACGCTTGGAAACTTAAAAATACCAATCGGGGGGTGGAATTTACTGGATATTCTAGTAGGGTTGGGACTATAATCTCAGTAATTGACGCCTGGAAGCACGAGGAGTATTCCATAATCCAAAGCCTCGTACGAAAAGTCAAGTACCGTACGCCCCGTGACACTACGTGGTTCGGCAAGTTTAAAATTTCCACTGAGGGTGGAATTCGTCGGATATTCTAGTAGGGTTGGGAGTATAATCTCAGTAATTGACGCCTGGAATCACGAGGAGTGTTCCATAAACCAAAACCTCGTACGAAAAGTCAAGTACCGTACGCCCCGTAACACCACGTTGTTCGGCAGGTTTTAAATCCCTACTGGGGGTGGAATTTCTTGGCTATTCTAATAGGGTTGGCGGTATGACCACGGTAACGGACGCCTGGAGGTACGCAGAGTATTCCACTAATCAATACCTCGGATGAAAAGCCAAATACCGTACGTCCCGTGAAACTGCGACGTTCGGCAAGTTAATAATCCCTACGGGGGGTGGAATTCCCCGGATATTCTAGTAGGCTTGGCAGTATAATCTCAGTAATTGACGCCTGGAAGCACGAGCAGTATTCCATAAAGCAAAACCTCGTACGAAAAGTCAAGAACCGTACGGCTCGTGCCACTCCGTTGTTCGGCAAGTTTAAAATCCCTACTGGGGGTGGAATTTCCCTGCTATTCTAATAGGGTTGACGGTACGACCACAGTAACGGACGCCTGGAGGTACGCAGAGTATTCCACTAATCAATACCTCGGACGAAAAGCCAAGTACCGTACGTCCCGTGTCACTACGATGTTCGGCAAATTAAAAATCCCTACGGAGGGTGGAATTCACCGGATATTCTAGTAGGGTTAGCAGTATAATCTCAGTAATTGACGCCTGGAAGTACGAGGAGTGTTCCATAAAGCAAAACCTCGTACGAAAAATCAAGTACCGTACGCCCCGTGACACCACGTTGTCCGGCAAGTTTAAAATCGCTACTGAGGGTGGAATTTCAGAAGATTTTGGCTTAGTAATTGACGTTTAGGGGCACGTGAAATGTTCCACTCAAACCAAACTCCTCGCCCATCGAGTCAAAGAAAGAACGCACATTGCTTGTATGATTGCCTGCTGATATGACGACCACCGCAACACACGGTCGGGGTTGCCATGCCGACTGATCCGAAATCAACTTCAGCGTTGTTTAGCGCTCGACGGCGCTGCACCAAATTAAAATTAATTACACGACAGTAAGTTTTACGGCGGGCCTTTAATCAATATTCATAAATAGTGTTCAACATGAAGCGGCGTGTTAACACATTGACTTGTTTTGTGATCCCCCCTCCCCCCATAAATTATCAGATTTAACGGCGAGTGGCCCGCTAATTACCGGCTCGTTTCGCGGGGGGGGGGGGGTTATTGCGTCGGCGGGCGCCGCATCATCGTATCGCGCGGGCCCGGTGTTAATTTGTCAGCTGTTAGGAAAACCGCTTGACAAATTATGACTAATCCATAATAAAAAATACCGTCGCGTCGGTCGCCCGCGATACCGCATCAAGAAGGCAGGCGCGGCGACGTGACCTGCTTGCGCTAATTTGCGCTACCGTTATCGCAAACAAAGGAGCATTGTAATTCGCATAACTCTTTTTTGTGACGGCTTGTTTCAATTTTGGAATATATGTATTTTTTTTTTTAATAATAAACGGTTGCCGAACAGATATAAGAGTTAGGGAAGTAGGGGAAATGGAGATTTGCCGGAATCTACCGCCCCTAAATTCACGAGAGCAACTAATAAAATTTTATTCGCGTTTCGTAACGAAAACTAACATCACCGTGAGGATGGGGGGTTGGGGGGGTTGAGGGATGACGGCGCTACGCATCGCGTCATCGAATTCGATCGCTCGCAATTATAGAGCGCGAAAATTGCTTAATATTCTCGTCTCGCAGGAAGCCCCGAACAACGCGCCTGCGACTTATAATACATTCTGGAAGTTCGGGCGGTAGTCGCAGAACTAACTCGGTAAGTAGACGAGGGCGATGATATCCTCTTGATTTATTAACTACTTGTTGCAAGATGTTAATCACCTCTGCTCCCCGAGCATTAGCAGGATACCCGTTACTTACATGCGCTTACAGCCGAAAGAAAGATGGCGCTGGGGGGCTCGTTATTTCGATTCCGGAAGGCTTAGCCGCATAAATTCGTTTCCTCTAGAGCTCTACAAGGATGATGAAAAGAAGAAAAATAAATGATTTGACCCGAATTCTCTCGCGTTAATTGCGTTTTTTATATTGCATCAATACGAAAAGTGTTTGGGTTCATTCGAAGACCACACAAAAAATCGGATACAGGCGTACGGCGGTTTTAATTTTAATTTGTGCTGCAATTCTGAGCTCGATCGTAAGCATCGTAAGGTATTATCGCGCCAGTTAGATGTACAAGTCGTAATGATACGATGCTTACGATCGACCTTAGAATTGTAGCATTAGGAGAAGGCTTGTTCTTAAAAAGGAATGAAATGGAGGAATGGGGAAGAAAAATCTTGTGCAGTTATCTCCATCAAACTGCGAGTGCATAATTGTTACATTACATCACGTCGATTGCATACAGGTGCAACCACCGATGCATATTCAATTAATTCCATGCGACCAATCAAACTTATACGTCCCCGAAGCATTATCAAGCCGCTTCCGCATCTGTCTGGCTTCGGAATCATCCAACCAGCCCAGCGAATATATTGCTCACCTGAGCTTCCCCGAGCGTTCCACCCCCGATGCGATGCGGTCGGAACCCGTCCGTAAATAGAACAATCCACCTCGCCACCAGCACCGCCGGCGCTGTCTAATGGCGACGTCGCTTGTTCACTCGAGCTCCCATCCTTTCAATATCGCCGGAACGATTCCGGGAATAAAGCGCCGCTTTCGCTCGAATACCGTCGAGATTTGACACGCGCGTCGGTTACGCGGTCACATTTCACAAAAGTCGAATCGCACGAGAACGGTCTTTCCGATATCCTCCTCCTATTCAGGGCGAGGAAATTTCGACAAAGGGATGGCGCCACCGCCGCCGCACGGTTTCGTCTTTAGAATCTGGCTGAAAGGAGGTCGTCCAAGAAAAAAAAAAAAGAAAGAAAAGAAAAGAAAAGGTTCGAACGCGAACGGGGAAAGTACTTCGGAGACACTTTTTGGGTGGCGCTGGTTGATCGTTTCACTTGTCTTCTTTTGTTTCTTCTCTCCGATCTTTCCTTTTCCACCATTATTTCCTCCACCTGACATTACATTTAAGATCATCTCCTCACTGGTTCCAGTCTTTAATCTTATGACCATACGACCCGTTTTTCGTCCCCCTCCTGGAAAAATGTGTCCGTCCACCTTGGAAACCATTATTGATATAATTATCTCCAGGAATTTAAGGGGTAGATACAAAACAACATGCTACTAAAATTGAGAGGACTTGCGGTCTAAATTAGACCCGAGTCGCTAAGAGGAAAGTGTCGGCAAACAGACAGATCTGCTTTACCCAACAGTTTTGTAATCTTCTGGAATGCCTTCCGGGTCAATCAACGTTTGCTTGTTGCAGCGGACAGCATTTTCAAAAGATTCTCGACCTTTTTGACCCTTTAAAGTGTGTTCTAAATTGTCATAAGCACAATAATGTCCGTCGGGGCAAGATCGGTTAGCCTTCACCATGTTACGGTGTCGTTTTCCGTTACGTCGAGCACTCGCTTGCGGGGCAGGACGTAGGCGAACCAAAGTAATAGTAATTTTAAGGCCTACGTTACCTCATCCCCTTGCACCCAACTCGGTCCAACGTCGTCTCCTTGGACTGTCACAAAACAGAACTCACAAACGATTACAACCGATTTTATTAAACCACAAAGAGCAATGATAATTACAACAACAAAACAATAATGAATTCTAAATACCGTATAAGAATGGAAAATAATAAATGCTAATTGCTGATTGCCCTCTGATTTGCGCAAAGTTCCCCCACCCCTATACTATCCGTGCCTGATGCCGCAAAGTGCGTTTTCTAAAAGTTTGGGTCAACGCAGGAAAAGTCAGCGTCTCTCGAAAACACAGTCAAGAAGCGAGCGCGTTAATGACTTTCTAATAAAAATAAAATCCGCGCCGATGCAGCGGCAGCGCAAGCAAGGTGTAATGACATGGATTTCCCTTATGGAATTTTCTTAGCGGCAGCGCAAACAAAGTTTAATGACATGGATTCCCCTTGTGGAATTTCCTTACGCTTCTTAACCCAGGCCGCTAGATTTGCAACGCAAGCGGACGACGCGTCGCGTCGGTCAATCCACGCTTGCTAAACCCGTGTCAACAACCGCACCTGCGAACTGCAATTAAACAATAAAATACGCGCGTTGAATTTTGTGCGAAAGCCGAAAGTAAAACTAATTTAGAAAATTATTTTTTTTTTTGAAACGTGACAGTAATTGCAAATGTCGGTTAAGCAAAAGCTGCTCCACTCGTGCCCGTTTCTATCGCAACGGACAAGAAATTAACGGAATGTTTATTCTTTTAATTTTAATTTTTAATTATCGCATTAATGCGTTTTTCAGGTTTTGAAAAGTGAACTTCTTACGCGCGCAACCTCACCCCCTTATTCGTACTTATAACGGCCGAATCAGTCCGCTTGTACATTTTTCGACGCTCTCGGCTTTTCACCCTCTTGAACTTATCGCATCCCCCAAATTGTCTTACGAGTGGTTATTATGGTGGATTACAACAGCGCTGCGGCGTCGGGTTTACCACAATCGGAATCTTGAAGGACGGTGAAAAGGCCGAACGCTTATATTTACACCGAAATGCCTTGGAAGGCTTTTAGAAAAACAAATACTTTCTGTTTTGTTCATTTCGTTTGTTGCAAATGTTGTAGTTCGTTTAGAAAAAGTAAACAACGTCTTTTCCGAGCGTCTTCAATTCATTGCTACGGGGCAGTGATGGACGATCCGCAGTCCGCAGGCCGCACGTAACTCTATTGCGGCGGCGGCGGCGGCTACTACGCGGCAAATCGGCTACTCTTGCGACTACTATGCGGACAAAAGGCATAATGATATTGTGATTTGTTTAAAAGAGGGCGCGAATTAGGCGAGTTCTAAATAACTCAACTGTCAACTGTCAAAATATAATAATATGTGAGTAACTGCTGTTTTGCGCAGTCTCTGTTATGCGCTTTCGTTTTTTTGACAGTTGACGGTTGACAGCGACCGCGGAGCTTTTAGAACCTCCCGCCTCCCTCCTTTCTGTGCCGCCGGTCTTTAAGCGCTAAAATGCTCGGCGCGGCGCGTTCCTCAATTCCGGCAACCCTCTTCGTCTTGAATTTTTTAAAAATCAAATCAGAACCGTTCGTTCGGGTTTGTGGTTTCCCCCCGCCAAGAAAAAAAGGAAAAAAATTATTGAAGAGGGGTCCGAGCAAACTCGACGATTTATATTTCACGAACGATCCCCGTTCCCGATATTCGACCGATCAATCGCGTTAGCGCGCGGTGAATCTCGGCACATGTTATATTAAGCCTTGGCTCTCGCGCAACGAAAACGATCTCCAGACTTCGAGGACCCGCGGCGGCGTCTCGAACTAATGAAATAAGGCCCGAGACGCCAACGACAGGTTTCTATTTGGGGACGCCAGAGATTGCTTGCTTGCTCGCTCGGCTCGCTCGGCTCGTCCGCCCGCCCGCCCGCCCGCCGGCCCTCCCTGTGATGTACTCGAGTGTATTTGCGTAGCCCGAACTTCGACGCCTCCGGAATCACAATCCGGACGCGATATTTTATTTAGAGGGCGCGTCATCCGACTTCCGATATGAACCCCGCCGGTTCGTGTAACCTGTCATAATTGTGTTCGGAAAGCGTTCTAGTCTGATGGCTTCTATTGTTCTCGCTTTCGCAATCTGGCTCTTCTTTTGTTTGGGTTTCGACAACGCAAAGACTTACGTCAGACTGACAGGGGGCGGGGAGGAGGATCGTCAATAAGATTCCACGTTGAGATTTACTTCTAATTCCATTGCGATTATTAACTGATTACTGCGAAGTTATTAAATTAATACGAAACCATAAGACCCATTTGCACGTTACTGTTCGGCGAGTGAGTAGTATACGATGCAATCCTTAAGACCATTCCATTGCAAATTCACACACGTTTTTTTTTCTTTTCACACATTCGCACTTACCTCCGAGCCTTCAAGTCTAAAGTTAGACGCGAAGGTCTACCTGATCGTGTGTATGCCCATTTAGGTATTCCAGAAACTCTACGTGCGTCACGATACGACTAACTCTAACTCTAAGTCAAGAGTTCTCGAAATTAAAAGAAGTAACTTTTAAGGTAAAGGAGCACCGCTGACAATCTTTTTTAATAAAGACATTTTAAAAATGGCATTGCTCAAATATCACGATAGCAATATTTGCGTGTTTCAGGTGAACGGCGGCAATCGAGCTGCTGCTGCCGCTGCTCCCGGTTAAAAACGTCTTATTAAATTCCTGCGAAGGTCTTTCTGGCCCCGCGCGGAAATAAAACGGCATTTAAATCTCTACTTTTAGGGTCAATTAGCCGGCTTCGGAGCTCGTAAACATTTAGTCGAATCTAAGCTCCTCCATTAAATAAATACCTTGGCCCGGTTTGTGCCTTCTCAATTAACTCTTGCAGCAGGCTGAAAGGGAAGGTCGCGTCGCCGGCGTCGCGTCGGTTCGTGCTGTCGGTCGTCGTGCGAGCGGCGGCGAAATTCGCTAATTTAAAATACTGCGAATTAAGCCGTCGAGAATTCGGGCAAACCCGACATAAGAAAACGATCCTGTCGGTATTTTGGTACAAAAAGAAAACTTTCGGGTTTAATTACAGGTGGACTTTCCAAAGCGTTTGCCAAGGAGGTCAAGCGCTAAGTAAGCCACAGTAAGCGCTAAGTAAGCCACAGTAAGCCTTATCAAACCCTGGGTTTAAAAATTTTTAAAAACCATGCCTTTGAGATCCTTTGCCGTTGGCTTAGCTGGGGTTCCTAGATTCCATCCATTCCATTCCATCTAAGTTGATAGGGTTCGGAAACCAACTCATTTTTGTTAGTAATCTAGGCTTAGCTAGCCTTTAAAATGAAGTTGCCTCTAACTAATCCAGGCCGTTGTGCTTGTGGTTATTCTTCTCCCTTGCCATAGGTCCTAACGATTTGTATTCCTTGCCTTCCATGATCTTCAGACGTCGGCCGAGGACTCTTCCCCAGTTTCCATGGCTTTTTCAAAAAATTATTTACAAAATTCGTCGCTCTGGCAAGTTTGCCTCGGATCAATTTGTGTTTCAAATCGTAGTCATGGATCTGAGGCGTATCCCCATTTTGGTTTTGGATTTTGGAATCTTCTGAACGTCCCTGTCTACTTCCTCTTAGCTCAATTGGTCTTAGCACTGCTGTTCTCTGTTCTCGTCACTTGATTTTTGCCTTAACTTAGCAAATTGCAAGTGGAAAAGGGGGTCTCATTGGTTTTTAATCCGTTTTTGGCAAATATCCACCATTCGCATCCTTTCAGCAATCTCACCTTTTGAACGCCGACCAGCGTCAGCCTATCTCAAGGCTGAATCAGTACGCACGTACAGAGTAGTAGCGTCCACCAACAGGAGCTACCAGACCGTCCGGATTGTCTCATCTGATGAACCGAGCTGCCTGCTGTTGATTATCTCCAGCCGAAGCACCGGATGCCCCCTGTCAGACGATCTCTACGATACCTACACGCCGAGCAACGTCATCCAATTGGGGTAGGCTGAATCAGCACTCACGTACAGACGCAGTCTTGCAGTAGCGTCCACCAACAGGAGCTACCAGACCGGTCCGAATTGCCTCATCTGATGAACTGAGCTGAATCCTCTTGAATCTCTCCGGCGGAAGCACAGGGTGCCCTCTTGCAACCGGTCCCTATGATACCAACACACCGACCAACGCAATCGGATTGGGGTAGGTAGGCACCTACAGGCACCTACACGGCGACCAACGTCATCGAATTGGGGTAGGCTGAATCAGCACTCACGTACAGACGCAATCTTGCAGTAGCGTCCACCAAACGGAGCTACCAGATCGGTCCGGATTGCCTCATCTGATGAACCGAGCTGCCTCGTGTTGACTATATCCATCCGACGCACAGGATGCCCCCCGTCCAGCGATCTCCACGATACCTACACGCCGACCAACGTCATCGGATTGGGGTAGGCTGAATCAGCATTCACGTACAGACGGAGCCTTGCAGTAGCGTCCAACAAACAGGAGATACCTACCAGACCGATCCGGATTGCCTCATCTGTTGAACCGAGCTGCATCCTCTTTATTATCACTAGCGGAAACATAGAGTACCTCCTCGGGCAACCGATCCCTACGATACCAGATTACATCACCGAGCTTTCCAGATAAGTCTTCGCGCAAAACTAAACGACCAACTCGGGACGGTCGGCTCATCGTACCCATCAGACGAAAAGGTCACCTGAAGAAGCAATGCCTTAGGATTCATCACGTTCGGGTCTTTTTGAGGTCATGAATGCACTTTTTGCCAGCTACCTCCACTACCGTAGGATGGCACCTGGGCAACCTCTCCCCATGGTACGGTTTTTACCACGGGACTCTCACCTTTCAGATGAGACTTCGTGCAAACCAGGGCACTGATTGACCAACTCGTGATACCCACCCCTTTTAATCGTCAGCGTGGGTCACGTGCGACGCAAAATCTCTTGGGGGTCATTTGGATCAAACTGTACGATCGTTTTTTCCTCTGCTTCTCTCGAATGAACAAAACGATCGTATCTACGGTTCGCCAAGTATAATTTTTGTTTACGCTATGAGTTGCTAGTGCAATGGAAGATGGTATTTTTTATATTTTTTGGCCAACTGAAGCCGTGTTGCGTACGTTTGTATGTCATTCGAAGTGATTGGAAGCAGATGGTGAACTGTTTGCACCTCGTTGCAAGAATCATTTACCGGCAATCAAGCCCTGACACACATTTAAATACATCGACAAGTGAAACCTCATCTAAAACACGATCGCATGATTAATTCCCCAGTTCGGATCCTCGCAAATTTCCCACCGCCGCCCGCTTTCGATTGAGAAAGGCGAGGCGCGCGGGCGCGGCGGAGGGTGAGGGGAAATATTTAATCGCAACGAGCGAGCGAGGTACCATCATTAATTTCCACCGTTAGGGCTCCACTGGTATAGCGTGATGACTGATTGATGCAGCCTCGCTCTCAGCGCTAATGATCCCGCTCGCAAACCGTCCGCCGCCGCTTTATCCTCCTCATTATTCCCAACCCATAAACCGGGCTTCACGTGAAATCGTTCCGTCCTCGTCGCCGGCTGTAGGTCGTGGGGGCCCCTCTCTTTCCGTCTCGCTGCGGTTTACAGCCGCTAACGGCATACGCGGCCTGCTCTCGCCTGTGATCATAGCGGCGTCCCTATCTCATTAGCTTCTGGATGCAGGCTGCGGTCGTCCCACATCGCGTTTATCCGCTCCCAGAGACGCTCGTTTCAGTCAGACGCCCGCCGTTATTTCCGTCCTCTCTCTGAAATTGCTCGCTCGGGCGTTCACGTACATTTTCTTCAAAAAAAAAACCTAATTACTTTACACCGGAACGAACGAACTCAAAACTTCAACTCCCCTGATCGAAACCGTAACAGAAATAAACAAGCCATTGGAGAAATCGATTTCGATTAAAAAAATACGATTGTCAAGAAATTTGTGTAAATCGATTATACATTACGTAAACACGAAATATTGATTCAACTCCACGTTGGGCGTCAATTTACTTTGGTTTTTTTTTCATAAGGTCTTTTTTCTCTCTCACTTTTTGCCACTTTGTGCAAGATTTTATATAATTTTATATCAAATCTTGCATGGTGACATACAGCTACAGGCTTTATACATATTCAAGCTGTAGTGATATTCTTCATTGATGGTTTTTAGGTTAAAACGGTCGCGGCACCTAAATTAAAACCTGAATCCGTTTACTAGCGCGCCACCTTTTGTTTTGGACAGCTTAACATCACATTTGCCCGAGCGAACGAACGAACGACGGCGACGGTGGCGGCGGCGGCGGTAATAAAAAAGGGTACAAGCTGTAAAGTAGGTTTTTTCCGGCGGCCTCCCCCTTTTCGTCGTGTGCATTTCCTCCGCAAACGCCGCCGGGGGATGTAAAGTACGGCCCCGCATAATCTACCTCCGCCGTCACGTCCTCTCTACCACTTCACTTTCCATTCCGGGTGCGCCACTCCGCAAAATGCAAAATTTACGGTTGCAGCGCATCCCGAGGGGGTGTATAACACGGGGGTGACATGTCGCAGGTGTTTACCGACTTCAACCGACCTGCGGCGACCCGTTCCGACTAGATGGCTCTAATCGCATTAGTGCGATCTCATTTTCAGCAGCGCGCCTCTCGCGGTCGGGTAATTAGGCGGAATGGGGCGGGGTTGAAGAAGGGTATCGGATCGGACGGACGGATGGGCGGGGGGGGGGGGGGAGGCGGACGGGCGGGCGAGTTGGCGGAAAGTCGAACTCACAGGTGAGAGACGGAGAGTGGGCAGCGGATATCCTGTAAGGTGCCGCCGGGCGTTTTTATACTTTTTGTTAACACGATTTAACGAGTGCGTCAAACGGTAAAAGTAGCCCCCCCCCCCCCCCCTTCGGACGGATGTATCGCTTCTTTCATTGTTCTTGCTTATTAAAGCGGGACGCTGTCGTAATTATTTCGGCAGTGCGAGAAAACGTTAGTACGTATAAAATGACGCCTCGGATTTATCGGGGCGCATAAATACCGCTCCGCTATTTCCGTTTACCCGCATCCGCAATAATGTCACATAAACTCTGGAACGTGCCTAGGCGTCGACCTGAAAGCTGAGATTAATTTCGCTTCCGATTCACATTCGCGATGTTGGGGATATTTTCAAGTACACTTACATCACGCACTACGAAATTATTTTTCCAACTTGGATATTTTTAATCACGTCAGTAATTGGCTTCTCCGCCATCATCTTCTCTACTATCCAGAAGATAGACGCTGAAGGTTTATTGTTAGACATCTAGGGTCAATTATTACATGTAGTTTCCGCTAAATATGTGGGTATGGTTGCTTAATCCTTTGACGTGAAGGTCTATCCAATGTCGCATCCTTTTAATAAGCGATACGCAGCCCTGTTGAGAGCGAGGGGGGGGCCCGGCGATATTCAAAACAGGTAGCAGGCTATAAATAACAGGTAGCAGTTTACGAATAACACAGTCACGCTGCCTTTTCCGGCCCCCGTAAGTACGTAAACATGCAGGGATGTTAAAATCCGTAAACAGTTTATCAGTGAGCACGCAAAAATTACTCTGAATTTATTTATGTTCATTGCAATGAGTCTTTTCGTACGAAAGAGGATGGGCAGACGTCGGAATTAAATATTCGCGGAGACCACGTGAAAGAAAGTTTCCCCCGAAAGTTAAAGGAAAGGGTTGGGCCGCCGCGCCGCGTCGCGCAAGAGAAATAAATATTAGAAATATCAAACTGGAAACAAAAGCGGTTGAATGCAAAGCAACCGGCATGAATATTCTAATGCGAAGAGCGGCGGCGTTGTAACCGCACGTTACGAATTCACGTTTCGTGCAAAGGCAGCAGCACGGCGGCGCGGCGGGCAAGGCCTCCTCCTTGATCCCCCTTGTCAGCCGGCACCGGCGACGGCCTTTGTCTTCATAACGAGAGATGTAATCGAGGCATTTCGGAGAGCGGCGAAAATCAAATGAGGAGGTGAAATCGCGCCTCCTTGATTTTCGTTGCGGCGCGGCGCGGCGCGGCGAGGCGAGGCGAGGCGGCGGGTCCGTTTCGCTCCTCTTCGGGGGCACGGGCAGGTGAGCGCGGGACGGTATCGCATTCCCGGTTTTGATTTACGCTCGCCGTGAATAATTGGGCGAAAAACGGAGGAGTAAAAGGGGAATATAGATTTTGTTTCGGAGGCGCTGGGCGCGAGTCTTGGGGGGGCGGGGGTATATCTCTCAACGCGCTGCGCTTTAAAGGGAATGCTCTCAACTAGGGGGTGCTTCACTTCCACACACGTACTTTCCCTAAAACAATTCGCCATTGGGATGATTGGGAAAGCTACAGAATGCCGTTTCTTCTCAGAAGATGAGCATAGAAGGTATTATTGTTGGAAAATTGCTTAAATAGTTAATGGTTCGATTGGGTCGAGTTCTTAAAAATTATCGAGTGAGTTGATTGTTAGAATGAAAATGAATCTTTATAAATCCGAGACGTATGAGTGGTACATCCGGATCGCACACGAACATTAGCATTATTAGTATGCACGGTGAAGTATCGTAGTGACGACGACTTCCAAGTAAATTGCGCGACCTCAGACGAAATAACTAATCGGCTCACATTAAAGTGAACGATGGAAATTAAAGTTGCCCCAGTGACAATAGAAAATGTTTGTTATAGATTGAGTAATTACCCGGGCGATGATGTTACGAGCCACGGCGCGCGGCTATTAACGCATAATTCGGGATGTGCGGCGCGATTAAATAAATTAATGAGATAGAACCGCGTGCGGCGGCGAGCCGAGCGAGCAGCGAGTAATAATTTTTGCGGGCGACTGTACCGACAAGCGGCAGGCAGCCCACACGTAGTTCGAAACAAACCGAGCGTCCCACCGGCCTAAACGTCGGCATCGCTTGGGACCGAAACACGTCGGCCGGAGGGCGGATGTGGATCGCGGCGTGCGGTAAAATTCACGCCGGCGAGCGGGACAAGTTTATTGCTATCGGGACACACAATAGAGCCCCACACGAGATTAACAGCGCGCGGTGCCGATGACGTCACAAAGACGCGTCTAACGCCTGACTGACTGCATGCGTCACGGGGACAGGCCGCTTTCAAAGATAAGCCAGCCAACTTGATGCAATCTACGCGCCGCGTACAGTGCGGACTCTCAAAGGGGAAACCGTCCGCCGTGTTCCTGTTGTTACGCATCGCTTATGGTCAAACGTAGCTTGACACTTTCCTCTTGTCTCTCGTCCGGCTCGCAGCTCTCCCTTTTCTTTTTTCCTTCACGAGCCAGCGCTACTGAAGGACAGCTTGCGCGGTAATTAACGCGCTACGCTGATTACGCCTCGAGCTAAAGCCGTATTCACACCCAAACTCGTACGCAACGTGATGCTCCCTACTACATGGTGCGAAGCTTCGTATCCAGGTAGACAAATAATACCGATTGATTTAACTACTCAGTGAGAACACTTTGATTCTGTCTAATTCATGTAAGAGACGCTTCTACATTACGTCAAGTGGCAAGTTGGCAAAATTTTGTCCCCGATTAATTTCGGTCTGGATCAAAAGAATCCGTGTACCGAGGACGTGCCAGTTGGCCTCCGATGGCTTCAGTTGACTCTCGCCGCTTATTTATCACAGCTAGTCATCCGGAGCAAGCTTCGGAAACCACTTCCACATCTATCTTCGAGATTCAATATGTCCACATCGTCGAAAATCAAATCGCTTCCTCCGCACATCGAGCTACACCTCCACCAAGGCTCGGACGTATCCAAAATCGTCGGTTTTGTTATTCATGACTCGTCTCATCAACTATCGTTGCGGCTGTAGCAACTGGCAAGTCCCCGTCGGTATACCTCACGACTGCATACCATTTAGAATAATTATCGCACGACGCGGCGGTAACTTGTCAATTATTTGCTGAATGTGTGTGCGCGCGGCTTTTGACCGCTTCGCCAGACCATCATCAACCCCGTGATACGAAGATTGACGCTTCAAATCCAATCAGTTGGTACTTTCACGATAGTGACGTCACTCACAATCAGAGCTCCGCGCGTACGAGGAATTTCAGTGTGATTCTAAACAGACGTGGATGTCTTGGGCTCTTGGTGACGTCAGTATTGTACCTTTAAGTAATTATATCATGGTTGCAATGGGATGAACGCGTTGCGCATCATCTGGCAGCAAAGGTCCGATGTCATTACGTTTAATTTGTCGCTGACAAACGTTTAGCAGGTATCGTCCGGTGGTGATTGATGGACTCGCTTCGTGCTGGTGTGCGGTGCCTGGTAGAAAGCGATGAAAAGGATAGTTTCTCGGTATAGTAATGGTTCCGGTACGGTTGGCTCCATCTAGCAAGAACCCTTAAGGTTGTGGAACCGTAACACATGCAAATCCGTAGCGTACGGTAGCCCGTATTGAGGCGAAAATCCTTAAAGTCTTGGAACCGTAACACACATGCAAATCCGTAGCGTACGGTACTCCGTATTGAGTCCGTCGGACGTGCCAGCCTCCTGAATTCTATACCGACGCTACGATACCCCTTACCTAAAAACTGGGAGTGATTTTTAAGCCAAGGGTTGAAAGTCCGTACTGATCGCGATCCGGAATCGGAGCACACAGACGCCCCTAGGTGAAATGTTTCGTTCGCAGTGACAACCATAACTGTGTGTACCACGTGAGTTGCAACCGCATTCTAGCGTTGGCGGTGATATTGATGGTCCGGTTACGGTTCAGTGAGCGTAGACCACATTTAAAAGTGTAGTAACTTCTCAATGTTTCTCAAGATCTTCGCCTTTCAAGAAATGGTAGATCCTTTGATTTAAACCAAAGCTCGCGATGTGCTTCATAAATATAGATGATCTATAAAATTTGGGGGAAATTAGAGTTATGAGTTGACAGACAAAATTAAGCAAGTCTGCTTTACGTCAGCGAAATATGGTAAAATGTGGAGGTAAAAACCAAACAAGATCGTGAAGGTTATAAACTTCTCATCCGGTTTTTATAAAGTTTTGAAGGTGGCGGGCGCTGCGTTTGAAAAACGGACCTAACAGGCGCCCAGGTTTCGATTTTAATTAAAAAATAATTGCGAAATAAAATCGACCGAATCAATCAGCATTAGCGAATTTGCAATTCCAGGGTTATTATACGCGGCCAACACGTACGAACGGAACGGAAACCCGAAAACGTCATGGAATTCACGAGAGAGATACTGCGCAAAACCGAACGCAAATAAATATCGTCGGGTGTTGTTGCGACGGACGCGACGGGAAATGCGAAAACATTTTATATATTTTAATTTGGTAGACGGTCATTTGGTCAGGCGATGATTAATAGAATGCTCACATAGTTCGACGACGTGCAGCAGGAGATTAAATTATTACGACTCCTTTTTTTTTTCATTTTTTTTCTTGATCAAAAAGGCTGTATTGTATTATTGGCTTTCGCAGTTATTAAAAAGGACAAGAGATTTGATTTGACTTGCAAACTACAAGATTATTTATTTATTTACTTTATTCGAATATATGTATCTGAAATATAAGATGGATGCGGAGGAAACAGTAGAATCTGTAACACTTACTGAGATTAACAAGGCGTAAAATAGCACGGGAGTGCAGCCGGTCAACTAGGCAACAACTGCGCAAATAATTGGGGCCAAGCAAATAGGTATCCTCAAAAGCCCAATTACGGCGCTACAATGACGAATGAGGAGGATGAGGCGTCGGCGTCAGCGGCGTCGGCGGCGGCGGAGGTTATAACTAGCCACCTCATGCCACCGCGCTCGCTCTTTTTCTTCCTTCCTGTCACACCTCCCTGGGGAAGAAGAACGCAGCAAGCTCGGCGCTCGAACATCCTTTGAGACAAAGGACGGGGCGAATTTACCGCTCCGGATCTCGCATTAATATTCAGCATGAAAAAAATCTATTCCTCGCAGAACCCTAATCACACTTATCAGCCGGCGCGCTACGCCGTATTCAAATGAGCCGCCGGGCGGCGGATTTTTATTATTAACGAAACACGTTCGTCCTAATTCGGCGGCGTTAAGACCGCCTCGTGCATTGTGCGGAAGCGCATTACTTTTAATGGCGGTGGTATGTCGCGAAACGGCGGTGACACTTTGTTTAATCTCGACGACAAATGCAAAGAAGCGGAAATTATTCGACGCGATGTTTCCGCACCCCTCCGGGGGGTAATGGCGCTGTACCCTGCGCAATAAACACAATAACCGCACGCCCAAATGCAGCAGCCCGCCGACGGGGTGGACGAGAGAGGGCTGTTGGGGTGCGTACATATTGTCACCGCTCGGAAATACAATTACCCCGTTTGCATGCATCTGCTCGATCTGCGGATTGTGCGTTCGTTATCGATCCGGTTAACAAAAGAATATAGATTTCTATGAGATATGAATTGGCCGTCTACATTTAACACACACACAAAAAAAAATAAACAAACCACGAACGCACTAACCTAACGTCATTTCTGATCATCCGATAGTGTTTCCTCAGACTTAACTAATTAGGGAAGATCAATCTCATCAGTATCCCTTCATATTTATTAACGCATGCCTTCACAACTTGCTCACGTCGAAAGAGGCAAAAGAAAAACGACCGCCAAAGGAGTACCTGACCTTAACAAGACCGTAACCGTACTGACGCATGCACAAAAAAACTTAAATCCGTAGATTTACATGAGATAACGTCCACTGACACGTATCGAATGCGTCGGAAACTGGACCGTACCGTGTTAGGCCGGTTACCAAACGATCCGTATCGATCCGGTAAGGTCCTATTAGTCCGAGCATTCAGTGAGTCGGTAAAGCGGAGCAGTGCGATACTGATTTCATTCATCAAATGCGTACAAATGGTTCAAAACACGTATGTGGGGCCGGCACCGTACCGCTTCGCTTCAACGAGATTGTCGAGCTTTAGCTTTATAGCCCCTCTATTACGATCAGGTGGACTCCTTTAGACGGGTTCCTGACGGATCGGTACGATGTCGTGGGCAAGCCGGAGTGACATGCAGAAACTCATAGAAGTAAGGAAGTTAGGCTGGTTCCTGTTGGGTCGGTACGGTATTTGTTGCATACCGTCGCAACATCACGAGGCGATCTCAGAACCATAAAGAAGGTTCCTGACGGTCTTAGCGGCATGCCCAGACGACGTCGTACCCATAAAAGTAAGGTTGGGTCCGGACAGGTCAGTACGGTGCCGGTGGCAGAGCATCGCAACATCTCGAGACGATGTCGTAACCTTAAAGAAGGTTCCTGACGGTATCGGCGGCACGCCCAGACGATGTCGCACCCATAAAAGTAAGGCTGGTTCCTGACGGGTCGGTACGGTATCGGTGGCAGACCGTCGCAACATCTCGAGACGACGTCGTATCCATAAAGAGGGATCCCGACGGTATCGGCGGCACGCCCAGACGATGTCGTACCCATAAAAGTAAGGTTGAGTCCGGACAGGTCAGTGCGGTGCCTGTGGCAGGGCGTCGCAATATCTCGAGACGATGTCCTACCCATAAAGAGGGTTCCTAAAGGTATCGGCGGCACGCCTAGACGATGTCGTACCCATAGAAGTAAGGTTGGTTCCTGTCGGGTCGGTATAGTGCCGGTGGCAGATCATCGCAACATCTCGAGATGATGTCATACTCATAAAAAGAGTTCCTGACGGTATCGGCGGCATGCCTAGACGACGTCGTACCCATAAAAGTAACGTTGGTTCCTGACGGATCGGTACGGTATCGATGACACACTGGCGAGACATACCAAGGCGATGTCGTGGCCATAAAAGTAAAGATCCTACCTTCATACGGGTCTGCAAGGTTCGGCAACGGGGCCACCAGTATTAAGCGAAATTACCAGACCGAACCAGCATTATGCAAAGTTGCCGGCCCTATCCAGACGCCAGTCGCGCCGTTTCGCAACATTATTTTTAATTAGTTCGAGGAGCAAAGCCGTGGCTTCCAAATTGGCTTACACGAATTCTTGACAGCGCATCATGATGATGATATAAGTAAAGCGTTGCCGCTCCTACGATGACGACGGTGACGAATCTTGTGTTGTTAATGAGGGTGATTCACGGATTGCCGATGATTTAGTTTGATTTCGACCTTCCTCTCGATTTTCGCGTTAATTTGGAAGTTGTGCGAGCGAGGAGGACCCGACCTGAAAAATCCAATACTCCGAATTAAACGCTCTAATTTGAACCGGCGTGAGCGCGCGCCGGCAATATTCTTTCTTTTCGCGCTCCGATTTGCCGCCGCTCCCTCTCGGGCGAAATTAAAAAGTCCGCCCGCACGCTCTCAGCTCGTTACCGGGGCGAAATGAAACGGCGAAATTAGCGTCGCGACGCGATTTCTGAGGCCCGACGAAAATGAAACGATCAGTGAATTTCGGGACGGGCGCGGTCACCTAACCGAAGCGGGCGGGCGGGCGGGGCGGACGCGAGTGGTTAAATTTAGACGCCTCGCTGTACGTAGCATGTAGTTGTCGGTACATTACCGTAGTGCGATAAAGAGCGGTCGCTGTCCGCGAATGAAGTATTTAAAACATGAATATTAAACGCGGACGACGGTCTGCACATTTCTCGACGGTAATCAACGCCCCGAAGGCTGCGAGCGAGCAGCAAAAGCGTTCTCGGTTGACTTCATGCATTATTAAAACGACCGGTGACTTTACCCGATCCGAAACGCTGCGTACTACTTATTTTTAGCAGACCGCATTTGAGATCTAATCGTTTATATTTCAGCGATCAATAATTATTTACTTCGTTAGCTCTCCGTGTGTGTGAGTGTGTGTGTGTTTGCATCGTCAATTTTTAATGCCGTCGAGATGTACACAGAGATTATTCCAGGAAATTCAATTAAATATTACTTTAGTTGCGTAAAATATCCAACGAAATAAAAGCCAGTTAAAAATCGATGACACAGGAAAGATATTCATTATTTTATTCACCCTATTTGTATAGGTAATATGGAGATTGGGCATGCGATAGAGGACACACTATAAAAATAATTAAAAAAAAATGTGAATAGTCACGCTGACTTGTATTGTGTTAGTCGCCTTTTACAACACGCAGTTACCGCATCGGAAGTATTCTGCATGTTTTGATCGCCTTTTACGACACGTAGCCGCCACATCGGAAGTATTCTACACGCGTTAGCCTCTTACGACATGTAATCACCACACCGGGAGTATTTTATACCTGCAAATACCTACACTTATAAATATATTAAAAAAAATATACAATATATATAAAATATGTAGAAAATATATAAATATCTGCCTTATATTGTGTTGCAGAAGACTTAGATCAAATATCTCATTACGAAATCAACAACTTGTTTTCTTGTTGCCTTTCAACATGCCGGCTGCGTTTTCTTTTTTTTTTGTAATTAATACCTTGCGATGAGATGTAATTATTTCAATCTAGGTCCCGCAGAAAATAATCAATTTCTCCTGATTTCTAAATTGCACGCTGTCCTCGCTTGCCGCCTTTATTATTGTGCATCCGTCTCCGAGCAGGTGATTAATTAAGAAAGAAGCAAATCGTAATTGGAGGCCGCGATTTTCGCGCGCGCTTGAGCCGAGGCGGCGGCGACGGCGGCGACGACGCGCGCGCTTTCACGGGGGATTCCCCCGTACAAATTGCGACGCTGAAATTTTTATGCGGTGCATAATGTATATCGTCTCGGGGTAGTACGTCGCCGTGACTAGCGTCTCAAGTAACGAGTTGAGAACGTCTCTCCAAACTGCTACTAAAGTTGACAGATGACTTTTTGATGTGCGGAACTTGCGGCGAAGGAAACTCTCTCTCTCTCTCTCTTCTTATCCCGAACTTGATCGCGTCGCTCCACTTGACTGCCTCGAGGGTAACGTTTTAGAGATGAGATAATCACCGGCCTGGTCGTCGTCGGAGGCGGCGGCGGCCGCGTCGTCGCCGTCGCCGCCGTTCCGAGCGAATGCACGCCGGGAATCGGATAACAAGAGATTATTAATTAATTAAAATCGCCGGCGACGTTGAATCTACAGCGCCTTTTTTTCCCTTTCCTCTTATTCTCAATCAGATCCGGCCGTTTGCTTTTAGCTCGGATTTCAACCACATTAAAAAAAAAAAGAAACTTGTCCAAATTTCCTATATATTCAATAAATCCGCTTGTGAATAATAAATATACCAAAGCAACATTTACATTTCCGTTATAATCCAGATTCGAATTCGAGCCTTCTGGTCACGCGCCAGGAGCTCTGATCACTGAGCTCTTGTGCAGCGCCGCAGTAAGGGCGGGGCGGAGGGGGCGAAGGCCCCGGGCGCATCGAGTAGAGGGTCTCCAATTTGTGTTGCATGGCCCTGTGTTATTATTTTTAGGGTTGGTTTTGTTCAATGAATATCTTGCAAGAGTGATGAGATGAAAGGTCTCGACCAGTGGAGCTCGAAGAAATTGATATCGCGTATATCAAATGAAAGGTCTCGACGACCGGCGCGGCGTTCGAAAATCAATTTTTCGAGTCAAGAGAGTGATTGGAAGCCGGTGGATTATTTAAAACACCGAAAAAGTACGTCTTTTTTTTTAAATCCAAATCTGCGTGCGTTCTATCTAGAATTTGATACAACCATCGGATTCCTTGGATTTTTTTATTCGTATGAGAGTGGCAGTTTCGCGTTCTGACGCCGTTTAGAGGTCGCAAAGTTTGCTTGAAATCATTCAGTACGCTTCGTCGCATATCAGATGAATGGAGGTCGATGAGTGGAGGTCGAGAATCGTGCCGGTTCGATTTTTCGAGCCAAGAGAGCAGTATAAGGCCGGTGGATTATTTAGAGGGCCGAAAACCTATGTTTTTTTTTTTTAATCCGGATCTGCGCGCTTTCGTCTCCAGAATTCGATGTAACCATGGGATTCCTTGGATTTTTTTACTCGTAGGAGAGTGGCAGTTTCGCGTTCTGGCGTCGTTTAGGGGTCTAAAAAGATTCCGAATCGATTAGTACGCTTCATCCCATGTCAGATGAGTAAAAGTCGATGAGTGGAGGTCGAAAATCGTGTCGGTTGGGTTTTTCAATCCAAGGTGGCGATGCAATAACCGAAATTGATCGTGTCAGAGATAAACCCACGTTGTCGCACATCAGATGGAAGGCATGGACGACCGGCGCGGCGTCGAAAATCGTGCCGGTTCGATTTTTCGAGTCAAGAGAACTGTGTAAGACCAATGGATTATGTAAAGGGTCGCGAACGTATGCTTTTTTTTTAAATCCGGATGTGCGCGCGCGCTCGTATCCAGAATTCGATGCAACCATTGGATTCCTTGGAATTTTTTATTCATATAAGAGTGGCAGTCTCGCGTTCTGACGCCATTTAGAGGTCGAAAAAAAAATCCGTGAACTTTGCTTCGAATCGGTCACTTCGCTTCGTGGCATATCACATCAGTGGAGGTCGAAAATCGTGTCGGTTGCATTGCTCAATCCAAGGTGGCGGTGCTGATAATTGAAATTGATCGTGTCAATCAAATGAAAGGTCTCGACGACCGGCGTGGCGGTCGAAAATCTTGCCGGTGCGATTTTTCGAACAAAATTTTTGGAATCCGGTCCTGCACGCGTTCGTACCTAGAATTTGACGCAGCCATCGGATTCCTTGGAATTTTTTACTCATATGGGAGCGACAATTTCGCGTTTTGACGCCCTTTAGGGGTCGAAAAAAATTCGCGAAGTTTGCACCGTATCGTTCAGAACGTTTCGTAGCGTATCAAATGAAAGGTCTTGGCGAGCGGAGGTGAGAAGTCGTGTCGGTTCGATTTTTCGATCCTGGATGGGACGGTATAAGGCCGGTGTATTATTTAAAGAGCCGAAGACGTGTTTTTTTTTTTTAATCCAGATCTCAGAGTGTTCGCATCAAAAATTGGTTTTTCGTTATTTTTTTTTCTTTTTCGCAATTTAGGTATTTAGCTATGGGCGCGAGATTTCCTTCCTGGAGCATTACTGTTGTGACTGTTGTGCTTCGAATCGGTCACTTCGCTTCGTGGCATATCACATGAGTGGAAGTCGAAAATCGTGTCGGTTGCATTGCTCAATCCAAGGTGGCAATGCTGATAATTGAAATTGATCGTGTCAAAGATAGACCCGCGTTGTAGCATATCAAATGAAAGGTCTCAACGACCGGCGAGACGGTCGAAAATCGTGCCGGTTCGATTTTTCGAACCAAATTTTTGGAATCCGGTCCTGTACGCGTTCGTACCTAGAATTTGACGAAGCCATCGGATTCCTTGGAATTTTTTACTCATATGAGAGCGACAATTTCACGTTTTGACGTCCTTTAGGGGTCGAAAAAAATTCGCGAAGTTTGCACCGTATCGTTCAGAACGTTTCGTAGCATATCAAATGAAAGGTCTCGGCGAGCGGAGGTGAGAAGTCGTGTCGGTCCGATTTTTCGAGCCTAGATGGTGCGGTATAAGGCCGATGTATTATTTAAAGAGCCGAAGACGTGTTTTCTTTTTTTTTTCTTTAATCCAGATCTCAGAGTGTTCGCATCAAAAATTAGTTTTTCGTTATTTTTTTTTTGTTTTTCGCAATTTAGGTATTTAGCCCAGGGCGCGAGATTTCCTGCCTGGAGCATTACTGCCGTGACTCGAATTCGAATCTCAATTGCCAATTGCGATTCGATTTTGGTCACCGGGAAAGTTATGAGTTATTAAGTTTTTTTTTTCTATTTCCTTTTGAGAATACGTGCGGTAAGTGAAGTAGAACAAGTCCCGCAGCGGTGTCGAAAATAACAAGAACTTTATGATTGGCAATTTCGTCTGCTACACATAAATGATTTGCGCCGCGAGCTGCTCTAATAACATTAGCGGATTTATGTGTGTCACATAATAAAGAGGTTCCTGCGGCCCCCGAAACCGAGCGTGTGTGCCATGCCATCACTGCGGCGGTCGGCGGCGGCGTCGCGACGACGCTCCCCGAAAATATGATCTTATAGCGAATTCAGCGGCGCCATATGCGCCCAACAAGGCGGCATGACGCAGAGGGCGTAAATCCACCGGGAGGTGTGTTTATATTCTGTAATCCTTTCGGAGTGTCTGCTCGACGCTCTCCTCTTTTTGGAACCGCTGCTGAAGATGCTCGCGGTGATTTAGATACGTATCGCGATGACGGCGTGACGACAGAGGAGGCGAAGAGTCACGACTTTGTTTCACGTCGGCCAGATCCGGATTAAAAACTATCGTTACGGTTCATCTTTAAAAAGAGCAGCAAACGCAACGGTTAAGATAAGGAATACTTTTTGTTTTCCTTTTTAGATCACCACTGCGTTTCTTAGTTACCACCTACTCAGGTGTGGGAATTAATTACAATGTTCCAATTAAGATTTACTTAGAAGGGGGTGTTAATGATTGATTGTTGAAGTAAATTGGGGTATCCGGTTTTGGAGATGTCTGGATTTGAATCAGAATGTGACGCATATAACGTAATAGTGAAGTGAATTTTATTATTTAAGCATTTTATACACCAGGAGCTCCAGTGTAAAATAATAACAGACAGCAGCGAAAAAATGCGTTTGCGATCCGTACCCGCCGAGAACTGTCAATAGGTCATTTCCAGACACGTGTTATTTTTGTTTATCGATTTTCCTGTATTACCTGTAGTATTAATAAGTAAGCGTAACAGATACTGAAATATGTATTGATCGCCTTCGACGTTTGTTTTTTTTTTCGGTTGGGCTTTTTTCAGTAGCGGCAAACCTACGTACACAGATACATACGTACGTGCATAAGTTGGCGGCGTGGTTATTTTTCAGGCGGCAGCTTCTCCTCGGCTATCGCCGAAAGGTTATTCTTATATTTTATAGCCGGTTAAAAGTAATAAATATCCCGGCGTCGCCTACACGTCTCTTTGATGTCGACGGCGTCGGGTTTAGGCGCGGGGACGAACGGCGCGAGTCATTGGCACTCTTGCCGTTCCCGCAGCGCGCCAGATATCATCGGATATTACAGCCGACGGCCGTAAAAACGCGCAGAGGCCGCCACCGTCGCCGTATAATGGGCGCTAGTTAGTGCGATAGGCCGTCCCAACATTGCCAACCCTTTCACGGATAATGACCGGGCCGAGAGAACCGACTCGCCCTCCCCCGTCTCCTTTTTTTTTCTTTTCCTTTTTTTTTTAATTTGCGGCCCGGAGCTTTAATACATATGCCGCCCTGCAGCTTTTTTTTGCCGCCTTCCGCGGTGTACTTTGCAGATTATTCGAGCCGTGACACGCGCTCGGGATTGGGACTTTTTGTTGCGCGTTTTCCTTTCCGTCCTGGATGGTTCGAGCGCGCGCGCGGGGGGATAAATGATGACTTGTTTGTTCGGGATATCGTTAACGGAGATGTTCCGCAATTTGAATGAGAGATGCGTGATAAATCGTGCGGCGCGGCGCGGCGCGGCTGTACTTTTGTTCGCACCATCGAGGAGCATCGACGTGACTCACTTTCTTTTATTAAGTATTTCAGCGCATCAGATCAAAATCACAAACAGATTGTTAGAATGTGTGTTGTCTTATGCGTAAGCAACTACACTGGGTTAACGTACCGTTTCGAAATTCTGATATTACAACACCTACGGGATTTCTGTCGTAATGGAGGTTTGAACTGGAGAGCCTCTGGTTGCATGCCAAGGGCTTTAACTATTGCGCTATGGCAACTCGAGTTACTTTCGCGTTGTTTCTTGGATCATATTTTCTGTTCATTAGTTGTTTAGCGGCACCTTTGGGTACCCAGGATCTCGTGGTCCGTTGAAGTGAACCCAAAAGAGCACTAATTGTTTTACAATAGCTCCCAAAAACGAAACACTTGTTCGATTAACTTATAACCTTTATTTACAAATGTATGTACACAGTTATGACAAGAAAACAACACGATTGCGAAATATTGAAGTTAAACTACTCGCGATAGTTTGAAACTTAATGCAAATTATGACTTGATTGGAGTGCGCCTCCAATGCCGAGAGGTTCAAGTAATTCTTTTACTCTTTAAAATTGTAAAAACATCTGGTTTTTAAAGACATATTTCAAGTTATACAAATAAGGGGGAGAAAGAACACTATTGGCTGTAGAATTATTAGAAGGCTTGACTATACAAATTATAAGACCAAAATTCACAGTAAATGATTTAAAAAATCCTATCGAGGAACAGAGGGTTAGACGGGCTCGGTCACGATTCTAAGTGTGGCCTTTACTAAGTAAAACTTCTTGCAGGTGACTAAAATAAAAGGTTCAACGAATTTGGGAACATGATTACGAATGACGAGGCAGTGCCTGCCTACCAAGAATACGCTGTTTACGAAATAAATGAGTCCTGTAAAATGCTATTAATTAATCTATCCTTAAACTTATAAAATACATGAATGTAATAATTATAAAAGAAAATTATTCCATATGCAAAACATAAAACTAACTTAATCATTAACACACTCCCCGCCTTGAAAGACTCTGCTTTCAACTAATTAAAACGTGTTAGTCAATTGGGAGTACACAAAGTCTGGTAACGGCTCGTTTGAAGACACCATTGGAGGTCTTCACGTTCGCTACGCGGGTGATTCCATCGTTACCGGGGAACGCTTCTAGGATACGACCAGTGATCCAGTTCATAGGAGGAGTATTTTCGTCGCGGATGAGCACCAGGATTCCAGGTGTTATCTGCTGGGCTCCGTTGCGTTTCCACTTGGTACGAACCTGGAGGTTATTCAAATATTCTCTGGACCAACGACGCCAGAAATGGTGGCGAAGCTGTTGTATGTATTGCCACCTAGACAACTGATTAACCTTGAGATGTGTTAGATCTGGTTCAACATTTGACATTAACGAGCCTCCAATTAAAAAATGTGAAGGAGTTAGGTAACTGAGGTCGTTAGGGTCATTAGACAGGTGGGTGAGAGGACGGGAGTTTAATATTGCCTCTATTTGAATCAAAAGGGTATTTAGTTCCTCATAGTTTAAGCTTGTTTTTCCTGCCACTCTACTTAAATGATGCTTTACGGATTTAACTGCCGCTTCCCAAATGCCTCCAAAGTGCGGAGATCTAGGTGGAATAAAATTCCACTCTATATTGTTGTTTACTAATTCTTTGTTGAGTTTACGTTTGTTTTGTTCGGCTTTAAAAAATTCATGTAGTTCTTTAAGTTCTCGATTCGCACCTACAAATTGTTTACCATTATCTGAATAAATTTTCGCTGGTTTTCCTCGACGAGACATGAATCTTCTTAATGCTGCCAGAAAAGATTCTGTAGTCATGTCTCCGATTAGCTCGAGATGAATCGCTCTTGTAGCTAAGCAGATGAATACTGCTCCGTAGCTTTTAACTTTCTTGCTATTTCGTCGTCTTCCTTCGCGGACATAAATGGGCCCGAAATAGTCGATTCCAACATTTGCGAATGGCCTGCCTGGATTGACGCGATCTGGAGGAAGATTTCCCATCAGATACTCTACTTCTTTAGGTTTAGCCTTGAAACAGACGATACACTTGCCGATAACATTTTTTACCGAGTTTTTTCCTGAAATAGGCCAGTATTTGTCTCGTACTGCCGCCAATGTTGACTGCACGCCAGCATGTAAAAATTTGATGTGTTCGTTCCATATTATTAACTTCGTCAGCGGGTGTTTCTCAGGAAGTAAAATCTGATGTTTTTGTCGATATGGTAGATTTGCGTTTTTTAAGCGACCCCCAACTCTGAGAAGTCCATCTTCATCAAGAAAGGGAGTCAGACACAGTAGATTGCTTGTTGAATCCAATTGCTCTTCCTTTCCTAATTGTTTGACAGCGTTTGCGAAAGTTTGTCCTTGAGCAATTTTTAATAACGAAATCATGGCTGCATTGAGTTCAGACGTTTGAAGTGGACCACCCTGAAATTGGTCAGATCCTGACTTGCGGGCTATGATGTTATTTTTAAAACGTAGGCAATAAGCTGTTATTCGAGTAAGTTTACTTAATGAAGAATATTTAGAAAACCAATCAAATTCTTCGTTTATAATGTTATGTGATACTTGACGTTTCTCTGGCAATTCCTTGATAATGATTTCATTTTTAAAATCTGATAACGAAGTTATATTCTTTCGTAACCATGAAGGACCCTTCCACCAAAGCTGGGATTCACAAAGTTCTTGTGGTGTTGAACCTCTGGAAATGATATCAGCAGGGTTGTCCTTAGTGCTTACGTGATGCCAATCTTTTCTATTCGTAATTTCGTGAATTTCGCTTATCCTGTTCGCCACGAAAGTTTTCCACGTCCTCGATGATGATTTTATCCAACCCAGTACGATTTCTGAGTCAGTCCAATAATAGATATGACTAATTGTAATGTTTAATGCTTCATTTGTTTTCTTCATCAGCTCGGCCAGAACTAACGCTCCGCAAAGTTCTAATCTAGGCAACGAAATGATTTTAAGAGGTGCTACTCTAGATTTCGAACAGACTAAATTAGATGCAATTTCTTTACTTTCGCTAATGACCTTCAAATAGATGCAGGCTCCATATGCTTGCTGACTAGCATCGCAAAAACCATGTAATTCGAATTTTACTGGATTTTCGACATTAATCACATTGCGAGGTATTATAATATCACTAATAAATTGAATTTTCTGTGCGTATGATAACCATTTAAGTTGTAAATCCATGGGAATGCTTTCGTCCCAGTCTAATTTTAATTCCCACAACCTCTGAATTAGAATTTTTGCAGTTATTATGAACGGGCTAATTAATCCTAATGGGTCGAATATTTTAGCAATCGTGGACAGTATGTAGCGTTTCGTAATCTTACTTGAATATTTTTGCAATTGAACGGAATATTGCATTATATCCATGTTTGAATTCCATTGCAAACCTAACGTATGGACTTCTTCTCTCTTGTCCATATCCAAGACCGTGTTTTCTTCTGATGCAGCTGGAATGTCTTCTAATAGGGTGCTTGAGTTCGAACTCCATTTTCTGAGTTCAAAACCGCCCTTTGCTAAAATCGCCATCACTTCGTCTCTGAGTAGCCTGGCTTCAGTCAAACTTTTAGCACCTGTCAGAAAGTCATCTACGTAAAAGTCTCGTAAAACCACTTCCGAACCTGTTGGATAATTATGATTTTCTTCTATTGCCAATTGTTGCAGCGATCTGACGGCTAAAAATGATGCTGGAGAAGTTCCGTAAGTTACGGTCGTTAATTCATACGTTTCTACGGCTTCTTCTTCGCTGTCACGCCACAGTATTCGCTGAAATTGTGTACAATCTTGATTCATAACTATTTGGCGGTACATTTTGGCTACATCGGCCGTCATGACGTATTTGAATGTTCGGAAACGAGCTAAAATATCGAATAAATCTTGCTGTATTTTCGGACCTGATAATAAAACGCTGTTAAGTGACGCGCCTGTTGATGTTCTTGCCGAGCCGTCGAAAACTACTCGTAATTTTGTAGTCAAACTTTTTTCTTTAATAACGGCATGATGCGGCATGTAAAAATGAGGTATGCTGTCATCTACGTACGATAATTTCCTCATGTGTCCTAATCCAAGATATTCATTAATGAAAGATGTGTATTCGGTTTTTAAATTGATATCCTTGTTTAGTTTCTTTTCCAGGGAGTAAAACCTTTTTAACGCTTGATCTCGTGATTCACCTAACTTACACGAATCTATCTTAAAAGGTAGAGAGACAACAAATCGACCGTCACTGTTTCTAAATGTATTTTCTATGAAGTGTTCTTCGCATAATTTCTCGTCCGGTGTGAGACTTGTTGTTTGTGAGCAGTTCTCTAATTCCCAAAATTTCATTAACATGTTATCTAAATTAGTGCTTCTTGATAGATTACATACCGTAATAGGATGCTTTTCGTGTTTCACGGCTAGTTGTCCTGATATGACCCAACCCAGCAGGGTTTTTTGTAGGCATGGCTGAGTTTTACCTAGTTTTATTTGTCCTACGCATAATAGTTTAAAGAAATATTCTGCTCCTATTAATAATTCGATATCGCTCGGCTGATCAAAGTTTGGATCCGCGAGGCGTATGTTTGCCGGGATTTTTATGTCAGCTCGCAATAATGGAGTAATTGGCAATTTTTCTGATATGCGTTCTAATACGAGACAATTTAATACAGCTTGAAAATTGCTATGTTTTGATTTTATTTTTGCTTCTACCGTGCGCGTGACTAATGTGTTTCCTTGATTAATGCCTGATAATGAAATATGCGTTTCTTTTTGTGGCAATCCAAGACGCTTTACCAAATCTTTTGTAATTAAATTCGATTGCGACCCTGAATCTAATAAAGCTCGACAGGGTTGAATTTGTCCATTGACGTCTAAAATATTGATGATTGCTGTTGACAATAAAACTTGCGATGAGACGTGAAGTGTTGCACTGTGATTCGAAATTGAAGTCGAAGTATGTGCTTCTGGTTCGGAATATTTCGCTGAAGGTTGCCTTTCAACAGATTTATGCAATAAAGTGTTGTGTTTTTTATGGCACACTTTGCATGAACCTGACGTGCATTGTGCTGCGAAATGATTTGGTTTCATGCAATTAATACACAACGCCCTGGTCTTTATCTCGTGTATACGTTCATTTACCGGCTTCGAGATAAATGATTGACAACGATAAATGGGGTGATTTTCTTTACAAAATACGCACCCTGATTTGTGATTAGTGACGATGTGTGTTGATGTTTTGAAGCGCGACGAATTTTTCTGAACAAAAGTTGATTTCATTGTTTCTTCTGACTTTGGTTTTTTAATTAATGCTTCAAGGGTTTGACATTTCTTGCTTAGAAACTCGGTTAGTTGCTTAAAAGTTGGCATTTCGGCTGTAGATAAGGTTTCTTCCCAATCTTTAGCTGACATTGAGTCTAATTTTGATGATACTATGAAAACAATTAAATCGTCCCAATCGTCGACTGGACGTTTTAGCGACTTGAGCGCGCGCGTGTGCTTCAACACACCGTCTAAAACTTGACGAAGTTCTTTAAAATTTTCCTTTAGAAGAACTGGCAAATCAAGAATTGCCTTGATATGTTTTTGCACTATTAACCGCTTATTGTCATAACGTTCCCTTAAAATGTTCCAAGCGTCGTTGTAATTATCTGAAGTTATTTCTAGCGATTGTAAACATGCGGCCGCTTCTCCTTTTACCGAGGATTTTAAATAATGGAATTTTTGAATATTTGATATACTGGCATTCGAATGAATTAATGAATAGAAAGTATCATGAAAGGGATACCACTCTTCGTACGCTCCGTAAAAAACTGGCAAATCAATTTTGGGTAACCGAATTTGCGTAGTGAGCTGTTGATCTTCACGATTGTTGCTGCCGTCGTTGTCTTTGTTTGAACTTAAATGTACGGTTGAATTGTGACTTATTAAAAGCTGCTCCGCGTGGCTAATTATCTTAAAATAATTTGATTCGAAATTTTCACGTTCTAATTCTTCACATTCAACGTTTTCCAATAGTTCTATTTCTATTTGCACATTATTAAATTCTGACAACGACTGCTCTACTGCTTCTTTCCGTTTTCTAAGCTCTGTTACGTTTAATTCTCCGCTCAATGAACTAAGATACGACGAAAATCTGGTTAACGAACCCTTTATTTGACCGCGCTTGTGTTTGAGGCATTTTAGTGTATCCGTCATTTTTATGAAATTTGTGTAAAAGGACAATGCAGAAAAAAATGGAAGGTTTGATTGCGACAAGGAAAATTAATTGGAGACTCACCGAAGCTTCCTGCTGTTCCTGGTCTCCGTTGTTGCTGCTTCTCGAACAGAAGTATTTCCACCTCAAGAACTATTTTTGCGAAAATCTTGAAATCCGGCTCGAAGGACCAATGTTTAGCGGCACCTTTGGGTACCCAGGATCTCGTGGTCCGTTGAAGTGAACCCAAAAGAGCACTAATTGTTTTACAATAGCTCCCAAAAACGAAACACTTGTTCGATTAACTTATAACCTTTATTTACAAATGTATGTACACAGTTATGACAAGAAAACAACACGATTGCGAAATATTGAAGTTAAACTACTCGCGATAGTTTGAAACTTAATGCAAATTATGACTTGATTGGAGTGCGCCTCCAATGCCGAGAGGTTCAAGTAATTCTTTTACTCTTTAAAATTGTAAAAACATCTGGTTTTTAAAGACATATTTCAAGTTATACAAATAAGGGGGAGAAAGAACACTATTGGCTGTAGAATTATTAGAAGGCTTGACTATACAAATTATAAGACCAAAATTCACAGTAAATGATTTAAAAAATCCTATCGAGGAACAGAGGGTTAGACGGGCTCGGTCACGATTCTAAGTGTGGCCTTTACTAAGTAAAACTTCTTGCAGGTGACTAAAATAAAAGGTTCAACGAATTTGGGAACATGATTACGAATGACGAGGCAGTGCCTGCCTACCAAGAATACGCTGTTTACGAAATAAATGAGTCCTGTAAAATGCTATTAATTAATCTATCCTTAAACTTATAAAATACATGAATGTAATAATTATAAAAGAAAATTATTCCATATGCAAAACATAAAACTAACTTAATCATTAACATTAGTTGTAATGATTTTGGACCGCTTCTAACGCTGTTGTTCATGGTTATAATCATCTGTTTGATGTGGTTGTTACCCCTTCGAAGCTGCTACGTCATTGCGTTATTGGCGCCATTCGATTCGATTTGTAATTTTGCAAATTGTCCGGATTGTTTTGGTAAGTTATTTTTTCATCGCGTTACTGGGGCCATTCGATTTCGTAAATTGTTCGGATTGTTTTGGTAAGTTAGTTTTTCGTTTTTTTTTTCTTCAAATTTTACGACTACCGTTTCCCCCTGTAAACGACGTTCGTTTTTCTTCCGCCCGTTGTTCACGCGCAAATTTTCAGGGGTTCTAAGGCCGTACAAGCCCACCGGCCTATTCTACTGTTGGTTCAAAGGACCTGTTCGACCCCAGGCAATTCTCAGCTGACACCCTGCAGAAGACTTATGTTTCAAGCCGGCTGTCCCGAACGAGGATTGTACGCAACCATCGCACCGTTCGGTTCACCCATCGTAACACACTTGACGTTCCTCCGAATTACGTAAACTCCATATTTATTGTTGTTATTGTTTAAAAACTCTTATCGTTAAGTTCTTCTCGACGTTGCTTATTAGCGAAATGGCGGAAGCAGGTATTCGTATCTGGAGTAGACAATTCCCGAATGAAACCTGCAACATACGCTTCCGAACAAGAAAACGCACTTGTTGCATGTTCGTACGTAATAACATGTGATGCTAATGTATTCTGAGCAACTTCGCTTTACTATTACGTGGCTACGGTAGTACATAACTGCTTTTCGTAAACTACCAACTACATTTTACAAATTTTTTACTCATTAATAGGCAAGAATTTGGTATTTACGAGCGGTAATCCACAAAGATCTTAAAAGTATTATATATTTTATAAAATAAATATATATTATAGTGTGAGTATGAGATTTTTTTTTCGTCATTAATTGTCGAATTGGTTAGTTAACGGTATAGACGAGGAATTGTTAGGGAAACGTTCCCGTGGAGAGGAAGATATTCCCGGTTTTAGTTCAGGTAGACATTACAGAGTTATAAATATCGGAAAACAATCAAGCAGATGGTACTGACGATGAGACGGGTGCATTCGGGTCGAAGTGATGAGCGTTCGTGACGAGCGCCCGTATAGCAGATAATGGGGTGTCTCCGGTTGCAGTCCGGGAACAGCAATGTGCAAGCCAACGCCGCTAATTCGCTCTCTCGCATGCGGCTTACTTCCCTCTAATTGACGCCGTAATCACATATCTGTCGGCGAGATCTCCTCTCTTCCTCTCCGCCTCTCCGTCTCTTTCTCTCCTCCGTCCCGCGCCGCGCGCTCCCTCTCTAACTACAGGCGGCACGAAAAGCAGCGCGCTCTCGACGCAGAACCGTATTTGGTTAGGTCTCGAGCGTTTTTATGGGAGCCTGCCGCGCCGCTTCCTGGATTATAAAAGATATTAAAGTTGCCATGGCGACGGCTTTACGGTTCCGACCTTCTTCGGCGCGCTCTTTACCGAATAAATCACGGAATACGCGCCCGGCTTCCTGTTTCGAATGCGGAAGCGGCAATTAGTTTTTGCGCCGAGCGCGCGCGCCCCCGAAGAAGGGCCGAAAAGTTCAAAACGCAGAAAGAGAGAGAGAGGGAGCGTCACGACCCCCTCCTCCCCCCGACCCACTCGCGAAACGACCCAATGCATTTCGCGTCGCGCGCCCCCCGGCCCGAACTTGCAAATTGTTTAATTATTATTCTACTTCTCTTTTAATGAACCGGAAAATTGACACTGGAAGCACAACTAATTACTTACCAATTATGACAGAATGTCATAAATATTTTTACGGTTGTCGACCATTCAAACTCAATAACACTGTTGGGGGGCAGGGCCAGAGGTTTCAAGTTTCAAGTCCTACGCGAAGCTTTGTTTTAAATTCCCTTTTTAATTAGATGCATTCCCCCCCATTCTATTGCTAAATTCATTTCTGAGGCCCCAGACCGTCACCTGAATTCGGCCTTTTTCGAAACCATTCGCTTAGATCAGTCTCCGTGTAATCCCTGCTGAATAAGTTCAATTCGAGCGTTTCGCCGAGAAATTCCCGAAAATATTTTCGTACATGTTTAATCTTTTATCCCGCTCGGATATGCTAGCCACTTTTGGTTTCCTTTGTTGCCAACGCAATTACCATCGAATTGTGTTGGCAACAATGAAAACCAAAAATGGCTGGCTCGCTTTTTCGAAACCAACAAAATTCCATGTTTTGACGGTCGATTTTGGATATCCGTATCTCGTGGATTTTAGATTATGTTAAAATTGATTATTTTTTCGACTTTGTTAGGCTACCATTTTCCGTTATATAAACTTGATAAACGTGATTTTTTCGAATTCGGTTTTCAGCAAACCGAAACCGTGGTTTATTTATGGTGTCCCCCTCAAGGATATTCGCGACGGTTACGACATCCTCGTTAGGCTGCGCCCGGTAATTGACTGTCCTTGTTATTATTAGCCCGCCCGTATCTGGGGCTTCAATCTCACGGACATATGTCCGACGGAGCGTTCCGAACGGTCGCAGATAATAAGTTATGCGGCCGGTCGGTCGGTCGGCGCGGAGCGATAGTACATCAGGCGATCTAGCGCGACAGATATCATTAACAGCATCTTTACGGGCCCTAATTAGCCGACTGCGGCGGTAATGATCCGGTGCCGCCGGCGGGGGCCGCGGGAGGGGGCGACGAGAAATTGCGGGTTGTGCAGCGGACCGAATGTTCTGGCCGGTCGGCGCGCTCGTCACGGCACTCCGCAATTAGTTACCAGATGGTGGGGCCGCGACCCGTTAGCAGTCGGCCGACCTTCCCGCTTGCCCGCAGGTGATTACGCTGATAAGCAGCACCGTCGCTCGCGCCAGGCCCGGATTAAACGCGATTTTCAAACAAAACTCTCTCATTTATGTACAATTTTTTTTTAAATAACTAAGCTAATGTTCATGCTCCAAGCTGTATTTATTAGAAATATCTGATTGTCAATGCCATAGCTAGCTAGCGATCGTTAATTATGAAAAATTGTTGACGTCCAAGAGGGCGGAAGGAAGCTCGGGCATTTACGAACGATTAAATCACGAAACCGCGCACTCTGCCGAGTCCTGGGCGGCGCCAGGGATGTTTTTAATGTGTGCGAGACGGTTGGCTAACTTCGCTTCTGCCTCTCCAAAACTTGCCTGGAACTTGCCTGACTCACCGCTCGGCAATCGCCTGCCTGCTTCTTGTATTTGCTCTTTCCTCGGGGGATGAAGTGCGTCAAACTCGGAACATCTGACGGCGCCTTTCCAGTTTGACCCTCGCACGCTTTTTCTTCCTTCTTCTTCTTCTTTCGCTTTTCACCCACGCTCCCTGCACCGTCGCTTCGCGTTACCGAAGATATCGTCGCGCAGATGTAAACAAATTCATTCGCAGCTTTTGATTTGAAGTTAATTTGCAAGGAGTGGGCTCCAAGAGGGTAGCGTCCGCATGGGGTACTTTATTTGACGTCGGGGGAGCCCGTTCTACAATTTTCTGAAACTATTGCCGACTATCGAAGAGAAGGCTACGCAGATTACACCTGCTGGGCTTCACATAAGGCGAGTTTTAATTTAATCTACGGTGGGTAGACTCCAAAAGGGTAGCGTCTGCTTGGGCTACTTGATTTGAACGCGGGAAAATTCGTTTTACAATTTTCCGAAACCATTTCCGACTACTGAAGAGAACAATCAGGAAGACCACGCAGATTATACTTGTTAGGCTTCAAGCAAGAGGAATTTTAATTTAGTTAACAATCAGAAGGCTCCAAGGGGGTAGAGTCTGTGTGGGCGACTCTACTTGACGTCGGAAAAGTCGGTTTTATAATTCCCTGAAACCATTTCCGACTATTGAAGAGAACAATCAGGAAGACCATGGCAGATTATACCTGTTAGGCTTCAAATAAGAGGAGTTTTAATTTAGTTCACAATCAGGATGCTCGGGGGGGGGGGAGGTAGCGTCTGCGTTGGCTACTCTACTTGACGTCAAGAAAGTCCGTTTTACAATTCCCTGAAACCATTTGCGACTATCGAAGAGAACAGTCCGGACGTCCATGGCAGATTATACTTGCTAGGCTTCACATAAGAGGAGTTTTAATGTAATCTACGATAAACAGGCTCCGGGGGGGAGGGGGGTATCGTCTGCATGAGCTGATTTATTTGATGTCGGGAAAGTCCGTTTTACAATTCCCTGAAACCATTTCCGACTACCGAAGGGAACAGTCCGGACGACCATGACAGATTAGTCTTGCTAGGCTTCACATAAGAGGAATTTTAATTTAATCTACGATGAGCAGGCTCCGGGGAGGTAGCGTCTGCGTAGGCTGGTTCATTTGATTTCGGGGAAGTCCGTTTTACAATTTTCTGAAACCATTTTCGACGGTTGAAGAGAACAATCAGGTAGATTATACCTGCTGGGCTTCGCACAAGAGAAGTTTTGATTTAATCTACGATGAGCAGGCTCCGAGGGGGTAGCGTCTGCATGGGCTGGTTCAATTGACTTCGGGAAAGTTCGTTTTACAATTTTGTGAAACCATTTTCGACTATTGAAGAGAACAATCAGGCAGATTATATCCGGTGGGGTTCACTCAAGAGGAATTTTGATTTAATCTACGATGAGCAGGCTCCAGGGAGGTAGCGTCTGCGTGGGCTGGTTCAATTGACTTCGGGAAAGTCGGTTTTACAATTTTCTGAAACCATTTCCGACTACTGAAGAGACAAATCAGGCAGATTATACCTGCTGGGCTTCACCCAAGAGGAGTTTTGATTTAATTTACGGTGAGCAGGCTCCAGGAAGGTAGCATCTGCGTGGGCTGGTTCAATTGACTTCGGGAAAGTCGGTTTTACAATTTTCTGAAACCATTTCCGACTACTGAAGAGACAAATCAGGCAGATTATACCTGCTGGGCTTCACCCAAGAGGAGTTTTGATTTAATTTACGGTGAGCAGGCTCCAGGAAGGTAGCATCTGCGTGGGCTGGTTCAATTGACTTCGGGAAAGTCGGTTTTACAATTTTCTGAAACCATTTCCGACTACTGAAGAGAACAATCAGGTAGATTATACCTACTGGGCTTCACATAAGAGGCTTTTCTATTTTCTTTTTGGTTGCATTGATCATAGCGTTATTGCAATTGGTGATAATGTTTTCGTGGATGAGAGAGAAAATGTGTAATGCAGACACATGCTTGTGACCCTCGATGTGGTGTGGACGTGGGACGACTACAAAAGTGGAAATTATAAAAGTTTACGTCTGGAACGCAGTACGTCAGTAACGGCTTCGATCTCGGCGCGAAATTGCAGCTGGGCTTTGGGAAAGTTGTCCTTGCCGAGAGTGATCGTAATTGAATCTGGTGTCCGCTGTCATTTCCATGGTGGTGTGGGAAAGTTACAGTTTGCCGCTCTGCCCGGTTATCTGCGAAATCTGGGCATATAAACCGCATAAAAGCACCTAACCTCATCCCCATTACCGACCACTGTTGGCGGTGACCGGTTGTCGGGTAGGGAAACAGCAGGCGGCGAATTCTATCGCTCTATCGCAGCACGGGCCGACCGTAGTAGCGGTTCCTGCTGCCAACGGAGCGGAACTTCGAGCAGGAGCTTATCACGGCCCCCCCGCCGCGCCGCTCGCTGATCGATATGCATGCAGTATTCAGATTAGACAAAACCGTTCTGTTCGTCTCCGCTTGCTTGGAAGGTGTCCAAAGAATCCGAGCGAGCGTCACGCCGCACACGACCGCCGCCCGCCGCGCCGGCCGCGGACAATTCGGATGCATTCCGAACGGACTTTATTATCTTTTAACTTTTATTAAATCATATCGTCGGGACTTATGAGACGTCGCCTGGACAATTTCGGTTTTATTGCGCGTTAAATTTGATATGCGCTACGCCATGAATATTAACAAGTCATTGCGAATTAACCGTCTCCTGGTGTTTTCAAATGTAAATCCAAGGCGCGATTTAATATTTATGCGCGCTTTGGATACGCGGAGTTGTACTGTTCGGTTCCTGATCAGCTAACCTAATAACGTAAAGCGATTAAAATCATGTTGTCTTCCAGTTGACCTGACCTTCTCAAATGCTTTTGATAGTTTTTCCCGAAACTCCATTTGCATAGACACAGAGCGTAAGCTTAATTTGTTCAAGGTCAAATAACTACTGCCGGTGTCGAATTCGTATCAAGAACTAAGGGCCGGCACCTGTGTCTCCAGACAGAGATCGAATGCCTTGTGGCAAAATGACAATACTCTAAGAGTCCCTATTAACAAACTAGATGGTTACTCCATCTATTGTTAGAAGCTCAAAGGAGAAAAAAAGTGAAAACCAATTGGCAACTGAGAATACCATCGTCCTTTGCCCATCACATTAACCTAACCTAGAGGACAGCGTCATTTTCTTGATTGGTAATGATGTGCTAACAAAAAAAAAAAAAATTGCAAATACTTCTCGTGGGGTTGGATCGTGATGTGACTGTTTCAAGAGATGCTTGTTTTAGTCCCAACTCAACCTCATTCCATCAGCTTGGTATTCCATCTCCTTCCGTACCTCAGACATAGCTTATTTAAACCCGGTCTTCATCTGCATCGCTTGCTCTGCAATGGCAATCACATTGTAGATGGTTCTCCAATTTCTCTTGGGTTTATTTTTATTTCATTTTTCAAATCGAGTGCAAACCTAGACGCATTGCACATGAAAAGCAAGCAACAGTCATAAATACACCTGTTTTGAAGTGCAAGGATGAGGCTGACACAAGCCCTGATGAGTTTTCAATCCTCCAGGGCCACGTAAAAACCGAAGGAACGTCGTAAACCAAGACATCCTGCAGCTAGGTGTCCTCAACACCACCACCAGAAAATGTGAACCGAGCTTTTTTTAGGATGGCCACGACGCAAACTGCCGGGAATCCTTCAGCTAGGTGTCCTCAAGTCAACCAAAAAATGTGAACCGACCTTTTTTTTAGGATGGCCACGACGCAAACTGCCGGGCAATGCCAGCAACAACACCAACCAGGGCCCTGGGGATGTTGCTAACCGACTGACGTGCTCGCGGCACGTTACAAATTAATAACGGACAATTTCAAGAATCTATCCTAAGGATAGTAAACTTGATATTGTAATTTGGAGGCCAATACCAATTATCTGTATCTAATTTTGCTAAAGTTTTTGAGTTGCTGCTCTTTTATAATCTTGTCCCACATAACGTTAACCATAAACCAACATGGGTTCATAAATGGGCGATCAGTATAAACGAATTTGGTCTTACTTACCCAATTTCTTGTGAAGCCTTTCAGATGATCAAGGCTAGGTAAATCTTATCTACCCAGACTTCTTGAAGGCCTTTGACAAGAACGACCATGAGCTGTTGTTACGTAAATTTGGTTATTTTGGCTTTATTGATAATTTGAACACATGTATGACATCCTACTTGAAAGATCGTTAGCTGTTCACAAAACTCAATGGTCACAGGTGTTTTGGAAATAAGAAATGTGATTCCTTAAACCTTGTATACTTAAGTGTCCTATAATTGGGCTTGTTGCGTCGTCCCGTTGGATACTTTGATCAAATTGATTTGATTGATTTGGCAACTGCCTGGCCCCAGCGGTCATCCTTTGAAATGTGCCGAATGAAACTTTTGGGAAAACTGTTTTTGCCAGCTTGGTGGGACAAAACCAGCAAGCCCGTTATATTTTTCCCAGGCATGACCTTCGGTCCGGAAGAGGAAAACGCGTAGGTAGCCACCCCCTCATCCCTCATCGAAGCAGATTGCCGCTGCCTTTCAGAGCGAGCGTGAAAATAAATTCCCAAGAGATAGCGCCACAGTTTTTTTTTTCGCAGGATTGATCTTCGGTCCGGAAGCCGAAAAGGCTGAGCTACTCAACCCCTCGTTCAGCAAACAAATCGTCGGCACCCTTCAAAGCGGGACTGACGATAAATCCTCAAGGGGGTCTTGCGAAAAGGGACCAGACGAAATGAGCCTTCGAGAGAGCCACGGGAAAATACGCCAATAACTCAAGGGCGAAAGACATCTTCAGGAAAGTTCCTTGGGACGTTTTCTAAGGAGGAGAAGTCGACAACTTGCGAAAGGAAGTCATGAATTGACCGTTAGAACAAACTGGATTGAACACGGGACAAGAGGAAAAGGGGAACCTGCATTGAGAAGACCAAGAAAAAACATTACCTCCGTCCAAAATAAAAAGACGAGAACACTGCCTCCTCCCAAAATAAAAAGACGAGGTATTCTTCAAAGACTTGAAGACTCAGGTGATGTTTTGGCATCGAAAACTTCTGTACACTTGGAAGGGCGAGAATTCAGACGACTTTGGAAAGGATTTTGCCATCGAAATCTTTGGTGTACTCGGACGGACAAGGAGAGAACGAAGTTCAGAAAGGGATAGGGATTCAGACGATTTTGGAAAGAATTTTGGCATCGAAATCTTCGGTACACTTGGAAGGCCCAGGAAAGGACGAAGTTCAGAAAGACGCAATGATTCAGATGAACGTAGAAGGAATTTTGGCATCGGAAGACTTGGAAGGGCAAGGAGACAACGAAATTCAGAAAGGATTCAGACGACCTTGGAAAGACTATTTGCATCGAAATCTTTGGTATACTTGGACGGACAAGGAGAGAACGAAGTTCAGAAAGACATAGGGATTCAGACGACTTTGGAAAGGATTTTGGCATCGAAAGACTTGGAAGGGCAAGGAGGCAACGGAGTTCTGAAAGGCGCAGGGATTCAGACGACCTTGGAAAGAATTTTGGCATCGAAATCTTCGGTACACTTGTGGAAGGGCAAGGAGAGGACTAAGTTCAGAAAGACACAAGCATTCAGACGAATGTAGAAAGAATTTTGGCATCGGAAGACTTGGAAGGGCAAGGAGACAACGAAATTTATAAAGGCGCAAGGATTCAGACGACCTTGGAAAGACCGTTGGCATCGAAATCTTTGATATACATTGAAGGACAAGGAGAGAACGAAGTTCGGAAAGACGCAAGGATTCAGTCGACTTTGGAAAGAATTATTTTGGCATCGAGTGACTTGGAAGGGTAAGGAGAAGTCCAGAAAGGTGCAAGGATCCAGGCGACCTTGGAAAGGACTTTCTGAAAAGGTGAAGCGAAAGGTTGAAGACAACCACCAGGAAGTTCGAAGTTCCAAAAAGAAAGGTTTTAACACAACTCTATGTGTTGTTGTAGGAAAATTTTGGAAAAGTTTAGTAAACCTGAAGAAGATTCTAAGTCGAAACCTAAACCTGTCGTTGATTAATCAATTAATTAATTAATTAATTAATGATTGATTGGTGATTGTTGCATCATCCAACTGTGTTTAGGCCGTTTTAGCCCAAGTGGATTTTAATATTTTATTGGATTATAAAATATGAGGCCAATCGAGTGAATATTAGAGTAATAATGAACCTCGATAGCACTTATTTCATGGCGATTATCCATCATGATAGCGGGCGGCGGCGGTCGTGGTGTAATGCACGGTGTGCATCTAGTAATTTACGCTTCCACTCAATTAAGTGGATATCTCGATTGAGCAACGGACGGCTGTGCCGCCGCTTTGAGACGGTGGCACGCGGTAGCAATACTGCTAGCCGCCTAGGGCTGCGGCGAAAGCTCTGTATCTCACAGCCGTGTCACGTTCTCCTCCCTCCAGCACTTGACCCGTCACTGCTGCCGCAGCTACCGAGGACCTAAATGCCACCGCCGCTGCCGCCGTCGCTCGTTCCTTTGTTTTCGTCCTTCTCGACGATTTTTGGGATGGAAAGGAAGGAGGAAGAGGAGGCAGGAATACGAAACGAACGCGCTCGCTCCAGGTTGATCGCCTCCACGCCGCCTCCACCAACCAATTCGAGCGCGCGCTCGTTCGTTTGCGAATGCGAATCGTCTGATGCTCGATGAATTAAGTTAAGTGGAGCTCTCTCGAAATCACCGCCCGCCGCATAAAATTCGGGGAAGCCCGGATTGACGCTTTAGTGTCCGTTCCTTTTTTTTGCACGAGGCGACGGAAGTTTACTTCCGGCGATAGCGAATGCGATACCTAATCGTTTTTTGAAGTTTTTCTTTTTTTTTCGTCGCCGACGTCTGTGCGGATGATTGTGATGACGACCGTGAATGCCGAAATCGTTCGTGCAAAGCCGACTTTGACAACAACGCAATAAATATGTTGCCCGGTGAAAAATGGAAACAATGCAATAAATATGTTGCGTTGTTGCCTGGTGAAAAATGGATTGACACTTGACACAACAACAACAACAACAAAATAAAATCCACAGCAACCACATACAATCGTTCAAGGATCGCTTTCAAATAATCTTTATTTTGACGGAATGAGCTGGAATAATTTTTGAAATGACAGAAAACAAAGTGGGGCGGAGTTTAAAATGTGTATTGAAGGTGTATACAGAAGGTGTGTACTTTTGTTTTTACACCCAACCCCACAATACCCAAACAAATGTGAATTAACGGCGTTTTATAGGCAAACCTATATGTATTTTTTAAATTTAACAATTAATTAACACAATATGACAGAAAACAAACCGTGGCGAACTTCAGAAGAGAATATGGAAGGTGTATATTGAAGCTGTATACATTTGCGTGTACACCCAACCTCACATGCCCAAACAAATGTGAATTAACGGCGTTTTATATACGTACATATATATTTTATTTAATTTAACGATTAATTAACTCAATATGACAGAAAGCAAAGCGGGGTGAAGTCCAGAATGTACCACGGAAGGTGCGTGTTGAAGGTTGTGTACATCTGCTTTTACACCCAACCCCGCAATACCTAAACAAATGTGAATTAACGGCGTTTTATATACATACATATATATTTTATTTAATTTAACGATTAATTAACTCAATATGACAGAAAGCAAAGCGGGGTGAAGTCCAGAATGTACCACAGAAGGTGCGTGTTGAAGGTTGTGTACATCTGCTTTTACACCCAACCCCGCAATACCCAAACAAATGTGAATTAACGGCGTTTTATATACGTAACTACATATATATGTTTTTAATTTAACAATTAACTCACACAATATGACAGAAAAGAACGTATATTGAAGGTGTATGTCGGAGATGTTTAAAAATAGGCAGTGCTAACACAGGGTGTTTTGTTAACAATGGAAATTTCATCTTTTTTGCGTGATGTGAATAGACGGGAGGCGAAAAACGCAAAGTTTTAATTAATTTCGGAGGCATTGTGGTAACTTTTAATTACCTTTCGAAAAATTTAGGAGAAATTCGGCTGAGGTGTGATACATTATGTCAAAACATGAAGTTTTCAATCCCACGGAGACGTCGACCGACGCACGGCACATTGTTTCGCTCAACCAGGAGCGTACGTGTACGTGTACGTGAGGACGGGGGGCGGGCGGCGGCGGTGGCGGTGGCGTCGCGTCGGTAATAAGCGGATATATCGACATGAACAACCTGTTTTCGTGGCGCTGAATCTGGGCGGTGCGGTGACCTGGATTCCGGCGCTAAGCGTATTTTGGTAGCCCCGCACGATATGCGGCCGGTTGCTGCCGGGGGATTACCGACTCTCGGCATGCTAATTGCTAATTACCAGCGACGCCGCAGAGCGCCGTTACGTAGCTATTAGTTACTTGCATTAGTTTGTAATCTCCGTCTGCGTCGCGCCGCGCCTCGTCTCGCCTCGCCTCGCCTCCTGTAAAAAACCTCGCCGTCGTAAATCCTTCCGTTTAATACGTTACGACTTTACTTGCACGCCTTTATTGTTTTTGTCTGACGCCGTGGTATTCCTCTTCGCTGATATACAGGTTGTTCAGAAAATATTACAAGAAATTACTTCGATATCTACAGTGCAATACAATTTAATTCTTTACTGTACTTTACTGTATCCTGTCGGTTTCGTTCGAGTGTTAGACGTCGCAGCGACCTCTCATGGTGGTTCGTTGAGCTGGCGTTGCGTCGCGTGGAACGACGGCCTGCTAATTGTAGGGCGTCGTCCTTCAAATGACGTCGGATCAGGTAGACAGCAAACGGAAAAGAACCGCCGAACAGAACAGAAGATTCGGAAAACGATATCTACCAGGGAGGTACCAAATAAGCGGATTTCTCTGTGGGAACAAAGAAATCTAATATGAGCATGGGTCGTCGGAATGGCGCCGCCTAAATACGTGACTGATTAACAACGCAGAAACGGAAAACTCGCTTGGAATGAGGTGCTTGTAACAACTGCGCAGGTTCACGAAGCGCAAATACTATCAGTTACCACTGCAGCTGATTGGAATTCTGAATTTTGTGGTCCGAGGTCTGAAAGTTGGAATAAGGTGTTTATAACAACTCCACAGGTTCACGAAGCATAAATACCACCGGTTATCACTGTAGCTGATTGGAATTTTGTATTTTGTGGTCCGAAAGTCGGTTGTATTGCATCCTGTCGGTTTCGATCTAGTTTCAGACGTCGTAGCGGCCTCTCGTTGTGGTTCGTTGAGCTGGTTTGCATCGCGTGGAACGACGGCCTTATAATAGGACGCTGTGATGCAGGGCGTCGTCCCTCAAACGACGTCAGATCAGGTAGACAGCAAACGGAAAAGAATCGCCGAAAGACAGAAGACTCGGAAAACGATATCTACCAGGGAGAACCACCTAAAAAAGCGGATTTCTCTGTGGGAACAAGGAAATCTAATATGAGCATGGGTCGGCGGATTTCCCTGTGAGAACAAAGAAATCTGATATGAGCGTAGCGTCACCTAAGTACCCGACTGATGCAGGAACAACGCAGAAATGGAGGATCCGCTTGGAATGAGGTGTTTATAACAACTCCACAGGTTCACGAAACACAAGTAATCACCGCGGTTGATTGGAATCTTGCATTAAAAATAAATTACAACAGTTTACGGAAGTATGTACCTCGTACTGGCGTTATGCCGAACGGCGATAGAGCAAGGGGCCGGAAATGAATTCTCTCACGAACACAATTTCGGCCAATCAGATTACAATTACGGATAACGTGACTTCCAGACCCAATGAGAGCGTAACATCGACGCGCCTAAACGCGCCGGAAACGAAAGGTGTCCAAAACTAAAATGATTATTTAAGAGAACCATGGAATTAAACTCTTAACAACGTTTACACAAGGGAGACGTTACTCTTTTGATTATTGGGGTTGTACTATTTACAAAGGCCGTTTTCTATTTAGAGGAGGGGTGTCGTCAATAAAGTTGAAGGAAAAAAAATTAGTAGTCAGGGCTTAGTATTGAAAAAGTACGTGGCAATATTTATGGATGACGTGGGGTGGTTTCTGACCGAAGGTGGAGGCGTCGTAATGGTACATTGTTCCGCTGACAGGGCTACGCGCCCCCGTGAGAATCGACCGGGGGAACGCACGGCGGCAATCTCGGTAATGCATCATTTCGCCCGTACCCTCGTTACGGTGGGATCGAAGGCGGCACAACATGATTGATCGCTTGCCCCGAGCAATCGGCCGTCTACAACGGCTTACTACGGACGCCGCCGCCGCCGCCGCCGTCGCCTCCACCGCACCGCACCGCGCCGTTCGCACTTCACACTCCCGGCCTACTTGATGGCACAGCTTTGTGTCGTCGTTCCGGTCGATAGCGGTAACTGCCTTTCCATTGTGGCCATTGTTTGCATCTTTCCTTCGAATCTAATTGGCTATGCCATTGTTTCGCGCTCGGATCCGCAGATTTATAAGATCTTCAGCGTCTTCGCTGAACAATACCTCTGGATATGCATTTTCTAACACCAGCTGACGTGCTCCTCTCGAACTATCGATTTGTTTATGCCTAATCTGATAAAACCGTCCGTGCGAGTGGATAGCACATCGGAAAAATTATGACTAAAGCACGAGTTTGTCTGCGTTTTTAAATCATCGGTGATCTTCCCAGTGGAGGAGGGACGAGGGGGGGGGGCAATTCATTTAAATCCACGCCTTAATGATTACTGAATTAATACTACTGTTTAATTGATTAAACACGGGAGTTAAGTGATATTAATATTGACAACGCGGTTCGGGGATGTACATATGTAAATATTTCAAGGGTGTCGATTATAATCAACTGCCTGAGCCCCGAAGGATGTGCTTCCTAACGAAATGGGAGGTACTTAATTAGCGTAATTAAAAAAAAACATAAATAAAATGTCGGGAGCTTAATCTTTTAAAATATACAGGATGTGAAAGTTTAAATTTAAAAAAAAGTGACTATTTTCTTAACATTTCCGAGCGATAAGCAAGCAAAGTAAACAAGTAAACCGTGAAAAGCTAAACATGTAAGTGCGCAATTAATAAACTAATCTATGTTTTTTATTCTCTGGCGTAAACAGCGGAAATTTATGTTTTTTTTTGTGCATAAATCAAGCGAACGAAAACACATGATGTTTTTACAATGGTTACCGAATTTGTCGGGAACTCGCCGTAATATTCCAGGGCGGAGAGAGACAGACGGGGTGTTGCGTACATTAAAAACGTGGAATGCATCAAAACAAAGGCAATGTTAATAAAAAAAAAAGGAATTGTTTCGTGAAGAGGATTAGAATTGTTTAAGTGGTCATACGAAGGTGAATAAGACTTTTTGATTTTAGTGGCCTTTGCCTTCGAGTTCGCTCACTCGCCTTTGCAATTTTGTCTCTTCTTTCCAGTCTTCAATTCCTGCTTCTTCTCTTCCCTTTCTTTCTTTATTTGTTCTTCTTCTAAATTTTAGTGGCCCTCGATTTTCAGTCTTTTACTTGTTTTGACCATTTTCTTCTTTCTCTTCTTTCCAGTCATCGACTTCTACTTCTCTCTCTTCTTCTAACATATCTTTCTGGATCGCCCTTTTCTTCTCTTCCCTCTCGTTCTCTTCTTCTTTCTGTATTTGTTCTTCTTCTAAATTTTAGTGGACTTCAACTTCGAGGTCTTCTACTCTGCCTTGCCATCTTTTTATATCTTTTGTCTCTTCTTTCCAGTCTTCAATTTCTGCTTCTTCTCTTCCCTGTCTTTCTTTATATGTTCTTCTTCTAAATTTTAGTGGCCCTCGATTTTCAGTCTTTTACTCGTCTTGACCATTTTCTTCTTTCTCTTCTTTCCAGTCATCGACTTCTACTTCTCTCTCTTCTTCTAACATACCTTTCTGGGTCGCCCTCTTCTTCTCTTCCCTCTCGTTCTCCTCTTCTTTCTGTATTTGTTCTTCTTCTAAATTTTAGTGGACTTCAACTTCGAGGTCTTCTACTCTGCCTTGCCATCTTTTTATATCTTTTGTCTCTTCTTTCCAGTCTTCAATTTCTGCTTCTTCTCTTCCCTTTCTTTCTTTATTTGTTCTTCTTCTAAATTTTAGTGGCCCTCGATTTTCAGTCTTTTACTCGTCTTGACCATTTTCTTCTTTGTCTTCTTTCCAGTCATCGACTTCTACTTCTCTCTCTTCTTCTAACATATCTTTCTGGGTCGCCCTCTTCTTCTCTTCCCTCTCGTTCTCTTCTTCGTTCTGTATTTGTTCTTCTTCTAAATTTTAGTGGACTTCAACTTCGAGGTCTTCTACTCTGCCTTGCCATCTTATTATATCTTTTGTCTCTTCTTTCCAGTCTTCAATTTCTGCTTCTTCTCTTCCCTTTCTTTCTTTATTTGTTCTTCTTCTAAATTTTAGTGGCCCTCGATTTTCAGTCTTTTACTCGTCTTGACCATTTTCTTCTTTGTCTTCTTTCCAGTCATCGACTTCTACTTCTCTCTCTTCTTCTAACATACCTTTCTGGGTCGCCCTCTTCTTCTCTTCCCTCTCGTTCTCTTCTTCTTTCTGTATTTGTTCTTCTTCTAAATTTTAGTGGAATTCAACTTCGAGGTCTTCTACTCTGCCTTGCCATCTTTTTATATCTTTTGTCTCTTCTTTCCAGTCTTCAATTTCTGCTTCTTCTCTTCCCTGTCTTTCTTTATATGTTCTTCTTCTAAATTTTAGTGGCCCTCGATTTTCAGTCTTTTACTCGTCTTGACCATTTTCTTCTTTGTCTTCTTTCCAGTCATCGACTTCTACTTCTCTCTCTTCTTCTAACATATCTTTCTGGGTCGCCCTCTTCTTCTCTTCCCTCTCGTTCTCTTCTTCGTTCTGTATTTGTTCTTCTTCTAAATTTTAGTGGACTTCAACTTCGAGGTCTTCTACTCTGCCTTGCCATCTTATTATATCTTTTGTCTCTTCTTTCCAGTCTTCAATTTCTGCTTCTTCTCTTCCCTGTCTTTCTTTATATGTTCTTCTTCTAAATTTTAGTGGCCCTCGATTTTCAGTCTTTTACTCGTCTTGACCATTTTCTTCTTTCTCTTCTTTCCAGTCATCGACTTCTACTTCTCTCTCTTCTAACATATCTTTCTGGGTCGCCCTTTTCTTCTCTTCCCTCTCGTTCTCTTCTTCTTTCTGTATTTGTTCTTCTTCTAAATTTTAGTGGACTTCAACTTCGAGGTCTTCTACTCTGCCTTGCCATCTTATTATATCTTTTGTCTCTTCTTTCCAGTCTTCAATTTCTGCTTCTTCTCTTCCCTTTCTTTCTTTATTTGTTCTTCTTCTAAATTTTAGTGGCCCTCGATTTTCAGTCTTTTACTCGTCTTGACCATTTTCTTCTTTCTCTTCTTTCCAGTCATCGACTTCTACTCTGCCTTGCCATCTTATTATATCTTTTGCTTCTTCTTTCCAGTTCTCGACTCCTACTCCTCCTCAGATCTTCTCTATCCTCTTCTAACATATCTTTCCAGGTTGCCCCCTTCATCTCTTCCCTCTTTCTCTTCCCATTCGATGGTTTCCTTTTTTAACTGAGCCATCGAAGTCGACGCATTTGTTAAGGGAGAAGGGATGTAAGCGGCCGGAGATCTGTCCCTTCGTAATTTTTTGATCGACAAACCTTCGTTTTTTTCTTCTAACTTTAGAAGCGATCGTTTTCTTGTATTTTCAAACTTGGTTTGCAATTGTGCAATCTACATTAGACTTGCGTCGTTTACTGTACGAGTCATCGACGTCGCCGATTTTCTTAAGGGGGACGGGACGTAACCAACCGGAGATCTGCCCCACCGTAATTCGGTTTGACAAGAATTAAAAAATATTTTTTATGTACTTTTTTTTTAAACGTACGTAAATTTTCCTTTTTTCCCCCTTATACTTTAGACGTTGAAATGGCCGGTTCTTTAGCTTTGAAAATCTTTTGCAATTTTGCAGAATTCTTTTGTTAAATCTACTTTACGGTAGACTTGCGTCGTTTACTGTACGACTCACGACTTCTACTTTTTTGTTAGTAAGGGGGAAGGGATGTAATCAGCTGGAAGGCACGACCTACGTTCAATTTACGTAATTCAAGAAAGAAATTTAACATACTAAGTCAAGATTTTAAACGAAACTGAAAACAATAATTAAAAAAATCTAATAATCTGAATTAAGAAAAAATAGTTTAGTGTTTAAGAGAGAGAGAGACAAAGACAGAGAGAGATACATAGAGAAAGAAATTTATATTTAATGAAAAAATCAGTGAATCGGCAACACTGGCCTACAAGAATGACAGTAACGAGTAGAGATGGCAATCACATATTTGTACAGTAACGATTAGAGATGGGAATCACATATTTGTACAGCAACGAGTGATTTGTTTATGAAATGAAGACAAAATTATTTAATTTAATTCGTTTTCATCCTTGCCGGAATAGTCCGAGTGGTCAGTACCCTGACCTTGAAATTAAATTCTAATTGGCTTACGCGAGTTCTTCACGACAGCATAATTAGAACACCACGATGACGTCAAAATATGCGATTCCGAGCAGTAGCAGTGACCAAATAGATCGCAGTTAAGCTTGGAAATTAAAAATAAAACTGAAGCATTTCATTCCGTTGAAAACGAAGACGTGAACACGTGATTGGACACTCATTGGACACAATATCAACCTTTCGTTGTACGTTTGACTGCTTTTTCAGGATGAAAAAGTGTGTTTTTTTTTCTTTTCGTTTATATACCGCAGTATTTCGACGAAAATAGGGAAAAACCAAAAAAATCGGGGAAAAAAGAATTGAAGAGGTCGGCCGGGACAAGACAACGGTTTGGGACGACAAGATTTTTTTTTTTGAAGACCCAAATTACTTATCAAGCTTGACTTCGAATTCTTTTACTCTTCTTTGCCGTTTTCTTCTGTCTTTGGCCTCTTCTTTCCAGTCCTCGACTTCTACTTCTCTCAAATCTTCTCTATTGTCCTCTAACATAGCTTTCTGGGTCGCCCTCTTCTTCCTTTCCCTTTCTCTGTCTTCTTCTAACATAGCTTTATGGATCGCCCTATTCTTCCCTTCCCTCTCTCTCACTCTCTTCCCATTAAAATTGTTTAACTCATCCGTACTCCTCCTGGCATTTTCACATTCTGAACCATATCTTCTTTCTTCTAAATTTTCGACGCCCTTGACTTCGAGTTCTTTCATTCCTCTTCGCCATTTTCTTGTATCTTTTGCCTCTTCTTTCCATTCCTCAACTCCCTCTTCCCTCAGATCTTCTCTGGGCTATCCTCTTCTTCTCCTTCTCTTCTCTTTCCATTCAAATTTTTGTTACTCATCCATCCTCTTCATCTGGCTTTCCTCATTTTCACTATTTGGACCATACCTGGCCTGCTGAATAATACTTCTTCCTTCTCTATTTGTTCTTCTTCTAGATTCCCCATTCGCTTTAACTCCTCCTTTTTGTTAATGTCCACGATTCACTCTGACAGGTCTCGCCTTTAAATTTTTTTGTTACGATTCCTTCAGCTTTACGCCCTTTTCTGATCAGTTTTTCTATTTCTCTCCCTCTCCCTGCGAGCTAGATTTTTAATTTGTTTTACTTTTTCGTGCTGTTGTGCACTTCCTCTTTCCCTCGCCGTGCAATTTCCTCCTCCGTTGTTGTCCCTCATCACCACACGTTTTGCTTTCTTCTCATGAAAAAATCATCGTACCCTTTTGCTTTTCCTTCCGGTAATCGGAATATCCTCTCTTCTCTTTCTTCCTTCGATCTAGATGCCGCCTGCTTAGGCCAAGGCACCGATACTTCTTTACTTACTTACTTTTTCTCAGAATTGTCTCGTCGTATCCTTTTGCTTTTCCTTCTGGAAATTTGAATATCTTCTCTCTTTCTTCCTTCAATTCCAGGTGTCGCGTCGCCTGTGTAGGCCAAGACACTGATACTTGCCTAGCCCTTAGTTCCGCTTCCATTTTGAACCATCTCCTGCACCAAGTTAAAGAGGACCGTAGAGTATGGAGCGCCTCGCCAGTTCCTTTTCACTTTGAATTCATACGATCTCTCCCCTTCTTCCTTTCATATCTAATTTTTCCAAACGTCATTTCAACCAAACCCTCTCAATTTTGTCGAAATTTCCAATTTTGTCATTGCGTCGACCAGCTTCTTCCTTTTGACAAGAGTCGTGTGCTTGCCCATAATTCAAAACTTGGTCTTCCTGCGTTGATAAACCCCTTTCTTTAGCTTTTTCTTCACTCTGTTCCACTATTACTTTGTTGCAAGGATATTTCCAATTTTGTCCTTGCCTCGACCAGCTTTTTCCTCTTGGTAAGAGTCGTACGCCTGTCCATAATCCAAAACTTGGTCTTCCTGCTTTGATAAACCCCTTATTCTTCTTTAGATCCATTTCTTTAGCTTTTTCTTCACTCTGTTCCTCCATTATTTTGTTGCAAGGGTTGCTTATATTTTCAGTTTTGTCCTTACGTCGACCAGCTTCTTCCTTTTGATAAATAAGAGTGGTACTCCTGTCCGTAATCCAAAACTTGGTCTTCCTGCGTTGATAAGCCCTTCTTCCCCCCCCCCCCTTAAATCCCTTTCTTTATCTTTTTCTTCATTCTGTTCCCCTATTACTTTGTTGCAAGGGTTGCTTGCGTTCAGCAAAGCACTTATTCGTTTGGGTTCTCCAAGTATTTCTTCTGAGACTTCGTCCCGTAATGTTCTGGTCTGCCTTCATTCTTCCTCCACCCCTTCCTTTTGGGGTTTGGCTTTCAGTTTCGTCCACTTTTCTTCTTCGAAGCGCACTTTGCAATCGTCCCTCCTTGAGTTTATCCAGGTCATTGTCTTTCTTTGCTTACGGATACCTTCTCGCAAAGGTTCCTTCCTCACGGACACCTTCTCGTAAGGGATGAAATAGTAGTACAAGCATTTTCCTTGAGTCCTAATAGTTTTTGAAAAAAAAAAAGAAAAAAATACATGGTGAGTGTTTTCTTCTTTAATTGGGGGTTTAACCATCTTCACCTAACGTGACGACAAATGTGTGACTTGCTCTCGCTCCCCCCCTTTCCCCCTCCCGCTTTACACAAAACTTGCCGGGGTTCGTTCAACCGTGCGCGCTGAAATATGAATTTCATAGACGATATCCCCCAAAGCACGGCAGGGTAGATAGGCGGCTACAGTTCTAAAACAGTGAAGTTGCCGCCGCCGCCGCCGCCGCCGTCGTCATCCCCGTCGGTTCACCTTATAGCCGCCTTTGATCGTCGAAATGATCATGCTACGCTGAGAATTGCTTGCCGGGGACGGGGGCAACGCTCGTGGCGGTGTTTATCGAAAGCCCTTTCTGCTACTCAAACGGATTGGATTGGGGTTGGAGCCGCCGCCGCTGCAGCACGCGCGCGGCGACGTCATATGAATTATTGGGGCGGGAGGGGGGGGGGGGAGGGTGAAAACGGGGCGATTTCGCCGGCTTTGCGTAATGTTGTTTTGAGTACGTGCAAATCCTTTGAGGCCGCGCCCGGAATCAGCAGCGGCGAACTCAGCCCTGATAAATTAATATGCATGTTTAATGACCTTGTACCTAGGCATCACGCGTTATAAGCATCCTTTGACCCTAAAATAACACACATTGGTTCTGACTTTATCATACAGGTCGTTCGCACACTTAGGCAACTAACAATACACCATCACCGTTAAGTTTTTCAACCAACTGTTATTAAGTATACTTTACATTTAGGTACGTCGTCGTGGGTCACGTGCTCGTTTTAAACAAAAGCAAACCGGAAACATTTTTCGGTGGTACCACTCTGTACATACTTAATTCGGCGGAGCGAATAAAACGACGTTAAATAAGGCGTTACAAAAGAACGAGGACGCTTCCAGGAGCGCCGGCCATAGATTTTTATGTATTTTGGCATCCGTGCAAATAGCCCCCCCCCCCCGCCCCGCCCCCTCCCCGCCGCCGCCGTCCTTGCGTGCTCTACTTAGAAAATGATCTACGATTAAACGTCGAAAATTACGTGCCGCGCGCGCGATTGCTTTATTAAAACTCCGAACCGAATTTACGACATCGAACTTTACATATGGAGGAGCCTCGTGAATTATTCCTCTCTGTGTTTCTCTCCCTCTCACCCTCCCCGGCTGCCCTCCCGTGTATGATACGTGCAGTGCCGGATTAGGGCAAAGCCGACAGCGGAGGGTGGCCGTTTGTTAGAGGGATGTCGCGTCGTAAACATGCAATGCGCGTGTTTGCCTCGCAAAAGTGGAATAGTTCTGTCGGCTTGATGATGAAAAAAAAAGAACCCTTGCGATTTGACTTTTTTTTTGTCAAGGTCAACAATTTAGACTCTCACGCTCGATTTCATAATCGAATTAGGAGGAGACTCTCAAATGGACGTCTCAGTAACTAGTTCAGTTTTTTTATCATGTCATTTACCACCATTTCTAATTTCTATTAGATTAATACCTTCGAATCCCAGAAGTAGAATTGCTCTAATTTCTATTGGATTAACAAATTCGAATCCCGGACTCACTTTAGTTTAGTGGTTAAAACACTCGACGCGAGAGTACCGAGAGACCCGGGTTCAAACTCCGTAGATAACAGAACTTTCTGTCGTCCTGTTTCCTTCCTTGTATTAATTTATTTAATTCAGCACCAACATATCCTCCTCCTTAAATTCGTGAGTTAAACGATACGTTTAAAATAAAATCCGCGCCGATGCAGCGCAAGTAAGTTTTAATGACATGGAATTCCCTTACGTTTTTTGACCTAGGCGACTAGATTTGCAACGTAAGCAGACGACGCGTCGCGTCGGTCAATCCACGCTTGCTAAATCCGTGTAAATAACCGCACCTGCGAACTGCAACCTAACGATGAAATACGCGCGTTGAATTTTGAGTAAAAACCAAAAAGTGAAACTAACTCAGAAAATGATTTTTCAAACGTGACAATATAAAATCTGTCCTTGTCCTTACACTTTTGGCCATTGGCTTATTGATTAATTTTCCTCGTTGTCTTAGTAAGTCGCAAATGGTTATGTAAAAAAATTTGGAAAGTTGGAAATGCGTCGAATAAAATGTGTCGAATAAAAGGCGGAATGGTTTCTATTCTAAAGGATTCGAATTTCTTGTCTGCACCAAAAATCCGATCTTATACTTAGTGTTTCGGTCTGAAATAAAGCTTTCATTCAGATTTGCGACGCGCCAATTCAGATAAAGCTCATATTAACCTATAAATCCCTAGATAATCACGCGACAAAATAAAATTTGAGCTGCCCTGACGTAATAAGGTAAATGCTTTATCTGGTTGGGCGTTGCATATCTTCAAGCGGGAAACCAAATCGTCAAGACGGCAAAAAAACGAACGGAAATTTTCCACTGGCGCACGACGAAATCGCACTACGCTGCTCGAAAAACGACGCAAATCTCTTGGGACATCTAGAGCTGAATGGCAGCGCCCTCTAGCGGAAGAAAGTGTGCTGAAAAGACGTTCTGGACTTGACGTATGATCACAGTTCTTATAAGCAGTTGATAGTCGAACGGAAGTTAGTTGCTCCGTGGACTTTTGGCTCATTGAAATCTCGCATTTTTATCTCGAAGACAGAGAGGGAGAGGAAAAGAGAGAGAGAGTAAGAGAGACAGAGAATGAGAGCAAAGGAAAACAAGTTGAGGATCTTTAAGCTACAACGACAGGAACATCGTTGTAGGTGCAGGAAACCTCCCCGAGGTTCCTCGCCAACACGAAAATTGTGCGCCGGACGCACCGCAAAAATGAGGCCAAGGCCCCTCAAAAACATTTCGAGGAATTTCGAGACCATAACTTAATGCAACAAGCGCTCGTCAAATTAATAAAGCCGGCACTTGGCTTCGCTCTGAAAGCACGGAACGAGTTCGAACTAATCGAAACCGAGATGACATAAGTCGAAACCAACCGAGTAAAATCCGGTTCCTGCTGACGCCGAGTTCGAATCGGAACCGAGATGACATAAGTCGAAACCAATCGAGTAAAACCCGGCGTCAGTAGGAGCCAATGGCGATAAATGTCGAGTGCGAAGGCAATTTATAACTCCGCCGTCGGAACAACAAGCTAACGAAAGAGCTTATTTTGCAGGAACAAGATAGTACGAGAAACAGACGCGATGTCGAGCTTTACAATACATGCACACTATTTAATTCCCACGAAATATTGTGAAATACAACTGCAGGCGATTGCAAGTTAATTGCGAAATCGTCGCGCCAAATATTCCGACTCCAGACACTACAGACGGACGAAATGGTTATGAAAAGCGAGCTTTACAATATAAACATGCTGCTTAATTCCCACGAAATATTGTGAAATGCAACTATAGTTGATCGCAAGTTAATTACGAAACCGACGCAAGAAAACACAGGCTCCAGACCGCCGAAATGTTTGTAAAAAGTGAGCTTTACAATGTAAACATTACTGTTTAATCCCCACGAAATATTGTGAAGTGAAACTGTAGTCGATTGCAAGTTAATTGAGAAACCAGCGCGCAAAAAAAGCACTGACTACAGACACTGCAGACGGACGAAATGTTTATAGAAGACGAGTTTTACAATATAAACATGCTGTTTAATTCCCACGAAATATTGTGAAATGCAAGTGTAGTTGATCGCAAGTCAATTGCGAAACCGACGCAAGAAAACACAGACTCCAGACCGCCGAAATGTTTATAAAAAGTGAGTTTTGCAATGTAAACATTACTGTTTAATCCCACGAAATATTGTGAAGTGCAACTGTAGTCGATTGCAAGTTAATTGCGAAACCGGCGCGCCAAATATTCCGACTCCAGACACTCCACACGGACGAAATGTTTATGAAAAGCGAGCTTTACAATATAAACATGCTGTTTAATTCCCACGAAATATTGTGAAATGCAAGTGTAGTTGAACGCAAGTTAATTGCGAAACTGACGCAAGAAAATACAGACTCCAGACCGCCGAAATATTTGTAAAAAGTGAGCTTTACAATGTAAACATTACTGTTTAATCCCCACGAAATATTGTGAAATGAAACTGTAGTCGATTGCAAGTTAATTGAGAAACCAGCGCGCAAAAAAAGCACTAACTACAGACACTGCAGACGGAGGAAATGTTTATAGAAGACGAGTTTTACAATATAAACATGCTGTTTAATCCCCACGAAATATTGTGAAATACAACTGTAGTCGATTGCAAGTTCATTGCGAAACCAGCGTGCGAAAGACACTGACTCCAGACACTCCAGACGGACGAGATGTTTATAAAAAGCGAGCTTTACAATATAAACATTACTGTTTAATTCCCACGAAATATTGTGAAATGCAAGTGTAGTTGATCGCAAGTCAATTGCGAAACCGACGCAAGAAAACACAGACTCCAGACCGCCGAAATGTTTATAAAAAGTGAGTTTTGCAATGTAAACATTACTGTTTAATCCCACGAAATATTGTGAAGTGCAACTGTAGTCGATTGCAAGTTAATTGCGAAACCGGCGCGCCAAATATTCCGACTCCAGACACTCCACACGGACGAAATGTTTATGAAAAGCGAGCTTTACAATATAAACATGCTGTTTAATTCCCACGAAATATTGTGAAATGCAAGTGTAGTTGAACGCAAGTTAATTGCGAAACTGACGCAAGAAAATACAGACTCCAGACCGCCGAAATATTTGTAAAAAGTGAGCTTTACAATGTAAACATTACTGTTTAATCCCCACGAAATATTGTGACATACAACTGTAGTCGATTGCAAGTTCATTGCGAAACCAGCGCGCAAAAGATACTGCCTCCAGGCACTCTAGACGGACCAAATGTTTATAAAAAGCGAGCTTTGCAATATAAACATGCTGTTTAATTCCCACGAAATATTGTGAAATGCAAGTGTAGTCGATTGCAAGTTCGAGTTAATTGCGAAACCAACGCAAGAAAACACAGACTCCAGACCGGCGAAATGAGAAGAGAAGGGAACAAATAAAAATCAGATTTGAGTAGGCGGTGCAAGGAAAATGTATGTCTGTGATTAATCCGGCGACGCCGTCAAGCTGATCTGATAGGCAAAGTGGTCACGATGATATCATGTCCCAATTGTTCGTAGTGTTACAGCAGTGACGCGCAAATAGATCTATTTTTAGTACGAGTCGCCCCATCTTGCGTCTCAGAATGTTATCGCAATTTCTCGTCGGTTCGCGTTTATTTTTGACTGTAACTGTGGTTATAAGTAAGGTAACGGGGGTGTACACAGGCTGATTAGTCCTAATTAGTTAAATAAATAGTCCGCGGTCGTTTCACTATTTTTTAAGAGAACCATGGAGGTCGCGATGCATTTTTACTGCAGAAGTTGAAGAAGCTTTTTTCTTTTTGTTGCCCGAGGCCCGCGAATATCTTGATCCGGCTCTGATGTATAGCCGTCGCTCGGCGAATAGAAATCACCGGTGCGCATTCCTCGCTTGATTTTTTCTTTTCGTGCGCGAAGCCGATTTGTAAAATTCAATATCTCATCCGACGAAGCGCGGCACGTTCTCGATAAAGCGTTCCCATTTCCTCTCCTCTGCTCGCACGACTTTCGGTTTCGCGGCGGTAAACTAGAGTTCCGCAACAAGTAAATGCCCGCAAGACCGCCGCCGCCGCCGCCTCGTATTTTACGCGGGGGCTCGAGCTGCTAGACACTCGACGAATTAATTAAGCGCGCGCCCTCACGCGACCGACGGCGCCGCCGCCCGCCGTCGCCCTTCGACCGCCCTCACATTTCGCGCTCGCGAAATAAGAACCATTGTGAAAGGCGCGGCGCGGCGCGGTGCGGCCGGACGCGGCCGCCCGAATTAGCCGCCGCCGGCTGCTTAATTTTTCCGCGCCGAAATTATTCATCCGGCGTGTTAGGGCTTTTAGTTTTTATTGTGGCACCGAGCCGGCGTTCATTACGTCTGATAAATAATGCACTTTAAATGAATGATCGCCGCGATGACAGTCTGCACCATCATAAATCACCCGCCCAACTTTACTTATTATTTCGGAAATTCCAGGATTTATTTCGACCCCCACGCTCACTCGCTCGTTACCGATTTCACATTCGAGCGAACGTGAACGTGAATGTGACGCAAGTCTGTCTTACTTAACTTAAAACTTATAAAAAGAATCTTCCGACAACTCTGCGGCAACAACAATGTCATTAGCAAACATTAAAAGCGAACACCGATATCGAAGGGGGTTGTTTAAGATCAGATATTTATATCTACTTAGCATAATCACCAATAAAATGTTTACGCATCTTTCTCATCGTGGGACAATCCTTTCCGGTAACTCTCATTTGGACTTGGAGCTTCTACCTTTCCACGCATCACTTAATATTAATTAATCTAACACATAGAAATCTATTCGGCAACAACAATGTCGTTAGCAAACATTAAAATCGAACACAGGAATCGAAGGGGGTTATTTAAGATCGTACATTTATAGATACTTTGCTTAATCACCAATAAAATGTTTACGCATCTTTCACATCGTCGGACAATCCTTTCCGGTAACTCTCATTTGGTCTTGGAGCTTTTACCTTTCCACGCATCACTTAATATTAATTAATCTAACACATAGAAATCTATTCGGCAATAACAATGTCGTTAGCAAACATTAAAAACGAGCACCGATATCGAAGGGGGTTGTTTAAGATCAGATATTTATAATTACTTAGCATAATCACCAATAAAATGTTTACGCATCTTTCACATCGTCGGACAATCCTTTCCGGTAACTCTCATTTGGACTTGGAGCTTTTACCTTTCCACGCATCACTTAATATTAATTAATCTAACATATAGAAATCTATTCGGCAATTACAATGTCGTCAGCAGACATTAAAAACGAACACCGGAATCGAAGGGGGTTGTTTAAGATCGTATGCTTATAATTACTTTGCGTATTCACCAATAAAATGTTTACGCATCTTTCACATCGTCGGACAATCCTTTCCGGTAACTCTCATTTGGACTTGGAGCTTTTACCTTTCCACGCATCACTTAATATTAATTAATGTAACACATAGAAATCTATTCGGCAACAACAATGTGGTTAACAAACATTAAAAACGAACACCGGAATCGAAGGGGGTTGTTTAAGATCGTATATTTATAGATACTTTGCTTAATCACCAATAAAATGTTTACGCATCTTTCACATCGTGGGACAATCCTTTCCGGTAACTCTCATTTGGACTTGGAGCTTTTACCTTTCCACGCATCACTTAATATTAATTAATGTAACACAGAAATCTATTCGGCAATTACAATGTCGTCAGCAGACATTAAAAACGAACACCGAAATCGAAGGGGGTTGTTTAAGATCATATATTTATAATTACTTTGCTTAATCACCAATAAAATGTTTACGCATCTTTCACATCGTCGGACAATCCTTTCCGGCAACTCTCATTTGGACTTGGAGCTTTTACCTTTCCACGTATCACTTAAAATTAATTAATCTAACACGTAGAAATCTATTCGGCAATTACAATGTCATTAGCAAACATTAAAAACGAATACTAAAATCGAAGGGGGTTGGTTAAGATCATATATTTATAATTACTTTGCGTAATCACCAATAAAATGTTTACGCATCTTTCACATCGCCTGACAATCCTTTCCGGTAACTCTCATTTGGATTTGGATCTTTTACCTTTCCACGCATCACTTAATATTAATTAATGTAACACATAGAAATCTATTCGGCAACAACAATGTCATTAACAAACATTAAAAACGAACACCGGAATCGAAGGGGGTTGTTTAAGATCGTATATTTATAATTACTTTGCGTAATCACCAATAAAATGTTTACGCATCTTTCACATCGCCTGACAATCCTTTCCGGTAACTCTCATTTGGATTTGGATCTTTTACCTTACCACGTATCACTTAATATTAATTAATCTAACACTTAGAAATCTATTCGGCAACTACAATGTCGTTAGCAAACATTAAAAGCGAGCACCGAAATCAAAGGGGGTTGTTTAAGATCGTATATTTATAATTACTTTGCGTAATCACCAATAAAATGTTTACGCATCTTTCACATCGCCTGACAATCCTTTCCGGTAACTCTCATTTGGATTTGGATCTTTTACCTTACCACGTATCACTTAATATTAATTAATCTAACACTTAGAAATCTATTCGGCAACTACAATGTCGTTAGCAAACATTAAAAGCGAGCACCGAAATCAAAGGGGGTTGTTTAAGATCGTATATTTATAATTACTTTGCGTAATCACCAATAAAATGTTTACGCATCTTTCACATCGTCGGACAGTCCTTTCCGGCAACTCTCATTTAGACTTGGAGCTTTTCCTCGGAATCGAAGGGGGTTGTTTAAGGTCATATATTATAATTACTTTGCTTAATCACCAATAAAATGTTTACGTATTTGTTTACGTCGTCGGACAGTTCTTCCGAGTAAGTCTGCAAGAACTTAAGTTCCACATTCTCTACGAACAAATCTGACCTATCTTTGTTCAATTGTCGAAGTATTAGAGGTCCATGTTTTTACCTTTCGCTCATCTAGTTTCACAAGCATTCAAGTACGTTATCGATTCCATTAGGCTTCCTTCGACCACCTTGTCAACTCCTTCGAATTTAATCACGTTAGAAAACATCCTTGTTCTAATTTTATTAATTTTCCGTGAATCCTCCCCTTTTTAGGATATATGTACGTACTGCAACACACTGATTCACTAACCTCCCCCTTTTTAGGATATATGTACGTACTGCAACACATTGATTCACTAACCTCCCCTTTTTTTTTAGGATGTATCATTCTGTAACACACACAACACATCGATTCTTTCGATCATAAGTATATCATACACACACACATACACATGAACGTTGATCACACACAATGTTATGGACATATCACAAAGGCAAAGTTATGTGACGCAACGTGCAACGTTACGTACCAACCAGATTAGATTGTAACAAAATTTACAATTCTGCCCCCCGCTCGAAGTGTCAAATTAATTAATTTTCCCGACAGGACGTGCAACAACGTTTCACGTCTACTTACTTCAAAAAAAAAAAAAAAATTATCACAGGCCCTATCTTATAAAGTCGAGGTAAGTTTACTGTGTGCAGTAAAATGGCTTAATTAAAGCTCGGATGCGTGCAGTACTCACCGTCGGTGGTGGAAGATCATGCGAGGGACGAGGGGGGTTGGTTGAATGATTTATCACTTTACGAGGAAGGGCTCGGCGACTTCAGACGTCTCCCTCTGGAACTCGGGCGAGAGTCGGAACAAGATCGGGTTTTTACTCTCGAAAATCTCTGGCTTTACGTAAAACAGAGACTACGTGAAATTAAAGGGCCGCTTCCGCCTTCTGTTTTCCCCAAAATTTGGATCAACCATTAACGGTGGTTCAAACAGCGATTCCCTCGTTTCAACGACGTTTCTATTTCGGGTTTAGAAATTAGCCAGGAATCGCTTTCTGTCCGTTTCTTAATGGATTTGGCATTTTGGAACACGTACCTGGCCAAAACATGATACTGGACAACAGGAAAGCAATGGACTTTTGGGACTTTTTTGGACTATTAACGTTCCTAAATCGACCCGTTCTTACAGAAGTTTGATTTATCTTTTGCAGATGATTTCCGGCCATTTCGTAATCATAGTGATGAAAGGTCAAGCTTGGCATTGTCTCTGATCAGATGTTTTGGAATTTTAGCAAACGTTTGCGAAAGATAAAACGAATCGATGCGAGCACTGGCATTGTCTTTAATCAGATGTTTTGGCATTTCAGCGTACGTTTGAGAAAGATAAAACGTATCGATGCGAGCATTGGCATTGTCTGTAATCAGATGTTTTGGAATCGTAGCACACGTTTGAGAAAGATAAAACTAATCGATGCGAGCATTGGCGTTGTCTCTGATCAGATGTTTTGGCTCTTTAGCAAACGTTTTGAGAAAAAGACAAAGCGAATCGATGTAATTATGACTATTGTAGGCAACATCGTTGAAAATCAAAACGGAATTAGGTTTCGCCTCTGAAGGCGGAAGTATGTTTTCACCTGCACTTCACTCAATCTAATCCAGGTATATCTTTGATTGGTGTCACTAGCTCTTCTACATAAACACACTTCGGTTGTTTTAAAGATTTCGAGTATGCGTAAACGTATACTCGAAATGCCAGACCGTTTTGATGGTCGATCAAATTAACTTTAGGGTTTGTTTTCCCACCGGCGTACGAAAAATACTAAATTAATTTTGTACATAAAATCTTCTTTCCTTATTGCTCTTTCGTATATTCCATAGCCAAAGGCAACTCTGTCACAATCTGTATATAACTTTCGCTTGATTGATGTTTGACTGTCAAGCCCGAAATGTTTATTTTTGCGCTCGGCCATTTACACAACCGTATTAAAACTACACACGGCAACTAAAAATCATCATGAAGCGTAATGGAAACATAATACTCCCGGAGTTTTTTTTCTTTTTTGGTCGATAAAATATGAAACTACCAGTGTGATAAACCATTTAGGCCAAAAAAAAAAAGAATACCCACGGCTCGATGAATTGAATAAATAGGGCGAGCCCAAATCAATACCATCATAAAAACACCATCGTCTGTTGTTTTTCGTGCCGACGCGACGCGCGACCGACGCTCGGGGGCGTCCGTCGGGCCCACCTTTTTTTTTGCTCTCGCGGCCGGAACCCCCACGACCTTGTTTTCGTTTTAAAGTCATTATTGAATTTGCGTTCCACGTCGCTGCGCGTCGCGGCGCGACCTCTGACGGGCCGGCGGCGGGCGGGCGCGCGAAATTTAGTCTTGTAACTCGCCGGCATTAAAAACCAATTCGAATAGTAACTAGCAATTTATATGCAAAGTCCGGCTGCGGCGGCGGCGCTCTGTCCGAAACATGAACCGGATGCGGCGGTCGGGCGGTACAATGTCGTTTTACTACTTACCCCTCGACAGACGCTGTTTTTGTGATTTTTCACTCGCTTAAGGTTTCGTAGAAGTTTTAAGATCCTAGTCGACGAGCATTGCCGTTGTCTCAGATCAATTGTTTTGGCATTTTAGCGCACACGTTCGAGAGAGATAAAGCGAATCTATGTAATTATGTCTACCCATGCTAAAATGTTCTGAAATTATATCGCGATTGTTGCGCGCAACATCGTCGAAAATAATAATGCGTTTTTGCCTAACGTTCGTAAGTCACTCTGCAGTTGGAAGGTCGGCTTTTCAGTGCATTGGGGGTAGTTCAATCATCGTTAATATCAACCCGATGACGACTCATCTGTATTATTTTATAATATTTTTCTCACGCTGGTAGACGAACGTTGGCGTTATCTCTGATCAAATGTTTGGGCATTTTAGCATAGATTTGAGATTCCCTCTTAGGAATTCTTTTTTTTTTTTCGTTGCATGTAGAGCTGCGAGCGTGTTGTTTCTGCAGTAGTATTTTGGATTAGGATGTCTTTTTTTTGTTTTGTTTTGGAAGAGGTAACTTAATATACAAGAGCTTATAAAATACGGTTGGCCAAATAATGTGCAGCGATGCGTTGCATGCGCGCGCGCGCGCGTGTATATTTTGAAAACATTTTGGAAACGAGTTCGTTTCAGTCGGCCTCGGGGTCTTTATTGTGTATTCTGGATCGGTTCGGTTGAGCCGATACCTTGTTCTGCTATTCACGGAAGCCCGAGGCCGTGAAGCAAATGGGTTGGTCGCACACGCACGAGCACGGAAGCGTGAGCGTAGCAGGGCGGCACGATGACGCGACACACTGTGACACGGCAGGGGCCCCCTCGCGCGTCCTGCCGCTCCACGGGACGCCCGCCGCCAGGCATCGCGTCGGTCGGCTCGCCCGACTACGAACGCCGCTGTCCCGCTCCAATCTAGACCTCCCAGTGTTATTTAGCCGGCGGAGGAAGTTTTAACCTCGGGCCATCCTTAAGGGGTCACCGCCGCTAAATGAACACCCATTGTTTCCAATTCAACGTGTAATTAATCATTCCGTGAACTTCCGCGAGGAGTTGCGGGCCTCTTCATTCTCGCCCCGCATTGTTCCTGGCGCCCGTTAATGATATGACGGGATTACGTAATTTATAGACACCTCCGAAAATAATTTATTACTTTATCGGAAAATTTGGATACAGTTTCAATCGATATTTTAACTCAAATCTCTTAAATTTGGCTTGTACGAAAAGCCGCGGAAAACGTTAAACCAATACTACACGAAAATGTGTCGAAAATATTTACGCAAAAGTAACACACGTTAATTAAGAAACTGGTGTGTGTTACGGTTTTCGTTCCAGCAGGTGTGTACGTTACGGTTTTAGTTCCAGCCGTTTTGTTGTGCTCCGTCTGGCAATCACAGTCAACGGTGAAGCACCGTCACTCGTGAAAACGCCGAACTTCGGTCAGTGCTGTCGCACCAATTATCGTACACCGATGGCCTCCGGACAGGTGCGTCTAATACGACTTAGCGTCGACCACGAGGAAATGGAACTTCTAGTACAGCCTATTCAATCACGTACGACTTAGCATCGACCACGAGGAAATGGAACTTCTACTGCACCCTATTCAATCGCGTACGACTTAGCGTCGACCACGAGGAAATGGAACTTCTACTACAGCCTATTCAATCGCGTACGACTTAGCATCGACCACGAGGAAATGGAACTTCTACTACAGCGCATTAAATCGTGTACCTCCTGATAGGAGAAGTGAAGCACCGTCACTCGTGAAAACGTCGAACTTCGGTCAGTGCTATCGTATCTATTATCGTACACCGATGGCCTCCGGATAGGTGCATCGCATACGACTTAGCGCCGACCACAAGGAAATGGAACTTCTACTACAGCGTATTAAATCGTGTACCTCCTGATAGGAGAAGTGAAGCACCGTCACTCGTGAAAACGTCGAACTTCGGTCAGTGCTATCGTATCTATTATCGTACACCGATGGCCTCCGGATAGGTGCATCGCATACGACTTAGCGCCGACCACAAGGAAATGGAACTTCTACTACAGCCTATTCAATCGCGTACGACTTAGCATCGACCACGAGGAAATGGAACTTCTCTTACAGCGTATTAAATCATGTACATCCTGACAGGAGAAGGTATAGAAGGAAAATTTGACGCAAAACTAAAAGCGAATTCCTAAAGAAATCAGTTGCAAAGGGGTCTCAAGTTTAAACATCGTACCACACCTCAGATTTTATTTTACAGAGTACGATCTGGTTCATCCGCTCGGACGAAAATTTGCTCAAAAGCAAATCAGATGACACGTAAAGTCTTATATAATTCCAGGCAGACTGTTCTATACAGAATTTTGCATTCCATTTGTGCACAAAAATTCACGCAAACAAACAAAATGCTCCAAACAGTAATGCGGTGATCAAGATGGAACCCGTCGGTGCCGAAACAAACCAAAAAGGCGAGCCAAGCGAAGCACAGGACGCGAAGAGCGTGATTGCCTAAGACCAGTGGAAAGCCTCGATTCCAAACGGTCGGCGTAAAAACGTCACTTCCGGAACGCAATGTCGACCTTACTAAACCAAACACGTACAACACGTGGCTGCCGGAATGTAACTGGGAATTAAGCCGTAACAGTGGATGGCGTGGTTCGTACGAAAACACTGTAATAGTCAAACGCAGAAGAACAAGTTTTTCTGTACTTGTTGGACTGGCTACTCATAGATGGCGTGACTCGTACGTGCGAAAACAGGTTTTGGGTCACGATTGTGAAAATAAATATCACTCTCGGATTTTGAAAAAAAGTAATTTTACAAAACGTCCGCTAATTTTATTTTATGAAAAAAATGACGTTCTATTTTGTTTTGCTGTAGTTTCTAACGTCTTCAGTATAGGCAACCAGGCAAGCGACCATGTTTGTTGAATTGTCTGTACTAAGTTTTTTTTTCTTAGAAAGAGTGTAATTATTTATTTTTTTAACTAACGGGCATTCTTTTAAAATTAAATGTTTATGATTTTTAAATGCACCGAAAAATTAAATTAACAATTCTTGCACGTCCTGAAAACAGGAAGAGTTGAAAAATCCGCCTGTAGTGTAGGCAACCATAGAAACTGCTGAGTTCGTAGGTTTGCCTACCTATGCTAAGGCTTTTCGTTGAAAACTCTAATTTATTCGTCAATTTTTTATTTCTTAACATAACGATTAATAAAAATCGAGAACTCTAAAATATCGCAAATTTCACGTAAACATTTTTTATCCCACTTGTGCCAACAAAATCCCCGATAAAAATTGTTTCTTTACGTTCTTTTTCTTGCTTTCAAGCTTTTTCTTTATTTAATTCATTTTCGTTGCACGCACTAAAAATTTTGGTCCTTCGAACATGATTTAAAGAAGGACGCAAATCCCGTATTGGGGGGGGGGGGGGGCATGTGGAAATTAAACAAACGCAACAGATATCCGGAGAGCTTGATCGAAATGGTAGAGCTAGAAGTTGCTGGTGATTGCTCCGCGGCTGACGTGCTCGGCGCGGCCTATCTGTCAGCCACTGTTAGGGGAGATCCGCCCGCGCCCCAACCGACGTTCGCGTGCAACCCCGCTCGTTAGACAATCGGGAGCGTCGCTTGCAATATTAATGCGAGCGGGACAGGCTCTATCTCTGCCGTTCTCGGTTCGCACGTTTCTACCTCCGTTCGTTCGTCCTTCCTCTCCGCTCTTCGACCTCCATAATTATTTCAATCGTATTCCCTCACGGTCATTTCTACACCGTCCGTCACGACCAGCCGCGCTCGCCTGAAATTCCTATTAATGTCCAACGTCCGTCCGTCCGTCCGGTCAACGTCGCTCGCTCGTCCGACAAACGACCGTGTGAACGCACTCATTTTTTGGCAGGTCCGACCGCAACGCGAACAAAAACCCCCCGAATTTTTTTTTGTACTTTTCAGTTTATGAATTAAAATTAAAATCAAATTGATCGCAAGACGCATTCATTTTTTTACCGCGCTTAATTTTATGAACCGCAAACGCATGATTAATTTGCGAGTGTTTTCCATTTGAGACAGTTTCAAATTTCAGTTTGGATGAATTTGGACGTCTTGATAGAATTTGGCTTTAATCTCGTGTGATAGAAGAGGGTAGAAGAAACACTGAGAGAGTGTGGGGGATTGGGGGGGTCGGGTGGGTTGCTTCTTCGGTAAAGGAGTACGTTTGGTCACCTTAATTAATGCTTTAAAAGTTTTTCTAATCGATCTTTAATATAAAAAAAAATAAAAAAATAAAAAGTGTGACTTATTACCACTTTCGTATAATTAGGTTCGATTAACCCTGATCCTAAGGGCTGGATCGTTTTGTCACTTTGCACAAACCTCCAGTATAGTACCCTAAACAACCCCAGCTGATTTCATCCCTGTGGCGCGGCTAGAAAAATTGTTACGCCGCCGGAAACCCGTTGCTCAGGTCGCATCGAAATGAGCATGGATTGCAAACCAATTACCACCATCGAATAATTACTCTCGTTCTAAGGGGTGAATCCGTTTGTAGCTTTGCAAAAACCTTCAGCATAGTATTCCAAACAATCCCAGGAAATTTCATCCGTACGGCACAGATAAAAATATTGTTACACCGCCGGAAGCACTTCCGCGTTCCCCACGATGGCGATTTCAAATATTTCCGTCAGTCGAATTTCGTCAAGTGCGGCATTAAATTAAAGCTCCCGAAATGCGCTGTCCAACAGTGTAAAGAAACCTGTCGACCAGCTCGGAAATAAGCGCGGAGCGCCGACCAAAAACCACACCCGCGAATGATTAGGTTCGATTAACTCTCGTCCTAAGGGCTTGCAACTTTGCAAAAACCTCCAGCATAGTATCCTAAACAATCCCAACAAATTTCATCCCTATGACACGGCTAGCAAAATTGTTGAATCTTGAAAAAGCCTATCCAACGGTATAAAGAAAGTCGTTGGTCAGCTCGGAAACAGCGCGGAGCGCCAAGCAATCACCACCCTCGGGGATGATTAGGTTCGATTAACTCTCGTTCTAAGGGCTGGATCGTTTTGTAACTTTGAGAAAATCTCCAGCGTAGTATCCCAAACAACCCCAGCAAATTTCATCCCTACGGCACGGTTAGAAAAATTATTGCGCTGCTGGAAGCACTTCAGCGCCCCCAACGATGGCGATTTTAAAAATGTTTGAATTTCGCCAAGTGCGGCATCAAATGAAAGCTCCCGAAATGCGCTCTCCAACGGTGTAAAGAAACCTGTTGACCAGCTCGGAAATTAGCGCGGAGCGCCGACCAATCACCACACCCGCGAATGATTAGGTTCGATTAACTTTCGTTCTAAGAGCTTGTAACTTTGCAAAAACCTCCAGCATAGCATCCTAAACAATCCCAACAAATTTCATCCCTATGACACGGCTAGCAAAATTGTTGAATCTTGAAAAAGCCTATCCAACGGTATAAAGAAAGTCGTTGGTCAGCTCGGAAACAGCGCGGAGCGCCAAGCAATCACCACCCTCGGGGATGATTAGGTTCGATTAACTCTCGTTCTAAGGGCTGGATCGTTTTGTAACTTTGAGAAAATCTCCAGCGTAGTATCCCAAACAACCCCAGCAAATTTCATCCCTACGGCACGGCTAGAAAAATTATTGCGCTGCTGGAAGCACTTCAGCGCCCCCGACGATGGCGATTTTAAAAATGTTTGAATTTCGCCAAGTGCGGCATCAAATGAAAGCTTCCGAAATGCGCTCTCCAACGGTGTAAAGAAACCTGTTGACCAGCTCGGAAATTAGCGCGGAGCGCCGACCAATCACCACACCCGCGAATGATTAGGTTCGATTAACTTTCGTTCTAAGGGCTTGTAACTTTGCAAAAACCTCCAGCGTAGCATCCTAAACAATCCCAACAAATTTCATCCCTATGACACGGCTAGCAAAATTGTTGAATCTTGAAAAAGGCTATCCAACGGTATAAAGAAAGTCGTTGGTCAGCTCGGAAACAGCGCGGAGCGCCAAGCAATCACCACCCTCGGGGATGATTAGGTTCGATTAACTCTCGTTCTAAGGGCTGGATCGTTTTGTAACTTTGAGAAAATCTCCAGCGTAGTATCCCAAGCAACCCCAGCAAATTTCATCCCTACGGCACGGCTAGAAAAATTATTGCGCTGCTGGAAGCACTTCAGCGCCCCCGACGATGGCGATTTTAAAAATGTTTGAATTTCGCCAAGTGCGGCATCAAATGAAAGCTCCCGAAATGCGCTCTTCAACGGTGTAAAGAAACCTGTTGACCAGCTCGGAAATAAGCACGGAGCGCCGACCATTCACCACACCCGCGAATGATTAAGTTCGATTAATTTTCGTTCTAAGGGCTTGTAACTTTGCAAGAACCTCCAGCATAGTATCCTAAACAAACCCAAAAATTTCATCCCTATGACACGGCTAGCAAAATAGTTGAATCTCGAAAAAGGCTATCCAACGGTATAAAGCAACTCGTTGGTCACCGCGGAGCGCCAAGCAATCACCACCCGGGGATAATTAGGTTCGATTAACTCTCGTTCTAAGGGCTGGATCGTTTTGTAACTTTGAGAAAATCTCCAGCGTAGTATCCCAAACAACCCCAGCAAATTTCATCCCTACGGCACGGCTAGAAAAATTATTACGCTGTTGGAAGCACTTCAGTGCTCACGACGATGGCGATTTTAAACATTTGCGCCCGCTGAATTTCGCCAAGTGCGGCATCAAATTAAAGCGCTCGGAAAGCACTATCGAATGGGATCAAGAAACTCGTTGGACAGCGCTGAATTAAAAAAAATTCTTTGCTTGAGCTTACTATTGACGGTCCTAGTTCCAAGAAAGCCCTTGGGCCGGCCGTATATTCGAGCGCTCGCTCTCAGATCCTCTGTAATTCCGTAATATAATAATGATTGATAATATTTTTGACAGCGACTAAAAATTCCCGCCCGAGACAGTCTCGAGCATCGTCCGATCCACCTTACCTTTCGAGTGTAACAAATGCGACTTTTTCGCGGTCGTAACTAACGGATGACCAAAAAAGACGCGGCGAGATTTACGACCGGGGCCGGAGAAGGGGCATAAATTCTCTCCGAGGCCACAAATTTGAAATTTGCGTCCCGCATCGCTCGGTGGGGAACGGCTGTCGTCCGCGTGCGTGCAAGACGGTAACGCGGTGGTATCCAATCTCGACCGTGTCTCCTCGACTTCGACGTTCGGAATCCCACGTGAATACATTTGACTAGATTACCGAGTCCGAATCCGCAATTCCTCTCTATCCTTCTTACGTAATGCATTGCCTGGGTTTCGGGTTTCTGGCTTTTAGGAATGAAACGGGCGGGGAGGAACGAATGCACTACCGGAGGGCCCTCCTCATATGTGTCGAGATTCTATCTGATGCATTCCTTTTGAATTCGAGTGCTCTCTTAATTAAAAACTTGGACGACCTCTTCGTAATCCAGATTGTAATTACATAAATGATTTAATCATCGCTTGTACCGAGGTCTAAATGGAAGCTATACAATTTCAAGCCAAGCCAAGCCAAGCCAATAAATGAGTTTTGGTCGATGCACGGACCGAGGTCGGAAAGAAATCAATCCCTGACTGGACGAATGAGAGTAACCGCAGGCAAAATTAAACACCTCCCTATTTCTTGTTGATGTGGAACCAAAAAATAAAAATAAATCCATTTCCATTCCAGTAAACATGAAAGTGAAGGAAGGGTGAAGGTCCCCTCCCCCCGTCATCTAATTCCCGAAACAAATTAGAATCCGTATTCGGTGAACTTGGAACGTACGGAGAGAAGACGCAGGGATGGAAAACCAATGACGAGGCATAACCGACCGACGGCGGCAACAAACCCCGATCGTACGTTTCGAGGGCCCGACGGTCGTCATCAATAAGACATAACCGATGCGCCGCACATATTCCTCGTTCCGCATGCCTCATGAAGTGAGCACAGGGGCGCTATCGGTCACGCTGATTTATCACGGGCGGCCCTGTTACCGAGAGCTCGCGACGGCGGGGGCGGCGGCGGCGGCGGCGGCGGGGTGAGGCCGCCGCCCGACACCCCATTACCCAGACAAACGCGTCGGGGCCTTGTCATCGCTCAGGCCGACACTCCGGCGGTTCTCGTATTTGGAATACAATATCTGGCACGGCTATAGAAATATCCAGCTTTTGATGGCGGGAAGGGGGGGCGGGGGCGGCGGCGGACCGACAAGATTGATACGTCCGGATTTTGATTTTCGCAATAATAACGACGTGCGAATCGGTTTCGACTTTATTGTAGCCGGTGTTTCTTTTCTTGTTGTTTTTTTTTTTTTCGTCGATGATGTACATACAGGGTCGTCCAAACAAGCAAAAAATATTTCGGAAAGATCCCTCAAGAAGCACAATAAATTATAATTATAAACACAGTACTTCAGATTACACAAAAGGGCGGCAGCAACAACAAATACTTGCATCAGGCGCAGGAAATGTATTTAAGGCCAGTGTGGCACTGGAGGATTTGATAAACAGAACAAAATCTCGTACGAACGAAGTGACATTCGTCCGTTGATTCGATACCTCTCTGATGCTTTGCATTGTATCATCAAATCTTGCATGCCCTTGTCATTTCGGAATCAATTGAAAAAGTTGTATGGCGCTGTGGCAAGCCTGTTCAGATTACAGTGAGCAATAGTATAGTGTAGCGCTATTTCGGCCCTGATTGGGGGCCTCATCAGCAGAAGAGTAGCTCGAGAAACTCCACCGCCTCCAAACGACTTGCGGACGCATTCGCGTGTCTTCGCACTAGACTACTCTGCGTCTGAGCAGCTGCGAAGACACGCGAATGTGTCCGCATTGTGCGTTATAGCTTACCAGCCAGCAGTACAGTTACCGTTTCTTCTACTCTTGGAGAAAATCAGCTGATCATAACATGGTAATTTCAAAAACGAGCATCGACGAGCTCATATACAAAAAGCACATATACGGACGAGTCTGCTTTACCATTTATGTATCTATTTAGTAATGCTTTAATTAATTTGTTGTCTTTAGACCAAAGAGTACACAATTAGTAATACGGGAGCCAACCTAGACGTCTGACTTACCAAACACGATTGTATTAGGCCGGATCTCACCACCTGCTGATAAATTTAACCGTCGGTTAATAACCTTGGATATCGACAATGACTTCCTAGGATGTTAATCGACGGTTAAATTTATCAGTGGGTGGTGATATCCGGCCTAATACAGTCGTGTCGAGTCGGTAAGATCTGGCCTAAGTCAATAATAAATGACGTAAATTATATTGGTCCTAAAAGTGATCCTTGGAGGACTCCACTTCGCTCTGAAGTACAATAATAGCAGGGTTTCCCAATTTTTTTTTTTTTCTTAAGCATCGACCCCTCCGAGACCAAGAAAGTTTTCACCGAACCCTTCTCTGTCCCATTTCAAGCTACACTGTCACGTTTGAAAAATTATATTCTAAATTCGTTTTTTACTTTTGGACTTACACAAAATAGAACGCGCGTAGTTTTAGTTTTAGTTTCGGATGAACTGACAAAATTGTTTGGTTGGCATTTCACAAGTGCGGTCATCGACTCGGGCTTTAATCGCCACGGATGTTGTCTGGCATGAATTGCCGACGTCCGCTTAGCTGGCTGATCGAAGTTCTTTTCGGTGGTCAACGGAACGCACGCAGAATTAACGTTTTAATGGAAGAGGGAATTCCACGTCGACAAATGAAATCCAAGTCGTAACTTTTTCTCTTTTTGCGACTATGTTATAGCTCTGAGTCTGTAACTGTGTCTTTCGGAAGTTCTTAACTCGAATACGGGATGATTAGTTGGGGGCGTGAATAATGAAAAATAACCATAATTACTTGATAAAAAAAATCAAAAGCATTTTACTTACAATTAGTTGTAATGAATGATTAATCGCCATCTATGAGCCACTGTTCGAAGCGCCATCGCCCTCTGTCGACCCAAAGTAAAAACTAATTTAATTGAGCGTCCGTAATGATACGATTTTGTCGTTGTTATCTCAGTAAAAACAATGTGCTGAATTAAATTGAAAATTGAAAATGTAACAATCCTGTCGCGTTAGAGTCGTTTAGAGCGCCATCTGTTGTCGGAGAGTGAGGACTGCTATTTTATCTTTGCGCTGACGTTCTCAGCAAGATTCCCGTCTTCTTACTTCGCGGCGACATTAATTAAGAAATGAAATTTCAAAATAAAAAAAATTAAATTAAAAAAAAAATCAAGACGTGACTGGGTTCATTCGAAGCGCCATCTCTTGACCATGTTGGGAAGAGAGGGGGAGGGGGAGGGTAAACCAGTAAACTAGTTTAATCCAATTTACTGTAACATTTCGTCTTCACGCTGACCTTCGTGGCCAAACATTGATTATTAAAAAATTAAATTAAAAAAAAACAAAACATTGTCTTGAATTAAATTGAAAATGTAGCGTCAGAGTCGTCCAGAACGCCATCTATTGTCCAAAAGTGAGGACTGCTATTTTATCTTCACGCTGATGCTCTCACCAGGACTCCTGTCTTCTAAATTTCGCGACGACATTAATTAAGAAATTAAATTTCAAAATAAAAAAAATTAAATTAAAAAGAAATCAAGGCGTGACTGTGTTCATTCGAAGCGCCATCTCTTGACCATGTTTGGGAGAGGGGGGAGGGGGGGGGGGTAAACCAGTAAACTAGTTTAATCCAATTTACTGTAACAATTCGTCTTCACGCTGACCTTCGTGGCCAAACCTTGCCTTCAAAATGATTTTAGCTTCCAAATATATATATATATATCGCGAATATCGCGAAGACGTGACAGTAATCATTCGAAGCGCCATCTCTGCGTGCAAAAGGGAACTATTTAGTATTTCATCAAAAATACTGAATCATTTCAGTGCCATCTCTTAGCTAAAACGAAAGCGAAAACTACTTTTTTTAAATCGAGTTTTAAAATAATATTAAATTTTATTTAAAAGAAAGTTAGATTTTTTAATAACTCATTTTTTTTTCAACGGAAAACAAAAGGGAGTTTATCTGTCCTGTAATTTTTATCACCTTGGTGTAATTTCTTTCATATTTCTGGTTTCCTCCTATCCCCAGTCCCTCCAAACGAAAGATTTTTATCTTGTACGTAGCCCGTGAATTTTCTTCTTCATTTTACTTCGCCTTTTGTCTTGCGTCCTCGTCCTGTATTGTTGTAGTATTTAACTTTGATTAACTTAGTGTCTACTTCCGCGTCTTCTTCCCTTTTACATTCCCAGCCTTTTCCAGAATCGTGGGTTTTTTTAACCTTCCCACTTGGCCGTGTCAGTTTCTCATCCCTCCAAAATGTTTTGCCTTCGTTCCATTCTTCTTGCCACGTGTATTTCGGATATTGGAGTGTCTTGATCTTCTTTGACTTTGATCTTCTCGTTTCCTTCTTCGTGCAATTTTTCTTGTCCTTCGTCCCTACGTTCCTTTCGGATCTTGAAATGTTTTTAATCTTCTTAGTCTTTAATCTTCCTCCTTTAATCTGTGAATTTTTTTATCTTCGTCGTCTTTACTCTCCTGGCTTCATTTTTCTTCCAATTTTTTTTTTCGTCTTCCTTCCCAAGTTTCTTTTGGTTCTGCGAACTTTTTAATTCCAAGTTTTTTCTTGTCTTTCTCCCTAAGTTTCTTTGCGATCTAGAATTTTTAGTCTTCTTTAACTTTCTAGTCTTTCTCGAAGTTTGTTTTTTTTGTCTTCGTACCCACGTTACTTTCGGATCTTGGTATTTTTTTGATCTTCTCCGTCTTTGTCCTTCTAGTTTCCTGCTTCTTCCCAAGTTTCCAGTCTTCCTCCCCCAAGTTTCTTTGGGATATGTGATTTTTATGTGGTCGCTTTGGTCTTTAATCTTCTGGTTTTCTTCTTCCTCGAGTTTTTTTTTTATCTTCGTCTCCACGTTCTCTTCGGATCTTGGAGATTTCTGAACTTCGTCGCCACGTTTCTTTCGAATCTTGTAATTTATTGATCTGTTACGTCTCTGATCTTCTCGTTTCTTCGTTCTTCCAATTTTTTTTATCTTCCTCATCGGATTTTGGAATTTTTTGATCAGCGCTTCGTCTTTAATCTTCTGGTTTTCTTCTCCAAGTTTTTTTTTTGTCTTCGTCTCCAAGTTCCCTTCGGATTTTGGAGTTTTCTGATCTTCGTCGCCACGTTTCTTTCGAATCTTGTAATTTATTTATCTGTTTCGTCTCTGATCTTCTGGCTTCTTCCTTCTTCCAATTTTTTTTATCTTCCTCTTCGGATTTTGGAATTTTTTGATCTGCTTCGTCTTTAATCTTCTGGTTTTCTTCTTCCCCATGTTTTTTTTGTCTTCGTCTCCACGTTCTCTTCGGATCATGGAGTTTTCAGATCTTCGTCGCCACGTTTCTTTCGAATCTTGTACTTTCTTGATCTGTTTCGTGTCTGATCTTCTGGTTTCCTCCTTCTTTCCATTTGTTTTTGATCTTCCTCCACAAGTTTCTTTTGGATTTTGGTACCTTTTGATCTGCTTCGACTTTGATGTTCTGGTTTTCTCCTTCTTCCAAGTTTTTTTTTTGGTTTCCTCCCCAAGTTTCTTTCGGATCTTGAAATTCTTTGGTCTTCTTCGTCTTTTATCTTTTGGTCTCCTCCTTCTTCCAAGTTTCTTTTATGTGTTCCTCACCGAGTCTCTTCCCTTTCGGATCTTGAAATTTTTTGATCTTCTTTACTTTGACTTTCTGCTTTCCTTCTTCCTTCCTCCAAATTTTTCATCTGCGTTTCATTCTTCTCGCTGCACTTCTTTCGAATCTTAGAATTTTTTATCTTCTTCTTCTTTTCTTTGATTTGAGTTCCCTCACATTCCTCTTTGCTCCAACTTGTTTTCCGCGTTCCTAGTCTCCTTGCCGAATTTCCCTGGAATTTAAAATTTATTTATTTATTCTCAGAGTACTTTTCATCCCATTTTGACGTCGTAACTTCTTCTTTTCTTCCATATTTCTCTTGTCTCTTCTTGCCCCTTTCCATATTTCTCTCGAGTCTTCCAATTTTCTACCGTCTTTGGTACAAAGATAATACAAGATTGATGGAAAGAAAACATTTTAAACAAAATAGTATCCTTGGATTTCCAATTGTTTTAAAAAAAGTCATTAATTAACTGAACATTCGTGAAGAATAAATTAAATCGTCTTCAAACAATTAAAGTTGACTTTTACTTATTATTATTTTTTTCTTTAGGGCCAGTCTTTTCATCTCTCATTAAATTTAATCGTTGATTTATTCTCATAGTTACAATTGTAGAGACAATTGTTTCTATAGGAATTAATCAACGATTAAAGATAATCAGAGATGAAAAGATCTATGTTCTAGATAATGACGTTGTGAAGAAACAATTTAATAAATCACCAAAAATTGCACTCCAACTGTGATTACTTTGAATTTGCTTCCTTCGAGCATGTACAGGGTGCATATAAAAGTTTAGCAATAATTGATGATATTGACATCTGCAGTTGTTAAGTGATTAAAAAAAAATCCTTCCTGCCCCTTTCTCGTTCTGGCTCGGAGGAATTCACCGGAGTATTTCGTTGGGGGGCGTCCCCGAAATCGCCGGCGCTTTTAATTCAAAATCAATCCGTGATATCTGCGGATGTGATTCCCCCGATTCAAAGCAAATCGCGACGGAAGGAGGAGGAGGAGGAATCATCCGTAATGAAATTTAAATAGACGCCGACGACGACGTCCGTCCTCGTCCTCGCCCTTTGTGCGAGCCAGCGTCCTTGTAAACGCGTGAATGCCCTTCTTCCTCGCAAAAGACGACGGAAGACCGAAGGAAGACGCCGCCGCCTCCTCCTCCTCCTCCTCCTCGAAACACGCCCGAAACTCTTAAGTAATTTATCAGGTTAGCCGGGCTCGCTCGCTCGTCCGGCTTGATCCGGACTATTCCGGGAAGAGTTCACCGAGACGACCGACCGACCAACCGACCCGGGCGGCAGGAAATACGACTGTGCTGTTTGTTTTCTCGGTTGAAATAGATTTAGAGTGAACCGTTATTTTCGTATGTACGAGTTAACTACTGGCTCGTCGGTCGAAAGGGAATTGGTCGAAATAAGGAACTTCTACATTCCAATAAGTACAAACACATTAAATTAAATAAATAAATAAATCCAGTTTACGTTGTCCTAATATTTTATTTATTCGTGACATAAATTATACTTATTTTTATTTTCATACCATTCTACCATACTGTTACGAATTTGGGGGTTCACAAATTACAGTCGTTAATCTTAAGAACACTTTAATTACAAACTGTCGCTTTACACAATTAAAAATACAATACGAGGTACGAACCCTTCGCTGGCTAACTTAATAACTAAACCCCAGGCAGACCGTACGGCTTTTATAGCGGAGCCCTCTTTTGCTCGAACGTACTAGAATGAACGCGAAGCTTCGGTAACGTTCTGTGGCGCAAGGTGGCGTGACTGATGCTAGAAATAGTTCTGTTTGCGCCTCACGGCTGTAACAATATCATATTATGTGAATTTCCTTAATTACTTGTCTGCTCTGTCTGCAGAGGAGAATAGGGTTGAGGGGGAAGAGCGAGAAGAAAACGCAGATGTGGAACAAATGAGAAGAGCAATACAGGGAGAACTATTTAATAAATGACATTCATGACGTTGTCAAGAAATCAGAGGGCTTCGGCTTTGGACAGCCCTGGAATTCCTCAACTACGATGTCTTCAGTTACTCCTTCGCTTTCTTCGTGTCGTAAGCGCAAGACGCGTTCCTCTCAAGTGTTTCTGCATGCGAAGAAATAAATAAAAAGTCGCAAGTTCAATAGAACTGAAGTCGCCAAAGAAGAAGGGAACAGAAAACATTATAAAACAAAGAAAGGAATAAAAAGATAAATCACAAGGTTCTTCGCTTTCCTCATCACAAGCACAAAACCTTTCCTTCCGGGTCTTCCGACGCACGAAGAAACTAAGAATACAAAAAAAAAAAAAACTGTTAGAAGGAAAGGTGTTATGAATAGGAGGAGTGGAAATCAACAGATTAATGAAATGGTTCGACCTATTGTGGATGTAAAATAAAATAATTGAAAGGGGAAGGAAGAAAGGCGAGAAAGACACGGACGGCTTGAATGAAAGAAAAAAGACGAGGTGGAACAAATGAGGACAAGAAAAAGAATCCGTGGAAAGTTTACACATAAGCACCCAAGCGAAAAGGATCTCGCTCAAGGACGATAAAAGAAATTTAAAAAAATCCCACCCACAATGAAGAAGAAACCAAAAATTATTCCACCTGATGAAGACTGAAGAACGACAATCGAGAGCTTCATGGTGGGCCCGGCTGATCCCGATGAGTTCGCGCGCGAGTTTTAGGCTTGTTATTAAACGAAGAGGGTCTTGCTTAAACACGACGAAGAAATCAAAGATAATTAATGAATCAATCAATCAATCAAAAACGAATCCACCTTGTGATGAAGAACGAAAACGAAAGAAGTTGAGAATCGAAGGCTTCTTGGCAGGGGTGATGAGTTCGCATGAGTTTGAGGCTGATTATTAAACGAAGGGGGGGGGGGGTCTTGCTTAAAGCCGACGAACAAATCAAAGATGATCAATGAATCAATGAATCAATCAAAAACGAATCCATCTTGTGATGAAGACCGAAAAAGAAAGAACGTTGAGAATCGAAGGCTTCTTGGTAGGGGTGATGAGTTCGCATGAGTTTGAGGCTGATTATTAAACGAGGGGGGGGGTCTTGCTTAAAGACGACGAAGAAATCAAAGATGATCAATGAATCAATGAATCAATCAAAAACGAATCCATTTTGTGATGAAGAACGAAAACGAAGAAAACAAAAGAAGTTGAGAATCGAAGGCTTCGTGGTAGGGGTGATGAGTTCGCGTGAGTTTGAGGCTTATTATTAAACGAAGGGGGTCTTGCTTAAAGCCGACGAACAAATCAAAGATGATCAATGAATCAATCAATCAATCGAAAACGAATCCACCTTGTGATGAAGAACGAAAACGAAAGAAGTTGAGAATCGAAGGCTTCTTGGCAGGGGTGATGAGTTCGCATGAGTTTGAGGCTGATTATTAAACGAAGGGGGGGGGGTCTTGCTTAAAGACGACGAAGAAATCAAGGATGATCAATGAATCAATCAATCAATCAATCAATCAAAAACGAATCCACCTTGTGATGAAGAACGAAAACGAAAGAAGTTGAGAATCGAAGGCTTCTTGGCAAGGGTGATGAGTTCGCATGAGTTTGAGGCTTATTATTAAACGAAGGGGTTCTTGCTTAAAGCCGACGAACAAATCAAAGATGATCAATGAATCAATCAATCAATCAAAAACGAATCCACCTTGTGATGAAGAACGAAAACGAAAGAACATTGTGAATCGAAGGCTTCTTGGCAGGGGTGATGAGTTCGCATGAGTTTGAGGCTGATTATTAAACGAAGAGGGTCTTGCTTAAAGCCGACGAACAAATCAAAGATGATCAATGAATCAATCAATCAATCAAAAACGAATCCACCTTGTGATGAAGAACGAAAACGAAAGAAGTTGAGAATCGAAGGCTTCTTGGCAGGGGTGATGAGTTCGCATGAGTTTGAGGCTGATTATTAAACGAAGGGGTTCTTGCTTAAAGCCGACGAACAAATCAAAGATGATCAATGAATCAATCAATCAATCAAAAACGAATCCACCTTGTGATGAAGAACGAAAACGAAAGAAGTTGAGAATCGAAGGCTTCTTGGCAAGGGTGATGAGTTCGCATGAGTTTGAGGCTTATTATTAAACGAAGAGGGTCTTGCTTAAAGACGACGAAGAAATCAAAGGTGATGAATGAATCAATCAATCAATCAAAAACGAATCCACCTTGTGATGAAGAACGAAAACGAAAGAAGTTGAGAATCGAAGGCTTCTTGGCAGGGGTGATGAGTTCGCATGAGTTTGAGGCTGATTATTAAACGAAGGGGGGGGGGGTCTTGCTTAAAGACGACGAAGAAATCAAGGATGATCAATGAATCAATCAATCAATCAATCAATCAAAAACGAATCCACCTTGTGATGAAGAACGAAAACGAAAGAAGTTGAGAATCGAAAGGCTTCGTGGTAAGGGTGATGAGTTCGCATGAGTTTGAGGCTTATTATTAAACGAAGAGGGTCTTGCTTAAAGCCGACGAAGAAATCAAAGATGATCAATGAATCAATCAATCAATCAAAAACGAATCCACCTTGTAATGAAGAACGAAAACGAAAGAAGTTGAGAATCGAAAGGCTTCGTGGTAGGGGTGATGAGTTCGCATGAGTTCGAGGCTTATTATTAAACGAAAAGAAGAAGATGAACAAATCAAAAGTGATCGATCGATCGATCAGTCAATCAATCAATCAAAAACGAATCCGTCTTGTGATAAAGAATAAAAAAGGAACGTTGAGTATCGAAAACTTTTTATGGTAGTGATGAGTTCGCGCGATTTTGAGGCGGCGGCTTATCATTAAATGAAGAGGGTATCCAAAAGCCCCCCCCCACCCTCCCCCCCCCCTCCCACTCTCCGCGACTACGAGATGGAACGACCTCAATGAGTTAACGATAACGAGCGTGCATGTATCCGTTGTTAAACGGAAACAGAACGGCCGAACCGTGAGCCGAGTGAGCAACAGGTGCTTCGCTTATATCCCGCCACTTGTCATACTGCAGCACAGTCGGTCCCTCTGTCATCTTTCAACTTTTTAATCTTGCGCGCCAATCCGTTCCATTTTTTTTTTTTTTTTGGTGTTTGGTTTTTTTTTTTTTTTTTCTTCGGGCGACGACGATATCCGCGGCGCACGCAGGCTCTGATTGCGTTATCGGCGGGGGTTTCCCTTTGTTTTTAAAAGGCTCGACGATCCACCCGCCCGCCCTCCGCCGCCGCCGCCGCCGTCGTCGTCGTCTCGACGCAAGAGAAACAGACGGCAGGGTGTTTGCTCAGTAACGATTATTTTAACAGTAAACAATCGTGAGCGGCCCGATTCCTCTCCTAAGAAGAAGAGAAAGAGATTTGAATCCGAGAAGGGAAGAGGCTTGTTATAAATTTCCGTTGGCGGCGTTTCACGTGTGGGGGGAGGGGCCCACGGGGGGGGTTCGTTCATTCAAACCGACGGCGACGTTTTCTTTCAAATCCGAATTCTTCTAATACCTTACACTTTTTAATTTTTTTAATTGAGATTATTATACTATTATAAAGTTGTATGTACAGTTGAAAAAAAAAACATGAAAATTTAACGTACGTCTTAACCTGATTATCCACTTTTTCACTGACACATTGTCGAACGTAACCTTCAAATTATTCAACTTCAGTTTTCACGTTAAACATTCCATTCGGCAATCTGTTCTTTACGGAAATAAATAAGTTTTTGCTAATTACTAATTTCAGTCGTCATGGTGTACATTAATTAATGATATTGCATTTTTAATGATATAAAATTGAGGTTATTTTCTGCGCCAAGTGACAGTTGTAAATAAGAGTGTACGGGCTAAGACATACCTTTGTTAGTCGTTGTCATTTCAAAGCATGCTAGAGGAGTTTTTTTTTTTTTTTAATTTAACTGTACGTACGTTACTATACTATAAGTAACTGCTTTTTGTTTTGGAGTTTTCATTTCTTAAGGTTGGCGATTATATGTCCAGCCAAAAAAAAAAAAAAATGGAAAGGACTCTCTGGTCAAGCCAAACCTCCAAAAATATTGGTTCCAGTCCGCGCTGGTTCGTTCAGTATCTTTTTTTATCAATGTTGCCAACCGTATCGTTTTGTAATCGTAGATGCGATTATTTAGCAGTTGGTATGACGAACACAATTTTAGTTATTTAAACGTAGTATATATATATATTTTTTAATAAACATATTTTGGATTTTCAACGAATATAAATTGAAAATTTAAATAAAAAAAAAATCGATTTAAAATTTCTCAAAAAATAGAGTTATTAACGATGAACGTGCGAAATGAAATTCGCAAAATTAACAAAAGAGAAACGGGAGAAACAAAAGAGAATCGCTGCGTTTTGCGAGAACAGGACGGAAACGAAGAAAGAAAAAAAAAAACAACGGCGAATATTTTTGATGATCCGGAAACACGTTCGAAGTGGAATTTTTTTTTTTTTTTTTTTTGATCAATTACGAGCGCTTTAAAAGGAAGGCGAAAAAGGTTTTTCTGAGGTTTTTCTGACCAAGCGAGAAACTCACTGGAACAGAGCAAAAAAAAAATAAAACAAAAATTCCCGACGAAAGCAGGAAAAACAAATGACTCAAAACGAATTGTAGATTTAAAATTTTGAAAAAAAAAAAAAATGAAATCATAATTTGAACTTCACAAAAACATTTACGAAACGAAAATTCCTGACGAGAGCAAGAAAAACAAATGACGGTCGCACATATAGAAGAAAAGGGACTCTAAACGAATTGTAGATTTCAAATTTTGAAAAAAATATTCAACATTCCAAGACTAATCACAATTTGACCTTGAATTTTGAACGAAAATATTTACGAACAGATAAAACAGCTACGTCTCTGCTGATGAAGCCCCAAACAGGGCTGAAACAGCTGTACAGAGGCTGCTCGAGGTTTTCAGTGCAATTAAAAACGATTTGCAACAAAATTTTTTAAAGAAAATATTTACGAAACGAAAATTTCCGAAGAACGCAGGAAAAAACAAACGACGACTGCAAATATGAAGGAGAAATGAAGAAGCAGGAAGGAAAACGAAGCGCAAAAAAATGACGATGTCTTTACGTAATTTCGGAACGAAAAACAAAAAACAAACGACGATCGTAAATCTCACGACGTAAAACCACGAAGACAAACAAATGACGATCGTAATGTTCGCGAATGGAAAAGAAATAATCGCGGGAGATAAATAAATAAATAAATAAAAAGAAGAAAAAAAAACGAAGATCGCAAGAAAAGCTTCGAAAAGCGACGGAAATGTTCGAGGAAGAATTTTTAAAAGCGATAATCCATAATCCACGAGTCAAATCAAACAAGTGACGATCGCGTTACAAAATCACAAAATTAAACAACGCCAAAATTTGATTTTTTGTCTTTAAGGAAAGGCGCGAACTTTGAAATTTGAGATGAGTTGGCAACACTACTTCTGATTGCTGCAAAGTGCGTAATCGCACCGCAAGGTTAGATTGTCTTAATATCTTTATTTCGTTTGTTTCAACGATGGATTGCAGAAAAATTTATGTTAAAAGTTTCGATGTGATCGGGTTTTTCACTTTAACCTTCTGTTTGAATTTCCCTGGTTTTATTTAGGGAATTCTAGGCAAATACTGTACGCCGAAAAAAAAAATTTTGATCGAGTTGATTCGAAACACTGGCTGAGGTGCATTTCAAGTTTCCAATGTCGTTGCCGAGGTACATTTCAAGATGCCCGTGTTCAGACGTATTCGGGCTTTTGAGATGCTTCGGGTAGGGTTGCCAACTTGTGAACACTGCTTAAAGATTGAATTGCAAGGGGGAGGGGGGGAGGGAAATTAACAAATTTATTCGCCAGAAGGGCGACCTCAGCAAACAATACGTAATTAAACAGCGTTCACGCTTCAATTTTCGGGGAAGACGTCTTCTTCTTCTTCTTCTCCTCCTCGTCGCGTCGCGTCTCCGCCGTCGTTATAAAAATAATAAATTCAGGGGCGCAAGTTTCAATAATTCAGCGCGCGGCGCGCTGCGTTTTACTTCAACCGGGCGGTGTTTCCGTCTGCAAATTAAATTTGCCCGTAATTACCCTGCGCCACGCGATGATGAAAGTTTCAGCGCTTTAAAAATTCATCTTCGAATCGATAGGCGAACGGGCATCCGAGCGCCATCTGTGCGGGCGGAGCGCGGACCAAAGCGCCGCGCAGTTTCCGCGTTGCACATATCGCGAGCCTTCCGGAGTTTGGTTCGGTGCTTCGCCGGTAGATGGCGCGGGGCTGTGCTTGCCCGCCGAATTCGCCGGGGCTTGCGCAATTTGTTATTTCGTTGAATATATTTTATTTGAGCGCGCGGGTAAATTGGTGGCGAATCCGGTTGGTGGTGTAACCTGTTGATATCGGCAATTTAAAAAACAAATAACCACATGTTGATCATCACTACTCCGCCCGCTTAATCATTGTTGAGTTATTTATTTTGGCGCGCGTGCGCTCGCCTCGTCAATCCTCTCGATTCTCAGCTTCATCCCCTAATTTTCGAATTGCTCGAATATTTCTTTTATTATCTTGCGGATTGTGTAACTGCCCCGGATATGTAACTCACTATTATTCGGGATGTAACTGTGAGTGAAGGAAATTGCATTGCGAAAGCGGAGAAATTTACAAGGCGCGTTTTAATCGCGGGGATTACCCCGAGATGCTTCGGGCCAGCTTCATGAAAAGAAGTTGCGAATTGTCATTGCCTGAAACAACTGTTACCAGGGCCTCCGTAATCACGTGTGGCTCTTGGCCACTGTACATGTTTTGTCATTTTTTTCAACAAGAAAAAAATTAACGGTAAAAATTCGAAAAACTTTCCACAAGACTGAACTGTCTTGAGAAAGCCAGTCTAAACAAAGACTTCCACGAAGAAAGCGCTTACCGCTGTTTGAGCTGCGCGTCTTTGGTGGCTTGCGGCAGCTAGGAACTTGAAAAAAGTGAAGGAGAATGTTTAGAAAGCGAAGGAGAATGTTTAGAAAGTGAAGGAGAATGTTTAGAAAGTGAAGGAGAATGTTTAGAAAGTGAAGGAGAATGATTAGAAAGTGAAGGAGAATGTTTAGAAAGTGAAGGAGAATGTTTAGAAAATGAAGGAGAATGTTTAGAAAGTGAAGGAGAATGTTTAGAAAATGAAGGAGAATGTTTAGAAAGTGAAGGAGAATGTTTAGAAAGTGAAGGAGAATGTTTAGAAAGTGGAGGAAAATGTTTAAAAAGTGAAGGAAAGTGTTTAAATATAGTTGAAAAGGTTTAAATAGTTTTTCGCTAATGTTTCAAATTTTTAAAAATGTTTATTTTTTCCATTTTGTTTTTTCTTTTAATTTCTTTTTAAAATAATTTCGATAATTGACCGTTTTTGTATGCCCCAACTCATCAAGGACATGTTTTCTAATTTTTTTCAAAAAAAAAAATCCACAAGACTGAACTGTCTTGATGAACCGCGTCTGAACAAGGGCCTCCTTAGTCAGATAAGAAGAAAGCGCTTATCGCTATTTGGGCTGCTCGTCTTTGGGAGCGTGCGGCAGCTAGGATCTTGAAAAAAGTGAAGGAGAATGTTTAACAAATGAAGAAAAATGTTTAGAAAGTGAAGGAAAATGTTTGGAAAGTGAAGGAAAATGTTTGGAAATGAAGGAAAATGCCTAAAAAGTAAAGGAAAATGTTTAAAAGGTGAAGGGAAATGTTTAAAAACAGTTGGAAAGTTCTTTCCTAATGCTTCAAATTTTTAAAAATGTTTGTTTTTTTCCATTTTGTTGTTTCTTTTAATTTTTTTAAAAATAATTTCGATAATTGACCGTTTTTTGTGCCCTAACTCCTCAAGGACATGTTTTGTCATTAAGAAAAAAAATAATGATAATAATAATGGGAGACAGTTTCTTGTCTGGTAGAAATTCGAAAAAACTTTCAACAAGACTGTACTGTGATCTTGATGAAGCCCATCTGAACAGGGGCCTACTTAATCAGCTAAGAAGAAAGCGCTTACCACTGCTTGGGCTACTCATCTCTGGGGGGAGGGGGGGGGCTTGCGGCAGCTAGTAACTTGAAAAAAAATGAAGGAGAATGTTTAACAAGTGAAGGAAAATGTTTAGAAAGTGAATTAAAATGTTTAGAAAGTGAATTAAAATGTTTAGAAAGTGAAGGAGAATGTTTGTAAATGAAGGAGAATGTTTTAAAAGTGAAGAAAAATGTTTAAAAGTGAAGAAAAATGTTTAGAAAGTGAAGTAAAATGTTTAAAACTGAAGGAAAATGTTTTAAAAGTGAAGAAAAATGTTTGCAAATGAAGGGAAAATGTTTAGAAATTAAAGAAAATGTTTAAAAAATGAAGGAAAATGTTTTAAAAAAGTTGAAAAGTTTTAAAGTGTTTCGCTTCTTTCCACTTTTTGGTTTTTTTTTTTTAAATTTTTTAAAAATAATTTTGATAAGTGTCCTTTTTTGCATGCCCCAACTCATCTGTCAGAGGGCGCCAGTATATGAAGCGGTACGCGGGCGGCTTTTGGCCTCGCAGTAGGCCATGACTATTACGTATTGAATTTATTGAAAAACATAGTTGGGGGAGGGGAGAGGGGATTTCCAGCACCCCTATCGAATTGCTCTGGCCAATCGTCAGCTGAATCGAATTACATTAATAAAAAATTATAAATTGGAGAGAAATTTATATACCGGGTGTCTCAACGTGGGCGGTGACATAGCAAACCGAAATTCCTACTGCCTCGGGAGAAAGAAATTATTGTCAGAGTGACCAGGAGAATTTCAAAGAAAATATCTTTAAGTATCCGAGTTGACCCCAAGGGGGCGCAATCACTAGGATGAACAATAAAAACTAATTTTACTGGCAAAAGTCTCAGGATAAGGTGCAGCTTTGATAGCGCCGTTAGAAAGTCGAATTAATTCTGCACGACTTTGATTTTAAACTTATCACCACATCACGATTAATAAGGGTTAAAAAAACAGTTGAATTATTTACTCCAAAAAATATCACAACTTCTGTAGTCTTTATCAGAAATTAACGAACTTCGGCTCGTTTGAAAGGGAATTTCAAGCTGACTTAAAATAAAACTAATAATAAACAAACAATCAAGTGTAAAAAGCGTGAATTAATGATGATAATGATTAGTCGGACGTGTTTGCAAGGAGACCGTCCGAAGCAGCATCGGCGTATTCCCCCCATTCCACCCAAGTAAGGAAATTAGAAAGGATCCACGCAAATTATGTTAAGTGGAATTCTTTATCCGCCGTCCTTCTAACCAGCCACTTACGGCGTATGTGCTGCTCACATAACATACCAGTTGATCATTGACCAAATCAGTGACAATGATTGCATGCACTTTACCTTGCACTCTGGATTCTTTCTTCGCGAGCCCACCGGCGGCCGGCGGCGACGCGCTCTGACATTCACTTTTACCTCGCCGCGCTTGCTTGGCTTGCTCACTACGTACAACTGGAGCAAAAAAATCCTGCACGGCATACATTAAACTTTACGAGTGCCCATAAAAATTAACAAGTGCATTATTAGCGGATTAAGTTTCCTCCTATTGCCTTCCAGTTGCGACTGTGTACGTGTAATTGCAAGCCATTACTGGTTCTTTACAGCCCGGGCTCTGTGTTTATAACACCTACGAGGATCGCAGAGTTAATTTACGCCAAACAACTTCATCGGCGAGCAGCGCGCCTTAGAAAGTCGACGTGCTTAGGAAAGGATCTCCAATTGGAATTGCCTTAAAAAGTACATTTTGCATGATTCATTGAGTCTTTCTAATCGGCAAGGTTATTTTCTGTTGGGGACAAAAAGAGGGGCGGCGAAAGAAGCACGAGGTAGTCACTGGTCTTCTAAATCAGAGGTCCTTGCGGTTGTTTCAACCATCGATGGTAATTTTCTCGCCTTCTTTGGACTCACCTCCCAACTTGTGCACTTCTGGGCTGTATTTCTTTCCCGAAATAGCGGAGGTTTGAAAGAAGGACGGCGATAGAAGCACGAGGCAGTCACTGGTCTTGTAAATCAGAGGTCCTTGCGGTTGTTTCGACCATCGATGGTAATTTTCTCGCCCCCTTTTGACTCTCCTCCCAACTTGCCCACTTCTAGGCTGTATTTCTTTCCCGAAGTAGCGGATTTTTGAAGGAGGGGCGGCGAAAGAAGCACGAGGCAGTCACTGGTCTTCTAAATCAGAGGTCCTTGCGGTTGTTTCGACCGTCGATGGTAATTTTCTCGCGCTCTTTGGACCCTTCTCTCAACTTGCTCACCTCTGGGCTGTATTTGCTTCCCGAAACTGCGGAGGTTTGAAAGAGGGGCGGCGAAAGAAGCACGAGGCAGTCACTGGGCTTCTAAATCAGAGGTCCTTGCGGTTGTTTCGACCATCGATGGTAATTTTCTCGCGCTCTTTGGACCCTTCTCTCAACTTGCTCACCTCTGGGCTGTATTTCCTTCCCGAAACTGCGGAGGTTTGAAAGAGGGGCGGCGAAAGAAGCACGATCACTGGTCTTCTAAATCAGAGGTCCTTGCGGTTGTCTCAACCATCGATGGTAATTTTCTCGCCCCCTTTTGACCCTCCTCCCAACTTGCTCACTTCTGGGCTGTATTTCTTTCCCGAAATAGCGGAGGTTTGAAAGAGGGGCGGCGAGAGAAGCACGAAGCAGTCACTGATCTTCTAAATCAGGGGTCCTTGCGGTTGTTTCAATCACCGATGGTAATTTTCTCGCTCCCTTTTGATCCTCCTCCCAACTTGCGCACTTCTATGTCGTATTTTTTCTCGAAATAGCGGAGGGTTGAAAGAGGGGCGGCGATAGAAGCACGAGGCAGTCACTGGTCTTCTAAATCAGAGGTCCTTGCGGTTGTTTCAACCATCGATGGTAGTTTTCTCGCCCTCTTTGGACTCTCCTCTCAACTTACTCACCTCTGGGCTGTATTTCTTTCCCGAAATAGCAGAGGTTTGAACCCTCATAGACCCCTGCTGTGGAGATTTAAAGCCCATTTTTCGAAGCCTTGTAAACAAACGACGAGAAACCAAAAGGGACAGAGGGCTCCACAGATGGAGAAGCAAAGAGAAGAGGATTTGGAAATGACATGGATTGGGAACTAGTAAAGAGGAGACCACAGGGAAGAAGACCAAAGACTAGATGGAAGCAACCAAGTGAAGAAAAACTTGAAAAAATGTGGATTTTCCATATTATACTGGAGATGGGATTATAACTTTAAATTATTGAGGATTAAGAGGGGCTTCAGAGGAGAAGGAGACCGCAGGGAGAAGAGCAAAAATTGGCCGGAAAAGTCCGTCAAGTGAAGAACAACATGAAGAAATTTTGACTTTCCATATTAAACTGGAGAGGTGGGATTGTACCTTTAGATTATGGAGGCTATGGCTATAAATAATGGTGGCTCATTGTCTCGGTTCTTCACGCTGAACGCAGGACTCCATTCATGAAAACGACAGATAGAATTCCATGAAAATAGAATTAGCTTTGCTCCATGTTTTAGGGAGTGGACCTCCATTTAGGCTTTCCAATTGTTGCTTCATTTCGAAATTCTGCCTGCCTGGATCTAATCCGGTCTATCCATTATGAGTGGGTTCATGGAGCTCTGTTAGACGCTGCTTTTACGTTCCCCAAAAGCTGAGCTGCCTTCATCTCTCCTAAATGCTTTCGCTGTCTTCTGCTAATCCGAAGGTAAAGTCATGTTATGGTGTGCTTTGGCTTCTTTGGTTATACTTCTTCTTGTCGATATTCTGGCCTAGCTTCGAAATTCTATTTGTATATTCGTCCTTCCTTTCTCAAGCTGGAGGTTTTTTGGACACTATCCATTTGACTTATCTACATCGCTCCTAAATTCTTCTTCCGAAGGCAAAGTCATGTTGTGGTGTTAATTTCCAGCTTAGTGTCCATGGTTGTAGTTCTCCTTAGAGTTCTTCTGCTTCTTGGCTTTCGAAATTCTACGCGTAGATTCGCTCTTTCTCCTCAAGGTGGTGAAGGTCCTTTGGTTACTGTGCGCCTGACATTATCTACATCTTTCCCAAATGATTTTGCTCTCGATCCAGGAAACGGGTTTCCAGTTATTGCACCATTTCGAATTTCTGCCTCGAATCCAATCTATCCAGTGGCCTTTCCATCCTATTCTTTCAGGTACGTCAACCATTTCCTCTTTACGATTCTCCTTCTGTTTAAAGAAGAATGGCTTGGTCTCGAAATCCAAGGATTCGAAAGACAGAGTACGGGAGTTGTCGAAAGGAATGTAAAGGAAAGCGAAAAATCAAAGGCGAAGGAGTTCAACCCCAAATGAAGTTTCATGCTGTAAATATTTGGACGGGGGGAGGGGGAGAATAGCCAGTAAATTCTGTTAAGTCATAAAACAAGCGAAAATTGTGGTTATCCAATTTTTGCGAGGAAAGGGTAGGCCGAGGACAGAAAAGATGCAAACCTAAGAGGAGGGAGGCAAACTAGATTAGACAGATGAACTGAAAAAAAGGAACAAAAGTGGAAGGAAAGATCAAAATTATTAAAAAGGCGAGGCCACATTGAAAAGATGGAAACGGGTAGATTAGGTAGAGACAGTTCATGGGTAGGAAGGAGCACGAAACCGATGAAGGGCTTGGCCCCATCGAAAAGATGGAGGATAGAGATAGACAGAGGGTTAACTGGTAGCTCTAGCAAAGGATCAGCTGAAATAAAATGCCTAAGAGTGGTGAAAAAAAAAGTGGTGGAAAGGGCCAGATCACGTCACAAAAGAAAACAATGGAAAGGGTTATGGCCACATAAAAAGGATAAAAGAAGATTGAAAAGAACAAGACCCGTAGTACAAGAGAAAATGAAAACAAGGGATCGTGGCAAGAGATTGGTGAAGTCGTCTTTCGAACGAGAGGATAGAAGAAGATTGAAAAGAAGAAGCGAACATAGAGGCGTAGGATCGTGGAAAACATTGGTTTTTTCGAAGGGGAGGATAGAAGAAGATTGAAAAGAAGAAGGGAAAATAGAAGCATCGGACCGCGGAAAACATTGGTGAAGTTATCTTCGATTATTCAAAAGGCTAGAAGAGGGAAAGGATAGAAGATTGAAAAGTAGAAGACTTACAAAAGAAGGGGAAATAGAAACAAGCGATCATGGAGAAAATTGGCGAAGTCGTGTTTCGAAGGAGAGGATAGAAGGAGATTGAAAAGAAGCAGGGAATGGAACCGTGGAAAGACTGATGAAGTTAACTTCGATGATTGAGAAGGCTAGAAGAGGGAAAGGATAGAAGATTGAAAAGTAGAAGACCTACAAAAGAATGGAAAACAGAAACAAGCGATCGTGGAAAGGATTGGCAAAGTCGTCTTTGGAAGGAGAGGATAGAAGGAGATTGAGAAGAGGAAGCGAATGGGATCGTAGAAAACATTGGTGAAGCTATCTTTGATGATTAAAAGAAGGCCAGGAGAAGGAAATGATAGAAGAGGGAAAGTATAAAGGTGAAGATGATTACCATTCATGACCATCTTGAACATTCCTCCTCCGAACAAAAAACAGAATTAAATCCCGTCGGTTTTCCAAAGGTTTCGTCTTAACCAAACCATGTTTATAAACGCAAGGAGACATCATTAATTTACTCCTCGTCCTCCTCCTCCTCCTCCTCCTCCAAACAACTTCATCGGGGCGAATACCTTGCAGATACAGAGAAAGTTAACGTAGTTAATATTCACGGTTAGAGAGAGGGTGGCCGGAGTTTGGGGGTGCGATCACTTAGAATTTAAATGAGAGGAAGGAGACAACAAAGTTCCAGGGGTGGGATCCTCCGCACTTCTGCAACGTATCCGCGTGTTCACGTGAACTTCTCTCTTCTCTGAGGCCGCGCCGCGCCGCGCCGCACCGCGCCGATCGTGAGCTCGCCGGTTTTATAATAACGCTTATTAACGTCTTTGGGAGATCGGTAGCCAGTTAAAGAACGTTTAATAGCGAATTATTATTGCGTGATTACCGTCGCACGCAACTAGCACTTAATGATGTATTATAGTACGTACGTAATAAGTGCGCTGCGCCACAAGGAAAGGAAGAACCGCCGCGCCGCGCCGCCTCTAACGACCGTGACATATCGAGCGGTCGAGACAAAAAATCGGTAATTAGTTCGCATGTGTCGGACCAGTTAATAAATTATGCTGAGAAACTGATCATTTTTGTTTAGAAATTGCGTTACTGCAGATCTTACGCTGTATACATAAATTCGGAGAGGGGGTCGTGGAAAAAAAAGAGAATTCCACAACAGAAATATATTTAAAATAGTTTCCGGTAGGCGCCAACTGAAGTAAACACACCAAAGGCATCGATTACATCCAACCATAAATAACAAAGGTCTTAAAAAGGTGGACGTGCTCAAGACAACGATTCGATAACGCGCAGAAATTAAATAGCAATAACATCAAGAGCGCTAAATTCAAAGTTTTATATCGGTTATACTTAAAATACCAAAAATATTTTAAAATACTTGAAAAACATAAATTGGTAGGTATTTGGGAAATTTCCTTTGCCTCCCAGAAGTCTTAGGCAGTTCCAAATTATGAAAATTAATTTTAAAACGATCGAGTATCTCAAAACCAAGCAAAAAATCGATGATTAGATTGAATTAAATCGACGTAAGCATTTCTAAAACGAAGTTAATAAAAAATTGTGACAAACGTGACTTAAATTTGAAAGTTGGACGAAAGTAATATTCCGCAGTACACGATTCGCAACGATCACCCACGATAAGGGCGATAGAATTGGGGGGGTTAACCTCGGGGTGGTGTTAACTGCGTTGCGAGGATCGCGCAGGATAGCATGACAGGTCCGGATAACCTCTCAAACATGCAACAAGGATAGCCAAATAAATAAACCAAGTCTCCTGCAGGCCGGTGGACTTGAGGGCCTTAAGGCTGATGAAACGCCCGGTATTCGTCCGTCGATCACAAAGGATCAACTTAAAACATTTCGAAAAACAGAAATCGGTACGTAGTCGGGAAATTTCCTTCGCCTCACAGAAGTCTTTGGCAGTTCAAAATTATGAAAGTTTGAAACGTTATTAAAATTATCGCTTATCCAAGAACCGAGCAAAAAAGCAATGGTTAAATTGAATTAAATTGTCTTAAATAAGACGTAAGCGTTTCTTGTAAAATGAAGTGTGCGTCGATCAGAACAGATCAACAAAAGTTGGCGTTGGATAGTGCAGCGGAATATTAAATTGCCTGCAAGTGAACGAAAAATCCCTGAGTATAATTCCGGGAGAGAGACAAAATAACTTACCAAGTCGATCCGAAATGAAATACCTAAGCCAAGAGAAGAGAAGATTATAAACAGTAGTCGGATTGATTGATCTCCAACAATAACTCAGCGTCCTTTCTAGTCAGACTTGAGTTACCAGAATTTTATCCATAAATTTTAACATTTTTTTTAATTTTAATTTTTTAAGTATTTTTTTAAATCTTTTATTTTTTCAGAATGGAGTGCAATGTCATATAATAAGTAGGATGAGTTCAGTTGATTTGTTGAAGTTCACCTGAATCAATGTAAATTTTAATAATCTTTTCTATTTTTAATTTTTTTAAATATTGTTTAAAATTTTTAACAGCTTTCATTTTTTGCAATTTTTAACATAAAGTTGTCTTAAATGGAGTTAGGTTGAGATAAGTTGGGTTGGATTGACCTTGACGTTACTTGAACTTTATTTTAATTGATTTTTAACTTTTTTTAATCTTTACTTTTTACATTCCTTGTAATTTTGAATCTTTTGTTTGTGTTAGATGAAGTTAGGTTGATATCAGATGGATTGGATCGATCTTGAGATTGGTTGAGCTTAACTTCCATAAATTTTAACATTTCTTTTACTTTTAATTTTTTTTTTAATTTTTTACTTGTGTAAAATCGAATGCAATGTGATATAATAAGTTGGGTGAATTCAGTCGACCTTGAGATTTGTTGAGGTTCATTTTAATCAATGTGAATTTCAATATTTTTTTCAACTACTTTTTTTTAAATATATTTTTTTAAATATTGTTTTATAGGTTGAGTGCAGTTAAATTTGGTTGACATTATAAATCTTTTGTCATTTAATTTTTGTACTATTTTCTTTTAAATGAATAAATTTTTTTTTTCCTACTTGGGTTGAATAGAATCGTATTCAATTGTTTGGCCGAGTTTGGTTGACCTAGACATTGGTCGAACTTAATCGCTTTTCTTTTTTTTACATTTTTTTGCTCTTAAAATTTTGTATTTTTAATGTTTTGCTTCAATTGCATACAGTTGAGTTGGGTTGACAGTTTGACTTTGACAATTTTTTAATTTATTTATTTTTTTTCGCTTGGATTGAATCGAATCGAGTTTAGTTGTTGGATCGAATTTGGTTGACCTCGACATTGGTCGAACTTAATCGCTTTTTTTTTACATTTTTTGCCTTTAAATTTCTTTATTTTTAATGTTTTGCTTCAATTGAATACAGTTGAGTTGGGTTGACGTGAAATTTCTTTTGTGCTTCATTTTTCTTATTTTTTTTTTTTAGGTTAGGTTAGATTGAATTTAGTTGAATTGGGCCGACGTTGAATATTTTCTTTAAAAGTTTTTTGACTGCTTTATTTTTTATTGTTTTTTTTTTAATTTTTAAATTTTTTGCGTGTATTAAATAGAGTTGAGTTCAGTTGTTGAAACCAATTTGGTTGACCTTGAAATTGTTCGAGCTGTGCTTTAATCGTTTTTTAATTGACATAGTTTGGCGCATGACCCCCCCCCCCTGACCCGATCGGGACTTTGAAAATCTCTCGTCATTTAATTCTTGTACTTATTTTTCTAAACGTTTTTTGATTTTTAATTTTTTTCTCTTGCTTGGATTGAACAGAGTCAAGTTGGGTTAAGTTTGGTTGACCTTGACATTTTTTTTAAATATTTTTTGGTGTTTATTTTTTAGTTTTGCTCGAGTCGATAGAATCCAGCGCAGTTGTCGGATCGAATGTGTTCGACCTTGACAACGCATTACATTTTCTGCCTTTAACATTTTTCAATTTTTAATGTTTTGCTTCAATTGGACAGAGTTACGTCGTCGAAATATCGAATTGTACTGGCAACAATGACTACCAAAAATGGCTAACACATAAAAGGAACTATCGAATTGTATTGCGGCAACAACGACAACTAAAAATGGCTGATGGCATATTAAAAAATTATTTACAGAAATGTTTTTTGGCGAATATCTCGAGGGTACGCTCGAATTAATTTGTTTGGAAGTTTGTTGTAGTTTTGCTCGAGACGAATAGAATCCAGTGCAGTTGTCGGATCGAATTTGTTCGACCTTGACAACGCATTACTTTCTCTGCTTTTCAATTTTTTCATTTTTAATGTTTTGCTTCAATTGGACAGAGTTACGTCGTCGAAATATCGAATTGTACTGGCAACAATGACGACCAAAAATGGCTAACACATAAAAGGAACTATCGAATTGTATTGCGGCAACAACGACAACCAAAAATGGGTGATGACACATTAAAAGATTATCTACAGAAATGCTTTTCTGGCGAATATATCGAGGGTACCCTCGAATTAATTTGTTTGGAAGTTGTTGTAGTTTTGCTCGAGTTGAATAGAATCCAGTGCAGTTGTCGGATCGAATTTGTTCGACCTTGACAACACATTACATTCTCTGCTTTTCAATTTTTTCATTTTTAATGTTTTGCTTCAATTGGACAGAGTTACGTCGTCAAAATTCGAATTGTATTGGCAACAATGACGACCCAAAATGGCTAACACATAAAAAGAACTATCGAATTGTATTGCGGCAACAACGACAACCAAAAATGGCTGATGACACATTAAAAGATTATCTACAGAAATGTTTTTCTGGCGAATATCTCGAAGGCACGCTCGAATTAGTTGAGGTTTGGAACTCAGTTACAGTTGAACGCAGAAAATAGTAGATAAAGTACAGTTTCCTGTCCTTTTCTCTCTCAAAATGACAAAGATCAAAGACGAATTTACAGGTTTTACCAAAGTTTGAAACTTGAAATCTTTTAAATTTCGTAAAACCTATCCGTGAAGACGTTTTTAATCACTGCCATTTTCAAAAAAAAAAATAATTACAGGAAACTGTAGTTTGTCTACTTTTTTTTTTACTTCCGATAGTAGCAGGGACAGTGGATTATTCGGAAATTGACCTAAGGTTCTAAGCGCGTACGGTTTAGAGAAATTTGAAAATTTTCGTGAAAGGGTTGTACAAAAAAAGAAACTAAAAACAATGGACATGGCCGGGTTCAGATGACCGTCCGGAGCGTCAGAAATGAGATTGGTAACAGCAGGGTGAGGGGGGAGGGAATGCATCTAAATCCAAACGAGCCCGTAACATGGAACGAACTTGATTCATTTGGATCGTAGTAGTAGTGGTGTTGAAGCTTAACCATATTTTAATGCCGCATACCGAGTGTTTTCCGCTGGATGACATCTGGCAAGGAATCACCGTCACAGCATGAGGTGTTGGTGACCGGATAATGGAAATTAAATTTTCTCTCGCTTTTGTGCACCATATTGTATACGGAGCGCCTGAAGATGTATGAGTCTGTGTGTGTGTATAAGTCGAGGAATCTCAATATAGCATGATGAGGGGTGTGGGGAATAAGAAGTGGTAATATAAAAGTGGTAATTAGTTCCCTCGTACGAGCTTCGCTTCGCGCAGCAGATAGCCTTTCAATACCACCGAACATGATATTGATTAGAGCACGTTTTGTCCGTCTGTACGTCCGTACATGTTGTTGTCCGGTACACATGGTTGCAAGTAACAGACATGTAATGGGTGTGCTGCGAGGCGTAACTCAGAGACTAAGCCTAGATGATCCCCAGGCAGCAGGAAGGAGAGGGAATACAGGGTCCAAGCTTAACAGCGGGAGCCTGCCTGCTGTAAGCCCCGGGTGTCGACCGGCCACCGAACCCACGGACACAAATAAGTACGCGTTGTCATGAGCCGGTTCAACGAGGACTTTTATAAGAGGAGATGAGAGGTGTGCCCGCCCCTGTGCCCAGATTCCGCACATACGAGATGGATCTCTCGCGATGATAAGTTGAATTTAAAGCGTTGTCGGGCGCGTCTCTCTCTCAAACGCGATACGCTCCTTTTGATAACGTCGTTCCGACCGAAAGCCTCTGTTCTTGCTGTGCTGTACACTCTGCCGCCTTAAAATACAAGAACGAAAAAAAATCGCCGATTAGCTCGCATGTGTCGGACCAGTTAATTAATTATGCTGCTGAGAAACCGATCATTCTTGTTTAGAAATTGCGTTACTGCAGATCTTACGCTGTATATATAAATTCGGAGAGGGGGTCGTGGAAAAAAAAAGGAATTCCACAATAAAAACATATTTAAACTAGTTTCCGGTAGGCGCCAACTGAAGTAAACACACCAAAGGCATCGATTACATCCAACCATACATAACAAAGGTCTTAAAAATGTGGACGTGGTGAAGATAACGATTCGATAACGCGCAGAAATTAAACAGCAATAACATCAAGAGCGTTAAATTCAAAGTTTGATATCAGTTACACTCAAAATATGAAAAATATTTTAAGCTATTTGAAAAACATAAATTGGTAGGTACTTGGGAAATTTCCTTCACCTCACAGAAGTCTTTGGCAGTTCAAAATTATGAAAGTTTGAAACGTTATTAAAATTATCGCTTATCCAAAAACCAAGCAAAAAAATGATTAAATTGAATTAAATTGTCTTAAATAAGACGTAAGCATTTCTTGTAAAATGAAGTGTGCGTCGATCAGAACAGATCAACAAAAGTTGGCGTTGAAAAGTGCAGCGGAATATTAAATTGCCTGCAATGAACGAAAAAACCCTGAGTATAATTCCGGGAGAGAGACAAAATAACTTGCCAAGTCAATCCGAAATGAAATACCTAAGCCAAGAGAAGAGAAGATTATAAACAGTAGTCGGATTGATTGATCTCCAACAATAACTCAGCGTCCTTTCTAGTCAGACTTGATTTACCAGAATTTTATCCATAAATTTTAACATTTTTTTAAATTTTAATTGTTTAAATATTTTTTTAAATCTTTTATTTTTTTTCAAAATGGAGTGCAATGTCATATAATAAGTAGGATGAGTTCAGTTGATTTGTTGAAGTGAATGAATCAATGTAAATTTTAATACTTTTTATTCTACTTTTAAATTTTTCTAAATATTGTTTTAAATTTTTAACAACTTTGATTTTTTTTGCAATTTTTAACATAAATTTGTTTTAAATGGAGTTAGGTTGAGATAACCATAAATAACAAAGGTCTTAAAAATGTGGACGTGGTGAAAATGACGATTCGATAACGCGCAGAAATTAAACAGCAATAACATCAAGAGCGTTAAATTCAAAGTTTGATATCAGTTACACTCAAAATATGAAAAATATTTTAAGCTATTTGAAAAACATAAATTGGTAGGTACTTGGGAAATTTCCTTCACCTCACAGAAGTCTTTGGCAGTTCAAAATTATGAAAGTTTGAAACGTTATTAAAATTATCGCTTATCCCAAAACCAAGCAAAAAGTTGTTAAATTGTCTTAAATAAGACGTAAGCATTTCTTGTAAAATGAAGTGTGCGTCGATCAGAACAGATCAACAAAAGTTGGCGTTGAAAAGTGCAGCGGAATATTAAATTGCCTGCAATAAACGAAAAAACCCTGAGTATAATTCCGGGAGAGAGACAAAATAACTTACCAAGTCAATCCGAAATGAAATACCTAAGCCAAGAGAAGAGAAGATTATAAACAGTAGTCGGATTAATTGATCTCCAACAATAACTCAGCGTCCTTTCTAGTCAGACTTGAGTTACCAGAATTTTATCCATAAATTTTAACATTTTTTTTTAATTTTAATTTTTTAAATATTTTTTTAAATCTTTTATTTTTTTCAAAATGGAGTGCAATGTCATATAATAAGTAGGATGAGTTCAGTTGATTTGTTGAAGTGAATGAATCAATGTAAATTTTAATACTTTTTATTCTACTTTTAAATTTTTCTAAATATTGTTTTAAATTTTTAACAACTTTTATTTTTTTTGTAATTTTTAACATAAATTTGTGTTAAATGGAGTTAGGTTGAGATAACTATAAATAACAAAGGTCTTAAAAATGTGGACGTGGTGAAGACAACGATTCGATAACACGCAGAAATGAAATAGCAATAACATTAAGAACGTTCAATTCAAAGTTTGATGTCGGTTACACTCAAAATTCCAAAAATGTCTTAAAATATTTCAAAAACATAAAGTGGCACCTTGGAAATTTCCTTTGTCTCACAGAAAATCTCCGACAGTTCAAAATTATGAAAGTTAACTTTAAAAATGATCAAAAAAATTTCTGTTGCAAATCTTTTTTGATTGCAAACTGTCTTCAATTCATCTGTCCTAATGCAATCTCAACGAAAAAATTATCTATTATCAGAAATGGACAATTTCACTTAAAATTTCTTCTCTTCGGACTTTTCACTTTCGTAATTCCGAGATATTCGTTCGCGGAATTAAGTACCGACTTTCAGATTCTGAAGGTAATTGGTGTGCTCCGGGTAACGAGAGTAACAATTAATTTAATAAAATGTTCCGGCCAGTTTCACTTTTAAAAGCACTAATGCACATAATCGTTGGCTGCGCGTTGCTTCGCATGATGAATTGCGCCCGAATTGACAGAAAAAATTAAAATTCAGAAAAGTCCGGGAAGGTTAATAAGGGCAGTTAAGCGAAGCCCCTAACCTTTCACGAGTCGATAATGGAGTGCTGTGGGTAGTTAAGAGAATCGCCGAAAAGTTACCTGTCAGAGTCGATGGTGTGGAGTACCGCAGATTTACTCCTACGCCGATCAAACTCGATGAAGACGAGGTGGATCCAGATTTGGAAATAAGCACTGTTACGTTCTTATTTTATTGTTCTTCATCTCAGTTTATGCCCTTTTTTGATCCTCTTGGTGCAGTTGATTGTTGATGAAAGGTTGCTCGTCTTCTTGCCTTAGCTCACTGAGTTTGGCTGCGGTGCTTTCGACCTGCACTTCTTTTGGGTGTGTTTACGCTCGGTGAAATAAGCACCGTTACGTTCTCATGTTATTGTTCTTTATCAGTTTATGGCCTTTTTTTGATCCTCTTGGTGCAGTTGATTGTTGATGAAAGGTTGCTCGTCTTCTTGCCTTAGCTCACCGAGTTTGGCTGCGGTGCTTTCGACCTGCACTTCGTTTGGGTGTGTTTACGCTAGGTGAAATAAGCACTGTTACCTTCTTATGTTACTGTTCTTTATCGGTTTATGCCTTTTTTTGATCCTCTTGGTGCAGTTGATTGTTGATGGAAGGTTGCTCATCTTCTTGCCTTAGCTCACCGAGTTTGGCTGCCGTGCTTTCGACCTGCACTTCTTTTGGGTGTGTTTACGCTCGGTGTTTCTTCCCTGTCGTGTTCTCTACGGAATTCGCTGCTGTTACATCCTGTTTACTAGTTAACCTTCTCTGTTTTCCCGTTGAGGTTATGTCTCGTTGTAACAGGCGGCTCATGTCCCGTTTTGTTCGCCTAGCTGTCGGCGCTGCTCGTCGTGCGTTCGGAGATTTATTTTCCGCACCCGAATTCTTCGTTGTTTCATTCCTTCTGGAAAAGTTTGTTTTCATTCGGAGGTTAGGGGGCGTGGCGATGCTATCTGATGTTGGCGTGAATGTCGCAGGACTACCAACTCCTGAGCTGATAATTCCCCGGGGGACATTTCCGTTTTTATAGCTTAATTTTGAATTTAATGAAAATCTTTCGTCTTTTAATTAATTCTTTGAAATGTTTTCTTGATTTTTAATTTTCTTTCTTCTTGCTTGGGTTGAATAGATTCGAAGTTTGTTGTATGGTCAAGTTTGGAGGTGACCTTGACAACTTTTTTAAAATGTTTTTCGAATTCTGTTTTACATTTTTTCTTTTTTGCTTCCGTTTAATAAAATCGAGTGTAGTTGTTGGATCTAAATTGGTTGACCTTGACATTCGCTTCTGTTTTTGTTTTTACATTTTTTACTTTAAAATGTTTGCATTTTTAATGTTTTACTTGAATTGAATACAGTTAGGGTCATCTGAGTTGACCTTGAAATTTGTTGAGCTTGATTTTTTACTTTTAATTTTTTTCTCTTGATTTAGGTTAGCTCAGGTTGGATTCAGTTGGATTGGGTCGACGTTGAATTTTTTTTTAATTAAAAAAAAAAATTATTTTTATTTTTTATTGTTTTTTATTTTTAATTTTTTGTCTAGGTTAAATAGAGTTGTTTCTGGATCGAGTTTGGTTGACCTTGACACTCGCTTTTGTTTTTTTTTTACATTTTTTACTTTAAAATGTTTGCATTTTTAATGTTTTGCTTCAATTGAATACAACAGTTGGGTTCAGCCGAGTTGACCTTGAAATTTGTAGAGTTTGATTTTTTACTTTTATTTTTTTTTTCTTGATTTAGGTTAGCGTAGGCTGGATTCAGTTGGTTTGGGTGGACGTTGAAACTTGTTTTTTTTTTTTTTAGTTTTTTGTCTACGTTATTTATTTTTTTTATTAATAAATAAAACAACGACATTCTACGATCGCTTTTTGACAAAAGAAAATGATTTGCAACAAAATTTTGCAACAATTTTTTTATTTTTTATTGTTTTTTATTTTTAATTTTTCTCCTTGGGTTAACTAGAGTTGAGTTCTGTTATCGAATCGAATCGAATTTGATTGACCTTGAGATTGTTCGAGCTGCCCGTTTATCGTTTTTCAATTGAGAAATTTTGGCGCCCCTCTTGCATCGGCGTCCTCATGCTTTACTCACCGCCATCCGCCGGCCCTGATCAGAAGTTACTTGATTACGCAAGCGATTATAAAATCCAGTGAGTGGGAAATTAAAGCACTTTGATTTCCAAAGAAAATACAGGGTGGACCGAAACAAAAAGTAATTGTTAACGAATTTTTCAACCGTAACAAAACGATGTAGATTTTTCGTTCATTGTAACGTTACCACTTCGGGCTTCGGAAGTAATAGCAGTCGAATAATTTAAAAAACAACTTTAATAAAACACAATCATTTGGACAACAAAATACACTACAACGCGCCCTCTCTGGAATACTCCGTGCGGATGGCGTGCCTTCCAAAAAACTGCACCTCCCTTGCATTCCGCAATAAACGGAAGACGCCGGCGCTAGCACGTCTGCCCGCATCATATAGGCACTCGGCACCCCAGCCCGCGACATATAGGCACTCGGCACCCCAGCCCGCGGCTTATCAAACTAATTCGGTTAAAATAAAACACAATCGTTTACAGAACAAAATGCACTACAACATGCCCTCTGTGGAATACTTTGTGCGGATGACGTGCCTTCTAGAAATCTGACATTCCGCAATAGACGGACGGCGCCGGCGCTAGCACGTCTGTCCGTAACACATCGGCACTCGGCACCTCAGTCCGCGGCTTCTGCTTGTAAAAATAATTTGGTTTCAGCACCAACTTTCATTAACATTATTTATTTAACCACGGGGAAGAAATTCATTATTTCGCTTGGGCGAATTTTCAGTCCTTTCTTTTTTTACTGCTATTAAAAATTCTATTTTTTTTCTTTTAAATTTTTGTAACAAGTTGAGTTCGTAGAGCGTGAGCACGATGCAAAAGTAGATCGGCGGATTTTCCCACTTTTTTTTTAGGGTTAGGTCGGTTCTCCGACACATTTGCATCATACCTGTTCATCATTTTTCCGGAGAGCTTGCCGTGAACCGCGACGGTGAAAGTCCCCGGAATAATTGTCCTACGCAAGTTTAAAGTAAGCCGGGAGTTCGAGTATAAAATTAACAACGCGCCTTTTTTTTATTTAATCGGCCGACCCACGCACCGTCTTTAGAGTTCGCTCGCCGATTTAATTACCGGCGACTAATTTAATTTCTGCCTGCGAAATAATTTTCATCGTTTATGTATTAAGCGTTGCGCAAGTACCGTAAGTGTCTGCGCCCGGCTTCGTTTCGAATTCCTCCGAAGCAAGCGATCAAGAAAAGTTAAATGCAGGGAAATCGAAAAAATAAAATAATGAAATATTCAAGTGAAAAATAATTGTTTGACGTGCTTGCGTTAATTACTTAGACGTACGTCCGTATGTGTGGGTCTCCCTAATTATCTTGTCAAAATTAGATGCCGTCAACCAACCCCCCCCAATGTAATCGCTAAGTACGCCTGAGCTTTATTACTACCCTCCGCTTGGAACGACGGCCTTAGGCGACCCAGCGACACACCTCTCCGGTTTCTTATTTCGTTTCGCCGTTCCAGTCCCGTTTATTACGGCCCCGCTAATTCCGAGCGGGGAGGGAGGGGGAGGGAGGGCGGGAGACCCGGGACGCAGGGCTTGAGTCATCAAAAGAAAGTGCTGAATTTAATTTGCTCACCTGCCCCTTTGGATACGCGAGATATTTAATTAAAGCGTCGTCCTGCAGATCCGTTTTAAAAGAACTGATGTAATTACGACAGGAACTTTGGCGGCGCCCCCTTGCGTTGCACTCACTTACCTACCTGCCTGCATCCGGAAAAGACCGCCGAGAATAGATAAGGCACGACGTGGGAAAAAGATTTTCTTTAAAAAAAAAAAAAATTCTGAGGTTTGTAGTTGTAATTAGGGGTGGTCCTCTCCCTCACGCTCCGAAACTCGGCGCGGGCGCGCGGGCGCGGTGGTGCGGTGCGGGCGGTGGCGCGGAGCGCGTTTTTCTGCGTCCCGCTTTTCAAAGCCCCGCTGCAATATAAGATCCGAGATAGCGAGGGACGTTTCAAAGAATCGGCAAAAAAGAGGTAGAAAACTATGAAGCGGGGAAAAATGAAGTTCGCCCGGTCGGCGGCGGCTCCCGTTCCGCCGCCGCCGCCGCTCCGTGCCGTTGTCGTTGCCTGCTGCTGTGGCAACGAACAAGCGGCGACAAAAACACGGTTGGTCGTGCCCGAGGCTCCGAGGGAGCGACAAAAAAGAAAAACGCTGTGTAATGCGTTCGCAGGATATCGACGTAATGGAGAATTTCTGAGTCCGTCGTAACAGAATCAAAGCGGAGCGCGCTTTATGTCGAATCCAATAAGAGTTTAATGCGCAAACAGCGGGGCCGGTGGTGGTGGTTTTGTTCCGTAGGTGTCCCTTATGCCAATACAGCAAATGCATCAACAGTCTTCCTTCCTTTTCACATCATTCTTGACTACAGCGTACACGAAGACCATACGCACCATAAAAATCTAATTAGACACTTAGTTTGAAAACCCCCTTTCCACAATGCACCTAGTTATTAGAAGCTTTTTCTAATACCTACAAAGTCAAATCTGTTGAAAACTTAAACGGAAAAGCAAGTTGCTCACTTGTGCGTTCAACTAGGGGTCAGACAATAACACAACACAATTTTCAACAATGACTCCCTCACTCGATTGAATCATGAATTCTCATAAAGACTAACGCGCCTCCACAAAGGCCAAATAGCGTGTAACAACCATCAAACTATGCCAGTTAATTTCATTTTCGGGATTGTCTAAGCACCATCGCTTCTTCTCTCTCAGTCAAACTGGTCTCGACATCGCGTGAAGATGTGTTTTAAACTCCAGGAGATTTCCGTTCACTCGTGCGTTCAGCGCAGGGATAAACAATAACACAACACGATCCTCAACAATCATCAATTGAATTATTAATTCTCGTAAAAACTAAGGCCCCAGCAAAGTCCAAATGGCGTGTAACAACTATCAAAGTATGTTAGTTAATTACATTTTCTGAATTGTCTAAATTCCATCGCTTCTTCTCTCAGCAGAGGTGGTCTCGACAGCGCGCGAACGTATGTTTTGATCTCCAGATATGAGATTCTGTCCACCCGTGCGTTCAGCGCAGGGAACAGACAATAACACAACACAATTTTCAACAATGCCTCCCTCACTCAATTGAATCATGAATTCTCATAAAGACTAAGGCCTCCACAAAGGCCAAATAGCGTGTATCAACCATCAAACTATGCCAGTTAATTTCATTTTCGGGATTGTCTAAGCACCATCGCTTCTTCTCTCTCAGCCAAACTGGTCTCGACATCGCGTGAAGGTGTGTTTTAAACTCCAGGAGATTTCCGTTCACTCGTGCGTTCAGCGCAGGGATAAACAATAACACAACACAATCCTCGACAATCATCAATTGAATTTTTAATTCTCATAAAAACTAAGGCCCCAGCAAAGGCCAAACGGTGTGGAACAACCATCAAACTATGTCGGTTAATTACATTTTCTGGATTGTCTAAATTCCATCGCTTCTTCTCTCAACAGAGGTGGTCTCGACAGCGCGCGAACGTATGTTTTGATCTCCAGATATGAGATTCTGTCTACCCGTGCGTTCAGCGTAGGGAATAGACAATAACACAACACAATTTTCAACATTGCCTGACTCAGTTGAATTGTGAATTGTCATAAAGACTAACGCCTCCACAAAGGCCAAACAGCGTGTAACAACCATCAAACTATGTCAGTTAATTTCATTTTCGGGATTGTCTAAGCACCATCGCTTCTTCTCTCTCAGCCAAACTGGTCTCGACATCGCGTGAAGGTGTGTTTTAAACTCCAGGAGATTTCCGTTCACTCGTGCGTTCAGCGCAGGGATAAACAATAACACAACACGATCCTCGACAATCATCAATTGAATTTTTAATTCTCATAAAAACTAAGGCCCCAGCAAAGGCCAAACGGTGTGGAACAACCATCAAACTATGTCGGTTAATTACATTTTCTGGATTGTCTAAATTCCATTGCTTCTTCTCTCAACAGAGGTGGTCTCGACAGCGCGCGAACGTATGTTTTGATCTCCAGATATGAGATTCTGTCTACCCGTGCGTTCAGCGCAGGGAATAGACAATAACACAACACAATTTTCAACAATGCCTCCCTCACTCGATTGAATCATGAATTCTCATAAAGACTAACGCGCCTCCACAAAGGCCAAATAGCGTGTAACAACCATCAAACTATGCCAGTTAATTTCATTTTCGGGATTGTCTAAGCACCATCGCTTCTTCTCTCTCAGCCAAACTGGTCTCGACATCGCGTGAAGGTGTGTTTTAAACTCCAGGAGATTTCCGTTCACTCGTGCGTTCAGCGCAGGGATAAACAATAACACAACACGATCCTCGACAATCATCAATTGAATTATTAATTCTCATAAAAACTAAGGCCCCAGCAAAGGCCAAATGACGTGTAACAACCATCAAACTATGTTAGTTAATTACATTTTCTGAATTGTCTAAATTCCATCGCTTCTTCTCTCTCACCCGAGGTGGTCTCAACAGCGCGCGAACGTATGGTTTGATCTCCAGATATGAGATTCTGCCTACTCATGCGTTCAGCGCAGGGAATAGACAATAACACAACACAATTTTCAACAATGCCTCCCTCACTCGATTGAATCATGAATTCTCATAAAGACTACCGCCTCCACAAAGGCCAAACAGCGTGTAACAACCATCAAACTGTGTCAGTTAATTTCATATTCGGGATCGTCTAAGTTCCATCACTTCTTCTCTCTCAGCCAAGGTGGTTTCGACAGTGCGTGAAGGTATGTTTTGATCTCCAGATATGAGGTTCTGCCCACCTGTGCGTTCAGCGTAGGAGACAGACAATAACACAACACAAATTTCAACAATGTCTCACTCACTCAATTGAATCTTGAATTCTCATAAAGACTAGGGCCCCGGCAAAGGCCAAATAGCGTTTGATACCTATCAAACTAAGTCGTTTAATTTTATTTTCGGGATTGCCTAAATTCCATCGCATTTTCTCTCTCGGCCAAGGTGGTCTCAATAGCTAACGAAGGTTCCAGATATGAGATTATGTTTTATTATTACGTTTTTTTTACGCCCACTCGTGCGTTCAGCGTAGGGAACAGACAATGACACAACACAATTTTCAACAATGCCTCACTCAGTTGAATTATGAATTCTCATAAATAGTAAGGCCCCGGCAAAGCCCAAACAGCACGTAACAACCATCAAAAAATAAATAAATTTTAACTTGGCAGCAAATACGTTAATTACGCGATTAATCAGGTCTGATCGTGTGATCTGAAATGGCGAAACAGAACTTGTAAACCAAACGGCGAAATTAAGTGGGCACTGAAAATCATGCCCCGAAACGTGCCGAGGTTGTTCAGAAGTAAATAAATCATGAAGCAAGTCAAAAGTATACTTGACGAGTTAGGTCCTGTCACCATCCGGAGTCAGTCAAGTCGTGGCGAACAGATGTCGCAGTACGTCAGAGGAATGAAGAGCATGCAGCCACCTTATTACATTTACGTTAACTCCTGGTCGCTTACCGATGATTGGCAGGTGGTAAGTTGCGCTGAGGAGTCAATCAATCGTCCCGAGCTAGTCTCTGAAGGAGGAGCGGGATGGATCGAAACTGATCCGGGCGCCAAGGAGTAACTTCCAGCTGATATGAGCGGTGGAACCGATTGCTACTCCCATGAGATCCACTAAGTCAGAAACGGCCTTCTACCAGCAAAATGGCGAGCCTATCCGAATACAGGAGGCGATGAACGTGCCCGCCTAAGGCCAATGAAAGCCTTGATTTCAAACGGCGTCACTTCCACGACGCAATGTTATCACCTTACTAAATCAAGCACATACCACACGTGGTTGCCGAAATGTAACTGTGAATTAACTCATAAAAATCGGTGTGAAGACGGGTTCTACCTTGGTAATAAGTCCGCTCCATGATAATGAGTAGGGCTACGGTAATAGACCCAACTTGATCAAATAAGACAATCAGGTCAATAAAAAATATTCCAGCGGAAAAGTCCAGTAAGGAAGAAAGTCCAGCTCAGAAGAGGAGAACGCGGTTCTAAATGAGAGGGAGAAAAATAACGTAAATAAATTAAATTTAAGAGTTAAAATATACCTGCTCTCTTAAGCGGATGACCTTTCGATCCGGATCGCAATCCTAGTTTCACCTCTCAAAAGACGACGAGTTGATTAAATTCTAGCCAAACTGTGTAAATCTTAAGATTTTAGCACAAATTCAATGTAACGGTATACGCTCCATGTTACTCGTACGACGCACCATGTTAATCGTACGATGTCTAAAGTGATAATGCTTCGCACGCAGTATTGCCACCAAACGAAAATGGTTTCTCCTTTTTGGTCGACGATAAAACTCCTGCGTTTTCCTACGCGTTTTGTTTATGCCAAGTTCTGACCACCAAAAGCATTTTACTCGTGTTGTAATATGCCAAAATACGTTGTTTTTTTCAAATACATAAAATTTTTCAATAAAAAGAAACTCGCAACTGACGAACTTAATAATTAATATACAGAGAGAAAAAATCAAACGTTTAAACCAAGAATCACTAAATACGCTCGTCTTCAAAGCCGTTTAGGACACCGTTTGCATTCGTTCGAGTGGAAAATATAAATTAGTCATAACTATAACAAGTGTACGGAAAGTTTTCCCATCTGGTGTGTTGCTTTAATTTTTTGGCATGCGATTTATTACGTATTTGAACATTACGGTAACACACACTACATGGGAAAACTATTTTACACTTGCTGTACGCTTAAATAGACAAATTAAGAGAACAGCTGTCTACAACGTTATACCACAGAAAAAAAAACACAGATTTAAAGTGGTCCAGAGACCAAAGTGTCAATGATATTGACGATTTCGATTAAAGTGCAACTAATGGAGAACGAGGCAGATTTAATCAACAAGTTTAATTTACAGTGTAGTATTTCACACTGACACTACTGAGAAATCTCTACATTTTAAGCAAGATGGGTTTGTCTTTCCCTGCGGTTGGTCACTGAATCAAAGCATCTACAATTCGAGAGAAATCCCTACTACAAGTTGTAACACTGTTGGTACGGAAACGCACCATGTGTTACTCGTACGATGTCTAAAGTCGTGCGGTACACGCGTAATGTTACTCGTACGATGTCTAAAGCCGTGCGGTCCACGCGCAATGTTACCCGTACGAAGTCTAAAGCGATAATGGCTTCGTTCGGTACACGCACAAATGTTACTCGTACGATGTCTAAAGTCGTGCGGTACACGCGCAATGTTACCCATACGAAGTCTAAAGCGATAATGGCTTCGTTCGGTACACGCAAAAATGTTACTCGTACGATGTCTAAAGCGATAATGGCTTTTCGTGTACGGAATCTTCCGACGACGAAGGCCACGTTCGCCTTTGAGCCTCCGGCCACGTCTGCGAAAGCGCTGTTGCCAAAGCCGACAAATTTAAATCGTAACATCAGTTTTTATCGATATTTAAAAGCATTTTATGTCGTCTTTCAAAACGAGCTTGCATTTTATGATACTCGTGCAATTTATTTTGTTTGTTTTTTCTTCTTCTTAATTACGCATTGTTTATGAACGTGAGATTTTCACAAACGCATTTTGAACAAGTTATAAAATGAAGCCCGCGAATGCGATTTTTTTTTTATAAATAGAAATAATGGACTGATAATTCCAGTGACATGTTCCTACATGCGCCACATAAATCGAGTTCGTGTAATTTTTACAAGAACAGCGTGTAGGGGAAATTTATTACGCATTGTTATTTTTTTTTTAACGGCGTTTACTACACACACGCACATCATATAATACAAACGCCCGGACTCCTACACAGGAACGTTTAGCAAGGCCCCGCCTCTACCAAATTAGCCGTACCGGTGGTGAGATTTATTTATTCTTATTATTCCGTTGGCTCAGTTTTAATTTCATTTCATTTTACATTTCAGTACTATTTTTTTTTTTTGTCAAGTTAAGTTAGTTTGAATTATTATAAATTATGTATGGTGAAGAGGGAAGGAACACGGTGTTATTATTTTTTTTTCTTCGTAAAATGTACACCTGGTATAATAGAGCTTTTACCTAAAGCTTTATCAAGGTAAAACCATAGTAACCCCACGCTAGAGGGAGCTATTTTTCCTTTGTGCGCGCCGTACCTCGGAAAGGTCGAATCCGTTCCCCAACTCTCGTTGCACCACCGAGATCTCCTGCCCGCCCACCGGGGTTTTACTCACTCCACTCTGGTTTTATACCCCTGGTTACCCTCAGCTGAATACCCCGACAGCCGGAGTTCTGCCGAATCATCCTCAACCCCTGCAGACCTCCGGAATATGCCGCCCCACACCCACCCACACTGATGCTACTGCTCGATCCTCGTGTCCGTAGTTCGGCACAGCATTTTTAAAGGGTGGTTTCACGTTTTTTTTTCCTTCCTTGCGCTTCTCTCCGTTTTGTTTTTTTTTAATTTTTTTTTAATACGGAGTACGTATAAACAACTTCCTTTCTCTCTGAAGTCTGCAGCGACGCCGCCGCCGCCCGGATTTCAGAAATAATGCATTATATTCGTCTGCGCGCAGTTTTTACTTTGGTTTTTCTAACAGGGCCGGGCACATCGAATATCATTCCACGAAAGACCTTCCTCACTCGCCAAATACATTAGACAACGACGGTCTTTTATTTTCGAGATCTAAACTTTTTACTTCTAGATTCCATCTATTCTTCAACTGAGTTTCCACTTTAAAGAGATTTCCACTTTAAAAAGAGACGAGGGATGTAAAAATTTGTTTACTTGTAGCTTATTGGAGGGCTTCTTTTCCTTGCTTACTGGATTAGGGTGGCGTTTACTTACGGCCTCGATTCACTGTGGCAGACTGAAAATCTCTTGTTTTGAAGCAGCATCTTTCGCGGAAAGAATTGGCAACTCTTCAACGGAAGAAACCGAATGAAGCCCCCCTACCCATGGTGGAGCTGTTCCTTCAGATTCTAAAGCTTAAAGCAACTGGAGAACTTCTTGAAGACCATGAGTGAAATTAAAGCTGCATGTCAAGTTTCTTGGCTTAATTTTAATAGGCCGATCAATTGGGGAAGAATGGATAAAGCAAACTTTCCAAGACGGACCTTGGGGCTTGTCAAAAAGAGGAAGAAAATCAAGACATCTCTAAAAGAGCGTTGCGGCTTTAACTCTGATTAGCTGAGGAGAAGATGGAATGGCACTTGGGCTTGCCCAAAACAGACCACATCTGAAGAAGAGAGTCGAAACATCTTTTGACAGACAGAAGAAGAGTGATGGGGGCGATGCAACCTCATTGGTCTTCTGATTTAGACTTTTTCTCCGAATGCACCAGCCTCTTCTCCTCGACCCCTCTCTTCTTCGAGTCGGTCTCATTTAGCCTTCAAAGTCTCAAAGTTTTTTGCTGAGGAGATCTTCCTTTTCTTGCGTGTCGCCAGGTTTTTGTTGAGGAGATTATTCAGCCTTCAAGGTCTCTTGTTTCTTCTTCTTCTTGCGTATCACCAGTTTTTGCTGAGGAGAGCCTTCAAAGTCTCTTATCATCTTGCGGGCTGCCAAGCTTTTGCGCTGAGGAGATCTTTCAACGTCTCTGCTTTATCTCTGGAGGACCTCTTTAGGAAGTTCAAGTTGTTCCAACCGTCCCAGTTTTTGACTTTTTTCAACACCTTCTTCCATCATCATCGAACTGGAACGAATAAAAACGGACGTCTCACAAGTTCCAACGGCCCTTGGGGCGCAGACTTCAGGTGCATTTAATGTCGTAAGGACTCGTCGTTAGATTAAAAGCAGATAAGCCATGGATGGATAGACCATGAATGGCAGATAAGTCATGGATGGATAGACCATGAATGGCAGATAAGTCATGGATGGATAGACCATGAATGGCAGATAAGTCATGGATGGATAGACCATGAATGGCAGATAAGTCATGGATGGATAGACTATGACAGATAGACCGCGAACGAATGGAAGAGAAGTCTATGGGATGGAAGGATAAAATCTCCTGCGCCCTCAACCAATTCAGGGAATGGAAAAAAGCGAGTCCTGGTCTTTTAAGAAACGCTCGATCGGTAACTATTTCTTCCACGGGAAAGAAGAAGAGATCCTTTCGTTTTAAAGCGATCGCAAAATGAAAAGGTAACTGGCCTTCAAGAATTTAAGCGGATTAAGGGAACCTGTTAAAGATCTCAACATCCACATAGAACATACATACGGAAAGGCCAAAGAAGAACCCCAACCAAACGCTTGGAGGCGGCCTTTTTTCCGGCAGAAAAGTGTTAAAAATTTTGTAAAAAAGAAATAAGCTAATCGGCTTTTGAAAAGCACTTGGCTTCAGGTGGCCCTAGAAAGCGACACTTCCCAGGACGTGTCAGAAATTGGAAGCTTGATTTTGGCTGGAGATTCTAGAAGGGGGCAGGTGGAACAAGCAGAAGAATTTCGGGCAGGAGAAGTCCAAAACAAGGATCCAGCGCCTTCTCGAAAGTGCGTTTGGGATGCAATAAATCGGCAATAAACCGAAAGGCCGAAAGTGATTCCTAATGATGCATGGTGGCAGGTTTCCTCTTTGGCTTTTTAAAGGACTTTAACTCTAAATGACCCTAAGTCTGATTGTGGCTGAAGGTTTCTGAAAAGACCTGGAGCAGTCGGGCAAAAAAGGCCCTCTCAGTTCCCTTCTGGAAGGTGGAATTGGGATGCTCTAAATCTACTGCAGATCGAAAGGCCGAAAGAGATTCCTAATGGTGCATGGCGGGAGGTTTTCTCTTTGGCTTTTGAAAAAAACCGCAACTCCCGATTGCCCTAAGTTTGATTGCGGCTGAAGATTTCTGAAAAGACCTGGAGCAGTCGTGCAAAAAAAGGCCCATTCACTTCCCTTCTCGAAGGTGGAATTGGGATGTAATAAATCGACTATAAACCGAAAGGCCGAAAGAGATTCCTAATGATGCATGGTGGCAGGTTTCCTCTTTGACTTTTTAAAGGACTTTAACTCCAAATGACCCTAAGTCTGATTGTGGCTGAAGATTTCTGAAAAGACCCGGAACAGTCGGGCAAAAAAGGCCCTTTCAGTTCCCTTCTCGAAGGTGGAATTGGGATGCTGTAAATCTACTGTAAATCGAAAGGCCGAAAGAGATTCCTAGTGGTGCATGGTGGGAGGTTTTCTCTTTGGCTTTTGAAAAAAACCGCAACTCCCGATTGCCCTAGGTTTGATTGTGGTTGAAAATTTCTAATAAGACCTGAAACAGTCGGGCAAAGATCCATTCGGTTCTCTTCTGGATGGTGGGATTGGGATGATGCACTAAATCGATTGCAAATGGAAAGACCGAAGGAGACGTATTGTTGCTGGTTCCCTCTTAAGGCAGAGAAGCCAAATTTTGTGAAAACGAGCAATTTGATTGAACATAAGGCTTTTGAAAGGGTCTGAATCTCTTGGTGGTCTTAGGTTTGATTATGGCAGAAGACTCCTAAAAAGACCTGATGAAGCAAATAGAAGAATTTAGGCAACAGAACTTGGGCAAAGGTCCATTCCGTTCTCGAAGGTGGGATTAGAATGCACTAAGTCGGTTGTAAATGGGTTTGATTCCTAACGCATGGTGACAGGAGCCCCCTTTCACGCAGAGAAGTCAAATTCTTTTAAAAGAAACAACTTAGTAGAACAGAAGACTTCTAAAAGGACCTTCCCAGCTTTAATTGTGACTGAAGAATCGTAGTAAGATCCGATGATGTAAACAGAAGAATTTTAGGCAGGAGCAATTGGGCAAAAATCCGTTCTTTTCTCTTCTCTTCTCAAAGGAGAAATTGGGATGCAACTGTAAATGGAAAGACCGAATGAGTTTGACTCCTAACGCATGGTGACAGGAATCCTCTTAAGGCAAAGAAGCCAAATTATGTGAAAAGAAACACTTCTGAAAGACCTTGCCTCCTGGTGGTCCTGGGGTTTGATTGTGGCTGAAGATTCCTAAGATGACCTGAGGAAGGAATTTTAGGCAGAAGCAGTCGGACCTTTAAAAGTCCATTCTGTTCTCTTCCCGAAGTTGGGATTGGGATGCACTAAATCGACTGTAAATGGAAAGGCCAAGAAGATTGATTCCTAACCCACATTGACGACAGGTTTCCTCTTCAGGCAAAGAAGCCAAATTCTGTGAAAAGAAACAATTTTGTAGAATAGAAGACCTTGCCTCTTGGTGGCCCTAGATTCGGTTGCGGCTGAAGATTGCTAAAAAGACCTGATGAAGCAAACAGAAGAATTTTAGGAAAGAGAGGATCACCCAGCCTGTTTTCCCCATTATTTGGTTTCCGAAGACGAAATTGGGATGCGTTGAATCGGCCATTAATGGAAAGTCCTGAAGGATATGTTGTAAAGGTTATGACAACTGGGCTTCAGCTGTTGACTTTATTTATTTATTTTTTTTTAATTGGCAAGTGATAATTTGGGGCTTTGAAATTCATTATTTGGTTTCCAAAGGCAAAATTGGTATGCGTTGAATCGACCATAAATGGAAAGTCCTGAAGGATGCGTTGTAAAGGTTAAGACAACTCGCCTTCAGCTGCTGACCTTGTTTTTTTTTTCGCTTTGAGGGGCAAGTGATTAGTATTTTGGGGCTTCGAACTTCATGGCAGACAAGTCGACCAAAACGAGGAAAGGATTGTGGCGGCGAAGTTATGGCTTTTTTGTAGTAGAAGTTGCAGGAATTCGTTTGGAAAAATAAAAAAAAGATTTGGACTGTTTAGTGAGGACCAATTTGTTTTTTTTTTTTTTCAGGACTGGCCAAAACACTCACCCAGTCACCAGGCCGTGATCAAATTCAACATTCTATACGACCTTAATTATTTTCAGGCAAATTTGGAGTACCTGAAGGCTCTGTCCTATCACCCTTATTATTTCTTGATAACATCAACGCATTTTTTTTGTAAAAATTGTGGGAATTCGTTTGAAAAAACATAGACTTGGACTGTTTAGTGAAGACAGGACTGGTAAAAACACTCACTCAGTCACCAGGCCGTCCGCGCACCTTAAAAGCCAACGTTCTACGCGATCTTCATTATTTTCAGCCGAATTTGAATGGAGTACCTGAAGGCTCTGCCCTGTGACCCTTATTATTTCTTCGTCATACCCATCAATGATTTAACTGCTCTTACATGTTTTAATAACGGATGTGCGCTGTGTGATGCCCGTATTATGTACAAATAAATAATTCGACTCCTCTTGTTGCAGAACTCAAATGGAGAACCCGTGTACAGGAAGGTCGCGGTGGTCGAAAACTTCTTCGATATTATCTACAATGTCCACGTCGAATTGGAGGGGCGTCCGGGAAAGCACGCCGGCCAGAAGCGGACGTATCGGACGGTAAGAATAAGAAGTGCCTCGTTATTTCTTACCTAGCTCAGCAACTACCGAACGAACGGACGGACGAAGAGCGGTTTCGATAATCAGGAGGAGTTCGTGTGTTATGTATGAGCGAGCGGGCGAGCGCTCTCGCCCGCGGTACCATATTCTACACAGGACGAATTTTTTTTGTTTTTTTTTTTAGTTCAGGGCACACACATCGACTTCTATTGGAATGCTCTATTAAACTCAAGGTCAAAATAATATACTCTATCATTTGGAAGCCTTTTTGTAATATTCGAATTGTATACTCAAGGTCAAAATAATATACTCTATCATTTGGAAGCCTTTTTGTAATATTCGAATTGTATACTCAAGGTCAAAATAATATACTCTACCATTTAAGAGCCCTTTTGTAACAATCGAATTATTTCAATTTGTATATTTTAATGTTAGAGTAAAGCGTCTCGCTCTTTTTGGCTACGGTCCGACTAGTGTATGTATAAAACCGGGCTGTGATTGGTTCGGTTATGTATCGATTTTTTTCGACCTCAGTCCGCGTGTCGAAACTCATTTAAGGGCTTTTAAAAACTTTGTAGCTTCCCATCGGACTCTGATTGGCTCGGTTATGGATCGATTTCGTTTCGACCTCCGTACGTGTATCGAGGAGATGGCTTTTAAAACTGTCTAGCTCCAAATTGGACTCTGATTGGCTCGGTTATGGATTGATTCCTTTTCGATCTCAGTCCGTGTATGAAGTAAACTCATTTAATGGCTTTTGAAACTGTGTAGCTTCAAACTGAAATCTAATAGGCTCGGTTATGGATGGATTTCTTTTCGACTTCAGTCCGTGCGTCGAGGAAACCAATTTGACGGCTTTTAAAAAGTTTGTAGCTTCACATCGAACTCTGATTGGCTCGGTTATGGATCGATTTCGTTTCGACTTCCGTACGTGTATCGAGGAGATGCCTTTTAAAACTGTTTAGCTCCAAATTGGACTCTGATTGGCTCGGTTATGGATTGATTCCTTTTCGATCTCAGTCCGTGTATGAAGCAAACTCATTTAATCGGTTTTAAAACTGTTTAGCTTCAAACTGAAATCTGATTGGCTCGGTTATGGATGGATTTCTTTTCGACTTCAGTCCGTGCGTCGAGGAAACTCATTTGACGGCTTTTAAAAATTTTGTAGCTTCGCATCGGACTCTGATTGGCTCGGTTATGGATTGATTTCTTTTCGACTTCCGTACGTGTATCGAGGAGATGGCTTTTAAAACTGTCTAGTTTCACACTGGACTCTGATTGGCTCGGTTATGGATTGATTCCTTTTCGATCTCAGTCCTTGCATCAGGCCAAACTTATTTAATGATTAATAAAGAATTGGGGCTTCAAACTGGAGTCTGATTGGCTCGATTATGGATTGATTTCTTTTCGACCTCAGTCCGTGTATCATGCAGAACTCGTTTAGCGGCTTTTAAAACCGTGCAGCTTCAAACTGGAGTGTGTTTGAGTTGATTGCGGATTGATTTCTTTTCGACCTCAGTCCGTTCATCAGGCCCAACGCATTTAATGATTAAAAAAAAAATTGGGGCTTCAAATTGGAGTCTGATTAGCTCGATTATGGATTGATTTCTTTTCGACCTCAGTCCGTGCATCATGCAGAACTAGTTTAGGGGCTCTTAAAACCGTGCAGCTTCAAACTGGACTCCGATTGGCTCGGTTATGGATTGATTTCTTTTCGATCTCAGTCCGTGCATAAGGCCCAACTCATTTATTGATTAAAAAAAAAAATTGGGGCTTCAAACTGGAGTTTGATTGGCTCGATTGATTTCTTTTCGATCTCTGTCCTGGCATCAGGCCAAACTCATTTAATGATTAAAAAAAATTGGGTCTTCAAACTGGAGTTTGATTAGCTCGATTATGGATTGATTTCTTTTCGACCTCAGTCCGTGTATCAAGTAGAACTCATTTAGCGGCTTCCAACACCGTGCAGCTTCAAACTGGAGTGTGATTGGCTCGGTTATGGATTGATTCCTTTTTGGTCTCAGTCCGTGCATCAGGCTAAACTCATTTAATGATTAAAAAAAAACTTGGGGCTTCAAATTGGAGTCTGATTGGCTCGATTATGGATTGATTTCTTTTCGACCTCAGTCCGTGTATCAAGCAGAACTAGTTTAGCGGCTTCTAAAACCATGCAGCTTCAAACTGGAGTGCGATTGGCTCGGTTATGGATTGATTTCTTTTCGACCTCAGTCCGTGCATCAAGCCAAACTTATTTAATGGCTTTTAAAGACTTGATAGCTTCGAACTGGACTCTGATTGGGTCGGTTATGGTTCGACTTCTTTTCGACCTCAGTCCGCGTACGAAGTAAACTCGTTTAATGGCTTTCAAACATGTGTAGATCTATTTCGACGTCGCCACGCGTCGGATCGGTTCGAGTTCGATGATACACTCAAGGAATTTATTGATTTGTGATCGCAGTGACATTGAATATTTCCGACTGACAGAAAGAAACTTCGACTCACAAACACATAAAGACGTGACACTCCGAAGTTGCTCGAAATCTTTTAAACTGTAACAGTCCTTGACGTCGTCGCGCTTCAAAGGGAAACGTGTAAGTCCTCGAAACACCAAATTGCATTAGTCGGGGGGGCGGTGGGCGGGGGAGGGGGCGCACTACTGTCGGAAACACCACCACCACCTCGTCGTCGTATGTACCCGACCATTCCGGTACATCCGTCTGGCTGTTCGTTAATGCATTAAGCCGATACGTCTGGCTGACTGGCTTGCTTGATATTCGGCGGATGTAACACCTGTTGATTGTCAATATTTGAAACGTTTGTGCAGAGAGTCGCGCCGGGTAGTATGGAAATGCGGTTATTCGGTCGTCGCGAACGTCACTTTCTACGCCGCGCTTCCGCCAATCCGAACCAGTCGTCGACTTGCAGCTTCGCAAAGAAGAAGTTTACGCGCAAGGTACATCGAGTTTCTCGAAGGATTATTAATTAAGACTACAACGATTACATTTACACATTGTTTTCGTTTCGCCCTAATCGAGGTTTCACTGTATCACATCACGACTCACCAAAATATGTTGTTTTTTTTTTAAAACGTGATCCTCAAACCAACACGGGCACACTCGAAAATTATTATAGCGTAAAGCAACAAACGCAAACGGCGAAGCCTCGTCTGCAAGAAGAAGAAGAAGACGAAGTAGAAAAAGAGTCGACCATGTCGAAGCCTGCTACGGAATCGATTGCAAAACCTCGCATTGCATCGCATTGCATCTCCTTATCAATTTCAATTTATAATCTTCGAGTTTCTTGCTTGTAAGTTGCCCCAGTTTTTATTAATAATGACTTAATAAAGTCGCTTTGAGAACTTGCAATTGCCATATGGCGCTGCTCGACGTATGGTCTACGATATGATGACTACGACGAGGATGATGATGATGCCTCTACGAGCAGCAGTACAGTTACGTTAAGAAAAATCGAACTGTTTGGTACCTTAGTCGGTTCTGACCATAATTAATTAATAAAGTCAATACAAGAAAATTCGAATGTATTTTTGGGTGCTTCTAAGTTTTTGACCGTAGATGTGGGCGTGGGGGGTGCAAGTGCAATTGCAATTTAACCCCGCTTCAAATGGGGGTGTTGACTTGGGAGGAAAATGCTCTGGCGTGGTTGCTAACGCCTTAAAAACCCCTGCACTGCGATCGCAAACCAATTACATCGTTTGATCACCGTGCGAACCGAGGTTTAAAGAGATTAGGGCGGAGCCACGCATTTTTCAAAAGCAAGTAAACGAGTTGTGCTCATCACACGGACCGAAATCGAAAAGAATCAAGCCGTAACTGAACCAATAAGAGTCCTGCTCGACGCACGGTGTATGATATGATGGCGGTGGTAATGATGATGCCCCCAGGAGCAGCAGTACAGTTACGATAATAAAAATCGAACAGTTTGATACGTCAGTCGGTTCTACACAGAATATTTGCCATAATTAATTAATAAAGTCAATACAAGAAAATTCGAATGTATTTTTGGGTGCTTCTAAGTTATTAACCGTAGATGTGGGCGTGGGGGGTGCAAGTGCAATTGCAATTTAACCCCTCTTCAAGTGGGGGTGTTGACTTGGGGCCAAAATGCTCTGGCGTGGTTGTTAACGCCTTAAAAACCCCTGCACTGCGATCGCAAACCAATTACATCGTTTGATCACCGCGCGAACCGAAGTTTAAAGAGATTAGGGCGGAGCCACGCATTTTTCAAAAGCAAGTAAACGAGTTGTGCTCATTACACGGACCGAAATTGAAAAGAACCAAGCCGTAACTGAACCAATAGGAGTCCTGCTCGACGCACGGTGTATGATACGATGGCGGTGGTAATGATGATGCCCCCAGGAGCAGCGGTACAGTTACGTTAATAAAAATCGAACAGTTTGATACGTCAGTCGGTTCAATACAGATTATTTGCCATAATTAATTAATAAAGTCAATACAAGAAAATTCGAATGTATTTTTGGGTGCTTCTAAGTTTTTAACCGTAGATGTGGGCGTGGGGGCTGCAAGTGTAATTGCAATTTAACCCCCATTCAAATGGGGGTGTTGACTTGGAGACAAAAATGCTCTGGCTTGGTTGTTAACGCCTTAAAAACCCCTGCACTGCGATCGTAAACCAATTACATCGTTTGATCACCGCGCGAACCGAAGTTTAAAAAGATTAGGGCGGAGCTACGCATTTTTCAAAAGCAAGTAAACGAGTTGTGCTCATCGCACGGACCGAAATTGAAAAGAACCAAGCCGTAACTGAACCAATAGGAGTCCTGCTCGACGCACGGTGTATGATACGATGGCGGTGGTAATGATGATGCCCCCAGGAGCAGCGGTACAGTTACGTTAATAAAAATCGAACAGTTTGATACGTCAGTCGGTTCAATACAGATTATTTGCCATAATTAATTAATAAAGTCAATACAAGAAAATTCGAATGTATTTTTGGGTGCTTCTAAGTTATTAACCGTAGATGTGGGCGTGGGGGGTGCAAGTGCAATTGCAATTTAACCCCTCTTCAAGTGGGAGTGTTGACTTGGGGCCAAAATGCTCTGGCGTGGTTGTTAACGCCTTAAAAACCCCTGCACTGCGATCGTAAACCAATTACATCGTTTGATCACCGCGCGAACCGAAGTTTAAAAAGATTAGGGCGGAGCTACGCATTTTTCAAAAGCAAGTAAACGAGTTGTGCTCATCGCACGGACCGAAATTGAAAAGAACCAAGCCGTAACTGAACCAATAGGAGTCCTGCTCGACGCACGGTGTATGATACGATGGCGGTGGTAATGATGATGCCCCCAGGAGCAGCGGTACAGTTACGTTAATAAAAATCGAAGTTTGATACGTCAGTCGGTTCAATACAGATTATTTGCCATAATTAATTAATAAAGTCAATACAAGAAAATTCGAATGTATTTTTGGGTGCTTCTAAGTTATTAACCGTAGATGTGGGCGTGGGGGGTGCAAGTGCAATTGCAATTTAACCCCTCTTCAAGTGGGAGTGTTGACTTGGGGCCAAAATGCTCTGGCGTGGTTGTTAACGCCTTAAAAACCCCTGCACTGCGATCGTAAACCAATTACATCGTTTGATCACCGCGCGAACCGAAGTTTAAAGCGATTAGGGCGGAGCTACGCATTTTTCAAAAGCAAGTAAACGAGTTGTACTCATCACACGGACCGAGATCGAAAAGAATCAAGCCGTAACTGAACCAATAAGTGTCCTGCTCGACGTACGGTGTATGATACGATGACGGTGGTAATGATGATGCCCCCAGGAGCCGTAGTACAGTTACGATAATAAAAATCGAACACTTATTGAGGAACTGACCAGCCAGTTTTCAAGGAACGCGCTCATCTTGATCTTCCATGGCCTTTACCTCTGTTTCTCTTCATTTTGAGCGTTTTTCTTCAGTTAAAGCCCTGATACCCTTGATAATCTTCGGTATCATTCTGTGTACGATCCAAACTTGCACCTGCACTGCTTTCCAGAAGGTCCCATTTACTGGTTGCCATTGCTTGCGCTTCCGCTTGCTCTTGGATCTACGGTCTCCCATTTGGAACGAATAAATCCAGACAGCACAATCGAGGAAGTATCCTGTCCCTATCATCGTCTCTGTCATCAAGAGCCGCCTTACCATCTATATCTAAATCCAAAGATGGCGACGGGCTTCTTAATTTCTGTTTCATGGCAAGCACTTTTGGGCAGTGCTGCTCCATCCATGGGAACATCTTCTTCACCGTCCAGTTGATCCTGAAGTTGGTCTCCGTCAATATTGTCAGCGGCAATATCCTCAGATGAATCCTCTTCTTCTTCTTCTTCTTCTTCTTCGAAACCTAAAAACGCATCCAAAAAATTCTTCGGATAAACCGAATCCTCTCAAGCTCTCCACGTTCTTAGCACTCGGGCCTTGAAACCTTCCGCCTTTAACGTTCCTTCCAATTTATCGTACGATGACTTCTTAAGTTGTCTACTTTCAAAGGCTTTCCTGTATGAAGACGCCTTGTTAATTTTAACGGCCGGCACAATTGTGTAAAATGTCTGACACTAAATACAAGCGAGCATTTTTTTTTTTTTGATGACAGCAGTTGCTCCATTAGAAAATGATTCTGTTATGCATACAATCGGCGACTTCTTCAGCAGCCTCACTGTGTTCCATACAAAACACCATAACTTCCCCTATGTTCTTTGCTTCTGGTGTGATAAATTACGAATCAAATTTTCAACCTTTGCAGGTTTGACAGTGTTTCTTTTGTTGATATATTCTTTCATCATCATCTACGGCTAATTCCTCAGGCATTCCGGTTGTATAATACTTCATTAATGGAGGTTTCCTTTAAACATTCTGAATTCTTTGGTCAACACCATTCTTTCTGGGAAGCCCCCGTGCACGATGCCGCCTTAAAAAAAACCTGCACTGCGATCGTAAACCAATTACGTCGTTTGATCACCGCGCGAACCGCAGTTTAAATAGATTAGGGCGGAGCCGCGCATTTTTCAGAAGCAAGCAGACGAGTTTCGTTCGTCACACGGACCGAGGCCGAAAGCCATGATTGAACCAATAACAGTCCTGCTTTTTAGTAGCACCTTTAAACATTCTGAACTCTTTGGTCAACACCATTCTTTCTGGGAATCCCCGTGCATGATTCCGCCTGAAAAAAGAACCCTGCACTGCGATCGTAAACCAATTACGTCGTTTGATCACCGCGCGAACCGCAGTTTAAATAGATTAGGGCGGAGCCAAGCATTTTTCAGAAGCAAGCAGACGAGTTTCGCTCGTCACACGGACCGAGGCCGAAAGCCATGACTGAACCAATAACAGTCCTGCTTTTTAGTAGCACCTTTAAACATTCTGAACTCTTCGGTCGACCATTATTTCTGGGAATCCCCGTGCAAGATGCCGCCTTAGAAAAAACCTGCATTGCGATCGTAAACCATTTACATCGTTTGATCACCGCGGCGCGAACCGAGGTTTAAATAGATTAGGGCGGAGCCACACATTTTTCAAAAGCAAGCAGACGAGTTTCGGTCGTCACACGGACCGAGGCCGAAAGCCATGACTGAACCAATAACAGTCCTGTTTTGTAGTAGCACCTTTAAACATTCTGAATTCTTTGGTCAACCATTCTTTCTGAGAATCCCCGTGCATGATTCCGCCTGAAAGAAAAAACCCTGCACTGCGAACGTAAACCAATTACGTCGTTTGATCACCGCGCGAACCGCAGTTTAAATAGATTAGGGCGGAGCTATACATTTTTCAGAAGGAAGTACACGAGTTTCGCTCGTCACACGGACTGAGGCCGAAAGCCATGACTGAACCAATAACAGTCCTGCTTTTTAGTAGCACCTTTAAACATTCTGAACTCTTCGGTCGACCATTATTTCTGGGAATCCCCGTGCAAGATGCCGCCTTAGAAAAAACCTGCATTGCGATCGTAAACCATTTACATCGTTTGATCACCGCGGCGCGAACCGAGGTTTAAATAGATTAGGGCGGAGCCACGCATTTTTCAGAAGCAAGTAGATAAGTTTCGCACGTCACACGGACCGAAGTCGAAAGGAAATCAAGCCATGACTAAACCAATAAGAGTCCTGTTTTGTAACAACTACTCGGTCCATAGGCGTAGTTACAAACAGCTTTACTTTAACCAAAGCAAAAGTAATTATTACTAATTAGATTAATTAGATCTTCAAGTAAGGATTGGAAATTATTGATTGAAGAGTTTTGTGTGTGTGTGGAGGGGTAGGGGGAGGGGGTGGGGACACACGCAGATAGGTATGCATTGTAAAAATAGAGAATGGTTAATAAGATAAAGTTGGGGATAAATTGTGTATTCACGACGAACTGAAGTAAAACGAGCGGCGATTTACATAACACATAAAAACGTTTATTGAAATGCCAGTCTCATGTTAGCAATTGTTGTTTTCATTCCAGATAACGGAGACATACGCGTTCCTGCCTAGAGAAGCCGTCACTCGCTTCCTACTGGGTTGCACGGAGTGTCAGAAACATCCTCGTTCCCCTTCGCCAGTTTCAGTGCTGCCAACCCCTAGTCCGAGCCCCACACTCCCCCTGGTACCAACCACGGCGCCTCTATTGCCCTTAGCGACTCTGCCCCAACCTCTTCCCGCCGCGGTCCCCCCTACCCCGCCCCATCTCACCCCACAGATAACCCCCATCGACTGTCACCCTGAAATATCTTACCTGGACCTCACTAAGTCCGTTGTTAAACGTGAGGAACGCAAATCCCCTCCGAGGATAACGAAAGCGAAAGAGCAGCAGCAGCAGCAACCCCCGTTCAAGATCGAGGATCCATCTCGCCGGAATGGCGATATCCCTCAAAGTCAAAGCAAAATCGAGGATTCATTAAGAACTAGCAGCAGCAGCGGCGGCGGCGGCACCCCCGAACCCAAGCGCTCCAGCAACCCCCTAGATGTTTGCAATCTGACATCTCGAGATCCTCCCAAGACGCCACCAAAAAAGCGACATCTCAATCATTTATCAGATAATCCCCCGCCGCAGAATCCACCACCCCCCGCCCCTAAGCTCTGGTCGCCCGTCGAAGGGATCGAAAGGGAACAGTCGGAACGGAGGAGGTACTTCATGCCCAAAGAAATTGATTATTCCCTGCCAATCACCACCACCTATTTAAAATACATGAGGAGTCTCGGCTGTACGGACGAGGACGCCTTCAAGTTCGAGAACAAAACCGTGAGTTACCACATTGAACATTTCTTGCATGACGCCATCTCTCATTACTTTTACTAACTAAACTTGTTACGATTTAATTTAATTTCGCTTGCCTTACTTAACCGATTAACAACCTAGTTTTATTATTTATTACTTATTTAATATTTATGTAATTTATTTTAATTAACAATGTTGTTCTTTTTTTTTTCATTACTAATAAACAATATTATTTTCTGCTTGGCATTTTCAACTTTTTTCTTTGCTTATTTTGTTTGAGAGCGCAGGTGATTATTATAATAATAAAATGCGCTTGTTGCTGTTAACACGCCGTAACTTTCTCGTCCTTTTATACGACGATGAATAACAAAAAGAAAAAAAAAACGTATTAAATTAAAACTAGTACATACAGGTAGGTCGGTAGGTATCAGATTCATTAAAACTTCAAACCACACCAAAAAAAAAAAACCCGCCCTTTTATATCGTTCGTTGTAAGCGCAATTGCAATTTCTTTCGTTTTTTTTTTTTTTTAAACACGTACAGAACATTTACATCCGTGATTAGAATAATCATTAATATACATCGGAATGAATGAATTAATGTTTCATTTTGCAGCGCGCAAAACGATATTGTATAAATAATTAAATAGAGGAGCCGCAATTTATTTCTTCTTGCCTGGCGAGAGCCTTCTTCTCATCGTCGTCATTATCATTACGCTATTAATAAATACTCGGCCTGAGATTATCTGTTACGCTCATAAATTAACATTATAACGAGTACGATACGTAAGAAAAGTAATGATCGAAGTCAACTCGAAAGAAACGAAATTAATTTTTTATCGTGCGGTGTGCTCGTTCTCAGATAATCTCGATTAGAAAACTGTTTTTAAATGTAATTTTTAATGGATTACAATTTATTTTGTATTGATGGAAGTGCGACGCTGCATGGAAATTCGCGTGTCCCAAAATATACCGGTCGTTGAAACAAATTGAGATCACCGGAACAAATAGTGCAGCAGATGATAGGCTCCGTCTATGTTTTCATTTTGCAACAACGACCGGTATGTTATCTCTAGTAACTTGCAAATGAAAAATATCAAAATGGCATACACTAACGAACACAATAGAAATAATTCACAAAAGCTTGACAGGTTTCAAACTATCAAAAATATGAAAAATCATCGAAAATGTACTCTCCTTAAAAATCGATCATTATAGTTTGGTTGGCAACTAATTCTGATGATTTGGAACTAGTCAGAAATTAGTGTAAGAAAAAAAAAACCTGTTATTTATTTTAATTTTTAATTCTTGCTTGGATTGGATAGAGTCAGGTTGAGTAGAGTTGGATCGGGTCGTATTTCATTTTAATTTCAATGTTTAATTTTTTGGAGATTTAATTTTCTGAAGTTTTAATATTGAGTTTTCATTTTCAGAATTTAATTTCTCGAATGTTAGACGAAGTACACGGGGCCAATTGAGTTTTGGTTTTGATTTGTTGAGTTTTAATTTCTGAGGATTTTGATATTTAGTCTTCATTTTTTAGAATTTAATTTTCCGAATGTTAGACGAGGTAGACGGAGAACAATTGAGTTTTAATTTTAATTTGTTGAGTTTTAATTTTGGTCTTAATTCGTTTCTTCTTTTCTGAATTAGTTAATTTGGATTGTCTTCGTTTTGAGATTGAATTTTGTTTCGAGTGATTTAATTTTCATTTTTAATTCTTTCATCGGGCTGAATAGAGTTGAGTTGAGATGTATTAGCCTCGGGTTGGATTGGAATGAATTTTGCTTTGATTTATTTTTGAGTTGATTTTTTAAGTTTTCAACTATTTCAGTTATTAAGTTTTGGATTTTAATTTTTAATTCTTCGTTTTTAACTTTTTGCGTTTCAATGTTAAAAAGATGCAATATTTTTGAGTTTCAGTGTTATGTTTGGAACGCGATTGGGCCGAGTTAAGTTGAGTTCAGTTGACCTTAATTCCCAACGAATTAAATTAAACTTTTAATTTTTCAATTGATCTTTTGAGTTTTCAACTTTTCCAGAAATATTGTTTTTGGATTTTAATTTTTAATTCTTCGTTTTTAACTTTTTGCGTGTCGATTTTATGAAATTTTAATAATTTTAAGTTTCTGTATTATGCTTGGGTTGGTCCGAGTTAACTTGAGTTCAGTTCACCTTAATTCCCAATGAAGTAAATTTTTCTCAACTGACCTTTTTGAGTTTTCAACTTTTTCTGTTATTGAGTTTTGAATTTTAATCGTTTTTAACTTGTTGCGATTCAATTTTATAAAAAGTTCTAATATTTTTGAGTTTCGGCTTTGTGCTTGGGTTGAGCCAAGTTAAGTTGACCTTAATTTCCAATGAATTAAACTATTTCAATTATATTGAGTTTTGGATTTTAATTTTTAATGCGTCGTTTTTAACTTTTTGCTCCGATTGACTTAAGTTAGGTTAATTTGAGTAAAATTCAACGTGCTTGGGTTGGACATAATTAAAATTGAGTTTTGATTGTTTTTCAGTTTTAAATATTTTTAATTAGTTTTAATTTTTTTTTTTTTGCTTGTTGGGTTGAGTTCAGTTAGCCTTGCGTGCCTCTGACTTAATCTCGATTGAATTTTATTTTGAGTAATTTTAATTATTCTGATTTAAATTTTTTTTTAACTTGAGTTGAGTTGGAATGAATTTTAATTATATTGGTTTTTTAAGTTGTTCTTTTTTAGTTTTTGAGTTTCAGGTCTTCATTTTTAATTTTAGTTACTCATTTTTAACTGTTCGCCTTTCAATTTTATCAACTCTTAAACATTTTTGAGCCTCAATTTTATGCTTGGCTTGAGTCAAGTTGAGTTCAATCGAACTTAATTCTTGGTTATTTAATTTTTTTAAATTTAAGTTTGGCTTATTTGACTTCAGTTGACGTTGCTTGGGTTGGAGATTAATTAATTACCAATTAAAGTTGAGTTCAGTTTCTTTTCTTAATTTGAAGTCCTTGCAATTGATTTTAATTTTTTCTTTGTTTGACCTTAATTCTTGATTATTTTAATTTCTCAAAGTCAGGTTGAGTTAAATTGACCTGCTTGAATCGGACGTAATTAAAATTGAGTTTTGGTTTCTTTTATTTTAAGCACTTTTAATCGGTTTTAATTTTTTTCGCTTCCTGGTTGAGTTGAGTCGGCCTTGTTTGCGTCTGACTTCATTTCGATTGAGTTTTGTTTTGATTAATTTTAATTATTTTGCTTGGGTTGGGAACAGTTAAGTTAAATTTAGCCATATTTAACCTTGAGTCGAATTTTAATTATTTTGCTTTTTAAGTCTTTTTCTTTTTAAACTTAGTCTCGGGTCTTCATTTTTAATTCTAATAATTTTTAACCGTTCGCGTTTCAATTAAATCAAGTTTTAATATTTTTATGCCTCAATTTTATGCTTGGGTTGAATCGAGTTGACTTCAGTAGATCTTAATTCTTGATTATTTAATTGTTCGAAGTTATGTTGCGCTTTTTTGAGTTAAATTGCATCTTACTTGGGTTGGTTCGAATTTTTTATTTTTTAATTGATTTTAAGTTTTCTTGTTTTCTGGATTGAGTTGATTGAGTCGTGTTGGTGTCCGAGTTCATTCCGATTGAGTTTCGTTTTGGTTATAATTTTAATTATTTTCATTTTCATTTGTTTGTTTTTTGAGCTTGAGTTGAATTGCATTAACCTTGAGTCGGGTTGGACTGAATTTTAACTGTTTTTAATTTATAAGTTTATTTATTTCTTTTTTAGTTTGGAGTTTTTTCGCAATTTTTCAATTTTTAAAATTTTAATCACAGTTTTACGTCGCTCGCTTTGAGTCGGGTTGAATTGAGTTCACGTGACCTTAATTCCAATCGAATTAATTGTTTTTGAAGAGTTAAGTTAGGTTGATTTAAGTTAAGTTCACGTTGCGTGGGGTTGGACATAATTAAAACGATTTTTTTGAGTGTTTCGATGGAATTTTGGACTTTTATTAGTATTTGGTTTTAATTTTTTTATTAAATTTGGAAACACTCAGGAATACTCCATTCCACAATAGACAGCCGGCGTCCGCACCTTTGACCGCGACACATCGGCACTCGACACCTCAGCCCGCGGCTTGTATAAAATATTCTGGGTCACTTTTTTACTTTTTTTAAATCTGCTTGCAGTGATACTAATTTAATGATTTTTTCTTGCTTACTGCAACTGTTTCTTCTGGCGTTTTACTTCGACTTATGGGACGCCCATGGATATCAATTGTGTGCGCAACACAAGGATAAATAATAATCGTACGCATAGGAAGAAAATCACGTGAATAAATCTGCTTTGGGCGTTAGGCGTAAAGCGATCAAAAGATAACAAACAGATCGTCGCGTCGGATGGAATAAATTCCTTTCAAAAGTAATATGGAATTCTTATCGTGTTCGTCGGCGAATAAAAAAAAAAAAAAAAAAAACAAGAATCCGGGCGATAAATGAAAACCTCATAAATATACTAATTTTCAATTAGAAACCGTGCGCCAATGCAATGATGATGATGAACGAGGCAGTATACATCTCCCGATTATTATTATTATTGCCGCAATAGTAGCGAAACCTGCTCCGGTGATTTATTCAATGACCGTCAGGCGGCGGCCCTAACAATTACAATTTTACGACGGAAAACCGGTTCCGGTAAAATATCGCTCTTATTTTTCTGCATTAAATTAATTCCGTATCCAATAGAGCTGATTTATATTGTAATCGTTCCGTTTCAACAGGTTATTTTTACTTCATACACACTCCGCTGCATTTAGCGGCGCTAAATTGAGCGGTCTCGCTCTGTTTTAATTACTTTTGTTTCCGACGAGAAGCGCTTTAAATTTTTCGCTTCGACTTCACGTGCACGTTGCGGTTTATTCCTTGAACGATTTATTTCGCCTTGGATTCCTCTCTCTCTTATTTCCGTCAACCGTTTCATTTATTCCGCAAAAACGATCGGAAAGGCAAGGGTAGACGAGTCGTCTTAGGCCTAAGTATGATCGAGCCTAAGAACCCCCTAAGATAATCGCGGCCTTAAACACCTTATAATAATAATATTTTTTTTATTGCCCAACACATACAAGTCCAATAACAAGGGAACGCATAAACCAGTAATTGTAATTATTTAAATTTTTGTAATGAGCTTCAAGCTTCTACTTTTCGGTCGCGTAATCACTCTGATAAGTTTTGAACGTTCGCTTCAACGTGTGGCAGTTTTTGCTTCGATGAAACGTAGCGTATGGAAAACTGAAATCGTTTAAATCGCTCCGCAAAAGTTATCGGAATGGCAAGGAAGCAAAGGGCGTCTTAGGCCTGAGAATGATCGGGCCTAAGAACCCCCTAAGATAATCGCGGCCTTGATGACCTTATAATAACAGTAATTTTTTTATTGCCCAACACGTACAAGTTTGATAACAAGGGAACGCATAAACCAGTAATTGTATTTGTTTAAATCTTTGTAATGAGCTTTAAACTTCTACTTTTCGGTCGCGTAATCACTCTGGTAAGTTTTGAACGCTCGCTTCAATGTGTGCCGATTTTTACTTCGATGAAACGTAGCGTATGGAAAACATGCAAACTCAAAACATCGTTTAAATCGCTCCGCAAAAGTTATCGGAATGGCAAGGAAGCAAAGGGCGTCTTAGGCCTGAGAACGATCGGACCTAACAACCCCCTAAGATAATCGCGGCTTTAATGACCTTATAATAATAGTAATTTTTTTTATTGCCTAACACATACAAGTCTGATAACAAGGGAACGCATAAACGCGTAACTGTAATTATTTAATTTTTTGTAATGAGCTTTAAACTTCTACTTTTCGGTCGCGTAATCACTCTGGCAAGTTTTGAACATTCGCTTCAATGTGTGCCGATTTTTACTTCGATGAAACGTAGCGTATGGAAAACATGCACACTCAAAACATCGTTTAAATCGCTCTGCAAAAGTTATCGGAATGGCAAGGAAGCAAAGGGCGTCTTAGGTCTGAGAACGATCGGGCCTAAGAACCCCCTAAGACAATCGCGGCCTTGATGACCTCATAATAATAATTTTTTTTATTGCCCGACACACACAAGTCCGATAACAAGGGAACGCATAAACCAGTAATTGTATTTATTTAAATTTTTGTAATGAGCTTTAAACTTCTACTTTTCGGTCGCGTAATCACTCTGGTAAGTTTTGAATGTTCGCTTCAATGTGTGTCAGTTTTTGCTTCGATGAAACGTAGCGTTTGAAAAACATGCAAACTCAAAACATCGTTTAAATCGCTCTGCAAAAGTTATCGGAATGGCAAGGAAGCAAAGGGCGTCTTAGGCCTGAGAACGATCGGGCCTAAGAACCCCCTAAGATATTCGCGGCCTTAATGACCTTATAATAATAATAATATTTTTTATTGCCCAACACATACAAGTCCACTAACAAGGGAACGCATAAACCAGTAATTGTAATTATTTACATTTTTGTAATGAGCTTCAAGCTTCTACTTTTCGGTCGCGTAATCACTCTGGTAAATTTTGAACGTTCGCTTCAATGTGTGCCGGTTTTTGCTTCGATGAAACGTAGCGTACGGAAAACATGCAAACTCAAAACATCGTTTAAATCGCTCCGCAAAAGTTATCGGAAAGGCAAGAAAGCAAAGGGCGTCTTAGGCCTGAGAATGATCGGGCCTAAGAACCTCCTAAGACAATCGCGGCCTTAATGACCGTATAATAACAATAATTTTTTTTATTGCCCAACACATACAGGTCTGATAACAAGGGAACGCATAAACCAGTAATTGTATTTATTTAAATTTTTGTAATGAGTTTTAAGCTTCTACTTTTCGGTCGCGTAATCACTCTGGTAAGTTTTGAACGTTCGCTTCCATGTGTGTCAGCCTTTGCTTCAATGAAACGTAGCGTATGGAAAACATGCAAACTCAAAACATCGTTTAAATCGCTCCGCAAAAGTTATCGGAATGGCAAGGAAGCAAAGGGCGTCTTAGGCCTGAGTATGATCGAGCTTAAGAACCCCCTAAGATAATCGCGGCCTTAAACACCTTATAATAATAATAATTTTTTTTATTGCCCGACACACACAAGTCCGATAACAAGGGAACGCATAAACCAGTAATTGTATTTATTTAAATTTTTGTAATGAGCTTTAAACTTTTACTTTTCGGTCGCGTAATCACTTTGGTAAGTTTTGAACATTCGCTTCAATGTGTGCCGATTTTTACTTCGATGAAACGTAGCGTATGGAAAACATGCACACTCAAAACATCGTTTAAATCGCTCTGCAAAAGTTATCGGAATGGCAAGGAAGCAAAGGGCGTCTTAGGTCTGAGAACGATCGGGCCTAAGAACCCCTTAAGACAATCGCGGCCTTGATGACCTTATAATAATAATATTTTTTTTTATTGCCCGACACACACAAGTCCGATAACAAGGGAACGCATAAACCAGTAATTGTATTTATTTAAATTTTTGTAATGAGCTTTAAGCTTTAAATTTTTTGGTCGCATAATCACTCTGGCAAGGCTTGAACGTTCGTTTCAACCTGTGCCAGTTCTTGCTTGAATAAAACAAAGCTTATGAATTACGTACAAACGCAAAACATCGCTCCGTAGTAGTTAATCGTAGAGGCAAGCAAAGAGGAGTCTTCTTAGGCCTGAGAATGATCGGTCCTAAGAAAATCGGGACGTTGGCGATTTTTTTTTTGCAACACAAGTCCAAAGACAACGCAATGCTTAAAAATATAATTGCATACTATTAAAAAAATTTTAAAAAATATAATTAATTTATAATTTATACTTTCTGAAAGACATCCTTTTCAGAAATAATTCATAATGTACCGAGCGTCCACCTAATCACTTATTAATTTCACATTAACAGACTACATGTAGATCGTTCGCGGAGGAAGCTACAACAATAACGAGGTGGTGGGAAATGCATAATTTATTGATGAGGGAAAACAATTCGGTATTAGGGAGGGTCTCGGCCGGCCGGCACTTAAATTCGGGCCGCCGTCTCATTTACGAAGCTCTCCTAATGATCATCGCATTTTTGCCGACGACGACGACGGCCGGCGGTTACCTCCCCCCCCCCCCCCCCCGGGGACGCCCTGCACGTCATCGCTTTCTCCCCCCGCGCTCGTAACTATGAAGTTTTCATATCTGCTTTATACGAGAGGGGGGTTGATGCCGTCGTCGTCGTCGCCCGTGACTTCGATCGGAAAATTATTATTTTTTCACGATACAGGGTCGCCCCAAATACGAATTGCCGCGGAATGACGTCAGAGATTACGTATTGAAAGGGGATTTCGGAAGACCAGAACGCCCTGTAATTATAGTTTGCCGGAATGACGACGTCAGAGATTATGTATTGAAAGGGGATTCCGGGAAACAAAAACGCGCTGTTATTATAGTTTCGTTGGATCAGGAAATTATTTACTATACAGGGTTACTCAAATGCACATAAATTTTTGAAATGACGTCGCAGATTATTTTGGATTCGATTTCAAGAGAAAATCGATGGATCCGTAGAATCAGCAAACTAATTTACTTATACAGGGTTACCCAAATACACATAATTTTTTGTAGATTATTTTGGATTCGATTGCAAAAGAAAAACGATGGTTTCGTAGAATCTGCAAACTAATTTACTATACAGGGTTGACCAAATACCTAAAATTATTTGCTGGAATCATGAATAGTCTCCTCTTTCGGGCCAGAGATGGGATTCTGAGTGATCCTCACCCTCCGCGCACCTTAATTGCTTAATTATTTTCGGAATTTTAATTCGGAAATAATCGCGTTTTCAAGCTCGGGTTGAGACAACTTTTATTTCCGGACTAATGAAGATAAATGGCGAAGAGATGGCGCTCTGTAAAGGATTCGCCGCGACGTTTCTACTTTTGCCCTTTCAATTTTTCGTTAAAATAAATAAATCGATATCCATCCCAGAATGCAAGAATAAAATAGCTTTCATTCTTGGTCAAGAGATGGCGCTGTAAATAATTGCCCCCGTCCCACTCCCATCACGTCTTGATTTTCGATTCTCAACTTAATCATGAAATAAATTAAATCATTGCGAAGGTAGAAGGCGGGTGGTTTCGTTTTAAGATCGTCAGCGTGAAGAAGAATAAAATTGCTTTCCCTGTTGGTCAAGAGATGGCGCTCTGAATAATTTTTGTCATGTAAATTTAATTTTGGAATTAGCAGGAGTGATGAATTTAGTAGCTCAGAACGTTGACGATGTGTAGGCGAAACGCGGTTCGCTCGATTATAATAGTGTTCACTTTTGGGCAACAGATGTCGCTCTGAATAATTTTTTCGTGGCTAGACTGTTTAATTTCATCGTGCTTGCAGATTATAATTCGTTTAGGAAAGGAACGAAGGAACAAAACTTTTTTTTTTTTTAATTTGAATAAAATAGCTTTCGCTTTTGGTCAGGAGATGGCGCTTTAAATAAAACCCAACGTGCACATGATTTTAGACTTAGACGATTTAATTTCGGGCGGAAATCGTTACTGCGAAACGGGTGGTTTCGTTTTCAGATCGTCAGCGTGAAAACAAGATGTGCTCAAAATCGGTTTTCTTTTTTGATCAAGAGATGGCGCTTGACCGATTTCTGTCACCACGCCTTGGAATTTTTAGAAACTCAATTTCAAAACTGAAATCACTGTGGCGGCGTTGACGTGAAGACGAAAGTTCGAAAGTTCGATTTGAAAAGCAGATTGCGCTCTGAAATTCGACTGAAACTGTTTTCTGTTTTGATGAAGAGATGGCGCTCTGAATGTTCCTACTCTCACAACTTTTAAAATTTTCGAGTGGAAATCGTTGCGACGACGTTAAGAGGCGACGGAATTTTGCTCAACACGTTGGCGTACAGGAAACTCGATTAAATTTTTTGTTTTTCCTTTCGATCAAAAGATGGCGCCCTGAACGTTTCTTGTCACGCCTCGGTATTTTGAAATTTTGATATTTTAATTGAAGTCATTGCGACGTTAACATGAAGACGAAACGCCGTTCGATTAAAATAGTGTTTGCTTGTGGACAACTCTAAATTTCGATTAAATCTATCTTCCCTGTCGGTCAAGAGATGGCGCCTCGAATGATCCTTGTCGCGCCTTGGTATTTTGAAATTAAATTTTTAAATCGCAATCATTGCGTCAAATCGAAACGTCGTCCGATTAAAATAGTATTTAGTTTTTCACGACTGTGATTGCCCTTCGATTCGAGGATTCGAGTAAAATTGTTTTTACTTTCGGGCAAAAGATGGCGTCTCGAATAATTCACGTCGCGCTTTGGTGTTTTAAAATTGAAGTCGTTGGGACATCGACGCGCAGACGAAACTGAAATTCGATTAAAATTGACTCTTTTCCTGTTGGCCAAGAGATGGCGCCCCGAAAGATTTTCAAACTCATTGCGACGATGACGTGATGACGAAACGTCGTTCGATTAAAATAGTATTTAGTTTTTCACGACTGTGATTGCCCTTCAGAATTCGAGTAAAATTGTTTTTCCTTTCGGCCAAAAGATGGCGTCTCGAATAATTCACGTCGCGCTTTGGTATTTTAAAATTGAAGTCGTTGGGACATCGACACGCAGACGAAACTGAAACTTGATTAAAATTGACTCTTTTCCTGTTGGCCAAGAGATGGCGCCCCGAATGATTTTCTAATTCATTGCGGCGATGACGTGAAGACGAAACGCCGTTCGATTAAAAACAGTGTTCGCTTGTGGACAATGGATTTCTGCTCGAAATTCGATTAAAATTGTTTTTCGTTGTGGCCTAAAGATGGCGCTATTGAATGATTCTTGTCGCATTTTGTTGTTTTGAAATTTGATTTTCAAATTGAAATAATCGCGACGTTGACATGGAAACGAAACGCCGCGCCGTTTGATTGAAATGCTGTTTAATTTCTGACGACGGATTGCCCTCGATATTTGATTAAAATTGTTTTTCCTTTTGGTCAAGAGATGGCGCTGCAAATTATTCGCGTCGCGCCGTAGTATTTCGAAATCGGAAGCGTCGTGACGTCGACGTGCAGACTAAAAACAACGGATCGCACTACGAAATTCGATTAAATTCTTTTCCATTTTTGGTCAAGAGATGGCGCTCTGCCAAAATGTTAGCGCGAGGACGAAACTCGATTTTTACTGAGAATATAGAGATATTATTGTTGTTTAGTTAGTTTGTTAGTTTTCATTTAATAATTGATTTTAGACTAATCTGTGGCTGTCCGGAGTATCTCTCGGACAGGTGTGTCGGCCCAGTTTGGGGCCTCCTCAGCAAGAGCACTAACTTACAACTACATTTTTTTTTTAATTTTCTAAATTTCGCAGCGATGGCGTTATTTGACCGCTTCGGTTTTGTGGCAATAAATAATTATTTTGACGCAATTTTAGATCAAAAACTAGCGACGCGATGTCTTAGTTTCTTAAATGACCCATAGATGACGTTTAATAGAATTCATTACCGTTACAACGATATTATTTTTTTTTTAATTTTTTTTTTTTTTGTTTGTCATTAAGGGATGAACAATGGACACGTTAGAGAGATAATGGTAGCTTGAATATACATACACACGTGCCATTTAAAATAGTTCGGCGAAACAATGACGCGCCTTTTATTTACGCGGATAAATAATTTTTGCGCGTTGGCGGACGACCAAAATTGTGCTCCCCCAAACAAAGAAAGGACATCCATCCTTAACTCCAACATTCTAAAGGACCTTATCCTAGCCGTTCCAAACACTCATGATTCATCCTTTCTAGCCGACCGACCCAACCTTTTCCCACCCCCGCCCTTCAGACGACCGGGCTCAGCTCTTCTGCCAGATGAGTATCCTTTATATCCTGCTGCGTCCTTTCCTGACATCCTTGCCGCTACCCTTACCACCCCAAAACTTATCTGTTTAATATACTGTGCGTTACGTTGCGCAGGGAGAGGAGAAGGAGAGGTTTCAAGCGGCAGCAACCACCGAATCTCATTACGAAACACATCTCAATTATATTCCACGCAGTAATTATTTATTATTTCGATGATCGGCAGGATTTTCTTATTTTATTTTTGTTCGCTTTTAGTTTTGTATTAAAAATGTACGTGAGAGGACGTAAGGGTAGTTTATGCACTATCTATTCAAAATTTCAGCGAAGGGAAACTGTGGTGAGGGACTTAATAGTGATGTTTATTTGAAAAAAAAAAAACGTAACATGGTAGGTAAACTATTCCCTCACCCTCCCTTACTATATTTTCAAAGGTAATTAAAAAAATGAAAAAGTATAACAATGGGGCTTTGTTTAATTTATAATCCGCGACCGCCGCCATGTCTGTTTAGCGCCCTGTGTGAGCGCAGTGAATCTGTGGTGAGGGACTTAATAGTGATGTTTATTTGAAAAAAAAAATGTATAACATAGTAGACTATTCCCTCACCCTGCCTTACAATATGTTAAAGGATAATTAAAAAAAATGAAATCGGAATACAATGGGGCTTTCTTTAATTTATAATCCGCGACCGCCGCCGTGTCTGTTTATCGCCCTGTGTGAGCGCAGTGAATCTGTAGTGAGGGACTTAATAGTGATGTTTATTTAAAAAAAAAAATGTGTAATATAGTAGACTATTCCCTCACCCTCACTTACAATATGTTGAAGGGTAATTAAAAAAAATGAAAATGGGAAACAATGAGGCTTTGTTTAATTTATAATCCACGACCGCCGCCGTGTCTGTTTATCGCCCTGTGTGAGCGCAGTGAATCTGTGGTGAGGGATTTAATAGTGATGTTTATTTGAAAAAAAAAAAATGTATAACATAGTAGACTATTCCCTCACCCTCCCTTACAATATGTTAAAGGGTAATTAAAAAAAATGAAATCGGAATACAATGGGGCTTTGTTTAATTTATAATCCGCGACCGCCGCCATGTCTGTTGATCGCCTGTGTGAGCGCAGTGAATCTGTGGTGAGGGACTTAATAGTGATGTTTATTTGAAAAAAAAAATGTATAACATAGCAGACTATTCCCTCACCCTCCCTTACAATATATTGAAGGGTAATTAAAAAGAATGAAAATGAGAAACAATGGGGCTTTGTTTAAATTGATAATCCGCGACCGCCGCCGTGTCTGTTTATCGCCCTGTGTGAGCGCAGTGAATCTGTGCTGAGGGATTTAATAGTGATGTTTATTAGAAAAAAAATGTATAACATAGTAGACTATTCCCTCACCCTCCCTTACAATATATTGAAGGGTAATTAAAAAGAATGAAAATGAGAAACAATGGGGCTTTGTTTAAATTGATAATCCGCGACCGCCGCCGTGTCTGTTTATCGCCCTGTGTGAGCGCAGTGAATCTGTAGTGAGGGACTTAATAGTGATGTTTATTTAAAAAAAAAAATGTATAATATAGTAGACTATTCCCTCACCCTCACTTACAATATGTTGAAGGGTAATTAAAAGAAAATGAAAACGGAAAACAATGGGGCTTTGTTTAATTTATAATCCGCGACCGCCGCCGTGTCTGTTTATCGCCCTGTGTGAGCGCAGTGAATCTGTGGTGAGGGACTTAATGGTAATGTTTATTTGAAAAAAAAAAATATATAACATAGTGGACTATTCGCTCACCCTCCCTTACAATATGTTGAAGTGTAATTAAAAAAATGAAAAAAGGAAAACAATGGGGCTTTGTTTAATTTATAATCCGCGACCGCCGCCGTGTCTGTTTATCGCCCTGTGTGAGCGCAGTGAATCTGTGGTGAGGGATTTAATAGTGATGTTTAGTTGAAAAAAAAAATGTATAATATAGTAGACTATTCCCTCACCCTCACTTACAATATGTTGAAGGGTAATTAAAAGAAAATGAAAACGGAAAACAATGGGGCTTTGTTTAATTTATAATCCGCGACCGCCGCCGTGTCTGTTTATCGCCCTGTGTGAGTGTAGTGAATCTGTGGTGAGGGACTTAATAGTGATGTTTATTTGAAAAAAAAATGTATAACATAGTAGACTATTCCCTTACCCTCCCTTACAATATGTTGAAGGGTAATTAAAAAAAAATATAAACGGAAAGCAATGGGGCTTTATTTAATTTATAATCGGCGACCGCCGCCATGTCTGTTTATCGCCCTGTGTGAGCGCAGTGAATCTGTGGTGAGGGACTTAATAGTAATGTTTATTTGAAAAAAAATATATATAACATAGTGGACTATTCGCTCACCCTCCCTTACAATATGTTAAAGGGTAATTAAAAAAATGAAAAAAGGAAAACAATGGGGCTTTGTTTAATTTATAATCCGCGACCGCCGCCATGTCTGTTTATCGCCCTGTGTGAGCGCAGTGAATCTGTGGTGAGGGACTTAATGGTAATGTTTATTTGAAAAAAAAAATATATAACATAGTGGACTATTCGCTCACCCTCCCTTACAATATGTTGAAGTGTAATTAAAAAAATGAAAAAAGGAAAACAATGGGGCTTTGTTTAATTTATAATCCGCGACCGCCGCCGTGTCTGTTTATCGCCCTGTGTGAGCGCAGTGAATCTGTGGTGAGGGATTTAATAGTGATGTTTAGTTGAAAAAAAAAATGTATAATATAGTAGACTATTCCCTCACCCTCACTTACAATATGTTGAAGGGTAATTAAAAGAAAATGAAAACGGAAAACAATGGGGCTTTGTTTAATTTATAATCCGCGACCGCCGCCGTGTCTGTTTATCGCCCTGTGTGAGTGTAGTGAATCTGTGGTGAGGGACTTAATAGTGATGTTTATTTGAAAAAAAAATGTATAACATAGTAGACTATTCCCTTACCCTCCCTTACAATATGTTGAAGGGTAATTAAAAAAAAATATAAACGGAAAGCAATGGGGCTTTATTTAATTTATAATCGGCGACCGCCGCCATGTCTGTTTATCGCCCTGTGTGAGCGCAGTGAATCTGTGGTGAGGGACTTAATAGTAATGTTTATTTGAAAAAAAATATATATAACATAGTGGACTATTCGCTCACCCTCCCTTACAATATGTTAAAGGGTAATTAAAAAAATGAAAAAAGGAAAACAATGGGGCTTTGTTTAATTTATAATCCGCGACCGCCGCCATGTCTGTTTATCGCCCTGTGTGAGCGCAGTGAATCTGTGGTGAGGGACTTAATAGTGACGTTTATTTGGAAAAAAAAAATGTATAACATAGTAGACTATTCCCTTACCATCCCTTACAATATGTTGAAGGGTAATTAAAAAAAAATGAAAATGGGAAACAATGGGGCTTTTGTTTAATTTATTATCCGCGTCCGCCGCCATGTCTGTTTATCGCCCTGTGTGAGTGTAGTTAATATTCGCTATGGACTTGTAAATGTATCAGTTTGATAACGAACAATGGAAGGTCCGAGGGCAAGAGACCCCGCTGTGGAATTACCGTGTTTGGAGTAACTTGTTTGTTTGGGTCGGAGAGGGTTGCTGCCGCTGCTAACGTCGGTCGTCCTTCGTCCGTGCCCTTAATACAATGACCCTTCCGATTTACGGAAAATTAGAAGATTATTGAATGCGACATTGTTAGGCGTCGGGAAGAAAGGATTGTGAACTCGAGATGACGTCGCAAATTATTTATTTTCATCATCAAACCAGCCTGGTCGACGTCCTTGACGATTAATATTTATGAGTGCTTCGAAATGTGCGTTGCTAATTAGCTTCAAAGTGTTGGCGATATTATTAGATTAGTATCACGTGTTTAGACGCGTAGAACAGGAGGGGTTTTCTTTTTCTTCACAGAGAAAGTTGTCTTACGAACGAGATCATTTAAAATAGTTTTTTTTTTTTGACTTGACATACCCACATTATTTTTGTATGAAACAAGTTTTTCCAAAAAGAAAGTGCATCCATACCTTATTCACAAAGCTCCTTAGTTACATAAAAGATTAAAATCGCCGGGGAATTATTATTATGAAAGGAAGAAAATGTAAATTTTTACGGTCCAAGTGTTTTCGCATAATACAATTCTTTTCGAGTGGATCCAGTTTTGAGAGCGGTTATTCAAATAAGATGAGAGAGCGTACGAGCTGCATGCTGAAACCCTTATCCTGCGCGCCTTTCTATTTAACCCACCCTGTCCTAAACACATGCCCCATCCCTCGTCCAATATCGCCGCCTGACATTTGAAGCGGACGAGCGGCTCCGCTGCACCCTTATCTGCGGGGGTGTACGCCAATATCGCACGCACCCAACACCCCACTAATCAATCTACCCTGCTGAGTTCTTCCAACGCACACCCCCCTATCTCTTCCGACCTCCCGCGTTATAGTGGACAAGGGTGTAAAGTATAGAACGAAATGCTGCGCCGCATTTTTTTTCTCTCCTCTCCTCCAGCCACCTCCCCGGCGCCCCTCTCAGAAATATAACATTTTTCCGAATAAATCAATTCGTGTCCGGAATTCCTCTTTCCCATTCTTTTTTTTTTTTCTATTTACAGATTTATCGGATCACACACCCCGTAATTACGGCAGTTTATATTCGCGAATTCGAACAATGCGCGCGTTTCGGTATTGCGAAATTCATCGACGCGAATTATTAATGAAGCGCCAATTAACAATTTTTAATTAAATATATAACGTTTCGCACAAATAAATCGTTAGTTTCATTTGCTCGTGGGAGGGAGGGGGGAGGGGAGGAAATCGAACACACAGTTTTTCAATTACCCCAGCGATAAACATTAAAAAATTTCATTTCCAAATTTTACATTTTCTCTCGTAAAATAAAATAGTAATAATAACAATAATCTGCGTCGTGTTAGCTTTTAATTTGTTTATAAATTGTGGCCGGTTCGAACCGTGACGGTCCCCGTAGAATGGGCGGCAACCCATCAATCAAATCAGAAAAACAAAACGTCGTGCTCTCATCGTAACGTGTATTAAAAAGCACGCAAGCAGATTTGGTTGCCTATCTCCGGCATTTAAGGCGTCATGAGAGCAAACATAAGTCGAGACGAGCCTGGACGAAAATGAAGGAGGGAATAGGTAAATAGGTCAGAATCCAATTACTTAAGTAACTTTATTTATTGGAACATATCCGTTTCGTTGCGGAGTATACTTGCGAATATTCCGGGAACCGTTACAAGTACGGTGGATTTCGCATTTAGGATGTATCCCATCGGGTTGAAAAAATTCGTAGAATCTGAGGTTTGTGGATGATCATTGGGCGTAAGCACGAGGCTACATGTCCTTTCTTTCTTTATTCTTTATTATACTTCCGAAATTCCGGGAACCGTTACAAGTACGGTGGATTTCGCATTTAGGATGTATCCCATCGGGTTGAAAAAATTCGTAGAATCTAAGGTTTGTGGATGATTATTGGGCGTAAGCACGAGGTCACATGTTCTTTCTTTCTTTATTGGAACAGATCCGTCTCATTGTGGGGTACACTTCCGAAATTCCGGGAACCGTTACAAGTACGGTGGATTTCGCATTTCGGATGTATCCCAACGGGTTGAAAAAATTCATAGAATCTAAGGTTTGTGGATGATCATTGGGCGTAAGCACGAGGCTACATGTTCTTTCTTTCTTTATTTGAACAGATCCGTCTCATTGTGGGGTACACTTCCGAAATTCCGGGAACCGTTACAAGTACGGTGGATTTCGCATTTCGGATGTATCCCAACGGGTTGAAAAAATTCATAGAATCTAAGGTTTGTGGATGATCATTGGGCGTAAGCACGAGGCTACATGTTCTTTCTTTCTTTATTTGAACAGATCAGTTTCGTTGCGGGGTATACTTCCGAAATTTCGGGAACCGTTACAAGTACGGTGGATTTCGCATTTAGGATGTATCCCATCGGGTTGAAAAGATTCGTAGAATCTAAAGTTTGTGGATGATCATTGGGCGTATGTAGCCTCGGGCTACATGTCCTTTCTTTCTTTATTGGAACAGATCCGTCTCATTGCGAGGCATTCTTCCGAAATTCCGGGAACCGTTACAAGTACGATGGATTTCGCATTTAGGATGTATCCCATCGGGTTGAAAAAATTCGTAGAATCAAAGGTTTGTGGATGATCATTGGGCGTAAGCACGAGGCTACATGTTCTTTCTTTCTTTATTTGAACAGATCAGTTTCGTTGCGGGGTATACTTCCGAAATTTCGGGAACCGTTACAAGTACGGTGGATTTCGCATTTAGGATGTATCCCATCGGGTTGAAAAGATTCGTAGAATCTAAAGTTTGTGGATGATCATTGGGCGTATGTAGCCTCGGGCTACATGTCCTTTCTTTCTTTATTGGAACAGATCCGTCTCATTGCGAGGCATACTTCCGAAATTCCGGGAACCGTTACAAGTACGATGGATTTCGTATTTAGGATGTATCCCATCGGGTTGAAAAAATTCGTAGAATCTAAAGTTTGTGGATGATCATTGGGCGTAAGCACGAGGCTACATGTTCTTTCTTTCTTTATTGGAACAGATCCGTTTCGTTGCGAGGCATACTTCCGAAATTCCGGGAACCGTTACAAGTACGATGGATTTCGCATTTCGGATGTATCCCCACGGCTTGAAAAAATTCGTAGAAACTAAGGTTTGTAGCTGATCATTGGGCGTAAGCACGAGGCTACATGTCCTTTCTTTCTTTACTGGAACAGATCCGTTTCGTTGCGGGGTATACTTCCGAATATTCCGGGAACCGTTACAAGTACGGTGGATTTTAGCATTCTGGTTGTATCCCAGCGGCTTGAAAAAAATCGTAGAACCTAAGGTGTGTGGATGATCATTGGGCGTAAGTACCGAGGTTACATATTCTTTCTTTGTTTATTGGAACAGATTCGTTTCGTTGCGAAGTATCCTTCCAAATATTCTGGGAACCATTACAAGTACGGCGTATTTCGCATCATTTTGGTCTCATCTCTGCCGTCATCAATGCGGTCCGTGTCAAAATTTAATCGTGACTTTTAATTAGACAAGGTTAGAGAATCTAAAAGGAGAAAGAAGAAAAATGAAATTCCTTTCTTCCTGAAAATACGAGAATCTACATTTTGGGAGGAAGAGATACTATGGACCTAACGTAAGAGGAAGGAAAAGAAGAAAAAGAAAGAGGAAATCCCTTTTTTTCTTTTATAAATAGATTCATTCGTTCAAGGGCAGACACATTAACAATGTGCAGGAGGAGACTTGCGGCACAGGCCAAATAAAAAGAATTTCGGTGCGAAAACTCTGCAAACCAAAACCAATCGGTCGGAAGACCGTCACAAGACGGAAAAGTTTCTGGGCGTAAACCTCAAGCGAAATTCGAACGGGAAAAAAAGTTCTGTGACCTTGAAAGTCTAACTTTTAACTTCTAAGGTCTTTTTTGCCCAATCTGATTTCGCTTGAGGTGTGCTTCACTTCGCCTTCGCCTTCACCTCACAAAAACAAAATAATGGAAAAAGCACAAAAAAAGAGAAACCAGGCAGTTTTTGGATACCAACGGAGAGATTGATAAGGAAGGAGGCGCGCAAAATGAAAGCACCATGAAAAGTTGAAGAGGATCACACGAATAGATAGAATGAGAAGCAAAGAAGACAATAGAAAAAAATAGAAACTGTTTCACCACATTTTTGGAATGTGCGACGACGGGAAAATAGGATAACGAGAATCATACGGAATGCAAAAGTAAAAGGCACAACACCAATAAGATTTTGGAGGCAAGCGGCCCAAGTGAAACCGAACGAGAAGGGGAAGAATTTTCATCACCTCCACCACCCCCCAATCTTAAAGAAAAGGAACGGGATCAATAAGACGGCAAGGGAATGGGCGAAAGTTCCTTGAAGGAACATGATTATCGGAAGCACTTGCAAAAGACCTTGTAAAATGGCGACCTAATTGCTAGAAACCAATCGGAAGCCAATCAAGAGGATCGAAAAACGGCTGGTGTAAGAAGAAGATGGGTCTTCTTCTTGGACCCGCGCTCAAAATTTCCTTGGCAAGCTTTTTTTAATTTGTAACCAATCGGAAGGTGACCAGAAAGGTTTGAAGCGTCCTCATCAAACAATGAGAAACTTTGATTGGGGGGGAGGAGGAGGGAAAGTATTAAAGTATTACGAAGTAATATACGAAGAAGAAGAAACACGGGAAGGAAAATTACATCCCTTCTTTTCAGAATCAGAAGATCAAGGGGTACAAGTCGTTAATGATCGTTAATCAGTCGAAGAGATTCAAGACTTCCGGGGGTCAACCTCAAACCTTGGTGCTCAAAATTTATTTGGCAAGCTGTTGGGATTTGATTAATTTATAACCAACTGGAAGAACATCAGACGCAAAGGCTTGGGTATCCTAATTGAACGAGAGTTCTGGGAAAAAAGCAGGAGTATTAAGTATGAACTGGTGTAAGAAGAAGGGGAAGAAGAATAAAAAGAAGGAAGATTACATCTCCTCTTTATAGATTCAGAAAATAAACGTGTGTAAGGCGTCGGAGATTGATTGGTCGAAGGCATTCAAGCAGATGAAAAGACTTGAAGGAGTCAACCTCGTGGTCTTGGTGATTGGTGCTCAAAATTTAATTGGCAGGCTGAGATTTGTTTAAATTATAACCAATTGGAAGGTCTTCAGGTGGATAGTCATAACCAAATGGAAGATCATCAGATGGAAAGGCTTGGGGGTTCTTCACTAAGCGAAAACTTTGTTTGGGGGGAGAGGGGACAATATTATGAGGTAATCCACGAGGAGAAGGAGGAGGAAGAAGAAGAAGAAGAAGAAGGAGAAGAAGAAGAAGAAGAAGAAGAAGAAGAAGAAGAAGAAGAAGAAGAAAAGAAGGCCTTGCCTTATAGATTTAGGAGAAATCGTGTATAATCGAAAGACGAGCAAGAAGATGAAAATATTTTTTTGTGGAATCTGAAGCTATTTTGGTTAACGACGCCGACGGTTGAAAACTGTCTGGTTTTAGTTCTGCATTTGTGTTCGCACGTTTTCAAAAGGTGCTTATTTATAGAACTGATCTGAAAGAAATAGTTCGATGACGTAATCGGGGTGGTTTCATATATCCACTCTAGGAATGTTTTGTTACTTTTCCAACACAGAAGCCTTACAATCGAGCGTATGTGCAACTTTTTTTTTGTGTGTGTGTGTGTGTGTTTCGTAGCCATTGAAATCGCCGCGCCGGCCGGGGCTGAAGGTATAGGGTTACACGCGCGGCAGCGGCGGCGTGTCCGCTTTATGTCGAGAGTGATATCGAGTAGAGTGTGGCACAAAAAGTATCTGGCAAGGGTCACATGGCCGCTACATTAGTCGGAGCTGAAATAGCTGCGGACGTTGTTTCTTTGCCGTCGCCGAGGGCAGTCGCGCCGGTCTGGCTTCCACACAGCACCCGCTCGGAATCGTAATGCCGACGAGCGAGCTTCGCGCAAAAACACGATGAAAGGTTCGCTATTGCTTTTTCATTTTTAATGCCTTCTGTAAATGCCACTTCGTTTTTATGGTTGATTGATTCCGATTTTATTTGACACGTTTCTGCGATACCACTAAGTTATGGCCACGTATCATTCCGAATTAAAACGCATAAATATAGAATACCTACGGACAAAAGGCCGATATTTGGATTTCATCACCGGAACGGATATTATTTTTTTTTCCTTCCTCCACCGCCGCGCCCTTCTCCCACACCGCCCCCCATCACTCTCTCTTTCTCGGTCTTTCGTTATTATTTTTTAATTTCGTATCCATCGAGAGATACTGTGGACAGCGACAAACTTTCAAGAGTTTTATTCGTATAAAGTCTAATCCAACGACAAGCCACGAGACAAAACAAAAATCAAAGCAAATCAATTGTATTTATCGAAACGCTGATTTTAAATCACGCGCCCATCTCCGGTTATACAGCCAACTCATCCGCCACCAGAAGTGCATGGGACTTTTCGCGTCCTCTCCGGAATATTCTGTATAGAAGGCGTGCCTTCTCGAAAAACTGCAACCGTAACAACGGCGAACACCTACGGCAACTCGCGAAAGAGTCGGCCACCCGAATACGGAATTTATTTGCGCCCCAACTTAACAATACCATCGAACCAAGAATGAAACAAGACCTGATGAATACAAGGATGACAGAAAACAATAGAAACATCGCCTTAGCATAAACTTACATGGAGGAGTGAAGAGGGTCAAGATTAAGTAAACACACCTTCACCGCCTCGCTGGATGTATTTGATCATGCAATCACACCGACGTGATCAAGTTACTTGTACAAATCAGAATAAGTCTGACTCTACGGCCGCAATTAATTGCACTCGCGTACTCGTGTGTTCGCTCCTTTTGCGATTCGTCGCCGAACAAGATTCACAAAGAAATTGATGCGTGCCTTCTCGAAAACACCGCAACCGTAACAACGGCGAACACCTTCGGCAACTCGCGAAAGAGTCGGCCACCCGAATACGGAATTTATTTGCGCCCCAACTTAACAATGCCATCGAACCAAGAATGAAACAAGACCTGATGAATACAAGGATGACAGAAAACAATAGAAACATCGCCCTAGCATAAACTTACATGGAGGAGTGAAGAGGGTCAAGATTAAGTAAACACACCTTCACCGCCTCGCTGGATGTATTTGATCATGCAATCACACCGACGTGATTAAGTTACTTGTACAAATCAGAATAAGTCTGACTCTACGGCCGCAATTAATTGCACTCGCGTACTCGTGTGTTCGCTCCTTTTGCGTTTCGTCGCCGAACAAGATTTACAAAGAAATTGCTGCGTCTCTGAGTGACGAGGAACAGAAACCGCGACGGCTTTCCAGCGGCCGTAATAAACTATTACGCGTAGGTCTTCGGCGACCATCAAAAGGAAACTCACCGTTCGATTGTGCTCGTATTAAGGCACCGTGATCTCAAGAAGTACCTCTCGACGACCAATTTTTGACCTAACTTTGCGCCAAAATGCGTTGCAAACGAAACCGACCTGCAACTATTAATTTATTTCATTTATTGAATTATTTCGAGAAATTTTAAGTCCTGTCAGGATGAAACAAAACTGAAAAGCAAACAGCAAAAAGCAAAAAAGATAACGTCGGGTTGATTTTTCGTCAGTGGGGGCTAGAACCTTCTAGAAACTTCTTCATCGAAGTAAATAAAATATGATTTAAGTTTGTAGAGAGACAGAGAGAGAGGAAGAGGAAAAAAGTGGAATAAACTTTAGTTGTGTATTTTTTGTGTGCGGAATGTAACGCTGGCGCAGCAGCTGAATCAGCCGGGCGGAATTCTCGAGGGAAGCCGCGTAAAACCTGGGGCCGGATATCCGATTGACAGGCGATCCTGATGGGAACGTCGGAGGCCCCCCCGCGCTCGCGCCGCCCGACCCGGCCGCCTCCGGCTCCGAAAATTAACTTTTCACTTACCGACTCGGTAATTACGCTTCCCGTTACGTCAGCTAAGTTAATTAAAATTTTCGCGAGACAAACACACACACGACGGACGCTCGGCGGCGAAAAATGTCAATTTTTGTCGTGGTGAAGACGTCAGGCAGCGTCGGGGGAAACTTAATTTACCAACCGGGAAAGGGGGATCGCTCATATTATTCCATCAGGTAGTCATTTCATGGACCTGAGATGCTGCACAATCATCGGGAGGATGGAAAAATTTTGAAACCCTAAGCTGGAGAGGATTGCGCCCCAAACTACTGAAAATTTTAATCCTACCTAACGGAGCGCCGAGGAAATAAACCCAGCTGAAAAATCCACTGCGGAACTATCTATCCTCTATGCTAAACGCACGAGTTTATGAAAATCTTGTTTTGTTTGATAAATGTGGCTCGGCGAAAGCCAAAAAATAATACGACAGGGACGTCAAAGTACATCAAACGAAACTTAAGTGGCCAACAACAAATCAACGCGATGAATCAGATCTGACGGAGCAAGTGGATTTTTGTGTTAAGCGACGATGCGGTTAAGCTTCTTCACGTGACCTTCTGGAGACACTTCGTGGTAACCGCAAATCTGTGGTAAACTGCCTTATCTTTTCGCTACATCATTTCTTCTGTACTTGCGTCACCAAAACTCTTGGAAAATGAAGGCCGCAAGGTAGTTTCCGATACATTTACATTTTTTTGCAGTTCACTCGACCTTCAGATATACCATCTACACCTTCGTTTGCCATACAAATCCAAATCTTTACTTTTCCTTCCTCCTTATACCGAATTTCTTCATGAAAGCCAAAGCCAAGGCTTCTTCCTCGTTTTCCAGCCTTATTTGAAGTTCACCCGACCTTCATACACGAACATTTCCCTTCGTTTGCCATACAAATCCAAATCTTTACTTTTTCTTCCTCCTTATACCGAATTTCTTCCTGAAAACCAAAGCCAAGGCTTCTTTCTCGCCTTCCAGCCTAGAAAGAAGAGCTAATGGGGGTTGGCAGCAAGCAGAGTTACCAAGTCAAGCTCATGACCAAGATTAGTCGAGTTGTCCTGTGCAATTTGTCTCAAAATCGAACGTATTGGGACAGACTGAAAACTGACATTAGTTTTGAGCGTGAGGGTCGACGATTAATTCTCGAGGGTCTCAAAAATCAAAGGAAACGCAACCAATCAGGGTTAGGACGACCAAAAGGAGTATTAGCGAAGCTGACTTGACAGGCTGGAAAGCGAGGAGGTAGCCGTCGTGGCTTTGGCTTTCAGGAAGAAATTCTGTCTGAGAAGACAGCGGGAGAGTAAAGATTTGGATTTGTATGGCAAACGAAGATGTAGACAAAATGTTCGTGTATGAAGGTCGAGTGAACTTCAAAAAATGCTGGAAGGCGAGGAAGAAGCTGTCATATAAATTCAAATCTTCCTCCTCATACCGAATTTCTTCCTGAAAGCCAAAGCCAAGGCTTCTTCCTCGTTTTCCAGCCTTATTTGAAGTTCACCCGACCTTCATACACGAACATTTCGTCTACACCTTCGTTTACCGTACAAATCCAAATCTTTACTCTCCCTTCCTTCTCAGACAAAATTTCTTCCTGAAAGTCAAAGCCACGGCGGCGTGTTCCTAACTCAGTTTCGCTAATAGTTCTTTTGGTCGTCCTGGCACTGATTGGTTGGTCTCCCTGTGCGTTTCCCCTTCGGGGAAATTTCCCTTTGATTTTTGAGATTTTCGAGAATCAACTGTTGACCGTCACGCTCAAAATGTCCGTTCTCTGTCTTTTTGTCCTAGTTCGTTCGATTTTGAGGCAAATTGCACAGGACAACTCGACTAATCCTTCTTATGAACTTTACTCGTCAACTGTCCTCGCAGAATCGCAGGAACAATTCCAGTTCTAAGGCTCTGGGTTCTCCTAGTGTGATACAATACAATGTTTTCGAAGAGCTGCCTCTTAAAAGTTTATTATTTTCTTCTGCTTCGCTTTTCGTTTATAAGTAAGACCTTGAGTTGGTTATGACATTCGATTTCTTCAGTGCGATACAATGCAATGTTTTCGAAGCACCCGCCGCAGAATTACCTCTTGGCAATTATTTTCTTTGCGACGCGACAAGCCGATGTTATCCGCAAAGTGTGTGCTTTACAGGTTAGGTTAGCTGGAAAGGTCGGGTAGGAGGGTCAAAATCGCCTCTAACAGATGTCGCCCTGAAGCGGCGCAGTTCTTGACATCGGCGGCAAGTTCGGCTTACGAAGGTGTTGGGCAATACGATGCTATAGATCGATACATATCGTTCTTAAATGCGTCGATGCTTTGTAAAGTATCGAAAGTGTCGACTTTTACAAAGTTTGCCCACATAACGTTACTTTACAGGATGGAAACTGCCTCGACCTGTCTTGGATTTTTGTCAAAAGTCAACTACTTTATATTTGATCGAATTTGTTCTCTACTACTTTTTCCACAATGTGTACGTTTTGTTCTATTTTTCGTAGGTCTACGCACCTCTTACAAATGTTTCACGTTCGATCATTGCAAATCCCCCCCCCCCCTCAGTTAAATAGTAACTTGTTTTTAAATTGGATTAATCCACCGGTACATCGGAAGGCGAAGTGTCAATACAAAATATCGTGTATCGGAACCTGAAATAATGATATAACACTACTTCACGATGCACCGAGTGGTCGGGGTGCAAACAGCTTGCGTTGCTACGGCCACACCCCAAGGGATGACCAGCTTATAAACGAGATAGCTGAAAGAATTGAAATTCGGCTGGGAAGAGTCCAAGCAAAAACGATTTTGTTTCATTGAACAGTTCGTTCGGATTAAGACACGATTTAGCATCTTAGAGGGCAAGACGAGCCGATCGAATTCCAGAGGATGAACTGTACGAATTTGAAATCTCTCTAACAGTAAATAATTTAGCACAAATTTACGAGACGATTAGGTTTATTCAGTAGCGGCATTTCATGTTGATTGTTACGCTCGTAACTATTGGATAAGTAACAGGCATAACAACTGATTTCCTAAAAACTGTTTTCTCTTAATCAATTGATTATAATCGCGTGTTGAAGTCTGATTGGTGGTGGTGGGTTTCTGCGGTTGCTACAGTTACATATCGTTTCTTTTCAATTATTTTTAGAAGATATCAATTAAAATGAGTTGGTGGTTATAGAACACACATGAATATATAACACATACAACCCGACTCGGACGGTGTCGGTATCGGCAACGGCGAGAAGACAAGCCCGCACATGCGCATTCCTGTTTCTTGCCGTTATTTAGCCGCGCCAAAATAGATGAAGTACAAGTTTCATTTTTAATAATAGCGTAAGCAAATGTACTTATTAAGGATTCGGATTTGGAAGTATGTAGTGCATTACGCATTTTTGAAGGGGGTAGGGTTTAATAAAGTGGAACGAAACAAATAAAGCCATCGCCATCAAACGTGGCGGCGCGATCGTATCGCGGTGGCAGCACAAGAGATTTCAGCGGGTAGATACAAGAATAGTGAGCATGCAAGAAGGAAGACGCCGGCCGCGACCGGGCATGGTGTAGTCGCCCGGTCGCAGCGCGCAGTTTTTGTCCTCTTTATAGCCGAGCCGGGCGTCTCTTGGAAGCCATTCCGAAGCAGGAAAGAATACAAGACAGCGCTTTAAAGTTGACCTCGTTGCAGCGTGAAATATAGGTCCGTGCTGCACTCGTGGAACGACGCTGACGCCATTCGACGCTCTCTGTCTGGCGCACGAGCGCGCCGGCTGGGGGCGCGAAGGACGGACGCAAACCGGAGGATAATATTGAGAGTAATTCAGGTTTATTGGCAATAATCGCGCTAGATATGGCTTCTGCAGACATGCTCGGCTGGGATGGCAATTTTAGTGGTGCAGTAGTACGACTGCCGGGGTTCTATAAAGGTGTATTATTATTTTGGTAAAGTGCAAAAGTCAAACTAAAACTTTTATTACGCCCATACCGGGGGTGTATTCTCTCTCTTTGCAGCACGTGTGTATTTCGAATTAAGCGTATACGACCTTGTCTTTTATATCCGTCGTTAATATTTTCTACTTTCGTTTATTATTATCCGTGTTGTAGCATACCAGAATTGGAAATATTATAAAATCCCAGAGAGTATCATCCCCATTGCAAAATTCAACTCATTTCAAACCCCCCGTTACGCTGCTACCTCGAACTAAATTAGAAACCAGGGTTTGTATTTACCAAATATTATAAAATTCCAGAGTATCATCCCCATTGCAAAATTCAAATCATTTCAAAGCCCCCGTTACGCTGCTACCCCGAACTAAATTAGAAACCAGGGTTTGTGTTTACCAAATATTATAAAATCCCAGAGTATCATCCCCATTGCAAAATTCAACTCATTTCAAACCCCCCCGATACGCTGCTACCTCGAACTAAATTAGAAACAGGGTTTGTGTTTACCAAATGTTATACAATCCCAGAGTATCATCCCCATTGCAAAATTCAACTCATTTCAAACTCCCCGTTACGCTGCTACCTCGAACTAAATTAGAAACCAGGGTTTGTGTTTACCAAATATTATAAAATCCCAGAGTATCATCCCCATTGCAAAATTCAAATCATTTCAAACCCCCCGTTACGCTGCTACCTCGAACTAAATTAGAAACCATGGTTTGTATTTACCAAATATTACAAAATCCCAGAGTATCATCTCCATTGCAAAATTCAAATCATTTCAAACCCCCCGATACGCTGCTACCTCGAACTAAATTAGAAACAGGGTTTGTGTTTACCAAATGCAACCGAATGAGGAGTGCAAACCAAAAGGTGTCCGGCAGGAATCTCTCGTGGGTCCTATTCTATTTACCATGCGGTACAGTAGCTCAACAGTTCTTCCGGAAACGCTTACATGGTCTCAAAGATCATCGCGATGATCAAAGGTGATTGCGTCAACGTCGGGATTCGAAGCTTAAACCATAGTTTTTAGGTGCTTGGGCAAATTCGAAACTTAGACCATAGTTTTTAGGTGCTTGGGCAAAGATCTGTACAAGACTTGCATGTACTACGACGCCCAACCTCAATGACACCTCTGCATGCGAACCACACCCTCAAGAACAGTCCGCTTAAGGGCTACGAAATTGTCGAATGGTAGCGTCGATATACAGAGTTCAAAATTCTCATAAACTTTGGTTGCAAGCGGTATTAAATGTTGCTGATGTGTGTTGGGTGGTAGAGATGGCTAGCTTCTGAGACTCGAAGACATCCAACATGGCTTTTTAATGCAGCTTCAAGCGTCTCATGATGCCACCACAATTCGGGAACACAATGATAGGCAGTTTTAAGATCTGATTTAATTGTTTTGCTGTGAAAATGAAGGGGGTGGGTAGTTTTGACGAACTAATTTCGCGACGTTTTATTTGTGCAAGTATCCCGTCGTATCGGCTTTTAGATGAATTATGTAGCTTGATGCATACGTCCACGCAATATCATAAACTGGATAATTATGTAAGCCGGTGGCTGTAATTCAAGATTTACGGTCGGTTTGACGAAACGAAACGAAACGAAACGCCATCAGCATAAATCAATCATATGGCAAGTCAAATTTCCTCTAACGAATATCGACAAGTCGCGTGAAGTCGGCGCGCATAAATTTTATGATAGTACGTGTTCGTTTGACAAGCACTGTGAAAGGTGGTGAGCTATGTTTTTACTCACCCCCTACGCACACACATTCGGCCCCAAACGACCCGGCCAGTGTGTTTGATCGATAGTGTCCACCCTGGATACCGCATCATCCCCCGCCCCTATTGTGGTGCCCCTCTAGGGGCGCGCACTCCCCGCACCCTTTCAAAGAATCTGTCATGACCAACCCTCTTACGAAAATTACACACTTACGGCATATTTTATATACATTAAAGCGTTCCATTTGGTAATGACGTACTTTTACCTACTACCTCGTTTCGTAGTCAAATGGATTTGTAGTTACTAAAAAAAAAAAAAAGAAAAAAAGGAAAAAGGAAAATAACGTCCGTTTTTGTAATAATAACAGTGCATTATTTCAATTATCCTGCGGGGGAAATACGAGAACGGAGCACTTTTATTAAGTCTGACGGCGCGCGGAATTCGTATATTACGTAACCCGGATAATGTCCGCGATTGCCGGAAGACACCTCAACATCGCGGTGTAAAACCAAATTGGCTACCATCATCAAAAACAATCAACCACGAAGACGTTTACCTTCATTTAAATAACTTATCCTGACCCAGTTCGTCGTCTCCATAATACAAACAAAAATCGCTTTCTTAACTCTAAGGTTTTGGACTCGATCATCCCAGTTAACAATTTTTTTCTTTAAATAGATTTCCAAAACCTTGGTTTTTAATCAAAATCGTGATAATACGTTAAACCAAAAAAAAAAAAAAAATTTCGTCCCATTCATGGAACTTTATCCTAAACGGTGGGACATTTAATTACGCGAGCGCGAAACCTAGAATGAATTCGCGCTGGCTGCAAAAATTCAAGGCCGGTTTTGCGTGCCGGGTAACGCTGCGAACGTTTTGTGGCGTATATAAAAAAAAAAAAAAAAAACGGAAATATTTTGCATCCCTAATGAACTGAACTCATTAACGCGATTGAAAGGCCGAAACGAAACGCGCCGCGGTTGTTGCTGTTGTTGTTGTTGTTGTTGTTGCTGCAAAGCGTTCTTCATCACCGCGAGCAAACTCGACGCTAAAGCGGATAAAACAGAATATTTTATTTTATTGCAGCGACAGATCTTCACGAGAAGTGTTCTCTTTTTTTTTTTTTGGTTTCGAAAAAGACGAACAGGTCTTCAAGCCTTGGGGGTAACATTCAGGGGTGAGAAAACAAGTTTGTTTAAATTGCGTGTAAAAAGAAATGTTCTCTCAGATCAGATGAGTGAGTTAAACGAAATCCGTTCTTCAGAGCGTTCTCGCTTCGTGTAAGGGAATCATGTCGATGCGATGCGTTTCTTGACTAACGGAAACCAAGAAGAGTACCGTCCTCGATATGAAGATGAAGGGTTCGACTGCCACAAGAAGTTGCCATGTTCGGACGTACGTCTGCCGTAGCAAACAGAAGCGAGAAGCGCACCGTCATCTTCATCGGAAGAGATCGGCTAGTTTGGATGCGTACAGAAGTCCTATTATCGAAGAGACAAGAAGTCGACTATGGAAAAAGATCGCCAAGTATGGAGGCGACGTTATCTGGTGAACAAAAGCGAAGGAGAACACCGTCATGAAAGGAAAAAAGGAAAGATTCGGCCGCCCGATGAGGTCATCAAGTTTTGACAAGCCGTTTCTTAGCGGACAGAAGGGAGAAGCGCACCGTCATCTTCATTGGTAGAGATCGCCAAAAGTTTGGGTGCCTACAGAAGGCCCGTTATCGGAGAGAAAAAAATTCGACTACGGAAAATGATTGCCAAGTATGGAGACGACGTTACCTGGTGAACAGAAGCGAAGGAGAACACCGTCAATCAAAGGAAAAAAGGAAGGATTCGGCCGCCCGATGAGGTCGTCAAGTTTTGACAAGCCGCTTCTTAGCGGACAGAAGCGAGAAGCGCACCGTCATCTTCATCGGAAGATATCGACAAGTTTGGGTGCGTACGGAAATCCCGTTATCGGAGAGAAAAGAATTCGACTACGGAAAAAGATCGCCAAGTATGGAGAAGATGTTACGTAGCGAACAGAAGCGAAAGAGCAAAGGATGAGGTCGCCAAATTTTTGACAAGTCGTTCCCTACCGAACAGAAACGAGGAGAGAGGGAGAGATCGCCAAGTTTGGACGAACCGACGCGAAGAGATCGAAGAGACAAGACCACCGAAGATGATCGCTAAGTACAGAGAAGATCTTACCTGGCGAGCAACAGTAGCGAAACCGTCATTAAAGAACAAAAAGAAGGGATTCGGCGTGAAGCGGAAGCGAGAAGTGCACCGCCATTAGAAAAAAGCGAACAAGGCAGAGATTGCTAAATTTGGGCAACGCGTCTCCTAGCGAACAGAAGAGCACGCAGAAGAGGAAGAATTCGACCACGGGAAGAGATCGCCGAGTTTAGGCGAGCGATACCTGGAGAAGACGTCGTCGTCGGAGACAAGAGGAACAAACGAAAGCCGGGACACACCAGAACTTCATTTGGAATGCCACGTCGGCATCGTATCAATCTCCATCCGAGTCAAACAAGCCCTGGCGATTTAGCGTTATCTTGCTTGCACAAAATCAACCAGCGCAGCTACTTTTCAATGCCTTAGCGTTAAACGTTGCGGAAACTCAAGTTATTTATGCGGAACGTGCGATATTGTGGTGGTTCGTCACCTACAGTGACATCGGTATTGAAAATAAGAGTTTGCGCGGTGAGAAAGCCTGAAACTCTGCAAGGTCACCCCCATTCTATACTTAGCATCGGGCTGCAGCGATAGTGAAGGTAAGTATTGTGTAATATGCGGGCGGTAGTTAGGCAAAAGCATTGATCTAACAGTTGACTGTTTCAGATAAATCAGATCTGACCTGCCCAAAAGGAATGACTTCGAAGCAGGAGCAGCCCTCTCACGATATTCGCGATATTCAAAGGTGGCGGACTTCTCAAGGCCGCAATGCCGTCGACGGTAGCGAGAAAGGCGAGTCAGAGATAGCACCGGTAACAATTGGGGCAATAGCTCCCCTCGCCGTCCGATTCGGTGGAGCAAAACTGAAATAAGCAACTCAATAGCGCCCCTCGTCGTTCGATTCGGTGGCACAAAACTGAAAGAAGCAGCTCAATAGCGCCCCTCGTCGTCCGATTCGGTGGAGCCAAACTGAAACGAGCAGCACTTTCACTGGTAAACTTTCCAGCTTGTTCGACTTAACGGAATTCGCTCAGTACGGACGTTTTTGACCTTACTCTGCTTCTGCGGTCTCGTCTGTATAAATAGGAGACCATAGCACCGAATGTGACTACGGCTCCAATCAGTTCGAAAGCTCTGGACAAAACTCGCTCCAAATTGTCGGAAAGCTCAGCTCCTCAGTCTAATTCCAACTCGGCGAAAAGCCCAAATCAAACACTACGAACACGAAGAGTGTTCCTGTCGGGCACAGCGCTTCGGTATCGTCCTTTGAGCTGAAGACGCGGCTAAGAGAGACGCGACGGTGTCAGCAACAGGAATTTCCAGCGAGACGATCACGTGACGCACCCTCCCAACATCGCCCTTCGAGACGAAACTCCGGAAAAGAGGTACAGAAGAGTCTAGTTCCAGGTCCTGATCCATCATTAATAGGAAACTAGAGGAATATCCAGTGAAACCGCCCTTCGAGATGAAGATGCCTTGAAATTATGCCAAAAAAGGTATATGAGAGGGACATTCCAGGTCCTGATCCATCAACAACCGGCATATCCACTGAGAGCGAACACCCAGTTTGGGCTTTGGAGGTGATGATGCCTCGAAGAGACACCAGAAGAAGTTCGTACCAGGTTCGACGGCACCCCGACTATCGACGGTGTCGCCCATCGAGATAACGACGCTTCGGAGAAGTACCAAAAAACGAGCTGCGTCACCAACACAACCCGACAGGAATTTCCAGGGGGAGCGATCGGAAGATGCCTTCAAAAGATATCAAAAGAGGGATGATCCAGTCTCGATCCATCAATAATCGGAGACTACAGAAATATTCAGTGAGAGCGAACACCCAGTTTGGCCTTAGGAGGTGATGATGCCTCGAAGAGACACCAGAAGAGGTTTGTACCAGGTTCGACGGCATCCTGACTACCGACGGTGTCGCCCTTCGAGAGAATGACGCCCCGGAGAAGTGCCAAAAAAAGGAGCTGCGTCATCAACAGCATCCGACAGGAATTTCCAGGAGGACCAATCGGAAGATGCCTAGAAAAGATACCAAAAGAAGGATGATCCAGTCTCGATCCATCAATAATCGAAGACTACAGAAATATCCAGTGAGAGCGACACCCAGTTTGGCCTTAGGAGGTGATGATGCCTCGAAGAGACACCAGAAGTGGTTTGTACCAGGTTCGACGGCATCCCGACTACCGATGGTTTTGCCCTTCGAGAGAATGGCGCCCCGGAGAAGCCCCAAAAAAGGAACTGCGTCATCAACAGCATCCGACAGGAATTTCCAGTAGGACAAATCGGAAGATGCCTACAAAAGATACCAAAAGAGGGATGGTCCAGTCTCGATTCGTCAATAATCGGAGACTACAGAAATATTCAGTGGGAGCGAACACCCAGTTTGGCCTTTGGAGGTGATGATGCCTCGAAGAGACATCAGAAGAGGTTCGTACCAGGTTCGACGGCATCCCGACTACCGACGGTGTCGTCCTTCGAGAGAACGACGCCTCGGAGAAGTACCAGTAGAGGAGTTGCGTCACAAACAGAACCCTGCAGGATCTTCCAGAAGGAGCGATCAGAACGCTCTTACTCCGATTGCTCTGCTTGCTGTCTTGAGGAAACCGAAACGAATATCCGAGTTTCCGCAAACTACTTCTGGTTTTCCGATGACCCAGGAAGAGAAAGAACCCCCTCCTGGACAAGCGTTGCGGATTCTGAACAAGTCACTCTCGGGTCGGGATCAAATCCCGTGCGTCATCGACGAAAACTTCAAGTTTCTTAGACTTTTGTGAATGATACTTGACATCCCCACTACGGTTCGTCGAGGACAGCTAAATATACACAGAAAGGTTGGTATAACTGAGCAGGGTTGGTAGCAGCGTCGCGAGAGCTCCTTGAAGATCAAGCGACTGAAGCTTCCGCGCTCTGCAAGGTTTCTTTTCTTCCTCTAACACCTTCTTCTATTTCAGGTGAAATAAGTGAAGGGGTCGAGGAGAGGACCGATAACGCCGAAACGGAGGTCCATCCTCTATTCAAGATTTTATTCAAGCTCGACTCGATGTTCCGATGTTGCGACCACGTCGATTTCTTCAGTTCGTGCAGAAGTTGAAAAGAAAACAGAGCAAAAGTTAATATTTACGAAGGGCCAAAAAAAAAAAAGAAAAAAATTCTCGTACCCCTAAGATTTATCCCCGACGCAAGTCTTTCCGAGACGGCTACGTAGATAAAGTAAGCTCGGTTTCGGAATCGGCAAATAAAAATGGCCGTAATTTAGCGACGGTCCCATGTATTTTTAAAGAGGTCAGCCCCGGAAAGGTGGAGGAGGAATGCGAATCCTCGCAGGGCACACGTCGATTTGAATTCCGCACGGCGGACACAAGGGGGGGCTTGCGCTTCGCAAATGTCGTGCGAAAGAGCCCCCGAGTTCGAGAGCTTGTTACACAGAAGTGTGTGGCATCTGCACGCCTGCTTTGATTTTAATTTTAATGACTTCGTCCGCGACCACGTCTCGTACCCTTAATTATGATGATTTTCATCGAAGTGCGCGGGTTAATTCATGTTTGAAATTAACCAGCTCGGATAAGTTTAACAAAACAAAAAAAAATCAAATACGTAGATTCTGCAAAGACCATTTTAGTTTCAGCTTTGCGACATTCCTCTTCGTTTTTCTTTCATTCCAGAAAGGAAATGATAATCATTGATCTTGCATCAGTTGCAAATTTGGTTGCAGTTGCAATATTCACACTTTTTTCCTTAGGCAATCCTTAATCCAGGATTTTCGATTTTCGAAGGACTTCGTAGCTAGTGGCAGGATCTCCTAGGTAGGTGAAGCATTATATCGAAAAGAGAAGGGTGTTCTCGGTAGGCTGAAGGATTCACTGTGGAGCGGTTCCCAAAGCCCCAACAGCGTGCGATAGTATTCTTCAACCCCTAGGAGATTTTCATAAACTCGTGCGTTCAACGTAGAGAATAGACAATAATACAAGACAGTGTTGTAGTATGGTTGTCTACTCCCTACGCTGAACGCACGAGTTAATGAAAATCTTGTGTTTTATTATTTATTGTCTACTCCCTACACTAAACGTGCGAGTTTACGAAAGCCTTGCTTTGTTTGATACACTTTGACATTTGTGTCGTATTATTAAAATTCAGAATTTTAGTTTTTTCTCTTTTTTGATTTGTATCGACGCGGTTGTTGCCCTTTTTGCCTGCCTTGCGCCAGTGAAACGTTCCTTCCCCCAACACATCGTCTGCTCCTTTTCGGGAATACGCATTTTCAAATTTGAAGTTCATAAAAAATCCTCGGGGGAGAATACAACACTCGAATGATTCGAAACCAATTCACGAATAACAGGGCCGGCTTAGGGCGCGCCGTCATCAATCAAGAGGTGGATTCCCACGGTGCATTGGTTTCTCGCCAATACCGAAACAGATTATAGGTGACAACGGTCAAAAATGTACTTACGAAGATTTTGTCGACTTTTGTTCGTTCGTCACACATTCATACTGGTCCACATCATCCAAAATCAAATGGATTAGTGGAACTTGAGGGCTTCAGCGACCGTCGTCCGTGATTGAATTCTTAGCGTCCGGTTGGAACCGCATGTCTCGGATTTCTTCTACTGCCGACGTTTCGTTCTCCATTGCAGAAGTTACTCAGGGCTGCTGCTGCTGGTGGTGGTGGCGACTTACAAGAAGTAACAGCAAGACTACCAACAGGTGGTGGCGACTTACAAGAAGCAGCAGCAAGACCACCAATAGCAGCAGCACCACCACCACCACCACCAGCAGCCCTGAGGAAGTTCTTCTGCAATGGAAAACGAAAAGTCGGCAGTAGAAGAAATCGAGGACGCGCGGTTCCAACCGGAAGCCAAGAATCCAATCATGGATTACTGGAACGTTTCATCGAAACTTGGAAACGTCGGCTGTCGGGGTCACAAGAAGAGGATTCTTTAAATCAAGGATCGCTTGTAATTTTGATTTTGATTTTCAATTCGAAATTCATGAAACATCCTCGGGGGAGAGTTAGAGAAGGGTGAGAAGCATTTAATTGCATGATACTCGAATGACTCGAAACTAAAAATCGCGAATAACGGCGCCCGTATTTCGTTTAGGCCGCGCAAGCGTTTTCCAGCAATACCGAAACAGATTATAAGTGACCGCGGTCCACAATTTACCTCAGAAGATTGCGCGTAGTTTTGATGGTCTATTTTCAATTTGTAGGTCGTAAACATCCTCGGGGGAGAGTTAGAGAGGGGTGAGAGGCATCTAAACGCACGGTACTCGAATGACTCGAAACTAAAAATCACGAATAACGGCACCCGTATTTCGTATAAGGTCACATAAGCGTTTTCCAGCAATACCAAAACAGATTATAAGTGACAACGGTCCACAATTTACCTCAGAAGATTGCGTGTAGCTGCTATGGCTTATGAAACCTGTTTTTATGAGTTTAAGAGCTAAGAAACCGGAAACCATCACGTCTTTCCGTACTACTATAATTTTATCACCTTTCGTTTTTGTTTTTATTTCACCTTAAGATACTTTCGGTGTAGTTAGTGGAAGATCGGGAGCGGGCAAAAGTAACTTACAAGTCATGTTAGTTACGCATAAATTAACAAAGCGCGTTTTTCTTTGACCTGATTGTTTACGGTGACCTTGAAAACTAATAGAAAAATAAAGACCTGGTTAAAAACAGAAGGGTTTGAATTGTGTAAGCGGTGGAATTTTTTTTCTAAACGTTAACTTAACCAACTAAAGTTAACTTGAGTGTGAATTTTTACTGAAAGTGGTGCAAACGACCCTCGATCCAAACAATAAGGCGATGGTTCGTAATTTCGAGAAGGCATCGCCAATTTGGGTGTACGAAACGACGGCGGACCACGCTCAACTTAAATAATACTCCTGCATGCGAACCACACCTTTAAGAACATTCAGCGGAAGGGCTACGAAACTATCAGATGGTATCGTTTAAGTTGAGCGACGTCGTACAAGGAACAATGGAACATCAAACTGCTTCTCATTCGTTCGAAGTGAACGTAGAAGGGATTACTAAACGGAAACCAGCGGCCAACGTCGAGATAGGATTGAAATATTTCGGGAATTAACAGAAGTTCTTATCGAATCACCGAGTTAGGAAGTTAATTCTTCCGTGCAGCCTTCTTTTCGGGGTGACGTAGTGGGACATTCCACAAATATCAACGGCGAAACCAAGCGTCCTCGTCCAAACAATCCAATCCGTGTAGCGAACACTTCTCCGTACGGTTTTGCCAACATCGGAATTTCCCTGGGCTAAACGCCCACAATTAGAGTGAACAGGGGGCACAAATAATAAGACAGAAACCAAGACTAAAAGCTTAGAGAAAGAACGAAACAAACGGAATTGCGCACGGCAATCGCTTGTCGCCTCAAATACCTGATTTGATAGTTGTCAGGCTGGGAAAAGCACAAATGAATGCTCGAATTAGCGCGCTAAATTTTACTATTTACAAAAAGTAGCGCCGAGTGGTATACGTATGGTATATCTCCTAATTAATATTTTAGGCTTGCAATCTCAAAGTTGATGAGGGTTTTTCCTTGGTGCAAAAGAAAATGATGGTGTTCTCTGAAGCACGTAATTGGTTCGGGTATTTATTTCATTGTCGTCCGGCGTCGGCAAACTTGCGTCGGCCGTTCAAATGTCGCGCACCGTGTGCAGTCACCGTAGATAAAAAGAGCGATCTAATGAAATTGTCGCATCAGCTAATTGATGCTCGCTCGTTGCGATTACATTTGTTTTGTTTCCTTTCGGCCGTCGCGCCGTTCTCGCTAACCTGTTGATTGCAGATAAACGGCACTTTGTAACCTATTTACACACTCGTTCGCCGAATCGGAAAAAAAGAGTAAACGCGGACGCGCTTTTTATTCCGTGACATTTCGCTTCGTTCGCTTTTAACTAACTAGGCTCATGTTTAAACCGTTCGTTCGCTCGTTCGTTTGTTCCCTGGCTGGGAAGCTTTTTGTTGGCCGCGTGTACACGCACGCGGCCGGTTTCTTTGTCAGTTGCGCTCGCTGTTTAAAACAACGTTCGGCGAGTTGTTTGCCGTATCCGCGCGAGTACTCGGTTTCAATGCAGACGGGACACAAGTTTACCCATTGATGATCATTTAAGGCGAACGGATTTTGATTGCCTTCATTAAAACCGGAAAAGACGCTCGCTACCCTGGAATATACTTGTCCAGACTTTCTAGACAACCTCCTAGAAATCCGACCTCTCATCATCTGGGCGTTCGGGTTTGATCATGCGCGTATTAAGTGCTTGGTGCGTTAGCTTCGAAACATATCAATACCGTAATAACTGTTCCGATTCATAACAGTAACTGCTAATTCGCTTGTAAATTCCAGGAATATTAATAATAGCCATCCGTCGATGGTTGGTTTTGGTTTATTTTCTCTCACTCCGCCTCGCGCGTTGTAGTAATTTCCTCTTTCCTTGGCACTTCGAAAACCAAAACGAAACCGACGCGACGCGACGGTGTATTCACAACCGGAGATCAATTAATAACCTGTGGAATTGTTGCAAAAAGAAACAAGCGCCTTGCAACTAACTCAGCGTAATCCCAACAAGCATTATTTCATAAGACATAATATTAGTTCACATGTAACAAACTAGTTCATAACAAAGAACTTCCGGGGACTATCTATCAATGTGATATCTGGGGGTGCAGCACGGGCGCGCGGATACAAGAGCTTTCCCAGTCCACCCTTCATCAAGTAAATTGCAGCGGCAGTCCTCGTTTCGGATATCTGGCAGGTCGGAGGCCCCCCCCGCCCCCCGAGCCGAGGGTCGCTCACCGCCACCCACCAGCCGCCGGGCGGTGGCGGTGGCGGCGGCGGCGGCGCCCGTGCGCGCCCCCTCGCCCTCGCGATACCATCCGACGAACAAGGTAACGGTTGGGATGAGGTGATTCGACGACGTTACGAAATAACAAAACGCCGCTGCTGTAAAATCGTGCGACTTGTAATGTACCTGGCAAAGCCGCGTCGCGCCGTGCCGCGCCCGCGTGCTCCCCTTTCGTCTTATCTGAATGAGGAACACGTTTTGTTTATCGAGAGGAAACGTGAATGATGTAAAAGTTCGAGTTTTCAAGTTGGCTTAATATCGACTCACTCTAACTCTCTCCCCCCCCCCCCCCCCATCATCCATCTACAAATACACGTAAACAAATAAGTACCAAGTTCAACAAATCGGAATTTGGCGCTGGGACACTCGAATTAGGCTTGACACTCCAAAAAGCCTAAGGCTAAAGTTTCGTTTAAATAATATTTTGGGCAATTAGTTTAGTTCTGAAAACACGCGAGCAAATTTGGAGTGTACTTGTATCCGTCGTACTCGATAGGTGAAGGACCTTCTCGTTAGGAAAAGGTTATCTTCGATCTGGCGAAGGATCTCCTAGATACCTGAAGGATCTCGTAGGTGGAGTGGAAGGATCTCCCGGGTAAGTGAAGGATCTCCTCGGAAAAAGAAGGGTGTCCTCGGTGGGCTGAAAGATTCACTGGGGAGCGCTTCCCAAAGCCCCAACTGCGTACGATGCTTTTCTCCAGTCCTCTAGGGGATTTTCATAAGCTCGTGCGTTCAGCGTAGAAGGTAGACAATAATACAACAACGCTGAACGCGCGAGCTACAACACAAGGTTGTATTATTGTCTACTCCCGACGCTGAACGCACACGAGTTTACAACACAATGTTGCATTATTGTCCACTACCGGCGCTGAACGCACGAATTTATTAAAATCTGGCTTTCTTTGATACATGTACTTTGGCGTTTGTGTTGTGTCAATCTGGCTTTCGCCGAGTCACATTTACCTTAATATAATGTTTAAGTTAATAAACAAGAAAGAAACATGTATTTACTTAAGCTTTGCCAGGTAAATGTGGCTCGGCGAAAGCCAGAAAATAATACGACACGGTTGACGTCCGTGTCGTATTATTTTTTGGCTTTCTTTGGGAAATGAAAATTAAGTGGGCGGAAACCAAACGATCGACGCGATCTGCTCGAACAGGCGGACTTTTATCCAAAAAGGCGATACGGAATTCACGAACTATTTAAACTAAATAACGTTATTCAGTTAAATTTTATATATAGCGTTATATTATAGAGTTAATTACGTAATTAACTGTCATTAATCTTTACAATAAATAATTCTGAAACGTATTGAAGGCTGTGGTTTGCAGTAAAATAAAAATTGGATTAAATCTCCTAACTACAATATGCTTTTTTTGATACTGTGTACGTATTTCGGCTGCTAGGATACCATCTTCAAGTAGCTTCTTAATCACAAGAGAATTAATAAATTGAAGAATGATGGTCTGAGGACCGGTTTCATAATCGAACTAAAGCAAACTTTAAAATTAAAGTCACATTCTGCATTGCGCATTTGTTTTGACATCTGACTGTGAATTTAATTTCGAAGTCTCCTTTACTTCGATTATGAAAGCGAGCCATTACAGTGCCGAATTTGTGTAAAATTATTTTCTTTTCCGTTAAAAGTGTTTCGAATTATGTTTCTGGTTTTTGGAATGTCAGTATTAAACGTGATTTGTTTGTGTCTTTGTGTTTAAATAAAATTTATATGCGATTTGCTTTTGTTACTTTCCCTATTGGGCCCTTATTTAGAAGTTACGCTCAACTCAAGTAGTAAAGCAAAAGGTATGCTTTACAAGTTAGGTGCAGCTGATGTTCTGTTCAAGGTTAAGGTTCTGCGTTGATCACGGAATTCGACGGGTACTCAAAGCTTGCGTTCAGCCTCTACAGCGAAAAAATTGACCCTGTACCACGTGCTTTAGGCAGAATGAGAGGGCCGAAAGAACAATTAATCCTGCAGAGTAGGAACCAATAAAACTCCTTTAAGAAAGTACGTCCTATAAAAGGTTCAATTGAAACTCCAATTTAAGAAAAAACTTCAATTAAAATGGTGATTAAAACTCCAATAAAAAAAAAAACAATTATAGATGAAAAAGAGAAAGAATGGCGTTCATTACACAACGTTTTTAATAACCGAAATAGAACATACCTGATTTAATTAAACAGATCGCTGGGTAAATTGCAAATTTACATTTTTTTATACACGAGTCGATCTGATTCAAGTTTGAATTTTTTGATTTTTGAAATGACGGTGTTTGTGGATTTTGTCTTAAAAGTTTTGAAAATGGAATTTCTTCCGAAATACGTCAACTAGAGTTCCTAGATTTTGGAAACTCAACGTCAGATCCGCCATTTTTCAAGCTAAATATCGTCTTCTACGGAATAGCAATACTAAGTTTTATTCTTTCTAATCCACGGGACGATCATATCAAGCTAGGTCAGCCAACTATAAAATCTGACTTTACTAATGAAAATGACGCTATGTTTCCGAATCCTTTCCGACATGTTAAATGTCAGTCAAATCTAGGCACCCTAATATCAACTAGTCAAGCTGTGTTACAGTGATGATCATTCAATAAACGGATTTGGAGAAACTTAACCCAAAAAAAAAAAAAATTAGAGTGGCTTCTCTTTCGACGAATTTTATTCAAACATTTTAAACGGTCACTAATATCATGGATAGTTCTTTGATTTTCCGAAGATAAACTGTGGTTTGGATCTTGCAAAAAATTCAGCGCGAATCCACGAGAAAATATGAAACATACACAACGTGCCTCGCACGTGTCGGTATCGATAAAGTCGAGAAGATGCGCCTTTTTTCCGTTCCTTAACCGTACTAAGACGGCCCAACTAATCGGAAAGGTGGCGTCAGAATATTTGTGACCGTTTTCATAATCGGACTTTAAGGAAGCTTTAATTTAAAGTCACTTTAAGAATAGGGAAACAAATGTATTTTTTTTTGAGGTTAAAGTAACTTTAAATTTAAAGTCCCCTTATGAAATCGGCCCTTGGAGGGGTAAAGGACAAACATACAAAGGGTGTTTTAAGTTCGTTTCAGGTGATTAAAGCGACGTTGTCGCGTCTACATGCAGCCAAACCCCGGCGACTGAGGAAGGCGCTGTTGCTAAAACCGATCCGATGGATTTTGGCTGTAACAAAGGGTATCCTCAGTAGCAGAAGAATCTTTTCGTTCAGAGGTCACCCTTGCTACGGCGGAAGGATAGTTTTAGCCAAAAGTTTCGTTGTTTCGCCGTACTACGAACATATGACGGTGTGCTGTGGTAACAAAATCGGTAAACCACGCACCGTACCGTGTAAGGCGCGCTACTTTTCCGTTTGATCTTCTCCCCGCTTTTCTATGTGCTTATTTTTTGATATCTTTTAACATTTTGAATTATGAACAGTATCGCTCCGTCCAAGACAAAAAGTTCTGTGGAACGGACACATCAAAAGTCAACGGAAAATTTTAAGAAACAGTATTGGCCCCAAAATCAAAGTCCAAGGTACTCCGCACACTTTCCCTCCTCAGTTTTAAGATACTTTCCGCCGGCGAACTTTATCTATCGTTCTGTATTTTAGTGTAGCGTGTGTATAGTCGCGATCAAGCTAATCGAGACCCTGTCATAGTTCTGTAACCCTCGCTACCAGCTTCAGTAAGGGTACAGTTAGCTTACAGCGGTGTCGATTGGGATGATCGCGACTGTACGATACATAAAATGTAGGGAGCGGTTGTTAGCGCAAATAATTGCGCATAATTGTTAAGGGTCTTCTGGCAAACCGCAGAACAATATTAACACTTGTCTGCGCCCAGTCGGAATAGTTTCCTGAATTATTTTTTTTACGCGCCGAATGGGCGATAAAAAAAGAGAGAGAAGGAGAACCGCCAGTAAATTCCGTAATTTGCGGCTTCGAAATCAAACCGGCGCGGCGGCGGGGCATTGTTCGTCGTCCTCAGTGGCGTAGGTGCCTTCTTCTTCGGTCGTGCGAGCGATATGAGGCACTGTTATCGGCAACCATTAAGGCCTAAGTGCGCCGTAAAAGCGAGCCCATCAAACCTGTCTCGCTTTAGCCACTTAAATGCACACGGAGCTAGTTCGACGTCGCCGCCGCGCCGTTTTTCTTTGCCGCACGTCGGTGGCGGCGGTCGGGGCCGTCGCGGATCCGCGAAAAGGACAGACCGAGGCGTGAAGGCGGCGGTCGCCGCGCGGATCGGTTAATAAATCTCGAAAGGATAATTCGAAGAGCACGAATTATTACCGGGGCTTTAGATTCGCACTGTAATACACGTTTTTATCACCCCTTGGATGTACGGAAACGATTCGGGTTAACTGCACATTCTACATCTGCTTCTCCTCTTCTTTTTTACTTTACTTGATGGCTGGTACTAGTTGTACAGTAATTTTTCAATTAATTACTCCTACTCAATATTAAAAATAAGTCTCAACACCCACCCACCCACCCCACCGACCCCTTAAAATACCTGCTGGCGCATGTCTCGGAGAGGGAAAGGCAAAGGGAAGAGAGAAATTCGAAATTAATTTCGATGTAGCGCAACAACTTCTGCTGAAATTTTTGCCGCCACCCCTCCCCCTCCCTTTGCGTCTTGTACTTCACCGTCAAAGGTAAAGCACCCTTATTCATGTTCTCTCTACATAGTTTGCGCCCCTAGGAAACCTTATATTAGCCGGAGCTGGCTGGCGTCCACGAGTCTCAAACATCCCCTCCCCTAACCCGCACAGCGGATCCGCTCCGACCCTTAAGGATAGGAAACGGTCATCTACTCATCCCACTTTCGAGGGTCGGGCGGTAGGTGGACATCCAAGATAAGGGTTCAACATGAGCCTTTGGGGTTCGCTTCCAACCCTTATTGCGGTCGCCTGCTTTTCCTCTTCCTCGTCCTCCTCCTCCTCCTCATCCTCCTACACATCTAAGTAAGGTTCGAGCTGAAAGTTCGTTTTCCGTCCTGTATTTCTATATTTAAATATCATACGTACACCAACACACACAGCGCACCCTCCCTCCTCTCTCTCTCTCTCTCTCTCTCTCTCTCTCAATCGTGAGCTGCGGAAATTTATTCAAATATTTATTAACAATGCGGGGGTGGTGACGGCGGGGGGTATGGTATTATTCATTTATTAGGCATCATTTATTACAAGCGCAATAATATTATTTTTTGCTTTCTTCTTCCTCGCACACTTCTTCGACGCCTTCGTACGGATTAGGCATGTAGCCCTTCTTCTTCCAATCGTTCTTCTCGTAGTCCCATTTCGAAGCCAGTCCGGTGATGGGGTTGACCCTCAGCTCGATCATCCGCTGCAGCTGAGCCATCCTGCGGTCGTAGTTGAATGATACGGGCAGAGGTGCGTAGACTACGGAAAGAAGAAGAAAAAGTGTTTCGGCGCGGATTCGCTCGTTTTTAATCGCGGATTTACCGAAACTGTGCATGAAAATGAACAACCAAACGCCGGCGCTGATGAACATCAGGGTGTACCCCACCACCGCCATCCATTCGGTGGTGGGGTGGGTGAATTCAGAAAAGGTTTGGCAGAATTGGGAACGGTAGAGGTTGCGTTTCTCTTCTTTGGTGAGCAGGCGCCAGTCACCCTTTTGTTTTTCGCGTAGCGCCTAGAAACTCATCATTTCAGAAATTAACCACTAAATTCACTGCCCCAGAGCACCCTGGTAGTATTAGGCTGCTTTACCTGCTTTGGAGATTTGGAGAATTGGGTATCTGAGGATAGTTTCGTACCTGACGGTTATCACTGATCACGTGATCAATGAAAACTAATATCAGCAATCCCCAAGTATCCATTCTTCCAAGCAGGAAAAGTAGCTTGATCTCCATTCTCAGTTTTTACACGAGGTTAGAACAAGATGGGGATGTTCTAAGACTCAGTGTGAGGAAGTGCTTTGAAAACGAAAAAGGGGGCGTGCGGGGGTTTCGTACCATGATTTCTGGGGTGTCTTCCTTGTATCGTATGGCGGGAAAGGGGAACGCCGTCAAGTCCGCGTAATACGGTTGCCCGTTCATGCCGAATCCCACCATCTCCCTCGAGCCGATCATCCCGGCGAGGTATTCCAGTTCGTAGGGGCGTTTGGTGGCGTTCCTCGACGGTGGTGAGAACGAGGGGAGTCTCGTCGGATTAAAAATCGTTCGAATTAATCGAGATCGTGAGCCGAGCAGACTCTGCGATGTCATTTTTTTGAAAGGGCGATGTTTACTGGGTGGGTAACCAAGGCAACGGTTTCGCATCATAAAAAGGTGTTGCCAATTTTTTATTTTTTTTTATTCTCTGCATTTCTCAAGAGCAAGAACTATCCAAAAATGTATTTTTTAACTTTACTTCTTTTCCAAAAACGAAGTAAGGAAATGAAGTGTCCTCAGCGGTCCTTCTTTCGCGGTCTCTTGAAGTAAAAAGTCTGAGCGCGGTGGTTACCGGAAATGATTAGGGTAGGCCTAAGGTTCTGCGATATACACACTTCCATTGGGTATTTAAGTCTTCCGGAACTGTGAACATGTCCAAAAGGGTACCAAATCAGAAAAAGAAATGAAGTACTTCAAAACGTCATTCAACGAGTACTTGTACATTGAAAAAAACTGATTATGTCCAATTGGTAGATCAGTTTGGATTCGGATAAGACATAGACCTACGTAAAGCTGCGCAATCTAAGGGAAGAAAAGTGGAACGATTAAAAACATCTGCGTGATATGAGGAGGTTTAAAGAAATCTCGTAAAGCCAACTGGAACATCGAAAGACTGAAGTCTAAAGAAGATAGACCGACGGAAAATGCAAAAACTTCGTTTGTCTTTATTGTTCTTAGGCTTTCCTGGACGTCAGTTAATCAAAGTCATCATAATCAGCAATATGTCTTCAGAAACGCGTAAAATTTCTAATTTTGAAGCTACCCCCTTCTTGCACTTCCTCTTCTTCTTTCTCAAAGATTCTGCTTTCCAGTGCGGGAGGCAGATCTCCATTTTGGCTTTCACAGATCTTTATTCCGTTCCAATCCGTTAAGTCACCTTTCCATCTTGCTTCCAAAAGACCTGCGTCCTATTTTAAACCGTACCAGTTCGACCTTTTCAAGTCGTCTTTCGGAAAAGTCTTCTGCCAATCTGAGGTTTTGTTATCTCTCGTCGACAGTAAGAAGAACAAATAAAGACAAATGCAGAAGAAATAAAGAAAAACGTCAATCTTTTAATCAATTGACTGCAGAACGCGCTTTTGTTTTAGAAGGTGAGGAAGAAAGAAAACTATGTAGGAGATGAAGATGAAGAAGTCTGTGAGTAGGGGGAGGAAGAAACAGAGGAAGAACAGGACGATGCATGAAGCAAAAGCAGAGGATCATTTTCTTTCACCTTTCATCTCGCTTCCAAAAGACTTTTGCGCTAGGTTGAATCCTATCAGATCGATCTTTTCAAATCGTCTTTCGGCAAAGTCTAAAGTTCCGCCAATCTAAGGTCCTCCACAGGTCTGTTCTGTTGGTTCTCATCAACTATAAGAATGACCCAACTGAAGAACAAGTAAGGATTCAAGAAGAAATAAAGAAAAACGTCAATTTTTTTATCAATTGACTGCAGTACGCGCCGTTTCTTTGCAAGACGAGGAAGAAGAAAACTGCGTTGGGATCGGAACGTGAAGAAATCTGTGAATGGGGGGAGGAAGAGCAAGACGATGAAGGTAAAGGAAATGATCCTTTTCTTTCACCTTTCATCTCGCTTCCAAAAGACTTTTGTGCCAGTTTAAACCATACCAGATCGACCTTTTCAAATCGTCTTCCGCCAAAGTCTAAACTTCTGCCAATCTAAGGTCTCCTTAGTTCTCTTTTCTTGACTGTCATCGACAGAGTGAGAACGATACATCATCAGAAGAAGAAATAAAGATTTTTCAACCAGTTGTTTCGCTCCGATAATGACCCTGCAGAATGCGCCGCGTTTCTTTCAAATATGAGGAAGAAGAAAACTGTATGGAAACGAAAGATAAGGATGACTTGACCATGAGTCTGCGGTGGTGGGGGAGAAAGAGCGAGTGGAGAAGAAGACGACGAGGACAAATTAAAGGGTAAAGGATGATGAAGTGTTGGTGAAGACGAAGAAGGCAATGCTTAATGCGTTAGTACTCAAAGTGGTTAGAGTTCTTAATTCCTTAACCTTTTGGGACGAGGAAGAAGAAAACCAAGTGCATTCGGAAGATGAAGAAGGCGATGAGTAGGAGAAAGAACGAGCGGGGGGAGATGAGGACGATGAAGAAAACAGTAAAGGACGAAGGAGGAGGTGAAATATGAAGATGAAAAAGGAAAGGTTTTTAATTCCTTGAGCTTCTGAGAAGAGGAAGTAGAAATCCAAAAGATTCGAAAGAACAAGAAGATAAGGAAGGGGTGGAGAAGACAGACGGCGATGAAGAAAAATTTAAGGACGAAGGATGATAAAGTGCTGATGGAATATGAAGACCTGGGGCGAGGAAGTAATAAACCAAATGCATTCGGAAGATGAAGAAGGCGATGAGCAGGAGGAAGAACGAGCGGGGGGAGATGAGGACGATGAAGAAAACAGTAAAGGACGCAGGAGGACATGAAAGATGAAGATGAAAAAGGAAAGGTTTTCAATTCCTTGAGCTTCTGGGACGAGGAAGTAGAAATCCAAAACATTCGGAAGAACAAGAAGATAAGGAAGGGGTGGAGAAGACGGCGATGAAGAAAAATTTAAGACCGAAGGATGACGAAGTGCCGATGGAATATGAAGACCTGGGGCGAGGAAATAATAAACCAAATGCATTCGGAATGCGAAGAAGGCGATGAGTAGGAGGAAGAACAAGCAGGGGAGATGAGAACGATGAAGGAAAAGTAAAGGGCGAAGGAGGAGGTGAAAGATGGAGATGAAAAAGGAAAAGTTTTCAATTCCTTGAGCTTCTGAGAAGAAGAAGTAGAAATCCAAAACATTCGGAAGAACAAGAAGATAAGGAAGGGGTGGAGAAGACGGCGATGAAGAAAAAATTAAGGACGAAGGATGATGAAGTGCCGATGGAATATGAAGACCTGGGGCGAGGAAATAATAAACCAAATGCGTTCGGAAGATGAAGAAGGCGATGAGCAGGAGGAAGAAGGAGCGGGGGGAGATGAGGACGATGAAGAAAACAGTAAAGGACGAAGGAGGAGGTGAAAGATGAAGATGAAAAAGGAAAGGTTTTCAATTCCTTGAGCTTCTGAGAAGAGGAAGTAGAAATCCAAAACATTCGGAAGAACAAGAAGATAAGGAAGGGGTGGAGAAGACGGCGATGAAGAAAAATTTAAGACCGAAGGATGACGAAGTGCCGATGGAATATGAAGACCTGGGGCGAGGAAGTAATAAACCAAATGCATTCGGAAGATGAAGAAGGCGATGAGCAGGAGGAAGAACGAGCGGGGGGAGATGAGGACGATGAAGAAAACAGTAAAGGACGAAGGAGGAGGTGAAAGACGAAGATGAAAAAAGGAAAGGTTTTCAATTCCTTGAGCTTCTGGGACGAGGAAGTAGAAATCCAAAACATTCGGAAGAACAAGAAGATAAGGAAGGGGTGGAGAAGACGGCGATGAAGAAAAATTTAAGACCGAAGGATGACGAAGTGCCGATGGAATATGAAGACCTGGGGCGAGGAAGTAATAAACCAAATGCGTTCGGAAGATCAAGAAGGCGATGAGCAGGAGGAAGAACGAGCGGGGGGAGATGAGGACGATGAAGGAAAAGTAAAGGGCGAAGGAGGAGGTGAAAGACGAAGATGAAAAAAGGAAAGGTTTTCAATTCCTTGAGCTTCTGAGAAGAGGAAGTAGAAATCCAAAACATTCGGAAGAACAAGAAGATAAGGAAGGGGTGGAGAAGACGGCGATGAAGAAAAATTTAAGGACGAAGGATGATGAAGTGCCGATGGAATATGAAGACCTGGGGCGAGGAAGTGCTAGACCAAATGCATTCGGAATATGAAGAAGGCGATGAGCAGGAGGAAGAACGAGCGGGGGGAGATGAGGACGATGAAGAAAACAGTAAAGGACGAAGGAGGAGGTGAAAGATGAAGATGAAAAAGGAAAGATTTTTAATTCCTTGAGCTTCTGAGAACAGGAAGTAGAAATCCAAAACATTCGGAAGAACAAGAAGATAAGGAAGGGGTGGAGAAGATGGCGATGAAGAAAACAGTTAAGGACGAAGGATGATGAAGTGCCGATGGAATATGAAGACCTGGGGCGAGGAAGTAATAAACCAAATGCGTTCGGAAGGCGAAGAAGGCGATGAGTAGGAGGAAGAACGAGCGGGGGGAGATGAAGACGATGAAGAAAACAGTAAAGGACGAAGGAGGAGGTGAAATATGAAGATGAAAAAGGAAAGGTTTTTAATTCCTTGAGCTTCTGAGAAGAGAAAGTAGAAATCCGAAACATTCGGAAGAACAAGAAGATAAGGAAGGGGTGGAGAAGACGGCGATGAAGAAAAATTTAAGGACGAAGGATGATGATGTGCCGATGGAATATGAAGACCTGAGGCGAGGAAGTAATAAACCAAATGCATTCGGAAAACGAAGAAGGCGATGAGCCGGAAGAAGAACGAGCGGGGAGAGATGCGGGCGATGAAGAAAACAGTAAAGGACGAAGGAGGAGATGAAAGATGAAGATGAAAAAGGCAATGGTTTTCGAACGAATCAGGCTTTTAAGTCCTCGGCTTTCTGGTAATGACTTTTAATAATTAATTGATGACTAGTTACGTTACGTAAACGAATGTTACGTTACTTTACAATCATACGTCAGTAATACCATCAATATTATAGCCACGAGGAGGGAAATTCATATTTTTTTTTTGTCAAGTTCGATCAGTTCGTTACTTTGTGTGCGCGCCGGGGTTCGCCGTCGAAGTTTACCGAAGCGAGATGGCGGAGAGAAGGAAGGAAGGAAGGACTTCCACCCCCGGCCCCGGGGCGCGCCGTCCCTCTCTCTCTCTCTCGGGGATACATTAGCCTCGTTTCCGGTCACACGAAATTGGACGGCCGTATTATATACGAGGACGTACCGCACGTGTATTAGGCAAATTGCACCGCAATTCTTCAAGAATGCGCATGCCGGCGTCGGGGCTATCGTGATTATGCAAATCAGGCAGCGCACTACACTACCGACTTTACACCTTAAGATTAACGGCAAATATTATTATTGTAAACGAGGTACTCTCCGAGTACCTAACCGAAGAAGAAGGAGAAGAAGAAGAACGTCTCTTCTAATGAGATGTTTCGCCGCGTCGGTCGTCAATCTGCTGCCTAGTTAAGTGCCTTAAGCAACGTTTCTATTGAGAATTCTATCCAACGAATTAATTAATTAATTAATTGCCAATGAGATGAAGATAGTCAGTTTAGAAAATGAAGACGCAGATTGTTTATTATCGCTTGAAATAATCGTTTGTGATACTCGAGGTTAAGGCAACGCAAACGAGTTCGCAGACGTGTAACGACGACGGTCAAAGACGAACACAACGAGCGCACTTCAGTGTGCGGAGACCTTAACGAACATGCCATAATTATTAATTTTACTGCAGAGAATCTTCTTAATTATTTTATGTAGGAGTCGGCTCTTCGTCGATAATTCATTGCACTAATTCAAACACGTCGTATAAATTAAAGAAAAAGAAAAAAGATAAAATTTATCGCGTGCAAGCTCTTCTTCCTCCTGCTCCTCCTCGTCCTGCTCACAGTTTAACAACCAATTAATTAAATCAATTAAGTTATAACAAATAGTATTCTATTTTTTGGACGTAAGTAAATTCCAATTGATCCCCATTTCTTTCAAACAACTAATTTTACTATTGGGGTCTCGTGTTTTAATGTTTAATAGACAAGGGGTGGTGTGTTTAATTTCGTTGTTGGAAATGTAGCGCATTTCACAGCGCAAAACTTGGGGGGTTTTGCGCTGTGAAATGAAATCATAAAATTAAAGGTGTGATTGTAAAAAAATGAAAGTAACATCGTATCTTAATCTGACTCGTTACGATCAAGGCTTGCCTCCCGCCCACCATCTAATCTTTGCACACGGCACTAAAACTTCCGCGCTTGCATTACGCGCAAGCCACCGTTCGTTCAGGGTCATTACATATTTCATTTACAATTACTTCTCGGAATATAATTTCAATCGCCGCATTTTCATGTCGCTTTAGTAACTGAGTTTCATTCGAAACTCGGTATAAATTCGACTAGGCGCGCAGACTTTCATTTATTTTAAAATAAAATAAATGATTTTAAAATAAAATAAATGATATATAAAATAAAATAAATGAAAAAGGGATACCTGAGGGTGAATCGTTTGCTCTAATTTGTTTATTGAATGTAATTTCACGTTATTGTCTTATTAGTAGGGGTGGTGGTGGTGGTGGTGGTGGTAGTAGTAATGACGTGTGATTTTTTATTTCACGCTGACCCTTTTTAAAGCAGCGGAAAGAAGGGGCCGCGGGAGGCTGTAAAAAGAATGACATTTTGTTATCATTTATCCATGTCAGGTCGAATACCATCGGGAGAGTAATCAAGTCGCCGTAATTTTTTTTTTTTTTTTTTCGTCGGTGGCAACAACAGCGAACCGCTGCCACCCACTTCGACGACGACGGTGAGTTGTGTAACGAACGTTTCGGGGGCGATGCCTCCTCGCGCCACCAACGGAATCGGCCCTACCTCTCTCTCTCTCTCTCTCACACTCCCCTCGTGTAATGTTAATGTATCTTCTTTCTTGTCCTCTTGGAATAATGCGCCCCTCGTTTTATTCCCGCGTAGGTTAACCCACCTCTTCTCCGCTAATGAATTACGATGCACGGGCGCTCTTCGAAAAACAATCTAATCTCATTACGTAAACCTTATTTACAAACTCTTCAAGTCTTAATAATTCGTTGGGTACATTGGGTGGTTGCAGCAGCTACTTTTTTAAAATCGACGCGACGTGAGCATAGAAGAATAGGATAGGGGGTGACGAACTTGAAATTAATAATTCATTACGAACTATTTATAAACCTTATAAACTCATTAGGTTTTAATAATATCCGTTGGGTTCGTCGGGTGGTTGCAGCAGCCACTTTTTTTTTGTATCGACGTGAGCATGGAAGGGTAGGGTAGGGGGTGGTAGGCGCATAAGCCGAATTTGAAATTAATCGAACTTAATAATTCGTTACAAACTATTTATAAACCTTATAAACTCTTCAGGTTTTGATAAAATTCGTTGGGTTCGTCGGGTGGTTGCAGCAGCTACTTTTTTTATATCGACGTGAGCATGGAAGGGTGGGGTAGGGGGTGGTAGGCGCATAAGCCGAATTTGAAATTAATCGAACTTAATAATTCGTTACAAACTATTTATGAACCTTATAAACTCTTTAGGTTTTGATAAAATTCGTTGGGTTCGTCGGGTGGTTGCAGCAGCCACTTTTTTTTGTATCGACGTGAGCACGGAAGGGTGGGGTAGGGGGTGGTAGGCGCATAAGCCGAATTTGAAATTAATCGAACTTAATAATTCGTTACAAACTATTTATGAACCTTATAAACTCTTCAGGTTTTGATAATATTCGTTGGGTTTGTCGGGTGGTTGCAGCAGCCACTTTTTTTTTGTATCGACGTGAGCATGGAAGGGTAGGGTAGGGGGTGGTAGGCGCATAAGCCGAATTAGAAATTAATCGAACTTAATAATTCGTTACAAACTATTTATGAACCTTATAAACTCTTCAGGTTTTGATAATATTCGTTGGGTTCGTCGGGTGGTTGCAGCAGCCACTTTTTTTTGTATCGACGTGAGCATGGAAGGATAGGGTAGGGGGTGGTAGGCGCATAAGCCGAATTTGAAATTAATCGAACTTAATAATTCGTTACGAACTATTCATAAACCTTATAAACTCTTTAGGTTTTAATAATATTCGTTGGGTTCTTTGGGTGGTTGCAGCAGCCACTTTTATATCAACACGGGCATGGAAGGGTGTAGGGGTAGGGTAGCGGTGGGTGCATAAGCATAAGCCGAATTTGAAATTAATCGAACAATGGCTTCTTCCCTCCTTAAACCCTCCCTCCCTCGCCGCCGGTTTTGTCACTCGTGAGGTTCGCGCGCCAGTCACTACAACCCCCCCAAACTAAATCAGACTAATAGGGAAACTATTTTAAATCTATCGAAGCTTCCAATATGTTCCCGCTAATTGCGAAAGCCGGGGCCGGGTCTCTAGGGGGCGCGCGGAGGGTCGGAGCCGCCGCATTTGTCCTGCAGGGGTGGTCCCCAAACAACCCTTTGTCCTCAAGAAGCCCCTGTTTCCTTTAAACCCCTTCGGACGGATGGGAATGGGACGAGGACGGTTCGAGCTACTGTCTGCTGGCTACGGCCGCAAGCGCAACGCCATCGCCAGTGGCGTACACTAATTATTACACGGCACTACAATTATTAAAATTTTGCTGCAAATCAAAAAGCGATCGCAGGATGTCGCTGTTTAAACTATTCATTAAATACTTAATATTAAAACACACACAAAAAAAAAGATTCAATGAAAGCAAGGCTCTGGCCGTTTTGATTAAAAAAATAAATAAATAAATAAATAAATAGTTGCATGATTAATTAAATGCTGTTTAAGAATGTATGGTTAATTAATTTGTTTCTTGATGCGAGCGGGGCAATAGGTTTATGAAAAGCAGAAATTAAAAAAAAATGATTTTTTGATTCGTAAATAAAAAATGTTCTATTTTGATTCTTTTCGAACATGTTTTCATTCTCTTTCGTATTCAATATTGTTTAAGATCAACGTTTTTCGGCTTTCTTTCTTTTATAAATTTTAATGGGGATGGACCTCTCCCCCCTCCTCGCCCTCTCCTGAACGTTCGGTTTTTTTTTTCTACACCGCCCCCGGCCCCCCTAACGATGGGTTTCCACTTTAGAACGAAAACACATCGGGGGCGATTTCAAATTTCATTTACTTTTAAGCAAGGAACCGCCGCCGCCCGGCGCCCGCGTTCCGCAATATCAAGTTTGTGAATATTCAACACCGGCGGCGTCCGGTCGCAACCCCCGGCCCTCGCCCCCCCCCCCTCGCCCCGGCGAGCACGCGATGGCTTAATTGAATTTGCTCCTCGTATTCATAATTACTGCAAGCATTATTTGTTTCACCTTCCCAAAAAACTAAACCATACCGAACTATACCTAAATAAGTCGTTTTCCTTTTCATCAATGCCACATTGCACCATGCCGCCCCCTCCCCCCCGCTCGTGTTCGTAATTGTCGCAAACATTTGCTTCACCTTCCCAAAAACCAAACCATACCGAACTATACTTAAATAAGTCCTTTTTCTTTTCATCAATGTCACATTGCACCCTGCCCCTGCCCCCCTCACCCCCGCTCGTGTTCGTAATTGTCGCAAATATTTGCCTCACCTTCCGAAAAACTAAACCATACCGAACTATACCTAAATAAGTTGTCCGTTATTGTATTTTTTTTTCTTTCCTTTTCATCAGTGTCGTAGCATACTCTTCCTCCCTTCTTACCCCCCCCCCTCAACCCCTCCTAGTCGTATTCATAATTACTGCAAATATTCGTCTCGGCTTCCCAAAAGTGTGACTTCCGAACTGTACCCCTAAATCCTTTTTCTTTGTTTTTCTTTTCGTAGTACCTACCCTAATGTTAATTGCAACCCCCGCGTACGTAGGTAAACGCCGCGCGCCGGTGATGATAAAAAAGTGTTTAAATTGTGGTGCGGCGACCGCACACACCGACTCCGTGTGGCGGGTAACAACAAAACACAGAGAGAGAATGTGGGGTGCGCGCGGTCGGACACACAAAGATATGTGGGCCGCAGGAGGCCGGGGGTGTGGGTGGGATGGCATGGGGTGGGGTGGGGTGAGAGGCACGCAAACAGAACACCCCCGCGGCACATGACATGTGAGACACGGAGGGACGCGGCGCTGTAAGGTTGCCGGGGCGAAAACTCGCACAGCGCACAAAAAAAAATGTAAGGCTTCCGCAGTCGCACGACGACGGCGACGTCAGGAGACCTCTTTCTTTTTTTTTGCGCTTCTTTTTTTTTGTAAGTGATGGGTATTATACGTAAGCTTGGGGCGGGCGAGGGAAGAAGAAGAAAATTTTGTGTGTGCGTGTGCTTGTGGAAGGGGGGGAGGTTACTTCTGCGCCCCAAAATTATAAAAGACACAAACACACATGAAATGATTCAAATACCCAAAAGAAAAGAAGTTTAGTTTCGTCTGAGAAAATCGATTTTTAATCAAAACAGGGTGAAGCTTATTTTTAATTAACAAAGTAGCATTGAAACCAAAGGTCGTGGAAAGATGATTGAAGCGGAGCAGATAGTAGACCGGTGGTATAAAACGGACGCAGGAAGACGTAACGTAATAGGAGCTGTTAATAGGGTCTTCTGTTTTCCTATCAAGTCTTTTTTCCGCTTTTGGTCTTGCCAAAACTCTTTCTGTTTCTCTCTAATCGATCACTCATTCCAACTCTCGCACATGGCGTCTTCAATTCAGTGCACCTCAGAGTACTTTCGTCCGTTTTATTCTCATATGATAATAAGGGTTGGAAATGCTGTCGTCGTGGAACAAAATGAATTGGAAACGCTTTTAACCCCTTAAGGATCAGGCCACTAAGGAAAGTAGATCAATATTGGATATATGGGATAGTTGGATAGGCGATGGAACTGAATGGAAACGAAATGGAAGGACTGACGAGATGGTTGAGGATGAATGAGACAGACCAATAGATTAGTTGGAGGGATAGAGGAGATAGATGGGTGGGTATGCGAAAAAGAAGAATAGATGCGATAGATGGATTGACGACGAGATACGTGGATGGACAAAGAAGAGGAAAATGGACAGACGAAGATAAACAGGCGAGAAAGATGAACAGACGAGGAAGATGGATAGACGAGGAAGATGGATAGACGAGAAAGTTGTGCAGACGAGGTAGACGGACAGGCGAGACGGAAGTATGGACTAGATAGTTGTATAAATGAGACAGATGGATTGACAGAAGGATAAACGATCTAGATAGGTAGGTGAGGTACGGGATAGTTGGATAGACTATACTTATGTAAACAAAATAGAAGGACAGACGAGATGATTGAAGATAAGATGAAGATGGATGGATTGATGAGATGGACGTGGATGGTCGAGGAAGATGGATTGATGAAGAAGATGGACAGTAGATAGTTGTATAAATGAGACAGATGGATAGTCAGAAGGATAAACGATCTAGATAGGTAGGTGAGGTACGGGATAGTTGGATAGACCAAACTGATGTAAACAAAATGGAAGGACAGACGAGATGATTGAAGATAAGATGAAAATAGAAGGATGGACGCGGATGGTTAAGGAAGTTGGATGGATGAAGAAAAGTTGGACAGACGAGGAAGTTGTGTAGACCAGGTAGACGGAGAGGCGAGACAGAAGAATGGACCAGATAGATGTAGGTATAAATGAGACAAATGAATAGACCGTACAGAAGGATAGATAAGCTAGATAAACAGGTGAGGTAGATGAATAGACCAGAGAGATGAGTAGAAGAGATGGGTAGATAACGATCCAGGGAAAAATGAAAGATATTTTTTTAATTTAAATATATTTAAAGATTTAAAAAAAAACTGTCCTAAAGAATACCAGGTAAGAGACCAGATAGGCAGATAGATGGAGAGACGAGGTATATGGATATATGAGTAGATGAGATGGGTTGATAAATGATCCACGGGAAAAGGAAGGATATTACGTGCTTATTTAAATGTATTTAAAGATTTTTTTTTGTTTTTTGGAAAAAACCGATCCTTAACCGAACTCCCTCTGTTCACTCATTTTCTGGACGTCCCCTTCTTTCCTTCCTTCCCTCTCCTATCTGGAGATTAGGGATTCCCATTCCCAGCTTTTCTTAGGCATCGATCCTTTACAAAAAAAAATAAAAGCCTCGAGGAAATATTGCTGTCGTTCGAGACTTTGGTATGGTGTATTCCTTTGCCCTTTCTCCTCCTTATCCCTATGAAATCTTTAAGTCTTTTTTTATCGATTTACAGATCAAGAGTGTCCATCTTCTTCTCGCTTATTGTTTCGACCTACTTTCTCAGTTTCTCAGTTGTAATCTTCTGATCTGTCTCGATAATAGTTTCTAAATAAACCAAATCTAACTCTACAGTTTGTACATATGGTCTTCTCTTGTTTGTTTCATGTACAGGGTAGACTACTGTCCCTTTTCTGGTATTGGACCATACTTTCAGGAAGTCTCCTCATCCTTCTTCCAAATCATCTTTTCCCATTTTCACCGCGGCTTCAACTGTTTTTCAACTTTCCAATGACTTGCCTGACTTCATCTTGTGATGGTTCTCGAGCAAGACTTACAAAAGGCGAAAGCAAGCTCTGAAAGGGACGGGCCCAGAAAATCAATTCCAAAACGAACACCAAATAAACTAATTTGGAATTCCTTACAGAGAGGGAGAGCGAGAATGAGATCGAGATAAAAGGGAAACAACCGACGGCGACGTCCTTTCAAAAAACGAAAGGGTACACCGATTTTTTATTTTATTTTTTTGGTAACCATCGATTTCATCGAAGTCGTTATATTTTCGTTATATTTTCGGGCAAGAGATCCGAATTTGAATTTTTGATGCCTCCACGTGGAAACACCCGGCGGCGGCGGCTGCTTCAAAACTGCACGCAAGAGACTTGAAGTTTCGATAAAATCGATCGGGCCGTTTGCAACTTGCATCTCCAAGACGAAAAGGAAGAAGTCGTTCCGCTCAAAACAATAAAACCGTCCGCCCCCCGGGGGCGCTTAACACGTATGCATATTTAACGGCCACAAGCCGAATTGATCGAACACTAAACCGCATAAAAGCCTTTTTTTTACGTCTTAAGAGGATGGAGGGAGGTAGGTATGTTTATGTTTATGTTTATTATGAGGAAGTACGTACTTTCTAAGTGGATGAATCAAATAAGTACCATCCCAAAGGGTGCGGTGATTTCCTTTTTGTTTTTTTTTTTTTTTTGGCGCACACCACGGAGAGACACGTGGCCCCCGGTGATTTACATCAGCGAGCCGTTTTGCATGCGGTGGAAATGTACGTATACGAGTTTTGCGGGGACGTTTTAATCCGACCATAATTCATATAAGTATCGCCTCGAAGGGTAGAGCCGAGATAGTATCGTAAGCCGTGATTAGTGTGCGGCTTGATGTGAGATGAGATGATGATGATAAAGTGCACGGTGCACGATTGAGATCGGGAAATACTGCGTATAGTTAATTTTCCTCCTGTTCGAGAGAGGGAAACGGATATTTATGTATGTATCCCGGATAAACGTCAACTGGAAGTGCAATTCGTGCACAATTGCAGAACAAATATCGAATTCCTCTCTTCTCTCTGCTCTACCATCCTTATTTAACCAGCAGTATAAAAGACTTCGAGGATTGTATGGGTTGAGGTGGAATAAGGTCTTTCAAATTGGGAATCGCGAACAGGAAAATCCCACCCCCAATCAATAATCAATAACCAAGACATCAGAATGAACCAAAATAGTTTGCCGAAGAAAATATTTATTAGAAATGAGCAAGCAAAAAAGAGGTGGATCGATGGAACCAACGGATATATGCAGAAGTCGAAGGAAGACAATGAGAGAAATGCGAACCATGACTGAAAACAAGACACCACGCCTACAAAATTAAAAAAGAACCAAAGCATAAAGGAGAAGAGAAGAAGATTGAAGAACGATGCAGTCGGGCAGTTTCCAAAATAGGGCTTCTGGCCTGGCTAAAGAAACTCTCCCTCCAGAGAGGCAAAGACAAAGTCGAGAAGTATCAATCACCTCATCCAAACTAATTTGCCTTAGTTGGAAATAATTACGTAGAACTGAATGTAAGAAAGAAAAATGTGTGGGTTAAGCACAGGAATAAATAGTTTACGAGGTCTTTCAAATTGGGAATCGCGAACAGGAAAAAGCCACCCCCAAATCAATAATTAATAACCAAGACCTCCAACCAGAATGATCCAAAATAGTTTGCCAAAGGAAATATTTGTTAGAAATGAGCAAGCAAGAAAGAGGTGGATCGATTGAACCAATGGACACATGCAGAAGTCGAAGGAAGACAATGAGAGAAACGCGAACCATGACTGAAAGCAGGATACCACGCCTACAAAATTAAAAAAGAACCAAAGCATAAAGGAGAAGAGAAGAAGATTGAAGAACGATGCAGTCGGGCAGTTTCCAAAATAGGGCTTCTGGCCTGGCTAAAGAAACTCTCCCTCCAGAGAGGCAAAGACAAAGTCGAGAAGTATCAATCACCTCATCCAAACTAATCTGCCTTACTTGGAAATGATTACGTAGCACTGAATGTAAGGAAAAGAAAAGTGTGGGTTGAGCACAGGAATAAATAGTTTACGAGGTCTTTCAAATTGGGAATCGCGAACAGGAAAATCCCACCCCCAAATCAATAATTAATAATCAAGACCACCAACCAGAATGATCCAAAATAGTTTGCCAAAGGAAATATTTGTTAGAAATGAGCAAGCAAGAAAGAGGTGGATCGATGGAACCAATGGACACATGCAGAAGTCGAAGGAAGACAATGAGAGAAACGCGAACCATGACTGAAAGCAGGATACCACGCCTACAAAATTAAAAAAGAACCAAAGCATACAAGGAGAAGAGAAGAAGATTGAAGAACGATGCAGTCGGGCAGTTTCCAAAATAGGGCTTCTGGCCTGGCCAAAGAAACTCGCCCTCCAGAGAGGCAAAGACGAAGTCGAGAAGTATCAATCACCTCATCCTAACTAATTTGCCTTAGTTGGAAATAATTACGTGGCACTGAATGTAAGAAAGAAAAATGTGTGGGTTGAACACAGGAATAAATAGTTTACGAGGTCTTTCAAATTGGGAATCGCGAACAGGAAAATCCCACCCCCAAATCAATAATTAATAACCAAGACCACCAACCAGAATGAACCAAAATAGTTTGCCAAAGGAAACTTTTATTAGAAATGAGCAAGCAAAAAAGAGGTGGATCGATGGAACCAATGGACACATGCAGAAGTCGAAGGAAGACAATGAGAGAAACGCGAACCATGACTGAAAGCAGGATACCACGCCTACAAAATTAAAAAAGAACCAAAGCATACAAGGAGAAGAGAAGAAGATTGAAGAACGATGTAGTCGGGCAGTTTCCAAAATAGGGCTTCTGGCCTGGCTAAAGAAACTCTCCCTCCAGAGAGGCAAAGACAAAGTCGAGAAGTATCAATCACCTCATCCAAACTAATTTGCCTTAGTTGGAAATAATTACGTAGCACTGAATGTAAGAAAAAAAAATGTGTGGGTTGAGCACAGGAATAAATAGTTTACGAGGTCTTTCAAATTGGGAATCGCGAACAGGAAAAAGCCACCCCCAAATCAATAATTAATAACCAAGACCTCCAACCAGAATGATCCAAAATAGTTTGCCAAAGGAAATATTTGTTAGAAATGAGCAAGCAAGAAAGAGGTGGATCGATGGAACCAATGGATACATGCAGAAGTCGAAGGAAGACAATGAGCGAAATGCGAACCATGACTGGAAGCAGGATACCACGCCTACAAAATTAAAAAAGAACCAAAGCATAAAGGAGAAGAGAAGAAGATTGAAGAACGATGCAGTCGGGCAGTTTCCAAAATAGGGCTTCTGGCCTGGCTAAAGAAACTCTCCCTCCAGAGAGGCAAAGACAAAGTCGAGAAGTATCAATCACCTCATCCAAACTAATCTGCCTTACTTGGAAATGATTACGTAGCACTGAATGTAAGGAAAAGAAAAGTGTGGGTTGAGCACAGGAATAAATAGTTTACGAGGTCTTTCAAATTGGGAATCGCGAACAGGAAAAAGCCACCCCCAAATCAATAATTAATAACCAAGACCTCCAACCAGAATGATCCAAAATAGTTTGCCAAAGGAAATATTTGTTAGAAATGAGCAAGCAAGAAAGAGGTGGATCGATGGAACCAATGGACACATGCAGAAGTTGAAGGAAGACAATGAGAGAAACGCGAACCATGACTGAAAGCAGGATACCACGCCTACAAAATTAAAAAAGGACTAAAGCATACAAGGAGAAGAGAAGAAGATTGAAGAACGATGTAGTCGGGCAGTTTCCAAAATAGGGCTTCTGGCCTGGCCAAAGAAATTCGCCCCCCAGGGAGACAAAGACAAAGTCGAGAAGTATCAATCACCTCATCCAAACTAATTTGCCTTACTTGGAAATAATTACGTGGCACTGAATGTAAGAAAAAAAAATGTGTGGGTTGAGCACAGGAATAAATAGTTTACGAGGTCTTTCAAATTGGGAATCGCGAACAGGAAAATCCCACCCCCAAATCAATAATTAATAACCAAGACCACCAACCAGAATGATCCAAAATAGTTTGCCAAAGGAAATATTTGTTAGAAATGAGCAAGCAAGAAAGAGGTGGATCGATGGAACCAATGGACACATGCAGAAGTTGAAGGAAGACAATGAGAGAAACGCGAACCATGACTGAAAGCAGGATACCACGCCTACAAAATTAAAAAAGGACTAAAGCATACAAGGAGAAGAGAAGAAGATTGAAGAACGATGTAGTCGGGCAGTTTCCAAAATAGGGCTTCTGGCCTGGCCAAAGAAATTCGCCCCCCAGGGAGACAAAGACAAAGTCGAGAAGTATCAATCACCTCATCCAAACTAATTTGCCTTACTTGGAAATAATTACGTGGCACTGAATGTAAGAAAAAAAAATGTGTGGGTTGAGCACAGGAGTAAATAGTTTACGAGGTCTTTCAAATTGGGAATCGCGAACAGGAAAATCCCACCCCCAAATCAATAATTAATAACCAGGACCACCAACCAGAATGAACCAAAATAGTTTGCCAAAGGAAACTTTTATTAGAAATGAGCAAGCAAAAAAGAGGTGGATCGATGGAACCAATGGACACATGCAGAAGTCGAAGGAAGACAATGAGAGAAACGCGAACCATGACTGAAAGCAGGATACCACGCCTACAAAATTAAAAAAGAACCAAAGCATACAAGGAGAAGAGAAGAAGATTGAAGAACGATGCAGTCGGGCAGTTTCCAAAATAGGGCTTCTGGCCTGGCCAAAGAAACTCGCCCTCCAGAGAGGCAAAGACGAAGTCGAGAAGTATCAATCACCTCATCCTAACTAATTTGCCTTAGTTGGAAATAATTACGTGGCACTGAATGTAAGAAAGAAAAATGTGTGGGTTGAACACAGGAATAAATAGTTTACGAGGTCTTTCAAATTGGGAATCGCGAACAGGAAAATCCCACCCCCAAATCAATAATTAATAACCAAGACCACCAACCAGAATGAACCAAAATAGTTTGCCAAAGGAAACTTTTATTAGAAATGAGCAAGCAAAAAAGAGGTGGATCGATGGAACCAATGGACACATGCAGAAGTCGAAGGAAGACAATGAGAGAAACGCGAACCATGACTGAAAGCAGGATACCACGCCTACAAAATTAAAAAAGAACCAAAGCATACAAGGAGAAGAGAAGAAGATTGAAGAACGATGTAGTCGGGCAGTTTCCAAAATAGGGCTTCTGGCTTGGCCAAAGAAACTCGCCCTCCAGAGAGGCAAAGACAAAGTCGAGAAGTATCAATCACCTCATCCAAACTAATTTGCCTTAGTTGGAAATAATTACGTAGCACTGAATGTAAGAAAGAAAAATGTGTAGGTTGAGCACAGGAATAAATAGTTTACGAGGTCTTTCAAATTGAGAATCGAGCAAGAAAATCCCACCCCCAAATCAATAATTAATAACCAGGATCCCCAACCAGAATGAACCAAAATAGTTTGCCAAAAGAAACTTTTATTAGAAATGAGCAAGCAAAAAAGAGGTGGATCGATGGAACCAACGGATACATGCAGAAGTCGAAGGAAGACAATGAGAGAAATGCGAACCATGACTGAAAACAAGACACCACGCCTACAAAATTAAAAAAGAACCAAAGCATACAAGGAGAAGAGAAGAAGATTGAAGAACGATGTAGTCGGGCAGTTTCCAAAATAGGGCTTCTGACCTGGCCAAAGAAACTCGCCCTCCAGAGAGGCAAAGACAAAGTCGAGAAGTATCAATCACCTCATCCAAACTAATTTGCCCTAGTTGGAAATAATTACGTAGCACTGAATGTAAGGAAAAAAAATGTGTGGGTTGAGCACAGGAATAAATAGTTTACGAGGTCTTTCAAATTGGAATCGCGAACAGGAAAATCCCACCCCCAAATCAATAATTAATAACCAAGAACCAGAATGAACCAAAATAGTTTGCCAAAGGAAACATTTATTAGAAATGAGCAAGCAAAAAAGAGGTGGATCGATGGAACCAATGGACACATGCAGAAGTCGAAGGAAGACAATGAGAGAAACGCGAACCATGACTGAAAGCAGAATACCACGCCTACAAAATTAAAAAAGAACCAAAGCATACAAGGAGAAGAGAAGAAGATTGAAGAACGATGCAGTCGGGCAGTTTCCAAAATAGGGCTTCTGGCCTGGCCAAAGAAACTCGTTCTCCAGAGAGGCGAAGACAAAGTCGAGAAGTATCTATAACCTCATCCAAACTCTGGAAATACTTAACATAGTGTGGCTATGTCCATGAAATGAATATTCCTGTACGCCACTGCGTTGGGTATATTTAATATTCCATGTTGCAGATGACTTGGCGCTGCAATAAAGTTTTTGCGAGTCTCTGCGCTGATTTAAATAAATAATTAGAGATTCATTAAGTGCTCTGTAGTAAACTGGAAGGATTCCGTTTTTTGCGTTGCTAATCGAACGGAATTACGTTACGCTTGTAAAATAATTATTATCAATAAGACCATTATTACAGTAATTGCGTAAGTGTTGAGTGGCTACTCGCGGCGGCATCTTTATGTAAATTTCCATCGGAGTTTCCAGCTTTGCCAAACCCACTTGGTGGGACTTGTGTACTATGTATATACTATGTACTTACATACATAGATAAAAGACCGATGTTATACAACTTCAGAGATAAATAAAGCTCGCCCGCTTGTACATACTACAACATGAAATATCTACGTGTGTTTTCATTTACACGGAACACGGAGTTGGTTCATCTTTCCACCAGTTGGAAATAGGAGCGGTCTTGTCGGTTGTCATCGTCTGGGGGAGACGGGCGAACTCGGGCGATCTCAGGGGGGCCCTAGCGCAGAGGAAGGTAACGAGCTCCAGGAGATAACGAGACGAGGGAGGGCCGGGCGTAGGAAGAGGACGACTCCACGATGAACTATGGACTTTGCCGTCGTCGTGCATGTGGGCTACTTCACAATGGACATTTATCAACGAGAAACTGCACCGCGAGCAAACAAGACACACAGACCGCTCGAGGTACACAGGTGGGTTACATAATGCGAAACTAAAATATAAATGTGTGTGGGTTGGCACCGTTAAAGGAACTTAACTATGAAATTAAATGCGCGCCTGCTTAAATGAATAAACGATTTTCAAAAAAATGACTTGGTGGGTAGCTGGAGTTGGCAAGACTGAATTGCACCAATTTACTTCTAGGTACCTCTTCTAACTTTTGCGGGAGAGAGCACTAACCCATCTGCCTCTTTTCAAATGTGTCACCTCCATTTTGAAATCTCCATCTGGAAATCTACTTCATTTCGCAGGCTTCCTCCTCAACATGCTTCTGGTCTATCGATTAGGTGCACCATAAATCCGAAATCATCTTGCCTACGAAGCTATGCCTTTGTTTTCCTCTCCTCTCTTATTGATGAGTGGATTTAAAGAGCCAACTGTTTATCTCTACCCTCTACATTCAGTTTTCCTTCTTTTTCGACCATCGAACCCGTTACTTAGTTGCTATAATACAATCTCATTTCCTGTAAGCCACTGCGTTTTCCGCTCTTCTCATCCAATGACCATAATTTGAGTCTCCTTTGGGTCTTGGTCTTCAAATCAAAGTGCTCCAATTCAGTTTTTCCTCAACCCTAAATTGCGGCCTCTCCTTTGAGCTTTGGATCTTCAAATCAAAGTTCTCCAATTCATTTTTTCTCAATCCTAAATTCCCCCATCTCCTTTGAGTCTTGCAGCTTCATACTGATGTTCTCCAATTCGTCCTTCCTTAATCCCAAATTTCCCCATTTCCTTTGAGTCTTTCATCTTCATATCAAAGTTCTGCAATTAATCAAAGAAGGAGAGAAGGAAAAAATTGCTTTACAATTCCAGAAGAATACAATTTTCTTTTAGCGTTTCTTTTTGGTTATGTTGCATCTGGTGGTCCTCTTGTACTTCCCGTTTCATTCTTCTTACACTCCACGTGGAGCCCGATTCTCCCCATCTCTTTCTTTCTCTGCCTAAACCTGGCTGAACTGCTTTTGCTCTGCTCCATTTTTTTCCCCAAATTTGAGCAAAAACCTTTTTCCCATCCCTTTCCCCCATCTTTCTCTATCTCGGGCTAATTTGAATCTAACCACTGCCATCAATTCTTTAAATGTTTCTAGCTATTTTGAATATCACCATCGCGTCTTCACCATTTTACCATTACCATTCAGTGGTAAGTATTTCTCTTGTTCTTCTCCTTTCATTTTCCACTCAAAGATCAGACAGTTCTTCTTCTGCAATTTCCTCCATCTTTTTCTGTGCACGGCTGTTTTGAATTGCGCCTGTCGTCGTCGTCTCACCATCAGGTGAAAGGTGTTTCTTGGTTTCTCTTTTTCACGTATCGCTCTAAGGCCTCCTTAAATTCCTTCAATTTTCTCTGTTTGTGGCTAATACGTCGCCGATAATAGGCGTTCTTCTTGTTCTTTTCTTTGTCCGTGGCTGTCATCGTTTCTTTCAGACTTCTGCTCCATCCGTTGTTCGCTCTTCTGATTTGCGAATGAGATTTACAATAACCAGAAAAATCGAAATATGAAATGAGGATGTTGAAGGTAATGCTGCACGCTGAGAGAAGGATGTCAGGGCGTAGTTAAGCGAAGAGAATCAAGGAGGAGACCGTGAATGCGAATGGAGATAACCATCGTATGTTATTGTTCATTGGGAGTAATTGAAGAATGTAAACAGAAGAAGACCCCAAAGCCCAAACAACGAACAATTAATTTAATCAGCAAAATTAATGAAGGTGCTGTTATTACAGAATTACATCGCTGTCAGGTCCGATTTGAGTATTTGGGTAAGGAAGGGACAATCAGTTTGACTTGCAATCAATCCACTGCGCCACAACTTCTTCTTCAAGTTCTCTTTTCCTACGTTCGGAAATCCAAATAATTTGGGCAATGACTCCTCAAGTGCCGGGGTGAGGGGGGTATTTTATTCGCAGTATTGCATTAAAAACCCACTATGCCACACCTTGTCACCTCGTCGAAAGCCCGAGGTATGTTCTGTGCAACATTTTCTGAAATTCAGGTCCTTATTGATTTTGTTCACCACTTTTTCAGTTACTCCGTGCTTGCTGCAGAATCCAAATTGGTATTCAAGAACGATTTTCTTCTCGTCTTCATTGACCTTAAGTCTTTAGTTTATCAAATACTTTAGAGAAACGGTCTTCATCCAAACCGGTATTCAAGAAACCTTGCCTTTCTTTTCGTCTTTAATGGCCTTAAGTCTTTTCAGAATTAATATTCATCCAAATTGATGTTCAAGAGTATGATTTTCGTTTCGTCTTCTATGACCTTAAGACTTCAGTTTCTCAAATACTTTAGAGAATGGGTCTTCATCCAAACTGTTGTTCAATAATTCCCTTCTTTTCGTCTTTAATCGCCTTAAGCCTCCTAAGAATGGATCTTCATCCATACCAATTGATCTTCAAGAATACGAATTTTTCTTTTCGTCTGCAACGGCTTTAAGTCTCTAGTTTATCGAATACTTTAGAGAACGGATCTTCATCCAATTTTCGTTTTCAAGAATATGGTTTTCTTTTCATCTTTAACGGCCTTAGGGCTTTAGATTCTAAAATGCTTTAGACAACGGGTCTTCATCCAAATTGGTGTTCAAGAATATGATTTGCTCTTCGTCTTTAATGGCCTTAGGTCTTTCGTTTCTCAAATACTCTCTCAAAACGATGTTCAATAATGGATTTTCTTCTCGACCTTAACGGTCTTGAGTCTTTAGTTCCTCAAATACTTTAGAGAGCATTGGTTGGTCTAAGCTTTCGGGTCTAAATGAGGCAATTCTTTTTTTTTTTTTTTCAAGTAGTAACCTCCTTTAACCTCTTTTATCGTCGTCCGTATTCACCATTTTCTTCAGTGGATAGTTCCGAAGGGAACGATGTGCACGTTACTTAAGCGTTTAGTGAGAGCATTATATCGCTTCTGATGTCATGGGGGAAGGTGTGGTATTGTGATTTTGGCATTTTCTTGTTGCTTTTCGAAGTGGTTGTGGCTTCAGCTGGCGTTAAGTTTTTCAAAGGGGTTGTGGCTTCAGTTGGCGTTAAGTTTTTCAAAGGGGCAGTGACTTCAGTTGGGGTTAACCTTTGCGGGTGCTCTTGTTTGTCTCGGTTATGAGAACAGATCGGAAACACAAACGTCGACGTCATCAGGTACGAACTCGCTTAAACAACCCATTCGTCCTCATTTTGATGACGTCAAAATGTGTGATTCCGATCTCTGGTTATGAGCGTACATGAGTACGAATTAAATACGGACCGTACGATCGGGTGCCTGAGTGTACTAGGAAGAGACAGCGTCTGTCCACCGGATATAATAGTTGATGTGATGGTATCGTTTTTAATTTAATGTCATCTTCCAGTTTCACGCTTTTTTTTTTTGAAATGGTGACATGGTAAAGGAGAGGAGTTTAAAAATGTAGACCTGCAAGTTCTTAACTTCGATTTCTTTGTTCGTTTCGAGAATTGAGGGGGGAGTTCAGAACCGTTTGTGATTGTGAGTCGATTATCCATTCATCTTTCCTGAAAATATGAGGAAGTAAATTTACATGGCGTTTAGGTATGGTAACATTATCCGTTCGATTTACGAGAGGCGTTTGGTGTGCGTGTACGTGTACACGCGCGCTCGCTCGTTTCGTATTTTCCTTTTTTTTTTTTTTAGGTACGGTACTGCATGTACCCATTAGTATTTGAGCCCCACGCAGTTGTCATGGGGGCCCCACCCGCGCCGATCCTAGCCGCACCCGGTTCGGTCCCTAAACGCGTCGTTCCCCTGATGGCCACCGGCGGGCCTCCCGTCCCCTCCCCCCCCGGCCACCCACTGACAATCCTCCTCCCGACCGCGGACATACACGACCCACAGCACAAAGGCACTAAATTCACATGCATGTTCGAATTCAATTCCATTTATATGCATTTCACCGCGCTCGTATTGACCAAATTGTGGTATGCATGTGTGTGTGTTTAATATCGAATCGGATCGTACACGTACACACCTAGGCCCTTCTTGTTTGCCCGACTTTCTGATTCATCTGATGAAAAAAAAAAAAAAAAAAAACGCACCGCCTCTTTGCATTATTTTTTTTTTAAATAAGCCGCGCTACACCTCTTTCTGTCTCGCTGATACACGAAACAAACGCATTTCGTCATTGGGGCTAATTAACCTTAGTGCCGCTTGCTCTCGCTCCTCTAAGTACGTTAATGGACGAGATTTTTTCTTTTCCGCACGCGTCCGCCTTGTCCTCCTCACCCCCCCAAGTTCGTTAACACCTTTGCAGAACGGAATTAAAACAGGGCGCGGGTATTATTATTTTGTTGTTTGTCCACGTCTTAATGAAGCTCGGTTTTTAAACCATCAAGAGCTCAACGTCGCCTTGTATAAGTCAGGGGGTGTTTCTGGATGAAGTGACTTATCTTAATTCCCTAAAAATAAATTCGGCGGAGATTACATTATTTAAGTCTTCAAAGACAGTGCGAGTAGACCATTCACATTGCAGGAAACGATGACTTAACAGGATGAACCTCGGTGTTCTAGCACGTCGTGGACTATTCGAGACAGGAGGTGCAGGTTGCCCGTGTATCAAAATATAACAACAATAACAAGTTTGAACTTTAGAGAAATTTTGGTCCTTCGAACCAGATGGGGAAGCTTTGGACGCATTGGCTGTGCCTGTTTCAGCTGTACTTTCTGACGCTCGTCAACACAGTTGTTGGTAGCTTCACTCTCGACGAAGAAATCAAACGATAACGAATGATTGAAGCTCCTCGCCTTTTAAATAATTTCGTTCGGTGGTTGCTTCTGTAAAACGAAACGAACGATGGAGGCCCCGACTTATCCGTTAGGTGTTTGTAACTCTATAACTCGTCGTTACCGAGGAGAAAAAAAAGGGGCCCTCGTGTTCAAAAAAAAAAAACCGCACCGGGGCCCCCTAATTATTATAATATAATCCAATCATCGTAAAACATGACGACGACGTGCCACGCTGCCAAAATATTTTAAAATTAAGTTCTCGCCTCGGCGATCCTAAAAGCCGCGCCCCCCTCAAAAGAAAGGAGCAGTTAGGACTCCGGTCTAGGATGATGCCGGGCGATAAAATTTAAGCGCCGCGCAATTCCGCCTAACTCAGGCCCTGCGTTTATAGGCGTAGTGCGGCTAATGGCCTGAGCTGACTCACGTTGCCTCTCACTGCGGGGGTGTTTTTTCAAGCCCTCGAATAATAGACGTGCCCGTACCCTTCCTTTCCACGGCGACGTCCCTCGACGTTTCTGACGAAATCTAAAATTAAGACGTACACACACAAAACCACCCCACCCACCCCCCTTACTACCCTCGTCCCCTCACGGTTTGTTCGTTCACTCGGCGGCGGCGGCGGTAGCTCAGGCTCTACATTTGGTCTTGTATTTGTTGTATTTATTAAAATCAGGCAAAATAGTAAGAACGTACGGTTTGATGCATTTGAGCAAGACGCTGTTTGACAAATTCGAAAAGCGGCGGCCAACAAAAAAACTTCCACGCGGACGTCCCTTATGGTCAATCAAACTCGTCAATCAGATTTAAAGAAAAGAGTACGCTGTGTACGGTTCTAGAAAAGGTAGATTTAAGACTGATACCATTGATTTTAAAGTCTAGGTTATGTGACTTAACATTCAAGGATCTGCGGATTCAATTTCTGTTTCCAAAGTCCACGTGAACTCGAAATTTTGTTTTGAAAAAGAAATTCATTTTATTATGATTCGTTTGGTTTGTAAATAGACGCCACATCTGCAATTTAATGACAATTGTGAAACTGCGTCTTCGTAAAATGCATGACACTATACGTTGTTGTATTGTTTTGATCGATTTTTTTTCCTCTGGAAGTGTCCGTCGTGTTTTTAAATTTGCGGGGGTGTACTTTGAAACACCCTGCATCCTCTGAAACACGTCCTTTTTCGAATGTTTCAGCGCAAAGACGCCCGTCCATAAATAAAATGATCGCGAAGCGCGTCCGTGTAAAACGCGCCTCGACGAACTTGTTCCGAAAGTTTCTCTAAAGAATTCGCAAAGCACATGTTGCACGCGGCGGGGCGAAACGTTTTTAACCCTGTTTAGCCTTGTAATACGCGCGCCTCTGTGGCGAAAGTTCCGCGATTCTGTTTTCCCGATTTCCATCCGGCTTTTTCTTTTTAATTTAACGAATTTCTCATTTATTTACCGCCAGGCAAGACGAGGTAAATCAAAATGCGTATATCACGACTTCATTTCGTGTGCATCCGATGACTAGGGCCCAAAGAGATCAAAAACGCGCAAGTCAGTACTTCCCCCAATTTATAAAATCGGTTCCATCCGGTTCGAAGGACCAAAATCAAAATGTTTCGCTTTTTTTTTATTGATTTGCTGTTTCGTGTCTGCGTGATCCTCGAATGATGATGCCATTTGATTGGTTCATATCCTTAAGTTGAGTTTAAGAAAATCTTCGCAGAAATTTAATCACAGGCAAAAATATCTTTCTACCAAAACGATGATGATGTCCCACTATTAGTTTAATCAATATTTTCCAGAGAAAAAAAATATGCAACAGAGATGTGATTAAGATAAAGTTTTTTTAAATAAACAAATCGAATGATACATCGCCGGAAAGGTAAAGAAATGCCATTTTTCTTCAATCATGACCTATTAGGGTTTCCATTTAAAAGGAAAAAAAAAACGATAACTCAAAAATAGGAATTTATGTGGAGATTTTCGTCCGACTGTTTAATTAAGAACATAATTCCGCACAACTTTTGTCTTCACAACTTTTCTCTAAAATCAAGAATAACCGAGCTGTACGCATTTAACGAAATTATAAAAAAAAAAAAGTTTTTTCGAAATATCTAGCCAGCCATGAACTTTAAAGTAAGAAACAAAAGCTGCATTAAACTGACCATCTAAAACTACAAATCTTTCCCCATTTAACAGTCTCTCTAGCTCTGCTAGTTTCCAAGATCGCCATCGAAACATCGAGGAAAAAAACGCATCCTGTATATATACCCGTATGTAACGTCAAATTTGAATTGCCCATAAAATTCTACACATTTTTTGTATACCATCATTGGAGAGACGTAATTCGTGCAGTGGACCAGCTATTTGCTTAGCAGTGACTTGATTAAAACGTCGGACAACTGAGCTGCTCTTATTTCGTTGCAGTAGGTTGGCCGATCTCGAAGGGAAAGTGAACTGGAACCGTTGATCGAGGTGTTTATTGGCTGTAACGGCTTCTAATAATTCAACAGCCGAGGAAAGAGGTATATTCAAACCAAAACAGGACGTGGCATGACACAAAAGCACATAACCATTCAGCTCTATTGCTCCCTTCCACCTATCTCCTGTACAACTTTCCTTTCGCTGATTATAATCCATGCCCAAATCTATTCTATCCATTTTGGAGATATTTAACATTTTATTTAAAAACTGCAGCATTTGCAGCCATGATTTTATTTATTTTTAACTCTAAGAAAACAATTTCTTTTACGTTAATTTAATTTAAGTTTATTATAAGCCATTATTAAAAATGCATTTACTGTTACAGGGTGATGTAAATTATCAGAAATTTCAAAACGACTGTACTCAATATTCTTAAACAGAAGTTTCGGATCTTAAATTATTCCTTTATTAAGTGCTTTCATTTTGTTTTGTACATACCGGTCTGTAACATTATTTTTTTTTGAAAAGTAATTTCTTTTGAAACAAATACATTGTTTAAAATAATTAATTAATACTGTTTATTTTCCATGACCACCTTATACGATTAGAATTGTAGAATGTTTGATAAATGTATTTATAATAATTTCCCTAAAAAATAGTGCTGTAAGGGGACCCAATGCTTCATGCTTTTAATTGAATCATATTAACTCTGTATTTAACTCGAAACATATTTTTTCGATATTAATTTGTATTTTCTGAACTCAAGCCTTGAATTTGGGCAAACGTTTAAAAAAAATAAAAATAAAAGCTTAACTGAGGCCGGATGAATGGACGAAAAAGTCAGAAAAATTAACGAAATGCAAATAGAAAAAAGAAAGAAAAGAAACCAAAAAGAAAAAAACAAGTTTCTAAATAAAATGAAGAAAAGAAGGAACACACGAAATTCTTTTTTGCGCGAGCGACAAACAAAGACGAAACAAAAACAAATTTCAGAAACAAAAGACGATCGTCCTAATTTTCAAAACGAGAAAATCAAAATCAAAAATCGAAGACACAATTGGAAATACCTCGGGAAAGGTAGGATCGTCCTTTGTTTCTGAAATTTGTTGAAAGGTATTTCCAATTGTGTCATCGATTTCTGAAGGATTTTTTTTGTTTTGAAAATTAAGGCGATCGTCTTTTGTTTCTGAAATTTGTTTTTGTTTTGGAAGGAGATTCGAAAATTTGGAAAAGAAAAACGACAACAAATTTCAGAAACAAAAGCGATCGCTTGAACTTAAACAACGAAAGATCGGTCGTAATAAAGAAGAAGAAACAAAAAAGTACTCTAAAATAAAACAGCAAAAACAAAAGACGATCGAACGATCTTGCAAAAATGTGAAAAAAAAAAACAAACAAGCAAACAGAAAATTGTTTGCGCAAGCAAAAAACAAACAAAATATTAATAAATTTCAGACAGAAAAGATGATCGCGGAAAAGACGTTATTAAAAAGAAACCCAATCGAATTAAAAATCGAAGACAGAAAGGAAAGTCTCAAACAACAAAATTTAGAAACAAAATGCGATCGCTTAAATTTAAACCAAAACATTACTTTAGAAAAAAACTAACCTTGATTTGGATGGATTGACGAAACAAAAACAAATTTCAGAAACAAAAGACGATCGTCCTAATTTTCAAAACGAGAAAATCAAAATCAAAAATCGAAGACACAATTGGAAATACCTCGGGAAAGGTAGGATCGTCCTTTGTTTCTGAAATTTGTTGAAAGGTACTTCCAATTGTGTCTTTGATTTCTGATGGATTTTTTTGTTTTGAAAATTAAGGCGATCGTCTTTTGTTTCTGAAATTTGTTTTTGTTTAGGAAGGAGATTCGAAAATTTGGAAAAGAAAAACGACAACAAATTTCAGAAACAAAAGCGATCGCTTGAACTTAAACAACGAAAGATCGGTCGTAATAAAGAAGAAGAAACAAAAAAGTACTCTAAAATAAAACAGCAAAAACAAAAGACGATCGAACGATCTTGCAAAAATGTGAAAAAAAAAAAAAACAAACAAGCAAACAGAAAATTGTTTGCGCAAGCAAAAAACAAACAAAATATTAATAAATTTCAGACAGAAAAGATGATCGCGGAAAAGACGTTATTAAAAAGAAACCCAATCGAATTAAAAATCGAAGACAGAAAGGAAAGTCTCAAACAACAAAATTTAGAAACAAAATGCGATCGCTTAAATTTAAACCAAAACATTACTTTAGAAAAAAACTAACCTTGATTTGGATGGATTGACGAAACAAAAACAAATTTCAGAAACAAAAGACGATCGTCCTAATTTTCAAAACGAGAAAATCAAAATCAAAAATCGAAGACACAATTGGAAATACCTCGGGAAAGGTAGGATCGTCCTTTGTTTCTGAAATTTGTTGAAAGGTACTTCCAATTGTGTCTTTGATTTCTGATGGATTTTTTTGTTTTGAAAATTAAGGCGATCGTCTTTTGTTTCTGAAATTTGTTTTTGTTTAGGAAGGAGATTCGAAAATTTGGAAAAGAAAAACGACAACCAATTTCAAAAACAAAAGCGATCGCTTGAACTTAAACAACGAAAGATCGGTCGTAATAAAGAAGAAGAAACAAAAAAGTACTCTAAAATAAAACAGCAAAAACAAAAGACGATCGAACGATCTTGCAAAAAAGTGAAAAAAAAAAAACAAACAAGCAAACGGAAAACTGTTTGCGCAAGCAAAAAACGAACAAAAAATTAATAAATTTCAGACAGAAAAGACGATCGCGTTACGTAATTAAAAAGAAACCCAGTCGAATTAAAAATCGAAGACAAAAAGGAAAGTCTCAAGCAACAAAATTTAGAAACAAAATGCGATCGCTTAAATTTAAACCAAAAAATTACTTTAGGAAAAGACTAACCTTGATTTGGATGGAAAAAAAGGGCAAATCGAGAACAAAATAGGAAAAAGTGACTTAAATAAAAACAAAACAAAACAAAAGACGATTAAACAATATCATCAAAGTTAATGAAAAATGACTTGCGCGAGCAATAAATTGAAAAAAAAAAAACAAATTTTAGAAACTGAAAATATCGAATTATGTCAAACTAAAAACCATACGCTTGAACTCGACTTAAGAAAATCAAACTAAATGATGAAAAGAAACCTAACGCTGGAGTGGACGAAGGAAACTTAAGGAAAACATAATATACTTTGCGTACGCAACAAGCAAAGACAAAACAACAAATCTGTCAAACAAAAAACAATCGCTCTAATTTAGATCATTGAAACAAGACGTTAATAATAATACAACACTCATTAATGTTTTTATTAATAAATTAAAAAAAGCGAAAAATAAATGTGCATATATTATAAAAAGTAAGAAAAATCAAATTTGGCCATTTAAAATATGCAGATGAATTCAAAAATAATCAGATTAAAAAAGATGTAATTATGAAGTAGAAAAAAACAAACGTATGGTATATTTCCATGATTTTAGAGAGATTTTAGAGAGAATCATTTTATTTTAGTAAATTTCTTTTCCCGGTCATCACAAGGAATAAGAAGACAGAGACCAGGTGGGTAAAAACTATAAAATAGTGAAAGAAAACGGCAGAAAAAGAACAAGGAAAATAAAAGAAATAAAAGAGCAGCAAAAGAAAGAGGAAAATAAAAGAAACAGCGAAGAAGGCAAAGCAAGAAAACTCGGAGGGATTTCGGAACGCACGTGGAGGAGAAGAGTAGAGGAAATCTTAAGCTCACAAATTAAAGGGAAGGACATTGTTAAGCAAGAGCCACCAAACATCCAATCTTCTTAGCAGGAAAATCAACTTTAGGGAACGAACAGAGAAGGTGAAAGCTTTACATGGCCATTTAGAAGAAATAAAGGATTTGCCGTTTGCCTCCAATTTTATAATTGGTGAAACAGTCTCTGTGGCTGCATTATCCAATAATATTAATATTATTATTATTAATTGAAATGGAAATGCAGCAAATTAGGGAAAATTTGGAGGTATGGACCTCACAGGGGAGGGGGAGAGTGGGCAAGCCATTGTAGACATCTTAATGACGTCACGTCAGCTAGAAAACTTAATGGTGGAATAAAAGCGAACAGAAACAGAAGCCCGGTCATCACAAGGAACAAGAAGAGAGAGACCAGGTGGGTATAAAAACTATAAAATAATGCAAGAAAACGGCAGGAAAAGAACAAGGAAAATAAAAGAAATAAAACAGCAGCAAAAGGAAGAGGAAAATAAAAGAAACAGCGAAGAAGCCAAAGGAAGAAAACTCGTAGGGATTACGGAACGTACGTGGAGGAGAAGAGTAGAGGAAATCTTATGTTCACAAATTTTATATTTATATTAAGGATATTAATAAATTAATTAAGGAAAAATACACCAAAGAAAACAACCAGTAGGAAGAGTCACCAAACACCCAATCTTCTTAGCAGGAAAATCAGCTTTGGCGAACGAACAAAGATGGTGAAAGCTTTACATGACCATTTAGAAGAAAGAAAGGTGTTGCCGAAAGGATTTTGCAACCGCCACTTTTGCACCATCGTGAAGGAGTTAAACTTCTACAGCCAAGAAATACGTTTTCTTCATTCTGGTCTCCTCCTCCAGTACATAAATAAACAAGCAAATAAGAAATCTCTTGATGCCATAATCAAAATTGGTTGTCACTTATTTTTTTCTTCTTCTTCCAATTCCCTGACGTATATAGATCTTTGGTCATAGTTTATTCTTTGGTGTTTTGCCCAAATCTAAAGGAGATTTGGCAATACCGCCCATTAATGCCGTTAATAACATCTATCAAAGAAGAATCGACGAAAGAAACTAAAAGAAATAAATGTACTACGACGGTAAACTTAAATAATACGAGTTGGTATGCGATGGTATCCAAACCCTTAAGAACATTTAGCGTAAGGGTTACGAAACTGTCAAACGGTATCATGTATGGCGAGCGTAGTTGTATATACATATATTCAACAGCCCGATTTTGTTTTTATGAAATTAATTCAAGTACAGGAAGGTGATTCAAGAAAATGTAAAAGTACTCCTGATACGCCACTGTATAACCAACGCCCGGATAAAAGCTTAACATTTCCGTCTCTGCGATTCACACTCTGACGTAATTTAATACACAAACGAGCGCAATATTTAAATACAGTGCACATTAGAACTTCGTCTCAAAGAGGAAACGTGACCGGCTTCGAGAAGGAGTCATTTTTATGCCGGAAGGGTTCGCTCCTCCTCCCCCCCGACTCTTTTCTCTCTCAAAGACCGTCGCCTATGAACGTTACGTTGATAAATAATTACGTAAAAAGTCGACCGGCGAATGACAGCTGAGAAAGAACGGAGGGGGAGGGGAATTAAACAGCCACGTAATCATTATTACACTTTTCAAAACTTGAAAAACAATGAATCGTGAAAATTATTTCGATTATGCGAGAGGATGGTCAAGTGCAACCGGATGGGAACTAAGAGGTTCCGATAAAAATACGAGCACATCCGCGTTGTTTCGGTCGTAAGACCGAGTTACCACTTCCAGTAAAAACACGAGTGGTTCCCCAATTTGAGAAATGAATTTAATTTAATGAAAACACGAGTGGTTCCCCAATTTGAGAAATGAATTTAATTTAATGATCTGATTTTTTTGATTTTCTTTAGTTGTAACACACACACATACACTCACACATACACACACAGTTATAACAACATGAGCTTTATGAGTTCTGAGCGATGCACTTTTAACGAGTGTTGTTTATTTTAACCCAATACGGTGGCTTTAATTATCTCGTATAACAGGTTAACGTTATGCAGTAGATGAAATGCGCTATAAAACACGTCCCGCAATTCATTGCCAAGAAATTGAACCGACATTTCTAAAATCGCCGGCGAAGAGACGAACCAACCAACCAGCGGCGTTCGTTCAGACTAGACGTCCGCGTCTCATCGCGCAGACAGTTATTTATTTTTATTGCTAACTGTTGATTTACGGCCTTATATTGATTAAGTTGTGTTTCGCGCGGTTCTGTCGAACGAATCCAACTATGTCAGTACTATCGGTCTATTAGTTATTAGCGTCGCCGTTTCGTCTATGCGTATATAACAGCCTAACGAAATAAAAACTGTGGAAAGAAAATACAAATTACCCTAATAAGAACAGGAATGACGTGAGAGTAACATCCCACACGTTAGCATACAAGCGACTGCCGCACATCCACCGCGTTAACACTGATTACTTTTGCCGACTTATATTCTATGCCTGCTTAAAGTGGTCTTATCTGTATATAATTTTTTATAATTTCAATAAATCGCGCGTCGAAGACCTTCATGAAATACATACTCACCGCGGTGTTTTTTTTTCTTTCTTTTTTTAAGATTTAAACAATGGAGTGAACGTCTGTCTGTGTAATTGAAATTAATTTGCTTGTGCACATACTTCACTAATAGAAAAACAATTATCCATTGATAAAAACTACTACTGCGAGGAAAAAAAAATGTAAATTATCGAAAGTGCGTACGCGATATATCATTTTTACACAAAGCGTGGTTTGCAACACGTTATCTGTATCGTTTTCAAATTCCAGGAATTTTTTTCTCTGTTTACTAGTTTTAACCGACGCGTAGGAGGGTTGCTTAAGCGTACGAAACAAATACGAAATGGCGTTGGGAAATATTTTAATATTTTGAAGAAGAAAAATCGCGAAAAGTTAATACCTTAAGAAGAATAAATTTTTTTCACCATTCTTCAAAATTCTCTGAGAAATAACTTAGAACCTGACTGGCAAATTCGAGTTGAACTATTGAACTAATGATGGTTGAAAATTGAAAGGGTTACTCGAGTGTATAAAACACAAAATAGTGTTGAGAAATATTTTAATATTTTGAAAAAAAAATAAATAAAATCTGTAAAAGTTAACACCTTAAGAAGAATTAATTTTTTTCAGCATTCTTCAAAAATCTCTGAGAAATAACTTAGAACCTGACTGGCAAATTGGGGTTGAACTGTTGAGCTAATGATGGTTGAAAATTGAAAGGGTTACTCGAGTGTATGAGACACAAAATAGTGTTGAGAAATATTTTAATATTTTGAAAAAAAAAATAAAAAAAATCTCTAAAAGTTAACACCTTAAGAAGAATTAATTTTTTTCAGCATTCTTCAAAACTCTCTGAGAAATAACTTACAACCTGACTGGCAAATTGGGGTTGAACTGTTGAGCTAATGATGGTTGAAAATTGAAAGGGTTACTCGAGTGTATGAGACACAAAATAGTGTTGAGAAATATTTTAATATTTTGAAAAAAAAATTAATAAAATCTCTAAAAGTTAACACCTTAAGAAGAATTAATTTTTTTCAGCATTCTTCAAAACTCTCTGAGAAATAACTTACAACCTGACTGGCAAATTGGGGTTGAGCTGTTGAGCTAATGATGGTTGAAAACTGAAAGGGTTATTCGAGTGTATGAGACACAAAATAGTGTTGAGAAATATTTTAATATTTTGAAAAAAAAAATAAATAAAATCTCTAAAAGTTAACACCTTAAGAAGAATTAATTTTTTTCAGCATTCTTCAAAACTCTCTGAGAAATAACTTACAACCTGACTGGCAAATTGGGGTTGAACTGTTGAGCTAATGATGGTTGAAAATTGAAAGGGTTACTCGAGTGTATGAGACACAAAATAGTGTTGAGAAATATTTTAATATTTTGAAAAAAAAATTAATAAAATCTCTAAAAGTTAACACCTTAAGAAGAATTAATTTTTTTCAGCATTCTTCAAAACTCTCTGAGAAATAACTTACAACCTGACTGGCAAATTGGGGTTGAGCTGTTGAGCTAATGATGGTTGAAAACTGAAAGGGTTATTCGAGTGTATGAGACACAAAATAGTGTTGAGAAATATTTTAATATTTTGAAAAAAAAAATAAATAAAATCTCTAAAAGTTAACACCTTAAGAAGAATTAATTTTTTTCAGCATTCTTCAAAACTCTCTGAGAAATAACTTAGAACCTGACTGGCAAATTGGGGTTGAACTGTTGAGCTAATGATGGTTGAAAATTGAAAGAGCTACTCGAGTGTATAAAACACAAAATAGTGTTGAGAAATATTTTAATATTTTGAAAAAAAAAATAAAAAAAATCTCTAAAAGTTAACACCTTAAGATGAATTAATTTTTTTCAGCATTCTTCAAAACTCTCTGAGAAATAACTTAGAACCTGACTGGCAAATTAGGGTTGAGCTGTTGAGCTATTGATGGATGAAAATTGAAAGGGTTACTTAAGTGTTGAGAAATATTTTTAATATTTTGAAAAAAAAAAAGATTCATAAAATCGCTAATAGTTAATACCTTAAGAAGAATTTATCCTCATCATCATTCTTCAAAACTCTCTGAGAAATATGTAACTTAAAACCTGACTAGCCAAATTAGTGTTGAGCTTCAATAATGGTTGAAAATCGTATTGAATTGTTCAATACGAGTCAAAATTGGCAAAGTCTCTCGAATAAAGATTAGAGAGTGCCGCAGTGGTTGAACTTAGGGCCAATTTTTTTGCTGTGTTATCCGAAAAACATTTACATATTATCGTTCTGAAGATTAATTTGAAAGTAGAAATCATTTTCCCGATTCTGTTCCATCTGCTACCCATTTTGAATCAAAACAGTAGAACCCGGAGCCGCCTCAATTAAAAAATAAACAAATGAGAACGAATTAATGCAGCTTTCGCGCGTTGTCTGGCTTCGTCTTGAAGTTTTGAACCAAAGCATTCTTAACGTTATTTATTTAAGCTACCAGAATGATGACTATTGGAGATCATAAGCTGCTTTCTTTCGCTTAATCGTTCGATCCGGTTTTGAACATTTTGAATCTGGATTTTGTAGTTGTTGTAACGAAATCCCTCGGATTTGAATTATTGATTGACAGTTCGTCTGCAAATAACTGCAACTCAGTCCAAACAAAACATAAAAATAGTTTGATTCGAAGAAGAAAAGGATCCGGACTGAAATTTTGCAAGGAAAGTTGGGATTAATTCGTTCGCAAGAGAACGTCCATCTTTGAAACCGAACGCGTTCGGACCAAATTTTTGTGAGCGAAAGAAAATCATCTTAGTTCGTCTTCGTTCTACTTATGTCAGTGGATCACTCCGGATGTTCAGATTCTCATCGAATTCGAAAACCGTTAGGCCGTATTCTGAGATCTCTATTCCAAAACGCACTCCAACACCCCATAATATGGGTACGGAGATACTTAGTTAATTATTTGGTTAAATCACTTTATGAATAGCTTGGGTGTTAGACGACGATCCTGCCTCAACACTTGCCTGTACGAATTTACTTACATGCTCGCTTTATATCTTTACAGTTATGCCGTTTGATGGTTTTTGCCTTTCCAATATGCCCCATACTTCCTTATGTCTTTGTTCCCTATCGAAAACTCACTTCCTATCCAGAAATGCTACAGCTATGGGCATTTTGTAGTTGCTTTTTGCTTACTTTGTTTTTTTTTTTTTCTGATTTGCCTTGACATCCTATCGAAACTCTCTGCATGTCATGCAATGTCATTCAATACCCCCCAAATGGATATGGAGCTCCTTCCTTATCACTAAGGATAGGATTGGAATAAGTACTTGCCATAGTTTCAGTAGCGCCGTAAAAATGCATCGAATAGGCACATTGTGTAATGGAACGGTGAAAATAATTCACGGCGTTCTTACTGTATGATGCAATGTGGCGACATATTCCGGAGGTCGAGGTATAACTGGTCAACTAATTACTCTGAAAATCTTTACACATTGAAACAAGAAGAGTTGGTTGCATAACTGTAATTTTTTATTGCGGCAATGTTGCCCTTTTTTTTTTCGTTATACTGAGCGCTGTAGCGGCGTTAATTGTCTCTGCAGCCCTCGCGTTTGCTTACACGCTACGGTCTAATATCTTATTTTGCCCGCTTCATTAGAATTTGAACCGCGCAAAATATATTTCCCCGACCCATACTTATCATCATTCCGTTAGTGCACATTGTGAATAGCTTGGGTGTTAGACAACGCCCCTGACTCAACACTTGGTAGTTTACTCCAGATATTCAGGATCTTTTAAAGTTCTTATCCTGAGACCTCTATTCTAGACAAAATCCAATACCCCATAAGGATACGGAGTTGCTTAGTTGATTATTTCGTTAATTCACATTATGAGTAGAGTAGCTTGGGTGTTAGACAACGTCCCTGCCTCAACACTTTTCAAATTTCCCCAGATATTCACGATCTTTTGAAGTTCTTTTCGTTTGTTGCGAAAACCATTAGGCCGTATTCTAAGATCTCTATTCCAAAACACAATCCAATACCCCACAGCATGGGCACTTAGCTGCTCATTATTTCGTTAATTCACATTATGAATAGCTTGGGTGTTAGACAACGCCCCTGACTCAACACTTGCTAGTTTACTCCGGATATTCAGGATTTTTTGAAGTTCTTTTCGTTTACTGCGAAAACCGTTAGGCCATTTTATGGGACTTCTATTTTTGAGAAAATCCAATACCCCATAAGGATACGGAGCTGCTTAGTTAATTATTTCGTTAATTCACATTATGAATAGCGTGGGGGTTAGACAACGTCCCTGACTCAACACTTTTTAAATTACCCCAGATATTCACGATCTTTTGAAGTTCTTTTCGTTTGCTGCGAAACCGTTAGGCCGTATTCTAAGATCTCTATTCCAAAACACAATCCAATACCCCATAGCATGGGTACGCAGCTGCTCATTATTTCGTTAATTCACATTATGAATAGCTTGGGTGTTAGACAACGGCCCTGACTCAACACTTGCTAGTTTACTCCGGATATTCAGGATTTTTTGAAGTTCTTTTCGTTTGCTGCGAAAACCGTTAGGCCATATTATTGGACTTCTATTTTAGAGAAAATCCAATACCCCATAAGGATACGGAGCTGCTTAGTTAATTATTTCGTTAATTCACATTATGAATAGCTTGGGGGTTAGACGACGATCCTGCCTCAACACTTGTTCTGTACGAATTTATTTACATAATCGCTCTATTTTTTATGGTCATGCCATTTGATGGTTTTTGCCTTTTCAACATGCCCCATACTTTTTTATGCCTCGGCATCCTAACGAAAACTCTCTGCCCATCCAGAAATGCTACAGCTGTGGGCATTTCGCTTACTTTGTCATTCCTGATATGTCGTAGCATCCTATCGAAGGCTCTCTGCACGTCGTCATCCAATATCCCATATGGATACGGAGCTGCTTTCTTATCATCATTCTGTTAATCCACGTTATGAATAGCGTAGGTGTTAGACAAAGCCCCTACCTCAACACTTGTTAGATTACTCCAGATATTCACGATCTTTTGAAGTTCTTTTCGTTTGCTTGCGAAACCCGTTAGGCCGTATTTTAAGATCTCTATTCCAAAACACAATCCAATACCCCATAGCATGGATACATAGCTGCTCATTATTTCGTTAATTCACATCATGAATAGCTTGGATGTTAGACAACGCCCCTGACTCAACACTTACTAGTTCACTCCAGATATTCAGGATTTCTTGAAGTTCTTTTCGTTTGTTGCGAGAACCGTTAGGCCTTATCCTGAGACCTCTATTCTAGATAAAATTCAATACCCCATCATATGAGTACGGAGCTGCTTAGATAATTATTTTGTTAATTCACATTATGAATAGCTTAGGTGTTAGACAACGCCCCTGACTCAACACTTGCTGGTTCACTCCGGATATTCAGGATTTTTTGAAGTTCTTTTCGTTTGCTGCGAAAACCGTTAGGCCATATCATGGGACTTCTATTTTCGAGAAAATCCAATACCCCATAAGGATGCGGAGCTGCTTAGTTAATTATTTCGTTAATTCACATTATGAATAGCGTGGGGGTTAGACGGCGATCCTGCCTCAACACTTGTTCTATACGAATTTATTTACATGCTCGCTTTATCTTTATGGTTGGATGGAGATGGAGATGTGTAGGCATTTATTAATGCGGAGGAGCTTTTGTTTCCGTCTGTGACGAAGTCGGTAAGGCATTCTTCTATTTCGTGTAATTTCCCGACATTGGCATTGATTCTTCCTTATGGGAAATATTTTCTTTTGTGCGGCGTTGAAAGGCGACGTACGGTGCGTTTATTGTTTTCTATGAATCGATCAATTTGAAACATGTTATTTGTTTCTCGAGCGAGCGATGATGCATTTAAGAAGAGTGCATTTAAAAGAGTGGACGAAGAGCGGCGGCGGCGGCGGCGGTTGGCTGGAAAAAACTGAAAAACTACGAAAGAACCTTGAAATTGGATTCCTAACAACATAATAAATTTAATAAGCGGCATACACGGCATGAAATTGCATAAAACAAACGCATAAATTTGAAATTATAAGCAGCAGTTTTTAGTTTTCTTTGTGCCCGGCCCCCCCCTCGTCGAAACGCGTACGCGTACGAACACGTCGGTCGGCCGGTTGGTCGTTCGGGCGGACGCTGGGTTATCTTTTAGGTTGAGGTCGCCTCACGACTCTTTCTTTGACAATCATAGTTGTCGTGTTCGGGAGGGTTACAGGGGGACCGTCACCGTCGGAGTGGGGATGGACGCCGACGTCACGGGAGGCAAGAGGCATAGAGGGAATCTTCAAGCGGGGAAATATCTCGTTCAGTCGTTCGTAAACCGAACGGTAGGCAGCGCGTGTTCGGTGAACGGAAGCGGCGCAATTGTTTCGATAAAACAAACGAAGCCTAAACGGGCAAAAAGAAAATTCCCCAACACCGCCGGATTGATTACTGAAAGTGACGAGGGTGTACTTAAGGAGGCGAGGCGAGGCGCGGCGCGTTCGAAAAGAATTCGATTTTTGATTATTTTTATTTTTTTGGTGAATAAACGCGTTCGTCTCGCGCAAACACTATAAACAACACGTTATGTAAGTATTGTTTGTTTGTTGAAGAGAACGAACGAAAAACGTGGGGGAAAAAAACGGAAGGCGTGTTTTTTATTCAAACGTGCAAAAACACTTCTGGGGGGAGGGGGCGATAAGGTTGTTGTTGTTGTTGCTGTTTTGTTTTCCTCTGCTCGCTCGTAAAATAGACTGTCGCCGTTCACTCGAAAAAAACAGAAATTAAAAAAAAAACAATGATAAGGCGAACCTTTAAACTTTTTAATCTAATCAGTTTAAAATTCGTAAGGACCGGCTAATGACGTCAGATTTCCCCGACCTATCTTAATATTAGAAACAGTTAGTTGGTCAGGGCCGCGTATACGATATACACAGTGTCCACGTGCTCGTTATTTATACATTTGTGCTTTTCTCGTGTGGAAGGTGACTCTGGTTGTTGTTTTCGCCGCACCACGGGGTTTGTAATTGAGGGGGGCGCCCCCGGATTTTCCTTACTTCCTTCCACGTAATGAGTGGCTCTTGAGTTGAGAACCCCCCCGGTGCCTCCTCTGCCAAAGTCGTCCGACAACTTTAATAACAATGTCTGCCAAACGCAAAGCATCTGCCATCATTCAACATCATAAGGTGAGTGCACCCAGTACTTCCCCCCATTTTTTTTTATATACCTACCTAAGGACATTAACTTCTTCACTTTTTCTATGCGCGTTAATAATAATACTCTTAATAATAATAATAATAATAAAGGACTGATTCGTAACTAACTAAGTAACGTTTTGTTTGTTGTTAAAAAAAAAAAACAACTTTTTAATCATGAAACCAGAGCCTAATATTCGAATTATAAATAGTTTAATTGTTTTTGCCTCGTCGCATTTTCCCCCTTGTTGTTTAATTCTAGATTGTTTTTATTTTCGACGTGGCTTCCTCCGGCCTGGCTGGAAATTGCTGTTTGTCACACGCGGATGCGCCCCTCAGGAGGACGAAGAAAAAGGATAATGATTGGTTTCTTGCGTTCGTCCGGGGGAATCACCGCGAGGAAATGGCAAAACAACAATTGCACAAATTCGATTTACGGTTTTTGCGACCGCCGTCACGACAATCGCCTTTGTTCGCGGGGGGCGGGCGTAAATCAAATTCGATTTATCGTATACCTAATTGTGAAATGTTGTATTACAATCACCGAATCAATTTTTAATCGAAAATCCCTATCTTAACGACTTGATCACAATCGTCAGTGTTTTCGTGTTCTGTAAAACCTTTAAAAAATTCTATTGGAAAAATGATTCAGTTAAGCACCGAACGCAATCTGTTTTATGACCGCAATTATTTTATGATTTTCAATCATATTGAAACGCGTTATACTCGTTGCGTTTTGTTGTAAAGAAAAAAAAACAAGCACGACGCTTATCTTACGACTTTCAATTATATTGACACGCACTATACTCGTTGAGTTCGGTTGTAAAGCAAAAAAAAAACACAAGAAAACTAAATATGTACTTTGGTATGGTACCTTCCCCTAATTAATCAATCGATGTGGAAGGTGCCGGGCACGTTACAAATGGTATTAGTGAGATGGGGGAATCACAGACAGGCACGGAAGTATCGAGAAAAATAAGAAAAAATGGGCCATCCCAAGTTATACCGAATCGTATTGACTGATAACTTCCCCTAATTAATCTACCGACGTGGAAAGTGCTGGGCACGTTACAAACGGTATTAATGAGATGGGGGAATCACAGACAGGTACGGAAGTAAAAAAATTCTATTGGAAAAATGATTTAGTTAAGCACCGATCGCAATCTGTTTTATGACCGCAATTATTTTACGATTTTCAATCATATTGAAACGCGTTATACTCGTTGCGTTTTGTTGTAAAGAAACAAAACAAGCACGTCGATTATCTTAAGACTTTCAATTATATTGACACGCACTATACTCGTTGAGTTTGGTTGAGGTTGTAAAGCAAAAAAAAAAAAACACAAGAAAACTAAATATGTACGCTGAATGGTACCTTCCTCTAATTAATCAACCGATCTGGAAGGTGCTGGGCACGTTACAGTTACAAACGGTATTAGTGAGATGGGGGAATCACAGACAGGCGCGAAAATATCGAGAAAAACGACGAAAAGAAGGGCAGGAACTATTCATCCAATGTTACACTGAATTGTATTGAATGATAACTTCCCCTAATTAATCAACCAATGTGGGAAAGTGCTGGGCACGTTACAAACGGTATTCGTGAGATAGGGGAATCACAGACAGCCGCGAAAATTTCGAGAAAAACGACGAAAAGAAAGGTAGGAACTATTCATCCAAAGTTATACTGAATTGTATTGAATGATAACTTCCCCTAATTAATCTACCGATGTGGAAGGTGCTGGGCACGTTACAAACGGTATTCGTGAGATGGGGGAATCACAGACAGGCGCGAAAATATTGAGAAAAACGACGAAAAGAAGGGTAAGAACTATTCATCCAAAGTTATACTGAATTGTATTGAATGATAACTTCCCCTAATTAATCAACCGATGTGGAAGGTGCTGGGCACGTTACAGTTACAAACGGTATTAGTGAGATGGGGGAATCACAGACAGGCGCGAAAATATCGAGAAAAACGACGAAAAGAAGGGTAGGAACTATTCATCCAAAGTTATACTGAATTGTATTGAATAATAACTTCCCCTAATTAATCTACCGACGTGGAAAGTGCTGGGCACGTTACAAACGGTATTAGTGAGACGGGAGAATCACAGACAGGCGCGGAAGTATCGAGAAAAATAATAAAAAAAAGGGCAGAAACTATTCATCCGAAGTTATACTGAATTGTATTGAATGATAACTTCCCCTAATTAAATCAACCAATGTGGAAACTGCTGGGCACGTTATGAAATATCGTCGTGAGACGGGGGAATCACAGGCTGACGCAAAGGAATTAAAGAAAATAAGAAGAAAAAAACGAGCTGTTCACCCAAAATTATGCTAAATCTAAAACTAAGGACAAGGCGGAAAGGTACAGTGGCGTAGCTTATTATTGCACGTGTATTTATTCATTCATTCAAAAAAGATTATACAGGGTGTTTCAGGTGGAAGCTTTGATATTTTAGAATGTGGTAGTATTGGCTATTTTGAGTAAAGAACTTCATATAAACGTGTGTCCAATTTTCAGCGGTATTATGTGTTAGAAAGCATGAACCTTGTGAGAACTGTCACATGCCACATTCAGACACTGAGGTTATTTGTTATTTTCAATTGTTTTCAAAGACGTGCGCGCGGCGCCTTGGACACTTACACCTGCCCGTTGAGATTTGAACCCATTTTTTTTTTAATTTTTACTCGAAACGGCCCGCACTACCAACTATCACCTACCGATATATTAAAGCTTACTCTTGGAACACCCTGTATTTACGTACGGGAAGCGACTCTGAAAGAAAAAAAAAATCATCGAAGCGATCTTACTGAACGGTTAAAAAGGACGTGACGCGCGTTTGCAAAAAAAAAGTATAAAAGGACACTTGACGTTGAATTTTTGGAAATGTGGTGAAATTAGGTGAAAAATTGACCGCGCGATGTCGCTGCCTTAAAGTGTGATCGAACTTTAATTTAAAATACGTCAAGTTCTTAGTAAAACCTGTTTCTTATTCAGCTGTAGATATATCATGCCAAGTAACCACAAATGCTCAATTAAATTCTTATGAATGTTTATAAAGCATTTTTTTACTCTATTAAATATTTATAAATGGTATATTTGGTTACTTGGCAAATAACAAATGAATAACGCTCATTTGTTACTTGCCAAATAACCAAAAATGCCTTATAAACATTTATAAGTATTTGACAGAGCAAAAAAATGCTTTATAAGCATTTCTAAGAATTTTATTGAGCATTTGTGGTTTGCTGGATTTTTTTAGAACTTCTGGTCTCCCATTTTTTTCTTAGAATTGTGAGAAATTGTCCGCGCGATGTCGCAATCGATCTAAAGTGTCGTCAAATCTTAATTTAAAATACTTCAGAAATCCTGTACTTTTTTTAGCTACGTTAACAGTCTTGTCTTCTTCATCCATCAGAGATGTTGGCCTCATGTTCTCTACAGTGGTGTTAATTTTTTTTTTAATACAATTGGGGATGATGCTTAATTGCAGTCGGCCTCCTTCAGCTTCGGTTGGTCTTCCCGATCTTCTTCATTCATTGGAGGCGTTGACCTTGTATTTTCCACAATTATGAATCGTTTTGAATTCAATTCGGGATGACGCTTGGCCTCCTTCCGCCTCGCTTAGTCTTCCTCGTCTTCTTCATTAACTGGAGGCGTTGGCCTTGTATTCTCCACAATAATACGATTTTTTTTTAAATTCGATTGGAGATGATGCTTATTTGTAACTGGCGTTAATCTTCCTGGGATCTTCTTCATTAATTGGAGGCGTTGGCCTCGTCTTCTTCACAATAGTCTGAATTTTTTTGAATACAATTGGGGATGATGCTTAATTGCAGTCGGTCTCCTTCAGCGTCGGTTGGTCTTCCCGATCTTCTTCATTCATTGGAGGCGTTGACCTTCCTTGTATTCTCCACAATTACGAATCTTTTTGAATTCAATTCGGGATGACGCTTGGCCTCCTTCCGCCTCGCTTAGTCTTCCTCGTCTTCTTCATTAACTGGAGGCGTTGGCCTTGTACTCTCCACAATAACATGTTTTCTTTTTAATTCGATTGGAGATGATGCTTATTTGTAACTGGCGTTAATCTTCCTGGGGTCTTCTTCATTAATTGGAGGCGGTGGCCCTGTCTTCTTCACAATAGTCTGAGTTTTTTTGAATACAATTGGGGATGATGCTTAACTGCAGTCGGCCTCCTTCAGCCTCGGTTGGTCTTCCCGATCCTCTTCATTCATTGGAGGCGTTGACATTCCTTGTATTCTCCACAATTATGAATCTTTTTGAATTCAATTCGGGATGACGCTTGGCCTCCTTCCGCCTCGCTTAGTCTTTCTCGTCTTCCTCACTAACTGGAGGCGTTGGCCTTATACTCTCCACAATAATATGATTTTTTTTTAATTCGATTGGAGATGATGCTTATTTGTAACTGGCGTTAATCATCCTGGGGTCTTCTTCATTAATTGGAGGCGTTGGCCCTGTATTCTTCACAATAGTCTGATTTTTTTCTTATTACAAATGGGGATGATGCTTAATTGCAGTCGGCCTCCTTCGGCGTCGGTTGGTCTTTCCGATCTTCTTCATTCATTGGAGGCGTTGACCTTCCTTGTATTCTCCACAATTACGAATCTTTTTGAATTCAATTCGGGATGACGCTTGGCCTCCTTCCGCCTCGCTTAGTCTTCCTCGTCTTCCTCATTAACTGGAGGCGTTGGCCTTGTACTCTCCACAATAACATGTTTTTTTTTTAATTCGATTGGAGATGATGCTTACTTGTAACTGGCGTTAATCTTCCTGGGGCCTTCTTCATTAATTGGAGGCGTTAGCCTCGTCTTCTTCACAATAGTCTGCATTTTTTTGAATACAATTGGGGATGATGCTTAATTGCAGTCGGCCTCCTTCAGCCTCGGTTGGTCTTCCCGATCTTCTTCATTCATTGGAAGCGTTGACCTTCCTTGTATTCTCCACAATTATGAAACCTTTTGAATTCAATTCGGGATGATGTTTGGCCTCCTTCCGCCTCGCTTAGTCTTCCTCGTCTTCTTCATTAACTGGAGGCATCGGCCTTGTACTCTCCACAATAATATGTTTTTTTTTAATTCTATTGGAGATGGTGCTTGTTTGTAACTGGCGTTAATCTTCCTCGGGTCTTCTTTATTAATTGGAGGCGGTGGCCTCGTCTTCTTCACAATAGTCTGAATTTTTTTGAATACAATTGGGGATGATGCTTAATTGCAGTCGGCCTCCTTCAGCCTCGGTTGGTCTTCCCGATCCTCTTCATTCATTGGAGGCGTTGACCTTCGTTGTATTCTCCACAATTACGAATCTTTTTGAATTCAATTCGGGATGACGCTTGGCCTCCTTCCGCCTGGCTTAGTCTTCCTCGTCTTCTTCATTAACTGGAGGCGTGGGCCTTGTATTCTCCACAATAATATGATTTCTTTTTAATTCAATTGGAGATGATGCTTATTTGTAACTGGCGTCAATCTTCCTGGGGTCTTCTTCAATAATTGGAGGCGTTGGCCTTGTCTTCTTCACAATAGACTGATTTTTTTTTAAATTCAATTGAGGATGATGCTTAATTCCAGTCGGCCTCCTTCAGCCTCGGTTGGTCTTCTTCATTCATTGAAGGCGTTGACCTTCCTTGTATTCTTCACAATTATGAATTTATTTGAATTCAATTCGGGATGACGCTTGGTCTCCTTCCGCCTCGCTTAGTCTTCCTCGTCTTCTTCATTAACTGGAGGCGTTGGCCTTGTATTCTCCACAATAATACGATTTTTTTTTAATTCGATTGGAGATGATGCTTATTTGTAACTGGCGTTAATCTTCCTGGGGTCTTCTTCATTAATTGGAGGCATTGGCGTTGGCTTCTTCACAATAGCCTGCATTTTTTTGAATTCAATTGGAGATGGCGCTTGGCCTCCTTCTGTCTCGCTTACCCTTCCTTGTCTTCTTCATTAATTGGAGGCGTTGGCCTTGTCTTCTTCACAATAGTCTGCATTCTTTTGAATACAATTGGGGATGATGCTTAATTGCAGTCTGCCTCCTTCAGCCTCGGTTGGTCTTCCCGATCTTCTTCATTCATTGGAGGCGTTGACCTTCCTTGTATTCTCCACAATTATGAAACCTTTTGAATTCAATTCGGGATGATGCTTGGCCTCCTTCCGTCTCGCTTAGTCTTCCTCGTCTTCTTCATTAACTGGAGGCGTTGGCCTTGTATTCTCCACAATAATATGATTTTTTTTTTAATTCGATTGGAGATGATGCTTAATTGCAATTGGCGTTAATCTTCCTGGGGTCTTCTTCATTAATTGGAGGCATTGGCGTTGGCTTCTTCACAATAGCCTGCATTTTTTTGAATTCAATTGGAGATGGCGCTTGGCCTCCTTCTGTCTCGCTTACCCTTCCTTGTCTTCTTCATTAATTGGAGGCATTGGCCTCGTGTTCTTCACAGTAGTGTTTGTATTAGACTTTGCTGGTGATGTATGTCCTTGCCCACCAGTTTTCGTGGGGATCCGCTCTGAAAGAGCTTTGGAAGTTTTGGTCTTTCCGAGTTTTCTTCTTTAGGTTTCTTTAATAGTCCTCTCATTCCATCACGTCTACCTCCGAACTTCTCTGGATAAATCAGTGTTGATGACGTACTCAAGAAGAGATGGTTGTAAACCAGCAATTTTAAAGAGTGTCGAGGAGGAGAACTTTTTCTTCTTCTATTCTATAGTCTATATCTTCTATAGTAAGGTATGGTTCCGTCTCTTACATACACGCTTATTGAAGTATGCGCAGGAGTCACTCACTCACACTTATTGGAGATAGTGAACGGTTTCTAGTTATTGAAGACCAAGTTATATAATTAATTTTCTTCCTGATTTTACTACTTTAGACTTTCCCATTTCGATGAAAACGTTGTTTCGTTTAAGACTTCGGAATTCAAATAGCAATGGTGGCATTTTTTGCTCAATTCGCTCGCAGATTACTTCTTAAACAGTTGTTCCGGCGAGTGTTAAGCAAGAGAAAAAGCAAAAAAAAAAACGCGCCTAAAGACAAATGCAAGGCAGCAACATTCATTTCCCAGGCAATTGCAATTATTCGTCATCGTTTCAGCACTCCGCCCTTCGGGCACTACGCGGCCGCATTACTTGTGTTCGGTGTGTTTATGTAAATTTCAGAGCGTTCCACGGTTTCCGTCCGTTTTCTTTCCTTTTTTAGTTTTAAACAGGAGAATTCATTTTTGCGGCGCAAATTGAAATCATCAACCCAATTTATCTCGTTAACCACGAGCAGTAAGGGAGTAAGTATGTACAAATGGGTAGTGAGGAAAAAAGGGCTCGATAAGAAGACCCACGTTTAGTAATGGCTTCGGCGATGTTGTTTTGGTATTAACAGGTTTCCTATGCGGGTTCTTATGCGGAGGCAATTGCCTCCAATTATTATTAATTGCCCAGATAGTGGCCCCTATTATAAAGTCGGGGGGATACCACATGCACGTTACTACTCGGCCCATTCCAACATTCCAATTAGTCCTGCGTGAAATCTACAGAAGAAGAAGAAGAAGAAGAAGAAGGTATACGCACCTTAAAGAGCTGATTATACCTACATGTGTACATGCATGCACAAATTAGAATGTATTTAAAAAGTATGTACATACAGTATGTAATATACCAAAGCTTCCGCGCTCCATCCTCTCCCAAGGATTTTGCGTTGTTGGTAAGTGCCGGTTTGCGTTTATAAAAATGAGTCGCAACGAGTCTCACGTCGTCTGGAATTTATTAATCTCCAAGAATCTTGACCTATTTGTAGTAAACAGGCGACTTAAATTTAATTCGATGATTATATGGGAGGCAACTTTGTTGCATCGCTGTTTTCAGGGCGAAACTTTCCCCCTAAACTATGTATTCGAAAACGAGTCTGCTACTCGCCGATGCGAATCATTCCATAATCTCCTTAACAAGACGCTGCGAATTTTATTTAATTAAACGTTCGCGATTTTTCCAAAAAAAAAAAGAAAAAAATTCATACCCATCCAAATTAAAAACTATGATCGCGAAATGTGAAATGTAGTTAGTACCTTTTGTGCAGTCGAGTTTCATTATCATCGTCGATTGATGATCGCCCCGGAGGATTTCTGCACGCCTTTCTAAATTTTTCAGCGTTAAAGGAGGTATTTTATCAGCGTGCGAACAGCAATTAAACAAATCATGAGGCTCTCTGCAATTTTATGCAAATGAGCAAGCAAGCAAGCAAGCAGCCGGCTCGCTCTATCTGGTCCAGTTGTCCTTGGTCGTCGTGCAAATGCAAACACTCTGTCCAGAAACGCTGACAAAAACGACCAACACGTGCTTGCCGTCCGCGTCAAGTAACAACATTAGACGAAATAATTAGGGGGGGAAAACCCCGTTCATTGTCAGCGGAAAATTCGCTTGCGTGATGGAAATCTTTTGGTCAACAGTTTTTTGACAACAATCTATCCGAAGAGTCCTTCAGGATACGTTAAAAAAATTACTGTGAGGCTCGAAGTTATGTGCGTTATTAAATCATGAGTCATCTTTTCAGTTGGGTGATCACTCACCACTTTAAAACGCCCCTAAATCCAGGCCCTACTCATCACTTAAATATTTAAAAAAATTGCTGCCACTGCCCCTCCTTCCACGGCTGTTTTTCCCCCCTCGCCATACTGTTTTGAAATCCCTGTTTCGTTCTGGCCCATCTCTTCTTCTGCCGTAACAACCATGCTTTGCTTCCTCGTTTCAATTTTCTTCTTGTTTTTATTTATGTACTCGTTGGTTGAACAGCCATCCACTTCCGCGCTTATTCTTGATTTAAATCATTGCCCTTTTCGGTTTTGTACGCTCCTCAAGTTTCTTCCTCGCGTAAGTCTTCCCCGAAGTAACCACGAAATGATCTGCCTATCGACTTTTAACGTCGGTGAATCACTAAACTGAAGGCCTGCCCCAAAATCAACCGTCCTGGGGGGACTTCGGATGATTTGGCTTCGCTGATTTTCCAAATGGGGACGATGTCGTCGAAAAGAAACAAGAAGCAGATCGTCAAGCCATCGATGGGCCATTGATTCGAGATTTAAAGAAATTTATGATGCTGGGTGAAGAAGAACGAAGAACTTCGGATCACCATTACATCTAATTTTCCAAATTGAGGATGTTGCCATCGAAGAAAGCAACAAGTAGAGCGTCAAACCATCGATGGGCCATTGATTCGAGAGTTATAGAAATTTATGATGGTGGGTGAAGAAGAACGAAGAACTTCGGATTACCATTACATCTAATTTTCCAAAGTGAGGATGTTGCCATCGAAGAAAGCAAGAAGTAGAGCTTCAAACCATCGATGGACGATTCATTCGATGTTTAAAGAAACTTATGATGCTGGGTGAAGAAGAACGAAGAACTTCGGATCACCATTACATCTAATTTTCCAAAGTGAGGATGTTGCCATCGAAGAAAGCAAGAAGTAGAGCGTCAAACCATCGATGGGCCATTGATTCGAGAGTTAAAGAAATTTATGATGCTGGGTGAAGAAGAACGAAGAACTTCGGATCACCATTACATCTAATTTTCAAAAGTGAGGATGTTGCCATCGAAGAAAGCAAGAAGAGGAGCTTCAAACCATCGATGGACGATTCATTCGACGTTTAAAGAAACTTATGTTGCTGGGTGAAGAAGAACGAAGAACTTCGGATCACCATTACATCTAATTTTCCAAGGTGTGGATGTTGCCATCGAAAAAAGCAAGAAATAGAGCGTCAAACCATCGATGGGGCGTTGATTCTAGATTTAAAGAAATTTATGATGCTGGGTGAAGCAGAACGAAGAACTTCGGATCACCATTACATTAAAGTGAGGATGTTGCCATCGAAGAAAGCAAGAAGAGGAGCTTCAAACCATCGATGGACGATTCATTCGACGTTTAAAGAAACTTATGTTGCTGGGTGAAGAAGAACGAAGAACTTCGGATCACCATTAGATCTAATTTTCCAAGATGAGGATGTTGCCATCGAAAAAAGCAAGAAATAGAGCGTCAAGCCATCGATGGGGCGTTGATTCTAGATTTAAAGAAATTTATGATGCTGGGTGAAGAAGAACGAAGAACTTCGGATCACCATTACATCTAATTTTCCAAGGTGAGGATGTTGCCATCGAAAAAAGCAAGAAGTAGAGCTTCAAACCATCGATGGACGATTCATTCGACGTTTAAAGACGTTTATGATGCTGGGTGAAGAAGAACGAAGAACTTCGGATCACCATTAGATCTAATTTTCCAAGGTGAGGCTGTTGCCATCGAAGAAAGCAAGAAGTAGAGCGTCAAACCATCGATGGGCCATTGATTCGGGGTTTAAAGAAATTTAAGATGCTGGGTGGTGCCCAACTTATTTGGGGATGATATTTATTTGCAGTTGGCCTCCTTCTGCTTCGGTTGGCCTTTCTGGTCTTTTTCGTCCATTGGAGACGTTGGCCTTGTGTTCCTTGCATAGACTTTGTTGTGGTAAGGTGTGTCGTTGATTTGGTTTGAAATGGCTTCCGAATTTTCGGTCCAATTTCGAATTATCCGTGAATGGTAGGGGGATGGCAACGGGGCGTTTGCCTGAATGATGATTTCATTGCAATAGAAATGCGTGTCCGGTGCGAGGAGAAGGTATAACCGGTCTTGTGCAGTTTAAACGCGCTCGATTTGCGTTCGAAATTATTGGAAATTAGGAAATTTAGCAAGAATTAAAAGCGGCCTCATTAAACGAGAAGCAAATTAATTAAGCCAAATTCAGCAGTTGCCTAATTTCGTTTGCCGTTGCTAAATTGTTCTTTTACAAGCGACCTTGTCATTCAGAATTTGATTCGTCTTGTTTTAATTTCTTTTCAAACAGGATTCTTTATTTAGTTTTTGCTGTTAGACAGACAGAGTTATTTTATAATGCCAACTCTTCGTTTGGCTCTTAATTAACAAGACGAAGAAGATCCAGATCAAATCAAGAGATACTTTCAAGCTATGCAGAAATGAAAAGGCAGTCATAGCTCTAATTGAGCTTAAAATTGTGAATGCTGTTGGGTTAAGTATTTCACCGGCGTCTAATCAAGGCTCTTATTTAGGCAAGACGAAGTAGTAGAGGAAGACACTCTCAAGACAAGAGACTAATAAAGTGGTTTCAAGATGTTTTCAGGCTATGTAGAAATGAAAAGGCAGTCATAGCTCTAATCGAAATCAAAATATGAATGCTGTTGGGTCAAGTATTATTAAACTGGCGTCTAATCAAGGCTCTTATTTAAGCAAGACGAAGTAGAAGAAGAGACACTCTCACGTCAGGAGACTAATAAAGTGGTTGCAAGATGTTTTCAGGCTATGTAGAAATGAAAAGGCAGTCATAGCTCTAATCGAAATCAAAATATAAATGCTGTTGGGTCAAGTATTAAACTGGCGTCTAATCAAGGCTCTTATTTAGGCAAGACGAAGGAGTAGAAGAAGTATTAAACTGGCGTCTAATCAAGGCTCTTATTTAGGCAAGACGAAGGAGTAGAAGAAGACACTCTCAAGTCAGGAGACTAATAAAGTGGTTTCAAGATGTTTTCAGGCTATGTAGAAATGAAAAGGCAGTCATAGCTCTAATGGCGATTAAAATTATGAATGCTGTTGGGTCAAGTATTAAACTGGCGTCTAATCAAGGCTCTTATTTAGGCAAGACGAGGTAGTAGAAGAAGACATTCTCAAGTCAAGAGACTAATAAAGTGGTTTCAAGATGTTTTCAGACTATGTAGAAATGAAAAGGCAGTCATAGCTCTAATCGAAATCAAAATATAAATGCTGTTGGGTCAAGTATTAAACTGGCGTCTAATCGAGGCTCTTATTTAGGCAAGACGAAGTAGTAGAAGAGACACTCTCAAGTCAAGAGACTAATAAAGTGGTTTCAAGATGTTTTCAGGCTATGTAGAAATGAAAAGGCAGTCATAGCTCTAATCGAAATCAAAATATGAATGCTGTTGGGTCAAGTATTAAACTGGCGTCTAATCAAGGCTCTTATTTAGGCAAGACGAAGTAGTAGAAGAAGTCACTCTCAAGACAAGAGACTATCAAAGTGATTTCAAAATGTTTTCAGGCTATGTAGAAATGAAAAGGCAGTCATAACTCTAATCGAGATTAAAATTATGAATGCCATTCTTTTTTCATCTATGTACGTACGTACTTATTTATTTTTTTCTTTATTTACATTTTTTAATTAAGGAAAGAAGAACAGTTTCCTACCTCCCCCATTCTTTGCTTGCTCACCGTCGAGGATCCTTTTGTTTTTTTTTTTGTTTCATTTTTGTTCTACATTTGCCAATTTCCTATTTCATACAAACCGTTCTTTTGGAGGGCAGACTTCTTGCCACTCCCAATCAATCTCATCTGCCTGGTAAGATAATTTGCGATTAAATTTACTTTGTCAGGCATTTTTGACATTGTGTAATTCATAGATAATATCGTCGAAATCTTATAATCATTTTTTTCTTACTCACCGTCCAATTCTGCGTAATCGACTTGCTATTATTAACTTTTAATTCAGTATCTAAAAGATAACTTCTAATCTGTTCATATTTTTTTTTGCTTTGGTCGATAGGACTTGCGTATACCGGTCGTTGTTTTATTGTGAGAACATGGGGGCAATACGGCAGGCGACGGCTGAATTGAATTCCCAGTTCGACTCGACGAACGGTGTACACGTCGAGTTTTTTTTTTAATTTATGATTTACTGTTTTGTCACGGCCTCCTTTTTATTCGCAGATCTAATCGCGCCGCTTAATTGCGGTTAACAAAAATACATTTATCTTTTCAATGCTGCCATAACGCGATAGTGCCGGGAGTCGAGTGCGAATTAACAATTCGTGTTGATATAACCTACTTGCTTTATCATTCGCGAGTTGCAAAACGTCTCCAGCTCACCGTGGTGGAGATAGGACGTCTCGCGCGTCTCGTGCAAATAAAAGTAATTAGAAGCGAAATTAAAAAAAAAGATGAGACGAGCGCTTTCTTATTTTATTTTATTTTATTCTCTTTGAGAAACCGTTTTGTTTTTGTTTGTATAGCAGGAGGAACGTAAATTTTGTGATGATTCTTCGTCCGAGGGGGGGAGCGAGTTAGTTGAATGCAACTGTAGTTGTTTTGTAATAATATGCATTTCTTTCACGTTGGTTCTTAATCCTCTTGCCATGCATAATCAAAAGTTCGAGGAGACTTTGTCTACAGTTAGAAGATTTGTGAATAATTTCGGAACGTTTAATTTCCAGTGGCGTAGCTAAAGGAGTTGCTGCAGGACATTAAAAAAAAAAATAAGGCAAAAATTATTAGAATTTAAGCGATTTGGATAATTGCCCGAAAATAAGCGCGAGTCGCTCCGCCGCTGCCAACTACCAAATTCAAATTCGCGCAAACATCATTTCAGCCATTTGACCTGGCTGACTGGCTGGCAACCGCGCGAGATCATGGTTAAGCATTATGGCAACGTAAGTTTGCAAATCAAGTTTAAGTTCTGCTCGGCGTTCGCCGCAACGAGCGCGAGAGACATTTTAAGTGCGGTATCCTTGTGCCATTTCCTCGTTTTTTTTTCTTTCTTTTTCTTTTTAATGCCTCATGTTCTCGGTTACGTAAAGGAGAATTGGTAAACCTCAAATTACATAACCGGCGTGCAAAAACCGCGTCACAAACCGCTGATCAAGTGATCGAAAACGCGTTTTTTTTTTTTATCTAGTAACCTTGAGCGTATCCCTTTTTGTTCCGGTGTTATTTGTCGATTACGCGCTCGCTAGAAAAGAACAGAATAAGAAGAAGAAGAAGAATAGGTTTAACGGCGAGTTAATTCGACATTATTTTTCCTTGAATAATTCCCACGGACGGCGGACAATTAACTAACTTCGACGGCATTAAAACGAACTGCACCGTCACTGTACTGTTTCTTAGTAGTTTCGAACAGCAACTAACTATTGCTGGGGTGCGACGCAGAGGGTAGATGTATCCCTACGAGCGAGAGAGGGTTGAAGTGCATCAGACCGCAATGCCTATCAGTCATCCAAGTGCTTCCAGTTTATGCATAAAAGTGGAGAGGGTGCGCCAGCCATATTCCCTCCCGCCCCCTCCTGTCATAATAAAGGACTCACCCGTATATATATGTTGTATGTACATAAAACTAAATCACGCTTTTAATAACGACATTCACTAGAACAGACCTTGCCCTCCCCCATACGATACGCTATCAAGAACGCCTAGCAGAGATCACGATAGGCAACCGCGTATACGAACCCCCATACACGTCCATAATTTGTTTTTGATTTCTACTTTTAAACGGTCTCTGATTTCTGAGATAATTGATGATGCACGACTGCGTAATGGCTGTGTAAGGGATGGGCTCACTGTACTGTCGTTCTAAATAAAAAAAAAGATCATCCTGGCTCATGACTCATGACTCATTTCCTTCATTTGTGGCTCAACGGTAACTTTGGCCAAAGATAGGATATCTGAGGATTTGAAAAATGGCATTAGGGGAAGGTGAGAAGGCTCGTTTTCTTCTGGCTTTAAGTCCACTCTTTGCTCTTGCCTTGCCTTTGCTTAAAATCTCCAATTTTTCCTTCGTTTATGACTCAATGGTGACTTTGCCTAAAGGTAGGAGCACTGAGGATTGTAAAAAAGGCCTTATAGGAGGGTGAGAAGGCTCGTTTTCTTCTGGCTTTAAGTCCATTCTTTGCTCTTGCCTTGCCTTTTCTTATAATCCCAATTTTTCCTTCATTTATGACTCAATGGTGAGTTTGGCCAAAGGTAGGAGCACTGAGGATTGTAAGAAAGGCCTTATAGGAAGGTGAGAGGGCTCGTTTTCTTCTGGCTTTAAGTCCACTCTTTGCTCTTGCCTTGCCTTTTCTTAAAATCTCCAATTTTTCCTTCATTTATGACTCGATGGTGACTTTGGCCAAAGGTAGGAGCACTGAGGATTGTAAAAGAGGCCTTATAGGAAGGTGAGAGGGCTCGTTTTCTTCTGGCTTTAAGTCCACTCTTTGCTCTTGCCTTGCCTTTGCTTAAAATCTCCAATTTTTCCTTCATTTATGACTCGATGGTGGCTTTGGCCAAAGTTAGGAACACTGAGGATTGTAAGAAAGGCCTTATAGGAAGGTGAGAAGGCTCGTTTTCTTCTGACTTTAAGTCCACTCTTTGCTCTTGCCTTGCCTTTTCTTAAAATTTCCAATTTTTCCTTCATTTATGACTCAATGGTGACTTTGCTAAAGATAGGTGCACTGAGGATTTTAAAAAGGGCATTAGAGGAAGGTGAGAAGGCTCGTTTTCTTCTGGCTTTAAGTCCACTCTTTGCTCTTGCCTTGCCTTTTCTTAGAATTCCCAATTTTTCCTTCATTTATGACTCAATGGTGACTTTGCTAAAGATAGGAGCACTGACGGCATTAGAAGAAGGTGAGAAGGCTCGTTTTCTTCTGGCTTTAGGTCCACTCTTTGCTCTTGCCTTACGTTTTCTTAGAATCCCCAATTTTTCCTTTATTTGTAACTCACTGGTGATTTTGGCCAAAAACATGTGGGCTGGGGATTTTAAAATGGCTTTAGAGGGGAAGGCGAGGAGGTTTATTTTCTTCTGGCTTTAAGCCCCCACTCTCTTTCCTCTTGTTTTCCTCTCTTGCCCCTTTTTTACAATCCCCAATTTCTTCCAGGCGTCCAGTTCCCTTCACAGTTCAGTTTTCTTTGGCAACCCCTTTCATCTTCTGGGGTGCTTCTGCTTTCCCCCTTCATTTTCACTGGTTTCATGCGTCTTCTTCGATGGACCTAAATCGACATGACTCTGATTCGATTCCCCCCCTTCTTTCTACTTTGGTAGCTCAGAGGAACGTCATTTATTCAGTTAAGTTCGTTCAGTTCTTCTCCATAATGAGCTTCACTTGCTGTGGTTGTTGGATGAAGAATCGTCTTTGTCAAATCTTCTTCTTCTTCTCGAGGAAAGACCTCCGGAATCTTTGTCTTTTTCCTTTTCTTGGTGGCTGGTGAATTACTTTTCTCTTGAAAGGCTTGGAGCTTCAGTTGAGGGTTTCTTCGTTAGAGAATCGTCATTGCCAGTTCTTCTTCTTGATGAACGACCTTTCGAGTCTTTGGCTTTTCCCTTTTCATGATGGCTGGTGAATTACTCTCCTCTTGAAAGGCTTGGAACTTCGACTGCTGCGTTTCTTGGCTGGAAAATAGTCATTGCAAGTTCTTCTTCTTAATGAAAGAGAATCGTCGTTGCAAGTTCTTCTTCTTCTTCTTGTAGAAAGACGTCCTAAATCTTTGTCTTTTTCCTTTTCTTGGTGGCTGGCGAATTATTTTTCTCTTGAATGGCTTGGAGCTTCAATTGAGGGTTTCTTCGTTGGAGAATCGTCATTTCCAGTTCTTCTTCTTGATGAAAGACCTTCCGAGTTTTTGGCTTTTCCCTTTTCTTGACGGCTGGTGAATTACTTTCCTCTTGAAAGGCTTGGAACTTCGACTGCTGCGTTTCTTGGCTGGAAAATAGTCATTGCAAGTTCTTCTTCTTAATGAAAGAGAATCGTCGTTGCAAGTTCTTCTTCTTCTTCTTGTAGAAAGACGTCCTGAATCTTTGTCTTTTCCCATTTCTTGGTGGCTGCCGAATTACTTCTTTCTTGAAAGGCTTGAAGCTTGAGTTGCTGTGTTCCTTGGCTGAAGAATCGTCATTGTCAAATCTTCTTCTTCTTTTTCTGGATGAAAAACCTGAATCCTTGCCTTTTCCTTTTGCTTGATGGTTTTGACTTATTTTTCTCTTGAAGGATTTGGAATTTCAGATGCCGCGGTGCTTGGTTGGAGTCGTCAAATCTTTTTCTTAAAAGTCCGGAATCCTTACCTTTTCCCTTTCTCCAGATGGCTTTGACGTACTCTCTGTTTTTGTTTTTTTTTTTTAATTTCAGATAAGTTGTGATTATGCGTTTCCTATTTTACAATTGCGTCCGGCACAGAAGAAATCTTTTGACGGAGATCTTATCTTCTTCTTCATAATTCGATATTTAAAGACAAGAAGCGATCTAAAGGGCATCTCCGGTAGTCCGATTTTATTTAACCAAAATCGACTTTATCCATACGTAAGCCGATGGGGAAAGATGTGACTGGAAGATTTATAAAAAGCGAATGTCAAAACGCGTTTTGTTTGCTTCGAATTATGCAATTCGGCTTTGAAAGACAAGAGACGATCTGAAAGCATCTGCAGGTAGTCCGATTTTAATTAACCAAAATCGATTTTATCCATATGTAAGCCGACGGAGAAAGATGAGATGGGAATAGCCATCTTCGGTGCACAAGAACAGATTGTTTCACGGAATCTTTGGTTGGCACGAACCAAATCGCCGAAACTCCAGTGGAAGGAGCCACTTACTTCAAAGTCAGTCTCTGTCTTCTTTGCTATTCTTAAAATATTTGAAGTTTTTACGAAAACAGAGAACGTGGTTGCGTCATTAAAAATTAAAAGCGTCAGCAAGAGACATTTCTTCACAAATGTAATTCAGTTTTTAGGGTAGGTAGGGAAGTATCGCGATCAAAGATTGCTACGCGTCTCGTCAAGATCTAAGCTAAGAGCACGCGTTGAGTGGGAGACACTAACGCGTTCGTGAATTATTTGCGAGAGTCTGTCGGAACTGGTTAAGCTGAACCAAACGGCTGCTTTTAAATTTGGAGGCGCTGTAAGTAACGGCGTTTTTGATTTAGATCAGTCCAATCCGCTCCAAGGCTGCACCGCGCCTAATCACTTCTCGACAGAATTATTGAACTTGATTGGATTGATTGGATGTGCTCCTTGAGCGGTTGAATTTTAACACCATCACGACGCTCTACTATTTTGTACCGTCTATCGACGTGGTGTTTAAAAAAAATCGCTCCGTTTCAGGGCAATCCGGTTCATTCGAACGTGCGAATTTTTGAACCCCACGTGCTCGCTCTTTCAGCGCATGTTCCGGAGCTGCTCCACTCGCTCGAAAACGCCATAAGCGTCAGCCTGTTTTCAAATTAATTAATAAGGAATAATTAAGGTGCAATCAACGACACGTCTAATTGGTTAATTGGCACCGAGAGAGGAGAGAGGAAAATTTTTAACTACTGGAATTTATTAATAATTGCATTTCGAAATTACTTATTCTACGCGTACAAGTATGTAAGAGAGACTTTGAAAGCCCACTTCTATTAATAATCACCACGTGATTGATATAAAGCTCATAAATCAAAAAAAAGACCTTTGATAATAACACTGTTGGGTCCGGTGGAATGTCGCGTTAGTAATTAGTTCATGCCTTACACACAGGCCGAGAGAGTATTTATGCAACAGGGTCAGCCACGGCAACAACGAAGTCGTCGATTTCCGATTCAGTTTTTCTTTTCTTTTTTAATTAATCAATGCTCGTATACAGGGTGCAGCATTTTGAAACGCAACCTGGGCAATCCCATGCCAATTTAAAGGTGATAGAGTATCGGCTTCCCTAATTATTTTACAGCAACATTCCATGCAGGTTTCTTAAAGTACTCTTCAAGATGAGTCTGTCTGTGAAGTTTGAGTTTTTTTCATTCGCTCAGTTTCAAGTTATTTAAAAAAGATTTGGCAGCGAAATTCAATTTATACCAAACTATCAATCACGTCAATGAATGTTAAAATTAAAAAAAAAGACCAGTTTTCACTATTATCGATCAAGTATATGCTAATAGTATCGTATAAATTAAATTTAGTTGCAGAATCTTTTTTTTTAGATATCTTGAATCTGAGTGTATGAAGAATTCTCAAACTTCACAGACAGATTCGTCTTGAGGTGTACTTATAAAAAAACCTAATCGGAATTTTGCTGTAAACTAATTAGTTATTATATATATATTAATTAATGTCTCTTATGTTGCGTTTCAAAATGCAGCACCCTGTATATTAATATCTGCAGAGATGAGGCGGTTTATTTCGTCAGTCATTTTGGTGTTCACGAAACGTCCGTGCCCTTGGAAATTTTAAAATCAAATTGTGGCAGGGCGTTTTTTTTTTGTTTTATTTTTAGTCGACGAGGAGGGGGTTTTCGTTGGATCGATTTTTTCCCCCTAAACACCGTATTTACGGAAGTTTATGGCCGTCATGTTTATTCTGACGTATCAGATTACGGCTCTAATGACTTTAATCATTAGGGTGAACGTTATGCACCAACGGCCAACGCCTGGCCTGCTTGCATGATCCGTTCGTGGCCCGCACACATCAAATTCTTTCTGTCGCCTGACGTTTTTATTTTATTTTTTATTTGCGGGAATATTTGATTTATAATCGGTCACAGTCCCCCGCCCCGAACCCCCCTCGTAGTATCAGCGATAACCAATCCTTATCGGTCGTCATCGGTCATGCAAAGTCTGTTCGGTTTAATGTATTATTATTTTTTTTTCTGATTCGTTTACGCGCATTTCCTGCATTAAATCTTGAGGGGGGGGGGGCGGGATTTCTGATAGTGCACGTGATAGACTAAACATTTTTCGCGCTATCACTTCCTTCCACGTTTGTGAAAGTGTGCGGTAACGAACTCGTCCTTGCCGCGCGCGACATTTTTCCCAGTTTTCTTTGCGTTTTGCACGTGAGGATACTACCGGAGCATGGTCCGTCGAATTTCTTTCTTTGTCTTCACCTGGAAGGTCGCCGTCGAAGAGGCGTAGGTAATTATTACGTGGAGGCACCTGTTGAACGCTATCTGATGCCTGGATCACCTGTCCTTATTTACATAAGTTGGCCTTTTTGCCTTCTCGTTGTCGTCGGCGTAATTAATAAACGCTCAATGGTTGCGGTATTATTTCTTGCCGGCGTTCGTTCTATTAGCGTTCTAATCGCTGTTATCGGAAAGAAACGCAGCGCAATTACCGCACTTAATCGAGTCCGTTTTGTACGTACCGTACAATCAGGAGTAATGGCACAGAAAACGCAAACGTGTGGATAATAGTCTTAAGAAGCCGTAGACTTGTCAAGGCTTCAGGAGTGTGTGTTACTTGCGAACCCCCTCGCCGTTGCAGGGGAAGCAGTGTCGAATTTTATCCCTCTGCTACACTAAAGGGTATCTGACGTGGATACAGACCAACCCCCAAGAAATATCAGAGTTCAGCTTTTGCTATTCCTCTGCAACACTAAAGGGTACCTGACGCGGATACCGAACAACCCCCAAGAAATATCAGAGTTCAGCTTTTGCTATTCCTCTGCAACACTAAAGGGTACCTAACCCACAAGAAATATCAGAGTTCAGCTTTTGCTATTCCTCTGCAACACTAAAGGGTACCTAACCCACAAGAAATATCAGAGTTCAGCTTTTGCTATTCCTCTGCAATACTAAAGGGTACCTGACGTGGATACCGAACAACCCCCAAGAAAAATCAGAGTTCAGCTTTTGCTATTCCTCTGCAACACTAAAGGGTACCTGACCCCCAAGAAATATCAGAGTTCAGCTTTTGCTATTCCTCTGCAACACTAAAGGGTACCTAACCCACAAGAAATATCAGAGTTCAGCTTTTGCTATTCCTCTGCAACACTAAAGGGTACCTAACCCCCAAGAAATATCAGAGTACAGCTTTTGCTATTCCTCTGCAACACTAAAGGGTTAACCTGACGTGGATATCGATCACCCCCCAAGAAAAATCAGGGTTCAGCTTTTGCTATTCCTCTGCAACACCTGACGTGGATACCGATCACCCCCCAAGAAATATCCGCAGCAGGGCTCGAATCCACGAGCTTACGACTGCAAGGCCAATTGCCCCCTTACCTCTTGGATGGTCCAGGCGATAAGGTTAGCGAAATTGGTTTGTTTGGTATGCGAAGAAGTCAACTCCCTTATACATTTGAAGTCGAGTTTTGAAGAAAAGTCTAAGCAGCGACGCTTTTTGACCTGAAAATTTGACATAGGTAATATTTTAATCCGGGCCTGAGTGATTGCTCGCCTGGGGGTGGGTAATAAAAGGAAAGGATTTATGCGAAGGCCTTCGCCCATCACTATTGCCACGCCATGAAAACCAATTTCGAGGTGGAAAGCTATATTAATCTTTGTGGTTTGGTTGTATGTACAGATCTTCTCGTTGAAGAACTCCTCTCTCATCATTTTTGTAATACAGTTTAACTTCTCTCTTATTATTATTATTATTTTTTTGTAATCGACTTCATGAATCCTTATTATTGCCCGTCGTCAGTAATAATAATAATAATAGTAATTAAACAAAAAAAGAAAGCTTGCAGGACTAACCGCTTTAAATTGATTAGCGCAAGATGTTCATAACAGTCGATGTTATAAGACCGATAACATTGTCGCTTCCTTATTTGGCCCGAAAAGGCGATTACGATCTTCGACCACGTACAAGGCATATAAACCGTCCGTCTGGCCCTGGCACTTCCTTTCGCAACGAGCGCGGAATATCTTATCCTGCAGCCCAGCCGTCCATCATACGCGTTAATTTATAAAAAAAAGCTATTTTCAGGGATGAGGGGGGCGGCGCATGCAGGTCACGAAGTAATCATTAAGTTCGGCCGCTTATAAAATAATTCGTTAAGTCGGTCGGCATAGTAGATGGATTTAAGAAGCTAGTAGTTGGTGTACGAATGAGAAGACTGTGAGGTACACTCGTGGTCAACGTAATCCGAACGAAAAGAGCTGAAACCGTGCTAAAATCGACCTTACGTCTGCTGTGCGCATTAAGATGGCTAAGCAGAGTTCAGCTTTTGCTCTTCAAGACACGCATTAAATTTTTTTATCAAACTAAAGAACTAACTTGCACTTTAAGAGCGTGGAAAATGAGCACGCATAATCGAAAACCGCTAAAGTACGAAGTTAAGGTGTCAGCTCTGAGACTAAAGATGGCCTGCGCAGGTTGAACCAACGACAAAAAAGTAAATGAAAATGCGTTTGCAAAAATCTAAAAAAAATGAAAAGTTTCTCTTTTTTTTTATCTAACATCGTGGAGGCAAGCTAAAGAATTAACTTGCACTTTAAAAGCCCGGAAAATGCCGAAAATTGTTCGTATAAACGAAGAAAACCGCCAAAATAGGAAGTTAAGGTGTCAGTTCCGAAACTAAAGATGGTCGACGTAGGTCGAGCTAAGACAAAAAATAAAATAAATGAAAATGCTTTGGCAAAAATCTAGAAAAATGAAAGGTTTCTCTTTTTTGATCTAACATTGTAGAGGCAAACTAACTTGCTCTTTAAGAATACCGAAATGGAGGGAAAATGCATTTATAATCGAAAAATACGAACTTAAGGTGTCAACTCTGAAACTAAAGATCGCCTGCGCACGGGACCAACGGCAAAAAAATAAAATAAATGAAAACGCTTTTGAAACAAATCTAAAAGAATCCTTTGAAATGAGTCGGACAGGGCTAATCGTTCAGTGAAAATACTGGAACGTGCATGACCTGATTCACCTAAGTACTTAGAAAGACAACGGTTCAAAACATTGAATTTTTTGACAAATTTTTATAAAAACGATGGAGAGAAGCGGATTCAGGACCAATCAGGGGGCCTGTCAAAATAAATTTCAGCTAACGAAATATAAAATGCTTTTGATTCAAATTTCTTTACCGTCCTTTTCATCTGGTTTTCCCTCTTTGTCAACTATGCTTCCCAATTTGTCAAAAGACTTTCCTACTTGACACACAAGTTGACATTTCCAGGAAAATGATTTGATAAACATGGAAATATATTTTCACAAAAGAGGACAACCAAAAAGAAAAAGACTGTAAATGTTGTTGCAGGTTCCAAATTTTCGAGGAAATTATTCAGTGCCGAAGACTATTATGTAAAAACCTCAAGAAAATCGTTGGCCTATTTTTGCCTCCAGTGTACACACAGAAAGAAATGGAGGAATGCAAACAAAAGAAAAAAGATTTACAAGAGCTATGCAGGTGCTTCTTTAAATAGAACACTGATATATAAGAAATTGAAATAAATTTAAAGAACAGAAGACATCGATTCAGTATGAAGCAAAAAAAAAAAAAAAATACAACCGGACAAATGGGCGGGAATTGAATAAAACCTCCGGAGGGAGAGAAACGCAAGAAGGTTTTGAAACCTATTATGATCCATGGCTGTGAAAGTGCAGAGGTTGAAATGATTAGGACATAATGGGGGGCGAGGGGATGAGAAAAGAGTTCTTACCAAAGAAGGAGGCGAAACCACAGACCCAACAGCGAGATTTATGAAGAAGAAAGACAGTTCAAGGTAACCAAGGGGGCAAAAATTCAGCCCCGAGAAGATTTCTGAAAGGAAGAGATAGTTTAAGAGAAACCAAGGGGACAAAAAGACAGACCAAAGAAGCTTTATGGAGAGAAAAGATTGTACAAGGTAGCCAAGGGGGCAAAAATGGAGACCCGAGAAGATTTATGAAAGCAAGAGATAGTTTCAAAAAAAAAACTAGGGGGGCAAAAGGCAGGAAACGAAGGAAAATATAGTTCAAGGTTACCAAGGGTGCAAAAAAGCACATCCAAGCAGATTTATGAAAGAAAGTGATAGTTTAAGGGAAACTAATGGGGCAGAAAGGCAAATCCAAGAAGATTTACGGAGAAAAACGATTATTCAAGGTAACCAAGGGACGAAACCAGACATAGATGGTTTATTAAGAGAAACTAAGGAAGCAGAAAGATTTACGAAGAAAAAATATACTCTCGGGTAACCAAAGGTGCAAAATTGCAGATCCAAGAAGATTTACGAACGAAGGAGATAGTTCAAGAGAAACAAGAGGGCAAAAAGGCAGACCAAAGAAGATTTATGAAGAAAAAATATGGTTCATGATAACCAAGGGGGCAAAAAAATGCACAGCCAAGAAAATTTATGAAAGAAAGCGACAGTTTAAAAGAAACTAGGAGGGCAAAAGCCAGACCCAAGAAGATTTATGGCAGGAAGAGATAGCTCAAGAAAAACAAAGGGAGAGAAAGGCAAACCCAAGAAGATTTATGAAGAAAAAAAAAATAGTTCAAGAGAAACCATATGAATCTCAATACAAAAGAAGAAATAGTCTTAAAAAAACAAGATAAACGAAGAAAATATGAGAGGTTGAGAACACAAAGGGGAAGGACAAGAGGGAAGACTTAAAGACTCTTTTGGGGGCGGTCCAAAATAAAACAGTTTAAAAGGAAAGGGGGATGTTGGGAACACTGGAAAAAAGCTGGCGCTGGAAAAATTTGATGCTTTACCCCATCGAGGTTAAGTGTATGGAGGACGCCATGCCATATAACGTGTATTACTGAAAACCGATCCGGCCACGGGTCTTTAGTATGGCAAAACGAACAGACTGTAGAGTGTAGCGCCCTTTGTCACGCACATTCTTTATTTTTTCCATACACAAGAAAGGAAAGTGCGCGTTTTCTGCTCGCGCGTAACTCCTCCAGTTACTTAACCTCCATGCTTCAACCAAGGGCTCCACAGTTACTAACTGCAACACCCCAATTCTGAAATCTAACCCCCCAAGCTATTGAAATTGAAGCCAACTGGAATTTTGGCAAAACTTTTCAATCCTAAGTACCTTTAAAAAAAAATTAACGTGGCGTCCAGCCCCCCCCCCCCCCCCTCCACGTTATTGTCTGCTGGGATGATATTATCTACCCCACAGAAAGCTTGCGTCACTGGGATGTAGGAAGATATTTTAGAATCGCACTGTATATACAAATTTTTTTTGCAAAAACTGAGGAAATGTAAACCTTACTTTTGATTTTTTTTTTTTTGAAAAGATCGAATTGTTTGTGAAAAGATCGAATTGGTAGCAATCGATTTAGAATAAGTCGACGCCAAAACTTATTCTGAATCGATTGCAACCAATTCGATCTTTTCACAACCAATTCGATCTTTTCAAAAAAAAAGAAAAAAAAAACGAAAGTAAGGTTTACATTTCCCCGAGGTTTCGATTATTCAATCGACTTCTGTATTTTCTTTTTTTAATGTTCGGAGTTATCTTATACAAGCAAAACTAAACAAAGAGAAGTCGTCGTATGCTCAAAAGATAACGCCCAACTCATAGCCATTTAGTTCTTCTTATTTGGATTTGCAGTCTTGGGACTGTTATCTTTGAAGTTTACAAACAAATTTTTAAAGTTCTTGAACTTGAATCGATTTCAACCGCACTGTGTTGTAATATTTTTGTGCCAAAAACACTGGGAAAAAATGTTTTACTTTCTGAATTGAGGTTTACATCCCTTCCCCCTTATTAATTCCCGTCGTGGTATTCGAAAACCGTACGATTTCTTTAATTTTTCGACGCCACGTGTTCACTTCTTTTTCGCCTTTGATTTTCTTTTAACTACCTACTTTAATTGTTTTAATGAAAATTGAAACGACCCACACTCGAGCATATTACATCCCCTCCCTCTATTTTTTTTTTTTGAAATGTCGCGAGCGGACTTTGGCCCTCGTTTTTTTCTCCTCTTTCAAAAATTAATTCCTATTTGTATTAAAAAGAGCAAGAGCAAATTTTTTCCACGCCGAGCAAAAAATAAAATGAAAAGTTAATTATTTACAGTACCCTCTTCTAGCATCGATGGGGGGGGGGGGGGGGCGCGGCGTGCTAATTTATTTTCGTCATTTCGATGCTATCGAGCAAGTTCCGACAAAATAATTTGGGCGTACGTGCCTTGGAAAGTAGGTCGTCGTGTAAGATGATGCAAAGAGATGAAGGGTGAATAAATTTAAGTAAGAAGAGGGAACATGTGATCGGATCAAAAATGAACAACACTTTTTGCCATGCTTAATCGAAATTAACATTAAAATTACCTCCTCCTCCTCCTCCTCTTTCACCACCGAGTGCATGACGATTCCCTCGTCGGCGCACACTTTTTTCCCCGCCACCCCTGGCCGGCATGGCAGTTTCTAAATGAATTCACGAACGCCGCCGCCGCCGCCGCTGCTGCATTTATTCATTTATCATAACTTAAGCAAACTTAATAAGTGCAACTCGTTTAAGTTTAAGCAATTCGTTTTGTGAGTACCTGCTTTTAATTAGCCTTCCTTTGTATTTTGCGGCGCTCTTCTTCTTATCGCGCTCGATTATTTTCTTTGCTTTCATTTTACTCTTCACCGGGCCAATCAAAATTCCCTTTATCAGCAGGTTCAACATGATTCAAAATGACCTGTGAGGGTTTTAACAGTTTTACCACCGCCACACTCCCGTCTTCCTGAGCTAGGTTTTTCCAAAAAGTAAATTAGTAATTTTTGTATTTTCTGTTATTTGTTATTTTCTTTAAAAAAAATCAAGGGAGAATTGTTTAAACACTTACAAATTTCTAGCCAAAAAGAATTACTTTTACCGTCTTTAGTGCAAAGATTTCTTTGAGACGAAAGGAAATTTCCCACGTACGTACCAATTATGTGCTTGAAATATTTTAAGATATTTTTGAATAAATCATAATATTCTCTATTGAGAAGGTGAAAGGTTAAGGTTATTTGTTACTTCTTTAAATAAAAAGAAAACCAAGGAAGAATTGAAAAATTGTTTAAACACTTAGCAATTTCTTACCAAAAAAATTTTTAATGAAAATAAAGTTAGGATCCACAAGGACCTTGCCAATTTAAATTTTTTTTTTTTAAGTCAAAGCATTTTTATTTATATTTTCTTGTCCCGGTCAGATGTGTTGGGTAGCCATTTTTGGTTTTCATAGTTGCCACCAATGCAATTCGATATTTTGACGGGCAACTTCAGGTACCCTTTTGAAAGTGGATTTTATGTTAGAAGCGGACTTCCCCGACCTTCGTTTTACCCCACGCGACCCGTTTTATCCTTCGTCGGTAACAATCCAACTCTTGCAGTGAACGGCTGCGTTACGTTTCCACTCCGGCCGAATTTATTGAAGGCCATTGATGGGTTTTCATAACCTAACCTCTTTCTGATTACACAAGTCGAATCGATGCGGTTGTTCTTTTCCCTTTCGGTGCTACTATCGAGGCTCATCAATTTTGAACGGTCAGAGATTTCTGTGAGACGAAAGGAAATTTTCCGAGTACGTACCGATTATGTGCTTGAAATATTTTAGGATATTTTTGAATAAATCAATTAAGAAGGTGAAAACTTCAAAAAATTAAATAAATTTGTAATTTTTGTATTGTCTGTTATTTGTTATGACCTGTTAGGGTTTTACCAGTTTTGCCACCGCCACACTCCCGTCTTCCAGAGCTAGCTTTTTCCAAAAACCGCGCAATCTCGTTGTTCCTTTTGCGCTCAGTCGCTTATTTACTTACTGAGGATTTATGTAAACTCAAAGGTGAATTGGCTTGCCTCAAGGATCGCTAACTCCTCGCTTAATTCATAAAAGGAAGAAGGCAGGCGGCTATTGATTGATTGGCTTGTGCGAATGTGTTGAGTAAGTCGCGTTGCATATTTAAACAAATGCATGGTCAGTGTTAATAATTGATTGGAGACTCGCCCGTCATGCGAACGAACGAAATTGGTAGTTACGAGGAAAACTGACAGATGTTCAATTTAGAAGACGAGACGTTAATATTTAAAGCGTCTCTAATTCGATAAAATAATCGCGCGAGTATCGAGCTTCGGTTGCTTTCGCCCCCTCCCGCCCCCGTTCGTTTCTTCCGCGGGTAACAATCACAGAATGACGAAAGCTCGATGTAAACGTTCGCGTTCGGTCGTCTTTTTACATCCCTTCCCCTTTAATAAGGAATGTGTACCCAAACATAGTACAAAGAATTAAAACAATCAAGAGCAAACGTTCGCGTTCGGCCCTTTTACATCCCTTCCCCCTTATTAAAGAATGTGTGCCCACACATAATACAAAGAGTTAAAACAATCTAGAGTAACATAAAAATAAACAACGTAATTTACGATCGTAAAACGGAAACCGCTTAATGCGCTACGCATTCATACAGGACTAAATTATTTTATTTTTTTTTGCGAAAAACTGTAGAGGTGTGTGTTTTTAAATTGATGCTAAACTAATTCCCGTACGTTGTTTTCTTTTTTTTTATTTCAGCGAGTCACGCTAAAAAATCCGAGCGTTACCCGTGCACTCGGTGTGTTTCGCATTGTATGCAAAAATGAACTTGAAAAATTGCCGCTTTGCAATTGTAATTAGCCGGCGCGAGTTTTACTTCTCAGAATACCTAACACGACCACCGGTGAACAGGTATAATTACCTCCAACTCTATAAGAAACTTCGGGTACACGAAGAAAACCTAAAACTTAAATTGGCCGTCGATATTTAAGAAGTAGGCTCTCCTCACTACTTACTTACTTACTTACTTACTTACTAAATTACGGGGGCAGGCAGTCCTCCTCGTTTTGTATACACAAAAACAAAAAAGAAAAAGAAAGAAACCGAGCGGCGAGTTGCTCGATTGACTCGTTAAAATTTCATCCTGTAAGTTAGAAAGTTACGAAGCAACGTTAACTAACTGCAAGTAGCCAGCAGATAATAACAGATGTGCGAGAAACTTTTATATCGTTTCCTCCTGTGGCATAAATTAATTTCTATTTGAATCCTATCGATTGTGCTAGTTAGAGGAACTTGCTATTAAGTTGTCTTACTTACTTACTGTAAGAAAATTACAATGATTTATTAATCTGTAAAAGAAGAAAAAAAAACTACGCTGTGATTGTTGACTTACTTAATAAAGTGTTTAAATGTGAGACTTGGATTGATAAAAATTTTGTTTGTTCTTGAAAAGTTTGCTGTTCGTTCGGAAATTTTACATTCCTTCCCCCTTATTGATTTAGTTGTCGCGATGGTCGAAACGACGCGACGGGTTGTTACAGGCTCATTTTGATTTAGATGCATTCCCCCCATTCTGTTGCTAAATTCATTTCTGACGGTCATCTGAATCCAGCCACGCCCCATTTGTTTTTTACGGCCTTGTCACGAAAATTTGAACTTTTCGATAACGTTCGCTTTTTATGCACTTAGGTCAGTTTCCGTATACTAATCAAATGAGTTCCTAACTTCAATTCGAGCGTTCCGTCGAGATTTTCGTACGACAACGCATTTTCTTGTCCCGGTCAGATGTGTTGGGTACCCATTTTTGGTTTTCATTGTTGCCACCAATGCAATTCGAGATTTTGCCGATCCATTTTAGATGAGAGGGAATTTTCTTTCCCTTCTGGAAGATGTTACACAGCCATCATCGACGCCAGCCGATCCGACTACCGTTCATTATCTTTTTCTTTCCGGCTTATTTCTCGAACTGACTTGGCCGTTTTATACGAAATCTTAAAACAAAAGAAGTCGCAGCCTTAAAGATTCCGTACGGTCCGTACTGAATGAGTTCCAAACTTCAATTCGAGCGCTCCATAGAGATTTTCGTACGTCAAAGCATTTTTATTTATATTTTCTTGTCCCGGTCAGATGTGTTGGGTAGCCATTTTTTGTTTTCATTGTTGCCACCAATGCAATTCGAGATTTTGCCGATGGATTTCAGATGAGAGGGAATTTTCTTCTCTCTTTGGAAGATGTTACACAGCCATCATCGACGCCAGCCGATCCGACTACCGTTCATAATCTTTTTCTTTCCGGCTTATTTCTCGAACTGACTTGGCCGTTTTATACGAAATCCCAAAACAAAAGAAGTCACAGTCTTAAAGATTCCGTACAGACCCTACTGAATGAGTTCCAAACTTCATTTCGAGCGTTCCATACGTCAAAGCATTTTTGTTTATAACTTTTTGCCCCCATCAGATGTGTTGGGTAGCCATTTTTTGTTTTCATTGTTGCCACCAATGCAATTCGATATTTTGACGGGCAACTTCAGATACCCTTTTAAAAGTGGATTTTATGTTAGAGCGGACTTCCCCGACCTTCGTTTTACCCCACGCGACCCGTTTTATTCTTCGTCGGTAACAATCCGGCTCTTGCAGTGAACGGCAGCGTTACGTTTCCACTCCGGCCGAATTTATTGAAGGCCATTGATGGGTTTTTATAACCTAACCTCTTTATGATTACGCAAGTCGAATCGAGGCGGTTGTTCTTTTCCCTTTCGGTGCTACTACTATCGAGGCTCATCAATTTTGAACGGTCAGAGATTTCTATGAGACGAAAGGAAATTTCCCAAGTACGTACCGATTATGTGCTTGAAATACTTTAAGATATTTCTGAATAAATCAATTAAGAAGGTGAAAACTTCAAAAAATTAAATAAATTTGTAATTTTTGTATTGTCTGTTATTTGTTATTTTCTCTAAAAAAAAAAATCAAGGAAGAATTGTTTAAACACTTAACAATTTCTAGCCAGAAAGAGTTATTTTTACCGTCTTTAGTGCAGAGATTTCTGCGAGACGAAAGGAAATTTCCCAAATACGTACCGATTATGTGCTTGAAATATTTTGAGATATTTTTGAATAAATCATAATATTCTCCATTAAGGAGGTGAAAGGTTAAGGTTATTTTTTACTTCCTTAAGAAAAAAGGATCAAGGAAGAATTGGAAAATTATTTAAACACTTATCGATTTCTTACCAAAAATTTTTTTAATGAAAATAAAGTTAGGACACACAAGGACCTTGCCAATTTAAAATAAAGGAGGGGAATACGCGTTTGAAGACTACAGAGTTTACGATTATGTAAGTTAGGTTACCATTTCATCGCATAAACGCACACCAATTTAATAACGTAACAAAAACCGTAATCATAATTTAGTATAAATCGTGTCACACGACTCAAAGTTTAAAAAATTTGTTGCAAACCGTTTTTGATTGCAGTGAATCACTGGAGCAGCCTCTGTACAGGTGTTTCAGCCCTACTTGGGGCTTCATCGGCAAGAACGCAGCTCGAGAGTTCCACTGCGAACCAAAACGACTTTAAACTATTCAAAGTTTAAAGTTAATTACGTTTCTGAACTCTCAACGTTAACTTTAAACTTTAAAAACGTAATTAACTTTAAATTTTGAATAGTTTAAAGTCGAGAGTTCCACTGCGAACCAAAACGACTTTAAACTATTTAAAGTTTAAAATTTATAGTCGTTTTGGTTCGCAGTGGAACTCTCGAGCTACGTTTCTGCGAGACGAAGGAAATTTCCCAAGTACGTAACGATTTGTGTTTTTGAAATGTTTTAAGATATTTTTGAATTTTAGATATAACCGATGCAAAACTTTGAATTTAACGTTCTTGATATTATTGCTGTTGAATTTCTGCGTGTTATTGCTATTGAATTTCTGCGTATTATTGAATTGTTTGTTGTCTTGGATACGACAATCTTTTTAAAACTGAAGTTATTTCATAATAATAATAGCAGTTTACTTTTGTCCGATGAAAATTGTAAGTTTTTAATCTTTAACCGGACAGAATGTAAATGGAAGGGCACTCGACGTTTCGCCATCGATTGATAGCTTCGTCAGGAGGTTAGATGCAATCGATATCTTTGGTGTATTTAGTTACTTTAGCAGGCGCCTGCCCCGTAATTGTTTTAAGCATACTCCTATCGTCACCTTCTTTTATTTTGAGAATTCCTACCCTTATTTTTTTTAATCCACGACCCCCTCTCCCTATTGTCATCTTCTTTTATTTTGAGAATTCTTGCCCTTATTTTTTTTTAACCACGACCCCCTCTGCCTGCTGTCATCTTCTTTATTTTTAGAATTCATTTCCTTTTTTTTTTGTCCACGACCCTCTCTCGGAATTTTTGAGCTGCCCGCTGAATTTTTAATATTTGCTCATTCTATGACGTACACTCTCGTCTGCACGTTTTAAACGCAACATCACTTGGTTTTCGATAATAAAAGTCGAAATGGTTCGGGGAGGACGCGACGGTTAATCAATTAGCGCTGCACAGAAAGGAAAAAAAAAACGTAATAAGTGCTCCGTGCATGCCAACAGAACATAAAACTTATTAATTAATTCTGCTAATCAATGGAACGGTGTAACATAGTGGTCCTTGTAGTACCGTGTGTCATGTAGTGTGCATGTACGGTACGTTCTACATACGTTAATGCGGTGGAGTGAGTCGGAGGGGTACCGTATGAACCCCCCCGGGCCAAGCGGGGGACGACCCCGTTGTGCGTGCACCTGCCTCATGCCTCCCCCGATCAATAAATAGCATGAACTGGCCTCCCATTTGGTGGTAGTTTCACCCACAACCCCCTAAACTATATCGCCCAACACTATAATGTCACTCGCTGCCTATGGCAGCGACGATCGATTAAACCGAAATAACTAATTACGACAGTGGATGATAGTAACGCCCATACACGTACGTATATGCGTTCGACTATCGATGACTATCTTCCAGCCCCTCCCCCCCTCTGCATTGTTATTAATAAATTCAATGATATTCAGCAGCGCGATACAAAAGAGCATTAATTTGAATGTGCATACCAGGCCGAACCGATCATCACAATCAAAGTGACGGACGACGACTTTTTCAAGCCAACTCCTCAACTCGACGCATTTCGTGATGACGAACTTCTTATTCTTATTATTACGGAGGAGAGGAGACTCTTCTTCGATTCGTTCCGTACCCATTACTTATTCAACACGTACTTACTCGAGAGCGACACGCATTTCCAACGTGCGATTTTAATTTTAGATTTCCGAGCAAATATTTGAAGGAGGAGGGAAAAAAAAAAGTAGCCGGGCGACTGTAAACTTAAGAAAACAAAAAGCATTCCACGTATAATGTAGTTAAATCGAATCTTAAACTAGAATCGTCCTGGTACTGGGCGATGATTTGGAACAAACCTCGCCCAATTCGTTCCACAAATATTTAACTTGGGGATAGAAGTTTCAAGACCTTCCAGGAACTCTTCACGTCACTTTGTTTCGACGTTCGTTTCGTTAATGGAAGTCAAACATAAGAAGGTTGTCAGTAAATGGCGTAAAGTACTGTTTTCCTCCACGTTCGCTGGTCGTCAACGACTCCCATCGAGTATTAACAACCAACTAGACGAGACGAGGCGAAACGAGACGAGACGACATGAGACGACATCTACATCTCTGTCAGTACAAAGGAATTATTGTTGGATAGCATCAACTATCAATCAGACCACACCCCTATCCAATAAGAACGCCCTTGTACTTTGTTCATCTCGCCTAATTGGTTGTTGAAGTTCTTGGAGTATCAACAATCAAGTAGGCCAGACGACATCTCTGTCAATACAAAGTGGTTCTTGTTGGATAGCATCAACAACCAATTAGATCACATCCTTATCCAATAAGAACTCCCTTGTACTTTGTTCATCTCGCCTAATTGGTTGTTGAAGTTGTTGGAGTATCAAAAAGCAAGTAGGCCAGACGACATCTCTGTCAATACAAAGTGGTTCTTGTTGGATAGCATCAACAACCAATTAGATCACATCCTTATCCAATAAGAACTCCCTTGTACTTTGTTCATCTCGCCTAATTGGTTGTTGAAGTTGTTGGAGTATCAACAATCAAGTAGGCCAGACGACATCTCTGTCAATACAAAGCAGTTCTTGTTGGATGGCATCCACAATCAATTAGACCACACCCCTATCAAATAAGAACTCCTTTGTGCTTTGTTCATCTCGCCTAATTGGTTGTTGAAGTTGTTGGAGTATCAACAATCAAGTATGCCAGACGACATCTCTGTCAATACAAAGTAGTTCTTGTTGGATAGCATCAACAACCGATTAGACCACACCCCTCTCCAATTAGAACTCCTTTGAACTTTGTTCGTCTCGCCTAATTGGTTGTTGAAGTTGTTGGAGTATCAAAAAGCAAGTAGGCCAGACGACATCTCTGTCAGTACAACGTAGTTTTTGTTGGATGGCATCCACTATCAATTAGACCACAGCCCTGTCCAATAAGAACTCCTTTGTACTTTGTTCGTCTCGCCTAATTGGTTGTTGAAGTAGTTTTTGTTGGATAGCATCAACAACCAATTAGACCATACCCCTATCCAATAAAATAGGAACTCCTTTGTACTAAAAGAGGTGTCGCCTGGTCTAATTGGTTTTTGATACTCGTTGGGAGTCGTTGGCGACTGGCAAACGTGGAGGAAAACCGTATTTAACGTCGACAATCAGAGAATAAGAGATGTCAAGCGGAATTAAATTTAGTCAGAAATTAAAAATGTTGATTGGCATTACTTGTCGTAGGGAAAAAGAGTTTTGGCCCTCTGCAGATACGTAGATCTGGTGGGTTTGAGGTCGTCTCTTTCTTCCTGTGAAAGAAGGTGAGGCCGCGATTGTACGTACAAGCATATCTGATTGGAGTCAAGGAATGCAAGGACTATTTACAAAAGCGTATAGAAAACATGAAAAAATAAATTAAGGAAGTGTGTAAAGGTAGAGGCGGTTTGTTTCTTTTTCAGAATCCTCGAGGTCTCTCTCTCGCGCTCTCTCTCTCTCCCTCGCGGGTTCATTTAAATTAGCTGTCTCTGCTTTATTCGGAAGTGACGGAAAAAAATACGTATTTTTGTTAATCCGTTGATTGCTAGCAACACTTTTTCTGGTGGTTTGTGAAATAAACCGAATTCTGTGTTAAATCCAAGTTAACAAGGAATAATTAAAAAAAAATTAACAAGGAATGATTTAAAAAAATTTAACAAGGAATGAATTGAAAAATAATTAATAAGGAATGGCTTTAAAAAAAAAGAACCTGCGAGGCTCTGCAGTCTTTTTTGACTTTCGGCGTGTTTCTTCTTGATTTTAGGAAGGTTCCTCCCTTAGAGGAAAAACAGGGGGGAAATTTGTCTGCTCTAACACACTAAAGTCGCTGAGAATAATTAACGAACTGAAAATTTGATTTATTATTTTGTTTTGTGTGCGCAATAATTATTTTTTTTTTTCACAAAGTCGTTTCCAATAATAATTATTTTTATTTTAATGTTTTATTTTACTGCTAATTTTGAAGGTAATTTGATTTCTGCCTTAAGGTTAGAGACGACTTTTTTTTAATTAGCATCCTTTGCGCCTTCTGAAAGCGCGAACTTGTTTTGTTTATTTAAATTAGAATAAAATGTTTTGAAAATTAAAAAAAAAAACGATAAATAAAAAATTGCATAATCTCAGGTAATCGCATTTTCAATCAAAAAACAAATTGCCTTCTGTAATTAAACTTAAATCGTCTTCTGTACAGGCAACTACAAAAACGACCGCGTTAATTGGGTTGCCTATACTACGGCTTCCTTTTTGAAAATGTCAAATTATTATTATTTTTAAAGTCTACGACTTAAGACCCCACTAGGCAACATGGCCAAAAAAAAAGCAAAGTGTCATGTTATCAAAATTAATTAATCCTTACCTTACGGCATCAAAATAGGCGATTTATTTTAATTTAGTAACCTTTGTTTTGAAAATTAAAAAGAAAATAAAAAATTGCATAATCTCAGCGAAATGTTGAACAAGTTCATCGTATTTGTAATTAAAGAAAAACACAATTGCCTTCTGTATAGGCAACCGCAGAAGCGACTGTGTTAATTGGGTTGCCTATACTGAAGGCTTTTCGTTCTTTTTTTGGAAGCGTCAAATCATAATTTTAAATCAAACGACCATGTTATAAATTAGAAGTATTTTTTTATGTTTTTTTTTTTAAATGGTTCAATAATATTTCCTATTTTGAAGGTGGAAACTCAAAAAAATAACAGAAATTTGTAATTTATATACGTCTATAATTTCCCTTTCTTTTTGAAATAAAGGAAGAATTGAAAAATCGTTTAAACACTTTTGAAAATTTCTTGGAAAAAATTATTTTCTCCGCCTGTAGTGCAGGCAACCAAACGGACTGCTGAGCTGGTTGATGGTTGATTTGCCTAAACGACAACTTTTTGTTGGAAAATGTAATGTATTTCATGTTTATGTTATGCCGCCATGTCATTAAAATTAATTGATCGTAATTTTTTTAAAATAAAGTGTAAACTTTCTTAATTAACACAATTTGAAAAAATAAAATTAATTGTACACTACAGTAAGGGAAGACCCAGCTTGAAAAGTCAGGGAGTGTTTTTAATTGTGTTTGTTTCTCCACCGATGATGATGGTCGAAAATCGTTTTGAAGATTAAAGTGTGTCTTTTTTCTCCTTTTTTTTTTATTTCTTCAAAACGTTTTATCGGAAATTCCATTTTTTGTTCATTTTCTATTTCAGTTTTTTTTTCTTTTCCGGATTCCCAATTGCCTCCTTTACTTTTTGTTTATTATTTCTTTCCTGCTAATTCGCTAGTCTCTTTTCATATACAGTTTCGATTCATTTTCGCATTTCACTACGGAATGTTTTTGTTTCCTCCGTTCCCTTGTCATTTTTTTTAATTTAATTTATTATTTTTTCAATCTCTGAGGGCAAATAAAACGTAATAGAATTTGAAATATGATTTGCTAAAATAATTTATGATTCACCAAAATAATTAATCAGTGACGCTTCTTAATGAATTTCTTACGCAGGACGCGTTATGCCGGGGCTACATCTGTGTCTAATACGTGACCTTTGACATTTATTTTAGTTTTTGACATTAAGCCTAAGTGCAGCCACAGATTAAGGCAGGCATTAATTTTGAAACGCCTTTACGAATGGCACTAGGCTTTTAGGCAATAGACCAGGCAGCAGTTTTTCCTCCATTTCCTCATTATTATTTAATTAATTAATTTATTTTTTAGTTTCTGTTTGAGAGTAAAACGAATTTGGAATATGATTTGCTAAAATAATTGTGAATCACGAAAATATAATTAATCAGCGACGCTTCTTAATGAATAGCACACGCAGAACGCGTTATGCCGGGGCTACATCTGTGTCTAAAACTTGACCTTTGACATTTCTTTTAGTTTTAGACGTTAAGCCTAAGTGCAGCCACAGATTAAGGCAGGCATTAATTTTTAAACGCCTTTACGAATGGCACGAGGCTTTTAGGCAATAGACCAGGCAGCAGGTTTTCCTCCATTTCCTCATTATTATTTAATTAATTAATTTATTTTTTAGTTTCTGTTTGAGAGTAAAACGAATTTGGAATATGATTTGCTAAAATAATTGTTAATCACGAAAATATAATTAATCAGCGACGCTTCTTAACGAATAGCATACGCAGAACGCGTTATGCCGGGGCTACATCTGTGTCTAAAACGTGACCTTTGAAATTTATTTTAGTTTTAAACGTTAAGCCTAAGTGCACACACAGATTAAGGCAGGCATTAATTTTTAAACGCCTTTACGAATAGCACGAGGCTTTTAGGCAATAGACCAGGCAGCAGATTTTCCTCCATTTCCTCATTATTATTTAATTAATTAATTTATTTTTTAGTTTCTGTTTGAGAGTAAAACGAATTTGGAATACGATTTGCTAAAATAATTGTTAATCACGAAAATATAGTTAATCAGCGACGCTTCTTAACGAATAGCATACGCAGAACGCGTTATGCCGGGGCTACATCTATGTCTAAAACTTGACCTTTGACATTTCTTTTAGTTTTAAACGTTAAGCCTAAGTGCAGCCACAGATTAAGGCAGGCATTAATTTTTAAACGCCCTTACGAATGGCAGTAGGCTTTTAGGCAATAGACCAGGCAGCAAGTTTTCCTCCATTTCCTCATTATTATTTAATTAATTAATTTATTTTTTAGTATCTGTTTGAGAGTAAAACGAATTTGGAATATGATTTGCTAAAATAATTGTGAATCACGAAAATATAATTAATCAGCGACGCTTCTTAACGAATAGCATACGCAGAACGCGTTATGCCGGGGCTACATCTGTGTCTAATACGTGACCTCTGACATTTATTTTAGTTTTTGACATTAAGCCTAAGTGCAGCCACAGATTAAGGCAGGCATTAATTTTGAAACGCCTTTACGAATAGCACGAGGCTTTTAGGCAATAGACCAGGCAGCAGATTTTCCTCCATTTCCTCATTATTATTTAATTAATTTATTTATTTTTTAGTCTCTGTTTGAGAGTAAAACGAATTTGGAATATGATTTGCTAAAATAATTGTCAATCACGAAAACATAATTAATCAGCGACGCTTCTTAAAGAATAGCATACGCAGAACGCGTTATGCCGGGGCTACATCTGTGTCTAATACGTGACCTTTACCATTTATTTTAGTTTTAGACGTTAAGCCTAAGTGCAGCCACAGATTAAGGCAGGCATTAATTTTTAAACGCCTTTACGAATAGCACGAGGCTTTTAGGCAATAGACCAGGCAGCAGATTTTCCTCCATTTCCTCATTATTATTTAATTAATTAATTTATTTTTTAGTTTCTGTTTGAGAGTAAAACGAATTTGGAATACGATTTGCTAAAATAATTGTTAATCACGAAAATATAGTTAATCAGCGACGCTTCTTAACGAATAGCATACGCAGAACGCGTTATGCCGGGGCTACATCTATGTCTAAAACTTGACCTTTGACATTTCTTTTAGTTTTAAACGTTAAGCCTAAGTGCAGCCACAGATTAAGGCAGGCATTAATTTTTAAACGCCCTTACGAATGGCAGTAGGCTTTTAGGCAATAGACCAGGCAGCAAGTTTTCCTCCATTTCCTCATTATTATTTAATTAATTAATTTATTTTTTAGTATCTGTTTGAGAGTAAAACGAATTTGGAATATGATTTGCTAAAATAATTGTGAATCACGAAAATATAATTAATCAGCGACGCTTCTTAACGAATAGCATACGCAGAACGCGTTATGCCGGGGCTACATCTGTGTCTAATACGTGACCTCTGACATTTATTTTAGTTTTTGACATTAAGCCTAAGTGCAGCCACAGATTAAGGCAGGCATTAATTTTGAAACGCCTTTACGAATAGCACGAGGCTTTTAGGCAATAGACCAGGCAGCAGATTTTCCTAAATTTCCTCATTATTATTTAATTAATTAATTTATTTTTAGTCTCTGTTTGAGAGTAAAACGAATTTGAAATATGATTTGCTAAAATAATTGTGAATCACGAAAATATAATTAATCAGCGACGCTTCTTAACGAATAGCATACGCAGAACGCGTTATGCCGGGGCTACATCTGTGTCTAAAACTTGACCTTTGACATTTCTTTTAGTTTTAAACGTTAAGCCTAAGTGGAGCCACAGATTAAGGCAGGCATTAATTTTGAAACGCCTTTACGAATAGCACGAGGCTTTTAGGCAATAGACCAGGCAGCAGATTTTCCACCATTTCCTCATTATTATTTAATTAATTTATTTATTTTTTAGTTTCTGTTTGAGAGTAAAACGAATTTGGAATATGATTTGCTAAAATAATTGTGAATCACGAAAATATAATTAATCAGCGACGCTTCTTAACGAATAGCCTACGCAGAACGCGTTATGCCGGGGCTACATCTGTGTCTAAAACGTGACCTTCGGCACTAGGCTTTTAGGCAATAGATCAGGCAGCACGCTTTCCTTTGTGAATTTGCGCAAGAAATTGTAACAAGTTTTGGTAGATGTAAAATGCTCTCAGATGTACATAGATAGTTCCTCTGTAGCTTTAGTGAAATGTTTGGAAGAATGCAAAAAAAAGACTAATCCCGATACAGTTACGCGTGTGTAAAACGAGAACGACATGTGAGCGCGAAACGTGTGTTCAAATAACATGCGCGTCGTCAAAGTCTTTTTGTTGACTTAATCCCGAACGTTAATTCAACGTGCGCCTTTTACGGCGCGAATCATTTCCCGTAATTACGAAATTACACCGCCACGAGCACCAATTAAAACCATTAGTTATCGAAACTGTGTTTGTAGAACTGCACCACCGGTTTTGATTGATTTGCGGCGCAGTGGCGGCGCGGCGATGCGAACTGGCCGGGGCGATGCGTCGTTGTTACCTTTTCGTTTTTTTTTTTTTTGTTAGGTCGCGCCCCCCTGGCCCGCCGCCCCTGTGCTTCGTTAGCGTAATTATTACATCCGATTCAGGTCGTGTTTCGTCGTCGCGATGTTATTACGTAATTCGACGTACGTAAGTGGACACGCAGCGTCGTCGCATGTTATTATTTGCGTTGCTGGCTGCACTGGGTGGTGTCTTCGGCGGTTTCCGGCGGTGAAAACAATGCTCCTTCCGTTCTTACTGCGATGACGTAGTCACTGACCCCTGCTTGAAGAAGCAGTCGAGTCGTCACGAAACGAATAAAATTCCTTGCACCTGTCAAGCGAGGAGATGTCTTCAGGGGCGCCGGAGTATACTCGTTGGTTGAAAACGTCCCGTGTTTGTTTTCGGATATCAAACGCCTCGATGTCATTACGAACGTACTCGATTGGATTTTCATGTATGTACACTTGCGACGAAAAATTTAGGAGCAATCACTACAAAAACCTGGTTCTACCAAATACCCTTACGGTATGATCGAATACTTTCGCCCCCTCGAGACTCTAAGGTCTTTTTAATTAAAATATCCACGTTATGTTAAGAGTATCAAACAAATAAACCCTTCCAAGAGTAACAATGCAAATGACAACGAGTTAATCGAAGTACATACATATTAAAACCGTTGTGTTTCTTTTGTTTGCAGCTAACCTCAGTATATACCTTTTTTTTTTTTTTTTCTTTTTGGTCTTTCTTAATCTACTGTAGTGCGATGACACTTCTTTCCGCGTGTGTATACATACATACACATACATGCGTCCCCTACGTCAATCAATATTACCGGTTTCAAGTGAAGTGGCAACGCACAACGGAACTACTGTTAAGAATAAGCAGATAAGTCGTCGTCGTCGGCATGCGTTTTGTTAGCATTGCGGATTTCGTAACGTCGTCACGAGGTCAACGGACAACATCGAACGAACGCACCGAAGTTATTTATTATTGGACGACAAACCGCATGGCCGCGTTAAATTATTTTCAAGTGCCTGCAGTACGTACGGTACGGCCCCGCGGATAAAGAGCCTTTTGTTTGGCTTGGTGTTCGCGGACGGTTACGAGGAAGCGTTCGGAGAAAACCCACGCGGCGAGGTTCACGCGCACTTCTTCATCATTTATATCCGGAACACGCTGGAATGCATCGTAATGATGATAATTAATGAGCTTGGTATTAGCGAAGCATCCTGATTCTAAACTGTATGCGCAGACTACTACACATCTCTTATTACTACTCATTTTTGTAATGTAATCGTTTGGATGGATCGAGAAGCGCAAGAAATTGCTTCGAGACAACTCCCCCCTTGTGATGCGTCTTCCCCGGTCAGTTGAGTTTCCTCCATTAATAACAGACCTTCTTCACTTTTTTGGAACATTCTTATTACGTGATTCATTAAACCTTCTTTCTTTTTATTACGTGATTCATTAAACCTTCTTTCTTCTTATTACGTGATTCATTAAACCTTCTTTCTTCTTATTACGTGATTCATTAAACCTTCTTTCTTCTTATTACGTGATTCATTAAACCTTCTTTCTTCTTATTACGTGATTCATTAAACCTTCTTTCTTCTTTTTGTATCTACACTGCTGATCATGGAAATGGAGACCTGGACAGGACAGTTTGATAAAACATGCTTTCCCACATCGCATGATGACTTTGAATGAATTTAGCAGCATTTTGGATAGCGATTTGGGGGGCGGGGGGTATTTGCCCTTTTCCCCCGTTAGTTGAGGTGTTCCCTGTTCCCTCCGTGAATCGGTGGGTCTTCTTCTCTTTCTCCGTCTTTGTGGGATTTACTTTTTGGGGGGACATTCTTATGAAATGAGCAAAATTCGTCAAGCCTTCTCTCTTCCTAGTGTACCTGCAGTGCTGACCATGAAAATCTCAATTGGTAAACACCGCAGGAAAGGTTGGTCTGGCAAAACATTAACCATCTGCTTCCTGGCCTACAATCAAAAGCGTTTTGGATAATAATAACATGGGGGATATTTGCCCTTTTCGGTTCTGAGATGGCTGTGCAGCTAAACGGAAAGCTCCATCTCATTCCTCGTTTTTAATGGGTGACCTCGCAGGCCAATCAATCTTTCGATAACGCTAAAGCTGGACTTCTGAAACCTAGCGGAGATGTGTGTTAAGAATTGACCCATCCATCCCTTTTTTCCCATTCCGCTCGATAAGTACCATCTCAGAAGATGTGACTCTATGAAAGCTTTAATCTCTTTGGATTCAGACGGGGCTGCGTCGCATTGTCGAGGTGTCAACTAGCTCGTCCTTTCGGAGCACCTTGGTCCCTAGTTCGCAATTTTTTTTTTGATCCAGATCCTCCCCTTCTTCTGAATCTGGTATTGGTCCTCGCGGAACTCTTTGGCCAATTATCGTGCCGAGTTCGAAGCTGGTTTGATGGTACAGCTGTCGTACTTTTATCAAAACTACAACTGCATAATTGTCGAGGAGTCAAGTAAGTCGTCCTTTCGGAGCACCTTGGTCCCTAGTTAGCAATTTTTTTTTTGATCCAGATCCTCCCCTTCTTCTGAATCTGGTATTGGTCCTCGCGGAACTCTTTGGCCAATTATCGTGCCGAGTTCGAAGCTGGTTTGATGGTACAGCTGTCGTACTTTTATCAAAACTACAACTGCATAATTGTCGAGGAGTCAAGTAAGTCGTCCTTTCGGAGCACCTTGGTCCCTAGTTAGCAATTTTTTTTTTGATCCAGATCCTCCCCTTCTTCTGAATCTGGTATTGGTCCTCGCGGAACTCTTTGGCCAATTATCGTGCCGAGTTCGAAGCTGGTTTGATGGTACAGCTGTCGTACTTTTGTCAAAACCACAACTGCATAATTGTCGAGGAGTCAAGTAAGTCGTCCTTTCGGAGGACCTTGGTCTCTGGTTGCCAATTTTTTTTTTTTTAGAACAGATCCGCCCCTTCTGCTCTTGGTCCTTGTGGAACTATTTGGTCAATTATCCTGATATCCGAATTCTATGTTGGTTTGATGATACGGCTCTCATATTTCTGTCAAGGCCACAACCGCATAATTGTCGAAGTGTCCACCAGGTCGTCCTCTCGAAGGCCTTGGTCTCTCCTTGCCAAATTTTTTGGATCAGATTCTCCCTTTCTTCCGAGTCTGTTCTTGGTCCTTGTGGAACTCTTTGGCCAATTATTCTGCCGAGCTCAAAGTTGGTTTGATGGTACGGCTGTCGTATTTTCGTCAAAATCACAATCACATTCATTTTTTGCACCAGAACGTCTAGAGTGCTTACTTTCTCAAAACAAAACATAAACGGAGAGCCCACAACTTTAACAGTGCAATACCAAAAATGACGTACGCCTTGCAGTTTCCTCGGGCGGTTAGTCTCTTCAGTAGATTAAAGCACAAGATTGGACAAGACCAAATTGACTCGACCTTATTTTCGCATAAAAAAAACGCGGAGCCGGTCAAAAAAGCGGTCGAAACATGAGTATTGGTTAAATGGACCAGGCAAGCGAGGTAGCCCTAGGAAGAATTAGGTTGACAGGATGAAGGAAAGTAAAACTGAACTCATCGAATACCCAAAATTGAAAATAATCCGGCGAGTTAGGAGAAACTTGCATAAACATTTGGCAAGGAACGAAAGCGACCAATCAAGTCAGAAAGGGCAAATGAAAGAAGGCTGGATAGGCCCTAAATCGAAGGGACGAGGTGGCAATACATAAAGAGGATTAACAAGCACCAAACCATGAAGGAAATGGGCCAACCTGGCAGCAAATACCCAGCAGAAGGTAAAAGAATCGAGAGACTGTAACGAAAATGGACCAAACGAGCTACGAAAAAGTAAACGGAACGATACAGGTAGTTAAGACAAAATGGGATGCGGAAAAGGAATTGAGGTAGGAGGAAGTTTCCCCAAAATTGAAAATTATCTGGCGAATTAGGGGAACTTGCAGAAGCATTTGGAAAAGAACAAAAGGGACCAATCAAGTCAGAAAGGGCAGACGGAAGAAAGCTGGGTAAACCCAAAATTGAAGGGATGAGGTGGCAAAACATTAGGACGATTACCAGACCCTCAAACTATGAAGGAAATGGACCAATCTAGCGTCAATAACCCACCACAAGGTAGAAGAATCAAGAGACTGTAACGAAAATGGATCAAACGAGGGGAAAAGGGAATTGAATTAGGAGGAAATCTAGGAGAAATAAACGACCTAGAACTGGAAATGGAATGAAAAAAGTCCGGTAGGAAGAAGAAGGTAGAAGAATCAAGTGCCAGGTGAACACAGAGAGAGTTACGGGAATGGACCAAATGAGTTACGAAAAAGTAAAAGAAGCGAGAAAGGTGGACAAGACAAAAAGGGATGGGGAAAAGGGATTGAAGTAGGAGGAAACATAGGAGAAATGAGCGACCTAGAACCAAAAATGGAATGGAGAAAAAGATTGAGGTAGGAAGAAGATGGTAAAAGAATCAAGTGCAAAGTGGTGGAGACTGTAACGTGAATGGACCACAGGAGCTACGAAAAAGTAAACGAAGCGTGAAAAGCAGAGAAGACAAAATGGGATTGGGAAAAGCAATTGAAATAGCAAATGCAGGAGAAATAATCGGCCTAGAACTCAAAATGAAATGGAAAATTAGAAGATTGAGGTAGGAAATGTAAGGAGAATAAACGACCTGGAAATGAAAATGGTATGAGAGGAGAGATTGAGGTAGGAAACGAAAGGAGAAATAAACGACCTGGAACTTACTGTATTGTGAAAAATTTGGAGGGCCAATTTTGACACCAGAATTGAATTGTACGCGCGCGTTTGGCCTTGAAATCAATCGTGGTCCTTTTCATCAAGCATTCGATAATAAACGAGGAAATTAGAAAATATTCTAACTTATGCATTTTAATACATTTTTTTAAAGCTTGGCTCGGAGTAATCAGAGCAGATACGAACAAGTCGAGCATCGTTCGGAAAAAGTGATGCGTCCACATGATACCAAAAAAAAATAATAATAAATTTGAAATTCATAGACAATCTACATTAGAAACAGAAGAAGTTTGTAATGCGATACAGGAAGTGGACTGTACACGTGTGTGCATGTGTGTGTGTGAGTAGTTCAGCGCAAACCAAGAAAGATAAAGCTGTGAGATCGCCGTCCGTCTGGAAACGAGAGACGACCGAGTGTGTCTGGAGCTCAGTCTATTTTTACGCCTTTACATAACGGCATCTCACTCGCTCATTACATAATTGTAATAATTACGATCCTATTATTAACTCGAGCCTTGATTGCCGTAGGTTACGTTACTTGGAAGAAGTTCGGGGAAATTAAAGGTGGTGAGGATGGAACTCGAGGAGGAATCGGAAAGGCCAAGACCACAACCACATAGAGTATCATTTTCTTTTTCTTCTCTTTCTTCTTCTTCTTCTCCTCTAATGATCCCAGACATAAACGAATTGTGCAATTGGCTGTTTTAACTCACTTGGACGGTAAACGCTGGGTTGCAGGATGAATTCACAAGGTCAGAGAAGAGTATGTTGGAAACACTATTAGGGATGGAAACACTATTAGGGATGGTAACACTCGACCGCCTTCTTAATTCATTAGGTTTTTGTTTTTTTAAATTATTTCTTTCAACTTTGGTAGTTACGCCACGATCCTTTCATAAAATTATAAAATGAGAAACTATAATGATCTTAAACTGGAACCATGCGGCGGCCTTTACTTACTAAGGAGATACCATTGGGGCAGCTTCTACTTACTAAGGGGATACCACAGCGGCAGTTTCTACTTACTAAGGGGATACCATTGCGGCGGCCTCTACTTAATATGGAGATACCACTGCGGCAGCTTCTACTTACTAAGGGGATACCACTGCGGCAGCCTCTACTTACTACAGACATACCACCGTTGCTCAGGATGCTAGAATAACCCTCTTAAAGTGAAAGGAAACTTGTGATTCATTAAACATGGAAGTATCGACGGACCAAAAAAGGATTTTCATGGGGAGGGTGCAGTTGGCATTTCCCCTTAATACATCTGCGTGATTTGGACTTGCGTATTGAAGGACCAAAACAGTATTTTGATAGGGAGGGTAAAGTTGGCGTTTCCCCCAAACCGACACGATCCGATCTAAATATTTTTGGCGTTGAGGAAACGGAAAGCTTGTTTGTGAAATAAAAAAAGAAAAAACTGTGTACAGTGCATTATTACGAAAGTACACAATCAGTATGCGAGTTCGTTCGGAGACTGCCTGTCATTTACATAATTTTAAAAGCTACTAAAACGATACAAACAAGAAGAGCAAAAGGAAGAAGGATGCGGCCGAGATAGTGTACAAGGCGAGGCAGGCAGGCAGGCAGGCAACATAGTAGCATTATCTGAGAGCTCGGTGTGTGTACGTTGCCCTCGTGGCTCTTTTTTTAGGTGCTGCCAGAATGCGCACTCCGGCACTAAAGCCGCTGCCTGCAGTTAAGGCCGCACTTTTATTACTGCAGGCCGAGTTATGTGTCTTCTGTCTGGACGAACGGTACCGCCATTACGTACTTTTTCCCCATTAAAAATGCAAGCTGCAACTTTTACAGAACATTAACACTACTCTAGATTTTAAATTTAATGCATGCGAAGCTGCGGCCTTCCTTTTTCGTCTCGCCGACGACGACGACGACGACGGCCCTGCTTTTTCCTTTTCTGTTATTTTATTTTTATTTTTTGCTTTTTGCGCACCCGCCAGCTTTAATTGAATTTTTAAAGCAACAAGTCGACGCCTTTTATTTTTGTTCAAGTTTGCGCGGAACAAGTTCTGAAATTGTGTATACAATGTAAAGGAGGCGAACTTTTCTGCCGGGAAGTTATCGGAGGCCTTATGTATTATGACTCGTTTATTTGTTTTGCTTCACTAAACATCGCCCCTGCGACCACAACCAAGTCTATCGAAAGAACGAAACAGAATCTCTTATTAAAGGTTCTTGGTTTGGTCATCAAGCAGGAATTAAATTAAATTAATTTCTATTTCGTAACATATCTAGCAGTTTACCTCATGCTCCAATAGAAATTTGTTTCCGGACACTCTGTATCGAAGACATTCATTCAATGTTACGGAGTGTCCCGAAATGATTGTGATTGGCTATGGTGTGAGGTTATGTCACGTACATAAAATGTCTAAAATCTTCCTAAGCCGTCGGCGCACTAAATTAGGATGATGTTCGGTATTAAATCGGTATTAAATCAACAACATTTAAGCCGAACATGTTGTTGTTTGTTGTACGTTGCTCGGTTCCGGCAAATCAAATAAATCGCCTGGTCTTTGACACTTCCAGTTGACATCAATCGACCCCAATTAATTAGCGCGCAGTATAATATTAAATGGATGTAAGCCGAGCGTAACCGAATTTCGATAAGTGTGTCCCACTTAAAAACAAAACAATTGGGTTCAATTAATTAAGTGTATAATAAACAGATGCAGGTCCCAAGTTGTTGGGAAAAAATAATTTTCTGCGTTTTCCCATCAGGTCTTGTCCTCTGCCAGTGTTTTTTTTTCAATTTGTTTCTCCTCACCTTGTCGGTTCTAGAAAGGTTACATCTTTTTCTGAATTCCTTTTTTATTTTGGTATTTCCTTCCTTCCATCTTTCTGCACACCTCTTCTTCTGTCGTCCTCTCTGTTGGTTTTACTTCATCTATTGGCGTCGTCAGTTTTAAAAAAGTCTTTAATTTAGTCATCTTATCCCATCTGGTCCTGTCTTTTGTTATTTTTGGTATTTCTTCCCATTTGACTCCTCTTTTCTCTGCCGCTCTTCTTTCTTCCTGTCTGCACATTTTACTTTTGGCCCGCCTCTTTCTTTTTCTATTCCTTTCGCTTCATCTGCCCTCGTTCTTTCAAAATGACGCCGTCAGATCCGAAAAGGTCTTGAATTGAGTCATCTCTTCCCAAATACTTTTCCATCTGGCTCTGTCTTTTCTTCCCTTTGGTATTTCTTGCCATTTCTTGACTCCTCTTGTTACTGAAGTCGTCAGTTCTAAAAATAGTCTCGAATTGGGTCGTCTTTTTCCAAATTTCTTTCCATCTGGTTGTGTCTGTTGTTTCCTTTAGGCTTTCCACCTATTTGACTCCTCTTTTCTCTACCGCTTTTCTTCCTTCCGCTTTGCACATTTTACTTTTGGCCTGCCTTTTTCCTTTTCTATTCCTTTCGCTTCATCTGTCCTCATTCTTTCAAAATGACGCCGTCAGTTCCAAAAAGGTCTTGAATTGAGTCATCTCTTCCCAAATGCTTTTCCATCTGGCTCTGTCTTTTCTTCCCTTTGGTATTTCTTCCCATTTCTTGACTCCTCTTGTTACTGAAGTCGTCAGTTCTAAAAATAGTCTCGAATTGAGTCGTCTTTTTCCAAATTTCTTTCCATCTGGTTGTGTCTCTTGTGTCTTTTAGGGTTTCCACCTATTTGACTCCTCTTTTCTCTACCGCTTTTCTTCCTTCCGCTTTGCACATTTTACTTTTGGTCCGCCTCTTTCTTTTTCTATCTTCATCTGTTCTCATTCTTTCAAAATGACGTCGTCAGATCCGAAAAGGCTTTGAATTGAGTCATCTCTTCCCATATGCTTTTCCATCTGGCTCTGTCTTTTCTTCTCTTTGGTTTTTCTTCCCATTTCTTGACTCCTCTTGTTACTGAAGTCGTCAGTTCTAAAAATAGTCTCGAATTGAGTCCTCTTTTTCCAAATTTTCTTTCCATCTGGTTGTGTCTCTTGTGTCTTTTAGGTTTTCCACCTATTTGACTCCTCTTTTTTCTACCACTTTTCTTCCTTCCGCTTTGCACATTTTACTTTTGGCCAGCCTCTTTCCTTTTCTATTCCTTTCGCTTCATCTGTCCTCATTCTTTCAAAATGACGTCGTCAGTTCCAAAAACGTCTTGAATTGAGTCATCTCTTCCCAAATGCTTTTCCATCTGGCTCTGTCTTTTCTTCCCTTTGGTATTTCTTCCCATTTCTTGACTCCTCTTGTTACTGAAGTCGTCAGTTCTAAAAATAGTCTCGAATTGAGTCTTCTTTTTCGAAATTTCTTTCCATCTGGTTGTGTCTCTTGTTTCTTTTAGGCTTTCCACCTATTTGACTCCTCTTTTCTCTACTGCTTTTCTTCCTTCCGCTTTGCACATTTTACTTTTGGCCCGCCTCTTTCCTTTTCTATTCCTTTCGCTTTATCTGCCCTCGTTCTTTCAAAATGACGTCGTCAATTCCAAAAACGTCTTGAATTGAGTCATCTCTTCCCAAATGCTTTTCCATCTGGCTCTGTCTTTTCTTCTCTTTGGTATTTCTTGCCATTTCTTGACTCCTCTTGTTACTGAAGTCGTCAGTTCTAAAAATAGTCTCGAATTGAGTCTTCTTTTTCGAAATTTCTTTCCATCTGGTTGTGTCTCTTGTTTCTTTTAGGCTTTCCACCTATTTGACTCCTCTTTTCTCTACTGCTTTTCTTCCTTCCGCTTTGCACATTTTACTTTTGGCCCGCCTCTTTCCTTTTCTATTCCTTTCGCTTTATCTGCCCTCGTTCTTTCAAAATGACGTCGTCAATTCCAAAAACGTCTTGAATTGAGTCATCTCTTCCCAAATGCTTTTCCATCTGGCTCTGTCTTTTCTTCTCTTTGGTATTTCTTCCCATTTCTTGACTCCTCTTGTTACTGAAGTCGTCAGTTCTAAAAATAGTCTCGAATTGAGTCGTCTTTTTCCAAATTTCTTTCCATCTGGTTGTGTCTCTTGTTTCCTTTAGGCTTTCCACCTATTTGACTCCTCTTTTCTCTACCGCTTTTCTTCCTTCCGCTTTGCACATTTTACTTTTGGTCCGCCTCTTTCTTTTTCTATCTTCATCTGTTCTCATTCTTTCAAAATGACGTCGTCAGATCCGAAAAGGCTTTGAATTGAGTCATCTCTTCCCATATGCTTTTCCATCTGGCTCTGTCTTTTCTTCTCTTTGGTATTTCTTCCCATTTCTTGACTCCTCTTGTTACTGAAGTCGTCAGTTCTAAAAATAGTCTCGAATTGAGTCTTCTTTTTCGAAATTTCTTTCCATCTGGTTGTGTCTCTTGTTTCTTTTAGGCTTTCCACCTATTTGACTCCTCTTTTCTCTACTGCTTTTCTTCCTTCCGCTTTGCACATTTTACTTTTGGCCCGCCTCTTTCCTTTTCTATTCCTTTCGCTTTATCTGCCCTCGTTCTTTCAAAATGACGTCGTCAATTCCAAAAACGTCTTGAATTGAGTCATCTCTTCCCAAATGCTTTTCCATCTGGCTCTGTCTTTTCTTCTCTTTGGTATTTCTTGCCATTTCTTGACTCCTCTTGTTACTGAAGTCGTCAGTTCTAAAAATAGTCTCGAATTGAGTCTTCTTTTTCGAAATTTCTTTCCATCTGGTTGTGTCTCTTGTTTCTTTTAGGCTTTCCACCTATTTGACTCCTCTTTTCTCTACTGCTTTTCTTCCTTCCGCTTTGCACATTTTACTTTTGGCCCGCCTCTTTCCTTTTCTATTCCTTTCGCTTTATCTGCCCTCGTTCTTTCAAAATGACGTCGTCAATTCCAAAAACGTCTTGAATTGAGTCATCTCTTCCCAAATGCTTTTCCATCTGGCTCTGTCTTTTCTTCTCTTTGGTATTTCTTCCCATTTCTTGACTCCTCTTGTTACTGAAGTCGTCAGTTCTAAAAATAGTCTCGAATTGAGTCTTCTTTTTCGAAATTTCTTTCCATCTGGTTGTGTCTCTTGTTTCTTTTAGGCTTTCCACCTATTTGACTCCTCTTTTCTCTACTGCTTTTCTTCCTTCCGCTTTGCACATTTTACTTTTGGCCCGCCTCTTTCCTTTTCTATTCCTTTCGCTTTATCTGCCCTCGTTCTTTCAAAATGACGTCGTCAATTCCAAAAACGTCTTGAATTGAGTCATCTCTTCCCAAATGCTTTTCCATCTGGCTCTGTCTTTTCTTCTCTTTGGTATTTCTTGCCATTTCTTGACTCCTCTTGTTACTGAAGTCGTCAGTTCTAAAAATAGTCTCGAATTGAGTCTTCTTTTTCGAAATTTCTTTCCATCTGGTTGTGTCTCTTGTTTCTTTTAGGCTTTCCACCTATTTGACTCCTCTTTTCTCTACTGCTTTTCTTCCTTCCGCTTTGCACATTTTACTTTTGGCCCGCCTCTTTCCTTTTCTATTCCTTTCGCTTTATCTGCCCTCGTTCTTTCAAAATGACGTCGTCAATTCCAAAAACGTCTTGAATTGAGTCATCTCTTCCCAAATGCTTTTCCATCTGGCTCTGTCTTTTCTTCTCTTTGGTATTTCTTCCCATTTCTTGACTCCTCTTGTTACTGAAGTCGTCAGTTCTAAAAATAGTCTCGAATTGAGTCGTCTTTTTCCAAATTTCTTTCCATCTGGTTGTGTCTCTTGTTTCCTTTAGGCTTTCCACCTATTTGACTCCTCTTTTCTCTACCGCTTTTCTTCCTTCCGCTTTGCACATTTTACTTTTGGCCTGCCTTTTTCCTTTTCTATTCCTTTCGCTTCATCTGTCCTCATTCTTTCAAAATGACGCCGTCAGTTCCAAAAAGGTCTTGAATTGAGTCATCTCTTCCCAAATACTTTTCCATCTGGCTCTGTCTTTTCTTCCCTTTGGTATTTCTTCCCATTTCTTGACTCCTCTTGTTACTGAAGTCGTCAGTTCTAAAAATAGTCTCGAATTGAGTCGTCTTTTTCCAAATTTCTTTCCATCTGGTTGTGTCTCTTGTGTCTTTTAGGGTTTCCACCTATTTGACTCCTCTTTTCTCTACCGCTTTTCTTCCTTCCGCTTTGCACATTTTACTTTTGGTCCGCCTCTTTCTTTTTCTATCTTCATCTGTTCTCATTCTTTCAAAATGACGTCGTCAGATCCGAAAAGGCTTTGAATTGAGTCATCTCTTCCCATATGCTTTTCCATCTGGCTCTGTCTTTTCTTCTCTTTGGTATTTCTTCCCATTTCTTGACTCCTCTTGTTACTGAAGACGTCAGTTCTAAAAATAGTCTTGAATTGAGTTGTCTTTTTCCGAATTTTTTTCCATCTGGTCGTGTCTCTTGTTTCTTTTAGCTTTTGCACCTGTTTGATTCCTCTTTTCTCTGCCGCTCTTCTTTGTTCCTGTCTGCACATTTTACTTTTGGCCCGCATCTTTCTTTTTCTATTCCTTTCGCTTCATCTGTCCTCATTCTTTCAAAATGACGTCGTCAGTCCTAAAAAGGTCTTGAATTGAGTCATCTTTTCCCAAATGTCTTTTCATCTGGCTCCGTCTTTTCTTATCTTTGGTAATTCTTCCCATTTGTTGACTCCTCCTGTTACTGAAGTCGTCAGTTCAAAAAAATTCTCGAATTAAGTCATCTCTTCACAAATGTCTTTCCATCTGGCTCTGTCTTTTCTTCTCTTTGATATTTCTTCCCATTTGTTGACTCCTCTTGTTTCTGACGCTGCTCTTTCTTTCTCCCTCCACGTTCTCCTTTTTTATCATCTTTCGAACGTGGCTCTACGCTCTTGTTATGACCATTTCTGTTGATATCTCAACTTTTCTACGAACTTTTCGTATTTTATTTTATCTCTTCCCGGTATTTCTTCCTTCTCGCTTCCTGTTTCCCAATGAGGAGGGCATTAACTGAAATCAGGACTAAGTTGGCAATTTCAAATTATAACCGCCCGTATTTAAAATAATTGCTTTGTAATTTTTTTGTTCCTCTTGTCACGCCAAAGAACGTGCTCGACGGAGCATAATGCATACATACATACGTACGTACGTACCTACGTACAGGAGGAACGCGAATTCGTCTCCGTGGAAAAAAAATCGCACGCGTAAACTTCATAATTACATCCTCAGCTGCCCCCAGCCCCCCTTCCCCCGTCCCTGTTTATTCATAACATCAAGACGTGTTAATTAATTTCGCTAACTCGTATATACGCGTTCTGTTTGCAGGAGAACCTGTCGACGCCCGAGTCGTCCGAAAACAACGAAGACGACCACTATACAGGTGAGTAGTTTAATTAGCGAACGAATTTTATTATTATTACGGCGACGGTAATAATTAAAGTACCGTTACGACTTGCGCCTGTCGTTGTTGTTGGAGTCAGGTGAAGAGAGGCAAAAATGAACGGTGGAGGAGGTCGGAATCGGAACAATTCGTTGCGACGGGGTCTGTTGGCGTAACGGTAAACAAAATGTTGTAAATCAGAGGCGATTTAATTTAATCAAATCGGGACCCGGGGTATCCCCACGTTTGATTTATGGGCGGTCGTAATTAGGTTTTCTTAAATTACGACCGCGGAGCGCGGGTCATCTTTCAAATAATACCCCATCAGGATTTGAGGTATGAAAAGTTGAACCAAATTTGATTTCGGTTTTCCTTCCTTTGCAAATTGGCTTCCCCCTTCACTTGCCAGCAACTCTCGATTTTAATTGGACACGGTGATATCTTCTTGGTCTGCAATTGAATGAATTTTGCCACCTTCATTGGAAAGCAAAGGGAGGAATTCGTTTTGAGCTAAACGGTTCGACCGACAAAGAAAATGAAATGCAGGGCAATTTCAAAAATAAAAAAAAAGAGTGGGTTTTTAGAATAAAAGAAAGAAACGCCGTAAGTTGAACCGTCGATGAAGAAAAGGGAGAGGGAGCAACTCAGATGGTCCGGTCAAGCAACGCTTCATTTCGATTTCGAAGATTTATGAGGAGGACGTCAGAAGGAGAAGACCAAGAGCTCCTGTTCTTCTTAACTGCACCAGGTGTTTGGTCTTAGTGTTCATTTAAGTTCACCCTTTCTGTGATGGTCTTCTCCCTGCTTCTTCCTCATCCTCATTAGACCCACTTATCTCCTTCAATCTCTTCCTTCTTCCCCTCTCTTTGAAATGTGGCAGTCAAACGCGTATTTCCATTTTCTCCTTCGAATATTCATCTATTTGGCTTGCAGTCATCAAATCCAAGCTAATAATAACCAACCCCTTTCTCGGTTCAAGGGGAGAGGGACTTTAACGACGTCTAGACTTGTGGAGATCCTCGAATATCGAGCATTTTCCTTTCTCTGATTGTGAGTCTTTCATTTTCTTGCTTGTTTCCAAAATCTCGAAGATTTGTGAGGAGAATGCCAAAAGAAGAAGACCAAGAGTTTCTAACTGCTCGAGCTGTTTGGTCTTAGTGTTCATTTAAGTTCACCCTTTCTCTGATGGTCTTCTCCCTGCTTGTTCCTCATCCTCATTAGACCCACTTATCTCCTTCAATCTCTTCCTTCTTCCCCTCTCTTTGAAATGTGGCGGTCAAACGCGTATTCCCATTTTTCTTTTTCGAATATTCATCTATTTGGCTTGCAGCCATCAAATCCAAGCTGATAATAACCAACCCCTTTCTCGATTAAAGGGGAGAGGGACTTTCACGACGTCTAGACTTGTGGAGATCCTCGAATATCGAGCATTTTCTTTTCCCTGATTGTGAGTCTTTCATTTTCTTGCTTGTTTCCTAAATCTCGAAGATTTGTGAAGAGAATGCCAAAAAGAGAAGACCAAGAGTTTCTAACTGCTCGAGCTGTTTGGTCTTAGTGTTCATTTAAGTTCACCCTTTCTCTGATGGTCTTCTCCCTGCTTCTTCCCCATCCTCATTAGACCCACTTATCTCCTTCAATCTCTTCCTTCTTCCCCTCTCTTTGAAATGTGGCGGTCAAACGCGTATTCCCATTTTTTCCTTCGAATATTCATCTATTTGGCTTGCAGTCATCAAATCCAAGCTAATAATAACCAACCCCTTTCTCGATTAAAGGGGTTAGAGACTTTAACGACGTTTAGACTTGTGGAGATCCTCGAATATCGCCTGATTGTGAGTACTTTCATTTTCTTGCAGTTTCCAAAATCTCGAAGATTTGTGAGGAGAATACCAAAAGGAAAAGACCGACCAAGAGTTTCTAACTGCTCGAGCTGTTTGGTCTTCGTGTTCATTTAAGTTCACTCTTTCTCTGATGGTCTTCTCCCTGCTTCTTCCTCATCCTCATTAGACCCACTCATCTGCTTCTATCTCTTCCTACTTCCTCTCTCTTTCAAACGTGATGGTCATATGATTATTCCCATTTGTTTTGCTTTGAGTATTCATCTGTTTGGCTTGGAGTCATCAAATCCATGCTGCTAATAATAACCAAATCCCCTTCGCGACAGAAGGGGAGAGGGGCTTCAACCACGTCCAGAGACGTAGAGGTCCTCGTATATCGAGCATTTTTTTTTCGTTGTGGATCTTTTTGCTTCCTTCCAAAGTCAAGAGCAGCATTTCTCTTCTCCTTTTTTGGTAATTCCGTTGGAGCATGCGTTTTCTTCTTCTTCTTCTTTTTCTCGGACCTCTTCATGGATTTTAGCGCAGTTTCAGGTTCACTTTTGGTGTTAATTATCTGCACTGCTCTGATTATGATTTCTTCGCGATTGGGCGGGGAGGGGGGGGGATGATGAGACTTCACTTCACTTCACTTCGCAATTTAGAAATGCAACATTGTTCTTTTTAATATTCTTCTTATGTTTATGGTCCGTTATTCCGATGATGTCGACTTTCCATTTCTTTGGTGATCCTCCTACTGGTCGATTTCTTTGGTGTTCTTCCTGCTGGCCTTATACCCGGGGTGGTTTTCCATCCCTTGCTAATTGGGCGAGACCATTTCTTCCCATTCTGTAATTTCTTAATGTTCCTCTTGTTTTCCTTACGGCCTGGTATTTCGATGTCGTCGATCGCCAATTTCTTTGGCAGCCTTCCTGCTGATCCTTTTCCTGGTGATTTTCCATGTCTTGCCAACTGGACCACACGATCTCTTCCCATTCTTTTACACGCGTTGGTTCCATTTTTTAATATTACCTTTTCCTTCTTTGCTTCTTCTATTAGAATACGGCCTATTAAACCGATGACGCCGACTACCAACTATCTTCCCGGTTCTTTGCTGATCGTTTTGCTGGTTTTCTATCCTTTTCCAATTAGGCTAATCAGTCTCTTCCTATTCTATTCGCATTGGTTTCATTTTTTAAATTCCTTTTCTTCTTTTTCTCGCGTTGGCTCCAATTTTTAATACTCCTTTTCTTTGTATGCTTCTATTAGGATAAGGCGTGGTAAAGCGATGACGTCCACTTCTTCCAACTATCCTCTCGGTTCCTAGGCGGTCGTTCTGCTAGCTTTCCATCCTTTTTCAATTAGGCTAATCTATGTCTTCCTGCGCCATTCACATGTTGTTTTCATTTTTTAATATTCCTTTTCTTCCCATGCTTTTATTAGGCCTTACACAGATGCTGTGCGACTCTCAGCTATCCTCCTACTTCTTTGGTGGTCGTTCTGTTAGCTTTCCATCCCTTTTCAATTAGGCTAATCTATGTCTTCCTGCGCCATTCATATGTTGTTTTCATTTTTTAATATTCCTTTTCTTCCCATGCTTTTATTAGGCCTTACACAGATGCTGTGCGACTCTCAGCTATCCTCCTACTTCTTTGGTGGTCGTTCTGCTGGCTTTCCATCCTTTTCCATGTAGGTTAATCTATCTCTTCCTATTCTCTTCACATGCTGGTTTCATTTTTTAATATTCTTCTTCATGAAGCCTGGTATTCTGATGACGTTGACGGTCATCTAACTTTCCATGTATTTCTTTGGCGGTCGCTCTGCTTATCTTCTTCCCGGAGTCTTTTCTTCCTTTTCCAATTGGGCTAATCTACCTCATCTTCCTATTCTATCCACGTGTTGGTTTCATTTTTTAAATTCCTCTTCTTCTTCTTCTTATGGCTTGGTACTTTGATGACATGACCTCCTCCAGCTTTCCTTCCATTTTGTTTTTGGTGGTGTTTCTGCTGGCCTTTCTTCTTGGTGGTTTTCCATGCCTTGCCAACTTAACGACTCGATCCATTTCCATTTTTTTTTTGCACACGTTGGTTACATTTTTCTTCTTCTTAGACTTCTATTGGGATACGGCCTGCGATTTGAATGACGTCGAAAACCAGTTATCCTTCGATTTCTCTGGATGTTCATCCTTCTTCATTCCTGCTGGGGCTGTTCTTCCTATTCCATTCACATTTTGGTTTCGTTTATTAATTTCTGCGGATCTCCGAAAACATTTTATTTAAGTCTTCTTCGGGCCAGTACGTGCGGTTCTTTTGCTTTTCAGTGGAAACGATGACGTCGTTGGCCTTTGGAACGCGAAGTCTCTGCTGGCGTTAGACTTCTTGATCTCATCCTTTTTTTTTCGTTGATTGAAAATTATGTGGTATGCCTAGGTCTTTGGGCCATCCACATTTTTTTCTGAAGAAAACCTGCTCTCTTTTACTCCGGCACTTTTTCTATGTACAACTTTTGGGTGTACTGTCACCCTGTTCTCTTCTCGATGGTTTCCTAAGGTCTTCTTTATCCTTTGGACTTCCCAGGTGTTTTTTTTTAATTTTAAAGAAAATCCACTCGCTTGCACTTTTTGGGACTTCTGGGTGTACTGCCCTGTCTTGTTCTTTGTGTCTCTCTCTCTCTCTGTTTTAATCGGCGCCCCCCCCCCCCCCCATTATGATTTATAGAAGGAAGGACGACATTCCGGACAGTTTTAATTCAGTTTTGGTGTACCTTAAATTAAAAAAAAAAAAAAAAACGAAAGCGTTTCCGTATTTTTCTCTTCTTTTCTGCGTCAACGTAAGTAATTATTATATAATTTAATTTTCCGACGGGGGCCTCAAGTTTTATTTTCGCGGCCATAAAATTTAATGCCGTGTCACTTTATACACACCGCCGCCGCACCCCCACGAACGTACAAAAGATGATTAATGAGTATCGCCCGGATTTTCTCCACAATAAAAAAAAAAAAAAACAATACACCACCGACCAAAATGGCCAAAATGTACGTTGCCGTTCACCCCCCCCGACGAAATATTTTTGCCTCGCCGCCGACGACAGCGAACAGCGGCGGGCACCTTTCGCCGATCATTTATAATTTAAACCGCCCTTACATATTTTTATTTTTGTTTTTAATTCAAACAACATAGTCGATTAGCTCAGCGCAAACACCACCTACCTTGTGTCTTTAAAAGCTACTGCCACCCACTAATAAACCACCACCCACAACAGGGCATTAGTACTCTAAATTGTAACGCTCTGCAGAAAAAATAAATAAATAAATAAATAAAAAAAATAAAATAGCAGGGTTGGTAGGATTTGTTTCGCTATTATGATCGATCGAAATCACTGTCGGAATTTTTATTTTATTTTATTTTTTTTTTGAATCCATTCGTATTTTTATTTTTGTAGTGTAAATAGATTTTAGAGCTTGCAGTTTCACTTATGTATTGTCAAGACTGAGCAAAATCCAATGAGTATTATTACATCACCAGACCACGTCTCGAACAGCGTACCCGAGATTATTTTTGCCATCGCCTGCAATGCACACGGTTACACAATAACACCACGTGAAACTGATCTTGGAATATGAAATTACAAGACTGCCGCAAGAACGTAACGAACAAGAACACGCCAGGCATTTTTGTTTTTTTTTGAATGCAAAACAAAAAAAAAATTCGATCACCGGCGCATCCACCATCTCATTCTGCAACAATTAATTTAATTAGTTAAAAGGGGATTACCAAGGCGTTGCAGTTAATTATTATCAGAACTACTCGACGTTCACGTAAATTTAACGAGCTTCTAAAAATCTCTCTGGCTTTACCGCAGCAAAAAAAAAAAATCATAATTGCAAATTGACCGACCGCCACGACAAAAATGTAATTGCAGGTGATTTTGCGCAAGCAGAAGGTAATTTAATCGCTCTTGTAGCTTTACACCGTCCTATATTTTGCGCAACAGCTACGAATAATCTGAAAGGCAGTAGCAACGATTAATTTTCTTTTTCCATTCGAACGATTATTATTATTATTCATGCTATTATTATTCATGCCAGTCCTGACCATTATCATTGATCGTATCAAATCTAAGCCCGTGCCTTCGGTTCTTAGAAGAATCAAGGCGATCAAAGATTCGGTAGAATTTTTCATTCCTTTGATTACCACAGAATTCGAGAAAAAGTAGCTGACGCGCACTGTCAGCAAAACGGAAACTCTCGCGTTGTATACTTTTTTTTCCTTCTAGTTTTGACAATTCATTGAAACTATCTTTGTGCTGTTAGTTTTGAAATGACTCTGTAAACCAACCCTGCTAATTCTCGTGATATGATTGGCTGTGCAGGATCCGGGGCAATGAAAGACAGCGACAAACTCAAGTTGATGCTCTTGGCTTGGAACTACCACAATCAGGCTCAAGGTAAAGACACACACGTTTTAATTGGCTTCAGCGCCGCCACCTCACCACCCCCCCACCCCCCGCCCACACCACCACCACCAACTCTCATTTTTCACCACGACACGAAACCAATCACTCACCACCAAAATAGATCGATCATCATTTTCATCAACAACATTTTCTCAAGTTCAAGTTTGTTTTTGCATTATTCGTTTTAACCTCTTTAATTAGTCGGTTCGCTTCTGACGAGTGAGAGAAAAAGAGAGAGAGAAAGAGAACTTGATGGTTTTACACCCGTGCTAGCCTACCTTTAATTACAGTTTCGCATGACCGCGAATATTACAGCCGCGATTAATAATAATATTCAAGCTTCTCTTCTTTAGGCCTGACGTTAAAAAAAAAGACGCTTGTTTTGATTATCTTCAAAATTCCATTAATTTATTTAGACCGACCCGACGGTAATTGACGCACAAATTTACTCCAAAAATACAACTACAGAAAACTGTACCTAATTAAAATTTTTTGGCAACGCGGCGCGGCGCGGCGGTGTAAAACCTGGGGCCGTATTCTCGAATCGAGCGAGCGAGCGAGCGACAAGAGTCGTACGCGAAAGTGACGTCAAAATGACGCAATTCTCGAACGATCTGCGCGGTTCTGTGCAGGAGTCTACGTCATTTCGACGTCATTTTCGATTCGAGAATACGAGGTATGAGATCACCCGAGCGTCATCGCACCGTCAGCATTCGTTTGAGATTCCGATGGCTCGCTCGGGATGATCGCATAAAGTTCAAGCTTTGCAATCAATGAACTGTTGCCACGTTCAGGGAGCAATTAAACGAAAAAAAAAACATCTGTTTCTGCGTTAGGCAACAGGAATGGAAACAGCGACGCCCCCGACCTATCGACAGTACCTGGAAGCGAAGAGATGGCAGGCTTATGGGCGCAGTATCACTCAGCATTAGGTTTAGCCAAAGGAAAAGCAACACCGCCAGTACCTAGAGACCAGTCTGTAAGTATCTGATTACCCTAATTCTTGTTTTGGGACCGTCCGTTTAACAAAAGTTTAAGGCGAGGCTTTTTTGGGGCGCAAACAGTTATGGTTCTGACCTATCTTTCCATGGAATGGAACCAAACCTGTAGGATAGTATAAAACGAGCTAAGGGATGAGGTGCCTCAAGGTTTCGTTCCATTTTTTTAAGAAAAATTTAGGGCAAGGCTTTCTGGGACACAGGCAGTTAAGGTTTTGACATAGAACATGAGCTATTTTTTCCATGGAATGCCACTAAACCTGTAGGGTAGTATAAACTGAGCTAAGGGATGAGGTACCACAAGGTTTGGTTCCATTTCTTTAAGAAAAATTGAATGAAAGACATTTTGAACCACAGGCAGTTATGATTTGGTTCTATCTTTCCATGGAATGGAACCAAACCTGTAGTAAAGTATAAAACGAGCTAAGGGATGAGGTACCACAAGGTCTCGTCCCATTTTTTAAAGAAAAATTTAGGGCAAGGCTTTCTGGGACACAGGCAGTTAAGGTTTTGACATGGAACACGAGCTATTTTTCCATGGAATGGAACCAAACCTGTAGGGTAGTATGAAACGAGCTAAGAGATGAGGTACCACAAGGTTTGGTTCCATTTCTTTAAGAAAAATTGAAGGAAAGACATTTTGAACCACAGGCAGTTATGATTTGGTTCTATCTTTCCATGGAATGGAACCAAACCTGTAGTAAAGTATAAAACGAGCTAAGGGATGAGGTACCACAAGGTTTGGTCCCATTTTTTAAAGAAAAATTTAGGGCAAGGCTTTCTCGGACACAGGCAGTTAAGGTTTTGACATGGAACACGAGCTATTTTTCCATGGAATGGAACCAAACCTGTAGGGTAGTATGAAACGAGCTAAGAGATGAGGTATCACGAGGTTTGGTTCCATTTCTTTAAGAAAAATTGAATGAAAGACATTTTGAACCACAGGCAGTTATGATTTGGTTCTATCATTCCGTGGAACGGAATCAAACCTATGTGATAGTCTAAAACGACTCTAGGGATGAGGTACTACAAGGTTTCATTCTATTTCTTTAACAAAAATTGAGGGCAAGACTTTTTGGGCCGCGGGTAGTTATGATTTGGACCTGGGACGCGTTCTATCTTTCCGTGGAATGGAACCAAACCTCTGTGAGTAGTCTAAAACGACCTCAGGGCTCGGGATCAACAAGGTTTGGGTCCATTTCTTTAACAAAAAGTTAGGACAAGACTTTTTGGACCGCAGGCAGTTACGGTTTGGACATGGAACACGTTCCATCGTTCCGTGGAATGGAACGAAATCTATGTGGTAGTCTAAAACAACTCTGGGGATAAGGTACTGCAAGGTTTAGTTACATTCTTTGAGCTAAAATTGAGGGCAAGACTCTTTGGGCCGCAGGTAGTTATGGTTTTGATATGGAACACGTTCTATCTTTCCAAGGAATGGAACCAAACCTATGTAATAGTCTAAAATGACTCTGGGGATGAGGTACTGCAGGGTTTGGTTCCATTTCTTTAACAGAAAGTTAAGGCAAGACTTTTTGGACCGTAGGCAGTTACGGTTTGGACATGGAACGCGTTCTGTCTTCCCACGGAATTGAACTAAACTTATGTGGGTAGTCTAGAATGACGTCAGGGATAAGGTTCTACAAGGTTTGGTTCTATTTCTTTAACAAAAATTGCGGGCAAGACTCTTTGGGCCGCAGGCAGTTACAGTTTATACATTAATCACGTCCCAACTTCCCGGGGAATGGAACCACACCTATGTGGTAGTCTAAAACGACCTTAGGGATGAGGTAATACAAGGTTTAGTTCCATTTCTTTAAGAAGAATTGAGGGCAAGAGTTTTTGGGCCGCGGGCAATTATGATTTTGACATGGAACACGCTCTACGGAATGGAACCAAAACTATGTGATAGTCTAAAACGACTCTGGTGATGAGGTACTGCAGGGTTTGGTTCCATTTCTTTAACAGAAAGTTAAGGCAAGACTTTCTGGACCGCAGGCAGTTACGGTTTGAACATGGAACGCGTTCTGTCTTCCCACGGAATGGAACTAAACTTATGTGGGTAGTCTAGAATGACGTCAGGGATAAGGTTCTACAAGGTTTGGTTCTATTTCTTTAACAAAAATTGCGGACAAGACTCTTTGGGCCGCAGGCAGTTACAGTTTATACATTTAACACGTCCCATCTTTCCGTGGAATGGAACCACACCTATGTGGTAGTCTAAAACGACCTTAGGGATGAGGTACTACAAGGTTTAGTTACATTTCTTTAAGAAGAACTGAGGGAAGGACTCTTTGGGTCGCGGGCAGTTATGATTTTGACATGAAACACGCTCTGTCCTTCCGTGGAATGGAATCAAACCTATGTGATAGTCTAAAACGATTCTGGAGATGAGGTACTGCAAGGTTTGGTTCCATTTCTTTAACAAAAAGTTAGGGCAAGACTTTTTGGACCGCGGGCAGTTACGGTTTGGACATGGAACGAGTTCTATCTTTCCACAGAATGGAACTAAACTTATGCGGGTAGTCTAAAACGATCTTAGGGATAAGGTACAAGAAGGTTTGGTTCCAGTTCTTTAATACAAAATTAGGGCAAGGCTTTTTGAGCCGCAGGCAGTTAAGGTTTGGACATGGAATACGTTCTAACTTTCCATGGGATGGAACCAAGCTTAAATGGTGGTCAAAAGCGACCCTAGGGATAAGGTGCTACAAGTTTTGGTTCCATTTCTTCAACAAAAAGTTAGGGAAGACATTTTTAGGTCGCAGGCAGATAAGGTTTGGGCACGCACTATTTTTCCTCGGATAGTTTTCGTTGAATACGATCAAACCTATAATACAGGGTAGTCTAAAACGACCTTAGATATAAGGTCCATGTCATCCTGGTTTGTCCAAGCCCATACCATAAGCTTTGAAGGGGAACAGTCTTTTCCTTTTGGTTTTCCCCTTTTGTCAATTATATTTTCCAATTTGTCAAACGACTCGACATTCCCGAATTTGAAAAATTATTAATATAGAGAGAAAAGGGGACGACAAAAGTTGTAAGGCAGAAAGTAAATTCGATACTTGGAGGCGGTTTAAAGTGTGAATCTTTCTTCTGCTTCTTTGAAGAGCTCTCTCGTTATGGATAGCTGACGTAACGTACTTATCGCACATTAATGTAATTGAATTAGATTTAAACAGCCATAATCATGTGGTTTTTACGTTGAGGCAACCATAATATGACATAACACGAGAGCGGCGAATATTTGCTCGTCCCGGTGTGTACCTGCATGCAGCAGGATTGCGCACAGCTGCAAACCAGGAAGCAATCTAAATTCCTATCCCTAATCAGACTAATAAGGAGTTTTCAGAAATACAGATAATGCCAACGACGACGACGACGACGACGACGCAAAGACAACAAAACAGTTTTAGAGGTCATTCTCAGGCAGCGGCGATTTTATTGATACGCCTTTAAAAGGCGAACACAGCACAATGCAACCGACACGACACGACACGACGACATAATGGACGTGTCGAAGGGAATTTCTTTATTCATTTATTTATTTATTTTAAGCGCTGCTGGGAATTTTCAAGCTTATTGTGTAAGCGAAAAAAAAAAAAAAGAAAAAACAATAAACCTTGAATTTGAGTTGGCCGCGCGCTCGTATACTTGGAAAACGCGCTGATATAATTGAACACGATCGAATGAATATACTTTTACTTCGTGCAACATACTCAGCTTGATACTCAATCTTCCACAAAACTGAGAATGTACATGAATTATCTCGAACAATAAATAAATAATGGGATAAGAAAACAAGAACAACACATTGCCACGAGCTATCCAGAATCGCAGGGCAAGGATGTGTATAGTGTTCTTGCATGATGATGCGCTCACGCCTACGTCACCAAGACAAGTTTTGGTCAAGTACTCTTCAATTGGCAATCAATGTCCAGCCTGGACCAAAGCCACTTCCATATTCTTTTTTTTTACAAAAGTGAAAGTCTGTTCGGATGGAAGACTCTTGTTGAAGGCTTGAAGAAGCTGCCACCAGAAGATATATTTTTTCAAGTACGTCGATCTTGGCGCAGGATTATGACCTAAAAAATGAATCGAAACAAAATGGAAAGTTTCGTTCAGAAAACCCTAGCTAATCTACAATGCAGTTATTTTTTGGACGACCCCCGTACATACCACAATATTAAAAATTGGTCGACACGTACGCACTCAAGTGTTTCAGAATATTAACCGAAAGTGAGCCCAAGCAGCTGTTCCGCTCAGTTAACAGCACACATTTGAAAAAAGCGCAAATAGTTTCAACAAATGTATTCAGGAATTCCATAACCAAGAAGAAGGGAAGTCCGCCATTTACTTATATACGCAATGCATTTCGCCTTTAATTTTAATTTTGTTTTATAAGACACACCTTACAAACCAGTTCCTATTACCAACAAAAACAAAAATAAATAAACAAACAGACGAGCGCACTTACGTTGTACGTACTCTCACATACCTAAACGTACATACGAAGGTTGGAGGAGAAGAAGAAGAATCGTCCTGACGTAACAACAACCTCGGCGAAATGTTTACGTTTGTGAACGTAACCGCAGACGCGCGGCGATTAATTTCTCTTAATGTTTTTTTTTTCGCTTTGTTTGGTTGTTTGTTTTTGTGTGTGCGGCCACGAAAACAAAAGGAAAGAAAAAAAGCGGCGGATAATCTACGAATGGCGTAACTGTTAGAAGAAATTAATTAAAAATGCAAACTCAAGGCTATGACGAATCCCAATAATTACGCAAATACGCAGATGCATGCGGCACGGAAACCTGAAAGATGTCTCAGACTCGGTGATTCAAACTTGCACGGTGGTATTCAATACCAAAAAGAAAAAAAAAAACAATACTTAATTAATAAACGATGGCTGTGATGTTGTTTAGGAACTGCTTCCTGATTGATCCCCCCTAGCAGGTAGCTAGAGTAGGCAACCATACCTACACGTGCGTAACATGGACCACTGTGTAAAAAAAAAAATGAAATGGAAAGATTTAATTTTTTTTCTTTTCATGATTTGATTGGGCTGATTTATATGATTGAGCTGACGTCGCCGTCGTTGCCCTGTGACCGACGACGAATTTATTTAATTTGAATGAATAGGGCTTGCGAAATTATCAAATGGCATCATTTAAGTTGAGCATCGTAGTACTCTTTCTGTAACGCACACTTAATTACCAACTATGTACTAATACAAACAGAGAGTAGATTAAAGGAAACGCAATCCAGTTCCGTGAGTATTTATCTCGTGATTACCCTCAGCAGCAGCTTTCGAGAGGAGGCAATCCCCGCGTTTTACGTCAACGAATACGTAATTATGTTCTTCTTCGGGGAGGGAGGGCGCCGCCGCCGAGACAATGCAGGAAAAAGAGAAGAAAGAACGAATGCTTCCCTGTTGTGTAACGCCGGCGTTCCTTTCTGTTGCAGAGTCCAGTGAATGCTGAAACCGGTTCAGCACACGACGAAACGAGTTCAAGTGGCAACAAAGAAGATGAGGACGACGACGACGACGAAAGCGACGACAAAATCGACACGCAGACGCACGATCCAGAAAGGCTGAAGGCTTTCAACGTGAGTGGCTAAATTATCCCTCCCTCTGTTAACTACTGCACCCCCCAAAAAAAATAATAATAATAATCTGGGACAAGTCTGCACATGCGTTTATGAGTTTGAGTGCAGCTCAATTGCATGTATTCCAAATTAAAAAAAAAAAAAAAACATCCAAATCTCAATACTTGCTTCCAATAAGGATATAAGAGTAACATTTAAGAAAAGAAAGAAAAACTGGGCAAATAAGTGAGGGCTCGCCCCGTTTTCTTCCTCCCCCAAACCCCCTTGGAAATACAGACTTTTATTTCTAGATGTTTGTCAGATTATTTGTCGACGAAAACTTAGATAGGATGGTCCCCATAAGTAAACAGCCGAAGGAAAAAATCCAGGCAATCATCGATTCGTGCACGAGGCAGTTCCCGGAGTTCGCGGAGCGGGCGAGGAAGAGAATACGAACGTATCTGAAGTCGTGTAGGAGGAACAAGCGAGCGAGAGATCCGAATTCACCTTGGGACGCCGTAAGTAGTTTCTGAATTTATTTTTGCTGCGAAAATAACCTAACTCCGTTTGCGTAATAACTTTTGCATGCACGCCGGCAGCTGCGAGAACTCCAAAGCATCCACAAACACACACACACACGCGCGCGCGAGCACGAAGAAGTCGTCCTGTGCCGCCTCCTGCATAGTACGCGACTTGTATTTTCTTGAAATTCGAATTGGAATCTTTTTTTTTCCTCTTTGCCCGTTTGCAAACTAGGACGGGGACGTGGTGTACATATACTTTCGCTTTTTCTTCGCGCGAATAAACGGCGAACGAAATTAGTTTTGCTCGTATTTGATTTATTTTCTCATCAAATCGTTCGCAAACTTTTATTATAACGGCGCACCCTCAAAAGAAATCAAATGCCAGAAAGGTAATAAAATCAATAAAGTCATTCATTAACCATCTAGGTCTTACGTTCCACTTGTATGTTGGTTAACGCCTCGAGTATTTCGTTCCTGCCACTGGTTAATGATGTGTGTATATACACCTTCCACACTTCAAGCATTTCATCGTATGTTGGTTAACAATTCGTGTATTTTGCCCATGCCACTGGTTAACCATCTTCCACATTCCACGCAGTTCATTGTATTTTGGTTAACAGCTCAAGTGTTTCGTTCCTGCCACTGGTTAACCATGTACACTTCATTGTATCTTGGTTAGCAGTCCACTATTTCGCTCCTGCCAATCGTTAACCACGTACACTTCATTGTATCTTGCTTAACAGTCCACTATTTCGCTTCTGCCACTCGTTATCGATTACTTTGCCCGTGCCACTGATCAACTATCTTCTGCGTTGCACGCAGTTCACTGTATCGTCCAGGTTTTAGATCCAATTCGTTGTAAATTGGTTAACGTTTCAAGTATTTTGCCCATGCCACTGGTTAACCATCTTCCACATTGCACGTGCTTCTTTGTAACTTGGTTAACAGTCCACTATTTCGCTCCTGCCACTCGTTATCGATTATTTCGCCTGTGCCACTAATCAACCATTTTCCACAGTCTACGCAGTTCATTTTATCCTGGTTAACAGCTCAAGAATTTCGCTCCTACCACTGGTTAACCATGTACGCTTCATTGTGTCTTGGTTAACGGTTCACGTATTTCGCTCCTGTCACTAGTTAACGATTATTTCCAGCATGCCATCGTTTAACCATCTTCTACATTCCATGCAATTCGTCATATCTTGGTTAACAGTCAAGCATTTCGCTCCTGCCACTGGTTAACCATGTACGCTTTGTTGTAGCTTGGTTAACAGTTCAAGTATTTGACTCCTGCCACTATTAACGATTATTTCGCCCTTGACACTGGTCAATCATCTTCCACATTCCACGCAGTTCATTGTATCTTGGTTAACAGCTCAAGTATTTCGCTCCTGCCACTGGTTAACCATGTACGCTTTATTGTAGCTTGGTTAACAGTTCAAGTATTTAACTCCTGCCACTATTAACGATTATTTCGCCCTTGACACTGGTCAATCATCTTCCACATTCCACGCAGTTCATTGTATCTTGGTTAACAGCTCAAGTATTTCGCTCCTGCCACTGGTTAGCCATGTACGCTTTGTTGTAGCTTGGTTAACAGTTCAAGTATTTGACTCCTGCCACTATTAACGATTATTTCGCCCTTGACACTGGTCAATCATCTTCCACATTCCACGCAGTCCATTGTATCTTGGTTAACAGCTCAAGTATTTCGCCCTTGCCACTGGTTAACCATGTACGCTTTGTTGTAGCTTGGTTGACAGTTCAAGTATTTGACTCCTGCCACTATTAACGACTATTTCGCCTTTGCCACTGGTCAATCATCTTCTATATTCTACGCAGTTCAATGTATCTTGGTTAACAGATCAAGCGTGTCGTTCCTGCCACTGGTTAACCATGTACGCTTCATTGTGTCTTGGTTAACAGTTCAAGTATTTCACTCCTGCCACTAGTTAGCGATTATTTCGCCCGTGCCACTGATCAACGTCTTCCACATTCCGCGCAGTTCATTGTATCTTGGTTAACAGCTCAAGCGTGTCGTTCCTGCCATTGGTTAACCATGTACGCTTCATTTTATCTTGGTTAACAGTCCACTATTTCGCTCCTGCCGCTCGTTTACGATTATATTGCCCTTGCCACTGGTCAATCATCTTCCACATTCTACGCAGTTCATTGTATCTTGGTTAACTGCTCAAGTATTTAGCTCCTGTCACAGGTTAACAAAGTACGCTTTGTTGTAGCTTGGTTAACAGTTCAAGTATTTGACTCCTGCCACTAGTTAACGATTATTTCGCCAGTGCCAACGATCAACCATCTTCCACATTCCACGCAGTTCATTGTATCTTGGCTAACAGCTCGAGCATTTCGCTCCTGCCACTGGTTAACCATGTACACTTCAATGTATCTTGGTTAACAGTTCAAATTTACCTTCCACATTTCATTGTACGTCGATTAACAATTCCAAGTATGGCGCTCGTGCCACTGGTTAAGTATCTAAGCTTTTTTACATGCAATTCGTTGTAAATTGGTTAAAGTTTCGAGTATTTCGCCCATGCCACTGGTTAACGATTATTTTGCTCTTGCCACTGGTTAATCATCTTCCACATTCTACGCAGTTCATTGTATCTTGGTTAACAGCTCAAGTATTTAACTCCTGCCACTGGTTAACAATGTATGCTTTGTTGTAGCCTGGTTAACAGTTCAAGTATTTGAGTCCTGCCACTAGTTAACGATTATTTCGCCAGTGCCAACGATCAACCATCTTCCACATTCCACGCAGTTCATTGTATCTTGGTTAACAGCTCGAGCATTTCACTCCTGCCACTGGTTAACCATTGTATCTTGGTTAGCAGTTCAAATTTACCTTCCACATTTCATTGTACGTCGACTAACAATTCCAAGCATGGCGCTCGTGCCACTGGTTAAGTATCTAAGCTTTTTTACATGCAATTCGTTGTAAATTGGTTAAAGTTTCCGGTATTTCGCCCATGCCACTGGTTAGCGATCTTCCACGTTTCATGCCTTTGATTATACGTTGATTAACAGCTCAAGTATTTCGTTTATAACCATCCAGACTTCATCTTGCACGTGTGACGCAATCATTTGCGTACTTCTTGGAAACTCGCACTCTGCTGTTCTGCCCGTAATCGGAACGAAAAGATTTGGCTTAAATTATTATTATTTTTTTCTTCTAGACACGTCCAACACCAGCTCATCTCACCTCAGTCCAGGCCGAACAAATTCTGGCAACGGCTTGCGAGAACGAGAGCCACAATGCGAAGAGGATGCGTTTGGGATTGGAGCCTGTCAGTCAGCCGATGCCTTTACCTCCCGGTTCAGCGGTACGTTAAAAAAAAAAAAGAAAAGTTACAGCCACGAAAACATTTTGATAATCTTAACCTGGAGCGCAGCTTTGTTTTTAAATTCTCTCCCGCCCTCCGCCCCCCGCCCCTCAGACTCTTTGAGCGTCAGTTTATTATTATTAAAGTCGTGGAAAGAACGGCGAAGACAAGATGACGGAAACGGAAAAAGAGGCACATAAATATTAAGCATGAGAAAATTCCGCGAGCGGCTCGTTCACCTGCTTCGAATACTAAAAGTGGCGTTGTTGCATCCCATCGTCCGTATTATGCAGTTTTAAAAGCGAAATGTAATAACACTTATTTGTCAGGCCGAGCACGCAACGAAATCGTCGGGGCGTAGACTGAAACTACTGTACATCCAGCGGTTCTGGTTGGGAAAATTAGAGAAAACAAAGAAGTGCTGGTTGTTGAAAATATTTTGATAAAAAAAAAATTCCAAGCTCCTTCTCCATTAATCATCTCTTCAAGTCTTGACCAATACAAGCAATTAAAGTCAAGTTTTCAAAAAAAGTGTACATATAAGCATTTTCGAAAAAGAGTACATATAAGCGTTTTGTTTAAAAAAAAAAAAAAGATGTTCTCAAGCTAGGATGCGTTTTAGATCGAATCAATTTCGAAGCGTCGCCGCCTGCTAAACGATGTTTTGTCCGATTTTGTTCGATTCGATTGAAAAATGATGTCTTATTTGCTTTTCTCACAGCCGACAGATACGACGGCGCCGATAAGCAGGGGCCTAGATTTCACAGGAACAACTCCGATAAAAATAGAGGCAGATGCAGTGTCTGGCGTGTTTCCTTCCTCCACGACCCCATCCAGTACGCCTAATTCCGTTACGAAAGGATTATCGCTGACTCCGGACATAAAGCCCAACTTGAGGTAAGTTCAGTTTCCAGTGGCTTTCAGTAATTCAAACCATTTTACACTTTACGGATGTAAAGTAAATGTATTCGAAGTGTTTCGAATTGGAAAACGTTTGAGGACCTCTCGCTATCATATATGCATCAGCGAGATTCGAACTCGAGTCCTCCGGTTGCCAGCGAAGGTGAATGAAATAAACTCGGCGTTTGTTAAACAAAAAACTCCATAAAAATTAATTAATTAAAATTAATTCCCGGTTTGCCCATGCAGAAAACGTCTCGGTGCGATTTCTATTCAGAGCGTGCAACCGAACTGATTCTTATTTTTCTTTTTTTTCTTTTCGTATGCAACAACCCAATTAATTAAATCGCGATAATGCAGTTAATAACAGGCGTTGCATTGGTGCTAATCAGATTGTTAAACGCAAGCATTAGTTGATTTGTATTTATTTATTTATTTATTGTTGTTGTTTCTTTAGGGAAGAGAAGAAGCTAGCCTCAATTGGTGCGTTGCAAATTTAAAAAAAAAACTCAAGGCGCACAGTGAACAACAGATGTTACGGAACGAAAATCTGTTAATAATTCGGAAGTATCAAGGCCCTAGTAATTATTGCGACGAATGTATTTTCGGTTTGTCAAACTCTGATGATGATGATGTCTTATGAGGCCCTTAAATATTACGTAACACAACGATGAAGGCCGCCTTAAATTTTAAACTCGACCGTTTTATTTGCGTTAATTAAATCGGCGCGAAAAAAATTAAATTCCACGGCCCGAGGGCAAAAGGTAATTTCTTTCGCTGGCGAGGCTAATTTTTTTTCTTTCTTTTTTTTTTCTTTCGCTTCAACGCCACAAGGAAAGCATGATGTCTACTTTTTCCCTCCTCCGAATGCCCCAAGTAATCGCGTACGTCGCCTACGCGCGGATTTGAATCTGCCTACGCACTTATTGAACCAGATGAACATGCCTGACATTTTTATCTGCGTGCTTACCACGAGCTAAGAACGAACACAATGATCTGATATGATGAATGAATTTATTATAAATGATTGGCTTTTCTTTTTGTTTTTTGTTTTTTTTTTGTTTTGGATTCCTTGTCCTTCAAACTGGATGTTTTTAATTTAAGTCGGAGGAACAACAATCAAAAAAGCAATTTCTCATTAAAAAAAAAACATCGATATGCATTGTTTCATACACACAATTTGTAAAACAATTCTCACTTGGAGATTTGAGAGTTTCTCATAGATATTCGTGTTTATTTTGTTTGCAATGTCTTCGTTTGATCAAACGATATGAGAATTACGAATTAATTATAATAGAAATAGGGGTCTGGGACAATTCGCCGTCGCCGATTCGCCATTGCCAATTCACCGTCGTTGATTCGCCGTAGATACAATTCGGCGTCAGCAAACTCGCCGTAAACACAATTCGGCGTCAGCAAACTCGCCGTCGGTAAATTCGCCGTCAGCGATCAAAGTTTGTAATGCAGATACATATCCAAATAATAATCTATGAGAATTATTTGTAAATAAAATAAAAAAGCTTGACATATTTAATGAATAATAAAATAATTCGTCGTTAATTAAATGTGATAAGAAACAGATAAACTATTTTGTTCTTTCTTCCAGGAAGCAAGCACTTCTTATTCCGCGGAGTGTTTGCCAAATCCCTGCATTTTTTTTTAAACATCTTCGGCCTCTGTATTCATTTTATTATATAAATCAAAATCATGACACATCAAAAGTTTTTAATTCGTGAAAGCTCGTTATTTAAAATTATAAAAAAAAAATAATTGGGGATTCCTTTTTACAGCGTTGAAGAAATTTGAATGAAATGGTCACGCTTAATAAAATTGAATCGACGAGTGCAAAATCGTGTTCAGTCCAAATTTACCGCGTTGAGAAAACTACAAATAACTTTCTCTAGGTTTTTATTTCAAGTATTTGTAGGCTTCAGGAGGCTTCAGATATCCTCATCTGAAAGAATTTTAATCCAACAAAATAAAAAGTTATTTGTTGTTTTCTCAGCGCAGTAAATTTGGACTGAACACAATTATGCACTCGTCGATTCAATTGTTTTGGTATTGCCTTTGCACTCGTCCCTCAAAGAGAATACTTCGAGTCTCGTTTTTTTTTTCTCTTATGTTAATTTCATTTTTTCTTTTCTTTTTTTTGTTTTAACGAATGTTTTGCATTTTATTCACGATTCGCTTGTTTTATTTTCTCAATTTGTTTCCTGGCGGTTTTTTGTTTTTGATTTGCAAGTTTTCGGCCGAAGAATCGTCACTAATTTGTATCCTCTGTTCATTCGTCTTTTGTTTTCCGTATTTATCTTCGTTTTTAATCGAATTATTGGTTTTTCGCATTTTATTGATTCGATTTTGCAGTTCTCTTTTGTTTCCTGTTTTCTCTTATGTTCTTTTTATTTTTTCTTTTCCTTTTCTTGTTTTAACGAATGTTTTGCATTTTATTTGCGATTCGCTTGTTTTATTTTGTCCGTTTGTTTCCTGGCGGTTTTTTGTTTGTTTTTGATTTGCAAAAGTTTTCGGCCGAAGAATCGTCGTTTCTTCATCACTAATTTTGTTTCCTCTGTTCATTCGTCTTTTGTTTTCCGTTTTTATCTTCTTTCTTAATCGAATTATTGGTTTTCCGCATTTTATTATTGATTCCATTTTGCAGTTCTCTTTTGTTTCCTGTTTTCTCTCTTGTTCATTTCATTTTTTCTTTTCTTTTTTTTGTTTTAATGCATGTTTTGCATTTTATTCGCGATTCGCTTGTTTTATTTTGTCCATTTGTTTCCTGACGGTTTTTTTTTTGTTTTTGATTTGCAAAAGTTTTCGGCCGAAGAATCGTCGTTTCGTCATCACTAATTCGTTTCCTCTGTTCATTCGTCTTTTGTTTTTCGTATTTACTTTCTTTTTCAATCAAATTATTGGTTTTCTGCATTTTATTATTTATTCCATTTTGCAGTTCTCTTTTGTTTCCTGTCTTCTCTTATGTTCATTTCATTTTTCCTTTTCTTCTTTTTGTTTCAATGAATGTTTTGCATTTTATTCGCGATTCGCTTGTTTTATTTTAGCCATTTGTTTCCTGACGATTTTTTTTTTGTTTTTCGGCCGAAGAATCGTCGTTTCTTCATCACTAATTCGTTTCCTCTGTTCATTCGTCTTTTGTTTTCCGTATTTATCTTCTTTTTTAATCGAATTATTGGTTTTCCGCATTTTATCGATTCCATTTTGCAGTTCTCTTTTGTTTCCTGTTTTCTCTCTTGTTCATTTCATTTTTTCTTTTCTTTTTTACGAATGTTTTGCATTTTATTCGCGATTCGCTTGTTTTATTTTGTCCATTTGTTTCCTGACGGTTTTTTTTTTGTTTTGCTCTGTTCATTTGTCTCTTGTTTTTCGTATTTATCTTCTTTTTAATCGAAATATTGTTTTTCCACATTTTATTATTGATTCAATTTTACAGTTCTCTTTTGTTTCCTATGAGTTTGTTTTTATTTGTAAAACATTTACGTCGATTTTCATTGGTCGTCCTTCTTAGGCCCGGTTTTTCAATCACAGGTTTATTTCCGTGGTAACAAACACGAAGATAATTGTTTCCATGGCAATAAACTGAAGGTTAAACTTAACTTGCGATTGAAAAACCTGCACCTTAGTATCTCCTGTTTTTTTTTTTTTTAATTGATTTTATACTAAATGTATTTTTCTTTTATTTATTTTTATCTCTAATTTATTTTTCACATTTTGTTTGTTGACGATTTTTTGCAATTGCCTTTTGTTTTCTACTAGCTTTCCTCGTCGGAAGATTCACTTGTTTTTGGTTCATCCGAGATCTAAGTAGCAGATCTTCTTTTGTTTTTTGTTTTTTCTGTTCTTCATGCTTTTGCACCACCTACGTTCTGTTTTTCTTGTTCAAGTTGATTTTTATTTAACGCTCGATGTGCTCTTTTGTTTTACGCACCGTATTTCGTCGTTCATTTTATTATTTTTTTTTTTGTAATTTGTTAATCGTATTATTGACTTGACTAAAGTGGTAAACAATTAAAAATTAAAAAAAAAACATGAAGAATTTTTAACGGTCGAGAAAAAGTAGAATAAAAATTCCGTAAACGTAACAGTAACGGTAATTTGAAATTTACAAAAAAAAGACCACACAAAAGAAAGAAAATCGCAACACAAAAGCAACAAAAACAAAAGACGACTGCAACGGTTTGCGGAGTGCAGAAAGTCTTTTTTTTTTCTGTTCAAAAATATATGACAAAATGACAAAAGAAATAAAAAGAAAAAAGAAGAATATTCGCTTTCGTCTTTTGGAAAAATGTAAACGGAATGGAAATTGAAAAACGAAAAATTGGATAATTCCAGCGACAAAAGAAGAGAACGAAAAACAAATGACGATCGTAGATTTTACGACAAACAAAAAAAAAAAATGAAAAGGTAAAGAAACAATTTCAGAAAATATAGACATAAATATATGACAAAATTCAAATTCAAATTTAAAATGACAAACGAAAATAAAAAGAAAAAAGAAAAATATTTTCGTCTCTTGGAAAAATGTAAACGGAATGGAAATTAAAAAAAAAAAAAATTGGATAACTCCGGCGAGAAAAGAAGAGAAAGAAAAACAAATGACGATCGTACATTTTACGACAAACAGACAAAAGAAATGAAAACGAAAAGAAACAATTTCCGAAGATGTAGACATAAATATATAACAAAATGACAAACGAAATAAAAAGGAAAAAGAAGAATATTTTCGTCTTTTGGTAAAATGTAAACGGAATGGAAATTGAAAAAAAGTGAAAAATGGATAACTCCAGCGAGAAAAGAGGAGAAAGAAAAACAAATGACGATCGTACATTTTACGTCAAACAGAAATTATATAATAGTTTAATTTATGAAAAGTGATAAACAATTGAATATTGAAAATTTAAAAAAAACATGACGAATATTTAACGGTCGAGAAAAAATAAAATAAAAATTCCCATCCTAACAGTAACGGTAATTTGAAATTTACGAAAAAAAAGACCACACAAAAGAAAGAAAATCACAATCACAAAAATCACACAAAAGCAACAAAAACAAAAGACGACTGCAACGGTTTGCGGAAGGTTTTTTTTTCTGTTCAAAAATATATGACAAAATGACCAACGAAATAAAAAGAAAAAAGAAGGATATTTTCGCCTTTTGGAAAAATGTAAACTGGAATGGAAATTGAAAGAAAAAAGAAGAAAATTGGATAACTCCAGCGAGAAAAGAAGAGAGAGAAAAACAAATAACGATCGCACATTTTACGACAAACGAAAAAAAAAGAAATGAAAAAGTAAAGAAACAGATTTGAGAAAATATGGAGAATAAGCGAAAATTGATTGATAATTCAAAACTGCCGGGGGGAGGGGGGGAGGAGATTCTCGATAATCGATAAAAAAACTTCGGCGAGAAAAGAAGAGAAAGAAAAACAAATGACGATCGTATATTTTACGACAAACAAAAAAAATGAAAACGTAAAGAAACAATTTCCGAAGATATAGACATAAATATATGATAAAATGACAAACGAAATTATCGTATTATTGACTTGACTAGTTTGTTTTTATTTTCTATGAATTTCTATCTTTACTCTCGGTCGCAGGCGCATTTGAACGGTACTAATTTAGAAAAAGGAAAATTACAGGAAACTGTAATGGTCTGCTAAGTTTTTATAAAATCCGGCGATCCTGGCGGCCAGGGGTTGGTACTACTTAAAAGCAAAGAAGTTAGTTTGGTTGTTGGGTTGGATTGTCCCGCCTTAATTAAAATCTGGTCACTTTACGTAAGGCAACGTTAATTTCAAGCAAGATGAAGAAAGAACCTATGCAAAATGTCGGTTAGTTAGGCAACCAAACTTACACATTTGAAACGTCCGCATAAAATTACACGGCGCAATTGAACCATAACCCCAAAAACCTATCTCTTATTAAAGCGCGCATCAGAAAGCAAAGTTTTCAACCAAAACAGATGAAGCGGAACTGTCTCTCCTCGTTGTTCTTCCGCGAGAAAAATGTACAGTGGGCGTCAAGTAAAACTTCCCACCATTTTGACACATTGTTTTTATTATCATCACCTGCGAATAATTTCTTGTATTTTGAAAATGTAAAAGTAAAAAAAAAATTTTTTTTTTAATTAATGTATAGTCGATTCATAAATGACTCTGTGTTTAAAGATACAGAATGTTGCGAGATTGCGACCTACGATTACGGACAATTTAAAAATGAAAATGTCTGTGTAAATTCAAACGTCGGCCTTCGACTGAAAACGCGCTCGCGTTTCTGGAATTTAATAAAAACCGACCGCGTATAGAAATAATACGAAATGCAACGCCCATTTTTCCAACGAGCAAACAAACAAAAAAACAAAAAAGAAAAGACAGAAATGACGTTTCCGTTTTAAAAATCGTACATAATATACTGCATATTGCGGGCCCCATTAAATCGCCTACTAACAGTTATTAATGTTTACATAGTTTTAATTTCTAATTAAAGCGTGCACCGCAAGTAATTGACTTTTCCGTTTATTTCTATATATATATTTTTTTCACTCTCTCTCTCTCTTGCAGCGTTTCAAGTACAGGTTTGGTGTCCACACCGATGAATGGGATTGGCATCTCAAGTACAGCAGGTTCAGCACCGACCGCCATGTACAGACCGAATTTTTCGCAGGCGTTCCAACGTGCCGGGCCCTACCCCCTTTTCCCGGGGCAGGCGCCCTTCGCCCCCGCCGGTGGAGGCCTGCTCACAAACGGTAAATATTTCTCATGATTGCGCGCGCCTCTGTGAAACACAAACGCGGAAAATGAGACAGAAAGAAAGAAAGAGAGACGCGTTGTTTTCGCCTGACGTAATCTAACCTTGTCCGTTTTTAATCATGATTTTAAGAATGTGCGAAACAAACACGTGCCAAATGCTCATTTTTTTTCTCTCTCTCTGTGTGTGTGTATAGGCTGTAATTACACAGCGTTTTTTTTTTTTTTTTTAATGAAAGAGTCAGTGCTCACGTGATTAAAGAACATTTGAACTTTGTGCGAGCGATGCGATCGCAGCGTTGTAAAGCCGAAACATTTCACATAAATTTCATTCCATTGAAATATTTCGTGGCGTTCGAAAATAATTTCATGAAACTTATTTCAAATTTGCCGCGCGGAAAGCGTCTGCGCATGATTTGAATTTGGTTATAAACATAAGCTGCCGGCTACACGTATTTACAGCTGAATTCCAGAAAAAAACGGGAAATATAAAAAAAAATATGCATGATTTTGGTCGCACTTTCTTGCACTGAGTGCACACGGAGTGTATCTCCATCTCGGTTCAGCTTTATGTAATAAAACGAGATAGAGATACACTCGGTGCACACCGAGCCAGCGATTAGTATCTTCATAGTGTGAAAATGATTTATTAGCAGAGATCGGAATCACATATTTTTGACGTCATTGGGCGGCGCTTATCATGCTGCAGCTCTTCAGGCAGCAACGTTGCCAACCGTATGATGATTTTAGTTGGTAATATGAACGATTTCTTCTTCAGAACAGTGTGTATGCTTCGGGTGGATTTTGAATTTCGAAAACGTAGAAGAAATTTCTCTTCCTTTTCCGTTTAGCCGTGCGCGATGAAACTCGAAAAGTGCCGATTTAAAAATTCTCTCAAGATCGTAATTAACAGCCAAACATTCAAAATGAAATTGACGGATTAAGAAAAGGAAAAAGATGGTAATTAATAGCCAAATGTTCAAAAGAAATTGACGGATTAAGAAAAGGAAAAAGGAAAGAGATGGTAATTAATAGGAAGCATTCAAAAAGAAACTGACGGATTAAGAAAAGGAAAAAAGGAAACGGGAGACAATCGAAACAGTTTGCAAGAAAAAAGATGCAAGAAAAATTACAAATCACAAGGAAAAAGCGAAAAGCTTTTTGATAATCGAGAAACACAATCAAACTCGGGAAAAAATAAAATCTCTAAAGAAATTATGTAATTGTTTAATTTATGAAAAGTGGCAAACAATAAAAAATTTTAAAAAAAACATGAAGAATTTTTAACGGTTGAGAAAAAGTAAAATAAAAATTCCCGACGTAACATTAACAGTAATTTGAAATTTACGAAAAAAAAAAGACCACACAAAAGAAAAAAAATCACAATAACAACACAAAAACAACAAAAACAAAAGACGACTGCAACGGTTTGCGAAGTGCAGAAAATCTTTTCTTTTTCTGTTCAAGAATATATGACAGAATGACGAAATAAAAAGAAAAAAGAAGAATATTTTCTTTCGTCTTTTGGAAAAATGTAAACGGAATGGAAATTGAAAAAAGTAAAAAATGGATAACTCCAGCGAGAAAAGAAGAGAAAGAAAAACAAACGACGATCGTACATTTTACAACAAACAGGAAAAAAAGAAACGAAAAAGAAAGAAAAACAAACGACGATCGTACATTTTACAACAAACAGGAAAAAAAGAAACGAAAAAGTCAAGAAACAATTCAGAAAATATAGACATAAATATATGACAAAATGACAAACGAAATAAAAAGGAAAAAGAAGAATATTTTCTTTCGCCTTTTGGAAAAATGTAAACGGAATGGAAATTGAAAAAAAAGAGAAATTGGATAACTCCAGCGAGAAAAGAAGAGAAAGAGAAACAAACGACGATCGTACATTTTACGACAAACAAAAAAAAAGAAATGAAAAAGTAGAAAAACAATTTCAGAAAATATAGACATAAATATATGACAAAATGACAAACGAAATAAAAAGGAAAAAGTAGAATATTTTCTTTCGCCTTTTGGAAAAATGTAAACGGAATGGAAATTGAAAAAAAAAGAAAATTGGATAACTCCAGCGAGAAAAGAAGAGAAAGAGAAACAAACGACGATCGTACATTTTACGTCAAACAGAAATTATATAATAGTTTAATTTATGAAAAGTGATAAACAATTGAAAATTGAAAATTTAAAAAAAAAATATGAAGAATTTTTAACGGTCGAGAAAAAGTAAAATGAAAATTCCGTAAACGTAACAGTAACGGTAATTTGAAATTTACAAAAAAAAGACCACACAAAAGAAAGAAAATCACAATCACAAAAAATCACACAAAAGCAACAAAAACAAAAAACGACTGCAACGGTTTGCGGAGTGCAAAAAGTTTTTTTTTTTTGTTCAAGAATATATGACAGAATGACAAACGAAATAAAAAGAAAAAAGAAGAATATTTTCGTTTTTTGGAAAAATGTAAATGGAATGGAAATTGAAAACTCAGGCGAGAAAAGAAGAGAAAGAAAAACAAATGACGATCGTACATTTTACGACAAACAAAAAAAAGCAAATGAAAATGTAAAGAAACAGATTTCAGAAAATATAGACATAAATATATGACAAAATGACAAACGATATAAAAAGGAAAAAGAAGAATATTTTCTTTCGCCTTTTGGAAGAATGTAAACGGAATGGAAATTGAAAAAACGTAAAAAATGGATAAGTCCAGCGAGAAAAGAAGAGAGAGAAAAACAAATGACGATCGGACATTTTACGACAAACAAAAAAAAAGAAATGAAAAAGTAAAGAAACAATTTCAGAAAATATAGACATAAATATATGACAAAATGACAAACGAAATAAAAAAGAAAAAGAAGAACATTTTCGTCTTTTGGAAAAATGTAAACGGAATGGAAATTGGATAACTCCAGCGAGAAAGAAGAGAAAGAAAAACAAACGACGATCGTACATTTTACGACAACAAACAAAAAGAAATGAAAAAGTGAAGAAACAATTTCAGAAAATATAGACATAAATGTATGACAAAATGACAAATTAAATAAAAAGAAAAAAGAAGAATATTTTCTTTCATCTTTTGGAAAAATTAAACGCAATGGAAATTGAAAAAAAAAATGGATAACTCCAGCGAGAAAAGAAGAGAAGGAAGAACAAACGACGATCGTACATTTTACGACAAACAAAAAAAATAAATGAAAAAGACATAAATGTATGACAAGATGACAAACGAAATAAAAAGGAAAAGGAAGAATATTTTCTTTCATCTTTTGGAAGAATTAAACGCAATGGAAATTGAAAAAAAAAAAAAGAAAATTGGATAACTCCAGCGAGAAAAGAAGAGAGAGAAAAACAAATGACGATCGTACATTTTACGACAAACAAAAAAAAGCAAATGAAAATGTAAAGAAACAGATTTCAAAAAATGTAGACATAAATGTATGACGAAATAAAAAGGAAAAAGAAAAATATTTTCTTTCGTCTTTTGGAAAAATAGAAAAATATAAAAAAAGAGAAAAAAAAAACAAATGACGATCGTACATTTTACGACAAACAAACAAAAGAAATGAAAAAGTAAAGAAACAGATTTCAGAAAATATGAAGAATAAGCGACAATTGATTGATAATTCAAAACTGCCGGGGGCGTGAGGGGGGTTGTTCTCTCGATAATCGATAAAAAAAGATCGCATTATGCAAAAAAACAATAAATAAGTTGGAAAAAAAAACAAAACGCTGTTTTTAATTATGCTTGATAATATGATTTTTAACGACAAACAATATTTTCTTTCGTCTTTTGGAAAAATAGAAAAATATAAAAGAAGAGAAAAAAAACAAATGACGATCGTACATTTTACGACAAACAAAAAAAAAAAAAGAAATGAAAAAGTAAAGAAACAGATTGCAGAAAATATGAAGAATAAGCGACAATTGATTGATAATTCAAAACTGCCAGGGGCGTGAGGGGGGTTATTTTCTGGATAATCGATAAAAAAAGATCGCATTATGCAAAAAACAATAAATAAGTTGGAAAAAAAACAAAACATCGAATTTGAAACTTGATGAGTTGGCAGTACCGTGCCGCCCAATTATGCCCCCTCCCTCACGAATTATTCCGGAAAGGATTACGCAGCAAAAACGTATTAAAAATAATTTTCTATGCGAACCCAAACTCCTATCGATGATGTCAAAATATGTGATTCCGATCTGTATTTATTATAAACAGGTTGGAATTATTTGACGACCGTGAATGAATATTTACACTCGGAAAATTTTTCTTTCTCCTTTTTTTTTTGGGATTCGAAGAGTTGAGGATTCCCCCCGATCTATTCTTCGATTTTTTTTCTCACTCTTGCACGCACTAAAACACGTTCGTTCTCGTTCACATTCTTGCGTCTCACCGTGCATGGAGCATGAAAGTTGAAATGCAGAATGTCAATTTAGAAATTTTAAAAACAAAAAAAAAAAAAATTTCATTGAAGGTGAGAGAGACATTCATGAAATACTTCAACAAAAAAATATGTTTCATGAAATTTTTACATCACTGTGCAATCGCTGCCGCTAACATTTAAAAGGCGAAATGCCGCTACAAGTACACCGCCTTCCAAAAGTATTGGGCTGTGGTCTTAAAAATTAAAAAAAAAAATATTGCACTTGCACGATCTCGACCTAGACACAACTTTTATTAGCAGCTCGAATGAATAACGTGAGAAAGAAGTTATCCCTGCCTTAGCTTGGGTTAATGCCCGATTTCTTCACCTCCTGTTAAATTTATCTGCCAGGTATTATCTTTAGAAACCATTGTATCGATAACAGTTTCCGAGAACCTTAGAAACCATTGTATCGATAATAGTTTCCGAGGATACTACCTGGCAGATAAATTTATCCGTAGGCGAAGAAATCGGGCCTTAAACGGACGCGATTTATTAAGATGAATCTAAAACATAACCTACAAATTCAGTATAACAACGAATTTACGAGTCTTAGCAATCGCTTGGCCGACTTCTGTAAGAATCAAGAATACACTGACTAAAAACTAAAAAAAAAAATGTTTTTGGACTGTTTGGTATGTTTATTCACCGTTTTTTTTTTTTCTTTGAAAATAACGAGAAACTCACGTACGGAACTTGCAAATTGCATTCCTGTCGAGAGATTTTATTTGATTAATTTAAAAATCTTTGGTTTTCAGGTCCTGCTGATCTGAGCATGAAACAGAAACCCCTCCTCAACCACAAGCTGAACACCGGAGAAATGGCAGCAGTGCGACAGCTGATAACCGGCTATCGCGAGTCCGCAGCTTTCTTACTGAGATCCGCAGACGAACTCGAACAATTATTAATACAACAACAATAAGTTATTATCATTATGATTATTGAAACGTGAACGAGGAGCAACCACTGAATTGATCAGTCAGCCTCCATTGAATAATGCCATTGCCATACCCCCCACCACCACCACGTTGGTTAGACAATTTGAAGAAGCGCGTTTGTTTTTTTTTGTTTTCGTTTTCGTTTTCTTTTTAATTTAATTTAATTTTAAATCAAGCACTGATTGTGAGTAAATTTATTATCACCTATCGTCGACGGCACACGAAATGAACTGAATTCAACGAGCGTGCGCTGGTTTGTTTGTATGTGTATTTTAATAAGAAAAATATATGTATTTTACGCAGCAGCAACGTATTTATGTTCGTTCGTTCGTCTTCAAACAAAACAACCGGCCTGTATGTGGCTGGGCGGCGGAGGCGGCGCTCGCGTTCACCACAAAGCGGTCTTTACTGCCCGCCGCGTTGCATTACAGAGAGCGATTGCATCGACCCGTTGTTTAACGCCGTGCTACGGCCGACAGGTGTCGCGCTTGCGCTTGCGCGCGCACGCGGCGAGGGACTAACGCCCCATTTAATTGTAAATAGGCTTCATCACTCTGTCTTTAGGCTTTAAATATTATATTATATATTTATATATTGTAAAGAAAAAAAATTGTGTATCTTTCTTCGTGTGTATAAACAAGCAAACAAGCAAACAAACAAACAAACAAAAAAAGAACAAACAAACAAAGAAAGAGTAAGAGAGATTCCTAACTAAATGTTTTATTTATATTATTACTTCTATGTAGAATTTACGATGAAATATACAGGGGGCGTACTGAAGAGAAAAAAAGCGAGCCCGCAATATTATTATTGGTGTACCAAAGAGGGTTGTATAGATTAATAATTGAGTAAACAAAAAAAAAAAAAAATTCGCCGATCTTATACGCGGTTCCTTCCTCAGTAAGTAGTTCGAGCGCGCCCCCCCTCCCCTCAACAGGGCGGGGGGCCACGTGTATGTTAATTAAATTCATTGTATTTAAACGCGAACAAAAAAAAAAAACTATGTGCATAGATGATTAATGATCACACACACGATTATTCTTATTTTTTTGTTTTCTGTAAACAGTATACCTGTACTTGTAGTGTGTTTTCTTTTTTTCTTTTTTTTTTTTGAATTCAATATATAGAGAGAGAGCGCGCGACACTATTTTCTATATAGTTTGCAAACTTTAGGACCTTCTTGAGAAAATATTTCTGTGATTGTTACTAAGTGTTAGATTATATTATGTAATAATAACGATAAGAAATAAGAATAATAATAATAAATTCAGGAAGTGAAAACTACAAATTTTTGTAATCTATGTATCTGTATATGTATATTTCAACATTCCAATATATTTCTCAGTGTATATAACAATTAAATTGTATTTTCATCTGATTACACTGCCAGAGAGTTTTTTGTGTATTTAATAAATTACATCTATGTCTTTAGTTTTTTTAATTTATTTTATTTTATTTTTTTAATTATTGAGTTCAGACGTGATAATTAAGGTAAGTATTGCATTATACATATTTTTAATTTGACTGAAATATTTTCATATAAAATTATACCGGGTGTTTATGAAAGACTGACACAAGCATCATCACGAGCCGAGCTTTCGCGAAAAGAGAGACCCCATCGTGATTAACAATTCAATTGAACAAATCAATTTTAACATTAACTAGTAATAATTAATGGTTTGGAAGTTGCATAAAATTTTTGGAGGACACAATTATTTTTTTAATGTTGGGTTACAGGTTTTAATTTACTACAAATACATAAAAAAAGTGAACAATCATCAAAAGAATATGAAAATAATTCCATGAAAAACTGAATCTGTCTTTATTTAATAACGCTAGGGATTTTCTAGGCGAGGAAAACCACAAACGGGAAAATACGTCCGCGCAAAATGAATCCTCGAAGTTCGCATATTCTACTGAGTGTTTGAAATTCCAGACGTGACTATTTAATAGTGCTTAGAATGTCCCCAACTTCCCCGAATTCTCAATGTATATTAATTAAACACGTACTTGCAATCTGAATTCAAATAGTTTTTTATTTGGCGTTTCATTTTCATTCCATTAATAATTCTTCTTAGGGAAGCCCCGAATGCTTTTTGATACTAGAGCAAGCCGCTCAAAGAATGGGTCTGCAAGTAAACGAAGACGAAACGAAACTGACGTCGTCGTGGACTACCAAAATTTTCTTCAACAAGCAACGAAAAATAAAAGTGCGACAAACGATAAAAGGAGATAAGTATAGTTCTGAAGAGGTGGATGATCATTCTTCTTAGGGAAGCCCCGAATGCTTTTTGATACTAGAGGAAGCCGCTCAAAGAATGGGTCTGCAAGTAAAACGAAGACGAAACGAAACTGACGTCGTCGTGGACTTCCAAAATATTCAACAAGCAACGAAAAATAAAAGTGCGACGAACGACGATAAAAGGAAAAAAAGTATAGTTCTGAAGAGATAAATGATCATTCTTCTTAGGAAAGTCCAGAATACTTTTTGATACTGGAGGAAGACGCTCAAAGAATGGGTCTGCAAGTAAAACGAAGACGAAACGAAACTGACGTCGTCGTGGACTTCCAAAATTTTCTTCAACAAAAAAACGAAAAATAAAAGTGCGACGAACGATAAAAGGAAATAAGTATAGTTCTGAAGAGGTAGATGATCATTCTTCTTGGGGAAGTCCAGAATGCTTTTTGATATTGGAGCAAGCCGCTCATAGAATGGGTCTGCAAGTAAAACGAAGACGAAACGAAACTGACGTCGTCGTGGACTTCCAAAATTTTCTTCGACAAGCAACGAAAAATAAAAGTGCGACGAACGATAAAAGGAGATAAGTATAGTTCTGAAGAGGTAGATGATCATTCTTCTTGGGGAAGTCCAGAATGCTTTTTGATATTGGAGCAAGCCGCTCATAGAATGGGTCTGCAAGTAAAACGAAGACGAAACGAAACTGACGTCGTCGTGGACTTCCAAAATTTTCTTCGACAAGCAACGAAAAATAAAAGTGCGACGAACGATAAAAGGAGATAAGTATAGTTCTGAAGAGGTAGATGATCATTCTTCTTGGGGAAGTCCAGAATGCTTTTTGATATTGGAGCAAGCCGCTCATAGAATGGGTCTGCAAGTAAAACGAAGACGAAACGAAACTGACGTCGTCGTGGACTTCCAAAATTTTCTTCAACAAAAAACGAAAAATAAAAGTGTGACGAACGATGACAGGAAATAAGTATAGTTCTGAAGAGGTAGATGATCATTCTTCTTAGGGAAGTCCAGAGTGCTTCTTGATACTGGAGGAAGCCACTCAAAGAATGGGTCTGCAAGTAAAACGAAGACGAAACGAAACTGACGTCGTCGTGGACTACCAAAATTTTCTTCAACAAAAAAACGAAAAATAAAAGTGCGACGAACGATAAAAGGAGATAAGTATAGTTCTGAAGAGGTGGATGATCATTCTTCTTAGGGAAGTCCAGAGTGCTTCTTGATACTGGAGGAAGCCGCTCAAAGAATGGGTCTGCAAGTAAAACGAAGACGAAACGAAACTGACGTCGTCGTGGACTTCCAAAATTTTCTTCAACAAAAAAACGAAAAATAAAAGTGCGACGAACGATAAAAGGAGATAAGTATAGTTCTGAAGAGGTGGATGATCATTCTTCTTAGGGAAGTCCAGAGTGCTTCTTGATACTGGAGGAAGCCGCTCAAAGAATGGGTCTGCAAGTAAAACGAAGACGAAACGAAACTGACGTCGTCGTGGACTTCCAAAATTTTCTTCAACAAAAAAACGAAAAATAAAAGTGCGACGAACGATAAAAGGAGATAAGTATAGTTCTGAAGAGGTGGATGATCATTCTTCTTAGGGAAGTCCAGAGTGCTTCTTGATACTGGAGGAAGCCGCTCAAAGAATGGGTCTGCAAGTAAAACGAAGACGAAACGAAACTGACGTCGTCGTGGACTTCCAAAATTTTCTTCAACAAAAAAACGAAAAATAAAAGTGCGACGAACGATAAAAGGAGATAAGTATAGTTCTGAAGAGGTGGATGATCATTCTTCTTAGGGAAGTCCAGAGTGCTTCTTGATACTGGAGGAAGCCGCTCAAAGAATGGGTCTGCAAGTAAACGAAGACGAAACGAAACTGACGTCGTCGTGGACTACCAAAATTTTCTTCAACAAAAAACGAAAAATAAAAGTGCGACGAACGATAAAAGGAGATAAGTATAGTTCTGAAGAGGTAGATGATCATTCTTCTTAGGGAAGCCCCGAATGATTTTTGATACTGTAGGAAGCCGCTCAAAGAATGGGTCTGCAAGTAAAACGAAGACGAAACGAAACTGACGTCGTCGTGGACTTCCAAAATATTCAACAAGCAACGAAAAATAAAAGTGCGACGAACGACGATAAAAGGAAAAAAAGTATAGTTCTGAAGAGATAAATGATCATTCTTCTTAGGAAAGTCCAGAATACTTTTTGATACTGGAGCAAGCCGCTCAAAGAATGGGTCTGCAAGTAAACGAAGACGAAACGAAACTGACGTCGTCGTGGACTTCCAAAATTTTCTTCAACAAGCAACGAAAAATAAAAGTGCGACGAACGATAAAAGGAGATAAGTATAGTTCTGAAGAGGTAGATGATCATTCTTCTTAGGGAAGCCCCGAATGATTTTTGATACTGTAGGAAGCCGCTCAAAGAATGGGTCTGCAAGTAAACGAAGACGAAACGAAACTGACGTCGTCGTGGACTACCAAAATTTTCTTCAACAAGCAACGAAAAATAAAAGTGCGACGAACGATAAAAGGAGATAAGTATAGTTCTGAAGAGGTAGATGATAATTCTGCATGCCCAGGGACAGAATTTGATAGAAGACCAAACCCCAACGAAATAGAAATACAGGAAAGATTAACGAAAGGCACGGTTTGAGGAAAATACTGCACGATAAGAACGTGACTCGACAACCAAAAGTCAAAATATACAAGGCGATTGATTATAAAACCCATAACAATATTTGAGAGCGAAGTTTGGACCTTTAGGTACAGCGAAACAAAACATTCTAGGACTATGGGGGCCGCAGATACTATACGACTGAAAAAAGGTCATCAGGAACGATGAGATAGAAGAACAAATAAAGAAATACAACAACTATACAATGAACCAAGCATTGTTGCAGTAGTAAAAGGGCAAAGATTAAAATTTTAACGGGGATGGACAACAACAAATCACCGAAGAAACCCACAGAAAGCAACTTGGGGAGGGGAGACAGAAGAAGAGAAAGACCGAAAGCCAAATGGAAGAAGAAAGAAATAATCAAGGATCTAGAAGAAATTATGGAAAGAGTAAACCCAGATCAGGAAAGCATGAAAAAACAAGCCACGGGCCTACTAGGCTTGAAGAGCTACAAAAAAAATAATAATAAATGATTCTTAAGAACACTATCATGTCCATTTCAAGCATCCAAAGAAAAAGAAAGCGTCCTTGAAAAAAAGCCTACTTAAGTTTATTGCTACTCAAGAACTTGAAAAGTCTACACGTATTTCACGTTGCATAAAAGATTCTCATCTCTTTCATAATCTCGTAATTTCCTCGGCGATTCCTTTTTACAAAACGCAATCACAAGTCAGGAGGTATGTTTATCTCGACTTATAGATTTAAAAAAAAGGCAGGTTCGCGTTATTCCAAGCGCGTGATACTTGACGGTTGCCGTTCCGAATGAAACACCCTGTATATTATTTTATTCGTTACGTACGCGCGATTTATACGAAAGCCAAATTTAAAATCAATCAAAGACATGTTTGTTAACTAGACTAAGATGCTTTCATAAACTGTTAGAAATCTAAAATCGAATCGACGAATGGTATTGCCTCGTTAATTTTTTATATTCTTAAACGCATGATTTGTATAAAAATTTTAAATAGTTGGCTGATTAAATATGGCAAACATAGTTAGAGTCGTTGTTTGTTTATTTATTTAAAATGAAAATGCGTCAAGCAAGTGGTAAGAAACGCGAAAGAAAGAAAGAAAGCGCAGGATAAGTGCGATCTTACAAATTACGTTCTGTTTGAATTTAATAAATAAAAAAAAATGTTGTTCTGCCTTTTTGGCGGAATTGTCGGCTGGAGGAGACATTTCTGCGAACATCCTGTACATGTTATGAATGCAATAGTATTTTTAAAAAGGATATTAAATAAGAAAGCGTGCACGAAGGTCAACAAAAATCTGTGCGAAAGCAAGTGAGAAAAGTTATAGTAACACACAGAAAAGATCAATACATTATAAGAAGATGCGTCTGTTAGATCTACAGTGTGTTTCTTAAGCGCGTGCAATTTAATAAAGCAATTGCAAATACGACGTAATTACCACCATTCTTTGTCTTACACAAAGACGACGACGAAGTTGTTAAGACAACATTAATTACACATTAATTACAAGCAAGATAAAGAACCTGTCGTTTGGTCATCTAGCACAACGTCAGTTAACGCTTAGTTAGGCAACCACACTTACACATTTAAAACATCCGCATAAAATTACATGGCGCAACTGAACCATAACCTCACACGTATCTGCGCCCATGTCTTATTAAAGTGGGCATCACAAACCTACTCTTTCATTAAAAAAAAACAAAAAAGAAAAAACGTTTTGGTAAGTATTTTTCGAAACAAATATTTTTATTTTCCCACTTTCCCGCTTATTTAAAGTTGATTATGCCACGACTATTTCTTAATTTAAGGCGTATGTCTTAAGCAATGCTTTTTTTTATATGTAGTAAAAGAATTCCATTCCAAGAAATAAAACAATGGCAACAATTAGGTGATTTGATTTCCCCTCCCCGTAGCATTTCGCGCCCAGCCCCCCCAAAAAATTCAGACACATAATTACCAAAATAAATTATAACGTACATGTGCATGTAATTTGTTTAGAAGCAAAAAAAAAAAAATTGGCACAATGCAACAGGCTGCTGCTGCAATCTTGTCGCTCTCATAACTTTCTACAGTGACAAGTCAGATGTTTATTCAGATAAATTAATAATAAATAGATGCCGATTTGTTGGGCAACGGTTTTATTTTCGCCAAAGTGGTCCGTTCGCATTTCTGTTGTACACGGTGAGAATAATTTTATTCGCATGTTCTAAAGCCCACACGCTTTTTAAAATTTTAAATTTACACGGGCCAGATACATTTCAGATTTGGCCTTCTTTAAATTGGGACGATAATGGCGATAATAATTAATGCAGCCTTGAATCTTGATGATATCGGCGACATTTTTGGATGAAGGTCACATATTTTTAATTTTTGTCTCGTTTCAAACTTATTTACTTAAACGAAAATCTCTACATTTCTTTTTTTTATCAGCTTCAGTTTATGTTACCTGCTCATTCAATTGTTTTTTTAAGTAAAGTATTAATAAACAAACGCGGTGAAATGTAGATTTCAAAATTTCCTTCCGAGTAAAATAAGTTTCGCTCAAGTAAGTCAGTCACGAGAACGATTTGAGTTGCCCACCTCATGGGTTAGTGGGTTTCTTACGCATTTATCGTTTAGGTATCCACTTTAAGGTATCTTAATGGTCACTTTATCGCAAGGGCTGAGTGACTTCTAATTGTATTACACTCCAAACCTCTCTGACTTGCAAAACAGGATCAAAGATTCAAAAGAAATAAATTTCACTCAATTAAGTCAGTCGTGAGAATGATTTGAGTTGCCCACCTCATGGGTTAGTGGGTTTCTCACGCGTCAGGAGTTCTTTATCGTTTAGGCATCCACTTTAACGTATCTTAATGGTCACTTTATCGCAAGGGCTGAGTGACTTCTAATTGTATTACACTCCAAACCTCATTGACTTGCAAAACAGGATCAAAGATTCCAAAGAAATAAGTTTCACTCAAATAAGTCAGTCGTGAGAATGATTTGAGTTGCCCACTTCATGGATTTGGTGGGTTTCTCCCGCGTCAGGAGTTCTTTATCCTTTAGGCATCCACTTTAACGTATCTTAATGGTCATTTTATCGCAAGGGCTGAGTAACTTTTAATTGTATTACACTCCAAACCTCACTGACTTGCAAAACAAGATCAAAGATTCCAAAGAAATAAGTTTCACTCAAATCAGTCAGTCGTGAGAATGATTTGAGTTGCCCACCTCATGGATTTGGTGGGTTTCTCCCGCGTCAGGAGTTCTTTATCCTTTAGGTATCCACTTTAAGGTATCTTAATGGTCACTTTATCGCAAGGCCTGAGTAACTTATAATTGAATTACACTCCAAACCTCACTGACTTGCAAAACAGGATCAAAGATTCCAAAGAAATAAGTTTCACTCAAATAAGTCAGTCGTGAGAATGATTTGAGTTGCCCACCTCATGGCTTAGTGGGGTTCTCACGCGTCAGGAGTTCTTTATCGTTTAGGCATCCACTTTAAGGTATCTTAATGGTCACTTTATCGCAAGGGCTGAGTAACTTCTAATTGTATTACACTCCAAACCTCACTGACTTGCAAAACAGGATCAAAGATTCCAAAGAAATAAGTTCCACTCAAATAAGTCAGTCGTGAGAATGATTTGAGTTGCCCACCTCATGGGTTAGTGGGTTTCTCGCGCGTCAGGAGTTCTTTACCGTTTAGGCATCCACTTTAAGGTATCTTAATGGTCACTTTATCGCAAGGGCTGAGTGACTTCTAATTGTATTACACTCCAAACCTCACTGACTTCCAAAACAGGATCAAAGATTCAAAAGAAATAAGTTTCACTCAAATGAGTCAGTCGTGAGAATGATTTGAGTTGCCCACCTCATGGGTCAGTGGGTTTCTCACGCGTCAGGAGTTCTTTATCGTTTAGGTATCAACTTAACGTATCTTAATGGTCACTTTATCGCAAGGGCTGAGTAACTTCTAATTGTATTACACTTCAAACCTCACTGACTTGCAAAACAGGATCAAAGATTCCACAGAAATAAGTTTCACTCAAATAAATCAGTCGTGAGAATGATTTGAGTTGCCCACTTCATGGATTTGGTGGGTTTCTCACGCGTCAGGAGTTCTTTATCGTTTAGACATCCACTTTAAGGTATCTTAATGGTCACTTTATCGCAAGGGCTGAGTAACTTCTAATTGTATTACACTCCAAACCTCACTGACTTGCAAAACAGGATCAAAGATTCCAAAGAAATAAGTTTCACTCAAATGAGTCAGTCATGAGAATGATTTGAGTTGCCCATCTCATGGCTTAGTGGGGTTCTCACGCGTCAGGAGTTCTTTATCGTTTAGGCATCCACTTTAAGGTATCTTAATGGTCACTTTATCGCAAGGGCTGAGTAACTTCTAATTGTATTACACTCCAAACCTCACTGACTTGCAAAACAGGATCAAAGATTCCAAAGAAATAAGTTTCACTCAAATGAGTCAGTCATGAGAATGATTTGAGTTGCCCATCTCATGGCTTAGTGGGGTTCTCACGCGTCAGGAGTTCTTTATCGTTTAGGCATCCACTTTAAGGTATCTTAATGGTCACTTTATCGCAAGGGCTGAGTAACTTCTAATTGTATTACACTCCAAACCTCACTGACTTGCAAAACAGGATCAAAGATTCCAAAGAAATAAGTTCCACTCAAATAAGTCAGTCGTGAGAATGATTTGAGTTGCCCACCTCATGGATTTGGTGGGTTTCTCGCGCGTCAGGAGTTCTTTATCGTTTAGGTATCCACTTTAAGGTATCTTAATGGTCACTTTATCGCAAGGGCTGAGTGACTTCTAATAGTATTACACTCCAGACCACACTGACTTGCAAAACAGGATCAAAGATTCCAAAGAAATAAGTTTCACTCAATTAAGTCAGTCGTGAGAATGATTTGAGTTGCCCACCTCATGGGTTAGTGGGTTTCTCACGCGTCAGGAGTTCTTTATCGTTTAGGTATCCACTTTAAGGTATCTTAATGGTCACTTTATCGCAAGGGCTGAGTAACTTCTAATTGTATTACACTCCAAACCTCACTGATTTGCAAAACAAGATCAAGGATTCAAAAGAAATAAGTTTCACTCAAATAAGTCAGTCGTGAGAATGATTTGAGTTGCCCACCTCATGGGTTAGTGGGTTTCTAACGCGTCAGGAGTTCTTTATCGTTTAGGCATCCACTTTAAGGTATCTTAATGGTCACTTTATCGCAAGGGCTGAGTAACTTTTAATTGTATTACACTCCGAACCTCACTGACTTGCAAAACAGGATCAAAGATTCAAAAGAAATAGTCCGTCGGTCAAGTCAAGCTATTGTGAAGGCAATTTATTTTAAAAATTGCGAAAAATACATCGGTTTCACTACTAACATCATTATACGAGTCGAATGAATTTGTTCTGAACTATTGAAACCATAAAAAATGATTATTTCCATGCGCAGAAGCGAAAGGAAGTTTTTTTCTCGTCCTCATCTCAAAAAATGAATTTCCGTCAGTGTCATAATGGAACCTTAATGATTTGTATCCGAAAAAAACAAATTGCGAATAAGAAACATTGCTGCTTTGCACCTTTGTTATCGTTTCGTTATGTTCGCCGAGATTCTCATGCCATGACCACCCAGCAGAAGTCACGTTTTCGCGTAATTTATTGACCAAATAACACAACAGAGCCGAAGATACAATGCGCTCCGGAAAAAAAATCGACATCTTACTTTTAAATAGGTACGAATTTACCTGTGCGATTTTTTTCTTTCGCTGCTTCTTCTTCTTCTTCTTCGGTTCTCGGAGCGTGATTGTATCTTCCGAAAGCCAATTTTTTCTTTTCTTACGGGGGCCTTTATTTGTTTTGCGGAGAGATCTGCAGATGTTACAGCAGAGACGGTTCCTCAAAAGGTTTCCGACTTAATAATAAATCGCCTTTTTTCGATCGGCCGGCGTTAGGTTTTATTGGCGTAACGTGCGTTACGAGTTTAATTTCGCGGATTAAACAGAAAAATTCGGGGAATTCCTTAAGCTACAAGGAGGATGGAGGAGGAGGGTATGATGTTCAAATCAAATCAACCCAAATTCAAGAAAATTAATAGAACCAAACATGTACATAATTTATTTTGGGGATTGCACACCAAACGAAGTGACCTTGCGAGCATACAATACAATCACTGGGATTTAATCGGTGAATCCCCGATTTCTGCCTCGCAACGCAACAAATTTAACGCTTCAAAACTTAGTTTTTCTTTTGCAAAATTTATCATTTAGATGACTGTGCTCTCTTCACAATAACATAAAAGAAGAAATCTTAATTGATTTGATTTGTGTAGATCTGATTTCATGAGAAATGTTGGAGCTGCCTGTACATTAGTCATTTGATTCAGAAATCGTATTCCTTATATTATTCCTAATAAAATATTTTCCATCGAGCAAAACGCTGCCTGGCCTGGTCGGAATAAAACGAACTATAGAAATTGAAATGCGCAACAATGTGCATGTTAATAATAATTTATTTATAAGTGAGCCCCATCAGAATCATAAAAACATAATTTTATTTATTTGCGGTTATTTATAACCAGTCATCGTCCTGCGGTCTTCGTTGCGCAGGATGAAACCTGGCCGGCGTGGAAGAGGACGGCGCAACGAAAATAAATTGAGTTCATTTTGAATTTTTACCGGAAAAAATGCGAACGTGTGCATCCCCGCTGCGCTCGAGAGTTCGAAACGTGACTGCGGATCGTTCGTACTTGAACCCGTCCTCTGCTTGCACGTGCGCCTCTGCCGCTCCTCGTCCGGGGGCCCTTTTGCCCAAGACAAACACACACACAGAGAGAGACAGAGAGGACGTACGGGAAAAACGTTGGACGCGAACGAACCAATTACCTTTAATATTAGCACGTGAAAAACTCTCTCGTACGTTCAGCGGCGCAGACATAAAAATAAATTGGAAACCCCATCGGTAACAACTCCTATATTCATTACCGCCTGTAATTTCTGGAAATCTACGGGCTATTTAAGGTATTACTTCGCGTGCTGGTAACCGCCATTTCTTCCGTTGAGGACGAACCACCAATGAATCAACACGTGTTGCTCGATGTTTTAATTAGCGTCCTACCATACGATCTCAATTCGTCCAATTACTTCTTCAAACAGCCTTGAAAGGCATTTTTTTTATTCACAGACTTTTAATACTGCCTCAGAACTTTTATTCTTAATGGTAAGCAGCAGCAGCAACAATCCAGTAGATGCAGTTTACGATCAAGGATGTAACGAAGACTTCAACGAGTTCCAGACTGGAAGCCCAAATGTGTTTATGAGCTTCTAGAATGTTCTCTTCCTCTTCTACTAAAATTTCTTGGCATTTCTGGTCCTGTCGCCTTCTAAAAGCTTCATCCGATGGCTTCCCCTTCAATATTTTACCCTGGGCCGTCTGTTTTCCAATCATTTAAGACTGTGCCCTTCAATCTTCTCCTGTCTTCTCTTACCTTCTTCTCTTCCTCTGGCTTTGCATGGCTCGGAGTCATGTACTTATAACAATCGCCTTTGGTCCACGCCGTTTGCTCTCTCCTCTTCCTCTTCTACTAAAATTTCTTGGTATTTCTGGTCCTGACGCCCTCTAAAAGCTTCATCCGATGGCTTCCCCTTCAATATTTTACCCCGGGCCGTCTGTTTTCCAATCATTTAAGACTGTACCCTGCAATCTTCTCCTGTCTTCTCTTACCTTCTTCTCTTCCTCTGGCTTTGCATGGCTCGGAGTCATGTACTTATAACAATCGCCTTTGGTCCACGCCGTTTGCTCTCTCCTCTTCCTCTTTTACTAAAGTTTCTTGGCATTTCTGGTCCTGACGCCTTCTAAAAGCTTCATCCGATGGCTTCCCCTTCAATATTTTACCCCGGGCCGTCTGTTTTCCAATCATTTAAGACTGTACCCTGCAATCTTTTCCTGTCTTCTCTTACCTTCTTATCTTCCTCTGGCTTTGCATGGCTCGGAGTCATGTACTTATAACAATCGCCTTTGGTCCACGCCGTTTGCTCTCTCCTCTTCCTCTTCTACTAAAATTTCTTGGCATTTCTGGTCCTGACGCCTTCTAAAAGCTTCATCCGATGGCTTCCCCTTCAATATTTTACCCCGGGCCGTCTGTTTTCCAATCATTTAAGACTGTGCCCTTCAATCTTCTCCTGTCTTCTCTTACCTTCTTCTCTTCCTCTGGCTTTGCGTAGCTCGGAGTCATGTACTTATAACAATCGCCTTTGGTCCACGCCGTTTGCTCTCTCCTCTTCCTCTTTTACTAAAGTTTCTTGGTATTTCTGGTCCTGACGCCTTCTAAAAGCTTCATCCGATGGCTTCCCCTTCAATATTTTACCCCGGGCCGTCTGTTTTCCAATCATTTAAGACTGTACCCTGCAATCTTCTCCTGTCTTCTCTTACCTTCTTCTCTTCCTCTGGCTTTGCATGGCTCGGAGTCATGTACTTATAACAATCGCCTTTAGTCCACGCCGTTTGCTCTCTCCTCTTCCTCTTCTACTAAAATTTCTTGGCATTTCTGGTCCTGACGCCTTCTAAAAGCTTCATCCGATGGCTTCCCCTTCAATATTTTACCCCGGGCCGTCTGTTTTCCAATCATTTAAGACTGTGCCCTTCAATCTTCTCCTGTCTTCTCTTACCTTCTTCTCTTCCTCTGGCTTTGCATGGCTCGGAGTCATGTACTTATAACAATCGCCTTTAGTCCACGCCGTTTGCTCTCTCCTCTTCCTCTTCTACTAAAATTTCTTGGCATTTCTGGTCCTGTCGCCTTCTAAAAGCTTCATCCGATGGCTTCCCCTTCAATATTTTACCCTTGGCCGTCTGTTTTCCAATCATTTAAGACTGTGCCCTTCAATCTTCTCCTGTCTTCTCTTACCTTCTTCTCTTCCTCTGGCTTTGCATGGCTCGGAGTCATGTACTTATAACAATCGCCTTTAGTCCACGCCGTTTGCTCTCTCCTCTTCCTCTTCTACTAAAATTTCTTGGCATTTCTGGTCCTGACGCCTTCTAAAAGCTTCATCCGATGGCTTCCCCTTCAATATTTTACCCCGGGCCGTCTGTTTTCCAATCATTTAAGACTGTGCCCTGCAATCTTTTCCTGTCTTCTCTTACCTTCTTCTCTTCCTCTGGCTTTGCATGGCTCGGAGTCATGTACTTATAACAATCGCCTTTAGTCCACGCCGTTTGCTCTCTCCTCTTCCTCTTCTACTAAAATTTCTTGGCATTTCTGGTCCTGACGCCTTCTAAAAGCTTCATCCGATGGCTTCCCCTTCAATATTTTACCCCGGGCCGTCTGTTTTCCAATCATTTAAGACTGTGCCCTGCAATCTTTTCCTGTCTTCTCTTACCTTCTTCTCTTCCTCTGGCTTTGCATGGCTCGGAGTCATGTACTTATAACAATCGCCTTTGGTCCACGCCGTTTGCTCTCTCCTCTTCCTCTTCTACTAAAATTTCTTGGCATTTCTGGTCCTGTCGCCTTCTAAAAGCTTCATCCGATGGCTTCCCCTTCAATATTTTACCCTTGGCCGTCTGTTTTCCAATCATTTAAGACTGTGCCCTTCAATCTTCTCCTGTCTTCTCTTACCTTCTTCTCTTCCTCTGGCTTTGCGTAGCTCGGAGTCATGTACTTATAACAATCGCCTTTGGTCCACGCCGTTTGCTCTCTCCTCTTCCTCTTTTACTAAAGTTTCTTGGCATTTCTGGTCCTGACGCCTTCTAAAAGCTTCATCCGATGGCTTCCCCTTCAATATTTTACCCCGGGCCGTCTGTTTTCCAATCATTTAAGACTGTACCCTGCAATCTTCTCCTGTCTTCTCTTACCTTCTTCTCTTCCTCTGGCTTTGCATGGCTCGGAGTCATGTACTTATAACAATCGCCTTTAGTCCACGCCGTTTGCTCTCTCCTCTTCCTCTTCTACTAAAATTTCTTGGCATTTCTGGTCCTGTCGCCTTCTAAAAGCTTCATCCGATGGCTTCCCCTTCAATATTTTACCCTTGGCCGTCTGTTTTCCAATCATTTAAGACTGTGCCCTTCAATCTTCTCCTGTCTTCTCTTACCTTCTTCTCTTCCTCTGGCTTTGCGTAGCTCGGAGTCATGTACTTATAACAATCGCCTTTGGTCCACGCCGTTTGCTCTCTCCTCTTCCTCTTTTACTAAAGTTTCTTGGCATTTCTGGTCCTGACGCCTTCTAAAAGCTTCATCCGATGGCTTCCCCTTCAATATTTTACCCCGGGCCGTCTGTTTTCCAATCATTTAAGACTGTACCCTGCAATCTTCTCCTGTCTTCTCTTACCTTCTTCTCTTCCTCTGGCTTTGCATGGCTCGGAGTCATGTACTTATAACAATCGCCTTTAGTCCACGCCGTTTGCTCTCTCCTCTTCCTCTTCTACTAAAATTTCTTGGCATTTCTGGTCCTGACGCCTTCTAAAAGCTTCATCCGATGGCTTCCCCTTCAATATTTTACCCCGGGCCGTCTGTTTTCCAATCATTTAAGACTGTGCCCTGCAATCTTTTCCTGTCTTCTCTTACCTTCTTCTCTTCCTCTGGCTTTGCATGGCTCGGAGTCATGTACTTATAACAATCGCCTTTAGTCCACGCCGTTTGCTCTCTCCTCTTCCTCTTCTACTAAAATTTCTTGGCATTTCTGGTCCTGACGCCTTCTAAAAGCTTCATCCGATGGCTTCCCCTTCAATATTTTACCCCGGGCCGTCTGTTTTCCAATCATTTAAGACTGTGCCCTGCAATCTTTTCCTGTCTTCTCTTACCTTCTTCTCTTCCTCTGGCTTTGCATGGCTCGGAGTCATGTACTTATAACAATCGCCTTTGGTCCACGCCGTTTGCTCTCTCCTCTTCCTCTTCTACTAAAATTTCTTGGCATTTCTGGTCCTGTCGCCTTCTAAAAGCTTCATCCGATGGCTTCCCCTTCAATATTTTACCCTTGGCCGTCTGTTTTCCAATCATTTAAGACTGTGCCCTTCAATCTTCTCCTGTCTTCTCTTACCTTCTTCTCTTCCTCTGGCTTTGCGTAGCTCGGAGTCATGTACTTATAACAATCGCCTTTGGTCCACGCCGTTTGCTCTCTCCTCTTCCTCTTTTACTAAAGTTTCTTGGCATTTCTGGTCCTGACGCCTTCTAAAAGCTTCATCCGATGGCTTCCCCTTCAATATTTTACCCCGGGCCGTCTGTTTTCCAATCATTTAAGACTGTACCCTGCAATCTTCTCCTGTCTTCTCTTACCTTCTTCTCTTCCTCTGGCTTTGCATGGCTCGGAGTCATGTACTTATAACAATCGCCTTTAGTCCACGCCGTTTGCTCTCTCCTCTTCCTCTTCTACTAAAATTTCTTGGCATTTCTGGTCCTGTCGCCTTCTAAAAGCTTCATCCGATGGCTTCCCCTTCAATATTTTACCCTTGGCCGTCTGTTTTCCAATCATTTAAGACTGTGCCCTTCAATCTTCTCCTGTCTTCTCTTACCTTCTTCTCTTCCTCTGGCTTTGCGTAGCTCGGAGTCATGTACTTATAACAATCGCCTTTGGTCCACGCCGTTTGCTCTCTCCTCTTCCTCTTTTACTAAAGTTTCTTGGCATTTCTGGTCCTGACGCCTTCTAAAAGCTTCATCCGATGGCTTCCCCTTCAATATTTTACCCCGGGCCGTCTGTTTTCCAATCATTTAAGACTGTACCCTGCAATCTTCTCCTGTCTTCTCTTACCTTCTTCTCTTCCTCTGGCTTTGCATGGCTCGGAGTCATGTACTTATAACAATCGCCTTTAGTCCACGCCGTTTGCTCTCTCCTCTTCCTCTTCTACTAAAATTTCTTGGCATTTCTGGTCCTGACGCCTTCTAAAAGCTTCATCCGATGGCTTCCCCTTCAATATTTTACCCTTGGCCGTCTGTTTTCCAATCATTTAAGACTGTGCCCTTCAATCTTCTCCTGTCTTCTCTTACCTTCTTCTCTTCCTCTGGCTTTGCATGGCTCGGAGTCATGTACTTATAACAATCGCCTTTGGTCCACGCCGTTTGCTCTCTCCTCTTCCTCTTTTACTAAAGTTTCTTGGCATTTCTGGTCCTGACGCCTTCTAAAAGCTTCATCCGATGGCTTCCCCTTCAATATTTTACCCCGGGCCGTCTGTTTTCCAATCATTTAAGACTGTACCCTGCAATCTTCTCCTGTCTTCTCTTACCTTCTTCTCTTCCTCTGGCTTTGCATGGCTCGGAGTCATGTACTTATAACAATCGCCTTTAGTCCACGCCGTTTGCTCTCTCCTCTTCCTCTTCTACTAAAATTTCTTGGCATTTCTGGTCCTGACGCCTTCTAAAAGCTTCATCCGATGGCTTCCCCTTCAATATTTTACCCTTGGCCGTCTGTTTTCCAATCATTTAAGACTGTGCCCTTCAATCTTCTCCTGTCTTCTCTTACCTTCTTCTCTTCCTCTGGCTTTGCGTAGCTCGGAGTCATGTACTTATAACAATCGCCTTTGGTCCACGCCGTTTGCTCTCTCCTCTTCCTCTTTTACTAAAGTTTCTTGGCATTTCTGGTCCTGACGCCTTCTAAAAGCTTCATCCGATGGCTTCCCCTTCAATATTTTACCCCGGGCCGTCTGTTTTCCAATCATTTAAGACTGTACCCTGCAATCTTCTCCTGTCTTCTCTTACCTTCTTCTCTTCCTCTGGCTTTGCATGGCTCGGAGTCATGTACTTATAACAATCGCCTTTAGTCCACGCCGTTTGCTCTCTCCTCTTCCTCTTCTACTAAAATTTCTTGGCATTTCTGGTCCTGTCGCCTTCTAAAAGCTTCATCCGATGGCTTCCCCTTCAATATTTTACCCTTGGCCGTCTGTTTTCCAATCATTTAAGACTGTGCCCTTCAATCTTCTCCTGTCTTCTCTTACCTTCTTCTCTTCCTCTGGCTTTGCATGGCTCGGAGTCATGTACTTATAACAATCGCCTTTGGTCCACGCCGTTTGCTCTCTCCTCTTCCTCTTTTACTAAAGTTTCTTGGCATTTCTGGTCCTGACGCCTTCTAAAAGCTTCATCCGATGGCTTCCCCTTCAATATTTTACCCCGGGCCGTCTGTTTTCCAATCATTTAAGACTGTACCCTGCAATCTTCTCCTGTCTTCTCTTACCTTCTTCTCTTCCTCTGGCTTTGCATGGCTCGGAGTCATGTACTTATAACAATCGCCTTTAGTCCACGCCGTTTGCTCTCTCCTCTTCCTCTTCTACTAAAATTTCTTGGCATTTCTGGTCCTGACGCCTTCTAAAAGCTTCATCCGATGGCTTCCCCTTCAATATTTTACCCTTGGCCGTCTGTTTTCCAATCATTTAAGACTGTGCCCTTCAATCTTCTCCTGTCTTCTCTTACCTTCTTCTCTTCCTCTGGCTTTGCATGGCTCGGAGTCATGTACTTATAACAATCGCCTTTGGTCCACGCCGTTTGCTCTCTCCTCTTCCTCTTCTAATAAAATTTCTTGGCATTTCTGGTCCTGACGCCTTCTAAAAGCTTCATCCGATGGCTTCCCCTTCAATATTTTACCCCGGGCCGTCTGTTTTCCAATCATTTAAGACTGTGCCCTGCAATCTTTTCCTGTCTTCTCTTACCTTCTTCTCTTCCTCTGGCTTTGCATGGCTCGGAGTCATGTACTTATAACAATCGCCTTTAGTCCACGCCGTTTGCTCTCTCCTCTTCCTCTTCTACTAAAATTTCTTGGCATTTCTGGTCCTGACGCCTTCTAAAAGCTTCATCCGATGGCTTCCCCTTCAATATTTTACCCCGGGCCGTCTGTTTTCCAATCATTTAAGACTGTACCCTGCAATCTTCTCCTGTCTTCTCTTACCTTCTTCTCTTCCTCTGGCTTTGCATGGCTCGGAGTCATGTACTTATAACAATCGCCTTTAGTCCACGCCGTTTGCTCTCTCCTCTTCCTCTTCTACTAAAATTTCTTGGCATTTCTGGTCCTGACGCCTTCTAAAAGCTTCATCCGATGGCTTCCCCTTCAATATTTTACCCCGGGCCGTCTGTTTTCCAATCATTTAAGACTGTGCCCTGCAATCTTTTCCTGTCTTCTCTTACCTTCTTCTCTTCCTCTGGCTTTGCATGGCTCGGAGTCATGTACTTATAACAATCGCCTTTAGTCCACGCCGTTTGCTCTCTCCTCTTCCTCTTCTACTAAAATTTCTTGGCATTTCTGGTCCTGACGCCTTCTAAAAGCTTCATCCGATGGCTTCCCCTTCAATATTTTACCCCGGGCCGTCTGTTTTCCAATCATTTAAGACTGTACCCTGCAATCTTCTCCTGTCTTCTCTTACCTTCTTCTCTTCCTCTGGCTTTGCATGGCTCGGAGTCATGTACTTATAACAATCGCCTTTAGTCCACGCCGTTTGCTCTCTCCTCTTCCTCTTCTACTAAAATTTCTTGGCATTTCTGGTCCTGACGCCTTCTAAAAGCTTCATCCGATGGCTTCCCCTTCAATATTTTACCCCGGGCCGTCTGTTTTCCAATCATTTAAGACTGTGCCCTTCAATCTTCTCCTGTCTTCTCTTACCTTCTTCTCTTCCTCTGGCTTTGCATGGCTCGGAGTCATGTACTTATAACAATCGCCTTTGGTCCACGCCGTTTGCTCTCTCCTCTTCCTCTTCTACTAAAATTTCTTGGCATTTCTGGTCCTGACGCCTTCTAAAAGCTTCATCCGATGGCTTCCCCTTCAATATTTTACCCCGGGCCGTCTGTTTTCCAATCATTTAAGACTGTGCCCTGCAATCTTTTCCTGTCTTCTCTTACCTTCTTATCTTCCTCTGGCTTTGCATGGCTCGGAGTCATGTACTTATAACAATCGCCTTTGGTCCACGCCGTTTGCTCTCTCCTCTTCCTCTTTTACTAAAGTTTCTTGGCATTTCTGGTCCTGACGCCTTCTAAAAGCTTCATCCGATGGCTTCCCCTTCAATATTTTACCCCGGGCCGTCTGTTTTCCAATCATTTAAGACTGTACCCTGCAATCTTCTCCTGTCTTCTCTTACCTTCTTCTCTTCCTCTGGCTTTGCATGGCTCGGAGTCATGTACTTATAACAATCGCCTTTAGTCCACGCCGTTTGCTCTCTCCTCTTCCTCTTCTACTAAAATTTCTTGGCATTTCTGGTCCTGACGCCTTCTAAAAGCTTCATCCGATGGCTTCCCCTTCAATATTTTACCCCGGGCCGTCTGTTTTCCAATCATTTAAGACTGTGCCCTTCAATCTTCTCCTGTCTTCTCTTACCTTCTTCTCTTCCTCTGGCTTTGCATGGCTCGGAGTCATGTACTTATAACAATCGCCTTTGGTCCACGCCGTTTGCTCTCTCCTCTTCCTCTTTTACTAAAGTTTCTTGGCATTTCTGGTCCTGACGCCTTCTAAAAGCTTCATCCGATGGCTTCCCCTTCAATATTTTACCCCGGGCCGTCTGTTTTCCAATCATTTAAGACTGTACCCTGCAATCTTCTCCTGTCTTCTCTTACCTTCTTCTCTTCCTCTGGCTTTGCATGGCTCGGAGTCATGTACTTATAACAATCGCCTTTAGTCCACGCCGTTTGCTCTCTCCTCTTCCTCTTCTACTAAAATTTCTTGGCATTTCTGGTCCTGACGCCTTCTAAAAGCTTCATCCGATGGCTTCCCCTTCAATATTTTACCCCGGGCCGTCTGTTTTCCAATCATTTAAGACTGTGCCCTTCAATCTTCTCCTGTCTTCTCTTACCTTCTTCTCTTCCTCTGGCTTTGCGTAGCTCGGAGTCATGTACTTATAACAATCGCCTTTGGTCCACGCCGTTTGCTCTCTCCTCTTCCTCTTTTACTAAAGTTTCTTGGCATTTCTGGTCCTGACGCCTTCTAAAAGCTTCATCCGATGGCTTCCCCTTCAATATTTTACCCCGGGCCGTCTGTTTTCCAATCATTTAAGACTGTACCCTGCAATCTTCTCCTGTCTTCTCTTACCTTCTTCTCTTCCTCTGGCTTTGCATGGCTCGGAGTCATGTACTTATAACAATCGCCTTTAGTCCACGCCGTTTGCTCTCTCCTCTTCCTCTTCTACTAAAATTTCTTGGCATTTCTGGTCCTGACGCCTTCTAAAAGCTTCATCCGATGGCTTCCCCTTCAATATTTTACCCCGGGCCGTCTGTTTTCCAATCATTTAAGACTGTGCCCTTCAATCTTCTCCTGTCTTCTCTTACCTTCTTCTCTTCCTCTGGCTTTGCATGGCTCGGAGTCATGTACTTATAACAATCGCCTTTGGTCCACGCCGTTTGCTCTCTCCTCTTCCTCTTCTACTAAAATTTCTTGGCATTTCTGGTCCTGACGCCTTCTAAAAGCTTCATCCGATGGCTTCCCCTTCAATATTTTACCCCGGGCCGTCTGTTTTCCAATCATTTAAGACTGTGCCCTGCAATCTTTTCCTGTCTTCTCTTACCTTCTTATCTTCCTCTGGCTTTGCATGGCTCGGAGTCATGTACTTATAACAATCGCCTTTGGTCCACGCCGTTTGCTCTCTCCTCTTCCTCTTCTACTAAAATTTCTTGGTATTTCTGGTCCTGACGCCTTCTAAAAGCTTCATCCGATGGCTTCCCCTTCAATATTTTACCCCGGGCCGTCTGTTTTCCAATCATTTAAGACTGTGCCCTGCAATCTTTTCCTGTCTTCTCTTACCTTCTTATCTTCCTCTGGCTTTGCATGGCTCGGAGTCATGTACTTATAACAATCGCCTTTGGTCCACGCCGTTTGCTCTCTCCTCTTCCTCTTCTACTAAAATTTCTTGGCATTTCTGGTCCTGACGCCTTCTGAAAGCTTCATCCGATGGCTTCCCCTTCAATATTTTACCCTGGGCCGTCTGTTTTCCAATCATTTAAGACTGTGCCCTTCAATCTTCTCCTGTCTTCTCTTACCTTCTTCTCTTCCTCTGGCTTTGCATGGCTCGGAGTCATGTACTTATAACAATCGCCTTTGGTCCACGCCGTTTGCTCTCTCCTCTTCCTCTTCTACTAAAATTTCTTGGCATTTCTGGTCCTGACGCCTTCTGAAAGCTTCTTCCGATGGCTTCCCCTTCAATATTTTACCCTGGGCCGTCTGTTTTCCAATCATTTAAGACTGTGCCCTTCAATCTTCTCCTGTCTTCTCTTACCTTCTTCTCTTCCTCTGGCTTTGCATGGCTCGGAGTCATGTACTTATAACAATCGCCTTTGGTCCACGCCGTTTGCTCTCTCCTCTTCCTCTTCTACTAAAATTTCTTGGCATTTCTGGTCCTGACGCCTTCTGAAAGCTTCTTCCGATGGCTTCCCCTTCAATATTTTACCCCGGGCCGTCTGTTTTCCAATCATTTAAGACTGTGCCCTGCAATCTTCTCCTGTCTTCTCTTACCGTCTTCTTTTCCTCTGGCTTTACATAGCTCGGAGTCACATACTCATAACAATCGCCTTTGGTACACGGAATTAAACTCATACCACAATAGCAAACGATAAATTATTCACACTGAATTTTATAATCCGTCTGTCGACTGTCATCAAATCATCGAATAGACTCAACGCACAATGACGACGCGACGACGCCGACGGTTCAAACTGGCAAAAGAAAAATTACGCAAGTCCATCAATCGCTCGAATCAAACAATGACTTTCTGCATTGAGCAGTCGATCAATTATCCTTCTTATCCAAGAGAGATAGAAAGAGAGTTATTGGTATTAAACGTATGTACGTACTGTCACAAATGAATTATGGCCTGTCGACGGAATGCCTTTCGACGTATGGCGAAATTCCCCACCAGCCAGGAAACAATTGTTATAGTTAACGTGCCCGTTAATTTGCTGCGCTCGCGATTTGAGTGTACCGTGTTAATTGTTGCCCTCGTTTTTTTTTTTTTTGTTCTGTCGATTGATCATGAACGAGCGATGGAAATTCCGAAGAGAAAAAATGCAACGCGTAGATTAATGAACGTCTAAAAAAAAACATTATTTCATTAGCAGGAGCAGACGTCGAAAGAAATTTCAAAGGCCTCACCCCTTTGCGCCGCAAAACGCATTCCTCTAATACTATTAGGTATGCACGTGTACCGCGTCTTCTTGCGTGCAGTTATTAACAAAAGTCCGGGGCTTAACAACAGCCAAGCCAAAGAAAAGAAGAAAACGTTTTCGAATTAATTAATTGCGTCTGCCAGGCAAGGAAAAATTGGACGATCTTCTTCGTGCCTTGCATCCCACGTTTCGCCAGTTACCAAGTTAACCCCCTCACTCCTTCAGTTACAGTTTTAAATTACTGCATTATTTATTTTATTGCTATTAGGGAAAAATATTTGCTACGCATCATTACAACAAAGAGTTTTTTTTTTATAAATGATGTGTGTATAACAGTGCAGGATTGTGCAGGCTTTACATAACGATTATCGAACTAAAACGCCAAAGAAAGTAATGCAGATTTATAATTGTTATTAAATAATCATGTATTAAAAAGGAAGTTTGACAAGACATTTTATTTTAGTCAAGACGGACAAGTGGACTAGTGTTTCCTCCACCATTTTTCTATTTTGGTTCTTCGATGAAAAACAAAAACAAGTTACTATTTCGCGCTTGAAATAATTTCCAACGACGATTTGGTGGTTATGTTTATAATTACATATTTAGTGAGCGTACAGAGTGTTTGTGTTATGTTTAAAATTTACGATGGCAATAAATAAAGGTAAGTCCAAACGTGCATCGGGTACATATTACCCTCATGGATGACGTAAATAAAAGTATTTATACGGGGTTTGGGGGAGGATCGCCCTTTGTTGTGTTACACCGTTACGAATGCGTTACATAACAGTAAGTCTTAAGCCTCGTACAAACCCGTACGCGGCGGCTTTAGTGAGAGTATTAATGTGTATAGTCAGAGGCGGCCTTAATAGATGCGAGGCCCCGGGGGAGAAATTTTTGCGGGGCCCGTGGAGTAGGGGAAAAAATTTGTCTTCTTTGCGTCATTAAAAAGCAAAAAATACAAAGTCAATTTAAAAAAGCAGGCAAAGTAGTTTCACGCGACTGTTATTTGATGTATTTCATTTTTTAAATATGTCATTTCAAATTTTGAAATAAAAATGGAACTACCTACCACAGAAACAAAGGTGCGAAATGAAAACATGACTATGAAATAAAAAGGTAATGAAGATATATAAAAAAAGAGCAAAAGATGATTTAAAATTTAAAATCAAATTAAAATATAGGTCAAATCTAATAAAACAAAAACAAAAGACGATCGAGGATGAAGATAAGACAAAAATACAAGATATATGGAACTAAGTATAAGTAAAATCGATGTAAATGTTGGCAACCAAAAATTTAATTCGTAGATATTACAAATTAAAAAGAAATGAACTGAAACTGGGTAAATGAAAATAGAAAACAACAAAGTCGATCAAGTGGCAATTAAAAAATGAAAAATCCTATCAAATAAAGCCAAACAAAAGAAGAAAATAAAAATTATACAAAAAAGAAACTCAATCGTTAAATATAACTGAAAAATCAAATCGAATCACGTAAAAGAGATAATAAAAATGGCCATTAATCGAAGGGATTAAAATGTAAAATAAACTTAAATCGAGTAAATGAAGCAGAAAAACAAAAACAAAAGACGATCAATTAATAATCAATAAATGAAACCAAATTGGATAAAAGAAAAGAAAACAAAAATGGCAATCGATCAAAAGGGACGTTTCAATCCCTTCCCCAAATTCAAATCGAGTAAATTAAAAGAAAAACGAAAACAAAAGACGATCGAACAATTGATAATCAATAAATGAAATAAAATCGCATCGAATAGAAAACGAAAATGGCAATCGATCGAAGAGATTAAAACGTAAAATAAACTCGAATCGTGTAAATTAAAAAAAAAAAAAAAACAAACAAAGAAGACGATCAATTGATAATTAAAACATAAAAGCGTAACGGATTAAATGTTTAATATAATATAATTAAATATAAACTCAAAAAAAATAAATAAATTAAATCAAATCGAATAAAAGAGCAAATAAAACATTTTTTTTAAAGCGCTTGCGCTCCGTTAATTTTGTCTAACTGGGAGGGTACCATTAAAAAAAATTAAATTAAATTAACACTCGCCCTGTAGTATTAAAAAATAATAATAATAATTTCCGGAAAGGGCATAAAATTAGGGGAAAGTGTCGGGCCCGCACGTCTTTAGAAAAAAATCGATCGTCTTGAAACATATCGTTTTTATCCGCTGCTTAGTTTCCAAGCTGTATTAAAAACGGAATTAAATAAAGTCAAATAAGGAATTAAAGAAGTGAAATAAAAGACGATCGGCGATAAAGATAAAACGAAAGTGAATATTCCATGGCATTTAGTAAAATAGAATTAAGAAGAACAAAAAGAAAAACGAAAGGGAATCAAACTGATAATTCAAATATAAAATAAGAGAGAAAAAAAAATAATTAAATCAAATAGAATCAGTATATCTACACATACTCTTTTAAGAATACTAATATTACCATAATTTAAAAAGGGGATCCACCAATATGAACCAACCTATTAGGTTATGGAATTATAATTCGAAAGTTTAAAAATCTTACTTAAAAATATTTGAATGAAAGCAGGAAACAATTATATACAAGAAAACTTAAATTCCGAGAAGAGGCAGAAAATTATTGAAGACCGTAAAATCTAGTCCTCATACAACAGATGTTATTCTAGAAATAAGAGCTTGTGTGCCTCTAAATCAAGTATTTGATGCGTCAGCCTTTTGTTTCTTAACTGACAGAAACATTTTGATTTATGAATGTCTCTTTTAGTCTCTTCATTAATGATGATGACATTTTTTACAATCAAATTTAGATTTTTTTTAAGGAAAATGTTGTGAATACAATTGAAGAACATCGCGAACGTTTCCACTGAGACATTAAAACAATGGAAAAACGTTACCGAGGACGATGTGAGGCAGTTATTAAGAGAAACATGCATATACTATTCGCAAATGCAAAAATAGATCTCACGTGCACTTTTAGTTGCATCCCCTTAAGGAAGTTACGTTAAAAATGTTTGTTTTTTTTAGTTCTTAACGAAATAATACCATAGATCAGGGATGATCTCCACCAGCGGGGAAGGGTACAACTGCGATCGCTCTATTTATTAAGTAATTAGTTGCCGCGCCCTTCTCTATGAATGAATTCTCGTTTCTCCGAAATAAACAAGAGCGGGGGTAGGACTTTCGAAGCGCCCGAATGCATCGCTGCCATAGATGTTTGTTTATTATTAATAAAATGTCAAATAAAAATTGCAAAATGTATTTAACCTTCCCTTCCCACCGAATAGGTACTCTCTCTGAAATCGAAAAACGAATGTGTATGATTATAAAAACCAGGATTTATCTATTTTTCAATGTTTCGCACGCAATCAAATGAGAAACAAACAATTTTTCTTTTGTTGCGCTGTGTAATCTTCAATCTGACTGAACTGTCGTGGTTTAAAATATTGAGAAATTTACTCTTACGAAGGTTGCAATGTGTCGCATAATAAATAGCTTAAAAAGCCTGTTGGTGTTTGCAGCTTTTTGTAGGTTTTATAATTGCTTATGGGCTTCTGGGACATCGGTATTGCAGCTTTTCATAGGTTTTATAATTGCTAATGGGCTTCTGCGACATCGTTTCTGTTAGCGGCAATATTTTTTGATATTTCAGTGCAGCAGCCATTGTTTTAAAGCGTAGTTACAGAATAATCCTTGCATAAAAAAAAAGTCATAAATTGATGTACTATGCCCGCCAAAAAAAAAGTCTGGGACAGGTAATACGTCCTGTGGTAAATATGACGAAGTGTTACCATAGAAACAAGCTCTAAATAACAAGATGAATAGATGAACAGATAAAAGAGCGACATCTTACGTTCGCTTTTTGACCTGACATTGCAGTAGGATAGACAAATTGAAGCGGGATTTGCTCCTAATAAGTCCCCCATGCAAGGCGGCCAAGCTTGCTGTCAAAGCATAATGAAAGTTTTTAGAAAAATTTTTGTGCAAATCGTTTTTGATTGCGAATAAATTGGGCAAGTCGTTTTTGGTCTGCAGTGGGAATGTCGAGCTACGTCTCTGCTGAAGAAGCCCCAAGCAGGGCTGAAACAGCTGTCCAGAGGCAGCTCGAGGTTTTCACTGCAATTAAAAACGATTTGCACAAAAAAAAATTTTTATAAAGATGAATAGAGTTTAAAGCTGCATTTAAACTAATGAAATAACTCAAAAATGCGTGCAGAGAGTTGTCGCTGATTTTTTGGCGGTCTTAGGGGTCTATGCTGTATCAAAACCGTTAAATTTAAAGGGGTGTTAAATTTTGTTGCTGCGGTAACAACCAATCAAGGAATAGTATTTTAAATTTTAAAGGACCTCTAAATTTTAACGGCCCGTTAATAAGTTACGAATCCGCCCCATAGTACATGATAATTTTAGATTTATTACTTGTGCCCCTTTTGCTTTATTAATATCGAGAGGATGTTTATGAAACCAAATAATAAAAAATTAAGTTTTAATAATAAAGACAAACATTTACAAGAATTCAATGCATGAGCAAACAAGCATTTTTGGTTAGTGCTTGGAATGTACAGTTGAAATTAACTTGTCATCAGTTAATTTCAGCGTTTCGTAATTCAATCGGCGATTGCATAAGTTGATGAACATCTGCGAAGAGCGAGGTGGGTACTAAATCCTTTCATTGCGTTATTAAAATTTATTAACTCTCGAATTGTGCTGCTAAGTGAATAAGCAAGCAAATAGCTTTCTGTAATTGTTTCCTTACAAATAAACCTCTTCGTCGAGGTGAGGAGGTAAAGCCGAATTCGCATTCATCGCGCAACTTTTCGTTCTAAATTAATTTAGTTATTCGGGCGCTATTTTATTTATTTTTTTTATACAGGATGTCCCACTTAAGGCGGATTCTTTCATATCTCTCTAGTTATGAATTTTACGAAAAAATATTCGAAATGAAAGTTTCACAGGATCATGTGATGCATATTTTAAAATTAGTTTGACGTATACCGAGTGTTCCGTTTAGCCTGGGCGTTAGGTCAGTTCGTTATTTTAAACGGAACACCCTAAATATTTTTACATTTTCGGGTTCCGGATTGAATTTTAATGTGACCTTGTGTACCATACATAGGGTCTAATCCGAACGGTTCTCGCTCTTACAGCATGTACCTCAAACAAATGCAAATATTTTCCGAACAAATGACGTTAGGGACTTGCGGTTTGTTGCGAGAGTTTCGTCTTGAAACGCCTTTTCAGTTACACTCTAAAGAAGAAATTCTAGCAACATACGTTCTTAAAAAAAATTAATAAACTTGAGAACATTCAAACTACGATAACTATTTTTTTTCTTTTAACGGAATGCCATATAACTTTTATCATTATTAGATGCGCTATTTAATTCTCTTTTCAATGATATAGGGTCGTCGATATCTCCGTCGTTAATAGTTTTTCCAGTATTAATTTTTTTTACGATTTTAAAAATACACGAAATATTGAGACCTTTATGTTAGTTGCTATGGTCACACACCAAACCAATTGTATGATTATTTTTCCCTAAGATTATTAAGTATCACGCGACATTCAACTTGTTCAAATTAATCTTTAAGAAGGTTTCTTGCGTCAGAAAACATGACAGGTACGGATTTTACTCTTCCCGTGGATATCCAAGCTAATAAACCCTAAAAGAAGAAACTTCTGTTGCTGTGGATTACATCTGGAGACAACAAGACGTATTTCAGCAGTTGAAACATTTTTTTAACGAATAAGTGGATTCGTGGAGGAGGGCCCGCTCAGTATCTTCATTTGACCGCATTTTAGGGTTTCATAAAACAGCGAATTCGTTTAAAAATGTTTTTCAACTGCTGGAGCACGTCTTGCTGTGCCCACTTGCATCTGTCCACAGCAACAGAAGTTTCTTCTTTTAGGGTTTATTAGCTTGGATATCCACGGCAAGAGTCAAATCCGTACCCGTCATGTTTTCCAACGCAAGAAACCTTCTTAACGATCAACTTGAACATGTTGAATGTCGCGTGATACTTAATAATCTTAGGCCCGGTTTTTCAATTGATTGGTAAAGTGATGGTTACTTACCACTGGGATAAGTTTAACCTCTTTGGTAACATGCTTGTTAAACAAAATCTCCTTTTTCAATTATAAATCAAATACCAAAGAAGTAGAGTCGTACAGTTGCTCGTACACATTTATGTATCCCCTCTACATGTTTACCGCTGCCAAGCAAATTTACTGGCTGTTAGTTTACCTTCTTGTTAAAAGGAATTTATGTCATTGTTAAGACTACCAATACTTTGATAAACTCATTTTCTGTGCCAACAATCGGATAACACTAACAGCCACTTTACCAATCGATTGAAAAACCGGGCCTTAGGGAAAGATAAACAAACAATTTGTTTGCTCTGTAACCATAGCAACTAACATAAAGGTCTCAATATTTCGCGTATTTTTGAAAATCGTAAAAAAAAATTTAATACTGAAAAACTATTAACGACAACCCTATATCATTGAAAAGATAATTAAATAGTGCATCTAATAATGATAAAAGTTATATGGCATTCCATTAAAAAAAAATAATAGTTATCGTAGTTTGAATATTCTCAAGTTTATAAATTTTTTTTAAAGAAATTATGCTGCTAGATTTTTTTTCTTTACAGTGTAACTGAAAAGGCGTTTCAAGACGAAACTCTTGCAAAAAACCACAAGTCCCTAACGTCATTTGTTCGGAAGATATTCGCATTCGTTTGAGTTACATACTGTAAGAGCGATAATTTTTTTAGAAAGTTGAATAACGTGAAAATGGTTTAGATTAGACCCTATGTATGGTACACCGGTGCTTAAAAGTTTTCAGAGTACTAGCCAGATCACTGGCAGAAGTAAATTTTGTGCTTTGCAATTATGAACCTTACAGCTTTTACAAGCGTACCTGCTGTCCGGATAATAAAACCGGCCGTCGCAAACACAGGGATTTAAAATAGACACGAACGTATTCAACCAACTTGATTAATTACTTATAGTGGTAGAAACGCATTCATTATTTAGTTAGTAAATTTAACAAAATATGTTTCCTAAATATTATAACTTGTAGGTAAAATAATTAAGGAAAACAATGTGAAATTAAAATTTCTGAATCTTTGATAAATATAGTGAAATGAAATGTAACTATGCGTGCATATCATTATTATCAATAAAGACATTTTTATTGGTATTATTATTAAATAAGTAAATGAAATAGAATCTATTATTTTTGTAAATAAATAGATTTTATAGTTTAATGCCACATACATATTATTTGCTTACTAATTAATAGCTTTTTTGACTAGAACTTCATTATACGGAAAGCGCATTTTATATTATTAGAATATGAAAAAAATTAAATAGTATTAATTGATTTTGTATAATACTTTTTCTGAATTAAATTAAATGATCAAGAATAAATGTCCCATCCTTCGCTTATTTTGACAAATTAAAGGTTATAAGTTTGAATAATGTGCTTTTAACTTGTGAATTAATGCAAACTTGCGAAAATTTCAATTCCAAGAAGGCTAAAATAATAAAGAGCATGCATGTTATGAATTTTGAGAATTCGTAAATTACTTCGAATGCCCTAATAATAATCGCATGCTTTAGGTAAACAATAGTTTCTCTGATATCCCCATCCTCAATAATGATTCTCCATACAGTTATTTTAATTGTTTCCAATCAACATTAATTTATTTCTTGCCATAGTAATTTTGGTATTACGCATGTTTTTTATATAAAATTGTATAGGTTTTTTTTTTAAATATATTTTGTAGTGTGGTTTTTTTGTGGTAACTCTAGAAGATAATATGTAAAGAAAAAACCTAGAATTTTTTTATATAAGCTTTTTCTCAGCTCCTAAAATAAAACATTGGAACATATAAAAAATAACCCTATACATCTCGCTCAGCTCATTTTTGTATATTTTATATTTACCAAAAATCTCTTTACTCTTTTCTCGTAATTAAAATTTTAGAATAAAAATTTCTATAAAGTAATAAAACTTTTGTGAAATAAAAAATTAAAGAACAAATCAGACATTGCGTATAATTATAATTTTTCCAATTAATTTACATCATCGATCCTTTAAACTAATTTAAAATTCATGTATTTCTTTAGATACATAAAGATCTGTTATGTAAGAAAATAGAATATTCTAATTTAGGTAAAATAAAATTGTGGTTACATTTTTGATAAATGATAAATGAAACTAAATACGTGCGTTCCAACGAAATTCCGCGGCAGTTTAAGAGGATTAACGACCTTCTTATCGGGGTGCGGAGAAAGTACCCTCGTTTCTTAAGGTTCAAAACAAATTAGACCTGTTTCAATAAGGGTCATATTCGAACAGTTTTATTGCTTTTCGTTTCGAAACTTTTAAGCACCGGTGTACACAAGGTCACATTAAAATTCAATCCGGAACCCGAAAACGTAAAGATATTTAGAATGTTCCGTTTAAAATAACGAACTGACCTAACGCCCAGGTTAAACGGAACACTCTGTACACGTCAAACTAATTTTAAAGTATGCACCACGTGATCCTGTGAAACTTTCATTACGAACATTTTTTCGTAATATTAATAACTAGAGAGATATGAAAGAATCCGCCTTAAGTGGGAGACCCTGTATAAAAAAAATTAAATTAAAATTAAAATATGCTCCGCATGATCCTGTGAAACTTTCATTTGAAATATTTTTTCGTAAAATTGATCATTAGAGAGGTATGAAGGAATTCGCCTTGAGTGGGACACCCTGTATGTAAATGGGTAAGTTCGGGTTTCGAATTCGATTCTAGGAAAGCTACGTCGCGAAAAAAAAACCTTTCTCTCCGAGAATTATTTTATGGTGATGTGATGGTTGTTTCGTTGCCTTGCTAAATCTCGCGCCGGATAGACAACAATACGGTGAGTTGAGCCCGCCTAGTTGCAGTTTCAGTCGCCAGGCGCGCTGCGCTCTTTTTCGCGGTTCTTCGGCGCGGTCTCCTCGTGCTGTGCTTATTTAGCATCAGTGTTTGTCCAGATCGCGACGGGCGCTGAGAGGGTGCAGTGAACTCACCACGTAGTGCGTCACTAATTTCTCTAAGCCCAGCTCAAAAATTTAGCCTCAATTCGAAGACACGAAGCCCGTCGAAGAGTAAAGCGCGCGATCGCGACGAGAATAGCGCACGCGGTTCTGTTTCGGTTCTATTTCACCGTGAGGAGAGGTTCATTGCCTGATCGCGCGTTCAAGTCACCGGCTTGTCGCCGCCTCGTCGAATATTTAAATCGCCTAAAAATCACAGTGAAAGTGAACGATCCGCGCACGTTGTTTCCTGGATGTTTTAAAGGTGCTCAGCCCATCGCCGATATGCCGATGCCGCAACAATAAATCGAAGGTAAAAACTTTTAGTTATCCGGCAGCAGCAGCAACATTTAATAATAACAAGAAAAAAGAAAAGCCGATTATGCCATTCACTTGGCAACCTGACCGCGCGCTCACTTCTGCAAAACACACACTGCTTTTTGAAGTTTGTTGCGCACGTATTTAATATAAGTGTAAGCCTCCGAATGTTTAAATAATTGAATAGTATTTGCATGATGCGTTGAAGAAGCGATTCTGCAAAAGAAACTTCCAAACAAAGAAAACGTGTTTGCGGCGTGTGTATGTGTATATAGGGGGATCGATTGTATATGCAGTATACTGCGAAAAAAAAAAGAAAGAGAAGAAGAAGAAGAGAGTAAAACAAAACTCAATAAAACGCGTTTTACGACCGAATTCAAATTAACGAACTCGATAAAGATCTGCTTTAAAATGTGAAGTTAAATTTCTTCTAAAACCACGGCGGCGGCGGTGCGCTGGATTCTTACAAGTATAATTAATTTTGCAAATTACTTGCGTGTCTTAGCTTAATTGAGGCGGTGCGTTCCTTATTTGTAAGCGCCTTATAGTATTTTGATGGAAAACGTGCCGACTAATTAAAAATATCTTAGATTAATTAAACTACGTACGACTGAATTTTCGTTTTTTATTCATTTTTGATCCAATCTAATTTTTTTTTAATTTTGTAAGTACGAAAATAAAGTCTGGTTTAAAAAGATCATCTGAAATAGTGAACAAATAAATCTTCAATCGAGTTTTCAAAACATTTTCGTTAATTTTCAAGTTTCAAATAATGACGCAATGATTTTCTTGTAATTTAATTTGCTTGTGAACTTTCTAAAAAGTCAATCTCTTTTAAATCAAGGGCAATTGTAAAGTGTTGCAATTGCACGACAGTTTTAATTGAGTGCAAAATGAGGTACCCAAAGCTAAAGCAAAAAAAATATTCTCACCATTAAACTCGCTTTATTTACCATCGATGTTTCCGACGCACCTGCCAAAGTACAAACAAAAAAAATCGTACAATGAAGTAAAATAAGTTGAACTTTGAACATCGTCGAGCATCGCTTTAAGAACGATGATTTTACTTAACGAAATTATCCTGTGAACTTCTAAAAAGTCAAACTTTTCAAAATTAATGACAATTGTAAAGTGTTGCAATTGCACGACGGTTTTAATTGAGTGCAAAATGAGGTACCCAAAGCCAAAGCAGAAAAAAAAAATATTCTCACCATTAAACTCGCTTTATTTACCATCGTTGTTTCCGACGTACCTGCCAAAGTACAGACAAAAAAAATCGTACAATGAAATAAAATAAATTGAACTTTGAACATCGTCGAGCATCGCTTTAAGAACGATGATTTTACTTAACGAAATTATCCTGTGAACTTCTAAAAAGTCAAACTTTTCAAAATTAATGACAATTGTAAAGTGTTGCAATTGCAGGACGGTTTTAATTGAGTGCAAAATGAGGTACCCAAAGCCAAAGCAGAAAAAAAAAATATTCTCACCATTAAACTCGCTTTATTTACCATCGTTGTTTCCGACGTACCTGCCAAAGTACAGACAAAAAAAATCGTACAATGAAATAAAATAAATTGAACTTTGAACATCGTCGAGCATCGCTTTAAGAACGATGATTTTACTTAACGAAATTATCCTGTGAACTTCTAAAAAGTCAAACTTTTCAAAATTAATGACAATTGTGAAGTGTTGCAATTGCAGGACGGTTTTAATTGAGTGCAAAATGAGGTACCCAAAGCCAAAGCAGAAAAAAAAAATATTCTCACCATTAAACTCGCTTTATTTACCATCGTTGTTTCCGACGTACCTGCCAAAGTACAGACAAAAAAAATCGTACAATGAAATAAAATAAATTGAACTTTGAACATCGTCGAGCATCGCTTTAAGAACGATGATTTTACTTAACGAAATTATCCTGTGAACTTCTAAAAAGTCAAACTTTTCAAAATTAATGACAATTGTAAAGTGTTGCAATTGCACGACGGTTTTAATTGAGTGCAGAATCGATGTAAACGACTTCAATTTTGTCTTATAAAATCGAATTAAAAATTAAGAAATTAGAAAACATCGGGCCCTTTAAGGCCCAGAAGTTAAATTTCACCCGAAGCTTAAAACCGTAACGACACGACTTTTAATGGAATCGACGAGTGCATAACCGTGCTCAGTCCAAATTCACTGCGTTGAGAAAACAACAAATAACTTTCCCGATTTTATTTTAAGTGAATTATTCGCTTAGATTTCTTTCAAATAAGAAGCCTCCCGAAGCCAATAATTACTTGAAATAAAAATCTGGAAAGTCATTTGTTGTTTTCCCAAAGCAGTCCAATTTGGACTGAACACGTTTATGCACTCGTCGATTCAATTAATGGCTGGAGCTTTGGCTTGAAGTTAGGGGGGGAAAATGAAAGTGTACGATTGGCCCTAAAAATTAAAATGAAAACGTAAAGATTTTGCTCGCTTTAAATATTTGGACTGATGAATTTCTTCAAATATGCTGTGACGTATAGAAATTGCAACGAAACTTAAAAACAATTTACATAAAATTGAAACTCTGCTCAAATTTGATCTGATTGGCATTTTTCATGGCCTTGAATATTTTCAAATTCAGAGAAAAAATTATTTTATTTAACGTGGCATCAAAGTTCTCTGAAAAAAAATTATAACAAAGCCGGTGCTGCTACGCAAATAGCTATAAATTAGATAACAGATAACACTTCAAAAATATGTAATTTTGAGACACTCTGTATTTCAAAACTCAAACTCAAAACATGGTTTCTGGAGATGAATGCTTTTACACAGATAGCAAATGCGTAAAATCAATTAATAACAAGTTAAGTTTTGTCTTTTTATCTATAAATTAATTTTGTTGATCAATGTATTTTGGTCAAAAAAAAAAACCTAAGTCCCAAGGTCAGCAGAATTTTTTAAAGAAATAGTTTTGCCTAAAATCAACAGTAAAAACGTTACTTTGATTTCTGCAACATAAAATTAAGAAATCTGAATGTTGTAGTTCAAAATTTAAACTTAAGCGTAGTTCAAAATTTAAACTTAAGCGTAGTTTTTGAAGTTTTTTGAGAATAATGAATAATTTTTCCGCGTTAAGCTGATATTAAACGAGTTTTTCCTCTTGTCAAGTCGATCCGTGGACACCCTGTGTGTGCAAAGACACTAATGAATTCAGTGTAAAATTCAATAAATCCATAAACCTATTTCACATTTCCCACTATGCAGCAAATCTATTTTGAAGTCGATTTAATTATTATGTTTTTTTCTGGCTACAAAAAAAAAACGTTCGTTCGGTAATACATCTCGTACATTTCCTTTGATTAGAGCCGGAAACTTGTTCTTCTTGTTGAACTCCGTGCAAGTATTTATAAAAGCCGGCAAACATACAACCGGAAAAGTGTATTTTATTCGATTTAACTTGTGCACTCAATTGCCGCTTGTTTGCAAAAAAATCGTACGCCTATGAATGTCCGGAATTTCCCGAAATGTGATCATAGCTTATTTCAATTTTGTCACGCTGGTCAGTTCATAATAAAAATTGTAATTTTTTATTCCTAATCTGCAAATGATGACTTAATAATAAAAAAAATGAATGCCATCGATTGACGCATTACGTGCAGAGGTGACGAAAAAATAAAAAAGAAAACGCGACATTACAGACATTTCGTTTTACTTTCGCAAAGCAATGATAAACTTAGGTACGTTTTAATTAGTTTAATAATTTATGTCCTAGTTATTCTTACTAACGATGCAATATTTATTTCGATTAATTAAATTATTATCTTATTCTGGCTACAAAGAAAAAAAAACGTTCGCTCGTTAATACAACATCTCGTAAGTTTCTTTCGATTAGACCCCGGAAACTCATTCTTTCTATTAAACTCAGTGCTAGTATTCACAAAAGCCGGCAAACATTCAACCGGAAAAGTGTTGTTTATTCGATTTAACTTGTGCACTCAATTGCCGCGTGTTTGCAAAAAAAAATCGTACGCCTATGAATGTCCGGAATTTCCCGAAATGTGATAATAACTTATTTCAATTTTGCCACGCTGGTCAGTTCAAAATAAAAATTGTAATTTTTTGTTCCTAATCTGCAAATGATGATTTAATAATAAAAAAATAAATTGAATGCCATCGATTGACACATTACATGCAGAGGTGTCGAAAAAATAAAAAAGAAAACGCGACATTACAGACATTTCGTTTTATTTTTGCAAAGCAATGATAAACTTATTAAAATTATGTCCTGGTTATTCTTACTCACGTTGCAATATTTATTTCGATTAATTAAATTATTATCTTATTCTGGCTACAAAGAAAAAAAAACGTTCGCTCGTTAATACAACATCTCGTAAGTTTCTTTCGATTAGACCCCGGAAACTCATTCTTTCTATTAAACTCAGTGCTGGTATTCACAAAAGCCGGCAAACATTCAACCGGAAAAGTGTATTTTATTCGAGTTAACTCGTGCACTCAATTGCCGCTTGTTTCCAAAAAAATCGTACGCCTATGAATGTCCGGAATTTCCCGAAATGTGATAATAACTTATTTCAACTTTGCCACGCTGGTCAGTTCATAATAAAAATTGTAATTGCCATCGATTGACACATTACGTGCAGAGATGACGAAAAAATTTAAAAAAAACGCGACATTACAGACATTTCGTTTTACTTTCGCAAAGCAATGGTAAACTTAGGTACGTTTTAATTAGTTTAATAATTTATGTACTGGTTGTTCTTACTAACGTTGCAATATTTATTTCGATTAATTAAATTATTATCTTATTCTGGCTACAAAGAAAAAAAAACGTTCGCTCGTTAATACAACATCTCGTAAGTTTCTTTCGATTAGACCCCGGAAACTCATTCTTTCTATTAAACTCAGTGCTAGTATTCACAAAAGCCGGCAAACATTCAACCGGAAAAGTGTTGTTTATTCGATTTAACTTGTGCACTCAATTGCCGCGTGTTTGCAAAAAAAAATCGTACGCCTATGAATGTCCGGAATTTCCCGAAATGTGATAATAACTTATTTCAATTTTGCCACGCTGGTCAGTTCAAAATAAAAATTGTAATTTTTTGTTCCTAATCTGCAAATGATGATTTAATAATAAAAAAATAAATTGAATGCCATCGATTGACACATTACATGCAGAGGTGTCGAAAAAATAAAAAAGAAAACGCGACATTACAGACATTTCGTTTTATTTTTGCAAAGCAATGATAAACTTATTAAAATTATGTCCTGGTTATTCTTACTCACGTTGCAATATTTATTTCGATTAATTAAATTATTATCTTATTCTGGCTACAAAGAAAAAAAAACGTTCGCTCGTTAATACAACATCTCGTAAGTTTCTTTCGATTAGACCCCGGAAACTCATTCTTTCTATTAAACTCAGTGCTGGTATTCACAAAAGCCGGCAAACATTCAACCGGAAAAGTGTATTTTATTCGAGTTAACTCGTGCACTCAATTGCCGCTTGTTTCCAAAAAAATCGTACGCCTATGAATGTCCGGAATTTCCCGAAATGTGATAATAACTTATTTCAACTTTGCCACGCTGGTCAGTTCATAATAAAAATTGTAATTGCCATCGATTGACACATTACGTGCAGAGATGACGAAAAAATTTAAAAAAAACGCGACATTACAGACATTTCGTTTTACTTTCGCAAAGCAATGGTAAACTTAGGTACGTTTTAATTAGTTTAATAATTTATGTACTGGTTGTTCTTACTAACGTTGCAATATTTATTTCGATTAATTAAATTATTATCTTATTCTGGCTACAAAGAAAAAAAAAGAGTTCGCTCGTTAATACAACATCTCGTAAGTTTCTTTCGATTAGACCCCGGAAACTCGTTCTTTCTATTAAACTCAGTGCTGGTATTCACAAAAGCCGGCACACATTCAACCAAGTGTATTTTATTCGATTTAACTTGTGCACACAATTGCCGTGTGTTTGCAAAAAAGTCGTACGCCTATGAATGTCCGGAATTTCCCGAAATGTGATCATAACTTATTTCAATTTTACCACGCTGGTCAGTTCATAATAGATGTTGTAATTTTTTGTTCCTAATCTGCAAATGATGATTTAATAATAAAAAAAATAAATTGAATGCCATCGAATGACACATTACGTGCAGAGGTGACAAAAAAATAAAAAAGAAAACGCGACATTACAGACATTTCGTTTTATTTTTGCAAAGCAATGATAAACTTATTAAAATTATGTCCTGGTTATTCTTACTAACGTTGCAATATTTGTTTCGATTAATTAAATTATTATCTTATTCTGGCTACAAAGAAAAAAAAACGTTCGCTCTTAATACAACATCTCGTCAGTTTCTTTCGATTAGACCCCGGAAACTCATTCTTTCTATTAAACTCAGTGCTGGTATTCACAAAAGCCGGCAAACATTCAACCGGAAAAGTGTGTTTTATTCGATTTAACTCGTGCACTCAATTGCCGCTTGTTTCCAAAAAAAATCGTACGCCTATGAATGTCCGGAATTTCCCGAAATGTGATAATAACTTATTTCAATTTTTCTACGCTGGTCAGTTCATAATAAAAATTGTAATTTTTTGTTCCTAATCTGCAAATGATGATTTAATAATAAAAAAAATGAATGCCATCGATTGACGCATTACGTGCAGAGGTGACGAAAAAATAAAAAAGAAAACGCGACATTACAGACATTTCGTTTTACTTTTGCAAAGCAATGATAAACTTAGGTACGTTTTAATTAGTTTAATAATTTATGTCCTGGTTATTTTTATTAGCGATGCAATATTTATTTCGATTAATTAAATTTATTTAATTAATGGAGCTTTTCAATTTTCACGAATGAAAAATATCACTTACCTTTCGCCGGACTGCCTCTAGAGGGGTTTCCCTGATATTTATCCAATCTCTCCCCATTTTGGCACACACTAAAATAAGTTCCACCATCACGTAAACTTCACTGCAAAAATTTATTCATTAATTTAGTGTTCGAGTTCATTTAATGGTACCGTGATTTTCCCGACGAAATCAAACAAAACACCGCACGCATTACACGAGCACTTATTTTACGCGAATTATCCAACAATTTCCGCAATAATTAGTCAATTAATTTATTGTAATTTCGTACGAATATTTAAGTACTGCGAAACCGCATCCGATATCACCGAATCTAAAGGCACAACTAGTACGGTGACTGCGCTTAAACGCGTTTTTTGTTTCTGCAAGGTATCTCGATATTTCCTTATAAAGTATTGCCAATATGCATACAAAAAGCGCAAGTTTTTTTTGTTGACTATATTTTAAACTCGGCTTGTGAAGCATCAGATAGTTTTATTATTATCGGAAATAAATATCGGATATTTAAAAGAAATTATTTGCTGCGTACCACCAAAAACTTTGTAGACGTGGAGTTTGATAACAAACTGAAAAAAATAAAATAACAACAATGGCATTGTTACAAATGCTATTTCTCCTGAAATATCTATCATTTTCATATTCATTTACTTATTAGCTAATAACTCTACCCAAGCAATGTTGTAATTTCTGTTAGTTGCGCAACTTCAAGGCTACGTATTATACGGGTAATTGATTGAAATTGAGATCATACAAATTCAATGAGAGCGTGAATTGAAGTTTGAAATTTATGAAGTGGGGTGGCATTAGGTTGTAATTGGGGAAAATACCACGTTTACACAAGGAGCTAGAACGTACACCGATGCTTAAAAGTTTTCGGAGTACTAGCCAGATCGCTGGCAGTAGTAAATTTGGTGCTTTGCAATTATGAACCTTACAGCTTTTACAAGCGTACCTGCTGTCCGGATAATAAAACCGGCCGTCGCAAACACAGGGATTTAAAATAGACACGAATGTATTCAACCAACTTGATTAATTACTTATAGTGGTAGAAACGCATTCATTATTTAGTTATTAAATTTAACAAAATTTGTTTCCTAAATATTATAACTTGTAGGTAAAATAAATAAGGAAAACAATTTGAAATTAAAATTTCTGAATCTTTGATAAATATAGTGAAATGAAATGTAACTATGCGTGCATATCATTATTATCAATAAAGACTTTTTTATTGGTATTATTATTAAATAAGTAAATGAAATAGAATCTATTATTTTCGTAAATAAATAGATTTTATAGTTTAATGCCACATACATATTATTTGCTTACTAATTAATAGCTTTGTTGACTGGAACTTCATTATACGGAAAACGCATTTTATGTTATTAGAATATGAAAAAAATTAAATAGTATTAATTGATTTTGTACAATATTTTTTTCTGAATTAAATTAAATGATCAAGAATAAATGTCCCATCCTTCGCATATTTTGACAAATTAAAGGTTATAAGTTTGAATAATTTGCTTTTAACTTGTGAATTAATGCAAACTTGCGAAAATTTCAATTCCAAGAAGGCTAAAATAATAAAGAGCATGCATGTTATGAATTTTCAGAATTCGTAAATTACTTCGAATGCCCTAATAATAATCGCATGCTTTAGGTAAACAATAGTGTCTCTGATATCCTCATCCTCAATAATGATTCTCCATACAGTTATTTTAATTGTTTCCAATCAACATTAATTTATTTCTTGCCATAGTAATTTTGGTATTACGCATGTTTTTTATATAAAATTGTATAGGTTTTTCTTTAATATATTTTGTAATGCGGCTTTTTGTGGTAACTCTAGAAGATAATATGCAAAAAAAAACCTAGAATTTTTTTATATAAGCTTCTTCTCAGCTCCTAAAATAAAACATTGGAACATATAAAAAATAACCCTATACATCTCGCTCAGCTCATTTTTGTATATTTCATATTTACCAAAAATCTCTTTACTCTTTTCTCGTAATTAAAATTTTAGAATAAAAATTTCTATAAAGTAATAAAACTTCTGTGAAATAAAAAATTAAAGAACAAATCAGACATTGCGTATAATTATAATTTTTCCAATTAATTTACATCATCGATCCTTTAAACTAATTTAAAATTCATGTATTTCTTTAGATATATAAAGATCTGTTATGTAAGAAAATAGAATATTCTAATTTAGGTAAAATAAAATTGTGGTTACATTTTTGATAAATGATAAATGAAACTAAATACGTGCGTTCCAACGATATTCAACGCATCATAAACATCTACCGGCCGCGGCAGTTTAAGAGGATTAACGACCTTCTTATCGGGGTGCGGAGAAAGTACCCTCGTTTCTTAAAGTTCAAAACAAATTAGACCTGTTTCAATAAGGGTCATATTCGAACAGTCTTATTGCTTTTCGTTTCGAAACTTTTAAGCACCGGTGTACAAAGGCCCTCCCCATCATGTTTCCTGTCGTCTATCGTTGGATATTGTTTGCTCTTACTGTCAAACAGTTACCTGTACGTATGTTCAAAACATTCTTAAGAGATAAGAGATTTATGTACGTACGTATTTTTTAAAAACTTTTGCACCAAATTTCGTAACACCTTAGAAAATCGCAAACTAGGCGACTGCGAAGCATCACAAAGAAGAGCAAACATTCACATTTTCCAGATTATATATTTTTTTTTCAACATCTACAACTAATGTACATTTAAAATATTTTTTTTTTAGCTGATACTGAGCAAACTTCAGCGAATAAAAAAATATTTTTCCTGCAATTAAAAACGAAAACGCTGGTTCAAACGTGAACAACACAGATTACATGTTAACAGGGAAAGTGCTTTTTTTCTTCAGAATTTCTATTTCTAAGTCCGTCGCAAGAGAAAGAAAAACACCTCGTAATTTAAAAGTAAATTAGAAGCAGTTACGTTTAAATTACTTCTGCTTAATGCTTAATTATATTTTAGTTATTTGTTACCTATACATGATTTTTTTTATCGATGAGTGAAAACGTTCGCGAGTCGATAATTAAACGTTACCGTCGTCGTGTGTAGTAACATTCTATTTTTTTTCTCTCTTTAGCGAACGTTAAAGACAAAATTTAAAAATGAAATCGCAGAAAAATACTCTCGTGAGCAGTCACGTCTCAAAATCGCGTTGTATGATCATGATCCCCGTAACTAGTTGCTATGGTTAACAACTGAAAAATAAAAAAAAAATAAAGTATACTTTATCTACCCTTGAAGTTAAAGTTCGCTTAATTAAAACGATTAAAAAGCACAAAATCAAATAAATTTAGAATCTTGTATGTTGTGCACTTGATTATTTATTTCTCAATTAAATTGCATTTATTGGCTCGTTGTTGGCTCTTCTTGATTACATTGCGAATCATGAACGCAATTTAATTCGCAGAATTTTAATTTAATTTAAGATGTATGTGCCAACATTACCACTAATAGTCTTAATCTTTTTAAAAATAAATTAGTAATTGGACCAGTTGGCTTAGATTCAGTTTCCTTTTCATTTAAGAGCCCTATGACACGATGTAATTTTTTTTTTTAATATTTGCATAAATTTATAACAAACTGACAGAGATGGTGAATGTTTATTGGTCAATTCGACACTTCTCTGTCACTTTTGCGATTTTTTTTTACAAGAAATATCACCGGGTCAAACGAGCCTTAAACACATTTTCTTTTTCAAATCAATTCTTTTTTTGTTACGTTCATTCGAGAGACCGAACTTTTCACTCTCCTTTTCTTCAAAATTTAAACCTTCTTGCTTCATTCTTACTGTTTTCATTTTTTTTCGGTTTATTTCCTGTTGTTTTAATTTCAGGATATTAAACTGCACGACTTAATCCATGAAGTTAAAGTGTGTTTTTCGGTTTCAAATTTTTGTTGCGTGAATTGCATCTGCGAGAAGGGGCGGAGGGGGCTTGTTTTTTACTTTTTGTAATTTAATTTCGATCGTAAGCCCTCTTCATCTGATCGTCTCTTTTTCTATTTAACTGCAGACATGTATATTTTTTTTTAAATTAAATGAAAATTAAATTTTTAATCAAATCACGGCGAAATTCAGTAAATTTTTTCTTGAATCGAATCCCACGTTTTTTTTTTGTTTGTTTGAAAACAAACGTAAACGCGAAAGGGGCTTTAATTTTATTCAACTTTTTTTTTATTTTAATTTTTGAATCATCCCTGAGATTGTTATTTTTCTTAGCGTTTTACTTCGGATTGGCGCCCGTTTTGGTGCAAATATTATCATTTTCTTAATGGGCGAGCAACCACAACACGCACCGACGATCAATTTAAATACAAAAAGCTTAACGAATTAACGTTAAATTGAAACGAACAGTTTAAACAGCGACGTCCTACGTTCGCTTTTCGACCTAACATTAATCTTGGTCGAATCGTTTTGGTTCGCAGGGGAACTCTCGAGCTACCCTTCTCTTCTTGATGAAGCCTCAAATAGGGCTGAAACAACCGTACAGAGGCTGCTCTGCAATCAAAAACGATTTGCAACAAGAACTTGTTAAATTGACAAATAATACAAAAAAATAAATAAATGTTTAATGATGGAGTTTTAATTTCAGTAAATACTAATAATAATAAAAATAATTGCAGTTCAGTGTGGTTTTATGAAGCCACAGAAAGGATGCTAATGCCAATGCGAGGGGGGTATTTCATCTGAATCGTTCTTAGAAGTCTTAAATTCAGACGTCGGTGATTAAAAGAAATACCAATGAAATGTGCAAGTGTGCAAATGTAATATAAACACACGTCAGCATATTCCGAGGAAATTCCGGAAATGTCTTACAACGGAATAAAACCAAGGGCTTTTCTCTTTTATTAAAAAAAAAAAACGAACAAACCTTAGGTATTATAAAAAAATGATTGATGAGATTGATGGAAAGAAAAAACTGAGCAAGGCCCTCATGGTCGGCTTTCGTATTCAAATTATTATTATTATTCCACTTGATTCGAGTTTCAGAAATTAATTTAAAGCAATTGTGAGATATTAATGAAGCTAATTACAGAAGTAAGGCTGAGCTCTGTTGCCGTCGAGGTTCGAACCTGAGGTCTTTTGGTTGGCAAGCGAAAGGACTCGGGTTCGAACCTCGACGGGAACGGAAAACTTCCGCTGCCAGTTTAACAATTGGCTTTATTAATCTCTCAGTTTGCTTTAAATTGATTGATTCCTCCAACTCAAACCAATTTTAATTTAAAAACGAAAACCGGACGTTTCTCGTTTCATTTTTGCTGCTATCGAGGTTCGAACTCGTGTCCTTTTGGGTTGCATGCCCAAACGCTTTACGTCTGACATGTAACGAAAAGGCCTCGACTCAAACGCCCACTACCTCATACAGGCCTCGACGCAAACGCCCACCTCACACAGGCCTCTATTCAAACGCCCACTACCTCATACAGGCCTCGACTCAAATATCCACTATCTCATACAGGTCTGGACTCAAGCGCCCACCTCATACAGGCCTCGATTCAAACGCCCACTACCTCATACAGGCATCGACTCAACGCCCATTACCTCATATAGGCCTTGACTCAAGTGCCCACCTCATACACGCCTCGACTCAACGCCCATTTTATACAGGCCTCTATTCAAACGCCCACTACCTCATACAGGCCACGATTCAAACGTCCACTACCTCATACAGGCCTCGACTCAACGCCCAGTACCTCATACAGGCCTTGACTCAAGCGCCCACCTCATACAGGCCTCTATTCAAACATCCACTACCTCATTCAGGCCTCGACTCAACGCCCACTACCTCATATAGGCATTGACTCAAGTGCCCACCTCATACAGGTCTCGACTCAACGCCCACCTTATACAGGCCTCTATTCAAACGCCCACTACCTCATACAGGCCTCGATTCAAACGCCCACTACCTCATACAGGCCTCGACTCAAACGCCCACCTCATACAGGCCTCGACTCAAACGCCTACTACCTCATACAGGCCTCGACTCAACGCCCACCTCATACAGGTCTGATTCATTAGGTGGGAGTGTACCCCGACGCGAAAATTGATTCATCAGAAGTGCGGTTCAGCACAGATATTCGCCATTTTAAGTTAGTTTCGGTCTCTCGGTTTTTATTAGCAAGCGGAGCGCATAGATTTTCACGGCTCAACAGCGAAACGCTTGTTGCGTCGCAGTCCAGTCCGGAAACTCGATAATACCCTGAGTTCTGATATTCCTACGCGATGGCTCAGGCCTGTTATCGAAGACGGTGTTGCTCGAGTTCGAACCTCGATAGCAATAGAATTACCCACATTAATTAGAGCTACTCTGAACTTCGCCTTTCTCACAGATATATATAAAGCTAATCTAATTGTATTGATACTTGAGAATAAAGTCTATTATTATTATTAATTTAATGTATAGATTATTGTAGGCGTTGGCATGGTAGGGGGGTATATTCCCTTCCTTTGCAATATTATTCTATTAGTTTCTGCGAGCTAATCACAACAACCAATGCGCCACGAACATTTTTTGTGACTTCCGTGGGCTCATACTTGTTTGTTAATGGTATCATTCGACTGTCGAAGAGAAGGGATACTACGAGCTGACTCTTTCCGGATTTATAAGCACAGTTTGCACTATTGTGTATCGATAATTAATTAGATTACTAGTACGGTTGTGTTGTAATGTTTGGAAGTTTTTTGGGTGTTTCCGTGTAAATATCGTTGAACTTGACTGCGTTAATCAGAACGAAACCGAAAAACAAAACAGCGTTTGTTCGGTCAATAACTGTTGTGTAAATTTTTATAAGCACAGACGCGCAATCATTATTCTCCCAAGTCACACCGTGACATAACAAGTCGCAACAACGGGTCGCAACTTGTACCCACCCACTCGCGTTTCCTTAAAAAAGCGAGTCCTTTAAATTCCTCGCCGATTTTTTTTTAAGGTTGCGTCTCCATTAATTTCTCTTCAACAACCTCGTGTTCGGCGCAGCAGATGAACGCTGAACGAAACAATAATTGCGCCTCTTTTTTTCTTCTTTTTCTCCTTCTCCTTCTCGTTCTTCTTCTTCTCCTTCTTCATCTGTCGCCGAACGCAAGCCGTGATTATGCAAGCGAGCCATTGTTGAAGATCATCATTACCATGGGGCGAGATTTATTAATCTTAATTATTGCATTTATTAATCAGAAACGTGGAGGCCCCAAGGAAGGAATTCTAATCGAAATTCGTATTCTCATTCTCTCATGATCCGCAGATCTATCATCAGCGAACTGAAACAAAAATGGTAATCATTTCGCCAACTTAAACAAACCCACAATTCATATCTCGGAGCCCATCTCGCTCTCTCTCGCACAGTAAGCACACCCGGCCGCCTTTTAATTGTTTATTTCAAATTAATTATTGCCAAGATTTATGTTCGTAAACCGTTGCACTCGTATAATAAATGGATCTTTCACCAAACCAGCTTATGCGCTTTTAATAACTGACGCCCGGCAACCTGCGCACTACCGTATCATTATTATCCCTCGAATGTTCCATTATTTATTATTATTACCATCTCAAGTCGAGTGAAAATTCATTTTTAATAAATAATCTTTTTTTGAAAAATTTGATGTGCGAAAGATGCGTGCATGCATAAATACTTGCGAAAGCGCCCCGCATGCATGAATATTTGCGAAAGATGCACGCATGCAATTTTACGTGAGGTAAACGCTTGAACATCGTCGCTGTTTCTCATTTAGGCTTTCTTTTTTTAATAACGTCGCCTGCGTTTAGAATCTGCGGTAATCAAGAAGAATCTCCTCGGAATTGCCAATTTATGCACGAAAATTTCCATTATAATTGCGAAGCAATTCCATCCAAACAAACGCAATAATCCTCGTCCTCGTCCTCCTCCTCCTCTTCTGCCTGCCGTCGATGTTTGTTGCTCTTGTAATTACGTGTAAGCAATGCGGCGGAACTTAAGGTCTTATGGGAAGCGCTCGATTATTAACTCACTGAATAACTGCACGATTCGTTGCCTGAACTAATAAATAAAAGTTCGCATACCAACACGGATGATGGAACAACAACTCAAATACATACAGTCGTCCCTTCTATTAGTTTACCTACTCGCTGCAAGCAAGCGAGCAAGCGAGCAAGCAAGCAAGCAAGCAACTCGCGCTCGGCCTTTTTTACGTTACGTAGAGGAGGAGGAGGAGGAGAAGGAGAGAAGAAAATTTACGCGCGATAAAAATTTTACGAGAACCGAAATAAGCGAGAGGCAATAAGACGGCGGACGTTTACGGCCGCGATCATAAATTTCGATGTGCCAATACATAAATCAAAACGCGCACGTCAATTACGCATAAAACTTCGGATATTTATTGCTACTTGAGAGGAGACAATATCTGGATTGCCTTCAATCTTCCTAGCGGCAGCCAAGTCAAACAAAAGGAAAAGAAGAAGTTTACAATACCCGGCCAGAATTTTTAATTAGTAGCATGCACCTGTAAGTATAAAACAAATGAGGTCCAGTACAAACACGTATGGTATTGTTAGTGCCGTCCTTCTCAGTGAATTTGTTTAATCGAATGAGATCGGGCATAAATTTTTTTCGCAAGTTTCGCAAGCGTCGTCGCTTCCTTTGATACAAGCTCATTGGTTCCAATAAATCATTTGTAAATCTTAACGTAACTACAGTTCGAAAACAATTGGTGAAGTCGACGGATGAAAAATCTCACTCCTTAAACCTTACGAGAATTAGCTCGCGCGTTCGCGTTCCAGTTTCATCGCCCGCGCGTCGTTTCTCGCGGAATTCCGGGTTTCGCAACCGGAATGTGATTGTTAATTATTTCCGTAATTATTAAACGGTTTTATTAAAAAAAATCTAACACGTACGGCACCATACTACCTACTTTATTAATTAGTTTCAAGAAATCCGAATTGAGGTCTTCCATTTTATTAAGCAATTCTAAAGAAAAAATAGAAACGACGCAATATGCGATGCCTGTAGCTCTGAAGAAGAGATGAATTTCCTGCACTTAAGAGGAGCGCCTTATTCGGGCATTTCAACTATTTTCTTCACGTGCTCGGCTCTTTAAAATTAGTTTCCATTTCCGCCGAGCGATGATGCATGCGTCGAACTGGAAAAATTAGTATCTCATGTGCGCGAGCTAAGATCACAAGAGGAGCAAAAACAGACTGAATGATATCGGACAGTTAAAAGCAAACTGATCAATCAATCACTCGAGAAATTAATAATTAATTAATTAGTAATTTGATTTGAAGCGCTGTATTTCTTGTGCGTATGCGCTTCTTCAATTTATTGAATAGTTTAATGCACGCGGTAAAAATTAAATTTATGTGTATTTGAGGAGACGATAGAACGTGTTCTACCACGCTGTAAATAATTAAATTTATAATCGGAGCGGGCCGTTGTTTGCATCAATTTGGTGAAAATGAGTGGGTAAACAAAACAGCTTTAATTTGAGGTTAGATTTACGGCCACTCTGTGAATAAATCCTTAGAGGCGATTGCATCGACAGTTTATTCGAAATTGGCCGTTGCTCGTGTCGTCGTCTCCTTTGATTTGATACAAGCTCATTGGTTCCAATAAATCGTTTGTAAATTTCAACCTAACTACAGCTCGAGGTGAAGTTGACGGACGAAAAATCTCACTCCTTAAACCTTACGAGAATTAGCTCGCGCGTTTGCGTTCCAGTTTCATCGCCCGCGCGTCGTTTCTCGCGGAATTCCGGGTTTCACAACTGAGATGTGATTGGTAATTATTTCCATAATTATTAAATGGTTTTATAAAAAAAGAACCTAACATATACCCTACTACCTATATAAATACCTACCTATATAAATATATATAATAAATATATAATAAATAAATAAATCCTTGGAGGCAATTGTATCATCGACAGTTTTTTTTTCTTTAAGAAGGACGTCGCGGTGAAGATTAATTTACAAAGGGAGATGAAAAAACCGGCGCTTAATCTGCGATTTATAAAGAAGAACTGTCAACTGTCAAATTTTGACAGCGCAATGCGCGTTGGACTGTGTGGCCAACTGTGACCAATTGTGTGGCCTGCTCTAATATAATCGTTTCAATTAACGACGTGGTTTCTTGGAAACTTTTTTGCAAAAATGTCTTGTTCCAAATTTTATTTAGAGAAATAGGGCAAGCCAAACCAACCCAACCCAATTATTGCAAAAGCTTTGCGTCACGGTAACGATGCGTCAATTAATTTATAGATTAAAGTCGCTTGTAAACCAACGCGTCAATTAATTTATAGATTAAAGTCGCTTGTAAACCAAAGCTAACTTACACACACACAGACAGGGAGGGCATTTATTAAATAGTATAAAACAGGATGATTAAGCGTGGTGAATATCATAATTGCGTCTTGCGTCTTGCTGCGGCAGCAAACATCTTTATTATTTATGGCCGTCGGTGTGGTATTTTTAATAATGATTTAATTAGAGCGGGGATTTTTTTTTTGTTGTGGTTGTTTTGCGCTCGCAACGCAAACGCAACGGCCGAGATATATTAATGCTTGCTTAAGGCCGTTAATTTATTAAGAGGCAATTATTTCGTTAAAAAAAAGAAGCGCGCGCGCATTCGCCAATCGCTGCTGCCATTGGAGGGGGGGCGAGGGGAAGAAAAGAAATCTCGGGGGGAGAGTTAATCCGACTTTGTGGAATCATTTTCTAACAGAGGCGAGGATAATTAATTAATTAATTGAATAATTAATTTCATCTGGGAATAATTGTCGTGAGGGGGACGATGGTGTACATTTTTTTTTCTTTCTGGAAATGTGTCTAATTAAACAATTATTAAGGTGAAGAAGAGAACTAAGCGCTAGAGAAAGTGGTTTTCTGAAAGGACGAAGGAGGAGAAGATCATTTCTAAATTGGTTAAGCTAGGAATGAATTCATTCTCGTTTTTCCGAAACAACCTGGAGCGGGGGTAGTGCTTTCGATAATAGAAGCGGGCAAGACCAGTCAAATAAATTCTATGAGCTTTTGAGCAATCGACTGTTCATTCCGCGATGAATCTTCCAACTCTCGCACAGCTCTATTAACCCTCACCCTCACTCTTCTGTTACAAAAAAAAACACCAAATTTGAAAATATTAATAGATAGATTATAGCAATCAATAGTGAGAGGGTGGGCTAGACTAAATTCAAGACTGTTGTTTGTAGGTTATGAAAAAGTAAGCAAATATGCTAAGTGGTTTTGCTAAAGATACCATAAAAGGAACCCTCTCCCGCCCGCCTCCCCGCCCCCCTCGTACTGTTAATAGTTTAAATACATAGGAAATGTAAATTGCTGTCGATCTATGTCCATGCCTAAATGTGATTTCGATTAAGCGTTTGTTGCAATATGGATCGAGTGCCGGAGCCTTCAAGTTCATAAAACGGTTCACTCTTGCGTAATCGTCATTTGGCTTGAAATGTTCGCCGCCGCGTTAAATTATCATTGAACTTGAATTATGGCGGCCGAGCTCATTAATAAATTTATCCGCGTACGTACTTAAATCTGACCTTTCGATAGCCTGGGTCTCCCACGTAGCGTTGGCCAACTATGCGCCGCCGCCCTCCCCGTCATAGCCTAAACATGATTATTGCATTTCGATAAGTGCATTCGTTTCAATTTAATTATTATACATATTAAGCTCTAACGCGCGCGCCGAATTCGTGTGGGTAAAGCCCCTGACGTATACACGTCCGTTGCATTATTAATAACAAGGAGGCAACATTGGAGAGTCATAAATAATTTATGGACGGCCGCTTTTTCTTTTTCTCTTTTTTTTTTTCTTCTTTCTAATCACAGTTTAGACTTCTGCAATATACATGATTGAATGGAATGTCTGGCCGTTTAGCAACGACGCGAATGTCGATTCTGTAAGCCGCGATGGCCTTGTTAGATTGCTGCTGTTGCTGGTTGGTTGGTACACATGCGGGTAATGCAAATTCTTACGGGAGTAATAAAGACATACGAACGAAATTTGCCTCCTGACGTAATGCGGTAATTAAGAAATAAAATGAAAGAGCAAAAAAAACTAACAAATTGCTCAACAACACCTCTTGCACGTGACGGTTTAATACCGCTGTTACACTAACACCAAATAAGAATTATTGCGTTTCGTGTTGTGGCAACAACGAAATCGTTGGCAACAAATTCCTTCCATTTGTTGTTTGTGTTCGAATCAGGGATGTACCACGCACCACCTGAACCCTAACCTTGTTATAAAAGGTTAGGGTTCAGGTTTCGGTTTCAATTTTAAGCTCATTTCGGTTAGGGTTGGCTTCCTGTCAGTTTGGATTAGGATCTTTTAAAGGTATTCAAGGGATGCACTCTTTAAAAGAAAAAAAAAGGAAGAGAAGTAAATACACGGGTTTTTTAAAGGTATTCAAGGGATGCATTTTTTTAAAAAATAAGGGAAGAGAAGTAAATACACTATAATGAAAGAAAACTTACATTTTTTAAACACAAACATGAGGTTTTTTTTTTTTAATAAATATCAATTTCCTTTTCGCGTTTTTTGAAACTTTACATTTTTCATTCTTCAAACTTATTAAGTATTCATCACCGCCATCTGCAATGTGTGAGTTTTTCAATTTTTTTTTTAACCCCTGACAGTTCAGTCTAAAGAATTCAGATACAATCATATAAATCCGGGAATATTTGCATATCTGTATAAAATTGTGAACAAATTCAGTCGGAAAGACGAAGAAGATCTCTGAAATATCATCTCCCTTAAAGGGGGGTATCTCTTTAAGGGGATTATTAACAAATCTTACTTTGATAGAAACAATATTTCTGACCTCCCTCCTCTTATTCCAAGACTAACATCTGTTATATGAGGACTACATTTTATACTTCACGCCTTTCCTTAGAATTTTGTATTTGCTTGTAAACAATAATAATCGGCGCCCCTCTTCCAAAAATTGCGTAACTCTTTGGTAACCGTTTGGCTTACATTTTTTTTTTTTTTTTTCTAAAATGGCAACTGGTGACCAAAGTTATTAATTAAATTTTATTTTGTTGCAAGCGCAGTTCTAAAGTACAGAAAAATTAAGTTCATGGCGTTTAACGGTTTTTTTTAAATTTTATTTTAATTTTTGCTTGACTTGAGCTTGGGCTTGAAGGGTTACGACGTCGTTGATTGGTTGAGCTTGATTTTAATTGATTTTTAATTTTTTTTTTAATTTGTATACTTTTAATTTTCTTGAAATTTTTATTTGCTAAATGCAGTTAGATAGAGATGTTGGGTTGGATTGACCTTGACTTCAGTTAAACTTCATTATTTTGATTTTAATTGACTTTTAATTTTTTTTTAATTTGTACACTTAATTTTTTTTGCAATTTTTATTTACAAAATGGAGTTAGATAGAGATGTTGGGTTGGATTGACCTTGACGTTAGTTAAACTTCATTTTAATTGATTTTTTAATCCTTGCTTTTACTTTTTCTAGTAATTTTTAATCCTTTACCTTGCTAGATGAAGTTTGGTTGTTGTTAGTTGGATTGGACTCTGACCTTGAGATTTGTTTAACCTAACTTTACTCCATGTATAAATTAAAAAAAAAAAAAATTGGTGCAAATCGTTTTTGATTCACTGCAATCAAAACCAATTTTTCTTTAAAAACTTTCATTATGCTTTGACAGCCTTGCATGGGATGACTTATTATGTAGCAAACTGGCTTCAATTTGTCAATCCTACAGCAATGTTAGGTCAAAAAGCGATCGTAGGATGTCGCTGTTTAAACTATTCATAAATTTTAACTTTAATTTTTTTTTACTTGCGCAAAACGAAGTCCCATACGATATAATCAGTCGGGAGAGTTCACTTGACCTTGAGATTTGCCGAGGTTCATCTAATTTGTATTATGTAAATATTTTACTTGGATTGGAGTTAACTTGGGTTGACGTCGAATAATTATTTTCTTTTAATTATTAACAACAATTTTTTTTATTTTTATTTTTCTTGCTTCTTCGGTTGTATAGAACGGAGTTCAGTTGTTGGTCGAGTTTGCTTGACCTTGACAATGATCGAACCTCGCTTTAATTGTTTTCTTTTATTTTGAACTTTTAATTTCTTGCATTTTACACTTTCAATTGAATACACAGTTAGGTTGAATTCAGTTGAGTTAGATTGACCTTGGGATTTGTTGAGCTTTATTTTTCTTACTTTTAATTTCTTTAATATTTCTTTTTCTTAATTTTTTTACTTGGGTTGAATGGAGTCAAGTCGCGTTCAGTTGGATTGGACGGACATTGAATATTTTTTAAAATAGCATTTTACATTTTCAATTGAATACAGACAGTTAGGTTGAATTCAGTTGAGTTAGATTGACCTTGGGATTTGTTGAGCTTTTTTTTTACTTTTAATTTCTTTAATATTTCATTCTCTTATTTTTTTTACTTGTGTTGAATGGAGTCAAGTCGGGTTCAGTTGAGTTGGGTGGACATTGAATATTAAAAAAAAAGTAAAAAAAAATTCAGTTGTTGAATCGAGCTTGGCTGACCTTGAAATTGTTCGAGTTGCGCTTAAATCGTTTTTAATCAGCGCCCTCATGCCTTGCTTATCTTGTTCTGTACATCTTTTCATATTTGGGAGTTTTTTTGTCATACAACAACCTGAGTCTGGTCACGAAACAACTTAAACTTGAAGGATCTGAGGGTGTTCCAAAGGTTTGATGCTGAGGATGATTGAGATGGTGGTCTGATGGATCTTGGATAATGTCCAGCTTTTGAGATTCCAGCTTGAAAACCCCTTTCTCGTAGTACTACTCTACAGTCTTGCCAATTCGACGGAATTTTCCCTTTTTTAGGTATTTTATGAAGACACACGGGGGAAAAGGGAATGCTTCTTCATTAGAGGGAACTTTTATTTTATTTTTTGTACATCTTTTCGTAGTTTTGTCGTTCTTTTTCCAAGTCTAGTCCTCGAGAGATAAAATATTCACATGTAAAGACAAAAGAGGTTTAAACGATAACAATAAATCCATGTTAAGCACGAGTATCACAAAGAAACGTTTTGGCTACTCTCTTTCTATCACTTTCTCTTGCAACTATGAGGTTTATGAGATGGCAAAACGTTTCAGTTAAGGGGCAACTGCTTCAGAAAATGATTGTATAAGCAATCGTTGAATTTTCAGTACCACTGCGGAACTGTGATGAACTGAAATTAAATTCTGCTTCTCCGAACGTATTCAAGCACTGAGAGAACGAGAGAAAATGGCCAACCGCTACGTGCCGTAGAGTATTAATATTTATGATCACATCGTGTATAGCAACAACATTATTTCCTAGCAGTTACATCTAAGCGGTAGAGAAAAGGTATCTGTCAGATTATCACGTGATGCCGAGCCTAATCATTATTTATTAAGCAAATCTACTAACTACATTGCATACACGTACTTATGTTGAAGTAGATGAATGGCTGCGCATTGTGCTCTCGACGAAAAAAAAAAAGGAAACCACCTTACTTCATATATAAACGTATTTGTCGAGCTGCCTCTCTCTCTCTCTGTCTGTGTCGGACTGCATGAGGCTATTTAACAAATAACAGCGACAGTGAAAACGACGATTATTTCTGTATTAATATAATAAACGCGACGAGACTTTCGATAGTATTTAGAGCTGAAGACGAATGATGATTTCGATGATGGTTAAGCGTAACATCTCCATTGACGACATTCCGACGCTCGCCATTAATAATAATATGCGGAATTACGCAAGAGAGCGACGCGTTTTACGAGAATAACATCGTAACATAACACCAGAAATATTACACTAATGTAATAACATTCAGGTTTTGTGGGAAGGAAGACGTGGCGCAACTCGAACAAATAATTAATGCAGGCGATAACTTTATTCGAATTTCTAACGGTGCCTGCCTGCCTGCCTTTTAAGTTATGAATTATTTATTTTACTTTTGTCGGGCATTCGATAAGTGTTCGATTTTAAAAAGGAAAGCCTCATTGTAACTGTGATTTTTTTCATTATTTTTATGTTAAATAGTGGCGGCTCGTTTTGGCTACTACAGCTACGACCCAACCGGTAGATGGAAGTAACAACGACACTGATTGGTTCGGTTGTAGATTGAGTTTCTTTTAACCTCGGTTCGTGTACTGGACAAAACTGTTTCGTTGGTTCATGGTTGTTGTAGGCAGGACCAATGAAACCATTGAAGCCGCACAATTTCAAATGCCGATGGATCAGTTTTGTGCAGAACACGAACCGAAGTTGAAAGGAAATTAATCCACAGCTGAACCAATCAGAATCGATCGTCATGAGCCCTCCCACAGTTAAAGGATTAATGACTGCTGCTCTTGGGCTCTCGGTCGTAATGCTAAAAAAAATTAAAAACACTTTTATGTGAAATAGTGACGCATTTTGGCTATTACGGCCCGACCGGTACATAGGGAGTAACAAAAGTGGACGACTCTGATTGGTTCGGTTGTAGACTGAGTTTCTTTCAACCTCGGTTCGTGTACTGGGCGAAACTGTTCCGTTGGTTCATGGTTGTTGTACGCAGGACCAACGAAACCATTGAAGCCGCACAATTTCAAATGCCGATGGATCAGTTTTGTGCAGAACACGAACCGAAATTGAAAGGAAATGAATCCAAAGCTGAACCAATCAGAATCGACCGTCATGAGCCCTCCTACAATTAAAGGATTAATGACTGCCGCTCTTGGGCTCTCGTTCGTAATGTTAAAAAAAATTAAAAACACTTTTATGTGAAATAGTGACGCATTTTGGCTACTACGTCCCGACCGGTAGATAGGAAGTAACAAAACCGGACGACTCTGATTGGTTCGGTTGTAGATTGAGTTTCTTTCAACCTCGGTTCGTGTACTGGGCGAAACTGTTTCGTTGGTTCATGGTTGTTGTAGGCAGGACCAATGAAACCATTGAAGCCGCACAATTTCAAATGCCGATGGATCAGTTTTGTGCAGAACACGAACCGAAATTGAAAGGAAATGAATCCAAAGCTGAACCAATCAGAATCGACCGTCATGAGCCCTCCCACAGTTAAAAGATTAACGACTGCTGCTCTTGGGCTCTCGCTCGTAATGTTAAAAAAAATTAAAAACACTTTTATGTGAAATAGTGACGCATTTTGGCTACTACGTCCCGACCGGTAGATAGGAAGTAACAAAAGTGGACGACTCTGATTGGTTCGGTTGTAGACTGAGTTTCTTTCAACCTCGGTTCGTGTACTGGGCGAAACTGTTTCGTTGGCTCACGGTTGTTGTACGCAGGACCAACGAAACCATTGAAGCCGCACAATTTCAAATGCCGATGGATCAGTTTTGTGCAGAACACGAACCGAAGTTGAAAGGAAATTAATCCACAGCTAAACCAATCAGAATCGACCGTCATGAGCCCTCCCACAGTTAAAGGATTAATGACTGCTGCTCTTGGGCTCTCGTTCGTAATGTTAAAAAAAATTAAAAACACTTTTATGTGAAATAGTGACGCATTTTGGCTACTACGGCCCGACTGGTAAATAGGGAGTAACAAAAGTGGACGACTCTGATTGGTTCGGTTGTAGATTGAGTTTCTTTCAACCTCGGTTCGTGTACTGGGCGAAACTGTTTCGTTGGTTCATGGTTGTTGTACGCAGGACCAATGAAACCATTGAAGCCGCACAATTTCAAATGCCGATGGATCAGTTTTGTGCAAGACACAAACCGAAGTTGATAGGAAATTAATCCACAGCTGAACCAATCAGAATCGACCGACATGAGCCCTCCCACAGTTAAAAGATTAACGACTGCTGCTCTTGGGCTCTCGCTCGTAATGTTAAAAAAAATTAAAAACACTTTTATGTGAAATAGTGACGCATTTAGGCTACTACGTCCCGACCGGTAGATAGGAAGTAACAAAAGTGGACGACTCTGATTGGTTCGGTTGTAGACTGAGTTTCTTTCAACCTCGGTTCGTGTACTGGGCGAAACTGTTTCGTTGGCTCACGGTTGTTGTACGCAGGACCAACGAAACCATTGAAGCCGCACAATTTCAAATGCCGATGGATCAGTTTTGTGCAGAACACGAACCGAAGTTGATAGGAAATTAATCCACAGCTGAACCAATCAGAATCGACCGTCATGAGCCCTCCCACAGTTAAAGGATTAATGACTGCTGCTCTTGGGCTCTCGTTCTTAATGTTAAAAAAAAATTAAAAACACTTTTATGTGAAATAGTGACGCATTTTGTCTACTACGTCCCGACCGGTAGATAGGGAGTAACAAAAGTGGACGACTCTGATTGGTTCGGTTGTAGATTGAGTTTCTTTCAACCTCGGTTCGTGTACTGGGCGAAACTGTTTCGTTGGTTCAAGTTTGTTGTACGCAGGACCAACGAAACCATTGAAGCCGCACAATTTCAAATGCCGATGGATCAGTTTTGTGCAGAACACGAACCGAAATTGAAAGGAAATGAATCCACAGCTAAACCAATCAGAATCGACCGTCATGAGCCCTCCCACAGTTAAAAGATTAACGACTGCTGCTCTTGGGCTCTCGCTCGTAATGTTAAAAAAAATTAAAAACACTTTTATGTGAAATAGTGACGCATTTTGTCTACTACGTCCCGACCGGTAGATAGGGAGTAACAAAAGTGGACGACTCTGATTGGTTCGGTTGTAGATTGAGTTTCTTTCAACCTCGGTTCGTGTACTGGGCGAAACTGTTTCGTTGGTTCAAGGTTGTTGTACGGAGGACCAACGAAACCATTGAAGCCGCATAATTTTAAATGCCGATGGATCAGTTTTGTGCAAAGCACGAACCGAAGTTGAAAGGAAATTAATCCACAGCTGAACCAATCAGAATCGACCGACATGAGCCCTCCCACAGTTAAAAGATTAACGACTGCTGCTCTTGGGCTCTCGCTCGTAATGTTAAAAAAAATTAAAAACACTTTTATGTGAAATAGTGACGCATTTTGTCTACTACGTCCCGACCGGTAGATAGGGAGTAACAAAAGTGGACGACTCTGATTGGTTCGGTTGTAGATTGAGTTTCTTTCAACCTCGGTTCGTGTACTGGGCGAAACTGTTTCGTTGGTTCAAGGTTGTTGTACGGAGGACCAACGAAACCATTGAAGCCGCATAATTTCAAATGCCGATGAATCAGTTTTGTGCAGAACACGAACCGAAGTTGATAGGAAATTAATCCACAGCTGAACCAATCAGAATCGACCGTCATGAGCCCTCCCACAGTTAAAGGATTAATGACTGCTGCTCTTGGGCTCTCGTTCGTAATGTTAAAAAAAAATTAAAAACACTTTTATCTGAAATAGTGACGCATTTTGGCTACTACGTCCCGACCGGTAGATAGGGAGTAACAAAAGTGGACGACTCTGATTGGTTCGGTTGTAGACTGAGTTTCTTTCAACCTCGGTTCGTGTACTGGGCGAAACTGTTCCGTTGGTTCATGGTTGTTGTACGCAGGACCAACGAAACCATTGAAGCCGCACAATTTTAAATGCCGATGGATCAGTTTTGTGCAGAACACGAACCGAAATTGAAAGGAAATTAATCCACAGCTGAACCAATCAGAATCGGCCGACATGAGCCCTCCCACAGTTAAAAGATTAACGACTGCTGATCTTGGGCTCTCGTTCTTAATGTTAAAAAAAAAATTAAAAACACTTTTATGTGAAATAGTGACGCATTTTGGCTACTACGGCCCGACCGGTAGATAGGAAGTAACAAAAGTGGACGACTCTGATTGGTTCGGTTGTAGACTGAGTTTCTTTCAACCTCGGTTCGTGTACTGGGCGAAACTGTTTCGTTGGTTCAAGGTTGTTGTACGCAGGACCAACGAAACCATTGAAGCCGCGCAATTTCAAATGCCGATGGATCAGTTTTGTGCAGAACACGAACCGAAGTTGAAAGGAAATTAATCCACAGCTGAACCAATCAGAATCGACCGTCATGAGCCCTCCCACAGTTAAAGGATTAATGACTGCTGCTCTTGGGCTCTCGTTCTTAATGTTAAAGGAAAATTAAAAACACTTCTATGTGAAATAGTGACGCATTTTGGCTACTACGTCCCGACCGGTAGATAGGGAGTAACAAAAGTGGACGACTCTGATTGGTTCGGTTGTAGATTGAGTTTTTTTCAACCTCGGTTCGTGTGCTGGGCAAAACTGTTTCGTTGGTTCATGGTTGTAGTACGCAGGACCAACGAAACCATTGAAGCCGCACAATTTCAAATGCCGATGGATCAGTTTTGTGCAGAACACGAACCGAAGTTGAAAGGAAATGAATCCAAAGCTGAACCAATCAGAATCGACCGTCATGAGCCCTCCTACAATTAAAGGATTAATGACTGCCGCTCTTGGGCTCTCGTTCGTAATGTTAAAAAAAATTAAAAACACTTTTATGTGAAATAGTGACGCATTTTGGCTATTACGGCCCGACCGGTAGATAGGGAGTAACAAAACCGGACGACTCTGATTGGTTCGGTTGTAGATTGAGTTTCTTTCAACCTCGGTTCGTGTGCTGGGCAAAACTGTTTCGTTGGTTCAAGGTTGTTGTACGCAGGACCAACGAAACCATTGAAGCCGCACAATTTCAAATGCCGATGGATCAGTTTTGTGCAGAACACGAACCGAAATCGAAAGGAAATGAATCCAAAGCTGAACCAATCAGAATCGGCCGACATGAGCCCTCCCACAGTTAAAAGATTAACGACTGCTGCTCTTGGGCTCTCGTTCTTAATGTTAAAAAAAAAATTAAAAACACTTTTATGTGAAATAGTGACGCATTTTGGCTACTACGGCCCGACCGATAGATAGGGAGTAACAAGAGTGGACGACTTTCATTGGTTCGGTTGTAGATTGAGATTCTTTCAACCTCGGTTCGTGTACTGGGCGAAAGTGTTTCGTTGGTTCATGGTTGTTGTACGCAGGACCAATGAAACCGTCGAAGCCGCACAATTTCAAATGCCGATGGATCAGTTTTGTGCAGAACATGAACCGAAGTTGAAAGGAAATTAATCCACAGCGGAACCAATCAGAATCGACCGACATGAGCCCTCCCACAGTTAAAGGATTCATGACTGCTGCTCTTGAGCTCTCGGTCGTAATGTTAAAAAAAATTAAAAACACTTTTATGTGAAATAGTGGCGCATTTTGGCTACTACGGCCCGACCGGTAGATAGGGAGTAACAAAAGTGGACGACACTGATTGGTTCGGTTGTAGATTGAGTTTCTTTCAACCTCGGTTCGTGTACTGGGCGAAACTGTTTCGTTGGTTCATGGTTGTAGTACGCAGGACCAATGAAAATGAAATGAACACGAACGGAAGTTGAAAGGAAATTAATCCACAGCTGAACCAATCAGAATCGACCCACAGGACCAATGAAACCAACCAACGAACCAGATCAGTTTGAAGCTGCACATTTGGATCGAACAGTTTTGTCCAAAACACGGACCGAAGTTGAAAGGAAATCAATTTACAGCTGAGCCAATCCGAATCGGCCAACATGACCCCTCCTACAGTTAAATGATTAAGGATTGCTGCTGCTCTTGGGCTAGATGTTACTTATCGATTGAATTGGCCCAGGTCGTATGTTAATAAAGAAAATGGCCTTCGACCAAAATGGTTCATCGAACTGATGTGGTGATGGTGATGATGCTTCACGCTGGAACGTAATTCAGTTAAGCAATTTCTTGGCGTGCATCATCATCATCATCATCTTCAAAAATGCTGGCGCGTTTTTTTCTGGGCGTGCAGTTGTGGGTCACATCTTTGTACCTACAAATCCGATAAATTGCTTTAAGGCGCATAATGCGAAACCGAAACAACCGTTGTGTTCTTCGCTCGCTTCTTGCTGCTCTCATAAGGTATGTAATCAACTGTTATTACAGTTTACCGTACACGCAAGAAACTATTAGCTGTTTATTTATCTTTAGGAAGGGAAAAAGCGCCGACGTTATTGTTATTTTCCATTGTTCCGAATTTTTCCAGCAGGACGGATCAATGTTGCTGCCATTAGTGCTTCTCCTTGCATCCGACGAGGACGAAGAAAGGCGCGCGGATTTTAAAATATGCCAGCAACAAAATATGCTGCCGGCCGCCGTGTCCGTTGGACCTGAAAGATCTTAGCCTGGGCACATAATTACGAGGTTCACTTAAACTCCCAGGCAATAATTATGATTTTACGACGATATGCCTGCCGTACAATAGAATTAACAACAATCCGCTGTAAGTAGCCGTTTTATTGTTTTCCAGAAGCCAGAGGTGTGTACCATTTTGTTCCTTTTTATTCTCGTCCGAAGATAACAAACGTGGCTTTCGAGAATGATATGCAACCGATGAGGAGGTCTGAAGAGAAAATGATCAAAATGATTAAAATTCCTTCCAAGGACTCGTCGAGACAACTTTTTTCCTCAAGATGCCAGGACGAGAGCGAAAAAGTGATTCGAACATTCAACATCTCTGAAAAGAAATCAATTTTTGCTCGAGCTCGAAGGCAAAAGATCACCTTGTGGTGTACATTCCAAAACGTCATAGAAATTTGATTCACCCTGTACATTCAACAACCAATGGAACGGTACGGAAGGTTTTCTAATGTTACAAAAGTGATTCAAACATCTGATATCAAAATCTCTGGCTTTATTAGATAAGGCGAGGATGAAATAGTACAGACGCGGCGAGACTTACGATTTTAATCGAAGTTTTAGGCCCGGTCTTTTCATCTCTGATTAACTTTAACCATTGATTAATTCCCATAGAAACAATTGTCTCTATAATTGGAACTCTGGCAATAAATCAACGATTAAAGTTAATGGGAGGTGAAAAGACCGGTCGATTAAAATCGTAAGTCTCGCCGCGACTTTACTATTTCATCCTCGCCTTATTTATAAAGCCACAGATTTTGGCTTCTTTGGGGTCTATAAAAACGTGCAACGTCTATCCTCATTCACTTCTGAAATATCTTCAAAACACTGAAGATTCTCGATTTCGAAAATCTGTAACGTCTCGTTTACTTATTTATTAACGTAGAATTATAAAATTCTGTAATTTTATATCAAATTCTCTGGGCGATGTGGTAACACAGTTTCGCAGATACGATTGTCAACTGTTTTTTTTTTCCTTATGGATGGCATCTTATATGTATATTCATACCACGTGGATACAATATCCGAATAGACCGTATGGTAGGTTTGTGTATTTTAATTTCAAAATAAAATATTAAGTGTGGCGAAATGACAACTGATAAACAGTGGCTAGGACTTTTTAATCCTCGCTTTGTTTATAAACAAATACTTTAGGTAAATTTCAGTCGAAAAATCCATTTTCGCTTGAGCCCGAAGGCACACAAAAAATCACCTTATTGTGTACCCGGGGTACATCCCAAAAAGACACAAAAGGTTTGTTTTGGTTCTGATACGAACAGTTCTAGAACCGTCAGGAGCATGCGCATAACAAGACAAACGAAGACTTTGTTTTGTTGTGCGCAGACTCCCGACAGTTCTAGGACGTTTCTAGGACTGTCCCATCAAGAACCAAAACAACCCTAAAGATTCGATTCACCCTCTACATTCGACAACCATTGGAATTTTTGCCTCCAAGCAAATTCTTTTAACGATACAATGAACAAGAAATTTATAGCAGTAAGTAAATCGATAAAAACGATAATCATAAAGGCATTCGAATTTGCTCGTTTTACGACTTGCGCGCTTAATTAAAGAGGGCGTCTGGTCTCAGTGAAAGCTTTGGTAACTTTCTTTTGCTGCAATCACCAACGACCAAATCAGAAAAGTTTAATTTGGAGCTTCCACTGCTGTTGTCCTTCTTCTTCATCTGTCCATCATGTTTCGTTCGTTCCTCACTGCAAACACACTTCTTGGAGAGCTGATCTTTACGAAGCAAAAGCAAAAAGGAAAAAACGATTATTTTTTTTAACCGTAACAAAGGTCCAAACTTGGCGAAAGAAGAAAAGGTGATGTGGCTGTTGTAACTGGGGATTCCTTCCAAAAGTCACCCTGTAGTATATTTCAAGTTTCAAATCGCGTAAATCTTCCTCGGAAAGAAACGTACACGTACTTAGTTATCGTGTGAACGACGGACGGCGCAGCTTTTATTATTTATTTATCATCATTTTCGTCACAAAATGTTCGTATTTTTATAACGCAAAACTGCGTCCCACGCCTTGATCTAATTTTGTGGTGCAAGTCGCAAATTGTTTTTCTTGTGCGTCCCAAAACGCTCTTCCACGCCTTGATCTAATTTTGTGGTGCAAGTCGCAGGTTGTTTTCAGTGCATCCCAGAACTCTCTGGCGATAAATCATCTTGCGTTGCGATTTTGCACTTTCGTCATTAGAAGTTAAACTTTCGTCGGCCCGTAGTATTTTTAGCCTTGATCTAATTTTGTGGTGCAAGTCGCAAATTGTTTTTTTTGTGCATCTCAGAACTCTCTGGCGATAAATCATCTTGCGTTGCGCTTTTGCACTTTCGTCATTAGAAGTTACTACTTTCGTCGGCCCGCAGTATTTTTAGCTTTGGTTGCACAATATTTTGCCGGTTACATTCCACCATATTTCGTGCGAATTAAAGCGAATGTTTATTCTAATCGTCGAGGCTGGTCGTAAAAGTCTGCGTCACTTGTGACATTTGACGCCGTTGGTTATTACTGATATCATCTTACGTACAAGGTTGGCTTTTGTTTACTTTACGTTGCTCTTGATTCGTCCGAGCCCTTCTCTTCGTAGTTACGGGCGTAGCCAAGTTTGGCTTTATTAATTTGTGGCGTGCATGTGCAGCATTCATTCCGTCTCATTGGGATATAACATTTTTTAACGATTTTCTATTTTTCCTTCTTGAATGTATGTAATTTAATTGATACAATAACAGCACAATGACACGATATTTCAAAATATCGATGCACTTTACTGCCAAGTATCGCATGGTATCGATAGCAATAAAAAAAAGTCATTTGATACAAAGTATCGATGCATCGTTTAAGGTATACATCCCTAGTTGTACCCACCTAGAACTTCTAATCGCTTTTCCTTCTTCCATCGACGTTTCGTTCTTCATTACAAAAAAAAAGAAACTTGGAGAGCTGGCCGTTACGAAGCAGCACGAAGAAAAGAGGTTTGCTTTTTCGGTAACGAAGGACCAAACTTGATATGAAAGAAAAAAGGCGATGAAGATCTCTTACAACTTCACTACTGGGAGGACGAGGTGGGGGGGAGGGCGGCTCTGATTCAATCGCTTTTTCTTTTTCTGTCGAACTTACAGACTTGGTATTTACGAAGCAGCAACAACAAGGACAAAAAGAACAGGTTTTTTTCTGTAACGAAGGACCAAACTTGATATGAAAGAAAAAAGGCGATGTAGGTGTCTTATACAACTTCACTATTGAGGGGGGGAGGCTTCTGATTCAATCGCTTTTTCTTCTTCTGCCGAACTTACAGACTTTGTATTTACGAAGCAGCAACAACAAGGACAAAAAGAACAGGTTTTTTTTCTGTAACGAAGGACCAAACTTGATATGAAAGAAAAAAGGCGATGTAGCTGTCTTATACAACTTCACTACTGGGAAGGCGAGGGGGGGACGGTTCTGATTCAATCGCTTTTTCTTCTTCTGCCTAACTTACAGACTTGGTATTTACGAAGCAGCAACAACAGCGACAAAAAGAACAGGTTTTTTTTTCTGTAACGAAGGACCAAACTTGATATGAAAGAAAAAAGGCGATGTAGCTGTCTTATACAACTTCCCTATTGGGGGGGGGGCTTCTGATTCAATCGCTTTTTCTTTTTCTACCGAACTTACTTACAGACGTCGTATTTACGAAGCAGCAACAACAAGAATAAAAAGAACAAGTTTTTTTTCTTCTGTAACGAAGGACCAAACTTGGCGGCAAACTTTCTCATTATCGAAGAACTTAGAGGCGTGGTATTTAACGAGAAGGACCGAATTTTCAAAGACGAAAAAAAGAAAAGCTGAGATGGGTTAGAAGCCTTCCATCCCCCACGCCGCGTCGTGTATTTCTGGTACATACTTAATAAACGAAACTACCTTATTTGTGGTATGAATTGTTCCGATCGAGTCTTTTTTTTGCATTCATTACACTTTCAGTACGCAACCTTGATAATAATATATCCTCAATGAGAACGGCGCGCGGCGTCTAATAATAAAAACGTGGATTAACATAACAAGACCGCGTTGTTACTAGTATTAGTAAGTATGTAAATGAATTCTCGATTATTATGAATATTAAATTGAATAAACAACGGCGCGCGGACAACTGGAATAATGCAAAAGAGTGGTTGGTAGTGAATTGGAGTCGGTTGCCTAATGGCCAAGGCGACCTTTGTGCTATTTTATTATTACAGGCATTACTTGCATTCTGCGCTAACGAATGTGCAAATTTATCGTTCCCGACTACTTCCTATTGGGTTTGCATTCCGAGCAGCAGCATGGAATTAATATTCAACATTAGAATTTTCCCTGTGCGCCCCCCTCGGATAACAACGCTGCTTACGTAATTGCGGTCGTACGAATTTTTTTTCGTACGTTACGGTGCACGCTCTTGAGCTCCCATTTAACACCAGGAAAAATTTGAGATGAAATTCCTTGCCGACGACCAAATTCTTAAAGAAACTTCTTTGTAAATAAAATCTGACGAAACCTGAAACCTTGTTTTCCAAAATCGTAGTAGCGTGCCTTTACCTCTGGCGGCTAAAGTAATTTCCTGATTATCAAGCCGCTTAACTTTGCGCAGAAAATTCCTCCTCGTTTTACAAAATAATAATCAGCATCGATTTCACACACACACACACGTCTCGCAGCCAAATAGTAAGCGGCTCGTTAGAATTTTAACGGCGCGGCGACGACTGTTAAGAAGGAATTGCCGTTTAAAGAGACACTTAACAGCATCACATTAACGAAGAAACACTATTAGCAATTATTTGCAAGAGCCGAGCGGCGCGGCGGCGACTCGACTTAATCAGGTTTGAAATTAAAAAAAAAAAAAAAAAAAAAACAGAGAATTAAAAGAATTACGGAAGTCGGCGGTTACGCGCCGCGAGCTTTGTTCCGTAACACAACAAGTAACACAGCCTTTTTGCGCCCAGCTGGAGCTAAGAGCGTTCGTATACGACGATGAAATCGATACCTCCAACTGACTGATTACTGATTATCATTATTGATAGTATCCAATGGCATGTGCGAACACGGTAGCGCCTGATTTGCACTTTCGTTTTCAACATGCCTTTTGCTTTTTTTTTTTTTTTCTTCAAAGCATCTCTAATCCAAAGAGAGGAGGAGGAGGAGGGGGGGGGATTCTGAAACTGCACGTATTGGGCGATGGAAAAATGGAGGAAGAGGTCTTTTCGAATTTCGTCTCGTAAACGTCGAGAGATCAAAATTCACTTTTGCCTTGCCTGCACGTTTTACCTTCATCGAAACGAAAGTCCAAAGACAGGCCAGCCAATCTCCGATTCATTTCACGGAACCAAGTTTATTGTGCGTGTCGGATTTTGTATTTCCTAAACAGGTGTCCCGAGCTCGATGATTCATTATCTAAGCCGAGAATTATCGCCGGACAGGTCCTGCACGAGGTGATTTTTTTTTCTTCCTCGCTTCGCTTCAAAGCTATTATATTGGCCAATACGCTTTTTTTTGCCGACCGTTATACACATACGTACAAACCGTGAAACCAGGTGGACAGTTATGTAAAAAGATTCGTCGCAGTGTGTACTTGGCGAGCAATCTCAAAATAAATTCCAAAGCAGCGCGTTTCCTTTATATTTATACACATCGGAGAAAAGTTTTTAGCCAGCGCTGAAAGCTTCTGAAGATTCCTTTTTTGCTTTTGGTGGCTTTGTGGCCATATAATGAAGTATGCTTGTAGGTCAAAATGCGAAGTTTCTCGCCAAATTGCTTTATGTAACCTAACTCGCTCATGTTGCATTCCTTAAGTAAGTTCAGTCGACTTGGTGTCATTCGTCAGCACGGAATTCCCCTTCTCTATTAAAGCATACGCAGGCAACTGTAGGTATGACACACATTTCAAGTGACAAATAAATAAATAAACCTTAGCCGCATCAGTATCAGGTAGTGCCTTTCTTCTTCTCATTTTATTTTCGTCTCTATTACGTCTCGCATTGTTTTTGGTTTTTTTTTTTTTATTAATCATCACATCACATCACATCACATCACATCAGCGCGATAGCTCCGGCTCACACGCCCAATTCCATAACAACAGCAACTCTCAAAATTAGGTAATCGACGTAAAAGTAACCACAGAAATTGGTTTAACATTGAACGCTCGCTCGCTCGGTCACGCGAAGCGTTCACGTTTTTTATTTTTATGTTTTGGTTTTTTTTTTTTTTTGACGACGCCTTTAATTCCAAGTTGTTTTGGAACAAATTAATTTAGCTGCAACCTATTTTTAGCCGGCAGCCTGGGTGGGTAAGAGGAGCTCTTGAAACTGAAAAACCTGATTTTACGCGATGTGGTGATTATATGGGAACGGAAACTGTTCGCCATTATTTCGCGCCGCTTTAATTAATCTAACGCGCAGTGTTACACCAGGAGCAACTTTTTTTTTGGCGAAGAACCGTTGGATTCGTGTGTGATCAAGTCGATTTTGAATGAATCCCACTCACGCCTTACAAAAAAATGTTGCTCTTCGTTGTTCCTCATCTTGTATATTTGCGTGGTGCTGGCTGATTTATACCTCACCATAACAGCACGCGTTCTTCTCCTCTTTTCTTGCATTAGGCAAATTTAAATTTACAAAAAATGCCACGGCATATTCACCGTTCATCAAAGTATGCAGGTTTGAAAAACGCAACGCAGCAAATCCCATGTTAATTTAAATTTGCTCGAATACTGGCTTCCCTAATTATTTTACAGCAAAAGTCCGTGGAGGTTTCTTAAAGTACTCCTCAAGACGAATCTGTCTGTGAAGTTTGAGAATTATTCGTTCGCTCAGTTTCAAGATATTAAAAAAAAATCTGTAACTAAGTTCAATCCATACCAAAGTATCAGCACACCTTGATCAATGGAGGTGAGAACTGGACCGATAAGAATTAATAAACCTAATCGTCTTTGATTGATACGAGAAGCTTTTCCAGTAGTTTATTTTAACGTTTACCGATCAAGGCCATGCTGGTTGATAGCGTGGTATAAATTGACTTTCGTCACTCATTTTTTTTTAATATCTTGAAACTGAGCGAATGAAAAATTCTCAAACTTCGCAGACAGATTCGCCTTGAAGAGTACTTTAAGTAACCTAAATGGAATTTTGCTGTAAAATAATTAGGGAGGCCGATATTCGAGCGCTTTTAATTAACATGGGATTTCCCATGTTGCGTTTCAAAACGCAGCACGCAACACCCTGTGTGTATTTTATTAAGCTCGTCCAAAATATTATAAGCGCACGTTTGCTTCGTTAACCTTCATCCTGTATTTGTGTTTGTGATATATACATACTATAGTATACCATAACCTATTTATACTTTCACTTTTCTCTTTTCTTGTATTAGACAAATTTAAGAATTTACTAGAGAAAAAATGTCATGACATATTCACTCGTTCATCAAAATATGTATTCTTACATCGTATCGTAGGATTGAAATTCGCAATCAGTAAATAGGTAGGCGACTTAGAAAGGAAACAATTAGCGAAGAAGTAACGGTTCCCGGTACGGAATCGCAGTTAAAGCAGCGACAGGCAAACGGAAAACGTATAATTTCCCATATCGGACTCGAAGAGAGGCCTTTAATCCGAGATGTTGTCGACGAGTTCAGAAAAATCAGAATTCATTACTCTCCGCGAGATCCGCCGCCGAGAGAGGGTGGAACTATCGGAATTTCGTGGCAATTAAATTTTGATGTTGAATTAAAACGTTGCAGAATCGCTGCTGTCTGTATTCGCTGAAGTATCAGAATGAAATCATTTTATAAACAATTAAAAACTGTGAATGGTAATCAAAACATGCGTACAAATTAAATTGGGCGTGGCGGTTTTATCGAAAGTAAAAATCATTTCTTGTTTCAGGTGAGTTTGGATGTGCTATGAACCAACGCGGCGCCGTCTGCGATGGCAGGCCTGAGTCATCGCGTAGGAATATCAGATCTCAGGGTATTGTCCAGTTTCCCTTATTCTCGAATCGAGGGAACAAACTCGCAAGAGTTTAAAATTGCTTTTCAGTATGGAACTAATCTTTCTATGAAAATGAAATCTGTAAAAAAAAAATATCCATCATTGAAGTTGGTTCTTGTCCGATGAAAATTGTAAGTACAAAGTTTTTTTTAATCTCGAACCGGACAGAAATATGAAGGGAACACACTCAACGTTTCGCTATAGATATAGATAGATATAGCGAAACGTTGAGCGTGTTCCCTTCATATTGCTGTCCGGTTCGAGATTAAAAAAAAAACGTTATACTTGTAAAAAAAATAGTTTTTAATCTTCTAAACGGACACTATTAAAATTGGGAAGAACTTTCGACGTTTCGCTGTCGCCTAATAGCTTCCAATTGGAAGAACACTCAACGTTTCACTATCATCTGATAATAAGTTGACAGTTGTCATATATTTGAGTTTATGTTCGCGCTTTATACATCTTTATTTTGTTATTTTATTCCTTTCCTATTTCTGTCCGGTTCGAGATTAAAAAAAAACGTTATACTTGTAAAAAAAATAGTTTTTAATCTTCTAAACGGACACTATTAAAATTGGGAAGAACTTTCGACGTTTCGCTGTCGCCTAATAGCTTCCAATTGAAAGAACACTCAACATTTCACTAACCTGATAATAAGTTGACACTTGTCATATATTTGAGGTTATGCTCGCGCTTTATACATCTTTATTTTGTTATTTTATTCCCTTCATATTTCTGTTCGGTTCGAGATTTAAAAAAAACGTTATACTTGTAAAAAAAATAGTTTTTAACCTTCTAAACGGACACTATTAAAATCGGGAAGAACTTTCGACATTTCGCTGTCGCCTAATAGCTTCCAATTGGAAGAACACTCAACATTTCACTATCACCTGATAATAAGTTGACAGTTGTCATATATTTGAGGTTATGCTCGCGCTTTATACATCTTTATTTTGTTATTTTATTCCCTTCATATTTCTGTCCGGTTCGAGATTAAAAAAAAACGTTATACTTGTAAAAAAAAATAGTTTTTAACCTTCGAAACGGACACTATTAAAATCGGGAAGAACTTTCGACGTTTCGCTGTCGCCTAATAGCTTCCAATTGGAAGAACACTCGACGTTTCACTATCACCTGATAATAAATTGACAGTTGTCATATATTTGAGGTTATGCTCGCGCTTTATACATCTTTATTATGTTATTTTATCTTGTACGGATGCTGGTTTAAACCTTTTTTATTAGAACATTAATGGCGGTTCCACAAGACACATCATCCGTTTATTATCAATCATTAAAAAAAATATAAATATCACAATTCTGACATTTTTTCCAAAATTTCCAACTGTAAGCCTGTGTTGCCCACTTTTTGGAAAATATCGCAGCCTGCTCCAATCATAAATAACTCCATCGCACGGTGCATTTGCTAAAATAAATCGTGAAACCACGAACAAAAAAAAAAAAAAAACTAAATAAACAAACAAACACAACGCGAGAAAAACAAGTTCTTTTTTTTTAAATTAATTTTAGATATCACCGGCGCTCCTTTACTAACAAATAACGTACGACAAAGATCCGATGACCAATAATATCCTGTTTCAGGTTTCATTATTAAACAATCGTTAATTAATGATTCAGCAGTTGGCAAGTCATTATTACACGCAACAAAATTACACAACACCATACATTCATTCTCAACATTTCATTAGAAGTTAGAAAAAATTAAAGAGTAATTTTAGATTTCACCCTATTTCACCACTGACTATTGAATCAGTGTTGCCAACGGCCTTTCAGGTCGTAAAATTTGAGGATTGAAGGGCCGGGGTTTCATAATCGAATTGCGGGAGACTTTAAAATGAAAGTCACACTCCTACGTGTAAGTAACTATGTTTTCGTATTTGTTTTGACATCTGACTGTGACTTTATTCGATTGTGAAACAGGCCCTTAACTCTACTCTTGCGCTGAAGCTGAACATGTTAATTAACCAATATCATAACCAGGGAAATGAATTCGGGCCACTTGTTCGGCGAACGGTATTAAAATTTAGTACTCGGACTGTATTAGCCTCGCCTACGATAATTTCTTCGAAGTGCGATGCCTCCCACTCAATAATAATTCGATGCGTCAGGATCGCGGAAAGGCGGTAGGGTAAATAGTGCATTCGACGTAAACGCTAAGTGGTCTGAATTCTTTTCCCTGATCATAACACTTCGCAAACGCGTTTTATTCGTTCGGGAATCTTAAAAAGTTTTTAAATTTTACGAGTTTTTCGCGAGTAGTAGTGCGGTTGGGTTGAAGTTCAGTGCCATCTATTGAAGAGGGGAGGAACAAATTCATCATCACAATCACACCGTTGCCATTGTTAGCGTTAAAGTCAATTTTTTACGTCCAATCCACCGAATTAGGGAAAAAATTGTTGTTTTAAATTTCTTGCGTCACGTCGTGACCCTTCGTGGCCAATGCCCGGTTTCTTCGCTTCCCGATAAAATTATCTGCCGGGTAATATCCTCGCGTTGTTTCCAAGGATAATAGTTTCCGAGGATATTACCTGGCGGATAAATTTATCAGGAGGTGAAGAAATCGGACCTACGAATGATAAAATCGTTTTTCTTTCGATTTTTCTTTGCTCAACGATTTAAGTTAAAATTTGAAAATTCTTTGTTTTCTTTACATCGATTCTTCGCTTTCTTTTTTTTTTAATTTTTACTTTCAAATCTTACACTCGTTTGAATTAGAAAAATAAATAAATCGTTTCGATTTGATTTGGTCACGCTCACCCTTTGCGACTAAGAATGACAAAATCGTTTTTCCTTTTCCTGGAGTTATTTATGTTTCATTTTCTTCTTACTTTTCCTTGTTTCTTCTTTTTTTTCTTGATTTTTTAAGTTCAGTTTTACTCGCGATTTTGAATTAAAATTAATGTTTCTTGCGTCACGTCGACCCTTTCTGACTAGGAATGAATGAAAAGAACTTGTTTTTCTTTGTTCAACGGTCTCAGTTAAAATTTTGTTGCAAATCGATTTTTATTGCAGTGGATCCCTGTACAGCTGTTTCGTCGTTCTATTCGGGGCTTCATCAGCAGAGACGTAGCTCGAAAGTTCCACCGGACTGAAACGATTTGCAAAAAAATTAATTAAGTCGAAAGTTCTCATCTTTTTCTTCTTCTTCTTTTGTAGTTATTCTTTGGCTGTAGCAAAGAATTATCAGCGCCATCTACAGTAAAATTTGAAAAAAAAAATACGTAGCAAAGTGACAAGAGAAGTGTTGATTCAACCAATGAAACGGTTCATTCTGGTAGCCTGTCTCTCTCATATCGTATAAAATCTTGAACGAAAACGTCAAATTATTCCACCTTTTACAGTAAAGAAAGAAGAATGAACAGCGCCATCTGTTGAGAGGCGAAGCAACTGTCTTTCTCTTGATTGTCATTTTCGAATTTGAAAATCGACTTTTCGCGTTGTTCTTCATGTTCACTAATTTAAGATTTCGTTGCAATTTCAACCGACAGAAGGCGACGACCGAAACTGTTTCCGTTTAAGACAATTGAATTTGTTTTTGACAGAAAATCACCACCACCAAATCTTGCATGGTAACAAAAGACAATCACTATTAATAAATCGGCAACGCCATCGCCAGTCTGGGTTGACATGACTATGTACAATCGGGAACAAATAAAATGTCGTTAAAAAAAATAGATGGAACACATCTTTTTTGACTTCTATTATGTCGAGTATGTCAGATTTGAAGCAGTTTGACAAATCGGGCGCACGTACTGCGCAAAGCTGATGACAATCATAACTATTTGACAGTTTAGAACAAACACCTTGTGTCATCGCGTCAATTGTCAAACCGACAACTTTTTCCTCGTAACTGCACAATACGAAATGAGATAAGCTGAGTCAGTTTTTTTGATTTGATTTGACCTTTTTTGCATAGAGAAGATCGTGATTTCGAAATGATGTTATTCAGATTATGAGAAATCGAATCGTTCGTGGTTCGTTCCCATCGTTTATGTACAAGATTGAGGAGAGAGAGAGAGGAGCTCGAGCTCGCCTCATCAGATATTCCTCTGGTTTTCTTAAGCGTGTTGATTATGCGCTGAGAAACGGACTGTCACATCGGCGGGAACGTGCCAAGAAGTCTGGATGGAGATTTTGACGTGGCGCTGTCTGTGAGATGTAATCTCGCCTTGCCTCGGACGTTTCGTATTAATCTTGATTTCTGTGATTAGTTATTGCTTACATATATGTGAGCGAGCCAGCCCGCATTTACATTCAGCCTTTAATTAAATGTTGCCTTGCGTAGCCATACGTACACACACATGCGTGCGCCCCGTACATACCATAGACACGAAAACCTGACGGGATAAGCACAGGAGGTGAAAACCTAGTTGACAAAGTAATTATAAAAACGTTCCAGTTTTTTATAATTGTAATGTAATGTAATACAACAGCTAAAACTAGATTTTATGACGATCGCAACCGTTGGTGGTGACCAATTTTTGAACACGCGACTGTACATCTGAATGTGATGAAATTGTTAAAAAGCAGGGGAGGACAATCCCCTTCATGCCTAAATGGTCCCTAAACGGGGTCTTGAAGCCAACACTCAAATCAAAATGTGATTGCACTTTTTGAATACAGGAATCTGTAATCACGTCAGTACGTAATCGATGGCAACTCAATTAACTGCGTAATTTTGTTCAAGTTATTAGAGCCATTAAAGTGCAAGCTTTATGGTATACGTTATGATTTTTTTTTTCTTTCAAAATCTACGTTCAAGTTGTCAAGTTGTACAACATAACCTAAACTTACAACTGTCAAATGAAGCCGGATGCTATCTAGAGAAAAAAAAATGCGTTTCGCCGATGCATCTATGTACGTACAGTTGCGGCCTCTGAAATCTGGTACACTTTGGCAAATACAATGTTTCGGCGGTGTAAACTGATCCTAAATCTGAAGTTTCTAAACGTCATTTAAACGTCACTCAAATCACTGTAAAAATCCTGCTATGGATTTGTCAAATCTGACACTGACATCAAAGTGTTAGATGAAGGTTTGATTTAGACAAATCATGCAAATCACCAAACTAGGAAGGAGAAAAAAGGAAAGGAATTTAATAGAACAATAATAACAAAAAACAGACTGCTTTTACTATGGAATAGGAAACAAATGAATAATTTCAAAAAAGAATAAATAAATAATGAAACACAACACAAAAGTAATCATATTTTTGGGGAAGGGTAAAAAAGGAAATTAAAATGGAGGGATTTGTATAGGAATGGCAGGAAGAAACAGAAACCATTGACAGCTGGAAGGAAAGGTGGAAAAAACGAAGAAACAATTGAAAAAGCTAACAAAAAAAAATTGTTACAAACAGTTTTTGATTGCAGTGAATCCCTCGTGCAGCCTCTGTACAGCTGTTTCAGCCCTAATTGGGGCTTCTTCAGCAGATGCGTAGCTCGAGAGTTCGAAAAGCGATCGTAGGATGTCGCTGTTTAAACAACTGAAAAAGCTAACAGTGATAGGGATGAGTACGACCAAAATTAAAAAAAAAAAAACTGTTCGAAAGAAAAGACGCAAAATCGAAAATAAACGCGTACATCGATGCGGTTAATACATAAATTTAAAGAAATGAGAAAAATAATGCAATAAAGAGAAAAAACAAATTAAAGACAAGTAATAATAAGCATACTATAGAATTCTCTGACGAAAAGTCCAAAAGAAAATAATGAAAATCGTAAAAAAAAACAGCGCAGTTAAGGAGGAACAAATGAGAAGAAATTCTTACAATGACGGCAAGAAACAAATGAGAAATAACTACGTACATATGTCATTGTCAGGACAAGCAACAAACAAAAACAGAACTAAAACTTCGTCTACAAAAAAAAAAGAAAAAGAAAATAAACTAAACAGATAACGAAGCATGCAAGCACTTAACAATAATGAATGTGAAGAACAAATCCACAGAACAAGTTAATAAAAATTAACGGAAAAATAAAATAAATTAACAGAACAATAAAATAAATAAATGAGCAGGGGACAGTGAAAACGTGAAAGCAAGAAATATAAAAAAATCGAGGATATCAGTTATTTAGCGCAAATTTAAGCCGTTTCCTTGCAATTAATCACAAAATTGGGGGATTTTTTTCTGTTATGCGAAGTATGCGGACTCACAATTAAAAGCATTGTTACTTTACCCGTTCTGATCGATCGCCATAACCAGCAGGCGGACAAGCGGACATCGTGAAGAGAATTCAACACGTACGCTTGTCCGCTTACTCGTTTTAGCGATCAGAAGTGATTAGGCCGCATTGTAACTGTTTATCGGGGAGACATTGCTTACAATCCTGACTGTACACATTGGAAATTCTGTTAAGATAAAACTTCAGTCATGCGAAGTTCCCTTAACATCAAGACTCAACAGGGAACGGTCAGAACGTAAAAGAAAGAAATATAAAAAGTCGAGAGTGAGTTATTTAACGCAGATTTTTGCAATTAATCACAAAATAAGAGGCATTTTTATTTTGTTATGCGAACGTTATGATTTTGTTTCCAAAATCTATGTTCAAGTTATCAAGTTGTACAACATAACCTAAACTTAGAATTGTCAATTGGAGCCGGATGCTATCTAGAGAAAAAAAATGCGTTTCGCCAATGCATCTACGTACGTACAGTTGCGGCCTCTGAAATCTGGTACACTTTGGCAAATACAATGTTTCGGCGGTGTAAACTGATCCTAAATCTGAAGTTCCTAAACGTCATTTAAACGTCACTCAAATCACTGTAAAAATCCTGCTATGGATTTGTCAAATCTGACACTGACATGAAAGTGATGGATGATAGTCGTCGAAGATTTAATTTTACACATTACAAAACCATGAATTTTTGACATCGATGTCAATTCTCAGCGTACCAGTTTTCAAGGTCCGCCACTGTACGTATAATCATTTTCGATTTTAAATTAACACAGACGAAAGAAGTCCAACACGTCTTTGTGGTGGTATCGACAAAGCATTTCAGTTATATCCGTTTTTGTGTCAAGGCAGCCGGCGGTGCATTTCAATTCCTCCGGCATGTCGCCACATTTCTCCGTACCCGACCGAGTCGTGTCTTGGTTTTCGTCGAATCCTACTTACCACCAGCAGAATGCGTGCGTAATGCCGCACGGAATACCCACACAGAAAAAAAAAATTTTGTCAAATGAGAACTATCTGTTTATTATTATCATCATTGGTCGATGGTTTTTCAATTACCAGATGAGATGAGATCGATGATGGTCAGTCAGCGATGTCGTCGTCGCCAGTTTACCAACATTTACCAGGAATTCGCTAATTGTTTCCTATTTGTACAGATGGCGGTTTTAATTGAGTTTCATTAGCGCATAATTGCAGCGGTTGTTTTTTTTATTTTATTTTATTTTTTTTTTATTCTTGAAAGGCCTGGCTCCCAGATGAACAACAATAATCTTAACGTCCGTTAACGATTCGCGCAAGGTCGCGTAAGGTCAACTTATCATCATCTCTTCTGCAACGACGATGATTTAACAGCGTCTTTAAATTAACGGTCAATGCGAGTCTTAATTCGAATTTCATTATGTTTATTGCGCTTGCCGGTTTTAACGCGTGATCGTTAAATTAAAAGCGCAGTTTGAAGAGAGTTCTTCACCCCAACGTACAGATAGGGCAAAGGATTAACTGAGCACCCTGTAAATCATCGAAATAAATAAGAAATATAACTGGTCATCCCCCACCCCCCCGCCGCTCATGTTTTGGTCTGCCTCAGTACTCCGTTAGCTAAAGAGAGATGTAGTCCGTAACGGAGAGACTTTGATATCTGAGATTGTGATCAGTGAATTATTTTTTATTAGCTTCAACCTGTAGAAATAAAATAATTATTCTTGGAAATGCGTAGAATATTCTAATGTTATTCAATTTTTTAAGTTTTTAAGCATAGTTATAATTTTGGTTTCCAAAGATTTCTTTTTTAAATCAGAACATAAAAGATAAGCAATCCATTTTATGTGTGCTGTCGCTAAAATAAAACAAAAACTCAAACGGAAAAGATGTCCGGAAATGCGCCTTCTACTGTACAGCAAGGTTGGTAGAGCCGCACCGTGTATTAGAAGGTTGCCTTGTACTAGAAGGGAGGGTTTGGGTTCACAACTCGTTACGTCACGTCACGTGATAAATTCCATTGAGAATATTAATCAAGTTTTTGCATTACACGATTAATAAGGCCACAGAATTGATGCCATTTCAGTTTTACTAACCTTGCTGTACACACGAAAAAAATCATTCCTGATACTTTCTCATATCTAATTGCTTTCGGAAATTGTTTTACGCCAGCGCCATCTATAGATATTTCGTCGAACTCGATTTTTTCGGCGCGAAATCCGAAATGCACGTTTCCTCTTCGTTTATGTTTGACGTGATTCGCAGACGGAACACAAGATGGCGTAAAAAATAGAATCTACGCCTTTTTCGTAAAATCGAGTTAGATTTAAAGGCTTTGTAAGATTTACACATCACGTGATAAATTCAATTCCATTGAGAATATAATATTAATAAAGTTTTGGCATTGTACGATCAATAAGGCCACAGAATTGATTCCATTTCAGTTTTACCAACATTCCTGAACGCAAAAAGAAATCATTCCCGATACATTTTCATATCTAATAGCTTTCGGAAATTGTTTTACGCCAGCGCCATCCATGAATGTTCCGGCGAACTCGATTTACTCGGCGCGAAATCCGAAATGCATGTTTCCTCTTCGTTTATGTTTCACGTGATTCGCAGACGGAATAAAAGATGGCATAAAATATAGAATCGATGCCTTTTTCGTAAATTCGACTTTAGTTTATAGGTTTTGAAAGATTGACACGTCACATGATAAATTCCATTGAAAATATTAATCAAATTTTTGCATTATATGATCAATAAGGCCACAGAATTGATTCCATTTCAGTTTTACCAACCGGAACACAGAAAAAAAATCATTCCTGATACTTTTTCATATCAAATGGCTTTTGGAAATTGTTTTACGCCAGCGCCATCTATGGATATTCCGTCGAACTCGTTTGTTTCGGCGCGAAATCCGAAATGCACGTTTCCTCTTCGTTTATGTTTCACGTGATTCGCAGACGGAACACAAGATGGCATAAAATATAGAATCGATGCCTTTTTCGTAAACTCGACTTTAGTTTGTAGGTTTTGAAAGATCCACACGTAGATTTATAACGATTCTTCCAACGCAGCAACAGCGAAAAACAATGTACATAAAACATAAAATAGAAATACCTTCGGATGACGAAAGCTTCCCCTTCTTCCCCCAGTGTTTCCTTAAAAAAAAGAGGAAAAATTGAAAGCCAAAGGAAAATCGAAAGAAAGAAACAAATGAAAACGAAACTGCACCGCGTCGAAGCTAAACGGACGAAGAAAGAAACAAATTGAGAAAAAAACTAAACGAATTAATTTAAAAAAAAAATGCTGAGAAAAGAAGCGAATGAAAATCGAAGTATTTCACCAAACAAGGAAGGAGACAAAAGGAAAAGAATTTAACATAAAACAAAAAAACTTTATTATGGAACACAAAATAACTGAATAATTTAGAGAAAAAAATAATTAAACATAACACAAACGCAATAATATTTTTAGGAAAGGACAAACAAGGAAATGAAAATGCAGAGGTTTGGGTGCGAATGGTAAGAAGAAACATTGACAGCTAGAAGGAAAGGCGGAAAAAACGATGAAACAATTGAAAAAGCTAACAAAAAAAATTGTTACAAATCGTTTTTGATTGCAGTGAATCCCTCGAGCAGCCTCTGTACAGCTGTTTCAGCCCTATTTGGGGCTTCCTCAGCAGAAGCGCAGCTCGAGAGTTCGAAAAGCGATCGTAGGATGTCGCTGTTTAAACAACTGAAAAAGCTAACAGTGATAGGGATGAGTACGACCAAAATTAAAAAAAAAAAAAAACTGTTCAAAAGAAAAGACGCAAAATCGAAAATAAACGCGTACATCGATGCGGTTAATACATAAATTTAAAAAAATGAGAAAAATAATGCAATAAAGAGAAAAAACAAATTAAAGACAAGTAATAATAAGCATGCTATAGAATTCTCTAACGAAAAGTCCAAAAGAAAATAATGAAAATCGTAAAAAAAAACAGCGCAGTTAAGGAGGAACAAATGAGAAGAAATTCTTACAACGACGGCAAAAAACAAATGAGAAATACCTACGTACATATGTCATAGTCAGGGCAAGGAACAAACGAAAACAGAACTAAAACTTCGTCTACAAAAAAAAAAGAAAAAGAAAATAAACTAAACAGATAATGAAGCATGCAAGCAACTAACAATAATGAATGTGAAGAACAAAATGACAGAGCAAGTTAATAAAAATTAACAGAAAAATAAACTGAATTAACAGAAAAATAAAATAAGTGAAAGAGCAGGGAACGGTGAAAACGTAAAAGCAAGAAATATAAAAAAATCGAGAATATGAGTTATTTAGCGCAAATTGAAGCCGCTTCCTTGCAATTAATCACGAAATTGGGGGATTTTTTTCTGTTATGCGAAGTATGCGGACTCACACTTTAAAAGCATTGTTACTTTACCCGTTCTGATCGATCGCCATAACCAGCAGGCGGACAAGCGGACAAGAGAATTCAACACGTACGCTTGTCCGCCTACTCGTTTTAGCGATCAGAAGTGATTAGGCCGCATTGTAACTGTTTATCGGGGAGACATTGCTTACAATCCTGACTGTACACATTTGAAATTCTGTTAAGATAAAATTTCAGTCATGCGAAGTTCCCTTAACATCAAGACTCAACAGGGAACGGTCAGAACGTAAAAGAAAGAAATATAAAAAGTCGAGAATGAGTTATTTAACGCAGATTTTTGCAATTAATCACAAAATAAGAGGCATTTTTATTTGGTTATACGAAGTTCCGAATTCGGAATTGTCAATGCGATTCACAAAAACGATGGCTGTCGCCATTTCTCCCCCATTTCTGAACTGGAACCGCTGCCGTTTCCCCTGGACTTCAACATCGACTCCGTCACCCTGAACAACCGAGCAGCACAAACGACCTTGCCTCCTTGACAATAAACGTATAAGCACAGCACAAATAGTTAACGTGTAAATTGTTTCTGATTTTACCACTCTCACACACACACATACATACGTAATTACAGTATACGTATGTATACAAAATGTTTCGACGTTGAAACACGTGAAAGGATTATTTATACCCAACCACAAGTAGTTCTGGTTCGCGTCTAAAAAGCGTGCAATGCGAGCGTAATTAAATCGCAGGACACAACGAAAAAAAAAAAACCGTATAAGTATTTTATTATTAAAAATAAAATAATTACTTTCTAAAATGGGAACAACAATAACTTATTCACAGACGCATGATTAATTCATGTCATACATAAACATAAAGGGTATCTATCTACACACACAAACACGTTTAATATGGATAAAATACGCTTGCATACAATTCAGGAATCGTTTCGGCTTTTTAGTATTCAGGCCGTCGCTTTGAACAGCCCATTGTTTTAGATTAGGCTAACAAGTTTCGACTTGTGTGTGTAAGCCTTAAGCCACGTACAGACGTGCGCGCCGAGCGGCTCACGAACCACTCTGCTCGCAAGTCTGACGTTATTAAAAAAGACGGAAACCCTCGTCCACATCTGCGACCCGAGCGGCTCATGAGTTACTCAGCTCGCAAGTCTGTACGCAAGTTTGTACGCCGTTATTAAAAAAAAAAAACCTCGTCCACGTCTGCGAACTGAGCGACTCATGAGCCGCTCGGCTCGCAGGTCTGTACGCGGCTTAAAAATTTATTAATTAATTAAAAAAATGGCAAAAGAAGCAATTTTTTTTTATAAAAAGAAAAAAACATGGAGATGCAGATTAGTGATTTTAATTAATGTGGGCTTTATGATGATGATGGCGCGCGCTTTATTTTAATTTTCTTATACGTATAATTACAGCCCCACATAATCTAACTTTGCGATAATCTTTGAGAAATGTAGTACGGCGATAAAGCGGGGCACTAAACATTTCACGGCGCATTATCGAGCAACATCTCATCATTTATCTATCTAGTACAAGGTATAAGGGAATTAAATCTTGAGGGTTATTGTCATTATCTGAAAAAGAGAGAGAGCAAATTTAATTTCGAATTTTGAAAAATGCAATCGGTTGTTTAGACAAGACCAGTTTTCAAATCGATTGTATTTTGATGATGAGCTATTTCAACGCCCACTTCATTCAGGCCTGATTCATTGGGAGGGAGAACACTGGCAAATTTCGGCATGGTCTTCATGGGCCTCCTTCAAGGTTAAAAAGCCCCTTTACACCATCTGATTTGCCATTTAATTTTGAATTTGACTTCTATTTGAGTTGCGCGCAGTGGCGTAACCTGGTAATCAGGCCACCGGGTAGCAAAAGTTTCCCCCGCATCTTTTAATTTACTACAATATTTAGCTTAGCTTCAGTAGGTAGTAAAAAAAAGTCATTTAACTATTTTATTAAAAGTCCAAAGAAGTAAATTTAAATATTTTTTTAAAAGTACTATTCTATTTGAAAAAGTGACGAGTGAGTTGTCAAAATTTTAGGTTAGAAAAGCTGCCGCTAAGCGGGGAGTGTGCTTAAATTGTTTCTGGAATACTCTCTCGAAGAAAATTGTTTTCAGCTGTTTTGAAACTGTCTTCCTGAATTTAAAACGAACAAAATTAATTGCGGTTACAGATTAACAGATGGCGTTGCTTATGTTTGAAACTGCAATTTCTTTTCAACCTAACTTATTTGAAATTGTATTGCAATATTTCTTAAATTTTTCATTGTCATTTTTTATTCTTTTTTGTCTTGAAATTACTTCCCCACAAACAGAGAGGACAAAGTCATGACGCACGATAACAGATGGCACCACAAGCGTCTTTTTTTCATTCAAAGTTGTTTTGCTTGTTACTGTTCTTGAACGTTCTTCAGTTTTTTCGGTTGTTTTTAATTCTTCGCTTTAACTATTTAGGTACAAAATCGAATTTATTCTAAATTGTTTTCAGAGTATTGCTTTTTAACGTTCCTACCGTTTTTCAGTTGTTTTGGAATCTCTTCCTGGCGGCAAATCACAATTTTACTGCTCCGATTAACAGATGGCGCTGTAAATGTCGTTCAATCGAAATTGATATCTCCAAAAAATTAAAATCCTAGTTCATTATTTTTTCTCTTTTTTTTACTTATTTCAGACTTTATTCCGCATTTGAAAATATGCGTTTATTATGAAAATTACAAATTTACGGCACTGATTAATAGATGGCGCTGTAAATGTCGTTCAATCGGAATTAACATCTCCAAAAAATCAAAATCCTCTTAGTTTATTATTTTTTCTCCTTTTTTTTACTTATTTTCGACTTTATTCCGTATTTGAAAATACGCATTTATTACGAAAATTACAAATTTACGGCACTGATTAACAGATGGCGCTGTGAATGTCGAAATTGACATCTCCAAAAAATCAAAATCAAAATCCTCTTAGTTTATAATTTTTTCTCCTTTTTTTACTTATTTCAGACTTTATTCCGTATTTGAAAATATGCATTTATTATGAAAATTACAAATTTACGGCACTGATTAACAGATGGCGCTGTAAATGTCGTTAAATCGAAATTGATATCTATCTCCAAAAAATTAAAATTTTCTGTTTATTATTTTTTCTCGCTTTTTTACTTATTTCTGACTTTATTCCGTATTTGAAAATATGCATTTATTATGAAAATTGCAAATTTACGGCACTGATTAACAGATGGCGCTGTGAATGTCGTTCGATCGAAATTGACATCACCAAAAAATCAAAATCCTCTTAGTTTATTATTTTTTCTCCTTTTTTTACTTATTTCAGACTTTATGCTGTATTTGAAAATATGCGTTTATTATAAAAATTACAAATCTACGGCACTGATTAACAGATGGCGCTGTAAACGTCGTTCATTCGAAATTGATACTTAAAACTTAGTCGTTTCGAAATCGTTTTCAGGCAACAATATCTACAAAATTAATTAAAAACTTCTTAGGCCCGATTTCACCATCACAGATTAACTATAAATTTCGCTTTATTCCCATGGTAACAATTGCAAGGATAATTGTTTCTATAGGAATAAAACGGAGCTTAAAATTAAACTGTGATGGTGAAACCGGGCCTTAGTTTATTATTTTTTCTTTTTTCTCTTTTTTAATTATTTCAGACCGCATTCTGTATTTGAAAATGTGCATTTATTGATAATCTTTTAAATTTTTGAATCTTTTCAGAGATTCCGTACGACTTGGTTATCCCCTGTAGCAACGCCACTGTTAAAGCTAATTAAAATATTTCAAAGTTGACCATTTGATTGTTTTCTCTTTTGTAATATTCGTTAAGTTTTGGTTTGGTGTCCTTTAAAAAATTGTATTCACGTCAGATTTCCAAATTTTGATCGATTTCATAAAACAAACAAAGGAACGAGCAAGTGACGTGAATCGTGGCTACGCCGAACAAGCAAGACTGCTCTTAAACTTGACAGTAACTTAAAATGAAAGAGCTGTCAAAATTTTTGATGAAGAAAGCGTTTTAGGTGGGGCATACTTCAGATATTTCTTTTCCCCCCAGGCTGATCGGAAATCTAATTCCACAATTAGGGTGAATTAAATATAAATTCAAATAAAAAAAAAAGTTTCGACAAACTGACGAATGGGTCATCATAAATCCAAAACCCAAACTTGGATTTATTTATATTTGGGTTGGGTAGGCTCCCAAAGAGTACTAGCCCAGGGCCCCAAAGTTTACGGTCCACCCCTGAAGCAGATCTGATATTCCTACGCGATGACTCAGGCCTGTTCGAAGACGGTGTTGGCTACGCCCTTTATGTGAGTCGGGTTGGTGTCTTAACCGTTCATTAAAATCTCCATCCATGGGCGCTTCAGCTCTGCCTGTGTGAGTTTCGCGATGATTTTCAGAGATTAAGAAGAGGATGTAAGATTCGTTGGTAGTATCGCGATCTTTTTCTAATTTTAAGCCAACCAAAACGAAACCCCCAAAACAAAAAAAAACTAAAATGAATAAAACGGCGTAGCACGTCGCAAGAGGTTCATTATAAGAGGCGATTTTTTGCTCGCCTCGCTCTCGTTTTTTTTTTCTTCTCTTTTTCTTTTGCTCTTCGTATTAAGGAATTTATTAAGTAGCGTTGCATTATCAAGCAAAGTTTTTAATCTCCACTGGCATCAGAAGCAATTAAACAAGGAATCGGAATGTTATTATCTGAATACCGGGGGCCGCGTCTGCAAAAATATGAATCAAAAGATGTGGATGGTAGTAAATCGCTTCAGTTCGCCCAAGGGCAACCAAAAAAAAAAAAAAGGAAAAAACGCTAAGACTTCCTTTACTGTCGCAATACAATAATATTTGCTTTGCAATAATTCAAGATTTTTTTATTGCTTTGCGTTCTTCACCATCACTTTGTTCTAATTTATGATGAAATTTCTATTTAATTAGATTTTTCTCTGATGAGTCTTGCGCTTGCATGTCGTTTGAAATTAGCTGCGCATACGTACCGTCAGGTTTAAAAATAATGTCTCATTAAAACTTTTTTTTTATTAAGGAAAGACATTATTTTTCTTGTATACTATGTACAACGACGCTCACCTAAAATGATACATACGTACCATTTGACAGCAGTTTCGTGTCATTAAGGGTGTGGTTCGTATGCAGGAGTATCATTTAAGATGACCGTCGCTGTATGTATACTGGGCGTGATTTACTTCCACGTTACTTAGCACCTTTTTTTCCGGTATCACGCGCGCGGTAAAACTCCAATATTAATAGACGCCGATGGAAATGAGAAGCTTAAATAAATAAAGTTGATAAATTACAATCGACGCAGGCACTGCAACTACCGACAGCATAATAAATGATCGGCAGCAACATAATACCCGAGTAGGTGTGCTCTATTCTTGTAGGCACTGTACGGCATCGGCCGATTAATACATCGATTAAATCAAGGACGGCTAATTACTCGGCTCCGGCAAATTTATAACGGCCATAGGAGTTTAATTGCAAAAGCTTCTTCTGCCTCCCTGCCTTCCCAGTTCGAATCTATTATTAATCTACAGCGCAAAAATCACGTATATTGTGTATTTCATAAAAAAACAAACACCCTGTAGGTTTGAAAAAGAAAAAACTACTTCCTAAGCATGCACCTCATTAAACAGTGGCACTTTCTTTTGAACTTCTTCTTCGTAAAGCGAAGCGTCGAAGAATTACGAGGGGGAATTCGTCTTGAGCGTAACACCCAGTATAGTGTACCGTCCGGTGCGCAACTGTTTCAGATCTTTTGCCTTACATGGCCTTGCCATCGCTCACGTACCTGTAATCTGCTCGGAGCGGCAGAATTAATTAAGCGGAAGATATCAATTTTATTGCAACCAAAAAAAAAAATTAAACCCGATCTACAGCTCGATGGCAAAAAGCGAAGGAAACGTCGAAGGAAAGAAAAATGCCATCCATGAAATTTGACGCTTGGATTATTTTGAAAGTCAAGCGGCCAAGACTCGATGGAGAAAAAAGGAAAAAGGAAAGAAGAAGAAGAAGGTGGTTCGCCTTGCTCTTCGTCGACTGCAATCTCTTTTTTTATTTTCTTCGAATGGGAAAGCGCGACGTCTTCGGAACAGTTTGCTCTTCGTCGGTTGCAATCTTTTTTTTTTTTAATTTACTTCGAATGGGAAAGCGCGACGTCTTCGGAAAACAGTTGAGAAAATGAGGGGCGACTTTTAAAGAAGAAATAAATTTTGCTGCGAAAGAAAACAAGTAAAAATTTAAATTACTGCAATCGAACTAAAACAGAATCATTTATCACTGTAAACTGTAACCGGCTTTTAAAGAAGAAATAAATTTTGCTGTGGAATTTGTCGTTTTGCCGAACGAAAACAAGTCAAAATTTAAATTACTACAATCGAACTAAAACAGAATCGTTTATCACCAGGGAGAAGAATTCGGGCCACTTCTTCCGCGAACAATACGAAAATTTAGTACTCGGATTGTACTAGCCCCGTCCGCAATCATCTCTGATGAAATGAGAACGCACTCCTTCCCCACCCACTTAATAAGTCAAGGTGGAGGGAGCAAACAGTACATTCGGCGTCAAAACTGTCCAACACTAAGTGGCCTGAATTCTTTTCCCTGTTTATCACTTTAAACTGTAACCGGACACTGTTTAATTAGAAGGAGCACTCGACGTTTCACCGTCAAGCGATGGGATAATGAAGATTGCGCTTGCTTAATCACAAACATAAAAAATACGAAAATAGAATCCTGAAACCCTTTCATAACAGAAAAGAAAAAATCACTGCTCGTTATACAAGTGTGTGTATAAAAAACGGGACTTCAACGAATGGAATGAAAAGAGAAAAACCGTTTGTGGCATTCGAAGTCTGTCGACGCGAGTCGTTTCCTGCACAAAAAAAAAAAAAGGAAAATCCACGAGGAGAAGGAAAGTGACTTAACATGCGGGTAATTAATGGGCATCTGCTCAATGAAGAAAGCTCGCGCGCTTCAATCATTCCGTTTCCTTTCTTCGATTGTGAACTTCATTAATCACCCGGTTTTCTCCACGTGAACTCGTTCTTGCACCGTGCCAATCCATTTTCTCTTCAAAAATCTAAATATGAGTTTGCTAGGGGGTTCCCAACGAGGTCGATGAAGATTTTGAAAGGGGTCGATGAACCTATAGGGTGGTCGTTGGTTGGGGGTCGATGAATCTCTAGGATCTTTTAAGGGGTCGGAGTTATGAATTCTGTAGAGTTTATTTAAAAAGAAGTAGGTGGTGGAAAGTTTCGAATGATATAAAATAAATCTGAATTGCACATTGTACAGTGGCGAACACAGAAAACGTGACAGTATTTTTTCCTAAATAGAATCCGGCGTTAATCACTTAATAATCAAACCTCCAGCGTAAATAAAATACAGTGAAATCGAATAAAACAAAAACAAATGAGGATCGCCTCTGAATATAAGACGAAAACTAAAATTGTGTAAGGCACATAACTCGTTGTCAATATTTTGATTAGAATTTCTATCAAAATAAAACATATTACTTAATTTTGTAAGTAAATTACATCACACTATCAATATCAGTACATTCTTGTAAAAATTTGTTAAATACATAAACGTTTCCACTGTCAAAAATCATGTTTATTACAATTTTGACGAATTTTGATCAAAATTTTGTGGGTGAGATGTCGGCCTAAAACTCAATGAGTCAAATTGATGTCAAAACTGACGAATTTCAGAACTCGGTGTACAAATCGACGAATCTTAATAACAACCAAGCAACCTGAAATATTAATTAAAAAAAGACGATCAGTTGATAATTAAAAATTAAAGTCAAATCGAATAAAAGTGAAAACAAAAGTGACGATCGGTTGACAGGATTTTAGAAAGTATATTATTTTTCTTCTTTATTTATTTATTTTGTTTTATGTTATTATATTCGAGAAACCAACGGTAAAAGAGAAAAAAAAAAACAAAAAACGATCAATTAATAAAATTAAAAAAACAAATCAAATAAATTTAAATTGAACATTGTACAGCGACGGACACAGAAAACGGGACACTATTTTATGTAATATGGTATTCAACCTTAATTGGTAGTTTCGCCTAATAATGATCAAGCTTCTAACGTAAATAAAAAAGAACAAATGAGGATCGTCGATGAAAATAGGACGAGAAAGCTGCGTGAAACTCTCACTGAGTCAAATCGACGTAAAAAGAATTGACGAATCTTTAAACTCAACGAGTCAAAACTGACGAATTTTAACAAAACAAACAAAAAATTCAAATATTGAAATATTAATGAAAAAAAGACGATCAGTTAATAATAAAAATAAATTAAAATAAAGCCAAATTGAATAGAATATTAAATAACAAAAATGGCGATCAATCGACGGGGCTGTGAAGAGTAAATTAAATTGAACTCAAATCGATCGAGTAAAAGAGAGAGACAAGAAAAAAACAAAAGACGATCAATTAATAATTAAAAAATCAAAAAGTCAACTCAAACCAAACAGAAGAAAAAACAAGAAGTTCTTTCCAGGCAAAACAATCGCTTATTTTGTTTCAAAAGATGTGGCTTCATTTCTGTTGCCCACTCACAATCGGTTTCACTATTCCATTATGAAGCACGTTTTCTTGTCGGTTGTTGCGGTTGCATTAATTTCTGGTCTTTGCATTTCGGTAACCACGTGTTGTACGTGCTTAATTCAGTACATTTCGGCAGCCACGTGTGGTACGTGCTTAATTCAGTAAGGTCGGGCGAAAAGTCAAAATCACAACGACACTTTAATTCCTGGCTGGTGGGAATGTTAAGAATTAAGTATCTTCCCGATTTTAAATCGACGCAAACGTCGAACCGCTGAAACCTTCGAAACGAAGTTCCGCAATGAAAGCAGCGCGCGATTTCAGAGAAACTAACTCAATTACGCAAGCACTTTGCCGGACCGCACTTTTCCCGTCATTTCGGCTTGCACATAACCAGTTATTTATTTATTTATTATTAACAAGTTTGAAAGCATGCATGTAATTTATTGATGCTCTTGAGAGAGACTTGCTCACACCATTTTAAATATTTGCGTTCGTTGTAGTGATTGCCGGCAAGGGAACTTAAATTTTGTCGAAAAAATCAGCGCGTTTCCTGAAATGAGATGATAAGACTCGTAGAGCGCTCTATAAAACGCTCGGTTACATTGAAATTTAAATAAATAGAATTTTTGAATCTATTAAAAAAAAAAAAACAAAACGATTGGTCGAAGGAGATTTCGATGATGGGTCAGAACACGAATGTCTCTTGTAACTTTGCTTTTAAAAAGGAGTAATTGTTAATGTTCGGGGCTTTAACTGGTGAATGCAATAATTGCAAAAGCACATCGAATATATATAAATATATGTAAATATTATTCATTTAAATCAATTTTGTTTGTAGTTGTTGCACTAAACAAGCGGTCGTAACATAAAACATAAAACGCCTGCACACAACAGCTTTTCCCTCCTCCGGAGCATCTGGCCATCGCATTGCTCTAATGATATTAGGAGCGATGCCCATTAAAATGTTTTCTGTCGTGGCAATAATTTTCACCGCAGCAAGCCAAACACAGGCGCATAAACGTCGACGGATATTATATCAGTTATTTATGGCGGAGGCTCGTTCGGGTTTTTCGCCGCGGCCGCCCTCTACCGGCTAACGAAAGCAATCAGGAAACGGTATTATTATCCGACGAATTTATGTGACAAACTTTCTCGTAATAATAATTACGTTTGTGCGGAGGCGATAATTTTATGCGCTGCATTATGGACTTGCATAAATATTAATAGTTATATTGAGTGAGTTTTATTGTGGTCTGCGTGGCAGAACTTGCTTTCTACAGACAACCAATCAGCGATTTTATATACCTGCATACCTATCGTGCAGCTACATCAACAAGCTGATAACTGACGACGCGGATCTACTCGTGTTTTTACTGGAATTGGTACTCTCCCACGATGCGAATCCACGATGAGAAAATTTTGTTTTGCGACAGTTTATTGGGGCTACTGCGTGGCCCTGGAGGACCTATGAAACTCATCCGAGTTGTTTCAGCCACGTTCCTGTTGCTAAGGACAACTATGTTTGCGACTGATGCTCTTTTTTTTAGTGTCACGATGAGAATTTTGTTTTACGACAGTTTGCGTGACCCTGGAGAACTCAAACTCACCTAAATTGTTTCAGCCTCGTCCCGTTTTTAAGGACATGTATGTTTGTGAATGATGCTCTCTTTTTTGCGCAAACGCAAATTACTATTGTCACGATGAGACAGTCTCATTAGAATTTTGTCTAACGACAGTCTGTCGGCTATTGCGTGGCCCTGGAGGACCAATGAAACTCATCCGATTTGTTTCAGTCACATCCCCGTTGCTAAGGACAACTATGTTTGCGATTGATGCTCTCTTTTTCATTGTCACGATGAGAATTTTGTTTTACGACAGCTTCCCGGCTATTGCATGGCCTTGGAGGACTCAAACTCATCTTGTTTCAGCCTCGTCCCTATTCTTAAGGACATGTATATTTGTGACTGACGCGCTCTTTCTCGCGCCATATTACTATTGTCACGATGAGACAGTCTCATTAGAATTTTGTTTAACGACAGTCTGTCGGCTATTGCGTGGCCCTGGAGGACCAATGAAACTCATCCGATTTGTTTCAGCCACATCCCCGTTGCTAAGGACAAGTATGTTTGCGACTGATGCTCTCTTTTTCATTGTCACGATGAGAATTTTGTTTTACGACAGCCTGCCGGCTATTGCATGGCCTTGGAGGACTCGAACTCATCTTGTTTCAGCCTCGTCCCTATTGTTAAGGACATGTATGTTTGTGACTGACGCGCTCTTTCTCGCGAAAATTACTATTGTCACGATGAGACAGTCTCATTAGAATTTTGTTTAACGACAGTCTGTCGGCTATTGCGTGGCCCTGGAGGACCAATGAAACTCATCCGATTTGTTTCAGTCACATCCCCGTTGCTAAGGACAACTATGTTTGCGATTGATGCTCTCTTTTTCATTGTCACGATGAGAATTTTGTTTTACGACAGCTTCCCGGCTATTGCATGGCCTTGGAGGACTCAAACTCATCTTGTTTCACCCTCGTCCCTATTGTTAAGGATATGTATGTTTGTGACTGACGCGCTCTTTCTCGCGAAAATTACTATTGTCACGATAAAACAGTCACATTAGAATTTTGTTTAACGACGGTCTGTCGGCTATTGCGTGGCCCTGGAGGACCAATGAAAATCATCCGATTTGTTTCAGCCACATCCCCGTTGCTAAGGACAAGCATGTTTGCGACTGATGCTCTCTTTTTCATTGTCACGATGAGAATTTTGTTTTACGACAGCCTGCCGGCTATTGCATGGCCTTGGAGGACTCGAACTCATCTTGTTTCAGCCTCGTCCCTATTCTTAAGGATATGTATAATTGTGATTGACGCTCTCTTTCTCGCGCAAATTACTATTGTCACGATGAGACAGTTTCATTGGAATTTTGTTTAACGACAGTCTGTCGGCTATTGCGTGGCACTGGAGGACCAATGAAACTCATCCGATTTGTTTCAGCCACATCCCCATTGCTAAGGACAAATATGTTTCCGACTGATGCTCTCTTTTTCATTGTAACGATGAGAATTTTGTTTTACGATAGTTTGTCGGCTGTTACTTGACCTTGGAGGACTCAAACTCATCTAAGTCGTTTCAGCCTCGTCTCCGTTCTTAAGGACATGTATGTTTGTGATTGACGCTCTCTTTCTCGCGCAAATTACTATTGTCACGATGAGGCAGTTTCATTAGAATCTTGTTTAACGGCAGTTGTCGGCTATTGCGTGGCCCTGGAGGACCGAAAGCTGTTTCAGCTTCGTACCTATAACTAAGGACGGGTATGTTTGCGACTGATACCCTCTCTTCCGCGCAAATTACTATCGTCAGGATAAGAAATTTGTTTTACGTTTACAAAATCTCAGCAAAACTTGATTTTGTACCTACTTGATTCTTAGATTAGGACCTTAATGGCTGACGATACATACGGAACCGCCCCAAAAATAGTGCAACCCCCTCACGGATAGGTTACGTTTTTGCAAACAATCTTTTCAAAAAATGAAGGAGCAAGGAAATAATTCCCGAAGGTACAGCTTATAATACCCTAGGGCGTTAAGGACCCTCGTAGATTTTCTTTGATCTTGATGTTTCCTTTTTCACTCTCTGAAGAAAAAATTTAGAAATATTCACACGGCGCGGCGCTTTATTGCAAAGCAATCCAGCATAACTAACGACCCGTATGCAACGTGAAACGTTTATTAATTGCAGTTCACATACACATGTAAATTACCACCCCCCTCCTCCCCACCTTAGCCGGCATACTTAAAATGTCTATTATTATTATTATTATTATTATTATTAAAAATAAACGCGTGCGCTGAATTTGTTATTGTAATAGAATAGCACGCACGGAGGAATGCGTTAGGCATTCATCGAAAAAGAAAAATAGAAATCGATTTCACACGGCGTTATTTACGATTTTATTCATGCTGCACGTGATTAATTAATAAGGTTTAATTTTAATTACAAATGTCGCCGGCAACAATACCGAAGTGCACACGCGCATTCTTTCAGTCTGTAAAAACACGCAGCTCCACAGAGGTTGTTAATGTAACTCAACGCGTATTTATTTATAGGTAGAACTGATTACAATCAAAACCACTCTTGGGGAGTCGTCCTGTATATTGAATTTATTTATTTATCACCGACGGCGCAATGATTAACGTCGTTGTCGAAATATATTTGGATTTTTATAAAAAGACAATTGGTCTCACGTCACTATCTAGCTTTGTGGTGCAATTCGCAGACAGTTTCTTTTTTGGAGGCGGGTGGACGAGGCGAAAATGTAAACGGTCACTCGGCATTCGTCGATTATGGCGTTCGAGCCGGAAGCGATCTTTTGGGAACGAATCAAAGGCCCCGACGAGGCGTTTACACATTCGCTGCGAAATTCGTATGACACCATTAATAAAAGGCCGTACGAATTTCTTTTATTGCTGCCTTAAGTAGACAGTATCGCCCGGAGTATCAGTTACACAATCTTTCGCAATCGTTCACAAGCGCGTTTCCTTCCTTGTCGTGGGAATTAAAGTGAATGTTTATTTTAAAACGTTCAGACCAGGGCTTCTCAAAGTGTGGAAATCGCGACCCCAAATGGGGTTAATACTTTGTAAAATCATCAAAGAACAGTTTTCGAATCAATTTTCTTTATGATTTGTTATCAGTAGACGTTTTAATTCCTAATTTAAAATGTGTCGCTAAGGTCCAGTTTTACAAATGAGGTTTAAACCCTTAGCAACGATTATTTCAACAATTGTTGTGAAGGAATTAAGCTTCGGCTCAAAGTTAAACCGTCATTGTAAAACTGGGCCTAAGTGTAAACATTTCAGAAACCCTAGTCTAGACGATCCTAAATTTCTGGGGACACGCGACGTCTCTCGTTTCTTGTCGTATGAGGTCCTGCGAATTACAGTTTTTTTGTGGCATCAGGTCCTGCGAATTACACTTGACCTTTTACACGACTGGTTTTCCTTACGTCAAGCGTCGTCAGCTTGGCTCTTGCTAAGGTCGCAATGTTTTCGATTCGTGCAAACACACTTCCTTCATACATACGTTAGGGATGTAAGACCTGTTTTGACTTTATTAATTTGCAACGCGCCTCGAACGAGTCAGTCGTCTTGAGGCGACTCCAAGGCCTGATTGGTGCCCCAATTTCTCGCGGTGTTTGTCTGCCTAAAAGACGGCACAGATTTTGGTTATTGTTGAGGAACCTCGGGGGATGTTTTCTCGAACGTCGCGTCGGTTATTGCGTAGCCCTGGAGGACTGAAACTCATCCGTGTTGTTTCAGCTTGGTCCCTTTTCCTCACGAAAGGTATGTTTGTGACCGATTATCTCTTTTTCTCGCAAATTACTATTGTCTCGAACTTTTCTTCCCTTGCAGGCTTTTTGGAGACGGCCTGTTTTTTGGATACGGTTTATTTTTGAGTATACCCTATTTTTGCGTACGTTTGACTTACATTCCCGACGATTTACCTTGTTTGTACAGTTCGATGCGCGACGTGAAAAATCGCGACTTAGACTTAGGCAACATTTTCTTTTTATTTTCTAGATAATTAATAAAATTATTCTTGTGGCTATTGTTTGAGGCAAAACCTTGAGTGTAGTTTCGCACGGAATTTTGCATAAAGCCCGACGACCAAGCCGGGTCTCTTTTGTTTATTTATAATGGAACGGGGACGTTTCAAAAACAAAACAAAAAAAAAATTAATAATAATATGCGCGTAATGAATGCCGTGCGTGGGTTCGCGCTCGTTGTTTAGTAATTTAAAAACATTATGTAAATTGTTATTTTTGTAAGTCAAATAATAATTGCCCGCCGTTTCTCACACAAGGTTGCTGCGCCGTCGTAATTTTAAACGCGCTTTTAAATAAAAAGCGACAACTTAATTTTTGTACCGTCCACGTAATAATTGGGCTCGCGTGAGACGCGGATGTTTTCAGGTATTAAGTACAATAATGAAACAATTTCGGGCCCGACGAGAGTAATTTGTCTTGTACTGAAACTACTTCTTAATAAGATTCACGGCCGGTACGGAAACGTTTCGGTTACGGAAGAAATTCCGAGGAACGAATTCGATTGAAGTCCAGCCAAGTGAAAAATCATTAATTTCTTCGTCGCGAACACAAAAATCGGAGTTTAACGAAAAACCGCAGGCAATTGGTAAATACGGGGCGTGGGGGAGGGGTTAATTCAAATTTAAACCGCAATTAATAAATCAAGTAAAACGTTAATAAAATAATAGTACTTGTTCACAAGGAAAAATACAAACAGCAGATTCGTTATCAGAAAGTTACATTTTTCTGTTTCTTCTTGTTTGTTTTGGTTTCTCGAAACCAAATAATCAAAATTTTACTCTTTTTCTTTTCTGTATTTGTCGCTTATTTCATTTCTTCTTTTTTCTATTTTCTCTTGAAGTGATTCTTCAAAATTAAATCATTTTGAAGTAATAAATTTTCTGCGTTTCTCTCTCGCGATTAATTACAGTTATGATTGGTCTGTTGTTTTTTTTTAAATTTTTCGTGAATTCGTAATATTTTAAAATTGCAGTCCTTCTTGTGTTACTTTAGGTGACAATGGCCGATAATTTTTGTTTTCTTTTTTCATTTATTTCATTAACCACAGAGAAGAGCTTTAAAGCTCATCAAGCCAAATAAAGCAGTGAGATGTGACAGCGAATCGGATCGATAGCGAATTGGATCGACGGCGATCCTTACAATAACGTCCCTAATGCGAACGTAAATAATAATTTTAATTTTTAATTTAATTATTCAGAAGCTCAGACAGTGCTTTAAACTGTTAATAAAAAAAAGGTACGGAGTCGCGTTTCAATGCACAAAATAATAATAACGTGATTTAATTATTATATTTCGCGAACAGCTTCTAATATTACGGCTTTGTAATAATCAAGCCCTGATTCATTATCGCTCATTAATTATGCACTCGGTCATTATCAAGTGCGTTTCATGTTACTACACATCCATGGTATTATTATGTCTAGGTGCGATTCGAAACGAAATGTCATGTCAATTCATGCCAAGTAAAAAAAAAAATGTCACAGTTCGTTACACCAAAAAAAAAAAGAAAAAAAAACAAACACACTCAAAGAAAATAACAAACAATAGATGAAACGCACGAATCATAAATAAGTAAAAGAATGTGTGTAATTTATTTATTAATATCCCGAAAACATTGATTTATACCGTGACATATCGAACATGAGCGCTATGTTAATCTCTGGCGATTCGACACCAGGAAGCAGCAAGACAAGCATTACGTAACAACAATGCTAAAATAATTTATCGTCGACGTCGTCTTCTTCTTCCACCTTCTTTAAATTTACATCCTGCAATCGAAACTCTCTAAAAGCATGTATGTGGTCGACTGTGAGCGAGTGGACACACCGAGGAAGAAGAGAGTCAGTCACGAGCCTCGAAGAAGTCAGAAATCAAACCGATTAGATAATGTGAAACGCTGAATGTTTACATGTAATTAAGGTACAGTTATTGCAATTCTCAGGACCGCTAATGAATATTCATGTTAAAAACGTCTCCGGAGATGCATGCATACAATCGGCGACTGATGTTTATTCAGCTTTGTTTTTCAGCTGCACCTCGGCACTGACTCATTCCTCGCGACCATTATTGTACCTTATGTATACAGCGCTCACACCTTAAAGACATTATGTGAATGCGCGCTCTTTTTCATACCAGATTAACAGTAGTATTCGTTACGACTTCAAGCCCATTAGTAATACCTTTGTACGTACAACAATTTCTCGTTAAAACTACAATAGCCGAGCGCCACTTTTGTTACTGGCATTAATTAGGCAGGTATAGTTATAACAAGTCAGAACAAGTGAGGGTATTACGTATGACGATGACAAATTTCAGCTTCAGCGGAAATTACTTCACTACGCTACGTGAGAATGTGTATTGCAATTCGAATTTGAATCTTAATTAAAACCGGCTGGGTCGTCGCGAAATTAAATCACACGGCTGTACAACTCGTACGTTATGTTTCTCAATTCAAACGGTTTGAAACGGTTTAGCCCCAGAGGTTCCCCCAGCGGGAGCGGCGGAGGCGTAATCTAACCACCCCTTAATTTAAGATTTTCAGAATTTAATTTTGAAATTAAAAGCTTTGCGTTAATTGAAACGATCAACGTGTAGTTAGTAGCTACTCGAGGGCCCCGATTAACCTCCCAGTCACTCAAATTCTAACCATTGCGTTTGAGATTAAATCCACGAACGTTAGTCAGCAAGCGAACGGGTTTCTGGGGCACGCTACATATCGTCAGCGATGGTGTCACTCCAAAACAAAATCTTCAAGCACTTTCCGAGTTGGTATCGCACTCGTCGTTGGTGACGATACACTTTTTTTTTCTTATCTGTGGTGTTTGCCCAATGGGGTCCTAAGTCGAAGACTTGTCAGGACCTCAGGAGCAGGGGAGTGTATTTTTGTGTGTAAAGTGTTCCATGGCTTTGTTACTTCCAAACTTCCTCGCCGTTGAAGGGGAAGTAGTGTCGAATTCTCTCCCCAACACTAAAGGGTACCTGAAGTGAGTAACAACCCTCGAGAATTATCTCGAACGGATGCGAACCCACGACCTTACGATTGCAAGGCCGGTCCCTTACCACTGGACCGTTCAGGCGTTTGATTGTTATGAGCAAGAGCGGAAGGAGTTTATTATTTTTACTCAGGATGAGGAAACACTTTCACCATTATTGTATACCTTACGTGTATAGCGCTCACACCTTAAAGACATTATGTGAATGCGCGCTCTTTTTCGTACCAGATTAACAGCAGTATTCGTTACGACTTCAAGCCCATTAGTACGTACAACAATTTCTCGTTAAAACTACAATAACCGAGCGCCACTTTTGTTTCTGGCATTAATTAGGCAGGTATAGTTATAACAAGTCAGAACAAGCGAGGGTATTACGTATGACGATGACAAATTTCAGCTTCAGCGGAAATTACTTCACTACGCTACGTGAGAATGTGTATTGCATTTCGAATTTGAATCTTAATTAAAACCGGCTGGGACGTCGCGAAATTAAATCACACGGCTGTACAACTCGTACGTTATGTTTCTCGATTCGAACGGTTTGAAACGGTTTAGCCCCAGAGGTTCCCCCAACGGAGGCGGGGGCGTAATCTAACCACTCCTTGATTTAAGATTTTCAGAATTTAATTTTGAAATTAAAAGCTTTGCGTTAATTAAAACGATCAACGTGTTTAGTAGCTACTCGAGAGCCTCGATTAACCTCCCAGTCACTCAAACTCTAACTATTGCCCTTGAGATTAAATTCAGGAACGTTAGTCAGCAAGCGAACGGGTTTCTGGGGCACGCTACATATCGTCAGCGAATATGTCACTCCAAAACAAAATTTTGAAGCACTTACCGAGTTGGTATCTCACTCGTCGTTGGGGACGATACAGTTTTGATTATTATGAGCATGAGCGGAAGGAATTTAAATTATTTTTACTCAGGATCAGGAAACACTTTCACCATTATTGTATACCTTACGTATATAGCGCTCACACCTTAAAGACATTATGTGAATGCGCGCTCTTTTTCGTACCAGATTAACAGCAGTATTCGTTACGACTTCAAGCCCATTAATACGTACAACAATTTCTCGTTAAAACTACAATAGCCGAGCGCCACTTTTGTTTCTGGCATTAATTAGGCAGGTATAGTTATAACAAGTCAGAACAAGCGAGGGTATTACGTATGACGATGACAAATTTCAGCTTCAGCGGAAATTACTTCACTACGCTACGTGAGAATGTGTATTGCAATTCGAATTTGAATCTTAATTAAAACCGGCTAGGTCGTCGCGAAATTAAATCACACGGCTGTACAACTCGTACATTATGTTTCTCAATTCAAACGATTTGAAACGGTTTAGCCCCAGAGGTTCCCCCAACGGAGGCGGGGGCGTAATCTAACCACTCCTTGATTTAAGATTTTCAGAATTTAATTTTGAAATTAAAAGCTTTGCGTTAATTAAAACGATCAACGTGTTTAGTAGCTACTCGAGAGCCTCGATTAACCTCCCAGTCACTCAAACTCTAACTATTGCCCTTGAGATTAAATTCAGGAACGTTAGTCAGCAAGCGAACGGGTTTCTGGGGCACGCTACATATCGTCAGCGAATATGTCACTCCAAAACAAAATTTTGAAGCACTTACCGAGTTGGTATCTCACTCGTCGTTGGGGACGATACAGTTTTGATTATTATGAGCATGAGCGGAAGGAATTTAAATTATTTTTACTCAGGATCAGGAAACACTTTCACCATTATTGTATACCTTACGTATATAGCGCTCACACCTTAAAGACATTATGTGAATGCGCGCTCTTTTTCGTACCAGATTAACAGCAGTATTCGTTACGACTTCAAGCCCATTAATACGTACAACAATTTCTCGTTAAAACTACAATAGCCGAGCGCCACTTTTGTTTCTGGCATTAATTAGGCAGGTATAGTTATAACAAGTCAGAACAAGCGAGGGTATTACGTATGACGATGACAAATTTCAGCTTCAGCGGAAATTACTTCACTACGCTACGTGAGAATGTGTATTGCAATTCGAATTTGAATCTTAATTAAAACCGGCTAGGTCGTCGCGAAATTAAATCACACGGCTGTACAACTCGTACATTATGTTTCTCAATTCAAACGATTTGAAACGGTTTAGCCCCAGAGGTTCCCCCAACGGAGGCGGGGGCGTAATCTAACCACTCCTTGATTTAAGATTTTCAGAATTTAATTTTGAAATTAAAAGCTTTGCGTTAATTAAAACGATCAACGTGTTTAGTAGCTACTCGAGAGCCTCGATTAACCTCCCAGTCACTCAAACTCTAACTATTGCCCTTGAGATTAAATTCAGGAACGTTAGTCAGCAAGCGAACGGGTTTCTGGGGCACGCTACATATCGTCAGCGAATATGTCACTCCAAAACAAAATTTTGAAGCACTTACCGAGTTGGTATCTCACTCGTCGTTGGGGACGATACAGTTTTGATTATTATGAGCATGAGCGGAAGGAATTTAAATTATTTTTACTCAGGATCAGGAAACACTTTCACCATTATTGTATACCTTACGTATATAGCGCTCACACCTTAAAGACATTATGTGAATGCGCGCTCTTTTTCGTACCAGATTAACAGCAGTATTCGTTACGACTTCAAGCCCATTAGTACGTACAACAATTTCTCGTTAAAACTACAATAGCCGAGCGCCACTTTTGTTTCTGGCATTGATTAGGCAGGTATAGTTATAACAAGTCGGAACAAGCAAGGGTATTACGTATGAAGATGACAAATTTCAGCTGCAGCGGAAATTACTTCACTACGCTACGTGAGAATGTGTATTGCAATTCGAATTTGAATCTTAATTAAAACCGGCTGGGACGTCGCGAAATTAAATCACACGGCTGTACAACTCGTACATTATGTTTCTCGATTCAAACGGTTTGAAACGGTTTAGCCCCAGAGGTTCCCCCAACGGGGGCGGGGGCGTAATCTAACCGCTCCTTGATTTTAGATTTTCAGAATTTATTTCTGAAATTGTAACTTTTGCGTTAATTGAAACGATCAACGAGTTTAGTAGCTATTCGAGGGCTTGGATTAACCTCCCAGTCACTCAAACTCTAACCATTGCGCTCGAGGATTAAATTCACCGACGTTAGGCAGCAAGCGAACGGGTTTCTGGGGCACGCTGCATATCGTCAGCGATGATGTCACTCCAAAACAAAATTTTGAAGCACTTACCGAGTTGGTATCTCACTCGTCGTTGGGGACGATACAGTTTTGATTGTTATGAGCATGAGCGGAAGGAATTTAAATTATTTTTACTCAGGATCAGGAATAGGAAACACTTTCTTTGACGCGAAAATAGGAAGTGATGACATGCTGCGCCCTAGGAACCTTTTTTTTTTTTAAATTATTTTGACACTTACGCTGAATGATTTTGAACCACACAGGAATGCAATTTTCAAAGAAGGATCTAATTAAGAAAAAATATGTGTGTTCGAAGTAAATGAAGTTGAAACGTCCCCCGGGCCCCCGGCCGATTCTAATCGCATTCATCCTGAAGAAGAGGAAAGAAGAACATGACGGACAAGCGCAAGGTTCAAGATTTACGACGAGGACACCGCACTAATGACCGCGAATGAAGGCGAACGAGGTCTCTTGCAACGAGTGTTATACAGATCCCGCGCATAAATAACTATAAATCGGTGCGTTCTGTGTATACCGTAATAATGATCCGTATCAGCGGTACCGGATATCTTTAATTAAGTATTAATTAATGTACAGGTAGGTAGGTACGGCCGGGGAGATATCAGGAGCGCTGAAATCTCGGCGTCCATCAACATGGAGAGCGAGAAGCGCATTTTTTCAGAGGCGCTCGCTTTACCTCCGAGCAAGCGGTCGAATTCTTTTCGGCTTCACCGTTAATTTTAATTCGGTTTTTCAGAATCCGATTAATTGTTTTCTCCGGAAAGTCGAATCATCGTCTTTAGGCACAAGCCAAGTGTGGAATTTGTTATATCATAACTGTACGGACAAATAGAACGAGTTTTTGTTTCAACATTAACTTTTAACAATTAGGCGAAACATTTTCTATGTTAGGAATCGCTTTCAAGAGCGAGGTGATATTATAAGTCGAACAAAACGAACTTGTATCAATGATTGGGTTTACGAGCTTACACATCGTACGATCCTTACAGAATTGCACTAAAAAGTTAAGGAAGTATTAAATCGTTACATTGAAGGTATAAGATCCAGATGTCGTCCGGAGGATTTTGTTTAAGCACTAAATCAATTAAGTACGTTTAACAGGGCTTTGTTAATACCCGTGAATTTAATGAACAATAACGACAATAACAGTTACCTCGTTTAACGTGACACGACTTAAATATTTAATTAGGCACGAGTAACGTTCGCGCAGCCGCCATAGAAGAAGAAAAAAAATATTTCGAAGGAGCGCACAATTCACGTGTACAGTTAAGAAAGTGTGGCGACCTGTACGTTGCAGATGACTCGAGAGAACTCCTGATGCAGTTACAATGCCGAGATTTTTCATAAAAGACCGCTATGAACTTGTGCTGTTTTAAATCAACTCCCAACTTCTATGTACGTATGTATGTGTGTTCGTACGTACAACATACGTTCAGAGTGGGCATTTGAATTGTAAAGCAGCACACGATAACTGTACGTTTAATTATTTGTATCTGTATCCTTCCTCCAATTGTTCGAGGTTTACTGTGTCGCTCTATCATCCTTTCCTTTGCCTTTTTTTGGTTTCGTTTCCTTTACAATGGTTTTTGCTGAAATTTCCTTCATTTAAATGCCATTTCTGCGCCGCTTGCGGTGGTCAATTAAGTTTGAGCAAACAAAACTGTTTAGTTTCTCGAGGCAGCTTGATGACCACATGTACAAAGCTTCCAATTAATTCATCTTTGGACATACAACAATCCGGTGCAGTAGTTCTTCCTCAATTTGCAACGCAACTTTGATCGACCCAATCCAACCCAATCGTTCTGGACCGAAGGTTGGCTTGCTTGCCCTCATCAAAACAACCCGACCTATTAGAACGCGACTGACTCATGATTAACCCCCTTGAATCGAATTCTCTCTGGATCGGGACTTTTGGGCGCAACAACCAAGGCGCGGTCCAAGTGGGCGCCGCTAGTAGGGTGCGACAACGCTACGGCGCAAGTCCCCTGCGACGCGAAGACGCTACGCCGCGAGTTTGTTTGGAAACTCATTGTTGCCAACTATCCCCTCGATCACGTATGTACCATTGCGGCCTTAAAATTTCGCACGGTTCAGTTCTTCGTTGCAAATAAGATTTTAACGGCTTGTCAAAACTATTTAATCATTTTGAATATAGCACAGTTCAAATTTTAAATCATTTTGAATGGCAGATTGCAAGTTTTGAAAACGTTTAAAATGCCAAATCGCTTGCTTTCTCTGAAATTTCTGCACACACCTGCACTCACGGTTGGTGTGTTTTGAGTTCTTCTTTGTGATTGTGAGTTATAGGTAGAATCATAAAATTTGGTGCTTTTACATTAAATCCGATGGACAACCTGATACAGTTCGAAGAAATAGGTTATGTTTGACAGTTTCGTATGTACGACTGTCAACTGTTTCTTTTCTTATGGACGGTTACCTAGATATTCACCGGAGTGGCCAACTTGGCGCCCAACTTCATCAGAGAAAAATAATAATAATTTAGTGTGTTTGTACCCTGTTTGTACCCCGTTTGTACCACTTTTCATTTCGTTCGTACCTCAAAGAGTACCAAAATAAAAATTATCAAAAAATAACCGACGCCCAACTTTTATAGGTATTTAAATTTTGTTAACGGTTTTCGATAGAGAATCGTTTGTACCTATTCGTACCTCTCTTCATTTTGTTTGTACCTCAAAGAGAACAAAATAAAAAATTATTAAAAAAAAATAACCGTCGCGGAACGTTAAGGATATTTTTATTTCATCGAAGCCATCCCACGGAGAATCGTTTGTTCCTGTTTGTACCTCTTTTCATTTCGTTTGTACCTCAACGGAAAATTAATAATTTAGTAGTTTTGTACCCCGTTCGTACCACTTTCTATTTCGTTCGTACCTCAAAGGGTAACAAAATAAAAATAATTAAAAAATAACCGACGCCCAACTGTTATAGATATTTTAATTTTGTTGACGATTTCCGATAGAGAATCGTTTGTACCTATTCGTACCTCTCTTCATTTTGTTTGTACCTCAAAGAGAACGAAATAAACAATTATTAAAAAAAAATAACCGTCACGTAACGTTAAGGATATTTTTATTTCATCGACGCCATTCTATGGAGAATCGTTGATTCCTGTTTGTACCTCTTTTCATTTCGTTTGTACCTCAACGGAAAATTAATAATTTAGTAGTTTTGTACCCCGTTCGTACCACTTTCTATTTCGTTCGTACCTCAAAGGGTAACAAAATAAAAATAATTAAAAAATAACCGGCGCTCAACTTTTATAGATATTTCAATTTTGTTAACGATTTTCGATAGAGAATCGTTTGTACCTGTTTGTACCTCTCTTTGTTTTGTTTGTACCTCAAAGAGAACGAAATAAAAAAGTATTTAAAAAAATAACCGTCGCCCAACTTTAAGATATTTTTATTTCATCGACGCCATTCTATGGAGAATCGTTTGTTCCTGTTTGTACCTCTTTTCATTTCGTTTGTACCTCAACGGAAAATTAATAATTTAGTAGGTTTGTACCCCGTTCGTACCACTTTCTATTTCGTTCGTACCTCAAAGGGTAACAAAATAAAAATAATTAAAAAATAACCGGCGCTCAACTTTTATAGATATTTCAATTTTGTTAACGATTTCCGATAGAGAATCGTTTGTACCTATTCGTACCTCTCTTCGGTTTGTTTGTACCTCAAAGAGAACAAAATAAAAAATTATTTAAAAAAATAACCGTCGCCCAACTTTAAGATATTTTTATTTCATCGACGCCATACTATGGAGGATCGTTTGTTCCTGTTTGTACCTCTTTTCATTTCGTTTGTACCTCAACGGAAAATTAATAATTTAGTAGTTTTGTACCCCGTTTGTACCACTTTTCATTTCGTTCGTACCTCAAAGGATAACAAAATAAAAATTATCAAAAAATAACCGACGCCCAACTTTAATGGATATTTAAATTTTGTTAACGATTTTCGATAGAGAATCGTTTGTACCTATTCGTACCTCTCTTCATTTTGTTTGTACCTCAAAGAGAACGAAATAAAAAATTATTAAAAAAAAATAACCGCCGCGGAACGTTAAGGATATTTTTATTTCATCGACGCCATTCTATGGAGAATCGTTTGTACCTGTTTGTACCTCTTTTCATTTCGTTTGTACCTCAACGGAAAATTAATAATTTAGTAGGTTTGTACCCCGTTCGTACCACTTTTCATTTCGTTCGTACCTCAAAGGATAACAAAATAAAAATAATTATAAAATAAACGACGCCCAACTTTTATAGATATTTAAATTTTGTTAACGATTTTTGATAGAGAATCGTTTGTACCTATTCGTACGTACCTCTCTTCATTTTGTTTGTACCTCAAAGAGAACGAAATAAACAAATTATTAAAAAAAATAACCGTCGCTCAACTTTAAGGATATTTTTATTTCATCGACGCCATTCTATGGAGGATCGCTGGTTCCTGTTTGTACCTCTTTTCATTTCGTTTGTACCTCAACGGAAAATTAATAATTTCGTAGTTTTGTACCCCGTTCGTACCGCTTTCTATTTCGTTCGTACCTCAAGGGTAACAAAATAAAAGTAATTAAAAAAGAACCGACGCCCAACTTTTAGATATTTAAATTTTGTTAACGATTTCCGATAGAGAATCGTTTGCACCTATTCGTACCTCTCTTCATTTTGTTTGTACCTCAAAGAGAACAAAATAAAAAATTATTAAAAAAAATAACCGTCGCGTAACGTTAAGGATATTTTTATTTCATCGACGCCATGTTGTTCCTGTTTGTACCTCTTTTCATTTCGTTTGTACCTCAACGGAAAATTAATAATTTAGTAGTTTTGTACCCCGTTCGTACCACTTTCTATTTCGTTCGTACCTCAAAGGGTAACAAAATAAAAATAATTAAAAAATAACCGGCGCTCAACTTTTATAGATATTTCAATTTTGTTAACGATTTTCGATAGAGAATCGTTTGTACCTGTTTGTACCTCTCTTTGTTTTGTTTGTACCTCAAAGAGAACGAAATAAAAAATTATTAAAAAAAAAATAACCGTCGCGCAACGTTAAGGATATTTTTATTTCATCGACACCATTCTATGGAGGATCGTTTGTTCCTGTTTGTACCTCTTTTCATTTCGTTTGTACCTCAACGGAAAATTAATAATTTCGTAGTTTTGTACCCCGTTCGTACCGCTTTCTATTTCGTTCGTACCTCAAGGGTAACAAAATAAAAGTAATTAAAAAAGAACCGACGCCCAACTTTTAGATATTTAAATTTTGTTAACGATTTCCGATAGAGAATCGTTTGCACCTATTCGTACCTCTCTTCATTTTGTTTGTACCTCAAAGAGAACAAAATAAAAAATTATTAAAAAAAATAACCGTCGCGTAACGTTAAGGATATTTTTATTTCATCGACGCCATGTTGTTCCTGTTTGTACCTCTTTTCATTTCGTTTGTACCTCAACGGAAAATTAATAATTTAGTAGTTTTGTACCCCGTTCGTACCACTTTCTATTTCGTTCGTACCTCAAAGGGTACCAAAATAAAAATAATCAAAAAATAACCGGCGCCCAACTTTTACAGATATTTAAATTTTGTTAACGATTTTCGATAGAGAATCGTTTGTACCTGTTCGTACCACTCTTCGTTTTGTTTGTACCTCAAGGAGAACGAAATAAAAAATTATTTAAAAAAATAACCGTCGCGCAACGTTAAGGATATTTTTATTTCATCGACGCCATTCTATGGAGAATCGTTTATTTCTGTTTGTACCTCTTTTCATTTCGTTTGTACCTCAACGGAAAATTAATAATTTAGTAGTTTTGTACCCCGTTCGTACCACTTTCTATTTCGTTCGTACCTCAAAGGGTAACAAAATAAAAATAATTAAAAAATAACCGGCGCTCAACTTTTATAGATATTTCAATTTTGTTAACGATTTCCGATAGAGAATCGTTTGTACCTATTCGTACCTCTCTTCGGTTTGTTTGTACCTCAAGGAGAACGAAATAAAAAATTCTAGGGAGAATCGTTTGTTCCTGTTTGTACCTCTTTTCGTTTCGTTTGTACCTCAACGGGAACCGAAGTATAGCGCTCTTAAAGTTTTGGAAACGCTATTTTTTTTTATATATATAGAAAAACGACCAAGGGGGCTCGAAGAAGAATCATTTGTACCTGTTTATACCTCTCTTCATTTCATTTAATTTTCTGTACAATCAATTGATCGAGCTTTGTTTTTTCTTTTAATACATTTCATTTTTAAATTATTTAACTAACGACTTCATTTCTTGTTCCTTAATTACCTTAATTAACTTATTAGCTGTTTCGTTAATATTTCCAGATTATTCTTTGGATCGTGACAAAATTTGTTAATTTTGTACATCAGTTTAACTTATTGTCAGTTTTCTATAATTTCTATTTTGGTCCTAATTTCATCATCATCGTTTATTTATTCATGCATTTCTCATCTGACTTTATTTTATTTATTTATTTTTCCTTCTTTCAATCGATTTAATTTGGTTCGTTTTTTGTTTTTAAATTAACAACTAATCTCACTAGTTCTTTTTTTGTTTTCTCTTCGGTTTGATTTTATTCGACATGACTTTTGATTTCTTTAATTATGAAATTGATCGTCCTTTGTTTTTCTTTTAAACACGATTTCAGATCATTTTATATTTCAATTGACATTGTTGTGACGTGAGTCAGTTTTTTTATATATCGATTTGACTTATTGAATTTTGCTAAATTTTCATTTTCGTCCTGTTTTGTGTTTGACGATTGTCTTGGGTTCTTGTTCAGTCGATTTTCAATCGTATTTTACTAGCGAAATATTAAAATGATTTCGCTTTCGGCCAAGAGATGGCGCTCTTAATGATATCTATCTTTCCTGTCGCGCTTTGGATTCTGATTACGACTTAATTTTGAAAAAAAAAAAAGTTTTACCGAGAGCATCATTCGATTAGGGCGGCAACTCTCATTTTTTAGAATGTGAAGATAAGTGAACGCACAGATGGCGCTTTAAAAGTAATTCACTGTGATGCGTTTAGTTCTCAAGTTTCAATTACCTTTAAATACTGCAAGGGCAGAAGTAGAAGTAATTACCGAGAGTGTCAACGTTAACGTCGTTTGAAATTACAAAAAAGATTTAATTAGCTTTGGTTTTCGGTCAAGAGACGGCGCTTCGCGGGTTCCCTTCATCCATCCCATTCACAACTTGAATATTTTCAAATGAAATAGTTTTCAGAGTCACAATTAATACGTAAACCTCCTCATTTAATAAAAATACAAGTCAAGTGCAAATTTTTGACAACCAACGACGACCAAAATTCATTGCACATCACTGTACTTGCGTATATTTCGCGTATTTTTCTTCCAATGAAAAAAAAAACCATAAGCTCGGAGCCTTACTTTCGATGTTCGATTAAATTAAATTAAATTAGTTTTCACTTCGAGACAACAGATGGCGCTTTAAACGAGAAAACACGACGCGCTCCAAAATGAGAAGCCAGATGATATTTTAACAAACCTAGACTGGGCAATAATGTAATAATATTCATTGTAAGCAATATTTAATAATTAAATTTTGTTTAACGTTTAACGTGGTTGGTTGTATAGCAAAAATTAAGTGTAGAATAATCGAGGTCGATAGAAACTGTTCTTTTAAGGGGGACGCTGCTTAAAAGAGGGTTGGGAATCCTTGGTTTACATGCAATGTTATTATGTTGGTTGGGTTGGGGTGGGTTGTCCGGCCTTACCCCCAAATTATTAATCTGGTCGCGGCCCTTTGAATTAATTGCGACCCTGTATGACATAGATTAGTTGACGTCGATGCTTTATAAGGGAAACGAATGCTTTTGTTTTGTGTGATCGTCCCGTTTTCAATTTTTTGAAGCCGTTTTGAATTCGTTTAACGCTCGAGTAAGTTGCGTTCACACAGAAAATTAAAAGAAATTACAGAACCACCAAGCTGGAACTTGAGATGCGCCAGGGAGGGATTAGAACCCACACCTAATAGTTGCCCGGCCAAGCGCTCAACTCACTCGACTTGATGCAACCACTAAACAGAATTGAATTGATTGTTCGAACAGCAGCAAATTTGTCAGGAAAACGAAGAAAGCTGGATGATGATGTTGAAAGGAAACAAAATCCAACTACTTATTTATTAATTTTTTTTGCAACGCTTAGTATACCTGCTTAATTTCAAATTAATAAAGTCCCGAGTTGGACTGCCTCCGATCGTTGGTTTATGGCAGCGATTATTTAATTAATTTTTTTTTTTTTTTTTGGTAAAATCCGTTTCTCACTCTCTTCCACGAGCGCAATTATTAACTAAAGGTTACTAAAACGGCATGGTTTTGATGAAGTGCCGTTAGATAACAGAAACGAATGTCGAAATATGCGTCTTTCCATCCGCTTTGTAGGCGCGTTAGGATTAATGGCGCAACATTATTTTACACACATTAAGCCGGGCGCCCACTGCGAGCGAAGCTAAGCGAAACCAAGTTTGTTCAAAAATTTATTCCTATTTAATCGTATGTAGACTCGGCGACTAAAAGCTAAGCTAAGCGAAGCGAAGTTTGGCTAACGCATGTTTCCCTTAGAGCAAAACTTAGGGTTTCGCTTAGCTTCGCTCGCAGTGGCCGCCCGGCTTTACACTTCTTGCAATCTGGGTAAACGACATGCACGCAGTAAATTATTTTTAATTTTCAACTTGCCCTTTTTTTTCTCTTGTGTAAATAGCATTCTGAAATGTAGGTCCTTGCATAATCCTCTCGTAAATTAAAGCAGCTGTTAAGTGCACTTAACCCAGTGAGGTACTTTTCGTGTATGCATCCTTTCACGTGTGCACTCGGAAAACAGGTTTGATCGTTTTCAAACTAAAGTCGAGGAGGTTCTTCGAGTATCGCAATATGCATTCAAATCTTTTTTTGGGGAAGGGGGGCATTCAATTATCTAATTTTTCGAACTTGTTTTCGGTTCAAGTAACAACCTTCACCTCGTCCACCTCATCATCTCGGTTTCCACGAATTAACACGTCGACGTTAATTAGCTGTGTCAAGCGGGCAACGAACGAGAGGACTCTTCTTTTTTAAAAAGAAGACGCTTTTGATTTTAAGAACGAGTTCCAGTTCGGCGGAGTGTACGAAGGAATCGTGTCTTGGTCAGCTCCAACCGAGATATCGTTGACCTGCTGAAAGGGATATCGGGTAACTGTACCTCGTGCTGTACTTCAACTACTACTGCCTTACCTTGCCTTGCCTCATACGATTCGTTCCGTATGCTATACTCCTACTAACGACATGTATCAAGACAGGCGAAGGTATTTCCAGGAGATCTGTATCTTCTGCTCACAAGTTCTGCGTGCAGATTAGAAAATGACTGCTTTGTAGTTCGCGCTGGATTAAAAAAAAATTCTCAGCCATCTACAATCTTTTATGTCTGTGTTGATTAGGACGGTTTCAGGTACGAAGATGCCTGGCTGTTCACCCTGTATAGTTTTAAATGGAACCGTGCACGTTTAAGATGCGCGTTGCTATTCGTACGGTTCGGACGTTTGTTTTACATCGAGGTGATATCGCGACCTAAACATCGAAGGTGAACAGCGAGACATCTTCGGCATGTTTGCCCCCTAACCTCTAATTCACTTGCTAAGTGCCTTGCAAAAATAAATATAAATCTGTTGTTATTATTAAAATAAAGTAAAGACAGAGGTGCGAACTCGAGTCATCTGGTTACTAGCCAGGAGGGGGCCCCTCGAAAGCCGCAAAGTCAAAGCTCAGGCAGGCGAACGAGATGACTCGAGTTCGAATCTCAATTGAGGCGGAATTTTTTTTTTTTATTAATAGTCCTGCATAAGGCAAAATTAAGCAAATTCTAAAACAATTCGAAAGAGCAAGGCCGAGTAAAATCGGAAATCAGTTTGGATTTTATTGTCCGTAGAGTTCAGCATTCTCATGTAAATTACCCGGCCTGGCATTTCTCTTGATTGAAAAGAAAAAGAAAAAAGAAAAAGGCAGCAGCAAAGAAAATGTGGTCCGTTACAATATTAATTTGCAATTATGAATAATTTATGAATAACAATGCGGCTTGCCGTCGGACGACGAGGGAAAACTGGGACACGTGAGATACTTTCTTTCTTTTTAATAGGAATTCAAGCTCTAACGTGATTTCTATTTCGTGTTATTATTTTTTTCTTTCCCTCGTTTTAATACTCATTAATAGGAAGCAGGACGTATCGCATCAATTTTATTATTCCCATGAAGAAAAAGAGAATACTTTATATTTTTACGCGTGTTTTTGTAATGTACGTATATACTAGATATAGTGTCCCTATTTTAAATTGGTTTCGAATTTATTTTTTAAATGAGAATACTTTTTTTTTGTAATTTCTTAACCATCAATTATACTGACGCAGATAACATCTGAGTTTATGGAAAATACGAAAGTAGAAGGATTTTTGCCACTTTGAAAGTGAAAGCCCTCGGTGGTACTTACGTATACACACACGTACGTACGTACAAAACAAATAAATGCTGGCGATCGTTTTGACTGCGCAGAACACTATCCTTTCGTGCTCACCTGCGACGTTGTTACAGGGAGCCAGGTATAAGGAAGAAATTAAATTGACAAGTTGCACGATCACGCCGTATAATTGCCAGCGCATATTCCCCGCGCGAATTTCTGCTCATTAGGTAATGCAAATTCGAATCGGTCGCATTAATTACGGCTCTGGAAGAGTTGTCCGCGTCGAACAGGATGTTGCCCGGGCGATCGCCGCGTGTCCATTGTTTCCTCCTTTGTCTCCTCCTTTGCTTTGCTCCTTTTTCAGATCACCTGATCGGTCAGCGTGCACTCTGATTAAAAAAAAATAATAATAATAATATCTAATAATAAAATAAATGGGAACGCCAGGTTTGTGTCTTCGCGTAGCATTGAAATCACTTAAGAAGTCAAGTGTCTTCTCAAATACGTACGGCCTAAAAATGGCTTTTGGGGTGGGGGATGAGGGGCGAAATTGAACCGAAAGAACCTCCTCACAAAATAATTGAGCGTCGACTGTAAGGAACTGAGTTACTGGATATAGCTTTTCCCCTTCTGATCCAATTTAGACCTCCTTGTTCTTCTTTGTTCTTTGTTCTTCTCCTTCTCACCTTTCTCCTTCATTTTCTTGGGCGAAAGTGTACTGGAAACCTCGCTAAAGTAACTAAGCTTCTCTTGAATGGAGGACGCTTTCATTCTTCGCCTGTAAGGACCTGTGTTAGCTTGCTTCTTTCCTCTTCTTCAAAGTGTTAGGCTTTTCTGTACTGTTCTGATCTAACTCGGACCTCTCTGGATTACTATCTTCTTTGTTCTTCTCCTCCGCACCTTATTTCTTCCATTTTTTGGGCGAAAGTCTATTGGAAACCTCGCCAAAATAGCTAAGCCTCTCTTGAATGGAGGACGATTTGATTCTTCGCCTGTAAGGACCTGTATTAGCTTACTCCATTCCTCTGCTTCAAAGTGTTAGGTTTTCTTGAACTGTTCTGATCTAACTTGGACCTTTCTGGATTACTATCTTCTTTGTTCTTCTCCTCCTCACCTTATTTCTTCAATTTTTTGGGCGAAAGTCTATTGGAAACCTCGCCAAAATAACTAAGCTTCTCTTGAATGGAAGTCACTTTGATTCTTCACCTGTAAGGACCTGGATTAGCTTACTCCATTCCTCTGCTTCAAAGTGTTAGACTTTTTTGTACTGTTCTGATCTAACTCGGACCTCTCTGGATTACTATCTTCTTTGTTCTTCTCCTCCTCACCTTATTTCTTCAATTTTTTGGGCGAAAGTGTACTGGAAACCTCGCCAAAATAACTAAGCTGCTCTTGAATGGAAGACACATTCATTCTTCGCCTGTAAGGACCTGTGTTAGCTTACTTGGTTCCTCTGCTTCAAAGTGTTAGGCTTTTTTGTACTGTTCTGATCCAACTCAGACCTCTCTGGATTACTATCTTCTTTGTTCTTCTCCTCCTCACCTTATTTCTTCCATTTTTTGGGCGAAAGTGTGCTGAAAACCTCGCCAAAATAACTAAGCTTCTCTTGATTGGAAGACACTTTCATTCTTCGCCTGTAAGGACCTGTGTTAGCTTACTTCATTCCTCTGCTTCAAAGTGTTAGGCTTTTTTGTACTGTTCTGATCCAACTCAGACCTCTCTGGATTACTATCTTCTTTGTTCTTCTCCTCCGCACCTTATTTCTTCCATTTTTTGGGCGAAAGTCTATTGGAAACCTCGCCAAAATAGCTAAGCCTCTCTTGAATGGAGGACGATTTGATTCTTCGCCTGTAAGGACCTGTATTAGCTTACTCCATTCCTCTGCTTCAAAGTGTTAGGTTTTCTTGAACTGTTCTGATCTAACTTGGACCTTTCTGGATTACTATCTTCTTTGTTCTTCTCCTCCTCACCTTATTTCTTCAATTTTTTGGGCGAAAGTCTATTGGAAACCTCGCCAAAATAACTAAGCTTCTCTTGAATGGAAGTCACTTTGATTCTTCACCTGTAAGGACCTGGATTAGCTTACTCCATTCCTCTGCTTCAAAGTGTTAGACTTTTTTGTACTGTTCTGATCTAACTCGGACCTCTCTGGATTACTATCTTCTTTGTTCTTCTCCTCCTCACCTTATTTCTTCAATTTTTTGGGCGAAAGTGTACTGGAAACCTCGCCAAAATAACTAAGCTGCTCTTGAATGGAAGACACATTCATTCTTCGCCTGTAAGGACCTGTGTTAGCTTACTTGGTTCCTCTGCTTCAAAGTGTTAGGCTTTTTTGTACTGTTCTGATCCAACTCAGACCTCTCTGGATTACTATCTTCTTTGTTCTTCTCCTCCTCACCTTATTTCTTCCATTTTTTGGGCGAAAGTGTGCTGAAAACCTCGCCAAAATAACTAAGCTTCTCTTGATTGGAAGACACTTTCATTCTTCGCCTGTAAGGACCTGTGTTAGCTTACTTCATTCCTCTGCTTCAAAGTGTTAGGCTTTCTTGTACTGTTCTGATCTAACTCGGACCTCTCTGGATTGCTATCTTCTTTGTTCTTCTCCTCCTCACCTTATTTCTTCAATTTTTTGGGCGAAAGTGAACTGAAAACCTCGCCAAAATAACTAAGCTTCTCTTGAATGGAAGACACTTTCATTCTTCGCCTGTAAGGACCTGTGTTAGCTTACTTCATTCCTCTGCCTCAAAGTATTAGGCTTTTCTGTACTGTTCTGATCCAACTCAGACCTCTCTGGATTACTATCTTCTTTGTTCTTCTCCTCCTCACCTTATTTCTTCAATTTTTTGGGCGAAAGTCTATTGGAAACCTCACCAAAACAATGAAGCTTCTGTGGAATGAAATACACCATAGTTTTTCCCCTTCTTCAAAGCACAAGGCTTTTTGGTATCGTTCTAATCTTTCCTGTTCTTCCCATAGATAACGTCTTTCTTCATTTTTTGGACGGATTGAACCGAAACCTTATTGACTTATTAGGAAGGTAGGAGGACATGACTGCTACGGAACACCGGACCCACTCGACCCCAAATAAGTTATTCTTAGCGCGCGAGAACAATGTATCAATTTTGTTTCCTAAATATGTGTACTGATCCTCCACTCTCTTCTTCTTTTGCCGTCGATTCTAAACACCTTGATTGAGTTTTCCTTTTTTCCATTCGTTTCGTTTTGGTTCTCATCACAATCTCCTCCTCCTTAAATTAAATATGCCATCTACGTGTGAGAGTTACTTACTTACTTTTAAGGCAAGAGACGAAAATCAGGTCGTTTACATGCGCGGTGCCTTATCAAAAAAAAAAAAAAAAATACATTCGAAATCTTTCTAACATCTGTTGAAGAAGTTGAAGAACTGGATCAAAAGGCACCGCCGCTGATGATGCCTTCCGCAATCCTGTTTAGGGATCGTATGAATTCACGAAGCTGCTCGAATATATAGTTGACAGACTAATAGGAGATTACGTCCGCATGAGTACCAATAAAACCCATCTGCATGTACGATTCGTTTTAAATTTGAATAAAACAGCGCGAGCGGTGACTTGGAAACAATTTTTAGTGACATTCAAGGTACGCAACCAACCAGCATGAAATGATTGATGGGGATTAGGTAATAATAATAATAAGAAGAAGAAGAAGTGTCTCGAGGCACAGTAAGAAATAAAAAATCGGCGATCAAAATAAATTATTGCAAATAGGTACAACAGAATGGGAGAGGTAGGTAATACGTATGTATACATATTTTGATGTACATAGCTCAGAGTTGTTATAGGCATTATTATTATTTTCCCATAAACTGCAGGCGAGAGTGCTTGTTGCAACGTGTCCCATCATGATTAAAAACTTGATGGAACGTTGTATAAAATAAATATGAAGCTTTCGCAGGCTTCGTAATTTTCATAAAAACACTAATTTTAGAACGATGGGGATTTTCTGGTGCGGCCGATAAGATATCTCAAAGCTATTACCTCTTACATTAAAATTATCAACAATTTTCCTATTATAACAATGCGCACGGCGTTCTTAAGAACAGTCTCCCATGTTACCTGTTTCAATACCTAAAGGGAATCCATTATGGATTTTTACGGAAACATCAACAGGTTCTTCGCCAGATCTGTAATCATCTATAAATATGTGGTAAATTATCTCGCAAAAAAAAAGAAACAAAAATGAGAAATAAAAACGGCTTACTATAAACATAAGATTTATGTACAATACTTACATCGCGAGAGTTAATTCTGTTCGATATTAAATTATCTTTATAACGTTGCGAGATACCGCGGACTGTATAATACACGTCCACTAAATAACACGGTAATTATACGGGGTGCTGTGCTGCTCGTATATTTTAAACGATCCGAGTGCTGCTGCTGCTGCTGCTAACAACAACTGATTCAATTCAAAAATAAACTTTGTCACGGATCGCATTGTTTACGACTGATATTATCAACCGTCGACAGCAAATTATTTATACCAGGCCTTGTTTCTCGCATTTTTATGCAAACATCGAACTCGTTTTTACATAATTCAAGTTACTCGCGTCCGTGAATCCTTTATCTGGCAGAGAAAAACCCATATTTCTTCTCGACTTAACCTTAGAAACTTAAATTGGCGCCCAACGTGGGGGGCGTTTCCTTCATTACTTCGACTTAACCTCAAAAACGTAAATTGGCACCCAACGTAGGGCCATTCCATCATTACTTTTGTATGTAATATAAGTTTGTTGTATCTAATAATAAATTCAAATGAAGCGATGAAAACAGCAAGGCATTTCCTATTTTGTACCTAGTGAGTTTCGAGGATGAATAAATATGTAATAACAATGCAGTCGACGCTGAATTTAAAATATGCAAAGCCCGTTAGAGTTCGCCGGGTTCCAGCCGAAAAAAAGCGAGCGCAACAATAGAGGTCGCTGTTTACCGGTTATGTAACAACCGAGGCCTTCAACTTCCTCTGCTTGACATTTCCGCTTTGAACATGCGAAACTTCGCGCGCCTCGCTCTACTTACGGCATCTACCGCTAGCGTTGTTAATTGCGCGCGCGCTTATTTTCATCGTTCATTAACGAATTTGCGCTTTTTCTTTTCTTTTCTTTTCTTTCTCTCCGCATGTATATACATACATATAAAAATAACAACATCGTGAAGAATTTCGTCAATTAAGAGATTCCTCTCTAATGAGGGCAATTACGGAAACGAAATCGCCGTAAAACACGTTTGCGCCGCGCGTATGCCCCTCGTTTAATTGTGTACGGATCGTAAAATCGAAAAGATGGGAAGAAAAAAGCCGCCGGGACGTTTCCTCCTCTTCTTCTTCTTCTTCTTGTTCGTCGTGGTCATAACTGTACTATTCAATTCTCACGACTCGCCATCATCCTATGGCGAGAGTGCTTGATCGCTTAATTAAAAACGAAATTCTAAATGCTAAAAATCTCACTTAAGCACCTTGTTTATTCATTCAAGTTAAGAGTTCTCACATTATTAAAATTCCGTCGCATTTAGATGGACGGAGGAGATAAACAACGACTTCGCCAGCCCCCCCCCCCTCCCCACGCATCAGAGTAAAAATTGTGTTTCACTTTTATACTAATAATAATTGCGAAGAAGTGCCGTCACGTTTGAAAAATTATTCTTTCTCTAAATTCGTTTTTACTTCTGGAATTACACGGAATTCAACGCGCGTATTTTTAGGTTTAGTTGCCTAGCATTTCACAAGTACGGTACGGTACGATCATCGACTCAGGTTTAATCATCGCCTTACAAGTTGAAGCGACTTGGATTTCAATTGTCAGCATGGAATTCCCTTTATTAATTATACATACCGTGATTGGTAATCTAGTTTTTACCAAGAAGTAACGTATTAGGGGTTGCGCAGCCAGAATTACTTTTAAGACAAGAAACATCAAGTACATTTATTATCAGTATGAAACACATTTACATGTCACCATTACCGACGACATGAGTTCACACACTATCAGTATATCGATGAATTGATGCTAGCGGAAAGTCTATCGATATTTATTTCTGAACTTGCTGACCTACTTTCCGGTGTGCGTGGGCGATTGACGTAACGCTGTGTTCTCGAAGCTCTCGATGATTCATTTTTCTCTGTTGCCGGATTATTATTATTATGTAATCATTATTATCATGTGCAAGGTTTTCTATCAAAGCCTTCTTTACAAAGTAATGATTATTAGATAATTATTTCTTCTGTTACGTTACGCTGATCGAACAGAGCTTTGGTCTGCGGGCTGAGCAGACTTCGGCACAATTCCTGCTAGACAAAATCCGCGGCGATTAAACCTGAGTCGATGGATGATCGTGCTTGTGGAATGCTAACAAAACAGAAGATCGTATTTCATTTGATACGTCGATCTTTGGATCCGAATTTTTAAAAGATCCACTTTGTCACATCCTGCACGGATAGTATAAAAAAGGGGGAAACTTGTACTTGACGTATTCATTATATACGGCGACGAATTAGTATTCCTTCGATTTATTAGGCGTTCAGTTGTAAATCCGGTGATTATTAAAAATGAGTACATCGCGTCGCCGCGAGTTATTGAATCGACGGCGTTGGCCTCGGATGAAGAACCAAATTGCATTGAGGATAACATTAAAACTTGTGACTCTCTACGAGTAATAATTACATTTTCGAAGAAGTAACAATTAGTTGAACCAATGTGCTCGCGTAGCTTCGTGAAAGTCAATTTTAATTAATTAATTGAAATATTTTATGCTGACCTATAATGCTACACGGAGTATAAGAAAAGCTCGGAATTTTGAGTAGTTCAAGTTCCGAAGCCTTATCCGGATATAAACCGACTTTTTCCAAAGTGTTTTTCCGATTATTTGTAGGCAAGTTCCGTTTACCTCAAACGGTGTTTCTTTTCGATTTGATAGCTAACAGGCTTTACTCAGCCAAGAAGATAATCGAGATTTTCGAAAATAAATTTCAAAGATACTTCAAAAACTAATGAAAATAGTAAAGATTTCTTTGCATATTTTTTTTATACCTCAAGATAGTGAAATTTTCTGTAATTTTACCATCTTTGTGCCTCTTACAGTTTACGAGATCCCCATGGTGGCGCTTTAATTAGTTGTAACCCTGTATAGGGTGTTCCATCTAAGACGGCTCTTTTTATCCCTCTCTAGTTTTACTCATTTTACAAAAAAATAGTTTCAAACAAAAGTTTCATTATTTCACGTAGGCTATATTTTAAAATTGGTTTGGTGTATACAGAGTGTTCCATTTAGTCTGGGCGTTATATAACTTCGTTATTCTAAACGGAAGACCCTATATTTTCGGATTCCGAATTTTAATGTGACTTTATGTCGTATTCAAAAATTATTTCTGCATCACGTGCTATGAATGTCTAAGGTAGAGTCCATAAGAAAAGAAACAGTTGACAGTTCGCCTTACAAATTGAAGCGACTTGGATTTCAATTGTCAGCATGGAATTCCCTTTATTAATTATACATGCCGTAACAATAGCCTTGTTGGTAATCTAGTTTTTACCAAGAAGTAACGTATTAGGGGTTGCGCAGCCAGAATTACTTTTAAGACAAGAAACATCAAGTACATTTATTATCAGTATGAAACACATTTACATGTCACCATTGCGGACGACATGAGTTGACACACTATCAGTATATCGATGAATTGATGCTAGCGGAAAGTCCATCGATATTTATATCTGAACTTGCTGACCGACCTACTTTCCGGTGTGCGTGGGCGATTGACGTAACGCTGTGTTCTCGAAGCTCTCGATGATTCATTTTTCTCTGTTGCCGGATTATTATTATTATGTAATCATTATTATCATGTGCAAGGTTTTCTATCAAAGCCTTCTTTGCAAAGTAATAATTATTAGATAATTATTTCTTCTGTTACGTTCCGCTGATCGAACAGAGCTTTGGTCTGCGGGCTGAGCAGACTTCGGCACAATTCCTGCTAGACAAAATCCGCGGCGATTAAACCTGAGTCGATGGACGATCGTGCTTGTGGAATGCTAACTAAACAAACTAAACAGAAGATCGTATTTCATTTGATACGTCGATCTTTGGATCCGAATTTTTAAAAAATGCACTTTGTCACATCCTGCACGGATAGTATAAAAAAGGGGGAAGCTTGTAGTTGACGTATTCATTATTTACGGCGACGAATTAGTATTCCTTCGATTTATTAGGCGTTCAGTTGTAAATCCAGTGATTATTAAAAATGAGTACATCGCGTCGCCGGGAGTTATTGAATCGATGGCGTTGGCCTCGGATGAAGAACCAAATTGCATTGAGGATAACATTAAAACTTGTGACTCTCTACGAGTAATAATTACGTTTTCGAAGAAGTAACAATTAGTTGAACCAATGTGCTCGCGTAGCTTCGTGAAAGCCAATTTTAATTAATTAATTGAAATATTTTATGCTGACCTATAATGCTACACGGAGTATAAGAAAAGCTCGGAATTTTGAGTAGTTCAAGTTCCGAAGCCTTATCCGGATATAAACCGACTTTTTCCAAAAGGTGTTTTTCCGATTATTTGTAGGCAAGTTCCGTTTACCTCAAACGGTGTTTCTTTTCGATTTGATAGCTAACAGGCTTTACTTAGCCAAGAAGATAATCGAGATTTTCGAAAATAAATTTCAAAGATATTTCGAAAACTAACGAAAATAGTAAAGATTTCTTTGCATATTTTTTTAGACCTCAAGATAGTGAAACTTTTCTGTAATTTTACCATCTTTGTACCTCTTACAGTTTACGAGATCTCCATGGTGGCGCTTTAATTAGTTGTAACCCTGTATAGTGTGTTCCATCTAAGACGGCTCTTTTCATCCCTCTCTAGTTTTACTCATTTTACAAAAAATAGTTTCAAACAAAAGTTTCATTATTTCACGTAGGCTATATTTTAAAATTGGTTTGGTGTATACAGAGTGTTCCATTTAGCCTGGGCGTTATATAACTTTGTTATTTTAAACGGAAGACCCTATATTTTCGGATTCCGAATTTTAATGTGACTTTATGCACCGTATACCGGGCCTAATGTAAGCCGTTTACGCGTTATTCAACTTTTCAAAACATTGTTGCCGTTGCATTACTTCAAACAAATGCAAATATCTTCCAAACAAATGATGCTAGAGACTTTTGGTTGTTTGTAAAAGACTCATCTTGAAACGCTTTCTCACTTCAAACACATTTCAAATGACTGCTTACAAACAATTTAAATTAAACTTGAAAACATTCAAGCCTACGTAACTCTTTTTTTTTCAATGGAATGCTTCATGTCTCTTGTGATTACTAGATATACTATTCAATTCTCTTTTCGTTGATACAGGGTTGTCGCTGTCTGTCGTTAATAGTTTATTCAATATTTACATATTTTCTTTTTGGAATTTTTAAAAATACAACTTCAATATTTCATGAAAACTCACTTACTTTTTGAAATACTTACTTGGAATATAACGTATTTTTCGTATTACTGAAGCTGAATATTTTGTACAAAACGTGGCAAGTTGTCAACATTCTGACATTCTTTCGTTTTTCGTGCGTGACACAAACGTTTGCCCACATCTTTTCAAGATTCAAGTTCAAGGTTACGCTGTCCTCTGTGTTCTTTTAATTTACTATGATTCAACATTTCCATCGTTTTCCATTCTTATCGATCTGATTAGATTGATTAACTACGTTCGTAAGATTTCGTGTTTGTTTAATTTTCATTAAAATTCTTAAAATATTCGAGCTGCGGTTACACTATTTTTACGTTTTTTTTTTCCTTTTCTTGAATAGGAAGTTAGACTTTTGTTGTTACAAATGCGAAGTATGATCGCGACGGGTCAGTTAAGGAATCGATTCTATAACTGTTAACTTAAAGTTAACTTTAAAATAACATTACTCGTATCATCCTTTTTGACAGCAGCCCAGTTATAAAATCGATTTTTTTGTTGTTATGTATTCCTTTAAAGTAATTCAAGTTCCGAAGCCTTATCCGGATATGAACCGACTTTTTCCGAAAGGCGTTTTTCCGATTATTTGTAGGCAAGTTCAGTTTATCTCAAACGGTGTTCCTTTTCGATTTCATAGCTAACAGGCTTTACTCAGCCAAGAAGATATTCGAGATATGCGAAAATGAGAATTTTCTATTTCTTTTAAGATATTTCAGAATCGATTGAAAATAGAAAAGATTTTTTTGCATATTCTTTTAGACCTCAAGATAGCGCAACTTTTCTGTAACTTAACCATCTTTGTATCTCTTATAGTTTATGAGATCCCCGTGGTGGCCCTTTAATTAATTATAACATTACATTTTAATTTAATTTATAGGGCTACGCACATGCCGAAGATGCCTCGCTGTTCACCCTCGATGTTTAGCTCGCGCTTGATTGTTCGTTATAAAACAAATGCACAGTTTTAGATCGATGCTTGCGCATCCAAGATGAATGTCATTTAAAACTATGCGTTCGTTTTATAACGAACTATCAAGCGCGAGCTAAACACCGAGGGTGAACAGCGAAGCATGGCATCTCCGGCTTATTCGCACCCCCTTACTTAAAAGAAATAGTGTGGGTAGTAATTAATACCTAATTATAATTATATGGGAGTATTAATAATTGCGCCGACTGGCACCATCTGCATGGTGTTTGGTGATCTTCAGCACAAACCAGATTGATTTTATGTCTTGTTACGAACGTGCAGCGCACTCATCGGATCTCGTCCGTCAGGCGCAAAAAGTAACCTGCATTACTGTACTTACTGTTATCTAATTAAGCAGTCGTCCAGATCAACAACGTTCGGCTTCAGCGCGGCCATCGCGGCCCGACGAACGTTCTCCTCCTGGTCGTCTCCGAGGATTTAAAAGGTTATGCGTTCATATCTGCTGAGTAAGTTTATTTATCATTGCTCGAATGAGAATTAAAAAAAAAGAAAAAGAAAGGAAGCTGAGCTGCTCACGTTACAGATATCTCGCAACGGCACGGCGCAGAGAAAAATCCGCGTTCCCCATAAATACTGTGCTGGATGCATATTTTCCACGGTTAACGAGCAAGAAGCAACCACTCACTTTATATTATTATTGCTGCGTGCTGCGAGGGAATCGATTATTCTGGAGTTTTAAAAGAGCAAATAAAGGAAATCAATCTGAAGTAAGCAGTCAATTTCAAGGACTAGAAATAAAAATGGGGGCGAGGTGTTAATTAAACATTCTAAACTAAGCAGTCAATTTCAAGAATTCGAGATAAAAATGGGGGGCGAGGGGTTAATTAACAAAGCAAGGACGAAATAGTACCGTCGCAGCAACATCCGCAAGGGAGACCTACGCGAAACGACTGATAAACTGAGGCAAGTACTATTTAATCCTCGCTTTATTAATTAAACATTAATCAAGAAAGAATGAGTATCAATCTAAAGTAAGCAGTCAATTTCAAGGATTTGAAATAAAAATGGGGGCGAGGGGTTAATTAAACATTCTAAAGTAAGCAGTCAATTTCAAGGATTCGAGATAAAAACGGGGTGACGAGGGGTTAATTAACAAAGCAAGGACGAAATAGTACCGTCGCAGCAACATCCGCAAGGGAGACTTACGCGAAACGACCGAAAAACTGGGGCAAGTACTATTTAATCCCCGCTTTATTAATTAAAGTACACTCAAGAAAGAATGAGTATCAATCTAAAGTAAGCAGTCAATTTCAAGGACTTGAAATAGAAATGGGGGCGAGGGGTTAATTAAACATTCCAAAGTAAGCAGTTAGTTTCAAGGATTTGAGATAAAAACGGAGGGACGAGGGGTTAATTAACAAAGCAAGGACGAAATAGTACCGTCGCAGCAACATCCGCAAGGGAGACCTACGCGAAACGACTGATAAACTGAGGCAAGTACTATTTAATCCTCGCTTTATTAATTAAACATTAATCAAGAAAGAATGAGTATCAATCTAAAGTAAGCAGTCAATTTCAAGGATTTGAAATAAAAATGGGGGCGAGGGGTTAATTAAACATTCTAAAGTAAGCAGTCAATTTCAAGGATTCGAGATAAAAACGGGGTGACGAGGGGTTAATTAACAAAGCAAGGACGAAATAGTACCGTCGCAGCAACATCCGCAAGGGAGACTTACGCGAAACGACCGAAAAACTGGGGCAAGTACTATTTAATCCCCGCTTTATTAATTAAAGTACACTCAAGAAAGAATGAGTATCAATCTAAAGTAAGCAGTCAATTTCAAGGACTTGAAATAGAAATGGGGGCGAGGGGTTAATTAAACATTCCAAAGTAAGCAGTTAGTTTCAAGGATTTGAGATAAAAACGGAGGGACGAGGGGTTAATTAACAAAGCAAGGACGAAATAGCACCGTCGCAGCAACATCCGCAAGGGAGACCTACGCGAAACGACTGATAAACTGAGGCAAGTACTATTTAATCCTCGCTTTATTAATTAAAGATTAATCAAGAAAGAATGAGTATCAATCTAAAGTAAGCAGTCAATTTCAAGGATTTGAAATAAAAATGGGGGCGAGGGGTTAATTAAACATTCCAAAGTAAGCAGTCAGTTTCAAGGATTTGAGATAAAAACGGAGGGACGAGGGGTTAATTAACAAAGCAAGGACGAAATAGTACCGTCGCAGCAACATCCGCAAGGGAGACTTACGCGAAACGACCGATAAACTGAGGCAAGTACTATTTAATCCCCGCTTTATTAATTAAAGATTACTCAAGAAAGAATGAGTATCAGTCTAAAGTAAGCAGTCATTTTCAAGGATTTGAAATAAAAATGGGGGCGAGGGGTTAATTAAACATTCTAAAGTAAGCGGTCAATTTGAAGGATTCGAGATAAAAATGGGGGGCGAGGGGTTAATTAACAAAGCAAGGACGAAATAGTACCGTCGCAGCAACATCCGCAAGGGAGACTTACGCGAAACGACTGATAAACTGAGGCAAGTGCTATTTAATCCTCGCTTTATTAATTAAAGATTACTCAAGAAAGAATGAGTATCAATCTAAAGTAAGCAGTCAATTTCAAGGATTTGAAATAAAAATGGGGGCGAGGGGTTAATTAAACATTCTAAAGTAAGCAGTCAATTTCAAGGATTCGAGATAAAAACGGGGTGACGAGGGGTTAATTAACAAAGCAAGGACGAAATAGTACCGTCGCAGCAACATCCGCAAGGGAGACTTACGCGAAACGACTGATAAACTGAAGCAAGTACTATTTAATCCTCGCTTTATTCATTAAAGATTTCTCGAGAAAAATAAAAGTACCCTCAAAAAGGTTTTGCAGACTGACAGGACAGCAAATTAATTCCTGTCAAAATCCCATGAAGCGAATGAATATTTCCTTTTATGTTTACTTATAACGAGTCTCCTCTGTATAAATATGAAGCGTTTCTTATTTCATCAATTTCGAAAGGCGACAGAGCCGGCGATTGCCGTAAAACGGGTAAGTGTACCCTTTCGGTCGTAAAGATAAGTTCTTATGAACCTTAAACTCATTGGAGAACCACGCGAGGTGCAAAAATTACGTTTTATGCGATGCTTTAACTGCGTGCGACGGTGTATCATTAGCTTTAATAGTTGTCGCAGATCGAAGTTAAAAGGAGCCGTTAAGTTTTCTTGAAATTCTCGTTATTTTGTTTTTCCTTGCCGTAATTTTACCCTAATTTACGTATTAACGCCACGCCAATGATGATGTAAATTCCTTAAAAGAAAAAAGTTGTCAGAAATATACCGGGTGTCTCAATATAAACGGCGACCAAAATATTCTCCTGAGTAGATGCTTTGTAATTATTGTTTTTTTCTTTTTAATTTTTTTTTTTTTTTTGAAAAACTGTGAGAAACTATTACTTTCGCAAATAGCGCCCTCTAGCTACTTTGCAACAAATTAACCGTAGTCGTTGAATAGAAACTTTAAGTCAGCTTAAAATTCCCTTTCAAATGAGCCGAAGTTCGTTATTTTCCGATAAAGAGCACAGAAGTTATCATATTTTTTAAAGTGAATAATTCAACTGTTTTTTCCACCCTTATTAACAGTAATACGATAATAAATCTAAAATCAAAGTTGTGCAGAATTAATTCAGCTTTCTAATGACGCTATCAAAGCTGCAGCTTATTCTGAGATTTTTGCTAGTAAAATTGATTTTTATTGATGGCCCTATTGATTGCGCCCCCTTGCGGTCAACTGAGATACTTAGAAATATTTTCTTTGAATTTATTTTGGTCACTTTGGCTATAATTTTTTTTCTCCCGAAGCTGTAGGTATTAGGGTTAGCTATATACGACCGGTCGCCGCCCATCTTGCAACACCCGGTATACAGGGTTTCTCTGCATTAATACATGCTTTCTGCAATCAATTTTTTTTTTTCTTAAGAAAAAAGAAGATATTTTTGAACAGAAAAAATTATTAACCCAACCTAATTGCACTCTACCCTTTGCAAAACAAGTATTACAAAAATTAAGACTAAAAAATATTAAATTAAAATTCATAAATGGATTAAAATGAACATCAACGAATCTCAAGGTCAACCGAACTCGCCCCAACTTATATCATACCGCACTCACTCCATTCTACACAAGCAATTTTTTTTAATACTTAAAAAAATGAAACGGAAAAAAAATGTTAAAAAAATTTATTCATGGATTAAAGTTGAGCGCAAGAGGTTTCAAGGTCAATCCAACCCAACTGGCATTAACCAACTAACCGTCTGAAGTAAGTAGAAGAATAAAAATTACAAGAAATATTAAAATTAACATCAAGGTCAATCCAACTCAACTGTTCTCAACCTAACTCCATTGAACACACATAAAAATAAAAAATTGCAGGAAGAATTAAAAGCAAAAAATTGTTGAAAATTAGAAAAAGAAAACAGTTAAAATAGAGCTCGGCGCAAACATAGCCCACCCTATGTACTTGTATTTAGCTCGAGCAAAAAGTAAAAATAAATTGAAATCGAAAACTAAAAAAAATCGTTAAATACCTTTAATTTAATTTTTTCGCCATATTTTAGAATTTTTTTTTAATGCTTGAAAAAATTAAAAGTAAAAAAACTTTTTAAAAAATTTTAAAAAAATATTCATGGATTTAAAATAAGGCATGAAAATCTCAAGGTCAATCCAACCCCAGGGGCATCAACCTAACTTCATCTGACTCAAGTAGAAGAATAACAGTTACAAAAAAAATTAAGAAAGATTTTTAAAAATGTAATTAACGTCAAGGTCAATCTAACTCAAGTGATCTCAACCTAACTCCATTAAACACAAATAAAAATTTAAAAATGCAGGAAGAATTAAAAGCAAAAAATTGTTGAAAATATAAAAAACAATTAAAATAGAGCTCAGCGCGAACATAACCCAACTTAGTTCTATTCAGCTCGACCAAAAATTAAAAATAAATTAAAATCGGAAACTAAAAAAAAATCGTTAAATTCCGAATTTTAATTTATTTAATTTTTCCGCCGTATTTTAGAATTTCTTTTTATATACTTGAAAAAATTAAAAGTAAAATAATGTTAAAAAAAGTTATTCATAGATTAAAGTTAAGCGCAAAAATCTCAAGGTCAATCCAACCCAACTGACATCAACCTAACTTCATCTGACGCATGTAGAAGAAAAATTAAGAGAGATTTTTAAAAATAAAATAAACGTCAAGGTCTATCCAACTCAGCTGATCTCAACCTAACTCCATTTGACCCAAATAAAAATTGAAAATTGCAGGAAAAATTAAAAGCAAAAAATTGTTGAAAATTAAGAAAAAACAATTAAAATAGAGCTCAGCGCGAACATAATCCAACGTATCTAGTTCTATTCACCTCAAGCAAAAATTAAAAATAAATTAAAGCCAAAAACTAAAAAAAAATCGTTAAATGCCGAACTTTAATTTAATTTTTCCGCCATATTTTAGATTTTTTTTTTAAAAACTTGAAAAAATTAAAAGTAAAAAAATGTCAAAAAAATTATTCACGGATTAAAGTTAAACGCGAAAATCTCAAGGTCAATCCAACCCAACTGGCATCAACGTAACTCCACCTGACGCAGGTAGAAGAATAAAAATTTCTAGAAAAATTAAGAGAGATTTTTAAAAATAAAATAAACATCAGGGTCAATCCAACTCAACTGGCTCCATTGAACACAAATAAAAATTAAAAATTGTAGGAAAAATTAGAAGCACAAAAATTGTTAAAAATTAAAAAAAAAAACAATTAAAATAGAGCTCGGCGCGAACATAGCCCAACCTACGTAGTTCTATTCAGTCAATTAAAATCAAAAACTAAAAAAAAATTGTTAATTTCCGAACTTTAATTTATTTAATTTTTCCGCCATATTTGAAAAGTAAAAAAATGTAAAAAAAAAATATTCATAGATTAAAGTTAAGCGCAACAATCTCAAGATCAATCCAACCCAACTGGCATCTACGTAACTTCATCTGACGCACGTAGATGAATAAAAGTTATAAGAAAAATTAGAGAGATTTTTAAAAATAAAATAAACGTCAAGGTCGATCAAACTCAGCCTAACTCCATTTGACCAAAATTAAAATAAAAAATTGCAGAAAAATTTAAAAGCAAAAAATTGTTGATAATTAAAAAAAAAACAATTAAAATAGAGCTCAGCGCGAACATAACCCAGCGTATCTAGTTCTATTCAACTCAAGCAAAAATTAATAATAAAAGAAAATCAAAAACTAAGAAAAAATCGTTAAATGCCGAACTTTAATTTAATTTTTCCGCCGCATTTTAGAATTTTTTTTAAATACTTGAAAAAATTCAAAGTAGAAAAATGTCAAAAAAATTATTCACGGATTAAAGTTAAACGAAAAAATCTCAAGGTCAATCCAACCCAACTGGCGTCAACCTAACTTCGTCTGACACAAGTAAAAGAACAAAAATTACAAGAAAATTAAAAGATTTTGGAAAAATAATGGCTGTATTCAAATTAAAAAAAAAAAACAAAATCAATAAGTGGCAGCTACTTCTGCAATCGGTTTCATACGCTATAAGAATGTTGGCTTATAAAGAATGCATACTATTTTTTCTTCAGACAACTTTACAAAATCCCACGAATTTGTTTCTCTTTTTTTTGGAAGGAGGGCGCCAGCTACCCTTCTTCCGGCCCTGCAGAGTGCAGGTTCGGGTCCAAAAATCGACGTACCAAAAAGATTGTCAGCCACCGCCTCATCAAACGCATTTAATGAGCGAGCACGTTAATTGTTTTGAATCTAACACGATCTACTGTATAAGTATGCGCAAGTAAGTTCAAGCAACTTGGGTGTAATTTGTCAGCATGGAATTAATTGCCTGTATTAAAACGTTGAAAATTGCGCTTTTTATGCTTGCATAAAGCTTTATAATAACTTAACACTTAAACATTAGAATGTTGAAAAACGTAAATAAATTCAAACAAAAAGAAAAAGTCTTCAAGTTTCTTGTTGAGCTTGAACCTTATAGTTTATTGGACTATTAAAATTATTCTTAGTTTTGCTCCTTTTTTTTAGTTATTAATTTTATATTATAATCTTCTGTATTACATAAACATACATATTACTGTATGTCATTAATTAGAACTCCTTTATTATTGCAGATATTGAAGTTTACTTGGATTACTATGACGCTTTTCAAACCTGTAATTTGGTACAGTTGTTTTAAAATGAACTTTATTACTATTATTCTTATTATTAGTACTAAGTTTTTTCTCAACTCAAACTCAACGTTTCGCTATAGATTTATACCTATAAATCTATAGCGAAACGTTGAGTATTTTCCCTACATATTTCTGTCCGGTTCGTGATTAAAAAAAACTTTGTACTAATAATAATAATGGCAATAAAGTTCATTTCAAAACGACTGTACCAAATTACAGGTTGTCCGGTTTGAGATTAAAAAAAAACTTTATATTTACAATTTTCATCGGACAACAACCAACTTCAATTATTATTATTATTATTATTATTAAGAGTTCCAGCAAACGAAAAGACCTATGACCTGCGAGCTACGCAAACGTCGGTAATTCATGCTAGACAATTTCCGCGCGGCGATTGTGCCTACGGCGATGACCGCACTCGTGAAATGCTAACTAAACAATTTTGTCAATTAAAAAAAAAATACTCAAGAAAGACTTTTAATTCGATTAGGATTGGACAAGTATAAAATGCACAAAGTATTAATGGATGAAAACTCGAAGACAAGAGGTTTTAATTTAAGTGTGATTAATTAACGACGAGAAACTGATGCAAATTTATTGTTTAAACACACGAAGAAACTGATAATTTAATGATACACTCCGGTACGAAATTATTTATTTTATGGCGCTGGTCGCGGCTATGATAATCGCGCGAGACGTTTAATTAATATTAACGATGTTGACTTCGAAATTACTACGTATTTAGTTTTCTTTTTGTCTCTGTTTTTTTTTTCTGCAAAAGCAGAACTACCAGCAGGTACATCTATATTACGAAGCGGCGCGCAGATAATGCGTTTAATAAACAGAAATTAATCAAGCGGCGAACGTATGTAAACAGCGTTTGTGAAAACGGCGTAATAAATATTATCAATATCAGGTTGACAAGTACAATTAAAATTCGTTCTTTTTAGTCGGTAATTGGTTTGGGTTTTTAATAAATAATCGCAGGCAGCACAATGCGAGCGAGCTTGTATGTATGTATGGGCACGGCGAAGGGAGAAGAAAATGACGAACAAGAATTCCAAAGTATACTCATCTATAAATCAGGCGTTCGAAATTGAGCATTTAATAATTCTCCGGTGTCGTCTCTATAAACAAGAATTTTCGATTCTGAATGTCGAGCTGCCCCATAAATTACAATCGACCTTTCTTCCAACCTGATCTCAGCCGCAGCAGACTCTCTTAACTCTCAACAGCGATTTTAGTGTTACCATTAATCTAGTCCTGCGTTCGTACGCTAATAACTCGTACTGCCTACGCAATGCCTATAATTTACAAAGAGGCCTTCCTTTTAAAAGATCACGATAATTTGTCAAGATTTAATTAATTTAAATAATCCGCCTCGTACCGAAGGACGCGGCCTTAAACGTACAGAAACGAGAAATTCCGCATCCGTCGCTTCAAGACGTTTCTTCACTCAAACAGAAGAATCCTCAGAGCTTTTAAAACTTTGGTCGCAAATGTTTCTTTATTGCAGTTGATCCCTGGAGCATCATCTGTTGGGGGCTGTTTCAGCCCTATTTGGTGCTTCATCAGCAGGATGTCGCTTTTCATTTACAAGGCGCTCTCCAATGACACTAACGGCCGACTTAGAACTTTAAATTTTAAGTTACTTTTGGCCTTCTTCAGAATTACGACCGTTTTCATTTTAAGGAAGCTTTAATTTACAGTCACTTTAGGAATAGGTAAACAAATGTATTTTTTTTTTAGGTTAAAATAACTTTAAATTTGAAGTCCTGTTATGAAATCGGCCGTTTAACCTAAAAAAATACATTTCTTGGCCGTTTTCATAATCAGACTTCAAGGAAGCTTTAATTTAAAGTCACTTTAAGGGCCGTTTCCATAATGAGATTTTAAATTTAAAGTTACTTTAACTTAAGAAAAATACATTTGTTTCCCTATACTTAAAGTGACTTTACATTAAAGCTTCCTTAAAGTCTGATTATGAAAATCGCCGTAAGTATAGGGAAGCAAATGTATTTTTTTAGGTTAAAGTAACTTTAAATTTAAAGTCTGATTATGAAAACGGCCCCAAGACTTCAAGGAAGCTTTAATTTAAAGTCACTTTAAGAATAGGGAAACAAATGTATTTTTTTTAGGTTAAAGTAGCTTTAAATTTAAAGTCCTCTTATGAAATCGACCGTTTAACCTAAAAAAATACATTTCTTGGCCGTTTTCGTAATCAGACTTTAAGGAAGCTTTAATTTAAAGTCACTTTAAGGGCCGTTTTCATAATCAGACTTTAAATTCAAAGTTACTTTAACCTAAAAAAATACATTTGTTTCCCTGTACTTAAAGTGACTTTACATTAAAGCTTCCTTAAAGTCTGATTATGAAAATGGCCGTAAGTATAGGGAAACAAATGTATTTTTTTAGGTTAAAGTAACTTTAAAGTTAAAGTCTGATTATGAAAACGGCCCCAAGACTTTAAGGAAGCTTTAATCAAAACTACAATAAGAATAGGGAAACAAATGTATTTTTTTAGGTTAAATTTAAAGTCCTATTATGAAATCGGCCGTTTAACCTAAAAAATACATTTCTTGCCGTTTTCATAATCAGACTTTAAGGAAGCTTTAATTTAAAGTCTCTTTAAGGGCCGTTTTCATAATCAGACTTTAAATTTAAAGTTACTTTAACCTAAAAAATACATTTGTTTCCATACACACTTAAAATGACTTTAAATTAAAGCTTCCTTAAAGTTAAAAGTTAAAGTAACTTTACATTTAACGTCTGGTTATGAAAACGGCCCTAAGACATTAAGGAAGCTTTAATCTAAACTCACATTAAGAATAGGGAAACAAATTTATTTTTTTTAGGTTAAAGTAACTTTAAATTTAAAGTCCTATTATGAAATCGACCGTTTAACCTAAAAAATACATTTTTTGACCGTTTTCATAATCAGACTTTAAGGAAGCTTTAATTTAAAGTCACTTTAAGAATAAATAGAGAAACAAATATATTTTTTTAAGTTAAAGTAACTTTAAATTTAAAGTCTGTTTATGAAAACGGCCATAAGTCAAAAAGTAAAATACTTTCAGCCATTAAAAATGAGGCCTTTCTTTCACGTGAACGCTCGCTTTCAACCTGTTCAGATAACCTTGTTTTATTTTTTATTTTTTTTTTCATTAATCTTCCGAGCTGAATCAAATTCTCATAAACGTCGTTGCACAATCTGATTCCGCCGACGGACTTCTAAATGCCCATCGCCCGATCTCTCCTTTGCATAATAACAATCAATAACCGATCGATCGATCCTCCGTCCATTACCGATGCAGAACGTTGTGTAACAAAAAGAAAGAAAAAAAAAATCGTGTGTTCGCATTGCGAGATTAAAACAACGGCAATTATCGCGCCTCGCTCGGTATTGTTTTGTGAATTGGGGGCTTCCCAAGTCATGGGGGGGCTCATCACCATCATCATCATCATCATCTCTGTTACACAACGAAATTGAAAGTACCTTCTTATTAATAGTGAGTTCCAAAGTTGTCTTGTAGCACTTTTTCGTTGTGTACGGTTTGCATAAATTAAATAAATAAATAATTAAAAATTGACGGTCAACTTCGGTCAACTTCCACTTCCAAATAATGGAGGAATGCCCTTCGCTTTTACTCTGTATTATTTTTTTCTAGAGAAAAAGAGTTTAGAGTAAGGGGGAAGGGACGCAAGAATTCTGATTCCGGCGCACCTAAATTAATTTTTTCACTCCCGACGAAGCCATCATTCGACAGTGAAACGTCGAGTGCCATTTCCAACTTTAAGTCCGTCCGGTTCAAGTTTAAAAAGCAATTACTTACAAATTCCATCGGACAAGGGTCGATTAAAAAAAAAAAAGAAACACGTGCAAGGCCAGTCTTGAAAAAAAATCTTTGTTAAGTTATGATTCTCGAAAAAATTCTCGGAACTTAGCCTCACTTCCGTGCCGTATAAAAAGAAGACAAAGCCAGTATTATCTCCAAGGTCACGTCTGCAACAAAGCAATACCGCCGACGGTTTGGTTCAACCAACCAGTGGAAAATTCGGTCATGCGATTCGCAATATATGAAAGTGTAACCAAATAGAGTAGATCAATGTTGCTTTTCTTTTAAAAAAAAAAAACTAAAAAGGCTGTAAATGTGTACAGATTTCTCCGTCCCTTCTCTCCGCATCCACATTCTAGCTTCAGATATATATTTTTTTATTGTTAAAAACCTTCAATTTCGATTTAACAAGTCCCATACGCTGTTACGTTCCTGGAATTCCTGTGACGTGCCCCACCATGTGACCAGATGAGATAAAAGGGCTCATAAGTACTTGCGGGGCGCGTAAAAAGCCGGACGAAGTTCCTAAAGTGATTGTGATTAGGCCAATTTATTTTCCTCGTCCAGACTTTTCTTTTTATACGAATTTAGAAATGACAGTTCTTTACGCTCTGCTAATTAGTTTATGACAAACACGCGCAGGCGCGAATTTTTTATTCCATTTAAATACAGCGTTCCAAACAAGGATGATTCAAGACCGGCGTTAGTGAGTTACGATAAAATAAAAATCATTATTGCGTAAAAAAAAAAAACTAACAAAAGCGCTTTAAATGTGTGCAGATTTCTTCCGTCCTTTCTCTCCGCATCCACTTTCTAGCTTCAGTTATTTTTTATTTCGAGTTAATAAGCCTCGTACGCTGTTACGTTCCTGGAATTTCTGTGAGATGCCCCATCATGTGACACGACGACCTAAGAGAGAGTGATTAGGCTAATTGATTTTCCTCGTCGAGACTTTTCCTTGGTTTTTCTTTTCGTGTGAATTTAGAAACGATAGTTCTTCACGCTGTACTAATTAGTTTAAGGCAAAAAATTAATCACAGGCGGCGGAGAATTTTTTATTCCATTTAAATTCATTGTTCCAAAAAAAAAAAAAGATTCAAGACCGGCGTTGGTGAGTTACGCCAGCTAACAAAGGCGCTTTAAATGTGTACAAACTTCTTCGTCCTTTCTCTATTCTAGCTTATATTATATTTTTGCATTTTAGATTTTTATAAATTAATTAATACAGATAGACAATTCAGTTTCATTGCAGTTTGTCGTAAATAAACGGAAATTATAACTTATATATATATATATATATATATATATATATATATATATACATAACTCTTTTAATAATAATTTTTAGTTGAAGTTTGTTCTTGTCCGATGAAAATTGTAAGTACAAAGTTTTTTTAATCTCAAACCGGACAGAAAAATGAAGGGAAAACACTGAACGTTTCGCTATAGATTTATAGCCTCGTCAGGAAGCTATAAATCTATAGCGAAACGTTACGAAAACACTCAACGTTTCGCTATAAGCTTCCTGACGAAGCTATAAATCTATAGCGAAACGTTCAGTGTTTTCCCTTCATTTTACTGTCCGATTTGAGATTAAAAAAACTTTGTACTAATAATTTTTAGATTTCTGATTTCCTTTTGAAATATTTTCATGAGTAATAGTATTTTCGATTGGGCTGCACCATGTGCACTCAGTGTACCTTTTCATGTGATTTTATTCCACGAGGTTGAAACGAGATATATGTAAATGCGCTCAGTGCAGAAAGTGCATTCCAATTGAAAGCGCTGTAAAGCATTTATCGGAAAAGCAAGTTGAAAAGAAGGTTGTTTAACCAAACTAAGACAGAGAGGGCGAACTAATCTCGATGGTTTCGAAAATTGAAGCCGGCGCCGTTCAGCAAACCGTGGGGAACAAAGGTGAGATCGATTTCTGGCTTTAGTTTCGGAAACCAAGCGCTGCAAACAAGGAAGTACGAGGTTCAAGCATTGCACGGACTGTTAAAGGGACTGGAGACAAAAGGGGGTGAAAAGTGGGTTATTTCGTTTTCTAGCTTTGTTATTCATAGATGTAATTAATTACCCCCCTTCTTCTTTTATAATCTGTAACCTTTTTAACCCCAATTGCGCCCTTACAACTGTTCGCAGCGATTTGGATTTTCAATTTTCAACCCCCCTCCGTACGCGTACAGATTTTTCCGAAAGCAATCAATTTTAAAGGAAATTGCAGAGGGGTTAAGGGCCTACACAAACTTTCTTTTAATAATAATTTTGAGATTTCTAATTTTCTTTTGAAAGCGTTCGTCTGAAAAACGAGTTGAAAAGGAGGTCGTTTAACAAGCTAAGAGAGAGATAGAGAGAGGGCGAGTCAATTTCGATAATTCTGAAAATTCAAGTGGACGCCGCCCCGTCCAGTAACACGCGGGAAACAAAGTGAGAGCGATTTCTGGCGGCTTTAGTTTAAGAAACCAATCGCTGCAAACAAAGAAGTACAAGGTTAAAGCTTTGCACGGACTGTTAAAGGGACCGGAGGCAAAAGGAGGGATGAAAAGTTGGTTGTTTCATTTTCTGACTTTGTCAGGCATAGATGTAATTAATTATCGCCCCCTCCCCCTTCTTCTTTTATAATCTTTTTAACCCCAATTGCGCTCGTACAACTGTACGCAGCAATTTGAATTTTCAACCCCCCGTAGCGATTTTTTCAAAAGCAATCAATTTCAAAGGAAATTGCAGAGGGGTTAAACTCCTAAACAAACTTTCTTTTAATAATAATTTTCAGATTTCCAATTTTCTTTTGAAAATTGAAAAATTTTCACGTGTAAAGCGTTTATCTGAAAAACGAGTTGAAAAGAAGGTCGTTTAACCAAGCTAAGAGAGAGAGGGCGAGTCAATTTCGATAATTCTGAAAATTCAAGTGGACGCCGCCCCGTCCAGTAACACGCGGGAAACAAAGTGAGAGCGATTTCTGGCGGCTTTAGTTTAATAAACCAATCGCTGCAAACAAAGAAGTACAAGGTTAAAGCTTCGCACGGACTGTTAAAGGGACTGGAGGCAAAAGGAGGGATGAAAAGTTGGTTGTTTCATTTTCTGACTTTGTCAGGCATAGATGTAATTAATTATCACCCCGTCCCCCTTCTTCTTTTATAATCTTTTTAACCCCAATTGCGCCCGTACAACTGTACGCAGCGATTTGAATTTTCAACCCCCCGTAGCGATTTTTTTAAAAGCAATCAATTTCAAAGGAAATTGCAGAGGGGTTAAGGTCCTAAACAAATTTTCTTTTAATAATAATTTTTAGATTTCTAATTTTCTTTTGAAAATTGAAAAAATTTCACGTGTAAAGCGTTTATCTGTAAAACAAGTTGAAAAGAAGGTCGTTTAACCAAGCTAAGAGAGAGAGGGCGAGTCAATTTCGATAATTCTGAAAATTCAAGTGGGCGCCACCTCGTCCCGTAACCCGCGGGAGACAAAGTGAGAGCGATTTCTGTGTTTAGTTTCAGAAACCAATCGCTGCAAACAAGGAAGTACGAGGTTCAAGCTTTGCACGGACTGTTAATGGGCCTGGAGGCAAAAAGAGGGGTGAAAAGTGGGTTGTTTCATTTTCTGACTTTGTCAGGCATAGATGTAATTAATTATCGCCCCCTCCTCCTTCTTCTTTTATAATCTTTTTAACCCCAATTGCGCCCGTACAACTGTACGCAGCGATTTAAATTTTCAACCCCCCGTACCGATTTTTTCAAAAGCAATCAATTTCAAAGGAAATTACAGAGGGGTTAAGCTCCTAAACAAATTTTCTTTTAATAATGATTTTCAGATTTCTAATTTTCTTTTGAAAATTGAAAAATTTTCAAGTGTAAACCGTTTATCTGACAAGTTGAAGAGAAGGTCGTTTAACCAAGCCAAGAGAGAGAGAGAGAGAGAGAGAGGGCGAGTCAATTTCGATAATTCTGAAAATTCAAGTGGGCGCCGCCCCGTCCAGTAACCCGCAGGAGACAAAGTTAGAGCGATTTCTGGGTTTAGTTTCGGAAACCAAGCGCTACAAACAAGGAAGTACGAGGTTCAAGCTTTGCACAGACTGTTAAAGAGACCGGAGGCCAAAGGAGGGGTGAAAAGTGGGTTATTTCATTTTCTGACTTTGTCCGGCATAGGTATAGTTAATTACCGCCCCTCCCCCTTCTTCTTTTATAATTTTTTTAACCCCAATTGCGCCCGTACAACTGTACGCAGCGATTTGAATTTTCAACCCCCGTCCATAGGCGTACATTTTTTCGAAAGCAATCGATTTTAAAGGAAATTGCAGAGGGGTTAAGCTCCTAAACAAACTTTCTTTTAATAATAATTTTTAGATTTCTAATTTTGTTTTGAAAATTGAAAAAATTTCACGAGTAAAGCGTTCGTCTGAAAAACAAGTTGAAAAGAATGTCGTTTAACCAAGCTAAGAGAGAGAGGGCGAGTCAATTTCGATAATTCTGAAAATTCAAGTGGGCGCCACCCCGTCCCGTAACCCGCGGGAGACAAAGTGAGAGCGATTTCTGGCTCTAGCTTCGGAAACCAGGCGCTGCAAACAAGGAAGTACGAGATTCGAGCTTTACACGGATTGTTAAAGGGACGGGCTGGAGGCAAAAGGGGGTGTAACGTTTTCTGACTTCTCAGGCGTAGGTGTAATTAATTACCTCCCTCGTACTCTTTTAATAAGTCGCGTTTTTAACCCCGATTGCGCCCTTATGTTGTTCGCAACAACGATCTGGGTTTGCAGCCCCCGCCCTGTACCGTCTGTACGGTTTTCGAAGGATTTTCGAAAGAAAGAAAATTGCAGAGGGGTTAAGGGGGCGGAGACAAGGAGCTCAGGAGCGGGCGCCCTTGCACCGAAGTGACATTCGATCATGTCGAGTTTCAAAAATTAAAGAAGAAGCTCCTTGCAGAAGATGACGGTTAGATATACCGCGGAGATGTAAGTATGCAAAACAAACGTCCCAAACTCGCATGTGTGGTTGCCTACCGTTGCGTGTGCTAGGCGCTGGGCGCAGTCGCAGTTTATAAATAAACTTCTTGCCACCAATATAATTAAAAAAACTTCATTGGAATTATCCAGACCACACAGTTTTGGTGGCCCTGTTCTTTTTTTTTCTATTAAACGTGCAAAATTATAAATAATGACTTTCCGCCCACTGTTTTTTTACACGTGCATATCTCTTTCTTCGGACGCGACGATAAAACTATTTTATACGGTCTATACCATTCCCATATCCAGAGATGTAATGGCCGGGTGGGTAAAAGTAAACAGGAAACGTATCGCACTTGATGGCGCCCACCTGAGCCTCTGGTTAAAGAAAAAAGAAGAATGCAATGGTAGGGCAGGCAGCAACATCATCAGCGACAATGGCCAGTAATTCTCCGCAACTCTTTGAGCTAATTAAGGCAACGACGAACGGCAACAAAGAAGTTGGGAATTTGTGTTAGCACGGTAAATCATAATTAAGCCGAGGACGTTTATGGGTCCGCACGCCAACCATTTTAAGCGGCGGTGCGGCGGCGGCGGCGGCCAATTATTATGCAATTAGAAACTGAACGTTTTGTTGTTGTTGTTTCAGATTCGAAACACCTGGGAACGCTTTCCATATACGTAAGTATTGTTAGTCGTAACTATACCTGTGCATGTATGTGTGTACGTATATTTCCGCATCATTGTGGTGTTTGGTCGAATAATTTTTGTACTTTGCTTGCTGGAAATTCGAAACGTAACAGCGCGATCTACTTTCGTCTCTTTCGTACTGGTGTGTACCAATTGTTAACGGCACAACAGAAGAAGGAATGTAAATCACATCAACGGGCAGGTAATAGCACGTTTTCGTAGTTTATATACACGGCACACAGACACAGAGATTATTAAATTGTGAAAATTATTCCGTATCATGGAAACGGATAAGAGCACGAATGGATTCCCCGTTATACACCAAGTCACTTGGATATCTATTTACCAACCAACCAGCCATTAAGCCGTCGGGCATGGCCGTCAGATTTTAAATTTTATTTCAAATGTGTTAATTATACATTACGGTTTAACTCGGCCTGACAAAATGCTCCGGAACATTCTTATATTAAACATTTGCATACTTAGGTATAAAAGAAAAGAAAAGAAAAGCTTTCAGTAATCGTCGTAGGCAGACAGACAGACCGAACTATGCACCTTGCGAGCTTGAGCTCGTGTTCTAACCCAGCATCGAACTCTCCGAATCTACTACGCATTCATCTACATCACTCAGTATTAAAAAGCTTCTTGCGCTCGACTTTTTCACTTAGGGTAAAGTTTTCTAAAACGCAACTCCATTTTTGCATTTGCGCCCACTAAATCTGAAATGAAATGAATGAATATCGAAGTCTTCGTAACTAATAAAACCGTAATCAGCGAAAAGCACGCTTATCTTGAATCACAATGTAATGGCAAAAAATCGTGGAAAACACTTACTGAGTTAGGAATTAATCGGAAATGGAATCGTTCTGTTATTCCTTCAATTTTAGTTAGGCCTAACTAAATTAATGATTACTTTTTACAAGTGAGTAAAAATAATTTAACTCCCGAGCGTTAAGTTGATGACATTTTACAGTAACAATATCCTACAATTCATTATTTAATTTCAATTTTTGCACTGTGTCTGTTGAAGAGGTGGAGCGTATAATATACGCTTTGAAATCTAATGCTATTGGTGTAGACCAAATGTCGAGGAAAATGCTAATTATATGTTTGCCTCACATTTCACAGTACATTACTTTTTCCATAAACAAATGTCTTACTTTACATAAGTTTCCTACGCTTTGGAAAGAAGCCTTGGTGACACACTTAGCTAAAGTGTCTTCTCCAAAAGAATTTTCTGACTTGCGTCCAGTCAGTGTGCTGCCATTCCTTTCCAAGGTTTTGGAAAAAATAATGAATCGACAACTTTTTCAATATTTAGCGAAGACAAATATTCTACCCACAACGCAATCAGGTTTTCGTCCGGGTTACAGCACTGCATCAGCTCTATTAAAAATTACTAGTGATATTCTTAAAGCAACAGACCAAGGCCATATTTCCATTTTAAGCCTCTTAGACTTTTCTAAAGCGTTCGACACTATCAACCATGAACTCCTTTGTTGCAAATTGAAATATTACGGTGTTGAAAGTGATTCCTTAAATTTATCAGAATCGTTCTTGTCTAACAGGTCACAAAGAGTGGTAGTTGATGGAAATAGGTCTGATGCTGGAGCAGTTACTTCTGGGGTTCCTCAGGGTTCTGTACTTGGTCCCCTTCGGTACTTAGTCCATACAGCCGATTTTCAGGAACAATTAAAAATATGTAAAAGTCATTACTACGCAGACGACACACAATTGTACACCAGTTTTGATTTTAACAACAGGAAAATGTATGAAAATCTAATAAACGAAGACCTGCGTGCAATAGTATCTTTTTCAAAATCACACTGTTTGAATATTAATCCACGCAAATCCTCGCTCATTATTTTCGGTCCTTCTAAGGATCGGCAGAGGGCCATAGGCGACATTAACATAAACGTAAATAATATTAAGATTAACTTTCAAACAGAAATTAAGAGCTTGGGTGTGATACTGGATGAAGAATTGAGATTTAGGCAACATGTTAACAAACTAATACAGCGTTTCTATGGAGCACTGCATAGTCTTTACGTTGGCAAAGGCTTTCTAAATTCTAAAATGAAAATTACCTTATGTGATACCTTAATCTTGTCCATTTTTAATTACTGCGATGTCGTCTATGGCCCGTGCGTAGATCAGGCCACCGAAATTAGGATACAAAAAGCCCAAAATTCATGCATTAGATTTATTTTAGGTCTGCGAAGGCGTGACCACATATCTCCTGGTATAATTTCTTTAAATTGGCTGAATATGAGCAACAGAAGACGACATCATTTACTTTGTATGACTCATAAGATTTTATCTACTAGTACCCCACCATATTTACTTGAATTTTTAGTGCCAAGATGTTCTATCCATAATCGTGCTTTGCGCAATACTTCAATCTTAACAATTCCTCAACATACAACCTCCTTATTTACAAGATCTTTCGCTTACGTTACACCCACCCTTTATAACAATATTTCTGAAAATCTGAAAACCATGTCTCTGTTTGCATTTAGGTCTAATTTAAAACAACTAATCTTTACAGAGCAGGTGGCATAGGTCTGTAGCATAATTTCTGCGTAAATATTTGACTCTTCAATGAATTAGAACTTGACACGTGACTTGACCACGAATCAAATTAAGGTTAGGTGGAAGAGCGCTTCGGCGAACCTCGCCTGGTATTTGTAATATTTTTTTTCTATTTAAAATATGTCGCTAATTTTTCAATAAAGACCGTATTATTATTATTAAATCTACCCCATACGTACATCTTCAGCACAAATTTTCTTGAAGCAAAGAAATTCATTTCCGCGTTGTGTACACACTATACAGATAGTAATTTCAGTTCTTCACCGATAAAAAAATAAGAGCGTAATGGTCAGTTAAACCATTCCTTACTTTAGTCTAACAGTGATTTTACTGCTTACAGTTTGGTTTAATTAAAATAACCTTTTCGCCGATTCCGTTTTGCTTTCGAAACCATCGAGTTCCTCAATCAGCGTTTCGCTAATAAACCGTATAAAGTTACGTCCGTCCATAAAAAACGATTTGCATCGTTTGTACCATACTCGGCGTCGTTTTTGTCGTCCTGCGGTCAGACAATAACGTTTCTTCAGCCTCCTTCGGCGAAGCGTCGCGCTTCTAATCACTCTACTTGCTTGTTTATTTAATTCTTTGATCTTTGCGCGTCGGTTTTAGTGACCCAGTTAATTAATTAAGCGCTTTTTATTCCGACTTGGTTAGGTTATTATAATTTAGTGCGCACGCCCTATTAACCGTGCAACGAGCCTGGCGTTAATGCATGCATGTTTTCTTTTTCTTTTTCGTGTGGCCCAAATAAATAAAGCTTTGCGCACTGGTTGGCTCGATTTTAATCGGCGGGTTACACGCTCGAAAAAGTGCTAATTAAGCACACCGCTCGAATCAAGGGGTTTATGTGCTTCATTAAAATATTATTCATCGTTGAAATCTCGCCGAGAGGGCACTCATTCCGATTGCTTTTCATATTTCAGTTTGTATTGGTAAAATAGAATCAAAAACGAATAAAAATTTGACTTGACAGCGACAGCTTAACAAGTCGACTTTTAACTTCGCTTTAATGTAATTATTTAAAAATGTTACTTGATTGAAGTGAAAAATTTTAAGAAAGATGTAAATGGCAAAAAGGAAAAAGTGGTTCAGTAATGCAAGTTGATTTTCTTTCTCAGAACCGAAAAATTCTGTGCAGATGAATCCGGACATTTGGGCGCGTCCAAATGGGCGCCGCTAGTAGGGTCCGACGACGCTAAGGCGCGAGCCCCCTACAGCCCGAGTTTGTTTGGAAACTCACTATTGTCAATCATCCCTTGATTACATTTATTTATTTATTGTTACAAATTAGTCGTATAGTATAATATACTTGGTGGCCTAATAATCAAACATAATTACTTACATCTTAATTTTTAATTTTGTTTACACAATTTTCTAATAATTTAATCAAATCTTTTTCATTTAAATTATTATTATTATTATTACATAGGTGGCCTTAAAATTTCGCACGATTCAGTTTTGCGTTGTAAATAAGTTTCTATTACTATTCAATCATTTTGTCACGGCTTACTCGAATTAAAAATCTTAAAAATAACTTGTTATGTTAATTAAATAAAAATGATCACAGGCACACGTTATTATGTTTTCATTTTCATTTGATTTCGGCGCCCTAGTGTCTTCGCGCCCTAATGTTTTCACGCCTTAGTGTCACGCGTCCAATCAGTTGCGCCCGCGGTTTATTTGTCGCGCCCTGACGTCCGTGACTATGTGTAGATGATTTCTTTGTCTTCAAAAAATACCCCAAAGCGATGCGAAAAACACCTTTTCATAGAGGACGTCATGAGAAATTATCATGCAAGGTCAGAGGAAGGTCGCCTTTAAAGCGGAACGTTCTTTCCGACCTCTGAGATCGTTGTTCTGCTTATAAAGGATAACCAGGATAAAAAGTTAAACCACCATGTCAATAAGACAATCGGTTTATACATCATGAAGGAAAGTCAGTCGGTGAATTCAAAGATCTTAGCCTCTTAGGTACTTGAAGGTCAAGGACAGAAGACACAAGAGAGAATATGGTTCACCTTCTACAATGACCTTCTTGGGAAGGACTGCCAGAAGCTGTTTTTTGTTGCAGAAGTCAAAAGAAAACGACGCCACGTCCGCAAGATGCAAGCTCCACCTTTAAAGTAGAACCTTTTTCCCAACCTCGGACACCGTTGTTTAACTTTGCAGAAGGTAACCGGAAAAGGAGTCCATCCACCATGTCAGAAATAAAATCATTCCAGACATTATGAACAAGAGTCAGTCACCTTCATTGATGAATCCAAAGATCCTTTGAGGGGACCCTCTTGGTTACTTGAGGGGGATCAAGGTCAGAAGACACAAGAGACAATATGAATCACCTCTTACAATGACCTACTTGGGAAGTGTTGCCAGAAGCTGTCTATTTTTTTTACAGAGATCAGAAGAAAAGGACGCCATGCCCGCAAGATGCAAGATCAGGAAACGGTCACTTTTAAAGCAGAACCTTTTTTCCAACCTCGGAGACCGTTGCTTAACTTTGCAGAGGATAATCAGGATAAGAAGTCCACCATGTCAGGAATCCAATCATTGTAGACATTATGAACAAGAGTCAGTCACCTTCATTGATGAATCCAAAGATCCTTTGGAGGGACCCTCTTGGTTGCTTGAGGGGGGTGAAGCTCAGAAGACACAAGAGAAAATGTGGATCACCTCTTACAATAACCTACGTGGTAGCGGTTGCCAGAAGCTGTTTTTTTCTGCAGAGTTCAGAAGATAAGGATGTCATGTTTGCAAGAGGTTTCCAGAAGCTGTTTTCTTGTGTGCAGAGGTCAAAAGAAAAGGACGCCATATCTGCAAGATGCAAGATCAGGAAATGGTCATCTTTAAAGCAGAACCTTTTTCCCAAACCTCGGAGACTGTTGTTTAACTTTGCAGAGGATAACCAAGATAAGGAGTCCACCCACCATGTCAAGAATACAATCATTCCAGACATTGCTTGAGGGGGGTCAAGGTCAGAAAACACGAGAGAAAATGTGGATCACCTGTTACAATAACATACGTGGGAACGGTCGCCAAAAGCTGTTTTTTTTCTGCAGAGTTCAGAAGATGAGGATGTCATGTCTGCAAGAGGTTTCCAGAAGCTGTTTTCTTGTGTGCAGAGGTCAAAAGAAAAGGACGCCATATCTGCAAGATGCAAGACCAGGAAATGGTCACCTTTAAAGCAGAACCTTTTTCCCAAACCTCGGAGACCGTTGTTTAACTTTGCAGAGGATAACCAGAATAAGGAGTCCACCTACCATGTAAGGAATACAATCATTCCAGACATTATGAACATCTTCATTAACGAATCCAAAGATCCTTTGGGGAGGACCCTCTTGGTTACTTGAGGGTCAAGGTCAGAAGACACAAGAGAATATTATTACAATGACCTACGTGGGAAGGGTTGCCAGAAGCTGTTTTTTTTTTGTTTTCTGGACATTATGAACGAGAGTCAGTCATCTTCCTTAACGAATCCAAAGATCCTTTGGGGAGAACCCTCTTGGTAACCTGAGGGTCAAGGTCAGAAGACACAAGAGAATATTATTACAATGACCTACGTGGGAAGGGTTGCCAAAAGCTGTTTTTTTTTGTTTTCCGGACATTATGAACGAGAGTTAGTCATCTTCAATAACGAATCCAAAGATCCTTTGGGGAGGACCCTCTTGGTAACTTGAGGGTGAAGGTCAGAAGACACAAGAGAATATTATTACAATGACCTACGTGGGAAGGGTTGCCAGAAGCTGTTTTTTTTTTTGTTTTCCGGACATTATGAACGAGAGTCAGTCATCTTCATTAACGAATCCAAAGATCCTTTGGGGAGGACCCTCTTGGTAACTAGAGGGTCAAGGTCAGAGGACACAAGAGAATATTATTACAATGACCTACGTGAGAAGGGTTGCCAGAAGCTGTTTTTTTTTTGTTTGCAGAGGTCGGAAGAAAAGGATGACATGTCTGCAAGATGTAGGAGAGTAGAACCGTTTTTCCCAACCACAGAGAACCTTGTTTATCTTCATCAAGCGTAGCCAGGATAAGAAGTCCATCGACCATGTCAATAATACCAATCGTTGCAGACGATTAAGAACGATTATGATTTTCACTGATGAACCTAAAATACCCTTTCGGGGAACCTTCTTGGAGAGAGACTTGAGGATCAGGGTCAGAAGACCTTTCCTTGCGCTCGAGTTATTTCGCGCTTGCGGTTTCTTTAATTGATTCTCGACGATCCCGAAGAATTTTTATTAGTATGTAAGGCGAGAAACATCGAAGAAAAATAAAAGACCGCAGAATAAACGAAACCGCACGTGCGGCTTAAAAGACACAACGCCGTCTTGACAGTCAGTGTCGCTGCTTTAAAATTATTATTGCAGAAGAAGAAAATGATTAATTTCACTAAGCAACTAATTATGCTAGAAAATGATTAATTTCCTAACCAACTAATAAACGCCAGGCGTTTCGTTTTTAATTGCGAGGATAAGGAAAGAAGGAAAAAAAAAAACTGGAGAAAGGTATCAATGACACCTTCAATGTGCAACACCCAGTAACGTGTTGCACATAATCTTGCGGTTTTATTAAGCACAAGTGAACCGCGTTGACCTGATTATGTTAATTTATTATTAAGGTTAAGTTTATGTAACAATACAAGTCCTAGGTCGGCCAGACATTTACTGACGAAATACAGCGAGGCTTAGGAAGTGAGAAGGTGACTGGAACAACGGAATTGCATAATTTTTTTGTTTCTTTTTTTTTGAAAATTAGTTATAACAGAATTTTATAATGTTCAAGGATAACACAATGATTCAATGGTTCAAATACTACAACTTTATAAAGAACTGTATTCGAATGAGGTTGTTTGTGCGAAACAGCAACTTTATTATTAATTGGCAAAGCTCTTGGCGATTACGTTGCCAACAGGGTCGTTAAGGCCCAGTTTTACAATGACGGTTTAACTTTGAGCCGAAGCTTAAATCCTTTAGAACAATTTTTGAAACAATCGTTCCTAATGGCCGGTTGCACCAATGTTTTAAGCAGAGCTTAAATTTAAGTCGTGTTTAGACCATGACATTTTACGTAAGTTCAACAAAATGTCAGACACATTCTAATAAGATACTTAAATGAAGTTTAAGTGTCAGTCAGAATGTGATTGACATTATACTCACCATGCATAAATGTCATGTTCTAAACATGACTTACACTTAAGTTTTACTTAAAGTATTGGTGCAACCGGGCATAAGAGTTTAAGCCTCAGCTCAAAGTTCAGCCTCATTTATAAAACTGGACCTAAATGTCCCTCCAATCGGAGCTCCGTTGACGGTAGTACTTGGCATAGGCCGTCAATTGCCGCTGTTTCGCCTTCAATCGGATGGACGTTTAGCAAAATTTTTACAACCATGCTAGCCATCTCTGCTTAGCGTGCAACCGGAGGACTCGAGTTCGAATCTCGAGCATCAAATAGTGTTTATTAAATACTCTTAATAATGATGTCTGTTTTATATTCTTTTGCAAATTGAAAAATTATATTTATTCTGGGCTACTTTTATGTTTTCGATGAGACTTGCAGTGATTGAAATTTTGATTGAAAAAGTATAAGAGATATGTTTGAATTAAATGTTAAAATCCATCTCGTTCCCTGGCAGTATTATTATTATTATTATTATTATTAATGCAACGTGTATGGAATCTATGCCAGCGTTAACATCATCGTCTGATTTATGCTCGATTTATTTAAATCCAGCACGGAAATATGTTAACAATGTTCAAATAACGGCTGAACTCCGGGACTGGATATCATCGATGAGTGCCCATGTAGAACGATTTTTACGAATAAGCCGTATACAGTTACAATCTATTTATGGCAGCAGGAGCAGCAGCAAGCCAACTCATGCAGATTTCTTAATATGGAACGCAGCGAACACATGCACGTCCAAGTACTACGAACCTGCCGCACACCTATTCGCCTCGGATTAATTCGAATTTTCCACGTGATATTCAACTTACGGTAATGCTCGCCGTCCGCCATGGATTTTATGTGTATTATTATGAGGACGTGGAATTACGATTATACGTGGTTTTATCTTAATTCCGCGTGACGTCGTTTCGTTTCTTAAGAAAACGAGCCTAAGACAACATTCATCTAATTAATTAGCAACGCCGCGCGATTCAATTGCAAAAAAAAAAATTGGTTAACTGTAAGCCATAATAATTAACATCTATGGGAATTATTAATACATCCGTTTTATTGAATAGTACTGTATATTCATATCCAAATAAACAAACAACATGTTCTTTGTTTTGCTGCACTGTTACGAGAATGCTAAATCTCAAATCAAGATTCATGGCCTTTGAAGTCATCAAACAATAAGCCCCAATCCACCAGTGTCTTAAGGTACGTGTGAGATGACATTTCGATGTACGTGTACAGGAACCTTTCTAACTACCCATTCCAATATGGAGGAAACTTAAAAATGAAGAAGAAGTTCCATAAAAACAAATTCGTAACCCAAAAGGGTTGGGCACAATTCAGAAATCTAATGAAGCAGAAGAAGAATTATGACGGTGGTCAGAAGAACGCAAAGATTACTACGGTGGATGGGACCCATGGAAAAAATGATAAAACAGTAGTACCAGAGGAGGAAGAGAAGTGGAGAAGACCATCCAATGAAGAAGAAGCCCGGTGAAGCGCAGCCACAAGATAGACCAAAGGGTTGGGGGTCATAAAACTAGAAGGTCTCGACAGAATGCCAAGGAGCCTCCTTCCCCGAAGCCAAAGTACTTGAAGGTATATGCAAACGAAGAAGTACAATGCAGGCTGAAAGAGAAGGCAAGAAAATTGGCTAAGAAACCAAAAACTAAACGGAATGACAGTGGTCATAAGAACACAAAGATTACTACGGTGGATGGGACCCATGGAAAAAATGATAAAACAGTAGTACCAGAGGAGGAAGAGAAGTGGAGAAGACCATCCAATGAAGAAGAAGCCCGGTGAAGCGCAGCCACAAGATAGACCAAAGGGTTGGGGGTCATAAAACTAGAAGGTCTCGACAGAATGCCAAGGAGCCTCCTTCTCCGAAGCCGAAGTACTTGAAGGTATATGCAAACGAAGAAGTACAATGTAGGCTGAAAGAGAAGGCAAGAAAATGGGCTAAGAAACCGAAAACTAAACGGAATGGATGAAGTATTTACAAATCTGGTGACTAGGTTTACAAGAAAACAGAAACACAAGTTAGAATCAGGGTGGAGGGCCGATGTGGAAGGTGGAGACCCTCAATGGAATATTGAAGAACAAAAATAGCCACCCCTAAGGAAGCAAGGAGACCAATGAGAGTGAGATTTAGGCAATGAAGTGCAAGGGAACGAGCAAAATTGGAGGTGTGGCAAAAGAAGGAAGACCAACGATGAAGAAAAGAAACCAAACGATCAATATCAAGCGTCATAAGAGGAAGGGAAAAGGAGAGGCGATAGATCGACCAAAACCAAAACGGGCAACGAAATTGAAGGACGATATAAAAAAAATAGATGGAAAATTACTGGATGGAAGGAGAAAAAGAGGCAAATAACAGAAAGCCATGCATAAACATGATTAACCAAACCATGGATGCGCCAGCGATGAGTTAGGTTGGTATTCGGAGGCAGTAAAATGAGAGAAGAACAACACAATCGAATAGTGGTCACAAGAAAATGAAAATGAAAATTGATGGAAACAAAGATAAAACAGGAGGAAGAGAAGAAACAAGAAGACCAAAAGGGCCAACCAAAGAGGAGCAAGATGTACAAATATTGAAAATTAGCAGAAAAGTGATGGAAACAAAGGTACAATGGGAAGAAGAGAAGACAAAAGATCAAGATGCGCAACCAAGGAAGAGGAAAATTTTGAAAAGTACTAGAAAAATGATGGAAACAAAGTTACAATAGGAGGAAGAGAAAAAAAAAAGAAGACCGAAATGGTTAATCAAAGAGGTGCAAGAAAATTAGCGGAGAAATTATGGAAACAAAGGTACAATGGGAAGAAGAAAAGAGATGGACAACTAAAGAAGAGGAAGATATAAAAATTTTGAAAAGTAGTAGAAAAATGATGGAAACAAAGATACCATAGGAGGAGGAGACAAGAAAAGAAGACCAAATTGGTCAACTCGAAGAGGTTGATGATAGAAAAAAGTTGAAAATCTGCGGATAGAAGAAGGCAAGCGAAAAGAAATTAAATTCTCGAAACGTAAATGTTATCAAGTAGACCATCTTCGGCAGACAGCACTTATCGAATTTTTGCGAATCGAAACCGCAAGACGGTAAACCAGATAGATGGTAGACAGACGATTAGCATAAATTACAATGCGAGAACAGTGCTCGCCGGGGACTTTTGATATTTCCGCGTTGCCATATGCCATCTTCCGCCTACGTCCTCCGCGGTTAATGGAATGTGTAGCAGAATAAATAGGTACTAACAACTTTACTACTAGACCAACAATAAGTGCCGCATATATTTATGCCGTGCGCTGTCTTCCGTACGTGCGGTTCTCGGTTTATCTTCGGCGCTGATCCGACGGTCGCAGGTGTGAACAATAAGTTTAAACGCCTTGTTCGACAACTAGCCGTACAGGAGTCTATTGATTTTCTGGCCTAATGGCTTTTGTTCGACGCTGAATTACAAATTACAGAGTGCGCATTTGAATCCTTGATCATTCCACGAACTCTGTAGGTAATTAAGCGATGAAACCACTTCGATTATAAGCTGCGCGAGTTAGTAAGAACGAATTGATTTCCAAAAAGAGAGTCTTCTTCTTCATTTTTTTATGTTTGGATTTTGGAATAGAACACGCCAGCCATGCTTGACCTGGCGCATTCGTTGTCATATTTTCTTCTTCTCCTCCTCCTCCTTTTTCTTCGTTTTCGATTTTGGCTTTTGGATTGAACCACGCCAGCTAGGCTTTATCTGTCGAAATCTCTTCTCCTTATACTTTCTCCATATTTGGCTTTTGGATTAGACCATGGCCAGCTAGGCTTGGCCCATAAAGCTATGTAGGATGTGTTGTGATATTTTCCTCTCATTCTCCTGCGTCTTCTCCTTTCACTTTTTGGCTTTTGGATTAGACCATGGCCAGCTAGGCTTGGCCCATAAAGCTATGTAGGATGTGTTGTGATATTTTCCTCTCATTCTCCTGAGTCTTCCCCCTTCACTTTTTGGCTTTTGGATTAGACCATGTCAGCTAGGCTTGCTTGGTCTCTAAAGCAGAGGCAGTACATCACTAACGATTTTAAAATATCATTAAAGCGAAGGCGAGAGTTAATACACTCCCGGAGACTCAGATACAATAAACGGCTCTAATTATTTCATTCACTCTCTCCAGATGCAATTTCTTTTGCCTCAAGTTAAGTTCGTCACGGTGTAAAAATATTTTGCAGTTATCTCTGATACGATGTTTCGGCCGACCTTGTATTTAGGTGGGTAGGGGAGTACATCACTGACGATTTCAAAATATTGCGTTCTATTTCACTTACATTCCTGCATAATTCGAATTTGCTTCTTGCCAACTCAAACCCAGACGCGTACTTTCTCTTACATAATGTAGGGATTAAATTGCGTCATAGATGTATGAGGCTAACTTTTAAACCTTAATTACTCGAAAACGGTTCGGTTTATCGAAATGCAATAAGAGAACCTTTCTGTGCCAAATAACCTAAAGAGTATTCCTTTTTGAAATTCTCGATGAAATATGTAAAGAATAAAAAAATAGGGATAAATTACTGAAAATAACCCCTACAAAACTACCCCTTAAAAACGCAGGAGGATCTGACATATACGTTGTTAATACGCAGTTAGGTGTCTAACAACTATGCTTAAAATATTGATTTGATAGCTTAAAGGATTCAGAAGATATTGCCAGGAGACGAAATTTTTTACCCCTCTTTCAGGGGTTATAACTCCCTTATTATTCAGTTTTGGAAAAAGTGCTATATAAAAAGGTGACGTTATTTTTCGATGTTCTATTCACCCTGAAGATTTCGGGAGACATTTCTCAACCACGGTGTATATTGCAGTTATCTCCGATACGATGTTTTGGCCGACCTAGTATTTACGTGGGTAGGGGAGTACGTTACTGACGATTTCAAAATACTGCGTTCTATTTCACTTACACTCCTGCATAATTCGAATTTGCTTCTTGTCAACTCAAACCCAGATGCGTACTTTCTCTTACATAATGTAGAGATTAAATTGCGTAATAAATGTATGAGGCTAACTTTTAAACCTCAATTGCTCGAGAACGGTTCGGTTTATCGAAATGCAATAAGAGAACCTTTTTGTGCCAAATAATCTAAACAATATTCCTCTCTGAAATGTTCGATGAAATATGTAAAGAATAAAAAGTTAGGGATAAATTACTGAAAGTAACCGCTGCAAAACTACCCCTTAAAAACGCAGGAGTATCCGACAAATATGTTGTTAATGCGCAGCTAGGTGTCTCACATCTATGCCTAAAATATTGGTTTGATAGCTTAAAGGATTCAGAAGATATTGCCAAAAAACGAAATTTTTTACCCCTCTTTCAGGGGTTATAACTCCCTTATTATTCAGCTTTGGAAAAAGTGCTATATAAAAAGGTGACGTTATTTTTCGATGTTCTATTCACCCTGAAAATTTCGGGAGACATTTCTGAACCGCGGTGAATAATGCAGTTATCTCCGATACGATGTTTCGGTCGACCTTGTATTTACGTGGGTAGGGGAGTGCGTTACTAACGATTTCAAAATACTGCGTTCTATTTCACTTACACTCCTGCATAATTCGAATTTGCTTCTTGCCAATTCAAACCCAGACGCATACTTTCTCTTACATAATGTAGAGATTAAATTGCGTAATAAATGTATGAGGCTAACTTTTAAACCTCAATTGCTCGAAAACGGTTCGGTTTATCGAAATGCAATAAGAGAACCTTTTTGTGCCAAATAATCTAAACAATATTCCTCTCTGAAATGTTCGATGAAATATGTAAAGAATAAAAAGTTAGGGATAAATTACTGAAAGTAACCCCTACAAAACTACCCCTTAAAAACGCAGGAGTATCCGACAAATACGTTGTTAATGCGCAGCTAGGTGTCTCACATCTATGCCTAAAATATTGGTTTGATAGCTTAGAGGATTCAGAAGATATTGCCAGGAAACGAAATTTTTTACCCCTATTTCAGGGGTTATAACTCCCTTATTATTCGGTTTTGGAAAAAGTGCTATATAAAAAGGTGACGTTATTTTTCGATGTTCTATTCACCCTGAAGATTTCGGAAGACAATTCTGAACCACGATGAATATTGCAGTTATCTCCGATACGATGTTTCGGCCGATCTTGTATTTATGCGGGTAGGAGAGTACGTTACTGACGATTTCAAAATATTCGATTTATTTCTTACCAACTCAAACCTCCAGACGCATAATTTCCCCTTGATTAGAGGTCTCCTTTGCACAAAACCCTTTCTGCTTGCCTTTCGTGAATTTAAAACTGACGTCGATTAATCATACAACGCAAATATCTAAAATTTTACACAAATACAACCGGCTCTTTTAGAAAAAAGATGGTTAATACACCGAGTGACATAAAAATTGAGTTTCTTAGATGATCAATCGTGATGACGAGAAACAAGAATTTGTTTCAAACAGACGAATTGCTTTGACAAAATTTAGATTAGACCATGTCTAAGACTAGGCTTGCTTGGTCTGTACAATTTCTTCTTCCTCCAGATTTGGCTTTTGGATTAGACCATGGCCCGCTAGGCTTGGTCTATAAAACTATGCAGGATGTGTTGTGATATTTTCTTCGCATTCTCCTTCATCTTCTCCCTTCACTTTTTGGCTTTCGGATTTGACCATGTCAGCTAGACTTGCTTGGTCTGTAGAGCTTCTTCTTTCTCGATGTTAAGCTTTCCGATTAGACCAACTGCAACTTTGAACTGTCTCCAGAGCTACGCTTTTCTTAAATCACTGAATTGTGATTGTCTGATTTAAAAAAATAAATAAATAAGAAACAAGGGCGCACAACAAGCAAGATAAGGGGTGGACAGGGGCGGATTTCTCTACAGGGCTCATCGTATCCACGTACGTACATCAAACACGTTGTAATATTTTCTTTTGGTGCTCGCTTCAGTTTCAAGCAAGACGAGAGTGCAAAGGATGATTACTTAAGTAATTGCGCTGATAAATGAGGCTATTATTATAATGTACACGTAAAATATGGGCGCGGAGTCGGTTTCGATTTACGGCCGGCTGATTTACATACGAAATTCAGCAATTGAAAGCAAAATTGCAGGTCTGGGCCGAGGCATCTCAATAAATTTAGCTGTTTTTTTTTATTTCTTCTTCTTAAATCGCGAACGCCCGCTTGAATAAACCGCCGCCCGTCGGCGCAATAAAAGTGCGCGGTAGTACTTTTATAACTCTTCGATAACGAGGGAGTTAAAATAAATGGGAACGTCGTAAATCGATGCCGGTTTTTAAAAGTAAATTTGCGAAGAACTGCAGATACGCAGATTATGATTGTGATTCTTTCGTGCGCATTTTTTCCTAACCACACGGTATGTTATGTTTTTATTTCTTTTCAAATAAATTAACTTTTAGACGAACGTCTTTTAAGTCCTATTCATGTCAAAATACATAACGTGACTAACGCCTTTGAGCTTCAAATGCAAATTTAAGCAACATCTGTACCCGCGCGCATAGAGAAGTCAACCGCATTGTGTTCAAGCACAATACAAAATTTAAATAAGAAGGAGCAGCCTTTTACACGCCGGATTTTAATTATTCAATTTAATGTAGCATTTCGCGAGATGACTGGGCGCTTTGGGGATTTTTTTTTCCTCTGTTCTCGTGTCGCCCAACGAAGAGGAAGAGGAGGAGGACGAGGAGGACTCGAAAAGCGTCGTCGCCGTAGCTGCTCTTAATTAAGAGCGTCCGTGGGCCGCGGACCGGTGCGGTGGTCAATAAACTCTTTCGCCGCTTTACAAGAATGCAGAGAGTCCGTGCAGCACTGAGAAAAGAAAACGAGTTCGCGAAACTTAATGAATCCTTTTGTATAATAATGTATTCCCACACGGGATAAGACCCGCCAATTACGTCCGGACAGAAATTTCGACCGGCGCGGCGTAATGACGAAAATGTTTGACGTGTTAACGGCCCATCATGAATATAAAAGGCGGATAATTTTCTACCTCTTGAAAAAAAAAGGGAAACGCCCGTGGGTTTTGCAGTACACTTTTTTGGGGCTCGTCGCTACCTCAGAGATAATAACAGGGTTCACCCTTCGTAATTACAAGCAATAAAATTTTATGTGCTTGAGGTTTGCATTAGGCGACTTACAACTCCTTCAACTTGCATCATCGGCACTCCTTCTAAGATGTGTATATAACTTCTTTAGTCATATAACCAGTTTCTGACCCAAATTAATTGATGTGTATGAAAGACTCTGATGCAGCAATACCTTTAAGAACGCCCTGTAGATAATAAACGCCCCCTCTCGCCTATTCCAAACACAATCCCGACGACGCGACGTCTATATGTACGACCATCTTTAAAGGTCGCAACTAAATTTTCGTGGCTTTTCCTGGGCAACCAAACTTCTGCTTTGTGGTGGGAAAAAAATCCTATGGTGGATAGGAGTTGAGCTTCAAATCGTTAAAAAAATGGAAATGCCATTGCGAAGCATGGAAGGAGAAGGAGAAGATTCAGAAGCCAATGGTGCAGAAGCCATTTCGACAACCCGAACAGACGCCCTTAAAATAGAGGGCAACCAAACTTCTGCTTTGTGATGGGAAAAAAATCCTATGGTGGATAGGAATTGAGCTTCAAATCGTTAAAAAAAATGGAAATGCCATTGCGAAGCATGGAAGGAGAAGGAGAAGATTCAGAAGCCAATGGTGCAGAAGCCATTTCGACAACCCGAACAGACGCCCTTAAAATAGAGGGCAACCAAACTTCTGCTTTGTGATGGGAAAAAAATCCTATGGTGGATAGGAGTTGAGCTTCAAATCGTTAAAAAAAAATGGAAATGCCATTGCAAAGCATGGAAGAAGAAGGAGAAGATTCAGAAGCCAATGGTGCAGAAGCCATTTCGACAACCCGAACAGGCGCCCTTAAAATAGAGCCTGAGAAAAGTTCCAAGTCCTAAATTTCATTCTATCCTCAAAAGGGTGGTTGGTGCTAAAGAAGAAGAAGAAGCCTTAAAGATTTAAACGATTGGGGATATGATAATTATAGAAAGAGAAGAAAATATCCATCGAAAAGAAAAGTTAGGGAAAAAATCGCACGGTGGGGAGAAGTTGAGCTTCAAATCCTAACTTATTCTGCAGTTAATTGGGAGGTCTTTTGACCTGACACTCCTTTCATCTCCAAATGAGAGGATGACCGGTTGGTTCCAAGAAAGAACGACGAATTTGACTTGAAAGAATTAATTGGTTGGGAAACGTACGGAACTTTACAAGGACGAAGCTAGAAAAGAAGATTCTGAAGCATCCACTGTAAGAGAGGGAGCTCGGAAAGCAAATGGTAAGAAGGACCTAAACCTCAAAAACTGAAGCAGAGGTCTTGAATGGCGTAACGGAAAAAGATTCTGAAGCATCCACTGGAAGAGAGGGAGCTGGAAAGCAAATGTTAAGAAGGACGTAAACCTCGAAAACTGAAGAAGAGGTCATCTCCAAATGAGGATGACCGGTTGGTTTCAAAGAAGAACGACGAATTTGACTCGAAAGGCTTGATTGGTTGGGAAACGCACGGAACTTTACAAGGACGAAGCTAGAAAGGAAAATTCTGAAGCATCCAACAGAAGAGAGGAAGCTCGCAAAACAAATGGTAAGAAGGACATAAACCTCGAAAACTGAAGAAGAGGTCTTGAATGGCAAAATGGAGAGAGATTCTGAAGCTTCCACTAAAAGAGAGGTAGCTCGGAAAACAAATGTTAAAAAGGACCTAAACCTCGAAAACTGAAGAAGAAGTCATCTCCAAATGAGGAAGAACGACGAATTTGACTTGAAAGAATTAATTAATTGGTTGAGAAACGCACGGAACTTTACAAGGACGAAGCTAGAAAGGAAAATTCTGAAGCATCCAATAGAAGAGAGGAAGCTCGGAAAGCAAATGGTAAGAAGGACATAAACCTCGAAAACTGAAGCAAAGGTCTTGAATGGCGAGGTGAGAAGAATCGAGGAGGAAACGGTCGAAAGGAACTGAACAACGAAACCTGAAGCAGACGGTGAAATAAAGAAAGCTGGGGTCTGCCGAGAAGTTGAGCTTCCAATCATACCTTATTCGACAGTTAATTGTAAGGTCTCTAAATCTGACAAGCGTTTCATCTCCAAAACCAAGACGACCGGTTGGTTGTAAGGAAGAAGGAACTTCACCTCGAGAACCGAAACAGGCCTTGAAAAGGCGAAATGAGAAGAATCAGGGAGCAAATGATCAACATCGAAACCTAAAGTAGGTAAAATATTCTTGCTCGACATCTGAGGTTCCTAGATCTGGTGCATTTTCTACCCCGAAAGAGAGAAGAATCGAAAAGCAAATGGCCGAGGGGAACTAAACATCGATCGAAACTTGAAGTGGACGATTTTGAAGCAGGAACTAAGCCAGAATTATTTTAACATGAAGGTCACTCGTGACGTAACTACACGACGGTTTATTATTTCTAATCGTAGGTAGTTTAAGAAGAAGGTACCAGTGGCAAATCGGTCCAATATTATAAAATCTAAAATTGCCAAGGGTTTTCCATCAACCAAATCATGACCCATGGCCCCATCCTCTTCTTCCTTGCCTTTGCATTTGGATGTTCCGATTTACCTCAACGAATTGTAAGGCAAGTTAAAATTTGTTACTAATTTGCAGCCGATGCTACGAAAGTCTTCTCGACTTCCTAAACGAACGAAAGATCTGACAAGCGTAGGCGCCCTTTTGAAACTGACTTGAAAAGACCCTTCGCCTCATCCTCTTCTTTGTCTTTACCTTGGATGTTCCGGTTTTACCTCAACAAACTATAAAGCCATCTTAAAATTTGTTGCTAATTTGCAGCCGATGCTACAAAAGTCTTCTCGACTTCCTAAACGAACGAAAGATCTGACAAGCGTAGGTACCTTTTTGAAACTGACTTGAAAAGACCCTTCGCCCCATCCTCTTCTTTGTCTTTTACCTTGGATGTTCCGGTTTTACCTCAACAAACGAGCCATCTTAAAATTTGTTGCTAATTTGCAGCCGATGCGACAAAAGTCTTTTCGACTTCTTAAATGACAGATGGGTCAACCAAGCATAAGGTGCCTTTTTGAAATTGGCTTGAAAAGATCTTCAAGTTTATTTTCGCCTTCCACAGCTTCCTATCTTGTCGGTTGCTACGAATATTCGGAATAGAATTTTGTCGACTGGGCGAAACTGGGTTCTTGGCCACCCTGTTAACACCTCTTCATGTGGAATTCCTGTCTTTCTGGGTCATTACATCAACCTTTTTTTTTTTTCGATACCTCATTACGTTTTTTCTTTTTTTTCAATTTCTTCCGAAAACTTTTTCTAAGCTGATGGGTGATGATATGCTTTTCCCTACCGTTAGTCTGAGTCCTAGGGACTGGAAGAATTCCAAGAACTCCATGGAAACTCTAAGCCAATGAAGATATTAAAGATTGCTCGAACTGCAAGGATTGTAAACATTTTTCGGCGAGACCCAAAAGGAAAATGGGGCAACCCACTTGAACAAACACAATATGCCTTTTGTGCCCCATTTTTCCTTTGGTCTTTCCTCGCCAAAGTATTTACAATCCCCATGATTCGAGCAATCATTTTTTATTTCAATTGGGTCCTCTTGTGGGAACCCCCAATTGCTTCCAAAAACGACTTTTCAAAATTGGATTGCCTTTATTAATCTTGAGTGTGAAGATTTAGGGGGAGGGGTGGGGTTACTACATGAAATGCGTTCAGTGGAAAAATACAGCCTGTTAGAAATGATAAACCGCCTGCCCATCCTCAGGCTCGATTACCATACCATTTTGGTAGCAGGTATTTCCAATTCGTCTTGGTATGCGTAAGAGAACATTCTCGTTTTGGCCATTAATTTGCGTTGCATTAAAATGCAAAGTGCCGCGCGTAGCATAGGAACACATGGCGCGGCGGCGATTTTAAAAGAGGAACCTTGCAGGGAGGACGCTGACGTGAAGAAGAAGAAGAAGAAGAAGAAGAAGAAGAAGAAGAAGAAGAAGAAGAAATGCCGTCCGTGTAGGAGTGGACGTAACGCCCGAAAGGAGCAGCGGCGTTCACAATTTGCGAAAACGCTCCGCCGTCGTCTTCTGCCCAAAAACCTGTTGCCTCTTGCGGTATCTGCAGAATCATCTAGTAGTACAACCGAGGGCGGTCCGAAAGGATGCTGCTGCAGATGGCCCGATAAAAGAGATCAGACGTTGCGCCCACGCGTCCAAGAGCTCTCTCAACCTGAGCCTGAATCACGAACGGGGAGTCATTGGCACCGTGACCTTGGCTTGACCCACGCTGTCAATAGGGGGAACGCGCTTTGTCTAACTCAACTCTAACCCCACTCGTATTATGTATTTAAATGCTAATTACGCTCGAGCAGGCAGGCAGGCAGGCATCAGATGAAGTGATTTAAATGTTAAGAGCTCGCCTTTCAATTTGTTACCTACCCAGGCCCTTATACATATTATTCTCTTCTTCAGGAGAGCCTTTACCATATACCATACTTCAAATAATTTTCATTCTAAGTAGGTACACAGTACGATCTGAAACCAACATAACCTAATAAATTTCCTGAATCTAGTTTTAATTCCGTGGCCTTCCGAAGATCCAAGATCCTCCAAATCGGACGTTGGAAATGACGAAATCGACGGTGTTGAGCCACAATACATTTTTTATCCAGTTTTTGTGTTAAAATTACATAATAAAAGTCCTTTTGAATCGAGCATTGTACAAGGCGTATTGAAGGCGTGTAATTTGCAAAATCACTGAAGCTAATGAGTCTTTGAACCTAAAAATGTAGACGTTATGACGTTCCCGAGGTTGAGAAAAAAAAAACTATATTGGCAATTTTACACCGAGATCGATTAAAGAAGGTTCCTGTCAGGCTTGTGAGCCAATCAAAAAAAGTCTTTGAACCTAAAACTATGAAGCCGTTGACTTGGAAAAATTCCCTTGCATCGGCGGCGACTAACGATGACTAAATAAATTTTTAAACGGTGTATTTGAGTTTGGCACCGCCCGCAGCCGTTTAGAAAATAATTAATAATATTACACTGGTAATTTAAATTAATTCGACGTTGTCAGGACGCTTACGCTACGCCAGTCAAAACAGTTTTCTTGTTATAATCGGCTCGGCTGCCTATCGGCCGGCGGCGAAAAAAATCGCGCCGATTTTTATAATTGAACGTGCGAGGGAGAAGAAGAAGAAGAAGAAGAAGAAAAAAACTTAATTAAAAGCGCGGCCGTTCGCGTCCGTCCGTAATAAAATTTGCACTGAGACGGACGCTTCATCTAAATTTCAAATTGCGCGGCCGCCTGCCTGCTTCTTGCATACGCCCAAAAACAACAAGAATTCATCGGGGGGGAGTCATTAAAGCGAAGGCGAGAGTTAATACACTCCCGGGGACTTACATACAATAAACGGCTCTAACTATTTCATTCACTCTTGCCAGATGCAATTTCTTTTGCCTCAAGTTAAGTTCGTCACGGTTTAAAAATATTTTGCAGTTATCTCGAATACGATGTTTCGGCAGACCTTGTATTTACGTGGGTAGGGCAGTACGTTACTGACGATTTCAAAATATTGCGTTCTATTTCACTTACACTCCTGCATAATTCGAATTTGCTTCTTGCCAACTCAAAGCCAGACGCGTAATTTCTCTTACATAATGTAGGCATTAAATTGCGTAATAGATGCATGAGGCTAACTTTTAAACCTCAATTACTCGAAAACGGTTCGGTGTATCGAAATGCAATAAGAGAACCTTTTTGTGCCAAATAATCTAAAGCATATTCCTTTCTGAAATTTTCGATGAAATATGTAAAGAATAAAAAGTTAGGGATAAATTACTGAAAGTAACCCCTACAAAACTACCCCTTAAAAACGCAGGAGGATCCGACAAATACGTTGTTAATACGCAGTTAGGTATCTAACATCTACGCCTAAAATATTGGTTTGATAGCTTAAAGAATTCAGAAGATATTGCCAGAAAACCAATTTTTTTACCCCTCTTTCAGGGGTTATAACTCCCTTATTATTCAGTTTTGAAAAAAGTGCTACATAAAAAGGTGACGTTATTTTTCGATATTCTATTCACCCTGAAAATATCGGGAGACATTTCTGAACCGCGCTGAATATTGCAGTTATCTCCGATACGATGTTTCAGCCGACCGAGTATTTACGTGGGTAGGGGAGTACGTTACTGACGATTTCAAAATACTGCGTTCTATTTCACTTACACTCCTGCATAATTCGAATTTGCTTCTTGCCAACTCAAACCTAGACGCATACTTTCTCTTACATAATGTAGGGATTAAATTGCGTAATAGATGCATGAGGCTAACTTTTAAACCTCAATTACTCGAAAACGGTTTGGTTTATCGAAATGCAGTAAGAGAACCTTTTTGTGCCAAATAATCTAAAGAATATTCCTATCTGAAATGTTCGATGAAATATGTAAAGAATAAAAAGTTAGGGATAAATTACTGAATATAACCCCTACAAAACTACCCCTTAAAAACGCAGGAGGATCCGAAAAATACGTTGTTAATACGCAGTTAGGTGTCAAACATCTACGCCTAAAATATTGGTTTGATAGCTTAAAGAATTCAGAAGATATTGCCAAAAGACGAATTTTTTTACCCCTTTTTCAAGGGTTATAACTCCCTTATTATTCAGTTTTGGAAAATGTGCTATATGAAAAGGTGACGTTATTTTTCGATGTTCTATTCACCCTGAAAATTTCGGGAGACAATTCTGAACCACGATGAATATTGCAGTTATCTCCGATACGATGTTTCGGCCGATCTTGTATTTATGTGGGTTGGGGAGTACGTTACTGACGATTTCAAAATATTCGATTTATTTCTTGCCAACTCAAACCTCCATTTCCCCTTGATTAGAGGTCTCCTTTGCACAAAACCCTTTCTGATTGCCTTTCGTGAATTTAAAACTGACGTCGATTAATTACATAAAGCAAATATCTAAAATTTTACACAAATATAACCGGCTTTTTAGAGAGAAAAAAATTGTTTAATACACTGAGTGACATAAAAATTGCGTTTCTTAGGTAATCAATCGTGATGACGAGAAATAATTTTTTTTTTCGAACAGACGAATTGCGCCGCAAAAAATCGGCTTCACTTTCTTCTATTTTCGGAAATCGGAACGCAAAAAAGAAACTAAGAGTTCCCCGATCCGGCGCGGCGCGACGGCGTCAATGAAACCTGCACAATGGTCTAGGAAATTGGAATCACGATGAAATGTGGGAATGGAAAGAGAAGCAATAAGCGATTCGCAAGAAGCGGCAGGCAGGCAGGCAATCTACGCGGATGATACGAAATTTAATTTAAATTTGACGGGTACGTCATGTTTTTCATAGAACCTAACGTCCTCCTCTTCTTCTCGTCGAACTTCATCTCAATATTTTAACTCGGCCGGGCCGTCTGTTTCTTCTTAAATTGAAATATAAATAAGTTTTTCGAAAAGGCTTTTGTGCTGTACGAGGGGGGCGAAGCGGAGGGTGGAGGGAGGCGAGTACATGATTTCGCGCATCATTTTGGCCGGTGTATTATTATTATTTATTACGTACGATAGGAACCAAAGCGTTGCAAAAAGAGATCTGATCTGATCTGATCTGATGTGATAAGTCAATGACTTTGGTTCTCGCGCGCGCGTTATTTCCATATCGTCACCTTAGGGGGAATATGATTGGACGAAATTTTTGGCGAAAAATTTCTCGAGAATGTTAACTGTTGAGGCTTCGGGTAACCGTTGTTTTAACGTTTATTTTTAGATTTTCATTAACGCAAGCGTGTGACAACCAAAAAAATAAAATAAAAAATTAATCGAATGGTATACAACGATTTTCAAAAAAGTGTCCTGGGGGAAACCGTTAGAGGTCGCCACCGCATTAATTGATTGCGTTTCGTAAATCAACATAATTACGTTTGCGAAATAAGCTTTAAATCTTGGCAAAAACGCGCGCCAGCTCTTTTACGATGTGTATCTAATACTCTGGTTGTTGTAGGCAGGTACGGTTTTATGACGTGGTGCAGTTCCAATTCTTCTTGTTCTTCTTCTTGCTCATGTTATTCTTATTTTAGTAGTTGGCGCAATCATTCCAGGTGAACAAAGGCCGCCGCGGCGGCGGAATTTGCACGTACCGACTTAAAAAAGAACGCGCTTCGGATCCTCTCAGTACACGCCTGATTACTTTTTAAAATTGAACGTATTTTTTTACGCTGCACCGATTTAGATTGACATAAATGATAACACCACAAACAAGCAGATGATGATGAAGCATGAAATATATTGGCGTTCGATTTGACATTAAGACAACGAACGGTCAACGCCGATGTTAAACGTTGGATAGGACTCGACTAGACTATCTGCTTCGAGTTTAAAAAAAAAAAAAACGCAGCAGCGTTTTGCAACATTTTAAGCGCAAATAAATCGTGGAATTTAAAAAAAAAGACCGACGCTAATTTTTATTGCCCATGTTGTACGTACCATCGAAACAATCGCAGCTCTAATTAATCCATTCACTTTTTCTACATGGAATTTCTTTTGCCTCGAGTTAAGTTCGTCACGGTTTAAAAATATTTTGCAGTTATCTCTAATACGATGTTTCGGCCGACCTAGTATTTACGCGGGTAGGGGAGTACGTCACTGACGATTTCAAAATATTGCGTTCTATTTCACTTACACTCCTGCATAATTCGAATTTGCTTCTTGCCAACTCAAACCTAGACGCGTACTTTCTCTTACATAATGTAGGGATTAAATTGCGTAATAGATGCATGAGGCTAACTTTTGAACCTCAATTACTCGAAAACGGTTCGGTTTATCGAAATGCGTTTTTGTGCCAAATAATCTAGAGAATATTCCTTTTTGAAATTTTCGATGAAATATGTAAAGAATAAAAAGTTAGGGATAAAATACTGAAAGTAACCCCTACAAAACTACCCCTTGAAAACGTAGGAGGATCCGACAAATACGTTGTTAATACGCGTTAGGTGTCTAACATCTATGCCTAAAACCTTGGTTTGATAGCTTAAAGGATTCAGAAGATATTGCTAAAAAACGAAATTTCTTACCCCTCTTTCAAGGGTTGTAACTCCCTTATTATTCGGTTTTGGAAAAAGTGCTATATAAAAAGGTGACGTTATTTTTCGATGTTCTATTCACCCTGAAAATATCGCGAGACATTTCTGAACCGCGGCGAATAATACAGTTATCTCCGATGCGATGTTTCGATCGACCTAATATTGACGTGAATAGGGGAGTACGTTATTGACGATTTCGAAATACTGCGCTCTATTTCACTTATACTCCTGCATAATTCGAATTTGCTTCTTGCCAACTCAAACCCAGACGCATACTTTCTCTTACATAATGTAGAGATTAAATTGCGTAATAAATGTATGAGGCTAACTTTTAAACCTCAATTACTCGAAAACGGTTCGGTTTATCGAAAAGCAATAAGAGAACCTTTTTGTGCCAAATAATCTAAAGAATATTCCTCTCTGAAATGTTCGATGAAATATGTAAAGAATAAAAAGTTAGGGATAAATTACTGAAAGTAACCCCTACAAAACTACCCCTTAAAAACGTAGGAGGATCCGACAAATACGTTGTTAATACGCCGTTAGGTGTCTAACATCTATGCCTAAAACCTTGGTTTCATAGCTTAAAGGATTCAGAAGATATTGCCAAAAAACGAAATTCTTTTACCCCTCTTTCAGGGGTTATAACTCCCTTATTATTCGGTTTTGGAAAAAGCGCTATATAAAAAGGTGACGTTATTTTTCGATGTTCTATTCACCCTGAAAATATCGGGAGACATTTCTGAACCACAGTGAATATTGCAGTTATCTCCGATACGATGTTTCGGCCGACCTTGTATTTAGGTGGGTAGGGGAGTACGTCACTGACGATTTCAAAACATTGCGTTCAATTTCACTTACACTCCTGCATAATTCGAATTTGCTTCTTGCCAACTCAAACCCAGACGCATACTTTCTCTTACATAATGTAGAGATTAAATTGCGTAATAGATGTACGAGGCTAACTTTTAAACCTCAATTACTCGAAAACGGTTCGGTTTATCGAAATGCAATAAGAGAACCTTTTTGTGTCAAGTAAGCTAAAGAATGTTCCCGTTTGAAATTTTCGATGAAATATGTAAAGAATAAAAAGTTAGGGATAAATTACTGAAAATAACCCCTACAAAACTACCCCTTACAAACGCAGGATGATCCAACAAATACATTGCTAATGCGCAGTTAGGTGTCTAACAACTATGCTTAAAATATTGATTTGATAGCTTAAAGGATTCAGAAGATATTGCCAAGAAACGAAATTCTTTTACCCCTATTTCAGGGGTTATAACTCCCTTATTACTCAGCTTTGGAAAAAGTGCTATATAAAAAGGTGACGTTATTTTTCGATGTTCTATTCACCCTGAAGATTTCGGGAGACAATTCTGAACCACGATGAATATTGCAGTTATCTCCGATACGATGTTTCGGCCGATCTTGTATTTATGTGGGTTGGGGAGTACGTTACTGACGATTTCAAAATATTCGATTTATTTCTTGCCAACTCAAACCTCCAGACGCATAATTTCCCCTTGATTAGAGGTCTCCTTTGCACAAAACCCTTTCTGCTTGCCTCTCGTGAATTTAAAACTGACGTCGATTAATTATATAAAGCAAACATCTAGAATTTTACATAAATACAACCGACTTTTTAGAGAAAAAAAAATTGTTTAATACACTGAGTGACATAAAAATTGAGATTCTTAGATGATCAGTCGTGATGATGAGAAATAAAAATTTATTTCAAACAGACGAATTGCGTGCTATATAAAAAGGTGACGTTATTTTTCGATGTTGTATTCACCCTGAAAGTATCGGGAGACATTTCTGAACCGCTGTGAATATTGCAGTTATCTCTGATACGATGTTTCGGCCGACCTTGCATTTGCGTGGGTAGGTGAGTACGTTACTAGCGATTTCAAAATATGACCAATATTTGCATTATTCTAGGTGTAGTGAACGGTGGAATGAAAAAAGTGGTACAACCGAAACCAACATTAATGTCTCCTTATAAAACGTCGCAGTGGCTTTATTAACTGTGTCTGCTCTCGCCGATGGAATCGAGCGCGTGCAAGTTCATAAATTTAATACTTTCGAAATTTCGCACGTACGGGGCGCCGTAAAACCCGACGTCCATTAAATCTTTTTAACGGCGACGGCTGAGAAAAGTACGTCGCGCACCTCAGGTTCGCAGTTGATTCCCGATTATTTACGGCGGCAATAAATGTGCGTTCGATAAAGTTTTGCGTCCGATTTCTAAGCACGATTTACGGCCGCCGTTTCGAGTCCTCGCTATTATAATAGTTTCAGTAAAAAGGTCGAGTAAAGAACGAGACGGACATAACTTCTGAAAACTTCACTCGGTGTTTAATAAATAACATTTTAAGACTCTACTATATACAGGTTCAGCAACTGAAAGACATTTTTTTTAAATTATTATGTTGTTCTATTTGGTTCAACGAGTTTGAAATATATGTATTTTGATTGATTTTTGTTATTATAAAGTTAATGATAAGTAGAAAGGAAGGAAACGTTATAAATAGCACAGGAACGTCATAGTTCTGTGTAGTAATCACTAATCAGTAATCGGCATTGAAAATGTTGACACATTTTAAATAAAGCCATCACGTATGTGTGTGTGTACAATCATGTTCTCGTTAAGCCGACGTTCGAAATCCGTTATGCATCGAACTAAAACAAACAGTTTCGATTTCTAAAGAAAAGTCCTTGCAAAATATCTGGCATTCTTACATTGTTGATATTTTTTCGGAACCAACCAGCCCGGCCACACCTAGGCAGGCACACAAATGCATAAAACATTGGCGTACATGTACGTATTATACAAATCGGCACAGCCTGCCGCGGTAATAACAACAATGCGACGACGAGAAAGTTGCGTGAGTCATTTGGTTGAAGAATTCGTACAGTATATGCGTAATCGGCGGTTAAATGATTCGCAATGAATGTGAATGTGAATGTAAACGAATGAACGAATGAACAAACGCAAATTAGAAAAAAGAAATAGTTCCACTTTCCTTTCTTTTTTTTTTGTATTAAGTAAGTTTTCGGATCTTGCTTGAAGCTTGAAAATATGAAACGCCGGAGATTTTCTGGTTTCGTGTTCGGAATCGCCTTTTTTTCTTGATTCCTGTACTTCGTATGCACGACGTACTTTTCTAAATTTTAAACGGCTAACGGTACCGATTTCCTTATAGTCAAAGGCGGGTTGGGTCAAAGGTCCAGAAACCGTTGGCGCCGAATAAGAAGAAGAAGAAGAAGGAGAAGAAGTTTAAGCACCGCGCGCACTGCAAATTACGTATCATTTGCGCGGGGCAATTAAAAAAACAGTAACGCGCGCAAGGTGTGGCCCGATTTATGTTACACGGACGCTGTTATTATGCGGGGGCACTGATTGTCAGACACGGATATCGCCACTTAGTATAGAATCCGAAACGAACGGAAATACTTCGAGTTTTTCCTTTTTTTTGGTTATTTGCACTTCCTACGCTGCCTTCACGTCTAAGTACACTTTGTACACACACGTTGTGTCGTGTATTATTACAGGATTTTCTTTCTTTATGCTTTTTACGTATGTTCCGCAACCAAAAGTAACTGATACAACCTGTATATACCTATAGGACCTTGTTAATCAAATACTGAACCCACCGAGATATCATCAATGGCCTAACGGAAGAAGAAACTGGACTTAGTTTTTCCAAACGAACCAAACGAGTGTGTTGGAGAAAGGTGATCGCAAAATACATTTGAATCCGTGCTATACGTATAACATTACTTGGCCTTAAACCTGAACCACCAAAAGCATCTCTTAATAAAATACAGAATCAAAATCACGAGATCATCAATAGCCTAACGGAAAAAGAAACTGGAATTGCTTTTCCGAAGTCCGAGTCCTTCTTTAAGTGTTGGGGAACGGTGATGGCAAAATACACCTGAATCCGTGCTTTGCGTATAACATGACTTGGCCTTCCGCTTTTTTGCGCTCCTCATTAGAAACCTTCCGCCGCCGCCGCCGCCGTCCAGCGGTATTTTCATTATCACGCAACACTGTCGGCGTTGAACTGTTCTCCTTTTATTAGTTTGCATTCCTTTTGCCATAATATTACTGACGCTAACCCACTTCAACTTCCGTTCCTAATCGCCATATGCCAAGTTGAGACCGTAATTCACTGCATCCTACGGTTTCTTATACCTACTTGGCCGGTTCAAACCAGCGAGATGGTTCACTTGAGGTTCTGAAATTGTATCGTGGACAGAACGTAACTTGTAAATTATTAATTTCAAATTAAAAAAAAATAATAATAATAATTTAGACGAACTGTACGATGTCTAACATGATTGATGCCCAGCTGGTAAACTGGTTTGCGCAAGTTTCTAGCGAGAAAACAGTTTCGTTAGCCAGTTAACGGTAAGAAAGGTGAACAAACCCTAGGGGGTATGTTTTTAGCTCGAACTAAAGTCCTTTCCCTTTTCATAACCTATATCTACCTATAACTGTTTCGAGCAAGACTACCAAAATTTCTCTAGCGGTTAATCTTTTTGTACAAGAGAAATTTCACTGAGAAAAATAAAATAAATTCATCGACTGGCTTAAATGTTTGAAAATTTTAAGAAATTCGCGCTTCAAACATATTAGAGTTTTCGAATTGGAAAAAAATTAATTTTTAACGAATCTTATCGTAGTACAATCTTAGACGCAATTCAACTGTTAAATTAAATTGCACACACGCTTCTAACTAAAGAAAAAATAAAACGAATTCGTATTTATTCAGGCTTGTTTGATTAGCCAAATTCATTCATTCCAACTGATTCGAATAATCAAAAAAATTCAACAAATAAATTAGCTTTCGATTATTGATAGTTAGATCATGAAGCTAACTTCGCTTAAACAAAGTTTGGACGAAGGTTTCAGGTTTTCACGCAGCAGCAAAGTCGGATTAGAAGTTCACGAATCGCTGACTCTGTTGCTGTAACTGTTGCGCTCATTGAACGCACCCAATGCGCAAAACTGTTAGTACCTCTACTAAACCTAATCGAAAATGCGTTGCCTGAGTGCGACGCTGGCGCGGACGCGACGTTGCCTAAATATCACGAGTTTCAATCGCCAATTAACAAAACTCAGTTACGTTCAACGAGCTCAACAAACTCAGCGAAGCGCTGAGCGCCTTGAAGGCGGTCGCAGCAAATGTCAGCAGCAAAACCCACGCTCGTTTCGCCGCATTTCCAACGAAAAATAACATTTTGAACTCAAGTTGTTTTCGCCTCGAGCGTTTCGACGAGGTCAAATTATTGGGGGAAAATAGAAATTTCGAGCGGATAGAAAACTGTCAAACAATAGTTGAACAATAATAATCCAGCGCTTGAATTTGTCGATCTCTCTTCAGCACCGCAGCCAGGGCCTACCAAGAAGGGCGTACGTCCGAATCGGGCCGACAAAATTAATTTAGTTTTCGATTCAAGATTACCATGGATTACAACGTAATCTATTTCATTTCAAGATACTCTCCCTGGACAGGAAACGTTACAGTCCAAACAATAATTTAAGATTAGCATTGTTATATTTCTCAAAAATCAATTGTATCACTTAACACTTAAGCCAAACTTACATTTATTATTGCTTATAATGTGGTATTTAATGTTAAGTAACTCACATTCTAAGCAGCACTTAAAGTTAAGCTCGGCTTAAGCGTTTGATGCAACTGGCCCTGTGAGTAGAAAACGGTGGTGACACCTTACACAAAATTTTACTTTTATTTGTGTCACGATTACGGAATATTTGAAAATCGTATTTAATTAATTTAAAATGTATTTTTTTCCAATGCAATACGAGTCATTTGCTGATAAGCGGTTTGCTGGTGCAACGACTCGATGAACGATGAACTTGTAACGTGAATCCGCAAAGTTGCAAATACGCAAATAACTCGGGCATTACAAGTGTTTTAACACAATCAATTAATTCACGATTTAATAGAAATGACGATTGGAAAATCCTCACATCACCTTTTCAGCAACCGATCAAAGTACGGGTTCAATTAAAGTTTTGCGGAATTTGGTCACGACGTCACGTACATTGGCAGTACAAAAGATGTGCGTAATTTGTACTTGTTTATAGTCTAAACAGTAATTTAAGATTAGCATTACCCGTAGAAACCGTGCGAATACGTCTCCGTTCCCCGCCTCGTCCTAAATTATTTTTAAAACTTAAGTTAAGTTTTAACAAGTCTTGTTAAAGTTGCGCCTGAGTTACATACTCTTGGTAAGGTCTGCAGTTAAGCGAAGAGAGGTGGACGGTTTCAATATAAAGACAAAATCAATTGTCACTTAACACTTAAGCCAAGCTTACATTTAGTATTGCTTGTAATGTGATATTTAAGGTTAGGTAACTCACAATCTAAGCAGCACTTAAAGTTAAGCTCGGCTTAAGCGTTTGATGCAACCGGCCCTGTGAGTAGAAAACGGTGGTGACACCTTACACAAAATTTTACTTTTATTTGTGTCACGATTACGGAATATTTGAAAATCGTATTTAATTAATTTAAAATGTATTTTTTTCCAATGCAATACGAGTCATTTGCTGATAAGCGGTTTGCTGGTGCAACGACTCGATGAACGATGAACTTGTAACGTGAATCCGCAAAGTTGCAAATACGCAAATAACTCGGGCATTACAAGTGTTTTAACACAATCAATTAATTCACGATTTAATAGAAATGACGATTGGAAAATCCTGCCATCACCTTTTCAGCAACCGAGCAAAGTACGGGTTCGATTAAAGTTTTGCGGAATTTGGTCATGACGTCACGTACCTACATTGGCAGTATAAAAGATGTGCGTAATTTGTATTTGTTTATAGTCTAAACAGTAATTTAAGATTAGCATTACCCGTAGAAACCGTGCGAATACGTCTCCGTTCCCCGCCCCGTCCTAAATTAATTTTAAAACTTAAATTTTAACAAGCCTTGTTAAAGTTGCGCCTGAGTCAGATAACCTTGGTAAGGTCTGCAGTTAAGCGAAGAGAGGTGGAAGTTTTTAATCTGAACAATGAGGCACCGCGACTTGAAAGAATGCAAAATTAATAAGGGCCGATTTTTCAATCATGAGTTAACTGTAAGTTAACGTTAGCCTTCAGTTTGTTGCCATGGAAACAATTGTCTTGGTACTTGTTACCATGGAAATAAACCGAGAGTTAACCTGTGATTGAAAAAAGGGGCCCGAGTGTCCACCTAACCGTTCAACCATGCGGTTATTTGTGCCGTAGCGGTTTAACACTCTTCAGGGTAACACGAATGAATGCGTGGGTGTTTTACACGCTGTAAAACCCAACCTCGAAACCCGGAATCTAATAGAAAAGCCCTAGGGCATCCCAGAGTCTCTGTTACTCCGTTCTGCCTAAAAGGTATTGCGACGAGTTGGTTGTCTTCAGCATGTCATGGACTGCCGGCGTCAAGACTCCAGACCAATCTTAGAATGGTGGTTCCTTACACACTATTTTCAATCTCGTGAGGGCGCAGAATCAAAATCTTGCCCTAGGCTCTCTTATTACTAAACTGTGTAGCTACGAGGTGTAACAATAAAGTTTGGAAGTTCGTTCGTTCGTTGCAGACAAGTTTTGCCTTAAATTATTTTAACAACAGGTAATCGATCAGTCTCTTTCGCCTTCCAAATTTGTATGTTAAAATTTGAGAGGAGAGAGCCCATAAATCAGAAGAAGAAGTGGGCCGGGTCGGTGGAATGAATCCAAGATTTAACGAACGCGTTCGCGTTTTGCATAAGTCGAAGAACGAAAAAGAAGAAGAAAAAAAAAATAATAACCGAAAGCGAACGTTGTTACACAATGCACATCGTTTCGTGTCGCCACCGCCCATCTCACTCGCTACAATAACACATAATTTTTAAGGAGTCCGCGACCGCATAACATCAGCATTTAAGGCATGGCCCGTGGCCTCGTGTTCTTTTACTCTCTTTTCGGGAGGAACCGAACTTCCAACATGTGAGGCGTCTACATTAAACGCTCCTCGAAATGTTTCGACCTCATACGTGGTGCGATCGATAAGACGTTGCATAGGTGCTTGCTTAAATTCCGTTTGTTTTTTTATTCGACGAGGACTTCCAAATACGAATGTTTGTACGATGGTTAACAACAGATAACAAACAACACCTCTTCATTCTTATATTATGGTTTTCGGGAGTAGTAAAAGAATATCTTGATGGCGCAGGCAGATTTTCTTTTGTTGGTAGTTTGACCACGTATCAGGGAACTATCAGCGCAATGAAGTGCATACTAAAAAACTTTGTAGGTCCTCTGCTTGATTATTAATGAATCCCATCCCCACTTGTTTCTTTGCCTTGCACCTTAGAATGTCCGCACGTTAATGATGATTAAGTATTCGTGTCTTGTTCTAACTTCATACATTAATACGAGATGGATATACTTTGAGTATGGTGGTGGTTTCCAGGAGTAAACAATATCTTATTGTTGTCTGATTGATTCTTTTTAATAACATGACCCCATGACTCCCCTCATTGGATAAGCAATTCTGAGCGCACATGCACGCTTAAAAATCGCCGAAGTTTTATGGTTTCCCACGGAGCATCGCGTGTAATTTGTTCTGGAATCACGGTTAATTTTATGACTCAATAAAGCCGGATTTTAAGAGTCGATCTTTACGACTGCTTAAATCATCATCGGATTATGGGATGGACGCGTTCGTTCGGTTGGAAAACTCTGCCTCCCATCTTTTCCCATCTCTTGCAACTTTGTAGGCGCACTTATTAAGGGAATGCAATCAATGTAAACTATTCAAATCAAAACATGATCAAAAAGATCACTTAACTCAGATGCATGTGTTTAAAACTCGGTTTGTTAAATTTCTCAAAAATCACTTAACGCTTAAGCCAAGCTTACATTTAAGTGTTGCTTATAATGTGGTATTTAAGGTTAGTAAGCAGCACTTAAAGTTAAGCTCTGCTTAAGTGTTTGATGCAAGTGACCCTGTGAGTAGAAAACGGTGGTGACACCTTACACAAAATTTTACTTTTGTGTCACGATTACGGAAAATTTGAAAATCGTATTTAATTAATTTAAAATGTATTTTTTTCCAATGCAATGCGAGTCATTTGCTGATAAGCGGTTTGCTGGTGCAACGACTCGATGAACGATGAACTTGTAGCGTGAATCCGCAAAGTTGCAAATACGCAAATAATTCGGGCGTTGCAAGTGTTTTAACACAATCAATTAATTCACGATTTAATAGAAATGACGATTGGAAACAACGTGAAAATCCTGACATCACCTTTTTTGTACCAATTTAAATTAATGGTCAATAAATCTGTGAGGGATTTTATTTATTTGTACAGGTAGGAGTTCAGTGTTTATTCTGTTTTTTTCCAAAGAAACCTAAAACTAAGTAAAGGCCACGCTTGTAATATTTATTATCGTGAAGCCTACGGAAGTTGGATTATTGCAGCTAATTATGTACTTGATTAAAGGTTTTTTTTTTGCATAGAAAAACATCGCCCGATGTTCCCCTTTTGATTCAATTCAAAAGAGGGAGGAAACTTATAAGAACTCCCTTAGCAGATGAAAAGTCGATTTTTCGGGTTCTTCGAGTGTAGTTTTCTGACCTAATTACTAAGTATTCCCCGTTGAAAGATTATTTTGTTTAATTTAATTAAATCCTTTTTTCATCAGTCGGTTTCCTCAGTTCGCGATTGAAGCTACAACTCTTCACGGTTATTTTTTTACTTTTTTTGGTAATCAACTTAAGTTGAGTCGAAAGAGATTCACTTTTGCGTTATTTTCTAAAACAGTTTTTTTTTTGTTATGTATTGAATATTCGCGTACGTTTACTTTTGTAACCCTGAAATTATTTTTTTGTTTGTAAAAGTTTTATTATTTTAATCGATCTTAATTAAAAGAAAATTCCTTGTAAATTTCAAAATTGTTCATATTAAAAGTAATCAATGAGTTTTTTTTTTTTTTTTGCAATTGTATTGCAAACTAAATTTCACGTTTCACGATTTTTATTTGAGATAATTTTGTGAGTAAAGTTTTCTGTTTGAAGTCCGAGGAGGTTAAAACCAGAGAGGAAAGAAATAGGCGAAGCATTTTCGACAATTCAGAAATTACATGGAAATGCCATTCGGGCAACCGTGGAAAACAAATTGGAAAGTCTATTTCCGGCTTTTTTAGTATAACAAAAACCAGAAACACTACAAATAAAGATAATTCCATGTAAACGCCGTTCGGGCAACCGTAGAAAACAAATTGGAAAATATATTTTCGGCTTTTTTTAGAACCACGAAAACCAGAAACACTACAAACAAAGAAAATCGAGGAGATCCAACACTGTACGGATTGTTTAAAGAATTGGGGACCAAAGGGGATGAGAAGCGGGTTTCCAACACCCATCCGTACGTTTTTACACAAAGTCTGTTTTGTTTGTTTTCTCATTTCCTTTTCTATTCTTATTCATCGAGAATTTTAAATAAAAATGGTTTGGGACGTAAACTGACAATTTAGAGCAGAGGGTGGCCAAACGAAGGAATTTAAGCAATTTTCCTCTCATAATTTAAAAATATGGTATGTTAAGGCAGTACATTTACGTACACAGTTCCAGCCCTGGAAGGATTTCCACAGCCTCCGTTCATTCGTTTTTTTTTTTTTTTTATTAATGTGGCCGCGAAACACGTTCTAATTTCGTCTTCTTTTATGTTCTCAGTTCGGCATTCTTTCTTTTCTTTATTATAAAAAAAAAAACATAAATAAATCGAAACGTAGAAAGACGCCCCCTCTACATACTAAATTACAATAATTTTTTTTACAATAGTTATTACTATTCTACGAAGAAAGGGTGCAAGATAGACCAATGATGATCTTCAATGTTAATGCGTGAGACACAGCACGAGTTACTTGATTTTAAATGATCTAAAATATCATGAAAGTACCCATCTACAGGGTGTCGCAAAAGTAACGTCCGCGCTTGCAGAATTCGATTCAGAAAGTCGAAACAAATGCGCGAATATTAAGTAACTTCCGACTCGGATCCTTGGATGTTAAAGTTGCGTAAAAACCTTTAACAACGAAGAAGAAGAAGAAGAAGAAGAAGAAGAAGAAGAAGAAGAAGATACAAAATATTAGAGAGGGATTGCACGTAGCCAAATAAAAGGAAAAGGAAAATGCTTCCTAAAAAAAAAACGGATAACATCAAAAAGAAAAAGAGAAAAGAAAAAAAGCTTGATACAAGAACTCTTGGTAGGTAGAAAAATGATCCGCTGCTTCTGACGAGCGAAAAGATATTGTTTTTCTCGCAAAAAAAAACAAAAACTAGACGTAGGCGTCTGTTAAGTCGCAAAATCCTTTTAAAGATGACTTAATACTGTTATATAACGAACATTAAATATAAAAATTCGAGCAAGGACACTGCGCCGCCACGTATTTGTGACATTCGAGGTCACATACTCTTCGAAGTCACTCGCTTTCACTCACGCCCACGCACGAAACAAGATTTTAGTTTAAATCAATTTTCAAATACGTGAATGAGCAGCACGTGAGACATTTAACACGAAAGGAAAAAAACATACTAGTATAAAAAAATGCACGTTGTGTACAGGGGGCCTTCATTAAATCCTGTATTCCACGTGACCTATGACGTGCATGTCATGCAACTTAGAATAGGTATACCTTACGCCGTATCTAACGCATGAGCGACTGCTGTTACCAGAAAAGACCACATCAAGGACACTTCGCGTTGCGCAAATGCGTGAATTTCTTGTTTTTGTTATAATATTAAATGAAACAGATAATGATAGTTTGTAGAAACAATATGCAATGTATAGCAAAGCCGGTCAGAGAAGAGGTAAAAAGAAATGTCCTTGATTTAGGACGCTTTTAATATCAGATGTGCCTCGCTTGTTCGTCATCCCATCTGTTTCCTAATCGAAGATACTTCTTGTTAATCGTATTTTGATTGTTAATCAGGCAGAACTTGTTCATGAATGGGTATATACTGCGATCAATTATGAATACCCTGTATAAATCCTCCGTTCAAGTCAAATTCCAGCCGTCTCTCTCATGCCTAGCTTCACGTAAAATAAATCGCAGCGCGTTTCTGGAACCATGAAAAGTCAACATCCAGACATCTAATTTCGGCAACGTCGTTAAAACGAATTTATTGAGAAGACGACCATCTAACTCGCCCACTGAAAAACAACCCGAAAAAAATAAAATAAAAAACGAAAACCATAAATTTGAGCGGCGCGCAAAAAAAAACTGTGTCACCGGACAAATAAAAGCGGCAGCCGTGGCATTGTGCTCCAGCGCCCATAAATCGTCAAATTATGCTAATTTATGCAAGTTCCTATAAGTCGTCAACGTCACACACACACACACACACACACACGTTCGCTGTTATACCTAACTGGCGTTTCGTCTTCTTCTCGAATTCACGAGTGTACATACGAAAAAGACCAGAGAGCAGGTGACATTCTCCAACATACAATAAAAAAAAATTAAATTAGGAACAGAGGAATAAAAATTAAAAAATGAAACACTCGTGATGAACCTGAGATACACTGCACAAAAGAAGTTTCCTGAATGAACCTCAACTCCTTACTTAACGAACAACAAACACCTCGTCAGCGTTTGCCTGTAAAGAGGAGAAGAGAAGAGAAGAGAAGAGACGTTGACACATTGACAGCGACGCACAAGGCGTTGTGGTACTTGGCATTCTTCGCCCGGCATTCCGCAAATGAAATTAATTGCAAATTACTTAAGTGAAACTCTCCTCGGAATAAACAATTTACGACTACGTGACGCGGACTTCGATTTGGCACTAAAAATTAATTGGTTTGGCGAAAATTGCCATCGCGTCAAACCGTCGTATCTTGGGCGATTAATTAAAGGAAGGACTGTCGTAATCATCGATTTTCTAATTATTTCACCTAAGCACGCGTATTTCGAAGAATTAATGAAGCCTTCTTGATTAGCTAAAACATCCCCTCCCAAGTAATACCATGAGATCAAATTAATTTGTAACTGGAGTACATGGTTAGGTTGGTAACAATGAGAACCAAAAGGTGAATGTGACAGTCAATGATTTAAGAAGGTTAGGGTCAGCTCAGACAGAAGTACAAAAATCACGTTTTGTTTCTCAGCATTTTAAAAATAAATTTCAGTTTTCAGTTTTCAGTTGTACCTATAAATCAATCCATAATCAAAAAAAAATTACTATTAAACCGATTGAAGACTTTAATTTCAACCAGCAGCGCTTTGATTGCATCGCACACTGCACTGCAAGCCTGCGCATTTGCTCCTTGTTACCGTTGGCTGAACTGAACGTCTCCAATTGATACAGTCGCGATCAAGCTAATCGAGACCGATGGACAGTTCCGTAACCCTTATTACAAAGGTCAATAAGAGCGCACTTAGCTTCCAGATTCGCCGCTGGAGCAGGTGGGGCCGGGAAAGCGGCCCCGGTAAGTGGATTGTTTCATTTTACTGAATAGATACTCCTAAAGGGTAGCCGTCTCGATTAGGATGATCGCGACTGTACATAATGTACGTACGAAGAATTTAATCTTGCCACGAAACTTTAAAGTCAAGGACTCGGCTGACGGAAATTGTTTTCACGAAATTCAATCGGCGTACATTCGTTTTACTAATGCGCGAGGCAAACACACGCATCTTGTTAGCGTTTCTCTGTCGCCGCCTTGCGTAAACACATCGCATTAAAGCGCGCACGCACTAATAGTAATTAACACCGCGGACGTGTTGCCGCATAAAGAATTTCACTTGCGCGCTCTTAAAACGAATTAACGAGCGAGTTAATTGGATGCCGAAAGAGATCCACCGATTTCCTAAGCCGCCGGGTAATTTACGACCGCGTCCCGAGAAACAAAAAAAAAAATACGCAACGACGGATTCTGCAGAAGCAACGAACTTCCAAACTTCATTGCCGCACCTCGTAGCTGTACATTTGAGTAATGAGTAAAGCGAGGATGAGATAGCATCTGGCGCACGTGATCCGATTTCATCGATTGATCGCATCGACCGAGAAACTCTGAGGCGGGGACTTTTTAATCCTCGCTTTGGCGGTGAGAGAGACCCAACAAATTCAAGCGCTAGCTGAATGGCTGACTTTGTAATTGTTGAAGAACCGTTGGTGGACGATGTTTTTTAAACGCTCGAAATTTCTATTTTCCTCAATATTTTGACCGCGTGGTGTTTGGGGCGAAAACAAATTGAATTCAAAATATTGATTTTCGTTGGAAACGCGGCGAAAAGAGCGTGGGTTTCGCCGGCAACATTTGCTATTTTGCTGCGACTGTACAAGGCGCTCAGCTACTACCTTTCTAACATTGGTCTGGAGTCTAGACGCCGATAGCCCGTGGCATGCTGTAGACGACCAACCGTCACAATACCTTTTAGGCAGAACGGAGTAACAGAGACTCTGGGATGCCCTAGGGGTTTTCTGTTAGATTCCGGGCTTCGAGGTTGGGTTTTACAGCGTGTAAAACACCCACGCATTCATTCGTGTTACCCTGAAGAGTGTTAAACCGCTACGGCACAAACAACCGCATGGTTGAACGGTTAGATGGACACTCGGGCCCCTTTTTTCAATCACAGGTTAACTCTCGGTTTATTTATATGGTAACAAGTACCAAGACAATTGTTTCCATGGCAACAAACTGAAGGCTAAAGTTAACTTAAAGTTAACTCGTGATTGAAAAATCGGCCCTTATTAATTTTGCATTCTTTCAAGTCGCGGTGCCTAATTGTTCAGATTAAAAACTTCCATCTCTCTTCGCTTAACTGCAGACCTTACCAAGGTTATCTGACTCAGGCGCAACTTTAACAAGGCTTGTTAAAATTTGAGTTTTAAAATTAATTTAGGACGGAGCGGGGAACGGAGACGTATTCGCACGGTTTCTACGGGTAATGCTAATCTTAAATTACTGTTTAGACTATAAACAAATACAAACTACGCACATCTTTTATACTGCCAATGTAGGTACGTGACGTCATGACCAAATTCCGCAAAACTTTAATCGAACCCGTACTTTGCTCGGTTGCTGAAAAGGTGATGTTAGGATTTTCCAATCGTCATTTCTATTAAATCGTGAATTAATTGATTGTGTTAAAACACTTGCAATGCCCGAGTTATTTGCGTATTTGCAACTTTGCGGGTTCACGTTACATGTTCATCGTTCATCGAGTCGTTGCACCAGCAAACCGCTTATCAACAAATGACTCGTATTGCATTGGAAAAAAATACATTTTAAATTAATTAAATACGATTTTCAAATATTCCGCAATCGTGACACAAATAAAAGTAAAATTTTGTGTAAGGTGTTACCACCGTTTTCTACTCACAGGGCCGGTTGCATCAAACACTTAAGCCGAGCTTAACTTTAAGTGCTGCTTAGAATGTGAGTTACCTAACCTTAAATACCACATTACAAGCAATACTAAATGTAAGCTTGGCTTAAGTGTTAAGTGACACAATTGATTTTGCCTTTATATTAAAACCGTCCACCTTTCTTCGCTTAACTGCAGACCTTACCAAGAGTATGTAACTCAGGCGCAACTTTAACAAGGCTTGTTAAAATTTAAGTTTTAAAATTAATTTAGGGCGGGGCGGGGAACGGAGACGTATTCGCACGGTTTCTACGGGTAATGCTAATCTTAAATTACTGTTTAGACTATAAACAAATACAAATTACGCACATCTTTTATACTGCCAATGTAGGTACGTGACGTCATGACCAAATTCCGCAAAACTTTAATCGAACCCGTACTTTGCTCGGTTGCTGAAAAGGTGATGTCAGGATTTTCCAATCGTCAATTCTACTAAATCGTGAATTAATTGACTGTGTTAAAACACTTACAATGCCCGAGTTATTTGCGTATTTGCAACTTTGCGGGTTCACGCTACAAGTTCATCGTTCATCGAGTCGTTGCACCGGCAAACCGCTTATCAGCAAATGACTCGCATTGCATTGGAAAAAAATACATTTTAAATTAATTAAATACGATTTTCAAATATTCCGTAATCGTGACACAAATAAAAGTAAAATTTTGTGTAGGGTGTCACCACCGTTTTCTACTCACAGGGCCGGTTGCATTAAACGCTTAAGCCGAGCTTAACTTTAAGTGCTGCTTAGAATGTGAGTTACCTAACCGTAAATACCACATTATAAGCAATACTAAATGTAGCTTGGCTTAAGTGTTATGTGACACAATTGATTTTTGAGAAATTTAACAATGATAATCTTAAATTATTGTTTGGACTATAACGTTTCCTGTCCAGGGAGAGTATCTTGAAATGAAATAGATTACGTTGTAATCCATGGTAATCTTGAATCGAAAACTAAATTAAAATTTTGTCGACCCGATTCGGACGTGCGCCTTTCTTGGTAGGCCCTGGCTGCGGTGCTGAAGAGAGACCGACAAATTCAAGCGCTGGATTATTATTGTTCAACTATTGTTTGACAGTTTTCTATCCGCTCGAAATTTCTATTTTCCCCCAATAATTTGACCTCGTGGAAACGCTCGGGGCGAAAACAACTTGAATTCAAAATGTTATTTTTCGTTGGAAATGCGGCGAGACGAGCGTGGGTTTCGCTGCTGACATTGCTGCGACCGCCTTCAAGGCGCTCAGCGCTTCGCTGAGTTTGTTGAGCTTGTTGAACGTAACTGGTTTTTGTTAATTGGCGATTGAAACTCGTGATATTTAAGCAACGTCGCGTCCGCGCCAGCGTCGCACTCAGGCAATGCATTTTAGATTAGGTATAGTAGAGGTGCTAATAGTTTTGTGCATTGGGTGCGTTCAATTAGCGCAACAGTTAGGGCAACAGAGTCAGCGATTCGTGAGCTTCTAATCCGACTTTGCTGCTGCTTGAAAACCTGAAACCTTCGCCCAAACTTTCTTTAAGCGACGCTTATCTTCACGATCATCTTAATAATCCAAAGCGAATCCATTCGAATTTTTTTGAATATTTAAACCGGTTGATGAATTGGCTAAAATGAAACAAGCCTGAATAAATACGAATCTGTTTTATTCCTCCCAGTTAGAGAAACGTGTCCAATTTAATTTAAAATCGTGCTAAGGTACGTCAAAATTCATTAAGAATTATTATTAATTTTTCTCTAATTCCAGAACGATAATTTATTCGATCCGGTGACAGGTGTGTATTTGTCAGGCGAGAGCAAAAGAAAAAAAAATCTCCATCACATCCGTGAACTTGTTCTTAAAACACGTAAATTAATTTTCGGAAAAAATTGTAAATTTACGAGTCGTAATTTGCAACAACGTAATTAATCGCGGCGGATTCGTTGCATACTGAATAAATAACTGCTAATGGTGAATCGGAATCGGCTATCAATATCGTGGCTTTATTAATACAGATGCTAATGTGGATTAATTATGGAGAGGCTCGTTTATTTATGTATTCATTGGCGGCGATGCCGGTATTTCGCGGAAGGGCGACGGCCTATCGGATCGGTTCGCTTTCGCAAAGTCACGCACCCACCTCAGATTCGCCTCCGCGAAGAAGCCGAAGTGAGCATAAACACAAACAAACAAAAGCAGGATGTTGTTATTCACGTACCGGCCGATTGTTCCGCGCTAGCTAATGAACACAACCGGTACAATAATTAACAAGGCAAAAGCGCATGTAGCGCCACTGTTTACTCCAATCGTTTTGCTCAATAGCAAAGGTGACATGTGCAGTATTTTGCATCTGAATCTCAAATGGCAAGAAGCACTTACCTCTTCGTTTTCATCTTTTTGCTCGTGTTCGCGAATTGTTGTGTTTCTTTGTTTATACACACACACATACACAGAGCAGGTGTTCCTTTGGAAATAATGCCACCATAATGTGTATATCTATGTATGTACGTACAAAACCAGTTTGGTCGATTTTCATTTTTCTAATGTTTTATTAATTAAAAGCAGCGGCCTTGAACGATCGCGTTCAATACTGCACACGTATTCCAAACGAAGATTGTTCTCGTTTTCTTGCGAGAGACTTCATTTATACTTACTATTAAAAGCGTTTTCGACGACTGACCGCTCTCATCCCATCAGAGAGTATCTCCATCTTCTTTTAACTTAACCCCCCGGGGATGGAGATATACTCTGAGAATGCTCTAGAGAATTTTAATCAAAAAGAAAAGTTTGTTCCTGACTGCTTCGAAACCATCGTGCACTGAACAAAGTTGTATGCTGTTACTAGTATGATACACCTGCATGCGAACCACACCCTTAAGAACATTCAGCGTAAGGGCTGGGAAAGGCTACGAAATCATCATTTAAGTTGAGCGTCCTCGATGGTTTTTGATGGTTTTTGCTTGTGGACCTGTGGAATACGCGACGGAATTTTCGAGTTATCTGCGAAATCTCTGTTTCTTTTTAGTGCCCATCCTACCACCCAAGCGTGGTAAAATCGCGCGCCCATATATGGGTCCGTGAAACGCATCGACACAACCATGACCTGCAACTCTGTTATTTATGTAACTACCCACCGACTTCGGTAATACCTTTTTGGTGCATTTAACAATATGCAGGCGTGCTTCGTGCCAATGGAAATTTGCATGTGAAATCCGCCACAAGGAATTCTTTATTAATTAAATACATGTAATCACCCCAGGCAACCAAAAAATGCTTTGCTCAATTCTTATAAATGTTTATAGTCGGCAAGGAAAAGCCAAAATATTTTCTCCATATTAATAGGCCACTTAAATGTCCAAAATGGGTGCAAGTAATAAAGTATATAAATGTATCCAAAAAGCAGCGTATAAAATAATGTCAACACTATGTATATTTTATGCTGCATAAAAGTTTCTGGAAGTATTACAGATCTATTGAATAAATACGTTATAAAGCAATGGGCAGGTTTATGGTAACTATTTTGCTGCCTAAGTACTGTGGACTTCTTTTATACATATTCTAAAAAAACTATTTCGCCGTATAACAGTTACCAATAGTGGAGTTCCATTTTGTTAAGGTCACAAAATACTTTCTTAAGTATACAACCTAATTTAGTCTTCAGTACAACGTGAAATACTGGAACTGTCGTTAATAACGATGCATATTTCAGACAAAGCATCGATACTTTCTATCAAATGATGCTTTTTTTAAATACTATCGATATCACACGATATTTGTCAGAAAAGTATCGATAACAATATCAATTAAATTACAAATATAATTGATTTAAGAAAGAAAAACGGAAAATCATTAAAAAATGTACTATACAATAATAATATTTATTCTCCAAAAGGTTTTAAATAAGTGTAGCAAGAAGTACCAGCTTTTCAGAGAAAGGTTATGGGGTAGCTGTGCAAGAATGTGCAATTCTAACACTCTGACCATCCCAATCGTAGTTTAGTATAGTTCTGACAGTGTATATGCGCAAAACTGGATAAATAAATTATTCACGACGTCGACTAAATGCTACGTGCACGTCATAAATTAATAAAGCCAAACTTTGCTGCGCTCATAACCAGGAAGAGAAGGGTTCAGACTAATACAGGGACGTAAACACTAAGACGGAAGACGGAAAAATTCTATTATTTACGGAATTTGAAACCGACAGGCAAATTTAATACAATTATAATTACAATGATGCACAAACAAATACAAAATGGTATTAAAAAGCGTATGCTAACAAGAAAAATAACCGAACAAAAAAATAGATTCACAAAAATTTTAAAGGAATACATAACGTGTTTAATACATAACAACAAAAGAATCGATTCTGTAACTGGGTTGCTGTCAAAAAAGTTGATAGGAGTAATACTCTTTTAAAGTTAACCTTAAGTTAACAGTTATAGAATCGATTCCTTAACTGACCCGTCGTGATCATACTTCGCATTTGTAACAACAAAAGTCTAACTTCCTATTCAAGAAAAGAAAAAAAAAAACGTAACAATAGTGTAACCACAGCTCGAATATTTTAAGAATTTTAATGAAAATTAAACAAACACCGAAATCTTACGAACGTAATTAATCAATCTAATCAGATCGATAAGAATGGAAAGCGATGCAAATGTTGAATAATAAAAAATTAAAACAACACAGAGGACAGCGTAACCTTGAACTTGAATCTTGAAAAGATGTCGGCAAACGTTTGTGTCACGCACGAAAAACGAAAGAATGTCAGAATGTTGACAACTTGCCACGTTTTGTACAAAATATTCAGCTTCAGCAATACGAAAAATACGTTATATTCCAAGTAAGTATTTCAAAAAATAAGTGAGTTTTCATGAAAAATTGAAGTTGTATTTTTAAAAATTCCAAAAAAAATATGTAAATATTGAATAAAGTATTAACGACAGACAGCGACAACCCTGTATCAACGAAAAGAGAATTGAATAGTATATCTACTAATCACAAGAGACATGAAGCATTCCATTGAAAAAAAAAAGAGTTACGTAAGCTTGAATATTTTCAAGTTTAATTTAAATTGTTTGTAAAACAGTCATTTGAAATGTGTTTGAAGTGAAAAAGCGTTTCAAGATGAGTCTTTTACAAACAACCAAAAGTCTCTAGCATCATTTGTTTGGAAGATATTTGCATTTGTTTGAAGTACTGCAACGGCAACAATGTTTTGAAAAGTTGAATAACGCGTAAACGGCTTACATTAGGCCCTATGTACGGTACATAAAGTCACATTAAAATTCGGAATCCGAAAATATAGGGTCTTACGTTTAAAATAACAAAGTTATATAACGCCCAGATTAAATGGAACACTCTGTATACACCAAACCAATTTTAAAATATAGCCTACATGAAATAATGAAACTTTTGTTTGAAACTATTTTTTGTAAAATGAGTAAAACAAGAGAGGGATGAAAAGAGCTGTCTTAGATGGAACACCCTATACAGGGTTACAACTAATTAAAGCGCCACCATGGAGATCTCGTAAACTGTAAGAGGTACAAAGATGGTAAAATTACAGAAAAGTTGCACTATCTTGAGGTCTAAAAAAATATATGCAAAGAAATCTTTACTATTTTCATTAGTTTTTGAAATATCTTTGAAATTTATTTTCGAAAACCTCGATTATCTTCTTGGCTGAGTAAAGCCTGTTAGCTATCAAATCGAAAAGAAACACCGTTTGAGGTATACGGAACTTGCCTACAAATAATCGGAAAAACACCTTTTGGAAAAAGTCGGTTTATATCCGGATAAGGCTTCGGAACTTGAACTACTCAAAATTCCGAGCTTTTCTTATACTCCGTATAACATTATAGGTTAGCATAAAATATTTCAATTAATTAATTAAAATTGACTTTCACGAAGCTACTCGAGCACGTTGGTTCAACTAATTGTTACTACTTCGGAAATGTAATTATTACTCGTAGAGAGCCACAAGTTTTAATGTTATCCTCAATGCAATTTGGTTCTTCATCCGAGGCCAACGCCATCGATTCACTAACTCGCGGCGACGCGATGTACTCATTTCTAATAATCACTGGATTTACAACTGAACGTCTAATAAATCGAAGGAATACTAATTCGTCGCCATAAATAATGAATACGTCAACTACAAGCTTCCCCCTTTTTTATACTATCCGTGGAGGATGTGACAAAGTGCATTTTTTAAAAATTCGGATCCAAAGATCGACGTATCAAATGAAATACGATCTTCTGTTTAGTTTGTTTAGTTAGCATTCCACAAGCACGATCATCCATCGACTCAGGTTTAATCGCCGCGGATTTTGTCTAGCAGGAATTGTGCCGAAGTCTGCTCAGCTCGCAGACCAAAGCTCTGTTTGATCAGCGGAACGTAACAGAAGAAATAATTATCTAATAATTATTACTTTGCACAGAAAACCTAGCACATGATTATATGATAATAATGATTACATAATAATAATAATCCGGCTACAGAGAAAAATGAATCATCGAGAGCTTCGAGAACACAGCGTTACGTCAATCGCCCACGCACACCGGAAAGCAGGTCGGTCAGCAAGTTCAGATATAAATATCGATAGACTTTCCGCTAGCATCAATTCATCGATATACTGATAGTGTGTGAACTCATGTCGTCCGTAATGGTGACATGTAAATGTGTTTCATACTGATAATAAAAGTACTTGATGTTTTTTTGTTTTAAAAGTAATTCTGGCTGCGCAACCCCTAATACGTTACTTCTTGGTAAAAACTAGATTACCAATAAGGCTATTGTTACGGTATGTATAATTAATAAAGGGAATTCCATGCTGACAATTGAAATCCAAGTCGCCTCAACTTGTAAGGCGAACTGTCAACTGTTTCTTTTCTTATGGACGCTACCTTAGACATTTACATAGCACGTGATGCAGAAATAATTTTTGAATACGACCATATGAAGATCTGTGCTTTTGTTTTAAAACAAAATATTAGGTTATTAAGAGTGTTTGTTAAAAAGTATTTTTTTTTTCATGTAAATACATGAATAAGTACCATAATTGAATAAGATTTATTAATTTCATAATAATTTTAGTTCTGAATCCGCCTACTAGTTATTTGTATTTTTTTTAATTTGATATTTTGTTTTAAAACAAAAGCATTATTATGTCGTATGGTCGTATTCAGATTTTGTTTTTATATCACGTGGTACGAATACTCAAGACAGCGTCCATAAGAATATGATATCTTGTTTTAAAACAAAAGCATGATTATGTTGTATAGTCGTATTCAGATTTTGTTTTTGTATCACGTGGTATGAATACTGAAGGTAGCGTCCAAAAGAAAAAAGACAGTTGACGGTCGTATTTGCGAAACTGTCAATCCTAACCTATTTCTTCGGACTGTATCAAATTTTTCATCGAATTTAACATAAAAATATCGAATTGCATGATTCTATTTAAAAAAAATAAGGAAGGAAGATATTCGAGATTCTCGAAGATTAGAATTTTCAGATTTTTGAATGTATTTCAGAAACAAATGAAGGTAGAGAAGGTTTTCTTCAATATTTTGATAGGCTCCAAAATGGCGCGCAACTTTTTTTGTAATTTAACCGTGTTTGTATCTCTTATAGTTTGCGAGATCCTCCCACGGCGGCGCTTTAATTAGATGTAACCCTGTATTCATAAAAATTTAAATATCTCTTAAGGTAGCAAGAAGTCGCAAAATCCGATGGTTGATCAGCTTGTATATCAAAGTGTATTAATCTAGCACATTATACAGCGCGATATTGCGAGAGAGTTTTACGAAGCTGTCAACAATAAATTAAAATTAATAATTTTTATTTTTCTGCTAAGTGATACTTTGTATTCAAGTTAGTTGCATTCAAACTAATAAAATGACTCATCAAAATTGCGTGTAAAGACTTGTCCCCCAATTTTTTTTTTTTAATTTTTATTGAAACAAAGCTCCGTCCCATCCACAATGATACCAAAACCTCAATGTAACGGGACGACAAATTAATCGTCGCGAACTCGCGTAAATTACAGCCGTCATTTTGCGCTGACAATCAAAGAAGAAGAAGAAGAAGAGATGAATTCTGTATTAAATTAATTTTAAGTCGAGGGAAGCTAACGACCGAACTCGAAACAGCTCCGCGTAGCCACTCATTCAGGTCTATTACGGCGAACGTTGGAAAATTTTCAAGATTGGATTTTGGTTATTGAAAAGAAATTTCAATAACTAATAATTTGACCAATTACGGTGCTCCTCTTGATATACATATATAGACGACCTTGGACATTTTCATGAACATATAGTTTTCATTTAGTGTTTTTTGTTGTCATTATACTTTTTGGTCTTGTGTGATTTCCATCTTCACGTGTGGTGTTTCTGTGCATTTGTGAGACTTGTGTACATATTTCTTTATTGTTGTTTATTACGGTGTGTGGTAAGGTACATTTTTAGTGTGAGCGTGATATGTATAGAACGGGAACTCGTACAGGAGACAGGTGGAAGGGAGCCGTTGAAGTTAGTTAGTTAGAGTTAGTTCGCGTTCTGCTTCATAATAGGAAGCACAATTAACATTTGGCAAGATATAGAGCCGAATATCCGCGTAATACTTCTTTCTTGAGACCATTTCTTTATTGTACTAGCATTATCTTTATTTAGAATAACAGTTTACTTTTATTTTCTATTAATATAGAATTACTTTTATTTTATTTGAGCGTTGCTTAAAATGAAACTGTAATTCTTAATAAAAACAATACATGCTGATATAATAAAAAAATAAACTCAAGAAACAAGTATTAATAAGCGAATAGTATATCCATAGCTCTATATCTTGCCAAATGTTTTTTTCACTTTCTGCTACGATGAATTGAAGACTGAGGATTCAAATCAAGGCAGAACGCGAAAGCACGTGTTCGCCAACTTCTACCGCTCCCTTCCACCTGCCACCTGTATGACTTTCCGTTCTTTAGTGATAATACACTGCTAAATAATAAAACATAAAAATGACTTTTAATTCTCAAAAAACAATTAAATTTACAATTTATTAATTAAAATACTTTTTTTAAATAAATACCTTTCGGCCTTTCAATAAATTCTAACGAATGCTTTTGTTTTAATTTTGTTCTTCGCTTCTTGCTCTACTCAGTTTTCTTGCGTCTTGCCTTCAATCAATTTTCTTTGTTTTTGTTTCATCTTTTCGATTGCCGTTTAATAAATGAATAATTTTATGTGTAGCGGTACATCGTTTACTCTCTTTTAAGTGGAGAAGAAAAATTTTGTTTCTCCAATTTTTAATTCCGTAGAAAAAAAAAACAAAAACAAAAGATTGAGTGAATTTGATGAAACTTTTTTTTTCAAGCCAGCAAAAGGACTAAAAGAGATTTAATTGCCAAAAAAACTAAACAAAACTCAAAGTTTCAAAACACCAAAAAAATATTAGGTTCGAGTGGGATTAAAGTAAATCGAATTCAACTAAACCCAAACAAAAATTTTAAGACTTTATACAATTGAAACTTAAAAAGTTGGTACTTAAAAACATCAAAACTCACAAAATACTTAAAAATAAAAACATTAAAATTAATTTCAACCGTAGTCCAACCTAACTCAAGATGAATCCAACTCAACTTAACGCTATCCCAATAAAGTTATAACAAAACAAAAAACAAAAAACTTATTAATCAATTATTACAATTAATCAGCTTGTATATCATAGTGTATTAATCTAGCACATTATACAGCGCGATATTGCGAGAGAGTTTTACGAAGCCGTCAACAATAAATTAAAATTAGTAATTTTTATTTTTCTGCTAAATGGTACTTTGTATTCAAGTTAGTTGCATTCAAACTAATAAAATGACTCATCAAAATTGCATGTAAAGACTTGTCCCCCAAATGCTTTTTTATTGAAACTTAGCTCCGTCCCATCCACAATGATACCAAAACCTCAATGTAACGGGACGAAGCGAATTATTCGTCGCGAACTCGCGTAAATTACAGCTGTTAGTTTGCGCTGACATTCAAAGAAGAAGAAGAAGAGATGTATTTCGTATTAAATTAATTTTAAGTCGGGGGAAGCTAACAATCGAACTCGAAACAGCTCCGCGTAGCCACTCATTCAGGTCTATTACGGCGAACATTGGAAAATTTTCAAGAGATTGGATCTTGGTTATTAAGAGATTTCAATAACTAATAATTTGTTCAATTACGGTACTCCTCTTGGTTTGGTAAATATAAGCAACCTTGGAAATTTTCAGACACACATTGGAAATTACATTGTTTGAAGTTGTTGCACGTCATGCATACCAACCTTCATGTACATTCAGTTTTCCTTTTTTAGTTGTTTGTTTTTGGTCACTATATTTGACTTTTTTGATCGTGTGATTAGCATTTTCACAGTATTTAGCTGTAAGGAACAATAAATGTGTACGTTCACATTAGGCTTGTTTTGGTTCTTAGCCTTAGAACCATCCTAGAACTGTCGGGAGTCTGCGTACAACGAAAAAGGCTTCGATTTTCTTGTTATACGCATGCTCTAGACGGTTCTAGAACTGTTCGTATGACAACCAAAACAAATCAATTGTTAATACGAATTGTAAATACGGTTTTGACTATTAGAACACGACATCCTGTATACATTATAAAATAATTCATGATTAAATAATGATTATACCTATTTATTTAATCATAATAAAACTTTGTACTTTTTCGAATATACACACACACACACATACAGACCGTCAGTAGTCATTTATAAAATCGTATTTATTTATAATGAGAGACATTAATTACGATGATAACATGCAGCTGCTAATCGCCCGGTATAATGCATCCCATCCACCGCGGCGAATGATTGCAAATCGAATTATTCCCCTGCTCATATGCATACGCTGAATAACTCTAATCCATTCGGTCATAACAATTATGTTTTACGAGGTATTTTTCAGGAAGTTATTTTATAATCGCGGTTTAAGTGAAGCCATTAGCGAGAGGTAAAGAAGTAAGAAAAAAAGAAACCCGGCATCTTATAGGATAGGATCTTTTATGTCATTCTAATTATGTTTTGATTGTATTTATTCTGCAAAGCACTAACATTAAGCTTAATTAGGAAAATAAATGTGATAGATACACCTCAAAGGTATACTAGATGGATAGATGGTAGGGTAGGATGAGAATGAGAATGAGAATGGGAATGGGAATGTCATTGCCTGCGAGTCGTCACATTGGCATTCCATTTCCCCCCTTATTACGAGAACTTCCAGTCACAGTCAAAATGTTTCCTCGTAAAATTTAATTTATTTACGAAACGTCATTAGTCATTGGTCATTACTCATTATTAGCAGCGTTAAAGTTACACACCACGTTCGTTTTCAAGGTGCTTGAACTAATGTGTAGGTTTGTTCTGAAAACGCTTTAGCACGTGCATGGTTCAGTGACAGAGAGTGCAAAAACGTGTGGCCTTGTGAATAAACGAAATTAATAAACATAAGCCCTGTCTGTTTATCTGCTTGATAAATCACGCTTCGGCCGCTACTTGAATTTCAAATAATGCAACGCCAATTAATTGTATGCACGCGCACACTTATTATATGTATGTACATTATTAAAAATGGATTTTATATTAATCCGTAATCTCCCTTTTTTTTGATTATTTTCCAGGCGACGCAAGAAGTATAATGTAACCCCCCCTCAGCATCACGACGCAAGCGGTAGTAAAAATGTTTCAAAACGCGACCGTCTCTTCGCGAAGCAGCTCGAGCCGAAGCGGCGGAAACAGTTGCGGGCGAAACTCCTCGATGCCCTCCCTGAGGATGCGCAGCCCCCTGTCGCCGAAGACCTCCTTCAACCCCCTGTTCAGGCACTCCGACGCCCTCACCAGTTTCGACGCGTCGCACTTCATCTTCCAAGAGCAGAAGCGGGACCGGCGGCAGCACCGGAAGCACCCCATCCTGCGCAGGTACAACTCGCACGATTCGCACACGAACTTCAACGAAATACGAATCGAATCGACCGATAACACGCCCGAATCGACCAAGAGCCGCTCGGATACCCGGACCACCCCGGAAACGAGTCCGGAGAACACGGGCGACAGGACCAGGCACCAGGAGTTCGAAGCCAGGGACTTCCTCGAACGCTATTCTCTACCGCGGGTCGTCCGAGTGGAAGATGGGGAACCCCTGCTGCTGTACAGGTGCTTCGATAGTTTTATGAAGGTGCAAGCGAAGGGATTCGTTGGGAAAAAGGGAAAGGAGAAGACGGATAGTAACACCTTACATTTTCCTGAAGGATATTCTGGTAAGTCAATTATTTTTTCTTCAATCATTCTGACCCAGTTAAAAAGAAAATAAAAAGCTTAATTTTTTTATGGTCCTTCGAAGGCCAACCATCAAGTGGTGTCTCCTTCTTGACTGAATTTATTTATATTGTCTATTCTTATTTTTTATTGATTGTTTGTCGCGCCGCTTCCTTTGGAAAAGGATACGGAAAAATTTTCTCGAGCTTCCTCCATGTCCTTCATTTTTTCTTTTATTTTCTTGCTCCGTCTCTACATTTTACTGTTCTGCTTTCGTCTACTAAAATGTTTTATCCTCCTTTATTCTGGTAAGTCAATTACTTTCTTTTTAATTATCCTGTCCTACTTAAAATTAAAATAAAGCTTAATTTTTTACGGTCCTTCGAAGGCCAACTATCAAGTGGTGTTTCCATCTTGATTGAATTTGTTTATGTTGTCTATTCTTATTTTTCATTAATTGTTTGTCGCGCTGCTTCCTTTGGAAAAGGATACCGAATAATCTTCTCCAGCTTCCTCCATGTCCTTCATTTTTTCTTTTGTTTTTCTTGCTCCGTCTCTCTCTACACTTTACTGTTTTGCTTTCGTCTAAAATGTTTTATCCTCCTTTATTCTGGTAAGTCGATTGTTTTTTTTTAATTATCCTGACGTACTTAAAAATGAAATAAAAAGCTCAATTTTTTTTATGGTCCTTCGAAGGCCAACCATGAAGTGGTGTCTCCTTCTTGATTGAATTTGTTTATATTGTCTATTCTTATTTTTCATTAATTGTTTGTCGCGCTGTTTCCTTTGGAAAAGGATACGGAATAATCTTCTCCAGCTTCCTGCATGTCCTTCATTTTTTCTTTTATTTTCTTGCTCCGTCTCTACATTTTACTGTTCTGCTTTCGTCTACTAAAATGTTTTATCCTCCTTTATTCTGGTAAGTCAATTACTTTCTTTTCAATTATCCTGTCCTACTTAAAATTAAAATAAAGCTTAATTTTCTATGGTCCTTCGAAGGCCAACCATCAAGTGGTGTTTCCTTCTTGATTGAATTTGTTTATGTTGTCTATTCTTATTTTTCATTGATTGTTTGTCGCGCCGCTTCCTTTGGAAAAGGATACGGAATAATCTTCTCGAGCTTCCTCCATGTCCTTCATTTTTTCTTTTGTTTTTCCTGCTCCGTCTCTCTCTACATTTTACTGTTTTGCTTTCGTCTAAAACGTTTTATCCTTCTTTATTCTGGTAAGTCGATTGTTTTTTTTTTTAATTATCCTGACTTACTTAAAAATGAAATAAAAAGCTCAATTTTTTTTATGGTCCTTCGAAGGCCAACCATGAAGTGGTGTCTGCTTCTTGATTGAATTTGTTTATATTGTCTATTCTTATTTTTCATTAATTGTTTGTCGCGCTGTTTCCTTTGGAAAAGGATACGGAATAATCTTCTCGAGCTTCCTCCATGTCCTTCATTTTTTCTTTTATTTTCTTGCTCCGTCTCTACATTTTACTGTTCTGCTTTCGTCTACTAAAATGTTTTATCCTCCTTTATTCTGGTAAGTCAATTACTTTCTTTTTAATTATCCTGTCCTACTTAAAATTAAAATAAAGCTTAATTTTTTACGGTCCTTCGAAGGCCAACTATCAAGTGGTGTTTCCATCTTGATTGAATTTGTTTATGTTGTCTATTCTTATTTTTCATTAATTGTTTGTCGCGCTGCTTCCTTTGGAAAAGGATACCGAATAATCTTCTCCAGCTTCCTCCATGTCCTTCATTTTTTCTTTTGTTTTTCCTGCTCCGTCTCTCTCTACATTTTACTGTTTTGCTTTCGTCTAAAATGTTTATCCTTCTTTATTCTGGTAAGTCGATTGTTTTTTTTTTAATTATCCTGACGTACTTAAAAATGAAATAAAAGGCTCAATTTTTTTATGGTCCTTCGAAGGCCAACCATCAAGTGGTGTATCCTTCTTGATTGAATTTGTTTATATTGTCTATTCTTATTTTTCATTAATTGTTTGTCGCGCTGTTTCCTTTGGAAAAGGATACGGAATAATCTTCTCGAGCTTCCTCCATGTCCTTCATTTTTTCTTTTATTTTCTTGCTCCATCTCTACATTTTACTGTTCTGCTCTTTCGTCTAAACTATAATGTTTTATCCTCCTTTATTCTTCCTCCTGAATCTACGACCTCGCCCAATCAAAAAAAAAAAAAAAGGTTGCCTCAAAAACCTTTGTGCGTCCTGAAAAATTAATTTGGCGTGGACATGTAAATTAATACACCAGGATTATCTACCAGTTTAATTAAAAATTAAAATGAGGTGATGGTGGAAAAGAGTCGGAAAGAAAAGTGCGAAAGACCGGGGAGGTAAAAAAATGAAATATGTGAAAAAGATAAAAATAATTCAAAAGAAAGAAAGGAAGACAGCAAATACTTTTAAAAATGCAGAAGAAAGAAGAAAGATGAAAGCGAGAAAAGATCGAGCGAAAGAGAATTTGCGATCCAAAAGCAAAGACGGTGTAATTGTTCTGAAAATAATTCTTAAAGGGCTAGAGGTTTAAAAGAGATACAAAAAAATCATCTTCTTCAAAAACACGAAATTCTAGAAATTCTTTCGTGTGTATTCGAATTGGTTACCTCTTTCCTAAAGTTAAACAAGTTATTAGCTTCAATCTTTTGCAGTTTTTTCGAATTTCCTTGACATTTTTATTTCGACTTTTGATCATTTTTTACTCTTTCATCTTTCTTTCTCAAATTCCTTCCCAGGGTTGGATTCACTTGGGTTTAGTTTAGTTGGATTGGCTTGACCTTGAAGCGTTTTTAATGTTTCACATCTTAAGTTAGGTTCATTCATTGGCTTTAGTTCAGTGAGGTTAGTTTCGCTTAGCCTCAGTTTAGTTGGGTTGGATTTTCGCTTAATTTCAGTTAACCTTGAAATACTTTTTTAATTTTTAAAATATTTGTATTTAAATTTTCTATTATTTTAATTTGTTATTTTTTTATTTCGAATTTTTAAGATTTCTTGTCGCAATCTCCTGCAATTTAAATTTCGATTTTTTTTATCTCTTGCACAATTCTTTTTTTACATTGGCTTCACATATGTAGGTTCAGTTCAGTCGGTTTGGATTGACCTTGAGGTTTTCTTTTTCTCTTAACTTTAAAATACCGTGCTTAAATTTTTAATGATTTTTATTTCCCTTATTTTTAAAAATATTTAATTTCTACAACTAATATAAATAGATCTAAAAACTTGTTGCGTACGTGCCTTATGGTTTAAGTAATCTAAGTTTATTTTACAATTCAAGTTCTGCTTCGTTTTAGAAAACGCAAATCAAAATTTGTTTGGAGGAGGAATGAGTTTATATCATAGAGGAGAAGGCACGAGGAATTATTTTTTTATACTGAAATTTCCCCCCTTTTCTTTCCCTTTCACCGCCTATGAGTTCAATTTGCAGCTTTGCCTTCGCCTTGAATTCTTTTTTTTTCTTTTCTAAAAAAAATATTAGACCTGCTGTTTTTTTCTTTAGTTCCTCTTTCTCTCATTGTCGATGATTCCACTTTAAATATCGCCCTCTTTGATTCTATTTTTCTTTTCCAAAAATGCTTGAGCTGCTGTTCTTTCCTTTAGTTCCTCTTCCTCTTTTGGCAACCATTTTTTCCCTTTTCTTTCCATTACCGTGTGTGGTTCCACATTAAACATTTGTATTTTGGTCTTCTTAGATCTTTTTTTCTTTTCCAAAAGTACTGAAGCAGCTATTTGTTGCTTTAGCCCCTCTTTTTCTCCCTTTTCTTTCCGTCATTATCTATAATTTCTTTGTCTTCCTTGAATTGTTTTTCTTTTCCAAAATGAATACTTGCTCTACTATTCTTTCTTTGTTTAGTTCCTCTGTACCTTCATGTCGTTCATTTTTTCTTTTGTTTTTCTGCTCCATCTCTACATTTTGCTTTTCTGCTTTCATTTAAAACGTTTTATCCTCATTTATTCTTGCGTCAATCATTTTTCCCCTTTTCTTTCCGTCACGGTCTATGACTCCAAATTTGTTGCTTTGCCTTCTTTGAATCTTTTTTTGTTTTTCTTTTTTAAAAATATTGAAGCTGCTGTACTTTCCTTTAGTTCCTCTTTTGTCAATCATTTTCTCCCTTTTCTTTCTCTCATCGTCGATGATTGCACTTTAAATATCGCCCTCTTTGATTCAATTTTTCTTTTCCAAAAATGCTGAAGTTGCTGCTCTTTCCTTTAGTTCCTCTTCCTCTTTTGGCAACTATTTGTTCCCTTTCCTTTCCATCATCGTGTATGGTTCCACATTAAAAAATTTGTATTTTGGCCTTCTTTGATCTTCTTTGATCTTTCTAAAAATACTGAAGCTACTTTTTTTCCAAAAAAATTTGTGCAAATCGTTTTTGATTGCAATGTCAGGTCAAAAAGCGATAGTAAGATGTCGCTATTTTATCTCTTCACTACTTTTTTCCTTTAGCCTCTCTTTTTCTTTTCTTTCCTTCATCATCTTCGACTTCACATTAAAAATTTGCATCTCTGCATCTTGAATTGTTTTTTTTTTCAAGAGGTGCTATTTCACTTTCCTTTAGTTCCTCTTTCCCTTCATGTCATTCATTTTTTCTTTTGTTTCTCTGCTCCGTCTCTACATTTCGCATTCCTGCTTTCATTTAATATGTCTTATTCTCCTTTATTCTTCCTGAATGTGCATCTATCATTTTCCCCCTTTTCTTTCCGTTATCGTCTATGACTCCAAATTTGCTGCTTTGCCTTCTTTGAACGTGTTTTCTTTTTCTTTTCTAAACATATTGGAGCTACTATTCTTTTCTTTAGCTCCTCTTCCTGTCTGGCGACCGTTTTTCCCCTTTTCTTTCCATCCCCTTCTATGGTTCCACATTAAATTTATTTATTTTGGTCTTCTTTGATTTTTTTTCTTTTCCAAAAATACTTTTTCCTTTAGCCTTTCTTTTTCTCCCTTTTCTTCTTTTCATCTTTGTCTGCCTTGAATTGTTTTTTTTTTCTTTTCTACAAGGTGCATTTCTGCGAGGTCAGTGAACAGGCCAATAACTGGAGTTCTGTGACGTCACTCCATTGACTGGCTGCGTGTTACTGGCCTCGTGGAAACGCGCCTTTAGTTCCTCTTCTCCATTTCCTCCAATCTTCAATTTGACTGACTTTCAGGCTTATCCACCATCGTGGTGAAAACGCGTGTTTTCTTTCCTTGATCCCTCCCTCATCTCATCAACCGTGGCTTCGTCATGTCGTTATTAAATTTCAAATAAATGATGGGGGTTCGTTCCAGCAGCACCCTCTGACTAGTTCCAAACCAAACCAAAAAACAATTTTGACCCTCCGATCAGGTTTGTTCCAGCAGCACTCTCTGACTAGTTCAAAACCAAACCAAAAACTGATTTCGCCCCCCCGATCAGGTTTGTTCCAGCAGCACTCATTTTTCCACCCCGGTCAGGTGCGTACGAGTTTGGCGACGATTTCGAACTACCAGTCAGAATTGATGGAACGAACCTTATCATCATTATAGTTGTTCTGGGAGGCAGGCGAGCTCATGGTACGCAATCATTTCACATTCCCCCTATCATTTTAATAATGATTATGATGATGGAGACGAAGAAGTTAAACTGATTCGCTTTAAAGTGGTCTCTAACATGGCACACACACTTCATTTGCATACCAGAAGGAGCCTTCTCCCTAAATTTGGGGTCTAGGACAATTCGCCATCGCCGATTTGTCGTCGCCAATTCACCGTCGCCGATTCGTCGTAGGTACAATTCACCGCCGGAAAACTCGCCGTCGGTAAATTCGCCGTCAGCGATTAAAGTTTTAAGTCCAGGTACTTATCCAAATAATAGTATACCGATAATTATATGTAAATAAAATAAAGAAGTTAACGTAATTAATGGAAAATAAAATAATTTGTTATTAATTAAATGTGATACATAGATAAAGAAACAGATAAAAAAATTTGGTCTTCCAGGAAGTATTTCTTATTCTTCAGGGGGTTCGTAAAATCCCTCCAATTCTTCTTTTTTATATTTTCAAATTCTGCTCAAAATCATAATCATTGATTTTCATATCAATCAAAATCACTACACATCAAAAGTCGACTGCTTTCAAAATATTGATTCATGAAAGCTCGTCATTTAAAATTGTAAATTGAAAAAGGGGTTCCATTAAAAAAAAAAAAATTGAATTATGATTATGTGTACGTACAGCACCAATTCGTTCGTAATTTTGGGTCTTACGGTGGTCGCACTGTATTTAGGAATTTATTTTAACTTGAAATGGAAAAACAATAGTAAAGTCCATTTTAATTTACTTGAAACGTACTGAAATTATAGTTATTTTCTTCAATTCGTAGGTATAACTTGGATGTTTTCTAAAATGGTCAGAAAGTGTTTTAAAGCTTATCAAGCCAAATAAAGCAGTAACATGGGACGGCGAATCGGGCGGACGGTAAATTGGATCGACGACGAATTGGTTCTACGACGAATTGGCGACGGTGAATCGGCGACGGCGAGTTGACCGACGGCGAGTTGGCGACGGCGAATCGTCCCATCCCCCCTAAATTTGTTGGTGCTTAGGCCGAGAGACTATTTTTTTCTCTTTTGCGAAACGTGCAAAATAGTTTTAATCTCCCTGCGAGATCTCCGACGATGAAACAACAACGAGCAAGAGAGATGATGTCGTAACGACCGACGTGTACGAGCGAACACCTCGGTGCGTTGTTACGTAATGCGGCGATTATTGCAATTTTCAACAACGAAATGTGAGAATGAGCGAATTTCACATGGTGTTTGCATAAGAGGAGCGTAATACTTTTGTTTTTTTTTTCCTGTGTGTGTGTGTGTTTTTTCCATCAAGAAAAGACCTTGCCTTATTAAGAATTGTGACGCAAAATTAACTGCTGCGTATTAGTAATGCAAATGGTGGAATACTGGGAACGTCGCGCGAACAATGCACGAGGAAGAAGTCGTCACAATAGGTTTCCTTGTGTACACGAAGAACTCCAAACCACCTAATTCTCACACTTTTCTTTCGATGAAGGACCTTCGCAGTATCTTACGGATACGACTTGCATAAGCAGTCGCTCTGTTATGGTAACAATTAAAATTGAGGAGTTTCAGATCCATCCACTCTCGCCTGGTTTGCCACACAGATTTGTGATGATGGGATGTGAAGTAGGCCATTTTTTATTTATGTGTTAACCACCATCAAGTATGCGATGGGGAAAAACGACAAGTTTTGCAAAAAATGCCTGACAGATGGGGGTTGTGAAATTTCTGCAAAACTTCATCAATCAATTTAAAAAAAATCGATTTAAGATGGCATCTTGACTGTACTTGATGTATATCCAAAGAAGGAAATTATTTTCCAAAGAAGACCGTTTCGTTTAAGACCTGCTGCCAATGTCAAAAAGACGTTCGCCTTGCACAGTTCTGCCAAGAGCTCCCATAAAATTTGCAAGGTATTAAAGATGAGCGTTGCTCGTTTTTATTTATCCCACAACGAGAGAGGTTGGGTTGGTTGTGAATGTGAATAATAAACAAGAACGCCCGAAGTGATAAACTTAATACATGCTTAATTTTATGCGAGCCGCTTCGAAATGAAATTTCTATGTATATCCAGGCGAGCTTAGTCGGAATCGTCGGGATTTTTACAAGAACGAAAGTATAACCTAGAGTCGCCGAACGAACGAAGAAGTCGAGGAACAATCGCCGGAGGTGCCAGACTCTGAATTGAGTAAAATTCTGCGTTATAAATAGACGCAAATATCGTTAAGATCTATCTAATCTATCTAAGTTCTGCGAATGGGCTTGTTTTTTTTTCTCCTTCTTCTTCTTCTGCTCGGGCAAAATTATTAGGTATGTAAAAAGAAGTGTGAAAATATTTTCAGCAGGTATATCATCATCATAAAGCCCAAGACGAGATTCTAATTAAGATAGGCGGGCATGGAAAAGTATTATTATTGGAACATCTCTAGTCCTCATCGTCGGCGAGCGATTGTTTTAATTAACAATTTTTAATTATGGCCGTACTGATTGTAAAAACAAACACGGTCTATAAATTAAGCGATTAATTACGCAAATGAGGCCGAATTCATTATAAAATAGCAATAACGTCTGAGCGAAAGAAAGTAATTTAGTTAATCGAGCGTATCTCATTTTCGTTTTCGTAATTTCATTCCATTCGTCGTATACGCACATTATAATAGCATGATGCACGCAGTTTCTCATCTAAATCACATCATAAACTGCGTCTTGATAAAACGCACGCTCGGGCCTCGAGCCTCATGCCCAACATCCAACATGTCATCGAACAACTCGTCGAGCATCGCAGCACGGAGTTCGTTTCGTGTTCTATTTAGGTTGTTACTACCCGCATTCCGCTTCTATGTAGGTTTATCGTCGCAATTTATTTATGTTACAGCACATTCCGCCAATTCCGCTCGGGCCTCGAGCCGCATGCCCAACATCCAACATGTCACCGAACAACTCGTCGAGCATCGCAGCACGGAGTTCGTTTGGTGTTCTATTTAGGTTGTTACTACCCGCATTCCGCTTCTATGTAGGTTTATCGTCGCAGTTTATTTATGTTAGAGCACATTCCGCCAATTCCGCTCGGGCCTCGAGCCGCATGCCCAACATCCAACATGTCACCGAACAACTCGTCGAGCATCGCAGCACGGAGTTCGTTTCGTGTTCTATTTAGGTTGTTACTACCCGCATTCCGCTTCTATGTAGGTTTATCGTCGCAATTTATTTATGTTAGAGCAAATTCCGCCAATTCCGCTCAGGCCTCCAGCCTCATGCCCAACATCCAACATGTCACCGAACAACTCGTCGAGCATCGCAGCACGGAGTTCGTTTCGTGTTCTATTTAAGTTGTTACTACCCGCATTCCGCTTCTATGTAGGTTTATCGTCGCAATTTATTTATGTTAGAGCACATTCCGCCAATTCCGCTCGGGCCTCGAGCCTCATGCCCAACATCCAACATGTCACCGAACAACTCGTCGAGCATCGCAGCACGGAGTTCGTTTCTTGTTCTATTTAGGTTGTTACTACCCGCATTCCGCTTCAATGTAGGTTTATCGTCGCAGTTTATTTATGTTAGAGCACATTCCGCCAATTCTGCTCGGACCTCGAGCCTCATGCCCAACATCCAACATGTCATCGAACAACTCGTCGAGCATCGCAGCACGGAGTTCGTTTCGTGTTCTATTTAGGTTGTTACTACCCGCATTCCGCTTCTATGTAGGTTTATCGTCGCAATTTATTTATGTTAGAGCAAATTCCGCCAATTCCGCTCGGACCTCGAGCCTCATGCCCAACATCCAACATGTCACCGAACAACTCGTCGAGCATCGCAGCACGGAGTTCGTTTCGTGTTCTATTTAGGTTGTTACTACCCGCATTCCGCTTCTATGTAGGTTTATCGTCGCAGTTTATTTATGTTAGAGCACATTCCGCCAATCCATGCGTATCACTTTGCTTGTGTGTGATAGGAAATGTACGAGGAGTTACGTAAATGGGAGGATAATTTGAAAAAAGGATAACGCTCGGCGGCAGCTTGCTTTATAGCCGATGTAGGTTATCGTCGGTTGTAAATTTTCAGTATTATCACTCGCCGAATGAAAATTGTTTGTCGCATTGCGGTTTCGAATAACAGAAAAAAAAAACACGAATCGCAGCGAACATAAATTTCAAAACCGGGTGATAAGCAAATGCGAAGTAATTTGTCGCCGTCGTCGTCGTCGTGAAGAAAGTTGGAATGTCGGGTGTTAAAACTACCGAGAAATCTACTCTGGAATTATTTATACCGAAACAAATTTATTGACCAAGAGAAATTTAAACAAAATATTCTTGCTATTTGCATTTTATTGAATTGTTGTCTTGGACACCCTCACCTTTTTAAAACTTTGTACTTCACTTGGTGCCTACCGGCAATTAGTTTTGTGTAATTCCCTTTTTTTGCCCACGACCCCTCTCCGAAACCCTTGAGCTTGCCGCCGGTATCACGTCGTGTCCACCTATGACGACAACAACTACCCTGTTGTATGTACATACACAATACTAACGCGCTTTATAGATTTGTTTTCTTCGACACCTTCGCCTTCTTAAAACTGAAGTTAGTTTATGGTTGGATGTAGTAAATAACGCTGGTATTTGTACTTCACTTGGTGCCTACCGGCAATTAGTTTTATGTAATTCCCTTTTTTTGTCCACGACCCCCTCTCCGAAATCCTTAAGCTTGTCGTTGATATGACGTCGTGTCCACCTGTGACGGCAACAATTCATCATCAGGCAAGAACTACCCTGTTATATGTACACAATACCAACGCGTTTTATTGAATTGTTGTCTTGGACACCTTCGCCTTCTTAAAACTTTAAGTTAGTTTATGGTTGGATGTTTTACTACATCCAACCATAAACTGCTGGTATTTGTACTTCAGTCGGTGACTACCGGCACAAATTAGTTTTGTGAAATTTCCTTTTTTTGTCCACGACCCCCTCTCCGAAACCCTTGAGCTTACCGCTGGTATCACGTCGTGTCCACCTATGACGACAACAATTCATAATCAGGCGAGAACTACCCCTGTTATATGTACACAATACCAACGCGCTTTATTGAATTGTTGTCTTGGACACCTTCGCTTTCTTAAAACTGATGTTAGTTTATGGTTGGATGTAGTAAATAATGCTGGTATTTGAATTTCGGTTGGTGCCTACCGGCACAAATTAGTTTTGTGAAATTTCCTTTTTTTGTCCACGACCCTCTCTCCGAAAACCTTGAGCTTGCGGCTGGTATCACGTTGTGTCCACCTATGACGACAACAATTCAGCAACAGACAAGAACCATCCTGTCATACGTACACAATGCTAACGCGCTTTATTGAATTGTTGTCTTGGACACCCTCACCTTTTTAAAACTGGTTGGATGTACTAGATAACGCTGGTATTTGTACTTCACTTGGTGCCTACCGGCAATTAGTTTTGTGTAATTCCCTTTTTATGTCCACGACCCCCTCACCGAAATCCTTGAGCTTGCCGCTGATATCACGTCGTGTCCACCTGTGACGGCAACAATTCATCATCAGGCGAAAACTACTCCTGTTACATGTACACAATACCGACGCGCTTTATTGAATTGTTGTCTTGGACCCTTCGCCTTCTTAAAACTGAAGTTAGTTTATGGTTGGATGTAGTAAATACCGCTGGTATTTGTACTTCAGTCGGTGCCTACCGGCACAAATTAGTTTTGTGAAATTCCCTTTTTTCGTCCACGACCCCCTCTCCGAAACCCTTGAGCTTGCCGCTGGTATCACGTCGTGTCCACCTACGACGACAACAATTCATCATCAGGCGAGAACTACCCCTGTTATATGTACACAATACCAACGCGCTTTATTGAATTGTTGTCTTGGACACCTTCGCTTTCTTAAAACTGATGTTAGTTTATGGTTGGATGTAGTAAATAACGCAGGTATTTGAACTTCAGTTGGTGCCTACCGGCACAAATTAGTTTTGTGAAATTCCATTTTTTTTTGTCCACGATCCCCTCTCCGAAACCCTTGAGCTAGCCGCTGCACTGGATAACGCTGGTATTTGTACTTCAGTCGGTGCTTACCGGCAATTGGTTTTGAGTAATTCCCTTTTTTTGCCCACGACCCCCTCTTCGAAACCCTTGAGCTTGCAGCTGCAATCACACTTTTTCCATTGCAGTTCTGGATTTTCATTTTATATGTGTTTTGTTGGTTGTGAACGATTTTTCTTTTTGCAAACGTTACTTCCTTAATATTTTCTTTTGTTTATCTCAAACGTTGTTTCCTCATATTTGATTTTCCGTTGTTCTCTATTCTTTCTTTTACGCCCTGCTCACTTCGAAAGGGGCTACGGCCGGCTTTGGCTTTATTAACGAGCGACGTGCTTGGAGTCGGCGGAGTCGTCTTACGACATCCCAGATTGATGTGTTTTTCGTGTGGGGGCTGCGGCCCCATGGCGAACGAGACATCCCATTTCGGACCTCGGAAAGATTCCGGCAATTATCCGGTTCCGGCTGAAGATGTCTTGGTACATGCAGAGTTTTTCGTGTAGGGGCTGCCGCCATTAAATTCTCAAAAAAAAAAGATATTTGAAATAATTTCAGCGAGGAAATTCTGTTAATCGATGGCATTTTATTTATTTATTTTTTTATTTTGTCATTTTTGCTTTTGCTTTTTTGTCGTCTTTGTTTCTCTTCTTTTTTGTTACATTCCTTCCTATTTTTTTTTTCAGAATTCTGTTTCCATTTTGTTTTTGTTTTTTTTTCTTTTTTTAATTGCACAGTTCTTTTGAAATGCAATCTTCTTGCTCCGTTAATCGGAAACGCGTTTTGTTCATTTAATTTCTTTTTATTTCCATCATCAATGTCAATTCTGCTTCGCAGGTAAATTACTTCGGGTAGGAATGTTTTTTTGGTTTTTTTTTGTCGATGACTGCTTTTGTGTATTTCTTTTTAAATAAAGTCGTTTTTTTTCTATTAATTGGTCAGCTTTTGTTCCTTAAATGTATGTGTTAATCGATTGGCCTAAGTTACATTTTCCCCCCTTAAAATAACTGTTTCATTTGTTCCTCTTTATTTTTTTTTGTTGATTGTCTTTTGTTGCGTTTTTTCTTTTTCAATGTCAGTTTCGTCTCCTTTCTTTTAATTTGTATTTCTCGCAGTAAGAATCATTGTCTGCTGTTTTTGTTTGTAATTTCTCTGTCATTGTACATTTCTTTATGCGTGTCTTATTTGTCTTTTTTATTCTGTTAATTTTTTTGCCTTTTCTTAAATTTATGCAACTTTTTACATCTGTGCCAATTTTCTTTTCTTCTTGTTTTCTTTCTGTTAATCTTTTTGCCTTTTCTTAAATTTTTTTCAACTTTTTTCATCTGTGACAGTTTTGTTTTCTCTTGTTTTTGTCGGAATTTTTCTTTTTCTTCTTTCATTAGAGATGGGATTATCTTTTTTTTTGTTTTCTTGTTTCAATTTCTCAATCCGTGACATGTGACGGTGTTTTGTATATTTATAAACATGTATTTTTTTTCTAATTAGTCTTTTCGCTTCTTTTCTCTTCAATTATTTCTTGAATAGTTGTTTGGCGTTCGTTTTAAATCCGTTTCACTTGTTCAGTTAATCCTTTTTGTTCCTTTCGATTTTTTTTTGTCATTATCGGGTCTCTTGTTTGTATTCTTCGCGGGCGTAACTCTTTTGTTATTGCCTTTTGTTTTTCCTTTCACGGTTTTATTTAACATGTTCCGTTAATTGCCACTAATTTTTCATATTTCTCACAATTTTCTCTTTTGTTTAAGTAATTGAATGTCGTTTAATAACAATAATAATAATAAGAAATCTTTTATCGTTTTTGTTATTATGTATTATTTTTTTCACTTTCAATTTTTGTACTCATTAAGTTCGTCCGTCTTTAGTTGTTTTTTTTTTTTTTAATTTAATTTATCCCCCGTTATTGTTTTTATTTAGTATTTGTTTTAAGTTTCTCTATCATTCATTCGTCTTTCGTCTTTTTTTTTTCGCCCGAATACAATTCATAATTTTAGAAGCGATGTCCTATTTTTATAGTTTCTTTTTTTTTCGTTTTTAAATCCCTAATTTTTATTGTTACTAGTATTGTTTTATTTCTGACAAATTGTTCTGTTTACGAGGCCCGTCTGACACACAACTGCAAAAGGTACACCGCCAATAGGTACACTGACGAACAAAAATCATGTCCAACGATAATTTCTGTAATGATGATGCTTAATTATTTTTTTTTATGTTCAATGTAGAGTGATGACAATGAGGCTCTAGCAGTACTAACATGCCCTCGTTAAGCAAGCAACTTTTTTCACTCGTCAAAATTTAGCTTTCCAGTGATACCATCAAAGCTGCAGCTTATTCTGAAACTTTTTTTAATGAAGTTAATTTTTATTCTCAGATACTTAAAAGTATTTTATTTGAATTTGTCTTGGTCACCTTGACTATGAATTTTTTTTTCTCCTGAAGCTGTAGGTATTCGGTCTGCTGTGTATCGCCGGTCGCCGCCCATTTTGATACACCCGGTATAATATTAAAATGACTTTTAGAGATCATAATGGTGCTTCTTGGATACTTTTAGCTTAGCCAAGCAACCGGCGACGCCAAAAAATTCCGCTAGGCCTCCCTTCAATCTGCGGCTGTGTTGACGCTGACCTTTGCGTCGACCGTCAGTTGCCGCTGTTTCTATTCCAGTCGAACGGCCGTTTAGCCTTTTAACAAAGAACGAGAAAAGAACGCCCGCCGCTCGCGATTATATTTTTTAGCATTAATTTCCACGTACTGCATCGCAAATTTGATTTGTGTTTGTATTGTCAATTTTTTTTTTATCACAACGAAATATTTGGTTTATTGTAAACGGCTGGGACGTGTTTCATCGTCGTTTTGAAATTAATTTTGCAACGCCGCCTCGCCGTTACTCCCCGAATCTCCGAAAATTTACTTCTTTTCATCGTTTATTGATTGAAATTTAGCTCCGCCCCGATCACCCACGTCCACAATGATACCAAAACCTCAATGTAACGGGACGACGAATTAATCGTCGCGAACTCGCGAAAATTGCAGCCGTTATTTTGCAGCACTCACAATCAGAGAAGAAGAAGAAGAAGAGATGAATTCTGTATTAAATTAATTTTATGTCGTGGGAAGCCGTTGAACTTAACGACCGAACTCGAAACACCTCCTCGTAGCCACTCATTCAGGTCTATTACGGTGAACGTTGGAAAATTTTCAAGATTTTTTTTCCAGAATAATTTCTTCCTTGACTTTTTTTTCTTTATTTTTTTTTTCTCTTTTATCTTCATTTTTTTTTCTTTCTCTTAAGTTAAAGGTACGCCAGGGAGAACAGTGTGCTCCTTTCGAGCTCACTGATGGCGTACCTTTTGGTTTGACTGTACTATTGGCATTCTTTGTAGGATTTTAATTTAATTTAATTCACCTTTTGTTTTTTACATTATTATTGTGACCAATTGTTAACCTTAACAGTCAGATCAATAAACGTATTGTTATTATTATTATTATTATTATTATTATTGGATCTTGGTTATTGGAAAGAAGTTTCAATAACTAATAATTCGTCCAATCTTGATATACAAATATATAAACGACCTTGAACATTTTCATGAACATATAGTTTTCATTTAGTGTTTTTTTTTCTGTCATTATACTTTTTGGTCTTGTGTGATTTGCATCTTCACGTGTGGTATTTCTGCGCATTTGTGAGATTTGTGTACATATTTCTTTATTGTTGTTTATTTCGGTGTATGGTAAGGTACATTTTTAGTGTGAGCGTGATATGTATAGAACGGGAACTCGTACAGGAGACAGGTGGAAGGGAGGCGTTGGGGTTAGCGATCACGCGCTTTCGCGTTCTGCTTCGTAATAGGAAACACAATTAACATTTGGCAAGATATGGAACCGAATATTCGCCTAATACTTCTTTCTTGAGATCATTTTTTTATTATACTAGCATTGTTTTTATTTAGAATCACAGTTTAATTTTATTTTCTATTAATGCAGAATTACTTTTTTTTATTTGAACGTTGTAACGTTATTTAAAATGAAACTGTAATTCTTAATAAAAACAATACATGCTGATATAATAAAAAAATAAACTCAAGAAACAAGTATTAATAAGCGAATAGTATATCCGTAGCTCTATATCTTTTGCCAAATGTTTGTTTCGCTTCCTGCTACGATGAATTGAAGACTGAGGATTCAAATCAAGGCAGAACGCGAAAGCACGTGTTCGCCAACTTCTACCGCTCCCTTCCACCTGCCACCTGTATGACTTTCCGTTCTTTAGTGATAATACACTGCTAACTAATAAAACGTAAAAATGACTTTTACATCTTAAAAAACAATTAAATTTACAATTTGAAAGGCATTGTTATTAATTAAAATACTTTTTTTAAATAAATACCTCTCGACCTTTCAATAAATTCTAACGAATGACACATGACATTGTTGTGAGATAGGCAACTTACCTTGCTTCTAAAGACAAGAGGGTGGGAATATACAATGTATTTTCCCGCCCTCTTGCCTTTAGAAGCAAGGTAAGTTACCTACCTCATAATACCAACAGGCGAGGTGTAGGCCGCAATGCGCGTTTCTGCGATAATATAAAACACGTCGCTATATTTACAGTAGACATAGGACATTCAGTATAAAATTGCCTATGGTTTGCTTTAATATGGTGTATGTATAAATGTTTTAATTTTGTTCTTCGCGTCTTGCGTTGCTCAGTTTTCATGCGTCTTGCCTTCAATCATCTTTCTTTGCTTTTGTTTCTTTTTTTCGACTGTAATAACTTTAATAAACTTTAATAATTTTCTGTAGAGCGGAATTGCCGTTTAATAAATGAATAATTTTGTGTGGAGCGGTACATCGTTTACTCTCTTTTAAATGGAGAAGAAAAATTTTGTTTCTCCAATTTTTAATTCCGTAGAAAAGAAAACAAAAACAAAAGAAATTAAATGAATTTGATGAAACTTTTTTTTCAACCCAGCAAAAGGATTAAAGAAAATTTGATTGCCAAAAAATTAAACGAAACTCAAAGCTTCAAAACACCAAAAAAATATTAGGTTCGAACAGGATTAAAGTAAATCGAATTCAATTCAACCCAATCAAAAATTTACTTAAAGACTTTAAAGACTTGAAACTTGAAACTTAAAAGGTTGGTACTCAAAAACATCAAAACTCACAAAATGCTTAAAAAAAACATTAAAATTCATTTCAACCGTAGTCCACCCTAACTCAAGATGAATCCAACTCAACTTAACGCTATCCCAATAAAATTATTACAAAACAAAAAAAAAGTTACTTATAACTCAATTTTTAGAAATAATTTTCAACAGAAACTATAATTAAGTAAAATTAAATTAACAAGTATTTAAAAAAAATCTCATGGCTTCCAAACAGCAAAAGGTTTAAACTCGATTAGAAAGTTAATCGAACTCAACTCAATTCGATTCAACGCAAGCAAAGAATTGAAGCTGAAACAGTGAAAACTAAAGAATTAAAGATGAAAACCCCAATACTCAAAAAAATAGACTTAAAAAAATCAATTAAATTAGAACAAAAAGATGCTCAAAACAAAAGTTAATCAGGGATAATTCTGAAACAAAGAGGACAGGCTCGATTTTGAAATTACTAAAAATTCAAAAAGCATCAAAACAGCGAAAAATTTAAACCCATTTGGAATTAAGTTCGATCGAATTCAACTCAATTTTACTCCACTCAACCTAAGCAAGAAGTTTATTAAACTCGATTAGAAAGTTAATCGGACTCAACTCGATTCAGCGCAAGCAAAGAATTGAAGCTGAAAAAGTGAAAACTAAAGAATTAAAGATGAAAATCCCAATACTCAAAAAATAAATTAAAAAAAATCAATTAAATTAAAACAAAAAAGTGCTCAAAACAAAAGTTAATCGGGGATAATTCTGAAAAAAGGACAGACTCAATTTTAAAATTACTAAAAATTCAAAAAGCTTCAAAACAGCGAAAAATTTAATCCCATTCGGAATTAAGGTCGATCGAACTCAACTCAATTTTACTCCACTCAACCTAAGCAATAAATAATGAGACTCTATTTTATTATTATTATTATTATTATTATTATTATTATTATTATTATTATTATTATTATTATTATTATTATTATTATTATTATTATTATTATGTAGGTAGTCGCCCAACAGGATAATCCCAATTACAGGACGAAAAAAAAGAAGAATAGATATAGAACGATTGGAACTAAACCTAAACCTTTTATAAAGTTGAAACTGAAAGTCAAAAGCAAAAAAATTAAAACTGAGAGCTCCAAAACTCAAAAATCGAAACGATTGAAATTCAGTTAAACTAACTCGAGGTTAAAAAATTAAACGTGAAAGAATTAAAACCTCAAAACTCAACAATCAAGCAAACAAACAAACGCAGAAGCTTTTCCATTGGTTGTTACCGTAGCAACAGACCTTTAAATTTAACGTACTCGATACCGAATAGCCCCCATTTACCCCTATGCTGTATCATTTACGTTAAACATAACTCAATTTTACTCCACTCAATCTAAGCAAAAAATAATGAGACTCAAATTTTGTTAAGTTGAAACTGAAAGTCAAAAGCAAAAAATTAAAACTGAGAGCTCCGAAGCTCAAAAATCAAAACGATTGAAATTCAATTAAACTAACTCGAGGTTAAAGAATTAAAGGCGAAAAAGCGAAAACCTTAAAACTTAACAAACAAACAAACAAACAAACGCAGAAGCTTTTTGATTGGTTGTTACCATAGCAACAGACCTTTAAATTTAACGTACTCGATACAGAATAGCCCTATGCTGTATCATTTACGTTAAACCTAACGTGACGTTATCGACTGAGTTCACCTTCAAATTCCTATGTGCCATCGTCGATAACAGCACTTTATGTTTAACGTAAATGATACAGCATAGGGCTATTCTGTATCGAGTACGTTAAATTTAAAGGTCTGTTGCTATGGTAACAACCAATCAAAAAGCTTCTGCGTTTGTTTGTTTCTTGAGTGTTGAAGGTTTCATTTTTTTACGTTTAATTCTTTAACCTGAGTTTAATTGAATTTCAATTATTTCGATTTCTGAGTTTTGGAGCTCTCAACATAGGGGTGAATTACCCCTATGTTGTATCATTTACGTTAAACATAACTGAAGTTGTTTGTTCTTGTCCGATGAAAATAGTAAGTACAAAGTTTTTTTAATCTCAAACCGGACGGAAAGGTGAAGGGAACACATTCAACGTTTCGCTATAGATTTATAGCTTCGTCAGGAGTGACGTTGAGTGTGTTCCCTTCATTTCTCCGTCCGGTTTGAGATTAAAAAAACTTTGTACTTGTTAAACATAACGTGACGTTATCGACTGAGTTCACGTTCAAATTCCTATGTGGCATCATCGATACATAGCACGTTATGTTTAACGTAAATGATGCAGCATAGGTGTGACTGTCCGTTTTAAACGTGCCACGTTTAAATTGGTATTAAAAATTCGATTGGGTGTCGTCGTGTGGGCGTAACGAATTAGATGAGGCATTTTTTTTTGGCGTGTGAAGTTTAACGACTCCTCTCATCAACCCCGTTATTTACAGGATGGTTCTCGCTTTTGAACGAAAAGGGAGAAAAATGCGCCGTGTCGTACACCTCGATGCTGCAGCTAGTTAGAGAACAAGTCTGCTCTTTTATTAGCCTCCAACCTTTTACCGCATACGCCGGTCATAACCCTGACCCCACAGGTAAGTTTATTACATGCACACTTTAATGCCGTTTGCGTTAATAAATAAAAGTACATAATCTTAAGTATTATTCAACTTATGCGCGCCTTGATAATAATAAACGCGACTGGCCGCCATCAAAGGAACAAGCCAGGGGCGGGGGACGAGGGAGCTTTCGAGCTTTTAAACGCGCAGACACTAAAAACAAATTTGTTTTTTTTTTCTCTTTTTGTTTTTTCTTTGAGTAAACCAAATCGTTTTACGACTTTTACTTATTCATATCATTCGCAAAAAGCAAATTTAGAAATGCTCGTCCGCTCTCGTCTTGAAACCTTCTTGAACCTTGAAAAGTCAACTCTTCTCATCGGGAGAAAAAGAAAAAGAAGAAGAAAAGTTAAACGAATGCGCTTCGGTGGTGGTGTAAGAGAGTAAAAAAACGAGCGGCCTTGTTCGCGTAAAACTCTTCCAGCGCAGCGTAATGAAACAGATTGGCTGCGGCTTGCGGGAAACGCTTAATTGCAATTTCGCATTCTTCAAGTTTCAGAACCGCCGGGAAAGGTGCAATATCTAAAAACGCAGGTCAGGAGCGGCCAGCTTTTTCAGCTGAGGGCCGTCTTCCAGCATCGAGACCGACTGGACGCGGCAGTTGGCCGCCACTCAACTAAATCTTCTTCTTCTTCCTCCACTCAACTCTCTCGGACCGCAAGGGACAAGGACCTCGCAAATCGATACGCTCAACTCATTAGTCAGTCTAATCAGGTAAGTTTAATAATTTTGCTTCGTATCATTTATGTACATCAGGGATTCCCAACCCTCATTACAAGAAAAGAAAATTTTTATGAAACACCACCCCATTCCAAAGTTAGTATATGATGAAATGAAATAAGAGCCAAATGCTTGGTCGCACTGGTGGGGGGTGTCCGTGCGGTCTTTCGTGACGTTAGACTAGACTGTGGCGATTTTGATTGGTCGCGATCCACGGCGCACGCACAGTCGGTACCGTTACCATAACAACGCAACTATTTACGATGATTTTAAATGGAACTTCAGTTTGGACGAGTGGCGTAGACCTGAGACCCATACAAAAAATGTCGAATCCGTCCAATATTGCATGAGGCGACCCCACCCCATTCCAAAGTTGTCTTACACCCTTGAATTTACATGCATAAAGCCGAATGTCTCGTCGCACTGGTGGGGGGGTGTCCGTGCGGTCTCTCGTGACGTCAGACTAGACTGTGGCGATTTTGATCGGTCGCGATCCACGGCGCACGCACAGTCGCTACCGTTACCATAACAACGCAACTATTTAAAATGATTTTAAATGGAGCTTCAGCCTGGACGAGTGACGTAGACCTGAGACCCACACAAAAAATGTCGAATCCGTCCAATATTGCATGAGGCGACCCCACCCCATTCCAAAGTTGTCTTACACCCTTGAATTTACATGCATAAAGCCGAATGTCTCGTCGCACTGGTGGGGGGGTGTCCGTGCGGTCTTTCGTGACGTTAGACTAGACTGTGGCGATTTTGATTGGTCGCGATCCACGGCGCACGCACAGTCGGTACCGTTACCATAACAACGCAACTATTTACGATGATTTTAAATGGAACTTCAGTTTGGACGAGTGGCGTAGACCTGAGACCCATACAAAAAATGTCGAATCCGTCCAATATTGCATGAGGCGACCCCACCCCATCCCAAAGTTGTCTTACACCCTTGAATTTACATGCATAAAGCCGAATGTCTCGTCGCACTGGTGGGGGGGTGTCCGTGCGGTCTCTCGTGACGTCAGACTAGACTGTGGCGATTTTGATCGGTCGCGATCCACGGCGCACGCACAGTCGCTACCGTTACCATAACAACGCAACTATTTAAAATGATTTTAAATGGAGCTTCAGCCTGGACGAGTGACGTAGACCTGAGACTCATACGAAAAACGTCGAGTCCGTCCAATATTGTATGAGGCAACTTCCCATATACTAACTTTGACCCCATCCCACTTGAGGCTTTATGATTATACAGGTGCCCCTGAGCTTCGTAAAACTTCCAAATTTTTTTTACAATTCCAGGATATCGACTCGAATCATCTTTTCTTTTATGTAACAGGAGCTGCGCACACACTTTAAAAATATTTTCGTTTTTATACACGGTGTCCAAGCATTATAAATGTATCAAATTTATTAATTTTTTTTTCTTAATTGAAATACTGCATTTTTGAATTCTACCGTAAATTCATTTGAGTCATTCTCGCGTATCGGTCATTCTTCTTGATGTGAGTCAATTTTTTCTTTGTGCAAGGTTCCACCATTCAAGAATTCGTAACTTCTGAACTACTAAAGACAACGCAATCAATTTTTTTTTTCAGTCAATGCCAAGAGTGTGGCGAATCTTTCGGCGTATTGCCGAGTCGTGAAGGGATGTTCCAAGGCTTACTTTTAAGTATGAATACAACGACTCTAAATAATACATAATTCAACTTGCTCCGATTTCAAAATTATTATTATATACGTTTGTTTCAAATTATGCCAAAAAAATGTTCCCTTAATTTGATGCATCACCACTGAAACATCCTGTATAAAGAAAAACGAGTCGATACTTGGAATAGCGAGAAACTTATTGAACTTTTACGGAGCTCTGGAACACCCTGTATGTATACAAAATTGTCAACAAGTCAACTAAGGCAATCTGGGCAGGGTTTTTTTAGAACTTAGTTTTCTTTCAACTCACATATACAGGGTGTGGTGTGATCACTCTGCAGGTATGCGAGTTAAAACCAGAATCTTTCAAATTGGGCAAATAATCGAAGTTACTTGTACAAACAGGTTTTGCAATCGCAAATATTAATTCGACACGTGAAAGAATAAAGTCCTTTATAATAAGCGGTCGTTTTGAAAGATTCGCGGCGGAAAAAGCAGTTGACCAGTCAAGGAAACTAGATCCCTTTATGGAAAGAGTAAATAACTTGACTGGTCAACTGTTTTTTCCGCCGCGAATCTGACCAAACTGACACATCATGTCTATACTCCGGACTCTGTACAAGAGTGGAGGCCCTTCAGTTAGAGTCTGGCAGAAACAGTCAACTTTCTGCTTTCTGCAAAAAAAAAGTCCCCCGTCAGTGTTAGATTGACAACACAACACTTTCTAACCTTGCTTGGTCTTTCAAACAGGGCCCCCGTAACCCTGTGTGCATGGCACGCGAACGCCAAGTTCAAGGGGCTGCAATTAGCCTCTTGACAACTGAACATGTTTTTTTTTGGGGAAGGAATTTGAAAAAAAATTCAAAAAAGTGAAGGAAAATGTTTAGAAAAAGTGAAGGAAAATGTTTGGAAAGCTTTAAAAAAATGTTTAAAATTTTTTAATTTCTTTCTTTTCTTCCATTTCATGTTTCTTTTAATTTTTCCTTAATAATTTTGATAATTGACTGTTTTCGCACGCCCCAACTCATCTGTCAGAGAGCGGCAAAATATGGAGTGGCACGCGAACGGGTTTTGGTCTCGGGGGGGGGGGGTCTGCTTTCAAAGTCAAATTTCAGCAAAAAAAAAAGTCCCGTCAGTGTCAAAACTGACAATATTACTTAACCTTCCTTGCTTACTTTCAATGTCAAATTCAAGTGTTGGCGCCAAACTGCACTTCCATTCTATCTTATGATTGGGCGAAGTACATTTTGCTGAAATGTGGCGGAACCAATTAAAAATGCAGACTCTTAATAGAGGGTCCCTGTACTACCGGGTGATCAATGGAAATCATAATTACAGGGGGCTGTGATTGGTTCCATTTTATGCTGTATGGTTGGCTATAATGGGAAATAAATCATGAGTTGACATTTGTCATATTTGAGGTTATGCTCTTGCTTTTGTTATTATATTTTGTGCAGATGCTAGTTTAAATCCCTTTTTTTTAGAATATCAGTGGGGGCGGGGGGAGGTTTCACAAGACAAATCCGTTTATTACCAATCATTAAAAAAAATGTCACAATTCTGACACTTGAAAGTTTTAATTTCCAAACTGTAAGTCCGTGTTGCTAACTTTTTGGAACATACATCACGGCCAGCTCCAATTATAAATTCCGTTGATCGCGTGGTGTTATGGAGTTATTCAAAGCGCCATCTGTTCTCCGAGAGTGTAATTGAAAACTCGAATTTCCTACGACGCGCAACGTTTTCAACAAAATCCCTGCCTTTTAGATTTACAATGATTTATTCAGTTTCAAAATAAAAGTAAGGCGTGGCGTGAATCTTTCGGAACGCCATCTATCGACCAAAAGAGACAACGATTTTAATCGAATTTCTAGTAATAGCGCAGCGCTTCGTCTTCCCGCTGGATGGCCTTCTCAGCAAGCCTCTGCCTTCTCTAACTCCGCAATGATTTCGTAACTAAACGAACTAAAGGAGACTTTAAAATAAAAGTCACAATCTGATGTAAAAGTAACTACGTTTTCGCATATCTTTGGACATATGACTGTGACTGACTTATTTTAAAGTCTCCTTCTGTTCGATTATGATGAAATCGAGCCTTAAAATTTCGAAATAAAAGTTTAAAATAAAAGTTTAAACAACTAAAATCAAGGGGTGTGATTGGATTTACTTAGAACGCCATCTCTCGACCAAAAATTTATTCTGATTTCAAATAGTACGACATTCATTCTAATTTCAAATAGAACGAACAATTATATCAAAATTAAATCTCATTAAGTCAGCTTCTTTTGCCTTGCATGTAATCTGGCAATGACTTTCTGGATTTCAAAACGAAATCGATATTCTAAAATCACGTTGCGACGGGATTGGATAGAGAGCGCCATCTTTTGACAAAAAATGGAAGCTCGTTCTTATTTTAAATATGTAGCAGGACGTCGACGACCTCACAAATGAAATAATATCTTGCTCTGCCTTTCCAATTACTTTAAAGAAACTGAAAGCTAAAATTAGACACGTTTTAAATTTAGAACGCCATCTCTTCGCTTGTTTAAAAACCAAAGTTGCGACGGGAATCAATCAAAGCGCCATATTTGGCAAAAAAAACTAAAGACTATGTCGAATAATTGAAAATAGATCTTATTTAACAGATTCACAGTCAAGGGCCTCTAGTTGACTCTTCTTAGGTTCATCGACCCCCCTGCAGGTCCATCGATACCCTTTGAATTTTTTTCCATCCTAGGAGGCCAATATCGACCCCATCGGGAACCTTCGATTTACATCGAAACCCACTCGTCACAAGTAAATAAATGATCGTATGCCCCACCTATTTTTTTTTCAAAAAGAAGTTATTTTTGGGAAACTTCACGAAAAAACAATTGTCCACGACGTTTTCTAACGAACGACTTCATCAAAACTAAATCTCAAAAGAGAGGGCAAGTTTTCCTGCCTTGGTGACTTGCTGAATTTCAAAACGAAATTGACATTCTAAAATGACGTTGCGGCGAGATACGGTAGAGAGCGCCATCTCTTGGTAAAAAACAGAAAGCTCGTTCTAATTTCAAGTATGTATTGCAGGACATATTGACGTATTGACGTTGACGACCTCACCGACTACTTTTGACTCTGTCTTTGCAATTATTTTGAAGAGTCTGAAAGTGAAAATTGTTGTCTGAAAGCGAAAGCTGAGATAGGAATCATTGAAAGCGCCATCTTTTGGCGAAAGAACTAAAGACACTGTAAAAAAAGTCAATTGGAATAATAGAAAGTAGATCTTATTAATAGATTAACAGTCGAAGACCTCTAACTGACTTTTAAAAGGTTTATCGACCCCCAGGGGACTCCTAAAGGTCCATCGACACCCTTTGAAGTTTTTCTCATCGACTCCTAGAGGGCCAAGATCGACCCCATCGAGAACCTCTGATCTACATCGGAACCTACTACGTTATAAGTAAATAAATGATCGTAAGACCCTCGTAACTATTTTTTCTTTTTGAAAAAGATTATTTTTGGGAAGCTTCGCGAAAGAATAATTTTCCACGACGTCTTTTAGATCTTCATCCAAAAGAAACCGCCTTCCTTGCAAGTATGCCGTATTTTGAAGAATCTGAAAGTTTAAATTGTTGTCTGTAAACGAAAGTTGCGACAGGAATCATTGAAAACGCCATCTTTTGGCCAAAAAACTAAAGAAAAATAAATTGGAATAATAGAGAATAGATCTTATTAATAGATTCACAGTCGAAGACCTCTACCTGACTTTTATAAGGTTTATCGACCCCCAGGGGACCGCTAAAGGTCCATCGACACCCTTTGAAGTTTTTTTTCATCGACTCCTAGAGGGCCAAGATCGACCCCATCGAGAACCTCTGATCTACATCGGAACCTACTACGTTATAAGTAAATAAATGATCGTAAGACCCTCGTAACTTTTTTTTCTCTTTTTGAAAAAGGTTACTTTTGGGAAGCTTCGCGAAAGAATAATTGTCCACGACGTCTTTTAGATCTTCATCCAAAAGAAACCGCCCTCCTTGCAAGTATGCCGTATTTTGAAGAACCTGAAAGTTTAAATTGTTGTCTGAAAACGAAAATTGCGACAGGAATCATTGAAAACGCCATCTTTTGACCAAAAAACTGAAGACACTGTAAAAAAGTCAATTGGCATAATAGAAAATAGATCTTATTAATAGATTCACAATCAAAGACTTCTAACTGACTTTTATAAGGTTTATCGACGCCCAGGGGACCCCGCAAAGTCCATCGACACCCTTTGAAGTTTTTTTCATCGACTCCTAGGGGGCCAAGATCGACCCCATTGGGAACCTCTGTTTAACATCATTACCTTATAAGTAAATAGATCATCGTATGCCCCTCGTATTTTTTTTTCTTTTTAAAAAAGGTTATTTTTGGGGAGCTTCGCGAAAGAATAATTGTCCATGACGTCTTTTAGATCTTCATCCAAAGGAAACCGCCCTCCTTGCTAGTACGCCGTATGCCGTACGCTCCTCGAATTTTTTTTCTTTTTTCTTTTTGAAAAAAGTTATTTTTGGGAAGCTCCACGAAAGAATTATCCAATCGTCTTTTAAATCTTGATCCAGAGGAAATCGACCTTCTTGCAGGTGGTTCTTTGTAAGTTCTTTGCAAGTGGTTCTCTTTAAGTTGTTGAGGGAGGTTAGGGTCAGATGGTGCCAGATCTGAACTGTATACAGGATGGTTCAGTTCAATGAAGCCCACTTGAACAAAATTGAAAATTGAACGTTTGCAAACGACTACTCTGGACATTCCACATTCTTGGCCAATTCTCTTTGCCCATTTGATTTTTCTTGTTTAAACTCGTGTTATAGGCGAAGGTGATCACACCCTCATCCCAAGAGTTCAAGGCTACGAGTGTATCATGGGTGTTAGCTGCTTTTCTGCACGAGTATCAGTGAAGTTTTTTTTCTTTAACAATGTTTTCATGATTTCCACTGAAACTCTAGGATCCTAGTGATGGCGAAACCTTGTAGCTACATCACTGATGCCTCGTTTCTGCAAACGACGAACGGCCTTGCTTGTAACGTTGTGCGCTTACAAGTCGGGATCGAAGCAATCCGACAAAACAAAAGAGAAAATCGCCAGCAAATGTTTCGATTTCGAAACGACGCGTAGTTCCCCCGCTGGTGTTCAACCAGCGAACAAAATCAGTCTAATGCATTTTATCTGTTGGATTGCGTTTGGTTTTAATTGCTTCGAAATCGTAACACGCAGATACTTATGCTTCTTGCTCGCTTGCAAGATTGAAAACCGCGGCTGCGAAATGGTCATTAATCTACCTGTACGTACAAGAAGAGTTCTGGTCTGATAACTCAAGGTATTTCACGTATAAACCGTACAGAAAACGCATCGTCATTAAGATGATGTCTGGCTATGTTTAGCTGTAATTACGGCTACAGTTATGCGTGTGGATTTATTTATACATGCCTCACTTATCATCATCACCTTCATGATTCTCGTGTTACTAGTTGTACACGGTCATTTTTTTATTATACTATCACTTAGAGAACTGAAACCATGAATTTTCGGTCACCCTCTAGTAGATTTTAATTTAAGGGGTGGTGGACTGTACCGGTTGTTGAATCAAACTGGAAACAAGCAATGCAAGTAATAGAAATTCAAGATTGATGATTCCTGCCTATGTTCTCACTTTGCCTCAACGACCTGTGTGTTGTATTTAAATTTATTAAAAAAAGAAAAACGTTCAGCAAGATATTTTTCTTTTACGTTGAGGAAAAGCAAGAAAAAGAAAAAGGATCTATCTAAATTGAATTAACATAAATCGAGATTGCTCTCGAGGATATTTCGTTTTCTATTTAATTAAGCTGCGCGCTACTTCCTACTCGAATGTCGTAAACATAGTTAAAGCTGGGCAATTGAACATTCTAATTACCGCAAGTTAATTGCCAGAGGCCGCCACGTACGCCTTGGATATTTAGTCGAAATGAAACGTTTTCAATTAACACGTGCAGGGAAAATCGGCGGGCTCTGCGAGCGATGCAATCAAAGAAATCGTTACCGGAGAACACTTATTCCGTTTTAATTCTGTTCGCAGGAATTTTATGTGCCTTTAACGACCAAAGGTGAATTTTATGAAATCCACAGCTCCATGAAGGCGCGCCTCTGTTTCCAAGGGTTATTGGACAAGACGGGACCCCTCGCCTTGGACAAAGATTGTCTGTACAAAATAACCCATCTCTTGAGACGAGTGGCGCTACCTGTCAAAGTCAAATTACTGGCGGGACCATTACCACCAGGATTACCCAAGGATTTCACAGGTACGTTCTCTCAAATTCCGGAAGGGGGGAAGAAGGGAGCGATTAACATATTTAAGCGAGGCCCAAATTATACGAAAGCGTGACAGCTAAATTCCAACGAGCATGCCCGACTGTACAGCTCATTTTTATCGTTTTCCAAAATTATAAATAATAACACGTCTTCGTTTAAAATGTTGACGCAGACTTGCACTTAACGTTACTTCTTCTTTTTGCCGTCTCGCCCAAAGCTTGTAAAAAGCACTCCGAAACTCATCGTTTTTGCCAAAAGCTCACGTAAGAAATAATAACTTTTTTGGTTGCCATTAAAAGAAAAAAAATATTTACACAAATGAAAGGAAAGAATATTGTTAGTGACATAAATTCAATTAAGGAGAAAGGCACTAATAGGAGGACACAAAAATGCTGTCACCTCCGGGAATCGAACCCGAGACACATCGATCGATCGACATGTAATTGATGTGTCCCGGGTTCGATTCCCGGAGGTGACAGCATTTTTCTGTCCTCCTGTTAGTGCCTTCTCTCCTCAATTGCTTGTAAAAAGCACACCGAAACTCATCATTTTTGCCAAAAGCTCATGTAAGAAATAATAACTGTTTTATTGCCATTAAGAGAAAAAAATTAGTTACACAAATGAAAGGAATGGATATTGTAAGCGACATAAATTCAATTAAGGAGAAAGGCACTAACAGGAGGACAGAAAAATGCTGTCACCTCCGGGAATCGAACCCGAGACACATCGATCGATCGACATGTAATTGATGTGTCCCGGGTTCGATTCCCGGAGGTGACAGCATTTTTCTGTCCTCCTGTTGGTGCCTTCTCTCCTCAATTACTTGTAAAAAGCACACCGAAACTCATCATTTTCGCCAAAAGCTCACGTAAGAAATAATAATTGTTTTATTGCCATTAAAAGAAAAAAAAATTATTTACACAAATGAAAGGAACGGATATTGTTAGCGACATCAATTCAATTAAGGAGAAAGGCACTAACAGGAGGACAGAAAAATGCTGTCACCTCCGGGAATCGAACCCGGAACACATCGATCGATCGACATGTAATCGACGTGTCCCGGGTTCGATTCCCGGATGTGACAGAATTTTTCTGTCCTCTTGTTAATGCCTTCTCTCCTCAATTGCTTGTAAAAAGCACACCGAAACTCATCATTTTTGCCAAAAGCTCATGTAAGAAATAATAACTGTTTTATTGCCATTAAGAGAAAAAAATTAGTTACACAAATGAAAGGAATGGATATTGTAAGCGACATAAATTCAATTAAGGAGAAAGGCACTAACAGGAGGACAGAAAAATGCTGTCACCTCCGGGAATCGAACACGAGACACATCGATCGATCGACATGTAATTGATGTGTCCCGGGTTCGATTCCCGGATGTGACAGAATTTTTCTCTCCTCCTGTTAATGCCTTCTCTCCTGAATTGCTTGTAAAAAGCACTCCGAAACTCATCATTTTCGCCAAAAGCTCACGTAAGAAATAATAACTGTTTTATTGCCATTAAAAGAAAAAAATTATTTACACAAATGAAAGGACATTAATTCAATTAAGGAGAAAGGAGGACAGAAAAATGCTGTCACCTTCGGGAATCGAACCCGGGACACATCGATCAATCGACATGTAATCGACGTGTCCCGGGTTCGATTCCCGGATGTTACAGAATTTTCCTGTCCTCCTATTAGTGCCTTCTCTCCTTAATTAAAAAATTAGTTAATATCTAAGGTGCAATTAAGTAGATATTAGTTATAAGTGTGATTTAAAGATGATCCTTACATCAACAACAACAACAACAAATAATAGCGTAAGGGTGCGAACACGCCGGAGATGCCTAGCTGTTCACCCTCGATGTTTAGGTCGCGATCGATACTGCGACGTCACCTCGTTGCAAAACAAACATATAATTTTAAATGGAATCTTCGATATACGCAAGGTTCTATTTAAAATTGTACGTTTGTTTTACAACGAGGTGATATCATGGTATCCATCGCGACCTAAACATCGAGAGTGAACAGCTAGGCATCTTAGGCATGTTCGTACCCTAAGAGTGAAGGTAGTATTAATTTAATTAATCAATACTAACTTCACTCCTAGGATACGAACGTGCCGAAGATGTCTAGCTGTTCACCCTCGATGTTTAGGTCGCGATCGGTACTGCCGACGTCACCTCGTTGCAAAACAAACGTATAATTTTAAATGGAATCTTCGATATACGCACGGTTCTATTTAAAACTGTACGTTTCTTTTACAACGAGGTAATATCATAGTATCCATTGCGACCTAAACATCGAGAGTGAACAGCTAGGCATCTTCAGCATGGTCGTACCCTAAGAGTAAAGGAATTATTAATTTAATCAATCAGTGCTCCATAACCTCAAGGTAGTATTGATTAATATCCATCGCGACCTAAACATCGAGAGTGAACTGCTAGACATCTTAGGCATGTTTGTACCCTAATAGTGAGGTAGTATTAATTTAATTAATCAATACTAACTTCACTCTTAGGATACGAACATGCCGAAGATGTCTAGCTGTTCACTCTCGATGTTTAGGTCGCGATGGATACCACGATATCACCTCGTGGTTAATTCATTTGCTGAAGTAACACCAAACGGACTATCTTTTTCGTATTTATTGATTACTTCGCCCGCTTTAAGTATGGCGTGTCGCCGAACGCGTCATCTTTTTCGTATTTCTTGATTACTTCACCCACTAGTAAGGAGTGTGTCCTGTTATGTGTTTGGTTAATACATGAAGAAACCAATCGCGAGGAAGAGATCCAATTCGTCTGGGCCCAGAATTTCCTAACTTCATACAAAAACTTTCTCTTTCTTAGTTTTTTCTTACCATATTTTTGTCGAACCGTAAGGGACTCAAATCTCTCTTATTTGCTTTTATAGCTAGCATGGGCGTAGATTTCTTCTACCATATTTTTAGTCAAACCATAAGGGACCCAAATATCTCTTGTTTGCTTTTATAGGAAGCATAGGCGTAGCCAGGGTCTTATTTAGGAGAGGGCAAAATTAGATCGAATCTTATCGAAATAAAAAATGATGAAACTTAAAAATTTTAATGCAATTCCAAAAACAAATGCGGAAGATTGAAAAAAAAATGTTAAAAATTAGCAAAATTTTGTCGCAAATCGTTTTTGATTGCAGTGAATCCTCGAGCAGCCTCTGTACGGCTGTTTCAGCCCTATTTGGGGCTTCGTCAGCAGAGGCGTAGCTGGAGAGTTCCATTGCAAGCGAAAACGATTCGAGCTACGTTTCTGCTGACGCAACCCCAAATAGGGCTGAAACAGCTATACAGAGGTTGCTCGAGGGATTCAATGCAATCAAAAATATGGCCGCCTTGCATGGGATCACTTATTATGTAGCAAACTGGCTTCAATTTGTCAATCCTAATGCAATGTCAGGTCAAAAAGCGATCGTAAGATGTCGCTGTTTAAACTGTACGTTCAAAATTAGATATATTCAAAATGAAGAAAGTGAAAATCGTTGAGAATTTAGACGCACTATTTCAAAATTAAAAAAAAAAATCAAATAAAGGCCACTGAAGTGAACCTAAGCGAAGCCCACCCAAGAATAGAATTTTACAGAAGATAAAAAACGTAAGAAATTGTAAACTGCAGATAACTGAAACAGGAAATTAAAAAAAAATTAAAATTTAAAAGAATTAAAATCATAAAAATTCAAGGCGATGTCTTTAAAAATTAAAAGATATTTCAAGGTCAACCGAACTTAAGCGAATCCAACCCAACCAAATCGAAGCTAAGTGATTCCAATCCTGCTGAGCTTAAAGCCAAATGAACCCCCCACTTTTTTAAACACAAAATGTGAAGCGTTAAAAACGTTTCAAGGTCAAACCATTCCGACAAAACTGAACCTAAGTGAATCCAATCCAGAAAAACAATTATGTAAAAGATAAAAAAAAGAAAACATCAAAAATCGACACAAAAAAATTAAGAAAATTATAAAAAAATGTAAAATATTGATACAAGAAATGTTAAATTTAAAAGTTAAAAAAAAGTCCAAAAAGAAATTAAATATAAAAAAAGTGTTTCAAGGTCAAACCAATCCCACTAAACTGAACCGAAGTGAAGCCAATCCAGAAAAAGAATTTTACAAAAAATAAAAAAGGAAAGAAATGATTAAAAATCAAAACAAAAATGCAAAACGTTTTAAGGAAATTCGAAAAACTGTAAAAAGATTGCAACACGAAATGTTAAGTTTTAAAGTTTTAAAAGAAATCCAAAAAATATATATAAAAAACGTTTCAGAAATAAAATAAAATGTAAAAAAAACGTTTCAAGGTCAAATCAATCAACCAATTTTACAAAATATAAAAAAGTTAGAAATTATCAAAAAAAGTTTTGAGTAAATTCGAGAAAACTGTAAAAGATTTAAACACGAAATGTTAAATTTTAAAGTTTTAAAAAAAATCCAAAAAAAAAAAAATAAGAAAAAAGCTTCAAGGTGAAACCAATCCAACTAAACTGAACCCAAATAAAACCAACCCGGAAACAAATTTTTCAAAATATGAAAAACTAAGAAATTATCAAAAATCCAAAACAGAAACGCAAAAAATTTTAAGGAAATTCGAAAACACTGTAAAGGATTGAAACGCGAAATGTTAAATTTAAAAGTTTTAGAAAAAATCCAAAAATGAAATAAAATATAAAAAAAACGTATCTAGGTCAAACCAACCCAACTAAACTGAACCTAAGTGAATCCAACCCAGAAAGAAAAATTTACAAAAGATAAGAAGAATAAGAAATTAACAAAAAACCAAAACAAAAAGTAAAAAATTTTAAGGAAATCCGAAAAAATTTAAAAGTTTTTTTAAGAAAACAAAAAAGAATTAAATATAAAAAAAAACGTTTCAAGGTCAAACCAATCCAACTAAACTGAACCTAAGTGAATCCAACAACAAGGAATTTTAGAAAAGATAAAAAATGAAAAATTATCAATAATCCAAGATAAAAATGCAAAAAATTTTAAGAGAATTCGAAAAAAACTGTAAAAAATTGCAACAAGAACTTTTAAATTTAAAAGTTTCTTAAAAAAATCCAAAAAATTAAATGTAAAAAAAACGTTTCGAGGTCAATCCAACCCCACTAAATCGAACCCTGCCGAAGAAAAGATTTTTACAAACAAATTAAAATGTAAGTAACTATTAAAAATCGGAAACAAAAAATTTAAAAAAAACAAAAAAATTCTTAAGCCAGAAAATTGAAACAAAAAATTAATTAAAAAGTAGCCCAATCGATCTAATAACTTGTTTAACTCCAGGAAAGAGACAGCCAATTTGAATTTTGAATACAGACAGAAGAATTTTTAGAATTTCGATGCCACATCAACTGTTTCAGCTTTTCTTTTGTCTTCTAGTTAACAACCCAACTTTTTTTTTATTTGACAAAATATTTACAGGCAGAGATATTAGAGAAATAGTTTCTTATCGCTCGGTGGGCAACTTTCCCATTTCCCCCGTCTTGGCTACGCCCATGATAGAAAGCAAATTTAGCTAGTCAATAAAATGATATATATATATACGCTGAAGTTCGACAGTTTGTTCCGTTTTTCTATGGAACCTCCTCAACAAGCACAAGAATATTTTTGATCTCTAAAGAAACAAATCACGGTGAACGATGTATTAGGTGTCGCCACAAGAGCACTCGGCCGTGTGTCCATAAGTGCATGAAAACGCGAGATTATGTAAAATATTTCTTGCAGTGGCGTGCACGTTCGGAACGCCCGCGCTACCACCTATTGATTCTTTACTGTGATAATACAAATGAATCAAATCCGTTTCTAACGAAGAAAAACAAACGCAAAATAAACTCGTTTTAAAATGAACTAAATCCGTTTCTAACGAAGAAAAATAAACGCAAAATGAACTCGTTTTAAAATGAACTAAAAGAATTTAGCAAATTTGGTCCAAGATAATAAAAGCGATCGCCTGCGGGCAGATAGGTCCGCGCGAAGAAAAAAAAAAGGAACAACTTTCATTTGCTTATCTCGATCTTGTCTGGGTGTGTTTCCAAGACAATAAAATATAATTGCAATTTGCGAAACTGTTACGTAAAAATATTAATTATAGAAATCACGTAATTCTTTGTTTGATGTGATAAGACAAGCAAATAAATTATACTTTCGATCCAAAAAAAAAAAAAAAAGAAACGAAAAGAAAAGAAGAGGGAAGGGAAACTACTAACACGTTAATTCCATCACAATCATAATCATTTCAAACGGGCTTCGTGGATTTTATTCCGAGTTTTAAGATGATTATGATGATGATGATGATTCTGTGAATGAATAAATCTCTCTCTCTCGTCTAACAAAGTTTCGTTCGCGTTATTTGCCGCTTGGTATAACGTAAATGACGTAACAGGCTCCGGCTAATAAAGTACCCAGCAGGTAATTTGCATAACATAAATATAATTGCTATATTTGTTGACACCTGTCAAAAGTAAATAATGTTAGTTTTATGGCTTATGGGTTATCGACCGATCTGCTATAATATGTTATGTATAATTAAGAACAGGACGCGCCGTCGTGTAATAAGGCTGTTAAATTCATAACCATCACGTAACATCCAGATGGTGCGAATCTGATGTGTAGGGAAACGAATTCAGGCCACTTAGTATTGGACGCTTTTTATGTCGAATGTACTATGCGATGCATCGAATTGTTATTGAGTGGAAGGGGAAGCGTTCGCATGTTAAGGGCGAGGCTGATACATAATTTTCGTACCGTTCGCGGAACAAGTGGCCTGAATTCTTTTCTTTGCTGATGTGTAATTTGCACCATATTTTATTATGCCCTTCCAATTTGCAGATACTTTCGTTTTGGAAAAGAAAATCCAAGAACCGCTGATGGTAACTTGCACCCTCCCAGCACAGTCCCAATCCGACAATGCCAAGCATGAAATCAGCTGCATCAACCTGAATTCCAACCTGAAGATCAGGCGTAGCATGTTGGGTTTTGATTCTGAGAACAGGCTGTTCAAATCCCAACGACTTCAAGCGGCCCTGGCGTTTTGTCACAAGAACGTCGAAAACTGGTACCGAGAAGTTAGGATAGCCCCCGATTTCCAACACCAACAACCTCCATCAACAAAAGAAAACATCATCAAAGTGCGCGCCCCCAAATCGACTGAATGCGACGAATGCAAAAGATTGAATCAACTATGCATCGAGCACGACCTCCGAAGGTACACGGAGGTTGATCTTAAGCAGAAGCAAATAATAACCAAGGAGGTCCTGGAGAAGTTCCCCAAATCGAAGAAGTGGTACAGGCATTTTAAGATACTAGGCATCAAAACGGATAGCTCACTGGAGAAATACCGCGACCTCGACGAGTGCCTGGAAGGAATGGATAGAATCAAGAGCATAGAGCGCTACAAGGACATGTCGAAATTAATCGAGGAGAGATTCGGCAAGAAGAGTTACAACCCGGTTAAGAAATCCGCCAGCTTCATGTTCTCGACCAAACGCATCGATTTGGAAGAGACGGGCGCGCAAGACGCCAACAATCCGGCCCTTCTGAAATGCCAAAGTTTGGACACTCAGCTGTACACCGTCGAGGAATCCAAACAGCCGAGGCGCCGCCACTCAAAATCGAACGTATCCGAAAACCTCAGCTACGACTTTCAAATGTGCATCCTCGAAAACGACAACAACCTAGCAGAGCAGAACTTGTTTAAAAACAACGACCGCCAGTCGTCCCTCAAGGATCTACCATCGATGAACCTGAGCGTGACCAAAATCGATTTCGACGAGATTAAACCGGCCGAAGAAGTCCAACAATTAAAAAAGAACAAGCCCGACTTGATTCCGACCCTGCCTAAGGACGACAACTCTTACATAACCGACCGATTATGCTCGGAGTTCCACGTGAAGACCAAGGTGCAGAAGCGAAGCCTCAGCAAGCAGAATTTGTTGGAGAAGACGAGGAGCAGCGTTCGATCTAACGGGGGCGCGGCGAAGCCGAACCTGTCGATTTTCGACCTCGAAATTGATCGAAACGATCCGGCGGTCGCTTCGAAGAAATCCCAAAACCCCAATACAAGATCGGTCGTGGTTCAGGTCCACGAAGTATCCAAAACGAAGCTGCTAGCTCAAAATAAGCTTAAGCTCCCCGAGATCGACGATATACCCTACAGTCAAGTGGCCGATGAGATCAGAGAGAGACCGCCTTCGGGAAAGAAAAGCCCCGACGAGAACATTTACGCGGAAATCTGCGAAAACTCCGATACTTGTGATAATAGTAGCAAAAAAGTTCTGTACCAGTGCAAAAGAACTAAACCGAGCAGTGAGTACTGTTACGTGAAGCTAGGCTCTAATGGAGATAGCGTCACGCAGTCCGATTCGGACGAAGCTATATACAACACGCTCAGATAAGCTTCTTGTAACATACATTTGTATATACACACGTTTTAGCTTTACATGTATTTTGATATCATAGCTTAAAAAGCTTGTACATATACCAAAATAAATGTTCCGAACATTTATTCGATTACTGTTAAGAAAGAATGCTTTATAAAATTTATACTTCTTTTTTTTTATTTTATTTTTTATTCTTTTTTTGTTTACTGAAGACGATTTCCAAATAAAAGAAACCTTGGATTATGTTCCTACATCATTTTTCCGACTGTTCTTTCAAAAAAAGTTAAAAACAGAAACTCTTGGCCTCTTAGATCCTACAATAACCTTTAAAAAAAATAATTTAAAGGTTATTCACAACGCAAGTCTAAGAACCAAAACTGCAAAAAAGAAATAAACAATCGATTAAGTCCTAAAATCACTGCCATAAATTTAAGATGCTACGTTTATACAGTTGGTAGCACTGGCGACGATGACGCGCACTGAGTTGTCAAAATTTGACAGTTGCAGAAATTTCGGCTGCGATAAGTGAACGGTCAAACTTGTCAGACTTAAAGCACGTGATCACTTTTTCCAAGCGTTGATTGGTTCGGTGGTTTGGTGTGACCGTTGACTTGACGATTCTGTGCAATTTGACCGCTGACTTAACTCAACCTTCAATTTGCGGCTTGAATTTAACCTCAAATTACAAAAAAATTGTTTCGCTTACTCACTTATACCAACCGTGTAATACAAACTATCGTACCGTGCTTTCAAACGAATTCCGGAATAAAGTAGGCTGTGATTCTTTTTTTTTTTTTGTAAAGTTGGCGATACTTAATGCGAGAGTGAGAGGAATACTGACTATCAACATCCACTTTCTAATCTACCAGTACAAAAAAAAAAAAAATTCAAAACAAAACAAAATACGTAACTTCAATTATTCGGATAATGACGAAAATCGATTCAAAAGTCGACGTACAGCAGCCGTCGACTTCCGAGTCGATAATAATTGATTATTATTATTAATAATAATAAAAAATTTGAAGTAAAAAGATGCTAAAAATTAAAAATCAATTAAAATGTAGCTTAACAAAGTTTACGATGAAGCCAGCTCAACTGAATTCAACCTAATTGCATTCAATCGAAGCAAAAAATGTAAAATGCACAAAAATGAAAAGTATTTATTGATTGTATTGGATTAAGGCCCGATTTCACCATCACAGATTAACTTTAAGCTTCGCTTTATTCCCATGGTAACAATTGCAAGGATAATTGTTTCTATGGGAATAAAACGGAGCTTAAAGTTAAACTGTGATGGTGAAACCGGGCTTAAATAAAGATTAAGGCAAAGCTGGATTAATTTCAAGGTCAACTTGATCCCATCCAGCGACTCATTTCTATTCAATCAATAAAAAAATCCTACTGAACTGAACCTAACTCCATTTAACCTAAGAATATAAAAAGAGTAAAACGGGTCAGAGGGCTGATAATACTCAAAAAAAGAAAAATTAAAATTAAAAACGTTGATTGAGGTATTTATTGGTAAAAATCAAAAATTAAATAACGGTTAGAGCAAAGCTCGATTAATTTCAAGGTCAGCTTGATCGCATCTAACAATTAAATTCTATTGAAGCCACGTAAACAATTAAAAATTAAAAAAAAAACAATAAAAAATCAAAAATAAGCATGTAAACCAGAAAGAAACTTTTTCATTGCCAACTCGATCCAACTGGACTCAACCCAAGTAAAAAGAATATAAAAAAGTGAAACGGGTCAGAGGACTAATAATACTAAAAAAAAAATGAAAATTAAAAACGTTGATTGAGGTATTTATTAGTAAAAATCAAAAATTAAATAACGGTTAGAGTAAAGCTCGATTAATTTCAAGGTCAACTTGATCCCATCCAACAACTAAATTCTATTGAAGCCACGTAAACAATTAAAAATTTAAAAAAAAAACAATAAAAAATCAAAAATAAGCATGTAAACCAAAAAGAAACTTTTTCATTGCCAACTCGATCCATCTGAACTCAACCTAACTAAATTCAACCCAAGTAAAAAAAATATAAAAAAGTGAAACGGGTCAGAGGACTAATAATACTAAAAAAAAAATGAAAATTAAAAACGTTGATTGAGGTATTTATTAGTAAAAATCAAAAATTAAATAACGGTTAGAGTAAAGCTCGATTAATTTCAAGGTCAACTTGATCCCATCCAACAACTAAATTCTATTGAAGCCACGTAAACAATTAAAAATTTAAAAAAAAAACAATAAAAAATCAAAAATAAGCATGTAAACCAAAAAGAAACTTTTTCATTGCCAACTCGATCCAACTGAACTCAAGCTAACTCAATTCAACCCAAGAAGAATATAAAAAAGTGAAACGGGTCGGAGGACTAATAATCCTCAAAAAAAAATTGAAAGTAGAAAAGTTGCTTGACGTACTTAATACGTAGTAAAAAGTTAAAAATTAAATAATGGTTAGAGCAAAGCTCGACTAATCTCAACTCACGTAAACCATCAAAAATTAAGGAAAAAAAAAAACAATTAAAAAAATTCAAAACGAACATTAAATCCAAAAAGAGACTTTTGCAATTGCAACCCAATCCAACTGAATTCAACCTCTAACGCCATTCAACCCGAGTAAAACGAATATTAAGAAAAAATTAAAAGTAAAAAGGGACAGAGCGCTAATAATAAACTAATAAACAAACAAGTCCCCTCCCCCCGTGTAACGCGAGTAAAAAAATTTTTAAAATTATGAAAAGATCAAAAGTAACCAAGTCAACCAAAAATCAGGGATTTTTTAATACAAGTAAAAAAATTTTTAAAAATTACAGGGAAAAATGAAAATTAAATTCAAAACTTAATTTTACAGCTAAATAGAAATTAATTCGCCTGTTTTGGTCGTCAGTCGCGCCATTATAAAAAAAAAGTAAGCCAAACGGTTGCCAAAAGTAGCCCACTTGGGGATAAATCGCCACAGTTGGCAACTCTGCCGAATCAACTATACATTTTCAAAAAAAATACCATCCGAAAATTCAGAAAATTTACTGTTACCACTTTTGAAATTCGGAAACTCTGAATTCGAAAATTCGTCAAGTAAAGGAGGGATGTAATGCGTTAATCATCTTAAGATGCATTGGCCGCGTTCAGGTGACAAGCGGCTAAGTCGCTTGGATTCATTAGGCGTTTTCCCTTTGGCTCTAAACTGTGCGTTTCAGGCACAATTGCGTTTTAATCGCGCCACCTTTATGTATAATAAACATATGGAAAGTTGTCTAACTGGAACGTGCGCTTGGCGCTCTTTTGCGCTTTTGGACTTGCTTAGGTGCACAAATTGTGTAATGGGAGAACAGCTCATGTAGGCTACTGAACGGATTTGGTAAGGTCAAGTATCTGAAGCAGTAACTAACGAGCAAAGAACGAGCCGATTTTTAGAGACATACTCCCCTCTCCTGTATGGCAAAAATAAAGAGCGCCACAGAACACAACATGTGCGTGACAAAGTCCGTTCATTTTGCCATACTAAAGACTCGCGGCCCGACCGGTTTTCAGTAGTACACTTTCTTTATGCAGTACAGCGTCCTCCACACGCTTAATAACTTCGATGGCTAAGTTGTAGACGTTGGAATTTTTACGTTACGTTAAATTCCCCGTTCATCAGGACGAATAATAAAATATCCCACGCGTATAGGTCATCTGAGCGCGGCCATTTACGGTAACTAGTTAATTAATTAAATTGTATGAAAAATTTTAATCAACTTTCTTTACATAATTTGTGAGCAACTTGTTGTTCTTTCACAGAATAAAAAGCTGCCCTGTGGGTGTACTTAAGATTTATTTAATTTTTATTGTCCGATTCGCTTCGAAAACCTTATCGAAAACGGTGATGTGCCTCCCTCTAGTTGAGGCACCCATAACTCAGCGCTTATTTTAAAGTTAATCAATACAATCCTTTTTAATTTTCACTTCATCCATCCACAGTATGAATATTTGTAACAAAAATACAAACTTTCAGTAAAATAAGACGCGAAACGTTATACAACGACTGAATACTACATAGTTTGAAGCAATGGGCGCGTTCAGCGGATGCGTTGCTTACTCAGCAGTCGTTTGTGATTGGCTGTTACTTTCATGTGAGCCAATCACAATCGATTGCTGAGTAAGCAACTCAGCCGCTGAACGCGCCCATTGTCTGTTTTTGAATCAAGACACGTTTGGATCACGATTTTGTGAGCGAAAGAAAGCACCTTATATTTGCAACAATTTCAAGTATTGAGCTGACATCTACCGTTTCCGTTTAAAATTATACGAGATTATAGGGAGCGGTGTTGTCAATTGAATAATTTTATTTGGGGATTGGTACACATGTATTTCTTGGTTTTAGGGAGGAATTAAGCTGGATTCATTGTTAGGCGATTTTTCATCGCCGCGTTACGGGGTAGCTATTTGATTGGTTTGTTTAATTAAACAAACTATATACTTTTAAATTGGGCCAATTAGAGATGGGATTCCACCCGGTGCAATCGTTTGTACCGGTGGAATCACGGAATGCACCCATAATGCACCCGGTGCATTGGATGCTTTGTCCGGTTGCCTACATTTACATAAAACATCAAAAATGTTTCAAAATGACACCAAATATAATATATTTTCTACGAACTATCGCTAGACAATTATTTTGTATCGTTAATATCAAAAACTTACTCATTTTGTTCAGATTTTAAGCTACAAAGCTGCCGGTTAAACTTAAAAGTTTACTATTCAGCTGTTCACCGTACACTATGAAACATTAAACGTGTAAACCACCAGCAAATAATTAAATAACAACAAGATAAAATTATTTCCCGTTAGATTTGCGCGAGAAATTTAAATTTTTGAATGCACCCGGTACATTCATGTATGCACCCTAGTGAATGACCCATGTGGGTGCTTTCAATGCACCGGGTTCATTCCCTAGCTCATCTTTAGGGCCAATAGAATCGCGTAGAATTTTGACGCTAACGCAAAAATTTCATCGAATTATACCGATTCTTGTTATTATTAAGAAAAGTCTAGGGATTATGACGTTGTAAAGTTTTGAAAATAATTTTGAACAAGGCGTATACGATAATTGGAGCGGTATGTATAGGTTAATCTATTCTCTCACTCTTACTTGCATTAAACGCATTCATTCTATCTCACTTTCCTACCCCGATCCAGGTACCACTCCAATTACCGCAAGCGCCGAAAAAGTGACAAGCCGCCTATATTTAATAGCAACTTTATTACGCTATTAAGCTTTGAAAATAATCGCCAGAAACGAAGATATTTAATAACATGTTTATTTTCTTTACTTTTTGAAGACTATTTTTAGAAAAACTGAAATTACGGGATATTTAGTTGCCCCAAGGGACGCCATCTTATTTCCAGGTTGGCAACACTAGCCGAGAACCGAGGCAACATAACCTCACTTAAAAAGTAAAATATGTAAATAACATAGAATTCATTTCGTTTTTCGATTAATAACATAATGTTCCGTACGAGGAAGTAAAAAATAATGCATAAAAGGCAGGGCGCTAATATTCTACAGCTGTTTGAAGAGAAGGACCTCGTGAAAATATGTGCACCGATGGTCAGATACAGCAAGTAAGGGAGAGTTTATTTACGTTTTCAAAAAAACCAAAGAAAAGAAAGAATTAATTCGGTTAATCTCCACCAGGCTGCAGTTCAGAACCCTGGTCAGGTCTTACGACTGCGACCTGTGCTACACCCCCATGATTTTGGCCGACTCATTCTGCCGCAGCCCCAAAGCCAGGAACAGCGAATTCACCACAAATATAAGTAGGTAATAAATCACATTATTTTAAGCTTTTGCAAGGTCAAGGTCTTTTAACGCCGAACGTTTCCAGGGGATTCACCGGTTGTGGCACAATTTGCTGCGAGCACGGTCGATGATTTTATGCGTGCAGCCAAACTAATAGCACCGTAAGTTTTAAACTGAATTACGTTTTATTTATACCGAGTGTACGGTTGCAAGCAGTAAATTTAGGTCGTCCTTGATCGTCGAAGATTTGTATTTGTATAAAAGTAAGGACATTGACGACTGTATTTTAATACTGTGGAAATAAATACTTAAAAATATAATCGAGTTTTGGGTCTGGCTTGGTAAGACATGACCAAATTTACATCGAGACAGTTTTGATTGACGGTGACGGCCGAAATTTAGTACTCGCGACCGTACTTGCGCATGTTGTGATCGTTTCAGACACTGCGACGGGGTTGATTTGAACTGCGGCTGCCCCCAAAGATGGGCGAAACAGATGGGCATCGGATGCGTTATGTTAGAGAAGCCCGAGTTGATATCGGACCTGGTGAGGGGCTGCCGAAATCAAATCCCAAAACCTTTCAGCGTCAGTGTAAAGATGAGAATTCAAAAGAATCTGAAGTAGGTTGGTTTTGATCTGGCTAGGCCAATCACTAAGCAAGTCTATTTCGTTTAATTTCAATAAAAAAAGTTTTATGTTTTATTTAAAATTACTAAACTTAGGCCTATTTGGGCATTGCCAAGGTTACACATTACTAATTGCAAGAGCAATCAATAATGTGCATGGCAATTCTGTAGCCATGGCAACGCCTGTAACATCCGAAGTATAGTGATTGGCCCCAAAAAGCACATTGCATAAACTTTCTGAATATATTTCGTTAAGTTTGCTTATTTTTAGGAAAACCATCGAGTTGTGTAAGCAACTGGAAAGCTGCGGCGTAAGTTACTTGTCGGTACACTCAAGAACCTCATCGCAATTAACCGGCGCAATTAATTTGGACGCCCTGAAATTAATTGTGGAGAACGTAAACTGCCCCGTGGTCGCAAACGGTGGGGTTAGAACGCTCTCGGATTGCGAACAACTCCAGCAAGAGACAAATTGTAAAGGTATAACATAATTTGTACTCACCGTTTCACACAGTGACTTCATACAAAGCTTGAATTTAGGGGTGATGGTGGCCAACGGACTCCTCACGAACCCCGCACTGTTTTCTGGAACAAAAGAAACACCCATGGAGTGCGTGCAAGACTGGCTCGATATTTGTTACAACAGCACTTTGAGTCTTAAGGATCTTAAGAGTGTGCATGCGGCGATCATTCCTGAGAAACCCCCGAATTTGACTTTCCAGTGCTTCCACCACCACTTGGTTTTCATGCTTGAGAAAATTCTGCCTAGGAGTCGCAGGAGGATATTCAATAATTTGCAGAAATTCGAGGAGGTTTTGGAGTTTTTACGTGAGGAATTCAATATGGGGCCTAGGCTGTTCGGTCATGAAGATTTTAAAAGAAACCAAGTGCTAGAATTAGAGTACGATAGCACTTTTTACAAGAGCGGAAGTGACGGGGTTGACTCGCGTGATGATTATTTAATTAGTGACAGTGGTAAATATTTTCGGAGCAGAACGAATGATGATTATGCTGAGTATGGTTTGGAGAATATGTTTCTTGAGTGAGAATTTTTTTTTATATTGTAATGTAACATCCCATTAAGGTCCAGTGGGGCTGCTCAACTTTGAGCTGAGGCTTAAACCCTTAAAACAAGTGTTGTGAAGGATTTATGCTTGGGCTCAAAGTTGAACCGTCATTGTAAAACCGGGCCTAATTACCTCAAAATAAAATAAAAAAGGAAATATTACAGTAACACGTTCAGGGTTTTATTTTAAGTGACCGAATACATAAGAAAATTGTTGAAGTGGTTTGTTCTGAAAAGAGTTATTTGAAGTACGGCCCATTATTTTCTTAACATCCGATTTAATTCGATGCCCAATAAAAAAAAATTATTTAACTTCTGCTTTTTAAAACAATCATTGAATTAAACGCGTTGAAATGTAATCAATCACGTGCTTATTTTAAACAAATAAAAATATTAATAATATTTGCAAGTGGCAAATTAAAAATATTTATAAATTTATTACGTAGTATAAACGTGCTTACAAAAATTAATTTAATTTAACGGCTTCACTTCACCGACGCGCTTCGCACAACACTTCACTTTTTTTAAATATTTTAAACCCGAATTGTTCAATTAATTAATTGTTCGAATGAAATAAAAATCGATCAAAGCATGCACGCAAGCACATTCCGAATCTCTTTTGTTATCTTCAACGTCCAAGGCCGTACTGATTGTTTTTCTTAGCCCTACCTTATCGAAATCGAAGTGCGAAGAAAAACGCTCCGATTCCTGAAGTTTCGTAAAAACCGCTGCGAAAAAGTATTCGTGCGCTCTAAATAAATCATTTTAACTTCAAGGTCGATAACGATATATAAATTCGAAAGCAAATTTTATTAAAACTTTACACTCCACGATGATTTGCTGTGCGCCCTTTTTATGTAACTATAATTAAAAAAAAATGAGCATTTGAAAATTGCATTCGAGAGCGTAGAGATTTTTTTTATTTCCAAATAACTACCCTTGTGTAGTATTATTTGAGACGTTCTAAAAAAAAAAATTCAAAGTCGTCACAAAATTTCGTGCGAAGTATGTACAGGTGTCTCTAAAATAAGTGGATGTAGCTTAGGCTTAGGTACAGTTGGCTCTAGGCCATCTAGTTAAGTTGCTTTTCCTGCTTTGGAGACTTGAATAATTTTTGTATTTGGGGAATCTTGTCATTGCCTTTCGTCGTCGATCACGTGATCAGTAAAAACCAATAGCAGCAATCCTCAAACATCCAATCTTCCAAACAGGATCAGCCACAGTGTTGCCAATTGTTGTGAGTAATTCCCCAATTTGTGAGGATTTTGTTTTTTCCCGCGAGTATTTTGTGAGAATCTGAGAATTTTTTAAGTTTCAACGGAAAATGCAATGAAATTTCCAAGAAATTTCGCTTTAAGTAAAAGAAGAATGAAATTTTTTGTTGAAATTTCAATGAAATGTCGAAAAATTTCAAATTTTTGTCGTTCGTCAAACTTCGCGAGGCGACGGTTGCGATCGTCTTTTGTTTTAAAGCTTGAAGAGCAAAGCCCGACGCATACGATTCTCTTGTTCCGCAAAAAAAAAATGTATTGGCTTCGATCGTCTCTTGTTCAAAAGTCGATCGTCTTTCGTTTGAATTTTTCTCGTTCGTCAAACTTTCGCGTCGGTTTCGATCGTCTTTTGTTTAAAACTTGAAGATCAAAGCCCGACGCTTCCGATTTACTTAATCCTCAAAAATTTTCGTGTCGACTTCGATAGTCTTTTGTCTACAATTCGATCGTCTTTTGTCTAGAATTCGATCGTCTTTTGTCTAGAATTCGATCGTCTTTTGTTCAAAAGTCGATCTTCTTTCGTTTCAATTTGTTCTCGTTCGGCGAACTTTCGCGCGTCGATTTCGATCGTCTTTTGTTTTAAAGCTCGAAGATCAAAGCCCGACGCATCCGATTTACTTAATTTTGGTATCGGTTTCGATCGTCTTTTGTTCAAAAGTCGTTAGTCTTTTGTTCAAAAGTTGTTAGTCTCTTGTTTAAAAGTCGTTGGTCTTTTGTTTCGATTCTTCACGTTCGTCAAATATTCGCATCGGCTTCGATCGTCTTTTGTTTAAAGCTTGATCAAAGCCTGGCTCATCCGATTTTCTCAATCCTCAAAATCTTTTCGTATCGATTTCGATCACATTTTGTTCAGAATTCGACCGTCTCAAAAGTAGATCTTCTTTTGTTTCTGTTTTTCTCGTGCATCGACCTTTCGCGTCGGTTTCGATCGTCTTTTGTTTAAAAGCTCGGAAAATCAAAGCCCGACGCATCGGATTTACTTAATCCTCAAAAATTTTCGTATCGGTTTCGATCGTCTTTTGTTTAAAGCTTGATCAAAGCCCGGCTCATCCGATTTTCTCAATCCTCAAAATCTTTTCGTATCGATTTCGATCATATTTTGTTCAGAATTCGACCGTCTCAAAAGTAGATCTTCTTTTGTTTCTGTTCTTTTCGTGCGTCAACCTTTCGCGTCGGTTTCGATCGTCTTTTGTTTAAAAGCTCGGAAGATCAAAGCCCGACGCATCGGATTTACTTAATCCTCAAAAATTTTCGTATCGGTTTCGATCGTCTTTTGTTTGGAATTCGATCGTCTTAAGTTCAAAAGTCGATCGTCTTTTTTTCGATTCTTCTCGCTCGTGAAATATTCGCATCGGCTTCCATCGTCTTTTGTTTAAAGCTTGATCAAAGCCCGGCTCATCCGATTTTCTCAATCCTCAAAATCTTTTCGTATCGATTTCGATCATATTTTGTTCAGAATTCGACCGTCTCAAAAGTAGATCTTCTTTTGTTTCTGTTCTTCTCGTGCGTCAACCTTTCGCGTCGGTTTCGATCGTCTTTTGTTTAAAAGCTCGGAAGATCAAAGCCCGACGCATCGGATTTACTTAATCCTCAAAAATTTTCGTATCGGTTTCGATCGTCTTTTGTTTGGAATTCGATCGTCTTAAGTTCAAAAGTCGATCGTCTTTTTTTCGATTCTTCTCGCTCGTGAAATATTCGCATCGGCTTCGATCGTCTTTTGTTTACAGCCTGGCGCATCCGATTTTCTCAATCCTCAAAATCTTTTCGTATCGATTTCGATCATATTTTGTTCAGAATTCGACCGTCTCAAAAGACGATCTTCTTTTGTTTCTATTCTTCTCGTGCGTCGACCTTTCGCGTAGGTTTCGATCGTCTTTTGTTTTAAAGCTTAATCTAAATAATCAAATATGTTCGCCTCAATTTCGATCTTCCTCTGTTTAGAAGTCGATCGTCTTTTTGGTTTAAATGCCGACAAAATTTCGAATATAAGAATATTTTAAATTACTATTATTATCTTCTTTTAATTTAAAATTCGATCGTCTTTTATTTAAAATTAATTCAGTTTTCGACGGCTGTAATTTCTTTTTTTTTGTTCCCCTAATTTTCGCAGCGCTTTCGATCGACTTTTGTTTAAATAATGACGTCAAAATTAAATTACGGTTAACTGAAATTGTTCACTATTTTCACTAATCGAATCGAATCCAATCTGACTCTACTTTTACGTGCGCAGATTTTATATTTTCGATTTGATTAAAAAAAAAAAGTATCACGGGGCAGGAGGTCGATTAATTATTTTTTCTTCCAAAGAAAGAAAAATTACAGAAAACTGTTCACTATTTTCACTAATCGAATCATCCAATCTGGCTCTATTTTTACGTGCTCAGATTTTATATTTTCGATTTAATCTAAAAAATCACGGGGCAGGACGTCGATGAATTTTTTCTTCCAAAAAAAGAAAAATTACAGGAAACTGAAATTGTTCACTATTTTCACTAATCGAATCATCCAATCTGGCTCTATTTTTACGTGCGCAAATTTTATATTTTTGATTTAATTAAAAAAAAAAGTATCACGGGGCAGGCGGTCGATGAATTTTTTTTTCTTCCAAAGAAAGAAAAATTACAGGAAACTGAAATTTTGCACTATTTTCACTAATCGAATCATCCAATCTGACTCTATTTTTACGTGCGCAGATTTATATTTTCGATTTAATCTAAAAAATCACGGGGCAGGCGGTCGATGAATTTTTTTTTCTTCCAAAAAAAGAAAAATTACAGGAAACTGAAATTGTTCACTATTTTCACTAATCGAATCGAATCCAATCTGACTCTACTTTTACATGCGCAGATGTTATATTTTCGATTTGATTTAAAAAAAAAGTATCACGGAGCAGGAGGTCGACGAATTTTTTTTTCTTCCAAAGAAAGAAAAATTACAGAAAACTGTTCACTATTTTCACTAATCGAATCATCCAATTGTTCACTATTTTCACTAATCGAATCATCCAATCTGACTCTACTTTACTTTTACGTACGCAGATTTTATATTTTCGATTTGATTTAAAAAAAAAGTATCACGGGGCAAGCGGTTGATGATTTTCTTTTCTTCCAGGGAAAGAAAAATTACAAGAAACTGAAATTGTGCACTATTTTCACTAATCGAATCATCCAATCTAACTATAGTTTTACGTGCGCAGATTTTATATTTTCGATTTGATTTATAAAAAACAAGTATCACGGGGCAGGAAGTCGATGAATTATTTTTTTTTCTTCCGAAGAAAGAAAAATTACATGAAACTGAAATTGTTCACTATTTTCACTAATCGAATTATCCAATCTGACTCTACTTTTACGTAGATTTTATATTTTCGATTTGATTTATAAAAAACAAGTATCACGGGGCAGGAGGTCGATGAATTCTTTTTTCTTCCAAAGAAAGAAAAATTACAGGAAACTGAAATTGTTCACTATTTTCACTAACCGAATCATCCAATCTAACTATACTTTTACGTGCGCAGATTTTATATTTTCGATTTAATAAAAAAAAAATGATTTTGATTGATTTACAAAAAAAATGTCACGGGGCAGGAGATTGATTATTTTTTTTTCTTCTGAGGGTGAATGCTAAAAAAAAGTTGGCTAAATCCCTGGCTTAAGTCTTTTCCATAATATTTGACGTGATGGTAAGAAACACTTTTTATTTAATTTAGTATTCATGCCTCAACTCAACGACTATCGACTCTAATCTGAAATTTATTTGATCGCAAGGATTTTCCCAAAATTACCGTTTTCCTATAATATTTTTTTTTTCCTAATACAAAATTAATAAAAATTTTGGAAGTATTTAAGTAAAATCGTTTATTTTACACGTGTCCTAAGAAAATATACTTACACACTTATACCGGGTGATCATTTTCAATCTGGAACATAGGAGATTACTATCACTACCCTCGATTATAATATTTTCGTTTAAAAACATCAATTAATTCATTCTCAAGGGTAGTCATGAGTAATTTCATGGTATGTTCCGAATTGTAAAAGATCACCCAGTGTAACATTTCACAAAACATTCTTGTACAGTCAAACATCACTTAATTAATACTATTTGTAAAATCACATTTATTTTTGTTTCGTCATTTCTAAAATTCTATTTGTACTTTTACTTTGGTTTGCTTCTTCATTCCAAATCACCTAAAAAATCTAAAACGTACTCCCGCAGAGCACCCTTGTGCTCCTCCGTCATCAAAGAAAAATCGACGTGCTCAACCTCTTCTTGAGTCACGTCGATTTTTTCCGGCGTGAAATAAAACACCGGCAGTATGAAAATCGCGCAGAGGAATCCGAAAATTCGAAAATCTTTCAGCTCGGATTTCAGCCAGGCCATCGTCATTTCCGCCAACGCTTCCTTGCTCACGCCGTTCTCTTCGGAATGCCTCAACAACTCCTCCAAGTATCCTTTTAGTAACTCATCGAAATTCGCGCGACGATCACAGGGGCGCAGGTTAATATACAAGAAGTAGCTCAAATCCGCCGCCACCGAAGTGAAACGCATCATCTGAAAATCCACCAGACGCACGGTGCCGCCACCACCACCCTCCCCCCTAAACAAAATATTACTACCCCAAGTATCTCCGTGATTGAAGACGCTGAGTTTCCTCTCGCCCGAAAACAAATCGCAGATTCGTTTGTACCCGGAGTTTTCGAGGGTTTTCAAACGGGCGATTGCGTTTCCGGGGGGGTCGTCAAGGACCAAGAGGGCGTTCTTTATTTGGGCGCGCAGCGACTTCTCCAGGGCTTCGTTTTCATCAACCCGATAAATTTCGGTGGTCAATTTTTTAAGTTCTTGCACACGTTCTGGTTCTCGCTCTTGCAAACTGAACGAAGCCGCATGTAATTTAGCTAATTCCTTGCAAAAAGAGAAAAAGAGATAACAATTCCCAAATGCCCAAATTAGTTACCTTCAGGACCATTAGGGATTCGTCGAGGGAAAACCGATGGCCTTTGGGGAGGCTTTTGTATCCTGAACTCGCGAGGTCCTCGAGTATTATGAGATCGTGGCTGAGATGCATGGATTGGGGGGAAAGTAGTTTTGATTTTGAGTGCCTTCTTAAAGCCGGGAGGATGTGCTGGTAGGCTTCGACTTCGTTTTGGAATATTTGGTCGAAATTAAATTTTTGCGCCATCGAACTCTTTGACCTAACCTTTGCGATCACTGTTACATTGTACGCTGAAATTTAAAACGTCACGTCAGGTTCTTGTATGCGTACGTGTTTTAATGGAATACCCTGTATATTGATTCGCCTATTTTCTACTTTAGGAAGAGCCATTTGCAACGTATTTCAATGTAGCATGAGGTGAACGAGTCTTTTTTGGGAAAAAAAAAGAAAATTGGCGATTCATTCTTTTTGTTTGGGGGGAGGGGGGAAGGAAATTGATGTTTCATTTGAAAATAATTTTATTGCTACAGAAGAAGTGTCTGCCAACAATAAAAAAAAGAGTAGGATCATCACCTGCGTGATTCTCAACGTAATTGGAATTTAATCAGTTAAATACAGGGTGTCTCAAAGACGGTGTCATGTCGTAAGGCCGACGTTATTAGAGTATAAAATCGATTGTAAAAAAAGGTAAGTTGGTAAGTATTTCCATAGTTGCCAGATACTTCTTTTAGTTAAAAAATCATGTTAAAAAATTGATTGATTAATCAATTTTCAAAAATCCACGTCAAAAAATTTGTTTTTAAGAAAATTAAATCGGTTACTTACGCTTGGACTTTCTAAATCCTTCAATGAAAACCCTCTGAACGTTAGAAACAAAATTTTCCCCTTTTCCACACGCTTCGCCCACCCTTAAATTCACCACCTGAACGTCGTCCTGGTTTTCAAATCTGCGCAACACCGACTCGTAAAATTTCGCATCTTCCCCCATTGTTTGATGGTTTCATCAAATATGTAAAGTGGTATGACTGGTGGATGGGAGGAAAACGAATCTAGTATGCTCGAACTATACATAGTGAAAAATCAGCGCGCGTGCAGCGGTTTTAATGGGAAATTCGCCGTAAAAATCAAACGTTTTTCAAATGCGGAACTGCAAGGCCAATCTATTTGCAGCAAGCTGTATTGGTGCATGATGCAGCCGGTATATACACATTTACGTAATAGATACATAGATATTAACTGTTGACAGCACGTGGAAGATTAGATAATAATTCTTCAAAAACAAAAAAAAAAAACTGCATTGCATAATAATAATAACAACAATCAAATTAGCAGCTATGAGAAAATTTATGCAGGTGGGAAGTGTGCAAAATGCATCATTACACTGCAGTTCAAGTGCATCATAATAGCATAACGTTCGTGACCATGACTTTAATTGGCTAGGATTCAAGGATCATGGTAATAATAGTTGTTGCAACTATGACGTCCTTTGTTTATTGATGTGTTATTGATTGCGATGTTCGAAATCAGCGGAAAAATCTGACGCACAAATATTTGTGAGGCTAGAAGATAAACCTAGAACCTACGATGGTTATTTTGTTAAAAAAAAAAAAAAAAACTTCACCACAAACTAAACCAAATAAATAAATGTTGTTACTCAACAAAAATAAAGCATATGTTAATGTAACTGACATTGTATGCTACAATAGAAAAGTTAGAAGCCATGAGAACGTGTTTTTTCCTCATGCAAAAGGCAGTATCTATTATCTATCTATCTATACATTTCAAGGTGAGTTGACAATGTTGTATTATCCCTGTTGCATAATTCTGTGCTGGCTTAAATAGCCATACAAGGTTTTAATACCCAATCCAAATAGCCTTTTGATTTTTATTAACCTTAACACTTAAGTTTGAGACTACCCTGTATTTTTAATGATTTAAAATTTGGTTTAATTTCTGAACTGCACCGTTGTTTGTTTAATTCCGTAGTAACAAGAAATACCTACGAATTGAAAAAATTAATTTTTTTCGCAATGCTTTGCTTGCTTTTCGACGAATATTTCGAATCCGTGCGTGCAGAATTTCAATTACTTCAGGCGAACAACCTCAACGATGAAAATAGTATCTAACGAAATATAATCAAGAGCGTAACATGATTCTTCTAGAAGAAGAACGAAATAATTATGAGAAGGAAAAAGAAGAAGAAGTGCGTTAAGAGAAAACTATGAAACAATAACGAAACACAAGATTGGGACCTTAATATAAAAGCAGAATTGTTTTCAGATTTAAAAAATAAACAAAGAAAAATATGTACTCCAATTTTTTTTATTTAGGTGATCAATTTTTCACATAATTAAATTTTTCCGGTGTATTATTTATCTTTATCTACAACAAAATACGCTTTTAACTTGAGGTATCAATGGGGCGATATTAACCCCCAAAGGACGAAGAAACTTAAACTTAAAAAGGTTCGATGGAGCTGTAAGGGTTTGCTGGGAGTCAAAGAACCTCTAGGATTTATTTGGGGGTTAAAATATCTATTTATATTTTATATTTCTTTACAAATTCTAGCCAGAGGGACGTGCCCCCCTTTAAAACCACTTTTATTTCTGCCTAAAATAACTATTATCCATTTTTTTATTAACACAAACCTACAAGACATTTCACAAAACGTAGAATCTATTAATATTTAGCAAATTGATTTATAGCATTCATTTCAAGGTGAGTTTACGATGTTGTATTATCCCTGTTGCATAATTCTGTGCTGGCTCAAATAGCCATACAAGGTTTTAATACCCAAACCAAATAGTCTTTCGATTTTTCTTAACCTTAACACTTAAGTTTGGGACTACCCTGTATTTTTAATGATTTAAAATTCGGTTTAATTTTTGAACTGCACTGTTGTGTATTTAATTCCGTAGTAACAAGAAATACCTACGAATTGAACAAATTAAACTTTTTCGCAATGCTTTGCTTGCTTTTCGACGAATATTTCGAATCCGTGCGTGCAGAGTTTCAATTACTTCGGGCGAACAACCTCAACGATGAAAATAGTATCTAACGAAACATAATCAAGAGTGTAACGTGATTCTAGAAGAAGAACGAAATAATTATGAGAAGAAATAAAAAGAAGAAGTGCGTTAAGAGAAAACTATGAAACAATAACGAAACACAGAATCGGTCGGGCCTTAATATAAAAGCAGAATTGTTTTCAGATTTAAAAAATAAACAAAGAAAACTATGTACTCCGATTTTTTTTATTTAGGTGATCAGTTTTTCACATAATTAAATTTTTCCGGTGTATTATTTATCTTTATCTACAACAAAATACGCTTTTAACTTGAGGTATCAATGGGGCGATATTGACCCCCAAAGGACGATGAAACTTAAACTTAAAAAGGTTCGAGGGAGCTGTAGGGGTTAGCTGGGATTCAAAGAACCTCTAGGATTTATTTGGGGGTTAAACTATCTATCTGTATTTTATATTTCTTTATAAATTCTAGCTAGAGGGACGTGCCCCCCCTTAAAACCACTTTTATTTCTGCCTAAAATAACTATTATCCATTTTGTTATTAACACAAATCTACAAGACATTTCACAAAACGTAGAATCTATTAATATTTAGCAAATTGATTTATAGCATTCATTTCAAGGTGAGTTTACGATGTTGTATTATCCCCCTTGCATAATTCTGTGCTGGCTTAAATAGCTATACAAGGTTTTAATACCCAAACCAAATAGCCTTTTGATTTTTATTAACCTTAACACTGAAGTTTGGGACTACGCTGTATTTTTAATGATTTAAAATTTGGTTTAATTTCTGAACTGCACCGTTGTTTGTTTAATTCCGTAGTAACAAGAAATACCTACGAATTGAAGAAATTAAACTTTTTCGCAATGCCTTGCTTGCTTTTCGACGAATATTTCGAATCCGTTCGTGCAGAGTTTCAATTACTTCAGGCGAACAACCTCAACGATGAAAATAGTATCTAACGAAACATAATCAAGAGTGTAACATGATTCTAGAAGAAGAACGAAATAATTATGAGAAGAAATAAAAAGAAGAAGTACGCTAAGAGAAAACTATGAAACACTAACGAAACATAAGATTGGACCTTAATATAAAAGCAGAATTGTTTTCAGATTTAAAAAATAAACAAAGAAAACTACGCACTCCGATTTTTTTTTATTTAGGTGATCAGTTTTTCACATAATTAAATTTTTCCGGTGTATTATTTATCTTTATCTACAACAAAATACGCTTTTAACTTGAGGTATCAATGGGGCGATATTGACCCCCAAAGGACGATGAAACTTAAACTTAAAAAAGGTTCGAAGGAGCTGTAGGGGTTTGCTGCGAGTCAAAGAACCTCTAGGATTTATTTGGGGGTTAAAATATCTATTTATATTTTATATTTCTTTATAGATTCTAGCTAGAGGGACGTGCCCCCCCTTAAAACACTTTTATTTCTGCCTAAAATAACTATTATCCATTTTTTTTTATTAACACAAATCTACAAGACATTTCACAAAACGTAGAATCTATTAATATTTAGCAAATTGATTTATAGCATTCATTTCAAGGTGAGTTTACGATGTTGTATTATCCCTGTTGCATAATTCTGTGCTGGCTCAAATAGCCATACAAGGTTTTAATACCCAAACCAAATAGTCTTTCGATTTTTCTTAACCTTAACACTTAAGTTTGGGACTACCCTGTATTTTTAATGATTTAAAATTTGGTTTAATTTTTGAACTGCACTGTTGTTTATTTAATTCCGTAGTAACAAGAAATACCTACGAATTGAAGAAATTAAACTTTTTCGCAATGCTTTGCTTATTTTCGACGAATTATTCGAATCCGTGCATGCAGAGTTTCAATTACTTCAGGCGAACAACCTCAACGATGAAAATAGTATCTAACGAAATATAATCAAGAGCGTAACATGATTCTAGAAGAAGAACGAAATAATTATGAGAAGGAAAAAGAAGTAGAAGTGCGTTAAGAGAAAACTATGAAACAATAACGAAACACAAGATTGGGACCTTAATATAAAAGCAGAATTGTTTTCAGATTTAAAAAATAAACAAAGAAAACTACGTACTCCGATTTTTTTTTATTTAGGTGATCAGTTTTTCACATAATTAAAATTTTCCGGTGTATTATTTATCTTTATCTACAACAAAATATACTTTAAGCTTTTAACTTGAGGTATCAATGGGGCGATATTGACCCCCAAAGGACGATGAAACTTAAAAAGGTTCGATGGAGCTGTAGGGGTTTACTGGAAGTCAAAGAACCTCTAGGATTTATTTGGGCGTTAAAATATCTATCTATATTTTATATTTCTTTATAAATTCTAGCTAGAGGAACGTGCCCCCCTTTAAAACCACTTTTATTTCTGCCTAAAATAACTATTATCCAATTTTTTATTAACACAAACCCACAAGACGACGAAGCTTTCGATGAGAACCTCAGTGTTGAAATATTACTTAAAATTCGAGTGAAACAGTTTTCCCTTTTCACCAAGAGGTGGCACAGCGGTCTAAATAACTCGCGGTGACGCATTTTAGATTCCGAAATCCTTAAAATAAAATAAATAATGCAAATGCAGAAAAATTTATAAGTGATTGCTTCAATCTTAGATTGTCAGCGTGAATGCGATATCTTGCTATCTGAACACAATCAGAATTAAATAGCCTTCGTTTTTGATCAAGAGATGGCGCTTTGAGTAGTTCCTTTGGATTTATACTTTGAAAGTAAAATTATTGCACGGGTGGGGCGGGGGGTTTGACCGAGAACATTGGTGTGGATGAAAAATGCTGTTACAGGAATTAAATCGTTTTGTCTTTCGGTCAAGAAGAGATAGCGCTTCGGACGTTTTCTGTCGGATCATGATTTTATATTTTGAAACTGAAAGTTGGAAGTAGGTATCGCAATTATTGCGAATTTAGAAGACAGAAGGGAAGTTTCCTAAAAGCGTCGGCGAAAGGATAAAATGCTTGTATGTATTTTAGGAAGTTCGCTTGAAATGGTTCTCACCTTCGGATAATAGATGGCGACGCCCTAAATGACTCGATGATTTGCTCAGATGATTTAATTAAAAAAAAATTAAGTTAAAAAACTGAAAGATATGAAACAAATAAAAACACTTTAGAAAACTAAAGCTAAAAATGTAAATTATTAACTTACATTGACGTAAAAAAAAATTAAAAAACCGAAGATAAAATGCTGTTATAGGAACTTCGATTAAAACAGTTCTCATTTTTGGATAACAGATGGCGGCACTCTGAATGTCTCGAAGTTACTCGCCTTGACTTGACTTAGCTTTGATTTAATTTAACAAAAAAAAAAATGTTTTCGCTGAGAATGCGACGTCAAAACCGCCTAATGATGTTCAGTTAAATTTCGGTTTTCGATTTGGGACAACAGATGGCGCTTCAAATAGTCCAATACGACGCGCACAAAGTTTCTTATGGTTTTGAAAACTTTGAAATTGAAATTGCAATTATATAAATAAATAAAATAAAATAAATATATATAAATATAAATAAAATAAAACAGAGAAAAAAGAATACACCAGAGGGTGATGATGAAAATAAAATACAAAAATGTTGTCCAAATAATAATGAGAATTGCTTTTATATGAAAACATTCAGTCTCAGTCACGTGACTTTCAACTATTTCTGAAGGCACTGAATAATTACCGGATGGAGTTTTTTTTCTTTTCTTCTTCTAAATATACAGGGTGACCGGTAGGTATGTCGACGTATTCCTTTAAGAGCGTGTTCGTGGAATTCGTTTTCAATTGATTTAACCACAATATGCATGCATTATACAAAACGCTATAGTTTCTGAGATTTTTTAATTTTTGTTTTTTGTTTTTTTTTTTTTTGAAACATGCGCTTCCTACTACCACCATGTCCACCATTTACCAAGAATTACTCACTTTCTTTTCGGTTTTAGATAAATGGTAGCAGGGGGCGTATTTCTGAAAAAGAAAACACAAAAATTAAAATTAAATCAGCAACTGGTGCATTTTGTACCGAGACATCAAGAATTATTTTGGTCAAGGGTGGTCATGAAAAGGAAAGCGACTATCTATCAAGAGCAAGTAAAACTAAGAAAATAAAGCTTGACAAATTTTGACAATCAAAAAATGATTGAACCTAGATCCGATAATAATTTTAAAATCCATGCCCAAAATAATTTTTTGATGTCAAAGTATAATGCGTACGTTACGGTCAAATCAGTTGCAAAGGAATACGCCGACTTACCATTACCAGTCACCCTGTATCTTAGCTTAACAAACACTCAAAATAATTAATTAGTTTAATAAATATTTCGTTATTGTCATTTTTGTTATTCTTTTTCCCTTTAGTTACAGGTAATTTTTTTTTTGGCCGACAATTATTCTCTAATTTCCTAATAACATCGAATAGGAAGAAACAGGGGCGGATTAAAAAAAATGTTATTAAAAATACACTTGCAGATCGGAGCTTGCATAAATTGCATTTCGTTTCAAAAATGTAAACCAATCGAAAACGTTTTCAAAAATTTTAACCACCGAAAGAAAATTACAATAAAATTGCTTCATTATACAGCCTGTTCACCGAACCTTACAATAAAATTGCTTCATTGTACAGTGTGTCCCCCGAACTGGGTCATGACAAAATGGAAAAAATGTTAATTTTTAATTTCGCGAAGTAGTGCCAAAGAAAAAAGAAGTTTTGCTTGTTTTATAACGAACACGTCTGCAATTAAAATTTCGAAATTAACACACAGTGGAGCCTATTCTGTATCAAAAGCGTTAAATTTAAAGGGCTGTTAAACTTTGTTGCTACGGTAACAACCAATCATAGAAATGTATTTTAAATTTTAAAGGACCTCTAAAATTTAACGGTCCATTAATAAGTTACAAAATACGTCGCAGTGTGTTCTTAAAATCGAAAACAAAAAAGTCAATATTTTAAACTGTTCGATTAACCCGCCACCCCCCTCCCAGCACATAATTCAAGTTTACGTCCTGCAACTGTTGCAGTTTCAATCACTTTTCAACGTGACAGATCTCCGATCTATTATTCTCGTAGTGTTATTAACTGGCTTGAAGATTTGGATTGGATTGGATGGCCCCCAAGTAGCCCTAACTTAACAATTTCAGATTTTTAATTAAGCGGGGGCATTTAAAACAGTTTTTTTTTTCTTACAACAAACACTTACTTTAATAAAAATTTACATGAAGTTTAAAGAGTTGATTTTTTTTTTGTTTCGAGTTTGAGAACACACTGTATTAATGTTAACTTAACTTATTTTTCCTTTGGCAATTTTTTTTTTTTTTTCTTTGTAAAAACATAAATAAACTTCTTTTCCTCTTGTAAACTCAATCCTAGGACGTACTGTAGATATGCGACTTTAAAATTAGGTCTTAAAAAAGTATAATAATGACAATAATAATAATAATTCTATGCGGTTAATAGACGTTGGTATGCCACCCAAAGTACATACAAACGTGTTTGTAAAGCAACTAAAAGTGCTGCCAACCAAACTGTCGCGCAGCTACAAATTGAAACGACAATTAAAACAAAAAGGACAAAAAGAAATTTTGAAAAGAAAGGGGTAAAGTAAACAAAACGATGAAGGAACGGAGAACAAGAAACTTCCCCTTTGGACCCCGAAATCATCAATCATTAGCATTTTGGTTCCATTTGGCACCAAGCAAGATTTTACATCCAAACTGAAAGAGCGAAGAAGAGCGAATGTTCTTTGATGGATTCGATATACTTCTCTGTCACATTGCCGAAGGATTTTATATCGAAACGTACATGGCATCCAGAAGGCCTTGCCTAAACAAGCTGGAAGCAAGGAAACTGCGATCAAAATAAGTTTTAAAACCCCGTATGGTTCAAGGACATTGCAAGGAGTTTCAAAATTAGGTATATAAGCCTTAACGGATACAAAAATAGACTTGGGAACATCAGCAGCAGACGTGTAGGAAAATCATTTGGGGAGCAAATCCAAAAAAGCATGCTTAATTCTAGGGGGAAACAAAAATTTGGGAAAGAGGGAACCAACTTTTAGGGGGCGACAAAACGAAGAGGTGAATAATAATTTTGAAAAGAAAGAGGTAAAATGGTTTCAACAAAACGATGAAGGAACGGAGAACAGGAAACTTCCCCTTTGGACCCCGAAATCATCAATCATTAGCATTTTGGTTCCATTTGGCACCAAGCAAGATTTTACATCCAAAATGAAAGAGACAGTGAATGGTCCTTGATGGATTCGATATACTTCTCTGTCACATTGCGAAGGATTTTATATCGAAACGTGCATGGCATCCAGAAGGCCTTGTCTAAACAAGCTGGAAGCAAGGAAACTGTGAACAAAATAAATTTTAAAACCCCGTATGGTTCAAGGACATTGTAAGGAGGTTCAAAATTAGGTATATAAGCCTTAACGGATACAAAAATAGACTTGGGAATATCAGCAGCAGACGTGTGGGAAAATTATTTGGGGAGCAAATCCAAAAAAGCATGCATAATCCTAGGGGGAAATAAAAATTTGGGAAAGAGGGAACCAACTTTTGGGGGGCGACAAAACGAAGAGGTGTTTGGAAAATCATTTGGAAACAATGGAGACATGTCGAAAGAATTGGATTGGATTGGATGTAGGATTATAAAACGTCATGGTGGGATGTAAAAATGTAAAAAGGGGAAGAAGGAATGGAGGAATTGAGGACTTGCAGGAAGTTAACAGCCAACAAATGGATAGGTTAAGGGAAGTTGAGAAATCTTTATTAAATAAACCCCAAAGAGAATGAGGGGAGACACAATGATTGAAACCATCAACCTTCTGCTTGCCTCAAAAAAAAAAAAAAATTAAACTCGAAAGGAGATATGGCATAAAGCTGTTTTAATCAAATCGTTTTTTTTTCTTCTTTTTTTTACAAAAAAAAACATCCCTTTCATCTTGTAAATGCGAAGAGACCTTGATCAAAATTAGAAGATCGAAACCATTCAAACTACCAATTTACTTCTCTTTTTTTTTTGTTGTGTAAAATGACCCACTGAGCTAAAGTTTTCTAAACCAACACAATCAGTGAATGACCACCTATTTTTGGAATAACATCCATGGATTGCTTTGATGTTTGATTACGAAGTACCTACCCTACATTACGTGCTTACATAAATCATTTCCATTTTATTAAAAATAATCTTCAACCTGCAACTTCATTTTATTTATCATGGACGTCCGTCAATCCTGTAAGACCTGACTATATCGAGGCGAGTCATCTATTTTGGCCATCAACGAAAAATAATGCTCACTTATTGGTTATTGTTAATGATTGTTAATGGGTTAATTAAATAAAAGGTAAAGTAAGAGAGAGAAGTTTTCCGGAAATTTTCAGGTGTGCATGTACTTGTCGAAATAAATTTCCACCACCTTATCCCAACAAGCTTTCAACAACAGTAAAAGCTCATCGACAGAAATAAAAAAAGAAAGAAATGAAAATACAAAAAAAAGAACTTCGAGGACCCCCGAAAATGCGGCCACACCTAGAAGGCGTAGCCGTCGGTCCTGGAAGGAGTGTGTATCGATGTCCTGGCTCCACCTTCCCAGGTTCGATGCTGCCACCTTCCCCCTTTTCACCTTTAGTTGCGAAACCGTCCGCTCGGAATGGCGGCGCCGTCGTCGTCCCGTCCTATCTAAATTCCAACTCGCATTACTCGCACTTGTAATTTAATTGTGTATTTAATGCCACCCGCCATCAACAAGAAGAGCGCGGGTGTATTTTATTTGAATTTCAAATTTGAAGACGACCGCGGACGAAACGCAAACGCAAACGCGAGCGCGACGGCAGCACGACGACCCAGGGTGCGCTTCTGTCCTACGCGACGCGACGCCGCTGCCGCCGCCGCCGCCGCTGATTTTCCGAGAGCTTTCAGGATTCTTTTCGGTTTCGATGTTTCTCTTTTCTTTTTGCAAATCAACGACGGATTAATTGCATTCGCTCTTATCGTTTTAATTTCTCTGTGAAGACCGTAATAAGTAACTTGTAAATTTAAGAGTGTTTTTATTGTCGCCGAATGAAATATTAAGAAGAAAAGAAAAGGTTGAATTATGTTGTACAACGTACAGACTTACTCCGACTACGCAAGACTTCCGTCTTATAATGAGGTGAGTATTTTGATTTTAACAAACTTTTTAATTATAAGGCATTTCCAAAAAAAAATCTGCTCTCAACAATAATATTATCAGAAATCTAATCATTTTCTTTTATAATCATTATTTACAATATAAAAAAATAAATTGTTTTGTTATACTTTTAATATTTTCTATTTTACTGTCTTTCTGAATTAGTTTAATAAGGACGGACGCTCTCTTACTCACCCACTTACAAATAAGTTTAATTTTTTTATAAAGTTTCCGCTTATAATCTGCGTTTCTCTTTAAAAATCCTGCACTTTAACTTTGATTCGAACCGTCAAACAGGAAAATTTATATTATTTAATTTAATACTTAGACGTTCGCCAAACAAACACTTAAATGCGTCTCTAACATTAAAAATTAAATAATTCACATGCAAAGTTTTTTTTTTTTCTCTGTATATAGTACTTGTGAGTGTCAAAATTCTAGGGTTTCTGTTGGAAGCCTGCTTTACCCCCCAAATATGGTTCACGCTGAAGTTGGCCAGGTGACTTTTTATGCCATTTTAGTAACAAATTTTGGAAGTGAAAAATATTTTGCACGTTAAGCTTGTTCGTTACGCTTGACATACTGCCTGTGCAGTTACGCTTTTCGACTTTAAACGGTGCTTAAATCTTGATTTTGTCAGATTATGACATAAATGTCAGATGGCAAACTGAAGTTTTCGAAATTCCCTAACGTTTTGGTAACGTTTTTATCAACAACTGATTTTACACAAAATTGTATTTTTTTTTTTTAATCGTCTGAATCGACGTTTCGCTGCGCGGTTAACAGCTCTTTCAAAATCCTTTCCAGTATTACAGTGCGTTCGATTCACTGCTCTGAGAGTGTCTCCAACTTTTGTTATTTATTGCCTGCCTACTGGAGATTAAAGAAGACGAAGAGCGCAATGCATAAATCGATTTTGTACGCTCAACAGTTTTTATTTATTTTTATTTTTTCTATTATAAAATAAATCCTCCAAAAAAAATAATAATAGAGAAAACCAAAAGAGAGTCTTGGGGGCTTTCCTAAAGTGCTCCTTTTTTCAGTTTCATTTTCATTTCAATTTTCTTTTTTTTCCTATTTTTTCATTTATTGGCCTTCAATTAAACCGACTTCTCTGCATCTCTTGGACTATTCTATTCTTTGCTTCCGTCTCTTTCTTATTCGTCTCCAGTTTTTAATCTTCAGAAGACGTGCCAGAACAGTCTAACTTTCTCTTTCATCTATGTTTATTATTAATTTCGAGTTAATTGCATTTCTATGAAGTCTATGCGATTACTGTTCTTCGTTTTATTTCCTGTTCTCTTGTTTTGTTTCGTGCTGTTTTAAATTTTCGATTCTTGTTTCTCTCGCACTTTTTTTCTTGCCATTTAATATTTTTTCTTGCCGTTTAATATTGGTCTCGCACTTTTTTTCTTGCCATTTAATATTGGTCTCGCTTCTCTTCTCTTTTTTTAATTAATTAATAGTTAACTAGTTTAATTTTTTTTTTTTAATAATTAATGTCACAAACATCAGAATAGCACTAATTAAAAATTAATAAATTTCGCCCAAAATTTTATTCACTTGGAAGTTTTTTTTTTTTCTGTGGAACGGTTAAAGTAACAAATTAATTAAATTAATTCAGGGAATAATTGAATAATTAAATGAAGGCTGCGGATAATAAATTAAGAAATAGATAAATAAATTTCTGCCAAATTTTTATTCATTTGAAGTTTAATTAATAATGAACTAGTTTAATTTTTTAAATTAATAATTAATGTCACAAACATCAGAATAGCACTAATTAAAAAATTAACAAATTTAGCCCAAAATTTTATTCACCTGAAGTTCTTTTTTTCTATGGAACGGTTAAAATAACAAATTAATTACATTAATTCAGGGAATAATTGAATAATTAAATGAAGGCTGCGGATAGTAAATTAAAAAATAGATAAATAAATTTCTGCCAAATTTTTATTCATTTGAAGTTTAATTAATAATGAACTAGTTTAATTTGATTAAATTAATAATTAATGTCACAAACATCAGAACAGCACTAATTAAAAAATTAATAAATTTCGCCCAAAATTTTATTCACAGGCTGCGAATAATAAATTAAAAAATAAATAAATAAATTTCTGCCAAATTTTTGTTCATTTGAAGTTTAACTGTTTAACTGTGAAAAATTAAAAAAAAACACAAATATTAGTTAAATTAATTAATGCCACAGACACCACAATCAAAATATTAACAAGAATAATAATAATTAAAACACAAATAAATTTCGCCTCGGATTTGATTTATTTGAAGTTTCTTTGCGGATTAGCTGAAACAATAAACCGATTAAATATATTCGGTGAATAACTAAATTAACTAAAGTCGCGAACGTGGCAATCAGAAAATTAATTAAAAAACCAATAATAAATTCCTCGCTAAATTCTATTGATTTTGAAGTTCGATTGTGGAAGGCTTCAAACAAATGAGATAATTTTAATTTGTTAATACTTAACTAGTTTAAGCAGCTTAATTAATTCATTAATTAAAAAAAAACACGACGATCATTAATTTATTAATTTAAAACATAAATAAATTTCCCCCAAAATTTTGATGTATTTGAAGTTTCTTTGCGCATTAATTTCTAGTAACAAATAATTTAAATTAATTCGGTTAATAATTACATTAACCAAGCCACGAACGTGTCGATCGGAACATAATTTAAAAAAATAATAAATAAAACTCCGGCAAAACTTTGTTGTCGATTTGTTGCTTCAAGAGACATGATGTTCAAAACAATTCAAACAATCAATAGTTAATGATTTAACTTTAATTTACTTTAATTAAAACCACGAACATGACGATTCGAATAATAATTAATTTTAAAGTTAATGCAACACAATCAATCGAGTGATTTAATTAAAATTTTTAGAAATTTTTTTTGAGTTAATTGCAGAAGATTTAAAAAATATAAATAATCAAGTAATTTGATTAAATTTTAATTATTTAATGTTAAGTGACAAGTTCAATTAATTTATGTCACGCACGTAACTTCTCGATTAATAATATTAAAAAATAAGTAATTAAAAATACTCGCAAAACTTGATTCTTTTGAAGAAGTTTCACAAAGTTAATTTAGTAGATTTAACTATTTTTTTATTATAATTAATTAAAGCCATGAATATGATGAAAAAAAGAAATTTAATTTTAATATTGGTCTGGCTTCTCTTCTCTAAAAAGATCCTTTTTTTATTTCCAGTCTTTATCTTTATTCTTTCAGAATCCTTTTTTTTTCTAATGTTGTCGTATTAACTTTTCCTCGGTTTGTTCTTCTTCTTGTGTTCTCATCCTCTTATGTTTTTGCGCGAATATTTTTAGAGTTCTTTTTTGTCCTACTAGTCCTTTATTCATAGTATCTTCTACTAGAATATCGTTTCCTTCATTGATCTCCGTTTGTTTTTTTTTTTCTTTTCTTTTCATAAAAACGTTCACTTCGTTGTTATAAATAACGCTCAAATTTTTTAATAATTTTATTCTTAGTACCTTCCACTCGAATATCATTTGCTTAATTAATCTCCCTTTGTTTTTTCCTTTTTTTTTCCATAAAAACGTTCACTTCGTAGTTATGAATAACGCTCAATTTTGTTCAGAAATTTACGCACTTTTTTCATTGCACGTTCTACAGTGCGTTTCACTTAACACGACGACACCTAAACAACTTGTTGCTTAATAACAAGCATTTAGTACCAGCGACAGAAACCATTGAGATTAATCTTTTTGTAAGTATGGATTTTTTAAGAGTCTAAATCTGGTCGAGCATGATTAAAATGAAGTGATAGTAGCGAAGAAAAAGTATCATAGTTGGCCGGATTTAGACTGATTTAAAGTTTTATACTGATTGCGTTGTTAACAAACAAGTTATTTAGGTGTCTTCATATAAAGAGAAACGCACTGTGTACACAGGGAGGGCCATAATTATGGAACCGGCTTAATATTTCGAAAACCGTTTGACGTATGTACTTGAAATTTGGTGTGGGATTTAGAGTCGATAAGAACTACATTACTAATTTGTTTCAATTGTTTGTCTGCTCTTGTTTTTGAGATACAATGCCAATTTGATTTTTCTCTGTACAACCACATATTTTTTTTATCTGTTACGTTATACAATAAATACAATACATACAATTACTGCATACAGTAAATTTAAGTGAAACGAATGAAATTGGCTAAAGCCCCGGACAGCTCTTTGCCCAATTTCTAAAAAAATTGGTTTTTGGGAAGTTGTGACCTTTGAAACGAAAGCTCGCGATTGTCCTTTTTCTGTTTCCTCTCGTACTTAGCTTCTAAATACCAAATACTATGATAAATTCTTAAAAGCAGCGTTAAATAAGTGTTCCTTTAGATAACCCAACGAATAATAAATATGTACAACATAGATTGAGTAGAACAAATTTATAATCTAAAGCGTTTGTATGTAGATATTTTGAGTGCCTCAAAAGCAAAAAAAAAACAAAAAACAAAAACAAAATCTAAATTGTTATTGCTAGATCTGTTTGACACGCAGCAATAAAATTCCCACTCGAGTCGGCCTTATCCTATGGCGCAAGTAAAAATCCAGGATAGTTACGCGATTTATTTGCCTTCGCAGGCCGTAATCTGCCAGCAGATACGTGAAAAGCAAAACACGCAAGGCAGCAGTTTATGTATTTATAACCTTGAAAGTAATACGTATGTGAGACGCTCGTCACACTTTTGTTGCCGCTCTTATCGGCGCAATTCATCAGCTGCATGTGCATTTTATCGGCGACGGTGGTGCCCCCTAAGAAAAGAATGCGTGCGTTCGGCGCACTAATTTTGCTGAGTCGTACCTGCACGCGCAAAATAAAAATAAAAAAAAAAAAAAACAAATCGAGCGAGTTTTCTTCGAGCAATAATAATAATCAGGAAACGCGCGATCATTAAACGCAAAACAAAAGAACTTTATAGGTTAGGGTTAGAGCTTGCAGCAATTCAAATTATCAAGCGAGCTACGAGGAGGAGAAAAGTATTTTGCGGAAGCAAGAAGAGTATTAAAAAATACCATGAGTTCCAAAAGCAATTGCGTAAGGGTTGGCCATGGGAAGTGCAAGTTTCACAAATAACAACCACACATATTTTGACATATTTTGTCATCTTAAGATCTTCTGGGCACTGGCGACACGCAGCTGAAGAGATTACGTTAAGATCGATTTTCCTGACGGGGTTTCCGAGTGCGTTGCTTGGAGGTCGATGAGCCCAGGGGTAGGTTGGAAATTGGGCAATTGAATTGAGACTGGGCTCACCTTAGGCCTTCCAGATCATTGATGACCTTCTCGACATTCACGCTGAGTAACTAAACGAGCCACCTTAAGATTTTCCCATCATTATCGATTGATTACTAAAGAGATTAACTTAAGACCTCTTGCTCATTGACGATTCGTAAGTGAGGAAGTCACCTTGGAATCATTTTGAAGAAGTCACCTCAAGACCTTCTAGCGAAGGCTGTCTGCATGCAAACAGCTCATATTTTGTCATCTTAAGATATTCCAGGTATTGGCGACACGCAGCTTAAGAGATTACATTAAGATGGGTGTCCCTGACGGGGTTTCCGAGTGTGTTGCTTGGGGGTCGATGAGCCCAGAGGTAGGTTGGAGATTGGGCAATTGAATTGAGACTGGGCTCACCTTACGCCTTTTAGATCATTGATGACCTTCTCGACATTCACGCTGCATAAATAAGCGAGCCACCTTAAGATTTTCCCATCATTATCGATTGATTACTAAAGAGATTAACTTAAGACCTCTTGCTCATTGACGATTCGTAAGTGAAGAAGTCACCTTGGAATCATTTTAAAGAAGTCACCACAAGACCTTCTAGTGAAGGCTGTCTGCATGCGTACAGCTCATATTTTGTCATCTTAAGATATTCCAGGTGTTGGCGACACGCAGCTTAAGAGATTGCGTTAAGATCGATGTACCTGACGGGGTTTCCGAGTGTGTTGCTTGGGGGTCGATGAGCCCACGGGGTAGGTTGGAGATTGGGCAATTGAATTGAGACTGGGTTCACCTTAGGCCTTTCAGATCATCGATGATCTTCTCGTCATTCACGCTGCGTTACTAAACGAGCCACCTTAATATCTTCCCATCATTATCGATTGATTACTAAAGAGATTAACTTAAGACCTCTTGCCCATTGACGATTCGTAAGTGAGGAAGTCACCTTGGAATCATTTTGAAGAAGTCACCTCAAGACCTTCTAGCGAAGGCTGTCTGCATGCGTACAGCTCATATTTTGTCATCTTAAGATATTCCAGGTATTGGCGACACGCAGCTTAAGAGATTGCGTTAAGATGGATGTTCCTGACGGGGTTTCCGACTGCGTTGCTTAGGGGTCGATGAGCCCACAGGGTAGGTTGGAGATTGGGCAATTGAATTGAGACTGGGCTCACCTTAGGCCTTCCAGATCATCGATGACCTTCTCGACATTCACGCTGCGTTACTAAACGAGTCACCTTAAGATTTTCCCATCATTATCGATTGATTACTAAAGAGATGAACTTAAGACCTCTTGCCCATTGACGATTCGTAAGTGAGGAAGTCACCTTGAAATCATTTTAAAGAAGTCACCTTAAGACCTTCTAGCGAAGGCTGTCTGCATGCGTATAGCTCATATTTTGTCATCTTCAGGTCTTCTAGGTACTGGCGACACTCAGTTGAAGAGATTACGTTAAGATGGGAGTTCCTGGGGCGGAGTCGCCGAATGTTGCGTTGGTTGAGGGTCGATGAACCTAGGGTTAGGTCGAAGAACTGGCGATTGAATTGGAATTAGGCTTGTAAAAACTGCCACCTTAAGTCTTTTAGACCATTGATAACCTTCTCGTCGTTAACGCCACGTAACAAAATGCCCCACCTTAAGATTTTCCCATCATTTCTCGCGATTTAAAGAGATGGCCTGTTGCTCATTGACGATTCATGACTTTCTGGCTCTTGAAATCATCAAAAATAGAAAAGTTACGCTCTTGTCAAATCAGGTAGAATCCCTGCAATCGTTTTTCTTTTCTGGTGTGGTGTCATCAAGAAAAAAAAATTTGTTTTCGGAGGCGGCCGAATGTAGGTTATCTGATAAGGAGTTGATAACCGAGAATTTTGATGGTGGTTTTTACGGATTAGGAGGAGGAGGAGGAACTGAAAATAGTTTGTCTTAATAACCAAAACACGACTATTTCACACAGCCCGAGCAATATATAGCCATAAACGTCAGTATGTCACCCGATACTCGCATATACATTTAGACATCACGCCGCGGTCGTATTTTAAAGAGGAGGAGGAGGAGGTGGAGAGGTGCCATGTGCAGGAAGACGGGCCGAGGAAAAAACCGAAAAATTCGGGGAATTTCTACAAATCAGGGGTTAACGTCACATAAAACATCGGCACTCTATTAGGGAAGCGTTTATGGTTTATTGGTAGGTACAAATTTCGTTGCTTCTTTTTTTTTTTTTTTTGGTAATTAACAAGGAGCGAAAGCATTAAGGGGGTCTGAGGGGGCAACAAACTATTGATCGATTTTTTCTTCCTGCAGAGATTTCAATTCCGATAGGAACTTGTAAGCACCACCGATTATACATTGTCGAACGCACTGGAAACCCGATCTATTTTCGAGCATCCTCCGATAATCATGGCCCATCTATTGTGTTTGTAAACGTGTACAATGGGCTGACTGTCGTGGTCCTTTCAGCCTGTTCGCTAATAGTTTAAATAGCGTGTTTTATGTGATCATGCGGGGCCGGCCTTATTTTCCCAAAAAAAAATGAGGAAGGAAAAAATTTCAGGTCAGGTCAACGTCGCCCTTAATAAGTTCTTGAGTGTTATTGTTTATTTTTATAATTTTTTTTTTTCACAAAAATTTATTATCTATTAATGAATCGTGTGATGGCATTTCGTTGCCCTTACCATTTAGGGCGCGTATGGCAAAAGCACAGCAATAAAGTCCTTGTCGCCCCGTTTGCTACCAACAAAGGAGCATCATCCCTTATTACACATCTGAACCTCTCTAATCCGGAGTCCCATCTAAAAATCAGTCATTATCCATTGTTGGGTTGCAGCTCGCCTTGCGCAGATTTTAATCAGGGGGGTCGTTATCTCTATTTGGAAATACAAATACCGCCAATACGTTGCCTATTACAGCTTTCCTTGTTTGGCCACCACACCAAGAAAAAATTAAATAAAATAAAATCAGGAACATTTTTAGAATGTCGCTGTTAAATTCGGTTGTAACTTAATCCCAATATAAAATAAATACCGTCGACAAATTGGATAGATTGGAAAATAAATAACCGGGGGTTGCTCTTTCTATGTTTTAAAAAAAAAAAAATTAGTGCGTTTTATCGCTTCCGTGTACGCGCTCAAAAATTTATTTCCTCCTCCTCGATTTCTAAATCAGATAAAAAAAAAACATCCCCCTCGCTCGTGAAGTGTATATAACGAGCCCCCTAGCGACCGATCTGGCGAGTTATAAATTACGTGCTGCTCGGCTGACGACAGCTGCTGTAAATGAATCAATTTACTGTAAATTTTGTTACTTAATCTTTTTCTTGCATGCACGAGGAGCCAAAAAAATTTAAGAAAAAGAAAACCAAATAACAAAAACGTTTGAAAGGTTTGATCGAGTTTTTAATAAAACAACGTCAAAAAGAAAAATATTAACAAACTATGAAAAAATAAAAATAAAATAAACGACGAATGTAAATAATAAGAGAATATGAAACAAATAAAAAAGCTTTTTAAAACGAGCTAAAAGAGTATATAATGTTTGACTTACTTGGCGTTTCGCAAATATAATTAAAACTACCCAAAAAGTAAATAATAAGAAAAGAAAAATAGAACGATTAAATATTTATTCTGCATTTGATGGTTCATTGAATCCAAGATGGTTTTAGTTCCTCTCAAATTGTGATTTTCACACAAACTTCACCGATTAGACTTATCAATATTTTCCTCCTTTAATCAAATGCTCAATACTGAATTTAGTTGTGATTCAAGCAGTGGCGTGGCTAGGTGACCGCGGTGCAAAAATAAATGGGGGGTTGACCATTGTCTCACAGAGAAAAAAAAGAATGATGCTTGTTAATACAATTATAGACTTTGTATCTGAAAATATTTGTAATATTTGCAGTTTCAAAATATTGAAGAAAACGTTTCGTGTGATTTTAGTGCGTTTCTCCCTCCATTGTAGAATTACAATACAATATAAACAATATATATATATATATTCTGTATTTGACGGTTTATTGAATTCAAGATGATTTTGGTTCCTCTCAAATTGTGATTTTCACACAAACTTCACCGATTAGACTTATCAATATTTTCCTCCATTAATTAAATGCTCAATACTGAATTTAATTGTGATTCAAGCAGTAGCGTAGCTAGGTGACCGCGGTGCAAAAATAAATGGGGGGTTGACCATTGTCTCACAGAGAAAAAAAGAATGATGGTTGTTAATACAATTATAGACTTTGTATTTGCCAGTATTTGTAATATTTGCAGTTTCAAAATGTTAAAGAAAACGTTTCGTGTGATTTTAGTGCATTTCTCCCTCCATTGTAGAATTACAATACAATATAAACAATATATATATATTCTGTATTTGATGGTTTATTGAATCCAAGATGGTTTTAGTTTCTCTCAAATTGTGATTTTCACACAAACTTCAACGTTTAGACTTATCAATATTTTCCTCCTTTAATCAAATGCTCAATACTGAATTTAATTGTGATTCAAGCAGTGGCGTAGCTAGGTGACCGCGGTGCAAAAATAAATGGGGGGTTGACCATTGTTTCACAGAAAAAAAAAGAATGATGCTTGTTAATACAATTATGGACTTTGTATTTGCCAGTATTTGTAATATTTGCAGTTTCAAAATATTGAAGAAAACGTTTCGTGTGATTTTAGTGCATTTCTCCCTCCATTGTAGAATTACAATACAATATAAACAATATATACATATATATTCTGTATTTGATGGTTTATTGAATCCAAGATGATTTTGGTTTCTCTCAAAATGTGATTTTCACACAAACTTCAACGATTAGACTTATCAATATTTTCCTCCTTTAATCAAATGCTCAATACTGAATTTAATTGTGATTCAAGCAGTGGCGTAGCTAGGTGACCGCGGTGCAAAAATAAATGGAGGGGTTGACCATTGTCTCACAGAGAAAAAAAGAATGATGCTTGTTAATACAATTATAGACTTTGTATCTGCCAGTATTTGTAATATTTGCAGTTTCAAAATATTGAAGAAAACGTTTCGTGTGATTTTAGTGCATTTCTCCCTCCATTGTAGAATTACAATACAATATAAACAATATATATATGTATTCTGTATTTGATGGTTTATTGAATGGAAGATGATTTTGGTTTCTCTCAAATTGTGATTTTCACACAAACTTCAACGATTAGACTTATCAATATTTTCCTCCTTTAATAAAATGCTCAATACTGAATTTAATTGTGAATCAAGCGTAGCTAGGTGACCGCGGTGCAAAAATAAATGGGGGGTTGACCATTGTCTCACAGAGAAAAAAAGAATGATGCTTGTTAATACAATTATAGACTTTGTATCTGCCAGTGTTTGTAATATTTGCAGTTTCAAAATATTAAAGAAAACGTTTCGTGTGATTTTAGTGCATTTCTCCCTCCATTGTAGAATTACAATACAATATAAACAATATATATATATTCTGTATTTGATGGTTTATTGAATCCAAGATGGTTTTAGTTTCTCTCAAATTGTGATTTTCACACAAACTTCAACGTTTAGACTTATCAATATTTTCCTCCTTTAATCAAATGCTCAATACTGAATTTAATTGTGATTCAAGCAGTGGCGTAGCTAGGTGACCGCGATACAAAAATAAATGGGGGGTTGACCATTGTCTCACAGAGAAAAAAAGAATGATGCTTGTTAATACAATTATAGACTTTGTATCTGCCAGTGTTTGTAATATTTGCAGTTTCAAAATATTGAAGAAAACGTTTCGTGTGATTTTAGTGCATTTCTCCCTCCATTGTAGAATTACAATACAATATAAACAATATATATATGTATTCTGTATTTGATGGTTTATTGAATGGAAGATGATTTTGGTTTCTCTCAAATTGTGATTTTCACACAAACTTCAACGATTAGACTTATCAATATTTTCCTCCTTTAATCAAATGCTCAATACTGAATTTAATTGTGATTCAAGCAGTGGCGTAGCTTGGTGACCGCGGTGCAAAAATAAATGGGGAGTTGACCATTGTCTCACAGAGAAAAAAAGAATGATGCTTGTTAATACAATTATAGACTTTGTATCTGCCAATGTTTGTAATATTTGCAGTTTCAAAATATTGAAGAAAACGTTTCGTATGATTTTAGTGCATTTCTCCCTCCATTGTAGAATTTTATACAAACAGAAGTATCAAGATATTCTCTTTTTCCTTCCTGCAGAGATTTCAATTCCGATAGGAACTTGTAAGCACCACCGATTATACATTGTCGAACGAATTTTATACAACAAAAGTATCAAGATATTCTCTTACAAGAATTTATTGTAGTACAAAAGTCAAAGTCAACTTCTTTACTTCAAAATCACAATCGTATGTACATAAATATTTTTCAAGTCGAGGTTGAAATATATCCGAATTTTTTTAAACAAATTCAACAACAAGTAAAAAAATTCGATTTCTCACAGAACGTGTACCGTTCGCATTCAGATTTGCGGCGTCTGTCTAGTTTGAGGAACCCCCCATTTTTATACATGTACATAATTCCACGTCATTGAGAGAACGAGCCCCGGCTTCTTTCTCTGAATAATTAAAATTCACTTCAAGACGTGAATGCCCTTAGAATTTTTCGGACAGTTGCCGTCGGTCGGACGAAATTCGGCGTGCGCTCTTCGGGGCACAGACGCACGATTGTGGTCTGTGTGAAACGGAAACAGTTGTCAGAGGACCGCCGGTCGCTTCAACCTGTCAATCATTGTCGTCAAAGAAGTGCAGCAGCCGAGATTTCTGAACCGCCCGAATCTACCAGACGGAACGCTTTCAGACAACGACGACATGTGAAAATATTTAAGTTGTTATGCGCGCAAACGAGGGCAGTATTTAAGAAGACGAGAAAAGATGCAAGAAAACTTTCCCAGTTTCGAATGTTTAAATCAGAATCCCATAGAAAAAGTCGCCCGTTGAAAATAACAAGATAACCGGCGCGAATGAATGAGTATCATCCATTTTTGGATGGATACCAAAGGTAGTTGTAATATCAGGCGCATTCAAAAGCACACAGGTTTGGACTCATCGCACAACCTTGTGGTACTCCTCACCTAAATTATGTTTGAAACAGAACGTAAAATCTGTCAAAAATGTACTAATTGCAAGCTTGAAGAATCTTTGGATATTTCTACCTCAACGCCTTTTTAGAGCTTGGGTATACGTACATAAGCACGTCTTCTACCTTCCTTGAATCATTCTTTTAATCCTGCAGGCAGAACTTTCAATTGGTAAAGAACTTCAGTAATTAAAGTGCTCTAATGGGTTACGTCTGGGCATACATATAAGTTTAAGCTAATACTTTGCCTTCCCCGAATATCTTCTATACTTGCAGACGAATGTGGTGGCTTGAGAACTTTCAATCGAAGAACTTCGGTAATTAAAGTGATTCTGAGCCCAGAACTTTCCGTTAATAGAATGAAACAAGTGGGTATATCGAAGAACCATGTGGTTTTCTTGAACCATCGATTATCGATGCATACGTGGAAAGAAAACAGCACGTTTTCGCGAGCAGTATGAGTTTCACATCGTACATCTCGCATTATTAATCCAAAACGAGAAAGTCTACCTCTCAGCGTACGATTATCGAACGCATTTCGGTTCCCCGTCTGTACAGTTCTCGTCGGATGTACAGTGTATAAATAGGGAGCCGCTCGTAGATATCAAATTACGCCATTATTCCGCTACGGCCACCCTTACCTGCCTCTGCCTGGCTGCCTGCCTGCCTGCCTGCCTGCCTGCCTACCTCACCTTTGCATTGCTGATGCTCATTTCTGCCTCGCAGAATTCGCATTGTACGCATTCACTAAATAATATCGATCAGATAACGGAACTTTGTTACGTAAAGCGTCCCAACAGGAGTCCTTCAAAACAATACCTCCTATCATTATTATCTTATTAAATCCGTACAGAAAAAAAAAATGGAATGCTCCAAAAATTCAATTAACAATTAGCTGCATGTCATAGAATATATTATTTGCATCTCCAGCAACAAATAATAATAATAAGCTTGGAAATAGATTAGTAAGATGCTCAGAACCATTCAACACTAATGAATAGTCTAGAATTTAGGTATTTAAGAAAAAGGCAACTCTCGGTGTGGACACCCGGTATATTACTAAGAATAATATTTCGCAATTAAATGATAAGTAGTCCTCACAAAATCAAAGAAATCTTCTTTTGCTTTCTTCTACTCGAGGTGGACGCAGGCATAAAATTGTTTATGCTCGTTGCGGATTCGGATTATAAAAGGATTTCGAGGATGGCCTAAGCAGTCACCGAACATTGCTCGTAAACAGAAATAATGCTTTTGTGCTGCGCATTTCGTCCGGTTCGGTGCTTCGCAATGGAAGAGACTCGTGCTTAACTGGCTAAACGCTTGTGGAAATTGCGTCTGGCGCCCGGTTTCTCATTATTTAAAAAAAAAATAATAATAATAAAAGCAACTTTAGGATAATACCTTCCCAGCAGAAGTTTTCTGCTGCTGACGTCACTTGGAAATAATTTCATAGCCTCGAAATTACATAATTTTACGTTGTCGTATCTCTTGTACAAGTTTCTTGAACAAATTAAATTATAGGTACTCTAGAATCAAATTTAATCCATCTCCAAACATATATTATTCATATAGTTTATTGCAAAAGCTGAACTAAATCTTGTACAGTCGTATCAAAGGAAGTGAGTGGTCGAAGGGACAAAAAAATAGCGAAGGAAGAGCTTGGAGAGGTCCAACCAAACAGAGGTCAAACCTTTTCGTTCCAATTTTGTTGTCCAAGAGGATACATAAGTACAGGATTGGAAACTTAAATAGAAGATTAGTCGGAGGACACATTAATAGAAGAAGAAGATCCACCAGTAAGCTCAAGATTGGAAACTTAAGTAGAAGATTACGCGGAGGACAAATTAATAGAAGAAGAAGATCCACCAGTAAATTCAAGTTTGGAAACTTAAGTAGAAGATTACTCGGACGAGGCGTTAATAGAAGAAGAAGATCCATCAATAAATTCAAGTAGAAGATTACGCGGAGGAGACCTTAATAGAGGAAGAAGATCCACCAGTACGTGAGGAGCTCGATCGTGTAATAAATAAGACAGGAATGAAAATGAAAAACAATCCATGAAGAAAAGCACGGGATAGATGAAAAGCATCGACCAGGAGATCCGCCAAAATTCCAAAGACATAAGCTCAGGAAGAAGGCAGAACGAGGAAAGACGACGACCGACTTCGCAAGAAGAACGCGGAGCACTTAAACAGTTCTGAAAAGAATGAAGAATGCCTGAAGACTGGTCGTTGTCCTTGCCATAAAAAAGAGGCGATGAAATCTGCGAAGGCAAAACATTTTCCGCAAAGCAAATACAATTTTCGGAAGAAAAAAAAATAATTACCAGCAGGTTCTAGCCCAAGGCAAAATCTATCGGCCTCCTCCGGCCAAAATGTGTTGGTAATCGATTAAAAAGCAAAAAATTGCAAGTAAAATCAAGCTCAGCAAATCTCAAGGTCAACGCAACTCAATTGAACTCGCCTGACCAACTGTATTCAATGGAAGCAACAAATTCAAACCACAAAAAAATAAAAAGCAAAAAATGTAATTTTTTTTTAATGATTAAAGTAAAGTTCGGCCAATGTCAGGGCCAACGAAAATTGACTCGACAAGTGAACTCGATTCTAGTCGGTTCAAACAAAACAATTTATCAAAAAACAATAAAAGAATTAAATGAAAAAAGATTTTCGAAGTCAATCTAATCTAGTTGCACTCAACCTAATTATTCCATCCAAGCCAAGTTAAAAATTTAAAACTGATACTTAAAAAGAATAAATAAAAGTAAAAAAAAAAAATAATTTATACATACAAGGCTTAAAATGATCTGAACTCGCCCAACTTATTATGTATATCATGCTGCATTCCATTCTACACAATCAAACTATCTAAAAAAATTATGAAAAGATTAAAATTAAAAAAGACGTAAACATTTATGGATTAAAGTTGAACTCAAGAAGTCTCAGGATCAATCCAACACAACTGATTAATCAACCTGACTAAAAGATTAAGAAATTTAAAGAGAAAATGAAAAATCAATTGAAATGTCAAGAACTCAAGAAGTCTCGGGATCAATCCAACACAACTGATCAATCAACCTGACTAAAAGATTAAAAAATTAAAAGAAAAAATGAAAAATTAATTAAAATGTCAAGAACTCAAGAAGTCTCAGGATTAATCCAACACAACTGATCAAACAACCTGACTGAAAGATTAAAAAATTAAAAGAAAAAATGAAAAATCAATTGAAATGTCAAGAACTCAAGAAATCGCAGGATCAATCCAACACAACTGATCAATCAACCTGACTAAAAGATTAGGAAATTAAAAAAAGAAAAAATGAAAAATCAATTGAAATGTCAAGAACTCAAGAAGTCTCAGGATCAATCCAACACAACTGATCAAACAACCTGACTAAAAGATTAGGAAATTAAAAAAAGAAAAAATGAAAAATCAATTGAAATGTCAAGAACTCAAGAAATCTCAGGATCAGTCCAACACAACTGATCAATCAACCTGACTAAAAGATTAAAAAATTAAAAGAAAAAATGAAAAGTCAATTGAAATGTCAAGAACTCAAGAAGTCTCAGGATCAATCCAACACAACTGATCAATCAACCTGACTAAAAGATTAGGAAATTAAAAAAAGAAAAAATTAAAAATCAATTGAAATGTCAAGAACTCAAGAAGTCTCAGGATCAATCCAACACAACTGATCAATCAACCTGACTAAAAGATTAAAAAATTAAAAGAAAAACTGAAAAATCAATTGAAATGTCAAGAACTCAAGAAATCGCAGGATCAATCCAACACAACTGATCAATCAACCTGACTAAAAGATTAGGAAATTAAAAGAAAAAATGAAAAATCAATTGAAATGTCAAGAACTCAAGATATCTCAGGATCAATCCAACACAACTGATCAATAAATCCGACTAAAAGATTAAAAAATTAAAAGGAGAAATGAAAATTCAATTGAAATGTTCGAGTTCAACTGATGTCAAGGTCAGTTCAACCCGACTGATCTCAACCTAAGCCCATTTATCACAAAACAAAAAATTAGAAATTGCAAGAAATAAAATAAAAGTACGTGAAAAATTATTAAAATGATTAAAATTAAGCTCAACGTCAACCTAACCCAACCTAGTTTAATTCAACCCAAATAAAAATGAAAATCGTTAAACGCCAAGCTTAATTTTTACGAATTTTAAAATTGTCACTCTCACAGTCGAATGGAAATTATTAATTCGCCCATTTTGGTCGCCAATGGCCATTGTAGGAAAACAAAAGTAAGCCGAACAATTACCACGGTTGATCGTCCATTTGGTGATAAATCGCAAGGGTTGGCAACACTGTCTAACTCTAAGATCACGTACGAAATTCCCCTATGGTGGTTACATTTTAAGTTACGAGTTAATTTCGGTAGAAATCATTTAAATTGATTGAAAGTTAAGCAAAAATTTTTTCACAGTTTACTTTTTGATAATTAAATTCTGTATAAACAATGGATATATTCAAATTATAAAAAAGAAGATCTGGCAACTATGGAATTACTTACAACGCCTTTTCTGCTATCGGTTTCATACTCATCGTGTTTTTTGAGACGAATATAAAAGCTTTGTTTCTTCTTTTTTTTTTGGAAAAGGGCGTCAGTTACTGTTTTGCAAAAGGGCGCCAACTACCCTTCCCCCGGCCCTGTTGAATAAACATCATTGTAAAAGATGGCTGGAATGGGGAAAGATATTTCTGGTATTGTTTTATAATTTAATTAAAATCAATAATCAACAGTAACGTGGTTGATACGAAAATAATCTTTTGTATTTGGTGTAATAAGAATGTATATTATCAAAGATATGTAACTATGTTTGGGCGGTTGTTTTGGAAAGTGGCCGTGTGTGGCGCCAGCGGCGTTCCTCGTTAGTGTAGCTTTCCGTTCGGAAAGGTCAACATGCTACTTCAAAATTCAAACCCCCCTTAACAATATTTACATCATAGAGTTGGTCTTTTTGCGGCGAGAGTCAACAGCCCATCATCTAAGGCCTTTGTAAACACAGAATAAATACTTCTTCTCCTCCGCAGCTCTTCATTGTGTGCACACCGGCCACTTCACCACCGGTACCTGAACGCGCCCTTTCAACGCAGATATTCAGAATTCAGACAACTGGAAAACGTGTTTTGACTCGTTAACAGAAAGCGTCTAATTGTAAGCGATTTTCCGATTGTTAAAAGCGACGGCGACGCCACCGACGAGATAAAGAGGGAAAGAGCTCGACGCCCGGCGACGACGACGGAGGGAAGGAAATGGCGGCCGTCGCAATGCTCGTCTCATGTTACAAGCAAATTCAATTGCAATGGAATTTATAATTGTGTATCTGATCCTCCTCAACAAATTACATTAACGTCTGTAAAGTGTGAATACCGTTTTCCTCTAGGGACATTTATCAGATTAATTCGGTCCTGTTTTTATTCGCATTTTATGAGGGTTGAGTAATTGGTTTTTGGGCTTGCTTATTTCAGAATGGATTTAACGTGTGGCCACCTTCATTATTGTTTTTATTATTATTCTCCAACCAATGCTCTTTTCTATAAACCACCAAAAGAAAAAAAAGGAAAAGAATTGTACAGGGTCTTCATAATTGACTGCATCCCACGTGACCAAGTCCTACCTGACGGAACGCGATGATTATATTAACATTTGGGATTTGCATCATTTCTTTAAGGCGCTACTTTAACAAATCTGCGCTGTTGTTAAAAAAGATTTTAAAGAAGTAGTATCACATCATGTTTACCAATTTTCTTGGTGAATAAAATTCGCTTTCAGCGAATCACTTGCGTAATGCGAATGCCATGGAGAAGAAAACAATGCAATGCAGCGACGACGCGTTTCAGTTTTCTTATCTCTGTTTTATTATACATGTGTCTATCAGTTTCTCAGAAAGACGATGACGTCCGTATCTAAATGTGTCGAACGCATTTTTTTACTTGAACCGTTAATAGACATAATTATACTTGGGTGCTGCCTTTTAACTGCACACAAGCGCAACAATATGATAAGGCTGTTTGGAATTGCACGGACGGCGATTAGAATTTTCCATCGGTGGAGATAAGGGAGCGCGACGTTTTTCACTGGGAAAGCTTAAATACCCAAAATAAAAACGTTTCAGTTTCAGAATTGTAATTGTCATGTAGTGAGGACGTCGATTCAAAAATGTTTTCGATTTTTAGAATTTGTCATGATGTTGTACCTTGGTTAGGAGGATGAGAACATCGATGCAAAAATTCAGAAGAGAGAGGCGAGGGAAGCCCCGACTTTTCGACTTCCAGCGAGCTCGTCGAAGCATGTCGAATGCAATGCAGAGAAGCTCGCTCACGCACGCCATGGAGGAGGAAGAAGAACCCATAGAACCACTTCCTCGTTTATTAAAGTGAAAGGGATTAGTCACATCGTCAGCTTTTGGGGTGGAAAACAAACATTGGGGAAATCTCGTTGTATGGTTTCTGCACCTCGCCGCACGAAATCCAAAACTTCTTATATACAATGCGTCTCCTGGAATTGTCTTACACAATCTTATATTAAGCCAACAGTAAATAATCACATGATTATGTCCGGTTTCTGAAACGATACATAACTTAACGTAGAGACAAACTCAAGATAAACTCACCATAACTTATAAAAACCGTTTCTCAAAACTTCATCTGTAGATAAAGTGTGTACGTTTACGCAATGTAAAGAATTTATGCTTTTCATAAAGTTATCCGTCAAGAAAAAATTATGTTTACCTAAAGTTATCTATCGTTTCAGAAACCGGCCATAAGATACTTTATCGTTGAGAAAACTAGACTCTGGAAGAGTTAATTCACGTCCAAGCAAAAAAAAAAACAAATAACAAAGAGGTTCGTCAGATTTAAACAAGTTGATGCTTATTCTGAATTATTCGAGGAAATCAAAGCCTCATGAGTACCGCAGGGAAATGCATTGAGACCGACTTTGTTTGTACGTATACGTACACCAGTGACCTTCGCGATTAAGAAAATAATATGCTGGCCGATGTCACCGTGATACTTGCAGTTGGCAACGACAAAGAGGAACCTACACTGCAACTGCCATAACCCAAAAACAAAATTGAATTGAATATCAATGTTTCTCAACTATATTTACAAAGTGTTTTAATGAGGCATTTCCACTAATTGAATCTAAATTACGATTGAATAAAAATAAAAGTTGGGTAACGGATGAAATCAAAACAAATTCCAAAAAACTATCAGATATGTTTATTAAATCGAGATCCAGTGGGTCTTTAGATGATAAGGATGATTATGTTCGATTTAAAAAATACCATAAAAAAATAATATTGCAGGCAAAAAAAAACTTTTACTCTGATGTACTAATAAATTCCACTAACATGACTAAAACTGCTTGGAACATCATCAATGAAAACAGTAAGCCCTCTGCCTGCGATAAAATAGCCTTGCATAATGATAAAGGAATTTTGTTAAATGATATTCAGATAGTCAATTTATTTAATGAGTATTTCACAATATTACTTTAGACTCTTCCTCCTCTTGTATAACTAATATAACTAATCAGTCAATGTACCTTTACCCGGTTACTGAAACTGAAGTCTTTAACACTATCCAATCTATTGCAACCAAAAATTCAGCAGGAGTAGATAGCGTGCCTTGTTCCCTTTTAAGAAATCTATCTGATATTATCAGCGCACACATAATAAATGAGTCTTTTAAACAAGGATATTTTCCAACATCTCTCAAAATAGCAAAAGTCATACCAGTCCATAAAAAAGGAGATACCAGTGATATCTCTAATTACAGACCCATTTCTATACTACCTGCTGCATCTAAAATTTTTGAAAAATGTATGGCTGTGAGGTTACTAAACTACTTAAATAAAAATAATTTGCCATCTCCCTCTCAATATGGATTCCTGCCCCATAAATCGAATCACCTCAATGGCTTTCCATAATTTCCTAAGTTACATCTACGAGAGTTTAGATACAAATAAATTCGCTCTGGGCATATTCTTTGATAATAGTAGCGCCTTCGATACTGTCAATCATAATATCCTACTAAAAAAATTAGATACATATGGTGTTCGTGGATCTGTGTTAAAGTGGTGTCAATCCTACCTCTCCAACCGTGCTCAGATTGTCTCCGCAAATAAAGTCCTTTCGACAGCGCTTGACATTAAGTCTGGAGTTCCACAAGGATCAATCCTGTGCCCTCTTCTATATGTCATATTTGTCAATGACACAAGTCCCTCACTTCAGAATGTCCTGACATGTCAGTTTGCAGATGACACATCTTTAGTAACAACCAGCAATTCTGTGAGCTGTCTTGTTGAATACGCTACTGATGCAGCTAACAATATGTCAAAATACTGTCAAAATAACTCATTGATTTTGAATCCAAATAAAACATGTATTATTCATTTTAAAGTTAGTAAATCTATACCTGTTAGCTTACTAGTGCGTATGAACAAAGAGTCAATAAAGCAGGTTGAAGTGACAAAATTTCTAGGCCTAAATGTCGATGAATACCTCAAATGGAATAGTTATGTAGATGATCTTGCTAAAAAATTATGCTCCCTAAACCACATCATATTTAAAATCAAAAGTGTCTTTGTGGATTTCAATGTTATTAAACTATTTTATTTCGCTAATATTGAGTCGCGAATCAGGTACGGTTTAATGTGCTGGGGGACTTCTTCATATGCTAATCGCATCTTTCTTATCCAAAAAGGGATTATACGAAACATATTAAATACAAGCTTTCTTGTTCATTGCAAACCTTTATTTCAGGAACTTCGCATACTAACCGTTTTTGACTTACTTATTTATGACTGTTCTGTATTTGTAAGGAAAAACCCATCACTGTTTACGACGAATAAAGATATACAGCAACGCTATCCTACCCGATCGAGTAATAACTTGAGTTTTCCTGTTCATTGTCTATCTCTATATGAAAGAGGACCACACTATAGCTGCATGAGGATATATAATCATCTACCATCTTTCTTAAGAGAAACTTCCAAATTAGCAACTTTTCAAAATAAACTGAAAATTTGGTTGAGAGACAAGTGTTTCTACTCATTGGCAGATTATCTCAAGCAGACCCAAAATTAACTCGATACAGGGTACCTTTCTCTCTTATTTTATTTAACTTTCTTTATTACACTGTATTAAATGTTGTCTTTTTGTTTTAATGTTCAATTTCAACAATATGTGACGTGTTCTATATCGCTTGGGCGATCTATTCAACGAACGAATAAAATTATTATTAAAATTGAATTAAAAATTAACATTATATCTCGATTTCTCGACACCTGCAAAGGGTATGTCGTCCGTTTAAACAAAACTCTATGGATAATACCATGCGATCAACGGAATTTATAATTAGAGTAAGTTGTGATATTTTCCAACCAAAAAGTTGGCAACACAGGCTTACAGTTTGAAATTAGAAATTTTAAGTGTCAGAATTATGACAAATATTTTTTTTAATGATTCATAATAATCGGATTTGTCTTGTGGAACGTCTTCTAATATTCTAAAAAAAAATGTTTAAACCAGCATCCACACAAAATAAAATAACGACATAAAGATTGTATAAAGCACGAGCATAACCTCACTCAAATATGACTACTGTCAACTTATTATTTATTTCTCATTGTGTCCAACCACACAGTATAAAATAGCACCGATCACAGCCTCCTCTAATTATGAATTCACTTGATCACCCGGTACAAGTGCGCAGCTGTCAGAAAGTGAGAGAGACTATTCTGACATTTTTGTTCACAATTCACAAGAATTTATTCTGCAAAATAAATCCGTACATACAAACTACATATGTATCAATACAAACAAATAAATTTCCTATTTATATATTTATGTAAAAAAATATACATAAGTCACAGGAGCTTGGCTCGTAAGTGACAGAAACAAAATGTGATTAATTCATAATAATTAAAAATTAAAATCACGATCAAAAAATTAGAAGCGACGAATTGAAGTCGAATGTTCGGCCGCATTAAAAATTTAAGTGAACATGGTCAAATGAGGAATTTAAAAAAACAAAAGACGATGGGCGAGTAAAAATATGTAATTGAACATCCAAGTCAACAAATTGAATTAAAAGAGAATTGACAAATTTCTACCCTACCGAAAATTTGAACAAAAAAAAAAAGTAACTAAACTGATAATTCGAATATTAAATAAAGTCAAACTGAACGAATCGAGTAGAGACAAAATACGACCGGCCCGTAATAAAAAAAAAGAAAATGAAATAAAGCCAAATGGAATCAGCACATCCTGTACACATACTGTTTTTTTTTTTTTTTTAAGAATATTACACAAAATTTAACGCGCGTATTTTTAGGTTTAATAATTGAGAAAATTGTTTAGTTAGCACTTCACAAGCAGAGTCGTCGACAAATAAATTTGTCTAGCATGAATTTGCGACGCCTGCTTCGCTCGCAGAACAAAGTTCTTTCCGGTCGGTGAAACTTATTTTGCAAAATTAACACGTTTAAATAGAGGGAATTCCATGCTGACAGACGACACACAAGTTGTTTAACCTAACTCTCTGAATCACGACCGAAATTATTTAAATTTGAAAGGGGATCGATGGAAATCTTTATTTTTTTGTAAGAAAGGTTGGGAACCCCTTCTTCTAGCTAAATTGATACTTGTGTACGTTTTTCTCTTTCTTATAAAAAAAAAAATATTAGAGAGTTGTAAAAGAAAAGATCAAATCAAAGTTAATTTCCGAATTTGCAAAAAAACCCATCAAAGGTAGAACTGTTACTGTAAATTTAATTAAAAAGAAAAGTTTCAGATGAAAATTGAATGAATAACTGCCCCTTTTTTCCCTTTTCCTTGTGATACCGTAATCTTAGACTGTGGGTGGTTTTTCTACCCAAATTAAAAAAAAAATCTAAAATTATGAGATCACAAGAAAAATAGGAAAACGCCAGTTCGTGACGAACTCCCATCCAAAACTTTTTTTTGTAAAAACTAACTGTTTTCTCTATTTCCCTTCGATGTTTCTTACTTTTTTTTTTTAATTACACGTAAGCTCGCAAAATAAAGTTGTTCGTCACGATTTTTTTTTCCTTATACAACATATTAATATTTTTATACCACAATACACAATACAGTATCATTCTAATAATAAACAGTACAGATCGAAATTAAAATAACATCGATGACGTCACAGTTTAGAGATTATGACGAAAAATAAATTTTTAATGCAGCAATAATCAAAGTAACGGAGTAATCTAATAGAAATAATAATTATAGTGATAATAATTAATAATATAATAATGAACAGATTTAAGTTATGAAAAGTTCAATCATTTTTATGAAATTTACAGTTTCACAAGTTTTTTTTATTCATAATTTCAATTTCTTTTTAAAATGAGAAAGCTATAAAGTTTTCTTAATGCCGGTATGAAATCGATTATATAAAAATAAGGTCTCTTGAACTTGTATTTGCCCTTTTGAAGTACTACAGTAAGGAATTTGTGCAAGTTAGTTGAACTGAAGGCTCTTGTAACATAATTATCATACTCTACGAGAGGATTTTTTTTTGTTTTTTTGTAATCCAATAGTGGCTAATTGCACAACTGATTCCCAAGCATCAGATATAAAAATTATCGCAGTATCATCAGCAAAAGCAGTGATTTCGCCCTGGATTTCCAATGATGCATAAATAAAAATAGAATTGGCCCAAGCACAGTTCCCTGAGGTACGCCAGCTTTGATATTTTTTTCTGTACTAACTACAGATTCTATTCCTGTAGACCGAGTTCTGTTTATTAGATGAGATTTTAACAATTCACATGATTTACCTCTGAAACCATAACATTGAAGTTTATTCAATGGGATACTGCATCAATAGCCTTCTTTAAATCGAAAAATGTCCTTAATACTTTTTTTCTTGAAACTAAATTTGAATATACTTTTTGTGTTAAATGAATTACTGCCTCATCAGTGCTCAATTCCTGTCCACATCCAAATTGTGAACATATTTTAGAAAAAAAAAAAAAAAACAGTTAAGTTAAGTTAAGTTAACTTAAACCTATCATAAGCTACCTTTGGATCATTAGAAGTATATACATAAATTTTGTCAAACAGATAAAACAGCGACATCCTACGATCGCTTTTTGACCTGACATTGCAAAACAGGGCTGAAACAGCTGTACAGAGGCTGCTCGAGGTTTTCGCTGCAATCAAAAACGATTTGCCACAAAATTTTTATAAATTTTGTCAATCAACATTATTAATATTTTCAACCAGAAGTCTCCAGTTTATGCGTTTAAAAGATTTATTACAATTAGGTTCAAAACTTTTTTCTTCATTTGTAATTTTATATGTATAAAACAGTAGCAAAATGTTCAGTTATGAATGTCTGTAAAACAATTGTTTGTGATATACATAATTCGATTCTATTACGACGATTGTTTATTGGTCGGTTTGATACTTCCCTTTGGGCGAACGGTGAGGACGAACCGACGGCGAAAACGCGCAAAAACGAAAACATCTTTTTGTTTCACGTTTTCCACCCTCCGCGATTTATTTTCGGGGGCAGTGTTTACACAACAGCCGTTTCTCGAGCTTATTCTTTTCACGGCCTCGAAACTAAAACACGCATTCGAATTAATCTGCGAGTTAAATTGTTATTCTTCCGTGTACCCATTCATTAAAAGGATGATTAAGTTTATTTAAAAATCATCGTTTCTGGCAATGTTTAACCATTGACGATTAGAGGGTTTTCGATTCACTTGCACTAGTTGCACTCGGAGTAGTTGTTTTAACCTCATGTAATAAAACGAGATGAAGATACTCTCGAATGGTGCATCTTGTTTTAATCTCATGTAATAAAACGATATGAAGATACTCTCAGGTGCAACCAGTGCAAACGAATCCGAAAACTGCACTCGGAGTACTTATGTACATCTTTTTTTTTCTGCCTCATGTAATAAAAGAGATGAAGATACCTTCGAGTGCAACCAGTGCAAGTGAATCGAAAACGCCATTAATAAAATAATCACACGAATCTAATCTAATGAACACAGAATTAAATTGTTATTCGACGACGCAAAAGGATTAAAATTAAAGAAAGAAAAAAGGGTTGTCGGCTTTAATTACTTGGCCAACCACCCGCACAGCCGTTCCTGACCAAAAAAAAAAAAACCGAATGCATGCCAAGAAAATGTTGGCCCTTTTGTTCTGTTCCGCATAATCGAATTTGACTGGCAACCAAAAAAAGTAGTTTTGGTTAAAGTGAGCAACGCCGAAACGTACTGGTAATGAGAACGCGGGGCTATACAATGGACACACTTGGGCCCCGTGGCCGGTAGAGGAGGGTGCGATTCTTCAAACAACGTCCCCCTGATGAGGCCCTGTCGTCATGGTACCACTACCAGGATTAATAATTGGGATTGGGATGGTACAATTACGATGGTTGTTTCATTATTACGTGCGGCGGTAATTTCGGATAATAATATAATTGGGCAAGTAGGCGATCGCATTACTTCGAGCTCGAGCACAATTGGGGGGTTTTTGTGCATGCGGGGAAGAAAAAGGATTGATGCTATTAATTAATTAATGGGGTTTCGTTTTATTTAGTGTTGTTTGTTTAATTACAATTTTTTTTTAAAGACCATTCAATTCACGAGCGAAAGAAGATTATTATTATTGGTCCTTCTTCTTATTAAGCGAATTTAATTTTGAAGCTCGTTGCGAGCTTAATTAAATAACTGCGACTTACACGTGCCATCCTGGCAAATAACCAGCATTAGTGTCAAATCTCGTCAGTGTCAAGAGCGCAGAAACAAGGGGGGCGCCGGGTATATTTTTGTGGGGCCTATAAATACGATCGCATCTTTCAAAACAGTTTCTCTTCTCGACGGGAAGGTAATGTGATTTTAACGCACACCAAATAAATAAGTTCCTTGAAGTTTCCTATTAGTTTCTCACAGTCCTTCTTCAGTAAAATGGCATTTTAATTTAGTCCCTTGTTTTGGGATCGGGTAATAAATCCTCGTTAATTATTTCAGGCGGATAGTAGCAAGGCTTTCCCAACCACTTTCCTGTATTTCAGACAAAGAAAGAGTAAAACTTTATAAAATCAATTCCTCCACGGTTTTCAAAGCGTTTTCCTGTATTTCGGAAGAAAACGGTAATTCCACCTCTTCCAAAACGCCGCAATCAATCACTTTCGTCCTGTGCACGTTTTGAAACTATATAACATCCTCCTGATTCTTTCGAAGCTAACTAAAAAAGACTTCAACTGCAAAAGGAATGATCAGTTTACGTCGGAAAATCAGTAAATTAGTTACAAAGTAACTGTCATGGTCATGGTTTCAAAAGCTCACGAGTTCTAACTGGATCTTGGTCTGTAACTTTTAAAACCATAACCATGACAGTTACAAAGTAACTGTCATGGTCATGGTTTCAAAAGCTCACGAGTTCTATTTGGATCTTGGTCTGTAACTTTTGAAAAGCTCACGAGTTCTAACTGGATCTTGGTCATGGTTTCAAAAGCTCACGAGTTCTAACTGGATCTTGGTCTGTAACTTTTAAAACCATAACCATGACAGTTACAAAGTAACTGTCATGGTCATGGTTTCAAAAGCTCACGAGTTCTAACTGGATCTTGGTCTGTAACTTTTAAAACCATAACCATGACAGTTACAAAGTAACTGTCATGGTCATGGTTTCAAAAGCTCACGAGTTCTATTTGGATCTTGGTCTGTAACTTTTGAAACCATGACCATGACAGTTACAAAGTAACTGTCATGGTCATGGTTTCAAAAGCTCACGAGTTCTAACTGGATTTTGGTCTGTGACTTTTAAAACCATAACCATGACAGTTACAAAGTAACTGTCATGGTCATGGTTTCAAAAGCTCACGAGTTCTAACTGGATCTTGGTCTGTAACTTTTGAAACCATGACCATGACAGTTACTATGTAACTGTCATGGTCATGGTTTCAAAAGCTCACGAGTTCTATTTGGATCTTGGTCTGTAACTTTTGAAACCATGACCATGACAGTTACAAAGTAACTGGCATGGTCATGGTTTCAAAAGCTCACGAGTTCTAACTGGATCTTGGTCTGTAACTTTTAAAACCATAACCATGACAGTTACTTTGTAACTGTCATGGTTATGGTTACTTTGTAACTGTCATGGTCATGGTTTCAAAAGCTCACGAGTTCTAACTGGATCTTCGTCTGTGACTTTTAAAACCATAACCATGACAGTTACAAAGTAACTGTCATGGTCATGGTTTCAAAAGCTCACGAGTTCTAACTGGATCTTCGTCTGTGACTTTTAAAACCATAACCATGACAGTTACAAAGTAACTGTCATGGTCATGGTTTCAAAAGTTCACGAGTTCTAACTGGATCTTGGTCATGGTTTCAAAAGCTCACGAGTTCTAACTGGATCTTGGTCTGTAACTAAAAGACGATTTCTTATTTGCTTCGATTTTGTCGCGAGAGAACCCGAACAGGTCGATTTGATCGCAGTTAGGAGCTGAAGAGGCTCCAAACAGAACCGAAACACCTGTTCAGGGGATGCTTAGGTTACGACGTTCACTGCAATCGAAACTGACTTGCAACTACTTTTTTGTTTCTTGAAGGATTATTTCATTTACCAATCGAGCATTCCTAGGATAACAAAGTGTTGCCGGATGAACCCGTTTGTTTAAGAAATCATTATTCATAGACATGACAATATTAAATTCCTGCGTAAATTCAAAACGTGCTTACATTTTTTTGTTGCTTGTAACATCCTCCTAAGTCATATTGGAATATAAATATAATAGTACATTAAAAAACGAATTTCATAAGATTTGATTTAAGCGGGCGCGTCCCGTTTTAGAAAACGAGTCGAAAACGAGTTTTCCAAACGGACAAGAGCGCCAAGTTGTCTTGTAAAACGTGTATTTTGTAATATTTTTTCTATTTTGGTGATTAGACATGAAAAGAATCTTAAGAATCGGCGTTGTTTTGTATTGCAGCGTGGGGAATTTTTGTTTTGTTGATGGCGGTTGGTGAAATTGGTTGACGCTTAAAAAATAATTTCAAACAAATGTCAGTGTCAGTTTAGACGTTATGCCTATAGTTATATATTTTGTGAGCCCATAAAGTGTTTCAGTTATGTTTTTGTAATTTGGGATGCTACAAGATAAAGCTAGTTTCAAACTTGGAGGTAGGTTATTATTTGTAATTTGATACTTGAACAAATCTAGCAGCGTACCTGACAAAATAAAATTTCGGGTGCTTTAATGTTCTACTTTATGAAACCCAAATGGCCCACTTAAGTTTCGTAATGTAGCTCATTACAGCACCCAAGCAGAAAAAGAAAGAGAATAATTAAATTCATCTGGCAACACTGGGGTGAATGGAGATTACATTGAATAGTTTTCCGTACTAAAATATAAACGTAAGTCTGAATGTTAAACTTACAAAAAAAAAACGGGGGCTTAAAGACGATTCTTAAAAAGATCCAATAGAGTTAAATAAAACATAAAAAAATTAAAGTCATTAACCAGAATTTTATAGATTAAACAGCGACATCCTGCGATCGCTTTTTTTGCAATCAAAAACGATTTGCAACAAAAATTTTTCAAAATTTTATACAAAATTAAAGTCACTATCATCGTTTAGTACAAAATTTTGGATAGCGACTTTAATTTTAACGAATAGTAATAATCCTACGATGGCTTTTTGAATCGTTTTGGTGTCCAGCTACGCTTCTGCTGATGAAGCCCCAAATAGGGCTGAAACTGCTGTACGGACAGGGATTTACTGCAATCAAAAACGATTTGCAACAAAATTCCTTTTGATTTTAATATTTTATTTAACTTGATTGGACCTTTTTGAGAACCTGTCACAAGAAAATATATACCTGCTATCATAATTAAGTCACCCAAATCAAGTACTAGATTACGTTTCTCGATTTTTTACGGCCTGAACATTCCACCTTTGGTCATGACCAGGGAAAAGAATTCGGACCACTTGTTTTGCGAACAATACGAAAATCTAGTACTAGGATTCTGAACATTCTACCTTTAGTCATGACCAGGGAAAAGAATTCGGACCACTTATTTTGCGAACAATACGAAAATCTAGCGCTAGGATTGTATTAAACCCGCCCACAAAAATTTCTACCGAATGAAAACGCTCACATTGCACTCCTTCCCCTCCTGCTCATGAATAATAATTCGATGCATCGGAGCAGTGGAAGCAAGGAGTACGTACATTCGATGTGAAAATCATCTGACATTAAGTGGCCTGAATTCTTTTGCCTAGTCATGACGTACAGATCAAGGTTAGTTTGGCTCACAAAGCAAGGAACATACACTTAAAGTTACAAAATTAAAAGATAAGTCAGGTGTCAAGATGTGACAAATTTTACTTTGACGAAAACCAAGAACGTTGTTAAGAAACGTTTGTACGGACGCCACTGTACTACCAACGAGATAAGTCCGGAATGTTCCAGATTCTTGATTTGTCCAAAGTTGAATGCTATTGAGCCGAGTTGGATTGGGTTTACTTTAGATTAGGGTTTATATTATATTGGGATTTATATTAGATTAGGGTTTATATTAGATCAGGAATCCAACTATCAAAAAAAGGAACGTCCTAAAAGGAATCTGCGCTGTTAAAATTGAACAAAAGAATTGATACTGACAGTTATCACGAGACGAGGAAGATTTTGATTAAAGACGCTTTCGAAAGGAAGAAAAAGATTTTTTTAGAAGGTCTGAGATTTATATTGTTGTAATAAAATATTTGAAATGAACAAAGGTACAGTCCCGAATCTTGCTAGTCAAGACAATATTTTGCACACACAACTTTAAAAAATTTTAGTTAAATTTAAGGACGCCGCGTGTATACCATTGAGTGTACACCATTGATCAAGGTTTTGGTGATGGTTTGGTATGAATTGAATTTAGTTACAGAATCCATGACCATCTTGCGAATTAAATTTATTTTGTTACAGTTTATTTTCCCTGTTTTTGTTTTTTTTTTTTTAATATCTTAAAACTTAGCGTACGAAAAATTCTCAAACTTCACAGACAGATTCATTTTGAAGAGTACTTTAAAAAATCTAAATGGAATCTTGCTGTAAAATAATTAGGAAAGTCAATATTCCAGCACATTTAAATTAACATGGGATTTCCTATGTTGCGTTTCAAAATGCAGCACCCTGTATATGTACTTATTTCTTATTTCTGTTCATAGTTTTTTTTTTCTATACAGGGTTAGTTAAAAGTATGGAGACGGCGACTTATTGTCGTTAATATTCATTTTAGGAAATTATGTTCAATACAAAAGTTTGTTACGAAATTGTTATCTACATTTGAGGATACTTGAATTTTTTTTTTCTTCAATTGTTTTTAAGTTACGACGTCATCGATATTTGTTTGAAATGACAATCTATATTTCTGATTATTGATTTCGATAGTTCATTCTATTCTCTTTTCAACGGTATACAATGTTCAGTATGTTACATTTGAAAAAAATTGAGAAAAAGTGCCTTAAAGTTCAAATATTAAAGATCCATTAAGTTAGCAGAATTAATCTAGATAGCCAAAGCGAGGCGATAAACAAATGCGAGCGAGGTAACTTTATCAGTGGTTATTGTTTATGTCAAACAGTTGACATATTTCAATTCTGCTAATTTAATGGATCTTTAATATTTGAACTTCAAGGCACTTTTTCTCAATTTTTTTCAAATGTAACATACTGAACATTGTATACCGTTGAAAACTATCGAAATCAATAATCAGAAATATAGATTGTCATTTCAAACAAACATCGATGACGTCGTAACTTAAAAAAAAATTGAAGAAAAAAAAATTCAAGTATCCTCAGATGTAGATAATAATTTCGTAACAAACTTTTGTATTGAACATAATTTCCTAAAATGAATATTAACGACAATAAGTCGCCGTCTCCATACTTTTAACTAACCCTGTATATTCGTTGAGGTATGTTAAATTTTTTTCAAATGTTTGAAGCAGTTTTGAATGTGTTATTAATTGGAAAGATGGAAGAAATAGGTATTTGACTGCAATTTTTTTTTAAACTTATTGATATTCGCTAAGGTCCAATTTTACAAATGGGGCTCAACTTTGAGCTGAGGCTTAAACCCTTAGCAACGATTATTTCAACAATTGTTGTGAATGATTTAAGCTTCGGCTCAAAGTTAAACCATCATTGTAAAACTGGGCCTAAGGGGTATTACAATAAATATAAAAAAATATCTAAAGAAATGATTTATTGCGAAAACGAGGTTCCTAATCGCCGCCGTCGTGAAGAATTCTGATTTGTTGGTGTATGTTGGTTGCCTGTGCGTGTTATTTTCAATTGGCATAAATTCTTTCTGTTTTTGTTCTTCTCTTTTTCAAAACATAGTTCTGTTTTACTAAGAGAAAGAGAAAGAAAGAGAAGGTTGAGGGCCCCGGTTTCGAGTGGGATCGTTCAAAAATAGAAACATTTTGGTTTTCGGAACGGGTTGTTTGTATAACAGAAGTGTTTATTTAGCTACAAAAACATCCCTTGTTTTACCACCCTCTTTTCGCAACTTAAAGAATCGCGACGCTCGAAACCTTACAGCCCACCACGTATTTTGGGAGGGGGGGGGGGGGCGAAATAAAATAGCAAATAAAAAAATATATATATATAATCAAATTGGCCAGATGTGTGCGTGCGGTGCGTGTGCGTTTGAAAGGGCAGTAAATTTCCTTTTCCTTCGAAAAGATCACTGGCGCTATTAAAGGGCGTTCGAATTTTGTTCGCGCCGCGGTAATAAATAACGAGTTTTTCGGCGGAAAAAAGGGTTTCGAGGGGGGCATCGGGTTACACAATTTGCTTGAATTACTGCAGGAGCGCTGGACCAGTTCGCTGGGTGCGATGGTTTTTGCGCCCTTTGTCTTTCAAAGCGAGTAATTGCAATGGTCTGATACTCTCGTTACGCAGTTGCCTCCGGATCGTGTTACGGCGACTCGTTGATTTTATTTCGTTTGCGGTTTGCGGTTTGCAAGGTGACGGTTTCCACTTTTTTTTAAAAAGCAGAACGAACGCCGCAGCCTCTATCCATGAGAAAATTCATCGGGAGAGGAAAAAATGTCGCATTGCGAAAGCCACTGGCATATCAGAACTCGTCTAATAGAAACAACAAGCATTAACACGCTAATCGAATGGATTTTGAAAGGAAGAAGAATTCTTTTTGATTTCTAAAAAGAAATTATAAACGAATTCAAATTTTTCAAATTGCTTCCAATACAGTTATACTAACCAAACCCACTTTGTAACCAAGCAACCATTTTGCAAAATATCCATAATTTTCAACTGAGTTTTGAGGAAACTATGTACTTCAGAGACGTGAAGGAAGAGAAAGTGATGATTAGAATGGAAACTCTTCTGGTGGCACTTTCTACTGATGAGGCAACGTTTTGTCTTTTAGTACAAAACAACTTCCTCGGAGCTATAATTGCAAAATTGATTCATACGTGGGCTGCTGGAAAAGTTTCTGGAAACGGTATGAAAAAAACATTGTTTTTCGTAGTATTCGCCTTTGACGTCAATACACTTTTGCATATACTCGAACCAATTTCGAAAGCGCGTTTTCCACTCTAAAGATGGTACACCGGTGCTTAAAAGTTTCGAAACGAAAAGCAATAAAACTGTTCGAATATGACCCTTATTGAAACAGGTCTAATTTATTTTGAACCTTAAGAAAGGAGGATACTTTCTCCGCACCCCGATAAGAAGGTCGTTAATCCTCTTAAACTACCGCGGCCGGTAGATGTTTATGATGCGTTGAATTTCGTTGGAACGCAGGTATTTAGTTTCATTTATAATTTATCAAAAATGTAACCACAATTTTATTTTACCTAAATTAGAATATTCTAATTTCTTACATAACAGATCTTTATATATCTAAAGAAATGCATGAGTTTTAAATTAGTTTAAAGGATCGATGATGTAAATTAATTGGAAAAATTATAATTATACGCAATGTCTGATTTGTTCTTTAATTTTTTATTTCACAAAAGTTTTATTACTTTATAGAAATTTTTATTTTAAAATTTTAATTACGAGAAAAGAGTAAAGAGATTTTTGGTAAATATGAAATATACAAAAATGAGCTGAGCGAGATGTATAGGGTTATTTTTATATGTTCCAATGTTTTATTTTAGGAGCTGAAAAAAGCTTATATAAAAAAAATTCTAGGTTTTTTTTACATATTATCTTCTAGAGTTATCACAAAAAACCGCACTACAAAATATATTAAAGAAAAACCTATACAATTTTATATAAAAAACATGCGTAATACCAAAATTACTATGGCAAGAAATAAATTAATGTTGATTGGAAACAATTAAAATAACTGTATGAAGAATCATTATTGAGGATGAGGATATCAGAGACACTATTGTTTACCTAAAGCATGCGATTATTATTAGGGCATTCGAAGTAATTTACGAATTCTGAAAATTCATAACATGCATGCTCTTTATTATTTTAGCCTTCTTAGAATTGAAATTTTAGCAAGTTTGCATTAATTCAGAAGTTAAAAGTAAATTATTCAAACTTATAACCTTTAATTTGTCAAAATATGCGAATGATGGGACATTTATTCTTGATCATTTAATTTAATTCAGAAAAAATATTATACAAAATCAATTAATACTATTTAATTTTTTTCGTATTCTAATAATATAAAATGCGCTTTCCGTATAATGAAGTTCTAGTCAACAAAGCTATTAATTAGTAAGCAAATAATATGTATATCGCATTAAACTATAAAATCTATTTATTTACGAAAATAATATATTCTATTTCATTTACTTACTTAATAATAATACCAAAAAAAGGTCTTTATTGATAATAATGATATGCACGCATAGTTACATTTCATTTCACTATATTTATCAAAGATTCAGAAATTTTAATTTCACATTGTTTTCCTTATTTATTTTACCTACAAGTTATAATATTTAGGAAACAAATTTTGTTAAATTTACTAACTAAATAATGAATGCGTTTCTACCACTATAAGTAATTAATCAAGTTGGTTGAATACGTTCGTGTCTATTTTAAATCCCTGTGTTTGCGACGGCCGCTTTTATTATCCGGAGAGCAGGTACGCTTGTAAAAGCTGTAAGGTTCATAATTGCAAAGCATAAAATTTACTGCTGCCAGTGATCTGGCTAGTACTCCGAAAACTTTTAAGCACCGGTGTACCTCAGAAACCAGTGTCCGGAATGTTTCAACGGCCGCTTCAGCCAACGAAAATCGCTCACCACGCATTTTATTTTTGATATTTGGGAAAAAAAAGAAATCATTAGGTGATAAATCAGGTGGAATATGGACAATGAGTCATTAATTCCACATTTTTGTTGGACAAAAAATCAATTGTTTGACGGGCTGAGTAAGAGCTAGCGTTGTCATGATGGAGAATAACTCGATTGTTTCTTCTTATTTGATCGATGACTTCCGGCAAACAAATCGTAATATACCAATCAGCATTCACGGTTTTTCGATCCTCCAAAGCAACGGTTGCTACATGTCCGGTTAAACCAAAGAAACTAGCAATCATTTGCTTCGCAGCACTGCGTGAACGGGCAACTTTTGTTGGTTTTGGTTCATTTTGAAATACCCAAACGGTAGATTGTTGTTCACTTTCTGGCCCGTACGAATAGATCCACGTTTCGTCACCAGTAACGATGTTATAAACTAAATTTGAACGACCTCCATTGAATTTCTTGAGCATTTCTTAGCACCATTTGACACGACCCTGCTTTTGCGCTTCTGTTAAATTGTGTGGGATCCAACGACTTCAAAGCTTCCGTACGTTCAAACGATCATGCAAAATCTGGTGTATTTGCTTTCACGTCAATGCGTAAGTATGCTTGAATCTCACGGTATGTCACATGTCGATCTCGCTCAAGCATTTCACGCACAGCGTCTACCTTAGTGGCAACAAGAGATGTTGATGGACGACCTTCACGAAATTCGTCACTGAGAGAGGTACGTCCACGCTGGAATGCGGCAAACCAATTATAAACACTGTTTCTTGATGGTGCTTCATCTCCGAAAGCCAAATGAAGCCGATCGAGGCATTGTTTCGGCGTTAGACCACATTTGAAATCGTAAAAAATCATGGCACGAAAATTTTCACGCGAGATTTCCATATTTAGACAAAATTACTTTTTCTCAAATGCTGTACAAGCAAAACTAGTTCACTTGGATAGGAACTGTCAATAGAATTACAGGCGAAGAACGTCAAATTTTTCAAATATGACAGTTGATAAACGCTAACAATTCTAGACCTAATAGATTCCAGAAAATTTTCCAGCAGCCCACGTATACAAGTCTTAAATTTGAAATATTTTAGTCGGGTCGTCTGGTATATACATATACCATTATCTATTTTAAGGTGAATTGCTTTTTGTAAAATGTGTTCTTCTTGAAGACTTTTCACTGTAAGGCAATATTTTGAATGAATGCATAATTAAATCCTTCAAGGACTTTAGAGTCCTTAGGAACGTTGAGCACAACACAACAGTAGCTGAAATGGTTGAATGAACACCTGGAATCCAGTCCTCTCGCTAATAAGCAGTAGTAGTCTATAACTGAAGAACAAATCGGACGTTGATTAAGACATGCCCATTTAGAAGAGAAGAACCTCCTTCAGATGGTATAATAAAATGAAACTTCAATTATACAAAATAATTGAAAAGCTAAAGAATTAATTATTTCGAGAATATAATGGAAATTTCTTTTGTTGTTGTTTGTGATTGACATAAAACGATTATTCGAGCTGGTTTAAATTTAAAATGAAAAGAAAAATCAGAAAAGCTCAAAGTATATGAAGATCTACGACCAAGAAAATCTACTTACGTTTCTACTTTACTCAATGAACTAAAATTTCTTCCTCTAAAAAAAATAAGACCTCCCAAAAAGAGGAAAAAATTCATATTTTAATACATTTTTGTTTCGTTCTGCGGTCGACGAGGAAAAGACTAAAAGACAAGAGAAATACTGAGAGGTTTTTTTTTTTTTGGTCAAAAGACAAAAATTGTAACTGTAAATGATTTATGAGAAATTTTGAAAAAAAGCTAAACTTAACCCAGGAATGGGGTCGATATTGACCCCCCGAGTTGTCGAATTAATAAAAATTAAAAGGGATCAATGCACCTGTAAGAGTCGTTTGGGTGGTGGGGGGTGAATGAATATTTAGGACTTTTTGGGATCATCGACCGTAAGTTTTTTTAAATAAAAAAATTGAAAACAAAATTAACGTATTAAAAAATACTCAATTTTTTTAAAGTCAACGTCAGAAAGCAAATCTTTTGATCGGAAAATCAATCACGAAATACGAGTATTTTTTTAAATTCCGTTGTGAAATGGTTTCCTGATTTGCGCGTCCTATCACGCCTTGATTTGATTTCTACAATTCAATTTTAATTCAATTTTTTATTGAGTTTATAATTTCAAAAGTTTGGATTTTGGTAGTCTGGCGGTGGTTCTCACAAATGGCCCGATTTCATAATCGAACTAAAGGGAGACTTTAAAATAAAAGTCACAGTCATATGTCAAAAAAAAAAAATGCGAAAACATAGTTATTTGTACAGCAGATTGTGACTTTTATTTTAAAGTCTCATTTAGTTCGATTATGAAATCGGCTCTTAATCAGCGATTAATTTAATTCTCTGATTGACGAACGTCATTGGACGAAGTTGACAATAGATTTGAAAAAAAAAACACTTATATTGGTTCAACCAACCAATCACGCTGTTAAATTAATCAGTGATTAAATAATTTTTGTGAAAGTGGAAGTTTTAAAATTAGCTTTCGTTTTTTTGGTCAAGAAATGACGCCGTAAATAATTCCATTGCAACTTGCTTTTGGATTTTCGATTTAATTCTGAAACTAAAGCCATTGCGAAGCTAGAAGGCAAAATTCGACTATTCGATTGTTTTCCTGTTTGGTCAAGAGATGGCGCTTTAAATAATTCACGTCAGGCCTTGATTTTGCTTCGTAAATATTTAATCCCATTGTAACATGCTTTTAGATTTTCAATTTAATTTCTAAATTAGACAGACAGACAGGAAGACGAAGAAACGTTGCGTCGCAGTAAATTCGAACACTCGATTGTTTTCCTATCATTCTGGTCAAGAGATGGCGCTTTAAGTAACCCCTGTCAAGCTTTGATTTTCAACTTAATTTCAAAGTTAAACAGCAGCAGGAAGACGAAGACATGTTGCGTTGTAGTAAATGCGAACACTCGATTGTTTTCTTATCATTCTGGTCAAGAGATGGCGCTTTAAGTAACCCCTGTCAAGCTTTGATTTTCAACTTAATTTCAAAATTAGACAGCAGCAGGAAGACGAAGAAACGTTGCGTTGCAGTAAATTCGAACACTCGATAGTTTTCCTTTCATTCTGGTCGAGAGATGGCGCTTTATGTAACCCCTGTCAAGCTTTGATTTTGCTTCGCAAATAATCCCGTTGTAACATGCTTTTACATTTTCAATTTAATTTCGAAATTAGACAGACAGACAGGAAGACGAAAAAACGTTGCGTCGCAGTAAATTCGAACACTCGATTGTTTTCCTATCATTCTGGTCAAGAGATGGCGCTTTAAGTAACGCCTGTCGAGCTTTGATTTTGCTTCGCAAATAATCCCATTGTAACATGCTTTTAGATTTTCAATTTAATTTCTAAATTAGACAGCAGCAGAAAGACGAAGAAACGTTACGTCGCAGTAAATTCGCACACTCGATTGTTTTCCTATTATTCCGGTCAAGAGATGGCGCTTTAAGTAACCCCTGTCAAGCTTTGATTTTCAACTTAATTTCAAAATTAGACAGCAGCAGGAAGACGAAGACACGTTGCGTTGTAGTAAATGCGAACACTCGATTGTTTTCTTATCATTCTGGTCAAGAGATGGCGCTTTACATAACCCCTTAACGTCACGCTTTGATTTTGCTTCGCAAGTAATCCCATTGTAGCATGCTTTTAGATTTTCCATTTAACTTCGAAATTAGACAGCAGCAGGTAGACGAAGAAACGTTGCGTTGCAGTAAATGCGAACACTCGATTGTTTTTCCATTCCATTCTGGTCAAGAGATGGCGCTTTAAGTAATTCCTGTCTAGAGTCCTCTCACGCCTTAAACAAAAACTGAATGCGAATAATAATTAAGAGGGCTCATCTACTTTCAGTTGTTTAAATATGAGCCTAAATTAATTCGAAGTCAGAGCGAGACAGTGACCAATCGCAGCGCCATCTCTTCGCCACAAGTGCAACCATTTTAATCGAATTTAAATGTTGTTTCATCGCGGACGTTCTCATCTCATCGCATACTTTATTTTACAGGAACATTTTTGAGGTTTGTTTAAATAACTTAAATTATTTCCAATAGAAAATTTGTTGCAAATCGTTTTTGATGCAGTGAAAACCTCGGGCAGCCTCTGTACAGCTGTTTCAGCCCTGTTTGGGGCAATGTCAGGTGAAAAAGCGATCGTGAGATGTCGCTGTTTTATCTGTTTAAATTATTTCCCACAGAAACAAGAAGACTTTTACGCGTAGGGCATTGTCCTTCTAGAAATTAAGAATTAAAGATAATAATAAAAAAAAGTAGTCGACCACTAATACGTATAATTAATCGACCTTCAAAAGAGATGGTGGACGTTTTTTGACCTCCATCGACCTTCTTTAAAGGTTTTTCTTGACTCCCCCTAGAGCTGTGCGAAAATTTTTAAATCATAGGCTAGAAATTCAAAAGTGTTTAATTCAATATACAAAAGTATTTATTTCGACTTTAGCAAAAATTTCGATTTCGATTAATCATTGAAAAGAAATCAACCTTTCATTCACTAGTTCTGTACTTTTTTTTATGAATTTCAAATAAATATGTACTACTGTAATAAATGGTTCGATTTGCGATTTTTTTCTTTTTTGTTACGAAACAGTTTTCACTTTTTACAACAGAACTACAGTATACAATTACGACAAGTAAATTCCTGACATAATAAATTAGTACTGGGGCGAATTAGATAAAACGTGTGCGCAGAACAAAACGAACACGCACGACTCTCTCGAAAATTAAAGAATAGTGAGCTGTGCTGTAGTGAAACGATCGATCCCCACCAAATTACCATGGCAACGCAAGATGAGCCAATCGTAGATACAGCTGCGTATACAAACGTCAATTTATCCCTACCCTCGGCTCTCGAGCTGTCCGTGGTGGGGTGGAAAGGGAGGAGCCTATCGCGGCATGGTTGCAGATGTATAGGACTGTCACTAGTAGTGACATGTCGGTGAAAATTTTATTTGGAACACGTTGCGCCTGTCCCTCTCGAACGCACCGGACGGGAAAAGGACGAAGCTCCGGAGTCGTGCACGTCGAAACATCAGGAGCGTTCTGGCATGAATGAAACGCTTTTATTGCTCACCCTCTCGACAAATATTAGCTTTGTTTGTCAGCTTTTCAAAACTGCCGGAGTCTGAAAGATCGATATGAGTTGAAAGTAATGAGGTTTTTGTGTTCTGTGTGAGTCCGCTCCCGTTTTCGGCATTACCGGAGCATCCGCCACCGCCCCCCACCCCTTGTCTTTCCCTGAAATTAATTAAAAGTTTCCACACCGTGTCTTCCTTCTTTTCGCAGAAAGTCGAAAACACCTCTTACTCTCTCTTTCTCTTTCCTGAAACTCTAAGCAAATAGTAAAAGCTTCCTCAATATAATTCAAAAAAACTTTCACATTTTTCCCTGCGCATTTTCTTTATGTTTAAATATGTTGACAATTTATGTGAAAAAAATAAAATAAAATATTGAAAAGAAAAGAATAGTAAATTAAAAAAAAAAATGAAGAAAATCGGATGTAGAATAGATACAGCAAATTCTCTTTCCCAAATTTAAATATGCTCTTAAATTAGATCTAATAATCATGAAGGCCTGTTCTTTGAATAAGGGGTAGCTATAATTTGGTGCATTTAAGAATTGAATTGAAAAAAATCTGCAAGCAAATTTAATAATTAAAAAAAAAACAAATTTTCAAATAAACTCGAACTTGTACGATCAGTACTGATGTTAGCTTATTTTCAAACTTTTTTCTTCTTGGGCATTCAACATTTATAATTTGTTTTTTTTTTCTATTTGATTTCATCATTTTAAGTACATCTTCTTCGAATAAAAAAATGTTTTCTGCCTTTTCACTTGCTTTTTAATTTCTTTTGCTTTTCATAGTACCTGAATCAATTTGAATTCTTTCATCTTCTCCGATCTGGTTACAATTTTTATCTTCTGATTCGTTCTTCGCCTTCCATTTCGAGGTCTTTCGGTTCTTCTCGATTTACGTATTTCTTTTTAATCCGTTTCTTTCTCGCCTTTGCGCGGAAGTCATCGTTTCAAGTCTTCGCGACGTTTCGCTTCATTTCCTATTCTTTTTCATTTTTCTTTGCCTGTACTAGTTTTTATCTTAATTTTTTTGTCTTACTTGATCGATTCATGTTGATAATTTATTTAAACGCTTTCTTTCCACACAGTATTAAAGCAAGAAGAAGAAAAAAAAATACATAAAAGTAATAATAAACGAAATGGCACTCAAAAACATAGGAGGGAAAAAAATTGCAAGAAACTTAACGCACCCAGATAGCAAAATCGTCAAAAATTAATCAACTTTATGATTTTCTTAAGAGCAAAACTAATAAGTACATACTTAAACAGTTCAACCTATTTGATATGTATACCCGAAAATAATTTCTCAAGCTTTCTAGCCATATCCTTGACGGATACTACAGTCTACAGAGCAAGTAAAAATGACGAAGGCTTTCCTGGTTTCTATGTGCACTGTGGTTTTGTGGTAAACTCTCATTCGTTTGGTATACACGTGGGAAAGACTCGCTCTCGTTCACCACCGTCACCTTAAAACATAAAAACCCTTTCTTTTTTATCGTGTTGGCTTTAATATTCGAAAACGAAATCGTATTTTTGCAATACTCCTTCGACTTCGTCTTTTAAAAGCAATATGTATCTACGATCAAAAATATTTTACTTTTTTTTCTTATACTAGGCCTCAATCTAAACTAATTGGCGTACAAAAATTTTTGTCCTGCGGTTGTTGGTCCCAGGGACGAGCAACATTTTCTGAAACCAAATTGAAGATCGTTGATACTTAGATGTTTATCAAATTATCGAATCAATCACATTTATATTTGCCTAATTCCTCTCATAACTTGTCTTATGAAATTCATAATTTTATTTTATGTGCAAAACTTACAGTATTACAGTCTCTAATTCTTATGGTTGGAAGTTCGATTTTTTTTTTCATGTTTCATATTGATAAAATCATTTTATATTTTACGACTTTGTTGCGATTTTGCAAATTCCGTAATCAAGTTAAAAACATTCTGTGTTTCTGCATGAAACATCTTCAGCACTTGCCTACAACTTTGCTTTTAATAACAGAATTACAACAACAGTTATACAAGAATTAGGTCCACTTGGTAAAGAAACAATTGAAGATTTTTAAATCTCAATTATGTTTTAGATGTGAGTAAAAAAGACGAGATTTTGTACTATTTAAAAGGTGTCTAAATCTACGTATTTGTTTTGTTTTTGAAAAACTGTAATGACTATAATTGGGTCCGGTCTTTGCACATACTCATAAACTTATCTGTCCCGTAAAATGTCTGGAGGCAGTTGTATCGACAATGGTTTACAAAGAAGATGAATTTCCAAGGATTATTTTTTTATTAATATGTATAGTCATTTCAGATAGGTTGCAAAATCAATTCAGAAGTCAACGTTTCGCCATACCTTGACACCTCCTTCAGTATCAATTATATTTATTTATAAATTATTTCAAGATCCCCAAAAGCTCACCTTTTCTTTGATTCTTTGATGCTGCGAACTTGTTTTGTTTCGCGGTTGTTGGTATTGATTTTATTAAGGGCATTAATGACTGTCGACGACTTCCCTCAGGATAAATTACTTATCCTGAGGATAGTTGTCGACAGTCCTGTCGCTATCCAAAAGTTGTTTTACCGTACGTTTAGATAAGTTGACGCTCTTTTTGGATAGCGACAGGACTGTCGATGACTATCCTCGGAATAAATAATTTATTCGTACCCTCAGGATAAATTACTTATCCTGAGGATAGTTGTCGACAGTCCTGTCGCTATCCAAAAAGAGCCTCAACTTATCCAAACGTACGGTAAAACAACTTTTGGATAGCGACAGGACTGTCGACGACTATCCTCAGGATAAATTATTTATCCTGAGGATAATTTTAAATTATTTATCCTGAGGATAGTCGTCGACAGTCCTGTCGCTATCCAAAAAGAGCCTCAACTTATCCAAACGTACGGTGAAACAACTTTTGGATAGCGACAGGACTGTCGACGACTGTCCTCAGGATAAATAATTTATCCTGAGGGTAGGGATAAATTATTTATCATGAGGATAGTCGTCGACAGTCCTGTCGCTATCCAAAAAGAGCCTCAACTTATCCAAACGTACGGTGAAACAACTTTTGGATAGCGACAGGACTGTCGACTACTAATCTCAGGATAAATAATTTATCCTGACGGTAGGGATAAATTATTTATCATGAGGATAGTCGTCGACAGTCCTGTCGCTATCCAAAAGTTGTTTCACCGTACGTTTGGATAAGTTGAGGCTCTTTTTGGATAGCGACAGGACTGTCGACGACTATCCTCATGATAAATAATTTATTCCTACCGTCAGGATAAATTATTTATCCTGAGGACAGTCGTCGACAGTCCTGTCGCTATCCAAAAAGAGCCTCAACTTATCCAAACGTACGGTGAAACAACTTTTGGATAGCGACAGGACTGTCGACGACTGTCCTCAGGATAAATAATTTATCCTGAGGGTAGGGATAAATTATTTATCATGAGGATAGTCGTAAATCACACTTACAGTTTTTTACATTACCATAGAAACAAGCTACAAATAGCAAGATGAATAGTTCAAAGCTTCATTCAAACTAATAAAATAACTCAAAAATGCATGCAGAGAACTGTCCCAGATTTTCTTGGCGGGCTTAGTACTAGATGGTCAACTAAAATGATGTCATTCGACAATTTCAACTAAACTTTGACAATGAATGCAATTAGACAATGTTGCAATATGTCATCAGAAGGTACACTCACGTCCAAATTTACATAAATGACAACACCGCTCAATCAATCTGACTGGAATTGTCAGAAAATAAATTAAAAAAAAAAAAAAAATTGTACACGGTGGTGCAAATAAAATCATGGTTACTGCGATGGTCAGCTAAAATGATGCCGCTTGACCATTTCCTGGCCCTTACAACAATTAAGAGTGAATTCGCATGCAGGGGTGTTGTTTTAAGTGAGCGTCATAGTACAGCAATTAGAGCAACGTCCACTGGAAGGAAAATAACGAAGAACTATTATCACCAGGGAAAAGAATTCAGACCACTTAGCGTTTACGTCAAATGTACTACTATTTACTCCTACCACCTTTCTGCGGCCCGGATGCATCGAATTATTACTGAGTGGGAGGCATTCGCACTTCGCAGAAATTATTGTAGGCGAGGCTGGTACAGTCCGAGTACTAAATTTTAATACCGTTCGCGGAACAAGTGGCCCGAATTCTTTCCCCTGATTATCACCCTCGGATCAAAGTCAAAGGATTCTATTGAGGACAAGCATTCAAAAAAAAAAAATGCGACGTAACTCTCATTATTAAAAGCCTACGGCAAAACTGACGATGAGATTTTTGCATTACGTTTGCGGCGTTTGTTTTTCTTTTGTAAATAAATTAATATAAAGGAAGAAGCGCTATCAGGAAGACTTCTGAAATTCTTGTCACTTTCGAGATTTGAACCCGAGCCTCTCGGTATCGCGCCGAACGTTCTAACCACTGAACTAAAGCAACTCCGGGGAATTAATTTTTTTAGTGTTTCCTCTTTGAATTCTGTTAGTTTTGTTTCGACTCGTTTGAGATAAATTCAGGGAATTGTTTTTATTTTTATTTCAAGGAAGTAATCACGAGGACTCTTGTGTTTTATTGAATAGGTTATGTTTACTCTTTTCATGTCCGCCTCATGCCTGTTTCGGGCGGTTCCCCGTTATAAAAATTCGTACAATTTGGATGCCGCCTGTGTTTTATAAGATTGACAAAAGTATTTGGAATTGTTTTACTGTTAAAGGTCCTATTTGAGATGCTCTGCTGTTTGTTATACTTATAGCGTTTGTTATACTCATGGCGTTTGTTATACTTATAGCGTTTGTTATACTCATGGCGTTTGTTATACTTATAGCGTTTGTTATACTCATGGCATTTGTTGTACACATTGCGTTTGTTATACTTATGGCGTTTGTTATACTCATGGCGTTTGTTATACTTAAGGCATTTGTTATTCATGCAGCGAGTATTTCCATCATGTTTTAATGTTATATAATAAAAAAAAGAGATGAAACTACAGCAACGAATCGAAAACGCTATTAGTCTGGGTTGCATGAAACATTTAAGCCGGGATTAAATCTAATCCTAAGTTAGGATGTGACAGATAGGATGACGTTTTGTTGTACATTCTCTAAGTTAGGCTTAAATTTAATCCTGGCTTATATGTTTTGTGAAACCCACCCTTACCCCCAGTTTCAGAAAAATCATTTAATCACAGCGTGATTAAATCCGGTGATTAGTTGGGTGAAACAATATAATTGATTGTTAACTTCGTCCGATGACGTTCCTTAATCGGAGAATTAAATTAATCGCTGATTAACAATTTTTTTTTGTGAAATCCACCGTTAGTGTGATTTGCAAATCCTTTAATCGGGCGATGCCAAAATGTACGATTATTGGATCATGTCGTTCGAGTAGCCCTTGGATGATTTTTCTTTTTGTTTTAGTTTTAGTTTATGGTTTTTTTTTTTTTGTGAAATCCACCGTTAGTGTGATTTGCCAATCCTTAAATCGGGCGACGCCAAAAACTACGATTATTGGGTCATGTGGTTCGATTAACCCTTGGATGATGGTTTTTCTTTTTGGTGTCAGTTTTAGTTTATGGTTTTTTCCTTTGATTTCTTTCATCATAGCCAAGCCAAGCTTATCTTCTCCTTGCTTTCCTTCTGAAGATTCCTTCTTATTTCTGATTTATACTCCAACCATTCATCACAGTCGACTCTACCTTTAGCATTTCTGTCTCCACATCTTCCTTTTCTTTGTCGACAACGCCGACCGCGATCTTTCAGTCACTTGTTATTTTTCTTTTAATTACCCCTTCAGACTTATTTATGGATTGATCTGGTTTTCGAGCCTCTGACTCTAACGTTGGTAACCGATTTATATGTATACAGTTCAGCCCCACGTAGGGCGCCAATCTAATACTACATTGTAAGGTCGTTTAAGTCAAGATCTCTTATTAGTAATTAACTTATCATTACATTATTACAAGAAGGTTGTCTTAACTCGTCGCGTAACGACTTTCAAGTACCTAGAACTCTCCCAACGTCCAAAACAGTTAATCCAACCCCTCACCCGGATTAATATTTATGACTGGAAATTATAATGCGTAACACCTAATAAACCGGCCGGCCCTGTCGTAGCTAGCTACAAAGTGGCATGAATAACAACCGCGAACAGTAAGTGTTTGGCTGCTCGTACTCCAGACGTGTTGCCGGCTCCCAGAGCGCCACGGTGTCGAATTTCCATTGGAGAAGCTCTCCAGCACTTGTACGAGTGGCCATTTACATAAAGAGGTTATTGTATAATACACATCGCACTCCCAAGTGTCAATATAAATGCCAACGCCAAATTCTCCGATGCGAAGGTCCGATAAGAGTATTCGTTACAGTCACAAGCCGTCTGCCATGCGAGTTTCGACTTGATTAATATAATAAAACCTGAAAGGATGACTTATAAGTGTTTCGTTTTCTTGTTAATCCGGAGAGGCGATACCTTTTGCCTCACAAAATTATATTTCGTACTTCCCATGGGTACACAATAGATTTGATGCAATTTCTATGGAACCACAAATGGCCCAATTTCTATGGGACCACAAATTTTTGAACTCTTGATACGGTTTGGGGATAGAACGTGTTCTATTTTCCACATCGTTTTTGATTCAATTTAAATTTAGTAGAACCAAATCTTCTATGTATTGTACAGTCGCGATCAAGTTAACTACGACCGTAACTTTCAACTTACAGCGTCACTACGGGGACAGTTGGCTTGCAGCGGTCTTGATTTGGATGATCACGACTGTACATACAAGAAATGGGGCAGCAAATTAAAAAAAAAAATTGCTACCAAAAATAGGTATTTTGGATCGAGTGTTTAATTACACTGAGCTTTGCAAATTTACAAAGAAGATTCATGTTTTACCGTAACTATGTTAAATTTAACGCATACTTCAGCTCGGTTTGGCTTGCTTACTAACAATAGTGCACTTTTCTGTGATGCTCTGCACATTTAAAGTGGAACAGATCTATCGTATTTCAGAAATTAGTGTAAGAGTGCAAGTTCTCTTAACCTTGAAAATGCAATCGGGGCGAACGTGACGAAACTTACTGAAATGCAAAATTCCTTCGGGCGAAAAAAAAGGGACGACAGACGCGCATTTGTAGTACGTGTGTGCCTTTGTAGAAAAGGATGTGCTGAATTGTGTCTTTCTGTTTTACTTACATATACGAAGTACCACAACAAGGATAGATTTTTTTTTTCTTTCACTTGGAACTAACCACTTTCTTGCAGAGGTTTACAAATGAAGGGGAGGTTCTATCAAAAATCTTCTTTGTCCAAAAATTAAATTCTTCAGGTGTATGTAATAATTTCAATTAATTTCGAAAAATTTTCTCCACCTTTTTAAAGGTTTCTTTTAGTTTCTTCATTGGGGAAAATGGAAAAATGATGTTTTAATTTCAATAAAATGAATTTGGGATTTCCTGATTTTTGATTTTTTAATTTATATGTTTCTAAACCATTCGAAACTAACGTAAATCAATTAGTTTTTAACATTTTTTGTTTCAATTTTCTAACTTCTAAATTCTTTTACTTCTTTAACTTTAACCAAAATATGTTTTTTTTTTTAAATTTTATTTCAAGCTGCTTGCCTATGTTTTCGACGAAATACGACGAAATATAAATCACCCTGTCGAAAAAATTGTACGTACATCAGTGGCGGCTCGTGATGGTGGGCAAGGTGGGCAGTGCCCACCCTGACGTATTGAAGTTGCACGTTCGGGTTCCTCGTCGGGGCAACCCCGAAAAACAAATTTATTTGGAAAATGCATCCGCTTTCCCATTTGCCAGTTTCACAGTTGCTGTTGATTCGTCGATTGTTTTTTGGTGAAAAGCTGAGAAAAAGCTCTGTAAATCCCGTGCTTAAGTTTGATTCAAAAATTATAAGCGCGATCGCGGGGGGAGGGAGAGACGTTCGTTTAATTGATCAAATGAATTCGAATTTTGATTGTAACTCAAGAACGCGTTCGTCGATTGTTTTTTTGTAAAAGGCGTTGGCAAGCTGAGAAAAATCTCAGTTAATCCCGCGCTTAAATTTAATTCAAAAATTACAAGCGCGATCGCGAGGGGAGGGAGAGACGTTCGTTTAATTGAACAAATGAATTCGAATTTCGATTGTAACTCAAGAACGCGTTCGTCGACTGTTTTTTGGTAAAAGGCGTTGGCAAGCTGAGAAAAATCTCAGTTAATCCCGCGCTTAAATTTAATTCAAAAATTACAAGCACGATCGCGAGGGGAGGGAGAGACGTTCTATTAATTGAACAAATGAATTCGAATTTCGATTGTAACTCAAGAACGCGTTCGTCGATTGTTTTTTGGTAAAAGACGTTGGCAAGCTGAGAAAAATCTCAGTTAATCCCGCGCTTAAATTTAATTCAAAAATTACAAGCGCGATCGCGAGGGGAGGGAGAGACGCTCGTTTAATTGAACAAATGAATTCGAATTTTGATTGTAACTCAAGAACGCGTTCTTCGATTGTTTTTTGGTAAAAGGCGTTGGCAAGCTGAGAAAAATCTCAGTTAATCCCGCGCTTAAATTTAATTCAAAAATTACAAGCGCGATCGCGATAGGAGGGAGAGACGTTCGTTTAATTGAACAAATGAATTCGAATTTCGATTGTAACTCAAGAACGCGTTCGTCGATTGTTTTTTTTTTGGTAAGCTGAGGACAAGCTTTGTAAGTCCCCCGCTTAAATTACAAGCCCCGAAAACCAAATTTATTTGGAAAATGCAACCGCCACACCACGTACAGGTTTTTTTTTCTGAAGCTGTTATTAAGCTGTTCACTTGAACGACGCCAATCAAAATCAATACCAAAATTACGTTTGTTTAGAACCCCCGGGGAGAGTATACTTGCGGCTACCGCCCCTTTTAACATATGTCTCGAACACGTCGCTGTGTTAACACAATGCACCCTGCAAAGAGGGAAAACGTTCTCAGTTCAACTGGAAGGGAGTCTGTTTGTTGCAATGACTAATTTACACGTTGTACATACATACATATTATTGAAGTAACTCAAACTGGTTATTTAAGTATATAATAAAAACTAATACCGCCCTATTTTTTGTGTAATACTAAAATACATAAGTGTTAGATTATGGGAGTACCAAAAACGAGTCTGAAAATAAGGTATGGTGGTTCTGAATTGGCCCCGTAGGGATCAACGCTGGGACGCCACAATAATAACAATAACAGTAATTGTTGCTCGCACTTAAAATTTATCTAAATATGAAGTGCGAGCGTGCAATAACAATTAGCGTCGAGTGAAGGCATAAAGAACTCGATAAGGATTCGTTCCATAAACTTGCAGTGCATATTTATGCCTCCCTGTAGATGACACGTGCTCGCAGTTAAAAGTATCGTGTGTCCCGATAATTACAATAACTTAAAAATGGATAAAATTACTTAGCAGGCCTGGAATTTTCGAGGCGGCATTATTTATACCTCCGAGTCATAACACGATGTTATTTCAGAAAGAAGATTTCGTCTCGGCGATGCGATGCAATGATTAGTTTCTATCATAATCATCATCATCAGGATTTCAGGATTATCTCCCCAACACACTTCTTATTGTTATTAGTCGAAGAGGAGAACGAATTTTGTTTATTTATTTATTTTTTTGATTTTTAATTAAATTGAAAGGAAGTGGAGACATTATTTCTAATCTCGACTGTACATACGTTGTTTGAATCATTTCGTTTTTAAATACGAAATTCGCACATGAAACGCAGATGTGTTTGCGGTTTGTTGCATCATTCGAGCTAATTAATTCCCCGCCTCATAAATTAATTAATTAATTATTACCAATTACCTTATCTTTATTTATTTATTTTTTTTTTCAAAAAAGAAAACGCGTCAATTCAATTTATTCCTCCTCCTCCGACCTAATGATAACGTGCCATTAATTTCGGGCTCTGCTGTGATAATTGCGGTTGCGTAAGAGAGAGAGTGTGATGTGATAAATGATGATGAGGTCGGTAATTGTCGAACCACCCCTTCCCGGGGGAATCGAATCGCTGCACTTCGTTCGTTAAAACTAACAGATTTGATTAGGCTTCTCTTCTCCATGGTGGCGTTTAAACATAAAACCATAGTATACTTAACAGGAATTCAAATTAGATTATAGATTGATTAGAAAACAAAGTGCAAGTCAAAATTCTAGTATTGTAGGTATAAGGATCCCCCCCACCCCTTCGTCTAATTAAGTTTCTTTAAATAAATTATCATCAATCTCTTTGCACAATGAGTTTGCACGCATGGGGGTAGCCAGGATTGTTTAGGGGAGGGAGGAATTAGATCAAATCCCATTGAAATGTAAAAAATGATGAAAATTAAATATTTTAAGGAAATTCGAAAAAAACTGTAAAAGATCGAAAGTAATTTAAAAATGAAGAAAGTAAAAATCGATGAAAATTTAAGCACAGTATTTTAAAATTAAAAAGAAAATCAAGGTCAAACCAACCCAATTAAACTGAACCTGAGTCAAGCCTACTCAAGAGTAGAATTTTAAAACAAATGAAAAACGTAAAAGATTATCAAAAAACGAAAATTAAACTGTGGGTAATTGAAACGACAAATCTCGAAAATTAAATTAAAAAAATTGAAATTAAAATCGTAGAAAATTAAACGCCATGCCTTTAAAATAAAATAAATAAATATTTCAAGGTCAACCGAACTAAACTGAACTTGAGCGAACCCAACCCCACTGAATTAAACTCAAACGAACCCCCAACTTCTTTTAAACACAAAACGTGAAACACTAAAAACGTTTCAAGGTCAGACCAATCCAACTAAACTGAATCCAACCCAGAAAAATAATTTTGCAAAAGATAAAAAAGTAAGAAATTAAGAAATACAAAAAAAATAATGAAATTCGAAAAAACTATAAAAGATTGAAACACGAAATGTTAAATTTAAATTTTAAGAAAAATAGAAAAAAAATGAAACGTAAAAAACGTTTCGAGGTCAACCCAGCTCGACTAAATTGAACCTTGCCGAAGAAAAGATTTTTACGAAAAAATTAAAATGCAAGAAATTATTAATAATTGGAACCAAAAAATAATATTAAAAAGCTTAAGGAAATAAAAAAAAAATTAGAAGACAGAAAATCGAAACAAAAATTGTCAAGAATTAATTAAAAAGAAGCCCAACTAATGTAATTGCTTGTTTAGCTGCAGGAAAGAGATAGCGGAATTGAGAACAGACACAAGAGTTTCTAGAATGTTGTCTTTTTTATTTGACAAAGTAATTACAGTTAGAGAAATAAAAATTATTGAAAATTGAACACAATACCTTCAAAAATTAGAAAATATTTCAAGGTCAACCGAATTCAAGCGAACCCAAAGCAACTAAACCGAAGCTAGACGTACCCAACCCCAACTTCTTTTAAACACGAAACACGAAACATTAAAAACGCTTCAAGGTCAAATCAATCCAACTAAACCGAACCCAAGTGAATCCAACCCGGAAAAGGAATTTTACGAAAGATAAAAACGTAAGAAATTATCAAAAACCCAAAACAAAAATGCAAAAAATTCGATAAAACCTGTAAATCATTGAAACATGCGACGCTAAATTTAAAAGTTTAAAAAAATTAAAAAAATAAAAAGACGTTTCGAGGTCAACCGAGCCCAACTAATCTCAACTCTACCGAAGAAAAGATTTTTATAAAAATGTTAAAATCTAAGAAATTATTAAAAATCGAAACCAAAAAATAAATATTAATTAATAATAATGATGTTAATTTTTAAAGAAGTAAAAGAATTTAGAAGCTAGAAAATTGAAACAAAAAATGTTAAAAACTAACTTCAATGGTTGAAGGGGGACGAAGGACGAAAGGATTGACTTATTCTTGAAATAAATTTAAAAAAAATGTATACAGCATTGGCCTTTGGGCTTTTAAACACATGTGGACCACTTACAGAATACTCCGCGAATCGAAATGCTTCGGATTCTGATTTTATCTTGCTTTAATAAAATGAACATGCGATAAGGCGCCATTGCTCGTTCAGGAATTGAAAAAAGCGCGCTCTGGGTAATATTCTTTCTCTCTCGTGTGTAAGTGATTTTGTATATTTTGTTTTTCGTTTCAAACGCCCAAAGTGCTCTTCCGTTACAATTTTTGAACGCAACCCAGGTGTTACTTCGACTCATATCGTAAAAGCTCGCGCCTGGTAGCCAATCTCCAACGCACGTGGGCGTGACTATTCGTATTTCTTCTTTATTTTCATAGTGCGTTCCCTGTCGCACGTATTATAGAGAACGTTCAGTTAAACTTTGGCCAGATCTGTATATTTATGGCGATGAAATCACACAAAATAAGAAAGTTTTTTCGGTACTTGTTCTAACTGATTTTTTAGAATCAATTTTACGTTACAAAAAAGAAAATCATATTTCAAGACGTGGCAATGCAATAAAATCATTCAAAAGAGGAGAATTGTTAATTTGTTTCGCGATGTGAAAAGTGACATGCGGCGATGGGGGGGTCCATAATAAAATGTAATGTCCCCGGCTGCTTGCAGTAAACCAGCGGCTCGGGTTGGTTTCAAATTTCAGAAGGGTTCGTACACCGAAGCCCCCCAAACACGTCGATTCTGCTGCGGTTTCGACAAATAAATTATTTATTAAAACCATGGATTTGATGGGTTAATTTCCCGCCAAAAAAAAAAAGAAACGTCCTGGAGCGTCGCGTCGTTTCGCGTCGGTCGGTCGTAAATCGCGGGGCTCTCGCTTTCACTTAATTTGAAGAGAAAAAAAATACTCCTATAAAATATATTCAAAAACAGATGTGTTACTTATAATAAAAAAAATGTAGACGGGAAAAAATTGCGACAGCACGTGAGGCTGTGTTATTGTGATTATTAATTTTTGAATTCCGTCGCGACCGTGACCGTGGCAAATCCAGCCAGCTACTTCGAACTCGGTCAGCGATTTTAATGCCTGCCCTGCAAAAGGCAATCAACATAAAATCAGCCAATAAACACAGAAGTTATTCCTGCGTTCACATGCGTTACTAATGTGGGGGATATTTAGGCCTTTGTTTATTTGCTTCGTGCATTGTGTTAATTTTTTTTTTTTTTGTATTTTATTTCTTAAGTTACCAAAACTTTCTATACGTTATAGGTTTTGCTATATACATGCATCTTTCTTTATCTAGGAAAGGAACCACGGAGTATAAGTCCGTAAAGACCGTTTCTGTATCATTGGGAAATCATACAAACAGGGCGAACCAGAACACTTAATTGAATTAAAATTATCTGAAGTACTTACGTATGCAACCGCATAATTTCTTGTATTAACATGAAGAAAATATTATTATTATCTAGCTTAGTGTAAATCTGGACTTACTAGATTTTTCTTTCAATTTGGGAAATCATACTAACCCGAGAAATAAAACACCCCAGCACGGTACAAGTCTAAGTATGACCTGATACGAGTGTATAAAGTGCTTTTAAATGCGCATAATATCATTCAGCTGCAGGAAAAGAACCAATCACACATCTCTTGAACCACTTTCTGACAGACATAATTTACTATGAAACTATTTTTTTTGTAAGGACCAAAATTATTTAATCAAAGATACATGATTGCCACATTCTAAAAAGCATAAAAATAACAGAGCAGAACTAAATTGACTATCAGAAACTATCAAACGTAATTCAATGTAATGAACCTAATTTCGTGTCACGGTTTTTACGCCGTCGTTTAATAAGCGCGGGGCATTTCTCACGCTCTGACCACTAATGAGCGTTAACGAGAACGTTCTGCATGCATTAATTACTGCGCTTGACTCGTGTGTGGACCAGCAAGCTGGATGTGCGTTTATTATAATTACACTTAAAACTAAGTGGTCAGTGTAAACCACCTGTATTTTCGATCAGTGCCATCAATTTTTTTTTTGTAGGTGTGTGCCTGTGATAGTTATTCAATAAACATCAATACATTTACATTTCGAAACCAAAAGTTCAACATATCCATCCGTAAATCCATGTAAATCCAAGTGTATGCATAAATCCATCCATAAACCCATTCGTAAGTTCATTAGTAAATCCATTTATAAATCCATTCGTAAATCCATTCATCCATACATCCATAAATCCATTCATCCATAAATCCGTCCATCCATAAATTCATGCGTACATCCATCCTTAAAACCATCCATAAACCCATTCGTAAATTCATCCGTAAATTCAACGTAAATCCATTTTAAAATCATTTATAAATTCATCCACAAATCCATCCATCCATCCATAAATCCATCCGTAAATTCATTTTAAAATCATTCATAAATCCATCCATCCATCAATCCATACATGCATCCTTAAAACCATTCATAAACTCATCCGTAAATCCATCTGTAAATTCAACCGTAAATCCGTTTTAAAATCATTCATAAGTCCATCCATAAGTCCTTCCTTCTATCCATAAATCTATAAGGACATCCATCCTTAAACCATCCATAAACTCATTCATAAATCCATGCGTAAAATCAACCGTAAATCCATTTTAAAATCATTCATAAATCCATCCCTACATTCATCCATAAACCCAACCGTACATCCATTCTCAAAACGATTCATAAATCCATCTGTAAATTCAACCGGAAATCCATTTTGAAATCATTCATAAATCCATCCACAAATCCATCCATCCATCCATCCATAAATCCATCCGTAAATTCATTTTAAAATCATTCATAAATCCGTCCCTAAATCCATCCATCCATTCATCCACACGTGCATCCTTAAAACCATTCATAATCCCATCCGTAAATCCATCTGTAAATTCAACCGTAAATCCGTTTTAAAATCATTCATAAATCCATCCATAAATCCATCCTTCCATCCATAAATCTATCCTTACATCCATCCTTAAAACCATCCATAAACTCATCCATAAATCCATGCGTAAAGTCAATCGTAAATCCATTTTAAAATCATTCATAAATCCATCCCTACATTCATCCATAAACCCAACCGTACATCCATCCTTAAAGCCATTCATAAATCCATCTGTAAATTCAACCGTAATCCATTTTGAAATCATTCATAAATCCATCCACAAATCCATTCATCCATCCATCCATAAATCCATCCGTAAATTCATTTTAATATCATTCATAAATCCGTCCCTAAATCCATCCATCCATTCATCCACACATGCATCCTTAAAACCATTCATAATCCCATCCGTAAATCCATCTGTAAATTCAACCGTAAATCCGTTTTAAAATCATTCATAAGTCCATCCATAAATCCTTCCTTCTTTCCATAAATCTGTAACGACATCCATCCTTAAACCATCCATAAACTCATTCATAAATCCATGCGTAAAGTCAACCGTCAATCCATTTTAAAATCATTCATAAATCCATCCCTCCATTCATCCTCAAAACCATTCATAAATCCATCTGTAAATTCAACCGTAAATGCATTTTGAAATCATCCATAAATACATCTATAAATATATCCATAAATCCATCCGTAAATCCATCCATCCATCCATAAATCCTCCTTAAAACGATCCATAAATCCATCCCTCCATCAATTCATAAAGCCATCCCTCCATCCATCCATAAATCCATCCCTCCATCCATCCATAAGTCCATCCGTACATCCATCCTCAAAACCATTCATAAACCCATCCATAAATCCATCTGTAAATTCAACCGTAAATCCATTTTGAAATCATTCATAAATCCATCTATCCATCTATCCATAAATACATCCATAAATCCATCCGTAAATCCATCCATCCATCCATAAATTCTCCTTAAAACCATCCATAAATCCATCCGTAAATCCATCCGTAAATTCAACCGTAAATCAATTTTAAAATCATTCATAAATCCATCTATCCATCCATCCATAAATACATCCATCCATCCATAAAACCATCCACAACTCCTTCTTAAAACCATCCATACCGCTAAGACCGTGACCTATTCACTAAACGTTTTTGTCTCTTTGGGAAATCATACTAACACAAACGAATTAAATTTGAATGATATCCATTTATGCTATTTGAAATGATACACTGGTTTGCAGAAAAAAATGGGTACACTCTAAAAATCGTATTTTTACCTACCTTTTGCCTTGTAAATGGGTATTTTTTTGTGAATTTTCACATATTTTCAAATTAATTGACGCTGAAGTTGTACGGGAAATGCAACTATGCCACGCTTATAAATTAAAAGTCAAAGGGCGATTTAATACAACGAAAAATAAGCGTACGCGATTTTTTTTTTTGCAAGCCACAGTACATGAAAACAAGCAAAAATTTGCTTGAAGAAGATCGGGCCGAAAAATTGATACGACCTTGAAGTTTGCCTTTGACGTTCGATATTCAACTTTCTGCCTGCTTTACGTATAATTTCAAATAGTTACCATAAACGGATTCAATTCGAACTCCACACGAAGCGTGCAAGTGCTAACGATGTGATTGATGGAATTTTTAAAAGCACTTTACAGGCTACTTGCTAGCTAGATTTTCTCCAGTCTCTTTGGGAAATCGTACTAACTGGCGTAACAGATAAATCATCTAGTACGGAATCCAACTTCCATCTGATAGAATTTTTTCAAAGCGTTTTAAAAGCGAACGATACAAACTGTGCAAGTGCTAACGATGTGTTATGATTTCTTGAAAGCGTTTTGCAGAATATTTGCTACAAGTCTCTCCCTTTGGGAAATCGTACTAACCGCAGGAACAGATCATCCAGTACGAAATCCAAATCCTACTTGATGGAAATTTTCCAAGGCGTTTTAAAAGCTGGTAAAATGAGCTGAAAGAAGTTTCAAAAAAAAAAGGAATACAAAACAAACAAAAGACGATCGATTTCACAAAGAATATCCCGGCGAAATAAAAATGAGGAGACAATCGAAATTAGAACAAGTTTTAGTTACGAGAGATACATTTTTATTTTTATTTTTTCTCGCGATTCCAATAATTTTTGGTTTATCCCAAAGTCAACCGTGCGACAAAAAGTAGATTTTGCCGATTTCCGAAAAAAAGATAAACAAAAACATGATATATAAAAAAGGAGACAATCGAAATTATCACAACTTTTAGTTAAGAGAGATAAACATGTAAGAAAAAAAAATTGCTCGTCCCAGAGTCATCCGTGCTACAAAAAAAAAAATTATTTTGCCGATTTCTCAGCAAGATAAACCAAAAGTAGAAACATGGAAAAGGTTTAAACAAGTAAACAGCAGCAACTGTTTTTCATTTCCAATTCACATAGCGTCGACCTTCAATAGGTCGAACATCGATAACTCGAATCTTGATCAACTCGAACTTTCTTGTGGCAAGTCTGGTTTGAGTCATCCAAGTTCGACTGTACTCGGTTTTATAAGACAGCTTCCTATTCTAACTCCTCCTATTTTCAAATTTCAATGAAACAATCGGTATAACTTTAAAATTAACAGGTAATTAAACACCAAACAGCATCACTCCTTACAAATATTTGAAACATCTACGTTTCGCTGTTTATTGACAGCTTCTTCAATGATGTAGATAAGTAAATTGTTTTATTTACATTCGAAAAGTAAATGCTTATCGACGATCGCGAATTTCGACAAACAAGAACTGCTGTATTTATTTCAAATGAAAGAATTTAATGAAACGCACCGATGACGTATTTAATTAATAGGTTGTGGGCCCTGCATGGTGATACAGGGTCAACCGCTGAGAGTTCCAACAAAAAAATAACTGCAGCTTTACACTCTACTTGCTTTTATTACTTTTTTCTTTTTCCTCCTACATTTTCTCGTGATGAATAGCATTAGGTTATAGATTTTTTTCTGGAACGAAGTTGATTATTCTACCCGTATAATCGCCGCGACCAAACAATCAATGCATTACTCTTTTTTATTCATTATTAATTGCATTAAGCCTCGTACAGACCTACGAGCTGAGGGGCTTATGAGCAGCTCATGAGTCGCTCAGCTCGCAGGTCTGTATGCAAATTTGTAGGAGGCTATTCTCCTCGAGCTGAGCCGCTCTGCGAGCTGAGGCTTTACATCAGCTTGCATTACGTCATCATGGGAAATTCTAAAAGACATTAAAGGATGATATTTTTCATTGGATTTATTTTTATTTGGCCCCCAAAAAAATCAATAAAATCTAGAATGGATATAAGAATGAGACAAAATTTGTAAAGCAAATATTACTCTTGGGCTTGAAGTGGTGATGCTTTCGTCATCACGAAAGATGACAGAGATGGATTCCTTTTGTCAATCACCAAGCCACGAATTAAAGCAATGTTAGAGATCTCATCTTACAAGCAAAGTATCGCTCGCATACTCTCCTGTATCATATGTCTCCTCCATTCATATCTGCGATTGAAATATGACTGTGTTTGTGTGTGTGTGTGACTCGGTGCGTATTAATTTGTCAACTTCATTCATAAATAGCTCGTGTCACTTAGCGCTCTGCCCTTTTTTTTTCCTCCTTACATCCTCTCAATTACTTTGTAAATTGATGTAAATTGAGACGAATTATTTCAGTAGTTTGAGCCGGTTTTCGCTCGGTCCGTGTGTATGTACGAGACGAGTTTCTATCTCTATCGTCAAAATTTTTAATAAGTGGATGGTCACGATTTAATCGATAACCCGTAATAATCTGAATAACTTTACAATCGGTGTTATCGTATTCTAAAAGCGCCTTTTCTTAAATTACGCCCCTGGAAGATTAACAGTCGGTTTAAAAAAAAAAAAAATCTCGAGAGGTATGTGTTTGGTGCGTTCTTTCTTTTTTTAATTTTCGATGATTTCCTGCATTCTCCTCATCAGGACCATCTGTTCTCTCGCTCGCTGGCAAATCTGTTTGGTCTCATATTAAACGTCGTAGTTCTTTTCGCATGCACTTTATACCTGAGCCGGGGTGGTGTATTCGGCAAGACAGACGTTCACCTACCCTGCGAAGACGAATCGTGCAAGGGGGTGCCATAAATCCGGCCCCACCGAAAGAAAACGTATTGCCTGCGCGGGTCAAATGTTACGCGTGAGCCCTACTTTACTCCTAATGAGTTGGAATCGGAGTAATTGGAAACATTATTAAGTGCGTTGCTATTAATTTACCTACCCCCATCACCCCTGTGGATTACGCTGCGTTTCACAAGAAACGGAAAGTACGTTAGATATCGTTTGTGTTTCGGATTTCGTGAGTTTCTCATGGTTTTCAAAACCGAAAAAATTCTCATATCGCCAACCACAAATTGTGGCGATTAAAGGAAAAAAAGGGTTAGTTAACTCTAACGTACACACGTAAAACTGCTTTCACCCTTTCACGGTAAAGGGTTGCGGCGCGGAGGTTCCCACATAATTTCCAGTTTTCTTATAGAAAAGTATATTGTGCGTTGTACCTGTAATTCAGGAAACATATACTTTTCGATAGGGGTAGTAAATCCTTGACGGTTTTAAATAAAATTAATTGCGACCGGTCGACGTTGACCGTGCGTGCACAAAACGAATGAGAAACGATTGTTCAGATTCGGTGGTTCCCGCACTTACCCCATTTCAAGAATTTCATTCATTTAGAAATAACTGACATTATAGGATTTGATTTGAACCAAATGATTACAAAATTATACCTAACGAAGAGGATATGATATGCCCGAGTTCCTCTCACAATAGAGTAACACAGTGGTATTTTGGAATCAAAATGGCAGAACTGTCACAGAATTGTTTCTGAATTAAAGCGTTTTGTAACGCTTTAAAAAAAATATAAATAACGATGAGATTAAGCCTGAGTTCCTCTAACAATAGAGTAACGCAATTGATTGCAGCGGTATTTTGGAATCAAAATGGCGGAACTGTCACGGCTGTCAGAAATATTTGACAATTGACTTCTGCATTACATACATCGACATTAACACCGTGAAACTTCGTTTAATTTCAAAATTTGTTATTAATATGAACGTTATATAAAAGAATATTTAAAGGTGTGTTGAAAAAAGGTCAGATTCGGTGGTTCACGCACTCCCCCCCATTTCAAGAATGTTTTCCTTTTATTAATTTAGACGTAACTCACTGTAGAGGATTTGATTTGAAACCAGAAACAAAACGCTTTAAAAAAATATAAATAACGATGAGATTAAGCCTGAGTTCCTCTAACAATAGAGTAACGCAATCGATTGCAGCGGTATTTTGGAATCAAAATGGCGGAACTGTCACGGCTATCAGAAATATTTGACATTTGACTTCTGCATTACATACATCGATATTAACTCCGTGAAACTTCGTTTGATTTCAAAATCTGTTATTAATATGAACGTTACATAAAAGAATATTTGAAGGTGTGTTGAAGAAAGGTCGGATTCGGTGATTCCCGCACTTCCCCCCATTTCAAGAATGTTTTCCTTTCATTAATTTAGACGTAACTCGCTGTAGAGGATTTGATTTGAAACTAGAAACAAAACACTTAAAAAATTATAAATAACGGCGAGATTAAGCCCGAGTTCCTCTAACAATAGAGTAACGCAATCGACGCAGGGGTATTTTGGAATCAAAATGGCGGAACTGTCAGAGCTCTCAGAAATATTTGACATTTGAACTCTGCATTACATACATCGATGTTAACTACACGAAACTTCGTTTAATTTCAAAATTTGTTATTAATATGAACGTTACATAAAAGAATATTTGAAGGTGTGTTGAAAAAAGATCAGATTCGGTGATTCCCGCACTTCCCCCCCATTTCAAGAATTTTTCCTTCTATTAATTTAGACGTAACTCACTGTAGAGGACTTGATTTGAAACCAGAAACAAAACGCTTTAAAAAAATATAAATAACGATGAGATTAAGCCTGAGTTCCTCTAACAATAGAGTAACGCAGTCGATTGCAGCGGTATTTTGGAATCAAAATGGCGGAACTGTCACGGCTGTCAGAAATATTTGACATTTGAATTCTGCATTACATACATCGACATTAACTCAGTGAAACTTTGTTCGATTTCAAAATTTGTTTTTAATATGAACGTTACATAAAAGAATATTTGAAGGTGTGTTGAAAAACGATCAGATTCGGTGGTTCCCGCACTTCCCCCCCATTTCAGGAATGTTTTTCTTTCATTAATTTAGACTTAACTCACTGTAGAGGACTTGATTTGAAAGCAGAAACAAAACACTTAAAAAACTTATAAATAACGACGAGATTAAGCCTGAGTTCCTCTAACAATAGAGTAACGCAGTTAATGCAGCGGTATTTTGGAATCAAAATGGCGGAACTGTCACGGCTGTCAGAAATATTTGCCATTTGACTTCTGCATTACATACATCGATATTAACTAAGCGAAACTTCGTTTAATTTCAAAATTTGTTATTAATATGAACGTTACATAAAAGAATATTTGAAGGTGTGTTGAAGAAAGGTCAGATTCGGTGATTCACGCACTTCCCCCCATTTCAAAAATGTTTTCCTTTTATTAATTTAGACGTGACTAACTGTAGAGGACTTGATTTGAAACTAGAAACAAAACACTTAAAAAAATTATAAATAACGGCGAGATTAAGCCTGAGTTCCTCTAACAATAGAGTAACGCAGTTGACTGCAACGGTATTTTGGAATCAAAATGGCGGAACTGCCACAGCTGTCAGAAATATTTTACATTTGAATTCTGCATTACATACATCGATGTTAACCCAGTGAGACTGTTTGATTTCAAAATTTGTTATTAAAATGAGCGTTACATAAAAAAATACTTAAGGGTATGTTGAAGAAAGGTAAAGACGGTGCGTTATGGGCAGTACCTAATTCTATTGTAAGCAATTTCCGGTGATTTCAGGTTTATATAAATAAAATCGGCCTTATATACTTTGGATGATCGTCGCCCTTATGCGATCTTATCGCGAGCACGACAACTTGAAGTACAAGTAAAACTCGATTTCCATCATAATTTGATTGGTTTACGGCAATGTTCCGGTGTGAACTGAAAACAGCTGCCGCACAGGAATTTATTCTAGCTGCGCTTTTTGAGCTTCCTGTTTTATATTTTAATTCCTGTTTGCGCGCACACACACATGCACACGCGTAAATAAAATATTCCAGAATGTGTTTAGAATAGTTTTCCCAAAAAACGTTGCGTCGCAGTTTTAAAGATCGGCTTTTAATCGTCGGTTAAGATCGAAGTGTAAATACGTCGGGCCTTTTTTCGTAACAATTTTATTTGGACCAGGTGCGCGCAGCGCACATTTTATATTCCCTAATTTATGTTTGCTACTAAATTTTAATAGAATACCGAACAATAAAAATGAGTATATTTATGAGATCTACAAAAAGATTGTCAGGAAAATTTATGGTGTTTATGATAGTAAAACAAATGCGCCGTACGGACTATTTATCAAGATGTGGTGCTTGCTCCCTTTGGTTTTTTTTTTGTTAAACACAGGGCCCAGGCCCGGGCGCACGAATTTTCCATCACGTGTTGACACACACACATAAATTTAATTTAATATATTTTTTTTTCCTTTAATTTGTTGCACCACACAAATTAGGGCTCATAAAAAAAAATCCGTAAAAATTACTCAAAAGAAAAATCTTTTAGTCAGTCGGACGTCAGGGACTTAGAATTTATTTAATCTTCTATTCACAACTTTTGTTAACAATATTTCACACACTAATCCATGTTTTTCATATCTTAATATATCTTGGCCCCGACGCGACGCCCGTTTATTTTCAGGAGGCGTCTTACATTTTTTTAATCGGATAAAATATGATACGCTTCAAAGAAAGACTCATGAACTGACCAATTAATGATATGTATACAGGGTGTAACAAAACTCGTGTCCAAGCTTACGTTACTAGTCCCGATTAGTATCGACTGCAAAAATGTATTGTAAGTACTTCCAGATATTTTCCAAGTTAGAAAATACCCATTATTTTTCCGAAATTTAATTAAAAAAATGGAGATCTTGAACCAGTTTAAATGATTGCCATCGAATTTTCGATTGAAAAAACGCACGCGACTTCATACTCTTGGAATTTGCAAAATAACTGCCACAGGAAAATTTTGTTTGTGATTTTGGAGACGTCGGACTGCCTAGTACTATGTGACAGACGCTAATTTTGAGGCACCCTGTATACTCCTTTTAATTGCAGTTGATAGCTAATTCTTTCTAATGGCGAAATTAGGAGTAGCTAATTTTTTTTAAAGTTTCCAATTTAACGAGTCTAAGGTATTTTTGTTTATTTTAGATTAAGCAACAGCGACTGCCATGTAAAAGAAAATAAATAAATTCTTACAGGGTAAGAGGACACATTTTTTTTTTTGAACGAATCGCCGCCTCAAGATACTTTTGCAACTAATAACACACGAAAGCAGCGAGCGAATTTTATGAGCTCATCGCACAAGGGCGTCCCTCAGGTATCGGTACTTGGGCCCCTGTTATTTATGATTTATGTAAATGACCGTGGGCAATGTTTGGATCATAAAATATGACTTTGTGACGCAAGTCGTAAGTGCTGGAAAGGAAAGAAGACCTAACGATTACAAATTTAATTCAACTACAAGTTTATTGAGACACCAACTGTCCTTTTAATTTTTTAAACTTTTAATACTTAAGTGATTTTGATGTTTTAAGCGTTCTTTTTTTTTCCTTGTATCATCTTTTTTTCATCTATTTCACGTAATTTGCATTTTTCTATACTGCTATACTCTAGAGAAATTAAAGTTGAAAAAAATTCAAATACTCTTAAATCTGCGACGTGCTTAGATTTTTTTTTAGTGACGCAACTTTTTAAAATGCCGTTTGGAAATGCGTATTTTTCTAAGTAACGTCCTGTACATTTTGCTGTTAAAATTCGTAATATACGTCGCGTATAATCAGATCCTAACTGGGGAAAGGTCTTCAGAAGGAAAATCAAAGGAAGGGAACAAGGCGAGGTCTAAACGTCCAAACGTAAGAGGAGAAAAGATAAATGAAAAACGATTTGCAACAAAATTTTGTAAAACGAGAAGAAAAATATCGAGAAATTTTAAAAGTAATTGAAAGTACGCCTGTGAAAAGGGCAATACAACAGGGAAGAGATGACGGTTTAAACAAAAACGTTTCGAAAACTTACTTTTTTTAAAACGGAATTATTCAAAAATTTCTGCAGCTTTTTTTCTTCCCTAAAACCAAGAATTTCTTGCTTTACCTTCGTACTTGTGCACTGTTGTTAATAAAGCATGAAAATCTTAAGAAAAGGAGTTCTTTATAAATAAAGAAAGAATCAAGCACGAAGCCCGAACAAAGAAAGAAAGTAAGTTTGGAAGAAATTTAGAAGACAATTGATGAAAACAAAGAACCTTTTTGGCGAACTGAAAACGAATGGAAAAGATCGACAGTTTGAAAGGGCACGCAAGAAAAGAGGAAGAAAAAAACAAAAGACGATCGTATTATACTATACGAGAGAAAAAGAAATACTAAGCAAAATAAACAAAAAAGAAAAAAAAAAATTGATCTGAAACTGCGGCATTTCAGACATCAAACATTTGAAGGTGCGTTGGTAAACAGGATAAGGGAGACGGTTTTTAAAGCCAACTGTACAGATAAAAGCCAAAACAAATATTGAATGATGGAGATGAAGAAGAAACAAAAAAGAAAACAGGAAAATATTTTTTGTTTGGAGAGAAGAAAGCAAGGTCTCTAACGCTGAAGGTCATTCAAAAACAAGGCACATCCTAAGTTTTAAATTAACTATTTACGTCATAAATGTAACTGACAATAAATACGTGTAATCAGAATTAAAAATAATGTCTCTCCCCAATAAAAAATTAAATTGTGGTCGCTATAACGAGTAGGCGGACAAACAACGATGTCTGCTTGACCACTTGCTTGTTATTACGATCAGAAATTTATTGGGGTGACGCTACTTTTAATTCCGACTGTACATGCGGTGCTCAAAAGAATTTGCTCTTTTCTTTTTAAAATAATCAGGCCTAAGAGCCTCCCGCCTTTCCACCTCTTGATAAATTTAATGTCCTGGTAAATCATCGTCGATTCAAGAGTTTCCGAGGATATTATCTGGCAGATAAATTTGTGAGCAGGTGGAGAGATGGGGCCTGACACTGTTTTGGGGGAGAGAAGAAAGCATGGTCTCTAACGCCGAAGGTCATTCAAAAACAAGGCACATCCAAAGTTTCAAATTAACTATTTACGTCATAAATGTAGCTGACAATGAATACGTATAATCAGAATTAAAAATAATGTCTCTCCCCAATAAAAAAAAATAAATTGTGGTCGCTATAACGAGTAGGCGGACAAACAACGATGTCTGCTTGACCACTTGCTTGTTATTACGATCAGAAATTTATTGGGGTGACGCTACTTTTAATTCCGACTGTACATGCGGTGCTCAAAAGAATTTGCTCTTTTCTTTTTAAAATAATCAGGCCCAAGACCCTCCCGCCTTTCCAACTCTTCATAAATTTATCTGCCATTTAATGTCATGGGAAACCATCGTCGATTCAAGAGTTTACGACGATATTATCTGGCAGATAAATTTGTGAGCAGGTGGAAAGATGGGGCCTGACACTGTTTTGGGGGAGAGAAGAAAGCAAGGTCTCTAACGCTGAAGGTCATTCAAAAACAAGGCACATCCAAAGTTTCAAATTATCTGTTTACATCATAAATGTAATTGACAATGAATACGTATCATCAGAATTAAAAATAATGTCTCTCCCCAATAAAAAAAATAAATTGTGGTCGCTATAACGAGTAGGCGGACAAACAACGATGTCTGCTTGACCACTTGCTTGTTATTACGATCAGAAATTTATTGGGGTGACGCTACTTTTAATTCCGACTGTACATGCGGTGTTCAAAAGAATTTGCTCTTTTCTTTTTAAAATAATCAGGCCTAAGAGCCTCCCGCCTTTCCACCTCTTCATAAATTTAATGTCCTGAGAAACCATCGTCGATTCAAGAGTTTCCGACGATATTATCTGGCAGATAAATTTATCAGCAGGTGGAAAGATGGGACCTAACACTGTTTTGGGGGTCTATAACCCTATTGAAGGGAGTTTCAAGAGTCAGGAAATTTGATGGTGCTAGAGCAACTGTAGTCAAAAATACAAATTTTATTTCTGATTTATTTCGAAGGACACAAACTGCACCCCATTCTATAAGATCCAGGCACAACAATTTGATTTCTTGTCTTGAATTGTAATTGGTCTAAAATCCTTTTTTTTTGTAGAAGTTTTGAAGAACATATAAATGCAATTTATAATTAAATGAAACTATAGGAGTATTAAATTTGTATTTAAATTTCTCCCCTCGATATGAATGCAGATTCCCCGTTTCCGGGTCTGTAAATTAATCGAATCCGCAGGTACACATGTTGTTTGGTAAGTACCTGAAGACCAGACACAAAAAGACAAGACAAAATAGCATTAATCACGAGCGCACCATTGGACATTTTCAGTCCTACCTTGAAAAACGAACTGTATCATTGGTCCTGGAAGGCTTCAGCCCGTCTAGTTACTACTCCTACCGCCAGAGGGGAGAATTGCACGGCGCCGAGCGGAAACAAGACTCCGGCAAAGCTTCAGTAACAATCGTTCTCTGAAGCTATACGATACGGGAGCGCTTTGCGCAAGCGCCCACCAATCAAAAGCACAGAAAACGATTATTGCAGATTACAATAGCTGCGCATTCGATTTTCATTTTTTTACGCAACTCAAACCCAGAAGAGATTTCAAGCGGATTCAAATCCGAGTGCGCGAGGTCGGTCGTCTTCTTTTGTTTAATAAGTGAAGTAGTAGTAGTAGTAGTACCAAAACAACATCGACTTAAAAGAAAAAGTTGCGTGCGTTCTGTGCTTAATAAATTATTATGTAAAATTCGAAGTTGTTACTTCCTTTTTTTATTTTTGGTGCACTTTAACTATTTTAGTTGTCATGCTGTGATATCGCGCAAGTGTTTTTTTTTAATTTTGTTTTGAACGGAGACTGGTCTGCGGTTTTACGGTGGATGTTTTGGAACCGGCGGAAGCGACGTGGGTACCGTCGGGTACCTTCACTGCCATGGTCACTCTCATGCCCTGCAATTATTTGAACGCCAGCAGCTCGGCGAGGTGCACCATGATCGACAAAATGTGCGAACCGAAGGTATTCTTTTTAACTACATTTACAAAAAAAAAAAAGTTTCAGGAAAGAAAAGCGAAAGAAGCTAAGATTTGTTTCAGTTTTCAGGAAACAAAAAAAAATCAATACTCATTTACTTTACTTAATATTTAAAAAAAAATACAGAACTGTCGTCTCCAGGGGCATATAAATTTAAAAGGAGGTTACTTTTAACGAAAAACCATTTTTGTATTTATTTAAAACGGGCATTAAACCACTGTATTTATTTACCTGCCTAAAAAGTCGTCTGAAACTTAAACTGAACGTTTTCGATCCAATTCTCTGGAGCACTCTTGGAGTATCTCCATCTCTTATTATTACACGATGTTAAAACAGGATGAAAAAGTACTCTAGAGCAATCAATGAGTCGAAAATCCTCAAAAGAAATGTGCGTAACATAATATCATGAAAGAAAACATTTTGTTCTTTGACGTTATTGGTCTTTTGAAAATATCTACACTCTATTTTTTATTTATTGATAGTCGGATTTTACAGATTGATATAATTTATTACTCAACTAACAGACGACGAAAAAGTTCAAGGTTTACCCCAATCGCTACTAACTAGTTGCTATTTTAGTCAAATTAAAAAAAGACACACATTCTTTTATAACTTCGAATGTACTGCCTCCTATCATAAAAAAATAGAGTATAAATTATTTTATGAAACAAACTCTTGAAAATTATTTTACAAACAACTGTTACAATGCTCGGAATATCATCGTTTCGCTGTGTATTCACAACTTTTACGTTATTTTTGGGGCAGAATTATCTCCAGATGACTTCTTTGTAAATTTTAAACTCTTTCCGTTACCTTCTTTTTTCTTTCCCTCTGAATCTCTCGACTTTCAGATTATTTAATTTTTCCTTGCGATGATAATTAGGAAGAGAATATTTGTTTTTATCACAGGCTGGCGTTACTGCGTGTGTTTCACTATCTAACTAATGAAATTTTAGATCTGTTTTGTATCAATGTAAAAATTGTTAAAAAAATTTGTTGCAAATCGTTTTTGATTGCAGTGAAAACCTCGAGCAGCCTCTGTACAGCTGTTTCAGCCCTGCTTGGGGCTTCGTCAGCACAGACAATGTTAGGTCAAAACGCGATCGTAGGATGTCGCTGTTTTATCTGTAAAACATATTGTTAACTTCATTTTAACCAAAGATTAATGTTATTAATTTCAAAGTCCACAATGCCATTTATTTGGAAGAGAAGTTGCTTCTTGTTGGACACGTTCAGCAACACTCGACACGCTGTGAGAATCGGTTGTACGATCTGATGACTCGCAGCGATTTAACATAACCTCAAAAACGCAGTCAATAATTTGCAAAATTTAATTTTGCAGCACTTGGATGAGAATTTCAATTGTTAGCTTTTATTTGAAGGAGAAGAAGTTTGACGGTTAGCTGTTAATTCTGTTTGAAATTCTTCAAATCTAAAATTAGATTATAGCTTCGAAGGTGGTGTTAAGTGATTTTTTTTCTCTGCATACCAACCACTCTTAGCTTGTAACAAGACGTTATCGCCTCCTACCATCGTTATTTAGTACCAGAAACTAGTTTTGAAAACAAATGCAAGTATTTGACGTGTTAACATCTCACAAAAAGAGCAAAACCTTAATCTGGGGCATAAACTAACTTACAGTTTCACGACAGCTGAGCGTATCGTTTAGGATTTAGGCGAAACCGCTACCTCAACTCCCCAACTGCTGACCCCAGTTGAACGCGCCCATTTAAAGAATTAAACCAAGAAAGATTCTAGGTACATACAGCGAATTAAAGAATTAATTAATTCCAAATTCGCTTTTAACTTTTATTTTAACCATTAAGGCTTTAGTCCATGAAAATAAATACAGTCCTAGACGTAGCAGAAACTACATTATGCCGTTTGATGTGCTGACATCTCACAAAAAAAAAAAACTAAAATCATAATCTAGCCCGTAAACTAATTTACTGTTTTACGACAGCTGAGATAAAGAGCGTACTCAGAGGATCGTTTGGCATGACTTCTCAGCCGCTGAACCCAGTTGAACGTACCCATTTAAAGAATTAAACAAAGAAAGATTCCGGATGTGTACAGCGGAGTAAATAAAATTAATTCCAAATTCGGTTTTAACATTTTACTTATTTAAACCTGTAAGGCCTGTTTTGTTGAACCTCTTTAGACGAAACCGCTAACTCAACTTCTCAGCTGCTGACCCCGGTTGAACGTGCCCATTTAAAGAATTAAACGAAGAAAGATTCCGGATGTGTAGAGCGCATTAAAGAAAATTAATTCCAAATTCGGTTTTAACATTATTTATTTAAACATTTAAAGTCATTATTTATTAATTAAATGCACAAATATAATATTTTTTTTAATAATCGCCGCTCTGGTCACAGTACAGTAATTATTATCAGTCCTTAAATGATTTTTAGCGTAATCTGTAACCTTAAGCTTCCAAAGCCAAAGCACTTTTTATAAGAAACAAAAATTGATACCGATTACAGAAAGCGAGATTTATTTTTTTAGCCTAATTCTAACCTCTAAAGCGCTTTCGATTCGCTGGTTGCACTGGTTACGCTCAGAGTATTTGCATCTTGTTTTAACCTCATGTAATAACAAGAGATGGAGATATCCTATTGCCTTGCCAGTGCAAGCGAATTTTATAATTTTTTTTTTAAACTCATTCTCGTTTCAACTTTCGTGTCTTAATTTGAAATTTCAATTCATTTCTGAATCTCACCCTTTGCACAACTAACTCTTTATTAAAAATAGTCGATTAACATTAAGGCAAAAAAAAGGGCCGACATTTTGGTGCTCGATTTTTTTTCCCCATTAAATAAACACTGACGAAACAGTCACTAATAAAACATATTTCACACTTTTATGTGCGGTTTTATATGACAGTTAAGTCCACTTCGCTTTTATAATAGAAAATTTATGAGGCAAGAACTAATCAAACGTTTTTTAAATAATTCCCTTTTGGGTTGAAGAAAATCTCTGGTCTTCACTCGGCAATCCTGAGCCATCATCCAGTGACTTTCAGGGAGGTTTAGTGTAAAGGCGAATTAAATAAAATTAAATGAATTAAATAAAATTGACAATTAGAAGGAAAAAAAAACTGATCAAACAATTCTCTTTTATTGAAGAAAGCGTAAATGCCGAAGGTCACTAAAACAGTTGTTTTAGTGACCTTCGGCATTTACGCTTTCTTCAATTTTGATTGTCACTAATATTATGGATAATCCACTTTTTTTTATTCTCTTTTACGTTGAAATGAAAAAAGAAGTCCCTGATCTTCTCTCAGCAATCCCCTAAGCCCTAGGGGATCCAACGACTTTAAAAGAAGTTTTTTGTTGTAAAGGCGAACTGATTGATTAATTAGTCGATTAATGGAAAGAATGTGAAACAAATAAGATACTTTAAAAACGAGCTAAAATTAATTTTTATTACTTACTTGACGTTTCGCAAATAAGATTGTTTGCTTTCTCAAAACTGAAACCACTTTTGAAAAAGCAAACAATCCTTCCTGCAATTCTCACGAGCAAACACATTATGAAAATAAATAATTGATTAACGTTATAGTAATTTAATTTACCAAAATAGTGTTCCACCAAAAAATCTTCTTGCGTTCGGAAACAACGAGCAATTCGCGTGAATCCAAAAAGAATACCTTTTAAACAAACCGGCAACATATTTATCATAATCAGCGTTCACGAATCAGATCATGAGTTAATAATATGCAAATACGCTTTTAAATATCACTGTGAATCAGCATCGCTCCAAATTAAACAAAAAAAGAAAGGAATTAATAATTCATAATAATAATAACGATCATGCAGACAAGTTCATTCAAGCGTCGATAACAGAATGTCTTTGTTTCGAAGTGTACCCACAAAGAAATCTTTTGCAAATCTTTGGTTTGAGATAAAATCAGTGGCGTAACTAAAAATAAATTAAATGTTGTAAGGGCCTGCCCACGAGTACGTAATTCAAGAATTTATTCAGATGTTTTTTTTTTTAATCCAGGCCCAAACCCCCCGTGTGTTTCTTTAATAATAACAAGTGTTCGATTGAAAAGTTCATCAAGTTCGTTTTGATTTTGTGAAGAAATGCGATGTCTTCCTAAACGTCAAAATTGAAGTTTGACGGATGACAGTTGTCAGGTAATTGAAGTGTTTAGCCTACGTAACATAACCTCAAGTGACGGCTGACAGTTGTCAGGTAATAAGTGTTTAGCCTACGTAACATAACCTCAAGTGACAGATGACAGTTGTCAAGTAAATGAAATGTATAGCATACGTAACATAACCTCAAATGACATTTCGCAAGAATCAAGCCATGCTTCACCATATGAGGTGCTTTCTTTCGTTTAAGAGTTTGAACCGTGTTTCGAATAGTTTGGACCTGAATTTCGTAGTTGTTGCAACAAAACACCTGACTTGAATTTTTGATTGACAGTTCATTTGTTAATAACCATAATTCAATCCAAAAATGTTTTAAAAATAGAGAGATTCAAAGAAAAGAATGTCGGTTTTTGAATCAAGACACGTTTGGATCACGATTTTGCGAACGAAAGAAAGCACCTTTTATTAGCCTACGTAACATAACCTCAAATGACATTTCGCAAGAATCAAGCCGTGCTTCACCATATGAGGTGCTTTCTTTCGTTTAAGAGTTTGAATCTTGTTTCGAATAGTTTGGACCTGAATTTCGTAGTTGTTGCAACAAAACACCTGACTTGAATTTTTGATTGACAATTCATTTGTAAATAACCATAATTCAATCCAAACAAGTTTTAAATGTAGAAAGATTTAAAGAAAAAAAGTCTGTTTTTGAATCAAGACACGTTCGGATCACGATTTTGTGAGCGAAAGAAAGCACCTTTTATTAGCCTACGTAACATAACCTCAAATGTCATTTCGCAAGAATCAAGCCATGCTTCACCATATGAGGTGCTTTCTTTCGCGTAAGAGTTTGAATCTTGTTTCGAATAGTTTGGACCTGAATTTCGTAGTTATTGCAGCAAAACACCTGACTTGAATTTTTGATTGACAGTTCCTTTGTAAATAACCATAATTCAATCCAAACAAGTTTTGAAAGTAGAGAGATTCAAAGAAAAGAATGTCGATTTTTGAATCAAGACACGTTTGGATCGCGATTTTGTGAGCGAAAGAAAGCACCTTTTATTAGCCTACGTAACATAACCTCAAATGTCATTTCGCAAGAATCAAGCCATGCTTCACCATATGAGTTGCTTTCTGTCGCTTAACAGTTTGAATCTTGTTTCGAACAGTTTGGACCTGAATTTCTTAGTTGTTGCAACAAAACACCTAACTTGAATTTTTGATTGACAGTTCATTTGTAAATAACCATAATTCATTCCAAGCAAGTTTTAAAAATAGAGAGATTCAAGGAAAAGAATGTCGGTTTTTGAATCAAGACACGTTTGGATCACGATTTTGCGAACGAAAGAAAGCACCTTTTATTAGCCTACGTAACATAACCTCAAATGACATTTCGCAAGAATCAAGCCATGCTTCACCATATGAGGTGCTTTCTTTCGCTTATGAGTTTGAATCTTGTTTCGAATAGTTTGGACCTGAATTTCGGAGTTGTTGCAGCAAAACACCTGACTTGAATTTTTGATTGACAGTTCATTTGTAAATAACCATAATTCAATCTAAACAAGTTTTAAAAATAGAGAGATTCAAAGAAAAGAATGTCGGTTTTTGAATCAAGACACGTTTGGATCGCGATTTTGTGAACGAAAGAAAGCACCTTTTATTAGCCTACGTAACATAACCTCAAATGTCATTTCGCAAGAATCAAGCCACGCTTCACCATATGAGGTACTTTCTCTCGCTTAAGAGTTTGAATCTTGTTTCGAATAGTTTGAACTTGAATTTCGTAGTTATTGCAGCAAAACACCTGACTTGAATTTTTGATTGACAATTCATTTGTAAATAACCATAATTCAATCCAAACAAGTTTTAAATGTAGAAAGATTTAAAGAAAAAAAGTCTGTTTTTGAATCAAGACACGTTCGGATCACGATTTTGTGAGCGAAAGAAAGCACCTTTTATTAGCCTACGTAACATAACCTCAAATGTCATTTCACAAGAATCAAGCCATGCTTCACCATATGAGGTACTTTCTCTCGCTTAAGAGTTTGAATCTTGTTTCGAATAGTTTGGGCCTGAATTTCGTAGTTGTTGCAGCAAAACACCTGACTTGAATTTTTGATTGACAATTCATTTGTAAATAACCATAATTCAATCCAAACAAGTTTTAAATGTAGAAAGATTTAAAGAAAAAAAGTCTGTTTTTGAATCAAGACACGTTCGGATCACGATTTTGTGAGCGAAAGAAAGCACCTTTTATTAGCCTACGTAACATAACCTCAAATGTCATTTCGCAAGAATCAAGCCATGCTTCACCATATGAGGTGCTTTCTTTCGCGTAAGAGTTTGAATCTTGTTTCGAATAGTTTTGACCTGAATTTCGTAGTTGTTGCAACAAAACACCTGATTTGAATTTTTTATTGACAGTTCATTTGTAAATAACCATAATTCAATCCAAACAAGTTTTAAAATAGAGAGATTCAAAGAAAAGAATGTCGGTTTCTGAATCAAAACACGTTTGGATCAGGATTTTGTGAGCGAAAAAAAGCACCTTTTATTAGCCTACGTGACATAACCTCACCTCAAATGACATTTCGCATGAATCAAGCCATGCTTTACAATGTGATAAAAAAATTCAAAAGCTATTCCATGAACTTTTTTTTTGCCAATTGAACACTTGATAGTTGTGACCTTCAAACAACATTCAGTTTCAGTAATTAATGAATGCAGACATTTATGTCCTTGATTTTCCTAGATGTACAACAAATCATTGAGGCAGTATAACAGGAGACAACACATTTTGGGATCACATGGGATGTTACCATTTTGGTGTTTTTGATGGAATTCTTGTATTAGGCAGTCTAAAGTCATCTCAATCAACTAACCGTTTGGTACTTACTTATTTGAAGAAGTTCTGAAAACAATGAGAAACTCTTGCCAAAGTACGTTCATGCCTACCTTTATTTTTAACTGACGTTAATTTGACAGGAATGAACCACCAATGAAGGTGTAGACCATCTGAAGTCACCTAGTAGCATCTCCCCGAGTATTTTACCTCAATGAACAAAGCTTCACATTTTGTATTGTCCAAAAAATAAAATGACTACTGTTATTATTTTTTGAACAGTGCAGTTACCTTTTCGAGACAAACAGGAATAATAAAGCCAGTGGCGTAACAGGGAAATTCAATCTCCTCCTTCAGATTTTATGCGACGCTCTTGAAAGAGCTTACGCCCCCTACCCCCCCGTGATAGTCCCAGTTATACCTTTTGTTTATCTAAAAATAAAATAACGTTAGAATAAGACTTTTTTGTTGCAGGTGAAGAGAGCCAGAACTGAAGCAACTCCCGACTCGACTGATAGAGATAGGTAAGTGTCAACAGTTTCAAATAAAAATTCTATTATTTGCTTATCAAGCAACTTTGTATACTCCTAGATACACATTGTGTTTAAAAGATTTATGGGTAATTCGTTTGGTTTGAATTATCTCACCGGTAATAAACACAGTTATTGATTCATCTCCCTACACGTATTTAAGTACAGGAGTGAGTTGTAACGAAGATACAATTTTTTTTTTTGTACAAACTACAAAGAACATAAGACAACATGATATTTATCGACGTAAAAATTGTGTTAATGATCCGTATATTTTAAAACGGAGAGAAGAATAAATCTATTTTAAAAGCCGAATAAAAATATTGCTGCGCTCCTCTCGTCGTTTTGCTTGTCTCACACGTCGCGTGTTAAACCGTTTCGATTTGTTTTGGTCGTGGCGTCTAATCGTCTTATTTTAATCACTCCGTGTTGGACGACGTACTTTTTCGATCACACCACATAATTCCGTTTCGGACCTTACATATACATATACTTATACATATACATATAATACGTCGTCCGACGGTTTTTTCGAGTCGCGCATGTAACGAGGTTTATTACGAGCCCGGGTTACTTGCGTCATCAGATAAGGACCTTGTTAACCGCCGCTTTGACAGAGTAATGTTCATGTAACCGTTTTAAATAGGCGCGCAGCGTTTTGTAAAATTTGGACCAACACGCACCGCACTCGCCCTTTACAAATAATGTCCTTGTAAAACGGTTACGGGACACAAAACGACCACGATAAACTCGGAATTATATTATCCCAATAACCGACGGACAATTTTGAAAACGGCTTTAAGTTCCTTACATTTCTAAAAAGTCTCTTGCTTGTACGGCCATTCATTACTTAATTTGGAAATGCTTTACATAAGAACTGGTAGGTAGGTCGAAACGCATCATGGTCCTTGATGAGAAGATCTAAATCAAAATCATTTCGCATTTCTTTTTTCAAATAATAGACAGTGCTGTATTTAGTTGCTGGGGGAAAAGCCTTGATCTTAACCAATCAGATTAAGATAAAAAAAAAAGTTAAACGTCACAACGTCTTTAAATACTGGAACCCAACCCAACTTGCCGACAGACAGTTATTAACGATAAAACCCCCAAATAAAATATTTATAATAAATACATTTTATGTTGTACTTTGCTCTTACGATAGCCCGTTCCAAAATTACCGCAACAATAGAGATGGAATAGTAAAATAAAAATTAAAAACATACTTAAATTGAACAGCCAGACGCAAATATATCTATTGCTACATTAAGTTCAGTTGATTGCAAAAGAAAATGTAGTTCATCCCCGAAATTATGCAATTTTTTAACAATACTTGACAATCGAAATGTCAATTTAAAACTAGAATTTCAGAAAATTAAAAAAAAATAGAAATGCCTTTTAAACTTATTCGAAATATTCGTTTCTCTTCTTCTTTTCTAATAAATTTAATTTCTTAAGCTTTCGTTCAACGTGCGTCGAAGCATCTCTCGACATTTTCAAAAAAAAAAAAGAAAAAAAAAGAATTCACTGAGACTCGTAATGCAGGGTCGCCAAACAAGTGGCTTTGACATTAAACCTGAAGGCGTTCTGTTAAAATTTTTCAAGCATAAGTAAAATCTAGTTTTTGTAATTGAATTAGAATTGTTTTTAGTAAATTTATAAATTCTGGAAAAACGCCACGCCTGGTGTTATTCCTTTTAAGTTTTATTTAATTTTTTGTGCTTGTTTGTTTAAAAATTAAAAATTGTCTTTATAGTTTCTTCACTTTCTACAACTATTTAGTTTAGTTTATTTTTTTTTATTTACTTCACTTGATAAACGATTTAAAAAAAATTTTAGGTATTTTAAAATATTTAATAAAATACTGTTTAAACGATGTTTCAAAGGAGCAAAAGAAAAAAGAAAGAAATGATACGATCAAAAAAAAAACTCCTCAAGGCTAACGACCGACTTTGAATCACTATTTCGTTTTGTTTTTCTCTAAATTGAAACAAAAACACAATCAAGATTTCAAATTTCAACAACGGACGACAAAAATAAAATAAAACAAAACAAAACAAAAGGCACTGTAATATTTTTCAATCGAAATTTCGAAAGTGACTGTCACTTGAAATATAAAATAATAGGTACGTAATAGTAAAAAACAAAAGACGATCACGAGTTAATTTTGTGTGAAATATAGAAAAAACTGTTTCTAGAAAAAAAGAATTTAATCAAACTTCAAGAACGATAAAAGAAACAAAAGACAAACAAATTAATCGCGCTTTAACTAAAGCATAGGAAATGGTTTTGCCAATCGAGACGTTGGCAACCACTGACAGTTAAAAAACAAAAGAAAAACGCAAAAAACAAAACAAAAGAAAGTGACTGTCACTTGAAATATAAAATAATACGTAATAGTAAAAAAACAAAAGACGATCGCGTTTTAATTTCGTGTGAAATGTAGGAAAAAAACGGTTTCTAGAAAATAAAATCTTAATCAAACTTCAGGAACGATAAACGAAACAAAAGACAAACAAAATAATCGCGTTTTAACTAAAGCATAGGAAATGGTTTTAAAAAATCGAGACGTTGGCAACCACTGACAGATAAAAAACAAAAGAAAAACGCAGAAAACAAAACAAAAGAAAGTGACTGTCACTTGAAATATAAAATAACACGTAATAGTAAAAACAAAAGACGATCGCGTTTTAATTTCGTGTGAAATGTAAAGAAAAACGGTTTCTAGATAATAAAATTTTAATCAAACTTCAAGAACGATAAATGAAACAAAAGACAAACAAAATAATCGCGCTTTAACTAAAGCATAGGAAATGGTTTTAAAAAATCGAGACGTCGACAACCACTGACAGATAAAAAAAAACAAAAGAAAAACGCAAAAAACGAAACAAAAGAAAGTGACTGTCACTTGAAATATAAAATAATACGTAATAGTAAAAAACAAAAGACGATCGCGTTTTAATTTCGTGTGAAATGTAGGAAAAAAAACGGTTTCTAGAAAATAAAATTTTAATCAAACTTCAAGAACGATGAAAGAAACAAAAGACAAACAAAATAATCGCGCTTTAACTAAAGCATAGGAAATGGTTTTAAAAAATCGAGACGTCGACAACCACTGACAGATAAAAAAAAACAAAAGAAAAACGCAAAAAACGAAACAAAAGAAAGTGACTGTCACTTGAAATATAAAATAATACGTAATAGTAAAAAACAAAAGACGATCGCGTTTTAATTTCGTGTGAAATGTAGGAAAAAAAACGGTTTCTAGAAAATAAAATTTTAATCAAACTTCAAGAACGATGAAAGAAACAAAAGACAAACAAAATAATCGCGCTTTAACTAAAGCATAGGAAATGGTTTTAAAAAATCGAGACGTTGACGACCACTGACAGATAAAAAAAAACAAAAGAAAAACGCAAAAAACCAAACAAAAGAAAATGACTGTCACTTGAAATATAAAATAACAGGTAATAGTAAAAAACAAAAGACGATCGCGTTTTAATTTCGTGTGAAATGTAAAAAAAAAAAACGGTTTCTAGAAAATAAAATTTTAATCAAACTTCAAGAACGATAAAAGAAACAAAAGACAAACAAAAAAATCGCGCTTTAACTAAAGCATAGGAAATGGTTTTGCCAATCGAGACGTTGGCAACCACTGACAGATAAAAAAACTAAAGAAAAACACCAAAAAACAAAAGAAAGTGACCGTCACTTGAAACAAAAACCAATATGTAATAGTAAAAACAAAAGACGATCGCGTTTTAATTTTGAAACGTACAAAGAAACCGGTTTCTAGGATATTTTTAACCAAGCTTCAAGAACGATTCAAAAAAAAAACAAAAACAAACCAAAGACAAAAAAGATTGTCGCGCTTTAACTCAAGCACAGGAAATGGTTTTGAAAATAAACTGCCAATCGAAATTTTGACAACCACTGACAGTTAAAAAACAAGAGAAAAACGCAATCAGGATTACAACGAATAAGAAAAAAAAACAAAAGTACGGGAAATGGTTTTGAAAATAAGCTGCCAATCGACATGTTGTTGACAACCACTGACTGAGTTTTAAAAAAAAAAAAACAAAAGAAAAACGCAATCAGGATTACAACGACTAAAAAAAAATAAAAGACGATCAGATTACAATACTTTTAAACGAGTTAATTTTGCGTAGGAGGTAAAAATCGGTTTTTCAAAAAAATTTTTTTTTATCAGATTTCGAAACTTCCGAGACTTTAGAAGCAACTCGACAGTTTTGATTAAAAAAAAAAAAGACGAGGAGGCTTCAAGATAAACAAAATTTCAATGAGTGACAGTCAAGGAAAACAAAAGACGATCGCGTAAAAATCTTGAAAAACTGCATTACTAAAAACAAGTGCCTAAAACAACGACAGTAACTTGAAGAGAAAACAAAAGACGATTGAGGAGGTATGAAGAGCGAATGAGGCCTACTCCAAAAACATCAGTAACCAATCAGAAAACTGCGTTTTAAATTCAACCAATAAACTTTCGCCGTCGCTCTTAGTTTGAAACAAACTTTAAACAAGAAACAACATCGTCATATCTTTTACAAGAAAAATGTTTTTTTTTATTTGGCGTTTTAGTTTTTTTTTTCATATATAAGGTTACAACTGATTAAAAGAGCTCACCATGGGGATCTCGTATATTATATAAATAAATAAAAAGAATTTACAACCGTAATATTAACAAAATACAGGTTATAAGAGATTCAAAGGCTGTTAAATTACAAAAAAAAAAAAGTTACGCTATTTTGGAGTTCATAAAAATGTGCGAGAAAATCTGGTCTGTCTCTTTTCAATTCCGAAATGTCTCAAAAGAAAAACTGAAAATCCTCAAAAGGCAAGATTTTTTTGCACATTTTTGTAGACCCCAAAATAGCGCAAACTTTTTTATAATTTAATCGTCCTTGTATCTCTTATAGCATACGAAATTCTCATGGTGGGCCTTTAATTAGTTACAACCCTGTATATAATTTAGTATTTGTTACAATGAAAGATCATTGTTTATAGCAGGCGCTGTTTTAATGCAGGAAGGCCTTTTCGTTCGTAATAAGCGATTGTTTTTCTTCGAATACAATTCCACACGTTGGCAACGCTCAGGGTTTTAGGGATTTTTTGAAAACCAAAAAGCTGCACGTATTATTGCAAACGTCGTGCATTAATTTCTTTAAAAAGTGCGAAAAGGCCTGAGAATCGTCTCATTTTCTCTCGTTAAAGTGAGGTTACGAGATGAATGAGGTTAGGTATTAGTCAAGAAAAAGTAACAGCTATCCTGCCCTGTTAAGCATAGAAGTCGTAACTGGCGAAGTCATTGCTTTGAAATGTGTTTCTTATTTAGAAACAGATGATTATGCCACCAAATTTGAATGGTATTTTATTAAAAGTGGAATTTAACATTATTTGCTAAAAGGTTGTTAAGCAGAATTTAAAAAGCAAGAGCTATACGTTGAAATCCAAGCATGATAACGTTATGACGCCGCAAATATGGGAAATTTAGATACAACTTCTATGCTTAACAGGGTAGTATAAGGTGCACCTTGTCAAAATTTTGAATCGGAGTGTTTACACATTTTAATGGCCGGATTAATTTAGAGGGAAGTAGTCGGAGTGCCCATCTAGTTATAACGCGGCCTGACCCTAGTGAAATCTGGTGAAATTTTACTTTCTGAACAATTTTGAATGAGTTATTCTGACAGCACTGATTGTGAGTGTGATGTACAGTTCAAATTTTCAGTAGCGAACCCTGTACGTGTTAGTTTCTTTTTAGCTATCATATTAGATTAGAATAGGTACTAAATTTCAGTGCGCCTGATATTTAAATATTCAATGTTATATGTATAAGTACAGGTCTAAAGTTTTCTATTTGTCTCATGTGCATAAATAAATAACACTCGCCTATCTAACAATAACTTGATTATTTTAAATCATTCAAAACGGTAGGTAGTCATAATAATAAATCAAAAACAATTTGCAACTGCAACAACAGCCAAGGGACAGTATACACGGGGCGATTTATTTAATAGTTAACCGTAAGGTCATTCGTACGTACGAAACGATCGCAATTATTTCATTTCTATAACGCAATATATTAATGGCACCCCACCCACTTCGATAAATTGCAACAAATTGCACGCCGCAAATAACACATTGTCGGGTGCTGAGTGTGCGCTGGTCAGTTATATTATGTTATCGGCGAATGCCGGCGATGTTTACTACCAACCACATAGTGATGTTGAGTCTACGTGAGGACAAATCCTAATAATATCAGCCGAGTGACCGACGACACGGTCAAAGAACCAAATCCCATTGCCATTCCGACGCCCATTAACGAAGAACACCCGCCCGTACCATGTGTGCCGCTTCAAAAGGCATTTAAATAAAACCATTCGAACTTGGAAGAATGAGTGATATATTGCCCTATACTGTGTTATTGGTTTGGGGTAAATGAAGACGTATTAATGACTTTCTCAACCAGAAACAACCCCCCCGGTAAAGAAAAATTATTGTTCGTTATCAATACCTTATAGTCGCTCATAAACGAATGGGTATCGATTTCTGACTCGTTTTATAAACCATACCCATGACAGAGTCTGCAGGATATATTTTATGTGCAAGTCCGCATGTAACATCCTCTTTTTTATAACAATACACCCCCACGATCGTTAAGTGTCATAAACGTCTCCTGTCTTCATAATAATCTAACGAAATCCTTAAGACGAAGAGGACACCCACCACGTGCAACTAAAGTAGATCTGATGATGCCATGCAGGTTCATTATCCCACAATCGATTAACTTACTTTCTTTCAATCAATGAATGGAGTTTTGTTCCTTGGGAGACGAACTCGTTCCTCCTTGTATTCTACATGTAATATATACAGAGTGAGTCAGGCAACTAAGTAGATGGTGTAGACTTCGTATGTGTGGAGCAGTAACACGTGATGACTCCTCTCCTAAGTAACTACTCTGTATAAAGTTTCCCTGTACGTATTTAGATGATTGGCTTGGAATAATTTAGTAAAAAGTAAGAACACACTCATAACCAGTTCTCCAGCCCTCGTCACATACCCATAAAAACGCGTATTACACTTTATTTACACGAGGTGTTCTCGAACGACACGCACTTAGTAAAATTTCTTCCCTTTTTCCCGCATTATCTGAGAGATCTCGAAGTCGTCGCGTCTTGGTAGTACCACCGGTGCGTGGCTGATGTTTATAAGGGCTGGCGTGCATCCCAGGTGAGATGTTATCGGCGGAGGAATGTAAGGACCTGTCCGACCGAAGATTAGTATATCTCGAAACACATAAACATAATTGTCAACAAAATAAGAAGAAGAGGTGGAAGAAAAAAGGGTGTATACTGTATACAGTGTACACCGATGCTTAAAAGTTTCGAAACGAAAAGCAATAAAACTGTTCGAATATGACCCTTATTGAAACAGGTCTAATTTATTTTGAACCTTAAGAAAGGAGGGTACTTTCTCCGCACCCCGATAAGAAGGTCGTTTAATCCTCTTAAACTGCCGCGGTCGGTAGATGTTTATGATGCGTTGAATTTCGTTGGAACGCAAGTATTTAGTTTCATTTATCATTTATCAAAAATGTAACCACAATTTTATTTTACCTAAATTGGAATAGTTTATTTTCTTACATAACAGATCTTTATGTATCTAAAGAAATACATGAATTTTAAATTAGTTTAAAGGATCGATGATGTAAATTAATTGGAAAAATTATAATTATAGGCAATGTCTGATTTGTTCTTTAATTTTTTATTTCACAAAAGTTTTATTACTATATAGAGATTTTTATTCTAAAATTTTAATTACGAGAAAAGAGATTTTTGGTAAATATGAAATACACAAAAATGAATTGAGCGAGATGTATAGGGTTATTTTTATATGTTACAATGTTTTATTTTAGGAGCTGAGAAAAAGCTTATATACAAAAATTCTAAGTTTTTTTTTACATATTATCTTCTAGAGTTACCACAAAAAACCGCACTGCAAAATATATAAAAAAAAAACCTATACAATTTTATATAAAAAATATGCGTAATACCAAAATTACTAAGGCAAGAAATAAATTAATGTTGATCATTGGAAACAATTAAAATAACTGTATGGAGAATCATTATTGAGGATGAGGATATCAGAGAAACTATTGTTTACCTAAAGCATGCGATTGTGATTAGGGCATTCGAAGTAATTTACGAATTCTGAAAATTCATAAAATGCATGCTCTTTATTATTTTAGCCTTCTTGGAATTGAAATAAAAACAGTTTGCGCAAGTTTGCATTAATTCAGAAGTTAAAAGCAAATTATTCAAACTTATAACCTTTAATTTGTCAAAATATGCGAATGATGGGACATTTATTCTTGATCATTTAATTTAATTCAGAAAAAATATTATACAAAATCAATTAATACTATTTAATTTTTTTCGTATTCTAATAATATAAAATGCGCTTTCCGTATAATGAAGTTCTGGTCAACAAAGCTATTAATTAGTAAGCAAATAATATGTATATCGCATTAAACTATAAAATCTATTTATTTACGAAAATAATATATTCTATTTCATTTACTTATTTAATAATAATAACAATAAAAAGGTCTTTATTGATAATAATGATATGCACGCATAGTTACATTTCATTTCATTATATTTATCAAAGATTCCGAAATTTTAATTTCACATTGTTTTCCTTATTTATTTTACCTACACGTTATAATATTTAGGAAACAAATTTTGTTAAATTTACTAACTAAATAATGAATGCGTTTCTACCACTATAAGTAATTAATCAAGTTGGTTGAATACGTTCGTGTCTATTTTAAATCCCTGTGTTTGCGACGGCCGGTTTTATTATCCGGACAGCAGGTATACTTGTAAAACCCGTAAGGTTCATAATTGCAAAGCATAAAATTTACTACTGCCAGCGATCTGGCTAGTACTCCGAAAACTTTTAAGCAGCGGTGTACACTGACCGCACGGTAAATAATTTTCATACAACGTATAATTGTTACTACTCCTTTAGTATCACATTCTATTTTGATTATTATTATTATTATTTTTTTGTTATATTAACTATTTATAAGAGGGGGCAAATTTGTTCGGCCACATCTGGTGGAACTGTCGTCAGCTTCTCGGAACAAAATTGGTTTTATTTAGTTGAAGAATGATGATTATTTCTTAAGACGTAAATACGTGCATATGTAAAGACATTAACGTCAGTCGCTTCCTTTAGTTATAAATAACAAAACGTTTAGACTAGTACTTGCATTTTTTTGTCAATTTTACATGTCATCAATTCAACGCAACAAATTAATAAAGACTAAAACAAGAAGACTAAGTTGTATATAATAATAATACATTTTATTCATCACCACTTTAGTACAATACAATCGATACATAGGGTATATGAATATAACACGTGGAATTAAAAATAAATATAAAACAGTTATGTATATATGTATAGTATATAAATGTCACAGCAGTACATCACCTTGTACATCTATTTTTCAAAATTGTTTTATTTGAACCATTTCACACGTTATACCTACATCATCCTGTACATCGTGTCACTTATCTTTTTATATCCATCTAGATACACGAACGATATCTGATATCTAGATGTTTTCAAATTATACCGATCTGTTATTTTAGATAACACTGATTTTTAGTACGTACAATTCCAAAAAAAAATTTAAACAGACAAACTCACAATACAAGAGACACAACAGCAGTAGCCCCAGAAACTCCAGGTCGAAGGCGGATATAAGCCGATTAGAACGAACATTTGTGATGACAACTTTATCTATTCAAACGAAGTGCACTTTTTTCTTCTTCTGGCCTCATTGTGCGACGGGACGCTCCTAAAAGCGACACTTTTTCAACTGCAGCAATACTTAAGTGCTCAAGACATAATTTATAATAAGAACTAAGAACTATAATAATAATAATATAAGTTGATAAGAGCATAAACTCGGCGATTAAAAATATCCATCCCATGTGTGAGAATAATGTGGACATCTGTTTCTCTCCGGTCGTTTTTAATTTAATCCGGACGACATGTTTCAAAATTAAAAACTCCTTGCCTTGCGCAAGTTCACCTCCAACGCGCGCGTAAATTAAATTCGATGCAAGAAGAAGAAGAAGTAGTAGTAGTTGCACAACTCAATGGATTCACCCAAAGAGGAGAGAAAGAAAAAAAAATGTTTTCCCGTTTCATTGTCCGACGTACACTTCACACACCCTTAAAAGGCCGAGCCTTTTAGTGTCACTTAAGTCGCGCTCCCATTGTCCATGGCAGTAGGTAGTTCGTGTTACGAACAATGTCCCAGCAGTCGGCCCGGTCCTGCTTCCTGAATTGCAATAATAATATCAGTGGGACGTATTTCATCCTTCTTCGACGGCACATAAATATGCGCAGGAGAAAGGAGATAATAATAAAAACCGCCGCCGCCCGACAAATTGTCTTATTTATTGGCGGCCGGAGTTAATTTAAAATGCCCCGGAAAGGAAAACAACAACGGACTCAACAGCCTCCCGATTATTATCCGATATTTATTATTTTTCTATCGCTGTCTCTTTAAATTTAATTTAAATTTCGAACGCAGCTGCGCGCTAGTTATCCATTCAATCGCCCGGCGCGGCGCTCTACTTTTTACAAATTCATTTGTTACTTACGTGATTGATTATTTAATTATGATCGCCTGAAACTTTGACATTCAAAGGATTAGCAAAAAATAAATCAAGAGTTTTCTTTATTTCAATTTTAAATAAAAAAATCTATCCACTTCCGATTATGTTTTTTTTATTATACAGGGTGATTCACTCTTACTAGGCGCAGCTCTTCTTACTCCTTAGATTACTATGTCATGATAATCAAATTTCCAACAACTTCGTAAACCAAAATAAATCTTAACACCCTTCTGTACTTAACAAATTTAATAAATTCAAAAAAAATCAATAAAACGTTAGTATATCTTGGGTAATTCAATGGCATTACAGTTTCCTGTAATCGGGTTACTCGGCATTTAAGACACGGCCCTGGATGGATGCGATACTTAAATAATTTTAATAAAACTTTTTAAACAAAAAAAGCGAAGATGTATTTCGCCATATTTTAGTTACGGCGTTCGTTTCCATCGATCATATTATAGTGACATGTCAAGGGTGACTTTACAGTTTCCTGTAACAGATGAAGGACGATCATACAGCTAGATCTTGAGCATTTTGTTTTAAGACGTTACCATGTATGAATGTGATACTTAAATAACTTCAACAAACTTTTTGGACAAAGAATTGCCATCGATCATATCAGAGTGACATTTGACATTTCAGCGTTGATTACAGTTCCCTGTACTCGATAAAGCACGATCACACAGCTAGATCTTGAGTAACACATGATCCTGGATGGATATACTTAAATAACTTTAACAAAACTTTTGTAATACCAAGCGAGTCGTTTCTTAAAAAGAAGTTTAACTGGAGGAAACCACCACTTTTTATTTTAGTTGGCAGAATGTAAAGCGTGACACTTAATTACTGCATTTTGGTCCGATTTATTCATCACAAAATAACTTTAACTCTCAGTTTATTGCCGCTCGCTGTAAGAATAATGACAATTTTATTTTTAATTCTAAGTTCATTCCCATACCAACCAATTAAGTAAAATATACCTAAAGGATCGTATTTCATTTCATAATCGAATTCAATGAGACTTCAAATCTAAAGTCAATTGTAGATGTCAAGACAAACGCAAAAAGGCAGGTCTTATTCACACATCAGGATGTGACTTTAATTTTAAAGCCACCTTTAATTCGATTATGAAATTAAATCTAATTGCTGCTATGGGAATAAATTAACAATTAAAGTAAAATTGTCATGAATGGACCGGGGCTTAATTAATTTAATTCCAGTTGTCCGAGAAACCGATGACAAATCAACGTTGGAGTTGGTTTTCAGACTTGCCAACAACCTTTGTAAAAATCGGCTTTCTCCAATTGATTTTTGTTTTTTATGATGTTTTAGGATAAAAATGGTTTACACGGTATATTTTGGTTATGGCGTCATCGTTTCCATCGATCATATCATAGTGACTTTTCAAAGTGATTACAGTTTTCTGTAATCGGAAAAGTTGATCTTAATCAAACACTTTTTAAGATCGTTTTTATTTTTTATGGCGTTGTAGGATGCAAATGGTTTACACGATATATTTTGGTTATGGCGTCGCCGTTTCCATCGAGCATATCATAGTGACATCTCAACGGTCATTACAGTTTTCTTTAATCGGGAAAGTAAATCTTAATTAAACATTTTTAAAGATTATTTTTAAATATACATATCGGTTTACATTTACATTTACGTTTGGTATATTTTTTTCTTGCGGATTTGTAGTAATGACATTTCAACGGTGATTACAGTTTTCTGTAATTGAAAATTACAGTTTTCTGTAATCGAAAGACAAGCTGATCAAAACAAAACCTAACACAGATAAAGGTCCCATTTTTATTTGCACCGCCAAAACTCGGGTATAAAAAAAAAGACGAACAACGGCCGCATTTTATTTACCTGAGATCACTTTATCTATCACATATTTTTCACAAATCATCCAATTAACATAACCGAAGTGATCGTTGAATTGCAAGATGCAAAATGTTGCCTTGTTAGCCTGATGCTATCGGCCCCCTCATAAACGCAATTCTCGTCCTCTTTATGTTGTCTCCTGTTGGATTTAATGTTTTCTTTCTGGAAATATTTTCTAATTTAACGTCGTTCCCTTCGGGTGTTTTTTAATATATAAAACACTTTTGTAATAACAACACACGTTTTAATTTAATTATCGGCCGCGTTATTACCGAAACCCGGCCGTAAAAAGTGAAAATTTATAAAACCCGCCGGCAATAAAAACGGCTTGTTAATTGTCTAAGCGCATAAAGAATCGAGGAGGATCAACGTGGATGTTTATATCAATTATAAGAACGAGAGGAGAAGATATTCGTCCGTCGCTGTCGGTTAATTCTTTAAACGGGGCGCGTACAAATTGTCCCACGATAAGAGCGAGCTTTATTTAGTTGTAATGGAATTAATCCACGGCCTGCCGAGATTGTGTGAAATAAAAAAGAAACAAGTGAAGATAATAAAACAGCCGATGGTAGGTGGGCTGGCAGGGCACGCTGCGACTAGGAGGTCCGGCGCGTTATGTGACAAAACAACCATAATGAATTGATCAAGATTAGGTTCCGTGTTTTTAATTGTCCACTGGACCAAATTTTTAAGAAATATTGCGCTTCTTTTTGGAAATATGGACTCATTCGACCTGAACAAATACCTTATATGGGTGGCCACCCTTTATCTTCACCTTACATCAAGTAGCTTACCTTCACTTTTAATTATTTCATAAACCGGCGGCATGTCTTCGTTTAACATGCGCACGCTCTACTTTGGTCACTTTGTACTTACAACCACATTACAACTTCAAGGATTACTTTTACTTCAACCGGTTGAAGTTACTTTCATGTTGAATTACATAACAAATACTTAAAGAGGAGTACGACAAAACATTTTTTTCAAGAAAACTAATAAATATCATCGAGTTCTTCAGGAAGATGTTGAGACCACAATGACCAGAAGGTTTCTCGCTGAGTTTATGACAAACAACCGCCAGAAGATCTCAAAGAAAAGAATTCTTCGATTTGGCATGACACGTCGACAAGGTCCAGAAGATTTCACACAACGAAATTTGAAAAAACAAACGAGTAGAAGAAGACGTCACCAGAAGGTGTTAAGTCAACGATGACCAAAAGGTTTTAGATGTGTATATCCATGATTAATGACCGGAAGAACTTTGAGTATGGCAGTATCGAACGTATGAGATAAGGAAAGGACAAGGACCAGAAAATAACACTTGTGCTCTTCATCGACTGATATATTACTATGTGGGACAAGAAAGAAGCTGAAAGCACTAAAAAGTAGAAGAAGGAGAGTGCATCATCATTCTATTGCAGGATTGGCATTAAAACTATTTGATAAATAAAGGCTGGACTAAAAAAAGTCTTCAGGGGTTTGTACTGCGTCCCAAAAGAGAATTCCTTTGGATTTCTTTATGGAGATCCATCCCTCTCACTTGTAAAGAAGAGAAGCAAAGATCTCATTAACCGAACTCACAACTCCAAACTCAAATCTTTGCCATACAATGAAACAGCGAGGTTGGCATTAAAATTTTTTGATAAATAAAGACCGGGGCTAAAGAAAAGTCTTGTACTGCGTCCCAAAAGAGAATTCCTTTGAATTTATTTATGGAGATCCATCCCTCTCACTTGTAAAGAAGAGAAGCAAAGATCGCATTAACCGAACTCACAACTCCAAACTCAAATCTTTGCTCTACAACAAAACGACGAGGTTGGCATTAAAACTATTTGCAAAATAAAGACTGGGGCTAAAGAAAAGTCTTCAGAGGTTTGTACTGCGTCCCAAAAGAGAATTCCTTTGAATTTCATTAAGGAGATCCATCCCTCTCACTTGTAAAGAAGAAAAGCAAAGATCGCATTAACCAAACTCACAACTCCAAACTCAAATCTTTGCTTTACAACAAAACGACGAGGTTGGCATTAAATGTATTTGATAAATAAAGACTGGGGCTAAAGAAAAGTCTTCAGAGGTTTGTACTGCGTCCCAAAAGAGAATTCCTTTGGTTTTCTTTAAGGAGATCCATCCCTCTCACTTATAAAGAAGAGAAGCAAAGATCTCATTAACCGAACTCACAACTCCAAACTCAAATCTTTGCTATACAACGAAACGACGAGATAGGCATTAAAACTTTTTGATAAATAAAGACTGGGGCTAAAGAAAAGTCTTCAGAGGTTTGTACTGCGTCCCAAAAGAGAATTACTTTGGATTTCTTTATGGAGATCCATCCCTCTCACTTGAAAAGAAGAAAAGCAAAGATCGCATTAACCGAACTCACAACTCCAAACTCAAATCTTTGCTATACGACGAAACGATGAGGTTGGCATTAAATCTATTTGATAAATAAAGATTGGGGCTAAAGAAAATTCTTCAGAGGTTTGTGCTGCGTCCCAAAAGAGAATTCATTTGAATTTCATTAAGGAGATCCATCCCTCTCACTTGTAAAGAAGAAAAGCAAAGATCGCATTAACCGAACTCACAAATCCAAACTCAAATCTTTGCTATACAAACCTTTCTTTCAGTTTGTGAAAATTTGCTCAAGTTTTTGAAAAACCAGACGGAAAGAGGTGAAGAAAAAAAGTATACAAATCGAAGACCGGCGAAGAACTAAAATCATCGGAGGAGAAAATGGATAGAAAGTCGAAATGGCCAAAACACCTAATACGGATGGATGGAAGAGGCGAAGTGAAGATGATGTATGAAGCCAGAAGAAGACCAAAAGAAAATGCGAATGCTCGAAACCAAAACGGAAATGCGAATGCTCGAAACCAAAACGGAAATCGACATAAATCATGCGCTCACTAAAAGGATATGATAGTTCCCATTTTTTTTTCTTTTGAATTATGTATTTTATTAATAAGGTTATTGTTTTCTGAAGTGTTTCCTGCAATTCTCACGTGCAAGGACTATACGAAAATTAGTTATTGTATAAACAAAAAAAAAAAAAAAGCAAATCAAAATTTATATCTATAAATAGGTACTTCATCGGACATGGGCGTAGCCAACGTGGGGCAAATAGGGCAGTTGCCCAACCCTAGCTCATCAAGTGTTATCATTTCTCTATCCGTAAATACTTTGTAAAATAAAATAAAAAGTTGAGTTGTTGATTAGAAGACAAAAGAAAAGCTGAAATAATTAATGGTACAATGCGTCTGCTTCAAGAAACGAAATTCTAGAAATTCTTCCGTCTGTATTCATATAGGCTATCTCTTTCCTGGAGTTAAACCAGTTATTAGATTAGTTGGGCGGCTTCTTCTTAATTAATTTTTAACAATTTTATAGTTTCTAATTTTTTTGTTTCCTTAAAATTTAACGTAACGCAATAAAACGTAAATTAATTAATTTTTAACATTTTTTGTTTCAATTTTCTAGCTTCTAAATTCTTTTATTTCTTTAGAAATTTTAATATTTATTTTTTGTTTCGATTTTTAATAATTTTAATTCTTTTATAAAAATCCTTTTTTTCGCTAGGATTTGATTTAGTTGGGTTGGGTTGACCTCAAAACATTCTTTTACATTTTACTTTTCGGATTATATTTAAAACTTTTAAATTTAACATCTCATGTTTCAATCTTGTACAGTTTTTTCAAATTTCCTTAAAATTTTTATATTTTTGTTTAGATTTCTGATAAATTCTTACTTTCTTGTCTATTATAAAAAAAAAATTAGGTTGGATTCGCTTGAGTTCCGTTTAGTAGGATTTATTTAACCTTGAAACGTTTTTAATGTTTCATATTTTGTTTTTTTGTTTAAAAGAAGTTGGGGGTCCATTCGAGTTTAGTTCAGTGGGACTGGGTTCGCTTAGCTTCGGTTTAGTTGGGTTTCGACTTCTGATAATTTCTTACTTTTTTGTCTTTTGTAAAAAAATTTTTTAGATTAGCTTCATTGACTTGACCTTGAAACGTTTTTAATGTTTCACATTTTGTGTTTAAAAGAAGCTGGGGGTTCATTTGAGTTTAGTTCAGTGGGGTCGTGGTTTGGCTTAGCTTCAGTTTAGTTGGGTTTCAATTTCTTAAAATTTCTTACTTTCTTGTCTTTGTAACAAAAAAAAAATTAAGTTGAATTCACTTGGGTTCAGTTCAGTTGGATTGGTTTGACCTTGAAACGTTTTTAATGTTTCACATTTTGTGTTTAAAAGAAGCTAGCGGTTCAGTTGAGTTTAGTTCAGTGGGGTCGTGGTTTGGCTTAGCTTCGGTTTAGTTGGGTTTCGATTTCTTAAAATTTCTTACTTTCTTGTCTTTTGTAAAAAAAAAAAAATTAAGTTGAATTCACTTGGGTTCAGTTCAGTTGGATTGGTTTGACCTTGAAGCGTTTTTAATGTTTCACATTTTGTGTTTAAAAGAAGTTGGGGTTTCGTTTGAGTTTCGTTGGGTTGAGTTTAATTCAAACGGGTTGAGTTCGCTTGACTTCGGCTTTGTTGAGTTGAGTTCGCTTAAGTTAGGCTTAATTCGGTTGACCTCGAAATATTTTTTAATTTTTAAAGACATTGTTAACTTCTTCTTTTGTTCAAATTTTCAGTTAAATGTGAGCGCTCTCAATTCGGTTTGACTTACAATTAGTTAATTTTATATATTTTTGTTTTGGATTTTTGATAATTTCTTACTTTTTTATCTAATATAATTCGGTTTGACTTACAATTAGTTAATTTTACATATTTTTTTGTTTTTTTTTTAAATTAATTATTAATTTTTTATTTTAACCTATTTCAATTATTTCCAATTTGATTTTCGATTTTTGATCATTTCTTATGTTTCTTTATCTAATGTAAAAATCTATTCTTGGGGAGGTTTCACTTGGGTTCAGTTCGGTTGGTTTGGTTTGACCTTGATTTGATTTTTTTTTAAATTTTAATTAAAATATCGTGTTTAAATTCACAACGATTTTATACTTTCTTGTTTTTTGAAATACTTAATCTCTAACTTCTTTTGTCAATCTTCCACAGCTTCTTTTTTCAAATTTCCTTTCTTATTTCTCAATCAGATTAATAATTATTTTTCATACTTATGGGCCTCCTTCTTAAATTGTACCTAAATATCTACCTGTTCTGGTTCGGCCGTAAACACAAAATTTGAGGAAATTAAAATGAATTCAAATTCAAAAAAAGATAAAAGAACATACAAAGAACAGTTCCTCTCAGGTACGAAGGCAACAAATTTATGCACCGCGATCATTGATGGCCGGCTATCTTGTATCTACAACAGTTTTCGAAGTTTTATCAAATCTTAATCTTCGAGCACGACGATTTATTCCCTGAGTTAAACATCCATTAACTTAACTAATGTATATGCGTCAAACAAAAAAGAAAGGTTACACACGTAGGCATTCGAGATATGCAATATTCACACTCTCAACATTACGGGGCGTTTAATTTATATTTTTATTTTTTTTTTAATTTGTTTGTTCTTTCTCTCGATGCGCTCATTCATTCATGCTCGTTCGTGGCAGAAGAAAAAATACCGCATTAATTAAACACCCACAAAATGAAATACGCAATTATTACGAGCGGAGATTTATGTTATATACAGGGGGCAGGACGTTCTACTACCGTTATTTATTTACGCTGCTCAACTTAATTCGACTTAAAAATGCATTTCGCGAACGTACGTGGGCAGTGCAGGTCGTAAAAGCGATTTTATTTCGGGCGGTTTCCAAATTTTTAGATGCCATAAATTTTCACTAATTCCTGAAATAAAATTGAAATTATTTCAAGGCCTACAGAAAATGTCTAATATACAAAAAGACTTGTTGTTGTTGCTGTCGCTGTTCCTCATTTACTACGACAGAGACGAGTTGTCTACCACAAGCAACAAGCAGTAAAAATTTAAGGGGTACGAGTTGTCTCCAAGTTTGGGACGAATTGTCTTCGAGACCCCTGACACCTCATTCGAGTATTTGACCATTAAAACCGCTACACCCTGTAGTTAGTTACTTCTTGCCCCAACATTCGAATTCTCTTCCATTTTTTTCTTTTTTTAATTTTTGATATTTTTGGTTTCAAGCGATTTCATAACACCAACTTATTAATAATAATTATATCGAAAATTAATTGCACTGTTATTATTATTGTCGCAGTTTAGGTTCGAGATTTTTAAACAACGCTCACTGAGACTCGGCGACCTCCACGAGCAAGAAAGACCAAAAGCAAAATCAACGTATCCTTTTTTTTCTCGTACTATACTTATATTATGTTGTTTGTTTTTCTTCCTTTCGGTGCGGCGCGACGTATTTGTTACACGTATACAGTGTGTCCCCGGATTAAGTGTGTCCCCGTCACGTATAATAGACCAAAAACTTGTGCCAAATTTGACATCGAAGGTCTTCAAGGTTTCAGAATTAACACAAGAAGAAATAAAATATGAAAATGATGAATATTGTAAAAGTAGAGAGATTTAAGAATGTTTTGGTCTAAGGTTGATTGTCGTATCATTAAAATTGACAATTTGACAGACGATCAAATTTTGCATAAAATTAAAAATAACTCGGCAAATACTGAAAATAAATAAATATAATGCTATGTCATTTTTATTGCCTCTTCAAGAGCTAACCGAAACTCCAATAAAATATATAGTGTTCCATTTAAAACATAGTAACTTATTAAATGAACAACCTGTACACTTGAAAATAATTTTAAATTATGCGGAATGAAAGCCTGCACAACTTTTGTTAAAACATTTTCTTGATAAAATGAATTTAAAGGGGCGTTTTCGGATTTTTCCAGAGTTTTGGGGCACCCTGTACACAAAATATAATTTTTTTGTAACCCAATTTTTTTCTTCTTAGGCGAAATAAAAATAATCCTAACTGAGACCGGGCGAATTGATAAAAAAAGGGTAGGAAAAATTAACAAAATAGAAAAAAAAGAAAACAAAAAAAAACACAGAAGACGGTCGAATCGTGTTTCCTAAATAAAATTAAAAAAGGAACGCGAAAAATTTGCTTCCCTGCGCGAGCGACAAATCAAGAAGAAACGAAAAAACAAATTTCAAAAACAAAAGACGATCGCCTTAATTTTCAAAACGAGATAATCAGTGTCAAATAATAAAAATCGAAGACACAATTGGAAGTACCTCTTTCAGAAATCTGGCGAAAAAAAAAACAACGATAAATTTCAGAAAATAAAGCGATCGTCTAAACTTAAACCACAAAAGATAAAATCAAATCAAATTTATTTTTATTTTTTATAATAATACATGAAATAAAAAGATAATAGACGGAAAAAAAGATAATAGGCGCAAAAAAAAGAAAAAATTGTAATACATAGGAAAATAATAGTCATAATAATTAATAAATAATAAATAAATAAAGAAAGAAAACTTCGATTTACGATAGAATGTAATCCTGATCCATGATCAGTCAAAATTAAAAAAAAAACAAACGTAACCCTGAATTGGACAAAGGGAAAGTGAAACAAAAAAATTGGAAAAATTTAAAAAACGAAATAAAATAGCATAAACAAAAGACGATCGAACGATCTTGCTAAAAAAAATGAGAAAAAAACTAATACAGAATGTTCCATGCGCAAAAAACAAACAAACCAAAAATTAGGAGTAATAAATTTCAGAAACAAAAGACGATCGCTTTAATTAAAAAGAGAAGAAATCTCAAATCCAATAAAATTAAAAATCGAAGACAGAATTAAAAAGAAAACTAACCCTAATTTGGATAAAAAAAAGTCAAAGTAAGAACAAAATAGGAAAAATAGGAAAAAAATAGGAAACAAAAGACGATCGCCTGATCAGTCAAAATAATAAAAAAAAACGCAACCCTGAATTGGACAAAGGCAATTAAAAGAAAAATTGGAAAAATTTTAAAAATAAAATAAAAAAACAAAAAATCAATAAATTTCAGAAACAAAAGGCGATCGCTTTAATTAAAAAGAAGACATCTGTCAAACCTGATCGAATTAAAAACCGAAGACAAAAAAAGACTAGCCCCGATTTGGATAAAAAAAAGGCAAAGTGAGAACAAAATAGGAAAAATAGGAAACAAATAGGAAACAAAAGACGATCGCTTGATTCATGATCAGTCAAAATAAAATAAAAACGCAACCCTGAATTGGACAAAGGCAATTTAAAAAAAAGTTGGAAAAATTTTTAAAATAAAATAAAATAGCAAAAACAAAACACGATCGCACGATCTTGCTAAAAAAATGAAAAAACAAACACAAGCGCAAGCAACAGAAACAAACAAAAAAATTAATAAATTTCAGAAACAAAAGACGATCGCTTTAATTAAAAAAGAAGACATCCGTCAAACCCAATCGAATTAAAAATCGAAGACAAAAAAAAACTAGCCCCGATTTGGATAAAATAGAGGCAAAGTGAGAACAAAATAGAAAAAAAATAGGAAACAAAAGACGATCGCTTTAATTAAAATGAAGAAATCTCAAACCGAATGAAATTAAAAATCGAAGACAAAAATAAGAAAAAAGAAAACAGCCCTGATTTGGATGAAAAAAAGGCAAAGCGAGAACAAAATAGGAAAAAGTAACTAAACGTAAATTAAACAAAACAAAACAAAACAAAGCAAAGGACGATCGAACGATAAGCAATAAATAAAAAAAAACAAATTTTAAAAACTGAAAACATCGATTTATGACGAGACAAAAAACGAACTCAACGATTAAGTTCTATTTAAATATTAAAAAATTAAAAAAGAGTTTTTCTCTGAGAAAAGGACTCGGGACGCCATTTCATTAATTAAGAAAAAAAAACAGATTAAAAATGTGAAGTAGGAAAAAAAAAACAAATGAATGAATAAGGAAGGACGTTGAAATTCGGTACATTTCCATAATTTCGTTTGCTTTAATAAGCCTTATATTTTGTGATTGGCTTACTTTTAATAAATGAAATGGCAGTAGTAAAATTTGACACTCTTTTATTTCGGGTTCAATTAACCGCGCCGGGCTTTATGTGTTTACGTGCGACTTCCTTGTTTATTTAAAAATTAATTTAATTGCGCGATTAAACTTAACAGTAGCCAAAGCTCGTTCGTATGTACCTCCGCAAGCTTACTGCTGCTTACTTTTTTCTTCAGGCAGGCCACAAAGCGCTTTATGTGACGACGTTAACGACAAATAATTGCATAGCATCAGCAGTTTCTTACACACACATAAAAAATAAAGTTGAATTTAAACGGAAACAGAAACAAAAGAAACATGTCCCTTGAACAAATTGGTTACATAGTTTCGGTATTTATGATCCTCGACTTCTTATATTAGCAAGTGAAATACGTTTGCTGCTGCTGCTTCTGCTGCTGGTGTTTGTTGGTCAAGCCGTTGCGGAGACGATAAATTCCCTGTTTATTTATAGTTATTGATTTAATCGCCATTAGTTGGGAATTGTAAGTTTATTTCGGATGCGTAATGAAGGCGGAAGCTTTACGCACACACACGCACGCACGCAGCAGTAGAAAACCACGCCGTAAAAGATCAGTAATTTTAGTACTCTTTTATTACCAGCTTGCGAACAGCTTGTCGAAAATAATTCCCTTCCTTGTTTATGCGTCGGACTTTGAGTTTTTTAAGATCCCGGTCAGATATTTCGAATTTATAAACTGAACCGAGTTTAATTTCCTTTTCGAACCGATTTATTGTTTCTTGATTTAAAATAAGTATAGACCATTCAACAGTTCTTTTAATTCTTCGTTTATATTGAAATTAATTTTGATAACAATGATGTTCTACAAAAGAAGACACCCTGTATAAAAGAAAATTAAAAAAAAAAAAGTTACACCTAGTTTTCGTTACACTAACGAAAACCTGGTACTCCTTCTTCTGAACTGAATTTTTTTTTGTTGATCCCTTGTTTTCTTTTTATCTACTTTTTTTTATCTACTTTTATTTCCATCATTTATACTTATCGGTGCCCATCATTGAGCTGGCCGAGCATTCCATTTTACTTTTGGCTTGCATTCCAGTTCTCTCCTTGGTTTTACTTTCATCTTTAAACCTTTTGCCAGGCCCATCCTTACCATGTTGATCTTTCTTTCTATTTCGTCCATGGTAGTTGCCTTGCTTTCCCTTCGCACTCTCTTCCTACATTCTCTTCTTTATTTCCTTATCTGTATTGCTACCGTTAGTTTTTTGTATTTTTTAATTCATTCCAGTTTCTTTCTGTTTGATTTTTCATTTTCTCCTCACTACCCCCCGATTATTTTCAATTTCCGTGACTTCCTACTGAATATGTACTTCTTCTTCCTTCTTTCATTGGACATTCATTCAAATGTTCTGAATTGTTCATTTGGCATCTGCTCCAACGCCTTTCTTGGAATTATTTCATCTGTAAGCCTTTCCCCCAAAAAAAAAAAAACTCACCTGGGAATAACAAAAACCGAAAGGTAAGCGGATAAAATAAAGACCAGCGAGAAATAAAGAAGACCAAAAGAGAAGAAAAAACATTTTAAAATAAGAAAAGAGCAACGGCACGAAATACAAGAGTAAAAGAAAATTGGACAAAATTGAAACGTGCGTAGTAAGCGGAAAGTAATAGCAAGAAACAAATGCGTAAAATAAAGACCAAAGAAAAAATCGAGAAGATATAATAATCTATAGAAAAGGAAAGTCGAAAAAAAAGTGCGTGCAATAAAGACCAAAGCAAATGAAGAACAAAAGATTGCAGTTAAGAAAAATTGGACAACAGTAAAACAAAGTAAAATACAAATAGTAAAATAGTAAAGCAAAGGAAAACTACCGAAAAACGTTGAAAAAAAAATTATGATATCAGGGGATTCCCAAACTTTTTCAAGCATCGACCCCTTGCAAGAAAATAAAAATGTCTATCGACCCCCTTTACAAATTGCAATCTGTGAATCAATTTGATCTTATTTCATTCTTTTCTTTTTTTTTTCTTAATTATAAACCGACCATCTTCTGTCTTTTCTTAATTCGATTTGACTTAATTTCGTATTAAAATAATTGTCAGTTTGATTCTTTTTTTTTTTCATTATTTTGTTCAATCTTTCGGTGAAAAATTCGTAAATACTCTTGACTTAGTTTTGGTATAATTTTTATTTTCGTCTTATCATCGATCGTCTTTTGTTTTTTTTTTTAATTTGATTAATTTTGTATAATTTCTATTTTCGTCTTGTCTTCACCAACGATCGTCTTTTGTTTTTTTTTAATTTAATTTCTTATTTGACTCTATTTAATTCATTCTTTGATTTACCTAATCAATTGATCGGCCCTCATTTTTTTTTTACTCGATTTCATTAAATTTGCCTTCATTTTTTTAACTATCTATTCAATGTCTTGTTTTTTTTGCATTTTATTTGACGCGATTTTATTTTTTAATTATCAATTAATCTTTTTTTGTTTGTTATTTTTTGTATTCGATTTGAACTTGTGTTAGTTTACGCTTTAATTCCGTCGATCGATCGCCATTTTTGTTTTCTCAAATACATATTTCACTATATTTTATTTATTTTATTTTTTAGTTATTAAATTCTTCTTATTTTTTTCAAATTTTCGGTTAAAAATTCGTGAATACTCAATTCGGTTTGACTTACGATTAGTTAATTTTATATATTTTTTATTTTCGTTTTATTATCGATCGTCTTTTGTTTTTTTAATTTAATCAATTTTGGATAATTTCTATTTTCGTCTTGTCTTCACCAACGATCGTCTTTTGTTTTTTTTTAATTTAATTTCTTATTTGACTTTATTTAATTCAATTTTTGATTTACCTAATCGATTGATCATTTTTTCTTTTACTCGATTTCATTAAATTTACCTTCATTTTTTTAACTATCTATTCAATGTCTTGTTTTTTTGAATTTTATTTGACGCGATTTTATTTTTTAATTATCAATTAATCTTTTTTTGTTTGTTTTTTTTTTGTATTCGATTTGAACTTGTGTTAGTTTACGCTTTAATTCCGTCGATCGATTGCCATTTTTGTTTTCTCGAATACATATTTCAGTATATTTTATTTATTTTTTTTTTAGTTGTTAAATTCTTCTTATTTTTTTTAAATTTTCGGTTAAAAATTCGTGAATACTGAATTCGGTTTGACTTACAATTAGTTAATTTTATATATTTTTTATTTTCGTTTTATCATCGATCGTCTTTTGTTTTTTTAATTTAATTAATTTTGTATAATTTCTATTTTCGTCTTGTCTTCACCAACGATCGTCTTTTGTTTTTTTTTTTAAATTTAATTTCTTATTTGACTTTATTTAATTCAATTTTTGATTTACCTAATCGATTGATCGGCCCTCATTTTTTCTTTTACTCGATTTCATTAAATTTGCCTTCATTTTTTTAACTATCTATTCAATGTCTTGTTTTTTTGAATTTTATTTGACGCGATTTTATTTTTTAATTATCAATTAAACTTCTTTTGTTTGTTTTTTTGTATTCGATTTGAACTGGTGTTAGTTTACGCTTTAATTCCGTCGATCGATCGCCATTTTTGTTTTCTCAAATACATATTTCACTATATTTTATTTATTTTATTTTTTAGTTGTTAAATTCTTCTTATTTTTTTCAAATTTTCGGTTAAAAATTCGTGAATACTCAATTCGGTTTGACTTACAATTAGTTAATTTTATATATTTTTTATTTTCGTTTTATCATCGATCGTCTTTTGTTTTTTTAATTTAATTAATTTTGTATAATTTCTATTTTCGTCTTGTCTTCACCAACGATCGTCTTTTGTTTTTTTTTTAAATTTAATTTCTTATTTGACTTTATTTAATTCAATTTTTGATTTACCTAATCGATTGATCGGCCCTCATTTTTTCTTTTACTCGATTTCATTAAATTTGCCTTCATTTTTTTAACTATCTATTCAATGTCTTGTTTTTTTGAATTTTATTTGACGCGATTTTATTTTTTAATTCTCAATTAATCTTTTTTTGTTTGTTATTTTTGTATTCGACTTGAAATTGTGTTAGTTTACGCTTTAATTCCGTCGATCGATCGCCATTTTTGTTTTCTCAAATACATATTTCACTTAATTTTATTTTTTTATTAACTTCTTCTTCTTCTTCTTCTTTTGTTCAAATTTTCGGTTAAGAATGTGTGAAAGCTCTCAATTCGGTTTAACTTACAATTAGTTAATTTTATATATCTTTTCTTTTCGTTTCATCTTCATGACCGATCGTCTTTTGTTTTTCTTTTGTACTCCTTATTTCATTTTATTTAATTCAATTTTTGATAAAATCAGTTGATCGATCTTTTTTTCTTTTATTCGATATGCATTTATTTTTAAACTGTCTTTTATTTCGTTTGATTTTATTTGACACGATTTTACTTTTTAATTATCAACTGATCGTCTTTTGTTTGTTTTTTTTTTTCTTGTAGGCAGAGGACTTGAACTTGTGTTTATTTTACGCTTTAATTCCGTCGATTGATCAATCGCCATTTTTGTTTTCTCTAGTACTTGACTTGACCATTTCATTCAAGGCATTTCTTTTTTTTTTCTTCTTTCTTCATTTGGCATCCATTTCAATATTCTGAACGTATCTTTCTACTAAGTACCTTTTTTACCTCATTTGCACATCTGCTCCATCACCTTCCTTGGTGTTCTTTCATCTAGTGATTGATCTTTCTGTTTCATCCATAATAATTTCTTACTTTTCTGACTCTCTGCTCATCTTCTTTATTTTCTTATTTAGGAGTCCCTCTTTTTAATTCCTTCATGTTTCTTTCTCTTTTTCATTTTTGTTATTGCCGGAAGCGCTTTTCGATTTTCTTTCCTTTTAATTACGTTTGTTTTCCTCCTCACTTTGGACATTATTCCTTTCTTTCTTCCTTCTTTAATTTCACATTCATTCTGGGCATTCCCTTCTTCCTTTTTTTTTCATTTGGAATCCACTGCGATAGCATTGTTTCCAGTTTTACTATCATTTATTCCTTTCTGTTCCTTTTTGTTCCTCCTTCCTTTCTGTTTCATCTGTTACAGTTCTTTTTAAATCTTTCTCATGATTCTGTCACGCCCACGCTATCATTTATTCCTTTCTGTTTCATCTGTTACAGTTCTTTTTAAATCTTTCTCATGATTCTTTTACTCACCTCTTTCTGTTCTTGTAAATTTGTTGATTTCTTGACGTATTCGTCTCTAGGATTCTTTTTTGTTAGTTACCTCTGATCCGTTTAGGACTGCACTTTGTATCAACACTTCGTATATGTATGTATACTCTTCTTTGTCTTGTGTGTTTCCTACCCTTTAAGGTAGCTGAATTAACTCTTTCATTTTTTTCCCCTCTTTTTCATTCGTTCTTGTATTTCTTATCTGGAATTACGTTCAGGTTTCGTTCTGTTCCCTTTTCTTTCCATTTTAAGTTTTCCTCTTCTCCTCCACCTTTTGTTTGACATATCTTTGAATCTTCTTTGATTCTCTCTATTTTTTCGTTATCACTCCAACTCTTTCTTTTCTTAAAATTCTTCCTAATCTTGTTAATCCAATGATATCTGCTCTTTTTATTTTTGTTAATTGAGTATCAACTAGAAACCGTTCTGGTATCTAAAGTAATTGGATCTAATTTATACTGAAAACCATCCAAAACAAAATTATTTTGCGTTCATTCAAATTTGTTTCTTAAACCAGCATACACACATCTCAAAACGGAAATATGTATCTGTTTTTTTTTTTTTTGTAAAATAATAAAAAGAAAGACTGATTCATTTGATTGGAATAAATTCTTGGGGGTACTCATAAGGCGAGCAGTTCCTAAACAATATATCTGTCATCTGGAGTGAAGCATAATAATTATTTCTGTTTGTATAACTAAATGAACTTCCTAACCTAAAAACTGGCCCGAGAAAATAGAATATAATGAGTATTCTTCACATTTTAAACATGTGTGAACCAAATGGCGGGGATCTCTCTTCGTCAGACCGTTCAGGCCGGCGGAGTTTTTTGTCTCCGTCTATTTCATCGTTGCAGCACCATTAACTTCGGAGTTGACACTTGTTGTTTTCCATGTTAAAACCTGTGGCAGCTCAACGTGTTTCAAGAAATGTTAGACTTAACTTACTATTGATTGTATTTTCGGGCATTACAAGATTACAGCGGCGGGAGACACGTGGGCATTTTCGTTTTATCTTCGCGACTATTATTATTATTTTTTTCTTTTTCTTTTGTTCGACGGCTACCCGAATTCGTTCTAAAAATTACACGTATGATTTAAGTCGGGTTTCAATTTCGGTTCAAATTATTTTTACTGATTGACGCTGACAGATACATACGTGGAATGGGAATGGGAATGGGAATGAATGAGTTTCCTGATTGCATTTTTCTTTTAATGAAGATGTCCATCACCTTTGTACTCTCAGTTTTTATTTTTTTTTAACACTTTGATCTGCTTGAATTCATTTTCATTTTATTAATAACTCAAATAAATTCGAGATATCGATTTGGCTTCAGTTGATTCACGAGTTGTTTAAATCCGGCTCGAAGGACCTTGTTAACAGTTTTTGGTCCTTCAAAGCGCTTTTTTATATACTACAGCCGATAGTAATATTTCGTCGTTATCTGTTACCGATTAAACTATTAAAATCGCCTGGTATATTTGTTAATTTGATGTAGAGATGATTGTTAAATACTATTTTGAAATGAAAAATATAAATGAATAAAGCAAGTGAGTCAAAATGATTTTTTTGTTTGAATTTGACGCGCGGTAGATCTGGTATTTTTTTATTAATGACAGTTGGCAACCGCGTTAGCTCTTGTTCAATGTTATCAGTCGCTCTCTCAGTTTGAAAAATTTTTACTCATTACTACTTTCTCCTTCCTTCGTTCGCAATTTCGATTTGTACAACTGTACATTAATATCAAACTCGTTCGTTTCTCAACACTAAGAAATTTAATTCCCGTTTTCCATATTCTTGAACCGCCCCTGCACAAGTGTCCTAGTGATACCAACATAATTAATTTGTGAATTTGTAGGAAACAGACGCTCCCCCCACATATTTCCATGCAAGAGAATATCTCTGGACATTTTTTTTTATAAGATGTTAATCGTAAAAGGCAATGCTTGACGTGCGACGTAACAATATTTCTCCTATGTTTGTCGTTAAGTGGGCACAAAGAGCGGTGGTCGTCGTTCTTTGTTCGTTCGTTTCTCCTTTTGTTGTCGAAATAAATTTGCTTCCGATAATCAGCGTATCAGGGCGGCCGAGATTAAAATCAGGCGCAGTGACTTTTAGCGCCCATGCAAGCCTTGAACTTTTGACACGGCCTAACACGGCTTATGTTGGTATGAACGCAGTGGCGTCTCGTCACGAATAATTGTTTTTAAAGGCCGGTTCTAATTCTAAATCGTCACTATTCGATTAAACAGAATGACATCATATTACTAATTTAATTAGAATAACAAATTGTTTTTATTTATTAAGTCGATAAATGAAATAAAATTATTTCTTTGTGAATATGTACAATCGCGAGTGTTAAATTTTGGTCGTCAGTGCCAATCAAGGCGCCAACTTGTTCTGCTTTTTACCGAAAAAAAAGTGTCGAAAATGAATGAACTTTTTAAGAGATTGTTCCTATTTTCCTACAGCATTCAAAATTAGGGCACTCTCCTTATTTTTAATAAAATACAAGTACCATAGACAATGACGACCAAGATTTATTACTCGCAGCTATACACGTTATAAGCACACGTCCAGGTATACACAAATAAAAAAAGAATATCTACAAATTCACACTAAATTTGCTTTGGGATCCGAGCGTCTAGGAAGTGAAAAAAAAATAGTATTCAAATTAAAAATAAAATTCATTTTCAAGTAGAGTTAGTTGGTTTTCCTTTCATGACGGGTCTTGTCCCCGTTCCGCCGCTGCCTCTGTAACTTATAATTTATGCCAACCTGACAAGACGTATGTCACTGCTCGTGTCACACCCAACGCGACACGAGCATTTCACTACCATACCCAACTATACGTCACCCGTTCTAGCGTGTAAATTCCCCGAGCGTAGAGAAAGAAAGACGCAGCTCCGGCATGTGTGGTTTTTTTCGCGACACCCGCACCAGGACCGGGCCTTTCCGAGAAATTTATGCGTTTCGTCCTCCGTCCAATATATTAACGGCGACTCTTTCCTAGGCATGTTTAGATTTGGTGTGTGTGCGAGCGTACGTCATTTTACTAGACTAGAACAAATGAGATGTTGACTCGCCACATTTATCAAATTTACTCCACGGAATAATACAAATGAGCTGGAATTTTCTCGTTTTTGAGAGATTAATCGGATAGGGAGATATCCGTGTGTAAGATTAATTGCCATTACGAAAGACGTCGCGTTTGTTTCATAATTTCATGAACAGTGAAACACCATTCGTGTTTCATTCAGGATCAGAAGAAGAAAAAGAAGGAGGAGTTCTCCTTTCGAAAACCATTATATTTTAAAAATTTTTTCATCCTTGAAACCTCTTACTAAAATTAGTTTACAATTCTAACTCACTCTGTACAAAACCTTATATGAAATATCAGCGCTTACAAGGTGTCAAAAAACACAGGCACTTTACAGATTTCTGTAAATAATTACAGATTCCTGTAAACATAAAAGGTTAAAAAAAACTCAAATTTTGAAAATCTTTTTGTCAATACTAAAATTAATTGTTATTTTCATTTAAAACCACATCTCCTGCAATGAATTTTAAAAAGGATTGCTGAACGAAAAGAAAAATCTCAAAATGAAAAGAGTTATAACAACATGCGCTGTTGACAGTTGACAGGCGGCTTGGACTAAAGTTTAAAAATTCATTAGTATAAAAATAAAACTTTGTTATTATCGGCATCCTTAGAACAGGCAGGATGTGTTCGAAGCGAAGATATGTGTGTTTGCGAAGCAATCGAGAACGTGCGCTTAACGTCAATATTTTGCGCCAAGTTCGCCAAAACATTTGATCAAGGACACAAGTTTAAATCAGTTCTCGTTGGATAGGTCAAGGAACGATCGATAAGAATTTTTAAAATGCAAAGCGACGCACTTTGGGTTGATTTAGGAAAGAAAAATGCTTACACCGGACACCAGGCGGCGCGCTCGAATCAAAGCGAATGCGCATTTTTATTTGCCTTAGTCTCAGTTACAAAGTTACAAATAAATCAATAATGATTAATAGGTTTTTCGTTTTTTAATCAACGCCGAAGCACAACAGAAAATATTAATAATTGTTTTGTTGCAAATCGCTTTTGATTGCAATGTCAGGTCAAAAAGCGATCGTAAGATGTCGCTATTCCAAAAATATAACACAGCGGTCATTCTTGTAAAGCCTAGACTGTAAAGGATGAATGTATAATAGACAAGCCTTTGTACGCTATACTCTCTTGAAGAAGAGGCTTCTCATAAGTACCCCCCGCTTTTTTTTCTCTTTGGAATTTTTTAATACTCTTGTATTAATACTTTCTTTCAATTGTTTTGTTTTAGTAAGTGTGTGTACCCCACGTTTTTTTTTTTCTCTTTGGGATTTTTGAATACTCTTGTATTAATACTTTCTTTCAATTGTTTTGTTTTAGACTGGCGGGAGATACGGCCTGCAGCCCTCAGAGTGGACACTCCTCATCCACATGTGGCTCTCCACCAGCGGCAAACAGTCTCCCTGACCCCCTGTCGACCCCCACCGCAACTTCTTGCATAACTTCAACGCATCTACCGTCATCATGGTCGCTACTCGCAGACACGCCCGGTACATAAATTTTATTCTGACCCCAAAAATCTGCGAGGGAGAAAGGGGGCTTCAATGCGAAATGAAAAAGAAACTAAAATCATTCCCAAGTAATCAAAAATGCTTTTTGAACATTTGTGGTTACTTGGGTTACTAATTAAGTTAGAACTTTTCTAATTTGCAATTAAAATTGAAATTAATACTTTTTTTTTGTGAATGACCAGAAAAAAAGACCGGACTTCTATCATTGACATCATTATTTGTAGACCGACGTGATATTTGTCATTTAAATCTAAATTAAAAAAAAAACTAGATAGGATATACGGTATCAAATAATGAGTGTCCGCTAAGTTTTTGTATTTGTATATTTTTTGTAGCTTGGCGTTTATTTATTATACTTCACGTCCAATCAGTATTACATTTCAACTACCTTAAGAGTAATTTATAAATATTATGTACAAAAAAAAATGCAATAAAAAAAGAAGGACACAAAAATTTAAAAACACCATTTTGTGCAATTCACGATTCAAAGAATTTTTTTTTTTTTTTTTCATCAATGGAAAGTTACACCTGTTAGCCTTCTTATACCGGTCGTTGAATCAAAGTCAGAACATGGAAATTCAATGAGAATAAGAAGCGCGGATAATTCATGATTGAAATTGGTAAAGTGCAAACGAGATGGCGTTATGTAGGAAACGCCACGTCTGCGCCTCTTCAAGAAGCTAGAGGCTAGAGCGTACAAGGCCTTTCTGTTTATTGTATTGTCTGTGTTCTCACTTTACTACAACGACCGGTATAATTCGATAGATCCATGAAAAATGATTTATTTTGATTTATGTTTAAATTACAGGAGTAAAAAGCGAAATACGAAGTCCTGGCCTAGCAGACGCCGAGGTGGCTGCCTTAAGTCAAGATCCTTCCAATTTTTATAGTACAGCAGTCGACCTAGGCAGTGTCTACGACAAAGACTACCCCCAAACCTACACCACCGCACACCAGTATTATAACAGGTACCCCAAAAAAACGGTGGTTGTCGGTTTCGAACTAAATAAAAACGATTTCTATTCAGTATGCAGCAAGCTTATGGTACCACCAATGCTGCTGCGGCTGCGGCTTCTTACATAAACCCGGCGTCTTCGTTCTACAACGGTTCCTCCTATCCGTACTCATCCCTGGGTTCCGCCAGGAGCTTGAATCCTGCGTGCAAAGCCAGCACGGGGTACCTCCCATCACCGTACTCTTCACCTGCGTCGCCTTTTCAAACGACGGGGCATTCACAGTCAGGGCAGTACTCACCTTACACCAGCTACGCCAGTCCTGGAACCTCGTTTGGACAAGGATTTACAGCACAGGTCAATAGTTTTTTCTTTTTTCTTTTTCAAATAACAACACTTTAGGCAAGGCTTTTTTTTTCTTTGCGCAGGGTGTGGATTATGGCGGCTATGGAACTTATACAGCAGACACTCAAACAGGTCAATATGCTGCAACAAATTACTATACAACTCACAATCACAATTATTCGCCTTATGTCAGTTCGCCGAGTTCAAGCGGAAGTATAAGCACCTCGACGTATCAATTAGCAGCGACGTCTTTATCAGGTAATTTTAAAAAATTTCTTGCCATCACAGTTATTAACTTACCATTCATCCTTCTTTTACGCATATCCTAATGTAAGAAATTTATTTGTCTCACGCACTCTCCCTGGGTGATCGGAGCGAGCGGCTTATTGGCGTCGGTCGCTTACCGATCTCTAGTTATGGTAGAAAGAGCGTAACACATTTTCAATTCACGCAATCACTTTTCACCAATGACACAATCACGATTGAAAATTTGGTAACCAAATACAATTTAAACCTTCTAATTAAACTGGATAATATTTTCAACTCGACTTTTTATAATTTCCTATGTAACGCCTATGTTTTGTTTAAGATATGTCATCACATGCATACGTGTATGTTTGGTTGCCTATACTTACCGTTATTTTTTTCTTATTAATTGTAAAAAAATGTCCTGCTTAGCGCAAAACTGCATCCATGAAATCATAAATGACCTCCTATTTTATGTTCCTGAGTATACAAGAAACTTAAAAAAGAAGAAATTGAACAAAAAAACTGGGACGCTCACGTACCTGGTGGTTCTTCTCGTTTTATCGCTGCAGCTTCCTGCATGATTAACTATTACTACCTCAAAAGTGCTCGTGCTGTTTCTTGTAAACACTTTTCACTAGGTTTCAGTATCACTAAACACTTTAAAAATGTAAAATAGAAACGCAATTTGATCAAGATCACAAGCGACGCCGCCATACTCACGCGCAATATTTTTCACAGCCTACTGCTTAGTTGTTGTCTCGGTTTAATTCTTTGGAAAAACTAAAAGCACTGGCAAAAATATTTTCTTTTCCTTGTACGAAGCATTTCTGTGGTGATTATAAAGCTCCGAATAATCTACTACAGATTTAAATTTCAATTTTCGAAAAGAAATATAGTTTCCAGTTCTACCAACATCGTATCAATTAATTCACTGACGACCGTAACAGTTTCTCTTCATCACTTCTGATCATTTTAAAACTGACGAACTATCACGTGAATTAAGACGGACGTAAATTTTGAAGCTAAGTAATTGAAAACAGCTAGGAAAATAATTTTATGCTGGGCAAGGCCGAAGAGTTCCTAATTTTGTTAGTTGTTAGGTTGCTGCAACTGTTCGCGGCACCTAACCATAGACATAGATGACACCTAACCTCAACCTCTTATTCAACAAAAAAGATCATTTGCTTTTAAAATGCTTAAAGCGTTGTGCCCTTACAGCGACACAAGCGAAAGTGACGAAGAAGGTGTAAACGAATGCGCTGCATTTTTGACGTAAATACTGTCTGTGTGGTTTTAGAGAGTCCTTCGAACGGCCTAACGCTCGCCGAAGGACCGCATTCGCCCCTAAAATCGGAAAGCACGAGGAGGTCGAGGGATTCGCTGTCCGGAGTGGGGTCGGAAACCAGGGGCCCCAGGGGGAGAGGCCGAAGAACGAACACGGTCTCGCCGACCACACCGGAATCAACCACCGATAGAGTTTTTATTTGGGACTTAGACGAAACGATAATTATTTTCCATAGTTTATTAACCGGTGGTTATGCAACAAAATATAATAAGGTTAGCCCCCCCGTCCACCCCTCTTGCTACTTTACATGATAGTTATTTGATTAACGAAGATCTCGTTTGGCTTCTTACAGGATGCTCAAGGAGTTGTACAGCTGGGTTTTAGGATGGAGGAGATGGTTTTCAACATGGCCGATAATCATTTCTTCTTTAATGACATTGAAGTAAGTGTGAAATGACAGAGAGAAAAAAAAAATAGTATTACATTGTTTTGATTTAGGACTGCGACCAAGTACACATCGATGACGTATCGTCGGATGATAACGGGCAGGACCTCTCAAACTACAACTTTGCAAACGACGGCTTCCATTCTTCATCGGCCAACAGTGGCAATCTCTGCCTGGCAACGGGCGTTAGGGGTGGAGTGGATTGGATGAGGAAGCTGGCGTTCAGATATAGAAAAATTAAAGACACTTACAATAATTACAGAAATAGGTATTAAATTAAATTAAAATCTTCAGTTTTGTGGGGTGATAATACTAAGCCTTCGTTTTTCAGTGTTGGAGGGCTGTTGGGGCCGACAAAGCGCGAGCAGTGGCTGCAGTTGCGGGCAGAAATTGAATCGGTTACAGATAACTGGCTTACGCTAGCGAATAAATGTCTCACATTGATCAACTCAAGGAATAATTGCGTCAACGTTTTAGTTACAACCACTCAACTAGTTCCTGCGCTTGCCAAGGTGTTGCTATTCGGACTCGGCGGAGTCTTTCCCATCGATAATATTTATTCGGCCACTAAAATAGGTTAACGAGCATTTACTTCGATAAGCAATCAAGTTAACCATTTAATTTTTAGGAAAAGAAAGTTGCTTTGAGCGAATAGTGACGAGATTCGGAAGGAAATGTACATACGTAGTGATCGGGGACGGGCAAGAGGAGGAGGCGGCGGCGAAAGCCTTGAACTTCCCGTTCTGGCGGATCACGAGCCACAGTGAGATCGGAGCGTTGTACAACGCTTTGGACATGGACTTCTTATGATCGAACTTACATAAATGTCGATACACTTTGTATAAATATATTTTGTAAGGGACACTGTTTTATAGAAAATGATCATTATGTAATTCGTTATATTATATATGTAATGTGGATATGTGTACATATACGATAGTCTAAATAAATGTACCTATGTACTAAATTTATTCCGAGAAACAAAGTTGGTATGACTTTTCAGTTATTTCTTTTAAAAATAAATTGTGCAATAAACTCTTCATTATTTATTTTACGATGAACTGTTGCTAGATCTTTCGCATGATTTTAACTATCATGAAGAAATAAAACTATAAGTAAGTACTGATAGGGCACTTTATTCATGATTTTTCTAAGCAGAAAATGGTGAAGGAAAAACAAATTTAATTAAACACTATCCAACCATCGTTCGTTTTCTCCCTCTTGCCCGAACTTCCTCAAACTTAGCTAAAACTTCTTTTTGACCGTTTTTATACTGATTCTGATATGATTTCAGAATTTTCGAGAACAGTTTATCGTGTATGCTGTGCGTACTTAAGAGTGCCCTTTCCAAAACATATAGGTCAACACCCCTATCTTCCACACTGCACTCAGTCCGTGCCAATCCAAAATCGATCATCACAACACGCAAGCTTTCATAGTCCTTGTAAAACTCACTTTCACCACACTTATTCACAACCAATATGTTGGAAGTCGTTAAATCACCGTGTATTATGTTGTTAGCATGCATCTTCGCTAATATAACACCTATGTCATGGGATAACTTGCCGATAAAGTCTTCGTTTGCTTCGAATATGAATTCTTTAGCCGTAATGCTGTGCTCGAAGAATTCCATGAATATCGATCTTCTGGCCAGGTCGACGAGGTAGAGCATGGGCGTGTGGATTCCGATAGACTTACATTTTATTATTGCTCGAGCCTCGGCCTTAATTCTCTCTTTCGTTAAGCTTGAATCGAGTTCCGGATGACGATACGCTTTTTGAAATCTCTCCTTAACGATCGTCGGCTTTCCTAGGTACGCGCCTTTGTATAATTTACTCTCAGCGCCTTGCTTTATTAATTCAAAACCTTCCATTTCTTGTAATTAATGCGTTTTCGTAAAATTTGCTTAACCTAACCTGTTTAATAACATAACCTATACATTTTGATGTAGCGCAGTTCTACCAACAGAGTTTTCAGATTGTTTCTTTCCCGAGTTACCACCAGGTGGCAGCAGCTATTTTCTTAAATTTTCCACCATATCTTGTGCGACAGTTTTTATTGCAACTTGCATTTACCAGAGTTTAGATATTAATTTAAAAATTGCATTTATTTATTAATTTATGAAGTCGTCATCGATTTTTATTTATACCGCAACGCTTGAATTACGTAAACCGATTATGCGCATGCGCCTTGTCAACCTCTTCCTTATGACATCGGCGTCCATTTTGTAGTTCCATCGTGCAGGTAAGCAGTCGTTAATTTAAAAATTATATTTCGCATATATTAATTGATTAATTAATAGAAATGCAATTACGCATTTTGCAAATTATGCCTCTGTATTCACCTCGCTTCCTATTTGCATAACAATAAAGTCACTTTTTCCCCGTTTGTTAACACGATTAGGTAATCACTGTGTCAAGTGAAATTTGTATACTTTTGCAGTTTCTTCCCAAAATTAAACGTTCCTCTAATCTGAATCGTTTGCAGATCATGGCTGGCAGGCTTTTATCGCTGAGGGTGCTTCGAACGACGAGGGTGCCTTACGGTGCCTGCAGCGCGAGCACCAGCAGCGCTCACGATGAAATTAAGGCGTTAATTGGCAACCGTGAAATCGTCGGTTTTGGTTACAATGGTCAGGCGAATTACGCTGACCGTGCCGATTTCCCCCTTCCGGCCATCAGATGGAAGGAACCCACGCCCGACATAGTCGTAAGAGGAATTTCTGTTTTTGCGGTGCAGGTAACTCTCTTTAATTGATTTTATTGAAAAGGCCTTGAGGGAAAAGGAGAAGGGCGACTGGCGGAAGCTGACAGTCGAAGAGAAGAAAGCGCTGTACAGGGCGTCATTCAGGCAAACGTTCGCCGAGTTTAAAGCACCGACAGGGGAATGGAAGTCAGTCGTTGGATATGCACTTTTCTTTGCTTCCTTAGGATTATGGATATATATGGGGATGCATTTATTCGGTAAGTAATAACGCTTACGGAACTTTATTTGGACCTACTCGCTTAGGTAAACAATGAATATTGCTTGTATTTAATCAACCTTCGAGTCTATCAATATTTACATAAGGCCTATTTACTTGAAATGAAATGAAAAAGAGATGGAATGTGCTGTGATATTCTTAGGATATTATGATATTGAAAGTGACATAATAATTATGAGTTTTTATTTTATATTTTAATAGTAGTCGGCTCCATTAGTTTTGATTCTTATAGTAATAAATTCTGTTGCAAAAGTTTTCACTAAGTTGTTTCCTATGCTTTATAAGTTTTATTTATTTCTTCCAGTGTACAGTCCTATACCAGATTCGTTTAAAGAAGAAAACAAACGTGCGCAGTTGAGACGCATGATCGATCTAAGAGTGAACCCAGTTTTCGGTATTGCCTCAGAGTGGGACTACGAGAAGGAAGATTGGAAAAAATAAGGAGCAGCAGCGCCGCCGCCCGTACTTTAGCAACAATTCAAGCATATAATCGATGAAGTTTTAATGAAGACAGCCGTTAAAAATTCATTTATTGTATAAGAAACATAGTGAAATATAGTGAACTAACTTATACTTAAATGTGCTATATAGAATTTCGATCGCATTGTTTAGTTTCACTTCTCTTTTTTTTTTCTTTTCTTTCCTTTCATGTGATACTTAATTGCGGGAGCTGACGTTTTCTTAAACCATCATTTAATTGTGTACAGATCATGTTGCGATGTGGTGTATGAAATAAAGTTTTAATGATAAATAAATTTAGTTTTTGGTTAAAGCAACTTTTTTCTTTCATACCCCGAGTTAATGCTGATTATTTTGTCGTTGTTTAGAATAACAAACATGTGGTCGTTAGAATTAATGAAATTGAATAGTTTCTGCAACTTTTAATATAATTGCAAACCTAAGTCGAAGACCATGCACATTTGGTCTTTTAGAAGTAAAGAGTAATTTAAAAGAATACAAAAGTATAATAATTTAAGCAATGTATTCCAAACAATCATAAATTCATTCTTAATTATGTTTGATAATAATCTTTAATTAATGAGAAAGAGGATACCTGAGGATCTAAGCTGAGGATACTTTTGAGGTTGGAAAATTGTGGTTGCAATACGTTTTAATTGTTTTCGATCGTTGTCCTTAATTTAATAAAATGCAAAACCATTGTTAAATTCATAATTAATCATTCTTTTAAAGAGGAATTAATTTAAAAAAATCTTACCTGGCAGAATTCTTCAGTTACGACAGCGCCATCTGCCGTTTACAAGTAGAAACTCGCAGTTATTTTAATAAATAGAGAGAAACTAACCTATTTTTGAAATCACTTGAGAATAATGAGTAAACGCACTTTAATTTCTTCGATTTACTCCGCTGTATAGCTTTATACTGCAATTCTGTGCATAAGTTTTCTTCTTTAATGTAATGGACGCTTTACAGTTTCCTTTTTAGTCAACTGGTACAAATTGTCGTGGTAGCACTGCTTTACTTTATATAGGGGTATTCAATCCTTCACCGCGAATTGACGTTAGTGTCCTTGATGGTCTGGCAGATAAGAGCAGTATTAAAATGATGGACCGTCTTGTATTCTAAAAGTAAACACGCGTAGACGGACGGAGTTTGTCGCTGTGATTAAGTTAACTTCAAGTGCCGATAAGTGTTCAAAGAATCTAGAAAAAGTAAGTTCCAATAAGTGTAAAACGCATCGCCCAAGTAAAACTATTTCTGAACGACAACGTCTGTTCAATAACGACGACGGCTAAGGTAACGTGAGCTAAAGGAATTCGCGAAAATAAAAGTACGAGACTTCGAGTTACCATATTCGTGGCCGCGACGCCGGGATCAACTTCTTTTTCTTATTTCCGTGCTATTTAAAACGGTATCCGCCGCATGAAGGTTAGTTTGCAAGCACTTGACTTGTCTTGACTGGAAATGCCAGTTTATTGTCCTGTTTGTTAGAGTTTAGATCTTAATGAATTCCTGCATTATTTTTTTTTTCCCCTTTCGTGTTGCAGATGGCTGCCGTGAGTGAACTGTGGGTCTCGTGGTTTACCTGCTGCGTGACTCAACCTCAGAAGAGGAGGCATCGAATTGATAGGTCAGTTAAACAATTCACAATCTCATTTTCTCACACATTATTATGCAACGAATTCAAAGCAGAGAACCCAACAAAGGGTCTCGCTATCAATTTGGGAAATCACGCAATTAAGAAGAAGTAGAATTTCAAAGTTCACGTTTATGAGAATGCACGGTTCTTCTTCTGCATTATACATTAACGTGTGCAATGATTTAATCTTAAATGTAAGGAGCACATGCATTTGCATAATTAATTTCATATTATAAACGTGGAAATTGTAAGTGTGTACAAGTATGAGTCACCTCTGAGTGATCACCATCAGTGATCACTGAACCCAGTCATGAATTTTGTTTGCAATTATTCACTGTGCGTTTGTGCATCACTGCAGATAAACATTAAGTTGTATACAGGGTGTTTGTTTAACAGTATTATCAAGAAAAATATCCATTCGGATGTGGAAACTCATGGGAAAGTATTTATTTAATTTATCTGTCGTTGTCAAAGCAAATTATAGGGATTTGTAAATTGTTGTTAAATTAAATTATTTGCAAGCAAGTTGTTTTCATAACAATAAAAATTGGCTGACTTTAAATCGAAGGCGGTATCTCTTCCTAACGTGAAGACTGCCTCAGGCCTTGATAAAATATAACAAATACGGTGTAATTAGTTTTGAAAATGCGAACAGAATGATTGCCATTATTAAAATAGCTGCGCACCCACACGTGCTATTGTTGTTAGCTTTTGCAGTTTTGAAAAAAAGACTCATCTTTTTCAATAGGCAAACCTAATTTTGGTGAAATTCGTGTGTTGCAAATTAATAATGAAAGTTTTGTAATAATTAAAACAAACATTCAGTTCAGGAGAGGAAACGAACGACTCGAGCTTGTGATTTAATAAGCTTTTAGAACACTTTCAGAACTATTAATAGCAACAGCAATATAATAAAAAAAAAAAAAAACTTAAAAAGCGCCAGTCATTTTAAGTAACGCATTAGAGACAGTCATGCCTCGTTGTTTCTGTAAAATTGTACTAATAATTATTAGACAATGCTGTGCCGGTATTATTTAATTTATCCTCCTGTATTATACTGCCAGGTTACCAAATGCAACGACGAAACGTCAATCAGTGAAAGAAACGGAAAGGCTCTTAGGCCAGTTGAGTGTTTTGTTGCGGAGTGCGTTTTCTCCTTTTAAAATATTTGAGCCTTGGTGAAATTAGTCCAGCGTTTTTATCCGTTTGTTTAGAAACAGTTTAGAAATTTGCATTCAGTCGCCGAGCAGCTCGTTTTCATTTGGCAGTTTTTATCGTGAAAGCGCAACGAGACACGAAAATGTTGCAATTTTATCGGAAATTTATTATTTTTTTATGTAAGATAATGTGCCTGTTTTTCCTTTTAATGATCGAGGCAAATTACTTTTCTTAAGAACGATGATATCAAACAACGCCCGCGTCATACAGGCCTGATTCATTAGGCGGGGGGAATACCCCGACTTGAAAATTGATTCATCTGAAACGCAGTCCATCCAGCAATTAAATTAAGAACTGTGGTATCAAACAACGCCCATTTCTTACAGGCCTGATTCATTAGGCGGGGAGAGTACTCCTGAAATTCACCATTTTAAGAGTTATCTTTCTTATTACTAAGCGAAGCAGCTCAACAGGGAAATGCTTTCGTCACAATCTCCAGAAACTGGATAATCCCCTGGGATCCGATATTCCTACGCGCTGACTCAGGCCTGTTATTGAAGACGGTGTCGTATCTGATTAGTTGTTTCAAAGCAACGAACTTAATTCTTTTTTTTTTAATGCGAAATCAGCGTTAACTGCGGAAACCTCATTTGCGCCGGAAATCTTATCGAGTTTATTCTTAAGTATGAATTTTATCGATTCTATCATCCGCTCAGATAACGTTATCTACGTAGAAACGGGGTTTTCATTTACTGTAGCTGCAATTACAAATAAACAAACGAACTTATTTTAAATCATCTTATCGTAATACCGATGATTCATAATCAACACGATACTTAAATAATGAACTTGCCGTTTGTTTAGTTTGATGGCAATTTATTTGTGGTCGCAGCCTTGACATTGCCAAGCAAAACGCAAAGATGTTTACTACAGTAAATAAACTTTTGCCTTTAGTTATCTAGAGCCTTGGGTCTTTGTACTTAACCAGAGGCGGATTTAAGCATGGTTTTTATGGGCTGTAGCCCAGGGCCCCGTTCAATCAAAGGGCGTCTTCGCGATCGATTAAAAATAGAAATCTCGAATTTTTTCGGATATGTTACGCCCGATTTTTTAATGACAACGTCCCGATATACGAAACTCGTAAGTTGGCAACCCTACCCGAATCATCTCGACAGCCCGATTATGTCTGAACACGCGCTTCTTGAAATGTACCTCGGCAACGTCATTCGAATCTTGAAGTGCACCTCAGCCAGTGTTCGTTGCCAATCAACTCGACCGAAAATTCCCTTTTCGGCGTGCAGTATTTCCCTAGAATTCCCTACATTAATCAGGGAAATTTAAACCGGAGGTTAAAGTGAAAAAGACGATTTCAGGGAAACAATAAAAAATATTTTAACATAAATTTTGTAAAAGTTTTCGCGCAATTATGTGTTAAGACAAACGAAAGAAAAAAAACCTTGACGCTGCACTTTTCAGCAATCAGAAGCAGTGTTGCCAACTCATCAAATTTCGAGAGAAGTTCATGCTTTTTTTTTAGAGAGAGAAAGAAAATCGACTTTTGACGTTAATGTCGTAGTTTTGTCTTTCGAATGTAACGCGATCGTCACTTGTTCATGGATTATTGTTTTTAAGTTTGGAATTCTTCTTCCTCGTCTGTTTTTGAATTTTTTTCCGGGGTCTTCATTTGTTTCTGATTTTTTTGTCGTCGATTTTCTTTTAATTTTGTTCGTTTTGTCTCCGGAAATTATTTCTTTATTTTCTTTCGTAAACCTTACGATCTTCATTTGTTTTTTCCTTTTCGCTTTGAAATTAAATAAATCGAAATTATTTTTGCAATTCGTTTTGCTTGAATGATAATTACAGTCGTGATTTGTTTTTTCCTGTTCTCTTCGGAAGTTTTCGTTTCGTAAATTTTTGGTTTTTGTGAAGTTCAAATTATTATTAGTCTTGAATGTTTGTTATTATTATTATTATTATTATTATTATTATTAATTTTAAATATACAATTCGTTTTGAATTCTTTTTTTTTGTGGACGATCGTCGTTTATTTTTCTTACTTTCGTCAGGGATTTTTGTTTCTTTTTTCCTTTAGTTTCTCGTTTGTCAGAAACGTTTTTCGTTTTCCTCTTAAGTTGCTTGCAATTTCTCAAAAATCAAGTAATTAAAAATTATTTGACAATTTTAATTTTTCCGCTCCGATCGTGTTTCCGGATCATCAAAATGTTCTTCGTTGTTTTTTTTTTTTTTGTTGCCGCCCTGGCGATTATGTTTTCTTCTCCGTTTTTCTTTTGTTAATTCGCGAATTATTATTAATTACGGTTTTTTGAGAGATTTTAAATCGGATTCTTTTTTCTAATTAAAATTTTAAAAATATAGCTATACGTAGGATTTTTCAGGTGAAATAGTACGTCGTACCAACTGCTAAATAATCAATTGTACGAATGTGACTGTGTATAATAGTACGAAAAATTTTGTGCAAATCGTTTTTGATTGCAGTGAAAACCTCGAGCAGCCTCTGGACAGCTGTTTCAGCCCTGCTTGGGGCTTCTTCAGCAGAGACGTAGCAATGTCAGGTCAAAAAGCGATAGTAAGATGTCGCTATTTTATCTGCTTATAATAGTACGGTTGGCAACATCGATGAAAAGCAACTGACCAAACCAGCCAGAAATTTGGCGGATTGACTTAACCAGAGAGTCTTTCCCATTTTGCTTGGCTTGACATACTATAATTACCAACTTTAAGAAATGAAAACTTCAAAACAAAAAAAATAGTTTGTTTCGAGAAGCCTCCACTAAGAAGTTGAAAAGTTCCCTAGATTTTAATGAGTTTTTGCAATTGTTTCCCTTTTGTTTGAAATGATCCCTAGGTTTAACGACTTTTTTTCTTAAGTTGGCAACATTGAGCTCAGCTACAGCACAAGCACCACACTAATGGAGTTATCCGTCAATATTTTCTATAGCCTATAGGCAATTGACTGCCTATAGACAACCAGTTGCCAATTCTGAAACAATAATTAATCACCCACTCCAATTGTTCGTACAAATTTTTTTGATCTCACGGTATTTTCTCATTTCGTGCATCTGTTTTTTTTTCTTTTTCTTCTTTCAACAAATGGAAGCCGAATGCTGTTGAATTTCTTCTTTCGTAAAAAAAATCGTATCACAGTCGTTAAAATAAATTGCATTATCGGTTGCCAAACATGTCGCAGCCTCTTTAGATAAATCCCCGGCCTGTTCGGTCGTCTTTACTTGAACTGCTGGAGTGATTAATTGTTTCCGACATAGTAATTAATTTTTAACTTAATCTTTCTCAACCCCGTGCGATAAATATGTAAGCAAGTGTAACACAAATACGTCGCCTGTAAATCAAAGAAATTTATGCAATCATGTTTGAATTTTTTTCTTCAATGTACCCATCATTGGAGATAATTTATGTATGTATGTATGTATAACGGGCGTCCAACAATTATTGTAGTCCTGGGTGGTCGTGGAATCAAATATTTTTAAACAATCATTGTTTCAAATTGGAATAAAACATGTACAAGAATTTATTTGTTGTTTGACAGTTAATCGATATTTCATGGCAGGGCGTTTTCGATTCGCTTGTACTGCCTGCACTCAGAGTTATTTCCATCCCTTGCGGTTACATGAGGTTAAAACAAGATGCAGATACTCTTTCTTGAGTGCAATGCAATAATCACTGTAGAAGTATCGAAAACGCTATTAAACTCATCATCAGTTCAACGTTGCGAAGTAAAAATCGAAGGAATTTATGCTCGATTCCGCAGCCACCCATGACTATAATAATTGTTGGTCACCCGTTATATTTTTTCTTTTGAATTCAAGTATTTAAAAAAAAATCAAATCTGTTTCGAGCCTGATCTGGTTGGTCATGTCGTATAAGAAAACGTTTTAAATTTATTTAATCAGGCGCCGCAACCACCCAGGACTACGGTAATTGTCGGTCACCCGTTACTTTTTTTTTTTTCTTTCTAAGAAATCAAATAAATATTTTCGAGCCTGATTGGGTTGGTATTTTCTGTTAGCCACGACGTATAAATAAAAAAAAACACTGTTTTAAATTTATATACCTAATCACTAATCAGGCGTTTCTTTGAAAAACATTTTGGACACAGTTTTACTTCTTATCTGCGAGTGGCAAACATGCGCCACTCACTCCATCAAAGACATATTTTCTGTTATCTCGCAGAGTCTCTAATTGAAAATTCTTCAGCTCTTCGTTGTTCCTACTTATGATGGATTACGTAATATACAGGAGGATAACCAAAAACGTACGCACTTACGAACGCGATTGATTGAAAATAAACGACGCATTTTGTTATTTATCGTGACAATTTCTTGCCTGCATTTTAAATAAGGCGAACAAACATTCGTCATATACAGAAAACTAATTAATTATTGCAAGGCAAAACGGCCCCCGGATACCTACCTAGAATGTTCCTCGCATAATAAATCGTTATTAATCGTACGCGCAATGTAAATGATAAAATAATAAGTAAGCAAGCAAGTTTAGCGATCATTGTCCCCTCAAAAAAAAAAAAATAGTAATAATAAATAAATAAATAAAAGAGTTATCTCTTTTTTAAAATTAAATTGTGGTTCAAGGCGATCGAAATCCGAATTACAAAAGCGGAGGTTATCGAAAGGGATTGCGAATGATGATGACGGTTCCAGTAAACTGACAAATAATTATGTACCGATGGCTTAATTATGTCCCTAATGACTCGACCAGCCTTCACCAATTTAGGAGTTAAGGCTCTTAAGGCTGACCTTCACCGAATTTAATGATGGCTCGTTCTTTCGAAGACTTTGGTTTTTGTGTGGAAAAATTTATTTTATCTTTTTTTTGAACCACAAAATCAGATCTGCCTATCTTTTTTTTAAAAAAAAAAGTATCACGTTAGAGAATTTTTTTCGAACCACAAAATCAGATCTGCCTATATTTTTTTTTTTCAAAAAGGAGAGGCAAAGAAATAGAAAAGCGGGGGTAAATAAATAATTAAAGAGAGTATTTCGTTATGTATTTAAAAACCAATCGCCTGGAAATTCGTCACTGTTTGACATTTGTTTCATTTCAGTGTTCCAAATGTTTCGAAGAAAAAGAATTTGACTTTGATTTTTGTGTGGAAAAATTGATCACGTTAGAAAATCTTTTTTTGAACCACAAAACCAGATCTGCCTATCTTTTAGAAAAAAAAAAATACACAAGGAAATGGAAAAGCGGGTGTAAATAAAAAAATTAAAGAGAGCATTTCGTTATGTATTTCGCCTGGAAATTCGTCACTGTTTGACATTTGTTTCATTTCAGTGTTCCAGACGTTTAGAAGAATAAAAATTGGCTTTGATTTTTGTGTGGAAAAATTTATCACGTTAGAAAATCTTTTTTTGAACCACAAAATCAGATCTGCCTATCTTTTAAAAAAAAAGGCACACAAGGAACTGGAAAAGCGGGTGTAAATAAAAAATTAAAGAGAGCATTTCGTTATGTATTTAGAAAAACAATCGCCTGGAAATTCGTCACTGTTTGACATTTGTTTCATTTCAGTGTTCCAAATGTTTCGAAGAAAAAGAATTTGACTTTGATTTTTGTGTGGAAAAATTGATCACGTTAGAAAATCTTTTTTTGAACCACAAAACCAGATCTGCCTATCTTTTAGAAAAAAAAAATACACAAGGAAATGGAAAAGCGCGTGTAAATAAAAAAATTAAAGAGAGCATTTCGTTATGTATTTCGCCTGGAAATTCGTCACTGTATGACATTTGTTTCATTTCAGTGTTCCAGACGTTTAGAAGAATAAAAATTGGCTTTGATTTTTGTGTGGAAAAATTTATCACGTTTGAAAATCTTTTTTTGAACCACAAAACCAGATCTGCCTATCTTTTAGAAAAAAAAAAAATACACAAGGAAATGGAAAAGCGGGTGTAAATAAAAAATTAAAGAGAGCATTTCGTTATGTATTTAAAAAACAATCGCCTGGAAATTCGTCACTGTTTGACATTTGTTTTTAATTTCAGTGTTCCAAACGTTTCGGAGAAAAAAAAAAAGATTAATTGAAATCATAGCCCACTTTAATTAGGAATTTAATTGAACGCACGGGACATTTAGGAAATGCTGGGTTAAGCAAACGTCCTTTTCTGAAAGTCATCCTTAAAAAGGATTCTTTCCTTGTAAGTGCGTTACATTGTGCGCTTCCTGGCTTGCCTACGCCACGTTTCTTTTCTCTTCATACAACTCAAGAATACATTTTGATTCTTCATCGAATTCTTTAGCGTCTTCCATCTTTTCTACTCTTTAGTCAAATTTGTCTTCCACTTCAAAACTCTCTGTCTCTCTCAGGGACGTGTGACACCCATACAAGTTTCGATAAAAAATTATTAAAGACTTTGTTGCAAATCATTTTTGATTGCAGTGGATGCCTCGAACATCCTCTGTTTCAGCTCTATTTGGACTTCGTCAGCAGAAGCTATTTGTTGGATAAAATCTGAAAGTGAGAGAGACAAGCTACCACAGTTAATGTTATTGGGTTGGATCGAAACTTCTCCGTCACTTTGCGCAAGAAATTGCGTAACAAATCTTGCACGGGCTTTAAGGAGAAAACAAAAAAAAGGGGAAACTCAAGGGTGCCCCGAGAAGGAGAAGAATCTTGGATTCTTTGGTTTATTAATCTAAGTGTAATATCCTTTCTTTTTGGTTTCGCTTCGCTCCATTGATGGTGTTTTTCTTGATGTCTTTTGTCTTCTCTTTGAAGGCTTCTTCAAGTATTTCAATCCTCTGATGGTTTTTTTGCCCTTTAATTTTTGTTTGAAGGCTTTCATTTCTTGTCCTCTTCCTTCTCTTTGACGGCTTTATTTTTCTTCCTTCTTTTAAAGGCCCTCCAAGTTAGAATCGAGCCAGATGGAGATCTAGTTTAGGAAACGACGTGTTTCCCTTCCCATTGGCGCTGTTTTTCCAATCACAGATAAGTCTTTGGGTTCTTTGGTTTTTGAGATTCAGGAAGAGACGTCGCCTGCGCCCTAATTACCCAGCATTCTTCTCGCTCTTTGGTTATTAAATGTCTTGTCTTGCTTTTTTTCTTGAAGCTTTGGCTGGTTTTATCCTTTAATTTCTCTATGAAGGCTTTGATTCTCCTCTGCTTCAATTCGCTGGTGTTTTTTTGACCTCTTCCTTCTCTTCGGCGGCTTTATTTCTGCTTCTTCTTTTAAAGTAAGTTAGAATTGAGCCAGATGGAGATCTAGTTTGGGAAACGAGCCGTTCCCCTTTCAATTGGTGCAGTTTTCCCCCGATCACAGAAAAGTCTTTGCGATTCTGGAAGAGACGTCCCCTGCGCTCTAATTTCCCAGCATTCTCCATGCCCTTTGGTTATTAAATTTGTTTTGTTTTTGTTCTTTTCTTTTTTCCTTGAAGCTTTGGCTGGTTTTTATCCTTTTCTCTTTCCACTGGTGCAGTTTTTCCAATCACAGAATTATGGTAAATAAATTTTTTTCTTGAAGCTTTTGCTGGTTTTATCTAAAAGAATTTGCTTTGGATGTACCAGTAGGAAGAAGAAGATTTTTTAATCTGGGATACACACTTCAGTGTCCCGTACATTCCATTCCTCTGGTGTTTTTTTTTTCTCTCTTTAATCTCTTTAAGGGATTCTGGTTTTCTTTTACCTTTCATGTTTTCCCTTCCTGCCCTTTCTTATTTTGATGAAATTAAAAAGGGCCAGAAAGAAGAAAATGAGTTAACGCTGATTTAGTGCCATTTGCACCCACCCTCAGTTGAATTTAACCTCCAGTTAACTCCGTAGAAACGTTTGTTACGATAATTGCTTTTGTGGGAGATAATCGCCGGCTGAAGTTAATCTAGAGTGGTGGCTTAAATTTAAGGCTAAATACGTTTTAAGGCTTAAACTAAGAGAAGAATCCTTGGACCATTGAGTTCCGGAATCTTAAGCTGCCTTTCCTCTTTTGGGGATTTGAAGAATTTGAGAGTTTTTGGGGGTTGCCATCATTGGCTTTTGTCGTTCATTTGACGAAAGTTAATGGATCACGTGATCAATGAAAACCAATAGCGGCAATCCCCAAAGACCTAATCTTCTAAGGCCCGATCTTACCACCTCCTGATAAATTTAACCGTCGGTCGGGTTAATATCCTTGGAAATCATTGTGCCGACGATAGTTTCCTAGGATATTTAAATTTGACACTTTGAAGCTTTACAGTCTTTTCCATTCTAAGCTTTCGGCATCCTTTTCGGAAGACTTTGTTTTCATTTTGCTTGCATTTTCTTTTTTCCTTCTTTCTTAGGCGAATCTGAAAGAGATCTTGTAAGGACGTCCATTCCCTTTGATTTCTTTGAATTCTAGAAGATATACACGTCTTCTACTCTAACCCTTTGGCATTTTTAGCTCCTCTGGCTCACAGACCTTGTTTCAGTTATCCTTTTTTTTTTCATCAGACTTGCTAGTTTTGCTTTTGTCTTTAAAAAATGAAGGAAGTTTCGGACCTTTATAGATTTCTAGAGCTCTTAAACCTTCCTCTCTCGTTACGTTCTTCTTGCCTTGTCTCTTCTGCTTCTTCTTCTTGCCTTATCTCTTCTGCTGCTTCTTCTTCTTCTTGCCTTGTCTCTTCTGCTTCTTCTTCTTGTCTTGTCTCTTCTGCTTCTTCTTCTTCTTCTTCTTGCCTTGTCTCTTCTTCTTCTTCTTCTGCTTGCCTTGTCTCTTCTACTGCTTCTTCTTCTTCTTGCCTAGTCTCCTCTGCTGCTTCTTCTTCTTCTTGCCTTGTCTCTTCTGCTGCTTCTTCTTCTTCTTCTTGCCTTGTCTCTTCTGCTGCTTCTTCTTCTTCTTGCCTAGTCTCTTCTGCTGCTTCTTCTTCTTGCCTTGTCTCTTCTGCTGCTTCTTCTTCTTCTTCTTGCCTTATCTCTTCTGCTGCTTCTTCTTCTTCTTGCCTTGTCTCTTCTGCTCCTTCTTCTTCTTATTCAATGAAAAGTGTTCGAAGACCAAGACTTTTTTTGCGTACGTTTTAATTCATAGCTCGATTTTATTTATTTATCATAAAAGGTGCCTTCTTCTTCGTGCCTTGTTTCCTCATCTTCCTTCCCCCTCATCACTGAAAAATGTCCGAAACCCAAAACTTTGTTTTCCCCGCGTACGTTTTAATTTATCACTCGACTTTATTTACGATCGTAAAACATGTGTCCGGGGCCCCATTTCAAGCGTGTTACAAACACGCAGCAAGGATTGTATACGCGAAACGAAAAGTGACGAAATTGTGCCAGGCGATTAGACCGATTAGGTCATGCCGGCTCGCCGCAGTGTCATAAACAGAACTTCAAAGGACCCACATACACCAGCAACTTTATCGATCCTGCTCTACACACGAGGACGACAGGACGGTGTGTCGGAACGAATCCAGAAAAAATCGAAAGATTGTCTCTCCTCCACTTAAAAAATGATATACAATAATTATTTTATCTATATATGTATACATATAGGGCGTTTGTGATATGTTAAAGTATGCCAACCATACATTCAAGAACCAAGATGTTACTACTTAACCGAGAAGGCAATTATCGAACAAATGCATCCGTCTGTAATGAGAGAAAGAGAAAAAAAGGCTTTTATACATACATACAAGCCAGATGTACTGAAAGTGACTTCGTTTCATGTTTTTTTTTTTCTTTTCTGCGCTGATACTCTTCTTTTAACACACGCAGGGTTTGCGACGGAACGAATTATTAAATTGTCGCAAGCTCGTACACGTACAACCACAAACATCCTTGTTAGTTTGTTGACTTTAATAAACAAACAAGCGCGGTACGGTTACACCACGGTGTTTTAACGCATCCCGTTTAGATTTTAACGATGTAATTGGCGTGACCCGAATGCGTTCGTTTGATATCAAAAAGCTTATAAAGTTGTACACTCTGATTTTCCAAAAAAAATGTCACCCCCCATGTAGGTACACAGTATATGTGTGTTTTAGAATTGGTTCGCCAGTTTTATCTTCTCACCTCGTTTCCTGATGTTGTTTTAGATGCCTTTCTCTGAAGAGATACGTGGTTTTAGTTTTTAGAAACCTAAATTTCTCTTATTGGTATTAAATTAATGTTAATGACTCACACATATGTACAATTAAATGTAGGGATTGCATCTCTCCCATGTAAGTAATTAATTAATTAATAAGCTCGAAGGGGGACTTTAAACTTTTAAAAAGCGCATCCTCACCAGGTGGTGTACGAAGAACTAACCGTTCTTGTGCTTGCTAACTAACTACATACTCATACTTGAAAGAAAGTACTTAATGATTGTAAATATAAAATAATAAATTGTTTGTACTGTAAACGGGAACGTGACGATGATAAAGCCCGATATGACTTTCTCGAATATGTAATGGGTAGGTACCTAATTAGTAATTACAAATGACGTTTCAGTTCAAGAACCTTTTGGAAAACCGAACGCCAATTTGTTTGATGATTAAAATTGGTAGAATTCGAGGGACTTAGAGGTTCCGATTTATTTATACAATATAGAAAGCGATCCGAGTATTATAGGAGCGTGAGGTATTTATCAATTTCGGGAAAGTTCTGAGTCAGTGCAAGATTCGATTGATGTCGCTTTTTGGCGAAATGCTAATCAGCTTTCGCTAATTGGATAATCGCCGGAATCAATCGTCTCATTTGCAAAGCCACGACGTTTCTAATCCTTCACTTAGTGATAAGCAATAGAGATCGGGATCGCATATTTCGACGTCATCGTTCACGTTGAAGAACCAAAATGATTTGCGGCTGTTTTACTACGTGCACGACATTTTTGTTTTTTTCTTCAAAATAATTCGGGGGCGCCCCAGCTTCCAAATTGGCTTGTGCGCGGGTGCTTCACAACAACGTAGGTCGCTGGCACGATGACGTTGAAATATTTGATCCCGATCACTGGCGATTAAGTTTCGCATCCGAATCCGACAAGCCGCATGCAAATACCATGCGATCAATGAAATTTGTAATTAAAGCAGGCTGTGATATTTTCCAGAAAGTTGGCAACACAGGCTTACAGTTTGAAATAAAAAATTTTAAATGTCGGAATTGTGAAATTCGTTTTCTTAAGTGATTGGTAATAAACGTATTTGTCTTGTCGAACACTCCCTAATATTCTAAAGAAATGTTTAAACCAGCATCCGTACAAAATGAAATAAGAAAGTAAAGATTGTGTAAAGCACGAGCATAACCTCAAATATGGCAACTGTCATTATTTATTTCTCATTGTATCCAACCATACAGCATAAAATAGCACCAATCACAGCCTGCTCTGATTATGAATTCAATTGATCACCCGGTACTTTGCCAAGTATTTTTCAATATTTCTGCAGTTATGGCCCTGATAAAAAAATAAAATAAACGAAAATGGAGCAGTTGTGATTCAGGGCATTTTGCAGAAGTGAGGTTGTTGACGTCAACTGCGGCTTTACAACAGCAACTATTTACGACATACGTCCAACATATGAATCTATTTTACAGAATTTTGTTAATTTTAAAATTCAATTATGTAATTTCGGCTAGAAATAGTCGCCATCAGTGGATTGTACACTTTATATAACCTCAAACTTCCACACACTCAATAAATTTTTTTTTTTTTGCTAAAATACTAATTACTAATTTGTTAAAATTAAGTTTTTGCGATTTTTTCCTCTTCATTTTCAATTTTTTAATAAAAACTTCTTGGGTTGGGTTTGCTTTGAAGCTTTTTTTTTTTTTCAAATTTTAGTTTTTAAATTTTTTGAATTTTTTTAGAAATTCTTAATTCTTCAATTTTTTTTAATTTCACGTTCTTTAGCAATTTTTTTCTCTTTATTTTCAAACAAAACTTCTTGGGTTGAGTTGACCTTGAAGTTTTTTTTTTTTTTAATTAAATATTTCCGACAATTTTTAATTTCTTGGATTTTTAAATTAAAAAATCACTTTTATGTTTCTGCATTTTTTTAAATTAATTGATCGTCTTTTGTTTCTTGACGAATTTCTTAAATTACCTAAATTAATATTTTATAAAATATTAACTTCTTAAATTAAGTTAATATTTTTCAAAACACATATTTTAACTTTCTTTGGCTTTACGTGTCTGGTATGCGAATAGTGAACCTTTGACACCTTTTAGTAGTGACGGTTGTCTCAGTGAATTGATCCTTTTTTGTTTTTAATTTGTAAACAAGTGAACTCGAAACAGTCTGTTGTTTTCAGGTTGCTTTAAATTTTTCGATTGATTTCATTATTTTTTTTTTATTTAATTTAAAAATAAAAATAAAAATATCCCCGTCTTTACTTATTGTTGTCGATTCTGAATGCTCGTCGCCAGACATCGGATAATTTCGGGCGTTGCTATGAATACGCAGTGCGAGGACCAATGAATAATGTGCATTGTATGAGTAGCCATGGTAACACCTGATTTTCTTTAAGTCAAAACTCATCACTTTAACCTCACTTTTTTTTTATAAGATTATGAAGGAGCAGAGTTTGCTCTGACGTTGTCGCGAGAGTGTATCGACATTCTTCTTCAATGGGCATTTGTTTCTTTCAACAAATCGATAACCTCTTTAGAGAAGTTTGTAAATAATTGAAATTGAGGTTAGGGCGATAGTTTTTTTTTCTTAACAAGCGATCAAGTTTTTTGGTTATTTATGAATTGGCAAAAGTATCTTGACCTCTAGATTGTCACTGCTTTTTAGTTTTTTTTTTTGTTAGTAATAAAAAAAAACAATTGGCGATTTAACCTACTTTTTGTTGATTGTCATTTGTTTTTTTTATCAAGTTTTTCGCTTCCTAACAATTGAATTTGGTGATATTGGTCCGTTTTCTCATCTCGTCTTTAATTTAGCAACGCCTGATTAAATTCTCTGTCACTCTCTTACTCATGAAATTCACGTAAAGCTACATCGTTTATTTTTATTTTAATCACGGCTTTACTTAGAGACGATCTTAATCATGAGATGAGAATACGGGCCATTGTTTTTGAACAAATTTCTCGGCTTTAACTCAAATAAATGAAACCACAACTTGGTGAAAAGAACAAATAATTTCGAATTCATTTGTTTACATATTGTTTTCTTAGAATTAGTATCGTCTTAAAGCCGAGTAAACGGGAACCCCTTAATTTAGTTCTTTTGTTTACTTTTTTAATTTAATTTCCAACACTGATCATTTGCTTGAATTTTTTTTGACTTTTTCTTTTTGTAAAAATTCAAAATAAGTAGATTTTGCTTTTAATATTGTACGTGTTACAATGAGAGTACAATGACAGCAGATTGACATTTTTCGTCGATCGTCGCTTGTTTTTTTTTTTTTTTCTTTTTTCAAGAAGTCGGTAAGTCCTGTGAAATTGAATTTGAGGTTAGATTGAGTTTTTTTTTTTTTTTTTGTAAACAAACGTCCAACTTTTTTGTTGTGGGCAAACAAATTGAATTTGAGGTTATTTACTCGAAGTAAAGTTTGAGGTTATTTACTCGAAGTGAAGCACTTTGAAGATTACAGCTGTTTTTTTTTATTTTATTTGCATTGCATTCTTTTTTTTTTAATATAAAGTGAAAAAAACAAAAGATACTTTAATTTAAGTATCCCGTTTCCTTGTTGAAAAAGAAATTATAAAAACAAGTTGGAAGTCAAAAAACAAACATGCCTTATCTTGTTATTGTTCTGATTCGTCTTTATTTGTGTTATTAAAACAGAAAATGATATTTTTAGCAATCGTAACCTTTGTTAAGAGGCTGGTATTCACTTGAAAATCCCAGAAGAAATACAACAACTACCTCTTGACAATAATAATAATAATAACAACATAAACAGAGAAAATTGACTGTTAGTGTTTGGCGAAACCTTGAATTTTCAATTTCAGAGCAGTGCAAACTCTTTTTTTTAAAAAAACGTACATTTAACGTAAGTATAGAATTTATAGCACGCGGTTTAGAGGTACTCACGTATCTACAGCGTTTGCTGGAAAAGGTAAGAGCAAGGTCGATTTATGTGAAACACATAATAGAACAACTTTTTTCTTATGTAATTGCTTTCTGTGGGTACATAAAAGAAGTATTCGTATCAAGGCGCAAGTCATTGTTGTTGTATCTACTTATATTGTTGCCTCTGTGTGAGTGTTTACCACACGTAAAAGTAAATAAGCTCTTTTTAAAACCTTCTTCGGTTTTTTTCACCAATGCAGACAAACAGACATCCTACATGTTTGGATTTGTAAATATAATAATTAACCGATTTGTATGGATCTACATCAATGATAAAGATAAAATTATTATTTCAAGAAGCTGATAATGATATTAACTGATAAGAATTAAATTAAATCTAATTTCCTGTCGAGTACCTCCTACAGTTGCTATACAAAGAAACCTTTGCGAGTCACCTCACCTCACCTCGTATGCACATACCTCTCATCCCATCAATAGAAAGAGAAGGTTCCGCTTAACTTGCTAATTTAATTTTCTTCTTTCAGGTCAATGATAGGAGAACCCACAAATTTCCAGCACACTGCGCATATAGGCAGCAGGGACGTCGAAATGCCTAACGACCAACTGACGGCCCTGCAGATGCAAATGAAGAGCAAAGGAGGATACGAAGCCACGTTCAAAGTTAGTGGAGCACAGTTATTGCTCAGATCGAATCTCACCGCTTTAGTTTAACGTAATTTCTTTTTTTATTTTCTGTTTCCTCCTGTTTTAATCTCAATCATCCCCCATCCATCCAACCCCACGTTACACCTTGTGTTGGGGGGCGAGAATCATCGCCGTTCGGTATTCGTTACGTTTGTGTTTGAGTTTGTTGAAGTTTGAAGCTCGTTTTTTTGTTAATTAATTAAAAAAAAAGCCTCAAGTTCAAGAGAGGATTTCGCACACTGTTTCCTCCTGTTTTAATCTCAATCATCCCCATCCATCCAACCCCACGTTACACCTTGTGTTGGGGGGCGAGAATCATCGCCGTTCGGTATTCGTTACGTTTGTGTTTGAGCTTGTTGAAGTTTGAAGCTTGTTTTTTTCTGTTAATTAATTAAAGAAAAAAGCCTCAAGTTCAAGAGAGGATTTCGCACACTGTTTCCTCCTGTTTTAATCTCGATCATCCCCCATCCATCCAACCCCACGTTACACCTTGCGTTGGGGGGCGAGAATCATCGCCGTTCGGTATTCGTTACGTTTGTGTTTGAGCTTGTTGAAGTTTGAAGCTTGTTTTTTTTTGTTAATTAATTGAAAAAAATGCCTCAAGTACAAGAGAGGATTTCGCACACGAAGGAAAGGAAAGTCGCGATCTTACTTGATTTAGTCGATGAGGCGATGCTTGAATGTGAACACACCATCATCAGGCATAGTATTTTTTAAGCGTCCGAAATCATCTTCTGCGCTACATCATTATTATTATAATATTAGCAAAACGAAAACGTTTCTTTTTTTTTAAATTTATTCGACAAAATGACTTCTTAATTTTAAAAAATCATCGATTCACACACGATTAATTTTTTTGCTTTTTTTTGTTTATTTAACGTTTGCTCATCATCATTCACCTGAAACATTACATGAAAAAGAATATTAAAAAAAGAATACTTTCTGCGACTGGAACCGCCAGACAGACAATGTGAACGATTTTCGTTTTTTAAAAAGAATCAGCATTTTGCATGAATTAATTTTGTTGTTTCAGGAACCTGATTGGTGCCAATAAATAAATAAATGAATGTAGTGGTGCCCGTTTGTTGTTCGACAAATTTTTCTTGTAAATAAATACCTAACGTTATGTATACAGACTCGACGATCTGGCGAAAACTAAACTAATTATCGATATAGTTGTTTGGAAAACGCAATATTTACACTCAAGTGATAGTTGTTACTTGAAGTTTTTACGACGACGTACGCACGTGTTTATTGCAACATTGTTTAGAAGACTATGATTTGATTGTATTATATTATAACCGAACTGTAAGTTTCCTTTTTGTTTCACTTCTAGATTGTAAATAACTATACATATTCTGTAATTATTAATTAGTTATTGTATTTGTTTTTTTTTTGTACATTGACCTTTTTATAACACATTAATTACATTATGTACTTTATTTCGATTTCTCCCATCTGATAGGTTGTACCGAGGGCAATTAAACCTTATTACTATTATTTTCTAGTTGTGCCAAAAATCTGGTCGCTATTTTTTTTTTTTATTTTAATTTTAATTTTACTCATTGAGGTTTATTTAATAATTTAAATATTGTGTTGTAAACGAGTTAGTTACCTATTATAAGCGTATACATATAGAGGTTTCAGATAGCGTCCGTGTATAAACCGTCTTCTTTTCTTTAAGAATTGAGATTACAAGTGCATTTACTTACAGTTTAGAAAAGACTGTCTGGTCCCGTTTTTATAGTAAGTACTGATATACGTATTAGTTACATCGTCCCCCCCCCCCAAATTTCTCACTTCCTCCCCTTACCAATTAACCGCTGTCTGTGATACAGTGCTATATTTAATGTTACGAGATTGAATAAATATATTTATAATACTGCATTTACACACTCACAAAGAGGAATCCGCAAAAACGAAGCAATACAGCAGTGAATGCCTTAAAACACGTTGGTCGGTTTGCACTGGTGGAACATTCGATGTAAAGAAAAATATATATATATCGAGAGATGTGCGCGCGTGACTGTGTCCTTTACATATTTTTGCACAATACTTATTTATTACTAGCACGAGTATTAGATCAAATCGATGTACTTACATTAATGATGATTATAAGAAATGCTGCGAGTTTGATGATAAAAGAATGCTTGTATAACTGTGTACTATAAACATGTATTAAAAAGGTAAAACGCAAAGCCTTTTTCTTTTTGTTAATCAATTCCTTACGTGTCGTACCCTATTTGAACGAACATCCTGTATGTAAGTACATACAAGACATGCAAAATTCATTTTTGTCTTCCACAAGACCCTACAACCAATCGAATAATGCAATTAATTAATTGGTTTAGGCCAAAATAAAGCGCGTTTTAAAATCAAAAACCGATAAAATGGTTTAAAAACTTCGAATTAAGAAAATTGTATCCACCGATTAATTCAGCGATGGAAAGTTGGCGTTGCGCTTGCTGTCAGTTGGGCCATGCAGCCTTCGAGTGATATGTTTAAACACGTTTGAAGCCGTAACCAATCGAATAATGTATGAATCATTAATTATTAAAATCAAAAACCAATAAAATTGTTTTAAAAACTAAATTAATGCATTGATTAATTCAACGATGGAAAAAGAGGCACTCCGCTTTCTGTCACTCACTCAGTCGGTAATGACGACAGCTGATGGCACAAACAAACATGGCGTCTTATAACTGCGCCAAGACTATGCAGCCTTCGAGTGATATGTTTAATTACTATTTAACGATGAATATCAATAATATATGCCGAATATGTTTGGAAAAGGGGCCGAAATTAATGCCGATATTCGACCAGATCAAGCCCCGCCACTTTTCGATCCTGATCATGGCGTGCGCTTCGGTTCAGGTAAATGAGGTGCTCGTTTGTTTACTTCCGCAAACTAATCACACACACCTGTTTAAGGTGATAGAAGGCGACGGTCTTCCGCCCTACATCTGCCAGAAATGCATTTCGAGGCTGAACATCGCCTTCCAGTTCAAGTCGCAGTGCGAGAGCTCCGACGCGAGGCTGCGGGCATGCTTCGAGAACCTGAACCACATGCCCCCGACGCCGGACCTGACCGGCTTCATGGACATCAAAAAGGACTCTTCCAACACCTACGATCAAAACCAGCTGCAGAACAATCACTTGGCGAACACCACCAACCAAATACAGCAAACCGACGACATGCAGGACATTCAGGTACATGAAAGTAGTAATAACGGCACAGATACGGATGACATCCAGAGGATACAAGTGCAGACTTTGCAGAACGTACAGTTGGAGGCAGGCACGTCTTTGCAGGTTAGAACTTCATCAACGATTTATTTAATTGATCGTCGGTTCTGAACGGCTGCCCGTTTGTTTCAGGACATAGTAAAAAGTGATCTGACCGATTTAAAAATCGAATTCAACGACTTGAAACCTGCCGATCTAGATCTGAAAGTGGAAGATTTAAATTTGGTGATGAACGCGACGTCGAACTCCAAACTGAAAAAGTCCCAGAAACACCATCAGTGCGATACGTGTGGTAAAGTGTTTCGCACCAAACCCGGCCTTATACACCACATACGAATCCACACGGGGGAGCGACCGTACGTCTGCCACCTCTGCGACAAGCGCTTCATAAACGGCGGTCACTTGCACACGCATATGAGGACGCACACCGGCGAGAAGAATCACATCTGCGCGGCCTGCAACAAGGCCTTCGCCACGGCCCAGCAGCTGACGAAGCACACGATAGCGATACACACATCGGAGAGGCCGTACGCCTGCACTTACTGCGCCAAAAGGTTTGCGAGTTCAAGTAACTTAAACACCCACATTAAGATACACACCGGGGAGAAAAACTATCACTGTGATCAATGCGGGAAGGCGTTTTCGACGAAAGGGCAGTTGTACCAGCACATGCTGGTTCACACCGGCGAGAAAGCCTTCCTCTGCGAGTACTGCAACAAAAGGTTCTCGCAGAAAGCGCATCTGATTAGGCATCTAAAAATGCATAAAGCCTAGAAGGACTGTCCGTATTAGATCAATGGCTAAGTTAAAAATGAATTTTGAAGCAGCATGAATATCGACTTGTTCCACGAGAGGACCCTTTAAATTTGATTTAATTTAAAATCATGCGGCGTTTTCATGAATTTTTGGAATGCAGCAATTTGTTTGAACTGTTGCAAGCTTCATTGTTTAACTTCCTGTTGCTTCGATGGCGAGCGGAATGATTTTTATAAAATCTAGAACCTTAGAGAGAGTTTATATTAAACAGAAACGTGAGAGGCTCATTTTCGACTCGTTAATAATAATAATAATAATAAGAATAGTTTAATCGGTCCGGTCGACGATGAAAATAACCAAATTTAATTATTAATTATCGTTCCGTCTGCTTTAATTTAAATGTATTTAAAATAATCGTGACTGAGAATGGATGTGTAGTACAAAATTATTTTACATGTTATGTGTCAGCCTTAGTATTATTTATGATTTTGACTACATATTATTAACGTACTGTATCGTAACATGTTGGTGATAAAACTAGTTTTTAAGTGAATAAGTATTACGTCGCATATTTCTTATAGGTTTATGAGATAAATAAGTAAGTTCCATTTGTATATTTATTTGGAAGTGTGAATTTTCTATTTATATTTACACACACACTCACAGACTCGTCATTTACAGAAGTACTATTCTATTATGTACTTTATCGTAATAATAATAATTATACATATAATTTATATGTATAACGAATAACTTCGAATAAATTATTTAATAAATTTAACGAAGCTTTTTCACGTGGTCCTTCCTACCCTGTTCTTAAACGTAAAAAAGATTATTTTAGGATTAATTTAGTTTTTTGTAATTCCAGAACTTTTTATCTTTAATTTAAAAGTAGGTTGGCGACAGTGTACGTCACGAGCAAGTGCAAAAGTTTTCTTGCAACAGATGGCGCTGATTTGTCAACAATGGAATTAAATAGTGGTTTGCCTATGGATTTAAAACCGATGGAAATGTTGGACTATTTCTGTGATATTAACTTGAACACCCTGTGCAGGGTGTGTCTAGAAAAGCACCAGCCAAACAAGGAAGTCTGCAATATATTCGAACCGTGCAATAAATCAGTGGACATCTCGCATATGTTGATGGCCTGCGCTTCAGTCCAGGTATGAGGCCACCGGGAAGGAATAAACTATAGCAATAGCACTCTCTCCACAAATTGTAATCTATCGTGATTTTAGGTTATGGAAGGAGACGGCCTGCCAAGCTCGATATGTCGAAATTGCATGACGATCTTGAACGTTGCCTGGCAGTTCAAGCTGCAGTGTGAAAACTCGGATATCAAACTGCGGCAGTTCTATGCGAATCAGCAACAGTTGGATGTAGGCCACGACGTCGGGAGATACAACCTAAACATTAAAGAGCACGATGGTTTTTATGAGACGAAAAGCGAACTGCAAGACGGAGATAGCTTCACGCAGAGCAATTCCAGTTCGGAAATTTTGCACGTAAGTTAAAGGGAAAGCATTTTTTAATTATCGTAAGCAAAGTCATTTTTAACTCTTTGCGTAGACTCCTGTGGCCCAAGAGAATTCCCCAGAAGAAAACGTGGAGAAGAAATCAAAGATACACAAGAAACCTCCTCGGCAAAAACTCCCCAGGGAACCGAAAGAGCCGAAGGTGCACCAGTGTGACACTTGCGGAAAGACTTTCAACAGAAGGGAATACCTTACACAACACATTAGAATACACACAGGTATTTATCACTTGAGTCTGTTTTGTTTATTTAAATTTGAAAAAAAAAAAATATATATTTTGTAGGTGAGAAACCCTATCGTTGTCACTTATGCGAAAAACGATTTGTAAATTCAGGCCACCTTACGACGCACATGAGAAAGCACACGGGCGAACGACCTCACAACTGCACGCTGTGCCCCAAAGCGTTCTCGACTCGGCAGGAACTACAAAAACACATAATGGTAAATGGCGCGCAAGTTAATTGATAATTAAATTTGAGGCGGCTGGTTTGTTCCAGGTGCACAACGGGGTGCGCCCCTTCGTCTGCAAAATGTGCAATAAATCCTTCGGCAGCTCCAGCAATTTATACTCGCATTTGAAGCATCACACGGGCGAAAAGAACTTCACCTGCGAAAGCTGCGGAAAGACGTTCTACACGAAGCAGGAGCTCAAGCAGCACTTGGTGGTGCACACGGGGGAGAAGGCTTTTCTCTGCGAGTTCTGCAACAAGAGGTTCTCGCAGATAGCGCACCTGCGAAGGCACTCGAAACTGCACAAGACTTAACGCCGACCAGTATTTACTATTGTAAGTGCATGATATGATATTTTCCCGTTTTGTGATATTTTATAAAATTAATTAATTAATTTTACAAATCAGTCATTCATCGTGTGTGTAATATAATTCACGTTTCGCCTCCCACCCCTCCCCATTAGGACGTTTTGAGATTTGAAATTTTCTAAGGCAGGCAAAGTGAGAAGCTTTTTACATAATAAGTACATATAAGTGTGTTTTTAAAACGAAACAATAAATAAAGAGGTTCTTAATAATATATATTCTTGGAATGGGTGATTTGGTAATCGATTTGATTTGGAATGATTAAAAATAAAACTCGTCGCCTTAAATAAGACATATTTATTACAGATCATTTAGTTACATATTTTCATATAATTTCATATTTATTAATTTATTTATATATTTATAGATGGGAGATTCACCGAGGCAGTCCGTCGAGAAACAATGCTCGCAATGAATCCCATAGTATGTTCACATATACAATATTGGCAAAAAAATAGACAAGTAAAATAAAAGAATACTGCTTTAGATCAGCTCACAACAATTAGTTTCACTCATACTGCTCGCATTCTGTTTCAAAGTCCTGTTTTTTTTTTTTACCTCTACAGAGAATTGCTTTTTACCGCACTTGTGCAATTGTACCGCATGCCATGGTCCGGGGGGACTTCTCAAGTGACTACGGCGCACAGCATGGGCATCAAAACGACAGAGCATTGCGTATCGTCGGCGTGTTACCGAATATTTTGTGCATAAATAAAATTAAAAAAAATAAACTTGCAGTGTTAATTAATGTGGGTGGGATGAAGAAATTTACAGTTTCACACGCAGGAAAGTCGAAAGCTACAGTTATGAAACACCCTTTGTTATAATTATTGACAATAAATTAGTTAATTGAGAAATATGTTAATTGCAAAGGTACATATTTGATGTGTTATCTTGAGGACCTTGATTTTTCAAAAGGATAACAGTTGCAAGAGATTTTTTTTTTTTTTTTTGAAGTTCAGTTTCGTGGTCTTTGCGACCACTTTTGAATGAAGAAAAAGCAAAGTGTTTATAGAATACTACTGACAACGAATGAAATGAAAAACTGCTAAAATTTCGTGCGATTTTAGATGCCTCTTAAATGCTACTCAGTCTAGATGATGCGATGAGAGGACAGAAGAAGAAGTGAAAAATATTTTACCACCGACAACACACAACCTGTCAAACTTACAGTTATAAATATGTATAATTTATTAACAAATATAACATTCAGTAAATTCTGACTGACGAAGTGGCGCCCTTCACGGTTCACAACGGTGGGGGGTGCGCCCTTTCGTGGTTAAGACTAGCGGCACATATATATTTTATTATTAATAATTAATTAGTCACTACCGAACTAATAAAAGCATGATTTTTATTCAGTGATGATTCTGCTACTAGACGTTTACTTAGAAAAATTATCTAAGTCAGCGGCGGCGCGTTTTGTTTTGTTTTCTTGGTTTTTTTTTTTGTTTTTTAATAATTAGAAAGAACGTTACACTAATGTATACATAATACACTACTAAAATCGTAAATCACATTTACCTAAAGACTTTTTTTAGTGATGTGTCTTACTGGCATCATGATAATTTTTTTAGGCAAACTGCGAAATGGTCATGCAAAAGAACACGCACCTAATAGTTCTCTCGCACACTCTCTCTCTCCCTCGTTCACTTGTGCTACTACAATTTTTTTTTTTGTAAATTAAAGTCTCCATCGCTTAGCACTACTTTATTTATTTATTTATTTTTAATTAATTTAATACCTTTTCGATCGACGTCGCTTTTAAAAAAACCCAACTGTTATAACCACAATCAGAATAGAATCAATAATTACTTTAGCTAATGAATGAATGAATGAATGAATGAATGAATGAATGAATGAATAAATGAACGAATGAATGAATGAACGAATGACATGACGACACATCCTTCAAAAACATTTACAATTACAGTAATTCAGTGCAAGTGAATTGCGCAAACCATACATTCTTTAAAAAAGCTCAACAAAGTGTACGCGGGAAGTGGGAAGAGGGGGAGGGAATAATTAAATTAAAAAAATTATTTAAGAAAAAAATACTCGTGTATGTTGTTACAGGGGGATGATAAATAAAATATTGATTGCACTTCTTAAAACTAGCGTGACTGTAGAATAAATAAATTTATTTGTATTTACAAATATTAATTATAAAATTAATTTGTGTGTTGAAAAGGGTATGTGGGGAGGAGGGGGGAAGAGAAAAAACTTCATTGCACGTGATGACTGTAATCTAAAAACATTTCATGGGAGGGCATGAAAATCCAACATTACTAACGCCCCACCGCCGAATCTGTGCTTGTATGTTGAAAGTAGTTTTATTTTTATTTTTATTTTTTAATAAAAATCCTGTGCGCACAGAAATCCAGCCAACCATCGGGGAAAATAATCTTGGATTGGAATGATTCGATCCACCAAAACGTGTGCGCTTTCGATCTTATCCAATAATCAATGAAAGATGAAACACAGAGAATGATTTAAATGTTGCTTGCTTGCTTGCTTTCTTGCTTGCAGCTTCTTCGCCTTAATCAGGAAATTCAATGTGACTACGAAAATCTAAACGCCTTATGTATATCACAGTCATTTTGACAGTTTGCCTATTGTTGTTTATATTTATTTATTTATTTTTTTTAAACTTGTTTTTCAGCAAATAGCAAAAACATACCTTTTTTTATGTGATGTGTGAACTGTTGAAAGTAACGCGCAGGTAAGATTCTAGAGTGCACACGGTTCCTCTCTATTCTAGTTTTCATTAATTGTTTTTTTTTGGTGATAAATACATTTATTTTCAAGACAATCGACTTGTGTACGTAATAATTATAAAACGTGTTCTGTATTTTGTGTACTTAATAATTAAGTCAGAGGGGGCGGAGGAAGTTTGTGTAACAAGAAGAAGAAAACAAATCATGTTGTGCCATCTCACACGCACACACACACACACACACGTTCTGGTTGGTTAATGTATGTACGTGATACAAAATTAAAAAAAAAAAAAGAGAGAGAAGACTTTACAGTCATCAAATCCGTTCATACTGAAAAATGAACGACAGTATTTAAAAAAATGTACCTACCAGAGTACGATAACAATCAACGAATCAACAAAGTTTTCTTCTTTCTAATACAATACAAATTGTTTTGCGTTGTTTCATTTGGTCCTATCAGTTATTTATTGTTTGTTTGTTTGTTTATTTATTTGTTATTTTTAAGATGCGTTAAGCAATCGTATGATCAGATTTGATGATCATAACTTGAAGAATTAAAACAAAAAAAAATATGTACGTCCTGGTATCTCTAATTAACACGTACTCAGTTGTTGTTAGTTAGTAAAAAAGCGCTGGAGACAGAAGCGGCGGCTAAAAAATGATGAATGAGAGGTGGGCGGTTATAATAGTTCGAACTGACGGAGATGCATGCGCTGTATGATGTCGCGGCAGTCGTTGAACACTCTTTTTATGTTCTCTGTGTCGACGGCACAGGTGAAATGTGGGTAGCAATAGTGTTTCCCGTCCCCTGATGCCGTGCTAATACGCTGCGAAGAAAACTATTATACAACCAGAAAACACGGGTGGGGGGCGGGGGGAGGAGGAGAAGGCGGGGCGTATGTTCTACTCGGGGGGTTTACTCACCAGGAACTCATCACGTATAAAGTACTTGGCTCTTACAACTTCGGCTGGCTCGCTCATGTCGGTAGCTGCATCTGACGGTGTCTGATACTTCGCAAACTCTGCGAAATAATCTTCCAGCTTGCTCTTCCCTAAAAAAAAGAAATCGCTAAAGTCAGATGATGTTTTTCATAACCTCAAACCGAACCCACTATCCTGAGATTCAATCAAATGTGGTGGTGGTGGTGGTGTTTCCATATTACACGAAAGGAATATAAAATAATTTTTGATCACCCTGTATGTATTCTTTTTTTATACCCACACTCAATGCATTTATAACTAATATTCAAATAATGTTGCGTTGCGTATTTACTAGAAACCAGTGGCGGATTTGGCACTTCAGAGGCGTAATTTAATTTTGAGGCCACCCTCTAAATATTTTCGGTATCACTACCCGTGTAATTTGGGTTGCCAAGTTCTAAGTTCCGTAAATGAGGGCATTGTCTTTGAAAAATCGGCACAGCTGCTTTATTAAAAAAAAAAAAATAGGAAAAAAAGTTACATTTGTAACGCAGTAACGTACTCACCAACCATTTAAATAAATTGAACGCTCACAAATGATTCGCAGTCAGTGTTACCAAGACGAATAAAAGATTTCGCTCGGCAAATATTCCAATTTGCAGCGATTTTTTTACAAAGAGCGCCGCCTAGTACCATTAAATAATGATTCGTTCTTCAAATTTAAAATAAATTGCACAAAAAATGCGAGCGGGGACGCGCCGAGAACAGTGGAATTACCACCAACGGTTGGTCTGTAAATTTGAGTGTGAATTGTCCGAATTTCGGCCCGCACCTTTGTGGATTTCTTTCACCGTCGTTATATTCGCCCCCGAGTGTTAAGCGGGTGTCGCATTCTGCGGATTTGGGCGGCGATATTTGATAATTCTTCAATACCTACGTTACGTAGGGTGAGTTTTTTTTTACGACCTCGTGGCCGCCAACGGTTGGTGGAGCCGGTCTGTAAATTTGAGTGTGAATTGTCCGAATTTCGGCCCGCACCTTTGTGGATTTCTTTCACCGTCGTTATATTCGCCCCCGAGTGTTAAGCGGGTGTCGCATTCTGCGGATTTGGGCGGCGATATTTGATAATTCTTCAATACCTACGTTACGTAGGGTGAGTTTTTTTTTACGACCTCGTGGCCGCCAACGGTTGGTGGAGCCGGTCTGTAAATTTGAGTGTGGATTGTCCGAATTTCGGCCCGCACCTTTGTGGATTTCTTTCACCGTCGTTATATTCGCCCCCGAGTGTCAAGCGGGTGTCGCATTCTGCGGATTTGGGCGGCGATATTTGATAATTCTTCAGTACCTACGTTACGTAGGGTGAGTTTTTTTTTACGACGTCGTGGCCGCCAACGGTTGGTGGAGCCGGTCTGTAAATTTGAGTGTGGATTGCCCGAATTTCGGCCCGCACCTTTGTGGATTTCTTTCACCGTCGTTATATTCGCCCCCGAGTGTCAAGCGGGTGTCGCATTCTGCGGATTTGGGCGGCGGTATTTGATAATTCTTCAGTACCTACGTTACGTAGGGTGAGTTTTTTTACGACCTCGTGGCCGCCAACGGTTGTTGGAGCCGGTCTGTAAATTTGAGTGTGGATTGTTCGAATTTCGGCCCGCAGCTTTGTGGATTTCTTTCACCGTCGTTATATTCGCCCCCGAGTGTCAAGCGGGTGTCGCATTCTGCGGATTTGGTCGGCGGTATTTGATAATTCTTCAGTACCTACGTTACGTAGGGTGAGTTTTTTTTACGACGTCGTGGCCGCCAACGGTTGGTGGAGCCGATCTGTAAATTTGAGTGTGGATTGTCCGAATTTCGGCCCGCACCTTCGTGGATTTCTCTCACCGTGGTTATATTCGCCCCCGAGTGTCAAGCGGGTGTCGCATTCTGCAGATTTAGGCGGCGATATTTGGTACTTTTTGAGTACCTACGTTACGTAGGGTGAGTTTTTTTTACGACCTCGTGGCCATTTTTTTGTTAATTGTTCTCTTTTTGTTCCTCGTTATTATAGTGCTACTCGCACGCAAGGGGGCCGCTAAACCGTTAGGTCGCTACACACATGAACTGACGAATTCCTTTGTGATTTCGGCAATGCTGGTACTCGTACGACGGTGGAACGCCGATTTCACAAAGGGATTTGCGGAGCCTAAGATGATCGCCATCGCCCAATCGTCCTCGAGAGGACCGAGGCTGAATCGTCGACGTCGTGGCAGAGGCAATTCTAAGCTCGATTTATTTTATTATATTTTTGATTCGCCTCCGTATCTCGTCATTACCTTTGAGGAGTGACGCCGTTGTTTTTCTTACCCTTATTCTCTCTTACCCTTATTCTCTCTTACCGGTTTGCATGTCGCAGCTCTAATCGTTTTGGTTGCGCAATTCTTTCATACATATTTTAACTAATGTTTAATCATTAATGATAACATGACTGTGTTCTACTTCATTTTCTTTTTTTTTTTTTTTTCTTTTTGAAACCTGAGATTTGAGGCCGTCTTGATTTAAAAAGCCTAAGAGCACGCGCCCGTGCGAAAACCCGCCACTGCTAGAAACACACCATACACAAAAGCACGTGCGAAAATAGAAACTTAATAAATTGAATCAGCGTTTAAATACGGCAACGAATAACAATTTAACAATCCTTTTTTTTATTGTTGTTTACTTATCAATTATAATTTAGAAGTAAAAACAGCAGGCTGAAAATTGCACGTGATTGTTTGTTACAAGGAGGCAAACAAACACCCAATCAAGAAGAAGAAGAGGAATTAAATTTATGATACTTTACCTGCTAAGATTTTTTCAGCGAGCAAGTCTTGTTTGTTGAGGAAAAGAATGACGGAGACGGTGCGCAGCCACCTATTATTCCAGATGGACTTGAACAGATCGAGGCTCTCCCGTAGCCGATTCTGGGTGGGATCTTCGCGCAAGACCATGTTGTAGGAGCTGCACGCCGTCACGAAGATGATGGCCGTCACGTCATTGAAGCACTGTATCCATTTACGTCTTTCATCTCTCTGTCCCCCCACGTCGAACATGCTGCAAAACGAAAAGGTCCGGCTCGGGGAGGAGATTCAAGAACGGGAGGAAGAAGAACTTACTGGAAGTTGACTTTGTCCACCTGGAAGCGCGTTTCGAAAATTCCGCTGGTAAGTACACGACAACGAAGGATATCTTGCTCGGTGGGTGTGTAATCGGTTTGCTTGATTATGTGCACCTGATCGAGGAAGTACTTGGCGCAATCTATCAGTTGGTATTCGTTACTTCGTTCATAAGTGGCCTGAAGACAAAATCAAGAATCAACAATGGACTGAAACAAGTTCTGGAAGTGTCGACAACCAAGAAGACCCAAACTCTGTTGTTCCAGTTGTATATTTAAGAAACTTAGGAAATCCGGGTTGGTGATATGGTACGTGAAGCTTGGAGCTTCTAAATTCGCCAGTGAAGTGAGCGGGGCCGGTGAAACGGCCCCGGTAAGTAAGATGCTCCATTTTATTGAATAGAATAAATGCTCGTAAAGGGTTATTTGTATTTGCATGGCCCTTATCGAATTGAAATGCCCCTGTTGTGGTCAGGGAAGCGAGAAAGAAAGAAACAACTCGGGAAATGAGAGACCTAACGGCGAGTGGATGTTAATTATAACTCCGTTCTCTGAAAGTATTGTTTGTCAACACAAAAAAAAAACTGTTTATTATTTTTTTTTAAACGTTTGCATGCTAAGAATAAGTCAGAAATTAATAAATTACATGAATTTGTTCCGTATAAGATGACCTCAGTTTGCTAGTGTGTAATGATAAAATAAATAAAGGCACTTAAAATCGAGACAATAATAAATTTCTCTTAGCAGTTTTACACATGACAAATTAATTAATCTTAGAGTTCTTGAACCGCATTAACAACGCATGTGTCTTAAATTAGAGGCGACTGAAATATTTAGAACATTGAGAAACAAAAACTCGAACGTACGGTTTAATAGAACTATTCTCAAGTATTCTTCGATTTCTTTTTAGGACGTAATTAATTTACTTTGTAATAATAATAATAATAATAATAATAAAATACAATACAATAATCTGCGATTTACAACAATTTTATTACTACATCTTCGCAAATATTTAAAAAAAGAATTGTGTAAATATGTGCGAAAATCATTTGTAGAGTTAATTTCCGGGAACCGAACTGATCCGAAAATATTAATAATTGTTGTATTTTTTTAAAGTATTCTCACCTCTAGAGTACTTTCATTCCACGAATTTATTAAATACTATCAAATCAACAACAAACAACGAACAAAATAAATATGTATAGCGTATATGGTGTGTATGTAAACAATTGTGACGCCAAAAATAGAACTTTTCCGGTGAACATTTCCACGCTTAAATTAGTTATTGTTAAGAGATATCAGGTTTTTTATTTAAGGTCGATGATGTAACAGAACGGGCCTAAGCTAGTTTTAATTGTGGCATAATCCACGATGACATAAATACATCTCTATTTATTGCATTTTATAGCTTTATTAATTACCGATCGGGTTTATCGTCGTCGACGGAGAGAGGAAACGGGCGGAATAAAAAAATTCAATATTTTATTTCGCGCGAAACGACCGCGTTTATTTGTGTAAATGAAAATTAATTCCGTCTTCCTTTTTTTTCCCCCTCCGGCCGGTTTATTGGCAGCAGGGGCTGACCTAAATAACAAATAAAATGCATTTTCAGACCTGAAATTTAATGTTACTTATCAAACTGGCAGTTAACCCGACAGTTCTGATTAAATAACTAATTCGTTCGTTCCATTTAATGTCCCAATAAAATTTTGGGGGCAAATAATAATCATAAAAAAAGTTAAAATACAGAAAATCAATTACTCAACGAATTCCTTGAGGTTTTCAACCATACAAACGACGGTGTTGATTGGGTTGCCTATACGAAGGCTTCTTGTTCTGTTAACAACTACTCGTTCGTTCCATTTAATGTTCTAATAAAATTTTGAGGTCAAGTATTGTTAATAATAAGAAGAAAAAAATATTACAATACAGAAAATCATTTTTGATTTGTACAAAAAGCAAGTATTTGTGCATTTCTTCATCAAGAAAAGGTGCCAAAATTAAAGAAAGCCAGCAAAAGTTTAATTATATTTCAGGAAACTTTTCTTAAAACTCGAAGAATAGGTGAAGCAGAAAGAAGATAATTCTGGACTCGAGGAGCCCCTGAAGAATTATCAAAAAAAAAAAAACTTACAAGAAGCAAAAAAGAAGAACGTAACTTTAGAAGAAGAAAAACTGCTGGGCTTTTCTGCAGAAGAATTCAAATAGAAATCGAGAAACAGCAACAAAATGTTATTTTAGAAGAAGAAAAAGAAGATGTCCGTCATCTAGGGTTCTCCCCACTCACTGGGAAAGCCTTAACAAAAAAAAAATCTTAGGGGTTTTCAATACAGGCAGCCACACAAACGACGGTGTCGATTGGGTTGCCTACACGAAGTCTTCCTGTTTTTTTTTTTTAATCTAATCTAATTTATTGTTTATTTAAACGGACAGGGAAGTTGTTAAAATTAATTGATTGTAATTTTCAAAGGTAATTTTGCATAATGCACGCGACGATTAAAAAATTAACAAATCACCAATTTCTGCACATCTATTATTTCTGTTCTGAAGTCAGGAAAATATTGTTTAAACTTCCAAAAATTAGAAGACTTGCGTAGAATCAGTCAGTAGTTTTTTTTTTTTTTTTTTGATGAAAAGCCAGTGGGTAAACATGGAAAAATCAGGGAATGTTTCATCGAAAATAAAGTGGCGACCCTGGCCGCCATTACTGCTGGGCTATTTTATAGAAGTATTGACATAGAAGTCGAGAAACAGCTGAATGGTACAAAGAAAAAGAGGTCATTTTTTTCTGAAGAAGAATTCAATCAGAACTCAAGGAACAGCTGAAGAGGAGAATCAAGAATTCTAAGGACAGGGATGGAAGCAAAACAAAGAAACATAAAATCCCTCGGCCAACCACACGAACACCTCCCCAAGACCCTCAGAATGCCATCATTTTTCGCACCTCATCCCCAAAATGCTTGGTTCCCCAAACGGAAGAACAGAACTCGACGACAGTTGAATTATCAAAAAAAAAATGCAATACCAGCAAAAAGAAGAAAAGGTCATTACTTCCTGGAGAAGATTTCAAAGAGACCTCGAGGAACAGCTGAAGAATTATCGAGAAACTGTACATAAAAGCAAAAAAAAAGAAGAAAAGGCCGTTATTTTCTGGAGGAGATTTCAAACAGACCTCGCGGAACAGCTGAAGAGTTACCAAGAAATTGTATATACAAGCAAAAAGAGGAAGAAGAAGAAGTCACCATCGTCTGGAGAAGATTTCGAAAAGATCCCGAGGAACAGCTGAAGAGCTATTAAGAAATTGTCTTACAAGCAAAAAGATGAGAAGACCATTATATTCTGGAGGAAATTTATTTCAAAGAGACCTCGAGGAACAGCTGAAGAGTATCAAATACAAGCAAAAAGAGGAAGAAGAAGAGGACACTATTTTCTGAAGGCGATTTCGAATAGACCTCGAGGAACAGCTGAAGAGTTATCGAGAAATAGTACATAAAAACAAAATGACGAAGAAAAGGCCATTATTTTCTGCAGGAAATTTCAAAGAGACCTGAAGAGTTATCAAGAAATTTACATACAAGCAAAAAGAAGAAGAAAATGCCACTATTTTCAGGGAGAAGATTTCAAAAGGACCTCGAGGAACAGCTGAAGAGTTTCCGAGAATTTGTACGTAAAAGCAAAAAGAAGAAGAAGAAGAAATGGCCATTATTTTCTGGAGGAGTTTTCAAAGAGACCTCGAGGAATAGCTGAGGAGTTGTCAAGAAATTGTACCTACAAGCAAAAAGAAGAAAAAGAAGAGGTGATTATTTTCTGGAGAAGATTTCGTATAGACCCCGAGGAAGAGCTGAAGAGTTACGATGATGCAAGCAAGAAGAATGATACTTCATAGAAGATGTCATTGTTGAAAATGTATAGCAAATTAAAAAAAAGACAATAAATTATTTTTAATGCGCAGCATTGCATGTATAAAATTAGAATCCGTTTGACATTCGGGCCGTTGAAATTAAAAGATAACTCTAAAAATAAACCCGATGACTAACAAGCAAGTTAACAACACTCTTTAAATTATTATTTTAATTATGTGAATCAAGCGTGCAAAAATAACGGCAATTGTTTATATATCTGCCGGCATGGGCAGTCAAAGCAGCGGCGGCGATGAAACAAACAAGTTGTTGGGTTGGTCCATCCCACGAGGTTTCAATTCATTCTCGAATGACGACGGCGACGGCGGCGGCGGCGACGCGACGGACGTCCTTTCCATCCACACATTCTCGGGAAAATTAAATTCTAATTTAGAGAAGACATGCACATCAAAAAACTAGAACGGTAACAGACCGCGCCTTGAAATTTATTACTGTGTACTGGACTAATCATTTAAAAATATTCCCCCTGGAATTCACAACAAGGCCAATCAAGGTTTTTATATGTACACCTCAAGAACATACAGAATTGGCAAAAGCTTAAATGAACATGCTGAATAATGCGTGCGACAGAGAACGGACGTACTAGAAATATACAGAAGAACGAAATATGACTAGTTACGCTCAAATGTGTTGGAGATTGGTCGATGGGGCAAAGCGGCGCGAACGCTTACGGTACGAATCGAAGAAGCGCCTGTTATATGTTTAGAAGCTGTATTTACCTCCGTGAACGTATTAAAAGTATAAGTTGTCAGTTTTTTTTTCGTTTTAAGAAGTATACCTGAACGCCTTTATCTTTCCACAGTGCTTCAGTGTGTTCGTAAAACTCGGGAGGATAATCGAAGTCTGTACCAGAAGCACAATCCTGAATCCAGTCCACTCTTGCTTGGTTTTCAGGACGTTCCAGCTGGACGGGAGGTGTTAAAGTCGACATTGCTCCCGTAATTGTCTGAAACAAGAAGAAAACGTTTAGTGTTTGACCAAGTCCAACCTGTACATACCACAAAAAAAAAATTAAATGGATCTGCATGCTTGTTTTCTTTGCCCCCTGGAAAAAAAGCGAACGTCCTACTTCCATTCTACTTAGTCCTATAGTATACAAACAAGGTACTTTATGCTCAAGTCAATAAAGCCAAAAATTTGGCTTTCTTCATTTGCGCTGTAGATTTCCTCAATTAAAAAATGGGGGTTCAGACGCAGACATATCCCTTCAACGATACTAAACTCGAATCTATTGCAATTCACTGATTTGAAAAGGAAAATCATGTTTTATTTATAAATTTAAATTTCCATTACTGAGTGTTTCTCAGAAACAATCAGGGCAATTATTTCCTCGACGCCTAACGACGAAAAACGTCCAGTGCATTCATTTCCTACGTGTAATTTATCGCAATTAAAAAGCTCATTGAAGCCTTGCCAAAACATCGTAGAATTCACTTACGGACGGTAATATTTAAAATAAATGCCAACGCGTCATGACAAGCAAGCAGGCAATGTTTTAATGCTAACATTACTTTCCAACCGTCTGCTGTCGAAGATATATTTATTAATGACGGCTAATTTGTATTTGTACGGCCTGAATATGGATGGCGCGATGGTGCCAAAACTGGCTGGCCACCTAGCTTCCTGTCCTTTACAATAATATCTCCATTCATTACTTCATACTTACTAATAACCACCACCCTGTAGATTCTTATTTTTACACGATTTTCATAATGCAAGTTACAAGGTAATATTAAGGTCTTAAATATTGTAAATGTGGCAATGGCAAAACGTGATGAATACATTTTTTTTTAACGCAAAATATACAGGGCGAACAGAAGACGAATCTAATCTAATAAAATCCACATGGTGTGCTTAATTAAATCCTCCTCAAGCCTTGATTGTGATTAACTTCTTGCCAATAAAGGCAGATTTAGAAGATTTTTTTTTAACTTGGTATCCCCCCAGCTTCTGTGTTGCAATCAACATTAACATATTTCTTTCTAATGCAGGTAGTCTACAGGTGTTAGTCAATTCCATTCGGTATTTCCCTTCTCTTGAATTATTAAAACGTAACAATATACTTCATCATGTAATACCGGCGTCGAAATTATATCTTCTCTCGGTTTGAGTAGGTACACTTATTTCATCGTTAACGCATTATTTATTAGGACATAAAAATAAATCTGAAGGGAATTACTATAATTGACAATATTTATCTACTCGTTTCCGCTTGTTTAATTTCACTTCTAATTTCTTCAAAAAATACGTTATTTTATAAAAATAGAGACACTTTTTTTCCGTTATAGTTTTATTCTGTTGCAAATCTTGCTATTCTTTAATTTTTTGATCAGAACCATTCACAAATTCTCTTTCCTTAATGTTTTGCTGTGGTTTCGCCTTCATTTCCGATTTCATTCCTTGCATTCTATTACTTTTCTTGTTGTTGTTTTTGATTTCTTCTGATTTCACTTGATCGAAGACTTTACCACCACCCTGTACGGTACTTGTACAGAATTAATTTTGGGCGATGGACTAAAAAGATTGCCTCAAAATTGTCGTAGATCATAGAAATAGTCTAATTGGCGTAGAAATTAGAAAAGAGAAACTGGCAGAAGAAAATCACGTTTGGTGAACTCATCGCTAAACTATTTCGGAAGTCGATTTAAATTGTGACGCCTTAAAATTAGAATATAGGCAACCCATTCTACGTCCGTGCATTCAGTACGTCACTTAATTAAATCATCCGGCTAGGAAGAGCCTTCAAGATTATTTATTGGGTGATCTGATTGATGGATTGTCTTTTCCAGAAACGACCAATCTGTATGGATCGAACAGAATCTTTGCCAGTTAAGCTCCAAAAAGGCGATGATGCGATTAAAAATTAAAACAAGATCGACACTACTAAGTTGAAGACTTCTTAAAGAATGCTCTATGAAATAGAAATTGTCTGATAATAATCAGTAGGCAAAGAAATTAGAAATGAAAAACCGACACAAGAAAATCGCCTTTGCAGAACTCAGCTTAACCATTTCTTTTTTTTTATTGGAGATTTAAATTGTTACGCCTTTCTCAAAATTAGAATATAGGCAACCCATTCTACGTCTGTGCATTCAGCACAATATTTAATGAAACCATCCAGGCAGGCAAAACCCTCGAGATTATTTAACGCGTCAATCATTTACGATTTGATTGGTGGATCGTCTGTTCCAAAACCTTCAGGCATCAAGATTTAAAACGACTGCAAGAATCAAGCAGAATCTTTGGTAGTTAGGTTCAAAAAAGGCGATCCTGCGGTTAACAGTTAAAATGAGATCGATACCGCCAAGTTGAAGACGACTTCTTAAAGAATTTTGTAAACGAGGAAAAGTTTCGAGCCAAAAACGACTTAAATCTCCGACATTAAAGAAGAAGAACAAATCTTGATCTTCAAGCCAAAAAGGAAACAACTTGAATTCGACTTAAAAACTGGCTATGGAGCTAAACGGCTTCGAGAATATCTGATCTTCAACCCAAACAAAAAACTTTAATTCAATATAAAAACTGGATGTGGAACTAAACATTACTGCCACGGCTTCGAAGATAATTTGATAATTTGGTATCTGGGCCCAGGGCTTAACATACAAACAACGAACGTTATTATGAAGCTGATCATACAATTAAAGGCGAGAGCCTACTAATCATCTCATAAATCCTATGTGCTGCCTTTTTACTTTTATTTTTACCAGCATTTAACAGAGTCCTCCACTTTGCCTTCATTGATCAGAAGCTCTCCTTGTTGCTGGCCAGTTTTATTAAGTCTGAATTTATAATTACCAGGCCCGAGATATAGTTGGACAAATTCCCTCCAATCTATAGAGCGGACAATGCTAAGGATCGGGTAGAGCCACTTTAGATTGTTTTCCTTAGTCCTAGGCAAGTGTTTCTGTTTTACTCGAGACTTATCTTTACTGGCTATTTTATGGTATGCTCTTCGCCTTTTTGGATTCATTCATTTTGGAGGGACTCTTTAGAACACTTTCAGAACAATAGCTGGTCATCTCTCTTTTTAAATAATCAAACTCCAAATTGTAACGAACATGGAACATGGGTGTAGTAACCTCTGTTTGTTTTCTATTATTTGTGTTACTTTTTCCGTGTTTCTTCTATTTGTTTAGCAATATCGCATTTCTTCCAATCGGGACATTATCAGAATGTCTTCTGAATCTCATTTAATCAAGTTTTATTTCTTTCTCTTAAGGTATTTCGTATTAAATCGAGATTTTTCCTTTGGACTTCCCAGTTGAAGACGTGTTCATTTTTTATTACCGACGTTCTCTTGTTTATGAAGCATCTTCAGAGCTGTAATGATTTTGGCTGAAACATAAATGTTAGGGTTATTCTTTTTTAATGTTGTCTGCCTCAATATTGTTACGAAATGTCAAGGTAGATCCAATTAAGGTGTCGCCATTTGATTGATTATACTACTTTCTTGAATACAGTGTGTTTTTAGTAAGTGGTAAGTTTTGAATTAGGATAATTCTGACTGAATATGACGGGTAGGGTACATAATGTTTCGAAATTCGATTTTACAATCATCGCCAGAATTCCGCCTTCGCCCCGATATTTGCGTACATTTCAGCAGGCAAACGCACATTATAAATTCGGTTTGTGTTTGTTTACGCGTTTGATTTTACACCGGTCGGCTAATATTTATTTATGCTCGGGCCCACCCGATCGCGATCTGGATCCGCGCCTGCTTTAAGTGAATCGATAAATATTTTTAGCAACCCGATCGCTGCCGTTTTAAATGTTTGATGATGATGATTGTTATTCTTTTACGTGATGGCAAATTATTTCAGCGGGCACGTAAATATTAACTGGGGAACAATGTAATAATTAACGTCTTTTTTTTTCTTTCTTTTTTCCTCCTTCCAAATGCCACCAGCGACCGGTATTTATTTTTCTGGTGACAAATGGATCTTCCTTTTCATTTCATGCTCCCGTCTGTAAATATTGACTTTTGCTAATGCTAGAGAGAAAAAAAAATGGAATTTAAAACCGGAACGTTGTTGCAACAACCTTCACGGTTGGCATCTTGTATACACACATGCTTCACATAAACTAATTGCAAGTCATTAATAAATAGTTAAAAATTAAATCTCTACGAAATGTCATCCATCGTAAAGGTATATAAAACATGAGATTGTAATGTAATGAATAATCAAATTCAAATAAAATGTACAGGGTGATTTTAAAATAGTAAAAACATGCAAGGGGCGATTATATGTATGTACACTCGATGTATATCTAAAAAAAAAAATGCTGCCGATACCACAATACCACTCAAGGTTGTATACTTATTACAAGCAATTTTTTAATAATAATAAAAATCATGAGATAGAATCATGAAACAACCTTTACTTCTCACGACACTTTAGACACGAGGAAACATTACGCCGCCGACGTAATCTCATTCACAAAAAGGAACGATTATAATGATCTAATTAACGTGAGTATAGCGTAAGAATTACGTGTATGTACATCAAGTGGTTCGCCATTACCTAATGGAAATTAGCCTGCAGGTTTAATTGGAATGAAGTGCGCTATCAGGTTGCGTTATCCGACACAATGTAACATTAAGAGACAAAAGGAAAACGGCGATAGTTTTATTTGTCCAAAGAGAAACAACTGCAACGAGAGAAAACTTGATTTGCGAGGGTTTTCTTTCTCTTTTTAGTTTGTAGTAACCGCAAAAACATGTATTACCCATGCAGAAACTATTCAGAAAGTAACATTTTCAAAACAAATACATCTACAATAACATAAACAAACAAGTATTATGTTGAAGTATAAATCTACAGTTATTATAAGTCAGTGTGACCAACTGCATTCGTATTTCAATTATAAATTAATTTGATCTCACGGTACCTATAATAATAGTAGTTACACATTTTATTTCTATTTCCTATACAATTTTCTTTTTAACATAAATAACAAATTTAAAAGTAACTTTAAAAAATACAATAATAATAATAATAATAATAATAATAATAATAATAAAATGCAAATTAGTAACGTTATCAATAAAGATGCCTAAGTGTGAACATGATTAATAAGAAATTATCTCGGTTGATAACCGCAATGAATTGCTTCTGTTATCATCTGCACATCACGGTGAACTTGAGAGATTATTAAGAACGTTACTTAACGTCAAAATAAAAAAATGAACTTCCTTCGAAAGTTTCGAAAAGTGAGAATCATTAGAGCGACAGTACCTTGATCGTAAATATGGATACTGCCACTGTACTGTTAATTGAAATAAGTTTAGCAGGACTGTTTCACAGGAAATCTCGCGTTAATTTATTTTTGTGAACAAAAGAAAACGTTCGCGAGATATAAAAATAATAAATTACGAAAATAGGGGGACGTTTAAACTATGCAGACGTAGAGGTTCAGCTCATAGTTAATATATGGGAAGTTGTCTCAAGGAATGTCAGATGGATTCGATGTAAATTCAAGCGCATGAGACAACTTTCTATATGCTAACTTTGGGTTCAACTGGCCAGAAGATAAGCGCCTACAAGACACATAAATTTCCCAAGAAGTTAAGACTGGGCCTTAGTTTTAGAGCTTGAAGCACTCTGTAAGTTCTATTTTGTATCTACATAGATAAAGTAGTTTTGAATATTTGAGTTAAAAAGGCTTAGAATGGCTTCAGCAAGCAAACGTAGAGAAAAAGTTGAAATAAAAGTTATGTAAATGAAAGATATTAAGAATGTTCTGTGAAGACTGGGCTTTGTTTGCTTTGGCATTCTTAACATTTTGTCACTAATTAATTACAGTGATAATGTATATGTGCGGAATGTGAATTGTATACGGGCTGTCTCTAAATTCAGTGGACATGGCTTAACCACAGATTCCTGGACTCAAAATAAGACGATTTAACCAAACTTGCCTGTCTTAATTAAATACTAAACTGTAAAAAATATCAAAAGTTACAAAGACACGAAAAAGTTTCCTAATTGAAATTATCTTCCTAACTTCAAAAAAGTTACCGTAAGATATGTGTTGTGGCAACCCTGTTTCTCACACTAGCGGTTAACTGCGAGTAACTAGAACCACCTGTAAATATAACTTACCTTCTTGCGGAACCTCGTACAACAAATTTCATGCAAAACGGTTCAACCGTTCCTTTGTTATAAGAAAAATTAACTTTCTCTTCGAGAGCTTTAAAGAAGAACACCGGCCCAACGAGACCATTATGGTTATAGATAAGTTTGGTTAATTGGTTATTTTGAGCCCGGGAATCTGTGGTTAAGCCATGTCCACGGAATTTAAAGACAGCCTGTATATCTGCTTTTTCTTGAGATTTATAGCGTTTTCTAATGGCTGCACTGGTGGACAAACAGTGTATATCCATCTCTTATTATTACATGAGGTTAAAATGAGATGAAAATACACTTGTCCTAGTTGCAGCCATTGGAAAAGCTATTAGCAGTGATACCAACTTAGCCCTTTTGGGGCTAAATTTAGCTCTTTTCTGAAAGATTCAGCCCTGTAAATTTTCAAATAGAGAAAGCCATTAGCAGTGATGTCAACTTAGCCCTTTTGGGGCTAGATTTAGCTCTTTTCTGAAAGATTCAGCCCTCTACATTTTCAAATAGCCCTCGAGGGCTATTTTAGCTCCAAAATTAATTTTAGTTCAATTAATATTGGTTTTATTTTATTTATCGTAAAATTTAAAAGTTGTTAAAAATATATTTTCTCTTATTTATTTTTTTACAAGAATTTATTTTCAGTTTTTTATATGACGTGTATTTATATTTCGTCGGATTTGTATTCTATTTACAGTATTTTAATTAATTTTTAAATAAACTATTGTCTAGTTGAGATTCGCAATAACATTTTTATTTATTTTATTTTATTTATTACCTAAGTGCTTATTATTAACGTAATGCAAATATTTTTAGCCCTAAACCACTCAAAACTAGTCCTATTTTGGCTTCCGCCTGGCTCTTCTCTAAATGTAGAGTTGGCATGACTGGCTATCAGTGTCTTTTATTCCAGTGCATTGGCAACACTGGCTATCAGAGAATTTGGTCACCCTATGCGAAATTATTTTGGTTTTGGTAATTGAGGGGCACGAGGCACTTTGTAAGTTTAATTTTGCATCGAGATAAAATGGTTTTCAGTATTATTTGGGTGAGAAAGACTTCGTATAGCTTCAGCAAACGAATGAAGAGAAGAAGTTGAAATAAGGTTATGTAAATCAAAAGTAACAGCGTTTTCCAAAGGCTGCACCGGTGTGCACTCAGGACATCACCATCTCGTTTTATTACATAATGTTAAACTGAGATGAAAATACACTTGGTGGCTACTTTCCATTTCAAGTTGTGATGTCTCAGGTGTCTTAAATCCCGGAGCAGCTCAAAGTTACTTGTTCAGTGGAAAGTTTCCTGTGAGAAGGGATACGCAGCTTGAAGTCCCGGAGCAGGTCCTTTGTGTAAAAGGAAAGCGCTTAGTGCGGCTCTAAGAATGTTCTGTGAGGACTAAGGACTGAGCTTTGTTTGCTTTAGCATTCTTAACATTTTGTCACTAATTAATTACAGTGATAATGTATATGTGTGGAATGTGAATGTGAATTGGGACTTACGATTATGGCATCTCGAATATTTTTCTTGATATCTTCGATCTTTTGGTGTTTCTCTCGATCACTGAATCCATTGACGTGAAGTATGCGCATTTGCTTGACGATGGTGGACTTCCCTGATTCACCGGCGCCCAGCAAGAGAAGACGATGAGTGGCTCGATAGACCTGCTTGTCCTTTTGCAGCTGTCGATTGATCTGGTTGCTGATGCGTTTTTGAGCGCGGCTGTCGTCGGCGCCTCCGGCAGCCTGCTGAGAGTCCCTGTTGCCGAAGCAGCCCATGGCAGCCAGAGAGGACCACCAACACCCGGCGCCCTTCTCGGCGGCGCCAGGGCCGCACTCTGGGCCCGTCGCCACCGTGGCTGTCGTCGTGTCCGTCGCACTCACCCTCGGAACATCCAGCCTTCCCGCCGAACACGATCACTGTCGAAATCTCATCTCTCGCGCACTCACAGCAGTTTGCAGCACTCTCTCATGGTTCTGTTGACATATGTCAGGAAGGTTAGGTATACGCCCGTCTCCGAATGATGCGAAATCAAAACACCACGACACGCACAGTAAACGAATAAAACGGGGCGAACAATGCAAGCTAGCTCATCCAAAATTTAAAATACCTTACAAAAATGGCTCCGCCGCGGCATACTATGTTTAGAGAGATTCAGATATACATATACATACGCACACACACATACACGCCAGTTATTTATACTTTACGGACATCAAAAATAGCCTAGACTAGTGAGGCAGATATGCATTAGTCGTATATAACACAAAAGTCTATTTAAAAATAGAAGCTGGGCGATTTTTTTTATACAGTTTTATCACCACGATCCTCTGTCGGTGCTCCCAAAAACTACTTGATACACCCTGACAGTAAATCGACTATGCCCGCAACTTCCGCACACACAACGCGACCGCCGGATCGCCCCCGGAGAGAATCTGCTGGCCACTCGGGGCACCGGTCAATATCCGCCGAGAACGTCAACACTTGCCACTGGAGCCCCCACGGAAGATCCCACGAACAGCGGCGGACAGGTGAATCGAAACATGTCCGACGAACTGATTGCGGTCGGCCTTGTTCGCACTGCGAGGCGCCACCGGCCAAATAAATTTACGGTCTTGCGCAAAAATTTCGGCTCAAACACACCCGGGTGTGATTTGAAATCACTGATAAAAATACCCGCCGGAGACGGCCGCTCGCACATTACGAGGCCGACGCTAAATACGTTTTTTTAACGAAAAATCCAAAACTGACACTTCTCAATTTATTCTTTTGTTTTCCCATCATCCCAGCAAACAATCGAACGCGAGCGCGAACGTAAATGTAAGGGAGGTCTTCCTATATGCGCTACACCGAAAACGTCATTCAGTTGTTAAGTAAATGCCAACATATTTTACATTAGCAAAAAAATATTCGCCACACAAAAAGAAATAAATAAAATCAAACCCATACCGATAGCGTTTTCCGCTGGCTGCACCGGTGTACACCATCTCGTTTTATTACATAAAGCTGAACCGAGATGGAAATACACTCAGTGCAGCCAGTGGAAAATGCTATGAATTTGAAATGTCTCTTAAAAAAAAGACATCAAGAGCTAGGTTTAATTTAAAAAAATGCGTCATTTAAAAGTGATGTAAAGTGCTCGGTGAATAATTCCGTTGTTTTTCACGTGACTACTGTGCATTATTTAAATATAGATGGCGGCAGATAAAGTAAACAACTTAAGCTACTTGTACTTAAGTGCCTTCGAGTAGTTACATTCGGTGTAAGTGAGTGCCCCAGATAAGAAGATAAAATCTGCTTTATTCGAATTTTTTCCTAAATTCTCAAAATTATTAAACTTAAAGTTAACTGTTTACTTATTTACTTTACAATACTACAATACAGTACGTGAAATGAAACTGTGGTGGTGGAAAGCAAAAAAAATAGACAATAGTAGACAATTACAGTTTCCTGTAATTTTTGTTTCTCCAAAATGATACTTTCACAGATTTTACAAAAGCTTTAAGCTTATAACTTTCGACATTTTCGGGCCTAAAAGACGATTTCCTCCGTTGTCAAGAAGAAAATGTAAACGTATGACCTTGGAAATGATAAAATAAGTGAAGAATCGTGAGTGAAAACATGCGACGCTTTCACGCTTCAGATGCACTCGACACACTTCAATTTTCGAACGCACCCTCGCGTCACCTGTGAAGTCGTCTTTAAACTTAAACAGTAGGTACCATTTTGGAGAAATAAAAATTACAGGGAACTGTAATTATTTTATTGATTTAAACAGTTTTCCTGCGTTCGTTTCCTACCAGATCAGTTAATCCCCACCGTAATTTAAGGTGATCGAAGTCACTGCTTATTTAAAGAATCATTTAGATCACATAATTGTTTTGAGGTTAGAGATTTAGTCAATGTCAAAATATAGAAATCTAAATTAATTTAAAAACCTTGGTTTTTCAAAGACAGCGTCCCGATTTACGCGGCTTAGAAGTTGGTAACCCTACCCGAAACATCTCAAACCTGATAAACGGCGTTTTCGATTGGTCACTCTGAGAGTATCTCCGTCCTCTGTTTTTAGATGAGGTTAAAACAAGATGGAAATACTCTCGAGAGCGCACCCGAGCAATCAGTCGAAAACGCAATATGGCTAAGACGCGAATCTTGAAATGTACCTCGGCGACGACATTGGAATCTTGAAACGCACCTCAGCTGCACCATACTAATAAAAAAAAGTAATTTTTCCCCAGCAGCTGTCAAATACACGGCGAAACGTTCAATCAATCATTTAGTTTTAGTTTCGTTTCTTTTTTTTCAATTTTATTCCAATTTTACGGCCTATTTTGTGGTGTATCTATCTAACAAAGCCAGCGTGCTTTCATTAGAAAATGACAGCTGTCAATTGTACAATAAGGAGGAGACGAAAGAAATATTTAAGTAATTGTGGCGGACATTCTGTAACGTATTAACAGACTGTTAAAAGTTTAGAGGTGCTTTAAAATTAAAATACAGTTTTGTATTGGTTATTACCAATTACAACGGAAACAAAATTTACAAGCATTTTAAATTTAATGCTTTCGGCATAGAATAGACTCCTGTGCAGGTCTGAGGAGTAATTTAAATTCTAAAAAACTTTCAAATGTCATTGGGTTGACATTTTCACGCCGTCCTTCAATTGTTTCAGTCAATTTTAAACTCTTGTGAGCAAATTTATTACTAAAACTGGCGCCTTTGGAGAATTTGCAAACTTTCAAAGCATCCAAGCAAATCGAAATAAATTCTGATTTAGGTTTACAGTAGTATCATTCTATCTACAACAAGGCGACAACTGTCACTTTTAGTTTAAAAACTAACTATAGTAAGTGAAAAATGGAAGATTTAAGGATTTCCCCAAGTACCATCAATACCCCATACAATCTAAGCTGAATTTTTGTTTATTGCTAGCACAGGAAAAGTAAAAATGATTTATTTTACTCCTATTTCATCATTTATAAGTTTGAACTCAATTTGAAGGTAACTGTGGTAGTCAATTCCTGTTTTGTTCTCACTGTATATTTTGAAGTTCACGAATTCTCCGTTGGAGCGCTCATGGTCTTGTACGCTAAACACAGTCCGGTCACAAAGTAACTGTCCCTACCAAATTTAACGCAGTGTAATTTGACGAGCAGATTTTCCTCGCCAGTCTGGCAAAATGAAACAAACGTAATGCGGAATAATATATTTGTAAGAATCGAAAAAACATAGCTATGCTCTATATATAGAAACAATGAGAATTTTTTAAGTACAAGACTAGACAGTATTTTTGACGCATGGCATCAGAACTAACAGCAGTCCATTATATTATGTTTCACTACAAGCTATATAAACGTATTTACACAATACATCATCTCCATTATTATTATTATTATTAATATTTTTATTACTATTGTACGAGACTTTATTAAATATCGCTTATTTTGAGTATGTGTAATTTGAACGACTCACATTTATGAAGCATACACGGCACGGTCACTAAAAAAAAAAAAAAAAAAACAATTACAATGCGATGAACTATGAACTGAATGATGAATATTATTGGTTTCTTTTTAAAACGAAATTAATTAGGTGACCGTGTTGTGTAAAATCCCAATACATCTCACACCAAATTGCGTACATGTATCCTATATACGATTATCACTTAAATAATAACCCACAAAGAGAGTGTTCAAATATGAAAACAAAAAAAAAAAACAGATCTGTAATCACGTGTAATTAAACAGATTATTAAAAAAAACTAAATAAGCTGCAAGAAATTAAAAAAAAGAAAACAAAGAAAATCGTTTGATACTCGAGTTTTCACGGTCAACACAAAAAAAAATAAATTCTTCATCCCTTTCACAAACGAATACATAAAAGTTTCTGATATGTTGAGAGGCGGCCAATAAATTGAAAGTTCGAGTATCAATCACATCCCGCACGCTTGAATCATCACATCAATTAATTACATATATTTCGGTTTTTAAATAAATTCACGACAATTTCTTTTTTTGCAATTGCGGCAAACAAAGCATTATTCGAATTAACACTGGAAAATATAATAATATATTATTTATATTACGCATGTATAAATAAACAAAGATATATAAATCTATAAATGTTTCATAAAAAAATATTGTAACAGTTCATACGGGACATCAAAATATGTCAACAAGGCATTTCTTAGCTACGCCGCGTAGGTAACCATTCTGAACATTATTTTATTTCTTTGTCTTATTTAGGTACCCCATTATTTTTTATATATTAAAAAAAAAAATCGAGTGTAATTTAAAACTCGGCATTTTAAATGAACCAATCGATCAGTCTTTCGGATTAGAAATAAACGATCTTCAAAATGGTTTCGTTTTCTTCGCCCGTCGATTACGTGTTAAACTTATTCTACGCACATATTATACGATAAGGGAACGTACTTAACGTTTACACAAACAATTTGGTGTATCCTTCTTATAAATTATTGTCAAACTATTGTAAGGATTTATTACAACATCTGAGAAACTAATAACGACTCGTTTCAGTGTGCAGTTGCAAGATATGTTCCTTCAGTTAAATTCTTAGAAAATACAAGGAATCATGGTATGGAATGATTAATAAAAAAATAAAAAATAGAGTATGTTTTCATAAAATGCATGCAAATACTTTCAGAACAGTAAGTGACACATTCCAGTTGTTTATTTTAATTGCATGTATCACCGGGCATAATATTATTTGTGCAAATAATTCCTGTCATGTATTATTAATTGTTTACAAGAAAAAAAAAAAAAACGAAAACAAATTAACAAGTAAAAATGTGACTAACTGACGATACTTCGCGTTAACCAAAACGAATTTTCTAATGCGGTAAAGATTAAACGTTAAATAAAACTAATAATAAATGACAGGTTCGATTGAATACTGTTAATACAAGTTTAATTATTGTTTAGGTTTTTGAATTTTCATTAAACACAACAACAACGGTTTTGAGTATCACGCGCATTATTAACAACGCTTTGGAAAATCGAGATAACGAGAGAACATGGACGATCCAGCAGGGTTGCCACCAGTTTCTTTTGAAAAATGTTATGGCCGAACGTATTACAAAAATACGCCCCCCCCCCCAACCCAAACTACGAAGTGTAAAAAAATATTACCCCCAAATTAACTGAGAGTTAAGTTTTTTTGTAATAATAAAACGACATAAAATAATTTATCCATCTTGACATTTTCGCATTAGAATTATTGTGGTTAGAAAAAACAAAAACCAATCGTACAAATGTAATAATTAATTTGACAGTTGTCAAGGTGAACTACTTTTTTTTGCTAAAGTTGAGAATTGAAAGGAACAAAATAAAATTCTGAACAAAGATATAAATAAATTAAAAAAAAAACCAAATAAGACTTGCAAAAAATCAGAAACAAAAGAGAAATGAAATGAAACAGCGACAAAATCCGAGGCGTGAAAAACGAAAAACAAAAGAAGATCGATAAGCTGAACGAAGAAGCAACGGCAGTTAAAAAAAAAGTTCGTAGAAAATAAAAGCAAACCGTGGAAAAGTCAAAAAAAAACGAACGTCGAAATACAGTACATAAAAAAAATAAAAGAATAGATCACAACTGTGATGGACGCAAAACAAATGAAGAACGATGAACTACGTTGAAAATAAAGGCGCGAACTTTAAAAACAAAGTAAACAATCGATAAAAACAAAACAAAGACGGAGGTGAACGATGAAATACGATACCGAAAACGAAAAAAAGATCACGACTGACAACGACGGACACCAAACAAATGAGAAACGGCGAACTGAAAGAAAGCGGCGATGAAAAGCCCGAAATCGATTCGATATGAAGAAACAAAAGAGAAATATGGTGCAAAACAAAAGGCGACTGTAAAAATGCGTCAGTTAAAAATCAATTTGATGAAAAACAGACGAAAGAAAAATAGGGGAACATAAAGTGAATTTAGAAAAAAAAAAAGAAAAGTAAACGCAGAAGTGAAACGAAAATCGACGAAAGTTTCTTTTTCTTTGCAAATAAAAACGAACGCACGGGAAATAAAAGAGAACTGTAAAAACGAACGAGTCAAAAAAATTCGACGTTCAATTCGATTAAAAAGGGAAGAAAAAAACAAAAGAAGAATGTACAGGCAAAAAGAAAAACATAAAAACGGCGATTCTTCGGCTGAAAACTTGCAAGTCAAGAAACTTGGAAGCAAAAAGAAGATCGTAGGAAACAAAAGAGTACTGTAAAAAAGTAGTGAAAAACACAAAAGAAATAAATACAGAGTACAAAAGCAAAAAGAACAGGAAAAAACAAAAGAAGATCGACTGCTTAGATGAATCAAAAACAAATGAATTTCCAAACGAAAAAAAAACTAGTAGAAAACAAAAGGCAACTGTAAAAATTTATTCAAAAACAAAAAAGAAATTCATAGTGCAAGAGCATAAAGAACAGAAAAGAAAACAAAAGGAGATCGACTGCTTAGATGAACCAAAAACAAATGAATCTCCAAACGAAACAAAAAACCCTACTAGAAAACAAAAGACAGCTGTAAAAAAAGCGTCAATCAAGAAAACGTGAAAAATCAAATCAATTAGATAAAAACAAACAAAAGAAAAAAATAAAGTACAAAATGAATTAAAAAGAAAAACAAAAGAACCACGATGGACAAAAAATGAGGACGAGTCAAGAACAAAAGAAAAATACATAGAGTAAAAGCAACAGAAAAAAAAAACAAAAGAAGATCGATGTGTAAATGAATGAACAAAAAACAAATTAATCTTCACACAAAAAAAAAAAACTAGTAGAAAACAAATGACGTCAACCAACAAAATGATTGAATTAGGTAAAAATAAACAAAACAGAAATGCAAACTATAAAATTAAAAAAAAAAAAACAAGTGCCACGATGTTAAAGTGAACAAAAAATGAAAATCCACGAAAGTTTTTACAAATAAATACAAACTCCTAGGAAACAAAAGAGAACTGTAAAAAAATCAATAAAATGCGGAAAGCCAGACTGATTAAAAAAAAAGTTAATGCGAAAAACAAAAGAAAAAATAAGACGAAAAAATAGACAAAAAAAAAATTAATGAAGAAACTACGATTCTCCAGCCGAAAACTTTTGCAAGTAAAGAAACTTGCAAGAAACAAAAGGACAAAACAAAACAAAGCAACCGTGAATAAAACGCAAAATATGAATTCCTGAAAATAAAAAAAGGAAAACGAAAGAGGAAGGAAAAAAAATATGAAATGAACAAGAAGCAAAAGAAAACGATACTCGAATATTAAAATGGAATGTGAAATTTTGTTAAAAAGAAGGCGATAACAAAAGTAGCCCCAAATCAGGCGCCGGGCGCCAAATAAGATTTTTAAACGCCGGATGTGGCCCAAACGGCCGGAATTTCGCCCAACCTGGCACAACCCCGCAGTCCAGACGCATGCGTGACGATGATTGATAAGTAATTCGTGAAAATATCACATATTTACAACGTTTCGTGAACCAGATCTAAATCTCTTTAAAGAACTACAAGATTCCAATTTAACTTATCGTACACGAGCATCGTTTGACATTCACCAAATCGACAACATCGGTAATTTTAATTGATAACAAAACAAACAAAGTAAACTTGGAAAAAATATCATGTATCAGCGACATTTTCATTTCTATTACAACAATTAACAGAGTAATTAGATGAGCAGGCATAAACATTAACAATTATAATTATCACGCTTTTCTTTTTCTTTTTGTTTTTTTAATCGTCCTTATGTGTATTCGATTGCCGAGTTTTATTTTTTAATTTTTTTAATAATACGCAATGAAAATGTTACTGTTACGATTAACAACAACAATGAGATTTTAATAATACAATTAATTGTGTAAAGGTACATCTTAATAACAATGAGAGAGAAAAAAAAAATTATGCCACACCGTTTTATCATTTCATATCACAATAGGTCAGAAAAAAAGTTGTACTACTAAGTAAAACGTGTGTAACCAAAAAAAAAATAATAATAAAATAAAATAAAAAAATGAAAGCAGAACGGGGAATGTATCGAATGAACGGCTTCCAACGGTTTCATTCGATGAAAGTGTATAATATTCACGACAATTGCGATTTCCGACAATTACACAGCCATTTTATGATGCGCGCATTTCGCTCCACGATCGACGGTGGTTCACTGGGTCGAAATGATTGCGAGTGACAGTAGTCGACGTTGTCGATGGGTCTGCTGGAGTCGACAGTCGAGACGTCCGAGAAGAACACGGGGCTATCCGAAGACCTACTGTTGCTCAGCATGTCCTCGTAGCTGTCGCTGGTGAGACCCAGGTGCTCGAAGAACTGTTCGAGGTGACTTATTGGCGGCTCCGGGGGTCTCCAGTATCGGTCGCTGATGTCGGACTTGGAACGCAGAATCGGTCGATCACGTTTGTAGCGGAGGCATTTTTGGCGTTTGAATGTTGAAATCGGTTGTGGATAGCGCGTGCGGCACTCGGGCTCCTGACAACAATAGTATGAGCTTCCACCACTGTGCTGAGTACTCGATCCAGAATCCCTTCTGGTATCCTGAATCATCAACAATCACCATCAACTAACAATTAAAAAAAAAAAATTCTGTACACCACATGCGGACTTACTTGTCTCGGAGGCGGTGGAGGTTCACTCCTCTGAGTATAATGTCCGCTGGAGCCTCCACTATCACGGTTAGACAGGCTCTTATTACTACTTTTATTAGAGCTAGGTTCGGCGCGACAATGCAGATCGGGCAGGCTCTTATGGCAGCGTTGGGCGTACTCAGCGGGTGGACTGAGGGGCCCCAATTGTTCCACGCTCAGCTCCTCTGCGCTGTCGCAAACCAACAACTGCCTCAGCTTGTTCTGCAAGAGATCATTGGTGCCGACGTGTACAGAACGACGGTGAGACAACGGCGGTAGAGATCTTGAAGGAGACACGGCCATATCTACAAGAGAAAAACAAATTGCAGCAAGACTTATCTTTCATCATCCCAGAAATAAACAAATTTCATGAAAGACTTCGGCGAAAAGTCCAAAAAACGCCCTCCTATATGCGTCAGAGCCTGGCGCGACAGAGTCTGAAAAGTTCGAGGGGCGTTCGACCGACCAGGAATTTTCCAGGCCATGAAGTTTCGCGTAATGAGCCAGGGTTATAAAAACGAGCGGCCGATGAATGAAAACAGAACGCCTTGGATTGCAAACCTGAACGCTCGGCTATTCCAATCGCACACTAAACCCGTAACGATATCAAAACATTCATTTACATTGTTAATTTAACTTAATTTAATTAAAAAAGAAAACATGTAGGAATATGCAACGAGGACAAGGCTTATGGTGCAAAAAGAAACGCAGGATTATGTTTTATTTGATTTATTTATCGATTTCTTTTTTGTTTCTTTCGTGGAAACTTCGCGCATAAAATATTTCCGTTTTCAATAAATAAATAAATAATAATAATTCTCGAAACGAAGCAGGCGCAAGTTCACGCACTTAAAATATTTAGATTCCGAGAAGCAGAGCATGTAGTAGATTATTTGAAATTATTTTTTTTTTCTTCTACGACATTAAACATGCTTGTTCACGAAGATTTGTAATAAACAATGGACGCTCTGTTGTGCTACAATCGATGTGATTGTTATTAATTAATTAAAAACGTTGTGTTGCGTCGTGTTCCACAAACTCGGGTAATTATTATTACCGGCTACGTATCCGGTATTTAAACGAAAAAGAAAGAAATATATGAAATAACCATCGGCAGGTTTAAGCAATGCACTACATTCTATAATAATGTAGCAACAATTATTTAAAAAAAAAACCGTTGAATATGAATAACGAGTAATACCGCGTATTTGCTGTAATGCATTGCGTTTAATACTTATTTATAAACAAACATTGTGACATTACGAAATGCGTATCTATATGTAATTTATTACAGAATGGTTTGAGAAAAAATGAACGTTTATATCTTACAACATAAGATAAAAATATACTCGAGAGTAGATAATTTTCTTTTTTCGTTTCAGAATAGAAATGAATCATTTTTAAAATGGTTGTCTCGATTGTTTTGAACTTATTCTATGCATAAACAATAAGAGAACATGCTTAATGTGGAGCGAAAACATTTATAAACAATTTGGTGTATCTTTCTTAAATTATTTTCAAAGGATTCTGAGTGCGCCTGAAAAATTAATTACAATTCGTTTCAGATTGCAAGATTTATTCCTTCTGCGCTAAATTCTTCGAACATATTCAAAGAATCATGGTTTGGCATGGTTTATTAAAGAAAATAATGTTTTGTTCGTTTAAAAAAAAAATAACAAAATAGATTTTCCAAAAAATTTTAAGTCTTTTGTATAGGCAATCCAATAAGCACGGTCGCTTGCATGGTTGCCTACACCGAAGTTGAACTTGTTAAAGACGCGACCGAAACTTTTTCAAAATTCACTTAAATTACGCAATTCAGCTTATCTTTTGAATATTTAAAACAATTCTTCTTTTTTTGTAACTTTAGAAAACTCAGATTTCCTGTTCTTCCAAATAATTCCACCGACTTTCGCATTAAAACTGATTTTTCCTTGACATTGCGAGTCTTTTCTCAATTCCCCCTTCCTTACCCGGTTGTCAGGTGAAATGAAACTAAAAAAATAAACAGCAGAGTAATTTCTATGCAGTAATTCACCAGTACGGTTATGATTTACCATTGAATGGTGATTCTAAAGTTCGAGGAAAAACGTTCGTTTACCTATAAAAAAAAATCGTCGGACAATAGCACAGAACAAAAAAAAAATAAAGGTCAAGGAGAAAATTATTATTTATTATTATTATGATAATGAGTCTGGGAACCACCCTGGCAGTAATTACAATCAACCTTATACAGACAAGATTGATTTTATTGAAACACCTGCGCGTTGACTATATTTGTAATCTTGTCTTTTAAAAATTAATTCAGCCATCCATCTACATTCACCAAGAAATAAAACAAAATGAAAGAGAAATCTTCATGGATCACGTTACAAGATAAATGACTTCTTTTTTTTTGTTCACGTTTGCAATTGATGTTTGAACTGTTTGAATCATGTAATGTCAATATTATTCACGAGGTTCGGACACTTGGTAATAAAACTGACCTAATTAAATATCGACGTTTCGCTGATGTCCATCGACAGGATGATCATTTCTTTAAGTCGTTTTTTAATTCGACAATTTTGGGAATAATCATAATTTTCAATGCATAACAAACTTGAAAAGCATGTTTTAGTTGCAATATCTTTTACAAGATTTAATTTCTTATTAAACTACAAAAGATATAACGTCTGTAGATCCAAAAATTAAAAACTTGGACCACGTGCGTTGTATCAATTTTATATAAATTAGTTCAATTGCATTCGTATAGGCAACTTGAATAGCAAAGCTGTATATTCGGCTGCCTACAAACGTACTACAATTTTGCATTCTTAACTACATACGAATTAGCGATTTTGATCGAAATATTTTATTATTTCATACGAATTGCAACGTTTTTTTTTTTTTTAATTAATTAATTAAAGTTAGATATTTTTTCAAATTAAAGCTTTAACTTTAACATTTACTGTCAACCGCATGTCAACTGTCATTCGGCATTCATACCAGTGTTGCCAACTCAGGAAGATGGTCGTTAATTCTAGGAATAATTTCAAACGAAAGGAAAACAACGCAAAAACTCATTAAAATCAAGTGAATTTTTCTACTGCTTGGCAACAAAAAGAAAAAAAAGGTAATCGCTACATTTTCTCGAGGATAAATCACCACGGAAAACCACAGAGAAACACGAAAGGAAGGAAACGACAGGAGATAAAGAAAAAGAAAACGAATTATTAGTCCAAAACGACGCCGTCTTCTTTTAAACAATAACGGCAACAACACCCAAAAAAAAAAAAGATTCATCAAGTGACAGAACTATTCGAAGATGGAAACAAATGACGATCGGAAGAAAACATTCAAAAAAGGGACGGAAATGTTTGAGAACGAACTTCAAACATAAAAACTTTTTTTCTCTAAAAAAAAAGTTACGAACTTGTACGAAATTTTAGGAGTTGGCAATACTGCTTCTGATTGCTGCAAATTACAAGGTTGGTTGTTTGAATATGTATTTTTTCGTTTGTTTTAACAGTTAATTACAGAAAAGTTTGATAAATTTGCCTGTGCGTACACTTTATTGTTTTTTTTTTTTTGTAATCGTGTTTTTAACTTTAACCTCCTATTTTCAAATTTACCGGGTTGATTTAGGGAATGATTGTTTGAGTTGGCATGGCTGTATTTTATTTTAAAATGGTACAACTGTTAACGACTTGACAGTGATGACACCTGTCAGTAGTGACGGCTGTCATTAGACGTTTCAAATTCACGTAAAGAGTGGATATAACCTAGAATTTCGTCGCCTGGTTAAGTATCTGTCAAATAAATCAACAAAACATCTTCGGACGCAGTGTTGCAAGCAGTTTAACAAGAAAATGTTCTTCATTGTGTTGCCAACTTAAACAGTTATACTTGAAGTCTTTGCAGAAGAAAATCTCTTACATTTTCACGAAGCAAGCTCTTCCTATCATCAAGGTCCTTAGATATAACTGATGTTTAACTTGTTTGGGAGGAGGGTTTGGAAGCAAATAAATCAACAAGACATCTCCGGTTGCAGTGTTGCAAGTAGTTGAACAAGAAAATGCTCTTCACTGTATTGCCAACTTAAACAGTTATACTTGAAGTCTTTGCAGAAAAAAATCTGTTACATTTTCACGGAGCAAGCTCTTCCTATCATTAAGGTCTTTAGATGTAATTGACGTTTAACTTGTTTGGGAGGAAGGTTTGGAAGCAAACTGTCATTTTGTTTGGTAATTTCAGATCTGGGGACCCTAGCCTAACAATGATGGCGTTTTCGATTCGCTTGCACTCCGAGTGCAATCAGTACAACCGAAATGAAAACGCTCCGAGCTAAAACGAGTTTAAAATTGAAGCCAGTGTTGCCAACAGGTATTGCAAAAGCAATATTGACCGTAATCCTGCTCCTATTAGGTTTGCAATTTAGGAAATCACTTGCTAATTGATTTTTCATTAACCATGAAGTACAGTTGAGTGCCAAGTAAGGTCGATCGCCGCAGAAAGGATGATTTCATTGGCCAAGTGAAATAACACAATGAATTATGAGTACTTGACTTTGCGATTGGTCGAAAACAGGGGTCCGTTCAGAAATAAAAAGAGCGCGCTCTGGGTACACATTAAAGTAGATGCTCCGGGTATTATACCATCTCTCTCATGCAAATGATTTTGTGCATTTTTCTTTCCATTTTAAACGCGCAAAGGGTTCTGGTGTGACAGTTTCTGAACGCGCTCCCTCCATCAGTGAATTATGGATTGATACTCTTATTGATCAAAAAGTTCTTTTAACAACAAACACTTTTAATTTGATGGCAACAGTAGAAAATGGAGCACGTACTAATTAAAAGCTGTTACAGAAATGTAATGGCATGAATGACACATGCACAGATATATCAAAATACAATTTGGAGGTCGTTTTAATTACCACTCCGGAGGATTACTTAACATTTATCAAAGCTCGGCAAATGTGCTTGCTGCTGGTATAATCACTTTCATAAATTAAAATCGCGGCCTTCTGGAATTGCATGTGGGTTAAGTGGAACGAATGGTGGCAGCATATTCGCGTCCATTCCATTTATTTCAAACACACTTCTTCTACCTTCTCACAACCATAAATTTTGCACTGCATTGTTCGTTGATCGTGTCTAATGAACTTAACGTCCCATTTCCCATATTAAGTGGGTAGATCAATTAACACGTAGGTATTAGTTCATCTGCACGCAGTGTTGAACTAAATTAAATTAAAAAAAAGAGAGATTTTTTTAGTTTTCGGTCATTTTATATTCTAAGATTTGAACTTACTCATCTTTGTATACCTGTTTACTAAGTTTCCTAATTGGATAAGAAGAGTGAATCATATTTCAAAATAGTATTCGTAATACTTAATTGTTACACTCAACGTCAACAGCCCTGCAATTTCTTTGGAATGCAAATTGCAATTTCGTTTATCTTGTGTCAATGTTGTGCATCCGATGAATAATAACAAGCCAAATAAAAGAGCGATGGGATTAAACATGGTATTTATTTAACAAGGGTCTAATCCAGTACGTGTTAACCAAATTCAGATTAAGTAGCTTCCTTAAAAGAAGTGAGGGGGAGAAGGAAAAGGGCAAAAGATCGGTTGCCGAATCAAACTGAGACCATAGCAAAATACGTTCTCATTTTACAACAACGACCGGTATATGTACTTTATTAAATTAGTTAAGCAAAACGATCTCAAGTGACCTTTTTCTTTCTGACCAGGTGTACAAAACGTCGTCGTACACTTGTTCTGGTTTAGTATTGAGTCGTGTAGCCCCTCACTTCTAAAAATATACTTCTAGTATCGCCCTCCATCAGAGGAGGAGGACGCTATTTTGCGTGCAGCGTTTCAATGTCGAGTCGTCGAAAGGGTAAAGTGTTCCCATTCAGCCGTCCTGATATAAATAACACCACCCACCCCCCACAATGCTGGTGTTGAAGTCGGGCATTACGAACAATAATTTCGCGCGGCCAGGCCTGGGCACTAGCAATACACGTCTGGGGGGTGGATTTATTATAACATACTTGCCACCTGCGAAATCGATTTTTTGTTTAACGTGTGGTAAGTAAGTAAACTTCGTTTGGGGGAAGAACTGTTTTTAAAGTAAAGTCAAAATCTGCAGTATTTTAAACTTCTTATATTTATAGGAAAACCTATTCAACATTATTGTTACGAGGTATTAGTATAAACAGGTTTAGGATGTTTCGAAGGCCAATAGGTAGTACGAGACCTCCCCTAATCGATAGCCTGCATTGTACGCGTAACCATGGCAACGTCCGAGAGTCCTAACTCTGATTATAAAGTGTCCACAGTGGAAGACGGCCCTTACTAAAAAGGGGTGTCCCCAGTGCGAGGTTTTACTGTACATAAAAAGGCAAATAGAAATAAATAACATTCGCTTACAAAGCTTCTTATTTGTGAATCTTCCACACAGGCCATCCACAATAAAAAAAGAAAACGCCGTTAACATTAAAATATAAACTGCTGGCAAGTTTTATAAATGAATATGAATAAGTTTTTTGCGGTTTGCAAATCTTTGGGCAGAACAACAACGAGACGTTCGTCGTCTTAAATAACGGATGATCGTGGAAAAACATAAAAACAAACGAACGCTGAAAGAGAGAACGAGCCTGTTGTGGACCAAAGAAAGAAAAAAAACGAAATTTACACCACATGTAACATCTGTGTCTGTATACATATAAATAAGTTAAAAAAAAGTGTGTTCTCAAGGCCACTTGCAAAGTTTCGATTTGAATTTATATCTTTCATGAACCGCCTTCTCTTTCATTTTACATTTACTCAGACGTTTGATGATTGAATATCAACTCGTCAATTAAATGCATTTATTCTAAAATTGTTTCTTTTTTTTTTTGGAAATTATTTTTGCATTTACTTTCTTACCTCATTCAAACATGTTTGAACTTTTTGAATGTTTAAATCCCTTTCTGATAGAGCTTTGAGTCGTGCAAATACACAACAGAAAAATAATTTACAAAAAAATAAAATAAAATAAGAATGTTAGGGGGTGTGATTACCAAACACCGAATGGAATGCAGTTTCTTTTTTTCTAATTAATTGTAATAATTGCTTAAACTTAAAAAGATTCTCCAGTGGATAATTTTTCATGGCCAAAACCCGAGTGTCTTAAACACCCGGAATTTTTTTTTTTTTAATTATTATTAGCATGTTTTCTTCGCGCCCATTTTCAACAACACGATAATTGTTTGGCTGATGATGATGCTTCGCTAACTTCTTAAAGAAACTCGTCTCATTTGCGTTGCGTTACGTTGTGGCATAATTTCTTCTTGTTAGCCAGCTACCATGTTTGATTAAACTTGAACGAACGAAATGTTGTAATAATAATAATTATTGTTAACTGTTACTTAACAAATTATCATCACCGGAGTCTTGTGCAATTTTAATTACAACGTGAAGAGAAAATCATAATTTCCAAGAACCGGCAATTAACAAATTATATGTATACAGGATGTCCCAAGAAGTTTTGAAATTTCTGATATTTTGCTTTAGTACCACGATCACCCTGTAACGATTAAAACACATTTGACAGTGGCATAGAATAAGTTAATCTGTACAAAATTTTTTTTCCTTAATGTTAAAAGTCAAAAAAAATAAGAATAAATAAAATAACGGCTGCAAACGGCGCCCGAGACGTTTTTAGATAAAACGTTAAATATCTCCAGGACGTTTAGATTTAGACATAGATTATGGTACACAAGACATGTCTAGACTTTCATGGGTAATCCAAATCCGAATGCGGCATTTGAAATAATAAAAAAGTTCCATTCAGTACCACTGTTTTGATTGTCTTGTAACTTTTTTTGTATCTGCAGTAACCATCAAGATATAGCCCAAGAATGCACTGGTGGGACAGCCTGTATATCTCAGGCATGGTTATTCAGAAGTGACTGAGCATAATGAAAAAGTTTGGTGCTTGAAATCACTTGGGGAGCTTGAGTTGCCCTAAATTGCCACGAATCTTCCCCAAAATTAATAAAAATTAAGTCATTTGTTGCAAGTTATTTAAGTTTTTGCCTCCGAAGTCAAGCGGCCATCGAGATATAGCCCGAGAACGCTCTGGTGGGACACGCTGTATATCCCAGGCATGGTTATTCAGAAGTGACTGAGCATAATGAGAAAGTTTGGTGCTCAAAATCACTTGGGGAGCTTGAGTTGCCCTAAATTGCCACGAATCTTCCCCAAAATTAATAAAAATTAAGTCATTTGTTGCAAGTTATTTAAGTTTTTGCCTCCGAAGTCAAGCGGCCATCGAGATATAGCCCGAGAACGCTCTGGTGGGACACGCTGTATATCCCAGGCATGGTTATTCAGAAGTGACTGAGCATAATGAGAAAGTTTGGTGCTCAAAATCACTTGGGGAGCTTGAGTTGCCCTAAATTGCCACGAATCTTCCCCAAAATTAATAAAAATTAAGTCATTTGTTGCAAGTTATTTAAGTTTTTGCCTCCGAAGTCAAGCGGCCATCGAGATATAGCCCGAGAACGCTCTGGTGGGACACGCTGTATATCCCAGGCATGGTTATTCAGAAGTGACTGAGCATAATGAGAAAGTTTGGTGCTCAAAATCACTTGGGGAGCTTGAGTTGCCCTAAATTGCCACGAATCTTCCCAAAATTAATAAAAATTAAGTCATTTGATGCAAGTTATTTGAGTTTTCGCCAACGAAGTCAAGTGGCCATCGAGATATAAGCCGAGAACACACTGGCGGGACACGGTGTATATCCCAGGCATGGTTATTCAGAAGTGACTGAGCATAATGAAAAAGTTTGGTGCTCGAAATCACTTGGGGAGCTTCAGTTACCCTAAATTGACACGAATCTTCCCCAAATTAATAAAAATTTGTTGCAAGTTATTTAAGTTTTTGCCTCCGAAGTCAAGCGGCCATCGAGATATAGCCCGAGAATGAACTGGTGGGACATCCTGTACATCCCAGGCATGGTTATTCAGAAGTGACCGAGCATAACGAAAAAGTTTGGTGCTCAAAATCACTTGGGGAGCTTGAGTTTCCCTAAATTGCCAAGAATCTTCCTCAAAATTAATAAAAACTAAATCATTTATTGCAAGTTATTTGAAAGTTTTTGCCCCCAAAGTCAACCAGCCATATTCTTCTCTCCTTTCTTTACTATCTTATGACTAATTGTATTAAACCGTCTCTTTTTAATGTTTTGAAAAAAGAACAACTTCAATTATTTTCAAAAACCAGTGTTGCCAACCTGCTTTACTAAAACATACTGAAAACGCAACGAATCTTGTTGGGAATGTAATAATTATTATTAGTATGCAAAGGTAATAATAAAAAGAATTTGTAAGTGACGTTATTAAATTACAGAATGGAAAAGTCTCGGGGGATCCGCGTTTTAGGAAGCGATGTGGCATGGGGTGTTCGGTAAATTAAAAAAAAAAAAAACTGTTACTTACACTGTGGCAAACTGGTTGGTCTGTTATAATTTGTATGTCCAGTGACATTGACCGATTTGCTTCTGGTGTATGTACCGTATCCACATCCGAAGGTCTGCACAGGTCTTGTGGGAATGGATTGCGTAGTATCACGTACGATTTCAGACTTAACATAAAACGGCTTGCTTTCGGCTAATAATTCGACTGCCGACTTGCGTTTGGAACGCATGCTCTGCGACTTGGTCAGCGAGGGGTACATCATCGTAGCCATGTTAGCAAAAAAAAGGGGGCAGCGAATCAAACGATATATTGTTAACTCCCTGCGTTGTGCATTTGTTTTGTGTGTTTCTTCTTATTATTATTACCTTCTTCAGTTCACATTACTTTTTTCTTGTTTACCACACGGTTTTTAGGTTGCCTGAAAACGTAAAAGCGGTGATTCAAGCGGCACGGTGGACACATGTCTGGGGGGCGAGGGCGAATTTCGGGTTGACGGCGGACTTTTGAATTCCGCGAGATCACACGGAAACAAAAACAATCGCAACTGTCAACACAATACAAACAGAGCGACCGGACGAGGAGCTCGCTTGTTTTATTACTGCTGAGGAATTACCGCGCGTTTCACATCGTTTGTGCGGAATTATTGTTACGCGTTATCGGATTTTTTATTATCACATGGTATTTATTCGGGTTGTGTTCTACAGCAAGTTCGGTTTTCGCACTACTGACCGACTGCCAGCAGCCATTTCTCAGCTGTCTTTGACTGCGTGTCACGCATGCGCCATTTAATTTGCGTGGGAGGCGTTACCGAACAATTGCGAGTATCAATACTAGATGGCCGATGCGATAAATGATAAAATGTCATTACGATTAAATTAAAAGTCCCTAAATATCGCAATTATTTCAACAGGGTTGCCAGATTAGGCGAGATTTAGCCGTTTTAAATATATTTGGCGCTTAAAAATCTTAATTGGCTCTTGAATTGAGAAGAAAGATTTGCGTGCGAAAATGACGTAGGTCTCATACCCAGCCGTACAAATCGTAAGAGAGTTACGTCATTTTGACGTCATTTTCGCACGCGAATCTTTAGGCGATTTCGTTAATTCGCCCGGAGCGTTCTGGTTATGTTGATCGTCTCACTCTTACGTGCACTAAAAGAGAGTTCTTCTCTGTCACATTTCGACACAGGTAAAATTCCGAGCGAATTTTCGAAAACGACTTTTCCCCTCGATCCAAGGATAACCCCCCTGGTGCCTAATCTGGCCTACTTTTGTTGTCTACACATAAATAAAAAAAAGTAAACACTGTGTGAGCCGCAGAATTTTTTTCTTGGTTGGCTGTGAAATAAATCACGTACGTCGCAGTTACATTCACTTAAATTCTTATGACTGCTGTCAACCTAACCTAAAAAGAATTAATGTCAGACATAACTCTCTCACCTTCATGACCAACTCAGAAAAAATAAAATCTGTGGCTCACACGATACCGTGCGATCAATAATTACTGTCCATGATGCTACTTTATTTTAGGTATTGTGGGATGAGCGTCGTCTTCTTTTGTTTTTTGTTCATTTTACGTACTTGTTCTTTCTTTTTTTTTTTGTTTTAAGGAGTTGATCTTTCGCAGTCCATTCACGGTTCGTTTGTTTTAGTTTGCCCTTTTGTTTCCTGCCACTCTTTTTTGTCTATTCGTTCGTCTTTTTTTATTTTTTCTTTTGTTTCTTGCATCTAACTTCTTTTAATCAAATCGGCTTTCCGCGTTTCATTGATTCCCTGTTACAGTTATCTTTTGTTTCCCTGTGAGTTTGTATTTATTCGGCAACAAATTTTCGATTTTCATTTTTTTGTCTGTCCATTTTAACATCGTGGTACCTCTGTATTTCTCTTTTGTTTATTCTTATCTAATTCGAAAATTTTGTTGGTCGTCGTTTTATTGACAGTTGTCTTTTGTTTTCTACTAGTTTTCTCTTGTGTTTTGGTTCATTCGTCTACGCAGTCGATCTTCTTTTGTTTTTTTTTCTGTTCTTTATGCTTTTACGCTATGCGTTTCTCTTTTGTTTTTGACTCCTCCTCATTTTTTGTACATCTTAACATCGTGGTACTTTCTTTTTTTGAAATTCATTTTATACTTTGTATTTCTCTTTTGTTTATTTTTATCTAATTAATTTTTCACGTTTTGTTGCTAGACGTTCTTTTGTTTTCTGCTATCTGCCTTTTTTTTAATTTTTCGTCTGGGGATTCATTCGATTTTTGTTCATCTTAGGTCCGATCTTAACACCCTCTGATAAATTTAACCGTCGGTTAATATCCTTGGAAACCTTCGTGCCGATAATAGTTTCTAGGATATTAACCGACGGTTAAATTTATCAGGAGGTTGCATGATCGGACCTTAGTCGTCAATTTTGTTTTTTCTTAACGCTTGCTTTTGTACAATGTAGTCTTCTTTTCTAAGAAAATTGATCTTAATTGACGCTTGTTTGTGGTTCGCCATTTTTCATTTGTTTTGTGTCTCATTTGTGATCTTTCGTTTTTTTCGTTTTTCGTTTTCTTTTTGTTAACCTAACGCCTTGTATTTTGTTGCTGCTGCTGCTTTAATTTCTCATTTGTTTCTGACTTATAGGCAGGTTTCAATTGTTTTCAATTTTTCTTTAATTTGTTCTGATTTTTGATATATCAAATCGAGTGTTTTCGTCTTTTTGTTTATGATTTGATTAAACAAATTGGCGCCTCTTGACTACATTTTGTCGACAAGTTGGCGACATTGCTTGCAAGAAAGTTGGCAACCCTGAAATTCGGACACCTAGCGGAAGCTCTGCGAAGGATCCTATAGTTAAGGAACACATTGAATGACATTTGGTTAACCTACAAAAAGAAAAATGCATGCATGAAATTGAATGACTTTTACGTGATGTTAATAAATACTCTTATCAACGTTTGTAATAATAATAATAATAATAAAACTAACAAAAAACATTGAGGGATTGAAGAGGAAAGATTAAACTGAATAAACCTTGATACTGAATAACATGAATAACCATAATGAATAACAGCTCTTTGTTTTCCTAAAAGCGCCATCTGTTGGCTACTGATTTCCACGAATGAAAAGATCGTTATATGATTTTATAAAAGCTATTCTCAAAATTAAATTTATTTGGGCTGTCTGAACTTGAATTTGTAAAATAAATTCTTTGTGTGGTGATGAGGAACGCACAACCAAGTCATCCAATAATAAAATCAATATTATTTTATTTACTTTCTAATTAAATATCTGAATTTTTGGCAACTTATAAAATGGCTCACAATCAATCAAAATACAATCTTCCAGACTGAAGGCCTATCACATTTCTTTTCGTCCCCGCACAATCTATTGAAGGTGGTTTCCACGGGGAAACCCAAAATCTCGCGCTCTTCTTGGATCCTAAACGAGAACGTGCTCTCGTGGGTTCCCATGAAGTATCTTGCGTACGAGCAAATGATTTGGTCGATTATAGCTAGGCCCCCGTCTTTGTATTTTGTCCTCACCGATTCTGTCGGTTCATATTTAAGTACTCTGTAGGTTGGCGACAACAGTGAAGTTAATTCTTCAATTTCTAGAAGAAGAAGAAAGAAAAATAAAAACGACAATTTCCAATTGTATAGAATAGATGGGTACCTTTATTTGTCGCATCGGTTGCAATGAAAACCGTGCTTAATTTTAAGTCTGCTAGTTTCTGCTTGATTTGTTCTGCTGCGTTTTTTATGCTGGGAACATCGTTGGGCCTTCCCCTTAAGAAATCCCTCCTCCTTAAATGCACGCTCAAGTAGGGCCCTCCCCTTGCAGTCCTCTTTGCCTAGAAACAACAGTCTTTATTGGTGGTTATAACGAATTAAAAGCGCACCTTTTCCTTGCTCCAATCTTCCGGCAGTACAGTATTATCTGCCTCGTCTGTCGAATTTAATAATTCAGCTCGATATGCCGTCGCAAGCTGCTTCAGTTCCTTCTTGAATCTCATGCTCCTTCGACACTGCCAGTATCTGGCATCGCCGAATCTATCATGAAGCGCCACCTCGGCATGATGAAATAAAAACGTCCTGCAAACGCATCGGTAATTAATTACTATAACCCCCCTCGACTTTTAACAAACCTGGATTTAGACGTTTTTAAAATCTCGCTCAGAAGCGATGCGTGCCCGTGAAATGACAGGCATTTTATGCTGCTGGACGTGATGTTGTCATAATAAAAAAAATTCACTATGTCTTTGGGCTCGTCGCAGGCCTCCACTTTCATCTTCTCCTCGAAATTCCCGCTCTCGAACATATCCTTGAAGTGCTGCAGAATGTAAACCTCGTCGATTTGCGTTCGGGTGTAACTCGGGGCGATTTCTGCAAAAGAGATTCCGAATTGCCGCTGCAATTAAACGAGTTTAGCATGCAGGAGAAGCGGTCGGTCTGGTCTTCAGATGCGATGCGGGGGCTTACCGTCGAAGAACTGGTGCATTTCTATAACGGGGGCGAACTTCCGCAGGCTCGCCAGATCAAAAAAGTGTGACCAAGGAATTTGTTCCGGTCGTTGACCGTCGTATGACCAGTGGTATAAATAAGACCAAGGGGGTAGGACCAGCTTGAAATTATTTAAGTCATCGCGGGGCGAGTTTTTTAATTTGTTTAGAAAGATTGCGTATCTCATGTAGACGTCGCGACGTAAATTAAAACCCTCAGGGGGGTTCACATCATAAAATATATATCTACAAAAAAGAAAAAAGTAATTAATCGTGTACTGGACTAACGTTGATGGTGTAAAGAAATGATGCCTGAGATATTTTTCTCTTCTTCTCTTTCTCTTAAGGAGGATTAAACACCTTTCAGGTCTTACTTTCTGGACATACTGTAGTTACTTACCTGTAATTAGGTTTATCACAATTGTGTTGATCTTTGCAGAATCCTTCAAGTTCTGAACAATGGCTGCTACCCCAAAATAACAGGATTAAATAGAAAAAGCGATTTGAATCGTGCAAAATCATATTTTCAAAAAAATTATAACCTAAAAGTTTTCAAAAAACTTTTAGGTTATGTGTCTAGGTCTAAGGCAGTGTCACCAACTCACGAAGTTTCAAAGGAAAAGAGAAATCGCATCATTTTAAATAAAATAATTAAAAAGTATTATTGAAATGAATGATATTATTGAAATGAAACTGTAAGTCACCTCAATGCTTATTTATATCTTGTAAATTCTCGACTAAAATGAACTTTTCTGCCACCGATTCATATTTTTGGAATTTTTTTTCTCGAAAACGGCGCGAGCTAGAGACTTGCGGTTTGCACCATTCGATTCGTCTGCTCGAGTTCTATGGGGGCGATTTTTTTCGCCGCAATCTATTTTTAGTCGGTATTTTTCAGAATTTTCTTTCTCGAAAACTGGACGAGTTAGAGACCTGCGGCTTACGCCATTCGATCGCCCCCTTCAAGCTCTATCAGGGTGATTTTTTTCGCGGCAATCTATTTTTCGTCGAAAACCTCAAATTTTCATGGACTATAGGCTTACTACTTTTTGAGCCTAAAAATATTTTTTTCTCCTAAAATCACGAAAAAATTCAGCAAAGTAGAGCTCGACGAGGCGCATTCAAAACCGGGCTCCGTTCCTCTATAGCTCACCCCCTTTCCGAGATATCGACCCCTAAAGTGTCGTCGCAAAAGAACATTTTTTCTTAGTGAAAAATTGGAAAAGTAAAAATTTGCTAGCGCCAATCGAATAGTCGTTATTTATAGAGCGCTTCGGAACGATTTTAATTCATGAAACAGTTAAAATAACAATAAATGTAATTAATTTATTCGTGTACTGGTAGTGCTGCCATCTTTGCGCCATCACTGAAATATGTAAGTTATCCACCAAAACAGGTTTCTGTAATATTACAGGAATCTGTAATTTCAAGCCTCGAATAACCAGTGAATCGCACTATTCGCCCGAAGATGGCACCACTATCATTGGACGTATAAATAATTAAAATTATTATTATTTTAACTGTTTTATAAGTCTAAACCATACCTCCTCGCTCTATAAATAATGGTAATTCAATTAGCGTCAGCGAATTTTCCGCCTTTCCAGTTTTTCACATATAAAATATTGTTTTTCTGCGACGACAATTTAGGGGTGGATATCTCGGAAATGAGGTGAGCGACAGAGAAACGGTGCCCGGTTTTGAATGCACCCCGTCGAGCTCCACGTTGGTGAATTTTTTCGTGATTTTAGGAGAAAGAGATATTTCTCCCATCCAAAAATTGTGAGGGTTAGAGTCCATGAAAATTTGAAGATTTCTACGAAAAATGGATTGCAGCGAAACAATCCCTCTCATAGAGTTTGAGCAGGCGAATCGAATGGTGCAAACCGGAAGTCTCTAGCTCACGCCGTTTTCGAGAAAAAAATGAATTTTTCTGCCACCGATTCATAATTTTAGAATTTTTTTCTCGAAAACGGGGCCAGCTAGAGACTTGCGGTTTGCACCGTTCGATTCGTCTGCTTGAGCTCTATGAGGGCGATTTTTTTCATCGCAATCTATTTTTAGTCGAAATTTTTCAGAATTTTTTTCTCGAAAACGGGGCGAGTTAGAGACCTGCGGTATACGCCATTCGATCGCCCCCTTCAAGCTCTATCAGGGTGATTTTTTTCGCGGCAATCTATTTTCCGTCGAAAATCTCAAATTTTCATGGACTATAGGCTTACTACTTTTTAGGCCGAAAAATATTTTTTTCTCCTAAAATCGCGAAAAAAATCACCAAAGTAGAGCTCGAGGAGGCGCATTCAGAACCGGGCTCCGTTCCTCTGTAGCTCACGCCCTTTTCGAGATATCGACCCCTAAAGTGTCGTTGCAAAAAACATTTTTTCTTAGTAAAAAATTAAATAATTAAAGATTCGCTGGCTCTAATCGAACAACCGTTATTTATAGAGCGAAAAGGCATGGTTTTGATTTATAAAACAGCTAAAATAATAATAAATCGAATTATTTAATTATGTAATGGTGGTGCTGCCATCTTTGGGCGAGTAGTGCGATTTAAAGGTCACTCAACGTGCGAAATTACAGATTCCTGCAGTGTTACAGAGACCTGTTTCTGTGGGTAACCTAGAGATTCTAATAATGGCTCAAAGATGTTAGCACCACCAATGCATGAATAAATTAATTACGTTTATTGTTGTTTTAACTGTTTTATGAATTAAAATCGTTCCGCATAGCTCCATAAATAACTATTATTCGATTGTCGCTAGCAAATTTTTACTTTTCCAGTTTTTCACTGAGAAAAGACTGTTTCTCCGCGACTACCATTTAGGGTTCGATATCTTGGAAACGGGGTGAGCTGGAGGGGAACGGAGAGCGGTTTTGAATGCGCCTCAGTGAGCTCCACGTTGGTGAATTTTTTCGCGATTTTAGGAGAAACGAATGTCTCTTGACTGAAAAAACAATAGTTTGCAAGTCTATGACAATTTGAGGATTTCTACGAAAAGTAGATTGGGGCGGTAAAAATCGTTCTTATAAAGCTTGAGCAGACGAATCGAATGGTGCTAACCGCAAGTTTCTAGTTCGCACCGTTTTCCAGAAAAAAATTTTTAAATGTGAATCGGTTGCAGATATATTTAAATTTTATTCTCGAAAACGGTACGAGCTAGGGACTTGCGGTTTGCACCATTCGATTGGCCTGCTCAGACTCTATAGGAGCGATTTTTTTCATCGCAATCTATTTTTAGTCGATATTTTTCAGAATTTTTTTTCTCGAAAACGGGGCGAGTTAGAGACCTGCGGTTTACGCCATTCGATCGCCCTCTTCAAGCTCTATCAGGGTGATTTTTTTCGCGGCGATCTATTTTTCGTCGAAAACCTCAAATTTTCATGGACTATAACCTTACTACTTTTTGAGCCGAAAAATATTTTTTTCTCCTAAAATCGCGAAAAAATTCACCAAAGTAGAGCTCGATGAGGCGCATTCAAAACCGGGCTCCGTTCCTCCGTAGCTCACCCCCTTTCCGAGATATCGACCCCTAAAGTGTCTTCGCAAAAGAACATTTTTTCTTAGTGAAAAATTGAAAAAGTAATAAATCTCTAGCGCTAATCGAACAATCGTTGTTTATAAAGCGATTCGAAACGATTTTAATTCATGAAACAGTTAAAATAACAATAATTATAATTAATTTAAATCTGTATAGTAGTGCTGCCATCTTTGAGCCATTACTGGAACCTGTAGGTTATCCATCGAAACAGATCACTGTAATACCACAGAAATCTGTAATATTTCGTACTGAAGAACATATAAATCCTCCTATTCGCTCAAAGATGGCAGCACTACCATTACATGCATAAATAATTTGATTTATTATTATTTTAACTGTTTTATAAATCAAAACCATGCCCTTTCGCTCTATAAATAACGGTTGTTCGATTAGAGCCAGTGAATCCTTAATTTTTCAATTTTTTACTAAGAAAAAATGTTTTTTTGCAACGACACTTTAGGGGTCGATATCTCGGAAATGGGGTGAGCTACAGAGGAACCGAGCCCGGTTTTGAATGCGCCTCGTCGAGCTCTATGTTGGTGAATTTTTTCGTGATTTTAAGAGAAAAAAATATTTTTTGGCCAAAAAAGTAGTAAGCCTATACTCCATGAAAATTTGGGGTTTTCGACGAAAAATAGATCGCCGCGAAAAAAATCACCCTGATAGAGCTTGAAGGGGGCGATCGAATGGCGTAAGCCGCAGGTCTCTATCTCGCCCCATTTTCGAGAAAAAAATTTCTGAAAAATTTCGACTAAAAATAGATTGCGATTAAAAAAATCGCCCTCATAGAGCTCAAGCAGACGAATCGAACGGTGCAAGCCGCAGGTCTCTAGTTCGTCCCGTTTTCGAGAAAAAAAATTCTAAAAATATGAATCGATGGCAGAAAAATTCATTTTTTTTCTCGAAAACGGCGTGAGCTAGAGACTTGCGGCTTGCACCATTCGATTCGCCTGCTCAAACTCTATGAGAGGGATTGTTTCACTGCAATCCATTTTTCGTAGAAATCTTCAAATTTTCATGGACTCTAACCTTTACTACTTTTTGATAGGAGAAATATCTCTTTCTCATAAAATCACGAAAAAATTCACCAACGTGGAGCTCGACGAGCCGCGAAAAAATCACCCCGATAGAGCTTGAAGGGGGCAATCGAATGGCACAAACCGCAGGTCTCTAACTCTCGCCGTTTTCGAGAAAATAATTTTAGAAAATCTTAATCGGTGGCAAAAAAAATCATTAAGTCGAGAAGTTGGAATAAGATGGATAAACCTTAGTTTCATACAAAAACAAATTAATTAAGAACTGAAAATTGCTAAAATGTCGCAAAATATTTCCAAGCCATTTAGTGGAGGTGACGAACTTTGATTTCCTTTTTTCTCAAAAAAAATTTGGCAACATACAATTTGTTATAACCAAGGAAAAGAATTCAGGCCACTTGTTCCGCGAACGGTACGAAAATTTAGTACTCGGACTATATCAGCCTCGCCCATAACGTGCGAACTCTCGCATTGCACTCCTTCCCTTTCCACTCAATAACAATTCGATGCATCGCATAGTACATTCGACGTAAAAAGCGTCCGACACTAAGTGGCCCGAATTCTTTTCCCTGATTATAACATTTAAATTATTCAAAACTAAACCCCAAATTCCCTACTTCATGAACACTCGGAGCATTAGATTGGTTGCTTCACTTGGCGCGCAAATTCTAAATAGCGACCTAATTACTCGAGATTTTATTAAAACTATTTCTTTATTGAACACATGCCATGCTTTCAGCACGAAATGTGGCTCTTCAAGCACTTTCTTTTCCGATACTTTACTGCATCTTGCCACGTATAGTAAATAATAAATACGTCCAAGCTTCCTTTTCAGTTTCAAGAAATTGATTACTCAATTTTTATTAAACATATTAAAAGACCTCCTCGATACACTCAAATTCCAAACAGTAAACACATTTATCTATTACTTAGGGCCAGTTTTACAATGACGGTTTAACTTTGAGCCTCAGCTTAAATCCTTCACAACAATTGTTGAAATAATCGTTGCCTCAGCTCAAAGCTGAGCCGCGTTTGTAAAACTGGACCTTAGTAGTATTTTCAGATCACATTGTGGTAAACAGGTGATGAAAGGAAACTTAACAAGCAACGGTTAATAACAGTTTACATGGTAACATAAGTGGGGGTGGTCATAACACCACAGTTATTGTTTAATGCGGACATGAGGACGTATCCGTCGTTTCCCCAGTAGTTCGACCAGCTGTTCTTGATCAGCCAATAATCCTTACCGTTGATTGTTCCATACCCTACGGCGAGGACCGCATGATCCAACTCATCTTCCTTGTTCCCACTGAAAATAAATCAAAAGCAAAAATGACTAAAACATAATCAAATCAAATGTCTCCAGACCATTTCGGCTCGTAATAAACTCCGTTCGAGTAGAAACTGAAGGTGCGGTGGCTAGCATCGATTGCCACGCTGATGGGGCCGTTCTTGAATATGGCGAGCTTCAGGGCATTCTCATCGTTCGCCGTGACGTTCACGTATCCTGTGATTTTCGCCACCAACGAGACATTGCTGACGTGGCAATATCCATCCTGTTTGAAAAAAAATAAATTGGCAGAGCGGGTTCGTGGCTATCACGTGCATTAAATTACCTGCCCCAAGTATGGGCCGTACTCGTCTTCACTTGGGATCCCCCCGTGCTTCAGCATCCACTGATAAGCCCTGAAGTCTTCACCGCCATCACAACCGTTATTTCCGTACCTGAGGAAGACATTTAAGTTAGTTAAATTAAGCGAGGGAAGGAATTGAGGTGTGTTGCAAACCCCCAGGAGCAGTCTATGAGCGCCTGCTGCGAAAGCCGGGTGAGAGTGCCGGTCTTCAAGAAGTAGGCGCCTTCGATGGCGCCTACGGTTCCAAACGACCAGCAGGATCCACAAACGGATTGATCTGCAATCGGCGGATTTCGTTGGTGGTGCATGGCTTCATTCAATTCAATTTAAAAAACTGTTGGTACCTTTAACTGGTGTGACCGCCCCAAATATCCTCCAGTCAAACTGAGTCGGGACTTCCAAGCGATTCACGTTTTTGTACGGAAAGGGGGCACCGCCGTTGTAAACCCCGGAATACGTCCTGCCTCGCAGAGCTTTCAATTCAATCTCCGTCCTATCGGCCAAGTGGTTTACCCCCAAAGTAAAACCTGCGAGGGAAGAAGAGCAAATAAGAATCACCTCAAACAAAAAAGTGAATTGATTTTTTTTTTAAGCACCTCTGTGACGCCTGTTGGTGGAATGGATGAACCTAATATTCTGCCTGAAGATTTCCCTGCGGAAGACGTGCTCCCTCTCATTTAAATAACGCCTTCCGTGTTTGGTCTTGAACTTATCGAATTCGAAACCTACATGTGAATCGAACACCGGGTGAATAAACTCCTTCATGGGGTTGAAGGTGTAGATGTGTTTGTCCCCCGGGCCGGGGAAAGACGTGCACGTCATGTCTGAAGAAAAAAAAAAAACGTCTTCCTGAAAACCGTTGCCTTAAATTAAATGAAAACAGACCCGAGTCGATTTGGAAAGTTTCAGGCGCAATGCTGCTGATGTCGAAGTAATCGTACTCCAGGAAATAGTGATCGTAGTGGCTGCCGAGCAACGAGTTGAAACCTTTCATTTCGTACCTGCAAACACAATTTTTTTTTTTTGGTCTTGGTCGTGATTTGCAGAGTTTCGAGGGAGTACCTGACAGGGACAGCGTACTGGCCCCCGAAGTTCCTCGCGTCGTTTTTGAACCTCATCCAAATCGTGTACTTGTTGGTTTTTTGGCCAATCGTCTGCACGAGTTGCCACTTTTGGGTTGTGATTCCGTTAACAATCTCATCGCCTAAAACAATTATTATTAAGGCCCAGTTACACTCAACTTAACACACCGAGCTCCCCTTACTAAGATCCAGTTTTACAAATGCGGCTTAACTTTGAGCCGAAGCTTAAACCCTTCACAACAATTGTTGAAATAATCGCTGCTAAGGCCCAGTTTTACAATGACGGTTTAACTTTGAGCCGAAGCTTAAATCCTTCACAACATTTGTTGAAATAATCGTTGCTAAGGGTTTAAGCCTCAGCTCAAAGTTGAGCCCCATTTGTAAAACTGGAGCTAAGGGTTTAAGCCTCAGCTCAAAGTTAAAAGTTAAGCCGCGTTTGTAAAACTGTTTCTTCAGCTTAAAGTTAAGCCGCATTTGTAAAACTGGATCTTAGTAAGAGGAGCTCGGTGTGTTAAGTTAAGTGTTAAAAGCTCATGATGCAGACCGATGTATTCGAATCCGTCCAGCTGAGGCAGAATCGTCTGGGCTTCGATTTTCTCATCTTTGGTGCCGTTTACTTGAAGGCAGGTGTTTGCGTTCGCCTGGACTTCGGTGGTGACGGGGGCTATCTTTATGCTTGAGCCGTACTCCCCCAGGCTTGAGAGCTGGTAAGTCTTCACCATGCCACCGTAATAGTCAATTCGTGACCTTGCGGTTGGGGCATCATACCTAATAAAATAATTACTCCCATTACTAAACTGAAAGCTTCACAAAATTCAATTTGGATCTGCTTAAAAAAACCGATTGTGTTCTTCTTCATTGAAGGACAAATTAAGAATTAATTACTTGTTGTATAAACTTATTCAAATCAAAATAATTTTGTAATAATTGTTAAAATTAGAAGCAATTAATCGTCTGTAGAAATTAAATTAAAGACTGAAAGTTACTAAATTTACAAAGAAACTTTATTGCTAAAGATTTTGTACACTGTTCAGAATTTAGAGCTTGTGGTTCCCCTAGAAGGCAAATTAAAGTTCACGACGGTAATAAAACGCGTAAATTACTGTTATGCAATTTGTAAAGGAATTAATTTCGTTTTCAAAATGTAATTATTTTTTACTTTAAATGGCAATCCTTTGTTTGTAAGTTAAGCTTTACCCGCTCTATACACACAGAAAAAAAAAATTGTACTCCTAGTAAACAGACTGGAGGCAGAAACATGATTCGCGAAAATCAGTAACCAATAGATGGCGTTTTTAATAAGGAAAGCTGTCAGCTGACAGCTGTCATTAACGTTATTCAGTATAACTTGTTATATTCGATCCAACAATACTTTTTGTTAGTTTTAATATTGTGTATGCGTTATGCTAAAAGTGCAGAAGTGTCACAAAACTCTCAAACAAACGTTTCAATTTAATGTCTTTTATAGGTTAACGAGATATCGTTCCAATGTTTTCCTTATTATACGGACGTTCATAAAACTTTCGCTAGATGTCAGACACTTCGCGATTTTCTCGAATTGTAGCAAATATTCGAACAATTGTAATAAATCTTACAATTAGAATAGCCAGGTCTTGCTTTGAATACAATATTTGTATTCCTACAGTTTATTTCTGTCTTCCGTTTTACTAATTACAATTTTTTTCTGTGCATTTTGTCGGTAAAAAAGAACTCGATTGCTATGTTCCGCTTTCTTCCCCCAAGGAAAATCAAAGTTAAAAAAATCATTTAGTTTTCTGAATGATACAAATTTAAATTCCTCTTTTAATAATTGTTTATTTATCTTAATTTAAATATTGATCAACGTCTTAACAATTGACCGGTTGACTGCTGTAACTCGAAAGGAAAAAAAATATTAGTAGACGAAAACAGTTTCCTGTAATTATTGTTCCACCAAAAAAAAGGGTATCATTTAAATACGACTTCACAACCAAGCCGTATTTAAACAACGCCAACATGATGAACGATTACAGAAAACTGTTTCTGTCTGCTATCTCTGCTTTCGGCTGTACATTTTAGGTGCTTTCTATCGCTCACAAAATCGTGATCCAAACGTGTTTTGATTCAAAAACAACAATTGGGAGCGTTCAGCGGTTGAGTTGCTTACTCAGTCGCTGAGTTTTTCTTCATTGAAGAACAAATTGCTTGTACGGCCGAATCAAAATAATTTTTGTGATGATTATTAAAATTAGAAGGGTTAATCAATCGTCAGTAGAAATTAAATTAAAGATTGTGAGTTAATAAATCAGAAAGAAACTTTATTATTAAAGATTCTGTAGAGTGTTGTAGAATTTAAAGCTTGTGGTTCCCCTAAAAGGTAAACTAAAATTCACGACGGTGCAATGCAATTTGTAAATTATTAATTTCTTTTCAATACGTAATTATTTTTTAGTTTAAAAGCCAAAACTTTGCAAGTTCAGTTTTATCCGCTCTACACACGCAGAGAAAAAAAAATTGTACTCCTAGTAAACAGACTGGAGGCAGAAACATGATTGTAGCAAATATTCGAACAATTGTAATAAATCTTACAATTAGAATCGCCTGAATGAATTGAATATAATAATTGTATTCCTACAGTTTGTTTTTGTCTTCTATTTTACTAGTTACAATTTCTTTTCTGTACATATTGTCGATAAAGAAGAACTTGATTGCTGTGCTTCGCTTTTCTCCCCCAAGGAAGATCAAAGTTAAAACTTCATGGATTTTTGTGAATGATACAAATTTAAATTCCTCTTTTAATAATTGTTTATTTATCTTAATTTAAATACTGATCAACGTTTCGACAACTGACCGGTTGACTGCTGTAAGTCGAACGGAAAAAAAATTAGCAAACGAAAACAGTTTCCTGTAATTATTGTTTCACCAAAGAAAAAAAAAGGATATCGTTTAAATACGACTACGAATTATACAAATTTAAATTCTTCTTTTAATAATTGTTTATTTATCTTAATTTAAATACTGATCAACGTTTCGACAACTGACCGGTTTGACTGCCGTATGTCGAAAGGAAAAAAAATATTAGTAGACGAAAACAGTTTCCTGTAATTATTGTTCCACCAAAAAAAAGTGTATCATTTAAATACGACTTCACAACCAAGCCGTATTTAAACAACACCAACATGATGAAAGAACGATTACAAGAAACTGTTTCTGTCTGCTATCTCTGCTTTCGGCTGTACATTTTAGGTACTTTCTATCGCTCACAAAATCGTGATCCAAACGTGTTTTGATGCAAAAACAACAATTGGGAGTGTTCAGCGGCTGAGTTGCTTACTCAGCAATCGATTGTGATTGGCTCACATGAAGGTAATAGCCAATCACAAACAACTGCTGAGTAAGCAACGCATCCGCTCAACGCGCCCATTCTTTTCTTTGAATCTCTCTATTCTTAAAACTTGTTTGGATTGAACTATGTGTATTTACAAATGAACTGTCAATAAAAAATTCAAGTCAGGTGTTTTGTTGCAACAACTACGAAGTTCAGGTCCAAACTATTCCAAACACGATTCAAACTTTTAAGCGAATTATATTTTTACTTTTGTGGAATTATAGTTTTCGTGAATTTTGTATTTGGAGCCTGACTTGGAGGTGAGTTCAGTGAGGAGTTGGCAAAACTGAAAGAACACGGTCGATTATTTTATGACATACGTCACCGCAAATGATAGAATCAACCAGTGTTGCTAACTTAGGGAAAAAGTCGATAAATCTTCGGGATAATCTCAAACAAAAAGGAGAAAGGGGAGAAATTGCCCAAACCCTTTCAAATCTAAAGAATTTCTCGGGAACAAAAGATAAGAAATAAAAAAAAAAACAAGAACGTTTTCAAAGATCTAGAAACACGATCCAAGTGGAAAAAATAAAATTTCCAAAGAAATTAAAACTATTTGAATTCTGAAAAATTGGGAGGTAAAAAAAACAAAATAAAAAAAACCTTATCTGACTCCACTACAAATGGAAAAAATCCTGATTAAACGAAGAGAAACAAATGACGATCATATTTATAGAAGAAAAGAGAGAACGCAATAACTTCAGGAGATAAACAAAAGAAAAGAAAAACAAATAATTAATTCGAAACGAGGCGACGCCCTCTTTGAAAAACAATGACGGCACCCAAAGAAAAAAAAAACAAAAGTCAGGAAGGTGACAGGGATATTAAATTGAAGACGGAAACAAATGACAGTTGCACAGAAATAAAAAAAAAAAACTTAAGAAACAATAATTCATAAACAAGTGACTATCGTGACGTTACTTTCGAAAAACAAAACCTGTAAACATTTTTTTTTGGAAAAATCTATCGAAGCGATACTATTTTTTTTTCTATTCAATAATAATTTTTAATTTCAGTTTCTTTTTATATTTTTCTTTTTCATTATCGAGCGCCTTCTCGGGATAATACGGCTTGTAACGTCAAAACAGGTCAAAACCGATTTTCTTTTTTTAAAAAAAAAAAAAAAACAAAAAGGGTAGAACTCCGAAATTTGATGAATTGGCAACACTGCTTCTGATTGCTGCAAAGTGTAAGGTTAGGTCGTTTTAATATTCTTGTTTCGTTTGTTTTAACACTTAATTGCAGGAAAAATTTGTACAACTTTGCCTGTGTAGGTGTGTTAATAAATAATATTTATTGTTTTTTTTTGTTTACAATCGTGTTCTTCACTTTAACCTCCTACCTAAAGTTGCCAGATTAATTTAGGGAATTCCAGTGTATACCAAAATAAAGAGGAATTTTTCATCGAGTTGGTTGGCAACACTGGAAGCAACTAAAAAGTTGATTTTCAAAAGGAAAGGAATCACTAAATTTTCAACATGTCTGAGTTTGAAATTCCAACAGAAAGTCACAAGAACTGGGGCTCGTTCAGGAACTGAAAACAGCGCCCTCTATGTAATATTCTTTCTCTCTCGCCTAAGTGATTTTGTGTATTTTGCTTCTCGTTTCAAACGCCCACAGTGCTCTCCCGTAACAGTTTTTGAACGCAACCCTGGTGACAAAACCAAAACACAAAAAAAATCATTAAGTTGGCAATACTGTATTGAGAACTTTGCAGTTGTCATGTTGCATAATACAGGCCGATTCAATTTAAATTTTGACAACTTCAAGAATCGCTGGGAATCGCGAAATGACGGAATTTTCTTTAATAAATTTCATCCAAAAACGCTCCATTTCCGAGAAAATAGCGATTAATTTATTTATTTAGCTTCTTTTTTAATGCTTATTAATTGCTTACAACATTATTTATTGATAGAATTTGAAAGCCCCACTGTCCTTTCAATTTCTAAGTTATTTGAAAAAAAAATCTTTAATAACTTAACATTTGACGCCATTTTGTTCGGAAACAAAACATCTGAAGCGAGTTTCTCAAATAGCGCTTTCGATTAACTCCACTCAGTAGGTGTTTTCCTTCGCCTAAAAGTTTGAATCGTGTTTGAAATAGTTTGAACCTGAATTTCGTAATTGTAACAAAACACCTGACTTGAATTTTTTATTGACAATTCATTTGTAAACAGCCATAATTCAATCCAAACAAGTTTTAAAAATAGAGAGATTCAAAGAAAAGAATGTCAGTTTTTGAATCAAAACAGTTTGGATCATAATTTCGTGAGCGAAACAAAGCACCTATTGTCACTCAGAATGTTTTCGTTTTTCACGAAGTTAAAACAAGATGCAAACATTCTGAACGCAACCAGCGCAGGTGAGTCGAAAACGCAAGAAGAAAGTGAAAGAGAAATTTCAACGTTTGATTTTTAAATCACCCCGCTGTATACTGTTCGATTAATTCCACTGATTGTCAGAGTATTTTCATCTCGTATTGTTCCATGAAAGTTAAAACAAAATGGAGAAACTCTGAACGTAGCCAGTGCAGCAGGTAAATCGAAAACGCCAGGGGATTTTTTAACAATTCAACTCGAATCACCCTGTACACTGCTGAAATAAGTAATAATGATTATGTTATTGAAAATAAAAATCCAGTTGTTAATTTCTGTTTATAATTGAACATTGTAAACCTGATTTAATTAGTGTAAACATGGCTGGCGGTCCAAAACAAAATGAAACCAAAACAATTGTTTATTTGTTACGCATTTCCCAGAAATGTTTCGTCATAAAAACACTGCGGCTTTCAAACGAGGTTCCAGGAATTACCGCCATTAAATAATAAATACACACACTACGTTTACTTACCATGCATAAAACGGCTCTGAAATTTCCGCGTACGGTATGAACAAAGTCCCTTTCGTCGTGTAGGTCGAGCTCCAGGTCGGAGGCGCTTTTAATTTCCTCAACGCATCACCTAACAATCATGTAATGATTAATGATTGGATTAATTAGTTAATTAATTAAATACGTACATGTGGAGAGCGCGCAAAACGCCAACAACAATAAAACCGGTAGCCCCGACATTTGCTTTGCTTTCTCTTCGGAATCGAAACCGCGATTGTGCGCAAACCTCGTTCCGTGACTGTACATATACAAAGACGACACCAAACAAACCGCTGACCTCTTGGAACGCAGCCCGATAATGGAAAGAGAAGAGTGGAGAAGAGGTTTAGATTTTGCGCCGTAGGATGATAATCCGGGGGATCGATCGCACAGCCGAATTTAACTTGCAATAAATTTTGCATTGTTTTTATTATTTATTGAAGACATCCGACAAACAGCGTTGCCTAGCAACTCCTTGCACATCGCTATTCGTTATACACAGTGCGTCTCAAGTTAAAGACTGGTTTTCAAGGGCGTTTCAGACTTGCACGCGTGTCTATAAATTTATTTTATAGTATCAAACTTTAAATTTAGAATTATAATTATCCGAAAACTATCCAAATGAATATTATTATTGAGACCGACAAGAAAATAGTGAGCGATTACAGTTTCCTGTAATTTTTCTTTTTCCAAAATGGCGCTCTTTAAATACGCTTAAAGGTGTGACACCTAAAATTTGTCGGGGCTTAACTCGAGAACGCGTTCGTCGATTGTTTTTTGGTAAACGGCGTTGGAAAGCTGAGGAAAATCCCTGTAAATCCCATGCTTAAATCGAATTTAAAAAGTACTAGCGCGAACGCGACGGAAGGGAGAGACGTGCAGTTAATTGAGCAAATAAAAAACGCGTCGCCTTTGAACTTTGATTGTAACTCGAGAACGCGTTCGTCGATTGTTTTTTGGTAAACGCCGTTGGAAAGCTGAGAAAAAACTCTGTAAATCCCGTGCTTAAATCGAATTCAAAAAATACAAGCGCGAACGCGAGGGGAGGGAGAGACGTGCAGTTAATTGAGCAAATAAAAAACACGTCGCCTTTGAACTTTGATTGTAACTCGAGAACGCGTTCGTCGATTGTTTTTTGGTAAACGGCGTTGGAAAGCTGCGGAAAAGCTCTGTAAATCCCATGCTTAAATCGAATTCGAAAATTACAAGCACGAACGCGAGGGGAGGGAGAAACGTTCAGTTAATTGAGCTAATAAAAAACGCGTCGCCTTTGAACTTTGATTGTACCTCGAAAACGCGTTCGTCGATTGTTTTTTGGTAAGCGGCGTTGGAAAGCTGAGAAAAAGCTCTGTAAATCCCATGCTTAAATCGAATTCAAAAACTACAAGCGCGAATGCGAGGGGAGGGAGAGACGTGCAGTTAATTGAGCAAATAAAAAACGCGTCGCTTTTGAACTTTGATTGTAACTCGAGAACGCGTTCGTCGATTGTTTTTTGGTAAACGGCGTTGGAAAGCTGAGGAAAAGCTCTGTAAATCCCACGCTTAAATCGAATTCAAAAATTACAAGTGCGTACGCGAGGGGAGGGAGAGACGTTCGGTAAATTGAGCAAGTAAGAAACGCATCGCCTTTGAACTTTGATTGTAACTCGAGAACGCGTTCGTCGATTGTTTTTTTTGGTAAACGGCGTTGGAAAGCTGAGGAAAAGCTCAGTAAATCTCATGTTTAAATCCAATTCAGAAATTACAAGCCCTGAGAAACAAATTTATTTGTAATATGTACTCCCTTTTGGAGTTGTTGCCTACCGGTAAATCATCACGAGCCGCCACTGCAGGAAACTGCAATTGTCTAGTATTTTTTGCATTCGACAGCATATTTTAGCTTGCTGTCAGAAAGACATGCATGAATGGGATTGAACTGAAGCGAAAAGTGAAGTTAATTGCTCGTAAAGATTGATTATGTTGGTGAAACGACAGCGGCGTCGAAAATTTTCGGTCCGGGACTGTGTACAAGTTACTACTCATCATAAATTGCAAAAATTATTTCGAGCTTCAAATATTTTCTGAGAACTTAACGCCGCCAGCCAATCACGTGAAATCGAAAATTGACAAACGCCATAATTTATTATTATTATTTGCTTTTGATTATTATTACAGTACGATTAACTGATTAATGCGAGATGCCCCTGATACGGCATAAAAATAAAACGCAACATACTGATTAACAACGAGGAATTGCAGAGTTCAACGAAGAGTTCAAAGGCCATTGATACTACAATATTTTCGGTATAAAGCAAATATAACAACGTTTATGCGCACACGTCACCTTATTTAACACAATAAATAAATGATTAATTATTAGAGAATGTTCTGGGATACTTTTTTTTTTAAAAAAAGAACGATTCTTGCTTCCTTGAATATTTATTTAACATCAGCGTAATATTGATAAAAGCTAACGTTGTTTATTTATTATTAATAACTGGTTTCAAAGCACTATTACCTACTTTAATGCGTTAGGCATCCGGTTATTGTCAGCTTTCTTTAGAAAAAATATAATAAATTATTTATTGTAGTAAATAATGAACGCGGATAAATCAATATTTAATCGGCGACGAGTGCTTCCAAGTATTTAGGACGATCCAATAAATTGAGAACATTTATTTTTCAGCTACCGAATGTGGGCGTCGTTGAAATGCGGTAATTCCCCCAAACGCTTAATAGAAAAAACCTTACGGGTTATCAGAAAATACCTTACGGGCCATCATGTAATTCCCCCAATTGCTAAACCGAAAAAAACTTATTGGCCGACCTGTACAAACCCAATGGTATTCAGTTCAGTATTTTTTGAGATTCCTTAGAAATGCTAAATTAATTATATCATCAAATCATGTCAAGTGGTTTCGTAATCAAACGAAAAACGAGATATTTCCACCTAACTATTATTTAATCAGAGTACATAATGTACACAGTTCTATCTTTAAAAAGACAAAAAAAAAATGATTTGTTCCTTTGTGTTTACAATTATATTCAACTGAATCAACAGACCTGATTTAATTACTTTCTAGGGCAGATAGTAATTAGAAATAGATGAAAATCCTCAAAGAAAAAACAAATTCCAAATCAATATTTTATTAATTAATAAAAAAAAAAAAAATGATAACTACGACAAATTAAATTAAACTGCGAGTTGAGCGACAAAATTGTGATCTTCGGTGGTAGATTCTTGCATGCACGGTATTTTAGCATCTTTATTCTGCAACAAAACAAAAATGTTGCAATTGCAATTATAATAATTATAATTAAGCCACCGCATAATTATAATTAGATGAAGAAAACGTACACTTACCAATTTCCTAGCACGTTCCTCCAACAAACTGTATGCAAAGTGATTCAGGATTATACTCTTGGGCAAGGCGATTCCCTGAAATCTATAAACGGGAGCGCCCGGAATGTCGGTGTTTAATTTAATAACGTTGGTGACAGTGACTCGCCCCAAATGACCGGTGTTAGTCACCATCGGCCCCTTGGATATATCCACGTGTTTCCCGGCTCTGAATAACGTCACTTTATCCGAGTTGTTCGCGGCGATATCCGGAATCTGCCTCGTCTTATGCGGATTGTTCTTGAACAAGAGCAGCGCGAAATCGACGCTCACATCCAGGCACTCTATTTTGTGGTCTTGCTGGCAGAATTTAGCCATTTCCAGGGAGAGCACTCTCAGTTCTTGGTGCGTGGGCGTCCAGTCGTCCAGGGAAAGCTGGATGTCATACACAAAACTTCCGGATTTCACTAAAAAAAAAAAAAAAAACAGCCAGGAATCAGTTTTGTTCAAGCTTTAAGAATCGTAGGGGGCCGGTACCGTTGGGCGGTGGGAAACTGTGCAGGTGAACGTCCACTTTATCTTTGAACGCGTTATTCGCAACAGCCCCCAAAAGAAAGCTGCAAGTACGCCAGAAGGCCTTGTTCACCAGGGCCGGTTGGGGTATGTTGTAGTGTAGCAGCTCGAGCTTGCAGGATTCCGGAATCGGCTTGTGCATGTGCCAGAGCGAGTTTCCGTTTAGCAAAGCGACTGCCGCCTTATTCGAGAGCATTTCATTCATATCTACAAATCAAAAGGAAACATGGGGGACACTCTATAACATAACAGCGGTGGAGGGTGTGTACTGACGTCTGGCGCAGTCGTAAGGCGTTGATATATTCTTGTTCATCACCAGCGTTGTGTTTTCGGGTATGCCTTCGTAGTGGACTTCGATTTTCTCTATGCGCCCCACGGATTCTCTCTGGCGCTTCTGCTCCAGGGAGAAGAGCTCGCTTTGCCTTTGTATTTCTTCCGGGGCATTGCTGAAGAGGCCTACAAGAAGTTGGCGATGCAGAGTGAGGTTAGAATCATTTTAAATCGATTACGTTTGTGAACTTGCTGTAGTAAAGTCCTATTTAGTTGAAAGGAGAAGCTTCGGGACATAATTCTACGGCGGTGGCCCTGTATTTAAAAGAAAATTAGGTTTTTTCAACGCATTTAGCGATATAACCTCAAAAGGCGCACCAAAACCAGCGTGAAGTTAGCTGCGCACGCTTCTCCAAGTGCCAACACAATCTACAATAATGGCAGAGAATAATAACAGGAAAGCCATAAAACATATCGAAAATTGCTTCTTTAGTCAATACAGACGATGTTTTTAAATGCTTCGAATAAATAAAGAAGAGGAGTTAAAATCGTTTTGCAAATACGTAAGTAATACGCCGCGGCGTACGATTTACGTTGGCGACACTGATTGCATATTTGAGGTTAGGTGCCCGGAGGTTAACTTGCTGTTTATTTTGCAGTGTCACTCAAAGCGCGTAGCAATTCGTACGAAATGGCTCTTGCAGAGGTCTGTGGCTTGCAAAATTTCAACGCTTTCAATCGTGAAAACCAGTGTTGCGACTTCGACGTGCTGAATTTCAGCTGGAACTTCACCAGCAACGCATCCTTAGATGTACCCCCTTACAAGAACGTAAGTTTTCAGAATTTGCCCTGTAATCCTCGTTCATAGTTTCTGCTTGCTCTTCCAAAGCCGGCTGGGACACTGGCCCAATTCAGCAAGGACGACACCGGCCGTGAAATCAAGATTAAATTCGATCATGGAACGACCACGCTTGGATTTCAGTATCAAGGGGGCGTGGTGCTCGCCGTAGATTCGAGGGCCACGGGGGGCTCTTTCATCGGCTCGCAGACCATGAAGAAAATCGTGGAGATCAACAATTTTCTTTTGGGTAGGTGCGCTTTAATTTAATTTAATAAAAAAAGCCTACAGCCGGTTTCTTTCGACAGGAACATTGGCTGGAGGCGCTGCGGACTGTGTGTATTGGGATCGCGTCCTGGCGAAGCAATGCCGAATGTACGAGCTGAGAAATCGAGAGCGCATTTCGGTGGCGGCCGCGTCCAAATTAATGGCAAACATGGTTTATAATTACAAGGGAATGGGCCTGTCCATGGGTATGATGTTGGCTGGCTGGGATAAACGAGTAACTATTACATTTTCTTGTCTGTTCAGAGCATATTTGCAAGAGGTGACTGTTTTTAGGGACCCCAGCTGTATTATGTCGACTCTGAAGGCACGCGAACCCCCGGCAAGATCTTCAGCGTCGGTTCAGGCTCCATTTACGCCTTCGGAGTTTTGGATTCCGGCTATAAATGGGACCTCACCGACGAGGAAGCCTACGAATTGGGCCGACGTTCCATCTATCACGCAACGCACAGGGACGCTTACTCGGGGGGCATCGTCAGAGTTTACCACATGAAGAACACTGGATGGGTGCACATTGATAACAACGATTGCATGGATCTACATTACAAGTATCAAGAGGAGAAGAACGAAAAAAATAATGAAATTATTTAAAACTTAAACTCTATTTGTAAGGATCTTTTTTTTCGTCAATAAAATAATTTTCTTTATTTAAAAGTTGTATTCTTAATCGTCTCTCAAGTTGACAAGAAGTTAGAATCCAGTCGGTAAGTGTCATTTAGGTACGTTTCTGACAGGATAGGAAAAGTTTATCCAATCCTATCCAATGGAAGAATCCGATCTTTTAATGAAGTTAGAATCTCTGGAGCTGAAGAGACAGGTGGAAGTCCTGTCGACTTTCCTTCCGGACGAAATACTGAAATCGCTTGATAGTTTCGGAACCCCGCAGTCTTTCACCGGCGTCCTGCTCTATGTGGAAGTGTCGGGCCTCACGTCGCTCTACGAAAGATACCATAAAGTCGGCGAAGGTGGGATTTGCCCCCTAACGGCCACGTTAAACGCACACGCCGGCTTGATAATGGAAATAATAAATTTCTACGAGGGCGACCTATTAAAATACACGGGCGATGAATACATGGCGTTCTGGAAGGCCGAGGCGAAGCTCGAAGAGACCATCCACAACGTCATAGTGTGCTCTTTATTCATGCACGATAATTATGGTTGCTTCGAGACTGAAGTTAATGTTGCTCTGAAGCTCAAGTTGATCGTTTGCTTCGGGGAAGTACAGCTGCACGTGTTCGGCGTTAACAGCAAGCGCGTGGCTATCTTGGGGGCGGCCGTCGAAAGCGTTAAATTTGCCAAATCAATCAGCCCAGCAGGAGACGTGGTGGTTTTGCCAGAAGCCTGGAAGCTATTACGTCCAGAAAATTACGAGACGATAGAATCTTACGACGAAGGATTCGTAAAGGTAACAGAAAATACCCCGTCAAGAATTCAGAAAATAGGCAACCCATTCTACTTCCGTGCATACGTCTCGAATGGGTTGCCTATTCTAAGCTCTTCGCGAACTCCGTATGTTTTTAATCTTTTTTTATTCCTTCAATTGCGAAGGTGTGCGGCTGTATCTACAACCAGGAAGACGATTCGAAAACCCTGAAGAACGAGTACGAACAGAAGGAAAACATTTTGGGCAAACTCTGCGCGAAGCACCTGGCCCACAGGCAGGCCCTCCACAAGAAGCAGCACAGCTTCAGCGATACGACCACCCAACTGGAAATAACCGAGGGTTTCACGCGGTCATTGCCCGCAAGGTCAGCCATGGCCATGGCGGTGAAACGCTGGAAGATCTACGACCTTAAGCCATTCACTCATAAAATGGTGCAGAGCCAAATCGACGAGAGGCAGGCAGTCGAAGACCTAACGGAAGTCCGCGAGGTTACTGTCGAGTACATCAAGCTGGAGCTAATTAAAGCTGATCCGGCAATGCTGCAGAAGGTTTGCTTGGTCGTAGAAGAGGCTACGACGCAGCTTTTTGGGGTCATCAACGACCTGAGACTATTAAACAGGGCTATTACAGTAATCATCGCGTTCGGGTTGAGGAGACTCAAGCACGAGCTTGAAAGCAAGAACGCTTTGGAATGCGCCTTCACGATCAACCAAATCCTGGGGTACACGGAGAAGTTCAAGTCAATCTCCATAGGGGTTTCGACCGGTTTGATTTACACCGGGATAGTGGGGCATCCCCTGCGAAGGGACTTCCTTATGATCGGGAGGGCGGTGAACCGCGCCGAAAGGCTCGCGAGCGTCTTCCCCAATAAAATAACGTGCGACCACAAGACCTTTAGGAATTCGAAGTTGTCTTCCCACTACTTCCGCCTCCTATGCGCCCCAAATATGAAGGGGATTCTCTCGGGTAATATTTTCGAGTACAACGAGAACTTCCAGGTCATGTCGGTTAAGGACGAGAGGTTTCGGATTGTGGGGAGGGAGGACGAGCGCGATTTGATCTGGAAGGTGATCAACCACCCCGACAAGATCAATTATTACGGAATTTGCCTTCACGGGCAGGATAAAATGGGGAAGTCGACCTTGATACGCAGCAGCATGTCGGAATGCCAAAAGGACGAGTGCGCTTCCGCCTCGATCGAGCTCTGCAGGAACACCCAGAGGCCTTACTTCTGCGTTTCCAATTTATACAAGCAGCTGTACAACCAGAGGAGCAAGGCGAACAGCGAGAAGTTTGTTTTAATCAAGGATTTGCCTTCGGACCTTTGGGATTTCAGCGACGTCCTGCAGAGGACCCTCGATGTTAGGAACACCGTGCGAATACAAAGGAAATTCAAGATGCTGAACTTATTCCGAGAGATAACGAAGAATTCCAAGCTGGGCTTCGCCGTTATCTTCATTGATAACATCCAGTACATCGACGCGCATAGTTTCGATATTCTGGAGACCGTGGTCAAGGAGAAATGCATAAGGCTGGTGTGTGCTGGCCAATTCGAAGAGGACTTTTGGGACGTGCGTTGGAAGATGTCTTTGAATAACTACATTAAGCTCTTCGAGTTGGGGCCCTTGAAATTCGAGCACCTGCCGCGCTTCGTCTGCAACACCCTGAAGGTGCAGGGGGTGCACGTTCGCCTCATGGGGGTCTTAATGAATTGCTGCGACGCCATCCCCGGATTAATGGAGGAGTTCCTCTGCAAGCTTCTGGATGAAGGCCACCTGCAAACCCTGTACATGTCGAAATCCATGGATTATCAGGATTTCGTGTTTTTGAACGCGCACGAAATAAAAAGGCGCCAGGCCAAGCAAGTTACAGGCAGGAAGCTGATCTGCAAGCTCTCGGAAGACTTCACCTGTCAAGAAAAAGTTTCGCCTTCCATGCTCTCGGCGTACGCCCTCGAGTCGTACAACTCGTTCCACTTGGACTTGCTGAAGACCAGCTCCGCCCTGGGGGAAATCTTCAGCAGGTCTTTGCTAAGCACGCTCTTCAAGTACTCCTCGAAGTACGTCTTCGCCGACGCCGTCAGAAATTTGTTCCACCAAGAGGTCTTCGAGTGCGCCACTCGCTATTTATCATCGATCAGCTTGGTCGCCGCCCCCAATTTCTGCCAGTGCCACTGCGTCATCGACGAAACCGAGCGGAAACAGACCAAAGCGTTCCTGAGCTTGCCCAAGTACGCCTTCTGCAAGCTCCTGCGTTTCCGGAACAAGATCATCAGGGAGATGGCTTACGACAAGCTGGGGGAAGAGGAGAAGCGCAAGCTCAACCTGAAGATAACCGATATCCTGGAGGAGCAAAATAACTGCTGCGAGAATTGCCTGCGGAATAACTCCGCCCCCATCGTGCTCGTCCCTAAATTCCGCGAGGTGTTCCTGAGGTGCAACGTGAGGACCGAGAAGAACTGCGATGACAGCTCGTGCAGCGCCGCCTCCAACATAGAAAACGTGATAAGCACATGCGTTAAGCGAACCGTAAAAGAAGCGCAAGCCACCTTGAAGCGTAACATCTGGGATTCCAGTATTTGTTACTGCCTGGAAATCCTGATCAAAGTCTACCAGGATTTGGTTTACCACAGCAAAGAGGCGGGGCATGTCGAGAAGGTAATTTTCTTTCTGGTGCAGAACGCCAAAATCACGATGTTGATGAACGAGTTCCAAGACGCCATTCCTATTTTGGAAGAGGCGATGGAGCTTTGCAGGAATTCCTCCAATACCAGTACCGCCGATGGAATTATATCCCGGGGTTTTAGAACCATCCACGAGGCGAAGATCAACGCGCTCTTGGCGGAAATCTATTTGAGTTTGGGGGTGACCAACGAGAGCCGAAGGTTTTTACTGGAGAGCTTCAAGCAGTACCAAATCTCCCTGACGCCTTACAACTTGTGCGCGAGGTTCTTCGGCTTTCCCATTTTCAAGAACGCCAGCAGCAGCAACATCAAAACGAAGAGCATCGTTTTCAGAAGCGATTTCGGGGCTTGCCTCAACCTGGCCAGCAACTTATTCGCGGTCGAGGGCGATTGGCACTTGGCGAAAATCGCTTCGGCCCAGTGCCTTAATTTCTTGAGCGACGACTTCGTCGGCTTGAACCTCCTCTGCGACACCTACTCGAACGCGATCGCCGTTTATAATTACTGCGGGGAAACCCAGCGTTGCGAAAAGCTGGAGAAATACGTGAGCCAGCACGTCCTCAAGAAGTTCACCAGCAACGTGACTTTAGATTTGTTTTCCGTGAGCAAGCTCATCTTCACCGTGTTCCAGATGCGTTTCCTCAACGCCAAATTGGAAACTGCGATACGCCTAGGATACAGGGCCATCGACCTAAACAACAACATCCAAGCCAATTACGTCTTGGTGGATGTCGTCACGACTCTTGCCAGCGCGCTGGTTCTAGTGAAGCGAGTGGAAGATTCCGTTGAGGTGATCAAGTTGCTGTACAACATGGGGAAGATCAAGCAGGATTACGCCCTCCTTGCCTATCACACCTGCAATTTAGAACTGGCCTTGGAAACCAGCTTCACCATGGAACCAATAGGGAAAGCCTTGGATTTCGCCGAGGACTACATCAAAATCCTGAACAGGAAAGAGCTGACCGCTTTGGAGAAGTCGCTCTTGATTTTGACTTACGTCTACTACTTAAGACACAATCGCTGGTTTGACACCAACAAGTGGAAAGCCATCGTCAGCTTCGAGGAGTTCCCCTGCACGTCCGTCCAGACCGTCAAGAACCTCTTCAAGTACACCGAGGCACTCTTGATTTCCTTCGCGAGAAACGACGCTCCCAAGAGGTACAGTCATCTGAGCGGCAATCTGAAGGAGATTCAGAAATGCTTGGGGCAGTGCAAGGTGGTTTCGAAGAAGTGGCAGGTCTTCAGGCCGCGCTATCTCCATTACAAAGCGTACTACTACAAGATCATGGAGAGGAAAGCGCCGGTGAAGAAGTACCTGAAACAGGCTAACGCCGTCGCCGAAGACCAAGGGAACATTCTGGAACGATGCTGGGTGATGCAGAGCGAGCATTTTTGGGACGGGGGTTTCAGTTTCGAGGGCGTCAGGAACTACATTGATTGGAAGCAGGTGAAGTCGTACAGCCCCTTGCACTGGTCGCAAGTGCTCTATGGTTTACCATGGCATCCTTGAGAGTTCCAACTCAAAACTCAAACCGAACGAGTGTAAAGGAGACCGTTTAGTTCTTTTTCTAAAAAATCATTTAAATGATTAATTGACTACTGGATTATCCTGTGTACGTTTAAAAATTAAAAAACGAAAAACGTTTTGTGTTTTGTGAGAACAAATGCGCTTTTACGAAGTGAATTAGGCCATGTAAGAGCACCGAAGTTTGCCTAAGAATGTAGTGTTGGATGGAAAGCATGAGCTGCATCGAGGAACCTGCACATCAATCTTCAATTACATGCAAGAACCGTGTTAGAATGCATGGTGGAATATTGATCCACGTGTCGCACATTACTTTATCATAACTTAAGGAAGTCGTTTGGTAAGTTTCAGGTGTCAGTTAGTTAGTACAAGACAAGAAGTTTCCTGCATTTATTCAAACACGTCGAGCAATTTAAAAATGGATCGATAATTAGTACGTAGAATTAAAGTAATTGTGACAAAAAAAATATTACCATTTAAATAGAAAGGGCTGGTAGGTACGATTTTGTAGTAAAGTCCGCAGGAAGTCCTCTTAATCAATAAGGTTAGGAAAAGTCGTTTTCTTAATGAATAAAAAAAATATATATAATTCATGGGAAATTGCTTGGATTTTTCAATTCAAGATGGTGGATCGTCCTTGATAAAATCGATTTTCAAGTTTCGTGATTTCAAGACCGTCGCCATTCTGCGATGAAGTCTCTTGCCTTTCATTTGATACGTCGCACGAGATAGGTCTCTTTTGCTGATCAAGAATTTTCGATTGTAGGTTGGATTTCAACGTGATAGTGTACCTACCACGTTCTCGTTTCGTGGTGGTGGAGGTGTTCTTCTCGTTGTCCCGGCTCTCTTCTCCTTGCTTCGCAAATTTGACGTCTGTCGCTCCTTTTGCCCGTACGGGAAGAGGTCTGGAAAGTCGGTCGTGAAGTCCGCCTACGGTTTTGTGTGCAGGTATGAATGGTGATCTTTGATGACCTTGATTTTCAAACTTCAAGATTTCAAGATGCCTCACCGTGACGGTTTTAAGTTCGTCTGTCGCGCACCTTTCATTTGATACGTCGCATTCTTTCCGATCAAGAATTTTCGATTATAAGATTGATTTCAACGTGCTGGTGTACCTACCACGTTCTCGTTTCGTGGTGGTGGAGGTGTTCCTCTCGTGGTCCCGGCTCTCTTCTCCTCGCTTCGCAAATTTGACGTCTTTCGCTCCTTTTGCCCGTACGGGAAGAGGTCTGGAAAGTCGGTCGTGAAGTCCACCTACGGTTTTGTGTGCAGGTATGAATGGTGATCTTTGATGACCTTGATTTTCAAACTTCAAGATTTCAAGATGCCTCACCGTGATGGCTTTAAGTTCGTCTGTCTCGCACCTTTCATTTGATACGTCGCATTCTTTCCGATCAAGAATTTTCGATTATAAGTTGGATTTCACCGTGATGGTGTACCTACCGTGTTCTCGTTTCGTCGTGGTGGAGGTGTTCCTCTTGTTGTCCCGACTCTCTTCTCCTTGCTTCGCAAATTTGACGTCTTTCGCTCCTTTTGCCCGTACGGGGAAGAGGTCCGGAAAGTCGGTCGTGAAGTCCACCTACGGTTTTGTGTGCAGGTATGAATGGTGATCTTTGATGACCTTGACTTTCAAACTTCAAGATTTCAAGATGCCTCTCCGTGACGGTTTTAAGTTCGTCTGTCTCGCCCCTTTCATTTGATACGTCGCATTCTTTCCGATCAAGAATTTTCGATTATAAGTTGGATTTCACCGTGATGGTGTACCTACCACGTTCTCGTTTCGTGGTGGTGGAGGTGTTCCTCTCGTTGTCCCGGCTCTCTTCTCCTTGCTTCGCAAATTTGACGTCTTTCGCTTTTTTGCCCGTACGGGGAGAGGTCTGGAAAGTCGGTCGTGAAGTCCACCTACGGTTTTGTGGGCAGGTATGAATGGTGATCTTTGATGACCTTGACTTTCAAACTTCAAGATTTCAAGATGCCTCACCGTGACGGCTTTAAGTTCGCCTGTCTCGCACCTTTCATTTGATACGTCGCATTCTTTCCGATCGAGAATTTTCGATTGTAAGTTGGATTTCACCGTGATGGTGTACCTACCATGTTCTCGTTTCGTCGTGGTGGAGGTGTTCCTCTTGTTGTCTTGGCTCTCGTTTCCTTGTTTCGCAAATTTGACATCTTTCGCTCTTTTTGCTCGTACGGAGAGAGGTCTGGAAAATCTGACATGGTGAAGTCTATCTACGGTTTTGTGTGCAGGTATGAATGGTGATCTTTCGTGACATTGATTTTTTCAAGTTTCAAGATTTCAAGACGCCGCTTTGTGACGGTTTTAAGTTCGCCTTTCATTTGATACGTCGCAAGATGGATCTCGCTTTCCGATCAAGAATTTTCGATTACAAGCCGGCCATTTTGAATTTCAAGATGGTGATGTACCTTGTTCTTGTTTTTTGATCATTTGAATAAGTCCAAAAAGTCTATTACATGCTTTGTGTGTGTGTACAGTGAATAGAATTTGTGTAAAATTAGGTTTTTTTTCTTGATTGGTTTGAAATTAGTGTTGAGTTTAAATTTGGGGAGATTTTTGTGGTGGTAGTGTTCGCGGTGGTGTTTTTGGGGGTTGGGGTGCGCCGGGTGGTGCACTAGCGCAGACTGCGCGGCCGGGCTCTGTATCGAGCGACTTCAGTCCGCGCCCGGCCTTGCTGCGGCAATGACCGACCATCTGCCGCTATGACCAACCGCGTCGCGCTTCTTTGCGCGCTGCTGGCGCTGCTGGGCTGTGCAGCCCACCAGCACGAGGAAGAAATTACCATCGAATACTACAATTCGACGCACAACCAGACCAGCTTCCACACTCAAGATCCGCTCTTTCCGGCGGATCTCTTCACCCAGGAGCAGCGCCGGCAAGGTGCGCTCATCCTCCACGTCTTGGGGGTCGTCTACATGTTCGTCGCCCTGGCCATCGTCTGCGATGAGTTTTTCGTGCCGGCTCTGGACGTCATCATCGAAAAGCTCGACATTCAGGACGATGTGGCGGGCGCGACCTTCATGGCCGCGGGGGGTTCCGCACCGGAACTATTCACCAGCGTGATCGGAGTGTTCGTTTCTTTCGACGACGTCGGCATCGGCACCATCGTCGGTTCGGCCGTGTTCAACATTCTTTTTGTGATCGGCATGTGCGCGCTCTTCTCCAAGACGGTCTTAACGCTCACCTGGTGGCCGCTCTTCAGGGACTGCTTTTTTTATTCCGCCAGCCTCATCACCCTCATCATCTTCTTCAGCGACAACTACATCCACTGGTACGAGGCGCTGGTGCTCTTCAGTTTCTACATCGCGTACGTCAGCTTCATGAAGTGGAACGCACCCATGGAACGCTGGGTCAAAAAAATCCTTTATAAAAACAAGGTGACCCGGGTCAGGAGTACGGATCAGCTCATGCCGACGGTAAGGACCTACCAACCCTCACCTCATCTACAACCCTTATAAGTACACTTTCTTCCCCAGTTAAATATTTCACCAGCGTATAATTAGGAGTTTTTCGTTCAATTTCCATGCGTGACCACCGTGACCAAGTCTTAAGCGAAACGAAGCGAAAAATGATTTCCACAATTAAAACCAAACTACCTTGTATTAATTTTTGCTCCCCCCCCCCCCCCCCCCAAATCATCGAAAGGGACTTGAAATAATTCAAAAAATCATCAGCCTTGACATAATTCAAAAAAGCCTCAGCCTTGAAATAATTCAAAAAATCATCAGCCTTGAAATAATTCAAAAGAGCCTCAGCCTTGAAATAATTCAAAAAAGCCTCAGCCCTGACATAATTCAAAAAAGCCTCAGCCCTGAAACAATTCAAACACCTCAACCTTGAAATAATTCAAAAGCCTCAGAGTCACATTCCCTAGAAGTCGATGGTTTTGTAAATTTGAAGAAAAAAAAAACGCCCTTTGTTAATTTCAAAAGGGGCGAAGCCTATTCAGATAGGGTAGATAGCTGCTTTGCAACTATTTTAGTATTGTTTGAGAAACATTGGGGCGGTGGGGGTGGCGTTACATGCCCCAAAATTTGGACGCGCGTAGTTGACACAAGGGGTGGATGGTCTCAGCCGAGAGGAAGACAACGTTTTGGCGTTCAAGAACGAAATTAATAAAACAGGGAAAAAACATTTCTTAATGATTAGGTTTAGTTAGTTAGTTTTAAACGAGGAGAAGACGTGGTGGGGAGAAAGGAAGCCCTAAAGAACTTAATTAAAAAATGACAGAAATGAACTGAATTTTTCGTATAACTTTGATTGCAATCAAAAATTCCCCATTCTCCGTTTCATGCCGACCATGAATTCGACCATGACGTCAGAAAGGCAAACCATGTAACTGCTTGCTTTCGAATTCTACGAAACGTCTATTGAACCTGAGGACCTTAATCCTCACCCTGTCTAAAATGGTTCCAGCCCGTCGCGCTTTAAATCCTGGATTTAACTTTGATTGCAAACAAATAGGTAATGGTGGTAGTTCCGATAGGACTTCTAAAGTTGCTAAAGGGCGGGGGGAGGGGGAGGGGGTTAATTTCGGGGCTAAAATGGTGCTTGGTTGTGTTACACTTTAAGTCTCGCTCGGGTTTTGATGACTTCCGGACACATCCGGACTTAACTTCGATGGCAAACAGATTTGCAATGGCCATAGCTTCAATGGGTCTTCTGAGGCTGCCGCAGGGGTAGGTTTCGTAGGTCTGGTGGTGTCTGGACAAATTAAATCGTAAATATTACCACCATCTAAAGTGATCTCAGCTTGTTGGGGGTTGACATCTGGATACATCCAAACTTAATTTCGATTGCACACAGATATGTAATAGTGGTAGTTCCAAGAGGACTTCTGAAGTTGCTAACGGGAGAGGGGGGGTTGTTTTTGGGGGTAAAGTGCTCCTTGGGTGTGTTACTCTTTAAACCTAGCCCCGTTTGAAACCGGGCTTTGACGACTTCCGGACACATCCACGCTTGGCTTCGATGCCAAACAGATTTGCAATGGCGATAGCTTCAATGGGTCTTCTAAGGCTACCGCAGGGGTGGATTTCAGAGGTCTGGTGGTGTCTGACTATATTATATAGTAAATATTACCCCCATCTAAAGCAATTTCAGCTTCAGTCGGGGGTTGACTGGATACATCCAAACTTAATTTCGATTGCTAACAGATATGTAATAGTGGTAGTTCCAAGAAGACTTTTGAAGTTGCTAATGGGAGAGGGGGGGTTATTTTTGGGGGTAAAGTGCTGCTTGGGTGTGTTATTCTTTAAACCTAGCCCTGTTTGAAACCGAATTTTGACGACTTCCGGACACATCCACGCTTGGCTTCGATGCCAAACAGATTTGCAATGGCGATAGCTTCAATGGGTCTTCTAAGGCTACCGCAGGGGTGGATTTCAGAGGTCTGGTGGTGTCTGACTATATTATATAGTAAATATTACCCCCATCTAAAGCAATTTCAGCTTCAGTCGGGGGTTGACTGGATACATCCAAACTTAATTTCGATTGCTAACAGATATGTAATAGTGGTAGTTCCAAGAAGACTTTTGAAGTTGCTAATGGGAGAGGGGGGGTTATTTTTGGGGGTAAAGTGCTGCTTGGGTGTGTTATTCTTTAAACCTAGCCCTGTTTGAAACCGAATTTTGACGACTTCCGGACACATCCACGCTTAGCTTCGATGCCAAACAGATTTGCAATGGCGATACCTTTAATGGGTCTTCTAAGGCTACCGCAGGGGTGGATTTCAGAGGTCTGGTGGTGTCTGGGCATATTAAATCGTAAATATTACCCCCATCTAAAGCGATTTCAGCTTCAGTCGGGGGTTGACTTACTTAATTTGGATTGCAAACAGATATGTAATGGTGGTAGTTCTAAGAGGACTTTTGAAGTTGCTAACGGGGGTAGGGCGGGGGGTAATTTCGAGGGTAAAGTGCTGGTTAGTTGTGTTATACTTTAAATCTAGCCCTGTTTGAAACCGGGCTTTGATGACTTCCGGACACATCCTCGCTTAGCTTCAATGCCAAACAGATTTGCAATGGCGATAGCTTCACTGGGTCTTCTGAAGCTGCCATTGGGGTGGGTTTCGTAGGTCTGGGCATATAAAATCGTAAATATTACCCCCATCTAAAGCGACTTCAGCCCGTCGAGGTTTGCCATCTGGTTACATCCAAACTTATTTTTGGTTTGTTTTTGTCTCCACATGTCTTCTAAAGCTACCTACCCCAAAGGGGTAGATTTCGTAGTTCCGATTAGAGACATGGTAGAATAGTCTTCTAGCTTCTTGGATCTAATCTAAATAAAAATCTCTTTGCTTCTCTATGAGTCGCCCCTTTTTGTTTTGATGCACCGATTAACTTCCTATCCCCAAAGGACCTTTAGTGGTCCGGCGACCCCCGGGGGCAAAATAATATTATATGCGCGTTCCATATTCATTTCGACCATCCTGTTAATTGCGCCCGCCGCATGACAACGAATTAAGCTCGCCGGAAAATGAATTTCGCCGAGAATTATGCGTAATGGGGCGGGCGCGGTGCGGGGTGCAGGGGGGCGGGGAGGATTAATGTGTTGTTACGTTATGCCCTGCAATAATTCGTTACTAAAGCGTGCAGCGCGGTGCAAAAGCATTTATTAATTTGACACGAACCACTTTTCAATGGGCGCGCGAGGAACAACATGAAGGGCGCACTTCGAAGAGTGGAAGTCAAGAGGGAAGGAAGGCAGAGCGGAAAATTGATTCGATTTATCAGCGGCGTTCATCTCTCGACTGTTTGTTAACATGACACCTTCCACATCGATTGCACCCCTTAAAGCGTTATCCTGTTTGTGTGTGTGAGTGTGAGTGTGTGCAAGTGAAAGAAGTTTACAACGGCGCGGCGGCGGCGCGACTTGTACGAAAGCAGTAATTTCGTAAATCCTACTTCTGAATTTGCATTTCAGAAATGTGCTGCGCTGCGTCAGATGGTAAGACAAGGCAGGGCGGAATTACCATGACGAAATCAATGGTGGGGTGGGGGTTGGGGGAATGGATGTTTCCAGGAAACTTACGCTTATGTAATTATGTATTTCATCCAACTGTCGAATTACTGAATTTCATATGTACGTACATAATTTAAGTTCCTTCCTCATCCACGAATCGATGATTAAATCAGGCTCGCTTAATATCTCTTTGTATCCATCTAGAGTCGTCGCAAAGCCTGCTGGGGGTAATCTTCACAGATCCTGTCAAGAATATCCTCGTAAAACGATGAGGTAACGAGCGCACATACACGTGCGGATTACACATACATGCAGTGAATGCGCCTCCTGCTTGTCGTCGCTGTTAATTAATGTGGATGGAGTCGGTTGTGTTTGCAGGGGGACGGGGTGGGATGCGGCGAGATGAGGGATGAAGGGATGTTAGAGAGAGGCACGCCGCTTGCAAGAGTCAAGTAAATAAAAGCCCCCGTGCGGCGGGATTTTCTGTTTTCCACTCTGAAGGCGCGCACGCTTTTATAATCACCGGAGCTTTTTGTATCGCGTTAGGAAATGAGAACCGAGCTTGCGGTGGCGCGTGCTTTCAGATGAAAGCAAAAAAAAGAAAAAAGGAAAAATGCAACCTACAATGGAGCCCGCGATGTTTCCCGGAGATTTCTAATAATCCATCAGCCACTTATAAATATACACACGGTATAATACAGGATGCAAATTTTTTAATTACGACGCCTTGAGAATAGGCAACCAATCAGGCAAAGCTGAAACACGTGCTTTTGGAACGTAAGTGCAAATTGCACCGAAGTAGAATGGGTTGCCTATCGTACGAGCTTTAAGGGGTTTGGGCATCTCAAATTAATTCACGCAACTCTTAATAATTTAATAATTTTGATAATTAATAAGTGGATCTTGAAGATGGATAATCTAGAAGCGATACCCACCACGAAATATTTATTCGACGACGTATTCACGAGCATGAATGTTATTAATAAAATGTAGATTTACATTAATAGATGTCAGGGCGGCTTTGCGTGCATACAGAAAACGAAATATTTACGACCGTTATATATCATTTAAAATAATGTACCCATAAGTCGCTCTGTACACTCGTCGATAAATTTGTGCAGCGCATAATCGAACCACCCCGGATGAAATATGGACGATGGAAATAGATTTCCGGCGAAATACTTAACAATATCGACTTGAAGGGGGGGAGGGGAGGTCGGGGGCATTTTATGTTCAGGGGTTTTAAAAAACATCGGTGAATTTATAAAGTATTTATTTTGGTGGAGGCGCCGCGCCGGACAAATAATAAACTATGTATACAGGAGAAGAGCTGTTCTTAAGAAAAAGAACGACGGGGTCGTTCTAAGTACAGGGCGACGCATGATGCAGACTAATCCCGGCAACAAAACAAAAGAAAAAAAGAAAAAAACAAAGCTCCGTAACGTGAGCTTCGAGAGGACACGAAGAGGAAATCCATGGGATTTAACATGGACGTCTAAGAAGCAGGAAGATACAGATCGGCTTTAAGCAACTAAATGCCTGACGTTTAATAAAAGAAGAAGCAAGCGCATTGTCTTAGGGGATTTTTACTACTGCAGTTGGTAACAATGGTTTGCTGTCTTCGCGCCAATACACGCCCTCCTCCACTTGAATTATTCTAATCGGTTCGAATTCATTAAAAAAGTCCCCGATTGCATTTCATTTGCAATTATTTAGTTGGCGGTCAGTGATGAAGAAGTGATCGAGTTTCTCCCCCTCTACGCAGTGTTGCCAATCTGTGAGTAATTCCCTCAAATTGTGAGGAATTCTTTAACAGCTGAGGAATTTGTGAGGAATTTGAAGTTGTGAGGAGTAATTTGAAGTAGTGAGGAAGAAAGTTGCGGTAGGCCATGATTTGGTAAAAAAAAATCTTTCTAAACTACCTGCAGGGTTGCCAAATTGGGACGAAATTCCGCCAACAAAACCATAAATTGTAATATCGGTTGATCAACGGAATTCATAACTAGAGCAGGCTGTGATTGGTGCTATTTTATGCTGTTTGGTTCGATACACTGAGAAGTAAATAATAAATTGACAGCTGTCATATTTGAGGTTAAGCTCGTGCTTTGTACAATTTTTATTTTGTTATTTTATTTTGTAAGGGCGCCGATTTAAATCCTTTTTTAGAATATTAGGGGTGGTGCCATAAGACAAATCCGTTTATTATCAATCATTAAAAAAAATAATTAATGTCACAATTCTGACATTTCAAATTTTTAATTTCAAACTGCAAGCCTGTGTTGCCAACTTTTTGTAAAATATCACAGCCTGCTCTAATTATAAATTCCGTTGATCGCATTGTATAATATTTGAGTACCTATCGTTTTCTGTTGTTTCTTGTTAATTTCAATTTTTTTTTCTTTCTCTTTCGTTTTTCTTTTTTGTTTTAAGGTGTTCATGTTTTACATTTTATACGCAGTTCCTTTGTTTTGTTTCGTTCTTTCGTTTCTTTCTCCTTTCGTTTCTTGAATCGCCGTTTTTTCATTTATTTTTTTGTTGTCCATCCATTCTTCAATTGTTTTACTTTTCCTCTGTTTTTCGCATTCCTCTCTTCTTAATCGAATTGGTTTTCGTTTTTTATTGACTCCTTTTTACAGTTCTCTTTTTTTGTTTCCTGTGAGTTTGTTTTTATTTCTATTGTTTCTTGTTAATTTCATTTTTTCTTTGTCTTTCGTTTTTTTTTTTTATTTTAAGGTGTTCAAGTTTTATATTTTATACGCGGTTTCTTTGTTTTGTTTCGTTCTTTCGTTTCTTTCTCCTTTTGTTTCTTGAATCGCCGTTTTTTCGTTTATTTTTTTGTTGTCCATCCATTCTTCTATTGTTTTACTTTTCTTCTGTTTTTCGCATTCCTCTCTTCTTAATCGAGTTGGCTTTCATTTTTATTGACTCCTTTTTACAGTTCTCTTTTTTTGTTTCCTGTGAATTTGTTTTTATTTCTATTGTTTCTTGTTAATTTCATTTTTTTTCTTTCTCTTTCGTTTTTTTTATTTTTTATTTTAAGGAGTTCATGTTTTACATTTCATACGCGGTTCCTTTGTTTTGTTTCGTTCTTTCGTTTCTTTTTTCTTTCGTTTCTTGAACCGCCGTTTTTTCATTTATTTTTTTGTTGTCCATCCATTCTTCTATTCTTTTTCTTTTCTTCTGTTTTTCGCATTCCTCTCTTCTTAATCGATATTGGTTTTCGTATTTTATTGACTCCTTTTTACAGTTCTCTTTTGTTTCCTGTGCGTTTGATTTTTATTTCTAAAAACTTCCGCCATTTCACATTTGTTTCTTTTTTTTAATTCATTTTACGCTGCCTATTTCTCTTTTGTTTATTATTATCAAATCGATCTTATTTTGTTGACTGACGCTTTTTTACAGTCGGCTTTTGTTTTCTACTAGTTTCTTTTTTTTAATTTTTCGTCTGGAGATTCATTTATTTCTTGTTCATCCTGGTAATCAATTTTCTTTTGTTTTTTCTTTTCTGTTCTTCAGGCTATGGATTTCTTTTTGTCTTTTTCTTATCGAATCGATTTTTCGCTTTTTATTAACGTTTTTTTTTCGTAGTTCAGCGTTTTTCATTTGTTTTACGTCTATCTTTTGTTTTGCAAACAGTATTTCGTCGTTCAATACTTTCTTCGTTCATGCTTTGTATTATTTTATTGCTGTCTTTGTCGCATTTCTCTGATTTTTTTGCGAGATTCATTTGTTTTCATTTTTAAAAGGTATATCAAATCGGCGATTTTTTATTTGCGTTTGTTTTTTTTTTATTAGTCTATCTTATTCGTATTAGCTTTGCTCACAATTTTCTTTCGTTCCTATTTTTAGCAAAAAAAAAGTTTCATAACTGTAAAATTAATTACATTTGTAGGAACGATTTGTTTTTGTTTTTTTTTTGTTGTTTTATTATTACAGAAAGTTTAATATTTTTTTAATTTATTTCAATTAATTGGGAGTAATATTTTGTATTTGAATTGATTCAGCAAATTATCGGTTCTAGTTAAAAAAATTAAATTTCGAGGGTTCTTGAAGAACTTAAGGAACGTGGTAGAGGAATTTTATATGAGACGGTTGGCAACACTGCCCCTACTGATCAAGCTGGTTTTTACAATCAGTATTCCCCCATTTACTACATGTTTGAATTCTAATCGATTCAAATTCACTTAAAAATCGCCGATTGCATTTCATTTGCAATTATTCAAGTGGCGATCAGTGATCAAGAAGTCATCCCTTCACCCCCCCCCTACTGATCAAGCTGGTTTTTACAATCAGTATTCAGTTTGACGTAATTTCACACGCATTCTGAGGTTATGTTCGTTTAAGTTTCAAATATCATTCCTTTAGCTCGCTTTAAACTCAATTAAGTTCAAAATCAAATTGAATTTGATTTTGGATGAGATGAATTTAAGTCGAGGACGGCTAATATGGCGTCGCGTCGGTTGACAACCGATAACGGTGGTACCAACTGCGAAAACTCCTGCACATGTTTTGCCCATTTTTACTTAAATTAGTTGCGTTAAGTTATTATGATGTTGAAAATCGAATTGCAAACAAATCCAATTAAAATTCTGTAGCGGGAGGTGGGGGGGTGTGTTTAAATTCGGTCGTGACGGCGCAGGGGGAGTTCGGAAAAGTTCGGAAAAGTCTGGGCCTCCGGTATATTTTTGGAATTATGAGAGAGCAGAGCATACATCGTAATTAGTTGGCAACTTTGCGCGCGTGCCTGGAATTTCCGACGGGGGAGTCTCGTAATATTATCCAAATTGGCATCACAAATAAAAATAAAAGTCCTGTGTTGCTGTGACGAGATAATTTTCGAGAGGAGGAGGAGGAGGAGAAATAATTAAGTAATTATTTTAAACGAACTTGTCCTTATAAATAACGAATATTTTTGGCTATTTTTAATGCATACGATCGAATGACAATATTTCCTTCCAGTTGAAATCGAAACAGCGGTAATTGAGCTCCGCGTTCAGCGCCAGCGTCAACGCGTCTTCGATAGGAGGGAGGCCAAAGAAATTTTCTTTTAAGACCCCCTGGCAACACACTGGGTTGTAAGATGGCCTTCAAAATTAGTATAAAATATGCAATATTTTATATATTTTATTTAGAGTGTACAATTTTAATTAAATAATTGTTCCATCGATTCTAATCTTGTTTTTTTTTTTTTTTAATTTAATTTTTCTTTTTGTATATGTCGGAAACTTTTACTTAATCACTTGCTCCTGTATAAATTTTTCCTGCATACAGTCCCTTGGTCCTTACTCGTGCACTGTTTATCTTTCTATGTGTGTTACTGTATTAGGTTTAAGTATCGCATCTGTCTTACTCTGTGCGATGTTGTGTTACTAAATGTTGCTTCGTTGTTTACAGCACCAAGCCGCTGCACAAACTTTGGTGAGTGAGCGCATTTACAAAGCCAGTTTCTTTCTCTCTCTTGTTGCTGTCTGAAGCCTATTCCTGCACGTCGAACAACATCGTTGTTCTCCTCCCGCATGAAACACGCCATGCCAATGTACTTATGTATAGTATACATGTTGCAAGCTTGCAGCGGGCCTTTTAGATGTTGCGTACGTACATCCCCATCGCCCGCCTAGGCCAGGGATGCTCACTAGTGGGGAAATATACCCGCCCCCAACCATGCTACATCGTTTTGCAGTATTTATTTGCCGCGCGCTTCTCTCTGTGAATAAATTTTCGTTGCTTCCCCCGATACAATCGAGAGCGGGGTTGGCTTTGCCTCGTTCGAAGCGCCCAAGAGCATCGCTGGCCTGGGCAATCAAAACGTTGCATGCCTTGCAGTTTCAGAAGTCGTAAAATCCCGCAGCTCAAACGCCTTTTAAACGAAGCGGCAAAACGCATTTCTCTTTTTTGTTTTGTGCAATGTGCTGTACGCTAATTTTTTTTTTTTAATCAGGATGATGATTTCGTTTCCCCAACGTTTGGTGGTAAACATGGATGGGCGGGAGGGCGTCGGAATCGACAATCCAATCCTAATCCGCAAATTCTTCGACGATTATCTCTATTATTAAAAAGTCATACAGGGTGGTTCATTCAAAGTGACTGCCGTCATGAAATCGATAGAAAATGAAAGCGTTTTTTTTCTTTTTTTTTTGGAAAGTGTGAGTAGTATGATGAAGACTTTTGTGTGTCGTATACTTAATATAATAAATTATCGATCCATCCCGAGAATGCAAGAAGCAACCATTATCAACCCCTCACGTGCAAGGGGGCAATTACTCAAGTGTCCGATGTTACACCCGGTCGTACGATCGCCCGGTGGCAATTATTCGAAACGTAAATAAAGCTCCGAGCTTTCGCGGGGGCCGTCCGTCCCGTCCGTCCGTGTGCGTCGGGCTTTCAGGAATCGCGTGAAACTTTAATCGAGCCGGGAGCGAGTTCTGAAGGAAGCGCGGGACACGGGACGTGCGTGGTTTCTCCGGCGCGAGTTCTTAAAATAGGCGCATTGTAATTATTCCTACGGTGGGGAAATCAATTCCGAAATGTCATTCATTCGGAGGAGGCGTTACGGACCTGCTTCTCTCTTACGTCACTCACTTCTTACAGGAGTGTGTTGTACTTATACAGGGTGATACGAGGTACGAGGCAATCGTACGATTTACATCAACGTATCAAGGGGGGTATATCACAAACCTGTGAAGCTTTAGAACGTCATTGTTTTGAACTTGAATCTGAGAGTGATTGAACTTCTTCAAGTCAATACGTCAAACGTCAATCGGTTTAGGAAGTCATCTCTTTCTTGCTCGTTCTTATTCCCTTAAAGAAATAAACCCAATTTGATGAACTTTTCAAAGAAACTTGGTCTTGTATTAAATCAACGAGCAATGTGACTTTAAGGTATATCACGTTAGCGAAATGGCGCATTTGTTTGACATTTGTTATACGTCAAACTTCAATCGGTTTATGAAGTCATCTCTTACTTGCCCTTTCTTCTCCCCTCGAAGAAATAAAAGCTTACGACGTGTCTTGCATTAAATAAATGAGAAATGTCATGTTAAGGTATGTCATATGCGCAAAATAGCACAATTGTTTGACAGTTGTCGTACGTCGAATGTGCCCGTAACGAATCGTTCAATGGCAAACCTGAAATTCCAATTGCCCAATTCCAACTGCGGTGGAATGCACAGATTCGACAAAATTTCCCAAAAAAAAATAAAATGATTTGCTTTGTGGGGGCGAGCAGAAAACCGTTTTACTTCTTTGGCAAACTAGAAGAGGCGAAATCCGCAAAAAAAAAAAATAAAGCACCCTCCTCAAATTGAGCCATTTAATTCCAAGTTTAAAATTCCAACTGGACGCTATTGAAGTGGTTAAGACGTCCACAAATTATTAAAAAAAAAAGGTTTACGTTTTAGAAAAGTTCCGGGATGTGGAAGTAAATAGAAAATAAAGCGCCCCCCCGCCCCCGTAGTGACTGGTGTAATCGCAAAGTCGAAATTCGAATTGCCCACAATAGGGGTGGAATGTACTGCTGATTCGACGTTTGCGTTTAATTTTCTGTTTCCCCCAAAATTAAAATAATTTACTCTGTGGGGGGAAAGCAGAAAGTCGTTTCGCGTTCTTGGTAAATTGGAAGAGATGGAATTCTCAAAAAAAAGTAAAGCCCCCTTCCTAAATTGAGCCCCCGTTTAATTCCAAATTCAAAATTCTAATTGGACACAATTGAAGTGGTTAAGATGTTCACAAATTATTTGAAAAAAAAAAATGGTTTACGTTTTCAGGGAAGTTCGGGGATGTGGAAGTAAAAAATAAAAATAACCCCCACCCACCCCCACCGATTCGACGTTTGCAATTAATTTTTTGATCTTCGCAAAAAAATAAAATAATTTACTTTTTGAGGGAAAGCAGAAAGTCGCTTTCCGGTTTTGGTAAATTGGAATAGATGGAATTCGCAAAAAAGAAGTAAAGGCCCCTCACCAAATTGAGCCCCCTATTTAATTCCAAATTCAAAATTCCAATTGGACGCAATAGAAGTGGTTAAGACGTTCACAAATTAATGAAGAAAAAAAAGGTTTACGTTTTCAGAGAAGTTCGAGGATGTGGAAATAAAAAATAAAAACAAACCCTTCTGCCCCCACCGATTCGACGTTTGCTATTAATTTCTTGATCTCCGAAAAAAATAAAATAATTTACTTTTTGAGGGAAAGCAGAAAACCGCGTTACGGTTTTGGTAAATTGGAAGAGATGGAATTCGCAAAAAAAAATGTAAAGCCCCCTCACCGAATTAAGCCCCCATTTAATTCCAAGTTTGAAATTCCAACTGGACGCTATTGAAGTGGTTAAGACCTCCACAAATTATTTAAAAAAATGGTTTACGTTTTAGAAAAGTTCCGGGATGTGGAAGTAAAAAGAAAATATAGCGCCCCCCGCACCCGTAGTGACTGGTGTAATCGCAAAGTCGAAATTCCAATTGCCCACAATAGGGGTGGAATGTGCTGCTGATTCGACGTTTGCGTTTAATTTTCTGTTTCCCCCAAAATTAAAATAATTTACTCTGTGGGGCAAAGCAGAAAATCGTTTTACGTTCTTAGTAAATTAGAAGAGATGGAATTCGCGAAGAAAAAGTAAAGCCCCCCTCACCAAATTGAGCTCCCCATTTAATTCCAAATTCAAAATTCCAATTGCACGCAACTGAAGTGGTTAAGATGTTCACAAATTATTGAAAAAAAAATGGTTTACGTTTTCAGAGAAGTTCGAGGATGTGGAAATAAAAAATAAAAATAACCCCCACCCACCCCCACCGGTTCGACGTTTGCAATTAATTTTTTGATATCCGCAAAAAAATAAAATAATTTACTTTTTGAGGGAAAGCAGAAAATCGCTTTCCGGTTTTGGTAAATTGGGAGAGATGGAATTCGCAAAAAAGAAGTAAAGACCCCTCACCGAATTAATTCCAAATTCAAAATTCCAATTGGACGCAATTGAAGTGGTTAAGATGTTCACAAATAATTAAAAAAAATGGTTTACGTTTTAGAAAAGTTCCGGAATATGGAAGTAAAAAGAAAATAAAGCCCCCCCCCCACCCCCGCAGTAACTGGTGTAATCGCAAAGTCGAAATTCCAATTGCCCACAATAGGGGTGGAATGTGCTGCTGATTCGACGTTTGCAATTAATTTTCTGTTTCCCCCAAAATTAAAATAATTTACTCTGTGGGGGGAAAGAAGAAAATCGTTTCGCGTTCTTGGTAAATTGGAAGAGATGGAATTCGCAAAAAAAGTAAAGCCTCCTCCCCAAATTGAGCCCCCCGTTTAATTCCAAATTTAAAATTTCAATTGGACGCAATTGAAGTGGTTAAGACGTTCACAAATTATTTGAAAAAAAAAAATGGTTTACGTTTTCAGGGAAGTTCGGGGATGTGGAAGTAAAAAATAAAAATAACCCCCACCCACCCCCACCGATACGACGTTTGCAATTAATTTTTTGATCTCCGCAAAAAAATAAAATAATTTACTTTTTGAGGGAAAGCAGAAAATCGCTTTCCGGTTTTGGTAAATTGGAATAGATGGAATTCGCAAAAAAGAAGTAAAGGCCCCTCACCAAATTGAGCCCCCTATTTAATTCCAAATTCAAAATTCCAATTGGACGCATTTGAAGTGTTTAAGATGTTCACAAATTATTGAAAAAAAATGGTTTACGTTTTCAGAGAAGTTCGAGGAGGATCTGGAAGTAAAAAATGAAAATAGACCCCCCTGCCCCCACCGATTCGACGTTTGCAATTAATTTTTTTGATCTCCGCTAAAAATAAAATAATTTACTTTTTGAGGGAAAGCAGAAAATCGCTTTACGGTTTTGGTAAATTGGAAGAGATGGAATTCGCAAAAAAAAGTAAAGCCTCCTCTCCAAAATTGAGCCCCCTGTTTAATTCCAAATTCAAAATTTCAATTGGACGCAATTGAAGTGGTTAAGACATTCACAAATTATTGACAAAAAATGGTTTACGTTTTCAGAGAAGTTCGAGGATGTGGAAGTAAAAAATAAAAATAAACTCCCCTGCTGCCCCCCACGATTCGACGTTTGCAATTAATTTCTTGATCTCCACAAAAAATAAAATAATTTACTTTTTGAGGGAAAGCAGAAAATCGTTTTACGTTCTTGGTAAATTGGAAGAGATGGAATTCGCAAAAAAAATGTAAAGCCCCCTCTCCAAATTGAGCCCCCACTTAATTCTAAGTTTGAAATTCCAACTGGACGCTATTGGAGTGGTTAAGACGTCCACAAATTATTTAAAGAAATGGTTTACGTTTTAGAAAAGTTCCGGGATGTCGAAGTAAAAAGAAAATAAAGCCTCCCCACCCCCCGTCCCCGCTGTAACTGGTGTAATCGAAAAGTCGAAATTCCAATTGCCCACAATAGGGGTGGAATGTGCTGCTGATTCGACGTTTGCATTTAATTTTCTGTTTCCCCCAAAATTAAAACAATTTACTCTGTGGGGGGAAAGCAGAAAATCGTTTTGCGTTCTTGGTAAATTGGAGGAGTTGGAATTTTTTGGAGTTTGGAATTCGCAAAAAGAAGTAAAGCCCCCTCACCGAATTGAGCCCCCAATACGTCAAACGTCAATCGGTTTAGCAAGTTATCACTGAATTGTTCTTTCTTCTTCCTTCAAAGAAATGAGAGCAGCTTGATGAACTTTTCAAAAAGAAGTGTTTCAGGAACTTGTATTAGATCAAGGAGAAATGTCACTTTAAGGTATGACACGTCAGCAAAATGGCATAATTACTTGAGAACTGTCGTACGTCAAACATCAAACGGTTTAGGAAGTCTTCTCTGTTTTGCTCTCTCTTCTTCCCTCGAAGGAATAAACTTTCTCTTCAAAGAAATCTTACTAGGTCTTGCATGAAATCAACAAATGTCACTTTTAAGAATAAGAATCTCACAAAAAATATTTTCTGTTATAGAAAATGAAACTGAAATTGAAAACCTTGTTATACTCGTGTGATCCTGACGATGACGTCATGCATTCTAGCATCTAACTTATACCACCCTGTATAGCGTGCGTTATTACTTGAATCGAGTAATGGTTTGGCATTAACCGTTTTGATTGATTGAATATAAAATGCATAAGCCGGCCGGAAACTGTATTTGCGTAACATAAACATATAAATGAAGCGCTCTATTAATCCAAACCCCAAATTAAATTTCTGCGGTTTACTGTTTACGTAGTAATTGTGGAATGCTATTGTTCGAAATGTTTGCGAGTTAAATGTACGTAACGTCATTATTTTATCGCTTTTTTTCGTTGTGAACAAAAAAAAAATGAAATTTTGCATCGAGCTTATAATCAGGGAACGGAATTTTGTATTTTGTTCGATTCTATACAAACGAGGCGGCAAACGTATGACGCTACAATGCACACGCGCTTGTTGCCGCTTCGTTCGAAATAAACCGAAAAAATCTACATATAATTCCGTTCTGAATTATAATAAATGCTCTTGCTCGGTTTTCTTCTTCTTTATCGCACGTATTGCAGGTATTCATACTCTATCATTGCTTGTTAAATGAATCATGATTTTTATTCCTCTATCGCCCGCTCATCAGATAATTAATTGATCAATTAGTAAAAAAAAAACTCATCGATTTTGTGTGTTTGAAAAACCGAATTCCCGAATTAGACCGCAAGCTTCAATCACCCTGTATACTCCACGCTTTTAATGCTTTTATTTTTTGCTTCGCATTAGTTAGATTTAAGTGTTCGGAGATGAGAAATTAATTTAGATAGCAATTTACTACTCTAGTTCAGAATTAACAAAAGAAAAAAACAGAAACAGATTTCTCTTTTTTCTTTTTTGTTAATAATTCAATTATACAATTTACTATAATTATTAGGAGTATAATTTGTTGCTGCAATTCTTGTAAAAACCAACAGACCCCCCCCCCCCACACACACACACACACACTCCTTATGTGCAGTGTTTGTAGAAGGGCGCAGCTCATTATTAGTAAATACAGGGTGTTATTGTAACGTAAGTTACGAGGGTGAATCAATAATTAACCGGATTGTTCACTGACATTCTGTTTCTATTGGCAACACTGCGTTGCTTCCGACTTAATATAATAACACTTCTATAAGTAGATTTGAAGTTAGTCGATGATAGATAAATCAAATACATAAGCTCTGATATCGTTTGGTTTATTTTCTGCAATAAAAATGATCGGCCGAGGTTAAACAAAAACTACTGCATGCATTTTAGAGGTTATGTTGCAAACACAGATGATTTTTCCGCGAGTTTCATTCCATCATTATAGGATAGTTACGAATTCCTTTCTTTATCCCAGATTAAATTCAATATCTTCGACGAACCGGGACTTTTCAGGGGTGGTAATCACTCCCCCACCTCGTCGGTAGAAGTTGGCGATGTGCGAGCGACGGTTGTACACGCCGCCGGGGTGGTCGTAGAGAGGCCGCTTTCCGTAGTTCATGGAGGTTAAAGCCGGAACAGGTTTCGGCCATTCCTTAAAAGAAAACCATAGTTTAAAAAAATCGTTTTTGATTGCAGTGGGTGGATCCCTCGAGCATACGTTGAACAGCTGTTTCAGTCCTATTTGGAGTCTCGTCAGCACAGTTCCACCGCAAGCCAAAACGACTTTTTCCAGGATGTTCTCACATGATATGCAAAACTAATGAAAAAATTAAAAAGTAGCGACATCCTGCATTGGACAATAGTTGCTTCTTCGATTTGCATCGTAAGCGTTCGTGGCCGGCGAGCGCCGGTGGATCGGAATGTTCAGTTAGACTTCTGCCAAATCTGTATATATATAACTCTAAATTACCTTACATTTCTCCGTAAACAATCGGTATTTCAAACCTAGATCATTTTATCTCGATAAAGAAAGCGGGGTGAGTGGGGAAAATAATTCCTCCCCGTTTGCAGAGGGTTTAAAGTCTCGTAATTCCACCCCCTTGTGGAGAGGGTTTAATGTTTCACTTCTCACCGACTCCGAAGAAGGTTTTCCCGCCGCACGATTAACTGACATTTTACGCATCGCATGTCGGGCGACAGTAATGACGTAAGCAAAACGTAGGACTGTGTCGCAGTTTGTCATTAAAAAGGGGCAATTAGGGCGGTAGAGAGAGGGGGGGGGGGCGGGGGGAGAGCCGCCGGCCTAAAATTTGCTACGCAAATGCCGAAGGTAATTGCGTTAATTCGAGGGGCTAGTTTGACGAAACACGCGAATTTAGGCGGGGGCGGGCGGGCGGGCGAGTTCGTTTTTCCGGGACCGAGATTTTCGTGCGTGCCCCCCGCATTTTTCACGCTCGCACGAAACTCTAATAATTGATTCGAATCTTCATCTCCCTTCGTTCGAAATCGTCGCAGTGATTGATAGAAAGAATAAAAAAAAAATAATAATAATGAGAAATAGGTTGTGTCGGTTACGTCTTCTTTATGGAATATACGAAAGAGTAATAAGGAAAGAAGATAATCTTAATATCACCCCCCTCCCTCCCCCTCCCGCTCCGTCAAACCAGCAGCGAGCATGCCCATGTATTTAGAGATTAAAGACGATCGACCGAGCGAGCGTTTATCGGAACGAGGCGGATTTAATTCCGAGCACACGCCTATTGCTATATTACCCAAAAAAACCGTGACACAACCTGTATATATAAGATTTTTCTTTTTGCCCCATTTTAATATGCAACTTCATCTCGAAATTGTTTTCTGTTTTAAAGTTTACTATAAACTATGATAAACAACCTGAATGAATCTCTTAGGACGCTCCATCTCTAATTCTTGCAGGCTGAAAGGAGAGAGGAGAAAGGAAGAGAGAGGAGAGACACGGTCTTAAACCTTTTACCATCAAACGAAACGATCAACGCGTCCAATTATTAGGTTCGTTCAAGGCGCAAGGCAAAAGAAAGCCGGTGCTCCAAAATCGTCTTCAAAAACAGGCCTGAGTCATCGGGCTATGCTATTCTCCCACCTAACGAATCAGGCCTGTATGAAGTCGGCGTTGGATGCAAGACAAATCCGATCGATGCTCCAAAATCGTCTTCAAAAACAGGCCTGAGTCATCGGGCTGTTCTCCCACCTAATGAATCCGGCCTGCATGAAGTGGGATTTGGGCGCAAGAAAAAACCGATGCGTCAAAATCGTCTTCAAAAACAGGCTTGAGTCATCGGGGCTATTCTCCCACCTAATGAATCAGGCCTGTATGAAGTGGGCGTTGGACGCAAGATAAATCCGATGCTCCAAAGTCGTCTTCAAAAACAGGAATGAGTAATCGGGGCTATTCTCCCACCTAATGAATCAGACCTGTATGAACGGGGTGTTGGGTGCTGTACACTGCCTTCCAAATGTACCGAAGCACTAAAATAAAGTTCTAAAAGACTCAATTTTGCTTGGACGAATCCATTTGAAAGAGAGTGCAAACTATTTTACTTCAATTTCGGAAGCTTCGCGCCGTTCGTACTGCATTTAATAATTTAGGTCTTATTACTAGGGAAAAGAATTCAGGTCAAGCTCTTTACGCCGAACTTACTGTTTGCTCCTGCCATCTGTCTGCGGCTTCGATGCTTCGAATTGTTATTGAGTGGGAGGAAAATTAATTGAAATTATTGTTGTTGTTCTAAATCTTCGTACCGTTCACTGTGCAAGTGGCCCGAATTCTTCTCCCCGTTTATCACGATGTATACCGACTCTCTCTGCCCATCTAAAATGTGGGTCACACTCGGAACTCCTCATTATGTTTTCAATATTTGATTCTAATCGATAACAACTATTAAGCAGATAATTCTTTTACGTGCGACGAATTCTATGAACTTTTTTTTTATTGGTTGATTTGCTTGATTTACGGCCGGTGTCATTTTTATTTGATTGAATCGGACGGGACTTGTTTCTTTTATTCATTGTGGTGGAATAGACACGTGTCGAAACCGTCCCAGTTCCTACCGAACTCATTCAGTTTTAATACCGCGTGTATTCGAGGCCCCCATCAAATATTTACGTGTTAGATAAATGCAGAATTGAGAATATCTAAACCACCGTCACGCTTGTATTATTATTTTTTTTTTTGTTAAGCAACTCAACCCAACCCAACTCAGTTCTTAGAGTGGCAAAGGAATTATTGTTATTATTATTGTTGAAAAGTTGAAGTGGCGACATCCTGCGATCGGTTTTGACCTGATATTGTGATCGCAGGATGTCGCTACTTAAACTTTTCGTCACTTTTACATGGCGAATGTGCGAACATCCTCGTACAAGTCGTTTTGGTTTGCAGTGGAAGTCTAATCTCGAGCTACGCTTCTGTTGACGAGGTTCCAAATAGGGCTGAAACGGCTGCACAGAGGAATTGGATTACACTCGGTAAAGACGACGAAGATCGTTGAGTGGGGAAGGTCCTCGTTTTGAGTTAATTAAATCGAAACCACGCTCATTACCAGTGTTGCCAATTTAGTGTCACTTCGAGTCACCTGTATAGTAGAGTATCATTCATTCATTTCTTGAATTTTCTGCTCTTGTTTTTTGCAATTCTCCAGTACGGACCTTGCGCCGTGCCAACTACTCAAACCCCGCTCTCGTTTAGATCGTTTAGATCAGTGACTTAAGTTGCCTAACCAAAAAGGTTACACCTTACCTGTTGGAAAATAGTTTCCCTTATGCAGGGGGCGTACATCATGTTCTCCTTTTCTTTGCGCGGATCGTACAAGGGAAAAGTCTTGGTGTAAGCGAAGAATTGGTCAAACGAGACGTAATTGGCCACCGCCCGGGGGTTGTTAAAGTACGATATCTCCTTGTCCAGGTCCAGTTCCATGGTAGGCTGCAAAATAGGCCCGGGGGTGGGTAAAAACTCAGCCGAACTCCAGCTCTACATCATACCGCGTAGTTTTCCAACCTTTCGTTGATTTGGGTCAGGTTTTGCATGGTAGAGACGGGGGTGTGCCATTCTGCGGGCATTTTGCGAAATTTCCTTCCTCAATTCGACGTACTATCAAAATGTCGTCGGCAGGTAATTTTGACCGTAGTCTCCTAGATTACTGTTATGACTAAATTCAATAAGTTGAGGTAGGCAACCCATTCTACTTCTGTGCATGCAGTGCGCCGTGATTTCATTTCCGATTTGATTGATTGATGGGTTGCCTATTCTAGAATCTTCAGGGGTGGAGGTGGGGGTCACAACTTAAAAAAAACAACTACCCCTCCCCTTCTCCCCGCCAATCGATTCGAAAATGAAAATCGTTAGGTAAGAGTCTGACGATTGGAATTAATTGCGGCGAGCCGGCGGGTTTTGATCGGGGTCGGGGGCGCTCGCGCCATTCTTCGGGGTAAATGAGTCGCGAGATCGTAAATCCCAGCGTGTTCGGGGCCGAAACAATGGGCCCCTTTCAGGCGACGACGGAAGAAGAAGTCGGCTGGGTGCACCGAGCACCAAAGGGATCGTCGTCGAGGTAATTAAATATATTATCCGTGAACGTCCGGCTTTAGAGTTCATAAGAGTTGCGAGCGACGCCGTCGTCGTGTCGCTTGGAATTTTTAATTAACGAGGGCAAGAGCTCCCGGATCACGTTTTATCTTTTTTAAAAAAAAAATCGGATTTTTGAAAGGAAAAAATAACACCAGGTTAGGTGGTAAAGGGCTTTTAAAATGCATGGTCCTGTAGGTATTGCAAAAGCTAACGCCATTTTAAAGACTCTCTCTCTCTCTTTTAATTTGGAGAAATAGGAAATTCGAACGCTGCAGCGCCTACTATCTTTTTCTTGAGCCTTGTACATAATGAATAAGAAAGTTTGTCCTTATCTGTAAATAGAAAGAAATTTACTATACCTTTGAGGCAGAACTGATTAACAGAGACTCTGGGATGCCCTGGGGGGTCTTCGATTACTTACACTAATTTGTGTTATCCTGAGAGGGTTAACTTTTTGAAAAACTCTTTCGAAGACGGTTGGTTCTTGAGCTCAGAAACTGTACAACAAATAAAATCCCTTTTGAAGAAAAAGGTAACACGATGTATGTAAGTTTACAATTACTGTAGCTTTTAGGTAGAACGGAGTAACAGAGGCTCTGGGATGCCCTGGGGAGTCTTCGATTACATTCTAGGAATTGAAGTTGTTTTTTTCTGCGTATACAACCACACAGGCACACTAATTTGTGTTACCCTGAGAGGGTTAACTCTTTCACAAGCTCTTTCGAAGACGGTTGGTTCTTCAGCTCAGAAACTGTACAACAAATAAAATCCCTCACGTGCAACTGGGCACTAATTTAAATTGCTACAAGAAAAATAATAAACAATTACGAAATAAAATACACAAAAGTAAATTGGAAATTTTGAAGAAAAAGGAAAAACGATGTATATAAGTTAACAATTACTGTACCTTTTAGGCAGAACAGAGTAACAGAGACTCTGGGATGCCCTGGGGGGTCTTCGATTACATTCTGGGACTTGAAAATGATTTTTTCTGCGTATACAATCACACAGGCACACTCATTTGTGTCACCCTGAGGGGGTTAACTCTTTCACAAGCTCTTTCGAAAAACTCTTTAGAAAACGTTGAAGACGGTTGGTTCTTGAGTTTTGAAACTGTACAACAAATAAAATCCCTCACGTGCTACTGGGCACGAATTTAAATTGATACAAGAAAAATAATAAACAATTACGAAATGAAATACACAACAGTAAAAAGAAATTTTGAAGAAAAAGGAAACGCGATTAAGTTAACAATTACCATACCTTTTAGGCAGAACGGAGTAACAGAGACGCCGAGATGCCCTGGGGGTTCTTTGGGTCTTAGATTCTAGTCATTGAAGCTGCGTGTATAACCACACACACACACACTCATCCGTGAAGGGTTTTATAGGGAATAACGGCAAAAACAATTGCTTGGTTGGGTGGATACCTCTTAATTTTGCATTCTCTCAAGTCGCGGTGCCTAATGGTTTACATTAAAAACTTCCGCCTCTCCTCGCTTAACTTACGGGCATTACAAAGGTTGCCTAACTTAGGGGTAACGTTTACAATAAGTTTTAAAATTAATTAGCACGGCGCGGACGGGGAACAGGACGTATCCTCACGCTTCTGTGAATCTAAGTGCGTGTTTAGACTATGCTGTTTACTGTCCAGCTCTTATCTACCGAGAAAGTTTATATTAAAACAAGATAGATTAAATTCCATTCGGGGTAAACTAAATTAAAATTTCGAATGAAATACGATCAATTTTCCGGGGGGGTTACAGTCCCGTTCGTATTAAGTATTAAAAAAAAATCTCGTTGGACGTCCGGAAGAATCAAAAGCGTCCGTACTCACGAAGAGTTCGACGAACATTGCTTCGTTTTGAATCTAGTTTTAGCTGCGCGTTCAAAAAGCGCCGCCGCTCACTTTTCTACTACTCCCCTGTAATGAGCTGGCGCCTAATCTAATCGGCTTAGCTTACAGGCGTTAAAAGGTTGCCTAATTTAGAGGTAACGTTTAAAACAAGTTTTAAAATAAATTCAGCACGGCGCGGGCGGGGAGCAGGACGAATCCTCACGCTTCTGCGGATCTAGGTGCACGTTTAGACTACGCCGTTTCCTGTCCAGCTCTTATCTACCGAGAAAGTTTATTTTAAATTAAAATAGATTAAATTCCACTCGCGGTAAACCAAATTAAAACTTCGATTGAAATACGATCAATTTTCCGGGGGGTTTACAGTCCCATTTGTATTAAGTATTAAAAAATAATCTCGCCGGACGTCCGGAACAATCAAAAGCGTCCGTACTCACGAAGAGTTCGACGAACATTGCTTCGTTTTGAATCTAGTTTTAGCTTCGCGTTCAAAAAGCGTCGCCGCTCACTTTTCTACTACTCCCCTGTCATGAGCTGGCGCCTAATCTAATCGGCTTAGCTTACAGGCGTTAAAAGGTTGCCTAACTTAGAGGTAACGTTTAAAACAAGTTTTAAAATAAATTCAGCACTGCGCGGGCGGGGAGCAGGACGTATCCTCACGCTTCTGCGGATCTAGGTGCACGTTTAGACTACGCCGTTTCCTGTCCAGCTCTTATCTACCGAGAAAGTTTATTTTAAATTAAAATAGATTAAATTCCACTCGCGGTAAACCAAATTAAAACTTCGATTGAAATACGATCAATTTTCCGGGGGGTTTACAATACCATTTGTATTAAGTATTAAAAAAAAATCTCGCCGGACGTCCGGAACAATCAAAAGCGTTCGTACTCACGAAGAGTTCGACGAACATTAATTCGTTTTGAATTTAGTTTTAGCGTTGCATTCAAAAAGAGCCGCCGCTCACTTTTTTTGCCACTCCCCCGTAATGAGCTGGCACCTAATCTAATCGGGCTTTGCTCGATTAAGCCAGTGACTTAAGTTGCCTAACCTACAGGCCCAGTTTGTTTACTTTACCGTATCTAAATGGCCACTCTTCTCGTTTACTCCAAGTATAACTTCCTCCCCGCCCTCATATCTTCCCTGGGTGGGGCGGGAGGGTAAGTTTACGTTGCAATTAAAGTTTGAAATTTTTTAGCAGGCGAGCGCTCGTCGCGTTGCGCAGATAATATCGAAAATACTGCCGCATATTATTATAGTAAATTAGTTCGAGAGCGCCTCGTCGCCTTTTCTTTTTTTTTTTCGCCTCTCTTCTACGATAGAGAGCCAGGAACGTGCCGTTTAATAATCTTCCACGAATTTGAATGCCCTCGTAACAGAACTTTATTATTCGAACGCGCGCGCTCCTTTTAAGCTCGAAACTCGAAGCCGGAAGTGCACCCCGGAATAAAATCATGCATTTAGTATTTCTTATCGACGCATTCTTTCTTTTTAATTCCGTTCCATCTGAGAGCTGTTTAATTTAATAATAGCACAACAGCCCCTGCGGCAAAGATAGTTTGTTTACAGGGGAAGCCCCGCGCCCCTCGCCTCCCTAATATTAAAATTTATTGTTAGAGTCGCCCTTGATTTAAGCGACCGTTGTAACGCCTAAGTAAGTTAAGCGAGGAGAGGCGGATGTTTTTACTATAAACAATTAGGCACCGCGACTTGAGAGAATGCGAAATTAAGAAGTGTCCACGACGCGGTTGTTTTTGCCGCAGCAGTTAACCCCCTGGAAACCCCCTCAGGGTAACATAAGTGAGTGTTTATACACTAAAAAAAAAAAAAAAAAAGAATAGCTTCGATGCCCAGAATCTAAGACCCGAAGATCCCCCAGGGCATCCCAGTGTCTCTGTTACTCCGTTCCGCCTAAAAGGTATAGTAACAGCTATCTTATATACATCGTGTTTCCTTTTTCTTCAAAATTTCTTTTTGCTTTTATATACACATTTTATTGACACAGTTTTTGTGTCCATTTAAATTAGTATCCAATAAATCGATTTTAGCACGTGAGGGATTTTATTTGCGTACAGTTTCTGAGCTCAAGAACCAACCGTCTTCGAAAGAGTTAGTCAATTAATTAGGCGCGGTAATTACCCCCAAAAATTATCAGGTGGCAGCAAAATCCTTTTATATAAAATTGTCTTTAACTCATTTAAAGCACGCTACCTGCTTAAATAGAAAATCACAGGAGCGGACAACCTCAAAGTCATCTGCTGCTGATTGCACCTAAACAGGTCACGTGTGGACCTAGAAAATTCGGGGTCGGATGCAATCACCGAATTGTGTTTGCATCGATTCCGCTTGCTGCTTCGGACAGGTTACGTGGCATTCCCCTGTCTTCCGACTTATTTATATTTGGATATCGATTTTATAACGAACGGAGGAGGAGGAGGAGGAGGAGAAGCAGGTTGTTACGCTCCGTTCGCGTTTTGTGAAAGTCTCTGGCTGCTTGGAATTCATTGGCTATTGATTTTGACGGGCGCAAAAATCGCAGACGCGGTGGCGTGCGTGGCTACAAGTACCATCGTGTTTTTACGTCGTTATGCGGGGGGGAGGGGCGGGACGGGGGGGGGGAATTTGTTTCGCAATTTGTAATTCGAAGGGGAACGTGAAAATGCATGTTGTACGAGAAGATTGACCTGGATTCATCCAAACAACAACAGAATTCGTTCGTGGGTCAACTCTTTACCTAGTTGGTCCTTCGACGTGATGTTTTGGTCCTTCGACATAAAAGAATTATCAGTTGGATCCATCGATATCGTCGCGATGGGAGTTTTTCGTTAAAAAAAAAAAAATAATAATATAAAGTAATTATTAAAACAAGGGCTTGTGAACTCGAGGGCAATTTCAACAGTGTCATAACACGATTCTTGTTTGTTTCAAAATAAAACATCGGCAGAATCGCGGCAACTAGGGCAAACGATTTCATCAAGTAGGTAATACAATTGAACGCCGGGCTTGTTACAAATAACGCAAGGCGCGAATCAACAAAGATTGCATATAAAAAGTGCGAGCAACATTTGGACGGCCAGTCGAATTAAACTAGTGCCTGCTGTAAGAAGGGGAGTCGCGCTTGCAGTCGATCCAGGAGTGACTACGAATTCGCATCATCTGCCATCTCTAAGAAGGGAAGCCACCCGGAACCATTCGAAGACCGAGGACGCTGATCCTAAGATCGCCAGCATCCTGACGCCGATCGTAGGACGCCTCTCTGCCACCGCCGTCAACCCTCAGCCCACTTCAACCCCGTCAACTCCAGTTTCGGTGAGCCGCACCAGCCTACCAGTTGAAGCCATCACCGCGCCCCTGCTTGCCGCGCCATTTCGTCCAGGGCCACAAGATCCACCGTCCTTGATAGCGTAACGCCGCAACGAGCCGACCTTGACATCGCAACTACAGCCGCTCCGTCGAAGCACGTCGACACCCTAAGCGTGACAAAATAAAGTTTGGTCCTTCGATATATTTAAAAGATTCATCAGCGTCGCTTTTGTTGGGTCTTTTGACGTATAATTTGGTCCTTCGACATGAAAGAATTTTCAGCGTCACCTCTGTTGGGCCCTTCGATATAAAATTTGGTCCTTCGACATAAAAGAATTATCAGCGTCGCCCCTCTTGGCTTCCTTGACATAAAATTTGGTCCTTCGACGCAAAATTTGGTCCTTCGACTTAAAAGAGCTTTTAGCGTCGCCTCTTTCGAGGCGCACGCGATTATTTGAAAGCTGCTACGCGTAGCGATTCACCGAATTTATTTTTTTTATTATCAAGCATCCAAACGTCTTGTTAGTCGGTCGTGTCCTTGCGTTATGAAAACGACCCCCTCCCCCCCGGTTTTATCGCCGACTGCGGAATTGTCATCCGTTTTATAAAGCGCCCGTCCCCCCGGCGCAAAGAGATCGATCGATCGGCGAGACAAGAAAGCGTGCGAAAATTTATCGCCGAGATAAAGGGAAAGATAGGGATAAAAATGTGTCTGCTCTTACAACTATCTCCTCCGGAATGTTTTTTTTTCTTCCTTCTTTTTTCTGGAGATCCGTTTTATCGCGCTGCCCGTGACAGATCATAAATTCTGCGGTCTGTTTTTAATGCGTTCATATGTCCTTCGTTTCCCTTGCGGCCCGCGAGGTTTATTCGAATGAGGGGGAAAGGACGTCAAGAAAAAAAAAAAAACAAGGAATAAAAAATAACACTTTTTTGTTTGCATGTATTAAGGTACGGCCGATTGGAAACGAAATCAATGCAGAGTTATTTTAACCGTCCTCTGCATATCGTTGTTCGTTGAGTGAGTAGTATACGAGCGTACGGTTTGTTTCAAGTTAAAAAAGGAATAAAAACAACACTTTCTTTTGTATGTAAATGCAAGGTACAGTCGATTGTAAACGAAACTGTATTGAAATCAATTTAACTGTCCTCTGCACGTCGTTGTTCGTTGAGTGAGTAGTATATGCAGGTCTTCAAGTGGAATATCATGCGACTTCTCCAAGCATAACAAAGATTTAAATTTAAATTACTTATTATTTACATCTCTGCCGACATTCGTTACAAATTCACTCAAAGCCATTAAGTGTTGCAACTCGAAGCTGCCACCCGCAGAAATCATCGCTCGCAATTCCCCATATTTTACAAGACAACAAGATTGATTGAGGCCCCGCAAAACTTCTCTTTCTCTCTCCGTGGGTAATTTCATTCGAGTTTCGAAGATTTCAGATTCTTTTCCTCGTTTTAAAGCGCACCCTGATTGATGCCCACCGGAAGCGTTCGATTTATCAAAGCGGGTTGAACCAACACACCATTTAGCAGCGCACTCGTACTTTTGCTTGTGTGTGTGTGCGCTCGCGCGAGAAGAAGTAAGCCGGTTTTATCTTAACTTGAAGAAACTTTTTTTTTACAGTCGAGGGTCAAAGCCCTTTCAGTCTCAGCGATTTCTTTTTTCTCTTAAATTGCTGCTCGAGATGTGAATTGCAAAAGACTTTAGCTATGAAGTTAATAAAGAGGTGTTTAAGTTAATTTAACATTCAAATAAACTGTCGGGTGGGGTGAATACTCAAAAGTCGGAATTTTTTTTAATCCGCGCTTCCGAACGAAATTCATCCACCGATAGAGGTCGTGCAGGTACGTACGCACTTAAACAAAAAAAAAACCATGCAGGGTTGTTAAGTCGTGCTCTGCCGAATAAATATTTTAAACTGTGGAATACGAATACGCGCGATTTGCATTCATCCCCGATTATATTCGAGGGGCGGTCGGCGATGCATGAAACCCCATTAGTCCTCGACCGCCTGTATGCACAGCATCCATATTACATGCATGTAAGTAGGGGGAAGGGAGAAGTTGCCGCCGGAATCGCAAACAAGTTTCCAGAAGCCCCGGCTGCGATCTAATTGACGTAATTCGTACGAGCAACGTTTCAAATTGCTGCGGTATTGTACTCGTAAACTAAGCTTACGGTGCTTACACAGCGGGGAATGCCCCGTCCGGAACTTTCCGGGCTTGCATTGCGAAAGAGTGGCGTTAAGTGAATGTCGATTTGTTTACGTGAAGAGATCCTAAGCCGCTACCGCTTTAAAAATATTACGTTACCCTCCTGGTGAGTTACGATACCTGGCGGCAAGTCGCGTTGTAATTTATTTCAGCAGCTGTCCCGAAGCGAGACAGGCCCTTAGTGGGATTAGAAGGCAAACTAAGGGCGTCAGGGAACAACCCCAGCTGATACACGCACTGTGGAACCGCTTCCCAAGCTCCCTCAGCGTGCGCTGGTAAACGAAAATTGCCGGGAGTTCTATCGCCGCTCGTAGGTTCAAGGGAGGGGGAGAGACGCAGCATAACACCATGACGCAAATATACAATGTAAATATATTTAAAATACTTATAATGACATAGTACAAGTTCGTGGCCCTCGCGGCCAAAATACAACAAATAATTTAAAAAAAGCTTGGTTGCTCTACTCGATAGTTAATTTACACGACAATTGAACAGGTTAAAGGTCAGTACTGATCGCAGAGAATCGGCTCGAAGTCGCAAAAGTCGTTAAAACTGCTCATTAACTAATTTAAATTTGATTTAAAAGTCACGGTAATACTTTAATGTGAAACACAAAACGTGTGTTGTAATAAAACGAAATAAAACAACTTGCATGGTACATTACTCAGTCAGCTGTCTAGGGTCGTTTACATGTCGATGGTTGTCAAAGTACTTCGTTGGCGCTGCCCTCGACCGAACGCTGAATTTTTGAAAATGGCGTGAAAATGGCGACGGCATTTGACGCAGGAACGGTACCGTCGTAATCACAAAAACCGACTACATTCAAAATAGTTGTAGATTGAAGCGTGTTTCGAAAGGCGCGTTTGTTATTTTGACGTTGATGTCATTTTCACAAACCCAAGTAAAAATACCGCACCTAAAAGCAATTCAGAAGGCGATAATTCAAACTCGATTACAAGAGAATCGGCTTTCCAACAATTGCAAAGTACGGCAACCGAACAGGAATTAATCCTGCACTGTTTTATGTGCGAATAAAATAAACGAGAATTTGTAGGTTAACAAATAGGTGGCAAACACTGTCAAAATTAACGTTACAAAACTAATTTTTTTTAAAATGGAAGTGTCTTGGTGTAATTTGAAGGCTTCCGCGGCCGGAGTTCCTGGCTTCCGGTTGGAACCTCGTGTCTCCTCGGATTCAGGAAGCCAGGAATTCAACAGTGGAAGTGTCTGTTTCACTTCGCTGTAGTCGGTTTTCATGATTAGGACGGTACGCGAAAGCTCGGCACCTCCACCGCTAAAACTTAATTCACCGTACTTGTAGCGGTTCCCAGAATATTCGGAAGTATACCTCGCAATGACGCAGATCCGTTCCAATCAGAAGGAAAGATAGAAATTGTAACCTCGTGTTCGCGCCGAACGATTATACACCCAGCTTAGATGCCACGAAATTTCTCAATCTAACGATGGTTGAAAGACACCTCAAAAGACACGCAGAGCTCATTTCATTCCAGTCAAACAGATTCACTTTCTTCAAGATTATCAATTTCACAAGGTCTTGTCCAGGCAACTTTTTCCTCCGGACACCGAGTTGAGCGAGGATGGTTTCGAAAACACCTCAAAACACGTGGAGAGCTTATTCATTCCAGTCAAATTGATTAGTTACGTCTATAAGCCCCATCGTGTCGCAAGGTAAAGTGAAGCGTGCCCGCGAAGATGGCTGGAATTCGCTTTCTTAGCAAATAATGGTAAAAATACTGTGTCAGCGCTGCCCTCGACCAAACGCTGAATTAATTGCTGTTCCATCCCATGTTCACGCCCGATGATTATGCACATACCTTAGATTCCCTGAATTTTTTCAATCCGAGGATGGTTGGAAAACACCTCAGAAGACGCGCAGAGCTCATTTCATTCCAGTCAAACTGATTCACTTTCTTCAAGATTATCGATTTCACAAGGTCTTATCCAAGCAACTTTTTCCTCCGGATACCGAGTTGAGTTGATGGTTTGGAAAACACCTCAAAAGACGTGGAGAGCTTATTTTATTCCAGTCAAATTGATTAGATATGTATATAAGCCCCATCGTGTCGCAAGGTAAAGTGAAGCGTGCCCGCGAAGATGGCTGGAATTCGCTTTCTTAGCAAATAATGGTAAAAATACTGTGTCAGCGCTGCCCTCGACCAAACGCTGAATTAATTGCTGTTCCACCCGCCCGTTCACGCCCGATGATTATGCACATACCTTAGATTCCCCGAATTATTTCAATCCGAGGATGGTTGGAAAACACCTCAAAAGACGCGCATAGCTCATTTCATTCCAGTCAAACTGATTCACTTTCTTCAAGATTATCCATTTCACAAGGTCTTGTTCAGGCAACTTTTTCCTCCGGATACCGAGTTGGGCGAGCGTCGTGGAACGGAATCAAATCAGACGAACAAGCTTTTAAGTAGGCTATTTGAGGGTCTCTATTAACCTAACAGTGACTCAAAGTACAGCAAACGCGGTTAAAAATGAAATTCACGAACGTTGGTTAGTAAGTGAACGGGTTTCTGGGACACGCTGCTTGTCGCCAACGATGGCATCACTCAGGGCTTGTCCAGGCAACTTTTTCTTCTGGATACCGACGCGAGCGTCAATGGAACGAGATCAAACCTAAACCAAAAAATGTTAGTGGCCATTTGAGGGCCTCGATTAACCTAACAGTGATTCAAAGTGTACAGCAAATGCAGTTCAAATGAAATTCGCGAACGTTGGTTAGCAAGCGAACGGGTTTCTGGGACACGCCGTTTGTCGCCAACGACGGCATCACTCAGGACTTGTCCAGGCAACCTTTTCCTCTGGATACCGTGGCGAGCGTCATTGGAACGAGATCAAACAAAACGAACGAGCATGTTAGTAGCTATTTGAGGGCCTCGATTAACTTAATAGTGACTCAAAGTGTACAGCAAATGCAGTTAAAATGAAATTCACGAACGTTAGTTAGCAAGCGAACGGGTTTCTGGGACACGCTGCTTGTCGCCAACGATGGCATCACCCAGGACTTGCCCCGGCAACTTTTTCCTCTGATTACCGAGGCAAGCGTCGTGAAACGGAATCAAATCAAACGAACAAGCTTTTTGGAAGCTATTCGAGAACCTCGATTAACCTAACAGTGATTCAAAGTGTACAGTAAATGTATTTAGAACGAAATTCACGAAAGTTGGTTAGCAAGTGAACGGGTTTCTGGGACACGCTGTTCGTCGCCAACGGTGACATCACTCAGGACTTGTCCAGGCAACCTTTTCCTCTGGATACCGAGGCGAGCGTCTACGGAACGAGATCGAACTAAACGAACAATAATATATATTTTTTTAATTTCCATTCGTTTTATTGCTTGCAACTTGCTTGCAAACTTCAAGATAATTTTATTTAGTGCTCGCGATAGCAAGTCTCTCTCGTTTAATCAGGGAAACAGCTCGCGTTTTGTACATTAACGGAGCCGGGGTTAATCTGAGAAGCAGTGCACTTTATTTCACGTCCGTCGTTTCATAACCATGAAGTTTTTATGCGAACACGTAAAGCCTTCCCCCTCCCCCCCTGCCCCTTTCCACAGTCACGCGACCGTGAGCTTATTTTGTTTCGGCCTTTGCGACCGCGGTGAACTTATTCAATTAAGTTCGAATTTTTACATACACGGTTTAATCATCTGAGCGCTTTCGTTCCGGGTTTGCAGCTGCGTGCTCGAGTAATAATAAGTCGGCAAGATCGCAGTTCCACGAAAGAAAATTCATGTCATGCATTTGACGACCGATTGTAAATACGAGTTGCCCTCCTTCAGGTTTGCTGCGTCAGTTTTGTGAGCGGTGAGCGCTTTTAATATTCACGGCCGTTTTGTGAGCGACGTTTGATTTAACAGCGCGCGCTCATCAAACGCGAATTTAATGTCCTGCAGATGTGCCCCCCGACGAAGGACGGGGGGAAAATTCAATACGACTTCCATACGAAGTAAATTTATTTTCAATTATTTTTTTTTTTACAATTTCCATACGACGTTTGATTACGAAGATTTCTTTTCTCCCTTTAACCTCGACGATCATTCGCACGTGATTAAGTTAGGCAACCACACTTACGCTTTTGTAACGTCGTCTAAAACCACGTTGGGAAATTGGCTTCGAACTCTGGGTTTGGACGTGTCATCTTTATTTTCAGTGCACAAGTCGCAAAACCTTGCAAGAACGATAAGGGATGAGTTTCAAAGGGTCAAAAAATATCTCTATGTCAATGTCTAATTTATCAAAAGGTGAGAAAAAGAGGTCGCTTCACCTTGAGCATTGAATTGAAAAAAAAAAATGTTTCTTTCAATAAGGGGGCCCTTAGAAAATAAGGGTTGTTGTAAAGTAGTGCCCTAGTAGGGCACTAAACTTACAAAGAAGCTTGATGCCTAAGGGTTGGGGGTACTTTTTAAACTTGCGTTGATTCTAGAAATACCTCTTACCTTGTTAGCAAAAATCAACCACTTATAGGGGGATGAATTTGATGGCTTACTTTTACATGAAAAAAAAAAAAGAATAACTTCTAAGGGAAGTGCACGTATATACAGATACATGTTGATTTAATAGGTTTTAATTAAATCGAGATAGTAATTAATTGCGTGCGAGAGGCGCCCTCATAATTCGCGCGCGGGATGAGGTCCTTAAGAGCAAAGAGGAGCGCGCGGGCATCCTGCCAAATCGGGGGTCCCGAATCCTTGCGAAAGCTGTTTGGCGCACTCATGGGCACGACCTACTGCGGTGGTGGTCACCAATCGATACTCGTATTTGTTGGGGACGCTCTCTGTGGGGCGACTTCGTCGTTTTAAAGACGCCCCAACAAACTTCTTTCTTATCTATCTCCGGCCGAGGCGCGCTCGTTTCTCCAATTCGCCGTTTACTTTTCGAATTAAAAGAAAATGGGGTGAGTAGGCCAACGCTCGTTCGTTGGAAAGTATTTAATTCTGATTCAGACTGTAATGAAATTCAAATTGAACACCTGAGTTGATACGGCCAACGAAAAATTACAAGGGGTTGTTAAAAATGAGCGTTAGCGGAGAAGCGAAAGCTGCAATATTACCCCCAATTATGCACTCAAGCAAGGATTTTTTTTGCATAGCAAATGCAACATCTGCAAAATACTGTGTCAGCGCTGCTCTCGACCAACCGCTGAATTAATTGCTGTTCCACCTCATGTTCACGCCCGATGATTATGCACATACGTTACCCGATTTTTTTCAATCCGAGGATGGTTGGAAAACACCTCAAAAGACGTGCAGAGCTTATTTTATTCCAGTGAAACTGATTAGATACGTGCGTACTTCCCATCATGTCGCAAGGTAAAGTGCAGCGTGTCGGCGAAGGTGGCCCGAATTCGCTTTCTTAGCAAACACGGCGAAAATACTGCGTCAGGTACGCTCGGTTCTCCAATTCGCCGTTTACTTTTCGAATTAAAAGAGAATGGGGTGAGTAGGCCAGTACTCGTAATCCCTGGTTTGGAAAGTATTTAATTTTGATTCAGACTGTTCAGTCTGTAATCAAATTCAAATTGAACACCTGAGATGATACGGCCAACCAAAAATTACAAGGGGTTGTTAAAAATGAGCGTTAGCGGAGAAGCCAAAGCTGCAATATTACCCCCAATTATGCACTCAAGCAAGGACACTTTTTGCATAGCAAATGCAATATCTGCAAAATACTGTGTCAGCGCTGCCCTCGACCAACCGCTGAATTAATTGCTGTTCCACCTCATGTTCACGCCCGATGATTATGCACATACGTTACCCGATTTTTTCAATCCGAGGATGGTTGGAAAACACCTCAAAAGACGTGCAGAGCTTATTTCATTCCAGTCAAACTGATTAGATACGTGCTTACTTCCCATCGTGTCGCAAGGTAAAGTGCAGCGTGTCCGCGAAGGTGGCCCGAATTCGCTTTCTTAGCAAATATGGCGAAAATACTGCGTCAGGCACGCTCGGTTCTCCAATTCACCGTTTACTTTTCGAATTAAAAGAGAATGGGGTGAGTAGGCCAGTACTCGTAATCCCTGGTTTGGAAAGTATTTAATTTTGATTCAGACTGTAATCAAATTCAAATTGAACACCTGAGTTGATACGGCCAACGAAAAATTACAAGGGATTGTTAAAAATGAGCGTTAGCGGAGAAGCGAAAGCTGCAATATTACCCCCAATTATGCACTCAAGCAAGGACTTTTTTTGCATAGCAAATGCAACATCTGCAAAATACTGTGTCAGCGCTGCCCTCGACCAACCGATGAATTAATTGCTGTTCCACCTCATGTTCACGCCCGATGATTATGCACATACGTTACCCGATTTTTTTCAATCCGAGGATGGTTGGAAAACACCTCAAAAGACGTGCAGAGCTTATTTTATTCCAGTCAAATTTATTAGATACGTGCATACTTCCCATCGTGTCGCAAGGTAAAGTGCAGCGTGCCCGCGAAAGTGGCTCGAATTCGCTTTCTTAGCAAACACGGCGAAAATACTGCGTCAGGCACGCTCGGTTCTCCAATTCCCCGTTTACTTTTCGAATTAAAAGAGAATGCACTCAAGCAAGGATTTTTTTTGCATAGCAAACGCAACATCCGATTCCCCACTTGCGTAGCAATCAGGAAGGGAAAAGTGCTTAAGTAGAGCGGGAGCGTAGCGAAGCCTATTGACTTAACCACGCGTTACGTGCTCCTCGTTGAAGTTTCTTAATTTTTTCCTCAGTTTGCAATTAATTTCGCGAATGAAGATTTTTTTTGTAAACGTACTGAATATTCGCCTTTCTCTCCATCTCCAAATGTGGCGGCGGCAACTACATTATGCGGGTTATTCATCTCCGCCTTGTGGGTGGCATATTCTTTAGGCGATGCAACTCGTAACAACTTGTCCGGCGGAACTGGCGGAACTCGCCGACTAAGTTTCGGTGTGATTCTTTCGAATCGACGGCGAAATGAATATTCAGACGTATTCCACCACCAAAACTAAACTCACTGATTCCATTATGCATGTAGTTACGTATACTAGTCGGAGACGACGATTCGGGCGCCTCGGGTTAAAACATTTTCGCGGCGGCAACTCAAGGCAAATAAGCTCGTTAACGTAAATTGGCCTTACGGGAGGATAACTTAGCTCAACTGCTTGATTTAATGTACATACGAATGTACGAGCGAGATGGGAGATTAGATTAGGCGACGCAACGAAATTTAGATATTTTTGCTCTTGACGCGTTAGGTGGCGAGCGGAAAATAAAATTACTTCGGGCGAGGGGTTTTTATTTATTATTTGGGGGCGAACGGATCGCAGAAGTAGAATTTAATTTAATTTTGTATCCGATGGGTACAATCATGGTCTTTACTTAGTTTTTGGTTTCTTTGGAAAAAATAAAAGAATAAGAAAAGTCTCTTTCAGAGTCTTTCGAGGGCATTCGAAGGCGGTTCTTGAGCTTCGAACTGTACAAATAAATAAAATCCTTCATACGCAGCAATAGGCAATAGATTTATCGAGCAGCGCTAATTTAAATTGGTACAAAAAAGAACAAACAAGTACAAAAAAGTAAGATTTAGTTTAAAAAAAACTGAAAAGAAGATGTTACGTTACATGTAAGATGGCAATTACGATACCTTATCAGGCGGAACGTAGCAAGGGAGGCTCTGGGATGCCCTGGGGGGTTTTCGTTTGGATTCTGAGGCTGGTTTTTCCCGCGTGCACAAACATGTTGCCCTGAAGGGGTTTTCCAGGGGGTTCAACTGCTATTGCAAAAGCACGTTTGAACGGTTAGGCGGATCACTGTTTAATTTTTGCATTTGCTCAAGCCGCGATGCCTGAATGTTTACGTTAAAAAAAAAGATGCATGCCACCTCCCTCGCTTGGCTTGCAGGCGTTACTACGCATGAACTTTAACAAGCTTTTAATTTTTATTTGGCCCGGTGGGGAATCAGGGAACGTAGTCGCACGGTTTCTGCGGGTATCGCGATCTTAATCACCATCGTTATGACTACTTACAGTAATTCCTGTTCAGTCAATTATCTACCGGGAAAGTTTATATTAAAATAAAACAGATTAAATTCCGCCCGCAGCAAACAAACGAACGCAGTCTTTTAAACTGAAAGTCACGTTTTCCCTAGAACACGGATTGTCTTCGGTTGTGGAAAAAAATCTCGCGCGGAGATTAAACAATGCGTCGCGACGCCAATCAAGGAACCTATCCACTCCAGATTTTGCTACATTTATCTTCCACCGCACCGCAATTAATTACCCTCCCCCTCCCTCACTCCTCTTCTCCCCATGATGTAGTAAACACCGTTATTTTTCTTTTCCTCGCCCCGAAAAGAAAAAAAACATCAAAAAAACTAAACGGGTGGCTGTCGCGACTTCTTCTTCTTCTTCTTCACAAAAAATAAAATACAAAATTGCTCGGCGCCTTCCGTCAATCCGACCTGCCCTCGCAGGCTAATAATATTCGGCGGGGGGGTGGGTCGGGGGGTGGGGGGTGTCATTTGTCTCTGGCAATAATCTGGAAGCGATGAGGTTGCCGCCGCCGCCGCCGCCGCGCCGGCCGGATGGAATTTCAATATGGGGCGAGCGAGAGCAATCTCGTCGTAAATTATTGCATTTCTGGAATAAACATTCTATATATTTGCTCCCCGAATTACTGCACGTAGCGGTCGTAAAACGTGCGCGATGAAAGAAGTGTAATTTTCGTCCTCCATAAACGGGAATTCTTTTCGTCGGATGCAGCAAGAAGAGCGCGCAGGAAGGTATTCTTTTTTTTCGAGGAACGAAAGAGCTTTTTTTTTTTTGATTCGGAGTACGGTGCCCAACCTCTCACCGTGTCATGGGCCCAGGCACTCAAACGTACCCGTACATACACGTTTTTCACTACTTCCTTACTTGTTATTCAGATGCAGAAATGAAATTAATTAACCTGCGAATTAGAATATTTAAAATGAAGAAGTCAAATTTCGGAAGGCGCCCCTCTCCAATTTGCGATATTTACGACGGCATTTATTTACATTCTCATTATTTTTTTATGGGAGAGAGCGCTTAATGTAATGCACGAATTTATTTCGGCCAGGCCTTGGGAGATTTACGGGCTCGTTTTAATTTCAGCACGGCAACGCGGCGACATCTAGCGAGACGAGCGTGGGCACACAGCCGGGGGGCAGCGTCACGTCCCGCACCGCCTCCGAAACCCCCCAGGTCCCCACGTCGGCCGGCCATCATCACACGGGAGCCAAGTTCAGGCACGGCCTTCTTCAGCTCATGATCCACACCATCGATCCCCTTCATGATGGTCAGTATGAAGGTACCCATTACTTATCATTTTCTTTTGGGTGTGTAGATCACTGTAAATTTTTTTTACTTTTCCTTTTTCTCTTGGATCGAATTCACTTAGAAACAGCAACTTTTCTTTCTTTGTTTGTGTTTTGGATTGCCTGAGACTGTTGATTGTTCAAGTAGTTGTGTTTGATGATGGTTGATGAATGTCCTTTTTAGAATAGCAGTAGTCAGTAGATTTTAATTAGAAGCAATTTGTCAAAATGTATTTGGTATCTATTTATTAACCTAAACGGGACAGTTCTTCCTATCTGGAGACTTTTCCCAAGAGCTTAGGGTGTTGTTAAATGATGAGAAAGGAAAGATGACTTCAAAGTTCGAAGCTCTCATCGTAGAGATTCGATTCACTTGGAGATGTAGCTCAGAGAGGACTTTTGAACTTCGGAAAAGGGCAAGGCTCTAAAGCCTTGATCAAATCTCCTTCCTCATCCATTCTTTTTATTTGAGAAAAGTGATGGGCACGGAAAGAAATCTTCAAAGTGCGAAATTCTCATCTTAGAGATTCGATTCAGTCGGAAATGTGGCTCAGAGAGGACTTTTGAACTTCGAAAAAGGGCAAGGCTCTAAAATTTTGATCAAATGTCCTCCTCCTTCCTCATCCATTTTATTTTATTAGACAAAAGTGATGGGCTAGGACAGATATCTTCAAAGTGCGAAGGTCTCATCTTATAGATTAGATTCCGTTGGAGATGTGGCTCAGAGAGGTCTTTTGAACTTCGAAAAAGGGCAAGGCTCTAAAATTTTGATCAAATGTTCTCCTCATTCCTCATCCATTTTATTTTATTAGACAAAAGTGATGGGCAAGGACAGATATCTTCAAAGTGCGAAGGTCTCATCTTATAGATTCGATTCATTTGGAGATGTGGCTCAGAGAGGACTTTTGAACTTCGAAAAAGGGCAAGGCTCTAAAGCCTTGATCAAATTTCCTTCCTCATCCATTTTTTTTATTTGAGAAAAGCGACGGGCAAGGAAAGATATCTTCAAAGTGCATAGAGATTCGATTCTGTTGGAGATGTGGCTCAGAGAGGACTTTTGAACTTCGAAAAAGGGCAAGGCTCTAAAGCCTTGATCAAATTTCCTTCCTCATCCATTTTTTTTATTTGAGAAAAGCGACGGGCAAGGAAAGATATCTTCAAAGTGCATAGAGATTCGATTCTGTTGGAGATGTGGCTCAGAGAGGACTTTTGAACTTCGAAAAAGGGCAAGGCTCTAAAGCCTTGATCAAATTTCCTTCCTCATCCATTTTTTTTATTTGAGAAAAGCGACGGGCAAGGAAAGATATCTTCAAAGTGCGTAGAGATTCGATTCTGTTGGAGATGTGGCTCAGAGAGGACTTTTGAACTTCGAAAAAGGGCAAGGCTGTAAAGCTTTGATCAAATCTCCTTCCTCATCCATTTTTTTTTATTTGAGAAAAGCGACAGGCAATAAAAGATATCTTCAAAGTGCGTAAAGATTCGATTCTGTTGGAGATGTGGCTCAGAGAGGACTTTTGAACTTTCTAGAAAGGGCAAGGCTCTAAAGCTTTGATCAAATCTCCTTCCTCATCCATTTTTTTTATATGAGAAAAGCGATGGGCAAGGAAAGATATCTTCAAAGTGCGTAGAGATTCGATTCTATTGGAGATGTGGCTCAGAGAGGACTTTTGAACTTCGAAAAAGGGCAAGGCTCTAAAGCTTTGATCAAATCTCCTTCCTCATTCATTTTTTTTAATTTGAGAAAAGCGACGGGCAAGGAAAGATATCTTCAAAGTGCGTAAAGATTCGATTCTGTTGGAGATGTGGCTCAGAGAGGACTTTTGAACTTTCTAGAAAGGGCAAGGCTCTAAAGCTTTGATCAAATCTCCTTCCTCATTCATTTTTTTTAATTTGAGAAAAGCGACGGGCAAGGAAAGATATCTTCAAAGTGCGTAAAGATTCGATTCTGTTGGAGATGTGGCTCAGAGAGGACTTTTGAACTTCGAAAAAGGGCAAGGCTCTAAAGCTTTGATCGAATCTCCTTCCTCATACATTTTTTTTTATTTGAGAAAAGCGACGGGCAAGGAAAGATATCTTCAAAGTGCTTAGAGATTAGATTCATTTGGAGATGTGGCTCAGAGAGGACTTTTGAACTTCGAAAAAGGGCAAGGCTCTAAAGCTTTGATCAAATCTCCTTCCTCATCCATTTTTTTTATATGAGAAAAGCGACGGGCAAGGAAAGATATCTTCAAAGTGCGTAGAGATTCGATTCTGTTGGAAAGGTGGTTCAGAGAGGACCACTTCCTTCCTCACCCATTTTTTTTTTGAAGAAACTCCAATTTGCTATTAAGTATATAAATTTTCAAAATATTCTTGCCCTTCTAATTACAAACAAACCTTATACACACTGTTGTGAGTTATTTTCGTATCCCAACTTGACCTAGCCTTTGTGTATGCAGCAGATTGGTTTCCGCGTAGGCGAATCTCCTTCCAGATTAAAAAAAAAGTCTCAGTTATTCTCACTTACTTATAAGGCAGAAGACGCCGACGTCAGCGAAAAATCGCCCTTTACACGGCGGGGGCGAATAACCGAAATATACTGCAAAGTGGGTCTGGGGATGTCGTAACCGGGAAATATTCGAAGGTGCTTGCGCGACGTTAAGTAGTCCTCTATCGAAAATACGATGGGGATTTATCGGGGGTGGGCGCATCGCAGAACGGCCACACGTTTTGTGTGGACGCGAACCGATTCCTAAATTCCACTAAACATTCTGAACATCGCCTTTTGAATATATCGATTGCTTCACCTCACCTTCGTCAACTCTACGTGCAATTTATTATTCCGTGCCTACGCGGGATCAATATGGACTAAGCTTCAAGCTTCTTCTTCTTCCTATCATCATCATAACTACTTTGAATTCTGTTTAAAAGCAAAATGGATTTAATTTAGTCGCCTGATACGACACGCAAATTTTACGCCGGCGGTAGGGAGACCTAGCGAGCGAAATTATAATTCGAGAATTACTTTCAAATCAAATAAGTAATGAATGAATGCGAGGTGACCATGAAGAGATACCTGCAGGGCGCGGAAGTTTTAGTGCCGTGTGCAAAAGCCTTGATCTTAACGATTCGGATTAAGATGGATGTTTCCTCTACATTTCCGTTGGTATAATGCATAACTCTCCTTTCCCGTGTCCTTCTTCTTCTTTCAATGACGATGTAATAGGGCATTACGGCATTAATAATTCAAATCGTTTAGGCTTAAAGCGACGCTAGACGATGGAACGACAGGGTCGCCAAATAAAGTCGCTTGCTTAGTTTGTGTCAATTAGTTTTGCGCCAAATTGTTTATCAACTTTGATAATTCGCTTAACTCAAGTGCTGTCCGTCCGTCCGTCTGTCCGTCGTTTTGAGGAACGAAGGGGCGCTCGCACCCCCGTAATTAAGCGACATGAGTGTTAAATTAGTTGAGGAAAATCGGTTCCGACGTTGCATCCAAAATAAGTCTGCGTCGCGCTTCTAACGAAAAACGGCCTTTTTAATAAATTAAAGCAAGCAACCTCGTTCCTATAATACGTGTACTCTCTTGCTGGACTTGTCGTTGCTAAAACATTATGAAAGTTGACGTAACCGGATTAAGGTCAGATTTAATCAGGACCTCGAAAGGAGAGGATAAAGAAGAAAAAGCCGGACGTAGATGAAGCAATTATTCGCAAGCACAATCCCGACGGTGACGTCAGGAATTACCGAAAGAGAAGATGAAGCACTCGAGGGGCATAAATAAAGCAATTGCCCTGCCTGTGTGAACCCCCTGCATACAGAGCGCAATTGCGCAATTCCGAATTTGTTTGCAGTGTTTCCAAGCCGGTAATTCCCCGGGCCGAATACACGTCAGAGTTTGTTCGGAGTTTCATAATAATGCGCGGGGCTTTGCGCGGGGAAATTTCCCCGCTCTCTCGTTGCCAAATGTTGGAGTGCGCTGCAAAAAGGGTTAACTCTGAGATTTACAGCGGCGTCCGCTTAACAATTCTAATTGCGCTGCTCGCTGCTCGCTCTCCAGATAGAAAAAGCGCTTACTTAATTAAGCGGCACGGTAATTTAGTACAGGAGTTTCCAGATCAAAAAAAAAAAAAAAATTGCGTTCTCTTTTCTTTCTTTCGACACGGCTTTCGCAGTCGGCTAGGCTAACCGCTGAGCCACTCACAAGCCCATCTCATTCTCTTCTCAAGAAATGAGCTAAAGTTTTGTCTTGTAAAAAATGACCGTGAGAAGAAAATAATAAAGTGAATTACAGAAAAAAAAATGAGCAGATGAATTAAACATCCGTCCCGAAAACGATGGAAATAAATACAAGATGGCCTTTCCCACAGGTGAAATAAATAATTATTTTTGAGAGAAACGATGTATTAAAATGCGCTGCCACGATGGTAGAATTTTTTATTTAAAAAAAAATCGTAGAAAGGTTCTTCCCGGGCTTCGAAACTGTGCAAGAGAATGAAACACAAAATGGGCGTACATGAAACACAGTCTGCGTACATCGAGAGCAATGATTGGCTTTTGGAAAACAAAACAAGCATCACTCCTCATCCAATAGGGTTAAACCCAGCAGCAGAGGTCTCTTTCGAGACTTTCCTAAGAGTTCTTTTCGTTTTTTTTTTGAAACGCTCTTTCCGGTGTACTAGGCGAATCGCCTTCTTTTTTTACGGATGGTCACTGCCAATACCCAGAATTCCAAAACTGTTTGTCCAAACAGAAAATTTGAAAAGAGAGAGACCAAGCATGAAGTAGCTTGAAAGATGACTCTTCTGATCCGAAATACACGAAGGCCCAATTGAACGAGTTAATTAAAAACGTAAAATACTTTTGTGACGTGAGTTAAAATGTTTAGCATTCACTCGAGCCCAAGGATACAGAAAAAAAAAACTTTGATCTGGGGAAAACGCCGCTGGGAGAAATAAGGCGAAACCAAACCATGCCCACAATTGTTCGAAAGGGGGGTTTGCACGAATCAAAACCAACGTGACATAAGCAGGGACCACCAGGTACGAATCTGACGTAAGAGAACGCCAATAACGGCCGAGACGGTAAGGCTAATTAAACTAACCTCGAAATGCTAGTAGCTCGCAAAAACCTGTAGTGAATTGATTTAATAAAAAAAAAAAAAAACGGACGGCGCCGGAAACTTTATGAGTGTCTGTACGCATGGAATAACAATTTCGCCACAAATCTCACGAGTCAGAAAAAAAAGATCGTTTCAGAAGATGATGCAATCCTATCAAAAAAGAAAAAGAATCTCCGAACGATATTATTTGTTTAAAATCATAAAGGAGTGCCGAGGCTTCGAGAATTTTACGCTAATTTATGGCAGGAGTATATCGAAATGAAATCAAAGACCAAAAAGCGTGAGATTATGTGCAACTTGACTAATCAGCCACTCAAGCGATGACTAAACGATCGTGAACTGGGTTTGATCGCAATAATAAAAAAAAAACTGGAGAAATGAACTTTGCGAAATCAGAAATAAATGCGAGACGCACGGAATGTGCAGGTCGTTCCTTAAAAGCGATTTTCACACCGTAACAAGTTGCCACGGATGTGATGGAGACATTGGCGCGGCTGTGAATTGGAAAACTACGGCAAGTAAAACCAAGAAACTAAAGAAATAACAGGAAGTACACTTTTGTAGAACTGCTCGACCCACAAATTTTGACAATCAAAAATTGATGCGCGAACCTAATTCCAACAATGTTTTTCAAATCCATGACTATCACTTGCCGCCTCATGTTGCCACGGGGCGAATTGGACTTGGATGGTTGAAGAGGTGCGGCTGACTCTTAAAATGTACGTGTAGTGATGCGCGTTCGTACGATCAAAGGTTACCGTAATTGGAAAACTACAGCAAGTAAAACCAAGAAACTAAAGAAATAACAGCAAGTACACTTTTGTAGAACTGCTCGACGGACAAATTTTGACAATCAAAAAATGATGCGCGAACCTAATTCCAACAATGTTTTTCAAATCCATGACTATCACTTGCCGCCTCATGTTGTCACGGGGCGAATTGGACTTGGATGGTTGAAGGGGTGTGGCTGACTCTTAAAATGTACGTGTAGTGATGCGTGTTCGTACGATCAAAGGTTACCGTAATTGGAAAACTACAGCAGTAAAACCAAGAAACTAAAGAAATAACAGCAAGTACACTTTTGTAGAACTGCTCGACGGACAAATTTTGACAATCAAAAAATGATGCGCGAACCTAATTCCAACGTTTTTCAAATCCATGACTATCACTAGCCACCTGATGCTATCACGGGGCGAATTGTACTTAAATGGTTGAAGGGGTGTGGCTGACTCTTAAAATGTACGTGTAGTGATGCGTGCTCGTACGATCAAAGGACACCGCCAAGTTGTAAAAGTCAATCATCCTCGGTTTTGTTTATACATTCTAAACCGGACGTCGGCAACCTTTTTTAGCGGTGAGCAAAATTTCGACCATTAAGAAAATGGTTCTGCAACTTCGTAATCAAACCAAAATGTTAATCTTATTAATTTATAGTTTCTCGAAGAATTTGTTCCGCGTTTGTTTAACAATAATAATTTATTTTTATAAATTATGCTTTATTACTTGCGGAACTTAAGTGGATCACTTAAAATTATCAAATGGGTCACTTGGTGACTCGCGGGTCTAAGGTTCCCGACACCTGATCTAAACGTGCATTCTCTTTAGGTGCCGATCTGCAAAATACTTCGAAACATGCCGTGTCCATACTTGTCGGATTATTTGCGTTCTAAAGTTTATTGCTCCAGTCCGGTCCGGCGAAAATTACAATTTTATTTCAACGGAAAGATTAAATTGCGTTCACATTTGACCTTTCGAGCAATCGGTTATCTTTACGTCAGCTTTTGCTCCGTTGGTTCTTGATGCTGTCGCGTTGATTTCGATACGTGCGTGTGGGATTGAGTATGGCCGCTAGTTTCGGCTTTATTAATTTGCGACGTGCCCGGAGCACGTTGGTGGTCTTGTGGCGTCAACCAGAGCAAAACAGTGGCGTGCCCTTTTCAAAGTACAACACCGCTACATTATATACAAGCTGATCAAAGTGTCCACGATTCAAAAAGCAGAAAGAAAAAAAAAAACAACTTTTGGTAATCGTTTAAAAGCCTAGTCTTTTCATTTCTAATAGAGACGTTAATGGCTATTTTCTCTATTTTCTAAATAATGATAAAAATACCTGACGTGTGGCGGTGATCGATTGTCCTTAGCCTCCTGAAACGCGGCGTTAATTATGCATGGAACACAATCCTTGTTGTAATAGCATGTATGTTTGTATCATGACAAGGTTTTGGAAACGTAATGATTAGAGTAATAATTTATACGCGATTTTATTTTCCCTAATGGGGGACAGAGCGTCATGTTATTATTGTTTGTCTATATATATATATTTTTTCTTTCATGTGCTAGTTTGAGTGCTTGATGCTATTTTTAGAGTGTAATAATTATTATTTCTGTGGCCTTTGGTTATAATTAATGCAAATTGCTTCGGTGATCTTTTTCTTAAATGTAGACGATGAGACTTTCTTTTAACGATTTTTTATGTGCCCAATTGGCCTGGGCCTCAAGTCCTGGGTCCTACAGAAAATGAGCTTTTAGATTAATTTCTTTACGTGCCCGATTTTTGGCGGTCTGCAAACCTTAGAGGTCTAAAATTTGAGTTACTTTACAGATCAGCTTCATTATGAGTTGTACATATAGTATTCTGTACTGTATTTGGTTCGTGGAATTTTCCCAATGCGAAAACTTGATTATTTCAGTCGTTCACATGGCCATAAAATTTCCGTCTTGCCTTTGCCCTTGCCTTTATATTATTTGAACAGATCGTCATCGACTATTAGCATGTATGTACACATTTATAGCGATCACCTTCACTTCTATGAGTTAAACACGTGAGTCGTGTTCGTTTTATACTTTATTTGGTTCTTGGGATTTTTCCTTTGCGAAACCTAAATAAACATTTAATTACTTTTGCCTCATGTCCCCGGCGCGCGGTCATCTCCGTTGCGAAGTAACCAATCGTGTTAACCAGCTTTAAACCAAACGACTTTTAATATAATTTTTTTTCGTTTTGATCTTTACTGCCCTGTTAAGCATAGAAGTCGCACATTTGCTTCGTCATAATGTCTATGTCATGCTTGGCTTACGACGTACCCACGCCCTACATGCTTTATATACTTTATTTGGTTCGTGGGATATTTCCTTTGCGAAACCTTAATTATTTCAGACGTTCACACGGCCATAAAATTTCCGTCTTGCCTTTGCCCTTGCCTTTATATTATTTGAACACATCGTCATCGACTATTAGCGTGAACGTACACATTTATAGCGATCACCTTCACTTCTATGAGTTAAACACGTGAGTCGTGTTCGTTTTATACTTTATTTGGTTCTTGGGATTTTTCCTTTGCGAAACCTAAATCAACATTTAATTACTTTTGCCTTATGTCCCGGGTGCGCGGTCATCTTGGTTCGGAAGTAACCATTCGTGTTAACCAGCTTTAAACCAAACTACTTTTAATATAATTTTTTTTTCGTTTTGATCTTTACTGCCCTGTTAAGCATAGAAGTCGCACATTTGCTTCGTCATAATGTCTATGTCATGCTTGGCTTACGGCGTACCCACGCCCTACATGCTTTATATACTTTATTTGGTTCGTGGGATATTTCCTTTGCGAAACCTTAATTATTTCAGACGTTCACACGGCCATAAAATTTCCGTCTTGCCTTTGCCCTTGCCTTTATATTATTTGAACACATCGTCATCGACTATTAGCGTGAACGTACACATTTATAGCGATCACCTTCACTTCTATGAGTTAAACACGTGAGTCGTGTTCGTTTTATACTTTATTTGGTTCTTGGGATTTTTCCTTTGCGAAACCTAAATCAACATTTAATTACTTTTGCCTTATGTCCCGGGTGCGCGGTCATCTTGGTTCGGAAGTAACCATTCGTGTTAACCAGCTTTAAACCAAACTACTTTTAATATAATTTTTTTTTCGTTTTGATCTTTACTGCCCTGTTAAGCATAGAAGTCGCACATTTGCGGCGTCATAATGTCTATGTCATGCTTGGCTTACGACGTATACACTCCCTATATGCTTTATATACTTTATTTGGTTCGTGGGATATTTCCTTTGCGAAACCTTGATTATTTCAGACGTTCACACGGCCATAAAATTTCCGTCTTGCCTTTGCCCTTACCTTTATATTATTTGAACAAATCGTCATCGACTATTAGCGTGAACGTACACATTTATAGCGATCACCTTCAGTTCTATGAGTTAAACACGTGAGTCGTGTTCGTTTTATATTTTATTTGGTTCTTGGGATTTTTCCTTTGCGAAACCTAAATCAACATTTAATTACTTTTGCCTTATGTCCCGGGTGCGCGGTCATCTTGGTTCGGAAGTAACCATTCGTGTTAACCAGCTTTAAACCAAACTACTTTTAATATAATTTTTTTTTCGTTTTGATCTTTACTGCCCTGTTAAGCATAGAAGTCGCACATTTGCTTCGTCATAATGTCTATGTCATGCTTGGCTTACGACGTACCCACGCCCTACATGCTTTATATACTTTATTTGGTTCGTGGGATATTTCCTTTGCGAAACCTTAATTATTTAAGACGTTCACATGGCCATAAAATTTCCGTCTTGCCTTTGCCCTTGCCTTTATATTATTTGAACACATCGTCATCGACTATTAGCGTGAACGTACACATTTATAGCGATCACCTTCACTTCTATGAGTTAAACACGTGAGTCGTGTTCGTTTTATACTTTATTTGGTTCTTGGGATTTTTCCTTTGCGAAACCTAAATCAACATTTAATTACTTTTGCCTCATGTCCCCGGCGCGCGGTCATCTCGGTTGCGAAGTAACCAATCGTGTTAACCAGCTTTAAACCAAACGACTCTTAATATAATTTTTTTTTCGTTTTGATCTTTATTGCCCTGTAAAGCATAGAAGTCGCACATTTACGTCGTCATAATGTCTATGTCATGCTTGGCTTACGACGTACACACGCCCTACATGCTTTATATACTTTATTTGGTTCGTGGGATATTTCCTTTGCGAAACCTTGATTATTTCAGACGTTCACATGGCCATAAAATTTCCGTCTTGCCTTTGCCCTTACCTTTATATTATTTGAACAAATCGCCATCGACTATTAGTGTGTACGTACACATTTATAGCGATCACCTTCACTTCTATGAGTTAAACACGTGAGTCGTATTCGTTTTATACTTTATTTGGTTCTTGGGATTTTTCCTTTGCGAAACCTAAATCAACATTTAATTACTTTTGCCTTATGTCCCGGGTGCGCGGTCATCTTGGTTCGGAAGTAACCATTCGTGTTAACCAGCTTTAAACCAAACTACTTTTAATATAATTTTTTTTTCGTTTTGATCTTTACTGCCCTGTTAAGCATAGAAGTCGCACATTTGCGGCGTCATAATGTCTATGTCATGCTTGGCTTACGACGTATACACTCCCTATATGCTTTATATACTTTATTTGGTTCGTGGGATATTTCCTTTGCGAAACCTTGATTATTTCAGACGTTCACACGGCCATAAAATTTCCGTCTTGCCTTTGCCCTTACCTTTATATTATTTGAACAAATCGTCATCGACTCTTAGCGTGTACGTACACATTTATAGCGATCACCTTCACTTCTATGAGTTAAACACGTGAGTCGTGTTCGTTTTATACTTTATTTGGTTCTTGGGATTTTTCCTTTGCGAAACCTAAATCAACATTTAATTGCTTTTGCCTCATGTCCCCGGCGCGCGGTCATCTCGGTTGCGAAGTAACCAATCGTGTTAACCAGCTTTAAACCAAACGACTTTTAATATAATTTTTTTTCGTTTTGATCTTTGCTGCCCTGTTAAGCATACAAGTCGCACATTTGCGGCGTCATAATGTCTATATCATGCTTGGCTTATGACGTATACATGACCTACGTGTATTATAAAATATTCAAATTTGGGGGCACAATAAATTTGACTAAATGAGGAAGGAACATCTGGGAGCAATGATTTTGTCAGATACGACTTCTATCCTTAACAGGGCAGTTTAATTGAAGTAACTGGTACAGTTTCGAGAGGCATTAAATGCTGGCTTAAATCGCTTGTTCGTAATTTATCCCATCAATATCGATGTTAAAAAAAAAAACAAATTCCTTCTCGTTTCGGGGAGTAAGGGATACTCCCGAGCTCGTTTATTAAGACTCGTTAAGTTCGTTTAATACCCGTCACCGGTGGCGTCTGAATGGATATTTGAATCCATCCATCAATCACACGTCCAATACTCGCTACGTATTGCCGCCGCCGATCTGGCGCAGCAACTCTCTTCCAGTACGTACTTAAATAATAAATTCCGGGGGCTGTTCTTCCGCCCCCTTTCCTTCCTCTGAGCACCAATTCATAAACCCTTGCGAGAGATAACAGAGACTTTAATGCCTGGTGATAGCTTTAATTAAGAAAGTTAGTTTTAATTCAATAACTGAGGAGTAAGTCACCGTACAGGGACTACTATACAGGGTTCGCTCCTCAAAGCATGCCGCAATTTAAATTTTTTATATTCATTACTAAGATGAAGAAGCTTCTGCAAACCTGGTTTTTAAAACCATGCTTCTTCTTAGGATACGAATTAAGAACAATCGCTTTTACAAACCTGGTTTTTAAAACCATGTTTCTTCTTACGACACGATTTAAGATAGGGACTGTACCTGCGTGCATACGAATCTGTAAGCACGTGGATTTGTCGCAGTCTCACATGACAATAGCTTTGTTTCCACGGAGCACAATACTCATAACAATTTTAATATAGTTTTATCACGTGCTGAAGTTCAGTTGCAGGAATTGAATTCTCAGTTTTAAAATATTAAACCGTTCCAGTACGACGCGCATTATCCTCTTTACGACATGCCCCCGGACTCCGGAGGATGCGATAAAAGCAAATTACCCTTTGCTCTTGAACTGCGAGAACGTGAAATCCATGTTGTTTGTTGCCGTGCGAAGAGTTTCGAAACCCCTAAAATCGCAGAGAAACTATCGACGCATTTTTATTCGCGCATTTTTATCTACGCGCTTGTTGCAGCGTTGCATAAATACCGTGCACATCCCCTCTCGATTATTGCTTGCGTTGTCGTTTTAATCGTGCATGATAGTACATGCGAAGCACTTAAACTCATTTCTCCTGGGATCCGATTCTCGAAGAGCAGAAAAATTCAAGGGGGACTTCGGCATAAAATGTCTCGGCGAAGTTTGTGTTCGTCGTAAGATCCCCGGAGGATTTAAAAATTAAAAAAAAGTGCTTTAGTCAGAAAATAAATAACAGAAAAAGAAAAAGAAATTCAAGCGTGCGACCTGCGACCCTTGATTGGAAAGAAAACCCCCCTGCGATATCCGCACTAAATGCAAGCTGAAACAATTACGAGTTTAGAGACTTTATTGCGGGGGGCAGGGGCGGCGGCGGCGCCGGGGTGAAGGGGGTTAAAGTCCCTTCCAGTTTACCACAGAAACCCTTCCAATTTGGGTCTGCGTTTCAATTTCATTTCGACTGTGCGTCGCCAGCATCTTTTAATTTTTTTTAATCATTCCACTTGGTCCTATTGAAGTAAAAAATAGCAGAAGCTCTTTTGAGGTCTCCGTTGCAGTAATCAAGGCGCGCAGTCTATTTTTTAGTTTGCAAACGGCAAGAGTAAATATTTTTACACGATGTAGTATTCGTGCTCGAAACAAAGATCATGCATGGTACTTGAAAAGGAAACACTTCGCAGACGATCGTCTCGAAACCCTCTCTCGAAAATGGAGGGAAGAGGGATAATGACGCTTGTAAAGTAGGCGACGCAATCGTATAAAGACCGTGCACCCCTTTGAAGGACGCGTCGTTGTGGGACTCGAAGGTTTTTAACCGTCGTTTGACAACCCCTTTGAATGTCGTGCACAAAACTCCATCCGCTCATTTATTTACACATAATTAAAAAAAAAGAAAAATAACGTCACGATAGAAATCATGAATGCACGAGTAGAACAGTGAATTAAATCAAATCGTTTTAAAATTAAATTTTAAGCCAGTACGAATGATTAGAATTTTATAAGGTCGAGATTAATTCAGTGCATAGTGCAAATCCCTTACGCAACAAAAGGCGTCTCCCCAGAAGGATCGTCACAACCAGCTCAAAACCAAACGAACTTAAGCACCAAGACCACAACCGACACTAACAATGAGTCGTACCTACCCCCCAAATGAAAGTAGGCCGTTGCCGTACAATAAAAGCCTGTAAGGGAAGACAAGTTCGACTATAGTAATGTGCACGAAATGAGAAGGCAACAGTCGCAAACATACCTGTCCTGGACGTTGAGGACGAAGCTGAGACAATTTCGAGAAGTTTCAGTCCACCAGCGCCATCTCAAAGCCGACGAAATGTCGCGTATACAACGAGGAAACCTCCCCGAGGCTCCTCACGAAAACCAAAATTGTTTGCCGTCCCTTGGACGACATGACCACAGGCGAAACAGGGCCCCTTCAGACATCAACGAGGTGCTGCGGACAACACAAGACGGAGTCTCAGTGTTGTCAACCCTCTAACGACCGTTTTCCCTTTCCAGGTGGTTCAAATTCCCCATTTTTAATTAATTAAAAAAAAAAAATCCCCGAATCACCAAGTTTCAAATTTAATGCATGTACGGGTAAACACTGGAAATAAAACGAAAAGCATATTATTAAACAAAAAAAAAACAATAAACAACGTAAATTTCCTTTAGTTCACTTAGTTGTTACCCTTATAATGATTTTTTTTTAATATAAAAATTTATAAAAGTCATTTCATGGACAGGAGAGTCTAAAACCGCGCATCAATACTCAACGTTTCGCAGGGGGTTGAAAGCTTTGCTAGAAGTGAAACTAAAAAGAGAACTACAAAGACGCTAATTAATTCATTAAAAAAATATATCATCAATTTTGGGAATGAATTCCTCAGATCTGTAATTTAAATTTTTTTTGAAATATTTTGAATGACGTGTAAATTCCATTTTCATTAAAAAATTCCTCGAAAAAAGCGAATTTCCTTGTCGGTTGGCGACGTTGCGGGCTCTGCGCGCTCCAAGCACGTTGCACGTTAATAAAGCCAACACTGGCCGTACCCTCCTTTCGAGGTCGGGAAGGATTTTCACGAATCGAAAACTCCGTGACAGTATCACGAGCGAACGGCAACAGAATCAAAATAAAGGTGGGAAAGGCCAATGACATTAAAGGTCAAATGTAAACGCAACTTAAACTCTCCGTCGAGTCGCGTCGTGTGCAAAAATTGTAATTTTCAGAACCGGATACAGCAGCAAAACGCGGAATGCAAAGGAACCGATCAAGAGAGGGCGCGCGGCGGTATCATTTGAAGCTGCTCGTTGCAGTTTTCGTTTATGGAAAAACAAGCGTCTGGGCTTCACCGAAATGATTGACATGTTAAGCGTAGAAGTTGTTACTTACAAGATCATTGCTCTGAGATGTTCCGCATTTAATAAAATTTATTATGCCACCAAATCTGAATATTTTATTAGAAATTGAATTTAACATGTGCTAAAACGTAGCGGTACCCTTTGATCTCGCAGACACGCAGCATCACACGTGCATTTTAAGACGAAGCCCTTCGGCGATTTGAATAACATTCTCCAAAAGAGCGAGAGCCGGCGGCAAATGTAATCACAAACGGTCATCAGCGACGCGGCGGCATCGTTTCAAGTTGATGCAGGTGTTCGCTTATCGAAAAACAAGCGTCAGGGCTAATCCCTAATGCCCTGTTAATCAAAGAAGTCATTACTGACAAGATCATTGCTTTGAGAACTTCCGCATTTAGTAAAAATCATTACGCCATCAAATTTGAATACTTTATTAAATGTTGAATTTAACATTTGGCTAAAAGGTTGCAAAGCAAAGTCTGGTAAGTCAAATTAAGTAGATCATGTAGACGCGCCATAAGCCAAGCATGCAAATTTTCGAAACGCAGATACGACTTCCACGCTTAAAAGGGCGGTATAACGTAACGGTATCCTTTGATCTTGCGGATACGCGGAATCCCAAGTGCATTTTAAGACGAAGCCACGCCCCCCTCGGCGAATTAAATACATACATTCTCCAAAAGAACAAGAGGCGGAGGAAAATGTAATTATGTAATCAAACGTGTACGTTTATTCTTTGTGACAGACAGCGGGTGTTTCGATGGAATGCCGTAAATCATTACGTAATTTATAGAACCGGAGAAAACAAGAAGTGCAGCAAACAGACGGTCGTCAACGACGTCACGGCAACATGACATGTTCATGTTACTGACAAAATCATTGCTTCGAAATGTTTCGCATTTAGTAAAATTTACTACGCCATCCAATTTGAATATTTTATTAAAAATTGAATTTAACATTTGTCTAAAGGCAGAATCTAATAAGCCAGGTCATGTGGACGTCACGAGCCAAGCTTGCGAATGTGATGACGCCGCAAATATTCGAAATGTAGATACGACGACTTCTATGCTTAACAGGGCGGCATAAAGTAGCGGTGGTATCCTTTGATCTTCCAAAAACGCAGAACCACGCGTGCATTTTAATAAAGGAAGCCACGCCCCATTCGGCCGTTATTTAAATAACATTCGACAGAACAAGAAGAGGCGGCAACGACGGTTTTGCTGCGTAAGGGATTTGCAGTATGCACTTAATTGATCCTGACTTTACATAATTCTAATTTGTATGGTCGTTCGATTTTATTATTTATTATTCACACGAGTTTAAAATAATCTTCTTAAGCAGTTCGGGATTGTTCACTGGCGAGTCGCAGGTTTTATTAACAACACGTGGTTGGAGGTGATCTGAAGAAAGTTTTCACTTCCTGAAAAAACAAAAAAAAAGCAAATTCCCGAAATTCGTCGGACGCGTACGCTGTTGTTGATCGCCCGGCGCTTTCGCAGGAGTGTTTGTTCGTTCGTTCCATCCATTAAAGCAGATGCTCAGATTGGACCGCGATCAGATTATTATTTGCGAAAACACATCATCCATCAACTAGGATGGATATTCGTTCCATCGCAGGGCAAAACATGCACGGTAATCCCCCCCTCCCTCCGCATTAACGTCAACAACATTGCGAAACTCATAAATATGCGATAACGGTTTTATACCATCGTGGTAATCCCCGCTTTCATCATTTTCCAATCGTAAATCCACTTTCATTATTATTATTATTATTATTATTTATTTCATACACGCACGTGAACTTATTCCAAGACAACGGACGGATATGTTGGTTTCTATTATTAAAAAAAAAAAAAAAAAAAAACTGGTAGGGTTCTTTGAACGATCCTGAAAAATCAAATTGAAGACTTGCATCTTGGTCCACTCGCAAGAATGTTTCAAAGAGGCTCTTGGCGGTTGTTTATTGAAATTGAAAGAACGTGCATGAGGTTCGGTGGATCCGTCTTTCTTTTGAAGTGTTCCGTTTACTCGAAGGAGAGTTCAAGGTCAATTGAATCTCTGTCGAATTTCAGGCAAGGTGGACGAGAAGGCGACCCAGTTGCACGCGATTGCGTCGCTGAAAGTGCTCTTGGACGCAACGAAGCCGCAGAACGGCGCCGCCACCAGTTCGGCGGTCAACCACGTCAGTGCTGCCAAACAAGAAACAATGCTGGCTCCGTCGAGCATCCCGGATATGCCGAATGGAGTCGCCAACGCCCTCACGGAGGGCATTAACATGGAGGCGGTGAGTGATGCTGTTTAATTATCGAGGGGGGCGGATTGGTAGAGGTTCGAGGTGGAAGGGTGAGTGGGTGAGCTAGCGAGCGAGCGAGTGAGTGAGTGACGGGCGCCACTTATTTATGTATGTGCTGAACAACACGTTTCTATTATTTATTTAATGCGTTTTCGGCGAATAAATCAACCGAAGAGAAAGCCAGGCTGGATACAAAATGGAAAACACTTTTGGTAACTAGAAAAAAAGTTACTGTCAACTCTAAACGTGGAATTATTTATATTATTTGTAACCATGTCGAGAATGCAGGGGGAAAGGTGGTATTGGTTTCTTAACAAAAACCTTCAACCCCTTCAGTCGTTAAATAAATTTTTTTTAATCGTCAATAAAACTGACGATTAAATTCAGCAATGACGTAAGTAACCAGTTGAGCTAAAGCTATTAACACGAAAGCCAGTTGTTTTCTTGGCGGCGGTGCGGTGGTGGTGGTGGTGGTAAACACGGAAGGCGCTTGCTTGAGCAGCCCAAATGACTTTTTCCAACCTCCACCCCATTTTTCGTCGACGCAATTTATTCTCCCTGCACCGCAAATAACCTCCCTCCTGCGGTTGGCAACGACTTAATTGTGATGATGAAGCGCCGTTTTAATCTAGTTTTTTTCTTGCCGTGCACCACGGTACGAAAGAGAGACAGGGAGCGACGATCATTTCAAAGGGGCACAATGGTACTTCGGATTCGCAGGAAATTAAATCTCGTCAGTATCATCACGATGATGCACGATAACGCTTTTCAATCGCTTCGGACACAAGAGGGAGCTTCAAACGTCGAAATTTTTGTACTTTGTGGGACATAATGCCGTGCGATTTGTTCGAAATACACGAAGAGAATGAGAACGCCGAGATGTGATGTGAATTGAATTTTTTTTTCTTTTGTTGAATCGAATCTGCTGTTTTGTATCCAGCCTGCAAGGTGCAAGGTATACACTTTTGGACTGGGAGATATTTTAATTCCATCGTTGTTGCTTTAATTTTGACTTCGAAAAAATAACTAGAAATAAAAAGTCAAGGCCTTAATGCCATCAAAAAAAGCGTTTCTCTCTACGTCATCAATTAATTAGGGAAACGTGCTTCAATTAGTCACACAATTATTGCGATTGAAACTTTCTCTCTTTTGGTGAAAAGAAAAAAAAAATAGCCGGGAGTTGGTCTTTTCTTTCCTTTGTTCATCGATTTTTCTTTGTTCTTCTTTCGCCTTCTTTGACGACGAAAACTAGAACTTAAAGGGCAGTAATCGATTTATCTGTTGTTTGTCTTCATTAAAGGAATTGAAACTGGTTTCGCTTTTGGTGAAGAAAATATAGTCGATGGTTGGTCTTTTGTTTCTTTTGTTCATCGACTTTTCCATGTCCTTCTTTTGTCCCTTCTTTGGCTCAAAAGGCGAATCGATTTCTCTGTTGTTTGTCTTAATTAAAACAGTTGAAACTGTCTTTCCCTTTTGGTAGAAGAAAAAATAGTCGAAGGTCTTGTTTCCCTTTTTTATCGATTTTTCTTTCCTTTGTCCCTTTTTCGTCGACGAAAAAGAAACCTCAAAAGGCAAACCGATTTCTCTGCTATTCGTCTTAATTAAAGCATTTGAGACTGTTTTCCCTTTTGGTGAAAAGAAAAAAAAATAGTCGGGGGTTGGTCTTTTCTTTCCTTTGTTCATCGATTTTTCTTTGTTCTTCTTTCGCCTTCTTTGACGACGAAAACCAAAACTTAAAGGGCAATAATCGATTTCTCTGTTGTTTGTCTTCATGAAAGGAATTGAAACTGGTTTCGCTTTTGGTGAAGAAAATATAGTCGATGGTTGGTCTTTTGTTTCTTTTGTTCATCGACTTTTCCTTGTCCTCCTTTTGTCCCTTCTTTGGCTCAAAAGGCGAATCGATTTCTCTGCTGTGTGTCTTAATCAAAACAGTTGAAACTGTCTTTCCCTTTTAGCAGGAAAAAAAATAGTCGAAGGTTGATCTCTTGTTTCCCTTTTTTATCGACTGTTCTTTCTTTTGTCCCTTCTTCCTCGACGGAAAGGAAACCTCAAAAGGCAAATCGATTTCTCTGCTATTCTTCTTAATTAAAGTATTTGAGATTGTTTTCCTTTTTGGTGAAAAAAAAAATAGTTGATGGTTGGTCTCTTGTTACTTGTGTTCATCGACTTTTCTATGTCCTTCTTTTGTCCCTTCTTTGGCTCAAAAGGCGAATCGATTTCTCTGTTGTTTGTCTTAATTAAAACAGTTGACACTGTCTTTCCCTTTTGGTAGAAAAAAGAAAATAGTCGAAGGTCTTGTTTCCCTTTTTTATCGATTTTTCTTTCTTTTGTCCCTTCTTCGTCGACGAAAAAGAAACCTCAAAAGGCAAACCGATTTCTCTGCTATTCGTCTTAATTAAAGCATTTGAGACTGTTTTCCCTTTTGGTGAAAAAAAGAAAAAATAGTCGATGGTTGGTCTTTTGTTTCTTTTGTTCATCGACTTTTCGTTGTCCTTCTTTTTCCCCTCTTTGACGACGAAAAAGAAACCTCAAAAGGCGATTCAATTTCTCTGTTATTCGTCTTAATTAAAACATTTGAGACTGTTTTCCCTTTTGGTGACAAAAAAATAGTCGATGGTTGGTCTTTTGTTTCTTTTGTTCATCGACTTTTCTTTGTCCTTCTTTTGTCCCTTCTTTGGCGGCGAAAAACAAAACTCAAATGGCCAATCGATTTCTCTGCTGTTCGTCTTAATTAAAGCATTTGAAACTGTTTTCCCTTTTGTGAGTCTTTTGTTTCCTTTGTTCATCGACTTTTCTTTGCCCTTTTTTGCCTTTTTTTGACGACGGAAAAGGTAATAATCGATTTCTCTGCTGTTCGTTTTAATCAAAGTAATTGAAAGTGTCCGTCCCTTTTGGTGAAGTAAAAAAGATATCATGTACCATTATGGTAATTGGTCGATCGTCTCTTGTGTCGTTGGTTTTCGATGAAAAAAGCAAAAGTTGATCGACTTTCCTATGTTGTTCGTACTTCTTTTGACTTCTTCTTCTTCTTTGACGACGAAGAAGAAAACTCAATTAAGGAGGTCTCATTTATTTGTTTTCGACTAAAATGCAGAGGTTGATCGACTTTTGGGTACAAAAAAAAAGATGCAGGTCGTTGTACAGCTGGTCGATCGTCTTTTGTCCCATTTGTTTTCGACGAAAAAGCGAAAGTTAGTCGAATTTCCTTTGTTTGTCCTTTTCTTGTCGTTCTCTTCTTCGTTTTTGATGACGATCGACGTTAGCCGTTTATTTTAGTTGCTGCCATTGAAACGTTATCTTTCTTTTTGGTTGAAAAAAAAAAGATATAAGTCGTTGTGCAGTTGGTCGATCGTCTTTTGTCTCGTTTGTTTTCGACGAAAAGAAAAAGCAAGAGTTGATCGAACCTCCTTTGTTGTTTGTCGTTCTTTCGTCGTCTTCTTCTTTGATCGACGAAGAAGAACACTCAAAAGGCGGTCGATTTCCGCTGTTTCTTTTAATGAATGCCGCCGCTCTCTTTTGATGAAACAGAAGAAGAGACGATTGTTTTTTATTTCCTTTGTTTTCGACGAGCGAAAACCAGGGTCGATGGGCTTTGTTTTATTTTTCCTTTTCTTGCTTTTGGCGACGAAAATTAAAAAAAAAAATCAAAAAGCTTGCACTTTGATATTTTCTTCCTTTCTTCTTTCTTTTGACGGTGGAAAACCACATGCAGCCGACCGTCTTCTGTTTTGCTTGCCTTTTGATTTAACTGCAATGAAAATCCGATTGTCTTTTGTTTCTTTAACTTTTCACTTGTGTGCAATGAAGAAAATAAATGTGAAATTCAATTCTGTTTTTTTTTAGACGTTTTTCTTTTTTTAATCTCAGATTTATGCATTCGTTGGTTTGTGTTTTCTTTTTTGGACGAAGAAGGCCGATCGTCTTTTGTTTCTTTGCCTTTTGTTTCTTTGACTTTCGACTTGTGCACGACACGACGAGGAAAATTAATGTGAAATTCAATCCGATGACGTTCTTTAGACGTTTATTTTTAATTTTGGGTTTACACGTTCATTGTTTTATTCGCTCCTTTCTTGTTTTGCTGAAGGAAAACAAAAGAAAATCGCCGAATAATTTGCCGATCGTCTTTCGTCTCTTTTGCTTTTGACCAAAAAAAAAAGATCGTCGAGTTTCGTAATTTTTTTTTTAATAAATCATCAAACGTCGTCGTCTTTTTTAAATTCACCAGAGAGAGAAAAAAAAAGAAAATTGAAAATCGTTACTTACATCAGCGATCGTCTTCTTTTCTTTTCACATGTAATTAAAAAGATAAATCGCTTTTGTCTCTTTCTTTTGATCAAAAAAAAAAAATCTGCGAGAAATAAATTGGAAAATTAATTAAATTCGTGCCTTCATTTTGTTTTCATTAACAATAATAATTGGGATGGAACGCAAAATCTTATCTCTCTCTCTCTCTCCTTTTCGATACAAAACCGTACATTCATGTACAGGGTGGAGCATCAAAAACGGTGTTTCTTCAATAACTCCGTTCCTTTCGAATGCACGTAAAAATGTTTCGGACAAAAGCTTCATCTTTTCAAGCTCCTCGTAATTTGAGATCATTTTGATATCTACAGGGTGTCTCGATTTGGCTGTGCGACGTATAACTTCGTTGTTTTAAACGGAACTTTCTGTATTTTACAACGAATTAAGTTACTTTAAGGCAAGTTTGTGTACCTGAGTACCTAAGTTTGATTTGTATGTAACCAAAATTAATAATAAACAATTTTGTATTTATCGTGTGTACGTAGGATATCTCTAGTATACAAAGTGTATACCTTTGATAAATTGAACGGACATTAAAAGAAACCAAATGATGTATGAACAAAATTACTGCGTGATGATTTATTTCAACAAAACAGCGATTTCCGTGGAAACCCGACACAATCGTGAGTTATTTGTCTTTTGGTGTTAATTGTTAATATGTGTCGTACGTTCGTTCCCATGGCAACCCCTTTTCAATGTAGACTTTGATCCTTTTTGTGTACAATTCCGACAACGGAAACCGTTGACAGAACTCAGGCAGTTATCCTTGACAAAGGCGCGGGGCCACGAATTCCATTCGCGAACAACACACACCTTCCCCTGTCTGTCTTGTCTGTCACTCTCTGAAGAGCCGTTTTGATTAACGCGACTGTTTTCTCTTATTTTTTAGATTGCTCTTAAAAAGGTTAGTATGATGCATATTATTATAAGGCGATGTGTTTTATTTTTTTGCCTTTTGAGGTGCATGAGCGCAAGAACCGGCCAAACAAACAAACAAAAAAAAAAGAAAAAACAATTCGGGATAAACGTTGTCCTCTTCGGAAAAGAGGTGGACAGGTCCGATGTATATTATACGCATGAGTGAAAAAAAAAGCTTTATACATCGAATCGAAATACTAAATCGAACGTGGCCGGGACCTTTTTTCCGGAAAGAACGAGAATGTTTGATCAAAAATTCATGTAGCCAGCGTTCGCGCACGTGATTGGACGTGTGCCATGATGATGCCCGTAACGTTATCGTAAAGGTTCAATCAAACACGGCCGTGATGTTGTTTGTACAATAAAACCTAATGAGGTCGGGGGGGACACTATCTTTTTACGAGTAATCTAAAAAAAAGCGGACGCTGCCAGAATTACATGTCTTGCCTTTAACCGTGAGACACTCTGTATTATCTAATTATACTTTTCATATTTTCATTCAAATTTTTGCACATTTACACAATTTACGTTGTGGAAGTTTTCTTTTTCCAAAAAACAAAAAAAAAGAAACAGCAAACAAGTAGTTAGTGCTGACATCTGTGGATGCCAATTGGCCTGTTGTTTCGTATACGTAGTACAAACTTTTACTGTCGCCTGCTAGATTTCGTCGTGCTTCTTTGCATTTTCTTTTTGTGTCGCTTTTAAACGTGCATTTTCACACGCATCTATGTATTTCTTATTATATAACACGTTGCACTTTCTCAATTAAATGTTTCGTCAATTACTTTATGTCTACAGTCAACTGAACATGCGTATACGGGGTGTCTTAAAAATAGTATCCATTCTCTGATATGTCACGTCACATACTGCCAGCCAATCGCGAACTAAATTTTCCTGTGACGGTTATCCTTCAAGTTACCTCGGCGTAGATGCTTCATTTGTAACATTTTCCAATAATTTCGCCTGCAAAATAATCCGAAGTCAAACGAAAATTCGTTCAAATTATTTTTCTTATCATAATGGACATTTTTTTTTAACTTTGTTGCATTCTTAAATACTGTGGTCGGCGTATAAAATATGGATACAGTTTTTGAGACACACTGTATATTTTTTACAAACCGAAAAAGTCTTGCACATTTCTTTTTGTTTGTTCCTAAAAGTATAGTAGTTTTATCATGCACTGGCCGTGCTGATTCTGATCAGTGCTGCTGGAACAAAATATAAAACGTCATTTGTTTTGTAATATAGATTTAGATAATTAGTGACATTCCTGAGTATTATAGTAACATCACTGGGTATTACACTAACATTGCTGAGTAATATAGTAACATTGCTGAGTATTATAGTAACATTGCTGAGTATTACAGTAACATTGCTGTGTATTATAGTAACATTGCTGAGTAATATAGTAACATTGCTGAATATTACAGTAACATTGCTGAGTATTACACTGTACTGTAATACTTTACAGTAACATTTCTGAGTATTACAGTAACAATGCTGAGCATTATAGTAACATTGCTGAGTAATGTAGTAACATTGCTGAATATTACAGTAACATTGCTGAGTATTAGAATAACATTGTTGAGTATTACAGTAACATTGCTGAGTATTACAGTAACATTGCTGAATATTACATTGTACTGCCATCGTAATTAAGTTTGTAGAACCGTTACGCGTTCCCATCAACAGAGTATTATAGTGACATTCCTGAGTATTATAGTAACATCGCTGAGTATTACACTAACATTGCTGAGTATTATAGTAACATTGCTGAGTATTACAGTAACATTGCTGAGTATTATTTTAACATTGCTGAGTATTATACTGTACTGTAATACTTTACAGTAACATTTCTGAGTATTACAGTAACAATGCTGAGTATTATAGTAACATTGCTGAGTAATACAGTAACATTACTGAATATTACAGTAACATTGCTGAGTATTACAGTAATATTGCTGAGTATTACACTGTACTGTAATATTTTACAGTAACATTTCTGAGTATTACAGTAATAATGCCGATTATTATAGTAACATTGCTGAGTAATATAGTAACACAGACGAATATTACAGTACCATTGCTGAGTATTGCAGTAACATTGCTGAGTATTACAGTAACATTGCTGAGTATTACACTGTACTGTAATATTTTACAGAAACATTTCTGAGTATTATAGTAACACTGCTGAGTATTATAGTAACATTGCTGAGTAATATAGTAACATAGTTGAATATTACAGTAACATTGCTGAGTATTGCAGTAACGTTGCTGAGTATTGCGGTAACATTGCTGAGTATTACAGTAACATTGCTCAGTATTATAGTAACATTGCTGAGTAATATGGTAACACTGCAGAATATTACAGTATTATAGTAACTATAAAAAGTTTCAACTAACTTTGCACACCTTCACCAATTACAATTTTGGCGTTTAAAATCTCAGAGGACGAATTTCTAGAATACGAGTGACATTTCAGATGATAGTAGGTGGCGCTGTGTATGGGCACTTGAAACTTGATTTCTTAAACCCATTAACAGTTGACTGATGGTTAACGTGACGTAATCTAAAGTGACTTTTAACTCACGCTATTATAAGAAATTCTAAATATCAACTACTTTTCTAATTAACACAGACTGAGCATTTGAAAATCAATGTCACGCGATCTCTCCGCGTAGGCAACGCACGTTACGCAGTTGGCTAACCTGCAATAAGTCTAAAATATTTTCATTTCTGCAACGGTAATTAATAGGAGTGCTTAGGAACAAGATTGTGCTGAGGAAATTAAATTAGAGCATAGCCAGCAGCTCGATCGTGACGGGCGTGAGGGTTTACTTAAACGCGAAAAATAATTGAGCTCCACCTGATCTCAACCGGAGATACGTAAATTAATACTTAAACTTGTACTTATGCACGGCAATGATAATTTGTGTGGAAAGGTCAACAGTCTGAGTCAAAAAGAATACGCTAAGAAAAACCATTACGAGCTTCTGGATCTGGATGAAATTCCGACCGAAATCATGAAATTGCAAGGAATTTCCCTGAAGTCCTTGCTGTGGCTTTTTCGCCATGGAATATGAGCAGGATATGGGGCCGCAGCCCCCACACAAAACGCACCCGTGCCTTGGTGATATCGAAACGGCTGCTGTAGGCGCGTACTAAATTAATAAAGCCAAATTTGGCTTCGCCTAGAAATACGAAAGAAGGAGTTCGAACGAATCAAAACCGACCCGACATAAACCGTAACCAACCGAGTAAAAGATGACGTAAATACGATCCAATATTTAAAATCCCAAGTGTGAAAGCAATTGGCACCGCATCGTCGAAATAACAAGTTGACAAAAAGCGTACTTAAGATGGCACAAAAGACGAATTAATGCGACGCCGAATTTTACAAACAGTTTAGAATAAATATCCAATTTAATTCCCACGAAATATCTCGGAAAACAAAATTGTACGTAGACGCGCGAAATCAACTAAAAAAAAAAAAAAAAAAAACAATGACACCGGGCCAATGGAAGTTTAACGCCGAAACAGCGAATTCGTAAAAAGATTTCTTTTTCTAAGATGTATAAAAAAATACTAAACTGCGAATTGCACCACAAAATTAGATCAAAGACGTGGGACGCAATTTGCGTTTAAATATGTACACAGTATGCTACGACGGAGATTGCAATAAGAAAATTATTTCCAGCATAAAAGATGCTTCCTGTCGCCATTCGATTATTACGCTAATCAAAATAAATGCGGCCCAAAACTTGCTGACTTCTGAAAGCGGTTTTCCGAACCGTTACGGACGTAGAATTATTATCGAACAGTTTAGCGGTCGCGCAAAGCTTGAAGTAGCTCGGATTTCCTTGTTTGTAGTAGCCCGGCTCTCGCAAATAAAGCCGGAAATCGATCTCTGCTTGTAGTTCAAGTAAAAAAAAATGTCTGCGAATTGCACCACAAAATTACGATGAAAAAAAAAACAGTAGAAAATTAAATTCACTAACCGAGTAGCTGATGACGTGGCTTTGGTTTTCAAGTGCTCACACGATTTTTTCCAGTGTACAGATTCAAGTAGATTCTTCACCGGACTTTAGATTTTGAATGACTGGCGGCAACATTGCTTGCTCTGGCGGAAAATTCGAATGCGTCCACGTTTAATGCAGTTAAGAAAACTCATGCGATAGGGGCCGCCCCTAAACCCGCCACTGTATAAGAATATTAAAAACTTTCATAAGTAGATTCCAATAAAATCACAATAATAAAATAATAATTAATAAATAACAATGATAATAAAATCGCACGAAAATTCATAGTTTTAACGGATTTAAATGATTCTGAATGCAATTTAAGCGGGTTTCCCACGCTTTAGAAAGCTTCTTTAGAGCTTCTTGTTATTTGGATTCACCGTAACTTCATTCTTCGATTCGTTAGAATTAGGATTTCCCGCTGGGTAGTTAGTGATTTTGAATAATTGTGTAAATGTGTAATACTATTTTTTTTTAAATACAAATACAACTATAAATACAAGATAACGAACGACCATTGCACGAGTTTTCCTCGGAATTAATAAATTAATTTAAAAGGTGATTTAAACCAGTTTTCTTTCTTTTTTCCATTCTGCTAGGTATGTGTTTTCTTAAATATTGTGTTATTCCTTTGTGTATTCGAATGAACGAGTGTGTCCGTAGATTTAGAATCTGTTTATTTATGTATCGGTTCATTTCTAAAAATATTCTTGCTTCGGTTTAGAATTTTTTTTAAAGCAAATACTTCATGTAACAGTTACTGTCAGGTGCAAATGGAGGATGCAATTAATTCTGATTTTCAGTCAGCTTTAATAATGAAAGTTATAATAATACATCATTTCCATAAAATATTGGTTTTCGTTTCTTTGCCTGCAGTAAAATTCAGGCGAGTTGCTTTTGTTTAGAATTTTTTCTGTAAATACAAATACGTCGTTGTAACGTGCAAATCGATTCAACTAATCCGATAGAAGTCGGAAAAATTTCGAACTTTCTAAAAAGCTTTATTGGAATTTACATAAAAAAATGATTCACGCGATGAGACGGTGAACTGACTGATCTGCATTAAATTTTGACAAAAATTTGTTAATTTGTTTTTGCTATTAATTATTACCTCGAATAAAAGAAAATTATTCAAAACGATACTATTCAAAAACTAATTCTAATCAAATTATAATCAAAAGAGAAAAAGTGGAAATGGTACTTCTTTTTTTTTACCAAATTAATCACGCAAAAAATGTAATATATGTACATTAAAAAAAAGGAAACAGAAATGCAGTAAAACCTCTTCATTACGGATACTGACCGTCCACAGCGAACTGTTCACATACCGATTGTCAACGGAGAAATGTGACGAAGCCTTTTAAATTGGACTTTTCTTTTGAGACGGCTAATGTGCTTCTTAAGAAAAGAAAGTTTTGTGAATACTTTAAAGAACATTAAATGTTTTTCCTGTGCTCGCTCTTTATTTAATTATTAAAACTGTAGGTACTTATATTGTACTTTTACGGTTTAATCAACTGCGTCGTCGTCTGTACATCATCGGAAACATTACAATTTCAATAATGAAAACAAGAAAAATAATTAATATTCTTTATCAGTCCTGCTACATAGTAAAAATGCTCACTTTTAATTCTACGTTGGCCTACTAACTAATTTAAGAGGTATTTCTCTCCCTTATCTACCACCATCAGGAATAGCAAGCAGTGCAATTTTCGTCGGTCTTTTTGATTTTTGAGGGGCAGGTTTTGACGACCTTGAATTTACTTGGTGGTGTAAGGGAAAAGAAATGTCACACAGCGTGTTGTAATTGTTGTACACGCTGTTTATTGAGTAAGTGATACTTTGGCGATCTATTAAGTGATCCAATTTAAAATCGTGAATTAAAACCATGGCTTAATTAGATTTAGAAAATTTGACGCCTCAATATTTTAACGTCGTCACTTTTAAAACCATAGCCCCTGAGGATTATTTCAATTTGGATCGCTTGATATATCTTAACAAGCACAAACAAAATTTGTACACTAGGGCTGGGTTGCACAAAATGTATAAGACAGGATTGAATCTAATCCTAAGTTAGAATGTGACAGATGTGAAATTCATAGCGTTATGCGTATCACATTCTAAGCTGGCTTTAAATTTAATCCTGGCTTAAACATTTTATGCAACCCACCATAATTTGTACTACAAATTTGAGCTTTTGGTAATGTAGTGGCACCAACTGACAATCAATTTTGTTTCATCTTTAGTTCAATAATACTAATGCCTAACTACTACTTTAGTAGACCTATACTATTATACATGTGTCCTCCTCGTTCTAATTTTTCTTTTTCTATTTTATTTCCCCGAACATTTTCGGCGGCTTAATCCTGACGCTGACAAAAAATTCTCGAAAGGTAATTGTATATGACGTATAACATAGAGAGTGGCTAGTGAATCAATCCGAAGCCGAAACGAATTCGGAGCTTTTTTCAGTGTGCTCTCACGGTTCTGTAGTTTTGTTATCAGTTATCATCGACTGTCATCCACACACACATACACATACACGTTTGACACGCTTTATTCTTGAATCATCGTGTACCACGTATACACAAGAGTAAACCTAATGTAGTTTTTGTTGGCTGGAGCTGTTACAATTTTTTTTTGTGTGGAAATTCACGTAGTAAATAGTAGTAGAGCTTTAAATAAACAAAAGCTCAAAGCTCATTGTCATCTAAAATCATAGTATATAGTGGCTTAGCTAACATTAGCGTAACGAGAAAGAAAAAAAACGTGCCTTTTTGTATTTTCGAATGGGTAATAAATGTTTATTTGGTACCCTTCAGTAATTTTCACCAACAAGTTATAATGATACTGATCTTTTTGTTAAGAGAAAGAGTAAAACATTTGTGAAGAAAATTTATATAAAATTTTGCTGTCCAAATCAATTCAGTGCTCAATTCTCGACTTTTCCGTTCGCATGCGAGTGGGCGGTAATGGCACCACCAATTTATGTTTGTTTGTATTTTGGTTTCTTTTCATTTTTTTATTACTTTGGATTGGACCGAGTATACAATAATTCAGTCCAATCGTTGACAAATTTCTTTATCAAATGAACACTGATTACACAGCACGGAAAACAAGGAAATCATTTTAACGAGTTTATACTGTATACAGCACACTCCGATTATTATTGAAATACGAGTTTGGGATTAAGCTTGCTTCTCTTCATCTTCCTTTACAAAGACAATTACTGTGCAAATCGAAATACCTAAGTATTGTACCCAAATTAATCATCCTCTTTAATTTCATCAAACAGTTCGTCTAATTATTAAAAAATTATTTAAAAAAAAAAACGTCGCAGTATTAACAAGGTACAGTAAAACACTGCGATCAAAATTATTAATTTTCAAAAGTGCGCCCTCTTCTTCTGCTAGTAGGGGAGTGCGAAGCTTAAAATACGGAATAAGGGACGTATTCTGTAACTTTTTAGCGGGCTGTTAAAATTTAGAAGTCCTTTAAAATAATTTAAAATACAGTTCTGTGATTGGCTGTTACCGCAGCAACAAAATTTAAGAGCCCTTTAAATTTAACGCTCTTGATACAGAATAGGGCCCTAAGTGCAATAAAGGCTAGGAAAAATATTGGGGAGTTTTCAAGATTCAAACAATTTGCCCCTTTCAAAATTGCCCTTTTTCCGCTAGTAGGGGAGTACAAAGCTTAAAACACAGAATAAGTGTAATAAAGAGACACTTCTGGCTTGGCAGAACATTGGGGGGAGAGATTGAAACAATTTGCTGCCCTTGGATTGGCCTAAGGGTGCAAGAAAACCTGCATTCCTTCAACGCAAGAAAAAGAAACTTTCAAGATAGTCACGGGGAATGTAAGTTGATCCAACCCCCCAAAAACGACGTAAAATTAAAAGTACGAGGCGTCGCCGTGAATTATCATCAAGATCATCGGGGTTTCCCCCCAATTAGTTTCTCCTTTTGTTGGGGGGAAAATCTGAAAACAAGAAAACCTAATCCACAAGACGACCTCAGGACTAATGGCCTAAACAATTTTTCCCCCCAACAGGCTCATTGCAGATGAGTCAGGCTCATTGCAGACGAGTCAGGCTCATTGCAGACGAGTCTGGCACATCGCAGGCGTTTCAGGAATCATAAAATAATGAAAAAAAAATAATTTTTTGAATTGCTAATTAAAGCTTCGGTTACTCAAGCAAAGTGTCCAAATTGTTAGTTGGCTTGCTACGAACAACTCAACCATTATTCATCCCCCTGAGGCAAAATGAGCGCCTTGGAGCAGCTGGCGTTTCAAAATTGCCCTTTTCTTCTGGTAGCTGGAGAGAACAAAGCGTAAAACTCAGAATAAGTATAATAAAGAGACACTTTTGGCTTAGCAGAACATTGGGGGGAAAGATTGAAACAAATGAGCGCTCCACGTTTCCCTCGGGGCAGCTGGCTTTTTAAAATTGCCCTTTTTCCACTAGTAGGGGCGTACAAAGCTTGAAACACAGGATAAGTGCAATCAAGAGACACTTTTGGCTTGGCAGAATATTGGGGGGGGGGGGAAAGATTGAAACAATTTGCGCCCCTTGGATTGGACTAAGGATGCTAGAAAACCTGAATTCCTCCGACGCAAGAAAAAAAAACTTTCAAGATGGTTACGGGGGGATGTAAGTTGACCTGACCCCCCAAAAACGACATGAAATTAAAAGTACGAGGCGTCGCCGTGAATTCTCATCAAGGTCATCGGGGTTTCCCCCCAATTAATTTCTCGTTTCGTTGGGGGGAAAATCTGAAAATAAGAAACCCTAATCTACAAGACGACCTCAGGACTAATGGCCTAAACATTTTTTCCCCCCACCAGGCCCATTGCAGACGAGTTAGGCTCATTGCAGACGAGTCTGGCACATCGCAGGCGTTTCAGGAATCCTAAATTAATTCAAAAAAATAATTTTCTGAATTGCTAATTAAAGCTTCGGTTACTCAAGCAAAGTGTCCAAATTGTTAGATGGCTTGCTACGAACAACTCAGCCATCATTCATCCCCCTGAGGCAAAATGAGCGATTTTTTCGCCTTGGAGCAGCTGGCGTTTTAAAATTTCCCTTTTTCCACTAGTAGGGGCGTACAAAGCTTGAAGCACAGGATAAGTGCAATCAAGAGACACTTTTGGCTTGGCAGAATATTGGGGGGGGGGAAGATTGAAACAATTTGCTCCCTTTGGATTGGCCTAAGGGTGCATGAAAACCTGAATTCCTCCAACGCAAGAAAAAAAAACTTTCAACATAGTTACGGGGGGATGGATGTAAGAACCTGACCCCCCCCCCAAAAAACGATATAAAATTAAAGGTACGAGGCGTTGTCGTGAATTCTCATCAAGGTCATCGGGGTTTCCCCCCAATTAATTTCTCCTTTCGTTGAGGGGAAAATCTGCAAATAAGAAAACCTAATCCACAAGACGACCTCAGGACTAATGGCCTAAACAATTTTTCCCCCCTTATATGCTCATTGCAGACGAGTCAGGCTCATTGCAGACGAGTTAGGCTCATTGCAGACGAATCTGACACATCGCAGGCGTTTCAGGAATCATAAAATAATTGAAAAAAATAATTTTCTGAATTGCTAATTAAAGCTTTGATTACTCAAGCAAAGTGTTCAAATTGTTAGTTGGCTTGCTACGAACAATTCAGCCATTTTTCATCCCCTTGAGGCAAAATGAGCGCTCCACGTTCACCTTGGAGCAGCTGGCATTTCAAAATTGCGCTTTTTTATGGTTATAGTGGAGTAAAAAGTTCAAAATTCAGAATAAGTGGCATCAAGAGACACTTTTGGCTAGGCAAAATATTGGGGACGTTGAAAATTCAAACAATTTGCCCCCCTTGGAGTGGCCTAAGGATGGAGAAAACCTAAATTCCTTTAAGGAAAAAAAAGACTTTTAAGATAGTTGCGGGGCCGCGTAAGTTGATCTCACCCCCCAAAAACGACATAAAAATAAAAATACGAAACGTTGCTGTGAATTCTCATTTCATTTTCACCCCCCAACACAAGGAGAAATTAATTGGGGGAAACCCCGATGATTTTAGGGTTTCCCCCCAATTAATTTCTCCTTTTCTTGGGGGGAAAATCTGAAAATAAGAAGACCTAATCCATAATACGACCTCAGGAGAAATGGCCTAAATATTTTCCGCCCCAATAGGCTCATTGCAGACGAGTCTGGCACATCGCAGGCGTTTCAGGAATCATAAAATAATTCAAAAAAATAATTTTCTGAGTTGTTAATTAAAGCTTCGGTTACTCAAGCAAAGTGTTCAAATTGTTAGTTGGCTTGCTACGAACAACTCAGCCATCATTCATCCCCCTGAGGCAAAATGAGCGCCCCACGTTCACCTTGGAGCAGCTGGCGTTGGTTTAGAAGCCGTTGGATCTAAACAAAAATCATTAAATGGATTAAATGAGTTAGTTATAAAATATTTGGCCCTGGGGTTTATTGTTCCATTGCAGTTAAGGGCGCCCCACACATGACGAGCGCGCCCCATTCGCCAGAGAGCTTGGTTTTAGCCGACCACTGCACATTCGGCGTTCCAATCGCCATGTGTAGGGCGCCCCCTCCTTTTTTATTTACCGGGAAAGCTAAGCGATCTGGATTTTCAAATTGAAGGCAATCAAATTCCTGAAACAAGAAGCCTAACCGCCTAACGTAAAAGTAGCCCCCACACATGACGAACGTGCCCCACTCGCCAGAGGGCCCGAATTTAGCCGACAACTGCGCGTTCGGCGTTCCGATCGCCATGTGTAGGGCGCCACTTTTTTTCTTGTTGATTGCGAAAGCTAAACCATCTGGATTTTCAAATTGAAGGCAATCAAATTCCTGAAACAAGAAGCCTAACCGCCTAACGTAAAAGTAGCCCCACACATGGCGAACGTGCCCCACTCGCCAGAGGGCCCGAATTTAGCCGACAACTGCGCGTTCGGCGTTCCGATTGCCATGTGTAGGGCGCCACTTTTTTCCTTATTGACTGCGAAAGCTAACCGATCTGGATTTTCAAATTGAAGGCAATCAAATTCCTGAAACAAGAAGCTTAACCGCCTGACGTAAAAATACCCCAAGCTTTCCGTTTCAGTAGGTCTTTTAACGGTAGGTAGAATAAACCCCAGCCCGAAGGGTCTTTCTTTCTTTCTTTCTTTCTTTCTCTCTAGAGTGTAAGTCACACATCATACGAACGCACGTAAAATACTCATGCAACTTTTTTGCACAGTAATTTTCTACATCCGCTTTTGCGTTTTTGTCTTTCTAATCGACGAAGAAAAAAGAAAACGAAAGTGAAAAGCGAATTGCAAGTAGTTCTGATGACGTTTTTCTGGTTCTAGCGGCGCATGTCGTCGGTACGCGCGCGTAAGTCTCTGACTTCTCAAGCGGTGGTGTGTCTGCAGGTGGGCGATGCCGAAGAAGAACCTCCGGAAGCATTAGATATTAGTTGGCCATCCGGAGCGCGCAAGAGGATTACCTACGTCCTACTAGCACCGATTGTCTTCCCACTTTGGCTCACCTTACCCGACACGCGCTCACCTCGCGGTAAGTAATTATTACTTATTACCAAAGCAAGGATTTGGATGGTAAGTAACAAAAATTCTATTACCAAAGCAAGGATTTGACTGCATTCGTATTTTCTCATTAAAATATGTTCGTTTTCGAAACAATTCGAACTCATATTCTTATTTCATTCTCGGTTCATAATTTATTGTCAAAAAAAAAGCTTTTGTAAAAGCTCGTAAACATGGTGTTTCACGACCACCTGGCTGTCTGTGACGTCTGCGGAACGTTGCCTTGTGACCCTTGACCTTGTTAATCCAATTCAATTCAGGAGCGCACTCATCGCCGGCACGGCGACGTGCATTATGCCCTCCAAACATTTTGAACAAAGGGCCGAATGAATGCCCTTTGTACTAAACGAACACAGTGCTTTCGGAAAAACGTTTCTTTTTTTTTGCGCGCCGACGCGACGCGAAACTAGCGCTTCATTACTTCTTCGACGCTAATCTACTAATTACGCGCCAACTACCAGTACCTCGCAGAAAAAAGATGGCAGTTACGGGCTTAACGCCGGGAAAAGTTTGCTTTTTCTCAGAGGACGTCAGGGGATGAGAGAAGGCAAGCCCTAATTCTAATCCGTTCGTCTCGCAGAGTCTAGTACCGACTGGAAGGCCTTGCGAAATTTCTGGACACGTGCAGGCAGTTCTAGGAGGGCGTTACGTACGTGTCATGTGGGTGGCCTATACATCAGGCAGGCTAATAGACTTAGTCGCGGCGGTTTTTTAATTCCACTTCCTCGATAGTTCCTTTCCAAGTCTTCACCGACCCTACCTACCAATCACTCGCTGCGTATCTCATTTACAAAAAATGCAATTAGCACAGCGAAGAGCAAACTACAACGCCCTCCGCTTCTTCTTCCGCCCATTAAGGAAAGTTTCGACCAAGACACTCGTTAGAAGTCACGACATCGTATGGCGTACACCTGCGCAGCTTGTCACACGAAATGTACAGGTTTTCTCGTTTAACAATCGCGCCCGATCAACTCGGATTTGGGTTTCCCCGTCGTGGTCGGAGAAACACAAGGCGTCGGTCGTCGTATTTGTGATGTAATCATCGTGAATTAGCTTAAATGGCTGCGCTCACCGGAGGGGCTAGACCGCATTAATTTGATGTCTCATTGATCGACCGGCCTGTAGTTTACACGATGCAATAGATCTCCAAATTAGTTTCGCATTGCCCCCTCAGTGCCTCGACTTAATTAACCAGCGCCGGGAGTAAATTTGGAACGAATGAAAATTAGACCCGATGGTGCTTGGGCCTGATGAATTCGTCGTTTTGAAAATGCTTGTACGCACGCAATTGAACGATTTCGAACAATTTTCTCCAACCATAAAGCTGCTTTTCCTGGTTTGGAGGATTGCCCTCATTGGCTTTCGTCGTTCACTTGACGAAAGTTATTGGTTATCGTTGATCATGTGATCCAAACAGCAATCCCCAATTACCCGATCTTCCATCCAAGCGGGAAAAGCAGCTGAAGCCGTTGGAGTCAATAACAACGATCATTGGTGCAGCACTTTTAGATATGAATGGACTATGGGGTCTTTAGGGCATATGAAATTTGGGCCTAACGGCCTTATTGAATTCGTTTTGAACGTACTTGTACGCACATAATTAAGGAATTAAGGCAATTGGACCAATTCCCCAAACCATAAGCAGTCGAAGTCAGAAATAACGTTCAGTATCGAATCATTTTCAGACGTCAAATGAACTAAGAGTGTATTGGGTCTTTGGAACATATGAACATTAGGACTAATGGCTCTTAGTTTTACTGAATTCGTTTTAAACATACTTGCATGCACATAGTCAAGGCAACTGGACGATTTTCCCCAATCATAAACACTTGAAGTCAAATAACGTTCACGGTTGGGGCGTTTTTAGACATTAAATGGACCAGGTGTGTATTAGGGTGTTTGGACCACATGAAAATTGGAACTAATGGCTCTTAGCCTTACTGAATTCGCTCCGAACGTACCTGAATGCACGTAATTAAGACAATTGGACTATTTACCCCAACCAAAAGCAGTTGAAGTCAAATAATGTTCACGGTTCGGGCATTTTTTGACGTCAAATGGACCAAGTGTGTATTATGGTGTTTGGACCACATGAAAATTGGAACTAATGGCTCTTAGCCTTACTGAATTCGTTCCGAACGTACTTGAATGCACGTAGTTAAAACAATTGGACCATTTCCCCCAACCATAAGCAGTTGAAGTCAAACAACGTTCACGGTTGGGGCATTTTTAGACGTCAAGTGGACTAAGTATGTATTGGGGTGTTTGGACCACATGAAAATTGGGACTAATCGTCCTTAGCCTTACTGAATTCGTTTCTGAACGTACTTCTATGCAATTAGCCTTACTGAACTCACTTATATGGAAATAGTTACGGCAATTGGACCATTTTATTCAACCATGAGCAGTTGAAATCAAATAACATTCACATTTTTAGAAGCCAAATGGAACAAGTGTGTATTGGGTTCTTTGGAGCACATGAAAATTGGATCTAATAGTCCTTAGGCCTGCCGAATTCGTTCTGAAAGTGCCTGTGTTCACGTAGCTAAGGCAATTGGACCATTTCCCCCAACCATAAACAGTTGAAGTCAAAAATGACGTTCACGGGTGAACTATTTTTAGACGTCAAATGGACTGGGCGTGATTGTGGTCTTTGGAGCACATGAAGCTTGGGCCTAATGGCTCTTAGTCTTACTGAATCCGTTTTGAACATACTTTTACGCACATAGTCAAGGCAACCGGACCATTTTCCCCAATCATAAGCAGTTGAAGTCAAGTAACGAACACCGGTGAAGCACTTTTAGACGTCAGATGCATTGAGTGTATATTGGGGTCTTTAGAGCACATGAAATTTGGGCCTAATGGCTCTTAGCCTTACTGAATTCGTTCTAAACGCACTTTTATGCACGTAGTCAAGGCAACTGGATCATTTCCGCCCAACCATAAGCAATTGATGTCAAAACTAACGATCGCCAGATGCCAAACGGACTGAACGTGTATTGGGGCCTTTGGAACACATAAAAATTGGGCTTAGACTCTCTGAATTCTTCCTGAAAATGTTTGCAAACACGTAGTTAAGGCAACTGGACCATTTTTAGACGTCAAATGGGCTGACTGTGTATTGGGGTCTTTGGAGCACATGAAAATTGGGCCAAATGTCTCTTAGGCTTACTGAATTCATTCTGAACACGTTTCTGTGCACGTAGTTAAAACAATCGGACTACGTTCTCCTCCAACCATAAGCGGTTGAAGCCGAAAATAACGGTCACTGATAAAGCACTTTTAAATTCTGTGTGTTGGGGTCTTCACATCGTCGACGCAAGCCCGGGAGATCCCCGGCCGAAGCACAGAAGTCGTTGCAAACGTAAAATATTTCCGACGTACCATTGCCCTTTGCAAACGGGAAAAATTACGATCCCAGCAAGGTTTGTAGATCTCCAAGAGGCCGACGAGGAAGATCCGGGAAAGAAAGGGGCCCGCGAAAGCCCGAGTTTGAGGTTATTCTTCGTAGAAATAAAACAAAGGTTTTTTTTCCGCCCGTACACGTTTCGGTTGGCCCTTTGATTCAGGCACACCATTTATAAAACCGAAGGCGATGTCTTGAAGTTGTTACGAGAAAAGAAAAACAAATTGACGTGCTTTGGTGCATCAGGTAATACGAATTTTGAAACCGTAACATTAATTGCGTTGCACTGACTTCGACTTACTGTCTCGGAAAATTTTTGCAGTTGACCTGGAGAGGGGTGGTGGTGGTGGGGAGCGGGGCTAAAAGCGGTGACTTTTATATTTCGGTGATAAAGTAAGATTAAGCAGTCTTTCTCGTGACAAGCAATTACAACGGCGACGCATAATTCCGACGTAAACTATAAATGGGGGGTAGTAAAATGCGATACGGAATTTCTTTTTTACGTGGGTGGAATCCGACGACTTCCAGTTTTGTAATTAATAACTTCCAATTATCTGCGCGGTAGTGAATCCCACCCCATCCCATCCCCATCCCCATTCCCATTCCCATTCCCATTCCATCATGAATAACGCATTAAGCGATTTTATTGCTAATTCCGCTGTGATTAATATTTGTTTACGAAAAATCATTATGGCACGTGGCCATTATCTAATCCTCCCCCTGCCCCCTTTTTGGAAGAAGATTAATGATATTCGAGCCGAAGCCGACGGTAATTTTAGTACTCCTTTCCATCAAAACTTTCGCGCGCCTTCTTATTATTATTATTATTAGAATATTAGATCCTTCAAGCAAGCATTTTTTTTTGGTCGCCCGGGCCGTTCAAAATCGAGTTGCCATAACACAAACTATAAATTTAATTTATGTTAAAGGAGGCCCTCAGAGAAACGGCCGCTGGGGTGTCCTCCACATCATAAAAAACAAAACAAATGCAATTTGATGACTTTCTTTTTTTTGCGCCCCTTTCGTAATTTGATTCTTTTTTTTTTCTTGTAGGTAAGAAGTTCTTCCCCGTAACGTTCCTCGGGAGCATCGCGTGGATAGCCGCCTATTCGTACCTGATGGTGTGGTGGGCCAACATCGTGGGGGACACGGTGAAGATCCCACCGGAGGTCATGGGTCTCACATTTTTGGCGGCGGGGACCTCCATTCCGGACCTCATCACATCTGTCATCGTGGCACGGAAAGGCTTCGGTGACATGGCCGTCTCTTCCTCCGTCGGCAGCAACATCTTTGATGTTACCGTCGGGTACGTACATTTTTGTTACTATAAATTGGGTCCTGCGAAAGATTCTCTTCAATTCAACTCAAAAAAGGGCAGAGTCTTAGAAATTGTTTCAATCGCAATCTTCTGTTCGGGCCTGAATTAATCCACAGCGTCAAAAATTCCGGAGAAGGTACACCAGCAGATCTGCCGATAAGCTCAGTGAAGAAAAGACAGGGTTCCAAAATAGAGGGCCTCCTCAAGGCAGACGGCGTCTAGAAACCTCTTCCTTAAGAAGAACTGGAATTGAAGAGTGGCACTGCCTGATGATGGCATTGAAAGCAGCGATTAGGGGCGTGACCCTACGGATCTTCTGCCATACTTGTTTACATGAAAGTCAAATGACTTAGTGCCTTCGCTGATTGGTTAAGAAGAAATAAAATTTACATTTTTTATAGTTGGGCGCGACTTCTACTTTTTTCTCCAATCGTTTCGAATCGTCTTTGCTCTTCCTTTTCAAATTTAGAAACATTCTGACCTTCACTCTACCACTGTCTTTCGGAGGGGGGCGTATTTTGATTGGGTTATAAAAAAACGTAGAACTTTGCTTAAGAGAAAGAAATAAAATTTACAGTTGGGCGAATTTTATTTTCTTCCATTTCCAATCGTCTTTGCTCCTCTTTTTTAAATTCAAAAACATTCTGACCTTCACTCTGCCATTGTCTCTCGGAGGGAGGCGCATTTCGATTGGATTATAAAAAAAAATGTAGAACTTTGCTTAATACAAAGAAATAAAATTTACAGTTGGGCGAATTTTATTTTCTTCCATTTCCAATCGTCTTTGCTCTTCTTTCCCAAATTCAAAAACATTCTGACCTTCACTCTGCCATTGTCTTTCGGAGGGGGGCGCATTTCGATTGGATTATAAAAAAAATTTAGAACTTTGCTTAATACAAAGAAATAAAATTTACAGTTGGGCGAATTTTATTTTCTTCCATTTCCAATCGTCTTTGCTCCTCTTTTTTAAATTTAAAAACATTCTGACCTTCACTCTGCCATTGTCTTTCGGAGGGAGGCGCATTTCGATTGGATTATAAAAAAAAAATGTAGAACTTTGCTTAATACAAAGAAATAAAATTTACAGTTGGGCGAATTTTATTTTCTTCCATTTCCAATCGTCTTTGCTCTTCTTTTTTAAATTCAAAAACATTCTGACCTTCACTCTGCCATTGTCTTTCGGAGGGAGGCGCATTTCGATTGGATTATAAAAAAAATGTAGAACTTTGCTTAATACAAAGAAATAAAATTTACAGTTGGGCGAATTTTATTTTCTTCCATTTCCAATCGTCTTTGCTCTTCTTTCCCAAATTCAAAAACATTCTGACCTTCACTCTGCCATTGTCTTTCGGAGGGGGGCGTGTTTCGATTGGATTATAAAAAATATAGAACTTTGCTTAATTCAAAGAAATAAAATTTATTATTGGGCGACTTCTACTTTCTTCTATTTCCAATCGTCTTTGCTTTTCTTTCCTAAATTCAAAAAACATTCTGACCTTGACTCTACCATTGCCTTTCGGAGGGGGGCGTATTTCGATTCGATTATAAAAAAATGTGGAACTTTGTTTAATATAAAGAAATAAAATTTATAGTTGGGCGACTTCCACTTTTTTCTATTTTGAATCGTCTTTGCTCTTCTTTCCCAAATTCAAAAACATTCTGACCTTCACTTGGCCATTGTCTTTCTGAGGCGTATTTCGATTGGATTGTAAAAGGAAGTGTAGAACTTTGCTGAATACAAATCGGCTAATAACAAACGAGCTTGAACCCCCACACCTTTATGCGACATGTTACAAATAATACATAAAGGAACTCGAGCCCGGGGGGGATTCCCCGAAAAGGCCAGGCACCATTATTTTCACTTCATGCAGTCGTCATTTTATAAATAGACTTTCCCGAAGACGACGACATCGTCGGTAATTTGTACCGCAGTCCGCGTTTGCTACTTCTTCGGAAATTTATTATTCAGCGTTTCGGCGGGGAAGGCCCCGCATAATGCGGCTTAATTAATACGGATTAGGCGTTATTAACGCTCGGGGGAGAACCGCGCTCCGTAAGATCCTGTGTCGGGTGTTGACAAAAATGTCATAATTCAGTTTGGGATCGGTGGGTAATTTGTTTCTGATTAGGGGGAGTGAGTTAATTTGATGTCTGAACATTAGTCAATGTTATCTTTTGGAAGATCTCTGCGCGCGCGGAAGCTATGCGAAGCTAAAGCAATCAGCGTCGCATTGTCAAGTAATATTACGTTATTTATTTGTCTTTATTTATTTATCTTTATCCTATTGTAGTGTACGCCACAGTTTCCGCCCGTTTCCTAAAACGATTTCCTCCAATGAGTGCGTAAAACAAAGAAAGTAACTCTGACTGCTTGGCTTGTTCGTTTCCATAGGCGCGCGGCGTTTAGTTTATATACGAACGCCGGAGCCCTCAAAGACTGAATGTCATCAATCACGTATGGAAAGTTTCATACATCACGGACGCTTGTGATTGTAACTTGGCCATCCAGTAGTTTCAGATTTCACTTTTGGGGCATTGATACTACTGATACATCGCAGGTCACGCGGGATGATACAGGATTAAACGAAGTTCCTTGTTTTCGTGCTTCTCAAATATGTAAATGGGTAGAATTGTTTGAAACTGCACAGGAAAGCAAGGAGGGCGTTGATTTACGTTTTGCAAAGTTCTTTTTTTTTGTAGAACATGCACGTCATAACACGTATTGTAATTAAAACTTTGCCCCGAACGGTTTCGTTACAAACTCACTTCCCGCAAATTGTTTCATGCCGCGCAGTTCTGAAGCGTTATACGTCCTATAATTTCCCGCAGGCGGTTAAAAATACTTCGAAAGCGTCCATTAATAATAATAATAATAATAATAATAATAACGAAGGGCGAGAGCGCCGGGGTTTTTTTTTTTTAACGGGGGCAGAAAGCACGGCCTAATTGCATTTAAACGCCTCTTTTAATGCAATGGCGAACAGAAAATCGGCGAGTTTCTCCACGTTAATTCGAGCTGTGTTTAAGACAATCTCGTCGATTTGGGGGTTGCCGTAAGTAGACGTTCTTAGCTCCACCAGCGAGCAAGTCGGCAAATCCCCACACCCCTTTGGGCGAATATCGATTTGCTGGCGTGCCCCGTTCGCTCTGATACGAACCAGAGACCTACACGTCCTTCGGTTTTATTCTTTATCTTTCACTTTGTTTTCTTTTTCTTGCTGGTAAACAAATTAAACAACAGAATTAAAAAAATAATTTTTGATGTCCTGAACTAGTTTTGAGAAGTTCGACAAAAAAGTACCGGCGCCGCGCCTTAAGATAGGCAACACATTACTCACCACTCCATTAATAAACACTTATACAGAGTGACTCCCAGAATACGGTATTTTATAGATAACGATTGTCCATGGTTTATCAGAATGCATTAAACGGAAGTAAATGAATAGCCTCGTCTATTTCATAAATCCGATCGCAATTTAAACCGAATTTAGGGCTGTTTCACTCGAGTTTGTTGCCGTTTCGCCTTTTAAATACGGCGATCACACTTCCGTTTTGCTGGGTCAGATAATGAAAACGAGGACGAACGGGCTCAACTAAATAATAATAACAGTAATAACATAGTTGTTGTTACTTGACGGTTTCGGTCTGCTGGCGTAATCCCAAAGCCATTCCCCCGATCCTGTAGTGACCTACATTCTTTTCACGTCCTCTCTGCGCCCTCGGTTCACGTGAGAAGGATCAATTTTGGAACAAATTATAAACCACGAAATATTTTCTTTTTGGAAGATTCCAAAAAACGTTTCCTGAGAGCTTGGCTTGGTTTAATTAATGGCTTGCGACGTTGCAAGATGAATGTCATGTCCAAAAAAAAAGGAAGGAAGACATCCTCAACTGCAATTGACCAAGTATGACAAGCTTAGTTGTAAGTCAGTAAGGCTAGAAGCAATTCCTTCGATTCTGAAGTGCCCTACATTTCTTTCATGTCCTCTCTGCGCCCTCAGCTCACGTGAGGGGGATCAATTTTGGAACAAATTATAAACCCTTAACTCACGAAATATTTTCTTTTCGGAATATTCCAAAAAGCGTTTTCTGAGAGCTTGGCTTGGTTTAATTAATGGCTTGCGACGTTGCAAGATGAGTGTCATGTCCAAAAAAAAAAAGGAAGGAAGACATCCTCAACTGCAATTGACCAAGTATGACAAGCTTAGTCGTAAGTCAGTAAGGCTAGAAGCAATTCCTCCGATTCTGAAGTGACCTACATTCTTTTCATGTCCTCTCTGCGCCCGTTCACGTGAGGGGGGATCAATTTTGGAACAAATTATAAACCCTTAACTCACGAAATATTTTCTTTTCGGAAGATTCCAAAAAGCGTTTCCCGAGAGCTTGGCTGGTTTAATTAATGGCTTGCGACGTTGCAAAATGAATGTCATGTCCAAAAAAAAAAGGAAGGAAGACATCCTCAACTGCAATTGACCAAGTATGACAAGCTTAGTCGTAAGTCAGTAAGGCTAGAACCAATTCCTCCGATTCTGAAGTGACCTACATTCCTTTCATGTCCTCTCTGCGCCCTCGGTTCACGTGAGGGGGATCAGTTTTGGAACAAATTATAAACCCTTAACTCACGAAATATTTTCTTTTTGGAAGATTCCAAAAAACGTTTCCTGAGAGCTTGGTTTGGTTTAATTAATGGCTTGCGACGTTGTAAGATGAATGTTATGTCAAAAAAAAAAGGAAGAAAGACATCCTCAACTGCAATTGACCAAGTATGACAAGCTTAGTCGTAAGTCAGTAAGGCTAGAAGCAATTCCTCCGATTCTGAAGTGCCCTACATTTCTTTCATGTCCTCTCTGCGCCCTCGGTTCACGTGAGGAGGGATCAATTTTGGAACAAATTATAAACCCTTAACTCACGAAATATTTTCTTTTCGGAAGATTCCAAGAAACGTTTCCTGAGAGTTTGGTTTGGTTTAATTTATGGCTTGCGACGTTGCAAGATGAATGTCATGTCCAAAAAAAAAGGAAGGAAGACATCCTCAACAGCAATTGACCAAGTATGACAAGCTTAGTCGTAAGTCAGTAAGGCTAGAAGCAATTCCTCCGATTCTGAAGTGACCTACATTCTTTTCATGTCCTCTCTGCGCCCGTTCACGTGAGGGGGGATCAATTTTGGAACAAATTATAAACCCTTAACTCACGAAATATTTTCTTTTCGGAAGATTCCAAAAAGCGTTTCCCGAGAGCTTGGCTTGGTTTAATTAATGGCTTGCGACGTTGCAAGATGAATGTCATGTCCAAAAAAAAAGGAAGGAAGACATCCTCAACTGCAATTGACCAAGTATGACAAGCTTAGTCGTAAGTCAGTAAGGCTAGAAGCAATTCCTCCGATTGTGAAGTGACCTACATTCCTTTCATGTCCTCTCTGCGCCCTCGGTTCACGTGAGGGGGGATCAATTTTGGAACAAATTATAAACCCTTAACTCACGAAATATTTTCTTTTCGGAAGATTCCAAAAAGCGTTTCCTGAGAGCTTGGCTTGGTTTAATTAATGGCTTGCGATGTTGCAAGATGAATGTCATGTCCAAAAAAAAAAAAAGGAAGGAAGACATCCTCAACTGCAATTGACCAAGTATGACAAGCTTAGTCGTAAGTCAGTAAGGCTAGAAGCAATTCCTCCGATTCTGAAGTGACCTACGTTCCTTTCATGTCCTCTCTGCGCCCTCGGTTCACGTGAGGGGGATTAATTTTGGAACAAATTATAAACCCTTAACTCACGAAATTTTTTCTTTTCGGAAGATTCCAAAAAGTGTTTCCTGAGAGCTTGGTTTGGTTTAATTTATGGCTTGCGACGTTGCAAGATGAATGTCATGTCCAAAAAAAAAGGAAGGAAGACATCCTCAACAGCAATTGACCAAGTATGACAAGCTTAGTCGTAAGTCAGTAAGGCTAGAAGCAATTCCTCCGATTCTGAAGTGACCTACATTCTTTTCATGTCCTCTCTGCGCCCGTTCACGTGAGGGGGGATCAATTTTGGAACAAATTATAAACCCTTAACTCACGAAATATTTTCTTTTCGGAAGATTCCAAAAAGCGTTTCCTGAGAGCTTGGCTTGGTTTAATTAATGGCTTGCGATGTTGCAAGATGAATGTCATGTCCAAAAAAAAAAAAAGGAAGGAAGACATCCTCAACTGCAATTGACCAAGTATGACAAGCTTAGTCGTAAGTCAGTAAGGCTAGAAGCAATTCCTCCGATTGTGAAGTGACCTACATTCCTTTCATGTCCTCTCTGCGCCCTCGGTTCACGTGAGGGGGGATCAATTTTGGAACAAATTATAAACCCTTAACTCACGAAATATTTTCTTTTCGGAAGATTCCAAAAAGCGTTTCCCGAGAGCTTGGCTGGTTTAATTAATGGCTTGCGACGTTGCAAAATGAATGTCATGTCCAAAAAAAAAAGGAAGGAAGACATCCTCAACTGCAATTGACCAAGTATGACAAGCTTAGTCGTAAGTCAGTAAGGCTAGAAGCAATTCCTCCGATTCTGAAGTGACCTACGTTCCTTTCATGTCCTCTCTGCGCCCTCGGTTCACGTGAGGGGGATTAATTTTGGAACAAATTATAAACCCTTAACTCACGAAATTTTTTCTTTTCGGAAGATTCCAAAAAGTGTTTCCTGAGAGCTTGGTTTGGTTTAATTAATGGCTTGCGACGTTGCAAGATGAATGTCATGTCCAAAAAAAAAAGGAAGGAAGATATCCTCAACTGCAATTGACCAAGTATGACAAGCTTAGTCGTAAGTCAGTAAGGCTAGAAGCAATTCCTCCGATTCTGAAGTGACCTACGTTCCTTTCATGTCCTCTCTGCGCCCTCGGTTCACGTGAGGGGGATTAATTTTGGAACAAATTATAAACCCTTAACTCACGAAATATTTTCTTTTCGGAAGATTCCAAAAAACGTTTCCTGAGAGCTTGGCTTGGTTTAATTAATGGCTTGCGACGTTGCAAGATGAATGTCATGTCCAAAAAAAAAAAAGGAAGGAAGACATCCTCAACTGCAATTGACCAAGTATGACAAGCTTAGTCGTAAGTCAGTAAGGCTAGAAGCAATTCCTCCGATTCTGAAGTGACCTACGTTCCTTTCATGTCCTCTCTGCGCCCTCGGTTCACGTGAGGGGGGATCAATTTTGGAACAAATTATAAACCCTTAACTCACGAAATATTTTCTTTTCGGAAGATTCCAAAAAGCGTTTCCTGAGAGCTTGGCTTGGTTTAATTAATGGCTTGCGATGTTGCAAGATGAATGTCATGTCCAAAAAAAAAAAAAAAGGAAGGAAGACATCCTCAACTGCAATTGACCAAGTATGACAAGCTTAGTCGTAAGTCAGTAAGGCTAGAAGCAATTCCTCCGATTCTGAAGTGACCTACATTCTTTTCATGTCCTCTCTGCGCCCTCGGTTCACGTGAGGGGGGATCAATTTTGGAACAAATTATAAACCCTTAACTCACGAAATATTTTCTTTTCGGAAGATTCCAAAAAGCGTTTCCCGAGAGCTTGGCTGGTTTAATTAATGGCTTGCGACGTTGCAAAATGAATGTCATGTCCAAAAAAAAAAGGAAGGAAGACATCCTCAACTGCAATTGACCAAGTATGACAAGCTTAGTCGTAAGTCAGTAAGGCTAGAAGCAATTCCTCCGATTCTGAAGTGACCTACGTTCCTTTCATGTCCTCTCTGCGCCCTCGGTTCACGTGAGGGGGATCAGTTTTGGAACAAATTATAAACCCTTAACTCACGAAATATTTTCTTTTTGGAAGATTCCAAAAAACGTTTCCTGAGAGCTTGGTTTGGTTTAATTAATGGCTTGCGACGTTGCAAGATGAATGTCATGTCAAGAAAAAATGAAGGAAGGAGGGAAGACATCCTCAACCATATTTGACCAAGTATGACAAGCTTAATAGTAAGTCAGAAGCGGATGTGAGAAGAAAATTGTTCTTTAAGGGTAGATTTAAGTACGATGTTAGTTAGAAAAGTACGTGGAGCTGGGAAATCAAAAGAAAACAGGAGAAAAGCAAGAGGAAGAACATGGAAAGATGAATGGGGAGAATCCTGGAAATGGACTTGGATGCGAGCAAACCCGAATTCAAAACGAGACTTCAGCAAAGATAAAGAAAACAAGGGAATTTAAATGTTACTTTTGTTTACTTTTTTAAAATTTCAAATTACTTCTTCTTTTCTTCATATTTAGCTTAGTTTACATTGGGATCGACCTTCTTCAAAAATCAAGAACAAGATCTCCTCCACGCCCCATGAACTGCAAGAAAGCAAAGAGAATTAAAAAGTTGTAGGTCTGCGGTATTTATTAATTGAACAAAAGTTGAAATTACAGCTGTGAGAACGAGAATATTTTGAAGACCAGAAGAAATAGGGTTAAAACGGAACGACCATAAAGCCAATTGCACGTCAAATGTGCACACAATTAAAGAGAGAGATCTTTTTGATATGGCTATGAAAAAATACTCAAAAGAAAAGGAAAAACTTATTACCATAAAACAAAAAATAAGAGAAAATAGAACAAGAAATGAGACGAGAAAGTGTCGTATATTAAAATTAACGAAAGTTTTCCAGGAGTAAATCGATGAAGCGTTTCTTCTTCCTCTTCTTTTTTCTTCTTTCTATCTTAACAAAATCTCTCTCTAAAAACAGAACTATTTAATACATATGAGGTTGGTAATCTCTAACGAGGGGGGATTAAAAGTCCAACGTTTCTCTTCGTTTGATACGAAAGAAGCTATCAAAAAAAGAAAACTCCAGAGTATGTGAATTTAAGTTGAAAATGAAAACCGAATACCGGGGCCCGTATTTCGTTTACAAAACTTAAGAATAAACACCGGATAAGTCGTTTAACTTGAATACAACTTCGTCTGGTCAAAATACAATTTAGAAATAATTAACATCATGTTAATAATGTGTGAAACGAGAACTTTGAAGACCGGGGGAAATAAAACCAGAAAAGACCAATCAGATAGAAACAATGAAAACAAATAATTTCAGCTTTTTACAGCCATCCCCAAAGGGTAGAAGAAAAGTAGAAGAGAACTGACGACAGAGAGGGTGTGGGAAACAAAAGAGTATTCCAAAAAAAAAAAAATTAACAAGGGAGGGATGGGATGAGAAGTTCGTTTGCCCCCATTAAAACCAACTGTTAGAGATTTCTTTCTTTTTTTTCAATATGCAGTTGGTAACCTCCAAAACGAAGGGGGATTTTAAAGTTCCAACTTTTCTCTTCGTTTGATATCCAAAAAGAAAGTTTCGTTTTTGTTGAATCTGAAGAAATTGTTCTAATTAACCATCAAAGAAACTCCTCTAGAGTTTGTGAATCTAAACCGAAATGAAAACCGAACAAACGGGCCCGTATTTTGTTTACGAAACCAGGATGGATGAATTGTTCAACTTGAGCGCGATTTCGCGTCGCCAAAAAACAATTTAGAGTATGTGAATTTAAGTTGAAAACCGAATACCGGGGCCCGTATTTCGTTTACAAAACTTAAGAGTAAACACCGGATAAGACGTTTAACTTGACTGCAACTTCGTCTGGTCAAAATACAATTTAGAAATAATTAACATTTAATAATGTGTGAAACGAGAACTTTGAAGACCGGGGGAAATAAAACCAGAAAAGACCAATCAGATAGAAACAATGAAAACAAATAAAGACACCTTTGGGGATGGCTGCAAAAAGCAGAAGAGAATTGACGACCGAGAGGGTGTTGAAAACAAAAGAGTATTCCAGAAAAAAAATTAACAAGGGAGAGATGGGATGAAAAGTTCGTTTGGCCACAATAAAACCATCTTTTAAGCTTTAATATGTAGTTGGTAACGTTTAAAACGAAGGGCGATTAAAATTCCGACGCTTCTCTTCGTTTGACATCGAAAAAAAAATCAGCCGTCAAAGAAACTCCTTTAGAGTTTGTGAATTTAAACTAAAATGAAAACCGAACAAACGGGCCCGTATTTTGTTTACGAAACGTTAATAGAAAGCACTGGATGAATTGTTCAACTTGAGCGCGATTTCGCGTCGCCAAAAAACAATTTAGAAATAATTAACGACGTGTTAATAATGCGTGAAGCGAGAACTTTGAAGAACAGAGGAAATAAAACCAGGAGAGACCAACTGGATAGAAACAATGGAAACAGAAAAAGAAACCTTTGGGGATGACTGCGGAAAGCAGAAGAGAATTGACGACCGAGAGGGTGTTGGAAACAAAAGAGTATTCCAGAAGAAAAATTAACAAGGGAGGGATGGGATGAGAAGTCGTTTGCCCCCAATAAAACCAACTGTTAGGAATTTCTTTTTTTTTTTTAATACGTATTTGGTAACCTCTTAAAATTCCAACGTTTCTCTTCGTATGATGTCAAAAACGAAAGTTTCTTTCTTTTGTTGTCAGCTGAAGAAATTGTTATACATTTTTTTAAATCAAATTTTACTATCAAAAAAAAAAAAACTATAGAGTCCGTGAGTTTAAACGAGAATGCAAACCGAATATACGGTCCCGTATTTCGTTTACAAAACGTTAATAATAAACGCTCGGCAAATCGTTTCGATTGAATGTGAGCGGCGAGCTGAACGAAGGTAACAGATAAAATTCTTTTGGCGCAAATCGTTTTTGATTGCAGTGAAAACCTCGAGCAGCCTCCGTACCACAGTTTCAGCCCAATTTGGGGCTTCTTCAGCAGAAACGTAGCTCGAAATTTGTCCATCCTACTGCAATGTCAGGTCTGTCATGTCATGTTTTATCAGCTGGCTGAAGATAATGGAGTTGAGGAGATTTTAAAAGTACTGTGCAATGAAAGGTGTTGGGAGGAAGCGGGAGCGGGGGGGGGGGGGGGTGGAGAAAAAGAAAAGATCATTTTAAAATCCAGAGAGTTGAGCCAGCTAGAAAAATTCTGGGCGGTTTGTTTTGAGTGTAAGCTTAACTTGAATCTGAATTGGACGTCGCGTCGCGTCGCGTCGTCGAAAGCTTCCGAGAGAAAAAAAAATCATAAACTTTGCGACGGCGGTGTACACGAGCTCGACTTGATAAATAAATTAGTCGCGATGTCATAATCCAAATGAGATCATCGGCGGCGTCGCGACGACGCTCCGCTCTTATGTACAGAGCAAACAGTTACATACGATAAAATTAATTTCGCCTCACGTTTTGATAGTTTCCGGACTATTTGCTCCCCCCCTTAAATCCGGGGTGGCGGCGGGCGTTGCCAACGCACGGCACGTCCGGGATTATTTATTCGCTTATAAAGTTATATAAAGTTTCATCCCGCCGCATTATCTTTGCAATCTAAAGTCCGACGCCATCTCTCATGATGATGGTATTTCTGATTGTGAGTGGATTGCGATTTCTGTTTTATTTATGGCCGCCGCAAACCCTTGACCTTTTGGGCCGAGGGTAATACACGGGGGATTTTCATTTTTGGATCGGCTTTGCAGGTACTGCAGCGCTCTGGAAGTTTACCGCCATCTGTTGTATTCCGTCGAAACTAACCGTAGAATGAGCACTTCACAGTTGAAGGGGAGGACTCGCGCTTCGCGCGAATAAATTGTTTAAACTTCGCGCTCGCTTCCTCTTTTATAATTCAGTCCGCCCATCTCTTGCAAATATAAAATGTTTATTCTTCGCGCTCGCTTCCTCTTTTATAATTCAACCCGCTCATCTCAAACAAATACAAAATGTTTGTTCTGAGCGTAAATAAAAAAAGGAGCTTAACGACGTCGATTAATGAATTCCGGAATTCCGGTAAGTGGCTGGCGTCGAGAGACAGAGAGAGCGAGTAGAGTTTTCATTAAACTCGAGATAAGGAGGGCGACAAAGAAAACAAGCACCGTACTTAGATGAAAAGAGTTCCGGACGAAGTGGTACGCTGAAAGATATCTAACTCACTGAAAGCCGAGCGTAAAACTTCGCGAAGACAAGCTGAAACGGTCGCTGGAATTTTATCAGTGCCCTAGCTTATAGAACAATTGCTGAAATAAGACGACGACGACGACGGCGGCGGCGGCGAGGAGGAGACGCTCGAAGACGCCGGGGATCTGTCTCGATCCGAACGAAAGCAAAAGAAAAAAAAAATTAAACAAACGCGTTTGTTAGCTCAGTCTCGTGAGAGCTGCTCGTTGTAAACAGCGTGTAAACATATTTTATTTGGTGTTCGCGCTATTTTATTCCTTTTCTTTCTCTTGGCTTTTAAATAATTGTTTTACTACGTCCGAAACGCTTTTTTCTGGAAATTTAAATCGCGCGCCACTGAAAATTTTCGAATAGGCAACCCATTGCTCAAATCGGAAACAACCACGTATTTCTATGTATTATATACTGCACACCGAATGCAGAGAGGTATAATGGGTTGCCTAACTACTCTCTCTGATTTAAGGCGTCGTCGCGTACTATGGATATTTAATTTCAGGTTTTTTTGTTTGCGCGTTTTGTATATTTAATTTTAATCGGGTTCATAAGAATTATGGCAGAGTTATTATTTCACGCGCTCAGACATTCGTAAAGTGTCCAGCGTCGTCTGTTTTTTTTTTTTAATTATTAGATCAGCTTATGTGAAATACAGGTTTTTGCGGGTTAACAATTCGGCGGATAGTTTAATTGGCTTCGCCTTTTGACCTTTGACGTGATTGGCGTTCGCTTACGTCAAATTGATTCGCTTACGTCAGATCGATGATCATCTAATCTTTGCACACGGCGCGGAACTCCGCGCGGTTTTGCATTACGCGGGTCTCCGTTGGCTCAGGGTCATGTTGCGTTATATATTTCAGGTGCAAGTAATTTGTTACGGTGTGAAAAACCGCGACCCGTATATTCAGTTCGACTCGCATTAATTTCCAATGTCGCCGGATTAAGAAATTCTTTTTGCGTTTGTTTTGTGTTTCGCCGAAATTTTATTGCGATTAAAAACGGCTTTTTATTACCGCTTTTCGTCGGCGTTTACTGCGTCAAACGTAGTTTTCTTTTTACCAGCTTCTCGTCGTCGCTGAAATAATTAAATTGCAAACCGCGTATACTCTCACGTTCTGTGTTTTATTTGAAACGCTCGTTTAGGCTTTCGTTTTAAAATAATCCGGCCGTGAATTAGCGCGAAATTCTCGAAGTCTCTGCACTCCTTTGCGGTTTTAAATAAACAATGGGCTTGTTTTGGTCCTTGAAAGGACAGTCCTAGAACCGTTCTAGAACTGTCAGGAGTCTGCGCACAACAAAAAATGCTTCAGTTTTCAATTTGTTATGCGCATGCTCGTGACGGTTCTAGGACTGTTCTCATACACCAAAACAAACATAATATAGTTCGGAGTTTCTGTTTTTTTTTTCTAGGTAGGATTGCATTGCCAGTCGAAGCGATTTTTTTTTCTGTTTCGTGAAACTTACCGCAGAATTATTATTTCACGCGTTCAGGCACTCGTAAAGTTGCCGGCGCCGCCTGTGTTATTTTCTTTTTTTTAGATCAGGTTATGTGAACTACAGGTTTTTGCGAGTTAACAACAATTCGACGGATAGTTTAATTGGCTTCGCCTTTTGACCTTTGACGCGATTGGCGTTCGTTTACGTCAGATGGTTACCCGTTGGTCCGTGTTGATGTCGTATTGGTTTTGATTCGTGCAAACCCTCCTTTTCGAATATTTTAAGGACAGGATTGGTTTCCCTTTATTAAGAGTATTTAATTTAATTTTAGGTTTTCCGTTTACATTTTGAAACAATTCTTTAGAAAAAAAAAATCAGGACGTTACCATTGCGTCAGCTAACTGAAAGGTGCATTCACAATCTATTATGGTTATGGAAAACTGACATTCTAGTTTTTTAATTGCATTCTTTTCCCAATCCTTACTATTTGCTACATCTACCTTTTCTGGATCTATGCATATTTTTTTCTTATATTAACCGTGACGGTCTTCGTCTCATACAATCCTAAGGCTGTTACTTAGTCACTTCTGATGTCCTATTCTTTGTTTGTTCGGCTCTACCTAACCTCTTGCTACGTTCGTTTCCCTTACGGTTTGCATGCTCGTTTGATTTGGTTTCAAAAATCAATCGATTCGAAATCAAAACTCGACGATTTAAATGAAATTGGAAACCAAATAACGGGGCCCGTATTTCGCATACAAAACGTTAACACGACGACGAATCGTTAAAACTCAGAGAAGAAATTAACAATGTGTTAATAAATCCCAATCATCGGTCCCATCACCACATTGCGATTCAATCGATAGGGAAGTCGTGCACGTTCGTCGAACGCTCGGTCCGCTTTCCGAAGTATCTCTGGATCTCTAAGGTGGGCAACGCTGTGTCATCCGCGAAAAATCTCTTGTATAGGCATCTCGGATTTGGCTTGGAAGTATTCCAAAATAGCGCACAGAAATCGCTGGTGTCATAAATACCTGATTAATGGGAGTTGTCAGGCTTTGAAAAGTATAAATGAATTGCGTAGGGGGAGGGCCTTTTCCAGAGCACGGAGCAATGGAAATATTTTGCGCTTTAAACCGTAACAACAACAAAATCTGATTATAAGTTCTATCAGGACATTGTCTGACTCGTATTTGAATTCACTTTTAAACTTTAAGCATGCAGCTCTCACGGTAAGCTGTAAATGATTTATTCAGAACTGGTCACTGATAAATGGCATACTTTGCGTTTCAAACCGTAACAACAACAAAATTTGATTATAAGTTCCATCAGGACATTGCCTGACTGTTCGGTCGTGTTTGAATTCACTTTTAAACTTTAAACATGCGGCTCTCACGTGACCTTGACCAGCAAGAAGTTTCTTGGTAAGCTGGGAATGATTTATTCAGAACTGATCACTGATAAATGGCATACTTTGCGTTTCAAACCGTAACAACAACAAAATCTGATTATAAGTTCCATCAGGACATTGTCTGACTGTTCGCTCGTGTTTGAATTCACTTTTAAACTTTAAACGTGCGGCTCTCACGTGACCTTGACTACCAGGAAGTTTTTTGGTAAGCTGCAAATGATTTATTCAGAACTGATCACTGATAGATGGCATACTTTGCGTTTCAAACCGTAACAACAACAAAATCTGATTATAAGTTCCATCAGGACATTGTCTGACTGTTCGCTCGTGTTTGAATTCACTTTTAAACTTTAAACATGCGTCTCTCACGTGACCTTGACCACTAGGAAGTTTTTTGGTAAGCTGCAAATGATTTATTCAGAACTGATCACTGATAGATGGCATACTTTGCATTTCAAACCGTAACAACAACAAAATCTGATTATAAGTTCCATCAGGACATTGTCTGACTGTTCGCTCGTGTTTGAATTCACTTTTAAACTTTAAACGTGCGGCTCTCACGTGACCTTGACTACCAGGAAGTTTTTTGGTAAGCTGCAAATGATTTATTCAGAACTGATCACTGATAGATGGCATACTTTGCGTTTCAAACCGTAACAATAACAAAATCTGATTATAAGTTCCACCAGGACATTGTCCGATTGTTCCCTCGTATTGGAATTTACTTTTAAACTCTAAACATGCGACTCTTACGTGACCTTGACCACCAAGAAGTTCTTTGATAAGCTGGGAATGATTTTTTCAGAAGTGATCACTGATAGATGGCATACTTTCCTTTTCAAATCGTAACAACAACAAAAGCCAATTGTAAGTTCCAGCAGGACATTGTCTGACTGTTCGTTCGTGTTTGAATTTACTTTTAAACTCTAAATATGCGGCTCTCGCGTGACCTTGACTACCAGGGAGTTTTTGGTAAGGAAGGAATGATTTAATTAGAACTTATCACTGATAGATGGCATGCCAGCCCTCTTGTCAAACTTTACTCTTTTTAATTCGAGTATTCTCGAATCATTATTTTTATCGAGCCACTGCGTAATTCAAAATAAAACCTCATGCTTCTTTTGTGGCTTGTAAGATGAGATTCATTAACGCACAAGTCGAGCTTTAAAACGGGAACTCTTTTGGACTTTTGCGTTGCGAGATTCCACTCGTGTAAGCTCATCCCTCCGCATTAAAAAAGTAATTCCACGCCAGGGCTGTAGATAGGGGGGCGCCGAGGGAGGCTGAGCCTGCCCTGGAAAGTTTTAAGCCTGCCCTGCCCTAAGATGGTCCAAATTTGACATGAAAATATTTTAAAAATTCGTAAATCATTGGAATAAAAACTTATGGAGCCTGCCCTGCACTATGATAATCCTCCTCTGAATATTTAGTCTGGCTACGGCCCTGATCCTTGTGGAACAAAGTACGTAAAATGAAATTATATTTATCACAAAAGATGATTTTATGAGAGGGTTTTTATTTAGACTTAACTGTTCGTAATGCGCGTTCCATTATTTAAAGACGTTACGACGTGTTTCTTTCTGAGAGGGAGCAAACATCTTACCTTAATCTGATTCGTTCGGATCAAGGCTTCGCCCGCGTCACCTAATCTTTGCACACGGCACGAAACTCCGCGCGGTTTTCGCAGTCGTTTTTGCGACGCGAGTCTCCGTTTGTTCAGGGTCATGTCGCATTACGTTTTTCAGGTAAAAAAAAAAAACAAGTAATTCTGGAATATAATTTCTCCGGTTACATTTTCCTATCGGTTCGTTTTGAATAATTCTATTCCCCCTCCCTCATCCCCGCAATTTGCAAGCTGGCAAAATCAATCACCTACGCGATCGTTTGTTAATATAATTGTTTCAGTTTTGATAATCAATCAAAGCTCGTGAAATTTTCTGCTGATTCGTGCGAATTTAACAAAGCCCTTCCGCGTGCAGCTGCAAATGTGACGTTTGTGGCGTTTGATCTTTCGTTCGGTGTTGATTAGAAGCCTCGAAAATCGTCTTTGGAGTATCGCATTGGAGTATAAACGCGGGAGGAAATGACGTATTCAGTTGAATCCGCGGGGCGTATGTGATGTCGTTTCGGCTTCGGTTTTAACGAGAACGCGTCTCGTTCCGGTTCAGTCTTTGATCTGCTGCTAATCGACGCGGACATTATATGACCGCGACACAACTAATTTGGAATTATGCGGGTGTACGAGTGAAGTAGAGCTATTCGTTTCATGTTTATGGTCCTCCCAAATTGCCAGGTGGCCTCATAGAATTCCGCAGCGTCAAGTTGAAGATATAAATAACGGAACTTGCGTCAGTCTCCTCAAAATGCGACGGTAATCGATAGCGACTGTAGTGTCCCAATATAATATAATTGTGCGAGTTATGCACGAACCGGTGGCCTTTTGCAATAAATCCTGCAAAGCCTGACTTTGTGTTGCGGCATTGAACCGGAACCAGCGCTGAAGTCTCCTGTTCCGGGCGGCAATTCCGGGGGGATACCCTTGCTTTTTGGGGGGCGGCCGCCGAAGGTAGGGAGAGCAGCAATTTCGTCGGCGACGGTTCTTCGCGCGCTATCTGTCATTAGCTCTAACACAAAATCGATAGTTTCTATCTAGCGCATTATGCAAACTTGCGATGTGATCTGCAGCAAGTCTGCTTCGAGTGTGTGTACTCAACGATAACATTAGAGTGGCAGCACTGAGTCCCGATTTCTCTTTTTACGCGCGCCTTTTCAACAGTGCTCGAGCTCGAAACTTAATAGGGAACGAAATCACTTGATTGAGTCTTAGATTGAAAGACGTTTTATATTTTAGCCAAGAGAAATAAATCTCTGTGTATCTAAAGCATAGAGGTTAAGTAACTGGAGGAGTAATGAGCGAGACAAAAACGAGACGACCGTCAGTCGCGTGCTCTCCCCTCTTGTATGGCAAAAATAAAGAGGCAGGAGAGCTTGCGTCCGAAAGTCGGCTCGTTTTCATCTCGCTCGTTACTCCTCCAGTTACTTAACCTCCATGCTTTAGACACACAGAGATATTTTATAAAGGTTAAGTAACTGGAGGAGTAACGAGCAAGAAGAAAACGAGCCGACTTTCGGTCGCGTGCTCTCCCCTTTTGTATGGCAGGAGAGCTTGCGTCCGAAAGTCGGCTCGTTTTCATCTCGCTCGTTACTCCTCCAGTTACTTAACGTCCATGCTTTAGACACACAGAGATATTTTATAAAGGTTAAGTAACTGGAGGAGTAACGAGCGAGAAGAAAACGAGCCGACTTTCGGTCGCGTGCTCTCCCCTTTTGTATGGCAGGAGAGCTTGCGTCCGAAAGTCGGCTCGTTTTCATCTTGCTCGTTACTCCTCCAGTTACTTAACTTCCATGCTTTAGACACACAGAGATATTTTATAAAGGTTAAGTAACTGGAGGAGTAACGAGCGAGAAGAAAACGAGCCGACTTTCGGTCGCGTGCTCTCCCCTCTTGTATGGCAGGAGAGCTTGCGTCCGAAAGTCGGCTCGTTTTCGTCTCGCTCCTAACTCCTCCAGCTACATAACCTCCATGCTTTAGACACACAGAGATATTTTATAAAGGTTAAGTAACTGGAGGAGTAACGAGCAAGAAGAAAACGAGCCGACTTTCGGTCGCGTGCTCTCCCCTCTTGTATGGCAGGAGAGCTTGCGTCCGTAAGTCGGCTCATTTTCTTCTCGCTCGTTACTCCTCCAGTTACTTAACCTCCATGCTTTAGACATTTAGACATTTAGACAGTTAAGTAACTGAAGGAGTAACGAGCGAGAAGAAAACCAGCCGACTTTCAGTCGCGTGCTCTCCCCTCTTGTATGGCAGGAGAGCTTTCGTCCGAAAGTTGGCTCGTTTTCGTCTTGCTCGTAACTCCTCCTGTTACTTAACCTCTATGCTTTAGACACACAGAGATTTCTTGGCTCTAAAACAAAAAACGTCTTTTAATCTAAGACTCAATCGAGTGCTTACGTTTTCTATTAAGTTAGAGAACGCGACATGTGTGTGATAAAGCGCGCGATACTCCACATTCCGTTCGTTTTGCCATACTAAATGCCCTCAGCCGGACCGGTTTTCAGTAATATACGTACGTTATACGGCGCGGCGTACTCCGGGGGTGTAACTCGATGGTCTAAAGGCTAAGGGTAATTAAAAGTAGGTATACATTTCTTTTGTATTTAAGAAAGGCTGGTAGGGTGGAAAACCACCGTAAGCTCCCCGCCCTGCACCCCCTAATTCACGCCTACAGCGACACCAAACTCAAACTACGACGTTTAAATTGCAAACGGCCCTGCGATGTACTTCTGGAAAGGAAATTCGTGATGGGCTTGAAGAAGATAACGGAAGCGTGCTTCCATCTCGGACGGTGGATTTTTCTTTCTTTGTTTTTCTGCTCCTCCTTCCGGAAAACGAAATAAAACCAGCCGAGGATTTGAGGGGCGAAGCCGGAGGCGAGGCGGCGTTTCGAAAAAAAACAAAAACAAAAAAAAAATAATAACAAATAAACGAAACGTTTATTTTACATTCGCTTGCTGTTAAGCTCACGTTCAACTTCCCCTAAATGCTCGTCGTGTTTAGGGGATGAGGGGTGCGCTCGTCTCGTCCGAACGGAATATTAAAAATTACCGGAGAAGAAACAATAATATTTTTAATTTAAAATCTGCTTAGTTTTTTTTCCCCAAAACTCTCCACTTTTCATTTTCAGTTACCGTCATCGAGATAGAGTGTATTTTTATTATGTATACAGAAAACGGGAAGGTAAGGTAGGCAACCCAATCTACTTTTTAAAAGAAGTTGTTTCTGACTTGATCGATAAGTTGCCTAACTCTTCAGGGGCCGGTCTCGCGATTTCTTTTTCTTTTTTTCAAAGTTTCAGGTCTTCCTCATGAGACTAGCTAACAATAAGTAAATTATCGTGAAGGAACTGGGGTAAGTTCATTTTATAAGGGGTGGAAAGGGGGGGAAGTCTTTTTTGTGTCTCTTCTCTTTCCTATTCCTCCCTCCTTATATCATTACTAAGTACATCATAATATCCGTTCTTCGATATGGTGAAACGAACGTTCGTTCTGTGCGCCGGTAATGAAGTTATCTTTCGAGAAGACATGGAGTCGCGGAATTAAATTAAAGGCCGCCCCCGTCGATGATGAGAGGCAGAGGAGGAGGGTGAGAGAGAGAGACAGGGACGGGGCGAGTTAGTTAATGGCATCGGGGTCGCGTGACTATTAATTAAACTCAAATGTTTTTCCGTCGCGCACCTCTCACCCCGTATAATAAAATTAATCGCCGGATAATAATTTATTCAAGTGCGCGAGTGGGGCTCATATGAAATTATTGTTTTAATTTCGGCAAAAAAAATAAAATTAATTTAAATGAAGGCACTTTAAATTGACATTCTCATTCTTGACGAGTTTTTTTTTTTTTTTGGTTGTTTCGCAATGGCTATTTTTCTTTTTAGGCTTCTGTTATCACCTGCTTATTCTTTTCTCTTTTGATTTCACTTTAGCCTCTATCTGTACTTAAAATTAGGATAAACTTATGCCACATCTGGCATAATCAGGACGTCGTGTCTGTCTGTTCTATTGTTGGCATGGTTTCATTTTACAGCAACGACCGGTATATTGGCCTACTCTAAAAATCGCGATGCCTTACTAACTTAAACTGGTTTGTGGCAAAATAATTTCTCTTTACGATAAATAAAAAAAAGCAGAATTATGAAACAATCCAAAATGTTAAAATAATGCGACGTTGCAATTGTAGATTTGACAGTTAATGATCGTAGACTTGGCAACATTGGATGTGGTCCAGTCAAGTCATCTACGGCCAGCTTCTAAAATCCAATTTTTCAATCAAAACTTCCATTCAAACAAAACTTAGCTTTAAATTTCGTTTTATTGCCATATTAATGCGCACTTCCTGATAAATTTAACTGCCGCTTACCAACCATTGGAAACCATTGTTGGTCGACGATAATTTTCCGGGATATTAACCGGCAGATAAATGTGTAAGGAGGTGGTAAGATCGGGCCTTAATAGTGGTGACAGTTATTACGAAAGCTTATGGTAGTAATTAAGCTAAGGGTTAAAATTAACTTGCGCTTGAAAAATACTCAGCTTTCGGTTACATGTTGAAGTGAATTTGAAATAAATTATAAACAGAAAAGTGCCTTATTGGTGTGTGATCTGTGCTTCGAATCCCTTCTGTCATTTTTCGAGTGTGTAGTGGGCTTAAAATAAGAGCGCTCGCAAGCGTAATGGGTTGCCTAGTTTTAAGGCGTCACGATTTAAAATGCACAGGGATCGTATTCCACGTGGTCAAGTTGTTGCCTAATTCGTGGTTAGGTAATTAATTAATAACGCAGGCGATTGGCAGAACTGCAGCAGCACCAAATCTAATTACCTAAGTACTAATTTGATGTGGCAGTAGCGTCGATCGAGGGAGGGTTTTATGGGTTGCATACTCGTTTTGCTTGTTTACACGCACCGAGTTAGTTCCTGTCAATCGTTGACTAAGATTTATTTCGTTAGACTGATAGAAAAAAATTAAATTGAATTAAATTAAATTAAGCGCTTACCTAATTAAGGTCAAAAGTAAAGTGCACCAAAATCGTCGCATTTAGTCTCCTGTCCGAATTTTTATGTATTTTTCTCCCGCTGGAATTCTTACGTAAGTGGGGGGCACCATACGTTGCATTTGCTACGCAAGAATCATCTTAATTGAGTGTAGGAATTAGGGGTAATATTGCCCCTTGATCTCATTCCATTGCTATGCAAAATTCATCTTAATTGAGTGTAGGAATTAGGGGTAATATTGACACTCGATCTCATTCCATCGCTATGCAAAAATCATCTTAATTGAGTGTACGAATTAGGGGTAATATTGCCCCTTGATCTCATTTCATTGCTATGCAAAAATCATCTTAATTGAGTGTAGGAATTAGGGGTAACATTGCCATTCGATCTCATTCCCGGAAATGACCCCGACCTTGTACGCGTTATGATTCACTCTAATATTGCAATATTATTTAATCGCAACTTTTAATTTTTTTTTATAAAAAAAAAACTACGTCTTTGCATGCCAAATATCCGAATCTTTACGCCAACATCCTGCTCCTCCATCTTTAAACTTTTCTTGGTTGTTAATTTTTTTGCTTTCATTTCCAGCGACCACTCTTTCTGTTGTTACTTCTTTTATTCTCTTCTCTTTTGATTTTACTTTGGCTTCGGTCTATGTACATTTCAAATTAAGAAAAACGTAGTTTTGCAGGCGACAAAATGACATATAGTTTGAAGTTTGTAATGCAAGCGTTATCGAAACGTTTGATGCAGGTGTGGACGTACGAGGCCTTCTGTTGTTGTTGTTGTTATTATTGTTACCTTCTTCTATTTTATTCTTTCTTGATTTCACTTTGACTTCAGTCCTCATTTCAAACTGAAAAATAAACGTACGTTTTGCAAGCAGAAAATGACGTATAGTTAAGACATGTTGAAGTTCGTAATGCACGTGTTATCGAAACCTTTGATGCAGGTGTGGAGGTACGAGGTCGGCCTCGCTGGCGACGCTTGTTTCTGTTATCCCTTCTTCTCTTGTCTTCTATCTTGATTTAACTTTGGCTTCCATCTACATTTTAAATTAAGAAGAACGTAGTTTTGCAGGCGAAAAAATGACGTATACTCTGAAGTTTGTAATGCAAGCGTTATCGAAACATTTCATGCAGGTGTGGACGTACGAGGTCTTCTGTTGCTGTTACCTTCTTCTATTTTATTCTTTCTTGATTTCACTTTGACTTCAGTCTACATTTCAAACTGAAAGATAAACGTATGTTTCGCAAGCAAAAAATGACGTATAGTTCGGGCATTTTGAAGTTTTTAAAAGTTTTGAAAAGTGAAAGCGAATAAAAATGTGTGAATTTTTCTTTTGCAGGTTACCAGTGCCTTGGTTAATATACGGAATCATCAACAGCGAGCCCGTGCTGGTAAACTCGTCGGGAATGGTGTGTTCCATAACAATACTCTTCATGATGCTGTGTTTCGTCGTGCTGTTCATAGCCTGCTTCCGCTGGAAGATGAACAGGGGACTCGGCTTCACCATGTTTCTGTTGTACTTCGTCTTTGTGACGGTATCGCTCATGTTTGAGTACAAGCTCTTAGAGTGCCCCGTTTAGAACGAACGTCGTCACTATAGTACAGTATAGTACAGTACAGTACATACAATACAAGTTCTACTATACTATCATAATAGTAGATTAACGCTACGTTTTGTACAGTATGCAGATTATCGTTTTTCGATTATTTAATATGTTGTTGTTGTTGTTGCAGTTCAGGTTCTTGAAACGAATCGATGCGACGGGCACGAGGAGTTGGGTGTTTATTTTGAACCCGCCCGAGCCCCCCGCCGTCGGCGTTTATGACACAGTTTTGCGCTATTGATTATTTCTAATGAGCGACTTTACATAATTTCGCCCTGAATGCAAAGTAATCACGACATTTCCGTCACGAAAACCGTGACGTCAGAGGTTAAGAGGAACAACGAGGCAGTTTTATTGCCCGCCATTTCGTTCCAGATTATTTAAGAACTTATTGTAACACACATCCTCCGATTAAAACAAAAAAGAAACCATCACGTCGCTTAATTAATTAATTTATAAGTATTTGTTTAGGTACACAGGTATTGGTTGTTATTCAAGTGGCGGTTTGCGTTTATTTGTGAAATTTTGTTTGGAATGGTCACAGTATCGTCACACCCTGTATGCCAGGTAGGTATGTACTATGACGCTCAACTTAAATGATACTCCTGCATGCAAACCACACCCTTAAGTACATTCAGTGTAAGGGTCACGAAACTATCAAATGGTATCATTTATGGTGAGCGTCTTTGTACATGGGTTTCCAAATTCGAAAACGGCAATTTCAAGAACCTGAATTGTATTCACGCTAAGCAAGCGCGCTATTGGTGTTCAACGGATAAATAAATTGCACAAAGAAAACAATATCGACTTCCAAAACCGCTAGTGTGTGTTATTTTAGGATTTTTTTTTTTTTTGGGTAGACATTATCCCCGGCCATGATAGCAATAATGTATAATGATTAATTAAACTTAGGGGTCTTTTTGATAACGGCGAGTGTTACATTAAGATAACGATAATCGCGTGGGGGGGGGACACACATTCTTATATACTATAAGCATGGAGGAAACGATTTTTTTTCCGCCGAGCGTAGGATAATGAATTCGTAGTGTTTCATATTTTTTTTTTTTTTTTTAGTAATAATGATAAAAATCGAAAAGAAGGACTATTTACGTATGTAGGTGTATGCGATTGCAGAAGGTAACAAACATTGAACTTCCCGAAGCAAAAAAAAATAATAATAATAATATTAAATAAATAAATAGCGCACGATAAGTAGTTTTAACGTGGTTTTAACGCAACACTAGTCAGGCGTACTTACATACAACTTATTACGTCATACGCGACATACTAGTAGGCCAGTTGTAGATATATACAGTAGAATAGGCGAGAGAATAATAAAATTGTGTAGAAAGCATGTACATAGGTGAACACACATTATTTGAGTGGGGGGGCACTTAGACTCATCACGTCTTCGCTGAAAGTGCCTACTGTTACTTTTTAATTGGTAGGTAGAGATTAATATACCCCAGAGCGGTATAATAGTCACTGCCGCATTTTGTTTTACCCGATGTGATATGAATTGCGCAGCAAATGAAATTAAAAAAAAAGAAAAACAAAGAAAAAAAGAATAGTATCGAAATATGTGCATTAATTATTCAATTAAAATGCAAAGTATACTCTAAGTTAACTACCGTAGGTTTTTTCCTTTTCTTTTTTAAATAAACTATTCACTATTTAGTCGTCGTTTTAAAGTGAAACATACTATCGTAGTAGTGGTAATAAAAAAAATGTGATAGATACGTTTGTTTAAAAAATCGAGTTGTTATGAATGGATTTTGTTTGTGGTGTGAATGTGTAGGTTCGGAACGCCCTGTATACTTAAAACCTATTCGCAAAAAATTCAACTAAATTAATTAATTAAGCGAAATAGTTTGCTGCTTTCGAAACGGCGACTAAATCCGTCGCAGCTTTTTTTTTGATAAAAGCTTCTGTAGACTTTTTTTTTTTTTTTGATCGTCCTTTCAACAACAGCGTTCGTACTATAATAAATAATAATACCCTGCAGTTTTTAAACATATCCCATTAATTATTAAACATTGTAAAAAAAAACAAAAAATTAATAAATTGTGATTATCGCAACATATGAATCAAGTTAAGGTGAAAACTTTATTAGGTCACGTCGAAACGGTAATTAAATGTGCTTATAAATATTATATCATCACTAAAGCAAAAAAAAAGAAATTGTTAAAATTATTATTAGACGTACTTAAAAGATACATTATATTTACTTTCTCGTTCGTTGATATACACACTGTTGTTTGCGTAATGTTTTTAATTCTAGCTGTAATACGAACAATGCGACAATGAATCTTGTATAGGTTTGACGTGTTGCAATTTACGCGTTGTGAGAAGATTATTTTTGTTGTGTTGGTACGCGTGATGAAAACAAATCGTCGTTAAAAAAATACGGGGAAGTTCCCATTGCGTGTCATTTATTCTGGCACTGATTCATCTGACTTTTACGCAAAAGCAAACTCGCGTTTACGATTTGGAATGTATCTATAAATGACATTAATTCGAAGAAATTTTTATTATTGTCACAATCATGTCAGTCACAATGTCTAAAACACTTTCTGTCCGTTGTATTGTATGTACATATGTTCTCACTTTGCAACAACGACCGGTATGTTGTCCTGTTTTAAATCATGACGCCTCACTGACTGGCCGCATTCACGATCAGAGTATCTCCATCCCTTGTTATTACGTGAGGTTAAAACAAGATGCAAATACTCCGGGTACAAATCGAAAATGTAACCGAACTTCTTTTTTTTTTTTTGAATAATAAAAGCCCGCTACAATTTAATCTAATGAAGATTATCAGGGCCGGTATGTTGACGCGTTAATCGCAGTTAATTTTAATCGATTTTTTTTAGATTGATGTCCGTTGGGTTGAATCGACTTTGAGCTTTTTGTTGAGCTTAACTTTAATCTATGTATAATTTCCTTTTAACATTTTTTCTTTTAATTTTTTTAAAATATTTAAAAGAATTTTAAAATATTTAAAAAATTGGCTTGCGTAACACGGAATGCAATGTGGTATAAGTTGAGTGACCTTGAGATTTGTTGAGGTTGATTTCAATTCAGTAATGAATTTTTATATTTTCTTCTATTTTTAATTTTTTTAATAATTTTTTTTTTGTCTGGGGAGAGCGCAGCTAGGTTGAGTTGACATCGAAATTTTTATTGCTTCAATTTTTTCTATTGTCTTTTCATTTTCAATTTTTTTTTGTTTGAATTAAACAGAATCGGGTTCAGTCGTCGGATCGAGTTTGGTTGGTCGAACTTCGCCTTAATCTTTTTTAATTTTTTTTTAAATTTTCCACTTTTAATTTCTTGGCATTTTAAATGTTTCGCTTTGATCGAATACAGTTGCTAGGTTTTCAGTTTACTTGAGTTGGCATGACCTTCAAATTGATTAAGCTACATTTTAACTGATTTTTATTTTTAATTTATTAATGACATTTTTTACTTTTAATTTTTTATAATTATTATCGATTCAGAGGTTGTAGTTCGCTGTGCGTCGACTTTTGAATCGACTTTTACGTGTTTTGTTTGCAAACAAAAAAAAGAAAAACAAAAGAAGATCGACAAGTAAGTAAGTAGAACGAACAAAACAAAAGAAAAACAAAAGAAGATAGTAACAAAAAAAAGAGACGAACGACGAAATACTGTGCGTAAAACAAAGATCGCAACTAAGATGGACACAAATGAACTAAAAGCGCCAATAAAATGAGATCGAAAAATCAATTTGATAAGAAAAGCAAAAGAGAAATACGAGAGCATAAAGAACAAAAAAATAAAAGAAGATCGATGAACCAGGCCCGCTTGACACTATGCAAGAATTGACAGGTATAAAATCTTGCACAAAGTGACAGAGAAGTATCGATTCAACTAACGAACTTTCGCTCTCTCTCGCGCTCTCATTTTGTACAAGACTTTATGTGAAACTAAGCGCAGTCTCAAACGGGCCTAAGATTAACAAAAAAAAACAAATGAATCCCTCCAGACGAAAAGAAAAAACGAATAAAAAACAAAAGACAAGTATAAAAAAGCGTCAGCCAAGAGCCAAGTCAATGTGAAAATCGATTTGATAAAAAATAAAGTAAAGAGAAATGCGAAAGATTTAATACATTAAAAAAAAAAACAGAATTACTAATATGAAGAAAAAAAAAAAAAATTGAAAACTGACAGGTTGAAGGGAAAAACAAATGAATCTCTCAGGCGAAAAAGAAAACTAGTACAAAACAAAACACAACTACAAAAAAGCGTCAGCCAACTCAATGTGCAAATCGGTTTGATAAAAAAATAAACTAAAGAGAAATGTGAAAGATAAAATTATTTAAAAGAAAAAAAAAAAAAAAACAGAACTACCATGATGGAAAAAGAAAATGAAAATCGACTCTAATGTTATTGCAAACAAAAACAACAAACTCGTAACGATTATTACATTCACTACGGTAGCCTCTCTCTCTCTCTTTCTCATTTTGTACAAGATGTGAAATCTTGCATAGTTTCAAATGGGCCAAAGACGAACAAGAAACAAAAAGCAAATGAACTTCCAGACGAAAAAAAAAAACCAATAGGAAACAAAAGACAACTATAAAAAAAGCGTCAATCAACTCAATGTTAAAATCAATTTGAAAAAAGAAATAAATCAAAGAGAAATGCGAAAGATAAAATGATTTAAAAAAGACAGAACTCCCACGATGAAAAAAAAAAGAAAATCGAAAAAATTTATTGCAAACAAAAACAAACTCGTAACGATTATTACATTCACTACGGTAGTCTCTCTCTCTCTCTCTCTCTCTCTCTCTCTCTCTCTCTCTCTCTGATTTTGTGTGAGACGTGAAATCTTGCGGTGTCAAACGGGCCTGAGATGAACAAAAAACAAGTGAATCTCCAGACCAAAAAAAAAAAAAAACTAATGGAAAACCAAAGCCAATTAAAAAAAAAGCGTCAGTCAACAAAATGTGAAAACCAATTTGATAAACTAAAGGCGAAAATGCGAAACATAAGACGAATTAAAAAAAAAACAACAGAACTACCACAGTGGAGAAAAAAATGAAAATCGACGAAAGTTATTGCAAATGAAAAAGAAAACAAACTCGTAGGAAACAAAAGCGAACTGTCTAAGAGAGACGACAATAAAATGCGAAAACCAATTCGATTGACAAGAAGAAAAATGCAAAAAAAATAGAAGAATGGATAGACAAAAAAAAGGAAATGAAAAAAGGGCGGTTCCCCCGCCAAAAAAAAGCGTCACAAAGACAAAAGTAGCCCAAATAAGATTTTCAAACGCCAAATATGTCTAAAATGTAGCCCAAATGGCGAGATTTCGTCCAATCTGGCAACACTGAGTGTGCTTCAAATAACAGCACTCGTCAGTAAAATGGGTTGCCTAGTTGCAAGGCGTCAGGATTTAAATGTGTAAAGCTTAGTTCAGACGCTTCTGGATACGCAAAATTGCGAATTGTTTCTTTTGATTGGATGTTTTTTTTTTTCTTTTAGAAAGAACCAACCCGCAATAAATTATTTTTCGTATCCGGATCCATCTGAACCCAGTTTAATGCTACTTAATGATAATTGGCGTTGTGATCTGCCTCGAATCCCATCTTTGTCATTTTTCAAGTGTGTGGTGGGCTTGAAATAGAAGCGCTCGTAAGTATAATGGGTTGCCTAGTTTTAAGGCGTCGTGGTTTCAAATGTATTATGATATAGGGTCTTCATACCTGATTGTATGCCACGTGGTGCGGTCAAATTGTGCCTCATGTATTTAGGTAAAATTAACAACGCAGGCGATTGGTAGAATTGCAGCAGCACTAAATCTAATTGCCTGCTGCTAATTTTATATGACGGACTGTATCGTACCCATTTATTATTTGTCATCATTTCGATTTTTTGACTTGTATCAACACACATTGCAAGCAAGTAGAAAAGGTTGCCTAAACTTAAGACGTGACTCAATTTATTTATAAAGTAAAAAAATGTATGAACATGAACATGCATTGCAAGCAAGTAGAAAAGGTTGCTTATATTTAAGGCGTGACTCAATATATTTATAATGTCAAAAAATCGAAATGGTGACAAATAATAAAACGGATACGCCTTAAATTTAGGCAACTTTTTCTACTTGCTTGCAATGTATGTTAACGTATATTGCACGCAAGTAGAAAAGGTTGCCTAAACTTAAAGCGTGCGGTATTAAATTATGAACGAACAAACATTTTATATGAATAAATCGCTCTGGAAAGGGTACAACGACAAAGTTAAAAATATCAGTTTTAGGGAATTGGTTGCGTACGTCAGAGATCACGTGAGATACAAGATTAAATGAAGTGCCGATATAAAAAAAAAAATTAATTATTTTCTGGAATTTCTGAGTTTTACTCTGAAATTAAAAAAAAAATGTAGAGAAAGCAAAACAAAGAGAACATTTAGAAAAAAAAGGTTGACTCATTGTGATGTTTGAAGTTTGAAAAGAATTCCTGAGGATGACGAAAGGCCAGTCCTAACGAATTTTTTTTTTTTTTGGACGACGAGGTTTCTTTTTTTGTGCAAATTTTACAATCGCTTTCGCTTTAATAATTAATAAATTAATAAAAAGAAACTCAATGAGAGAAGTTGAAGTTAATGCTGTTTTCTGAAAATCAAATTAAAATTGTGAAGTGTTTCGATCATATCCGGCCTTCATTTAATCCTGTATCCCACGTGACCTATGACATACCAAACCAATCACCTGAGATTGGCATAAAACGTGTAAAGCTGCTGGCAATTGTTTAGCTGTCTAATTGTCTTGTTCACGTGGTGTGCAATCAATTATTTTATGAAGACCAATATCCTGCTCCTCCACCTTTATTAAAAGGAGTTTGACAAACGGTTAGGTGATGTTATCGGTCGACGTAACAAACCGGCGGACGCGGCGTTTCCGGCTCTAATTGGCGCTGTTATCGCCGGACACGTTCGCAAGAAGTTATTTTTCAGCGCCTTGAACTTTCGCCCCCGGAAAATTAATTTTCGTTTGGCGCGCTCGCCGGCTAAGCACTCGTCAGGGACGCATTCGGGCTTTATTGTGTAAATACGGGGCCCATGATCGCGTCTGCGAAGACCGATCCGGAATAAGAGAAATTTAGTGCGCCGATTACGCCACCCCCGGAACGCCTTCGTCCCCAAATTTACGACGACTTCGTCCTTCCGCCCCGGAATTAAGCTCAGATGAATATTTTGTTTGTCGGCCTTGGCAGTTATTTGCACATCCAGAAGATTCGAACGGAAGTGACGTGAAGAACTGTTTTAATTGTGTATTTACAGGCGAAAGCGACGGAAACAGTTTCCTGTAATTGTTTTTTTTTGTCTCTCTCACTCAAAAGCCGTTGTTTAAATCCGACTTCCCAGATTTTGCACGAGTTTTTTTTTAAACAGTGCCATTTTAAAAAAGAGTGGTTCCAGGAAACTGTTTTTGGCTTTAGACTGTATATCATACAGGGTGAGCCAGGAGAAGAGGAAAATATTTTGGAAGAGAAGGTAATGAGTCCTTCTTTATTAAATTACATATCATAACAACTTCTAATGATTTTTTTCTTAAAAGCGATGCTAAATTTTGACGGTAAACACAAGAATGATGCGAGTTTGTACGTAGGATGAATCAAGTTGCATTTACTACGCATATTTTTGTTAATTCTGTTATATTTTAAATATTCCGATTTGTTTTTTGGGTTTAAACTTAAAGACCAAAGCGTAAATTGCAACAGTCACCTGACATATCTTTAATAAGCTTTTTTTATTTAAAAAAAAAAGAAAAGAAACATCGATACTCTTCTGCAATGACTGCAGTATCACCACGCTGTACCTAATTATAGTTAACTAATCACTATTTAGTGCTTAAATTGACAAATATGCACCGGACAAAAGTGACTTATTAGAAGCGGAAACGTTCAGAAGAGACGCAAGGTTTCCAGCGACAACAGAAAATTTGTTGTTCGTGTGAACTTACCTTTAATAAAGCGTGAACGTGAATATAAATTCGGTTTGTTTAAATATGATCAATTTTTTTTATTAACTCTCTTCTGTGATGATAATAACACGTTTTAAAGTTACGTCAAAAAAAAAAGCACTCGCGATTATAACGGTTTTAAAAATTAAAACAACCGATAATCCTCAATAAAAATGTGAACAAAAAAAGAAACGTTAGTTTCAGGCAATGAGTAAATAATTTTTCATCGGAAAAACGGGTAATTCAATCATGAGATTCTTCAATAAATAAAGTGTAGTTGCAACGATTAGGATTTCTCAATTTTAACATCATCTCATTTAACAAATTTTATTCGATGAACTTAAAAGGACGTTCCGAGAGGTCGCAACTTAATTATACAATAACGCTTTTGTCCGCGTGCATATTATGATTAGTAAAGAAGAAAAAAAAAACAAATGAGAAAACTCTTTGCGAGTAACGATACTTAGTTTAATGAAAAACCTAGTCGAGTATATGATATGATACTTAAGGTAAAGCAAAAGAAAAAAAAGAAAACAAATAAATAAATATTAATTACGAGCGAATGTATCACGCAAACTAGTCCAGTAGCATAGGCATATCAATATTTCAAAGTTTTTCTGCTTAACACTGTTAATCCTCTAAGAAACTCTTATATATTATACACTTTTTAGAAAGTAAAAGAAAAAAAACATAGGGTTACCTAGGCATATAGTACTTCTATACTCTATCATACTTATTGTTAAAATGATACTGTGCATAATATACTTATACTATTGTTGATATTTTTGACAGGAAATTAGCTTTTACGTGGTTGATTTTGACTAATGTAATAATATGTATCGTAGAGGTATTTGAATGAGAGACTTTTCGTCGGTTGTTTAAATCATCTGCCCTCGCACTTTCCGATGAATGACGATGATATATTATAGTGTAACCAAATTCGAAAAAGCTAAAAATGAAACTTAAGAAGCTTAAAAAAATAAAAAGTGCGTCAGCGGATGGTTAAAGTAACTTGTCACCGCCAGCTATGTTTTGTGATACTCAATAAAATTCGGACGAATATGTTTTTTAGCGAATCCAGAAAGAGAGATAATCTCATCATATCTAAATATCAAACGAGTGATTATGACTTCTTAGCTTAGATTTTAGAACTATTTTACAACCTTCTCCGAAGAAAAATGAAAAAAACATACGGATAACAGAATGCCACCAATCTTCTCATGCATTGTAAAAAAAGGAAAACAAATAAAAAATAAAAGGATATAATATAAAAATGTACTTTTTGTAGATCTTTTATCGCGGAACAAATAACAAGCAGAATAATTTTTTAAATTCTCAGTGTTGGTGGTATCGCAGCGCACATCGATCGATTGCGCGAGTGTTACGGTTGTGTTTGATTACAAAAGAAAAAAAAAAAAATTAGAAAATCAGCGTTTCTTCTTCTTCTTCTGCGCGCACGTGATGCGACCGACATTGGCAACGTTAAATATTTCAAAGGAACTTGTTATTTTTTTTGTAATATCATTCGTAAGTTATACATCAGAGATTAAAATTGTTAATGGTGTAAAAGTAGATTGTTATTGCTAGAAAATTTTTATTATTATAGAAATGTAATATTATTGAAGCCATTTCATGGTATGTTACTTTTTGCCGACAATATAATATGTATATTAACACCTCTCTTTTATTACAACCTCTTTTTTATTTCATTTTATTAAATTATTTCCGTTTCTCTGAAGTTATAAATTCAGGAGCTTCCTAATTCTCAAATTTTAAATTTACCGGGTATTATTTTTTTAGTTCCCGTTAGCACCAAGAGATGGCGCAAGCTGCCGATGTAATTGGTCGCGTTCAGGTCACCATGCGTTGAGTTGCCGCTCATCCAGTTTCGAAAGCCAGCGAGTGGCTCGTATTGCTGAATGGGCAACTCAACACGACAACAACGGCAACATGTGTGTTTTTTTTCAATTGTTTTACATTCCTTCTTTCGTTTCTGAATCACTTCATTGTTCAAACTTCCGCAGAAAAAAAATCTAACACTCCGCCGGTTTTTAATTTACTTTATTTTTCACACTTCCGCGATGCTTGTTTTATTTACTTTTGTTTCTCTTTATTTGCTTGTTCATTTTTTACACTCTTCCCTTTAATTTTTTCGCATTCCGCCGGATCATAGGCGATCTTCTTTTGTTTTTTTTTTTTACTTTATTTTTTGTTTGTTGAACTTTCTTTCGTTTCTTTCCCTTTTTATTTTTTACATGCATTTCCGCTGATTTTCTTTTTGCGTTCTGGCAGACAGTCATCGATCTTCTTTTGTTTAGTTCACTTTCTTCTGTTTCTCCATTCGTCGCGCATCGGTTGTTTTCTTTTTTTTTTTCGTTAATTTCCGTCCGTTTCGCCGGATAATTGACGATCTTCTTTTGTTTTAGAATCGCTTCGCTCTTCACGCTTCCGTATTATTCGAATCGCTTTTGTTCTTTTCTGTTTCTTTTCGTTAAATTATTTTCGTGTTTAATTCAAATGTCATTGTAGCTTCATCCATCTTCTCTTGTTCGTTTTGTTTCACTTTCCACCCCTGTTTATTCGTCGTGCTTCGGTTGTTTCTTTTTACTTGTTAATTTTCATCCATTCCGCAGGATAATTGTCGATTTTCTTTTGTTTTCGAATCGTTTTACTCCTCGCGCTTCCGCACTGTTTGATGCGCTTTTGTTTTCTCTTTGTTTTGTCTTTTCGTTAAATTATTTCAGTGTCATTGCATCTTCTTTGTTTCACTCTCCACCACTGTTCATTCCACCATTTCATTTCACTTTTGATACAAGTAAGAGTGAGAGAGAAGTCCGAAGAGGGTAAATAAAAAGAAACGAGTTGAATAAACGAACGCAGCTTCAGGTCAAGTCAACAGCTGTTTTCCCATTATACGATTTGTGCACCCAAACGAGCCCAAAAGCACAAAAGAGCGCAACTTTCCATAAGTTTATACATAAAGGTCACGCGTTTAAAACCCAAGTGTGTTTGAAGCGCAAAATTCAGAGCTAACGGGAAAACACCTAAAGCAACCCTTCCACTCAGTCACCTGAACGCGACCATTCTTAAAAGCATAATGGCGGCATGTGTTTGTAAGTATTTTTTTTCATCATTGCGTTCTGAAATATCTTACAAACTATTAATAACGATTGTAGTTACGATTAAAAAGGTGTTCTGGTTTGCTTCAAGCTTTATTAAACTTAATTTTTGATTTAAAATGTCACCAAAAATCCAAGCGAAGCATCGTGGTGTGGTCACACTGATTGTGACCCGCCGGTGCGACATCTGACGTCTGTTACTGAAACCAACCCGTTCGCAATAAGGTTAGGTTATTCAAATTAATTTATTATTAGTTTTTTTAAATTATTTATTATTATCAACGTGAAACGTTCAGTTTCGGCTAAAACCAACGCGTAAAATGTTTAATAACGCTGGAAATGACGACCGAACGCGAACATAACCTATGCAAGTTCTGCAACTACTTGTTATGGGGCAGCTGGTGTGAAGATAATTAATTAAGATTTTAAATAATGCCTTTGAGAGGAAACCCCGAATGCCTCAAGTGCGGCACGAACGAGTCGTCGATTTGGACGAACGCGGAGAATCTGGGGGCCCTGTGCTTGGACTGTGTAAACGAAGCTAAAGATGAGAACAAGTCGGATGATGACAACGATGATAACAAGGATGAGACGAAGCCGCGCAAGAGGACGAGGACCACGCGGTCTTACAAGACGAGATTGAACCCGTTCGCCCTGCCCAAGGTGGCCACACCGAAAGGCAGGGGGCGCAGGGTGATTTTCAAGAAGGTGCCGATGAAGGCGCCTACTGCTGTGGCTTCGCCCATGGCCAGCGAGCACTTATTTTATAAGGTATGTGGGTTTTTGTGTTTTCCTGCTTCTTGAGTTTGTGACGTTGAGGACTGTTGCAGGGGAATTACTATCAGGTTGGTGATATTGTGTCCATGGTGGACGTGGATGGTGATACTTATTATGCTCAAATACGTGGATTTCTTACAGATCAGTATTGTGAGAAGAGCGCCGTCGTAACTTGGCTATTACCGACGCAGGAGAGTCCGCCGCCAAACGAAGGTTTCAATCCTGCCACGTATATTTTAGGTAATTTTGTTTTTTTATTTTTTGTTGGCTCATACCCTAATTTGTTAAAAATAATCTTCACAACAGCAAGATGAAGTTTTTAAGTGTGTTGGAAGGGGAAGGCTTTTGTACTTAGGGTTTTTTTTTTAACAATTTTTGAATGAAATGATTTCCTTTTAGGGCCGGAAGAGGAAGTGCCCAGGAAATTGGAGTGCATGGAGTTTATAATGCACGCCCCTTCGGATTATTACAAAGCCAGTAATTCCCCTTACCCGCTCGTCCACACCACCCCTGAGCCCGGCTTCATTTGGACCACCCTAAAACCAATACGTAATTTGGTTTATAACACCAATTAATTTATTTACTGTTTCGTCAAGCCGCTGCATAATACATCTAATGATTGTATATTTCTTTAATTTTATTTATACGAATGCAATTTTGAATTCTAATTTTTATTAAATAAAAAGAGTAAGATGTAAGTGCGAAGGTAAATATTTTGATTTCCCTCGGCCAAAAAACATTTCCTGGGAAGAGGCGAAGGTCAACAAAATTTGATTAAAACGTACGCAGAAAGCATTAATTAACATATTTAATAGTTTCATTGTTACACACACGCACACTTTCATATCAGCAACTTAACTGAGCGAATTGTGGTAAATAACTTACAAACGTTTGCGTTTAGGTGTAATTGTAATTAATAATCCGACTTAAATGATGTCACTTGCGCTGTTGAGATGCAAATTAATTTGCGCGCGGAAAATTCTCGCCCAAACCGGTTATTTTTACATACAAATTAATCAATGGACGGATGGTTACATCACGTCAGCTCTCGCTGAACTTAATCGCTCGGCCTTTCTCATTTATCCTGGAAATTAATCCTGTCGGAGCAATTAACAAGAGCTCGGGCGAGGACGCAGGAATTATTAGTGACGGAATTTCTTTCCGTTTGGCGTGGACAACATGTTTACCAACTCGTGTTGTATACGGCCCAGGAGTTCCACATTTTATTTATTTTCCACGAAGCTACTTGTTTACGCTTTCTATTTCGCATGGTATGACTCTTGTTTACGGGTTTGTTTTCTTGTAAATGTTGTGTCGATCGCTTTGGATGTCAATTGAATCCGCGGAAAGCGGCCAAAAAAAAAAATCAAAAAGAATTTTACTTACTTAGAGAATCAGGATCGTATTAAGAGGCCTCATAAAATAGAACTACAATAATCTAATTTGAAAAAAAAAGAAAGTCGAAGGATGTTATTAGTTGAGAAGAAAAAGAAGAGAAAAAATAGGGTTCGATGAGTATCTGCACATATTTAATAAAAATTTTAAAAAAATGTTAAAGCACACACTGTACATTCAAATGTAGATACGGGTAATTGCCTGAAACTGTGATCATAGAAATTCAATAAGAACAAACAGCATAGATAATTGAAGATGTGAGAGTGCAAAAGGGATAGCAACAGGTTCTAAGTAGGGGAAAGCCACGCCCCTTCACAAGAGGTTAGAGTGTGCCAGGGTTGCCAGATTGGACGAAATTCCGCCACTTGAGCTACGCTTCACTTCAGACAAATTTGGCGCTTAAATATTTTATCTTTTTCATTCATTTCATATTTTGTTTTGTTTCTCTTCTGTTTTTCTTTTTGTTTTAAGGAATTGATGTTTCACATTTTATTCACGGTTCACTTGTTTTGTTTTGTCCTTTTGTTTCCTGCCGGTGTCTTGACTTGCAAAAGTTTTCGTTCGGCCGCCGTTTTTTATTTTTTTTTGTTTATCCATTCCTCTGTCGTTTTTGTTTTTCTGTTTTTCGCATTCTTCTCCTTTTAATATACAAATTCTTTTGTTTTCTACGAGTTTTGCCAAAACTTTCGCCGGTTTTCTCTTTTTTTGTTCATCTTAACGTCGCGGTACCTGCTTCTCTTCTTCTACTTTCTCTTTTGTTTACTTTTATCGAATTGATTTTTCAACTTTCGTTGACCGACGCTTTTTGAAATTGCCTTTTGTTTTCTACTAGTATTTTTTTCAATGTTTCGTTTTGAGATGCATTTGTTTTTTGTTCATCTTAGTCGTTAATTTTCTTTTTCTTTTTCTGTTCTTTATGCTTTCGTACTACGGATTTCTGTTTTATTGGCGCTTCTTCATTTGTTTTGTGATGCTCCATACTTCGTCGTTCGTTTCTTTCTTTGCTCTTTTATCGCGTCGTATTGTTTTTGTTGTCCGACGCTTTTTTACAGTTGTCTTTTGTTTTCTACTAGCTTTTTTTTTTAATTCTTCTTCTGGAGATTCATCTGTTTTTTCTTCATCAATTTTCTTGCGTTCCTTTCTGCTCTTTATGCTTTCGTACAGCGGATTTCTCTTTTCCTTTTCTTGACTAATTGATTTTCGCATTTTATTGGCGCTCTTCCGTACCTAGTTCATCGCTCTTCATTTGTTTTGCGTCCATCGCAGTCGTGATCTTCTTTTGTTTTTTTTTTCACTGTATTTCGACGTTAGTTTAATTTTTCGCCTTTCTGTTCTTTGTGCTCTCAGCCGATTTCTCTTTTCCTTTTCTTGACGAATTTGATTTTTCGCATTTCATTGGCGCTTTTCCGTACCTGGTTCATCGCTCTTCATTTGTTTTGTGTCCATCGCAGTCGTGATCTTCTTTTGTTTTTTTTTTGCACTGTATTTCGACGTTCGTTTAATTGTTCGCCTTTCTGTTCTTTGTGCTTTCAGCGGATTTCTCTTTTCCTTTTCTTGACGAATCGATTTTTTGCATTTTATTGGCGCTCTTTTTCGTAGTTCATAGTTCTTCATTTGTTTTGCGTCCATCGCAGTCGCGATCCTCTTTTGTTTTTTTTTTTGTATTGTACTTCGACGTTCGTTAAATTTTTCGTCTTTCTGTTCTTTACGCTTTCAGCGGATTTCTCTTTTCCTTTTCTTGACGAATTGATTTTTCGCATTTTATTGGCGCTCTTTTTCGTAGTTCATCGTTCTTCATTTGTTTTGCGTCCATCGTAGTCGTGATCCTCTTTTGTTTTTTTTGCACTGTATTTCGACGTTCGTTTAATTTTTCGCCTTTCTGTTCTTTGTGCTTTCAGCGGATTTCTCTTTTCCTTTTCTTGGCGAATTGATTTTTCGCATTTTATTGGCGCTCTTTTTCGTAGTTCATCGCTCTTCATTTGTTTTGCGTCCATCGCAGTTGTGATCTTCTTTTGTTTTTTTTGCATTGTATTTCGACGTTAGTTTAATTTTTCTTTTTCTGTCCTTTGTGTTTTCAGCGTATTTCTCTTTTCCTTTTCTTTACGAATTGATTATTCGCATTTTATTGGCGCTCTTTTTTCGCAGTTCATCGTTCTTCATTTGTTTTGCGTCCATCGCAGTCGTGATCCTCTTTTGTTTTTTTTTGCACTGTATTTCGACGTCCGTTTAATTTTTTGTTGACATTTTCACGGTTTGCTTTTATTTTCTACGAACTTTTTTTTTCTATCTACCGTTGCTTTTTCATTCAGCCCGTCGATCTTCTTTTGTTTTCTTTTCGGTTTACGCCCTGCGTTTTGTCGCCGTTTCTTTGATTACGCTTTTGTTTCTGATTTGTTTGCAGGTTAATTTGATTTTGTTTTAATTCGTCTTTTGTTCTTTTATGTTTTTAGCAAACAAACAAAAAAGAACTGTTCACCTTGACCTGTCAAATTAATTCGTAATTCGCATGGTTAATTAACGATTCGTTGTTGTTTTTCGATTGATCTAATCCAAAAATTTTATGACTCTTTGTCATTACAGATTTGTTTTTAATTTATTCCGCGACATCAAAAGCTATTTTGCGTGAAACGGAAACCGACAGGTAAGCCTAATCGAGGTTCCGACAATAAATAATTTTTAAATCCATCTCTACCCTCGACCAAAACAATTTTTTATGTCAAAATATTTCAAATAATGTAATACGCTAAGGTGATTGATCCTTTTTTTTTATTACACTTCGGATTTTGACGTAATTGGGCGGGCCACTTTTTGTAACACCTTCGGATGATACTTTTCAAGAAAAATCTGGCAACCCTGGAGTGCACCAAAATCTCCTCCGTCTTCTTTCCATACCCGTCTGTTGCATTGCCTATGTTCTGACTTTCAAACAATTACCTGTATATTTAGAGAATTATAATTCAGTAACAGCACCGAGTTTAAATTTCTTTTTTGTGCTAAATTTAGACACGTGTGGATTATGAAATTCCTCTCCGCGCCGTTTTCCTCGTTTCCAGTGACGTCCGTCCGTTTTACGTCGATTAAAGTATACGTAGTGACCGGATATGAAAGGACGCGCATTTTAAATAAATTCGTCGCCTTAATTATCGGATCACGTGCGCGTTCGCGATCCCACGCTCACATTCGCGTGCGCATTCCTCGCACTTTGTCGTTACTACTATTTTCCGAACAATTGTTCTTAACAGCTTCTCTGCATGTATTCAAAAAAAAAAAAAGAAAAAAACAATTCTCTAACGACAATACAATAGTAAAAAGTTTCGTGGTCCTTTGATTTATGAACTGAGTATACACATGAAAATAAAATAAAAACACGAGTGCGATGATTTATGAAGTGAGTATAGCATACATAAAAATACGAGTATGAAGGAAAACCGAATAAAAATTTTGTTGCAAATCGTTTTTGTTTGCAGTGAATCCCTCTGTATAGCTGTTTCAGCCCTATTTTGGGCTTCTTCAGCAGACTTTTGAGAACCTAATAATTCAAAAATGATACACAAAACACGAGTATAAAGGGAAACCTAATAATTTCGGAATCTAAAACAAATACAAAAAAATTGTTAAAGCAAGCTCGATTGGGTCGCAAATTCGACTAGAAATTACGCACGGAGCTGAAAGTGTTTTTCTTTTTTTTTTGGGGGGGGGGGGGGTCATAAGTGATAACCACAGTTCGGAATCGCATATTCCGTCGTGTCATAAGAGCACGAGTAATTTGTTTATGATTTATTTTTAATTCGTTTTTATTCCTTCTTTGAAATAATAAATTAAGGGGGGCACCGGAGCTTCCAAAGTTAATTTACACGAGTCCTTCGCAGTGCATTGTAACCATAGTCTTTCAATTTTAATTCAGTTTTCATTGGCATGACGTGGATAGAGGGGATTCGCGATCAGCGATTGATACACATCAATGCACGACGCTGAATGGCGTTGAGTGGGAGACATTAACGCGTTCTTGAATCTTATAACAATGTAGGTTAGGTAACATGATGACGTGGAAATATACGATTCCTATCTCCGGTTATAACGACTTTCTACTCTGTAGAATGCGATTTTATGCTATATAACCGTCCCAGTTTACTTGACCTCATCAAATTCGAATGTTATCTCAATTCTCCTCGCGTATCACCCGCGCGTTAGATAACCTGCCGTTAAGAGTTCAAACAAAGAGCTGGCGCTCGTTGGTTTCTCGTGAATTCACGTGGATACAACTGGAAATGAATTGTGCTCGAAACAACATGATTACGACCTATTACGAAAGGATTCTGAACATTAAATATGCGCAAGCAGATTGATTACTTTCTTTTGATTTTCTTAATTTATGTTATTATCCGCTTAGGGTCACTTGTACAAAAAGAGGTTTAAACCGACGTTCAACTGAACCAGGTTTAAAAATGAACAAAATCGCATCAAATTTTATGTGTAAATGCATTAATTGCCGTACGTCCTTAAGATTCTATGCGAATTTGTTTACTTGGTTCAGTTAAACTTAATTTTAAACCGCCTTTATACAACTAGGCCTTAATGATTTCCATTTGGTACATACCACGATGAGGAAATACGATTCTAATGTGAATCAGTTGCAAGGGATTGTACCTACCAAGACCGTCTTCAATGAAAGGCCTCAGTCATCGCGTAGGAATATGAAATCACAGAGTATCAACCAATTTTCCAATTTGGACTGCGACGCTGTTGAACCGCGAAAATCTGTGCGTTTCGCTTATTAATAAGAACGGAAAGATAACTCTTAAAATGGTGAATTTCTGTGTTGAACACCGCAATTCAGATGAATCAATTTTCAAGTCGGTGTATTCCCCCCACCTAATGAATCAGGCCTGTATGAAGTGGGCGTTGTACCAACGGATGCTTGAGGTTGCACTTGCAAACTGTATAGTATGCGGCATTTTATGAAGTCGTACTTTATAAAGCAATTTAAACAAGAAACTGCGACTTCATAAAATGCATGCTACTATACTGTACGTACAGAACATGTGTTTTTCTTTTCACAATCTCCCATTCTGTACGTAATTTAACTCAATACATTGTGTAATTCGTTCGAAACTGTGGTATCGGTTGCCGGACAGGATGTTCTCGTTAGTGCCCGAAATAAAAAAAAACAAATTCTGGTCCTTGCCGGAAACTTATCATTTCGTTCGGCTTGGCTCTCAGCGTGGCGGATAAAACTGAACCGCACTCGATTTCTTTGGAATGCGTCGGACCACGGAAAAGGAATGCGCGAACTTGAACTTCCATTTCAAAATTCCGAAGAGTTTCATTTCCATTCAAATTGGACGTACAACTGGACGTAGAATTGGGCCTCTGAAAAGATCGAAAGCCGTCCTCCACGTTTGTTTTTGGGATGGAAAACTCTGCGAGCTTTCAGATTGTGTCAAATGAATGGGCAACGAGAGTTCTCTGCGATTGCCCCAAAATCATAGTTGGGCCAAAATCGCTCTTGAAAAGATCGAAAGCACGTTTGCTTTGGGGGAGAACCCTGCGACTCTTCAGATTCAAGTCAAGTGAATGGCGAAAAGATTTCTTCCAAAATATCATCTGTGAAAAGATCAAGCGTCGGTCACCTTTCAGAGGAACGACCTTCCAGATCTAAATGACCTGATTGCGAGGGTGTACAGAAGCCATTGGGCCGCTCGATCTTTTTGGAATTCTTTAGAGGGGGAAAACCCTGCGAGCCTTTAGATTGTCAAATGAATGGCAAAAAGATTCCTCTGCGTTTGCCTCCTATCATCTCTGAAACGATCAAACGTCACCTTTCAGAGAAGAGAGCTTTCAGATTTAAACGACCTGATTGTCTGGAGTGGATACAAAAGTCGTTGGGCCGCTCGATCTTTTTGAAATTCTTTAGACACTGAAGAGGAATGCTCAAAATGATCTGCAGTTCAAAATTTCCAAAGAAAAAAATTCATTGGGCTTGCACGCAGACTTGGACCAAAATCGTTCGTGAAAAGATCGAAAGCAGTCATCCACGTTTGTTCTGGGGGGAAACCCTGCGAGCCTTCAGATTGTCAAATGAATGGCAAAAAGATTTCTCCGCGTTTGCCTCCAAAACATCATCTCTGAAAAGATCAAACGTCACCTTTCAGGGGAACGACCTTCCAGATTTAAATGATCTGATCGCAATGTTGTCTGGAAGATGTACAAAAGCCGTTGATCCGCTCGATCTTTTTGGAATTCGTTAGACACTGAAAAGGAATGCTCAAAAATGATATGCAGTTCAAAATTTCCAAAAAAAAAGAAAAATTCATTGGGCTTGCACGCAGACTTGGGCCAAAATCTTTCGTGAAAAGATCGAAAGCAGTCCGTCAAGTTTGTTTTTTTGGGGGGGGGAACCCTGCGAGCTTTTAGATTGTCAAATCAATGGCAAAAAGATTCCTCTGCGTTTGCCTCCAAAATATCATCTCTGAAACGATCAAACGTCACCTTTCAGGGGAACGACCTTCCAGATTTAAATGATCTGATCGCAATGTTGTCTGCGGGGTGTACAAAAGTCGTTGGGCCGCTCCATCTTTTTGGAATTCGTTAGACACTGAAGAGGAATGCTCAAAAATGATCTGCAGTTCAAAATTTCCAAAAAAGAAAAATTCATTGGGCTTGCACGCAGACTTGGGCCAAAATCGTTCGTGAAAAGATCGAAAGCAGTCATCCACGTTTGTTTTTTTTTGGGGGGGGGGGAAACCCTGCGAGCCTTCAGATTGTCAAATGAATGGCAAAATATTTCTCTGCGTTTGCCTCAAAAATATCATCTCTGAAAAGTTCAAACGCCTCCTTTCAGGGGAACGAGCTTTCAGATTTAAACGACCTGATTGCGATTGAATGTTGTACAAAAGTCGTCGGGCCATTCGATTTTTTTTTGGGAATTCATCAGATACAGAACAGGAATGCCTCAAAATTGATTTTCCGTTTAAAATATCCAAAGAAAAGTTCCCTGGGCTCGCACGGCTCGACCCAAAATCGCTCCTGAAAAAGATGGAAAGCGGTCCTTCACGTTTGTTGGCTTTGGGGGGGGGGATCCTGCGAGCTTTCAGGTTTCAGGTTGTCATCATATCAAATAAACGGCAAAAGGAATTCTCTGCGCTTGCCCCCCCAAAATCATCTCTGAAAAGATTAAACGGGGAGGGAAATCGTTCTACGAGCTTTCAGATTTGAATGAATTTTGTCAGGGGGTTGTAAAAAAAAAAATCGGCGGACCTCCCTCCAATCTAAGCTGTATTTACGCTGACGCTTTGCTTAGATCGTCAATAGCCGCTCCTGGACCTGGACCTCCCTCCAATCTAAGCTGTATTTACGCTGACGCTTTGCTTAGATCGTCAATAGCCGCTCCTGGACCTGGACCTCCCTCCAATCTAAGCTGTATTTTCGCTGACGCTTTGCTTAGATCGTCAATTGTCCCGATTTCAGTCGCAAGGACGTTCATTCCCAATCAAATAAAGTTATAGACCCATCTGAAAGTGACGACTTTTTTTCTGTTGTTGTTTTGCTCACTTCGACGGGGTTGATTATTATTATTATTATTTTTGTTAAGGCCCCGAGTGAAGAGCATCCTCCTGAGTCCGGGCCTGTGTATTCGCGAGATTCGGTGGGATTACAATTGAGGGACTTTGCGCGGAATCTGTCAGTTCGCGGACGTCTAGCGTTGGTAACGGGCCAATAACGTGCGTGTATTGTGCGCCAGACGTCGGCCAAAGCTTACTTGGATTATCACGCCGACTACCTGTTGAACGGGTGAGTAATTAAACATCTTCAGGAGCGCCCGCTGTAACAAATGAGTCCGTCCGTCCTGTCACGAAGGACTCATCGCCAGATCGCATTCTTACAGAATCGTTTTTGTTCATTTTTCAACTAATTTTTGAACAATTTTCATTTCGTGAAATTTCGAAAAATGTTGAAGATTACTTAAGAAAAGCATTTTTGATTCTTAAGGATCATATTTTTGCTTATTTTAAAACGTATCAGCTTTAAACTTAAGTTTGATTTCATTTTGAATCCCGCTTAATTTCCTGCAAACGCAAATCCTTTAATTTGGGCCAGCGTTTCCACCATTGTCGAAATCTGTTCTTCTTTTGTTATGCATTTTTTTTTTGAAAAAAAAGGAACCGTAAATCATACAGGGTGTACCTGATTTCCTTGGCCAAACTTTACGAGTGTTGCATGGAACAAAACTGCAAGGAAAGTTCCTGTAAACACGTGGCCAAAAATGTTCTCTTTAAAAAGATACGCGCGATTTTCAAAATTGATGCAAACAAATAACAAAGAGTTTTGGCCAAACTGATTTTCAACCACCCACAAGTAAGTAAGTATTATTTTGTACAGCAGTGTATCTAGGTAAGATCATTTTCGAAAAAGGAAAATCCTGTAGTTTAATCTCTTTGGTAAAAAGTAGCTATTTATGCAGAACTCTCCATCCGTGCTTTGCGAAGCAACCATTTCTAAGGATGATTGCCTCGTAATTCGCAATTTTAAAAAATTCGGCCGTAACTATCTAAGAAAGTATTTTTGGACACTCGTTTATAGGAACTTTTATGACACTTTTGTTCCGTACATTACGTTGGTAAAGCTTGGCCAAACAATTCAGATGCACCCTGTATATCAGTGTTTTCTAAACGCATTGAAAAGTGGCAAGCGATGCATTAATCTGTTTCACTTTGTTATTCTTTCTCCTTACTGTGTATCATTCTCTTTTGGGGTTGATTTATTTTTTTTTTGTATACAGTATGTATTAATATAAAGAGCAAGACGCACAAATTAACGAACGTACAAACAAATTTTAAATAAAGGAATGTATGAAGGAATACTATCTAAATAAGAATTTGACTTTTCGAACAACCGACCCGCTCCGCCTTCACCCTATCGCCGCGTTTATTTATTTATTAATTTAATTTTTGATGTAATGCATTTTTTCTTTTTAATTTTGGACCTTTTTGTATTTGTTTCCTTTCAGTTAACAGCGTTCAAAACAATCATTGGACACCTTTTTGATTGATGTGGTCGCTTGAACTGTCGCGAAATTTCGGATAAAACCGCGCTCGATTTATAGAGGTTGCACTGTACGCAAGGTATTTTGCATTTTCGATTAAATTTTTATCCGTTTACTCCAGATACATTTTTTTAAAGGCCATCGAAACGAGTGAAAATGTTAAAGCGACACGTGGTAACTCTTGCATCCAGATAAGATGACCTTTCATAAATGCAATTACGTGCGACCCTGATTTGATTTATTACGACGACTATTAATGAATCACTTAACATTGAAAATAACCTAAATTAAATTCGCTTGTTATTAATTATTAATTCATGTATGCAAGTGCTTTCTTCCTCCTAACGACACGTTTTGATTTGTTTTTTTTTTGTGTTTGCAAACATGCATTCATTATCTTGCAATTACCGTGCACGAAATGTTAAAATCAGAAACAGTTAGGTAGCTTTGCTTAGGCTTCCCAATCTCTATGGCCTCTGTGCTATGTGAATGCAGGTAGGTATGTACAGTCGCGATCAAGCTAATCGAGATCAGTATCAACAAGTTCGCAGTTAGCTTGCAGCGGTTTCGATTAGGATGATTGCGACTGTATGTGCCACGACGCTTAACTTAAATGATACTCCTGCATGCGAACCGCACCCTTAAGAACATTCAGCGTAAGGGCTATGAAACTGTCAAATGGTATCATTTATGGTATGCATCGTTATACATATAGGGTGTTCTGTCACAAAGAGACTTTGAACGTACCTAACAAACTGGCAGCGGTTTCGATTAGGATGATTGCGACTGTATATACTACGACGCTCAATTTAAATGATACTCCTGCATGCGAACCGCACCCTTAAGAACATTCAGCGTAAGGGTTGTGAAACTGTCAAATGGTATCATTTATGGTAAGCATCGTTATACATATACGGTGTTCTGTCACAAAGAGACTTTGAACGTACCTAAGAAACTGGCAGCGGTTTCGATTAAGATGATTGCGACTGTATATACCACGACGCTCAACTTAAATGATACTCCTGCATGCGAACCGCACCCTTAAGAACATTCAGCGTAAGGGCTGTGAAACTGTCAAATGGTATCATTTATGGTAAGCATCGTTATACATATAGGGTGTTCTGTCACAAAGAGACTTTGAACATACCTAACAAACTTTTGAGGGTTGAGGTACAGTTGAGATATAAATATAATACTTCTGAGTACAAACAGTAATTTGCACATAATTTGTGCATAAATAAAATTCGCACTCTTCTGTTTGTGAATTTACGGTGCATTGAATTACGTAACCGCTTTAATTACAGTCTTTTGTTAAAGCGTACTTTGTTTTGTTTAAACAACGACTTACACACATTCAGCCATCTAATTACGTGCCTATTAATAATTTAAATGTACGTCGAAAATTAATGCGCCAGGCAGCTTTGACATTTTCATCTCGTTTTCTTATTTGCACATTAAAATTAAAAATTGCGACTGCATAATTAATTTTTAACAATTGTTAATTATTATTTACTGATTCTGAGCGTCGTAATAAGAAGAGCTAATTAAAAAAAAATCTGTTGTGTTTAGTACTTAATGTGTATGTATATCGAGTAACGAAATATTTTGCTTTCGTTTTTATACAGTCGCGATCATCCTAATCGAGACCGCGGTTAGCTAACTGTGCCCTTATTGACGTTAGTTTAAGGGTTACAGAAGACTCAATTGGTTTCGATTAGCTTGATCGCGACACATATAATTATATCACTGTATTTAATAAGTTGGATAACAGTTTTACATACAGGGTGATTTGTTTATTTGTGCAACAGTGTGCAATAGTTATATGTAGATACAAATAGGGTGATTTGTCTATTTGTGCAGCAGACTATAATAATTAATTGTATGTAGATACACACAGGGTGATTTGTTTATTTGTGCACCTGTAGATACACACAGGGTGTTTATGCACTTGTTTGTTGGGGGGGGGGGGGGTAGATAAGCGAGATATAATTTCAAATGTTTTATTTAAAAAAAGTAAAGCAGTATTTTTTATTTAAAGTGTTTAGTTTGGAATAACTTTTAAAAATCATTAGTCGCAATTAATTTCTGTAATTATTTATAATTCAATTAAAAGTTGACTTATTCATTGGTGAACAAATAACACAACAAGAGGGCGTCACAGCTGTATAAACAAGAACCACTTATTTTGGTAATACCTGTCCTGCATTCCTTGCCTCAGAAATTTTAAATCGTCACTCCTTAAATTCTAAACATGTAGGCAACACATTCTGCTTGCCTGCTTTCAGTATGTTGGGTTGCCTATACTAAAATCTCAAAATCTAAAATGGGTATTGTACGTAGAATTTCTTGTTTGACAAGAAGAGATTCCTAAACCGATTTTTCTCAAAAAAAAAAAAAAGTGAACTGAACCTTTCTGAGCGTCTCTGGTTATCGAATTATTCGTCGAACCAGGAAATTTCAGAAACCTTGCTTTGCCCTGTCTATACTATAGTATGGATTGCTCATTTTATTTTGAATTTCCGACTTGGAAATCTTTCCTCGTCAGAAATAAAACCAGAGAAAGAAATTTCATCCTGAATTAATTAATCAATTAATTATAAATAAATTAATAAACAACAAGAAAATAATAATCTAAAGATATTACAACGAATTCGATTTTAATTCGTTCCAACTGTTTATTTAGACATTACATCAATTTCTCTGACCTTCAGTTTTGAACTCACATAAAAATTGTCTTGTTTGTGAAAGCTTTCATAATAAAAAAAAAGTACTCCTGCGGTGCTTAAAAGCTTATGCGTTTATGGGGTTCTATAAAAGATACAGAAGCAGAACAAATAGCTTTTTCAGCGGTAACTATTTTTACATGTTGTAAAATGAATTGCTAATTTTAGGTGCAATTTTTATTCACGTATCCGAGTGACCAGATTTTTAAATTTGGATGAGGCGGGATAACCCAATCCAACCCAACCAGCAAAATAACTTTGCATTTAAATCATCGGGAATTTCCATCCATCCAACCTTTTTTTAAGCATCGACTCCTTAAAAGAAAAGAAAGTTTCCATCGAGCGCTCCTTACCTCCCTTATTTTAAACTTAGTTATTACCATAACCACGTTTTTGAATAAAAAAATTAGTAAAATTAATTACCAGGGAAAGGCATTCAGGCCACTTAGTGTTGGACACTTTTTACGTCGAATGTACTACTATTTACTCCTGCCATGGAGTGGAATGTTATTGGTGTCCAATGTCAAGTGGTCCCAATTCTTTTCCCTGTTAATTACATAATAAAAAAAGCTATAATTATTCTGCTTACTATAATAAGTAATGAATTTTATTGTCCAATCCAGGTTGGTTAAAACTCCTACAATTTTGGCTGGTCGTGTTGAAGCGCGTCATTTTGAATTGCTTGAAGCGCCATCTATTATCCCAAAGTGTGAATACCAAAAACAAGGTTTCACGTTTGCGATTTCTTTTTTATTACATCAAAAATATGTGAAATCTGTGCACGTATTTAAGAGTATGTAAGAGAGATTCCATCTGTTGGCCGAAGGTGAAAATTATTTTATTCAAATTTCCCCTAAATGTGTTTCACCTTCGCGCCAACGCAACGTTCTCCTCAAAATCCCTGCCTTCTAACTTTGCAAGGATCAGAATTTCAAGATTCACCTTCAAAAATAAAAATCGAGGCACGACGGGAGTTATAGAAAGCGCCATCTCTTGAACAAAAGCGAAAACAACTTCATTCAAATTATCCGTAACAGTATTTCTTTTTTCCGCTGACGTTCTCTCAGCGACGTGCTCCCTTTTCATCTCGCAGCTACTTTAATTTCGAAATTAAATTGAAAATCTAGAATCGAGTTGTGAAGGGAAGGGATTTTCCGTAGCGCCGTCTCCTGGTCAAAAATGAAAGCTGTTTCTTTTGCAATTTCAAGCGTTAGGTTCTCGCGTTAACGCTGACACTCCCAGCACTCATAACTTCTACTTCCACTTTTGCCAGTATTTTAAGGTAACTGAAACTTAAAACTGAACGCGTAATAGTGAGTTATTCAGAGCGCCATCTCTTCGTTAACTTGCTTGTGTTTAGTAAAAATTAAAGTGGCCTTAATCGAACTTCAAAAACGCGATTTTGTCTTGATAAAACCTGTTTTTTTTTTTTTTGGAAATTATGTTGAATACAGAATTCAAAGCGCGGCGGAAAGAAAGAAATCATACAGAGTGCCATCTCTTGGCTAAAAGGAGAAGAAGAAGCTTTAAATCGATTGATATCTTATCGCTACGTACTCATCGTCTTCGATCGTCGGCTTGAGTATTTTTTTAACAACCAATTTCTTATTCAACGGAAATAGAAAGGTTTCCAAAGAGGGTGGCGCAGCCCCTCCATAATATACACAATACTAAATAGAATAATATAAAATAGATTTTATTTAATAGACTCACAGTCTACTCGGAAGATTCTGTTTCTTTTTTAATTCGGAGAAGTACTTTGAAATTTTGGCGCTAAAAGCGAGCAGTGTCATTGGTGGACCAATGACAAATGTCAAGCTACCAATCACAAAGCTCCTTTTTAGCGCCAAAATTTCAAACTACTCCTCCGAATTAAAAAAAAAAAAAAACAGAGTGTAGTTAATAATTGGTTTATAATCTATTCTGGAACGAATAATCTACAAATGGTACATTCTTTCCGAAAAGCGGGATTTTTTTAAAACTTTGTGAGACCTTTATTCATGGATATATTTGTATGAAGAGTTCCCATTCAGTCTTGTGATTTTTTTTTTTATGAAAACGTCAATCGCTCAATATTTTTTTTTTTTTGAAACATAATCTCCAGCCTTCTATTAGTAAATTCTTTCCCAAAATTTCAAGAAATTAAAGGAAATGGTGTACGTACGTTGAGATATCTTTCGTTTTTCATGTAGGACCAATCACTTTTGCTCGCCCCGTACATAACGTGTTATTTTTATCTTCCACTAAAAAAAAAAATCGAAATTGAAGCATTTTTTAAATAAATTAACCAATTTTTTTTTAGAAGGCGAGAGCATTCAGCGCGAAAATGCATTCGCCAAGAGATATGGGCCCCCCCGATATCACTTCCAACTTCCAAGTCGAAAATAGCCAGGTGCAGGCGGCCAAAATAGGCCGCAATGTCGCGATCTCCAAATTCCTAAAAATAAATTAAAGTTGCAGAACACGGGCAACACAGGCAGAGTGTGTGTGTGAGAGAGAGAGAGCATTTCGAAAATAAAATTTTAATTTCTGCCTAGCCGCCGAAATTAAACAAATCCTCCTTCCTGAGCGAGCGAGAGCACACCACAACCACAGCCGTACTGGACGAAATTTATGCAGGGCACGTAGTGACGCGCTCGATGCTTCCGCAGTGGCCCATTTTTACAACTAATTATATTGCCGGCGTGCATATATTACGCTACTTATCTGCTCGGCTTGTTCTTGCTGCTTCTCTAAGTTCAATTAAGTAATTGCTGGTCGGGAGAGCAATGTGACTACCTACATAATATAAACATAATACTTAATATAAAAAAAAATCCCACAAGGATTTACATGAGGCCAGACCTGATTTTTCGTATCGCATGCAATACATTGTTGTTGTTTTTCTTGTGGTTGGCCCCCATTCTTGTACCTACTTATACTTGCTTTACATACAACATACAGCCTTCTGCGAAGGATTTTAACTTGTCCTCGTTTCGAGTACAGTATTACGCAATTGTGATTTAAGTGAGCCTCTTTATAACTGGTCATTACCAGTGATCATCATACTGTATATAAATAAATTAATAACGAGAAACGAATCTTGCAAGTGAAGGCAGAACGAGAAATAATTACGGCTGAATTTTAGCAAAATGTACAGGCGTGCACGCTTTTAATGCTACAGCCTGGCATTTCAGACGAGCTTTGAGGCACAAGATCTTGTGTGTGCAGTAAAAATAAATTTACGAAAGCCACGAAGCTACAAAAAAAAAAAAAAAAACAAATATTTTTGAGATTCGTAATGAACCTTTCTTGTTGGTTTAAGAAAACAGCCTTGTTCTTAGAGCAGGCTATTAACTTTTTCAAAATCTTCAGAGAACGAAAGGGGGGCGATGCAATAGAAGCCCCCTTAAATTTTTCCTTGTCTCTGCGCTAATGAAGATGACCGTCCAGCCCAAACTTGTTCTTCGATGTGATGGCAGTCGCTTTTGAACTTTCGGTCGTTCAAAATGTTCATTTATGTATTGCACGGTCGGAAAGTTTTCCCGGAACACCTTTTTCAAAGGCACAAATCGAATTTGCGCGTTTTATTTGATGTACGCCGTGCATGGGGGGGAAATGATTACGGGTTAGTAGGGGGAACGTAAATTGAAGGATCCGGCGAGCGGATCGCGGAAAGCGTAACCCAAAACGGGAACTAACGTCGTAGCCTTTGTTTTGCTCGTCTTGCCAAGGAAAATAATAAGCGAGAGAGAGACAGAGAGAGAGAGACAGAGGACGGCAGTAAAACGAAATGTAAAAACCACAGAAAATTCAAAAAGAAAAAAAAAAATCTAACGTCGCTCGTCAATTTTACTTTAAACGTAGGATCGGCAGGTGGTTATAAAAAAAAAGTTGAAAGCCAAGCTGGGCCCCAAATTAAATTTAGTAAAATAAATATTCCGGACTTTTTTTTTACTTAACACCAAGGCAGATGAAAAGATGGTTAGAATTGGAGAAAGCAATAGCGAAAATTAATTCTTCTTCTTCTTTTGAATCCTTTACCGGAAAACATATTTGGGGATTGTTGTCTTTGGCTTTCGTCGACGACGAAAGTTATTGGTTACCCTTGAACACGTGATCAATGAAAACCAATAGCAGCAATCAATCATCAAATACCCAATCTTCCAAGCAGGAAAAGCAGCTTTAAGTGTCAGGCAAATGCCTTCCCATTGAGGCTTTCCAAGCTGTCACTCCTCTTCCGACCTCTTCTCTAATTCCATCATCAAGAAGCTCTTCTTGGCCTTCCCTTGCACTCGCCTTTCATCTCCCTTTTTTTTATGAGTCTGTGTTCTGGGCTAATTTGGAGAAACAATTTTAATTATGCTTCTTCGTTTCAATCTTTTGCCCTTATATCATTAGGCGTCAGGCAAATCGAGTTGAGTCTGTCTTCCCATCGTGCCTCCTCTTCTCTATTTTCCTTTATTCTCGTTTAGTTGTTCGATTTCCTCTCATGCCATCCCTCCTTTCCCGACGTCTTCTCTAATTCCATCAAACTTGGCCTTCCCTTGCACTCGTGTTTCATCCTCTTTTCCATGGTGGTTTAAACAAACCATCTTACCCCTAATTTGGGGAACAAATTCAAGTCTGCTTCTCCTTTTCAGTCCTTTGCCCTTATACTATAAGGTATTAGGCAAAAGGAGTCGAGTCTTCTCTATTTTCTTCTCCATCCTTGTTTAATTGTTCGATTTGTTCCACTTGCCATCCCTCCTTTTCCGGCGTCTCCTCTAACACCCTCAAACCAAACCTCGGCCTTTCCTTGCACTCGTGTTGCATCCTCTTTTTTATGAGTCTGTTTAAGTGTTGTTTAAACCCGTCTTACTCTCTCATTTGGAGAAAGAGATTCAATTATGCTTGTCCTTTTCAGTCCTTTGCCCTTATACTATAAGGTATTAGGCAAAAGGAGTCGAGTCTTCTGTGTTTTCATATTCTCTATTCTTGTTTGGCTTCTCGATTTCTTCCTGTACCATCCCTCCTTATTCGCTTCTAGTCTTCTCTAATTCTATGATTCCAAGCTCTTCTTGGACTAACCTTGCACCCGTGTTTCATCTCATCTTTTTCTATGAGTCTGTTCTCTGGTTATTTGAAACATCTCAGCCTCTAATTTGGAGAAACTCTCCTTTTGCCGGCGTCTTTTCTTTCTAATTTCATAAATCCATAAAGCTTTTCGTCTCCCTTTTTTTTTTGTGAGTCTGATTTCCAGACCATCTTAAAAGAAAATAAATAATACCTACCATATAGCCCCTAATTTGGAGAATCAAATAATGGAACTTATTTTCAGTACTTCCTCTTCTCCTTCTTTTTCTTCTTCTTTTTAATGCTTTGGCCTTCCACCGTTAGACGGCAGGCAAATGGAGATGAGTCTGACTTTCCTCTTTCCGTTTTCTTCCATCCTGGTTTAGTTGTTTGATTTCTTTCCTTGCCACCCCTTTTTTCCGGCTTCTTTTCTAATTCCATCAATGCTGTAGGCTTTTTTTGGGATTTCCCTGAACTTGTTTGTTTTCTGGCATGCGACCCTACATGTCCAAATCATCCTAACTGCCCCCTTCCATTACTCTTTCTTTTGTGGACCTAATCTACAGATTTTGCCTGATCGTTACACCCTTTGCCCCATCCTTTTGATGTTTTATTTTCTATTTTCTTTTATTGCATTTTTACGGTTGATTTTCTCTACTCATACAATGAAACCTAGTAGGCGCAGATTATTCCTAAAGTTCCGAAAGTTTCCTTTTTTCTTCTTTCTTGGCTGATGATGTGAAAACTTATTCCGAATTCCCGAAGAATAGGAATATATACTTCTGGGCGTCCAAAGATTACTGTTGAATGAATTATTCTTTTGACTACATCCGTTTTTATCTATTTTTATCTATCCTTCTTGGATTTATTTTTCCTTCATTCTGATTATCGATATTTTCAGCTCCTCGTTCGTTCTTTCTGTTTCCTCTCTGGCCACTGATCGGTGTTCTTATTTGACCTGAAAATTCTCATTGTCTCTTCTGCTTTATCTCAGTTAATCTAAATCACACGATTTATTTCTGCCATTTCTTGATTTAGGGCTTTTGGGTTATGCGGTAGGTTTCTTTCAGAAGCCACATATTCTTCAAACATTCAATGAAAATTTGTCCATTTCATCGGTCATTACTTAGATGGACAAATGTTTTTGACGGTAACGAAAGTTCCGAATCAGAAACTGCTGCTGGAGCAAACCTGGGGATGGGGAGAATAAATAATGAAGAATGAAAAAAATTTGCAACAAATATCGAAATAGAAGTCAAACAGGCATGTGTATTAACCTCGTTTATAGCAGACGAAGCCATAAAAGAAGAAGCAGGAAGAAGATAGAAGCTTCCTAGGTGCATGAAGCTTCCACCTTCTTCTTATATGGCTTCGTCTCTTCCTTGCCCAAGGTCAATGAAAGAGATGGAATGTTTCTATTCCCTTTCATAAACTTGTCCGGCTTTTGTCTTATCGTGTACCTACGTGCTCCTTCCATCTTCGTCTTGTGTTTTCCAGTGATGTTTCCATTTTGTTCCACCCCCTTTTCTCCTATATTCCTCCCAACATTTTTCCTTTCCTGGCGCACAGTATGGGGTAATCATGGGCAGTTCATGAATATTTGTATTTTTTTTTTTATATATTTTAGTACCGTACTGAGTGTTTCACGTTTCGCGCCATCAATAATCTTGGCCATTAGTGATTTTTTTCTCTTCGCTTTGCAGATTTCAGTCGTCAAAATGCCCGCCAAGAAACAGTCGTGCCTCCGGACGAACTTCGTCACGCTCGTCACCGTCTTCAGCGTCATCCTCGGCGCGGCCCTCGGCATCATCCTCAGGTCGACGTCGACCGAAACCTGGTCGAAGAGACACATCATGTACTTGCAGTTCCCCGGCAGCCTCTTCCTCCGCATGCTGAAGGGCCTCATCATCCCCCTGCTGATTTCCTCGGTGGTCTCCGCCGTCGGCACGCTCGACCTCAGCATGTCCAAGAAGATCGCGATGAGGTCGATCATTTTCTACGCGACGACCACCGTCTGCGCCGTGATTTTGGGCATCATACTCGTGATCACCATACGACCTGGCGTTGGGTTATCCCAGAGGTACAACGATACGGTCACCAGCAAAGAACCCAAGAGGAATGTTACGACGCAAGACACTCTGCTAGATCTAGTCAGGTAAGAATTTTTTCACCTCCTGATAAATTTATCCCCCACGTAATATCCTGGGTAATCCAGGTTTCCAGAAATCTTATTCAGGAAGTGAAGAATACTTGATGACTTTCAATTTGAACTTTGTTGGCTAATGGTGGCTATTTTTTGCCCTAAATTTGACGAGCAAACCTAGACGCAATTGCCCTCTTCAGAATCCTTAACAATTGGCGAAGATGCGGATGCACGGTTGTTAAAAGATAACCAACCGAAGCAAATTGGTTTCGGTTTCGTACACTGAAACCCACGCACCTCTTCGTAAATTGGTCGTCCAAACGCTCGAGATGCTCTATTTAGATGATTTTTTTTTCTTTTTCGAGTGTTTCGGCTTTTGCCTCGTGAAAAATTTGACTGATCCACGAGGGGGGCGTAAAATATTTTTAGTTTCACGCTATTGTTTACGACGTGCCTGTCCGAGGAGGTGGGTTTGGGTTCTGTTTGTGCCAAGAATTTTTCGCGGCGCTGTAGTATTGTTTCGCGAAGGTCTTTACGACCTAATTATCGTTTCTCACATTCACGGTGGTTTATTTTTATCTGATTAATAGGGCGCGACGGTTATTAATAAATTTTAGGCAAGTTTCTATCTCCAGGCCAAATATTTCTTGTTCCAAGTATTTCGAATTGAAGAACCAAAAAGTAGGACGGTGGAAAACGCCCTTAAATTAAAAATTCATAAAATAAGCGAAAGTTTCCTCTTCTTTTTCGTCGATTGAATAAACCATCACCATCACCATCTTTAATAATTCTTTTCTTCCTTCATTCATTCATTTATTCTTCTAATTTCTATTTCTATTGTGATCCTGAGCTGAGCGATTTAACTTTGATACCCTTTTGGTCACGCTGGAATACAAAACTTGGTTTCGTACCTGGTATGTACTCTTGCCCCGTTAGCATTTCAATTTCGATGTGGTTTTAACCAGTTCGGTTCGGTTGTGACCGTGAATACAGTTTTCAAACCAGGGCCCAGCCTCTGTGCAATAAATAATATAAAGCGAAACAAAAAAAGTTGCTTAGCCATGACCGGAATTTAAATTCCACGCCCGCTCCCGTCATGATCATGATGGTTGATGGTGAGGTTGAGTGTCTTGCACATTTTCAATTGAGATGCATCATTCGTTGCGCCGGGTACATCAACCGAATAAATCCGGAATTCCTCATGTTTTATTTAGGGCCCGTCGCCCTCCCATGGGCATGTTGGCCGGCCTTGAAATGCCATTTATTTCTTATGTAATTATTCATTTATACTTTGCAACTTCCAGCATTAATTTTAGAATAAGTTTTGATTTCATTCTTGTTTTGTTTGGTGTTGCTTGGTTTAAGCAATTTCGACATTCTATGAATTTACCGCCGATAATAAAATCGACTTTAACTCCTCACATACTTTTAGTTGAACCAGTCATTTTATTTTCGGACGTTTTACGTCTCCATTAAAAATTGCTTTTACATGATTAAATTGATTGAATAAAAATCAAAATCGTCTGTTGGTTACGTTGGCAAGAGGATTTTTTTGCTTTCAAATTGCATGATAAATAAATAAATAAACGTTTGCAAATTTAAAAATAATTGCTAACCGCCGCCACTCTTAAATAATGTAAATACTCTGCAAATTATCGAAAAACGTTGTGTACTCTTGTCGTTTTGCATGTGTGAAGGTTGCTTGCATTAAAAACGAATGAATATTTTATAAGAAGTTCGCCGATAATGTTTTTTTAATATTGCAAAACGAAAATTGGAAGCGGCGCATTAATATTCTGCTTGAATCCGATGTGCCGCATGGCAATAATAATGAGCCAACGTAAAACGTACGCGCGCATGGTAGTAGGTCGATTGAGTTTACTTTGAACATGAACACTCGAGGATTTATTACGTACACTAAGGGCCATCAGTCATGTGACACAATCTTCAGAAATTTACTTTTTTAATTGAGGATTTGTTATGTACATTAATGGCCATGAGTCATGCGACACAATCTTCAAAAGTTTACTTTGAAGGCGAACCTTTTTTTTTTAATATACTGAGGCTTTATTATGTATACTAAGAGCCATCAGTCTGTACACGAAGAGCCATCAGTCATGCAATACAATCTTCGGAAATTTACTTTAAAGATGAGCCTTTTTTAATTGAGGATTTATTGTGTACATTAATGGCCATGAGTCATGCGACACAATCTTCAAATGTTTACTTTGAAGGCGACCCTTTTTGTTAAATAAATTGCGGCTTTATTATGTATACTAAGAGCCATCAGTCTGTACACTAAGAGCCATCAGTCTGTACACTAAGAGCCATCAGTCATGCAATACAGCCTTCGGAAGTTTACTTTGAAGATGAATCTTTTTTAATTGAGGATTTATTATGTACATTAACGACCATGAGTCATGCGACACAATCTTCAAGCGTTTACTTTGAAGGTGAACCTTTTTTTAATAAATTGAGGCTTTATTTTGTATACTGAGAGCCATCAGTCTGTACACTAAGAGCCATCAGTCATGCAATACAATCTTCGAAAGTATACTTTGAAGGTGAACCTTTTTTTAACTGAGGATTTGTTATGTACATTAACGGCCATGAGTCATGCGACACAATCTTCAAACGTTTACTTTGAAGGTGAACCTTTTTTTTTAAATAAATTGAGGCTTTATTATGTACACTAAGAGCCATCAGTCTGTATACTAAGAGCCATCAGTCTGTACACTAAGAGCCATCAGTCATGCAACACAATCTCCAGAAGTCTGCTTTGAAGGTGAACCTTTTATAATTGAGGATTCATTATGTACATTAACGGCCATGAGTCATGCGACACAATCTTCAAACGTTTACTTTGAAGGCGAACCTTTTTTTAAAATAAATTGAGGATTTATTATGTACACTAAGAGCCATCAGTCTGTATACTAAGAGCCATCAGTCTGTACACTAAGAGCCATCAGTCATGCAATACAATCTTCAGAAGTTTACTTTAAAGATGAGCCTTTTTTAATTGAGGATTTATTATGTACATTAACGGCCATGAGTCATGCGACACAATCTTCAAAGTTTACTTTGAAGGTGAACCTTTTTTTTAATATACTGAGGCTTTATTATGTATACTAAGAGCCATCAGTCTGTACACTAAGAGCCATCAGTCATGCAATACAATCTTCGAAAGTATACTTTGAAGGTGAACCTTTTTTTAACTGAGGATTTGTTATGTACATTAACGGCCATGAGTCATGCGAGACAATCTTCAAACGTTTACTTTGAAGGTGAACCTTTTTTTTTTTAATAAATTGAGGCTTTATTATGTATACTAAGAGCCATCAGTCTGTACACTAAGAGGCATCAGTCATGCAATACAATCTTCAGAAGTTTACTTTAAAGATGATTTTAATTGAGGATTTATTATGTACACTAACATCCATCGGTCATGCAACACAATGTTCAGAAGCAAAGCGCCTTTTGAGATTTTGAGATATACGGTAAACCGTGTTGCGCTAATTTCGGATTGCCCCGGCCAGACGAGAAACGAAAACAAATCTCAAGGTCATTTAAAAATCACACCAAGGTTTTAAGAAAAAAAAAACGAAAAAAAAAATAGCTGAAATTTCGCTTCGATTTCACAGAAGTGAAGCCACAACGTGAATGAAGGTCGAAGGTCGAAGGTCGTCGTCCCCACCGAGTTTCAAACTCGTGGAATGCGACTGGCCAAATAATTTCAAATTTCATATTCAAGCCGTAAAAATAAAAATGAGGGGAAAACTTATTTTCTAGAAAATCAAAATAAAATGATAATAATGATCCTTTTCTTGCCTTTATGGACAGATTTTATAATCGAATGAGACTTTAAAAATAAAAGTCACATTCTGATGTGCAAATAACTACGATTCCGCATCTTTTTGGACATATGACTGTGACTTTAATTTCAAAGTCTCATTTGGTCCGATTATTTATCAAATCGGGCTTGAATCTTTGAATCTTTGGAGGTTGCATTAGCTTTCGCTTGGTTTTGTCGTTACTTCGAATTGTACAAAGTGAAAAAAAAAAATTTCGGAATTTTTCTTATCGCTGATTGGCTTATCTGGAAGTTCTGAAGATACCTACCAGACAAGTTGTCATCTTCCAAAGAGCCGATGATAGCTTCTGAAGATACGGAGGTCAATCCGTGACGTTTCATTCTATTTCTAAATTATTTATTTAAAATTTTATCATTTTCTAATATGTCGAAAGTCGTCTGTTCTTGAACCATGGCAGCAGCAATAGTGCAATAAACTTATTCGTTAGTTAAGAAAAATAAAGTGAAATAAAATAAAATAAAATTAAATAAAAGATCAAAAACCGTGCAAGTTTTAATGAAATCCAACGGAAATCCAGCTTGGTGTTGCTTTATTTTTCTTCTGTTAAATTATTTACGTTGTCATCATCATTTACAGGGTGTTTCATTCAAATCGGCTTCCTTCATATCTCTCTAGCTACTCGTTTTATAAAAAGAAGTTTCGAATGAAAGTTACCTGGTATCACGTGGAGCGCATTTTAAAGTTAGTTTGGTGTGTACAGGGTGTTCCGTTTGGTCTGGGCGTTACGTCACTTCGTTATTTTAAACGGAATGCACCGTATATTCTTACATTTTCGGATTCCGGACTAAGTTTTAACGTGACTTTGTGTACCACACATGGAGTTTTCGCGTTATTCAACTGTTTTGCAGTACTTCAAACAAATGCAAGTATCTTGTGAACAGATGACGTTAGAGACTTTTGCAAAAGTTTTACCTTGAAACGCTTTCTCAGTCGCACCGCCAAGAAAAAATCCAAGTAACATAAGTTCTTACAAAAAAATTAACAATTTTGAGACTGATTTTTTTTTTAAATTGAATGAAATATGAAATATGCGTTACTTAATTATCTTTAACACCCTGTATGCGATTTCTTTTTCTAAATTATCTCTACAGTATACAAGGACGGTTTGCGTCGCGTCGTAACAAATAATGTCGGCGTGAACGCGTTTTTTAAATTAAAAATCTGCATTTCGTACTCGTTTTGTTTTAAAAACGTAGTAATTTCTGCAAAATCAAACTTTCTATTAGTCAAATTTTTAAATTTCCAAATTGTTTGCGTTATTTGGCCACTCTGTATATGTTGATGACGTATTAGGCATGAAATTCGTTGCCACTTGCAATTTCTCACGCGGTATTTTTAAGTCTTGAATTGACCGCGCGATGTCACCACCTAAGTGTAACCACTTAACCTTTAACTTGCAAGCATGTCAGAACATTTTATTTAATTAAAAAAAAAACCTCTGTTTACTGAATTATTTAACAAAAATAAAAAAAAAACAATTAAATATTTCGGTGGGTGTGTTGTCAGAGCGTTTCCGAGTTAGTATAATTTTTTTCTCTTGCATTTTCCGAGTTGAATATATTATTTTTGTCGCTCTGGAGAGACGGTTGGTACTCCTGTTGTAATATTGATGAGCGGCTGTTGCGCCGTAGCAGGACATAGCTGATTGGAGCAGGAAATTTTGATGTTGATGCTAATGATCTCATGTCACGACGTATCCGTTCTCGTGACGGCATCGCCGTGTGTATGGCAGAACTGAAGCCGCCTCCTCCGTGTTACCGGCTTTAAATAGAAGCACTTGGACTGGGATCCTAATCATAATTCATTTAAGCGGAACTTGCAAAAAATAACTTCACAAAAAAAAAAATTACAGTTCACTATAACTTTTCAATAAAACAAAGAAAAAACCTAATATGTATAGGGCGTTCATAAATGATTGAAAGGCATTTGAACTTCCCGCTCACCAGCGCTTATTTTCGGACAGTTGGTAATAAACGCTGGATTTTGCAATTTAATTTAAAAATTCGTGGACCTTTAAGGTAACAAAACATTCTTTTTTACTTTTCTCCCCAGGAATTTCCTACACCTGATCTTTTTACAATTTCGTACATTCATTGAAAATACGGGAATCACAGGCGTTTAAACTGGGGGCGGGGGACGAACGATGACAGGGGCACCAACGTCGTGATACGAAAGTTACTTGCGCGTTCGCGCGCTAAATTCAAATACCCTTCGGTTATTTATGAACGATCTGTACGTTCTGTGCGTTTTTTTTTTAAAGTAATGAGGATTGTTGCTTGTTACTCAAAACTTTCCATTATGAAAGTATCTTCTACGAATTAAAAATTATTTTTTATTGCTGCACGGCGAGTCGGTTTAAATAAATTATTGTGGGTCGGTCAAAAAAATAAAAATTTGTGGCCTATTACGCATTATTCATATTTTTGTTTCGTTTCAGGAACTTGTTCCCTCCTAATTTGGTCCAAGCTACGATTTATCAGGTGGGTGCACCTTTTGCTAAATACAGTAGATTCCCGATTATCCGATTTAATAAGGACGCTCGAAAAAATCGGATAATAAGAAGTATTTCTAAAGTTATTAACTGTAAATAAAACAAGTATGTTGACCCACATGCTCATCTCATGATTAAAGTCGTCTCTAACGGCTGGTTGCACCAATGTTTTAAGCAAAGCTTAAACTTAAGTTGTGTTTAGAATATGACCTTTCGGACCAGTTCAACAAAATATCAGACATATTCTAATTGATACTTAAATGAAGTTTAAATGTCAATCAGAATGAGCATAAATATCATCATCTAAACTTGACTTAAGCTTAAGTTCTACTTAAAATGTTGGTGCAATCAGGCATAAGTGAAGTTGTGATTGAATTAAACAAGAAACGATATAGCTTTACGCCAATTTCTCGAGCAAGACAGTGACGAACGAACGTTGTCATGAGATATAGTTGTGTCACTCTCTTGCACATTAATTTGACATAAAGCTATATCGTTTCTTGTTTATTTTGAACACAATTCGAGTTAAAGACGACTTTAAAATCATAAGATACGGAAGTAAATTTTAATTACCTATTAAAAATAATGTGATAACAAAAGAATTGTTTGGATCGAATAACGTGCAATTTTTTTTTTTTTATTTCAAAGGAATTCGTAGGGCTGGTTAAAGCGGGAGTTGGATGGGGTTGAATCGGGAGTCTACTGTATTTTAATTTTAAAATTAGTTAAAATTTTCGGTAAACCCTATTGATGCGTTTTAATAAACAGAACGGGTGTGTTGCTGTAGTAAAGCCAACCTTGAACTCATTCATTATTGAAGACGCGCTTAGTAATTGTACAACTCACTTAAGTCGTTGTCCAGAACAGTACTGGGAGATTTCCAGGAGGGGGCGCGGGGCGGATTCACTTATTAAATTTTTATCAATCGCGTTTCTAATCATAAAAACAGCGTCAAACTAATTTGTTGTTTTTGTTTCAGTCGAAAACCGTGCTGATACCGCCGAATGAAGACCTGGAAAATGGTATGCACAATCGAAATCCTGCAAAATCAAATCCTGCACAATCAAGTCCTTAAAATCAAAAATTAATAATAATAATAATAATAATAATAATAATAAAAAATCTGGTCCTCGTCCAATTTTATAATCCGAAATATCAAAATGTACCAAAGTTTTTGGCGTGGCGTTCGGCGCGTGCCTTCGCGAAATTTTCCGTTGACGTGCGTTTTATTTATTTTAATTAAATTTTGGCAGACTGTGCGGTTTGCATAATCCTTCGCCCGCCTAATTCAACCTCCGTTTGTTTGTTCTTTGATATTTCCTTCAATTGATTTCAATTTTTTTTGGTCGGCCTTTATATATCTACCGCTTCTTGGTTTCTGATTTTTCTTTTCTCTGCGGCTTTCGAAGCTTTTGTCTCACCTGGAGATGACGCAGATGATTCTGCTTTGCCCTCCTTCCTTTTTCATTTCTTTATTTACGGCCGTGCAATCCCTCATCCTAATTCTTCAGAGCAAAAAGATGAGTGGCCTTGATAAGTTGACATTGAGGGATAACTTCTTGATTGATCTTGAGATATGATTTCAGCGACCAACTCCGACTTGACCAACAGGGATTTCGAAGAAATCTCTCTTCCGAAATCTTCAAGGCAAGAACCTTTTTGATTGACTTTGAGATATATCTTCAGTAACCATCCCCGACTTGACCCTATTCCTAAATCTTCAAAGCAAAAAGATTGGCCTTGATAAGAAGACATTGAGGTATAACTTCAATAACCACCCCTGACTTGATCATCTGGGATTTTGAGGAAACCTCCCTTCTCAAATCTTCAAAGCAAAACGACTGGCCTTGGTAAATTTTTTGATTGACCTTGAGATATGATTTCAGTAACCAACTCCGACTTGACCACCAGGGATATCAAGGAAATCTCTCTTCCTAAATCTTCAAGGCAAGAACCTTTTTGATTGACTTTGAGATATATCTTCAGTACCCATCCCCGACTTGACCATATTCCTAAATCTTCAAAGGAAAAAGATTGGCTTTGATAAGAAGACATTGAGACATAATTTCAGTAACCACCCCCGACTTGACCATCTGGGATTTCGAGGAAGCCCCTCTTCCCAAATCTTCAAAGCTAAAATACTGGCCTTGATAAATTTTTTGATTGGCCTAATTTCAGCGACCAACTCCGACTTGACCACCAGGGATTTCGAGGAAATCTCTCTTCCTAAACCCTCAAAGCCAAAAGATTGACCTTGATAAGCTTTTTGGTTGATTTTTAAGGCTTCCGCGACCGTCGTCAATGACTGAAGTCGTGGCTTCCGGTTGGAACCTCATCTCTTGGATTCCTTCTACTGCCGACGTTTCGTTCTCCTTTGCAAAATAACTTCTTCTGGGCTGCTGTTGCTGCTACTGATGCTTCTGGTTGGAACCTCATCTCTCGGATTCCTTCTACTGCCGACGTTTCGTTCTCCATTGCAGAAGAACTTCCTCAGGGCTACTGCTGCTGATAGTTTTGCTGCTGCTTCCTGTAAGTCGGTGACTCTGAGGCTGCGATGGAGAACGAAACGTCGGCAGCAGAAGAAATCCGAGAGACGCGGTTCCAACCGGAAGCCAGGGATTCAACCTTTTTTTGGTTGAGATTGAGATATGATTTCAGCAACCACCCCCGACTTGACCACCTGGGACTTCGAGGAGAAATACGACGGCAACACGAACGTGCTCGGCTTGGTCGTGTTCGCTATAGTTTTGGGGGTGGCATTGTCGGCGATCGGCGACAAGGGCAAGCCCATGTTGGATTTCTGCGACTCGATGAGCGAAGCCATGATGGTCATCACTGGATGGGTTATATGGTAAGGGCAAAACATTTTCTTTCTGCCAGAAGAAAGACCAGAAAGTACGAGGCCGTCGAATAATCAGGGGGATAAAGGGCCGCTTCCATAAATAATAAAAAAAAAAAAATTGGAAGAAGACCCAATTGTATGAAGATTCAAGGCCGAGCTTTTAATCTCCTTGTAAATTGCCAACGTATTTTATGAGGAAGATAAGGTTACGGTGAAGAGAGAAGAGACCTACCTGGCCTAAAGTAACCGCTCGAAATTTGCTTTTTTTTTTAAGTGTTTAGGTTTAGTTGTGATTGTACAGTAAGGGTGTTTTTCGTAGGCTTACGCCCGTCGGGGTTCTCTTCCTGGTGGCGGCGAACGTCATGGAAACGGACAGTTTCATAAGTCTCGTCGGTAAACTGGGCATGTATTTCATGACGGTGCTGTTGGGGTTGTTCATACACGGATTCGGCACGCTCTCCGTGATCTACTTCGTCTGCAGGCGAGAACTACCCTTCAGGTTCCTCGCTGGTCTTAGCCAGGTCCTCGCCACCGCCTTCGGAACTGCTTCCAGGTAAATTGCTTGCCAATTTCAATATTTAAGCGTCCAATCCCGTTTCTTGCACCCGTTTTGGTTTGGAGAAATTCAACCAATCTTACTAAGGGTAAGTATTTCCCATTCCTTGTACTTGTTTTGGTTTGGAGAAATTCAACCAATCTTACTAGGGGTCCACCCCATTCCTTGTACTCGTTTTGGTTTGGAGAAATTCAACCAATTTTACTAAGGGTCCACCCTATTCCTTGTACCAGATTTGGGTTGGAGAAATTCGACCAAATCTTGTAGATACAAGAAATAAACCAACCGATTAGTCCATTGGACTGAATTCCTGGTCCAGATCCAGTTTGGGGAAGCCTTATTAAGTACGTTTGTGATGATTTTCAGTTCTGCGACGATGCCCTTCACTATCCAAGCGTTGGATAAGATTGGGCTCAATCCGCAAGTGACGAGGTTCGTCATCCCGGTTGGTGCGACCATTAACATGGACGGTACTGCCCTCTACGAAGCCGTCGCGGCGATCTTCATTGCGCAATTTCGGGAGGTTCCTATTAGTTTCGGCCAGCTGATAGCAATTAGGTAAGTGTCCATTTCTTTCTCTTCTGCAACGCAGTAGAAACTAAAACAACGAAAAAGAAAGAAGATTGTTAAAAGAGAGACAGAGAAATAGGGCAAGGCAGAGAGGCAAGAAGTATTAAAGACGAGCGGGTCCCGTGGTTGGACAGGGTTTTGAAGGTTTTGAAGCGATTTTTTTTTGGATTCGATAGGTTGGAGAGGAAAGGAAATCCAAGAAATCCTTTGATGGTAGGACGCTGGGCAAGAAAGGATTCGTTTTATACCGGCCAGTGTCTTTGGGGGGAATTACGCATTCATTCTGAAAACCTGATCTTCAAAAGAAAGGGCAGGGTTTTGAAGGAAGGAGCCTGGCTTGAATTCCCTCTCGATTTTTTTATTCGACAGGTCGCCGAGAGGAAAACGAATCCAAGTACCTAACCCTTTGATGGTAAGACGCTGGACGAGAAACCATCCGACCACCATCTTGGAAACCTTATCCTCAATCGACTTGTCTGCATTCTGCTCCTGCGAGACCGACGAGACCATTCAAGAGAGACGTGACTTTGACTGATAAGAGGAGTTACAACTTTATTTTGACTTTCTTATCATCGATTATAACAGACGACTATTAATAGACTGCGCCAAAACAAAGTGGCTGCGAGCAACAACACGTCTTGTATTTGGAATAATAAAAAAAAAGAAAACATAATTTGTTTCTGCAAAGGAAATATTTACTGTTACTTAATTCTAAGTGTAACTGAGAGATAAAAACGAAATCGCTTTCAAGAAAGAAAATTTTAAACAAAACAAAAACGCACATCGCAGCTTTTCTTTTTTAATTCCAGTATAACAGCGACCTTTGCGAGCATAGGAGCTGCTGGGATTCCCCAAGCAGGGATAGTTACCATGGTGATGGTGTTGGATACCGTTGGTTTACCGGCGAACGACATTGCTTTGATCATGGCCGTCGATTGGCTTCTGTAAGTTTCCCCCTCCCCCTCCCCTGAGAGCTTAATTTAAAAAAAAAAACAAAAACGATTTGCAACAAATTTTTTCATTCAGGGATCGCTTCCGTACGACGATCAACGTGATGTGCGACGCCCTCGGGGCGTCCATAGTCGACGCCCTCAGCAAGGACGAAATGAGAAGACTCTCCATGGTGGACAGGACCAACGCCGATCCTCACGAGCTAGTCGAAGTCATCAAAGGTGACACCAGAGTGTAAAAAGGACGACTAAATTTTACAATAAACAGAATTAATCGTGAACAATGAGATAACGTAGTGAAAGGGACGACGACGATGATGATGATGATGGTGACGACGACGACGACGTGCAGCTCGAGTCGTCGGTAATTGGCATAAACATAATTAATAATTAATAATACTCATAATGGCTTGCGAAAGTATTTCACTTTAATTTTGGAGGGAGCTAAATAGATTTTTTTTAAAAAGAAAAGCTCAAAAATTCAAGCGTCGAATAATTTAATCTATTATTTATTTTTATAATTGTTTTTACGATTCCATTAAATGGAATAAAAAAAAAGATTATTACCTTTTTTTTTAGTAGGTTTAGATTTGTTAGTAAGGGCATCATCAATAACATAAAACATTAATCACCCCCTCAACCCCCCCACCCCATTTATCATATACGTATGATGCATTGATGGTTATTACCGAAGAGTCTACATTTTATGCCTTCGTATTATCAAAGGGCAACTTTTAATAAAAAAATATTTAAAAGCCTGTTAAGCGTTTCCAAGATTTTATGACTGTTACACTTACGTCTACGTTTAATTAAAAAAAATAATTTAATAAGTCTTAGAGCTCGAAACCCTATTTAAAAACTTTTAAGTATCATTTAATATAATTTATAAGGCCGCTGTAATAGTGTGGGACCAATTAGTTCTCATTCTGCTTCTTCTATTATTTTTTTTTTTTGATTTAATCACGTAACAGAGGTATTTATGATTAAATGTAAATAAATTATTTAGGAAATCAATCAATTTTTAGTAGTAGTTTAGGAAATAATTACTGCCGCCGTTGTGTCGTTACACTTTTAGGATATTATTAATGATAATTAAGGTGCCATAACTCTAATTTATAATACCCGAACATCTCAGTATGCATGCTGCAAGCATTACGTAGAAACTTCTTTGTATTTATAATTACTGTTGTAGTTTAAAAATTTTATATTATTATGTAATAGTAATGACGTGCATAAATAAATTAAAAAAAAAAAAAAATGGGTGTACGAATTCCGACCGTCGTCGTCGCCTGGTCTTCTTTGCCCCCGCCCCGCTCCTCCCCCTTCCCTCGACTAAAATGAAAAATAATCAGAACTTAACAGAGAATATATTAGCTTTATTAAAATTAACGGTATTAAAATAGCTACATGAGAACACAAAAAAATATATAATAATTAAAATTAAGTAAGTACAAAAAACGAAACGGTGCGCGCAAATCTTAGGGTTGCAGGATTAATTTGTGCGTTTCTTTTTTTTTTTTTGAAGAGAGAGGAAAAGGAAACGTGAGATTACATAATTAGGTAGGTACTGTCTATTAAATAATACTTCTTTATACTCTGCTTTTTAATTCGAAATTTTGGCATTTTGGCGCGCGCGCTAAAAACGAGCTTTGTCATCGGAGCTGGGCCGGAATTGACCGATGACGAAGCGAAGCTCGTTTTTGACGTGCGCCAAAATTTCGAATTAAAAAAAAAAACAGAGTACAGTCGAATATTGAGGTATGAACACGATGAGCTGGAAGGAAGCAATTTTTTCGATTACGTTTGAGCTCTTCCCTCTTCCCTCCTAACCGACTTGGACTAAACTCCTCAGTTTTTGGGGCAGTTCTCTGTAAACGCTCTCCGGAACGTTATCTGCAAAAGAGAAGATTTATTTTTATTTTTTTTTTTGGGAGGAGGAGGGCGTTAGCTACCGTTGCATCTGTAAACCAGGTCAGACCAGATGATCATTTCTTGGGAGAAGCAGAAGACCCCCAGTCGCCCTCCTTTCAGGGTGCTGTCGAAGACGTTACCCGAATCGGCCACCATGTTATCCCCCTCGAAGATCTTCAAACGCATCAACCCAATCCGCGGCCTGTGCAAGAGCAACCAACGGTACGACGTCTTCTCTTTCCAACCGGAATTGCGCGGGTCCTGCCAGAGCAAGGTCACCTGATTAGGGGTGCTCTTGGTGTGCCACAAGGAATTTCGCAGGAGCTGCCCCGGCCCTGTATTAGAGTTGATCAGTTTCAGCTGGATGCCCGGCTCTGCGACCGCCCTGAACGGCGTAGGTTGCCAATAGGTTTGAGTATTCTTCTTCCACATTACTGAGTAGAAGCGTTTGCTGCTCTGATAACTGCCAATAACAAGAAGATTTATAGTTAGCTACCCCCCGCCGATCGATCGCTTAAAGCCTTATGACTTTTTCCACTGATTGCTCTGAGAGTGGAAGATAAGAGATGGAGATACTCTGAGAGCGTCAGTCGAAAACGCCATTAGATTAAAGCCAAGTCAAACGCACCTGAAAATAAACCCGACGTAATCGTCGTCGATCAGAGTATCGACGTAGAAGGTTCCTTCGAAGTCGACCCCCCCAATTCGATGGTACCCAACGGCCAAACCCGGGTCGCTATTCATGGTTTGAACTATCTCAGCCCCCTTGTTATAAATGACCCAGTTGGGATCGATTTGGGACTCGCCTTCGGGGTCGAGGATGACCGTCTGGTACGAACTGAAATCGGTCGAGTAAATTTTCGAGTTATTCGGGCAGTTGTCGTTGAGGTCGATGATGCCGTCGCCGTCGGAATCTTCCTCGCAGATATCTCCAACGCCGTTTTCTTCAATCAATCCGTCGATCAATTAATTGAAACGTCTTAGATCGACAAGACCTACCGTTCAAATCCAGTTGATCCGTGTTGGACAAGTACCTGCAGTTATCTTCGTTGTTGACGATTCCGTCGCCGTCCAAATCGTTGTCGCAGACGTCGCCTTTACCGTCGCCGTCGGTGTCGAGTTGGTCGCTGTTTGGAATCCTTCGGCAGTTGTCGATTAAATCGTGAACACCGTCGCTAAAAGTACACGGTTTCTTAATTAACCGATGGACTCCGTGAGGGTGAAATCGCTGCTTACTTGTCGGTATCCCGCGGGGAATCACAGATATCACCAATCAGGTTATTATCGGCGTCGGTTTGGTCGGGGTTGTAGGTCGTGGGGCAGTTGTCGCAGACGTCGCCGAATCCGTCGCCGTCGGAATCTCTTTGGTCTTCGTTGGCCTTCCTCTTGCAGTTATCACGTTCGTTCAATATACCGTCGTTGTCTATGTCGTCGTCGCAGGCGTCGCCCAAACCATCTTTGTCTAAATCAGCCTGATCTAGATTGGGTACCGTCGGGCAATTATCGCAGGCGTCGCCCTGCTGGTCTCCACCCCCGATGTCCGTGTCGAATTGGTCGGGATTGTGCACCAAAGGGCAGTTGTCCTAGAAATTTTCGCTTTCTTTGCGAAAAAGGGGCGCGGAATTTGAGGGGGGGAGGTACTTACAGGACCGTTGGGTATGCCGTCGTTATCGGCGTCGGGGTCGCACGCGTCCCCCAAGCCATCGCCATCCGCGTCTTCTTGCCCGGAATTCGGAACTTCAGGGCAATTATCCTTGAAATGGTTACACGTTACGTGTACAGTCAAGAATTGCTTGGCGTCCGGACGATACCCCCCACACCCGCCGCCGGCTGACGCGTCATTTCTCTTTTTTAGCCAAACTTATTTCTTTCTTTGAAAAAAAAAACCGTAACAATCGTACCGTACGGAAAAGGGGTTGGGTACGGAATTCAGACGGTCAGACGGTGTTTGGGTGTCATCCGGAAACCAAACGGTGAGGAAATACCTGCTTGCATTTGGGTTGACGACATGGTAAGTCGTGGTCCGGCCACGAATCCAGGTCCTTGTCCACGCCGCAGACGAAACCATCCCCCGCCCACCCCACCTTACACCTGCAGTTGTACCTGTTGTATCCCGCGTGCACGCAGTCGGCGCGTTTGTCGCAGATCGTGCCGTCGGGGCAATAGCCGCTGTCCTTGGGAATGCACTCGTATGAACCCTGGGAATTGAAATGATTAAAACCAATCTAAAGTCCTGATCTGCGGTTGAAGGGGGCCACCGGGCACTTCCAACCTAACCTGCAAGTTCCTGCACGCGTTGTGCGAGGGACACCTTGCGGTTCCGTCCGCGCATTCGTCCACGTCGACGCACCTCTGGCGGGTCTTGGCGTCGTCAACTCCGTAGCGTCTGCCGCTGACGGTGCTCTTGTATCCCGAGGGACAAGGGCCGCATTCGTAGCCCGGGTTGTAGTTGTAGCATTCCACGATGGGGTCGCAAGGTTCCATTAGGTCACACTGGGAGAAAAAAAGAAGAAATAAAACACTTCTTATTCTTGTCTTTACTGTACATAAGCTGCTTTTCCTGCTTTTGAGATTTGGAGAGTCGGGTATTCGGGGATTGTGATTGTCGTCATTGGCTGTCGTCGTTCAGTTAACGAAAGTTATTGGTTATCGCTGATCACGTGGTCAAAGCAAAAAGAAAACCAATAGCAGCAATTCCCAATCTTGTGAGCAGGAAAAACAGTTTTGTAGGTAGAGACTCAGTGTCTACATTGGCTAAGCTACATGGTTTTAAATAAAATGGCGAAGACGAGTCATAGTTGGAATACTTTTTGAATTATTAGGTGCGCTAGGTCAAAGTTACTTTTGATTGGAGTTGTACAGGTTTGTACGTGATGGAGTGTAATGTTACGCAAGAAGCAAAAAGAGGTTGGTACGACCTAGTTTACTTTTGCCTACGCCTATGAATTCATAAATTCGTTTTGCAATAATTAACTAATTAATTATTGTTAATCAAAATGCAAAGCCACTTGAAGGCGGACGGATACTGCAAGGTTCTGCGTTTTTTATTCGAAACTATGTGTTTGTACAATCGTTATAATCAGGGCCAGGATGTTGAGAAGCTCAAGCTTTTAAAAAATGCGTTTATTTCGCCATCCTCCCCAGTCAACCTCTTTGCGTATTCATCAGTCGTTTAAGAAAACTGTTTTAACTTCGCGCTCACGCCTTCTTTTATAATTGTATTCCTTGATCGAGAATATTCGCAAAACAACGTCGAATAAATAAGAGTTTCTGCGGCAATTATAAATACATCGATGGCCTAATCATGTCTTCATTTAATTATTAATTATCAACGTTCTTACTGCAACAGTAATACGTAATTGTTTTTGAAAATGGTGTGTGCCTCAAGTCTGCATGTTAGGGCAATTGTCGTTCTTATTTTACGTAAACGGCGTGTGCCTCAAGTCTATACATTAGGACAATTGTTGTTCTTATTTTATATAAACGATGTACTTATTGAAAAGAAAAAGCTTTAATAAACATGGGGTTTGGGGTTCCCACGCACCGACTTTAAAATGGACATACTTACTTCGTCTATGTCGTGGCAGGAGGTTCCATTTCCGGAATACCCTGCGGGGCAACCTTTGCATTGGTAGTAAGGGGGCGTATCAATAGGCACGCATTGGACACCTACAAAAAGTTGGTACAATCGCGGGCGTTAAATTTTTGTCAATCAAAACGTCAGTTTTTCCAAAATTTCCACTAAATACGTCTTATCGTCTACCAAAAAAAAGGGGGATTGAAAACAGCTTGATTTTCTAGTATTCAAAATTAAGACGTCAATAATAAAATACAAGTCAGCCACCACGATCAATGACGACCTAAATTTATCGCTCGCGGCTGTACATTCGGTTTGCATCGCATTCCCGGCATTCTTTCATTCTGAGTTAGGAAGCGTCGAAGTGTTATCATCACATCACGTCATACGAGAAATGTTCTAAAATGTCATGTACTTAACGACGACGAAACAAGAAAATTTCTTTCGTCTCTATTACTTTTACAACTACTACTACGGGAAACGTGGCGGTTAAGAGAAAAAGAGAAAAAAAAAAACAACAAGCGAGATAGTTTGATAAAATGTTATATTTACAACCAACAGGTATGTACAACATAATTAGCGAGAGTTTATATATTAATAGTTACAAAACTATAATGTACTGCATAAGACTATACGTCCAGACGATTAAATTAACAGCTCGTCTTGCCTGGAATACAGAAAACTGAGAGACAGTTAGGTGAACCGATCATGGTTACACTACGTCCTGTAGTAGTATTGGTCCGTGATAATAATAATAATAATAATACTAATTGTGATTACACATGGCATTTTAGTACATTTTTTTTTCCTCCTTGAACTTGTACACGGTTTAATCAGTGTTAATGACTTTGTTAATTGCGGCGGTTCCTTTTCCAACTTTCAGGGCGATTTTGAATCGGAAAGTGTTTGAGATCTGCGAGTTTGGCCAAAATGTTTGGGGTTCACTCGATATTCCAAAAAAATGCAGTCCTAGAACCGTCATGGCATGCGCGTTGCGAAAAAAGTTGTGCGCATGCTCTCGCCGGTCCTAGGCCGGTTCTGAACATGCGAGAATTTGAATAATGGCGACCACCCTCGAGCACGCTGAGAGTATCACCATCTTCTATTTTTACATGAGGTTACAACAAGATGAAGATACTCTGAGAGCGAATCCGAGCAAAAAGTATTTCCATCCCCTATTTTTAAATGAGATTAAAACAAGATGGAGGGCGCACCCGAGCAATCAATCGAAAACGCTACAAGTCTTTAGACAATTGGAAAAGGAATTAAATGTGCTCTCCGCTCTCTTCAATAAACAAAGAAAAGACAACACGGCAATGTGCGAGTCAGGTCAGTTATAAAAAGATTTTGTGCTGTTAGTTGGATGAGGTAGATTTTGTGTGGGGTTACAACCCTTTGAGATTATACATTCTTTAAGAATAGAAAGTGTGTGTTTCATTTCCTCATTCCCTCATTCCCTCATTCCCATTCGGACATGCTGAGGTACTTACCAGGATGGCAAGGGTTATAATCGCACAGTCTCCTTCTCTGACAGCGCTCGCCATCCCCTTCGTAACCCTGGGGGCAGGCTCCGCAGATCCGACCGCGCTCCGTGTCCTGACAGCGCACCCCGGGGAAGCAAGGTCGTTCATCGCAGGTTACAACACGTCGACAGTCGAAACCATCCCCGGCGTAGCCCCTGGGGCAAGGCCCGCAACGCGCGCCCTCCGAAGTATCCTGGCATTGCACGCCACTGAAGCAAGGGTGTTCGGCGCACGTGCGCCCCGGTTTGCAGTTGAAACCGTCGCCGATGTAACCCGGGGGGCAAGGTCCGCAGCGAGCCCCCTCGGCGGTATCTTGGCATTGGACGCCGTTAAAGCAAGGCCGATCTGAGCACTTGTACCCCGGCGAGCAGTGGAAGCCGTCCCCGAAGTACCCCCGCGGACATTCCCCGCATTCGGCTCCGTCTGCGGTGTCTCGGCATTGGACGCCGCTGAAGCAAGGCCTCTCGGCGCATGTCCTTCCGGGTTTGCAATTGAAACCATCCCCTAGGTAACCCGGGGGGCAACCTTCGCACCTCGCCCCCTCTGAAGTATCGTGGCAACGCACGCCGGCGAAGCAGGGGCGCTCAGCGCAAGTCTGCCCGGGTTTGCAGTGGAAACCATCCCCTACGTGCCCAGGCGGGCAGGGGCCACACCTCGCCCCCTGCGACGTATCCTGACATTGAACACCGGGGAAGCAAGGTCCGTCGGCGCACGTCTGTCCGGGCACGCAGTTATATCCATCGCCGATGTGCCCCCTGGGGCAAGGCCCACAGCGAGGTCCTTCGGACGTATCGACGCATGGCGCCCCCGGAAAACACGAGGGCGGATGCGTGGCGCAAGTGGGAAGTTTGATCGCCCCGGCCTTGCAGATGTCGCACTCCTCGAGAAGCCTGTGCAAGCGCTCGATGACGTCCGTGTGGTGATCCAATTGGTGCTTGAAGGTGTTCACCGCCATCGTTAGGTTGTTGAGGGCGTGTAAGATCGCTACAACGGAAACATTAGGTATACATAATAAATAAATATCCGGGATGACGTCTTACCGTCATCAGTGAGGTCTGATATTAGACTGATGTCTCCTCTGCCTCCGAAATACTGGATGTTTGGGTCGTCTTCCAGCTCGTTGCTGGCTGGGGGGTGACTTTCGAATAGTTTTTCCAGGGCTCGCTCCGAATGGGAGTCCAAAGGTGGGGCGGGGCAGTTGTTTCTGGTTAGGACTTTGCCTAGTTTGTTGTTGCCGTCAATTTCCATGTGGTACTTCTTTTCTGTGGACTGAAATCGTCGTATTCTAAAAGATCTAGGTACAGTAGCCTGTATTTTATGAAGTCGCAGTTTCTCGAAATTTTGATGCAAATCGTTTTTGATTACAGTGAATCTTTGTACAGCGGTTTCAACTCTATTTGGGGCTTCTTCTTAGCGCGAGATTTCCACTGCATGGGATGACTTACTATTATGTAGCAAACTGGCTTCAATTTGTCAATCCTTGTGCAATGTTAGGTCAAAAAGCGATCGTCGCTGTTTTAGCTATTCACAGTTTCTCGTTTAACTCGTAGGAATATTAAGTATAAAGTGCGACTTCATAAATTGCCGGTTAGTATACTTCACTTAATACTTTTCTTAATGGACAGCGTCGATTACAACAACATGTATACAAGACTTTGACATCAAGAATTATTACGATCATGGATTTTTCTTTTTTAAATTATTGTCGGAGTCTTCCCATTTCTTGACCGCCCTTGACCAAAATAATTTTCGATGTCTCGGTATTTTATAAAAAAAAAATAGTTTCGAAACGTCGTTGTAACGTCCGCCGTTAGAAAAACGATACTTGTAAGAACGTGCAGATTTCAAAGTGATGATGTTACGACGTATCGTATATACACGAGAGAGTGAAGCAACCTGACATTTCCTTAAATAGGCGGACGTGTGTGACCGCTTGTTGTTGTTCCTTGTTGTTACCGTAATCGATGGAAAATACTTACAATCTTACGCATCAACCAGGTCACTACCAGCGTGATTTCTATCTCGGCGTCCATCGGTAAGGTCGCGCACGCATGGTTTTGCAATCCGGTGGTTTCTTCGCAGCTTGCGCGTAGGACTTACTTCACCATTTCGCTCACATTTATACAATAATTTATTCCATTTCGTTCGTTTATACAACGTTTTTAAATTAATCGAGAAACGAAAACGCTTTTTATTAAAATAATCCAAAATAAGTATTTTTTTTTTCGATCGCTCTATATAACAGACCTAGAGTATAAAATATACAGATTTAAAAAAAGATTCTCAGGAAGAACGGCCGTTAAAATAAAATATACAAAATAATCGAAGGTTCACTCTAATGAGAAGTGCAGCTGAAATATAGGCCAGAATTTTGGAGAGGAGATTAGGAAGATCCAGGAGACTAGAAGTTAATGCACTGTTAGTGGAAATACAGACCAAATACAGTAGAGTAAATGAAGCAGAAGAGAGAAGTAAGCAATAAAAGAAGAAGAGACAAGGACGTATCTACGCTTAATTAATTTGAAAAAACCTTTGGATAAAATCAACAAAGAAGATGGTACGGAGGACACTAAAGAAAACCACGAGGAATACAAAATACTAACGAAAATTCAGGGAAATACGTAAAAACAGAAAGGAAACATTTGAAATAACCAAAGCAAGGATAGAAAAGTCCCTGCCTCAGTGTGGGCATGTTCTTTATTTCAACGTAATTTTGTGGTTGAAAGCATCAGTGTTGGAACTTGATGCAGTGACGTCATCTACTGATGGAAGCCACAGATTAGAAATGAAAGAACGCTTTCAGTTCAAATAAAGTTTTTTCTAACCTCAAAAAGTAAATATTTTATTTACGTCCTTAAAATGATTGATCATCTCATTCAACTCTTGCATTATCCTAAATATGATACACATACTAATATAATTTCCAGTTAATTTCAGGTTTGTTCTTCACTTTCTAGACTTTTAACTCCTTTGCACTCCTACTTATTTATAGACATCTAATTTTTAGAGAAGCGGTAGGTGCAAATAATTTAAAAGAGGGCAAATAAAACGAATAAAACTTTCACTCGCGTTTAAAAAAGACGAGGTTACGTTTGAGATTTCAACTTTCAAACAGTTCCATCATCTGAAACGAATGATGGATTTGTGATGCCATCAGATGCCATCTGATGAAAACCAACTAGAATAAAAGAACGACTATTGATGAATCTGAGTCATCCATCTAGCAATAAAAGAACGGGTTTGATGGAACTGTTGCCATCCAGCACGCTTTCTGATGAAACAAAGAACGCGCCCTATTTGTCGATGCGAACGCTCCAAATCGGATCACGTGCGCCGCGTTGGTACTATTTCATCCTCGCTTTAGAAATAACAAAAGGAGTCGATCAGAGATGCGTTAAAAAAAAGTACTTTGCGCCTTCAAAATATTAATATCCCAATTTTGTCAAAATGCAGACACGTGATAAGGTAAATAAGTTTATGGGTGCGCTGTTGACGACTTTGTTAAACGTGGCTTTAAGCAATGCAGGGGTAGTTGTACCAAATAGTGTTGTGCTTCGATGGTTAAAGTCGGAATTTTAAATTTTTAGGGTTTATCGTACTGTAATTTTAATTTTAATTGTCCTTTCAAGTATAAAGTGTTTATTTATTTAAAACTGCATTTATCAAAACCTCAAAACTAATTAAGTAGGAGTACGATTTATTTAAATTTCAAAGAGAATTGATTCTCTGTGATGTAACGAGCGTCCGGTTCGTGATACACGAAAATTCCCATCGGTGGGTACAGTTGATGACGCATATAACCGAGTGCACCGCGGCGAGCTTTCGACAACATCGCGCCCGGAACGGTAAAGCTCGCGCTAAGTCCCGGAAAGCTCCTGAAATGCTCCGATGTCCACAGTTGTAATAAAGAATGCTCTGGAGCCCTCGAGCTTAGCCAGCGTCTTGCGTTCATATATAAACTAAGCACCAATTGAAGCGTTCAGTTATTATTAAATTTAGTTACTCAAGTATTTGTTAATTAACTTAATAAACGTGTTCCTTATTGCGGCTACCTCTAAAAGATAACAGTAACATTAGGTGAAGTGCCTTGGTTCTATCGGAACATTTGGTGGAGGCGTCGTTTTTAATTAAATGCGTTTTCGTAGCATTTGGTTAGCAAAAAAATTCTTTTCCAATCTCTATTAAAATTGAATTTTCAGTTATTACTGAAGAAAGGCTCAGAAAAATATTGTCAATTATTTTAATTAATTATTTATCTACTTTTGACTTAAGAGTCCTGTGATACGATATTAAATTTCAGACATATTTTCAAAATTATGCATTAATAGTGTGATTTTTATCAAAAGAAAAATGTATTTTTATGTACTTTTGTTAAAAATATTATGTACTTTTATGTAAATAGTGACTGACAGATCGATTAAGTAAATCAAATTACTAAACATCTGGGAATAGAAACTAAAAGACACAAGAAAGCAGGAAAAAGAGATGAAATAGATGATAACACGATGCTAATAACAAAATGCTAAAAATTAGGCAATGGTACACATAAAACATCATGAGAAGGAGGATGTATGAAAAGTAGCATGAGCAAAATGGTGAGGCCAATCAAAATAGCCCAAAATGAACTATGAGATAGTAAAGGAAATGCAATGAGAGAGCGAATCAAGCACGAGGAATCTCGAAGAATGGAATGATTGGGACATAATATCAAAAGAAGTCAACGAGGCGAAGAAATTCTAAGAAACCAGCAGAAGATTAGTAGATTAAGGGAAGGCCAAAATCCAGAAGATTGGAATTGGGTTGAGGATAGACGGAAAAAGTTGGGGGGAAGAGGCAAAACAGCACAAGTGGAACAAGATTGTAAAGAAAGAGAAAAGGTAGGTACGTGCAGAGAAGTGAGGTTAGAAAAAGTCTCATGGATAAAGACAGTTACGACAAGGAAGTGGTTCGAGTTGAATCTTTCATCATCCCCTTTCAAATTTCAACGAAAATTAAAGTTTTGGGTGAAAAGAGAGTATCAAAATGGAAGACCAAATCATAAATTCGGAGGACAAGGACATTTTTGTAACTTCCAAGGGACCGAAAGTTTGGGGAAAACATCTCCCTCGTCCTCTTTCATTTTCCATTGAAAAGATTTCCGAGCTTGACAAGAAATGAAAGAAAGAAGGAAAGAAAACATCTGTCGCGTGAAAGGAAGAAAACACCTGTCACGTAGATGTTTTTCAAAATAATCTGCAATTAAGGTCACAGACTTGACGATTTCCCTTAATACGTTTAACGTCACGAAGAGAACTGTGCCGCCTTGCTTTTGGAGATTTTCTCATGCGGCAAGCGAAAGAGACCGCAAGTTTATTCCAACAGTTTGCCTTCTTATTTGTGTGTGTGTGTGCAATGCAGTAACATGCTGGCTGGTGTGGAAGGTCGCACGTGGGTGTAAATTGTAGGTTAATTTTAAAGTAGCTTTGAGTGCGTTCGTCAATGAAATGCAAACCCACATCGTCATTAATATTTAAACAAGCGCGACCTTACTCGTGTCTTGTGCACTATCTATGTATCTACCAGCTCGAAACAGCCACCTGCTTACCTATTTCCTTTCTGCTATATTTATTTATTTATTTATTTTTTTTTTTTGAAAAGGAATAACTCAAATATGTAGGTACCCAACCAAAGGGACCTTTATAAAATAGAGCAGAGTTAACTGAATGGTTTAAAGGTAGTAGAGTTAAGTTAAACGACACAGAGAGTAAACCCTAATCGTAAGTCAAAACTATTCTAATTAACTGGTTAAGATAAAATTTCTGAACGCAGCTCAACTCACTCAAAAGCTGCTTTCCTTTTACAGTTCACGTAAGGCGAGATTAATTGGGGTAAGATACTCACCCTCAGTTTAGATCAGTCGATAACCGACTGCACGCAGGATTAATTGAGGATTTAAAAAAGCTAGCAGAGGAAGATGGAAGGGTGGTGGCGGTGGTGGTGGTAATTGGTGGTGGTGGTAATTGGTGATGGTGATAATTGGTGGTGGTGGTGAAATCTTCAGATCATTTTGATCAGCTGTTGGTAAAAGGAATTGGAAATGAGGAGTCAACGCAAGGAGTTAGCTACTCGAGAAGAAGAAGAGCTCCGCTCTAACTAATTGGTTAAGATAAACTTTCTGAACGGAGCTCAGCTAACTCAAAAGCTACTCTCCCTTTACAATTTATGTAAGGCGACATTAATTGGGGTAAGATATTCACCCTCAGATTAGATCAGTTGATAACCGACTGCATTCAAGATGAATTGAGGATTTAAAAAAGCTAGCTGGCGTAGATGGAAGGGGGATGGTGGTGGTGGTCGTAAAATCCTCAGATCATTTTTTTGGTAAAAGGAACAAGCAAAAAGGAAATGAGGAGTAGCTATTGGAGAAGAAGAAGAAGAAGACGGAAATGGGAAGTAGATAAAAGCTATTTGAGATTAGAAGGAAGAAGAAGCAAAGTTCCTCCAACATACCACTTGGACTTCCGGATTTTTCATTTTCGAGAACATGTCGCGCATGGTCTTGGGGGTGGCGACCATTCCATACGAAACGCAGTCCACGTACAGGGTGACGTCCGCCCCGGGTTGTTTTTGGTCAACGGCGAGGACCAGAGAGCGGATCGGCGTGTCCTCTTCGAGGGTGTCCACCGTGAAGTGCTGAACGCGATTGCGGCCATCCTCGGCGGTTTCGACGATCACTGCACAGAGGGGGCAGGGGGTGGAAGGACATTAGACTCCTTACCCGAAAGCATTCAATCAAGGAGGAGGAGAAGAAGAAGAAACGCCCTACCTCTTTTGTTCTGCCTGTCGAGTGCTAATGAGAACTTGTTTTCTGATCTGGGGAAGTTGATGGCGAACAGAATTTCGGTTTGGTCCTTCAGTCTTCTTCGGGGTTTGATGTGTCGCAGCGATAAGACGAGGTCGTCACCTTTTATGACTTCTTCGAGTTCTTTGGTTAATACTGCAAAGACCAAAACGGAAATGTGTAAACATTAACTTTCCCAAAAAAATAAAAAAATAAAAATGCTGCTGCTTCAGCGATTTCCTTTTTGGTCATCTTATGGGGGGCAAGGCTTGTTAGGCAGCAAACTCATTGCGATTTGCTGGTTCTGGCAAGGTTTTAAGTCAGGAAACTTCCGCGAGATGTCACCACCTAAATTACTTCTACAAGATATTTATATTAGCTTTATTGCTACACAGTTCCGAACTGATTTGGAACAGTGCAATTTGCTTTTAGGTCGTCTTGTAAGGAGGCAAGGTTTGTTAGGCAGCAAACTGCTTGCGATTTGCAATTTCGGGCAAGGTTTTAAGTCAAGAAACTTCCCCGAGATGTCACCACCTAAATTACTTCGACAATATTAGCTTAGTTCCTGCAGAGTTCCGAACAGATTTAGAAAGAGCATGAACAAATCTGTCCCAGCGCAGTTCTGAATCAGTTCTGAACTGTACTGCTCATGCGCTTTCGCCAAATAGATCGTGCCATTAGCACAAGAGCGCATGAGCAGTACAGATCAGAACTGATTTAGAACTGCGCTGGTGTAGACCTCTTATTATAAATGGAATTCGAACTTTTAAAAAGGACGTCGACATTCCAAGCTTTGTTCAGGAAGAAAAATTTGTTTCGATTTACAAATTTAGCGGTTTTTTTTTTAATTTGAAACGGCCTGGTTTTAGTTTAGAGAAGTGATACCAAAACTTTTCCGCGAATTTACGAAGCCGCGATTAAACTAAACGATTTGGTCAACTCGTGATGAGTGATGAATAACAACACAAAGTGCATGACTTCATGAGCTTAACTGAATCTTAGATTAATTGAGTAGCTTGAATAGAGGACTCGTAAGTGATAAATGTAACCACGCGACGTTAAAGCGGTTCAAAGTTCTAATTTAATTATTAGGAAAGGTTGAAGGCGAAAGTCATTAAAAAAAAAGAATTTCGTCGCTCGATGAGAAACTTGAGGAACCTGGAAGCTATTGAAAACGTTTCTCTACAGGGGGGGGGTTTAAACTCTTCGTCTCAAGACACATAAACGTGTACAGAATAAATAAATGAATGCACGACGGCTAAGAAAAGAAATTTCGTAAGACTCGTTACAGCAACTAACGATAATGTATGTATGTATTTTTTTTTTTTGCTACGAGTGACATTTGCGTTTTGCATTATGGTAACCATTAATGATCGTGCAGCACATGCAAGCAACGGCATAAAAACTCTAACTAAAATTAATTGAGCAATCTAATGATTCGAACAGTCGAGTCGGCCTAATGTCGTCAGCGTGAATCAAGCTTTGTCGAGCTGTGAATCATTTGGTGCAGAAGAAGAAAAAAAAAGAATCTTCGGGAGCTTTCCGGCCTCCTCGAAACACACGTCGAGAAAGTAAAACCGGATGCTTTTACCCTGCCATCCCATCCCAGACACTGTTCTTTGCGGACTGTGACATATACGGGCCGATTATTTTAAACGGGATTGTTGTCTTATTTATGAAGAAGATAGCTTCCGTGTTGTCATACAGAATTTCAATCAATTAAGAACAGCATCTACTTTTTACTTAGCTCTCTCTTGAATCTCGAGAATACATTCCGTTTGCCTTGAATTTTATTTTAACAGCGGCAACTTCAACATAAAACTAATTGTTTTTTTAACATTCCTAACACGGCTGCATAAAATAGAAAGCACGTAATACAGGGCGTAGCAGGGGGAATCAAACATTTTGAGAAAAATCGGTTAAGTCAAGAAAATTAAACATTATTTCAAGTACACCGCAGCCCGGAAGCTTAAGAAAGGACTAAGAAAACCGAGCCTGTAAGAAGTTTGTTATTTAAAAGCATTAAGGGCCGATTTCATAATAATTTAGTTACTTTAACCTAAAAAAAATACATTTGTTTCCCTATACTTAAAGTGACATTAAATTAAATCTTCCTTCCTGATTATGAAAACGGCCAGAAGAAAGAAAACACTGAAGAATAACCAGCTTTAGTTTAATTGTACATTCTAAAGTAAATGTGCACGAAAGCCTCCTAATTGGGCGCCACTTCTACGAAAGATTCAGCTTCGTGGACGTGAGGCTTTCAGTTGGGCGCCAAATTCATTTAATATTCAGAATCGTCCGCGAAGGGCGCCAATTTTTTTTTTAAGTTGTGTACTCCTGAAAAGTCGTTTCGTTTAAAATTTCTGAAAAACTTACTCCGGTTCAGATTTTAAAATTCATGCGGCTGTTAAATCGCGTCGAGCCAAGAAGACAAAGAACCACTGCGTGTCATGTGGTTTGTAAGTGAAAGAGAAACCTAGGCGCCACGATTGCGTCCTTCTAAAGTCGCGCGTAGGCGTCTGGACATCGCCAGGCAATTCGTTCCGGTGCTTTTAACCCATATACCCACTAATTGCATGGCCCCGTTTGATTCGTCAATTCGGAAAAGCCAACTAACGACCGATGCGGTAATTAAAGTCTTGACCGTTTGCCCCCTCGAAGTCGCCATCAACAAAAACGACTTAAAAGTATTCAATTCATTCGGTATATTTGGCTTAGAAATACTTGCATTGCCTTATAAGTAGGTACAGTGAAATCTCGCTAAGACAGATGCGATTAGATCGGAATTTTCAACGTACGTAATTATCTTACAGAGATTTCACTGTATATGTAATTATACAGGCTTACAACTGAGTAAAAGGTCTCCTAAACTATGATATTTACAAAGACGATTAAATTACGCTATTTTTTTTTTAATTATTGTAATTAGTTACGTCGTATGTTTCATTTTTAGTGTTTCCAACTGAAAATGAAACGTACGAAGTAACCAACCGAGTCACGGGTGAGAGTTTTAGTGTTTTCAACTAGAAATGAAATATACAACGTAACCAACGGAGTCACGGGAGTGTGTGTGCTTTCTATGCTCGTGTGTGTACAGGAAGATGGAGAGACGAGTTGCCTGAATCACCCTGTATGATATTTTTAAGACAGTACAAAGAAATCACAGGAAACATTGCATTTAAATAAAAGTTATCGGTTGAGGCTGCTGTTTCAATCAACTTCGTGTAAAAAAACAAACCCAAGGAAAAACCAATGAAAATTAAACTAAAAAAAAGCAGATTTGATTTGGTTCGATTTTATTATTTAAAACGAATTTTTTGGGTAAGAAGGACCCCCTCCGAATACCAAGCAAATTAAATTTACTTGTTTAACTTTGTTTTAGTTAATATCTCTCTAAGTATTTAGTCAAATACAGGTGTCCCAGAAGTTTCGCATCTCCTCCCCGTCGCCGTCGTAACAAAACGCCACGCCTTTTATTCTCAACTATTTATAAGCAATAGTTTAGTTTAATTTCTTTTAATATTCACTGAAATATTCACTGACGTTTTGCTGCGTCGAACAATTTTTGAATAAGTCGTTTATCCAACAAGTATTACGTACACTCTTTACCAAAACAATTCGTGTCCGATTCGCAACCAAAACAAACAGGGTGTTTCAAAACCGGTGGCGGTTATAAAAACGATAATATTAAATTAATTGGGGGTGGGAGGCATACAATTCGTTTTTTATACCTAGAATTGATTGATAGATTGATAAGGCCCCAAGTCATGTGTGAGGGCTACTTTCTTTTTGGGGCGCTTGCACACTCTGTTCCAAAAGTTTTCGTCCGGTTTGAAATAAAACAAGACGAAAATGAAATATACACAACAGCACGACTTTATTTTAGTATTTTAAGACATTTGAAAGGCGTATTCTTATAACTGTAGCAGTCCAAAGTATTTTTTTTTTGCTTTGCTAAAATAAATGTAAATTTTTTATAAATTTATTTTGGAGAGCCTTAAAGAGCGACCGGGCGGTACTTACCCGGATCGAGGGAGACTGCCTCTGCCAAAACGACCGCGCACGCAATAATCAAAACCAAAACCAAAACGGTTTCAACCCTCATCTTGTCCTAACACTAGCACACCATTTACCGTCTTGGCCCACCGTGAGATCAACGCAGGCAGCCTTTCATCTGGAGACTGCTTCTTGGATGTCCTGCGGACTGCGACTTCGTCATCGTTTTCAGCCACTCCAGCAGTAGTGGGACACCGCTGTTGATGCTCCTTATTTGTCTACACCGCATGAAATATCGTTTGCGACATACTTAAACGTGTTTTTCAGTCACAGTCGGCTCTTCCACATAGTTTATCAAGCGGCCAATATACATGCATACATACATAAATAATTGACTTATCGCCTGTATGCGGTTTACGATGACAGTTGCGCCAGTTTCTTTCCCAAATGTGGAAAGAGCAAAAAGAAAATTCGTAGAGGATGGACATCCTTGATTTGATTCGCATGCATACACGTGACTGCCCACTGAAGTAATAAATAAATTTTTCTTCATAATTATATCATCATGAACTATTGGAGATTATGCTTGGTGATGATTGATCAAAATCGATTCATAAGATGGCCCGACTACATGAAAAAAACGTTATCACACAAACAATTTAATCTTCGCCAATTAAATACTACGTACAACAACGTTTTGTGAATTTATTTATCTCTGGTCCAAGGTTACTTTCGCGACACTCCTCAATTCACGTCGTCATTCTCGTTCGCGTCAGCCTCTTCCCCAAATGGCGCTCGTGGATGACTTTTTGGGCAAAGCCCAATCGCTCCTGAAAACTGTTTTAATGCGAGAAGGCCTCGGCGATAATCCCGAAATAAAAATCGAAGCCGGCTCGGAAGCAGGAGATGGCTTCGCAGGAGTCACCAAAATACTGAAGGCATCCGGAAACGGTAAGGTCCTGAACCTATTCGTAAAAGTGGCGCCCAACATCGAATTCCTGCGCAAGAACCTCTCCGTCATAGAAGACCTCTACAAGATAGAGATCAACTTCTACGAGGTGATTTACCCGGCGTTCCAGAGGTTTCAAGGCGAGCGAAACGTCAGGCGTCCTTTCAACTCCGTGTCGAAATGCTACGCCACATCCTCAGAGTACCCGAACGAAACGCTCATCCTCGAAAATCTAAAAGCGCGCGGTTTCGTCATGTTCGATAAAAAGAAGCGGATGGACGACGCTCATTTGAAGTTCGTCCTGGAGCATTTCGCTCGGTTTCACGCGGTCTCGTTCGCCATGAGGGACCAAGAGCCGGGGCGATACGAGGAGTTGAGGGCGACCTTGAATAATTCGTCGTTCAGCAATTTGGTGAGGAAGATCCACATGGACAAGGCGTTCGCTCTGTATTGCGAAGAGGCCAAGTCGTATTTTGATGCTGAGGACGAACCGGAAGTCGTGGACGCCATCTCCGGTATGACCGAAGACTTGTTGGATATTCTGTTGAACGATTGTAAATACATCGATGGACATTCCGTCCTTCTGCACGCCGATTCTTGGTGCAACAATATGATGTTCAAGTATGAAGTAAGTGTGATTTGTATTGATTTAACACTCGAAAGTCATTAATTAGTGTGTAACCCTGCCTACCTCTTGGTGAAAAGGTCTTCTAAATTTGGTCATCAAATTGCTGAGCCCACTACTTACTTAATGTTTCGCAATGATGTTCAAAAAAAAGTCTCTTCCAGGTTCCGTCTGATTTGACTTGTCCATCCGAAATGTGCGTGATAGACTGGCAACAGCAAAGAGAGAACTCGCCGGTCTTCGATCTCTCTTACTTTTTCTACGCGATGGCGTCTCAAGAGGCGGTGGATTCCCTGGATGATTACCTGCAGTTCTACCACAACGCCCTATCTGCACAATTGAAGGATTTGGGGACCGACGTAAACCATGTTTATCCATACTCAGTTTTGAAGGACCACTGGAAGAAGTACGCCAAGTTCGGCCTTACGCTGGCCTTGTTGGTGATCAAGGTCATGCTCAGCGATAAGGAAGAAGGGCCTCAAGTTAACAACGGCGACGCTGAATCTGGAAAAGGTGCGGGAGAAGGGTTCTTCATTAAAATTAAAGACGAGGAGGTGTACAAGGAGAGGATTAGGGGTATTATAATACACTTTGTTCGCAATAAATTCCTGTGAATTGATTGTATTGTATTAAGCAAGCTGTTTTCGTCCTAATTTCTTATTTTAGTTGGAATCAAATCAATTTTGAATTATTATCTTCTTCGTGTACAGGGTGTCTTAAAAAAAAATCGATTGCAAGAAAACTAAGCTGTATTGTGAGAGAATTAGGAATTCATAATGTACTTCCTTAGTAATATTTGTTTTTTTTTATAAGTAAGTATAAGTAATGAACTGTAGTGTATGTGTATAAAAAAAGTGTTTATAAAAAGCACACAATTATATCAAGCATTATACAATATAAAAGTGGAATAAATGAGGACATGCCATTTTCGTCAACGACTTAAACGTGCCTACATGAATGTACGTTTTAATGTGCTGCAGGCTCTGTTTCCTTTTTCTTCAAGGCCTGGAAGTAGACGAGAAGGAAATGGTAATAGACCACTCCGATGAACAGCACAAGGCCCCATGCTACAAGGCCAAAGGTGTAATACATTTCATCGAACCTGAAAAAAAAAATAATACCAAGAGTAATTTCAAGAGAAAACGCTGTTCTTCGTTCTGTTTTTAAAACGCCTTGAAAATTGGAAGTAGGCAACCCATTCTACTTGTGTGTAATGAAGATTAATTTCAAGAGAAAATTCTGTCCTTTGTACTATTTTTAAAACGCCTTGAAAATCGAAACTAGGCAACCCATTCTACTTCCGCGTGTGCTTTTAGTACATCATGAAAACACGAAGGACCGTTTATTCTTTCTTATCTTCAATTTATTTCCATGGAAACAATTATTTATATAATTGGCAATAAACAGGAGATTGAGGTTAAACCGTGACTGAGAAAACGTTAGGTCAGATTTGATTGATGAGTTCCCTATTCTAAAATCCTCAATAGCCACAATTTAAAATGTACAATCGAATATAAAAATTTTATTTCCTTTCATCTTCGCACGCTTCTTTTTTCTAAAATAACCGAAACGAAAGTACTTGCATCCCTTGAGGTTAAAATAAGAACTGGAAACGCTCTGAGACTTCTCCAAACGCTATTAATTAATGTCGATTAATGGTGATCGAGGAATATTTTTTAAATTTGCCGCCACAATTTCAAATTTCCATCGAGCTAACGCCGGCGTTCGCTGCAAGGTGGCGCCTCGTTGACGTGGCCGAATCAGTTGAAGTTTTCAAATAAATTTGAGTTTTAAGTGTAATTTGGCGCATTTGACAGATTTGGGAACGTAATTAAAACTTTATCGAGTAAGGTACGTACCCCTTTTGCACCCCCGATAAACAAGGCACGTTGCGTGCACGCTTCGAGGCGCGCAAAAAACGAATACCTTTTCCATTTAATTTTGACGTTTCCGCGACCTGGCATTCGAAGCGTGCGCTATTTAACTCGCGTACTTTTAAATTCCGATAAATTCTGAGGTACTTACATTTTGATTTCTTGGAAAACGCGCTTGAAACGATTAAAATGATGAATCGCACGTTGTCGGTGTTTTTGCTTATTTAAAGTAGATGTAGATTGTGAATGATTACATTACCGACCGATTGGCAAACCATATTACGATTTTCATGTGTAGATGGCGCCACTGGAATTTTTTAAAAATGACGTTGGCGCGGAACCGGCTTCATTTTAAGGTTAGAATTTTGAACTTTAAAAATCGCTTCAAATTATTATAAATTCGTTATCTTCTTATAAATTATTAAAAAAAAAATAATCAGAACATTAGAAAATTTTCGGAAGATACACTTAGAAGGCTGCTCTGCTTCTGTCTTGAATTTGCAGCGCATAGTAAGCTTTATTATTAAATAGGAATGTAATAGTTATTGTACGTTAATTTCTTTCTGTATATTTTAGAAATGTATATCGCTTCGATCGCCACAGATGTTAGAATCCACACCTGGCCCAACGGCCAGCTCTTGCACACGTACAAGTCGAACATGCAAGGCTTCATGAAATCATTGTCCTGGGGCAAAGACGGTTCGTGGTTGGTGCTCGTGCCTAGCAAAGGCCCCGCGGAAGTAATCAGCGTCAGGGAAAACCTGAAGCATTTGCACTCGATCCACGAAATCCAGCAGCCGACGTGCGCGGCATTTCAGAACAACACGAAAAGAAACATAGCCTTAGGCACCACCACAGGTATGGTGCTCGTGTACGACGTGAAATCCAAGAACGTGCGCAAGCATTTCCCCCGAGCCCCCTCGACCGTCTTCAAAGTTGAGTACTGCGCGAAGGACTCGTTTTTGGTTGCGGCTTGCGAAAATGGAGAAATTTTATTGTATAATAGCATCTCGTATAATTTATCATCGTCGTACAAGGTCCCAAATTCAAGAACGGTCTCGAATGTGCGCTGCCATCCGATTAGAAGGAACTTGGTGGTTGGGGGAAGTCAGGAAGGTGTAGTCGCGATGTGGGACATTCACACGACGAAATTAAAGTTTAACAATCAAGCACACTCCGCCCCGGTTACGGACCTGACGTTTTCGCCACTTCGCAACGACCTACTGGTGACCATCGGCTTGGATCGTAAACTCATGTTTTTCGAAACTAGCTCGAACGGGTGCATCATGCAGAAGGTTATGGATAGATCCTCGACTGCCATTGATTTCTGTCCGGATGGTGTTGGGCTGGCGGTTGCTTTGCAGGATGGTACCATCCAAACATACGACACTCGCCAGATGAACAACCCCCTGTATGCATTTACGGCACACGGAGGTCAAATCAAGCAACTCCTGTTCCAGAGGAGGGCCCTCGAGGAACCTGGCGAGCTTAACTTCAGCGGAGACAAAGTTGATTCTAACATAGACTCGCCGCAACAGCCGATGGAAGTCGTTAGGTCCGGCTATGATTCACCCGGGTACATGTTTTGTGGCGATTTCCTACCGGACATACCGGAAGCAGTGTCCGAAGCCAGCACCGGAGAGGTGGGTGATTCGTTCTTGGAGGGTTTAGGCGTGAAATTAAATTCGGCTCTGCCAAATGTGGGGAATACTCAAGACGATCAGTTAGGGGTTGTTAGGAAATTGTCGGAATCGAAAGCAAATTTATTAGAAAATAAAGCGCACGTGACTTCCAGCCGGCACGATCAGCAAGCAAACGGGGAGAAAGCTTTCCGGAAAGACTCTGCGCCTGCGATGAAATTGATTGACGATGAAGTTAAAGCGCAGACCTCAACATCGAAGTTCTTCCAAGCGGAGCCCCAGTTGACTGCTGCGGAATTACAACATCCGGCCGCGACGAAATTAAATCAAGTGGACACTGAAGTGGTTAGGGGTATAATCAGGGAGGAGTTAAAGAGGGAAATCAGTGTTCTGAGGCAAGACTTGAAGTTCGAGCACTACGATATTATTGCGCACATGCGGCGCCACTTTTTGGATCTGCAAATGTCCATCGTTAAGGAGTTCGTTCAGATGGAGAACCACTTCAATAAGCTGAAGGAAGATATTGCCGCTGAAGAGTGCTACGGGGAAGATATTTTAATGCAGGAAAACATTAGGCTACGCAATGAAGTACAGGCTTTACGAAATCAGCTGTTAACCAACAATGATGAGTAAATTTTGTATATTTGTAATTTTTCTTCTGCTGAATATACGGGGTGCCACAAGTTCTGTCTTTATTTTGCTGTTTAATATGTGTCTGTGTGGGTCTATAAACTACCTAAACTATATTCTGTCTAGTCATAGCAGTGTGGGATATTTTAAAGATTAACATAAAAAGTCTGCAATCTGCTTTATTTAAATTTTTTAGATTAATATGAAGCAGGAGGGCTTATAATGCAGTTTAAAGTAAATTCTTGTCAACACAATGAAATTATTGTTTATAAAGCAAAGGGAAAAAATCAATTTTATATTATTAAAAGTCAAATAAAAAATAATTTCAGCATTAAATAAATTCTTTTGAGTCGTGCCTAGCCCAAACATCTTCATCGCATTTTCTACAATTATTCCTGTAAGAAAATTTTCGGCACTTTCAATTTCTTTTTTAGGAATAAATTGCAGCTTTAATGTTTTAATGCTTTTATTACTTCTTAGTATTTCAGTAAATGTTAATCAACTTTAGCTCTTTTAGCTTAGAACAAAGAATTGTACATTCATTGATGTCCTCACACTGTTAGCTACAAGCACTGGATATTACTTAAGTTTTTTTTTTTTTAATGTAATACTCCTGTAAAACATGTTTTGTAAGCAGAGAGAATTAACACAAGATTACCAACTATCCTATGAAACTAAAACGCAGTTAAAGCACACTCTTTCAGACATCATTTTATTTTATTTACAAAATTAAACAAACATTTTTTCTCATGCTGCTTTCAGCCACCGGAAAGTATTTCGAACGATTGCAAATTATTATAAATTAAGTTGTGACGATTATTTTGTAAAAACGGCGTTTATGTAGTGGTATAACACCACCAGGAGGAAGAGAGTGACGCCCAAGGCGTTAGCCAGGATCGCCAGATGCACATCCGTGATCATTCTAGAACCAAGAAAACACAACTCGTAAGTAAAGGTCACACGTTAAATTCGAATATTACTAAAATTATAGGCGCACTTGCGTGGAAAATCACTGAAATAATCTAATTGTGAGTGGTCACGTTAGATAAAAAAATAAAATACAAAATTTTAGATTTTAGCAATTTATTAATTAGTAGAGATTAGGTTGCTAATAGCACGAAAGTACTCTCCTTTAGATTATTCAATCTAAACCAACTCTCTTTCGATTTTATATTCAATTAACGTAAATGAAAAATTCAATAGCAAAAAGTGAGGTTAAGTAGCACTAAAAAGCTCTAACGAGCTAATTTTTTGAACTGAATCAAATTACGCCTAGTAATTCATAGTACTTACGTTAATTGTTTTTATTTATTGGTCTAATTACACCCTGAAACGTATAATTTACAATTTCTGTCTTGCCAGGTGTAAACGTCAACAATCGACGTCGACACGGACATTCAGCGCTGCCAACTGCAAAAACGAAAATCACCAGAGGACTCTGTTCTAACTTTCAACATCAATACTCAATGTTACCAACAGTGAATTTAATGGAATTTAATAGAAAATGGCAAGCAAACTAATTAAAAGCACGATCGTTAAATTAATACGATATTGAAAGGCGTTTAAGACACATAGAGACTTCGTGCATGTAAGAGTGAGATAAATAAATAACGATGGGGTTAATCGGATTTGAGTTTTCTTTTTCTTTTAATTATAAATACAGTAGAAAGGAACAAAAAAAAATTCAAGCAAAGAACAAAGACAACCGAAGAACAAGATGGACAAAAAAAAGTCGCCTAAAATTTCAAAAATCGGAACAAATAAAAAAAAGGAAATGAAGCCTGCAAAAACAAGAATTAGAAATGAAAGAGAAATAAAAGAAACACAAGGCATAAATTAAACACTAAAAAAAAAAACAAAAACAAAAGAAGATCGACATCATCAAGCTGAACCAATCATTAGCCGAACTGAAAACAACAATTTTCGGTTTAGAAAATTCGTAGAAAAGTGCAAAAATCGATATGATTTAAAAAAAAATCAAAATAAGAAATTAACGATGAGATACAGTACATAAAAAAACAACAGATCACAAGTGAGAAGAAAAATAATGACAAACAACAAGATGCGAAAAAACAACCCCCCCCCCCTCCCCCCCCCCCCGAAATTAATAACCAGCAATGATCCCCAAACGTTTAAATTTAAAAAAACTCTGCAAATTGATAAATATAACCAAAAGAGAACAAAATGAATTTTTAAAAAGTAGAAGTACCACGATATTAAAATGAAAATTGACGAAATCTTTAAATAAAACAAACTCGTAGGAAACAAAAGAGTACTGTAAAAGTGTAGCCAATAAAGTGCGAAAACTGACACTGTTAAAAAGAAGTAAATTGCAAAAAGATACCATTAAAAAAAACAAAAGAACGGTTTCCCAAAAAACAAAATATGAAGAAACGGCGGCGATCTCCCGGCTGAAAACTGGCAGGGTAAATAAAAGAGAAAGGAAAAAATAGAAACGAACAAAAAATAAAACAAAATAAATCACATTGTATATTTTTTTCTTCTTTGCGGTGTTAAATTTTTGGATTATATTAGTAAGTGTAAATTTTATTGAGGCGAGGACAACAAAAGTAACGCAAATTAGCCATCCAACCAAATATGTCTAAAATATAGCCCAAATCGCGGAATTTCGTCCGATTTGGCAACCCTGGCTGGTTGTTGCCCACCCATAGTAAATCACGACGAGCCGCCACTGGATGGCGAGACCATCCGGTCGATCGGAACATTTTAAACGCGCTCTGGGATTTCTTAAAATAAAGAAATGCGCCTTTTATTCACTCCAAGTTATTACAGTTTCAAGTATTTTCAAAATTATAAACCTGCTCCAATAAATAGTTTCTCGGCCGAGTAACAAAGCGAGTGACCGAGCCCAGCCAGCACTTGGCAGGTGTAATTCGGCCTTAAAGTGCGTGTTATTTGGCGTTTACGATAATTGGAGGAGCGGTATGTACCTCTCACTCTTACTTGCATTAAACGCAGTCGTTCCATCTTACCTTTCTACCCCGATCCCTGCACCGCACCAATTATCGTAAACGCCTATGAATGTATAATTTAAAGCGAGATGAAACTCTCGCTCTCCCGGCGTGCAAGTATCCCCACTAGTTGATAAAAAATGTGCGAAAAACCAGCACAGCATTTCAAGGCCATCTCTTCGTTCCTTAATCGGCCCTTCTTCTTAATAACTTATCATCAGAGATATTGCTAAGGAACGCGCGAGCTTCTCGCAGCGAATTTACAATATTGATTGCAATAGTTTGTTTGTTATAATAATATACGTGATCGTGAAGTGCCCCTGTGGAACTTGTCGTGATAAGTGAAAAGGTAAGGACATTTTGAAATCACCTGCGATACAACTTTGTCCGAACGTTTAAATTGAAATTCGAGCAGCCCGAAATTATTTTCGGTCAGAACGTAAAGAAATTCACCACCACATTGTTTGGTATTCGGTGACGTTAAACAAATTATATTTATTTTAATTTAAATAAATGAAAAGTTTCTGATTTATAGAAAGAAAAAAAAAACAAAAAAAAAAAAACGACAGAGCTTGCTCTTAGTACGCAGGACGGTTCTTCAGGTTTAATCTTGATAACTTCAGAACTTTTTAAAATGCCTGTACAATTTTCATTAACAAATTATATTCAAAAGGCATTTGTTTCTGAGAAAAATGGCATGAAAATTAATTTTTTAAACATTAAAAAAAATAACTCGAGTGTAATGATACTTCAATTAATCATACAGTACTGTTTAATGTTATCTGCATACAGTATGTACAACTAAACTGAAACCCACTCTTTTTTTTTTCGTGTTACATACGTCGCTTGTTCTATTTAACCCGAAAAAAATAAATAAATTATGCGCCCTTTACGATTGATTTATTGAAAACCGTATACAGGATGTCCCACTTAAGGCGGATTCTTTCGTACCTCTCTAGTTATTAATTTTACGAAAAAATGTTTCAAATGAAAGTTTCACAGGATCATGTGGAGCATATCTAAAAATTAGTTTGACGTGTACAGAGTGTTCCGTTTAGCCTGGGCGTTAGGTCACTTCGTTATTTTAAATGGAACACCCTAAATATTTTTACATTTTCGGGTTCCGGATTGAATTTTAATGTGACCTTGTGTACCATACATAGGGTCTAATCTGAACCGTTTTTGCGTTATTCAACTTTTTAAAAAAATTATCGCTCTTGTAGTATGTATGTACCTCAAACAAATGCAAATATCTTCCGAATAAATGACGTTAGGGACCTGTGGTTTTTTGCAAAAATTTCGTCTCGAAACGCTTTTTCACTTACACTGTAAAGAAAAAAATTTAGCAACATAAGTTCCTAAAAAAAATTAATAAACTTGAGGACATTCAAACTACGATAACTATTTTTTTTTTTTAATGGAATGCCATGTAACTTTTATCATTATTAGATGCGCTATTTAATTCTCTTTTCAATGTTATAGGGTTGTCGATATCTGTCGTTAATAGTTTTTTCAGTTTTAAAATTTTTTTCACGATTTTTAAAAATACACGAAATGTTGAGACCCTTATGTTAGTTGCTATGGTTACAGAGCAAACAAATTGTTTGTTTATCTTTCCCTAAGATTATTAAGTATCGCGCGACATTAAAAATGTTCAAATTAATCTTTAAGAAAGTTTCTTGCGTAAGAAAACATGACAGGTACGGATTTTACTCTTGTCGTGGATATCCAAGCTAATAAACCCTAAAAGAAGAAACTTCTGTTGCTGTGGACAGTGGGACACCCTGTATAATGTATCCACTTAGTGGTTCAAATGACGCTTTTTAAGTTATTAATTTATCGATATTACATTTTTTTCTAATTGTCTTTTTTCTTCTTTTTTTAGTGTGTGTGCTGTGGTTGCTGGTTTGGGGGGTTTTCGGCACTAGAACTGCACGCTTCGTAAAACGGTAGGGTGAGTGAAACCCCATAGCTTTCCTCAATTTAATTTATTAAACATGGATATTGTTACAGTTCCACGTCGGTATGCTGTTTGGGTAGCGGAGGGGTGAGTAATATTTTTTTTTAGTAAGCCATTTAGTAATCAGCAGGGAAAAGAATTCAGGCCATTTAGTTTTGGACGCTTCTTAGCTGAATTTATTCCTGCCACTTTTCCGTGGCCTCCGATATAATGTATCGAATTGTTATTGAGTGTGAGGGGACGTTGCGGATGAGACTGATGCAGTCCGAGTACTAATTTTCACAGCGTTTGCGGAACAAGTGGTCTGAATTCTTTTCCCTGGTAATCAGGGTCGATGTTAACTACCACTTAACGCGTTATAATTAATTTTTTGGGGCCGTTTTCTCAGTCATAGTTTAATCTTCAATTTAGTGCCCTTAAGACATGTGGTAGCCCCTGACATTTTTGATTTTGCCCCCCCCCCCCCCTTACGAAAGCTAATGTTGTTTGTCAACACATCACATCAGCCTTAAAGAAAGGTTCTTATATTATCTACGCAAATCATTTTTGAATATTTCTGACACCTATATACAGCATGTCCCCGGATTGAGTTTACAGAAGGTAAAAATAGGTTCTTTTTAATTTAAACAGGAGGTTAAAATTAAAAAACACGATAACAAAAATATTTCTTAACCTAGATAATGATGAATTCATAAAAAAAAATATTCCGCAATTAACTTTTAAAACAAACGAAAGGAAAATGTTAAGACAACCTAACCTAGCACTTCGATGCACTTTGCAGCAATCAGAAGCAGTGTTGCCAACTCGTCGAATTTCAAAAATTCAAAGTTCGTACCTTTTTTTTATAGAGAAAAAAAATGTTGACGTTGAAATTCGTTTCATTCCGAGATTGCGCTTAATAATCATTATGACAAAAGAAACTGGAATAATTTTTTTTTTATTGAACAGAGAAAACTAGCTCTTCGGTTAGGTTTTTCAAAATTTGTTTGAAATTTTGTTTTTCGAACGTAACGCGATCGTCACTTGTTTACTACGGATTATTGTTTTCAAGTTTTAAATTCGTTCTCAACCATTTCCGGCCCCTTTTGAATTTTTTTTTCTTGCGATCGTCATTTGTTTTCAGGTTTCAAGTGTTTCTGTCACTATCTGACTTTTTTTGGTCGTTGTTGCCGTTATCGTGTCTCGTAGTTTTGAATTTTGAATCCTAATAAATTTGTTTTCCTTTTCTTTTTTTGTTTGGTTTATCGCATTAAATTATTTTTTTCCCTTTCGCAATATTAATGACGTCACTTGCTTTTCTTTGTGGTTTTTCGTCGTGAAATTTCCGATCGTCATTTATTTTGTTTGCCCTTTCGTTCTGAAATTAAATAAATCAAACGTTTTTCGCACTTCCTTCGCCTTCGCGAATAATCACAGTCGTCATTTGTTTTTTCCTGCTTTCTTCATCAGATATTTTCATTTCGTAAATAAATATTATGATAGTGTTTTGTTTTTGTTTGCTAGTTTTTGTTAAATTCGAATTATTGTATTAGTCTTGAATGTTTTTTTTTTCTTCTAATTTTAAATTTGAACGAGCTCTTTTCTTCTTCTATTACATGTACGATCGTCATTTGTTTTTTCTTTTTAATTTGTCAGGAATCTTGTCTAAACAAAAAAATATTTAGTTGTTTTTCTTTTCGAAAAAACTGAGAAGTTGAAAACTTTCCTAAATTTTAACGAGTTGTGGGGATTTTTCGCTTTCTCCCGTTTTTTTTTTTTAAATTATCCCTAGATTTAACGACTTTTTCCCTTAAGTTGGCAAACAAATTCTTTCAAAACAAAAAAATATTTAGTCGTTTCTTTCAAAAAAACTGAGAAGTTGAAAACTTCCCTAGATTTTAACGAGTTTTTGGAATTTTTTCCTTTTTCCCTTTTTTTTTGTTGAAATCATCCCTAGATTTAACGATTTGTGCCCCTAAGTTGGCAACACTGAAGCAGGGAGATGTTAACTTTACATGATACGTGTTACGTCGTTCCGTGTACAGCATTAAAATAAACAAAACATCAATAAATTAGCGACTTTGTTTACAAAATATCGATAACCTATTTTCGGTCGCTCTTTCTTTAGTTTGGTGATCATGAAGTGAGGTTAGGTGATCATGAGGTGAGGTTAGGTGATCACGAGTCCTGTCACGTCAGTAGTTACTGGAAAATCCACAGAGTTGGCAACACTTGTTTTAATTTTGACATGACGCAACGGTGGCTGACCTCTGTAGTTAAATGACACCTACAATCTATTTATTTATTTTTTTGATTTACTTAGTTACAGTTAACGAAATAAGCAAAAGTATAAATAACGCGAAAATCTTTTCATTTTATTTTATTTAAAATAAATTTGTACCATCGGATAGAGCTTTCAGAAATGTTTTTTTTTTTTAATTTGAAAATGCAAAACATCACTGTATTAATTTAAAAAGAGTACAAACCAACAATAAATTTTAAAATTGTCCAAAAAAAATATGTTGTACTCATGTTTATGATTCTGAATTGATCCAAGGACGAGATTTCAAAATTCCACGGCCATCTTCGACTCGGGTCTTTATTGATCTCACTCATGAACTTATTTTAAAACGTGAGTCATTTAATTCAAACGTTGGCGTTTCATTTAATTAATTCAATCAATCAATACCTCAATCCTCAAATACGTTTTGATGTTCGCACATTCGCAAATTTTTGTAAATAATGCAATTTATTGTGGCGAGAAACGTGACTCATTTAATTCAAGCAGTGGCGTTTCGTTGAATTGGAATTGACTTTAATTAATCAATACCGTCCTCCTCGGCTACGTTTTCATTATCGCACAATTTTCTTTCTTTCTTTTTTTGCATAATGCAGAGATTTATTAGGGCGAACGTGTTCCTCGCACAATCGCCGTTCATCTTGTCCTTGTCCGTGCACACATGCGGAGTGAAGGATTTAGTTAATTGATGCGTATCAGCCACTGAATTACGATAACGTTAATTAGATTGCTGTTAATTTCGCACGACTATGGCCGAATGATTTATGTCATATTGCTGTCTGGATCTGATTTATAACATTAAAATAGGTACAGATCCAAACGTTTACTTGTGTGGCACAAAACCAAGTATTTAAATAAATACATGTAACTATGTATAGTTATATAGTTATGTATGAATGTGTATTACGTACGTGTGTGTGTGTATTGCGACGTTTTTTTTTTTTTTTTTAATTTAACAAACAAGAAATAATATACATGGTAATGTGATGATTAAAAAAAAGTAATAAGCTATGCCAATCAAAATTTTTATTACGGTCCTACTACGGCCATGTCTGGTGGGCGGAGACCTTAATCGTTCTTTCCAATCTTCTTTGTTAAATTTCTTCGTTTTTCTTTACGTCTGTACACCTAGTATGTATGAACGAAAAATATTAATTTTGTTTATTAAACCTTCCTTGCAATCGTTTGTTTATCGTTTCTGTAATAAAAGGAATGATAGTGGTCTCAGATTACTTATACTTAAAAATTCTTCCAGAAATACAAAATATTAAAGGCATTTTAAATAATGTATGCATACAACAATAGACAGGTAATGAAAACGTTAAACAGAAATGTCCCGTTAAATAATAATTACACGCACACACATAATTACCGGAGAAGGATGAATCACCGTCCACATTTTGATCACGTCGAGATCTAGTGACCTGTGCCGTATAGTGATTCAACTATACAAGAACTTCCGGCCTGCTCGGGTCACCGCACTTCACGGACATCATCACATATTTAGTCTGCGGTTAGTTGCAAAATAAAAAGATTTGCCAAGAGACATCATTGTCATCGTCGATGTTTGTTGCTGGTGTTGTTGTTATAACGAACCGAAACGAATTTGTTTAACAATGTTATGAAAATAATATACATCTGCATATACCTACGTATACACCATGTTGACCTCTTTGTGTGCTAGGTATATCTGTATACAGTTCTGGAAATTAATTATGTAATTGTCGAACTTAATAATTAAAGATGAAGTAATCATGTATACCCGGTGTCTCAATATGGTCTCAACGATGTAAATTAATTTTGCTAACAAAAGTCTCAGAATAACAAGCTGCACAACTTTAATTTTAGACTTAGATCACCATTAATATGAGTGGAGAAAACATTTGAATTATTTACATACTTATGCCGTTATGTGTATACAGCATGTCCCCGGATTGAGTTTACAGAAGGCAAAAATAGGTTATTTTTAATTTAAACAGGAGGTTAAAATTAAAAAAAAACACGATAACAAAAATATTTCTTAACCTAGGTAATGATGAATTCATAAAAAAAAATATTCCGCAATTAACTTTTAAAACAAACGAAAGGAAAATGTTAAGACAACCTAACCTAGCACTTCGATGCACTTTGCAGCAATCAGAAGCAGTGTTGCCAACTCGTCAAATTTCAAAAGTTCAAAGTTCGTACCCTTTTCTTTAGAGAGAAAAAAAAATATATTGACGTTGAAATTCGCTTCATTCCGAGATTGCGCTTAATAATCATTATGACAAAACAAACTGGAATAATTTTTTTTTATTGAACAGAGAAAAATAGCTCTTCGGTTAGGTTTTTCAAAATTTGTTTGCAATTTTGTTTTTCGAACGTAACGCGATCGTCACTTGTTTACTACGGATTATTGTTTTCAAGTTTGAAATTCGTTCTCAACCATTTCCGGTCCTTTTTGAATTTTTTTTTCTTGCGATCGTCATTTGTTTCCAGCTTCAAGTGTTTCTGTCACTTTCTGACTTTTTTTTGTCGTTGTTGCCGTAATCGTGTCTCGCAGTTTTGAATTCTTCCAAATAAATTTGTTTTCCTTTTCATTTTTTTTGGTTTATCGCTTAAAATTATTCCTTTTTCCTTTCGTAATATTAATGTCGTCATTTGCTTTTCTTTGTGGTTTTTCGTCGTGAAATTTCCGATCGTCATTTGTTTTTGTTTGCCCTTTCGTTCTGAAATTAAATAAATCAAACGTTTTCCTTGCATTTCCTTCGCCTTCGCGAATAATCACAGTCGTCATTTGTTTTTTCCTGCTTTCTTCCTCAGATATTTTCATTTCGTAAATAAGTATTATGATAGTGTTTTGTTTTTGTTTGCTAGTTTTTGTGAAATTCGAATTATTCTATTAGTCTTGAAAGTTTTTCTTTTCTCTAATTTTAAATCTGCATCTTCTTTTGAGCTCTTTTCTTCTTCTGTTACATGTACGATCGTCATTTGTTTTTCTTTTTAATTTGTCAGGAATCATGTCTAAACAAAAAAATATTTAGTTGTTTTTTTTCGAAAAAACTCAGAAGTTGAAAACTTTCCTAGATTTTAATGAGCTTTTGGAATTTTTTCCTTTTTCCTCTTTTTTTTAAATCATCCCTAGATTTAACGATTTTTTCCCCTAAGTTGGCAAACAAATTTTGTCAAAACAAAAAAATATTTAATCGTTTCTTTCGAAAAAACTGAGAAGTTGAAAACTTTCCTAAATTTTAACGAGTATTAGGGATTTTTCGCTTTTTCCCGTTTTTTCTTTAAATTATCCCTAGATTTAACGACTTTTTCCCTTAAGTTGGCAAACAAATTCTTTCGAAACAAAAAAATATTTAGTCGTTTCTTTCGAAAAAACTGAGAAGTTGAAAACTTCCCTAGATTTTAACGATTTTTGGAATTTTTCATTTTCTCCCTTTTTTTTTAAATTATCCCTAGATTTAACGATTTTTTCCCCTAAGTTGGCAAACAAATTTTATCAAAACAAACAAATATTTAGTCATTTCTTTCGAAAAAACTGAGAAGTTGAAAACTTCCCTAGATTTTAACGATTTTTTGGAATTTTTTTCTTTTCCCCTTTTTGTTGTTGTTAAAATTATCCCTAGATTTAACAATTTTTGCCCCTAAGTTGGCAACACTGCAGCAGAGAGATGTTAACTTTACATGTTACGTGTTACGTCGTTCCGTGTACAGCATTAAAATAAACAAAACATCAATAAATTAGCGACTTTGTTTACAAAATATCGATAACCTATTTTCGGTCGCTCTTTCTTTAGTTAGGTGATCATGAAGTGAGGTTAGGTGATCATGAGGTGAGGTTAGGTGATCACGAGTCCTGTCACGTCAGTAGTTACTGGAAAATACACAGAGTTGGCAACACTAGTTTTAATTTTGACATGACGCAACGGTGGCTAACCTCTGTAGTTAAATGACACCTACAATCTATTTATTTATTTTTTGGATTTACTTAGTTACAGCTAACGAAATAAGCAAAAGTATAAATAACGCGAGAATCTTTTCATTTTATTTTATTTAAAATAAATTTGTACCATCGGATAGAGCTTTCAGAAATGATTTTAAACGTTTTTTTTTTAAGAACAATGTTTTCTTTTTTTAATCTCGAACCGGACAGGATTATGAAGGGAAAACACTCAACGTTTCGCTATAGATGTATAGCTTCGTCAACACATCACTGTATTAATTTAAAAAGAGTACAAACCAACGATAAATATTCAGATTTTCCCAAAAAATTTGTGTTTTTGGGGATAACCGAGACACATTAAAGAAAGGGTTTACTTGGACGATCCGAAACGAAATTAGGAAGTATTTGGATTGTTTCCTGAAACACACCGCTATTATTGCTTTAGCATTATAGTTTAAGTTGGTTTATGTCATTCATGTACGCGCAGCAAATGAGTTTACATTTACAAACTGGTGGCCTTGACCGAATGATATTGCAACATTTAATACAACCAACCGACAATCATTGTGTGTACATTAAATTTGATTGTTTAATTTAATTTTAAACTGAATTTACTTTAGTTGAATCCTAAACGACTCAAGTACAGTAATACTCTGTATATATACATATACTTACTACACACATCCAACTGTAACGATAGTAGTTGATATAATTAGTAAGCAAAGTGCGTTGTAATTACGGAAATCTTCAGATTAGGTTTGATACTCGCAGAAAAAAGCCCAGCCTTTAAGTCTAGCAAAGCGTATTCCCACGTATCAGTTATCATAATTACTTTAATAGCTTCCGGCCGAGTTATTACAAGCTTAATTAATAAAATCACCCGGAGATCAGTGAGTTGACATGGAAATGAAGAAAAAGAAAAAAAAATAATAGTTTATTTGTTTACCGTAAATTATATATAGATAGCGTTTCCGTTAATAACGCTACACCCATGTACACGTTGGAAGATCCAAATTGGCACTTGGCAAGCGCTTAAAAGGCAGTTTACACGGTCGAGAAGAAAGAGACGGACAAAATCGATCGCTGAGTCATTAGTTTTTACGTTTTATGGGCCTGTTAGTAATATAAATATTAAATTAAGAGTAAATGGAGCATGCGTTTGAAACGGCGGTTCTTCACTGCAGGTAAACTGACTCACTCACTCTTCTGCAGGTGTACGCTCTCTGTTTTCTTAGTAATCACCACAATCACAATCACGCCACTTGGCATCACCACGTTGTTTACTTTTCTTTATTTTTATTTTTTGCTTTTGCAGAAACCAAGTTGCGTTTCGATTTTTCGAAAATAACGCAGGGGTATACAGGTTGTGTTGTTAAATTATAATGGCCTGGACTCACATCTATCTCACTCAGGATTATTATAAACATATTTTGTGTCTCGCTCATCTGTTTCAGGAAATCTTATTATTTCCATGACAACGGGTGAATGTTTTATTAATATTAACTCACCTTTTTTTTTATTTACATAATTCAATTAACGGATGCTTTAAAATTTTGTTCCACGTTCACTTTTCTATTTTAATTTCCACTCCTCGGCGTTCTGAATGCTGTTAACGTTGACATTTCATGGGAGTTAAACTTAAACAAATATTTCGTTTTTGTCGCGCCGCAATTGCGTTATATTTTTTTTCCCTGCCGTTTTATATTTAAGGACGAGACGTTATTAACCGCGTCCATGATCACGAACCATAATAATAACAATAATAATAAGCTCGGCGGCACCCGATGAAAGAAGAAGAAGAAAAAAATAAAATAAAACCGAAACAAAAAAAAATCAAATATTATCACGCTCCATTATCGTATTCCCGGTATTGATACGGTGCATGAATATGCAATTGCTCGTTACAAAATGTATTCTTAATTACTTCAAAAGAGTACATTACAAAATTACAATGGCCTAGGCATAAGTATACAAGTCGCTGACGTAACGGAACTAATGGGCTTTACTTCGCTAATCAAAAAGTATTATCTATTATTTTTTTTTTGCTCGGAAATTTAAACATTTTTCCATGTTTCATAAACCAGATCCACAAAATCATTAATGTATACGTAAGTACTGTGTTGTAAAAGAGATTTTATAACGGTTCCAATGGCAGGGGGTGGGAGTGATGTTGGGGGATGTTTACCTAAAGAAAACTGACACTTGTTATTAAAACTTTTATTGTCCTCAGAGTGGCGGGCGCTGTAGGCATACCTGGCGATTAATTGTACAGTCGCGATCATCCTAATCGAAACGTTGTAAGCGCTAGTAATAAGGGTTACAGAACTGTCAATCGGTTTTGTTTAGCTTGATCGCGACTGTACGTGTACATTAGCAAAAACCAATTTAAAATGGGGCTAGTGTACATAGAAAAGAAAATGCCTACGATTTAATAGCATCTTTGACTTTCCTCGAGTTTGTAGATCATCGTGCCTTCACTACCGCAATTAACATTTATCCGTTATGCTGTATAAGTAATTTAATTAGCTGATCCTTTAGTCCAGCATAATGATACCCATTGTTCCTTGTGTTTTCTGAAAACTGGTCTTGCTTTTTTTTGCCAACTTGATGATTTGCTACGCATCACTGACCCTGACTGGTGGTTTTCTATTCCACATCCATCCACATACGTACAGAAATCATGTATTCATTAATTAGTTAATAATTATTTGTTGATAAGTGGCACGAGTGAACGAACGCACTTGATTCTATGCATAATGTCATTCTAAATATATACTTAATTAAGAGCTCTGTGCTGTGTGTGTAAATTGCGGAAGATCACTCACTCGTTTTGCTTTTTTGTGAATTAAATCTGCTTCAGTCCCTTGTACAGGGAGAGCAATAATGGCTGACGTGTGCCGTTCCATACCAATAGGGTATTTGCCGCATGCTATGTATTTACATTAACCATAACTACATTCAGTGGCGTTCTTAAAAAAATTTTACGTCATCTTTTGACTTGTGATTTGTCAAAACGACCAAATTCAATGAATAAAGTGGAATTCAATTAAAATTAATATTGTTATTAATTGAAAATGTCTATGGATTCCTTATTGCATTTAAATTAAATCAAAGTTCCAACCAGGGAGAACTTGTATGTACGTATGTGCGCTACTGAAAGGTCAATGACACTTACGTCTGACAGTGTTTGACATGCATTGAAGTAAATATTGGTACAATATTGATAAGTGGAACACATTTTCGATATAAGGTTATAAGATATAAGGTTGGAACAACTGCAACTTCACACGTGTCAATCATTGTTGCTCTCAATGTATGTATCTATGTATGTATGTACGTACAATCGTGCCGCTTAGTAATGTCCCCTTCAATAAAACTTCTGCAAGTCGTGATCAAGGTAACCCAATATGTGATTGTTGAGCTTGGCGTTTGTTTGCCTTTTTTGGGGGAGACTGTAGTAGTAAAAAGCATGACTGAGACAAGTTTTTCTGAAAAATTGATTAAAATTATTTTTGTTCTGTGGTCATCTTCTGTTCATCACAAATAGGGTGGTCTAAATAGAACTGAAACCAAACCTAACAATTTCCTGATGTATTCTTATTATAACTAGCGCAACCATGAAGGTACCCACATTGAAGACGAACGAACGGACGCCGGTCGAAGGTCGCAATTATAATAGGTATCGAGTATCTTTGCGTGTTTTTTTTTTTACGAATCCACGGCGATGTCGTTCCTTTTCAAAGACAGCTGGTACCCATATCGTGTACATACGTACGTACCATATCAGTTATTCCACACAATTATGATTAGAGGTGAGGTCGTGTAATACATACTTCTGATAGTCTGTTTGTTTTCAAGGTTGTTAATACTTTTGGCCACAAGGTAAATCGCAAAAATTAATTTTATTCCACTGTTTCCCCAATAATCCCAAATATCGCTGTTTTATTGTAATTAGCACGTTTCTACGCCGAGGTTTATTAAAAACATCTAACAGACACAAATCATCCCCCTCCCCCTTCAAGATATTTTTTTAATGATTATCCGACAAACATACATCAGGTTTATTAAAAATACCTAACGGACGCAAATCATCCCCCTCGCCCTTCAAGATATTTTTTTAATGATTACCCGACAAAAATACGTCATTCCAGAACTATTTTCCCCCTTTCAGAATGAGTGCTATCATGAATATTACAGGTTCGTTAAAAGTATAACCAAAATTAAAAGTAATGTCTCCCGAAAACATCCCTTCTGATCTCTTATTATGAAGTGGCGGAGTTGGAAGTCTTAAGGGAAACGAGCAGGTGAATAAACAAACACCCCTTGAATTTCATTTCAGACATTATTTTTATTTCTGACCGTACGCTATTTTTTGCTCGCACTTTAAACGCAGGGTCATTCAAAAACGTAACTTCAAACGTGGAATTTTTTTTCTTGCGTGAGGGAAGAGTACTGAAGACTGATTGGAAACGGGGTAAAGCAGAGGCGTACTGAGCAATTTGTCACGTTGTCAAAAAGAAAAGCAACTGTGAAATTTTGATTTGTTCTGAAATTGGGCCACATTTGGACATTTTTTTTAACGTAACGCTGTGCGTGTAAAACGAAATTGCGAGCTTGTAACGCCCCTTTTGGGACCACCGGGGGTGCCTTGAAAACAGTTTAGAATCAATAATTTTCAGTCGAAATGCTTTGGTTGATTTCAGTTTACCTGAAATTTCGATTTTTGTAAAAATTAGCCTAACAGAAAGGCGTTCGTATTATTAAAAGTGTTCACAGGCCCACAGGTTGATAATGTCTTCTTCGTTTTGCTTTGGCTGATTTGAATTTGCCTGAAATTTCGTTTGAATCTTGAACTTGCTTTGCCTGCTCTTCGGGCGTGCCAAAAAAGTACCTAATTTTTGGTTTTTAGTAAAAATTAACCCATCACAAAGCCGTTCTTTTTAATAAAAGTGTTCACAGGCCCACTGCTTGATAATTTCGCTTTGGCTGATTTGAATTTGCCTGAAATTTCGATTGAATCTTGAACTTGCTTTGCCTGCTCTTCGGGTGTGCCAAAAAAGTACCTAATTTTTGGTTTTTAGTAAAAATTAACCCATCACAAAGCCGTTCTTTTTTAATAAAAGTGTTCACAGGCCCCCTGCTTGATAGTTTCTCTTTGGCTGATTTGAATTTGCCTGAAATTTCGATTGAATCTTGAACTTGCTTTGCCTGCTCTTCGGGTGTGCCAAAAAGTACCTAACTTTTGGTTTTTAGTAAAAATTAACCCATCACAAAGCCGTTCTTTTTTAATAAAAGTGCTCACAGGCCCCCTGCTTGATAGTTTCTCTTTGGCTGATTTGAATTTGCCTGAAATTTCGATTAAATCTTGAACTTGCTTTGCCTGTTCTTCGGGTGTGCCAAAAAAGTACCTAATTTTTGCTTTTTAGTAAAAATTAACCCATCACAAAGCCGTTCTTTTTAATAAAAGTATTCACGGGCCCACTGCTTGATAGTTTCGCTTTGGCTGATTTGAATTTGCCTGAAATTTCGTTTGAATCTTGAACTTGCTTTGCCTGCTCTTCGGGTGTGCCAAAAAAGTACCTAATTTTTGGTTTTTAGTAAAAATTAACCCATCACAAAGCCGTTCTTTTTAATAAAAGTGTTCACAGACCCACTGCTTGATAATTTCGCTTTGGCTGATTTGAATTTGCCTGAAATTTCGTTTGAATCTTGAACTTGCTTTGCCTGCTCTTCGGGTGTGCCAAAAAAGTACCTAATTTTTGGTTTTTAGTAAAAATTAACCCATCACAAAGCCGTTCTTTTTAATAAAACTGTTCACAGGCTCCCTGCTTGATAATTTCGCTTTGGCTGATTTGAATTTTCCTGAAATTTAGATTGAATCTTGAACTTGCTTTGCCTGCTCCTCGGGTGTGCCAAAAAGTACCTAATTTTTGGTTTTTAGTAAAAATTAACCCATCACAAAGCCGTTCTTTTTAATAAAAGTGTTCACAGACCCACTGCTTGATAATTTCGCTTTGGCTGATTTGAATTTCCCTGAAATTTAGATTGAATCTTGAACTTGCTTTGCCTGCTCCTCGGGTGTGCCAAAAAGTACCTAATTTTTGGTTTTTAGTAAAAATTAACCCATCACAAAGCCGTTCTTTTTAATAAAAGTGTTCACAGGCCCACTGCTTGATAATTTCGCTTTGGCTGATTTGAATTTGCCTGAAATTTCGATTAAATCTTGAACTTGCTTTGCCTGTTCTTCGGGTGTGCCAAAAAAATACCTAATTTTTGCTTTTTAGTAAAAATTAACCCATCACAAAGCCGTTCTTTTTAATAAAAGTATTCACGGGCCCACTGCTTGATAGTTTCGCTTTGGCTGATTTGAATTTGCCTGAAATTTCGATTGAATCTTGAACTTGCTTTGCCTGCTCTTCGGGTGTGCCAAAAAAAGTACCTAATTTTTGGTTTTTAGTAAAAATTAACCCATCACAAAGCCGTTCTTTTTAATAAAAGTGTTCACAGGCCCACTGCTTGATAATTTCGCTTTGGCTGATTTGAATTTGCCTGAAATTTCGTTTGAATCTTGAACTTGCTTTGCCTGCTCTTCGGGTGTGCCAAGAAAGTACCTAATTTTTGGTTTTTAGTAAAAATTAACCCATCACAAAGCCGTTCTTTTTAATAAAAGTGTTCACAGGCCCACTGCTTGATAGTTTCGCTTTGGCTGATTTGAATTTGCCTGAAATTTCGATTGAATCTTGAACTTGCTTTGCCTGTGCTTCGGGTGTGCCAAAAAAGTACCTAATTTTTGGTTTTTAGTAAAAATTAACCCATCACAAAGCCGTTCTTTTTAATAAAAGTGTTCACAGGCCCACTGCTTGATAATTTCGCTTTGGCTGATTTGAATTTGCCTGAAATTTCGATTGAATCTTGAACTTGCTTTGCCTGCTCTTCGGGTGTGCCAAAAAAGTACCTAATTTTTGCTTTTTAGTAAAAATTAACCCATCACAAAGCCGTTCTTTTTTAATAAAAGTGTTCACAGGCCCCCTGCTTGACAGTTTCGCTTTGGCTGATTTGAATTTGCCTGAAATTTCGATTGAATCTTGAACTTGCTTTGCCTGTGCTTCGGGTGTGCCAAAAAAGTACCTAATTTTTGGTTTTTAGTAAAAATTAACCCATCACAAAGCCGTTCTTTTTAATAAAAGTGTTCACAGGCCCACTGCTTGATAGTTTCGCTTTGGCTGATTTGAATTTGCCTGCAATTTCGATTGAATCTTGAACTTGCTTTGCCTGCTCTTCGGGTGTGCCAAAAAAAGTACCTAATTTTTGGCTTTTAGTAAAAATTAACCCATCACAAAGCCGTTCTTTTTAATAAAAGTGTTCAGAGGCCCACTGCTTGATAGTTTCGCTTTGGCTGATTTGAATTTGCCTGAAATTTCGATTGAATCTTGAACTTGCTTTGCTTACTCCTCGAGAGTGACAGAAAGAGTACCTAATTTTTGGTTTTTAGTAAAAATCAACCCATCACAAAGTCGTTCTTTTTAATAAAAGTGTTCACAGGCCCACTGCTTGATAATTTCGCTTTGGCTGATTTGAATTTGCCTGAAATTTCGATTGAATCTAGAACTTGCTTTGCTTACTCCTCGAGTGTGACAGAAAGATTGATTAATTTTTGGTTTTAAGTAAAAATTACCCAATCAGAAAGCCGTTCTTTTTATAAGAACTGTTCACAAGCCCATAGCTTGCTAATCTATTCTGAGTTTTGTTTCTTATCGTCTCCAGTCCGTTAATCTTTTCACGTGCAAACCTTTTTCCTCTGCCACTACAGTCTTTGGACTGTTTGGACTTCGCTTTCTTCTAGTAACCAGTGGATTTACTTTCAAAGTCTTCTTCGCTCCAGCCTTTTTATAATTACCTTAACCACCTTAACCAACTTAACCACCTTAACCTTTGTCCTTTCTAGAGCTTGTTTCTTCTTTGCCTCTTAATGCACCTTGAAACAGTTTCCCCAACACCAACTAATTCCTAGCATTTTTTTTTCTTTTTTGTTATTCACGACCACCCAGTTTTGCATCATCCATCATTTATAGACTTCCATTTTTGCCTTTTCGCTTACTGTTCCCCTTCGCTATTTTCTGCCATCCAAAGTCCCAGATAAGGGAAACTCACGTGCCCTCTCAATTTTCAAGGTGTATTTTCCTCTTCCGTTTCTATTTACAGGATCTTTTTGCCCTTCTTTCTTGCTCTCGTTAATCCCCAGGCCGATGTTTCTGACATTGGCTTCAAAGCTTCCAATTCTCCCCTTTCGTTTGAGTTCGAACTACTAAGAGAATCCTTTCCAGCTGAACTTTTCATCCTCTGGAATCTAAAACGATGAAGGTTCAATTTCTTCTTTCGTTTTCTTCGATTTTGGGTAATTTCAGAATGGCCAGAAACAAAGTGCAATACAATTATTGAAGTCGATCGAAATTTGTTTGTGAAAAATTTAAATCCCCTTCACTTTTTTTTTATAATGATGTATAAAACGTACCTAACAGGAAAACAAAGACGAAAATTGTGGGAAGGTATTTTATAACTTTGAATAAAGCTTGAAGCCACTTGCCGCCGTCAGTTCTGACGATTTCTTGCACGTGTTGGTAGGAGGATGATTGGGGTTTGAGTTGGCCGAGTTGGTTTTGGGATTTAGGTCTAAATCTGCTCACTTGTGCTTATTGTTAGTAAAGCAACAGTACTTTGTTCAAGTTTATATCCAAAAGAAAGCGTCTCCTTGTTCAGAAGGGTGCCCAAAAGATCTGCAACATTTTCCACAATGAATTGGGCATTTTGTTTTAATGAGGAATTCCTCATAGGCTCGTGCGTTATTGTGATTTTCATACTGGTGGTTTCTTTCTTTACATTTACGTTTAAATTTGTCTAAAATAGTCCTTGCTCGGGAAGAAACTTGCTCTGCCTTTAACCTTCCTCTTCTTCCCTTCCATATTTTTGATTCTGTTCTGGCCTCTCCTTTCGCGAATGTTGCTTTGGATTTGAACGAATTCCTTCAGTTTCAGATCCAATCAATTCGTTGATATTATTTGGTCCTTGAGTTTGTAGACCATTTCAAGAAGAATCATCCAAATTCTTAAAGCCAAGGCCCGATCTTTGTTCACCTAGGTTCGGCCAATTTATTATCGATGGCCACCGCCCAAAATTCTTCCGGTCTTTGTTCTTCTAGGTTCACCAATTTGTTATCTTTGGCTACCGCCCAAAACGATTTGCATTAACTCAACGAGGTTCTGAATTTTTTCGAAGCCTTCCTCTTCCTTTAAAAAAATAAATAAATAAATAAATCCTCTGGTTTCGGAATTCCGGGACTCACCGAGTCGAGCTTCAATCCATTCGATGGTTTCATTTAATTCCTGAGTTGGCTGAAGAGGTCCAGACTATTTCAAAATAGGGCCGTCCAAACTTGCCCCAAACTTAATTTTGAAGCCAAATTCGACCATCCTTTCAGATTGGTCAATTTATTTGATCGATGGCCATGAAACTTATTTGTACCGATTGAAAGAGATTCAGCCTTTTTCTTCCAAATCGTTCTTTTTCGTCTTCATTCGATGGTTTTATTTAATCCATGAGTTGGCTGAAGAGGTCCAGACCATTTCAAACTAGGCCCGTCCAAACTTGCCCCAAACTTCATTTTGAAGCAGCCAAATTCGACCACATCCTTTCAGGTTGGTCAATTTATTTGATCGATGGCCATGAAACTGATTTGTACCAATTGAAGGAGATTCAGCCTTTTTCTTCCAAATCGTTCTTTTTCGTCTTCATTCGATGGTTCTATTGAGTCTCTGAGTTCTTGCCCAAGAGGCCCAGATTATTTCAAAACAGAACCATCTTTCTTCCTTGAAGAACGAAGAAAATTAAATCTTGAAGGGCAGGTCTCTTTTTGTATCGAAATCTTGATGATGGTGATTAACAGAGAACGGAATTATATATTTCGTCCGATTAAATACAAACGAGGCGGCAAACGTGTAACGCCGTAGCGACGGGTCAACGGTCGTTGCCGCCTCGTTCGAAATAAACCGAACGAAATATAGAATTCCGTCCCGTAGTGATTAACATATTGTGAACTCGGAATTCCTCACGCATTTTTTTTTCTTCTTCTTCGACGCACAAATGAATAAACGACTCGTAAAGTGATTTGAATAAACTGCGACGTTTAATCACCTGATGTTTTACGTTCTTGGGAATTTACGTAACAGGTTCGCCGGTGTACGTAAATATTTACGGCATTTCTATTGCGAACTGCAGCTGCACTAATATTACTCATCCCCTGGTGTAACGTAGTACATATAACACGACACGTAATTCCAAGGATAGCCTGAACTGGAAAGCATGGCGAACACGTTACAGGACAATTAGGCATTATTTCATCGAAGCGCTGTGCTAATCAATAAATCAGTTGATGAACCAGCTAATTATTCGCTAATTAAAAAAAGCGGAATGCATGAAAGTGATGACTTAAATACCTTTATGTATTATGTCTAATAATAATAGTATCTATTATTTTCAATTTGTATGTACTTCTTGGAATGAATGAGGATTAGCAGGTTGTTGGAGTATTATCAAATTGAATATCCTGAAAGCTGTTAATTACACCTGCGTAATTCTGCGACCGACGAGAAGAAGAATATCTCCGAAAAGGATCTACCTTTTTTTCAGGTGTGCAGGTTTCGTCGACGATCTTTGGTCTCACCTGACCTGTGTCGGTCACAGTCTGCGGATAATTGACCGCTTTGTATTTCGGCACATTCACGTGCTTCTTATTCCTCTTATTGTCGTTTATGTTCGAATGCGTGGTTCCTTTTCGAGAGCAGGCACTTCGGAGGGGGTCAAGATCCCCTTTGAATTATTACCTGCGTTCGTCGATGTGGCGTTCATTAACACCGTTCGATTACGATCGAAGAAATCGTCCGAAGACTAATTAAATTAATTGCAAGGAACACGTACTATATTAATTTTGTATAATAAATGCGTATACACGTTCAAATTATACCGGGTCTTCATAACTGAATGTATCCCACGTGACTAATAAGTTCATACGTGATTGATTGTAGAACAGCGTTTCCTAAACAGAGGGGGGGCATAAGTCTTCAAAGGGGGGCGCAGCAGAATAAATATAAAGAACGCAAATTGCAACTAATTTATCATCTTATTTTTTTATTACAAGAAATTGCTTGCTTATACGGGGTGATTACGCGAGAATTCCCACCACTCCCTTTAACTTAACTTTATTCTTGCCTTTAGAAAGAAGTCTTCAAAGTTTTTGCTGATGTTTACAGTTAAACAAACGAACATCGCATAACTGAGATATGAAACCGAAATTTTAATTTTTTAAACGGAACACCTGGTATTTTTATACTTGGTATTTGAAATTTGAAATAATAATCGCCTTTCTTTTTCTTAAATAAATTCTATTTTTTCAAACCTCTGTTTAATTGAAACCTAATATTTTGTCCAAGAGAAGATCATTCACATTTTATGCCATGGGCTTCCAAAGGGATCGGTATCGACCCCTTAAGGGTCTGCTGGGGGTCTTTCAGGAGGTCGGAGTTGTTAAGTCTTGTGTAATGAAGGTCTTGCTGGATGGTTCATAAAAAAAAAGTAAAAGATTTACAGACAATATTAAATGAATTTGGATTAGCTCGAATAAAAGAGAAAAAAAAACACGTTCAATCGATTATCAAAATCGTACAACACGAATGAAATGGAATGAAATAAAAACAAAAGACGATCGTCAAACACAAAGACAGGACGACAAATAAAAATTGTGTGAAACTCATCTCAAGTCAAATCGATATGAACTGGCTTTCATCAGGACCAAAAATTTAGGCCAGTTTAATGATTAAAAAATAAAATAAATTCGCCAAAAAACTGCGATCAATCGGCGGAAGCATTAAAATGTGAAATAAAATAATCTTAAATCGTGTAAAACAAAAGAAACGAAAGGCGTTCAATTGATGATTAAGAGAATCAAAAGTCACGTCAAATAAAATCGAACCGAAAGAGAAAGAGAAGAGGAAACAAAAAACCAGATGATTAGTTGTTGATTTAAAAGTAAAAAAACAGAACGAATGAAATCGATTAAAAGAAAAAACGAAGGTCCATCACTTGAGTACATTAAAAGTTAAATAAAATAGAGTCAAGTGAGGATTGTATAAAAATAAAGGGTGATGATAAAATTAGGATCAAAATAGAAATTATAGAAATATAAAACTAGCAATAAGCCAAGTTGATTTAAAAATTGACAAATTTCGTCACGATCCAAAGAATAATCTGTGAATTTTAACGAAACAGATCGATCGGTGAATAATTTAAAAACAAGATAAAGTCAGATCGAATAGAAGAGAAAATAAAAGTGGCAATCAATCGACTGGATTCAAGTGTGAAATAAATTCACACTCAATAAACAAATCAGCGAAGAAATAATGGTAAATGGTAGTTGAAAAATAAAAACAAAACGAATAAAATATATTAAAAACTCGATCAACTGATCATATTGAAAATTAAATGAAATGAAGTCGAATGAGGAATTAAAAAGAAGATGATCGTTGACAAAGATAATAAAATTAAGCTAAAATCAAGTCGAATCAAGACATTGGCGAATTTTCAATTAAGTTTGATTAAAAGAGAATCAAACTGAAATCGAATCAAGAAAAGCAAAAAGACGATCGGGGGTATTATTAAAAAATAAAATAAAGTAAAGACAAATAGAATAATAAATTGTCACGATTTAACAAAATTTTATATCTGCATAAAATATTATTAGTATATCTGTTTCTTTTTTTAAATATTATTTAAATCTGAATGGGGTCGATGGAAATTTTTATTTTCTTGGAAGGGGTGGGTGGTTTAAAACAAAAGAAAGGTTGGAAACCCCTGCTTTACACGCACGTATCAGAACTTACACTATTAAATACAAATATCTCGAAAACTTTACGTTTTATTTAAAAAATGATTTAGAGAAATTGTTATTTGGGATCCAAATGTGTACAGATATACCGGGTGTTCCATTTCAGAAAACAAAACGTCAGTGTATATCTCGGTTATTCGATGGACATTTATTATTCGGTAAATATGAGTTTAGAGAAAACTTTGAATCAGTCTGCATAAGTTTGGTATAATAACGTTTCTTTCTGATAAAAAAAAGTTGAAGGGGGGTGGGAATTCTCGCGTGGTCAGCCTGTACATGCAGTCGTAAGCAATAAATTGTGACAGTGACGACCAAAATTTAATACTCGCGACTGTACTTACATACATACACCCTGAGGTTTCTTTTTTTTAATTATAACACACAATGTGAATATTCCCACGTTCAGGTTTACAAAAAAACGTGTCAGGATATACAAGTAAGCTTCAATAAAGCAAATGTGCTGTTATTGTCAGTTATGAAATTCAAGGACGAGTCTCAAATATAAAAAAATAAATAAATAAATACTATGAAAGCATTTCAATCGTTTAGCATCAGTGTTCTAGTTCGCGATTCGGCGGGGAAGGGGGGCGTGAATCATAACACAGCTCAAAAGGGGGTCGCGAAACCTAAAAGTTTTAGAAACGCTGTTGCCGCAGGTAGATAGGCAACTAACAATACACCGAAGTAATTGGTTGCAGCCTTCATTTAATCCTGCATCTCACTTAAACAATGAAGGCTGCAGACACGGTTTGGAGATAGAACACATTCTATTTTTTTTTTTTTCAAATAATTTTCTATGCAATTTAAAATACTTTGGATAGTGAAGTATCTAGTAAAATATTTCTCATTCCGGTGTATAGGAAATTATATTTACTGCGTCACATCATTAAAATCACAAAGGCATTTCTTTTTTCTTTTTTTTTTCTTTCTTCGACAGCTCAGAGTAACATAATCGCTCGCCTTCGCAAATAATTCTCATTCTCACCGTCATCGTTAATAAGCTTGGCGGGTGTGGTGCGATTTTGCGAAGCCTCGAAACTCGAAAGGGAAATTTCATGGGAATTCCGGAAAGTATAATTAAGGCGTCGTCCAGACCGACGACCGACGACGACAACGAGAAAGCGATCGCAGGTTCTGATTAATCCGGATTTTATTGTATCTCGGGCGTAATTTAACGAGACTTCCTTGCATAAAATTGCACCCGAAAAAACACGCTCAGCTCAGCCCAGACGACAATGGCCGGCCGATAATGAAGCAAGCAGCCAGAGACCGTGAAATAAACACACCCTTTCGTTATTTGGTGGTCGTTATTGAAGGCCCGAAATTCGTGCAAACTCGTTTCAGATCGCATCAGCGTATTTCTTCAATCATTCTCTTCTCACTCTTTCCGAAGTGAATCCAAGTATTTGGTGCATACAAAAAAAAAGGTGTTCAGATCTTGATCGCCTTACCTGCGTGGAAATTATCGCATTATGTGCAAGGAGCACGAACGACCGCTTGCTTTCTCGCGGTGGCAAAAATAAAAAAATAAAACGTACGTTAAACTTAACCTAAAAAAATCAAGCAGGCCCCTCATTCACCGAAAGAAATAATCATGAGAAATCGAAATTCTAAAAACAGCACGTGAAGCTGAATTCTGTGAATCTAGATCGAGGGAGAATCAGAGCTTCCTTAAATTAACCCGGGTTGTTCGGGGAAGACCAGGTGCAGCAGAACATGACGACGCGACAGTCAGGGTGTTCACCAGAAGGGATGATTACCGACAGTAAGAAGAAGCGAATGAATAATCAGATTGAAGCCGAGCACTTCTTTCGTTCTGTTCTTTATACCTTTCCTTTCATTGTTTCCTTGTAACTTATAATATAGTAGTACGATTTAATACTCGACGTTCATTAAAATAAGGATGTGCCATAAACACTCACAATCAGTTCACCAGAAAGCTTTGTAACCGACTCAATTGGAACGTATAGTTCCGATTTAACCGTTCCTCCTGACCCCTTTGCACGTGGGGTTCCCTGCTGATCCTAGCAAGACCCTCCCGTATCCAGGGCAACGCGCCCGGATGTACGTACGTACGCAACGCACCGAAAGCGCCGGGATGTGTATAGGTATTTATTTTTTGTATTATTTTTTTTTTTGTATGCACCGCGCTACTGATAACCGTCATCGAATCCGAAACGAAATAATCGTCGATTAGCCTTTAGCGAGACTTTATTTACTTCGTAATTGGTAATTGGAAATCCTGGCGGTTTCAATTCCCGACGCCGCCCGCCGATCGTTCCGATTTTATGAAACGAATTGAATTCCGAATTTAAAAAAAAAAGAAAAAATGTGGAAAATCGTGCGCCGGGAATTGATGCCTTCGTGTAATTGACGGTTAAGTACTAATTCAAACACCCTCACATCTTTTAATTCTGCTTAACTGCAACTATTACTGATCAGATAAAACAGCTGAAGATGCCCCAAATAGGGCTGAAACAGCTGTACAGAGGCTCTTCGGGGGTTTCACCGCAATCAAAAACGATTTGCAACAATTTTTTTTTGTAACCATTATGTTTAAATTGTGACTTATTTTAAACATTTTAAACTAACTGCAGAGAAACGTTGTTTACTGTTTTCGTTTTGTAGTTTTGTGAACGTAGTAAACGATAAACGTAAGCGACGACTTTGCTGAGTCTTCCTTTTGAGCTGAGCAAAAGAGGTTCGATCTTTTCCAAGAAATAACCGAAGCTGTTGCAGTCTTGAGTCGGAAAGTTTATTACTTTCTTTGCAACTTTGCTGAGTTGCAAGCGATTTCTTCACACTTCTAAACTGAGGGAAAAAGTTGCAGCGACTTTCTTCGAAGATATAATTGATTTTAGAACAAAAATCAAGAACGGTTCGGCTATGATTTTTCTTAACTTCCTAAGCGATTAGCGTTACGCTTCGCTGAGTTTGCTGAGCTGTGCAAGAAAAGTTCGATCTTTTCCAAGAAACAACGGAAGCTCTTGCAATCTTGAGTCAGAAATCAAGATGTGGTCGATTATTACTTTGTGCGCAACTTTGCTGAGTTGCAAGCGATTTCTTCACACTTCTAAACTGAGGCGACCTTTTTCGAAAAAATAATTAATTTTGGAACAAAAATTAAGAACGGTTGGGCTATGATTTTCTTAACGTCGTAAGCGATTAGCTTTACACTTCGCTGAGTTTCCTGAGCTGTGCAAAAAAGGTTCGATCTTTTCCTAGAAACAACGGAAGCTCTTGCAATCTTGAGTCAGAAATCAAGATGTGTTCGGTTATTACTTTGTTCGCAACTTTGCTGAGTTGCACGCGATTTCTTCACACTTCTAAACTGAGGCAAGAAGCTGCAGCGACCTTCTTCGAAGAAATAATTAATTTGGGCTATGATTTTCTTAACGCTGTAAACGATTACCTTTACACTTCCCTGAGTTTCCTGAGCTGTGCAAGAAAGGTTCGATTTTTTCACAGAAACAACTGGAGGAGCAGCAGTTTTGATACAGAAATTAAGAATTGTTCAAGCAATTGCAATTTTGCTGAGCTGCAAGCGATTTCTTCAGATTTCCAGAGAGAAAAAAGTGAAAAAACAATTAATTCTGAAGCAGAAATCAAGAACTGTTCGGTTAGAATTTTCTTAACGTTGTAAGCGGACTTTGCTGAGTCTTGTGAGCTGAGAAAAAAAATCAGTTACTTCCCGGAGGAAATCGCTGCAGTTTCTTGTTTTGTAAGCGATTTACTTAAACTTTGTTGAGCCTTTAGTGCTAGGGAGGGAACTCTGAGCGATGTTCTCGGAAGAAAAAATTGATTTTCGAGCAGAATTCAAGAATGATTTGGCTATAATTTTCTTAACATTGTAAGTTTTTGTGAGTCTTGTAAGCGACGTTGCTGAGTATTTTGAGCGGAAGAAGAAGTCGGATATTCACGGAGAAAATCACTGACATGTTTCTTTGCATTTTTCTCCGAGTTGGAAGCGACTTTACTGAGTAGTCTACGCTAATGAAGAAGCTCTCAGCAATGTTCTTCGAAAAAATAATTGATTTTGTAGCAGAAATGAAAAAAATTTCATGTAGCATGAAATGAATTATGGTTATAATTTTGTTAACTTCTAAGCGATTACCTTTAGACGTGGCTGAGTCTTCTGAGCTGAGTAAAAATATGATATTGTACAGAGAAATTCATTGGTGTGATCTTTGCATTGTTTTCGAGTTGGAAGCGACTTTGCTGAGCGCCTTACGCTAAGAAAGAAGCTCTCAGCAATCTCCTTCACAGAAATAGTTGACTTTGGAGCAGAAATCAAGAACGATTCGGTTATAATTTTGTTAACGTTGCAAGCGATTGTCTTTAAACTTTGCTGATCCTTCTAAGCTGAGCAAAACTCGGATATTTTATGGAGAAAATCACTTAAGTGTCTGTTTGCATCTTTCTCCGAGTTGGAAGCGACTTTGCTGAGTGCTTTACGCTAAGGAAAAATCCCTCAGCAATCTTCTTCACAGAGATAGTCGACGTTGGAGCAGAAATCACGAACGATTTGGTTATAATTTTGTTGGAGAAAATCACTTGTGTGGTTCTTTGCATTTTTTTCCGAGTTTGAAGCGACTTTGCTGAGCGTTTTACGCTAAGGAAGAAACTCTCAGCAATCTTGGAAATAATCGCTCTTAGAGCAGAAATCAGGAGATGTTTGGTTGCTCTTTGCTCGGCAGTTTTATTTTCAATGTCGTAGGCGATTTCTCTTCGGACTTTGCTGAGCTGAAGAAGCAATATTTTTTTTTGAACAATTAATTTTTATTCTGGCCCCAAAAATGCAGAAATCAGAAAGTATTTGGTTCTTCTCGCTTTTGTAGCAGCTAGCCTCTGGTTTTATGTTATTAACGTCGGGTTCGATTTCAATTATTATAATCTCCGACGATTTGCGTCAATATCCGCATCCTGTTCTTTCTGATGGAACGTCGGAACAAAAGAACTCTTTTCTTCTTTTCGGTCCCACTGCTGTTTCTATTGATTACTTCTTAAATACCATATCGTGCATTACAATAAATGCGAAACAAATTATATTTTAAGACGGTGTAAGTAAAGCGGACGACGTGTTCGGGTCTTTGACGGCGATGATTGCCGCAACAAATTCGGAAGAAAGAAGGAAGCCTGTCGTAAAAAGCCAAACAAAACGCCACCAAGTCGTCGGAGGCGTTATAAAAAAAAATATAAAGCCGAGGAGACCTGAACAATGTTGATGTTTTTCATAGATTACATTTAATTATGATAAACTCCTCACTCTCTCTCTCCGTCCAGGAACACCAGCGCATTAACAAACGCCACTGACCATAACGGACACGGGGGAACCACCGTGCCTCCACACTGTCGTTATATAATGTATACACACGCATGTTTTGAAAAATTAAGGAGATGCCTATCTGGAGAATTTCAAACAATTAATTATACTGTTTGAATATTTCAGAGCGTTATCTCACAGAATCACAGTTTCCGTGTGTATACGTGTACGTACGTTTGATGTAATGGATAAAAGCCTTTTAGTATGTAAGTACCTATGTACGTCGATTGAATTTTAAGATCTGAAAGTTTGTGTGCGTGTGTGTGAAGCTCGAATTTTTTTTCATCATCTAATACACCTGAATTTAATTAAAATGCATCAAATTACCCCCCAGTGTATTTGTATTTTGGAATTTATGATGGAATCGTACGTTTACATCAAAGATTTAAAGCGTAAAAAGATGTGTCAGATCTCCTACCTTGAGAATGATGGAATGTAAGGGGGAAATTTGATGACCTGAGGCGTGAACTTGAGAGGTAATCAAGGAGGAAATTGTTTTTTGGTGTTTGTCAAATGCTTAAAGCTTCATCCAATTTTCCAAATATTTTCTACATTAAAAACGCATTTCTTTTCCCGGACAATTTCATTTGCTCTGTTCCGCGCAGAGAGGCACGTGAAAACTCTTTTTCCTTTTTTTTCATTAATAAATTGATCTCCGTAATTTTCCGGCAATTTTTTTTTTTTAGTAAAAACTAAACGATAACGAACCGTATAAAATTGCGGGAAATACGCTTCATACAAGCTCGCAAACTAGCAATTACGTTCGTGGAACGTTCCCGATGGAATTCGCGTATGCACGTATGTATTATTTGCATTGAACTTGTATGTATGAATGTATGTATGTATGTGCTTCTGCTATTTGCTACGGAAAACGATTTTTAAATATCTGAAATTCATCCGGCTCACTTATGTGACTGTTTGCAGCGAAATAATACGCCGGAATTTAATCAGGCGCGCTCTCTGAAATTACCTCCGATATTAAATTTAATAACTGGAAGCACAATTTCAATTGAAAACGCATGTTTCTGCAGCAATCTACTGCTAATATCGCTCGTACAGATAAATTTTTCCACGTACATACCTCTTTTTTCTTCTTCTTCGAAAGTATGATACGTGAAATACTGAATTTTATTCATACGATGCCACGTTGATTAAATTTTTTTTTATGCATACTCCTCACTTTTTTCTTTTTCATAAGTATACAATAGTGTCTTCATAACTGATTGTATCCCACGTGACCAATTTCTACCTGATAGTTAGATAGCCATCAGTACACATGATTATCGTCATTAACATCTCACAGCATCGTTGACTAAATGCGACTAAAAATATGAATTTATCCAAGTGTAAGTTTGGTACGTCGTTAGTCACGTGGTCTACAAGATTAAATGAAGTACCTACATAAAAAAATATAAGTCAAAGTCAAGATCAAACGACATTTTCAATTTTACAACCGATTCCTTCATTCTTATAAACTTTCTGCAAATCGATTTAACTTGCAAGATTTAAATTTCTTAATCCTGATGAATAGGTGACCAGCAAACCACAAACGAACGATAATTTCGTTAACGTCGAAAGCGACATTGCCTAGCCTCTGCTGAGTCTTCTGAGCTGAGCATTGCCTAGACTTTGCTGAGTCTTCTGAGGTGAGCAAGAGTCGGATATTTTATGGAAAAAATCACTCACGTGTTTCTATGCATTTTTTCCGAGTTGGAGCGTCTTTGCTGAGCGCTCTAGGCTAAAGAAGAAGCTCTGAGCAATCTTCTTCTCTGAGGCAGTCGACTTTGAAGCAGAGATCAAGACCGATTTGTTTATAATTTTGTTAACGTTGCAAGCGGTTGTGTTTAAACTTTGCTAATTCTTCTGAGCTGAGCAATACTAGGATATTTCATGGAGAAAATCACTTAAGTGTCGGTTTGCATTTTTTTCCGAGTTGGAAACGACTTTGCTGAGCGCCTCATGCTAAGGAAGAAGCTCTCAGCAATCTTCATCACAGAGATACTTGACTTTGGAGCAGAAATCAAGAACGATTTGGTTAAAATTTTGTTAACGTCGCAAGCGATTGTCTTTAAACTTTGCTGATTCTTCTGAGCTGAGCAGAACTCGGATATTTTATGGTGAAATCACTTAAGGTTTATTTGCATTTTTTTCCGAGTAGGAAGTGACTTTGCTGAGCGCTCTACGCTAAGGAAGAAGCTCTCAGCAATCTTCTTTACAGAGATAATTGACTTTGGAGCAGAAATCAAGAACGATTTGGCTATAATTTTGTTAACGTCGCAAGCGATTGTCTTTAAACTTTGCTGATTCTTCTGAGCTGAGCAAAACTCGGATATTTTATGGAGAAAATCACTTAAGTGTCGGTTTGCATTTTTTTCCGAGTTGGAAGCGACTTTGCTGAGCGCCTCATGCTAAGGAAGAAGCTCTCAGCAATCTTCTTCACAGAGATACTTGACTTTGGAGCAGAAATCAAGAACGATTTGGCTATAATTTTGTTAACGTCGCAAGCGATTGTCTTTAAACTTTGCTGATTCGTCTGAGCTGAGCAAAACTCGAATATTTCATGGAGAAAATCACTTAAGTGTCGGTTTGCATTTTTTTCCGAGTTGGAAACGACTTTGCTGAGCGCCTCATGCTAAGGAAGAAGCTCTCAGCAATCTTCTTCACAGAGATACTTGACTTTGGAGCAGAAATCAAGAACGATTTGGTTATAATTTTGTTAACGTTGCAGGCGATTGTTTTTAAACTTTGCTGATTCTTCTGAGCTGAGCAAAACTCGGATATTTTATGGAGAAAATCACTTTCATGTTTCTTTGCATTTTTTCCCGAGTTGGAAGCGACTCTGCTGAGCGCCTTACGCTAAGAAAAAGGCTCTCAGCAATCTCCTTCACAGAAATAGTTGACTTTGGAGCAGAAATCAAGAACGATTTGGTTATAATTTTGTTAACGTTGCAAGCGGTTGTGTTTAAACTTTGTTGATTCTTCTGAGCTGAGCGAAACTCGGATATTTCTTGGAGAAAATCACTGACGTGTTTCTTTGCATTTTTTTCCGAGTAGGAAGTGACTTTGCTGAGCGCTCTACGCTAAGGAAAAAGCTCTCAGAAATTTTCTTCACAGAGATACTTGACTTTGGACAGAAATCAAGAACGATTTGGCTATAATTTTGTTAACGTTGCAAGCGATTGTCTTTAAACTTTGCTGATTCTTCTGAGCTGAGCAAAACTCGGATATTTTATGGAGAAAATCACTGACGTGTTTATTTGCATTTTTTCCAAGTTCGAAGCGACTTTGCTGAGCGCTTTACGCTGAGGAAGAGGGTGTCAGCAATCTTCTTCACAGAAATAGTTGACTTTAGAGCAGAAATCAAGAACGATTTGGTTAAAATTTTGTGAACGTTGTCTTTAAACTTTGCTGATGCTTCTGCGCTGAGCAAAACTCTGATATTTCATGGAGAAAATCACTGACGTATTTCTTTGCATTTTTTCCGAGTTGGAAGCGACTTTGCTGAGCGCTTTACGCCAAGGAAGAAGCTCTCAGCAATCTTCTGCACAGAGTTAGTCGACTTTGAAGCAGAAATCAAGAACGATTTGGCTATAATTTTATTAACGTTGCAAGCGATTGTCTTTAAACTTTGCCGATCCTTCTGAGCTGAGCAAAACTCTTACGTGTTTCTTTGCATTTTTTTCTGAGTTGGAAGCGATTTTGCTGAGCGCTCTACGCCAAGCGAGAAGCTCTCGGCAATCTTCTTCACAGAAGCAGTTAGCAAGTCAAAATCAAACGAAATTTTTATTTTACAACCGATTTCACCATTCCTAGAATTAATTCCCCCGTTTACGACCGCCTTAATGTTTTAATTTGCCGCACCGCAACGAACTGAAATAACGTTATACAGGGTGTCAAATGTGGAAATGTCAGTTGCGAAAGGTCATCACCGCGGCGGAGAGAAGGAGAGGACAATATCGCGAAGCCGTTTAGGAAACGAGAACGCAGCGCTCGACGAAACCGAAAAGCAATAAAAAAAAGAAGTGAAAGTACCCCACGGAGTTTAGCAATTAAAGATTCATTACTATTGGTTATTTTATTATGCCGAGCGCGCGAAATATGTTCGTTTAATTTATTTTTCGCAACGTTTAATTTGTTTCTCGTCTTGCTTAAAAATCCTCCCCGCCCCCCCGTTCGTTTCTTATGTTCGGTCAGAATGACTTCTTGAAACTGCAAATTATAATATAAAAGCGTTTGTTTTAATTTATTGCGAACGGTACGGTTTCGCAAAACTCTACAAGAAGTATGCAAATTGTAAGGAAAAATTAAATGAGCTTCTGAAATTAAGAAAAAAATAGTGATTGTTTGCTTGATTTGTGAACGGTATGACTTCGTCTTAAAACCGTGCAAGAAAGTGTGCAAATTGTAATAAAAACTTAATTTCAATTGGCGGCGCATCATAAAGCTCGCGTTTTATAGTTAATGTATTCTCTTTCATTTTCACCGCGTTGTTTTAAAATTGTAAACAAGGCACACAGAAAAAGAAAAGAAAAAAAAACATACCGTGCAAAAAACGCGATCGAGATAAAACGCTCATAATCATATTAAACGGATGGATGTTTATCACGAAAACTAGGAAACTCGTTTGAACAACGAAACGAAAAGAAAAAAAGGCAGAGGTCGGTCGAGCATTCAAGAATACACATTTTGCTTTATCATATCATCAATAGTTGATAACAAAATTGAAAAGAAAAACACAAATATTTGTTTTTTATAGCTTTTGTTCTATTGGGCTTATTGAATGGACACCCTGTATTTGAATAATTCTGATCATTTAGTAATTTTGCAAACGTAGTCAATCTTACTGGACCAAATTTCATTTACTGAACACGTCAGTCATCGCATGACTCTCATTAATTAACGTAATTAAAAAAAAAATAGTTTGCATTCGGTGCAGCAATAAATTAATAATTAAATCGACCGACAATTATTTATTTTTTTTTTTTAAGATTCACAATACTGTACAGCGTGGATATAAACACATCTAGGGTGACACAGCTGGTTAATTGATTGATATGCTAATTAATGCGTGATCGTAGACAACTTAAATTGACCGCGTGCCTACCTTCCTTCGAGGGGGAATCACCTGTCTGCAGTAACTCTAGAACATTTAGTTTCAACCCAGGTGTGCCAATCGAGATGCACGAAAACAGAATGCCTTTATTTAACAACGACTGGCATGAAACAAATGCACGAAACTAATTACTCGTTTTCTAAATTAGTAAACTTAGCAGCATATAGTAAAGACAGACATTATTAAAGGGAGTTAGATTTGGAAAAGGACGGGAAAGTCACGGAAAATTGGGGAAGCTGAAAGACCAGGAAAGAGGCTAAAAGACGCACTTTTCATTGACATTTGAAGAAGCAAAGCACAGAGCTCTATGAAGAAGGAAGGCACCAAAAGAAAGAAGAGGTCGAACCAGAACAAAACGTTGATTACACGAAAATCCAGACCAAGCCAGAATCCTTGCCTTCAACTTTAGCAACCGAGTTGAAAAGAAGGCGCAGAAGGAATTTGATCAAAGGAGAAGTTGGAAGTGACAGGAAAGACTCGAGGCTGGCAGCTAAGTTCCAATTGAAGAGTCAACTTAAATAACCTAATCATCAAATGGGCAAAAACTGATAAGTCAAAAAATAGGGCGGCAAGGTGAAAGACTAGGAAAGAGGCTGAAAGGCAGACCTTCGATGGCTTGGCAAGAAACAGCGCAGAAAGTTTCTATGAAGAAAGAAGGCGCAAAGTAAAAAAGAGAGCGAACGAAGAGGTCGACCCAGAACGAAACGTTGATTACACGAAAATCCAGACCAAGCCAGAATCCTTGCCTTCAACTTTAGCAACCGAGTTGAAAAGAAGACGCAGAAGGAATTTTATCAATGGAGAAGTTGGAAGTGACAGGAAAGACTCGAAGCTGGCAGCTAAGTTCCAATTAAAGAGTCAACTTAAATAACCTAATCATCAAACGGGCTAAAACTGATAAGTCAAGAAATAGGGCGGCAAGCTGAAAGACTAGGAAAGAGGCTGAAAGGCAGACCTTCGATGTCTTGGCAAGAAACAAAGCAGAAAGTCTCTATGAAGAAAGAAGGCGCAAAGTAAAAAAGAGAGCGAACGAAGAGGTCGACCCAGAACGAAACGTTGATTACACGAAAATCCAGACCAAGCCAGAATCCTTGCCTTCAACTTTAGCAACCGAGTTGAAAAGAAGGCGCAGAAGGAATTTGATCAAAGGAGAAGTTGGAAGTGACAGGAAAGACTCGAGGCTGGCAGCTAAGTTCCAATTGAAGAGTCAACTTAAATAACCTAATCATCAAATGGGCTAAAACTAGTAAGTCAAAAAGTAGGGCGGCAAGCTGAAAGATTAGGAAAGAGGCTAAAAGGCAGACCTTCGATGGCTTGGCAAGAAACAAAGCGCAAAGTCTCTATGAAGAAAGAAGGCGCAAAGTAAAAAAGAGAGCGAACGAAGAGGTCGAACCAGAACGAAACGTTGATTACACGAAAATCCAGACCAAGCCAGAATCCTTGCCTTCAACTTTAGCAACCGAGTTGAAAAGAAGACGCAGAAGGAATTTTATCAAAGGAGAAGTTGGAAGTGACAGGAAAGACTCGAGGCTGGCAGCTAGGTTCCAATTGAAGAGTCAACTTAAATAACCTAATCATCAAATGGGCTAAAATTAGTAAGTCGAAAAGTAGGGCGGCAAGCTGAATGATTAGGAAAGAGGCAGAAAGGCGGACCTTCGATGGCTCGGCAAGAAACAAAGCGCAAAGTCTCTATGAAGAAAGAAGGCGCAAAGTAAAAAAGAGAGCAAACGAAGAGGTCGAACCAGAACGAAACGTTGATTACACGAAAATCCAGACCAAGCCAGAATCCTTGCCTTCAACTTTAGCAACCGAGTTGAAAAGAAGACGCAGAAGGAATTTTATCAATGGAGAAGTTGGAAGTGACAGGAAAGACTCGAGGCTGGCAGCTAAGTTCCAATTGAAGAGTCAACTTAAATAACCTAATCATCAAATGGGCAAAAACTGGTGAGTCAAAAAGTAGGGCGGCAAGCTGAAAGACTAAGAAGCGGACCTTCGATGGCTTGGCAAGAAACAAAGTGCAAAGTCTCTATGAAGAAATAAGGTGCAAAGTAAAAAAGAGAGCAAACGAAGAGGTCGACCCAGAACGAAACGTTGATTACACGAAAATCCAGACCAAGCCAGAATCCTTGCCTTCAACTTTAGCAACCGAGTTGAAAAGAAGGCGCAGAAGGAATTTGATCAAAGGAGAAGTTGGAAGTGACAGGAAAGACTCGAGGCTGGCAGCTAAGTTCAAATTGAAGAGTCAACTTAAATAACCTAATCATCAAACGGGCAAAAACTGGTAAGTCAAAAAGTAGGGCGGCAAGCTGAAAGACTAGGAAAGAGGCCTTGATGAGTTGGGAAGCAAATAAAGAAGCAACAAGTTGAGAACGTGGTACAAGTAGGAAGAGCGAAAGGAGAAACAAATTATGTATTACAAAATAGCGAATGACTTACAAGGAGTTATTAAAAGGATAAAATATTTTTATTTTACGGTACAGTGGAGGATGCCCAGCGTCTTTTCCCTGTCTTGTGGTTACGCGAATATCTTTTTAATTTGTGTGTCAATGGTAAGAGAAACTGTGGAAATAAAGAGTGTTTTTACTGCAAATTAGTTTCATCGCATTAATTACTCATTCCTCGACGAGTAATTATTTTTCATTACAGTCTTGCAACACTGAATTTTTTTCATGCAATTATCCTTACGTACGGCAGGCAGATGATGCTTCTTAAAATATAATCCGAATGACTGAATTTGCATGATTAAATTACGCAAGAAAATACTAGTTTTTTAGAAGGTGATCACGTCACTGAGATATTTGTAATTTACTATTTATGAACGTTGTGTAGAATAAAATCGATTGAAGATTCAATCAGTTGAATTAACAACAGGAAAAAAAACATAATATAATGTACAGGTGTTTGCTGTACTACCATCCATTTCAGTAGTGAATATGAAGATGTGAGGGGTGTAATTAGTCGACATTTGATATGGGCCGTGTTTTACCGTGCTCAATTAATAATAACCGGAATATGGAAAGGCGCTCTATCCAAGCTATGTATAATTCAGCAAGGGTCAACACTACCGCGGGGCAAATTAGGCCCTACATTTAACTCTTGGGGTGTATAAATTTAAATTTGCGTTTTCGTGTCGAAACAGGGAACGCTCGGCGTTACATACAAATTGCTTCCATTTGCCACAGCTACACATCAAAGTTACCTACCGGGAGAGAGAGAGAATCGATTTAGAATCTTTGCAATAATAATTAAAGTCCTCGATTACAAATTTAATTCTATTCAGGTTTTGAAACTTTTCTTTATTGTTTTAATCACATTAGTCACGGAGGGACATTCGTTCAAATTTTTGAGTTGAACGCGGTGCCCATTATTTTAGGATGGCCCGCTTATTCTGTGACTTCATATTCGTTAAAATGTCGATTAGGTACTCTTTTTTTTTGTTGCACGGTGTATGACAGTAACTGATGTGATAAATTTATGGCTCGCGTAAGTTTCTCTTCGGTAATTTAATTTCACGCATGCACATCTGCGCAGAAATTACACCATAAAACACTAAATTCGTCTAAATTAGCCCGAAATTGGCACCTTGCAGTGGCAGACACCATACGAATCGGCACGTGGACATTACATATGTAGGAGATCCACCATTTGGTATTTACACCTGCCCACACCATCAGCTGCTAATTTCTCAGCGAGGCGAACATTTCTTATAAACACCACGACTTCTGTTTCATAAATTTCCCAAAGAAAAAAAAAACAAGTTCAAAGTGGCACGCATTTTTCTAAGTCTTCAAAATCCACATTTTAAACGATCTGAATTGCCCCCGCCCCCCTCATAAAATACCGGAATGGTGATGAATTAAATGTCATGGGGAATTTCGTTTAAAAAAAAAAAATTAACTGATTGTGTGAGTTACACCTATTAATTGTACCCGGAAAATTACGCGATTTTTATTGAAAAAAAAAAAAGGGCAACGAGGGAAGTCAATTAGCGTGCTTATTAAATATGTTTTTTCGGCCGCCGGGAAATTTCTGCTCGGAAAAACATGTTTACGCACGCACCGTGGGTTTTCCGTTTCGGTAATAAGAAAATCGTGTTTTTAAATTGGCACTAATTAAGTTACATCGTGCTTGTTCCATTCGGCCTTGTGCATCACGGCAAACTTCGCACCTCTCGGTGATTATCGTATCGTTCCGGTTGGATTCTCGAGCAAAAACGTCAAATACAGAGGTACACTGGTTGACAAAGAAATTGCAACGCCACAAAAGAAGAATTGTCACTTGTTGTGTTTATGACGGAAAATGTGTTCTTTGTTTGTCGTTCTTGTCCACTTCTTCTGCAGTTCTAGAAATAAAAATCCTCTGCCATGCAGAAGTTCTTTTTTTTTTTTTAAACGAAAAAGGACGTTTGTTCCTGATCAGGAAACTTCAACATTCAAATGATTGGCTTCGAGCGTGTGCAACAAACTCCAGAAATTGGAAAACGATGGCAAAACTATAAAGGCGGTGTTGGCAAGCATGGCCTGTTTAATGAGGGCGCTGATCTTTATCATCATCATTATCCGACAGTCAGTGATCGCCAGAGAACCACCAACAACTGTGAAGACAGAATTTAAATCAATTGGTTCCGGAAAACTGTACTGCTGGGCTTCGATCTTATCGTCGATTTCGAAGGCTTCGCTTAAGGAAGCCAAGAATTAATTGGGGGATTGACCAAGAGCCAAACTCAACAAATTGGAAGACGATGGCAAAACTATGAAGGCGATGTTGGCTCTGAACGGCGGCCGCAGAATATAGAGTCTCTTCTTTCACTATACCCTAGGCTCCATTCTCATCGTCGAATTCGAAGGCTTCGCTTATGGAAGCCAAGAATTAATTGGGGGGTTGCCCAAGAGCCAAACTCGACAAATTGGAAGACGAAGGCAAAACTATGAAGGGGATGTTGGTTCTGAACGGCAGCTGCAGAACATAGAGTCTCTTCTATCACCATACGCTGGGCTCCATTGTCATCGTCGACTTCGAAGGGTTCGCTTAAGGAAGCCAAGAATTACTTGGGGGATTGACCAAGAGCTAAACTCGACAAATTGGAAGACGATGGCAAAACTATGAAGGCGATGTTGGCTCTGAACGGCGGCTGCAGAATATAGTGTCTCTTCTTTCACAATACGCTGGGCTCGATTCTCATCGTCGACTTCGAAGGCTTCGCTTATGGAAGCCAAGAATTAATTGGGGGGTTGCCCAAGAACCAACTCGACAAATTGGAAGACGATGGCAAAACTATGAAGGCGATGTTGGCTCTGAACGGCGGCTGCAGAACGTAGAGTCTCTTCTTCCACAATACGCTGGGCTCCATTGTCATCGTCGACTTCGAAGGCTTCGCTTAAGGAAGCCAAGAATTAATTGGGGGGTTGACCAAGAGCCAAACTCGACAAATTGGAAGACGATGGCAAAACTATGAAGGCGATGTTGGCTCTTAACGGCGGCCGCAGAATATAGAGTCTCTTCTTTCACAATACGCTGGGCTCGATTCTCATCGTCGACTTCGAAGGCTTCGCTTATGGAAGCCAAGAATTAATTGGGGGGTTGCCCAAGAACCAACTCGACAAATTGGAAGACGATGGCAAAACTATGAAGGCGATGTTGGCTCTGAACGGCGGCTGCAGAATATAGAGTCTCTTCTTTCACAATACGCTGGGCTCGATTCTCATCGTCGACTTCGAAGGCTTCGCTTAAGGAAGCCAAGAATTACTTGGGGGATTGACCAAGAGCTAAACTCGACAAATTGGAAGACGATGGCAAAACTATGAAGGCGATGTTGGCTCTGAACGGCGGCTGCAGAATATAGAGTCTCTTCTTTCACAATACGCTGGGCTCGATTCTCATCGTCGACTTCGAAGGCTCCACTTAAGGAAGCCAAGAATTAATTGGTGGGTTGACCAAGAGCCAAACTCAACAAATTGGAAGACGATGGCAAAACTATGAAGGCGATGTTGGTTCTGAACGGCAGCTGCAGAACATGTAGTCCCTTCTTTCACAATACGCTGGGCTCCATTCTCATCGTCGACTTCGAAGGCTTCGCTTAAGGAAGCCAAGAATTAATTGGTGGGTTGACCAAGAGCCAAACTCGACAAATTGGAAGACGATGGCAAAACTATGAAGGCGATGTTGGCTCTGAACGGCAGCTGCAGAACATGTAGTCCCTTCTTTCACAATACGCTGGGCTCCATTCTCATCGTCGACTTCGAAGGCTTCGCTTATGGAAGCCAAGAATTAATTGGGGGATTGACCAAGAGCCAAACTCGGCAAATTGGAAGACGATGGCAAAACTATGAAGGCGATGTTGGCTCTGTACGGCGGCTGCAGAATATAGAGTCTCTTCTTTCACCATACGCTGGGCTCCATTCTCATCGTCGACTTCGAAGGCTTCGCTCAAGGAAGCCAAAAATTAATTGGGGGGTTGCCCAAGAGCCAAACTCGACAAATTGGAAGACGATGGCAAAACTATGAAGGCGATGTTGGTTCTGAACGGCAGCTGCAGAATATAGAGTCTCTTCTTCCACAATACGCTGGGCTCCATTGTCATCGTCGACTTCGAAGGCTTCGCTTAAGGAAGCCAAGAATTAATTAATTAGGGGATTGACCAAGAGCCAATTGCTAGAACAATTGAATAGAGAGAATAGGGGGCAGGTTTTGGCCATGGAAGTTAAACGGTCATGACGTGAAGAACGAAACAGTTTGAACTTTGTCCAAGGACATCACACCAGTCTAACTCCTTGTGTTGTAATGGTTTGGGCTGCTGCTAGCAAACACCTTCATTGTTTATGGCAATTTAAATTCCTGGAGCCAACTCCTGAACCAATTTAAATCCTGGAACCAAGCCACTTTTTCAAAAGCATCCTAGACTTTGCTACTTTGTAGCTTTTTTGAAGACGACAATAACATCAATGATTTGTCACCACCCCCTAAACTTAATTTAATTTCCAACATGCCTAGAAAAATGTTCAGGAGTAAGAAAAGCTTGGTAAAAGAGTTTTCCTCATATATATAGCACCTTTTGATCTGCTGAGCAGATGGAAATAAGAAATAAATTAAATGGTAAGGGTAGCATTTTGGAAATTGGATTTTCCGGTGTGCATGTCGTGTAACCACATTTTATCGATGATAAAATTCATGGCACCCACCCTCCCCCCCGGAACCCGCTTAATATATCCATTACGTAAAAATAGCATGCTCTCTCTCCCTTATTTACCTACATGAAACACGATCCTTATAAATTTGTCGAAATTCCTTAATCACTGTGTAGTTTGCGTGCGCGGTCCGCACGGCCCCCGGGCCCTCGCTACGCAGATGGCGCATTCGGACTCCTATTTCACCAATTACCCACCGCAAATGAAGAGCCTTCGTTCCGCTCAAGGCAAACAGCTACCTCCCATATGCCACCGTACGAGAAACGGGATCACAACTACCCCCGGTCGGTTCGTGTTTTACCTTCGGGGCTCTCTCATTTGCGGAATTTTATATATTGTTCGACGGGAACATCAAACAACTTAACGTTTGCGAACATATTCCACAAATGCTTCTTTTTTGTACGAATAAATTATATCCCAACTTTGTTTGTGGAATACATACGAAAGGGTAATCATCAAAAATTCATCGACCTTAAATTTTTCTTTTCTCTCACCTTTACAGAATGAAACCAAAAGACTTGAGTAGATTATTTTTGTTTCCCGGAAACGATTAAGTCTTGGCTCTATCTATATTACCATTTATTCAATGCACAACTATGAAAATCACCCTGTATAAGAGAGAGTATTTTAATATTTCAAATGAAAATCACCCTGTATAAGAGAGAGTATTTTAATATTTCAAACGTAAAATGTCGTGTACATCATTTCTGCATTGAATGTCCTAATTTCAAATTGGCTTTTCGCTTGATCTAATTCGAAGTACTTGAAACTCAATACATGGAGTGTATCATTTATTCTTTGCACAACTATTAAAGTCACCCTGTATAAGAAAGTGTGTTTTGATATTTCAAACATGCATGTGTGGCGTGCATCATTTTTGTATTGAATGTCTTTATCCAATTGGAAGTAGTATTTGAAATTCATTCAGAGTTTCAAGTCTCCACGATCATTCTTATTGAACTTGGATGATGATTCTGGAGAACATAAAGAGGAGAAACCTGTATGTGATTTTATGTGATTTAAACATCAAATTACTTTTAGTTTTTTTTTTTTCTTAATATAAAATAGTTACAGAACTTTCCCAAGTCGTCTCAATCAAATGATTGATTACTCATACTATTTAAAATATGATTTGATTTGAGTCGGTTGATATTTTTCGAAGGCCTTTTAAACGTAGCCCTTACGTAAACAGGACCACCCAAGAAGGAGCCGAGGCAAGTCTTTAAATATTATTGGAGGAGAGCCTTTTACCAGGTGAATCACGCCGTAGATATTTGTTAGTGTCAATAAAATAAAACACAGTTTTCTTTTCTCTGATGGGTACCACTTGATGAGTACTCTTAGTGCTCGTACTTAATAACGCGGCCTAATTTTTCGGGGGCAATTGCTGTTTGTTTTTCGTTGATCGTTAATCTGAACTGCGCGTGTTTGTATTTCCTGTTTAAGAAACATTCGATGGGAAATACAAAACAACAACTTTTGTTTAAGTAAACTTTTTTTTATTTACAAATAGTTAGTTAATACGAGTATGTACAAACACAGAAAGGTGAAACGTCTAAATAAAAGTGAATGCTAGTTCAACCACAGTTATGAGAAGAGGTCTGTTTGGTCTTCGCAAAACCACCAAGAAGTGGTTGAACCGTCACTTCTGATGAGATACTTACCAGGACTTCTATAAGCGATGTCATCAATAGTTTAATGGAAAAGAAGTAATTACTTTCAGAACTAAAGATTTGGTTTTCTTTAAGTGTACCACATGTAAAGTTCCATGCGTAAAACAGCATTTGATTCATTCACTTAAAGAATGTATCGCAAAATAGTTTACAAACAGTATATTGTTTATATTATTGGGGAATTTTCTTTTCAAAAACGCATGCCGTCTCTAAATAAACGTCGACTGACTGACTTTTTTCTTGTTGTAAGAAAGAAAAATGGATTATTTTACCTTGCCAAGAGCAAACCGAAACCAGAATCCGACGGTAAATCAAAACTTATCTTTAACAATTAATTACGTTCAGAACTAAAGATTTGGTTTTCTTTAAGTGTACCACATGTAAAGTTCCATGCGTAAAACAGCATTTGATTCATTCACTTAAAGAATGTATCGCAAAATAGTTTACAAACAGTATATTGTTTATATTATTGGGGAATTTTCTTTTCAAAAACGCATGCCGTCTCTAAATAAACGTCGACTGACTGACTTTTTTCTTGTTGTAAGAAAGAAAAATGGATTATTTTACCTTGCCAAGAGCAAACCGAAACCAGAATCCGACGGTAAATCAAAACTTATCTTTAACAATTAATTACGTTCAGAACTAAAGATTTGGTTTTCTTTAAGTGTACCACATGTAAAGTTCCATGCGTAAAACAGCATTTGATTCATTCACTTAAAGAATGTATCGCAAAATAGTTTACAAACAGTATATTGTTTATATTATTGGGGAATTTTCTTTTCAAAAACGCATGCCGTCTCTAAATAAACGTCGACTGACTGACTTTTTTCTTGTTGTAAGAAAGAAAAATGGATTATTTTACCTTGCCAAGAGCAAACCGAAACCGGAATCCGACGGTAAATCAAAACTTATCTTTAACAATTAATTACGTTCAGAACTAAAGATTTGTTTTTCTTTAAGTGTACCACATGTAAAGTTCCACGCATAAAACAGCATTTGATTCATTCACTTAAGGAATGTATCGCAAAATAGTTTACAGACAGTATACTGTTCATATTATTGGGGAATTTTATTTTCAAAAACGCATGCCGTCTCTAAATAAAAGTCGAACTGACTTCTTTCTTGTTGTAAGAGAGAAAAATGGATTATTTTACCTTGCCAAGAGCAAACCGAAACCAGAATCCGACGGTAAATCAAAACTTATCTTTAACAATTAATTACTTCAGAACTAAAGATTTGGTTTTCTTTAAGTGTACCACATGTAAAGTTCCATGCGTAAAACAGCATTTGATTCATTCACTTAAAGAATGTATCGCAAAATAGTTTACAGACAGTATATTGTTTATATTATTGGGGAATTTTCTATTCAAAAACGCATGCCGTCTCTAAATAAACGTCGACTGACTGACTTTTTTCTTGTTGTAAGAAAGAAAAATAGATTATTTTACCTTGCCAAGAGCAAACCGAAACCGGAATCCGACGGTAAATCAAAACTTATCTTTAACAGCACAAATACTATATTGATTTATGTTACATTACAGACTAGCCCAACTAATGGATATACATTGTATTTACAACTACGTACGCACATGCCTCGCGGAAAAGGCAATCTGTAAAAACGTTGTGCGAAAAATATCGAAGGGCCGCGCCGCGCCGCCCGTCGTCGTGGGGTGGTTTAAGAACGGAGGGCGAGCGGTTGAGGGGGGGGCAGTCATACGAGCCGCAGCAAATCATCAGCCGGAATTCCTAAACGCACCCGTTTCCGGAAGAGCGTAAATCTTAAACCGGAACCTGCAGATTGCCTTGCTCTGTTCTCTGGGTCACGATTATAACTTGGATTTATAATATTCGAAATAAACGGTTTCGAATTTATTTTTAAATACGGTTTTCTTAATGTCCTTTTTTTCTGTTAAAAATAGCGGGTGTGGGTTGGGGGGTGGGCCATTAGAAAAAGAGAAAAAAGTAATTCTAAAATCTATCGTTCAACAATACAACGTTTTGGGGAACCAAAACGGAGAGAAAAGGACTTTGAAAAAGTGAGGTCGTTTCTTTGGGATTTCCAAAAGCTGTGTTCAGGTTAAGGAAAATATTATTTGTAACAATTTGCAGGGCCGGAGGAAGGGTAGTCGGGTGCCCCTACCTAAAAATTAACCATCAGAGGAAAATTGGTAACCGTTTGGTTTACTTTTTTCTGCAATAGCACCTGGTGACCAAAATGAGCGAATTGATTTTCATTTGTTTGTGGCTGACATTTCTAAAGTGCGATTTTAAAAGGAAAAGGGAAAAGTCTGGAAAGGAAAATATTATTTGTGACAATTTGCAGGGCCGGAGGAAGGGTAGTCGGGTGCCCCTACCTAAAAAATAACCATCACAGGAAAATTTCGTATGTGATTTTAGAGTCAGACATTGTTGCCAACCGTGACGATTTATCATCGTCAAATTGGCCACTTTTGGTACCCGTTTGGTTTACTTTTTCCTACGATGGCGACAGTTGACCAAAATGGCCGAACTGATTTTCATTTGTTTGTGGCTGACAATTCTAAAGTGCGGAAAATTAATTAGTTCGGTTTTGGTTTAGTTACTTTTATTTAATTTTTGCTTGCGTTGAATAGAACAACTGGATTGGATTATGTTGGCATTGGGATTGGTTGAGCTTCGATTGATTTTTAATTCTTAACCATTTTTACATTTTTTATTCGTGTTAAATGATGTGCGGGAGATCAGTTGGACTGGATTGACCTTGATGTTAGTGCTGCATTTAAATTGAATTTTAATTTTTTTTTTAATCCATACTTTCAATTTTTCTTGTATTTTTTTAATCTTTTATTTGCGCTAGGTGTTAAGATGTTGGTTAAGTTGTTACCAGTTGTTGAGTTGGGTTGACCTTGAGATTTATTGAAATGGCCTTTCAACCATACATATACAAATTATATATATTTCTTACTTTTAATTTTTGACTTGTGTAGAATAGATTGCACCATAATATAAGTGAGTTAAATTGACCTTGAGATATATTGAGGTCGTTTCAATTGTCATTGACTTTGAGATTTGTTGAGCTTGACTTTCAATCATATATAAATTTAAATTTTTCTTGCTTTTAATTTTTTTTAATTCTTGACTTGCGTAGAATGGAGTACAACACAATATAATAAGTTGGGTGAGTTAAGTTGACCTTGAAATTTGTCGAGGTTCATTTTAATTTTGATTGACCTTGAGATTTATTGAGCTTGAACCATGTACAAATTCTAAATTTTTTTTTTGTTTTTAATTTTTTTCTTCTGATTTTTGACTGGCGTAGAATGGAGTACAACACAATATAATAAGTTGTGTGAGTTCAGTTGACCTTGAGATTTGTCGAGGTTTATTTTAATTTCGATTGACCTTGAAATTTGTTGAGCTCGCCGTTCAACCATATACAAATTACATTATTTTTTTTACTTTTAATTTTTTTTTTGATTAGTGTGGAATGGAATGCAACATAACGTGTTCAGTTGACCTTGAGATTTGTTGAGGTTAATTTTAATTTATAACTTTAACTAACTTTCAACTTTCATACAAATTAATTTTTTTTTCTTTTAATTTTTGACAAATTCTAATTTTTTTTTATTTCTAATTTTTTTTTTCTAATTTTTGACTTGTGCGGATTGGAATGCAACGTAATATAATACGTTGGGTGCGTTGAGTTGACCTTGAGTTTTGTCGAGGTTCATTTTAATTTGGATTGACCTTGAGATTTGTTGAACATGTTATAAATTCTAAAAAAAATTTACTTTTAATTTTCTTTTTTTAATTTTTGACTTGCGCGGTTTGGAATGCAACAGAATATAATAAGTTGGATGACTTCATTTGACCCTGAGATTTGTCGAGGTTCGTTTTAATTTCGATTGAACTTGAGATTTGTTGAGCTTGACTTTCAACCACGCACAAATTTTAGATTTTTTTCCTTTTAATTTCTTTTTTTAATTTTTGACTTGCGTAGCAAAATGGAGTGCAATATTCATAATATAATTAGTTGGGTGCGTTCAGTTGACCTTGAGATTTGTTGAGGTTCGTTTTAATTTTTTTTTATTAGGGTTGAATGAAGTGTGGTTGAGCAAAATTGTTTCGGGTCAACATCGAAGTTTTCATTTTTTACTTCAAATTTTTTTAAATTGTTTTTCGATTTTTAATTTCTTTGCTCGAGTTGAATCGAATCGAGAACAGTTGTTGGATCGAGCTTGCTTGACCTTGAAAGTCATCGCTCTTTCATGTAAGCTCTAATCGGCTTTTAATTTTACTTTTCTGCCTTGCTCCAATTGAATACAGTTAGGTCGAGTTCAGTTGAGTAGGGTTGACCTTGAGATTCATTTTCACCTTTATTTACTTTACATTTTCTTAATATTCCCGTCTTTTTAAATGTTTCGCTTGTGTTGAACGGAGTTGGGTTGAGTGGAATTGGGTGGGCATTAATTTTTTTCTTTTTTGGAATTTTTTTATCTTTTTTTATTTTTATTTTATTATAGGTTTAAATTTTTGTATTTTCATATTTTTTTTGTTTTTTAATTTCAGTTTCTCGCTTGGGTTAAAGGAAGTTCAGTTCATTTATCGCATCGAGTATGGTTGACCTTGAGATTGATTTCTCGCTTTTATGGTCTTTTAATTAACATATTTCGGCGCCCCTCTTGTAACATCGACGCGCTCATGCCCTGCTCACCGCCTTCCGCCGGCCCTGACAATTCGTAACGCAGTTTTTTTTTTTCTACGGTAAAAATCATCGGCGCTCTACACGTTTATTTTCTTTCATGAAGCATTGATTGACAGTCACAGAAGAAAACAAACGTGTAGAGTGACTCAGCTGCTACTATTGTATTGTAGCAGGGCCGTAGCCAGACTAAATAATCAGGGCAGGCTTATTTAGTAGTACAGGGCAGGCTCTATAAGTTTTTATTCCAATGCTTTTACGAATTTTTAAAATATTTTCATGTATGTAGGTTGGGCCAGGTTTAAAACTTTCCAGGGCAGGTTCAGCGCCCCCCTAGCTACGGCCCTGTATTGTAGCTACATCAGTTGCATCGACCACTGCCACTACCCCATTGGTTACTCAATGGAGCAGTTAATAATGTACCTAATAGTAATACATAATATTAAAAGATGCACGCTTTGATTAATAAATAAATAAATAATAATTTAAGAAAATTAAATATTCATCTCGTGATTAGAATTCATTTTACGTTTCTGCTCCTTTCTCAAGAGACCCAGGCCGTCCGTCTGTTTCGAGACGAGATTGAAGGATAGCGAGCTTGTTAAGAATTTTGATATTGTAACAGTCTAGGCCTTATCGGTTTTCTTAACGTCACCAACCCCCTTGCCGGCATGATTTATGATGGACGACCCCCCCATTCTCGCAAAGCAAGGATAATTTATTATAATATTTGCCTGACACGGTATGTACCTGATTGAACGTGGACCTACGTTTAAAGAAAGGGCTTTTCGTACACCATACCACTTACTATATTCATAATTTTTCTCTTTTCTTGTTCAATCAATAAAATATTCGAAAATTTCGACGTCCTAGTTTCGAATCGATGGTTATTATTATTGTTTACATAAGATAATCGCATTTTGTTAAGTAGGTACATGTATACATAAGTACATACGCCGAGATTAGAAATTAGAATATTAGAATATCAGAATTAGAACAATTTGTATGTATTTAGGAAAAGAGCAAACATGGTTAGGAGAGAGGACGTTTTCGGCCCCGGGTACGTAAGGTCGATTATCCCTGAGCATTATTTAAAAGTAATTACATTTTATGGGCCTCAGATGGTCAAGTAGATAAACTGCTTACTAGGCGATGTTTTTATAAGGGAAGTGTGTGCTCGGGGGATGCTTTTTTCAACTTGAGTTACCTTTTCCACGCAACTAATCGAGCATTAAGGGAGCTGGGGTATTGAATTTATAAATTAAAACATAAAACCAAACCGTTCATATAAATTGACGCGTGCCTTTACCGAACAAGACGTAGCCTCAAGGCAAATCAAGTTGTTAATTTGCACGTCGGTGTTCGGCGAATGAATAGTATGTATGGTGCAATGAAACTCGTTGGACCAATCAAGATTATTAAAACAAATGAAATCTAACTTGAGTATTGTGTGAATTTGAATAAATAAGCATGTAAATCCAAACTTGTTTAGCATTCAATCTAAACGATAAACACAAAAAACGTTTTTGGAAAGTTGAGTTTACGTTGGGTATTTAGCATTTACGTCTCGGCGATCAAGATTGTCGTGATGATTAATCATAATAACAAACAGGAGGACTTAAAAAAGGATAATGTCATCTCGTCGAATTTCTCTGCGCGCATTTGAAGGATCCGTTCCGCAACGAATGCTCGTTTTACATTCTCGAGTAAATGGCGATGCTTATCGACACATCATTGCTGAGGGCTAGCTATGTATGCACGTCGCCGGTCGTTTTAAGAATGAAGCCTTCCAGGTGACAGGAAACCTTTGACGTCATGTGATTATAACATCAGCTGTTCCATCAGCTGTTAAGGAAACGCTACCCAGATATCCTTCTGTGTAAAAGTTTAAGCATCGCGTATTTTTTTTTTTTTTTTTGAAATTATTTATTTACATAAAAATGCATACAATAACACAAATACAAACTTTTTGTTTTGCATTACAAATCAGAGAGGAAATTAAACATGCGAATGAAGGAAGTAATTATTCAGTCTGATACTATGACATATCCTAAGAGAACAAACAAAAAAAAAGAAAACAGAAAAGGAAAACATCGTGTTGTTACAATTATATGTATATTACAATCCAGACCATTAATAATTTACGCAAATTGTAAGTGTAATACAAATGCCGGATATATTTCAAAAAAAAAAGAACGAAGACAGAGAAACAATTCACTTCCCGTGTTTGAAATGCGTAATGGGAAACTTGTACATAATGATATTCGTATGCAAATGAGCGAAGTGGAAACATATTATTTATGTCTTTATTATTATTAAACGGATCTTAATGAAGATTTATTAATTTAGAGCTGGGATGCGAGTGTAGTAGTATAAAATATTCGCGTTTTAATGGCCCCCTTTTTTTTTCTTTCATAGTGAAATCTACTATATACACGAAATGTATGCATGTAAATTTCGCCCCCCGTCCGTCGCGTCGCGTCGCGTCGGTCTCGTTCGGAGGCTCCATCTCTACAGGCGAGTAATTACTAACTGTTTTGTATAAATCCACTTCGTTTAATTGCTTCTCTAAAATCAGGGCTGTAATCTTCACATGTATGACGTAAATGGGAGTTATAAACATATTTAGTTGGCGTTTATTATTTCCGTTTTGTCTAATTAATTCTATTTAGAAAAAAATATATATATATAGTAGCTACGTCGACTTAGTATGTATTTTTTTATAATTTGAAACGTTACGATAAAACATGATTAAGAAAAAACAACTGTTTCGTTTCGTATGACTAAATCTAAAATAGTGCTTATTTGAGAAGTCGAGAATTTGAAATGTCACGACGACGTCAAGTTGACAGAAGTTGCTGAAGTCGTCGCGCCTGTGCTTAAGGCGATGACGTCTCCTTAGATCCTACCTCAATGATCCATCCATCCATCCATCCACTCATGGAAATACCATTGCATCAAAAAAGAAAAGAAAAGATAAATTATATATGTACACACGGATAAGATAAAGGAAGTGTGTGAAGTTTGAAATACTAAGTCGTCAAATCACTTGCCGGAATAATAAATGGGTCACGTGTAATTAATTACGCTCAAATATGTTAAAAACTTTTGTAATCGCTCGTCGTGCAGGTCACGTTCCGAAATTGGGTCAGTGGGACGCGCAATCACGTCAAATTTGGAATTTTTTTTTTTAATCGAGTGGAACTGCGTTCCTAATTTTTGGGAGAGAATCTTAAATGCGCGCAACAAAACAAAAAAAAAAGAAAAAAGTTGGGACGACACATTCACGATTATCTTCATTTTGATTTTTTAAATTTTTGCTTCGCTTTTAACTCCGTCCATGTAGTATTTATAAGATAATTTTTTTGATAGATGAATGGGTACAGAAAAAGTGCATGCCTATTAATTTACCCCCCGCCCCCTCTCCCTCCGTTCTCCTCACAACAACTTATTATCATCGCTGTGCTCCTCGTAATTACTTTTGCAACAAACAAATTAGCGCCGTGCAGTTTCCATAACTTTTGCTTGTCTTGCGGTTTTGCTTCCGGGGGGGCATCGATGTTCGGCGCAGGGGCGGATATGAACGGGGGGTGGCAGGCGTCTGTTTGCAATTTCATTAATGAAGTGTGTGCGTGCGACGCCCTTCTTCTCACTCGCATACTCAACTAGAATCTCGCGTAAATTTGACCAAATATGCTGAAGACAAACTTCTTAAACTGCCCATTTTTGTGTAGTACAGTGCGTTTCGATTTAATTGGAAGGATCTTACAGTTCAATCCGCCCGAACCCTTTCGGCAACCGCGCGTACGCGCTTGGTTTGCTTGTGGACATGGCAACATCTAAACGCATCCAACTTCTTTTTTTTAATTAACGAGTATCGAGGTACCAACTAAATCTATGCTATAGTATAATAGAGCAAGCTGTGCTAAATAGCATCAAAGTTAAGAGTAAATAAGTTTGTTGCAGTTCAATATGCCCGAACCATTTCGGCAACCGTGCGTACGCCTTTGGTTTGTTCGCGGATATGGCGACATCTAATGCACTTTTTTTTAATCATCGAGTATCGAGATACAAACTAAATCTAGTCTATAAACTAGAGCAGGCTGTGTTAAATAGCATCAAAGTTAGAGTAAATAAATTGTTGAAGTTCAATCTGCCCGAACCGTTTCGGCAACTGCGCGTATGCGCTTGCTTTGCGTGTGGACATGGCAACATCTAAACGCCTCCAATTTTTTTTCTAATCACCGAGCATCGAGATACCAACTAAATCTATGCCATAGTATAACAGAGCAAGCTGTGCTAAATAGCATCAAAGTTAGAGTAAATAAACTGTTGCAGTTCAATCTGCCCGAACCGTTTCGGCAACCGCGCGTACGCGTTTGGTTTGCTTGTGGACATGGCAACATCTAAACGCCTCCAATCTTTTTTCTAATCACCGAGCATCGAGATACCAACTAAATCTATGCCATCGTATAACAGAGCAAGCTGTGCTAAATAGCATCAAAGTTAGAGTAAATAAATTGTTGCAGTTCAATCTGCCCGAACCGTTTCGGCAACCGCGCGTACGCGTTTGGTTTGCTTGTGGACATGGCAACATCTAAACGCCTCCAATTGTTTTTCTAATCACCGAGCATCGAGATACCAACTAAATCTATGCTATAATATAATAGAGCAAGCTGTGCTAAATAGCATCAAAGTTAGAGTAAACAAATTGTTGCAGTTCAATCTGCCCGAACCGTTTCGGCAACCGCGCGTACGCGTTTGGTTTGCTTGTGGACATGGCAACATCTAAACGCCTCCAATTTTTTTTCTAATCACCGAGCATCGAGATACCAACTAAATCTATGCCATCGTATAATAGAGCAAGCTGTGCTAAATAGCATCAAAGTTAGAGTAAATAAATTGTTGCAGTTCAATCTGCCCGAACCGTTTTGGCAACCTCGCGTACGCGTTTGGTTCGTTCGTGAATACGGCGACATCTTCCGAAAATGGCGCTAACGCGCGCCGTTTCAACAACCAACTTGTTATTGGTAGAGACCCTGCCATAAGAGTCTGGACTAAGTTTTGATTGGCGCCGCCATTTTATTTCACAAATCGAAACTTGATGGCTGTCAAACGTAACAGGCGAGAAGGTGATGCCTACTTTTCTTCCTTCCCAATCATAGCTAGCTAATCTTTGTGATATAACATGGCGGTATCGTCCAGACTCTAATTAAAGAGTCTCTGGTTATTCGTTCGTTCTACCGCCATCTATTTCTTGATTGGTCGGCCGAAGTGATTTCCGCCGCACCGTTTTGGCCATTTCAATCTACGAAACGGCTCGTGTTTTCCGCTAATTTTGTGCACTGGGAATCTGCGTAAATAGTTGTTGCAAGATTCAGATTCATCTAGAAACGGTTTGTCTGGAATGATTTAAGCTCGGCGTGTCTTTTGACGTGCTATCAAACATCTTAAACCAGCGGATCGTTAGGATCGCAGGATTCGAGGGAACAACATTTCCTTTTTTCTGTTGGCAATAAGTTCGTTTTTTTCTTTTTGTTTATTGCGGGGGTTTATTTTGGTGAGCGTCGGTGGTAGCTTAGGAACACGGTGAACGAATACGACCTAGTCTCAACGAAATCGCATTCCTGAGTTACATTACGACGCGACGTCCGTCGAGACCATCGACCACCTACCCCGGCGTTTAGTTCAGCGCATGAGCGTGAGCCACGTTGACACCGACGCGACGCTAACTTTAGGCGACGTGGACTGCATACGCCCTCTAACCACGGAATGTCGAAACCCGTGACGTAATCAACTGTGTACGCTACGTAACGTAACCTTACGTTTTAATATTACTTCGCCTTACGCTTAAAGCGCAAACAGTTTCGGCACATCATAAATTAAATTAAATTATTTACGAAAAGCTTGATTAAATAGCGACACCCTTTTTGACCTGACAATAATTTTTAATGAATAATTTATTTACGTCGACTTGTTGAGTCAATTTAAGTTGATCGAAGTGTCTACCGTTTTAAGACTTAAGTTAAGGTCCAATTATTCGATCGGTACTGATCCTTCGCGGTTTATTTTGAATAACCTTTCGAGTTCAATTACATGTTACCGTTGTTGGTTCCGTTGGATTTGCCCGAGTGAGCTATTTTGTTTCACTGTAAACAAACACGACGAAGTAGATTCATGTATTCGTATTCTCCGCATTGCGCCGTTGTGTTTCGTGTCTAACCCTATTCTGAACGCACGAGTTGTAATCAATCTCACTCGCTATACCTCTCGATAATTTAAGCTTCTCCTATGAGTTTAATCGAAGCTGCGCTTTCTTATATGTGATTTGTATACAGTTTGTATCAATGAATAACGTTTGAATTATTTTAATAAATTCAAGGCGTCCGCTGACTAATGATCTTTGCCGCTGCTATTTCAGTGGAAATAATTTGGTTAATTCGTGTGTAAACGATTTGGAAATGTGAGAATGTGACGTTTATGGTTCAATAAAATCGCGAGTATCAGCAAAAAAAGTGGCTTGACGTCTTTAAATTATTTATTTGGCGTTTTTTTTTCGACCTAGCGTTAAATCGTATGTACCAGGCGGTGAGTTGAATTGTGATTCAACTTTAAACAAACTCCTCTAAGCTTGAAATTCGCTGTTGAAATCGTATGTATGCATATTTTATGCAAAGCAGAGTCGTCCTTCTTATTAATGCAGAAATTTCATAATAATAATAATAACGCTGTCCGAAACTGAAGAAACCCGTTTCGTATACCATAATATACTCGCGCGCAAAAGTAAAATACGTTGATTTAGATAGATAATGCGACTGGTAAAGGCGGCAATAAAAATTTCCATATAAAAGTACACAAAAGGATGTATCACGGACGACGAAATATAATACATATATATCGCAACTATAATGTCTCTGTTTTTTTAGGAAACGGGATTTATAGGTTAAACCGCTTTTTACTACTAAACACCGGCCATTAGCGAACGGTGTACATACAACAAACGTAATCTACAAATTGACTTAATGATGCGTCGTAATTTGGAAGGACTTAAAATACCATCACCTGCAAATTGCATCCATCCATTAACTACCTCGAACGAGTTCTTTCTTAATTCCACAATTCCCATTTTACTTATGTATATTATACATAACGGTGAGGTTCAACCAATTGGCAGTTTAGCCATTCGATGTACGACGATTTTTTTGTTTTAATTTATAAACCACAAGCAGCACGCAAAATGAAATCTTCACGTGGCCCGTTAACTTTATGTATTTAATGCAGAGTGAGTTGCCTAACTATCAAAGAAGATCACGTGGTGGGTGGGATACAATCAATTATGAAGTTCCTGTATACGACTTTTTCTTTACGCCGATGAACTGAATTGAGACAAGAATAGAGGAGAGTCCACTCGCTATCGCTGATGGAATCGCGCGCATTTTAATTTCCAACATTAAACAGGTGAGAATTAAACACTTCACGGATCATACGCGTGTGTAGGATGGGAGAATCAAGCAAACCCCGGAGATAACATCGTGTGTGCATGATGCTAATAACGTCTTTACTTACTTAGGTACTTACGACCGGCTAATAAATCAAGGAAGCGAATGCATGCGTTAAGTATAAATAATAGGGGTGCATTTACATAAAAAAAAATATATTACCGTCGTACTCAACGCACTAAACTATTATTGATCTTGATAAAACAACTGTGTTATTAATATTTAAACGCAGGACATGCAGGACGGTCGTTTTCAATCCTAATCACATGAAAAGTTCATAGCTTCAATTCGCTTCAAGCCTGAAGAGTTTCAAGGTTTGAAACTCACAAACACACACAGATTAAAGCAGTCTGGTTAGTTCTTCTAGTAAAGTAACATGCATTTTTATACTATAAACAACTGTGTTATTAAATAATGCTTATTGAGTAGTTCAAAGTTAAATTGCCTTGCATTATTCAAGACTGACGTACAGATTTTCCTGGTATAGTAACATGTATTTTATCGAGGTGCCTGCGCCTTAATGAAATGCATGTTACTATACCAGATCGTTCAGACTTTCGCAACGTTCTTAAATCCTAAGCGTTCCTGAATACAAGAACAAACCAAAACGATTTGAATTTATTTGCCTTGAGTATCTGATTGCTCAAATTTGCATTCTCTTTGCAATCAGAACAGCACTTGACATTTCTGTTTCGTAAACGCGCAAGTAATTAGCTTCCAAATCGTAATTTAGAGGTAATGAGCGTAGTTGCCTGAAGGCGTTTGTAAAACCTACAGTTCTTGACTTTTTATACAAAGCACACATGGCCGGGAGGGGGGCGGGGGGTTGTGAGAAACAGAATTGTAATTTTTTATGATGAGAAAAAGAAGTATAGGATTGTTCGCGATTTAAATGTACGCTGAGTTTCAAAAGGGTTGCACCGTCTACACGTCGCTTATTCATTCTTCACCTTGATCTCTTCATTTTGAGTGTGACGTACTTTGGATGCCCTGTATGCCATCCTCTCTTGAGGGATTTGAAGCCTTCGGCTTACCTTTTCTGCGAATCAAAATGACTTTGTACTTGCCAGGACACTAAAATAGGTCGTTCGTTTGAATTCAAACGATTACTTTTTGAGGTCTTTTATTTCTTCAGCCGAGTTCTTAGCCTGTCCTCTTCATTTCATGTGTCCATTCTGGACAGCCTGTACATCCTCTCCAATAGTCCTCTGTTGCAGGATTTGAAGCCTTCGAGTTCGAGCGCTTTGGATACTATCTTGGCCTTTTAAATCTTATTTTACGTACTTTTTTACTATGGATTGCTGGTTAACCAAATTTGATGATGTCTTTGGCTTGTTGGTCACATTGTTGCTGATGATGGTGGTCTCGGTTAAAGCACGCAAGAACTTCTTGCTTGTTCGAAATTCTCCATTTCCTCAGGCATAACATGTGAGGTCTTCTCGGATTCAATATTCTTATTGGGGAGATCATTGTATTGGGCTTGTCCTTAGTCGTCCTCCATCCATCCATCTAAAGCACTTTGGATATCATCTTTCCTTTCCTCGCCCATGTCCTTAGCCTTTTAAATCTTGTTTATGTATACGTGCTCGATTGTTGGTTAACCAAATTTGATGATGTATTTGGCTTGTTGGTCACATTGTTGTTGATGATGGTGGTCTCGGTTAAAGCACATACGAACTTCTTGCTTGTTCGAAATCCTCCATTTCCTCAGGTATAACATGTGAGGTCTTCTCGGTTTCTATATTCTTATTGGGGAGATCATTATACTGGGCGTGTCTTTAGTAGTCCTCCATCCATCCATCTAAAGCGCTTTCGATATCATCTTTCCTTTCCTCGCCCATGTCCTTAGCCTTTTAAATCTTGTTAATGTATACATGCTCGATTGTTGGTTAACCAAATTTGATGATGTCTTTGGCTTGTTGGTCACATTGTTGTTGATGATGGTGGTATCGGTTAAAGCACACACGAACTTCTTGCTTGTTCGAAATCCTCCATTTCCTCAGGTATAACATGTGAGGTCTTCTCGGATTCAATATTCTTATTGGGGAGATCATTGTATTGGGCTTGTCCTTAGTAGTCCTCCATCCATCCATCTAAAGCGCTTTGAATATCATCTTTCCTTTCCTCGCCCATGTCCGTAGCCTTTTAAATCTTGTTTATGTATACGTGCTCGATTGTTGGTTAACCAAATTTGATGATGTCTTTGGCTTGTTGGTCACATTGTTGTTGATGATGGTGGTCTCGGTTAAAGCACACACGAACTTCTTGCTTGTTCGAAATCCTCCATTTCCTCAGGTATAACATGTGAGGTCTTCTCGGATTCAATATTCTTATTAGGGAGATCATTGTACTGGGCTTGTCCTTAGTAGTCCTCCATCCATCCATCTAAAGCGCTTTGGATATCATCTTTCCCTTCCTCGCCCATGTCTTTAGCCTTTTAAATCTTGTTTATGTATACGTGCTCGATTGTTGGTTAATCAAATTTCATGATGTCTTTGGCTTGTTGGTCACGTTGTTGTTGATGATGGTGGTCTCGGTTAAAGCAAACACGAACTTCTTGCTTGTTCGAAACCCTCCATTTCCTCAGGTATAACATGTGAGGTCTTCTCGGTTTCTATATTCTTATTGGGGAGATCATTATACTGGGCATGTCTTTAGTAGTCCTCCATCCATTCATCTAAAGCGCTTTGGATATCATCTTTCCTTTCCTCGCCCATGTTCTTAGCCTTTTAAATCTTGTTTATGTACACGTGCTCGATTGTTGGTTAACCAAATTTCATGATGTCTTTAGTTTGTTGGTCACGTTAGCAATGCCCAAAGTTTTTTTTCTCTCCAACTATGAGATGTACTTTAGTAGAATATCCTTGAAAGAAAAGCTGCTCGGAAAAGTAGATTTTGATCACATATCTTGGAAGGTGGAATAAGAAAACGATCCCTCATTTAACTTGAAAGGAATTCCATCGTTAACAATGCCCATTTTTTCTCTTCAAATATCAGATATACTTCAGCTGAATGGTCTTGAGAGAGAAGGCCTGCCTGGAAAAGTAAATTGGACCACGGATCCTGGAAGGCGGAATAAGAACAAGGAGGCAGTTCCTCAAGTTTGAACACGAAAGAAATCCCATCATCCTCAACAATGGCCCAAAATCGGACGTAATTTAGCAGAATGTTCTTATACCCATATAATTTGTCGGGCCATTAAAATTTCAACCAAACCCCGGCGTACGTATGTAAATGGTGTTTTAAGTACACTTAATGATGGTTTCCGTCGTGCATTGTTCGGGAGTGCGGATCGCTCAACAACAACAACAACAACACCTTCTTTTCTAAAAAAAATTCGGCGTGCATAAAGAGGCGCGATTAGGAAAGAAAACTATTTGATAGTCTCCTCGAGCGTAATGTTAATTTGTTTTTATGCTCTACCGGCACGTTAGATTGTCTTAATTCATTTCCTCTTCTGCGTACGGGTGAGATGTGCATGTCCGACGGACCGTGGCGCACGTGCAGATGATGCGTGAGGAACATAATTCCCACACGGCGTGCGTTAAATTGGGGCGAATTAAGGAGACGTCGCCGTAAATAATTAATTGTGTACTTGTTTTTTTTTTTTTTTTGTACACCTGAAACTTGACAATGAACGACAGTATCCAAGGGGAAATTATTTATTGTATCACCTGCCACCGTTGAAACAGCTTCGGTTTTATCAAAAGCGTAAAATCAAGTTAAAACTACGAGGCAATCATTTATGTATCTTAGGAGAAACTCATTCGTTTGTAGTACCTTTTGCTTTCGATGTACTTTTTGCTTAAATTGTTAAAACCGCTTCTTGGAGACGGACTTTACATGAACAGATCCTGAATCAAGTTCAGGAACGTGTAATAATAATAATTCTTGATCACCCTGGTATTCTTTGGCTGGCAGGAAAAAAAAACCATATCAGAATCCTTTCCATTTTTGTGTGATGATAATTAAAACGTACATGGATTGTATCTCACGTGATCAAGTTCTGTGTGCTTGTTAGGCAACCAACAATGCACTTAAATGGCAGAAATAAACGGCCGTAGACCTCATGGTCTACAGGATTCAATGAAGACCCGATGCTTTTCATCTCATCAAGTTGTTTCTCATTCAGTGCATTCCTAATTCAATTTTAATAAAGGGCCATTTAGACAGAGAGAGGGGACCGTCAAGAAAACATTCGTCATATAATTAGCATGATTGCAATAAGTAAGTGGGCGTAATTACGCGTAAACCGGGTAAACCCGAAATTACCTTCGGCCTAAAACTTATTCCGGCGAGAGTCACACATGATTTTAACCGCTCGTAAAGAGGCTAATGCATCATGTTTATATCCTACGTTTGTACATATGTACATAATTGATATTTATCTCTGTGACCACGATTTTCAGTTCGAATAATAATTATTGCCGATAGGACCGAGAACATTTGTAACGATTTAGTCACGTAAAAGGTTTGACCTAAAAAAAAAAAAAAATTAAAATAAATGTGGAACTCTGAACTGGTTGCAACTGATCGATAGCGTGTGGTGACATGATTGTAGTATTAAATAAACCTCAAGGGAATCTCGGTTTACGTAAAACGGATGATGACGTACGTGCACACCTTTAAACGCGAAAGAAAATGCGATGTTAAGGAGTATCAAAAAAACACTGAGATGCACAAAAATTGCACGGGTGTAATACCCTTGTTTGCCAATGGATGGGGCTGTAGTGCGTCCTGATTTTAGTTTAGTCGTCTTCGGAGATACGTACGTACTTCACGGACAGTTCGTAGAAATAACAATAACAAGTAATTTCATGCATTTATTCTTGAAATAATTCCATATCTTGCCGGAACTAACACATACTACGCCAGATGTACATATATGTACACTGATTCAACAACATAAAAAATGCGGCGTTTAATTTGGAGATGGTTAATAACTCGCCTGAAAGTATAATAACAATAATCATTCACGACAAGATGAAAACTAATTGCCCTTTAAAAACCTTGTAATTAATATTTCGTCTTTTTTGTTTTTGCTGCGTGCGTAAGCCAACTACGGTACGGTGTATAATAAATATGACAGGGAGTGATTTATTTTTTTGTGTTCGTACGGACCGCCGGAAGTAGTTTTCGTGCTTAATATTTATCTTTTCTGCTACATTAGTGTGTTATTTGGGGGCCTTATTTGTTCGTCGACCTACTTCGTTAAGCCAAACTAAGGTCGTTCAGGAGGATTTCGCTTGAAACTTTTCTTATATAAGCGAATCGCCTTGATGGCAATAGTTGAAAGAAAAAACAAAAGAAGAGATGTATCCCGATCGAACAGATTGAAATTGTGCTTTTGCATAAATCAAAAAAATCCCTCGCAACAATTTTCATCCAGCTGCGCCTTAGAAACTAGGCAACTTATTCGACCTGTACAGTATAAATTAATAATTAGTTAATTGTGGTTGCCTAACTTAAGGCGTCGTACTCTCTTTAAAATTGGCAGGGAATACATGTAAGTCTTAATTGCGATAAGCTCCAAGCGCGATATATACGTATAAAAGGTTCTTTTCATTTCGCTGAAGTGGCTGGATGCATTCATTCGTTCATTGAAAAGACGCGAACGCGGCAGTTCGGCGGATGCCAGAAGACCAACTGACGATAAAGAACTCGTCGTGTGATAATAAAATAACGGGGTCGAAACGATTCCGGGAACTCGCAATCTCCTCTGTAAAATTCAGGCGTGCACCAGGTGTTCGCTACCTACCGTACTGTCGGGAAGTTTCTAAATATTTTACTTGTAAAACTCTCCGAAAAGGATCCGCCAGCTACGTAACTAACAGGTAGTAGGTGTTCTTTTCTTTTTTCTCCCCGGCACATCTTCCCCCAACCCCCGTTATCTTAAACTCTACCTAACCAACCACGCTTTATAATAACCAAAGTACATATGTACGAAATTATTCTTATGTTGTCGTCGAGATGACCTGCTAGATAAAAAAAAATGGTTGGCCTGCCTTCGTTATTAAGAAGTTACTTCCCCCATCCCTGCATCCCTATTGTCTTAAACTGTCTTCGTACTCTCCAATAAAAACGTCACGAATAAACCACGCTGTATAACGAAAGTATCTACGAAATTCTTATGTTATCGAGATGACCTGTTAGGTAAAAAAAAAAACATGGTTGGCGTGCCTTCATTATTAACTTACTTCCCCCCCATCCCTGCATCCCTATTGTCTTAAACTGTCTTCGTACTCTCCAATAAAAACGTCACGAATAAACCACGCTGTATAACGAAAGTATCTACGAAATTCTTATGTTATCGAGATGACTTGTTAGGTAAAAAAAAAAAATGTTGGCCTGCCTTCGTTATTAATTTAGTTCCCCCCATCCCTGCATCCCTATTGTCTTAAACTGTCTTCGTACTCTCCAATAAATACGTCACGAATAAACCACGCTGTATAACGAAAGTATCTGCGAAATTCTTATGTTATCGAGATGACCTGTTAGGTAAAAAAAAAAGGAAAAAAGAATATGGTTGGCCTGCCTTCGTTATTAAGTTAAGCCTATTTATATCGGCGCCACTTAACTAACATCTGTCTTGTTGCTAATTCCCTTAATATATTTCAGTGGGCTGCTCCACCTGCAAACTAATGTTACCCGCGCCATGTTTCAGGTTTGATGGCATTCACGGATGTGACTTAAATTGAGTTCAGTTAGGCTAGTTTGAGTATCAGTTGATTTTCAATGAATTTTAAAATTTCCGGTTTTAATTTTTTCCCATTCAAGTTTCCAGCTTTGCTTTAATTTAAATATAGCGTACCCGAGAAATATCCACGACCAGCGAGGGGGTGAGTTTGATTAAATAGAATCGTCGTTGCCTCCCGATTAAGATTGCGCACTTAACAAGGGCTTTAAATGTCTGTCGATTTCCTCGTTCAGTCGGATTTTTATATTTTGTGCTTCGTGTTGACCTGAGTCTCATTACTCCCTGATTGTGAACATTGGAGATTTACAGCAACCTACATGCTAGACGCAGGTGAACTGACGCATCGGCGTGAGTACTCTCGCGTTGCTTACAAACCTACATCCTAGACGCAGGTAAAAAGAAAAACTGGCGTGAGTACTCTCGCGTTGCTTACATTCTCTTAAATCAAAACGAAACGATCAACAAACGAAGGCGTGAAATGGAGATCGCTGAATGTCAATTGATTAGAAGGCACCCCTCCGACGTCAAAATACGTTATTCCGATCTCTAACCATCACAATACGGTGAATTAAATTCTTAATTCGAGTCCAGCGAATAATAACTTCAATTTTTTTTTTTATTCCGCACAAACCGATCTCTCCTCTAGTTTGAAACGTAACCCTGGATTTAATAAAAGTTTGCAATTGCGTGACGTAATTATTGCACCTTATCACGGTCCACCCGGTACATCTCGGCTATGAGTTACCACCGAAATACTTTTCTAATTAAAAGCAATGCAATCTTGAAACTGGATACGCGAATTCTTGCGAATTATAACCGCGCAATAAGTTTTCAGAATTTCTGATAGATACCACAGTCTCAAAATAAAAAAGACAAGCAGAAAACAATTGTGGGTCTTGTCTCCGAATAATCACGTCGTTATAGTTTTTTCTACTTTTTTTTGATGCCTTTTCTGTACAGCGTACGTAAACTATATTGTCACGAAAGTCTCCACCAGGTCACGGTTGGCCTTGAACAGGTCACGGGGAGACTTCTGGTTTGTAGGGGCGTAGGTAGAGCGCTTAAAACAATTCGATTGCAAAAATGTACCTCTTCATTTTTTATTTAGATCAGAGTTAGATTGATATCCGGGGGTTGGGGGGCTTCCCCTGCCAGTCCGGGTGGGTTGGGAACGTCACGGTGAAAACTCCCGCGTTGCGTTGAATGGGGTGGACGGGATGAACCGGGCCTGACGATTACTTGAGCTGCTGACGATTTCAACGGAGCAGATGTAGCAGCGTTCGAGGGTGGCGACGACGTTTCCAGTCCAGGAGAAATGACAGCGGCGTCTATCAGGGGATGGAGACGGTACGGGGGACGTGAATCGAATTTTCTACGATTTAGTAAACGATTGTTGAAGTTCCGAATTCGGCTCGGGCTATTTACACGCGTTTGTTTACAAAAATCTGCTCGTTTAAGTAAGTCGCGATGCAGCACTTGAGTTTGCAAGAAACCTTGCATGTGTGCGTTCCAGTTTCAACACCCGCGCGTCGCTTCTCGCCGAGCTCTATTTAATCATAACTGGAATGCGATCAAGCGCTGTTTATACATAACGCTTAAGTGTGCCAATTATTTCCGTTTTTTTTTTTGAAATAATGGTTTTTAATTGTGACAAGATGATACGTAGGTATGTGCCCCTACCTCTAAAATAGTACTCGAAATGCGTTTGTTTACAAAAAGCTGCTCATTTAACTAGTTTTCGATATAGCACCTGAGTTTGCAAGAAGGCTTGCATGCATGCGTTCCAGTTTCAACTTAATCATTAATAATTAATATTTAATCATTTAATCATAACTGGAATGTGATTGCACGCTCATTATGCATAACGTTTGAGTGTGTTAATTATTTCCGTAAATTTTAAACGGTTTTATAGAAAATCTAATCGTGATAATCTACTCTGATTATATGCAATTAAAGAAAAAATATGTACAAACCGAAATTGTGATATATATAGAGGTAACAAAAAGTAGGTTCAGGTTTCTACGTCGCGTCGACGTAATTAGGGCAGCGCAATTTCATAATAATTAAGTGGGCAACAAGAAAGAAAAATGTATTCTGTCATTGAGCTCGACAAATATAGTTCGATGAAGACCAAATATATCGAGTTTCGGGCGTATTAAATTTCAGGAGCCAATTTAAATATCAGGTGGCCCCGTTGTCCGCGGCAGCAGCGGCGGCGGCGAAATTTTTAATTTGCATTAAATTCCGTTGTCATTAGTTTTGCGAATTAATTATTTTATTTTGGAGGAGGCAAGCCGCGGTTACGTTGACCTATTATAAATTACCTTCGACCGTCTAAATACGAACGAGGACGTTCTAGGCGAATCAAGATCTTCGTTTCTCCCGTTCGCATAAATTAATAAACGGCCGGTGAACGGGACGCGTTTGCTAAAGACGAAGTCGTCGTCACCGTTGTATGCAATAATTACTTGTTGCATGGCAATAAAACGGCGCGATGAAATCTCACACACGATAACAAATTTGCAATTACGCTCTTGATTAGTGTTAGTTAACAAGGAAGATGCTTAATTAAATTTCGAAATGAAAGGACGTTGTTAGAAAGCGCGGTTGAAAATCGTTACTAATAAGTTCATTTTTTGGACACCCTATTGATTATGAACGGTCAGGTGGGCTTTTGGTTTATTCGCTGGCCCCACTGTGCAGAATCAGAGATACAATTTACGAAATTGTACATACATGTACATACACGCTTATAATAAATAGTGGCAATTTATTAAACTAATGCAGTAAGTAAATTTGGGCCATAAAACTGCACAGGCAAGAAGTATTTCACATGCAAAGAGACCGCATACACTTTCATGAATTGTACGCTCATAAATCGCGGTATTGTATAATAAGCTAACGGGAAGAAGGATTTTCTTTTATAACCACCCGTTATAATCAGTTGGTTCAGTTTGTTTTGTTTGTGTTTTAATTAATTTGAAGCCGTGCGTTTGGAATGTTTATACCTTCCGGTTGTTAAAGGGCAATTTGTTTTATGAACATGCACTCATCACCTTAATACAAGAAACATAAAATGCAGGGGAAAAGTGGTTGACATATAAAATAAAATAGGTAGCAGAACAACAACAACAACAACGACAAAAGAGAAAAAAGAAAAAACCTGGCGGTATTAATTAAATCTCGTAAATTTTATGTTTTTTTTTTTTCGTAAAGGAATAAATAACATTCCAGAAATTAGTTATTGCTCGCTCGTCAACAATTTATAACAACCTTCGCAAGAAAGAAGCCGGCTAATTAATAAAATTTTTATGTTGTTATAAACGAGCGGATTCTCAGATGTTGCCGCGATAAGAATTCCTGTAACTTTGTGTTTCGGAATTGTTCGGATGTTTACCTGTTGTTGGGTTTTGCTGGGCTACGACAAAAGTTAATTTCCACCATGAGAAAGAAAAGAAGAAGAAAATTTCCTCCTCCACGGGGTTTATTTTTTATTATTATTATTATTTTTTTAATATTATTATTAAACACATCCGTCCAGAGCATCGAGTCGACAAACAAAGGATAATTAAGGATTTAACTTTCGTTAATTATATTCCCCCGTCGAGACGACGGGGAAATTCCGGTGCTTCCATTAATATTTCAAATTAAAAATAATCGCCGAACCAAGTGGAAGGTGGAGGGGAGGGGGAAGGGGGAGGGAGGAGAAAAATTCATAAAAAGCTTCCCGGCGAAAATGTCAAAAGCAGGCGGGAGTGTGTTTGCGCGCCCCGGCGAAACGTTGCGATTTATAATTAAATTCGATATTGCTTCGCCTTTGAAACTTCATTAATCGAAAATATCCGCGGGAACTAACGAAAACACGATTTTTTTTTCGCTCTTTCCCGGGCAAAACATCTCTGCATTAATAAAACACGCACATTACCTCAACGTCCGCTAAGTTGCTCGAAATTCCGGCAACCTCTCGACGATCGCAAACTTTCGACCAGATTTCGTCTTCAACAAAATGAGGCGGAGGGGTAGGGGGAAGGAAGTATTGGTGAAGTCTTAATTGCAAGAAATTTTCGCTTTAACAAAGAATGTCACCCAGATAATTCATTTAAGACGTAATACAGCAAAACAATTAGAATGTGATCGTTTCGTTTGAGCTTGGGTAAACTTTTAACGTATGAATCAATCGCTTCTGATTTGAACCGCGTGTTTCGGATTTCTTCTACTGCCGACATTTTGTTCTTCATTGCAAAAGAACTTCCTCAAGGCTACTGCTCTGGCGATGGCAGTGGTCGTGGTGCTGCTGCTTCTCGTTAGTCGTTAAGACTGAGAAGGTATGTGCGTTGTCGTGGTATTTATAGTGGTCGGTGGGGGGCAGAAAGTGTGGAACGATGGGCGGGGATTGGTGCGTGATGTCGCTGCGCAACTGTCACTTAATAATTAATCTTCAATATCTCACAGCGTTTTCAATTGGGGTGCACTGAGTGTATCTTCATCTCGTTTTTTTATTTTATGAGGTTAAAACGAGATGAAGATGCACGCAATCGAAAACGCAATTAGACAGGGAAAGCTTCGGTTACTCTCTAATAGATGGCACTAATGAAATAATTTCTCTATTCCGTAAACACGAAACAAAAATCTCAATTAAACAAGCCAAAAATCAATCCTGCCGATCATTCAACGCAAAAAGTGCAAAGGATTTTGTCACGTGTCGTGACGTAACGAGTGACCTACCCAGACCTTACCCCCTTGACCGAGTCAAGCTTCTAGTGCAGGGATGGATGGTAACTAGCGGGGAAGTGCAAGCTAAGAAACGTATTGCCGACGTAAAAACAGCAACGTATCTGAAAATGTGGCGGAAAGTTCTTGCTGTCATTCAACAGATGGCGATGCATGCAACCAACGATGACGTTACATCCGTGATGCCTCCCGACTTGAAGTAAAAGCTCTTGCGAGTTACCGGACTTTCTTAAACGTATTTAAGTCTAAAGACGAAATAATTCTCGCGATTTTCTTAACGAAAAACAATACAATTGCCAAAATAGGTCTTCTGCTACCAACCTAGAGATGGCGCTGTACATCAGGCCCCCAATTAAACATAGTAGCGGTTTAAGTATGATATACTTAAACCGCTTTTGCGAAATAATTTCCAGAAACTACTTTTTATTGCAGGCGAAATAATTCGATTTTCTTGACGAAAAAAAAAACAGTTGACAAAGTATACCTTCTCCCATCAACCTAGAGATGGCGCTGTATATCTGGCCCTAATCAGACGTACCATGTGATTGATTAAACCGTTCTTGCGAAATAGCTTTTTCGCCGAGTTTCTATTGCAGGCGAAATAATTCGATTTTCTTGACGAAAAAAAAAACAGTTGCCAAAGTACACCTTCTGCCATCAACCTAGAGATGGCGCTGTACATCTGGCCCTAATCAGACATGCCGTGTGATTTATTTAAACCGCTTTTGCGAAATAGTTTCCGGGCAAACTAGTTTCTATTCCAATTGTTCAAGTTCTTGAAGAAAACGAGAATGAAACAAAAATGAACCGCGAAGAAACAGCTTCTTATCCTAACAGATGGCGCTGCTGGTCTCTGGCCGCGCGCTAAGTTTAAAACCGAGCGCATTTGAATACTGAAAAGCGAAAATAGAGACGAAAATGAAAGAAGTCGAAAAAGGAAATAATGGAAATTGGGTTGTCTCCTGAGTGATGTGGCCAGGTTGGTAGAACTGAGCAGGTTGCCTCATGTCGCCGCATGAAACTTGGAAGTAAATTAATCTTACGTCTTCTTAAGATTAATCTGTTGACTAAAAATGGAATGAATTCTGTCGATTATTTAACGCAAAAAGGGCTCTGTCACGTGATGTGACGTAACGAGTAACCCATGCAGATCTTCCCCTCTTGATCGAAGCAACCTCCTCACTAGGGGGTAAATGCACCCCCACCATGCTACATGACGGGGTGGCATTAATTAAGCACTTATTTGCCGGGCGTCTCTCTGTGAATGAATTCTCGTTTCCCCGAAACAATCAGGAACGGGGGTAGCGCTTTCGCTGAGCGCTATCCCAATGCACAATTCAGCTCTACCAACTTTGAACGAAGAAGAAAGACTCTGACTTCTTTGGTGCCTATAAAAAAGGTCAAATTAAAAAAATAACTTAATCAGCGACCAAGAGATGGCACTCTGTATCTCGTCAACAAGAGAGTTTTTCAACTTTCTCACCAGAGAGCAACAAAAGTCGTCAAGACAATTCTACCATCAGCTAAAAGATGTCGCTGCGCAATTGTCACTTAATAGTTAATCTTGCATGTTTGAGGTAGGGGGAATACTTTGGTTACTCTCTAATAGGTGGCGCTAATAAAATATTCATCTTTTTCCTCCGTAAACACAAGACAAGAAGATTTTTAAACAAGCCAAAATAACCGCGCAAATTAATTATTAGCGTAAGCCGATTTCGCGACGTTGCAACTCAGATTTGATTTCCTCTAGAGAGACATGGCAGTTTGAGGTTATGTTTAAATTCGCGTTTCGCAGTTCTCCGGCGTTTTCCAGCTGCGAAAGTGACTTTTAATTGATTACTCTTTGCGGTTCGCGTCAGGAAAACGTTTTGAATGAAAATTCTTTAATGAAGCGCCTGTTTAGGTGTGCGTTTTTTTTTCTCTTAACCTAACCTCAATCTACTACGTGCGACGTGTGACGTCATAAGAATAAAAACGGTCGGAAAATCGACTTTTCTTTTTGTTGTCAACCACGTAGAAAAAGTTGCACAGCGACTTCGGCCACGGGCATTGATTTTTTTGATCAAACAGTCAAGTAAGCTGTGGAAATCAAGTGCGTACCGGTTGTTGAATCAAACTGAGATCATATGTACTCAATGAGAAGATAATTGAAGGTTGAAACCATGAGGTGCGAACAGGATAGCGTTACATTATGAACGAGAAGGGAAGCAAAAGCGTGCTGCGACTCATTCGTGTATATATAGGCAGTTACTGTCTGTTGTAATCACTTTACAACAGCGACCGGTATGTAAACGTAGATATTTTAACTTGATTTTTTTTTATAGAAGCGAGTTTAATTTAATATTGAATTATATGTAAATTTATTTAATATTTTCAATTTTTGATCTATAACCGGACGGAATATAAACGGAAAAGCACTCAACGTTTCGCTATCGTCTGGAGTGCTTTTCCATTTACATTCTGCCCGTTTAAAAATCAAGAACTTGCAATTTTCATCGAACAAGAGTCTACCGCTATTTAATATTTTCGTTTTAACAACATTTGCGACTGACTCTCGTTACAGAAGAAGAAATGTAAAAGGTATGTAGAGGATAAGATCGTTTTTAAAAGTCGTTTCATTTGAGCTTCGCTAAATTCTTAAAGTCGGACCTTTTTAAACATGCTTTGAACTATCTGGAGAGAGTCAATCCGGTTGTCTGAGATGCAAGGCAAGCTTTTCTACGTATACCGGTCGTTGCAGTAAAACGGGAAACTATTATTTCTTTTTGACGATTTTTGTTTGATTCAACAATCGCTGTGTAAAATCAAAAGTAAAACGGAAAAGAATTTTTTAACAAGACTCAATTTAGGAGCGTTTCTTTTATACAACACTGACGTATTTGAACTTGTAGAACTGTGAGACGAGCATCTGAATTATTGATTTTATATTTTATGTAAGGTGTGAAGAATTCTTCTCGGATGAAATACAATAACATCCGGAGTTAGGATCACGTCAGGTCAATGGAATCGCGCGTCAGGTAAAGGGGCGGGAAAATTTTCAGGGCTCGGAAGATGTTTGCGGTTGCGACCCGAGCCGTAAATATATAATATTTGCCGCTTCATCCCCTTGTGTCAAGTTTGATCATAGTTGAACTTCTGCGGAATGAAATTGGACAGTTTCCTTCGCCGACGGATATTAATCCACAATCTGCACGACCGACGTAATTTTCGAAGCTGCGGATGGCATTCCGTCTGAGGACGACGCCATTTTATTTTCACACGTAATTTTGCTGATGAGCGCTTAAAATTCTTCATAAGAAAGGTTTCGAAACGATGATATGATCGAAACTCAAAAGAGATTCCTGGAAATTTAATTAATCGTTTAATTGTCAATATTAAGCTTGAAGGCTCTCCGTAAATTACTCGGTGAATTTCAAGGATATTTTATAATTACCGTTGGGCTATAAAATCCATGCTGAAACTGTCGTGATACTCTTAATCTGGATAATCTTACGATACTTTTCACTATACATATTTGAGTACACTTTCGTGTAATTATAATTCTGCAAATGGATGGTGGGAAATTCGTTCGGGATTTAATTCGGGGAAAGTTTAATAACGAAATGTTGCCAGAAAATATTTTAACGGAAATCAAAACCGAAAGCTATGCGGCGGTATAATAAAAAGCGAACCCTAACGTCCGTGAGAACATAACCGCGCATGTAAGCTGAAAGCTATAATAAGTGCCCTTACAAAATATTTATATTGACACATGACTCTTAATAGCAGAAACCAGCTCGGTGGTGTGTTCTCCCCCTTGTGAATTATACGTCCGCAAACACATCCACCTCTCTTTAATAACGGGTATCCCCTTGACATACTTTAAATAATGAAAAAAAGAAAAAAGATTCTTAATCCTCATCTTCATGAATAATTTTTGCATTTACGATCGCCTTCGTTGGTACATACCTACTTACAAGCATAAATACGTTTTAAAATAATAACGTAAAAGTATAAATTATTTCATTTAAGCCGCCTGCCAATCATGACGTGGTGTGTGCCCTAAGCTGCCATGCACGGAATGCATGGCAGGCAAACTGATGAATATTTGAGCGGCCGACTTCAATGGTTGTTCAGAGGATGTTTTAAATTACACACTTTGAAATTATAACCAGCGATTAAAAAGTTATATTTGTGTGATGAATGGCTTTATTCAAAGCGGTAATGCGGTGAACGCGCCTAAAGCTATATAAAAGCACGTCGTTTCAAACGCTGAACGCTGCATGCACATTTTATATGTAAATTTATTATCAGTTTAATGGAACTGCGCTGTTTATTACGTGCGTTCGTATTTTCCGCTTTTAAAGAAAAAGAAATAAAGAAAAAAAAATCACGCGGCATTTTTTTCGATCGTCGTTTCAGGAAAAGCGTGAGAAATTAGTCGTTTTTCTTTTCAGGCTTTACCATTGCGTATTCATTTTATATTGAATCCAGAAACACTATTTCTTGCACACTCGATGGTACCCACGTTTGTATAATACACACATACGCATGTTTAATCATGATGATGTTTTTTTTATCAGTAGATTTGAAATTCTAAATTGCGGAAAGCAACCGCTGCTGAAAACTATTAAACGTAATGGCAGCATGAAAACAGCAACAAATCTGAAAATGTGGCCGAAAAGCTCTTGCTGTCCTTCAACAGATAGCGGTGCATGCGATGCAGTGATGACGTTATCCGTGACACCACCAGACTAGAAGCAAAAGCTCTTACGAGTTACCAGACTTTATTAAGTCCTAAGACGGAACAATTCTCGCGATTTTCTTAACAATACAATTGCCAAAATACACCTTCTGCCACCAACCTAGAGATGGCGCTGTGTATCAGGCCCCAAATCAAACGTAATAGGTATGTGATATACTTAAACCGCTTTTGCGAAATAGTTTCCAGAAATCAGTTTCTATTGCAAGCGAAATAATTCGATTTTCTTGACGAAAAACAAAACAGTTGCCAAAATACGTCTTCTGCCACCAACCTAGAGATGGCGCTGTACATCTGGCCCTAATCAGACGTGCCATGTGATTTATTCAAAGCGCTTTTGCGAAATAGTTTCCGGGGAAACTAGTTTCTATTCCAATTGTTCAAGTGCTTGCAGAAAACGAGAATGAAACAAAAATTAACCGCGAAGAAACAGCTTCTTATCCTAATAGATGGCGCTGCTGGTCTCTGGCCGCGCACTAAGTTTAAACCGAGCGCATTCGAATATTGAAAAGCGAAAATAGAAACGAAAATGAAAGAAGTCGAAAAAGGAAATAATAGAAATTGGGTTGTCTCGTGAGTGATGGGGCCAGGTTGGTAGAACTGAGCAGGTTGCCTCATGTCGCCCCATGAAACTTGGAAGTAAATTAATCTTACGTCTTCTAAAGATTAATCTGTTGACTAAAAATGGAATCAATTCTGTCGATTATTTAACGCATAAAGGACTTTGTCACGTGATGTGACGTAACGAATAGCCCATGTAGATCTTACCCTCTTGATCGAGGCAACCTCCTCACTAGGTGGTAAATGCACCCCCACCATGCTACACGACGGGGTGGCATTAATTAAGCACTTATTTGCCGGGCGTCTCTCTGTGAATGAATTCTCGTTTCCCCGAAACAATCAGGAACGAGGGTAGCGCTTTCGCTGAGCGCTATCCTAATGCACAATTCATCTCTACCAACTTTGAACGAAGAAGAAAGACGCTGACGTCTTTGTTGCCTAAAGAAAAAGGTGAAATTAAAGAAATAACTTAATCAGCGACCAAGAGATGGCACTCTGTATCTCGTCAAGAAAAGAGTTTTTCAACTTTCTCACCAGAGAGCAACAAAAGTCGTCAAGACAATTCTACCATCAACTAAAAGAAGTCGCTGCGCAATTGTCACTTAATAGTTAATTTCGAATGTCTTAGGTAGGGGGAAAACTTTGGTTACTCTATAACAGGTGGCGCTAATAAAATATTCATCTCTTTCCTCCGTAAACACAAAACAAGAGGATTTTTAAACAAGCCAAAATAACCGCGCAAATTAATTATTAGCGTAAGCCGATTTCGCGACGTTGCAATTCGGATTTGACTTCTTCTAGAGAGACATGACGGTTTGAGGTTATGTTTAAATTCGCCTCTCGCAGTTTCTCCGGCGTTTTCCAGCTGCGAAAGTGACTTTTTTAAATCATTACATATTTGAATAGAAATTCTTTACAGCTAAAACAGTAACATCCTACGATCGGCTTTTGACCATAAACATTCCATGAGGATTGACAAATTGAAGACAGTTTGCTACATAATAAGTCATCCCACGCAAGGCGGCCATGCTTGCCGACAAAGCATGATGAAAGTTTTAGAAAATTTTGTTGCAAATCGTTTTTGACTGCAGTGAACCCTCGAGAAACCTCTGTGCAATTGTTTCAGCCATATTTGGGGCTTCTTCAGCAGAAACGCAGCTTGAGATTTGCCCCAAAGAGGGCTGAAACAGATGTGCAGATGCTGCTCGAGGGTTTCACTGCAGTCGAAAACGATTTGAAACAAAATTTTGTGAAAATTCTTTAACAGAACGCCTGTTAAGGTGTGCGCTTCTTTTTTCTGAACCTAACCTCAATCTATTACGTGCGACGTGCGACGTGTGACGTATTGAGAAGGAAAACACACTCGGAAAATCGTTTTCTTTTCGTCGTTAACCACGCAGAGGAAATTCGGTCAATGGCATTGATTTTTTTGGTCAAACGGTCAAGTAAGCTGTGGAAGACGAGTGCGTACCGGTTGTTGAATCAAACTGAGACCATACACACTCAATGAGAGGATAATTGAAGGTTGAAACTGTGAGGTGCGAACAGGATAGCGTTACATTATGAATGAGAAGGGAAGCAAGAGACCACAGCATCTCATTTATTATTAGTATTCATTTTACAACAACGACCGGTATGTGCTATGTGCGTTCTGACATTTTAAACTGAAAATTTTTCTAATACAAGTGAATTGAATAATATAGAACTATGTAAATTTAATTTTTTCATTTCAACTGGCTCTCGTTACGTCGAAGAAATGAAAAAAACAGAATGTAGAGAGTCCACGTTATTTAATTTCTTTTTTATTTTGCTGATGTTCTGCTACTACTACTGCAAGATAAAAGAAGGGACTTCAATTGACGTCTCCCGAGTGAATAAATACACCTTTTGTGACGGACCCTTGTCCCTGAAGCATGGCTTCCACTTCACGTTTCCGGAGAATAATTCGATCTGGAACATCCTGTCATGCTTTCCACTTGATGACCTCTCTCTTATTCAGAAATTATCCGAATACTACCTGTGGCGAAATTTGATACAATTCAATAAGTTTCGGGCCTCTCCCGGCTCCACCTTCGATTAATTAAAGAGGCAGTGAACCCTTACTTCTTAGAAAGAATTTTTTTCAGTTAAATAGTAGCTAAGAAAGAAGTTAAAGAAAAAAATTAATAATTTGATTGGTGTTTTAGTTGTGTTTGTTATCAGCCTTGCACGTATTAATGACATTCCAGAAATTGTAGTTTTAGTTATGCTTGTGCCCGGGGTTCAAGGAGAAATTCACTTATTAAAACACGGCGACATTCTTCAAGTTCCCTGTAGCGCATACTTCCGCCGTTAACCGCAAAAATGGCGAGCCACATTTTCGTGTGAACGGAAATTGGAACACTAGACTTAAATTCAATACCCCCAAGAAGGAGCGTGGTGGAATTAACTTTTCCGCAAAGAAGAAGAAGAAGAAAAAAGTATGGGTGGTGGAATTTTGCATTTCTTTTTTTTTTTTTTAATTTTTAACATGTCAATTTTACATTAACGTTGTTAATAGCGAGCGCTGTTACCGTGCTCGCCACCCCTCATGGACAGAAAGAACATTTACATAACACAGGTCGTATTTGTGACACTCAATTGACGTTGAATAAAACGGTCGCGTGGTGGGGAACCGATTCATAAAGTACTAAAATAGATACTTGTATATATTCGAACCACCCCTAAAAGCTGCTGCAGATGTGCCACTGCACCGCATGTCCTGTATATATGTATGTATACACATAGAAGTTAGTTGTATAGTCAAAAGTTAGAACTTTTTTTTTAACTAACAACTGACTTGTTGTTTCAACAGTTATACCTATTATTACTTATGTACATACATCTTATGTAATACGACTCGTGTTCAATGGAAAATGATTTAAATATCCTTTTTTTGTGTGTGATCGAAAATGTCGTGTAATTGCAATAAACAAGTCAGCATGGGAAAAAGAGTGGCCTCCTCAACGTATTTTCTGTTAATACATTTCCATAATACGCACCCTGCCAGGCTTTCTATATCCAGTAGTTAAGCTCCTGTAGGTAATAATCTGTGGACGACTGGCAGGGGGTAAGCTGCAGTAACCCCTGAAATCCACTCGTAAAATATAAAACGTCCACCCTTCCTTCATAAAAAGCTTAACTTAATGCACGCACATTAAAATAAACCGTTGGTCATCTGAAACTTGTAAATGCGTTTCATAAATTTAACATACACACACACATACACACGAAATTGTGCATTGCGCGCCGAAGGCATCCCTTAATAATCGCGTTCACAAATAAATAGGGACTCTAATGGATGCAAACACGTTACATGCACATGTTGTTGGCGTTGCGTGCGACGGAATTATCAACAAATGTGGCATGACATTTATCATAAACATTAAGTACGATATGCAGTACGATTTTCTGCAAAAAGGGTGCATTAAGTACTTAAAAATGAATCATAAATTTACCTATCATTAATTAAACTCTTATATTAAAAGATAATTTTAATCATCGAATAAGATGTGTGAACATTAAGTCCAATAATTATAAAACCTATAAAAAGCTGCAACGCCTACAGGTTTTTTAAGCTATTATTGATTATGCGACACGTTGCAACCTTTATATGAGTAAATTGCTATGTTTATTAATACACTCAGTAACACTACACAAACCTTCCTCCTCCAAATCCTGAACAAATACCTTCGTTTACGTCATCCATGCGGTAATAAGCACTTGGTAAATGTTTGAAATACCTTTACTTGTGTCATCGTAAATTTTAAACATAACCTAAGCTCACCAAATATGCAATTATAAACGTAATACCCCCGAATCGTCATTAGAAATTATTTCAAGCGCGAACTAGTAACTTGTTTTTCATCGAAGAATCAAAATAGGAAAAAACAGTTTAGGAAGAACTCGCGTGCTAAAATAAAGCTTGCTTTTTTAATATACTATGATTAGAACACTTTTAAATCCACATTACTTACTACGGTTGAGGTTTTAGTTCGGTAATCGTTATATAAAACCTGTCCAATCCTCTATTATACATCATTTATGAAAGCTCTTGGGTGTTTAACAATTATTTTTCGCAAATACAGACAGATTACTGTACATATAATTATTTTACGGTGTTTAAACCATTTTATGAAACAATAAACAAAACTGTGATACTTTTTTTTAAAGACTTTCTCATGTACTCTTAAGAAGTACGGAGGTTCGGAGGTGTAGAGCCTAAAACTACGTTTTATTTTATTTTTTTATTGTTAGAATGCGTGACTGGAACTCGTATGTAAATTCGGAAATAAATTAAATTATATCTCGTAATAAATTTCGGACGTAATTACATATTCCTTCGCATACTTACTTAATTCATGATTTAGAATTTACAAATAATTAACGAGCTACATTGGGTGGTTTCCTGTTGTGGAGAGCTTAAAAATAACTTCATTCCGAACGCAAAACTAGTTCGCGCTGTTTACCACTTTTATTTCTATGAAATGGTTTCATCATTTTTTTTTTTTTTTTGTATGCAATTACAGTATTAACCTGGAGCACGCGTCGTACCTTCGCGAATCATCGAGAAGTGTAGCTTAACGCATTCACCTAATCTACGATTACCTCTTTTTTAAAAAAAAAAAGAGTTTTTGTATCCCCCCCTCCCTCACGAAACAGTATTAGAAGATGTGGAGGGATGCTTTTCTTTACTTTTTTTGTATAAAATGAGGCTTACACTACAGCAAACACCCAAATTGTTTGGTTGTTAAAGTAATACTCGACTAGGTATTAAAATCTCCTTCATTCCTGAACAATTTTTTACTTTTTTTTTAAACAAATTTCATTAAATTAAATAATTTATTCGGTAAAATGAGAATAACAACGGTTTACACTACAGCAAACACCCAAATTGTTTGATTATTTAACAAGGTATTAAAATCTTCTTAAAAACTGAACAGTTTTTTACATTTATAAAAGCTCTTTGGTGTTTAACAAATATTTTTCGCATATACAGACAGATTACTGTACGTATAATTATTTAACGGTGTTTAAACCATATTATGAAACAATAAACAAAACTGTAATACTTGTTTTTTAAAGACTTTCTCATGTACTTTTAAGAAGCGATTATAAATTTTTTTTTTATGAATACGAAAAGCGACCACGAACGCCATTCTACTTATACTAGAAGGTATAAACGCACTAGTATTTATAAATTCAGTGATGTAAATGTTAAATTTAATAAATCAAACTTAATAAAGCAAAAAAATACGTTCGTAACGCTCCAAAACGAACAGTAATTTAGCTGTAAGAAGCAATACACGTGTTACTTGGGGGTGTTCGATTCCCAACTTATGTAAAAACCTCGCCCTTAATTTATTTGCGACAAAACACACTCAGCACCACACGGCCTTGTAATTTCGATGATGACTTTTTGATTTGTAATTAATTAACCACGTGCAAAACGGTTCTCCCAGCTGACTAATAACGAACGACTCGTCATCAGCGAATTGCAACAGCTATCTGACACACTTACTTATGTAGATTTGTCGACTTTCGAAAAGCGTTTTGCTTTTTACCGAACGCCCCTGTAAAATTTGGTGATTAGAAACCGGGAAAGAGAGAAAAGCGTCGGATCAACCAATAAACAAACGTCCACGAAAGCACACCATCTCTTTCACTTTTACAAAATAATAAATAAAATAAAATAAAATAAGGTCGTGGTCTTAAATAAAATAAATAAAAAGTTTAAATGGCATTTTTTTTTAAATCAAATTGAAAAGTAAGTAAGTTTTTAATTGTGAATGGCAAGTTTTTCTAAGAAAAAAAAAATTAAGGGCTAGTTCACACGGTCATTGATTGCCGTTAGGTTTTTCATGTTCGTTGGTCCGTCGCGTCGTTCTGCACGTTGTCGTCGGGTGTTGGTTGTTAGGTAAACAATAATAAACTCGAAGCGCAAACTAATTAGCATGGCAATAAAACGGTTTCCTAACAAATTAGAAGAATTTTGATTATCGAATGCAGTGGCCTTAATTAAGGGAACGGCGTCGTAAATTTCAAATAAGTTATGCGCACCATAAAACCGACGGTTTTTGTGGGCAATATACCGTTTCTACCGGCCATTATTATTCCTTCGGAGACTATTTACATATGCAAATCGCATATTATTGTATCACCTGTTTTTAAATTATAATTTATTTTAACGCGAATGTATTCGTCGCGGCTTTCCGAACTAACGACAACGAGGACGACGACGGCGGCGGCGGCGACGCCATGCCATCGCCGTTTACAGGATAATTCACGCGGACTCGTTTCTTGTATACTGCTATTCCTTTTGATTCCCCGAAGTCCGTTTAAATGGCCCCTAAAAGTTAAGGTACGAGTTCTAGCACATAGGAATTTAAATATCACGACTTGTGTCGTCTCATCTGATCGCTCGGGTTACAACTTTTGTGGTTTCGAATTTAGCCAAGCGAGAAGACTTATTGTCCAAATGAATGAAAGTGGAGCTTCGGGGGGTTTAAATATGCGTGTTGAAATGTAACACAATATGACCATTACGGTGGAGATGTATGTGTGTGAAAAACTTATGGAAAACATAACGAACTCATTCTCTCACCCCCTTGACTTCAAAGCAAAGTTATTTGAACTGTGTACATAATTTTGTATATCTTTTCCTCTCTTTCCTTTTCCTTCTCAGTTTCACTTCTTTCTTGTATACAGCAGTATCCAACAATTTTCTTTTTTTTTGGGTTTGAGGAAGCTTCCAGTGTCAGTGATGAATAGGCAAGAAGAAATCTGCTTTTGCATTTTGCCGTTCATACTAAAGACATCCTTAGAAGTGAGAGGGGGGAGGAGGAGTCTAACAAATCTCCAGTATGTGCGGTAAGAAGATGTCTTTCTTTATTTTTGACGACCCAGAGAGTTTCTTTGGGGCAAGAGGAATATGTTACGTCGCTTTTCTTTCCGTCTCCTTCTCAGTACATTCTTCACTCATACAAATTCACTTCTTCCTTCTGTACAGCAGCATACCAACGATTTCTTTTGTTTTGAGTTTGAGGAAGCTTCCAGTGTGAGTGATGAATACGCAAGAAGAAATCTGCTTTTTCATTTTGCCGTTCATACTAAAGACATCCTTAGAAGTGAGAGGGGGGAGGAGGAGTCGAAGAAATCTCCAGTATGTGCGGTAAGATGTCTTTCTTTTTTTTTTTGATGATCCAGAGAGTTTCCTTGGGGCAAGAGGAGTATGTTACGTCGTTTTTCTTTCCGTCTCCTTCTCAGTATCTTCTTCACTCATACAAATACACTTCTTCCTTCTGTACAGCAGCATACCAACGATTTCTTTTCTTTTTGAGTTTGAGGAAGCTTCCAGTGTGAGTGATGAATGCGCAAGAAGAAATCTGCTTTTGCATTTTGCCGTTCATACTAAAGACATCCTTAGAAGTGAGAGGAGGAGAGGAGAAGTCGAAGAAATCTCGAGTATGTGCGGTAAGAAGAAGTTTTTTTTTGCTTTTGACGATTCAAGGAGTTCTTTTGGGGCAACAAGAATATGTTATATTGGTCATGAATCTTTTAGTTTTTTGGAATTCGTTTCTTTGACGATTCAACAAGGTTATGAATCTTTGGTTTTTTTCTTTTTTTGTTGAAGTAAAGTTCGATCCTCTGTCCAGTTTCCACGTCGTCGAATCAATCTAATCGACAGTTCAAGTTAAACCTTCGACTTTGCTTGAGGTATCTAATTACCAGACGGACCGCTCAATAATTTAGAACGATCGACCTTTAAAACGGGCAGCCGATCAAAGCGTCTGCATTCTGCACCAAATTCCTCGTCGAAGTTGAAGACCGATTTAATAATAGATTATATTCGAAATAATGTTTCGCCGCACGACATGTTAAATAATTTTAAACCGTCGCCGTCGCAAATTGCTCCAATTAGTTTGTTAACAACTAATCCGTTCAATAATTAAGCGATCTGCTGCTTTCGTTATTTTTTTGTTCATCGATTAATGAAAATCTTAAGCGCCGATTCAGTTGGACGTAACTATACATTACATTAAAGTAATCGAGTGTGAAATATTTTTCCAAGCATTGTAGATACGTCGGTGTACATGTAAAATTATAATATGCTGGAGTTAACAACTGCACTTGCTCGAAATTATGGTTGTAAATAGAAATGTTTAAGACTGATGATGAGTATAGCCGGTTAATTTATGTTAATTATGCGTTAGAGCTGTAAGTTGTCGGCGTCAAACTAATTAGGCCGTTATTGATTTAAATATGTAATTTGTGTGGGCGGGCAGACGATTTTCTAGGCAAATACAATGCATATTTAAGGCCCTTATTACACGCAAGTAATTCAGGAGAACCAATTGCCGCTGCCTCACAAGATGCATTCTCCCTATTACCATTACCATCACAGAGCACATGTTATGCTAAATTATGCACTTAACACATCCTGGCGCTTAATTAAAATAAAAACACTAAATATCTCTTCACTCTCCTCTTTTCTTTTAAATAGCGAATTAATTTTTACATGTATCTGATCTGCGGCAGATGGTAATAAGAGATAGCCCCCAAAATTTATAGCCTCCGAAAATTCGACTTAAAACTAGTGTTCGGAGGTGTGGAGCGTAAAACTACGTTTTATTTCTTATTTTTTTTATTGTTAGAATGCGTGACTGGAACTCGTATGTAAATTCGGAAATAAATTAAATTATATCTCGTAATAAATTTCGGACGTAATTACATTTTTCCTTCGCATACTTAATTCACGATTTAGAATTTACAAATAATTAACGAGCTACATTGGGTGGTTTCCTGTTGTGGAGAGCTTAAAAATAACTTCATTCCGAACGCAAAACTAGTTTGCGCTGTTTACCATTTTCATTTCTATTAAATGGTTTCATCAAGTTTTGTTTTTTTGTATACAATTACAGTATTAACCTGAAGCACGCGTCGAACCTTCGCGATCATCGAGAAGTGTAGCTTAACGCATTCACCTAATCTACGATTACCTCTTTTTCAAAAAAAAAAAAAAGAGTTTTTGTATCCCCCCCTCCCTCACGAAACAGTATTAGAAGATGTGGAAGGATGCTTTTCTTTTTTTTTGTATAAAATGAGGCTTACACTACAGCAAACACCCAAATTGTTTGGTTGTTAAAGTAATACTCGACTAGGTATTAAAATCTCCTTCATTCTTGAACAATCTTTTACTTTTGTTTTTAACAAATTTCATTAAATTAAATAATTTATCGGTAAAATGAGAATAACAACGGTTTACACTACAGCAAACACCCAAATTGTTTCATTATTTAACAAGGTATTAAAATCTTCGTAAAAACTGAACAGTTTTTTACATTTATAAAAGCTCTTTGGTGTTTAACAAATATTTTTCGCATATACAGACAGACTACTGTACATATAATTATTTTACGGTGTTTAAACCATATTATGAAACAATAAACAAAACTGTAATACTTTTTTTTAAAGACTTTCTCATGTACTCTTAAAAAGTACGAAGGTTCGGAGGTGTAGAGCGTAAAACTACGTTTTATTTTATTTTTTTATTGTTAGAATGCGTGACTGAAACTCGTATGTAAATTCGGAAATAAATTAAATTATATCTCGTAATAAATTTCGGACGTAATTACATTTTTCCTTCGCATAGTTACTTAATTCATGATTTAGAATTTACAAATAATTAACGAGCTACATTGGGTGGTTTCCTGTTGTGGAGAGCTTAAAAATAACTTCATTCCGAACGCAACACTAGTTTGCGCTCTTTACCATTTTTCATTTCTATTAAATGGTTTCATCATGTTTTTTTTTTGTATACAATCACAGTATTAACCTGGAGCACGCGTCGAACCTTCGCGAATCATCGAGAAGTGCAGCTTAACGCATTCACCTAATCTACGATTACCTCTTTTTCAAAAAAAAAGAGTTTTTGTATCCCCCCCTCCCTCACGAAACAGTATTAGAAGATGTGAAGGGATGCTTTCTTTTTTTTTTGTATAAAATGAGGCTTACACTACAGCAAACACCCAAATTGTTTGGTTGTTAAAATAATACTCGACTAGGTATTAAAATCTCCTTCATTCCTGAACAATTTTTTACTTTTTTTTTAAACAAATTTCATAAAATTAAATAATTTATTCGGTAAAATGAGAATAACAACGGTTTACACTATAGCAAACACCCAAATTGTTTGATTATTTAACAAGGTATTAAAATCTTCTTAAAAACTGAACAGTTTTTTACATTTATAAAAGCTCTTTGGTGTTTAACAAATATTTTTCGCATATACAGACAGATTACTGTACATATAATTATTTTACGGTGTTTAAACCATATTATGAAACAATAAACAAAACTGTAATACTTTTTTTTAAAGACTTTCTCATGTACTCTTAAAAATTACGAAGGTTCGGAGGTGTAGAGCGTAAAACTACGTTTTATTTTATTTTTTTATTGTTAGAATGCGTGACTGAAACTCGTATGTAAATTCGGAAATAAATTAAATTATATCTCGTAATAAATTTCGGACGTAATTACATTTTTCCTTCGCATACTTAATTCACGATTTAGAACTTACAAATAATTAACGAGCTACATTGGGTGGTTTCCTGTTGTGGAGAGCTTAAAAATAACTTCATTCCGAACGCAACACTAGTTTGCGCTCTTTACCATTTTTCATTTCTATTAAATGGTTTCATCATGTTTTTTTTTTTTTGTATACAATTACAGTATTAACCTGGACCACGCGTCGAACCTTCGCGAATCATCGAGAAGTGTAGCTTAACGCATTCACCTAATCTACGATTACCTCTTTCTGCAAAAAAAAGAGTTTTTGTATCCCCCCCTTCCGCACGAAACAGTATTAGAAGATGTGGAGGGATGCTTTTCTTTGTTTTTTTTTTGTATAAAATGAGGCTTACACTACAGCAAACACCCAAATTGTTTGATTATTTAACAAGGTTTTAAAATTTTCTTAAAAACCGAACAGTTTCTTCACTTTTTTTCAACAAATTTTATTAAATTGTTAACTAAAACAAAAAGAAATGCTGCGGAAAAATTGTTTTGCGTTTTACTCCTCAACTTGTCTTCTCTTTTTTGGTTTCTTCTGTTTTTATTATTAATGCTTGTTTTAAATTGATTTTGGCATTGGAACTTCTTTATCTTATTAAAACAGGCCTGGTTTACACGTGATTAAAAGGCTTTTCAACTTCATTTCTGATCGTCAAAGATCCGTACAGGACAATGTCAGGCGTAGCTGTGCTAATTCTAATGTGCCGTGTTATAAGAAAGCAAGAATAAAATAAAGATGAAGCAGGAGGAATGTTTAACGACCGAAATTCGAGCGGGTTTGAACTGATTGGGAAACTGTAAGAAAATAGTTCTTAAACTTTAGTCGGACACTATTAAAATTGGAAACAGCACTCAACGTTTCACTATCGATTGATACCTTCGCCAGTGCGTTTTCCAGTTTTAATAGTGTCCGTTTAAGGTTTAAAAACTATTTTCTTATATTTTTCATCGGACAAGAGTGGCCTTTTATTAATGAATCACGTAGTTTCTGTTAAGACAACGCGCAGGTCAGGATTAATCCATTTTATTCCTTCCGGAAGGCAGTGGCGGCTCGTGATGATTTACTGTGTGTAGGTAAGGACTGCAAAAGGAAAAGTGGGTGCATTTCCTAAATAAATTTGTTTTTTGGGGATCGTAATTTTTTAACTAAATTTAAGCGCGGGATTAACTGAGATTTTTCTCAGCTTTCCAACGCCTTTTACCAAAAGACAATCGACGAACGCGTTCTCGAGTTACACAATTCAGAAAAGAGAAGGATTCAGAATGAGGAAGAACCTCAGTTACCGGAACGTGCAACTTCAATAGAACGGAGTGGGCGATGCCCAATTTGCCCGCCCCGACGAGCCGCCACTGCTGGAAGAGCGCAAACGAGTGATGCTTGGCTCTGAAAAGTTTAAAAAAATTGAGAAAAGAGAAAGATCCGAAATGAGGGAGAAGCTAAATTAACAAAGGATTATTAAAACTACTGGAGTTTCTTTTCCGTTAATTTTCTTGATACATAAAGTCTTTTATTCTTTTGTTTTTACTTCAGTTAACCGTTTTTCTTTTTTTTTGCAGCGATCGACTTTCAAGTATTTCTCGAGTTAGATTAATTTATTCACGGACGCAACTTTTATGCTCTTTTTTCTCGCAAATTTAAAACTGATTCTTTTATTTCTTTTATTGATTAATTTAAACTCTTTTTATTCTTTAATCTCTTTATTTTTTTGCTTTTCTGTTAATTATTTTCCACGTGCTTTTCTTCACTGTCAATTTTATCTTTCAAGTCTCGTTAATTCGAACATTTTTTTAATGCGTAAAATTGCGCTTAAACTTTTTTGTCTTTGATTTAATTACGTGCTAATTTTTTTTTTCTGTTTTTTTGATTTTCACAACGTTTCTTTTTTTTTGCAGAGAATCTGATATATTTTCAACTAATTCTTATTATTATTAATAATGACACAATGAGTATAAAGTGACAGACTCTTTTTCGCCGTTTGTTTTTTGAAATGAAGCAAAAATGTCGCCTAAATTTTTTTTCTTCGCTTTAATTAACCTGTCGTTGCTTTTCTGTTGTTAATTTTCACAGTAATCGCTCGTCAATTGTCTTTCGATTTTTGTCGTTAATGTTTTTATTTTCGCTTGCAATGAATTTCACTAAAATTACTTTTTTTTGTTTCTTAAATTAATATTTAGAAGTAGCACGTCAAAAATGTTGTTTTATTCTTTTCTTTCATTTTGTTTAGCTCATGTGTCCGCGGTTGTTCTTCAAAGTAACCGCCGCCTCTTGTTTATTTTTTGTTTCTCAGAGGTTTCCGTTATTTCTAGATTATAGTTTTTCCGAAGAACGTCATTCATTTAAGACATTTTAAAAAATATTAAAACAAATTATGTTGCAAATCGTTCTTGATTGCAGTGGATCCCTCGAGAAGCCCCTGTACGGCTGTGTCAGCCCTATTTGGGCCTTCATCAGCAGCTTCAATTTATCAATCCTAACGCAATGTTAGGTCAAAAAGCGATCGCAGGATGTCGCTATTGAAGCTACTTATAATGTTTTACAAAAGAATACTATTTTGAATCCGGTTTGGAACATTCCTTCGCCGTAAACTGTCACAACCTCCTTAAATTTGAGGTCACTTTTTTCTATAATCTTCCGATCGGAACAAGCAATATTTTATGTATACAAAAAAAAAAAAACGAATCATGTTCCTAAACTATTGAAGAAGGCCATGAATCGTTTATGATCCAAACGCGTTATGTTTCTGGAATCTGCCACAAACCCAGAAACGATGACGTCAAAATATGTCACTCCGATCTCTACCAATAACCAATACATTACCTGGCTTCGTGTATGCACGTTTTTTTTTTATTGTTTACTTCATTCACGCATTCCCTGAGATTACTCAACGTTGTGTAATGTAGTTGTGTAGCTTTTCACAGGCAGTATAAGGAAAATCTATTTTAATGGCGTTGTTGTTGATTGGGTTCTTTGCACATCTGGCGACGGTTTCAAGGAACCGAAGCTGGGTTATAAATTCCAAGTAAACAAAATGGAATTATTCTTTAATTTGTTGACGTATCCTCGAAAGTGCTCGTACCTCGATGTAGGAAAGTTAATTTTCTATTTTTTCTGCCATAGTATGACGTTATTCTGATCTGGCTAGAATATTAAATGCATATCCTTGAGGCTCACGGTTTTGGGCTTGAAAGCAAAACAAATAAACACATAAATATATAATCGATTTCCAGTAATAAATTTGTTACGTGAATTTGTTACCTAAATGCTGTCATTATCAGTATTTAGGTAACACATCTACGAAATTCTTTTTTTTTTGTATTTTGTCTTGGGATATTTCAGCCTCAATTATATAGGTTGAAAGTCCTGATGCGCAAGTGGGTGACTACACACCTGTCGCTATGACCACATCCGTTTCCGTTCCAGTGAAGCGTGCACACCGCACGACTCTTCATTTAATACGCATTCACGAGAAAATGAATTTTTTTTCCTGGTATATTCTACCTACCATTTCTGAAGTATATCATATCATCACTGGAAGTAACAAATTCGTAAATACCCCCCTGATTTTTCATTTCCTTCCTTTGATGTGCCCCAAACATACACCTCACAGGGGGTTTAATAACTAATTGTGTCGAGTGTTAGGCAACGAGTTGGTGGCCATTTGCGATCTCTTACGAAATTTTAGGTAAAAAATTCATCCGCGCGATGTCGCTCTTCTCGTTTGTTTTAGTTCCGCCGCGGGAAATTCAAACGGCCTTTCAATTCATTTTCGTTCGTACATACTATACCTACTTATTTAGTTTATTCAGACCGATTCTGAGCAATTACACGAGCCTGCTCGGCAGTTATAAATTAAATAAGTAAGTCGTTAAATAAAGAAACGTACAATTAGCATGCCATTTCCATGAATCATTTTGTAGATATAAAACACACATATAATTCGAATACCGGGAACTCGGCTTACCTCATTTTATATTAATTGTTTATCATACGAGTGCCATCGACTGTTAATTAAGGTTACCTTAACAAAAAAAAAAAAAAAAATTCGTTGCTTCGTGTTCTCAATAAGAATTTGCAGGATTTGAATATACGTTAGGTCTTATGTCACCCACGGAAGCGCTGTAATCGTCATATTATTACGCATGAAGTAATTTAGTGATAAATTTGCGAAAAAAAAAAAAATACGAACGAGCTAACGCTTGCTATGCAAACAATATGAGCAATTCAGCAGAATAGATAAGCGGCTGGTTACAATGGAGTCATGCAGTCTAAAAATTCAAGGCAAAAAGCGGCAAAACGGCTTTTTTTTTTGTTTAACGAGAACATGTTCTACAAGTTAGATAACGACCGTCTATCAAAGCGAATTCTAAGTAGCGTTACGTAATGCCCGCCGTCGTTTGAAATTTAAATGAATCCGCAAACCTATAATTAAGCCAGATTATTTAGCGAAACAATATCTAATTGACATTGATAACAAACAAGGTCTTTCCAGCTCTTTTTTTAAAAAAAAAGGTGACACTGCGGTCTCTTTTATACATACAAAATAAATACAACCACCGAACCGTTTCCACAAAATCGTCTGTACTATTTCGAAAACAATTCCTTTTTTGTGCATTTCTCGGTATAACATAAAATATTACTCGGTATAACATGACACCCTCAAGTAAATAAAGTCACACATGTGTTTGCGCGAACAATATACAACAACTTGTAATACGTATGTAAATAACCATAACCAAGTTGATTGTGTAGTTGAAATTCAATCGCAGACTGTACTTTTACAAACGTATGTAACACATGCACAGTATGAGTAGATACTCGTCGAGACATTCGTGACAGTTACTCATTTACAATGCAACCCAATCATATGAATGAATAGGTAGGCGAATAATATACAATAATTAAATTCTTGATGAAAAAGATGTGAAATGTAGCAGGAGCAAAAAACCCGTCACTTTTCAGAAATCGTGTTATGTCGAGTAGCATTTTGAATTCTATTTTAAAACTGCAGTGTCCAGTCTCTCTCTCTTTCTCTCTCGAAAATAGACTAATGATATTCAGAGTCTGCATCGAAATGCAAATGTTTCGGTTTTTATGTAGAAGAAAACCTTGAATGTAAACCAAAGTGTTTCCACTATAATATTATATTAAGGTATATCATCTGCAATAATTTATTCAGTGCGAATTGTATGTATGTATGTATGAAACGAAGATAACGACGGCCTACACTACAGCAAACACCCAAATTGCTGTCTGTGTTATTCAACAAGGTATTAACAATGTATTAAAATCTCTTGTATTGCTGAAGAATCTTTTAATTTTTTTTAAAACGAATTTTATTAAATTGTTAACTGTAACAAAATGAGATGCCGCAGAAAAATTGTTTTGGGTTCGATGAAGTTCCCAACTTGTCTTCTGTTTGGTTTCCTCCGTTTTTATTATTAGTATTTGTTTTAAATTGATTTTGGCATTGGAACCTCTTCATCTTATTAAATCGGATGAAAGTATGGAACTCAATGTCATTCTCATAAGCGGCACTTTAGGTAGGAGACGGTAACCCGATCGCATACTTTACGTTTGTTAATTAATTAATTAATAACAGCCCGGCGCTCATGAACTGGCGACGAGCGTGCGCGTTGCATTCAAGAGACGAAGTGACCGTGTATATCCATACAAGCGTCCGAAGATTGATCATAATCGTGCGCTTGAGCATTTGTTGCGAAGGAGTTCTTATTTTTATGTACATACTTTAAGCAGGTAAGTATAATATACATCGCCGGTATGGTAAGTATCTGTATTCTTTTCCAATCGTCTGTTAACTGCTTATTCAAAAGAGTCGCCTGACAGCTTGTCTTCTGAATTTCGTTTAATTTGTTTATTGTCTCGAACTAGATTAATATTTGTTTTCTTTTTAAATTCTTAACAACTAGGATTGCAATTCAAAAGTCGATAAAATGTTTAATTTCTTCTTTCTACTTCTTTTTAATTTTGATTGTTATTTTTTTGGGTTTTTCTGAATCGACGCATCATTTTCGTTCCTTTTTTTCTTGTAGTAAATTGATACTATTTTTTTTCCGGTTAATTACGAGTATAAGTCACCCACTTTCTAATTATTTATTTATCGATTTATAAAAATTAAAAATTAAAGTCAGCGTCGTCAAATTAATTCAAATAATTAAACCTACCGTAAAATCAACTGAAGAGGTTAGGTTACGTCGTGCAAGTAATAAAAATTGATGCAGAGTGACACTGCTTTTTTCTTCGCCCAAAATCAACTGAGTTAGGGTAGATGAAGATGTAAACAAAGACCGTACTGAAAAGAAGAGGAGTTGGAGAGTTGGAAGTTGGAGCAAAATCGAAGAAGGAGAATTAGGAAGATCCAATCAAACTGAGAAGGCAAAAAGAAAAAGAGTTGACCAGAAGCAATTACACTTGCAGCAAAACCCTTTGAGCTAGAATAGCTGGAGGAACGATTGGTTAAGAGGTTGCGTGGGGCCAGGGAAATTGGAAATTAATTGGAAAAGGGACAAACACTCGAAAGACAGAGGAAACTAGCAAATTGAAAAAGAAGAAGAAGAGTAGACTTCGTGGAAGGAAGCAGTTAGGAAAATGGTAGTACCCTAAATAAACACAAGACGTAAATAACAACGGTAGAAACTTCGGGGGGAAAATTTAAAAAGCAGTAGTGATAGAGTTGACCATAAAATAAAATCACATACAATCCCAGTGGCGCAACTAGATCTGGCTGCTGAAAGGAGGGGGTCCATTTTATAATAAGCAAATTACATTAAGGGCCTACGAACGGTTTAATATTGAATCTCGTCATGGGAAAGCAGAAAACTTTTTCGATTGCACTATTCCACGAAAAATCTTCAAATATTTTGGAAATTAATTTTTCTAATGAGTTGCCCGCGACCCCTAGGCTCTCCTCTGGTTTCGCCATTGTAGAATATTACAGCACGCACGCTCAAATAATTATTAGCTTAAAGAAAGTTAAAGAAATTGGAAAGGGAAAGGAACAGGAAGATCCCAAAACGAGGACTTAACTCAATTAGAAAGAGGATTTAAAAAAAATCTGCTGAGTTAGAGTAGATGGAGGAGAAGCAGTTGGTTAAGTACATTATGTACAGGGCTGGATATAAATGAAAAAAAAAGGTAGGATTGGAAAGGAAGAGGAAGAATAGATGAAGGAGAAGCGATTGGTTAAGAGGGTATGTATAGGGCCGGAGAAAGGATTGGAAACGAGTTAGAGTAGATAAAGGACAAGCGATTGGTTAAGGGGTTATGTATAGGGCTAGATAAATGAAAAAAAAAGGTAGGATTGGAAAGGAAGAGGAAGAATAGATGGAGGAGAAGCAAGTGGTTAAGAGGGTATGTATAGGGCCGGAGAAAGGATTGGAAATGAGTTAGAGTATATGGAGAAGAAGCGATTGGTTAAAAGGTTATGGTTAGGGCCGGAGAAAGGATTGGAAATGAGTTAGAGTATATGGAGAAGAAGCGATTGGTTAAAAGGTTATGGTTAGGGCTAGATAAATGAGAAAAGAAGGTAGGATTGGAAAGGAAGAGGAAGAATAGATGAAGGAGAAGCGATTGGTCAAGAGGATATGTATAGGGCCGGAGAAAGGATTGGAAACGAGTTAGAGTAGATAAAGGACAAGCGATTGGTTAAGGGGTTATGTATAGGGCTAGATAAATGAAAAAAAAAGGTAGGATTGGAAAGGAAGAGGAAGAATAGATGGAGGAGAAGCAAGTGGTTAAGAGGGTATGTATAGGGCCGGAGAAAGGATTGGAAATGAGTTAGAATAGATGAAGGAGAAGCGATTGGTTAAGAGGTTATGGTTAAGGCTAGATAAATGAAGAAAAAAAGGTAGGATTGGAAACGAAGACGAAAAATAGATGAAGGAGAAGCGATTGGTTAAGAAGGTACGTATAGACCTGGAGAAATGAATGGAAAGGAAAATGAAGAGTATATATATAATGTATAGGACCGCAGATATGATTGGAAATGAAGATGAAGAATAGATTGAGGAGAAGCGATTGGTTAAAATGGTATGCATAAGGCTGAAGAAACCAAAAAGGAAGAGAAAGAGGATAAGTAGATGGAGGAGAAGCGATTGGTTCAGAGGATACGTACAGGATTGGAGAAACTGGAAAAAGGGTATGACCTCAAAGGAAGAGGACCTTAGCAAGATCGAAGAAGGAGAGTAGACTTATGAGTACTCGGAAGGAATCGATAAGAAAAACAGTTTCTTCTTTTAAATAAGAGTAACGGAGGAAAATTTGAAGGAAAACGTAAAAGCACCATCGACAGACGATGATGACCACCACCAATTAGGGATACACGACCAGATGATGATTGGCTAAGAAAAGTTAGAGAGAAATTGAAAAAGACAGGGGAGTGGGGTACCTCAATTAGAAAAGGGATAAAAGGCAACGAAGATGAACAGAGGGAACGAGAGTAGATAAATTTAAAAAAAGGGTTAGGGAGGAAGATGTAAGGAAAACGGCAGAAATCCAAAGAAGATTAAAGAGCACTTCCAATTTTAAGTTTTGTAATTCCGGACGCAATTACAACCCACATTCTTTGTTGGCTTGCATTCAAAATAATGAGAAGGAATCTAATAGACTTTTCTATCGCAAGTTAAAATTAACTTCGATATTTCTACAACTCTCAGCGTGAGAATGTTTTTATTCCAGCACGTAATAAACTAGAGAGCAGTCTGCCATGTGCTGCCACCGTCGGTGGATTGGTCGAGTTAGCGCGCGGCGTACGGCGGCGGCGGCGGTACGGGGGGGAGGGAGGGGGGCGATCGCAGCACTGAAATTCATCTCTTCTGAAAAATAGAGGGAAACATGAGATTTCAGTCCAGCTTTATAAATAACTGGAACACGTTTTTTTTTTTTTTTTTTGAAGGAGTAGAACAAGAGGACGTCGTGTCGTCGTAAATGAGGAGAGGCGTCGTTTTCGAACGCTGAATTCAAAGCAAATAAATAAATTCATAATAAAAATCGAACGACGACGATAAACTTCCCATAACCATAAAGAACGACTGAAAACGAATTAAAAAGAAACAAAAAAAAAAAAACAAAACAAGTGTTGAACTCATCAGCTGGTTTTACAGCTGCGCGCATGATCCCCCCCTACTATCGCAGTGGGGGCAAACAGCTGGGTTCAGATAGAAATTGAAAACAGAAGTTCGTAGGTTCAGTCGTGTTGTTATCGTTGATGCGTTGACAAGCGCTATGGTATTAATAAGCGCGGTTGCCAAAAATATTTTCTAAAGTAACAGCCCTCCTCTGTACCGATATACCACCAACCGAGTGAACTGTTCTAGATTTGTGCGAGTGTGTGAATTATTATTCCGTTTTTGGATATGGTCCCCCAGCACAGCACGGAAACGGGCAGATCGGAGAGCCCTTCTAGCAGTGGGGCCCCGATTTTGAGATTTGGATCTCAACTCGTAGACGAAAATTCTACAACTCCCTACTCTGACGCAACTCAGGTAGGTTTGTTGATTTTTGTCTTTTAAACCAAAAAAAAATAGAAAACATTTTTTTGTACTGGCGAGGTAGGGGGGGCGGCGAAGCAAGTGAGACATACATACGTAAATTATTAAATTTAAAAAAAAAAATCAACCCTTGGATCTATAAATTAAAGTGAGTAGTGCAAAGTGCAGAATTTTTTTCTTTTTTGAAAAGACTGCGTGTTGTTTAGAATTCCTCCATCCCCCCTTTCATTTTTTTTAATTCCGCATTGGAGTATCTTAAGAGACCCTCTCAAGTCCGAACACGTTTCAACTTGTGCAGCCTTGATACGATGATTTTTTTTCTGGTTGCAACCCGAACAAAATTTGGATGACTTTTTGGGGGGGCAAAATTAACCCCGATTTATTTTTGTATAATTTAATCGGCGCGCGGATTCTGATTTAATTAAAACAATAACGACCGCGAGTTTGTTGTGAAAACGTCGCTCGGCTCTGTTCTATTCCATGCTAGTGACAGCCGCGATCAGCTGCTGAGGTGTTTGTTCTATTCAAGGTCTCTGAGTCAGATAGTCTGTCGCTGTTTGTTGCATGCTCAGATACAAGCCGCAATAAAAATTCTCTACAATTGTTGACCTTTACAGAGTCCGGAATTAACAACCGACCGACAAGTCCAACCTTCGTCATGTCGCGTTTTTAACTTAATTATTATATTAACCCCCCTCCCCCCACTCGTTTTATTTCCTATTAAAGTTCATCCAATCAGGATCACTATAATTAAATTCCAAAAAAAAAAAAAAGAAAATTGCGGGTGACCCAAAATTTTACATTTACGACCTTTTTACAGAGTTCGTCATGTCGCATTTTTAATTTAATAATATTAACCCCCTTCCCTCTCGCTTTATTTCCCTTCAAAGTTCATCAGCATCACCTTAATTAAATCCCCCCAGAAAAAAAAAAAATTGCGGGTGACATCAGCCAAAATTTTATATTCGTGACCTTTTTACAGAGTTCGGAAGTACAAGCGACTGACAATCGTGTTGCGTTTTTAATTTAATAATTTCCTGTCAAAATTCATCAGCATCACCTTAATTAAATTAAAAAAAAAGAAAAAGAATTGGGGATGACATCAGCCCGAATTTTACAATTGTGACCTTTCCACAGTCCGGAATTGCAACCGACCAACCTTCATCATGTCGCGTTTGTTTTTTAAAATTATATTAAAAACCCCCCTCGTCTTATTTCCTATTAAAGTTCATTAGCTTCCTCTTAATTCAATTAAGAAAAAAAAATTGCAGGTGACATCAGCCAAAATTCTACAATTATGACCTTTTCACAGTCCGGAATTGCAACCGACCAACCTTCATCATGTCGCTTTTTTTAAATTTAATTATATTAAAAAACCCCCTCGTGTTATTTCCTATCAAAGTTCATTAGCATCATCTTAGTTCAATTAAAAAAAAATAAAATGCAGGTGACATCAGCCAAAATTCTACAATTGTTACCCTTTCATAGTCCGGAATTACAAGCGACTGACGCGACTGGTCAAAACCTTCGACATGTCGCGTTTTTAATTTAATAATAAATTTAAAAACCCCCCCTCGTTTATTTCCCGTCAAGGTTCATTAGCATTAGCTTAATTCAATTAAAAAAAAAAAAAAAATTGCGGGCGACGTTTGCACAAAATTTTACAATTATGACCTTTACACGGTCCGGAATTGCGACCGATCGATAGTCAAAACCTATCGCGTTTTTAATTCATTAATAAATTAAGAAACCTTGTTCGTTTAATTTCCCATCAAAGTTCATCGACATCGCCTTAATTAAATTCCAAAAAAAAAAAAAATTCGGTTGTGTTCACCCAAAATTTTACAATTATGACTGGAATTATGTATGAACTGCGACCGATCGACAGTCAACTTTCGTCATGTCGCGTTTTTTATTTTTTTAATTTAATTGTACAAAACCCTCGTTTTATTTCCTTTCAAAGTTCATCAGCATCACCTTAATTAAATTCTAAAAAAAAGAAAAAAAAAATTGCGGGTGGCATCAGCGCCAACTATCGCGTGATTTGATAGTACGTAATAGCCTTGCCTGTTTGCAACAGACTCGACGTTATTCACCACATTTTAGTTTAAAATCGGCTGCATTTTTTCACGTACCCATTCAATTTTCGTTAGATTTTTTTTTTTTTGTTGTGCTTTGCATTTATTCAAACGAAACCAGCGAATTCAATGTTAGCTTTTAGAGCTACAGATTATGTTCGTTTTTCCTGTCGGGCGCCGACTGATAGAGATCAGTAACATTTTCGCGTTTGCAGATTAATTTTTCAACGCCGATTTATATCGGTCGCACTGTGTTGTTGTACATAATTAATTTATTTATTTACCTTGGACCGATTAAAATAAATTCAGAAGTGCGGAGGAAAAACGAAACAACGCGTTCGCGGGGGGGGGGGGCGAGGTATCCACGTGCTGCGACGCGGGGCGACGACGTTCGTTACGCGATTCGAAAATCCCAAAATACGTATAAATCGGAGTTTTGCGTCGTTCGCGCCGAATATTTTCGTCCGCCGCTAAAAATAACGTAATAACGCGCGGTATTCGTGGAAACGCAAACGCGGATATGGATAAAAGCGAGTCGGTTGCCTTTAAGAAAAAAGAGAGAAAAAAACGTTCACGTTTGGAAAAGTAACGACGAGGGTGCGCTTGTCTAAAGGAATCCCATCAGCACTCAGCGTCTGCGATTCTTCTTGTTTTGATCATCTCAACTCTGACGTCGCAATCTGACACTTAAGCAACAAGGACGACGACAAACGACCAAAAAGTATGAGTCAATTTGTTTTTAGATGTTCAGGTTGTTGTGTAAATCATTTGGCGGCGGTTCGGACCTCCTTCGGACCAATCGATTTCCAAGTAACAACGACAAACGACGACCAAAAGGTATAATTCCATTTGTTTTTAGATGTTGGGGGTTGTTTCAAATGATTTGGCGGCGATTCGTTGCCCTCGTACCAATCGATTTCCAAATAACAACGTCAAACGACGACCAAAAAGTATAATTCCATTTGTTTCTGAGATGCTGAATCATTTGGCAGCGATAGGTTTCCCTCGGACCATTAGATTTCCACTTAACAACGTCAGACGACAACCGAAAAGTATAATTCCATTTGTTTTTAGTTGTTAGGGTTGTTTTAAATCATTTGGCGGCGATTGGTTTCCCTCGTACCAATCGATTTCCAAATAACAACGACAAACGACAACCAAAAAGTATAATTCCATTTGTTTCTGGGATGTTGAAGGTTGTTCCAAATCATTTGGCAGCGATAGGTTTCCCTCGGATCATTAGATTTCCACTTAACAACGTCAAACGACGACCGAAAAGTATAATTCCATTTGTTTTTAGTTGTTAGGGTTGTTTTAAATCATTTGGTGGCGATTGGTTTCCCTCGTACCAATCGATTTCCAAATAACAACGACAAACGACGACCGAAAAGTAAAATTCCATTTGTTTTTAGTTGTTAGGGTTGGCAATTGGCACCCCTCGGACCAATCATTTTCCAAAAACTCCCAAAGTTGCATTCGTACAGAATTCAATTCGAACACTCGTATATTGCAGTTATACTGGCGGTTATACTTTCTTTGAGGTCTCAATGCTAATAGTATAGCAATGCTAATGTCCAAGACAAGATTTATGGGTAACAGAAGATTCAGGTCATTGGCTATGTATACTGGGCGAAGCTAAGTGACTTGTAATTATAGGAAGTGAACTTCATTCCCTCCCCCTTTTCCCCCCTGCGTCTCACGTCGTATCTAACGGTAGCTCTTGATTAATTGGGGCCCATCTAGTGATGATGATGGTGATTGATAATTTGCAGAAAATCGTCAAAATAATGAAGAAGTGAGGGGGGATAATTTACGCAGCAGGCGAGCCAAAATATAAAATGCCCAACAACCCATCCCCCGTTTTCCCCCTGCGTCGCACGTCGCATCTAACGGTAGCTCTTGATTAATTGAGGCGCATCTAGTGATGATGATGGTGATTGCTAAGTCCCCCAAATAACGAAGAGGTGAGATTTAAAGAAGCAAGGGGATTGAAGGGATAATATACGGAGCAAGTGAGCCAAAATATAAAATGCCTAATAACCCATTTCCCACCCGTTTCCCTCCTGACGTGTCGTATCTAACGGTAGCTCTTAATGAATTGGATCATGGTGGTGTTGGTGATTGATAACTTTTGCAGAAAACCCCCGCAAATAATGAAGAAGTAAGGTTCGAAATGACGAGGGGGTGGGTAGAGAGGAGTGGGGGGAATAATTTATGCAAGAGCAAGAGAGTCTCGAAATATAAAATGCCTAATAACCCCACTTAGAAGATTCGCTTCGAGAACTGGTTTCGGAATAAATCAAGTGTGCTCGCTCGGAGAAACAACAGCACGACTAAGCAACTGAGATACGAGGTGGATCGCAGCAGGTCATGCGGTTCATGGACTACTAGACGGCCGTAAAAACTCGGGAGACTTTTTCCCGTGAACTTTATTTTACGTTTTAAGCGAGCTCGAAGCCGCCGAGCAAGGCAGCGGATAGAACGGGAACGGAGCAAAGACGCGTCGCGCGATATCCGAAGAAAGAAACTTACGTGTATTGCGTTAAACCCCCCCCGTTCCCCCGCCCCCCCCCCCTCCCCCAATCTTAAATGTTAATTAATTTCGTAATGCCTGCCTGTGCTTGCCTGCCGGCGTGAAAATGAATATTCATTTCGATTCGATTTGATTCGCCTGGTATTTTGCAAAAGGCAAGAAGAAAATTGCGTCACTCTCCTATCCAACACTTTCCCTAAATGCGCTCGCCCGAACCGAAAATGCTCAACATCTCTTTAAAGTTCACTTCTAAAGTCCGTCGCCGATGAAATGAAAGCTGCTGCTTGCTCGAAAGGTTATTATACGTACAATTATTATCATCGCCGATTAATTTCAATTCCCCCATTTATTATTATTGTTATTACAACAGAAACCAACAACCACTCTTTGAAGCTCACTTTGTATAGGGAGATACAACATACATACATAGATAATGGATGCTAGGAGGATACAGACACTTTCTCTTCTGCTTCTGCTTCTTGTTCTTCTTGTTCTTATTTTTCTCTTCACTGTTGGTACAGTGGCGTAGGTATAATATTTTCGAAGGTCAAGTCCAAGATAATTAAATATACATTAGCGAACGACTCCGAAGCCGATTAAGCTTTGAAAATTGCGCATTTCCTGCAGGGAAGCGTTATCCGTATCTGGGAGCAGAAGGTCGACGTGTGAGAGCAGAGCAGCATTTCGGTTCAGCAGGCAAAATCGCCAATAAATAATAAACCGTCCTAAAAAAACAAGTTTTTATCGCCCCTCCTAACGTAAATATTATGGCTAGAAAGATTTGCAAATTCTGAACTTTCCGGAGATAGGCGGCGGCGGCGGCGGCGGCGGCCGCGTTTATCTATGTATATTCGAAACTCTGCGTTATTTAATAATAAATTCAACGGAGCCGTTGACGTGTGCGATAAAATAAAATCAAATTCAAATTTCACACTCCTAATTAATTTAACTAGCCGGCTAACGAACGCCCAACTAATCTAATTTCGTTCTTTCGCCTTCTTCTTCTTCTTCTCCTGTGTTCTTGTTAATTCCGCGGCTCTCACCCCCATCCCCGTTTACAGCTGTTTGCTTTTACAAGTCTCTACAATTCTAATTTCCTCCTTCATGGCAGATGGGGCCGCCTTCGTAAATAACGGGATTTACCACAGGCCCTTCGTTTTCTACCTGCAAATCTACCTGACGGAGGATGCCTCCTCTTTGGCGTTAAACCCCCCCCCCCCCCCCCCCCAAGAGTTCTCAGTTTTCAGTCACATCATCAATTCGCCCGCTCGGAAAGAAGAACGCGAATCGAACGCAACAGATTTCAATCAGTATGTTACGTACAGCATCATCACGATCATGACGTTTAAGATTTGTTTATCTCGGTAATGCTCTGTCTCACTTCGTTTCAGTAAAGTAAAAAAAGAAAACTGCCGTCATTTCGGGTAGTTTAGGTCTTCCCTTGGACAAGTGGCTCCGGATGAGTCTGGGAAACGTGGATGAGGAGGGACTTTCTAAGACTGTTACTAGCAATAAACTGCAGATTAAGATTACCACTTAGATTAGTTGTCCGCGAATAATTAACGAATTATTTGTAACCTTATTTAACTAATTGCGAGCGAGGCTAATCTGAGATTTCGAGTGTTTCGTTAACGTCATTTCTATTTTTGCATTTAATGTTGATGCGGCGATTTGTATTCCGATGTTGAAACTGCACTTTTCGAATACCCTTTCGCCCCCTTCAATATTGTATTGGGGCAATACTGAATGAACGTGATGGACGATCCTCCTTCCTTATTGTATTTTCTGTTCGGTGCTTTGAGAAATGGCAATTAAAGATGTGGGCCAAGGTGTCGGTAAATAAAACAGTGTTTTCGTCACTCGTCGAAAATGAAATCCTTTCGAAACAACCCAACAGCAGTTATTGCTTGCTTGCCTGCTTGCTTGCAGAGATTGTGTCTGTGTGGTTCGGCCTTCGATAACACGCATGTACGTTTGTGCTCGTCCTCTTTTGAAATTGATTATTCACGCTTTTGCTTCTGCTAATTATTACAAGATCATCTTGCCAACGTCGTGCAAGAATGACAGAAACACCACCCCGTAGACTGATTCACGCGATCCGTCTTGAAGAATACGTGTCGCGATCGCTATCCGATCCATTTTCTCGGCGAGTTCCACCGATATGCGAAAGATAACGCGGAAAAAAAAATTCACCGCAGATAAGCCATCTCACACGTATGTGTCATAACTATATTTATAATTTTCCGGTTTGGTACGTACAATTTACTAGTTTATCGCGCGTAGTTAAAAATGTAACGTTGCAGAGATAAAAAAGAAACAATAATTAATGTTCCACCTTGATTTATGCATTGTTACTCAGTTTAATACCGAGTGCATGCGGCATTAATCATGTTACGGTTCATGTTCCGTACTGCTCACAGTTTTGTGTTTCCGAATTCATTAACGTCGCGCCGTGCGTTCGTTCGTTCGTTCGTTCGTTCGTTGAAATCTCGTTATGAGACTTTGCGAAAAAAAAAAATAATCGAACCATAAAGGCAGATGTAACTTTTGTGTCGGAGAAGATAAGCAGATAAGCCCGAATTAGAGCGAATTATCTTTTGCAAGTTTAGTTCGATTGCTAAATTACAAAGCTTGTTGCTAAGTAAGCGTGATCGTGATTTCGGGGGGGATGTACAGAAATACTCCGGCGTTATCATCCTCGCTTGATTTTCTTTCTCCGCGAGCCACCGTAATCTCTGAAACGCATGGAAAAAGCTGGGCTGCTTTTATTATCGGACATGTTGTTTTCAGAAGTGCTGCCGCTGAGAAAACCTTCAACATCTGTACGTAGGAAGTTGTGAAATTAACCCTTGTACGACTTTTATACTATATTTAGAAAATCCTTGCTTCCAAGGCTGTGCACACATATCGAACGTTATGTGGTTTATAAAAGCTGCGAGAGCTTTTGAAATCGCTGTTAACTTGGGTGGGGGGATGATGTACATACATACATACATACATACACACATACATACATACATACATAATACATACATACATACATACATACATAACACACCTACACACTTCATTCAAATAATAAAATAGTTACATTTTTAATTCATTATTTGACTTGCATGTGTGATTGTAATTTGTTATTGGGGTGGTGTTGTTGGGGGCGCAAGTCATCTGGTGATGATATGCTTTTGTAGGAATAAGTTGGCGAAGCACATATACGATGTTCTAACAAGTTTCTCCGCTGATATTATACGGGTGTTACATAATTCATATGTATGCGTAATTAGCACTCCTTCCTGGTGAATGAATATGTATGCCTCTCATGTATTAATAGAATGTCTCTGCGATTACTAATGTTGTAATTTCTGCAAGTTAGGTAAATACCCTACTGCTTATTTATTACATCTGCATACGCATACTCGGCGATTCAATAACCGGAATTAAAAAAAAAGAAAAGGTGCGTTTGCGTAAACCGAAGTGTATAATATGCATGTATGTATGTACGTAAATGTGTATCACATCGCATCACATCACGTCACATCACGTATGTCCGCCGCCGATACTTAAGCATCGAGGTGAACGTGAGGACAACACGTTGTTGTTATTTCCGGGCTTGCGCATACAAAGTGATTACTCGTGAAAGGACATCAGCCTTATTTGGGCGTTATTGTCTGTATGTCCTTGATTATAACTTGATAAATGGTGCGGCTGGGAGATTGCTTGAATCTTGAACAGGAACTAAGTCACGATTATTCGCTTTTATGTTTGGAGCTTGCGCGAGTACGAGTATATCGGTGACGTGTCCCTAATTATAAAGAAGCGACTCGTCTTATCTGGCGTGTTGTTTTACGCACTGCACGTTTCTTTTTTTTTTTCTGCTTTTCTAAAACGATTCCTCTCCGTTGTTGCAGACGAAAAAGAACAATCCGAATCACATCAAGCGCCCCATGAACGCCTTCATGGTCTGGTCGCAGATCGAGCGCAGGAAAATCTGCGAGATGCAGCCCGACATGCACAACGCTGAGATTTCGAAGAGGTTGGGGCGGCGTTGGAAGTTGCTGACCGACGAGGAGCGCCAGCCGTTCATCGAGGAGGCGGAAAGGCTTCGCCAGCTGCACCAGAAGGAGTATCCGGACTATAAGTATCGTCCGAGGAAAAAGTCGAACAAGCCGACGCCCAAATCAGACGCCTCCTCGAAAAAGTCCAGGAAAACCTCCAAAGTCCAGCAGAAGAACGATAACAATAACAATCACTCCATTATTAGAGATCATAAGATGTTCCCTTCCCCGGCGAGGCGCTCGAGCGTCACCGACGTGGCGTCCAGGTTGAAAATCAGGCTGACCCAGCAATACCCGAAGACGTCAACCACCTCAATCCCTCCCATGAATTTCCTGACCACCCATGCCAAAGTGCCGTCGAGTCCCTCCTGTGAAACCCCGGATTCGCCCGAGAGCGCGTCCTTCTACGAAGACTCGCTCTTGATGGACACCGACATGAACGGGGGGGTGTCCACGTTGACGGGCTACGTGAAAGAAGAGGCGGATGATAGGTATCAGGAGTTGATACCGAGGGTGCCGCCCACCCTTCCGAATTACGTCAAGGAAGAACCGGACGACAGGTATCAGGACACGACGCTCGACGACCTAGACACGATAACAGATCTATTGCCAACAGTAACCGAAGATTTCAATTTCGCTCTTGAAGATTTCGAGACGGTATCGCACAGTTCTGCATCGCACCTAGATTTCTCCGATGTTACCGAAATCATAAGCGGCATGTCCGGTACCGTGTGGAACGACAAAACCCTGTTCCAAAATTGTTGAAACGAGATTAAAAGACTGTTGGTTCATAACGTTCTTGTGTGATGGATGCATTGTAGATAGTTATAGTAAGTTCGTCACACGCTGTGCGCAGTCCAGTACAGTCACGAACGACGGACGACACGTTGTTGTATCCCTGCTCAATCGACGTGACTGCATCTACTACTGTTAATTAATTAACCCCCAATATGATCTCATTTTGTTTTTTTTTTTTTTTGTATTTATCATTGTACCGCGTCGCTTTTAAGTTCAGCCCCCCCCACCCCGCCCTCTCCCCCTTATTACTACGTAATCCCGGATTCAACCAGTTGTTAGTGCCTAGATCCGTACCGTACGATATGTCGACCCGGGTCGACCGGGCATTAGTTTAGACACATCTTATAATACCTTGCCAGAACGGCAGGACAACAAAATCAGGCTGTGATTCATCTGTTCGATGACCAATATTTAGTTCTCAAAAGTCGGTAGATAACTACTTCTTTCAAATCAGTCCGGGTGCATTTTCAAGATGGCCGTCGGCGAACAGCTGATTGTGTACCACTTACTACTGCCATTGCGGACATAGCATTGTTATTATTCATTATAGTAATCTGATCATTTTTTTTTTTTTGAATTAGTTACGACTTGTTTTTTTTTTGTTTTTTTTTAATTAAAGGAAAGAGATAAGAGAAACTTTTAGTAGTCCTTAGATTCATTGATTTATTGATTACATTACGTTCGTCCAGAAGTACTTAAAGAAAAAAACGAAATCTAAAAAAGAAATAATACAAATAAATCTGTACGTGTCAGGTTAAGAAGCACTGTGGATTGTTATTGAAGGTATAGCGTCGAAGCGAAGAAAAGAAAAAGAAGAATAATAAAAAAATAAATCTTGTAGGATAGGATTGTTTGTGCTGCTATTATCCATCGGGCATTTGATTACTTTTGTTATTACGCATATTATATATTATATACATACATCGTTTGTATATGTATTGATGTAAATATGGTTTCTATGTGTTAATCATATAATTACTGGTTCGAGTATTGCATTATATACGCTTATAATTCTTTATTTAATGTATTGAAGTCAATGCACAAACTTTAATAAGTAAATAAATAATAAGATAGTGTATATCGTTCTTGAAATTTTACAGTTAGAGTAGCAAGGCAACATCGATATTCTTATATAACTTGATATTGAGACGTTGGCCCGTCCGCGTCCTACGTGTGCTTTCAATGTACTAGATTAAACTTGGAACTACGATAATATTAAAGTTAGATCGGACTGTCCGTATATATAAGAGTTTTCGAATTTTAAAATTTTATGAGGCCTGGTACAGTATGAAAAAAAAATGTAGAATAACATATTCGGTGTATTTTTGTACCCAATGTTTGTTTACCTGGCGCTGACGCAGAGTTCGTTCGTGGGGGCATGTCGGTGACTGACTTAGGGTATAGGACTTTTTTAAGTTGAAAAAAAAACAAAAAAATGCACTCCGCGCGCGCGTGTGCTTATCAGTCGATAATAATATTTCTTCATTTTGCTCCATTTGGTCGACATCCCCAAGCTGGCAGCTCTGCGTTCGCGTTTTTAATCAGGACTGTACATAACTTGTACAAACTTGCTCATGTAAAGATTGTTTTTGTTATCTTGTACGCTATACGCAATCGGTTTCCATATTGCAATAAATAAAAATTAAAAAAAAAAACCGCAAATTCGGAGACACTCCGTCGAGGTCGTCGAGCGGAGGCTTTCATTTTTTTTACTTTTTCTCGAAACTTTCGCTCGGCCGCCACGTCAACAACAACCAAACAAGCGCATTGTTGAACACTACTACTATACTATTCTGGCGAACGATTTAAAGAGGTAAATTTTAGCAATATTTTTGCATATAACCTTGATGTATTATAAGCCCCCCTGCATTTGTAAATCCTCTGTATTATATTCATATATTATATTACAGTTATTATTATAGTGTGTAAATTTTGTATTGTAGTTGCTGTTTATAAAATAATTATATGGCTAATAATCAGATTTTTAAAAATTAAACAACGTCGTTTCATTCGCCGATTAACCCATCCAGAAACCTCAAGCAGTGGAAAGTTCCATAACACATAATAGTATTTTCATCATCTGATCCAGCTCGAAGGACCATAAATTATTTTATTATGGCAGAGCCAAACCGTAAGTGCAGTGAAAGAAATCTTGAAGTAAAACAAAAAAAAACATTATCTTCTGAATTTTACCAATGGGAAAATTTCACCGCGTAAGTATCCAGTTAGTTTAATTATAATAGTACTTCAAAAGAAGTCACATACACAGATAACGGCACCACAAATTTTCTTCTCAACCGCAACCAAATCCACCGCATTTGCGCTTGCTTACTTACATAATTCCACCGTCGTCGTCATTGTCGAAAATAGTTTTTTTTTCTTTTGACAAACTCTTGTAATTACGTTACATTTTATAAACAAGTGCGCGCTGGCTCATTAAATATTTCAATTTTCTTGGGAAAGTTGTAACTGTCGTCGTAAAGTGAGATGTTCACAGAGCCCCGGTAAAAATATCGCCGACGTTTTAACGTCCCGGCGGGGCCCTAAAACAAGAGCAGTAAAATCCAAAGTCTAATTAAAATTATAGCAAAATATATATAGTGATCTTGTTTACGGTCCGGCGGCTTTCTAGCAATCATCGTCGAGCCGTGTACAAATATCCTGTAATTTTTACTTTTTCCGGCTGTTTGAATCTACTACTTACTGCTGCTACTGCTAGCGTATATATTCTTTACGTAACGCAAGAAAGTTGCCGGACTATAACTACTTGAGCAAGTGAGCAATTACTTTGTGCATGATTTAAAAAATAATATATACAGGGTGTCTAATCGCCTGAAACATCGTCGAACAATTTTGCGATTTGCAAATTGAATCGACGCGACGAGTGCACAATCGTGTTCAGTCCAAATTTACTGCGTTGAGAAAACGACAAATAACAGATTTTTATTTTCAGTGACTTATTGGCTTAAAATTCTTTCAGATAGGGATACCTGAAACCTCCTGAAGCAAATAATTACCTAAATTAAAAATCTAGAGAAAGTTATTTCTTGTTTTCTCAATCAACACAGTAAATTCGGACTGAACACGATTATGCACTCGTCGATTCAATTGTTCTTGACTTTACGTTTTAAAATTCTGAAATGAATTGCTTTGTTTTATTTCTCGAATTAATTTCTCTTCTTAGAGTTTCCGGAATATCCGGTAATGTGCGCAAGCGCGCTTCTGGTTGAATAATCATTCCGTTAAACGTGTCCGGTTTAATATCTGATTACAGGGTTGCCGGATGGGGCGAAATTTCGCCATTTAGGCTGCATTTTGGACGTACTTGGCTATTTTTGTTGTCTTCACATAACGACAAAGAAAGAATATGCAATCCAATCAACAATGACCGTCATTTAATTTGCAGGCATCATATGACGAGAATACGTAAAGCATCGTTTTATTTGTTTTTTTTGTTCATTTCTTGTTTCTTCTTTCTTTTTCTTAATGTTTGAATTTTGAATTGATTTTGCATGCATTTTATTCACGGTTCGTTTATTTTGTCCGTTTGTTTCCTGCCAGTTTCTCGACTTGCAATATTTTTCGGCCAGAGTTGCAATATTTTCATTTATTTATCTTTTGTCTGTCCACAGTCTTTCGTTTTTTTCATGTTTTTCGCATTTTTTTTTTAATTGGTTTTCGCATTTCATTGACTCATTTTTTGAGTTTGTTTTGTTTCCTACGAGTTTGTTTTTATTTGCAAAAGATTTCGTCAATTTTCATTTTTTTGTTCATCTGATTTTGTATCCTGGTATTTCTATTTTTTTTTTTTTTAATAAATTTTACGCTGTCGTATTTCTCTTTTTTTATTTTTATCATTTTGTTGATTGATGCCTTTTTACAGTTATGTTTTGTTTTTTACTAGATTATCTTTTTTTAATTTTGTTCGGTCTTTCATTTTCTTTCTGTTTTTTATGCTTTCGTAATTGATTTTTCGCATTTTATCGAGGCTTGTTTGCAGTTCGTCGTTTTTCATTTGTTTTGCGTCTCAGCTGTGTTCTTCTTTTGATTCGCGCACTGTATTTCGTTTCTTCTTTTCTTTTGTTTTTAGTCGTATTATTGACTGACAGTTTGTTTTAATTTTATACGAATTTTTTAATTCGCCCAAATGAAAAACTGTCGTTTTTCGTTCGGCTTGGCGTTATCGATCTTCCTTTGTTTTGTTTTGTTCACTTCGCGCCTTGTACCTTTTGCTGTTGCTTTCGTTTCTCTTTTGTTTCTGTTTTATTTAACGGGTTTCTTTGTTATTTATTTGTTCTGATTTATGATACTTATTCCAAATTCAAATGTTTCGGTTTATTGTTTTTTTTTTTTAATTTGACTTTAGGAAAATTGGCGCTTTTTGGCTACATTTCGTCAATAACTCGGCGACATTTTATTTGCAAAAAATTTCGTCGATTTTCATTTGTTTACGCTGTCGCATTTCTTTCTCTTTTTTTAATTTTTATATTAAATTTATTTTTCACATTTTGTTGTTCGATGTGATCTTCTTTTGTTTTGCCCGCTGTATTTCGTTTCTTTTTTTGTTTTTCTTTCTAAAATCGTATTATTGACCGTTTTACAGTTTGTTTTAATTTGTTTCTACGATTTTTTTTATTAAGCTTTGTATTTTTTGTTGTTGCTCTCGTTTCTCTTTTGTTTCTGATTTTTAACGGGTTTCTTTTGTTTTTTATTTGTTCTGATTTTTGATAATAACTCGGCGACATTTTATTTGCAAAAAAATCCGTCGATTTTCGTTTTTTTTGTTTGTCTTAGAATCCTGGTATTTATTTCATTTCACGCTGTCGTATTTCCTTCTCTTTTTTTAATTTTAATTTTAATTTTAAATTGGATTTTCACATTTTGTTGTTCGATGTGATCTTCTTTTGTTTTGCGCCCTGAATTTCGTTACTTTTTTTGTTTTTCTTTTTAAAATCGTATTATTGATCGTTTTACAGTTTGATTTAATTTTCTACGATTTTTTTTGATTAAACCTTGTATTTTTTGTTTTTGCTTTCGTTTCTCTTTTGTTTCTGATTTTTTAACGGGTTTCTGTTGTTATTTATTTGCTCTGTTTTTTGATAATAACTCGGCGACATTTTATTTGCAAAAAAATGCGTCGATTTTCATTTTTTTTTGTTCATCTTAGAATCCTGGTATTTATTTCATTTCACGTTGTCGTATTTCCTTCTCTTTTTTTAATTTTAATTTTAATTTTAATTTTAAATTGGTGTTTCACGTTTTGTTGTTTGATGTGATGTTCTTTTGTTTTGCCCTTTGTATTTCGTTACTTTTTTTGTTTTTCTTTTTAAAATCGTATCATTGACCGTTTTACAATTTGTTTTAATTTTCTACGATTTTTTTTTATTAAACCTTGTATTTTTTGTTGTTGCTTTCGTTTTTCTTTTGCTTCTGATTTTTTAACAGGTTTCTTTTGCTATTTATTTGTTCTGATTGTTTATAATAACTTGGCGATACTTTATTTGTAAAAGAATTTGCAATTTTTTAATTCGCGGGGAAATCTTTTGTTTTTCGTTCACCTAGGTGTTGCCGATCTTCCTTTGTTTTTTTCTGATCATTTCGCGCCTTGAATTTTATTGCTGTTGCTTTAATTTCTTTCTTGTTTTTGATTTTTCAACGGGTTTCTTTTGTTATTTATTTATAAATAGGCGATTTTTTGTTTCCTTTTTTTGACTTTTTGATTTTGGAATTGGCGCTTTTTGGTTACACTTTGCCACGAACGACATTGCTCGCAAAAAAACTGGCAACCCTGCCTAATTAACGACGAAGAGATGATGCCGCTAAGAACAATAATCCTCTCCTCCTTTAACGGGGGGGGGGGAGGAGGGGGGGCAGCTAGTAAAGGAAAAAAGTCCGGCATTCCAGAAAATAAAGAAAAAAACGCGTGAAAATGTAATCCTTAATTTATTTGCCCAGGCGAAAATATTCGTTTCGATTCGCGTTCGCGCAAAGTCCCTCCCAACATCAAAAGAACGACGCAGGATAAACGCTGCGGAGTAATTACGTGAAATACCCCCCCGCACCCCCAAAGCGCGTTCCGAAATTTCTGCCGCCGCTCTGCGCGAAGATGAATCAAAATCGATTTCGCCCCCCGCCTCTCACTGATATTTACGAATTAATGTTTCAAAATGTCAATATAATGAACAAGGGACGATGCGACGCATGCTGGTTTACGGGGGGGTGGAGGGGGGGGGCGTTCGGAAACTTCGTTTTTCAGTTCACTGATGCCTTGCGTTTAATGTCACCACTTGCAACATGAGTACGTTAGTTATTAATAAATAAATTAATTCCAACTTCAGGTTTTTTTTTTAAGATTGATAGCCTTCGGTTTTGTATACACATAGTCTTCATTTAATCCTGTAACCCACGTGACCTATGACGTACCATCAAAACAAATACCACCTGCTTACTTATGTGACAGTTTTTCGGATTCAAATTAATAAATTTCGGTGGGCGACTTACTGAACGAATTCAATTTTTGTTGTAAAGCCGGGCGGCCACTGCGAACGAAGCTAAGCTGAGCTGAACGAAACCTAAGTTTTTTTTGAAAATTAGTTCCCATGTAACCTTATGTAGACGCGGCAACTGAAAGCTAAGCGAAGCGACGTTTGGCTATCAATCGAACTTTGAGCTTTGGAGCAAAACTTTCGCTTGGCAGTGGTCGCCAGGCTTAAGAATTTGGGGCCTTTACTGTAAACAAAAAATAAAAACTGTACCCGAGCAGTTTTAGGAATCTGGTTATCTCGTTTCGGCGCGATTTTATGCAAAAGTATAAAAACAAATATCCGCCTGTTTGCATAATAACAGCAATAACATACATGACAGTAAGGATTACTTCTGGGTAACGTTTCGCTCGCCAAGCAAACGGGACACAAAAATCAAATATTACTGCACGTTATTTTTATCTTAATACGCCGATTATCAGATTACGGTGTGTTCCTTCTACGTATATACATACAGACAGTTATCGTAACGCAAAACACACACGACCGAGCAGGCGCTCGTTTTAACTTGTCGTAACGGCTCGATGAAGATGCCTCTGCCTTAATGAACTGCATAAATCGTTTTAATAAATTAATTCGAGCTACTGGTTTTCTTTTTCTGTAAAGTCTGAACTTAATTGACGTCTGCTACTTTATTTTGTCTGTCGGGCTCGACGAAACTGCAAGTCAATATAAATATAACAACAAAACGCGTTAATGGCCGTCGTTATTCATTGTTGATACACTTTTCAAAATCAATTTTATGATTTATGATAGGTAACAATCGCATTGTTTTCCGAGTTTACACGTACATATACTATTTTATTCCCAATCGGGAATAAAAAAAGAACAGGAGGATTCAAATTTTTAAACGTAAAAGAGATCAAAGAGGAAGTTAGTTAAAAGAATGGAAGGAGGAGGGCAAAAAGAAGCTGAACAGTTTTGCTCACCACGGGCCTAATTCTCGAATCGAGGGAACAAGCTCGCTCACAAGAGAACGTGACGTCAAAACCGTGACGTAAGCTCTCCTGCAAAACTACGGTTACGTTAAGTCAATGGTCAAAGTGCACGAAATCGTCAAGTCAACGGTCAGCTCTAACCACTTAACCAATCAGTCATTGAGAAAAATTGTCACGTGGTTTAGTCTGACCAATTTGATCATTCACTTACCGCAGCCTACGTCATTTTGACGTTTTGTATCCCACAATTTATTGACCACCACCAAGATGATTGATTAGCTTGCCTGTTGTCCGAGAAACCTGGAACGCCAAGTTCTCTCTAAATTTAAATAAAGATTCGGACGGGTCTGAATGTAGTAGCATTTCGTCCTTCCATTGAAATAAAATCTGTTTCGACCCTTTTCTGACATCCAGATGTGGACGTTCTTGATTTTTTACGATTCCTGTCTTCTTCACTCTCAATTCGGGGATTTACATAAAAGGCAACGGTATTTCTAACCACCACCAATATGATTGGACTGCCAGTTGCCCAACAAATCACGAGCACCAAGTGTTCAAGTCTAAGCTTAAATGAAGATTTGGACGATACTGAATGTAGCATGTGGGGTATAGGAAAAGAATCACAAGGGTTCAAATTTTTAGAAATAAAAACGGATAAGAAGAAGGAAAATGTAAGAATGTCAGCAAATAAAAAAAATGCTGAACGCTGCGAACGAAATTTGTAATCAAATCTTTCTTAATGTTGATTCGGACAGAATTATGAATGGAAATACACTCAACGTTTCGCTATAGAATCAACTTCTTTTATAATCAAATCGTTTAAACGCAAGTGTTAATAGAATGATGAAAAGTCCATGAGAAGTACGTCACCAAATCAGTTTTACTCACCACGGGCCTAATTCTCGAATCGAGGGAACAAACTCACAGGAGAACGTGACGTCAGAATGACGTAGGCTCTCATACAAGACCGTATAAATCGTAAGGTAATTACGTCATCCCCCAATTTATTTATTGACCACCACCAAGATGATTTCATGATTGGTAGCCGAGTAGCCAAGATATGAACAAGAACGAGTATTCACCGGGCCAAGAAGAAAGAAATGCCTAATTCAATGGTTATCTTTGTTTAATTGCGACAGAATTTATGAAAGTCGAAAAATTCTTCAAGGTGTTCGTTTATTTGTTTGCGGGATCTCTTCGATATACAATTCGATATACAAAAGTCATATTTTGCTTACGATTATGAAACATGCAGCACAAATAACAAAATGATTACCGAATGTTTCATGCTCTGGTTAGCTCCGATACCAGGTACCGCACCTACGTGTATTATATAACCTTGCAGATTACAGATATCGCTTTTTTTTTTCTCAAACTCCTGTATGTCTCGTACTTGACAACATAATCCCGAAGACTTTTTCTTCTTTTCATAAGGACAATAGTAATAACGATAACAGCAAAGTCAGGATCTTTTTTGTCGTTTATTCTATCACCAAGAATTATTTTTAACAGCGTTATTCAGGATTTGATAATAATCTGCGACTGTATTAAAGTAAATACAAAGAGGGTTGAGAATTGGTATTACATAGTAAGTTAGTCTAAAAATGCGTTGATTTAATTGATGTAAGATCAAATACCTCTTCAAAGTTTTAAACATCGTCGTCATATGACTGACCGTTTAATGTCTGTTGAGACTTTCTTTTATATTTAATCCTGTTTTGGAAATTTGGCTCGCTGCGTTTAATAAATAATAACCTGGTGTGGCGGGAATAACATAAATTGCGGCGTTTTTTTGGTAGAATCAAACGGGACATTAAATAAGACAAACAAATTCGGCGAGTTATTTTTTGCTCCTAAAATTTTCACTCTCTAAATAAACGTATCCGCTGCCAATGTGTCTGTCGGTCCCAAAAAGCTCGCCCCCCCCCCTCAAACGTTAAGGTAAATCGAGCTTTCGGCGAATTCAAGCAAGCACACACACACACACACATAACGAGAGAGAAACACGTCCAAAACAAATACGTACACAAAGGTGTAAGGGATACGGGGCGGGCGCTTTTCAAACGCAAATAAAACCGCGCATAAATATTAATGAAAATAAAGAAAGAGATAAAGAGAGAAAAAAAACCCATGTGCTTCTATAAAAAAATATTATTATTACATGAATGAAAGTGTCCGCAGGTTGACTGAGTGAGATGAAACACCCTTTAACGTCTCGTCTGACGATGACGTTCCGTTCGAGGGGCAGAGGGGCGCCTTTTATTTTTTTATTTTCTTGCCAAACACGCGGACGCCCCCCGAATTTTATTGTAAAAATAAATCTCCCATAACCGTAAGGTAAATACACGCCGATGATGATTTTGATCATCGACCAAAATATTATTGGCTCGAGCTTGGCAAAATAATCTCTCTCTACTCACTGGAATATACAAACTCTAAGTTGACAAAATTAGAACGTTTTTCGAAAGCGATTGTTGCACTCGCCGAATCCAATGCATGAATGAATGAATGAATGTCTAAAGCCAGCCACACATGGATCAGTTTTAATAAACGAACGTGTGTAGCCGGCTTAATGAAAATGAATCCTAAAGCCAGCCACACACGGATCAATTTTAACATACGAACGTGTGTAGCTGGCTTAATGAAAATGAATACCTAAAGCCGGCCGCACACGGATCAATTTTAATACACTTGGCCTAACTGAATTTAGCCCCCTTTCGCATTGGTCTATCTATGAAAATTGCGTACCTGCGCGTGTAGAATTATTAATTTATTCTCTGCGAGTTTTTACAAGCTGTATCAATCAACATGGCTGACAATATTTACTATGAAAATATCGCAACACACATGTGGGGCCCTTGAATTATTTATTTCCTTTGCTCTAGTAAGGTAGCACGAAGCCCCCGCAAAAAGGCGAACGAAACGCTTATAGGATGCGCGATAGATATTATAATGAGATCTAATTTCCTCGCTTGTGTTGTTATTATTGTTTTCCGAGCTTTATTACAATATGTTCTCCTGCGTTCCCTTCAATTTGTTATTGGACGGAAGCGGTCGGCTGCATTCGCCGTGTAATTTTGTTACTGCCACATGCACGTTTTTAATAATTCACGGAGACGAGTGTCACAGACGTGCATTTATCGTAATTGAGTGAAAATGTATTTTACAGGCAGGTCCTCGATAAACGGCGGCGGCGGTCTAATTAACAGGACAGAGGACGGCGGAGTCACGCTAATTCCGCGGGCAAGTCGTAACAATATCTAATTTTGGTTTCGTACATTTCACTAGAGGAGACTCTCTGGTAAGTGTTTGGCAGAATGGCGTGCATTTTCAATTGGTTCCGCCATATTTCAGCGAAATGTGCTTCAGCCAATCATAGAAAAGAATGGAAGTGCAGTTTGGCGCCAACACTTGAATCTGACATTGAATATAAACAAGCAAGGTTAGAAATTATTTATATATTTTTGCTGAAAGGTAGCCGACTCTGCCAGACTCTAATTAGAGGGTCTCTACATTTCACTAGAGACCTTCTAGTTAGAGATGGCTGATTCTGCCAGCCTCTAACTAGAGGGTCTCTAGTGAAATATAGGGATCCCCTAGTTAGGGTCTGGCAGAATCAGCCATCTTTCAGCAAAAAAAGTTACGTCAATGCCGAATTGACAATGTTACCTAACCTTGGTTGCTTATTTTGAATGTCAAATTCAAATGTTGGCGCCAAACCGCACTTACATTCTGTCTTATGATTGGCTGAAGTACATTTTGCTGAAATATGGCGAAACCATGAAATGGCGATTGATTAATTAATTAATTACAAATCACCTTGCTTGCAATTTTGCCAATCGTTAAAGGACGAATAATGTAGGTGCATAAATGAGAGGGCGTTGCACGGGAAAGAATAAATTGCCAGCAAGAAGAGTGCATCGCCTAAGGCCAAATATTTATTATAACTTACGTGAATGTTTCTATTTAAGTGCACTTTTTAATTGGAGAGAGAGAGAGAGAGAGAAAATTTTAATTCTAGTGGCATGTTAAATAAAGATTTGGACAATACTGAATGGAGCATTTCGTTCTTCTGTTGAAATAAAATCTGTTTTGAACCTTTTCTGGAATGCAGGTGTTGATGTTATTGATTTTTTCATGTTTCTTGGCTTCTTCGCCCTCGATCGAGGGCCTACCAATAAAACTTTGCGTAACAGGCAACGGTATTTCCATCCCCCAATTCATTCACCACCACCAAGATGATTGGATTTGCAGTTGCCCAAGAAATCTGGAACGCCAAGTGCTCTCTAAGTCTAAATAAAGATTTGGACAATATTGAATGTAGTAACATTTCGTTTCTCCCTCTCTTCACTGAATACTCGTTTTTGTTTGCGTTTTGACTAAGGCGTGTAGCTGGAAGTTGGTATTCCTATCTAGAACAAAATGGTTTATCTGTTCTGAAACTTTTCTGCCGCGCAGGGGTGGACGATGTTTTCCATCAACCAACTGAACACCATCAAGAAGACTAGTCCGCCAGTTGTCCAACAAATTTGGACCATCAACTGCTCGCTAAGTTAACTATGCAGTCCAAAGCATCGATCTGCTTTGAGAAGCGACAACCATCACCAAAAATGACAATGTCGTCTAAATGAAGACCCAAGTCCTCGATCAAAATCGGCAGTAGCATTGCAAGGGGATGAAAAACAGCCACCAAACTGACTAGACCGACCGTTCTTCAATAAATTTGGACCACCAAGTGCTCTTTAAGTTAACTGTGCAGTCCAAAGCATCGATCTGCTTTGAAAAGCAACAGCCATCACCAACAATGGCAATATCGTCTACATGAAGGCCCAATTCTCCGATCAAAATTGACAGTAGCATTACAAGGGGGTGAAAAATAGCCACCAAGGTGACTAGACCGCCCGTTCTTCAATAAATTTGGACCACCAAGTGCTCTCTAAGTTAGCTGTGCAATCCAAAGCATCGATCTGCTTTGAAAAGCAACAACCATCACCAACAATGGCAATGTCGTCTACATGAAGGCCCAATTCTCCGATCAAAATTGACAGTAGCATTACAAGGGGGTGAGAAATAGCCACCAAGGTGACTAGACCGCCCATTTTTCAATAAATTTGGACCACCAAGTGCTCGCTAAGTTAGCTGTGCAATCCAAAGCATCGATCTGCTTTGAAAAGCAACAACCATCACCAACAATGGCAATGTCGTCTACATGAAGGCCCAATTCTCCAATCAAAATCGGCAGTAGCATTACAAGGGGGTGAGAAACAATCACCAAGATGACTAGATCGTCAGTTTTTCAATAAATTTGGACCACCAAGTGCTCTCAGAGTTAACTGTCCAATCCAAAGCATCGATTGGTTTTGAGATACAACAACCAGTACCAACAATGATAGTGTCGTCTGCATGCAGACCCAATTCCACGTCAAAGTCGGCACTGGGGAATGAAAAGCATGATCTAAACTAATACTGAAGGCCGAGCCAACCACCGATCGGTAAGTTTTCGTTGGCAACGCTTCAAGCAGATGGTAAATCCGATGAAAAATATCATAAAGAGATCAATCAACAAAGAGTCTTGCCCAAAAGACTATTGGAGAGTCAGACCTGACTTTTGATTAACTACTTTAGTTTATTTTTCAAAATTAACGCCATTTTTTCAAGGGGGAAAAAGCGGTCGGCAGTTGCCGTTGCAATTTTGCAGAAAACTTCTCGACTTCCGCAGTTTTATCACTTTTGGGATGCCTTTTCTGCTTGATTTTCTAGAAAATGGAAAACGAGTAATCTTTCTTCTTTTCTTGGCACCATTTAGCCCATTTTTTTTAATAAACGGGCTTTCTTTGCTGCTGCTACTTCGTGGAATTGCTAAGTCTTCTCACTTTTCCGCAATTTTTAAAGAAGAAAAGAATCTGTTTTTCCCTGCGCGATTTTTCTATTTATGAAATGGACTATTTGGCTGAGTGGTTCCCAAAGTGGTTCCTACGGACCCCTGGGGTTACAAGGGAATCGCCGAGGAGGTCCATGACAAATTAAAATTAATTCGGGGGTGCATCAAGATGTAAGAAAAGAACGTGCGGACGGAGTTTGGACACCCACTTTTCATCCCCTTGTGTCCTCAATTCTTTAGTTAGACGATTCGTACAAAGTTGGATCTCAATACTCCTTTTGTCCACAATTCTTTAGACAATCCGTACAAAGTTGGATCTCGATTTCGATCTTTGTTAGTAGCGTCCCTGGTTTTGAGTAAAAGAAGCCAGAAATCGATTTTTCGATTCGTTTTTTGCTCTCCTTAAACTGTACTCACGAGAATATTCAAATAAAAATGACCAAATTTTTAAATATAAATTTGAACATGACTGATGAACAAAAAATTAATTAAAATAAAAAATACAGTTTCATTGAGGAACGGAACACGTAATTAGGTCGAGATGCTTCACTCGAAGAACCCCCGGAAGATCGATTTCTTGCACGCTCTCGTTCTACTTAAGCACTTTCGCCTTCCTGATCGTTATGTTGCGGGGAGTGGGGAATATCGGATGTTGCATTCGTTACGCACAAAAAATCCTTAATTGTGTGCAAAATTAGGAACAATATTGCAACTTACGCCCGCTCGATTTCATTCTGCTGCGGACGTCGTGGGCAAATTTCGAAGAAATTCTGCCTCCGCTACTCTTGAGTTAATTACAACTTAATTTTTATAGCAACACTGCTTCTCCACGTACTAAATATTTGATCCCTTACAAAGACATCAATTGTTTGTCTTTTCTTCCATACAGAAGAACATTTGCAAAATTTTTCTCTCTCTGGACTTGCAGCAAGTCTTTCTGTTGAATTGTCAAACTCTTTGGCCATTATCCTCACTCATTGTTTGTCGACTTCCTCTGATCTTTCCTTCCGTACAGAAAAACAATTCTTCTTCACATTTCCAAAATTTTTATCTGGAATTGCCCCAAGCCTATAAAATATTCATTTTTAATAGCACCAATCAGCAATCAATGATTGGCTAAATTCATCAATCATAGAGCATGGTGAACATCAAATTGCGACATTCTTTGCACGTGCACAAAACATGATGACTCATTTTTTTTTTTGGCAGTCGACTAAAGTTTAAAGGTATTCCGTTCGATCCGACACACGAAACAAAATCAAGTCACACCAGATTGCAGTAGGTAATCGATAGCGTGATCAGCTGTTTAGGGACGACCGCAATACCCATGACCTCGGTCATATTTAAAGTACTTATCGGTAATGATGTTTTATCGCGCTCGTTCAGCTCCATTCCCACGAACAAATTAGATAACTGTAAAAAAAAAAAAAAAAAACTAAACTAATACTCGGGCATGGCATAACGAGAGCCAAGTGCAAACGGCTCTCTCTCCGTAGCTGATTAAAATCACGTACGTGGAGTGGTGAGCGTCAAATTTAATTAGATTTTCTATTAGGGACGACGGAAAGGCAATAACTTAATAAATAGGTGCGCGAACGAACTGCGATAATAAATTCTCAAAGTGCAAAACTAATAATAATGACGTGCGAGCAGCGAGGTACTTAAAGCGAGAAAAATAAATGAAAGAAACCGTCAGTCATTCCTGATTTATTCGTTAGTTTGGCTATCACTTGGATATCATTTTTTAAAATTAAACAGATTTAATTTAATGTCGTCAAATTGTGACGGTTCCATCGTCAGATTGATTAGGCGGTGTTGCCACTTGTTGGAAATTTTGACGTAAATGAATGCACCTCACGATGGAAAGAAAAAGTTGCAACGTTGCCTAATTCGGAGTAACCTTAAAATCCAAGATGGATTAATGACTAATTGCATTGGTAGAGAGCGAGTGTTTCGCAAGTATGGTCGAGGACACGATTTAATCGCCGCGCGGCAATTGTCTAGCTTGATTTACCGACTTCTGCTTAGCTTGCACTTTTAATTGAGGGAATTCCATGCTGACAAATGACTTCAAGTTGATTGAACTTACGGATTTCCAAGATTTGATATGAAATTGTACAAAATCTTATTTCTTATACAAAGTGAGAGAGACAAGTTGCCACGGTTAATGCTCCTTGTCCGAATCGATACTTTTCCATCATACAAATCTTGCGTCGGCGTCGCACGGGCCTTAAGTAATAAATGTAGCCGCATAATTCTGTAACGGCATCGTGAATGGCATTGGGCATAAAGTTTATTTAATTTTTTCTTGCATGAACAGACGCATTTTCGCCCGTTTTAAAAGATGCCACGCAAATTTAGACCCGGGGATAGTTTAAAGTAAAATTTAATTGAGTTTCCACCTCCGAGAGAATAATTTCGTATTCGAGCGAATTTAGTTGGCGATGAAACGTGTATAACAAAGAGAAAACGAGCAATGTCAGTGGTGGTTTCGGTTCAAGTTCCACGAAAATAACCCAGCATTTATGCGATTTCTTCGTAGTGTTGTTAATATGAATCACCGGCAGGAATTTATGTTCAGGTATACCGAACCGAGCTGAAACGCGTAAATCAAAAGAGCCTACACAACAAGGTGGCAACAAAACGAGCAAATTTTTAAGCTACGTGTTTAATTAATTCGGTTTTAGAAGAGGGGGGGATGGATCGTACATTGTTATTATCTGCAATTTATTTTATTTTTCTACTTGCGTTGCTTTTACGATGTGGATGCGGCCGAGCAGAAGGAGAAAGACTTAATGCTGAGGAGGAATACAAATTTACGATTTATGTTAGTATACCAGTCAATATGTTTCGCCAAGCAAAAACGCATTTCAATAGATGGATCCTAAGACGTCATGTGCGATAAAAAAAAATTCAGACTACCGAGGATATTTTGTATAAGTCTAGCTCTCTGGACGTGTTTAGGTTACATAATAGATCCAAATGAGGCTCCTAACATTCGCCGAGGACACACAAGCCTTAGCTTATTGCGGTAGCTGAGACTCGTTTATTTTCTGCTTCTACTTGTTCAGCGTTTCATATTGGGGGGCGGGGGTTCCATTGCGAACGAATGTTTCGGATTATTGCATCGAAAATCCCTGTGCGTTTGCTTACTATATTAAATTAGGAAAACGTAATGGCCAATAATCGATTATGTTACTTCTTTGCTTCTGGAAATACGAGCGGTTGAAAAGGCTGCCAAAAGTATTTCTTCGAACGGTTCATTTAAAGATTGAATCAAATTAAATTCTTTACATATTACACAATTAAAAAAAAAAAAGAATTATACTATAATAACATCCATCAACTTTTTAGCATGCATTCACAATCTAAAAAAAAAAAAGAAATCCAAATATAATGTGATATGGAGAACCATATACCGAGTGTGCAACCACAAACAGGTACACACGATGATACACAATCTAAAAAAAAAGAAAAACAAATGTAAAGTGATATGGAGAGCATATACAGGGTGTGAAACCACAAGTACGTATACACGATGATACACAAAGCAGTTTAATCCTATGAGTATCACGACTTTTTTTAATTTTAATTTACTAGAGAGATAAGTTAAAACGCGATTTTAATCTAAAAGAAAAAAATACCTTCAAATGAAATGGTTGTTGTTGTTGTTGTTGTTGTTGTTATTGGTAAGTAATGTTGTATGGTTGTTAGGAAACCAGACTTAATTCGCCTGTGTTTTATTTTATTACATCGACATTTCGCCGTGTCCTCTGGACTGTAACTTTGCATTCTCTTGAGCAAACATCTTACCGTAAGCAAAGTGTTACGCAGTTTGTCAATTTTACGCTTGAACTTTTCTAAGACAAATCGATTTTCCGAGCTAATTAAGTTTAATGAGATTCGCAAAAAAGGAGGGAGGGAGGCAGGTACCCAATCGGTGCAAAAACATTAACAGTTCATCAGCACTTCTTCGTCTTCTTCTTCTTCCGTGAGCGATGCGCCTTCTTTTTTTTTTCCTTTTTTCGCCAGCATCCTCTCCAACAAATAGTAATTTAACGCCGTTGTGCTGGTAATAGCGTGAGCGTAGACCTGACCTGGGCTAACCTTGGTGCAGTAGGCGGGAGCAGATCAACGCGGGCCTCGGAACGTCGAGCAAAAACAATCGCACTTAGAGTGACAGCTCGTCAGTTGAACCCGCTACGGCTAGGGGCAATGAAACAATTGAAGTACACGCACATTGAATCATGCATTTACATTTGAAATGAACCGACACCATTACAGCGCTCGAAATTAAAATCTGTTGCCATTCACGACGGAGTACTTTTGAAATCGTTTCATGTGTAATTGAAAAAACGCAACGGCAGATTATAACTTATAACGATTCAGAAGGCGGTTTCAATCAGTATCATCGTATTAAATCGGGAGTGCCGCTGGGCAGTATCTTTGGACCGCTTTTGTACGTTGTACATAAACTACTCATATTCATAATAAAAAAAACTTAGAATTTAACTCATGCGTCACGTTAAATGGGGTGGAAAATGAACAACCGGGTTGGACAAGTATAATCGATCATCGCATTAAATCGGGGGTGCCGCAAGGCAATGTCTTCGGACCGCTTTTGTACGTACGTTATAAAAAATCTGCCTAAACGCAACCTAGGTATGTCTCATCTCATCGGACATCCTGTACAAATTCCACTTTAATTAACAGAACGCCGCGCAGATATACCAAATAATTACAAACGACGAAAATTAAACTCGTAATTACTTTAACTTAAGAAAATGTTGACAAAGCGGCGAAATTATCTCGCCCGATAATCTCTGGCAGATAAGTTTCCTCCTTGTTCTCAACAAAAAAAAAAAACTTTAACAAAATCGAGATTCCACCTGCTAATGTGCCGATCTTATCTGTTTCAATTCGCTGACCGACCAAATCCAATCCAATTACTCAGCTGCTTCTTTTGTATTCAAATGAGTATCCAAGAATGCTTCCGCGTTTCGAAATCGATCGTGACGTCAAGGTGTCAATCAGTGTAGATACGCAGTTTTATAGTTCGATTTAATGAGTTTCGGAACTGCGTGATACCTTATCATCATGGTCCACCCGGTACATCTCGGCCGTGAATTATCACCGAAATACTTTTCTCATTAGATAAAAAAAAAAAAAATGCAGATGCTATCTTGAAACCGACGCGGATTCCCGCGAATTGCAATTGCGGAACGGCTTTTTAGAATTTTAGATAGATATCACAATCTCAAAAAAGAAAAAAAAAAAAACGGAAAAGCAAGTGTGGGTCTTATCTTCGCACAATCACGTCGTTACCTTGCTTTTTCTGTACTTACTGTACTGTAAATGTTAAGTGTATTGTCACGAAAGACTCCACGAGGTCACGAATGGCCTTGACCAGGTCACGAGGAGACTTCGGGTTCGTAGGGGTGCGGGCGAGGGCAGAGCTTTTAAGACAATTCGATTGCCAAAATGTACCTCTTCATTCTTGATTTAGATCAGAGTTAAATTGATCTCTGGGGGTTGGGGGGCTTCCCCTGCCAGTCCGGGTGGGGCTGGGAACGTCACGGTGAAAACTCCCGCGTTGCGTTGAATGGGGTGGACGAGATGAACCGGGCCTGACGATTACTTGAATTGCTGACGATTTCAACGGAGCAGATGTAGCAGCGTCCGAGGGCGGCGACGACGTTTCCAGTCCAGGAGAAATGACGGCGGCGTCCATCGACGGTACGGGAGACGCGAATCGAACTTTCTACGATTTAGTAAACGATTGTTGAAGTTCCGAATTCGGCTCGGTCTATTTGCACGCGTTTGTTTACAAAAATCTGCTCGTTTAAGTAAGTCGCGATGCAGCACTTGAGTTTGCAAGAAACCTTGCATGCGTGCGTTCCAGTTTCAACAACCGCGCGTCGCTTTTCGCCGAGCTCAGTGATTTAATCGTAACTGGAATGCGATCACGCGCTGTTTATACTTAACGTTTAAGTGTGCCCAATTATTTCCGTAATAATCTTTTTAAATAATGGTTTTTAATCGTGACAATATGATACGTAGGTATGTGGTGGTGGCCTATCCACGTCTGCCTCACTCAGGGCAATATCACAAAAGTGCGTATTGTCTCGGCACTTGAGTTTGCAAGAAACCTTGCATGTACGCGTTCCAGTTTCAACAACCGCGCGTCGCTTTTCGCCGAGCCCAATGATTTAATCGTAACTGGAATGCGATCACGCTCACACTGTTTATACATAAGGCTTAAGTGCGCCCAATTATTTCCGTAATAATCTTTTTAAATAATGGTTTTTAATCGTGACAATATGATACGTAGGTATGTGGTGGTGGTCTATCCACGTCTGCCTCACTCAGGACATTATTACAAAAGTGCGTATTGTCTCGGCACTTGAGTTTGCAAGAAACCTTGCATGTACGCGTTCCAGTTTCAACAACCGCGCGTCGCTTTTCGCCGAGCCCAATGATTTAATCGTAACTGGAATGCGATCACGCGCTGTTTATACTTAACGCTTAAGTGTGCCCAATTATTTCCGTAATAATCTTTTTAAATAATGGTTTTTAATCGTGACAATATGATACGTAGGTATGTGGTGGTGGCCTATCCACGTCTGCCTCACTCAGGGCAATATTACAAAAGTGCGTATTATCTCGGCACTTGAGTTTGCAAGAAACCTTGCATGTACGCGTTCCAGTTTCAATAACCGCGCGTCGCTTTTCGCCGAGCCCAATGATTTAATCGTAACTCGAATGCGATCACGCGCTGTTTATACCTAACGCTTAAGTGTGTCCAATTATTTCCGTAATAATCTTTTTAAATAATGGTTTTTAATCGTGATAATATGATACGTAGGTATGTGGTGGTGGCCTATCCACGTCTGCCTCACTCAGGGCAATATTACAAAAGTGCGTATTATCTCGGCACTTGAGTTTGCAAGAAACCTTGCATGTACGCGTTCCAGTTTCAATAACCGCGCGTCGCTTTTCGCCGAGCCCAATGATTTAATCGTGACTGGAATGCGATCACGCTCACACTGTTTATACATAACGCTTAAGTGCGCCCAATTATTTCCGTAATAATCTTTTTAAATAATGGTTTTTAATCGTGACAATATGATACGTAGGTATGTGGTGGTGGTCTATCCACGTCTGCCTCACTCAGGACATTATTACAAAAGTGCGTATTGTCTCGGCACTTGAGTTTGCAAGAAACCTTGCATGTACGCGTTCCAGTTTCAACAACCGCGCGTCGCTTTTCGCCGAGCCCAATGATTTAATCGTAACTGGAATGCGATCACGCGCTGTTTATACTTAACGCTTAAGTGTGCCCAATTATTTCCGTAATAATCTTTTTAAATAATGGTTTTTAATCGTGACAATATGATACGTAGGTATGTGGTGGTGGCCTATCCACGTCTGCCTCACTCAGGGCAATATTACAAAAGTGTGTATTGTCTCGGCACTTGAGTTTGCAAGAAACCTTGCATGCGTGTGTTCCAGTTTCAACAACCGCGCGTCGCTTTTCGCCGAGCTCAATGATTTAATCATAACTTGAATGCGATCACGCGCTGTTTATACCTAACGCTTAAATCTGCCCCATTATTTCCGTAATAATCTTTTTAAATAATGGTTTTTAATCGTGATAATACGATACGTAGGTTTGTGGTGATGGCCTGCCCACGTCCGCCTCTAAAGAAAAAAAAAAAAAACTCACTCGGGGCATTATTATTACAGAAGTGTGTATTGTCTCGGTGTTGATTCTCCAAATTAACGGCAACACTGAGAAATGCAATGCGCGCCTATGTGTGGCTGTTTGCTCGGTTAACTGACGAACGGCTTGTTAAGAGCCTCCTAACATCGACGTGATTACTTTATGTTTAGCATGTGGCGCAAGTTTGTCCCTCGTTTACACTCCACGAAACTTGCGGTGTCCCACGGTGCAAGAGAATAAAATACAAAACGTTTCTATATGCACATACTCTCCGCCCTTATCGCATTATTAAAATTAATAATGTTAACGGAAATCGTAAATGACGACTTATACCGGGTGCTCCTTTGCAAACTGGCAAACTTGCAGCAAAATAATGTGTGGTGTAGCAGTATGAATTAGTATAATTCATATTAATCATTTTTTTATATTTATACTCACGTTCTCTCCTCGCAGACTTGTTTAAAATAAGTGGGGGATGGTTTTAAGGTATACGCAGTTTTCCATTTGCGGTTTCTTCTACTTAAACCATGAAAAAACCATTATAACCTCATTTCCAAAGGTTGTTAGTCACCAAAGCTCTTCATATACTCTTTGTATAACCACCCTGCCTCGTTGCAAATGATTTCGGAATGAGTGGGATACGTTTCTTTTATGGAAGAATCTTTTCACTTCCTGTGCTTGTTAACCATCATAGTTCTTTATGGTATATACACCTTGTAGCCCAATGCAAACGTAAACAGGGCGTACTTGTGTTATGGAAGATGTTTCTCCTATGACACCAAAAAGAAAAGATTTGGTTTGTACGTACCATACTTTCAAGACGTATACCAGTCAGTCATGTAGACAAAGTCAGTCATGTACACTTTGTATATAGCTTTTGTCATGTCAAAGTCATGTACACTTTGTATATAGCTCGTGTCCTACAGCAGATGACTGTGTCTTCTACGTTAAAAGCAGTTTTTCAAAAGTTAACTTGGATTAACTATCGAATAAGTCCTCTTTGTTCGAATATTTTCGAATGAGTCGATGGCACTTTATTATAGTGATTGAACGCCGAATAATTCTTCATCCTGGCGTTCGTTTTTCTTCGTCCTGCGTAATTAGTAGTGCGAAAATCATCGTGTACTTACAAAAGCTTGAAACTATTTATGGAGCATACAAGCAACAAGCCTTCTGATGCCTGACACGATTTCATAGTGTGTAATTACAAAACTGCGCCTTGTTAGCATTCACTCGGAGCGAACGGAGGGTAATTCTTTGTTATTCTGTTTTAATGATTTAATAACAGACGTGATTTCTTCTTTTGAACGAGGAGCATCGGTGGGTAATTAAATCCGTATTCAGCGGTGCACTCGCGGCGACGATGATGATACGCCTAAATTAGATGATACGAAAATCGAATTATTTCAAGTATAATAATTAGTTATGCACACATAAACACAAACATAATTTAAGTAAAGTACAAAAAAGAAAAAGCATAAAGGACCATTTAACGTTGACAACGGTGCGTAAATTTAAGCGTCATCCTGAGTATTATTGACCCTTCAGGTTGACGACGCCGTGCATTTCGGACTTTCGGAATTGTTTGGAGAATAATGACCTTGGGTGCGCAGCCTACACACATGAATGGGGGGACTAATGTCACCCAAATATTTTAATTGAGTCGGAATAAATATGATACGGTTGGGCGTATGCACTCGCTTGATCCTTGGGGCAAGAGCCAAGAAAAAATCCGGCGTTTCTAAATTCGGACGGATCGACCTTGAACAAAGTGCAATGAAACATCGCGCCTAACTTCAGGTCAAACCGTTTCGTTCGTTATTATGACTTTTCAATGTTTCCACCAAAACTATTTTTAAGCTCCCGGCGGGCCGTAAATTAAATCTAACTTTAGCCGTTTAGCGTTATGTAAGTTTTTTTTTTTTACGTATTTCTTTTTGATTCGTACTTCGTCGTTTGAGGGGCGACGCAGATTTCTGTTTTCGCTTGCGACTCTTGGGAAATTTGATTGCGAAACGAAACTTGCGTGTTTGATAAATATATCAGCGGCGCAGAAATGAAACGCAAAATGATCCAAGTAAGTTGCCTCACGTTTCACGTAATTTATTTTGATTTAGATGAGCAAGCAGTGTCTTTGGTGGTAAATCTACGATTCAAAAAGTTGCTACAAATTGGTCGGTCCCTGTTCCAAATGTTGTGATCGTTGTGTTTCACATACCAAACCTTGACATCCAAAATATTTGGACTGGCGGTCCTCTAAACTTTTTCAAAGCTTGATGACAAGTTTCCGTTAATCAGGTATTTATGACTAGCGATTTTTGTGCGCAGGTCATTCCTCTTTCCAGTATGGGTATGGGTGTCTCCTCGACTCACAATCAGACGACGCGATGCGACGCTGCGTACCCTAGAAGCTGTTATACTTCGTTTTTTCATTAAAGTACAACAAAATATTAGTTTCTTTTAAGTTATTTATTGAGATAGGTTCATGGTACTTAAAATTCGAAGTGCATTAGATAAATTTGAAACTTCGCCGTGAACTTCGTACGTACATTGCGCGGGTGCATTATCAAAAGTAACGTTCTCGTGCTTTTAATGCACTTAATCAAACAAACTGCAGTTTGATTTGGATTTACTGCCGCGAAACGAAAGGAAGAAGCGCAATTTTTCCTGGCGCAAGTGTGCGCCGCGCAAGTTGTTTATCACCACAAAGGTAGAAAACGAAAATTTCGCATGCCATTAGCGCATGAAAAATTGCCTGAAATAACTCCGATCGGGTCCGGGGCAATATTGCAGCGTTCCTATTCGCGTCGATATACATTTTGACATCCTAATGCACGCTAAAGTAACGGATTGCATTTGTGCGCATTAACTGATAGCCAGAAACTGCACATTCTCCACTCGTAAATCTTTATTCGCATCCACGTTACATTACAACCATTTACCTTCCATATATACCATTTCCAGCCACGTGAGTTCGTATTTGTATTGCTTGTTTGCTTTTGCTGCGAGTTATGCAAATGTCATGGAATTAATCTTGATTCTGCAGAGGAGCCGCCAGCCATATCCCCAAATCATATTTTTCAAGTAACAACAACAGTACCGCCAGCACAATAACAATGATAAATAGATTTCGAAATTATTATTTCGAATTTCAAACGTGTCTCTGTATCCAATCCCTCCTCATTCGAAACATCCTTTTCAATTTAAAGCCAAGTCACCATTGACCGGAGGATGGGGGGGCTGATACTGTTCCTGATTTTTGATGATAAAGAGATTTCGAATTATTTCAAACATGTCTTTGTATCCCTCTCCTCATTCGAACCATATATTTCAATTTAAAGTCATGTTACCATCAACTGTTCCTGTCTTTCGATGATGAGTAGATTTCGAAATTGTATTTTGAATCATTTCAAACACTTCCCTGTATCCCCCCTCCCTCCTCAATCGAAAAATTCTTTCCAATTTAAGCCCATCATTAATTAGAAGACGTGGGGCTGTAGCTGCTCTTGCCTTTTTTTCTTCTTCTTCTTCTCATCATTTGAAAATTGTCGTGTGCGAAAAAGCTTTTAGTCGCATGAGCGAAATAAAATTCGCCTTCTTATTTCACACTTCGCGTATAAATCACCCGAGTAATAAATATCTTTCATCGGAAGCCAGATATAAATTAAAAACAGTGTGTGTGTGTGTGTGTGTATAAAACACATTAATTAAAAGGGAACGCATTACTTGTTAAACGAAAAAAAAAAAAAAAACAAAAAGGAAAACGGTTTCTACCACCTCTAAATAGAATGAATATAGGACGCGGGAGAATTAAAATAAATTCTCGAAAATACACAAACACCGAGCGATAAATATTCATTTGCAACAACGGCTGGCGAACAATGTTTTGGTCGCGATGGGCTTTAAAATGAGGTCAGGCCCGAGTATCACATCACATCACGTATCGCGCAAAACGAACGAAAGATCGAATGAAATTATGGTTATTTATAAGAAGTAATAGATGACCTTCGATCTTAATATACAGGGTGGATTTTAACAAAGCTATATATATCCACACGTACACAACAACGTTTGATTATGATTTATGCAGTTCAAACGAGTCTTCAACTGAAGGACAAGATGCTAAACAAAAATTGGCGAAAGGTAAGCGAGCTTGATGAGTCAGAGAAGACCTCGGACAAGGCAGAAAGCATCAAGAAATTACCGCTCTGTATTGATGAAGTCTAACAAGACCGAAACTTCTACTTTCCAACGGCCGACATGTCGTGATCGTATCTTTCGTGTATTTTGTTAAGTGAGAAAGCGACCAATCTCATTTGAAATTGCGATTATGAAATAATAAATGATACAGCAGCTTGTCAAGACGTGGGTACTGTTTGTTAAAAAAATTGCACGTAAACGTCTTCCGAACTCATGTTTGTTTGCAATCGCAATCGCTCCTTGAACCGGAACGTGTTAGACAAGCTGCTAAATTGCTTGCACCCACAAACGGAAACGCAGCGGCACGCCCATGATCGCGTACTATAGTCGGTGAATTCAAAGAAACCATCTGTAGCTAACCATACTGTTTTTTTTTTTTTTTGAAATTCGAAGGAGTACTTTCTAATTTTGGCGCTAAAAACGAGCCCTGTCATTGGTGGTTGGCTTGACCTATGACGAGCTGGTTCGGCCAATGTCAAAGCTCGTCTGACCAATGCCAAAGCTTGTTTTCGGCGGCAATTTTTCAAACTACTTATTTCTTTAATAAATTAATTAAACAAAAAAAACGCACACACACACACAGAGTATAACTTCTGTAAGTTACTTAGTTGGAGTGGCGAGTTGCTATTATTATAATACTTAATATATAAATTAAATACAGTCGTGTGTTGGAGGTGCCAACAAGAGGTCAGTGAGTTCGAGAAATGGCCGGCGAAAATATTTCCAAAGCGCTTTGTTTGTCCTGCTCCTCCTCCTCCTCCTCCCGGTTATTTACAGTTTTTTTTTTCTTCCGCGAATTGTGTCGCCATTATTCACCGACTTTGCGTCGGATAAAAATATTCATTCGGAATATTTTCATAGATTAACCTAGAAAACGCCGATGCCACCGAATATTAAGTATCGAGAGTCCCGTTAGGAACTCTGATACGATTATTGTATGATGAAAGGAACTCTCAGAAACGTAAGCGAAACGTAAAAAATGAATTGCGATGATAACAAGTATGTATGGTTCATAACATCGCATCGTGCTTCATGAAGCAGACCAAATTAAACACAAAAATCAATGTGAGATGTCATTTCAGGTTATGTCACGCAAGGTTGGTAGAGCTGGACTGTGTATTAGAAGGTTGCGTTGATCAGGGAAGGGTGCAAAGGGTACGTAATTTCAAACTGCATATTAAATGGGAACAGGGCAACCTGCTAATTGCAATATCAATTTTACCAACCTTGATGTCACGTCCGATTCAAAGCAAAACATGATATATCACGTCTGTTTGATATTTGTCTGGTCGGTTATTTAGCATGATTAAATTTGAAAATGAATTTAACATTACTGTTTCAGGCCTTGAAGGTGATTTATTCATTTATTTATTAATAAAGCTCCGGCGCACACCAACACTGTACGGGGATCATATACGTGCACGGTTGCTAGACGTCGCTAGTGTCGACAAAAATGCAAACGACGCCGCCATTCAAACGCGTATTACTTGAAAAATAAAATGTTTGTGCACAGATTGACTTTTATTTGAGACGACTTAAACAGTGTACAGGAACGGTAAGTAAAACCCGCACGTGCGCCAAGAAATAATTTCATTGACGCAGAAAATTTTCTGTTTTATCATCAGCATGGATGCAACTGACGTTTAACCTTCAAAGTGTGAAAAGCAAGCGCTTATCTTGTCTTCGGAGTCTCTTAATTAAGCCGGGAATGGATTTAAGCCTCATCAACATATACTGTCCAATCAATAAGTAATTATTTTTACTTGAACAATTACGTCATCGAAACCCGCAAGTTCCCGGTTGACCTGCCCGCTAATTATTCGTGCAGCTAAAACGATAGGTCAACAGCAACATGCATTCTGGAACACCCGACCTCAAAATCTAAACTTAAAATCAAAATTGCTCAATAAAACAAACTAAAAACCATTTTCTACAATAATAAACAAAGAAATAATTTAATTATTCTTCAGGTTGAGCCAGGAAATAAGTTCCAAACGCAATGCTTTTGCTTTAAGCATCCTGAGCTGGGAGGCTCAACGAGGATCGTCTTTCGTTCCCTCGTCGGTTCTTCAGGAAGCTTTTCGGGAGTTTCCTAATCGCTTTCTCGAAGGGGGCTTCCTCCAAGGAAGCCGAACACCCAATCTCCCTTACGGACTCCGTAACTTGTGTAGATGCATAGGCAGAACATGAGGCATTTGGGGCCTGGTCACCAAAAAGTTTATTTGATTCACGCCGTGGTTGATGGAGATGACAAAGGTTCTCGTGGGCTTGGTTGGAAGTCGTACACCAAACCTCCTTTACGGGCTGCGTAACTTGTGTAGAGGGAGATTCAACAAGAATCGCCTTTCGCTCCCTCGCTTTCGTTCCCCTGGTCAGTTCTTCAGGAAGCTTGTCGGGACTTTCCTAATTGCTTCCTCGAAGGGGGCTTCCTCCAAAGGCGATCCTCTTGGGCTTGGTTGGAAGTCGAATACCCAACCTCCCTTACGGACTCCGTAACTTGTGTAGAGGCACAGGCAGAACATCAGGCGTTTGGGACCTGGTCACCAAAAAGTTCTGGGCAGCTTTGTTTGATTCACGCCGAGGTTGATGGAGATGACAAAGGTTTTCTTGGGCTTGGTTGGAAGTTGTACACCAAACCTCGCTTACGGACTCCGTAACTTGTGTAGAGGAAGATTCAACAAGAATCGCCTTTCGTTCTCTCGCTTTCGTTCCCTCGTCAGTTCTTCAGGAAGCTTGTTGGGAGTTTCCTAATCGCTTCCTCGAAGGGGGCTTCCTCCAAAGGCGATCCTCTTGGGCTTGGTTGGAAGTCGAATACCCAACCTCCCTTACGGACTCCGTAACTTGTGTAGAGGCACAGGCAGAACATCAGGCGTTTGGGACCTGGTCACCAAAAAGTTCTGAGCAGCTTTGTTTGATTCACGCCGAGGTTGATGGAGATGACAAAGGTTCTCTTGGGCTTGGTTGGAAGTCGTACACCAAACCTCGCTTACGGACTGCGTAACTTGTGTAGAGGGAGATTCAACAAGAATCGCCTTTCGCTCCCTCGCTTTCGTTCCCTCGTCAGTTCTTCAGGAAGCTTGTCGAGAGTTTCCTAATCGCTTCCTCGTAGGGGGCTTCCTCCAAAGACGATTCTTGGGCTTGGTTGGAAGTCGAATACCCAACCTCCCTTACGGACTCCGTAACTTGTGTAGAGGCACAGGCAGAACATCAGGCGTTCTGAGAACCTTTGTCTGACTCACGCCGAGATTATTGGAGATGTCAAAGGATCTGGCCTCTTCGTTCTCTAATTCCGGCTTGTTCTGTAAAATAAATCATTTTCTGGGGGGTTTGGTTGGAAGTCGTACACCCAACCTCCCTTACGGACTCCGTAACTTGTGTAGGGGCATAGGCAGAACATAGGCGTTTGGGGCCTCGTCACCAAACAGTTCTGACCCACGCCGAAATTAATAGAGATCCCAAAGGCTATGGCCCTTTCGTTCTCTAATTCCGGCATGTTGTACAAAAGAAATCGTGTTTCTTACAACGTGTTCTAGTTAAACCGTGCGTTGCGTGCGACAGCAATACGTCAATAAGGTGTAGATAAGCCCTTCATTCTATAAAAAAAAATCAAAACCGCCTTAATGGAATCTTTCAATAAATTGAACACTCGCGAATATTGAATTTGCATCGGCTAATCACTTGGATCATGTTCAGTAATTTATTAATTGTTTATTGCAAGGATTAGATAAAAAAAAAGTACCCGCATTTCATTTTGGAAGTAAGCAGGTACACGATATAATTTGAGATGTCGTAACCGATGATGATCACGTGTGCGTACACTATTTTTTTTTAACGGAGCCCTTATCTCGTCGTCGCTACCTTTACGTTCGAGGCATAATTGTTCCAAAAATTCCGCAGATTTTTTTTTAATTAGGCGATGGCGATAATAAACGTTCGATAAGTGAAATATGTAATTCGAAAACGAAACGAAAACAAGCTAAAAATTGCAACGCGAAACAATTCGCATTCGCATTCGCTGGAATGGAAGAAGAAGAAGTTTGTCATGTGCCTTACTTATACCTACTTATAAATTATGCAGGAAACTTTCCGATTTTGGCCCCCCTCCCCTCACCTCGAATAATTTATTGGAATTAAATTCGAATTGTTTCTGCAAACTTAAATAAAAAATAAAGGACGATGCCGGAAAGTTTTTCGTTATATGAGGGGGGGGACGGGGGACGAGGACCCGAAAACCGAAAACAGCGCCGATTTTCTTTAGCCGGTACACAACTTAATCAAGCGAAAGCAGCCAGCAGAAGAATCTGCCCGCAATTGTTTATAGCCTGAGAGAAACATAACTTCAAGAACAAACCAACAGATAACTCTCCTTTGCGGATTTATTTATCTGCTCGCCGGAGTTGTTCGCGTGTTCTGAACCCACTACGACGAAAATAAGTTCCGTCCAAACCAAAGAACGAACGAGGAACATTCGGCGCGGGGCCCATCTGGTCGCGATCGCAGCGGCGGCGTTTTATTAAATATTAATTTATTAGTGAGGGGGGGCCCCCGATCAGTCACGATAAATGAGTTTGACACGGAATTGCGTGTTGAAAATTTCACTTGTATTTCCGCCAGGCTGCTGCGCAGGCACACGGGCCCGATGTTTTCGAAGCTGCGAGTTTAAAGGAAAACACGATAAAGACATGGGAAAATAAACTTAATTTTAGTAAATTACTGGCCTGTGGTAAAATCGACGATATGTCAGGAAACGAGCGCACGTTATCTCTCTAATAAAATAAATATTACGTGATGCTAGATTATACACACATACATATACAAACCTTGCTTTTACGTTAATAAAAACACGAATGCATGTATCAACCTCATGATTTTAAATTAAATTTGAAACACTGTTTGTGAAATATAGTTAGAAGATCCTTAATAACATGTTGTGGTGTAAAGGTTATGAGCCCCACGTTGGGCGCCAGTAATGTACTAAAGATTATGATGAGCCCCACGTCATGGGGGGTTGAATATCTGCAGTCTGTTTGAGTCATTTGAATATTTATTTATTCATTTAATTTGAATTTGGCGTTGCAGATTCTAGTTTACTTCATACACCGAATGTGGTGGTAAGACTGACGAAAATAATTGGGCTCACTCGCTACATTGCTTACACAATGCGATCAATCAATAATGATGGTCCCTTTCATCTGTTATTGGGATTACGTACATGTACGAAACTGAACTGACCTTTTCGTTTTCGAATGTTGGTTAAAATACCCGCAATTCATAAAATTTCTCTACGCGTTAGAATATTTATTTATTTCTATCTTGTGTTTCTAAGAATAATTACTGTTTTTATACAGTTAAGACTACAAACTTTATTCCAGTGATGAGCAAGCAATCTCACCGGAATTATTTATATTAGACTGAGTAAATGTGAATAACGGCGCGCGCTCGACCAGTGTTGCCAACTAGTGGTAACCGATTTGCACCAGACGTTTTTATAAAAATACATATTCTAAAATTCCAGCTGATCCTCTTTCCAGAATCTATGCGTGGTGTGAGATTTCAGTTAATCATTAACCGCGGCGTTAAATTCATCTCCAGGAGTTTTATTTATTTATTTATTTTTGAACACACCAAATCTGAAGTAGAATGTACCAAGTTGGCAACACTGGACGTGAAATTACTCGTCTCTAATTAATCTCCACCTAGAAACACCCGGAATTTAAAATTGATTATTCATTTAAAAATTGTAAAAATAAAAAAAAAAACCTCTTCAAGTTGCTTTGTGTTATTTATTTTATTTTATTTCATTTTGAGTTGGCAATACTGGACTTGGCCTGCACGGTTCAGGAAATTAGACTTCTCTAGTCAATCTCCTCCTAGAAACACGAGAATTAAAAATTGATTATTCATTTAAAAATTGTAAAAATAAAAAAAAAATTCTTCAAGTTGATATTTGTTATATATTTTATTGGCAACACTGGACTTAGCCTGCACGGTTCAGGAAATTAGACTTCTCTAGTCAATCTCCTCCTAGAAACACGAGAATTAAAAATTGATTATTCATTTAAAAACTGTAAAAATAAAAAAAAAATTCTTCAAGTTGATATTTGTTATATATTTTATTTTATTTAGTTTTGAGTTGGCAACACTGGACTTGGTCTGCACGGTTCAGGAAATTAGACTTCTCTAGTCAATCTCCTCCTAGAAACACCGAGAATTAAAAATTGATTATTCATTTAAAAATTGTAAAAATAAAAAAAAAATTCTTCAAGTTGATATTTGTTATATATTTTATTTTATTTAGTTTTGAGTTGGCAACACTGTACTTGGGCTGCACGGGTCTGAAAATTACACTTCTCTAGTTAATCTCCTTCTAGAAACACCCGGAATTTAAAATTGATTATTCATTTAAAAATTGTAAAAATAAAAAAAAACCTCTTCAAGTTTCCTTTTGTTATTTATTTTATTTTATTTCATTTTGAGTTGGCCTCACTGGACTTGGCCTCCACGAAATTCTTGAAGTTAGACTTCTCTCTAATTAATCTCCTCCTAGAAACACCGAGAATTTCAAATTCATTATTAATTTAAAAATTGTAAAAATAAAAAAAATCTCTTCGAGTTGCTTTTCGTTATTTATTTTCTTTTATTTAATTTTTCCAACTAATTAAATATCAATCATTAACGGAAGCTTGAACTATTGTGAGGTTAAGTTGCTTTCCAGTCGATCGTGTTTTGTTTTTCATTTGCTCCAGTATTTTATTGGACACAGCAATTGAAATTCGCGTTTGTTTTAAAATTTTTTCGTCGTTTCCAAAACGCTTGAAGTATTTTGAGGTTAGATTCCATTTCAGTCTATCATGTTTTGTTTTTTAATTTGTTTCGTCATTTTATTCTTTACTTTGAATTTTTCGTCGTTTCTTGTTTCTTAATCTCTTCAAGTTGCTTTCTCTTTTTATGTTTGCTTTGATTTTTTTCTCTGGTTAATTAAATCAATAACAAATGGCTTGAGGCATTTTGAGGTTAAGTTCCTTTCCAGTCGATCGTGTTTTGTTTTCGTTTGTGTCAGTATTAAATTCGCGTTTGTTTAAAAATTTTTGTTGTTTCTTGTTTCCCAATCCTTTCAAGTTGCTTTCTGTTTTCTTTTTCTATTTGATTTGATTTTATTTTTTCTCTGATGAATTAAATCAATAACGAAAAGCTTGAGGTATTTTGAGGTTAAGTTCCTTTCCAGTCGATCGTGCTTTGTTTTCGTTTGTTTCAGTATTAAATTTGCGTTTGTTTAAAAATTTTTGTTGTTTCTTGCTTCCCAATCCTTTCAAGTTGCTTTCTGTTTTCTTTTTCTATTTGATTTGATTTGATTTTTTCTCTGATGAATTAAATCAATAACGAATGGCCTGAGGTATTTTGAGGTTAAGTTCGTTTCCAGTCGATCGTGTTTTGTTTTCGTTTGTTTCAGTACTAAATTTGCGTTTATTTAAAAATTTTTGTTGTTTCTTGTTTCTCAATCCCTTCAAGTTGCTTTCTACTTTTTTTTTAATTAGATTTGATTTGATTTTTTCCCTCTGATTAACCAAATCAATAATGAAACTATTTTGAGGTTAAGTTTCTTTCCAGTTTATAGTGTTTTGTTTTTCTTTTACTTCAGTATCTTATTCGGCATAATTGAATTCGCGTTTACTTAATTTTTTTGCGGTTTCTCGTTTCTCAATCTCTTCAAGTTGCTTCCTGTTTTTTTTTTTTTAATCTGATTTGTTTTTATTTTATTTTTCTCTGATTCATTCAATCAATAATGAAAGGGTTGAAGTATTTTGAGGTTAAGTCTCTTTCCAGTCGATCCTGTCTCGTCTTTCATTTGTTGCGGAATTTTATTGGACATAATTGAAATTCGCGTTTACTTTAAAATTCTTGTCGTTTCTTGTTTCTCCATCTCTTCAAGCTGTTTGATTTTATTTAATATTTTTTTCGCTCGAAATATTTTGAGATTTGCTCGAGCTTCTTCAATTCCGTAACTTGCTGCTTTTGCTTCTTTCTTGAAAGGAGATCGTATGTTGTTTCTAAATTCGATATTCTATTTTCTTTCGTATAATTAACGAAATTGATTAGGCAAGTGTTATTTTAAAAATTAGTTTCCGCAAAACGACGCATTTTGAGGTTAAGTACGCTTCCCCTTCTTCTTACTTCCTTAAATTTCTCTCTTTCTTTTGTTTCGTAATTTCTAAATAATCGATCGTTTTTTGTTTTTCGTTGGATGCTAAACTACCATATTTTTTTCGACGATTAATTTCCACCCTCACCTTGACAATTTTTTTTTTCTTAAGGATCAGTGATTTCCTATTTTTGGCAAAAAACATTTTACAGGTCATACGAACGTACGAACGTACAAAAGTGAGGTTATGTAAAGATACTGCGTGGAAAAGAAGTGGGGCCTGGTTTTCTTCACCCGGAATAGGGAACACAAAAAGGCAAAAAACTAAAAACATTATTTATTTCTTTTTTCTTTCAAAAAAATGGTAGAATTGTTATAAAAAGGCATCAGAAACTGCTTGAATTCTGGTGTAAAACGCACCGAGTTGGCAAAACTGCGCCCGACAAACACACGTGCTCCGTCCCTGTTGCACGCATCATCATCATCACTTCAGCATGTCGAGTTAATCCCTCGCCCGATCTGTATACCTATCAATACATTAAAATAAAAAGATTGTTTACCGTCGTTGTTCACGTGAATATCTTATGTATTATATTTATTTTTTTTTAATTAGAATTAAACGCCGTTATCTTGTTTACGCCGAATGTGCGATCTAATTTTACGCCGAAAAGCCCGTCATGATGTGTGCGCGCGTTCGGTTTTTTGCCGCCGCCGCCGCCGCAAATTGCGGCGCACAACCGAAAAATATTTGTCGTAGGTCGTGTTATCATCATCTCTAGAAACGTCGGCGTCGTCTCTCGAATAATTTCGAGATAAGATTATTTTTTTGATGGCCGCAGCAGGAATAATACCGTCGTGAATTTTTTTTTTTTATAGCCTCAACAGGAATAATACCGTTGTGAAACCACGCAGGTTGTACAAAAAAAAAAATGATTTTCGTAACGTACGTACAGGGGCCACTCATAAGATAACAGGTACTCACTGTTAACAGGTGGATTCGTTGAATTACGTCTAGGAAAAATCGTTGAATTAATTACAATCGCTGCTTACGTATAGGAAACGTTGAGGGGAAAAAAGTTTAACAACATTATTTTGTTGCGTGTAACATTGCCAAATAAATTAAGTAATAACAACTACGATCAAGGTTGCATACACCTTGTATATGTATAGAAGGGTATGATAATTAAAAAAATATATACGTGGTACGTTTACAAAGTTTTGTCTTCGTAAAAAATGGAATATGATCGAGATTGCATACACCTTGCATATAGATGGAGAAGATTATGAAAGAATATATACGCGGTACGTTTAAAAAGTTAATTTTGTCTTTGTAAATGAGATACTACAACTAAACTTTCTGATACTATCGTAATACATGATGATAATTAAAAAAATATATATACGTGGTACGTTTACAAAGTTTTGTCTTCGTAAAAAATGGAATATGATCGAGATTGCATACACCTTGCATATAGATGGAGAAGATTATGAAAAAATGTATACGCGGTACGTTTAAAAAGTTAATTTTGTCTTTTTAAATGAGATACTACAACTAAACTTTCTGATACTATCGTAATACATGATGATAATTAAAAAAATATATATACGTGGTACGTTTACAACGTTTTGTCCTCGTAAAAAATGGAATATGATCGAGATTGCATACACCGTGCATATAGATGGAGAAGATTATGAAAATATATATACACGGTACGTTTAGAAAGTTAGTTTTGTCTTTTTAAATGAGATACTACAACTAAACTTTCTGATACTATCGTAATACTATCGAAGTTTCATCGTAACTGCATGATGCATGCTAGTAATCAGCGTATATCCTTTCATAGCAAAGCACTTCCAGTTGTTTAACAAACAGCACTTTTAAAATATTCAAAGATTCTCCTCGGCCGTCCAGCACGAGAGGGACGGACGTACACTTACGTGTACGTTTAGTAGAAAATGACACATTTAAATATTCATAATATAGGACAGAATCTGTTAACATCGATTTCATAAATTATGAAATGCAACAAACGACCGATTGCAGTTGATAAACGTTTAAAAGCTGAAACATTCATGCGATCTCGAATTTAAATTTATAAATAATAGGAAGTGAGAATACGTATGGCAGGACGACCGCATTTCTTATTCAACGCGGCCGGAATTTACATGCACGTTTGAGACACATTGAATATGTGCGTTAGGCTTGCGCGGATTTATTATTGGCAAGTTAATATGAGATGCAGATGCAAGAAGCGATATTTCATTCAAGGCTGCTTGCAACAATTTTTGATTAATCAGGCTGTAACAACTTTGTATGGTACGAATGGTATGAGAGATGTTTGACGGCGAAACTTAAACAAAGTCATACTTGTACAAAAGTTATTAATTTTTAAAGGTACACTCAAAGTCATACTTATACAAAAGGTATACTGTATATATATATATACACATCTATATGTGAGTTAATCATATTCTCCTCAACCATACACCGTTTTGGTGTTGCAATTGCGCTGATAGCAGAAATGCATAATAAATAATATAAGCAATCCATAAATTACATTGGCAAATATACGCGGCGTATTTATTGGTAACACATTTTAATTACAATAAAAAAAATGCTAGATTTATTCCGAAGGTAGGTAACGCCTTAGTAATACGCCGAAGTATCCAGTGTAAGAGAGTAATCGAACGAGATTTAATCAAAACGCAATATTTAACCCCGAATTATCGAAGCATGAACTATTAAAAAATATTTATGCCAGCCATAGCCACTCCCCAACGTATTGCCCGCAATGGTTGGTGATACGATTTATAATATTATTAACGACGGCGACCGTTGTTCAAGGGCTTCGGCTCCGTAATACATTAGTTTCTCTTTAATTAGGCTCGCTTAAACGGAAATCCACACACACCTACCTAGTCTCTTATTTTTCTTTTCCGTTTCGTTTTCATTTCGCGTGCGGTTTTAATAAATTACCGTGTAACGTACTACTAATGCGAAATCATTGCGACGCAATAGTTTATCATTTGTCGATAAGCACCGTCGAGGAGTAAAAAGAATATATTCATGTGTATATGGCAGAAGAATTGAGAAAAGGCACAAAACTTTTCGAGTATACCACGTAGAACAGTGAATATTAAAAACAAAAATCAATTTTCTCGCGGTATCCGTTGAAACACCAGAAGAATTATTGAAAAGGCGCAGAACTTTTTGATTATGCCACGTAGAAGACGTCTTCCCCCACTCGGAACCAATGTTCGCACGGTATCCCTGAAGTGACCATACGTCTCGGGGAGAACGGGACAGCGTCGTTTTTGAAGGTAATGTCCCGTTGACATCGAGGGATCACTCGGAATGCAAAAATGTCCCGTTTCGAAAACCTTAGTTAAATAAATGTCCCGTTATAAACAACTCTTAAATAATATCTACCGTTTTTTCAAATTCGTGTTTAACCTGTTTAATCTACTGTTTCTTTTTTAACACAAAACACTTTTGATTGCCAATCATTACTATCCATGAGATTTTACGTAATTTCTTGAAAAATCATTGGGTGGTTCTCGTCCAGTGGCGTAGCTGTAGTTGGGGTTGCATGGATTGCAAAGCAACCGGACTCTAAGGCGCCTAGCCTGTTCGCAGTCTAAAGTAAAATTTTTTGTCTGGATCTCTAAAGATTCACCTGAAAGTGGAAGCTTATTTGTAAGTCACATTTCAAAGGTTTCTGAAAAATGTCTACAATAAGTAGAGAACGGAAAGACGTACAGGAGATGTGTGAAGGGGAGCCGTAGGAGTTGGAGATCGTGCGCTTTAGCGTTCTGCCTTGATTGAAATGCTCTGACTTCGATTCATCGTAGTAGGAAGCATTATTAACATTTGGCAAGATACAGAGCCGGCTATTTGCTTAATACTTCTTTCTCGAATTCTTTTTTTTATGATATCATCATTGTTTCTATTCATAATAACAACGTAATTTTATTTTGAATTAATACATTATTAATACATTATAAAATAAAAGTAATTCTATGTGTATTAATTCAAAATAAAATTACGTTGTTATTATGAATAGAAACAATGATGATATCATAAAAAAAAAGAATTCGAGAAAGAAGTGTTAAGCAAATAGCCGGCCCTGTATCTTGCCAAATGTTAATGACGCTTCCTACTACGATGAATTGAAGGCTGAGTGAGCTTTGAAATCAAGGCAGAACGCGAAAGCGCGTGATTTTCGACTCCTACGACTCCCATCCACTTGTCTCATGTACACCTTTCCGTTCTCTAATAATAAGTGAAAGAAGAAAGATGAAAAACAAAAGAGGATTAATTTTCGGGCGGAAACAATTTCAACACGTCTGGAAAACGCTAAGTTTTAATCATCGATTTTGAACGAACGACGTGTGTAGCGCCCTCTGTAGCGCCGTAAATTCGTAATTTGCCGGAAAGAGATTCCAAAACGGATGAAAAACGTTGGGAACGTTCGAGAAAATGCTCCGAAAACAACTTTTATACTTAAATAGTCAAAAGAAATTGTTGCTCAGGTCAAAAAGCGATCGTGGGATGTCATCTTAAATTGTTAAAGCGAAAGAATTTATATTATAATTTACATGAACCTGTGGCGCCATCTGTTAGCCTGAGCCATAACACGGCACTCTTTACTTACGAAAAAAAACTGAAAAACCTAAGAGCGTTGTTGTACTTAAAACGACTTTAAATTAAAAAAGAAAAAAACATTCGTGGCGCCATCTGTTACCGTCACTCGTAACTTTGTTCTCTTTATTTGTGACGAATTTGTAAAAATTCAAGAAATTGTTACAAGAAATGATTTCGAATAAATATAATCGAACAGAAATGGTCAAAAGAAGTTTCGAAGAAATTTCAAACGCAACTACCGCCATCTGTTAATCCGTAGTCGCAATTAATTTGGTTCCGACAGTTTCAAAACAGCCGAAAACAAATTTCAGAACGTTCAAGGACAATGTTCTTAAAACAATTCTGAATAAAAAGAAAATATTTGTGGCACAGTCATCATAACTTTGCGATCTTTATCTGTGGGGCAGCAATTTCATGGCTACTGAAAACCGCTGAAATTTTTTTTAGAAATAATGTTATGGGAAACTTTTTAGAATAAATTAAAGTTGAACAGAAAATGGTCAGAAAAAGGTTTCAAACGCAAACAGCGCCATCCACTAATCTGTAGCCGCAATTAGTTTTTTTTTTCACTTTAAATTCTGGAAGACAGTTTCAAAACAAATTTCAGAAGCTTTTCTAACCTAAAATTTTGACAGCTCCTGTCACTATTTAGAAATAGCAAAAGCAATTAGGCAGTCCTGATTTATTTAGCATTGAAAGTTAGCAGCTAAAGATTTTTTTTCTTAGTTTTACTTAGCTTAACTACTCTTAATAAATGTTGTAATAATAGGGTTATGCAACCCGGCGACTTGTCCAGTGTTCTCATCATAACCTAACTTTCTCTGCTGAGAGTACGATGACTATACTTTGGATGTTGTTATTGCAATATTTTGTCTTTTAACAGAATTTTGTTTAATTTTCAAGGTCGTCTCGTTCTCGAACGAAAAATAAACGTATCCCCCACGTTCTTTTTTTAGCTTTTTTTATTTCGTTTTAACCACGACGTCACCGATAGAAAAATCCAGAAATATACAAAAGTACTCCAATAGATTAGATTAGGATAACGTATGCCGGGTAATTGCTTTATCGCCGGTGTTTATCACGAAAACTACATACACCACATGCATTTTGGGTGAGACACGGGGGGCCCCTCCGAAATTTTCAAAATAATCAAAGCGATAATAAAACTTTGGCAACTTTATAACATCGATTATTATTATTATTACTACTTCGAAGTAGTAGTAAACATTCATTAATTTAATTAAGCGCGACGTTAAAATGGAAATTAGTTGCGCGCGATTTTTTTTCGTGTTTTTTTGGTTAAAAATCCATAATTACAGAGTGCGCAAGGCATTCGTGTTTTTGTCAACTGAACTCGCGCTCGGTTCTGCTTCTTTTTTTTCTTTTTCTAATGGCCCTCGATGCCTCCGACGATAAAACGTATTTTTATTGAAGATAAGAGGACATTGAATGTTGTTTTGTTATCATGTTTATCCGCCCACGCAGGCTCATCAAGTATGTATATTGATTTTCACACGGTATTTAAGATTCGCCGTATCTAATCAGCATGGGGCACCTAGAGGTACTTACGTACCGGGGACAGGTCCGGACTCGGGGTTTACCGCGAAAGGGCTCAATTATTACTCAGATGTAAATACGTGCTAAGAAGTTCAAGAATGTAGTAATAATTTGCTTTTGGCGATGGTAATAGTAGTCATGTCCGACCGGCATCAAATAGGTATACTATAGGAAATAATTATTAGAATGCTTGTTATAAAATAATAAAATAAGCGCACAGCTGCATGTGTAATTATTATTACCGGCGAAGATATCGAACGTGTATTTAGGTGATAATTTATTTAGGTATTTGTTAAATACACGTAATTCCGTGCATTTCAGCGTAATTACTACGATGTAAGTACGTCTTAATAAGACCCACTTTGTTTTATTAAATTAAAGAAAATCGATACGTAGATACAACTAACTATTAAGTATTTTGTAATAAAATTGGTTTTGAGGAACGCTAATGCTTTTATGCTTAAAAAAAATAATGAACGCTGTGGTATAGAAACTGCATTTAATTGCTTCAGTGGTCTTATACAGGATGTTACTCAACTTGTGTCATAAACTATCATAAATAACAAACAGAACGATGCCCATCAAGTTGTTTTTTTTTTTTGCTCATTTATGTTTAAGTGTCACTTGTTGTGGTGGGGAATGGGAAAGTAGAGTTCGAGTTTTTCATTATAATAAAAAAAAATATATTAAAGCAGTAAATTGTAAGAATAATAAAATCCATCGTAAAGAAGTCACTTCGCGCTTCCTTAAGCACGTTTGTGTTTTTGAAAGATGCAGTAAAAGAAGAAAGAAAAAACTGAAAAGTAAGAGAAAAAACCGTTCTCAAAAGACAATAAATACAACACAAATAAAACATGATTCTGGCAATCAATCATTTTCCTTGGGTCAAGAAATCTCAAGCACTATTTCTCATTCGCCAACGGAAAAATGGATTGCAAGAATATTGGCAAATTTTGAAGAGAAAATGAGAAACAAAGAGGTTTTGGCATTTCAATACTTACCAAAAATGCTATAACGGGATGCTGAGTAAGATGGTGAAGAGAATATGAAAAATGAAAATTAAAAACAAAGCGATTTTAGCCTTTCACTACCTACCAAAAGTGCTATAATTGGATGGTGAGTAAGATGGTGAAGAGAAAATGAAAAACAAAGAGACTTTGGCCTTTCAGCACCTACCAAAATTGCTATAATTGGATGCTGAATAAGATGGTGAGGAGAAAATTAAAAACAAAGCGATTTTAGCCTTTCACTACCTACCAAAAGTGCTGCTATAATTGGATGCTGAGTAAGATGGTGAAGAGAAAATGTACCTACCAAAATTGCTATAATTGGATGCTGAATAAGATGGTGAGGAGAAAATTAAAAACAAAGCGTTTTTAGCCTTTCACTACCTACCAAAAGTGCTATAATTGGATGCTGAGTAAGATGGTGAGGAGAAAATGAAAAACAAAGAGATTTTGGTCTTTCACTATCAAAATTGCTATAATTGGATGCTTGAATAAGACCAAGTCTTGAGGAAGTGCATCGCTGAAACGAGGAACAAAAGGATTTAAAAGCGAAAGCCAAGATTAAGAAACTGAAAAGACATAGACCATCGAGGAACCATGATCAACACTCGCCCTTAAAAGATTTGTTGTAGGCCATAAGTTCTTTAACACTCAAACGAATTATTCCAAATTAGAACTTGTGGTAAGTGAATTAAGAATTACTTACCAAGAGATAAAATTGGAGACGAAAAAAGATTGTGGAATTGGAAGAGGGACAGAGGGATAGGGGTTTGTCGGTGCATCCAGATCAGAAGACTTTCAGACTCGTCGTATATTGGTCATTCTTTACTTGTAGGCTGAGACCGTATTGGATCTTCTTCTTTCATTTCCACCCTTCATTCTTTTACCGCGCGGTTTACTTTTGGTTGTTCTCTCAGCGTCATTGCCGATATATCTGCCCACCAAAGAAGATTCAAGCTTCTAGAAAGTGCATCATCACTTAACTAAAAAGATACAGATCATCGAGGAACCAGGATCAACACTCGCCTTCAAAAGAATTGTTGCAGGCCATAAGTCCTTCAGTACTCAATTGGATTGTTCCAAATTGGAATTTGTGGTACTTAAGCGAATTAAGAATTACTTAATGAGGCAGGCGCTTTTTTTTTTTAAAAAAACTTGCGACGAAAGAAGAGGAACGAAGGGATTGGGGTTTATCGGTGCATCTAGAGGACCTCCAGACTCGTTGTATATTGGTCCTTCTTTACTTGTAGGTTGAAACGCAGATCATCGAGGAACTAGAATCGATACTCGCCTTTAAAAGATTCGTTGCAGGCCATAAGTCCTTCAGTACTCAATTGGATTGTTCCAAATTGGAATTTGTGGTACTTAAGCGAATTAAGAATTACTTAATGAGGCAGGCGCTTTTTTTTTTTAAAAAACTTGCGACGAAAGAAGAGGAACGAAGGGATTGGGGTTTATCGGTGCATCTAGAGGACCTCCAGACTCGTTGTATATTGGTCCTTCTTTACTTGTAGGTTGAAACGCAGATCATCGAGGAACTAGAATCGATACTCGCCTTTAAAAGATTCGTTGCAGGCCATAAGTCCTTCAGTACTCAATTGGATTGTTCCAAATTGGAATTTGTGGTACTTAAGCGAATTAAGAATTACTTAATGAGGCAGGCGCTTTTTTTTTTTTTAAAAACTTGCGACGAAAGAAGAGGAACGAAGAGATTGGGGTTGATTGGCGCATCTAGATGCAGAAGACTTCCAGACTCGTTATGTGTTGGTCCTTCTTTACTTGTAGACCGAAACCATGCTGGATCTTCTTTCATCTCCACCGTTCATCTTCTAAGAAGACGCGGTTAGCTTTTGGTTCTTTAGTTCTTCAGCTGCAGCAGTAGAAACCCGATCGGGAAAACCTTGCTAAGCCTTCAGAAACTTTCACATCGTTAGAAGCAACGTCGCGTCGGCTCGAGGGAAAGATGGACTTGTCGTAAAGCTCGAGAAACTCGAGGAAGACAATTTTGATGTAAGAAATAACGGTGTTGGGCAACGTACTATGGAAGAAATCAGTTTTTAATTAACGACATGGTGGAATCGACTGACCTTGACGATAAATTGAGTATTCACGCACGCTGGCGTCAACAGGTGCCTGTCAATGGCCTTCAGTAAATTAGACAAGCGACGATGTAACGCACAGCAGCCATTCGATCGAAGAAGCAGCGGAATTAAACCTAAACTTCAGGTTAAACTGGGGGGTGGAAGGTCGCTGTTACCAGAACATTCACCACAAACTCCTAGCAAAATCGACTGTTAAAATATCGAGTTACATTGGCAACAGTGACGACCAACAATGGCTATCGGATAAAAAGTGCTTTGCCCCAGAACGGGCGTATTTAGGATTGGAACTCGTTCTCAGTGGGGATGTATTTGAAAGAAAAAGGAAAAGCAAGGCGGAATTTTTTTCCCAACTACCCCCTACATCCATCCATGTGTTGTGCACCACTTAATTTTTATTTCGCATTAAGTTTATGCCCCCGCCCCCCTATTAGAGTATATACCTCGTTCGCACATGCATTAATTACTTTGGTGGATAACTCAGAAGGTGCATTCGCTGAAACGCTTAAAGCCGCGGCGGCGGGCGGCGGGCGTTGGTATTCCCCCTTTGAGGAGCGGACTTTGAAAACTGAATCTACAAGTTCCGAGCTGTTCGTGCTGCTTTGAAGCGAACTACTGTATTTTACAGTAATAAACTTTGAATGAACTGTGAACCGGGAAGGTAATTGCAGTTGGGACTCGCGCGCGCGTGTGTGTGCTTGCATTAAACGATCGTTTTTATTTGACGCACGTCATCATGTTGTTGAACGTGATGAAGATTTGCAACGAGGACAGTTCCAGTAGGGTGGTCCTAAAAGTTGAAGAAATCCTTTCAAATACCACTCGTAGTATAGTCGTCTGAAGTTACCTTCGAATGAATTGATGGGTGAAAGTTAACACATGCATGGAATTAGTTTTTTTTTCATTTTCCTTTTCTTTTTCTTCATTAAAGCATGTTCAGAATTTAACGACGAGAACTGTACGAAATAAAAGTATTAAGATTCGATTATCACGTTACGGAATTAATAAATCAATGATGATTAATACTGTAGCGTGATTTCATTTCACTACAGTGGAGAGATTAACTTCAACTTCCAATGTTGTTGTTGTCGCAATTAAATAAATAAATAAATAAATACGGTGGTTGGTGGGCATCATCGTCATCAAAAACAGAAGTTGTTCATATCGAAAAACATAAAGCATATAAAGAGTTTCAAAATTAGTAAGCCGTGCGGTTTACGGCCGTCTTCAGAGATAATTTAAAAACTACTTTCGTGTAAAGCACTCGTTTTATGCTCGTGCAATTAAGATAACACAATTCGATTTTTGTTTTTTGTTTTTTTTTTGAATTTTATGAGTAAGTTAAACGCGCCGCCTCTGTCTCTGAGAGGTTAACAGACGGTGCGCGAGGTGGGGCCCCCCAGAAGGGGTAACGTTCACTTAAAATAAATAAGTAGTATTTATTGCGCGTTATTATTATTATTGATTCTTCTTTGTACGTCCCCTCTCTCTTTTCCCTCTTGCCTTCCGTTTAAAAATATACATTTCGATTCGACGAACGCAACGGGGGGCCTTAAAGGGTTTTCGATAAGAGTCGATTAATTTGCGCATTTGATAAAACCACGCCGCTCAAGAACTTAAATACACTACGTGTCACTGAATTATTAATTGCATGTTAGAGATAAAGCCGTTGCACAATTACACAGTGTGTATTTATTTAATTTGGCGATAAACGTCTTTTTCTTTTTTTCTTCTTTTTTAGGGGGGCAACCAAAAACCTTCGAAGAACAATATTTACGTTCCAATTTAATTTATTTAATATCGCTTCGTGTAAATAGCGAGATTACATTGTATGTTGTGCGATTTGTGTGCAAGCAAATATTTTACCATGAATAATAAATAACACAGCAACATAGTTTTCCAAAAATACCACCAGTCTGCGTAAACATTTTCTTTCTTTTTCGTTTTTTGTATTTTCCGTTATCAATGTTTGGCTTGTGTATGTATGGCACGGCACGATAACATTTAATGCCGCCGGCCAATTTTTTTTTTTTTTTGCCAGTCATCAGGTAAAATACATTTTCTTCCTGTCTCATAGATAATATAATCAAACCCTGCTGATGCCTCCTCTCATTAGTAAATAACTAAATAAATAAATCAGACGTGTGGCCCCCGGTGTTGTACCTCAGGCTTACTCACGCGTCGCAGCGTTTATAATAATAATAAAAAAAAAAACCAACTGCGCAGTTGCATTTGCAACAAAAACTCGAATGTTATAAACGTGTCTTTATTTTTATAAACAATTATTACGATAAGGAACTTGTATAATGCGATAGTTGGACGTCACGCCACTCACGCCGGTGATTTGGAAGGTAAACCAATCGCACAATTACAAATTCTATACGACTTCTGAATAATAAAATTTTTTAGCCACTTAATACCTTCTTATCTACAGAATCCGTAAACCTTTAAATTTTTGATTTCCAGCCACCATTCTCCAAGATACGAAAGCAAATATGCAGTTTTTTTTTTTTTTAATTAAAAGCTTTTTTTAAAAATGAGTTTAATGAGTTAGTAAGTGATGATGACCAAAAATAACTCTCCTTTGAACACGATTTCTTTCACTTCACGTTTTGCAGAGTGTCGAATTTCTTGGGGCCTGAATACAATAGTTTCATTTTCAATGAAACACCCTATATAACAGTGGGGCAGATCACCAAATTGTGTGATTTAATTTAAGCCAAATAGTTAGTTATGATTCATTCGTATTAAATTATGAGTAATGGAAAAAAATCTGATTGTTAACAAAAGAATATGCGACGCATTTTGGTGGCCTGATCGTTATCTTAATCGTGTGTGCTATTTTAGAAGTTGGGTTGAAACGTCACAAAGTTCTTCGATAACGATCAGAGAGATTGACAGGTTTGATATGTTTTTAAATCACGGAAATTTTCTGTCTTCAACAAAGTTCAAAACGCCTGCCATCTTTAATCAATTAATTAATTAAATATAACATAGTAATAACTAAGATATTTTTGCAAGCAACTTCCAGTAACTCTGCTGAGAATGATCTGAATGAAGACGAAGATTAGAAAACGAAAAACTTGTCGATCTTTGATTGATTTTTATTTTAAGCATGGTGAACGAACCTGCTAGAAAAAAAATATGTGTAAAGTAACGGATTAATTTCTGCAGTTACAAAAAACATGTTAGAATGTTTCTTTTTAATAATCACGTTCAATTATGTCCAACTAGTCACATTTCCATTTAAATTTTCAAAGTCGGTGTCTGCTGCACCTACTTCCGGTTGGATTTGAAAGCCAATTACGTCGCCATTAAATGCGCCGTATACGCTTTTGTTATTAAAAAGTTTTCACGACTTTCCAGCACGTCGTGCTTTCGAGAAAAACGACCGAGACCGATAGCCTGAAACACCCCGTATACAAGCAAAGTTTACTAAATCGGATTTGTTTGACCAAGACAATCGTTTTATCCGGACATTTTGTTCTTTCGAAACATGTGTTTTTGATGAGAATTATAAAAGAAACGGTTTTGAACCAGCTTGTTGTTACAAAAAGTATTTTTTTGATGAGAATTAACAAAGGAACCATTTTTAACCAGCTTGGAATTTTAAACTTTTAAACAGAGAGTAGCTATTGGGCAGTTTATTATTAAACGAAGTTCTCTGGAGTACGAACAGGATAATGTCCGGACATTAAACAGGGGAAGATAATTTGAAACGTTTTTAGATGAGTTGCGTCGAATACTTTAGATCCTAGGAAAAAAGTTGTTATGTGTAAAAGAGACCTTGGAGTATCTTCTATTTTTATTTCTGTTTCCCTTATCTGATGTTCTTGACAGATTTGAACCGCACTTTCTCTTAATGTTTCTCTATTCGTTCTACCTTTCTTCCTTTCCCACTTTGATGAACAATGACTTCATGATTCTTTTCTTTTCGTTTACGATTCCTCTTCGTTTCTGATACTAAACAAATTATTCGGGGTGTTTTCTTTCTTACCTTTTCTGTTCAGATGTCGTACTTATACCATTAGATGGCGATTAATTCTCTGTGGTTTTAGATTAGTTCCTCTCTCGCGTTTCTTGTTGTTTCAGAAACTTTTAAGGCGTTTTCCGTTCCTACGTTATCCAATATCTGCTTTGTGTTTCAGAGTACAGAATACCTTTGCGTCTTTAAAGGTTCGTCTTATGTTCTGCATGTTCCTCTTTAACTTACCAGTAAATCCTATTTTGTTTCTTCTTGGATTCTTGGATTTTTGGATGACTGGATTACTTCACTTGCACTTTGGCTTATTTCAGAACCGCTATTATCAATTACGCCTACCTAATCGCCAGGTGCAATCTATTTATATCCTCCTTGGAGTTGGGGTTGGGTTAGTTTAAAATCCTTCTATTTAAACCTAGGAATTTCTGGTAAGTAGCAAAAATGGCCCTGGTTTTGGAGAACCCCTCCTGTTCTGCCTACGGACGAAACGCGAGCAAAAAGCAACAGAAGATTAAAGCTGAGAGATTACAAATCCATTCTCTGACTTATTACAGCTCCGAAATATGGGGTAAAGAAGAAGAAGGCGGCAGAAAAGCTTCAAGCGTGGGCAAGGGACATAATTTGGAGCCAGAAAAACAGTAGCAGTTGGAAGAAACGAACCTAAAGAAGAGGATTTCAATTTATAAGAGGATGGGATCGTAATATAGTCCCGATTGCTATGTTTTTGGGGCACTTAGGAAGTCTAAAGCACGATAAAGAAGACGGGACGGAAAATGCAAGGAAGGCGAAGGTAAAGAGGAAAAGTAAAAAGAAAGGAACTCACTGACCCGAAGTATATAACCAAAAGGACTTCTTCTGAGGCTTCTGGAGAACCGAGGCGAAAGCAACTCTGAAAAGAGGTTTTTAATTTATAAGAAGATGGGATTGTAATATGGCCAAGATTGCGCTACGTTTGGGGCACTTGGAAGGCTGAAGCGCGCTGTGCTGATAAAAACAAGATTGGACGAGAAATGCAAAGAAGACAAAGGAGAAGAGGAAAAGTGAAAAGAAAGAAACTCACGGACCCGAAGTATATAAGCAAAAGAACTTCTTCTGAGGCTTCTGGAGAACCGAGGCGAAAGCAGTTCTGAAAAGAGGTTTTTAATTTATAAGAAGATGGGATTGTAATATGTCGAAGATTGCGCTACGTTTGGGGCACTTGGAAGGCTGAAGCACGCTGTGCTGATAAAAACAAGATTGGACGAAAAATGCAAAGAAGGCAAAGGAGAAGAGGAAAAGTAAAAAGAAAGAAACTCACGGACTCGAAGTATATAAGCAAAAGGACTTCTTCTGAGGCTTCTGGAGAACCGAGACGAAAGCAGTTCTGAAAAGAGGTTTTTAATTTATAAGAAGATGGGATTGTAATATGGCCAAGATTGCGCTACGTTTGGGGCACTTGGAAGGCTGAAGCGCGCTGTGCTGATAAAAACAAGATTGGACGGAAAATGCAAAGAAGGCAAAGGAGAAGAGGAAAAGTAAAACAAAAGAAACTCAAGGATTCAAAGTGTATAAGCAAAAGGAATTCGTTTGAGGCTTCTGGAGAACCGAGGCGGAAGCAGCCCTGAAAAGATAATGGAAGATATATCAATGAGACGGTTCTCCAGAAGCGTAAGAAGATGGAGGAATGGCGGTGGAAACCTTCAAGAGTATATTTCGGTTTCTTGATTGAAACATACTTTCCATTTTGTTTTGCATCCGTGGAGGCATGTAGAGCAACGACCTTTAGTTTTATTTATATTTTCCTTCGCAAGAAAGTGCAGATACCTTCACTATTAGAAAGATTGCTTTTTCTCCTGGAGGAGGCGTTTGGTAATTTGAAAATTGATTGAAGAATAATATGGAGCCTTGTTCGGGTTTTCTTCCAGCGGTACTTTATTTATTGTTACAATTTCAGGATAATTGATTGAAATTTTCTGTGGAAGTCGTCCGGTTTCGTGTTTCAAAATTGAATGTGATCATCTGACGTCGTTGTTTATGACATGTTCAGTTATTATTGCCATTGAAAAATGCGTGTAGATGTTCAAGTCGTGCCCGGTACATGAGTATACATTTCTGAGGTAATAAAATGCACGCTCCCTATCTTCAGAGGATAGTGGGAATTGCGAATTTTTCCCGGCGTTTCAGTAATCCGAGTGCATAAATTTCTAATGCAATTTCAGCAAGTTGCCGAGGTCGTTTAGATAATTTTCAAACACGTATTGGCCTTTTACGACACGATAGTGATCAATAGTCCGCGGTGTTATAGATGAGTATCTAACTAGCTCTTGGTATTGAGGGGGTGGTAGGTCAGGTGACGGGCAGGGGTGGATTTCTCGGAACGGCCGCTGAACCCAAGACCTTGGGCAGCTAGTCACGCCGAGCCGTAGCCGCAGCCGTCGACTTCGCGGTCTGGCCTTCTAATGTCCCGTGTCCGTGCCCGAGCCAGCTCTGCCTCTTTATGGCCACTATGTCCTAAGGCATTATCTGTATTTTATAGTTATATGTGGTTTCAACGTGATTTTATAACTACTTGCAACATTACAATTACTAGTAATGATGATGCATAGTTCATATACATGTTTTCATGTAAGAATAAGATAATGCACCTATATACATAGGTACATACACACATATAGGTATAAATACGCAGAGTCGACTTATGGTTCAGGTTCGGTTTTTTTTCTTCTTCCTCATGTCGGAACACGTTTCTACTTTTTTCTGTACTGTACTGAACGTCGATCGACAATCTCCCTATTTATATTTCATGATATACCTTACTTATACTCTCCTCAAAAGCTTCTTCAAAGTTAAATGAGCTACAGAAGATTCCCATTCATCTGCTACATCACGCGACACTTAAGTTTCCGTTTGACGCGATCCTATTGCATATACATACAAGATTTGGTTCAAACATATACGATGCCCGATCTGGAAACCCAAAAGTTTCTTACAGAAATCGAGCAAAATCTTGTACAAGAAGAAAACTGGATTGTTTTATGTGCATTCATTTTTTATAGGCTACGATTAGATCAGCAAGCACAAGACTCTTTTATACTTGTATGTACGTGAATGGGATTTACATACGCAGATACACATCAAAAATCTTCCAGTTCTTTGTTAAACGAGGGTAAGACAGTATTTTTGTTCTCTGCATGACATTTTAATGTTAGATGTCCACAAGCTTTAAGTCACTTGATGAACCTGTGTTGTCATCATTTTTGAATCGCCATTTGAATCGCCTATTGAATCTTGTGGTAGCCTACCCTTTTGATAATATTTTTGATCAATTAGCCCATGAAGGTTTCTTTTATTTGAGTGAGATGGTCTTAAATAATCTCACACCTGATGTATAGCCCACTCACGGTCACGTAACAAGGGGAAGAAGATCTGCCTTTGAATTCCTTGATCCTGCCTATGTTGTCATCATTATTGAATGTATTGAATCGTCTACTGAATCTTGTGGTCGCTACCCTTTTGATCGTTTTGATCAATTACCCAAGGAAAGTGTCTTTCATTTGAGTGAGATGGCCCTAAATAATGTCACACCTGATGTATAGCCCACTCGCGATCACGTAACAAGGGGAAGAAGATCTGCCTTTGAATCCTTTGGTCCTGCCTATGTTGTCATCATTATTGAATGTATTGAATCGTCTACTGAATCTTGTGGTCGCTACCCTTTTGATCGTTTTGATCAATTAACCAAGGAAAGTGTCTTTCAGTTGAGTGAGATGGCCCTAAATAATGTCACACCTGATGTATAGCCCACTCACGGTCACGTAACAAGGGGAAGAAGATCTGCCTTTGAATTCCTTGATCCTGCCTATGTTGTCATCATTATTGAATGTATTGAATCGTCTACTGAATCTTGTGGTCGCTACCCTTTTGATCGTTTTGATCAATTACCCAAGGAAAGTGTCTTTCATTTGAGTGAGATGGCCCTAAATAATGTCACACCTGATGTATAGCCCACTCACTGTCACGTAACAAGGGGAAGAAGATCTGCCTTTGAATCCTTTGGTCCTGCCTATGTTGTCATCATTATTGAATGTATTGAATCGTCTACTGAATCTTGTGGTCGCTACCCTTTTGATCGTTTTGATCAATTAACCAAGGAAAGTGTCTTTCATTTGAATGAGATGGTCCTAAATAATGTCACACCTGATGTATAGCCCACTCACGGTCACGTAACAAGGGGAAGAAGATCTGCCTTTGAATCCTTTGGTCCTGCCTATGTTGTCATCATTATTGAATGTATTGAATCGTCTACTGAATCTTGTGGTCGCTACCCTTTTGATCGTTTTGATCAATTACCCAAGGAAAGTGTCTTTCATTTGAGTGAGATGGCCCTAAATAATGTCACACCTGATGTATAGCCCACTCACGGTCACGTAACAAGGGGAAGAAGATCTGCCTTTGAATTCCTTGATCCTGCCTATGTTGTCATCATTATTTAATGAATTGAATCGTCTATTGAATCTTGTGGTCGCTACCCTTTTGATCGTTTTGATCAATTAACCAAGGAAAGTGTCTTTCATTTGAGTGAGATGGTCCTAAATAATGTCACACCTGATGTATAGTCCACTCACGGTCACGTAACAAGGGGAAGAAGCTCTGCCTTTGAATCCCTTGATCCTGCCTATGTTGTCATCATTATTTAATGAATTGAATCGTCTATTGAATCTTGTGGTCGCTACCCTTTTGATCGTTTTGATCAATTAACCAAGGAAAGTGTCTTTCATTTGAGTGAGATGGTCCTAAATAATGTCACACCTGATGTACAGTCCACTCACGGTCACGTAACAAGGGGAAGAAGCTCTGCCTTTGAATCCCTTGATCCTGCCTATGTTGTCATCATTATTTAATGAATTGAATCGTCTATTGAATCTTGTTGTCGCTACCCTTTTGATCGTTTTGATCAATTAACCAAGGAAAGTGTCTTTCATTTGAGTGAGATGGTCCTAAATAATGTCACACCTGATGTATAGTCCACTCACGGTCACGTAACAAGGGGAAGAAGCTCTGCCTTTGAATCCCTTGATCCTGCCTATGTTGTCATCATTATTTAATGAATTGAATCGTCTATTGAATCTTGTGGTCGCTACCCTTTTGATCGTTTTGATCAATTAACCAAGGAAAGTGTCTTTCATTTGAGTGAGATGGTCCTAAATAATGTCACACCTGATGTATAGTCCACTCACGGTCACGTAACAAGGGGAAGAAGCTCTGCCTTTGAATCCCTTGATCCTGCCTATGTTGTCATCATTATTTAATGAATTGAATCGTCTATTGAATCTTGTGGTCGCTACCCTTTTGATCGTTTTGATCAATTAACCAAGGAAAGTGTCTTTCATTTGAGTGAGATGGTCCTAAATAATGTCACACCTGATGTATAGTCCACTCACGGTCACGTAACAAGGGGAAGAAGCTCTGCCTTTGAAACCCTTGATCCTGCCTATGTTGTCATCATTATTTAATGAATTGAATCGTCTATTGAATCTTGTGGTCGCTACCCTTTTGATCGTTTTGATCAATTAACCAAGGAAAGTGTCTTTCATTTGAGTGAGATGGTCCTAAATAATGTCACACCTGATGTATAGTCCACTCACGGTCACGTAACAAGGGGAAGAAGCTCTGCCTTTGAATCCCTTGATCCTGCCTATGTTGTCATCATTATTTAATGAATTGAATCGTCTATTGAATCTTGTGGTCGCTACCCTTTTGATCGTTTTGATCAATTAACCAAGGAAAGTGTCTTTCATTTGAGTGAGATGGTCCTAAATAATGTCACACCTGATGTACAGTCCACTCACGGTCACGTAACAAGGGGAAGAAGCTCTGCCTTTGAATCCCCTGATCCTGCCTATGTTGTCATCATTATTTAATGAATTGAATCGTCTATTGAATCTTGTTGTCGCTACCCTTTTGATCGTTTTGATCAATTAACCAAGGAAAGTGTCTTTCATTTGAGTGAGATGGTCCTAAATAATGTCACACCTGATGTATAGTCCACTCACGGTCACGTAACAAGGGGAAGAAGCTCTGCCTTTGAATCCCTTGATCCTGCCTATGTTGTCATCATTATTTAATGAATTGAATCGTCTATTGAATCTTGTGGTCGCTACCCTTTTGATCGTTTTGATCAATTAACCAAGGAAAGTGTCTTTCATTTGAGTGAGATGGTCCTAAATAATGTCACACCTGATGTATAGTCCACTCACGGTCACGTAACAAGGGGAAGAAGCTCTGCCTTTGAATCCCTTGATCCTGCCTATGTTGTCATCATTATTTAATGAATTGAATCGTCTATTGAATCTTGTGGTCGCTACCCTTTTGATCGTTTTGATCAATTAACCAAGGAAAGTGTCTTTCATTTGAGTGAGATGGTCCTAAATAATGTCACACCTGATGTATAGTCCACTCACGGTCACGTAACAAGGGGAAGAAGCTCTGCCTTTGAATCCCTTGATCCTGCCTATGTTGTCATCATTATTTAATGAATTGAATCGTCTATTGAATCTTGTGGTCGCTACCCTTTTGATCGTTTTGATCAATTAACCAAGGAAAGTGTCTTTCATTTGAGTGAGATGGTCCTAAATAATGTCACACCTGATGTACAGTCCACTCACGGTCACGTAACAAGGGGAAGAAGCTCTGCCTTTGAATCCCTTGATCCTGCCTATGTTGTCATCATTATTTAATGAATTGAATCGTCTATTGAATCTTGTTGTCGCTACCCTTTTGATCGTTTTGATCAATTAACCAAGGAAAGTGTCTTTCATTTGAGTGAGATGGTCCTAAATAATGTCACACCTGATGTACAGTCCACTCACGGTCACGTAACAAGGGGAAGAAGCTCTGCCTTTGAATCCCTTGGTCCTGCCTATGTTGTCATCATTATTGAATGTATTGAATCGTCTGCTGAATCTTGTGGTCGCTACCCTTTTGATCGTTTTGATCAATTACCCAAGGAAAGTGTCTTTCATTTGAGTGAGATGGTCCTAAATAATGTCACACCTGATGTATAGTCCATTCACGGCCATGCAACAAGGGGAATAAGATCTGCCTTGAATCACGTAGGCATTTCTAGATGTTTCTAGTCGACGCTAGGTCTTTCTAGATGTACGTATGTACAGATTCGATTATAAAACTACTAAATAAATAAATAAATAAATAACATCTGCCACATTCAGAATTATTAATAGTAAATATTTTCGAAAGACGTTTTAATCCGAGTATGTAAACCGGGTATTAATTAGCGACCACTTTGTGATTGCATTCCAGGATTCGCTTGCAAAATATTGCAAAACGATAATTAATATTACAACAGGGAGCCTATCTGCGAAGGCGATCTGATTATTTATCTAAATCTGCGCTTTAAAATAATAATATTAATAATCGTCGTTAGTCAGAACGAACAGAGAAAGAAAAAAAAAACCGCCGCAGCTCGAAGGGGAGAGGAGCGAATAATTCGTCACGCAGTCTGACTTGCTTCGGTTTGGTTATCAGATAATACTCAAATCGAAAAAAGATATTCGTTCGGCACGTGGACGAAATGTGCGAAGCTCGAAGTGACGAAATGCATTTTTGAAATCACGCTAAACGATGTGATAAAATCGATTAGATGAATAATGCTGGAAATGTGTTTGCTAGAAGGTGGATGGATGGATGTGTGCATGGTCATTGACGTCAATCAATTATTTCTCTAAATAATAAAAAAAGAAAACAATTTATACTATAAAGAATTACCCACACAGGGTGAGTCGAGGAATGTGTCCTTTGTAGCCTTGGGTCGTAACCATCATCGGTGGTGTACATATATACAACTATTACAATCACCCTGTATAATACATGACAATCATGTATCCAGTTTTATTAATAATTAAAAAAAAAATAATGTAAAACATGTTTTTTGTATACATTGCTTGTTATTGTTGCAAAATTATAACCCGCAACGCAATAATTCATAGAACACACACTTCAACAATAGCGTGCGCGATTTTTTTAATTTATTTGTTTATTTTTTTTTTAATTTATCATCGTGTGCAAATTAATTGATGGTAAAACAATAAGTACGTGTGTGTGTGTGTGTGTGTGTGCGTGGAGATTATAATGTATAAATTTTACGGAATGTTCCCGTGATACGCTCATTGAAATGCAAATAATGGTATATCAAATCTGTCAGAGACATTCCGATATTGCGTTAATTACTGTTTACTAACAGAGAGAGAGAGAGAGCGGCGGCGGTGGTACATACAAAATTAATAATCGGCGGTAGTTGGAATTGTACAAATATTTGGCTTTAAAAATGCAGCTGGATCAAAAATTTCGGGTAAATAATGTTTCAAATTAATCCGATAGAAATATTATTTGCCGGGAGCCGCAAAACTCAATTGCACTTTAAGGGCGGTTTACACATGTATTACGAACGGAACGGGAATGAAAATCAACCGAAAACATACCGAAACGTAGATTTGTTAATGATGCACCTGTTGTTTTCCTGCTGAATTTTCTAAAAGTCTTGTTGTTTGGCACGTGGCTGATGAGCTTGCCGAATCGAAACACTGAATTCCTAGTTTGTTTTTTTCGCTATTCTTAAGTGAAGTGTATCTCATCGTTTACAAACAAATAAACTTTGCTATCATGCGACGCCCACTTCGTACAGGCCTGATTCGTTAGGTGGGAGAATACCCCGAGTTAAAAATCGATTACTCTGAACTCATATATGCATAATTTTACTATATTTTTATTATATATTTCCGTTTTTATTAGTAGCAAGCGCGGAGCGCATAGGTCTTCAAGGCTCAACAGCGAAACGCCTAGGTACGTTATGTAAGAATCCAGATTCTTGACGATTATTATTTTCTATAATTCAGTACACTTATTTAATATCGTTGGTACATCGGCGATAAAAAAAAATATGCAAGGACCGATGAGTCCTGCAAACGAACCTTGATCGAACCTTGACACTAGAAAAAATAGAATTAATCATCAAGGTCCTTTCTCAATACCAACGCCTAACGCAAGCAAAGCTGGCGTAGACTAAGGTAGGTCATCCAATCCCAATGAATAGGTAGCTTTCTGATCATCAGAGTGGAGTTCGTCAAGACAGTTGCTCGAGGCACGAACTCCTGTCATCTAGAAAAGCGCTGCTTCGATTCCGAATGTAATTTAGTGACACTGCGTCGTTAGTTCTTTTCTCCTAATTCTAAATTCTATTTTTTTTTAATCAGATAATTTTCCCAATTTATTTTAATATTAAAAAGGGCACCTAAGAAGCGTTCACGCTCGGCGAGGGTGAGTTTAAACAGAATATAAATAAATAATAAATAAAATTAAGCGTCTAACGAAAGTTTTAGGGGTAAAATGATTTTCGTTAAACTCTCTTTCGTATTCTAGTTTTAATTTTATGTCAATTGTTAAAATTTATTTGGTTAATTGAATATTATTTTATAATTTAAAGCTTTGGATTTTTATTTAAACGATAATAAGGCTTGGTAAGGATTAAGTAAACATAGAAAGGGATAAGAAGTGGACAGTTTTCGACAATTCCAAAAAATATAAGTGTACTCCATTCGAGCTATTCGGGGAAAACGATTTGGAAATCGATTTTCGGCTATGGATTTTTATTTAAACGATAATAAGGCTTGGTAAGGATTAAGTAAACATAGAAAGGGATAAGAAGTGGACAGTTTTCGACAATTCCAAAAAATATAAGTGTACTCCATTCAAGCCATTCGGAGAAAACGATTTGGAAAACGATTTTCGGCTTTGGATTTTTATTTAAACGATAATAAGGTTTGGTAAGGATTAAGTAATCATAGAAAGGGATAAAAGTGGACAGTTTTCGACAATTCTAAAAAATATAAGTGTACTCCATTCGAGCTATTCGGGGAAAACGATTTGGAAATCGATTTTCGGCTTTGGATTTTTATTTAAACGATAATAAGGCTTGGTAAGGATTAAGTAAACATAGAAAGGGATAAGAAGTGGACAGTTTTCGAAAATTCCAAAAAATATAAGCGTACTCCATTCGAGCTATTCGGGGAAAACGATTTGGAAATCGATTTTCGGCTTTGGATTTTTATTTAAACGATAATAAGGCTTGGTAAGGATTAAGTAAACATAGAAAGGGATAAGAAGTGGACAGTTTTCGACAATTCCAAAAAATATAAGCGTACTCCATTCGAGCTATTCGGGGAAAACGATTTAGAAATCGATTTTCAGCTTTCCATACTAAAACCATGGCGTTATTAATCGAGAGAGATCGAAACTCATTATTGTATGAATTGCGAAAAGAACTGGGGGCAAAAGGGGATGAAAAATGAGTTTCCAATCCACCGTCCGGACGTGTTATACACTCGATGACACTCTGATATTCCCAAGCGTAGTCTCAGGCCTGTTTAAAGATGGTGTTGGCCACATCTTTCCTAAATAATGCGATGACTGAGTGACTGAGTTGCTGCCTTCGACTTGTTGAAAATGGAATAATTAAAGAACGAACCTGTGTACGACAAGATTTAAAGGCGAAGAATAAAAAGCAATTAATCTTCATTTATAAACATCTAAAGGTTAAATATGTATAATACATAAACTGCTGTAGACTTTCATGTAATAACTGCGTGGAATCAAAATCATTGCTGCGTCCTACAAAATTTTAATTATTGCATCAGCTGTAATAAATTATTTCAGACTGTGCACTGCTTACACACATACAAAATAATAAATGAGTAAATGTGAAAAGTAAACATTTGCATGCGAGAAAGTCTTGCTGCCAGACTCTCAAACACAACGGTCATAATTTCACATCCTTTTCGCCTCAAGATTTGTGCAAAACTCAACAGGATTGCACAAGTTAGTCGCGCCGATGATAATATGTTATACTCCTGTTGTTATTATTGCCTGAAATAAAATTCGCCTTATCATCGTTTGTGCGTCAAAGTGTCTGGGCAGATTTGAATTTATCTAAAATAGGAAACTGTTGATTCAAGGCGGCGGTTAATTACTTGTGCTTTATCTTTTTTTTTTTTTTTAATCTTGCAATAACACCTATCGCTTTTGTTACGAAAATAAAACGTAAATACGTTCGAGCGAACAACAGGACTTGTCGCACGCAATTAATCGCAGGTTTAATAAGACTTTTGCGAAATTCATTTATGTACGTACGTATTGTGATTAATGCGTTTACGTGTAAAACAAACTGCGAAATAAAATTGCCACAGTAAATTCCTGACAGTTCAAGGCGGCACATTTCATGGCAATGTATGTAAATAAAATGTGTATGCACATTAGAAAGAAAATTATTTGCAGAAACGTCGCGCGCGCGTTAATTTTTAGTTTAATACTACGCCTCGGTGGAATTATTTGGAACCAAATCAAATTATTTGCGTAATTTCGCGAGGAGCAATTTTATTATTCGCCTATCCGCGTGTTTGAGCGCGGCAAACACAAACTTATAAAAGATATCAGGAACCCACCTCCTAAATATTTACTTTCGTGGCACGTGTGCGCTCGTAAGGCAAGAAAAAAAAAATCACAACATAATATAATCGATAGATAAAATAATAGGTTTTAATTATCTTGGTGTGTGTGGAACGAGTAAACACGTTCGACTTCCTGCTGACATTCTGCGCCTTATAAAAATTGTAACAAGATAAATGATTTGCGTAATCATTTTTGCTGCGGGCACGTGTGAGACGACAAACAAGAAAAACTATTTAATGCCACTGAGTGATTAAGGCTCGCTTTATACCATCACGTCAGATTTAAATACAACAAACAACATCTATTTTTTTTTTTTTAATTCTTGAGACTTCAAACCGCAGACAAACTCGAACTTAATCGATAACATCGACGACTCACGGTGTTTGGGGGTTGATGAAGATGATGATGATAAATCAACCAAATGATGAACAAAGAAACAAAGACGATCTGGAATCTCAGCCAGGGGCTTCATTGTGTTGCTGCTATTTTAGCCCAATGATGAGTAATTAAATTACACCGAGCGCACTATAGTAAACACAAACACCTAAAAACGCTTGTAAATAAGACGTATGATAGGCAAACTTAGGAGGACATTTGTATGGATTCACGCGGTCACTTCGTCTTCCATAGTAGTAGTAGTACTTCCATATTTTCATCCGATATCTAATGATAGGTACGATGTTGAATGACAAGATGCTCGTCGGCCACACATTCTATTAAAAATAAAACGAAATAAATAATTTAACAGGCGTCACAACATGCAGCAATTTTCTGTTTTGTTTTGTTTTGTTTTTCTTTCTTTTTTTTTTTTTTTTGAATATCAGGTTTGCAGAAGATGGTGTACCTACATTAAATAAACTTACATCTATAAAATTAATAATATTGAGTTTGTGGGTGAGTTAAGCGCGCGCTCCCATCATTAAAACCGTTTAAACGTCGATAATTTTGAATCTCGTGAGAAGAAAACTCGAGAGACGAAAGTGGTGGTAATCGTCAAAGGGAGGGCTGAGGAGGATGATGCTTAACCAGGAAATAATTAACGCTCGGACAAGAGCTGTTCATGCAAAAAGTATTGTTCCACACTGGGAGCGACTTGCTTATTCGGATGGAACACACTAATATTACGGTTTGCACCGAAAAGAAAAAAGAAGTTACATGAAAAGCTCAAGATGCGCCGGCAACCAGCAATAATTTTTATTATTTATTTTGTGCTCGCTCGCAGTCACAATCGCATCATAAAACAATCAATTGTATATTAAAATCTTACAAACTTCAATCAGGAGAACATTTTGGTAATGGATGCTTTGTAATGACTGTACGTTTCCATTTAAATTTTTTTGGAAGACTTTAGCAAATAGCGTACCTCAAACTACTTTATAACCGGAGTCATCATCGAATATAAATTTTAAATCATCTTATAGTTCCTTATCAAATGAGTCGAAGTTCGTTAATTGCTAATAAAGACTACAAATGGTATGATATATAAGTACAAGTGACAAATGTTAACAATCAAAAAATGATTTATACAATGCACGAATCTAAATAATTATAAAATCGATGATTGCGCTTGGCCAAAGCGAGTATTAAATTTTGGTCATCACTGTCACAATTGATTGCTTACGACTACATGTACATGCTGACTACGCGAGAATTCCCACCCCCCTTCAACTTTTTTTTATCAGAAAGAAACGTTTGATACAAAACTTATGCAGACTGATTCAAAGTTTTTACTCATGTTTACCGAATAACAAATGCACATCGAATAACCGAGATATACACTGACGTTTTGTTTTCTGAAATGGAACACCCGGTATATCTGTACTAATTTGTATCCCAAATAAGAATTTCTCTAAATAATTTTTAAATAAAACGAAAAGTTTTCGAGATATTTGTATTTAATAGTATAAGTTCTGATACGTGCGTATAAAGCAGGGGTTTCCAACCTTTCTTTTGTTTTAAACCACCCACCCCTTCCAAGAAAATAAAAATTTCCGTCAACCCCATTCATATTTAAATAATATTAAAAAAAAAACAGATATACTAATAATATTTTATGCAGATATAAAATTTTGTTAAATCGTGACAATTTATTATTCTATTTGTCTTTATTTTCTTTTATTTTTTAATAATACACCGATCGTCTTTTAGCTTTTCTTGATTCGATTTCAGTTTGATTCTCTTTTAATCAAACTTAATTGAAAATTCGCCAATGTCTTGATTCAACTTGATTTTAGGTTAATTTTATAGAATTTTCTCATCTTCGTCAACGATCATCTTCTTTTTAATTCCTCATTCGACTTTATTTCATTTAATTTTCAATACGATCAATTGATCGAGTTTTTAATATATTTTATTCGTTTTGTTTTTATTTTTTAACTACCATTTACCATTATTTTTTCGCTGATTTGTTTATTGAGTGTGAATTTATTTTACACTTTAATCTCGTCGATTGTTTGCCATTTTATTTTCTCTTCTATTCGATCTGAGTTTATCTTGTTTTTAAATTATTCAGCGATCGCCCTGTTTCGTTAAAATTTACAGGTGATTCTTTGGATCGTGACGAAATTTGTCAATTTTTAAATCAACTTGACTTATTGCTGGTTTTATACTCCTACAATTTTCATTTTGATCCTAATTTTATCATCACCCTTTATTTTTATGCAAACCTCATTTGACTATTTTATTTAACTTTTAATATAATCAATTGATGGATCTTCATTTTTTCTTTTAATCGATTTCATTCGTTCTGTTTTTTTACTTTTAAACCAACAACTAATCATCTGGTTTTTTGTTTTCTCTTCGGTCCGATTTTATCTGACATGACTTTTGATTTTCCCAATCATCAATTGAACGCCTTTCGTTTCTTTTGTTTTACACGATTTAAGATTATTTTATTTCACATTTTAATTCCGCCGATTGATCGCAATTTTTTGGCGAATTTATTTTATTTTTTAATCATTAAACTGGCCTAAATTTTTGGTCCTGATGAAAGCCAGTTCATATCGATTTGACTTGAGATGAGTTTCACAAAATTTTTATTTGTCGTCCTGTCTTTGTGTTTGACGATCGTCTTTTGTTTTTATTTCATTCCATTTCATTGGTGTTTTACGATTTTGATGATCAATTGAACGTGTTTTTTTTTCTCTCTTTTATTCGAGCTAATCCAAATTCATTTAATTTTGTCTGTAAATCTTTTAGTTTTTTTTTTTTTTTTTTTTGATAAACCATCCAGCAAGACCTTCATTACACAAGACTTAACAAGAACTCCGACCACCTGAAAGACCCCTTGCGACCCCTAATAAAGGTCCTCGACGCCTTTCTCCATCGACCGCCAAGGGATCGATACCGATTCCGTTGGAAGCCCATGGTATAAAATATGAATAATCTTTAATTAAACAATATCAAAAAAAAATAAATAAATAAAATTTGTTTGTTTAAGAAAAAAAAGGCGATTATTATTTCAGATTTCAACTAAGTATAAAAAATGTTTCGGATAAGAATTAAAATATGTACATCGCCGGTTTCCGCCCATATTGAGACACCCGGTATATTCGGTAAGAATTACCAACCTGTTCCATAAAAGTTACCTAAACCCACCACCTGTGCGCCGCAATTTCCCCCTTCTGTTGCAAAATATAAATTTCACAATGCACAAGTAATTGCGTCGCAATGATTTCACAATAAGTTTTCTTTTTTTTTTATTAATAATAATTCAACGACGTTATTATTGCCGAAGGCGCAGCTACGTAAATATTGCAAAATAATCAGGAAGGTGAACGCGCCTTATCAATTATTATTGGCACTTATCTTTTTTTTTTTTTGCTTTTCGTGCGAAATTTAAGAACAATTGAGTGCCGCGTGATTTCCTTATCGAACGAGGGCGACGAGCAAAAATATCTTTTGTTTATAAGCAAATAAACAGAAAATGAAATCGGCTCGGTCGCCTCGCCTCATAAAAATGATGCATCGCGAAGTTTTAAAGCGGCTACTTCTGCCCGATAAAATTTATTTTATTGAAGAAGTAAGGCAGTACGATTAATCTTTTAATCTTTTAATACGTCCCACCGCCCCCCCCCCCCCCCCCCGCCCTCCACGTCCCTGTTTAGTTCTGCGCTGCAGCGTTTCGTTTATTGTACGTCATCTTCTTGATGAATTGCTTGTAAAGAGTGCGATGCACCCCGAACACAGTCATTGTCGAGATTTTTACTGTTGTCGTCGTCGTCGTCGTCGTCGTCTACTTCCCCCGTGACTGAAAAATGAGTCCAGTACTGGAAATTAAAATAAAATATTTGCTCCGTTGCCGTTGTGACGCACCGAGGCTTTATTCGCGGACATAAAATCATAATAGTTCTTTGGCTATAAATAAATTTTAATTGACTTTTATGCGTTCAACTGTGTGCACCACAATTGAAATATATTTTGATGGCGATGCTCAGAAATGGCTAAATAATTCAAATACTCATCCCCCCCCTCCTCCCCTCCCCAGAATATCCAAAGGGCGCTGAAAATTGTTTGACCGAGGCAGCGAAAACTCTAGATCCGGCCCTGAAATCAGACGAACACAAAACAGAAAAACAGAAAGAATTTAGACGACTCAAATCTCAAACAAAAAAATAATAAGTACAAGAACGAAGAAGGAAATAAGAAGAATTAATTTAGTTAAAACATAAACAAAAAAGAAAGCTAAAACAAAACGAAAACATCGAAATATAAAAAATATGGGCGATTTTCTGGTGAAACGTTTAAAAGAATCAAAAGACTTTGTTTAATTTTCTTTTTTTTTAACCAACGATCTTTTGGAATAGTGTCGACGGTTTTATATTTTTTAATTAAATCATTCTCTGCATTTGGTTGGTTGCATCTAGTTTATTTCATTTCCTGAAATTCCGCTTTAATTTTTTTATATTTTTTTTTTCTCCATCTTATTATTTTCGTTTCATTGCTCTTCACTGAAGTTTCTTTAATCAAATAATTTTTCTGAATTCCGAATTTCATGGGTACTTTGTAAAGTGTCTTTTTTTCTGTTGTTGTTGTTGTCATTTTCTCTTTATTCTCACTTCTCTTGTTTTGGTCACCTTATTTTTGTATGTCTTTTTTTATCAAATTATATTATTTTTAAAAGTTACTCGTTTTGTTTCGCGTCAGCCTATCTTTTTAGGTTTAAAATATTTCACTCTAAAGTCAATTTATTTTGTTCATCGAATCTTTTTGTTTTTGTTTTTATTTGGGTCTTCGTTTTCTTACTTGATTTGATCTGCTTTTCTTACTTTCTAACAGCTCTTCGTTTTTTTTTAAGACTCCGCTGAAAAATCAATCGTCCATCATATTTTTGTTTTACTTATCGATTCCCTGCATTTAATTGTATGTATTTTATTTAATTTATTTTTATTTATTTTTCTGAAATTACTATTTTTTGTTGCTTTTGATGTTTTTCTTTGCTTTTCCATTGGCTGTCGCTTTTCTCTTATCTTTTTCTGTTCCACTTATCATTTCCAATGTGTTTTTTTTTTATTTTGCTTTCGTTTCTTTCGGCAAATTAATTTTTCTTATTATAATGTTGTTGTCTCCTCTTTGTTTCGACGTCCCTTGTTTTGGCCACCTTATTTTTTACATTCCATAATTTATTTTTCGTTTCGTTTATTTTTGTTTTTGTTCTTCAAATAGTTCACCAAAAAATCGTTTTGTTTTGGTTTTCTCACTTTATTTGATCTTCTTCCTTATATTTGGAAGAAACTTAAAAAGAATATATTGCAGTTGGTCGATTTTGATTGCAATTATTAAATTTCAAAAAAAAAAGCAAAAATTAGTAAATACAGAACTATAAATAAAGAAGATAAGAAGAATTAATTCATTAAAAAAAATAAAATAAATAAAGTTTGGTTTGGCATTTGAGTCGAAGCAATCGAAGCTAAGCTAGTACGCCCAGAAACACTTTTTCTAAATTAAGGTATCTCTTGTCCTTGTTATAATCACTGGAGAAAAAAGCTCAAATAAAAATAAAGAAGGAAATCTATTATAATAAAAAGAAAGCTAAACACTCAACGTTGAAATATGAAAAAATTTCGCGATTTTCTGGAGGAATGTTGAAAAATATTAAAAGTCTAATTCTGAAACTCGTTTTGTATCGTTATTTTCAGTTTCCTTTTTTTTATCTAATTACTTTTCAGTAACCTCGTGATTTTTAAATATTCTAATTCAATTTTATATCCTTCAATTAATTTATCCCCGCATTTAGTTGTAGTCATTTCTCCTTTATTATTTTTTCTTCTTTAAAGTATATACCACTCCTGACGAAGCTATCAGACGATAGTGAAACGTTGAGTCAATTTGATTACTGTCCGCTTATTTAGGTACAATTTTCATCCGACAAGACTTACATGTATACACTACAGTCAATCAATTTTAATGTTCTAATCTAATTCCTGTTTTTCTTTCCTTTTCTTTTTGTTAATGAAACCTGTAACTAATATTGTGCACTAAATTACTCGCACGTCCAAAGGATATGAACACGGGGGCATTTGACGTTTCGGTATTGTCTGTGAATTCCCGGGCACAGCTTTGATCACGGTCATTATTATCCCTGTTAGACGGACATCAAATGCAAATGCGGCGCAGGGGCCCAGTATTTGATCATACAAACAAACAGACATGTGCATAATATCCACTGCAGTGATACCATTAAACATATATAATACATCTAATAGCTATGGCAATCGATATTCCAATTTGAGGCATCATCTTTCATGCTGTTAATTCGAATTTAATTAAAAATACTCTCCAGATTAAATTCACATGTGGCTGATCTAAACGTACACATTTATTATATGGCTATAATACAAATTGAACGTCTTCAAAAAAAAATCGAGAAGACAAAGAAGGAATGAAGGAAGCAAAACTTAAATCCTTGTTTATAATAACTTTTCTTTTATCAGATCGATAATTGCAGGATTTCTCCCAACGATATTTATTAGACGATTTCACTGCTGCTTGATGCTCGAGATGAGAATACAGGGTGCAAATCGAATTGTAGTTTCTTTCAACGGGCCCTGAGACAATTAGCATAGAGTTCCCATTTATAACTTGCAATCATTAATACGGACGACGACATCGGATTGGTTTCTTCTCCTCAAATCAATTTCCTTAAAGCTTATTAATGTTCTACACGTGATTGATGACGGGCTCGATTTAAGAACGAATGTAAAACGCAGTATTTAACCAATTTTTGGACGTGATTTGTCGTCCGTCCTTAATCGTATTCAAAACGATCCGGTCTCTACTTTTTATATCTAAAGAAACATTAAACTTATTTCATGAGATCATTAATGGATGGATGTGTCAATTGGGTAGGTTTGATGAATAAAATTCTTAGTTGCACACATAAAAAACAAATAAACAATTATTATGACAACACATTTGATATAGCGTCGCTTTCGTAAGTAGACAGTTACGTAAAAAAGTTTTCCTTTCTTCGAAGGAAGAAGAAAAGTTCTGTTTAATTAATAGTCTCCCATGCGGAGCGATAAAACTCCGATTTAATCAATTAATCGCTTATTGTCGATAAAATTTAAATATCACGACCTCATCGACCAAGGCGAAACAAACAGGAAGAAGACCTCATCGTAAGCACAATTATTTTAACAATCTGCTTTATACTGAAAAACGAAAACCAAACGAAGAACTGATTGGTATCGCCTAAGAGCTATAAAAATAGGTTTGGGAGTTGGAACAGGGCCTAAGACGTATTCAAACGGTACTTGACTTAGAACTGAAGCTCGCGCGAGCTTTTCAAGAAAATAAAATGGGCGTAACATCTTCGGATTGGCTAGCCTTGGTAGAAACCTAACTTTCTCCGAAAGCTCTTGGTTACGGTTCCAGTTCAGAGGATCGTAACCGTTACGGTTCACTAGATCGTAGACCTGTAGCGTTTCCCATTGGCTTGGCACTGGTTACACTCAGAGTGTTTGTGTCTTGTTTTAAGCTCATGTAACAACAAGAGGGTTTTGCAAAGAAAAAAGTCCTTGGTGGCTGGGATGGTTCCGGGCGGCTCCCCTTCTTCGAGTTAGCACTCTAATGCTCACCGAGTCGATATCTACCAGGGTGACCAAGTTCATCACCGTCGACTGAGGGCAGAGGTCCAAGAAAGGAAGCGGCGTAACATGGAGGTTTTGACCAAACCAAATGGGGGTATGATGGTGAAAAGGATGAGGCCGCCGGGTCTATACGGTCGCAACACTTGCTGAAAAGCGTGAAGGTGAAGAGTGGACCGAGGTTTGAGCCGTACCAACGATGTGTTGTGGAGGGTGCCTTTGAAACCGAAGAGAAATGCAAGGAGGAAGCCGATGAAGGGAGAACACGAAGGCAAGATTAATTTAGTGACAAAATTAATTAGTATATGTAAATACCAGTTGATTTATTTGATGCAGATCAGTGTATGCTTTTTCTTTAGCACTTGCGCTGTTATCCCTTTATCTTCTGGTAATCAAGGTGAAGAAGGTAGTTGTTTATAAAATTAAACTGACAGTATAATTGGCATACTTAATATGGTACACAAGAATACTGCAAAGGGTCATAATACTGCATACTGTCGCTTAAGAATTTTGTACCAGATACCAAAACATGTTTGGAGGCAGCAACTTACAAGCACATTCAGTTTCCCTGCAGAAAAGTACATTTCATTGTTTGCGTTGCGCGTTCGTTATAAATTTAGTGCAATAAACGAAAGGTGCCGGTGGAATCGGCTCTCGTTGCAAGTGATACACACAGCGATTCAGGAAATACTTTGAAGTATTTTATTCAAATTTAATTGGCTGTGATTTCTTCAACATGCGTTCTGTCGCCGCACCGTCGCTCCGCGATAATTTCAGTCCAGAACCACCGTAAATATTACCGTTAGCGTTGGCTTTTAACTATAAATCCTTGGAATCAGTTAATTTATAATTAACTTCACAAAACGCTACGCAATTATCACATTTCAAGTTGTCTTCTCCTCTTTTCTTTTTTGCTGCTCCTCGTTTTATGGAAAGGTGCTTGTTCTTTCATATTTTTTTCTTGGAAGCTCTTAATGTTTGGTTTTTTCTTTTGTTCATCCTTCGGAGTGGATGACGTTTGCAACACTTTCTTGTTGTTGCATCGCACACTAATTAAAAACGTATTTAAGGTAATGGTTGCCGGGGCTTCTTCGAAAGCCAAGCTCACTTCCAAGAAGAATTAGAAATTTTCGCCAGTTGTCTAGCTTTCAATCAATAATCATTTAATCGATTTTTTTTTATCCAAAAGCACATGTAATAAGCAACCCTCCCACACATATTAAATTATACTTTAAATCCTATCCTGCACCATCTTGCTTTCGCATTCACTTCCTCCTCGCATTTCTCTTCAGTTTCAAGGCATCCTCCACAACACGCCGTTGGTACGGCTCATACCACGGTCCATTCTTCACCTTCGTGCTTTTCAGTACGTGTTGCGACCGTACAGACCCGACGGCCTCATCCTTTCCACCATCACATCCCCATTTGGTTTGGTCAAAACCTCCACGTTACGCCTCTTCCTTTCTTGGACCTCTGCCCTCAGTCGACGGCGAAGAATTTGGTCACCCTCGCGGATATTCAACCATTTTCCGCTCACCATCGCGGCGCTTCCTGTTGCAAGCAATTGCAAAACGACAAAACGGATGAAAACAAAACTTAGAAAAAAAAAAACTACCCTAAAACAGGACGGCCAAATACACTGGGAGGTCGGCGAGGTCGAAACTCCTCTCGTGTGGACCACATTCGGGAATAGGTCGAAGATCATCTTGTCGGTAGCGCTTCTCTTGTTGTCACTGGAACACTGACTGATTTGATTTTAAAACGAAAGTTTAGTTGCTTTTATACCGCCCGAAAAAGTGAGCGGTGCCTCGCGTTACGGTTCGGTGTACGATTTTGAGAACCGTAACGGCCGTACGTTACAGCGAACCGAACCAGCCATACGGTTTTGAGAACCGTAACGGCGGTACGATACAGCGAACCGAACCGGCCGTACGGTTTTGAGAACCGTAACGGCGGTACGATACAGCGAACCGAACCGGCCATACGGTTTTGAGAACCGTAACGGCCGTACGATACAATGAACCGTAACGGCCGTACGATCTAGTGAACCGTAACGGCCGTACGGTCCAGTGTACTGTGGCGGTTGAGACGTTTCAGGAAGTGTTAACAACTATTGATTGTTTTTATTTAAAGCCAGCCCGTCAAAGATGATCCATTGTTGGGCTTGCATAGTTCGCCTCCACTGGATTTGGACGTTGGATGTGGGTAGGTGAGGTCCTTTTGGCCAGCTTCCAACCTTCTTTTAAACGCGGGCCATCTACATGACTCCGTATTTTGTTGTTTACCCGATGACATCCTTTTCTCTGCCTATTCTGTGTCGTTTCAGTGTTTTTCTTCGCACTGTTCTGAACTTTTCTGCTTGCTCATTGAGTCTAGTCCTCTACGGAAAAAGTTTCTTCCTTGCATGACTGAACGCAGAAATGATTTGGGCTGAAGAAGCAAACCATTACGTCGCCGTGTCTTCCTCGTTTCTTGTCTTGTCTGTTTCGCTTGGCGCAAGCTCCGCTCACTTTGTCTTTTGGTATTAACGACTCCGGGTTTTTATAAGATAGGTCCAATCAACGGTCAGAACAGACATCCAAGGCCCTGGTGGGATTCGAACCCGATTGTGACACAGACATCCATGGCCCTGGTGGGATTCGAACCCGATTGTGACACAGACATCCATGGCCCTGGTGGGATTCGAACCCGATTGTGACACAACTTCCAAAGTCAGCTAGGCTAAGTACTGAGCTGCGCTGCAGCTCTCCTCTCGCTCAGATTATCGAACATGAAAGTACTGCAGTTAATTCACGCTTTCTACTATCACACTTTTCATTTGTAATGTAAATCCCCTTGTACAAAAAAAATTTAACTATATCCAAGGAGGCCCGCATACTAAGAGAGATTATTTTAATTCGCTGATTCACGCTCTACGTCAATTTCAAGTTCGTCTCTGACATCTTTATCTTACACGCGATACCGAAAACAGACTTGTTTATATGTATATACGTTTTAGCTGTATGGAAATTTAAATTTTCGCAAAACAAGAATCTACGCCGCCGCAAGTGCACGGCCGTCGCCGCCGCCGACGATGATGATAAAATAATAACAATGTCAACCTGAAGTTCAAGTTGAATTCTAATTAAAGTTGTAGAAATAAAATTTGTTTTCGTAAACAGTCGTGTCTCGGTTAGGTGCTTGACCGACTATAAATAGTGCGCCGCTAATATAAATCGAAACCCAAATAAAAATGTTTGCCTCGCTGCGCTCTTAATCGACTGCACAGATTTTCTGCACGCGGTTTTAGAAGTTGTAAATGTGAAATCAGAAACGTGTGAAGCGAATGGTACTTGTACATATGTACAGTCGCGGACGGTTGAAAGGGAACGAAAACACCGTTCTCTTTTAACTGTCCGTGACTGTAGAACAAGGAAAAAAAGCATAAAACATTCGGATTTCTTGCTGACATGGATGTCATCATTCCTTTATTAACACACTTACAAATCAAATATGTTGAATCGAATGTTTTATACTTACAAATCAAATATGTTGAATCGAATGTTTTATACTTTTTTTTGCTTTAGTTTTACAGCCGTGGACAGTTAATAGGTAAAGGTGAGAACATGACACTTGGCGTTCTGGTTCCGCCACTGTACACAAGTACTGGATTTCTAAATGTTTTAATGAATGAATGAGTGATGACGATGATGACATCCATATCCAGAGTATGCAAAAGCACTTCGTGTCAAATTTTGGAAGCGTTTCTATTAATTCGTTGTTCAATCCGTAATATAATAAATTTGAGGGCGTTACAAAAATGTGAAGGCCCGGGTGTTTCTTTTTGATTGCTTGCCATATACAACAAACACCTCATTATATCTGTCCGTGAAACTATAAAAATACGTTCATCCTCGCATCCTTTTGAACTATGCACGTACTAAAAGCCTGTCAGTCGCCCTCCCTCGGATCGCGTCCTTCTTTCTAGAAATTCGACTTCGGCGGCCTCACCTTGATTCTCAAGAACTGAAAACAACTCTTTATTTTATTTGAAATCGTAGTAATGAGCAAACACCAACACAATACGAGCATAATTGAATTGAACGACACGACGAGGATTAACTAATCCTGTAAGCGACGAAAATATTTTTGAAAAAAGGTTTTGGAAGGTGTGGTATACGAGTACGTTTTAATTAGTGAAGCTATTTTGACCTCTTGTAAGTAAGTACATACCACGGCGTGCTGAGATTATTAACATATTCCTTATTAATGGTATAATACTTAAGATGGTGTTATAAGACGGCAGACCGACATCATCATCATAATCCAAAGAGTGTATAACAAATCACTGTCTACCTCATTTTCGAGTTAAGTTAATTTATGATTTTGATAACTCGTTTAATTAATAGATGGCACTGATACGCTGATTTTATTTATTCGTTTAATAAATTCGCTGAATTCGTTAGTAAACGTGAAGCCCCCCATCTTAAAAATGAGTTTAAGTTCGGCTAATTAGGTTTTCGGTTTTGATTCAAGCTTGTATTTAAGGAAAAACTTCGTGGTACGTACAGTCTGAATTGAAAATAATGTCTCTTCAATAAAATGACGTCCACACGACCACCATCGTTTGGAAATTAAATAATGGACGTTATTTTTAATGAACAGATAAAATAGCGACATCTTACTTTTAATACAGGCTGTATAACTACAGGGCTTATGTATTTCAAGAACGTTTGGTTTCTTGAGCTTGGTTTATACCATCTTGAAACTATATCCTAAAAGGCGAGCCGTCCTTTTCCAGGTGTTTGATGATAAATCTTATCATCATTAATTTATTCTGCGTGCGGATTATACATATACAGCGCGTCTGCGCTTTTTTTTTCTGCGTTCGCCCCATCCTGTAATGGGTACAATTTATTAACCGCGCTTGAAGACCATAGGAAAAGATGTATTTATCCGTAACTGACCTATCTTAACCTCGTCATACAACTATATTTTGCGTAGTTAAGTACTTTATGCCGTGTGGCTCGCATGATTTTTATTGCGTGCCGGGCAAGGAAGGCGCTCGGCGGTCGTCTCTCTCGCACAACGGCCAGTTTATTTACGGCTGCGAACGTTGCCGACGTGGCGCGCGAACCACGCGGGACAGGGTTCGCATTTATATTTAAGGTCACACGTCATTGTAAAATTTTATGAGCTCTACAAATGTGCTTTATATAAATAATTGTTGTTGATAAAGTTTTTTCGCCTTGGCTTTTTTATTTGTTGTAAGGGCGACGCGTCTTTTTTTTTTCTTTCTTTCTCCTTTCATCTTTCTTCCTCTATTATTTGCAGATTAAAAGTGCGTTGACTTGCGTTGTTTTTTTTTTTTTTAATCGATGGTATGCGGTATACATCATACATACCTGTTGTGTCTTACCGAATTCTTATCGAATCAAAAAAAAAAAAAAATAGTTGCTGCAGAATTTATTTCTTTATTAAAATCCTTGATCTGCGATGGTAATTTGAATTTAGCGCCTTGGTTGCTGATGTATGTGTTTTACGAACCTAACGTGGGCCAAACTGCAAAAAAGAAAACAGAAACAAGATTGTTTATGCAGATTCAAAGCGAGCAAAAATGACTGAATGTGATTTGTGAGGGGATACAGGATTGCTCACACTGTACATGATGATGATGATTCTCTTAGATGTACCACTGATTGAAAGTATCAGAAAGTATTTTCACATGAGGTTAATAAAACAAGATAGAAATACCCCCTCAACTAGGGGGAGTGAATGATTGATCGAAGGCAATTTAAATTTCCCGCGTCTGCATTTAGTAATTTTTTTGTTTAAAAGTATGCCCAGCCTTGAAAATATTAATCGTATGTGCGTTTTGAATTAACACACTTGAAACACGAGTTACATAATTATTGATGCTTAATTTAATTATTACATTAACCCTGCGCCCCACCAATAAAAAAAATGAAAGGCGGGAGATTCAAAATGTTTCCAATCATTACAGCAGGTCGCCATTTTCTAAATAAATTCGAGAAACAGTTCGTCTTAAATTTTCTCTGAACTCCGGTGGTGGATATCTTAAGTAATCGAGGTGGTGGGTGTGTTGGCAACGTGCAAGTAATTTTGTGACCGCCAAATTTGAATTCACAACAAACTTCCAAGATGACTCATCACGTCCCAAAAACGCGTGTATCAGTGAAGCGAAAAAAAAATGATTGGCAACATGAAAACCAATAAAAATAACAAAACCAACAAACAAAATGAATCGTTAATGGTTAATTAATAACCTACGTGTTAACGAGAATTAATCGATTCAATAATTTGAAGGGGCAATCGATTTTATCGAGTACATTTCGATCGAAATGAAGATCGAGTTTTTTAACACGTACGTTTCCGTCAACTTTGCAACGATTAAAAAATAAAAATAAATCAATTAATTACAGAATGAATTGGCCATAATCCGCCATAAACTTGAACTCACATTCCCCGGCTAATTCGGGTGAGTCATAGAAGTGCGATTAGCGGTTTCGACTTCGTCATTCACGATGAACCTCATTATTCGATGTTGTGAATAAAATTCGAAAGACCACTTTAAAGGACAAGGTAAATAAAAAAAAGAAATTACATAGTTTCATTTCTGATTATACAATTTAAATACTCCCAATACGTAATTAATTTGTTGGACTTCGGAATTATATCGTGCATACGTGTGTTCCAAAATGTAGTCAAGCCAAGTTAAGAAGGCATCATTCACTTGGTCACGTGATTATATATATGATTATAATAAATGTAATAATTACGACGCCCTATTACCACCGAGGTGGAGGGATTATTTACGCGAGCAGATCTGTTTTGCTAATTAATTTTTGCAAGTTAATAGAAAGAAATTACTCGTTTTTCTTCTACTTACGTAAATCTACTGCCGCTGATTGCGAAGGTATTTTCAATTAAATAGTTTTAATTACATTAAACAGCGCATTTTTATACTTTAACAAGTAAATAATCTCTGTGACGAGGTATAATATAAAAAAAGGGAATGCAAAAGTTCCGTTCTGTTTTCGAAGAGACGTTTCCGTGCCCCCCCTTCTTTGCTTCTTCGTTACACCTTTGTTTTGTATGTTATTCTTATTTTTTTTGTGTTTGCCTTGCGTTTCTTTCGGGTTTACGAATTTTATTTGCGCGTGCAATTCAGTTCAAACCAGAAACGAGATGTTCAGGTAAAGAAACTGTTGTTTCCAAAATTTTGGGGAGGGAGAGGAGCTTTCCTTTTTGGTCAAAAATGCTGCGTGATCTGAGAGGCCAATGAAGACCAAATCAAGATAATATAAAACCAATATAGGAAATGATTTGCAGGGTAATAATTGGGTAGGTACATCTTCGTTCGGAATAAACCCATTCTAGCACTTTGATTTGTCTTTTAGTGCCCTATCCTTCTTTCTGTTTCATTTCATTTCCATCACCGCTCAATCACCATCTGGTTTTTTGAAATTGCTGCGATCTGTGAAATGCCTTCTCATTACAAAATTATTTCTTGTTGTTTCTTATTCTTTCTTGCATTTTCTGTCAATTGCCTTGTTTCTGACTGTCATGCCATCATGTTCCTAGCACTTAGGTGTATTTCTGACTGCTAGAATCCACCGGATCTCCTCTTAATTGGTTCTTCAGTGATTTACTTCCTAACTCACTCTTTTCTTGTGAGTTTCCCCGTTTCAAACTTTCCCCAAACCCAAGGGAGATTTTTCGCTTTCCCTATCTTCATGTTATTCGTTGTAATCCCACCTTTTCGAATCGTGTAAGCGATGTTCGTCTTCACCATTCGTATCTTCTCTCAACTGCGTTCCCAATCATCCTTGTATGGTAAGTAGAATCCACCAGATCTCCTTCTAATTTGTTCTTCGTTAATTTACTCCCTCATTCGCCCTTTTTTTTGGAAGCTTTCCCGCTTTAAATTTTCGCCGAACCCAAAGGAGATGTTTCGCTTTCCCTATCTTCATTTTATTCGTTGTAATCCCACTTTCTCTAACTACCACCTAAGCGACATTCGTCTTGACCATTCTTGTCTTCTCTCAAGTACACTTCCAATCATCTTTCTTTGGTGAGTACATTCACCTTGCTATTCATGGAAGCTGACTGGTACAATTGATCGTTTCCTCTCACTATCAGCTATACCCCTCTGGGTAGTTGATGGTTGATTGGTGATGTCACATCATCAATTTCATTTGGTATTTGATTTAATGATGCCATATCTCCATTTACATGAACAAAAATACCCAAAGGGATGTGCAAATCAAACAAGAAGGAATGGGGGTGCAGCTGAGAGGAGAAGACAAGAACGACCAAAACAGCGAGGCAGCTTCCATGGTGAGAAAAGTTCTTTGCATAAGTCTTTTAATGGTTTGGCCGACCGCCAACTTTTGAATGCATGGATAGAAAAAGTGGGAAGAGCCTAGAGGGAAAGTACTTACCAAACAAGGGTGAACGGGAAGGCAATTGAGGGGCACAGCTGAAAAGAGAAGACACCAACGACCGACGGTCAGTCAGAAAAGGTGAAGAGCCCATGGGGAGGTAAATACTTACCAAATAAGGATGAATGGGAATGCAGATGAGAAATGTTCTTTGCATAATTCTTTTTAATGGTTTGGCCGATCGCCAATTGTTGAATGCATGGATAGAAAAAGTTGGAAGATCCTAGAGGGAAAGTACTTACCAAACAAGGGCAAACGAGAATGAAATTGAGGGGTACTGCTGAGAAGAGAAGACACGAACGACCAATGGTCAGTCAGAAAAAGTGAAGAGCCCGTGGGGAGGCAAATACTTACCAAATAAGGATGAATGGGAATGCAGTTGAGAAGAGTTCTTTGCATAAATCCTTTTAATGGTTTGGCCCCCCGTTTCTATAAACATTCGATATCATAATACACCTTGGTTAGTTCAACAACCTTTAATTCCTGATGACATTTTCTGTAATTCGGCGAAATTTCATCTGAACGTGATCCATCCGATTTAAACAAGATCTTCGGAACTCAACCAAAATATTTTTGATGTAGTACCAAACCATTTGGGTGTGGGACCGTGTTTTGCAACATTTTCGATATCAAAGGACCAACCCAAATCTAATTCGTCTGACGACCTATCCACCCTATCCAACCTGCTCTCTTCTTCTACTTCCCCGCAACTGGTTTTACTTTGATTCGACTGGCGACCTATCCACCCTATCCAACCTGCTCTCTTCTTCTACTTCCCCGCAACCGGTTTTACTTTTTTCGTCTACAGGGTCTTCATAGTTAATTGTATCGCGCAAGTCGCGACCAAGTTCTGATCTTCTGATATTCAGACAGCTAGTTTGGTACTTCGTATGTCACGTGGGGCACAGGATTAAATGAAGACCCTGTTTCTGTTTTCTTGGTTTGACTTGAATTTTGGGGCAGAAATCTTCGAAAATGAACTTGGTCGGTTATTATACGTCGGATTAAATTATTGATTATTGAAAGCAACGCTTTGAAAAAATTTATTTAAATGAGATACTCCTAAACTGTGCCGCCAGGAGATTCTGAAAATAGCCGCCGGCCGCCTGAATTTATTAGAATTTTTGACGTCCGAGGCGTGCATGTAAATTTGCAGTAGTATTTTCGAAGCCGTACGTGTACACACACGCACACGTATAAAAAAAAATGTGAATTTCATTAAAATAAATATTATTATCATATTTACACGCCTCGCCAAAGCAGCCAGATGTCTTACTTCAAGCTCGAGGCGGCCGCCTCCTGCTGTATATTTTCCTTGGCTGCGATTATCAACAGTCTAATTTTTGTGTAAATATTTTCTTCGCCGAATAAATATTTTTTCACACAGAACGCTGACCTACCTTAAAGTCAAGCGGCTTGTTGAGGTAGAGATTTTATTCAAATTGCATTTAGCATGTTCGGCAGGAGGAGACGGTGGAGGAGGAGGTGAGGAGGAGGTTCTATTTTTACGAGAGAAATCTAACGCGCGCGGAGAGTTAAATTAACTTGCAACAATGTGTATATAATATCACGGTGATGGAATTACTGATACATCTCAGGCCGTCTGTTATTCTTTCAAGAAGAGGAAAAAAAAAAGAAGCGAAACATTACAGCGGCGCGCGGTTTGTGTATGTTGCCGTGGGGTAAATAAAAAAAGCTAAATTTGAACTTTTTGGTTTAGCTAACGAGACGCGGAGGTTTAACTGTTTGGATTAGCTTTGCTTGAAATCTCGGTTTATTGAAGCAAACATAACTTTGCTTGCTTGTCTTATTAACAAGTCGCAAAATACTAAAAATATATTATGCCCGGTTTATTCTACGTATGTGTACACGGTGAAGAATAATTTAGGTGATACTACCACGTATTGAGAACGGGCACAGTCAACTTGCAAGAGAGAGAAAGAGGGAGAGACAAGGAGGCACGATGCTGGATTATAAAGTTCTCTCTCGCACGCACATTGATTTAATACGAACGCACAGCCGGAATGCTTTGGTCGGATCACCTGTTATATTATCACCCACCGTGCTTCATACCTAAATACATGAAAAGATACACGCAAATAGTAAATAGAAATTAATTGCCCCAAAAATATGTAAGCAAGGGAAACGCATTTAACCGACTGTGTATGTACCTGGCCTGTACCGTGGCCAACTAATACAGATTTATTATAATTGTGGCCTAGCACTTCCATGCAGATTATTCACAAATACTGTAATAGTGTGTACATTTTAGTTTCACGTTGAACATGTTTTTCTAAAAGCATGTTTGCCCGATCAAAAGTTTGTTTACGCAGTAGTTTTAGTTTAGTACCTGGAAATTTCGTGTTTAATCTCAACACGTAAATAATAAATAACAGATAAATTATTATTGGGGGCACGTGTGCCGTTATACGGCGCGCCGTACTACGCGTTATATAATTCCTCGCAAATATTTGTATCTAGTTTAAAAGAACTTAACTGCGTACGACAAAAATACTAAAATTATGCACAAAATACCGCGCGCGGGTAGATAAAAATAGGCAAAAAAACATTTAGCTCGTATAGTATACATATAATAAACAAGCGGCACGTGGAATTAAAATTTAAAAAGAAAATAACTTGTTTGTGTATTTGTTCCTCCTTGTGATTTACCTTCAAGTGCGCGTCGTCCCCGACGAGGAGTCGAAGATACGAAGGCAGAGAGAAAAACAAAAAGAAAAAAGAGGTAAACAAACGCCGTGGCTGCTGCAACATACTGTATGTATGTATGTATGTATGTACGTCTAAACGCAATTATACTTATTTTTATGGTTTTATTGATGTTTCAATGCCATGTATGATTGCAAAAGTCGAGTCAGTTCACTGACTGCATGTTAAAGAGCAAAACAACCCGAACGTGTTATACTATTTCGCGCAGCGAGTCCGACAAGGATAACGACACCGTGTAATAACTCAAAATACTCTCGCGCTACAATATTGGCCATGAGACTGTTTGTACGTTGTACATACGAGAGTCGGAAAGAGTTGTTAATATTTATTTCTTTCGGAATAATCATTACGGCCAATATAATACGTGCGCAGAAGTGAATTAAGAGGGAGAGAAAAAAGAAAAAAAAGATCGGCTTGGCTTAATTGAATACTTACGCAATTAGAATTCTTCCGAGCAAGGCTTTTATTTAACAAACATTTGTTTTTATTATACTTAGTTGCGAGCAACAACAAATTCTTAATAAGTACCTTAAGGTCGTCGCGTCGCGTCGCGTCGTTTTGAGGGCCTGATGCTTAAAGTGTAGCCCACGGTGAAAGATGTAAAGGTGTTACGACGCACTCGAGGCAGTAAAAAATTTGCACCGCCGTGTTTACATCTCGCGCAAACCCCTTTAGGCTATTCTGTCTACCTTTTTCTTTCTCGGGGGTATCTCCAATTACCTCAACGTGCTTTCTTTCTTGAGGGGTATCTTTAATTATCTCAGTGTGCTCGCTCGTCATTACACCTGTCTTATCTTGCACCGTGGTATAGTTAATGAAATGAGTGAAGTAAAAATGTGTAGATTTATTTGAAATCCGCGGTGGCGGTTAAGTTTAAACGAGCTGCAAGCCGGCTGGTGGTGGTATGTACACACGTACGTTTAAACGAAGCCAACTCTCCATCGAACTGTGGCAGAAGGAGCAGCAATTTAAATTATTCTTAGCCCCCCGAAATATAGTTGCTCACTCTCACGAATTTAACCGCCGTCTGCTGCAAGAATGTCGCTGCCGCTGCAAAAATAATAGAAGAAAACGCAAGGCAGCAGCAAGCAGTTCAATGAACAAGATGAAAGAACCTGGCCATTGTACTTGTACATTATTTTTGAAAATGTCGTTTGTCATATCCGTATTTTTAGTTCCTCCGCGAAAAATTAAAAAAAAAACCGTGCATCGTGGTCGTCGTCGTCGTCGTCGTCGCGAAGGCAAATTACTCGGTAACGTGAATCTCGACTTTTACATACCGTGCTTGGGTTTTACAGAAAACGTAATTATCGGCGAGTTAAAAAGTTAATAACCGCCGGTTCAGAATAACCAAGTGACAGGAAATAAGCTTCGATTTCGTTATTACGAGCTTTTTATCTTGCGCAAGGCAATCACCGGGTTCCGTTAACGCATTAAAGCGAGCCAAAATATTATAATAATCAGACGTCGGATGAAAGTGTGGAGCTCAATGTTGCCATTCTCATAAGCGGCACGTTAAGTAGGCGGTACCCTAATCGCCCCCGATCGCATACTTTACGTCTGTTACCACGTATTCATGGCATTTACTATAATTAAGCCCGGCGCTCGTGAACTGGCGGCGAGCGTGCGCGTCGCATTCGGTGGCCGTGAATATCCACACAAATATCCTAAGCTTGATTATGATATATTCCAATCAATACAGCTACAACTTTCAATATTCCATGCGATTCAGATTCATGGTTTCTAGTAAAGAAATATCATCACATGAGATTAAGGACGCATAAAACATAAAAAAAAAGTTTCGGGCGGTCCTTCAGAAATCGTCTTGTAAACTTTTGCAATAACACACATACACATACACGCACATAAAGTTTCGCCGCCGTTTATTTTCTATAAGATCAAATAGTGGAAAATAAAATTATCATAGAGGGTAATATACAGGGCTTAACACGAAGGAGCAAATCGAGCAAGAAAATCGGCGGTTTCACCCTTCCAAAAAATAACGAACGAAACGAGTTCGAGTTTTAATATAAATTATACATAAATGAAGTTCTTTCTTGTCCGATGAGAAATGTAAGTAAAAATCTTGAACCGGACAGAACTATGAATGGGAATTTCCATTCTGTCCGGTTTAAGATTAAAAAACCTTTTTACTTATAAATTATACAGTGTGTCCCCGGATGAGTTCGCGGTACGTAAGTATAACGGACCAAACATTTTTGAATTAATTCAGATTTCCTATTTTGCAGTATTCGGGTCTGCTCGGTGCGAAATGAATTTGTGCCAAATTTGACCTTGAAAATCTTCAAGGTGGGGGAATTAACATAAACGGAAATAAAATATGCGTACGCAAAGTGGTATTCCTTTTGAATTTAGGAGAAATTTTACTAAAGTAAAATGATTTCAAACGAAATTATGGAAATGTACCGAATTTCAACGTCCTTCCTTATTCATTCATTTGTTTTTTTTCTACTTCACATTTTTAATCTGATTTTTAATTCTTAATTAATGAAATGGCGTCCCGAGTCCTTTTCTCAGAGAAAAACTCTTTTTTTAATTTTGTAATATTTAAATAGAACTTAATCGTTGAGTTCGTTTTTTGTCTCGTCATAAATCGATGTTTTCAGTTTTTAAAATTTGTTTTTTTTTTTATTTATTGCTTATCGTTCAATCGTCCTTTGCTTTGTTTTGTTTTGTTTTGTTTAGTTTACGTTTAGTTACTTTTTCCTATTTTGTTCTCGCTTTGCATTTTTTTTATCCAAATCGGGGCTGTTTTCTTTCTTCTTATTTTTGTCTTCGATTTTTAATTTTATTGGGTTTGAGATTTCTTCATTTTAATTAAAGCGATCGCCTTTTGTTTCCTATTTTTTTCCTATTTTGTTCTCACTTTGCCTTTATTTTATCCAAATCGAGACTAGTTTTTTTTTGTCTTCGGTTTTTAATTCGATCGGGTTTGACAGATGTCTTCTTTTTAATTAAAGCGATCGTCTTTTGTTTCTGAAATTTAAAAAATTCTATGTTTTTTATGTTTTTTACTTTATTTTTAAAATTTTTCCAATTTTTTTTAATTGCCTTTGTCCAATTCAGGGTTGCGTTTTTTTTTATTATTTTGACTGATCAACCGATCGTCTTTTGTTTCCTATTTTTTTCCTATTTTTCCTATTTTGTTCTCACTTTTTTTTATCCAAATTAGGGTTAGTTTTTTTTTTAGTTCTGTCTTCGATTTTTAATTTTATTGGATTTGAGATTTCTTCTCATTTTAATTAAAGCGATCGTCTTTTGTTTCCTACTTTTTTCCTATTTTGTTCTCACTTTGCCTCTATTTTATCCAAATCGGGGTTAGTTTTTTTTTGTCTTCGATTTTTAATTCGATTGGGTTTGACAGATGTCTTCTTTTTAATTAAAGCGATCGTCTTTTGTTTCTGAAATTTATTGATTTTTTGTTTTTTTATTTTATTTTTAAAATTTTTCCAATTTTTCTTTTAATTGCCTTTGTCCTATTCAGGGTTGCGTTTTTTTTTATTTTGACTGATCAAGCGATCGTCTTTTGTTTCCTATTTTTTTCCTATTTTTCCTATTTTGTTCTCACTTTGCATTTTTTTATCCAAATTAGGGTTAGTTTTTTTTTTGTTTTGTCTTCGATTTTTAATTTTATTGGATTTGAGATTTCTTTTTCTTACTTAAAGCGATCGTCTTTTGTTTCTGAAATTTATTACTCCTAATTTTTGGTTTGCTTGTTTCTTGCGCAAGGAACATTCTGTGTTAGTTTTTTTTTTATTTTTTTTAGCAAGATCGTTCGATCGTCTTTTGTTTATGCTATTTTATTTCATTTTTTAAATTTTTCCATTTTTTTTTGTTTCACTTTCCCTTTGTCCAATTCAGGGTTACGTTTGTTTTTTTTTTTTTAATTTTGACTGATCATGGATCAGGATTACATTCTATCATAAATCTAAGTTTTCTTTCTTTACTTATTTAATATTTATTAATTATTATGACTTTATTATTTTCCTATGTATTTCAATTTTTTCTTTTTTTTTGCGTCTATTATCTTTTTTTTCCGTCTATTATCTTTTTATTTCATGTATTATTATAAAAAATAAAAATAAATTTGATTTGATTTCATCTTTTGTCGTTTAAGTTTAAGCGATCGCTTTTGTTTCTGAAATTTATCGTTGTTTTTTTTTCTCTCTCCAGATTTCTGAAAGAGGTACTTCCAATAGTGTCTTCGATTTTTATTATTTGACACTGATTTTCTCGTTTTGAAAATTAAGGCGATCGTCTTTTGTTTTTGAAATTTGTTTTCGTTTCTTCTTGATTTGTCGCTCGCCCAGGGAAGCAAATTTTTCGCATTCCTTTTTTTCATTATATTTAGGAAACACGATTCGACCGTCTTCTGTGTTTTTTTTTTGTTTTCTTTTTTTTCTATTTTGTTAATTTTTCCTACCCTTTTTTTATCAATTCGCCCGGTCTCAGTTAGGCTTATTTTTATTTCGCCTAAGAAGAAAAAAATTGGGTTACAAAAAAATTATATTTTGTGTACAGGGTGTCCCAAACCTCTGGAAAAATCCGAAAACGCCGCTTTACATTCATTTTATCAAGAAAATGTTTTAACAAAAGTTGTGCAGGCTTTCATTCCGCATAATTTAAAATTATTTTCAAGTATACAGGTTGTTCATTTAATAAGTTACTATGTTTTAAATGGAATACTATATATTTTATTGGAGTTTCGTTTAGCTCTTGAAGAGGCAATAAAAATGACATAACATTATATTTATTTATTTTCAGTATTTGCCGAGTTATTTTTAATTTTATGCAAAATTTGATCGTCTGTCAAATTGTCAATTTTAATGATACGACAATCAACCTCAGACCAAAACATTCTTAAATCTCTCTACTTTTACAATACTCATCATTTTCATATTTTATTTCTTCTTGTGTTAATTCTGCAACCTTGAAGACCTTCGATGTCAAATTTGGCACAAGTTTTTGGTCTATTATACGTGACGGGGCCACACTTAATCCGGGGACACACTGTATACGTGTAACAAATACGCCGCGCCGCCCCGAAAGGAACAAAAACAAACAACATAATATAAGTATAGTACGAGAAAAAAAAAGGACACGTTGATTTTGCTTTTGGTCTTTCTTGCTCGTGGAGGTCGCCGAGTCTCAGTGAGCGTTGTTTAAAAATCTCGAACCTAAACTGCGACAATAATAATAACAGTGCAATTAATTTTGGATATAATTATTATTAATAAGTTGGTGTTATGAAATCGCTTGAAACCAAAAAATTCCCAAGGTTCCCCTCGCCTTTTTAGAGAGAAATACTTTTTGTTCTGTGCTGTTGTTAGCATGGATGTTGTTGCAATGTTACCCAATTTCTTGTTTCTTTTTCGCTTTTATTTTTGACTTTAGTGATGATGAATAATTGAATAAGTTTTGCTATTGCCACATACAACGTAAGTTGCAGCAACACTTCTTGCATGCATCTATCGTAATGCACACTATTCACTTACTTACTTACTTTCAAGGATGTGATTATTATTTTCTTTGGCGAGGAGACTAAATTTACATTTTCTATTTTCGGAGTTTATGATCAACCTTGCTTGTATCGTATAGGTACTCTTTTAAAAATAACAGGGCCATAAAATGTAAATTACGGCTTGAGAGAGTGATCTAGACAGCGTCGTCCCGAGATTCGTCGTGTTGATCATCTATTATTGATTTGCATAATTGTACATAGCACGGAGAATGTAAAATGCTTTTATCATCGCACACCACACAGTATACTGCGGTTTCGTTCGATAAAATTATGAATCATCTTCCTGTAGCGTACGCAGTTAGCAGTTGATTTCTCCTTTTTATGTAATGCGCATGTGGGTCAAAGATCTCCTTACAAGTTCCTTATCACGAGAAGAGAGAGAAAAAAAAACTTGTTTCTAATTTATCTTTTAGTTGTTCACCATTATGCCTTTTTTATATTCTTAATGGTATACGGAATGAGCTTGTTAATATCCTCTTGCTGCTTGCTGACTTATCTGCGCAGCATTAAAAATATGTTTCGTTTTGGGTTATTGTTCGGTTATTTTAAGAACTTATAATAGAAAAAAATAATAATAGAGATAATGCTCGTTTATATTCATGAGCGCGCGCTCACCTACCTACTTGTTATATGCATGTATATACGTATGTAGAAGTGATTGTATTATTTTTTTTTTCTTTTTTCATCAATTTCATTATAGTAATTGTGTATAAGAAATTTTGTTGTATCAGGGCTCAAATTTCTACCATTAAGCAACAACTTGCTCGCCAATATGTCCATCCCCCTAGTCTTGGTGGTTTTCTAGGCCATGCAACTTACGAACATGTCAACAAAGCGAACACACACAAGCGAACTCGTTGCTGCCACGAGCCAAGTCGCCCCATATGTTCGCCAGTGAATGGCCCGCTTTAACGTTCGTCATCGGACGACGAATATTTGCAAGCGGAAAACCTATTCAAATACGTGGTATTGATTAAACAGGAACCTTTATTAATGTCACGCGGGTGTTTAATGGAATAACTCTGTTTAGTGTAAATGAACAGAGCCGAGCTGTTGTTAAATCATAGAAACGCAAACATAATTAATCATGATGTTCTGTTTTCGCAACCGACTCTATTTTGAATCGACTTTTTGCTTCCTTGCTTACTTACTTGTTTGACAATCCAAAAACTTTCAGTATATGTATATGAGGTAGACAAAACTTCATCCATCATTCATTAATAACTTAAAGGACTTAAAAGTTTTCGAATAAACGTCGTTAATTACTTGTTTGATTGGCATCGTATGTACCACCACGTGTTTAAGATACATAAAATCCCCCAATCGATTCCACTCTGTTCAGTAATTAGGAGAAACTTTGTGTAATCTTTCGTAAGACAACTCGACGATAATTATTTATCGTTATCTTGCGCGAGAGAATGCAATTTACTTCATCCCCCGCCCCACCCGATCGATTAAAATTATGAATAGTTGTTATTTCATGTGCAATCATAAATCCCGAAGTACATCCGCCGAAAATATTTTCCTAGCGAGCGGAAACTACGTTTCTTAAATATATACCATGTAAAGCCACTTTTAGTTCCCCAACTAAATTGAACTATTAGAACGACCGTTAAGTTTTATGCTATAGGAAATGACGTTGCTTTATAAACTTGTTAAAATGTTTGATCTAGGAGGTTCTTCCCTTACGTGTACAGTATACCTGCAGTATAATTTTATTACTTCCTACATGCGGTACCTATCTATTTATAAACTCCTTGCTGCTTTTACGCTCTGCGTTTTCGAAGGTGTTACCATCTCAGATGTGATCACGTGATTATTAATCAGAACGTGGTTTCCAGAAGGTAATAGAAAACAAGTTGGTTAAAGGTCCGTGCAATCTGAGCTGCGATGACGCTAGCGCCCCGCGAACACCGTCAATTGCCGCCGTTTCGTTTTCAGTTGGGCGGACGTCCAGGATCATTTTTACCCCAAAACACACTCACTCCATTTGCGTGTTTTATAAAGAACGACGAACATAATGAATCGACATGATATATGGAAGGTTTTAATGTATCACAAATGATTTTTATACTTATAAAAATATGTGTATAAGCTGTTCCAAGTAGTTAGTGCTTCCACCTCTGATGTGATCACGTGATATTAATCAGATCGTGATTTCCAGTAAGTAATAAACAGCAAACAAGTTGACTAAAGGTCCGTGCAATCTGAGCTGCGATGACGCTAGCACCCCGCGATCACCGTCAATTGCCGCCGTTTCGTTTTCAATTGGACGGACGTCCAGGATCATTTTTACCCCAAAGTACACTCACTCTATTTGCGTGTTTTATAAAGAACCGCAAACATAATGAATCGACATGATATTTGGAAGGTTTTAATATATCACAAAGGATTTTTATACTTTTAAAAATATGTGTATAAGCTGTTCCAAATAGTTAGTACTTCCACCTCTGATGTGATCACATGATGTTAATCAGATCGTGACTTCCAATAAGCAGTAAATAGCAAGAAATTGGCTATAGGTCCGTGCAATCTGAGCTGCGATGACGCTAGCGCCCCGCGAACACCGTCAATTGCCGCCGTTTCGTTTTCAGTTGGACGGACGTCCAGGATCATTTTTACCCCAAAGTACACTCACTCCATTTGCGTGTTTTATAAAGTACGACAAACATAATGAATCGACATGATATTTGGAAGGTTTTAATGTATCACAAAGGATTTTTATACTTATAAAAATATGTGTATAAGCTGTTCCAAGTAATTAGTGTTACCACCTCTGATGTGATCACATGATATTAATCAGATCGTGGTTTCCAGTAAGCAGTAAATAGCAAACAAGTTGGCTAAAGGTCCGTGCAATCTGAGCTGCGATGACGCTAGCGCCCCGCGAACACCGTCAATTGCCGCCGTTTCGTTTTCAATTGGGCGGACGTCCAGAATCATTTTTACCCCAAAACACACTCACTCCATTTGCGTGTTTTATAAAGAACCGCAAACATAATGAATCGACATGATATTTGGAAGGTTTTAATGTATCACAAAGGATTTTTATACTTATAAAAATATATGTATAAGCTGTTCCAAGTAGCTAGTGCTGCCACCTCTGATGCGATCACATGATATTAATCAGATCGTGGCTTCCAATAAGCAGTAAATAGCAAACAAGTTGGCTAAAGGTCCGTACAATCTGAGCTGCGATGACGCTAGCGCCCGGCGAACACCGTCAATTGCCGCCGTTTCGTTTTCAATTGGGCGGACGTCCAGGATCATTTTTACCCCAAAGTACACTTACTCCGCTTGCGTGTTTTATAAAGAAGTACAAACATAATGAATCGACATGATATTTGGAAGGTTTTAATGTATCACAAAGGATTTTTATACTTATAATAATATGTGTATAAGTTACTCTGTGTATGTCCGTGTAAGACGAGAAGAGAAGGTTTTCATTTCCATGCATATTCGACGTGGGCGAGCTTAAAAATTTCACCCGGAATATTTACGTGCAACGTCAGAAAATTTCAACAAATTATGTCAACTCCATTAATTCCGACTTGGGACATTCGGAGAGACGATATTAGCATCGAAACAAAATTTTCCAGCAAGTTTTCCTGCGGAAATTACTTCCTCCGACGAATATACGTACAGTACATGCACCGGACCGACCTTGGGAACTTTTATTTCATGTGGAATATTTTAGCGTTATGCAATTTAATGCAATCGAACGACGTTGGAAGCGATTATGTGCAGATATTGCTTAATGTACCGAAACATTTGACCAATTTTAAAAATATGACTGGCGCAAACTTTATTATATCTTGCACTATGTTATGTTATACATACTTTAAGGTCGATGGTAATTATATTTGTAATAATGCACGCCAATAATAACATAACCATTATAGCTATTCGTACCGATTTCATTTTAATGAAATATTCCTCGTATTTCAAGACGTCACATCTATTTACCAACCCTACTGGCAAACTTGTTTCTATTCTTAAAATCGTCGTCATAAATCCTCATTAAATTTTATAAAATCCGAAAACCTGGGCGTGTAACGAGAAGAGACCTTGTGAAAAGCTTTGCGCCGGTGCAACGCTTTTCTATAAATACGAATCCGGGTGGCGAACTTCAGCTTTCTGGACCTTGGGCTATTTGCATCTCCCGACGACGGATAAATTCGATGGCCTTATATCCGAGACGCAATAATACAATCGCATGCCAGTTATAGGTTATGGTTTTTGGAAAGCGGCGCAAAAATACCGAGGTGTGCGCGAAACGTAGCTAGGCAGATCCTCCGACGGTGACTAACAAACAACAATAAACAGCCAACAATTAGTTCTCGTTGTTTTGAATCGCAAGTTCCGAATACCTAGACTTTAATGGTCACGAATAAAATGGGGGTGTTATTTTTAATCGTCGACGTGCATGCGCCAAAAAAAAACATCTTGCCTTGCTTGGTTTTATACAAAACGAGGAACGTTTAGGGGCTGAGGTGGTGATTTGCATCGATTTTAAATTGTACCATTCGTTTTCGGCCCCGTTTCAAAATATCAACCGCGTACGTGCAACGCTCCGAACAAGATTTATCAAACCGTAAGAGAAGTAATCGATGATGACAACAATGAACGAATCGCTTTATTTACTTATTTTTTTTTTTGATTGATTAAAATGGTAAGTTTGATTTTCACATTCCCGAACATAGTTTAAATAAATTGTTTACCTTTGCCTTAGAAATTTTTATGCGGAACTTCGTACACCTGTGCAATTTATTCTGAAACACGCTCTCTCTCTCTCTCTCTATGATCTAGCTAGGAGGTTTCTTTTATGTTTCTTAAACTGCACGTATAGTTTACTATAATAATAAGAAGAACGATTCGAAGAAGGGACTTTCTCTTTTATACTGGCGCGTAAAATTAATTGGATTACATGATTTAGCTAAAAACGACTCCGAGGAGGTTCTTAAACAGGAAATGAAAAGCTTCGTTAAATTATGACGTGAAGGGAACTAACTCCTCGAAGGGGTTGCGTACATCATTAACGCCTAACATAAATCAGGCCCCGTCTTGTATATAACTTAATCTAACCCCTTCGATATTCCCAAGCTTTGCATTCGATGATATAATTTTGACGGATTAATTCGTTCAGGAAATCAAATTAATTTTTCTTTTCTGTGGCTTTGAAATTTTGATGTATCCATCCTGATTTTTAACTGAAACCAAAAAGAGGTATATCACTGTTAATGATATTATTGAATTAAACTCCAGTTTGAACTACTGATATAATTTCTTCGGATTGGATTCGTGGGTTCGTTCCATTAGGCAGGCTTCTGGCCTACGAGGAGAAAGCAAAAACAGCAAAACAACAATCTTTCGAAGAATCCTGTTTGTTCGAGAAAATCGAATTTTCGAAACTCCCAAACGTGTTAAAGGTGACGGGGGCCCCTTTTTTCGTTCGGTTGTAAATATAACTTATTCTACGACGAATTATCTTAAACTTGATTTACAAGCAAATGTTTGAGAGTGCTCTCTCTTCTCATAAAGTGATTTAAATGGCAAAACAGCGCCCGGCCTTAATATATCCATGGATGGCGAGAGAGAGAGAGAGACAGAGAGAGAGAGAGAGTGGCGTTGAACCGTAGAATTTAAAATTCATTATTTATCAGCGACACATGCATCATCCCGTGATGTACGTTCGGTTTGATCTCTTGCGATTCCAACGCCGTTCATAAATTTATGAAATTTATATAATGAAAATGCTTCCAGGAATACATCCGGGCGGAATTTATGTCTGGCCCCCGCCCCCTCCCCCCCAAAAAAAAATAAATAAATCTAGCGGAAGAATCAAAGCGACATTTAAGCACTTGATGCTTGTAAATTATTTACGTTTCACGCTCCCAGCGTTAAACGTTTGTTAACACGACGAGATTCTATGTGTACAAATATGTTTTGTGTTGGCTTTTTGAAATCTATTTTTTATTAATAAAGCACTCAAGATCTCAAGTTATTAATTAAAAGAAGAAGAAGAAGAAGCTTCCTGTTCGTCTACTTATTATTATAGTGTAGCCATTACTTTTGTGTCTCGGTGTACCTACCCTCAAGGAAAGTATCTTTGATTTACCGAAGAGGGAACGTGTTGTCCTTCCATAAGTATCAAGTTAGAACAAGTTATAATAAATTGCGATGGAAAGCAATTGTTCAGACGTCAACGACCACCAATGAATAATGCATGAAGAAGTCGCCTACACATGTAAATATTATTAACAAATAAGAGAACGTGATATCATAATAATATTTCGGTTTACTTCGTGCCGCTCATTTTTTTTTGTTTGAGTCTTAAATTTCCTTTAAGTAATCACCGCATTCAGAGACACCAGCTTGTCTGTTGGAAAGTTTGTTTGTATTTTTGTGCCCGCTGTAATCTGCGTTCATCAACAATATGTCACGACGTCCTCCTAATCGATAATAACCGGCGATGATGATAATAAAACAGAGATAAAATCTGGCCTGGACTTTAACTCTTGCCAGGGGCCCCAAATTATTTCACAATTGTAGAGGAGGATGATAGATAGAGTGAGTACCTGCACACTCACTCACACACACACACACAAAGTCATTTCCAGATTTTATCGTCATCATGATCATCGTCGCGATTAATTAATTAATTAGTTATTACGAAAGCGAAGAAAAAGTTAATTATAAAATTACTAACTGACTGACTGCTCGGATGTAAATGTCCTCCAAGGACTCTTTCACCAGATACCGCCGGGCTCCGATGTCGAGTTGTTAATGTATGTACACGTACGCTTGCAATCACGATTGCATGTTGAAGCACACCAAGCAAGTAAATAATGTTACTCTTTTTTTTTTTTTTTGGTTTATGAATGTTGTTGAAAACGAAATCCAAAATGTCATAAAATAAAACTCAACGTCCAGTTGGTTTAATTAAATTACAGGCGAAGCTACTTGGAGATCCAACTTCAACGAGAAGTTGTAGATTATAAAACCCTCAGAGCATTTTGAGTGATGTTTTTTGCGTAATAAAATAAATTGCGCGTTTGGTGCACAGATTGCAGCACTGTCCGGCGTAATTCTAAAACCTTTACGCCCCTGGATGCAAAGGTAGTGGAGGATCTTAAACGTCTTTTCCAAGCTTCTTCCCCCCGTGTTGTGGATTTATTCTACGAGATCGAAAAGCGCTTTGCCCTCTCCTCTTTAGGTATTCTTTATCTTCTCTCATCCTTAAGCTTCCCTTTCCATGCTTATTCTGGTTGCTTCCTTTTATATTCTGAATCGGCTTTCTTGATTTCCTTTTTCTTCCTTCATGCTTCACACTCTTTTTGCATCGAGTTTTCATCTACCGCACCAAAACCTAAACTAGTTGGTTTTCTTCTATTTACCTCAAGGATCAGGTTGGTTTAAAAGTTGTCTTAGTTCCTCGTGTTACGTTTTTCCCGTGCTTTTTCCCCCCAGTAGTGTGTTGATCTAATCTACGAGATCAAAAGTGCCTTGGCCTCTCCTTTGGACCATGCTTCTTTAGGTCTTCATTATATTCCTCCATCCTTGGGCTTCCTTTTCTATGCCTATTCTGGTTGCTTGCTTCCTTCTTTTATATTTTGATTCGGGTGTCCCGGTATCCCTTTTTTTCCTTCATGCTTCACATCCTTTTTGCACCGTGTTTTCATAAACCACACCAAAACCTAAACTAGTTGGTTTTCTTCTATTTACCTCAAGGATCAGATTGGTTTACAAGTTGTTTTAGTTCCTCGTGTTACGTTTTTCCCGTGCTTCTTCCCCCCCAGTAGTGTGTTCATCTAATCTACGAGATCAAAAGTGCCTTGGCCTCTCCTTTGGCCCGTGCTTCTTTAGGTCTTCATTATATCCCCTGATCCTTAAGCTTTCTTCTCCGTGCTTATTCTGGTTGCTTGCTTCCTTCCTTCTTTTATGTTCTGGTTCGGCTTTCTTGATTGCCCTTTTCCTCCTTCCCGCTTCACACCTTTTTTGGACCGTGCGCAAACTAGTAGGCCTTCTTCTATTTACCGTTGGATCGGTTTGATTTAAAAGCAGTTTTCTTAGTTCCTCGTGTTTGATACGCTTTTGTAGCAGGTTTTCGTTCGTCATCTTCAGTACATGTTGTTGTGATGACGGATTTTTCTTTTCTGGGCCTCAGTGTGGGTGCCAATTCTTGGGGACGTTCTGGTATTCTTTTTTTTTTTTCTTTTTGTACAAGTGTAAGGGTGGATTCCTCGAAATGAATTCAACGGGTTTCCGTTTCAGTCAGACAAGAAAGTGACATGGGATTGGGTGAGGTTGGTATAGATTTTGAAGGGATATCTGCTCGGAAAATGTATGAGAAAGGGTGCTTGTATGTGTGTGGTTTTAATTGAATCTGATTTACTTCGGATGTCTCTGGTCCTCACTTTCTCTGGATCTTTTTGTTTCTCTTCTACTTCCTCTCTCTCCTTTGGTATCTTTTCCATCTCTCAATTTTTTTATCATGATTTTGTCCTTCCTTTCTGCCATTTTCTCTTTCTCTCTGATCAATTTTCCACGTTCTTTTTATTCCTGCGTGTCAAAATTCTTGGTGTGTTTCGTGTAGACATTCTTCTGCATCTTCTCTTTCTAGCACTATCAGATTCGGTTCTCCAATCTTCTTCTTCTTCTTCTTCAACAGTCCATCTTCCATATTGTAGCCTTTGCAAAAGCCCTTTTCTTTGAATACATTCAAACCTTCTGATCTTTGTGCACTTAAAATCTTGTCCTTCGTGTAGCTTCCTGTGACCATAATTACAGATTTCGAACAACTCGTTTGCCATCTTTAACTTGTTATGATGTGTTGGCTTTTGATTTAATGTAATTTTAAATTTTATAAAACGTTTCCTTCAATTCTTCAGAAGCATCCGCCCTTTCCTTCTTTCCTTCTTCCTATTTTGGGCATTCTTACCAGCACTAGGTCTCCTGAAATTTTGAAAATCTTTTCTTTCTCTTGTTGTTTTCTGTCTTCAGGTACTTCTCTGACCTTTCTTTGCAACCTCGTCTTCTCTTCTCTAATATGCTTTGTGTAACTCTGTCTCTTCTCCTTCTGGACTCCATGGTCTTTCCGGTCTTATTCCCTTTGCCAGCGCAATTTTGTTTTAAGAGCTTTTCCCTCTCGAGCTTCGCTTTTTAACATCTTTTTGCTGATCGTCCCCAATCCATCTCATCCATCTCATCTGTGCTGACTCTCTTCCTTTAATCAATTTGGTTTTAAGAGCTTCTTACTCTTTCCTTTTTTTCACCAGCTTCACTTTTTAATCATCTTTTCGTTGGCCAACCCCAATCCATCCTATCTGTCCTGACTTTCGTTCTTTAATCAATTTGGTTCTTCTGGTTTTAAGAGCGTCTTCCTTTTCCCCTCGAGCTTCACTTTTTCTATCATGTTCTCGTTGTTCATCCCCAAACCATCCCCTCTGTATTAACTTTCTTCATGTGACCAATTTGATTTTAAGAGCTTCTTACTTTTTCTTTTTCCCCTCGAGCCTCTCTTTTTTTTTGTCATGTTTTCGTTGGTCTTCCCCAATCCATTCCATCTGCGTAGGCTTTCTTCCTTCGATCAATTTGATTTTAAGGTATGGTTCACTTTATCTTTTTTCTTCGAGCTTCATTCTTTTCGTTGACCATCCCCACTTTAACTCTGTACTGACTTTCTTCTTCGTTTGATCAATTTGATTTCAGGAGCTTCTTACTTTCTCTTTTTCCCTCGAGCTTCACTTTTTAATCATCTTTTCGTTGGCCATCCCCAATGCATCTCGTCTGCCCTGACTTTCATTCTTTAATCAATTTGTTTTCTTTTTGTTTTAAGAGCTTCTTACTTTTTCTTTTTCCCCTCGAGCTTCCCCTTTTTTCGTCGTGTTTTCGTTGGTCATCCCCAATCCATCCCATCTGCGTTGGCTTTCTTCCTTCGATCAATTTGATTTTAAGGTATGGTTTACTTTCTCTTCTTCCCTCGAGCTTCGCTCTTTGCATTGACCATCCCCAGTTTAACTCTGTGCTGACTTCTTCTTCGTTTGATCAATTTGGTTTCAGGAGCTTCTTACTTTCTCTTTTTCCCTCGAGCTTCACTTTTTAATCATCTTTTCGTTCGCCATCCCCAATGCATCTCGTCTGCCCTGACTTTCGTTCTTTAATCAATTTGTTTTCTTTTTGTTTTAAGAGCTTCTTCCTTTTTCCTTTTCCCCTCGAGCTTCCCTTTTTTCGTCATGTTTTCGTTGGTCATCCCCAATCCATCCCATCTGCGTTGGTTTTCTTCTTCGATCAATTTGATTTTAAGGTATGGTTCACTTTCTATTTTTCCTTCGGGCTTCACTCTTTTCGTTGATCATCCGCAGTTTAACTCTGTGCTGACTTTCTTCTTCGTTTGATCGATTTGATTTCAGGAGCTTCTTACTTTCTCTTTTTCCCTCGAGCTTCACTATTTAATCATCTTTTCGTTGGTTATCCACAATCCATCCCATTTGTGCTGACTTTCTTTCTTTAATCAGTTTGGTTTCAAGAGCTTCTTACTTTTTCTTTTTTCCTCGAGCTTCGCTTTTATCATCTTTTCGATGACCAACCCCAATTCACCCCACGTTCTTCCTTTGATCAATTTGATTTTAATAGCTTCTGCATCGTGCCTCTGCCATGTATTCATTGGTCGTTCTCATTATTAGCTGCTACTTAGGGATAAGTTTGGTTCAAAGTTGACCTTTTTGACTTCCTATTTCGCCCTTCTGCTTCTTTACCTCAATATCCTTCGTAGTACGCTTCCTTTGAGCTGTGTGCATGCTTTTTCAGTTTAGGTATTATTGAAGAAAACCGTAGCAAGCGCAATAGTTCTCGTGATTGTTTCGAATCACGATTACTGCCAGTTACAAAAAGCGTATTGATGATAAGGCATTTTGAAACGAAAGTTGTTAAAAATACCGAGCGTCGCGTCGCAGATAAACGAAAGTCAATAGACCTTTAAAGCCGAGTGTAAGTAATCTGAATTTCTAAAAATACTTCTTGCGCCTCGTCGAAAAAGTAAACAAAAATAACCTACTTGCGCTCGGGCAATTAAATAACGCAATTAAAAAAGAAAATAATAATAATGTATGGAAAACAGGGCCAGCACCGCCATTGGTCGAACGCTGACAATAAAATAAATCTTCGGCAATGTCACGACACGACACATGTAATTGCGCATTTACGATTTGATATCGCATTATCCAGTTAGCCTAGGTCAGAGACTGCTTGCTTATTTTCTGTTGTACCCACGCGTCTGGACCTGGAGAGCAGCCAACGCGATACTTTCATGTCATTAATTACATGATTTTTGTGTACTTTTTGAAAATTGTTCGCGCGCCCGGATTTTTGTTCTTGTTTCGGACGAATCTGAGAAAACATGTTTTCGCGTAGGAATCCGAATGCACGGTTCACACTTTTTGGAGATACATAGTTTATATGGACTCCTAACACTTTCGTTTATTAAACAAGTAGTAGCTCTTCTGATTTGCCAAACAAACAAACATGTTGACGTGCATTTGAATTCTGATTTTATCATTCCCATCGCATGTTATTGTGTAAAAGGAAAATATCGATTTTATTTTTCAGGACCAGTTGATAACTGGGATTAATTCAAAGCTGGTTATTTTGTAATTCTAATGCAGATTGTAACGGTTTATTGCAACAATCATTTAACAGCGTTTCGCGGCGACCACGATGAAGGTGACAAATTATGGCTCGCGTTGACATATATCAAATGCTGGCCGCAAGTAAATTAAAGCCTGATGATCTCCGCGTCGCCGAAGAAACGAACAATGGTTTTGCAATAATAGGTGCCCGTACATAATCACCGGGTGATGCATAAATAATGCATGCACGTATTTACACGGCGGATATCTCTTACATCTGACCTATTTATATGAAGTTGTAAACTATGGTTGGCCATTTTTGCGCTCCACAATGTTCATAATATACGCCGCATTAAACAAAATTAGCGTTTTATTTGCTTAAATGAAAACACGTGTTTCAGTCGCACAGACATGAAAACCGCATTATCTCGTCTATCAGGGCTATTGTCTATTGTATGTTTTATTTATGACTATCACTTCCTAATACGTGATCGCACTGCACAAGTCACACCGCGTCGCCCGTTTCGATACTATTTGCTAATAAAATACGAATTAGTTCGTTTGAATCCCGCGCACAATTTTCAAAAAAGTTCACAAAAAAAAAAGAAAGAAAACCAACGGACAATTGCACATAAGCAGCACGTTCCAATTATAGCGTTTCGTTCGTTCGTTCGTTCGTTCTCTCGCAGCGCGACGCTAAAAGCGCAAATAAAACTAAAGGGTAACGACACTCTCGAATCGCTCTTTTGTTTTACAACTTCATTTTCAGTTCGACTTTTTCGCGGTAAATACGGCATAAATCAATCGCCGTTTTAAAACGTATTTATACAAAACCTGCCGTAAACAATACGTGTTAAGTGTTTCGCTTCGTCTTCTTTTCCGCATTGTTTCAAAAGAAAGAAACGCACGGTGCTAATAAATCAACCTTCAGGAGTCCGACTGTACTCTTAATAATCGAGTCCTTTCAGTACGTTGATCCTTCTGCGTGTTGTTTACAACTCTCTCTCTCTTAGATTTATTTTCACTTTTTTAAATTTTTGTTTTTTTGAAAGGCTGTAGTACTTATGTGCTTTAAAATGCGCGTCCTCGAACCGATTTGACTGTGAAACAAACGCGCGCTCGCAAGGAATTCTAAGCCCCGCCCATTTCGACGCCCAAACGGACTCGCATTCGCTCTCTCATTGGTCGACTTGTCTTAACATATATTTGCAACTTGTAACCCCAATTTTGTATCGTTAATAATACTACTAAGGGCCGTTTCCATAATCAGATTTTATAAATTTAAAGTTACTTTAATCTAAAAAGATACATCTGTGTTCCTATTCTTAAAGTGACTTTAAATTATAGTCTGATTATGAAAACTTCCATAAGACAAATGAAGGAAGTAATTACTTTCTGTGCTTTAACTACTGCTCTCCGATTCAGGACCGATTACGACGTTATTGGCGATTGTCTTCCGAACCTTGCCCGATAAATAAAAAATGAAATTGCATTTTTGCTCTACCGTTGAGTTTATTTCGGCGGCGCAAAAGAACTGACTAATAACAACGTCGCGCAAAAACTTGCTTCGAGAGGTGGGGCTCGTTTTGGATGCGGTCCGACAGAGCAGAGGCCACAGAAGGAGGTACAAAACCGCACTCTCACTGGTTCAGTTATGGATTGGTTTCTTTCCATCCTCGATCCGTGCATTGAGTAAAACTAACCTAAAACTAAAACCCGACCGTTCTCAATAACGGATCAAGTTTCAGGTTCATTGAAAACTTATTTATCTGGCTTGCGATAATGAAGTCACGAGAAGTAGGAAGCTACGTTTTAAAAAAAAAAAATGCAATGAGACAGTTGGGAGGAAGTTCTAACTTTAAAGGAATTCTTAAAAATGCTGTGTTCTAGAGTCAGTTTTGGAGTTTAGTTTTGGGAAACACCACATCATTGGGTGTGTTCGTTTTGCTTTCGACTCAGATCAGTAAACATCAGAAGTGAAGTGAGATTTGCTGAGTTAAAACGTTCCTAAAAGAACGTGTTAATTCCACGGACATCGCGCAAATGTCACCAATCATTACATACACGTGCATTCTAACCTAAATCTCTATTTGATTGATGCGGAGGAAGCTCACGAAATCTCACAAATGAGCGTGCAAAAAAAAAAAAACAAAATAATACAAATTTCCAACGTTACTGAATGCCGTTGAGTTACTCTGAGTTTTGCGGTAAAAACAACACACCTATTGTGTGTATGTAGTTTAGAGTTCGTTTAAGTATATTTAGTTTTAAATAATAACATATTTTCCTGTTCCCACCCGCTGTGCTCAAGAACCCGCGGTTTCAGTTTTAAATAGTTTTCACATTCTCCTGTTCTCGCCCCGCTGCGCTCAAGAACCTACGGTTTACTTAATCATTTTGTTTCTGCTCCGCCCACGTACGAGTTAAAAGCACGCAAATTAAGCGAAATTATTGTTTATTGTTCAATGCACTTGGCTTTCGCATTTATTTTAATTTCAAGCTGACGCCATTGTACGTAACACCATCACGTCAGAGATTTTTTTTTTTAATCAAGTTCCTTATTAAATAAACCCACAGTTATGTACGTATCGTGTATTGATGGTGTTGGTGATTTTTTTTTAATGGAAATTGCCCTGTTAAGCGGCGTACTTTGAAATGTTGTAGCCCAAGAACGAATTAGTAAAAAATATATAAATTTAGGGCATTAGCGGGTGGTTATAATAAATATTTCCCGGAGTTGCGCCAGTAAGGTTTCCCATTTTTATGGCTGTTGTGTTTACGGGGGAATTTTTATGAAGCTTAAAGTGCCTCAGTAACGCACACAAACAGTCTAAATGCAAGTTTATGTTGCCGTTACACAGACGGTTGTTAGCAACTGAAGAGTGCTCAGCTCGCTGTACACTTTAAAACTACCTCTGCCCGGAGTTACAACTGCACATAAAAGCCTTATTTTTACGATTTCGCCTTAAAATGTTCAATTAGTGGAATTAAGCGATCGCCTAGCTTACGACATAAATTACAAGTCCCGGCTTTACAAGTTACACAACAGGGAAGGACTCTCCAGTAACCTTGTTCTTCTATTTTTTTTTCTCCTTCTTATAATTGGTTTGTTCAAAAGAAAAAAAATCCTACTGGGGTTCACAATTAATTTTATGAAACGCAATCAACAGCGTTAATTAATTGGAATTATTCTTTTTTGCAAAAATAAATTAAAAATCGAAAACGAAACAAAATAAACTTCTTTATTGACTTGCTTATCGCGTTGTCTCTTCTTGGTTTGTTATTATTTCACTGAGAGAGATTTTCAGGAAGCAAACAAAAAGATAAATTTCGGTTTGTAACTTTGTGTGTGTGTACTTCTTTAAAAATCGCGAAAATTTATGTCGTAAGTTACAAAGCAATTAAGCATTCGGTGAAAGTAAGTTTGGGGAAGAAAGAAACAAAATGGTTGTTAACTGCAAAACGTTAGGTTAGAGGATTTATTTGACTTGCGAAAATACAGAGAAATATATCATCGGCGGCCGCTTCCTAAACAAGGAGGGTCTTCTTCTTCGTCTTCGTCTTCGTCGTCGTCGTCGTCGTCGTCGTTCTTGTTGTTTTTAAGAAGAAAAGTATTCATTCGAATTAACCGCGGCGGCGGCGGCGGCGCAGCCCTCGACAAAATACGAACTAACTATAAATCGACCTAAAATAAAGTCAAACAAAGGTATATAAAGCGGCGTCGCTTTTATTTACAGGGTAATACTTTCGTTCCATGAATCATGTAACAGAACAATGGAACACTATGATAAATGCCAACCTTGAAACGAAAGGCAGCCTCGATTAAAAGCCACAGTAAATTTTTGATGCACTTCGTAAAACTGGGGTACAAAATACGAGACGTTTCCTTTGAAATGTATTGCTGACCGAGCAGGAGGAGGAGGAGGAGGAGGACGAGGAAGGAAGGAATTCGGACCAAGTGTGAATCATAACTGCACTCTAATTATGCAGAAAAACAAAAGTATAAATGTGTACGTACGTACGCATGTGTATCTGCGTGCTTTTCGATACATAAATCGCCTTCGGTTTTAATTCAAGGTTTTTATCCTGCGAGCAACGAGGAAATTACAACAAAAAAAAAAAAGAAATCCACTGCGATTGGCATTGAGGTAAAACCAGCTTGTGTTTATTTATATTTCATAAATTTCAGGTTTTATTTAATAATGTATTGATTAGCGATTTCGAATTCTTTAACGTTGCTTATTTTATTCTGACTGCGGTCCGACTAATCAGTTACAAAACTAGACTCTTATTGGTTCAGCTGTCGATTGATTTACTTTCGACCTCAGTCCGTGCATCGCCTGAAACCTATTCACAGGCCTTTCAAACTGGCTACGGTTTGACTAGTTACAAACCTAGATTCTAATTGGTTCAGTTGTGAATTGTTTTACTTTCGACCTCAGTCCGTGCATCGCCTGAAACTCGGCCTATAAAAATGGCTGCGGTTCGACTAGTTACAAACCTAGATTCTAATTGGTTCAGTTGTGAATTGTTTTACTTTCGACCTCAGTCCGTGCATCGCCTGAAACCTATTCACCGGCCTATAAAAATGGCTGCGGTTCGACTAGTTACAAACCGAGATTCTAATTGGTTCAGTTGTGAATTGATTTACTTTCGACCTCAGTCCGTGCATCGCCTGAAATCTATTCACAGGCCTTTAAAAATGGCTGCGGTTCGACTAGTTACAAACCTAGATTCTAATTGATTCAGATGTGAATTGATTTACTTTCGACCTCAGTCCGTGCATCGCCTAAAACCTATTCACGGGCCTTTTAAACCGGCTACGGTACAGACTAGTTACAAACCTAGATTCTAATTGGTTCAATTGGGGATTGATTTACTTTCGACCTCAGTCCGTGCATCGCCTGAAATCTATTCACAGGCCTATAAAAATGGCTGCGGTTCGACTAGTTACAAACCTAGATTCTAATTGGTTCATTTGGGGATTGATGTACTTTCGACCTCAGTCCGTGCATCGCTTGAAACCTATTCACCGGCCTATAAAAATGGCTGCGGTTCGACTAGTTACAAACCTAGATTCTAATTGATTCAGATGTGAATTGATTTACTTTCGACCTCAGTCCGTGCATCGCCTAAAACCTATTCACGGGCCTTTTAAACCGGCTACGGTACAGACTAGTTACAAACCTAGATTCTAATTGGTTCAATTGCGAATTGATTTACTTTCGACCTTAGTCCGTGCATCGCCTGAAACCCATTCACAGGCCTTTTAAACTGGCTACGGTTCGACTAGTTACCAACCTAGATTGTAATTGGTTCAATTGTTAATTGATTTACTTTTGACTTCAGTCCGTGCATTGAGTAAAACTTATTCACAGGCTTTTGAAACTGGCTACGGTCCGACCAGTTAGGAAACTAGCCTCCCATTGGTTCAACAATGGATTGATTTACTTTCGACCTCAGTCCGTGTATCAAGTAAAACTTATTCACTACAGGCGTTTGAAACTGAAGAGCTTTGAACTGTTCTATTTAGACCTCGGTTCAAATAACGGGAAAACTATGTATTTCTAAACTAAAACGTACAAAACATACTTATTATCGCCAGTTCTTAATTATTTTAAATGTATGCCATCCTCGCTGTATTTTTTTTTTATTTTACCACCAAGTCTTTCTTACCTTGTCACCCACGAGTTCTTTACAGAAAAGCACCTCTTAAAGTTATTTTTAATTAGAGGTGATGACTTGTGATTAATTAGAATAATAAACGACATAGCTTTACGCCAATTTCATGATGAGTAAGAGAACGTTGCCGTGTGAAATACACGTGTCACTCTCTTACGCTTTAAATTGACGTAAAGCTATATCGTTTCTTATTTATTTTGATCGCGTTAGTTAAAGGCGACTTTATTTATCAGATGAGAGTTATGGCCGTTTTCATAATCAGACTTTAAGGAAGCCTTTAATTTAAAGTCACTTTAAGAACTGGGAAACAAACGTATTTTCTTAGTTTAAAGTAACTTTAAATTTAAAGTCCCATTATGAAATCGGCCCTTATTCACCAACGAAACGTGTAAATAAATTATTCCTTCTTTGATCGCTCCTTATATTAATAGTTCACAGGCTTTTCGTTTTTATTTTCAGTGGTCAAACAGGAGCGAAATAAACGATGAATGTTGAAAGAAAGAAAGAAAGAAAGAAAGAAAAACAATCGTTCCATGTACTCTACCATGGATGGCGCTGCTCTTTTTTTACCACGACGCGAAAACTTTTAAAATCGTAAAATTAAGGAAGGAAGGAAGGCAGGAAGGAAAGGAAAATAAAACGAAAACTAATTTTCGTGAATTATTATTAATCATTAATCATTGTAGAACAAGGAGTGACAGTATTTCTGACTTTAATCAGTTTAAATCATAAATAAATAAAAATTGAGCTGCTTCATTTAAAAAATTTGAAAATAAAAAGTCGATTTGACGGCAAAAAATTTTTAAAAAATATTAAGTCGGCTCTTGTACGATGAAGCAAGCTATCAAGTGAGACGTTGAGTATTCCTTCTAATTTAAAGAGCGTCCGGTTAAATTAAAAAAAAAATTATTATTTGGTTCCTCTGCCCTTTAACAGATGGCGTTGCTGATTCATTCTTTAAGGAAATTGGGGGGACTAATTTTTGTTTGGAACTTCTTCTTCTTCTTGCGTTCTTTCTTGTGATGAAGAAAAATATATAAAAATAATTATTTCTGTAGTAAACGAAATGAACAACGTCATTGCACGCGTAATTGTTGGCAAGCTAATAGGTGGCGCTGTTTGAACCAAAGATGATTTGCAAAATTCGAAACTATTAATGCAAAAAAAAATAAATAAAATCCTTTAACATGAATCTGCAACTGAAAAAAATAAATAAAACACTCTCTTAACTTTAATCGATAGACTGCAAAACTAAATACTGCAAGAAATGAAAGCGTGACGAAATTGTTCCTTCAACTCTCTAATAGATGGCGCTGCTTTTCACGTACACACAACTGGTAAACTTTAAAGGTAAACTTTATAGCAGAGAACAATTACTGAGTTTAAACATAAACCCCTGAGTGATTATGAAAAGAAAAATGTTATATCTATCGTCTAGCACGAATTGCCGACATCTGCTTAGCTCGCAGACCAAAGCTCTTTTCGGTCAATGTAACGTATAAGGTTTTTTTTTATATATTTTGCCGTTTAGAACTTTGGTAAACACCTTTCCGGGCCATCTTGATTTTTCTAAACGTCAACACACTGTTATTTTAAACTCAATTATATCAGGGACGGCTCTACCAAGTATCCACATATTATAATTTTTGGGAATCAGGAACGAATTATCTTTAATTTAGAAAAGATTATACAGGCAGTTCCATTAAAAAAAAGCACACACACACACACACAATTTGTATTTGTATTTGTTCTCCAAAATCATGCAATGCGCTTTTGTTTCATGCGATAATTCTAAAAGATAATTGACATAAGGTCGTATACTTCTGTATTTAAAGTTTTTTTTTCTAGCACTTAAAGTAAATAATAATCTAGATAGGGTGCAAAAAGAAATTTAAAGAAAAAGCCCTATACGCAAAATTAACGTCTTCATAGGGGGAATCCATGCTGAGAAATGAAATCCAAGTCGTCTTAACTTACAATGCAATTTGTTTATATATGAAGTTTTTTCAGTAGCTTCATATTTTGTATCATCGCAGAGCCTCTGATCTCAAATCTGTTTCGAAATATAAGGCGTACAACAAAAGAATGTCTTTAAAAAAAGACAAGGCCCAACTCTGCCGAATAACCCTATAAATACCAAATTTTGTTTTTCAACAAACTTTTCAAACTTAGAGTGCTACACCAGCAGATCGTATTTAATTTAAAAATTAATTAATTAATGCGCTCGCTTATTAAATATGTTTTCAACAAGACGCTGACTACTGTGATACGTCGATCTTTGGACCCGAACTTTTAGAAAATGCACTTTGACACATCCTGCACGGATACATTAAAAAGGGCAATCTTGACTTCGTCGCAGTGGGTTATTGAATCTGTGACGTGTTGGCCTCGGATGAAGAGCTGAAGTACATTGACAGTAATATAAGAACCTTCCTAAGTCCTTTGGAACTCTCGATTTCGTCTTTTCAGCAACTTCTTGCTCTTAAAATACTAATTTATTGGTTTTTGTTACTTTCTTACCGCCAAATTCCCGAAATTTTTCTACGCAGAATAAAAAAGCTTATTTATTTGTTTTTTTTTTCTTTTTGTTTCTTATAATTAATTAATCGATTAAGCAGTTAGAGGATACATAAGCGGGTTTAGAAAAGGTATTTATTTATTTATTTTTTTAATAAACCGAAACAGAGTTTGATTGAAACGAAAACACGCGGCGAATAAGTCTTCTTCCTTCGGCTGTGGATATTATATTTTTAAATCACGTTTCAATTCTTCGCATATACGTAGTGGTAAGGTGCACAGGAGTGGAAGCATGTGTACAACAGCTGTTCCTTAATTGCATACACGACTGTCAAAATGTAGCCAAATTTATGTGGCTATTATGTTAGTTTGGTAATACGCTACGGTCGCGATATTTCATCGCCTTTGACAAATATTATGTAGAGATCGCATTAAAAATACAAATTGCTCGGCTATTTCTCAACGTAAATAAAACGCGAACGTACCGCAGTACATACATACAGGAGTCTTCGGATAATGGATGCACGTTTTTCATGTGTTAAAAATTATTTTAAATTTGAATTCTGCGCTCATATTTCATAATTTTGTTTTTTTTTTAATCACTGGCATCGTATACAGGATGATTCTTCAATAGCCCGCCAAGTTTTAATCTATACAAGAATACAAATCGCTGACTGATTGTAAGCAGTAATTCGTTTCACTGCAAGCGCACAGTTTTTACTTTAACGAATGCCCTACAAATTTAATTTTGTATTGTATCCCTACGATTCGAAAGTCGTTAGTATTTTCGCCCCCAGCCGATTAAAAAAGAAACATTACGGCCTTCCTTCTGTTAAAAAAAAGTTTCACGGTTAGCCTTTATAGTTTTATGGCTCCGTGTAATGAACACAATAAAACATTTCTCTCAAAACCTATGATATGGGTATGATGCCATAAACTCACCGTAAAAATAAATGTTAATTGCAACATGTGTCCGCCCGAATAATAAAAATCGAAGCAACTTAAGAAAGAAGAAGAAAACGGTAATAGTAAAGCCGGCGACATTTAATACTTAAAATAATAATAAACTTAGGTAAATACATTTCGGGGTTAATTTCGATTTAATTGAATAAGGTCGTTAAGGACTCACATGCGCTCGCCGTGCGCTCCGGAGCTCCGGGGACTAACAAAGGACTTTGTGCTCCTAACTTTTCGTTTAAGAATGAGTTTCGCCACTTTAGCTTCGCAATTAGTTCTGTAACTGCTGCAGAATTTCCCCCTCCCCCCCTCTCTCTCTCTCTCTTCCTCCGCGTCTGATATTTTATTGTGATTTGTTATGAAGTTGTTTATTCCGGAGTTTTCAGCGAAACTTTTAAGTGGTTCCCTCTGCTATTTACGTTAACACTTAATACAATAAAAAAAAGAGAAAAAAGAAAATATTGGAAGACATGAGCTGTGCTACAGGCAAATCGAAATTATTTCACGAATTCTGCGTTCGTTACCTTTCAAAACAAGGAACGAGACTGGTTAATGTGTGTGTTTGTGTGTTTTTTTTTTTCTCTAGTTTACTTGCTGCGTTGCGTTACGTTGTAGCAGCCTCATAATTAGAAAGTAGCCTTCGTTTGTCGACTTTGAACTTGATCACCATATCACGGTGTAAATAATTTATTGAAATTTATGCGAGCAAATGACAAATTAGAGCTAAATAAAAGTTGATGAATATGTAAACGCGCTTGTGTAATGTGAAGGAAAAAAAAAGGAATTACGTATCCACCTTTAAAGACTCCAAAGATTTGAATACAATAGATAATTATCCGAATAAAATTTTACAAACGACTTTTCGAGTTAGTTGTTTTGCTTGGTGTTGTGTTTATTGCTCGCTTTGTATTCCGCCGGGGTACGCTCTTTTAAACTTGCTGCTGCATTTCAATTAATAAAGAAGACACTAAGTGCCACCACTATAGTTTGCGTTTTAACCAAAACAAAATCAACATCTTGAAAAATCAATTTGCACTTCGTTGTTCGATGAGTGACCAGTATCTCGGATTGGATGGCGAAAGTCACAGTTTAGTTAAACTGTATAATTAAATGCTGAACCCTTTTAATTGTTTAAAATCGAAACGTTGCAAATTTTGATTAATCGAACAGTAAACATTAGGACGCGCAGTTTTTAACTAAACGTAACACGTAATAGCCTATGTATAGCGTCATTGAAAGCTGTCCAAGATGTCTTAATATAATTAAATTTTCTCGGTAGTATACTACGTTGGATGTCGTCGTCGCCGTCTCTAAATCGAAAAACAAGTCGTGTTTATTCAATTGACGGTTTTAGGTATACTAAAGGGCAAATAATTTCTGCTAAAATAATCCCCGACGCAAAATAAATAAGCGCTCTTTATAAAAAAAAATCGGACGTTTCGAAATTCAGGTTTGTTTTCCGACCGTATTTCACGTCCTCTCTACCTAACTCTAAAGTATTCAATGACAGGCCGGCTATGTCAGGCACCATAAAGCATAGCTTAAGCCATATATCCTCACTAATTACAAGCAGAATTACAAACCGAACCGAAGAAGAAGAAGCAAGCAAGCAAGCAAGGCAGCAGCAACACTCTAGCTGGATGAATAACATCCCCCGACCTTGAACTGCTGCCAACACATATTTCCAATTATCTTATTTGTTTTACCGCGCCTGTCAGATTAAAGAACACTTTTAATGCTGAAATTTCTTTAGAAGCTTGTAAATTATGCTTAAATTACTGGAAAAATCGCCTTGACTTACTGTTGAACTAAACACTTAAGCAAATATACGCGCTATTAATGTTGTTGCACGGACTGTGAGGTTTTAATGCTCCTCGTGTTTTACGTACTAATCTTCTTTTTATTTTATTTGAAAAATTCGTTAAATTAAACAATACGAGAATAAAACAGTACGTTCAGAAACGATTGAAAGGGCTTTTGAATTTGGCGCGTTCTGTACTAGTGCTTTTCAATTTACAACGTTGCTGTGACTGCTGAGTATGGTGAATTCTGTTTTACGTACTAATCCTCTTCTTATTTTATTTGAAAAATTTATTAAATTAAACAATACAAGAATAAAACAGTACGTTCTGAAACGATTGAAAGGGCTTTTGAATTTGGCGCGCTCTGTACTACTGATTTTCAATTTACAACGTTGCTGTGACTGCTGAGTATGATGAATTTTGTTTTACGTACTAATCCTCTTTTTATTTTATTTGAAAAATTTATTAAATTAAACAATACAAGAATTTTGTTTTACGTACGTTCACGAACGATTGAAAGGGCTTTTGAATTTGGCGCGCTCTGTACTAGTGATTTTCAATTTACAATGTTGCTGTGACTGCCGAGTACGAAGAGTTTTGTTTTACGTACTAATCCTTTTTTTATTTTATTTGAAAAATTTATTAAATTAAACAATACGAGAATAAAACAGTACGTTCAGAAACGATTGAAAGGGCTTTTGAATTTGGCGCGCTCTGTACTAGTGATTTTCAATTTACAACGTTGCTGTGACTGCCGAGTATGATGAATTTTGTTTTACGTACTAATCCTCTTCTTATTTTATTTGAAAAATTTATTAAACCAAACAATACGAGAATAAAACAGTACGTTCAGAAACGATTGAAAGGGCTTTTGAATTTGGCGCGCTCTGTACTACTAATTTTCAATTTACAACGTTGCTGTGACTGCTGAGTATGATGAATTTTGTTTTACGTACTAATCCTCTTTTTATTTTATTTGAAAAATTTATTAAATTAAACAATACGAGAATAAAACAGTACGTTCAGAAACGATTGAAAGGGCTTTTGAATTTGGCGCGCTCTGTACTACTAGTGATTTTCAATTTACAACGTTGCTGTGCCTGCCGAGTATGATGAGTTTTGTTTTACGTACTAATCTTCTTTTTATTTTATTTGAAGAATTGATTAAATTAAACAATACAAGAATAAAACAGTACGTTCACGAACGATTGAAAGGGCTTTTGAATTTGGCGCGCTCTGTACTAGTGATTTTCAATTTACAACGTTGCTGTGTCTGCCGAGTGTGATGAGTTTTGTTTTACGTACTAATCCTCTTTTGATTTTATTTGAAAAATTTATTAAATTAAACAACACGAGAATGAAACAGTACGTTCAAGAACGATTGAAAGGGCTTTTGAATTTGGCGCGCTCTGTACTAGTGATTTTCAATTTACAACGTTGCTGTGTCTGCCGAGTGTGATGAGTTTTGTTTTACGTACTAATCCTCTTTTGATTTTATTTGAAAAATTTATTAAATTAAACAACACGAGAATGAAACAGTACGTTCAAGAACGATTGAAAGGGCTTTTGAATTTGGCGCGCTCTGTACTAGTGATTTTCAATTTACAACGTTGCTGTGTCTGCCGAGTGTGATGAGTTTTGTTTTACGTACTAATCCTCTTTTGATTTTATTTGAAAAATTTATTAAATTAAACACGAGAATGAAACAGTACGTTCAAGAACGATTGAAAGGGCTTTTGAATTTGGCGCGCTCTGTACTAGTGATTTTCAATTTACAACGTTGCTGTGACTGCTGAAAATGATGAGTTTTGTTTTACATACTAATCCTCTTTTTATTTTATTTGAAAAAATTTATTAAATTAAACAATACAAAAATAAAACAGTACGTTCAGAAACGAGTGAAAGGGCTTTTGAATTTGGCGCGCTCTGTACTACTAGTGATTTTCAATTTACAACGTTGCTGTGCCTGCCGAGTATGATGAGTTTTGTTTTACGTACTAATCCTCTTTTTATTTTATTTGAAGAATTGATTAAATTAAACAATACAAGAATAAAACAGTACGTTCACGAACGATTGAAAGGGCTTTTGAATTTGGCGCGCTCTGTAGTGTAGTGATTTTTAATTTACAACGTTGGGTGTGATTAATTCGACGTGTTGTTGTTTACGTTTTATTATATACGACCACTTTCACATTGGCAAACGTGGTAAAATAGCGCAGAATTTATTGCCAACTTTATAAAGACAATCGGGAGCGGGAAATTCAAATTCCTTTCAACCATTCCCGAACCTACTGTACGATGACGCAATTTTTTAATAACCCCGATGTTACAATGTCGTAGTAAGTATAAAATACTTAATAAAAATGTTTCCTTCGGATTTTATCTTCGCAGTAAAGAGTAGCCGGGGTATAAACGTTCCTCCTGAAAGGAACGCTTAACTAAAACTACTTTACTTACTTATATTTTCCGGGAAGAAACTTTACAGCGGATTTCACATTTTTCTCTGGACGGGGCGGGAGTTATAAAACTTAAATTAGGAGAGTTGGTCGGTAGGTAGGTACTCGAGTTCTCAGCGGTGATATATTTTAGCGTCACTTGACAAATTTGATTTATTATAATATGGGAAAGTCTCTGCCGTGCCATGCCAGTTCAATCTTCATAATATCACCGCCACACCACCACCATCACCACCACCAACCATCAGCCCCCTTACTATAAAATGATGCATATTTATGTTGCACTCACAATCACAATCAGAAATTTCTTGCTCTTGCACGTATCTTATATCGTATGTGTGTAATTTTTTTTTCTGGTTTCGTTTTAATTTATTGCCGCCCGCAAAAGATACGAAGTTAAAAATCTTAATCGTGCTGGAAGGTGTATTTATAATTTCCTGAGAAACCCCTTTTTTTCCTTTGGAACACGTGCAATTTAGCGTCGGGTTAATTTAATAACGGTCAGATCTCACGCACAGGTGCAGCAACCGGCCGAATATTAAAGGCCGGTTGGTCCCACTGGATGGTGGAGAGGCCGAATGGAAAAGGCCCCAGCAATTCTAAGGCACGTCGTAATCGTGAACATTATTTATTTAGAACCTAGGACCGGTTGGCGGCGTAAACAGTAGCCGAACAAGAAGCGCCGTAATTTATTCCATTAATATAGTCGTAAAGAATAAATTTCTTTTCAGAGAGCCGTTTTCAGTTTCAGGATGTGAAAAGCTGAAAATCGTACTCTGCGAAATGTTACGAGAGATCACTTCAGAAGTGAAATGATAATGACTCGAAATCACTTTTCCTTTTCTTGATCAACTCTTCATTAATCGCATGGTGGGAGGTTCTTTTAAAAAACCGGATACTGCAACCATAAACCAATGAAATCGTTTCCTTGTCACTCGTACCGAAGTCTGAAAAGCTCAGTGGTTCGAAGATGCACAGTTTTAAAAGCCCGTAAGCGTCGTAAGACACGGCCGGAGGTCGAAAAGCAATCAAAGTATAACTCAACCAATAAGAGCAGATACAGTTTCGCATTCAAACGGACGGAGGTTTAAAAAGCTGGTCCATAAGCCATAAACGAGTTTTGCTCAAGCACACGGCCGGAAGTCGAAAGGCAATCAACCAATGAGTTCAGGTTTGTTTTCAACCGGACGGAGATCTAAAAAGCTCGGCCGTTCGAGTTCCGCTCAAGCACACGGCCCGACGTCTAAACGCAATCAAAACATGACTCAACCCATAAAGAGTACAGACAGTTTTCTATCGCATCCAGCCGGACGGGAAAATCGTTTAAACTTTTTCAGTTTATTTTATTTCTTCTTCTTCTTCACTATCATAGAATGATGCACATTTATACCTAACCTATAAAACCCCACCGCGCTACTTAAAATGAACACGAACCACATTTCATTATTTAGGTATTTAAATAAATGAGAGACACCGTGTGCAAAACAACGACGTCGAACGAGACGACGAATAAATAAATAAATTAATTAAATTAATAAAGCTCGCAAAAAGATCAAGACGTTTTAATTCCTTGTGTGCGACAGCGTGTTGTATGTACGAATTGATGGTATTAACGCTAATGAAACCGATTTGAAAGCACCTCATGCCGAAATAAGTCCAAAAGGATTTCGGTATCCTTTCATACATACATATGTATATCTTCTGGTATAAACAAGCCGAATCAGATAATTAAGTAGGCCCATTAAGGAATCGGGATTAGACCTGTTCGTTGGTCTTAATCACTCGAGTTGGACACTTCTTTTATTTACCCATTTATTTTCTGATCGTGTTAATAAAAAGGAAATTTATAATTTTAAGGAAAAATAACTACGAGGTAATTGTTAACGGCACGGTGTGGCGCGGCGGCGCGTCGAGACGCCCCAAGCGTTTATTAATTCAAAATGAAACAGCCTGTATTTTACTTACGTCTCGGCTCTCAAAACTTGATAAAATATCTGACATGCCCGGCACCACGTTATAATTTTTTTTTTTTAAATAGGATCGCTTTTTTATAATAGTAAGTTAAGTCGTCTCTTTGAAGTACCTAGCGAGTTTTATTCTATTTTCTTTTTGCAACTCTTTCTTCTCTCGATGCCGACTCTATTCCTTCCTCCAGTGAAGCCTTATATCGGGTGTTTGTGAAATAAGTGCGGAAAATGATTGATGATGATTGAACTTACATGTCCTCAGCAACAGTTTTTTTTAGATAGAATAGAAAGAATTTGCTTCATTTTTATTGATTATGACACACAATCTATTGCTCCGTATTCCTTGGGATCAACAGTTTTGTTTGTGAAAAATGATTGAACGAGTTAAAGCTAAACATGATTACTATCTACGTAGTAGTATTACTTATTAAAATGCCGCAATTCACGAACGGCAAGAGAACAGCATTTCAGAGGAGTGTTTTCATCACGGCGTTGAAGAATCACTTTTTTGCCGTGCTCGTTTTCCTGCGCTAATGATGGATGTCGCTTCAAACAATTGTTATAAACATTTCTGTTCCTTCTCTTAATTAGGTCGCCCATTATCAATTACATGATTATTATATCGTCTAGTTTCTGCTGTTGCTCTTGGAAGAGTGTATCCTTTCCTGCTTATTCTCTCCCATCTTCGTTCAACCCACGCGTTCCTCTCTTTCTCTTCCTTCTTTAATTTCATTTTTTTTTTTCATTTCTTATTTCATTTTCATACTGATGCGTCTTTTGTCGTTTTGATTTGGCAACTGAAAAGCGACTTTATATTTAAAGTCACTTTATGACTTTGTGTTATAGGTCACCTTTAAGATATATTATTTTTAAAGTCATCTTTAGTTCGATTATGAACTATCGCCTTAATTATTGGAAAAAAAGTAACAATTTCTTTTTAAGTTAAAATTGCAAAATCGAATGAGAACGCCCGGGATGAATTGACTAAATAGTTTCTGCTTTTGGTCAAGTGATGGCGCACTGAATGATGATGATGATGACAATGATGCCCCCTTTCAGTCTCTTTTTGTTTCTCTTGAAAAAATTAGTTACTGAGAAATCCATTTTTTTTTAATTAGAATTAAGAGTTGAAATGAGAACGTCAGCAACGGGTCGTGTTCTTCTTTTAAATTCAATCAACATTGTTTTATCTTTTAGCCAAGAGATGGCGCGCTAAATAAGTCGTCTCGTCGTCACTTTCGATTACCTTTACGTGCAAGAGAGAGAAGGCGAAGTTATTCTCTTGAAATGTCGACGAGAATACGATATTTTGCTGTTCGAATTCTTTTTCTTTTTCAAACTAGATTAAAGTAGTTTTCGTTTTGGTGGAGAGATGGCGCTCTAAATTATGTCGATGACGATGATGAAGTCTCCTTCAAATTTCCTTTAGTTTTCCATGATGATGATGATGATGATGAGTGCGTCAGCAACGGGTGGTGTCTTTTTAAATTCGATTAACATTGTTTTATTTTTTGGCCAAGAGATGGCGCGCTAAATAATTCGCCTTGTCTTCACTTTTGATACCCTTAAAATGCAAGAGAGAGAAGGCGAAGTTATTCTCTTGAAATGTCGCCGAGAACATGATATTTTGCTGTTCGATTCTTTTTCTCAATTTCGATTAAAATAGTTTTCCTTTTTTGGTTAAGAGATGGCGCCCTAAAAGATGTGGGTGGCGATGGTGATGTTGACTCCTTCAAATTTCCTTTAGTTTTTTTTTTTTTCGAAAATAATTTACGACCGGTTTCGTGGTCAAACTAAAAGAAGCTTTTAAATTGAAGTCACATTCTGATGCGTAAATAAAATGTCTTTCGACGTTTGCTTTGACGATTTTACGTTTAAAGTCAGTCACCTTTAGACCGTCAGTCAACGAAACAAAAGTTATTTTTTTTTAAGTTAAAATTAAAAAATGAGATGAGGACGTGTGCGATGAAATGGCTGAAATAGTTTTCACTTTTGATCAAAAGATGGAGCACTGAATGATAATAAAAAAATTCGATTAACACTGTTTTATGTTTTGGCTAAGAGATGGCGCGCTAAATAACTCGTTTCGTCCTACGAAATAAAAACGAGACAGCTTCCGTTTCGTCTTACGAAATAAAAACGAAACAGCTTCCATTCTTGGGGTAAGAGATGACGTTTCTTCCTTCAGGCTGTTTCAGATTTTCAGCTTAAATTTAAAATTAAAATCATGCCGAAATTTAAAATTAAAACCATCCCAAAATTAAAAATTAAAACCATCTCAAAATTAAAAATTAAAATCATCCCATAGTTAGAAGTCGGGGATTTCGCTGAAATATTACCGTGAAGAATAAATGTCAGTGAAGAAAATTCAATTAAAATTATAAATTTTTTTTCACTTTCGAATAACAGATGGCGCTCTTCTGACTGACTACTTTACGCATAGGTTATAATTTTGGCTTCAAATCGTGTTTTCTGTGGTCGCTGATTTTGGTGACCTTTCGTCACTCCAACTCCGACTATATCTTCGTTTTTCTCCTATTTTCTTCGTTCCAGATTTTTCTTATTATAGTCCAACGTTCTGTTTCTCTCTTGGGCTTCGCTCACGTGACCCAGCCATCCTAATTGCCTAGTGTATTAACCAAGGCGTCACTACCTTATTGATCATGATCGCTTGGACCTTTAGTTTTTCGTCGCTTTACCTTTTCCAAATTCTGTTCCTTTATTGTTTGCATTTCCAATTGGTGCACTTGGTTTTAATCACGTCTTTCTCCCGTTCTTCTCTTTACCATTGATGCTACATCGTCATTTATCATGATCGGTGATTAACCTCCGTGGAATTTGCTTGTTATTTTTCCAAGTGTGATAGAAGCAAGTGTCTTGCCATTTCTGTTTAATGATGTTTGCCCTTAGTTCAATCTCCTGGATATGAATAGGTATCCCAGTTGGTTATCGAATTAATCAATAACTGTCTCCTCGAGCTTTTATATTTTAATGTTCCGCATTAATTGTTATGGAACAGTGTTTCTTTAAATGTCCAATTATGAAATAACTAATCGCCGCTGGTCGACGCGAACGTCGCTTTCCATCTTTGGGTAATAACGCTGCGGCTTAAGTATTGAAACTAAAACTGGTCGAGCGAAGGAAGCGCTGAGTTATCACCTTTGTCTTTATGTTCATGTTGTGGACTGATCGTATTTTATAATTTACCACTTTATTCATATTTAAATGTAGCGCTCCGCTGCAAACCGACATCACCCATTAGGAGAGTAACGATCGAGCTATAAATATATTCACACATGGTCGGTCGCATGCACTAGGTAATTTTATTGCAACGATTTATAGTTTTCGCATATGTGCTGCTAATTTGGATATTTAATTTCCATTGCTTTCCTTTTTTTTTTTTGCTTCTCCTTCTCTCACGATGAGAGCACAAACAGAACACGAGACCGCGCGATTTATTTCTTTACTTTTCATAATAAAATTAGGCTGTTTATAATACTACAAATTAATAAAAACCAGCTTATATTTGCAGGTGGCGCGGCGGTTATTTTAAATTGCGTGATCTACGGCAGTTAAACTTCGCCTCTTAAATTACATCCAGGCTCTCAGAAAACTTGAAAAGCTTATTATTATTATCAGGGAAAAGAAATCAGCCCGTTCGTTCCGTGCGATTAGTACGAAAATTTAGTATTCGGACTGTATTAAGAATAACTTCTGCGACGTGCGAACACATCCCTTTCCATCTCACTCGAGGCCACGGATGGAGTGCATAGTAAATTCGGCATAAAAAACGTCCAACCGCAAGTGGGCCGAATTCTTTTCCCCGGTTATTATTTTTATTATTTCCATTTTTCTTTTTTTGGTCGGCTTTAATAATTGAAATTTCATAAGTAATCAACTGGCAAAGCCACGTATACATTGTAACTTAAAGCAAACAAATTAACGTGCAACTCGCTTTTAAAGATGGAAGCGAGCCTATGGTTTGCGCTTTAATCTCCTCCTCCCTGCCAAGTTTTAATTAACTTCTTTCTCCCAAGGCGAACTTACATAGGTCCCTTATAATAATAAATTTATTATCATCGGCGAGCGAAATTACGCGAACCACCAAGTAAGTAGTAAGTGTAAGTCTCTAACAAACGGGCAAGTTGGATGGTGGAATGAATAGTTTTCCCCGATAATGGTTCGCCTCCCCCGTCACCCTCACCCTCACCACCCCGTTCAAAGACAGACACACGTGGAATTCGTGTACACAGTCGAGAACTTGAGGAGGATTCATTGTTGTAAATGTAATAACTCTCTGCACAATGCACTAACTCATCTGAGAAATATACCTACCAGTGGAACTGCATTAAACTTCTGAGGAGTCGGGTTTACTTGGAAACGTAAATGTTTACTTGAAGCATCGGCTCCATTATATTTATGTTTAATTTGTAGATGCAAAGCAGAAGTTTTATTTTCAAACTGTTTTTAGTACCATTGCCCTGTTACAGTTCGTTATGTCCGAACCGTTTTGGCAACTACGCGTACGAAATTGGTTCGTTCGTCAATACCCCTAAAAATGTCTAACCCTACTCTGAACGCGCGAGTTGTGATAAATTTTTGACTTGAAGCATCGGCTCCATTAAATTTATATTTAATTTGTAGACGCAAACCAGAAGTTTTATTTTCAAACTGTTTTTAGTACCATTGCCTTGTTACAGTGCGTTATGTCCGAACCGTTTTGGCAACTACGCGTACGAAATTGGTTCGTTCGTCAATACCCCTAAAAATGTCTAACCCTACTCTGAACGCGCGAGTTTTGATAAATTTTTGACTTGAAGCATCGGCTCCATTAAATTTATATTTAATTTGTAGATGCAAACCAGAAGTTTTATTTTCAAACTGTTTTTAATACCATTGCCTTGTTACAGTTCGTTATGTCCGAACCGTTTTGGCAACTACGCGTACGAAATTGGTTCGTTCGTCAATACCCCTAAAAATGTCCAACCCTACTCCGAACGCGCGAGTTGTGATAAATTTTTGACTTGAAGCATCGGCTGCATTAAATTTATGTTTAATTTGTAGATGCAAACGAGAAGTTTTATTTTCAAACTGTTTTTAGTACCATTGCCTTGTTACAGTTCGTTATGTCCGAACCGTTTTGGCAACTACGCGTACGAAATTGGTTCGTTCGTCAATACCCCTAAAAATGTCCAACCCTACTCTGAACGCGCGAGTTGTGATAAATTTTTGACTTGAAGCATCGGCTGCATTAAATTTATGTTTAATTTGTAGATGCAAACGAGAAGTTTTATTTTCAAACTGTTTTTAGTACCATTGCCTTGTTACAGTTCGTTATGTCCGAACCGTTTTGGCAACTACGCGTACGAAATTGGTTCGTTCGTCAATACCCCTAAAAATGTCCAACCCTACTCCGAACGCGCGAGTTGTGATAAATTTTTGACTTGAAGCATCGGCTGCATTAAATTTATGTTTAATTTGTAGATGCAAACGAGAAGTTTTATTTTCAAACTGTTTTTAGTACCATTGCCTTGTTACAGTTCGTTATGTCCGAACCGTTTTGGCAACTACGCGTACGAAATTAATTGGTTCGTTCGTCAATACCCCTAAAAATGTCTAACCCTACTCTGAACGCGCGAGTTGTGATAAATTTTTGACTTGAAGCATCGGCTGCATTATGCATATGTTTAATTTGTAGATGCAAACCAGAAGTTTTATTTTCAAACTGTTTTTAGTACCACTGCCCTGTTACAGTTCGTTATGTCCGAACCGTATTGGCAACTACGCGTACGAAATTGGTTCGTTCGTCAATACCCCTAAAAATGTCCAACCCTACTCTGAACGCGCGAGTTGTGATAAATTTTTGACTTGAAGCATCAGCTGCATTAAATTTATGTTTAATTTGTAGATGCAAACGAGAAGTTTTATTTTCAAACTGTTTTTAGTACCATTGCCTTGTTACAGTTCGTTATGTCCGAACCGTTTTGGCAACTACGCGTACGAAATTGGTTCGTTCGTCAATACCCCTAAAAATGTCCAACCCTACTCTGAACGCGCGAGTTGTGATAAATTTTTGACTTGAAGCATCAGCTGCATTAAATTTATGTTTAATTTGTAGATGCAAACGAGAAGTTTTATTTTCAAACTGTTTTTAGTACCATTGCCTTGTTACAGTTCGTTATGTCCGAACCGTTTTGGCAACTACGCGTACGAAATTGGTTCGTTCGTCAATACCCCTAAAAATGTCCAACCCTACTCTGAACGCGCGAGTTGTGATAAATTTCCTGAAAGTTCAAGCGCCTTGGAAATCCTTGTTAACGGCCGTTTTCCTCCGCAATTCTGTTTCTCGAAAGATATTTTATATATAACAAAAGTGATTGAAGACTTACAGGAGGTTTTAAGTGCGTGAAGAAATGAGATGCAATGCAAGACGTTGATGTTAAATAAGGTACTATTGATTTGTTTCTTTGCTTTGCTGTTAAAGAAAATAAATGTTATTTGTGCTGCTATTAATAACGTGCATGGGGTTTAATGTTTCCCGTCGGACGTAATGGTGTAAGCGTTTGAGGTGTTTTTTTTTTTTTTTTGCGCCCGGAGACAAATCTCAGGTCGTTACCGGTACACGAGTGAATAGCTGAATTGATGAAATTTCGCTTTTTGTAATAAACTTATAAACACATCTTTGACAGATCGATTCGAGAAGTTGTACGACAAGCAAAAACATGATTCCGCTTGCCTTTGCCTGAGCGTTGACATCGACGACGACGAAAAAACCAGTTCGAGAGATCGAGATACACACACACACACACATACAGGACGTTATATATGCCAGCCGGACTCATGTCAGGACTCGAATCGCGCGGCCTACTTAAAACAGCTGAAGATGCCCGATAAAGGGACACACGTTGTATTTTAACGTCAACTTGTAACATTTAAATGCGACGTGAGTAGACCCGTTTGTTTAGAGAACGGAAAAATTTATTAGACGCAATTGTATTTAAATTTCGTTCAAATAAAAATAAATCAACACCAGTTCGTTTAATGCAGAGCTTCATGATGTGATGACATGACAGAGTTTAATACTTCCTTTCCATAAATTAATTAATAATTGTCATTATTTGTTATTTTGTGTGTGTGTTTTTTTTTAACAAACCGACAGCTATGTTTAGGTAAGTTGTTGCCAACCCTGTATAATCAATTTGTTTTATTTTTATTTTGGCTACAAGTAGATTAGCCCACTTCATCTATGTACATGCGAATCTACGATTCAAATGTGTAAGTATGGTTGCCTATCTAGCAGGAAAGAGCGAACGACCATCATCTTAAATTTGAAAGAATTTGAATGCAATTATTTGAACGAAATACATCTATGTTTTGGTAACTCGTTGCCAACCCTGTATATTCAATTTACTTTCCTCATTTTGACAATGAGCAGAACGGTCAGGGGGGGTTTAGGAATCAATTTCCAACTTCATCTACACGCAGGCCTACGTTTTAAATGTGCAGATTTGGTTGCCTATCCATTAGGAAAGGGCAAACGAACACCGTCTTCAGTTTGAAAGCATTTGACTGCGATTACTTGAACGAAATACATCTATGTTTTGGTAACTCGTTGCCAACCCTGTATATTCAATTTATTTTCCTCATTTTGGCCATGAGTAGGTTGGTCAGGAGGGTTTGGGAATCAATTTCCCTCTTCATCTACCTACAGGCCGACGTTTTAAATGTGCAGGTATGGTTGCCTATCCATCAAGAAAGGGCAACGAGCATTGTCTTCAGTTTAAAAGCGTTTGACTGCGATTATTTGAATGAAACTTGTCGCCAACCCTGTACGTTCAATTTGAATTTATTTTCCTCATTTTGGCCTTGAGTGGATTGGTCAGGGGAATCAATTTCCCACTTCATCTACATACGAGTCTACGTTTTAAATGTGCAGATATGATTGCCTATCCATCAGGAAAGGGCGAACGAACACCGTCTTCAGTTTGAAAGCATTTGACTGCGATTATTTGAACGAAATACATCTATGTTTTGGTAACTCGTTGCCAACCCCTGTATAATTTTGTGTGCGTTTAAATCGCTTCACTTACCGCACCCAGTTCGTCGGAATTTTATTGTTTATTACAATCGCCTTCTGCGTCGCTGGAATGATTAATTTTGCAACCTTCAAATAATCTCACGTTTTGCGTTTTATTATAGAAAGCTTGTTAGGACCTTTCGTTTTTTTTAAAATACTCCGGTCATAAATTAGTGCAAAATTCTCAAAAAGTCGACAATCCTTTGTGGTTTTAAATAAATACTCTTAATATCGTTTGCAGTTTCTATTTCTAGGTAAGATTGCATCATCTTTTGAAACGCATGAGTAGTAAAGCATGAATTTCTCGTGTTGTGATTGGTTGAAAGCCGTAAATTAGGGAATTCGTGATTTTCGACCGTTAATTATTAGATTAATCGAAATAGAAACTTCAATAATGGGAACAGAATATAATAGGAGTAGGAAAAAGTATTATTTGTAGACAATAAATGATCAGGTCTCTGATGTGTCATGGGTGTTAAGATAACATTCAACAATTATGCTATCTTAACTGCACTTGGATAACACCTCGTTTAAATGCATCGCGAATTTTTTTTAGTATGAAGCGTCATTAGTTTACTGTCGTTCAAATGAATCGATTAGCATAAAATAACATCACAAAATAACAAATGCACAAGTTATGTTACGGTGGTCGCTACATGATGTCCATCGTGACAGTGGCTGGGTTTACACGAACTTTTAAGGCTGGTGTTAATAACATCGATTCTTAGTAACGCCAGTTTGCCTGTTTACGCGTATTATTTGACACACGTTATTTATAACAGGTGACTGCATTGCTAACTGTCAGTGGATAAAACAGGAAATACACAACCATAACGAGAATTCACAACGAACAAAGATTAGAATCATTTAAACAGCCAAGGTTAACTACGAGCGTAAAGTGTTTACATGAACTATAAAACCGGTGTTGCTAACGCCACGCCTGTTGTCCGTTTACACGAATTTTTATGTCGGTGTTACTGACACCGATTTCCATAACACCGGCCTTAAATGTTCGCATAAACGCAGTCAGTGAAAGGAATTATTGATTGTACAGGTTTTGATTGATTTAGGGATGAGTAACTTTCTTTAATTTGTCACTTAACAGGTCGAGTCTGTCCAATGGACTTTCGACAACATCGACAACATAACAAGTCAAGGCGAACTGAAACATTTGGCTGAATTTCTTTCAAACAAACTGTTCGACCTAGTAATAAACCTGCCGATGAGAAACGGCGGTGCGAGAAGAGTTTCTTCCTTTATGACGCACGGCTATCGTACCAGGCGCTTGGCGATAGACTATTCAATTCCTTTAGTAACCGACGTCAAATGTACCAAATTATTAGTTGAAGTAAGTACTAGATTGCACAGGGTGATTGCCTATCCATCAGGAAAGGGCAACGAGCATAGTCTTCAGTTTAAAAGCGTTTGACTGCGATTATTTGAATGAAACTTGTCGCCAACCCTGTACGTTCAATTTAAATTTATTTTCCTCATTTTGGCCTTGAGTACATTGGTCAGGAGTGTTGGAGAATCAATTTCCCACTTCATCTATTCATCTACATGCTGGCCTAAGTTTTAAATCGACAGATATGGTTGCCTATCCATTAGGAAAGGGGGAACGAACATCGTCTTCAGTTTGAAAGCGTTTAGCTGCGATTATTTGAATGAAACTTGTTGCCAACCCTGTATGTTCACTTTAAATTTATTTTACTCATTTTGGACTTGGGTACATTGGTCAGGGGGGTTTGAGAATCAATTTCCCACTTCATCTACATACGAGCCTACGTTTTAAATGTGCAGGTATGGTTGCCTATCTAACTAAAAGCAAAGAGCGAAGGAATATTGCCTTTTTTTTTCTTTTTTTTCTTATTATTATTCGCTGTAAATATACCACAATACGTTCGATTACGAAAGATAATTTAAGTGTGCCTCTCCACTCAGAAAATTCGTTTTGCACTTAGATTTTCCTTCGGTTTCTACAGTAATTAAGAAGCCTTAATGAATCCGGCTGCGAATTGCGATTGCATTTACAGAAGAAGAAGAAAAAAAATCGTTAACCTGATTTTATTTAATTAAAAAAATAAAAATAAATAAATAAATTGTATTGTTAATTAAGTTTTACGTAAGCAGATTGGATTCCTAGCTAGCTAGAACACGGTGTGTTTAGATAATAACGGAACTGTCGACTTCCTTATCACTACCTAATTGAAGTTTAAAATTAATAAATCATCTGTTTAGGTCTTTTAAATTTAAACTTCGTTTCGAAACGCGAATGTTTGTTGCTTCTCGCCGAAATCAAATACAATAACATATGATTATATGTATTTTGCGTGTTGAATACATACATATATACAAGGTGTTGTTTGGTTTTCGACTGAAAACAAACATTTCGGTTCCTGAAATACTGCTTGCTGCCTGGTCTAGTGTGCGAAGCGGTCGGGGGAAGGGGGGGATTTAAATTTATTTATAAGTTCCATAAAATTATAACGTAAATCACAGTTTGAAGTAGTAAAACTGACGAACTGTATACAAGCCAGAATTCGAACGATGCAGACGTCCTAATCTCACCTATAAAGCTCCCCGTCATATTTCACTAAATAATAAGCGTGCTCGTAAAAATGGCGTTATTTACAGCCCAGCGCCAACAAAAAAGGCTGGTTTCGTGAAGTCGAAGTGCACTGCGCTTCTCGGAATCGGTTTCCACATTTGCAATTTGCTAACCGATATTAAAAACACGCGGATTCTTTGAAGTCGGAGACAGTTTTAATATTCCTCGGGGTGCAATGTTCTCTCCTCTTACTCCCTTTCCTTCTCCTTCCTCCACACCGGAGAGGAGATCTGGCAAAAGTACAAGACTTCTCGAACTGCACTTCGGTTCGCGTTTCACTGAACCTAATTTTAAAAATACCTTCGCGAAAAATTATTTTTATAATACTACACTTTGTAACAACAGCACGCTCAAAACTACGCATGTATGTGTATATACCGGGTGATCATTCTCAATTCGGAACGTAGGAAATTAGCATCATGACTACCACCCTTAATAATGAATTAATTGATGTTTTTAATCACTAAGTGTATAGTGATGCTAATCTCCACCTAATCTCCACCTATGTTCCAGATTGGAAATGATCGCCCAGTATAATAAACTTTCAGATTGTGATTGTTTGTAATCAATGAGTACCAAGATCACACTCACTGTTCAACGTTTCTTTCCAGCAAAAGAAAATAAACATGTAACAGAAAAAAGATTGGAGATTCGAATTCGAGTCTTCGGGTGGCATCTTAACCGAGCGAACGTCATCGTCTAACATAAACTAGAATCGATTTTTAAACTCTTTGCTTCACATTTTTCTACACGAAGCACCTTTTAAAGCGTTTGAACGTGGAGATGTATAATTTCGTTATTAAGTGGAGGTCGTTGTCGAGTCCTGAGGACGTACGGCGACGTTTTTTATTCACGCACGTTGAACCGACGCTGTTTGCTGATTTTAATGTCACGAAACACACACGCCGGTGCTATTTATTTACACATTTACTTTACATATTGCGCTCCGACATGCATGCAGGCCGCCCGGATTCGTTTCCTTCGCCTTGCATACTCGCTCGCTCGTAAATTCGGAAAAAAATCGAAAAACGATTCACATTTCATTAGCTCACCTTATAATTTGTATCATCATGTTTGTGTGTGTACCCCAGTTTACGAAACTTATTTATCGCCTGCTTGCTTCTACAAAGCTTAGTCTGTAGTCTGTGGCTTCATGAATATTACATGATCGATTCTCGGTTGATAAATGGGGGTTTTAATAAACACACATTCGCAACAGCATGAAAATCTCTCAGGTTTGCATAAATACCGCGACTGATTTGTGTCATAATTGTAATTAAGATCATTAAGCGTTAAGGGGACCTTACATATAGTTGCCAGCATGCTCTCTGTGATTCTAATCACATTGTAGGGCACCCTTTCCGAATTCCAATGGGTGTAGTAGACATAATCATTGCAGCAGGTTAAGTACGAGGTGGTGAATCTCGAGTGTCCGGAGTTGGTAACAAAAAGATCCCTACATTACTACATTTTTATATTTGATGGTTTACAAACGTCATTCAGTAATTTATTACTTCCGCCGAACTGTCAGACTCGTGTTTACTGCTATAACAATGACTTCCTTTGACAGATTTAAACCAAACATGAAATTATTCAGTCACGCCACCTTAAATTAAGTATTGCCACCTCAAGAGGACACTTGACATTGACCATCCGGTATATTTGGGTATATTTCTCGACAATAAACTTCTTCTTCTTCGACTGGGCTGAGCTCATGTGAGTAAAATAAAATTTTCACGATCGCAGACGAAGACATACTATTTTTCTGTCTCGATAAAACTAACATGGCTTTTCGACTTTCCATCGTTGTTGCTACAAACGAAACGTGGCGTGGAGCTTTTCAAATGCGTGGTCCGTACGAAGCTTTAAAGTCAACCGCATTTATTTATGACGGCAAACTTAAAAGTCCGTTGCATGGACCGGATTGAATCATAGTTTATGCCGGTGCGGACGTAATTTATGTGCACTTCCTAAGCAATAATTTCCGTATTTTGTTACGTATGGTCGCCGCGTTTGTACGTACACGTATATTTGCATCTAAGCAAGCCGCGATAATTTATTTAATACAACCTGAGAAGTGTGCTGGCAGGCAAGAAGCTTTAAAAATCGTTCTTTGTGTCTGTCGTCTTCCTCGACTGAAGTTTAAAGCGTCCATATAAATGATTGATACCCATAACCGTTACATTTTGAAATTTTGTTATCTGAAACGAGAGACTGCGCGGCAGTAAAAGCGGAAATAAGCTTTTAAATTTTCAAAGACCACATAATTAGGACAGTAAAACTTGTAATAACTGGAGATTCGGAGAGACAGAAATAATTTGGCTTGCGCAGTTTCGGACGGGACGAGGCTGCGTTGCTGCAGACTCTTGAAACAACTGCAATTAATTAAATTGCATAATTTCTTTATACATATATAAGACATTTTTAATTTGAGCAAAAACCCCCCTCTGTACGCTCTAGCTACTTCCCTACTAACAACGCAACGCAGTACAGGAATCTCAATCGTCAACTATCTGGTACTATGTTCTCAGTTTGATTCAACAACCGGTATGCACGTACATATAAAAATTCGGATAATTATTTTGTAATAAGTTCAAACTCACTTAATACAATCGACAGCGAAACGTGCAGTATCAATAAGGTACGATCTCCTCCATCTCCTCTCCACCTCCTTATAAATTTATTTACCCCGTAAGTGGGTATGGTGGAATGGTATACCACGGCAGACAATTTTATAGGGAGATGGAAAAAATATAATATAAATTAGTTGCTAGTTAAATCCAAATACAAAAGGAGGTACACGTAAAATGTGAATTTATCAAATCTTGCAATGAATATAAATGCAGGGCCACTCGTTTCCACAAATCCGTACTGCATTTTCAGCACCTGTAATTTGTAGTTGCACGCTTTTACTGTTATTTTTATATCTACAGACATTTTCAAATACATCGAATCGCAATAACAGTACGATGGCTGCGTAATAAATCGCGCAACTGGGTGCAGCTCACGTATGACTAAACTCTCTCTGTTTTATCTATAAAGCCGAGAATGTCATAAAAGTATTTTACAGCCACTACAGCTCACCCATATAGGAAATAAGTGTCCTTGTCGGATTTAAAAGTTTTGATCTTAATAATAACCAAGCGCTGTATGTACAACAAGAAAAAAAAAACTGTGCAAAAAGCGTGCGTAATTGCCTGCTTACTCTGTAAGTAAACTACGTTGCTGCTGCAACTGAAATAATAATAATAAAATAATAATCGGGTTTACGTTGTTGTTTGTTGGATGGGGGTCTCGTCGTTTTTCATCGAACAAGTTAAGCTCGCCCTTGCTCTCTCTCCTCTCGGATATCTACAAAGGAAATTAGCGTCAGTTTATATAGGCGATATAAAACCTTCATTATTGTCCGAATTCACGAATCCCTGCGAGTTTTTCCGGAAAATTCCATTTCGAGAATAAAGCGCCCCGGCAAGTATCTTATGGCATAAAGTTTAAATTAAATTCTCATCCTTGACACACTATTGCGACGCGACGTGATTTCCTCCTCCGAAAGTTTCAGTTTCTTCCGGCGACACATCGATGAGAAAGATTATTATTGATTTGGAAAACGATTTGCGTAAATATACTTGCTTCGAATCCGAATTCATTTTTAATTATGTAATTCTTCTGTTCAATTAATTCTTCTTCGAAATCAAAGTGCGTGGATTTGATTTTAATTTAAAAAGAATGAAGCTCTGATAGCCAGTAATATAAAAAACAAACAAAGCTACGAGAAGATAAAAAGTGAAACGCAAATCAAAAGCAAAAATAAATTTCCATTTGCATGTGGAACATGGTTATTGAATTTGCACCCTTAAGTTTCTAAAAGGAACAAAATGTACAGTCAGGAAACCTCCCCGAGGCTCCTCACGAGAAATAAGAGTGTATATCGTCCCCTAAATTTACCAAGGCGCTAATCAGGTGCTGGGGGCAACACAAGACAGACTCTGCGTGCTCCAAGTACGTTGCACGTTAATAAAGCCAAAACTAGCCGTACACGCAGGAAGAATTTTCACGAATCGAAAACATCATGACAGTATCACGATCTAACAAAATCAAAATAAAGGTGGAGAAGACCAACGGTGTTAAAAGTCACACGTAAACGTAAGTTAAACTCTCCGTTGTGTGAAAAATTTGTAATTTTCAGAACCGGATTTACCAAAAGAAGATAAATGTACCCTGAGGAAGGGTTTTCACGAATCGGAAACATTGTGACAGTATCACGAACCAACAGAATCAAAATAAAGGTGGAGAAGACCAACGGTGTTAAAAGTCACATGTAAACGCAAGTTAAACTCTCCGTCGTGTGAAAAATTTGTAATTTTCAGAACCGAATTTACCAACAGAAAATAAATGTACCCTGAGAAAGGGTTTTCACGAATCGGAAACATTGTGACAGTATCACGAACCAACAGAATCAAAATAAAGGTGGAGAAGACCAACGGTGTTAAAAGTTACATGTAAACGTAAGTTAAACTCTCCGTTGTGTGAAAAATTTGTAATTTTCAGAACCGGATTTACCAAAAGAAGATAAATGTACCCTGTGGAAGGGTTTTCACGAATCGAAAACATCGTGACGGCATCACGAGCCAAAAAAATCAAAATAAAGGTGGGGAAGGCCAATGGTGTTGAAGGTCAAATGTAAACGCAAATTAAACTCTTCGTTGCGTCGTGTGCAAAAATTGAAATCCTCAGAACCGGATCTAGTTACAGAAGATAAATGTAGATTAATTAAATAAAAAACATAATTAATAGTAATTGAGATGGGTAGGTATCGGTGTCTCTTGTAAAAAGGGTTGTCGCGTTATTCTCAAAAAAAAAAATTCCATTAAAAAAAATGTTCGAGATTTTGAAACGCCTTCAGCCCCCCGGCCCCGAAAAAAAATCCATTAAAAAAAATGTTCGAGATTTTGAAACGCCTTCAGCCCCCCGGCCCCGAAAAAAAAACCAAGACGAGTCTTCTATTGCCACAGACAGGATTTCCGTGGCCAACCAATGAGGAAGCCCAAGTAAACTCGTCGGGAAATTTTTACAACTAATTTTAGCCATCACACACAACTACCATTGATTGGCATGATTGATTTATTTATTATTTCCCAGGTCTGAAGATCGACTTAATTTAAATTAAAAAAAGTAGTATTGCGTTATTCTAAAAAAAAGTATTTTCCAAATAATTAAAAAGGTGACCCAGTTTTGGTCCCCCTCGGCCCTCCCTCCACTTCAAGAAAAATTAGATTTTCCTCGCCGCGGCATTCTTGCGACCCTCCTCGAAAGCCTGCAAAATTTGGACCGCCAAACTCCTCGAGAAATTTTTAAAACAATTCGTACGTATTTAGCATTGATTAACACAATTTTTTTGTAATTTCTAAAATCCAAAAATCGACTTAATCAACGAAAAAAATCAACGTTACATTATTCTAAAAAATATTTTCCGAAAAAGTAAAAAATGCCCCAGTTTTGGACCCCCTTAGTTCCCAGCTCCAAAAAAAAATAATTAAGTTTTTCATTCCCGCGGCATTTTCGCCCCCCTCCTCAAACGCCTGCAAAATTCGAAGCGTCAAACTCTTCGGGAAATTAAAGAAAAAGCATATTCCGCCATCATACGTAATTACCGTTGATTAGCACGATTTATTTGTAATTTCTGAAATCCAAAATCGACTTAATTTAAACTAAAAAATCAGCGCTAGATTATTCCCGAAAATATTTTTCGAAAAATTTGAACGTCGCCTAGTTTCGGACCCCCTCAGCCCCCCAACTTAAAAAAAAAATTAAATTTCTCATCCCCGAGGAATTTTCCCGGCCCTCCTCGAACGCCTGCAAAATTTAAACCGTCAAACTCTTCGGGAAATTAAAAAAAGAAATTATTTTCCGCCATCGTACGTAATTACTATTGATTAGCACGATTTATTTGTAATTTCCGAAATCCAAAAATCGACTTAATTTAAACTAAAAAATCAGCGCTACATTATTCCCGAAAATATTTTCCGAAAAATTAGAACGTCGCCTAGTTTCGGACCCCCTCAGCCCCCCAACTTAAAAAAAAATTAAATTTCTCGTCCCCGCGGAATTTTCGCGCCCCTCTTCGAACGCCTGCAAAATTTAAACCGTCAAAACTCGTTGGAAAATTTTTTAATCAATTTCGTTTTTGGCCATCATTTACCCGTGTATAATTTCCATTGATGAACATGATTTATCTATAATTTTTCAAATCCGAAAAACGGCTTAATTTGAACGAAAAAATCCGCACTACATTATTCAAAGAAAATTTTTCCGAAAAATTCAAAAATGGCCCAGTTTCGGACCCCCCTCCGCCCTCCCGCTCGAAAAAAAAAATTAATTTTCCATCGCCGCGGAATTTTCGCGTCCCTACTCGAACGCCTGCAAAATTTAAACCGTCAAAACTCGTCGGGAAATTTTTTAATCAATTTCGTTTTTGGCCATCATTTACCCGTGTATAATTTCCATTGATGAACATGATTTATTTATAATTTTTCAAATCCGAAAAACGGCTTAATTTAAACGATAAAATCCCCACTACATTATTTTAAAAAAAAAATTCGAAAAAATTCAAAAATGGCCCGGATTCGGACCCCCCTCTGCCCCCCCGCTCGAAAAAAAAATTAATTTTCCATCGCCGCGGCGTTCTCACGACCGTCTCTAAACGTCTGCAAAATTTCAAGCTTCAAACTCGTCGGAAAACCGTCCAAAACCGCCCCCGAAAAATCCTACTACGAAAGGGAATTCCGTTGTGACGTCAGGAGCCGATTTACTATTTTTCTCGGAAAAAAAACTAGGTCGCAAGGTCGCGGGGCGTTTATGAATGACCATCATGCAATTGTTTCCGCGGAGTATTTCGGTCTTCCGGAGGAAACTTAAATTTGAGAATCTGAAGAAAAAACCAAGGGGTTGTGTTCAAAAAGCAAGGAGCTCGACGAATTTCGCCTTAATTATCGTTAATTTAATTAATCCGAGTGATATTTCCGGCGAAATTAGGTTATTCGTCTTTGGTATGGGGATGTTTCAAGTTGGGTGGTTGGCGGCATTGCCACGCTGTTTTGACGTTTGTTTATTGATCGCCGCACGAAGTAAATCGATTTAATTGATTGATTTTCGCACTAAAAATCGCATAATAGTGATTGCGGAAGACTATTAAATAAGGTGAGTGTCGAATTCCGTGTGAAAACTTGCTTTCCGCCGTTGGTTTCACAACATAACCTCAAATTTTCTTCATCGGATGCATCGCTTTTGCGACGGATTTTTCCCGAAAACTGGGATCGTAGTCGTTGCTTACGTGGCCTTTTAATGCTATTTAATCATTTTCTTACAGGCTAGACCCGCATTACTTGCAGAAATAGGAAAAATTTCACCCCCAAGCAGTGTTAAGGGAGTAGGAGCATCAAACATCAAAGCAAATCATTCCAGGGCCCCCGTATTGAAGAAACGAGCTTTTAAACTCAATTATTTGTTTTATTGTAATGCAAGGTACAACATTTCTTTCGCTTAGCTTAAATAAACTGTCATTATTTAATTTTTTTAAGTAAGTTTCAACACGTCTGCGAATCAAACTGTCTTAAAGTCGCGTTGCATAAGAGATTTAAGCCAGGATTAAATGTAAGCCTAGCTTAGAATGTAAAGCACAATATGCTTATGCAACACACGTTTTAATAACTGTCACGGCCTAACTTGGGATTAAATTTAATCCCGGCTTGCAAGCTATAACTGAATTTCCAAGTTCTACATCAACATCATGAATTTGCTTATCGTTTCATTAACGTGAAGCATTCCTGGAGGTGCAATTAATTTAATAATGTGGTGTGATTTTATCGCATTCTGGAAATTCTGCTCTTTTTTTGTATCGCATTTATATTCCATCCAAAACTGACTGCCCCTTTCGCCTTCTTTCCTGTTCTTGTGTGTTCTTCTTTGTCTTTCTTGCATTTTTTGCGGGGCTCATCTTGCAGTAACATGACTTATGCCCAGTTGCACCGATGTTTTAAGCAGAACTTAAATTTAAGTCGTGTTTAGAATATAACTGGCCGGTTGCACCAATGTTTTAAGCAGAGATTAAATTTAAGTCGTGCTTAGAATAGGCGTATGACATTTTTGGGTCAAGTTCAACAAGTTGAGACACATTCTAAGGGCCAGTTTTTCAATTCAGATTTAATTTTAAACTCTGTTTTATTCCTATGGAAACAATTGTCCTTACAATTGATACCATGGGATTAAAGCGAAGCTTAAAGTTAAACCGAAATGGAAAAACTGTGCCTAAATGATACTTAAATGAAGTTTAAGTGTCTGTCAGATTGTGATTGTTATTGAAATTATGCTGTGATTGAAGTTATTACTCACCATGCATAAATGTCATATTCTAAACGCGGCTTTAAACTTAAGTTTTGCTTAAAATATCGGTGCAGCCAGGCAAATATTTGTGTATGATGAATATACTGCCAATCAATAGATTAGAATGTGTCTGATTTTTGCTTTGTTGAACTTACGTAAATGTCACATTCTGAACACTACTTAAATTTAAGCTCCACTTAAAATGTTGGTGCAACTGGCCATACTTAAGGTCAGCTTAACTTTAAGCACCGTTTAGAATATGATTTACTGAATGTTGTGTAACCTCAAATGTCACATTATAAGCAGTATTTAAATTTAGGCTCGACTTAACTGGCCATTAGTGACCTTAGATACATTAACGGTTGTTTAATAGTTTAATAAGTCATGTGATGACGTGCAAGTAGGAAATTGGTTTGGATGAAGAAATAACTGAAAGGAACTTCGAGAGGAGCTTTTCCACTTGAATAATTGAATAATACGAACAAAAGTTTCACACAGTGTCACTCGGCAAGAAAATTGTCCACATTCATGCTTTACGCCGTTATAAAGTGAGTCGGCAATCACTTGCAGCGAGCGCCCCGAAGCTCTCGCGAAAACTAATAAAAAATTAATAAAACTTAAAGGAACGAAATAGTGGTAAGAAGGAGAATATACCGTCTGATCTTGCATGTGCAGCAGCGCGCTTTATATTAAATGAGTGAATGTGACAGCATCACAAAGCGATGGCTTACGGGATTAAACTTTTGTTTTAACGCTTCGTGGCTTCATATACTTGTCAAACTTCGCCTGAAACTTCTGGATCCAGATTGTCTCCTCGCCCCCTCTTTTGCTTTAGCAAGAGTCTAAAAAAATTCCAGTGGGAAAGTTTATTATTAGGAGTTATTTATTTTTTTTTTAATAAATCAATTGACTACTTACAGTTTGGCAAATTTGTTATAATAAAATGCGAGTGTTGGAATTTGTTAATTGAGATGCTCTTACCTGATTCGTTTCGTGGAAACATGAAAACGTCTGCAGCTAATTGTGTGGTATGTAAATTAGTAGTACGTAGTAAGAGGCGGTTAATTTTATGGATTATTTAAGGATGAATTTACAGGGGAATAGGCCGTAAATTGGTGCAAGGCATGCGGCCTTTCGGACTAAATGAAAATTAATTTTACGCAGGTGTTCAGGTCGACGTGTCACAAGAATGTCAGACACATTCCCCTTATCGACGCGGTTGTAATTTATAAAAAGATTTTTACTGCACACGGATGTGACAGGATGATTGTCGTTTATAACTATTATATTGTTAAATACGTCAGCTTTTAAGAGTGATAAACCTGATTGAATGCTTCTGTTATGTTAACTTGATACTGTGTGGCTTATTACGGTACTATTCAGGCGAGATCGTAAAAATCGTTTAATTTAATTTGGTCATCTGAAAAGAATTTCATAATGCAACGACGACGACGGCGACGCGTTGAACGTAAAGGCAAGGCTGTAAAGTAAGTTATTAACATCGGAGGGACTGACTTCAGTTATGTTAATTGTTATTGGGATTTTATGCTTTGGTAACCAAAAATTTTATGTCTTAATATACCTTAAAAAAAAGAAACCTGTTTTTCCCCGTCTACCGTTTCGAATTTGTACACGTTCATAATTAAAAAATATGAGAGCACCGTAATTTGTTTTTTTATTTAACGAATTTTAAACATTCATGGAACTTTCTTAGGCGGATGTAATAATCGCCAAATAAGTAGATGGAATGTATGTATGTATTAATCAATACAGGCTTAGTGAATGTACTTACTCACCTTTCATTAGTTGTAATCGCTTGTAAGTAAGCCTGGAAATAATAATAATGCGATTGGGTAATGTTTCCAGGAAAATTTATAATATCCACATTAAAATACGTTTGATATATGAGATCATAGCGGACATCAGACTGTGTGAGATCGCCTACCATGTAAGATAGCTCGGTGAATAGAACTTAAACATTATACTGCAACAATAGAATAGGTCCTAAACGAGATAAGGCTCCTGCATGTATTGTATTTCGGCCATAATTCAGGAGATTTATTAAATGCAAGGTTTGCAGCAACACGTTTTGATAAATCGCATTTACCTGGTATTATCAGCGAGAGGAATTTGTGCGGGATGTCGAAAGCAATAAGCCACAGTCGGCCAGTCGGATTACAAAAGCACGCATAGTCGGCCAGCAGGGTGACAAAAGCACGCATAATCGGCCAGCCGACTTGGCGAAGCACAATGTCCGTATCCGTATCTTAACGTATTAAGGTCTGAAGTTGTGGCAAATAAAAATTTCAGCTTGACTTATTTCTATATACCCGTGGAAAGGAAATTACCTTTGCAATTACATTAAAACAGAAAGAATCGAATTACATGAGAGAGATGATTAAAATAGTATTGTATATATCATGTAAGATTGGGTAATGTTTCCAGGAAAATTTATAATATCCACATTAAAATACGTTTGATATATGAGATCATAGCGGACATCAGACTGTGTGAGATCGCCTACCACGTAAGATAGCTCGGTGAATAGAACTTAAACATTATACTGCAACAATAGAATAGGTCCTAAACGAGATAAGGCTCCTGCATGTATTGTATTTCGGCCATAATTCAGGAGATTTATTAAATGCAAGGTTTGCAGCAACACGTTTTGATAAATCGCATTTACCTGGTATTATCAGCGAGAGGAATTTGTGCGGGATGTCGAAAGCAATAAGCCACAGTCGGCCAGTCGGATTACAAAAGCACGCATAGTCGGCCAGCAGGGTGACAAAAGCACGCATAATCGGCCAGCCGACTTGGCGAAGCACAATGTCCGTATCCGTATCTTAACGTATTAAGGTCTGAAGTTGTGGCAAATAAAAATTTCAGCTTGACTTATTTCTATATACCCGTGGAAAGGAAATTACCTTTGCAATTACATTAAAACAGAAAGAATCGAATTACATGAGAGAGATGATTAAAATAGTATTGTATATATCATGTAAGATTGGGTAATGTTTCCAGGAAAATTTATAATATCCACATTAAAATACGTTTGATATATGAGATCATAGCGGACATCAGACTGTGTGAGATCGCCTACCACGTAAGATAGCTCGGTGAATAGAACTTAAACATTATACTGCAACAATAGAATAGGTCCTAAACGAGATAAGGCTCCTGCATGTATTGTATTTCGGCCATAATTCAGGAGATTTATTAAATGCAAGGTTTGCAGCAACACGTTTTGATAAATCGCATTTACCTGGTATTATCAGGGAGAGGAATTTGTGCGGGATGTCGAAAGCAATAAGCCACAATCGGCCAGACGGATTACAAAAGCACGCATAGTCGGCCAGCAGGATGACAAGAGCACGCATAATCGGCCAGCCGACTTGGCGAAGCACAATGTCCGTATCCGTATCTTAACGTATTAAGGTCTGAAGTTGTGGCAAATAAAAATTTATTTCGATATACCCGGAGAAAGGAAATTACCTTTGCAATTTCATTAAAACAGAAAGAATCGAATTACACGAGAGAGATGATTAAAATAGTATTAACTATAATATAGTCTAGAATGCGTTCGTGCTTCCGGTCAAGCCAGATTTTCTTCTCCTAAGCAAACTAACAATAATTGCGAGAGCACTCTGCATATTAACGCGACCGACGACGCCGAGAGGCGGTTTGAAATTTATGGAGGAAGCCATTAGAACGAACCAGATTCATTTGACACTATTTAAAACATGTTATTTAATTAGCGAAACGTCGGCGGCGAAAACGAGCAAATAAAACTCCCCGCCGCGCATAAATAAGCGTATAGGTGTACTGTTATGCTCGTCTGTAATTTCCTGCGGTGGAAATTTAAAATGCCCCCGACGTTTACATGAATATTCAGAACGGATATTTGAGAGAGCAAAACGACAGGGGAAAAAAATATGTACTTATTTATTTAAACCCGACGGAATGTATTGGTTTTCCTTTTTTTTTCTGAAAGGTATTTAATTATGTATACGTAAATTTAATAAACAATTTACACGGGCGCACACACCCAATCCAATTAATTAATAATCTCAAATCCGGCTCATTGAAAAATTAAGAACACAAAAAAAAAGAGAATAGAATCCCTCGATGGTGTTGACAAAAAAAATCCCTGCTTTTTAAAATGTTACCTGGACCATGCCCGGTTGTTTGTATAAGCGACCAGCTCGTTTTTCCCCCGTTTCCCATCTTTCCAACCATTTCGCTCGATGCGAGTGAGTATAATACGCACAGGGGCGGCGTGAGGGGCGAGGGGGGCGATCCTATACCGTAGTATTGTATACTATTCCACATAGGCGCGGTGCGTTTCGGTCGACCAAGTTGAACAGAGCGCGCGTTTGCATTCGTTTTGCCCTCCAACTACAGCTGGACGATCGCAGCGTTGTTGTTAAGGTTAACACTTATTATATGAAGACCTTTCCAAGTGGCTGTCCCTCAGTCTTCCTTCCAATCAGTACCGAATTATGAAAACAGAATTTTATTCAGGATTTAAGTTCATTCTAGCGGAAAGACAGAGAAGATGAAATTAATTAGCCAGCAGAGTAGTCAGAGTAAGAGAAGGGTTGCTCGCTTGTTAAATATCACATTGCTATAAAAAGATAAAGATAGAATTAATTAACTAATTGAAGAATTTTCTTCCCTTTCCCCTCTATACGCATCTGTTAAACTTACTCCGACCGGCGGCGACGTATTATTACAATATGAATAAGCAGGAACAATCGTATATACTAGAAGTATACGTAATACATACAAAGCGTAGGGATCTCAAATCTCAACCAATATTAAATAATTATTTGACATGAAAGGGACTTTCAGACGTCATGTCGAGATCATCAGGACAGGAGAGAGTTGTACGCACGGCGGGATACTTCTGGTATTATTATTATGTGGGCGAGACCAGACGCACACAAGTCTTAAAAAAAAGTAGGGCCCAGATAAAATAGATAAAAGTATAAATCACGGTTGCGTTCCCACTAAATTAGTCCGTAATTGTTGTAGTGTCAAATTAGGGCTTGGAAATTGAATTTGTTGTTAAGACGTACCGTACCACATGAATTATGGTTGCTGGTGGGATGAACCGAGAAAGGTTACAGCACTTTATGAAATACATTAATACTTGTTAATTAGGGAACTTGTTAAAGCCCAGCCTCGTATACCGGGTGCGCCATTGCAAGTAGGCAAAGCAATTACGACGCTCGGAAGACCACAGAATTCGTTTTAACAGTGAGATACATAATTCTGTCTAAAGTATAATAATAATAACTCGACGAGTATCTGAACGATTGCTTTGTACATACATTCTACGTGTGTTATATATATACACACACATGGATAATACGGTTGGCCATCACTTTAGAAATCAAGAAGAAACCGAACAGGATGATAGCAGTTAAACGTACAGTTAACGTATTATACTGTCTACTATTGTAGATATTTAATGACACACGTGTCTATTTAAGGAGTATGCGAACACCGCTAATAAACTACTAGAATATTCCTTTTATAGATATTGAATAGTAACTGTTAGGATCTACATAATAAGCTTCTTATAAAAATCGAGAGTTTTATGTGCGACCTTCATCCAGACCACCTAGTTGAGAGAGTTCTTCTACTTCTTCCCAGAGATGCAAAGAAGTTTCCACCATCACCATGAAATATACTTTTTTTTAGTTATTGTAGGTTTTGATCTTGTATGCCCTAATTATCATGTGCATAACACAAATAAATGTTCCGAACGGGTCTTTTTTGGTTTATCTGTTGGTACGTGTCTCTTAATGTTTACTTACAAAGGAAACGCATAAATTGAAATGGTAACATAGCATCATCCGTCTATTGTATAATTAGGTGTAATTTAAATAATACGGATTTCGACCGCACCTGTAAGAAGCAAGGTGTGTTTCTTCGTGTTGTTGAAATTGTAAACGTAACGGAACAAGGTTGAAAAACCAGGAAACACATTATTATTATTATTATTATTTAAAAGAGAGCTCTCGCTCGTTGGTGGTGGTAAAAATTAGGTTGCGTTCAGGCGTCTCCCGCAGGGTAAATTAATGTGTCCTTGCGTTTTTCCGCGCGACGAATTAGAAAGATCGATTCGGGATGGAAATTGGATTCGTGTCGGTCAGTTGGTTAGGAGGATTTCAAGGTCGTCCGAGCGAGGTCCTTTTTGCGATTCAAATTTCGAGCAGGTCTTAAAAGGAAGGGCGTGAAGAGGTTCGCGCGCGTTGAACGCTCAAAATTAACTACCGCCTTCTTCTTCTTCTTCTCCTGACCATCTCCGTCCGTCCATCCATCGTAAATTCTGAAACGCGGCCGGCGGCAAAAAATGAATTCCCTTAAATTAAAGGTTGTTGAATTGATAGTTCTCGAGATGTGTAGGCCCGCAGGTAATTTTACGGACCGAATTGAATTAATGTCAAACCCTTCTTATTAAGAAATTATGCAACGCGTGTAAACGATACGACACAAACACACACACACTCACATACACAAAAATCCGAACAGAAATAGAATGAATTAGTTGCGCAATAAAAAAAATACACACTACTTAAATCGAAAGTAAACAGAAAAAGAACTCCGCATATAAAATTCTATAATTGTTCGGAGAAGAAAAAAAAATCCAATTACTCCCGGTAATTACGTGAGAGATAAAAAGCGGTCGGTGATATGTGCACATGTGCATTTTCACATGCTTTTAAAACATATTGATACACGCTCATTATAATTTACATTATTCATGTTGCAATTGGTACACTTGTATTTGAAAATTGTGCTGTTTTTGCGTTTCGACTTGTGCAGTTGACATTTCAGTTTTTGTCTCGTTCTTACTTCCACGTTTCGCTTGCATTGATGGCATTTCAAAGTTTCTTCGAAACTCCTAAAAAAAAAATATAAGGAAATCATCTTGATTCATCAAATCATAAGTGTTTCTTTTTTTTTAATTTGTTTAGTTGTTTAACCCTTAAACCCTCTAGGTTTGTATGATAATTGAGAAAGTGACACAAATATTAAAATGAATTCGAGAAGAAACCGAATTGCTTGGTTTTTCTGTTTCTTTTCTTCTCAATCTCATTTTTCTTTTGTTTTGTTTGTTTTAATCATGTAATCGATCGTTTATTTTGTTTTCTTTTTGTTTTTTTTTTTATCTGACGAAAAAGAAACATTCATTACAGAACAAACAAAAAAAAAAAACAAAACTCTTGTAATATAAAAATTAATGCCTGCGTTTCTTTTTTTTTTTGGGCCTTTGTTTTTATTTTCGTAACAAAAGTTAATGTGAATGAAATTTATTTATCGGTCGTTTGTTTTTGGTTTGTTAACGAAAACAAAAAAAAAAATACGTCAAGGAATCGATCTTTTTTTATTACTGTTTCTCTTTCCGGAGTACGATGGTCGATCTTCGTTTGTTTTCCTATCGTTTTTCTTTTGTTTTCTACGAATTAAAAATCTCAAGCGTATTAAAATTGAAGCAAAAACTTTTTTTTAAAAATCGTTCCGAATCTTTTCTTTTGATTCCGTGCAATTTTTCATCATCACTGCGGTTCAATTGTTTTCCACTCGGGCGACAAATTAAAAAAACAAAAACAAAAGAAAAAGAGGAAACAAGTGCACCTCACAAATTAGAAATTCACGCGCGAATTAAAATATTTCCAAGCGTTTAAAATTCAAGCACAAACGAATTACTTTTCAATTTCGGGCATGGTTTGAGAATTTCTTGTAAAATTCCAACTAATTTGCCTCTGTTTTCGGCGTGGTTCAATTATTTTCCATCAAGCAAATTAAGAAAACAAGCACACTCCAAGAAATTAATGCACACCGCAAATTAAAAACTCCGAGCGTTTAAAATTCAAGCGCAAATGAAGTGTGATTTGAAAATTTCTTGTAAATTTTGACGTTCACGACCGTCGGTATTCTTTGATCTTCCGAATACGCAACAGGACGCTTACGCCCAACGTACCGCAAAAAAATAACGCCGTCTTGAAAACGTATTTCTTTCGAAGCGCGACGAAATATCAGCCGCAATACGTTCAACAAGTACGAAAAAGAGATTAGCTTACGCCCCTTAAGAAGAGAGATCTCTAACAAGAAGAAAAAGAGGCGAGCGCATTTAAAATTAAAAAAATTAAATTCTTAATTGGTCGACGATTTGAAAAGGTTTCCCCGCGTTATAATTTGTTTTCTTTTTTTATTGCCAAGTTATTTTTCTACTACGCGGTGGCCGATCTTCTTTTGTTTTGTTTTTCTGTGTGTGTTTTTGTTTCAGACGGTAAACGAAAAATGCTTAGACCTTTATCGTTGTTTTGTTTTTGTTTGTTTGTTACTCGCAGTTTTTTTTTTTCATGAAGAACTGCGTCGCGAAATTGATTTTCTTTTTTCGTTTCTAGTTTTGTTCGTGCTTTTTCGAGAGAAAGATCGGTGGCCGATCTTCTTTTGTTTTCTGTGTGTTTTTGTTTTGCTTTTTGTTTCTGACGAGGAGAGACTCGACTTTCGAAATAATTTTTCTTTTCATTTGTCATTGTTTTGATGGTGGTAATTAATTTACGTTTTACTTTTCTCCTTAAGCCTCGGTTTCCTAGGATAGCGGGTGTCGTAAAATGGCGGCCTTAAGTTGAAGGTGAATGACGTCACATAAAACCTGCTAAGAACATTGAGTATGTTTGGTTTGCTAAAAAAAAAAAAAACGGCAAACGTCACCGTAGCGTTATCTAAAAATACGTATCAAAATTTTTTAAACGTTGGGAATCCTCTTTTGGTGACTCCTAGTTTTCTAAATTTGTTAATAGCGTCATAGACCATTACGAAATGTATACAATAAATACACATCGACGCTTTTTTTTGTTTACTGTACGTCATGACGTCATTCACCGTCTTAATACGGCAGCTACATTACGTTGCCGTTATCCTAGGAAACGAGGCGTAAGAGACGCTCGCTTGCGGGACAGAACATAACCGAACTAAAAAGATAATTACAGTTTTTACATTACCATTAGTGTTCCGAGGTTAACAAATCAGAAATAAAATTCACCAACTCATTAACTGGCTGACTGACTCTGATTAACTAATAATTAATCAGCTCTCCAATATTAAAATAACATGTTTTCTTTTTTATACCAGCCGAGCAGGATGTCACAAAGTGCTTCTTCCGTATTATTCTAAAGGCCCCAGTCTAAAGACCAACGTACCAAAAGTGTCTGCGTCTCGCACGTTAATTGCTTTAAATAAAATACGATCCGCTTTTATATGACATTCCTCAAGTAAGTTCAATCGACTTGGTGTCGTTTGTCAGCATGTAATTCCCTCAATTCAAACGTTAATTTTGCATAACTTGTCGTTTCATCGACCGAAAATGAATATATACTTGCGAAATGCTCACTATTAAAACGAATTTTGATAATAATCGTTCGCGTTTTGTTTTGTTTTTCTTTTAAATAAAAATATTTTCGAACGTCCTTTGGTGACAGTTACGTGCATACAATACAGCACGTTTCGGTACCGTCTCTTCTAATATCCGGGCACTGGGGATTGAATTGCATGCTATGTAGGGGCAATACGAGTATATCATCATGTTGCAGATGGCAACAATTTTATTTAAAAAGAGTGCAGGGTGGATAAAAGATGGCAGCAAGAAGTTTCATTCCTGCGAATTCAGGAATGCAGAAAGAGTTCAATGCTGCAAAGTTGAGTGACAGTTGAGGGGTTAATAGTGAAGACAAGCGTTAGGGGATGTTTCATCATTCATCAGGGATGAATCACATATGCCTATTATTCTATTTTGAGTGATACAAATTTGTAATACATGGTTATTTAAAACGTGTGTGTGCGAATGAAACTGTGTAATAATAAACTATTATAAATGCTGTTCACAACCGTGCTCGCAGACTAGACGTCGACCGAACGAACGAACGAACGAACACATGCACAAAATGTTGAAGGACAATTTATCTGAAACTACAACCTAAGTCTCCACTGCGTAATTACCTAATCGCTCAAATGAATCATAGCTGGCTTTCGTTTGATAGCGTCTGGCGCGATGCAAATTATTTTGTAGCACCACGACAAGAATCTGAATGCATTAATTACAACTCGTACTTACTGCTCATTTGCATCAGTAAGACGAGAACGTACAGCTTAGCTTTGGAGGAGACTCGTTAGCCTGGCTTGATTCTTTTAAATCAAAAAGGAAGAAAAAAAAAAAACTTTCAAGTCCAGGACAATCAATTCAAGGCGAATTTTTCAATTCGATAGCGGTCTGCCCGACCGACGACGACAATGGCGTTACGAAATTTGTGAGTGAAACTCTCTTTACCGATTTGATCTTTAACGTAAATCTAAATCCTTGACCTTTGCACTTTCCAATGGCCGTTGCACTCGCCATTGGTCTGTAACAATGTAAGTCATCTACAGCTCTTGGTTTTGTTCGGAAACAAGGACGTAGGCGACCTCTCCTCCTCCTCCTCCTCCTCGTCGTCCCCCCCAGCTTATGTTGTAATTCCGATTTTTCGTGGTTTGGTTTCAAATTTATTTCACTTGAGATTAAGAGCCGATCTTTCCACTCGCTAACAAAGTTCCCAATAACGTTATTTGGCGATTTTATGAACGGTTGGCACGGCGAATTATTCGTCAAATAAATTTATTAGGAGGTTGGAAAGATCAGACCTAAGACGTAAAGAGGTTCATCTACTTCAATTTGGAGTTCCCTTCAGAAATACACGAAGAACGGCAGCTCCCATCAATTTCCAAACACTTTATAAAATAAAATTTACTTAAACGTTGTGCTTAATCACATTCCAGTTGTGCAATCGCAGAAAATTTAACTCTAATCTAAATCGAATAAAGAGGTATGTTTTTGTTGAACATTTTTTTTCTTCAAAAGTTCTACCTACGCCCCTACAAACCGGAAGGAAATCTCTTTGTGACATGGTCAAGGCCATACCCTGACTTTCTTGCCTCGAATACATTAAAATCTCGTGTACGAACACAACGACGTTCTCCTGAAACTTGGTGAACCCGTGTGTGTTTATGCCATGCACCGTCTTTTATCTCTTCGCCTCTCGCCATTAATTTTATTTACAAAAGATGAAAGAATCCTTTCACAATTACATGCCTAGACAGCGTCTCGCCCGGCTGCTTTCCTACAGAAGCCTGTTGAATCGAAATTCTCCTCTCTGTTTTTGTAACATTTAAATGATAATTTTTAGTCTGCGTCCGTGTTCCAGACTGTCTCGACTCTCGTGATGAATAGTGTCATGTTTGCGAGAGGTGGTAGCACGTACGTACGTACATACGAGGCTGAAAGCAGAAAGGGAATCCTTTCAGTTGCTTTCATGCAAACTGTTGCAGCAGACTAATTATTTATCAAAGGCGGGGGTGCTAACACCCTCCCTGGAAAATTGTTTCGTTTATAGAACCTCTAACTCATTTCTTTATTTAGCAAATAAGATTTCAACAAGAAGTTGTTTTTTTTTTTTTTGAAAGAAGACTTTCACTTGAGCACCAATCTGCTACGTGCAGGACAATGCAATCGGTATTGGCTAAAGCAAAAGTCTTCAATCATTCAATCAATTCAGTCTTCCCTGCACAGGTGGAATGGGGAATGGGAATGGGAATGGGAATGGGAATGGGAATGGGAATGGTAACAGAGACGACAGAAGAAGAACTTTCATCCGGCGAAGGTCAAAATTTGCCACAAGAATGTTTTTGTTGCATCTATCAAGCAGATGTTCGGCAGGTTCTTGGAACGTTGATAATACTTTCGCAGAACAACGTGTTTTGAACACTTGTGCGAATGAACACAATAATCACAACCATGTTTAACCAAATGGATCTCTTCGCAATTGGACGGCTTTAACAAAAGATTCATGTTTTGTCTTTTTTTTTTTAATCAATAAAGTTCTGTTTTGCATTTTTTTTTTCTTTTTTAATTTGTACACCCGTTTCATTTTTAGTATCATTGGTTTAATCTCACGTAAGTCGTCGGTCCCAGCCGCAGCCGCAGCCCAGGGGTCGTCAGTAAATAAAAACGAAAAGGGTGTGGGAAGGCGGGTGGCTCAGCGCCAAGCCTAGCCGACTTATCACTCGTCGGCGTGGGTTCGAATCCCAACACGGCCACATGTATGTATTGTCTCAAGTCCAAACCCAGCCTGTAATGGTTGTTACCGATAAGGCAAGCGCATGGCTTAAGCCGAAAAGAAAAAGAAGAGAAGGGTGCGTGGGGCGCTTGTAAAGGTGCGTACCCACTTGGAATTTGAAGAAGCCGAAGATGAGTCAGGCGCCGAAAATCGGAAAAGAGGAATTTGTCACCGACAGCGGTAGGAAGAAAAAATCACGCAACTCGCATTACTCATGTTGTTAATAAAGAGAAGGCCAATAAACTTGGGAGATTATTTAAAACCGCAGGCCCTGCGATAAGAGCCCGGCGAAAACAATTCTTCGGAAACCTAATCACGCGTTTTTTTTTTATCCGCTTTTTAGTAAGAGTGAGTCGCGCGCGTCTTTTGCGAAATTAAGCCGGCGGTTTAACGTCTTGTTTGTTTGTTGCTTATTACCACACACTCTCCGCGACGACGATTGTTGTTACCATTAATTATAATGATCTGCGATATTTCACGTCGGCGGCGAGGACGTTTTGTAAAACGGGCGCGAATATCTCGGTTTCCCGTGGCCGTCGGGAATCTTCAAAGTCGAGCGTCGACTTCCGTTTCCTTTATTTCTATCTGTATATTAAACTAATTAGAAACGTTCGTTTGTAAACAGCCGGCGAAAATCCAAAAAACAATGGTGTTAAGTAAAAAAGGATGTACTACCACCATAGATTGAATAATTAAAAGCGCTTACCAGATAAAGGTGTGTGCATTTTCCGATTCTAATTGGTACGTGGAAAAAAGTAGAAACAAGTGCAACAAGTCCTAACATGGTTATACACTTAAGTAAATGGGTTAGAATTTTAGATAATGAAAGAAGAAACATAAGAAAGATTGAGCAGGTGAAAAAAGAAGTGCTGTGGTCAAGCTAAAAACAAGGAAGACAATTGGAGAAGAGAAAATAACAGAAGACATGTTTTAAGAGGCGAGCCATCAGGGCAGAAAATGCAGAAACAAGTTTAACTAGTCCTAACATGGTTATACTCTTAAGAAAATACGTCAGAATTTTTGATAATGAAAGAAGAAACATCGGAGAGATTGACCAGGTGAAAAAAGAAGTGTTATGGTGAAGCTAAAACTGAGGAAGACATTTGGAGAAGAGAAGATAACAGAAGACACGCTTAAGAGGCGAATCATCAGGGCAGAAAGTGTGAGATCTTCAGAGGCAAAACTGAGCATAGAGAATACGTACATGAATAAGGGAAGAAAAGGAGGAAAATGGGCGAAAGAGCTTTGCAAGATCTAATCAACAAAAGGGGATGAGGATTTGGTAAACTTGACTTCCAACGGAAATGGAGGTGGGCAAAAAAAAATAAAAGACATGGACAGCTCAAGCTCTGCAGTGCTGTCTTATGTTGGCAACCATGGAAGCCTTCAATTAATCAATTTTCTTGGTCCGTGTTTGTGGGCCTTAGAGAAAAAAATCACAATTATGCGAATCTATCATTAAACGCCCTAAAAAGAGTTCTATCAAAGCTTCTTGCTTTTAGACATCATTGTTAAAGACATTCAAATTAAAAAAAAGATGCTCTTGGGTTCTAAAAGATTCCGTAACTCAAGGTGTCTCCATCCTCAATAGTCGGGCAGTCGTATTGAAGGTTTTGAGCAATGTGGGAAGCATTCAAGGTCTCTCCATCCTCAATCATCATCCTCTCAGACGTATTAAAGGATTTGAGCGATGTTGGAAGCATTCAAATCCTCAAGGCGTTTCGGTTTTAAACGATTCCGTAACTCAAGGACTCTCCGTCCTCAATCGTCGGGCAGTCGCCCTCAAGGCGCTTTGGTTTTAATAGTTTCCGTAACTCAAGGTATCTCCATCCTCAATCCGTAGCAGTATTAAAAGTTTTGAGCAATGTTGGAAGCATTCAAGGTCTCTCCATCCACAATCATCATCCTCTCAGCCGTATAAAAGGATTTGAGCGATGTTGGAAGCATTCAAATCCTCAAGGCGTTTCGGTTTTAAACGATTCCGTAACTCAAGGACTCTCGGTTCTCAATCATGGGGCATTCGCCCTCAAGGCGCTTTGGTTTTAAAAGATTCCGTAACTCAAGGTCTCTCCATCCTCAATCCGTAGCAGTATTAAAGGTTTTGAGCAATGTTGGAAGCATTTAAGGACCCTCCATCCACAATCATCATCCTCTCAGTCGTATTAAAGGATTTGAGCGATGTTAGAAGCACTCAAATCCTCAAAGCGTTTCGGTTTTAAAAGATTCCGTAACTTAAGGACTCTCCGTCCTCAATCGTCGGGAGGTCGGCCTCAAGGGGCTTTGGTTTTAAAAGTTTCCGTAACTCAAGGTCTCTCCATCCTCAATCCGTAGCAGTATTAAAGGTTTTGAGCAATGTTGGAAGCATTCAAGGTCCCTCCGTCCTCAATCATTATCCCCTCAGTCGTATAAAAGGATTTGTGCGATGTTGGAAGCATTCAAATCCTCAAGGCGTTTCGGTTTTAAAAGATTCCGTAACTCAAGGACTCTTCGTCCTCAATCATCGGACAGTCGCCCTCAAGGCGCTTTGGTTTTAAAAGATTCCTTAACTCAAGGTCTCTCCATCCTCAATCCGTAGCATTATTAAAAAGGTTTTGAGCAATGTTGAAGGCATTGAGATCGCCAAAGCGTATCGATTTTAAAAGATTTTGTAACTCAAGGTCTTGAGTTGTTGGAAGAAGCAATCAAATCCTCAAGGCGTTCCAGTTAGAAAAGATTCCGTAGCGGAAGGTCTCCATCTTCATTTATCAAGCAGTGTTATTAGAGATCTTTGAGGCATCAAATAACTGTAGGGGGTTGCTTTCCATTCTGTTTGTTATTGCAAATTAAAATGACCGTCTACCTTTTGTAAACGAGACCTTTTTTTTAAATTTTTCATGGAAATGGCAACGGAAACTTTAATTTTTTTGTGTGATCTGGAGATTCCTTTAGTCTTTCTTTTCTACAGTTATTTATTTAAACAAATCAAAGATTTCTTTTTTCTCTTTCAATGTCTATAAGTTCAAAGCGGATCTGAATTTAGGAAGGAATGGTTTTTGAGCCGCCTCCAAGAAGCGAATGAGTTTTTACTTCCTTGCTTAAATTTGCAGAAGCTGAACTGGATTTTATTTAAGCTAGCAAGAGCTATCATCTTTTGATTAATTCTATACGTGTACAAATAATTTCGGTTAACATTATGAAAACTAAATCCTAATTAACGTATTCAAAACGATGAGAAAATTTGGCACATTTTGCTACTGAATTACTCAACTTTAATTTAAAATTAGAGCACGTTACATGAACAGCTGTATACACCAAACAATACAAAGAAAAAGCTATTAAATCATCATTAAATATATTCCTAATTACGTGAGCTATCTATTCGATCTTTCCTTAGCCACATTAAGAGCTTCTTCTTGTTTGAGTGATGAAATGTATTGTTCTTGTTTTAAGTATGTACGATCAGGTCACCTCATCTTCTACGTAATTAACTAATTAATTAATTTACCTAATCAGGTCACGTATTGCTGATATCATCGGAAATAATCGTGTTTTATTATAAAATTAGATTAACCAGGCCTGTATCACCACAACAAGTAAATAACAAAGCTCACAGTAGTAAATCAAGAGATACTATATTCTCGTCTACACGCAATGATAATGATTAGGGAAAAGAATTCAGGCCAGTTAGTGTTGGATGCTTTTTACGCCGAATGTACTCCTAATCGAATGATTATTATTGCGCAGGAAGGGAAGGAGTGTAATGCGAACGTTCGCATTTCGCAGAAATTATCACGGGCGGGACTGATACAATCCGAGTAATCAAGTGGCCCGAATTCTTTGCCCTGATAATGATAATACCTCTGCTTATATCAGAGGAATTCATAATAATATGAATCACTTTATTTATTTGTGTCACATTAATACCGCCGCAATTCTTTTTGTAAGCGGGAATCTTCCGGTTGCTAAAGCAATCTGAGATTATAGAACATCTACATGATCATCACATTATGTACAAAGGGTAGCCTTACATGTTTCGATCGAATTAATCAAATGTTTTATGAAACCAATCGATTGATTCGATGTTTAAAGATTGAGTGCGTCTGTCTCTTCGTGCCGTTTCCGCGCAGCTTAAAATTCTATTTCCTTCGGGCAATAAAACTAACTTAGTTATGGTATCCAAATCAGAAATAAAATAAACCGCTCCAGAAATTCGTAAAAAGCAGCAAAAAGTATTACTGCGTTATGTGTCCGGCGTGTTTTTACGATGCCGTAAATTTTTATAGCTACTCGATGCGCATTATTTCAGAAACAATATGTAGAGAGAGAGAGAGGCCGGCTTCCCGCATATCACACTCACACTGATTTTGAACGTCTAACAAATCGGGAAGTATTAAATCACAGCCCAGAAGGAGGGGATTCAACCTGAATAATACATTATTAGTATTATGAAGATGCAATCAGAAAATGTTAATTAATTATTATAAATTATAAAAAGAAAGAAAAAACTTACTTTATTTTGGTGGCAGCGGTGGGATGAACGTGCTTAGGATGAACTAGAGTGCAGAATGCTGCAGTGGAGTGTCAATTAACTTAATGGTCGAGATTGATTTCATTTTTAGTTCTGTGAAACTCGTAATAAAGGCCGCGCTGCGATGAATTCGAGTATTAAAACTGATTCAGCGAAATTGATACTACTTTGGCAATATCCTGAAAGGTAATAAGAATCCTGTTTTACGAGAGAAATTGATCACAAACAGGAGGGCGCTCTGTTTCACGTCGAAGGGGGGGCTCTCTCCGTCTAATACGAAGCGTGACACCATGAACAGTTCGATAAATTCATATTTTACGTATTTGTACGATGAAGTTTCCCGGCAGAAAAATCCGAGTGGATGTTTTAGGGCATCCGCAGTTTAAAAAAAAAAGTAGCCTCCAGACCTGACGGGGGGGCATTGCAAACACGTTTTGAAGTTCCCCGGAGCGAACTATTTATTTAGCATGCGATTTTATTGTTTGTGTATTGGAGGTTTTGTCGTAGTCGTCGTAACATCAAGCGACATCCACCTACAATCTGTTTACGCAGGCGGGCGCAAGTCAAAACAAGATCATTTATCCGACCGACTTTTATTTAATATTAATGTAAACCCACTTATGAATGACTTCATTCACTCACCTTCTGCACGCCGGCGAGAAATACCGCCGCCGCCGCCGCCGCGCACGTATTTTTTGCCAAATTAACATTTTACTCCTGCTATGCATGCAGCAGCGACCAAAAAAAAAAAAAAAAAGAAAGAAAAGAAGGCGAAATTTAAAATATCGGCAGTTGACAAGTTTACGACCGAATTTGTAGAAAGATAAAAACTTGTCCGGACGGCTGTAAACATGCAAGATCTAATCTCTAATCGTCTGTATATGTAGCGGGAGCAGCAGCAGCAGCGCCAGCCCTGGCGCGCATTAATAAATCTGCCCGTACAAGTCAGATTTAAATTTTATAGAATAAGCCCAAGTAGGTAACGTAAACACGCAGGAGGGATACGTGTGTGGCCTACCCGAAATACCAGTTTCTAAGAATCGCGGACACATCGGCTAGTATTTATTTTATACACGTTCGTAGCTTTGGCAAGTCGCCACCACATCGGAAGTAACATTGTCTTCGGCACTTTTAAGTATCAAGGTCATCAAGCGGCTAATAATGTTTTCCCATGTACGAATAAATTACCGGGGATAAAAACTTATTTATTAAAATAACGTCTGGATGCAGTGTCGTTCTCTTTTTTTCTTCTTACGAGTAGTTTCAACAACATAATCTCAAAAACATAATTTATCATGCAGATTAGGAAATACATTTTTTAATTCAGAATTTATCTATTCAAAAATTCAGAGTGAATTACTCTCAAAAGGGAAATGAATGGATGATAAATATAGGTACGTGAGATTCCATACATAAAGTGCAAGAAAATCTGCGCTCAACAATGTTTACGCCTTGAGCATGCATACTAAGTAATTATTATATTGTGTGTCGGCGGTATGGACGTCAAAGAAGTGTCGGCAAATATCAAAGTTGTCGGTTATAGGCATGAATTACGACTTCAAATGTATGCCACTTTTGTGATCCGCTTGCCACCTCTTGTTGAAACGTATTTGCAAGATCAAGAGTTACCGCCGCATCGTAATTGCCAATAACTTCGACTTTTTTTACTATAGTTCAGAGCTAGACGCTCTTTGTCTTCTTAAGTGACCATCCGCGGAAACTTCAAACGCTGCCGCGTCTTTGTATGACGGTTTGTTTACATTTTTGGTTTTATTGTTGCATTTTCTGTGCGTGACCTTTACTACCATTGGTCTTCCTCATCTCTGCGTTTATTCTGTTGGCTCTTGATGCTGACACGATATTTTCGATTCGATTCGCGCAAGCCCTCCTCACTCCGAGAGGGGGTACAACCAGTTTTGGCTTTATTAGTTTGCGCCATGCAAAGTCATCCCAGGGGCACATTCGTGTGGGGGATGCGGCCCCTTGGCTGTCTCTATTCCATCGCTTTCTTCATCCCGACAGGACATCGGGAAGGTTCCTACAATTATACCACTAAGGTCGAAGATACCTTGGTGCCCTGGCGGAAGAAGAGCTCGCAGAGTTTGTCTCAGCCTTGTCCTTGGAGTTCAGGATCGGTATGTTTGCTTTATCTATTCGCGCAAATTACTATTGACGAACTCTTCTTCTCTCGGCGACGGTCTATTTTAGTTCCCGTTTCGATGATTATATTCCATGGCGTACAAGGCAAGGCTTTTTTGGTTCCGGCAGGACCTCGGGAAGGTTCCTGCAATTATACGACTAAGGTCGGAGATAACTTGGTGCTCTGGCGGAAGAAGAGCTCGCAGAGTTTGTCTCAGCCTCGTCCTTAGAGCTCAGGACAGGTGTGTTTGCGCGACTGTTGTTTTCCCTTTTCGCGCAAATATTACTATTGACGAGCTTTCCTTCTTTCAGTGACGGTCTGTTTTAGTTCACGTTTCGATGACTACATTCCATGGCTTACAAGGTAAGAATTTTTTGATTCCGGCAGGACCTCGGAGAACTTCCTGCAATTATACGATCTCTTGGTGACTCTCCTTCTCTTGGTGACGGTCTATTTTAGTTCCCGTTTCGATGATTATATTCCATGGCGAAAAAGGCAAGGCTTTTTTGGTCCTGGAAAGACCTCGGGAAGGTTCCTGCAATTATACGACTAAGGTCGGAGATAACTTGGTGCTCTGGTGGAAGAAGAGCTCGCAGAGTTTGTCTCAGCCTCGTCCTTAGAGCTCAGGACAGGTGTGTTTGCGCGACTGTTGTTTTCCCTTTTCGCGCAAATATTACTATTGACGAGCTTTCCTTCTTTCAGTGACGGTCTGTTTTAGTTCACGTTTCGATGACTACATTCCATGGCTTACAAGGTAAGAATTTTTTGATTCCGGCAGGACCTCGGAGAACTTCCTGCAATTATACGATCTCTTGGTGACTCTCCTTCTCTTGGTGACGGTCTATTTTAGTTCCCGTTTCGATGATTATATTCCATGGCGAAAAAGGCAAGGCTTTTTTGGTCCTGGAAAGACCTCGGGAAGGTTCCTGCAATTATACGACTAAGGTCGTAGATAAGTTGGTGCCCTGGCAGACGAAGAGCTCGCAGAGTTTGTCTCAGCCTCGTCCTTAGAGCTCAGGACAGGTGTGTTTGCGACTGTTGTTTTCCCTTTTCGGGCAAATTACTATTGACGAGCTTTCCTTCTTTCGGTGACGGTCTGTTTTAGTTCACGTTTCGATGACTACATTCCATGGCTTACAAGGTAAGAATTTTTTGATTCCGGCAGGACCTCGGAGAACTTCCTGCAATTATACGACCTCTTGGTGACTCTCCTTCTCTTGGTGACGGTCTATTTTAGTTCCCGTTTCGATGATTATATTCCATGGCGAAAAAGGCAAGGCTCTTTTGGCCCCGGAAAGACCTCGGGAAGGTTCCTGCAATTGTACGACTAAGGTCGTAGATAAGTTGGTGCCCTGGCGGACGAAGAGCTCGCAGAGTTTGTCTCAGCCTCGCCGTTAGAGCTCAGGACAAGTGTGTTTGCGCAACTGTTGTTTTCCCTTTTCGCGCAAATTACTATTGACCAGCTTTCCTTCTTTCGGTCTGTCCGACGGTCTGTTTTAGTTCCCGTTTCGATGACTACATTCCATGGCTAATAAGGTAAGAATTTTTTTGATTCCGTCGGGGAATTTCCTGCAATTATACGACTAAGGTTGAAGATAACTTGGTGCCCTGGTGGCTCGCAGAGTTTGTCTCAGCCTCGTCCTTGTAGTTCAGGATAGGTATGTTTGCGACTCTTGCTTTTTCTTTTCGTGCAAATTACTATTGTCGAACTTCCCTTCGGTGGCGGCCTATTTCGGTTCCCGTTTCGATGACGGTTTATTTTAGAACTGGCTCACTTTTAGCAATGACTCTTTATCGAGACGAATCCAAGGCATCCAAGATTATTATACCGTACGTTATTGTAAAGTGCCTGGGCAGGTCTTTGTATGCTCTTGCCTCCGTCTATCAATTGTAATCTTTAATTATCTGCGATATTTGCTCCTCTGTGATCTCAATTCGATTCAACAACCGGTATATCTTATCTTCACACATAAATAAGGCCATCAGACCGAAAAAATAAATAATAAAATAATAAATATTCCGGACGGAAAAGAGTGCGCCCCATAACTTTTTACGCCCGTCGTTCTATATTCATATAACCCCAGTATTGAGTTAGTTTTTTCTTTTTATGGTTCGCAAGCAATGTATTTAATATGTATCTGTTACATATTGAGAGATCTTTGTGTGGTAAAGCGCGTAAAACCGTGGTATTAAAGCGCCGAATAAAATTAGGCGCGTTATTGCGAAACAACGGGGCTGATTTCCTTTTAAGATACTGCGGCGCCCCCCCTAGCCCCCCTCGGTCGCGCCGCCGCGTATTTTCAGAACATGCTTATTGAGTCCGCAATAATTTAAGATAAAGTTACAAATCTCGCGGACATAATAAATAAGATCAAATATCATCATAATATCCTCTTGCAGCGGCCAACAACATCTCTCTCTCTCTCTCTCTCTCTTTCAGAGGTGGATCGGAGGAACGAACGAAAACGAACATCTGGCACACGGCAACTTTGATACTTAAGCGCGAACCTTTTTCTGAAAAGTTTACGGTCATTTTTCTTTGAAGCGAAGCTCGTCGGTGTACGACGTTAATAAGATATTTAGATATCAGATTTGTTTTTTTTTATTTCAATTTTTTTCTTGCGTTGTTAGTTGTTAGTTAGTTAACCACAATCAAGATGATCGTCATGACAACTTCGTGTTTTTAATTATTATTTAATTGTGGGCGGATGCCACCTTCGACTTTTCCGATTCTTCGAACTTGGTGATTTGAATTTACCGCGCCCAAACGCGCGCCAAATTTAAACCACCCCGCGATCATTAATAAAAAAAATCAGCTACTTCCTAAACACCATTTATTTTAAATGATAGCTATAAGTTAATAAGGTAACTATTTATTAAATGTAGCGAGCGAATTCTGTTCTGATTTGTAACTGTTTCATTATGCTCTCTCCTCTTTACGGTTTATTAAGTCGGCCGAGCGTACTTATTATATACGTACAATGTAGGTAAAAGAAGTCGCCTCCTTTTATTAAATTAACCGACTCATGCCTGCCAACGTTTTAATAACGCGCTTTCGTACAGATTAATCTCATGTGTAACACGTAACGCTTAATTACAATCAGAGCCCGATGCACAATAATAATGAATTACGGTCAGCGGCAATAACCGATTGTGTTCTCGGCGAGCATAACGCCGTCGATCTTTCTCAATAATTTCAATTCTTCTGGTTCTCTTGTGTATTCTATTTCCTGGCAGTCGACCAGGCGAAAGCTGCTCGTGCCTTGCGATCCCGAAACACACACACACCGGCGATGATGATGTGCAGATTAAATTATAGGCGCTCCTAAATTATGCAAGGCTCTTCGTTGGGTAACATCACGGTAATGGTCGGGTGTCGAAATGATTTGTGGTATGATTTCTTTACTGTTCTGTATCATAAAGCACGAATGATTTATGATTGGAGCTCATATGAAATGAATGAATGGCACCGTTACAATTATATTGTCGTAATTCTGTTTCTTCTTAAATACTCCAATGAAAGAATCCGTTGGAGTTGTATCCGCCAAATTTGTTTGGACGTCCGATAGAAATAATTTTTTTTCTCACACCACAAGTCCCCATATATTCATTATCACTTCCTGTCAAATTGCGTATTCCTTTCAGCGTGTAGCTGCGGTCTAATTGCTGAAATGATTATAAATTAGTTATTTTCCTCATATGGAAGCGACACAAGTGTGTATGGTCGGAACGGCAGATAACATCTCTTACCTCATCTAACGACATTTTAATTTACATTTGTATTGTGCCGCTCTGTACACACTATTACGCATGCTAATTGAATACAATTAACACACAAACGCGGCGTAGTAAATTTTTTCTGTACGCCGCTGGGGCGCTGAGGGGGCGGCGGCTCTAATTTCATGTGCCTACATACGTGAAATTTAAATATGGGGAATGTACGTACGCATACATGGAATGAATGAACGTGTATCTCACATTTTATGATTTGTGGTGCTGCATTGAAAGATAAATTTCGCTTAACTTACGCCGAAGAATTCGGCGTAGCGTCGCGTCGCGTCGCGTCAATCCGAATTTTATAAAATGTTTATATTTCCCCTCGTTCTAGCGCAAGTGCTTTGACAGAGCTAAACTCCCGTAAGAGATATATTTAGCGAGCGAAGATGATTTAAAGTTTTATTAAACTTAAAACTTCTCGGTACGTCGTGTTTACTTGAGAAAATCTTTATTTTATCATCGTGTTTTCGATACTCGGTTTCTTCTCACGTTATTGTATCTTTAAGATGAAACAACCGACGTGACTTTATACAAACAATATTCGTTACATTCTATGCAAATTTTAATATCATTTTTTTACCTGCTTCGCGTCACTCTTCTTCTTCTTACCCATTTCAATAAGCTCTTAACCTTTTGGCATTAAGTCAAAATAAGAATGTAAAGTTCCAACAAAGCAAAAGCGCGCATTAAAGAGAGACGTGGTGAATCTCAGGATTGGAGTTTCCAACTGTGAAGCTGTTTTTACTGTCCACGAATGATTTGTTGTAGTTGGAGGCGACGGATACCCGTACAACCCCCGCGTTTTGAAAGTCTCTCGTAATCCCACAGCGATATGAGGAATGCACCGTACAATTTCAATTTCTTTTGCGTAAATTTCACCGAAATTCAGCAATTGGTAATCGATGACTTAAGTGTTACGAGGTCGAATTCATGAAAAACCCTCTGCAGCTATAGAGAGCACTTAAAACAATGAGGCTAGTGTACCATCCTGCGGCACTCGCATGTGTAAAAAGCTAGAGCGTTGCATCATTGAATTTCCAGCGCTTTATTTATACTTTTTTCGGACTTGAAAAGCTCGGAACGTTTATCTTATTGATTTAAAAGAGGACGGACCGGGGATAATTCATGTTTTGTATAAATTTCCTTCTAGAACGTGGCCAGGTGAAAGATGGCTTCCGAGATTGCAGCACGCTCTCTAAACGAAATCCATAAGTATATTGCACCTCGCCTACTTCTGCTTGCATGTGCACCAACAATAATTCACTTAGAAGTGTGATGTATGGGCCGTGCGATGTGGAGAAATATAAAAAAAGGAGAATCAAAATAATGCTAAATAACACGAGGCTTTCGTTGTATTGTACATAGTTCGATAATCTCAGTGGGTTACGAGCCACGTGAGACCCATTTTCTATTTCGGGAAAGGAAATGTTAGAACCACGAATGCTTTTCAGTGGATGGATCAACTATTCAAGCAAGAATTTTTTTTTTTTTTATAATTTTGAACCGGACAGAACACTCAACGTTTCGCTATCAAGCAAATTTGGTTGCAAATCGTTTTAGATTGCTGTACGGTCTCTGTTTCAGCCCTATTTGGTGCTTCATCAGCTGAAGCGATCGTAGGATGTCGCTGTTTAAACTATTTAAGTAAGCTTTTCGCATTCCTCGTCAAGCCTAACACGAAACCTGGCCAAGTCTTTCGATGGTAATAAAAAAAGTTCTCTCATCCCAACGACTTCTACAGAGGTTTTTACTTTGGTCAAATTTATTGGAAATATTTACTTTTTTCTAAAAAAAAAAGAGGAAGTTTTACATCCTTTCTCTCTCTCTCTCTTTCTTATTTGCAGCTTATTCCTCGGAATATTTCTAATGGCCAGTTGCATCAAACACTTAAGGTCAGCTTAACTTTAAGCACCGCTTATAATGTGACTTACTGAAATGTTACGTAACATCAAACGTCACATTATAAGCAGCACTTAAATTTAAGCTCGACTTAAGTGTTTGGTGCAACTGGCCATACGTGTCTTTTCTGTGGTGGGTCCTTCTTTTTCCTTTGGCCTTATCCATCCAAAGAGCTTGCTGTATACAAAACCACGCAGTCAACCCAATCCAAATTGTTGCAAGGAAGTTGGATTTAGTTCCTTTGGAACTTTATAATCTATTCCGCGCCATGATTTAAGAAGTTAAAGTGAACATAAAACATAGTTGAACTTTTTACGATGATAAGAAGCGATTGCTTGCGTTGTGCGGCGACCCCCGCGGGGCAATAATTCCGAAGCAATAAAATAAACACATGTTTCTCGCTCTGGTTTATGACTTAAGTGCTATTGTGGATTTTACTGACAATTAAAGCCGTCCCTAATTAGTATTGAAATCGTTAGGTGAACGGCGGCGGCGGCGGCGACCGTTTTCCATCGATAGGTGTTAACTGTAACAACATAAAAAAAAGAGTCACTCGTTTATTGCCTTTCCACGTATCCATCCGCCTTTCTTGTTCTTCTTCTTCTTTTGGGTTTTGTTTCTGTCATAACTTCATTTTTTTCTGTTTCTGTCTCTATTTAAAAGAAAAAGATTATATGTAAGACTTTTACAGACATTCTTGGACTTGTATGAGTACGTGGAGTGTTTCTAAACTACAGCAGAATGATGGTATTTGGGTCAATGTATGAAATCATTTTCACGTAACTTTTGTTCGGATGTTCTCTTGGAGTATCTCCATCTTGTTTTAACCTCATGTAAAAACAGAGGATGGAGATACTCTCAGTGGTCAGTCGAAAACGCCATTACATGTCTAAAACAAGCAGAATGATGGTGTTTGGGTCAATGTATGAAATCATTTTCACGTAACTTTTGTTCGGAAGTACTCTCAGAGTGATTCCATCTTGTTTTAACCTCATGTAAAAACAGAGGATGGAGATACTCTCAGTGGTCAGTCGAAAACGCAATTACATGTCTAAAACAAGCAGAATGATGGTGTTTGGGTCAATGTATGAAATCATTTTCACGTAACTTTTGTTCGGAAGTACTCTTAGAGTGTTTCCATTTTGTTTTAACCTCATGTAAAAACACAGGATGGAGATACTCTCAGTGGTCAGTTGGAAACGCCATTACATGTCTAAAACAAGCAGAATGATGGTGTTTGGGTCAATGTATGAAATCATTTTCACGTAACTTTTGTTCGGAAGTACTCTCAGAGTGTTTCCATTTTGTTTTAACCTCATGTAAAAACACAGGATGGAGATACTCTCAGTGGTCAGTTGAAAACGCCATTACATGTCTAAAACAAGCAGAATGATGGTGTTTGGGTCAATGTATGAAATCATTTTCACGTAACCTTTGTTCGGAAGTACGCTCAGAGTGTTTCCATCTTGTTTTAACCTCATGTAAAAACACAGGATGGAGATACTCTCAGTGGTCAGTCGAAAACGCCGTTACATGTCCAAGACAAGCAGAATGATGGTGTTTGGGTCAATGTATGAAACCATTTTCACGTAACTTTTGTTCGGATGTTCTCTCGGAGTATCTCCATCTTGTTTTAACCTCATGTAAAAACAGAGGATGGAGATACTCTCAGTGGTCAGTCGAAAACGCAATTACATGTCTAAAACAAGCAGAATGATGGTGTTTGGGTCAATGTATGAAATTATTTTCATGTAACTTTTGTTCGGAAGTACTCTCAGAGTGTTCCCATCTTGTTTTAACCTCATGTAAAAACAGAGGATGGAGATACTCTCAGTGGTCAGTCGAAAACGCCATTACATGTCTAAAACAAGCAGAATGATGGTGTTTGGGTCAATGTATGAAATCATTTTCACGTAACTTTTGTTCGGAAGTACTCTCGGAGTGTTTCCATCTTGTTTTAACCTCATGTAAAAACAGAGGATGGAGATACTCTCAGTGGTCAGTCGAAAACGCAATTACATGTCTAAAACAAGCAGAATGATGGTGTTTGGGTCAATGTATGAAATTATTTTCATGTAACTTTTGTTCGGATGTTCTCTCGGAGTATCTCCATCTTGTTTTAACCTCATGTAAAAACAGAGGATGGAGATACTCTCAGTGGTCAGTCGAAAACGCAATTACATGTCTAAAACAAGCAGAATGATGGTGTTTGGGTCAATGTATGAAATTATTTTCATGTAACTTTTGTTCGGAAGTACTCTCAGAGTGTTCCCATCTTGTTTTAACCTCATGTAAAAACAGAGGATGGAGATACTCTCAGTTGTCAGTCGAAAACGCCATTACATGTCCAAGACAAGCAGGATGATGGTGTTTGGGTCAATGTATGAAATCATTTTCATGTAACTTTTGCTCGGAGTATCTCCATCTTGTTTTAACCCCATGTGAAAACAGAGGATGGAAATACTCTCAGTGGTCAGTCGAAAACGTCGACACAAGATGATTAAGTGGCGACATCGTACGGCTATTTCTCGACCTAAATTTGTACAAGAAATGACAAAACGCTTGCTGCCTAATGCCTAATCGAAACCGACTTGCAGCAAATGAATTTACAAATTAAATAAAAACATTTTCGTATGTTTCGCGTCACAGTGAAAGTGAACACTCAGACGGTTTGGCGTTTGTAAATTCTTCGATCACGCAAAACTCATTTGTTCGATTGTGAACGTATTACGTTGATACGTATCGAGGATATTTAATAATTCTTTTCATACTTGACCACTTCACTTCGTCCGTACAATATCTGTCCATTCACCGGCCAGAAAACGTCGATCATAAACGCTGATATATTCTTGTAGTACCACGTGCATAACAGGCGGTCATAATTCGCCACGTGAACTCGAAGAGCTCCGCGTTAAGCTTCCTGTGAAATAATCCGTTGGGCGATTGCCCTCATAAAGAGTCCTAGTCGTTCTAATACGAGGGCTGATGAGAGATCAACCAGAGCTTTTCACTAAATAGAATTAGGTTAGCTTAACGCAGGGTCACGTGTTGTGTGCCCGTCTCGGTGCTGCCTAAACGCTTTTTTCTGTTTTCTTCTTGTTCTGGCTGCTTTGAAATCGGTTTTTGTTGCAACCGATGATACACGCTCATAATTTCATCACTTGACGTGCTTTCGTTTCCTCTTTTTTTCGTCGTTTGTTGCAGTGCGTGTCTTCGCTTAATTAATTTTAAATCTAAAAATACATAAGTCTCTCTCTTTCTCTCTCTTATAGGTCTTGTGTTATGAAAAGTAAACTTTGATGAATCGTAAATATGGTAGTGGTACACTTATCAACAGATGTTAAACGATCAATGTTTCTTTTGATGACAGCAGCAAGGTTACGTCACTTGATAAAAAGAAACAGATGACAGGGGCACACACACACACGCACACAAGATTCCTTCCTCTTACTCCAGTTTATTTTTGTGGTGGGTATGAGCCGGGTTTCCGAACGAAAGATATACTGCAAAACGCATATGATTCTGATATCAAAGCGAAAGAACTAATACTGGACATGAGAGAAGTTATTCATTCATTCATTCATTTACTCGAGTGGTTTGTTTAAAAAAAAGAAATAATGAAATACCGGATAGTGTTGTAATAATAATTAATCTCTGAACTGGTCGGTTTTAGTATCCACTCATATTACGCAACCCCTAGTTTGCAATTTAATCAACCATTTTGAAATGTTTGGCTTATCGAGTTGCCTCAGAGCCTCAGACTTTTCTTGCTTCACCGCCATTTCCGTTTATTAAATTAAATCCGATGTATAAGCATTACGTAATTGCCTATGTTCTCGCTTTACAGCAACGCCCGGTATATTTCACAGCCACATTTTGAAATGACGGGGGTTTTATAACTTCTTTACAAAGACGTGCAATGCAAAACCAATTTCGGTTGTCATACTCGTTTTGGGCCGTAGATTTTTACGGTTCACTTTGAGAGGAGCGCAACTACGAAGCAAATAAACGCCGAAAATCTATATTTTTGTGCGAAGTAGTTTGCTTGCTTACTCGGAAGGCGACTTATTTAGATGAGATTAGACCCCCTGATTCGCTTTTATTAAAAATAAAGCGACAATCGCCGCTTTCGCATGCACAAAGACGGGGGAGGCGGGGGGGGCGCGCCAAAGCAATAAATATGTGGAAGCTGCACATAAACGTTTACTCCGTTTGAGTAGTAGCTAGTAAGTTTTTATTGCCGAGAGGAGATAAAATTTTAATATTTAACATTTATTGCGTTTATCTTAACTGCAAAAATCCGGACTTCCCATTTAGAAAATAAACAGACAACACCGTGCGAGAGAGAGAGAGCCGGAGGAACGTGGATATAAGTTTCCTGATTTATAATGGAAACAATTTCAAATTGCCCTATAATTTGGAACTAAGCCATTTAATTTCCAGTTAATATTTTGAACGGTGTGGGGTGATTTATACGGGGCGATTTCCAACGCGATGTTTACGTTGGGCTGCTCTCTGTTACAACAACAACAAGAACGCCAAAAAAGTTCCGGCGCTTCATTTTTCATCGAATTATACATTCTGTTTTATGATCTCCGCGCTAACTTGTTACTTACTTTGTAGCTAATATATTCAATTTTTTGTTTTCTTTTTTTTTTAATTCATGAGAACCACTTTTTGCTCTCTCATCATTCATTAATTACGTACCTACACAACAGATATTGAATCGGTAACTAAATTTGGAAATGCTAATAATGCACATCCTTCCAGCGTGCGTGCTATTTATACCAAACACTCAAACTCAAACCGCTTTTTACATTATAATTTACACAAATTAACCAACCAGATTGATTAAGTTATAAAGATGATTAAGATCCGCCTTGAACTAATCGAAACTAGCACAATTCTAATTTCATTAATGGCGTAAATTAATTATGTACGGAATTGAAAAATGCGTGAAATAAAATGAGCTACCCCGATATTAAAACTGAAAACGGAAGCGAGCGGACAGGCGGGCGGGCAATCCCCCCGCCCCCCCGACCCCCCTCGGAACAGGCATCCCCTCATAAATCTCCTCTCCTAACACAATAAATATCTCTAAGTGGACGACAAATACAATGCAACAAAACCAGATTCATGCCCACAAAAACGGCGATTTATCAAAGTCCTTCTTTATAGGTAAGTGATTAAAAAATAAATCTTATTTAAATGAGTTCTGCGGATGATTAATTGAGGTTAGGATCAAGATAGTCGTGCGTTACTGTGCGGGACATACCCGGATCAATTCTGAATTTATACCGACGCCCTCTGCGCAGCGCTCTCTTGAACCGAACACGTTTTTATTTCTGTACGTCGAATTGACATTTTACTTCTCATAGTTTGAGCTATGATGTACTCCTAAAAATAACAATAATACGGTGTGGTTGGTTACTTCAGCCGCTTTGTTTAACCTGAAGCAAGAAAAAGTACGTCTTGCGCTGTGATTTAGCATAATTAAATTATTAAAAATGAATTCCGCAAACCACGGGGTCTGATAAAAATAGTTTATTGAGCTCCGGCGCGCTGCAATACTGCGCGGGGTACAAAAAAAGACTTGGGAAGAGGAATACACAAATTTGATAACAAAAAAGTGAACCCTGGGGAAACATAAACTCAAAAACGAAATTAAAAATGAAAATTTTTTAATCCGGACATTTGGGCGCCGCTAGTAGGGCGCGACGACACTACGGCGCAAGTCCCCTGCTTTCCTGCTGCGATTAAAATATGACCAAATCATCTGAAAACCAAATGACTCTTCAATGTTATGTCATTCTTTGAGTACTTCTTCGTGATCAGTAATTTTCAGCGATGTGAACGAACGGTTGCAAACATTCTCCTAATAAATAACAATGATACGGTGTGGTTGGTTACTTCAGCCGCTTTGTTTAACCTGAAGCAAGACAAAGTACGTATTGTGCTATGATTTAGCATAATTAAATTATTAAAAACGAATTCGGCAAACCACGGGGTCTGATAAAAATAGTTTATTGAGCTCCGGCGCGCAGCAATACTGCGCGGGGTACAAAAGAAGACTTGGGAAGAAGAATACACAATTTTGATAACAAAAAAGTGAACCCTGAGGGAACATAAACTCAAAAACGAAATTAAAAATTAAAATGTTTGAATCCGGACTATTGGGCGCTGCTAGTAGGGCGCGACGACACTACGGCGCACGCCCCTGCTTTCCTGCTGCAATTAAAATATGACCAAATCATCTGAAAACCAAATGGCTCTTCAATGTTATGTCATTCCCGTCAAGTTTCTGTCATTTCTGCGCACATTTGCGCTCACGTTGTTGTGCTTTGAGTACTTCTTCGTGATCAGTAATTTTCAGCGATGTGAACGAACGGTTGCAAACATTCTCCTAATAAATAACAATGATGCCGGTGTGGTCGGTTACTTCAGCCGCTTTGTTTAACCTGAAGCAAGACAAAGCACGTCTTACGCTGTGATTTAGCGTAATTAAATTATTAAAAATGAATTCGGCAAACCACGGGGTCTGGTAAAAATAGTTTATTGAGCTCCGGCGCGTAGCAATACTGCGCGGGGTACAAAAAAAGACTTGGGAAGAGGAATACACAAATTTGATAACAAGAAAGTGAACCCTGGGGAAACAAAAACTCAAAAGCGAAATTAAAAATGAAAATGTTTGAATCCGGACTATTGGGCGCCGCTAGTAGGGCGCGACGATACTACGGCGCAAGTCCCCTGCTTTCCTGCTGCAAGTAAAATATGGCCAAATCATATGAAAACCAAATGGCTCTTCATTGTTATGTCATTCCCGTCAAGTTTCTGTCATTTCTGCGCACATTTGCGCTCACGTTGTTGTGCTTTGAGTACTTCTTCGTGATCAGTAGTTTTCAGCGATGTGAACAAACGGTTGCAAACATCGATTCGTACAACAGAAGATATGATTGTTAAAGAAATCCACCATCGTTCAACAGAGTGTAACTGGTCATTTTAAAAATTTTTAATTGGGGAAGCCACGATTTCGATAAAGGTTGTCGGCAATTCGGATAAGACAACTGAAATTTTAATTTAAATCATCAGATTGTCAGGTAATTCAAATTTGAATTAATTATGGCGTGGTTCATTCATCAAAGACTTACTTTAACTGTTGGTTTTTAAAAGTGTTGGCTTGCCCCAATTAAAAATTAAAAAAAAATGAGCTGTTATCTTAATTAAATAAAAATTATCGTAGGTACGCGTTATTGTGTTTTCGTGTTCATTTTATTTCGGCACCCTAGTGACTTCCCGCCCTAGTGTTTTCACGCCTTAGTGTCGTCGCACGTCCTATCAGTTGCCGCCCTAAAATTTTCAATAAAAACAAACTAGAAATCGCATTCTACTACTAGAACAAATTAATTTTTTTTATAGTTCAGGCCACGACAACAATCCCAAACGCAGTGAAACTTTCAGCATGCGTAACTTGGTCCCGTCCAGAAGGTTCCGGGTCATTTCTAGCCCCAACGATTCTTCAAGAGGCTACGGGGATGCCGCTTCTTGATTGCTTCTAGGAATGAATTCGCCAATAAACGAATCCTGGGGAGCAATAGAAGTCGAACACCCAATCCCCCTTACGAGCTTCGACGCTTGTTGAGGAGGAACCTGCCGAATGTTCGGGGTGCATGGACGCTTCTCTGGGATGAAGTCTTCGTCGGAATCGTCACCAATCAATTCGACAAATTCTCCTTGCTTCATTTAGCAGTTGACGGGAACTCTACCTCATTATTTAATTGTGACATGTCTTCGTACGTACGTCCATAACCAAATCCGCAATTTCAGCGGCCCCAAAAACGACGGGGGCAGTACCAAAGCCCGAAGAAAACGGGGGCCCCAAATAATCCCTCAACACAACACCAGCGAGACCAAATACTGCAAGCGACGTGCATCAACTGAGTCAAAACGGCACGCGTCTACCAAAGCGCTTTCCGATCGCACAACAAAATATTAGAGATACCTTCCCTTAACGCAAAAGAAGGCCGTAACACGATCTTACGTTGTGAGCATGTGATCTCTATTCGAAACGTTTGTAATCTTTGTACTTTGCACAGTACTGGGCACAGCCGTATGACATAAAAATTGGAAATAAAAGACAAACTACCCTAACGAGAACAAGAACAACAAGGCACATCCCACACGTTAGCATACAAGCAACTGCCGCATATCCACCGCATAACACTGATCTCCCTGCTTGATTACATTTGCCGATTTAATTCACAATTCGTTACACAATTAAACAATGCCCCGTTTTGATAGTAAGGACAATAAATAATTCTTTTATGATTCCATTTAGATATCGATATGCCTTTTGCAAAGAAGAAAATGCGTACGTACGTTTTTTTTTGATTGCACGGTGTGTTACTTAATTAGTTATGCAATTAAAACGGCGGACATATACGGAGTGCCACACATGAGAGCAAAACAATACGTACGTTTCAGTGCCGGTATGCAGTGTCAGTGCCGGGCATGGCATTGTACTATACATTTTTACTTTTATGGCGAAACACCAATAAAAATGCCTTTATGACTCTGCCTCTGCAAGTTTAAATGAAAACTCCATATCCTGGATGCATATTTTAAACATGAATCTCGGAAATCCAAGTGGTGCACGTGCGTTTTGCTTTAGCTTCATACTGTACTGTGGCACTACTTACTGTTGTGGTAGTAATAGTAGCACGTGTGCGATCCATTTCGATTATGCACACACACTCGCATTTATTTTATAACGAACTCTAAATGCCCAATGCCGATTAAATTAATTGCTTTGGGCCGCTGATTGCCGCCGCCGATAATTATTAAGTGATTCTGGGAAAATTATTTATTTATTCGCTTGTTTGCCGTTTTTTCGGACCATATGCGCTTTCTGGGATGACTTACGTAATTTACGAGTTTCTTTCTTCGGTAATTAAATTAAATTACATGTGGGCAGCTGACACTTTCCCGTGGACATTAATTTATATTGGCATTCGGGTAATAAATTGCAGATTATAATCTGGCTCTCTCTCTCCCTTCCTCACTCTTTGCGCAGGTACTCTTAACTTCCTCGATGAAGACTCTGTGGGTACTTGCTCTACGTATAACTTCCTCCTCGATGACGAAGAAAACCGAATGGCAAAGCTGAATTGAATTAAATATGCGGGGGGATTTGAATTTCGCTACCTACCCCCGTCGACTTTGTATATAAACGCGATATTTCTACCGCATTTCCATAACATCATAACGTGTTGAATATTTGAAGCCCGTCTAGCCAAGAAGCTACCTTGACGTGATGCTTTTAGAAATTTACAGCCACAGTAAATGACACAATACGTACTTTATTAAAATCATATTTATTTATGTGATTTCTTTTTTAAAATTAGTTAGGCAACCACACCTACACGTTTAAAAGAAGCAAATGATGATACACCGCGCTAATGAGAAATTGACCCTCTCGTACTTAATCGACTGGTCATTTAACCATCGTATAAATTCGAGATACAACAATACGTATTTGATTATATGATTCGTTCTGTATGTACATACATTATACATGCTTGCAGCGAGTGAACTTGCACAAACGAAGTACAATTAGCGCAATTAGATAAATGGAACGAGCTCGCACGTAGCGGTCCATAAATCTGTCCTTATTCGTGTGCAATTCGCCAAATAGAGTGCCATCTATTATATGCGAGGTTTACCGACATTGAGGCCGCGGCAAGAGACTCTGAATTAACAAGTTTATACCGACGAAGGGTGGGCGGTGGAGGGGGGGAGGCGCCCCTGTAATTAGTTAATGCATAATACGCGAGAACGCTCGTAATTGGTAGTTTTGAGTTGCTCTCGCAACAGTAAAAACTTTCCGCTGACTATTTTACGAGAGGAAGTAAAGATATAAACCTGGAGAGAGACGACTTAGGACGCTGCCGTAATTTATTGTGCGGCACTTTATTGGCACACGACCATTAAAGTTTCGGTATTATAAAGTATGTTTGTTGCTTAATAAGCGGTTTAACTGAGAGACGTGAAATACTGCGAGAGATTTCGAATTCCGAATTAATCAAAAAAAAAAAAACACAAACAATTGTATTGGTGGCGGGAGGAGGGGGTATGGTGTCGTCAAGAAGAAGATTAACTAACGCCTCGGCCTTAACACCGCGGTACATCAGTGGTTCGGGTACATTTTCGGAATCAATCAGTTTACACACCCTTATATTTAATGACGATAATCAAATACAATGGAACACGATCCCCTGATATAAATCAATCGTCAGTAGTTAACGTTCGATTGATTGAATGGGGTGAGAATGCAGATGCGTGTGTACACAAGCGTAAATTATAGTCGAGAATTCACTTTGGGGGTGAAACACCAACACGCATATAAATAAAGCGATGACTTACCGACTTCCGTTTCCTACGCTCTATAGAGGCTCGTACGAGTGTGTGTGTGTGTGTGCGTGTAGAAGTAAAGAACTGTAACCTTGTGCGTGCTGTTAACGCGTTTTATTTATATAAAACCCCATTTCGACGTTTATTAAGACGCCACCTCCTTCAATGTCGTTTTGAACATTGCGCTCTCAACCTCTCAGCACGACTAATCAAAAAAAAAATAAAACAAAAAAAAAACTTCTTTTATTTTAGTTGCCCCTATTTCTTTCAATGTCTTCTTAGAAAGAAACATTTAATTAAACAATCCTTTTCCATTTTCAATAGTGTTGACGACCTTTCCTGACTCACCCTGTATAATAGAGCGCAAGACGCACGACGCGAGCAAGAAAATAAAAGTGCGAAACAACGAAATGTTTGATGGTGAAACTTTCGCCCCCCCCCCCTCCCCCCTGTAAAATTAATATTAATGAAGCGCTCGTGAAAACGTGAATTAGCCTTTTTAATTACGATAGTGAAGTTTTTGAGCAAAACGAAATAAACAAAAGACTCCTTTGTTTACAGGCGCGTCGTTCTCGTCGTACGCATGAGAAATTTAAAATGCAATTAAAATTCATAAAGTTTTGAGAATTCAACAAAACGTTACAATGATTCGCAAACAGGAAGCGTTAATTTAGAGCGTTTAAAAAGTGCTGCCCGCGTCGCTCGTACGCTCGGCACGTCTCGTAACGTCGTCGTGTTTACTACATTTTTATAAACAAATACGAATAGTCGATCGCAGTTCGCCCATCTATTGTTAAATTAAAACAGCGGCAACTGTCATTAGGATAATAACAAAAAAAGAGAGTAAAGGGGGTCCTACATACGCGCTCTCTCTCTGCATTGTGTTTGGAATGGCGCGGCGCGGCGCGGCGCGGCGAGGGGAAATCAAAGTGCTGGCGCCCATATGTAGAGTCCTCTTTAGACTACAATCAATCAGAAAAGCTGACAAAAAATACATTTACTACTGGCTTGTATGTGTAGAGATCATTAAAAATGATGTCCTTGGCAAAATTAGCAAACCCTATCAGACTTAAAGACAGCCTTAAATGTGGGTCGTCGAAGTAATAACGTTGATGCCGGCACGAAATTTAAATATTTTATACCTCGCGATTACGCCGGAGGTCATTACGATCTAGATCAGCGTTTTACTTCTTGCTAATCATCATCAGCAAATTACCAACGACATAACTGCGATTTTGCAAAGCCGATTGCCTGCGAAATGTGATGCGCCCTGAATTATGCATGCCGTACTTGTTGTGTATGGATGTGTGCCTGCCTAATGACGTGCTCACCTCATCGATGGGCGCTCTCGTAAGTACTCGAGAAGCAATCACGCATTATTATTATTATTATCAAAGAATAAGTACAGTCGAAACTCACTCAGAGCCAGATGTGACTGTGACTTATTAAAGTGTGATTACGGCCCCCCCGGTTTTACGGTCGCGCCGAAGGGAAAATGTACGTACGTTGTGTTCGGCAATATAATACAGAGAGCGCATAATTTATTTTACGACCGCGTTATCTGAAAATCTGTATTACTAATTTTTATTACGCTTTAACCTAGATTTCGTATTTTGTTCCCTTGAAACTTTGTGGTGCACTTTAACGACCCGCTTGCTGGCCTTTGTTGTTCGTTTCATTTCGGACCGACTGCGTCCATCATACCGTACAAGTCTTTCGAAATAATTTACTAAATAATATTATTGGGCTAACAAACTTGGCCCGGGCGGTTTTGGCTGGTATAACACCGTTTCCGGCACTCGGCGACTTCCATCTTGCCCCAGCATCCAACGGTCCGTTTCTATCATTATTTGGTGCAAAAGTCTATAGCACTGTGTATCCGGAATCCTATAAGCCTTAAGTCTCATTTTAAATTAAATTTCCGAGCGGATTATCCGAATCTGCATTAAAAAACCGAGGTAATTCAGTTGTTGCGATTCAGCGTGGGCCACGTTTGTAATTGATTTTTCGTTTTCGCAAACGAATCCACTTCAAAAGCTTCGCTTTTAGTTCCGTTTCTATCATCACTTCCTATTTTCGCTTCTACATTCGTATGTGGTGCAGGTCACATTTTCTTTGAGGTCGCCAGTACGACGCCTGGCTCAAAAGTCAGCGATCCGGTTGTGGTACGATTGTAACATTGACGTATTCCGTGCGATAATTGATTTTGTGTTTCATCAAACGAATCCGCTTCACTCAAGCTTCGCTTTTAGTTCCGTTTCTGCTATCGCTTCCTATTTTCGCTTCTACGTTCGTACGCGGTGCAGGTTCCATTTTCTTTGAGGTCGCCAGTACGACGCCTGGCTCAAAAGTCAGCGATCCGGTTGTGGTACGATTGTAACATTGACGTATTCCCGTGCGATAATTGATTTTGTGTTTCATCAAACGAATCCGCTTCACTCAAGCTTCGCTTTTAGTTCCGTTTCTGCTATCGCTTCCTATTTTCGCTTCTACGTTCGTACGCGGTGCAGGTCCCATTTTCTTTGAGGTCGCCAGTACTACGCCTGGCTCGAAAGTCAGCGATCCGGTTGTGGTACGATTGTAACATTGACGTATTCCCGTGCGATAATTGATTTTGTGTTTCAGCAAACGAATCCGCTTCACTCAAGCTTCGCTTTTAGTTCCGTTTCTGCTATCGCTTCCTATTTTCGCTTCTACGTTCGTACGCGGTGCAGGTCCCATTTTCCTTGAGGTCGCCAATACGACGCCTGGCTCGAAAGATCGAGACAGCGATCCGGTTGAGGTACGATTGTAACATTGACGTATTCCCGTGTGACAATTGATTTTGTGTTTTCTCAGACGAATCCGCTTCAAGCTTCGCTTTTAGTTCCGTTTCTATTACCGCTTCCTATTTTCGCTTCTACGTTCGTAGTATGCGGTGCAGGTCCCATTTTCTTTGAGGTCGCCAGTACAATGCCTGGCTCGAAAGTCAGCGATCCGGTTGAGGTACGATTGTAACATTGATGTATTCCCGTGTGATAATCGATTTTGTGTTTTCTCAAACGAATCCGCTTCAAGCTTCGCTTTTAGTTCCGTTTCTATTACCGCTTCCTATTTTCGCTTCTACGTTCGTAGTATGCGGTGCAGGTCCCATTTTCTTTGAGGTCACCAATACGACGCCTGGCTCGAAAGATCGAGACACCGATCCGGTTGAGGTACGATTGTAACATTGATCTCTTCCCGTGTGATAATTGAGTTTGTGTTTCTATTACCGCCTCCTATTTTCGCTTCCACGTTCGTAGTATGCGGTGCAGGTCCCGTTTTCTTTGAGGTCGCCAGTACGACGCCTGGCTCGAAAGTCAACGATCCGCTTGAGGTACGATTGTAACATTGATGTATTCCCGCGTGAGGGCGTCCCATGTGCTGACGACTGACCGCGACCGCCACGCCATCACATCGTTTAACCAGAACTAAGTAACGTATTTTACTGTTTATAATTCGACGTAATTTAATGGTTTACGCAATTTACGACTTCCGAACGCATTTTCTTTTTCTCTCACATCCTGACCATAGAGTCCTTACCAAGGACAATTGGATTGGATTTTTGGAAAGTGCAGTAGTCTTTGAAGCAAATAGATTTTCCGTTGAATCTAAAATGGATGATGATGATGATGCTCTTGGGTGCCCAAGGGTTGAATGGTTTAATAATATGTGGAGGTGTTCGGTTCACCAATAAAAGTTTATTTTTCGTTTCTTTTTATTATTGTATCGTATAATTGGCATGTAATGATATTTCTGGTCGAACAAACGGCCAGATTAAAATCAAAGTGGTATTTATTAGTTCGCCTCTTTGTCCGGTGATTAAGTCTCGGCCCATATGGCAGCAGCAATGTTTGCATGAAAACTTCAACTTGCAGAGAGCGCAATATGCGCCGAGTATATCTTTGTAATTGCGAGTGCAGTAAAAATTAACGACGGGAAACGTGCATGAAACGTGAGCAATTGAATGTGACCATCCCCAGTGCCAGCCGAACGAACGAACGAACGAGAGCTGCGAGCATATGTTACAAACAAAATGCACTAAAAGATTTAATGCATCCACTGCATTTCGCTTTTATGCATTCATTGATTGGACATTAGTACTTCCAGGAATTTAATTTGCATCACAATTAGTAACATTTTTGCAGCGGTGCCGCCTCGTTCGTTTTGCGCTGCGCGCCGGCCGTAATCAATCAAAATTAATGGATTGCTTTTTGAAACTCTCTCTCTCTCTCTCTCTCTTTCGCACAACTCTCACTCTACAACAAAATAAAATTCGAAACAAATGAGATGCAACTTCGGTGTGTCGTAAAGGGCTGGGCTTTTTTATGTTGGTTGCCTCATAAAATTTAAACGATGCCCATTTTAACAACGTAGAAGTTTTCTTTTTCAATAAATCATCTTGTGATGCTTACAAACACTGATTTCCATTTACATATTTTACCCTTCCTCGGTGTACCGCAATAATTCCTTTATTCTTTGGTATTTAACAGAAGTTCGGTAACTTAAGACAAACGTGGGCATGGAATACGAGAAGAGCCAGCTCGTAGTATAGTCCCCCATCCAACGACGGTAACAACGAATCCATTAACACAGCCCGAATTTCTTGTTATCAGAAAAAGAAATCGTTGCGCCTTAAACCCAAACCAAGACGAGAATTCATCTTCCATTGATAATACCCTTGGTTGCGACTCAATATTATTAATTAATCCAGAGATAAAACTGCTTTTGAAGGTTTTTACGTTTTTTTTTTTACCAATCGAGAGCGATTAACAAACAGTTTTGTAATCCTACCAGCGTCAATAAGGACAGGGTGGTCTCGTTTAGGATGATCGTGACTGTACCCTTACAAGCTCTTCTTCATCACTCAAGGCGATTTAAATCGCGGCTGATTTAAATACGGGAGGTTTTTGCCTCGGCAATGATATATTGTCGGCCGTCCGTAATGTTTTTCAATCGCATCTAACAAGCAATTATATTAATTTTATTATTATCGTAAAATAGTACGACAAAGTAATTAAAATATGTTTTTGTATCTCTCTCTCCACATGTGATCGTTTATGGGCAGGCAATAAACATAAAAACCGAACGCCGCGCGATTATGTCTGGTCGTAGACCTAATCTCTGCGTTAACCTAAATTGTCTAATAACTGCATCGTTCCGTATTGAATTATTTCGGGCGAGGGCGGGGGAGGGGGGGGGGGGGCGGTATGACACGACCATAATCGTCCTCGTCGTAAAACGCCCGAACATAAATGACTGATACAATTTCCGTTTTGCAGAAACGTAGATAAACGAAGTATATAAAAACTAATAATAATAATCCAACCGTGGGGGAAACAAACACAAGCAAACATTAAATAAATAGATGTTTCGGGATTAACGATTTTATTAAATTTATTTATCATCTGCTCGGGATACTGTTTTAGTCGAACGTAAAAGAAATTCCCAAAAGAAAAAAAAAAATGGATGGTAAAAGCGCGTGGCAGTTTTCAAATAACATACGTACATAAAAGTAGGGGTAGCGGTTTTTAAATAGGTAAGCAATTTTTATGTAAAAGTTGTAATAGTTGTAGAGGGTGCAGTTTCCTGTTCATTTACTGACAAAACTTTCACGCCCCCTAAATTTTAAATACAGCGCCAGCAAAAATGATTGATGCGCATGAAGTTGCAGCTTAGTTACTTTTTATGACGTATTGCCCCTATACTTCAAACAGTAACGACGTTTTGGTAATTTTTTTGGTGAAAAGTACGTACTTGGTGCAATACCAGGGAATTTTTGCTTGCCAAACATACTTTACTCCAAAATAATTTACCTACCGACAAGTTACTATTTGAGATATTCGCGAAAATCAACAGATGGCGTTTTTAATAAGGAAAGCACACAGCTGTAATTAATGTTAATCAGTATAACTTGTTATATTCGATCCAACAACGCTTTTATTATTATTGTGTGTGTTATGTTAAAAGTATGGAAGCGTCACAAAACTCACAGGCAAGCATTTCAATTTATTTATTTCTTTATAGGTTAACCAATGTTTTCCTTATTGTAGGGACCTTCACAAAATTTTCGCTAGATGTCAGGCACTCCGTGATTTTCTCGAATAAGGGCTATAATCCGACAGAATACGTATAAACTTAAAAAGCTGCAACATCACGCATTCCTGCTCGCACCGTATTTACATTTAAAAATTGATTTTCACCTGAAAATCCTTGATATGTTACTTATAATATCCAGATCTGATGTGAATAATTCCATTGTTTGACAAAGCTGTGTGATTGCCTGGCTTGTGGCGAACGTTTCGTACATGTTCTCGTCCCCGGCCAAATTCCGGAGGCCTCCGGTAAGCTGAAACAACGCATGGTTGGTCTGCTCTGAAGCGTAGGTCTCGTCTAACTTCGCACTGTTTATGATTTTAATGTGGAGAACCATGAGCGGGAGAATGCCCAAGGAGAGAATCTTTTGCAGGAGTTTTGCGTTGATGGTCAAGAACTTTATGGGGCCGTACCCATAGACGCAAGCTTCTGAATCGTCTAAGGGGCTTGATCGACCGATTGCGTCAATGAATAATTCTAAAAATATTTAATACCTATTTATTATTTAATTAAAGATTGTCCGAAGATCTTGTATCATTGCAATCACAAGAGATGTGAAAGTTTAGTAACTCCATGTGTAATAACAATTTATATTTTAATTTGATGAAAAATACATATTGTGACGATCTAATGCGTGACGAATTAATCTTACACGCGTCAAGTCTCGACGCTTCAAGAATTTTCTAAGCAAAAAAAAATTCGATAGACAGTCTGTTGCCGCGCGGCCTCGAATCTTCGCCAGCCGGGATATTTAAGCGGTCGTCCGGAGAGTCCAAGGACAGTTCACATTAAAGTTTGTAACTAATTGATCATTCGGCTTATGTTTATATAAATTAATTTATAAGTGTCATTTTCCGCGTTAACATAAATTAGTGTTTATAGTTATTCTAAATAAATTAGTTTATTAATTATATCGAGATTTTATTTTAAAGTAAATTTGAAACGAACTCTAAATTCGTAACAATATGGCGTTAATGAAGAACAATATTTTATTTTTTATAGTTTTCGAACGAACCCCTACGTTAAAAATTCGCCCTAAACTTAAATATTCCTGTCATTGTCATGGTAGACAGTAGTTTAGGTTAGATTGTCCACGTCATTTGCTTTCCTGTTTATTTATTTTGTTTTTTGTGTAAAATTTACGATCTTCATTTGTTTTCTTTCCGTTTTTCTTTGCATTTTGAAGTAATGTTTTATTTTTATTCTGTTCCATTTCGATTACATATTTACATTTATATAAGAATCAAAAATAGTTTTATTTTTGTTTTTATGTTGTTAGGTTTCTGAAATTAGATGATTTTCTGGACCTTACTTACTACTTACTCAAATTGAACGTGTGGTCAATGTCAACATTCTTCATTTTTTTCTTCCTTTTTCCTATTTTATATTAGTTTGAATATTGCGGTTGGGGATTTGTTTTTCTTACCAACTTTTCTTCTTCGTGTGAATTTCGAATTCCCATCAAGTTTTCATCCTGTATTATTAATTTAAACGAAAATTTAACAACAAGAAATCAGCTGAGATGATTCTCCGTCATATTTTAGTAATTATTATTTTGAATTTTAATTTTACATGACGCGATCGTCATATGTTTTTCTTTTTGAAGTTATCGTTCTTTTTTTTTTCATTTTCCCAAAAATGTTCTTCCTTTTGTTTTTATTTTATGTTGTCTTTTGTTTTATTTTACGTATGTGCTTTCTGAAATTAAACAATTAAAATTTTTCTGCGCCATTCCAGTTCTTTCGCGAATGTTACGATCGTCAATTGTCTTTCTCACTTTCTTTAAAAGTTTATTTTCTGTCATTTCGATAAGGTCTGTCGATAGTCAACGTCAGCGCTTTTCATTTGTTTTTTTGTTTTTAGTTGTTTACTATTTCTCAGAAATTCAATTTTCTTGAGTTCATTTTTTTTCGTAAATGTTGCGATTTCCCTTTTTTGTATTGGTAAATTCGATTTATAATTACATTTTATAATTCTTTGTTTTTCATACTTTATGAATTTCATTTTACTTCTATCTTCTATTACATTTTATTTCGCTTCCGTTTCAATTGTTTTTTTTTTCGATCGTTAAAAACGTCTTTCATTTTTTTCTGTTTGTGACTGTTTAGTATTTTTCTTTTTTTTTCCATGTTTAGATTATCATTTGTTTCCCGTACGCAAGACAATCAGAATAACAGCGATTCGGAAACATTTTATTGGGGTTAACGGCTTTTACTGAAGCTTTAACCGCGCGATATTTATTTTAAAACCCCCCTTTTCCGCAGGCGTTCCAAAAAAGGGAAAAAAACGCATTCGGAAAATGCAACAAACAAATTTGAAGTGAGCTTACGCGTACCTACACTAAAATCGATTGCGCTTGCGCTTGTGCTTGCTTACAATCAGCCTGTTGTACTTCTTAAAATTAATTTGATTGTGAAATTACGAACTAACTGCACTTACTTATTACATACAAGAAGGGGCTTTAAAATGAATAAATAAAATCGAATGAGTCACGTTGTATAAGGAGATATATTTCACATAACTACGCCTACAGGTCGACGTGAACGGTAAAGTTAACTTTCTCTCTCTCGGGCTTCAATTCGATTTGTATGTATGTACGAATGAATAGGGCGTATATTATGACGTGAATTGGCTCATAGTACATGCGTAAACCTTTAATCCTACAAGACAACAGCTCTATTCAAACTTTGTCGCTAATATATTTACTCGCATATATCCGGCGATCTAACTAACTACCGTATTACCTGCGATCGTTAATCATTATGTATTTTTCGTTATCTGCAGTTGGTTACGTTCGGAATTGCCTGGCAGAGGCGAGACGGTCACGTTTGTTAATAACAGAATAGACAATGGACCATCAAATGATGAAACAACTTGATCAGAGAAAGAAGAAGACTTTTATTGCAAATCGCTTTTTCCTAATGCAATGTTAAGTCAGAGAGCGTTCGTAGGATGTCGCCGTTTAAGAACGTTCACGAAACTAAAAAGAAGCTTTGATGTTTTTTTTATGTTTCATCTTCTTGCCTCATCCGGTATAACATAATAAATAAAACTCCTGAGAGTCGCCATTTCATACAGGTAACAGGAGGCACGTAGTATATTATTGTTAGAATCGCAGGATTTTAGAACAATGGGGTACTTTATAAAATTAAGGTTAAGTACGTGGTGCCGGCACCAAATGGACTTATTAAAACGCGGTAAACATGCAATGTAGTAATTAATCTGATAATGGAGAGAATAAGTGTGGAACTGAGAAAAATATACGTGGCATTTTAAATACCACCTGTGTTTTTTTCTTCTTCTTCTTTCTTTCCTTCCTTCTTTCTTCCTTCTTTTTTTTGTTTCAGATAATAGCGCGCCGCCGCTCATTTGTTCGTAATAAACTCTCTCTCTCTCTCTCTCTCGAGGTGGTGTAATTAAATTTGACGATCGTGGAGGAGATACCATCCGAAAAACTACGTGTTCGAATAGTTTAGGGCGAGTTTAATCGATAAGAGCGCAATTATTAAAAAAAAAAATACGACTAGTCAAGTACATATAATAACTACACACTAACTTTCATCGAGGACTCTGTGTTTAAATTGGCGAAAGAAAACGGCGAAGTTACTGCTGGCGCATAAAACAGATTAGCGCTTAACTTATTTAACGCGCGCGCCCAGATTCTACAAGTTCATAAGTTATCTTTTACAATGAAAATTTGGCTCGCAGCATCTCAATTCGTCGCCCCGAACGAATGGGGCAGAGAAGGCGCTGAATTAATCGCTTATGTCTGAAAGGAAAAAGCTTTGGCAACGATGATATTATTTTTTAGTTAGTTTAGTTGGCAAAAAAATTAAAAAGAAAAAGAATTTAACAACTGTTACGCACTCTTTCAGGAACCCTAATTGGGTGGGTGCAGAGGGTGGAGGATAGCAAATAAAATGGACCATTCTGCAGTCCTTTGGGTTTTCTAACCGGGAGGTTACTCCGTCACAGGCAAGGGTGTTCAGTCTGCTTCTCGCCCAGCCTATATTTTGAAATGAAATGAGTTCCAATCTTCTATTCGCCGGTTTTGTCGTTGCTTTTAATCTGGTAGCCATTGTTGGTTGTCACTGTTGCCAACACAATTCGATATTTGACGGTCGATTTTGCTAAGGAGTTTGTAGTGAATTTTATTCTTGCTTGAATGAACTTGGCAAATCCAGTTATAACCCAGCACTTGCGTCCGCCTCTTGGTCTAAAGGTATAAAAGGCCGTTAAGGTTGTCATAACCTCCTACGACGCCAGCCTAACTGAAAGCGGAGTTACACTCCTCTTCGTATGCGAATACTCAAGTTACTGTCGAGGTCAGTCGATTCTACCACCGTTTACAAACCTTTTGGTCGCTTATTTTGTTGGACTGACTTGGTAAGTCCTCTTGTTTCCTCTTTGGAATTCTGCTTAGGGTTCCTTGTTCACTTGTTTCTCCGCCGGCAAATTTTTATTGCAACATTCTCAAGTACGAACACGTACCAGACGATTGTCCAACCTTTCGCCTTCCACCGCGAGATTGACCTAAAGTCCTCCTCTAACCCAGCTTTTGCATTGTTTTGTTGCGTTCGTCCCCCGGTCTAATGGCATATAAGGCCGTTAGGTCAGTCATAACCTCCTGTGACGTCAGCCTAATTGAAAGCGAACTTACACTCCTCTTCGTATGCGAATCCACAAGTTACGGTCGAGATCAGTCGATTCTACCACCGTTTACAAACCTTTTGGTCGCTCATTTTGTTGGACTGACTTCGTAAGTCCTCTTGTTTCCTCTTTGGAATTCTGCTTAGGGTTCTTTGTTCACTTGTTTCTCCGCCGGCAAATTTTTATTGAGACATTCTCAAGTACGAACACGTACCAGACGATTGTCCAACCTTTCGCCCTCCACCGCGAGATTGACCTAAAGTCCTCCTCTAACCCAGCATTTGCATTGTTTTGTCGCGTTCGTCCCCCGGTCTAATGGCATATAAGGCCGTTAGGTCAGTCATAACCTCCTGTGACGTCAGCCTAATTGAAAGCGAACTTACACTCCTCTTCGTATGCGAATACTCAAGTTACTGTCGAGGTCAGTCGATTCTACCACCGTTTATAAACCTTTCGGTCGCTTATTTTGTTGGACTGACTTGGTAAGTCCTCTTGTTTCCTCTTTGGAATTCTGCTTAGGGTTCCTTGTTCACTTGTTTCTCCGCCGGCAAATTTTTATTGCAACATTCTCAAGTACGAACACGTGCCAGACGATTGTCCAACCTTTCGCCTTCCACCGCGAGATTGACCTAAAGTCCTCCTCTAACCCAGCTTTTGCATTGTTTTGTTGCGTTCGTCCCCCGGTCTAATGGCATATAAGGCCGTTAGGTCAGTCATAACCTCCTGTGACGTCAGCCTAATTGAAAGCGAACTTACACTCCTCTTCGTATGCGAATCCACAAGTTACGGTCGAGATCAGTCGATTCTACCACCGTTTACAAACCTTTTGGTCGCTCATTTTGTTGGACTGACTTCGTAAGTCCTCTTGTTTCCTCTTTGGAATTCTGCTTAGGGTTCTTTGTTCACTTGTTTCTCCGCCGGCAAATTTTTATTGAGACATTCTCAAGTACGAACACGTACCAGACGATTGTCCAACCTTTCGCCCTCCACCGCGAGATTGACCTAAAGTCCTCCTCTAACCCAGCATTTGCATTGTTTTGTCGCGTTCGTCCCCCGGTCTAATGGCATATAAGGCCGTTAGGTCAGTCATAACCTCCTGTGACGTCAGCCTAATTGAAAGCGAACTTACACTCCTCTTCGTATGCGAATACTCAAGTTACTGTCGAGGTCAGTCGATTCTACCACCGTTTATAAACCTTTCGGTCGCTTATTTTGTTGGACTGACTTGGTAAGTCCTCTTGTTTCCTCTTTGGAATTCTGCTTAGGGTTCCTTGTTCACTTGTTTCTCCGCCGGCAAATTTTTATTGCAACATTCTCAAGTACGAACACGTGCCAGACGATTGTCCAACCTTTCGCCTTCCACCGCGAGATTGACCTAAAGTCCTCCTCTAACCCAGCTTTTGCATTGTTTTGTTGCGTTCGTCCCCCGGTCTAATGGCATATAAGGCCGTTAGATCAGTCATAACCTCCTGTGACGTCAGCCTAATTGAAAGCGAACTTACACTCCTCTTCGTATGCGAATACTCAAGTTACTGTCGAGGTCAGTCGATTCTACTACCGTTTACAAACCTTTTGGTCGTTTATTTTGTTGAACTGACTTGGTAAGTCCTCTTGTTTCCTCTTTGGAATTCTGCTTAGGGTTTCTTGTGTCTTGTTTCTCCGCCGGCAAATTTTTATTAAAACATTATCAGGTACGAACACGTACCAGACCTCCTCTAACCCAGCATTTGCATTGTTTTGTTGCGTTCGTCCCCAGGTCTAATGGCATATAAGGCCGTTAGGTCAGTCATAACCTCCTGTGACGTCAGCCTAATTGAAAACGAACTTACACTCCTCTTCGTATGCGAATCCACAAGTTACTGTCGAGGTCAGTCGATTCTACCACCGTTTATAAACCTTTTGATCGCTTATTTTGTTGGACTGGCAAATTTTTATTGCAACATTCTCAAGTACGAACACGTATCAGACGATTGTCCAACCTTTCGCCTTCCACCGCGAGATTGACCTAAAGTCCTCCTCTAACCCAGCATTTGCATTGTTTTGTTGCGTTCGTCCCCCGGTCTAATGGCATATAAGGGCGTTAGGTCAGTCATAACCTCCTGTGACGTCAGCCTAATTGAAAGCGAACTTACACTCCTCTTCGTATGCGAATCCACAAGTTACGGTCGAGATCAGTCGATTCTACCACCGTTTACAAACCTTTTGGTCGCTTATTTTGTTGAACTGACTTGGTAAGTCCTCTTGTTTCCTCTTTGGAATTCTGCTTAGGGTTCTTTGTTCACTTGTTTCTCCGCCTGCAAATTTTTATTGAGATATTCTCAAGTACAAGCACGTATCAGACGATTGTCCAACCTTTCGCCTTCCACCGCGAGATTGACCTAAAGTCCTCTTGTAACCCAGCATTTGCATTGTTTAGTTGCGTTCGTCCCCCGGTCTAATGGCATATAAGGCCATTAGGTCAGTCATAACCTCCTGTGACGTCAGCCTAATTGAAAACGAACTTACACTCCTCTTCGTATGCGAATCCACAAGTTACGGTCGAGGCCAGTCGATTCTACCACCGTTTACAAACCTTTTGGTCGTTTATTTTGTTGAACTGACTTGGTAAGTCCTCTTGTTTCCTCTTTGGAATTCTGCTTAGGGTTCCTTGTTCACTTGTTTCTCCGCCGGCAAATTTTTATTGCAACATACTCAAGTACGAACACGTACCAGACGATTGTCCAACCTTTCGCCTTCCACCGCGAGATTGACCTAAAGTCCTCCTCTAACCCAGCATTTGCATTGTTTTGTTGCGTTCGTCCCCCGGTCTAATGGCATATAAGGGCGTTAGGTCAGTCATAACCTCCTGTGACGTCAGCCTAATTGAAAGCGAACTTACACTCCTCTTCGTATGCGAATCCACAAGTTACGGTCGAGATCAGTCGATTCTACCACCGTTTACAAACCTTTTGGTCGCTTATTTTGTTGAACTGACTTGGTAAGTCCTCTTGTTTCCTCTTTGGAATTCTGCTTAGGGTTCTTTGTTCACTTGTTTCTCCGCCTGCAAATTTTTATTGAGACATTCTCAGGTACAAGCACGTACCAGATGATTAACCAACCTTTCGCCTTCCACCGCGAGATTGACCGTCCTCCTCTAACCCAGCATTTGCATTGTTTTGTTGCGTTCGTCCCCCGGTCTAATGGCATACAAGGCCGTTAGGTCAGTCATAACCTCTTGTGACGTCAGCCTAATTGAAAATGAACTTACACTCCTCTTCGTATGCGAATCCACAAGTTACTGTCGAGGTCAGTCGATTCTACCACCGTTTATAAACCTTTTGATCGCTTATTTCGTCGGACTGGCTTGGTAAGTCCTCTTGTTTCCTCTCTGCATTTCTACTTGTAGGCAATTTTTCTCCGTCGGCAAATTTTTGTTGAAACATTCTCAGTACATCCCGTACCAGGCGATTGACCAGCCCTAAGACCGCTTAAACTGTTCGACTTGTCGAAATTCTAGTTTCTGCATCTGTTCGTTAAGATATCACCTTGCTGCTGCTTGCACCCCTGGATCCCCTGGCCTCGGCATATTATTCTGAGCGAACCTCGTAACGTGGACGACTTCATCCCCCGGTAAATCGCCTTCATCGTGGATGATCGTTGCGAATCGCACTTTATTTTCCTTTAAGTCTTAAGTAATTCACGTCGGCATCGCGTTTGTGTAATTTTGTTGATTAATTTCGTTTAGTGAATTTGATTATTCCATTTAAACACTAGTTTTTGCTTGTTTTCGGATAATTGATAATTTCCGAGCTAGTTTTCATAAATTTTGAACAGTTCAGAGGTCCGTGTGAGACGAAAGGAAATTTCCGTACTTACGTACCACTTTATTTTTCAAATTTTTTAAAATACTTTTGAATTTTGTGGTTTAATCATTATTGAACTTTGACTACGATCTCCTCTGCCGTTTAAAATGATGCGAGTGAAAATGAACAGTTTTTTTTTCGTGTAAATTTAATTAATCTTGGTATACGGTCTCATCGTTTTTTTCACCTACTGAAAAATTAATCTGCCCTGGAAACTATTATCGACACAATCGTTTCCAAAGATAATGCCTGGCAGATAAATTTATCAGGCGGTGAAAAATCGTACTTTTGAGATGTACCTCGATAATACAGCATTATTTAACTTAACACGTACTTACTGCCAGTTAATTTCCTTCGTCCATCTCCTTTATTTTTTCTAATTAAATTGAAATTAATTAGTTACATCTGTAGATCGTTTAAGCGATCAGTGAGAGAAAGGGAGAGGAGCGAGGGCGAACATGACGAGAGGAGATAATTTAAACGGCTCTAATTAAATTCGTAAAAAGCAGCCCGAACGAACAATTTACGTTTTATCAGCGAACCTTTTCAGGGCATTCCAATTCGACTTGTAATTTTATAGCGCGTTTTATGACTTTCAATCGAGAGCACCCAATCTACTCCGCTTCGGAGCATATAAATATCAATTTGGGCTATAAATACCGTGTGCACAGAGAAGACAGAGAGCCAATTCAAAATTCAAAAAAAAAAAAAACAAAAAAGGTGGCTCAAACTCAAACTTTATTTCGGACCCGGATTTCATTTTCGGGATTGTGAAAATATGGTCGATTCTTTTTTTTTTAATAAATAAAATAAATACAGGCCACCATATGAGTATTTTGTTTGCGATTTTCGAATCACAGTATATGTGATGGATATCATTTTGGAGACACCCACTACATAGTAAACTGCTATTAATTTTGATATACATTCATTAATGTCCGGGTCTTCGTTAATTAAGTTTTCGAACTTGATGGTGATCGTTATTAAAAGTCGGAATACACCCGAGTAAGACACGTTTAATTGGTAGCGCGATACTTTCGTAACGAAAAGAGAGGAGGAGAGGAAGAAGGAAAAAAAAAAACGAGCACGTCAGTGACCGAGGACAGTGACTTAACAAGATTAATAACGCTTTACATTACATTTTACAGAAGTCCGATAATTTTAACCTTGACAGAGAAAAACACACATAGCATCGAGTCACTCCGGCAAAAACTCTTAAATGATGCAAGATATCAAGACAAGTCCCCGGCGTAATAAGAAATTATTATATCTCTTTCTGTATTTTCAGCTGCCATAATTTCGTGTCCTCGCATTCACCAACATCTCGACCGCGTATTATTTCAATTTTGTAATTTATCTCTTCGACACAATTTTTTTTTTCGTTGCACGTTGCAATTATTGATCTGCTTGATCCAATAATAAGCTTGCGAGATAAGGAGAAACCAGACCAACAGAAAAAAAAAATAGGTTTATTACATGAAGTGCGATGATTTTTATGCTCTCAGTGGATAACAAGAAAGAAATCAAGCAAAAAGAACTAAGTTACAATGCCCCTTTTAATTACGATATGTACTTATGAAAATCGTATTCGCGATGGTGATGAAGAAGAACGTTGTTCCGTTCTGCCTTATCAGATTAAAAAGAAGAGGAAAAAAAAAGGTAACTGAATTTGAATTTACATTTACATCGGGCGGAGATAACGCGCGCATTTTAATTAAACGCTCCGTAAACATTTACACATTACGTATTTGTATGCGGCGTAATTTTTACCAACCTACGATCCTAGGTCGTTCGTTGAACCTCTTATCACCGGAGCGATAAGAGCGAGTGCCTTAATCTATCACATGTGTATGCTTATTCCAATTGTTTTTATGTTCCGACAACAATTTTAATGGATTCGTGGCACGACTGCCTCTCGCACAGGCCACGTAGGTAATAAGGAGTCCGGTCTTTAACCGGGGCTTCACAGGTAGAGAGAGAATTGAAAGCCTTAGTTACTTCTTGCGGTTGTTTACAAGTTGGTGGTAACACTTGTCTGACTGTCTGCTTTGCTTTGCCCAATCCCCACTGATTTAGCCTTAACCATTTAAGTATGTATAAACTGAGCTGGGTCAATCAACGGACAGAACAAAAATCGGGTGTGCCAGACGCTGAGCCAGGCTACAGCTCGAAAGTATAATAACGCTTCAGATTATCCAAAAAAAAAATTATAACCTCTTAGGGCATCCAAAACATCCTCTTGCTAATTAATACGAATGCAGCGGTCCTTGAGATCCTTGATTTCGCGTGAACCTCCCCCCTCGACTACCGCCGGGTGTTCCGTACCGGAAATACAGAAGATATGACTTACTTACTTTAGTTGATATCCGAGTAAACAAACTCTGAGTCACACGACTTATTAAGCAAGCCAAGGACCTTTCGAATGAATTGCTAATATTTTTCTTTTTTTTTTTTCTTGATTTTGTTACATGCCTCAACTCGTAATCTTGAATACTCTGAAGTGGTTTCTCACATCAAAATAGAACCAAGATAATTGCCGACGTAACGTTCCCCCGTTAAACCGAAGTGAAAACAAAGAGATTAGTTCCGTGTCTTAGACTTAGATAAATCCCCGTCTCCCTTACATTACGACGACTAACAGTCACAGTACTTACTAGTTAGGATATATAAGCGTTCAGACCTCGAGGTTCGTTCGTTTCGGGCTCGGGCGGTGGGATGCTAATTTCCCCAAATCCCCTTTTTTTAAAACCGTTTCTTCAGATTGCTGCGGCCTAGCTGCTGCTGCAGATCATTATCGGGCCACACCGAGGATAGTCGCTATGCTAATGCAGTTAACTAAACCATAAACAACCGCCAAACTCAACATAATAGCTTATACATTAAACATGGAATGATCCAAGTGCTATTTGCATAAGATGTGGGGAAGATACCACCGGCAGAAGTATTTAGACAGCGGCAGCGCATTTCTAATTTCTTACCCTCTCGTTCGTTCGTTCGTTATTATGTTGTATGTTCATACTTACGCCGTGGCTTGTATGTGACGAGCGAATTTATTAAAATCTGTTATTAATCTGCATTTAGTTTCGCTGACGCTTCCTAGGTATTCGGGCTTATGAATAAACTGTTTCCTCGGCGTTTAATTTGACTTTTAAATGAACAATAAACTCGTCGAGCTCGTGTTTCCATCTGCATATGCATTATGACACGGACGGGGTCCAAAAACTTACCGGGTATTTATAATTAAACAATTTCAATTTCAGAAATTTGCTTTGTCCTTGCTGGATGTTTCGGCATCCGAATTGAGTGACGCTTCAAAGTAAACTAAATAATGTAAAAACACAATTGCTTTTTTTATCATATGTATACATATATATTGCTGTGTTTCGGCATGTAAATTTATTTTAAATAAATCGAACCTAACAATCTCAGGACCTAAAGTGATTTTACTTCGACGTTCGAAGTTCCGGCAAGCACCGAGACTGTACGGGGTTCATGTATGTGCAAACAGGGTCAATAGATGTCGCTAGTATCAGCAAGGAAAAGATTAAATCGACTTGTTTAAAATTAAAATTGAAGAAAGCTTGTGCTTCTGCGAATATCAATTCTTATCAGTGACCAAATTAGCATGGGGAAAACGGTACAATAAGTGAAAGAAAGATTCAGTACGAGACAGTTTATTAACGCACAGGTATTGTCTTGGTTTTATTAAAGTCGCCGCCCGATGTGATGAGGAACCCGAATGGAAGAAAGCCACGTTTCAGTGTCCGCAACAAGGAACACAAAGTGCAATGACGCTTATCCAGGTACACCATAAGACATAAGCCGATGATCTGTACTCCCCCGATCAACGAATTCGGTGTTGCTTCCGAAATGGTTTTCACAATAGTTATTCTAGCGCGAACAATCTCGAATACCTTTCTGCAATAATATTACAGCAAAAAGCCGAATCGCTATCATTACAGCGTACGTTGTTTTGTAATTTATTTCCAGAAAAGGTATCAATCTTATTTTCATATTAATATTATTCGGAGTTAAATATGGTCGATTCACTTGCATGAGCGTTTTGGAACAACATTACAGCAAAGATACCGAATCGTTGTGAATCCAGAAAGGAACCTCAGGGAGGTGACGTTTAAATGCATGTTGTCTGTAACGACACGATGTAAAAGACCAGGCAGAGTTTCCCTCTTATTCAAATTACATCGAGACTGTTCAGTCATTTAATATTCTAAGTGGAAACAGACAGGAATTAACCCCACGTCTGTCTTATACTCAGAACCTCAAATATTTGCTGCAAAGTTATAATAATAAACGAGTTACAAAATTAAATAATTTTATTTACAAAAATCTTACTTGCAGAGCTACTTTATCTGAACTGTAATTGCCAATGGCCCAAGAAAGCCTGAAATCATGACTGGCAATTCTGCCTCACTTTTATGCGCGAAATTGTATGCAAAAATTTGTGCGATTGAATAACATAACCTCAAATTCCATTTCCAATTTAAAACAAAATAAACGCTTTTAAATTTGAACTCAAAACTTTATACTAACGTTACTGTCAAACTGAAAACTTATTTTTTTTTGAACCGTGGGCCAAGAGGTGAGATCCAGACATGGTGCCTCGGCCTTCAACATCCTGAGCTTTGAGCCGTCAGGCAGGTTCGAAGTAAACCTCCGTTTATTGCACCTCTTCAGTTCTTCAAGAAGCTCCTTGGCCGCTTCCTGATGGCTTCTTCAAACTCTGTCTCTTTCAACGCGGGGGCTTAACACCAGGATTTGTGTTCGGTAACCCAAGCTGACAAGCTCCAAGCAAGGCTGCGAGGGCTGTTCAGGAACATCCGGTGTCCTTGGTGTCTTGCTTGGGGATGGCTCAGCGTCTGACTCTTCCCCCCAAATAGGTCGATGAGCTTCTTCTTGACCCATTCTGCGGTCGTCGGGGATTTTAGGGGTTAGCGAATCTGAATTGTCCAACTCGGGCATGTTTAACAAATCGAAATTATACTTTACAAACGCGTTCCAATTCTGTTTTTGTTTCAGGACGTGGATTCTAGAAAGAAATCCTTCTTCTGTAATAACCATAAACAAGCCACGTAAATCGTAATTGCTTACCTACATAAAGTCGTAATTGCGTGTTCTTTTAATTAATAATTAAATCAGACAGCAATATGTTTTACTTAAGGCAAAGCGATTAACCATCTCTTTGCATTAAAACTACAATCCCCCGTATCATACTGTATAAATCATGATGGTGATGATGATGGAGTTGAACTGCAAAGGAAGTTTTATCGACATGAGAAATCTAAATCTTGTTTCCAGCAGAAAACGCAGGAATTCCTGAAAATAGATCGTCAATCAAACTGTCGACCGCTTTAAGCGTGTCAACTAGTAGTTAGGTTCTAAGCAGTTAAAAATAAGTATGAACAAAATTTTTGGAAATCTGTTGAAATATCGCATAAAGAGATGGATGTATTTTTAATCTTTTTGAAGTTTGCCTCCATTCCGCGCGCGCCTCGCCCAAGAACGAACTATTTTCGTGATACGGTTCCTCCGATCGTTCTCGTCGATAAAATCCGACAGTTTTTTTTTCTTTTTTTTTGGTGTCTTTCTTTCCTCATTAATTTTATTTTACACTCGTATGAAGCGTGTGTTTTATTGATACATGAAATGTGTGCGGCGGCGGCGGCGGCGGCGGCTAACACGCAAAGATCGACTCGTACAGATAGATACCTACGTAATTCCAGGTGGTCATAAAATAAAATACCTTTCAATTAAAATAAATTAATAGAACTTCTTATACGTGTACATTTCATAGGTACACCTAATCCTGTATTAAATTATTTCGTAATTTTCCTTCATAATTCCCACATGGAAAAAAGTGCGTACAAATTATTATGCGTATCAAATTATGAATCATTATATTATCGCACCCTTCACTCTCTCTCTCTTTCTGAAAATGACTTTGTGATTACACGTGCTTGTTTTTTTTTTAAACACCCCCGCTGAAACGACCATATGGGCGTTTTATGTGCGTTCGTTTCAATTTACCGTATTTGCGAAGCTCCGAGCGCGGCGCGCAATTAGAAGTAAAATATTAAACGGCTTCGAGCGGAATTAGTTAATAAAATTCGGAGTTAATTGTTCGCGTGCGTAAAGTACGGGGGCGCCCCGGCTTCCAGAACTTTCGGAAAATATGTATGATCCGGCGCTCCGAGATTTCGCCGCTGCATTCTACGAACGTTTTCCGCGGAGCCACTCAAAATTTATGTGTGCGCCGTTTTACCTTCCACTTCGTTTATTGCAAATTTAGTAATTATGGAATACACGAATTTTAATGAGGGGGTTTTTAAATATTCACGCTTCGGCGGAGCCCTCTTCTTCGTTGTACGTAATACAGAAGCAAATCATGTGTGCAAGAAACGTTTTCCACGTGGATAAATCATCTGGAAGTTAATTTTATTTAAAATATCAAGAGGTTTTAATTATAATGCTAAACCCTCTTGCCTTCCGAAGGCCAAAATAGGATATAAATGGATAGGGGGGGATGAGCGAGTAGTGGTTGTAAATAAGTATTTTGCACAATACGTTTCGCGTGTTTGGCTTTTCCTCTTTTTCGCTTACTTAAATTTGAAATATCGCAGTTCCGTTTGTTTTTAGGAAATGTTGACTTATTGAGTCCGGTTTTAAAATTTATTGGCTTATTTTGAGATTGTAAATATGGCCCTCTCAGGCCGCGCAGATTTATGGCTTTCGTTACTTAAATATTTGAAATTATATATATCTTTTCGAAATCGTTTTTCTCGGGCTGCTTCCACTTTTTGGCGGCGGCGGCAATAATTTATATTGCCATTAATAGATTTGCTGCAACAACTCCAAATAAGATTTATAACGAAACGCTTTTATATGTAGGTAGGTTCGTTCTCTATTTATGCGGAAGAAATATTGCTTCGTGTATGCAACAACAATTTAGTGGCAGCTCCCTTTGAACATGCCCGCCCCGCTGCTGCTTCGACAAAAATCGGCGCACAAATGTTTATTTCTAAATAATAATTTTCAATTGCACCAACAACGCCAACCAATTGTTTGTTAATCGGTTTCATAAATTACAACACTGTTGCCAATGCACGTGCACAACGGCAATTATTAATAATTAATTACTACATCGAACACAATATACATACATCGAAAAACTGTTAATATTATTTTCTGAATTATGTGCGGTTTATTTACTGGATAAACTAAATCAGTTTAGAATAATGCATCGGGTTTTATTATGCTGAAATAATTTTGCCGAATCTAACGACCTTCATATTAACTGGCAACAATATTTTTTCCCCTAAAAGAACAGATTTTATCACAATATTCAACTTACAACTTCAAATTTCATTTTTATTGCATGGATTCTTTGCTGTTGCTGCCTTCTTTCGCCAAACTTTCTGTTTTCTCTTCTTCTTTGCTCTATGGTCCTCCTCCTTCCTTTCCATCAGTCACTATTTGGCACTTTGTAAAAGAGTTTTCGATTTTCTCTGTGCACCATTCCTGCTTTTCTTATACCCACGTTCCTTACTTGATGCTCCAAAGAAGAAAATGAGACCCATTAAGTGGGTATGTCATGTCAAAATAATCTGGCCACATGAAGAGCATGACAAGAACGGGAACGCCCCCGTTAGATGAAAGAGGAAAAATACAAACGAGTAAAATCAATTTTCCAAAGAAGAAAAAATTTCGGTGAGTCAAAAATAATTTGGCCACCGACCAGAAAGGCGACGTCCATACGAAAAGGTGAACGAAAATCTAGGTTAAGGTGAGGGAATCAAACAGAAAAGGATTCAAGGGCGGGCATTGAAGGTGAAAGAGGAAGGTACAAAATCATGCGATGAAGATGACTCTGACTCTTTCATTCTTTGGAAATGGGCGAGAAAGGATTGACGGCTGTGATTCTTTGCGCTACTCCGTCGCCAAACTTCAATCTTCTTCTATTAACAGCTTCTTTCCGCTTTCTCTTTTTGCTTTTCATCACGGCCATAATTTGGCCGGTTGAGGAGAATCACCAGGAAGATAACCCCCATTACGCCCCGTTAGGTGAAGGAGGAAGGTACAAAACGGGTAAAATCAATCGAGAAAAGATGATTTTGACTTTTTTTTTAGTAGAAAATAAGCGAGAGAGAATTGACGTCTTTGATTCTTTGTCCTTCGCCCAGCTTCAATCCTCCTCTACCAACAGCCGCTTTCTGCTTTCTCTTCTTTGCTCAATACTTCTTCCTTTCCATCATGTTTGATTTTGGTCTGATACATTTTGGCCCCGTTTTGTACACAGTTTTTGATTATTAAAACCTATTAAAACCCCATTCCCTACTTGCCCTTCCGAAGAAGATAATGAGACAAACCCATTAAGTCGATCAAATCAAAAGTAAATTGGCGGCCACGTGAAGCGAATGGCCAAACGAAGGGGGGGGGGGGGGGGGGTAAACGAAGATCTGGTTTAAGATGAGGGGATCGAACAGGAAAGAAGGATTGAAGAGGGAAAGTATAAAAGAAGAAGACGTTATTAGAGAGTGGGCGATGGAGAAATGACAAAACTGAACAGAGAACGAGGACACGAAGATATGAGGTCGTATAATAGTGAAAACAGAATGACAAAAGCAAATGAAGAAGTTGGGGCGGAAAGGCGAGGACGCAGAAGAAACTGTTTTATACCTTAGCTCGCCATTCACAAAATAATTTGACCACACAACTGGAATGGCCAGAAAGGTAAGACCCATTGGGGAGGAGTAAAGAACAATATTCAGATTACGGTGAGAGAAGGAAGCAGAACAGGATTTAAGTGCGTCGAAGGCGAAGTCTAATCCACAGACTTTGCTCAATGATGAATTGAAGGAACCTAATTTTCTCAAATAGAAGCTGGAAAGGCAAACCAAGAAATTGGATGCCAAAAAACACGAAAACGAGGTAGAAGGAGAATGAAGCAAAGGAAAAAGAAAATGCATTTTCCCCAAGAGCGCCTCCACATTGTCGTGATTGTGCAACTAATTAATTAATCGCGTGCGTATGTAATAATACAAAGATTTAATAAAAAAGGTCGCTTCAAGTAACGCCGGAAGTAATATTATGTAGGCTTTGAAATAAATCACGAATTCCTGTAGTATAAGATAACGGTGGTAAGGGAATTAAATATCCCCCCAGCCCGCCCCCCAACGCATACTGCACTGAAATTTTTCACATTGCCAGAAATTTCTTAATCGCCCAGTTTATTACTCCTAGGTACGCATAAATCAACTTTTTTCTTCACTGTTTGCATACTGAAGTTTTATTATACTTTAGTTACACATACGCATAAAACGCATTGATTATATTATAAAACGGAAGATAAAATACATTCTTTATCAATGCAATTCAATGATACTGACTACTAATTATCATTTGTAACATTGTAGGTGATGTAATGGAGAATGCAGGTAGTTGGCTGGCTTATTTTGCTTCAAGTACTAAGTACTAAGTAAATCGATAAAAATAATACGGCGTATAAATGTTAATTAGATTTACTGGCTACCGTGGTAGTAAAACGCAAGCTGAAAAGAAGGAAAAAAATCGCCGCTTTTTTGCGTCCTGTTTACCTGTGGGTGGATTACAGCCAGGCAAGAAAATATCCTGTGTGTGTGTGTGTCTCCTGGCACTTTCACTATTCAATGATTTTTATGTATTTCCTGCAACGCTCGGTGCAATAAATTTTGTACTACTGGGCGTGGTGAAATTAATCTGTCAATCTGACAAGTCAACGGTCAGTTAGTTCCATTTCTTGCGCTCTCAAATGAAGATATAAATCATAACAAACCAATACGGTACCTACACGTCGTTTTTTTTTAAATTTTTTTATAAAAAATACTCACCGTTCACAAAAAGCTTTATTTAAACAATCATATTTTCTTGTCGATAATGCGATATCGATGACGGAAATCAAGTGTGATGTATTCGTGTGTAGGTACGCGTAATAATCTCGCCAACAATCGCCAACATTAGCATTAATTGAAGGTGAACGGTCACGTGACACGTTGTTTTCCTAATCGTTGACTTTACGAGAATTTCAAAACCATTGACTCAAGCCGGTAACGCTCAACCAGATTACCAGAGGGCTACTTGAAATGCCACCTACCGAGACAATGTTAGCGTAATTGCGTAACGTTATTGATGCCAATAACGGTTTTGTACACCTCACCAACTTGGTTTAGTTACTGCCAACAAAACAGGAAAATGAAGAAGACACACAAAAATTTTTAGGTCTTCTCTTGTTTAACTTAATAAAAAAATGATTTAGAACTTTTATACATATGGAATCTATGATCCTTCTTTATTCAAGATTCCTTTCCAAAGGCGTTCCTCAATAGGATCACATCCAGTCTCCCAAATCTTCTTTTCTTTGCTTCGTTCCTCTTCTGTCGCCTATCGTATCTTCTTGGGGGTCGGTCTTCCTACCCCATCGTAACTTTTTTCTTCAGTTCAATCACCCTCTTGCCAATTTTCTTCGGAGCAATCCGAAAAATTGAAGAAGATGAAAGGAGCTTTAGGTCGTCTCTTCGTTTGACTTAATAAAAAATGATTTTGAGTGTCCTTTGACTTCTATACATTGAATCTACGGTCCTTCTTTATTCAAGAGTCCTTTGTGACGGCGTTTCCCACATCCAATCTTCCAAATCTTCTTCTCTTTGCTTCGTTCCTCTTCTGTCGTCTATCGTATCTTCTTGAGGGTCGAACTCCCTACCCCATCGTAACTTTTTTCTTCAGTTCAATCATCCTTTTGCCAAGTTTCTTCGGTGCAATCCAAAAAATTGAAGAAAATGAAAAGAACTTTAGGTCGTGTCTTCGTTTGACTTAATAAAAGATGATTTTGAGTGTCCTTTGACTTCTATACATGAAATCTACGGTCCTTCTTTATTCAAGAGTCCTATGTGAGGGTGTTTCCCACATCCAATCTCCCAAATCTTCTTTTCTTTGCTTCATTCCTCTTCTGTCGTCAATCGTATCTTCTTGGGGATCGATCTTCCTACCCCATCGTAATGTTTTTCTTCAGTTCAATCACCCTTCTGCCAATTTTCTTCGGAGCAATCCAAAAAATTGAAGAAGTTGAAAAGAACTTTAGGTCGTCTCTTCGTTGGACTTAATAACAGATAATTTTGAGTGTCCTTTGACTTTTATACATGGAATTTATGGTCCTTTTTTATTCAAGAGTTCTTTGTGAAGGCGTTTCCCATATCCAACCTCCCAAATCTTCTTCTCTTTGCTTCATTCCTCTTGTGTGGTCCGTCGTATCTTCTTGAGGGTCGAATTTCCTACCCCATCGTAACTTTTTTCTTCAGTTCAATCACCCTTTTGCCAATTTTCTTCGGAGCAATCCAAAAAAATGAAGAAGACGAAAAGAATTTTAGGTCTTCTCTTCGTTTGACTTAATAAAAAATGATTTTGAGTGTCCTTTGACTTCCACACATGGAATCTACGGTCCTTCTTTATTCAAGATTCATTTGTGAAGGCGTTTCCCACCTCCAATCTCCCAAATCTTCTTCTCTTTGCTTCATTCCTCTTGTTTGGTCTACCGTATCTTCTTGAGGATCGAATTGCCTATCCCATCGTAACTGTTTAATTTAGTTCAATCATCCTTTTGCCAATTTTTTTTTTGGAACAGTGACTCCTCGTCATTTTCGGAGCTCGTCTCGATTGATCTTCAAATTGGAGTAAAAACTCGAAGGTAAGTACAAGAACGGGGAGACTTGCAGGATGGCTGAATCCAAACGGGCTAAGCGAGACACTGAATGGAATGCCTCGTGAACGATTTTTTTTTTTATAAAAGGAAGTTTCATGCATCTTGATTTTTTGCGTTAATTTTCCAAAGCATCATAACAATCATCTGTGATTTCTTTTTTTTTTGGCAACCATACGATCTGATTTAATCGAAAATCAATATATTTGAATTTGGCTGCAACTCTTATTCTGCGTGCCGATATAATAATGCATATTTTGAAACGGACAGATAGATTTACTTTCATCGAAATATCTACATGTACTTGCATGTCATTGCTCTAGAAAATCAGAGTCCACACACATGGTCTGGTGGGTAACCAAACGCATTACCTAATCAAAGCGTTTAATGAAATAAAGATTGTTTAACAATAAAGTTTGCATGAACGGCTCTGAACTTTCTACGTTCACCGTATGTAATCAAGGGCGTCCGGAAAGTTTCACGTTAACTCGATTTCATTACGTCCCTTTTTTTTTTGACCGGCTCGTTTCTTCACACGTACAGAGAGAGAGAGAGAGCGTCCGCTCGATGATGACACGAGGACGTTGTAAACAAAAAAATAAAATAAAAATCCGGCTGCCTAAAAATCGAGTTTGAATCGAGTCGAAAAATGAATTTCATTTGTATACAGGGTGTGCATGTGTGTCTCGACTAACTCAAGCAAGAACTTCAGCGCGCAAATTTCAAAAGAACAAAAACGGTACGAGTTAGTTCATAAAATTTGTGTACAGGGTGCATCTCAATTCCTTGAAAAAGCTTTGGATTATTTATTAGCAACGACATCGCTTAATTATTTTTTTATTTTGTTGTAAAACCTCAATTTTGTAAGCAGTCTGCAAATGAATGAAAAACAAAAAACTCGGCAAACAAAACACTTTCAGTTTATTATTATTTAACGGGCCGAGTCCAGTCGCCCGATCAATACTGCACACGCTCGTGCATCATTTTTTATTTAAATTTCCAGTACGAGTCGACACTGATTGAAGATAGACAACAATCGGGTAGACTGTGTTTAAACTTTACGGTTCAATGGATTCGGGTGTTTTTTTTCTTTTTTTTTTGTTTGTTACCGTGTGCCTTTTTTTCCATCGCATCGGCTTTATAACGCAGCGTGCGTGATGGTTTTTATTAAAGCTACACGCATACACCATGTATAATTTATCTTTCACAAAACTTCGTGCATCGTTCCCGTCGGTCGGAATTAATGCCGCCTTTATTTTATTATTTCGGCGCGTATAATACTTATATTGCGGTGGAATTTATTTCAAAATTGCTTTTTGAGATCGAAAATCAAATCGTTTTGTTATTATGAAGGTGTACCGGGTGTTTCGCACCACCAAACCGAACCGACACACTGTGCATGCAGGTGATAATATTTTCTTGCCTTGCGAATAATGAAACTTCTTCGAGGTCTAAAGCAACGAAACCCCGCCGGGAATATTTTCTAGAGCTTCAAATAGACTAATCTGATCTGAATGTAATTAATGTAGACAAACCCATCGACGGCGAGTTGTTTTATAACTTACGTATAGTAGTAAATCGAAGGAAACTTAATTAAATTATCTCTACTGGTGCTTAACTCTTCTTCGTAAACTTTCGACTTTGCGCCCGAGACATTTTTCTTAAGCGCAAATTTGTATTGTGAAGCATAGATTTTCCGCTAATTCCGTTCATTAGGTGTGAGATCACGTTCAAAGAGGTCATGAAGTTGAGAGAGCTCGGGTTTAACATCCTTCATATTACCAAACTTTTGAACAAATTATCTGTGCTAGACAAGTTACGTGGTATTATCCCCGGCAGAAACCGCTAGACATCATATAACGCGGGGGAGGGGAATTTGCTAAATATGTTGGGAATTCCGCCATGAAAGTGCATGCATAAATATTTTGCTTGCAGGTTCAATAAACGAAAACATTTTAAAATAGTTCGTTCCGTTGTGTACGTGTACGTATGTATGTGTGTGTGTGTATCTACGTAAACTATATCCGTCGACGATATGAAAACAGAAACAAAATCGAATGTGAAAGGAATTTATGCTTGGCGAACGTAATGAAATTGCAGGGACTTTCAAGCATCAATTTACCAAAAAAAAAGAAAAAAAGGTACTTTTCTATACGTTGCTTGCAATTTGTTTTCGTATTTCCAAGGAATTTAATTAACATTTAAACCACGACCTGTATTATTTTTAAGTTACAAGCCTGTGAACCATTTGCGCTTCATTATTAATACACATAATAAAATGCAATTAATTACAACCACGGTGAACGATATATTAGGTGACGCCACAAGAGCACTCGGCCGTGTGTCGTGGTGTGCATGAAGGCGCGAGATCAAACCCAAAAGAGGGGTTCAATTATCAATGCGCGATAATTTAATCCTTCAGCATGAGATAACATTAAAATATCTCTGGCAGTTGCGTGCACGTTCCGAACGCCCGCGCTACTACCAACTGTTTCTTTACTGTGATCACGACGCAGCATACTCAAGCACTCCCGAAAGAACCAACTGCATGTTCACACCCTCCAATTGGACCACGCGATTTTGTGCATAGGTGTGACGAGGAAAAGAACATCGAACCATGAAAATTTCATTAATACAGATTAGCGAGAGAAAAAGATCGCCAGCAACTATTCGCGCGCTGCACTAAAGACGATATTTTGTTTTCCGTTTTGATATTTCACGATTAATCTTCCTTACACTTTAATTAAATTCAAGCTCGAGTTCACCCGCCAGCGACTTGCATTATCCGAAATTGATAAAGATGCGATTTTCGTTTTTGTTTTGCATCGTTATGAATTGGGGGGGTGGGTGGGCGGGTGGGTCGTAACCTCTGGCTTACTTCCATTTGTACACGCTAAAGAAAGCGACGATTTAGCAAAATCACCCCCTCCCCACCAAAAGCATTAAAACAACCCACTTGGAAATCGCACACCTATTCTATAATCAACACGAAAAATTACTACAAGCTATTTGAATTATAAACCTCAGCTAGAATTTTGCTCCTAAGTAGATTTCGCCTAATTTTCCCCGATGGGGTGTAAGGAAACTCGGAGACGAATTTAACCCCCCCGTGAAGCTCCTTCTTCTCGTCTTTAATCCTATCCGAAACGTACTTCACCAGTTCTTGGGGGGTGACGCTTCCGGCTTTCCCCGACTCCGCCAACTCCACCAAGCCCAACGCGTGCTCCACGTCTACATCATGGGGTACGCCAATAACCACCGCCTTCTTCACCGCGGGGTGTTCCTCCAGGACGCTCTCGATGAAAGCCGGCGCGATCTGCCAACCCCTGTACTTGATCATCTCCTTCAAGCGATCCACGACGTAAAAGCAATGCTCCTCATCGTAATAACAGATGTCGCCGGTCTTGAGCCACCCCTCGGAATCCCACGCGCCCGACGAATCCATTCCGTAGTAGCCGTTCATGCCGTACTTGGATTTCAACCTCAGTTCACCCGGTTGGTTGGGCCCGAGGACTTCTTCGGTTTCCGTATCGACGATCTGCAATAAACCCCCGAGGGTGAAACCAGTTTGGAGCAATTTTGATCCCCCCCAGTACCTTATACCAGATTCCTCGGAGCGGTTTGCCCACCGTGTTGCCTTTCTTCACCATAGTCAAGGCGCTCTCTAGGTTCGGGGGAAACCCCAGAACCCCGCCGGCGACCTCCGTTTGCCCGTAGCCAAAAATCACAGCGGCCTCGGGGAAAATACCCCTGACCGCCGCGACGTTCTCCGGCGACAACCAACTTCCCCCCATGAGGATCGCCCTTAAGTTCGGCAGGCTCACGTTCGCAGGTCGACCGTGCTTCACGAGCCGCATGGCCTCGCTCGGTGATAACACGGCGTTCGACACCTGGCACAAGAAGATGGTTACTGCGCGAAGAGTAATCGAGGGCCACTCACTTTATACTTCTGGAAAATGCGCCAGGTTTTCTCTGGGGTGAAATCGGAGCCGGAAACCATGACGCCTCCGGCCATGGTCGTCATGATTTTTCCGAACGTCGACGACAACCAATACAAAGGACTGTACAGGAAGAATACTTGGGCCGAGAAGATGTTCCTGGAAACAGGTGCATGATTTTAAACAAATGTTAAAGAGTTACCAAGTCACGTGATTGAGGGGGCGTTTTTATTACGTTTCATGAATTGGAGGGTCACGGCAATACCTTTCTTTGAATCTAATTAAAGTCAAAATGACGATTGTCACTATTGCCTACCTTAGAATCAGTTTAGAAGAAGAGGTGTGTCAGAATCTTGAAGAGATATTTAAAAAAATTTAATAGAAACAGGAAGGGTTTTTGAAATGCAGTTTAGAGTTGGAATTATTAAGCTGCCGGCTTTGTATTTCAGCCTGGAGCAGTTGGTTTAAAGACCATCGGACCTTTCATCGTACTGAAGTCAATAACGTGAAGACCACACTTGCCAAACACGAAACCAAAGACACCTCAGGCCGAAAGGTTAAAGAAACGAACTGGAGCTTTGGAGCTCATGAAAGCGAATTCTTTTAGAAAGGGCTTGGGAATCTGATAGGATTATTTTGATGAGGAGTTTGGCCCATCTTAGAATCGATCTAGTAGAAGAGGTGTGAGAATCTTGAAGAGAATTTAAAAAAAAATGTGATAGAGACAGGAAAAGGTTTTGAAATGCAATTTAGAGTTGGGATTATTAAGGTGCCGGCTTTGTACTTAAAACTGGAGCAGTTGGCTTAAAGACCATCGAGCCTTTCATCGTTCTGAAGTCAATAACGTGAGGACCAAGCCGAACACGAAGCCAAAGACACCTCAGGCCGAAAGGTTAAGGAAACGAGCTGGAGCTTTGGAGCTCATGAAAGCGAATTCTTTTAGAAAGGGCTTGGGAATCTGAGAGGATTATTTTGATGAGGAGTTTGGCCCATCTTAGAATCGATCTAATAGAAGAGGTGTGAGAATCTTGAAGAAAATTAAAAAAATAATGTGGTAGAAACAGGAAAGGGTTTTGAAATGTAATTTAGAGTTGGGATTATTAAGCTGCCGGCTTTGTACTTAAGCCTGGAGCAGTTGGCTTAAAGACCATCGAGCCTTTCATCGTACTGAAGTCAATAACGTGAAGACCAAGGCAATCACAAAGCCAAAGACACCTCAGGCCGAAAGGTTAAAGAAACGAACTGGAGGTTTGGAGCTCATGAAAGCGAATTCTTTTAGAAAGGACTTGGGAATCTGAGAGGATTATTTTGATGAGGAGTTTGGCCCATCTTAGAATCAGTCTAGTAGAAGAGGTGTGAGAATCTTGAAGAGAAATTTAAAAAAAAGGTGATAGTAAGAGGAAATACAATTTAGAGTCGGAATTATTAAGCTGCCGGCCTTGAACTTATGTCTGGAGCAGTTGGCTTGCAGATCATTGATCCTTGCTTCATGTTGGACTCGTTAAAGTGAAGACCAAACTAAACGTAAAGCTAAAAACAGTCCAAGTCGAAAGGTTAGAAAAGCGAGCTGGAGCTTTAGGACCGATTAAAGTGACTTCATCATTCTGGAGTCGCAAAGTGAAGACCAAGCCAAAAACAAAGCTGAAAACAGCTTAGATCAGTAGGTTAAAGAAGCGAAATGGAGGTTTAGGGCGGATGGAAGTGAATTTATCATTCTGAAGTCGATAAAGTGAAGACAAAGCCAAATACGAAGCCAAAGACATCTCAGATCGAAAGGTGGAAGAAGCGAGATGGAGCTTTAGGGCGGATGGAAGTGAATTTATCATTCTGAAGTCGATAAAGTGAAGACCAACCCAAATACGAAGCCAGAGACATCTCAGATCGAAAGGTGGAAGAAGCGAGATGGAGCTTTAGGGCTGATAGAAGTGAATTCATCATTCTGAGGTCGATAAAGTGAAGACAAAGCCAAACACGAATCCAAAGATATCTCAGATCGAAAGATGGAAGAAGCAAGACGGAGCTTTAGGGCTGATGGAAGTAAAATCATCATTTTGGAGTCGATAAAATGAAGACCAAGCCAAATACAAAGCCAAAGACGCCTCAGATAGAAAGATTGAAGAAGCGAAATGGGACTCTAGGGCTGATGGTGGTGAATTCTTTTAGAAACGAAGTTCTTGGGTGGTTTGGAAATCTGAAGGGATTATTTTGGGAGGAATTTGATTAACTTTTTCAAGGGTTTTGTTGAGGGTATCTTCAGGTTGGCCTAGATACAGAAGTTATTATTCTGGGCGACCAACCAACGAGATTACGTCAAGAATCGAATCATAAAATTCAAGTCCTGAGCAAAGTCCTTTGCAATTTTCTTTTTAACATCAATTGTTTGAGTCAAATTAACAATTGCTACAATAGGAAACGGAATATTTAAAGAACACAGTCGATTTGGGTTTAAAATGCGAAACCAAATTCGAACCAACGAAGACACTGTGATTGGGGGGATTGGGGTAATTGTCTTTTGGAAAACTGGCAAATTAAAATATTTGTTATGGCAAGGCAACGAAAATAAGGTACCATCAAAAATATTTTCCCCCTCTGAAGACTCGCCTTGCTTTGCCAAACAGGGATATTCTTTTTTTTTCTTTCTTTCAAAATGTTCACTTTGGGATAATTGATGTTTAGTTCATGGCCAAAATACTTACGAATGCCTAGTGGTTTGCACAATCAAACTATAGTGATTCAGGCAGATGCCTTTGGAGAGACCCGTCGTTCCGCTGGTGAAATAAATCAGGGCCGTATCAAAAAGATTCTGCTCGACCGGTTGAAAGGTCTTCTCCAGCTCGGATGGTTTTAGGAACTCGTCAAAGCTCGCGTATTTTTCGCTCGCCCCAAACACCACGATCTCAGTTTTGACGCCTGTTTCGGCCGCCAAGGCTTTCTCAAGTTGCTCGACCGCATTGGGCGAAGCAAAAATCAACTTGGGCTTGACCAACTTCACCAAGTGCTTTGTGTCGGTTAGTGACAGTCCGGGATCCAGTGAAGCCACTTTTGCTCCGATGAACAGCGCTGCGAACAGCGGGACGTAGGTGTTGATGTGGTTCGTGGTGCACGGGGAAATTATGTCGTCGCCGGTTATCCCCCTGGCTTTCATTGCTATGGCAACTCTGACGCATTTCGCGAGCAGGGTATCGTAGGTGTCTCTTTCGTCAGTTGCTGCGTCGATCTAAAAAGCTCATTTTAGGACTGTTTTGTTTACAATTACGCAACTATGTAAGATGGTGTAACTTACTTGCGCAATTGAATCTTTGTGTTTCTTCATGGCCCAGTACAATTCGTAGCCTAGGCTTTTGATGTTGGCTTTTTCATCCAGGTCGTACGTTCGGATTACATTATCTCCCTGATCGGGCAGCTCTATTATCTCTGGAGTGTTTAAGAAACGTTTTTTTTTTATTACGCGTGAGCGTACCGCTTGCGTATACCTCTTACCTTCTTCCATCGCGATGAATTCGAATTTAAGATTCGACGCTTTTTTTTTTCACGGCCTCACAAAACGTGGCGCGAACACGCGCAACAAAAGAACTGCTTCGAAATCGCCAGCTCGTAATTTTATATAACAAGCACTCAAACCGTTTAGCAAAGATAAGTATGGTGACGATAACGCACCAACTCGAGACGAAATGACTTTGCAAATGAGAGTGAGACGAAAACAAAAAAAAAAGAAGGAAAGGAACAGGCCGGCATTACTTTGCGTTTTTAACGTAACTTATAATTTGGAACCATGATTTGATGTTAACGATGTCATGTGTATACGAGTAAAACGAAGGAGCGGTGCGTTATAAATCAAGGACGATTTTTTTTTAAATCATATCCCTCATACCAGTATATCAACGATCCTGTTGCAGGATCGATGGCTGTTATACTTAAAAGCACGTTGCACGTATTAAATTGTTTATTATATTTCGTTGGAAATTAACTGGCGCTCGCTCGCTCGTGTGTGCCGGTGGTAATTAATTAACGAGCTTTACCTACTAAGTCATGCACCGTACGCAAATCGATGATGAGGTTGCATAATGGCACAGGTGCATTTGAAGCCCTGTACAACAAGAGGTTCTGTTAAATCTGATAGGCGGCGAGCCACTTCAAAACCGCAATTAATGATGGTGTGGCATCGAGAATAAAATGAAAAGCAAACGATAGTGCAAGATTAGACAACGAGGTTTTATTTTCGTGTTCCTTACTTAACTGTGATGATTTCTAACGTCTGGTGGAAGATAAGATAATATTCCAAACGACCAGAAAACAAAACTGCTTTTCCTGCTTTGGAGATTTGGAGAATTGGCTGTTTGTGGATTGCTGTCATTCCCTTTCATTGACGAAACTTATTGGTTATCGTTAGTCACGTGATCGATGATAAATAATAGCAACAATTCCCCAAATACCCAATTTTCCAAGCAGGAAAAGCAGCTTTAGCTACTCAGATTAACCCTATCTACAAATTTTCTTTAGCTCTGCATGGAAAGCAAACATTTCCTTTTGACCTCCAAAGCAAAAAAAGATGTTGCCTTCAAAGGCCATGGGAAAGAGAGTAGGTAAAGGGAGAGGGCATGAAGTGGAAGATCAGACTAGAAGAATACTGGAGGAGTGGGGCACGAAGGAAGCTGAGGGACGAAGTAATTAGAAAATTGAAATGATCATAGTTTGCTGGCATTCGTTTTGGCAATCCCATTTCGCTTGCTGGTCTACTAGTTTTATTTTCTGGGAATTTAGCCACGAATTTTACCCCTCTCCCCATTCATCGTCTTCTATTTTATCCAAAATATACTTCTCTGACTCCTCAAGGGCGACGCCTCCAACATTTTCCGACGACTCCACCAATCCCAACGCTGTTCAACATCTGTTTCATGGGGGTACGTCAATAACCAATGGGGGTGTTCATACCCTCCAAACCCTTTACCTGATCATCTGTTTCAACCGATCCACGACGTAAGCAAGCTATGTTCATGATCGTAATAATAGATGGCGCCTGTCTTGAGTCACCCACCCATCAGAATCATCCCAAGCACTGAATGAATTCATTCCATAACCGCAACCGTTCATGGCGAACTTGGTTTTTTAAACCTCAGTTCGTCTGGTTGTTTTGGTCCAAGGATTTCTTCAAGTTAGAGACCTGACTGTCTCCAATCAATTGATTAGTAGTTTGGAGGAGAGACAATGTTCATATACACCTTATACCATACTCCTCTTAGCTTGATCACTGGGGGACGTTCATACCTACCAACCCCTATACCTGACCATCTCTTTCAACCAATCCACAACGTAAGCAAGCTATGTTCATGGTCGTAATAGTAGATGGCACTTGTCCTGAGTGACCCACCCATAAGAGCCATCCCAAGCACTGAATAAATTCATTCCATAACCGCAACCGCTCATGGCGAACTTGGTTTTTAAACCTCAGTTCGTCTGGTTGATTTGGTCCAAGGATTTCTTCAAATTAAAGACCTGACTGTCTCCAATCAATCGATTAAAGGGTAGTTTGGAGGAGAGACAATGTTCAGATACACCTTATACCATACTCCTCTTAGCTTGATCACTGGGGGACGTTCATACCTACCAACCGCTATACCTGATCATCTCTTTCAACCAATCCACAACGTAAGCAAGCTATGTTCATGGTCGTAATAGTAGATGGCACCTGTCCTGAGTCACCCACCCATAAGAGCCATCCGAAGCACTGAATAAATTCATTCCATAACCGCAACCGCTCTTGGCTAACTTGGTTTTTAAACCTCAGTTCGTCTGGTTGATTTGGTCCAAGGATTTCTTCAAGTTAAAAACCTGAGTGTCTTCAATCAATTGATTAAAGGGTAGTTTGGAGGAAAGGCAGTTTTCAAAGACACCTTGTACGGTACTCCTCTTAGTTTGATCACTGGGTGACGTTCATACCTACCAACCCCTATACCTGATCACCTCTTTCAACTAATCCACAATGTAAGCAAGCTATTTTCATGGTCGTAATAGTAGATGGCACTTGTCCTGAGTCACCGACCCATAAGAGCCATCCCAAGCACTGAATAAATTAATTTCATAACCGCAACCGCTCTTGTCGAACTTGGTTCTTAAACCTCAGTTCGTCTGGTTGATTTGGTCCAAGTTAAAGACCTGAGTGTCTTCAATCTATTGATTAAAGGGTAGTTTGGAGGAAAGGCAGTTTTCAAAGACACCTTGTACGGTACTCCTCTTAGCTTCACAGTCATTTAGCCCTCCAAGGGCGAATTAAATCGTTAAGGGCCGTTTGTACCAAGGAGGTTTAAATCGAGGCAGGTTCAAAGTAAACAAATTCGCGTAGAATCTCAACGACTTATGGCAGTTAACGCATTCAAAAACAAGATTTGATGCGATTTTGTTAACTTTGTGAACCTGGTTCGGTTGAACGTCGATTTAAACCTTCATGGTACAACTGGCCCTAAAATATTCAGCAGAAGAAGCAAATTAATTCATGTAATGTTTACACATCAACAAAGATAAGTACGGTCATGATAAGGAATAACAACATGACCTTGTAAGTTTTTCCACGATTCATTCCAATCCGAAATTAAAAATTCTTTCGATGCCATGTGACACGAAAATCAAAGTACTGAATACTTCTCTGTGTAATTATTTTATAATTCCGGCTAATTTGCGTACAAATTTCACGGTGAGCGGTGGATTTGTGTGTAATTTCGTTTGGAATTACCTGGCTGTCGTGCACCTACTCGTAATTAATTAACAATCTCCACCTACTTAGTCATGCATCGTATGCAAATCGATGATGACGTTGCATAATAGCGCAGGTGCACTTGAAGCCCTGAACGGGGAGATCAGTTGTACGATGACAGTTACATCTGATACACATGAAAACCGCAATTAATCATCACATCATTCTATAAATAAGACGTCTACGAAAAAAAAAAAAAAACTGGATCAGTAGTAGGTATACGTCGGCGGTGTACTTTGATTTGAACTTGAACCTGAAAGGCAGGTACAAAAGTCAACAGCGGGTTTACCAGAAACCTTATTGAAGCAGTTACATTCCAAATTACTAAACTAAATTGATTAATAAAAGCTGGGTCTTTAATGAAGCGAGTCATCCTGAAAACTGATCGGCGGTTTGGTTTCACCACTGGAAAGAGAGAGGTCCAAAAGGATTCGGGAACACAAAACCTGCTTCTTAGAAGACAAAAACAAGTTAGAGCAAGTACATAGTTACTATATTTTACTAGATTACAAACGCAGTAGTACACTACAAAATCAGATTGACTCCTCCACCTTCAAACAAAAAAAAAAGAAAAAGAAACCGCCTCAGAATTTCTGCTCCTCAGTTCTCTCAAAAAGTATTTTATTCCTCAGCTCGTTTCTTTTGATCTTCCCCGTGGGAGTGTAGGGTATGTCCGTTATGAACTTTATTCCCGCGTGTAGCACCTTCTTATCATCCCCCGTTCTCTCCGCGATGTATCTCACCAGTTCCTCGGACGTCGTGCCGCCGAAATCTTCGTGTAACTCCACTAAACCCAGAGCACGTTCGACGTCGTCCTCATGGGGCACTCCGATGACCACCGCCGTTTTAACAGCTGGGTGTTGTTGCAGGATGTTTTCGAGGAAGGCCGGCGCTATGTGCCAGCCTCTGAACTTGATCAATTCCTTCAGGCGATCCACGACGTAAAAGAAATGGTCCTCGTCGTAATAGCAGATGTCGCCAGTTCTGAACCAACCATCGGAATCCCACGCGCTCGATGCATCCATGTTGTGGTATCCATTCATGACGTACTTGGTCTTGAGTCTCAGTTCCCCGTTTTGGTTCGGCCCCAGGACTTCCTCGGTTTCCGGATCAACCACCTAAAACCGCCAAACTTTTCTTTACAACCAAACGAAAGGAGTTGCGCTTAGGTTTTGATTTACCTTATACCAATTGCCTCTTACTGGTCGCCCGACTGTGTTGCCCTTCTTCAAAAACAACTCCCTCCCGTTTGGGTCCTTGGGGTCGCCCAGCACCACGCCGAATATTTCCGTCTGGCCGAACGCCAAGAATACCGTTGCGTTCGGGAAGATTTTCCTCAATTCCGAAATGTTCTCCGCTGACAAGAACCCCCCCGATATCAGGACGAAGTCCAAGCCGGGAAACACCGCGCCCTCGACGTTGTTTTTCAAAAGCGAAACGGATTCGCCCGGGGAGAAAAACGTATGGGTCACCTTGCCGCAAATAGTTTTTTTATTAATTTAATTTTCTGGGAAATTGCAATAACACTCACTTTGTATTTTTCGAGGTAGTCGAAGGTTTTTCCCGGCGCAAAATTCGAGGCGATGAGGAAGGTCGCCCCGGAGATGAGACACATGAACCTGGTGCACACAGCCGATAGCCAATAGAGAGGGCTGTAGATCATCATGATTTTGGGGGTGAAAAGGGATGTGCTGAAAATCGTGTAATTTCGTTGTGCACGTCGTAAAAAGCACCGCCTACTTACAGACTGTAACTCATTCGTGCTAAAATACAGTGGTGGCTTAAACATATCCCCTTGGAGAGGCCCGTGGAGCCGCTGGTGAACATGATCAAAGCCGTGTCGAATAAGTCGTGGATTTCCGCCGGCAAGAACGACTCTTCCTGCTCGGACGGATTTAGGAACTCATCGAAACCGGTGTGCTTCTCGGTGCTCCCGAAGACGACGATCTCAGGTGGCTCCTCGGAAACGCCTTCTTCCCCCAAGGATTCCTCCAGTGAGTCGATTGCGTTCGCAGAAGCGAAAATCAATTTGGGCTTCATCAGTTTGATCAAGTACTTCATGTCGCTGAGCGACAGGGACGGATCCAGGGATGCCACCCGCGCCCCGATGAAGAACCCGGCGAAGAACGGCACGGACGTGTTGATGTGGTTCGTGGTGCAGGGCATGATGACGTCGTTGGGCTTCACTCCTTTGGCTCTCATGTGGATGGCGGTTCTGATGCACTTGGTCAAGAGCGCGTCGTACGTGTCTTGTTCGCCGGTGGCGGCTTCGATCTAGTAAAACGAATTGGGGGTGGCGCAAAAGTGTTTTTCGTGCGGTCGAAAATTACCTGGGCTATCGCGCCTTTGTATTTCCTCATAGACCAGAAGAGTTTGTGGCCTAGACCGGCTGGGTCGATGTCGTGGGGTATGTCTCGGGTTCGGATTATGTTGTCTCCTTGGTCCGGCAGTTCTATTTGGTCTAAAGAAAAAAGTGGTTGGTACAAATGAGATTGCTATCGCCCCATTTTTTGCGCCATTCTTAAAGTTAGGTGGTTGCCGCCTACCCCAATCCTATTTGTATTAATTTCAAGTAATACCTTTGACTTCAAAAATTATTTTAGTCGAGGGGCGTCATGAATTTTAAAATTATCGCCGAAGCACCGCCCGCGCCCTTGGCCCTTGCCCCCAAATAATTTTTGCAGTCTCGGTGTACTTACATTGCGGGAAATTTTGAATTCCGGTACAGAAAATTAATTAACCTCCTCGACGACGTCGTTGCTATCGAACTTACCCTCCATTACTTTGTTGTAACTTCACAAGCACCACTTCAAAAAAAAAAAAAAAAATGCGGCACAAATTCTCCTAGTGTTTAGAAAATTTTAATATCACTGCCTTTAAAAATAGATAAATACGTATACTTAAGTGTTATTAAGCGAAACGCGAGATAAGGACGGTTCTTCTCAGTGGCGTACCGCGAGGTCAAAGTTAAATCGGAAAGTCCGAGTTAAGACTTGCAGATGGATTTCGTGCTTTGCGCAGATCGGATGAGTCACGGGGATTGTTCTTTTGCAAATTTGCTTTTGCCGTCCGTATTTGGGTGCGTAATACGAAATGCAAATGTTACTTGCACTTTTGGAATTTACTCAGTTACGCCACTGTGTATTTGTTTGTTAAGAAGAAAAAATGTAATACATACATCAAATATATAAGTACGTACACAATGGCGTGCTTTAACTTTCGCAAGCCTATGAGATAACGAGACCGTCGGCGTTTAATTTCAAGTTTCCACAAAAAAAAATAAAATAAAATAAAAACGGAAGGCGAGATAAATTAGATGTTATTACTGGCACTGCCAACGCAAAACATATCAGTATTTATAGAATAAAATAATAAACAATTATGAAGATTATTTATTTGCTCGATCAGTAACGTTCGCGTTCTCGAAAAAAGCTAGGTCGATGAAATGTGGCTTCTTCTGTAATAATAATAATAATAATTAGTATTATTTTAATTGGCGTTTGTAATAAGGGGTTTTCGGGGTTGTTGTTGGCATTTTTGATTTATCATCGAATCAGATTTATTTCTTTTTTTTTTTTAAACCGTACTCCGTCCTCCAAGAGATTAATACTGTTTACCGCAACTGCAATTTTGAAAAATAATTTCGAGCACTGTTAAGTGAGTAAGTAATGCGTATTAGTTAAATCGCAAATCGTACAAATGAATTGCAATTTATCTTGCATTCAATTCTAAATGTAATCTGTTTCGTGAAACTGACAGGTCGTAACGAAAGTCGAGGCGAAATGTGGTGAGTCAATGAAATCAATTGGTTATCAAGACGCGTCGATACATCAGCTTGGCGGGTCCTAAATCTACTCTAAAGTTCGCTTTCAGCAAAATTCTCCCGCCCCCTCACCCTCCGGTATAATCAATTACGTTATTTATACGTAAAGAAGAACTCGTCGACTGTAATATTTTTGTATTGAATAAAACGTCAAAATAGTCAACTGATCCATACAAATCGCGCAGTTTTGTAAGTAAGGAGTCTCGCGGCGAAAAAGAAGTAAGGAGAGATTTGAAAGCAAATACATTTATTTGTCTGTTCGAAATTCGAACGAATCTCTTCTGCGAATCGATATGCCGGTGCAATCACAACGAACCCGACGAATCAATATTGCTAAATTATGCAGGATCCTCAAATATGATAAACAGAATTTTTCTAGTACGTCTTCTACTTTATTACATTTGGACAAATATACCTACTTCGGCTTCTACCATACATAATATTATACACTCACTCACATCAGACATTTTTAACTTCGATTGAATCCTAATTCGTTTAAATAGATTTTATTCTAGCAAGCGGTTTCGGTATTTAAACCTTCACCTAATGTCGACTGGGTTCACGTTCTTAAAAAAAAAGTTTAAGGTTAAACAGCTATTACCAAGGCATCTACACAGCCAATGAACGTGATATATTCAGATGATAACGAGAAGCATAGATTGCAACAACGAAATAGGGAATAGGTGGCGCGCGGTGCAGAACAGTTTCCAGGACAGTAGACCTCCGGCGCGGTGTTAAAAATGTAAGGCAAGTTAAAACTTGAAGAAATTAAGGCCCAGTTTTACAATCACGGTTTAACTTTGAGCCGAAGTTTCAACCCTTCACAACAATTGTTGAAATAATCGTTGCTAAGGGTTTAAACCTCAGCTCAAAGTTGAGCTGCAATTGTAAAACTGGACCTAAGAGAATCATGAGCGGCTTAAACAGACGACCCCCCCCCTCAAAAAAAAAAGACCAAACAAACTTTGTTTCGTAAAAATCTCAAGCAACGAAAATGCGTGGAACATTACTTCCGGATCTTCCTCGGGGCGAAATGAAGGGATTCATTCGATTATTTCTCAAAAATCTCAAAGAATTCGTTGAAACCAGATTTTTGATACGCGTTCTTCAACGAAACCCAGAGCCCTGGCGGAATCGAACGCTAAGTATTTAGAAAGAGATCGGTTCGGAAAAATTAAAAAAAAATCGATCGTCTTTTGTTCTTTTTTTTTCATCTTTCATGAAGACAAAATCGCCAGCCTCTTTTTTTTTATTTTTTGCGAAAGAGTTCGAAATTTGTGTTTCGGTTTTTTGTTATTCATTTTTTTTTTTAAATAAAGAAATTCGAACGTCCTTTGTTCTAGATTTTCATCTTTTATGAGGAAAGAATTCGCTAACTTCTTTTTTTTATTTTCAACGAAAGAATTCGATTTTTTTTTTTTTTTTGCGAAATGAACTGTCTTTCGTCTTTGTTTTCCGAAAATGCAGTCTTTTAGTTTTGCTTTTCATTCTCTTTTTTGAGCAAAAAAAAATTCAAATCAAATCAAAATGAATTTATTTCAAAGCATGACTGTGTCAAAAATTAGATAAATAATTAAATTCGATCGTCTTTTGTTTCTGTTTTGCTTATTAAGAAAGAATTTGCCAACCTCTCGAACTCTTTCGCAAAAGTAAAAAAAAATACTTTTGCGAAAGAGTTGAGATTTATTACGAAATGAACTGTCTTTTGTTTTTGTTTTACGAAAATGCAGTATTTTATTTTTGTTTTATTTTTTTTTAAATAAAGAAATTGGATCGTCTTTTGTTTTTGTTCTATGAAAATATAGTCTATTATTTTTGTTTTAATTTTCTTTAATAAAAATATTCGATCGTCTTTTGTGTTTTTTTTTTTAATTTTTCATCATTTGCGAAGAAAGAATTCGGCAACCTTTTTGTTTATTTTCGCGAAAGAATTCCGAATTCCAAATTTGTTGTGTTTCGTTTTTATTTGTTTTGAAAATATGCCTAAATTGTTGTCAAGATTGTTTTTTCGCTTTTCGTATCAAAATTTGTCACAAAATCGATCGCTTTTTGATTTTGATTTTTAAATCTTTTTACGAAAAAAGTCGATATCGACTTTTTTGTTTTTAATGGGAAATATGTTTTTTTTGTTTCTCGTATTTCTATGAAAAACGTTTCGAATTCTTTACAAAATACTTTTGTTTTTTGCTTTTCTTTTTATAAGACGCTCGCAAGCAAGTCCTTGAAAAGAGATCGGTTCGGAAAAATTTTTAAAATAATTTCGTCAGAAGTTGGTAAAAATGATGGGCAGAGACGGACTCGAGGTCCTGCGAAATAAATTTCCGCGAACCAACGACGACGCAATGTTTTAAATTAAATCGAAAGAGCTCGTAACGAAATTTTTCAAATTTTTCAACTTTTTCAACTTTTTCTAAACATTCTCCTTCATTTTTTTTTTTTTTTTAAGTTTCGAGCGGCCCAAACAACGTTTTCTTCTCATCTTCTCCACGGGGGCCACCGACTGTAATGAGAGCGGAGACAGATCGAGACCTCTAGGAGTCGCCTCTGTCCAAGTAGACCTCTGTTCAGATCACTCCACATTTTAAATTTTAATTTAAAATTGAAGAAGGTTTCAATACCGAAACCGCTTGCTAGAATAAAATCTATTTAACAAATTAGGATGTGCTCCAATCATTCAATCTAAATTTCCACCTAATTATAGACTACAATCAATCAATAATTTTTAAGTTCGTTTCATCATTACTTAAAGCGAGGTCTAAATGCATGTACAGATCTATTTAAAACTGCCCCCCGCCAATGAATGAGTTTTGCTCAATACACGCACTGAGGACAGAAATGAATCGATTCATAACTGAACCAATTACAATTCAGGCTTGTAACTAGTCGGACCGTAACCAGAACGCGCGCAGAAGTTAACATAAAAATAACATGGACGAATAATTTTTATACGTACATACGATGATAAAGAAACGTGTTGGCAAAACTGGAGTTTTTTTTTTCTCTCCCGGGCCGAGCAAAAAGCCCCCAGATTAAAGCTCCCCCGTTTTTACGCAATGTTGTATAAAGAAGGGCCCTAATTTCCCGACATCGTCGACTAAAGTTGATAAATTAGCTTCATCAATTAGTAGTGCCGCCCATTTTTGTGCTTTCTTCCTTCGGCTTCCGCCCATGAAAGCGAAAGAGCAAAGATCTCGAGATTTATTAACAAGAAATACTTAAGGCATCATTATTTGTTTTTATGAAATCCCCGCGGGATACGTGAAATATGGACTTTGCGAAATAAATTTATTGGCGTGCTGCATTATTATTATTATTATTATTATGTCGTCGTCGTCGTCGTCGACGTCGTAGCTTTCGATTTTTATTTTAACGTAAACCGGCAAGTTAACTTTTACTTCTTCTTCGTCGTCGCCCCGGCACGTACTCGTAAATTACTTCTCGCAAAATTATAATTTGTAAAAAAAATTAAACGCGCTGAGTAAACTCTGGAATTATTATTATTTGTTGTCTTTTTTTTTAACATGCTCAGTTAACTTAAGTAAGAGTTTTGTACTACCGCATGTTTGATTCAAGATAGAGCAATTACAAGATATTTTCGTTGTTACGGTGTTTGAGTTTCGTAACAAGCTTGTTAATTTATACGTGCACATCACCTGTGCGCCTCATCCATTCACTGATAACTTACTGACACATTATCAATTAAAACTCTCCTCTTGCTAAGCCACGGCGGTGATTTTTTCCACACAAAAACCAGCAGGTTGTTCTTTTTTCAGCGTGCAAACCGCAAGGGCTCTCGTTTAACGTGATAAATGAAGAGGTATGATGCAGCACAAGCTGTAGGCCGCTTCTGTGCTACCGACGCACAAAGTATTATGCAAATCGAACGATTAATTTCGACTTAATTTAACAGACGACTTAAATGGCAGCTGAATTCCTCTTGTTTGTTTCGAATCTTTTCCTGCACGGAATTATTAATTCAAAAAATTCTTTCAGTTTAGTTAATTTCGCCCTCATCTTCCTACCGTTTGAAAATGTGGTCGCGGTCTGTTGAACATTACACATTATCAACCACCCAAAAGAAAAAGGGTGAAGATTAGGTTCTTGAGGAACAACGGAGCCAAGACAAACCAGAAATTAGGGAAGAGGTTAAATTAAATTAAAGGCCAAATACAGGATTTCGACAATACACTTGTCGCAGGTTGTCTAGTAAAGTGCCTCTTCAGGCTGTCATATAAGTTATATATTACTTTTTCCAAACATTCTCCTTCACTTTTTCTAAACATTTTCCTTCACTTTTTCCAAACATTTTCCTTCACTTTTTTCAAGTCCCTAGCAGACGCGAGCCCCCTAAACGAGCGGCCCTTATAGTGCACAGCACTTTCTTAAAAGTACAATCAAAAAAATACTATTGCGTCAAGATTGCGGTCTATTTTGCAATTCCAATTGTATTTTATGTTGTGTTAAATCTGACTACGCCTGCAACCCCTAAAGTATACGTTACTTTTTGGGGGTGCAAACTCGTTTACCAACCAAACGTTACATTTGGTGGAGCGCCGTAGTTTTAAAACTGATCCAAATCTAGGCAAGACAAGAAATGGGGGAGGCTAAGACCACCTTAAAACCAACGCACAAGAGCCCAACTAAGGTGGCATGATTGATTTATTTAACAAGATTGAAGGAGCAAGCAGAGCAGAGATCGAAAATAGAAAAGAGAGCATGAATTTGAATGTAAGTATATACGAGAGAATAAGTGAAAAAATAAAATACCGTGGGTAAGTCCTTCCTTAGAGCTGCTCGGCCGCCACTGGGAAGACGACATGGTTAAACGCATCATAATGATTAGCGTATTATTTCGCGGAAAGGATTACCGCTGAATGGTGAAATAATCTCGTTACGTTTACCGTGCAATCCGACAAATAAACGGCCATTAGCTGAAATGTGTAATCACTTTTGAGCGTGGCATGCAACTTTTCGCGAGACCGAGCCGCGGCGGCGTAAAAGAGGCACGTAAATGTGGGAACGGCGCTGAAACGCATCTTACGAGGCGTAATTGAAATTCCTGAAAAAAGGACAACGTTATATTAAATAAATTATTAATGGCCCGTCGCGAATCTAGCTTATTGTTGTTGAAGAGCCGTGGTGGAAAGGAAGAGTTTTTGCAGATTTGACCGCGTCCGTTTCGGAAGAGAACAAGGAGGTTCAAGCAATACTAAAGCAATACTAACAAACAGAGCCAAACACAGTACAAGACAAATTCATAGGAGAGATGGAAAATGAAGAAGAAAAAGTTCCACAAGGAGTAACAAAATTTGAAAGAGAAGAACTGAACGAACATTCAAGAGTATAAAACGCTGGTTGTATTTACGTGAATGCAAGCCAGGACAGAAGTAGTAAAAAAATTAATTCATTCGTAGGTAGATGGCGGTAGTACAGGCATGATGTGAGAGTTTGGATTTGGATTGATTCATGGGGAAAAAACAGCTGACCAGTCAACTAGGAATCTAAATCCCTTCAATTTTGGCTGGTCAACTGTTCACCGGGTTCTACTCCAACCATCCAATGTTGAAAAAGTTTCTTTCTTTTCAGACATACAATGCTTATTTTCTTCTTGATGCTTTTTTTTCTACAGATTAACGACGTAGAAGGTTCTATAAATTATAATAATTTTATTTATTCATACCATATTATTACGAATCCGTATTATTAAAAAAAAACTGGCCAGCGTTTTAAATAATTACCTTTAATCCCGCACCTCCTTCGTCTCGTTTTAATAAGTTACTCTGCGGAAAAGCTGCCGGTAAGTATGCAAAATAACTAACAAGGATAACAAGGCCTTATTCACATAATCACTTGTACATCTCTTAACCCACACAATATATTTGCATAGGCTCACCGCTCGCCCCGAGCGCATCTCTCGCGTCTCCCCGGCTCGATGTTTGTAAATCGAAATCGCTGATACGGTTAAATACGACTGTATGTTGTAATTTATTCTTGTAGCCGGATGATTAACGCGCCGATTTAAATTACATGTTCATTATGAAGCAGGTGGAAAATTCGTTTAACGATAACTAATCGATCGGGCTCGTGGAAGTCTTCTTGCAAGTGGAACGCATTCGCAATGCTGCGATTCTTCCCAGATTCCCAGAAATCAAAGAGGTAAATTAATTCTTAATCGATTTATTTCAGGAGTGAGAAGATCGTTTGTAATCATAAAGTACAGTCGCGATCTTAATTTATGTGTCAGTGCTCTAGGGGAGAAAGAGGCGATACCCAACAGACCAAGTTTTTAGTTCCGCGATTGTACATTATATACTGTGTTCGTAATGATCGAAAGGCATTAGAATTTCGCATACTTTGCACGATGTCATTTTAGTGCTTTAGTCAATTAGATCAATTGTGTATCCGTGCCAAACATGAAGAGTGCGAACCACAGTAAAGAATCAGTAGGTAGCAGCGCGGGCGTTCGGAACGTGCACGCCACTGTGAGAAATATTTTAATGTTACCTCATGCTGAAGGATTAAACACCGTTCTCTTTCGCGCATTGACATTTGAACTCTTCTTTCAGCTGTCGGGCTCGCAATGGATCTCGCGCTTTCGTGCACTTATCGACACACGGCCGAATGCTCTTGTTGCGTCACCTAATATATCGTTCACCGTGGTGCGGTTTTCTATAGTAATATTTGCTGTGCTAAATAAATTGATTCTCAAACATCCAACCCCAACCTGCAAAGGCACGCATTGTCGAAGTAGTTATTGTAAATTATTATGTACACTGCGATTATCTGAGAGGCAAAAAGATTATTAAGAAAATGCAATAATTCCAATCACCGCCAGGCGAAGAAATCGTGTGTGTTTACTTGGGAGACTACGTGCTGCCGCTCGCCGCAAATAAATAAACATTTTTTTCCATCTCGTTCCATTAGCGGCTTCAATATGTCGCCTGTTTTTTAGTTACGTTTCAGTGCCTCCCCTACCCACTAATTTATTTGCGTACACCTTCCATACTTAACAGACGTGAAGTTATTTCCATCGAAATGTCTTCGTTTTCTTGAACCTTTGCAGAATCGCATTTCCAATCTTCAAGAAGCTGAGGCAACAATCGTACACCGAACCCTTTCTCAATTCATTTTCCTTCCAAATCCATTTCGGTATTTATTTATAAACCATTCTTAATAGAGCTGGCCGACTGTTTACAGCCGATGGTTTCGAAATGGTTGTTGATTATACCCCCATCTTCCTACTTGCCTTATCTATCATTATGCATGTACTTGTTACTTCCTATCTCCTACCAACTCCGTTTATCTCTCTAAGATGCTTTGCACCAATTTCAAGGCACCGACCTTCAAATCTTCTTTGAATTCCTCGTTTATTATCGGCCTCATCTTTTATAATTTGTTGCCAGTCATCCCAGAACCTATCTTCCATTGTTCTTCTTTATTTCTTGTCCGCTTGACGTCTTCTTATAATTCCCTTCTGGTCTCTTTAATTTTGCTTTAATCTCCTGTTTCTGTTAAGGCTGGAACTTGAAGTCTACGCGTTTGGTGCACGTTGTAATCCGTTGTTGTAAAATGAGTCTTTGTACATCCGTCCTGTGGAGGTGTTTCGACTTGCCTAATTTTTTCCGTTTCGATTTTCCGTGTTCTCCTCCAATCAGTGACCATAGGTACTTGAAGCTAATTCGATTTTGTAACTCTTCGTTTATCTTTTGGAGAGAAATTTGTTACATGGTGAAGACTTGTGCCTTGTTCATCCAAATAGTTCAAACCGAACCCAGTTGCTTGAAAAAGTGAGATATCATCGTGTGAGAATTGAAATCGGATGCGTTTCTTGAAGAAAAACGATTCGTCATAAAACAAGTCGACGTAATCGATAAGAGGGAACACCTGTTTTACCTTAAAACCTTGTTAACTAGCCATTAGGAATGATTTCTTAAGCTGACAGCAACATATACAGGAGACAGTTTATTAAGTATCATTAAATTGAAAACGGTTTCAATTAAAACGTGTCCGATTGTGAGTCATTTGTTTTGGTTGTGCGCGTATACGTGAATTCCTTATGGGCGCAGAGAACTCGATCGTGTAACTACGGTTAAATTGGTGCATAAATCATGCGGAGTTAAAGGAGGCGCATGCATAAATATCTCATTATTTGTATAACAACCGGCAAACGAAACAAATTAATACGGTGTTAAGCGATAAATCGGCGATATCATCTATGAGGCACTCTTAGCATAATTTTTAATTACACGCGTTAAAGTGAAAAAGAGGCGACGGCGGCGGCGGCGGCCGGCGTACGGTAAAAAGAAAAAAAGAAGTTAAAAAAGTCAACGTGCGGTCGTTCGTTTTTCGCTGACTGGTGCTGCATCCTGCAGTGGGTGTTTGGAATCGGGGGGAGGAACGAAGAGACACCGGGAGATGCACTCGACCGGTCCCGTCATTTGCATCGGGGCTGTCTCAAGGCCAAACACCGGCTATAGGGGCATTCACTCCTCTTCCTCTCTTCTCCTCTCCAGGGCTGATGCACGGTGATATGCAGGTGAATTATATATTTTGTTGTAGTAATAGAGGCAAGGTTATACATACCGCCACACTGATTAATTATAATTATACATCAACGTTATGCATCATATTTTCCATGCGATTCCCAAGTCTCCATGACTGCACCATTTTATTATGTTCGCAGAAAACCCATTGTCACGAGTCCATGTGATTAAACTACAGACTAAATTTAATTAATTTCCTACGCCCTAAAATTACTAGAACACTCTGTGTATGCAAATTGTGGAAGACCAGTATAATAGTAAGCCTAGAAAATCTAGGCAACCCATTCCATTTCTGAAATGTTGCCTATTTCAAAACATTCAGTGGTCATGATTTAGAAAGAACGGCCTGTATAAATAGTTTCTAGCTAGATTCCGTAAACATTGATGATTCACAAGTTTCTGTTTATTATTAAACATGCTCTTACCTATCTTGTACGTTTGTCTACTTGCAGATATACATGGCGCTGCATTGTTGAACGCAACACAGGAAATCCCGCATTAATTTAAAGGTGCATACGGCTTCCCTGATTATTTTACAGCAAAATTCCATTTAGGTTTTTTAAAGTTCTCTTCAAGATGCGTCTGTCTGTGCAGTTTGAGAATATTTCACCAGCTCAGTTTCAAGATATTTAAAAAAGATTCGGTAACGAAATTCAATTTGTACCATTTTTTTTTTTAATATCTTGAAACCAAGCGAATGAAAAATTGTCAAACTGCGTAGACAGATTCACCTTGAAGAGTACTTTAAGAAATCTGGATGGAATTTCGCTGTGAAACAATCAGGGAAGCCGATATTTTAACTTTTTTAAATTAACATGTGGGATTTTCTATATTTCGTTCAGCTGAAGAAGCTACAGCTTTTTTTTTCAGTTTGATCTGTGTTTCTAATTTAAAACTAATATCTCAGTTTCCTATTTATAACACGAGAGAAAGAGAGAGAAAGTGAAAGAAGTCGTAATTGGTAGGCGCTTTTAATTTACAACCGAAGCTACACATATATATTGTTCTCGGTTGTCAGGAATAACTTTACGCAATTAATGCTCGAAATACGTGTAATATATTGATAATATAAGGACCCATTTATCGTGATTTATGTTGTGCTAGATGACGATAAACGGATGATGTTTCCCAAATACTAAAATTAAGCTTGGAACTCTCGGTTTTAATTTATGTTCCATGCTGGCTGGCGTCTCGCGCAACTTCACCTCACATCCAAAACCAACCACTAAATTTAGATCGGCCGAGAAAAATGTATTTTATTGACATGTGTTACCGAGCGATGACATTTCCAGACCGTTACGATATTTTAGGTACACGCTTTAGATACTGTCGCGGTTTGATCGTTCGGTTACATCCAGTTTAGCGATTGAAAGCGGAACCCATAGTTTATATAAAAGGGAGCGGCCGCGATTCAATTATCCCCATAAATTAAATAATAACATTCGGGAGATACAACAATTAGATTAAACGCACTGTCGCAGCTTATTTATAACGTATAACGGGAAAGTGGACACTTTTTAGCTGCCGCACTGAAATAATCGATCTTTCTTTCTCCTTGCTCCCTGTTTTGCAGCTGCTGGGCTGTGTTGTAATAGTAAAAAAAAAATTGCTGCTTAGTTTCAGTTTAATCAAGATATTATGTTATATAATTCCACTTTTAGAAACCCACTTCAGCTTGGCCTTCGTCCGTTTAAAGCGTTTGAAGTCGACCGTAAACCGCTTTTTTATTTCACTCCTCTGTATGAAGTTTCTCAAAATTACGTTCGGTAAAAAGTCGATGTCTTGGATTGCATCTACAGGGAGGGAGGCGAGCGACATTACTTTTAATTCTGATTGTACCGATTGATTTAAATTAAAAAAAAATCCTATGTTATGGTATTTAAACTTAATCTAATTAGGTATTCAGTAAGATCATGGTGTAGATAGGTCTCGACTCCTATGTTATTGGCAATAAAGGGCAATGAGAGGGAGGAACTTGTAACTTTATAATCGAAGGATAATGAAACGGCCAGGAGCGGCGCAAACACGTAGAATGTGACCTCCTGGCGCTGGTTAAATTTTAACAGAATTCGTATCTGGAACGCATTTACATCATTAATTGCGTAATCTCGCATTTACATGTTAATTTACATTTTGCTCTAAACCATTTATTTGAGTCATTTATCGCACCGAGATACATTGCCTTCCAGCTACGGACTGAAATAAAAACGAAAGTCCGACTTATACGCCGCGTTTGCTTCTTCCATTGCTTCTCTTATACTTGCAGAGACCATGCAAATTAGCTGAGAGATCTTAAGAGAAATACTCGAGAGCTTTGCAGGTACAACATGCAGCATGCAAATGTCTATGTACTCTACTCTAATAAAAATAAAACGTATGCTTGAATTATATTATCACAGTGTCAAACTTTTTAGATTACTTTTTTTTAAAAAAAATTGCTTCGTCCTGTAAGAATTGTTGTGCTGTCCTTTGTTTGTATTTCAATATACCTATTACGGTATTCAGGGGAGACATTACTATAAAGCGTGACTGTACCTTCTTTTTTGATTTTTTTTGAAGAAGAATGAGTCGTATCTGCAGCAGCAAAAGCGAAAAGATACAGGGGGAGGTTGAAAAGTGTTTTATCACAAATCACGCTGTTACATTTACATGAAACATTAGGGAAGTCGCCGGCACTTGAAATGAATTGATTAAACAAAACGAGCGGCGGCGTCCACTGGAAAACATCAAAGCGGCGAATTTATCGGGGCTGGCTGCGTTGATGATAAAGAGCACAACATACAAAGTAGAAGAAGAAAATAATAATACAACGGTAAAATAACTTTCAGCGTTGCAGTACACAAGTCGTGTAACCCACACACAATAAACGTATTTATTAATATTTATACTGAATAATATTTCGCGGCATAATAATGGCAATCATTTACAAAAATGACATTGTTGTTGCTTGAATATTCATACGCAAAGATAAACAAAACAAACCTTGAGTCTCAATGATATCTTCGAATGCTGCATAAATTAAAAACGGTTTCACCGTGATAGATTCATTATGATTAATAAATAATATTGTACTTTCACGATGATTAAAAAAAAAAAACAACGCGAACTGTTCGTTTTGCTTAAAAGAAAAAAAATATTTTGTACGTACAGTCGAACCCCGTTTTGACGCATCCAATTTACGATGATGCATTTATGCTAAAAGCACACGAAGGTGCTTTCAATTGCGTTTGCGTTTTGCATGTTTTCTTTTTTCTTTTTAATACCGTCTTGTCGATGAAACCATAAATATTTAACGTATAATTTGCGTAGCAGCAGTTTTAACAGTAGCGCCCGTTCATCATCGAGAAGATTTATTCGCGTTGTGGAAATTGCGAAATAATAGCAGCAAGTCAACGCTCAGAGTTGATCGCGCAAAAATGAAATTAAAATTAAGTAATTATGCGATCACGCAGATGAACAGATAAGGCCCCGCGCGCTCTTGCAACACACAATTACTGAATTAAAAATAGATGGAACACCTTAAAGCGGCGGCGTGAACATTATGCAAAGCATTCTATCATAAAGATTGTGCAAAATTTTCGCGGTCTGATAATTTCCCCCCGTGTTTAATGCATGTGCAATATGACTGACCAAGGTATCGAGTCGGTCGGTCAATGTATGTATATGTGACCATAACAGCCAATAAAGCACGCCATTTTTAAGGCGACAATCAACTTTCAATCGAACAATGCACGCGCGGTAAATAAAAATAAGAATAAGTCTTGGGAAATGTTTTCATTTTCATTATTATTATTAGTTATAAAAAATGATTCCTGCTGATTCAAAAATGGATTGGACCTCGGTGCGTGGTAATTCAAACTCTTCGATTGGCATTTTTAAGTTTTAACACCGCGCAGCTCATCTATTTAGACCTCGGTCGGTTTGAGTAGTATATTATTTTCTTTCGAGAGGGTGTCGTCAAACTTTATACGTGCAGTTAAAAAATTCGAATGGGTCAAGAAGAAGTTCATCGAACTGTTTGGGGGGAAAGAGTCAGACGTTGAGCCAACCCCAAGCAAGAGACCCGGGGCACCGGATGTTCCTGAACAGCCCTCGCAGCCTTGCTTGGAGCTTGTCAGCTTGGGTTACCGAATACAAATCCTAGCGTTAAGCCCCCGCGTTGAAAGAGGCAGCGTTTGAAGACGCCATCAAGAAGCTGCCTAGGAGCTTCTTGAAGAAACGAAGACGCGCAATAAACGGCGGTTGACATCGAACCTGCCTGACGCCTCAAAGCTCAGGATGTTGAAGGTTGAGGCACTACGTCTGGGTCTCACCTCTTGGCCTGCGGTTCAAAAAAAAAAATAAGTTTTCAGTTTAATAGTCGCGTTAGTAAAAAGGGTTTATTTTGTTTTTAATTGGAAATGGAATTTGAGGTTATGTTATTTAATCGCACAAATTTTTGCATACAATTTCGGGCATAAAAGTGAGGCAGAATTGCCAGTCATGATTTCAGGCTTTCTTTGGCCATTGACAATTACAGTTCAGATAAAGTAGTTCTGCAAGTAAGATTTTTTTAAATAAAAATATTTAATTTTGTAACTCGTTTATTATTATAACTTTGCAGCAAAGATTTGAGGTTTTGAGTATAAAACAAACGTGGGGTTAATTCCTGTCTGATTCCACTTAGAATATTAAATGACTGAACAGTCTCGATGTAATTTGAATAAGAGAGAAACTCCGCCTGGTTTTTTACATCGTGTCGTTACAGACAACACGCATTTAAACATCACCTCCCTGAGGTTCCTTTCTGGATTCACAACGATTCGGTATCTTTGCTGTAATGTTGTTCCAAAACGCTCATGCAAGTGAATCGACCATATTTAACCCCGAATAATTAATGTGAAAATAAGATTGATACCTTTTCTGGAAATAAATTACATAACAACGTACGCTGTAATGATAGCGATTTGGCTTTTTGCTGTAATATTATTGCAGAAAGAACGCTCTGGTATTCGAGATTGTTCGCGCTAGAATAACTATTGTGAAAACAATTTCGGTACTAGAGGAAGCAACACCGAATTCGTTGATCGGGGGGGTACAGATCATCGGCTCATTTCTTATGGTGTACCTGGATAAGCGTCATTGCAGTTTGTGTTCCTTGTTGCGGACACTGAAACGTGGCTTTCTTCCATTCGGGTTCCTCATCACATCGGGCGGCGACTTTAATAAAACCAAGACAATACCTGTGCGTTAATAAACTGTTTCGTACTGAATCTTTCTTTCACTTATTGTACCGTTTTCCCCATGCTAATTTGGTCACTGACAAGAATTGATTTTCGCAGAAGCACAAGCTTTTTTCAATTTTAATTTTAAACAAGTCGATTTAATCTTTTCTTTGCTGATACTAGCGACATCTATTGACCCTGTTTGCATATACATGAACCCCGTACAGTGTCGGTGCTTGCCGGACCTTCGAACGTCGAAGTACTTTAGGCCCTGAGATTGTTAGGTTCGATTTATTTAAAATAAATTTACATGCCGAAACACAGCAATATGTATGTATAATGAAAATAATTTTGTTTTTACATTAATTGGTTAACTTTGAGGCGTCAGTCAGCATCAACGAAAAAAGGAGCGAACTCGTAATTTCGCTCGTACCTGCCGCGTCCTTTTTTTCTTTGGAAGAATAAGTAATAGACTCTGATTTTACGTTAAGACAGTGTTATCGAACTTTATACGCGTAGTTAAATGAAGCGCCATCTCTTTTCGTACGGTTTCGATTATTACACACACGCATGGTTTCAAACACATAGCATTTAGTTAACGTTTTATTATACCGTCAATGTCGTAAGAGTTAATTTGAGTTGCAAGCGGGAATGTACGTACTTACGTATACATACATATGTAAAGCGCGCTTTCGTTTGAAAGTAAGTGTTTAACTGAGAAATTTAGTAAAATCTAGATGTCGCAACGTGTAACATTCTAATCGGGCGATTATTTCGAGATTTAGTGCGGCGGTGAAAGTTCATTCCCTGGCATTATTTCGGCTGATTTATAGATTCTGTATACTGAAGAACAGATTAGGCAAAGGTCAAGATGAAATTTGTGGAGGAAAATCGAGTCAAAATCGCCCTTGGCATTTATGCCACCGAAAGCGTCTTCGAGCTGTTACGTAATAATAATAATAATAATAATAATAATAGTAACGACAACGCATTGGTTAAATAAATCAATTACCGTTCTATTGTTTGCGTTTGCGTTGGTACTGTACGGTAATGTCTATAGTCTATTCCGTAAACGACATAACATGCCTTAGGCTGTATTGATACGATAGGTAGGAAGCGAGTGCAACGTTCAAATGTCACTGGATGTGTGTCAATAGGCAAGCGTGGGCGCAGCTTACTCGATATTGTTATGTTATTATTGGCGCGTGCAGCTCTATTGAGGTTATATTGCCACACTCGCGGCTTGCTTGCACTTAGTTGAGCTACTTATTTAAACTCGTTACGGCTACGAACTTAATTCTCCGGAGTGAGAGTGCTTTACACATTTATCATTTTCTAGGTCCATTAATTTATTGTTACATTATACAGCCATTTTTCTATATATATATATTTTTTTTTGCTTTTCGCTCCCCTGATATATTTACTTACTTTATTACGGAGAGAGAGCCGGGCGATATACCACGCCATTAAAATAAATCGAACATGTACGGCTTCAGCTTGCACAATAATTAATAATCTCTTTCACAGTATCTCTTTTTTTTTTAGAGGCAGATATGCATGACGTTTTTATGTGCCGCAACTACAGCAGTACCACCTTTATATACTTCTTTAAAAAACTCTCTGCATGAAACAAGGGTATATCGTATGAGTTAACTCGATTTTTATTTAACTGCGTTTTCGGAAACTTCCTGAATCCCCCTTTACCCCTCTTCTTACATAATCGTATCAGCCATCTACAATTGATACTCTTCATATATTTCACTGAAAATGTTTCCTAATGCTTTTTAACATCATGAGGAACAACTGGCGCCCAACGTGGGGCATGTAAAATTTCGAAACCCCCTCACAAATCCTCTCATTCGTTGGATCTGCGTTGATACAGGCAAGAATCTTGCTGTCGCTGGATGTCTTGTTGCCTGTCCAAATACTTAGGATGTAACAAAACTCATACCTACCTACCAGTTTAACTGCTTGGTAAACTCTTCAAGCACTACGAAATCAATTAGTGATTCTACTAGGTGTTTATTTGCATGGGATGTAACGATAATATTGATGGACGTGGACATGGGGCCAAGCTCAACGTTCACAGCCTCTGGGCTGCCGTTTCGGAATTGCATAACCAGAATAATTTTGGCGCCACATCCATAACTCAAGCACGCTTGGCCACTGACCCTGAAGTTTGTCACTTGGCTCTCGCATAGGTGTAGTTCCGCATGCTCATTTACATTTAATGCGTTGTTAAAATATGTATATCTCGCGCGAACGCTTTAAGACTTCCTAATCCGACGGCGACGGACGGTGCCGAAGGCCATTTCACCGCACCGCAACATTTAAAAGAAAAAAAGAAACGACAACTTTCAATTCACATTGTACTTACTACGGACAGCATTAGCAACCGTAATGTGTAATAACAATTTGCGGTATTGTACGCCGCGCCGCCGTCGTTTAGTCAGATTTATCATTAACACGAAACTCATAAGCGCGTTTGTCAATGTCAGCTTTCTCTTTTGATTCTTTTAGGAACGAATTCATTAGTATTGTCGATTCGAATGGGTATAGAATGGCAGAGCTGTGGTTTCATGCATACATACTTGTTTATTATTATGTATTCATTTCCATGACGATAGTACCTGAAATATATAATATTTAGATTATCGTCGATCCTAATAAGTATTGCAGAGCTATTATTTCAAGTATACGTACGTGTTGATGATTATATATTCATTTATACGACGATAATACCTAAAATATATAATATTTACATTATCGTCGAATCGAATAGGTATAACAGGGCTATGATTTCATGTATACATACGTGTTTATGATTATATATTCAATTCTATGATGATAGTACCTAGACTATATAATATTTACATTATTGTCGATCCGAATAGGTATAGCAGAGGTATGATTTCATGTATACATACGTGTTTATGATTATATATTCAATTCTATGATGATAGTACCTAAAATATATAATATTTAGATTATCGTCAATCCGAATAGGTATAGCAGAGGTATGATTTCATGTATACATACGTGTTTATGATTATATATTCAATTCTATGATGATAGTACCTAAAATATATAATATTTACATTATCGTCGATCCGAATAGGTATAGCAGAGGTATGATTTCATGTATACATACGTGTTTATGATTATATATTCAATTCTATGATGATAGTACCTAAAATATATAATATTTACATTATCGTCAATCCGAATAGGTATAGCAGAGGTATGATTTCATGTATACATACGTGTTTATTATTTTATATTCATTTCCACGATGATACTACCAAAAATATATAATATTAACAAAGATTGCTGAAGTATTATGAATTATATATTATGATTCTGATCACCCCGTATATGTACATGCGAAATTTATTTATGTACCAAATAGTTATGAAATGTATCACATTAACGGTAGCGTAAACAAAGTAATTGATTGCACTTATACATTTAATTGCCCTTGGTGTGTGTATAAATAAGGTCCTGCAAAATATCATCCGAATTTCCATCGTAATTAATAATACAGTTAACCTCGACTTGTTGGTTGGTATAATAGGGATTGTACTTTTGTTTCTTTTTTAATTCACGTGTGACACGAACGCGCCGCTGCTGAATTTAAAATTAATCCTCTTTAAACTAATAAATCACGCTAAGGCAAATCAAATTTTCTGTTAAACGTAACCCAACCAACCAACCTACCCAACCAACCACCAGGAGAGCTGACATTGACCTCGCAACTTTCGCCGGCGGTTGCGCCAAGAATAACAAGCGGGCAAGTTATACAACTGCGGCAGCTGCTTAATGCGATCACAATAATATTCATTAAAAACTAGAATTCGAAATGTCAAGAAGTACAAGATAAGGCGGATAAATAGAGAGAGGAAGAGGCAGGCGCTCGTAATCTCTTCGCGGTTTCACAATTATCGGCGATGTTAATGTTAAAGATGATGATGTATCGGGTGCATAAATCTGTCGAACGGCGTTTATTGTTACTTCATGATCATAATTATTAAGCGTTGAGGCTCCGGTAATATTGTTTAGTTTAAATCATCCTGTATTGTGTTGCCTGCCCAAGGTTTCGACTTTCGACATTTCGTTTTGATTGCTTCTGCACCCAAAATGTCATGTACATGATTTCAATACACACACCATTCTGCAATCGTAAAGATCGCATTTGCTTTTATGTTCGAAATTGCTTGACTTAAGTAAACAAGAAATACAAAAAAAAACTTCAGGAGAATGAAAATAGAAGAACCCAATTTAAACCGTAGCGCCTTAAAGAAATCGAAGTAGGCAACCCATTCTACTTCCGTGCTTTCAGTACGATGTCGATGTGAAAACGCCAAGCCATTTCTGATCTGGTTGATGAGTTGCCTATTCTGAACCTTTCGATTGGGGGCAGCCCCCTGTACATTTTGACTTTTTAACACGGAAATTCACTCATTCGCACTCGGTTAATATTATGAAGTATTCGCAAAAGCTTAATATGCGCATCGCTTTAAGTGAAAGGGCATAACGCAACTTCCGCCTTTGGGAACCCACCCACCCACCAGGCCAAGAACACACACTTAAGTACGCATTGTGTGTAAATGCACATCCGTGTTCGATAATTGTAACATGGAAACGAACAATCCATTAATTTCGTTATTGCCGTACTTTATGAGCCTTTCGTCCGTCTTGTATTCATTTAGATAATCTCGAACATCACGTGATGTTTCCAGCGCGTTTTCCGCATTTCCACGATGCGCCGCTGAACGAGGGCAAATGCGCCTCAACGTAATCTCAGCTATCCTCGTAAATTGAGACGAACGCGTACGGAATTGTTTCCGGACGGACGTTTACGTACTGTGAACGTTCTGTTTACGCAGGAGTTTAATTGCTTAATAAAAAAATTAATCACAAAATTATCAATACTTATTATTACACATCTTACGATAACATGACGATACTGTCTCCTAATTAGGGAGAGATATTAGGGTTAATATAATACGTAGTAAGATTAAAGGGCATTGCAATTAAACGAAATTATGACGTGGAGAGTAAAGGAGTGAATGAAAAAAGCAAAGGAAATTAACCATGGACACAGAAAAATAAGGAAATAAATATAATGCTAACTAGGTGTGATTGGAAGAGGTAAATTCTGATTATAGGACCAAGGGCCCAAAAAAATATAAGGAGTGAGAAACAAAAGGAGCAAACGAAAAAGGAGGACCCAAAAGCCAAATTGGAAGAGGAATGCAAAGGCCAAGAGAATTATTTCGCAGGTCATGGGCCTCAAGACTCTTCCAATTTAATCTTAAAGTCGAAAACCGAAGAGGATTCGATAGTAAGACAACCTCCTGCGTCTGTTTAAGTGTCACTTCATTCTAAAGGGGCCTTAAAGATGAATTGGTTGAAGAAAAAGGAGGCTGAGAAAAAACTAAAGGATGAAGAAGATGGAGGACGATCCAGGAAGCTCAAGTTTTCAGCTTGAAAGAAGAAGACAGAGACAAGGAGGACAATCTTTAGCTTTGATAAGATATATTCGAGCTATTACGTAGAGCTGAAGAGAAGAGGAAGGACGAGGGAAAGGCTAGAGAAAGAACAATTTACCAGGTCGAGAAAAAAGTGAAGGTTGAAGAAGATGGAAGACGATCCAGGAACTTTAAGCTGTAAGCTTGAGAAAGAAGAAGACAATGACAAGGAATACAATCTTCAGCTTTGCCTAAAAGGAAAGATAAAGATTCGAGCTATTAGGTAGAGCTGAAGAGAAGAGGAAGGACGAGGGAAAGGCTTCAGAAAAATCAAATTACCATTTACCAGGCCGAGAAAAAAGTGAAGGACGAAGAAGATGGAAGACGATCCAGAAAACTCAAGTTATCAGTTTGAAAAAAGAAGACAATGAGAAGGAATACGATCTTCAGCTTTGTCGGAAAGCAAAGATAAAGAGAAAATATATTCCAAGCTATTAGGTAGAGTTCAGGAGAAGAGGAAAGTCAAGGGAGAGGCTTCAGGAAGACCATTTAGAGCAGAAAAGGAAGATAAGGAAATAGAGATGAATAGATGATCTTGAAGCTTGGTCTGTTGGTTTTGACCCAATCTACATTCGGGAAAGATTAGGGAAAGAAATTTTGGACCCCCAAATAACGTTCAAAACTGAATTAATCCCTTTGGAAATAATTTTATCCTTTTGTACAGCGCCACCGATTTTCTTCTTCACTTGGACATGTGGACTCTTTAATTTTTTTTTAATCGAAAAATGTTGCCTCTCAGCCATCCACCTTTTTGTTTTGCTGTTCCTTTCAAAATTCCTCATTCTTCCTCACTGTGACCGCACTTACTGGATGAAACCAATCCAAACGACCATTTTCAGTCTTTCTGGATTCCTCAAACCCCTTAGTTTTTTTTTTTTTTAATTTAAACTCTGAAAATATTCATCAGAATGGATTCGAAAAGAAATGTTTGAGGCAAGGAAACCGGCAAAAGAAGGTTATTGATGCGATAGGAGACTTGAATGTAAAAGCAGAAAAAGAATGGCAATATTGGTAAAAATAAATGGAGGAGATTAAGGAGGAAGAAATGTTTTGGGACATTATTCTTTAATTTTTTATTCGAAAAATGGTGCTTCTGGTCCATCCACAATTTTGTTTTGCTGTTTCTTTCTGAATTCCTCACGGAACTGGATGGAACCAATTGAAGCGACCATTCTTAGTCTTTTTGGATTACTCTTTTCTTTAAGGGCTGAAATATTCATCAGAATGGATTCGAAAAGAAGGGTGCGAGGCAAGGAAAATGAAAGAGGGCTCTTGATGGGGTGAGATACTTGAACGGAAAAGTAGAAATGGAAGAAGTAAAGGGGGAGGTTAAGGAGGATGAAATTAGAGAATTCGACTCATGGTATAATGGAACCTAAGTTATTTTTTTCCACATTCATTGCATGGGGACCATTTCCTTCCTCTCGGTATACATTTTTTGAACTATTTTTGCCTAAGACCCTTCGCATTTTCTTGCTGTGTGCAGTTTCTTTTTAAATCTTAGATGATCACCCCTTCTTACTTTACCTGCGCGACCCCCAAGTAAAGCCAATTCTTTCCAGTTTTCTGCAAGCGATTGTTCAAAAACGAACGAGATACTGAATAAGGAAAAGTAGTATCTCGTGAAGGGTCAACACCGTCACCATTTCTTGTTTTAAACTGTTTCAGGAAAAGTAGTATCTTGTGAAGGGTTAAGACCATCATCATTTTTTGTTTTGTTTTAAACTGATCATCTGCATCCTAAATTAATTTGTTGTGTCTAGCTAAAAATAATTGATTTAAATTCGGGATTTAACCATACGTGGGAATACATACGGTTCGACTTGAACATCGTAAAAACTTTGGATGTAATTATTTCGGAATTTAGACAGTCTGTCTAATAACTGACGGCCAAGAGGGAGATAATAATCGGTAAGTAAACAAATTAAAACCCTTCTGCGGGCTACAAAGTTATTAACACCGGCTCCGGCTCTGAATATTAAACAGCGGATGACGCACGGAAAAATTTCAGATTTTGTTCTGGAACTTCGCAAAATAAAGAAAAGAGAACAACACGCTGCGCGCACCTATGACCTTGAGCCATGTACTTATTAATAACCATTTTTACCCTTGTATTTTCACCTGTATTGATTTGACGTGCACCTGCTAATGCTGCAGAGGGCTTAGCCCACACGAGAATGCAAAATAGGGCTATTCATGATGATCATCATTTATTTAATTTAAAGAACCAACAACCATGAGGAAATACGTAATTTGTATTTTACTGTACCGCGCGATTACTATGGTTGTTGTTTCTTCAAGTAATGTCATTTCAGGCACGACGACACAAAAGATGCCTCACCGTCGTCATCACATCAACAATTAAATTACACAGTTACATGACGGGGGCGTTTTCTGATAATCGCAGGTATAGTCGTCATCATCGGACAGTAGTAGATAAGTAGTTCCCACGCTTCAAGATACGAATACATAAACATAAATTATGACCGGGCTGAGAGTATGTCGTGCGCTGTTGCGCTGAAGAAGAAGAAGAAGAAGTAGACGAAGAAGAAGAAGAAGAAGTATAGGAGGTGCTCTGCCTCCTCCAAATTAAAATGATTAAACCTATTCGCTCGAGGGGAGAGCGCAGTCGATATTTTCTAATACTAGGTTACACAGACACGTTTAAATTATTAATAAGTCCGGGGTAATTTACAAATAAAATATTAAATTAAGAATTTCAGACTCTCCCGGCCACACGAAACCCATCCGGCTCCCATACAATTTAATTTGCAACCGATTATTACCGACTTATAAATTCCACGCACACTCGAGATACAAAGTATTTATAAATAGTTCGAAACAACTACGTACGTACGTCCGCCAAAGGATTTCATTTTGAAAAAAATGTGTTGCAAAACTTTCTTGATTGCAGTGGATCCCCCGGGGGATCAAAAACGATTTGCAACAAAACTTTCACTATGTTAGGTCAAAAAGCCATCGTAGGATGTCGCTAACCATTGGTTTTATTTTGGTTAAACTTCCAAACCCAAACAGAATCTTTATAAAGCAGATCGTCCTGACCAAGGTCCGACTGGACTGTCCGACTGGAGACTCTTATTGGTTGAATTACGAATTGATTGCTTTTCGACCTCGGTTCGTACGTATAATGCACAAAACTCGTTGTTCATTGGCTGCGTAAATCGTCTAGCGTCAAACTGATCTATTTAAACCTCAGTTCGACTAAACATGAAACGATTTCATTGGTTTACAACGGAATTTTAAGAGAACCACCAGGTTAACGACTTCTACAGTTCAAGGGTTGATAAAAAAAGCATAAAGTATTTAGGGGGCAGTCACCTTCAGTCTATTTAAACCTCAGTTCGACTGATCATGCAACGATTTCATTGGTTTACGATCGCAATCCACGGGACTTTAAGAGAACCACCAGGATAACGACTTCTACAGTTCAAGGGTTGATAAAAAAAAGCATAAAGTATTTAGGGGGCAGTCACCTTTAATCTCTTTAAACCTCACTTCGACTGATCATGCAACGATTTCATTGGTTTACGATCGCAATCGACGGGTTTTTAGGAGAACCACCAGGTTAACGACTTCTACAGTATAAGGGTTGATAAAAAGAGCATAAAGTATTTAGGGGGCAATCACCTTCAATCTATTTAAACCTCAGTTCGACTAATTATGCAACGATTTCATTGGTTTACGATCGCAATCAACGGGATTTTAAGAGAACCACCAGGTTAACGACTTCTACAGTTGAAGGGTTGAATAAAAAGCATAAAGTATTTAGGGGGCAGTCACCTTCACTCTATTTAAACCTCAGTTCGACTGATCATGCAACGATTTCATTGGTTTACGATCACAATCGACGGGATTTTAAGAGAACTACCAGGTTAACGACTTCTACATTTCAAGGGTTGATAAAAAAAGCATAAAGTATTTAGGGGGCAGTGACCTTCAATCTATTGAAACCTCAGTACGACTGATCATGCAACGATTTCATTGGTTTACGATCGCAATCAACGGGATTTTAAGAGAACTACCAGGTTAACGACTTCCACAGTTCAAGGGTTGAATAAAAAAGCATAAAGTATTTAGGGGGCAGTCACCTTCAGTCTATTTAAACTTCAGTTCGACTAATTATGCAACGATTTCATTGGTTTACGGTCGCAATCAACGGGATTTTAAGAGAACAACCAGGTTAACGACTTCTACAGTTGAAGGATTGATAAAAAGAGCATAAAGTATTTAGGGGACAGTCACCTTCAATCTATTTAAACCTATTTGATCATGCAACGATTTCATTGGTTTACGATCGCAACCCACGGGATTTTAAGAGAAGCACCAGGTTAACGACTTCCACAGTTCAAGGGTTGAATAAAAAAGCATAAAGTATTTAGGGGGCAGTCACCTTCAATCTATTGAAACCTCAGTTCGACTGATGATGCAACGATTTCATTGGTCTACGGTCGCAATCCACGGGATTTTAAGAGAACCACCAGGTTAACGACTTCTACAGTTGAAGGGTTATTAAAAAAGCATAAAGTATTTAGGGGGCAGTCACCTTCAATCAATTTAAACCTCAGTTCGACTCATCATGAAACGATTTTATTGGTTTACGATCGCAATCAACGGGATTTTAAGAGAACCACCAGGTTAACGACTTCTACAGTTCAAGGGTTGATAAAAAAAGCATAAAGTATTTAGGGGGCAGTCACCTTCAGTCTATTTAAACCTCAGTTCGACTGATCATGCAACGATTTCATTGGTTTACGATCGCAATCCACGGGACTTTAAGAGAACCACCAGGATAACGACTTCTACAGTTCAAGGGTTGATAAAAAAAGCATAAAGTATTTATGGGGCAGTCATCTTCAATCTCTTTAAACCTCACTTCGACTGATCATGCAACGATTTCATTGGTTTACGATCGCAATCGACGGGTTTTTAGAAGAACCACCAGGTTAACGACTTCTACAGTATAAGGGTTGATAAAAAGAGCATAAAGTATTTAGGGGGCAGTCACCTTCAATCAATTTAAACCTCAGTTCGACTCATCATGAAACGATTTTATTGGTTTACGATCGCAATCGACGGGTTTTTAAGAGAACCACCAGGTTAACGACTTCTACAGTTGAAGGGTTGATAAAAAAAGCATAAAGTATTTAGAGGACAGTCACCTTCAATCAATTTAAACCTCAGTTCGACTCATCATGAAACGATTTCATTGGTTTACGATCGCAATCGACGGGTTTTTAAGAGAACCACCAGGTTAACGACTTCTACAGTTGAAGGGTTGATAAAAAAAGCATAAAGTATTTAGGGGGCAGTCACCTTCACTCTATTTAAACCTCAGTTCGACTGATCCTGAAACGATTTCATTGGTTTGTGATTGCAATCGACGGGATTTTAAGAGAACCACCAGGTTAACGACTTCTACAGTTCAAGGGTTGACAAAAAGAGCATAAAGTATTTAGGGGACAGTCACCTTCAATCTATTTAAACCTCAGCTCGACTGAACATGGAACGATTTCATTGGTTTACGATCGCAATCCACTGGACTTTAGGAGAACCACCAGGATAACGACTTCTACAGTTCAAGGGTTGATAAAAAGAGCATAAAGTATTTAGGGGGCAGTCACCTTCAATCTATTTAAACCTCAGTTCGACTGATCATGCAACGATTTCATTGGTTTACGATCACAATCAACGGGATTTTAAGAGAACCACCAGGTTAACGACTTCTACAGTTGAAGGGTTGATAAAAAGAGCATAAAGTATTTAGGGGTGGGGGCAGTCGCCTTAAACTTAATTAGTTTTACTTTGGTTTAAGAAACGACGGCGTGCTTATAACTTTTGTATCTGAAAAATGAGCAAGCATTTCCGATCGATGCGACCATAAAATTTTATGGGGGGATAACCCGATTTCATGCATTCATTCTCTCGACTTCGCCATGAGCTCAATTAATTAATACTAAAAATACTAAACGAAATTGTTCATCATTGCAACAAGTAGAAGTACTCACCGGCGTCCATTTGGTTTGAGCGAGCTGGAGAACGAGTGGACCAGCGGCAGGTTGAGTTAGTTCCCCTGATGGAGATAATGATATAATGATGAGTGATGGGAGACCAGCGTGATGTCATGCCAATGGCCTTGAAAGTACAATGTAACTGATTCGATCATGACTATCACCTTGGCAGGGACCGCTGAAGGTACGTTTTACACAGGCAGTTAGTTATTACCGATTACAAGCAACCCATCATTTTTCTGTGTTTTTCTTTTTTTTTGGAATACTAATTAATTATGTATAGTTCCTATGGGTAAAAGAGGTGAAAAAAGGTTGTTTGATCGTATATTAAAGTACGAGCATAAATCATTGATGAGGTGAAATCTCGCGCTCGCATAAATTCAAACTCATCGCGGCTAATAAATTCCGGTATTGAGACTTTATTCGCCGTTAAGAAATAATGAAGCCCGACAATTAAATTGGCGGATGGTCGGGGAGGGAGAAGGGGGGCGCGCGCGCTTCGCCATAATTCAAGCGCCCCGCACGGAACGTACGCGAAGAAAAATCGAATCGGCGAGATTATGATTTTATAAAGGGTATATAATACATTAGAAAGTTTCTTCATGAATTATGGACATGCAAACAGCTGGTCGAGTGATAAATAACACGTGAAGACCATGAATCACTGCGATATCCCTTGGCGGACATAACGGGACCACTCACGCCATCTAGCGCATGGACTTGCACATTATACCCATGAACATTAAATTATGGTGGCCGGGCAGTCGTGCAAAGAAGTTATCGCGCTGACGATTATGATGAAGTATGATTTTCGAAGCTCAGGCCCGGCGCGGCGATGCTTTCTTTAGTTCAGATTTTAGCTCATTTGCAAATCTGTTTTAAATTCGTTTAAAATTTTTAATCAGCCCAGTTTCTTTAATCATGATTTTCTACCTTGTTTGGTTTTATATTAATGATATGATGCTTTCAAATCTTTTTTTTTTTTAAAAAAAAAGGGAAAACAAAGTTTCCGGTTTGCTATGGAAACTTTAACACTCATGTACATCTCAAGACCCGCGTGTATTTAAGTTTAAACATCTTCATTTAAATACAAGTTTAAATTTATTATTGCTTGAGTATTTGTTTATTTAAATCTCTGCAACGAAAAGATTCGATGTTCAGTGTCACGTCGCGAGCAGAAACTTTTATGATCGTAATCGCCTTCCACGGGTAACCTGAAATAATGGGGAGTTATGTCATTTAGAAGCGCGTCCTATAACGCGATGGGCGATTAGATGGTCACTGACCGGGATGACATTTGTAAAACGATGGTCAGTAGTCATTAGCTCTTTTTATTGTCAAGGTCATATGCGATGTTGTAACATGTACTTAAGTTTAAAAAAAAATGTATATTACGTATACAGGGTAACCCCATAATGGTTGAGATTACCTGAAACAAAATTAATTTAAACAAATGAGTATTTTGAAGTGGGTTTACTTAGTCGATCGTTGTTGAGACAAGAAATTCAGTTCAGATGATAATGTTTAAATAATATTAATCCGTTTTTTTTTATGCTGAGTTAATGGAAAGAAAAAAGGCACTAATCTTGTGATTGTGATTGCGATTGTGATTGATGCGATGATTTCCCAGTACGAAATAAAAAAATTTAAAAAAAAGTCGTATAGCAACGCCCATGACTTAGGTAACCAACTACTTAATTGTTATTATATTGGGTGTGTGTGTGTGTATTTATATTTATCTAGGCAGGCAGCGATTGCCTTCGTCAATACACCAATGACAGTGACCTTTCTTCCTGCCCAGCAGGTTCAATAGTGGTAGTAACAGCCTTGGTTAACGTCAAGTGTTAATTTAGAGAAGGATAAGAGGCACTTCCGCGTCGCCTTTTCTAGTGTGACCTCGTTTAAGTACATCATTAAATTTTATCCCCGACTTCATATATTTAATATGTCTGTCGTGTGTTTAAGAGTTAAATCCGAGCGTTGGAAAAAAGAAGTACGAACGAGCTGTAATTACGTGTGTGGATACCGTACGCTCCGGTTAACCGCGGAACAAAACTGTCGCCATCTATTTTTCTTAACATACAACAATCACGCACACATCACAGATTTTAAATTATTTAATTGTTTCTTTAACACACTAATATTTTTTTTTGATTAGGTACAGATTGAGCAATAAAAAAATAATTTACTAGTATGGGGGGGCTCTCTCTCTGTCTTTCTTTTTCTCGCTCGTCAAGTTGATCATTATCCCACTTTAATAAATCAGGAGGACGCGTAAACCAAAATTTATTCGTTTAAACAATTAAACGTGTCGGAGCAATGAAACCGGGCAATAAATTGGCCGCCGGCCGCCGCCGCGGCCATTTAACAAACTCGATGTCGTAACTATATATAAGCCCATAAAAGACGTCGTTGTGTTTACGGTTTTTTATTCGGCTACCGTCTTACGCATGGCCATGAATAAGAGGATTAAGACTTTTTTTCATTCTAATACAGTGGAGTGAAGAAACCGGGCTAATATAATCCTCATTTAACGATTCCGCTGGAAGTAATCCGTTGCCAAGGTTCACGCGGATAATGGAAATGCACGATTACAACTTACGACCTACTTGACTTGGAAGTGCATGATTTATAACAACAACAACAACAACAACTCGAACCATACCGTGCGAATATTATGAAGTAGCAGCAGCTCTTTATTAAGTAGATACGAAATACAATATAAACAGTACATTTTATTTAATAAGTGCATACTTGCAACAATGCAAGAGCGAAGTTTAATAACAAACAGGCATGAATTCGATTCGGTTTAGTGTGTCACGACAGTATCAGAACTGAAATAATAATTATTAGTCACGTAAGTGACTTACGTAAGTTAACCTAATATTAATATGTCTATGTAAAGTCCATCGGCGATGTTACGTTTAGCAAATAATCAACGTTGCCCTTTGAGCTAAACATCCTGTACAACCGAAAATTAATTTAAAAAAAGACAACGCAAATGTGTTACCGATTGATTAACATATTGCTGTCTGATTTAATTATTAATTAAAAGAACACGCAATTACGGTTTTATGTAGGTAAGCAATTACGATTTACGTGGCTTGTTTATGGTTATTACAGAAGAAGGATTTCTTTCTAGAATCCACGTCCTGAAACAAAAACAGATTGGAACACGTTTGTAAAGTATAATTTCGATTTGTAAAACATGCCCGAGTTGGACAATTCAGATTCGCTAACCCCTAAAATCGCCGACGACCGCAGAGTGGGTCAAAAAAAGCTCATCGACCTGTTTGGAGGGAACAGTCAGACGCTGAGCCATCCCCAAGCAAGACACCAAGGACACCGGATGTTCCTGAACAGCCCTCGCAGCCTTGCTTGGAGCTTGTCAGCTTGGGTTATCGAATATAAATCCTGGTGTTAAGCCCCCGCGTTGAAAGAGGCAGAGTTTGAAGACGCCATCAAGAAGCCGCCAAGGAGTTTCTTGAAGAACCGAAGAGGCGCAATAAACGGCGATTAACATCGAACCTGCCTGACGGCTCAAAGCTCAGGATGTTGAAGGTTGAGGCACTACGTCTGGATCTCACCTCTTGGCCTACGGTTCAAAAAAAAGATAAATTTTCAGTTTGGCAGTAGCGTTAACATACAATTTTGAGTTCAAATTTAAAAGCGTTTGTTTTGTTTTAAATTGGAAATGGAATTTGAGGTTATGTTATTCAATCGCACAAGTTTTTGCATACAATTTCGCGCATAAAAGTGAGGCAGAATTGCCAGTCATGATTTCAGGCTTTCTTGGACCATTATCAATTACAGTTCACATACAGTAGCTCTGCAAGTAAGAATTTTTTAAATAAAAATATTTAATTTTGTAACTCGTTTATTATTATAACTTTGCGGCAAATATTTGAGGTTTTGAGTATAAGACAGACGTGGGGTTTATTCCTGTCTGTTTCCACTTAGGATATTAAATGACTGAACAGTCTCGATGTAATTTGAATAATAGGGAAACTCTGCCTGGTCCTTTACATCGTGTCGTTACAGACAACATGCATTTAAACGTCACCTCCCTGAGGTTCCTTTCTGTATTCACAACGATTCGGTATCTTTGCTGTAATGTTGTTCCAAAACGCTCATGCAAGTGAATCGACCTTATTTAACCCCGAATAATTAATGTGAATATAAGATTGATACCTTTTCTGGGAATAAATTACATAACAACGTACGCTGTAATGATAGCGATTTGGCTTTTTGCTGTAATATTATTGCAGAAATTACGCTCTGGTATTCGAGATTGTTCGCGCTAGAATAACTATTGTGAAAACAATTTCGGTACTAGAGGAAGCAACACCGAATTCGTTGATCGGGGGGGTACAGATCATCGGCTTATTTCTTATGGTGCACCCGGATAAGCGTCATTGCACTTTGTGTTCCTTGTTGCGGACACTGAAACGTGGCTTTCTTCCGTTTTGGTTTCTCATCACATCGGGCGGCGACTTTAACAAAACCAAGACAATACCTGTGCCTTAATAAACTGTTTCGTACTGAATCTTTGTTTCACTTATTATACCGTTTTCCCCATCCTAATTTGGTCACTGATAAGAATTAATTTTCGCAGAAGCACAAGCTTTTTTCAATTTTAATTTTAAACAAGTCGATTTAATCTTTTCTTTGCTGATACTAGCGACATCTATTGACCCTGTTTGCACATACATGAACCCCGTACAGTCTCGGTGCTTGCCGGAACTTCGAACGTCGAAGTAAAATCACTTTAGGCCCTGAGTTCAATTTATTTAAAATAAATTTATATGCTGCCAAAACACACAAATATGTACATGTTTTGTATAATAATAAAAATAATGCCGTGGCTGTTTTATTTTGACATTATTCGGTTTACTTTGAAGCGTCGATCAGCATCAACGAGAGAAAAAAAAAACAATAAAACGAACTCGTAATTTCGCCCGTGCCTGCTGCGTTTCGTTTTTTGTTTTTATTTTTGCGAAAATAAAATTGCGAATTTACTGCAGAGGTAGTGCGCGAAGCGAATATCACAAAGCAGATTACATTGGAAACCGGAAAATCTGTCTGCCTTTGAAAGCGCGTGATTTTAACAAAATCCCCCCAATAAAACTAACTGAACGAATGTTTAATGCACAACGCACAGAACGGCAAAATATATTGTGCCCGACGTAACTGTAACCTACGAATAAAACAAACAAATAAATAATTTACAATTTAATTGTACTAAACAATCAAATATAGATTTAAAGCAGAAAGAAGTATAATTACTCGTACTAACGGGCTTCTGTCCTGACCCTCCATTTCCTTTTACTTGCTTTTATTCCACATCCCTCTCTACATTAACCTACAGATGGAGTTCTTCTTCAATTTTAAATAAATCAAAAACAGCAAGCCTCATTAATTTTTATTCTTTCCTTTTACCAAGAATAATTTATTAATCCTATTTTTACGTGTTGTTATCATTGTGGTTTCCATTCCACACGTGACAATTAATTTACTACTGCTACCAACTTTTAGAAAACGCGATCGCCGATACTGTCACCATGATCCATCACATCACGTCATACGCGGTTCCTTTTTTTCTCTTGTATGTATGTATGTACATTTCGCGTTCACAATACACGCAATGTTCTGTCATTTACGTGTTAAACGGGGAATCGCATCGAAACATCTTTTCAGGTAGGTACACACACATAATTTTTTAATACGACATTAAAAAGCTTTCCCGTGTTCCGTTCGGCTGTAAACTTGCGCAATTTATCAATCTTTCAGTGGTGGCGGCGGCGGGGTGCGTGCGACGACGTTTCAGTTTTACATTTCGAACGTGACAGAAACTTTACACATATTCGCTGATAAATTTTTAATTCCCGACTTTAATATTTATAATTGCTGTAATAAGTACAGTCCACTGTGAAACTTGAAATCCACGGGGGGAGTGTACCACAAGGCTCGATGCTGGGCCCCATTTTCTTTTACTATCAATAATTCATCATCGACGTTTGAAAGGTGAATAATGAATTCGATTTTAGTCCATTTTAGAAACTGGAATATGGTTTTAAATAAAAACATTCTCAACGATGAATAAGCGTTAAAAAAATTCTTAGATGTGTCAGAAAGAAGAACAATAAAATCTGAAAGTTTTATTACAGTAATAATCCCTCTAGATTTTCTTTTATGATGGACTTTATGGGGTAGTTACTGCTGGGGCAGCACGTGCGTGAAGAGAAAGCTTCGAACTCGAATTTAATTTTGTTATATATACAATAAATAATATTGACTGCTAAAGTAATCAACAAGTATAGTATAGCAGATTGACCGATGAGAAGTTAGCAATAAAATTCCAGCAATAAAATTATGAAATTTCAAAACGCTGCCACCGCTAAAATAACGATCACAGATCAATAATATTTAATCTATTACAAAGAGTATAATGTGTAGATTCCCCTCATATGAAGAAACTTGCTATCTTCTCATCGGTAGAAGATTGAACTTTTTTAAACTATGTGCTGCTCTCAGCTCTCGCACACAAATAAATAAATAAGCAAGTCTTTCAAGCTTGGCGAAACAAGTGCACGCCGTCCGCGGATTTGTAATATAATTTATATTTAGTGCAGCTAATTAGTGTTTAAAAGGTGCTGTGGAAGTGCGTAGTAGTAGTTCGGATATTTTACATGAATCAGCCTACATACATACTTAAGGCGAACAGCTGCTGCCTCAAACTGCGTCGTATTTTCCGAGTTAAAAGTGTCATCGACTTTGATACTTGTTTAATGGATGTGTGTGTGTGTGTGTGCATAAGATTCGCAGATAAATTTCGCTAATCTGTTTACTTTGTCTGACGAAATACGTACGAGTACAATAAACTATACGTACTTACTACTTCTGTTATCGCCTGTTCGATTATTATTGACTTAGTTATTTCGGAATTTTTTTTATTGATAAACCGTTTTATTTAGCTCGCGCCTTTGTTCTTCGCTCTTTCTTCGTTAAACGCATCATCAAAACAGAAGCTATAATTAGTAATTCTTCTACTGCGTTTCTTTGGCCAAGTTCTTTGTGTACACAAAGTATTATTATTATCTCTCATCCATCCCGTAACCTCGTAACATGCCTCACCATCAGATTAAGCTTTTATATTAGCAGTTGTTGTATGGTTTAATATAATTTAAGAAACCTTTTTTTTTTCTCCCCCAAATTCCTTCGAGCACCAATAATTAAGAAGTTTAGGGTATTTGGTAGGATCTACACAGAACTAGAAGAGGGTGTCAAACCTAAATGGATGGCGATTGTCAGAAACTGAAGTCGCAAAGACAATTGCAAAAGTGATATTCATAGAAAAAGAAGGATCGACCACATAGATGAAGTGACGTATGCAAGTGTTATTAGAAACTGAAGTCGCAAAGAGGATTCTGAAAGGGATGTTCAAAGAAGACGGAGAGGAAAACCTAGAGGGATGAAGTGATGATTGACAGAAACTGAAGTCGCAAAGGTGATTCGGAATAAACAGAAAAATGTACTTAAAACTTTAAAGGATGATGAAACCCATGGGTCGCAGTAGCTTAAACGAAGACTTGATGACTCCTTCACATTGTTTCACACTGTAACAATAATTCGAATCCATCAGTCAAATTTAAAGATGTTTTCAACATAAATACGCAAATTTTCCTGATAAAAGATTTGAAATTTGCATAACGTCCGAAGGATTCACGTAACTCCCGGAATCTTAAAACGTCCCCGGAAGTTTTCCCTAAAATCTCGCAGTTCCTCTGCGAGTTTAAAAACAGAAGTCGTAAAACAATATCGATTCTATAAACTAAGATTAACCAGACGTACACATAAAATTTAATAGATACTTTATATCAGTTAGTAGTGCATAATGCATTTTCCATAAATTCTTGCGCGCCCGCCGCCGCCGCCGCCGTCTTTTTCTGGGGCTTCTTCCCCCCTGTGTGCCTTGGACGGAGTGAAAGAACAAAACGCTGAAACGCACACATGAAACGGTTGTAAAATTTAACTCGCTATTTGCATCTTCCGTTAGAAAGGAATTCAATGTCAAAATAATCGAATGTTTACGGGAAATGGCGGCGGCGGCGGCGCAACGTGCCATTACTTAAACTGCAAACGAAAGAAAGAAAAATCCTTTCAGGAACCGTTGAGGATTTGTTTGTGCAATCGTCCGTCCAGACAATAATATTATTCTTAAATAAATCAAATCTTGCGTATATAAATGTTTTGAAGAACTTTAGAGTACTGAGTGTTTTAAATATTATTAATCTTATCACTTCCCCCCGCTCCCCCCAACTATTTTGACACGAAACAAATTACAGTAATCGCCCAATTAACGTCGATAGCGTCAAATTAATTATCCATAAATAACATGGTGTGGGATTTCTTCGAGTATTTTTATGCAGCGATCCATTTCGTGTTCTTGGCCTTTCGTAGAACGTGGAGATAATGCACGGCGACAAGCTTTCTGCAGCTGCAAGTGATAAGGCCTTATCGGGTTCCTGATAGCCAGAAAATGTTAGTCATGGTACGGCGTGGCGTTTTTTAATCGGGCATTGGAACAATGCATGTGTTTCCGTTATTTCATCACCATCATCATCATACTTAATGTGCTTTTAATGTTGGGCCAACGGTAAAAGCGATTCCAGAATTATTTGGGGCAATGCCTGATAAATTTCTGATGTTGTTTTCCAAAGAAAAAAAAAATTTGCCCAACGAGGAGGCAATAATAATAATAATCATAATCACGTGTGCGAATTAAATAAGCCGATTAAATTGCCTCATCGCTCGTGATATTTAAATGTTACGATTGTGATTTTGCGGTGGGTTTTCCGCGAAGCTGTTTATTTTCGAATTATCCCGGAATCCTTTAAAATCGGCGTCGCGTCATCCAAGGTTTCGAAGGGCAACATTTATTTTCACATTACGCCGAGGACGAAAGAACTGCCGCCCGCAAGGGGTCAACGACGTTGAGGTGATTTCAGGACGAAATCAACCGTATTTAGATATTCAAAACCTCAACTATTGAATTAAAAAAAACAAAAAAAAAAAGAAAATGTCGCGGCGTCGCTTGCAACGACGATCTTTCAACCTGAGCGAATCAGCTTTTTGTATTTCAGGCCGACGATGCGCCAAAGTTTTCCCGAATGTAGAGCTTCCGCCTCCTGGCAAAGCAGCTTTTCCTTCGTTAACTCGACTAACGAAAAAAAAAATTTCTTTTTAAGACTCGGAAAGCAGCAACGTTGTTAGTAACATAAAGGTTAATACTGTAGTTACGTACATACACGAGAAGTCCAGTAAGGTAAAATAAAATGCTTCAAAGTAAACAAACCAATTACAACTTCGTTTCGGTTTATAAATAAATTAAAATTATCAAGTATTTAGGTAATTTGAAACGTAGACGTTTTTAAAATTATGAAAAATCATGTGTATACCGGTCGTTGATATGAAATGCGATCGTGCGCAGTAACAACCGACTGAAGCAAGTTAAGCGAAAGAAATGATGCAGTCGTTTGAATTTGTAGCTCTGTTCCAACTGCTCGAGAAACCGTACACTGTACGATCACGAGCATGCGCATTGAACAAAAGTACATGCGCAGTAAACAAAAGAACACCGATTTGTTTACAGCGCATGCTCGTGATCGTACAATGAACGGTTTTTCTAGCAGTTGGAACAAAGCTTGTATGATCTCAGTTTGATTCAACTATCAATATAACTGATTAGATTCATTTTCGCAAGCGTCCATCGATATTAAACAAGAAATTCGGTGTTTCGTCAAGAAGCTGCTCGAAACGCTGCGGCCATATTAGAAAAATAAACAAAAAAAATTCCTTATCGCTTCTTGTCGTAAACTGTTGCGCGTTCTTCTTTACAAAGTCTTAAAACCAAACACGAGAAAGCGTATATCTCTCTTGAGTCAACAAATAAATTATTAACAATGACTCAGAGCAATTTAGGTTTCCAGGAGATTCGAAAGGAAACGGCGACATGTTGAAACGCGATAAACAACTAATTATTTAGATAACGCACGAATTTACGCAGCGCGTACTTAACAATATCTGCTCGCCGTATCTACGAGGAAGTCGAAGTTGAACAAAAATCTACATAAATCTGTTGGGTGATTAAGGTGACCCCTTTTGTGGAGGATCGCGCTCGCTCGTCTCGTTTACGAACGAGCGAGAGTGGCACAGACGTAGTTTGTATGTACATACAACGAATTATTCTAGATTAACGATATTTGTCCAGCGGTTATTTACACTTAGATAAAATTAATTTCGTAACGCGGCGATAATTAATCGGCTGCTAAACAAACTTGAAACTTTAACCTGTCAATATTTTGCAAGGTTTGTTTAACGTTCACACTGTGTGAGTGAGTGAGGACCTAATCAAAAGAAACTTTAATGGCCTCATTTTGATTTCTTTTGCACCAACATGATATGTTAATATTTATTTATTATACGTGTACCTGCAACAAAAAATGAACCGCACACCAGCGGGGGGTCCGGTTTAATGAGTAATTTGGAGGAAGTACTGTGTAGCAGCGAAGAGTAGTTGAAGTTGGCATAGTAGTCATTGGGGAACTTAATGATTTCCGATGATTGAAGAAGTGGTTTATGTTTGGGGTGGTGTCGAACTTATATTTTCCCATTCAGTACTTATAGTTACTTAGTTTTCAGTTACCCCTCGTCTCTTGAGTTTGACTTTAGCTAACTATTATTATTATTATTAGGTCACTTGGTAAGGATCTCTCTGTACTTCACCCAAGTGCCTTAGGTTACTTGGTAAGTATCTCTCTGTACTTCACCCAAGTACCTTAGGTTACTTGGCAAGGATCTCTCGTCTACTACGTCCAAACACCATACGGGTTTGGTACCAGAATCCAAATGTTTGTTTAATATTTACCATCAATCAAGTAAAAAACACGATTTTTAACTACAAACAGACGAGACGATCAAAATCATCGTCTGAAAGTTCATGGAGCAGCTTGACTTTGTATGGGTAGTATAATTTTCCTTTTGATAAATTTTTAAATTGCTTATTGAATTATCTAAAGCAATCTGTGGTCGAAATGGGATTTCCTTGCAAAGCCAACGTTCAATTCTGCATCTAGGTCTAATTTTGAATGACCACGTCCGAATTACAAAAAAAAAAGAAACGAATTAATTCTTCAAGTTCCAGATTGAAACGAATTGTGTATACAAAATTATAATAACGAGAAGTAATGTTAAGGACAAAAAGGACGTTAAGGTTAATGAGATAAGTCATGATGTGGAACACAAAAAGAATGTCTTTGATCATCGTACACTCGTAACAGCTGTCAAAGCAAAGTATTATTCTAAAGATATCCTCTGTGTACGTGTACGTATAAGAATGTGAAATATTTCTTTCTTATTTTATATGTATAGTATATTATTGCGCAAGGGGAAGTTTCACTAGTGACGACGACGCAAAAGAAACCCTTTGCCAACAAACTATGATGACATGATCACACTGTATGTACATATTATTTTTTTTTATTATCGATTTAATTAATTAAATTATACGAACGTGTTGGGTTACAATAGCGTGATGTGATTTTCCTAGTAATTAAGCATCGATATTACATTATCGAATGGATCTGTAATGTAATGCGTTTTAATGGGATGTCACGTGTCATACATCGTTGAGTTTTTGTTCGTTCGTGGAGAGGCACATTAGTAACATTTGACCTTGGCTAGTTGCCGCACTGACAGCGTCGAGCAGTCTGGCCCCTGATATGTGTGCTGACGTCACGAAATTTTTTTTTACACATGTTAGTTATTTACAGCCGCACGTATACAATTGCTCACCTGATGCCTGCATTTCGCTTTGAAGCGGCGGCCAACTTAATTAATCCTGAAACTTAATAATATAATACCTGATTGTCGACACAATGATTTATGTGTGTGTGTCTTTAAGTTTTTTGCTCCCTGCCCCCTCGGAAGATCACCTTTTAGCTACTATTTATACGTACGTTTACTGGAATTCTGCCGCTTTGAATAATTGTTATTTTCGGCGGCGCGGAGTCTTCCGAAACACGCCGCCGCCGCCGTCAAGTTCAAAAAACTTGTCGCGCACTTCAAAAGATGCCACTCATAAAAACCCCAACCCATTTGTTATATTTTATGCATCGAGACGAAAACAATTTAATATATGTATGTATGTACGCGCATGCACGGCTTATGTGCAATCATTTCGGGAAGAATGATTCACCCACCGCTCACTTAAAGCACATCAACATCATCAAAAACGAACTAAAGAATCTATTTTAAGCAAGGCCAATCAACTACTTGAGATAGAGGAAAACAGTGCTATTAATTTTATTCAGGAGACAATATTTTTAATTACGATTGTACATAGGTACATTTATCACAGTATATGTATACCGGACGGCCCGGGAAGAAATACTTCGTGGGAATCTAGAGCCGGTTATTATCAAGGAAGAGAATTCGTGGCCACTTGTTCCGCGAACAGAACGGAAATTTAGTACCCGGACTGTATTAACCCTTTAGTACCCGGACTGTATTAGCCCCGTCCACAATAATCTCTGCGACGAAATGAGGATGCTCACATTGCACTCCTTTCCTTCCCGCCCGATAACAATTCGAAGCATCGAAACCGGCTCACCGGGACTGTGGTTGACAGGGGTTGAAATTGGCACTTCTCGCTGGGAGGTGTTAGAGAGGCGTCCTACAATCGGCCTCAGGATGATGCTGATCGCGGGAACAGAGTCCTTGGTAGCTGGGATGGTTCCCCGCGGCTCTCCTGCTTCGAGTTGGCAATCATGCCCCGCACTTTTTATACGCAAATTTTTTTATACGTAATATGCCCTGTGTTCAGTTGACTCTTGAATCGATCCATCCAAACAACAACGAAGTAAACTTCGCCAAATTAGATTAACAAATAACGGCGGGAAAATTCGTCGAGGACCAGACAGAGTTCGACGAGCATTCATTCACTTAGAAAATGAAATGCCTGAAAGTGAAAAGTCATTTAAGTCTAATCGTGGATTAGATTAGATTTTACGAAATTAATAATGATCCTCCTGTATACATATAGAAAATGTACAAACAAATTTAATTTATCGTTCCCTGATCAGCCCCTCATTAAATTGCCTCATCGCTCGTGATATTTAAATGTTACGATTGTGATTTTGCGGTGAGTTTTCCGCGAAGCCGTTTATTTTCGAATTATCCCGGAATCCTTTAAAATCGGCGTCGCGTCATCCGAGGTTTCGAAGAGCAACATTTATTTTCACATTACGCCGAGGACGAAAGAACTGCCGCCCGCAAGGGGTCAACGACGTTGAGGCGATTTCAGGACGAAATCAACCGTACTTAGATATTCAAAACCTCAACTATTGAATTAAAAAAACAAAAACAAAAGAAAATGTCGCGGCGTCGCTTGGAACGACGATCTTTCAACCTGAGCGACAACAATCGGCCTCAGGATGATGCTGATCGCGGGAACAGGGTCCTTGGTAGCTGGGGTGGTTCCCTGCGGCTCTCCTGCTTCGAGTTGGCAATCATGCCCCGCATTTTTTATACGCAAATTTTTTTATACGTAATATGCTCTGTTTTCAGTTGAGTCTTAAATCGATCCGTCCAAACAACAATGAAATAAGCGTTCGCCAAAATAGATTAACAAATAACGGCGGGAAAATTCGTCGAGAACGAGACAGAGTTCGACGAGCATTCATTCACTTGGAAAGTGAAATGCCTGAAAGTGAAAACTCGTTTAAATAATCGTGGATTAGATTAGATTTTACGAAATTAATAATGATCCCTCTGTATACGTACTGAAAATGTACAAACTAATTGAATTTATCGTTCCCTGATCATCCCCTCATTAAATTGCCTCATCGCTCGTGATATTTAAATGTTACGATTGTGATTTTGCGGTGAGTTTTCCGCGAAGCCGTTTATTTTCGAATTATCCCGGAATCCTTTAAAATCGGCGTCGCGTCATCCAAGGTTTCGAAGAGCAACATTTATTTTCACATTACGCCGAGGACGAAAGAACTGCCGCCCGCAAGGGGTCAACGACGTTGAGGTGATTTCAGGACGAAATTAACCGTATTTAGATATTCAAAACCTCAACTATTGAATTAAAAAAACAAGAGAAAAAAATGTCGCGGCGTCGCTTGGAACGACGATCTTTCAACCTGAGCGACAACAATCGGCCTCAGGATGATGCTGATTGCGGGAACAGCGTCCTTGGTAGCTGGGATGGTTCCCCGCGGCACTCCTGCTTCGAGTTGGCAATCATGCCCCGCACTTTTTATACGTAATATGCCCTGTGTTCAGATGACTCTTAAATCGATCCATCCAAACAACAACGAAATAAACGTTCGCCAAAATAGATTAACAAATAACGGCGGGAAAATTCGTCGAGGATCAGACGGAGTTCGACGAGCATTCATTCACTTGGAAAGTGAAATGCCTGAAAGTGAAAATTCGTTTAAATAATCGTGGATTAGATTAGATTTTACGAAATTAATAATGATCCCTCTGTATACGTACTGAAAATGTGCAAACAAATTGAATTTATCGTTCCCTGATCATCCCCTCATTAATTCAAGTTGCACAAATAAGCAAAAGACGTTAATTTACATAAACATGATTATGCTTATTGATGTTTTTTTTTTTTTTCATTTCCAGGGGGCACGCACACTTAAACCACGCCACATCCTTTCCTCTTTTTTTTTCTTTCTTTTTTTGCAAATGCAACGTCACGTATTTCGCTCTCGTTATGATGAAATAGTAGGCCGTTCTAAGAATCTTAATAAACGCAAAGGCAATACTGCATGTATGTACGTGTATTATGCTGATGCCGTAATAATACATTTCGCCCGGTTTGAATTCAATGAGTCATTTGTGTAATGTAGCTCGCGTGAAATAATTATATGCACGTGTGCAATCGTAAATTTTTATTTCGAATTTATTGCGTGGTAAGTTGGAGCTATTAAATACAACGGTTTTTATACGTACGCTACTGCTAAATAAACAATGAGGGTATTGTTTTTATTACTGTTGTAGTCTGCCGCATGTTTTTTTTTTCTCTAGACATTAAAAATAAAAAAATAACTTTGCGAAATTTCGACGAAAGCAAGTGGAAGTGGATGGGACCTTTGCTGTCGTATAACCAAGCTTGGTTTTAGTATGTGTAGCTTCTTCGATGCGTATCGTAAGCGTTCGTGATTTGATAAATAAGAAAACAAGAAGAATTTGCCGCGGTGCTTAAATACTTTGTATATTCTGCTTGCATACGTAGATGAATATTAAATAGGGTTTTTGTTTTTATTCGTTTATTATTTATTTATTTAATATCCCGGGTTAAATTGTATCTGATATGTGGTAATCGCAAAATAAGAACCGCCTTGGCTTTTACTGTTCATTAAGTTAATTAAATTATGGTATGAGAATCCTTGGGGCCCATTAAGTGTGAAGAAACCTAAATTCGGCTGAATTATTTACTGCGTCGTAATTTTTTTTTTTTGTTTTTTATTTTTAACTTCACGTACATGTATAAAGTGATACAAAATATGTCAATAATTCCGCGCCGCGAATTTGAACTCTATCTGAATTCCTGTTTGCCAATTTATGACCGAAAGCAGAATAAAATGCGCTTAAATCCAAACTAATTGAAACAAGTCGGCGCAATTTCAGGCTTTTATGGGTTTATCGTACTTTTAAAACAAACAAAAATAAAAGCAGCGATAAAACATTGATATTTTCTTCGTTGCTCCGTATCGTTAAATTATAATTGCCGCGCATACTATTATTTACGCAGAACTGCAAACATCTGCGTGATTAGCTGTACCGTATCTTTGTTTATGTTTCACAATTTCAATTACGTCTTACGCTAATGTCACCGTTAGCATGCAATTTCCAACAAGTTTATCACATCGCGTTCGTTATCTCCCTCTTCTTTGCTTTTTCCCGGTAAATTTGTTTATGGAGACATACTGTCTGCCCGAGTATTTTTATTGTTCGTCGTCGGGTGCGCTGCTATTTTCCGCTTCTCGGTATTCCTGTACCAACTAGAATTACTCATAGGCATTACCTTATATAAAACAGTAGGTGACATGAATCATAATAATTTTTAGTGAGTCCTCCTCTTATTACTGTATTTATAAATCTCCGCTGCGCGAACGACTTCCTCGCATTTATTTATAAACGTATATTCTCGCCATCTAGCATGAAGCTTACGATCTACGCAGACTTATCTTAAGCGCAACAGATACTCTATTTGAATTCCTCATTAACTCACAGTGCAATTGCTTGAACCGAGGTCGAAACGGATCTGGTAGTTTTAAAAGCCAATGAATCAGTTTTGCACAACGCACGGACCGAAGTCGAAAGGAAATCGATCCATAACCGAACCAATAAGAGTCCACAATAGAAGCTCTCATCAACCGTTTGTTACTTTCAAACTTTAATCTAATTTTAACTTTTAAAAGGTTCTCAAGTATTAAAGGAACTTGTTTATTTATTAAATGCAGCGGATTCTTTTTGAATTCTTAACTGGCAGCAATTTTTATCATTACTTGAACCGAGGTCTGAATGGATCAAGTTGAAGCTACACAGTTCTAGAAGCCAAAGAATTAGTTTTGCTCAAAGCACGGACCGAAGTTGAAAGGAAATCGATCCATAACCGAACCAATAAGAGTCCACAATAAAAGCTCACGCCAACCCTCGTACTGTTTATAGTACTTCCAAACTTTAATCTAACTTTAACTTTTAAGGAATTCTCAAGTATTAAAGGAACTTATTTATTTATTAAACGCAGCGGATTCTTTTTGAATTCTTAACTCGCAGCAATTTTTATCATTACTTGAACCGAGGTCTGAATGGATCAGGTTGAAGCTACACAGTTCTAGAAGCCAAGGAATTAGTTTGCTCAAAGCACGGACCGAAGTCGAAAGGAAATCGATCCATAACCACACCAATAAGAGTCCACAATGAAAGCTCACACCAACCCTCATTCTGTTTATGGTACTTCCAAACTTTAATCTAACTTTAGCTTGTAAAGAATTCTCAAGTATTAAAGGAACTTATTTATTTAATAAACTCAGCGGATTCTTTTAGAATTCTTAACACACAGCAATTTTTATCGTTACTTGAACCGAGGTCTGAATGGAACAGGTTGAAGCCACACAGTTCTAAAAGCCATGGAATTAGTTTTGCTCAATGCACGGACCGAAGTCGAAAGGAATTCGATCCACAACCGAACCAATAAGAGTCCACAATAAAAGCTCTCACCAACCCTCATACTGTTTATAGTACTTCCAAACTTTAATCTAACTTTAACTTTTAAAGAATTCTCAAGTATTAAAGGAACTTGTTTATTTATTAAACGCAGCGGATTCTTTGAGAATTCTTAACACACACAGCAATTTTTATCATTACTTGAACCGAGGTCTGAATGGATCAGGTTGAAGCTACACAATTCTAGAAGCCAAGGAATTAGTTTCGCTCAAAGCACGGACCGAAGTCGAAAGGAAATCGATCCATAACCGAACCAATAAGAGTCCACAATAGAAGCTCTCATCAATCGTTTGGTACTTCCAAACTTTAATCTTATTTTAACATTTAAAATGTTCTCTAGTATTAAAGGAACTTATTTATTTATTAAACGCTGCGGATTCTTTTTGAATTCTTAACTCGCAGCAATTTTTATCATTACTTGAACCGAGGTCTGAATGGATCAGGTTGAAGCCACACAGTTCTAGAAGCCAAGGAATTAGTTTTGCTCAAAGCACGAACCGAAGTCGGAAGGAAATCGATCCACAACCGAACCAATAAGAGTCCACAATGAAAGCTCACACCAACCCTCATACTGTTTATAGTACTTCCAAATTTTAATGTGACTTTAACTTTTAAAGAATTCTCAAGTATTAAAGGAACTTATTTATTTATTTAACGCAGCGGATTCGTTTTGAATTCTTAACACACAGCAATTTGTATCATTACTTGAACCGAGGTCTGAATGGATCAGGTTGAAGCTACACAGTTCTAGAAGCCAAGGAATTAGTTTCGCTCAAAGCACGGACCGAAGTCGAAAGGAAATCGATCCATAACCGAACCAATAAGAGTCCACAATAGAAGCTCTCATCAATCGTTTGGTACTTCCAAACTTTAATCTTATTTTAACATTTAAAATGTTCTCTAGTATTAAAGGAACTTATTTATTTATTAAACGCTGCGGATTCTTTTTGAATTCTTAACTCGCAGCAATTTTTATCATTACTTGAACCGAGGTCTGAATGGATCAGGTTGAAGCCACACAGTTCTAAAAGCCATGGAATTAGTTTTGCTCAATGCACGGACCGAAGTCGAAAGGAATTCGATCCACAACCGAACCAATAAGAGTCCACAATAAAAGCTCTCACCAACCCTCATACTGTTTATGGTACTTACAAACTTTAATCTAACTTTAGCTTTTAAAGAATTCCCAAACATTAAACGAACTTACTTATTTATTATTAATAATAATAATAATACGTAAAACGTTATACCTAATTAATTAGATCGCAGAACTTTCCCCGAGTGATTTTAAAGCGAGCTGGCGCCCCCATCCGAGCCCAAATTGAGAACATTGTTATATAATGAAGGCTCGCTTAGAATGCTTTGAAGCTTCTGCAACTAATAATTGAGTGTATACGTAAGCCTGTGATGTCGGGGAGTTATTTTGATTTGGTAATTCCGTCGGGCGCACCGAACATGCACGTTGATCAAAAGCCGAAACGAATCGATGATCGAGGAATATGGAACGCAATTATTTCACTCTAATCAACAGTGAAATGGTATACTATACACTATAGTATGTACATACAAGTAACTGTTACACTCAAGCTCAATACACTCAGCTTTTTGAAATTGAAATTTTAGTTTACTGTATTAAATTGTATGTACGTTAAATTCAGAGTCACTATTGTTAAGTATTTGCAGCATTTGAGAATTGAATTGCTCTCTTGAGTCCTGCTCTCTTGAGCTTCTTCCTTCTGGATAAATAAAATTAAAAGAAACTCTAATGCTGCGCATTACGCAACCTGAACCACATTTGCACGTTCGAGTCAAGGTGATTTACCTTAGTACGTGCGCTGGTTTCGATATCCGAAACAATTATGTATTGTTAATCTAATAATAGTTTTCGTTTCGATAAACGTTAGATAGACACACAACCGCATCATTACGATCCAGACTTTGACTTTGGGAACGTGCTATAAATATATGTATTTAACTTCGCCGAACCACCGACCGACATACTAATTATGCTTTTTGATTACGCAACCAACACATACCTAGAGCTAATAACGATTTCGAAGGAGGAAAAAGGAATCAGTCCACTAAAGTATTTTTTATTCTATTTTCTCTCATCAATGTAGAGCTCTCACAACGAAAGAAGAACCTGTGGGCGGAGCTTATCTGCGCGTAACGCTTATGAATCACGAGTCACGTGATTGGGTTCTTCTCAAGTTGTGAGACCTCTAACTTCTTTGAAATTCGCTTGTAATTTTTCGGCACTAAGTCTGCGATGCGTGTAAATTTCTTTTACAATTATCTTACCAACAGGTCTGCGTGGTCGTAATTGAAGGAAAAGAAACTGTACTCTGGATGCCTTCGATATCAACGTGCAAGAAGTAGTGGTGTAATAAAGATGTATATTGTGAAATTCCCGGCGGTGTTTAAGATATATAAAACAATATACAATGAGAAATTTAGAATCCGAATAAAGTCGTGCGACGAGGATGCTTAAAATATTTATGTCCATATAAAATTTATAAAGTTATATCAATTCAAAAAGCCATGAAAAATATGTATGCCCGGGAATTTCAATTTGCTACAATATAATTATTTGCCTTTTACGACGCACATAAAATAAGTCACATCAAGCAGCTTTACCTAATACGTTAATGGTAATACTGGATCCGAGAGAACACCTGTGTTTTACAAACTTATTATCGTGAGAACTTACATAATTATTGTCCCATTGAAACTATTTCTTTTTCTTCTTCGAACAGTCGATATAAAACTAAATGCGTTTTTGAAGCGGTGCGGCGCGGCGGCGGCGGCGGCGGCCGCCGTTATATCTTCCATTAAAAGGTGATAAATAAACGTCAAACATGGTTAAAACAATATTTTGCCGCGCCGAGATTTGTATTTCCGAGTCCCCCCCCCCCACCGCACCGCCGCCGTTTTGAACTTTTGCCACACGCTTTCTATTAATAAACTTTAAGCCCTCCTCGGTGGGTCTCCAAAGTATATTTAAAAGTTTTGTTTGAAAGTGTCAATTTCAAAGTTTCGCTGCTCTTCAAACTGAAATAACTTTCCGAATATATAAAAAAAAAGAAAAAAACTTCTTCGGCTTCTGCATATCGAAAACTCGAAATTCCCTTCCTCCCACCCCCCTCAATCTGCTCAGTGTTTATAAGTAATTAAGTACACGATTAATATTTTTTATATTCGAACGACCCTAATGCACTAACGCCGCTTTCACCCCCGAAAGAAAACACCCATCTTATTTTCACAGCGGTTTTAGAAAAAAGCCGGCCACACACGCACGCACGTTTGTAGTAGTTCTGTGACATGTGTAAATAGGGCGGGGGGATCCCTTAAAATCAACCTGCTACGTTCAAACAAGCGGGCGCAATTAAATGACCGATTTATGAAATAATAATGAAGTAATATCCTCTGGCGTGCGCGAAAAGAATAAATTATTAAAATAGTAAATTATCTTTTAGGTACTTAGGTGCCTGCTCGCAACCTCAATGTTCACAAAACGTAAGTGGTGCATTATTAATGAGAAGATTTCGAATGCAGGAGAGTTTATTTAATAAACAAAAACAACGTTAGGAAAGGAAAAGGGATAATGCGAAAAGTATCCAATCTGATTAGTATTGAAGAAAAATTGTTACAAAGATGGGTGGTCGGAAACCAACCTTTCAATCAATACCGGAAACAGAAAACGAGCTTTATTTACAAATTAAGTCGAATTTAAATAAGGTAAAAAGTCTCGTGCTGTGCTGCAGAGGTAGAAAAGAAAGATAGTTTCACTAAGTACTCTTTAATTAGATTTTCAGGAAACGCGTTCGGTTCTGAAACATCGCCGGTAAGTACGGGGCAATTTTCGAACCTCCCTGCGAGGAATTTGTTTGATGATGCATCCGTAATTTCTGTTCTGCTTAGAGCGTGTCTAATGACTTGTTTGAAAGCCGAGATAATGTAGTGAGACACATTAACTTCAGAGCGTGAAGTCGCGTTTCGCGCTCGAGCTTTCGAAAAATGCAACAACGCCTTGTAATTAGCGAGGGGGGTATCACATTTTCCGATCACATCAGTATAACGGAGATCGGAATCGAAAATGTCGACGTCATCAACACGCGTCTCCTCCTTTTCGATGACGTCAAAATATGCGATTCCGATCTTCCCCTTTTTTTTCGATCGGACGTATAAAATCAACTTATCAGTATTATGTAATGAGAGTATAATGAAACGAAAGAGTCCTTGAGATCTAATTGTTAATTAATTATGAAAATATGATGAAAAATTCGTTCGGGTCTTGAAACCTTGGCTAAAAAAAAAAATTAATTCGATCATTTATCAAAACGTTCCTCAGGTTCAAGGTGTTTCGTCCGGGCATAAAAACGCGGAAAATGACGGCGTAAAAATCGTTCGCTTCTCAATTAATTGAGCACGGCGACGGGGGCCGGGGGGGAGTGAAAGAGAGAGCGAGAGAGGTCGAAAAACATGAATAATTTAAATAACGTAGCAGGAAGCAGCAGTAACACTCAATATATGGGATTAAATTTAATATCCCGTATGTGGTATATGTGTGTTATTTACACTATTGACGGAAATCAAGGTTGAAATCTAATACATACGGCGTTTGCAAAATCCTTATGAGCCATACAAGGTAAAATATCTCTGACTGTCAATGTTAAATGCTGATTTATTTTCTAACCTTCTAACGTAGCTACGCACGTTTCCAATCGTGCGAATTTTTTCGTGAAAATCACACTTACATTTTCTTGAGATTGTAAGTAAATATCATTTCACCTACGTGATGTATTTCATGTTCTTTTCGGATTAGAAAGAAAGAAAAAAACTTGCCTACCTTCTGTTAGCTAAATACGGTTTAAGGATTCAGCACACCGACGCGGGACGGCAAGAGCCGGAACGATGCGGTCGGGAATGACGCAGGACGCTAAACGCTAAACGGATGGAACATTTAAGTCGATGATTTCCAATTCCTTTTCTAGACTAAACTGATGATTATGATTAACCAAACCAAACAATCTAATTGACGGTTTAATTTTTTGCATCCTAAACATAATTTATTATTTAAAATGAGCAGGTAGCTCAAAAGTGAATCGTATAAAAAAAACGTCCAGTCATTTATGAATATCACGATTGGTTAATTTAAGTTAAGCGGTGAGTTTGTCGGTCGAAAGTAAATTCGTAGTAGGTGAGCTGAAATGAATTCGGGTAAAAACTGAATTGGGCAGGTAATTTTATTTAAAGTTGGCGATGAATGTGCCAAGTCACGTAACGTGACAGTCGAGGAAATTTCCGTCTCGGGCCAGCATAGAAAATAGAGTTCGCGTAAATCCATCAATTTACGTGTAAAACCCGGCGATGAAAGATTAAAGTGGTTCAAGTAATTTTAAAAATTTCCTCCTCTTTACTAGGAAACTTTTAATTTGTTGACGTACTTACTTACTTACTTACTTTCCTACGACATCAAATGGCGGGCATATTCGCGTTCTCAGAATGATGGCGGGACGTTTTACCGGGAAACACATTTACATTTGTTATGTTGGTGGTAGGAGAGTCAGTCTCGGGGGCCCCTGTAATTACCAGCATAATTTTTACACGCTTGGCTGTGCGGTTATCAGCGTGTACCGTGATTTTAGATACCCAACCGACTAAACCGCAGACTTAAAAGCAATTAAAAGGATAATAGAATTTTAAATAATTACGTAGTCATATATTTAGTGAAACGAGAAATTAATTCGCGAAGAACCTGCACAAGTATTAAGGTTCCCTTAAGCTTTTGCTTTTGCTGCTGCTGCTGCTGCTGCTGCATTTGTAGATTACAAGATTAAAATCATTATAAAAAATTTACCAGACAGGAGCGAGCCAGACGCTTACGAGAATATTAATTTTAATTAAGACTTTAATATTACAAAACCGCACGGAAAATGTTTTCCTACCACCAGCGTTCGACGTATAAAAGAAAAAGTTCCAAGTTCTAAATTAGACCTTGTTTCTTTCGAAACGCTCTCTGAACATAATCACCACGCCCCCTTACAATCGAAAACCAATGAAATCATTTCATCGGTACTCGAACCGAGCTCTGAACAAGTCAGTTTGAAGCTGCGCGGTTTTAAAACCTCAGTGAACGAGTTTTGCTCAACGCACGGGCCGAGCGCGAAAAGAAATCAATACGTAACCGAACCAATGTGGGTTCGGCTTTGCAATAAACAGTCAGACCGCAACCAAAACAAATTCTAATATTATAATTGCGTCTAATCTTAACTTGACACTATTATATTTACAAAAAAGAAACATAGTAATCCCTCCACTAAGTTCTAATTTAGATTTCTTTATTCCAATCGCTCACTAAACATAATCATCACGCCCCCTTACAATCGAAAACCAATGAAATCATTTCATCGGTACTCGAACCGAGCTCTGAACAGGTCAGTTTAAAGCTGCGCGGTTTTAAAACCCCAGTGAACGTGCTTTGCTCAGCGCACGGGCCGAGCGCGAAAAGAAATCAATACGTAACCGAACTAATGAGGGTTCAGCTTTGCAATACCCAGTCAGACCGCAACCAAAACAGATTCTAATATTATAATTGCGTCTAGAGACTTAACTTGGCACTATTGCATTTACAAAAAAAAACCCATAGTAATCGCTCCAATAAGTTCTAATTTAGATTTCTCTATTCCAAACGTTCCCCAAAACATAATCATCACGCCCCCTTACAAACGAAAACCAATGAAATCATTTCATCGGTACTCGAACCGAGCTCTAAACAGGTCAGTTTAAAGCTGGGCGGTTTTAAAACCCCGGTGAACGAGTTTTGCTCAATGAGGGTTCAGGAAATCAATACGTAACCGAACCAATGAGGGTTCGGCTTTGCAACAACCAGTCAGACCGCAGTCCAAAACAAATCCTAATATTATTGTATACAATTGCGTTTGACTTTAACCGCCGGATACTATTATTGTATTCACAAAACAAACAAAAAATATTGTGCAATATTCGATTGTATTTACACAGTTGAGGCGTTCGTTCGGTCTTGAAAGAGTGATGATGCCTATCTGTTCGCCCGACAGGTTAAATTATATTGCATACAGCGTGAACCATCGAGATTACCGTTTAATTAATGTGCATGTATTAACCCCGCTCACATAAATTAAACATGATCTCATAACTGCAGAATAATAACAGCTGTAACCGGGAACGATTTGAATATAATTTCGATACATCTAATTACAAGTAGAAAACACCGCCGGCCCACGATCATCTCTCCATCTGTCACACGCAAACGAATCCGTTCGCAGAACCCGACAAGGTCGTACATTTTATCATTACAATCAATGATATCACCACACACAGAGTCGCTATAAATATTATGTAGTATTATTTAAACGACTGTTAGTGAGTTTTGAGAGATGCACCACCACCGGTTTATCACAAATCATACTCCTACTTGGAATTAATTGAGAGGAGGAGTGTTTACGTGCATGGAAGCACGAACGACGTCTCCCTGAAATATTAAAATTAAAAGAAAAAAAAAGTATTTATTGATGGAACACTTTTTGAATCAATACCGTTGACCGTTACTTACTTCTCGGAAACATCGTTTAGAGATGATTCACCGTAATTCGCCAAGTCCTCAAGCTCGGATTGGACGTTATTATGGCATTGAACAACAGTGTTTATGGCGTTTAATATCTTGAATAAACGATGCATAAAAAAAAATAAATAGTAAATGACAATCTAAAAATAGTTGATGTTAAAAAGTTATTGACCAGATGGACTTTTCACATCAAGATGCAACGAGTCTCCCAAGAGTTTATTAATTTTATTACGTACCAGTAACGCATTAAATTTGTTTATTTTTTTATAGGCCCCCAGGGTTAGACCTGAATCCAACTCTGGCTGTATCTTACTGAAATCTCATTTTTCTCTAACTGGTCTTATTTTAAATACTCAAAACAGATTATGTATGTACTTCTATTTTGCTGTATCTTAACGAATGAACCAATGAATAATGTGTATTCATTTAGTAACCATGACAACTCCCGAAACCCGAAAACGTCCGAAGTATAGAAAAATTTTGTGCAAATCGTTTTTGATTGCAGTGAGAACCTCGAACAGCCTCTGGACAGCTGTTTCAGCCCTGCTTGGGGCTTCTTCAGCAGAAACGTAGCTCGACATTCCCACTGCAGACCAAAAACGACTTGCCCAATTTATTCGCAATTGCGATGTAACAATGATGTTTGTCCGAAGTATAGTTTTTTCTTTTTAATCTGTGAGACTCTTCGTCCATCCAATCTCTCTTAAACAGACCGGACAACATAAGAAAATAATCGCTTTGCAAAATACTCCCTAATTAGTGGACCGGCGTTGTTAATTCACGGATAATTTGCTCTTACGTAATTCCACCGCGGTAGCCGGGCGCGTTATCATTTAAATATAACTTGACGGCCGTTTTAAACGAGCGCAAGCCAAAAATTAAACTGTCGATCGAAATTTACGGTCACTTGAGGCTGGGATAACGCTAAACAAAACCGATCCGATCTTGATTAACGAAGCGTTTATTTTGTGGTAAACAGAGAGATGCCCGCGCACGCTTACGTTTACAGGGGGCTGTCACGTCTTAACCGAACGAACTCAGATAAGCACACTCTTTTTGAAAATCAATTTGAACGTCGATTGATGTGGTCATTTAATTAAAGAAGGCTCTGGAACATGGTATATGGACCGTAACCAATTTTCTTTGGGTATCCAATGAAACTGGTTTTTGTTACCATTTCGTAAAGCTTTTGGAAAGGAGGAAAAGGTTAATTTTTTTGTAACTGATGTCATCAGTAGGGATATGGTTTAAAAAGATGATGAGACGTAGTCTTCTCCTTCTCTGAAGGTTTCTGTTCAAGATGGTAGAAGACAAATTGAGGCAAATTTAACTAGAAGAAGAAGAAGGTTCTTACTTAACAGCACGAGATGACAGACAATAACAATTTCCTTCGGACGTCCAATTGGTTTTGATTGCCTGATTGCCATTTTACAATGCCTTTGAGGAAGAGGAGAAGTAAATGCATTTTCTCTTGTTTTTCTCTAACTGATGTTATCGGTAGTAGTTTTAAAAAATTATGGAAAGTGGTCTTGTCTTCTCTGAAACTTAATGGATTTAAAAAATTATGGAAAGTATAGGTTTTAAAAAATTATGGAAAGTATACTTGTCTTCTCTGAAAGGATTCTTTTCGTGCTGATGTAGGAATCCATGCTATAGTTCTTGTTCCAGATGGTAGAAGACAAATGTTTTAATTCAAAAAAGAAAAAAGTTATGTTGGGAACGTAATAAGATTGATCGGCGGAAAATATATGAAGGTAAAGGACGAAAAGGGAAATGGAAATAAATGTAAGTAATAATGCGGACTATGCGTCTTTCGCGCCTTAATGAAGTGCCCGTGTTCGGCCCGAAGAATCTGTTTTATAGGCGAATAAATCCTGGCGGGCCGATTAGGGGGGCATGCAGATGCGACACGCCGCCGGTATTACCCCCCGAAAACCAGTAATTCTTTCAGCGAACCCCCGCCGCCGGCCTGAATACGTATGACCTTATATTTGGGGGCGAGAAAAAAAAGTATTAAAATTGCCCGAAAAACGTCGGCGGATTTATGTCTCCGGAATAATCAGTTACTAATCCTGTCGCTGGGAATGGATTGCACGAGGGCCGTTCGGTGAATTACAGTCGGTCGCATCGTCCGATAACGGAAGGAGATATTTTCCACATCGTTTAGGTAGTGTGCAATTATGTGTACATAAATTCCACGAAAGCCTTGAATTTTATCTACGTCGATGAAGGTCAACATACTATTACGATTAGTTAAACTTTTGAATTTAATTATCGTCCACTCCATTGGCTGATTCATGCTAAACTGTTGAAAATTCTTGGATACGTCGCATCGTCTCAAATCTATCGGTCGTTCCATTTAGAATTGAAAAGGGGCGGAGCAAAACCAAATTCATTCATACATCAAACGGAAGGTAAAATCGAAATCCTGTTCCAATCATCAGGAATAGACGAAACCAGGACTTTGAATATTGGTTTCCAAAATTGTTCTGGCTTCTTCTTACCTTCTTTTAGAGGACGGCTCCGTTTCGCATGTAAATCTTCTCCGATCATCACCATTTGTGGCCTGTCTTCACACTTCCCTCCAGCTCATACTTATATGAAACCTTTTTTCCTACCAATTTGGTCCAGAACCTCATACACTTGCTTAATTTGGAATCCTATTTCTGTTCCATTTATAAAACTCTCACGATCGTTCCATTGAAAATTGAAAAGAGACGGGGCAAAGCCAAAATCGTTCAAAGTGAAGGAAAGATCGAAATTCTGTTTCAACAGAGTGAACCATCAGCAATTGACGAAACCAGGACTTTGGATTTTGTTTGTTTCCAAAATTGTTTTCACTTCTTCTTATCTTTTTCTGGAGGATGGCTCCGTTTCGCTTGTGAATCTTCTCCGATCTTTACCATTTGAGGACTGCCCTCACGCTTCCCTCCAGTTCATATTTTTACGAAGCCTTTTTTTCCTGCTAATTTGGTCCAGAACCTTATACACTTGCTTAATTTGGAATTCTATTTCTGTTTCGTTTATAAAAATCTCACGATCGTTCCATTGAAGATTGAAAAGAGGTGGGGCAAAGCCAAAATCGTTCAAAGAGAAGGAAAGATCGAAATTCTGTTTCAACAGAGTGAACCATCAGCAATTGACGAAACCAGGACTTTGGATTTTGGTTGTTTCCAAAATTGTTTTCACTTCTTCTTATCTTTTTCTTGGAGGATGGCTCCGTTTCGCTTGTGAATCTTCTCCGATCTTTACCATTTGAGGACTGCCCTCACGCTTCCCTCCAGTTCATATTTTTACGAAGCCTTTTTTTCCTGCTAATTTGGTCCAGAACCTTATACACTTGCTTAATTTGGAATTCTATTTCTGTTTCGTTTATAAAAATCTCACGATCGTTCCATTGAAGATTGAAAAGAGGTGGGGCAAAGCCAAAATCGTTCAAAGAGAAGGAAAGATCGAAATTCTGTTTCAACAGAGTGAACCATCAGCAATTGACGAAACCAGGACTTTGGATTTTGGTTGTTTCCAAAATTGTTTTCACTTCTTCTTATCTTTTTTGTGAATCTTCTCCGATCTTTATCATTCGAGGACTGCCCTCATGCTTCCCTCCAGTTCATACTTTTATGAAGCCTTTTTTCCTGCCAATTTGGTCCAGAAGCTCATACACTTGCTTAATTTGGAATTCTATTTCTGTTTCGTTTATAAAAATCTCACGATCGTTCCACTGAAAATTGAAAAGAGGCGGGGCAAAGCCAAAATCGTTCAAAGTGAAGGAAAGATCGAAATTTTGTTTCAACAGAGTGAACCATCAACAATAGACGAAACCAGGACTTTGGTTTTTGGTTGTTTCCAAAATTGTTTTCACTTCTTCTTATCTTTTTCTAGAGGATGGCTCCGTTTCGCTTGTGAATCTTCTCCGATCTTTGCCATTCGAGGACTACCTTCACGCTTCCCTCAAGTTCATACATTTTTTCTTCTGCTAATTTGGTCCAGAAGCTCATATACTTGCTTAATTTGGAATTCTATTTCTGTTCCATTTCTAAAAACTCCCACTTAGGGTATATAGCAATAATCAGCATCGCGCCTGTTGAGGTCTTCCATTTCAGATATGAACCCCCTCCAATCACAATCATTTCCATTTGCAGTTTTTCCTCGTGGTTCCTTCTAGCAAAGTTTTTATTCAATTTTTTTTACTAATCTGCTCTGGAACTTTGCGCAAGTTGCTTGGGAATCCGATTTCTGTTTCGCTTCTTAAAAAAATTCCCCGCAGAGTGTGTTTTATAAATATATCATTCTGTTCGCAATTGCATTCGCAATATTATTTTTATCCAATAAGATGTTGTGTGTATAATACGATGGTGATTTAAAAAAAAAAGTGTCCACGTCTCAACGCTTAATAACGATTATCCATCTATCTCTGCAAAGTGCTAATCTAATGAAGCGACTGTGTTAGGGTTCAAATGCCAAGGATGTTTATGCAAAATGTTACAATTCATTAAACTCAGCTCTGACACATTTCAAATGAAATTACGTGCACGCGCTTCTAAATAAATTTATGCCGCGCAAGTGTACGCCAAATATTCATAATACGTATTAAGCACTAACGAGATATTCGGAGCCTTAAAATTACAGGAATGTTTCTCCGCCCCCCGCCGCGTCAAATTCAACAGAAACATGAGATGCACTTCGTTTGAAAAAAGAATTCAAGAAATTTGCCCGCTTGTATGATTTCAGGAAGGATTTCAGTCGCAGCTAATTTTAATGACACACGACACACACACCTGGATTTTTTTCTTTCGATTTACTTTAATGATGATGCGTTTGTTTCTAGCTGCGGATAGAAGCTTTTCCGCCTTCCCTTGACTTTCTGCGTAGGTACGTGTTCATTAACTTGAACGTTCTAAAATCACCGGACCGGAAATGACTGGAGTTAATAATAGAAAAAGTTTTTGGCAACGCGAAAATTTATATCACGGAATCAAATGGCTTCGCTCGCGCAGTAAACCAACTTAGTTTAGAATACAGGATTTTATTACCTAATAAAATTACTTTTTATATTATTATTTATATGTTGACGCCACGCCGATCGGTGGTTCCATGTATGTAAGTGTATACCTCGAAACTGCTTCGAGTTCTCAGTTTCCAAGAGTGAGTTATGCGTTTGTTTCTTGTTTCGGGGCGAAAACGCTAGAAAGAACTTCTCGTTTGATCAATCCTCGCCTTGACATTAAGAGGAAAAAAAGGATTTACTCAGAACTTGCAGTGATCGAATCGGAAAGAAATCGTACGTACGTTCACGTGTGTGTTTACACAAAAAAGTTCGTAATCATAATCGCTGAAAGGGGAATTGATTAGAAAATTACGTAGCACTTTTTTTAATAGTAGTGTCCGAGAGAGAGAGAGAGAGGCAGATAGAAAAAAAAAGGCGCAATCTTGCATTTACCTCGCACTTTAATACTGTTAGGCAACTAACGACGGCAAAAAGTTCAAGTTCGCATCGTAATTTATGCCGGAGTACACTACCAGGAATTATATCAATATCAGTGAATGTTATAATAGCTAGCAACGACGGAGTCAAAGATTTATTAAAGATCAAGGAATTAACAGGAGTATTTAATTTTTAACTGAACGTGACAGGTCCTGAACTCTCATGAGTGGAGGTCTAAGGCCCCCTGCTTTGATTCTGCGCTACGCCGAAGATCTCGGACTACCCTGTATATTACTGTTAGTATAAAATCTGGAAATATTTTTTTATTCGAGAGGAGCGTAATCTCGTTTCACATACGCGCGGGGCGCACTGCGTAATTTAGGGGTATTTAACATAAATGCTTCGCAAAAATTTACATCGGAGCACCCTAGTTTCATCCCGAATGTAGGCGATCCCTCGTGAAGGCAGGCAGGCAGGCAGGCAGACGTTATTTAACATTTTCAGGCTTACGCCTCCTTGGTATTCTGCGAAACTTTCCCTTTTATTGAACGCCTAATGCTTTGTGGAAGTTTCTTCGGCATTATGCAATTCTAATTTAATCTGTTTTAAACGGAACGGTCCATTCTCGCGCGCGTTTAGGGTAATTGCGATTACGGCGCGAGTTACATCGAGCGTGTTCATAAATTGGGGATTCCTTACTTTCCGACAGTTCAAGTTAATTGAGTATGACTTCGATCCTCTTTCAATTTCGTTTATACGTATGTGGTACAACAGCGTGCAGAGACTGTTTCTGCCAGATTCGGCTTTAGTTTTAAGTATACGTCACAGTGATCATCAAGTCATAATAGTAAACAACTTTGATACACTAAGTTCGTAACTTACATAAGCCTAAACTTATAACTTCGTGTTGAAAAGTTGGGGAGCATTTTAGCTTCAAGATATGGCAACAACTGTGATATACCTTTTTTTAAGTTCATAACATACATAAGCGTAAATTTTAATAGTTCTTGTAACTTCATGGTGAAAAGTTGGAGGGCATTTTAGCTAGCAAGATGTGGCCTGCTTTTTATACCCGTCGCTGTACTGTACGTACGGGGATATGAATGTTGAAGGCGAGTAAATAAATTCCGGTGTCCTTTGAAACTCGATTCATCATCTATTCACCACATTAAAGTCGATAGAGGCAAAGAGCAAAAAGAAAAAAAAAAAAAAAAAACGTTAAGTCTAATTAATATCCAGTAAAGTGTACAACGCAGTAGAATATGAATATGTGCATTAGTAATCTAAAAGTGGCGAGGTTAAGTTGTTCAAGGCTGGCAGAATAATATCAACTGTTTACTGTACGTATGTACAAATGTAGCCTATCCTTAATCTGAAAATAAATTATGTGCAACAGTACCTACGTTGCATATGTATATGATACGTAAATAGTTTGATAGCGCATCTCCGTTTCCGTAAAATTAACTGCGAGTTACGACCGCGCGTTAAGTAATGAATGCTCTCGCAATTAGGAGAGTTTATGAAAAAATAAAATGGGAATTTTTACGGCTTGTAAGGCGTCAGTTTTAATTAAGTTAAGTCTTCGAATTAATTGAAGTATTTTTATATTATTTTGCTGTTGCATTTAAATGTCATTTATAAAAGAAACGTGCTTGAAGCCAAGAAGATTAAGAATGAAGGGCACGCCTTTGATGATTTTATGATGACAACTACAATCAGCGCTAAGATTCAAGCAGAATCCAACATATTTAAACTTGAAATTACGTTTACTAAGATATACCACCTTATATTTAATCATGTCAATGTCCTAGCTGAGTTAAAAACCGTTAGAATAAGAATGTTGTCCTGAAGAATAAAATCGATATTTGCATTCAGTAAATCGTTTGGTAATTTTGATATTCGAATAGTTTCTTTTTTTTTTGTTTGTTTTCGAGCTCGGACATTCAATTTATGAATCAAATTTTGCATAACAATAAATAAGTAGTCCGGGCGACATTTCCGTCAATAAATCTCGGCGCGCAGCATTTTCCTACCCGAATTATCTTATTTTTTCTCTTATAGAAGGAAGGCATCGACACCCTTTCAGAAATGACTTTTTTATCTCCGCTTCCGCACGATATATGTGCAAAACTCGTCCTCTATCGCGTGGTCCTGGGAAAGTCACTTTTATCCGTTTCATATGTTTTCGCCAGTGTCACATCGCAAGAAAAAAAAAAAACAAGGGGAGGTTCGTGCGTTACTTTTTACGATGAGGTTATTTCACGCAGGAAATGTGCTCGAGTTCGGCGTTTTGTGAGGAGAAGCGGGCCCGAAATTATCATAAAAATTGTGCTAATAGTTGGTGATGTTGTGAACACGCGCGAGTAAAAATGACTCTTCAAGCGGAGGGACGTAAACTTGTCAGTGTTGGCAACTACCGGCTGACGGGTAAACGGCTCGGCAAAGGCAACTTTGCGAGAGTAGAGGAGGCGGTACATTCCGTTCTTAACACTAAGGTAAATGAATCATTTTATAATAATTTCATTTACATTTTCCTGACGTATCACTAAAGTATAATCACAAGCACGATCCATCTGAAAATTTAATTTAGTATCTACGACCTTAATTTTACATCTACATTCAAACACCAATTACAATATAACGCTAGTAAACAAAACGCAGTGTATTTAATTAATTTATGACTTAAGTGTCACAGGAACAAAAACTTAAACATAAATTTGCAGGGGCGCTTATTTAAGGTACAAATTCATGACAGACGTCAGTGTCAGATTTAGGCCAAGTTAACTGAACGGTCAAATTGCACAAAATCGTCAAGTCAACGCTCTGACTAAACCCTCCGGCCAATCACCAATTGAGAAAAGTGATCACGTGGTTTGGTTTGACCACTTCGACCGTTCACTTACCGCAGCCTACATTTTTTGCGAAGAACCATCAGATCTCTCACCGTTCTATAAAAGTAACTTGATTTTACAATCTTCAGGCTGGCACTACACAGGGTGTTGCCAAAAAAGCCGACGGTTAATAGTAGATGCAGCAGCGGACAATAAAATCCGGCCACGTCACTTCAACCCGATCTTCTTTCTGCCTCACTTCAACATGCCTCTTGAGACGTTCGGGACATACACCAAATGTCACTCAACGAATTATTAAAAAAAAAAAATTAATTAAATGAAATAATCCACCGCTTGTAATTCGATAAATAATCAATTTCATCTAGTTTTGAAGTATATAAAGGACTTAAGCAGTGTTGGTGGAATTGATATTGCATCCAGCAATCCCATTTAAATGTCTAGTTTGATCCTTAGCCCCCGCAAAAGTAAACTCGTGACGTCACATGAAATTTCTATTCGTCACAGCCCCGACTTCTTCACCTACGCATAAATTTATCTGCCAGGTGGTATCCTCGGAAACTATTATCGATACAATGGTTTCCAAGGATAATACGTGGCAGGCAGATAAGTTTATCAGGAGGTGAAGAAATCGGGCAACAGTGAAGTGAATAGAGTGAGTTTTAATCTGTCTTATAAAGCTCAATCTGATTCACTAAAAATGTAATCAATTCTGTGGCCCTATTGATCAAATAATGCAAAAACCTGATTAATAAGTCCAACGTAATTTATCACGTGACTTGACGTAATGAGTTACGTACCCAAACTCACCCCTCTGGATCAAGGCAACCTTCTAATACACACTCCAGCTCTACCAACCTTGGATTTAAGCTTAAACAGCGACATCCCGCGATCGTTTCTTGACTTTGCGTTGCAAGTCGAAGTTTGGTTTGCAGTGAAACTGCCGATGAAGCCCCAGACAGGGCTGAAAGAGCTGCGCAGAGGGTGCTCGAGGCAAACAAAAACAATTTGCAACAGTGGAATCAATCCTGTCATCAAATAATGCAAGAATCTGATTAATATGCCCAATGTAGTTTATCACGTGACTTGACGTAATGAGTTTCGTACCCAAACCTTCCCCTCTGGATCAAGGCAACCTTCTAATACACACTCCAGCTCTACCAACCTTGGATTTAAGTTTAAACGCGACATCCTGCGATCGTTTCTTGACTTTACGTTGCACGTCGAAGTTTGGTTTGCAGTGAAACTGCCGATGAAGCCCCAAACAGGGCTGAAACAGCTGGAACAGAGGATGCTCGAGGCAAACAAAAACAATTTGCAACAGTGGAATCAATCCTGTGATCAAATAATGCAAGAATCTGATTAATATGCCAATGTAGTTTATCACGTGACTTGACGTAATGAGTTACGTACGCAAACCCTCCCGTCCGGATCGAGGCAAGCTTCTAATACACACTCCTGCTCTACCAACCTTGGATTTAAGCTTAAACGCGACATCTTGCGCTCGTTTCTTGACTTTACGTTGCAAGTCGAAGTTTGGTTTGCAGTGAAACTACCGATGAAGCCCCAAACAGGGCTGAAACAGCTGAAACAGATGTTGCTCGAGGCAATCAAAAACGATGTGCAACAAAATCTTTATACAAAGGACGTCTTGGTTATTCTAAGAAAGAAAATCACTTCCGATCATTTCATGATGTATAGCATCTCGTATGATTTAATGGCGTTCATTTCCCGAGCATTAGAACCGAACAAACAGTAAGCGAATATCCCTGTTCGTTGTTTTCTTTTTTTGCTCGAAGCTCGAAGCACCCACCCCCGGTCACAGATTTTATTTGTTTGCCTCGTACAGGAAATAAACAAAACAATGATCGACACAGAGCCACAGAACAGTTTCCAATGCGCTTCGCAAGATATTGGTTGGGGTTGGGGGTAGTTGGACAAGTCTAAGTGTATCATCTCAGAAGATGAGCTCGTCAGTGAACGAGTCGTCGCAGACAACTCACCACACTCCCCCATAAGTAAGAACGATTTTTTTTTCTTGGTACTTTCTGATCAGTTTCACTTTTTTGTTGATGATAACTTGAATTTATTATCATCAACAAAATGAGTTAGTGAATGAAGTCCTCGGTTTCATCTCGAAATAAATTAATTCATCGACGTTGAGGGGGCGAACGGAAACGTATTTGTTTTTTTTTTTCTGTGGTAAACTGCGATATTTTGCGAATGGAAGATTTATGGCGGGTAAACAGAACAATGTGGGGTATTGATAACGCTCGTTCATCCCCATGCGCCCTGTGTTTATTATGACACTCCAGCTCCAGTATAATCACAGATAAGCAGTCTCCCGGCCACACATTTAAAGCGATACTTTCGTCCCAATAATAAATATTAGATGACCGATAAAGCACTGATATACACACGCCGGGGCATCGTCGAAACTTCGTATCAGGGGACGTTTCAAGTTAACGATCACTCACTTTACCACACTCGCACACAAACACGCACACATATACAAAGTCGAAGTTTGTTATTGACTGACTATACAATGTATTAAATACCTGAGATGTCTCGTTTCAAAACAGTGCCAACGATTTTTTAATTTGCACTATTTTAGGGTTAAGGAACAGAAAGGGGGAAAGAACACTGTAACATTGCAATAGTTTATTTTATTATTTCATTTTAAATCGTCACCCCTGTAGATTTTTGGAGCAGTCAACTCATTAATCATGAAACAGAAAGGGCTTCGTGTTACTGTTTCTTCGGAGTAAGTTGGGTTGCCTATTTTTAATTTTAAGGCGTCACCGTTTAACATGGACACTATGGAGGCCTTGTTTGGGAGTAGAAACCAAGACATTTTGGAAATAGTACTCTGTCAACACCACAGAATGATCATGAATTTTATCGTTATTGTCACAAAAGGCCGGCGTTTATTGTATCTCAAACAAGTATTTATTTAATTGACAAGTTTTTTTTTTCAAAATGTTTATTAGAGATTCATCAGAAGCAAATTTATTACTTCGTTACACTTAAGCGACTTTTTGTCCGAGCAGTGTTTAAGGTTAAGTCGCCAAGGATGCAGTAAATCACCGCCTTCGGGTTGACAACGCGGTGCTCGATGACCGACATAAACTACGAAAGAGTAATTGCGGTTGCCGACTGTTTTACAGAGAAATTTACCGCTAATTTTCTCTCCGAGCGGCGTTAACCATGCTCTCGCCGGTCACCTATATAAAAACGAAGAAATAAAATGTATCACAATACATCGTCTCAGGTCGGCCGAGGTTTTATCGCTTCAGCTTCGCAACTGCTTTTATTTAATTGAGTGGGACCGGAGTTCTTGGCGACCTTTAAAGTGCTCGTTTCATTCTATAATCGATTTATTTTTTTTGTATTTCAAGTTTTCTTCCCGAATCAAAATGACTGAAAGATTGCTCGGGGGGTGGTGGTTCTCTTAAAAAACCATTGCAACTATGGGAGGCGGTTACATTGTGCGTATACCAGCTGGGGTTGCTCCCTGGAGCCCTTATTGTATTATTTAGACCAACCAAATCGTTTGATCACCACGCGAACCGAGTTCTAATAAGATTACGCGATTTTAAAAGCCAATTAATGAGTTTGGCTCAAAGCACGGACCGGAATCGAAAAGGAATCAATCCATAACTGAGCCAATAGTTGTGTGAGAGTGAAATTCGTGAAATGGCGACTCTAAAGTGCTCGTTTTATTTTACAATTTAATCATTTTTGTAAATATTTCAGTTTTCTTCCTTAATCAAGACGATTCTGAAGCTGTAAGAGCGCTCTGGGGTGATGGTCCTTTTAAAAATCCGTTGCGATTGCAATCGTAAACCAATCAAATCGTTTGATCACTACGCGAACCGAGGTCTAATGAGACCGTTTGACGCTACGCGCTTTTAAAAGCCAATTAACGAGTTTGGCTCAAAGCACGGACCGGAATCGAAAAGAAATCAATCCATAACCGAGCCAATTGTTGTGTGAGAGTGAAATTCGTGAAATGGCGACTCTAAAGTGCTCGTTTCATTTTACAGTTTATTCATTTTTTTATATTTCAGTCTTTTCCTGAATCAAGGCGACTCTGAAATTGTAAAAATGCTCCGGGGTGATGGTTCTTCTAAAAATCCGTTGCGATTGCAATTGTAAACCAATCAAATCGTTTTATCACTACGCGAACCGAGGTCTAATGAGATCATTTGACGCTGCGCGTTTTTAAAAGCCAGCTAACGAGTTTTGCTGAAAGCACGAACCGGAATCGAAAAGAAATCAACCCATAACTGAGCCAATAGTTGTGTGAGAGTGAAATTCGTGAAATGGCGACTCTAAAGTGCTCGCTTCATTTTACAATTTAATCATTTTTGTAAATATTTCAGTTTTCTTCCTGAATCAAGACGTTTCTGAAGCTGTAAGAGCGCTCTGGGGTGATGGTCCTTTTAAAAATCCGTTGCGATTACAATCGTAAACCAATCAAATCGTTTCATCACTACGCGAACCGAGGTCTAATGAGATCATTTGACGCTGCGCGATTTTAAAAGCCAGTTGACGAGTTTTGCTTAAAGCACGAACCGGAATCGAAAAGAAATCAACCCATAACTGAGCCAATAGTTGTGTGAGAGTGAAATTCGTGAAATGGCGACTCTAAAGTGCTCGTTTTATTTTACAATTTAATCATTTTTGTAAATATTTCAGTTTTCTTCCTGAATCAAGACGATTCTGAAGTTGTAAAAGCACTCTGGCGTGATGGTCGTTTTAAAAATCCGTTGTGATTGCAATCTTAAGCCAATCAAATCGTTTCATCACTACGCGAACCGAGGTCTAATGAGATCATTTGACGCTGCGCGATTTTAAAAGCCAGCTAACGAGTTTTGCTCAAAGCACGAACCGGAATCGAAAAGAAATCAATCCATAACCGAGCCAATTGTTGTGTGAGAGTGAAATTCGTGAAACGGCGACTCTAAAGTGCTCGTTTCATTTTACAATTTATTAATTTTTTTTATATTTCAGTCTTTTCCTGAATCAAGGCAACTCCGAAGTTGTAAAAATGCTATGGGGTGATGGTCCTTTTAAAAATCCGTTGCGATTGCAAAGGTAAACCAATCAAATCGTTTGATCACTACGCGAACCGAGGTCTAATGAGATCGTTTGACGCTACGCGCTTTTAAAAGCCAATTAACGAGTTTGGCTCAAAGCACGGACCGGAATCGAAAAGAAATCAAACCATAACCGAGCCAATAGTTGTGTGAGAGTGAAATTCGTGAAATGGCGACTCTAAAGTGCTCGTTTCATTTTACAGTTTATTCATTTTTTTATATTTCAGTCTTTTCCTGAATCAAGGCGACTCTGAAATTGTAAAAATGCTCCGGGGTGATGGTTCTTTTAAAAATCCGTTGCGATTGCAATTGTAAACCAATCAAATCGTTTTATCACTACGCGAACCGAGGTCTAATGAGATCATTTGACGCTGCGCGTTTTTAAAAGCCAGCTAACGAGTTTTGCTCAAAGCACGAACCGGAATCGAAAAGAAATCAATCCATAACTGAGCCAATAGTTGTGTGAGAGTGAAATTCGTGAGACGGCGACTCTAAAGTGCTCGTTTTATTTTACAATTTAATCATTTTTGTAACTATTTCAGTTTTCTTCCTGAATCAAGACGATTCTGAAGCTGTAAGAGCAATCTGGGGTGATGGTCCTTTTAAAAATCCGTTGCGATTGCAATCGTAAACCAATCAAATCGTTTCATCACTACGCGAACCGAGGTCTAATGAGATCGTTTGACGCTACGCGCTTTTAAAAGCCAATTAACGAATTTGGCTCAAAGCATGGACCGGAATCGAAAAGAAATCAATCCATAACCGAGCCAATTGTTGTGTGAGAGTGAAATTCGTGAAATTGCGACTCTAAAGTGCTCGCTTCATTTTACAATTTAATCATTTTTGTAAATATTTCAGTTTTCTTCCTGAATCAAGAGACTCTGATGTTGTAAAAATGCTCCGGGGTGATGGTCCTTTTAAAAATCCGTTGCGATTAGAATCGTAAACCAATCAAATCGTTTTATCACTACGCGAACCGAGGTCTAATGACATCATTTGACGCTACGCGATTTTAAAAGCCACTTAACGAGTTTGGCTCAAAGCACGGACCGCAATCGAAAAGAAATCAATCCATAACTGAGCCAATGAGAGTCCAGTTTTGACATCTAGTCGGACCGTAGCCAAAATAGCCGTTTAATTTCAGAGGGCGATGTTACAGCTATTACTTCACTGAAGCTTTTCCACTTATTTTAAATTAATGATTCTCTTTAACTAAAGCAAACGGAAATGATATTAAATTAACGTGTCCACTTCTGTTTTTATTATTATTAGCTTAGCACCGAGCTTATAACGGAACATAATAATTAAAAGAAAGCAATCAGCCTGTGACAAATAGAACTGAAATCGACGCACAGCAACTGTCGCTCGCTCGGTCGGTCGATTTCACAGATTCACTCGCAATAATTAGAATCGAAGCTGAAGCTAAAATAATCATCATTACAAGAATGAAATCTATGTAACTGGAATAAAACTACTTGTGACTGTGAGAAACGTTTTCTACTTTAATGACGCTCACGCGGCTTTGTTTCAGGAAGCAAGCGAATTGCGCTTGAATAAATTGGAATTACTAATTAATTTGCTGGGTATGGAACGAGTTTTTTTTTTTTTTTTGGTAGAAGTAAGTAAGTGCAACACCACTCATGCCAATCAATAAATGCTTACTTACGTACTTCCTTCCTTCCTACCTACCTACCTACCTTCATTCATTCCCCTGGGACCACTGTTATAAAAGAGCATTGCCTACGCAAGTAATTGGCTTTGTCGGGGCCGAAATACACGGGAAAAACACCGTAAGCTGCACGGACTCCTTTGTATACCGAATTATATTTTGTTATAGAAATAAAGAAACGAACGCCGCCGCCACCGCCGCGGTCGGGTATTATAAAAACGCTGAAGGACTTAGCAACGAATGCATCATTCATGAGGAAGTGTATTAACAGGACCCTTTTATGTTAAAATCGGAGACTATGTAAATTCAACGGTGTGATCAAGTATTGTAAATAGCGACGGACCGTTCGAACCAAACGATTTGCATTTAAATTTTTCGATGACGTAATAATATGTGGTTGAAATCTGCTTATCGATATTTATTTGATGCCAGAATATATAAACTTGATTATATTTCACCTTGGTCGCTTTCGTACGTATCGCTTGTTCAAATAAAAAGTGTCCGAAGCGCGCGCCTGATCCCGTTTGTATAGGTACTTCGTACGCCCTAGAAATGTACCGAAGCGGCGAGGGTTTTGGCGTCCATACGAGTGGTGGCGTGCCTTCCACAAGACATTGCATCCCTTAATAATGTCTGTCTAAACTGCGACACATCGGCACTCGGCTTGTAACAATATATTTTCAAGTACTTACTTGCGCAGGTTTAGTAACTTCGTCCCATTAAATTCTATTTCTGCAATAGATTCAAAAAACAAGTTAAAAAAATAATAGCTCAATAAATAAGCAACGCAATCAGCAGTTTGATTCCGTGAGAATATTAAAAGTTGGTTTGTAAAAGATAAATAAATAAATTGTAAACTTGCATCTTAACGCGATGATATTATTTAAAAGGAGCAGTAAAGCGGGCATAATTTACGCAAAATAATTGCCATCGTTATTTAAAATGGGAACGCTCTTTTTTTGAGTCGGATTGGCACAGTCGGTGGTCAACGGCTGCAGGACTGTGTAAATTGTGTCCTGAAACACAAGACCTAGCAGGAAAGATCTTAACCGCGCGCATATAATTCCTTTACGTCCTGACAAACACGCCGTAAAGAACTGCCTTAATTGTATAACGAGAATGAAATATATTCGTATTTATTTTCAAGTTTACTCACAAGTATTTTCCAAGTTCTTTTTTTTTTAATTTTAATATTCCAGGTCTCCCCACAACATCAATTAACTACGAGGAAACTTTTGGAACGCATATAAAAATTATTTCCGTTTACGGCCGACATATTTTATTGGTTCCAAATGGTTTGAAACGTTTCAATTTGCATTCGATTGTTTAAAACGAAGTTTAAATAAAGAAGAAGGAGAAAGAAATGCTTAGTATTATATTTTGGATCGTAGGTGGCATAGAGGCCCACTCACAGAAGAGAGACCAAATTTCCACGAAGAAGAAAATAATAAATGAAGAAAAGAATGGAAAAAGAAGGACTTCCAAGAAGGGCAAGGCCAGGAAGAAACGAAAACAAAGTTATGAGCAAGAAATGGCACGAGAGGCGGCGGAAAGACGTGCGGAGACCTTGAAGGAAGTGGCATAGCTTATCACCAGATGGGCAAAGAAAAGGTGAGGCGATGCGGAAATATCAGAAAGAGTTTGGGAGCTAAGTCTCTTGCTGGATCAAGGTCAACTGAGATGGTATGGCCATGTGGAAGAAAGAATTCCAAGAAGACCTATTCAAGAGAAAAGAAAAATGGAGATATGGGATGTAAGGAGAGGTACAAGAGGTGGCGAAGAAAGTGATGTGGAAGAAAGAATGAAAGAAGGAAGAATTCCAGCAAGAAGAGCTAGGCCAGGTAGAAAGAAAAACAAAGCTCTGGGCAAGCAGAGGTACGAGAGGCGGTGGAAAAACGTGCGGAGATCTTGGAAGAACTTATCACCAGATGGAAAACGAAAAGGAGGAGAATTTGAGAGGTACGTCTCTTGTTGGAGAAGCAATAGAGCAAGGTATGGTTATGTGAGGAGGATGGAAGAAGGAAGAATTCCAAGAAGACCTATTCAAGAGAAAAGAAAAATGGAGCTAGGGGATGTAAGGAGAGGTACAAGAGGTAGCGAAGAAAGTGATGTGGAAGAAAGAATGAAAGAAGGAAGAATTCCAGCAAGAAGAGCTAGGCCAGGAAGAAAGAAAAACAAAGCTCTGGGCAAGCAGAGGTACGAGAGGCGGTGGAAAAACGTGCGGAGATCTTGGAAGAACTTATCACCAGATGGAAAACGAAAAGGAGGAGAATTTGGGAGGTAAGACTCTTGTTGGAGCAGCAATAGAGCAAGGTATGGTTATGTGAGGAGGATGGAGGAAGGAAGAATTCCAAGAAGACCTATTCAAGAGAAAAGAAAAGTGGAAATACGGGGTGTAAGGAAAGGTACAAGAGGTGACGAAGAAAGTGATGTGGAGGAAAGAATGAAAGAAGGAAGAATTCCAGCAAGAAGAGCTAGGCCGGGAAGAAAGAAAAACAAAGCTTTGCGCAAGCAGAGGTACGAGAGGCGGTGGAAGAACGTGCGGAGATCTTGGAAGAACTTATCACCAGATGGAAAACGAAAAGGAGGAGAATTTGGGAGGTAAGTCTCTTGTTGGAGAAGTAATAGAGCAAGGTATGGTTATGTGAGGAGGATGGAGGAAGGAAGAATTCCAAGAAGACCTATTCAAGAGAAAAGAAAAATGGACATATGGGATGTAAGGAGAGGTACAAGAGGTGGCGAAGAAAGTGATGTGGAGGAAAGAATGAAATAAGGAAGAATTCCAGCAAGAAGAGCTAGGCCGGGAAGAAAGAAGAACAAAGCTTTGCGCAAGCAGAGGTACGAGAGGCGGTGGAAGAACGTGCGGAGATCTTGGAAGAACTTATCACCAGATGGAAAACGAAAAGGAGGAGAATTTGGGAGGTAAGACTCTTGTTGGAGAAGCAATAGAGCAAGGTATGGTTATGTGAGGAGGATGGAAGAAGGAAGAATTCCAAGAAGACCTATTCAAGAGAAAAGAAAAATGGAGATATGGGATGTAAGGAGAGGTACAAGAGGTGGCGAAGAAAGTGATGTGGAGGAAAGAATGAAAGAAGGAAGAATTCCAGCGAGAAGAGCTAGGCCGGGAAGAAAGAAAAACAAAGCTTTGCGCAAGCAGAGGTACGAGAGGCGGCGGAAAAACGTGCTGCGATCTTGGAAGAACTTATCACCAGATGGAAAACGAAAAGGAGGAGAATTTGGGAGGTAAGTCTCTTGTTGGAGAAGCAATAGAGCAAGGTATGGTTATGTGAGGAGGATGGAGGAAGGAAGAATTCCAAGAAGACCTATTCAAGAGAAAAGAAAAATGGAGATATGGGATGTAAGGAGAGGTACAAGAGGTGGCGAAGAAAGTGATGTGGAGGAAAGAATGAAATAAGGAAGAATTCCAGCAAGAAGAGCTAGGCCGGGAAGAAAGAAAAACAAAGCTTTGCGCAAGCAGAGGTACGAGAGGCGGTGGAAGAACGTGCGGAGATCTTGGAAGAACTTATCACCAGATGGAAAACGAAAAGGAGGAGAATTTGGGAGGTAAGTCTCTTGTTGGAGAAGCAATAGAGCAAGGTATGGTTATGTGAGGAGGATGGAGGAAGGAAGAATTCCAAGAAGACCTATTCAAGAGAAAAGAAAAATGGACATATGGGATGTAAGGAGAGGTACAAGAGGTGGCGAAGAAAATGATGTGGAGGAAAGAATGAAATAAGGAAGAATTCCAGCAAGAAGAGCTAGGCCGGGAAGAAAGAAAAACAAAGCTTTGCGCAAGCAGAGGTACGAGAGGCGGCGGAAAAACGTGCGGAGATCTTGGAAGAACTTATCACCAGATGGAAAACGAAAAGGAGGAGAATTTGAGAGGTAAGTCTCTTGTTGGAGAAGCAATAGAGCAAGGTATGGTTATGTGAGGAGGATGGAAGAAGGAAGAATTCCAAGAAGACCTATTCAAGAGAAAAGAAAAATGGAGCTAGGGGATGTAAGGAGAGGTACAAGAGGTAGCGAAGAAAGTGATGTGGAAGAAAGAATGAAGGAAGGAAGAATTCCAGCAAGAAGAGCTAGGCCAGGAAGAAAGAAAAACAAAGCTCTGGGCAAGCAGAGGTACGAGAGGCGGTGGAGAAACGTGCTGCGATCTTGGAAGAACTTGCCACCAGATGGAAAACGAAAAGGAGGAGAATTTGGGAGGTAAGTCTCTTCTTGGAGAAGCAATAGAGCAAGGTATGGTTATGCGAGGAGGAGGGAAGAAGGAAGAATTCCAAGAAGACCTATTCAAGAGAAAAGAAAAATGGAAATGTGGGATGTAAGGAGAGGTACAAGAGGCGGCGAAGAAAGTGAAGAGATTTTTGAGGAAGTGGCTGGACCAACTTGTTATTACCAGATAGAAAGAAAAGGAGAGGTAACAAATAAAATAAACCAACTCCATCCGCCTGAATTCCGCCATCTTCACCACACCATCAGTAATGGTAAGCCCTACAACTCGTAAGATCGAAAAGGCCTTTGTTGCAAAACAAGTTTGAAAACATGTTTGCTGCTTGGCCTCCTCCAGAACAGAAGGACTGGAAAGGGGACTTTCTTATACTTTCTTCTCCTGAACCACTTCATCAATGAATGAATAAATTTGCTTCTAAATATTAAAAAGCATGTTTAGGGATGGTTGAAATGCGTGTTGATGGAATTGTCGACAGTGAACCAATTAAGCAGTCATATGAAGAGAGCATCCGTCTCGTCGGCCGTACAGAGGCGGCAGCAGCAAGCAATAACATAAATTCGCTCTTTGATTTCACGATCTGCTGAGGGTTGGTATGCATTTATTAGGACGGCCTACGGCGGCGGAGCAACCCCGAGAATCGGAGATAACACCGTATAAATAATTGAATGGGATGCAAATGCTACGTCCCTTGGCAAATATACTGTGGAGAAAATGCCCTGTGCGCTTAAAGTTTGAAACGTAGTTATTGGCTGATGGTACGCAGATACTACCACCGTTATATGTATGTTGGGCCCGCCGCCCGCTGATAACGCTTCCACTTCGGTAATTTATACCCACCCAGCCAGCCAACCAGACAGCCCAGCCATCCGCAAAATAAAAATTTCGTATGTCACAGGAACTTATTTTTCTTTTAATATTCACTCGGCTATTTCAAAATTACTCGTGCAAACTAAATACCTCGAGTACGATATAATTATAGCTTTATTGTTATATGAGAATGCATACTAGCCGCTGTAATCTGTAATAAAAGAGCTTTCGGCTTATATGGCAGGGCAGGTAGTTAAAGCTCTACTTTGAAGGAGACTTGAGCGTAATTTCAAAACTCCAAATTGCATTATATAAAATAGTCGACACAGTTTTGAGTATTTGCGTTTTGAACTTTAAATTAGTTTCGAGGATGGGAGTAATTAATTACATGAAAAACGGGGGTGGGAAGAATGTTGCAACAACGTTCATGGGAAACCGAATTAACCTGCATCGCATCGCATCCGAACCGCTTGTATTTCTACTTATATCTCTCTTTCCATCAGGGTCACGCCTGCTCCAAGGCATCAGTAAATGTTTCCAAATATCTAACGGGCAAAAAGTAATAAGTTCTATCATTAGCAGATTGCGCACGATATCAAGCCGTCGTAAACAATACTTCGAATCAACATAATTGATGACTGTAATTTCAAGAAAACAGATTCGTATTGTTTTTTTTTTCTTCTTTCTTTCGTTCTGTTTTCTTTTTCTTTTTGTACCTATTATTTATAGTATGTATTTGCTGCGCTTAATGATTACCTTGCATTATGGTTCTACTATATTACAAGCCAAACATAAAACCCCTTCTAATAGGAGGCTATTTAACGGTGAAAAATACCTTTCATGTTTCATCGCGATTTACTCTATTGTTATTAGAGTAATGATGATGATTATTATGTATACCTACTCAATGTACCGTGTAAATTAAGTTGGTCTCCGAAGAATTATTACGTACACAATATTATGTAATACAGAAAAAGAAAAAAATTATACATTTCACTCATATGGGTTGTTCATTATGCGTTCCCTCCCTCCTGAAATACATCTGAAACAAAACGTGCTTCTGTTCTGTTCAGTACCTAATTTACATTAGGTACTAAAGTATCGTCGTGTTTTTTTTTTTTTTTATTTTTAGTACAACACAATATTTACCGCGATTGCTTTTAGATTTAATTCGCAAGTCCTCGACTTAATCGCTGGGGAAATTCTCAGAGCATGATTTCCGATTTCTGCTTAGCTCGCAGCGTACGCAAAAATTAACGTTTTAATAGAGGGAATTCCATGCTGACAAGTCGTTCGAACTTACTCGAGGAATGCTGCTTACCACCTAAGCGGATCACGTTGCGCAAAGCTCGCAGATGTTATCTTTGTTATCTCGTCGCTGCTTTTCAAATCGAACGGTTGAACGCTTATCCAGATCGTAATCGATGCGAAAAATTGTTTCAGTTTCCCGCCGAGCCGAACAAGTTAACTCTACGATCCCGTCGCCTAATTAATCGTCCCCTGCTCGAGATATAATCGAAATAATTAAATAATTTACCCCGTCGTTTTTTTTTTCTTTTTGGGTCGCGTAGCATTTCGCTAATTAAAATCGATTTCCGGCGATTAAGCGCCAATTATTCCGCCAATGTAATTAAACGGCAACGAAATCGAGTTCAGTTTGCCGAACGGCTTTTTATGAAATCCGATTTTCCACCGCAATTAATTCCCGAACGTGTTGTTTAAATATCAAAAGAGCAGCACATAAATTCATATATTCTAATGATGATCAAATGCTACAAAGAAGAAGAATCCAGAGGACTTTCCCGCGCATGAGATAAGATTGTTGAATTGCGGATTCCTTTTAACGAGCTGCTTTTGTTTGGTATAAACCATTTAGTCGTTACCGTTTTGTTTTATTTATGGCCGAGTACATCAGCTGAAAGCATCCATTACACGAAGAACAAGTTAAGAAGGAACGCTGCTCAAGGACGCGAACGCCACAGAACGATTATGATTACGACCGGTGATTCAGACCACTTTGCTAAAGACGGTCTTTCTGAAAGAAACTCCTCGCGGAGCAGGCAGGAATGCGCGATGCCCGGCCTGCCGTAAGCGGGAAAGAGAGAAACTACATTGACAAGTGGCGGTAAACGATTTCCGGCGGGGTGCCCGCCTGCAAACATCGCGACAGTAGTAACCGAACTCATTTCTTCAGACGTCTTTCTCGTCCTCGATGATGACTACTCCGTCCTGAACTGCTTTCCACTCCCAAAGGGAATTCATTCCAGGCAGCAATATAAGCACCCTCTGTATTACAGACATGGAAATGCCAGGATTGCGTGTTTTGTAAGGCCGTATAAATCCGGGGCTGAATATCTAACACAGCGACAACTTAATATTAAATGAAATCTGAACACACAATACTGTTGTTTTTTATTATTATTTATATTGTACCTTGGATCGTTTTTATTATATCAGCTCCGTCACGAAAACAGTTCCGTCTGTTGTGTTTACCAAATTAGATTGCGTTTTTTTTTTTTTTTTCATTTTCATTTTCATCCCTTTCTATTCCGCCGGAGAAAATTACGCGCCGCCAGTTTACGAATAGGCACAATCATTTGACGATTTAAAAGAATCACTCTTATAACATCTCGTATTTAAGATGAAACATTTTCCCTACTATACTACAGTTCAAGAACCCTGTTGAAATCCACATGGAGAGTTTCTGAATCCGTTCTCTGTGATACGGGCGTCTTTAAGAAAACACTTAAATTCCGGTTTGTTTCCGGGTGAGCGTGCAAAGCTAACTTTGTATAAGTCGAAATCACGGATGAGCGTGTACTGTATTTCATTTCATAAAAAGAGTGCCTCTATTCGAGCAATAAAACGGGGAATAAGGAAAAGAATCGCATTTATTCCGGTCGCGGAAAAATATCAGCGCCGTATAGTAAAACGTTTATTTATTTTTAAACTCGAAAATAATAAATACAGTTTTCATGCGGTTCATAATAGTATTTCAGTTGCAGTTGAAAGACCTTCTGGTTTGGTTCTTCGATGTAGCAATCAAACAAGAAACTTGGAATCAATAAATGGGACGATTTCTAATTATCCCAACGGCTGGATTATTTTTTTTTTGTTTGTTTAAATATTATTGACAAGCAGTACTATTAGAGGACCGATCCCCGATGCTGCTCTCCCTCGAGAGCCCGGGTCATCATCACCCCCAAATGAACCCACGAAATACTTTACCAAATATCGCCGTTTCAAGGTCGATTTTATCTCGTAATAAAACATCGCCTCCTCCAGGCTGATATTTCGTCACCACAATTTTAATCACCATCGCGAGCCCGACTTACTTTACGTTTATCCTTCGCGTTAATCCTCGGGAGACCTTGCCTTTCTTAAATTCTAAACTTCTAAAATATACAACTGCAATATTTTAATACTTTCTTTCATGATTTTAGAAAGCCATGTTTTTCAAAACGTTCTGTAAATAGATGTTGTTTTCAAATAGTCTGTAATTGTATGAGTAATATTATTGTAAATAGAACAGACATCGAAGCTTCCAGTTACATGCTGCTGGTAACTGGTTTTTTTTTTTTAAAAAAAAAGAAGAGAAGGAAAAGAGTATAAAACTAAAATGATCGTCAAATATCAAAATACTTTTATGAAGTTCATATAAGAGTGTGTATGTACAATGCAGTAGAATACGTTAACCCAGAAACTGTAGGAGAAATGGCAAATTTAATCAAATATACCGCATTTCATTCGGTTGCGCAAATATAGACCTGTTTATTATTTTACTCGTGCGGTCAGCAGTAATAAAGCGAGAGCACAGAACCCTGCTTACATACACAAGGATGTTTCTACCCTACTCGAATGCACGGAATACCAGAGTTTGCAAACATTCCACAAACTTCCAAACTGTTATGTGTATCTGCAGAGTAAAAGACCGACGATCAAATTACCTATACTATATGTATTTAATGTAGAACGGGAGGGGGAATGACACGCCCGATAAAAAATTACAGATTTCTTTCTTTTGTGAATTATTTAAATAGGGTATAGGTACAAACAATCTCGTTCATTGCTGTTTGCCGAAGAAATTACAGCGTTCCCATTAAATAAATAAATTGTTAGCGTAGCGGCCCCAAACAAAAATACACTCACGGCAAGTGGCCGCCGTAATAACTATAATCAATAAATCAAATTATTAATAATGAAAGCCGGTGCCCAGGCGCCTCGGAGGATTTACGAGTTCGGTGTCTTGTAGCCCAGGCTGTTATTTAGGATCGCCGAGGAGGACGATTTTTCCGTCACCGTCGGGTCACGATGTAATTAGTCTTGTAACAGAGATCGGCGGGTTACATTTCGAGTGAAGTCACGTAATAAATTTAATTCAGTGCGCGCGCCCCCTCCCGTCCGTCCGTGTAGGCTGCGTGTGCACACAACGGTAATAATTAAACGCTACCCAAATTACTCTGCAGCTAGTCTGCTGCCTAATCTAGAGTGAAATTAAAAGTCCGCGTTCGCTGCGCAAGAAACTTGCGGATACCGCCGCGCGCCGCGCCGAACACATTCTGAATGCTCTCAGCGAACGAGGAGTTTTTTTTTTATTGCCACTTTTATTTACTAGGAGCATAAATATAAGAAAATGATGCTGGGAAGCACAGAATTCATTTACATCCTTACGTTTAGGGGGCGGTGAAACGAAACAAATATAAACAACCCTATGTACTTCAATACAGTGGGAGCTTCTCGTCATAAATTTCACATTTTCAAACCATGCGAAACGTAATTAACAAGGATATTAAACTCTAGAGTGAATTTAAAGATAGGAAATTAAAAGGAACGAGTACTTCTTCTTCTTCTAACACATCATTATCAATTCTCTTCTGACATAACAATATCAATATTGAAATCACTTCAGGATGGGTCAAAAGATACAGGCCGAAAATAAAATGGAAAGGCCAAGCTAACAACGGCAGAATCGCGGCAACTGGGGCAAGCGATTACATCAAGTGATACAAGGAACGCAGGGCATATTACGAATAACGCAATGCGCGAATAAACCAAAAAAGTGCGGGTTAAAATTTGAAGAGTATCCGAGCCAGGGCATTAGTGCCAACTCGTAAGAAGGGGAGCCGCCCGGAACCATCCCAGCCACCAAGGACGCTGTTCCCGCGATCACTATCACCATCATCCTGAGGCCGATTGTACGACGCCTCTCTGTCACCCTCCGTCGACCCCCAGGTAGGAACTGCCAATTTCAACCCCGGTCAACCATAGTCGCGGTGATCCGAACCAGCTTGTCCAACTCAAGCCACTACCGCACCCTTGCTTGCCGCGCCACTTCATCCAGGACCGTAGTCATCCCCCACTGATCACCGATAGCGCCGTAGTCGACGCAACGAGGCCTACGGCCAGCTCGGACGCAAAGTACGACGCCACCCGGCCAGGCTAGCACTAATCACAGCCGCCCGCGCGGACGACTAGGACCGCAACCACCCATCGTGAACCACGAGAAACCCCCAACAATTTAAACTTAATATTAATAAAAAGCATGAACTTTTGTAAAACATTTCACGTTGTAAGCGTGACATGTTAGAGGCGCTACCCTGTTAGCGATTAGCGAATTTACCCCGGTAAGCGTGACATGGTCGAGACAACACCCTAAGCGTGATCCTAGGATCCTGTTACGTTACGTCGAAACAAATAGAACCATCTCCAAGCAAAATCTAAAATTTCTGTTAAAAATATTTTCGTAAAAATTGCAAACGATAATGTAGGTTATATACGATCTGCGTTCGTTCGTCTTGATTTCGATAATTTTAAGCGATTTGTTCGGAATCCGGCGTGGAATTGCTTCGGCGTTTCCTTCGTATACTATCGTCTACTCCTTTCGGAAGTAGTAAACACTGTTGCCGGGTAATATACGATTACAGCTTGAATGGTGGACTTGAAGCTTCCAAAAAATCGTTTCCCTGTTTGCAACTAAAATTTTTAGCGAAATTTCGACGAGCAGTTTGCCGCGAGTGTAATTCGTACGTCCGTCCGTCCGTCGCGTCGTCGCGCGATATTTATTTTCGCTTCCGTTTGTGTTTTATTATTTTTTTTTTTTTTGCTTGTGAAAATCGATGGGGTAGAGAGGAAATTTGTACGTCGCGAGGAAATTGCTATATCATTTCGAAATATTTCGGCGACTTATAAATCTTGCCGATATACGAAACATTTACTAAAACAATAATATATTGAACGGCAGCGGCGCCCTGACAGTTATCAATATCCCGGCGTTTTCATTATTACGAAACATTTTCAAACTTGCAGGCGAAAGGAAGAGGAAGGGTGCAAAGCCCTCCACGGAGCCGCCTGTTTCCCGGTGTTTATAATAAGGTTCCAGCGTATCGAATGACGTGTTCAATCATGGGTGTATTTCGAGTGTAAGAGGGGGGTGAGTTAATCGGAACGGATAGAATATGGAATGAATGCTCGGGGATAATATCTGTCCTATGCACGAACTTGACTTGCCTTTATGCGTGCGTATGAGAGGCTCGTTTATACAAATTTCCAAATCATTTCGTGATTGGAGTATTTCGTAAATCCCTTGTTTCGGGCAGATATAGTTAATAAACCTAACCACATCGACAGGTCTTCGCAAATGTTTGCGAAAGATACCTGCAACAGAATTGGTCCGAAGGTACTGTCCTGTGGACGAGCTCAAATAAGATTTTTTCTGTATGGAATTTTTTCGGGGGTATTTTCTCCCATGCGGAACGTAAATAAAGACAGTGACGAGGGTGCGATTTCCGTGAAGGGATGACAAAACGGGAAACAACTAATTACCCCCAGGTAACGTGTGCGCACGATATGTAAGAGATTGCTGCCTCCCACAGCAACATTAACTACGCAGAGGGAAAAAGTATAACGGCAGATTCAGCACGTCATAAATGATTCTGCGAGGGAACCCTGCAGGGTGCGTGTGCGAGTGCGGTGGCCTCTCGCGGTCATTATCCCAGATAAGCTGACCAGCAGCACTTATCCCGGATCGATAGTTAACACTCCACGCACGCACTTCTCAAACTGCAGATCCAGCTATAGTTTGGACGATAAAGAACTGTATTTTATTACCTCAATGTCACTATCTAAATTATCTTTTTTTTTTTTAACTTGGAAATTTAATAATATGTTGTAAAGGACTGTATTTTATTATCTCAATATCACTTTCTAAATAATCTTTTTAAAAAAAAATTGGAAACTTCGTAGTATGTTTTAAAGAACTGTGTTTTATTACCTCCATGTCACTATCTAAATTATCTTTTTTAAAAAAAACTTGGAAATTTAATAATATGTTGTAAAGGACTGTGTTTTATTATTTCAATATCACTTTCTAAATAATCTTTTTTTTAAAAAATTGAAAACTTCATAGTATGTTTTAAAGAACTGTGTTTTATTACCTCAATGTCACTATCTAAATTATCTTTTTTTAAAAAAACTTGGAAATTTAATAATATGTTGTAAAGGACTGTGTTTCATTATTTCAATATCACTTTCTAAATAATCTTTTTTTTAAAAAATTGAACACTTCATAGTATGTTTTAAAGAACTGTGTTTTATTACCTCAATGTCACTTTCTAAATAATCTTTTTTTAAAAAAATTGGAAACTTCATAGTATGTTTTAAAGAACTGTGTTTTATTACCTCCATGTCACTATCTAAATTATCTTTTTTTAAAAAAACTTGGATATTTAATAATATGTTGTAAAGGACTGTGTTTTATTATCTCAATATCACTTTCTAAGTAATCTTTTTTTTTTTTAAATTGGAAACTTCATAGTATGTTTTAAAGAACTGTGTTTTATACCTCAATGTCACTATCTAAATTATCTTTTTTTTTAAAAAACTTGGAAATTTAATAATATGTTGTAAAGGACTGTGATTTTATTATCTTAATATCACTTTCTAAATAATCTTTTTAAAAAAAAATGGAAACTTCATGGTATGTGCCATACGACTGTTTTATTATCTCAATGTCAATTTCTAAATTATCTTTTTTTAAAAAGTTTGGAAACTTCATAGTACGTTCTTTATTCCTTTGAAAAAATAACTCCTAATCCCTACAAGAATTAATTTAAATAAATACCAGGTGATGGAAAGATAAAGTATATAATAATTGTTTGATCTCGCTTATTTAAAGAAAGTAAGTCGCGAATTTCAGAGCGCTGCCGACCATGAACAGAAAAGTTCTTTCTTCTCCCCCTCCTCCTCCTCCTCCGCTCCATCTCCCGGCGGACTAATTTTTCATCAAAATTATAAATTGTTGTGTTAAATTTACTGCGCGCCGTGATAAAATTAAATATTAACTTACGAGCGAGGAATAATTAGGAGCCTCGTCTTGTCTTTAGCTGCGAGTTATTCTGCCGGAATTTTCATTAATTAAGCATTCAAACCGGAGCCCCCAACTACTTCTGTATCATTTCAATTTTCCGGCGGCGGCGGCGGCGGCCGTGGATCGCATCGGTGAAAACGACGTGTATTTCTGGACGGCGCGGCGCATCGAGAAGTTCTGTTGTGCCGACGTTAATTTCCTGCTCTCGTTCCAGATAATTGCCGATAATTTTGATGGTGAAAGGCAACAAGCAACCGTAACACTTAGTTTTCGCGCGAAGCGCAAAGCCTGCGGAGCACCCAGGTCTTGTTTTAATTATCAGAATAATTAAGCGCAGGGGCGCTTCAATTATGTGTGTGCATAAAGCCGACGATATACATAATTTCATCGCTATGCTTATTCACTTAAGCGTTAGGTAGCTATTGGGTGGATAAAAAAAAATAAATGATCAAAGGAAATGATCCGAAAATCCAGCCTTTACCTTCAAATGCCTTTAAATCCTCCATGATCGATCCAAAATTGTGATCAGCGTATTGTCAAATACATTTAATGAGCGAGCGCGTTAATTGTCTTGAATGTAATAAGATCTGCTGTGTAGCATTCTCAAGTAAGTTTGAAACAACTTGGTTTTCATTTGTCAGCGTGGAATTCCCTCTAGGTTAATTTCGCGTGAGTTCCAACGAAGCCGAAAGGAACTTTGATCTTTAAGCTGACGTCGGGAATTCATGCTGGATAATTTCCGCGCGGCCTACGTCGTGGATGACGTAAATTCCAAAAGCAAAAAGCGAATTTAGATAGAGCAATAATTTTTCAAACGTTCTTTATGATGCTGCGTGTAAACGTATTATGAAAATGAATGCCAGGACAGAGGGTTTCGGTCCTTTTGGTCCGACTTTAATGACTATTTTTAACCGAATGTCCGCGTAGTACGAACACAAGCAGGGTTCAGAACTCGGTGGTGTGTTGTGTTCGAAGGGTGCTAGAAGCGGGTCGGAAACATAGGGGCGCATTTCCGGGATCCGGGAGCTTCAGTTTCTCGTAATTCTGCGAGTTAATCCGGGCGTTCTATGCGCGCATCGCTCCGGTTTCATGCCGTACCGCTGTGCTCCGCTCTGTTGCGCCGCGCCGCCGCCGCCGCCGCCGCCACCGGGACTTCCAACAAATTCATTCAATCGACGAGAAAAACAACCTCCTTTAACGTACCTTTTTAATTTTGCATGTCAGTTAAAACTTAAAACGGTGTTCTGCCACTTAACTACACATAGAATTTTTTTTCTCTTATTTATTTTAATTAATTTTGAATTACTTGATGTTTTATTTCGTATCAAGGACCTCCCCTTGTTTAATTTAAAATGACTTTTAACTTTTGCTCATTATTATTACTGTGTATGCGTTTTGTTATTTTAAAGGTCGTCCTAGCATTATAACTTCTTATCGCCGCATAGTACAGGAATGTACCGAGAGTTTTACGGCCGCGACAAAATTTAAATGTCAGGGAATACACCGTGTGTATTCAGTTGTAGCCCGGAATGTTGTTACAGTTACTAATTGAGGTTGCGCCTTCTGCAAATTGGTTTCATTAATCCGGCGGCGGAAGCTCGCATAACACGTGATTGATTACGTAATAAATTTCGAGCACCTCTCTCTTTTAAACGTCTCCGATCTCAATCGTCGTCACCGGCGAGACGTTTTGTTTGTTTAATTTTTTGGTGACTCCGTGAATTGGTTCAACCTTATTATTAGAATTAGTTTCATCTAATGGTTGGTGGGTGACATCCGTTTCAGGTCGTAGGTCAACTGCCAAGACGTTCTGCACAATTACCAGAAGTATTTACGCCGGAATTGTTAGTTACACTTCCGCTGATGTCATTTCTCGCATGACGCAACCATTTTTTTTTTTTATTATTTACTTAAAAATGTTACAAGCACTCGAAGTCGCGTCGTAAAGGAATTTCTAACTTTTATGGCTCGAAGTGAAGAAGCGTGGTTTCATTTGCAAGAAAACAATTTATATTTTCGTAGTTTTCATTTTTTTTTTTTTTGCACGGATCATAAAGGAATTTCTAACTTTTATAACTCGATCTGAAGAAGTATGGTTTCATCTGCACGAAAATAATTTATATTTTCATAGTTTTCAACTAGTTTTTTTTTTTGATAATGTTTTATAGAACCACTGCGACTTCCGCGTTGTATTTATTATAGGTTCTTTCTCTTTTCATGTTTTTATTATAGCAGCAGTTCGTATTGCGTTTCAGAGCAGCGTCTGCATATATACCTCCTTATATCTTTTATAATACATAGTATACGAGGAAATGCCTTAGAAGTTGCAATAAGGTATTTGGCGTGCTTTCACGGCACCAGAAACCGTCGCCGGGGACCGTAAAGTCAAGCAGAGTTGCACTAAATGCGCCCTCTTAGCTCACAAATGGGGTCTGCTTTCGTATATATCCTGCAAATCATTCTAAAGGGTTGCATTACGGCGACATCTCGCCTTACCCGCCCGCGCGCCCCTCCGCCACCCCCCGCTTGTTTGTATTCAAAGCTCGCGCTCTGATTTTGCAACTTAAATCATGTGAATGAAGATATTACTCCTGCCTGGAACGAGGGATGATTCTCGAAAATTCTAAACACACCCCACCGCTCTGTGCGCATTCTTTTGAATTCCCACGAGCTCAGATTCTACAACACAAACAAAATACTCCCCAAAGCTTAATTATAACCGTAAGAAAATCAATGAAATTAATAAATAAATAAGGTTGTGCCAGAACTAAATTAGAACGTTTGAATTTGGCGCGCCTTTTTTTGATTGAATTCCGCGTTAAGTTTGCTGCAAGTCGCTTTTAAAATATTTTAAACAGCGAATTAAAATAACTTGCTCGCGTAAAATACCGCGTGACGAGATCTAGTGATGCCGTTTTCTTCGAATTCGCGGGAAATTCAAATGGGCGACGGTATTTCTGGTTCGCCCGGTATTTGAGTCGTCCAAAATAAGCAGACGTGGTCTTCGTTCAGCGTTTCCAATAAAATGCAATCCGCCTCCGTTCTCTTAGTTAATTACGTAACATTAATCTGCGTTATGCTTGTAAGCAAAACGTTTCATTTTCCTGCTTCGCTGTATTAATAATACAGGGCGACCTTCCGGAAGGTAGTTTATGAGATTTACTGGGGTAAATAAGCGTCGTGACCTCTTCGGTACTGACCCTGTGCCTTGTTCTTTTGGGGGCACGGCGGCAATTTCTTAGACGCGGATAGATTATCCCATATTTCGAGAAAGCGTCGAGGTTTTTGGTAATAATCAGGGATAAGAAATCGGCCCGCTCTACGAGCAGTACGGAAATTTAGTATTCGGACTGTATTAGTCCCATCCCATCCCAGAGTAACTTCTGTGAATTGAACTGTAACCCTTCCCCTCCCACTCACAATATGAATTTAAATACATCGGAGTCGCGGAAGGAGTTGGTGTAAAAAGTGACCAACACTAAGTGGGCCGAATTCTTTTCCCTGGTAATAATAATTGAACGACCGAGACGTCTTCGTGAATTACATGAACCGCGGCCTTTTTCTTCCCCCCCCCCTCTCTCTCTCACTGATTGGAATTAGCGGCGGTGATTTCGAATTTGCATTTCCGGAGGCCATCAAAAAAAGTTTAATGCGCGAGGGAAACACCAATTGTTTGCTCTAAATATAGTTGTTAGTTTATGGGGCCACTTTTACTGTCCGCTTTATCGTCTCGGAGTTTTATTATTTTTTAAATAGAAGTGTCCTTATAAAAGATAGGGGCGATAGTAAAATGAGAGAGTTAACGGCCTGCATAAATAGTTTATTGTTTCCGTTTCGTACGAATTTTCATTGCACCATGAAAACCCATACCCCCCCGCCGAATATAATACTTGGCGAAACGAACTGAAAAGTTCAAGTGTTTTATACATCTTCTTGGATTACACGTGATATATGTACGAGATGGTAAGCAAACATTTAACTGATAAATAAAACCAAGGTTGAGTTAATTAAATCAATGGTGAGACCAAACCATCCGACTAATCCGGGGCTGGAGAGACTTTTTTAATTGAGCTTTACTTTAATCCTCTTTTCATTGTTTTATATTCGTTTATGTTTTGAAATTTGAAATAAGATCATGAACGGTGGAAGCTGAGAATAACTAAGGTACTAAAGTAGCAACAACTTCTTAAGGTCTCATCGAACAGTACTATTTCTGCTCGAGGAGGAATTTCCTTTGGAGACAAATCAGCAACATGATTAGATGCATACCGAAGCTCCTCGGGACTCCTCATGTGCGCCTGGCGGACTGAATTGATTGTTCCAAGTCAAATGCGGCAGACTTGGAACTTGTATTAAACATCGAGGAGTCACTCTTTGAAAGCACCGGGAAACTAATTGGAAATTTCGTTCGAATGAAGTCCCGCAAACAGAACCAAGCTCTAAGAAGAAGAAGAAGAAAAAAAAACGACGCCGTTGATTAAAACACAGCGGTTTTCGCTTTACCGGAATTTATTTATTTATTTGTTGTCCGAAAACGTTGCAAAGAAAGAAAGGGTTTTTAATTATTGAATAATTAAAATAATAAAAGTAAAGAAAAAATCTGGAGACGTCTAGACAGTTCTAGACATTGCGTGGATGGCCCGTATTTTTAATGAAACAGCAAACCAAAACGTTTTCCGTTTTCGTAAATAATAAATGACGATCAGTCTCGAACTAATTATAATCCGGGGAATGTTTATTTATTCAAATTAATTATTAATAACATGGGGGTGAGGGATGTTATTGAGAGTTCTGTTTCGGTTAAGAACCGTGGCTGTGCAAATTCTGTTTGGACGAAGTTTTAATAGTCAAACAAACAATTCTTGCGCAAGAAGTTACTTTAAACGTTTAATCTGTTTCCGAAAGTTTTATGCAACGAACGTTTAATGCAGAACTTCTCTGAATGTGGTTCCGGGGGGCAAGGAGGCGGGCGGGCGAGCGGGCGGGTTCCTCGGGCAAGGAAACAATTCGCGAAATAATTGTTTGTTTCCTTGGACGTACGAATTTGAATGACTTTGAATGACTTATGCAAGACAACTTATAATTTGTTAGTTTCTTAACGGGGAGCAAAATAATAAATTGTTTTGTGGCTGGAAGTAATTTATTTATTGCAAATAATTAAATCAATTTTGATGTACATAGGTATACTATACCTATTTGATGTGTACAGAGCAATACAATACAATACAAATGGTTTGAGATAATACAGAGCTTTGTTTACATCACGTAAAGAGGGCATCGCCTGGAGGGCGCGCGGGGGTCGCTCGGGTCACGGCCATCTACGTTGATCACGAAGTTGGGCTTGATTTAGTTCGATAGCAAACGTCTTTTCATCTTATGTCACGTATTCTAGGCAGAGGCTATCCTAACGACCGATAAGTATCATACCCGGAGCTCATATCGGCTTTCCCGCTCCGGGTATCTGACGCATACGACCGACGTGGAAACCGTATCCTGCGTCCAAATTAGAGTCGCATATCAAAGGAGAATTTGGGCTGCGGATTTACGCCGAAGTAAATTTCTATCGGCGAAGTTTTCACTCGGGAAATTAGTTCATAACTTTCAGGCCGGGACATATTCGGAGCCTACAAGGAAAAAAAAAAAACCTCTTCGTTTCTACTTTCAATCCCCTGCGAAGTTATTTTTATATAAAAATGAAATTTTTGATTTCGTTGATGATGACTCAACGAAATCTCATGAATTCGTTGCAATAGATGGATAGACTTTGCGTAATTACTGTCAATAATACAGGTTGTGTCAGTTGTTTCTGGTTATGGAATATACGAAAGGGCCTCATCGATCGAAACAGCATGGGTTTAATTCCGAGCGTAAACGACTGACTTGTACACGCTCTCATACTTATTGTTATAACCAACATGTATGTTTCAAAAAAGAACTTGCGGGTCACCCAACCTGTATGTTTCAAATAATTTGCAGGTTACTCAACTCAATAATTCGCAGCTCATTTTACCCAACCCAACCTGTATATTTCTCAAATAATTTGCAGCTCACCCAACCCAATCCAACTCGTGCGTTTCAAACAATTTGTAGGCCGCTTAGGAAAGTAATTTCTTCTTGTACTTCTTCCACTTACTGTTAGAGTGAACGGAATCTATATTGGCTTGCATGTTACCGTCGACTGTCTTCGTTCAGATTTTCCAAAAGTACGCAAACGGTTGCCACTCGTCGAGAGATTGATCCATAACTTAATAACCCCCCCGGGAGGCGGTGTTTTGCAAGAGGCGTATTCCGCATTGTCATTCACTTAGGGCCGGGCACTGTATTAACTCGGTTGGCGTTCGAAGATTGAACAGGCCCGAAAAATAATAAATCTGTCGTACGCGCCTGCAAGCAAACCGGAAAATTGAATACGCTCGGGACGTGCACGTTTCCGGTATACTATCAAAATCAATAATAAATTAGTATCATACCTGTGCACGTAGGCGATTCTTCTTCTGTTATATCAGGCAACTTAATTCTGAATTTATTTATTTTTTTAATGGTGGCTATATGAATAAATAGTACGCTTTGAGACTTCTGTAATTACGTGAATGGGAATGGGAATGGGAATGGCTTTTGAGAATGGAATGTCAAAGCTGCAAGACTAATTAATTAGTGAATACTTAGTTGTGTGCACGTGGGAGTGCTTTAACTTTAAAAACGAATCTTCTGGGATTGAATAAGCTTCGCGTTTCACGTTCACCTTTAAAGAAAAAGAAAACTGAATGAAAAGCGGAAATGCCTTGCAAAAGCATTTCCTTGAATTAATTTTGATTTTTGAATACATCCTGGTGTATAGGCAACCCTCATGGCAGAGGGCGACGGCCTGCCTAGAATTGTCTACACCTCTTCCCGAAGTATTCGCAACTTTCTGGTTGAGACCAGCTCGTTCGAGATGAAATAATACTGTAGATTTTCGTCGTTGGTCACTGACTGGAACGAAGTTGGGGCCCCCGGCCTCCAGAAATTTTTCTGTATTATTCCCCAATTATTTATTAGGCGCCATTAAAATATAAGAAGGAATTTTCTTGCCTAAAATAGTCTACACGTCTTCCAGAAGTCTTCTCAACTTTCTAGTTGAGATCATGCCGTTCAAGATGAAACCATACACTGGGTCATGTTTAATCCGAACTAATACTTGGGGCAGTGGTTGGTCCGGATTTTCGAAATGTCCGGATTATCGAACTTCTACTTATCTACAAGTTTCAACATTCTCACGACAAAAAAAATTCTTTATTTTTAAATCAAAAATTAGCTGCCTCTAAACTCTTAACCCTTTTGTGACCTTGGTGGATAGGGGGGGAAATGAGATACCCCAAATGTAACGGATTGTAAATATTTTCACAAATTATGAATTGAAAATTATAATTTGCCACCATCTAATTCTCTAAAAAAAAAAAACATTGATAAATTAAATTATTTAATTATTGTCTTTATATTTTGATAAATTATTGATTAAGATTTTATCATCGGGGTAAGTTGGTCGCTTTTGTAAATGAAGCGATCATCCATGAAAACGTGATTTGTACTACTCCAATCTTTGTGGCTCGAAAATATCTAATTATCTATCGTTTCATGAATCCATCATTTTATTGATCTATCGCTTCGTCTAGGATCAACAATCATCCGATCCATTGGCATCGCGTCAAAGGTTCATCATTTCGTTGATCCACCACGCCATCGATTCATCACGTCATCGATCCATCGCTTGATCTATCCATCGTATCAACCATCAGTCGATTGATCCATCTATAGCCTAATTGATCCATCGCTTCATCGATCCATCACTTCGTCGTTTCATCGCTTCAACCATTCATCGGATCATCGATTCATTGAATCATCGCTTCATGGATAGTTTGCTGAAATTATGCATCGCTTCATCGATCCGTCATATAATCGCTTCGTCGCTTCAACCATCCACCGATTCATCGGACCATCGATTCATTGAATCCTCGCTTCATCGATCAATCATTTCATCGTTTCATCGCTTCAACCATTCATCGGACCATCGATTCATTGAATCATCGCTTCATGGAAAGTTTGCTGAAATTATACATCGCTTCATCGATCCGTCATTTCATCGCTTCAACAATCCACTGATTCATCGCATCATCGCTTCATGAATAATTTGCTGGAATTATACGTAGCTTCATCGATCCAACACTTCATGGTTCTATTGCTTCAACCATCCACCGATCCATCGGACCATCGATCCAATGAATCATCGCTTCATCGATAGTTTGCTGGATTTATACATCGATTCATCACTTCAACGTTTCATCGTTTCATCATCTCAACGCTTTAACCATTCGTCGATTCATCGGACCATCGATTCGTTGAATCATCGCTTCATCGATAGTTTGCTGGAATTATACATTGATTCATTCACTTCAACGTTTCATCGTTTCATCATTTCAACGCTTCAACCATCCATCGATTCATTGAATCTTCGCTTCATCGATAATTTGCTGGAATTATACATCGCTTCATCGTTTCATCGCTTGAACCATCCGGGCGTTCATCGGACCATCGATTCATTGAATCATCGCTTTATCGATACTTTACTGAAATTATACGTCGTTCAATCGATCCATCACTTCATTGTTTCATCGCTTCTATCATCCACCAATCTATCGGATCGTCGATCCATCACTTCATCGTTGTTTCATCGCTTCAACCATCATCGATTCGTCGAACCATTGATTCATTGAATTATCGCTTCATTGATAGTTTGCTGGAATTATACATCGATTCATCGATCACTTCAACGGTTCTTCGTTTTATCATTTCAACGCTTCAACCATCCATCGATTCATCGGACCATCGATTCATTGAATCATCGCTTCACCAATAGTTTGTGCTTTTAACGTCTCAACCATTCACTGATTCATCGGACCAGACCATCGCTTCATTGATATTTTGCTGAAATTATACATCGCTTTATCGATCCATTATTTCAGCGTTTCATCGCTTCAATCATCATCGATCCATCGGATCGTCGCCTCATCGATAGTATACTGGATTTATACGTCGGTTGATCGATCCATCACTCAATTTGTCGGCTTCTATCGATCGATCGTTCCACTGATTTATCGATCTAGCGTTCTAGCGGATCCGTAGCTCCATCGATCCACAGCTTCATCGTTCCGTTGCTTCTGCGACGCATCGTCTCATCAATTTACGCACAAATTCGAAATAAAGTGACTAATTTCGTTAAGGCAATTAATTCAGTTAATCCACCGTGTTTTTTCTTAAGAAAAAAGAACGACGAACAGCAAACAGAACCAAAACTTATTTCTCCATTTTCGCAGCGGGATTTCCGTATTCGGATTAGGGCGGTTTCGAATTAAAAAAAAAAACATCATACTGTACTAGGCATAGTTTTTCATCGTCGACGAAAAGAAGCTTTTAATGTCCCCCCCCCCTCCCGCCCCCCGACCCCTTTATTACGATGCAGAAAACTTTCACACAGAATAATTCCTAAATTATTTATTAGGCGCCATAAAGGGATAAATAGAAATTTTCGTGTGCGAAGGCGTCACCCCTAAGGCGCACCCTGGAGTGTTACGCATCTTGGAGTCACGCACGCACCCATCCATGTATGAGTTACGGCTCCCTTAATTAAATTAGTTAGATCGCATTCACGAAGGATTGCCCTAGAACCAGAGGAGACTGTTCTTATACATGCCGCGCGATTATACGACCCCCGTTTAGTTAATTGAAGGCATTATTTATCTCCCCGCCTCAAGATCACTTTGTTCTTCCTGTTTTTTTTTTATTTCGCCGCTTAAGCCTTTTCGAATTTTTTTTTAATTAACCTGATTATCATATTAATCACGTCGTGTATTTAGTGTATTACATACCTGCGCGTGTAGTAACAGGTAACGCAGGTGCTTCAGTTCACATCTATTAGGCACGGGATTGTGTAATTAATAGTGCTTAGTACTGTGAGTGGTTCACGTACACACTAATCCAGCAGATATCGCTTAATTCGGCATTGATGAATGATAATCTGGCGTAAACCTGCATGTATTTGCAAACAGTTTGGCTCTTAAATACTAGAATTTAATTAAGCATGTTATTTCAATATCTGTTTTGTGTATTTCCATCCGTGACTTGAAAACCGACGATTATATATTATACTGATGTTTTCCTTATTCAGTCATTGTATCATCTCCTTTGATACAATCTCAACCATCACCATCGACGAGTTAGATGATTATGTTGTAATATTTTTTGTTTTAAATTGTTGTTGAAGTTTTGGTGTCTGGTTACCCTTGTAAGAAGATATTTCCTTGTTCCTTGAAGTGTGTCGCAAGCTCTGGGGGGGTAACGCGATCATAATTTCGATAGTACTAGTGAGGTTGCTAACTCCAATTTAAGTTATTTGCGGACCAGCATCAAAGGGAATTTAGATGACATGTATCTATTAAGTGGGTACCTCATCAACGCAGGGTCCCGTGGGATACGCCATTAGCTAAGTGGCTGCCGCCGGGCCCACGTTATCGGGCACAACTTGCATACACTAACCACTATCTCATCTGACCCCGGCAACCTCGAGCTCTCTGGGACTTTGCGATAGCCAGGTCACTTTACCTTGTTTATGGAAAACGGCCGAGATAAATATTGTTACCGATCCTATTTGCCTCGACCCGTTGTGATATCGTTTCAGAAAATTATACACGGCTAAGCATCCCCCTAATTATAATAATATCGTATAATTTAACGAAACGATAAACTCCAATCACTAAACTCATTTTTGGGAACATTAAGAGGAAAAAATAATAATTTGGTTTCACTATCATTTCGAAGGGAGTATTAAGTGACTCGATTAACTTATACTGCAATTATAGTTTATCCTAAATGAATCAACTAACTATGCTGGAATTCTAGGTATGATCGTAAGTGACTCAACTAACTTATACTGGAATTCTAGGTATGATCGTAAGTGACTCAATTAACTTATACTGCAATTCTAGGTATGATCGTAAGCATCGTAAAACACTTACGTCCTGTGTAGTTTGAATGAAACCTTACGATGATTACGATCGCTTTAGATTTGCAACGTTAATCAGAGTAAATCATCACTAAGAAATAAAAACAGGATGCGCACAGTATTCAATAATTATATTGGCTTTGAATATATTGAATGAGGAGAAATATATTCCGGGCCTCGCCTTAAATTAAATGCTTCAGAGAACAACTTAAAACTTTCAGCGGAAAACTCGAACGCCTTGGAAGTTTTAAAGCGCTTGGCGAATAAATTTCTATCTGGGCCGTAATTACGTCGATAAAAGCAAACATGATAGGCGCCGTTCGGGGCAAAAATAACTAACAACTTCGAGTGCCTAATTAATCTATAGGTATTCGTTTCTCTTCTTCTTCTTCTTCGTCTTCGTCTTTTGTACGGTGCAAGCAGCTCGCGTGTTAACTTTCACTTTGATGTATCCTGGGCCCGTTACGTGAAGAACATTTTCATTATTTGTTGTACCAGTCATTAGGATAGATAAAATGCGCTCCGCCGGTAGATAACAGCGGGATCCAAAGTCAAAATACAATAAAAGTATTAAGAATTTCGTGATCGGAGAGCGTTAGGAACGATTATTAATAGCGCGAGGCGAGGAATCTCTATGGAACGATCGGCGATAAATTCGTTTGACAAATAGAGGCTTGATAGGCTGCCAGCATGAAGTGTTTAACAACGGCCAATTATCGATTATGAATTTCAACGGAATTTACTCGAACGCAAATCGTTTATACGAATCTGATTTAAACGAGTGTACTAGATTTTAAAGCATTCGAATCTAAAAGCACACTAACTCATTATAAATTAATGTCTTTTAATTGGTACCGCTAAGGATCGGTATTATAAAGTCTAGTTGGCCGACTGGGTATTAGAAAATCTAGTTGGTCAACTCAGTATTAGAAAGTCTTGTTGACCAAGCCGGTATTAGAAGGTGTAGTTGACCAAGTCGGTATTAGCAGGTGTAGTTAACCAAGTCGGTATAAGAAAGTCCAGTTGGCCGACTTGGTATTATGAAGTCTAGTTGGTCAACTCGGTATTATAAAATGTAGTTGGCCGATTCAAACTTTGGTTGAACAATGTTAAAAGTATAGCCTAACCAAAGGTTTTGATTCGGCCAACTAGACTTTAAAATACCGGCCCCAACTGAACGGTTTTCATTTAGAATACTTTTAGAACACGTCCGCATCGTCTGTATCTACGTATTTAGAAACTATTTAAAACAATTCCCATTGGTATCCGTTTAGAACACGTTTCGGTTTCATTCGAACAAAATAGTTTTTTCATTTCGCGTTTTAACCGCGCCAGCATTTGTTAATTGCGAATCGAAATCACCATCGACTTTCGGAAACGTGTTATCCGACCGCATTTGAACGGTGTTACCGTCGATGACGCGTCCAACTGTTACTTCCCCTCACGCCCCTGCGAACCAATTTTAATATTGAAATTTGTACGTGCGTGTTCCATCAACTTTCAAACGACGCGCATTAAAATTTTGCTTTTTTCTTTCATCTCGCACGCTCTCTCTCTCCCCCGCCCTCGTATGAATTATACATTCGCCCAATTTAATATTTAACAGCCGACTTGCCTCTCCGCGAAAAACGATCTCGTCACATGATACTTCGCTTGAAACTCATTCATATTTTAAATCGCACAATCACTATACGCAGCGGCGAAGTGTATGGCGTGACGATGTACGCGGGCGTTCGATCGAAGAAGAAGAGTTTCCTCCGACGTAAAGCGCGTTTCATGTTGCAAAAGAAAAAAAGCTTGAATTGCTTAGATATTACGGGATGGTCATAAATCTTTTATACACACTGTATACATATTAAAAAAAAAATTTCTTTTTAATTAGCAGGCCCAACAGGGCGTTATTTTTTTATATCGCCCTCGTAACTAACTAAATTCCTCTCTTTTTCTACGCAGCAGCGAAGTGTATGGTGTGACGATGTACGCGGGCGTTCGATCGAAGAAGAAGAGTTTCCTCCGACGTAAAGCACGTTTCATGTTGCAAAAGAGAAAAAAAGAGGCTTGAATTGTTTAGGTATTACGGGATGGTCAAAAATTTTTTATACACACTGTATACATATTAAGAAAAGAAAAGTATTTAAATTAGCAGGTCCAACAGGGCGGTATTTTTTTATGTCGCCCTCGTAACTAACTAAATTCCTTTCTTGAACATCTCATTTCGTATTTTTATGCGCGGACTTGTAGCTCTGCCATTGTGTGTGTGTTTGTGTGTGTGATTTTGATCATATCTCGGTTTTATTCAATAATAGGCTCTTCTCTGTTCTGTGAAATCAGCTTCGTGGGGGCGAGATTTCGAGATACGACACGTTCAACCGGGGGGGTTTTCTTAATAACGGCCAGGCTTATTAACTAATCTTTTGTGTTCTGGCGAAGAGGAAAAGATGCTTTTGAATGAATGAATGAATGAATGAATGAATGAATGAATGAATGAACAATCAACAAGCAAAGAGTTTATTTAAAATACAATTACATTCATTTTTAATCTCTAAAACTGCCTCGCTCTAACTTTTTTTAATTATTAGAATGAATCGCCGAGTGAGTCACTTTTGATTCTTTCCCGAAAAGAATAAAATAAACTATTGCTTGTGAAGAGACACACACACACAGAGAGAGAGAGAGAGAACGACAAAGCTAAGTGAGTTGATTGAATTTTTTATTTGACTTTAAGTGCGGTACTCAACTCGAATGATTGCATCACGGAATCCCCCCCCGACAGGCGTCTGAAATTTTACATGATTTTGTACACGGATACAAAAGGCTTGCTGTAACTTTATACTGCCTTACATACGATTAATTTTGATGGGAAAAAATCGCGCTCGCATTTTCGATCTCATTGTGTGCAAGAGCTTGCCTTTGTCCTGCGTCCAGACGCATCCTGGTGGTTTTCCTTGCATCGCATTCCTGCCATCTGCATCGACTTTTCAACGCCGGAAAACCCACTCGAGTGCTCGGTTGTCCGTCCAACGGATTCACGGGCGCTGTTAAATTTCAGAGACGTCTGCTGAAAACTGAAAAGCATCGCATCGGTCTGAAGTGGTTTCGATCGACGCGACGGACGGTCTGATGATGACTTTGGTTTTATTGCATTGTACAATTCAGAGAAATTAAATTTTCAATTTTAACATCTTTTTTTAGTTCAACGCACCCAGTTGCATCTTTGAAATGATGCACATTGTCTAAATTCGTTTTAACTTTGCTGATTTGCACGAAATTTACGTTTAATTGACAAAATTGTTTGGTTAGCATTCCACAAGTACGTTCAATCAACTCAGGCTTAATCGCCGCAGGAATTGGCGACGTCTGCTTAGCTCGCAGATCAAATTTCTTTTCGGTCAATGAGACGTACGCAAAATTAACGTCTGAATAGAGGGAATTCCATGCTGGCAAATGAAAACCAAGTCGTTTCAGCTTACTTTAAAATGCTACACCAGCAGATCGTATTTCATTCAAAGTAATTAACGCGCTCGCTCATTAAATGTGTTTCCGACGAGACTCTGCTGACTATTTTGATACGTCGATCTTTGTGGCATCCGGTATGAGTGCATGGGCAGTCAGTACAAGAGACACAAACTCAATTTGATTCAACTAGCGGTATACGTACTCATTCCACTTGGTCCATTCGATCACGATGCATAAACGTTTGTGTTTCCTAACTCTCAAAACGCTCGCAACACAGAACGACAAATTAGCCTAGGCTTATACAGTATGTTAATTCCCAAATGCGCTTTGCCGCTTGTTGTCGTTGTGTCATGCGTTTGCATTGTCCAAATCAAATTAGGGCACCGCCTTCAACCCGATGTTATTTCAGGCCTTGCACCGCGTCCGTTTAGTAATAAAGTCGCGCGTTCGTACTTGCCTTCCGCTGTAACGTTCGAACTTTAAAACAAGATTTCAATGGAAAGTTCCGGCTCGCTCGTACAGAATCCAAACTCAATTTGGAAGGACCTCTCCTCTCCTCCTAGTCGGAAATAATTAGAGCCAGGTACTCCGAATGTATCTGAATGACCCCTTCACGGCAATCTTACTTGATGGAGGCGAGGTAACTTGAGCTAATTGTTTGGAACAACTTCGTCCCTCGATTATCCTCCGTGTAAAGATTAGCAACTAAAGCACATACTAACGCGCGTTCAATTAAAACGCGGGGTGGAGCTCGTTGCGCCCGACGATTTCATTAATAAGAAGAAGCTTTTATTATAGATTAAAATTAAATTCACGTCGCTGCTAATTAAAACTAACGAAAATTAATTAATGCGGCCAAAAAAATCGCACTCAAATTCGAACTGTGAGGTGGTTTCATTTTGACGAGTGCTTTTTTGATTTTGACCGCAAGGTGGTGATCTCGGTCCTCCTCTGTTTATATTATCGTATGTATAAGTGTGAAGGATTTGCCTTACAAAATCAAAGCAAGTTAATGACTTGATTAATTTATTTTGGACACGCTTTATTAAAATTTGATTTATTATTGATTTATGATTGATGTCGATTATTATGACATGTATGATTTCTTAATGTGCGTTATCAGTTTCGATTGCGAAAGCGATTTGCGGTTAAACTCCTCGAGAATGAACACCTCCGCCCCCTTATCCATCATCGGTTTTTTTTTTTGCTGCGCTGCACTCTTTTGTGTCGAGAATTCCGGAAAAATGACCACGCCTATGGGGAAGCCGGGGAAAGCTCCGGCGTCTTTCAGCTGAAGAAAAAAAGGGGGAAAGCGCGCGGCGGCGGCGGCTTCGGATGGAACTCCTCGTTCCCTTTTTTTTTGTCGAAGTTCTCGTGTTTCGTCACCGCCGCGATTCCTTTTTGATATTATTTGTCTTTTGCTGTTTGCTCTCGTCTGTAATAATCATCTCTCTCTTTCTGAAAACTATTATTAATTTATTTGGGGATCGACGACGTATACGCGAAAGCCCCCCGGGGGCGGTTGTTATTGATGCCGTGTTCAATTTATCAAGAAGCAGCATCACAGCGAATAATGGCAGATAGTTCCTGTTCCGTAATATGTCGTTCGGATTTATTATAACAGTCAGCGAAAAGGTTTATTGCAAGGAGAAAACAATTGCAAAATTGGGTTTCAAGTACATGCAGGCCGCGCATTAATTTGCATTAACAAACAGGAACTGATCGCAGCGTTCAAAATTTAATCGTGTCATTAAGTAAACAAGACGAGAGGTGTTCTTCACGAGGGACACACGCCAGGAATTACCGCTACACGGGTTTCGGTTCCATCCGTCTACTTTGACATTCAAATCAAGGCCGACTGGAAGCCATGAATTTATATGGAGGCGGTTTGTAGTAAACATTCTTCCTTGTACGGGAGGAAATTTGAAAATTTAAATTTGTTTTTGGGGCGGGGCGTTCGTTAGAATCCCTTGTATATTAAAGTGAACTAGGTAGTTTTAATCTAGAACGCATTTATCTGATAATCACGATTTAAATTCCGATTGCCTAGGCATGGAATTTATGCGGTGAAAAGTTTAAGTTTAAGTTGGCAGCTTCGGGCTAGGGGTTGACGGGAGATGGCAGAGAGGCGTCGCACAATCGCTTTCAGGAAGATTGTGATCGCGGGAATAGCGTCCTTGGTGGCTGGGATGGTTCCGGAGTCGCTCCTGGCTCGACTGATGTCCAAAATTTAACCGGAATTTTTTATACCCAATTTTTGTTTACTCGCGCGTTGCGTTATTCGTAATACGCCCTGTTTTCTTTGCATCACATGATGTAATCGCTTGCCCCAGTTGCCGCCGCGATTCTGCCGATGTTTTATTATGAAATATGAACCGTGTTATATCGGGATACCTCACTTATTGTTATTAAATTCCGACACTGTTGAAATTGCCCTCGATTTCACAAGCCCGTGCTTTTATTATTTTTTATTTACGAAAAACTATCAATATCCGTATCAATCTCAATTAAGACGTTTTAATTTAAAACGCATCTACCGAATGATCACGATTTAAATAAATTCCGACTGCCTAGGCCTAGAGAATTTATGGGGTGCAGCGAAAATTATTTACGCGCACGAATAAAAAAAATAGGAAGCTGTGTGCGCAAGTTTTTTGCTTTTTCCCGAGGGTCGAAGACGTTCCAATTTCGTAAACGCTGTTAAGGAATCGTCCTCCATTCAGTTCAGGCGAAGTCACGTTGGTCGGTCACGACATTTCCGAACTTAGAACACCTCGAGTAACGGTCAGGCACGGGACTGAAGAAAAAACGATCGCCACGATTTACTCGTTATTTCTAGTTAGCCTGCTATTATTACCGAGATCAAAAGTTTCCGTGGAGGAGTTTTCTGCAAACCCAGTTATACAGGGTGGGCTTCGGAAAACGTAAAACTATGCACATCTAGAAACCAATCATCTCAAAACTAATCGTAAACGTAATGGTTTGGACACCAATGGCGCCAAATTCAAATTATTTTCCATTTGCTTTAAAACATTTTTAAAATAAAATAAAGAATAGGCAAATTATTATCAACTGAGCTTCCGATTTGTCCACGTGTGCCGCATGGTGGAAAATCTCCCCCTTAACAACCCATTAAATTACGAGCGCGGGGTAATTCAAATTAACCCGTTGATAATCAATATGGAGCGATAAATTCGCGTGCATGTGCCGGCGCCGCACCTGCCCTTTCCAGTGTATTGTGTTTTAAATTCAATTAAACCGGATTGCTTCAATAACGGCGTTCATTTTCAAGTTTGAGGCGGTTTTGAAACAACTCGACGACGAGGGCACGTTATTGTTCCGCATAATGGCATTAATTACTGCGAAGTACAAAGTAAGTGGGTACGTAACTGCTACGAACGTTTTTAACTTGCTGTTACGTATTAAAGGACGCCGGGTCTCTGTATGAACTGTTCCAGAGAGCTATTGATTGAATAAAATAAAACTGAATTCGAATGTCGTTCTACTCCAGGAGGCCAAAAGAGAAAAGTAAGAACAACAACAGGAGCAAGATTGGTAATGGGATGGAATGGGATTGAAAGTAATGCAATGGAAGAGAAGAGAACAAAGCAAGTAATAGAAGAGTAGAATTGAAAAAATAAAAAAAAGAATATAGGATTCTCGATTGATGCAACAAAGCCTTACGTCATCCATATTTATTGAAGTAGGCACCCAAATATGGTGCTTCCATATTTAACAGTTTCGCCGGAGTTTCTTTTCACCCCAATTGCTCTTTATGGGCACGAAGTAATAAACCAATTGCATAGTCAGTGTAAACAGGAAGAGATCTTAGTCTTGAATTTAAAGTGGAGTCATGCAGAGTTGATCGTGCACCGAGGTTACGCATTCTGACCCCAAAGGGCAAGCTGGTCGTGATCTTACGCGATTACCACTGGTTGCTGTGACTAGAAATATTTGCATTATTGTTAACATGTAAGCCGTACTCGGCGAGGTGATATGTAAATTTGTACTTCATTTACACACGATATATTAAAATGCCCAGCGCCGCAAGAACTCTAAGATACGGCCATCGATCGCACGCTTTTAATATTTCCAGTGGATTGTGTATGGTATACATAAATCGAATGTGATCGCCCCAAACAAGCAGCGGAGGAATTCGCCGCGCCGCCGCCTAATTTATCCTCATTTCGAGATTCATACATGAATTTACGTCAATCAAAACCACCCGGACCGTTCCCTTGTTACGTTGTCAGAAGCTATCGTTCAGTTTCTACAGCCTTGTCGATGTATCAATTTCACTTATTCATGGTAATTTCCGTCTCGTAAATTTTTCTTGTTTATACAAGTCGTCTTGCTTGTTTCATCGTGTCATTCGAAAGTAAAGCTCACGTCAGTTTTCATTATTTATTTTAAAGCCCCTTACGTCTTATCTTACTTTAACATCTTAACAGGCTGCCCTCGTTGGGGTAAACATGCTGTGCACGTTATTATAATAACTCGAACTCCTTCTTTCGTATTTCCGGGCGAAGCCGAATTTGGCTTTATTAATTTGGTCCGAGCATCATGTAGCTTTATTTTATAAGGCAGATTGCGTTTTCGATCTAATTTTGTGGTGCAATTGCAAACGAAGGGAAATCGTACCAACTAGAGTATGGAGAGCTTCGCCAATCGAAAACCTTGAGATCTTTAGGAAACAGCTAACCAACATCGAAATGAAACGTAAAATAAAATAGTTTCCTCGCAGACCTAGAAAAAGCTGAGGAGGCGTTGTAAAAGCTATGATAATTGTAATGAAAAGGCGCACTAAGGCTTGATGGTGTGAAACAGGGACGTGTCCAAAGTCCATTAATATTTTCGACATTAAAAGGGAAGATGCCCACCCAATAGTGAGGTACCAGAAGATGAAGAAAGCGGAAAGAGTGTCAAAATTAAAAACAAAAATTAAAGCAACACGCAATACACTTTAGAAGAACAGGGCAATATTTTTTTTGCGAAAAGAGCAACAGGAAAGAGAGGAATAAACCCAATAGTAGGGAAAAATGAACGTCCTCAGGCAATTAATAAAAGTAGAATAAAGACGAGGGAGATGGGGGTTTATAGGAAGACTAGAATCGATGGGATCAGAAATGAAGTGTTCGCGATAAAGCCGAAATTGACGAAACTAAAAGAAAAATTGGGATGAATGAGATGCAGCATTCATTAGAAGACGCGTCATACCAAAATAATTAACAACACCCCAGTCCAAGGAGCAAACAGTAGGGGAAGGCCAAGAAAATATAGGAGGAAGGCTTCAATTGGAAGAAAGTGAACAGAAAGATAGGAAGGCAGATGACAGTATGCTAGTCTGACCAAAAAAAAAAATTGACAAAACCACGGCCCAAGAACCAAGTAGAAGAGGAAGACCAAGGATGAAGTAAGAAAACAGGGCTTCGTATACAACACCTCTTAGTCTTGAACCTCTCGATAGAAAGACAGGAAGGCAGATGGCAACCTTAACAAAAGAATTGACAATATCCCAGTCCATGGAACCAGTAGAAGACGAAGAGAGCCTCAAATGGCAAAAAAATAGACACATTTCTTAACCTCCCAATAGAAAAATAAGAAGGCAGATGATAATCCTGGAAAAGGAATTGGCAACATACCAGTTCGAGCAACAAGCAGAAGGGGAAGGCCAAGGATGAAGTAAGAAAAGAAGGTTTCAATGGGAAAAACCTTAAGAAGACCTCACGATAGGAAGATAGAGGGCACATGATAGTCTTACCAAAGGAATTGGCGACACTCCAGTACATGGAACAAGTAGAAAACGTAGGCCGAGGATGGAGCAAGACAAGCGGGCTTCAAATGGCAAGAAGATTTCCCAGGGAAACAGATAAAAGTCTTACCAAAAGAATTGGCGACATCCCACTTCATGGAGCAAGTAGAAGAGGAAGGCCAAGGATGAAGCAAGCAAAAAGGACTTCAAATGGCAAGAAGATAGACACATTTCTCAGTCTTAAATCTCCCGTTAGAAAAATAGTAAGGCAAGGCCAAGAATGAAGTAAGAAAAGAAGGTTTCAATGGAAAAACCTTAAAAAGACCTCACGATAGGAAGATAGAGGGCACATGATATTCTTACCAAAGGAATTGGCGACACTCCAGTACATGGAACAAGTAGAAAACGTAAGCCGAGGACGGAGCAAGACAAGCGGGCTTCAAATGGCAAGAAGATTTCCCAGAGAAAGAGATAAAAGTCTTACCAAAAGAATTGACGACATCCCACTTCATGGAGCAAGTAGAAGAGGAAGGCCAAGGATGAAGCAAGCAAAGAGGACTTCAAATGGCAAGAAGATAGACACATTTCTCAGTCTTAAATCTCCCAATAGGAAAATAGGAAGGCAGATGATAATCCTGCCAAAAGTACTGGCAACATACCAGTCCAAAGAAGAAGTAAAATACAAAGGCCAAGGATGAAGTAAGAAAAGAGGGTTTCGATGGGGGAAACCTTAAGAAACCCTCACGATAGGAAGACAGGGGGCACATGGTAGTCTTACCAAAAGAATTGGCGACACTCCAGTACGTGGAACAAGTAGAAAACGGAGGCCGAGGATGGAGCAAGAAAAGGGGCAAGAAGATTTCCCAGTCTTAAACCTCCCAATAGGAAAATAGGAAGGCAGATGAAAATCCAGCCAAAAGAACTGGCAACATACCAGTCCAAGGAAGAGGTAGAAGACGAAGGCCAAGGTTGAAGTAATAAAATAGGGTTTCGATGGGGGGAACCTTAAAAAAACCCTCACGATAGGAAGAAAGGGGGGACAACCAAAAGAATTGGCAACACCTCAGTCCAAGGAACAAGTTGGAAAGACTTAGCTCTCACGATAGAAAGTCTTAGAAATAAATAAATAACTCGAGTAACTTTCAACATTATTAAAGGGAAGGCGTTAATTTGAGAGGAAACAAAGGGGTAGGTAGAGCAAGGAAATACACGCGTGCAGAATCTACATGCGTTATCGAGTGTGTCCGCGACCTCATTGTGCGTATTGTTAGCCGGCGTTGATTTAGGGCGGCCATAAATTCGGGAAGTGTGAACCCAACGACGACGCCTCCTATCGGCGCTCGTTTCACGAATGCAGGTCAATAATTCATTTCGAAATGTAATGCTAATGTAATTGTTGATGCTATCTTCAAAAAAGGTGTAGATAATAAGCATTAAATTACTCCTAAGATTGTTTAATATTCATCGGGCATGAATTATTCAGTGGCGTAGGGACAATGAATCATTGCCTGTTAGGAGGGAATTCAGATCGCACAATACAATTAGTCCTCTCTTCTTGTTGTCGTCACTCGTGCCTTCAAAGATGAATGATTTTAAATGGACTACGCCACGTCGTCGTCTATTTACTCAAAGATATACATATTCCTAACACGTAATTATCATAAATTGGCTTCGCGTTAATAGTGACTCTATTCTTTGCTTATTTTTATTTTTATTTTTTTTTTTCATAAATTGTAATTGTTATATCATAATGGTGAAGATGCCAGTAGAGGACAAGTTTGTATTTTCTGATTTCCGGGGGACTTTAAAGAAGGTTAAAGCAGCAGAATTATGCGATCAAACATATCTCCGCAGGCGGCGCTAAAACTTGATAAAGATGAATGAATCGTTAAAGGACTTAACTTCATGCAGAGCGTAATCAGCGGCGTTGGGGCGCGAGGGGTGGCGGTAATTGGGGTGGCGAACATTCTAAATAGCTTTCCTTAATTAACGTGCCAACTTCAGCGATAACTAAGTCCAGCTGCTCTCCGGAGTACACACGATGTCAACACATCTGCATATGATTCCGCCGATTTAATTTATCTCTCTCTGCGGAGAGCGCGATTCTTTCTTACGATTATTGAATTTTAAAACGAGGGGTTCGAGGGTACACATTATCAAAACTTATACGTATGTAAATTAGGGCAGATTCGACAGTAATTAGAAAGGTTTCTATTCCTCTTGTGACCCAGAGTGTTGTAATTCTTCTGAAGGTGTGACTTTGAAGTGTGCAACCCTACATTATACAACACGATAATTTTATTTCGTCAAATCAGAAAAATTGTTTGCACAGAACACTCGTCCATACAACTGGTTCCACCGCAATTAAAAAAAAAACAAAAAAAAACTAAACTAAACTACCGTTTGGTTGCGTTTCGAATAATGTTATTATTGAAAGCGTGGAGTATTAACGTGAATTATCGTTTATTCAATGGCTCGTGCAAGTCAAATATTAAAAAACAATACAAACCGCGCTCGACACTCGACGGTATTAAAATGGAAGCCCGGAGTAATTTATCATGCGTCATTTTTTGAACGGGGGGGTAACAAAACGTGCATTAAAATAATTACACACATGCACATGCATTCGTTATCATTTTCGTGTTGTTGTGTATGAGAGGGATGAAATTAAATGATTCTCTCCATGACCAACCCAACTATTAGGTACTACCTGATAGGCAAGGGATGATCGTACCTACCAACCACGCATTCGAAAAAATTGAATTGCTGGGAATTAAAACGAGATTCCAAGACATATTTAAAATGAACGCTTGAACAGCCCAGTGGTAGGAGGATTGGCCTTGTGCAAGGTCGTGAGTTCGAATCACACTCACTGATGGTCACCAAGAGAATTGGCAACAACACCACGGCCGAAGGACCAGTTAGAAACGGAACGGGTGAAGTGAGAAAAGGGGGATTCATTGGGAAGAAGGCAGACACACTTCTCAGTCTTTTATCCACCGATGGAAAGATAGGAAGGTTGATGATAATCTTACCAAAAGAATTGGCAACATCACAGCCCAAGGACCAAGCAGAAGACGAAGGCCGAGGATGAAGTAAGAAAGGAGGGCTTCAATGGCAAGAAGGTTTTAGTCTTAAACCTCACGATAGAAAGATGGGAAGGCAGATGATAATCTTACCAAAAGAATTGGCAACATCACAGCCCAAGGACCAATTAGGAGCGCAAGCCCAGGGATGAATTAAGAAAAGAGGGTTTCATTGGGAAGAAGCCAGACACACTTCTCAGTCTTAAACCGCCGATGGAAAGATAGGAAGGTTGATGATAATCTTACCAAAAGAATTGGCAACATCCCAGCCCAAGGACCAAGCAGAAGACGAAGGCCAAGGATGAAGTAAGAAAGGAGGGCTTCAATGGGAAGAAGGTTTTAGTCTTAAACCTCACGATTTAAAGATGGGAAGGCAGATGATAATCTTACCAAAAGAATTGGCAACATCACAGCCCAAGGATCAATTAGGAGCGCAAGCCCAAAGATGAAGTAACAAAAGAGGGCTTCATTGGGAAGAAGCCAGGCACACTTCTCAGTCCTAAACCGCCGATGGAAAGATAGGAAGATTGATGATAATCTTACCAAAAGAATTGGCAACATCCCAGCCCAAGGACCAAGTAGAAGACGAAGGCCAAGGATGAAGTAAGAAAGGAGGGCTTCAATGGGAAGAAGGTTTTAGTCTTAAACCTCACGATTTAAAGATGGGAAGGCAGATGATAATCTTACCAAAAGAATTGGCAACATCACAGCCCAAGGACCAAGTAGAAGACGAAGGCCAAGGATGAAGTAAGAGGGGAGGGCTTCAATGGGAAGAAGGTTTTAGTCTTAAACCTCACGATTGAAAGATGGAAAGGCAGATGATAATCTTACCAAAAGAATTGGCAACATCACAGCCCAAGGACCAATTAGGAGCGCAAGCCCAGGGATGAATTAAGAAAAGAGGGTTTCATTGGGAAGAAGGCAGACACACTTCTCAGTCTTAAACCGCCGATGGAAAGATAGGAAGGTTAATGATAATCTTACCAAAAGAATTGGCAACATCCCAGCCCAAGGACCAAGTAGAAGACGAAGGCCAAGGATGAAGTAAGAAAGGAGGGCTTCAATGGGAAGCAGGTTTTAGTCTTAAACCTCACGATAGAAAGATGGGAAGGCAGATGATAATCTTACCAAAAGAATTGGCAACATCACAGCCCAAGGACCAATTAGGAGCGCAAGCCCAGGGATGAAGTAAGAAAAGAGGGTTTCATTGGGAAGAAGCCAGACACACTTCTCAGTCTTAAACCGCCGATGGAAAGATAGGAAGGTTGATGATAATCTTACCAAAAGAATTGGCAACATTCCAACCCAAGGACCAAGTAGAAGACGAAGGCCAAGGATGAAATAAGAAAGGAGGGCTTCAATGGGAAGAAGGTTTTAGTCTTAACCCTCACGATAGAAAGATGGGAAGGCAGATGATAATCTTACCAAAAGAATTGGCAACATCACAGCCCAAGGATCAATTAGGAGCGCAAGCCCACGGATGAAGTAACAAAAGAGGGCTTCATTGGGAAGAAGTCAGGCACACTTCTCAGTCCTAAACCGCCGATGGAAAGATAGGAAGGTTGATGATAATCTTACCAAAAGAATTGGCAACATTCCAACCCAAGGACCAAGTAGAAGACGAAGGCCGAGGATGAAGTAAGAAAGGAGGGGCTTCAATGGGAAGAAGGTTTTAGTTTTAAACCTCACGATCGGAAGATGGGAAGGCAGATGATTGTCTTACCAAAAGAATTTGCATAATCACAGTCCAAGGACCAAGTAGAACCGGAAGGCCTAAGACGAAGAAAGAAAAGAGCGCTTCATTGGTAAAAAACTGGACACACTCGGTCTTAAACTCCCAGATAGGAAGATAGACTGACGCCCGATTTCTTCACCTCTTGATAAGTTTATCTGCCAGGTAGTAACATCCTCGGACACTATCATCGATACGATGGTTTCCAAGGATAATACCTGGCAGATAAATGTATCAGGATGTGAAGAAATCGGGCCTCGTCAACAGAATTGACATCCCAGTCCAAAGGACAAGTGAAAGACGAAGGCCAAGGAGCCTCCCAAAGCCAATGGGAAAAAGGCTGTAGTCTTAAACCTCACCACAGGAAGGTATCAAGGCACGCATCCTGGTCCACCACGACATCTCAATTCAAGCAACAAGTAGAAGAAGGCCAAGAATGAAGAAGGCTTCAGTTAATGCTCGGTGGTGATCGGTATTCACTTCGGGTGTTGAGGAGAGAGAAATCAACACTCCTTTCCCCCCTCCGATGGCGTAGAGGTTTGAAAATAATGAAGCCACTTTGCACACACGAAAGATGTCTGTGCTCTCGACAAGTCTACGACTTAAGTCGACCCTACTGGGCTTCACCCATACCAAAGAAAAGAGAGAGGAGTTACTTTCAAACGAAAAGGGATAGAGTAATGACAGGTACTGAAGTTATTGGGGATGGAATAGAGTGCCGCGGGTGGATGGAAAATCCTATTAGTTTGATGATGGAATGGGATGATAGTGTGAGTCTCTCTTGAAACGTATTTAGAAGGCGAAATGGAACAATTAATGCATTTAAAGTTCGTTTTCGGAAGACACGACAAAATAAGTACAATTAAAGAGTCAAGTGGTGGTGCACGGCGACGCGGCAATAATAAACCCATCGGAACCGTGTAATCTGAGGGCATTACGAGCGCGGTTTACGACTCGCCACCGAGCTTTCCAAGCCAGGGCCAATTTGCAATTACAGTTTTTGCTCTAAGCAATTCGGCGAGGTTCATATTTTATGTGCTGCATCTCTGCGTTTTATGAGGTGGATGCGCGCCATCGCATCGGCGGCAGTGGGTGCACTTAGTAGCTATTGTTCGCGTAATTAACTTCGAGGTTACGTGCAACCGCAGTCCCGATTTTATGCCCACCGTTTCACATTCGAACGTATCAAAAGTCCGGGAGTCTCGGGCATCTACTCCTAAATCTTAATGAACACTACTTACGTCTATCCCTCTTCCCCCAGCCCCCCTCACCGAAAACTCAAACATACCTCAGAGCGTTTTAAGACTCAAGGTGCTCAAACCGTAATCCCCTTATCTATGAAGGTATGTTAAAATCCAGCTGGCTTATCTGAAATTGACTGGAAACACTTCCTTCTCAACGGTCCAAGAACTCAATTGCAGTTTGGAGGAGCAAATAGGGGCGATTCTGTTGGCAGTTAACTAAGACACTTGCCGTCTATTTAAATATAATACTGACACGTTAGAAATGTATTATGTAAATAGAAAAGTCAGGATCAATTGAGTGCATACTGCAAATTCCTTACGCAGCAAGGATGACGAGCGTACCTTACGTGGTCTATTCGCAACGGATTATAAGCGTGTCATGCTTACACGTTCTGATTAAGAAATGAGAAAATGGTAGTTAGAGCTTTGGGGCCTTAACCCGCCCACCCCCGATATACATAATAGAATCAATTGTCACATAAAACTCAGACCGCGTATTCTTAAGTCGTTAGGCAAGGGCGTTAGTAAGGAAGTTAGTAAAGGACTCAGTTTCTTTACGTGACGAGGTGAAGACGTCGGACATCAGAATGACAAGATGCGCGGTACATTCGCGTCGTTCTGACTACGCGATTATTTCGGCCCTGGCTGGTGCCTCGTCAACAGCAGAGTGGCTCGAGAACTCCATCGCAATCCGACCGACTACCCTGACACTCGCATCCATTACGTAAGGTACTGTGGAGCGGATTCAGTAGCCTATTAACGGGCTGTTAAAATTTAGAGGTTCTTTAAAATTTAAAATACTCTTCTGTGATTGGTTGTTACCGTAACAACGAGCCCTTTAAATTTAACGCTTTTGATACGGAACAGGCCCTTACGCCCGCTAAAAGAAAAATCAAATCGGTTTTATATTTGCTTTTCTGCGTCTCTTAGTCTCTGCATCATGACGTGAATCAAAGAGATGTTCTCGTTCTAATAATACTGAACGTGAGTGTTGGTGTTGACCAATTTAAGGTATTTTTTGTTGGCCCCGTTGTGTCCGATGTGATGTGTTGTGATAATTAAAGCAGATTAGAACTTATGTTTCCGTACTCGGCAGTGATTTAGTTAATAATTCACTTTACAACAGTTTAATACACGTGAAGAGGGGGCCATTATGGAGGAAAAGAGGATTAACTAGTGACGTCATCGAGTTTCAGTTTGTTTCGGAGTCCTCCAGCCGGGGATTACTCTTTGAGCGTTTGGGTCACGTGACTGGGTATTTGGGACGCAATTACGTAGATAGCTGACGACAACTGTGGAGAGAACGAGAGAGAGAGAGAACGCAAAAGAGAGAGAGTGAGAGAGTTTCCTCTCCGCATTTTTGCTGCGATCATGGACTTTCCAGCAGCAAACGCACGCAGCTTAAAGCGCGCGCTTTTTTTTAACGTATCCAATATAATTTGTGTTTGCTTTTGCTGCGCCCGAGCGCGCTTTGTGTATTTTATGAAAGGAGTATATATATACATCCGAGCAAATTAATTCGAGCAAGCAGGAGTAATAAAAGCAAGAACTGAAATTCTTATATTCGCGGCGCGCGATTATTATCAATTAGGGGATTCACTCGCGCGTGAAATTTTATTCGGCGTAATTTTCTCCTTTTTTCTTGTATATTTATTTGGGGATCGACTAATTCAAGGAATGTCTTCGGGGGGAGGCGGAATTCATTCATTGCGCTTTCGGTAATCCGTGTTTAATACTCAAACCCAAAAGAAAGTCTTTTCTGGGGGCGCAGTTTATTTCATCATCATCATCGGTGGGTGTTAAGACGTCCTGAAACTGTATCTGTAATCAAGTTTTTAGCTTGCGTCAATTTTGCCAGTCTGCACGCAAAATTTAAAGAAACCATTCGATCAATCGATCAATCAAAAAGAATACATGTTTATTTGATGCTAGAAACCGTCCTTGCAGTTATTAAACTTGGCCCAAGTAAACAAACAAAATACGTAATTGAAGGCTATCGTTCCTCTCGTGTTTGCGAAGTTATGTAAGCAAAATAATACCAAAAGCGGAGAGAGAGAGGGAGATTTGATCTTACTACTGCAGTACACTTTCATCGTCCGCCCAATATTTGAGCACCATTGAAATGGATTCGCCCCGGCGGAAGCGCAGGGGGATTTCTTTGATGTAGCAGTGTCCAGATGCTCGAGAAGGTAAACTTACGCTCGGTTGTTGACAGTGCACTCCAAACACCTTGGAAATCAGAGCAAATGTTGAAATAGTGCGCCCGGAACGTGAGCGTAATATCGGATAAACTTGCTGTATAACGTCTTGAGATCATGTTTGATGCGCGGTAATAGGCGCGCAAGTGAATTCAATCGGAACCGTTACAAGTTGCTTTAATTACACGAATCTAATCATCATATTTCTGTGGATAAGTTTGCAGATAAATAAACACAACTTTTTTGGTCCTTCGAACCACATACTTTGCTGCAAATTAGAAGATTGGCTTGCCATAAACAAGAAGAAGAAATCTTATTGACGTCTGCCTTGCTTGCAAATCAAACTCGTTTTCGGTCTTCGGAACGTAGGCAGAAATAACGTTTTAAATGAGGAGATCCCACGCTGCCAATTGAAGTTCAAGAAGTTGTTTAACATACTTGCAGTGCTGCACCAGCGGATCGTATTTCATTGAAAACAATCAACGCGCTCGCTCGTTAATTGTGTTTCGATGAGACGCTAAGATACCGGTTTTGATACATCGACTTTAGCTCCTAGATAATTCAGCGATGACCATCAAGAGACTTCTTACATTCAGTGAAGATAAACTAAGAGCGCTTGATTAACCTTAAGGGATGTTGAGGCCTTTTCGAAAAGATGTGGGGGAGGTTGAGGCCTATTCAAAAAGATGTGGGGGAGGTTGGAGGATAGGACGTTCTAATAAAAATTATCAAATCGTTAGGGAGAACCGTAACATACATTAAAAAAAATATTTTGACGTCGTTCTTTCTGTCAATACGTGCAAGTAGAGAAAAGAGGAAAAGTAACTGTAACACACGCGAGTTATTTATGTTTCTACGAGACGCTGAGACGCCAGTTTTGATACGTCGACGTTCCTAGATAATTCTGCGAGGACCAACGTTTGTTACAGTTTTCTTTTGCGATAAGGGAAGGTGTCTCTGTAATCTTTTGTTGTGCGTCTCGCCGCGTTGTCGACCGTTAGATCGCAGGACACGTTCCGTTTGGGTAGGCGCGCGCCGTTGTGACTCAATTGACGCACGTCGCTTGCAGTGTTTGGTCTCGTTTATGTTGCGTCGAGAGATTATTTGGACCCTCGTTCTTTTAGGTTAAGGGAAAATGTCTCTAATCTTTTGTTGTGCGTCCCGTCGTCGACCGTTAGATCGCAGGACACGTTCCGTTTGGGTAGGCGCGCACCGTGGTGACTCAATTGATGCACGTCGCTTGCAGTGTTTGGTCTCGTTTATGTTGTGTCGAGAGATTATTTGGACCCTCGTTCTTTTACGTTAAGGGACTATGTCTCTAATCTTTTGTTGTGCGTCCCGTCGTCGACCGTTAGATCGCAGGACACGTTCCGTTTGGGTAGGCGCGCACCGTTGTGACTCAATTGATGCACGTCGCTTGCAGTGTTTGGTCTCGTTTATGTTGTATCGAGAGACTATTTGGACCCTGGTTCGTTTACGTTAAGGGAAGATGTCTCTAATCTTTTGTTGTGCGTCCCGTCGTCGACCGTTAGATCACAGGACACGTTCCGTTTGGGTATGCGCGCGCCGTTGTGACTCAATTGATGCACGTCGCTTGCAGTGTTTGGTCTCGTTGATGTTGTGTCGAGAGACTATTTGGACCCTCGTTCTTTTACGTTAAGGGAAGATGTCTCTAATCTTTTGTTGTGCGTCCCGTCGTCGACCGTTAGATCGCAGGACACGTTCCGTTTGGGTAGGCGCGCGCCGTTGTGACTCAATTGATGCACGTCGCTTGCAGTGTTTGGTCTCGTTGATGTTGTGTCGAGAGACTATTTGGACCCTCGTTCTTTTACGTTAAGGGAAGATGTCTCTAATCTTTTGTTGTGCGTCCCGTCGTCGACCGTTAGATCGCAGGACACGTTCCGTTTGGGTATGCGCGCGCCGTTGTGAGTCGATTGATGCACGTCGCTTGCAGTGTTTGGTCTCGTTGATGTTGTGTCGAGAGATTATTTGGACCCTCGTTCTTTTACGTTAAGGGAAGATGTCTCTAATCTTTTGTTGTGCGTCCCGTCGTCGACCGTTAGATCGCAGGACACGTTCCGTTTGGGTAGGCGCGCACCGTTGTGACTCAATTGATGCACGTCGCTTGCAGTGTTTGGTCTCGTTGATGTTGTGTCGAGAGACTATTTGGACCCTCGTTCTTTTACGTTAAGGGAAGATGTCTCTAATCTTTTGTTGTGCGTCCCGTCGTCGACCGTTAGATCGCAGGACACGTTCCGTTTGGGTAGGCGCGCGCCGTTGTGACTCAATTGATGCACGTCGCTTGCAGTGTTTGGTCTCGTTTATGTTGTATCGAGAGACTATTTGGACCCTGGTTCGTTTACGTTAAGGGAAGATGTCTCTAATCTTTTGTTGTGCGTCCCGTCGTCGACCGTTAGATCGCAGGACACGTTCCGTTTGGGTAGGCGCGCGCCGTTGTGACTCAATTGATGCACGTCGCTTGCAGTGTTTGGTCTCGTTGATGTTGTGTCGAGAGACTATTTGGACCCTCGTTCTTTTACGTTAAGGGAAGATGTCTCTAATCTTTTGTTGTGCGTCCCGTCGTCGACCGTTAGATCGCAGGACACGTTCCGTTTGGGTAGGCGCGCACCGTGGTGACTCAATTGATGCACGTCGCTTGCAGTGTTTGGTCTCGATGATGTTGTGTCGAGAGATTATTTGGACCCCCGTTTTCTTCGGGCTTTGGTACCGTCCCCGTCGTTTTCGGAGCCGCTGAAATTGGGGATTTGGTCATCGACATACGTCGCTTGCTCAAGAGTCGCATGAGATGAGATTTCTTTTCTCCATCGCTGTTTTTTGACAATTTTGTCGGCCGCGTCTTGTTGTTTGGTGGCGTTTTATTAATTTCCTGTTATTTTCCCCCAACTTTTTATTTAAGCATATTGGGTGGGGCCGTCACGTTCTTTCCCCGTCCTCCGCACGGAAGCCGTTCGACTCCAAGGGAGCGATCCGACACGACGCCGTAAATTCATCCTCGGCTGGCGCGCCGTCTTTTCAAATCGTTAGGATAACCACAATGAACCTTCTAAAATTTATTTTGACGTTGCTTTTCCCGCCAATACAGGCAAATAAAGAAGGGGAAAAGTAACCGTAACACACGTGAGTTATTTGTGCATCTAAAAAAAATGCATTTAGTTTGGTGTTTTTATTTCGCTCGTGCGGTGCTGCCCGTTTTTATAATTCTGCATAATCTGATTAGCTTGAGCCTCGCTTCTGGTGGTAATGTTCGGGGCAAGAGCATAAAAATGACGTTCCATAAATATTAAAGGATTTAATACGGGATAAAAGCCAAATCCGGCGGCGCAGCTCGTGCATCAGCGCAACATGTCAATTGAAGGCATCTTGCATACCGTGCAACGACCATAATGGTGATAGTTTTGTTACTTATTAGTCTCCGGAGAAATTAAAGTTAGTGCCGCGGGCCCCCACGTGAACTCGCCGATGTCGCTGCCATGCATCGCTGCGGAAACTTACGAGCTGTTTGCCGGGAACAATAGTTGACACAGTTTTTTTATTATTGAGTTCTTATTTGTTGTTTTCCCCCATGTGTGTACATGAATTTTTAATGCTCTTTTGCACCGCACAAAATTTCGCTCGCTTCTTGTGCACGCTGCACGCTTTTACGTGGACGTACAAATGTGCATGTATGGTTGCCTATCGTCGCGTCACCTCCATTTATAAACTTTTTTTTATTGCCGAGTATACACCACCATCAACAAGATAAAACCATCAATCCAATTGCACGCCCCGCGCGCGTATTAAAACAACCGACATTTTCCGCGTTGCTAATTTCCAGATTGTAAATAATTTGTAAGCCTCGTTGGAAATTTGCATTTCTGATGACTCGTCGCCGTTCTGCGGTGGCTGCTGGCTGCGACACCTTGGGCAATCCTGAAAATCCATGCTAACGAGCAGAACGGCTCGAGTTATCTTCATTTCTGTGTGCATTCCGGCGATTCATTAATGGCGATGCAGCAACTGCATCCACTTCGCCGTTGCCTCCGGGACGGTTATTAAGTTTATTTCCGCGATTTTATTATAAAAGGCCGAGCGATAAAACTGATTTCAAACGTTTCTTACCGTAACCGTCCTTTATAATATTATTCTATTAGTTTAAAATCAGTGCAATGCTGAATGAACAGAATTCAGAGAGCTCAGGAGCGCAGGAAACGAAATAAATCTAACATAAAAATCGATGGAAAAGAAGAAGACCAACGTAGGCGTAAGGAAGAAGTAAAGATGTTGTTACGGTGTCGAAAACCATTTACAGGCAACGGCCTGTATATTCCTGTGCATTCCTGAATTGCGCAATGTTACGATTCGTTCTCGCCTCGTACCAGACATGCCAGTCTAGCTTGCCGGACCCGAACTTCTCGGCGATTTTATTATTTTCGCCTTTCAGATAAGTTTTGACTACCCACACCCGTCACGATTGAAACTGCTGGCGCGGTGCTGTATGTAGTTAATTTCCCCAACTCCAATCTTGCTTCTGCACGGGCAGGTAGTAGCATTGCAGCCTTTTCTAAGCATAACAGAAGAAAAAAATTTTTTTTAAACAAACTTTCTGCTTTCGTACGAGCTTTCGCCGAGCCTCCACTGAGTTTACGGGAGACTGGATGTAAGCACAGCAGAATAGACAGTTACGAGCCAAGTAACTTTTCAGAAAGGATCCGGCGAACACTCCAATGACAAAAATGAATGAGCTTAGCCCATTAGAAGAAGCGATTTTATTATTACCTTTCAGATAAGTTTTGACTACCCACACCCGTCACGATTGAAACTGCTGGCGCGGTGCTGTATGTTGTTAATTTTCTCAGCTCCAATCTTGCTTCTGCACGGGCAGGTGGTAGCATTGCAGCCTTTTCTAAGCATAACAGAAGAGAGAATTTTTTTTAAAACAAAGTTTCTGCTTTCGGACGAGCTTTCGCCGAGCCTCCAGTGAGTTTACGGGAGAACGGATGTAAGCAGAGCAGGTTAGACGGTTTCGAGCCAAGTCACTTTCAGAAAGGATCCGGCGAACACTCCAATGACAAAAATGAATAAAAACGAATGAGCTTAGGCTACTAGAATTTCTCGGCGAGTCTATTATTACCTTTCAGATAAGTTTTGACTACCCACACCCGTCACGATTGAAACTGCTGGCGCGGTGCTGTATGTTGTTAATTTTCTCAGCTGCAGTGTTGCTTCTGCAAGGGCGGGTAATAGCATTGCAGCCTTTTCTAAGCATAACAGAAGACAGAATTATTTTTAAACAAACTTTCTGCTTTCGTACGAGTTTTCGCTGAGCCTCCAGTGAGTGCACGGGAGACTGGATGTAAGCACAGCAGAATAGACAGTTTCGAGCCAAGTCACTTTTCAGAAAGGATCCGGCGAACACTCCAATGTCAAAAATGAATAAAAACGAATGAGTTTAACCTATTAGAACTTCTCGGCGATTTTATTATTACCTTTCAGATAAGTTTTGACTACCCACACCCGTCATGATTGAAACTGCTGGCGCGGTGCTGTATGTTGTTAATTTCCCCACTATCTGCTTTCGTACGAGTTTTCGCCGAACCCACAGTGAGTTTACGGGAGAAGGGATGTAAGTACAGCAGGATAGACAGTGTCGAGCCAAGTCACTTTTCAGAAAGGATCCTGCGAACACTCCATTGACGAAAATGAATTAACAAATGAGCAAAAAAAAATACTAGCGAAGCTTTTAGTAAATTAATTAATCAATCGTTTGTTCGTTAAGCGGTTTCACGCAAAACAACAATAATAAGCAGGCAAGAAAACTGTGAGAGCTTTGATTCTCGCATCGCTTGACGGAGATGGATTCAACATAAACGGTTCTCGGGGCGAAGGCAGATACGCCGGATCCGTCGCTAATTGAATTTACGATGACAGTTTGGGCCCCAGCAGGCCGTATATTTGGTGACGACATTGCTTCCAAGATGCCAATATCGCGGGCTCCCCAAGGAACGATCTGCGCTCACTCGTTTTCGAACCTCCGGGAGTTCCGGTCTCAGATAAGCTTTTGATTCATGCTTACTCAATCATTTCGTACGATGAGTCCCGTTCTAGTAAATATATCTCAATTTGAGGCAGGAAAAGGTTTTTCTTTTTAAACTATGTAAAAAAATAAGATCGAAGGGGCCGGGGCGACTTAGGGATTCGAAAAGTATTCGAATAAAATAATTCTAATTAATGCCACACTACGATTCATTTTTTTTTTGTTTATGTGACACTATCACGTGAAGTGGTCATCAAGATATCGAAATTACCCCCCGACTTAGTTTTCGAATAGCATCTGGTGTGATGGTTCGCATTCTAATTTAAATTTTCCGTGCGTGTCGTTAATTTACACTTTAATAAGGTCCAATCGGAGTTAGAGTTAGTTGGGCGATTTGTATTAGTAGAAGTTACGATGTGAATCCATTCCATTGAAATGGCGGAATAACCGGAATAACATTTCGGCGGCGGCGGCGGCGGTGGTGGCGTAGCCCCCACGGGTCGATTCACTCTCTCTGTCTCCAGCTTGGAAATCTACTGTACACTTCATCCCAGGCATTGTTGGACGTGTTTCGTAAAACCCGTTTTGCGAAGACGCGGACCACTAATCCCTCTGCAAGCAGCATTATTAATGAGAAGACCAAAACTTTGGTCGGCTGACGTTCCCCCGTTCTCCTTGGAACAATATTAGCGTAGTATATTGATCTCAACCTGGATTTATATCGCTTCGTGGAATTGCACACTGGCTCGCATTTCGAATCCTTTCCTTTCACGAATTAGCCGGCCGAATTTATGGCACGGCGAGATTAATTGTTAAACCCCCTACCTACCACCACCACCACCCCACCCCCATCAAAATTACAACAGACGAGTAATAAATAAAACCACCAGCGATCATTTTTTTTTTTTTTTAATTTGACAGGACACAACATAAACATACAAACCATTATATGTACAAACCCCCGAAGATGTTGTGCAATAAAATTTAACGCCCTTGTCCCTAAACTTGTCGACATAAAACCTTTACGGCGCTTTAATGCCGAAGGAAAAGTTTCTGTGTATCGTAAACCTTCCCCCCGATATATATATATATATTTTCAACAGTTTTTGATGCAATACCTTCTCGGGTCCACGATAAGTGCCGAATTGAAAACCGATAAAAGTCGCGTTTTTTGTTTTCGACCGACTTCCATAAAAAAAAAGAAAAGAAACTTTATGGCATTTGCATGGGAATCATGGTCACGATGCGTCCGCGCGCCGAATTCAGTCGACCGTAAGAAATAAAACCGCCAATAAAATATATTATCCGTCATCGTGTATAAAATCATTCTCAAAATTATACATAATTAACATATTTTGACGTCATCAATTAAGATGCACGCGTTGTCAGTTACACGATCTTGTAACTTAGGTTACTGCTTCCTTGCTTTGCAATCGGTTTGGTTTTATAATATACAAACTCCGGAGCCTCCCCCCCCCTCTTCCCCCCGCAGTGCTCGGGGATGCCAGAGTATTTTTTGACCGTAGAAACCGGAGTTTTCCAAAGCTTTCAGGATCCGGAGCGAGCTTTACCGTTCCGGGCGTGTTGCTGACGGCGACTCCGCGAAAACTCTCCGCGCCGCGCTCGGTTATACGCGTCATCATCTGAACTTAGCGCTGGGTAAGAATCTGGATTCTTATCATTATTATTTTCATGCAATTCAGCGCGCTTTATTTAATTAAGAGACTTTACTAAATTGGAAATCAGGTCGAAGTATGATTGATTTGAAGTAGAAATCACGTCGAAGTATGAGTCACATGAAAATACGAAATTAAAAACACGCAGCTCATGTAACAAAAGCGTTAATCAGTGTTAGTCACACTAGGGTGGGTGTTAGGTTAAAAACAAGATCAAGCTTGCATTGCAGTGTTTGTAGAACGTGGATCAACGGTGACTCATTAGACAGTTGCATAACGCAGCTCCTGATGCGAGCTAATTCTACGAATTCCAGGGTAGTTTCAGCTACCAAGGTCAACCGCAGACTTCGTATTAAATGCGACGAGAGAGAAAGTGGCGAATATCACGTAGTCCGGATGTGACACTCGCCTTAAAAACTCCCCGTCATAAAGCTTTCAACATTCAAAATTTATTCCATCCTTCACTTTTCCTGATTTAATTTAAATAAAGTGTACCTGAGAAGCATCCATGACCGGTAATGGTGAGCTTGACTGAACTAAATTATTTCTTTTTTCTTTAGAATAAAATAAATTACGTTCGATGAGTTGGCGAAAACCGAGAGAGAAACTTCCGCACCGTTTCATTTATGAGGTATTCGGTAATCCGCGTTAAAATCGTCGTATAATTTACAATGTAAATCGTACGTACAAGGAAACGCTCAACTGGAGGCGCGTCTTAAATAAATCCAAATTAAAATGTCATTCTGACATTGAAAGAGCTTAATTGGAAATGCGGGGACGAATAATACATTGAACAGCAATGTCAATATCCGGACTGCTGCGTCTAATTGATCGGTCTGGTTACTCGTGTTGCCGGGACGCCGCCGCCGCCGCCGCCGCCGCCGCCGCTCCGTGTGGGGGAAACTACCTCTTGCCTAGGGGAGGCAAGCGGCGAATTCCCTGATTACGCAAGCTGATCGTTATTAAGAGTGTGTGTTACTCACTTGCTTGCGAGAATTTCTGCCATCACGCAATAAATTCCAATTATCAGTGTCATAGAAAATCAAACAAGTAATAAGGGGGAAGGGATTAAAGCTACCTAATATCAGACTGATTAATTAATAATATTAAGCAAATTTAAAATTAGTTTCTCTTCGATTAGAATCCCCTTCTTTTTTGCATTACTGATAAGACCAAGCGGCCAAGTCAAATTATCATAAGGGGGAAGGGATTAAAGCTAATGGTTAATCAATCTTTATTGAATTGAAAAAAATAAATAAAGAAAATATTAAGGGGGGTTAAATAAAGGACGTGTTTATTAGGAAAGCAAAGCAAAAGAAAAAAAACAGATTTCGAATCGATAGGGACAACAACGTAATCCAATACTCGTCAGGCTGTTGCACGGGACGGACCATTAAGGTCGTATTGATGGCTGCGCGACCGCCCAATCGAATTAGTCCCATTAGCTCACATAATTTAGGTGTCTAATTCAATTGGCTCGTTAAAGGAGCGCCATCTATTCTCAAAACTACATTACGGACCGCCAACGACCCATTGCCAGCGTAGATAACGCACCGACTTCCTTGAACAGATTGCAACAGTAACGGGCAACCCCTTACCATTAGGGTATCAATTATAAGCTCGTTTGTTTACGAACTGATAACAAAAAGTTAATACGCTTTCCGCGTCGTCTCTCTTTCTCTCGAACGGTTAAACTGAAGTCATAGATATTGTTAAATTTGCCAGGCGAAACTAATTACCGAACGTAGATACCGAATTTGGAAAACTTAAATTATGCTAGGCTCACCCCCGCCCTCCCATCCCACACCCAATTTCATTTACAAAAATCTGAGTCTGAATCTCATCTACGCTTAGACTAATTATATGTCTTCAAGTATAAGAACTGTCACTGGTAATTTTATTCTAAAAAATCAGAATCAGCGCGGGGGGATAAAAAAAGTATTTTATTTTCTAAAGAGTAAAGTAAAACCTTTGATCGCGCGTCATTACACGTGCGTTTGAAGAGAAAGCCACGCCCCTTCCGCCATTTAAGTAGAATTCGCCATGGCAACAAGAGGCGGCAAGTGGATCACAAAGGCGGTGTGCGTTCATTTTTGCAACGGAACAAGCAGGCGTTCATTATTGTTCAAAACCAGATTCAAGTATCTCAGGCAGGTTTAAATTTAGAAAACACCTCTCGTGCTAAGCTGTACAATTCGCCACGACAACAAGAGGCGGCAAGTGGATCACAAAGGTGGTCTGCGTTCATTTTTACAACTGAACAAGCAGGTGTTTATTATTGTTCAAAACCAGATTGAAGTATCTCAAGAACTTTTAAATTAGGATAACACCTCTCCTGCTAAGCTGTACAATTCGTCACAACAACAAGAGGCGGCAAGTGGATCACAAAGGCGGTGTGCGTTCATTTTTGCAACAGAGCAAGAAGGTGGTTATTATTTTTCAAAACAAATTTCAAATATCTCAAGTACGTTTAAATTAGGATAACACCTCTAGTGTTAAACTGCAAAATTCGCCACGACAAGAGGCGGCAAGTGGATCACAAAGGCGGTGTGCGTTTATTTTTGCAACAGACCACGCAGGTGTTTAATTATTTTTCAAAACCAGATTCAAGTATCTCAAGTGCGTTTAAAATAGGATAACACCTCTCGTGCTAAGCTGTATAATTCGCCACGACAAGAGGCGGCAAGTGGATCACAAAGGCGGTGTGCGTTCATTTTTGCAACGGAACAAGCAGGTGTTCATTATTTTTCAAAACCAGATTCAAGTATCTCAAGAACATTTTAAATTAGGATAACACTCTCGTGTTAAACTTCACAATTCGCCATGACAAGAGACGGCAAGTGGATTACAAAGGCGGTGTGCGTTCATTTTTGCAACAGAGCAAGCAGGTGGTTATTATTTTTAAAAACCAGATTCAAGTATCTCAAGTGCTTTTAATTAGGATGACACCTCTCGTGCTAAGCTGTACGATTCGCCACGACAACAAGCGGCGGCAAGTGGATCACAAAGGCGTAGTGCGTTCATTTTTGCAACTAACGGAGCAAGCAGGTGTTTATTGTTGTTCAAAACCAGATTCAAGTCTCTCAAGCACGTTTAAATTAGGATAATACCACGCGTGCTAAGCTCTGCACGGAGCACTCACATTTTTTTTTCCTTTTTAATAAAAGATACGTTTAAGCACCACTATCCATCCATTCACCCCTTCAATTAGCATTTACCCGCCCCCTTACGACCGGGGAATTCATTTGGATATTTCATGTCGGCTGTCAATTTGAGTCTTATTTACATAATAACTTGATTTGCATTTTTTTTAATATCTTATTTCCTCGAAACGGAACTATAAGAGGGCGTTTTACTGTAAAATTAAATCGCGCAGGCGTTTATTATTGTCCTGCGAACGCAAGAATTTGAAACGTTTAAAGTGTTAAAAGTAAACGAAACTGTTTATTGAAAGTAATTATTATTGTCACATGTGACGTTTCGCCTTTAAATGCAAATCGTTAATTACTTTTTTTTTAGTTTAATTTGTTGTGCACGTTACGTTACGAATTAATAGCCGAACGTGTGCGCTGTTCGGTTTTAATTATGTGCATAAAAGATTCGCGCGTGACAATTATTTATTAATTGCGTGCAGGGTTTGCGCGAACCCCTCTGTGTCGTCGATTGCAGCGGGGGTTACGTGTGCTGTTGTGTACGTACGTACTGCGCCATGCTGCTGCGGTTAACAAACCGGGGAAAGAGCAATTAACGAATGTGACGATGAAAACGTTACAACTCGCAAAACGGTGCGAGAAGATTCACGCAATAATTTCCTGTTATCGACATTGAAAAGCAAATGGTAAGGGGGAAGGGATTCAAGCCTCAACTCAGACGTCGGTATAATTACATCTCCAAAAAAAATTTTCTTTCCTTTAATCTAACGCTGATTTAATTCGTCGCGTGGTCTTCCTTATGTTATAGTTTCCGAAGGTATCTAACAATTAATTTATGAATTCGTATCCGCAATATAAATCCTGCTAAGCGGTTATCTTAATCCATGGCAATTTTGCAAATAACTTTTTTTTTGTACGGTTTACCCCCCTGGCAGTGTCTCCTCCGAGGAGGAGGGATTGATAAATGCGCGACCCATATGTGCTGCGGTGGACGCGTCAGTGCTTTCTAGATTTATGTTACGTAGGCAATCAGATTCAAGCGAATGCGTTTCCTCAAATTGCTTATCGATGAATGGAACAACTGTACATACATATACCGCTTCGGCTATTCCGAGTGTCCCTCTTGCTCTTTTCTAAATAACGCGGTGATTTATTAAACAAGCTCTGCATTAGCTACATGGCACACAACAGGTCTGATACCTTCTTTTTTCTTTGTTTCTTTTTTTGGCAAAACGAAATTTATGTTGTTCTCACCGCGGTGAAACGTGGTTTTCAATCATTGAAATTCAATTGGCACAGAGGGTGTTTTTCAAATCCCCTAACCATCCGGACCGTCGTAATAGACACTTCGTTTTTCTTGACCTACCCCAAAATTACGTAAACTGAAATTTAGGATTAGATTAGAACGTCGTCTAGTAAAGTGACTCTTCAATTTGTCATGTAAGTTATATTTTGCCTTATGTATTTTATGTTGTGTTAAATCTGACTACGCCCCGCAACCCCTAAAGTATACGTTACTTTTCGGGGCACCAACTCGATTGCGTTTGGTGAAGCGCCGTAGCTTAAACGTGTGTGTTCATATATATATATTTTTTGCAGAAATGAAATTATTAATCAATAGGTAAGCATCTGTTCGGGACGTGAAGCGTAATGCAGCTCCTGAGAATCCGCTTGGCAACAATGGGGAATGAATAAACGCGCTTTGCAACTTTAAGCCGTCGGAGTTCAGCTCGGCGAGAACAAAAACTTTGGGCGCACGTTAGATATTCATTCATCACGAGACAGGCCGGGCTGGCGTCGTTTTTGGAGATTTCATTTGAATTGATCATTGAAAAACATAAAAGGTGTCGTTGAGAAATGGATTGAATCGGACGTATTAGCGGGCGGAACGACCGCCGGGTCTTCCCTTCCTCTGACAGGCTCGCGCTTCATGAATGATGGATTACCGAAAATAAATATTTTAATACTATTACTATTCGGGGCGTGGGGCTCGAGATAACTACCGTTTTAGGACAGCATCACTTTTTTCTTTTTTTAAAAAAAAAATTATTTAGTTTTCGTTTCTCTCAAAAAAAAAAAAAAATGCAATGTATGAAGTACTTCAACTGAAAATATTCCTTTCGTAAGGGTAAGTGGATTTGTACAACAAACAATTTCGAGATGTGAGGAATTAAATTTGAATTTCGCGAACGCACGACGACGTTTGATGTATCATGTACAAAAGGCGAGTGCTGTTATAATGGCTGTCAGGGAAAAAAAAGGGGGCTGATTCATAACATCTGAATATCATTACTGTCTATCAGTTTTATTATGTTGTCAAGCGTGAAAACTACGGGCTCGAATTATTATAGATCCACAAATTTTCCTTTCTTTCTTTCTTTCCTTCTTGCCCTTCCCTTATTACGCTCCGCCTCCCTCATTTATCTTATTATCTAATTATCTATCTGCTTGAAATAATCGATCAAAATTTGTTCAGAGTGAGAAAGAGGAACTACAAATATAACAATATTTCTTCAGGGGGTCTTAGAAAATAAAAAAAAAGGTCACATACCGACTGTTGAACCAAACTGAGATCGTACGAAGAGTTGCAATGGAAATAAAAAGCGCAAATAGTTTAGCAGTTTAATTCCCTGTTTTAGTTGTTGACCGTTGGCCACGCTGTTCGTTTCCAGTTTAGGCGCGTTGATACTACGCTCTCAATGGGTCTAGCAGTCGCGTTACCTGTAATTATAATCTGATTGGCCGAAATTGTACTCGCGAGAGAATTTATTTCCAGCCACTTGCTCAGCAATACGTCAGCACGAGGTACAGACACGTATGGATGTACTCCCGTGAATTGTTGCAATTTATTATGCAAGGTTCGAATCAGCTACAGTGATGATTGGTATTATTGGAGCTGAGTTGTTATAAACAGCTCATTCCAAGCGGATCTTCCGTTTCTGCATTAAACAGTCAGGTATTTACGTAACGCCATTCCGACGACCCACGCTCATCTTAGATTTCTTTGGTCCCACTTCTTTAGTTTCTCCCTGGTGTCGTTTTCCGAATCTCCTGTCTTTCGACGATGCATTTCCGTTTGTTGTCTATCTGTTTCGACGTCATTTGAAGGACACAGCGTCGGGAGAGATCGCTACGGCGCCGACGTCTCGGCGTGTGACAACAGCAGGGGCGGACCTTTACCCTTTGGGGGCCCTGGACTAACAGCGTCATCCAATTAACTCAAGTTTTTTTTTGTACATATCTGACTAGTGTGGGATTTAGCACTTAAAAGGCCCCAATTTGGAAGTCACTCTCCAAATATTTTGTAACACTCGCTCTATATAGATTTAGGGCTGCCAACTTCTAAGTTTCGTAAATCAGGGCATTGTCTTTGAGAAATCGGATCGCGCCCCAAAAAATCCGGAAAACTATATTAAGCTCGGTGACAAGAGAATAAAAATACTCTGACTCGCTGGCGTCCGGCGGTCGTATATAAATTAAACGCCGATGAGCAAAAGCATTTGGTGTGATTGTGTTCGGCCCAGTCTAGTTTCAGTCTTCAGCCTAAGTCAGTCCAATCATTGATAAATCACAGTAACGTCCTGTGTAAGCCTCCACCTCTACAAGAGCATGTAAATAACAACTTTATATTTTTTGACACAATATTGCTTATTTTGTCTCCCCCCCCCCCCCAAAAAAAAAAAGATAACCGTAACATCGTTCTCGCCTTACAAAACAGCGACGACTAAGTATAATTTTATTAAAATCGAGTTGACGACGCGCTGCAAAATAAAATTGCCATTTCATCTGTATCCCCCGACGTCTTTAGGATCAATCAGGATGTCAGTGTGAGATACTTGTTCAGGTGGAGCGGAAATCGATATCCACGTTGGGATGACGCAATTCCAGGAAATGAGCACCGCCGTGACATTAGGTGACAAGCCTCTCTATCTGCTGCGAGGAGCTGGAATTCTGATGTATAGATTGCTTCGTGATATACATTTTTGAATCCCCCCCCCCTCGAATCTAGAATTTACGACGAATGAGAAGAAAATTTTGCCCCCGTTTAAATTCGAAAAGGAGGCGGCATATTTATTTGTATGTACTCGTATGTGCTTTGGGAAGCCGAATTATGTTTTCTTTTTTTGTTTTCCGTTGGATTAGCCTAAATGGAATCACATCATTCAATCACCACAATCCGATTTTGCTTTATTTTTTTTTTTTGTTTGATTGTGATTGTGATTGTGAGTGAGTAATCGAGAAATCCGGCGATATAAAATAAATAAATAAATAAAGGCAAACATGCTTTTACTTAAAGTGTAAAGCTTCCACCCGCCCCCTTTTTTTTGCTTTTTCTCTCTCTCTCTCTCTCTCTCTCTCTCTCTCTCTGTCTCTCTTGTGTTACAAAGTATCCAGTTGGAAATCCATCGAGTTTATCAGAGTTGTACAGTCTTAAGCGCATTAAGGGCTTAAATAATAAAATCTCTGGATTTTATGTTTTGCGATAAAGAAGAGTGATTTACTGTCTCACAGAAATAGATAATTTTTATGCTCGCACTAAAAGACGCTGACGCTCTCTCTCTCCTTTTGCCAAATTACGTTATTTTGTTTGCGCAAGTATTCCAATATATCATTCAATTCAACTGGACGAACTTGTTGTAATAATTATTATTGAACGTGGTTAATTAAAAAAAAAAAAAAAACGAAAACTGAAACTGAAAGGAACTCGCTGATGTTAAAACGAGGAAACTTCTCTCCCATTTCGAGTGAAATTATTATTGAGCGGCGGCACACTTTCATTAGGTCTTTTAGCGCGAATATCCATCAAGAGGGGAGGGAGAGGGGGCAAAGGAGTTGCCGCATACATTGTTCCCTTTTTGCAGCCCTTAACGATAATGAGCACCCTTTAGCACCGACGAATATGACTGTGTTTCCTTCTGCACATTTATTTTCACGACCGCGCGCAAGATACTTTCCATCCAAGCGTAAGCAACCAGACAAGGAATTATGTGCATATGAAGCGTAAGCAACCAGACAAGGAATTATGTATAAATAAAAAAAAATCAGACCAGATTTTTTTTTTTACAACAACAAGAAATAATAAATATTGGCAAACTGCAAAAATATTTTCGGCATTAAACTTGCGTCGTATAAGTTTTTATATTACTCAGTAGATAAATGTAACTATGAAACTTTTTTATACGTTTGGCATTCAAAAGTTAATTCAAGTCGATTCCTTTCGTGTTCTGCATAAAAGATAATTGTCGAAGTCCGAAAAGTCATTAAAAAAGATGGCCGGCCATCCGAGGGGGGTAAACAGGATATCATAACAGTTTCCTCTGACCCAACAAAGTTCTTGGATTTTTCTTTTTTTTCGTTATTAAATAAAACGCGTCGGCGACTGCTTCGGGGGGAGGTTCTCGTCGATGATACCGCCGAAAATACGCTAAAAAATAATACTTTCTCGTAATATCGTCGCGCGCGCTTATGAAAAATAAGGGAATAAAAAGCGAACGTTTCAGGTGTCTGACTCCTTCCAACAAAGGACCCCGGAGCGTTTCGAGATGTCTTGAAAAATGTCATCGCTTCAATACCCCGAAGACCGTGTTCGACTCTTGCTCGATTGTTGTCTCCAAATGAATAGAACTCCAACTCGTGATTTTAAATTCCTTCCTTCTCCCCGGGATGATATTTTAATTTATAATCCGGGAACATAAATGTAAGGAGAAGAATTTTCCTTGCAAAGCAGATTTAAAATTTCATGAGCTCGGAATGAATGGAATACAAACCATTCAGCTGATTCTGCTCTCTCCATAGTATATATATAAAACGTTCCCTCCTTATCGCAGATCTAATTGAAATTATTACCTCTCGCTCTTGCTCGCCGTGATTTATATTAAGGGTTATTATGTTTCACTCTTTTTTTCATTTTTCATTCATTCATTCATTGATTCAATTTATATCTGCGGTATAAAATATTTAGTTGCCTCATCTCATATAAATTGTTATAATTTATAACTTTCTACATCAACAGGAAGAATACAAACAAGAGTACCACAGGGTAACACATTGAGACCAATACTATATCACTTATTATTATTTGCGAAGTACTCTCGCACAGCTTATAAACATGAAGCCACCAATATTTCCATTACATTTTGTCTAGCGGAAGACAATTTTAATAGATTTTTTTGTTGCAGTTCTACTAATAAATTAATTAATAAGCGAATGAACAAAACTGAAACTCAAAAAAGTCCTCGTCGTCGCATCGCATCGCATCGCGTCGTAAGAATCTGAATTGAAGCAGCCAGGCAGCATCAGTTTTAATGAGTCCCTGAAGTGAGAGAGTCTGAAAGTAGAGAAGAGAGGACTGATAATCGTAATATTCCCGGATTCTTTATTTACTTTTCAACGACCGTCATTAGCGACTATTTTAGCTCTGTGGAAACCGCTCTCTCTCTCCTCGCACTGTCGGGATCTCTTATTTCGCTGAAGCCCGTCTCGAAAGCAACTCAGACTCTTGCACTTCTGGCATCTCGTTTTTAATCCTTGCTCGCTCGAATTTTTTGCAGCGTGTAATTAATTCTCCAAAGTGCCGCTGCTGGTGCTGCTGCCGCTGCTGAAAAGCCGCCGGAAATGTTTCGCCTTCGAGGGAGATGCGGAATGCATTTCGGAAAATTAAAATTTCGGAGCCGCCCCCTCCTCCTCTCCTCTCACTTGTACCGCCCCGCCGCTACAATGCGCCACGCGATACCGAAACAGAAAAGAAAATGTTTTCCCAGGAATTTAATTAATTCCTAAATAGTAACACAGAACATTCAATAACTAATTGGCGTAGTCCACTTCGCTTCAGTTCGGTAATTCGCGGTTCAGTTCAAACTCCAGTTTCAATTTTGTAGAAAGAACGTCGCATACTCGAGTGAGTTTTCGGAAGGAAGAAACTTAAAGGGGTGGAATGATCCGCTGCGAGCTTTCATCATGACAAAGATAACGAGAAAGAAACAACCAAACCAGATCACTCCACTATAATCCAGGAATTTGTTATAAGCAAACTTTACCGAGCAGACCAGAACACCTTTGTACTTCAAATAGAACGGCAGTTGGAGCGACCCGTGCTTACATTCGATTTCTTTGTTCCAACAGAGGAATCCGGTTCTTCTCTTCTTCTTTTCCTCGCCTCAATTTGATCCTATCGATTTTGCAAATTCATTTACGTCCTCATTGGCTATTGGAATCGGTCCTCATTTACTTTTTCGAACAACCCGTTTCTATTTACTTCAAATAGAAAGATAATTGGAGCGACCCGTGCTTACATTCGATTTATTTGTTTCAATAGAGAAATCCGCTTCTTCTCTTCTTCTTTCCCTCGCCTCCATTTGATCCTATCGATTTTGCAAATTCATTTACGTCCTCATTCGTTATTGGAATCGGTCCTCATTTACTTTTTCGAACAACCCGTTTCTATTTACTTCAAATAGAAAGGTAATTGGAGCGACCCGTGCTTACATTCGATTTATTTGTTTCAACAGAGAAATCCGCTCCTTCTCTTCTTTCCCTCGCCTCCATTTGATCCTATCGATTTTGCAAATTCATTTACATCGTCATTGGTTATTGGAATCGATCTTCATTTACTTTTTCGAATAACCCGTTTCTATTTACTTCAAATAGAAAGGTAATTGGAGCGACCCGTGCTTACATTCGATTTATTTGTTCCAACAGAGGAATCCGCTTCTTCTCTTCTTCTTTCCCCCGCCTCCATTTGATTCTATCGATTTTGCAAATTCATTTACGTCGTTACTGGTTATTGGAATCGATCCTCATTTACTTTTTCTAATAACCCGTTTCTATTTACTTCAAATAGAAAGGCAATTGGAGCGACCCGTGCTTACATTCGATTTATTTGTTTCAACAGAGAAATCCGCTTCTTCTCTTCTTCTTTCCCTCGCCTCCATTTGATCCTATCGATTTTGCAAATTCATTTACGTCGTTGTTGGAGCGACCCGTGCTTTGTTTGATTTTGCAAATTCATTTACGTCGTTATTGGTTATTGGAATCGATCCTCATTTACTTTTTCAAACAACCCGTTCCATGTTTACTTCAAATAGAAAGGTAATTGGAGCGACCCGTGCTTACATTCGATTTATTTGTTTCAACAGAGAAATCCGCTTCTTCTCTTCTTCTTTCCCTCGCCTCCATTTAATCGTATAGACTTTGCAAATTCATTTACGTCGTTATTGGTTATTGGTATCGATCCTCATTTACTTTTTCGAATAACCCGCTTCTATTTACTTCAAATAGAAAGGTAATTGGAGCGACCCGTGCTCACATTCGATTTCTTTGTTCAAACAAAGGAATCCGCTTCTTCTTTTCTTCTTTCCCTCGTCTCCATTTGATCCTATCGATTTTGCAAATTCATTTACGTCGCAATTGGTTATTGGAATCGATCCTCATTTACTTTTTCGTACAACACGTTTCTATTTACTTCAAATAGAAAGGTAATTGGAGCGACCCGTGCTTACATTCGATTTCTTTGTTTCAACAGAGGAATCCGTTTTTTCTCTTCTTCTTCTTTTTTTCTTCACTTCTCTTCTCTTTCCATTTTACGTTTGCCTGTTTCCTGTGGCAAATTCGTTCTTGCCAAGAGCGTCTGCAATTTACACAAACAATAGAGTTCGTATGTGGTTAACGTCCAGTAACAGCGTGCCCTTTCGGAAGGTCATGGCGACGAACCTGAAGTTGGACGAACCGACGAGTGGCGGCGCCGCTGCTTACCGTTCGGAGACAACAATCTATCAGCATCCATTCTTTGTAAATTGCCTGTACGATATTTTTCTTTCTGCTTTTACTTTTTACTTACTATTGGTCGAAAGAAATTATTAATGTAACTCACCTGAAGTGATGATTTTGATGTTTTATTTTTGCCTAAACGTATTCATTAGTCACGTCAGTGCTTGTCTTCCGTTAACGAAATGAGAAAGTCACCATCAAAAAGATCCTCCTCCCTATGAATTTCTAATTAATAAAAATCTAATTTCCCTCGATGAAATTTGTTTCGAGCGCGGCGTACAATCTGGAAGCAAGTCATTATTAAGGGGGTTTATCGACTCGGCGCGCTGAATTCTCCGTAATTAATGATACAAATGACAAGTCTTTTATCATAAGTTCATTAACTTTGATGCGCGTTTTGTAACGATTTCATTTCATGGTGTCCGCATTAAAAGTGCTGTTGATTAAAGACCTGCACGGCAGCGTGTCTATTACAAGCACGTTAACTCGGAAACCCCCTCGCCGACCCCCCCGCCCCCTCGAATAAAAATACATCAAATTAAGGAAGAGTGTGCCCCGTTTATTTGCTGATTCAGCGTTCCGCAATTAAGCAGCCAGCAGAAGAGCCGTAAGGTACTAAAATCGATATTTTCGTTTTAACTGCGGTGTGTAGATTTTTAATTAGGGGGTTGCGGCGAAGAAACGAAGAAGAATTGTTTTTTTTTGTGAAAAAGAAAAAAAGATTCAAATGAAACCCTCGACGTTATCCCGAGACGTTCATTACGAAAAGGAATAAATGTCCTTGGGCATAAAACAGCAGATAAAATAGTCATCAAACACGCATCAGCTACCCGGATAACTAAAAGGGAAGCTATAAACAGAAGAAATTCCAGCTTAAATGCAAATAAGATCCTCCATTCGGTAAGCTGTAAGCTGAAGCGCCCCCTTTGAAATATCAAACGCAAAATTCGTAATTAATGTGAAACGCACGTGATTAGATTACGCTTAAGGAGGAAATGCGTACGGTGCCTTAAAGCGTGAAAAAGAGAGAAATCCGCGCGAACTTATGAAAGATGGAAGTTTGTTTATGTCTTTTTGGTTAAAAAAAAAGACAGCCTCGCATACACTTATTGTTTTTAATCGTAAAGAAAGCAATATCCGTGCGATATTTAATATCACTTTGACGACGACGTCGCGTCGGGGGGGGGGGGGGGGGGGAAGTGTACATATCGGCGGCGGCAAAAAGGAATACCGAAACAAATTCGAATTTAATATCAAACACTTTGCAAATTAAAAATTTAAAAAAGAGTAGCTCCTTTTTTTTTTCTCCTAAATTTAAACGCCTTTTGATTTAAGCAGTTTTTAAATCTCTTTCTTTTCGTCGTCTGCGAGAAACATAAAAGTACTTGCTTCGTAATAATACGTATAGGGTAGTATAATGCCGGCTCGGAGGGCACTTAACTCAAAATTAACCTTGTTTTTTTTCTCTTCTTCTTACAGGTAGCTCTGAAAGTAATGGACGTAAATCTCATCAAGGAAGATTATGTTGTAAGAAATTTATACCGGGAGGCAAGAATAATGTCGCGCTTGTTTCATCCGTGCATTGCCGCTCTCTTCCAAACTATGCAGGTAAAACTAATAAAGGAACTTCACAAGGAATATACACTCGAATATTACAGAGAGAATTTCAATTTTAAGCGAAGTTTAAATCCAAACTACAATTTTTTTTTAACAAGAGTATCAGTAATGCGTTGTTACATCAGAAGGGGGTTGTTAAGATTACTTCCCTTTTTAAATTAATTTTTAATACTTGGCGTAAACGAAACCGTCCCCTGTCAATCATTTCTGAACGTACTGTACATAATGATGTACTATGACGCTCAACTTAAATGAACTCCTGCGTGCGAACCACACCCTTAAGTACATTCAAGACTACGAAACTGTCAAATGGTATCGTTTATGGTGAGCGTCGTTGTACATACATCATAAAGAAACTATTTTCCGCAACAATAAAATGTTACAGGTTATAAGTGGATGTGCTGGTAAAAACATAATTTGTAATCGTCGTTTCTTTTGTGTTTATTTAAGCCGGAGTTTATTTCAAAACAGAAAATCATAAATTAGTATAATGCAGCGGGCGTATTCCGAGGACGTCTCTGCCGCGTATAACTTCAAATTCGTGCTCGCTTTCTTCGGCCCGCTACATTTCTCATTTTGATTCGGGGCACGTCCGTCTGTTTTTAATTAGGAATCCAGGAATCGAGATGATCTACACACTTAAAATATTAATAAGCGAGGGAAATTCTGATCGAACAAGTTCGCAAATTACCCAGCGAGCAAAAGCTACTCTCCACAACTAACAGCAAAAAAAGATTTAGATCAGTGAAGTCATTGTATTTTTCTTTTTACTTAGTTTGATTCAAACTTTAGTTAAAAAAAAAACAACATTTTTTTCTCAGTTTTAGATAAGAATAAACAACTCTAACATTTTTTTTGTGTGGGGGGCTTTAATTCGGTGCACAAGACATCGCACGAAGCCAGCCCCCCGACGACCTTCTCATGACCGGAACACCTGCATTCGGTTCGGAAAACGTGCGACAGTTACAGCTTGACATTCGGCTTTTGCAGATTTGGATCGTAATTAATCTCTTAAGTGTTAATTTTGGTTACCTTCATAAACCGCATATACCGTGGTATAGATTGGCTGGCGTAAGGTCCCGTTTGGCGCCCTTTGATATCACCGTTTCTATTGGAACTTAGAGGTCGCGCTATCTACTCCTGCGTTCTGATTGGTCGCCATTTTTGGGCGCTTCCGGCAACCGCATCCAGCTTCACTTTGCGTTTCGACTTCATAAGGTGAAGATTTCACGTGAATTGTTGCTAATTACAGCAAGATTCTGAATTAAGAACAGTGTTACTCGGATTCCTTGCACCTTGCGTACCGTTTGATTTGTTATAAGCAAACTTTACCGAGCAGATAACATGTTTGTACTTGGAGCGACCCTTGCTTATATTCGATTTCTTTGTTTCAACAGAGGAATCCGCTTCTTCTCTTCCCGTTAACATACAAATTATAGCAAAAGTTTCGCTCTCCTCCTTCCGCTTCTCACAATAACCCATCTTCTACTTTTTACCACATTGAAATTAATTTCCCTAGTTTTTGTCTTTTTCCATCTGTTCCTATCCATTGCCACGTCTCCATCTGATCCTATCGAGTTTGACAAGTTCATTTAGCCACGTCGTCGCTGGTCATTGAAATTGATCCTCATTTTCTTTTCGGATAACCCGTTTCTACTTCAGATAGATGGGCAGCTGGAGCGAGCCCTGCTTATATTCGATTTCTTTGTTCCAACAGAGGAATCCACTTCCCGTTTTCTTCTCTACTTCTCTACTTCTCTTCCCGTTTTATGTTTACCGATTTTCTGCGGCGAATTTGTTCGACTCCTTTTTCTATTCGATTTCTTTGTTCCAACAGAGAAATCCATTTCCCTTTTTCTTCTCTACTTCTCTTCCCATTTTACGTTTACTTATTTTCTGCGGCGACTTTTTTCGACTCCTGTTTATATTAGATTCTTTTGTTCCAACAAAGGAATTCTCTTCTCTTTCTCTTCCCGTTTTACGTTTACCTATTTTCTTCGGCGAATTTGTTCGACTCCTGTTTTATATTCGATTTTATTGTTCCAACAAAGGAAGCCAGTTCTTTTTTCTTCTCTACTTCTCATCCCATTTTACGTTTACCTATTTTCTGTAGCGAATTCTTCTAACTCCTGTTTATATTCGATTTCTTTGTTCCAACAGAGGAATCCACTTCCCGTTTTCTTCTCTACTTCTCTACTTCTCTTCCCGTTTTATGTTTACCGATTTTCTGCGGCGAATTTGTTCGACTCCTTTTTCTATTCGATTTCTTTGTTCCAACAGAGAAATCCATTTCCCTTTTTCTTCTCTACTTCTCTTCCCATTTTACGTTTACTTATTTTCTGCGGCGACTTTTTTCGACTCCTGTTTATATTAGATTCTTTTGTTCCAACAAAGGAATTCACTTCTCTTTCTCTTCCCATTTTACGTTTACCTATTTTCTTCGGCGAATTTGTTCGACTCCTTTTTATATTCGATTTCTTTATTCCAACAGAGAAATCCATTTCCCTTTTTCTTCTCTACTTCTCTTCCCATTTTACGTTTACCTATTTTCTGCGGCGAATTCTTTTAACTCCTGTTTATATTCGATTTCCTTGTTCCAACGGAGGAATGTACGTTTTTTTTGTTCTCTACTTCTCTTCCCGTTTTACGTTTACCTATTTTCTGCGGCGAATTTGTTCGACTCCTTTTTATATTCGATTTCTTTGTTCCAACAGAGAAATCCATTTCCCATTTTCTTCTCTACTTCTCTTCCCATTTTACGTTTACCTATTTTCTGCGGCGAATTTGTTCGACTCCTTTTTATATTCGATTTCTTTGTTCCAACAGAGAAATCCATTTCCCATTTTCTTCTCTACTTCTCTTCCCGTTTTGCGTTTACCTATTTTCCGCGGCGAATTCGTTCCTGCGAAGGACGTCTGCTATTTACACACGCAACGGAGTTCATAAATGGCTAACGGCGTGGCCTTTCGGAAGGCCATCGACGCAAGCGACGAACCTGAAGTTGGACGAACCGACGAGTAGCGGCACCGCTGCTGACCGTTCGGACACATCTAACAGAATGATCACAAACTACAAGACAAAAATCGTAACGTACTGATTTAATTATTTCATTTAACTAAAGTGCGTACGTTTTAATTCAGGAAAATAGATTACCGATTCACATGTTCTGTAGACCAATGTTGAATCGCCCTGGTGCCCTTCAACTTTGGCCCGCCCCACCTCCCTCTGAGGCAACGTCGTCGAAATATAATAAACTCGGTATTGAATGCAGTTTAGAGGCTGGTATTTTGAAGGCAACGTGCATATAGGCGTGATGGGTGAGAAGTAAGAAGCGGTACCCCCTTGCACGGTACACAAGGTTCATTTTTGCACTGAAGGGGGTACTTTCGCACCGAAATCCAACCCTCCCTCTTCCACGGCACATCATGTTTTCAAACAAAACATCCGTGTTCTGCGTCTAGATCTTTTATGGTCGAAGACCTGAGTTCTAGCTCGGGACAGCTGATAGTCCTCCTCAGCGCTAACTTACCACCGTTTTCGTTAATTAATCAGGAGGTAACGTAATTAAATCCAGGTGGAAGCAAATCGAAAATAGCGCTTCGGTTTCAGTAAATAAAAGACACCCAAGGCATCAATAGGATGTGCGTTCGTGTTGAATTTCTTTCTCTGTCTGCTGCTGTATTTTGTTATAAAGGCAAAAAAATAGTTCACTAATTAGTTTTCAACTGCTTTAATAATTAATTTCTCCTCATTACGTTAATTTAATTTAATTTCCACAAGGATGTCCACAAAAAGCTCGTTCTTCTTTTTCCTCCTTCGTGTGCAAGTTAGCGTAACTTCAAAGGCGATCAAGTCGTAAGAATAGGGCATCATTATCGGGGGCGCTAATAAAACGCCAAAAGATCTCCTAGGCAGTGACCATTAGCGATGCAATAAGACAGGCAGTCGTAAAGAGTGCTGAGTAATATTCGGGCGGGCCAGCATCTGGCGTTGATTGCCTCTTATCTCGCTCCGGCTCGCATCATTCCGAACGGATCTTGTCTCCTCCATAATCCGAACCCCAACATACGCGCAATGTGCCCACACACCCCCTCCCCCACATCGTTCCGAGACCCCCCCGTCTATCTGTCTTAATCGCGCCGGGCACACATCCATCCGATTTCGGGTGTTACGGCGCTTCATAAAATATGAATATAAACGGAGCTCGTTGTTCTTGAAAAGGACCGCCGACATCTGATGCGCATTTCGCACAGCAGGAAGGAGGAGGGACGAACAGCTGATGTCCTCAGCAGCATCAATAATCCAGCAGCGTGCTGAATCCGCAAGTACACTCACCGCTGCGATGCACGTGTAATTACACTGCATAAATGATGACGGTGCAACTATAAACTTTAATATGACGCTGACGGAAGTAGTGTTTGCCCAGCCAAGTAATTACATACATTGATAACTCCAGTTCTAGAACCTCCCCCCCACCCACCCATCAGTTTCACCAAAGCTCAATATTACCCGCTTTAAAAAAAAAAAAAAACACATTAATTTGTTTAAATAAAATACACTGGTTTCAAAGTTGCTTTAAAGAACAACGGCACTCTCAAAGTTGTATGTTTGTAGACTTGATGGCGCTGTCATAATCGGCCGTTACTTTGGTGGGCAACTGTTTCTGTTGATTCCGAACTGCTTTCGGTATGAATCTCCGGGGTATGTGGAAGACTTGAAGACCTTGAAAGTCCTTGGGCTTGTGCCGATCTGACTTTCTCAGATTTAGAATGCATAAGGTCTCTCTCTGCCTCGATCGAATAGCTGCTCAGGGGATGAACAGCTGATTGACCATTGTACCACCTTAAATTACAAATTATAAATATAACGTTTGAATCCGCAGAGCAATACCGTACGCCATCTCCTTACTACCACCCCAGGAAACCAAACCTAATTGGAACGCAGCATCGAAAAGCATAGAGGCGAGCGACGAGCACGGACCCAGCGCACTCTGGTGATGAGTTCCATCATGAGTAGTATACGATTATATGGGGCCCCGGGGGTATGCGGAATCGCCTTACATGTCGTGTGACAGCCGAACCTGAGATCCGATTTGATTAATCCCTCCATAAAAGCTATCGTTGCTTTCAGTCATCATCCCTCGCGGCTCCCTCGCAGATTTAAATAAAACTGGAATTCGCCGTGCTGCAGGCGGAGAGGCAGAGAGAGAGAGAGAGCGTTTCCAATTCCACCGGAAAGAGTCGCCCGGAAGAAATGAGTTTTCGTCGTTTCGATGCACTCGAAGTTGGATAACGTTCGCAAATACAAACAGTATTTATCAGTACGTCAATAATTCGTGTATAAGTACATGCACATCGTATGTTTCGTTTTGACTTGAAAATATATTCCCACTTATATTATATCATGCTGTACTAGCGCTCATTTGTATATATGAAGGATTTGTTAAAGATCAGCTTTACTGAAATCTTCTGCTTTACAATATAGCCATTGCTGCCTTGTTTTTGCCTTTTTCTAAATCATATGAAACGATTGGTGTATGTAATTGTAGCCATTAGAAACTATATTTCGAGAATTACTTGTATATAATATACATACAATAAGAACCTGAATAGACTTAACACCTTGCATGATGCAGGCGCGAGTTATAGTATGGTAACGTGTACAAGAATTAACCTTGTCTTTGCCATTCAAAATTACACGTCACAATGTCTTTAAATACGTGTACACACCTTGCAGAGCAACAGTTGTTGGTGTTGAAACCCCTAAATAAAAACCTCCCTTAGTGTAAGTGCCAGAATCATGTAAGTTAATCTATTATTTATTTATAGCAAATGTATTTCTAGTTGTATTTTAATCCAACTATGTTCCCCGTATCCAAAATTACCGTAACACTATTGCTGTGTGACCAGTGGTTCCACAATTGGATTTTACGTACTCCTGGGGGGCGGCAATATAAAATCTAAAGCTCGAGCTTTCAGAACTATATCATGTTGTAAATAAATAAATAAGTAAATAAATATTAGGGTGCAACTGTTTTGATTTCTGTTTTTTTTTCTTTATTATTGAGCAAATTCACTTAACGATTAATTTATGTAGAACGACTTGTTTGTTCGATGAATACGATTGAGCCAGAAAAAGTTTGATACACTCGAGTACGTATTAAGCAAAAAAAAAATCCATATTAATTCCCCAGCGTGAACACGCGAAACAATTTAGGATATTGAACCATGACATCTAAAATAAGCTTTCTTGATTTATCGTCGTTACGTGTGTACATAAAAAGCCCGTGCATCGCTTAATCGAAAATAAATATGATACTTCTGTGTACACGTATATAGGTACATACATATTAGGACTTCATTTAATTAATTTAATAAAACTTACTTATAACTACGTTAAAAATTATTATGTACATATAGTTATGGTTGTATGATTACTTTTTTTTATTAACACATGAGAAACCATTAATTTCAAGCAAGAATCTTCAATTAATCTTGTGCCCCACTTGACCTACATACAACGCATTTACTTACTAACTGTTGACTAAAGTAGTTTCATCTTCCTTCCAGAAGAACGATATATTTTGCTTAAAATGTGAATAATCTTTGTTAATATACAACACTTTTAGATTGGTTTACTTTCTTTGAAACAGTGGCGGGTACGAATGCGTACAGCCTTCGCTCGACGCCACTGCGAAATTTTGCAATTAAATTCATGATCACGTGGCCGCCCTGTATTAAATTATAATCTCGTACTCTGCTTATACCTTAATTATTTATATTACAGTTCGGAAATTTGTATTACCTAGTTATGGAGCTCGTCGGCGGCGGCGATCTCTGCACATACATTAAATCCCAGCGTACCGGAAAGCTGGACGAACGTTGCACGAGGATTTTCGCACGCCAGCTAGTATCGGCCGTGGCTCACATGCACAACATGGGGATCGTCCACAGGTACGTTCAGCTGAAATGTACATTAACTTTGACAGCAACGGAATAAACTATGTGCATAAATCCTAGCTGCGTTTGTTGAAGTCGCAAACCGAGAGCTAGAAGGGGTGCACTCCCTCTGCCCATCAAATTGCCAATGTTCGCACTTCACAACAACGATCGGTATGTGTATTAATAACGATATTGACTTCAGAGGAAATAAAATAGGTTAATTCCAAAATTTATCTAAGATTTCTTTAAAATATTGTTAATAAAAGATATTCCGTTGCTGAGACGTTGTCTCCGACCTTGTGGATTATTTCGTTTTGCTTAAAAGCTCGCGGCGTACGAGCTTGCAAGCTAAACCAATTTCCAGACGGGCTAGGAAATGAAAAACATCACCACAACTTTCTATGTTGTATTTATTTAGAGTGAATGCTTACATTAATCGATTCCGGAATACTTAATAGATTCCGGAATTTTACGAGGAGCGTAATTTATGTATGCAAGTACGTGACGCGGCGTTTTATTTCTGTTTTGGCTTTTCGTTAACCTACATCCAGCGGGGTAAACACGGTAATTTTTGGGGGATCCGGGCCGGGATGATATGTGTCGAAATGAATATTTATTTAAAAATTCCGCCGCCGCGCTTCTTCTCTTCCTGAAAGGAAGAGGAACGAGGTCGCCGCGGGATATTGCAGCCGAGCAAAGTGCACCACGCTCGTCAATGCGCGGATAAGAAGTGGATGTCGTAAAAGCAATGCACAAGAAGCGTGAAGGACAGCTACTCTGCATGGAGATGCAGTTTTGCATTCGGCAGAGAAGAAAGAATGAAATTCGGACTCAATTCATGTGTTACGTTTTTGTAAATAGTTTGCAATGGTGAAGTGCGCAGCTTATCAGTAACAGTAACGCGTTTTCTATAACATATCACCCTGTGTTTTACTGTTAAGTTGTATTTTTAAATTCTTTATCGATGATTTACTGATGTGTTAACGAACGCCGCGCCGGAGAAACGCTTGCGAACGAAACGAGCGCTGAGCCAGCAAAATGAACAAAGAAAATGAAATAAGAGCGATAGTGCTTGGTGGTGAGGGCTACCGCATGGATCCTTGGCCTCTAAAAACTCATTACATTTTGTTTAATGAGTTTCTAAACATTGTTACTTCATTTATTGCGTGTATTTAAACATTGTATCTTGTTCTTGCGCGTCCAGGACGTTGCTTCTCCGTTTGATGTGCAACTATTCATTGTATTTAGGGCGTCATTGTGATTTGGCGGTCGAAATATATCCTAAATACGCCAACCACCCCGCCGAAATATAAATAGATACTCGCGTGTAGCTATAAAAAGTGCGGAACCAAAGTAATAAAATTTCTGTAGAAATTGAATTAAGTAATAAACTTCTTCGCAACGCTTATTATTATCATATTAACACCTGGCTTGTTCTGCTGCACTTTGAATTCACCGAAATATAGGGAGCCGGCAGATGCAAATACACTCACCGCGACTTACTAGATGGGTACGTCAAAGTATGTACTTAAAGTTGCTTTAAAGTTGCGAAGCTGAACAGGCAACTTAGTTCCTTCGACGTATTCAGAATGTGCTACTCTGCATGGAGATGCAGTTTTGCATTCGGCAGACAAGAAAGAATGAAATTCGGACTCAATTCATGCGTTACGTTTGTAAATAGTTTGCAATGGTGAAGTGCGCAGCTTATCAGTAACAGTAACGCGTTTTCTATTATAACATATCACCCTGTGTTTTACTGTTAAGTTGTATTTTCAAATTCTTTGCCGATGATTTACTGATGTGTTAACTAACGCCGCGCCGGAGAAACGCTTGCGAACGAAACGAGCGCTGAGCCAGCAAAACGAACAAAGAAAATGAAATGAGAGCGATAGTTTCGAGTCAGTGCTTGGTGGTGAGGGCTACCGCATGAATCCTTGGCCTCTAAAAAATCATTACATTTTGTTTAATGAGTTTATAAGCATTGTTATTTCATTTATTGCGTGAATTTAAACATTTTATCTTGTTCGTGCGCGTCCAGGACGTTGCATCTCCGTTTGATGTGCAACTATTCATCGTTTTTAGGACGTCATTGTGATTTGGCGGTCGAAATATATCCTAAATACGCCATCCACCCCGCCGAAATATAAATAGATACTCGCGTGTAGCTATAAAAAGTGCGGAACCAAAGTAATAAAATTTCTGTAGAAATTGAATTAAGTAATAAACTTCTTCGCAACGCTTATTATTATCATATTAACACCTGGCTTGTTCTGCTGCACTTTGAATTCACCGAAATATACGGAGCCGGCAGATGCAAATACACTTACCGCGACTTACTAGGTGGGTACGTCAAAGTATGTACTTAAAGTTGCTTTAAAGTTGCGAAGCTGAATAGACAACTTAGTTCCTTCGGCGTATTCAGAATGTGAGGGAAGTTAAAATACCCTCGCTCGCTTGCTTGCTTGCTTGCTTGTCTCCTTGCCTCCAACTAAGAAGTCGTTAATGACGGTTTAAAATTGATTGCAAGGTGCATGCAAGGGTGTAGGTGCGAGCGGATTAAATTCAATGGGAAGTTTGAAACTGAGTTCCGAATTAAATGTTTTTTTTTTTTCAAAAAGTGTCTTTTCAAATTTCCTCGTCACGTGGTACACTTGCGATCAATTAAATCGGTACCGCTTGATATGAGGATATTGTTTATTGAAAATTGAAAATTGAAAATTGGAAATTGGAAATTGGAAACAAAGGGTGCTTCGTGGATATGTATGTACCATACATAAATGTTTGTTACATTTAGATCCTTTTGGAGTAAGTACGTGATTGTTTTCGATGTCAAGCGAGAGTACAAGAGGAGACTTTGTTGTAAAGCTCATAAATTTTTCAATTTGTTTAGACAAACACTATACCAGAGCTCATTGTTCCACATAAATTACGGCGGACATTTCCCAAATGAAATCACCAGTTTCTGCATCATTGTGTTGTCTACGGACTTTTGTCAATAACACATAAAAGAGTATATGTAGTTTTTAAGATATCCCAAGAGCTAGAGTGCATTCGTTGCTTCGCTTCCATTGAAGTGAGCGACTCTTACTCATTCAATGGCTGACACTTAACTAGTTAGCAAAATCTGCTCCGAGTGCACATCTAGGTTTTTACGGGCGGGCGGCGGCGGCGGGAAAATAGTGTGACGACTGATGTACGGAATTGATTTCATACAAAAGGATGCAGTAAAATGAACGACCCTGCACCAGTAAAGTGGATGGCTTTAGTAGGAAGTAGCGCTATATATTCCGGTCACAAACCTGTCTTGCGGATTGCAAGCAATGTATTCAATCAGACCGGGCAAATGCATTGATGCGTCATCGCAATTTTGCTGAAATTGCAATCCGCAATGATACCTTCAACTGACAATTTACGTAATTGCCGCCAACACATCTACGCTTAACCTTTTTTCAAACACCACCACCCATTCGTATTCCCTCGGTACACTCTCATACCTCATACCTTTCTTTTGCTTGCATGTACGTACATGCTAAACTAATAAATTCGTCGTTCTCCAAGTATACTCTCATACGTATATACCCATACATCATTACATCATTATCTACTTTCTTTGTTTTTGCTTGTACTCGTACATACGATACAATAATAATAAATTCGTCTGTCTCCAAGTAAAATCCAAAGTAAATAACATAAAATCCGTTGTTTGTATATTCCAAAAAAAAAGGAAGAAAAACAAAGAGGTCTCCTACCACTTTCTGATCTAATATATTCCTGCGCGCGAGTCGGACGAGGGCTCTTAGGCAGCCGGAGAGACAGACATTGCCTTCCTAAATAGTCCCCATACAAAGAAAATACAATCTGCAATCTCTGTGTGCAAGGAGGGAAACGTCTGCGCAAATAGGGATGCAAACAAGAAATCGACTGCTACTTCTGACACCGTACGCCTCGATAACCTTGTATATTCCAGAACCTTGAGATCCCCAATAATATATCGTACCGCCGAATTCATTGCCTCGCTTCTATTGCCAATAAAGCCGTGCATGTTTTTCTTGAACGCTGCACAACGTATTTTGACAATGAATGCTGCTCTGCATTCTCCAGGAATTGTTTTACATTATTCGGTAAACACACACATATTCACCCACGCGGACAATGCAAACATGCATTTTTATTAAATTCATTTCGAATAGGTTCTGTTTTATAAATCTTATACACTTTGTCTTAACAAAAGAACACATGCACACTTGTGTCAACAACAATAACTTCCATATACATACTACCAAATTTATTAAGCAAAATAGAAAGTAAATGAGACAGTATTAATAAAACACATCGAAGATTCACAAATTTACACTTTAATTACAAACTCCCACAATTAAAAACACAATATTAACGAGCTGCAATATTTGTCTATCAAATAGCACTTCTACACAATGTACTTTCTACTGTTCGAGGTATGAACACTTCGCTTGCTGAATTATATCGGCCCCACTGACGAACCGGTACGGCTTTTATAGTAGATTCCTGTATTCTTGAAGTTACTAGAATAAACGCGAATCGACGAGAAATTGCGATAACATTCTGTGAGACGCAAGATGAGGTGACTCGTACTAAAAATAGATCTATTTGCGAGTCACTACTGTAACAATACTAAGAAACATGTAATAAATAAGGCTAGAAACTTATGTGTGCCTCCCGAAATAGATGCAGAAAAAAAAACCGTGCGTTCGGCATAAGGAGTAGACAATAATACAACACAATTAATGTAAATGGCCCCCTCGAGATAATATCCTGAAGTACCTGATCGTGAATGAGATTTACTGAAACGTTTTCAGTTAAGCCGTAATTAGTGGTTTGGGTATTTGCCGGAGTTTGTAATACACCCCGTATAAATACATTACATTACATAACCCCCAGTTATGTACACATTTTCATGAAAAACTAAAATATCTCCATTTGTTGGTGTGCAAATTCGTAGTAAATATCATGGATTGCGTCATATACATACGGCTTCTTATGTTCTTGCGAAAACTTAAGTAATATAATTTTTTTTTTCACTTTTGACGTATGCATACAGCTTCTGAAATTAGGAGGGCGTTGATTTCTTCTTCTTCTTCTTCCAGGGAAGCGAGACGCAAATTTGCTTTAGCATCGTGCAACAGGACTGACTCTCTGTTAATATTTAATTCCAACTTTCGCTCTGTAAAAGGAAAACTTTCTTTTAAAAAAAAAAAAGAAAAACTCTCGCCGGCGAAAAACACCCGCCCCGCCGCGCCGCCCATTTCCCTAAAAAGAGCCGAGAGGATAAACTTTTCCTTTTGTTTTTCGGGGGGGACAGGGGGCGGGGAGGGGGGGGGGGTGGACGCGAACCCTCCGCGAGGAGAGCGGCAGGCAGCATTTGCTTGATAGATTACTTGACAAATATTTTAGTGTTCAAATGGGCCCCGATAAAGTTTTGCATCGGCAAACGTCCGTGTAATTGGAGTGGATTGAATTCTCATTTTTATTAATGCCCCCCCCCCGTCCTCCTCCCCCTCCCCGGGGTGACTACTTAATCATTCCCCAGGCATTGATTTTCTTTGCTTAAACTTCTTTACGATTTGAGACGTGGCGTGAACGCAATTAATTTTTAACTACCACGATCCTAGGAGTTTCATAACTAAAGATTACAGAAATTAAAAAAAAAAAAAAACAAAAAAACATTTAACCCCCAACAAATCCCACGTGACCACATTAATTATTAAAAAAATAAAATAAAACGTTTTGGCCAGATGGACTATGACTAATTAAAAAGCCTTGATCCCAACGAATCAGATTAAGACAAGATGTTTTCCGCCTCTCATTGTCTACGGAAATAAAAATATATACTGTTCAATTCAGGAAATGTCATACACGGACCTCGTCTGTATCAGGTGGTTGCATTACATTAATCAACACCATGCAACTTTTTAATGTATCGGAAATGCATCATTAAATCAGGTCGAAATTAATAGTAGAGTTGACTAACGTAGTGCAACCATCTGAAATAGACGAGGTGCATGTTTCTTTCCTGAATGGAACTGCGTGTATAATTCCAAAAAAAAATCCACGTTCAACTATTTTTCTTTTCTGGGCTACGCTAATTAAAAAGTCTTGACCCTAACGAATCAGATTAAGACAAGATGTTTTCCGCCTCTCATTGTCTACGGAAATAAAAATATATACTGTTCAGTTCAGGAAATGTCACACACGGACCTCGTCTGTATCAGGTGGTTGCATTACGTTAATCAGCACCATGCAAATTTTTAATGTATCGAAGATGCATCATTAAATCAGGTCGAAATTAATAATAGAGTTGATTAACGTAGTGCAACCGTCTGAAATAGACGAGGTGCATGTTTCTTTCCTGAATCGAACTGCGTGTATAATTCTAAAGAAAAATCCACGTTCAACTATTTTCTTTTCTGGGCTACGCTAATTAAAAAGTCTTGACCCTAACGAATCAGATTAAGACAAGATGTTTTCCGCCTCTCATTGTCTACGGAAATAAAAATATATACTGAGCAATTCAGGAAATTTCACACACGGACCTCGTCTGTATCAGGTGATTGCATTACGTTAATCAACACCATGCAACTTTTTAATGTATCGAAGATGCATCATTAAATCAGGTCGAAATTAATAGTAGAGTTGACTAACGTAGTGCAACCATCTGAAATAGACGAGGTGCATGTTTCTTTCCTGAATCAAACTGCGTGTATAATTCCAAAAAAAAAAATCCACGTTCAACTATATTTCTTTTCTGGACTACGCTAATTAAAAAGTCTTGACCCTAACGAATCAGATTAAGACAAGATGTTTTCCGCCTCTCATTGTCTACGGAAATAAAAATATATACTGTTCAGTTCAGGAAATGTCATACACGGACCTCGTCTGTATCAGGCGGTTGCATTACGTTAATCAACACCATGCAAGTTTTTAATGTATCGGAAATGCATCATTAAATCAGGTCGAAATTAATAATAGAGTTGACTAACGTAGTGCAACCATCTGAAATAGACGAGGTGCATGTTTCTTTCCTGAATCGAACTGCGTGTATAATTCCAAAAAAAATCCACGTTCAACTATATTTCTTTTCTGGGCTACGCTAATTAAAAAGTCTTGACCCTAACGAATCAGATTAAGACAAGATGTTTTCCGCCTCTCATTGTCTACGGAAATAAAAGTATATACTGTTCAGTTCAGGAAATGTCATACACGGACCTCGCCTATATCAGGTGGTTGCATTACGTTAATCAACACCATGCAACTTTTTAATGTATCGAAGATGCATCATTAAATCAGGTCGAAATTAATAATAGAGTTGACTAACGTAGTGCAACCGTCTGAAATAGACGAGGTGCATGTTTCTTTCCTGAATTGAACTGCGTGTATAATTCCAAAAAAAATCCACGTTCAACTATATTTCTTTTCTGGGCTACGCTAATTAAAAAGTCTTGACCCTAACGAATCAGATTAAGACAAGATGTTTTCCGCCTCTCATTGTCTACGGAAATAAAAATATATACTGTTCAGTTCAGGAAATGTCACACACGGACCTCGTCTGTATCAGGTGGTTGCATTACGTTAATCAAGACCATGCAAATTTTTAATGTATCGAAGATGCTTCATTAAATCAGGTCGAAATTAATAATAGAGTTGACTAACGTAGTGCAACCATCTGAAATAGACGAGGTGCATGTTTCTTTCCTGAATCGAACTGCGTGTATAATTCCAAAGAAAAATCCACGTTCAACTATTTTTCTTTTCTGGGCTACGCTAATTAAAAAGTCTTGACCCTAACGAATCAGATTAAGGCAAGATGTTTTCGCCTCTCGAAAGAAACGCGTCGTAATGTCCTTAAATATTGAAACGCGCATGCATTATGGACAGACAGTCGGTAGTAATATAACCCCCAAGTAAAAACCTCTTTTCTGGACTACTAGTTAAAAAGTCTTGACTCTAACGAATCAGATTAAGACAAGATGTTTTCCGCCTCTCATTGTCTACGGAAATAAAAATATATACTGAGCAATTCAGGAAATGTCACACACGGACCTCGTCTGTATCAGGTGGTTGCATATTTTTAATGTATCGAAGATGCATCATTAAATCAGGTCGAAATTAATAATAGAGTTGACTAACGTAGTGCAACCATCTGAAATAGACGAGGTGCATGTTTCTTTCCTGAATTGAACTGAGTGTATAATTCCAAAAAAAAATCCACGTTCAACTATTTTTCTTTTCTGGGCTACGCTAATTAAAAAGTCTTGACCCTAACGAATCAGATTAAGGCAAGATGTTTTCTGCCTCTGGAAAGAAACACGTCGTAATGTCTTTCAATATTGAAACGTGCATGCATTACGTACAGGTTGTGATAAAAGTCCCAAATAAAAACCTCCCCCTGTGTAAATGCCCAAATCATGTAAGTTAATTTATTGCTTGTAATAAATGTATTTTTATTGTACTTTGCTCTAACTAGGCCCCCGTCCCAAAATTACCACAACAATATCCTGACAAACGCAACGCCACTGATTGTTGTAATTTATGTGAGTTTGGTTGCCTAACTTGGATGATCACGTGGGCCTCGGGAATTATTGTATAATAACTATAATTATGGTAACTAAGAATGATTGCTTTATGTAATTTCTAGACTTTTGTTTCATCTAACTTAACTGCATTAAAAGAAAAATTCTTATTACCTCACGTAATGTAAATGCTAGATTAGAGTGTACAAGGTCTGCATGCAACAGATATTAGTTAGGATGATAATAAAAACATATTAATAATGATATTGTTAGTTTTATAATTAACTCGTTTTCTCTCCTCGCAAAACAAGGAATCGAGAATAACGAGGCGTTAATAAAGAAAAGCGTGCGCTCGCGTAATTGAACTAATTGGAAAATGGTACGTAATTGCAAGAAACTGCGGTCGTCGAAAAATAAAACGACCCAAGGTAAAGGAGAGAAAACTCTCAATTGTAAATTAAAAAAAAAAAAAATTAATTCCCTGTTTTATATAAATCGATATAAATTAACTTCATTAAAATTTCCTTAAGTTTCATGGAGGCGGTGATTTTTTCAAGGTATTTTTTTTTCTTCTGCTTCTTATTTTATTTTTTGTTTACTTAGATGTTGGCTTGGCAAAGTGAAATAGACGTGACCGTCTTATAGTATTTTCCTGTCAACAATAAACTTCATAGGCCGATCCGAACCGACCACAACAAACAGGCAGAGGGAGGGAGAGAGAGAGAGGGTATTATTAAAAGTTGCCCGAATTGACATACACATGTCGTATATTAAAGAAACGTCCTCCTGAAACACTTCTGAAACTTCTACGAGGAAAGTTCGGTAAATTTTCAATGGAGAAAGCGAAAGTAGATAACAAGTGAAAATAGAAAATCATCAACCGGCGTTGAGCACGCAGGCTGTTCCCGGGATCCAATCGATTTTCTAACTTTTAATGTGCCGTTTAACTTTGGGGGGAGATGTACGGAATAGAGTAACAACCCTTGTTACGTTGGTTGGTTCGTTGGTATTAACATTATTTGCTTATTCTAATAAGACTTGCGTCCATTCCATTCACTGATGTGAGTGGTGATTTCCATAAATAGAATTTAATTTGATTTTGAACACCCCCCCGAAAAAAAAAGTCGGGCCTTAACATTTTAATCAATGAATATAATAATTCTCCTGCCACGACGTCATGTCTGCAGCATCTTCATTAATTTCAGTTTGTTGCTCCGGTATAAATTAATTACGCTCGTGAAGCGTAGAATAATTAAATTACTTTATCGTAGCAGATTTAGGAGCCCATATCACTTCACTCTACGGAAATAATATTAGAATTAATCTGCTCCACTTAATGCGATTATTATTTATTATGGGCGCGAAACTTCTTCGGCCCTTCACGTAAAATATTTCATTTTATTAATAAGAAACAAGCAAACATACCAAAACATATTTAATAGAATGTCCTCCCTCCCATTGCTTGCATGCGTTCAACACAAAAAATAAACCGCTAATTACGGTAGCAAGAATCCGAGTACTTCCGACCATTTCCTTCCTCCTATCAATGCAAATGCATCCTCCATTGATTTTTTTTATTATTCACTTTCCTGTTAAGTCCTTCGTTTCATCCTTATTCGAACTGCTGAAGTTGCAGCGCGCTGCTGATCGAAATCAATATAAGTAGAAGGAGTTTGAGGACGCCGTAGTCAGCAAGATAAAGGTTAGATGAAACCCGCACGGCCCCTCAACGTGTTACAATCCGTAAAATATTGTATCGGACGTAACAAATTCTCACAATTGGGGCGGGGGGGCACTTTTATACATACATATATATTTTTTAATGATGATTAAATTGAAGCCGCCATGTTTGTTTTGTTGTTGCAGCGGCGTCTTTTAAAGAGGACGCTTTGCAAAGAGCATTGTTAAGTGTAGCTTGCAATTAAATTACGTTTAATTAACTGTAAATATAAAAATTCCAACCATGTGGTGTGGATTTCTTAAACCGAATGCATTTTCATCGCAAACTTTAATGGACATGCTGTATATAACAGTTTGACATGAACGAAATTCATAATGTAGACGGGCTAAAAAAATTGAAACAAAAGGCCACGTAACCAATTAGAAAGAAATCAGAGTGAAGTTGACCACAAGTCTTCTATTTTTGGATGAGCTGCGACTTCTTCCAACTTTGGATCAGAAACGTTCATTAAATTCCTTCGCCTGTTTAATCAACAACAAATTGATTGCATGGTGAGTGCTCCTCCTCAAGGTTATCTGCTTTCCTTTAACAAATCATCTTTTTCTTCATTCAAGTTTTTTTCAGCCAGGGCGAATGAAACCTCTTCGTCGTTTGGAATCTCTTCCATCGCTTCTTATTTGATGTTGATCGTCTTCAGAACACGCATTTCTTTCCATTCCGAACGATCGGCGCCTTTTTCAATCTTCAACCTTCTTCTTGTTCTTTCTTCTTCTCGCCATGTCATTCAGCAATAAAAAGTGACGTCAGGGATTTGTCTGTATTAGGGAAAAATATTTGTTACACGCCATTACAAAGAGATTTAATAAGGTAAATGATGTTACGTTAAGTTTCCTGTAATCAAGTTTTTTTTTTGTCCGCGCTTTTGAAATTTCCGACGTTTAGATGTCGCCTAATGTTCGATTTTGTGGCGGCGAATGTGTCGCGTTGAGGTGTTTGGTGGGAGGAACACAGGTGGACACGCGCTCGGAGTCCGGAGGGACGAAGTCGAAATTTTCGTTAACGACTTGAGTGTGGTTGTTTCGGAACCTTTTGCTGCGAATTTTTTGTCAGTCGGCAGGCATTTTTGTGGATTTTTCGCCGTTTCGCCGTTATTTCTCCCCAAGAAGTAAGCGGCGATCGCTTTCTGCGTATTTGAAAGCGATGTCTCTTCCCTACCTACGTAGAAAGCAGGGTGAGTTTTTTCTGCGATCTCGAGGTCGTTGATATTTCTACTGTGCCTACGTGCAACGTAGGGTAAGTTATTTTGTTAATTGTACCCTTCTCGTTTTCCCCCAAACAAACGTGCGCGGGATTCGAAGTTTGGAAAAGGACTTTTCTTTTTGGTGCTTCCCCCGCGCTCTGGATGCTCTCACCTGAAAGTAATATTGCGGTATCATCAGAGCAGATCCGCCTGTCTGTTAATAATTGCTTTTGAAATGAAAACTTGGTTACAATAAAAAAAAAATACGGCAAGAGGAAAAAAAACAATGAATATTCACGAAGCGAAAAATAACAATGCTTTTTGGGATTTGTTAAAATATTCATCTGCGATTATTTTATTTCCCGAATCAAATTGCGCGTTGCTCATTATTAAACGGTATTAACATTCTGAAAAAACATCCATTTATTTATTACCCGGGGGGGAGTAGGCAGGAGCTGCTTCTATTGCATAAAAAAATCGTGACGGAAATAATATGTTTAGTCCCTAGGGTGTAAAGTAAAAGTGAAGAATGATCAGTGATGACACACCTACTCACTCCCTAAGGAGATTTCATTATATTGATGACGCTTGCTGTCAGCGTAGGTTTTTCTTAATTTGATTTTGAAGGCAGTAAATCTCACTCGCCGAGTCCAGTATTTTTCACAGCGCGTTCACTAACGTCTTCAAGTAAGGGAAAACGAGTCCTCTTCGTTATTTGGGAACTCTTCCATCCCTTCTCGTCACCAAGAATGATATGGGATCATTTTCTTTTCTTTTGGTCCTGTCTTGAAGATCTTTTGGAACCAATTTGGCACAAATTTTTCTCAACCCCAATTAATCGGTCAAAATCTAATGCACGTGTTGATGTGAGTCAAATTCAACTCTTCCCCGACTAACCATTCTGATTATCAACCGATCAAAAATTCTTCGAGATTTTCATAGGTTCCTGAAGATCCTTTTCACCGCCTAGAACTTCGATTTTTAAACGAGTCGGTCCTGGATGATTGATTCCACTTCATCCTTCACCCATTGATTAATTAATTGCCTCATGGGTATCTTACGTTCTTCTATCCGGAAGCTTCAGATCTACTGGTCCTTATTTGACATTGAATCAACGGGTTCTTTTCATCGCCTAGAACCCGTTTCTTCTGAACCTTGATTTCATTGCAGGAAAGCGAATCCTCTTCATCATCCAAAAGCTTTTCGATCTTTGAAGGAATCGACCCTAGAACGATTGGATCCTCTTCGCCCTTCACCCATTGCTTAATTCTCTTTTATATTAAGTTCTTCCATCCAGAAGTGCTCCCTTTTTGACCTTGAAGCAACGGATCATTTTCATTGCCTAGAACCCGTTCCTTCTGAACCTTGATTTCATTGCAGGAAAGCGAATCCTCTTCATCATCCAAGAGCTTTTCGATCTTTGAAGGAATCGCCCCCAGAACGATTGGATCCTCTTCGTCCTTCACCCATTGCTTAGTTCTCTTATATATTAAGTTCTTCCATCCAGAAGCGCTCCTTTTTTGACCTTGAAGCAACGGATCGTTTTCATCGCCTAGAACCCGTTTCTTCTGAACCTTGATTTCACTGCAGGAAAGCGAATCCTCTTCATCATCCAAAAGCTTTTCGATCTTTGAAGGAATCGCCCCCAGAACGATTGGATCCTCTTCGTCCTTCACCCATTGCTTAGTTCTCTTATATATTAAGTTCTTCCAACAAGAAGCGCTCCTTTTTTGATCTTGAAGAAGCAACGGATCTTTTTCATCGCCTATAACCTATTTCTTCTGAACCTTGATTTCATTGCAGGAAAGCGAATCCTCTTCATCATCCAAAAGCTTTTCGATCTTTGAAGGAATCGCCCCCAGAACGACTGGATCCTCTTCGTCCTTCACCCATTGCTTAATTCTCTTATATATTAAGTTCTTCCATCCAGAAGCGCTCCTTTTTTGACCTTGAAGCAACGGATCGTTTTCATCGCCTAGAACCCGTTTCTTCTGAACCTTGATTTCACTGCAGGAAAGCGAATCCTCTTCATCATCCAAAAGCTTTTCGATCTTTGAAGGAATCGCCCCCAGAACGACGGATCTTTTTCTTCGCCTAGAACCCGTTTCTTCTGAACCTTGATTTCACTGCAGGAAAGCGAATCCTCTTCATCATCCAAAAGCTTTTCGATCTTTGAAGGAATCGCCCCCAGAACGATTGGATCCTCTTCGTCCTTCACCCATTGCTTAGTTCTCTTATATATTAAGTTCTTCCATCCAGAAGCGCTCCTTTTTTGACCTTGAAGCAACGGATCGTTTTCATCGCCTAGAACCCGTTTCTTCTGAACCTTGATTTCACTGCAGGAAAGCGAATCCTCTTCATCATCCAAAAGCTTTTCGATCTTTGAAGGAATCGCCCCCAGAACGACTGGATCCTCTTCGTCCTTCACCCATTGCTTAGTTCTCTTATATATTAAGTTCTTCCAACAAGAAGCGCTCCTTTTTTGATCTTGAAGAAGCAACGGATCTTTTTCATCGCCTATAACCTATTTCTTCTGAACCTTGATTTCATTGCAGGAAAGCGAATCCTCTTCATCATCCAAAAGCTTTTCGATCTTTGAAGGAATCGCCCCCAGAACGACTGGATCCTCTTCGTCCTTCACCCATTGCTTAATTCTCTTATATATTAAGTTCTTCCATCCAGAAGCGCTCCTTTTTTGACCTTGAAGCAACGGATCGTTTTCATCGCCTAGAACCCGTTTCTTCTGAACCTTGATTTCATTGCAGGAAAGCGAATCCTCTTCATCATCCAAAAGCTTTTCGATCTGTGAAGGAATCGCCCCCAGAACGATTGGATCCTCTTCGTCCTTCACCCACTGCTTAATTCTCTTATATATTAAGTTCTTCCATCCACAAGCGCTCCTTTTTTGACCTTGAAGCAACGGATCATTTTCATTGCCTAGAACCCGTTCCTTCTGAACCTTGATTTCATTGCAGGAAAGCGAATCCTCTTCATCATCCAAGAGCTTTTCGATCTTTGAAGGAATCGCCCCCAGAACGATTGGATCCTCTTCGTCCTTCACCCATTGCTTAGTTCTCTTATGTATTAAGTTCTTCCATCCAGAAGCGCTACTTTTTTGACCTTGAAGCAACGGATCATTTTCGTCGCCTAGAACCTACGTCTTTCTCGCTTCAACTTGGATCGTCCTTCACATGTTGATTAGTCCTCAAGATTATTCTGCCCTTCTTTTAGTAAAAGGAAATCTCTTCGATTCTAATTTTCTCGTCAGTATGCAAGGTCATTCTTTCAATCCCTCTAACTCTAAAAGGCTTGAATACATTTCAATTTTTTTTTTTTGAGCACTATGCAATGTATATGGCAAAAAAACTAAACATATTTAGGATTTGCCCTTTCGCAACGGAGATGGATAAAGTTGCACCCCCTCTCAATGATCGATCGATGAATCGATGATAAATGGTAACGATGCTTGAATTCTGATGGAAAACGCTAATGGAAGCTGAGGTAAGCTGTGCAGGGAATAATGAATTTCGAAGTTAAAAACAAGAAAGGCGACGGAGATTCGCTCACTCGCGTATAGCAACAGAAACCGCTGTGTGACCATGCTTTGATAGATGACCATTGGAAGTATTTTATTTATTGCTTATTTTGTTTCGCCTCACTCGGCTGGTGATGAATGTCTCCGCCATGTATTACCTTGTTTCCGATAAAGGGAACAGCTTTATTGGCAAACCGCAACTGCTGTCTTAAGGCTTGCCACAGACGAAGAGACATGGTCGCAGATTTATGGTGTAGGCAAAAATGTAAACAGGATTTTTTTTTTTTATTAAACCATCGACTGCGAAGTAAACGAAGTTCTTAATGAACCCGCAGGACTGAAAGCTCCATCTGAACATGCAAGGGGTATTTTTAAATATATAGGTTAACATAGATTATTATTAGGAAAATGCGTTACGTAAATAAATCTCGAGCAAGTAAGGATTACTGCAGTCACGAAGGTAATAACGCAATGGTCAATACATAATTTCCTAATGACATGTCACAGTCGTATCACTAAACAAATTGTAATGTCATGCGGTTTAATAAGCATCAACGTACGGGGCAGCAATTTTTTTCTACGATCGGTTCATAATATATTTAATAACACTCGTACGTGTACAATGCGTGTCATTTCACTTAAATCAATCAGGACTTTCTATAATATACTCGGCTTTTACTGTAAGTAATTGGATGAAACGCATGAATACGTATGGGTAATGAGGTAGTAACATTCTACGATGAGGAATACGTAAGTACGTCATTGAACTCGTTTATGATTAAACTTTTTTTTTTAAACAATATTATTTAGTTGCCAGTAAGACACTTTCGAATTAATTGTCGTGGGTTTGTTATACATTTTAAAATTTCATTTCCTGTTTTTAAATTTTATGATAATAATAATTTTGTGGCGTTATTCGCACAAGTAATTAATTTTCTTTTTCTTTTTCATTGAAGAAAAATCGCGTATTCAACTCGACCCATATTTTCCGATGACTTGATGTAGGGCTATGCATGTGGAAAGCCTGAAAATATCACTCTGTTATTTCAGTGTATTCATGCGGAACCCCCCCATGGGAATATCACTTTCAAATTTAATGCATAGAAATACACAAACTGCAGCAAAACGCCCGGAGGCAAATTTTCCGCATAAATCGAAAAGGGGACGGAGATCCAAGAAGTCACCTCCACCCTTCCGTCCTTCCATGCTTGCTTGCTTGCTCGGGGGGAAATTGGATTTGCAATTTTTTTTTTCGTTCGCTCGAATCTCAATCTCATTTTTTCATTTCGCAACGCAACTATTTTTTATTTGTTTATTTATTTTTTAAATACTGATAGGGATTTGAAAATGGAGAACGTCATGTTGAATTCGCTTCACACCCAAATTAAAATCGTCGACTTCGGCCTGAGTAATCTCTACACGGAATCGAATCCCCTGCGAACCCACTGCGGATCTCCGGAATACGCGGCCCCGGAACTTTTCGTCGAAGGCAAACTGTACGGGCCGGAAGTCGACCTCTGGAGTTTGTTAGTATTCGTCTGTTTTACACATTCTGCTATTAAGTCTCCTTTTTCGCAGGGGTGTTATTTTGTACGGCATGGTGATCGGACAACTGCCCTTCGTTAGCGTACGAGAGAACAACATGACGTCGCAGGAACGAAGGAAGAAATTACTGGAGCAAATCAATAAGGGGATAGCCGCCCCCCATCGCAGGGCGCTGTGCTTATTCTCCCCCGAATTCAAAACCATGATGGGGAAACTATTAATCGCCGATAGGTCGAGGAGGCTCACCATCAAGGAACTCATCTTCCACCCTTGGATCACCGAAAAGGGACTCAAGGCCATACGTTCAAACCCCCTCAAGAAACTCGATGGACAGTATCGGACCATTGTAATCAAAACCACCATCATCTCATCGTTTATTTGATTTCAGAGATTAATCCAACTTGTAGGTTTTGAAGGACGTGGGGTCCCTGATGCGGTTGAGCCTGGACGAAGTTGAGTTTGCCATCAAATCCGAGCCCCAAGGAAACATCACCGGGATCTACAATATCTTATCGTTTAGGCACACCTTGCACCAAATTGAAGGTGATGGTATTACAAGAAGCAAGCAGGACGCTCCGGGTGTGAATTACTCAACGCCGAGGCCTCGAACTCACCACGCGGGGAAACCGGAATTCGAAACGAAGATTGCGTCGCCGATTAAACGCAAAGACGTCGTCTTGAAGTCCGCCCCTGTCAACAAAGTCACGTCGACGCCGAGAACGCCCCTCGCTCGCCATGTCTCGAACAAATCTCCCGGTGGGGCGGAGAAGAGCCCCAAGAAGCGAATGATTCCGAAAATTCTCCTGTCCAAGATGGAGAAGGTGAGCTCTGCAAGGGCGGTTTCGAATCCAACGCCCTCGAAACGCAACGCCTATTCCGGTGAAGACCATAAGCGTATGGGAAACAACCTGCGTTCCGAAAACCCGACCGCTCATCCAATATCCAACATTTTGAACTTGACGAGGATCCCTTCCGTGCAGACGATTCGAAGCAGCCCCAAAAATCAAAAGCGCGCCGGCTTATTATTATCTCCGAGCGTTAGAAAGCAACAGTTGGATAAGATTGTTGAAGACCACAAGGCAACGGCTGAAGACACGAAGATTTTCAAGTTGCAGATCCTTAAGTAAGGTTTTATGCCAATTGTAAATCACCACCAATAAATTAAATCAACAGGAACGTCGAAACGAGAATTCAAAGTGCCAATGCCGACTACAAGAAATCGGATACTCCGCCTGCTTGCAGACGTCCACTGACTGGTCCAAGCCACACCGCAGAGCGTGCCATAAAGAGGCGAAGGTAAACTGCCTTAAATACTTGTTATCTTAGAATAATGATGTTATAGTATGTTACCAGTAACGACCAGTGCGAGTGCGCCAAGCAAAGCCGGAGGCGGCGGTGGCACCTCGGCTTCTGCGGCGCTCAAGAACCGTAAGCAAGGCAAGCTCTCGGACTTTCGGGAGAAAAAACCCGCGCAGGTGGTAACCGGAGGAGACCCGGCGATACGACCCGCCACGACCCCGTCGAAGACCCAAGCGGCACGCCACTTCGTCAACGAGCCCATCGCGAGATCCATAGCCGGGTATGTCGTCAATAACATACCGTCGAAGTTGAATACGTTTAAGTGGGGGACGAAGACGAGTAAGAAGGAGAGTTCTTGATTTATTTGAGATTTTGATGATCTAACCCCGAGGTATACATGTAACCTACTGGAAGTGATTCAGCCTCATAAATAAATAAATGCTATTTTTTTTTTTTATCTGCGTTCTCATTCATTCAGGACAGAACGCAAGAGAAAAACACACCAACTAAGAATTAGGTACAGTAAAACCTCGTTAACACCGGTTTGAATGGCGGGAGAAAACAATCCGAATCAGTAACCGATGCGTCAGGGGCGGCCTTAATATTAATAGTCGCGACGCTCCGAGCGAAAAATTCTTGTGGGGTGCTTTGGAAAGGGGAAAAAGTCTGTCTTGTTTGCATTAAAAAAAAAAATTAGGAAAAACCCTGAGGTACCTATTTGAAGTGATTCGGCCTCACAAATAAATAAACGCTATATTTTTGTCTGCCTTTTCATTCGTTCAGGATAGAACGTAAGTAAGAAAAACACACCAATTAAGAATTAGGTACAGTAAAACCTCGTTAACGCCGGTTTGAATGGCGGGAGAAAACAATCCGAATCAGTAACCGACGCGTCAGGGGCGGCCTTAATATTAATAGTCGCGACGCTCAGGGCGAAAAATTCTTCTGGGGTGCTTTGGGTAGAGGGAAAAGTCTGTCTTGTTTGCATTAAAAAAAAAAATTAGGAAAAACCCTGAGGTACCTATTTGAAGTGATTCGGCCTCACAAATAAATAAACGCTATATTTTTGTCTGCCTTTTCATTCGTTCAGGATAGAATGTAAGTAAGAAAAACACACCAATCAAGAATTAGGTACAGTAAAACCTCGTTAACGCCGGTTTGAATGGCGGGAAAAAACAATCCGAATCAGTAAGCGACGCGACAGAGGCGGCCTTAATATTAATAGTCGCGACGCTCCGAGCGAAAAATTCTTGTGGGGTGCTTTGGGTAGGGGGAAAAGTCTGTCTTGTTTGCATTAAAAAAAAATTAGGAAAAACCCTGAGGTACCTATTTGAAGTGATTCGGCCTCACAAATAAATAAACGCTATATTTTTGTCTGCCTTTTCATTCGTTCAGGATAGAACGTAAGTAAGAAAAACACACCAATTAAGAATTAGGTACAGTAAAACCTCGTTAACCCCGGTTTGAATGGCGGGAGAAAACAATACGAATCAGTAACCGACGCGACAGAGGCGGCGTTAATAGTCGTGAGACTCCGGGCGAGAAATTCTTCTGAGGTCCTTTGGGTATGGGGAAAAGTTTACCTTCTTTGCATTCAAAAAAAAAAGAAAAAGAAAAAATAGGTTTCTTCTCTTTTCTTTAATTGGATATGACTTTGTTTATTTTATATTTGAAATCTTTTTTGTTTTCTTTCCTTTTGTCTGAGTTTTTGGTTAAAGATTCGTCAATGTTCATGATTCGATCGGATTTAGTTTTAGGTGCACAATTTTTATTGTGTCTTATCTTCATTGCCGATCGTCTTTTGTTTTTTTTTGTTTTTTTAATTACTTATTTGACTTTCTTAATTAATTTTTTAACGTACCTAATCAATTGATGGACCTTTGTTCATTTCTTTTAGTCGGGTTCCTTTGTTTTGTGTTTGTTGTTTAACGGTTATGATTTTTTCTTTTGTTTGATTTTGTTTCACATGGTTTTGTTTTGTTTTTTTTTAATTATCAATTGTAAACGTCTTTTGTTTGCTTTGCGCGCTTTAATCTCATCGAACGATTGCCGCTTTTGTTTTCTGTTTTATTCAGTTTGACTCTATTTTATCTTTTATATTAATCGATCGTCGTCCTTCTTTATTTAATATGAAAAACTTCGTTAAATTTATATTATATTATATATATATAATTAAATTAATTTATTTGTTAGTATTATAAGCACGATTTTTGTGTTTTCGAACCTGTACTTTAGATTAAGTTTCTTAATTCCTTTTTCTTTTATTTGTGCAGTTGTTTCTGAAATAAACATTTTTTTTTCATTTAATTTTATTCCTCACTTGACTTTATTTTATTCAATTTTTAATATTCAATCAACTAATCGATCTTTGCTTTTCCTTTTATTCAATTTAATTTTTTTGTTTTCTTTTTAACTATCAATTTAACATCCTGTTTTCTTATTTCTCTTCTTTTGTTTCATTTAATTTGACACGCTTTGTTATTTCCTAGTTGTCAGATGATCGTCTTTTCTTTGTTTTTCGTTTCGTCGATTGATCGCCGTTTCGTTTTTCTCTTTTTCTTTTTGTTTTATTCGACTAACCGAATTTCACACTCTTTATTTTCGTCCCATCCTCATCGACGATCGTCTTTTGTTTTCGTTTTATTCGTTTTGATTGTTTTTCAAGAAACGCTTTTTCTGTTTTGATAAAATCAACTGATCTTCTTTTCTTTATTTGTATTGAAGTTATTAGATCCGTTGAAGTAGAGACCCCTAGCTGCTCATCGATCCGCAGTCGGCCCCTAGAGGTTCATCGACCCGTTTCAAGTCTTCCTCGACCCCCAACGGATCGATGCGCTTGGATGGTTTTCTATATTGAAAACCTCCAATAATTTTTTTTTAGATTCAAAACAATTTTCCGCTTTTTCTTAAATTGTAGAAAACAAATTTGTAATCAAATTTCCAGTTCTGCAATTAATTCCACCGGCTTTTGCATTAAAGCAAACAAAATTCTCTGACTTTGCAATTCCCCGACATTTCCAGGTTTTCCCGGTGTTTGGAGAACCCAAATAAGAAATAATAATTAAAAAAAGAAAACAATGGTGTTCAAAATTGTTGCATTGCCTTCAAAGATTATAAACAATTAATTTTAATGACTTGCTAAGCGTTTAAAAAATAATAAATTTAAGATTTAAAAAAAAACAGAAATCGTAGTATAGGCAACACAACGAACACAGACGCTTGTATGAATGCCTATATTGAAAACCCCCAATAACAGTTTTTTTTAACATTAAAAACAATTTTACATTTTTTTCTAACTTTAGAGAACAAATTTGTATTCAACTTTCCAGTTCTTCAATTAATTTCACCGACTTTTGCATTAAAACAAGCAAAATTCTCTGACTGCGAACTCTCAGTCCCCTGACTTTTCCAGGTTTTCCCCGTGGACGGAGAATTTTGAATAAGATGATAATAAAAAGAAATAATAATCAAAAAAGTAGTTTTTATTACACCATGATTATTAATACAAAATATTTTTAAACACTTAATACCAGGGTACATCCCTCGGCTGGGAAATTGACCCCAATTTGATATAACGTGCCGTTTGTGAGGCAGGGGGTGTGGGCAAGCCAGTCGATGAGCCCACGGATAATCGGTTGTTCTCGTTAATTAACTGCGAACCATCACCTTTCAACGCAGCCACAGGCTTCCACGAATTAATAAAATTCACTGAAACAATAACCACGATACTCGTCTTCAAATCGTGGTGGAACAGTCTTAACAACTTACTTTTAAACATCCTCACACATCCGTCGTCACCACTCGAAGCCAAAATGGTGCCGGTGACATTCCAGCAGACCCTCCACACTGTGCTTGCGTGCTCTTCAAACTGCGCGGCAAGCTTAACGTCTAATTTCGTCACCCCGCTTTGAAGACTGTTGTTGTCACTGCCAATGATTTGGTTTAAACACAATACAAAGCATGTTCGAGTCGAAACCTACTTGACGGGTATCAAATTAATAATCCTCACGTCTTTAGTGGCAACCGCCAAGATGTGGTAGCTCCTGCCTAAGTTAGGAGCGAATGCTATATCATGAACCGGATCCGTGATGCTATTTATGGTCTCGATTTTAGTCCATCGCCTCGTGTTTTCGCTGTACTCGTATATGAAAACTTTCCCACCGCTCGTCGGGTTCGTATCGTCACATCCGACCGCCAACATTTGAGGGTGGGCTCTAAAATTACTCTAATTGTAGAATTAGTTCATTTTAAATAGAATCATTTTAAATTGAATCAAAATGTACTTTGAGAAACTCGGATTCCAGCTTAGGCAACTGCAAGAGAGCTTGCACTGCACTTCGTGTTGCAGGGTCCACTGGCTCAGGTTCATTACGTCGGGGGCCTCGTATATTCTGACTAAGCCATCGGCGGAGCACGTCGCCAGAATCAACCCCTGCGTTTTAGGCCCGAATTTGACGTCGGTCACCGACGTTCTGGAATCAACCAGATTCGTTCTTCTCACCCAGTGCCTCGTGCCTCTTTCGCCGGGGCCTGGGGTTTCTCCGACTGGAAATTGCGAAAGATTAGAATTGGTTTTAACAACACTGCGGAAGCAATTACTTATTTCCTCCCATACTGCGGCTGTTCGGTCGAAAGAGCAAGTTGCAAGTACCTGGCCGAACTCGGGGTGAGCCCAGGTGACCTTCCACACAGAACCGCTGTGCGCCTTCCAGCCGGTTGAGAAAGTCCATTTGCCCTCGTTGTTCTGATCCCAAACCTGCACGCAGATATTAAAGTTAGTATCCGAAAGTAATGTTCGGTTTTTAGGTTAGCTTACCTTAACGTATTGATCGCTTGAACAGGTCGCCATGCGTTGTCCGTAAAAGTCGTAAGCCACATCGTGAATTAGATCTTTGTGTTCGGCGTTGATTTCTTGAGCGTCGAACATCTTTCTATTTACAAAACCAACTCAAAGTTAACCTTAAAATAACAAGCTTGACGTTTGTTCACGACGCGCAGTGCAGCCAACCCTGCACCAACCACACTGAGAAAGTAAAGAAAGCTTTCCAGCGCTAACCGAATTTTATTTATAGAGCGAAAAGGCATGGTTTTGATTTATGAAACTGTTAAAATAACAACTTAAGTTATTTATTCTGTATTGGTAGTGCCCCATAGGTTATTCGAGGAGTAAAATTACAGATTCCTGTAGTACCACAGAGACCTGTTACGGTGAGCAACCAGCGGATTCCAACTCACAGATGGCAGCACCACCAATACATGATTAAATTAATTGCATTTATTGTTATTTTAACTGTTTTGTGATTTAAAATCATTCCGAATTGCTCTATAAATAACGATTGTTCGATTAGCCCTAGCGAATTTTTACTCTTCCAGTTTCTCACCAAGAGAAATCTGCTTTTCTGAGACGACATTTTAGGGGTCGATTTCTCGGAAAGGGGGTGAGCTACAGAGGAGCGGAGCGCGGTTCTGAATGCGTCTCAGTAAGCTCTACCTTGGTGATTTTTTTCGCGATTTTAGAAGAACAGAATATCTTTTGCCCGAAAGAACAAAGGTTTTACAAGTCTATGAATATTTGAGGACTTCTACGAAATGTAGATTGAGGGGGTAAAAATCGTTCTTATAAAGCCTGAGCAGACGAATCGAATGGTGTAAACCGCAAGTTTCTAGCTTTCACCGTTTTCGAGAAAGAAAAATTTAGATATGAATCGGTGGCACATATATAATAATTTTTTTCTCGAAAACGGCGCTAGCTAGACACTTGCGGTTCACACCATTCGATTCTTCTGCTCGAGCTCTATAAGAGCGATTTTTTTCATCGCAATCTATTTTTAGTCGAAATCTTTAGGAATTTTTTTTCTCGAAAACGGGGCGAGTTAGAGACCTGCGGCTTACGCCATTCGATCGCCCCTTTCAAGCTCTATCAGGGTGATTTTTTTCGCGGCGATCTATTTTTCGTCGAAAACCTCAAATTTTCATGGACTATAACCTTACTACTTTTTGAGCCGAAAAATATTTTTTTCTCCTAAAATCGCGAAAAAATTCACGTACATAGAGCTCGACGAGGCGCATTCAAAACCGGGCTCCGTTCCTCTGTAGCTCACCCCCTTTCCAAGATATCGACCCCTAAAGTGTCGTCGCAAAAAAACATTTTTTCTTAGTGAAAAACTGGGAAAGTAAAAAACCGCTAGCGCCGATCGACTAATCGTTATTTATTCAGTGATGGGCAACGGTTTTAATGTTTAAAACAGTTAAACTACTATAAATCAAATTATTGATTCCGTATTGTTGGTGCTGCCATCTTCGAGAGAATAGTGCGATTTATAGGTTAATCAAGTTGTGAAATTACAGATTCCTGTATGCTACAGAAACCTGTTCCGATTGATAACCTATAAATTCCAACAGTAACTCAAAGATGGCAGCACTACCAATGCATAAATAAATTAATTACATTTATTATTATTTTAACTGTTTTGTGATTTAAAATCGTTCCGAATTGCTCTATAAAAACCTATTGCTCGATTAGCCCTAGCGAATTTTTACTCTTCCAGTTTTTTAGTAAGAAAAATCTGTCTTTCTAAAGCGACGCTTTAGGGGTCGATATCTCGGAAAGGGGGTGAGCTACAGAGGAGCGGAGCGCGGTTCTGAATGGGTCTCAGTGAGCTCTACCTTGGTGATTTTTTTCGCGATTTTAGAAGAACAGAAGACCTTTTGCCCGAAAAAAACAGTGGTTTACAAGTCTATGAAAATTTGAGGACTTCTACGAAATATAGATTGGGGGGGTAAAGATCGTTCTTATAAAGCTTGGGCAGACGAATCGAATGGTGCTAACCGCAAGTTTCTAGTCCGCACCGTTCTCGAGAAAAAAAATTTTAAATATGGATCGGTGGCATATATACTATAATTTTTTTCTCGAAAACGGCGCTAGCTAGAGACTTGCGGTTTGCACCATTCGATTGGCCTGCTCAAGCTCTATAAGAAGCGATTTTCTTCACCGGAATCTATTTTTAGTCGATATTTTTCAGAATTTTTTTCTCGAAAATGGGGCAGGTTAGAGACCTGCGGTTTATGCCATTCGATCGCCCCCTTCAAGCTCTACCAGGGTGATTTTTTTCGCGGCAATCTATTTTTCGTCGAAAACCTTAAATTTTCATGGACTATAACCTTACTACATTTTCGGAAAAAAAATATTTTTTTCTCCAAAAATTCATGTAAGTAGAGCCCGACGAGGCGCATTCAAAACCGGGCTCCGTTCCTCTCTAGCTCATCCCCTTCCCGAGATATCGACCCTTAAAATACCATTGCAAAAAGACGTTAAATCCGCATGGAAAACAAGTTTTAATACATTGATTATGTTACACGGTTATCGTCCTTGGTGATATCTAACTGATTTTCAAACAATTAATCCCGTTCTGTTCAATTAAATTATAAAACTAAACGAAATTCTGGGCGGGCTACGTAAAACAGTAGTTTCCCAGTGAAAAGCTGGATAAGAGAAATTCCCTTTGCGCAGATCGAGTCATAGTTATTTCTGGAGCGTTGCAGTATTATTCTTATTTATAAAACATTTAAAATAATGAAATTAATTTTTAATATATCTTAGTGCTGCCATCCATGAACGAAGAATGCGAACCATTAGTTATCGACAATCATAGGTTCCTGCAGAATTACAGGAATCTGTAATAATCGGCGCGCCATAAGTTGCAAGTTTAACTTACAGATGGCGCGCCCTTCCATTAAGTGCGTTCAATAATACTCAGCGATGGCCTCAACGCTTCGCTGAGTACTCAGCCACCCAAAATTAGCGACGATTTTTAACGTTGAGGTGAATGAACAAGCGTGTTTCTTAAGAATAATTGTATTTGCAATTTAATAGAGCTTTAAAGTCTTGTTTCATTTAATGAAAATGCATTATTATTCTCTGATACGAACAATTAAAGTCGACACGCTATGGCTTCATTAACTTAATTAAAAAATTATTATCTCGAAACTGGTAGACAATAGAAAGTTGTAGTTTTCACCATGAAATCGTTTTACAGAGAAGAATCAATGTTGAAAAAGGCAAGTTAATATTCTATGCCGTTCTCGACTTATAATTATTTTGACGCTGAATTTCAATCTTGTCAGTATTTCAATTTATTTTGAAAACTTCAGCATAGTCTTACGTCTTTCGATGAGGGTAATTGAATGGTGAAAACCCCAACATTCTATCTCCCTTCGTTTCTGAGATATCGTAATTTTTCGAATACAATTTGGTGGATGCGCCGGTAAAAATATTAATATCTCAGGAATTAAAAGAGATAAGAAGCTGCGGATTTCACCGTTAGCATCGGCGTATCAAGGTAAGTCAACGGTGAAAATTTCAAGTCAATATCTCAAGCCATTCTCGACTTATTGAATTTCTTGGTAAACGATTGATATTTTTCAGAATTTTTTTCTCGAAAACGGGGCGAGTTAGAGACCTGCGGTTTATGCCATTCGATCGCCCCTTTCAAGCTCTATCAGGGTGATTTTTTTCGCGGCAATCTATTTTCTGTCGAAAACCTCAAACTTTCATGGACTATAACCTTACTACATTTTCGGAAAAAAAATATTTTTCTCTCCAAAAATTCATGTAAGTAGAGCTCGACGAGGCGCATCCAAAACTGGGCTCCGTTCCTCTGTAGCTCACCCCCTTTCCGAGATATCGACCCCTAAAGTGTCGTCGCAGAAAAACCAATTTTTCTCAGTGAAACGCTGGAAAAGTAAAAAATCGCTAGCGCTCATCGAATAATCTTTATTTATTCAGTGATGAGCAACGGTTTTAATGTTTAAAACAGTTAAAACAATAATAAATCAAATTATTTATTCTGTATTGTTGGTGCTGCCATCTTCGAGAGAATAGTGCGATTTATAGGTTAGTCAAGGTGTGACATTACAGACTCCTGTCGTATTACAGAAACCTGTTTCGATGGATAACCTATAAATTCCAACAGCAACTCAAAGATGGCAGCACTACCAATGCATGAATAAATTAATTACATTTATTATTATTTTAACTGTTTTATGAATTAAAATCGTTCCGCATCGCTCCATAAATAACTATTATTCGATTAGCCTAATGAATTTTTACTTTCCCAGTTTTTCAGTAAGAAGAATCCGTCTTTGTGCGACGACCATTTAGGGGTCGATATCTCGGAAAGGGGGTGAGCTACAGAGGAACGGAGCCCGGTTTTGAATGCGCCTCGTCGGGCTCTACTTACATGAATTTTTGGAGAAAAAAATAATTTTTTTCCGAAAATGTAGTAAGGTTATAGTCCATGAAAATTTGCGGTTTTCGACGAAAAATAGATTGCCGCGAAAAAAATCACCCTGATAGAGCTTGAAGGGGGCGATCGAATGGCGTAAGCCGCAGGTCTCTAACCTGCCCCGTTTTCGAGAAAAAAATTCTGAAAAATATCGACTAAAAATAGATTGCGATGAAAAAAATCGCTTCTTATAGAGTTTGAACAGGCCAATCGAATGGTGCAAACCGCAAGTCCCTAGCACGTGCCGTTTTCGAGAAAAAAATTATAATATATATGCCACCGATCCATATTTAAAATTTTTTTTCTCGAGAACGGTGCAGACTAGAAACTTGCGGTTAGCACCATTCGATTCGTCTGCCCAAGCTTTATAAGAACGATCTTTACCCCCCCAATCTATATTTCGTAGAAGTCCTCAAATTTTCATAGACTTGTAAACCACTGTTTTTTTCGGGCAAAAGCTCTTCTGTTCTTCTAAAATCGCGAAGAAAATCACCAAGGTAGAGCTCACTGAGACGCATTCAGAACCGCGCTCCGCTCCTCTGTAGCTCACCCCCTTTCCGAGATATCGACCCCTAAAGCGTCGCTTTAGAAAGACAGATTTCTCTTACTAAAAAACTGGAAGAGTAAAAATTCGCTAGGGCTAATCGAGCAATAGGTTTTTATAGAGCAATTCGGAACGATTTTAAATCAGAAAACAGTTAAAATAATAATAAATGTAATTAATTTATTCATGCATTGGTGGTGCTGCCATCTTTGAGTTACTGTTGGAATTTATAGGTTATCAATCGGAACAGGTTTCTGTAGCACTACAGGAATCTGTAATTTCACACCTTGACTAACCTATAAATCGCACTATTCTCTCGAAGATGGCAGCACCAACAATACAGAATAAATTATTTGATTTATTATTATTTTAACTGTTTTAAACATTAAAACCGTTGCTCATCATTGAATAAATAACGATTAGTCGATCGGCGCTAGCGGTTTTTTACTTTCCCAGTTTTTCACTAAGAAAAAATGTTTTTTTGCGACGACACTTTAGGGGTCGATATCTTGGAAAGCGGGTGAGCTACAGAGGAACGGAGCCCGGTTTTGAATGCGCCTCGTCGGGCTCTACTTACATGAATTTTTGGAGAAAAAAATAATTTTTTTCCGAAAATGTAGTAAGGTTATAGTCCATGAAAATTTGAGGTTTTCGACGAAAAATAGATCGCCGCGAAAAAAATCACCCTGATAGAGCTTGAAAGGGGCGATCGAATGGCGTAAGCCGCAGGTCTCTAACTCGCCCCGTTTTCGAGAAAAAAATTTCGAAAAATATCGATCGTTTACCAAAAAATTTAATAAGTCGAGAATGGCTTGAAATATTGACTTGAAATTTTCACTGTTGACTTAGCTTGAAACGGCGATGCTAACCGTGGAAACCGCAGCTTTCTATCTCTTTTAATTCCTGAGATATTAATATTTTCACCGGCGCATCCACCAAATTGTATTCGAAAAATTACGATATTTCAAGAACTAAGGGAGATAGAATGTTGCGGTTTTCACCATTCAGTTAGCCTCACCAAAAGATATCCCTACGATCATGTCAGACCGTCTATGTGCTACTTTCTGCCGAGTATTCCCACGGTCGTTCCTGACTGTCAGTGCGCTGCTCAGACACGTTTGTGGGGATTTATTTCAAAAATTAGACAACAACACATCAAAATAATTTTATTTTAATTCGTGTGACAAGAAAAAAATATTTTGGCTTTCCATGTTTGTGGTTAAATGGAAGTCCCAAGTTCGGCGACATCGAGCTTTTTCTAAAGAATGTGTTGGCGCCACCTTCTACCGTCTCCTTTGCTTTACTCCCATGAAATGGCGGGAAAGACATCGTTTAATATACATATATGTATAAAAAGGAGAAAAAAGTACATGAAAGTATGTTTTAATTTAAGTCAAACAGAGTTGTACGTACAATATTTTTAACAAAACATAACATACATGAAGGAAAAGCAATAAAACGAAATACCTTCACAAATGCTATTTATAGTACAACAAAAAGAAACAACATTAATGTTTGAGTGTGAAAACCTTGAGAAAGTACTCGAACACATTTAAATATTTACACGAAACTTAATTGCAAGATGTAGTGAATGAAACTCAACGTGCTTCGCAACGAAACAATTTTTTTATTAATTTTGAATCCTTTTAAAGCGAAGCACTTATCAGGAGCTAATAGCCAGGCGCAGAAACTAATCAATAAATACTACAGCTGCATTTTTAGCAAGTATAACTAAAAATAAGGTCCGGAAATTTGAAAACTGCAGCCGAAAGTACTAAATATTTCACAAAGCAAGAGTGATTGAATAAAAAAAAAATACAAACACAATTATTTCTACTACTGTGCACTCCGCTGTGCTCTATCACATTTTTAATATTAAAAATAAATCTCACGTTTTCCAATAACTTTAAAAAAAAAGTGATGCAAGAGAAAAGCAAAACTTATAGTTTTGCCTTTTAAGAAACTATAAGTATCTCAATTAATAATCGTTAGCTTCAAGGTCATTAAAAAAGAGCTACCTACTATTTTAATGCTTCGCCTCGGATAAGCTTGCACCACTTTTCTTCCTCGATACTTTTTCTTAGGGCGAGTTTTACAAAGCCGATTTAAACTCAAGTTTAACTAAACCAAGTTCAAAGTAAACAAATAGGGTCTTATGTCCTGTTTTACAAATGGGGTTCAACTTTGAGCTGAGGTTTAAACCCTTAGCAATGATTATTTCAGCAAGGATTTAAGCTTCGGCTCAAAGTTAAACCGTCATTTTAAAACTGGACCTTAAGAACACCTGGCAGATTTGATGTGATTTTGTTCATTTTGAACCTAGTCCAGTTGAACGCCAGTTTAAGGCCCAGTTTTTCCATCTCAGTCTAACTTTAAGCTTCGTTTTATTCCCAATTGTAATGACGGAATAAAACGGAGTTTAAAGTTAAACCACAAAGGCCCTAAACCTCCTTTGTATGTACGAATGGCCTTCAATCTTTAATCTAATGTTAAGTTTTATATTTACAACGTGTTTTTGGAGAAAATATTTTTAGTTTCCGCAGCATTCCAATTCCTTAGAGATGCGACGACCGCATTCAAACAATTCTCCCAGTTTCTCACATCCTCTAAAGTATCGGCATTCAAGAAGTGCCTCGTCATATCATATTTTCGTTCAGGGTCGCTTGAAACGCTTACAATCTCCAACAATAAGGTTTTCGATCTTGGACACAGCACTCTATCGGCCAAGGAAACCGTCGAGTTTGCACAACGGCTTAAATTAAGCACAGCGATCGGTTCAGTCGAATTTTCTTCGCAGGGGTAATTCCAGTATTTCATTTCTTGTCCGAAGAGGGCACACCATCGCCTGTTCCAGATTATGGAGCCCCCGGATTCGGAGCCAATGTTTAAAAACCCTGAGTACCGTTCGTTGAGTTTGACTTGGCTTGCGATGCTCATTGTTAAAGTCCCATCCAAATTTGAACTCAGCGGTACACCGGAAAGCCTCAACAGAGGTCTCGTCCTGGATAAATCGGCTATTCTTAAAACCGTTCGCCCCCACAGAGTAAACGAGGACGTTCGAATTAGGGGCTCTTCTTTACTGCGCGCTCTGTTTTTATCCTTGTGCATGTTGAGGATGATTTTTTGGGGACTTGGACAGTTACTACTCTTTTCATCCTGAAAAGAAACCAGTTTTATTTAAGATATTAATGAGAGAGTGTGCGCCCCCCACCTGATTCAAGTGGAATTTCGATTCGTGACTGTAATTTCGAACGTTGTTCTTGATCCGCATGGAATAAAGAGCGAGGTGGATTTCGAAGTCTGGGGGCAGGCCGTCGAACTCGAAGGTGTTTGCGAGGAAGCAGATGCTTCCGTCTTCTTCGGGGAGGACGGCTTCGGAAGCGGACAGTTTTAAACCGCAGCTCGCAACGCAAACGGACCACCGAAGAAATTCTTTGGTCCGCCTCTGCGTTTGAAGTTGATTTAATAAATCGGGCTTCGCCGCCGCGGTGAATTTCAAGCGGGAAATCGTCACGGTTCCAGAAGTCTTCTTGCTTTCGGTCAAGTCTCCTCCATCGAATTGCCTTCGGGTTAATTCTTTCATGAGAAGCTCACGCTTACAAGCTAAAAAGGCAAATATAGGGGGGGTTGGGGTTTGATTTGCTTGTTTGATTGGTGTTACCCGCAGCTAGAAGTATGCGTTCTGCTTCCACCTGTTCTCTGCTTGAAATGAATTCCTTTGTGTTCTTGCAGAAGTTTAAGGCCTTCGAGGTTTGCAGCAGGATCTGATGTTGAACGGCCGCTTCGCGAGCCAGCTCGGATAGTTTCTCGCTGCTTAAAGAAAGACAATCCTCTTCCACATTCGACGTCCTAATCCTTTCTTCGCCTATCGGTGTCTGCCTAAATATGGAAGTGGCGGAGCGTCGCATTCTTTTGGAAATCGAACTGTAAAGGCTGCTGGCTTTCGATAACAGAGCCGACAACTCCGACGTTCCGATACTCCGATCTCCAGACGCTTTATTTCCTGGGGAATGCCCGAAGTGAAAAGTTGAATTCTGGAAAGTTCAAAAAAAGATAGAATTCTGGGTTTCTATTAAAAAAGGCGGCGGCGGGTGCCTACCGTGTCGTTTAAAGTTGCGTTGAAGAGACCTTCACAACTGTCACCAATGTCACCATCCTCACCCAACGCATCCCGAAGGAATGCCTTGTCATCGTATTCAAAACATTCCTGATTTCCATTTTCCTGGGTGGAGGTCAACTCAAATAATTCAGAATTCTCGGTGGTACAAACGGAAGACGTATTCAAAGACGACTTCGAAGACGTTCCACTATCGCTCTTCAACCTCGATGTCTCTAAATGGTTTTGCAGAACGACTTCATTACCATCATCCACCGCAGGAGTAAGACAGGGTTCATTACCATCATCCACACCAGGAGTACGATAGGGTTCATTACCATCATCCACCCCAGGAGTACGAAAGGGTTCATTACCATCATCCATCCCAGGAGTATGAGAGGGTTCATCCACTTCGTCATCCAGAAGAGTCGAGTGACGTTGGGCTCGTTTGAAGCTGCGCTCGTAATAGTCCTGCAGGAATTTATGAAAACGTTCCTCCACCAACAACCTGATTATTTCTGAATCGGATAGCCGGGTCTTCGTGGCTTGAATCTTGGCTAAGAGCGCGCTCTTGCCCATTATAGGCGGATAGTTTAAGGACTTGCCGTTGATTAAGTTGTCGGTTTCTTCCACGGAGATGAAACTTGCTTTGGACTTGTTCGTTTCGATTAGGGATGATTTGTATGGGGGGATGAAGTAATTTTCAAAGGAAGTGCCATTAATAAGAGATTGACGAGGTGATGAGCCATTACCATCAATCATATCATCAATCAGACAGTAATCAGTTTGCGTTAGTTTGCAAGACGTCTCCGAATTTCTCTTCTGAACCTCTGCATCGTGCAGGTACCCTTTGGGCAAAGTTATCTTCAACTTAATTACTTTCGGCTCTCGAATTAACACGCGCTCCGGATGGTTATCCACGAAGAAACTGATGCGCTTTTCTCCAGGTTGTTTCTCTTGGTCTTTCGAAGCTTGGCGTCGTGGACTCCGATGGCTTAAATTAATGACGAGTTGGGTTTTGAAATTCTTCTCGTCGCCGATCGAGTCTTCCCTTGAGGAAGAATGTTGGTGGTTTGGGTTTGGGGGGAGTTGGCGGAAGCTTTCTGAATTAGACATGTTTACCTGAAGGAAAAAAAAAACATTTCCGTTTAGATTTTTTTGGATTTTTGATTTGAATAATTAATTTAAAACAATTAGGACCAGTTTTACAATGACGGTTTGACTTTGAGCCGAAGCTTAAATCCTTGCTGAAATAATCATTGGTAAGGGTTTAAGCCTCAGCTCGAAGTTGAGCCCCATTTCTAAAACTGGATCTTACTCATGCAATTAAAGATAGAGCCGGAAAACTCATATTTTTAACTTTTGTTAAGACGTTTTCTTGATAAAAGAATCTAAAGGGGCATTTTCGGCTTTTTCCAGAGATTCGAGACACCCTGTACATATTATTTTTAAATCAAATTGCATTCATTCGTTTGTGTTGCGTAATCTTTCGATTTATTATTATTATTTTTTTTTTGTTAGTACTCTCACATTCCCAGTCATTAATTTTAATTGATGAAAAGAGCGCACCGGACAGGGCCGGAGCTAAGGGGGCGCCAAGGGAGGCTGAGCCTGCCCTGGAAAATTCTAAGCCTGGCTCAATCTGACATGAAAATATTTTCAAAATACGCGAAAACATTGGAATAAAAACTTATAGAGCCTGCCTTGAATATTTAGCCTAGCTACGGCCCTGGCACAAGAATAGCATTCGACAAAAAAATTAGGGAAAATTTTACTACCTTCATATAATTTCGTGGGGGGTACAGCAACCAAAATAATTTAGAAACTAGAAGTCAAGAAAATAATTTCAATGTCCTAGACAAATCTCTATTACTTAAAATTAAAAAAAAAAAATTGCCTCGCAGGAACCCCCTAAAGTAACTAAATAAAAAAAAATCTTATTGCCACATAAAATTACTTACTATTAATTAGAATTACAAACAAAGATAATCAATAGTAACAGAAACTTACTTCTGCAATTAATTAATTAATTAATTAATTAATGCAATGTATGTATTTTAATCCTACTTACCAGTCGAAAACTCGTGTTTACTTATTAAAAAAACCTGCTGCACTTTTTTCCCATTTCATTGCCGAAATAAAAACGTAATTTTACCACGCACTGATCTCTGTCCGTGCCCGAAGACAAGACCATACAAGAAATGATGAAGTGATTAATAATTTCGTGCTGTTTGTTTATTTTAAAGCAAATATTTGCGTGCGATTGACGAATCTGCGTACTATCAGATAACAAAAATATACAAACGTGTTTGCACTCGAAAACACCCACCACACAAATGCCAATTTACATTTACGACTGAGGCCTGCCGCCCCCCATCCAAGCGTTTTTGTGTTCGGAGAAGAAGTTTTATAATCCTCTTAAATGGAACCTAATTGTAATTACCACCATAATAATAATGGCTTCGATCGAAATACTTAACTAATTTAAATTTTGGAGTGTTCCCAAGATGCCTTATTTAAAACAGTTTAAGTTTGATGCGTTTAATAATAAATTAGTATAAGCAGACTTTTGTGAATTGACCCGAGTTCGATTTTTAATTAATTACTGAAACGTCGCCGGTTGAATTATGTCATAATCTTAGGCCCTGACGATCATAAAATAATATTTTCTATTTAAAATCTGCTTTTAGTATGTTTTAATTACGATTTAAATCGTAAATACCTATGCCGATGAATGGTGATTGTTTGCTCTTCTTGGGAGAATAAACATTTGTTTTAAAACAAGAATTAGCAATACTCACACTTTGTTAAGTTCTTGTACTTGGAAATGCAAAGTACGATATTAAAATCGATACTTAATTGTTTGCAGGACTTAAAAACCTTAATTAAGTTGTTAATTTGAGCTTCGCCCAAAGCGAGTGCAACATATTTTCTGGAATGTGTTTCTTTTTTTGTTTGTCTTGACTGGGGAAGAACGAAAGCACGTCAATTAAAATCTATTTTTTAGTTTTACAATCGTATGAAGTCTACAAATCGTTTGTCCGGAATTTTTTCAACGCGAGTGTACCGCCGAAATAAACAAAACTTCACTTTTGCTAAATCTAATTATATAAGGATTTAAATAGGATGGTAAAAGCAGAAACGTTTGCAATTAAATAAAGTATCAACTAGCAATAAGGATCTTTTTATTTCCTTAATGCGGGGGTTATGGTTGTGACGTTTAAAAGTAGACACAATTTTTTCTTTTTTTTTTATTAATAGAGCCGTTCTTGCTCCTTCTCTGCGTTCCTCTTCCGACTTATCTCATTTATACCAAAACAATCTCCTTGTACTGCCCGCTCTTGAATAATTATAATTAATCTAGCACAGCTCGGGTTTTCCCCTAGATCTAAATAGTCAACCGAACTTTGAAGAGCTTGGATTTTCCATAAATATTCTTTTTTATTGATTAAAAACATTTATAGATTACACATTTTGTCCTTGCTATTTATTAATAAGAACTACGAGGAATTTAAAAATGTAAACCCAAAAATTTTCCTCCATTGCCAACACTGTGCGTCATCAACATGCATATTGCATTTCATGTTGGTGACATTGCAGCTCTGTCCATTTCATTAACAACGTGTAATTATTACTGTTATAAAGCGAGTGTTGTTGAAAAATTTGACTGACTTTGGCCTTCAAAAATGCTCAAGTCTTTAACGAAACAGTCTAACACGGAATTCGCCCCCCTGCGATCCTTGGATGATTTCCTCCTCGAGTCTGCACGGTTTCAGATCCCCAACTTCAGAGACCTTGACAAGTGGGGCAATCGAGTGAGCAACAATCTCCTGTACTACCAAAGCAATTACTTTTTAATGTCCCTCTTGCTCTTCATGATAGTCGGGTAAGTCCTTTAAGTAAGTCGAAAAATAGCCAGCCACTTGCGTTTACCTTGCGCAGAGTACTGCACCCGGTGAAACTGACGTCGGGCTTCTTCATAATGGCGTTCATACTGATGATATTCAAGTGCAGCTCGAATGAAACGTACTCGCTGCACCAGTTCAAGGAGAAGCATCCCTTGGCGTCCGTTTGCATTGCCTTAACGGGCGCATACCTGGTGTACTATTCTTTTGCGTCGATTTTAGTGTTCCTCGCAGGCATATTAGTGCCTCTCTCAGGTAAGCCGCTGCTTTTCTTGATGCGCGAAGCCCCGAAGGTTTAAAATCGATTGCCTCTTTCAGCAATATTCATTCATGCCTCATTGAGACTTCGAAACATAAGGAACAAAATCGTCAACCGCATGGAGAACTTGGAAGTTAAGCAGACCCCCATGGGGATCTTCCTCAGGGAGATCGGGTTTCAAAGCGAAATGCAATGATCTTCGTGGTTCGTCTTAATTTAACAGTTCTCGTTATTGTGTTGATGTCCGTCACGTCGTGAAATTCAAATTTGGCTGTGCGACGAATAACTATTAACGCGTACTTTGTTATAAAAATTCAATTCTAGTCTTCCTCTAACAACAAACAATGCAGAACCAAAGCTACAAGATCTTGTACGCTGTTATACATTTTATAATCAATCATGATCATGTTATTTTATATATTGAATGTGTGTGTTGATAGATGTATGTTATTAAAATAAATATTTACAATTATTTAGTCTCTTTGATGGTTTTTAATGGAGAAAAGCGTAAAAGAGTTCATTATGATCAGAGCAACTTCGAATCTGACATTAAAAAAAGAAGGTCTCTGTAATATCCGCTGAATTGTTAATTGTTTGTAATTAAATCATGCCATTATTTTGTTAATTAAATTAATAAATTGTACTGGCACTTGTATTATTTACTAAAGAAATCGTGCTTTAATAATTAATATTAATTATAACTTCTGGTGGTGGCGACATCTATTGAGTTCAACTTACATCTGCGTTTACTAATTGCAGTGTAATTGTACTAATTAGGTAATTAGTGTCTCATTGGTACGGTTTAATTAACTTTTCTTAAAGAGTTTTAGTCTAATTACATTTCCAAAATTATAAAAATATAATAACGCAGAAATTAAAAACTATTTTTCGGTCTTGTAGTGTAAAAATTTTATGTTGGCGAACCTGTGATGCTTTTGACATTCACAGCTGACACCCCCTGTCAATATGGCTGGCGTTGATGAAATTTGACACTTCGTTTGAACTTATAATTTAATGTTATGAAGTTAAGGCTCCCGTAAGTACGCTCTTTTGCTATCTAACAAGAAAACGTGTCTGCGTAACGTACGCGGCGTGAAACCTTCGGCGAACAATCGTGCTAGCAATGTCAACGAATCGCACGTTAAAATCGACATCATAAATATTGACAATCCTTCACCTTCTAGCCTAGCAAAATGATGCCTATCAAAGATAATCAAGATGTGGCGTGCTTCTTTGTCACCAAGCATTCGTGGAAAGGAAAGTAAGTTCTTTGAAATGCCTTCAACAACACTTTTAAATCTGTCGTTCCTTTGTGCACAGATACAAGAGAATATTCTCGATTGGAACCCTGGGAATCACCACTTACAATCCGTCTACGCTGGAAGTAACCAACAGATGGGTTTACAGCGATTTCATATCTGTGACGCCTTTAAAATCGGCGGGCAACATTTCCAACGAGTTTCAAATTACGATGAAGAAAGATCGTAGCAAAATCGATAACATGAAGTTCTCCACCGAGCACAGGGCGCAGTTACTAACAGAGGCTCTTAAGTTTAGACATTTATTCGCTGAGAAACCAAAGGAAATATTGGTGAGTTCGTTTGATTTTTTTTTTGGACATGAGCAATACTCGTGTTACCGCTCTGAATCACACTCACTTTCACTTCCACAGCTTCATTCATGTGTTGATAAAAATGGAATGCTTTAATTTACTGCCAATTTAATTTACCGTTCGTTATCAGCGATGCGTGATGATGATGATGTTTGAGAAGGATTTATTTAATGGGAAATTTTATAAAACTCACGATAATACATATGAGTTTAACTGTCATCATGATTTTATATTGTTACAAATTTAATCAATCATCTCTGCAGGAAATTTTTTTAAGTTTTAATTTCAATCATTTTATTGCAACTGAAATTCACAAATCACCACTTAACTACCCTGTTGTTTTTAGTAGGCAATTAAATCACGTACAAGATAGACAGATTTATAAAACAAATAACTGGAAAGTCTAGGCCTTAAATTACCTGCATGCTGCAGATTAATCCTAAAGTACCCTTTACGGTTTGTTTAAAATGTATTTGCAGCGTTACCAAGCTTACAAACATCATTGGTCAGACGTACGTTTGCCGGTTGTCTTGGAGGTAACTCCGTACTCTTTAGAACAATTAGACCCTGCGAACAATCGCGTCCTAGCCAGTTACTGGTTCAAAGACTTCGAAGGTATCTGTAACATGTCAGACTATCCAGGTAAACGCTCTTAATTGAGGCCCCCTACCCCCGGGACAAAATTAAATATTATTATCATGATGCAGGTGGGTTTGTAATTGTTTGCGGTGGATTCGGCCGGCTGCATTTATTCCAATCTGTAAACGCAGAGGACATCAAAGTGAAAATCTTAGAGTACGCTCTCACAAATTTGGGGCTCACGATAAAAGTCCTAAGCGAGCCGGTGACTTTAGATGACTTTCAAATGCAGAGGTTCGGGAAGTTTTGGTAAGTCCAGGGGGTTTAAGTGTGCGGGTGGATTGTTCCTTGCCGGTGCTTGCAGTGATGATATACACGTGACGTCGGTATCGGAGTTTCCCGTTTACAAAATACATAAAGCGAGACACCCCGAGCCGATGAGGAGGACCCTGTGCCTGTCGGAGACTTGCCTGCTGGAGAGGGACCCCCAGACTTACAGTATTTGCACGCTGAGGCCTTTGGGTGATATTTTTGCGCTGGTTCGCAACAATGAGAATCCTCAGTTGTTTAGTTTAGAGTATCTTAACGGCCAGGTGCGGTCTTACACTGCAACGGACAGGTAGTAATTAATTTTATTCAGTTGAGAAAAATTGGTAACGGTTGCTTAACCCCGACCCTTCACGTAGAGATGCCCTTCTAGCGTCATTGCTAGACGGTGTCAGGGCTTCCGGGAACAAAGACGTGCATGTGACGATGGTCCACACGGACAGGGGCTTTCGCCTAGGCCCTTTACATCTACCTGTCGAGGAGGAAACTGAGAGTAACCACGTGAAGTTCCTGCATAACCCCCCACCTAGACGTTCTTTCTTCGAGTGTGTCAGAAGATTTAACGCAAACGTCCCTTACAGTGGTTTATTGTATAGCGTAACACAGGATGTGAGTCGCCAAGTCATGCTTTGACGGCGCAGTTACTTTACGTGCATAAAATTCCAGAGCATATTCTCCGAAAACAAGGATAAAGTAATTACAGGCGCGCTTCAGGCTTTGGTGCAGAAGGAAAACGATGTGAAAAGTTTGTCGGCGGTTGAACTCGAAGCTCATTTCCAAGCTCTGAGGAGATTGGTCGCCAGTAAAGTGGGGTACGCAGCGTTTACATCGTTGCCAGGGTGAGTTAGTTGGAGGGATGATGCGATATGTAATAATAATTGAGGGGGGGTTAGTTTCCGCGAGGCAATCGGAAATAAAGTGGTCGCTGCACTTCGACGGAATGACTACGGTGTAACACACGCAGCCATCGACATGATTTGCACCCTCATGCACCCAATGCATAACGATTATGAGCTGCGGCAAGAACAATTAAATAAATCATCCCTGCTACAAACGAAAGCATTCCTGGAAAGCCTACTCAACATGTGGACCACGCACATAGTAAGCAATTAATACTTCAGTCCCCCGCCGATCATTCTTTCGTATTTTTATTTTTTTAAAACAGAGCCAAGGTACTGGGGCCATGGTAGTTTCGGCCATGCTTGACTTTCTTACATTTGCACTGTGCGTGCCATACAGTGAGACAACCGACGGAAAACACTTTGATATATTACTGGAGATGGTGGCAGATAGAGGACGGTTTCTGTTCAGATTGTTCCAGGTAGGCCCCAAAATTTCATGCGAAATAATTTTATGCAAATCTTCAAACGTAGCATCCTTCGATGGCGATTGTTAAGGGCGCTGGCCTCGTGATGAGGGCTTTGATCGAAGAGGGCGAAGCCGAAGTCGCAGCACGAATGCAAAGCCTGGCCCTCGCAGAAGGAGCACTTCCGTGTCACTTCCTCTCGGCTTTATACACTCAGGGTTCCGATGGGAGATTGCTGACTCACCGACAGTTATCCCGGCACTTGGTTGGCCTGTGGGTAACCGGTAATCCTACGGCCATGGGTTTACTTAAAAGAATCATGGTAACCAACCACCCCTGCGACTTTCAAAGTTTTGTAATTAAGGCAAACTTAAATTCGTTTCAGCCGACTGGTCTCATAAGTTTCCTCGACTCGCAAGATAAAGTTCCTGAATCGGCTCTCGAACAAGAGCTGCTTAACCACAGAGATAACTTAAAGATTGCTCAAGATTACTCTAACAAAAACAAGAAGGGCCCCAACTGGGCCGCCGTTGAGAGGCAGCTGAGACTGGTGGAGAAGAGAGTCGAGCATTACACGAATTTGGCCTTGCATCACTGGGGGGTCCGAACCGGTTTTGTCATCGAACGTAAAGAGAAAGTGAAGGAGAGGCCTATAGTTTTAAGGAGGAGGCGAGAGAGAATTAAGGCTGAAGCAAACTGGCAGTTATTCTATTGGAAGTTCAATCAGGACCATGCCCTACCCAATTTAATATGGAATCATAAGGTAAAATAATAATTAAATTCCTTATGCCATGGTTTGAGATGCGTTGGTTTTTTTTTAGACTAGAGAAGAATTACGAAGTGCCTTAGAAAATGAAATCCGCGCGTTTGCTTCCGACAGGGAACTAGCGGGCTCCGCCCTCGTGGCCTGGAACCATCAGGAATTCGAGCTGCACTACCAGAGCTTGGCAGACGAGGTTAAAATCGGAGACTACTATTTAAGACTGCTGCTCGAAATGGACGACAGTGACGATTCGCCCATCAGGAAATCGTAAGTTTTTCCCTGAAAGTATTCGCTTTTAATTCTGCCTGCCGTTTTTGCAAAACACACGCAGGACATTTGAATAAAACCAGTGATTATTATTTAAGGCTTGAAACGGATGATTGTAATGACTCTGCAAAAGACGGATCGTAAGTAATCGAATAATTTATTTTATTTTTTTGCTTTGAAATACTCGATAGTTTGCTGCGAAGTTTTGTTCTATTTATTGCTTGTGACGTACGTTGAAAAGAGGGTGGTGCGATGCATAGGGTTGATTGACCAGGCTTTAAGTAATTAAATCGAAATGTATGATTGCAAGTAAAAGCATAGGATTGAATTTATTATCATGATTAGAATGTTTAGGTTGTTTTGTGTTTTCTGTCGTTTTAATCGCATCTAAAACAGGATTCCCACTCAACGGGGAAAGTCGGGGAATTGAGAAACGATTCGCAATGTCAGAGGAAAGCTTGTTTTAATGCAAAAGCCATGAAATAATTTGGAAAAATGGAAATTGGTTTCCCAAAATTAGAAGAAAAAAAATGGCTTTGAATATTACAAAAAAATTAGAAGAATTGAGTAATCTAAATGAATTGTGGAAAACTCACGTTTTTATTTAAAAAAAATTGTAATTATGCGCCTTCCATATAGGCAACCATACAAGCAGCTGTGTTCGTTGTTTGCCTATACTACGATTTCTTGTTTTTTTCAAAAATCAAATTTATTTATTTCTTAAACGCCGAGCCATGTTATTAAAATTGATTGCTTTTAGTTTTTTAAAGTAATTCAACAATTTTTTCCACAATACACACGATAAAACAGTAAATAAGTAAGTAATTCGCGTAATAAGTTTTCGTTATTGAAAGCCAGGGAAGACATGGAAAAGTCGGGGAATTTTTCAACGAAAATGAAGTGGGAACCCTGTAAAAGTATTTTAGATGATAAAATCAAAGCCTCTTTCGCCTATTTGCTCGATTTTTAACGACCTGTGCAAACTAAATGAATCTGAAATTAAAATTTTGCGGAAAACCAAATAATTTATTAATAGAAAAAGAGTTTACACAAACTCTGTTATAAATTGCAGTCTCTCATTGTTACAGATATGAATTTTTCAATGATCTTTACCACAGATTCCTCTTAACAACCAAAGTAGAAATGAAATGCATGTGCATCCAAGCCATGTCGATCGTATATGGTAGGTACTACGAAGACATAGGCCCGTTCAGTGACACCAAATACGTCGTGGGGATCTTGGAGAGAGTAATTTGGCAACGCGCGACGCGTAACAGCAATAATTGTTGCAATGTTTTCAGTGCATTGATAAATTGGAGCGCGATCGCATCATTATTTTCGTAAACAAATTGATCCTTCACAGGAGGAACGTGCGAGACGTCCTCGATTCTGGGGGTATGCGCATACTAGTTGATCTCCTCACGTTGGCACACCTGCATACCTCCAGAGCTGTGATACCAACTCAGACTAATGTGATCGAAGCCGGACCTAATGCTCATTTAGTGCAGGAGAAGGAATGGTACTATAATGCCGAGGATTCAGGTCGACAGGGCCCCATCAGTTTCAACGAGGTCTGTCTGTTCGCTTCGCACGGTCTCAAGCTCACGCTGACACAATACAATTCCAGATTAAAGATTTATATGTGAAAGGACTAATAACTCCTCGTACGAGGTGCTGGGCGATGGGCTTGGATGGTTGGAGGGCTTTAGCGCAGCTGCCTCAACTCAAGTGGACTCTAATGGCCAAGGGTAACTCTGTTTATAACGAAAGCGAACTGGCCACTCACATACTTAATGTGCTCATTAAGATGTGCGAGTATTACCCCAGCAGGTAAATGCGTTTCCTCTACGTTACAAGCGTTGCAAACCAAACGAGCGAAATTGCAGAGATCAAGACGATGCAATCATTAGGCCCCTTCCGAAAGTCAAGCGTCTCCTCAGCGATTCCACCTGCTTATCGCACATAGTGCAAATCTTATTAACCTTCGACCCAATTCTGGTCGAGAAAGTGGCTACGTTGTTGACTGAAATTATGAGAGACAATCCGGAAATCTCCAAAGTGTATTTAACCGGGGTTTTCTATTTTATTTTGATGTACACCGGAAGCAATGTTTTGCCCATTGCAAGGTTCCTGCAACTGACGCACATGAAGCAAGCCTTTAGAGCCGATGAGGTATTTACTTGCAAAAAAAATAAAATAAATAAGCAACTGCGCGTTTTGTTTTTAATTTGATTCTTGTGGCTTGCAGTCGGCAACTTCTGACATCATGCAGCGAAGCATCCTCGGGAATTTATTGCCGGAAGCGATGATTAATTACTTGGAAAACCACGGGGCTGATAAATTCGCACAGATTTTCCTGGGGGAATACGACACACCCGAGGCAATTTGGAATTCTGAGATGAGGTTCGTTCTACGGTGTTGTTTGGGCGGCGCGGGGGTGACTCAATTGATTGCGGTTGATTGCAGGCGAATGCTAATCGAGAAAATAGCCGCTCACATTGCCGACTTCTCCCCGAGGTTAAGGAGTCACACCATGGCTCGGTACCATTACATTGCCATACCTGCCATTCGATATCCGCAACTCGAAAGAGAATTGTTCTGCAATATTTTCTACCTTCGGCATCTCTGCGACACCGTCAGGTTCCACGACTGGCCAATTCCTGATCCTGTGAATATCAAATTAAACGCTTGTAAATAAAACAGACATTTTTGAATTTAATGAATTGCAGGTGAAATTACTGAAGGATGTGTTGGAGGCTTGGAAGGCCGAGGTGGAGAAGAAGCCCCCGATTATGACCATCGAGGAGGCGTATAAGAATCTTGGCCTTGCGGGAAATAATCACGACGAGGCAACCATTCGCAAGGCTTACTATCGCTTGGCGCAACAGTATCATCCTGATAAAAATCCTGACGGGCGGGTATGGATTTATTTTCTTTTTACAGGATTCCCGCTCAACCTGAAAAACCAAACCTGGAAAAGTCAAGGACGTTGCTTGTTTTATTGCAAAAGTCGGTGAAATTAATCGGAATTTGAAAACAACGTTTTCTAAAATTAGAGGAAAAAATGGAAAATTGTTTTGAATAATTAAAAAAATATAGAAGAGTTGCATAATCTAAGCGAATCGTGAAAAATTTGTCACTTTTTTAGCAAGAAATTTATTATTGAGGCGTCTTGAATGTAGGCAACCGTGCAAACGACAGGGTTGCAAGGTGCAAGGTTCACGTTTTTATTTGGTGCTGCTTGTACTTAGCAATAGGAAAAGTTCAGCGGGATTTTGGACGTATCAAGAAATGTTAAATTCAAACATTTTAGGAATTTATCTAAACCGCCAGAATTTCCAAAACAAAGAAGAAAGCAAATAACGATCGGAAACTTAATAAATGAGTACCGATTTTGTTGTTTTAATTGAAGTTGGTTCTTGTCCGATGTTGTTTTAAATTTACTCGAATTAAAAAAAGACATGTTTCTCTTACTTCCAGAAATATATAATTTCTTTCTATTAAAAGAAAAACTAAGAAAATTGCATAATCTCGGTGAATTGTAAACAATTTTATCACGTTTTTACCGAAAGCGCCTTTAATATAGGCAACCGCGTAAACGCCTGTGCTCTTAGATTGCCCACACTTAGGCTCTTTATTTTTTTTAACTCTAATTATTTTTTTAAACGCACAGGCATATTATTACAATTGTAATTCGTCGATTTTCTCCACGTGGGGCTTACAAAAAAAATTCAATCGCTAATTTTCGTACGCCTGTTTGCATAATCGCAGTCAATTGCGAGTTAGTCGTTTTTTTGGGAAGTCGGGGAAAATCCGGAATGTTTCAGTTAAAATAAAGTGGCAGCCCTGTTACGCCCCAAATAATTTACTACAAAAAAAATTTCAGGAACTTTTCGAACAAGTAAACCAAGCGTACGAGTTTCTATGCAGTCGCAGCAGCTGGAACTCCGACGGCCCCAATCCTCACAACATAGTTCTCGTGCTTCGCACTCAGAGCATACTGTTCCATCGATATTCCGAAGGTACACAGGACTTTAGAAAATCTCAAATCACTTAGTTTTAGTCCGTTCTGTCGTGCAGGGTTGAGATTAAGGGGACAAAACAAACACTTTGCCCCAATCTTTGCAAGAGACTTTGTAATGAAACATTTCATGAGAATCTTGCCCAGGGGCGACAAGGTGTTTGATTTGCTTTAATGAAAACTACTTTTTATTTTTATTTTTTAATTAGATTTACAACCGTATAAGTACGCCGGATACCCCCAGTTAATAAAAACGATTCAAATAGAAACGGCCGACGAACAATTGTTTGCCAAAAGCGCCCCACTTTTATCCGCAGCCAGCGAATTAGCTTACCACACGGTGCACTGTTCAGCCCTGAATGCCGAAGAGCTGCGCAGAGAAAACGGCTTAGAGGTAACCGTCCCCCCTTGTTCATTTAATTTTGTCGTTGACCTTGCGTCGCACTAGGTTTTGCTGGAGGCTTACACACGTTGCGTGAGCGTCTTGAATAACTCGTCCAAGCCAAAGGAGACGAGCCCCCAAGTCTGCGAGTACATCACCAAGTGCTACAGCGTGGCCGCCCAATTCCCAGGTTGCCGGGAGAGGATGATCGATTTGCCAGAGTTGGTTCGAGATCTCTGCCGAATACTATACTTCAAAGTACTAAATCGGCCCCGTTTGAATTTTCTTTTACGTCTTCAAATCGTTTTGCTTTACAGAAATTAACCAAATTGTGTTACCTGGCCACCCAATGTGTGAGTGCGCTTGCAGTCGATTCCATATTACAAATGCAATTGTTGAAATGCGGGGCGCTTTGGCACTTGCTGCTGTTCGTCTTCAATTATGATTTCACGCTGGATGAAGGGGGGGTTGAGAAATCCGAGGAGGCGAACCAGCAGGAAGTTAGCAATCGCCTGGCGAAGGAGGCGGTCAAGGCTTGCGCTCGCTTAGGGGGGTGCCTCGCCGGGGAAGACAAATCACCTAACAATCCGGTTACCAGGGAGATTCTGCACACGCTCTTAACACCATACGTTGCCAACCAACTGGAGAAGAACAAACCAGAAGAGGTATTTATTGTTGCGTTTAATTAACAAGGTTCAGTTCTTATTGCACGCCCCAAATCTAGACGTTGAAAATGCTGAACAGCAACTGCGAAACCCCATACTTAATTTGGGATAACGGAACGAGAGCCGAACTCATCGATTACTTGGAAAGACAGTGCCAGTCACGTGAAAACACAGATCTCACAGTCGACACAGATTTCGTATATTCGGCTCACTCGGGTGAATTAAAAATTGGTGGAATATTCATTCGGATTTACAACGAGCAACCTACTTTCGTTATTGAGGTGACGTCTGCGTTGATTAATTAATTATTAATAATAAATGTGTGCCTTTTTAGAATCCGAACGTTTTCGCAGTCGATTTGTTAAAGTTCCTAAACGAACAGTACCAGCATCTAAGAGAATTAGTCAACATAGCACTGTCGGTTACAATCGAAACTCGTCTTAAGAGCACGCCCATGGCGTTAGCCGCGTTGATGAATGTGATCCAGAACAATCCGGGGGTCGAGCTTCAATGCATCGGGCACTTCGGTTTGCTGTTTAATCTCCTGAACGTATCTCATATTCCGATACAGAAGGGGGCTTTGAATGTTATAAATATAATTACGAGGAGTAACGAGTGCGTTAACGACATTGCAGCTAGTGAAGTGTTGGGGTATTTGTTGTTAGTTTTGTACACGTTGCAAGATTCTCAGCCGCAGACTTTGGAGATTCTGCACTCGCTGATGTCCACCACTAAGATAGTGAAGGAAGCGCTGAGCAAAGGTGCTGTGATATACCTGTTAGATCTCTTTTGTAACTCGACTAATCCTCAAGTTCGAGAGAGTTGTGCCGAGTTGATCGCTCGAATGAACTCTGATAAGTTAGTCGGGCCGAAAGTTAGATTGGTCGTTGGGACTTTCTTGCCGCCCATTTTTGCCGACGCCATGCGTGACAGCCCCCAGACCTCGGTGCACATGTTCGAGTCCGCACACGAGCATCCCGAGTTGATTTGGGATCAAGACGCTAAAGATCGAGTTTGTGCAACGGTGGCAAAATTAAGACGAGAGTAAGAAATACAAATCGACTGAGTCCCTCCTTACTTTACATTAAATTTGCAGACATCAAACAGCGCAGGCGCAAAATCCTTCCATGTTATGGAAAATGCCTGACATGAACGGCCTTACCAGTGTAGCCACCCCCAACGAGTTCGTTATTGGCGGGGTGTATTTGAGGATTTTCATTTCGAATCCCAGCTGGACTTTGCGCAAGCCAAAGGAATTCCTTTCTGAACTCATGGAGACGTGTTTGACGCTGATGGCGAAAGAAAAACCAAATGTAAGAGCTGCCTGCCTGCATGTTTTATGTGATTGACGTGTTTCAATCAAATCAAATTTTAGACGGACCTCCTGGAAATGGGAACTACAGCATTATGTGCCTTGCTACATGCACAGCCCGCCCTTCTAGATTTAGTGCCCGCTTTAGGCCACATACCGAGACTGTGTCGACAGATGGGAAGCAATATAAGACAAATCAGCGTACCAAAATCAGCAATACAAATACTCCACGCTCTCTCCATTAGTAACGTAAGTATTCAAACAAAATCACAAAGAACAATTGCGTTTCTTTTTCCGTACTGAAGGAGCTTGTTTTTTAAATAACTGTGCTTAGGATATTCCGGACGTTGCCATGGCTACAGTATTGGCTCGCCAGGAATGTCCTAATAAATCAAGTTTATGCAGATTTCAAATGTCACCAGTTGTTTAAAAATTAAAATTCTCTTCTGCTGACTTGTGACAAGTTTTCATTAAAATATTTATTATCCTTGCATGACACTCCAATAAATACAAATTCTTTTCTAGATCTGTGTGTCGGCAATTGCACAAACGGACTGTATGCACCCCCTAAAGCAAGCGATGCAAGTTCGCAAGGACATGGTTGCTGTTGCATGCGAAGCCCTTAACAGGCTTTTCTCAGCTAATCAAGAGCCGCTGGTGAAACAGGCCTTGGACGTTGATTTTGTCCAATTTCTTTTAGAACTTCTGGACGGTAAACTAGAGCTCGACAATCCTGCGATGACGAAAGCGCAGATCGTCAAGGCGCTCAAATCGATGAGCAGAAGCTTGATGTACGGTGACAAGGTGAACGCGATTCTGGAAAAGAGCAACATTTGGCTGGACTACAAGGACCAGAAGCACGATCTTTTTATTACCAGCGGCCCTGCAGTCGGTTATTTAACAGGTGATTTAAGAGTTTGTGCTGAAAATCAACAAAAATTTTAATGCGCTGTTTCAGCTGGAACTCCGACTACAGCGGGTTACCTAACACAAGCACCGAGTACAACAAAAATGTCATCGGCACCTCCACCGGTAGACAAAGAAGACCCCGTCATACGATCTGATCCTCTTTGACAGGCACCGGCTGCTCTGTTGTGTTTGCGTGTGCTGTGCATACAAAAATTTTTTTTTGTGCATACGAATATACTGATAAGTGTAAATACACATTCCTGTTCTACAATAAAATGATTCGTTATTTATAATTACATACACTTTAGAGAGCTAAGTGTATTTATGTAAAAAATGTAAAGTATTTGTATTTTAATATTTATAATTTAGGTATTAAATCATGCCCTACACTCTCTATCTCTCTCCCATACGTATACACATACAAATACAATAAATATTATTACGCTTGTTTCTGTCATGATATGTGATTTGTATTACATTTTCCTTTTTTTTTTGTGTTAACAGTGAATTTAATTTTCTTTGTATTTTGCAACTTTGTTTATAGAGAATAATAAAGTGATTTTTTAATTAAGCTTTTGTTGTTTTTTTTAATTAAACTTCAAAAATATCCAAGAAAAATTACGTTTAACAGCGCCAGGTACTAAAAATCCCTTTTTGGAGGGATTATTCCACTGGTCTGGCAACAATGTATTTCTTTCATTCCACCCTATAATCGGCAGTGTTGCCAATGCCGATGAACTTTCCCAAATTTGAAGATAATCAAATAAGAGGATAATGAAAATGAAGTTGAGGAATTTTTAATAAAAGTAGATTTGGACTATAAATAACTTGATGATGTATTATTAATATAATATTGTATAATAATGTAATATTATCTGTTGTTCACAAATTAAAAGTCCACTTGGGGCGTTGCCTTGCGAAAAATACAATCGGCAACAATGTACAATACTATGACAGTTGTCGACACTGAATATAACGTCAAATGTCGCAGGTGAAGCAAATAGGTTGGTAATCTCATTAACCTAAACTGTCATTTTAAAATTCGCTCTAACTTTTCTGTATTACTACAGAACTTTCGTCGCTTAAAAAAATGGATGAGGATGTGGACGTTAGTCTAGAAGATGGAGAAGTATCAACGTGATAAACATAATCGCCGATCATGTTTCTAACCTGCCCATTTCAGATCGTCGACGACGATTGTGTCTACACTCCTCTGGAGCGACCAGCGAACTACGCGCTCATGCAACCAAACACTAGATTTCCTGCCCTACAACAGGAAAGCGACAGTGAACAGGATAAGCAAACGACCAGCGAATCAGACAGCGATTATGACACCTCGTACCGGCAGAAGCGGCCCAAAATGAAAGCGAAATTGGGCAAACCGTTACAGCCCACCACCAAGAAACCAAGCAGGTATAACATTTGGAGCACTCACATTCAAGAGGACGTCCTGGCAGACACACTGAATACCTGTGATGTAACTAAGAAAGATAGATCTAGAAGTGTAGAATCCTACGATTACAGTTTAGCACGTAAGCAAAGATTTAGCAATAAACGAACAAGGGGCGAAAGAAACAACAAGGACCTGAGGCTAGTGAAGCAGGCCGGCACAGAAAAGCCGGAAATGAAAGGGTCAACTCGTCTCATACTAGATCTGACGGTCACATGCGATAACACAGAAGAAGAAATCGCCAAAGACATGGCGAATAAATTGTTTGAAGAAAAACAAGATTTAATACGTAAGTCTTAGTATGCTAATTTAATAAAACAATAAGACTTGCATGCGCTCTGCTTTATTACCGTAGATTAGAATTGATAAAAGTAGTAAACATTTTTCAGATACAATAATTAAAGTCGCTGGAAAAGAAAAGGCCATAAAAGTCTTTAAAGAAGTTAAAAGAATCGAGCAAGAAGGCGGCATGTTAATTATGGTAAGCCATTTAAAAAAAAAAATGATGCCCAAACTTATTTATTCATCTCTCATTTAAGAATCAATCTCGCCGGCGGACGCCTGGTGGGGTTTACTTTTTTCTAATAAAGCACGATTCAGATTTGACATCGGAACAGCAATCGAGAATTTTCGAAGAGGAAAAACAGAAAAGCAAAAGCGAAGTTAAGGCGAAGCAAAAGAAGAAGTTTCACAGAATGAAACTTCAAATAGGTAAAGGCGGGTGTTTGGTAAGGCTGCGTTGTAACCACGAGTTTTTTTTTTTGTGCCACAGATGCTAAGAAGTCTCTCCCTGAGCTTTTGACTATAGCCGAGGAGCTACTGGTGACTGAGAATGATAGGTCACGAAGGAAAACGGGTAATAGCGATGTAACGAATCCGCCGCCTACTCCAGAGACGGACTGTCATGAAAACAGCGGCGATGGGCTTGATCAACCGAGCGATGGCGGCAGCGATCCTCCTTCAACAAAGCGAATAGAACCGTACGAAACTGATTATCTTGATTTGGGCTCCGCAGCCGACATGGATTTATTTTGAATGATAAAGTAATTTAATTAATTGTATTAATTCGTAATACCGTTACATAATTTGTCTCTCATAATTATATACAATAAAAAAATGAAATGTTTGCATTTTGATGTTATTAGCCCCGGTCATGATCTCAAAATAAATCAAACCTCATAAACATGTAATAGTTTTCTCATTCAGTGCTGCTATGGAAAGTCCAGCATCTGAAAATTAAGGACGATAATTCCTTTTTCCTATTTTTCTTTTTTTAGCCAAAACTTACAATTTGAGGTAACACTGTTTCTACATGGCTAAGGTTTATGGTAGTTTTATTTTCCGCAGTTGCTTGTTTCGCCGCGCGAATTGCTGTCTCCACAACTAACGCTTTGGCTATCTTGCTCATCAAGTCAACAGTTTCGTCAGTGATCCTCGTTTTCGGATTAGAATACTGCATCTTAAAGATCTCTTTTATAATCAGCTGGAAAGAATAAATCAGCACTTATTAAAACAAGCCTGGAAAATAGGCTTACTTGTACAGTATAAAGCTCAATTGGCATGACGATTTGAATTCAAATGACGACTGAATTAAAACGCTTTACCCCAAAATATTCTACTGAGACATTGAAAATTATTTTGGTCAAGATGAGGTCATTAAATAAGTCAAGTTAAACCAATTGCTTCGACAAGAATTTTAAAAATTCAGGACTACCTCTTGACCATTACAATTTTTTTTAACGTCAAGGTATTTAATACTTTTGGCTGATACGACCGAAGGCCATTCTCTTCACCTATCTCCATTGGAGAGTTTCGGCTTGAAAAAACTGATGAAACTTTTTAATTTAATAAACTTCAGCAAAATGAATATAAATAATTGATTTTATAGTTCTCAGTCCAAACATTAATAATAAATAATTACCTGCAACTGCAAACGGTATAATTCAATAATCATAATTGCCTGAAGCTGAAGATTTTCAATACTTTTTGCATTTTCTGGTAAAAAAAATTGCTTATTCTACGTACTTACACTTTTAAAGTCAGTTTTAACGCTGGAAAAAATATTTTCCGGTGAATTTTCCGCAGCTTCCATCGAATGGTAATTAAATGCCAAAAATTACAGAAAACTACAATGTTGCCAGCAATGTAGCACGAAATTCCTGCCGAAGCATTGCACTTTTGTAAATGCACAAATCCTTTTTTGATGTAAGTGATTTAAATACACATAAGCAATTAGTAATTAACATGACGAGAGACAATTTCGATTAAAAATTAAACAATGTTAATTACATGCTGCGTTTCTATACTCACCGATGAGTTAATTGATGTAGTCAACCGCATTAGTTATTAATTTTTGAGCGCAACCTTCTGTGTATAATTTAATATTGCCTGTTTTAAGCTAATTAATTTCTGTGTGTAATATTAATTCGTAATCTTTTAATTCCTAATGTATTTTTTTAAATAAATTCAGGAAATTTCGGCTGTTAATTCTTATTAGGTACAACAGATGTCGGTGTGTTATATGACGTTTAGAAGCGACGTTTAAAATTTCGTTTTGGTTTCTCGTTCTGATTGAAAACTCGGCGTTACTTTTTAAACCAAAGATTAATTACATTCGCAAATAATTTTTATTTAATTTAAAAATAGGCAACGCACGTCGCCGCAGGCCCAAAAGTTTAAAAATGTTTACGTTTTCTATGACAGACATACCGAGTTTGTGACGTGTACTTAACATATGATAATAAAGAGCCACGCACTTCAAGTTGCTCGTTCGAAATATGGCAGACGTGTACAATTTCGTGTTGAGCCAGGCGAGTGAAAATCTTACAGAAAATGCGACCAACAGCACCGAGAAACCACCCAGCACACCAGAAGGAATGGCCATGGCTTATGGAAGTTTGGTGGTAATGGCGATCCTGCCGATTTTCTTCGGATCCTATCGCTCTGTGTATTACCATAAGGAAAAGGTGAATTCACATGTTACACCTACAGTATCTCAAAATAGGAAATTAGGCCCTTCATTTTTTGCACGTAGCTATAAGAATGCAACACACATACTCTTTGCTGTTGCGACAGCTGCGCACTATAAATCTAGTTCTATTTTGATTTCCTGCCTTTTATTAATATGATTTTACATGGGCATAAGATCGTAACCAGAATTTCATAAGATTGTAATCATAATGATACAGATTGGGCCCTGGGGTGCTTGCAAATGTGAGGGGGCACCCTCACCCTTTTTATTGCGTTGCACCCTGTTCAATCTGAGCTTCGTTTCTAAATATACGATCTTATTTGGAACTGTACTCTTTGTATAAGTCAGTTTGATCAATGCGGATGAGGATAACAAGATATATTGCTTAATTCCTTTCTCTTTCGACAGAAACCCGAGAAGATGTCTAAGCGGGACGCGGCAATGTTCCCAATAATGGCTTCCTGTGCGCTCGTATCCCTCTACATAGTCTTCAAACTATTTTCCAAGGAGTACATTAATTTACTTCTCACCGGTTACTTCTTCTTTTTAGGAGTACTGGCGCTCACTCATTTAATGAGGTAAAACTTTTTCCTTTTCAGTGACCAGCTGTAAAAATCACCGTTTCTTTTCAGCCCCATCGTAAGCAAACTAGTTCCGGCTGCCATACCTAACATTCCCTTCCACATTTTATTCAAGCAAGGTGAAGGAGAGACGACCCAGAACCTGATCGATTACCAGTTCTCGTCTCACGACGTCGTAGCTTTAGGTTTCTGTTTATTAGTCGGTGCTTGGTACTTAGTCCAGAAACACTGGGTGGCCAATAATTTGTTTGGCCTGGCGTTTGCGGTGAACGCAGTCGAACTGCTGCATTTGAACAACGTGGTAACCGGCTGCATTTTATTGTCTGGCCTTTTCTTCTACGACATATTCTGGGTGTTTGGGACAGACGTAATGGTGACTGTCGCTAAGAGCTTCGAAGCTCCGATTAAGCGTAAGTAAGGCCTCGACTGTTTACCCAAAAAGAAAAATCGTCTTTTCCTTTTCTTTTTTTCAGTGGTGTTTCCTCAGGATTTGCTGACTCACGGATTAGCGGCTAATAATTTTGCTATGCTCGGATTAGGAGACATCGTCATACCTGGAATTTTTATTGCGTTGCTCCTTCGATTCGACCACAGCCTCAAACGAAACTCCAACGTTTACTTCCACGCCACCTGCTTGGCTTACTTCCTAGGTCTGATGACTACGATATTCGTCATGCATGTGTTCAAGCATGCTCAACCGGCGTTGCTGTATTTAGTTCCCTCTTGTTTGGGGACGCCCTTAATTTTGGCCCTGATCAAGGGCGATTTGTCGGCGCTGTTCAAGTAAGTTGTGAGGTTTCACTTTCACAAATTCAATTTGCGAGGTGTTAATTACTTGCTTTTTGCAGATACGAAGATAATCCAGACGATAAGAACAAAGCAGAAGAAAAGCCAGTTAAACAAAGTGAAGCGAAGAAAGTTAAATAATCCCGAAGTAAAATTACCTGAACTGTTTTTTTTTTTTTGTTAAAAAACTAATCGTTGCGTGAACAATGCGACTTGAACAGTAGAAAATGTTTTTAATTTTTTTTTTAGGCGACTGTATTACGTAAACCAATCTCATAATTTCTATATTGTAGGACACTACGTACATTTTAAATATAGTTTTGTTATAAACGAAATGAAAATAAAATGTTTTTTTTTATTAATATGCTGTACTGCAGTTTAATTATTTCGAAGTTGTGTTTTTAATTCAGGGGGGTCCCATCTTTTATTTTAAGAAACGTCTGAAAAATAGAACTTGGCATTTGAAAATCATATTTTATTCAAAAATTAAAGCGCATAAATATTCATTTAACATTTAACTTGCGGCCTCGGCCGCCAAACCTTTAGCCGTTATCGGCGGCAAGTCTTTAATGCCGTTTGCATCGACCATCTGCACCTTAAAGTTGGGTAAATTTATGATCAGTCTCTGATGGACTTCGGCTACACATTTCTTCATGAGCTCGTAGCCTTCTTCGGGGCTCAGATCATCTAAATGATATCGATCCATGATGGCAAGCGAAAAGTACCCGCCATAACCGTGCGCTGCATATTTCACGTCCACCAGGGATGCTAAATAATCCATGAAGAACAGCTGTGGGCCTTCCAGGTTGTCATATCCGGCAAGCATTAAATTCACATGATATGCGTTCTGGAAATAGCAAAATAAATGACAATAGCCATGGAAGTCTTCGATTGAAGTTAAATATCAAAATATTGGGCGATGCAACTTACTCTGCTTCGTAAAGCCTCTGCCAAATTACGACGTGTAAAATTTGCTGCAGCCTTGGGGCTCAATTCGTAACCGTTGCGCATTTTATAGAGCTGAATGTTCTTGGCGATGTACTCGGCAAACTGGGTCGTGTCTCCTTGCTCTCCGGAGATGGCCATCACTAGCTTATTGGAAAGCTGGTACAGCTTGTTCTCATCTGCAAGGAAAAAGCAACGAATTCACTACACGTTCTTTAGAGCTAGGACGTACAAAGTGGTCATAATTACCAGTTTTCATAACCATTATGCTGTGTGCGTTCGTCATGTCGGCGGCGATTAAAACGAAATTCTTGAATTTTATGCCAATTAAACACTCCATTTTGACGATCACGAAACTATTCAACGAAAGTGCTTAGTAATTGCGCGCACCTATTGCGGTAAATTATTTAAGGTTATGTTTTCTTTGTGGTGAAGTTGAAAAGTGACAAGTAATTGGATGCTTGCGCCATCTATCCGAAACTCCTTGAAATGCACAATTTTCCTGCTTTTCCGTGTAATAATTAATTTTAATCGTTGTTGTTAACGAAACGAAAGCTCGAATTCACCTACGCAGTTTAACCTAAAAAGTTATTTGTAAACTTTAACTTTGATCCGCTATTATTGCCTGCAATACCGATTCGTAAGCGAATCTTGAAATGTACCTTGGCCACAGCATAAACTTGGTATTGCTGTTTTAAATAACTGACTAATAGGGCAGCCATATTCTTCTACAACTCAAGAAAGAATAGATTATACATTAATATTAAATAAATAAATCAATCGCAGCAAGAGAGGGAAGGCAGCTGAAGGCAGAGCTCGCAGAGCTTTTGCTCTCTTGTGTGGATGAGGTACATTTCCAGATTCGCCATTTATAAGGACGGGGTTGCGTTCAGAAGCATGGTTTTTAGGTGAGTACCTGGGAAAGTTCAGGAAATGGAAATCTCTTTAAAAACTATTTCCAAATAAGCTTCTGAATATTGTAAAAACTGAATAAATTTCTCTGCAGTTACTACATTACTTCAACGCAGGTCTTTCTACAGGATGTTTTCAATCTTGGACCTATTCCTCTTTTAAAAATGCGAAGGAATTTGAAGCAACAAAAAGAAAATTAATAATACAGGGTTATTTAAGATGCAGGCATATTTCGGAAATCAATCTACTTCGAAAATTGAAGTTTTAAATGAAACTATTCGATTCTTGAATAATTTGGCCTTGGTGAAGGCTTCAAAGTATTTTTCTTTTTTAATAAAAGTGCTCTCGCACTTGGTTGGAAAACGCTATACAGGAAATATTATACGAGACTGCCGTTTTTATTACTTCTAATAAAGCGTTGAGTACTTACTTAAATCTATAATTTTGTATGGATGGCGTTTATGTGCTCTCCGCAAAAATTCATGACCCATAAATTATACAGCACGTTGCGCTTCCTTAATTCAAGACGTGTTCACTAATTAGATCAACTTTAGGGGCGCGCTCGAACACTAGAAGGAAAATATTTAGGCGCGCAAATTTAATAATAACCTTCGAGAGTGCTCCCGATTACTTTCTAAAAAAAAAGAAAAAACAACGAGCTCGAAAAAATTTCGTGCGCGAAAACAGATTGAGCCGCCCTGTATTGATTTGCAGTGGCGGCGGTTATTAGGCTGTCAGTCGCAGAAGCGCCTGTTTTTAATCTGCTGCCGGGGGAATTTTTCGGGGGGGCCGTTCGCGAAATTGTACCTAAAATTTTCGTGCAATTTAAATAATTAAGTTTTAAGCATGCGCGCCTGAAAAAAAATCCGGCAATTTAATTAAAACGGGAAAACGGCCGTGTAATAAGTTCGAATCTAATTAGGTTACAAAACTGGATTAAATTAATTTACGCGAAAGTTACAACGTAAATTAATATGTAATAATACGTGCAGGTATGCTTTATGAAATGTTTGTTGGGATGGGAAAGCTATTTAGCTTTAACAACGCCGTAAATAGTTTAAATTATTTAAAGTTACTGAAGATAATATAATTTTTACTAAATCGATTGTATTTAGTGGTTGATTTTCGGATCTACGTTCATTAAGACTTTTTATGTTTGTTTTGACGAGATCCACAATTATAAAAAATATCCGAAGATGTTGTTTGAACATCCTGTATTTATTGTAGGTACGTAAAGTGGTATAAGGGCGGAGAAACGTATCCATTATTTAAATACAATTAATTTTATTATGATTATTGAATTAATTACGAGAGCTCGTTTTTCAATATTTATTGCCGGTGTTTGCAATAAAATGTTTGGGAATATTTCATAATTTATTTGATTTATTTTATTACTTCAACAAAAGTAAACAGAGCTTTATATAAAATACGCATAATAGTACTGTAGTATACAATTTAAATAAAAATGTTTGAAATAGAGAAAATTTTTGTTATTATTCTGTAAGTCGTCGGTTCTGTACATACGTGTGGCTACGACCGACTTACAATACTGCATTTTCCTTCCGCATTTATGTACAGTCACGAACATACCTTATAGATTTTTTTTTGTTTAAAATGTCCCGTTTTTTATGCTCGCGACTGTACATGCCTACTTTATTTTCGATCCATAAAATGGATCGAAAATAAATAATCCAACGCAAAAGAGGATTGAATTGAATTGAAATTCGTTCATTCCAGGAGAAGATCGAACTTAATAAGCTTATAAAAATCGCTTGATGATAATAAAGTAATTAAAAGCTGCCCTTTTTTTTTATTTATTTATGTACGGAGCTGATCTGTAACAGGAATGGGAAAGTTAGATACGTGGGTGAGACACAAAAATGAAAAAAAGACGTGTTTACAAGAGATTTCATCTGATGTGTTTTATTATGAAGACAGAGATACTATATACAAGGGTGCAATGAAGTGAGAGGGACAGCGAGGCCGTGTTCTTGTTTCCATGTTGCATTGCTGCCGGATGTTCACCTGGAATTAAAAAAAATAAAAGTTTAGTATCACCTTCCTCTTCTTTTTAGATTTAGAATTGCAAGAATTAATTTTTCTAAAACAAAATAATCAAAATCGAACCGGTTTTTTTTTTAATTTTCGCTTTTGCATGCAGTCGTGTATTCGTGTGTTTTTTATACTCTTAATTTATTTATAAAATTTGAAGCTCAGATCGGTTTAAGTTTACTGGTGGGTTACTTAAAGGTCTTATTGTTCGGGAGGCAACGCATTGTTGAGAAGAAGGAAGAAGAGAAGAAGATAACAGGTTTTTCAGAACGCAATATATTTTAGAGCCGGATGGACCTCAGTTGGTTACAATTGTTGCCAAACTAATAAAATTTCGATAAATTCGGTCGGTGCAAATAAGATGAGAACATTTTCGATTTTACGAAAAATAATTTTGGCTTCACTCTAATCATGAATAAATTATTTCTTCTCTGATGAAGACTTCTGTGTCGCAATATATATTTTTTTGAACTTTAGAGTGGCTCGTTTTGGATACGGTCTCACCAGTTACAAAATTAACAAAACTAAACTCTGATTGGTTTAGTTATGATTTGATTTCTTTTAAACTTCGGTTCGCGTATTGAGCAGACCTAATTTATTGACCGTTTAAACTGTGCAGAATCTATTTAGATGAATTTGTATGATGATAAGACGATTTTATTGTTTGGCGATTGCAGTGCAGTCTGATTGGTTCAGATTTCGTTTAAACTTCAGTTCGTGCATTGAGCAGAACTTATTTATTGGCCGTTTAAACTGTGCAGGATCTATTTAGATGAATTTGGATGATGATAAGACGATTTTATTGATTGGCGATTGCAGTGCAGTCCGATTGGTTCAGATTTCTTTTAAACTTCGGTTGGTGCATTGAGCAGAACATATTTATTGGCCGTTTAAACTGTGCAGGATCTATTTAGATGGATTTGGATGATGATAAGACGATTTTATTGGTTGGTGATTGCAGTGCAGTCTGATTGGTTCAGATTTCTTTTAAACTTCAGTTCGTGCATTGAGCAGAACATATTTATTGACCGTTTAAACTGTGCAGGATCTATTTATATGGATTTGGATGATGATAAGACGATTTTATTGATTGGCGATTGCAGTGCAGTCTGATTGGTTCAGATTTCTTTTTAACTTCAGTTCGTGCATTGAGCAGAACATATTTATTGACCGTTTAAACTGTGCAGGATCTATTTAGATGGATTTGGATGATGATAAGACGATTTTATTGGTTGGCGATTGCAGTACAGTCCGATTGGTTCAGATTTCTTTTAATCTTCGGTTCGTGCATTGAGCAGACCTTATTTATTGGCCGTTTAAACTGTGCAGGATCTATTTAGATGAATTTGTATGATGATAAGACGATTTTATTGGTTGGCGATTGCAGTGCAGTCTGATTGGTTCAGATTTCTTTTAAACTTCAGTTCGTGCATTGAGCAGAACATATTTATTGACCGTTTAAACTGTGCAGGATCTATTTAGATGGATTTGGATGATGATAAGTCGATTTTATTGGTTGGCGATTGCAGTGCAGTCTGATTGGTTCAGATTTCTTTTAAATTTCAGTTCGTGCATTGAGCAGACCTTATTTATTGACCGTTTAAACTGTGCAGGATCTATTTAGATGAATTTGTATGATGATAAGACGATTTTATTGGTTGGCGATTGCAGTGCAGTCTGATTGGTTCAGATTTCTTTTAAATTTCAGTTCGTGCATTGAGCAGAACATATTTATTGGCCGTTTAAACTGTGTAGGATCTATTTAGATGGATTTGGATGATTACAAGACGATTTTATTGATTGGCGATTGCAGTGCAGTCTGATTGGTTCAGATTTCTTTTAAACTTCAGTTCGTGCATTGAGCAGAACTTATTTATTGGCCGTTTAAACTGTGCAGGATCTAGTTAGATGGATTTGGATGATGATAAGACGATTTTATTGGTTGGCGATTGCAGTGCAGTCTGATTGGTTCAGATTTCTTTTAAACTTCAGTTCGTGTATTGAACAGAACATATTTATTGGCCGTTTAAACTACGTAGGAACTATTTAGATGGATTTAGATGATGATAAGACGATTTTATTGGTTGACGATTGCACTACAGTCTGATTGGTTCAGATTTCTTTTAAACTTCGGTTCGTGTATTCAGCAGAACTTAAGTACTGGCTGTTAAAACTGTTTATGATTAAAAAGCTCTGTTTAGACGTCGATTTGGATGATGACAAAACGATTTCATTGGTTTACACGTTTTTCTTTTAAAGAACCATTGCGCTAGACCAATCTTTTACTTCGTAATGAAAAGTAGAACATAATAATTGTAATAGTTTTTTTTTCTAGTGTTTAGTTTAGAATAATGTATTTTGTACGAAATGTTACGTGTCACAAAACTATTATTATGTAAAGAACCAGTTGAAATTTGTGCTTACCATTAATAACATGTACGTTTACACTTGTGGGGGCGGCGATTGTGGGAACACATGAGTAGTTTCCTGAATCTGCCAGAGTTGCACTTGAAATGTGCAGTCGGGATGTGAGACCATCTGTCCAATGATTCTGAAACAAGCAGCAAGTAGATATTTATGTTATTACCACGTCAGCGTATATGGAAATCGTAACACATGTACGTGAATGTTCGTAATATATGGAATTTACCGGGGAGAAACAATTATATATGATGTCTCTCCCCTCCCCCCAAACCGAATTAATCGAAAATTCCTTTGTCACCGGCCAAAATCCACCCCCTCGGGCCTCATCCCCAAAAAGCAAAGCAACGCGAACTTTCCGGCAATTAAAGTTTCGTTTTTTCCATTAGCGCGTTCCAGAATTTATATTTGTATTAAATCTGGTTTATTGTCCGTCCGGAGCTCCGTTTCATTTCACGTGAAACTTTTTTAATTATAATATAAAGTTTAGTGCTGCAGTTTTTGTTCCGAGAGCTTTTTTTGCTCTCTGTTATCTTATGATCGCATGATTTACTTTTTCCGCCCGCCCCCTCCACAGGAAAACTTCTTCTAGCGAGAGCCGAAAAGTAACTTCTTCATTATGTCCCCTCGTACTATGAGCTGCTAGCTCTCGCTCTCAAGTACAAAAGTTAGTTTGTTTACTTTAATTCTGTACAGGATTCAATTTTTTTTTCTTTTAATACTCACCCTAATCGTAATTCTTTCCGTATTATCTGCGTCGTTGGGATGCGGTGATGATTCCTCTAGAATGTTAGAACCCCGGTACCAAAAAACGGTACCCAAATCGTGAGGTCCCTGCTTGATGATGCACGTCAACGTGACCGAGCTGCCTGCCTTCACGTGCAAATCGCTTGGACCCAAAATGCGAGCTTTAGCTTCTGAAAGCAAGGGGAACATTTAATTGAATAAACATCGGGGCCTTAATTTACGTCGGCGATCATTTCGTGTTCGAGTACACGAAATTTTCCGTTCTCGTCTTTTCAAGGCGGCGGCGGCGGCGAAGCACGAAACAAAGCTTTCCGAAAAGAAACAGCTTTCCGAGAAACTCTTTTATTTAATACTTCCGGGGGCCGTTCCTGTAAGAAAAGAGCTTAACGCACTTAATGTGAGCGGAGCTTTCTCTGTCAATATTCCACCCACTTGCAATTAGCGACAGCTTTTCGCTAATGCCGTGCATTAAGAGATTAAGGCAATTTATCAAATATGATTGCAATCAAATTAACCGATGTTATATTTTATTTGAAATTTTAACTTAGTTTATTATTATTTACCGCGGGTGGAATTTAATCTGTTCCATTTCAATATAAACTTTCCCAGGAGATAATGAAATGAGCAGGAAATACTGTCTGTAGTCGTAACAATGGTGATTAAGATCGCAATACCCGCAGAAACCGTGCGATTATGTTCCCTCATCCCCCACCGTGCCAAATCAAGGTTGAAAGCTTGTTAAAGTTGCCCCGGATCTTAGGCCTCAAGCTTTATAACGCCTGCAAGTCAAGAGAGGGAGGTGGTACGCATCTTTTTGTTTTAATGTAAACATCCGGGCAACGCAGCTTCAGCAAATGCAAAATAAAACAGCGATCCATTTAAAACGTTCAACCACGCGGTTGTTTTTGCCATAGCAGTTTAATAACCCCCTAGAAAACTCCTTCGTGGCAGCTTGAGCGAGTGTGTGTCTGTCCACGCGGAAGAAAAAACAGCCTCGATGCCTAGAATTAAAAAAAAAAACCTCGGGGCATCCCAGAGCCTCTGTTACTACGTTCCGCCTGATAAGGTATTGTAATTATTAACTTATATGTCATATAACATTTTCTTTTCAGAATCTCTTTAAACTAAATTTGTGCTTTGTACGTGTTTATATTTCTTATCGATTTAAATTAGTTTTCAATAAATCCATTGCAGCACACGAGGGACTTTATTTGTTTGTACAGTTCGGAGCTCAAGAACCGCCTTCGAAAGAGTTATTAATTAGTCAATTAATCCGGTTCCCCAACAATTACGTGGTGGCAGTAAAATCTTTTCGTTCTAAATTGTGTTTAACTCATTTAAAGCACGCGCTGGAATAGAAAATTGCAGATAAGTGTTAGTGGAATTTTTCTTATTTATTCTACTTTTTCCAAAGAAACCAAGAACTAAATGAACGCCCTCGCTTATACCATCAGTTATTATAATTTCGCATGTTTAACTAAATTAATCCCAAGTTGTTCTGTGCAGTTTGTAACGGACAGGCAACTAAATTGGCTTGTTAAAACTAATTGGCGTTTTCAAATGGCTGAAATAAATAAAAACGCTTTAGAGTAGGCAACCCATCAATCAAAACAGAAATAAATTCTTTTCTCCGCACCGCACTGATCGCACGGGAGTAGAACGGGTTGCCTATACTCCTGTTCATTTGTATTTCTGTAATTAGATGTTTATATTTGTTTACTTTTGTGTAACTATCTTAAATTATGCAGGACAAGTCCTCACGCGAATTCTTTTATCATTGCAGTTGCTGTTTAAGACATGAATGAGTCACGTGAGACAAGCCCATTTTATTCGCGAGTAAATTTGTCGAGCAGTTTGTTTTAATGATCACATTATATTTAAATCAATACGCTTCGAGAGTTACTGTTTGCCCCGTGACGACAAGAGCGCGGTTATCGTGGAGTATCGATTTAGCTGGACGCCACTGTGCCACAAAAGGCACGATTTCCCATCGAATCATCACGGAGCAAGGGAGATTATCTGTGAACTATAAAATGCGAAAGTTACATAGCCATAGACCGATCAAATTCATGACGGGTTAACGATTATGGCTGCGGTCATTTGTTCCAGTAAGTGGAATTGCTTCTTTCAGAAGGATGGACGACCCAGATTTAATTTTTTTTTTGTTTGGTGTGATTTCGCTTAGGAAATGAAACTTCACTTTTGTGTGGCTTTTCGCTGTGGAATTTTGATTTCAATTTAAGGAATTATTACATTTTGTAAGGTCGGCATAAATAAAAAGAAGCTAAACACAATAGTTATCCAGAAAAAAAAAACAGGATCTGCTTAATGAACTCATATTATGGACCCTTGGCAGGTCTCTTGTATTGCCTGACCTAATTTGATACGGTCCGTTGGAGCGCGACGATTACTTACTGTGCAAGAAGGAAGTTACAACGACGAAAATATCTCTATCTACTTTACCAAGAGGGTACTTTTGAAGTAATTTTACTGAAATATTTTTAACAATTTAATTAAAAGAACTCGGCGTCTTCCTGCCAAATTTAATATGGCATAAAACATTTGGGATTTTAAACCGTAACGACTAAATTTGTAAAATAGGCAGGCTTCCACCCATTCTACTCTACTGTAACGCAAGCGCAGGAAATTGCTTCCGATTTGATTGTTGGGTTGCCTATAGGTTACCACCTGCATAAGATAAAAAAAAAACAATTCAACTATGTTCCGCGTGACGTAATGAGATAGTTGGTACGTAATGCATACAGCGAGAATGTTCGGGAATTCAATAACTTACACCAGAAATATCCGTAAGTTACAAAGTAAAGACAGAATGAATGTGGGGCGACTGAATAATAGCCTGGCAGTCAAACCAGCAAATAAATCTGAGAACGAAAATAGCACGCGAAGATTTGTTGGGAGGTCCACGCTCAAAAATTTTCCCATGGCAAACGATAGCCCGTAATTTACGATCGGCCCTGCTGCCCCCTGGTAGCTAAGCGAGTTTACTTTCGGCCTGCAACAGTTTCGTAAGCGAAAATATTCGTACATTCGGTGTGTAAAAGTACAAAACAACGGGGCCGGTGACGGGGGGGGGGGGGAGAGGGGTGAGAAGACAAGCGGCGCACGAATTTCAATTTCTAAAGTTAGGCTTCGCTTAAATAAATTTAAAGAAAAACTGAATTTATTTTTGGTGCGGCATTGATTTTGTTTCCGCTCAGGTCAGGAGAGCAAACAGGACGCTTGTCTCGGGGGTTATGCAAGACACTTGCATCGGAGTTCGGAGGTGTGAGACGCTTATCTCAGGTATCAACTGAATTGCTTGCTTCGTCTCGATTAATCCAAAAGCAATTTAGGAGACGTCAAAATTGGGCAGGAGGCTTCTTGAGCAAAAGCCAAATGTCTTATTCTTATTCTTTGCTTTATTGTATTCCTCGTTTCCGGATATTAACGCAACCTAATGCCCTATGGTTTTCCTCTTTTCTTTGTTTCATCTTCTGGCAAACGTTCTAATTTGTTAACGTTATATATTTCTGCAAGATCCTTCTTTTAAGTTTCCTTCCTTTTTATAAAACAGTGCAGACGTCCTTGAGGAGTTGTTGGGACAACTATGATTAACTTAACCCCAAGGTTTTCCTCTTCTTTCTTTATCGTGGTGTTTCACTTTCTCGCATTCGTTCCAATTTGTTAATATTATATATTTCTGTAAGATTCCATTTTACAAGTCTTCTTCCTTTTTATAAAACAATGCAGACGTCCTTAATGAGTTGTTTGGTTAATTAAGGTTTTCCTCTTCTTTCTTTACCGTGGTGTTTGAGTTTCTGGCATTCGTTCCAATTTGTTCCTTTTTATAAAACAATGCAGACGTCCTTGAGGAGTTGTTGGGACAACTATGATTAACTTAACCCCAAGGTTTTCCTCTTCTTTCTTTATCGTGGTGTTTCACTTTCTCGCATTCGTTCCAATTTGTCAATATCATATATTTCTGCAAGATTCCATTTTACAAGTCTTCTTCCTTTTTATAAAACAATGCAGACGTCCTTAATGAGTTGTTTGGTTAATTAAGGTCTTCCTCTTCTTTCTTTACCGTGGTGTTTGAGCTTCTGGCATTCGTTCCAATTTGTTCCTTTTTATAAAACAATGCAGACGTCCTTGAGGAGTTGTTGGGACAACTGAGATTAATTTAACCCCAAGGTTTTCCTCTTTTTTCTTTATCGTGGTGTTTCGCTTTCTCGCATTCGTTCCAATTTGTTAATATTATATATTTCTGCAGGATTCCATTTTACAAGTCTTCTTCCTTTGTATAAAACAATGCAGACGTCCTTAATGAGTTGTTTGGTTAATTAAGGTTTTCCTCTTCTTTCTTTACCGTGGTGTTTGAGCTTCTGGCATTCGTTCCTATTTGTTCCTTTTTATAAAACAATGCAGACGTCCTTGAGGAGTTGTTGGGACAACTAAGATTAACTTAACCCCAAGGTTTTCCTCTTCTTTCTTTATCGTGGTGTTTCGCTTTCTCGCATTCGTTCCAATTTGTCAATATCATATATTTCTGCAAGATTCCATATTACAAGTCTTCTTCCTTTTTATAAAACAATGCAGACGTCCTTAATGAGTTGTTTGGTTAATTAAGGTTTTCCTCTTCTTTCTTTACCGTGGTGTTTGAGCTTCTGGCATTCGTTCCAATTTGTTCCTTTTTATAAAACAATGCAGACGTCCTTGAGGAGTTGTTGGGACAACTATGATTAACTTAACCCCAAGGTTTTCCTCTTCTTTCTTTATCGTGGTGTTTCACTTTCTCGCATTCGTTCCAATTTGTTAATATTATATATTTCTGTAAGATTCCATTTTACAAGTCTTCTTCCTTTTTATAAAACAACGCAGACGTCCTTAATGAGTTGTTTGGTTAATTAAGGTTTTCCTCTTCTTTCTTTACCGTGGTGTTTGAGTTTCTGGCATTCGTTCCAATTTGTTCCTTTTTATAAAACAATGCAGACGTCCTTGAGGAGTTGTTGGGATAACTAAGATTAACTTAACCCAAAGGTTTTCCTCTTCTTTCTTTATAGTGGTGTTTCACTTTCTCGAATTCGTTCCAATTTGTTAATATTATATATTTTGGCAAGATTCCATTTTACAAGTCTTCTTCCTTTTTATAAAACAATGCAGACGTCCTTAATGAGTTGTTTGGTTAATTAAGGTTTTCCTCTTCTTTCTTTACCGTGGTGTTTGAGCTTCTGGCATTCGTTCCAATTTGTTCCTTTTTATAAAACAATGCAGACGTCCTTGAGGAGTTGTTGGGACAACTAAGATTAACTTAACCCAAATGTTTTCCTCTTCTTTCTTTATAGTGGTGTTTCACTTTCTCGCATTCGTTCCAATTTGTCAATATCATATATTTCTGCAAGATTCCATTTTACAAGTCTTCTTCCTTTTTATAAAACAATGCAGACGTCCTTAATGAGTTGTTTGGTTAATTAAGGTTTTCCTCTCCTTTCTTTAGCGTGGTGTTTGAGCTTCTGGCATTCGTTCCAATTTGTTCCTTTTTATAAAACAACGCAGACGTCCTTGAGGAGTTGTTGGGACAACTAAGATTAACTTAACCCCAAGGTTTTCCTCTTCTTTCTTTATCGTGGTGTTTCACTTTCTCGCATTCGTTCCAATTTGTCAATATCATATATTTCTGCAAGATTCCATTTTACAAGTCTTCTTCCTTTTTATAAAACAACGCAGACGTCCTTAATGAGTTGTTTGGTTAATTAAGGTTTTCCTCTTCTTTCTTTACCGTGGTGTTTGAGTTTCTGGCATTCGTTCCAATTTGTTCCTTTTTATAAAACAATGCAGACGACCTTGAGGAGTTGTTGGGATAACTAAGATTAACTTAACCCAAAGGTTTTCCTCTTCTTTCTTTATAGTGGTGTTTCACTTTCTCGCATTCGTTCCAATTTGTTAATATTATATATTTTGGCAAGATTCCATTTTACAAGTCTTCTTCCTTTTTATAAAACAATGCAGACGTCCTTAATGAGTTGTTTGGTTAATTAAGGTTTTCCTCTTCTTTCTTTACCGTGGTGTTTGAGCTTCTGGCATTCGTTCCTATTTGTTCCTTTTTATAAAACAATGCAGACGTCCTTGAGGAGTTGTTGGGACAACTAAGATTAACTTAACCCCAAGGTTTTCCTCTTCTTTCTTTATCGTGGTGTTTCACTTTCTCGCATTCGTTCCAATTTGTCAATATCATATATTTCTGCAAGATTCCATTTTACAAGTCTTCTTCCTTTTTATAAAACAACGCAGACGTCCTTAATGAGTTGTTTGGTTAATTAAGGTTTTCCTCTTCTTTCTTTACCGTGGTGTTTGAGTTTCTGGCATTCGTTCCAATTTGTTCCTTTTTATAAAACAATGCAGACGACCTTGAGGAGTTGTTGGGATAACTAAGATTAACTTAACCCCAAGGTTTTCCTCTTCTTTCTTTATAGTGGTGTTTCACTTTCTCGCATTCCAATTTGTTAATATTATATATTTCTGCAAGATTCCTTCTTTTAAGTCTTCTTCCTTTATATAAAACCCACAGGGACTTATTGGGTCAAGATTGACTTATACATACAGTCAGAACCAGTTTTGAATAAGGTTGGCCTTCAATTCTTTTGTTCGTTTCAAGGATTTTTTTGCATTCCTTCTTCATCATTAGTTCATGTATCCATCCTTTGGTTACGAATGAAATGTTATATGGGGATTAATTGTAAGAGGTTTCAAAGAGCTCGAGTGAAGCAATAAATTACATCTTTCATAAATAACATCGTTTTTTTTTTCTCTTTGGGGGGGAACGTGGTACATCTAAAAACACATATATTTTAGTAAGTAAAAGCAAAGTTATGTTCTTGTCAAGGGATCAAATTTAAAACGAACAAGCAGTTAATATCTTGAAAATTTATGCGCGAAATATTTATGCTCCCTATTTTTGATAATTTATATACGAAATGTTTGCCGGGGAATTTCGCACGGCAAACTTCCACGAAACGCATAAACCGCCATGGCATGTGTTGTAGCGTAATAATTCCGAAATTTCTGCGGCTCATTTATCTTCAATTCCCATTTATATCCGAATTCTCTTCCTTCAGTCTTCCGTTAGCCGAGGTCGTTCGTTCCCATCTTACTTCCCATTATAGAATCCAACTCGCCGATCCATATTCCTCAAGTTTAATAATATCTTAATCCACGACGGTGGCGGCGGCGGCGGCGGCGATGGTTCAACGGTTTGTTTCAGGACCGTCGTCAAATAATGCAGAAAATCCAAAAATTTGAATTTCACTCGCGGTGTTCGTAAATCTTTCCGATCCCGTTATCTTAACAAGGAAATAAATGGGCTGCTACACCATATAGAAAACATAATTGAAGTTTGTTCTTGTCCGATGAAAATAGTAAGTAGAAAGTTTTTTTAATCTCAAACCGGACAGAAAAATGAAGGGAAACACACTCAACGTTTCGCTATAGATTTATAGCTTCGTCAAACTAAATTTAGCTATAAATCTATAGCGAAACGTTGAGTGTGTTTCCCTTCATTTTTCTGTCCGGTTTGAGATTAAAAAAACTTTCTACATATAGAAAACATTATATAAAGAAAACATTGAAGGCTATCGAAAATTGAAATCTTCGAAATACTGCTCACTTAATCATTTTTTTACTCTGCGAATAACAGATTGCCTTTTTCAGTTTCATCTTCTACCTACCCCATCTCCTTTAATCCACACTTCAAATTTCCCACTACGCAATTGAGCGTTATAAATCCTAAATTAAAAAAAAATAAAGGTTATATAAGGTTAAAATCTTCGATCCTTGTTGATTGGGAAGGCTAATCGCACGCATTAGCCAGCCGCATGGATGAGCGACGTACTAAAATTTGATTGTTACTGGAACAGAACGCTTAAGCTGATTCGATAATCTGATCTGATTGGTTGACAGGTCAGCTAATTCCGGGTGGGTTTCCAAAGCATTGGAACAAATACCACGGAGAGACACAATCGATAATTGCCGTACGCCGAAATTAAATGGACCAGTTTACGAAAAAAAAGGAGATTGTCAGGATACAGTTTGAAGGTGAAATGAAGGTACAGGGTGTCCGGAAATTTTCAAAACAGGCAGCCCATCAAACAAATTCAAAATCAATGCCGGGTGGGTTTCCAAAACATTCGAACAAATACTACGGGAGAGACACAATCGATATTTGCCGTACGCCCAAAATTAAATGGACCCGTTTATGTAAAAAAAAGAGATTGGCAGGGTGTGGCTTGAAGCTAAAAGAAACGTACAGGGCGCCCTGGAATTTTCAAAGTAGGCAACACATCCAACAAATCGGAAATCACTTCGTCGTGTGCGTGTACGCAAAACATGGATGTAGAATGGGTTGCCTACCTAGCTTAGCACAATCAATGAAAAAAGTGACTCAGGCTCCCATAGACTTTTTTAAAAGACTTTTTAAAAACCTTGGGGGCTGAACAGACGAAAAATGATGTAAAGTTGTTCAAAAAATAGAAAATTTGGCGAAAAGCTTTTGAATAATCATAAATTTACCACCATCGTTGATTAACGTTTTGAGTTTACTTATGATCGAAACCTATTGACGAATTTCCGGTTGTAATTGCGGCTGTATTTAATTAAGCAAAGCTCATGGTATACAAATGAGCTTAACTTTGCACTAGCCGCCATCATCCGGGCTGTATTTACTACTATTTTAAACATCCGATTGCATTTTATTCGCGAAAATAATAACAATATTCGCTGGCTGTTTATTTAGCCGGCCGGGATTGTGTTAACTCAATGCGAACAATAATGATAAAACCGGACGAATTTCAATTTCAAAGTGTTTGTGAGAGAGAGAGGATAATTGAGGTGGAGGCAAACGGAATGTACGGCGGGGCTCTTTTACCTATGACATTCAATTTGAATGGCAAAGACATTTTGGGCTCGGTGTTGACTTGGCATTCGTAAATGCCAGAGTCTCGTTGCTGGGGGAATTTAATCTGCAGGGTCCAGTTGTCGGACTTGTCAGGTCGGATCACTTGGAACCTCTGATCCGATGTGTACGTAAGGATTCCGGCCGTCAGGATATGAAGATCCCGTTTTCGTATCCACGATACCTGCCAACAAAGAAGACGAAAAGAATTACCTCTTTTGCATAAATATTTTATTAAAAACAAATATTATAATATCAAGGATATTAGAATGAACTAAAACCATCAGCATGGGTTGGAACCGATTGTCTAGGCTCATAATCAAGGATCGGACTTTCATATTTGATGCTACACTTTATCTAATTGTAGCATAGATAACTGATTTGGTACATCAGTACGTCGTATAGCATCTTAAGTAGGCGTAGACGAACAAAAATTTAGTGTTGCTGTGAAAAGATCTGAGATACTTGATGTGATGACGTCGAAATACGTTGTTCCTGCTCCTGCTTATAATCAAGTCGGTGAATTCGAATAGAATTCGTTCGGTTTAGTATTAGACGATAACGAATTGTTATATTCGACTAAATGAGATGTCGTAATGCAGTTTAATCTGCAGAGAAAGCAATTCAAGACGTTAGTGAGTTTAGGGAAATGAGGTGTATTCATATAAGTCGGTAGACCTGTCTAAGCTTAACAGCTGATCTCTGTGGTATTCGCAATCAGCACTCTGGGGTGTGATTATCTAACCAAGATGAGGGGATATTCGCGCGCGTCTTTCGAGGCTCCCGGCATTGAGAATTAAGGCCTTGATTTAGGTACTTCTATAAAGACGTGACGTTTATGTTTCCCTGATGATTGCTAAATGGTAAATATTTGACTTTGAAGGTAAAATATTTCCTCGTCCCCCTTTTCGACGTCGGAGGCGGCGGCGGCGGCGGCGGCGCGGCACATAATGAAACGTGCTCGCTGCTGACGAATTAAATTCCGTCGCGCAGGTTTTTTAAAATATTCTCCGGGAATAAATTCGAAGGCGAATAAAAGAAGAGGCGCACTTATTATGTTGTTTTTTTCAATTAAGGATTTCGTCTTTCGCAGAACCTGCTTGCTCCCTTTGCAAAGCATACAAATTCAATATGGGGGGGGAGGGATGATTTGTATATTCTGCGAAAATCTTTTTTTTTGGCAAATTCCTCGACGTATGTACATCATTCAAATCACCAGGACGCAAGTTACGAATACTTAATGTAAATCTCGAATTAAAGAGAAAGATATGTTAGTGTTGGATTGATTAGAATAACACGACGAAAGAAACACTAACAGGAAGACGGAAGAATTCAGTCACCTACGGGAATCGAACCCGTGTCTCACGGTATCGCGCCGAGTGCTCGGAAATCGAACCCGTGTCTCACGGTATCGCGCCGAGTGCTTGGGAATCGAACCCGTGTCTCACGGTATCGCGCCGAGTGCTCGGGAATCGAACCCACATCTCTCGAGTGCTCAGCGTGATAGCGAGAGACCCGGGTTTGATTCCCGTAAGTGACAGGTTTCGATTTTTCTTTCCTAATTTAAATTCTTAATGAGTTTGCTGAATATATTCCAACTATTGGAAAAGTTTAATACGTTTAGAACCAGAAAATATTGATTACATACGAAAATCGGATGATGATAACCAGGGAACGGAATTATATATTTTGTTCGATTAAATACCAACGAGACGGCAAACGTATGACGCTGCAGCGAAATGTGAATGCACACACTCTCATTGCCGCCTCGTTCGAAATGAACCGAACAAAATATATAATTCCGCCCTGTAACGATAACGCATTGTCGATAAAATAGTTTCCGCATCGTAAACGAGCGTCATTAGGAGCAAACCTGGTGTGTGGTGGGGATATTCGAAACCGAATAAATTCATCATTTTTAATGACCCTGCGCAGCAAAATAATAAAACTGATATTATTTTGTATATTTATTTATTTATTTGGGTGAACACGCAACAAATCATCCGGATTTATTTCATTATTGCCAAATAAATTAACGATTTAGAAATTACGATTTTCTTTTACGCAGAATTCATTAAAGTTATGTTTTGGTGCCTCCTTTCCCGTGTCCAAAACTACGAGCATTTATGGTTTCATTAAATTAATAATTGGTTGTAAAACCTACAATTTTTTTAGTCCTCGCATTTGGTGATTTATGTAATGTCATACCTACAGGATTGGCAAAAGTTTCACTGAACATAACAGGGAACGCGCTGTGAAGGCAATGAAGAAGAAGTACGACTATTCACGACCACGCGTGTTGGCTGGCAGGGGTGTGCGAACGCTTACGAAACGAGTGGAAGAAGCACTTACGTTTAAAAGCCAATTAGCCAATGCTGTATGTGACGAAAAGCTGCATCCTCTAAGAGAGAGAGAATGTCAAATACCTTTCGATTCTGAACGGTAAACAATTTTAATCGGGGCGTCGCAGAGAGCTTTTTATAAACAAGAAACGAGCAACATTGCGCTATAAAAGGAAGGAAGAAGAAGTACGACTAGTCACGACCACACGTGTTGGCCGGCAGGGGTGTGCGAACGCTTACGAAACGATGTAAGAAGCACTTATCTTTAAAAGCCAATTAGCCAATGCTGTATGTGACGAAAAGCTGCATCCTCTAAGAGAGAGAGAATGTCAAATACCTTTCGATTCTGGACGGTAAACAATTTTAATCGGGGCGTCGCAGAGAGCTTTTTATAAACAAGAAACGAGCAACATTGCGCTATAAAAGGAAGGAAGAAGAAGTACGACTAGTCACGACCACACGTGTTGGCCGGCAGGGGTGTGCGAACGCTTACGAAACGAGTGGAAGAAGCACTTACATTTAAAAGCCAATTAGCCAATGCTGTATGTGACGAAAAGCTGCATCCTCTAAGAGAAAGAGAGGAAGAAAAAAGATTCTGGACGGCAAACAATTTTAATCGGGGCGTCGCAGGGAGCTTTTCATCAACAAAAAAAGAACAATATTATCCTTGCTTTATTATTTTTATTTTCTTTTTTTTTTTAATTCGCCCGTTCGTCGTTTTCGAGCATCCGTCCGCATATAAACTCGCTCGCCTCATAAAACATTTACGAAATCGATTGGCGTCGGTATTATTCGACGAACGCGAACGTAAGGAGCTTTTTAGTGACCCGATGTAATTGGGGGGAGGATAAGAACGCTCGCCGTTATTTCGATTGTGAAAGAAAGGGCACTCGCGTTTTAAACACAAATCGCTTGCTTCTTATTCTTTATTGAATGCACTAATATAAGATATTTGACAACAACTTCAATAATTGCTCTGCTTGATTTGATGGCAGCCATTTTTTTTGTGGTTAGGTTTTGAGCGCGAAGCTTAGAAAATTGCGTGTTGTTCCAAAACGGATGCAGGTGTTTTGCGGCCAACACAAGAGCATAGTGCAGATGAGATGGAACTTTTGAAGATTTTAGGTGCATCTCGTTGATTAAGAAGTTCGATTTGAGGCGCACAAAAGCGGATATACTTTGCAGAGAAAGAGAGAGAGAGAGAAGTTCGTTAATTAAATTTGTATTCAATTCCTGAGCACAGTGTGTGTGTGTGTGTGCACCTGCCTCGATAAACACCTGCTTTGCATGCATGTAACATCTAATTTGAGGCGTCGGCATTCATTACCGCCGCCGTACGTTTAACATTCAGTTATTTAGCATACACGAATTTTCACAAAAGATCAAAGCCGCCGTCTCAAGCGCATTCAGAGGAAAACTTCCAGCTGCGAGGAGGAACGGAACGTCGCCGCCGCCGCCGCCGCCGTCGCAAGAGTGTATCTCTGCAGCAGCTCTCTTTAATTGGAACAATCTTCGCAGCGCTCCGAAAGGCAATAAAACAAGAAAATAAATTCATTACGTAATAATTGATCGAGCTTGATTACATGGGATGGATGGAATATTCATTTGGTGAATACCCCATATACGAAGGGGTTCAGATTTTATTACTCCACCACTGTGAAGCACGTTTAACATGGATTCGATTATTCGGTGTTTTAATTAAAATTTTTTTTGATACGAAAACGAAAAAATAAAAAAGAGACCCTTTCGTCGGGGGCGCGCGCACTGGGGAAAAACATTTTGGAAGGCGTCCCGTGCGCTCCTGCTCTTGACTGAAAAGTATTCGGAAAATGCAGGTCTTTCCACACCCTTTCGTTGTCGCAAGAGCAAGGCAAGAGATATTAAAAATGTAAAGCATAACATCTTAGGCATTGAACCTTGCAACTGAGAAAGCGCCTCTAAGGGAATGGAAATGGGAATGGGAATGAGAATGGGAATAGAATCTCCCCGGTAAGGTAATACACGATGTACCCCCCCGTAAAACTTGCTTCACGAAGTATCTCCTGAATGCAAATGCACACACAAGTTTGTTGTAAATTCTAAGGGTGTATAACTCGCGGCTGGCTTTGGTTAAATTAGAAATCACGCAATCGTAATCTAGTTGTTGAATGTGCGGAGAAAACTATTTAAAAGTTCCGTCGCGCGGTGGAAGAGTTCCCTTCACTTTCGGTTTGCGTTTGCCTTTCGCGAAAGGTTAAATTGAAAAGACAATTGTTTAACAAACGCTCGAAATTTATTCGGGGGTATTTATTTGTACGCCCTGGGTAAACGACTTATTTTGAAGCACCCTGTATGTTTTCTTGCATTATTTTTCAATAGGACCTTCGAGTGCAAGTAAATTTCGTCTGCAGTAATAAATAATAGTCTCCTCGCGGGGCGACAGGCTTTGGTTGCATGTATGAATGAACCAATTTAACATTCTGTTCGCTATTTGTGAATCTATTGTCGCCCTGCTCCCTCTGCTCTGCGCTCGATTCGTTTTAAGAAGTTGCTGGCGCGTTGCAGAAAGATATGCAAGTGCTTTTCATAACAACCGCGATTCTTTTCTCTCAAGGTTTGCAGCTGCGAGTTTCTCCAGCAAGTATGACATAATTTGAGACTCCGGTTTCTTATATTAGCTAGAACTTAAAAATGTACTTGTGTCCAATTAAAATAATAATAACGTTTTCAAGATTTTTAGTTTCAGCTGAAACCCAATTTTAAAAACGATTGTTTGCTTGTCCTTAACGTGCAGGACTCTTTTCAGCGCAGCTTTGGCACCGCACATTGTCGTATTTTATGTTTGCAAACACTATTGTTAAGTAGCCTGGCTTAAAGCTCTGAAATATTTCCTCCAACTTAAAAGCTGCGAAGCAGACGAAATAAAGCCCCCCCCCCCTCCCTTCCCCCGCCCGCTCCCGTACATTCTGTTCATATTCCACTTGTGTTTATTTATTTCTTATTTTTTGGAAAATCCTGTAATTTCCACCCGACCGACGGATCTGTTCATGGAGCTTGCGCCAAATATTTACTTTTCCGCTCCAGTGGCGTTTAGAAAGGTATAAAAAATGGGGCAAAGTTAAATATACGACAAGTTTCAAGTCGAGTTTATCCAGATAAATGACACTGGCTGCTGCAGTCTGCGAAGGGAAAGAGGCAGTTACAAAAAAAGGAGGAAGAACTAAGATGGAAAACATTCTGTGCAAGTTTCATCCTTTTATGAAGCACCTCCGCTCTTTCTTGCTTGTTTTCTCTTCATTCCTCCCCCCCCCCCAGAAAAGATTTAATTAAATAAAGTAATCAATTAAGTTCGTACTTATTGGGTTTTCGACAATGTTTAATGTCGACTCACGTGGTCTTACACAAATTAGGCAACCAAACTTACACTTACGGTAATACTTAAAGCAGTAACATAGACAACCAGTGGCGTTACAGAACTGACTTTGTGTTCTATAAAAATAGTTGATTTAGTCAGGTGAGACTTAAACCCTGTATGTGCACGCAAGTCGTATACTTTACGTTATGATCACCCAGTATATTTTTATGTATCAGTCTGTCATTTAGTGGTTTAGTTGAAAATCCTTTATAATTGCTTTTTATTACCGACGTATCTACATGTACAAAGCTTAATATTTGCATATTTTCGAAGTATTTCCAAATAAAAGCACTCTCTCCGACGCGACGTGGCGTTAAATAAAAAAAAAAAACCGTTTCGTAATTTTTCGGCCGGCCGTAAATACCGCACGGGCAATTTTGAGCAAAAAAAAAAAAAAATTGAGGGACGGTGGGGGTGGATTCTATTGATATAAAACCTGCCGATCCGTTCGGCAAAAAGCGGTTTCGGAGGCTTACGCAATCAATACCACTTCAATTTAAATTTCATGGGACGTTTATTATTAATTCGTACAGTACGTAAACGCGCAGGCGTTAAAAGCGAATCGAAATTAAAAAAAAAAAGAAAAGTATAAGCAAGCAAGCAGGCCTGCGAACTTTCGAATTCGCGAAGGGGTTTCGGCTTGACAATAAAAAAAAAATACCCTAAAATTATTCTCTTTCATGGATGTTAAAAAATTATTCTTTCTCATTTCTGTAAAAACAAAAAGCTGCATGATGATTACTATAAGCACGAAAGATTTAATAATAAGGCTTCTTAAAGAATAAATTTCAGCATTTAACTTCGAGAGAGGGAGAGAGACAAAGTCGTTTCTTTAATGGTACCCACGTTACTACCGGGGAAAGCAGATCTCCCCGACGATACAAAGGCCCTTTAAATCAAGTATCGAAAAACTTCATTTTGAAAGGATCCGTGTCAGGAAAGAGGCTAAATCAATTTGTGCTCTCTCCGTTCGCAAATCGGATCAAGTGACTGTATAATCCGCTTGTGTACTAGGTAATCCGAACGATCCTGTTTCGGTATTTAATATGTAATTACAGCCGAACTTCAAGTAGGGAAAACTCCAATCCTGAAAGCTTTCCATTTATTCAGTGTCCTGTGCGAGAGAGCAAAGATTTCAATCGATACTTTAACACCCTCAATTCTGGCAAGCTCAACTCAAGATGGTGTTTACTTTTTTTTAAACAAGCCTTTTCAAGGCCATTCTCTTCCTTGCACGTGGATAGACGTTGATATCTTTAGATTTTGGAATCTTCTCTTCGCAGGTCGTCTTTAATAATTTCCTCTCTGATATTATGGTGGGGAGCCGTCAGTGAAAGTCATACTTTGATGGTAATTAGGGGTGACTTGCCTTCTGTCTTCTATTTTTATCCAGTCATTCCTTATGGTTGCCCTCAGGGCCAAATCAATCAAATTTTCTGTGAAGTTTGGGTGCTTTAATTCAAGCCCTCACCAGTTTCACCTGGCCTTCAACCATTCCCTTTTCCTTCACTTTCAGGAATCATCAGCATTCCTTTCTTAACCAGCTTTTCCAGGGTCATTTGCCTCTTTGCACTCTTACGTTCAGATTTTTGCCAGAGCACCAGATTTTTCTCATCCGTCAATCCTTTGGAATCTTCTCTTCGCAGATCGCCTTTAATAATTTCCTCTCTGATATTATGGTGGGGAGTCGTCAGTGAAGGTCATACTTTGATGGTAATTAGGGAGACTTGGCTTCTGTCTTCTGTTTTTATCAAGTTATTCATTATGGTTGCCTTCAGGACCAAACCAAATTTCCCGTGGGCTTTGGGTGTTTTAATTCAAGCCCTCTCCAGTTTCACCTGGCCTTCAACCATTCCCATTTCCTTCACTTTCCAGAATCATCAGCATTCCTCTCCTAACCAGCTTTTCCAGGTTCATTTTCCTCTTTGCACACTTACGTTTAGATCTTTGCAGAGCACCAGATTTTTCTCATCCGTCAATCCTTTGGAATCTTCTCTTCGCAGGTCGTCTTTAATAATTTCCTCTCTGATATTATGGTGGGGAGTCGTCAGTGAAGGTCATACTTTGATGATAATTAGGGGAGACTTGCCTTCTGTCTTCTACTTACATCTAGTTATTCCTTATGGTTGTCCTCAGGACCAAATCAATCAAATTTTCTGTGAACTTTGGGTGCTTTAATTCAAGCCCTCTTCAGATTCACCTGGCCTTCAACCATTCCCATTTCCTTCACTTTCCAGAATCATCAGCATTCCTCTCCTAACCAGCTTTTCCAGGTTCATTTTCCTCTTTGCACACTTACTTTTAGATCTTTGCAGAGCACCAGATTTTTCTCATCCGTCAATCCTTTGGAATCTTCTCTTCGCAGATCGTCTTTAATATTTTTCTCTCTGATATTATGGTGGGGAGTCGTCAGTGTAGGTCTTACTTTGATGATAATCAGGGAGACTTGCCTTCTGTCTTCTATTTACATCCAGTTATTCCTTATGGTTGCCTTCAGGACCAAACCAAATTTCCCGTCGGCTTTGGGTGTCTTAATTCAAGCCCTCTCCAGATTCACCTCGCCTTCAACCATTCCCATTTCCTGCACTTTCCAGAATCATCAGCATTCCTTTCTTAACCAGCTTTTCCAGGTTCATTTTCCTCTTTGCACTCTTACGTTTAGATCTTTGCAGAGCACCAGATTTTTCTCATCCATCAATCCTTTGGAATCTTCTCTTCGCAGATCGTCTTTAATAATTTCCACTCTGATATTATGTTTGGGTGGCCAGTGAAGGTCATACTTTGATGATAATCAGGGAGACTTAGCTTCTGTCTTCTATTCTTATCCAGTTATTCCTTATGGCTTGTCTTCAGGACCAAACCAATCAAATTTTCTGTGGACTTTGGATGTTCTTCTCTGAATTTTTTATTTTCTGGTCATCTTAAGCAGCTCTTCGCCCAATACATATTCATTTTTCCTTTCACTTGAGGACGTAAATGAGCGTTGAATAGATCAGCATGAAGATGATGTAGAGTCGGCTCAGTTTCTTGTTACTTCCAGTTGATCCGGATTGAAATGAAAGCAGAGAAACCGTTATGCAAACACTGCTTACAAGCAGCGACAGAAAATATCGAATTTCCGGCGGAATTAATGCTCAGGCGAAAATAAACGACTCCTCGGTAGCTGCTGCATATATCATAGAGTGCACATAAAATGGATCTCATCGCTCATCCTGTAATCTAATGGAGAGACGTACCCAATCGATAATAATAATTCCCATGTTGGCAGTCGGTGCGGCCTAAGCTGCGTATTTCATGAATCCACCAAGGACAAAGAAATCCAGTTTAATTCAGCAATTCGCTTTACATTTAGCCCACTCATCGGCCAATCACCGGATTATATTTGCTATAGTTTTTTGTTTTTCTTCCTTTTAAATAATCATCCTTTCGGTTCTCTGCAAGCAAAGTTCCTTCCTTCAATTCTTATTCAGGTAGCAGCGGTGGGTGGGTAAGACTGCTCTTAGTTATTCCCGATCGATACAATCTGTGATTCCGAAGACAGTGGAGAGGAGAGTTATTTAAATTTGTAAGGGAAGCGAAGAAAGGACCTCGGAGTATATTAAAAGTAGCCGAGAAAGACCTTGAATAATGTGCATTCTTAAATGAGGAATTTGCACTTCGTCCAAAAACCCCAAATCCAATATCCATTGATTGCTGTGCAAACTTTGTTAAGGACGAGCCGATATGAATAAGCGCCGGGAAAATTAATGCGCGATATTAAATCAAGTTGTTAAGAGATTTTATAGACAGTTTCAAAGTTCTTGCACGAAGATGCAGGGTCGTCCTGAATCCTTCTTATACACAATTCACGCATTTAAAGTTCTGGTTTATGGAAGAAATACAGATCTTTTTTTGAGAACTGCGAGCAAAGCAGGCGTCGGCAATTCATGCTAGACCAGACCATATCCGCGGCGATTAAGTTGATGATCGTACTGCTCTCAATTAAATTTAATTAATAAATCGCAAAATCAAAAGTAAAAAACGAATCTTGCGTTATCCATTTGTTGTGGGATTAATTATTTTTGTCCCAAACTTGCGTTTTCCTTGAACGCGGAAGTTCGTTCGTGAAAATTACTTTTCTGGATTCCGGTAGTAAATGAGAACGCTCTTCCTAGATTAATAATAAAGATGCGCTGAAGTATCCCCAAGAAGAAGCAAAAGTAGTGTGCGCGAGATTCTTCATTATTCCTCGTTGGGAGAATGATTACGCCGAAAATACTTTTGACAAGCTAAGGGTGACATTTTAATGAAATGCTATAAAATGACTTGCAAACTTCTTTTATTATCCTTCTTATTACTTTATCCCAACGGCGCAGGTAAGTATAGCGCGCGCAGTGAGTTATTCTCACACTTTAATAAACTTTAAACTTCCTAGCCTCCTCGTCTTAATTCCTCGTCTCTTGATGTGGATTGGAGGAATATATCTGAACGAACAAAGTGCGCCCGCCTGTGTTTTATTATTCGATTACGAAATAAATTGCCTCACACATATAAATCTCTCTTACAATTAGTTCCTGCTCTGAAAATTTTATCGACTCCATAAAGCATTTCGCGATAAATATTTTAATGCAACTCCTGTATACAGTTATTTATAATCGAGTCAACTCTCAGTCAGTTCCATCCAGGAGGATGCAAATTAAAATTTCACTCGCTTCTTCTACGTTACTACTACATTTTTTTTTTAATTCGCAAGAGATTTAATTAAATTTTCTCTGGCGCAAAGTATTTCTTGATCTTTCCTTCCCTTACGCTTACAATTGCAGTCGGACGTGCTCAAATTTAAAAATTTCAATGTAGAAAAAAGGCTAACTGGAGAATTGATAGGGGGGAGTGGGGCGAAATTAATGCATAAATCTTTTGCCCGGATTTGCTTTAATTGAAAGGTATTATAAGCATCTTTGGTCTTCACACGGAACGAACACGAACGAAGAAAGAAAGGTGACTGGTTCATATTTCTTTAAATGTGTAACAAACATGTCATCGAACACCGTATCATCAAACACATTGTTACAAGCAGTGACGTGTGCAAATCAATCTATTTTTAGTAGTACGAGTCACCCTATCTTACGTCATAGAATGTTATCGTAATTTCTCGTTGGTTCACCATGATTCTAGTACCGCCCAGAATACAGGGATCTACTATAAAAGCCGTACCGGCCCGCCGGTGGAACAATTATGAGTTAGCAAGCGACGTGTTGATTGATACCTCGAATAGTAGAAAGTACTTTCTGTAGAATTGTTATTTGATAGAAAAGTGTTCCAGCTCGTTACTATTGTGTTTTTAATTTCGTAAAGCGACAGTTTGTAATTAATTCGTGAACCATCAATTCGTAACAAGCATACACCCCATTTTTATATACGCATTAAAGGAAGGAAGGTTTTCGGGAATACATGAAGTCATCACTGGAAGTTTCAAATAATTCGATTAGGTACGCATTCAAAGTAATTCGTTTAGTTCCAAGAGACTTATTTTGTTACTTAAATAATTGGATCAAACTTGGGCCGGGGCTTGGATGGGGGGTTTTGGGTCGAATGGGTAACGAAGTTGGCGCCCTGCGATATATAAACCATCACACCTTTAATAATAGACTGTCTGCTGAAGTTCTGCCAAACTTCAGCAGACACTGATAAATGCGTTCGTGCAACATTTATAAACTTGATGAACTCGATAAGCTTTCGTCTTATTAACGGCAGAAACTGCTTGGGTATTGGAACTGGAGGCGCATATAACAAGTAGAAAATATTATTAGAATTAAAAAGAAAAGTGCAAATTGCAAAGGAAAGACGTGTCTCTTTCGCCACTCGGGATTCTCTCTTCAGAAGAAGCAAACAAGAAATGCTTTTCTGTTATCGGTACTTTCAGTTCGCTGGGCGCTAGTGATTGGGGCATACAAAGCGACTCACTCGTGTCCACTGTATATAACAAACTGGATGGAAAGCTTTTTTTTAAACGATTCAAAACGGACATTAAAAGCTGCACGCGGATCTATAAAGCACAGTAGGTTATTGAGAATGAGCCAAGTGTGAATGTGTGACGCCTTTGAGTGGAACACGAGGAGCAAACCCTGCAGCATGTATGTAGATACAGGGTGTGCACAAAAGTTTGCGAAATGCAAATAGAAATTGTTTCTTGCACGCCACTGTACCCATTTAAAAATTGGTAGGTTGCTGTGTGATTCCACTAAAGGCTCGATTTTTTCATCTCGGAATAAATTTATCTGCCAGGTGCCTATTTGCCTATTATCGATACGATGGTTAATATCCGGCAGATAAATTTATCAGGGGATGAAAAAATCGTTTTTTTTTTTCAACGTAACCAAAAATTTCTTCTTCCACGCACGATTGGATTAGGGCGTAGTAAATGGTGAGCGCAGATTATTGTGAATTTGTGCCGACAGTGCTTCATGTTTTATTTATGCGTCGCGCAAATAAAACAGATGCATTGCGACCGTCCGTATATTATAATTAAACAGAGATTGAAATTTGAATACAGAATTGATCACGGCCAACACAGAACGGCCGCCAGCCATTTGAAACCCACCGGATTTTATAATATAAATCGCGCTTGACAACGTCAATTATGTCGGAGAGGGCGTCATGAAACTGTCACAAATGTCTTCGGAAAATTTAGATCGCGCGGAATGTTCTAGCACCGGCAAGCGCGTCGTACCAGAAGAAGGCGACCCGATAGACCAAACCACTTCTTCGAGCAACGATGATAATGTTAATGTGCAACCGGTCGTCTGCAGTGTTTCATCCAGTTCGATGGTGTGCAGGATTTGTCAAATGCATTCCCCAAACGAAAGCCTCATATCGCCGTGCAGTTGCAAGGGATCATTGGCGTACGTCCACCTCTCATGTCTGGAGCGATGGTTGAACCAGGCCAGCAGGAATTACTGCGAACTGTGCATGTTCAAGTTTAACGCCATAGAAACCCAGCGGTACGGCTTCCTCGAGGGCCTGGGTCTTTGGCTGCGACATCCCAGGAACCGAAACCATCTCCAGAGCGACCTAGTAATAGCAGCGCTTCTAACCACTGTAACCATAGGTTTGATAACGGTGTGCCTTCTAGGGATGCGATACTTTGTGATCGAAGCGAAAAAGATCGGAATCTCGCACGGATGGACCCAGGGGTTCATAATCGGCTTCCTGTGCATCATACTTTTGGGGTACATGACCACGCTTTACTTGATCATCAAAGATCAGTTAATGCCCTGGTATAACTGGTGGAAGAGAACCGTTGACGTTAAGTTGTTGCTATCACCTTCAGTAACGAACGGTTTGAATAAGGCAAACGAGGCAGATCTGAATTGTCTATAGTAACTTAAGGGATCTTATCTTACTTTTATCGAATATATAGAAAAAAAATATATATAGAAACGTTTATTTTATATTTGAGAATTTTTCTTAAAATTACATATATACCTAAGTCGATTTCAATTAGTTTAAGCCCGATCTTAACAGTCGGTTTATATCCTAGGAAACCATTACCGGTACACGGGTTTCCCAGGATATTAACCGACGCGACTGTTAACGGGCAGATTTTCAATTAGGGTTTAACTTTAAGCTTTGTTTTAATCACATAGAAACATATGTTCTTACAATAGTTATCATAGAAATAAAACGAAGTTTAAATTTAAATTTAACTATGTTGGAAAAACCGGGTCTAAATGTATCGGGAGGGGGTAAGGGTGGGTCTTAGTAAAACAACTTGGTTGTTTGCAGTGCGACGATCGAACTTCGGCGTGGAACTTTTTGAATTTCGCGCGCTCTTACAGTCGGAGAGCTTCGTTTAGAATCGACGGGCGACGCTCCGGCCGCGTCGAGGAAAGTGACTAAGCGCTTGTAGTATGGGTGACCTATACGCTAGGAATTCATTCACTTGAAAATCTCTCTCTAAAACAAAATGAAAATTTTTATCTCCGCGCTAAAATTAATAATAATAATAGACGTCCGTCCTATTAATAAAAAGGGGGCGACTTTAGAAGAGTTCCACCATCTATTTCAAAACCTAAAAGAAGACGAAAAAAACAAAGCATCCTCAACTGGGGATGACGACGACTTTGCGGATACCCGCGTACCCATTCATTTAAATGGACTAACCGATACCCATTTTCAATACTAGGTAATGTGACCAACAGCCCAGTCGGTTTTGCCAACTTAGGGAAAAAGTCGTTAAATCTAGGGATAATTTCAAACAAGAAGGAAAAAATTGCAAAAACTCATTAATGAATTAAAGAGGTTAGGTCCAGGGGATTTTTCAACTTCTTCTCTCAGGTACAAAAGGCAGTCGCTGCATTTTTCAAGAATAACTAAGTAAATAAATAATCAGAAAGAAAAAACAAGAACATTTTTGAAGACCCAGAAACAATCGAAGTGGAAGAATTAGAAAAAAATTACAATATTTTTGACAATCGAGACACCCAATACAAATGAAAAAAAAAAAACTCCTGACCTAAAGTAAGAAAAACAAATGACGATCGTAACTTGTAGATTTAAAATTAAAAAAATAATAATAATAAGGAACATTCAAGGTTAATAATAATTCAAACTTTACAATAATCAACAAATAAAACAAACTTCTATCATGATACTTATGTACGAAATGAAAATTTCTGAAGAAAGCAAGAAAAAAAAAACAAACGAGGACTAATTATTCTCGCAGGAAGAAGAAACGCAAAAAAATTTGTTTGGTTAATTTCAGAACGAGAAAGGAAAGAAAAAAAAAACAAATGCCGATTGTAACTTTTATAATTTCGCAACAGAGAAAAAAAAAGAGAAAAACAAATTTTTAATTCAAAGCGACGTCTTCTTTTGAACGATAACGGCAACAGCACCAAAAAAATGAATAAAAAATAAATCAGAAAGTGACAGAAATATTTGATTTGAAAATGTAAACAAATAACAATAATTCATAAACAAGTGACGATTGCGTTACGTTTGAAAAACGAAACTGCAAATAAATTTTGAAAAATGTTCCTATTGTTAAGGGTCATCACGGCATAATATGAATTTATACTTCGAAATTTGTTGAGTTGGCAATCCTGCTTCTGATTGCTGCAAAGTGTAAGGTTAATATTTAAAAAAAAAAAATTGTTGCAAATCGTTTTTGATTGCAGTGAAAACCTCGAGCAGCCTCTGTACAGCTGTTTCAGCCTTGCTTGGGGCTTCGTCAGCAGAGACGTAGCTCGACATTCCCACTGCAAACAAAGTAAAAAAGTGAGCGTAAGATGTCGCTGTTTTATCTGTTAATATTTTTGTTTGTAATTTTTCTTGTTTTTTTTTTTGTATTCGTGTTTTTAACTTTAATTTAAATTATTAAATATATAATACTATTTAAATTTCCCTGATCAATTTAGTAGGGAATTCTAGGAAAATACTGTATGCCGATAATGGAATTTTTGGTCGAGTCGGTTGGCAACACTGAGCCGAGTCGGCTTCGCTTTAATTTCGTTTATGTGACCTTCATTACGTTTCACTCGTGTGAGCATCAACTAAATGAAAACGTGAAAATTTTCCGTAATAATAAAACAACATGAAATACTACCAACTTGACAAAAAATTTCGGACTAGAAGCGTGGTAATAAGAAACAAAAACGAATCATTAATTAATTATGCGAAGGTGAGTAATTTGACGGTCAAAGTCAAGAGAAACTATTGTCTTTTTTCGTTAGTTTTTCTTTTTTGCTAGAAGTAAGGGCAGAAAATATGGAACAAAATAAATTGCAAACAAAGAACAAAGATATACGAATAATAAGACAGACGAAAAACAAAAGCAAATAAAAATTGGCAGATTTGGAACATCAAAAATCGAAGCAAAAAAAAAAAACAAACAAATTACATCTGGGAAAGAAATAGAACAATAGAGAAATGAAAGCAAAAATCATATAGAATAGAGAAATAAAGGAACAGCAACAAAATACAATGCGTGAAGCAAAGAAGAAAAGCAGAAGAAAGAAGAAAGAAAACATCAAGTTCGCAGTTTTTTTTTAATTGTTTTTTGATTTTTATTTTTTGAATAGAACGGAGCGCAGTTGTTGGGGGTTGAGTGTGATTGACCTTCACACTGGTCAAATTTCGCTTTAACGGTTTTTAAATTTTTTGTATTTTAAATTACTTGCTTCAGTTGAATACAATCAGATTGGCTTCAGTTGAGTTGGATTGACCTTGAGATTTGTTGGGCTTCATTCTCACATTTTTTTTAATTTCAGCAGTCTTAATATTTCGTTTTCTCCAGTTTTTACGTGGGTTGAATGGGTTTAGGTTGGGTGAACGTTAAAAATGTTTCTACTTCCAATTAACATTTTTTAATTTTAATTTTTTTATTGTTTTTCTTATTTTTAATTTATTGCCTGGGTTAAATAGAGTTGAGTTCACGTGCTGCATCGAGTTTGGTTGACCTTGAGGGATTGTTCGAGCTGCGCTTTAATCGTTAACATTAAGTCCGCAGTTTTTTTTTATTGTTTTTTGATTTTGATTTATTGAATAGAAAGGAGCTCAGTTGTTCGGGGGTTGAGTTTGATCAACCTTCACACTGTTCAAATTTCGCTTTAACGGTTCTTAAATTTCTTACTTTTAAATTTTTTGAATTTTAAATTATTTACTTCGGTTGAATACAGTCAGGTTGGCTTCTGTTGAGTTGGATTGACCTTGAGATTTGTTGGGCTTCATTCTCACATTTTTTTTAATTTCAGCAGTCTTAATATTTCGTTTTCTCCAGTTTTTACGTGGGTTGAATGGGTTTAGGTTGGGTGGACGTTAAAAATGTTTCTACTTCCAATTAACATTTTTTAATTTTAATTTTTTATTGTTTTTCTTATTTTAAATTTATTGCCTGGGTTAAATAGAGTTGAGTTCAGGTGCTGCATCGAGTTTTGGTTGACCTTGAGGGATTGTTTGAGCTGCGCTTTAATCGTTAACATCAAGTTCGCAGTTTTTTTTATTGTTTTTTGATTTTGATTTTTTGAATAGAATGGAGCTGAGTTGTTCGGGAATTGAGTTTGATTGACCTTCACACTGGTCAAATTTCGCTTTGACGGTTTCTAAATTTTTTGAATTTTAAATTATTTGCTTCAGTTGAATACAGTCAGGTTGGCTTCAGTTGAGTTGGATTGACCTTGAGATTTGTTGGACTTCATTCTCACATTCTTTAATTTCAACGGTCTTAATATTTCCTTTTCTCTAGTTTTTACGTGGGTTGAATGGATTTACATAGGTTGGGTGGACGTTAAAAATTTTTCTACTTCTAATTAAAATTTTTTTGCTTCAATTTTTTATTGTTTTTTTTATTTTTAATTTATTGCCTGGGTTAAACAGGTTGAATTCAGGTGCTGCATCGAGTTTTGGTTGACCTTGAGGGATTGTTTGAGCTGCGCTTTAATCGTTTTTTTAATTAACATGTTTTGGCGCCCCTCACATTTCTAAATTATTATTTTTAAAGTAATATTTTGTTTTCCTCCCACTCGTTCACAGCTGTTTCGAGTCTACTCAGGGCCTCAAGATGACATGTCGTCAGTATTTTCACTCGATTTTAGAGAAACAACCTGGACATGTCAGGTTTATTGCGGTTGAAACAGAAACAGCTGTACGGGAAATTATTAAAAAAAATATTTTCTCGTCGATATAATATTAATAGGCGGAAGGTTTTGTTAAATATACGAGGAACTATTAATATGTTGAAGCGATCATAATCGGAAAAATTCTAATCTTTAACGCGTCTGCCCTGTAAAAACAAAACAATAAAACCAGTCGAAGCCCGAGAAGTCTATGCGGCACGCAATAACCACTACAGTTCTGGTCGACTGGATATAAAAACTTGTTTACATAATCGATTTATTCCGAAATTAACTCGCATTCTTTTTGCAGTGACGGCCCTGTAATTGATATGAATTAAATGTATTACGCCAGTCTTTTTAAAAGCTTCAATAAAGAACTATAATGTTTTCATAATTATTAATTCGAAAGAAATTATAAAGGCAATTATGTTACAAACGTAATTTACATTAAACGGTTGCTTCTGATGCAATGAGCGCGAGGATGAGAGTGCCTCGGACATAAAAGCCGTACAGGGGCGACGTTGAAATCTACGCCGCTGCTTTGTTTATCTTTATACTGGTTTTTACCAGACATCCTAATAATATTATCTCCTGGCGATATTAAATACGTTTTAATAATTTAAAGAAGTCAAGTTTTCTGAAGGTGTGACTCTCGGCAAAAACTGCAGCAAAAAGTAGGCTCTGCTTAACACGTTTTTGCGATGCGTTCGTTCGGAGGTAGGAAATGTTTTGTGCATGCGCTTCTCAGTGCACGGGCAATTCGGTAAACCAATAGAAGTGATTGATTGTACTTCCTAATAAAATTCATTTAATATTATTACGTTTGTTTGCAATAAACTCGATTAATTGTAAATTAAAACAGCGTGAGTGATTATAACTGCGTTAGTGTCGTGTAGAGGTAAGTGAATTTTGAAATCCGTTTGTCCCTTGGTTTCTTTTTTTTGAAATTCTTCGTCAGCTACATTCGCAGCCAGTCTTGTGGTAGGGGTTCATGCTTAAATTTTATTTATTCATAACAGATTTTATTTATTTGTATCGAAAATTCAGAATTCAAACTCGGACTGCCCCTGTTACGCCCCGCGTCCAGACCAACGCGCACAAAGTTAGCGGCGAACAAATATTAGCAGGAATGTTTCCATACAGGGTGTCCCACTTAAGGCGGATTCTCTCATACCTCTCTAGTTATTAATTTTACGAAAAAATGTTTCAAATGATAGTTTCACACAGGATCATGTGGAGCATATTTTAAAATTAGTTCGACGTGTACAGATTTTAGTTCCGTTTAGCCTGGGCGTTAGGTCACTTCGGTATTTTTAAATGGGACACCCTATATATTTTTACATTTGCGGGCTCTGAATTGAATTTTAATGTGACCTTGTGCGCCATACATAGGGGTGTAATCTAAACCGTTTTCACGTTATTCAACTTTTTAAAAAAAATATCGCTCTTGCAGTACCTCAAACAAATGCAAACATTTTCCGAACAAATGACGTTAAGGACGTGGTTTTTTGCAAAAGTTTCGTCTTGAAACGCTTTTTCAGTTACACTGTAAAAAAATATTCTAGCAATATAAGTTCTTAAAAAAAATTAATAAATTTGAGAATAGCCAAACTACAATAAATATTTTTTTTTAAATGGAATGCCATATAACTTTTATCATTATTAGATGCGCTATTTAATTCTCTTTTCAATGACATCGGGTTGTCGGTATCTGTCGTTAATACTTTTTTCATTATGAAATTTTTTCTTACGATTTTTAAAAATACATGAAATATTGAGACCTTTATGTCAGTTGCTATGGTTACAGAGCAAACAAAGTGTTTATCTTTCCCTAAGATTATTAAGTATCACGCGACATTCAAAGTGTTCAAATTAATCTTTAAGAAGATTTCTTGCGTAAGAAAACATGATAGGTACGGATTTTACTCTTGCCATAGATATCCAAGCTAATAAACCCTAAGAAGAAACTTCTGTTTTCTGTCAGAAAAAAAGTACTAAAAGACCGTTAAAATTGAAACAAAGAAAACTGGGTTTTGTCAAAAACATAAAAACAAAAGACGATTTGTTGATAACAAAAATGTAGGAAAAGAGGAAAATCAACTTGAATGCAGCAACACGTTTTGGTTTCAGTTTTGCAATATATCGGGTGTCCCGCGCCACGTGCTCACCCTTCTAGAATCTTTATTTATTAATCGATTAACTTGAATTTTGGAGACAATAAACTAAACAAAAAATAGAATTTTCCGACATACCGATAATCGTCATAGGACTTCCGGTTTTGCCGGAAGTGATATCAACTTTCTTATTTTAAATAGAACACCCTATATATTTTTACATATTTGAAATCTACGAATCATTACGAGTCCAAATACGTATCAATTGTTAATTTTGGTTTCCATGACAAGGAGAAAAAAAAACTATTTTATTTTTCAATCTAAAAAGCTATGAATCGCATTTTTTCGATCTAATCCGATCAAGTGTTTCGAGAAAATCACTCCTTTGATGGTATTTTGATTTTTAACATTTTTACAGTATTTGAAATATTCATTAGCTCTTAACTCATCTTTTTCGATAGAACCTCATATGTTTCTTAGCTTAGTTCAACTGAACATTTTCTTCTGAATACGCTGATACCAAATACGTCATATTTTCTTTGAAAATAATTTTTAAAAGAGCATGTTTTATTGAAATTTTACACTCCCTTTATTTCAAATGACTTTCAAAGAAAATATGACGTATTTGGTATCAGCGTACTCAGAAAAAAATGTTCTGTTGAACTAAGCTAAGAAACATATGAGGTTCTATCGAAAAAGATGAGTTAAGAGCTAATGAATATTTCAAATACTGTACAAATGTTGAAAATCTAAACACCATCAAAGGAGTGATTTTTTCGAAACATTTGATCGCATTAGATCGAAAAAATGCGATTCATAGCTTTCTAGATCGAAAAATAAAAAAGTTTTTTTTTTTCCTTGTTATGGAAACCAAAATTAACAATTGATATGTATTCGGACTCGCAATGCTCCGTAGATTTTAAATATGTAAAAATATATAGAGTGTTCCATATAAAATAAGAAAGTTGATATCACTTCCGGCGAAACCGGAAGTCCTATGACGACTATCAGTATGTCGAAAAATTCCATCTTTTGTTTAGTTTATCGTCTCCAAAATTCAGGTTAATCGATTAATAAGTAAAGATTCTAGAAAGGTGAGCACATGGCGCGGGACACCCGGTATATATAAAAAAAAACAAATTTAAGAGAAGCTAAAGTTCCAATTAAATTGCGGCGTTTTCCATTAAAAAAAAACAAAAACAAGAACAAAAAACAGTCAACTGTCGAACATGGGTGATCGATGGCAAAAAAGGAAAAGTAAACTTTCGATTTTTCCGTTTAAAGAAAAAGGGGAGGGAATCAAACGTTTTTCGTTTTTTTTTCTCTAACACCTTTTGATTTCAGTTTTTCATGAAAAAAAAAATTAACAGAATGCTGAAATTCCCTTTTCCCATAAAAAAAACAAAAAAACAAAACAAAAATAAAATACAGTCGACTATCAAACATTTTGTTTGATCGGTAAACATTCTGTTGTTTTTTTTCTGTTTAAGAAAAGTATTAAAAAATTAATTTAAATTAAAAAAGAAAACCGGTTTTCGTCATAAACATAAAAACAAAAGACGATCGGTTAATGAGCGAATTTAAGAAACGAGAAAAATCAAGTTGAATATCGTTTGTTTTTTTTTATTGCAAAACTGAAAAAAAAGGTGTTGCTGCCTTTTGTTTATGACAAAAACCGGTTTTCTTTTTTAATTTAAATTAATTTTCTAATGCTTTTCTTAGATAGAAAAAAAAACAGAATGTTTACTTTTTTACCAAACAAACAAAATGTTTGATAGTCGACTGTATTTTATTTTTGTTATTTTTTTTTTTGTTTTTTTAATGGGAAAATGGAATTTCAGCATTCTGTTAATTTTTTTTTAGGTAGCAACACTTTTGTTTTCAGTTTTGCAATAAAAAAAAACAAAGCAAATTGAAAAAATGCTGAAAATGCAATCAAATTGCGGCTTGTTCCATTAAAAAAAAAGACAGTCAACTGTCAAACATTGGTCATCGATATTTTTTTATAAGAAATTGCTTATACAGGGGGTGATTGCGCGAGAATTCTCACGCCCTTTAACTTCCTTATATTAATATTACTAAAAATTAAGAAAACATTCAAAAAGCTTCAAAACAGCGAAAAATTTAAACCCGATTGGAATTAAGGTCGATCGAACTCAACTCAATTTAACTCCGCTCAACCTGAGCAAAAAAATAATGAGACTGAAACTTTATAAAATTGAAACTGAAAGTTAAAAGCAAAAAATTAAAACTGAAAGCTATAAAACTCAAAAATCAAAACAACAGAAATTCAACGAAACTAGCTCAAGATTAAAGAAGTGAATGTGAAAAGACGAAAATCTCAAAACTCAACAAATAAACAAACAAACAAACGCAAAACTCAAAACGATTGAATTTGAGTTCAACCAACTGGAGGTTAATTCAATTCAGCACCGTGCTCAAGCTCCAAATAAAATTCAAAATTTAAAACAAGAAAAGTCAAAACTCAATCAGATTTAAGTCCGATACGATAAAGACCAGCCCAACTCAACTCAATCCAGAAGACAAGAAGGGCAATGAGAATATAAAAATTAAGGAAAAACTTGAAACTCAATTTGCCGCAGACAGATAAATTTAAACTGAGGAGGTGGAAATGGAAAATTAAAACCATAAATCGAAACTAGAAAAATTTAAAACGAAAATTAACTTCAACCCAACTCAGGGACAAATCCAACCTTGACAAAATTTAAAATGAAACGAAATTTTGGCATTTTATCGGTAATTACTCTTTAATAAAAGCGAAGTTATTTTTTGGGTTGGGTTGGTTTGATTTGGGTTGTCCCGCCTCGCCAAAATTAATACCCATGGCCACCTTAGATTAACGTAACTTAAAATGACTTTTACATTTTATTTTATATTTTCCTAATAAATTATTTTATTTTTCAGTGACTAGTGTGTGGTGTTGTGGTTGACGTCACGTCGGTTCCAAGCCAACAGCAAGCAGGTAGAACGGCACGCTTCGATAAAAGGTAGGGTAAGTATTGCGAATATTTTTTTTTGTTTGGCAATTTCGTTTATTTTTTGTTTGATTTCAGTTCCACGTCGAGTTCCTGATGGGGTTGCAGCGCGGTGAGTACGTTTTAAATTTGCTTTTGTTTTTTTTTTTGCTTGCTAATAATCAGGGATGAGAAATCGGCCCGCTTGTTTCGCGAGCAGTACGAAAATTCAGTATTAGCCCCAGGCCCCCCGTAACCATGTGTGCAAAGCGTGCAGTGCACGCGGGCGCCATGTTCAAGGGGCGGCAATTAGCTTCTTGGTCACTGGAGGTCACTGGACATATTTTGTCATTTTCTTCGCCCAAGAAAAGAAAAATAATGGGAAACAGTTTCTTGTCTGGTTTAAATTATTCGAAAAACTAGCCACAAGTTTTGATGAAGTCGTCACCCTCACGGCAAAACGTCGACTAAAATAGAATAGTTAACTGCGGCAATTAAAAGTAGAAAAGTCTAATTTTTGTAATTTTCGTTTGCTAAATTTTTCTGAAAATTCAAAATTTTATTAGGTAAAAAAATAAATTATGTAAGCTGTTACGGTTTGGTTAAGGAAAAAGCAAATTATATTTCACTTTTTAAGTTTTTATAAATTTACGTTCCTTTTGCTTTTGTGATTTTGCTTCTTTTTTTCTAATATTAGTAACTAGCGGGCTTCGCACACTTGCATTCTGGGGGGGGGGGGGGAGAGGAGCGTCTAAACAGCGGTCTTCTCGGTCAGATGAAAAGAAAGCGCTTCCCTTCGTTTTTGGGGGCTTGCGGCCGCTAGGAACTTGAAAAAATGAAGGAAAATGTTTAAATAAAAGTGAAGGAGAATGCTTAAAAAGAGCGAAGCAGAATGTTTAAAAAAAGTGAAGGAGAATGTTTAAAAAATGTGAAGGAAAATGTTTAAAAATTTTTCTGTTTTTCCATTTCTTTTCTTTTAATTTTTTAATAATTTTGATAATTGACTGTTTCTGTTTGCCCCAAATCATCTGTCAGAGGGCGCCAAAATATGGATCGGCACGCGGGCGGCTTTTGGCCTCGCGGGGGCCCTGATTAGCCCCGCCCAGAGTAATTTCTGCAAAGTGCGAACGTTTCTTCCCCTCGCACTCAATAACAATTTAAACGAAATCGAAGCAGCGGAAGAAGTAAATAGTACATTAGGTGTAAGAAGTGTCCAGCTCTAAGCGGGCCGAATTCTTTTCCCTGCTGATAATATTTTAAGCGGGCCGAATTCTTTTCCCTGCTGATAATATTTCCTAATGTGAAGAAGTGACAGTGTTAACATTGTGCGGTATTTTTATTTTTACTAACGGGTAAGTAAGCAAGTAGCTTTATATCTTGAACTTGAAAAACCTAATTCCATCCAGGATCATACTTAGATGAAGATTTTATTTTATTTTAATTTTTCTAAATTTTAAAATTTATCTACTATAACGTCATCAAGCCGATCATGTGGTAGGGGTTCATAATTAAATTTTATTTATTCATATCAGATTTTATTGATTTGCATCAAGAATTGTGTTAAACTCAGATTGCCCCTCCCCCTATCCGGACTTATATTTTTTAAATCAACAACTCGACGTATGTAATTTCAAGCTTTTGATCTTATCTTTAAGTGATTAGTGAATTTTTCTTTGACTGTAATTGGTTTCGATACGAGCAAATTTTTTTTATAAAGAATAAGTTTGTCTCACATTAAAAAAGTTTTCCCTGTCGTCACTTTACACACTGTATATCCGGAAACGTCTGCACGCAAGTTACTCTCAAGTCAAGCCGGATGGTTGGCATTGCCGAATTTAATTTAATTGTGTTCATTCCTTTTTCGCGTTGTTTGTTTGTTTGTTTGTTTGTTTCGATTTCTTTTATTTTCTGGGGCGGCTCGGCGCGGTCCTTCTTTCATAATTTCCGAAATTCTATTCCATTCTAGTTGTGAAGAGAAGAATTCTTTTGAACTCTCGCGCATTTTTAATTGTAGCTGAAACTTTCTTTTTTTTTTTGTTTTGTTAACGAAAGGAGATTGAAATGTGTGCGCCCATTCTTTCCCGGGCATGTCTATTATCATTAAATTTAGCGCGGAGATGAGAATTTTCATTTAGTTGTAGAAATTTTCACGCATAGGCCACCCATAATACAACCGCGTGTTGTCACTTTCCTCGGCGTCGCCCGTCGCCTCGCCGTCGGTTCTAAACGAAGCCCTCCGATTGTAAAAGCGCGCGAAATTCAAAAAGTTCACAAGGGTGTTGTGCAATTGTCGTACTGCAAATAACCAAGTTATTTTACTAAGCTAATTGAAATCACTAAGAAAAATATTTTGAGTTTCGATACAAGCAAAATTTGTTATAAATAATACGTTTTCACATTATAAAAGCTTTCCCCTATAGGAAACCTCATCACTTTACACACTGTATATATGAGGTAACCAAACCAAACATGTCTGCAAAGTAGAAACTCCCGGAGTTTTGAACTTAATTGAATCACGGTTATCCGTGCGTGTTCGTCGGACGACGACAAGCGAGCACAAGCACATTTGTCACAACTGCTAGTCACAATCTGACGATTAAAACGAAGTTACGATTTAACTTTAACCCGCCGTAAATCAGGGGAGCAGGTTCGGGGGGATTATTAAGACCCGGGATTGTTTTAAAATAGGCGCGGCATTAGCGTTATTTCACGTACTGGTAATTACTACCCCCGGGGGGGGGGGTCTCTCCCCAACTTCAATAGCCCTAACTTTGCGCGCTTTTTATTAATCCAGGGGAGTAGTTTTCGTTTTATGGCAACCGTGACCTAATAAACTCGCTTATTACTACATTGTTAGTTTTAGAGCTGCATTAAGCTTCATGCCCATTTCAGCTGGGTGTATAAAAATATGATGAGACGCTTTTATTGTTTTCATTTGTTTTTAATAATCGCAGTTCACGATGGTTATGTGCGACTACTTATGTGAAAGTGCTTTTTGAATTGATTGGCCAAGTTCGGTTTTAAAAAAAAGCTGCTCTGCCGCAGTGCGCAGTCGAGTTCGAGTTCGGTTTCGATTTGCTCTTCACCGGGGCGGGATTTCGATTTGAAGTGTAGGGTTCTAATCGGCCGTAATAAGCATTCATGTCAACTGGACCGATAATCCATCAGGTTCGGGCGTGTGTTAACGCAAGACGTAATTGAGCGCCGGAGTCCTCTCGACGCATATTTGAACTCAAAACGCCACTCACACATTAAGCCGATCGCGCGCCATTCACCACGGCGCACAGAGTTAATTACTTCTTATGTTCGAACCGTTTCCGAAGCACCTCGAGGAAAAAGTTCCATTAAAATGCATACGACAGCCCGCACCATCTATATCCGGTTGCTCCCGTTAAGACGGTTATTTGGATGAGAACGGTGACCCACGGCACGTTAAGATTAAGGAAAATAGTTCCGGCGAGGTGAACGAATTTGCTCGTCGAAGAAATACTATATATTTTACAAAAAAAAAAAAAACGCCTTTTATTTGATTTGATTACATCACATCCACATTTTGATCTGTACCTACAAGGAGCGTTATAATTAAAAGCTTGTCTCCCCAATAAAACTTTAGGTAAGTCGCAATCTAATAGGTAAACAAACACGTATGGAATTGTGTGACAAGTTAGCGCTGAGAAAGACAATTCAGCTCTGTCGAGTCGGTACTCAGTTGAAAGTGGGCGGGGTCAAAAAAGTCGAGGGCGCCAAGAGAATAACCCCCCAGGTGATGCTACGGAAAACGACATCAACGAGGAACTAATTAAACGGATTTATCTGTGGGAACAAAGAAATCTAATATGAGCTACGTCACCTAAATACCCGACGCAGAAAGGTAAAGTAATTGTACGAAAAGTGTTGTCGAATGACAGAAGATTCGGAAAACGATAGCAGGAAGGAACTAAACAAACGGATTTCTGTGCGGGAACAAAGAAATCTAATAAGAGCACGGGTCGTTCGAACGGCGTCACCTAAATACCCGACTGTTGAACGCAGGAACGTAAAGTAATTGTACGAAAAGTATTGTCGAATGACAGAAGATTTGGAAAACGATATCTACCAGGAAGGAACTAAATAAGCGGATTTCTCTGCGGGAACAAAAAAGTCTAATATGAGCTCCGGTCGTTCGAATGGCGTCACCTAAATACTCGACTGTTGAACGCAGAAACGTAAAGTTACAAACGAAAAGTATTGTCGAATAACAGAAGATTTGGAAAACGATACCAGGAAGGAACTAAACAAGCGGATTTCTCTGCGGGAACAAAGAAGTCTAATATGAGCTCGGGTCGTTCGAATGGCGTCACCTAAATACTCGACTGTTGAACGCAGAAACGTAAAGTTACAAACGAAAAGTATTGTCGAATAACAGAAGATTTGGAAAACGATACCAGGAAGGAACTAAACAAGCGGATTTCTCTGCGGGAACAAAGAAGTCTAATATGAGCTCGGGTCGTTCGAATATAAACCCGACTGTTGAACGCAGAAACGTAAAGTAATTTTACGAAAAGTATTTTCGAATGACAGAAGAATCGGAAAACGATATTTACCAGGAAGGAACTAAACAGGTGAATTCCCCTGCGGACACAAAGAAATCTAATATGAGCTTGGGTCGTCGGAATGGCGTCCCGACTGTTTAACGCAAAAATGGAAGTTCCGCTTGGAATAAGCTGCTTATAACAACTTCACAGGTCCACGAAGCACAAATAATACCGATCATCACCGTAGATGATTCGAGGTTTGCATAATAAATTGCAGTGATTCGTTGAAGAACGTCCACACGTGTCTGTGCCTCGAGCCGAGCAAGTGGCTGGAAATAAACTCTCTCACGAACACAATTTCGGCCAATCAGATTACAGTCATGGATAACGCGACTTCTAGACGCGTTGAGAGCGTAATATCAAAGCGCCTAACCCGAAAACGGACAGCGTGGCCAACGGTCAACTGCTAAAGCGTGCCACACGTGAATTTTTAAAAGAACCAGGGAATTTGGTTCCCAATTATAATGGTGAGAAGGCGCATCAGACCGCATTTTAACATTTATAGGGGGGGGGCATGTCTGTAGGTACATTTCTAAATAAATTAACGTTACTAATTCGGTTCAGACTTGCAAGACAATAATAACGCCCGACGGCCAAATTGAATTCGTATGCGAATGTAGGAGGAGGATGTATGTGTTATAATTACTGAAACTATTCCTTTGGTCAACTGATTCAACACGCCTTGTATTATAACCACCGTCCAGGCGTGAATTCCTTCCCAACCCAACTGTACGTATGCACAATTCAATTCTAATCCATTAGCCAAATTAAAATTTATGTCCTGTTCTCATCGTGATACCACCGGAGATTTGTTAGGTTAGTTCCTGCGTCGCCGTCGGTTATAAGATTTACTTCGTTTTCAATTCAGCGTGAAATAACTTCAACGGAAAAATGACAACTTCGCAACGTCAGCAGTACATTGATTTACTTATTTCTCAAAAGAAACTTGATTAATTTCATTAGTAGCAGAGTGTAAGAGACCGGAATTCTGTATTGAATTAGGTATTATTTCGTATGGGAACTCGTCTTTATCGTAAAACACTTGCAGATGCTGTAGACGGATACGGACGGAAACGTACTCGGGTTACTTAAGCAAATTGAATCTCACAAATTATTATAGAGACTTTCGTCGATTGGATTCAATTTGCTATTATTAGAATGCGATAATTGGAGCCTCGGTCTGTAACGTCATATTAGTTTTAATTTCGCTTGGAATTTCTTCTTTGGAGCGCGGCAGCGGCGGCGGCGATCCAAATTTGTGTGGTACGCAGCAATTTGCTCTAGCTGAAAGTTCTGCACGTAATTATTACCCTTTCATGCCTTCATTAGATCTGATTGTATAGTTTCTACCGCAGCAAAATAATCTCTTAAATGAATTTCATTATTCGCGATTCAAGAAGGAAAATCGCTCGCGTATTTTATTTTCTGCAAGCCCCGCATGCTCGTTTAATGATGGATTTTTGCGAATACGTAAATACATGAGCTTCACCACAACAACGACAACAGAGTTCTTCCAAGGTAATAAGCCGGTCTTGTGTACCACTCATGGTAATAGAAGATGATATCGCGCCGGAGTGCAGCGCAAAATTTCAGGGGGGGGACGGCGTTACTTTCAGGGGGCAATATCTTTCTGTAGTACGAGAGTTCGAAGGAGAGGAGGGGCCGCATCAAAAAGCAATATAAGCACGTTTAACGTCTATATATCACTTCTTCTCAGACGTCTCCCAGTCACCTAAAAGGGCGCGTTATTATGCAGTGCGACGACGTACGCGGGAAATTGAAGAACAAACCGTCACTTCCGACCTTCAAAAAGAATGATTGGAGGCGCGCTGAAAATCAATTCGCGAAAATGCTTCTCGCCCCCGTCGCCCCCCTCGCCCCGGCATCGCCCAGCATCCCACAGGTTTAATCCCGAAAGCGTGCGAATTAAAAGCTCCGCTCATTCGAAAATTCTGCGTTGCATTTAAGGACAATAACATTTTTATGGCGCAGGCTGTTTTACGATTTATAATGACAAACATATGCGCCGACAGATGAAAACGATGATTGTTTCATGTTTAATCCCCCCAAATACATAATGCATAAACGCACAGATGATTTGTGCAGGTCGTCGTTCACACATATTTTGGGATGCAAAACAATTTACAACGATTTGGTTTGTTTTGTTGTGGTGTATTTGTAAATAGAAGGACCCGGAAGGTCGACTTCTTGTACGCCCCCACTTTATTTAAGCACTCTTCCCTTCTCGATTGCTACGCAGGTGGGAGCATCGGATGTTGCAGTTGCTATGCAAAAGAAATCCTTAATTGAGTGCGGAAGCTGCATTATTGCACCCAACCATGCACTCAATTAAGGATTTTTTTTGCATAGCAACTGCAACATCCGATGCTCCCACCTGCGTAGCAATCGAGAAGGGGAAAGTGCTTAAATAGAGTGGGGGCGTACAAGAAGTCGGTCCTTCGGGCGAAGCCTCTCGACCTTGCTTGTATGGATTGTTAAAAGGATTGGGGACAAAAGGAGATGCACGCGTGTTTATACAGAATTTCACTATACATTAAACGGCAACGTACAGATTGGGCCCTGACATTTAAAAAAAAATTCTCGCCAACACGATTAAGGCGATAGTTTTATTTAATACTCCTGTTACTGTTGCCTTTTTAGAAATCATGTTTTGTTTTTAAACGAATTCGTTCTTTTCCTACATTCTTCTTTATTATCCCAAAGATAATGAACGAGAATTATTAATGCAGTAATGACATTGTCGTCGACGACGGGCTCAAAATCATGAAAAGCGCGGGGGGGGGGAGGACAAGACGAGGCATTTCGTTCTCGCTCTTTCTCCCTCTCTTTTATTTAAGTTGCAGAGAAATTTAAAATTAATTGAAGCGTTCATTTACCTCTTTGTTACGCAGGATACTGAGCATTGCTAATTACTAAAATGTAATTTGCTCTTTCTGCCTGGAATAATTTACGAATATGAAAATGATTTTAGACGTTAATTGAAAACAGCTCGCACAGACGAAATTGTGTTATGTCCCCCCCGTCCCCCCCGGGCCGGCGAAGTCGCGCGCAATTTGTTTATGAAAGGAAAAAAATATTAAATAGTGTCTACTTACGTATATTTTTTTGCCTTGAAGGTTCATTAATTATTTCATCGATTACACGAGAGAAAGTTACAATTTGTAAAATAACTGATGAATCACACCGCGCGCACGGTTGATAACTCAAACAAAACGGGAAAGTTTACAATAACGTGTAACTTTGGACAATGCAGGAATTACAAATACAAAACAAACAACAAAGTTTAGTGTGTTTTTGTTAATTCACTTGTATTAAATGATACCAGCCGCCCCCGAACAACTCAAGTTGTATATTCAATTAAACAATGCAAATGATTTTTTTGATGTGACGACACCGGTTTTAAATCGAGACGCCTTAAAAATTAAAACTAGGCAACCCATTCTACTTCGCTACAACTCAAGTTGTATATTTAATTAAACAACGCAAATTATTTTTTTGATGTGACGACACCAGTTTTAAATCGAGACGCCTTAGAAATTAAAAATAGGCAACCCATTCTACTTCCGTGCGTGCTACCAATACGTTACGAAAAAAACACGAAGCCACTTCTAATCTGTTTGATGGGTTGCCTGTTCTATTAAAAAAAGTCTGTTCTTTTGTATCTATGTACATAGGTATAGTTTGAGACGGAATTATTTGCTACTGGTAAGTAAGAAATCCGAAACGTTCCAGGTATTTAATTTAATTTAATTTAATTTAATTTAATGTAACGAAATCTCCCTTGTATTTAACGTTCGCAAGGCAAAGAAATGTACACTCTGACATCAAGGGGGCGAAGAAAGAACAATGTCGCAACGAATATAGTTTGAAAACGAGAGAGAGACAGAGAGCAAAAAAATGCTGCAATTCCGAGCAATTCCGGACGATACTATTATCCGATCCGCGGCATTCTTTTTTACTCTCTTGATTAATTTCCAGTTCGTCCGAGCTCCACTTAGGGCGCTATTGTTTTTGCGAGATAATTACTTTCGCGGCGAATCATCTTTTTAAGGCAGCGAGAAGATTTTTAAATGTAATTGTCAATACGTAATTACATCCCTCCGGTGTTCCCGGAGAGCGATTTTAAAATTCGGTTTATTCGGTGAATGCGAAAAGCGATGTTTGTGAAACTATCTTATACGTTAAGCTGAATTTATGGTAATTTACATGGTTACGGATTATAGTTGTTAAATTTCAGAATACTTTAATTACAAACTGTCACTTTACACAATTATAAACGCAATAGTAACGAGCTGCGACACCTGTCTATCAAATAACACTTCTACAGAATGTACTTTCTATTATTCGAAGTATAAACCCGTCGTTTGTTAATTTACTTATCACTGTTCCACTGGCGGGCCGGTACGGCTTTTATACTAGATCCCTGTATTCTGGGCGGTACTAGAATCATCGTGAAGCAACGAGAAAAATGCGATAACATTCTGTGACGTGAGATGGGGTGACTCGTACTAAAAATAGATTTATTTATGCCTCACGGCTCTAACAATATTTTGCAATTTTCTGTGTTACCTTTTTTCTTCCGAAAATAAAATAAATTTTATCTTGTAATTGTGTCGTTAATTGTCCATAAAAGTTTTGAAAAAGGAAATGAGACGAGAAGGGGGGAAATTTCTGGTCGGGTTAGGGTCGAAGCTCGTCGGGTTGACCTTGCGATTCGTCTTTAATTTTTATATTGCTTTTTATTTTTATTATACTTCCCTTTTTCAATTTTTACTTAGATTAAATAGAATGGGCTTGACTCCAGTTAAATTGAATTTTTCTTTTTGCATTTAATACTCGTTTAATTTAATTTTCAATTTTGTTTCCTTTATTTTCATTTATCTTTTAATTTTTGGCTTGCTTGCGTGGAGCTAGATTGGGTTGACACAGAGAATTAGGTTAACTCCCGTTGGGTAGAACTGACCTTGATTCTTTTTTTTTTTTGCAATTAAAGCTCGTTTAATTTTCAGTTTTGACTTTTGTTTCTCTTCGTTTTTCACTTTCACATATTTTTTAATTAATGGCTTGGTTTGAATGGAGCTAGTTTGGATTGACGTAGAGATTGGTTGAGCTTGATTTTAATTGATTTTTAATTATCATTCTTTTAGTTCTACTTTTTGCAATTTTCAATTTTTCAGCTTCAGTTCAATTTGTTGGATCGTCAGCTTATTTTTTTGCTATTGAAGATGTAAACAAAACAAATTAAGCAAACAATAAAAACATTCAGCCAAGACGAAAGGATAACTTGTTTAATTTTAATTTGTTTGTAATTTTTAATTTATTAGGTTGACTCTAGTTGGGTTAGACTGATCTAGAATTTTTTTTGTATTTAATGTACGTTTAATTTTAGTTTTGAAATTTGTTTCTTTTCATTTTTATTTTCTTTTATTTTTTAATTTATGGCTTGATCGAATAGAGCTAGATTAAGTTGAAATAGAGATTGATTGAGCTTAATTTTAATTTTCATAATTTTTGTTCTACTTTTTGTAATTTTCAATTTTTTACTTCGTTTCTGAATAGAGTCAGGTTTAGCTCAGTTGAGTTGCCAATTTGATTCCTTTGCTGTTGAAGAAGTAAACAAAAGAAATGTAGCAAACAATAAAAACATTTAGTCAAGAAGAATGGATAACATAATAAATAGAAATAGGTTGGCTCCTGTTAGGTTGGACTGACCTTGAATTTTTCTTTTGCATTTAATGCTCGTTTAATTTTGTTTCTCTTCGTTTCTATTTTCAATTATTTTTTAATTTATGGCTTGGTTGAATGAAGCTAGGTTGGGTTGACATATTGATTGGTTGAGCTCAATTTTAATTACCATTTTTTTAGTTCTACTTTTTGCAATATTCAATTTTTCACTTGGGTTGGGTCAAGTTCAGTTTACTTGGGTTGGATTAAAGTTTGTTCCTTTCCTGTTGAAAAAGCAAACAAAACAAACCTAGCAAACAATAAAAACCTTCATTCAAAAAGAACGGATAACGTCTGTTCAGTTCGATTTCTTTTTTATTTCGAGTTTTTACTTTTTTTTTAATTTTGGGTTGAACAGAGTCAACTTAATTGTAACCAAATTTTACAAATTTTCGTGTTTAAAATATTTTGCTTCAGTTGCTTCTCAATTTTTTTGTTAAATTTTAATCTTTCACTTAGGTTAGGCACAATTACGTTGAGCTTAATTACGTTGGATTGACCTTGAAATCGACGGAGCTTAATTCTAGTTGACTTTGCGTTTCTAACAAGTTTAATTTTAATTTGTTTACAATTTTTAATTTAATTTATTACTGAAGTCGAGTTTAGTTGAGTTTGATTGACCTTGAGCTGTCTTTGGATTAATTTTCATCATTTAAAAATCATCCGTTTTTAATTGAGATGGACGGAGCTTAATTCTAGTTGACTTTTCGTTTTTAACAAGTTTAATTTTAATTTGTTTACAATTTTTAATTTAATTTATTACTGAAGTCGAGTTTAGTTGAGTTTGATTGACCTTGAGCTGTCTTTGGATTAATTTTTATCATTTTAAAATCATCCGTTTTTAATTGAGATGGACGGAGCTTAATTCTAGTTGACTTTTCGTTTTTAACAAGTTTAATTTTAATTTGTTTACAATTTTTAATTTAATTTATTACTGAAGTCGAGTTTAGTTGAGTTTGATTGACCTTGAGCTGTCTTTGGATTAATTTTTATCATTTTAAAATCATCCGTTTTTAATTGAGATCGACGGAGCTTAATTCTAGCCGACTTTTCGTTTCTAACAAGTTTAATTTTAATTTGTTTATAATTTTTAATTTATCACTTAAGTTCAGTTTAGTTGAGTTTGATTGACCTTGAGCTGTCTTTGTATTAATTTTCATCGTTTAAAAATTATCCGTTTTTAATTGAGATCGACGGAGCTTAATTCTAGTTGACTTTGCGTTTCTAACAAGTTTCATTTTAATTTGTTTATAATTTTTAATTTATCACTGAAGTCGAGTTTAGTTGAGTTTGATTGACCTTGAGCTGTCTTTGGATTAATTTTCATCATTTAAAAATCATCCGTTTTTAATTGAGATCGACGGAGCTTAATTCTAGTTGACTTTTCGTTTCTAACATTTTTAATTTGTTTATAATTTTTAATTTATCACTGAAGTTGAGCTTAGTTGAGTTGGGTTGACCTTGAGCTGTCTCGGCACTAATTTTCATCATCCAAAAATCATCCGTTTTTAATTTTTTTAAATTCATTTTTTACTTGGAGGACTCACGAAAAGAGGAATTGCTGTAGCTGACTTGGGCTGAGTTGCTCAGTGTTCGATTTTATTTTATTTTTTTATCGAACCACTAGCTTTTACATCTTTAAACTACTTACTCACTGTCTGAACAACCAAAAAAAAAAAAAAAAACAATAAAACTTTAGTTGACGTTACGTTAAGCGTAGTTTAAACGTTCAGCGAGCAACTCGGCCATAGTCTTTCGAAATAATTCTTGGTACGTCAATGCAACCCGAATGCAGTTGGTGTCCACACCTGCATCATTTCGTCAGGATTTGAATCAGTCTTGCAACGTAACCAAATAATTTCTGCCACATGCTTTTAACTTGAACATTAAATCAGTCCCTGCGTTATAAGATAAAAAGTCGCCGAGATATTAGATTTTTAAGAACGTAACTCACAGAATAAGAGAATTTGAAAAAAATTAATTCGTCTTGCCCCCCGAACCTCGGAAACGACAAAAAAAAAACGTAATTCCGTTTCGAATTAAATCCAGATCGATCAGAAAAAAATTCCCGAGTAAATTAAATTTTAGAAAGCGGCGCATTTTTTTTTTTTTTAATTTAATAAACGAACAAGATATTTACGTACGTACAGAATACGCGCGAACAATTTAGTGTTTGCCTCGCCGTTTGTTTTCGTAATTCAGTGGCGGCGCATTCGTTTAAGAGATCGCTGCATAAAATCCACCTGGAAATTACTGGATAATTTGGAAATTAGCTGCAATTATGAATCCTCCCCCCACCCCCCTTCAGCCGCTCGTAATTAAAGGGGAGAATTAATTTAACGTACTTTGTGTTCATGTTTGATAAATTTCAGCAGCCGTTTACTCGTCAATACACACCTGAAGCCGCCTGAAGTTCGAGGAGCGCGTGAACTCTCGAAAATAATTGCGCTTTGTGCATAGTGCTTCTTAATTAGTGGAGAAGGAAGAAGAAAATCCTGCTACACATGTTCCTCCTTGAAGCTTCGATAATCAAAGACTTTCATTGACAAGAGTCTGTAATCCTTTCGTCGTCGGTTCAAGTTGATTAACAACGTTTAAAGGGAGAGAATTTTTTGGATTCGAAAAAATTTCTCGTGTCCTCAACCCTCGTGTGCCATTAAGCTTATCGAAGCCATGTGCGATTGACAGTTTCCGCACCTTGTTCAATATTGTTTGGACCACCCTTTTTTTAGGCTTGATTTACAATTATGCGCAACATCGACTGGCGTAGAACGGGCGGAAAATACCAAAATAATCAAAAACTTTCTGCATTAAACGTTCGTTCTTCCAAAAGACGAGAGGGTTTGAATGATACACGAGAATGGAATCTGCTGCGACTATCTCGAAAAAGAACGATGGGGACTTTTTTTTTTACTTTACGTATTCACGCATAAAAAATACGACTTTAGTTCGTTCGTTAAAAGGAAACGTAATTAATTTATTCTGACAAAGGCTAGGCTACGTCGTTCGTATTAATTGCTTTAATTACGGCAGTCAATTAATTAACATTTTTATAACGGTTGTCTTTTAGAGATGGCAGCGGAGAAGAAGGGTCTTGTAATTACGTATTTCTAAATTAATATCGCCTAAAGCGCTTACGGTTCTAATTGAAAAAAAAAAAAGAAAACGAAAGAAAAAGAAAACCATAAACTCGCCACCTAAGAAATATTTTAGCTACAAAGTTAAGTTCTATTAAAACGAAATAACTACTTCAGAATATGATTTCGGCTCACGTCTGCTTCTATTACTACATACTACCAACATTGAAATCGTTTTTGTACTTCATCTGAAGTGCACTCTTAAATACAACAATACATATGAACGTGTCTTTCGAACTTTAATTTGAGTGCTTGTCGACTTCACAAATGGGAACTTTTCGTGCGCCTTTCTTTCTTTTTGCAAAAGTAATGTCTGTGCTCAAAACTAGGTTCGCAGGCGGGCGCAGGTAGAGTTCGAAACTTCTTCTTCTTCTTCTTCTTCGCCACCGCAGCAGCAGCCAGCGCCGGCGGAAGGACGATGGAAATAAAAATAAAAACTCCGAGAGCAGCTATCATGTACCGCTTAAACAAACTTCGCCGTCTTTCTATTTCCTTAAAATTATGATAAAGTGTTCCTCGTTATTGGGTAAGTGCATACCGGTGCACGGAAACTAAATATTAACCTTGGTTGAAAGGTGCTCGCGATGGAAACATTGATTGATTTCCATTTTAAAAGTATACTGAATTAATTGAATTAAACGAGAATAGGAAGGAATTATTTACATTATTTTCTTCTCTTATTTTTCGTTCTCCATCCCTTGTTATTACATGAGGTTGAAACAAGATGGGAATGCACTTTCTTTGCTCATATCTTATTCTGCTGCACATCGTTTCAAAAGTCTTGCATTTCCTGTCTTCTTCATTCACATAATTTTTAGTTTGCGCTCACTTCAGGCTTTCAGTTACACCGTTTGATTATGTCATTGTATCACCTTCTCTTATTTTTCGTTCTCCATCCCTTGTTATTACGTGAGGCTGAAACAAGATGGGAATACACTTTCTTTGCCCCTTTCTTATTCTGCTGCAAATCGTTTCAAAAGTCTTGCATTTCCTGTCTTCTCCATTCACATAATTTTTAGTTTGCACTCACTTCAGGCTTTCAGTTACACCATTTGATTATGTCATTGTATCACCTTCTCTTATTTTTCGTTCTCCATCCCTTGTTATTGCATGAGGTTGAAACTAGATGGGAATACACTTTCTTTGCTCGTTTCTTAATCTGCTGCAAATCGTTTCAAATGTTTTGCATTTCCTGTCTTCTCCATTCACATAATTTTTAGTTTGCGCTCACTTCAGGCTTTCAAATACACCGTTTGATTACGTCATTGTATCACCTTCTCTTATTTTTCGTTCTCCATTCCTTGTTATCACATGAGGTTGAAACGAGATGGGAATACACTTTCTTTGCCCATTTCTTATTCTGCTGCAAATCGTTTCAAATGTCTTGCATTTCCTGTCTTCTCCATTCACATAATATTTAGTTTGCGCTTACTTCAGGCTTTCAAATACACTATTTGATTATGTCATTGTATCACCTTCTCTTATATTTCGTTATCCATCCCTTGTTATTACGTGGGGTTGAAACGAGATGGGAATACACTTTCTTTGCCCATTTCTTATTCTGCTGCAAATCGTTTCAAAAGTCTTGCATTTCCTGTCTTCTCCATTCACATAATCTTTAGTTTGCGCTCACTTCAGGCTTTCAAATACACCATTTGATTATGTCATTGTATCACCATCTCTTATTTTTCGTTCTCCATCCCTTGTTATTACATGAGGTTGAAACGAGATGGGAATACACTTTCTTTGCTCCTTTCTTATTCTGCTGGAAATCGTTTCAAAAGTCTTGCATTTCCTGTCTTCTCCATTCACATAATTTTTAGTTTGCGCTCACTTCAGGCTTTCAAATACACCATTTGATTATGTCATTCTATCACCTTCTCTTCATTTTCGTTCTCCATCCCTCACAACACTTTCTTTCCCCATTTCTTATTCTACTGCAAATAGTTTCAAAAGTCTTGCATTTCTTGTCTTCTCCATTCACATAATTTTTAGTTTGCACTGACTTCAAGCATTCAAATACACCTTCTTCATAATTGATTGTAATCCACGTGACCAAGTTCAGCCTGATAATTAGACAGCCAACGATGCACACGGTTGGCAGAGCTGCAGCGTCATTAAATGCAGTTGTTAACTACTTCACTGCAGTATTAAGGTTTGATACGTCGTAAAGTTACGTTGAATGCAGGATTTAATGAAAACAAAGGAGAATTGAATTCTAAGCTCGATCGTAAGCATCGTAAGGCCTGTATATTTAAATAGCTTAAAAACCTTACGGTTGCTAGAATTGCAGCATACATATTAGTTGTTCAAATTAAAACGTCGAGTAGGTTTTTGCTGAAGATTAATAACATCGTGTTGAGGAGGACGAGACGAGGAAGGACTAAACTTTTTGCACAAGAAAGGACATGATGAAAGCACGTAAGTTGATTAACTGCGGTCCGTTTATGTTTGCCTGCGGAGTTAGAACAGAAGGCAAAAGAACTTAATTCAGGATTACAAATACTCAATCTCTTTTTAACAACTGGCTACGATAGATTTATTTGATTATTTTGGTTTGACCTTTTTTATGTTCTGATTCGATTTCAATTGCAAAACGTCTCTCAACTCGCAACTCGCTGCTATTAGTTTCAAGTTTTCTTGAACTTGCATTATTAAATAATGTATTGCCATTTAAAAACTTACTTTGCCTTGCCTCTCTGATTCGACAATTTAGAAAATATTTTCCATGCGAAATGGAAGGCGAAAGTTATAATTATCTTCAAATGTGAGCAAGGCGGGATTATCAGAAGTGTACAGTCGCATCCAAATTATTTGACACCTTTTGTAGTTGCTAGTTGTAGGTATCGATTTATTTATGGATGGGATGCGAATGCGTGTGTTATCATAAATTTATTTGAATGTAAAATAAAAGTTGACAGTCGACGCTGCAATTTTCTCTCTCAATTGATTTGTCAATATTAAAACGAAATAAAATAAGAAGCAATAAGAAGTAAAGAGAATCGGTACGTTCTTGTAACGTGTAACAAACGACCTTATTCGCGCGCGAACTACATAAACAGAGGGCGAACTTTCAATTATTTATTTCCTCGTATTTCGTACCGGAAGTACAAAATCAATTGAAATCGATGTTACAGGGAACTTTGTTCTCGCCTTTATTAAATAAACCCGCCATATTTTTAAAGGAATTGACTTGACATTCTCGAATTGGCTCTCTCGCAAAGTTGAGAAAAATATAAAACGGCGGCGGCGGCGCCCCGAATTGTTCGCCGAATCGAATCCGAATGTATCCCGCGGACGAAATTTCACGTCGAGGATTAATTTACAGGACGTTCAAGAATGAACGTGGCGCGGACTCATCACGGCAACAATAATTCTTCAAGCGCGCGCTCTCTCTCTTCTTGTTAAATCTGCCAAAAACTTCGTTGAGTTAATTGAATCCGCGGAAATGGAATTAAAACTTTTAAACTGTATACACACAGCATGGATACGAGGGGGAGGATTACGCTGATGAATATGCATTTCTTGAAGTATTTTATTGCCGAATAAGTTTAAAAGTTAAATGAATGCCTAATAAGATAATGTAAATTTCATCACTCCATTTATTATTTTTTATTCACGCAACGCTTTTTTTTTGTTACGGGGAGAAAAAATCTGCCAGTTGAAGTTTATGAGGGCGGTGCAATGCATATTATGAATTTTGAGATAACAAAGGGATAAAATCGCCTCGCCAATTAACTCGTTATACTATCACGCTACTGATAAACGCCACCTAACGATAAAGTAAAGTTAGTAGCGCCACGTGATTTATGTTAACAAACCACTTTTCGCATAATAGCTATACCCTATCTATTGCTTGCGCGGCGTGAATTATTCAACAAAGCCTTCGAACGAACGAAGATGAAGACGTTTCTAATTTTGAATTTGGAAAGCCTTTGCTTTGGTATACAGGGTGCTGCGTTTTGAAACGCAGCATAGGATATCCCATGTCAATTTAAAAGTGCCCGAATTTGGCTTCCCTAATTATTTTACAACGAAACTCCATTTAGGTTTCTTAAAGTACTCTTCAAGATGAATCTGTCTGTGAAGTCATCTTTATTTTTTTTATTAACATCCTTTCATTTACCATGTCTCTCATTTTGTTCGATAACGAATTGCGTCATTTATAATTTTTTTTTTTAATTAATCGAGTACCTAATCCAGCATTTTGTTTTATTTTGTTTTATCTTCACTTTTATTCGATTGTTTTGTGTTGGTTTCGTTCTTTCTTTTTCACTTGTCGTTTTCCGAGTACCAAAACGATATTTTACTTAAAAAAAAAAAAAAAAACATATTTGTTTATCTCATTTTTTAAACTTTTTTAATCTGCTCCACATTTTTCGATCGTCTTTTGTTTTGTTTTTCTCTAAATAACGTGCGTCATTTAGTTCTCTCTTTCTGATCGAGCATTTTTTTTAAATCGTCAGTTGTTCATCAACTTTTGTTTGGTTATGTTATTGTTTTTGCTTTGTTTCTTTTTTTTTAAATTTTTGATTCACCTCGTTTTCCACCCAATTTTTCGATCGTCTTTTGTTTGCTTTTCCTCTAAACGTGCGTTATTCTTTCTTTACTCTTTCCGATCGAACATATTTTAAATCGTCAATTATTGTTCATTAGCGCGGTCGTTTGTTTACGTTATTGTTTTTGCTTGTTTTTAACTTTTTTTGATTCGCGCCGATTCTCCTCCCGATTTTTCGATCGTCTTTTGTTTTGTTTTTCTCTGAACGTGCGTCACTTAGTTCTCTCTTTCTGATTGAACATTTTTTTTTTAAATCGTCAGTTGTTTATCAACTTTTGTTTGTTTATGTTATTGTTTTCGCTTTGTGTCTTTTTTTTTAAATTTTTTTGATTCGCCTTGTTTTCCACCCAATTTTTCGATCGTCTTTTGTTTGCTTTTCCTCTAAACATGCGTTATTCTTTCTTTACTCTTTCCGATCGAACATATTTTAAATCGTCAATTATTGTTCATTAGCGGTCGTTTGTTTACGTGATTGTTTTTGCTTGTTTTCAACTTTTGTTTCGCTTCGCCCCTTATTTTTCTCCTCCCGATTTTTTGATCGTCTTTTGTTTTGTTTTTCTCTGAACGCGTGCGTCACTTTGTTCTCTCTTTGTGATTGAACATTTTTTTTCAAATCGTCAGTTGTTTATCAGCTCTTGTTTGTTTACGTTATTGTTTTTGTTTGTTTTTAACTTTTTTTGATTCGCGCCGATTCTCCTCCCGATTTTTCGATCGTCTTTTGCTTTGTTTTTCTCTGAACCCGTGCATCATTTTCTTCTCTCTTTGTGATTGAACATTTTTTTTTAAATCGTCAGTTGTTTTGTTTGTTTATGTTATTGTTTCGCTTTGTTTGTTCTTTTTTAACTTCTTTTGATTCGCGCCTTATTTTCCTCCTCCCAATTTCTTGATCGATCGTCTTTTGTTTTGTTTTGTTTTTTCTGAACGTGCGTTATTTAGTTCTCTTTCTGATTGAACGTTTTTTTTTAATCACAGTTGTTCATAAGCGTTTATTTGTTTAAAATTGTTTTTTTCTTTGTTTCTTCAATTTTTCGATCGTCTTTTGTTTGAAGTTGGTTCTTGTCCGATGAAAGTTGTAAGTACAAGGTTTTTTTAATCACTTTAAACTTAAACTTTTTTTCACTCCTGACGAAGCTATAAATCTATAGCGAAACGTTGAGTGTGTTCCCTTCATATTTCTGTCCGGTCCGAGATTAAAAAGACTTTGTCTTTTGTTTGTTTGTGTTTTATTTTGTTTCTAATAACCGACCGACTCGTTCTTCCCGTCTGAACTTTTTTTAAACGATAATTGTTTATAAGCGTCTTATGTTTACCTTTTTGTTTTCGTTTCGTTTGTTTCTTTGTTCGCCTTTCTGTCAGCGCATTCTTTTAATTTAACCATTGTTTAATTTTGTCTTCTTTTTTTTAATTTTATTGTTTTGTTCTTCCTTATTTTAACCGGTAGCAAACTGTTATTTTAATTTTCGAAATTGTATACATTGTACATTGTATACAGAGTCTTAAAAAATGTTCAAGTACCACGTGACGCAAATTAAATATATTAAGGGCGATTGAGAATTTTTCGTACGCTGAGTTTGAAAATATTTGAAAAAAATCAGAAACGAAATCCAATTTATACGAAACTATCAATCAGCACGGCCTTGATCAGTAAATGTTAAAATAAATTAATGGAAAAGCTTTTTCAATCAAAAACGAACGAGATTTATTAATTATCTGTTCGTTTTCCCTGTTATTGATCAAGGCTGAGCTCATAGTTCTGTATAAATTGAATCTTTTTTAAATAACTTAAAACTCAGCGTATGAAAAATCCTCAAACTTCACAGACCGACTCATCTTGAAGAGCACTTTAAGAAACCTAAATGGAATTTTGCTGTAAAATAATTAGGGATGCTAATATTTCCAAAAATTTAAATTAACATGGGATTTCCACCCTGTATGCATCTGTATGCATAGTATTTAGTATTTCATGACAACCGTAACTGTATACAAACCACGGGTTTTCGTTATAAAGTTATAAACAATCCTCTCGGCCGCCGTTGGGTTACGACTATACATGAGCCTGTTTTAATCGATAGAGTTCCTGACAGAATCCTTGCAAATGCGCGCAGGTTTGTCCGGAACACCTGAACACAGAAGCTTCCCCATCTTACTTTATGATAACACCGTGTTGTCCACTTTGACCGTTTCAACATCCAGATTTGGAAATTCGCGTAATGCCCCGGACAGGCGCGCGGTGCGAGAGCTTAGGACCCCCAGAGATCTCATCAGGACCCAGCTTATGTATTACCTTGTTATTCTGATTGCCGGCGTGTCCCTTCATTTGCAAAGCTTCGGCCGCATTTTATAAAATGTTAATGCGCACACAGTTTAGACATTTCAAAGTGGACGAGTGTTTTCGACAGTCGAGTCTGTCTCACTGATTGTGAGATTAAAGTAAACTCGCCGTGACTTGCTAAGTGAAACAACGAAACAACGCAAAGGAATTTCCCAATTCCCGAATAATATAAAAATTGATTGGATAAATAAAGAAACTTCAAATCGCCCGCCCGAAGGAAGAAGACATTTCGCTAATTGCGGGATGGGAGGGGGGGGGGCAAGAGGACAATCACGAAACGCGATGGTAATTAGCGTTTCTGCACACAGAAATGTTCGTATGAAACGAGCGAACATTTTTTTTTCGGGGCGGAAGCGGAGTGGGTCATTAAACGTGGCTCATTAAAATGTTGCATACTTGGATAAATATGACTAATTACGTCGTAACCCATTTTCATGGACTGAAAGTTCATTACACCCTGGAGACGCCGTTTTTTGCTCGTTTTGTTCCATTCATTTGTGAGATTTTTTTTTAATATCACCGCGAGCGGAGATTAATAATTCGCCGTGCGGTCAAAATAAGGCCACAGACCCAGCTCGTTTCATTAACGCTTCTAGAGCTCACGTTGTGTTCTAGAAGCAACACAAATCAAATATTTAGGTTAGTCTAAAACTACTCTTAAAATGAAGGATCATAATCTGTTCATAATCTCCACGGCTTAGTAGTTTTGAATAGTTTGAAACGTTCTGTAATCAGAACGTTTCTTTGCAAGAAGAGAAGAGTTTTGGTTTCAGTAACATCTCTTAAAAATATTGTATTACATTTGAAAGACCATGTTTCTAAATTAGTTTTTACTTTTGGATTCAATATGCGTATTTTAACATGGAATTCCCTCTATTACCGCGTTAGTTTGTCTACGTTCCTTGACCTAAGAAACTTGATCTGCAAGGTAAGCATCGATCAAACCCGTGTCGATAACCGTACCTGTGAAATGCGACCAAACGATTTCTGCCGCACGCCTAAACTACGGGTGTTGAATCCAAAGGCAAAATAAAAACGAATTTAAAACATTGTGATTTTTAAAACGCGACGACGTCTTTTCAGTTGTGGTGACCGATCTTCTCGGTCGCGGTGTGTAAGATGTCGCGCGAACCGAGCATTAAAAGTTCGTTGCTTATATGAAATATCACGCAAATTGCCTCCTCCTTGGGTGTTCCTCCAAAGGGTTAATTTCACAAAGTGGCTTGACGCCCCGAAGGTTAATGAGAGTTTGAAAGCGGCAGTTCGCAAAGGCATTTCACATGACTTCCGAATTAATCTGCCATAAATAGGAATATTCCGGGGAAGAAATTCGCCACCAGCCGATATTTAGTTATTAAGTTCGGGTATTTTATTAAATCGCCCTCCCCCCAGAATCTCGAATACCAACCGACTAAATACCACCCCCCTAAGTTTAATTAAATGGTAATAAACCAAATGTTATTTATTCAACTTGGCAGAGTTATTTTATTGCAGGATTTTTTTTTGTTTTATAATTTAAACCGTGGTCAAGGCTTTTATAACCAGCGATGCGTTCACCTCACAATAAAATGAATTTTTTTATAAATAATGATTACGTGGCGTTGTAATAGAATGTTATAAATGTTTTTAAAAAAAAAAATACAAAATGCAAGCTAATTCTGATCATTTTACTTCTTGATAGTGGCGTTTCTAGGTCTAAAAAGCAATCTAGGCAATCAATCAAACAAAAGGAAGAATAAGAAGAAAATGAGGAAACAAAATATTCCTGTGCAGGTATTTCTTACCGCCTGAAATGATGTTCTTTAACAAAGTCAACAATATCAGGGTTCAAGTTAAGTATATTATAACTTCGGGGGAAAATAAATATTATTCTTTCGGTGAAAATTTGGGGAGCGCACAGGCGCACAGGGGCGGAGGAGGAGGAAAATAACTACGGCATTATTTCTACTCGTTCCGAATATTAATAAACTTCTGTCAAAACAGGCGATGAAGAGAACGAAACATAATGAAGGCGTTATCATTTTCATAACTGCAATTTTTCTTTTCTGCCGCCGCTCTTATAAATATTTAGCAGCAGCCGAATTTCCAAATTAATTCCTCGTTTTATTACCTCCAAGTCTAAACTTGTCTTAAATCTTTTGCAAACGAACCGATGAGCTTTTATGACAAGAAAATAAATTTTCTGTTGTAGCAAGTAGAAATTAATATCCCGCTGAAGCAATTGCAAAAAAATGACCCTGTACAAACGGAGACTTGCGTAATGCAAGAAACCGCGAGGTTACGTGCCGTGTACGCAAGGATTAAATGAAGGGGAAGAAAGCCTTGATCCTAACGAATCGGATTAAGATCACTCTCAAAAGAAACACGTCATAACAGCTTTAAATACTGAAACACGCGCATTATGAACAGACAATCGGCAGTGATAAAACCCCCTAAGCCCTAGTGTAAGTGCCATTATCATATGAGTTAATTAAATTAAATCTGAGTACGCCCCCTAACACTATATTTTCCTAATCTTTTTCTCATTCACCTAATAATAAATCGAGTCAGTTTCGATCTTCAGTCTATTCAAGCATATTGTACAAAATGCAACAAAGTTGTTTTTAATATAAAAGTGCATCATTTTTAATTTTAATTTTATATTGCAAGAGCTTTAATCTTCGTTTCACTTTTGATATACCAAACTGTACACAGAAATGGAAGACTTTAAACTGCACTATGTTGGTGGAGGATTTAGGGGCGCAGCCCTCTTAAATAACATGATCGATTTTGCACTGATTTAATTTATTATTAATATAGTTAATGGCGTAATGCCCTGGCTTGACTTAAACTGTGCTTAACGTGAGCGTAAGTTTTAATCCTCTGATGCTACTTAACGCATATGTTTTGATGCACGAACAGCAATGCAAAACTGAGTGGAATGTTAAATTTTGATGATGATGATGATGATGATAATAGTCGAATGAATGAAAATATTTTTTGTCATCGTTATTCCTTTTTCTCCCTTATCCTATCATCTCATCGCATCGGCTTGAGCGTTGGATTTATTATTTCGTGCTTCGCTCAAAACCATTTCGGATCCATTTGAAATAATCTCTTTTCTTTTTACTTTTATTATCGTATGCGTGAAATAATTAAAATTTAACTACTGGTAAAAGGAAGCGGGCGATCGTTTTTTTTTTCTTTTATGGACGCCCCTCGTACATAAAAAGGATAGAAGTAATTTGTCGGTTGGCTGACGTATATTGCTTAGATAAGAGAAACGATTTTATAAACTACATAAAATTGACATAAAAAACAACAAATTCCTGATCTGGATTTTACGTCCCCTGCATTGCGTATAAAGCAATTTTCCTTTTGCGTTTCCGTTTCACCGGAAAATCAAATCATCTCAAAGTTTCTAAACACGTTTTATTCGATGGAAATTTAAAGAATATTAATGAACAGATAATTTCTTGTACTTCATCGTTATCACAGTACATTAAAAAAAATAAAATAAACGAAAGCACAGGATTATAATTTGAAAATTAAATGTCGAAACGATGATTTCATGAAGCAACCAATGGGCTTGCAGTCCGAGAAAGAGAACAGTTACTCATCAGTCGCTGTAAACTTCCTCGTATTGATTAGTAGGAAGGAGCTTGTGTAGCCTTGACGAAAGTTTCGCTATTACACGTATATCAAAAGAAGAGGAAGAAAAAGGAGAAGTATATACGCACTTCATCTTAATACATTTCATTTGGTTTTAGTCACAGAATAAAACTAAAAGAATCATTAAATAATAAGTGAAATACTCGAGAGAGAGAAAAAAAAATGATTAAGGAATGAATATAGTAATATGGTAGAGTAGTCTGAAGATATACATAACATAATTAAAATTTTATTGTTATTACATTTGTGTAATTAAACGTAAGTTATTCATGGAACACTTTAATTTTATTTTTAATTTTAAATTACAACTGCTTCATAATTCAATTTTAATTTACTGAAAAATTAAAACCGCCGTCGAACTAACAACATAATATTAGAGCTCCTGAATTATAGATTTTCGAGGTGCACAAACCAGGGGCGGGCGATATATTTTTAATGCCTTCAAAGATCGTTATTTCACGAGCAGTAACCGCACATTTCAAAAATGTAAGTACTCTTATTTTTCTTTATAGCGGACGCGTTGAAGTTTATGGTTCTACCCACGTTCGCTCTTCCGGCGAAGGATTCTTAATGGCCTTCGAAAAAAGGCAACCTAATTCAAACATATACGATCCCGCTGCATTTTATACATGCTTCGGGTTCCACCCGGGCTGTCTATTAAATGCAGGCATTACACATTTAAAACCGTTTAAGAAGAAGTTTCCTCGAATTTTCTCTCTCTCGTTCCTAATTTATTTATTTAGTTCTTGCCCCTCGAGCGTGTGCATAAAAGTGTATACCGGGCGATTCAAAATAAGACGGTCCGACCCATCAACCGCAGGTACTACCGCAGAAAAAGAAAACGAAAAGTGCGTAGATTTAATATCCATAGATTCAGATATAAATTGGTTGATGGGCACTAGTACAGCTCTATTGAGTCACAAGAGCAATGAACTCGCGTGGAATATAACCAAACACTGCCGTTTACCTTGAGATGAAACTGTAAAACGTTTTTATTTATTGCTTTTTGCGGCGGAAAATATGTATAATACAAATTAATTCATTCGAGTATTGGACTTGCGTATGTATACGTAAGAAATAAATCATGTTTTCCATTTTGGATTCAAAGGAGGTTGATTTTTGAAATGCCTCTGATCGATTTATTTGTTGCAATTTCGCACTTGCATGACCTTAGTGAATAGGCAGCTCCTAACGTGTCGAACACTTATTCTGAGTCACCCTGTATGTAAGTACAAGTATATACAATCAAGAGGAATAATCTCCCCTTTAAATAAAACCAAACAGAAAACGAGGAAACGCGGAAGGCAAATGTAATTAATCTCGAAATTCTGTTGCGATTTTTTTCCTCTTCTTAAAAACAGGCAATTGCCTTCTTATTAACGCGGATAAATAGCCGTACAATTTTCGAGGCTCTTATTTTCAGGGGGGAGCAGAAAAAAAAATAAATCACACTTCTTCGGCTCATAAATTTCACGTCCGCGTAAGATTTTGTCGGTGATTTATGAAATCAAATTAGGACTGAATCATGTTATTTTTCTTTTCTGTCTTGTTTTCTTTGCGGATTAGTTTAATTCCGCAATTGCCGCCGCGGCGTTTTATATCCTCCCCCTCAAAAGCCAAATCTTGCAAACACGACGACACAAACAAAAGTCAACATCATTTTAATCAACTTACTTACGATCAATTATGGGTCACGGTACATAATAATAATAAGCGATCCGACAGAGCATTTGGCTGTGCATTGGTATGTGTAGGAGAACGTAAGATCGATGTGCGAGAGAGATAGCTGAAGGCAGGTGGGCAAAACATCTTCCATTCGTGTGGCGTCGTTGGATTACCCTACTTTATCTTGTACCATGCACATGTTAAATAGCTTTAAATTCGTCATCCCTTACCAGTTTAAACCGATTATCAAAATCAAGGTCAGACATAGCTTAATACATCCTTTTTCTTCATAACAGACTGTGATTACTGGAATGAAGGTTGAAGGAAGACCTCATCGACTGCACACCACACCGTACTTCCGGTCCTATATTGTGGATTTTATATTTATCGTAAATATCAGACATAACTGAATTTCAGCAGGCAAAGTGAGAAATTTTACGACTTGCAAGTCTGTTGGGATCATGACACTAAAAAGGGCACTAAAGGTATCCTGTAATTTCGTTTTTTATAACCCTAAAACCAACCGCCATGCATGTTGTCATCTTTTACGATTATTTTAATTTTAAATGAAATTGAAACCGCGTCTATCCCCCCCCCCCCTCCCCCACGACCGACGAATGAATCCATAATAAAATAAGGCATCAACAAAAAAGAAAATGACATCTCATTTGTTACGTAATCGCTCGTCATTCTAAAGCGATGATTAATAATGCTTAATTGAAAGACCTGGGCATTGTGGTTGTGTTTAGGTAAATCGTAGCGACCGACACGTCGCGCGTCGCGTAGGCAACGCTTGTACTTTCCTGCATTTTATACGTGCGGTCGTAAAACTATTTTTGTTGGGAGCATAAATTAAATTAAATGTATTATGGACTTCATCCAAACGAACTTTAATAACACCACTTTTATTAGCATCATAAATGCATGAGATCGGATCTAGTAAGTAATTTACTTCCTATTCTAATCCAAATTTATGTTTTCGTTTCGCTCATACTCCTACATTTTTAATGTACGCGTCCCATTAATCTTTAAGGCAAGATTCCACTGAGGCAGTACGTAGCATGCAATTTTGCTTAAAGTTACGTTCATATCAATGCCGTATGCTATTGGCCCAATAGAGTATTAGGTAGGTACATATGTAGTTAGGGCTTTTGTTGTGGCTGATTTTCTCTTCAACCCTTTCTGCACTGATTAAGTACACATTTTTAATATACACGTCTAGGGACGATTCCACTGAGGCACTGCACGTAGCATGCAGTTTCGCTTTAACTTACATTCAATTCATTGTCCCTTATTAAATTCCAAGCCTTCAGAGTATTACACGCGTATATACATAGTTAGGAGGCCTTTTGTTGTTGTTGCTGTGACTTCAAACCCTTCCTGAAAGTAATACTGATTAAGTGCCAAAATCCATAACCGACACCGTAATATATTAATATTAGCGCTGGCTATTGGAAAGCAATCTATTAGGAGCCTAAGTCAATGAGGTTGCTGTAAAACATTATTTCATTAGTTTGTATTGATGAATCACCACCCTCGTATCCAAAGTTGTGGTCACGCTGTCAGCCTGACAGATACAAATTACCCACACGTTAGTAAGATATATACACGACTCGTCTCCTCTCGTCTGCACTTTCGTTTTAACATTAATTAATCGCAATCGCATCCCATCGCATCACATCGAATATCCGAGGTTGTCGTGTTCTTCTTCCTCGAAATTGCCGCCGTGCAGTTTTCAATTATTATGCGCGTAAAAGCTGACAAAATGTTCTTCGGATTAGAGCGGAGTTTGAGTTCGGATTACAAGGGGGGTTTTAAGTGCTAAAGTTGTACTACGTTGTGGTCATAACCAATCTCCAGATTTCTGCATGCACCCCCTCCGTATGCAGATGTGATGTAATGGAGTTAATGGCTTTTGTTACAGCAAGTTGCATGCACGTAGAAATAGTATCCGGCGACATTTATATTTTGGTTTAACAATCATAATCACCGTAATCATCAAGGGTAGAGCTCGGGACCTGAAAGGCCTATTTACACAGGGTGCTGCATTTTGAAACGCAACGTAGAAAATCACATGTTAATTTAAAAGTGCTCGAGTATTGGCTTCCCTGATTGATTTACAGCAAAATTCCATTTAGGTTTCTTAAAGTATTCTTCAAGGTGAATCTGTCTGTGGAGTTTGAGGATTTTTTATTTGCTCAGTTGCAAGATATTAAAAAAAAGATTCTGTAAATACGAAACGATCAGCACCGCCTTGATCAATGTTATAGGTGTGTATACATAATGAAATTTTTCTGTGAAACAATTAGGGAAGCCACAATCTTAAATTAACATGGGATGTTCTATGTTGCTTTTCAAAATACAGCACCCTGTATACTAGCCATTATTAAATAAGAAGTAAAACGCTTTAAATAATTTCAATAGAAAATCAAAATGTTGCTACTTACATATTACCCTAGCCAGCCAGTTTAGATTTAGAAATTATTTTCCTTCCAAAGAGAGAAGCGATAAGAATAAGAGGAAGTGACATGGATGGATCGAGGTGCCGCAGGGAAACGTTTCAGGACCTTCATTTTACTTAATTTAAGTTACTTCATGTCGATGACCCCTTATTTGCGTGGGTCTTTGTGAATACACTTTTTGATTGTATTAAGAAAAGAACTCAAAGCTTAAGGTTTACAAAAGGAGAATTGGAGATATACTCTCTCTAAATTTAACGAAATTTATTTCTCGATTCCATCCAGAGATACGATTTTAACCGCAAGAGCTACGGGATACAATTTCTATTACCGCAACGCGCTCCTTGTGATCTCGGTACCCAATTTCTTTCTTTGTTGTTGGAGTTTAATCATTCGCAGACTTGCTTTCGGTGATTTCATCAGTCGCCTCTCACACGCCTCCCGCAGCAAAGCAATTCAATTTCGTCTGGCCTTTAATGATAAAATCATATATTCACATGAGCAGACGACGACCGACGACTAGTCGGATTCTCTGTAACGTGTTTATTTCAATTGCCGATCCAAAAACGAAATAAACGATTTGTACGCGCGCGCCCCCCGTCTGCACCGCCCGTGGTGGTGGACCGGCGTTCGAATTGAATTTTCCACACTATTTGATTGATTGTGATTTTGACGTGCTTGCGAGAGACTTTACAGGGTTTAATTGCTAATTTGATTCTGATTTGGAAATAATGCAGATGTTGATTGATATATTATGAAAAAACGAAGCGCTTCGCGTTTCCTGATCAAAATGAAATGATTTCCGAACGTGCACTGTTTCGATTTTATTTATTTTCTGCAGAGAACTCTAACTATAAACGCGTTGCCTTGTATAATCCTCTTGTAGACCGTCTGCAGCTTATTTTAACTTTCCGATGTAATTAAAAAAAGCATACTTAAACTAATTAAAAGCATTAAGGGGGCGGGCGGGGGGGGATGGGGGTAGGAAGTCGCCTAGTCGTTGCTGCTGAAAGTTTCAATTCGGAAAGGTAAGGGGGATGGTTGGTGGCGGTGGTGGTGCTGTGTTTTAACGTAATTTGGAAGCGATAGGGAGAAAATGTACTCACGGCTTTATCTCCCAGTTGCTCGACTCTACAATGAAGGAAAGCTGTCTGACCCACTGCGGTTGTGACATTTCGGGGTACATTGAATTCAAAGTAGGGATGCATGCTGACGTTGCTACTCAATCCTCCTTCGTCGAAATAGGATTCTACTCCACCTGCGAAAGGAAGTTTGGTTTTAATTAAAAGTAAATATTTGGACTGGCGGAAAATTCTTCTCGTCTGTCTTTGCGACGAATGAATAATTTAAAAATCCGGGAGCGCACCGCCGCGCCGGAACCCTTTGAAGTAACCTCCCTTAATTACATTTATTAAAACAATATTGTATTGGAAGAAGGAACTATGCAATGCAGGATGATGCAACGAGTAAATAATAACGAAAAGTCAGTTCGTTAATTGAAAACCTTTGTAGACCATCCAGGATATCATTTTACGCTTACGGACCAGTTCTCTTCAAAATACATTTCTTTTATAGAGGGTGCACGGTTTCATGCAAAATCGAAACCCATAAATCCCAAATTAAAATTAAAATTTATTGATTTCCGCGGATTAATTTCACCTAATCAAACCTGACAAATGTTTGGCGTTTCGCACGGAAGGTAAAATATCAAAGTTTTAATTAAAATTTTAAAATAACCGAATATGGCTGTTATTTAGTAACATTTTGATTTCATACCATATACATCGACAGACTAGAAAAAAAAAACGAGCTCGCTGCCCCTAATAATAATAATATTAATAATAATAACAGGCGCACACCAGCGACGGCTCGTGCAGATGATTTTGGGTAGGCCGCAGACATACTTCCAGAAAGCTTCCTTGTCTAACACACATGAACAGAGAACAAACAATACGTAGCATACAGTCATAATTAAAAGTAATGTCTCCCCAATAAAACATCACTAAAAAGCGTGATTGTACTCGGTCGCCTACCTAAATTCGCATGCACGAGCCGTCGCTGGAATGTACAACATACATACATAAATACATACAAATACCAGCAGTATTAAAACAGTTTATGAGCGGCGCTTGGTTTTGTTAACACGTCGTCAAATGCTTTGTTAAAGTTACGAGTTTCGTTCGTAAATACGTTGAATTTATGGCTGAAATTCTGGCTTCTTAACTCACTTATGGTGCAGAAACTAAACTTTGGACAAAATGCCGATATTTTACTGCTCTGAATGGATGTAATAGATACCCCGGACAATAGCGTCGACAGTTCAGCTTATAGTAGTTCGCCCACGGAACCGAATGTTGAGATAGAAAATTGTAAAGCTCGCGCAAGGACGAAAAATTCGGTTTCACATAACAACTCAAAGTTTATCTTCGTGTTTGTAACAACGGAATACCATTCGGGGGGGCAAAATTTCTTTTATACTGCGTTTCTTTCAGCGCAAGTACATAATATGCTAATACATAATATAATTTCAGGAAGAGTGTGGTGTTTGTTTATCCTTTGCCTATCCTTTGCCATACTAGTAAATCTCGGTAATAGTTTTCATCCATCTGGAAACGTATTAACCCCGAAAGAGGGAAATTTTAGCCCGAAATTTATCATTAGGCCGAAATAGAACAACGCGAATATCGGTCTTGCACATAAGGGACGATAAATTAATTCGGCAAGATAAATTGTTATATCCATTAGAATTCGTTTGCAGACTAAACCGCGCCGGCGGAAACAACGCACAATCGTACGGGGCGAGGGGGGTTGGGGGGGGGGGGGATAAAGGGACCTTTTCTTGGTTACAAATATACGAAACTCCCAAGCACCAATTAGTCGTTGATGTGGGAACAATATACGCTTGAGTGTATTACGAAATTTACTAGAATTAATCGTGACTAGTTCCCCAACCGAAACGTATAATAATTTCATAAGGTTTACGTCCCTAAAAGCAACGTTTCCTCTCGAAAAGAGGTCTGCTACATTTCATAAATTTTGTATTAAACAAAAAAAAAAAAAATACAACCCTGGAGATAATACAGAAAACCAAAAACACCATAGTTTCACTTTTATATTTTCTTTTTTAATTTGTACGTGATTGTTATTGTTGTCGCTGAAAAGTTTACTACTCCTTCTTTATAGCAGTCACCCCCACAAGCTCCGTAAACGCCTGAAAAGTCGATCTTACATTCTATTTGAAATTCTAATTCAGTTTGATCACTGCGTGTGGTATTTAATCTGTTTTATTTTAATATAAACCTTCCCAGTAGATAATGAAGTGAGCAGGAAATACTGTCTGTACTCATAACAGTGGTGATTAAGATCGCAATACCCGCAGAAGCCCGTGCGACTATGTTCCCTTATCCCCCACCGTGACAAATCAATGTTGAAAGCTTGTTAAAGTTGCCCCGGATCTTAGGCCTTAAGCTTTGTAACGTCTGCAAGTCAAGCGAGGGAGGTGGCACGCATCTTTTTGTTTTAATTTAAACATCCGGGAAACGCGGCTTGAGCAAATGCAAAATAAAACAGCGATCCACTTAAACCGTTCAACCATGCGGTTGTTTTTGCCTTGGAAGTTTAATAACCCCCTAGAAAACTCCTTCATGGCAGCTTGAGCGAGTGTGTGTGTTTGTCCACGCGGTAAAAACCCGCCTCGATGCCTAGACTTCAATAAAAAAAAGAACCTCGGGGCATCCCAGAGCCTCTGTTACTATGTTCCGCTTGATAAGATATTGTAATTATTAACTTATATGTCATGTAACATTTTCTTTTCAGAATCCCTTTAAACTAAATTTGTGCTTCGTACTTGTTTATATTTTTTCTTATCAATTTAAATTAGTGTTCAATAAATGCATTGCAGCACATGAGGGACTTTACTTGTTTGTACAGTTCGGAGCTCAAGAACCGCCTTCGAAAGAGTTATTAATTAGTCAATTAATCCGGTTCCCCAACAATTACGTGGTGGCAGTAAAATCTTTTCGTTCAAAATTGTGTTTAACTCATTTAAAGCACGCGCTGGAATAGAAAATTGCAGATAAGTGTTAGTAGAATATTTCTTATTTATTCTACTTCATCCAAAGAAACCAAAAACTAAATGAACGTCCTCGCTTATACCATCAATTATTATAATTTCGCATGTTTAACTAAATTAATCCCAAGTTGTTCTGTGCAGTTTGTAACGGACAGGCAACTAAATTGGCTTGTTAAAACTAATTGGCGTTTTCAAATGGCTGAAATAAATAAAAACGCTTTAGAGTAGGCAACCCATCAATCAAAACAGAAATACCTTCGTTTCTCCGAACCGCACTGAATGCACGGAAGCATAACGGGTTGCCTACTCCTGTTCATTTGTATTTCAGTAATCAGATGTTTAAATTTGTTTACTTGTGCGTAACTATTTTAAATGATGCAGGACAAGTCCTCACGCGAATTCTTTTATCATTGCAGTTGCTGTTTAAGACATGAATGAGTCACGTGCGACAAGCCCGTTTTATTCGCGAGTAAATTTGTCAAGCAGTTTGTTTTAATGATTACATTTTATTAAATCAATACGCTTCGAGTGTTACTGTTTGTCCTGTGACGACAAGAGCGCGGTTATCGTGGAGTATCGATTCAGTTGGACGCCACTGTGCCACAAAAGGCACGATTTCCCATCGAATCATCACGGAGCAAGGGAGATTATCTGTGAACTATAAAATGCGAAAGTTACATAGCCATAGACCGATCAAATTCATGACGGGTTAACGATTATGGCTTCGGTCATTTGTTCCAGCAAGTGGAATTGCTTCTTTCAGAAGGATGGACGATCCAGATTTTCTTTTTTTTTTTTTGGTGGCAATCGAGGGAGGCGGCATGCAATATTTTTTATGTTAACATCATCCGGGCAAAGTGGCTTGAGCAAACGCAAAATTAAACAGTGTTCCACTTAACCGTTCAACCATGCGGTTGTTTCTGCCATAGCAGTTTAATTCCCTGGAAAACCCCTTCAGGGCAAGGTGAACATTTCCTTTAAAAAAAAATTTTAAACTAAATTTCACTTTTACATTTTTTTTTGTACTTGCTTCGTATTTATTTTGTATCAATTTAAATTGGTGCTCGTAGCACATGAGGGGTTTTATTTATTTGTACAGTTCAGAGCACAAGAACCGCCTGCTTTCGAAAGAGTTATTAATTAGCCAATTAATCAGGCTCGGCAATTAAAGATGTGTATAATATAGTAAATAACATCCTGATTGAGGCGCGTTATGGTTTTTTTCCGCACACCCAACGCTCTATTAATTCGAGCTAAGTGTGGGTGGAGTATTTTGCAGCGGCGTTCCTTACCTGTTGTACTTTACCTTTTAATTATCCGGAATTACCGGCAATAAAGTCGGTAATAACAGACAATCACACTTACATTATTCAGTCGGCGAAGCTTTTTCACAACGATTTATTATTACACTAACTACATGCAAATTTACCGAGCCTATGTTTTATATCTAGATGTAATTAAAAAAAAAAAGAAACTTATGCATTTAAATTATTATTTAAAGGTACACTTTTGTTAAAAGAAATTTTTTTTTACTCTAATGGGAGTTTCATTGGCACTAACTTATAATCAATCGCTGTTTACTGAGGATGTGAATGAGAATGAAAATGAGAGAAAGCAACGGAGTAATTTTTTGAACATGAGTGTGTTTGTTTCATGAAACTGAACAATTAGACTTTTCAATTATTGCTACGTTGTGTTTTGCATGCGCGGGAATTTCTCTAAAACATGGTCGCTCATCCGTTATCGCGAAAAGGCAGGTATTATTGAAATAATCCCCTATTCAGGCGTTCGTTTCAGGTTTCAGGTGAGCATTAGCATTTTATTGATGAAACGCTGAAACTGTGCCCTGCAAAAGGAATTAATTCTGAGCCTCACATTAATACCCATTGAGCGGGAGCAAATTTTTTCCGGCCGGCTTCACTAAATAGGGATTAGCACCCATGTTTTTCTTTTCTTCTGAACTCTGAGGAGGAAGTATGATTTGCAAATTGATTAATCAGCAAATGGATTATTAGTTGGGTAGTCAATTTTCTTCAAAATGTTGTTTTAACCTGGTTCGCATGTTTTTGGTCGATTAGTTACTTCATCCATCTGCGTGATCTCTTCCTATATAATTTTACAACCCCGACACACACACACACACCACCTTAATATAAATTAATGACTGTGTTCATTATTAGGCACGGCGTCTTAACACAGTTATTAAATAATAATATTTGTTCCGTTTCCTGGACGGCCGGTGTTAATTAGAAACACGCGCCGAAGGAGGGCAGATAGACCGTCGCGTAGCGTTGCCTCGTCGGGGATGAATTACCCGGGAAAATTAATCTTTAAGAAAAATAAAAGTTTCCTCCTCTAAGATTGTGCGTCAAAGCGAAAAGTCTAAAGGCGAAAATTTTAAATACGGGCAATTTATTTCTCGAGTAACGCCGGATATCCTCCACCTCCTCCTCCACCTCCATTTTGTTCGCTTATCGCAAGCAAGATTTTTTTCTTCTTACGCTCCTGATAAATGAAATTTAATGTGCTGAAAATTAAGGCCCGCCTTAGTTAACCAACCCGGAGGACCTCATCTGATTTCTTTCATTTATTTCACTTGCGTGTTTACCGCGTAAATCGCGTAGGTGTTACAAACGAGTTAAGTTTTAATAACATTTCGAGGGGGTGAAATTACCAAAAAAAAAAAAAAACCAAATGAAACTTTTAATTTCCAACAAATCCCTTAATGATGCTTGAAACTTAAAAAAGAAGTGGCCATTACAATTAAGGCTGTGGCATAATTATTCTTTGCTGAATAAATTAGAAAATATGAGAACACCGATTGTAAGGTTGTTAAATTAAGATTATTACGCGACCTCTAAATTAAGCTTCATCTCTCAACATAAAACAGTTTTTTTTTTTTTTAATACTTTGGATTCAATTTGATATACTTATAAGAAAAGGCACGTGCATGAAAAAATACTACAAGTCATAAGTAAAATCTAATCAGTGTTTGAGTATCTAATCTCGAAGAGAAGAGGAAAAATGTGAAGAGCTAAAAGTACGTTGTTTCCAAGTCCGGTCATTCGATTTCAATATTTGAAATCAGAACCCGTGAAACCGGATTTGCAGCGGAAAACGCTGACTTGTTCGACTGCATTATTATAAGGGCTCTTTTTATTCGGGGGTATCAATACCACTGAGGTAAGGTTTTACCGTTTCGGGGGAGGGCGAATTTTCCGTTGGTTTACGGGCGAGGTTAACGCGAGCTGCCTAATTTGTTTATGGAGCTGAAAATTGATACAAAATTGGAAATTCATCCGTCACGTTGTTTATTTCTGGAAGGATGCGCAGAGAAGGAAATTCATTGCCCATGGGGACTCCTTATGTGTACGAAAATCCAGGCGCTTAATACCGAATAATTTTTAAACACGCATCATTTATTTTTTAATCCTTAATACAGCGCATAAAAGAGAACTTGAATACTTAGCTTGACAATTTGAAATATTTTTAAACCGCGTATAGCTTCCGAACGAATTCCAACCATCAGTAATCATTAAATTAGAATTCATGTCGAAATATGACTCATTTGAAATTACAAAGTAAAATGAACTCTTACATGTACAACGAAAGCATTAGTCAGCTTGCAATGTACAAAGAAATGAGGAATGCAGAACGCGAAACTGGGTTGCTACAGCTGCAGCTTCTAGTGCGGGAGATTCCCAAGAAATCCCGGACTTGTTTAACTTACCCTCAAAAGGAGAAAGCTCGCGCCAGTTCCGAACGTGATTTCGTTTGATTGGCAACCGCGTCTTAATTGTCCTCGCCGTGCGGTTTTAAACATTTTTCTTTCAGTCGATTTTCCTAATCTAATTTAAATAAAGTGTAGCTAAGAAACATCCACGACTGGCGGGTGAGGGTGAGTTTGAATGAAATAGAATTGCGGTTGCTTAAAATTTAGGTTTTTTGTCGATCTTCTCTTCTCTCTTTCGTATTCCAGATTCGATTTTATGCTAATTGTTAAATTTTTCTAATAATCTAGACAATTTTATTAAGTTCACGGTTATGGGTTAGTTTTATTTGTTACCAATTAATTATTTGTCACGTTTATCAGTCAATGGACAAAATTTTCTTTTATATTTGGAATATATTCTATTATTTAAATTTTCGAATTTCGATCAAAAGCTCATTTCGTAGCAGTTTTCTTATTTGACGCAAGTAAAAAACAAACACAAACAACACTGTGAATTGTGAGAGCGCGATCGTCTCTTGTTTTTTTTTTTTTTTTGTTTACAGACGTTTGTCCAAATTTCGTTAAAAAAGTCATTTTAAAATAGTTTCTCTTGTTTTATGCGTTTTCGTTTTTTTCTTTCGTTTTCACCGACAACCGCAAGCGCGCTCGCCTTTTGTTTTTTTTTTACCGTCGGTCCTGTCCAAATTTTATTGTTTTGTTTACGCGAATGTGAAAACAAAACGCGATCGTCTTTTTTAACGTTAATAACTGTCAAAATTTTGTTAAAAGGGAATTTAGAAACGGTTTTCCTCATTTCATGCGAACGCAAAATTAAAGCGCGACTGTCTTTTGTTTTCACCGACAACTGCAAGCGCGATCGTCTTTTGTTTTGTCTTGTTTTGTTTTTAACCGTCAATTGTGTCAAAATTTTATTAGCAAGTAATTTCATTTGCTCAACTGCAGAAATAAAATGCGATCGTCTTTTTTTTAAATCAACTGTAAGCGCGGTCGTCTTTTTTTTAAATCAACTGTAAGCGCGATCGTCTTTTTCGTGTACTGTCAATTAATTAAAAAAAATAAAATTTTATTAAAAAGGGCGGCCTTTTAACACTAGAACGTAAAATTAAAGAAGACGCCGTCATCGTTTTTTGTTCTTTTTTTTTACTGTCAGCTATAAACCCGATCGTCTTTTGTTTTTTGACTGACGGTTGTGAAAATTTTGATGGAAAACTAATTTCGAAGTAGTTTTTGTGATTTTTCGACTCCGAATTGTAAGCGCGCGATCGTCTCTTGTTTTTTTCTTTACTGTGTCGTTTGTCGAAATTTTTATTAAAAAATTAAGCCGGATTGTCTTTTGTGTTTTGTATTTTGCTTTCGCCGACAACCGCAAGCGCGATCGCCTCTTGTTTCTTTTTTTACTGTCAATTGCGTCAAAAATTTCGAATGAAAAGCAATTTTGATCACGCAAATGTAAGAAAAAAACGCGTTCGTATTTTTTTTGTCTAAACGTCAACTGTACACGTGATCGTCATTTTTATGCCGTCAACTGTCAATTTTTGTTTTTAGTAAAGGGAATTTTAAAACAGTTTTTTTTTTAAATTTTTTTGTTTTTTGTTTTTGTCTTTTATTTTACTGTCAGTTGTCAACATTTTGATTATAAAGTAAATTTATTTACGCAAACGCTCAATTAATTGCGCGATCGTCTTTTGTCTCGATTGCCAACTGTAAGTACGCGATCGCGGTTTCTGCTTTTCCTTTTGCGATCAACAGCTGAAACCTTTATTTAAAAATTGATTTCAAAAAACAGTGTTTTTAAAAATAATTATACGCGAAGTCAAGATTAAAGTGCGATGGTCTTTTGCCTTGACTGCCAATTATAAGAACGCGATCGTCTTTTGTTTTTCATTTTTTAACAGAGAGTAGCCAAAATGTTGACTTAAAAAAAGTGATTTCAAAACAGTTTTTTTTTAAAAATAATTATACGCGAAGTCAAGATTAAAGCGCGATCGTCTTTTGCTTTGACTGCCAATTATAAGAACGCGATTGTCTTTTGTATTTCATTTTTTAACAGTCAATAGCCAAAATGACTTTAAAAAAGTGATTTCAAAACAGTTTTTTTTTTAAATAATTACACGCGAAGTCAAAATTAAAGCGCGATCGTCTTTTGCCTTGACTGCCAATTATAAGAACGCGATCGTCTTTTGTTTTTCATTTTTTAACAGAGAGTAGCCAAAATGTTGACTTAAAAAAAGTGATTTCAAAACAGTTTTTTTAAAAATAATTATACGCGAAGTCAAAATTAAAGCACGATCGTCTTTTGCATTCACTGCGAATTATTAGAACGCGATCGTCTTTTGTTTTTCATATTTTAACAGTCGATAGCCAAAATGTTGACTTAAAACAAAAAGTGATTTCAAAACAGTTTTTTTTTTAAATAAGTTTACGCGAAGTCAAAATTAAACCGCGATTGTCTTTTGTCTTGATTGCCAGTTGTAAGAACGTAATCGTCTTTTGTTTTTCTTTTTTTAACAGTCAACAGCAAAAATGTTGACTTAAAAAAAGTGATTTCAAAACAATCCTCTTATTTTACGCAAAATCAAAAATTAAAGCGCGATTCGTCTTTCGTTTTTTTTTTTTTTTGAAACTCGATAATTCCAAATATGTATATAGCAGCAATCTAATGTAAAACGAATTGGAAATCGATTTCTGGCTTTCCACCCGAAAACCAGAACGGTACTAACAAGGGAAATCGAGATTCAACGGATTGCTAAAAGAATTGGAGATAAAAAGGGTTGGTTGGTTTGAAGATGGCAAAAATTTCCTTTTCTGGTTTTAATCAGTCACGTCACCCTTTTCCACCCTCGTCTGCACGTCTTATTCGGCGCTTGCCGTTCTGGTGACCCCACTGACGCCTTCTGCTGCGTAAGGGATTTGCACTATGCACTTAACCGATCTTCATTTGTACTTGAATTTTCAACCGATTTAATTTATTTTTCTACTGTGACAATGTTGACCTGAATAGCTTAACATTTAACGTTTTTTTTTTAATTCATATAAAAATATGTATCAGAACGCTATTAGTAAATTAAAAACTTATTAGTTACGTATTAAAATAAACTCGTTTTTTAGTTAACAAAAGCATGCGTAAATGTTTTATGATTTACATAATAATATCCTTTTAAACGCGACGATAATGATTTTATTATAAATTACAGAAAAAAGAAAACTATTTAAAGTTCTGTATTGATTGTTTCTGTAAAACGCTGAATAATAAATTTTCCGGCTCTCTTTTATTCTCGACAATTATTCCGTGAATACTAATACATATATTCGTTGTGCCTAATCGTTTTAAAATTACTTTTTTATTGTTGGCTGCGTGAATAATATTTTAATAATAAGTTTCGTTGCAAACGAAAATTTAGTAAAACTCACGTTTGGCCATTTTCTTTTAAGGAGTTTTGTAAATTTGCAAGTAAAGTAAATTCAATTTGGGAAAATCTACAGCGGCAGGAGGAGGAAAGTAGAGATAATTGCAAGAAGAGGGCATGAAATTAAAGATGCCGGGAAGCAATGCTCTTAAACGCAATTATAATTTTAGTTTTAGTATTCCGAGAGGAGACAAGGCGGACCTTTATTCGGAGGACAGAGTGGTGTTAAACTTCCCAAAACCACTTTAAGTTGTAAGCAATAACAAGGAAACAAAACAAAACAGTGTTTGCGCAGCACCACTCGCCCTTACACATCCGCAGGCACTCCAAACCAAGAGCCGCAGGCCACCCTAATAACCACAGTGCATAAGGAATAACGTTGCACACGGTGATAATGATTACCTAACACACGGTAACTACATACATAACAGGGGTTTATATGCACATATTTTTATAGGACTCTCTTCTCTCAGGCCTTTGGGCTATGAATAATAAAAAAGCCCCTCAGGGTGAACGTACTGACACGAGCATAAAGGTTACAGGAATCAAAAACTCTGACTGTATTAAAGCAACAGCTCCTTTCATGTCTATGTCATGGATTAATAAATTATTTTTTAATTCATAATAAAAAACATAATATAAAACTAAGTTTATGTAAGTTTGAAGGCCATTGATTAAAAAAAAACAAAATGCTAATGTGAAGGTGCATTGTCAAGTATCTAGTAATTAAAAATAATTTAAATTTCGCGCCCTATTTTTATAGCGCGCCAAATTTAAATGCGGCTTTGCGTCATTTCATTAAATTTCTATTGACTTTCGACTATGTAGATAATCGTCAACAAAGAAATAAAATAAATTATAGTGCTATTGCATGCGTGAGTGAGTTTTCCGAAGCTCGAATGGAAAATGGAAAAGCTCCATCAATTATTTTATAATAATTCGTTTTATGAAATGAAGTACTCGTTCTTAAACAAGCGAGCGAGATAATGGCCTGCCCGTCTTTTTTATCGCAAAGTTAAATCGAAAGTACCATCGGTTATATAAATTGCGTGCACTTCAGAACAGTGTAGCCAACACAATGCGGCCGAACAAAAACTTGGCGCAGTGGTGAACCGACGCACATTGTTTGCGTTTGTGTGTTATTATCAGGAGTAATTAAAATGATTTGTGTGGTTCGCGGCCAGGTGCAGTTATCCACAGACAGGATAACGGAGGATGTACTTCCTAAGTTAACACTTTAGTCCAGTCGACCAAGTCAACATTGCAACTTAGATCGCGTCGGGAATTTTCGACTCTACGTCTTGACGAATTTTCTTCTGACTAATACAAAAAGCTCAGGATCAGTTTATCTATGTGTTTCAGCCTATGCTTAGAACTACGTACATTTTATTATCAGTATTATATTTAAAGAGTTAATGGTAACGGTTTAATAATATAAATCGAAATTGCTTGAACCTTTCGCAGTCGCACGCGGTAAATTCAAACAACGATTTTAATTAAACGTCCTTCCGCAACGCATCCGGTCTATAGGCGCTGCTGAGCACGTTTACATTCTTTGCCTGCGACGAGACTCATTATTGCCTTCTGTGTCTACGCACGTATCCTCTTTAGGCATAAATTAAGACCTTCATGCATGAAAAAAAATTGCAGGAGTAAAATCGACTCAAATTTATGATTGCTTACACTTCAGCAACTAACGAGGTGAAGATTACAGCCCTAATTTAGCCCTCCGCCTCATTTAGGAGGCGGGAATTTGATTTATCTTTTTTCACTATTAAAAAAATCCTAAGGAGGGAAGAAAGATTATGACAACAACATCCTTTGTGTTATTATTTTAAATCGTGAATCCTGAAGACTTTAAAATAGGCAACTCATCAATCACGTAAGTAGAATGGGTTGTCTATGTTCACTTTTAAGGCGTTGCCCTTTTTTGTTATTATTATTGATTTGTTGACAAATTTAGAATCTTAGTTGTCCGTAATATGCTGATGTGGAAAATCACGAGTTAGGGATGATTTTAAAGTGGCTGTCAGGGGTGAAACGCCTTCGTCTACATTTTATGTTAAAACTTTGTTGCGGTCGTTAGTATAAACCTCGGTTTTAGAGTACATAAATAAGCTCTAAAGCGAGATAAGTTTCCAATAATAAATTACGTCTAACCAGGTAAAGTCAGGTCGCAATCCCCGAAGGTGTTCAATTTCCGTACAGGAAACACACCGCCGCGGATTCAAATAAGAAAAGAAGAGGATTTCATATTTTACGACGGACGGCTTGATGCACCGGCCCGGAAACTTTCGCATTAGGTCAATAATTTAATGAAAGTTTCTGTTTAATGGCGTCCTCCGGGGAAAAACCGAGTCGCCGCCGGTCGCGCGCCGCGCCGTTCCACAACCGATATCCAAACTGCTGCGTGAACTTTACGAAAGGTTAGGCATTTACTGCTGGACATCGAATAACAGCTCCCCGGACAATTATTCCAATATTCCGTCTCCTCCTTTTGATTGTTTATTCTATGCGCATGCATTTGAATACCAGTTAGAATTCATTCTCGCAAAGGTTGCCCGCCTCTCGACCCTTCCAATGAAATTGAAGAAAACTTTTTCTTCCTTTCAGTGGAACTGCTCTGCTGGAAACAATTTGCACGAAACAATTCGCCCAACAAATATTTTAAAGCGAAATTCGTTATATGCAAATAAACCAACATCATTAATTCATATACCACCCCAACTTTCCATTCTAAAATGATTCCATTCACGAAAGAAACTTAAAGCTGAAAGAACAGAAGAAAAAACTGAAAATGTTGTGTAAATGTTCCAGAAATGTCTAAAAACTACTATAAATTATTCAGTCTGGCAACTTTGCATATCATCTATCTGGCTTTGTGTCGCGTAAGTCACATCAAGTTGCGATAAATCGCTAAATCTTTCCACAGAATCATTTTAAATGAATTATTTAAAAAAATATATCTAATTCAGCAACTTTGCGCATGCCTACCTGAACTAGCATTGCGTTTTTAAACAGCGATACTTTCCGATTCCCAAATGCCAGTATCCAAACGAAGGTTCTGATGCCATTCGATACCCAAAAAGAAAATCGCATGCACCCCTAAACGTAACGGCAGAAGATAGAGTGTATACATACGATGCGACGTACGTTAAAAGAATCCCAAAAATTTGCGATAAATCGTCAAAGCCGGCAACCTTGCCAGAATTGTCATGTCATGTCAATATTTTGGTGCATTCGTTTTAAAATACTCCGGCCGTGAAATAGTGTCAAAATTCTCGACGCATCGGCACTTCTATTTTGTAGTTTTAATTAAATACTCTCGTTCGAAGTTTCTATTGCTAGATGGAATTGCCTCATCTTTTGTTTGCAACGTTCGCAAGCGCTGTTCCGTGAGAACCGTTTGAAATTATTATTCCACGCGATTAGGTCCAAGGAGATTAAAATCGCGTACCCTGTTGACATTTAACGCGATTGGGTTTTCTTGGCGTTGCGTCATCTGAAATGCGGTTACCGCGTCTTTTTAACTGATTGCACTGTTGGTTGCCTACTAAACATCAGTACGGAAATGATCACGTGGATTCGATCGTAAAATAAGTTTCCTTTGTGCATAGAACCATTTACGTATCGAGTTATATTGTTTACGATTTAATTTAATTACTTTGAAAAGAATTCTCCATCGCCCAAAACAAAACTAAAAAAAAAAAAGCAACCAACCCCGAGCATAATCGTGATTGCACTGTTGGTTGCCTAAACATCAGTACGGAAATGATCATGTGGATTCGATCGTAAAATAAGTTTTCTTTGTGCATAGAACCATTTACGTATCGAGTTATATTGTTTACGATTTAATTTAATTACTTTGAAAAGAATTCTCTATCGCCCAAAACGAAACTAATAAAAAAAAACACAGCCAACCCCGAGCATAATCGTGATTGCATTGTTGGCTGCCTAAACATCAGTACGGAAATGATCACGTGGATTCGATCGTAAAATAAGTTTCCTTTGTGCATAGAACCATTTACGTATCGAGTTATATTGTTTACGATTTAATTTAATTACTTTGAATAGAATTCTCCATAGCCCAAAACAAAACTAAAAAAAAAAAAAAACAACCAACCCCGAGCATAATCGTTTTAACGTGTACGTAATTAGTAACTGTGAAACTGCATTTTCTAATTAATGTTTCAATTACGTGGAATTTGAAACGCTTCCGCTGCACCGGCATCAAATTAATTTAAAATTTCCGGAGGGGAGAGAATTAGAGTTTCAATTTATTATAAACACGATTGCATTGTTTTTAATTGGATTTTTTCCTTCGGCCGGTTGCGAAAAATCGAACTTACAGAGCGGCTCGTAAATAAAACATGGGAGGGCCGTGATTGGCTGGCCCTTCCGTCTTTTCATTTGCGATCGCATTCCGTGATCAAAACGTCGGGCGTCGCTGATGCAGTTTTGAATGCAGTATTGCATTGCGACATGTTTGCCGCACTGATTAATGGGTATTTTATTAAACAGGAGGGGGGGGGGGGGCAAATTGTACTCGTTTTCTGCGTTGCTGCACAGTTCGATAGGTACGTGTGTTATTTTTAACAAGGGAAGGAGAGAGAGAGGAAAAAAAATGGGCAGCAGTAAAGGTAAAATTCTTTTGCATTTCAAATTCATGCAAATGCAACGTGTGATAAAAACTGCCATGCATTCGAACTACCTATATTTAGCCGGCTTCGAGTAATGACGAAATCACCTGCATATTCATGCGTTTATTTTTAAACTATACCTACCAACGAATTCATTTTTAAATATAAGAAAGAAATATTTCTTGTTGGATAGGTATAATGGTGTATATGATGTGCAAGAAAGTGTTTCTTTTAACGCCTACATACATTTTATTTATCATGATTATTCGCTTCGCATGCAGTATTGCCATTCCCAAGTTTTATTTCTCATGGATATTCCAAATAAACATGAGCTAGTGCTCCGGAACCCGATAAGGATATAGCAGGGTGATGGAACTGCCCCGTAGGAATCTTTGAATAATGTATGCCATAGTAGATGTCCGTCTATCGATCACCACCGAACGAATTCCTCACAAAGCAACATAGTTTACATATCATAAATATTACATAATCTTCGTTCGCTCTTGATATAACTGCGACTAAACACTCGCTTCGTACAATGTTATACAAAAAATGATTACAATTTCTTTTTCCTTTCTATTTTCATGAAACGCCTGAAATTACTCTTTGTCCGCATGTAGATTGAGTACAGTAATAATTTGGGGGGGTATGAATATGTATGATGGCAAGCAGTATATTATCCCAAGCCCTCTCACGCAAAATGTTTTCTCTTAAAAATTTTCCCTAATCGAATAATGTACATCCTATCCAAACAGACCGTTCTACACGAAGCCAGCCAGCACGTTTCGTTGAAAACTTTTGGTTCTGCCTGATTGGCAATCGCCATCCTGCATGTCAATTATATGTACTCGAGCCCCAGCGCAGGCAGAAGAAGTAGAAGAAGAAGAAGAAAAGCAGAAGAAGAAGAAGGAAAAAAAAAGGTAGCGAGCAATACAGTCGCTTTGTAACGATACAACAAAGTTATTAAAAATTCTTGACTGCAAACTCCGTTCGCTCGAAAGACCTTAAAATGAGAAAAATAACTTTGACGATGATGATATATACCGAGTTCTAACGGAGTGAATTTATATTTTATTGCTTATTCTTCTTCGAGTTTACGGCCTTCCTCTACGGCCGAACGCACAGAACTAATGAACAACGAAAAAAAAAAGAAAAAAAAATCGACAAGTACTTTCGCTGCTCTCTTTTTCTTATCATCATCATTATTATTATTATTATCATTATTGAATGCGAACGTAACAATGCGTTCGGGAATCGGGTTATAAATCGAGAGGCTGCATTAACTTCGGCGGCGATGAGATAAAAATTCCTGCAATAATTGCTTTTATATCCTGTTGAAAGGACTCTCGTCTCCTTGTTCGTTCGTTCATTCCGCAACGACGTCGTGAATGAATACAGTCATTAACTCCGCATAACAGAAATTTGTCCGCAAAATTACTGCTTCTTCTTCTTTTTCTTCCCGACGTAATATAATTTGAATAATTTATGTACTTGGATGTAAGGATCTCTTCGGCGATGCAGAAAGAAAATTACCGCCGCATCATTCCCCACTTTACAAGTATATAGTCATTCTTCCAGATTGAGTTTTCAAGACGTCATTTAAATTTGTCTTTTGGTTTCGATTATGTTTTTGTTTTGTCAAATCAAGCAATCAATATTAGTCGTATTAGATACTAAAAAAAAAAATAAAATGTATAAGCGATTCAATCTTGATGTACATACAACGACGCTCATTTTAAATGACTTGACCACTTGACAGTTTCGTAGTCCTTAAGCTGAATGTTCTTAAGGGTGTGGTTCGCATGCAGGAATATCATTTAAGTCGAGCGTCGTAGTACACTACCCTGTTAAGCGTAGAAGTCGCAGATCTGCGCACATTTCAAAGTCAACTGCGACTTGTATGCTTAACAGGGTAGTATAGGCCACCAACATAACACAATCGTATACCCGTTTGCCTAGCTCTTGAATAGTCTTGCCACATCCAGTGAATTTTCCTCACTGATTGTCAAAAACGAGATTTCCTATTTTCGTGGATGCGATGAGTGCCCCAATAATGTAATCAAACGTTCGGGTCACATCGAGTAAGTTTCTCCCGCAAGGTTCAATTCAATTCATTCCTCCGAGGTAAATATAACTTGTGAATTGACTTTCATTGTACGTACACGTACAGCCCGAGCAACTAAGACTTAACGTCTCATGCACGAGCTTAAATACGAGTTCGCGTTCCGCTTGCGGACTTCGATGTTATTTCAGAAAGCAAGATAGTATGTAGTAAAGCCGGGGGAAAATAGTTCCGTTCCTAGTCACAGTGGCGCCGTTCCGAGACTTCTTTATTATTATATCTTTTTCTTTTATTATCCTGCCTTTACCTGAAGTTTTCCCCCCATCATCTTCTACCTCGGGTCGTACTCTTAGTTTGTACGTATGCGAACTGAAACTGCCATAGTTAAAAAAAAAGAGTCACCTACGTGTATGTGAGTGAGTACTTAGATTATGTTGAGTTATACGAGTACTTGAATGTGGTGTGTATATTATTTATGTGCAAAGTATCATTACCGCTTTGAACACGGTCGTTATATTACATTCTGGAGGAATAAACAAGACTTAAAGACATCACTTCTTTTAATACGTTCACGGAACGCAAAACCCATCAGTGAATAAATTTATTTGAAGTATCATTGTCATAATCGATTCGTTGTTACAGTTAATAAATTTGTGTTACACTATATACAAGGGGGTGTGCGAACCTACACAATTCATGTTAAGTTAGTTACTGGAGATGCTGGGTGGTAGCATTTGAAACAGTGCGCGTAACTTTTCAAATCAAAACGAAACATACGATATATTATGAGTGTTCGTACATACAATTCATATTAAGCTTGTTTCTGGAGATGCTGAGTGGTAGCATTTGAAACAGTGCGCGTAACTTTTCAAATCAAAACGAAACATACGATATATTATGAGTGTTCGTTGATACAATTCATATTAAGCTTGTTTCTGGAGATGCTGAGTGGTAGCATTTGAAACAGTGCGCGTAACTTTTCAAATCAAAACGAAACATACGATATATTATGAGTGTTCGTTCATACAATTCATATTAAGCTTGTTTCTGGAGATGCTGAGTGGTAGCATTTGAAACAGTGCGCGTAACTTTTCAAATCAAAACGAAACATACGATATATTATGAGTGTTCGTTGATACAATTCATATTAAGCTTGTTTCTGGAGATGCTGAGTGGTAGCATTTGAAACAGTGCGCGTAACTTTTCAAATCAAAACGAAACATACGATATATTATGAGTGTTCGTTGATACAATTCATATTAAGCTTGTTTCTGGAGATGCTGAGTGGTAGCATTTGAAACAGTGCGCGTAACTTTTCAAATCAAAACGAAACATACGATATATTATGAGTGTTCGTTCATACAATTCATATTAAGCTTGTTTCTGGAGATGCTGAGTGGTAGCATTTGAAACAGTGCGCGTAACTTTTCAAATCAAAACGAAACATACGATATATTATGCATGTTCATTGATACAATTCATATTAAGCTAATTTCTGGAGATGCTGAGTGGTAGCATTTGCAACAGTGCGCGTAACTTTTCAAATCAAAACGAAACATACGATATATTATGAGTGTTCGTTCATACAATTCATATTAAGCTTGTTTCTGGAGATGCTGAGTGGTAGCATTTGAAACAGTGCGCGTAACTTTTCAAATCAAAACGAAACATACGATATATTATGAGTGTTCGTTGATACAATTCATATGAAGCTTGTTTCTGGAGATGCTGAGTGGTAGCATTTGAAACAGTGCGAGTAACTTTTCAAATCAGAACGAAACGTACGATATATTATTAGCTGATACTCATATAAGTTATTGGCTATCCTGTTTCATCATAATAAATTGGAGAAGGCGATGTTGTCGGCAGCCGAGTACCAAGAAAAAAAAAGGAGAAAAATTAATACCGGAACTATAAAGTAACAGTAAGACAGTTAATACGAGCCTGCACTTGAAATCTGGGAAACGATTAATTTTAGTTATTCTGGTGACCGCACACTGGCGGGTATAACGAGCGGAGGCGGATCGATTTCGAATACAATAAAATGCCGATAACTGAAATATATTGAGCAATAATTGTCGAAGATATTTCATGCGTTCCGCTACATAACTGCTTCAGAAACAAATTTGTAGCTAAATTGGACTAAACTCCGTATATCTGGTTATTATCTGCGCTGCCCGAGTACGTTTTTATTGCTCGGTTTATTGTCCCCCCTCGGCCGCCGCCTCCACCGCCGTCTATGCGCCGCTTTAACCCCGGCCGTCGTGTCTTTGGCGCAATCCTGCGCGAGCTTTATCCATAGCTCTAATTTATCGTCTGTTTAAAAATGTTGCCTGGATTAATTCTTGTTATTATTTTACGAGCAGCCACTTCTTCGCAAGTTTAAATTAACTGTAATGAAATTCTTGTTTATTTTTCATTTTTAATTTTGCTAGCGTTAGTGTCTGCTTTGATTTAATTACTCTTTCAGAAAATGTAACTTCTTTATTTACTTTTTTGTTTCCGTTAGTACACACTTCTTTCGAGAGGAAATTCCAATGGAATTAGCTTAGATGATCGAGGTTCCCCTGTAGTTGAATTGTAACCAATTTTATGTTTTAACGATGAGGTTGACTAGTTTCGGAAATTAAATAAATAAAGCGAGATGATCCTGAACGGAGTTCCGTGCCGTGTGCAAAGATTAGATGGGGAAAAAGCCTTGATCCGAACGAGTCAGATTAGGATAAGATGTTCCTCCCTCTCAAAAGTTCCCACGTCGTAAAACATACAAATACTTATCCATAGCTTTAATTTATCGTCTGTTTAAAAATGTTGCCTGGATTAATTCTTGTTATTATTTTACGAGCAGCCACTTCTCCGCAAGTTTAAATTAACTGTAATGAAATTCTTGTTTATTTTTCATTTTTAATTTTGCCAGCGTTAGTGTCTGTTTTGATTTAATTACTCTTTCAGAAAATGTAACTTCTTTATTTACTTTTTTGTTTGCGTTAGTACACACTTCTTTCGAGAGGAAATTCCAATGGAATCAGCTTAGATGATCGAGGTTCCTCTGCAGTTGAATTGTAACCAGTTTTATGTTTTAACGATGAGGTTGACTAGTTTCGGAAATTAAATAAATAAAGCGAGATGATCCTGGACGGAGTTCCGTGCCGTGTGCAAAGATTAGATGAGGAAAAAGCCTTGATCCGAACGAGTCAGATTAGGATAAGATGTTCCTCCCTCTCAAAAGTTTCAACGTCGTAAATCATACAAATACTTAAACACACATTGTAGGAGCACTGTTGTTAGTGACAAAACCCCCCAAATAAAAACTTCCCCTGGTGCATAATAAATGAATTTTTGTAATTAACACCGATTATGCCCCCAAAACCAAAATTACCGCCGTACAGTATTTTCTTGAAGGTATTCTGCGAAGCTTTGGTTGAGCCTCAATTATGATTTGGGTTTTCTTATTGTCCAGCTTACATAAGTGGGCAAAGAAAAATGAAAAGAAAATCCCTTAAGTTTCTTTGAACTCCGCATTAATTGTGAATTGGAAAAGTTTTTTTCTTTCTTCTTTTCTACTTAAAGGAAAACAATCTAGTACACCGTCCGGCGTTTAATTAAGTCGGCCTCCACGTAAAATCTAAATGAAGCGATGGAGTAATAGAATTTCTTTAATAATGGATTCGTCCGAAATGAAATCGACGCTGACGAAGGGAGAAATTCTCTTTCTCCTCCTGTTTGATAAGTGTGTTCCCCATACCCAAGACTATTATCGCACACGTCCCTTCGCCCGGGATTTATACTTGTATTCGAATTTTCTCACCTTTCCACCCCGGAATTTCGTCCGTAAGTAACGCGGCGGCAATTGACAAAGCCGCCCCTATTTATCGAAAGTCTGAACTTTTAATGAACGTGAATGCTTTCCGCCACCGGAACTTTCCGTGAAGTTCAATTACACTATGAGGTTGGGTGGTATTAAATTGAAACAATGGGCCCACCTAACTTTTAAACCTGATTATACATAGTTTGAAGTTTTAATCGGAAACTACCGCCAAGCCACCTATTTACAATACGCTTTTTGGCGGTGGGGGGAGGGGGGAAGCATCGCGTGTACGAAGTGAATTCAGCAAAATATTTTCGTAAACTAAAGTAGAGGCATCCCAAATACGCATATGTGGTTGCCTATCGTTTCAAGTGCCTGGCGCTAAGCGGTGGCGTATCAATGGGGGGGAGGCAAGGTTGAATGAAAGTAGAAGGCCAAGCATTTTCAATATACATATATGATACTTGAGTTGAGTGTCATTATCGAGTACAAAAATAAACTCCATTTTAACAGCAAGTACATTTTTGCGAGCTGAATTAAATTTAAGGTGCAATTAGAGCGAGTCAAGATATTGTTATTATGATTTGTAGGACGTCGCGTAGCTTATTCTCTTCGTTTGTAAAAGTTACACGGGCAGAACGCTTGATAAATAAGGCACGAGTTGAACAAACGTCTTAAATTATTATACCCTGTCAGCATCCGCTTACGCCGTCAACTCTGTCCATTAGTATAAGTCAAGAAAACCTATGTATGTATACTATGCGATAAATAGGATTCCGTAATTAAACAATTAAACACGCATGGAATTAATTAGTCAAGTGCAATAAGGAAAGTAATCTGTTTTTTTCTTTTTAAATTATTCGACATTCTTTACACAACGCCGCGCGATGTCGCGATCTGACCTGCTGAATTTGATCCTGTTTGTAATAATAATTTAATTTATTTCCGAATTATTTAAAGATTTTTCATTTACAATCTTTTTGTGGGGCACTATTTCGACGACGGTTAAAAAATTCCCCTCCAGATTGGAAGAATAAACTTGATTGTTCCTTTCCATTTTCCGCGACAGACATATTTAAATTTAATGTAAGCAAAAGAAAAAAAAAAATTCGGCCTCGCAAACCCCGAAATAATCAAGAAAGGCAAAAAAAAGATCCTTTACCAGACTGAACCACCGCACCATTTCAATGAATGCAAAGGGCCGAGGATAGATGAGAATTGGTTTCCCCCGGTCTTTATCGATTTTGTACGTTGTTACTTCTTCTTCTTCTTCCTCCTCCAGTGCGCTGTACCTAATACGAACCGGACTATTAAACGCGGATTATTTGTAATTAGCGTACAAATTAATTGGGGGGCGGGGGGGGGGGGGTACATTTGCATTAGAAAAAGCTTGTTAATAATGTATAACTTCCACTAACGGCGGCGTTTGCTTTTAAATTGGCTTCTCTTCATTTTTACCGACCGCATTAAAATATTAGCATGCGGGTGTTTTTGGTTCACATGAAAATCTGGGGATTCCCCTCCCCCAATTACATAAGAATTTCCACCAAATGAAAAACGATTTTTCTCGGAGAGCGCGTCACGCAAACTTAACAATAAGTGATTTCCTCTCGTCCGTTCTATATTTCTCGGTAATGGATTATGTTTCAGTAAAATTTCAAAAGATTTTCCAATTGCAGTAAATCTTCGCAACTTCGAACACCCTAAAAACCGGCGCTGGAAAACTTTTCCATTTTATGATTCTGTATGTTATAGTATCTCACTCCGTTCATCAAGTTTAGGAGGAGGAGGAGGAGGAGGCCCACCGATAATGCATACATTTGCATGAAAGAAAGCGCTCTTTTAATTCTAATTTAATTCTTTTAATTTAATTCCGTACGCAGAGATAAATGACGTACATAGTTCAGCTGCAGTTATTTGGCAGTAAAGTATATAATTTTTTATTTACTTTACATACAAGGCCCATGTAGAAGATTGTCGAGCCAGTGCCAGTATGAATCTCAACGCAGTCTTTCCAAGTTTTCTTTATCAACAATACATGGAATACGTTTACGCTTTATTTACAAATTTAAGTTACACACTTAAGGACAATATACTCTTAACTATGTATGTGTTAAACGATTTTCTGCAAATATTGCTCTACATTTGCTTGTAAACGTTTCCCATTTATTATTCCTGCCTTCATTTCAGGCACAATTTGTAGACATAAAGTCGTTAACAAACACCATTATTTTTTTGTCTGTGTGTGATGTGATTGCGGAGTTTGAATTATAATATGATAGAAGTCGAGCTGAGCTGACTGTGAGATTGCATTGCCGCCGCCGGCTTTAGAAGTTTTAATAACATCAAATCAATTTTGAAGCGATGAGTTAGTAGAACAATACGAAAATTCATTAAAATATGCGGTTCCGATAAAGTTTATCGGTTTTCTTCCCCCCTTCTCCCCCAAATCCCTCATTCTAACGAAGATAGAATTTCATTTTAAAAAACAGAGGGCAAAAAGTAATTGGAATTCTTATTAATTTATTACGATAGAAGTAGAGATCCGTATTTTATTGGAGAGCACGACGAGTAAAGATTTGCTTGCTTAAGACAAACTTTCGAAAAACCTTGTTATTTTTTTTTTTTGGTCGTCTCAAAAGGCGGATATGAAGTTTGAGGGAGGGCAATTACTCATCTCACGTAATATCATCGAACAAAGATGAAGCAAACCGTATTATTCGGTTTTTCTATAAACGTTAAACCTTATAAGCCGAGATTGATATTCATGAATCTCAATGTGCCCGAGTTTGCTTTGATCTGACCGCCGCCGCCGCGTTGTTTGTTTATCTATTTTATCAAAAAATTTCCAATATGCCTCTCTTTTGTGGTGATCTCAGGGCGGACATAAAATTCCTTTACTCTCCGGAGATTGAGATTTAATCAGAACATACTTTTCTTCTTCTTTTTTTTCTACGCTGTTATCATCATCATCATCATCATCTAATACATATTTCCCTTTTCATTCCTTCCTTCCTTCTAGGAAATGACACGTACGACAAGACAAGTACGATGGATGATAAACTTCGTTATTAAATAATAAATAATTTCAGCGCCATCGTCCCATCCCATCCCAAAAAAAAAAAAAAAAAGGAAAAGTGAAACATTTTATTAAGGCTTGCGGAAAGTACATAAGTGTACACGTTCATCCTAATTTCCTTTTAATTAAGGTATAATTAAATTAGGCAGAGTGTTTCTGTTTCCATATAATGTCCCTAAAATCTCGGGTCGCCTGACATTTCGGAACGGGCGACGACGTCATTTTAAAAACAGGCAGGCAGGCAGGCACAGGCAGGCACAGGCAGTCACACACCTTAACAATATTAATGAGCGAAGAGGACTAAAAACAACAACGTCCGTTACGCTAACGCGAAATCAAATTAATGTGTAGAAAGCATCCACGCGCGCGCTCGTATCTCCGAGTGTACGGAAAGTATATTAAGAGGCAAAGCATTTCAGCGCTCCTTTTGCCTACGCATTTTAATTACACGTTATGTATTTTTTTTTATGCTCATGTATCTTTCATAGAATCCCTTGAAGCGTTCCACTTAATTATAAAACGTTATGCAGGCCAATGAAATTTAACCATTTAAAAATATTATTTTAAATTCTGAATTAGAAGCGCACAGTTTATTTAGGGCATTTCAAAAGCGAACTCAGCATCTAGAGAACCAGACACAAAAAACGAACGTATAAATTCTAGTGCACGTGTATTTATGTACGGCCAATTTAATTTGTTTAATGTTTAGTTACCTATGTTTGCATTTGAGTCCCTAACACCCTGTATAAGTATCATCACGTATTATATACATATTCGATACAGCAGTTTATGACAAGAATACTTATGTATATCGTATTCGCAGTATTTAAAGTTACTTTAACGTCGTCTTTCATTTGCAGAGGACGTTTTCGTGACCGTCTGTAAACATCGTCAAGTGATTTAGTACTCCAGGTATACTATGTATTTTATATGTATACGTTTAGGTGTGTCATCATCATCAATTTAGTTAGGTCCTCGGTAAATACTCGCCGCCCGATGTGTGTCGTCCAGACGGTTCCAATATTCGGAACAGCGAATAATGAAGTAAGTGAATCGTCTCGGAACTAATGCCTATATTCGGAATGTTCGTGACCCGTGTAGGTAATCACTAAGTCTGAGGACAATGGCGCTAAACTGCTTGGCATGACGTAAAATACGAGAAGCGTTGCCACCCCACCCCTGGGGATCATATAATATATAAAAGCGTAACGGATTTGGAGCCTTGAGATTTATGATCGTTTGTGGTAATGAAAGTACGAGATCCGGACGGAGCATTCTGCAACTGAAACTTGCAAAAATCTATAGCTAGCTGTATATACTGATTGTACAGATGGATATATATACCGGGTGGAAAGTTTCAAACCCGAACATAGCAAACTTGCATTGAGAACTAAGTTTCTGTAAATTACCGCTCGCCATTTAAAGGTACAGAAATGGTAATGGTACGAAAGGAAAGAGAAAATTAAGGCCAATATTATCGTGTTAAAATTATTTATATTGCAGTAAAACTTTTGGAATGTAAATTAAATTTTCAAATTTCAAATGAAAAATGTAGTCGCCTTAGGCCCAGTTTTACAATGACGGTTTAACTTTGAGCCGAAGCTTAAACCCTTCACAACAATTGTTGAAATAATTGTTGCTAAGGGTTTAAACCTCAGCTCAAAGTTGAGCCCCATTTGTAAAACTGGACCTTAGTATGTCAGACTTGAAGTTTGCAACTCAATAACCACAATTTTCTACAATAGTCTTCCGATACAAAACAATTCAAAATAAAAGTTCATTCATCCGTAAAACATACTGACGATGAAAAGCGTATGATTTATTTATTTGCTCTCATTGAAAAAAAAAAAAAAAAAAATGGATGGCAACTGAATTTGTGGAATTCACGTGGAATTTGTGCAAATATTCTTTACGGTTTTATGTTATATTGTATTCTTGAACGGTGTATAGTCGTGTGAAACTTATTTAATTCTTGTACAATTGAAATTTAAAACTGATTTAGTATCAAGTTTAAATTGAATGATTGATAGAATCGGAAACAACAATATTTTTGTGTGCTAAGACCCAGAATGAAGTTATTCTAATAAAGAAACAATCGTTGTAACTTAAACGATAAGAGTACCTGTTATTTAGCCCGTACAATTATTCATAATTATAATACTTTTTGACTGACGCATAAATTATTTTCCGTTAACTAAAAAGAACTGACAGTTTCAAATCTGACATAAGCGACTAAATTTTTCATTTAAAATTTGAAAATTAATTTTTTATTCTGAATGTATTAAAATTTAGAAATAAATTTAACACGATACTATTGGCCTTAATTTTCTCTTTTCTTTAATACCATTGCCATTTTTGTATCTTCAAATGGCGAGTAGCAATTCACAGAAACATAGTTTTGCTATGTTCGGGTTTGAAACTTTCCACCCGGTATATATATATATAATGAAAGTGCTCAAAGTGCTCATAAAACTAATTTGTTTAAAACTGCGTTAAATTTCCATCCATTGAGCTTTCCTTATTGTCATTATTGTTATTCTTGCCAAGTGATTTTTCTATTAGTAAAAATCTAGAAGTCTGTAGATCGTTCTAGATCTTTGTTGCGTGTGTGGCCTATACATCAGGATCTAGCCGGTACTCAGAGCTTTTCTTGAGTTTTCAAATTCAATTTCGCGTGCTTTCTGTTCCATGCATCTTCCATAGGTATTTTTCTATGATTGATTTACTTTGAAATCTTGTAATTTATTATAGTAAATGGTCTAACGATAATCGACGTTATGGTTATGGGTTTTCATGCTCAATTTATGTACGATAAGAATCGCATCAAGTTTTGGAGTGATGTGAGGAGCAGTTAAAGGCTTTAATATAAGTAATGGAAACATATTTCACCCATCGAACTGTCAAAACTTTTTATACGCGATTTCTGAGTTCACGATTTATTGCACAACGTAATCGTGTTTTTATCGAGACATTTCACGCGGCCCATCTTCTTCCCTCCAGGTTCTTCGCGAAAGCCCCCCCCCCCCCCGCGCGCGAATAATTGTTAGTTTTCCATTTTCAATTTTCAGCGGAAAACTTCTGCAACAACTCGCGGCGGCGTACCTACCTAATTTAATTGAAAAAGGATCGCAGTCGAAACTTTGAAGCGTTCGTAAATGGGTACACGCAGCAGATTTCGGTGGAGGCGGTGTGCGTTTTTAATTGCCAGTTATGCAAAAACCGGCGGCGGCGGCGGCGGCGGTGTGCGAACTCGGAGCTCTGCGATGAAGGCATAAAATATGAAATGCAAATATATTTCTTTTTGTTGTTGATTCAACTTGAATAATTTCCCCCTTTAATTTCGCTTCTGCCTCGGTTCGCCTCTCGCGGTTTTGTTTTATATTCAGAATGTTTTTTCGATATATCATCATCACGCGTTTCGAAATAGAAATTTGGAGAAATCAATTTCAATTTTCTACTCTGGATACTGAATTATTTTCCAATCGGGCGAACGATTGTTGGTGTGGACTGTTTCACATCCATCGAGAGCATAGATTAAATTTTAATTTCGACAGCTAAAAAAATTGTTATCCTAAACAATAACGAAATCCGGGGGCCCCCTCATTAATCGAATCGAATCAAATCAAATGCGTTGGGCAGAAAGAAATTAAATCCATCGTATCGTCGCGGTGCGCCGCTTGCATTAAGTTAGTCGCTCACTTGGCCGGCACGTCACGCCCCCTTCCTTCCGTCCCATTAAAATACGGACTGAATTCAACATATATAAAGAAAGGACGGCCGCTCACTTGACCAGCACGGGACGGACCAGCGCGAACTGCTTGCGCCGGATGGGATTGCAGGTCTTCGCTTCTGCCCTGCAAACAACGGAAGGTGATGTGTCGGGCTGGGGCAAAGTGGGTGGCATATAACATGTCCATTCATGATGAAGATGCTTTGCCTTGCTTTGCTTTTTTCGTCTTCTCTTAAGTCTTTAAATAGACGGTGCAACTCTCTTTCTATTAATAGGGTGGACCCATATTTCTCTTTTCCTCCTCGTATGTTCTTCTTCATCTAATAAAGCGGCCATTACAATAATGTCTTCATCATCAGAGCTACTGTGCACGTACAGTTCAATTCAGGAAAGAATACCTGCACGTCATATACGGACCTCGCCTGTTTCGGACGGTTTCACTGCGTTAATCAACACTATTATTAATTTCATATTTGAACTTTATTTAATAGTGATGCATTTCCGATACATAAAAATTCGCATAGTCTTGATTAACGCAGTGCAGTACGTGCACAGTAGCTCTAATGATGAAGACATTATTGTAATGGCCACTTTATTAGATGAAGAAGAACGTACGAGGACGAAAAGAGAAATATGCATTTCCGAAACATAAAAATTCGCATAGTGTTGATTAACGCAGTGCAACTTCCTGAAATAGACGAGGTCCGTGTGTGACGTGCATGTATTCTTTCCTGAATTGAACAGTACATGTCGCTACTTGATGTAAACTGAATTTTATATTCGTACACACCAATTTCTAAAACGCAATCTAGCGGTCACAGTCGGAACAGTGGGACGGACGTCATCGCGCCGCGCCGTGCCCTGCCCTGCCGGTCAAGTGGGCGACGACCTTTAGACGAATTTAAATACTGGCGAGGATGGAACCTGAAATGGGTAGGTAGGTGAAATAAATTTGCATTTCCGCTTCAGTATTCAGGAATATTGGATTCACTCTCTCGCAAATACAAGTCGAGTTAATATCGTTATGTGCGAAACAAGAAGAGGATTTAATAATTGAAAACAGCGCAGGTTCTTTTTTCCTCTCTTTCGTTTTGCACCGCCCCTAAATTGATTTGAATTAATGAAGACTAACTGAAATTTTCAGCGATGCACGACGCGTCCTGAATGAAATATGAAGGAAGGTGAATCATAAAATTATTAAATAATTTCTAGGTTTGTTGTTTTGAGTCTGCGTTCTTTAAAGATTTCAAAAATAAACAAAAAAAAACTGCTGCGTAATACATGCATAATTATTTTCGGTTAAGCTAATGTGAAACATGGCCGGCTTTAAAGTGCGCGCTTGGAGCTTTAGCGCTAAAGCGAAGAACAGCTGCGACAGGGGGTAAATTAATAAATTTAAAAAAAAAACTCCGCCAGCGATTTGTATGGGCGAGTACAATCCACACGTATTCAAATTTCAAATGTTCTCTCTTTTTTGGTTTGCAACAAAATGATTCCCGTCGAATATATTTCTTTACTGCGCTTTCAATCCTGGGGAAAAACGATATTCCCCGCTCTTGTTCCTAATGCAGTCCCATCGACCAAAACAGTCAGTCCATTCGAGCTCTCTCTCTTTCTCTTATCAGATTAAATTTTCTCTCGCCACCGAACTAGAGTACTGCATTTTATTCGCTACCACATAGAAGTTCCAAACTTTTATACAACCGGAAAGAATGAAAGAAAGGAAAGAATGAACCACCCTCCTTCGGAAAGTCCGGGCGTACACCGGAGCAGCGGCGAGCCCTATTGAATGAATATGCTTTTCGTGTAATATCAGCGAATAAAAAAAAGAAGGGAATAAAGCGATCATGTGAACGTTTAGCAATAGTGTTCAAAAAAAGCTCGGTGAAAGCCCATAGCATTTTCATTAAAAAAAAATTGATTACATGATTATTAGAGCGCGGCGATTCTTAGAATATCAAATTAAATAGCGGTTCTTGCTTGGTCCGCGCTTTTTAGATCAGGTATATTTTGTGGTGTACAATTACAATTAAAAGTAATGTCTGCCTCTCTCTCTATCCTAATTGAATAGGTAGTTTAAAGTCAACGTATTTGTTTCTGTGAACTTAACCAGAAATATATATAATATCAGAGCGAAGCTCATTATTAAATCGCCGGAAGCACGACAAGTACCTACGTGAAACCTGAAAAGGTGCTCTCCTCTCAAACGGCAACCGCGAGACGGCGCTGTGCGGCGGCGGCTTCCGGTGTTGTATTTATTTTCGTAAGGCGGAGGCATTTTCCGTTTTCCGCAAGTAATAACACAAGTGTTACCACCTCAACGTTACCGTGGCGTCGCATCGATTAATACAAAGTAGTCCGTCCGTCCAATTTATAATTTCGCTTTACACGGTGTTTGCATTGTTCCCAGCCCAAGTTAAATACGCGCTACTATAAATCTCGGAATAAAACCTGAACTCAAATAGATCTCTCGTAACTTTAAGTTTGCCTGCCGACGTACTTAGGTATTATAAGCGGGTACAGGTGCGGCGAATTAACAAGTTCCAAGGCACGTACATAGGTAGGTAGGTATATTGCATATACTCCGCGTATACAGCTTTACAAGAGCTTACCAAATACAGGGTGATATCAAATACAAAATTCCAGTTAAAATCGGTTTCATACGTTCGTTATTTTATGTCAGGCCTGGGCATAAAATACGAGAAGAGCGAGGACATAGTATCCCCCACTATTCGATAGATCAATGGAAACGTCGACATCAATGAACCAGCCTGCCAGCCGAACGTGTACCAATAGAAGTTATAAAACGTGTGGCTCTCGTGAAATACAAACATGAACCTAAATTATGAACTTAAGTATCTGTAACAGATAAAATAGCGACATCTTACTATCGCTTTTTGACCTGACATTGCAGTAGGATAGACAAATTGAAACAGCTGTCCAGAGGCTGCTCGAGGTTTTTACTGCAATCAAGAACGATTTGCACAAAATTTTTTTAAGTATCTGTGTTTTATAAACAGTACAGGTAATGCAGAATGTATTATTTGCGGAAAACTGTTGAACGTAAAACGTTATAATATTGCTCGTCACTACAACATTTTCCATAAAGAATATTATCTACATAAGTTTTGTATATCGTTGGTTGTTGAAATTGAAGCGACTGAGTGTCAAGCGGGAACCGGCACTGCCTGTGCGATGGTAGAAGGAGAATATACCCCGACATATTCCCCTCGCATGATTAGGCCTGTTTTATGTATAGTAACGTGCATTTTATCAAGTCATGTAAATTGCGTCTTGATAAAATGCGTGCTACTATACAGGCAGGCAGAAAAATTATTAACCGTTAGAGCTCGCGCTGTTTGAGAAGGACCTGTCACGTGACGTATTCTACGCCAGCGATGCAAGATGCAGATAAGCTCCGCCCATAGGTCCTTCTCGTATTGCGGCGGCTCTACCCGGAGATCCCAGGTTTTGTTCAGATTCTGCTCAAATTCATCGAATTTCAGGCGAAAGGAAGAAAAACAAAGAGGTCCTTATTTATTTCCGACAATATGGGACGGTCGTTTCCTTCTTCTCTTCTTTGCTTATTTGTCGAGCGATCCTAAGAGTCCTTCTGTGTAATATACGACGGCCATTAAAGGGATGGGGTTAGGAAGGTATCAAAAAAAAAAAAAAGACGCCCAGGCATGTTATGCAACAACGCAAAAGCAAAGCAAAGCAAGAGACTCTCTTGGTTTCTTCGTGAAACGGGCAAATATTCAAAAACCAGAATGGAATTTAATAACAACGGAAGGAAAAATGTTACCTCAGTTCAATAACAAGTCGTATCAAGTGCACATAGAAAGAAGAAGAATGTCGAACCTATTAATCTCCATCGACATCGGCATTCGTGGCGCCGTAGTGTAAAGTCCTGCGAGATTCTTCTCCCCCCCACCCACCCCCCCGAAAAGATTTAGGGGCGAAGGTTAAATCAAAAGTTTCGGCTCGGAGTATGATGCGTCGCCGTCGCCGGAATGCCAAAGCTATAAACAAATTATTCGAAAAAGCGCGGTGGGCGGCAGCAAAAACGTGCGAGATATAAATTATATCCCGCTGGATCAACAGACAGGGTGGCTAGGAAAAAAAAGGGGGCCCCGTTTATCGCCGCGATGCGAACCAGACAGGAAATTAAGCTTCGACTGGCTGTCGTACAGGAAATTCACATATTACGAAAGACACGCGTGATTTAGTGCTGCAACATTTTTACCCGCCCCCCGCCCCCGCCCCGCATCACCCCGCACATACCCTCGCAATTAAGTTAAACAACGAACGCTAATAATAATAACAATAATTTCAATAAATTTCGTTGTAAAGAAGTGACGAGCGACGAACGACGAACGCAAGTTGCAAGTTGAATAACGAACGACAAGGCAAAAGAAAAGGAACATTCGGAGGACGAAACATTTAAGTTCGTCCTACACAGCGTTTCAGCTTAAATTACGGAGCTTTTTCTTATCCTTTAGAACGAGTATCGACGTTTAAAACTTTTATATCCATTTGTCACTTGTCAGTGTTTGCCTTTATCCGGCTGCTAATGCCGCCGATGGAAACATAAAGCGAACGCGTTTAATAAAACCGTCCCGTCCGATAAATAATATTATTAAAACGGGTAATATTTCAATTCTCTGAAAGCAAACCCATCAATTCCTAAATTTTTTTTTAAAATAAATCTATTTGTGTTACCTATTAAACTGTTTTCATTTTGAATGCGATTCAATAAATAGTAATTTTATTTTATTTTATTAAATGCTTACGTATTAGTAGCAGGTTGAAAACACCGACACGTTTTGAAGACGAAACGTAAGAGATATTGAAAGGGAGAAAAATATTATACCGTTACGAATCGGGGGTTCAAAAATTACAGTCGTCGTTAAATTTCAGAACACTTTAATTACAAACTGTCGCTTTACACAATTAAAACCAGTATCGTAATGATCCACAACACTTGTCTGTCTATCAAATAATACTTCTACAGAATGTACTTTCTACTATTCGAGGTATGGATACTTCGCTTGCGCACTTATAACTACTGCACCGGCGGGCCGGTACGGCTTTTATAGCAGATTCCTGTATTCTGGGCGGTACTAGAATCATCGTGAACCAAAGAGCAATTGCGATAACATTCTGTGGCGCGAGATGGGGTGACTCGCACTAAAAATACTGTAACAGACGCGGGTTATCTTTCTACAGAATTTAGGGGTGGTCAACCTCGATGCTTATTCGAAACTCTTTCACCTTTTACAACCCGAAACCACCCCTGCGTCTTGTAGACAACCTAACCTGCTCTTTTGACCAACGGGGGCCCCTGTGGAAAGCAATTTTTCTTGTTCACTGGTTATAGTTTGAGATAAAGGCCAAAAATGCACTTTGGTCGGTGTTTTCCCCGAGTAGTCGAAACAGTGCCGTTTATCACAACAATGTTAGTCTTTATATTTATTATCCTTACGTTTGTGATCCTCTATGAACCACATGAATTAAAAAAAATCACTTTTTAAATGTCCACCTCCGTAATTTAGAGTATTTGCAATTCAAACGCATTTTTTTTGCCAGCGTGGTTCCAATATGTGTGACCAGAACACCCAACTTGCTCTTTTGACGAACGGGTGGCACCGTGGAAAGAAATTTTCTAATTCGGTAACTACAGTTTGAGATAAAGGCCAAAAATACACTTTCGACGGTGTTTTCCCCGAGTAGTCGAAACAGTGCCGTTTTATTCGCCTGAAGATTTCTCAAATCTTGTTCCTGTGGTTGTCTCTCTCCTTACACTCGGAATTCTTGAAGAAGTCTAATTGAACATTGAACGTTTTGGATAATGCCTGCGAAAGGGAACGCACTAGAAAAAGAAGTAACGTGGCTAGCCACGTCTAGGTGGTCGGCGGATGGCGTTCGTGACACCCGACAGCCACGAACGTTTACGAAACGACTGGAAGAAATGCCTACATTTAAAAGCCAACTGGCCAGTGCTGTTTATCACATCACAACAATGTTAGTCTTTATATTTATTATCCTTACGTTTGTGATCCTTTATGAACCACATGAATTAAAAAAGTTTCATTTTTTAAATATTCACCTTCGTAATTTAGGGTATTTGCAATTCAAACGCGTTTTTTTTTTTTGCCAGCGTGGTTCCAATATGTGTGACCAATTAGGGATGTGAGCTTCGAAAAGCGCATGACATAATAATCCTTGGAGGGCGCGCCGAAAAAGGGAATTTTTTGTGAGCTCCGAACGTACATTTGCAGATCAAAGTGAATTTTTCTCCGGAAATCTTATATTTCCGCTCTATTTCTGCTCTCGGTCCATCGCGTTGCGTATCCCTATCTCCTCTTCTTTCACGCTTTACGTCACACATGCGATCTTTAGTTTCGGCGATGGACAAATTTTATTGTCACTTCGCATGCCGGGGCCGATTTTACGATACGCGGGAATGACGAATTGCCCGGCATTATTTCGTGCCCTTTGTGTTGTTTATATTTCTGTTTAGACGTTTATTATGTACGCGCGCGGCGATGATAAAATATCCCTCTGCTCCCGCCGTGGATTCCTTTGATATGCGTAATATATGCGCATGATTTTGCGTTTTCATGTGGACGGCACGGTAAAGCCGAGGGAAAGAAGAGGCAGTGGACGAATAACAAAAATGTTGTTTTAACATGTGAACATCCCTAATTAAAAATACTACAGCGAATAGAAATGTATTCCGAGATTACTAAAGTAAATAAAACAAGCAATGCGAGTTGACCATAAGGCAGGTGCGGAAGACAAAGCAACGTGTGCAAAAAAAAAACTAACCTTGGCCTTACGAATCAAAACGCAGCTAAGTTTGCGCTCCTTGTAAAAAGTTACACGTCACAATGTCTTTAAATACTTGAGCGCAAGCGCACCTTACAGAGTAAGTAATTTTTTACCACTTTCAAAGTAATATGTGCGGTTTACTATTTTCATTGCGATGGAATTCGCCCAACAATTTAATACCGAGCACATGAAATTCCGCGTTACGTTTGAAGTAAAACATACGTAATGCACATTTGCATTTTATGCATGCTAATGTACAAGTGCAACGTGACTCGACTTCAAATTGCGCTCACCCCCCCCCCCCCCCCACCCCGAACGAAGGTTCTGATGTGTATGTACGTACGTACGTACGTAAATGCCGACTGATTTATGTACGTTCAAAACAACCAATTAAAATTTCACAATAAAAACGAAACGTTAATTAAATTTTATATGCCGATGGAGCTTTCGGGCGAGGCATTCCTCCCCGAAATTTGCGACGTAATTCGATTTTCGCCATGGATTACATCCGATGGTCTTGCGCCCTCCGGCGGCGCGCAAAATTTAAATAATAATAAAACTCAGTTTACCCCACCGTACATACCGATTTGACCAAAGTTTAACCCAACATCCCGGAATAATACGCGCGACAGGGAACGCACTATAAAAATCAAGAAGAAATGTGAGCAATCACAGTAGCCTACCATGCATACAGATTTGACTAAAGTTTAACTCAACATCCCGGAATAACGCGTGCGACAGGGAACGCAAGAACTCAAGAACAAACTCAAGCAGGGAACGCAAGAACTCAAGAACAAACTCAAGCAGCAACTCCCACTTGTGTTGGAAGTGTGGCTAGGGGCACCTCCCCGCCCCGGACCATTCGCCACGCGATACATCAAAGAATCCTCACACGGTTAATAAAAAAAGATCTTTCCGTGTGTAAGCCTAAGCGAGTCCGTTTCGTATCAAGCAATCAAACACGGCAATCATTTAGATGTAGCAATTCTTTCCGTTTACTTAATCAAGTGAACGTGAGCAAATCGAGGAAGAGAAACTAATGCAAACGTTGCCTGCAAACACAGACAATTGATATCGGAGCAGTGATCCATTACACTCGGAGAATTTAAATGGAAAAGAAGAGGACAACCGAACTTCCCTCTGCATACAATGTTGCTGCTGCCTCTTCTCTTAGGACGCTCGCTTATAATATGTCTGGGATGATGTATTACCTTGCACAAGAGTATCGATTCCATTGTCATTTATTTGCACGAGCTATTCGTAGTATTGTGTTGTCGTATTTAAGGTTGATGACTCTAATACGAAGGGGAAACGGGGAAAAGAAAATCCATATTTTGCTCAAGTAAGTGTATATCTCAAACTTGACGACATTTTTTTTTTTCAAACGCCATGCTATATGATGTAATACCGGTCGTAGCTTGTAAAGTGAGTCTTTTGTATTGCCTATATGCAGCTGATGCTCCAACAACGCAAAACAATAGGCGGAGGCGGAAATCTTCTGAATGTCTCGTCGTGTGGAATAGTAACTTCGATCGCCTCTCACGAAATAGAAGAAATGCCGCTTGCAAACGTTGTACAAAAGATGATGCAATCCTCGGCTCTCACGAACCTGAAGAAATGCGTTTGCAGACGTTCTACAAAAGATGATGCAATCCTCGGCTCTCACGCAACTGAAGAAATGCATTTGCAGACGTTCACAAAAGATGAGGCAATCGTATCTGAAAATAGAAACTGCGAAAGATACTGTTTAATGAAAATCATAAAAAAAAATGCCGATGCATCGAAAATTTTGCACCAATCTATGGCCGGAGTATTTTAAAACGAGCACGTAGGCGCGCAAAAGAGACGGAAAGCTTACCTATTCATCAATTTTAATCTTCGATTATATGCGAATATGTCCTACTTATTGACAAACTCATTCTGTTCCAGCGAATAAATACATTGATAATTGACTGACGTTAAGAAGGGGATGATTTCAAAGCAGTTTCCAATAAAATCTGACCCTGAGAGTTTAGATAAATAGTTATCCTTGATGCGGCCAGGACGCTTTATTAGGCCATCAAGATATGCATAACTTTTGCAATGACGACCGGACGGCGATGTAATCAATACGGATGGATAGTCATTTCGGTATTATAACAGCAAAGTTTTATTACAAAATAGGCCATTAAAATTTGAATTACACGAGTTTATAACTGGAGTAGACGCTTTGCTTCGTGGATGACGCCGTTCGTTGCAGCCACGTTATTGTATGTACGTGGGTACTTCCGGAGTAATGAGAAATAAATTCAGCAGGAAGCTGAATTCTTATAAGTGACTTTAGATTAGGCGACACATCGATCAAAGCAGAAGTAGCTTCGCGTTTTTGTGATGGTTTGCTGAAAGCGTGGAAGTAGAATGGGTTGCCTATTTTGTACATTGTTCTGTTATTATTAAAGCGAGGATGAAATAGCACCGCCACTAAAGGAGGCTCCTCTGATTTCAATCGCATTGTTAACACGTTTAAATCATGGGGGTTATTGTTACACGCGGACGTTAGTTATCGTAAATATCGCGAACCGCTTATCTCTTACTCTTTAATCTCTTTAATCTCTTACTCTTTAATCCTCACTTTGGTTATTATACAGGAGTATAAATGAAGGTGATAGATGATTTGTGCTTAAAAAAACAGATACGTTGCGTATTACAGTAGATTAGACCAATTAAACCATCGACACGAGTTAAACTGCATTAGGGTAAGTTGCCGGTGGTGCATTCGGGATTCGCACTGCGCCGTGTAAATTATTCGTTTGTGTAATTACGCTCTAACTTTGGCGACGACGCTTGTTCTGCATAGTTGTTCTGCAACAGCGCCTAAGAAAATTGGACGGGCGAGAGGGAAAATAAATAAACAATCATTAGTCACTAGTGGTGCGTCTCCGTCGAGAAATTACCGGAAGTATTCGCTGCGAAACAAAAGAAAAGTGCGCTAATTGACGAATTATTTGGGGTAATTTGTTGTAAAGGCTGAGAGCGATGGGGCGAATCCTTCTTCGGTCGCTACTCGGGAGTGTTGGGCATTAATTTTCTTACAACTTCAAAACTTTCGTTTTAATTCATTTGAATCATCAATCCCTTTGCGATCAATTTCTTTTTCTTTTGAGTGATACACACAAATCATTATCCAAGCATTTTTGAAAGGAGAAAATGAAATTGCCTGCAATATTTGTACTCTGTCTAGGTACAGAGCCTTCATAAATGATTGTATCCCCACGTGACCTAATTCTATAAGAGTTCTATGCCAGGAATGTGTATCGTCAGCTGAATAACCTTTAGGCAAAGCTTGTTCATCATGTTAGCTGACTAACCATTAGGATTAGGCAAAGCTTGGTCGTCATAGTCATTGTTAGTTGCCTAACTGACCGGCAGTTGAACGTAGTTACCGATTTTTGGCATTCGCACGGCGTCGATTGAATGCTCCAACCGTTCAATTGATCTGTCACTTCATAGACCACGCGCGATACAGGATTAATTGTTTTTAAATGCGTGCTTTAGTTAACTTAATAGCGAATTGATCTCAGCTATGAGCACAGCACTAATTGAAATCTTCTCGAAAGTTTGAAACGTACATCACCTCAGCCAATTAAGTCAACATCACGCAATCGACGTCTCTTACCAAGTTACCAATTTTTCACAGTCGTATGGCATCGATTGAATGCTCCAACCGTTCAATTGATCTATCACTTCATAGACCACGCGCGATACAGGATTAATTGTTTTTAAATGCGTGCTATAGTAAGTTAAAAGCGAATTGATCTCAGCTAGTATGAACTCAGCACTAATTGAAATCTTCTCGAAAGTTTGAAACGTACATCACCTCAGCCAATTAAGTCAACATCACGGAATCGATGTCTCTTACCAAGTTACTAATTTTTCACAGTCGTACGGCATCGATTGAAGGCTCCTACCGTTCAATTGATCTGTCACTTCATAGACCACGCGCGATACAGGATTAATTGTTTTTAAATGCGTGCTTTAGTTAACTTAAAAGCGAATTGTTCTCAGCTATGAGCACAGCACTAATTGAAATCTTCTCGAAAGTTTGAAACGTACATCACCTCAGCCAATTAAGTCAACATCACGCAATCGACGTCTCTTACCAAGTTACCAATTTTTCACAGTCGTATGGCATCGATTGAATGCTCCAACCGTTCAATTGATCTATCACTTCATAGACCACGCGCGATACAGGATTAATTGTTTTTAAATGCGTGCTATAGTAAGTTAAAAGCGAATTGATCTCAGCTAGTATGAACTCAGCACTAATTGAAATCTTCTCGAAAGTTTGAAACGTACATCACCTCAGCCAATTAAGTCATCATCACGGAATCGATGTCTCTTACCAAGTTACTAATTTTTCACAGTCGTACGGCATCGATTGAAGGCTCCTACCGTTCAATTGATCTGTCACTTCATAGACCACGCGCGATACAGGATTAATTGTTTTTAAATGCGTGCTTTAGTTAACTTAAAAGCGAATTGATCTCAGCTATGAACTCAGCACTAATTGAAATCTTTCCGAAAGTTTGAAACGTACATCACCTCAGCCAATTAAGTCAACATCACGCAATCGACGTCTCTTACCAAGTTACCAATTTTTCACAGTCGTACGGCGTCGATTGAAGGCTCCTACCGTTCAATTGATCTGTCACTTCATAGACCACGCGCGATACAGGATTAATTGTTTTTAAATGCGTGCTATAGTAAGTTAAAAGCGAATTGATCTCAGCTAATATGAACTCAGCACTAATTGAAATCTTCCCGAAAGTTTGAAACGTACATCACCTCAGCCAATTAAGTGAACATCACGCAATCGATATCTCTTAGTAGTACTAAATTAATCCAGTAAGTTGATTTTCAATTAATTTTGTAATATTGTAATGCCGCCGCTCGGAGAGAACTAACTAAATTGGGGTCGCGCACGTGCTGCGTTGCCAAAGATTTACATGAAATTTTCCGCTCGGCGGAAACACAATAAATAATATTTATAGTTAATCATCGGCGTCCCGGCGCGAAATAGTGGAGGGCGGCCTTAATTTTTTAATTGCCGGCGGTGCAGGCAGGTTTTTGAGTTAACCAGGAAATGCGTTCGCTTTAATTAATTTGATAATAAGTTTTAACTTGTTCCGGTTTCTCTCGCCTGACGAGATTACCGTTAAGTCGGGAACTCGTCAAATATTGAAATATTTTTGAGGGAGGGGCTTTATTCTTTTAACGGATCCTTATAATAGTATTATGATGGTTCGAATTTAATTTCGGTGCGGGCTAATTAATTAATTTAATAAATGCTTATTGCAGCCTGATGAGTAGGCCACCTGTAAACCAGATGAGTACAAGGGGTTGTCGACGGTTGCGGCGGACACATTTCAGCAAACTTCTCGTCCGTCATGGAAACCCGAGTAGACGAAGCAACGATTTTACTCGAAAACAGCATAACTAACGCGGCGATCTCGTTAAATATATTTTTTATTGTGTGTGTGTGTGTGTGTGTGTGTACTTCGGGATCCTATTAAATATTTCCCTTGACGCACGAAGAAATCCCCTTTTACGGTTCTAAAAAAAGGCGCGCATGCCATTTAAAATTTCTGCAAAGTGATTTCGCACACGTGTAGGCCAGCTAAATATGGAACGTTCTCGGTTTGAGAAGTAAATTGCGGAATATAACTGGGAGAGGGGGGAGGGGGATCCGGCGGCGGCGGCGGCGGAATTGTAGCAGCAGCATTAACGGCGAATTTTGCAGATTCTTTCTTGCTGACGTTCCACTGTATGTACTTACCTACTTATACACATACATACCACGGGGATTCTTTCTTTCTTTCTTTCTAATCGAGACGGCGAAAAATTTATGATGTACCGGGCGGTTAAAAAAAATTGGCACGTAGGTACGTTTTTAGGTTATGTTAATTGGCAAGTCATCATTTGTTTTCCCTTTTTTTTTCCTAATTAAGATGAGCTTCCGTCAAGTAGTTCTGGTGATGGTACGCATCGGTTCGTTCGTTATTGGCAATCGGTGTGGCGTTGCTCTTTGTGTGCAATCCAATTAACTTAATCGCAGCTCGTCACTGAATAGCGTCAATTAGGCGGTAGCAACCGCAGCACTGCGTCACGTGCTCAGCGATTGAGTCGCCGATGTGACGATTGAATATCTGGGGCGGCCATCTTGCTCTGTGGCAAATCGGAAAACCCCAGGGAACCACCTATTTTAATTACCGCGAAGATTACGCGAACACGTTTCGCGTATTCGATTTGAATTCTGTTTTTTTGTTTTTTTTTTTTTTTGATAAACATAAAATTGTAACTGCGCTCAGCGAGAACAAACGAATCCATTCGGCGTGCATGCACCTTGATTTATTTTATGCTCCGGATTAACTGGGTGTTTGTTTTGTTTTATGGGCAATATCGAACGATAGTCATTCAGAATCTGACTGGTGCACGAAAATATACGGCTTACCTCGCTTTTTATGATTATAACATTTATTACAATAATAGGATAGTCCACGGTTGTATTAAACGTCAGTGCGATTGAAATTGGAACAGCGGAAATTGACGGTCAACGCAACGCACCGGAGTCGACCGGCTCAGATGGGAGAGAGCTTTAATACAATTTTTACTGAAAGCTTTATTCTTTAGACGATATGAAACAAATGAAAAAGCTTTTCAAAAACGAGCTAAAAGAGTAATTTATTGACGTTTTGCTTTATCAGAAGTGAATAATTTCTCTTTTAGCTCGTTTTTAAAAAGCTTCTTTATTTGTTTCGTGTCCTTGCAACTCTCACGAGCAAGAATTATCCGAAAATTTATTCTTTAGATTAAAAATCGGATGAAGTTTGTGCATTTACTTAAAAAAAAAACATTAAATAGTTTAATATCTGCTTTATAAGTACAGTTCGATTTTGATCATCTCGGTTTGATTAATTGAAAAGTACGACGTGTAAATGATTTTTTTTTTTTGAATTAATGAATGAATGAAGTCTTGGAGTTCTTCTTACCTTTAATGCGGGTGTTTTCGTATATTTGATATTTCCCCTCGTACCCCAACAGAAAGAGGGAAGATAGAGAGAGCCCTGGAGGAATTACAGGATATATATAGCAGATAGGTGGAAACTTTCTAGTTCCAATTACACGCCTACAATCGCAATTATTTCTTGGACAGTTTACGAAAAGTTTAATGTTTCGTAATTTATAGGTTCGTGACTGAAACTACCACGGTAAATTATTAGACCGTGTTTTAGAGGTGATTATGGCCGCTATTAACTTTACCGTTTGCCCCCTTGCCTCGTCCGAAGCAGGAAAGAGAAACCATCGTTGGCTCCTGTTTATTATTGGTCAAGTACAACATGAATCTTGATGGTTTTTCATTTTTTAAAACGCGTTTATTCGCGGCGGCAATTGTAAAATCTAACTGTGCGAATTCCTTCCTACTTATTTTTTTTTACACGCCTGTTTACGTAATAAACAATTGAGGGGGATTATCATATAAATAGAGTTGGCGGTTCCAATAATAATACATAATGCCAAATTTCATTTGAAAAGGATTTACAATTTCGCAACACAAAAGTAGAGCGGAAGAATATTGCATAATCCTGAGCTTTTTTATGATACCGTAACGTCGTCTGGAGTCGTTCCGTTTGTGGCGAAAGCAAATTTACCGGATGCAAATTTTCGCATTTAAATAAGAAGAATTTCACATTGTTAACTTTTGCGAAACGAGAGCGCACTTAAAATACAAGACTCTCTTCTTCTTAAATAAACAAGAAAGAAAAAAAAAACGTCTTTTACATTTGTGCGAAACGATTTGAATTTTTGGATGCCCTAGGCGGAGGTGGTTGTGGTTATAAATGCAATGCAGTTTTTGAAAATAACTGTGAATTTTAAATTTGGGTGAATGCTCCGCAGCATTCAATCGAGAAGCGTATCTACTTTTAACATCGAATTTAATTTTCGGACTTCCGGCCTGGATTTCCGACGATCGGATTCTGCGTGATCGATTACTACGACGATCGGATTATCAACCCTTAACCGGTGCGCCATTACAAATCTGGTGTACGTACACACAATGAGCGGGTGTTACACTCCCCCAATCCGAAAGTATTACTTCCCTCCTAATCAAAATTGCTCAGATAAATTAGTTAAACCCGGGGAGGGGTCGCGGGACGGCGGGGGGTTTATGTTCGAAACTTCTTCTTGCTGCGAAGAAGTAAAACCAAACCGCATTATGGTTCGCAACAGTGCAGACCCGCATCATACAATTTTCACAGATGTGTCGACGACTGACCGCTGTCAACCGGTCCGTCGGGAAAGACCCTGATTTCGGGGGGACGACGACGACGACGAAATCCAGTCGGTAATAAAAAAAAAAGCGCGGCGTGATTCCTCCTCGTGTTTTGTTCCGAACTTGTGATAATTGAATTGTGCCAATTCCGCGCGCCGTGAAACGCTTCTTTTCCCGACGCGTTTTTTTGTTATTACTTAAATTACAGTTAAGCCCCTTTAGTTTTTGCCCGCCCCCCGCCCCCCGCAAATTCACGAGACGGTTTCATTTCTGGCGGAGGGTAATTAATAAATTCCCGCGATTCAAAGCCGTGTAGCTCCATCTTCGCTAACTAAAATAATTAATTAGGGAACGTACGTTAATTTTTGTAACTAGACTCGCTCCTGGACATTTCATTCATTATCAAATTGAAGCTTTTCAGTTTCAAATACGCAAATGCCGACTGACGAATCGACGTTTTCGCAACAATAAATCAAAACGGAAACATAAATTGGCGAAAGGAGAACCACGTCCATCTTAATTGTTGTAAACCGCTACAGAAAGCTGCAATTAATCATTTGGAATTACATTTTACTCACCGGCGCCGTTTTTCCGGCCCCGCCCGCTCCAGCTCCCCCACACTGGCATTGGAGACTAGAGAAGCCATTCCTCGTACGTTGACTTCATATCTTCGCATGCATTAACCCTCATATTCACCGGTGGATATAAAACAAACCCCGCGATGGATATTAGCAGCATACCTTGCCTCCCGGGCGTTCGTTTTAAGGATCAGTCGAAGTCACCGACTGCGTGAGTGTTAAGCACCGCTGTAAGATCGTTCTAGATGCTACCACCAGATCAGGAACACAATTCCTTGCATATCCTTCGCGGTAACCCTCGGCAGACTGTCGCATTATTTACTTTAGCTTTCGTTTTCAAACTTGAATGCAGAGATTGTTGTTGGAAGGGAAGCATTGAGTTTTCGTTGCCTGCGCGAATTACACGTCGCTTTCTCCATAGATGGCGCCACCTACACTTCGATTAACCAACGAGCTATAGAGTTAGCCATTTTGCCGAATTTTGGCTTTCATTCTCCAAGTCGAATACAAAGATTGTTGGAGGCATTGAAATTTCATTGCTTGGAAACACTCTGTTCGGAATTACACTCCACCTTCTTGATAGATGGCGGCACCAAGACTTCGATTAACCAAATAGGTACAGAGTCCACCAGAATTAAATCATTTCGCCGAATTTCGGCTTTCATTTTTAAGCTTGAACGCAGGCATTCAAATTCCGTCGCTTGGAAACACCATTTCTCGAATTATAGGACAGATGGCGCCACCAGAAGCACAAGGCGCAGAGTTCACAAGAACTAATAAATCATTTTATCGAATTTTGGCTTTCATTTTCAAACTCGAGTGCTAAGATCGTCGGAGGCATTGAAATTTCGTTGCTTGGAAACACTTTTTCGCGAATTGCACTCCACCTTCTCGATAGATGGCGCTACCAAGATTTCGATTAACCAAATAGGTACAGAGTCCACCAGAATTAAAGAATTTTGCCGAATTTCGGCTTTCATTTTTAAACTTGAATGCAGGCATTCAAATTTCGTCGCTTGGAAACACCATTTCTCGTATTATAGGAAAGATGGCTCCACCAGAAATACAAGGCTTAGAGTTCACAAGAACTAAATCATTTTATCGAATTTTGGCTTTCATTTTCAAACTCGAGTGCTAAGATAGTCGGAGGCATTGAAATTTCGTTGCTTGGAAACACTTTTTCGCGAATTGCACTCCACCTTCTCGATAGATGGCGCTACCAGGATTTCGATTAACCAAATAGGCATAGAGTCCACAAGAATTAAAGAATTTTGCCGAATTTCAGCTTTCATTTTTAAACTTGAATGCAGGCATTCAAATTCCGTCCCTTGGAAACACCATTTCTCGAATTATAGGACAGATGGCGCCACCAGAAGCACAAGGCGCAGAGTTCACACGAACTAAATCATTTTATCGAATTTTGGCTTTCATTTTCAAACTCGAGTGCTAAGATAGTCGGAGGCATTGAAATTTCGTTGCTTGGAAACACTCTGTTCGGAATTGCACTCCAACTTCTCGATAGATGGCGGCACCAAGACTTCGATTAACCAAACGGGCATAGAGTCCACAAGAATTAAAGAATTTTGCCGAATTTCGGCTTTCATTTATAAACTTGAATGAAGGCATTCAAATTCTGCCGCTTGGAAACACCATTTCGGCAATTATGGGACAGATGGCGCCACCAGAAGCACAAGGCGTAGAGTTCACACGAACTAAATCATTTTATCGAATTTTGGCTTTCATTTTCAAACTCGAGTGCTAAGATCGTCGGAGAAATTGAAATTTCGTTGCTTGGAAACACTCTGTTCGGAATTACACTCCACCTTCTCGATAGATGGCGGCACCAAGACTTCGATTAACCAAATAGGTACAGAGTCCACCAGAATTAAATCATTTCGCCGAATTTCGGCTTTCATTTTTAAGCTTGAACGCAGGCATTCAAATTCCGTCGCTTGGAAACACCATTTCGCGAATTATAGAACAGATGGCGCCACCAGAAGCACAAGGCGCAGAGTTCACAAGAACTAATAAATCATTTTATCGAATTTTGGCTTTCATTTTCAAACTCGAGTGCTAAGATCGTCGGAGGCATTGAAATTTCGTTGCTTGGAAACACTTTTTCGCGAATTGCACTCCACCTTCTCGATAGATGGCGCTACCAAGATTTCGATTAACCAAATAGGTACAGAGTCCACAAGAATTAAAGAATTTTGCCGAATTTCGGCTTTCATTTTTAAACTTGAATGCAGGCATTCAAATTTCGTCGCTTGGAAACACCATTTCTCGTATTATAGGAAAGATGGCGCCACCAGAAATACAAGGCTTAGAGTTCACAAGAACTAATAAATCATTTTATCGAATTTTGGCTTTCATTTTCAAACTCGAGTGCTAAGATAGTCGGAGGCATTGAAATTTCGTTGCTTGGAAACACTTTTTCGCGAATTGCACTCCACCTTCTCGATAGATGGCGCTACCAAGATTTCGATTAACCAAATAGGTACAGAGTCCACCAGAATTAAAGAATTTTGCCGAATTTCGGCTTTCATTTTTAAACTTGAATGCAGGCATTCAAATTTCGTCGCTTGGAAACACCATTTCTCGTATTATAGGAAAGATGGCGCCACCAGAAATACAAGGCTTAGAGTTCACAAGAACTAATAAATCGTTTTATCGAATTTTGGCTTTCATTTTCAAACTCGAGTACTAAGATCGTCGGAGGCATTGAAATTTCTTTGCTTGGAAACACTTTCTCGCGAATTGCACTCCACCTTCTCGATAGATGGCGCTACCAAGATTTCGATTAACCAAATAGGTACAGAGTCCACCAGAATTAAAGAATTTTGCCGAATTTCGGCTTTCATTTTTAAACTTGAATGCAGGCATTCAAATTTCGTCGCTTGGAAACACCATTTCTCGTATTATAGGATAGATGGCGCCACCAGAAGCACAAGGCGCAGAGTTCACACCAACTAAATCATTTTATCGAATTTTGGCTTTCATTTTCAAACTCGAGTGCTAAGATCGTCGGAGGCATTGAAATTTCGTTGCTTGGAAACACTTTTTCGCGAATTGCACTCCACCTTCTCGATAGATGGCGCTACCAGGATTTCGATTAACCAAATAGGCATAGAGTCCACAAGAATTAAAGAATTGTGCCGAATTTTGGCTTTCATTTTTAAACTTGAATGCAGGCATTCAAATTTCGTCGCTTGGAAACACCATTTCTCGTATTATAGGACAGATAGCGCCACCAGAAGCACAAGGCTTAGAGTTCACAAGAACTAATAAATCATTTTATCGAATTTTGGCTTTCATTTTCAAACTCGAGTGCTAAGATAGTCGGAGGCATTGAAATTTCGTTGCTTGGAAACACTTTTTCGCGAATTGCACTCCACCTTCTCGATAGATGGCGCTACCAGGATTTCGATTAACCAAATAGGTACAGAGTCCACCAGAATTAAATCATTTTGCCGAATTTTGGCTTTCATTTTCAAACTTGAATGCAGGCATTCAAATTCTGTCGCTTGGAAACACCATTTCTCGAATTATAGGACAGATGGCGCCACCAGAAGCACAAGGCGCAGAGTTCACACCAACTAAATCATTTTATCGAATTTTGGCTTTCATTTTCAAACTCGAGTGCTAAGATCGTCGGAGGCATTGAAATTTCGTTGCTTGGAAACACTCTGTTCGGAATTACACTCCACCTTCTCGATAGATGGCACTACCAAGACTTCGATTAACCAAATAGGCATAGAGTCCACAAGAATTAAAGAATTTTGCCGAATTTTGACTTTCATTTTTAAACTTGAATGCAGGCATTCAACTTCCGCCGCTTGGAAACACCATTTCGCGAATTATAGGACAGATGGCGCCACCAGAAGCACAAGGCGCAGAGTTCACAAGAACTAAATCATTTTATCGAATTTTGGCTTTCATTTTCAAACTCGAGTGCTAAGATCGTCGGAGGCATTGAAATTTCGTTGCTTGAAAACACTTTTTCGCGAATTGCACTCCACCTTCTCGATAGATGGTGCCACCTAGATTTCGATTAACCAAATAGGTACAGAGTCCACCAGAATTAAATCATTTTGCCGAATTTTGGCTTTCATTTTCAAACTTGAGTGCAGAGATTGTCGAAGACATTCAAATTCCTTCGCTTGGAAACATCATCTTGCGAATTACACGATAGATGGCGCCACTCCTTGCCTGCCTGGGCCAGACACATCCCCCCAAACCAAGAATGTGAACAAACGTGGTTTCTATTTAGAAAAAAAAAGGGCGAATTGAGGATTTGTTATGAAAAGAAAGCGCAGGGTGAAAAGGCTATGGATTCGCAATTCACAATTCAAAAGCCATCCATTCTGTTGACATGATTTGTATTTATTTGAATTTAAAAAAAAAACAAAACAGTCAACTAGTGTTTTGTTTTTTTTTAAATTCCGTCTGTTTAATCCATTAATCCGTAATACAACTTACAGTGCATATCGCATAGTTTGTTTTTTTTTTTTGTGTACCATCCTCGGCATAAGTGAACGTACAGGAGAGTTAGTGGCCTCTTTACGTATACGACAAATGCAGATGCCTCTTCACGAGGGCAAAGCCAAGAGGGCCCCGATAGTTCTCTCACACAGACAGCGTGTGCCAGATAACAGCATTTACATTGTCGATTTAAATAAATAAAACTCCGCGTACAATCGGGCAAAACGATTGTATGCAGAAGTGCGCTTGAGAATTCCGCTTTGAACTTGTCGAAGGTTTTGCTGCTTTGTTGGGAGCGTAATACACAGAGATCAACCACAAGAAATACTTACCAACTTACTAAATAAGTCCCTGTTTTTTTAATTAATCATCTTTTTGGCATACTGGTGATTTGATGAAGGTGGGATGCTGCTTACCGAAAAGATTAATTGAGATAATGTAATGTCTCGTCGTCGTGCTGATCCTGAAGTTTTCGTTACACGTGTTCATCTGCAAATTCTGCTATCAAGTCGGACTAACGGGTTAGATTAATGACTATGTATATCGTACTACTACATAAATGTGTAACACACACGCTTTACAATTCTAATTTAAATTTACGGCGGATGTAAACGGATTTTCCTTGTAATTACAAATCAACCATGATTTATACAGACTAATGCTGGTGACCTCCCAAAAAATTTTAAACGCGTTTTAAGGGTAGCATGGACAAACCCAACGATCTACTAGTGTGTGTGCTCTACGTATTGCAGATTATAAAGCTAAAAGCAAACTCGGGGGGGATCAAATTTATTTTATGTATTGTATTTTGTGCACAAGCCACTCTTGCTTCTATCAAATAAATTAACTGTAATATTAAATAGAATTAGATTAAATAGAAAGTATAAGTGGCCCACTTTGTTCTGTATTAACGTAATATACCGACTGTAAACGGCTAAGTGTAACCTATTGAAGAGTAAACCATGTTACACTTGGCCTTTAACAACCTGTATACATGCACTCTTGATAAGAATCTTCCTCGTAAAATCGAATTAACATTCTCGATTGAGTCCCACGATATAAGTAAGTTCCGATGTGTGTGCCCCAACTTGATGGAGCGTTCGTCAAACCCGTAAGCTGTTTGAACGGAAAGAGGCGAATAATTCCCCGTGTAAAATAAGTCGTGCACTTAATAATAAAGCTGTTTTTGGACTGATGCGATCGAAACCCATTTGTAACCAAACGTCGTTATCGTTTGCGTATCACGGCGGTGGTTATTTCGACCCAATAACGCGCGCCTTGGCTTCGCTGATGAAGCAATACGGCAATAATGGACACGTGAAGGAGGAGGAAATTTCTCAAATTACAAAAGAACAACGGATAAACACGGGTTTTATCGGCTCATGATTTATGCAGAAATGATTATTTCTGGAATTACGTGCTACGATACTTCACTTGTTACGTACACGAAGCGCTTAAGGAGCTTGAATTTCTTGTGCAAATCAGAAGAGGACTTATGAAGGCAGGGAAGTAGAATGGGGTGCCTATTTTACCAATTTTTAAGGCGTCAAGGTAACGACCTAAACAATACCAAAATACGAATCAGGCTGCAGTAATTTATAACGCGGAAGAGTCTATTGCAGAAATAAAAAATGCATACCTACGCATGCTTCGCGCATCAGAAACTGTAAATCCAACATTTTTCTTCCGTTCGTACTTCTTGTATACAGTCGAAGCCGTAGTGTTTTCATTTTGTGTTGTTAGGGGGGTGGTTTTTTGCCCTCGTCGCGATCCAAACAGATTAGAAGTTTGCGCGACTGTTAACTTGCCGCCGCCGTCAAATTAGCAAACAAATTGCAGGGCGTAATTTATCAAAGTGATTACGAGCAATAACGGATCACAGTGAATTAATCAAGATGTGTCAGTGTGAATTTGATGAATGTCACTTAATCGTAATGAGCGCCCGTATTAAGTTGCGCTCGAACAGAAACTCGACGCTACTAAATTAACCCCCTCGGAGAAAGCTCAAAAATTTCGACGCATAAGAAAAAATATTCTTGCCATTTCCATATACTGGGTGCCGCGTTTTGAAACGCAACGTAGGAAATTCCATGTTAAATTAAAAATGCTCGAATATTGGCTTCGCTAATTATTTTACAGCGAAATTCCGTGGAGGTTTCTTAAAGTACTCTTCAAGATGAATCTGTCTGTGAAGTTTCAGAATTTTTCATACGCTGAGTTTTAAGTTATTTAAAAAAAGATGTTACCAAATTCAATTATCGGCGCACCCTTGATCAATGATAGTGAAAACTGGACAGATAATTAATAAATCTAGTCGTTCTTGAAAAATTTCGTAGGGAAAGCTTTTCCAGTAATTTATTTTAACATCCACTGATCAAGGCCGTGCTCATGCTTTAGTACAAAATGAATTTCGTTACTGATCTTCTTTTTAAATATCTTGAAAGTGAGCGGATGAAAAATTCTCAAACTTCATGGATAGATCCATCTTGAGGGGCATTTTAAAAAACCTTGCGTAGGGTGTTCACGTCGGACGACAACCGAAAGTATTAGCTGTTGAAACTGCGTGAAATTTACAAGCGGGTTATTAATGTAACAATATCCTATTCTCCTGGCATTTAATAACGTGATCGGAATGAGACATCAGGCTTCATATTGGTGGTGGAATCGCATTTCATGCATACCCCTAGCGCTCTGGTGGAACTACGAAATTCAGAATTTCTATTAGCCCCCTAAATGATCGATGGATCTCCGGCACTATTAGGGTCACCGTGTCTCTGAATTATACGTGCAATAATTTACCAAAGTTCTTCTCCCCCTCCCCCTCCCCCGCGCCTCTCGTAAAAAGTCCTTTTGCTATATTTTCTATATTTTATGGGATGTTACGTGCCAAGCGTTCGGACGCATGCACGATACACCCTTAATATAAATAATGCGATGCGGTGTTTACAGTACAGCGTCAGTAAAGTTTTATTACGTCTTCTGATTTCTTGACACGCAAGTCGTGTGTAAGTGACATAAATTTTGTTTGAAGTACTCATTCCACGTTTTCTCTTTTTTATTTTTTATTATTATCTAAATTGGGCCGAACTCCGACGACCACCGACTTATACGAAGTATAAAACGTTATGTCAGCTGATGGGACATTTTTATACATTATACCTCACCCTCCTCCCCACACTCCACAAAAGGGGGGCCTACGTTAGCGATAACCGAGTTTAAATGAAATAATCTCGATACTTAATGTCGTGCACTTTTAAAGTACGTTTAAAGCACACATCATAACGCTTAATTTACTGGTAATTTAAAAAGTGAATTATCGTTTCATTCACCAATAAACCAGCATTACACGGTTACATGGAGCAGAGCTTTCGTAAGCTTACGTAACAGCCAATGCAGTATCATCCCATCGATACTTTTACAGGGTTTATATCATCCAATTATTTAAGAAACACGCTGTATACAAGAAATTCTCGAGATTAAATTCGCCTGCGTAGAATCTAATACGTACAAGCGATTTAATATAAACAGGTATGAATTATTAAAGTGAAACAGTTCCTAAAATGTATTAACGTTCTGAAAGCCCTTATTCTATCTACTAGAAAGTTTACAAAGTAGACATTTCGTAACTAAATAATGCAACGGGGTGCATTAATATTTATGCGGCGTTGCAGGGTCGTATACTGAAAATCTCGGACACGTAACGTCCGGATTTTTCATGTGCATTACGAAAATGCCTCGTGCTTTCTTTTATAAATTTTTTGTACCCTACCCTTCCAGGATAATGCTCTGTTTGGTGTGGTCGGTCGTTGCAGGGGCATAAATATTTTCTTATCTGCTCGCTTTCTTCCCCCCCATCCCCAGATTCAATTCTCTGCGCGTCGTCTCAAAACCAAAACCGAGAGAATCAATTGCATCGTTTCGCGAAGAGCTTCCGGTAATTGAAACTACTTTCTTCTTCGCGCGGCCAATTAACTAACTAACTACGTTTACATAGCTTCGGTTTGCTGGGTGGTCGAGCGAGAGGTGTACTCGAGAGGGCGAATTCTCCACCGCAAATTCATCAACGTAAACACGCTAATTCCGCAATTGTTTAATAAACGATTCGCCGGAAGTATTCAAATCGAATTGCACCTCTTGAAGATGGCGGGCGAGCAAATGAAATTTTAATTTGATTTACGTCCGCCGCCCCCACCCCCCTGTCCCGCACCGTCTTCACATCCTTCGCTTTATAATAAAAGAAAAAGTGGATTTCATTTTTGGCCCGCGCTAAATATTAAATAAACCCAAACGCAATTTCGATTTCATTATTTCAAAATCAAACGACACGTGATCTGTCTCCTCCTAGTAAGTAGGCAACACACTTTACATAATTGGATAATCTGCGACGAATTATAAATAAATTAAATTTCTGTAATAGCAATCAATGGGTAGATTTATTATATTTATTTACTACTCAATGTTGCTACAATTCTCAACCTTTTTTTTTTATAAAATCTTCCACAAATTTCGACCCGATGAAGATGAGCGTAGAATATAATATACAAAGAAGTTCCAGGCGTGGTGGCGGCGGCGAATTCAAGGAGGAACAAGTTCCTAAGACAGGGTTGCTATTATCAGTGATGTAAACGGACGAGTTGATCTTACCGGGATTTGAAGGGTTGACGCGTGGTCAGTAGGATGGGAAGGGGGCCACGCGTTGATCCTCCGGCTGATCGGGTATCGATTAGCGAGACCCCACCCCCGCCGCTCCGGACCATGCTAATTCCGGACGAAGTCGTCAGTACCGAAGGGTCTTATTTGGACAAGGCGCATTTCCAAAATAACTTGTAAATAAACCCCGGCCGTACGAGTCCAAGAAAAGAAAACGAAACTGTCTCTCGCCTCCCCCCGGAGATAGCGGCCTCCTCGAATTTAACGAAAGGACGCCCCCACCCTCCGAAAAATACATATAAGAGTTGAATCAATAAAATATAAGAAAGTTAATTTAATTTTTATTTTCGAACGCGTACATACTTAATTTAAAGCAATACACGCACATTTCCTTCAGTGTAGTCGGTCATTAATTTCCGGCGTGAGATGGCGTTACAATTGTTTGCGGATTTCCGCAAATTACAGTCGTCATATTGTGCGCTGTAAGTACAATCCCCTACATTCTATACATGTCGGCTATGCATGATAGAATGATAAAATAACTCTTCAACAATATCAATTTGATCACTCTCATTTCATGCCTATTCTTTTTTTTTTTTTTAAAGAAAACGCTTTTCATTAATCATTTTATTCGTTAGCCTCTATGACGTCGTCGTATTTATAATGGAAGCAGAAGTATGCCAGCTGCTCAGTAAGTGAAATCGCTTGCAAATTCGCGTCTCAAAATAAAATTATTTAAATACCACCTCACTGTCTTTCTCGCGTTCGTCTCGAAGTTACGAGAACCGACGCCGAATTTGCTGGAATGTCGCGACAAGTATAAGCAGCAGATCATTCGTGCCTGGCTTACGGGTGGCCTACCCGACAATATTGCAAACTTTCACAACAATATTGTTTCCACCCTGTTACGATCCCTTAGGTACTTTTCTTTCACGTTCGTTAACCTAAGAGATTAGGTTTGCAATGTGAGCAGACGACTCCTCGGTCGTCACACGTCACACGCTAAACCCGTGTCAATAACCGCACCTGTGAATTGCAACTAAACGATAAAACGCGCGTGTAAAAACCGAAAGTAAAACTAATTTAGAAAATGATTTTTCAAACGTGACAACATGGCCCGATTCGGTCGTCTCGAACAGCTCTAAGGACAGGTTTCATAATCGAACTAGAGGAGACTTTAAAATAACAGTCACATTCCGATGTATAAAAGACCATGTTTTCGCATTTGTTTTCACATCTGTCTGTGACTTTTATTTTAAAGTCTCCTTTAGTTTGATTCTGCAAGCGGCCCTAAACCTTTTCTACGTAGAAAGTAACTAAAAATCTTCAAATACCTTAAGGTAGTGGTACTAGTAGTAAACAAGTTGATGAATTTCGCTGTAATTAAAATTCGCCTCCTTTAAATTAGGCGACAGTTTAATTATGTCGGGCTGAGTTTCTTCTCGATTCGTCATCGCGATGTGGTTATAATACAGTCCGTTCTTTAATTAGAACACCGAGCGTTGTTTTTTAATTCCGCCTTTGAAAGCATGAAGTTGAACGTTATTTTTAATATAGGACTGTATTAACCCATAAAATTATGGAATAGTTTACGATGACTTACATAAATGCTTCTGACATACAATCAGACTGGTCTTAGAAAAGCCAAAACCGTAAATGTCAAAAAAATTGGTGAAACCTCAAGGAAAATGTGTTTTCTTTTAAATCGTCACAGCTACAAGAATTTATTATAAAGAAAAGAGTTTGAAAAGAAATAAAGAATTCGCCTTTGCTTTGTTAGAAGTTAGAATAATCGGATTTATGATGTGGCCGCCATTTTTGTTCCAAATTTAGGCGGCAAATTTAAACTAGAAAGTGTGGAATATTTGTTTATTTATTACATTTTATTATTATTATTTGTTATCGTTTTTTTTTTTTCTAAATTCAGTTCCTCATTCATTTTTAATTTGTCAAATCGTTTTGTCTACAATAAACATAATTTATTTACATCGAAAACTAAAGAAAAAAAATTATAAAACGGTAAAGACGAAGGAAAACAAAAAAGAAAGAAAAGAAAAGTCAAAAATCGTTGCTTTTTTTCTTTCTTTATCATGCTGACTACGCTTTATTCTTCGAGAAACAAAAGACAATATCAAAAGTACAAACGAAAAACGAAAGAAACCAGTTCAACTTGATTGAAAAAAATTATACTCTTATAACATTGAAAAAAAATCGATATTTTGGGGGCCTTTCGGCCTCCCCGGGTAAAATAAAAGCAGTTTTCTTATCACCACGACAATTCCCATGATCACTCATAAAGAGTACATCAAGTTTCAACCCCCAAACTCATCCCGCAACTTAAAACAATCAATTCCTCGCCTCCACGTATTAATTAACGCCTTTTGTATAAGCAAAAAATTATTTCTCAGATCTGCAAATCGGCTTAATTTAATTGAAAAAAATTAGGCTATATTATTCCAAGAATTATTTTTTCGAATGTTGAAAAACGACCGAGTTTTCGGCCCCCTCTCGGCCCCCCGATGGAAAAAAAAATAATTTTTTATCGCCAGGGCATTTTCGGGGTCGACCTTAATACGTCTGCAAAATTTCAAACTTCGAGCTCGTCGGGGAGCCGTCGAAACCGCCCCTTAGAAAATCTTACTACGAAAGGGAATTCCGCGGTGACGTCACGAGCCGATTTACTATTTTTCTCGGAAAAAAAAGTAGGTCGCAAGGTCGCCGGGGCGTATGAATGGTAATGAATGGGCCGTTCGTCTCTTGTTTCCGCGGAGCATATCGGTCCTCCGGAGGAACTGGAAATTATTTAATAAAGCGTAAAAGAAGCAGCAAAGGCTTTGTGAACGTAAGGGACGTCGTTTTCAGTCGAATTCAAATGAAAAGGTAGCCATGGGGGTTGTATTTTGAGCGAAATTGCGTTTTTCATGTTCGGGTGTTTCAGGTTAAGAGGTTGGTAGCTTTATGTTACTGTTTTGACGTTCGCAGGTTATCGTTCGAAAGAAATCGATTTATTCGATTTAAATTTCATTAATGTCTTCTAATAATGATCGGGAAAGCCTCAAAAATATGGAAAATATGGAATTCTGCGTGAAAACCGGTATTTCTCAGGCGATTATACAACATAACCTCACATTTTTCTCTTTGCGATCAGATGCGTTTGGTTTATTATTTCTTGCTTTTTGCAGTGAAAATGAGGCGTTAGCTATTGCTAAAGTCGATTTTGAATCTTTTACTCTCTCATGCAGGATTGGTTTTGGGACTGACGTGCATTAATTATACACAATGAGAAGGCATGAAGAATTCGTACTTGTTCTGAAGACACCGAAGGGGCTAAGTGAGGGTTTTTTCTTTCCAAATTGGAGTAAAAACTTGGAGAAGGAAGTCTGCTATAAAATACGTCCGTTTAGCTGACAATCTGTTTTGCCGTTGCGAATTTAATTTGATTCAGTAAACTCACATCAGTTTTCTACTTGTAACGAAGAGTTTGATCAGGTGAAGTTTTCTTTCAGTCCTTTGTATTATTCACCACCCTTTCCCACAACGTTTTGTACGATACTGCATGTGTGTGCCGGAAGGATTTTTATATTTAAATTGCTTTGGGGCTCTCATTTCACCTTTTATAGTTAACACCTTCGAAAGAGGTAAGCAGTGATTTTTCAAGATGTCTTTGGACAGGGTGTCTTGTCTCAATTGCATTAATATTTAGTTTACCCTTTAGTAAGAAAAAAAAACTTGCAAAAGAGTCCTACAAATTTACAAAGGAAAACATTTTGCAACTATGAAAATAAAACAATAAATAATGAAGTATTAAACCGCATTAGATTTAAAACTACTACTAATGTTCTGCATGTCGGCCACATGTTTGAAGGGTAGCAAGAATAGTATCGTTGCCATCTTCTAATCTGTAAATAAAAACCATCCGACTGACTCAGAGGGTGGATTGCACAAAACATTTAAGCCGGGATTAAATTAAAAGTGTAAGTTAAATTGTGACACATATTATGCTGTACTTACATCACCACGTGTGCCACATTCTAACTTCGGATTAAATTTAATCCTAATTCGTGCAATTCAGCCTGAAGGGGTATCTCCTTCCTTTATTATTGCATGAGGTTAACACAACCTTGGAATACTCCGGGTGTGCTTCAGAGCTGTCAATTGAAAATGTTATAATTAAGTAATAAAATAAATTTTGACTTGAGCTTTCTTGCTTGATTTGAACTTGGAGAATCTGCTACGCTTAAATATCAAGGAGAGGAATAACCTTCCTCGCAGCTGTTTTGATATCTAAGACCAGGATTTAGTTTTCTGCAATGGGTAATTATGCAAATGCAATTAGCGGGAAATTAGGGCCAATAATAATTTCCTTGATTTAATTAATTATGGTAGTAGTGATCTGATCAATCAAGTAATTCGGTTAATGGGAGTTGCGGGAATACATCTCCTAATACTGTTTTGCCGGCACAAAGGATTACGTATTAGGAACTTCCTTCCACGTGAGCTTGCTTAGTTGGCCATTAATAAGCCATGCAGTTGCCATGAAACGATGGGAATTAACACAATGAATTTTCCTGCGAAGCAAAACCAGACGGAATGAGAATAAGTTAGGTTTCGATGCTATGAGTGGTTTTTTGGACGTACTGATCAAGGCTTGCCGTTTCGCTCTCCAAAAATGAAGAGTAATTTAGTAGGTTTCTGATATTTTTATAATTGAAGGAGGTGTCGAATACACAGCGAAACGTCGGCCTACTCTTCAGTTTCTCCCAGTGTCCGGGTTAGTATTTTATGATTTTTTCTGATGTCTGCAAAATTGAATTGATTTATAATTTTCATTTTAATATCTGTGTGGGAATTTGGGGGGGTGGGGTTAATTAAGAGCGTTCTGTTTTAAAGAAAACAAAAGGAAAAAAATATAAGCTCGCCTCACTAAACGCGGATAGGTGCTGCCAAGGGAATTGATATAACATAACATTGTCTCCGGCCGAAATTTATTTATTGTTTATTTTTCCCTGCGAATTCCCCGTCGGCGCGCATCGGAACACAAAGAAACCAAACAAAGAGAGACAGAAAGGAGAGGCCAAATTTACAAACACGCCGAACCGACGGCGACGGCGACGAGCGAACGGTGAGCGAAGAAGGTACTTTTAAAATTAAATTTCTTTTTCAATCAGAATAGGGCGAAGGACGATCGCGAGGAATAAGAAATTAGAACTTTAATTTTCCTGCCAAATGTTAGCTCAGGCTCTCTCTCGCTCTTCCATTTTTAAGAAATTAAAAGTTCAAAGGCGGCGGAAAGCTGCTAAATTCAATTTTGCATTCAATTCTAATTTGACTTGCGATTAATATTCGAATAATTCATTTTTCGGGTTTCAAATTTTCGCGCACACTCTTATAATCAAAACTTACTTCCACTCTTTAATTAATTTTAAGAGAAACAATAATAGAAACAGGTCAAAGTATTATTTTTTTGTAAACTGTCCAGAACGTTTGCTTCAGGTGATGATTCATCAATACAAATTCATTTTCAGCGGCCAAAATAAAATAATATTGGAGATTTAGGTTCGCAATACTTCCTTTTACTAACGAAGTTAGATGTAATGACGCTTTTAGCTTTTACGGGTTTTAGTACGAAAAGTAGAAAAAGTTCCAGGGAGGAGGTAAAGACCTTTCGCCCCCGGCTTAAATTAGGTCAGATTATATTAGAAGTTATCGATTTTATTTTACACTGTTTTTGTACATGCATAGCTGTGCCAAAGGCTTTTTTTTAATTCATGCTTTCACACAGCACACGCAGAGAAATGACGAAATTCTCTACAATTATGTTTAAAAAGGGTTTGTAAATATTTTCAACACAAACTTGTTTCGAAAAATTCAGAATTATTTCCACCTCGACCTGAAAAATATTTACATACATACGTTTGCGGCAAAATTATTACTCAATTTTGAGGTAAAGAAGTAAACGCTCATTTTGACTCATTATGTAATATTTCAGTTAATTATACGCGCTCTTTTTCATTTAATTTCTTAACCTATACAAGGCCCGCGCAGAAGATTGTCGAACAAGTGCCGATATGAATCTCAACGCAGTCTTTCCAAGTTTCTTCTTGCATTTCTGCGAGGATCGTACGATATGTAAGTCCGTAAACTCAATCATTAACAACAAATCGCGCGTTTTACGAGCTTTCTCTTAATTCTCGATTCACAATCAGTAGCTATAAAAGTAAAACAATTTTAACCGTATACAAGTATTTCGTTCGATGTTTACGAAATTAGATCAGTGTTGTTCGGTTCATACAAGCGAACGAGAAGCGTCTTCAGCTAAATAAAAATAGTTTCAGTCGATTCGAACGGGCGGATGAGAAACACAATATACACCACGTAAACATTCATACAAGGCGAACGCGAACACGTTTCCGTCTATTAACAGATCGTATTATATTTCAAAATAACTCTCATGAAAGTGATACTCGCTAGATTTTCAACGAAAACAAATCCGATTGTTTACCACTAGGCTTCCGTATGTGAACCTGACGCAGCCACATCAATAAGTGTTGGGTTTTTTTTTGGGGGAGTCTTTCCATCTAAAATTTATTTTGTATAACGCTGCAGGATTTAATTAAGGCCCTAAAATAATGAAGTAGAAGTATCTATGTGTGTATATTGATTAGAGCGTGTGCTCTTGGCGTAATTTGCATATTCTTAATGGCTTACCAACATCCATTAATAATCCTAAACAATCATGAAGTGGAGATATGAAGAGAGCTAATCGTGATAATTTACAATGTACCCCTCCTCCCCCCCCCCAACCCCAAACAACAACAAATTTGCTTAGCTGTACCCTATACGTAATAAGTAAACATGACGTGTCATGTTCATTTTTGGACAACTTGAACGCATGACTTTCTTGAATGGCATTTATTAACAAGAGCAGAGAGAGGGAGAGTCATTTGTGTTATTTGTAACTGTCCTCGAAAGTAGTAGTAGAATCGCACACAAGATCTATTTAGTGATATGTGAAGCACTTTTTCGGCGAGCGTTAATATATTTTTATCCCCGAAAGTCGTTTCCTTGAAGGGATGATTGATTATTTTGCGGTTTACTTAATTGCAAACACGGCTGTTCCCTAAACTTCCAAACATGAACTTAACTAATGGACTCGTCGGCACGCGAACGCTCCTTTAGCCAAGGGGATCTCTGATATCTGGTACATTTGCTCACATTAGCAACAGTCAGCTTACGGACGGTGGTGGTAGTAAATTTAGGCGAAAGAAATTGACGACGGCCTTATATTTTTAGCACGATGTGCGATTCGTTCTGGGTTGGGGGAGGGAAAAATAGACTCTCTTTTCCTCTTGTCTCTGCGCGACACGAATTTTAGACGTTTAACCTTCATACAAAAAAGAAATTATCCTCATGAATATTAATGCACGTTTCATTTTCTTTTTTTTTTTGTTACTACCACTTCCTTGAATTAATCTTAATCTTATTTCTTATACTTCTCATCCTCGTCACTTTTAAGTAGGTGAAACGAATTTTGCGACTTGGCAATGACTTCCTTTGGTTTTCTCTTTTCCTGCCACTTTGTACAATCTCGAAAGACCAAGAGGCAAGTAGATAGGTGGTTAGAATCGAAGGAACACCTCGAGGATGTGATCTTCCTGAATCGATCAAAGACCTAATAGGGCAAGTTCTTTTGGGGGGCTCAATAACACCAATGATCCCGTGTTGTTGGTCCACCAAAGCATGGATTTGTATAGTTTCCTTTGCCTTCTTTTCTTTTTCGTCACATTGTATGGTTTTAGAAGGCGAAGTGAAGAGGCAGATGGTTAGGATCAAAAGAACACCTTGGGGTTGTGATTTTCCTAAAGCGATTGAAGACTTGAGAGGATTTCTTTTGGAGGGGCTTCATAATCCCAATGATCACGTGTTGTTGATCCACCAAAGCATGGATTCGTAAAGATTCCTTTGCTTTCTCTTTCTTTTCTTGCCACTTCGTACGGTTTTAGAAGGTGAGAGGTAAATGGTCAGGATCAAAGGAACACCTTCAGAATGTGGCCTTCCTGAATCGATCGAAGACCTAATCGGGCAAGTTCTTTTGGGGGGCTCAATAACCCCAATGGTTACGTGTTGTTGGTCTACCAAAGCATGGATTTGTATAGTTTCCTTTGTTTTCTTTTCTTTTTCGTCACATTTTATGGTTTTAGAAGGCGAAGTGAAGAGGCAGATGATTAGGATCAAAAGAACACCATGGGGTTGTGATTTTCCTAAAGCGATTGAAGACTTGAGAGGATGAGTTCTTTTGGAGGGGCTTCATAATCCCAATGATCACATGTTGTTGGTCCACCAAGGCATGGATTCGTAAAGATTCCTTTGCTTTCTCTTTCTTTTCTTGCCACTTCGTACGGTTTTAGAAGGTGAGAGGTAGATGGTCAAGATCAAAGGAACACCTTGAGGATGCGACTTTCCTGAATCGATCGAAGACCTAATAGGGCAAGTTCTTTTGGGGGGCTCAATAACACCAATGATCCCGTGTTGTTGGTCCACCAAAGCATGGATTTGTATAGTTTCCTTTGTTTTCTTTTCTTTTTCGTCACATTGTATGGTTTTAGAAGGCGAAGTGAAGAGGCAGATGGTTAGGATCAAAAGAACACCCTGGGGTTGTGATTTTCCTAAGGCAATTGAAGACTTGAGAGGATACGTTCTTTTGGGGGGCTTCATAATCCCAATGATCACGTGTTGTTGGTCCACCAAGGCAAGGATTCGCAAAGATTCCTTTGCTTTCTCTTTCTTTTCTTGCCACTTCGTACGGTTTTAGAAGGTGAGAGGTAGATGGTCAGGATCAAAGGAAAACCTTGAGGATGTATCGATTGAAGACTTAATAGAATAGGTGCTATTTTTGGGGAGAGGGGGGTTGATGTCCACAATGATAGAGTGCTTATACACCAAAGCATGAATTCGGACATCGAAGACCGATTGATTTAGGCCAAGTTTGCTTTTGATAGATTGAGTAGGACTCTAAGGAGAAGCGATTGGAAGAGGGTGTATATGCTTGACTAAGGCAAAAGAAGCTGCCTCTGTAAGAACCTAGCAAGATTTGGATGGGTTTTTCCCTACACCAGAGCGTGAGGGCGTACGCAAAAGCAAAAGCACCCTTCCTCCCCCCCCAAACGCAATAATTCGGCGTATTCTAATCGAAGACATTCAACGAATTTGGCGGAGTTGATGTTCACTTTGCAATATCCTTCATTCAGCCAATTCTACCACGCCTTTCTTCACTTTGAACATTTTCTGCACGATTTTGTTCAATTTTATTCTTACAATATGGGCTTAAGGCCAAAGCTTTTGCAATATTCGAAGAATTAGACATGCACCTTCAACACTCTCAGTCTCTTTCAGTCTTTTCAACCATGACTCATGCCGCCTTGAACATTTTGCCCTCGATTGTGTTCTATATTGTTCTTACAACATGGGCTTAAGGGCGATAGCTCAAAGAATTGGACGTGCACCTTCAACAGTCACCTTCAAAATGTACTCTCGAGACTTTTACATCATGAATAAGTTACTTTTAGAGTTATGAAACAGATAACCATCCGGATAGTTTCCACTTCCACAGCGAAATCAATGGGCAAAGTAAATTAATCTAATAGCCACTCAACTGATATCATTAATAGATGAATGGTTTATGTTGTGGACACGAATGACGTACCTAAATGTGCGGTTATTGTTATGATTATGTTTAACGTAGTCGTGCACAAGATATACATAAATGAGTAGTTATGGATTCCCCTATTAAAATGAATGTTATAAAGTGGAAAGTTGGAGGACTGATTGTCTTGTGTAACGACCGCGGGTTATTTATCTAATAATTTAAGGGTGGTTGGTCAGTTGAAACTCTTTTACATTGATAAACAACGAAACCACCTCGTTTTACAGACAATCCAGTTTTTTTTTTAGCCCTGGAAAGCGATTTTCTTGCTTGGTAGTTAGTTCGAGTTTCGTAGCCGAAAATGCTGTCGGAAAGGTGTTTTCCTCGGAACGTCAAAACAGGGCCGTTATATACCTAAAGATTGTCCAAATTCTTTCTTTCGTTGTCTCTCACCTTACGAGGTTTTCCCTCGAATAACTTATTGGAAGGTACTTTTAAAATTAGTAAAATAAAAGAGAACGGTAAAGTTTGGAAAGTTGGAGAACTGATTGTCTTGTGTAACGACCGCGGGTAACTCATCGAATAATTTAAGGGTGGTTGGTCAGGTAAAACTCTTTTACATTAATGAACAACGAAACCACCTCGTTTTACAGACAAGCCAATTTGGTTTTGTTTTTTTTTGGCTCCGGAAAACGATTTTCTTGTTCGGTAGTTAATTCGAGTTTCGTAGCCGAAAGTGCTGTCGGAAAGGTGTTTTTCTCGGAACGTCGAAACAGGGCCGTTATATACCTAAAGATTGTTCAAATTCTTCTCTCCCGTTGTCTCTCTCCTTACGAGGTTTTCCCTCGAATAACTTACGTGAGGGTATTTATTGAAAAATTCTTTTCAAATTAGTAAAATAGAAGAGAACGAACAAATATATTAAAGGAATAATTACAAAGCAACAAACCAATGAGTCTTAGGCGGTTTACAAAAAAAATCCTTTACAATCGCAGTAACGTCAAACACAGGAAAATAAAATTTGACAGCGTATAGTGTTTTGTAGCCGAAAATGCTCTCACAAAGGTGTTTCCCTCGGAACGTCAAAACAGGGCCGTTATATATCTACAGATTGTTCGAATTCTTCTCTCCCGTTGTCTCTCTCCTTACGATTTCTTTCCTCGAATAACTTACGTGAGGGTATTTATTGAAAATACTTTTAAAATTAGTAAAATAGAAGAGAACGAACAAATATATTAAAGGAATAATTACAAAGCAACAAGCCAAGGAGTTTTAGGCGGTTTAAAAAAAATCTGTTACAATCGCAGTATAAGATAAGGAGATACGAGGAGAGAGGCAAAGATTTTTCTATCGTTTCCAGTGATTAGTATTCAAATTTAGGTATTAATTTGATCTTCTGGTATCCAAAATTTTATGTGAACACGAGGAATTTAAATAAAAACTAAAACAAGAATGTTTTTCAGAAACGGAATTAAATTGAAATCTTTAATTCAATTTAGTATCGCCCGGAACGAGGTTCGAAGTGGCGTGTTTTTTTAAGCTTTTCGAATCCACGCAAAAACTAACTGCTAGATCATGTTAATTGTATTTATAAACTTCCGTGTTACGCCCCCTGCGCCCACCGCTGCCCCGCGGCGCTCTTTAACAACACACTCTTTTGTCTGCTGGGTGGCGCGGTGATTTCATTTGGTGCTTTTTTTTTTAAAAGTTCTTCCGTGAGTCCAAACAGTACGTTCCACGTGAGAATTGCATTGTCAGCTTTTCATATACGCAACAGAAAATTAAACAACATAAAGACTGTACTTTAATATTGCTTTTCGAATCCACGCAAAAACTAACTGCTAAGTCATGTTAATTGTTTTTATGAACTTCCGTGTTACGCCCCTTGCGCCCCCCGCTGCACCGCGGCGCTCTTTTACAACACACTCTTTTGTCTGCTGGGTGGCGCGGTGATTTCGTTCGGCGCTTTTTTTTTTCAAGCTCTTCCGTGAGTGCAAACAGTACGTTCCACGTGAGGATTGCATTGTCAGCTTTTCATATACGCAACAGAAAATTAAACAACATAAAGACTGTACTTTAATTTTATATATATTTCACCGAATTCGAGGAGATGCTTAAGAAAGGCGTGTTGTCTCAAATCCTTACAGTTTATTAAACAATAGTTTATTTTCGTTCCAGTGAACTCGTTTATTATTATTTTTTTAAAAGTAATTTCTTGCTGGTGGTTGCGGTGGACTTTATTCATAGTGGATGGCCAGTGTATTTTGACTTTTAAAGAAGTAATAACAATTTGATTAAATCCAAATGCTCTCGGAATTTTGTAGGAGGTGGTTTGGTGCGTGTAAAATTAGCGCCGTTTCCTCCTCCTTCGTCTTAATAGGATGGCCTATTAAGGTCCACCATCCATTATTTATACTGCTTGCGGTATTGTTTATTCACTGTCCTTTCCCGACGAAATAGGTTCTTTTTTATGGGCCACAGATCTTCCGTTTTAGTGCCCATGCGAAAGTGACTTTTTCCTTTTACACATTTGACTCACCGACAGGCAATTTTATTAATAAATAACAAAACCAAATAAGGCTCGATGACAATAATGAGAGATCTTGCTGGCTTATGTGCGTTTGTGTTGTTGCTGCACTCGCCTCGCCAGCAAGGATGAAGGACGTCGCGTCGTCCCCGGGCGTACCGCACAGAAAAAGCAAATAAATTACATTCTTTTGTCGCTTAATAGATTATAAAAGACAGTTTTATGCACGCGATAAAAGTAACGCCGACAAAAATTGTGAAGTGTAGAGGACGCTCGCGGTACATTGTTCAGTTTGTCTTCAATAGCAGTTATCATCTTACTCATCTCTTTTATTTGTCTCCGCGCTTAATAAATGTCGGGAGGGTCAACGATAATAAAGAACAATAAATTCTGCGAAACAAAAAGGGGCACACTACGTTCCTTCTAAAGTCCCTTCAACCCCCACGGCGCCTTCATTTCCCCGAGTCGATTTTTAAATGCCGGCGGATTAAGACCAAGTTCAATATTTGATTTATATTAATAGGTACCGTAACAATATCAGAGAGATAAAGCGCACGTTTTCCACTACACGTTTTCAATTACTCTTCGAAGTTTATGCTCCGTGTAGCGAAACTAGTTTAATTTTCTGGGCAATTATTTTAAAAGTGTACTTTTCAGTTCTGAAATATGTATCTTCAGGATTAATAATGTTAGTATTTGAGACTCCATGAGAACGGGAATAGTCAGACGGTCCGTCCTAGATATTCCAAGTATTCCTTCCATCCTGAACCTGTCGAGAACCAGGGTGTACGTGAGGAGCGCGGCTTTCAATGCTGCCTGCCATTTCTCGCAATTTGTGTAGCTGTCCCTAATTTATAATTTGTAAATGTCTATTTGGATGATAGTGCTTCGTCAAGTATCCGAATTATATTACATTGCAACGTCTGTCTTCACCGTCATTCGGTTAAATTTCGATGTAGTTGATACGAATGTAAATTAACTGCGAAGTAGTAAATTCTATTTTATATATTCTCGACGGCGTAAGCTAAATAATATTGTTTTCAGGAAGGCAAGAAAAAAAATTCTGCCGCAGTGTATTTTGTAAATATACGCCTCCTTTTATTTTTTTAAAACAAACTTATTTCTCCCCCGACATCGAAGAACGAAATACACCCCCCCCCCCCTACCCGCCCTTTTAATCTGGGTTAACAATGTTTGTAGCTGAACGGTCGATTCCTTAAAATAACATCGCGAAGGGTCGGGCTTTGAACCTGAATTCAGTTATACTTTCGGAGTGAGTTTCAATTTTTATGTGCATTCAAACTTCTCGACTTTTGATTTATCTATTTGTTTGCGGAATTCAATTTCCCCGCCCCTCACCGCCGTATACTATATACAACGGGTGGCAGGTTGTACATCACATTTAAATTTTATTTCAGACGCGCTCGCCGCGTTTCTTGCCCATTTAATATAAAAATGTATCTATCTATCTCTCACTTCATGAACGTACAAACATACATCTGGATTTTCAATATTTTTACATACGTGACAACGCAAATATTTTGATATATGACCGGAGTTTCCGCCCGTTCAGAGTATTTTTTGTTCTGTAAAAACATGTTTTCTATGTGTATTCCTCAACCCCGAATCGAATCTAAATAAGCAAATGGAAATTGATACACCCATAATATGTTACAGTTTAAAGGTTTTCATTCATGTGCGGTAGATACGTTTTAGTTGTTGACCGTTGGCCACACTGTTTTCGTTTTCGGTTTAGGCGCATTGGGTCTGGAAGTCACGTTATCTGTAATTGTAATCTGATTGACCGAAATTGTGTTCGTGAGAGAATTTCTTTCCACCCGCTTACTCGGCATTACGCCAGCCTGAAGTACAGACACGTGTGAACATGCTTCCGTGAATTGTAGCAATTTATTACGCAAAGTTCGAATCAGCTGCGGTGATGGGTGGTATTATTTGCGCTTCGTGGACCTGTGAAGTAGTTATAAACAGCTTATTCCAAGCGGATCTTCAGTTTCTGCGTTAAGCAGTCAGGTATGTAGGTGACGTCGTTCCAAAGACCCAAGCTCATATTAGATTTCTTTGTTCCCGCAGAGAAATCCGCTTATTCAGCGGCGCGAGGTACGGCGCTTTCTAGTTTTGGTGTTGTGAGATCGAAATCCAAGAGTCTCTCCCTCTTCTCCCCTCCACATTTTTGAATTTTGAAACAATTGCAAACACGGGTCACATCGCAGTTTTCACGGGCTTTTAAATGCAGTTTGCTCGGAATGAATTGGTTGACGCGTTCTCGAGTTACAGGCCAAAGTTGCGATTTCTTTAAGGAAACACTCTGTATATTATTGCAGTTTTGAATTACAATTCGAATTCTCGCTTGACCTCATGTGTCGCAACATGGGTCTGTTATAGGCTAGTTTTGGTGTTGTGATGGAAATCCAAGTGTCTCTCCCCTCCACATTTTTTAATTTTGAAACAATCCACGTATGTGACTTGCGCATGTGTATGAAGTGTATCATGCAATGTTCGAATCAGCTACCGTCATAACTGGTATTATTTGTGATTTGTGAACCTGTGCAGTTTTTATAAACAGCTTATTCCAAGCGGATCTTCCGTTTCCGCGTTAAACAGTCAGGTATTGAGGTGACGTCATTCCAACGATCCATGCTGATGTTAGATTTCTTTGTCACGCCCCACCGCCCGCCAGTCCCTATCGCTCCGCCCATTTCCCCTCACTTGCACCTATAAATAGAATAGCATGAAGCACACCTCGCTCAGTCATTACGAAACCGTCAATCTAGTTCCTCAAAGGGCATGTTAATGAATAGAATCTGAAATAATAATAAAATTCTTCCTTTATTTGAAACAATTTTTTTTTGTAATGGCACTTCCCTCCCTAATTCCCACCACCTCAGTATAACAATTTCAGAATTTTTGTTCCAAACAAATTGTTGCACTCTCGATCACTACCAAAATCAAACTACACCAGAGACAAACTGGAGCAAATTTCATAACAAAGACAGCGAATTATCTCTAACCTCTCTTTCCTTGTAAAATTTCTCAAAATTTTGGCCTGCATCCCTTACGTGACAACGCCATTTTACCTTCTGTACCGCCGAAAATAGCTAGGAAGAAAGAATCATTACTAGAAACTGGGTGATTAGCTTTGACATGTTTTGAGTTGCCATTTTTTAGAATGAAACGAGCAGCTAAGAAACGACAAACTACATCCGAACAAGAAAACAAGGACATCAAAACCTAATCGAAGTAAAGGAGACCTTAAAATATAAGACACAATCTGATAATAATTCTTTCCTTACGTCGCCTCCGCTTAGATTGAATTCAGTTGGGTTGAGCTGGCCTAGAACTTTGTCCTTCAAGTTTTCGAGATTTTTGGGCGATTTTTTTGTATTTTTTAACTCTTTTTCCCTTAATTTTCCACAATTTGTCTCCAATTAGGTCGATGGAGTTCGGCTGAATTCGCCTTGAAACGATTTTCCCAAATTTTTAATATTCTTATTTTACACAACTTTTAGATTTATGGTTTTCAAGAATTTTGACGTTTTTCTGTACTTTTTTCGGAAATTTTAACTCTTTTTGCTTTAATTTTTCACAATTTGGCTCTAATTAGGTTGATGCAGTTCGGTTCAGTTGTCCTCGAAACGATTTTCCCAAAGTTTTGAAATTTTTATTTTGGAATTTTTTTAGATTTGTAATTTTTATGATTTTGACTATTTTTTTGTATTTTCTCGGAAATTTTAACTCTTTTTGCCTTAATTTTTCACAATTTGGCTCCAATTAGGTTGATGCAGTTCGGTTTGGTTAGCCTTGAAACGTGTTACCCAAATTTTTCAGATTTTTATTTCGGAAATATTTCAAATTTCTGATTTTTAACCCATAATTTGCTTAATTTTTTCACGATTTCTCTCTATTTTAGATTCTTTACTTGGGTCAGGTTGACCTTGGAATTATTTCTCGAATTTTAATCGTTTTTTTCCCCTACTTTTTCAATTTTTCTTATGTTGATATGGAACTCTTTTTTTCCAATTCTCCCCCAACACAAATTTTCGATTTTTGTTTTTGTTGCATCTTATCGCAACCCTATTGCACCCTATATACACCACCATTTTTAACTTTTGTACTGCACACTTAGATAGGGGAAATACAGGGACTTGGCTGTTTTGATTTTAATTTTATTTTCTCTCAGCTGCTTGATGCAACAGAGGAAAAAACAGATATTTTCACCGGTCGGGAAGGGTGGTGGGGGGGGGGGTGCTTGGAGCGGTGCAACAATTAAAAATCTCTTATTTTCCTTAATTATTTGCGTTGACGGTGTAACTGTTTGGCACGAGAATATTACCAAAACGATGTTATGGGGGAAGGTTAATTAACTGTGATGAACAAATTAATTTTTTTTGGGCGTCTCCTTGAATTTTCGACGCAATATTTTTTTTACGGTGAGGGGAGCGCGTCAGGCTAAATTTCTATTTTATTTAAGTTTTTTTTTCCTCGGTTATTTGAGCGGTGCAAAAATTAAAAATCGTTGAATTAGCGGCCCAATATAATACACCGAAAAAACCTTCATGATTTTTTTACCGTCGAAAGGAATGCTAGTCGATAAAGTGTGAAGTAATAATAAAATTCTTCCGATTAAAATGTGACTCAGCCGAACCTAAATTGGATATTTAAAAAGCAAACTCTCTGTCTTTTAGAAATAGAGTCGATGATTAGAGTTTCAGCTTCGCAATTCATAAACGAAATTATTTATTTACGTTCGTGTACGTACCATTTTTTATTTGTTGTTTGCCATTAGCGCGTTACATTTTACTATTTCAGTGTCCATTAGTGTAGGATTGTAACGATAAATTTTAGAATGGAATCGATTGACTGGCGTTATGCAAACTTTAGGATGGCAACTATTTATTTATTTTTTATTGCTATATATAAAAATTCTTTGGCTTTGTAAGAACGTAACCTCGGATATTGTCAGCCCGGGGTCACACTTGCGAATCAAATGCGATGGCCGACAAGATAGAAAATAAAATGTGTTTTCGTCAAGCCAAGCATCTACATTTCCCTTTTGGGACTGGCGAGGGGCTTGTACATCATTTTTAGTGAAATAAACCGGGAAATATGGGGCGTATTTTCTCAGATCAGATTTTCAAGTGGTAGGTATAAATGATACGAAGGATTTAAACGAGTGGGGAGGGGGGTAGTAATGAGAAGAATGAGTAAATATAGTTGTGTTGGTGATACGAAAAGAAGAATCACATCCATTTTGAAGTCGAATTGGTGTTTATGTGTGTGCATTAGGGAAAATGACTTCGGCAATTTCATTAAATCTGAAATTACTCGCTCTTGAAGTAGGAAATAATTTCGCTGTTAAAATTTACTACACATCGTCCCCGAGAATTATTTGCCTCGAAGAGATAACGAAACGCTGACGTGCATAAATGAATAAATCGATTCGCCTTTCATGTTATATTCATAATGACAAAATAATATCCTTTGGCAAATGGTTCTCCTCCCGAATTGAATACGTTTTGCCTGCCCGTATTTCTTGCGAGTGTCTGTGTGTGTGTGTGTGTGTATCAAGCGTCGTAAATATCGCATTAGCCCTCCACCCCATCCCTCTCGGAATGTAAATAAACAAACTGCACGGTGGTATCATTTAATTTCGGGGGCAGAATTACACACACACATATATATATTTCGCAAATAAAATTCGCCGTACATGCAAATTTGAATAAACGAAGGCATAATATGGAACGCAAATGCTTTCGCTAAAATTCCTGAGTGTTACAATTCCGCTTTGTAGTCTCTTGATAATACTCTTTTGTCGAAGGAAATTCATATTGTGAAGGAAAATGTTAAAGAAAATTCGCCGACGGATATGCCGCGGTTACTCCAGCAGCACACTTTATTCCCTAATATAAATATTTATCAGTTTAAATTCTTAAGCCTCTTCTTATGCCTCTTCGCAATTCCTTCTTCTCTTCTTTTTTTTTTTTTCTTGCATCGATTAATCCCCCAACACAAGTTATTTTATTTCATTCGCACGTTCAGATCCGGAGGGAATTCGATTCTTCGAAATTTTCACCAGTTGACGACGTAAAAAAAAAAATTATTTATCAAATCCATCACGTTTCACAACTAAAAAAAAAAAAACGACAACACCACCGTCAACCCCCCCGTTCCATTTAATACTTACTTCGACTTTAATTTAATCAAAGTTATAAATGCGCCGTAAATAATCATCAGAGTTGACATTTTTATACACGACTATAAAATTTTATTTGCAGTAAACGGCGAACTATGGCGTTACATTTCCAGCGCTGTTTATTTTCCAGCTTGATAAATATATTTGACGTGCCACTGCCGAAATTTATTTATGTGCGTACGGGCGAACTGAGATTTTTTCCCCCGTCGCCTCCCCCTCCCCCAACACAGCAAAATTGTTTGAAAGAACTAATTACAACCCTCCTCCCACATATCTTATATGTTTTTTTTTTGTACTCTGAAACTTCTTTTATTAATATTATTATTTGCCACCTCCTGAATGTATTATTTAGTTTAGCTCCTGAATAATTAACGAGAACGGTGTAGCAAGTTAGCGCTGAGAAAGGCAATTAAGCCATCCCGAGCCAGTACTCAGCTGAAGACGGGCGACGTCAAGAAGGTCCAGGGCGCTAGGAGAACAAGCCCCGGCTGATACCATGCACGCTGCGGAATCCGTCCTCCAAGGGCCGCAACGTCTGTGCTAGAATTTCGAAAACTTCCATTTCAGAAGGATATGATACTCGTGCTTGCAAAATAATTGGTTCGTCGCCACAAAAACAACAGCACGCACTTAAATCGTATATTGTCAATTGTCAAATGTTGTCAAACGCCTGGAGGGTTTCGACCTCGAAGATGAACTTCTAATAGGTCGCTGTGTTGTTGGGAATGACATCGAAACAGGTAGACAGCAAATGGAAAAATTTCGTCGAAAGACGGAAGATTCCAGGGAACAACGAAATAAGCGTATTTCTCTGTGTGAACAAAGAAATCTAGCCAATGAGATGTTTCCCTGTATCACGAACACTAAACTGTGTTGTTGGGTTTTCATCGAAACATCTAATTAGACATTCACCATCCTATTCCAGCTTATAAATTACGGAGTGTCTCCAAAGACCCTGCGTTTATTTTCAACGAAGCAAGAGCTGCGGTAAAAAAGAATGAAAGAACTTCTTTTAATAAATCGAATCGATTTAGCTTCTTCATTTGTGCAAAGAAATAGAATTTTTTTTTTGAACAAATACCATAACTTCAGTTAACGGCGTCTTCCGCAAGATATGTATATTAAAAACTCGATTTCCTCGGAATCGCTCACAAAGACCTCGGCAATCCCATCCATCATTAAATCCCCATTCAGCTCAAACAAAGTAATGGCATTGATCGGGCAAACAAAATTTACATATCTATCCATCTCACGACATTGGCCTCTAAGTTTCCGAATATTATATCGTCTGAACGCGTACATTTTCGACAGGCGGGATTTATATTTTGAGGCGCTTTTAAATTAATTAGTGCAACGTCGAAGTAATTAAAGAGAGAAGCGACGGCGGCGGCGGCGCGCGCGCGAGTGTGAATATTAATTAATTAAGCATATGGTTTAATTAAATTACACGTACCTTTTAAGTCCGGAGTACGTACGCAAGAGGAAAGTGTGAAACTAATAAATCGCTGCCTGTTTAGCTTGTTAACAAGGAAGGCAAGGATGCTCAAAGCGCGGCAACAGAAACACAACGAATTTGTTAATTTAGCGACGATTTGGTTAATTTATATTATACAAAGAGCATCAAGTCTCTTTGACGATTCTGTATTTACTAACTCTATTGTCCTATTTATCTCACTGAAAACTTTTTCGAAATTAACAAGCGCGTTCCCCAAAAATAGTTTTGAAGGAGATGGGTGAGGGGAGGGGGTTCAAGCCTCTATTCAAGCCTCTATTTAAATTGCATCTTTCGATTTCGAAAGCGAAATCTTTTCAAAGTCACGCCACGGTTGACTGGAGAGAGTTTATTGACGTAAACAAGGCGCTAATCGGCGTGAAAGGTTTCGGTTAATTCCCCCTTAACCTTAATTTTAAGCTTACACTTGCCGCTCGCTAATGATGAGCCGACGCTTGATTTCAAAGATCGCTGCTTCGACTGTCGTCGGGAGGGGTGGTGAGGGTAAATCATAAAAATAATATGATGAGGGCACCTTGCTGTATAAATTTATTACATTACATGCTCTCTCTATAAAATATATTTCTTTGATGGTGTCTGGTGTTATCGTCGTCTTCATTTATTTATGCTAATGCAATTTCTATTTAATTAAGTTTTTCATACAAGGGAGTTAAGTGCGCGCGCATCATATCCTCTTCATAGAAGGTAGTAATTTGTTCTATTTGGATGGAATATTTTTGCGAGATGAAGGATTTACAGACAGTTTATAACGGGGCCCTTATAATTAAGCCCGTAGGACATAAAAGGCGGTACCTTCGTGTATTATATTAAGCCTTAATCTTATCTAACTATCTGGTGATCCCGTATCATTGTTCATTGTGGAGCGACCCTTACATAAATTGAATGAGGTTCGGAATTAATATACATACTGTCGGATCTGGAATAATTTACAACAATGCCAAAACAAGAAGTAACATTATGTCCTCGCCTCGCACGTAACAAACACGTTTCCGACAAACTGTTCCCATCCCATCCGTCAGGATAGGGCGACACTGACTTTCAATAACAGTATAACAATTTTTACAGAAACATTTTATTGCGGGGGGCGCGGCAGAATGGTGTAAAATTTCACCTGGTTTAACCTGCCCCCTGCAAATTATGACCGTGCATGCGCCCCCGTGGCAATAAATAGTATAAGGTGTGGTACATACGTACGAGTACGTACACAGATTATGGGGTAAGCCGGTTATTAAATGTTACCGTTTCGGGGGGAGGGTAGAGGTTTAGCAAAAAAATCGTAACGCATGTTTATTATGAAAATCCTCTCCGAGTTAATAAAGATTTATCAGGGCCACAACGACATTGTAAAATGAAGTACGCCTGCATACACAAAAAAAAAGGCGAAATAAATCGCCGTCCGTCGTCGTCGTACTTTCCGCCCTGACCTCCTCCAGGCAGTTTCATATATACATATATATTCTCAGAGGAAATGTGAAAGAGCGAAACTCATTTGCTCGACTCTATTTCTCTATGCATAAATCTTCAAATGCGCAGGGCAAAAACACCCAGCAGCTCAGATTAAATTGAAGATTTCCGTTTCCTGAATTTTCAATTCCTGTTAAGTCACCGAGTCAAAGGTGTCGCAGGTAATAAAATAAAAGTGTACAAATCATTTCGTGTCACTTTGTTAAGTGCTCCTCGTAAACTCCGCCGCCGATTCCGTTTTAGGAATAATTGAGAGCTCTCGTAAACTGTCCGCAGGTAAATACGTTCTATTTAGCAAACAGTTGTAAACCGGCTCCATGGGGGAGACACGGCCATGACCTGCCTGCCATATTCCCGAACATATGCAGTCGTATTGTACCACATTTTATGTCATACCTGGCAAATTATGCGCCCATTAGGTTAAATTACGCAGGACGGCGCGCTGTTATGTCTTGTTCTGACCAGAGAAATGCTTCGGATACGGCAAACAATGTCTTCTGTTCACATAATTATTGTATTCAGAAACAAAGCAAGTCGTTTTAATGAATGCATTTACTTCAGCTCCCGAGTAATTAACGAAATCAGTGGCAAGCTAGCGCTGAGAAAGATAATTCAACTGTCCCGAGCCAGTACTCACTTCAAGAAGGGCGCGAAAAGTTAGAAAAGTCAAGGGCGCCAAGAGAACAACCCCCCAGATGACGCTACGCGCTACGGAACCCGTCCTCCAAAGCTCGCAGCATACGCAAAAACTTATTCGAGTGTGATTGTGGGAACTTATCCTCTCCCTTGGGAAGACTTCTGGAATCGTGTTGGATTTGACGATTATGTTTCCGATTTGGCTGCCGATTGTCCCTGAGATAACTTCTCTCTCTGTTGGAGTACGCCGTTAGAGGTTGCACCACGTAGATGCGCAGTGCTGACGTCAGCTGACGCAGCGTTGCATAATAATTCGATGACCGTACGAATGTTTTGCTCCTCTCCCTTGGGAAGACTTCTGGAATCGTGTTGGATTTGACGATAAAATCTCCGATTTGGCTGCCGATTATCCATGAGATAACTTCTCTCTCTTTGTTGGAGTACGCCGCTAGACGTTGCACCACGTAGATGCGCAGTCGTGACGTCAGCTGACGCAGCGTTGCACAATAATTCGATGGCCAGACGAATGTTTTGCGGCGCTATATGATTTTTTTCATTCCTTTCGCGAGAGGGTCTGCGCAAATTCGATGGCCATCCGAATGTTTTGCGGCGCTACATGATTTTTTTTCATTCCTTTCGCGAGAGGGTCCGCCGAGGTACAGTTGCTTAGTGGATTGTTGGTGAGAGCCTCTATGACCCTCAACTTATCTAAGCGCTCAGCTACCAGCGAAATCCCGATAACATTGTCCCGAAGGAGCAATATTATTTTAGAACCGGGGAAATAAACTGTAACAGAACTTACTTCAATCTGGCAGACGTTACTAATGATTGCTTTTAGCTACAAGATTATTTATAGTTTATTAATTATTAATGTATGAATGAAGTGCTTTATTAATTTTCGTATTTGTTAGCGTTTAAAGTTTTTTTAAATCGGGTTTTCGATGGTGGTTAGTAGAATAAATAATAAAGAGTTACCTACATTGAAGGTGCTAGGTACGATACGCACAGGTCCAATATTTCAAAGCGATGCAATTTTCTAGGCCAATAAGGACCACTAAATTAATGTTTTTTATTGAATTTCAATTTGCCTTCGGCGTATTATGGCAACACAAGAGCACAATATCGGCGAATTGTCTACGAAATGGGCGCATTAATAATATCTCAGCCTGAAAATTATATCGAATATTTTCAGTTAGTTCCGTGTAAACAAATAATTAATCACCGCCCTTCTCTTCTTATCGCGTCATTATAAAACGTTCGGAACGGATGGATATAAATAACGTAAAATTCGCTATACGCAAAGCTGCTAAATGTGTTTCTATGAAAACAGTAAATTACAAGGATTGCAACGGCGCGGCACGCAGTCATTGAAATAACTATAAATTACTCTACAACCGTAAAATGAGTGTCGGCTGTCAGAAACGAAGTGACAAACGCGACCAAACCGGAAGTTCCGGTCAGAGTTTGCGCGCTGTGTTGGCGTCGGATGTTACGTCACTACGCTAATGATGCGTGCAGTTAACCTCATGATTGGGAAAATAGACGCACGGTACAATATACACGTAAATTATTGCCCGCTGCGCACTTGCGAAATAAATGCAGGACCAGCGCGTTCAGCACACAACAATACAGCTAACGAGAGTTTAAAGGGCATCCGCTGCATACTATATTATTTATCTAAACTCTAAACACGTCATTAGACTTCGTTTCACCCGGTAATTCCCGGATAAAACGCGCGGAAATTATTCACGGCGACGACCCTATTAAAATATGTTCGGGAATTAAAGTTGTCATGTACGGTCGGTCGGTCGGTCAAACGCGTAAATTACAAACCGAAAATTCAACAAACACTACCAAAGCACTTCAAAATTAAATGAATTATTTCCTCCGACGACCTTGCGCACGTGTTGCCGGCAACATATCACAACGAACACTGATCGGCTCTGTTTTACAACACACCGTGGTTGATCGTCGACAATAACACAGAGATAATTTAATCGGCACCGACCAAGTTAAATGTAGATATTAAATAATATATTTTGTCGAAAACAGCCATCACATTCCGGTTTCTATTTAAAATAGAAACCGAGATTAGTTTTGCTACAAACCACACGAGCAAAAGCTGAGGAAATCAAAGTGCAGCACTGCCAGCAGCTTCAGCTGTGACGGGCGTTCAGGTTCGACAGGAGGGTTTGCACGAATTGAAACCATCGTGACAACAGCAGGAACCAACTTGACGTAAGAAAACACCAATGGCGTCAAAGGTCGAGGTTGAGACCAATTTAAACTATCCGCCAAAATATTAGATAACTCGCAGAAACTGCGATTTTCATGAAGTGGACTAACAGAAGGAAAGAAAAAACAGACGACGGCGGAAATTGGAATAACAAAATCGCCCAATTCTCACACGAACCAGATAAATTGTGCTTGCAAACGCTTCAAAAGATGAAGCAATCTTATCTAAAAAAGAAGGTATTGGTGATTTAAAAATACAAAGGAGTGTCGACGCCTTGGGAATTTTACACTATTTCGTGGCTGGAGTATTTTAAAACGATTAAAACGAACAGTTCTCCGCCATGCAAAGTCGATTTTGATTTAAAACCTAAATGGAATTGAAATTGGAATAACAAGATGCCCAATTCTCACACGAACCAGATAAAATGTGCTTGCAAACGCTTCAAAAGATGAAGCAATCCTATTTGTTTGTTTAAAATCAGAAAGGAGAGTCTGCGCCTCGAGAATTTTACACTATTTCGTGGCTGGAGTATTTTAAAACGATTAAAACGAACAGTTCTCCGCCATGCAAAGTCGATTCCGATTTAAAACCTAAATGGAATTGAAATTGGAATTATAAGATCGGCCAATTCTCACACGAACCAGATAAAATGTGCTTGCAAACGCTTCAAAAGATAAAGCAATCCTATCTGTTTGTTTAAAACCAGAAAGGAGTGTCGGCGTCTCGAGAATTTTACACTATTTCGTGGCCGGCGTATTTTAAAACGATTAGAACGAACAGTTCTCCGCCATGCAGAGTCGATTTCGATTTAAAACCTAAATGGAATTGAAATTGGAGTAACAAGATGCCCAATTCTCACACGAATCAGATAAAATGTGCTTGCAAACGCTTCAAAAGATGAAGCAATCCTAACTGTTTGTTTAAAACCAGAAAGGAATGTCGGCGTCTCGAGAATTTTACACTATTTCGTGGCTGGAGTATTTTAAAACGATTAAAACGAACAGTTCTCCGCCATGCAGAGTCGATTTCGATTTAAAACCTAAACGGAATTGAAATTGGAATAACAAGATGCCCAATTCTCACACGAACCAGATAAAATGTGCTTGCAAACGCTTCAAAAGATGAAGCAATCCTAACTGTTTGTTTAAAATCAGAAAGGAGTGTCTGCGCCTCGAGAATTTTACACTATTTCGTGGCTGGAGTATTTTAAAACGATTAAAACGAACAGTTCTCCGCCATGCAGAGTCGATTTCGATTTAAAACCTAAATGGAATTGAAATTGGAATTACAAGATCGGCCAATTCTCACACGAACCAGATAAAATGTGCTTGCAAACGCTTCAAAAGATGAAGCAATCCTAACTGTTTGTTTAAAACCAGAAAGGAGTGTCTGCGCCTCGAGAATTTTACACTATTTCGTGGCCGGCGTATTTTAAAACGATTAGAACGAACAGTTCTCCGCCATGCAGAGTCGATTTCGATTTAAAACCTAAACGGAATTGAAATTGGAATAACAAGATGCCCAATTCTCACACGAACCAGATAAAATATGCTTGCAAACGCTTCAAAAGATAAAGCAATCCTATCTGTTTGTTTAAAATCAGAAAGGAGTGTCTGCGCCTCGAGAATTTTACACTATTTCGTGGCTGGAGTATTTTAAAACGATTAGAACGAACAGTTCTCCGCCATGCAGAGTCGATTTCGATTTAAAACCTAAATGGAATTGAAATTGGAATAACAAGGTGCCCAATTCTCACACGAACCAGATAAAATGTGCTTGCAAACGCTTCAAAAGATGAAGCAATCCTATCTGTTTGTTTAAAATCAGAAAGGAGTGTCTGAGCCTCGAGAATTTTACACCATTTCGTGGCTGGAGTATTTTAAAACGTTTAAAACGAACAGTTCTCCGCCATGCAGAGTTGATTTCGATTTAAAACCTAAATGGAATTGAAATTGGAATAACAAGGTGCCCAATTCTCACACGAACCAGATAAAATGTGCTTGCAAACGCTTCAAAAGATGAAGCAATCCTATCTGTTTGTTTAAAATCAGAAAGGAGTGTCTGAGCCTCGAGAATTTTACACCATTTCGTGGCTGGAGTATTTTAAAACGATTAAAACGAACAGTTCTCCGCCATGCAGAGTTGATTTCGATTTAAAACCTAAATGGAATTGAAATTGGAGTAACAAGATGCCCAATTCTCACACGAACCAGATAAAATGTGCTTGCAAACGCTTAAAAAGATGAAGCAATCCTATCTGTTTGTTTAAAATCAGAAAGGAGTGTCTGAGCCTCGAGAATTTTACACTATTTCGTGGCTGGAGTCTTTAAAACGATTAAAACGAACAGTTCTCCGCCATGTAGAGTCGATTTCGATTTAAAACCTAAATGGAATTGAAATTGGAATTACAAGATCGGCCAATTCTCACACGAACCAGATAAAATGTGCTTGCAAACGCTTCAAAAGATGAAGCAATACTATCTGTTTGTTTAAAATCAGAAAGGAGTGTCTGCGCCTCGAGAATTTTACACTATTTCGTGGCTGGAGTATTTTAAAACGATTAAAACGAACAGTTCTCCGCCATGCAGAGTCGATTTCGATTTAAAACCTGAATGGAATTGAAATTGGAATAACAAGATGCCCAATTCTCACACGAACCAGATAAAATGTGCTTGCAAACGCTTCAAAAGATGAAGCAATCCTATCTGTTTGTTGAAAATCAGAAAGGAGTGTCGGCGCCTCGAGAATTTTACACTATTTCGTGGCTGGAGTATTTTAAAACGATTCAAAACGAACAGTTCTCCGTCATGCAGAGTCGATTTAGATTTAAAATCTAAATGGAATTTAAATTGGAATAACAAGATGCCCAATTCTCACACGAACCAGATAAAATGTGCTTGCAAACGCTTCAAAAGATGAAGCAATCCTAACTGTTTGTTTAAAATCAGAAAGGAGAGTCTGCGTCTCGAGAATTTTACACTATTTCGTGGCTGGAGTATTTTAAAACGATTAAAACGAACAGTTCTCCACCATGCAGAGTCGATTTCGATTTAAAACCTAAATGCAATTGAAATTGAAATAACAAGATGCCCAATTCTCACACGAACCAGATAAAATGTGCTTGCGAACGCTTCAAAAGATGAAGCAATCCTATCCAAAAAAAGGTATTGTTTATTTAAAACTACAAAGGAGTGTCGACGCCTCGTGAATTTTACACTACTTCGTGGCTGGAATATTTTAAAACGATTAAATGTTCTCCGCCATGCAAAATCGATTTCGATTTGAAACCTAAATGCATTCGTTCATTGTTATTAATACTTATAAATTGCAGCTAATACGTCGAGCGCGGGGGTAGGGAAAACGATTTTCGATCTACAAAAGCCGGCACATTCCAACGGGGAATGCCGCCGCCGTTAAATATAATACGTGAATGTATGGAGGCAATTTGTTAAACATCAGCGCGAAATGAAGATGAATTGTTTATTTTCGCCTTCACATATTTTGTTAATTTGGAGAGCAGAGTGTGTCGGAAATAATCTATATACGCATCCGGAACCGGAGCGGACGACCACCCGACTAGTCTCTCTCTCTCTCTCGTTCTCTCTTTTTGCAGAATCCGTTTCATCAATCAATTTATTAGATGATAGTAATCTTCAGCACTGGCGACCCCTTCCGCCGCCAGATTTTCATGTATGGCATTGATACATGATGATTCCAATTCCACATTCACATCCTTACTTTTCGTATTGTACGATGACCGTGGTGAAATAAATGCGCCCTAAAAGCTAAAGCGAAAAAAAGTGGAACATAATATACCTATTTATTTAGGCAACGTTTATGTGTGTGTATGTCACTTCTCGTATTTTTCAGCCAGCCGAAACAGAACCTGTTTTTTAGGGCTCGAGTTAAATTTCTCGTGGCGTTATTTTTATCTACGGAGTTTCACATATAATTTTTGAAAACTTCCCGGAATTACATCCGGAAGCCGTCGCATGCATGTCTACGGCCGATCACTTCTGCTTTAAAATTGCTGAATGGCATGAGAAATAGTCATAAAAATTTCAGGCTGAAAACTTACGCTTCCAACGTAACGGAAATATTCACGGCGGAAATAAACGTGCAGGTTCGGTCGTAATGCCCCTTCATATGATATTCTTCTACTTCCACAAACGAAGGCGCAGTTATTTATGCAACAAATAAGAGAGAGAAAAAAAAAGCGCCAAATCGAATGAATACGTATTTACTCACAATTGAGGGGGCATTTATGACCGCTTATCTATTGCTAAGATCTCGAGGTTCATTTGCTCTGGAGGGAATTTACCGGGAATATATGGGTTATTTCATGATCAAGTGGCCGTATATTTTACGACTCCACTTTCGTCTAACTTCTGCTCTTTCAGGCGTTTCGAAAACTTTCATGAAAAATACTGCAGTCCGACATGCACACGTCGATGATTTAGAGCGCTTATTCTAAACTATTTATTCGATACGTATCGAAGGTATAGTATACGCGTTTAGCTTGAGTTACGACTATGCAGTACAGGTATTTTAAGAAAATAAAAATAGACTCTTGCATTTTTTTTTATTACGGCGGCGCCGCATTTGTTATCTCGATAACATTTCGCCGGGGAGGGCTGACATTTCAAAGTTTAAAGTTCAGTATTACTTGTGCAGGTGAGAAAAAATACGACCGACTTCCTTATTCTACGCAGACATTATCATAAATCATTTTGCAAAACAGAATGCAATCCCAGAATGAAATGCGAAAGGCTACCGGCCGTTGTTTCAAAGTGAGAACATAGGCGTTGATGTTTGTATGAATCTTAGTTAGTCAAGTTATGAAGAAGCTCGCTCATTAAGTGCCTCATTTATTTACGTGATTATTTACGAAACGAAGAAGTTCCCGTGGCCACAACCAATTTATTTATTTAAATGGAAATTGCGAAAGTAAATTGGCTGCCCCTAGTTTTCGCTTTATTTTCGCGCCCGCCTCGCGTTTCCATTTTGTTGCACACGAGTTGCCGGGCGAGTTAATTTAATTGTTTATAACAGGCGTTTATAATGAACTTGTAATGTGATAAAAACTTCTCGGCGAGACATGACTAATTCGATTTTCGGTGTACTAGAGCGAAATTGTTATTCACGACCTAATTTTATTTCGAGAGGTCCTGTGCGGGAAAGGACCCTAATTTTTTTTTTACGTGGAAGTTTGTTCGCATTCGAAAAATTTACTCGTTCTGCCATGTGTCGTCGGTCGTCGCTTTAAAAACGCGAGGGCGCGGACGCTTTGAAAGCAATTCACAAAATCAAACCCCATTAAAGTTATTATGAGTTCTTAATCGAATGAATTTTTAATTGCCGCGCTCGTTTTATGCAACGAGAGTTTTAAGCAGAAAACTCTCTGATTCATGAAGAAGTTTGATTTAATTGCGTTTGCAACATCGCGCGCCGGCCAATCTACAAAGCAAATTGAAACCTTGCTTCAGACTCTCGGAATTAATTAATAATTTACATGTAAATTCTCGCGTGGATCAATCAGATTTTTTTATGTCATAAACTAGATTATTTGTTAGGGAATCGGTCGTTTAAGCCAGTGGTGCATTCGGGAACGATTTCGATCGGATTGGGGCATCAAAAACTAACGAACAATAAAATGGAGATTAAAAAATCCATCCATGAGATTAAATTGTTGAAACTATCTGTCCGGCGGTAACTGATTTGGCTGAAAGCAGATCCATATGAATCGACTTAATACGTTTACACCACGGTAAAGAATCAATAGGTAACAGAGTGGGCGTTCGAAACGTGCACGCGCTCTCATGCGCTTTCATACACGGCCGAGTGCTCTTGTGGCCTCACCTAATATATCGCTCACCGTGATTTACAACACCGTCAATCGTTTGAGCTTTTTTGTAGCTTTGCATATTTTTTTGCTTTACCCACATACCAGTCGTTGTTGTAAAATGAGAACATAGCCAATACAACCGTCGCTCTTCATTTTTCCCCTTGATACTCGCCGATTATATTCCTTTGCACGTTGTTAAGTTTGAAATGTCAGCGAAATGCTAGAATATAATAACAGTCGCGTGTGATGTGATATCACACTAGATTAAAGGAGCTACTTCTCGCTGCTCTTTTTCTGAATCTCTGATTTCGTCGCTCGCCTCGCTCCGATGGATGGACGAGTTTATAAGTTGTGAAAATGCCGGGGTCATAAAATTATCTGAAACTTTGGCGTTCGCGACTTGAACGCGCTTGCATTTGAAGATAATGACGCGATGTTTCCGAGCGAAATTAATTACCTTGCTTAATTGCCAGATGGGTTTGGGATAACAAAAATAATTAGCGCGCGACTTTTCAGCTCTCTTATCGAAAGCACGTCTTCCAGATAAACCGGAAAATTCCGGCCGAGACAGAAAAATTCCTTCCAATTTGTTGCCTGCGTTGCCTACGTGGAGCAAGCGCAAGTGCAAGTAAAAGTGCTTTAATACATTAGTTCTCGGTGAGCCTAGAGCGTTAATTAAATTAAATTCATTTCTGTGTAGAGGCGACCGCCCACCCCCCTAGTTAGTTACGCCGCCGCCGCCGGTCCCGTTCGATTAATTAAAACGTTTGTTTTCCTTCGCCGAGTTGCAATAAATAGTAGCGCTTGAATTGTTTTTAAGTCGCAGGAAAGTGTTGCAACATCCCCAGAAACAAAGATTAATCTCGAATTAGCTGGCACAGCTTTATACGTTAATTAGCTAACTAGTATATGAATCACATTTTGCTTGTTTTATTTTCGTAAGCTCGGCAACGCTCGGTGGTAGCAAGATACGACGCTGCGTACCCTCGGCGATGCTCGGCGGTATCAAAACAACGTGAATTCCGATTAGAACCATCCCTCTAGTCATTATTTAATCTGAAACAACGTTTATTGTAGTACAGGAACGTAATATTAGTGGAAATGCATTGGTTGTATGGGAGTATCAAATATACCCTCACAGATTACGCGTTTTTAAAAAATATTTTGAGGTATAACACACTTCTCGACCCTTGGGATGTTGTAGTTGTCGATGGTTACAGCTTTATGCATTAATTAGCTAACTAGTATATAAATTATATTTAGTCTGTTTTATATTCTTGAATCAGATATGCTCGGTGGCAGCAAGATACAACGCTGCGTACCCTCGGCGATGCTCGGCAGTCTCAAAACACCTTGTCCTACCGTGCAATTCCGATTAGAACCATTCCTTTAGTCATGATTTAATCTGAAACAACGTTTATTGTTGTACAGGAACGTTATATTAGTGGAAATGCATTGGTTGTATGGGAGTATCAAATACACCCTTACAGATTACGCGTTTTTAAAAATATTTTTAGGTATAACACACTTTTCGACCCTTGGGATGTTGTAGTTGTCAATGGTTACAGCTTTATGCGTTAATTAGCTAACTAGTATATAAATTATATTTAGTCTGTTTCATATTCTTGAATCAGATAAGCTTGGTGGTACCAAGATACGACGCTGCGTACCCTCGGCGATGCTCGGCAGTATCAAAACACCATGTCCTACCGTGCAATTCCGATTAGAACCATCCCTTTAGTCGTTATTTAATCTGAAACAACGTTTATTGTTGTACAGGAACGTTATATTAGTGGAAATGCATTGGTTGTATGGGAGTATCAAATACACCCTTACAGATTACGCGTTTTTAAAAATATTTTTAGGTATAACACACTTTTCGACCCTTGGGATGTTGTAGTTGCCAATGGTTACAGCTTTATGCGTTAATTAGCTAACTAGTATATAAATTATATTTAGTCTGTTTTACATTCTTGAATCAGATAAGCTCGGTGGTAGCAAGATACGACGTTGCGTACCCTCGGCGATGCTCGGCAGTATCAAAACCCATGTCCTACCGTGCAATTCCGATTAGAACCATCCCTTTAGTCATTATTTAATCTAAAACAACGTTTATTGTAGTACAGGAACATAATATTGGTGGAAATGCATTGGTTGTATGGGAGTATCAAATATACCCTCACAGACTACGCGTTTTTTAAAAATATTTTGAGATATAACACACTTTTCGACCCTTGGGATGTTGTAGTTGTCAATGGTTACAGCTTTATGCGTTAATTAGCTAACTAGTATATAAATTATATTTAGTCTGTTTTATATTCTTGAATCAGATATGCTCGGTGGCAGCAAGATACGACGCTGCGTACCCTCGGCGATGCTCAGCAGTATCAAAACACCATGTCCTACCGTGCAATTCCGAATAGAACCATCCCTTTAGTCATTATTTAATCTGAAACAACGTTTATTGTGGTACAGGAACGTTATATTAGTGGTAATGCATTGGTTGTATGGGAGTATCAAATATACCCTCACAGATTACGCGTTTTTTAAAAAATGTTTTGAGGTATAGCACACTTTTCGACCCTTGGGATGTTGTAGTTGTCAATGGTTACAGCTTTATGCGTTAATTAGCTAACTAGTACATAAATTATATTTAGTCTGTTTTATATTCTTGAATCAGATATGCTCGGTGGTAGCAAGATATGACGCTGCGTACCCTCGGCGATGCTCGGCAGTCTCAAAACATCATGTCCTACCGTCAATTCCGATTAGAACCATCCTTTTAATCATTATTTATTCTGAAACAACGTTTATTGTAGTACAGGAACGTTATATTAGTGGTAATGCATTGGTTGTATGGGTGTATCAAACATACCCTTACAGATTAAGCGTTTTCAAAAAATATTTTGAGATATAACATACTTTTCGATCCTTGGGATGTTGTAGTTGTCAAGGGTTACAGCTTTATGCGTTAATTAGCTAACTAGTATATAAATTATATTTAGTCTGTTTCATATTCTTGAATCAGATAAGCTTGGTGGTAGCAAGATACGAGGCTGCGTACCCTCGGCGATGCTCGGCAGTCTCAAAACACCATGTCCTACCGTGCAATTCCGATTAGAACCATCCTTTTAATCATTATTTAATCTGAAACAACGTTTGTTGTAGTACAGGAACGTTATATTAGTGGAAATGCATTGGTTGTATGGGAGTATCAAGTATACCCTTACAGATTACGCGTTTTTTTTAAATATTTTAAATATAACACGCTTTTTGTCCCTTGGGATGTTATAGTTGTCAATGGTTACACGTAGCTACACTTTTAACATAAAATAAAACGTGTATTTGTCATAATAATGTAGGCAACATCATTGAATTGGGATGATACAGTTTGTACAATAATAAATCATGAAGTGTTTCATTGGACTGAGATGATACAGAGTGTGTATAATGCGAATATAAATCACGAAGTATTTTTATTTACTTTAGACTCGTTTTTGATGCTCTTGAAATTCATATTAAGATTTCGGTGGTGAAAGTAAGTAAGTAAGTAAATATAAAGCGTTCGTTCCCTCTTGAGACTTGGAAAGAAGAAAACCTGAAGTGCTTTCAACTCGGATTTAAGTATCCATACATTATACAGAAGCTAGAGGTAAAGTGCCTACTAACTCCGGTAGATATGAGAACGCCTAAGCAGTACAAGTGACCGGTAACCGTGGATATATGGCAGCCACCGGAAATTACAAGCCTCGTGAAGCAGACAGATAAGTGCAGATGAGGCCCTGCACGGTTGCCAAGCCGCGCGCGGATTCGCCTTCCTTCACCGGCACTTCACACTTCGGAGATAACTTAAAAATTTTTGCTTCGGAGCTGTCTCGCGTCTATGAATTATTGTCGTGTATCGCTATCGCCGGGTTGCGGAAAATACAATACAAGGGGGAGAGAGCGGTTGGTTTAAAGTTTAACGCGAGATTATGCACCTTTATGGGAAATCAAGTTCTAAAGTTAAATATTTGCTTTCAAGTTGGTTGAAATTAATGTGCTCGCTCTCGCCGATATTTACGGTGGTTATGGGCGGCAGAATTCACACTTTAACAAATCTGCTTTTACATTAAACGAACAATACATAAAAGTGACTTAAACGGTTTAAATTGTAAACGAAGTTATTTGAACAAAATTCTCTGTATGTAAAGAATATTTTCGCGTTGCTTCAGTGGCCGTCTAAAAACTCTCGCACACCCCTCGTATACATAAATTATCCATTCTTTTTAAGTTAATCATTCGATCGATTTTCCCAGTTTATTCTTCGTGCAACCATTTATGTAAGGGAATTCAAAGTTGCAGCCGAAAGAAACGCCAAGGAAACTTTCGTATTTACTTATTCAGGAAAACGATTTTATTATTCACCGAACAGTCAATGGAGCCAATAACTTTAACATGTTTGTTTGTTTAATCGATTGGACTTCGTCGCCGTACTAAGGCGATTTACTTACTGTATCGTTTCGTGACGAAATGGGGGAAAAGTTATAATGTCGTCTCGTAATATATTATCCACGCTCTATTCATGTACAAGTACGTGCATTTGTTATAACGTGATATACACACGATAATTGAACGATGAATGATAAATATTCCTGTTTTGATTTGAAAAGATTTCAAGCGCAGGCAAAGCTATTCCGTTTTAAGGATGTATCACGTGTAAACAACTTGTTAAACATAACCGTAGACAAATTACAACAATTAAGTGAACACCCCGTATAGGCAAAGTTATTCGATTTTGATTTCAGGGAGGATGTGACTGCTTCATAATATTACGTCGCATGTGTTTGTTAAACATAATCGGAGACAAATTACAACTAAGTAAAACTATAATTGGATCTAGCGCCGATTTTAATTAGATTTTCAGTTATTGCTGGTGCTGCTGCTGGTGCTGCTGTTGAATATCCGGTCGGTGTAAAATCGATGCCGGGCACGTTACAGTTTTGTAACTAACTTCGAACTACAACCGCAAACCCTCGGTGTAATTCAACCAATATTAATAACAAATTCGATATTAACACATTGGTACGTGTAAGTCTTCGAATGGATCGATGTTGTAATGGGGAAATCATTTTGAATGTACCTACTTTTTGCAAATCGTTGTAAATCTTGCTCTTTACGATCGAGTATAACTTCTTAAGTCTAGTGGAAAATAAAAATGATTGGTTTCTGTTTTTATGTGCAATTAAAAAGAGCGTTTAAAACAAATAGCTCCTGCCTCGGTAACCGAGTGGTTAGTTAACATGCCAGGTGTAACGAGCACGAAGAAGTAAGTCCCCACAGCAGCAATAAAATTAACTATAAAAATGGCAAACAATTTATATATTCCAAGTTGAGCATTCGATATGGTATTAACAAGAATTTTAAAGGACGGTTCCAGGAGCATCTCGAAAACTGAACCCTAAAATTTTCGATTCCCCACAGCAGCAATAAAATTAACTGTGAAAAAGGCAAACAATTTAACTATTCGAAGTTAAACATTCGATATGGTATTAAGAAGAACTTTAATGGGCGATATCGAGAGAGCATCTCGAAAACTGAACCCTAAAGTAATCCCGAATTAATCAGGGTAATTAACTACACGTAGCACAACAGATCTGAATAATTCCCACGTGTTTACTAAATACGAATGAATAATGAACAGTAAACAAACATGCCGAGGCAGTTATAAGTAATTAGTAATTAGTAATTCTAATTAAAAGCAGCAACGAACGAAACTGAATTGAATCGAATTTGCTTCGTAAACATTCGGATTCTTGCATGTGACGTGTTCGAAGTCACTCGGAAACAGGTTGAGGGGGTTGAATAGTCCAACTACTTTTTCTACTTTATAAATAATTACTAATTTTGATTAAAATGGCAACAAGCTAAATTGAATTGAATTGAATTTGCTTCGAAGTCACGAAGTAATAACTCAGAAACAGGTTGAGGGGTTGAGTGTTCCAACTACTTTTTCTTCTACTTCATAAGTAATTACTAATTCTAATTAAAACAGTAACAAACCAAGCTGAATTGAATTGAATTTGCTTCATAAACGTTCGGATTTTTGTGTATCTGATGTGTTCGAAGTCACGAAGTAATAATTCTGGAACAGGTTGGGGAGGTGGGAGGGTTGAATATTCCAACTCGCAGCGAACAGAAATAGCGCAAGAAGTAGGATAGGGGTGTACCGCTAATTACCGAGATTTGTATCGATAAGCTTAATGAATGTTTCCTTAAAATATCTCGACACGAAACTAGCGGAATTAATCAGCTAACCGCATAAAATAGAGAGCGCTGCAACTACTTTCATAATTACTACTTGCCTTTAATTAATCAGAAAAGACATATGGTTCCTCCTGTGTCGGAATTAATAGCATTAGCGATATCGATTCGGCACGGCGACGACGAGTGGGGGGGAAATTGCAGATATTTACTAGATTTTCGGCGTTTCTTGTACCGTGGAAGGCGCGCGACTCGTATAAAAACTGATCACGTTCTATCCTTCGGTAATGGAGGTTTCCTGGAAATAATATGTGGCCGAACTCGAGGATTTGTATCTACCAGCGGAGAACTTCCGCGAATTTTCTTTTTTTTTTTTGCCGACATTGTGTAGATAAACGTTCCGCGGCTTAGTCAACCCGAAAAAAAAATTGATCCCACGTACGAGTGTGTTAAGTGCTCCTAAATCGCTGCAGTATATTTCATAGGAAGAAATACGTGAGAGACGTGGCATTATAACTATAATAAGGACCGACGGCAACGAAATGCACTCGATGTAAACTTAAAGTCACGAGGGGGACTAAGGCACCTAGCAAGGTCAATCATGCAGAAATGCAACTGACCTTGCTAGTCATCCGCAAACACCTGCAGGTCGCGTCAGGTTTGCCACAAGTTCATTCTGAAACAAACCTAGATACTAAACAGCGCCAATTCAAAATCGATTTACCTGACGCACGTTTAAACTTGTTTACATCAAAGCTCGCGATTCGTGTTTCAAAACATAACCATAAATTTCAATAATTGAGTAAAAATATAACGTTTTAAATGCACCGACTCGTGTGCGACGAGTACGCGTGTGAATAATGCATGCTCCTGGAAAAATTATAAAAAAAATGCAGTTCTAATCTAGTGAAGGCTCGTTTAAATAGAAGTTAATCAGGGATTTGGTGGTCCTTCAAAATTTCGAAACAGATCGTCCGCAAACTGCTTGCAAGAGTGAATCTGTCACTTATGGTAATATTTTTGGAATAAATCGACTTATCCGAAAGCGTCTGCAGCACGTGTCTACCTTGAGTACCATGAATATCGATGACGAGAAAATGAATTACTTTTGAAAAAGTGGTCTGGAATAAAAAGTCACGGCGGCATTAAATTGATTTTGATTTTAATGAAGAAGCTCGTTTTAAAAATATATGTACGTACATTCGAAGTCCTACAAAGATAGAAGTTACACGTTTGCACGTTTTTCTTTTTTTTTTTTGTGAACAAAGAGTTTTTTTCCGTGTGCCGTTCTAATTAAAATTTGGGGGAAAAACAACGAAAGCTCCGTCGCGAAATAATACCGCTGAACTTGTTCGGCGCGGCGCGGCGCGGCGAGCTTTTGTAAGAACGCGCTTTTTGACGTTGCCGTTCACGTTTTACCATTGCAAAGTGAGATTACGTTTCCAGAACGGTTTTACGTGTCCTGGGTATATTCTGGCTTAGCAAATGTTAAAAGCCCGAATCAAAATTTTCGTTTCCGTCGCACACTTCCCCCCTCCCCCCGCCACACGATTTCTTGTTCGCGACGACGGCACGCCGATCTGAAATTCAGATTTAAGTGCCGTCCGGATCGACGCAAAATAAATTACGAAATATTTATTTGAACGAATGCTAAATGGACTGTCACGACTCTATCTATCCATTTAACATCGTCGTCATCATCGCAGTTGATGACATTTTAATTACACAACAACCTTAATCAAGTCATCGTTTACATCATTTATTATTCATTTTTAAATTAATTATTCATATTAATTTAGTGCATTTTGTTGATACCTCATTAAAATCACTTCGAATGAACCTCATGAACATGAATTGCGAGAGAAGTAATGTCGGTTATGAATTAGATAATCCCAAGAAAATTATAACTAGAAAGTCATACTGGAAAAGGTCAAATATATCAATACGCAAGTCAGGCGGAAACTGATATCTGACAGTGCAATTAATTTGTCTTTCAAGCTTGTGGTCATTGCGAGGAGCAAAAGATGAAAAAACAAGCACGACTTTTTTATATTTCCGTTCGCATCCGTCTCCCTCGCGTTCGTCCTTTCGTTTCTTAACGTCCTGACGCACTGTCAAGTTTAATTTGTCCCGTTCATAATTAAAAATGATACTCAAGCGTGTTATTCTGTAAAAACCTAATTATTTTAAACCATCCGTATAAAATTGGGTCTCGAGTTTCTTTGTTAGTAGCGTCGTGGTTTTCGGAGGATGGAAAGCCAAAAGTCGATATTCCAATATGTTTTCCCCGGGTTGCTCGAATGGCGCCTTGATTCAACACAAACACAACTCACTCATTGCAAAAAATTAAAATAAAAAGATAAACAATCTCTCAATAAGAAACACGCCGCGTTGTTAGGCCAAGAGGTTGCTTGTGGTCATTGCGAGGAGCAAAAGATGAAAAACAAGCACGACTTTTTTATATTTCCGTTCGCATCCGTCTCCCTCGCGTTCGTCCTTTCGTTTCTTAACGTCTTGACGCACTGTCAAGTTTAGTTTGTCGCGTTCATAATTAAAAATGATACTCAAGCGAGTTATTCTGTAAAAACCTAATTATTTTAAACCATCCGTATAAAGTTGGGTCTCGAGTTTCTTTGTTAGTAGCGTCGTGGTTATCGGAGGATGGAAAGCCAAAAATCGATATTCCAACATGTTTTTCCTGGGTTGCTCGAATGGCGCCTTGACTTAACACAAACACACAACTCACTCATTGCAAAAAATTAAAATAAAAAGATAAACAATCTCTCAATGAGAAACACGTCGCGTTGATAGGTCAAGAGGTTGCTTGTGGTCATTGCGAGGACCAAAAGATGAAAAACAAGCACGACTTTTTTATATTTCCGTTCGCATCCGTCTCCCTCGCGTTCGTCCTTTCGTTTCTTAACGTCTTGACGCACTGTCAAGTTTAATTTGTCGCGTTCATAATTAAAAATGATACTCAAGCGAGTTATTCTGTAAAAACCTAATTATTTTAAACCATCCGTATAAAGTTGGGTCTCGAGTTTCTTTGTTAGTAGCGTCGTGGTTATCGGAGGATGGAAAGCCAAAAATCGATGTTCCAATATGTTTTCCCCGGGTTGCTCGAATGGCGCCTTGATTTAACACAAACACACAACTCACTCATTGCAAAAAATTAAAATAAAAAGATAAACAATCTCTCAATGAGAAACACGTCGCGTTGTTAGGTCAAGAGGTTGCTTGTGGTCATTGCGAGGAGCAAAAGATGAAAAAACAAGCACGACTTTTTTATATTTCCGTTCGCATCCGTCTCCCTCGCGTTTGTCCTTTCGTTTCTTAACGTCCTGACGCACTGTCAAGTTTAGTTTGTCCCGTTCATAATTAAAAATGATACTCAAGCGTGTTATTCTGTAAAAACCTAATTATTTTAAACAATCCGTATAAAGTTGGGTCTCGATTTTCTTTGTTAGTAGCGTCATGGTTTTTGTGATGGAAAGCCAAAAATCGATGTTCCAATATGTTTTCCCCGGGTTGCTCGAATGGCGCCTTGATTTAACACAAACACACAACTCACTCATTGCAAAAAATTAAAATAAAAAGATAAACAATCTCTCAACGAGAAACACGTCGCGTTGTTAGGTCAAGAGGTTGCTTGTGGTCATTGCAAGGAGCAAAAGATGAAAAACAAGCACGACTTTTTTATATTTCCGTTCGCATCCGTCTCCCTCGCGTTCGTCCTTTCGTTTCTTAACGTCTTGACGCACTGTCAAGTTTAATTTGTCCCGTTCATAATTAAAAATGATACTCAAGCGTGTTATTCTGTAAAAACCTAATTATTTTAAACCATCCGTATAAAGTTGGGTCTCGATTTTCTTTGTTAGTAGCGTCGTGGTTTTCGGAGGATGGAAAGCCAAAAATCGATGTTCCAATATGTTTTCCCCGGGTTGCTAGAATGGCGCCTTGATTTAACACAAACGCACAACTCACTCATTGCAAAAAATTAAAATAAAAAGATAAACAATCTCTCAATGAGAAACACGCCGCGTTGTTAGGCCAAGAGGTTGCTTGTGGTCATTGCGAGGAGCAAAAGATGAAAAACAAGCACGACTTTTTTATATTTCCGTTCGCATCCGTCTCCCTCGCGTTCGTCCTTTCGTTTCTTAACGTCTTGACGCACTGTCAAGTTTAATTTGTCCCGTTCATAATTAAAAATGATACTCAAGCGTGTTATTCTGTAAAAACCTAATTATTTTAAACAATCCGTATAAAGTTGGGTCTCGATTTTCTTTGTTAGTAGCGTCGTGGTTTTCGGAGGATGGAAAGCCAAAAATCGATGTTCCAATATGTTTTTCCCGGGTTGCTCGAATGGCGCCTTGATTCAACACAAACACAACTCACTCATTGCAAAAAATTAAAATAAAAAGATAAACAATCTCTCAATGAGAAACACGCCGCGTTGTTAGGCCAAGAGGTTGCTTGTGGTCATTGCGAGGAGCAAAAGATGAAAAACAAGCACGACTTTTTTATATTTCCGTTCGCATCCGTCTCCCTCGCGTTCGTCCTTTCGTTTCTTAAAGTCTTGACGCACTGTCAAGTTTAATTTGTCGCGTTCATAATTAAAAATGATACTCAAGCGAGTTATTCTGTAAAAACCTAATTATTTTAAACCATCCGTATAAAGTTGGGTCTCGAGTTTCTTTGTTAGTAGCGTCGTGGTTATCGGAGGATGGAAAGCCAAAAATTGATATTCCAATATGTTTTCCCCGGGTTGCTCGAATGGCGCCTTGATTTAACACAAACACACAACTCACTCATTGCAAAAAATTAAAATGAAAAGATAAATAATCTCTCAATGAGAAACACGTCGCGTTGTTAGGCCAAGAGGATGCTTGTGGTCATTGCGAGGAGCAAAAGATGAAAAACAAGCACGACTTTTTTATATTTCCGTTCGCATCCGTCTCCCTCGCGTTCGTCCTTTCGTTTCTTAACGTCTTGACGCACTGTCAAGTTTAATTTGTCCCGTTCATAATTAAAAATGATACTCAAGCGTGTTATTCTGTAAAAACCTAATTATTTTAAACAATCCGTATAAAGTTGGGTCTCGAGTTTCTTTGTTAGTAGCGTCGTGGTTTTCGGAGGATGGAAAGCCAAAAGTCGATGTTCCAATATGTTTCCCCCGGGTTGCACGAATGGCGCCTTGATTTAACACAAACACACAACTCACTCATTGCAAAAAATTAAAATAAAAAGATAAACAATCTCTCAACGAGAAACACGTCGCGTTGTTAGGTCAAGAGGTTGCTTGTGGTCATTGCGAGGAACAAAAGATGAAAAACAAGCACGATTTTTTTATATTTCCGTTCGCATCCGTCTCCCTCGCGTTCGTCCTTTCGTTTCTTAACGTCTTGACGCACTGTCAAGTTTAGTTTGTCCCGTTCATAATTAAAAATGATACTGAAGCGAGTTATTCTGTAAAAACCTAACTATTTTAAACCATCCGTATAAAATTGGGTCTCGAGTTTCTTTGTTAGTAGCGGCGTGGTTATCGGAGGATGGGAAGCCAGAAATCGATATTCTAATATGTTTCCCCCGGGTTGCTCGAATGGCGCCTTGATTTAACACAAACACACAACTCACTCATTGCAAAAAATTAAAATAAAAAGATAAACAATCTCTCAACGAGAAACACGTCGCGTTGTTAGGTCAAGAGGTTGCTTGTGGTCATTGCAAGGAGCAAAAGATGAAAAACAAGCACGACTTTTTTATATTTCCGTTCGCATCCGTCTCCCTCGCGTTCGTCCTTTCGTTTCTTAACGTCTTGACGCACTGTCAAGTTTAGTTTGTCGCGTTCATAATTAAAAATGATACTGAAGCGAGTTATTCTGTAAAAACCTAATTATTTTAAACCATCCGTATAAAGTTGGGTCTCGATTTTTTTTGTTAGTAGCGTCGTGGTTTTTGGGATGGAAAGCCAAAAATCGATGTTCCAATATGTTTCCCCCGGGTTGCAGGAATGACGTCTTGATTGATTACAAACACACAACACTCATTCATTGCAAGAAATTCAAATAAAAAGATAAACAATATCACAACGAGGAACACGTGGTGTTGTTAGGTCAAGAGGTTTCGACTCGAAGAACTGGGAAGACCAATTTCTTATACGGCCCGCTCTACTTAAGCACTTTTCCCTTCCCGATTGCTGCGCGCGAGTGGGGGGTATTGCATGTTGCGTTTGTTATGCAAAAATACCCTTAACTTTTTTTTTATCTGTGGTGGTTGCCCAATGGGGTCTTAACTGGGTCTAACGGGGTTCCAAGTTGAGTGCATAAATTAAAACTACGGGTAATACGGGATGTTCCCTGTAAGGAGTCGTGGCATGTGACAAAAAAATAATCGAAGAAACGAACTTGCACGCGTTCTCATTCATTTCAATGTTATTTAATCGAAGCATGGGGCGTATTCTGCAACTTATTAACGGGCTGTTAAAATTTAGAGGTCCTTTAAAATTTAAAATACAGTTCCATGATTGGTTGTTACCGTCGCAACAAAAATTAACAGCCCTTAAAATTTAACGGTTTTGATGCAGAATAGGCCCCCATAATTTTTTATAAAAGCGCGTACTGATCATCCGAACCTTTACAATACAAAATAAGTGTTCAAGCAACAAGAAGTGTGACAAGTAAATTTAGGTCGCGCTGTTTATTGAACGCGAGCGCATGTACATACCATGTAATGTGCATATTATAAAAATATGTATGCCAAGAAAACTTGGCATTGTTCGTTTCTCTGTTGCATGCTATTTAAATGTCTTTATGGATAACGAAGGCAACAACTTCTTCTAACTTCTAAATTCTCTCCGTCAACATACGAATAATTCCACCCCCGGAAATTTCCGGATAGCTCTCCGATAGTTTTACGAATTTAATCCCGACTCGCATTCCAGGAGCGAACGTTTCCGTTTCAGGAAGAAGAGTGTGTGTCATGTAGGAACAGATTAAATTAATTTCAGAGGATCGCTTTATTTAATTATCTAAAAACCGGAGCAACACAATCGCCCCTTTCTGTTTCGTACTCTCCGCCATAATTAAATCTACCCACTGCAGCCAACTGCATTTCAGGATGACTCCATGATTATTTAATATTATTGTGTATTTGAAATGTGGAAATGTTCAAAGTAAGCTGAAAGGTTTAATTAATTATTATTCGTATTGAAACTTTGGCCCTGGGGTCTAAATTTTTCGTGCGCTTGTGTTTTGGCTTAGACGTAAATACTCTCTTCGTATAGCTTTATCGAGCTAAATGGATTATTATAAGCGGTTTATTTATGGAATAAATCATTTCGTGGTCCAATAAAAACTAACGAGAAATCAATGGCGTTTATATATCGCCGTCAAATCCGCTCCAAATGATGCCCGTACGTTTTCATCTCTGCTGCCAAGTGTGCGTTCGACCTAATAAGAGAGCGAGAGTTAATTTTCGTGGCGGTTTCATTTCTCTCTCGTTTCCAAATTTAGAATTCAAATTTTTTCAAATCGCTTGAAGAACCTCGCGGACATCAAGGAGCATTTGCTCAAAAAAAAAAAAATTGGGAGATCAAAAATTGAAGTTGTCGGAAAAAGCAGTGAGGCAGCTCGTTTCTTGCAGACATGTCATGGTTTATGAAAGCAATCATAGCGGAAACCGCACCGCCATCTGCGATAAATAATACATACGTACACTCCAGGTCGCAGATTTGGCCCAGTTGCACGGAGCAGCAGACGGGAGTCGTCCTTGTTACGAAATCAAAATGCAAATACGTGTTCGAGTTTACTCAGCATTGGATTACTAGCAGTTCATTAATCATGAAGGGGCGAGAGGGGGGGGGGGGGTTGTTCTATTCGAAATTACATTAATTTTGTTTCCATTAGGTATTGTTGCCTGCGAGCTGCCTCAAGTTATGCAAACAGTTTCTCAGTTGAAATTATTACACTCTCTCTTTAAGCTACGCCAAGCTTACTTTTACGTTCATTGATAATGATAAAATAACACTTCGTGATTTAACAGAAAACGAAATAGAAAGGGAAGTGCAAAATAAATTCAAAATCGTATTAACTCTATTAATTTATGATTGATTGTAACGTGAAGCAACAAAAGTAAATTGGGATTCGTTGAAAAAAAAAATAATAATAATAAGCAGAAGCGCACCTGTGATTACAAAAAGGGTTCTATTGTTCTAACAATGCACAAGGCCAAGGCTAAGAGCACCACGCCGAGTTCGCGTCGTCATTTTGTTATCACAAATACGACTAATAGAAACTTTTTTTCTTTTTAAGATAGACCGGTCCTCTCCTCCCTCCCTCCCCCCGAAAACAAACGCGGTCAATTCGGCAAGCAGATTGCCACCCCAGGGACACTACCGGATGATGAATTTTTAATTTAAACGATCAGACAGCCACGATATTGAATATTGATTGATAACGGACGGTACCATTTTATTTCAGCCGTCGTCGGCCATCATTCAACTTGACATGTGTTGCTTAGGTTAAAATCTGCGCTGTCTCATCATTTACGTAACCCCCCCGCGTGTCTACCCTTTCACCCAAACGCAAACACTCGCGAAACCTCAAGTTACAAGACAAGTGCAAAGTGCAAAGGGACGCGCAACGTTACACTAAATATAATTATTATTTTAATTATTTTTTTTTTAATTGTTTAAACAATTTAAGTAATGCGGTTTATTCGTATGACGAGGGAGGCTGAATTTACGACGGGGTTTGCTATTGTGAGAGATAGTTTTTTTGCTCACCGCTCCCCAAAAAAGAATTTTTAAATGTATGGTTTTGGTACGGTGCCAGATTCGTGCGCACCGTAAGTAATTAAGCGCAACGGCTGAGCTCTGAACTAAAATTTTATTAGCAAAAACTCCCTCTAGTTTTACCGGCGGTAAATCTAATGTTTATAGTCCATAAAATTTAATGCATCACAATTACATAAGATATAAATATAACTTAGATGACAACTAACTCGACTCGACATCACAATCCTGAACGGTTATTGTTTATATTAATTGAAGTCGATTCTTGCCCGTTGACGAAAATTGTTATTCCTGTTATTTATAGAGAAGAAAATTTGACTGGTTGTATGTACAACGACGCTCGCCATAAATGAGATATCATTTGATAGTTTCGTAGTCCTCACGCTGAATGTTCTCAAGAGTGTGGTTCGCATGCAGGAGTATCATTTAACTTGAGTGTCATAGTACATACTTTTGTTTGTTTAAAATCAAAAGTACAGAATTAGTCGCCTTTTTTTATCATTTGCACGTCATTGTTCGGCGAGTGAGTAGTATTATGGCGTAACGAAATCCATAAACCGCGTCTGTTTCATTTGGAGATTGCTTCCTGTTATTAGAACGCGTCGCGATTTCCGTAAACCAACAAAGAGGCGAAGCACGATGGAACAATAATCCAGAACATAAAACGAAGACGATAAATCCGAGACGCAATTGTTTCGCTTCACTTTAGCACATTAATTTCCCGAGGAAAAAAGCACGCCAACCAGAATTGGTGCTCCAGTGTCCCTCTGTATAGACTAACACGAACTTGTGCGAAGGACTATCTGCTCATAAATTTCCGGAAAGTTGCAGCCGCTTACACAGTAATCTTTATACTTTATCGCAGTCGACCAATTTGTTTATGCAACTGCGCGGATACAGATCCGGGGATCTCTCTCTCTTGACGTTCTGCTAACTCCGGGCGCTTGCGTTCAACTGGATTTCGCTAATAATCTACGAGTTTAGTTTCATGTTTTTTAGAAAACTTCTCTACTCTAATAAATTTGCTTTATTAATATCTTTTGGATTATTCTATAAAAGATTTTTTTTAAGTTATAGCGTAGAAGCTTTTAATGCAGGAAAAAGAGTACCACAGTTTTAGACTCAAGCATCTAAAAAAAAGGAGAATCTTATTGTATAAATAAACGGGGGCTTCCTGCGTACATTGAATTCCCCGTTGGTGAATTGTCGTCGTCACAAGTAGACACTGCGTGATACCAGCGGCAGCTCAAAATTTCGGAGAGAGGGGGTCGTGGACAAAAAAAGTAAGGAGAACTCCACAATGGAAGTATAAAGATACTAAACTTTCAACTTTTAATCTTGCACTTACTCGCAAGAGTTGCGCTGCAATAATCGACAAATTCATATTAATTTGCCGAGCGTGTTAATGAGGCCACTTTACATACTATACCGCTTGGGGAGTTTCAAGTTAGCCCACAGCGGTTTCGTAAGGAGCGACAGAGAACACACGCGTGCGCGCGAATGATTGAAAAAGATGGAGACAGAACGCTCTCATCGCCTGGCCCCCGATGTACGCGTTGGTACGTGAATATACTTACAAAATCACAGGCATTTTTAATAAAACATAATCAAATTTATTTAATGTCTTTATTTTTCCAAGTTATTCAACCCCCTCGTTGCTAAATAGCAAGCGACTCCTCTTCAAACCAATTCTCGAGCTAATAAATTTTCAAACTAAATCTTGCACATGAAATAATTGATAAATCCGTATTAAGAGAAAGAGCTTTAATTTCATTGCAGCTCGTCTTGTACTTCCCCGAACAAGCCACTTATTGGAATTTACAGTTTATCGTTTGCTTGAAAAATTAATCTCCTTTTCTGGGGATTCGTTTCACGTCTCGTGCATTTCCCTTCCTTTCTGAATAACTGATCGCTCGAAGGTTTTTAATTATTATATATTCTCTTTGTTGATGTGATTGTTTGTTTCGTCCAGGCCATCATCCATAGAGTGCATTCTGTTCTGTGTCTTTTCCATCCATCCAGTACCAAGAAGGCGACAATTTTTTTTTTAATGACAAATTTCGGAGAGAGGGACGTGGACAAAAAAGTAAGAAGAATTCCACAATGGAAATATATTTAAAATTAGTTGCCGATAGTCGCCGAAGCTATCGATTACATCCGATTATAAATAACTTCAGTTTCAAAAAGGAGGAGATGTCCAAAACAATAATTCAATAACGTCCAATGATATTAGAAACGTTAAAGTCAAAGAAGTTTGATGTCGGTTGCACTCAAAATTCAAAAACATCTTAAAATATTCAAACACACGAATCGGTACGTGCCTCGGAAATTTCCCTCCGTCTCACAGAAATCTTTGACAGCTCAAAGTTTGTGAAAAATAACTCAAAAATTATCAATTACTCAAAAACTAGTACGCAAAAGAAAAACAATGATTAAATTGAATTAAATTGTCTTAAACTGATTAAGGCGTCTAGGTTAGGAGGATCGCACAGAACAGCACGATGACTCCAGATGATCGACTCTCAAACGAGCAGCCGGGACAGCCAAATACATCAAAGAAGGTTATGTTAACCTGTCAGTTGTCTTCCAAAGATGTGGCCAAGCGGAGACGAAATGGACAACCGTTCAATGCAAGTGCTGGATTAATACTGATTGACAGGCAGACCGCGGCGGGGCTTGAAAAGGAAGACGGAGGTCAGGGGAGTTCCACTTCTAGCATAAAATTCATTAAAGAAGGGTAGGTTCTAGAATCGACCGCGAAAATATCGAATTGCATTGGCAACAATGACAATCAACAATGGATACCACACAAAAGAATTATCTACAAAAAACGGAGACAGAATGGATTAACGCATCTAAATCAAAACGAGTCCCTTAAACTTTGATTTGTTGATTTATTACATGCCCTGGTGGAAACCAAATGACGGGTTTATCAACGAAGGCCGCAGCTGTAAAAGTAAAATCCGTTCGGAAGGTTGCCTTCGCGCACAGAAACTTGGAACTTTTGAAGTGTTTTCACGCTTAAGACGTTCCGGCGGAGATCAAAGCCACATTAAATTTCATCAAGAACGAATTTTAGGCTTATTTATAAACGAATTTAAATTCGTGTGTACCAACCTCGAAACTGTAGCTGCGCGATGAAAAAATGGGGGCTGTCTTTCGTTCTTCCCAAGACAATAAGATCTGGAAATTATATTTCGAAGAAATTAATTTCGGGAATGGGAGGAAGAATATTTTAAAGTTCCTTCTTTCGCCCGAAAGGAGAGGAAAAAAGGAAGAGTGGCAGAAGATATTTCATCAATATCCAGTCTCACTAAACTTATCAGAAATTATATTACGTTTAGCATAATGCTATGATATATAGAGTGAACGTTCCGACTAGGTGCTCTCATACATAATAATTTTCCCGGGGCTTTACATATTTGAGGGCCGCCTTCAGCATTATGACTCCTGAGACCATTAGAAGTTCCGCTATTGATTAAAACTTTTGTAATTTATCCCTAGTCGCGGCTCAACATTTTTGTAATTAAGCCTGTGTACCGGCAAGGCGAATCAATGAGCCGCCCATCCGTTTTGTTCCTTCAAGGGCGGAAGCTCTCTCTCTGTAACGAATTTCGGGTTTACACCGCATTTGAATCCTCCCTTCTTTTCTTTCCGTAATAAATAAATTCATTAAGTTTAAGAAGGAGGAGGCAGATTCATTTAGGACGAGGATTTTTCAATTTAACCAATTAGGCTATTTTATTATTTATAATTTGCTCCTCGTAAATGTACCTTTTATCTTATTATCATATTTTATTATGGAAAATTTAATTTGTTTTCAAAAGTATTCCATGTTATTTTATCTAGATAACCACATTCCGAATCAAACGATTAAAAAATACATTAGGTTTGTTCCTACACAATTTTAAATCAGTTCGGAACTATACTGCTCATGCGCTTTTGCTAAAATTGCTGTGTATTTAGCAAGAGCGCATGAGCAGTACAAGGAGCGCATGAGCAGTACACTTCCGAACTGATTTAGAACTGTCTAGGAACAAAGCTATTGTTATACGAGGATGTAGAACGTTTTTATTAATTAACAAATTATGGCTCGGCAGATTACATGCAAATCGCCCCTTCTTCCTAAGGAAGATATTCGTTTTCTTTTTTTTTCATCGTCGTAAGTTCAATGCAAATTTAATGCAGATGCTTCGAATACCTATTCCAGTATATTTTGTAATTTAAATACTATGTCAAAAAAATTCTACTTTGAATGAGTTTCCTCGAGCAAAATAAAATTCTTGACGTGGGCGAACTCGATAAGTCCCTGATGAGAAAATTTCACGTGTGAAACAGATGATTGAACCGTGCCGGAAATTTTGATGCCAATCTAACGAAACATTCGCGAAAATGATCGACGACGCTCTTTCATAATGTAAATTAAACGCGGACCAACCGAAATAAGAAATGGGAAATTCGTTTGTCTGACAGTTGCCGCCGTCTTCCTAAAGTGTTTCCACTTGTTTTTTTTTGGAATCTGAGTCTTTCCGAGGCGAAAACAAATTTTAATTCACGTTTCGGTTTGGAGAAGGAAACGTACATATGTCTAAAATATTTTATCTGACAGAAGGAAGTAATTTATGTTGAAGCAGATTCCCGCTCATACAAAATGCAATACCAGAACCGAGCTTCACCACCATTTCCCATCCGTAAGAGCGCTATTATTCACCTTGGAAATTAATTCCGAATGGCGAACCTGACCTTATCGATGCACTTTCGGGGGCTTCCCGGGCGTTGTAACTTCACGCCGGAATCACAAATTACAACACATCTCGCGGATGACACGTTAGCTGTGCGAGTGTACCAGTTAATTCGCAGCACATTCATCAACATAATCAGGCGCTAGATAAACTTGGGGAAAATTACGAGCAAACATTTTGCCTTCCTTTGGCTTAATACTAATTACTTTAGACGACAATTCAACCTTAAGTAGTTTAGACTGGCAGATAAATATTACCAGATAAAATCGTACACTGTAAGGCATATTGCGTTAGCTCGATTGAAGCAATCTGATGTTAATGATTAACACGCTTGAATTCTATTGAAAACAAGTTGTAAGCTCCTGCTTTAGTTTTAGTTCTATTATAATTAATTCGCTGAGCGTGTTAATGAGGCCACTTTACATACTATACCGCTTTGGGTAGTTTCAAGTTATTCGACAGCGGTTTCATAAAGAGCGACAGAGAACTCGCGCGTGCGCGCAAAACATTAAAAAAGATGGAGACAGAACGCTCTCATCGCCTGGCCCCCAATGTACGCGTTGGTACGTGAATATACTTACAAAATCACATGCATTTGTAATAAAATATAATCAAATTTATTTAATGGATTTATTTTTCCAAGTTATTCAACCCCCTCGTTGCTAAATAGCAAGCGACTCCTCTTCAAACCAATTCTCGAGCTAATAAATTTTCAAACTAAATCTTGCACTTGGAATAATTGATAAATCCATATTAAGAGCCAGAGCTTTAATTTCATTGCAGCTCGTCTTGTACTTCCCCGTACAAGCCACTTATTGGAATTTACAGTTTATCGTTTGCTTGAAAAATTAATCTCCTTTTCTGGGGATTCGTTTCACGTCTCGTGCACTTCCCTTCCTTTCTGAATAACTGATCGCTCGGAGGTTTTTAATTATTATGTATTCTCTTTGTTGATGTGATTGTCTGTTTCGTCCAGGCCATCATCCATAGAGTGCATTCTGTTCTCTGCCTTTTCCATCCATCCAGTACCAAGATGGCGACAATTTTTTTTTAGTGACAAATTTCGGAGAGAGGGTCGTGGACAAAAAAGTAAGGAGAATTTCACAAAGGAAGTACATTTAAAATTAGTTGCCGATAGTCGCCGAAGCTATCGATTACATCCAATCATAAATAACTTTAACAGTTTTAAAAAGGTGGAGGTGTCCAAGACAACAATTCAATAACGCCCAATGATATTAGAAACGTTAAAGTCAAAGAAGTTTGATGTCGGTTGCACTCAAAATTCAAAAACATCTTAAAATATTCAAACACGCAAATCGGTACGTGCCTCGGAAATTTCCCTACGTCTCACAGAAATCTTTGACAGCTTAAAAATTATCAATTAGTCAAAAACTAGTACGCAAAAGAAAAACAACGATTAAATTGAATTAAATTTTCTTAAATTGACCAAGGCGTCTAGGTTACGAGGATCGCACGGAACAGCACGATGACTTCAGATGATCGACTCTCAAAGGAGCAGCCGGGACAGCCAAAAACATCAAAGAAGGTTATGTTAACCTGTCAGTTGTTTTCCAAAGATGTGGCCAAGCGGAGACGAAATGGACAACCGTTCAATGCAAGCGCTGGATTAATACTGATTGACAGGCAGACCGCGGCGGGGCATGAAAAGGAAGACAGAGATCAGGGAAGTTCCATTTCTAGCATAAAATTCATTAGAAAAGGGTAGGTTCTAGAATCGACCGCGAAAATATCGAATTGCATTGGCAACAATGACAACCAACAATGGTTACCACATAGAAATTTATTTACAAAGATCCGGACAGAATGGAGGAACGCATCTAAATCAAAACGAGTCCCTGAAACTTTGATTTGTTGATTTATTATACGCCCAAGTGGCCAAAACCAGGATGACGGACTTATCAATGAAGGCCGCAGTTGTAAAATAAAATCCGTTTTCTCCTATTTCCTTTATTGATGCGATTGTTTGTTCTGGCCGTGCCATCATCCATAGAGCGCATTCTGTTTGGCCTTTCCATCCATCCATGTAGTACCAAGAACGCGACGATTCTTTTTTTTAATGATACCTTCAGGTGAAAAATAACTTCCAGATCAATAATTTCATCACGAACACACACGTGATGTCGAAAGTTGGGGATTACGAGCTTTCGCAATGACACAAAGAGCGGATTAGATTCGACGCTGAGGTAGGAAGTACGTACGGTCGTGCGTTTTAATAATGTCTACCCCAATAAAAATTAAATTGCTACCGACTCAATAAAAGCAATCAGACAAACAAACTCAATGAAATAAATTTAAAATCTAATTGTAACCGTACGTCAAAACGATAATTAATTACCGTCGTTTATTTTATTTTTATTTTTTGCAATCTCGGTATAACACAGCAGAATTTTTATCACCAGCTCGCGTGCACCCGCTTCATTAACTTGATTATTTTACGAGCCATCGAGATTTAAAAATTAATTCCCATATAAAATATTCAATTAATTCTGTTCGGGGCCGGGGGCAGGCTCGAACACGAAAAGGGACCTTCTTATTATTACAATTATTTAATTCCCTCGCTAATTTATTGTTTTATTTAATTCCCTCGCGAAGCTCGAAGTTCGGCGGTAAGGTGAAAAATAATTAGGGCTTGATGAGGCCAAAGGCAGGTGATATTTATACTGGCGCGTGATATTTTTAATAGCACAGCACTTTATGACTTTTTGAGTGTCCTTTTACGGTCGCAATGTCAGCGATGTTTCTCACCCGCAGCTTTCGTTTTATTTTATAATCGCTCTGTGTTTTAACTAGAGCAGGAATGTGTTATGTTAACTTTTTCTCATCTATGACATGATTTTTTGTTTTTAGACGTGGGGGGTTGAAACGTCGATGTTTAATTTAATTTGCGTAGTGATCCGACAAGAAAGTGTTTCTTCCTTCAGTTATTTAACAATCGTGAAAATTCAAGTGAGTGAGTGAGTGAGTGAGGTGAGGAGGAGGAGGCGTTCGTTTGAATTTATTATCACCACTGGGACGCCCTAATGCGCGCAAGGCAGTTAAATTAATTTCAGGCGATAATTATTTAAGAGCATTTTATGTAGAGCTATGCATAAACTATAAAAGTTTCCCCGGAATAATCACGCAAAGCCATTCAAAAGTTTCAAATCCGCCCGCACAATGGTTAGAACTAATTTAAAGTAAAGAAAGAAAACTCATCTTAAGGAACCTCCGGCTATGTGAGATTAGTAAGGGCTCGTCGTTGACGACTTTCTTTTTCGCTTTGCTCCTCTAATTTCCTTACGCCAAGTGCTTTCTCTTTAATATCGAAATGTATTTAGAAAAATTGATATACACAGGGTGATTCAGAATAAGTGAGCGACCCATTAGGAGCGCAGTTACTAGGGTCATTCAAGTACGAATTTGCAAGACCAAAATTTATCAGAGACATTCCAAAAATCAACCACGTCCTTTGAGTCCAAAATGGAAATTATGATTCATTTCGTATCCATGCATACATAAGTTCGATGTCCAAAAGAATGAATTGCGTGTTATACATTTTTTTTCCACAGAAAGTCACAAACAAAAACGTTTTGAAGTTTTGTTTCAAGGTAAACGCTATTATTTCCTTTTACTCCGCGAGGGTTCATTGCTCTTGTGTTCATTGCAATACAGCTGTAGCAATGCCCTTGAACTAGTTTTTATCGTTTTATCTTAAAAGCTATGCATACTAGACCCTTTATGCATAGAGACTTTTTGTTTTGTTTTTACTTATACTACTCGTGGTGAACGGGTCGGGCAGTTATTTTGAGTCACCCTGTATATAAAATTCGTAATTTTGTCGCCCGTCTTTGTAAGTTTGTGGTGTTATTCGAAGGCAGGGAAACAGACGAGCGGATTATACCACCGCCGCTACCGGGTAATTGAATTTCATTGACGGAATTTCCTATTAAATTTTACCCCAATCAGATCTTCCATTGTGGCTTTTATGCAAGCCGTCTAGTCGCTCATAAAAATGTAATCAGCTAGTATTGTAATCGAGTTAGCGTCGAGAACAATACAAAGAATATTCCGGCAGTTCGCCGCTCTGTGTTATTTCGGATTTGTTTCTTTATTTTTTTTTTCGCGTTACGCGCGGTTATCCGAAATCGTATTACCATTTTTATACACGTGAATATATTAACGAAGCGATTACCGGGAACACGCCGCACGGAAATTTTGATTGACCGATACAGGGTGATGTCAACGATATTTGCATTCGCTTTGCCTGCCTTTTGCAGCGCTTATTAAAACTTGTTATTTATTTATTTATTTTTTTTTGGAATGCATTTATTTTAGCGTTCCGCTTTCAAGTTCTCCCTTACTAAAGCTAAACGTAACATGCCAATAAAGAAGTAACTGGCATGTGACCAGAAGAACTCGAGTTCGTGTTTTACTCTAACGAATGGTTTCATAAATATTATTTATTTGTTTGTTAATATTGATTATAAAATGTGGACCATGGGAGATTAATTTTTCGTTTCCATTAAAACCAATCTAAATGGAAATTTGACGGGTGGGGGAGGAGGGCAGAAGCGAAACAGCTCTTTTTTTTTCAAAGCCGGATTAAAAAACGAAACGGTTTCATTTCGATTTATGAATATTACCAAAGAGCGAATAAATAAATTATTTAGGTGCTATGTATATACGTGAATGATTCTTGAATTGCAGAAATCTATTACGTGATTCCGAAGCTTGAAGACGTGTTTTAATAGAAGCCCCCCGCCCCCCTCGGCTCCACGAAAGGGAATCAACAAGCTATGCAGAGTTACTCACTCACTCGTTCGATAATAAAATTGCTTTCGCAGATAAAATTTTCTTTGAAGAGTTACGTGGATTTTATTCGGGCGAAAGTTCGCGCTGGAAATTTTCGAGCTTTCATTGCGGAAGTTTTTTAGTTAACTCGAATACATCGAGGGAAAAATCATGATTCCTCCAACAAAAAAAAAAAAAAAGGAAAAAGAAAAAGGAAAATATATAAAGTTCGAAGTTTTCTGCCTGGCGCGCTCTATCCCTATCCCTACGTGAATGTTTAATACTTCTTTTTTTTTTCTTCGGGTATTAACCGTTTTAGCATTTCAAAAGGAAATAGAAAAATAATTATGAAACTTTTTTCCATATTCTTAATGGGGTTGTATTGTTTTGATGTACTACGATGCTCATCTTAAATGATACTCCTGCATGCAAACCACACCCAATTCTATCGAATGCTATCGTTTAAGTTGAGCACCGTAGTACATCATATTAAAGGCCGCATTTCCTGCATAAAGCTTATTAACAACTGACCGAGAAGTGTCGAATTAAACAAATTCCAAAAATAAAAATAAAATTCATCTGTTTCATTATGAAGCGTGATCCTGAAACCCTAGAATTGAAACGTTTAGGGCAAACGTTTGCCCGTTTAAAGCGGATAGGAAACAAAACGGAACAGATTTAATTTCGCCGAATGAAATACGGCGGCGATTAACATGTAAAAAGAATTCCTTCAGCTGGGAAACATAATTAGCGCTAAAAATATGAGGCGACGGCGGAAGCGCGATAAAAAAAAATAAGCATTTGCATGGCGAGTGGCGCAATCTATAAAATAAGACGTAAATAAAGCGGAATACCTTAAACTAGCGCCGGCGTTACATATTCATAGGCAATTGTAAAAACGCCACGGGTGAGAGACATGTAAATCTAGATTTACATAGATATAACTTCGCTAAATATTGTATTCCCCGACACTTATTAAATTTGTTTTCCTCTCTTCCACCACCACCACCACCCCCCCCGAGTCTCTTTTGCCGCATTGTCACGACGAGGGCGCCAATATTTCAGATTATGCAATTGCATTCCCTTGCACAACATGTTCCACGCGCACATAATTTCATGCTGAAAGCTCAGTTACATTCATTCAGAAACTATTTTGTATTCCACCTTATTGAGGAACTTTTTTGTTACGGTTATGAATAGGGAATGTCCCTCAGCACGTATGTACAATGACACTCAACTTAAATGATACCAATGAGTAGCTTAAAGCTTAAACAGCGACAGCGCTTTGGTTTGCAGTGGAACTTTCGAGCTACGTTTCTGATGATGGAGCCTCAAATAGGGCTGAAACAGCTGTACGGAGGGATTCACTGCAATCAAAAACAATTTTCAACCATTTTTTTTAATGATACCACTTGACAATTTGGTAGCCCTTACGCTGAATGTTCTTAAGGGTATGGTTTGCATGCAGCAGTATCATTTAAGTTGAGCGTCGCAGTACATACCTAATTAAATCAATTGAATACCAATCGATGATATATTATTCTATGTTATGATGACCATAGCGCACCCATACATATAAATACTCTCAATGCGTTACATGAAGTGTTCATAAAAGTTTATGACTGGGCCAGAGATAAGACTTCAAATATTCTTCGGACGGGGCGTCGCGTCGCCTCAGTCGAAGGAAAAATAAGCCGCCGAGCCCTTCGTGAAAAAAAACAAAAAGGAAAACGTAGGTACTCCCCCGGGGAATAATGAATTATAAACGCCCGGTGCCAACTAAGATTTCAACGCAGTTTATGTAAATAAAGCGTCGCGCGTATAATTGCCCGAAGAAGAAGAAGAAGACTTACTCTCTCGCTAATCCGACAGAGTATTATTTGTTGCCGGCCCCCTCAAAAGACGCGTCTTTGCCTCTCCGAAATACAATATCCAATCCCGTTTGTGTTTCTGTTAATGAAACTTAAACGCCGCGCCGCCGTTCGTTTTAAAATGAAAGGTGGCTTCGTTTTTATCGCGGCAGATTAAATTTAAGACTCACCTAGTCACGGAGTTTGGGGGGCGGCGGTGCGGGCGGCGCTTCCAAATCCGCATAAAAGAGGATAAAACTGACTTTTTTGAGTTAATTACGCTCTTATTTTGGCCGTTAATTACACAGAGATATGCCGGAAATATAAAGCCGTTCATGGTTGTTTTAAAGTGGCTCGTAGACCATAGCTTATACTTATACGTGTATGCAACACAACGCGTACTATTGTTGTTATGGTCAGTAGAAAAGCGAGATTATTGTTTTTTTGTCGTCCCGTTAATATTTTCGTTCTTATTTACTTACTCTTCGGGCGTTGAAACTCTTATATTTCGTATTTTCGGACGTCCAAAATGAGAATTAACAGGTTTACTGCTCCGCAGGAAATAACGAAAGGTGGAAGGAACATTTTCCGAAGACGGGAAATATTTTCCGTATAAATCCCAATCAATATATATATATTGTTATCCTTCGCAGGATGTCATGCGGTTCTAATATGTGGACGGCGGTGGTTAGGATGTGTCGATATAACTCCCGATTACGAAATCCAATAAGTTCATCTGGTTTGATAAATAACCGCAACACGATCGCCTAACTGTAATTCACACAATCACTTTTATTGTCGTTAAACCGTCTTTAATTAAAAATATTCCGTAAAAACCAAGAATTATTCATTCAACAACTCGCCGACGCTTCAATTGTTGATTTACCCACGTGCAACATGCTTTGGCTGATTCGCAATTATAATCAACATTACACTATGCTGAGTTTGTTAATAAAAATTAACACTTTAGTATCTACAATGATTTTTTAATATTTCTAGCGCAATTTCTCAAAATTCTGAACTCCGCCCAAATCAATGAATAGCAAACAGTGACTACGACATTCGTCATTGACATTGTATGAAAAGCTACGTGCGGTTTTTCAAATCTATCGTTAAGCTTTGGGGGCACCCCCTCTGTTCTATTTGCATCAGTTCTAAGAGGGCCAATCTTTTCGTCATCTGTTTCACATCCAACGTGCAATGTCTTCCTTGCATTCATGATTCTATAAGAAGCCAGGGGGTTAGATGATTGGGCTTCATCGTTCTTTAAGGTCGTTTCAGAGGCCACCCTATTTCTTGTATGAGATATTCACTCAATTTCCCTCCAAGGAGGACACATGCTATTTTCCTTCGCAACAATCTTCGATTGTGCGATAGGTCATAATTTAAAACCGCGAGAAACGTAATCGTCAGTCGTCGCAGTATAAACAGAACGAAATGGATATTTTGGAAGTGACCAATAAAATTAAAATGGAGAGTGCTGACGTTGGCATGGTAGGGGTACGTGACGGGGTGCATCCCCTTTCTTCGCGGCGATATTAACTGCGCGCTTATCTCAGCAACCAATGACACAGGTAACTTCTATGCAATCACACTTATTTGTTAATAGATTCATTGTTACCGACCATGGGTTGGGGATACTACGAGCTGGCTCTTCCCGAATCTTATGCCCACGTTTGGTCCAATTCATCCGTCCCGGTGATAGATAATCACACGCTGTGAAGAATTGAATCCAAATGGGCTCAAAAATAACATTAATCGCGATTAATTACAAAATAAAATCAATAATAATAATAATTCAGTGAAGCAAATTGCGCAGTCGGCGCGTTTCTGGTACAGGTGAGCGCAAAATTATAGATCAACCATAAAATCGAGCTCGCGCGTTCACCGTCAAACAATAATCAGTAATTAAATTCGTGCGCGGCGCATTGACAAAAAGCGCGCGCTTTATTTTATATATTTTGCTTTAATTATACGGCGGTGCAGCATTTAATTATTCAGAATTTCATTTAAAACGTTGCCAAACGGGGAAACAACCGCCGCCGCGCCGCCGTGCAAATGTGTGTCGGTGCGTTTTAAAACCGGCCGGATTAATTTGAGGCAACTGTATACGTATGCGACACTCCGAACGGTTATTGCGATCGGCCCTACAGACATACATAGAAATAACATAATGTTTGAGCTCGACGTTAATGCGGAAGTCTTTTCGAAACAGAGGAAAATCGAGCGTAATTTAACAAGCAGTGACAGTACTAAACCACGGTGGATGATAAATTTACGTGATACGAGGGCGCACTTGGCACGGTACAGGAACGTAAGATCAATGTGCGAGAGAGATAGATAAAAAATTCTGCACTTACTGAGTCAACAAACAAATTATATTCGTGCAGCAATTAAACGTTTGCGATGGTTTAAATTTCAATGTAAAAAATACTTTAATTGTCATTTCTGACCGCCTTAATGTAGACTATCTTTGACCTGCTCTCTCCCTCACATTATCTTATGTCCACGTGAACGGAACACTACCATACTTAAGAGCGATCTTTCCGTCTAACGACCGACCGATTTCGTATTCCCCTTAAAAACTTTTTTCCCTCCACAAAACTAATAGGGGAAGTGAACAGGCTAGGCGTGTCGTCTTCGTTATCACTTGGAGTGTTATTCAACAACTAATAAATATTTGTATGCAGTCTCATTATACTGAATTATTAGGCCCGTATGATACGATGTTAATTTTTGTGTAAAATTTGTTACAGCAAGAGAGAGAGACTACCATAGTAAACGATAATTGGATGATTTAATAAATTTTTCCGAATTTTTAACAATTTCATAGCATTTCACTATGAACATATAATTGTAAGATTTACAGAATGAAATTTGAGCGCCAAATTTAATGTAAGAACTAAAGCGTAATAATTAATTTTTTAGGACCGTTTTTTGAGTCATAATTTAATATTTATTCCCATATAAACAATTATATCTACAATAATATACAGTAACCGCCAAAAAGTTCGAACCATATGGGATAATTTTTTATTATTGATTTAAAAAAAAAAAACTTTTTGCGCCAATCGAAAATTGCATGAATTGCATCTACTTTTCGGTTTGGACCATTTTAAATCCATACTTACGAATCGACATTGATTCAAACAGTATATGTGATTTCATGACTGCCAGGAAAAATATCGATTTTATAAGTACGGATATTAAACGGGGCCAAATCTTGCAATTTTCTGTCTGCTCAGACTAAATTGAGATTATGAGAAACGTATTATGAAGAAGTCAAAAACATTAACATGAAATCATATGTAATAAAGGCCTTTCATTAGAAACGTTAAAAAATGTTTAAAATTTTCTTGTGCATGCAAGAATTCGGAACCCAAGAAGAAAATTTATTCTATTAAATATTTTTTATGAATATGAATGAACAAGCTAACCATTCGTAAGATGCCCATTTACTTATTCACTACTTGAACAAAACTAAGAATATCGAAAATCTTCCTCTTTTCTAATTGGAGACGACCTGATCGTAGAAATAAAGTGCCCTTATTCCATTTTTAAAAAGGACATAAATACTGCCATTTTGGGAAAAGAAATTACTTTTTGGAAAGTAGAGTCCAATGCAGAACATATTGTAAATATTAAACATTAGTGGTATTACCAAATTCAAGGACAATTACATGTCACTGGGAGACGCGGTTGCTTGTTTGGTGTTTGGACGAGACCAGAAAATATTATAAAAACTGAATATATAAGTAGATGGAGTGATTATTGGAGATATAATATGGAAGAAAAATTAATAAATTTTTACATGGACTGTCTTTTACCTGAATTGGTTGATCCTAGACATACATGAAAACTACCTATTCGAAATCCTGATTATGTTATATAAGCCCAACTTGAATTAAAAGCAAAAAAATATTCTGAAAGCAACAAGCAAGGATGGAAGAGAAAACTTACATAAACAGAAGTAAATATTTCACCAGTGTACCACACAATTCTATTTTTAACTTGTAAGTAGTTGACAGTATTTTCTTTATGATGTAATTACGATACAGGATTAACAGGTAATCAAACGGCGTGTTCCGAACGTGCACACAACTGTAAGAAATCTCTTGATCCAGCAGCCAATCTTTTCTTTATTTTCATAAAAAATAAAGCCATAAATTGTGCCTTCTTATAATAAGATAATAAGGGTTTTTTTTTAAGTTTTACGTAATACCTACTCGGTATAAATTCCGTCGTAGTTTATTATACGTGTGTAAGAGTAATTCATATATACAGTTTGATGCAACAAATAATAAAAATAAAGGCGTTCCATTACATAACATTTTTTTTTTCTGTGGTGTTTGCCCAATTAATTACATTTTTTCAAGTATTTTTAGAATGCTACGAATATTTTTTTTCCATTTCACCCCTTAGTATAAACAGTTTTTTGCTGATTTGAATCAATTCGTATTTCTAATAATAACGCAATTCGCACTATCAAAACTAATCTTTATTTCAGAACAAAACTATGAAGTTCAATAAGACCTATATTGAGATTTCTAAGCAGTACAAATTTGTAGTAAAATAAAACTAGTCTAAAGTTTTAAAACTCGTTTATTTTATCGATATCTGTAAGAAATATAAACACAAACATAACATGCTTGTAAAGTGGATCCCTTAATTTTTTGCTGTTTCTGTGTCACTTCAACACTACGTTTGTACTCGTCTCTCCAAGAAAGGAGAAGGGATTGCCTCGATTTCTGTTCCTTCAGATTTGATGAATTTTCATTGTTTGCGGGATTTCATGTAGCGACCACAATTATTTATGAAAGTACCTAATAATTAACGTACTTATAGGAAAATGTCTGTTCTATAAAACGTCTGTTTTACATTTTTATTATTTTAATTAGAAGTACGAGAAAATAAATGTTAAAAATAAGGTATAAAACGCAGATATTTCTTAATTAATATTGGCAAAATCAGAAACAAAATCAATTTTCTAAAACAGACGTTTTGTAGTTCAGCATGTCCTAAAGAAGTACGTTTTTTTCTTTTCGGATTATCTTTCATATTAAAGGCGCTACGTGCAATCTCGTTTCGTAAAAATGCATTGATTTTGCCCTATACCGAAACGGAAAGATCGCTCTTAATACATAAGATGTAAATTTGAGAATCGAAGAAATCCGATTCAGATTTTGATTAGGCGAGTAAGTAAACTTCAGACTCTTCAGCAGATTCTCGTGTAAAATCGTGTGTTTCCCAATCAAGTAGTGAAGTTGCCGACTTTATAATATTTTCAACGCAAACTACGAAGTTTATAAGTTGGTTGAGAAAAAAGCGTCGCTCCGAATAACTTCTCGAGATACGTCCAGCTGCGGTCAGAATTTTTCTCGCCGGAAACTCGGGGGTGGCATCGCCCCTCCTCCCCACATAATATGCATCGGCTGCACTGAGCTGCCCTAAATATTCCACAGCGCCATCCACCGACAAGTTTCATGAACAGTTCTGATCGAAACGTCTTCGCGCTGAATTATGGAACAACGGAATCCGGGCGTCGGCGTCGTCGTAAAATATTTCAAATATCTTTTTTCCGGTCGCCTCATTGAATATCATAACGTGGGTGGGCGGGGGAGGGGGTGGTGACAAATGGCTGATGCTGTCTCGCCCTCCCCCCTGTTGACGGAAGCCCCCTGTTTCCTTCGCCGACGTATGAGCTACGTACGTAGCTCCTTGTTTAGGATGCCAGTCAGAAAATTATGAAGATTGATTCCGCGTTATTAAAAAAACATTTTTCTTTCTGCGGCGCGGCGCGACTGGCGGCCCGTATCGGATATCCTCCTCCTCCTCTGATTGACATGTTTCCGTGGCAAAGGAATATTCAGATTTAATGATTTATGTGCGTTTGTCAGCGCGCACCCGAAATGAGAAAATAATTTATAACTTGGAATTAGCAATCCCATGAAATATTCGTCCGCCGCCGATGACAGCGCAATAAATCTCGAAAGGTATTTTCTAATTCATTTGGAAGGAAAGTCCTGGTCCAAGGTATTGTACGAGTGACCTTCCAATTTTTTTTTTTTTTTTTTTTTATTTAACGTAACATCATTTCTCTGTGTGTGGATGTTGCGAGGTGCATTAAGTCTGAGCTGTCTTAGATAAACAATTTATTCACCTAACGTGTCACTTTGGAAAATTACGTGTTGTAATGAATATTAGGGCTAGAGGAATCCTCCTGGTGGAAACGTAGCTAAATTATGTAAATTGAAGAGGGATTTACCTCATCAACATAAGTTACGTGCAGGGGGTTAGGTTAACTTAACTTTACATTATCACCTGCGTTCTACAAAGGTTTCTCTCAGTTTTTTTAATAAATAATTAACGAAATTTATCAAAACAGCACACTTAAATATAACAAATAACTACCTCCTACAAGTTAACAACATAAAATTAGTTCTTCTGTGTGTGTACTTTGAAATTATGTAAATGAGACTTGTGCGAAACTTGAGCTTAATTAGCATAATTACAGCAAGCCTCGTCCTCCTCCTCCTCCTCCCCCCTTATGCAAGAAAGACACTTGTTCATAAGAGCACTTCAGACGTGTATTTCAAGTGCACCTACGTCTTAAAGAAATAAAAGTGCCCGTTCCAGAGAGAGTAAATGTCGACTAAATCGAATCACGGGCCCTGCACAGTCGTTACCGTTTCACGGTATTACCTCAATACTGTTTAACTTTGCAAACATGGCATTAAGAATTTAAAGTTCTGAATTTTCAAGTTTCCGACCTGAACTTCTTCGTCCTCTTCTTCTTCTTCCAATCTGTAAGCGGCTTTAAACTTGTTTCAGCCTGAAATATGGTTCAATATGCTGTACAACGACTGCTTACGGCGAAATACATTGCGAAATCTTGTCAACTTATCCGTAATGTTAGAGACTAGGTACCACCTACTTACTCACGAGGGGGTTATTAGATTTATTTGATTTTTAAGTGCATGCACGTTACGCTGAATATACGATGCACTCGATGCGGATATTGCATGATGCGCACACATCTCGAATTTAAATGAGGTATCACCGGCCAACCGGATAGATACCGCCAGGTATTTCTATTTCAAAACCATAAATACTTTGAAAGTCTAATATTTCACCTGCAACATGCACTATCTGATAATTAAAATGTAGATTTGCATCATGAATGATTCAGATGAGATACTTTTTCTCCTAAAAACCGAGTCTGTTTTAGTTTATTGTAGAAATGGTACGTACTGTAAATGCTGAATAGTAATGTCGGTTGTTACAATACAATTTGCATTTCTATGATCTCATTTTGATTCAACTACCGGTATATACTGCGTAAGCAAGACGTATGTAGCAGCTATTAGTTTGTTTTCCCTAAAACTTGAAGAAAAAAATGCATAAATTCCATTCTCGCCAATCAGAAACACTTTGTGTAGCCGGGAACCCCCCCGTTAACCCGAGCGCGTCTCCGGAGGTCAACACAATTTGTTTCCTAGCAAAAAATTCCCCGCAATGCGATTGATGTTGCTTTAAATTGGGAACAGCACATCACACTCTACCATAATGACCTCATCTCCTTTCCGTACGTTATCCGCATTTCAACTCTACTTACCCCCGTTTCAAAATAAGTTCGCCCCGGAAAGAATGTATTTTTTTTTAAACTGTTCCGCTCGCATTTTAAAACGGCCCGTGTTTTACGGAAAAATCTGCACACGTAAAGGGAATACCTAATATCATCGCCGATCCTTAATTAACGAGTATTTTTCGTCGCGCTGACGCATGCAGCAATTATTGTGTTTTGAATAAGTAATGAAAAGGGGGTTGTTTTTTTTTCTTTTTTTTTTTTTTTTGATTTTTGTGAAATCAAAAAGGTTTCGGAAGCGAAGCGAATTTATTTACGTGCCTCGCGTACGTTCGGAATGGCCATGCAATATAAAACAATTAACATCCCTGAATTATTCAAGGGCTATTTAGGGGAAAATTATTTTCCTTTAACCCGATAGCAAAGGAGATTCATTAGACAGCGTCGCCGGAAGTTTTCCTAATTAAATATTCCTTCACACTTCCTAATAACCGACGTTATGGCTTTCGTTCCTCAAGAAATCCACACTTTTCCGGGCCGGATTTACAGCTCCCGGACACGCATGCATCCCTCCATTTGAATATCATGCCTCAACAACAGGAAGCGAAAGAACCAACCTCGCTGCTTTTGATTAATAAACACTCCTAAATCCATCGAATTAGAATTTAGGAACGCGCAGGAGGTGGGTGGTTTCTTTTTCTTTTTTTTTTTTTGGTGAGATGGCGGCGGCGGCGTGGGGAAAATGGGTCAGGAAATAATATGTCTGTTTCTTATCGATGACAGGAAAGCGAAGTTAAAAAAAAAAAGTTTCAAAGCCATTGTAGGATTTGGGGGGAAAGCTGGAATGTGCGTTCCCCTCTAACATGTCTTTGTTGTTGTCGACGTAAAGGGGATATTGAATTCTAGCGGAAGCGAAAGGTTATAGATAACGGCTTCCGTTCTTTAACAGTTCATCTTGTTTAATGCGATGTCTTTATTACTTCGATGACTATAACTCAGATTTCTGTATTTTACATCTTTTAAAGGCCCCTATACACGACCTACATAACATCCCTTTCAGCATCAAATCTGGTTTAAAAAATTAGTTTACAATTCCAATTTACAAAATCGCGTTTTGAATTTCATTTATATTCAGGCAAGCAAATGAATAATCGTAATTAATATTCAGACTTTACAACGCCAATTATTTTAAGTGGCTGATAATTATTGCAAGTTCGCGTGCGAATCGCCAATAAAATTTATTAAAAGTCGGACGAGGAAGACGCAAAGCAGTTCGAAATTTAAAACAATGCAACCCCCTCCCCCCGTTGTAATATTTTCCGTAATTAAGGGCGGCACGGGCGGCGTATTGAATTCGAACGAAGAACGAATGAAATCGATACATTATTTTTAAAGTCCCGGCAAAAAGTTCTCCCCGGTCGTAAATAATTTTCTTTGTACGAACTTGCCGATTACTTCTCTAATAAATTACGAAAGCCAAAGTTCTGCGGGTTAACTGAAATACTTGTTAGCCGAACTATTAATTAACGCTGTTAAAGACGCAAAGCCGTTATTTGTTTGATGAACTTTGAGGACACGAAGAGATCAAAGCTGTTTCTATTACATAAGCGAACGCCCTGTAGATGATGCCCGCCTCGTTTAAATTGAAAATGTGATTATTTAAACGATCACAAAACTTTACCCCCATTTTTATAGCCCATTTGATTGATGAACTTTGAGGACACGAACATAAAACTCTACCCCCATTTTTAGCCCACTTGTTTGATGAACTTTGAGGACACGAAGAGATAGATCAAAGCTGTTTCCATTACATAAGCGAACGCCCTGTAGATGATGCCCGCCTCGTTTAAATTGAATGTGATTATTTAAACGATCATAAAACTTTACCCCCATTTTTATAGCCCATTTGTTTGATGAACTTTGAGGACACGAACATAAAACTTTACCCCCATTTTTAGGCCACTTGTCTGATGAACTTTGAGGACACGAAGAGATAGATCAAAGCTGTTTCTATTACATAAGCGAACGCCCTGTAGATGATGCCCGCCTCGTTTAAATTGAATGTGATTATTTAAACGATCACAAAACTTTACCCCCATTTTTATAGCCCATTTGATTGATGAACTTTGAGGACACGAACATAAAACTTTACCCCCATTTTTAGCCCACTTGTTTGATGAACTTTGAGGACACGAAGAGATAGATCAAAGCTGTTTCTATTACATAAGCGAACGCCCTGTAGATGATGCCCGCCTCGTTTAAATTGAATGTGATTATTTAAACGATCACAAAACTTTACCCCCATTTTTATAGCCCATTTGATTGATGAACTTTGAGGACACGAACATAAAACTTTACCCCCATTTTTAGCCCACTTGTTTGATGAACTTTGAGGACACGAAGAGATAGATCAAAGCTGTTTCCATTACATAAGCGAACGCCCTGTAGATGATGCCCGCCTCGTTTAAATTGAATGTGATTATTTAAACGATCACAAAACTTTACCCCCATTTTTATAGCCCATTTGATTGATGAACTTTGAGGACACGAACATAAAACTTTACCCCCATTTTTAGCCCACTTGTTTGATGAACTTTGAGGACACGAAGAGATAGATCAAAGCTGTTTCTATTACATAAGCGAACGCCCTGTAGATGATGCCCGCCTCGTTTAAATTGAATGTGATTATTTAAACGATCACAAAACATTACCCCCATTTTTAGCCCATTTGTTTGATGAACTTTGAGGACACGAAGAGAGATAGATCAAAGCTGTTACTATCGTAAGCGAACGCCCTGTAGATGATTCCCGCCCCATTGTTGTTGAATTTTATTATTTAAACGATCATAAAACTTTACCCGCTCTCATTTTCGCTTGTAATCAGATGAGCGAGCGTTCGTTTGCAATTCCGAAAGATGAAGAAAATGTGATGTGCCGGAATGTTAATATCGGGGCACGTTCGTTCGTTTTACGTTCGTTTTGCTCCTGAAGACGGGCCATTAAAACCTGTTATCAGGCTAAACATTTAACCTGGCATATTTACCCTGGTTTGTTAAACGCATCGTTTAGACCGCGAAAATAAGAAGAGAAAAACAGCTTTGTTAATAACGGCTCTTTGACTATTCACTAGTCGGCTTATAGCTTTCTCGAGGAAGCTAAAACGAAATTAACGATATCGCAAGTAATAAGAATCCTTTAAGAGCCAGGCCCTAAGGACTCGGTTTAACTTTGACGGATCCTCAAGTTTTTTTTTTCTTGCCCCCAACTTTCCCGGCGAAATGTTATTGCGTGTTTTACTTGGCTCTCTGCGGCTTGCTTCGTTTAGATTACGATACTTTTCACTTCACGCAGATTAATTAATTTTTAACTTCGAATTCGACAATAAACTGAAGGTTAAAGTTAACCCGAGGTTGTTAACGGACCGGCAAGCGATGCAACGACGAGTTAAATTTGAAAATTAAAAATTGCAAATGTGCAAAAGGTAGGTAAATGAATTATTATTTTATTTTTTTAATCTAAATTGAAATTGCTCGTTTTGCAGACGTGCATTATTTTTTAATCGGAAGCAATTTTTCAATAAATCAGACGCTCGTCCGTCCGTCAAAAGGCGATAATGATTTTTGTAAAAAAATTTTCGGCCGCATTTACATTCGCTTTTTTTGAATAAATAATTGCAGCGGAATAAATCATTTTGTTGCAGGGGCTCCGGCGTTCATTTATCAACTTCAAAAGTGGAGAACCCGCGGGCGAACTAAATAACGAATGAATGAACGAGGTCCTGAAACCTGAAACTTTTGTTTCAAACCTAAAAATAAATATATTCCCTTTTATGTATAAGTTTAATTGAATTGCGTGAACGCTAAACGCTGTTCGGGAAGCTCTAATGCATGCGCGGAAACTTTCAAGGGGTGAAAGAGCAAGGAAGATTTTTTTTTTTTGTTGCAGGGCGAATTGTTTTGCACTTCGTTTTCCTCGGGCGGAATACAAAGCAATATCGTCATTTAATTCGCTACGCTGGCTGGTTTATTCATTTTCCTGCTCCCTCGGCGTGTATAGGAAAATACGTTTCGAATTATGTTAATGCGAGAGCCCATATCTGCGAGAAAGTTAGTAAATTCTTGCAAAACTAAGCAAACACTAGAATCTCTTAAGTAGCACTAACGAACACTTGATGTACTTTGCCTTGGCTTTGCATAAACGCTGCACTACACACATTTGTGTACGGAGGCGGCAACAATTGCCAGTAAAAGCAAATTGGATATTAGAATTTCCAAAGGAAAACTCCCCGGAAAATTTATACTTCCGGCAGCGACTACGAACCGAATTAGAAACGATTACATCCCCATTACTTTACCGTGCCGATTTTACGCGAGTCTGTTTAAGTTTAAAAAGTATAAAAAGAGTACCTACATACACGTTGACTTATTTGAAAATGTGTTCGTGGACTTGCTTGCCCAAATTCATTACAATAGAACGCATTTGAAGAAATTCATCTTCGGTCATCAAGCTACACGTACATAATTTCCAGTTGTGTATTGAGCTAATTAAAACAACCATAAAAACAAGTTGAATTAAAAAAAATCGTGCCAATTCGCAATAGTTCTTTGAATTAAATCATAAAGGACGATCAATATACCACCGGCGTTCTCAAATTTAACAAAAAATAAACAGCCTAACAATTATACAAGGTGTTTCCCACACATCTGCAGCAACGACTCTTAAGTTATAGTATAATGACGGGATACGTCAAGGTTTATGTCGTAATTCCGCCTTCATTTGCATTTAAATAGACCGCAATGCCACTACGCATAAATAGTTTAGGTGTACGCTCTCTGTTAGTTGTCAACACGATTCAAGCTCGATTTTATCCAAGTACAAAAATGAAATATCGCACGGATTAGTTTAATTAATCGCTCCTCGACGTTCGAGCAACACTTGCTGCTGCAAATTTTAAGCTCGCGACGTAACACATGCCAGGATATACATAGTATACGTTATGTACAAAGCACCTTTTAGTACAAGGCTTATGTTTACTTACGAAGGGTTCTACGTAATATCCCGCATTGCATCTCTAGCAGAAATATATGTATGTATATATATATATACAATGATGTGGTTTAACTCGGCACAGCTGAGACCTTAAAATGATTGTCGCATTGCATGTGTAGAAACTATGACGCTAATGTAGGTTTACGTGTTATGACATTCGCAAACGTGTTCAGAGGTGGGATTTCGCCGTTCGGAGATAAAATGGGCACACAACGTCTCGAATGAATCAATAACTGTCTGCGGGTGAATTCGCGACGATTTTGAGAGAGAGAGAGAGCTTTCGAATCAGTAATCTCTCTGAATAAAAGACTTGTAATAATTACATAATGTGTACACTCGTTAGTTTAATACAATCAGTCAATCATCCTACTTGTATACCACTTAAAAATTAATACGCACATGCAATTAGGTGTATCGATTTAGTTCGACGTGACTGTACGAATTAGAATTGTTACAACATACTTACCGCATCAGCCTTGCTCATAAAATTATTCTTACCTGGAACAGATCAAATATGTAAGTCACGTGGACGGCAAGAAATATATATATTTTTTAATTTGACATAATTAACAAACCGTAACATCTTCGGCAATCAAGTATACGTATGCCATGTACCATATTCACACCATTTGAGGCGGTCTATATAAACCTAAACATTTTAAAATATTCATGCATAACACGGATGTTAACACAAGTCAACCAATCAATCATTTAGATTTAATTAATGAAACCGACTTGCTGATGTCTGATGTGTTTAACATCATTCTAAACATGCTTGGAATTGCCTGTGCATGACTTTTGACATCTTGCTTCTTGAGTTATAATAGTCATAGTTTTTATTACTTCGATTCAGTGTTTAAAGAATGCAAGCCGAAGTTCATGTTAGAACGGTGGCAGTTGATGGCAATGGAATAGTTATTGATCGCGTTTCAAAATAAACGCAGGAGTAGTACCTCAGGGGTCGAATCTAGGACCTCTTTTTCTTTCCAATTTCGTTTCAAACGATCTCTCTTTCGCCGAGCTAACCGGATGGTCGAAACTCAGAGTAAGTCTCATACTGAATATAAATAAACACTGACTCGTTAGTAAACTACTTTATCATACACTGTGTGTCATTTTATTACCAAAAATAACAGAGATATTAGAGGTAGGCATTATTGATAAACTACATAAACTGTGATTATGGAAGTAATAAACAAAAATAAGATGTATACAAATTTTAAACTGAGGGCGTACGTTTGTGCTTGTGAAACTGTAGCTCTCGATTCATCAGCAATATAGATTTCAAACCACCCCCCCTTCATGTAGTGAACATTAAATTGCACGACTACACAGTTTAAAAGCAACTCTATTACCGGCGTGTGCAATTTGGCTCTCGCTTAGAGCTCCTTATATACACTATAAACGGCATTTGATGGCGCATTTAAGGCCAACATTGAAACCTAATTCAATGAAATAGTACGTTTCAGTTCGGAGGCGATCGAACAACACGAACGAACGAATCGACGGTAATGTTATCGAGGTGGAGGGCCTTAAAAAAAAAAAAAAACGACGGGGGACATTTTAAAGCCGCGCACGCAATTAACGACCGACGCTTTAAGGTGGGTGCAGGACGAAATGGGAAAACGAGAGGGTAGTTAAATACAATCAACGGCGAATGCCCGAGCTCTTACAGATAATGAAAACCGCAGGCTTCCTTCCACGAAACTACTTATACCGATATAACAGCGGTTGAGAAGTTACTGGAGGAGCCCGAGCAAGGAGCAGGAGCAGGAGCCAAGAATAACTGTTATCGGACTCCGAGGATTGAGGGGGGGCTAAACTCTTTTAAGGCGCTACTTTGTAGATACATGGAAGGACTAAACTGATTTTATTCTTTCACTTTTGCTTTTTTAAACAAACAGCGCGCCAATTATTTCAGCATGAAATGCTTGGGAAAGAGTTCGAGGATCAACGTAGGGAATAGAGTAGTGGTTCTTTCAGCTCACATACACACTTGCTTGTTCCTTGGAAATTTAGATTAGTGTTTCCCTTGTTTGCGCGGAGACTAGAATTCCAAGTCGTTAGGTAAACAATTTGCGTTTGCTTCACACGTCGTATTTTTCTAACAACTTTTCTGATGGTTAGTCAAGCACAAAAATAACAGCTAAAGAGCGGGTGCTATACGTAATAATATATATATATATAATGATTACATGCTTCAGGGAGATGTATTTAAAAGAAAATTATATATATAATGATTACATGCTTCAGGGAGATGTATTTAAAAGAAAAATCTACACATCTACAAAGTATCTCATACTGTAATGACTGCGGGGTCTTTATCTAATAATTTAGGGGTGGTCAGTCTAAATATCCGCTTGATAAACATTGGAACGACCCCCGTTTTACAAACAACCCAACCTACTCTTTTTAACCAACGAGGAAAATGATTTTCTTTTGTTCGCCGGGTAGTTTGAGTTTTATAGCTGAAAATGCTCTAGCAAAAGTGTTTCCCTCGGAACGTCAAAACAGGGACCAACGATTCTCCAAATCCTTCTCTCTCTTTCTCTTTATGAGGTTTCGCTTTCTGCAATTTCTTTCTCTCAAGAAGGGCACGACGTTTTTGCTACGCAAATATTATGCGTACCTACCGATTCTGCCCATCATAATTCATCAGCGCGATCGATTGATAAATTAAAGTTTCTAATTAATTATCCCTTAAAAAGAGTAAAACTCACCCTCATTAATCATCGCCGCCGGTGAAATATACTTAACGTGCGTTGTAACAAAGCGTCTCCCGTTATTTTATTTTGTAGCGCTGCGCAATCGATCCCTCTTCTTCTACTTCTGAAGTTAAAGTTAAGGCGCCCGCCTCCCCCCCCTCTGGATAACATAGTTTTGCGATTCTGCCGCTCTGAGAAATGGCGTCGATCGCAGCCTCAATGGTAACAAGATATTCCCTTTATAATTCTCAGATTAATTGCCTCTAGCGGGGTTATACCAGTAGCGGTAACGGAGCTTAAAAGGGAGGCGAAATAAAATATCAGCTGAAACCTACCAGACCGCTTCAAAGCTCGTGTAATAGCTCTCGTGGTGCACGAGGCTAATGCCTAATGCCTAATGTACGCTTGTGTTTTGGCCTCACTCACTTTACATAATATTTATTTCTCGATTTCCGTGTTATTATTTCATAAGCAAGGCCGCCCGCCGATATTTTCCTGAGAGTTCATATTTCGCGGGCGCGGAAACTTATTAAATTTTACGACGGCAAAATCTTACGTCGTACGTTATCGGAGAGGAGAAGTAGCAGTCGAGGTATTTTATATTAAATTAGATAAAAAATACTGCCGCGTTTTTTTTTTTTTTCACCGTTACCGTCGACTTTATGTAGCAGCAGATGCTCCATTATACGGAAACGTACCGAAAGCATAAAATTTTCAATTCAATTAAGTCGATTGAAACTCGCTCCGGGATAAACACAAACAACTTTTTTTTATATATATATTTTTCGTTTGCTCTCCCGATTTTATCACAGTTCGGGCTCAATTCAATTCAATTTTTTCTTCTTCATATTTTAAAACAGGTACCGTCACTACTATTAAATTCACCCGGTATAATAAAGTTAATTTAATTCAAAGAAATTCGCATTCCGGGCAAACTTGGAACGCACCGCTTGATTTACATAATTGACGATTTTTTTTCTTCGAATCAATTTGTATTAGTGCTGGCAAAAACCGGAAAAAATTGAAACCGAATAATCGGTTTCTTTAAAAACCGGTTTTGGATAAAACCGTTTATCCAAATAATGGTTAAAACCGACTATTCGAATATCCAAAATCCGATTATTCGAAAACGTGATACAAACTCAATAATAATAGTTTTGGTTTTTTTTTTTTGTTAAATAGTAGATAAATGTCAATTATTCTTGTTCTATCTAATGAAAAATATTCAAAAAATTGTAAAAGTAATGCAAATATTTTGTGCTGTAAAAATTCATTACAGTGCCGAACATCTGTACCATAATAAACTTTTATTGAATTCTCCGAAAGACGGTTGGGTACGGCCGAAAACAAAAACTAAAATTACTTTAATTCTTCTTCTTCGACTTTTAATATGTGGATTAGAAGTACGGCGGTGTCGAAAAGTTTTAAGACGAAATGAAATACCCCTGGCCGTACGAATATCCGTGCTTTGCAATTATGAACCTTAACAACATTTAGCCGGCTGACCTGCTTCCATGGTACGGCCGGCGGCAAGCCTAATAAATAAATATTGGTTACGGTTTCCAGTAATAATAACAAGTATCGTGGTCCTATGACAATATACATACAATGGAATGATTATCTCTTTCGGTAGTATGTGTTCTGCGTTCCATTTCACAACGAAATTAAACGAAACTTTCCGACACAAGAAATTGTTCAATACTAAAAGATAATTAGTTCGCAGCTTCTTATACACAGGGAAAAATCAATAGTAAAAAGTAATACAAATTGTTGTCAGAATAAAGACAGAAACAAATTGTAGCAAATATTAACACAATTGTAGTCAATATTAGCACAATTGTAGTAAATAGTCCGACAATTGTGCGAATACTTGCTACAATTTGTTTACGTCTTCATTCTAACTACAATTTGTGTTACTTTTTACTATTGATTTTTCTCTGTGTGCCTACACACTAAATTCGGATAATACCCAGTATTACCGGAAATATTCCAGAATACCAACATTTTACAAATGTAATAGGATGTAGAGGTATAAAATCCTTCCTGCCCAAGATATTTAAACAGGATTAAATATTAGGGACAATATCCTACTTAGTATTAATTTTCATTTTCTTATTAGATGTTTAAATTCCTCAATTTGTATTTAAATTCCCGGTTTCATGAACAGAAATTTGCATCACTTTTAAGAATATTCTTTATCATACGTTTTCATGAATTAATTAATATAACAGTAAGGTCCGATTTCATAATAGGACTTTAATTTTAAACTTATTTTAACCTAAGAAAATACATTTGTTTCCCCATTCTTAAATTGACTTAACGCTTCCTTAAAGTCTGATTATGAAAACGGCCATAAGTCCAATTAAAAATTAATGTGTCATTAAAATACTTTGCTACTCATTCGATTTATACAGAAAAAATAGTCTTAAAAGTTTTCGACAGTAGTGTACCACATGACCACTTACATTTTTTTTTTTACGTAGTGAACATAACAGATAAAATTTACCTTCATTTTCTTAATACTTCCAACATTTACTCATTTTCAATTTTATTTGAGTTTTAAATTTGCTGCCTCAAATTCCTATGATTATCTTTAAATGGTTGAAAGAAATAAATACGTTATTGTATATACATTTATTTGAATTTCAAGTAGTTGGGATATTTGAATATTTTTCATCATTCGAATAACCGGTCATTTGAGTATCCGAATATCCAAAAACCGATATTATTCGAATATCCGGTTATGCAAATAATTGGATATTCGAATATCCGATTATCCAAATAATTGGATATTCAAATAACCGATTATTCGGATAACCGGTTTTCGGTTTTGTTTAAAACCTCGGATAATCCAAAACCGATTAACCGGTTATCCAAAAAACCGATTTGGTTGCCAGCACTAATTTGTATTAATTGCACGCGCGCTGTAATTAAAAACACGTAAATTGCCCTTGGAAGGGTAGAATATCCTGAAAAATAGGCCACCCACATATCAAAGGACGCTTGGCTCTAGAACGGTCTACGACGTGCTTCCAGCGTCACCGCGGAGTTCTGACGAAGCGAGCCGATTATAAACGAGGTGACGAGCGGGAGATTCAAATAATTTACGCAACGACTGACTATTAAAACAAAGTTTGACAAATTCTCAGGCCCCATTTGGTTTGTCACTGGTGTTTTGGGTTTGGTATTTTAATTAACTCGCGATTAATTATTTTGTAAACCGAGTTGGCTCTTTTACACAGAGGTTTAAATGAAATTTGCAATCAGGTGTGTTAATTAATTAATTAATTAAGGAAGGACATTCTCTACTTCGTTTTATGTACTCTACCAAAACAAATTCACACATCAGGGCATATATAATTTACAGTTTACGTTTTGTTTTTATATATTGTGTACTTACATACGTGGAGGTCGATTGTGTAAATTCGTAAATGCATGGCCGCGGACCACACTTAAGTATACACAGGGGTGTGTGTTAATATATAAGGCATTTCATTAACATATTCCGCGGATTTCATCCCTTTCATTGGAGTAGACGGGCTTAAACACTGAATAAGATGCCTATTAGGGTTTAGTGAAACCGATTTAGTCAAGCCACCGCGATGGATACGGCCCGGCTTCGCAGATTATATAAACTATAATCACTTGAGAAGAGAAATTTTAATTCGGATTTGACTTGGCTTGACCGATTGTGAGTTTGCAAAGTCAAAAAAATTTCCTCGGCTTCTACACAAAGAAGAACGTTACCTAGTCGTAATTCTAAAGCAAAACGCTGCGAGTTTTGCTATCACAACGAACTTCTTCTTAATTAGGCAAATTAAATACTTGCATAACCAAGCATCTCCGAGGTATTCTGAAACTGTTCGAGTTAAAAAAATTAATGTTGACCAAACGGCCAATACTTTCCCTTAGATACAACTAAAATGCCGTTGCGTTTTGAATTTTATCACGCGAATTTCTATTTTGTGTCATTTTAATCAGTGGCGTAGCAATGTGCAACTGTTAAATTCACCCGGTATAAAAAAAATTATCTTTTTTTAATGCTTTGTAATCAATAAAAATCTTGTTAGTACGTCTAGTGTAGTAATTAAAAACCTGTTCCGTACTGATCTGATTAAATTGTTGTTTGATCCATTTGAAAGGATTTACCGAACGAGTTCCCGTTCACGCGCTATAAAATCCGCAGATTACTTTTAGAGAGAGAGAGAGGCGCCGAACAAAAGTATATGATGCGGATGTTTAGCTTTTCAATTCCGATTTTAATGCTTTATTGATGATCTAAGCAATATAAATCGAGTTTTAAGTTGTATTCTTTGCGTTCGTTAAACGTGTATATCAGGGGGGGGGGGGGCGGTGTGATTTTTGCTCCATTAAGGAGGGACTCGGTCATTAGCACTTCTGTTAAGCGGACATCAGTTATCATTTTTGTGAAAAAGAAAATGAAAAATCGACTCGCCGGAATCAATGCGCGCCGAGTCCGGAATATCGTAACTCTTTCGCTCGCCGTCGCTCCTCTTTCACTCCGTGATTAATTGAATGGGAATTTAATCGGAGTTAATTTAGTATATTCCGATTCGACTTTCCCCGCCCCCGTCCATCTTCTCCAACGATACTGTTTACACGTTTTGTCTGATGTCGTTCTATGGAAGTTCCAACTTCTTAATTAAATTGTCAGTCAACAGTCTAGTAACCGAGTAAACTAATAGCGGAAACGAGTTTAGGAACTTTTTTTATGTGCACCGGACTGCGTTTAACAGTGGGAAGAGTTGGCGCGCGGAACTTAAATTTGAAGTTAATTAATGTAGAACTCAAATGCCGCCCGCCCCAACAAAAACAATCCTAATCTCCTGCAACATATAGTTTTTTTTTTTGTTAACGTTGCAACAAAAGTTGTTACGGTGCCTTGTTTCAACTTTTCCATTGTCTCTTGTAAGTGCATTACAATTAGAGACAGACAATGGATCTTCCTTGCTTTATGCAGAAATTCCATTTATTAAACGCGAAACAATATTCCGGGCCCTTAATACAATAAACTAATAATAAGATGGGATGCAGATTTCATTTGGCCGGGCGCATTACGTGAACAGAGAGCTAACGTGCATTGTTCCAAATCCGGGACGCTAAAGTATCTAACGAAGGGTTGCACGGAGACGGACACTAACCAGACATTATAAACAACGGAGATGAATGAGACACGGCCATTCGTAAACACACTGGCTTGATGACCACCTGTCCACCCTAAAACTCTGAAGTACCTAGACAGATTGCACATGTGGTGGTTGAGTGGGTGGGTGGGTACATCCCCCGGAAGTAAAGGCACAGCGCACTTGTACCTGAATTTATTACGACGTCCATCGCAGTGATAACCACCTCTCATCTCATATTAAATTATTAATCACATACTTAATAAATTTTATTTCAACGAGTATCAGTAGGTACAGTGTAGGTTTCGATGCGGTAAGAGTAAGTACATGTTGTTTATAGTTGTTACAGTGTATGCCCGCCCGCCCCATAAAAATCCGGTGGGTAGGTAGATTTTCCCCGACATGAATGTCAAGGTTTCCGTCGTAAAATCTACGAAGGGTAATATATTTTATTGATTTTGGATTAGATAGAGACTTTCTCGGGGATAATATGTCTTCGCGCGGACCCTTTTGATCCGTGAGCTAAATAATTGATTTAAAGCTATCCCCGAAATCATCATAAACCAAACCCCCCTCGTTCGCTGAAAAACAGAGCTACGCTACGTTGAAGTAATTGATAAAACACAAATTCTTGGTTATATACGTCACAAATCCGAATATGAGAGACTCTTGTTTCTCTTTCTGGAATCGTTAGAAGCCGTGTACCCTGCGAAAATTCCTCAAATTTGATTATTAACCGCTGCCTGACATGCCTTCCACCCGAAAGCCGGGGGGATTATAAATTATGTCGTGCATGAAGCGTCCTCCTCTTCTTTTTTTTTTTCTTTCGCGCACAAGACACAAACGAGAAGATAAATATCAGAAGAGGAGGAGGCATGAAACGAGCGCGACGTTTTTCTCGTCCTTACCAGACAATGCCGGGCTGAAATAATTCCGAGAGCTGAAAAGGAAGCACAAAGATTTGAAAGGAGTTATATTATAATGATTCTGTCAGCAGATGCTCGGAATATGTTGACGTCGTGATGATGGAGGCATCTGGTGGCTGAATGTAGTACGTACGCTCGGCATTTTGTTTAAGTAATGATGAGGGTGAGGGGGCGCCGCCGCCGCCGCCGCCTTTGTTGCCGCCCTTCAGGCGTGCAAGTAGTTGTATTCTTTTACGGCATGCTAATTTCGAAATTCCATTTCGGATGTAACTTCAACTTCGAATTTAAATACACAAAAGGATCTTGTAACGCAAGTACATTCAAAAGAAAAGGAATTAACTACTTATTACAAAAATTTAAATATACGCGATTCTAATAATATTACGTAGGCAACCCACTAATCAGCGGGCGTTTAGCTCTAGCGTAGCCTATACACTCCTAACGAAACGACCCGATTATAAACGAGGTTATGAGCGGGAAATTCAAATGATTTACGTAAAGATTGGCCAGCAAAACATTCTGTTTGTTATCTCCTATTTTGGGCTGGACTTTTTAACTTACTTACAATTAATTATCTTGGCTTATATAAAGATATTTAAATTTGTAATCACGCGTGATAATTTCATTTTATATCCTTGAATAAAGCAAGTTCACGCAAGTCGTAAACAGATTACGTTTGTCCGTATTGCCTTCGAATTTTATTTATATATTTTTATGTATGTACATAGGTGGGAATCGAAATATTTTTTGTATGTACATAGGTGTGAATTGATTCCATAAATTCGTAAATGCATGGCATCGCCTTGGAGTGTATACATACTTAGGTATAGTATACACAGAGTGTTTTAACTGGGCAATATATGAACATGTTTCATGTATTTTATGTATCATGTACCCCTTTATTGAAGTAGATAGGCTTAAACACCGAACAAGATGCCTATAAGGGTTTAGTGAAACCGATTTACTGAAGCCACCGTGATGTATTATGCAGAATACAAGCTGCAACCACTTGAGACACTTCGAATTCGTGAATTTGATTTGACCGCGATCGTAAACCGTCTGCAAAGTCGACGTGTCTTTTTACCCGAAAAAAGCAACCGGTAGTTATAATTTTAAGGAAGTTGATTAAGTAAAACAGATTCCCGCTGATGCGAATTTTGCTAACGAATTTCTTAATTATGCAAATTAAATATTTGCATAATCAGGCGAGGAGGTAGGTATTCTGAAACTGTTCGGGCGGCTGAATTTGATACCCCTGAAAATTTAATTAAAATTTCAAAAAAAATGCCGCGCGGCGTTTTGTAAAAATGTTGTTGAGCGAGCGAGCGAGTGAATGAGTGAATGGCAAGTTGCATGTTGTTGTAATAACACCTTCCATCAGATGCACAGTCACACACGTACGTCAACGCGTTAACTCGTAAGTTGTAACTGAAATAAAAAAAATTGGGGGGATGAAATGCCCCCAACACCACGTTTGAGTGAATTCTTATTTGGAATGAATAATTAGTCCTTGGGCGGTGTTTGTGTGTTTGTTTGTTGCAAATGGAAATGTCACGCAGTTCATTCATCACAAACAACGAAACTGAATGTGTGGCAGATGGAAGTGGTGTGCAATCTGTCATATTGAAATGAGCGGTATCCGTTCGACCTTTAACACAGAACGGTTCGAAAATGTTGATGCATATACTGCGGTTCGCGAACATACACATACATATACGTATTGTGCTTCTTGATTTGTGCGGTTGCCTTCTCAAAACTATGCCAATATTGCCATTACCGGATCTATACAGCACACGATTTCTCTATGGAATTGTTGCATCGTGCGCATTCCTCTTATAATATCGGAATACCGATGGCGTTTTATGGAATCCTCTTGCAGCGCACACATTTATTTTAAAATCGAATTCCATTCGCATTCGTATATTAAACAGGCTCCATGGTAGCTAGATACGTATGTACACTTTTGAACGAAGGCACTTTCGTAGTGGGGCATGACAATTTATGCGAAGGCCAATCGAGTTAGAGAGAGCATTAGAGAACCTCTGTAAATATATTTCACGGCGCGAGGCTTCACGATTCCCTTAATTAATAGCAAACAATGGTGAAGTGGAAACCGCAGGGTCGTAACTGATGATATCAAGCATGTCACAGGATCTCATAAAATATAAATCCAATTACAATCATAGCTTGCGAAATCTAGTTTAAAGTTTCACCACCGCCGCCGACGCCGACGCCGACGCCGCCATGCTGCTGCTGCTGCTCGCTGCCTCCCGTGCGGTGGGATCCTGGTCTTCTTCTAAATATTCATGGAGTTGATGCTAGTTACAGTTTCATAACTTCGCCCTAATAATCTCCTACTCGTTAAAATCGAGGGGCGATTCATAAAAACGGTCAGTCCATTAGAATAATATTTGGGGTTTCCACGTAAAAGCACCTCGTCATCGTTTCCGAGGGAGATGCTGCGAACGAAATGCGTTAAACACACAAATGGATCATTTTGGTTAAGTTTACACGTATACACGTTTTATTGGCACAACAATATTGGTTTACCTTCGCTTTATTATGGCGTGGAGAATGTAAACAGAAAATGGAGAGTTAAAGCAGAGACGGCGCTCGCGTTCGTTTTAGTAATCACAATGAAATTTGTTGCTCTTTTTTTTCTTGCAAAATATGCTCTTCTTCTTTTGGTCTTTATACTGTTTTCTTCGCAAGTAACTAAACCATCTTATTCGCTGCCCATATTTTTCTCTTCCTTTCCAAAAAATGCCTTTTCCTTTAAAGATTTATCAAGAGATGATTTGGCTGCTTTTTGATTCCCACGTTTTATTGTCTTGTGCCAAATCCTCATTTATTTCTTGCTCTTGCTCCTCATACCTTACCTTTTGGAGTTTCTGCTTTCTCGACGTTCACCTTTAGATTTCCCCGCGTACTTCTTTTGGAGCCTTACCTCTTCGTGCATTTGTGATCTGTTCATGAGTTGCGTGACTGCTTCTTCCTAGGCAGGGAGTGGCCATTCGCTTTTATTCCCTTGTTCTTCTTCTTCTTCTTCATCCCAAGGGGTCCAGAAACAATAAGCACAAGGTTTTGGGTGAAGTCCATAATGTCTTTCCTTCTCCTCTTACGTATTCTTCAAGTAAAATTCTTTGGCTCCCGCTTTTTGTACCAACGGATTTTGGGTCAGGAGTTGGCTGCTTTTTGATTTCCACGTTTTAAGGTCTTGTGCCAAATTCGCCTTCATTTCTTGCCCCCCGCACCTTACCCTCTGGATTTTCTTCCTCTTCCTTTTGAATCCACAACCTTCACCTTCAGATGTTCTTCTTTAGAAATCTTGTCTCTTCGCATATTTGTGATCTGTTTGCACGATTGTCTCTTACCAACCCATTCACTTTTGTTGCTGCTTCTTCTTCTTCATCTCCTTTTCAAAAAGTGTCATTCTTATATGCGGAGACATCCAGAGGGATTTTCACGATGTCTCTTTTTACGAAAATTTTTTGGCACCAACCTTTCGTACCAATGGAAGAATCGCTTTCTAGGTGGTTGGTCTCTCTTTTTATAATCTTTCCTTTTGCGTTCATTTTCTGGCTGATTTAATTTATACGAATTAATTTATACTAAGTCCTTTTTAATTATTACTCGTAGCTTCTGTTCTCGAGTTCGAAATACATGAATAGTTTGAAAGTCGAAAATTTCTCGGATTCACTGAACCCGACGTCTTCATTTCGCGAATATTAACCCGAAAAAAAAATATATAAAAGGCGATAGCAGATAGGAACGAACGGGAAGCGCCCCCCCCCCTCCCGGAACGGCACACTGAAAGTTCGCTGGCGCCCGGCCAAAGAACCACACTTTTAAGTCGTCATCTTGTTGTTCGGTTTGTTAACGCCGTCGGATGGCGGATTCGTACAGATTAGAGGAGTCACAGTGATAGATCATTTGTTAATCAGATAAACTCTTGTGTGTCGTTAATCAGCATAGAAAGATGAAAGCCGGTTGGCGGCAAACAACGAGCGGGGCCGGCGGTGGTAAATTAAATTTTACAGCGGGGTAACCGTAAATTCACGGCGGATTTAACTTTCATAATATTGTAGTAATAATCGGTGGTGTATGTGAAAATGTCTGCGTCCGTACGTTTAATACGTATTTCATTTCTGCGGGTGCGTACACTTTAAGCGTGTTACGGCAAAACTCATTTGAGCGAGCGATCAGTCGCTAATTTGAAACCATCACCATGTTATCATGGTGGTGCATGCATTTTGAAATCTGTAATACAATGAAACCCACATAAACATGAGTATCAAACTTATAAAAAAAATACGTCTTTCTTCTTACACCACCTACACATAGTGAACTTGATAGATTCGAAAAGAAATGACGCCAGTTGAAAAACGTTTGACGTGAATACCTCCCAATAATAATAATCTATAAAACTTTACACAAAGGAGCAAAAGAAGCAAGCATTCAGAGGTGCAGAAATTTCGCGTGATATACGACGAGCTGGAGCCGGCCGTGGTGGCCGCGCGCGCGAAGGTTCTGCGAAAAAAGTTATTCGAGGGAGTAGCAATAAAAGCTTAGAGTTCGGCTTTCCTCCGCAAAAGGAAACGTAAAAGTACAAATTGGGGCTACATTTTAAAATCTATCAACATCCAGATCGAAGGTACGTGACGTGAAAATCGAATCGAAGGCGTTTTTGACAATTGAAATGCTTGAAAATATTTCACCGCCATAAATCCATACCCGCAGATAATTTCGTTTTTCAAGGAAGACCTGAACTTCCTCAAAAGATAATTTTTTTGTAATAGTCAATCGAAATTTTCGCGATCTAGTTACCAGGGACGCTACAAATAGTACGTACATACTTCCGAGAGTTATTGTAATTTATTATGCAAAATTCGAATCAGCTACAGTAATAATTGGTATTATTTGTGCTTCGTGAACCTGTGGAGTTGTTATAGACAGCTTAATCCAAGCGAATCTTCCTTTTTGGTGATAAGCAATCAGGTGGTCAGGTGTCGCCATTCGCCATCCTAACAACCCAAGCTCATATCAGATTTCTTTGTTCCCATAGAGAAATTCGCTTATTTAGTTGTTTGAATACTCGATGGTACTTTTCCGTTTGCTGTCTGCCTGTTTCGATGTCATTTGAGGGCCGACGTCCTACAGAACAGCGTCCTATTAGAAGGTCATGGTTCCAAGCGACGCAACGCCACCTCAGAGAACCGCCACGAGAGATCGCGACGACACCATTCCAACGACCCAAGCTCATATTAGATTTCTTTGTTCCCACGGAGAAATTTTCCCTGGTATCGTTTTGCAAATCTCCTGTCTTTCGACAATACCACAATTTCCGTTAGCTATCTACCTGTTTTGATGTCATTCTAATTATTTTACGTGCACGAGTATTATATCGTCTTGCAAGTTATCGAAATTTTAGGGCACACTGAGACCCATGGAGGACGGTTTTGGCTGTGCATGGCATCAGCTTGGGGGTTGTTCTCCTGGCGCTCTATACCTTTTTGATCCCGCCCATTTTCAACGGAGTACTGGCTCAAAACAGCTGGATTGTCTTTCCCAGCGAAAACTTGCCTTCGGGGGCTAAAGTAGAAAGAAGTCGTGAATAATTAATTCTTTGGACGTTGTGTTTTAGAAAGTGGGATGAAATTATGTTTCCTGCCTTTTTTTTTAGAAGACGAGTGAGATTCAATCGTATAAAAATAAGCAATAAATAAAAGTAAATGGAGACCAATTGAGCGCGGTTATATTTTATAACAAAACAAAACAGAGAAAAATAATCCACCGAAGCGAAATAACTTGTACCGGAATGGATATTCTCCAGAGTTCTATAAATTCCGATAAAATTCCGCCTCTTGAAATATCTGCTCGGTTTCACACTTTGGCATTCATTAATTAATGCGTTTGGCCGTCCGCCGGTAACGACCGGGGGTTGAGTTTTTTTTTTTAATTTTTTTTTTATCAAAAACGTATCGCAATCTCAAAGTTATCATCATGATCGTCATGAGCGCGCGCGACTGCAGAGGATCGAGTGCCCGGAAAATAGGTTATTAGTGTCCGCGTCAGCCCTCTCAATTCGAGCCTTGTCATCGATCTCATGGCCACTGCACATCCCATGGCATTGTCAAGTCACGCTGTAAACTCTACGTGCCCCTCTACTTTATCCCATTTAGGATATCTAGAGTATTTCCTGTGTTCTCCGGGAAACATGCACCGCACACTTTTCATTTTTTTTTGCCTGCTCGCCCCCAACACAACTCCACAACGAATTAGGTATTAGTTTTGTGCGGACGCGAATTTAGAAGATTTATTCGAAGCACACTCACCAACCAGTTTACGTGCACACAGTTGTTAAATTTAAATGGAACAACAAGGGATTTTCGAAAATAAAAAAAAAAGCTCTATGCGAGTTCATTTTATGTTTTTCCTGTTGGATCTTTAAATTGTTTTTTTTTTTAAATCTTTGTTAAATATCACCTTCTCTGGCCCTTGTCAAACTCGACTGCACATACTCGCAAGCCCGACTCATCAATGCATACGTCTACCCTTCACGGTAACCCTACAGAGGATTTGGTAATCGTTTTTTTTTTTTTTTTTGATTGCCTGGGCCAGACACACCACCGCATCCTATTACCAAACCAATAATATAAACAAACCTGCTCGTGTTTTACGAAATGCGTAAGCTTTCTAAATACTACGATTACATTTCAAACTTTTCCCACGTGAAAGACTTGGCGGTTCGGTTAATCACAGCCGGACAATCACAACATTGTTAAATATTTGTTTCCAGCGGAGTAATTGGACCTGACCAATCGATAGTTTGCAACCAAACGTCACGTGTGCTGACTCTATTAATAAATAGCTTATCTCTCTTATACTACGGTCAGCATTTGCGGCTTGCGGTGTGGCTTGCGTTCGCAACAGGATATTACTTCGGGCAAATTTGCAGCACTAGTTACAATATGCATTGTGAGTGACAAGTTAAGACGACAAATTAATTAATGCGGCGTGACTCCGAATTGAAAGCAGCGACGTATCACAGCTTGAGCTTGTGTTTGGAAATTTGTTGCAATCACAAGAAGTGATGGAAACCTTTGATATATATACTTTTTTTTAATACAGTCCTGTGAAAATCATTTTTTAAGAGCATACATCATCGGATATATATTTTGTTTTACTACAGTCCAGTGAAAATCGTTTTTTAAGAGCATGCATCATCAGATATATATTTTTTTTTACTACAGTCTAGTGAAAATCGTTTTTTAAGAGCATACATCATCGGATATATATATTTTTTTTACTAGAGTCCTGTGAAAATCGTTTTTTAAGAGCATGGATCATCGGATATATATATTTTTTTTACTAGAGTCCTGTGAAAATCGTTTTTTAAGAGCATGGATCATCAGATATATACTTTTTTTTACTACAGTCCTATGAAAATAGTTTTTTAAGGGCATACATCGTCGGATATATATATTTTTTTTACTACAGTCCTGTGAAAATCGTTTTTTAAGAGCATGCATCATCAGATATATATTTTTCTTACTACAGTCCTGTGAAAATCGTTTTTTAAGGGCATACATCATCAGATATATATTTTTCTTACTACAGTCCTGTGAAAATCGTTTTTTAAGAGCATGGATCATCGGATATATATATTTTTTTTACTAGAGTCCTGTGAAAATCGTTTTTTAAGAGCATGGATCATCAGATATATACTTTTTTTTACTACAGTCCTATGAAAATAGTTTTTTAAGGGCATACATCGTCGGATATATATATTTTTTTTACTACAGTCCTGTGAAAATCGTTTTTTAAGAGCATGCATCATCAGATATATATTTTTCTTACTACAGTCCTGTGAAAATCGTTTTTTAAGGGCATACATCATCAGATATATATTTTTCTTACTACAGTCCTGTGAAAATCGTTTTTTAAGGGCATACATCGTCGGATACGTATTTTTTTTTACTACAGTCCTGTGAAAATCGTTTCCTAAGAGCATGCATCATCAGATATATATATTTTTTTACTACAGTCCTGTGAAAATCGTTTTTTAAGAGCATACATCGTCGGATATGTATCTTTTTTTTACTACAGTCCTGTGAAAATAGTTTTTTAAGAGCATGCATCATCAGATATGTAAGTGCATCATTTGATGTTGATGATTGCACTGCGGTCAACTCTTTATAGCTCTTTGTAGCTCTGTCTTTAATCATTACAATTTTGTATCCTACACGTGTTTACTTATCTGATAAGAATTTTGTGTGGCCGATAATATGAATAATAATTACGTGTGGTTGGGGTTGGAATAAACCCAACGGTTTTTTTTTTTCGAAAAGCATTTCGCATTCGCCGCCATAAATCATATTTATCACGTTATTATCTACGATTTTGCATTCGCGGTGACTTTGGGATTTTTGATTCGATGTGTTCGGAATTCAAATTGCTCCGCGCGTACGCCCGCTTTATTTATAATTAATGCCCTGAAAAATTGTAAATTGTAAACATGAGGCGGCCTAGGAAGTTATTAATACGCCATCAATTTTAATAGAGGTGAAGCACGCAAATAATTTAGGAAATCCACTTTCATAAATATTGATGCGATTTTTATCCGGTTTTAGCGAAATTTGAATACATTATTCATTCGCGTAGGACTTGACGTACTTTATTCCCACATTCTTGTACTATATATATGCACACAATAGATACCCAAATTACGTGCACGATTTTTATTCTGTCGATTTATAACAGCAGGCAACAGCAGGAGTAAATAATTCAAGCGATTCAACTTCACCCCTTGCATTTCCCATTAATTAATTCATTAAATTATAAACCTTGTTTTGATATTTACCAACCGCATTAACGTGTGCAATTTGCATTATTATGATTAAATTTGTATACAGTTACAGCAGCATAGGGATAGGATAATAATAATAAATAAGTGTTTGCTGTAAGGCAGCAGCGGTAGCGCCGCAGCGGGAAAAGTTTGTTGATGAGTGAGGAAAACTTCGAGCTATAAAAGCAACAAGCCACTATTGTTGTTATTTAATTTATAATAGTTGTAAATACGTAACTTGATTTGTGTCCTCAAGAAACTGTCACGCCGTAATGGCTTCGCTAACTTTCCCTCCAAGCAAGATATTACCGGCGTTAAAAGAAAACAAATAATTTCATCCCTCCGAGAAGAAGTTACATGCCGTGAAATATGTACATTAAGGGGGAAGAAGCTAAGTTTCAAACTAAATCTACCAAAAAAAAAAAAAAAAAATTGTTTCTTGGGTATACTATAAACAGAAATAATCGCTTTAACAATTAAAACTTGTTTAGCCTGTCAGTTTATTTCATGATCTTATTACATACCTACCTGTGTTGTTGCTTGGCTATAAATCACATAATATCCGAGTTTCGTGGCTACGAGCAGTAAAACGGAAATAGGGGATTAGCCACGTGGAATAAACCTCCGTCCAATCGTGTAATAATAATAATAATAATAACAACAACAATAACAACAACAGGCGGATGATTGGCCGGTTTTTGATGAACTTACACCACTTCAAATGTTTTCAGAATTTTCTACTGCAAGGAAAATAAAAGTTGCGCCGTTTTGCTTGTTTGAGGGGATAGTCAAGTGTTTATAACTGGCCGATAGATATAAAATATTGAAGCATCAGGCACAAATACTTTGATATTCACAAAAGGGAAAACGGTTCAGAACGCACAATAAAAAAAGATTCGATTTTAAAACTCTTACCTTTGATTTTATTTGAGTTGTAGGTGTGTACAGCCATGGAATTTAATTTCGCAACGACCGACGGCGATAAAGTGGCTGTAAATACCCTAACTGCAAATTTGGATTCTTTTAAATATCCTGTACGAGTTTCTGTGATAATATGTTCACAAAAGCTTCGCTTAAGAAACGGTTCAGAACGCACAATAAAAAAAGATTCGATTTTAAAACTCTTACCTTTGATTTTATTTGAGTTGAAGGTGTGTACAGCCATGGGATTTAATTTCGCAACGACCGACGGCGATAAAGTCGGCTGTAAATACCCTAAACTGCAAATTTGGATTCTTTTAAATATCCTGTAAGAGTTTCTGTGATAATATGTTCACAAAAGCTTCGCTTAAGAAACGGTTCAGAACGCACAATAAAAAAAGATTCGATTTTAAAACTCTTACCTTTGATTTTATTTGAGTTGTAGGTGTGTACAGCCATGGAATTTAATTTCGCAACGACCGACGGCGATAAAGTGGCTGTAAATACCCTAAACTGCAAATTTGGATTCTTTTAAATATCCTGTAAGAGTTTCTGTGATAATATGTTCACAAAAGCTTCGCTTAAGAAACGGTTCAGAACGCACAATAAAAAAAGATTCGATTTTAAAACTCTTGCCTTTGATTTTATTTGAGTTGTAGGTGTGTACAGCCATGGAATTTAATTTCGCAACGACCGACGGCGATAAAGCCGGCTGTAAATACCCTAAACTGCAAATTTGGATTCTTTTAAATATCCTGTACGAGTTTCTGTGATAATATGTTCACAAAAGCTTCGCATAAGAAACGGTTCAGAACACACAATAAAAAAAGATTCGATTGTAAAACTCTGGCCCCTGATTTTTTTGAGTTGTAGTTATAGGTACAGCCGTGGGATTTAATTTCGCAACGACCGACGGCGATAAAGTCGGCTGTAAATACCCTAAGCTGCAAATTCGGATTCTTTTAAATATCCTGTACGAGTTTCTGTGATAATATGTTCACAAAAGCTTCGCTTAAGAAACGGTTCAGAACACACAATGAAAAAGATTCGATTGTAAAACTCTGGCCCTTGATTTTGTTTGAGTTGCAGCTATAGGTACAGCCGTGGGATTTAATTTTGCAACAACCGACGGCGATAAATACCCTCCTAAGGTGCAAAACATCCTGTACGAGTTTCTGTGATTATCAAGTAAGTAACATTTCCTTGTTACTTAACATTATTGCTTTCGCCTCTCCAATATCACCCCGACAGCGAGAGCTCTAAATTTAATTAATTGCAAGACGACGTAGAAGAGAATATTAAAACTTCCACGTTAAAGAGTTACCTTTAGGTGTAAATAGCTTTAAAGCGTTTTGTAGTAGTACGCACCCCCGGCATTTCAGCAGCGCCGGGCGCGGAACTCTCAACCCTTTTGCTTTCGAGACAATGTTGGCGGGGGAGAGATATATTTCTTATTCGGAGTTGTAACAGTATTTCACTTCTTCGTGAGCGTAATTAAGTTTTTAAACCTCCTTAATCGCGAGAGGAGCAATTTTCTAATAATCGCGAGAAATTCTAATTAGATTTCCCCCCCATAAATATTAAAGAACAAGAACATTTAGGCGCAAAATAATTAAATTAGCCCCGAAAACACTTTCCGCCGATTTTAATTAAGTTACAGCAGAACGTGGAAATAACTCTTTTGCAAATAAAGGCAAGCAACATTTAAACGTTGACAGTTCCGAGTTCAACGGGAAGATGAAAGCAAAACGTGGTGATAAGGTGACGTGCCTCAAGTTATTAAAACCTGAAAGTTTCCTGAAACAAATTCTCCAAAGACGTTTTGTAACTTCTTTTGTTTCACGTGAAGATTAAAACATTAGTATTTTTAGTATACAGATAGACTAATCGAATGCGAATACGGGAACAATGTTTTGGTTTTTTCCCCCCGTGGAAACAAAAAAAGAAAATAAAAAATGAATGTGTTAGTAAAAACTCAAACAGTGTAACTAATTCGACTGAAGCTTGACGCTGATCCGAATAACGATTACCCCTCGATAATCGAATTCCCGGCCAAACAAAATTTACCACCAGTTAAGTCACAAACGAAAATAAACACGACCTGAAAGTTAGGGTTTCACCTGCATTTCAATTAGAAATGAATATTCACCGGGGCCGTTAAGGGCAAATTAATATGTTTTACGGCACGTGAGCGGCACGTACAACGCAGATACTTTACGTTCACGTGCTAAGAAATCTTTTCGAATATTTATTTCTGTTTGTTGTGTTTGCTTAACTCCAGGTCGTGCTGCTTTTGAAATTTTCAAATAACACCCGAAGGGTTTCGTTCGCCTGTAAATAAGTGAATCCCTCGGTAATAATGAATTGTTTTAATTAACGTTTGGATATGACGAAGGATTTTCTCGTTTTTCCCCGGGCAACATTTTCCAAACAGCTTGTTTGTTTCTGTTGTACTCTGTATTACATTATTTTTCAGTGGTTACTTACGCAACTCGTCTACGAAAATTCACCGTAACACACACATACATCATTTTAATATTAAACTAAACCAACATACCACCACATCGTTGGTATTTAGCAAGTAAATTAATAATTGAAGTTAAGTATTTTTCATTACAGCGATTAGTTCATTTCATTTCGATCAAACCTGCAAGGGTTAGCCAAAACACTCTCAGTCTCATCTTCTAATCGACGTGGATCTTCCTTTCCTCTCCCTCCCCAACATATTTGGATATAATTGCCGTTTGCAAACTATCTGTGAATGGGATTAGCTTCCTGTTTCACGTGTAAATAAGACGAAACTGATTTGGTTTACATAGATAGGTGCCCCGGACAGAAAATGTCATGCAATCGTCAAACCAATCACGTACCCAATATAAATTGGATTGTATTTGCAGATTGTACACATAAGGCAAAGCAGTTCCAGTGTAAACACTGTTGATATCTTCATATACACAAACTGATAGCAGCGTTATTGGAAACAGATGGCATTCGATTAATTTGTATGTAATTAACAGAACCTAACATTTGTGGTTGTGTTCCGGTGTTTGATAATAACAGGAGGTAAACTGGAACGTGTCGCAGCTCAACTTAACAAGTCAGCATTTACTTCGACGATAGTTTATTTGTAAGCTGAAAATGCTCTGAAATTACTCACTCCTGCGAGTTTGTTTACCGTACGCGGCGGTGAAAGGGGAAGCCGCCCCCGTACATTTTTCTTATATCGCGTTTAACGTGGAACAGCGTTATCACAAGAGAACGAAAGTGAGTAAGCTTAATCTTTATGGCAGATAAAAGTCAGTATAAGATAGTCTGCGTGAACACGGGCGGCGCTAGCAGCAAATACAGTTAAGGAAATACTGACAGAAATAAAGTTTATATCTGCGGTTTTCTTTTTTGCGTCGTCGACAAGCAAACGCACAATTTGCGAAACAACGTTCGGGGGATTCAGAAAGAAGGCGAAGAATTTATTGCGTTAATACTAAACGAAGGAAGAGAAACAAACTCACTCAAGATTCGAAACGTAACAAATCAACAAGGCGCGTTTTCAAGTTGAAACGAAACGCACGGTACGTCGTACGGAGCCTTAAATAAATTCCTCTGCAAGTTTTTAATAAAGTTTTTATTTGGTCCGCCCGTTAAATTCCAAATGGGAACAAACACGTTGCCTGGCAGGCGTAAACATAAGTCCTGATTTCATACCTAAAACTGAACGTTCGCAGCAAGGCTATATTGCACGGTATACATCGATATTTTGTTTGTCAGGAAATGAAACGGAACGTGGGGGCTGGGCTCTGATTTGCGACTTTGTAATGCAGCGCCGGGCTTGTATATAAAACGTTTGCCAGTGTCTGGAAAGGGCTCACGACCGAAACCGTATTAAACCCGGCTTGCAAGAGCGCGCGACAACCAATTTGCATGTGATGAATGTGAAATAAATATGTTGCTGGTTTCAATTCGGAAAGAAATATTCGCCGGTTTTCTGCGATTGTGTTCTCTCGCTCGGATAAAATAAATTCTAACGCGCGGTAAAACCGTGGGGGAAATGCTGTAAAAGCATAATTTACAATTTTGAAGAATGTAATACACACGTCTTTTCTACGGTTCAATGGATTTTCTGATGTTTTTAAACAAATGAAACGACCACGGAGGCAAAATGAAATAAAAGGAAAGAACCATGAAAAATGGTATTCCCCAAAATAATATGATTTGTCCATATCAAGAGGGATGGATGAAACCAGATGGCTAAAACGAATGATAAATGACCACAGCTAGAAAGAAGGAAAAGGTCATCAAAACTGACTTTGTAAGAACCACCCACATTACTACGTATCTAAAAAATAACGAAAGGAAAAAGGGAATTGGAAAAAGGGAATTGTGGAAACAAGACCGGATGGATGAAATCAGATGGTTAAAACGACTACTCGAATGACCACGGCTGGAAAGAAGGAAAAGGTCATCAAAATTGACGTTGTAAGAACCACCCACATCACTACGTATCTAAAAAATGACGAAGGGAAAAAGGGAATTGTGGAAACGAGACAGGATGGATGAAACCAGATGGTTAAAACGACTACTCGAATGACCACGGCTGGAAAGAAGGAAAAGGTCATCAAAATTGACGTTGTAGGAACCACCCACATCACTACGTATCTAAAAAATGACGAAGGGAAAAAGGGAATTGTGGAAACGAGACAGGATGGATGAAACCAGATGGTTAAAACGACTACTCGAATGACCACGGCTGGAAAGAAGGAAAAGGTCATCAAAATTGACGTTGTAAGAACCACCCACATCACTACGTATCTAAAAAATGACGAAGGGAAAAAGGGAATTGTGGAAACGAGACAGGATGGATGAAACCAGATGGTTAAAACGACTACTCGAATGACCACAGCGGGTAAGAAGGAAAAGATCATCAATTTGATGTTATAAGAACCACCCACGTCACTACGTATCTAAAAAATGACGACGGAAAAAAGGGAATTGTGGAAACGAGACAGGATGGATGAAACCAGATGGTTAAAACGACTACTCGAATGACCATGGCTGGAAAGAAGGAAAAGGTCATCAAAATTGACGTTGTAAGAACCACCCACATCACTACGTATCTAAAAAATGACGAAGGGAAAAAGGGAATTGTGGAAACGAGACAGGATGGATGAAACCAGATGGTTAAAACGACTACTCGAATGACCACGGCTGGAAAGAAGGAAAAGGTCATCAAAATTGACGTTGTAAGAACCACCCACATCACTACGTATCTAAAAAATGACGAAGGGAAAAAGGGAATTGTGGAAAGGAGACAGAATGGATGAAGCCAGAGGGTCAAAACGACTACTAGATTGACCACAGCTGGAAAGAAGGAAAACCTCATCAAAATTGACGTTGTAAGAAGACACCCAAGGACACTACATGTTTAAAAAACGACAAAGGAAAAGAAGGACTCATGAAAATGGGATAAATCCAAAGAATTGGAAAGAATTTGAGTGTCCTGTTAAAAACCGAAAGGCAGAAATGTAAGTCAAATCCATGAGATGAAATCATATGAACATGAACCATCACTGACCAGATTCATTCAATCTGAAGACCCTTTAGCTAGAAGAATCTGGCAGAATGGCGTGCATTTTTAATTGGCTCCGCCATTTTTCAGCAAAATGTACTTCGGCCAATCATAAGAAAGATTGGAAGTGCAGTTAGACGCCGACACTTGAATTTGACATTGAAAATGAGCAAGCAAGGTTAGGTAATATTGTCAGCTTGATATTGACAGGACTTTTCTTTTGCTGAAATTTGGGCTGCGATAAGTGGATGGTCGAATTGGTCAGACTAAACCACATGATTACTTTCCCAATCGCTGATTGGTCAAACAGTGTGGTCCGACCGTTGACTTGACGATTTCCTCCAGTTTGACCACTGATTTAACTCAACCCTGATTTTGAAAGAGCAGGCAAGGTTAGAAACTGTTGCCAATTTGACATTAACGGAATTTTTTTTTTTTACTGAAAGGTGGCTGAGTCTGCCAGACACCATCACGTTCTCTTTCTATCACATGATTCATTACAGTTAGTAGTACAACAGTTTAAACGTCAAGTAAACGCAGTTTAAATGCCATATAGGCGGAGTTTAAATGTCACATAGACGTCATTCATGCCATTTGATTTGGATTTCGATGTCCCATCAATCCTGCATCCTCAATCTACATCTGCTTCTTCAGGTTTTTCTTTTTCTTTGTAATCTTCTATCTTCCATCCCTTCATAGATCTTCGGTAGACATCGACTGTGGACTCGTGGATCGTTTCCTTCCATCTTTTCCATTTTTTTTTCAAATCTGACGAACATTCAGTGCAAAATAAAACAATAGGCTTAGAATGTTAGAAAAGGGATTTTCCTTGCGCGTAAAATGATTTTTTCCTTTCGACTAACTGACCAACGCTGACTTTTTTGAAGCACAGAATTTAAATCGAATTCATTAAACAAAATGTTCGAATACGATTTGATTTGATTGTTAAAGAAGAAAAAAACAAACACACCGTGAAGTTATATCTTCATTCGTGCTCTCAATTTCAAACTTAGGAAACTGACTGATTGAAAAAATTAAATAAATTTAAAAAAATAGACAATCTTTCAACGAGGAACTCCACGTGCGATTAGGTCAGCCTCGAAGGACACGGACGAAGGCGACGGTCCCGCTCCACTTAAGCACTTTGCACCTCTCCGACTTGTAAAAAGAGGGGGTATTGGACGCTGCATTTTCCATGCAAAAAAATCCTTAACCGTGCGCGTAATTGGGGGTAATATGGCCGCTTCCGTACGCTCGATCTCAATCTCTCGGTCGCTCGCTGCGTGCCACGTGCAAAAAATTCGAAGAAATATACTTGGCCCTGACCTGATACGCGTTTTTTATTATTCGTTCCAATATTATTTCATCGCAATAAAAACTTTTTTCATCCCTACGTACTCGCAATCGTCTTTTTCTATGTCAATTGATCATACGATTCGAATACTTTGACGAATGTGAGTTGTTAAAACATGTTACATTTCGCGATCACTTTGTTTTTCTTTTTCAATTTAATTTATTAAACGAATTTAATTAAAACAAATTCAGAAGACTCCTTCGGTGCCACTTTACCTCGTCCGCTTTTTCACCGACTCGGCGGAAAAGGATATTAAAAAAAAAGGGCCGGGGCTAACCCCGAAGAAGATAATAGCCCGGGCTCGTTAAAAGCCGCGGAGCAATCGATATCTTTGATTAAAAATAAATATTAGAGAGCGTATTACGGAAGGGGGAAGTCCAATTTTATACTTAGCCAAGTTTTTAATTCCGGGGAATTGATTAAAAAAAAAATTTGACTTTCATCGTGGGCCGGCCAGCAGCACCCGAAAACCTTCCGTTTGTTTGCTTGTTTGTATTTAGAAGGAGGAATTGGGGATTTTGATTAAGCATTGGCATTTTTACAAGGTCACTTCGATTTAAATTATTACTCTTACGACCGGGGTTAGGTTACATGCGGTCATTCAATCCGACCTAAAATCATAGGAGAAATTCCCCAAAAAAAAGCGAGAATTGAGTGGCTAATAATAAACCATTGTGAGTGGTTTTTTTTTTTTCGTTTTCAATTCAAAGCGAGGTTTCGGTTTGCATACCGGGGGAGGGGTATGTATGCACGCACGGAGCGTTAATGAAGTTAAGCCCGAAACTATTCATTCAACTTTCGTACTATACCACTGTGAAATTTACAATTAATTCAGTATGGCAAATATTTGACTGCACAAAGTAGATTACATAGTTAATTAGACTTATTCAGACAAATACGTTAAATGCAAGTTATAGTCCTTTGTTGGCATAATATAATGGATTTAGTAGGCGCTATACGGTGATAAACAAATAGTTTCGTTGGATCGTTTCCGCCGCCGCCACCGCCGCCGTCGCCGTCGTCGCTCCTCGAGTTTACAAATTTTATGCAAATAGCTAGCTAGTTATATCTTAGCCGTGATTTGTATGCTAGCGAGAGCAGCTGTATCACAGAATGTTCACGTCGGTATTACTGAACATAATAAGGGTAATTTTGATCTTCATTTCGTTAATTTGTATATACCCAAAGTAGGGGGGGTTGTGAATAAGTTAAGAGAACTTGACAAGGTAATACAATTTTTTCAATTTTGCAACTTGTACAGTACCTGTTGGGGGCTTTAGTATCACAACGCGCAGGAATTTGAAACGCCTGACTACAGAGTCGTAACACGATCTGTATATTTAGCGCCTGACTACAGAGCCGTAATACGATCTATGTATATTCATCCATTTTGTGGTTTCTTTATTTATTATTAAGCAAAGTGGCGTTTGAATAATTCGTATGCATTATGCAGACGAAGTAAGGCAGGCCGCCTTTATACTTGGATTTCCAGAAGCTCCGCGACGATACGATATTGTACAAAGGGCTTTCTCAATTTTTTATTTACTGCGTGAAAGTGCTTCCTGGTTTAGTGTTGCTCACGTAGCCGCAGTTTGAAACTTTTGATGGGAGAGTTAAGGCAGGAATTTTGTCATATTTTATTCAGGCGTTTCAGATACTGAAATCCTCAAATTTTACCCGCCCGGTAACTTAAAAACATCCCTTTGTGTGTGTGTGTGTGTGTGTGTGTATGTATGTTGGGCTGCGCTGCGAGGCGTTTAATTTAACGAATTCGAATTCAAATGCGATGGCGAAAGTTGTTACGAAAGTTTCAATTTATGTGTACCTGCACATTCTGACAAGTATACTTTTCAAAGTGTGATTACACGGTTGATGTAACCGGGTCTGCTTTATTGCCATCAAAATATACTCCAACTCCAACAACGAAGCATGTCTACAGCCAATAATCTGCTGATTACTTCCAACACAAGCAGGAAGTTATAATGTCAATTTTGCGTGCTCTTATTGTACTTTAATGTCCGTTCACATCTCATTCATGCATAAACAAGTTGTTGGACGTATCGATTGCGCTTAACGTGCACCCGTACCAAAATTTTGCAATTAAAAAAAAAAAAACGCCGCCCTTTTTTATTAATTCTCTTCTCATCTCTTCTCATCGCGCCTTCGACTTTAATATACACTGCAGAAGGCAAATGCAATTCATTTTACGCGTTCGGGCTCCTTCTTTTTCCGAGTGATATCCAAGTGTCAGCTTCGGAATGTTTCATTCACGCTTTATGACTTTAGTTTGCGCCGCTACAATTTTAACTCCGACTTTTAGAAGAAGAAAATACGTGACAAATATAGGTTAACTGTGGAATATATAGGGTTGCCAGTTGAAATACATATTTTACCACCCGCCCCCCCTCGCTCATCATATTTATTGCGACGGAGTAAAATATTACGATCGGTCCGGAATATATTGCAAATACACCTTCTACACTTTAAATTTATTCCGAAGGAAATTATCGAAACGAAATACTCCAAGTGGGCAGTAAATCTACGTGGTGAAACGTTCATATTTATCGTCACGAATTATTGAACATTGAATTCAGTCTGGTAGCAGGGTATATCGCGAGTAAAACCCGGCGCATTTTAGTTCAAAACAAAAAACAAAAATATTTCGCCGAAACTCTCATCGTAAATTGAAATGAAATAATTCATTCGTCGTTACATCGAAAAAGCAGCGGGGGGAGGGGGAGCAAATAATTTTAATTGTTACACATGCAAGGCCGCAATAAATCAGCTGCGCCAAACATTTTATTGTTTACCGTAAATATTTATATCGTGCGTATAGGTAGGTATATATTTTAAATAAAACATACAGGGCCAACGAAATTAACTAAATAATAAATCAACGCGTGGTAACGAATAAATCGCTGCAATAAAATTCGGTTTAAACAGATTATTTTTTTCGTCGCTAGGGGGAGGAGGCATATCACAATCCAAAAATTAAAGCTCCTCCTTCCTTTTAATGAAAAAGTTATGTTACGATTTTTTTTTTTACATATCTGTGGTGGTTGCCCTAAGTTACAGACTTGTCAGGATCTCAGGAGCGGTTTGTTACTTCCAATGGGGAAACGATGTTGAATTTTCTCCCCAACACTGAAGGGTACCTGAAGTGAGAGTACCGATCACCCGACTCCCAGAAATATCTCGAACTCACGATCTTACTATTGCAAGTCCAATCCCTTATCACTTGGACCTTTCAGGCGTTAAATTAATTGCATTCGTTATTATCCGTTTCGAGCGCCGCAACATAAATTACGTCGCAAAAACTGACCAGATGGATTTCCCTAATGAAAATTCAAATCCCCCGCCCGGCGATCCGTTTAAAAACTTAAATAAAACACGTCTTGCTGAAAATATAAATGGGATTTAAAACCGTGATTAAAGGTTGCGTTACATTATCAGTGATTTATGGTAGGCGCTCTACCTACACGATTGAGCAATTATTTCCTCTTCGGAATATTTATGAAACTCCTTATCGCGCGGCAAAGAGCGCGTGAGTATAATTTGGTTCACCGTGTATGTATGTATGTATGTATGCGCCCAGTAATGACGTAATGTGCAGGTACGCGATCGTAAATTAGATTATTTCGATGATTCTAAGCGTTGTGGCGGCGGCGGCGGCAAAAAAGACCACGTCGCGCCGGCCGAAATCGAAATTGGAGCAAGCACGAAAGCTGAGACATCTCCGTGTTGCTTGCAAATTACTTCGAAATATTATTTCCTCATTAATTAAGCAAATTAGTTTTCCAGTTTTTTTTTTTTTGCTTCGTCTTCTTCTTGTTGTTATATTTTCAGAGCATTTCAGTTTGAATTAATAATTCTTAATTAATTTGACGAGGGGTTATCATCATCAGGCCATATCATAATTCACTTCTGCTCAAACTGTTGTAATCCAATACTTATTAACTAACTTTCGGAAATTTTTGGAACGAAATTGTGTTATTGTGTTAATAACTTGGGGACGAGGGGTAAAGCATGCTTTTGATGATATAATAACTTGCGTAACCTGAACCACTGAAGTCAGGGGACGATTTCGATGCATAACTTCATGATTTCTGGTTTTCATTTAGAGTTTTTATCTCTAACAACTGACTGTAATGGACGTACCAGTATTTAAAGACATTACGCCGTGTTTCTTTTGAGAACGGCGGAGAAAACATCTCGTCTTAATCCGATTCATTAGGATCAAGGTTCCCCCCCCCCCCGTTTTTGCACACGGCACGGAACTATGGCAATACATGTTTTAAGTACGAGTAATCCTCGGAACCGGTTACATTTTTCAATCGGCTACAACGCTGTGATGATGAGGTTTTGTTAAATCGTTACATTGGGCGCCAGTTTATGCTAAGATGAGGTTTGAAATTGTTGAGTTTCTCAATTTCAGAAAGAAAAAAAAACTTCTTTTAGTATCTTCTAGATGAAACTTATGGCCGGGTCGATTCAACTAATTACAAAGTTTGCGTTAATTAAAACGGTCACCATCGCGGTCACAACAACTTCCGACGAGCAAACACACAAACACACACACACACATACACCTATGGCAGGAAGCTTCGCCGGAGAAAAGTGGAATTGAGGAAACAAACAAACAAATTAGACACCGCGACGGACAAAAGGGTCCGCCGCTGGCTTTCTGGGCCGTAGCTGCTGGGATAACGACTCCTGATGAAACTTCGCCGACTTCTTAAAGTTATACGCCAGAACTCGACAAAACGTCTCTCTTGTTGCCCTAACATAATACTCCACCGTTGTAAAACAAAACCGTTTCCCGTTGTATACTCGCAGGGCTTACAACGAACATTTGTGTGTCTTCTGAGCTGACTGCATGCACGTCGGGTTTCGTCGGTAAGAAATCAAAGTGGAAAAGGTCACGCCGGGAAATGAGGAGGGACGATCTGTTTTATTAACGTTCTGCAATATAAAAAAAAGAAAAGAAATTTCAGTGCGACGCGCGAGGTACAAAGGAAATTTAGACGGACGCTGATCTTTCAGCTATAAATTGCAGATTCTTGAGAATCAATAGTGCAGTAATGGAATTGCAAGGCTACGTCTACAGAGGAAATTACAGATACTAATCTTCTTGCTTCGGACACTGATCTTCCTCGTCTATCACAACAAAAAAAGAAAAAAAAAGGAAACTTGAAAAATTACATTCAAACATTTTTGTACACTTAAAATGTCTGTTACTTTATATATTTTGTTCGGTTTATATAAAAAAATATATAATTATTATTGATTCAAATTCATTAAAACTCACATCCGCCATGATATTTAATACTTTCTGCACGTGTTGCGATATGTGCTTTATCAAACGTTGCTTTCTGATTCGTTTTGGTAATTTTAATTTTCGTTTGTTACCTTCGGATGAACAAAGTCGAGAAACGCGTTCCTGCAGGAATCTTTTAATAACAATCACAAGAACACGCCGTGAGTTTTAAGCTCGTCGAAAATTATATAATTCGCGAAGTTAACAAACGCGTCGCCTTAATCGCCGAAAACAAATTTTAATAAATTACGCTCCCATGAAGAAGAAGAAGAAGAAGTACAAGAAGAAGAAGAAGAAGTAGAAACGAAACGCCGGGGCATTTTCTCGAATTATTAAATTGATAAGGACGTCTCCGCCTTTGTGAAATTTATTTATAATAAAATTCGCTCAACTCGAAAGCCCGTAATGGCGGCAAGATTTAAAAAGATCTCCGGCTCAGGTTGAATTAGAGAAAGAATGAGGCGGGCGGGCGGCGGCGGCGGAGGCGCTTCCCTCGGAATTAATTCGCGCAAAAAGTGAACGATTTTCGCAAAGTTTCGAATTTAAGGGGGCGAATTCCGAGAGTGTATAATTGAATCGATTCGAGAACTGCGGTCCATAATCAGTGTGCTTTGTACAGACTTTCATCAACGCTTAGCGCTCAGCAAAAAAGAAAAAAATTAAACATAAAATACGCAGATACAGTCGCGAGGAGTAAAATTCGGTCATCATTGATTGTCAAAAATTGATGCCCGACTTGTATTTTATTACGTGACGTCTTAATTTTGAATACTGCGAGTCACTTCTTAAGAGCTTAAGTTATCTTTAGTGGTAGACGACGATCTGAAAATCTTCTGAAATTGAAACTGACGTTTTGGTTAACTTTGTCGACCAAAATTTAATACAGGCGACTGTACTTAGCCATAAATACAACTGTTTGCACGCCTTTTAAAGTATCATTACATTAAAGATTAAGTTTGTATAATAAACGCTTATTAAAATAGCGTTTAAAATCCAAGGTCACACCTTCAACTTTCGGACGTTAGCGAAACTGCAGTGTTCCCAACTTGAAATTCTCGGCGGTTTAGTTCAGAATTTGCTCACCCTGTATTTAATACACCGTTAAAATCACAACTTGTTCTAACAATTTGACGTAATTTCTTAAAGGCGATGACGATCTAATTAACTATACATACTGTACGTGTTACGTTACAACAATACCTGTTATGTTACTTCGCCCAGCAGTTTGATATGTAACCCTTGTAACGCTGTCGTAGCTGATTGTATTAATTATTGAAGTTGCCTAACTATAATAATGCAGCAGAGAGAAAGTTACACGTGAAGCTATTAAATATCGTATTATCTTGGGAACCCCCTCGTCCTTAAACTTACGCCCCGCTTTTTTTTTCTTTTTTTTGGGGGGGAGTTTAAAGGCAGATTAAAATTAGCAAACGGCTGTGTAGAACAGAAGCCGTGTGCAAGGAAAGCAAATGGAAATAATCCACCTCCGCTGGAAATTCTTTTGAATACAAAGTAGCGTACATACATATATTTAAAACCGGGGGTGGTCTTTAATTTGCTCTTTCCTGTATAGCGGGTTCAATTTCGCTCGGATAAAATCAATGAATAAGTAAACCAGCCGCCGGTCTTTCATCACATCATCCATCCATCCATCCATCGGGGATCTCCCCACGAACAGTTTTCACTTTTAAACAAGCGATTGGCATGCACTTCAAGCAAATTGTGCCCGATGCCTGCCTGCAGCTCGGCGGGCGTGCTTCGTATCTATGTATCTCGGTGATGACGATGACTTTGTAAGAACAACAATTCCAGAGACTGAGTGGAACAATGCAGCACGGAGATAATTTTCACGGTACAAAGCATAACGAGCATTAATCTTACAATATGCTGGCTGCATAACCTGCTGCGCGAACCGTCTAATTAAATTACGTAATTAGCGTAATGAAAAATGAAAATTAAGTCTGGTTAGATGTGATTTATTGCGAGGGAAAGCAATCCGATAGTGCATCGTCACAATTGCCTACTCAAAGTATAATGAATTAAAAATTAAAATTAATGCTTCCTCCTTGGGGGGTTGGTCAATTTTTTTCGTTTCTTGTTTGGAACTCGTGCAGGTTTATTAAAACTGACGTTTTCAAATTGGATTAGGGCATTAAAGTGATTACGAAACTGCGTGCGCATTTTTAATTAAGCATTCACGCTCTCTGAAATTATCTCGAGCAGTAGTAAACCATCCACTAGTCCACATGAATAGTTAATCCGAGGATCACGGCAAGTTTAATTGAAGACAAACTTGCTAATAAGCAATGCATTTACGTTACTAAACTAAATTTCAGCTGTTCCATAGCTCTTTCGTAAAGCAACGCCGATGACTTTTCGACTTTGTTAAATAATTTCTTTTATTTTAAAGATTTCTTTTCTAATGCAAGAAATAGTCACATCAAATCGTGAATTCGTAAAGTGACGCGGGATAAAGACGAACAATAGAGAAAGACGTCGTTGACTCTTTAAAATATCCAATCCAAGGCTTAAACTACAAAGACAGCGATTCAAAAAGTCATTTGTTAGGAAGTAGAATCTGTCATATAAAAACTAGAACACCCTGTAGAGTTACGTCTTAGGCGAAGCTGTTTCCATATTTTTTCTTCAGGACCAACATGAACGATAGAGAAAGACAAGGCTAATTCTTTAAAATATACAATCCAAAGCTCAAAATACAAAGTCGTTTGTTAGGAAGTAGAATCTATCATACACCCTGTAGAGTTACATAAGTAAGTATGTCTTAAGCGAAGCTGTTTCTACATATTTTTTTTTCTCGTCTTTTTCTTGTACTGGATGGATATAAATGAGGCTATTTTATGGACGCATGGCAGGGGTGGCAAAGTTATTCAATATTTAAACGAGAAGAGTGGGTGTGACAGAAAAACATAAATAATAAAACAGAACTCGCCTCATTGACGCTAAAGCTAAAAAGTTCGGTTCGAATTCGAGCTTGCAAAATTGGCGCCCGTTTTACGCGTTATCTAAAAACTGCGAATCCGTTTAGGTTTAGAGCAACGAACGCAGCCTGTTCGAGTGCGTACTTAATGTAGCGCTTAAAGCCCGATTTAAATTGCAATCCGGTAAATTATTTGCATCAAGAGGTCCTTTGTGAAAGCTCTTGCGCGGATGGGAATTTATTTTTGGGGCGTTTATCTTTTTTATAAATTTGCGTCGCGTTGGCGGCGGCGCAAAATTACAATCTCAACTTTTGCGGCGCGTGGACACGAGAGCTTCAGATTAAAAAGTGAAATAAGCTCACTTCGACAGATGTTTCAGGCTCCTTTGTGAAAGTCGAATCCGCAATTTCAGGCCGGCGTGGCCTGGTTTATTCACGCTTCAGCTGTTGCTTTGTTTAAATGCACTTTCAATTAAATTTTCGACGTGGCCGATATTTCGTTTGAGTTTCAAGTTTCGTGTGTATACAGGGTGAAGCGTGTTTATCATGAGCATTGGATATTCCACCACCAGTCGATCATAGTTGAGCGCGAAATTAGAGAAGAATAAATAAATATTCGTGTGGCTGTGTCTGTGTGAAACAAAGTAATGAATACATTTTAAAAACTTGTAAAATGAAATACTAAAGTCACGTCGTTGAGATGCTTCTTAATACAAGAGAGCTCTCGCGAAGACACTTTTAAAAGAATCCACGCGAGCTTATATAAAATTTCATTTACATGCCGCTCCAGAAAACATATTATGTTACAATCAAAATTCTCGCGTTCTACATTCTTGTTACGATGCTTACTAAACTTGTAAAGAGAGAGAGAGAGAGAGGATATTGGTTGCAAACTTGGAGCTCTGCGAATTTCGTTACAATGTATTTCGCTAGTATCCGAAACTTTTCATATTTGATACAAATTCGTAATCCTCTTAACCCGTATTTTTAGCTCCGGACCGAAAGTTATTTTGGCAGTGAATTTGGCGGGAGAATTATGCGAAACTTCCCTCCGCCGAACCTAAACTTTATTATTAAATACGTTTTCATTCCGTTCCGGCTCTTATTAACTGGCCGGGGGGAAAATTGAAAACGCTTCTTCAATCTTACAAAAATATGTCAACCGTATCGATCGCGAAACCGAGCGTTTCGTTTCGGTCGAGGGCAGCGGAAAAAAAGAATTTTTTAATAAAGAATCATTAATTCATGAAAGCATTATACGTATTGCCGATTATAGAAAAGAAGAAATAATAAAACTATTATACAGGGCGTTACTAAGACTGACTCATTTACGGAAACCACTAATGGTATTCAAGAAGAAAGAAATAAAACTAACTAGAGCGTCACGTGAATTTACGAGAAGTTGTTTTAAATGTTACTTTGAGACGGAAGTAGATTTAAACTTGTGCGCGTATTATGCATGAGACTACGTGTATTCCCTACGAAAATTAATACATAGTTTGCGACGTCAAAAGCAAAGCGTGCTTTCAGGGGAAATGCAGTTATTAGGCTTTGCGTAATTAAGACCGTTTTATAAAATTAAATGCCGCTCGAATGCGCTCGCGTCACAGCAAATAACGAAAAGCATCCGACGGCGATGTCTTTAGAAAATTCCAATATAAATGCTATGATATGCCACGTTACAAATTACAAATTAGAGGAAATATTTTGTACGTCGCCCACAATTATTAATACTTTATAAATTCTTTCAGCCAAAAAATTCGAGTCCCTGACACCTTGTATAAACTAAAATTGGCTCGATTCTATTTAATTCAAACTTTTTAAAATGCGTTTTCCATTAAGTTGAAAAGTTGGCAACAGAAAAAACGTAAAATTCATTTACGTGGGTTGTACTCGACGAGAGTTTGCCTCTCGTTTCCGTCTTATACAGTGCAAGGTAATTAATACCTAATATCTTCCGCATGAGATGTTTTAGACAATATGAAAACAATTACATGTTTCGAGAGAGAAATTAATTAGAAAAGATTGGCAATTTATTCAATGGAAATAAACAAAACAGGGCTGATGACTTTCATTTTATTTTAAAGATTTCCTTTTGAAACACTTTTTAATGCAAGAAATGGTTACATAAAACCTTGGTAAATAAAGAACAGAGGACGAAGACGTCGCTAAGTCTTCAAACTATGAAATCGAAGGGCTAAAGTACAAAGTCAGCGATTCACAATGTCGTTTGTTAGGAAGTAGAATCTGTCAGTTAAAAATTAGTGCACCCTGTAGAGTTACATAGGTAAGTACGTCTTAAGTGAAGCTGTTTTTTTTTCTCGTACTGGATGACTAGAATTTAGGCCAATTTATGGACGCATGGCAGGGGTGGCAAAATTATGCATTCATGCCAAATACTTCGACAATTAAAAAAAAAGTGAAATTCATTTTCCTGGGTTTGTACTCGACGAGAGTCATCCGTATTCTCGTTTGCCTCCCGTTTCCGTATCATAAACTGCAAGGTAATTATTACCTAACATCTTCCGCATGAGATGTTTTAGACAATATGAAAACCATTAATGTTTCCAGCGAGAAATTAATTAGAAAAGATTGGCAATTTATTCAATTGAAATAAACAAAACAGGGCTGATGACTTTCATTTTATTTTAAAGCTTTCCTTTTAAAGCACTTTTTAATGCAAGAAATGGTTACATCAAACCTTGGTAAATAAAGAACAGAGGACGAAGACGTCGCTAAGTCTTCAAACTATGAAATCGAAGGGCTAAAGTACAAAGTCAGCGATTCACAATGTCGTTTGTTAGGAAGTAGAATCTGTCAGTTAAAAATTAGTGCACCCTGTAGAGTTACATAAGTAAGTACGTCTTAAGTGAAGCTGTTTTTTTTTTCTCGTACTGGATGACTATAATTGAGGCCAATTTATGGACTCATGGCAGGGGTGGCAAAGTTATGCATTCATGCCAAATACTTCGACAATTAAAAAAAAAAGTGAAATTCATTTTCCTGGGTTTGTACTCGACGAGAGTCACCCGTATTCTCGTTTGCCTCCCGTTTCCGTATCATAAACTGCAAGGTAATTATTACCTAACATCTTCCGCATGAGATGTTTTAGACAATATGAAAACAATTACATGTTTCGAGAGAGAAATTAATTAGAAAAGATTGGCAATTTATTCAATGGAAATAAACAAAACAGGGCTGATGACTTTCATTTTATTTTAAAGCTTTCCTTTTAAAGCACTTTTTAATGCAAGAAATGGTTACATCAAACCTTGGTAAATAAAGAACAGAGGACGAAGACGTCGCTAAGTCTTCAAACTATGAAATCGAAGGGCTAAAGTACAAAGTCAGCGATTCACAATGTCGTTTGTTAGGAAGTAGAATCTGTCAGTTAAAAACCAGTGCACCTTGTAGAGTTACATAAGTAAGTACGTCTTAAGTGAAGCTGTTTTTTTTTCTCGTACTGGATGACTATAATTGAGGCCAATTTATGGACGCATGGCAGGGGTGGCAAAGTTATGCATTCATGCCAAATACTTCGACAATTAAAAAAAAAGTGAAATTCATTTTCCTGGGTTTGTACTCGACGAGAGTCACCCGTATTCTCGTTTGCCTCCCGTTTCCGTATTATAAACTGCAAGGTAATTATTACCTAATATGTTCCGCATGAGATGTTTTAGACAATATGAAAACAATTATATATTCCCAGCGGGAAATTAATTAGAAAAGTTGGCAGATTGGCAATTTATTTCGCGTTAAACTAAAGAGGACATACGTGTGGTGTGTGTGTGTGTGTGTGTGTGGAGATGTAAGGGCAAAGTTTAATTAAAAAAGTTATTTGCAGCGAAAACAGAAAACTTCGTCGTGAATACATAAATTATTAGTGAGGTCCGCCATAAACAACTTTCATGCACTTCACGACGTTACGAAAACATTCGTGGTGATTAAGCGATTACTACTAATATTTCCTATTTCTTTGTTTGTGGTGTTTCCGTTTTTATTTCTTTGTGAGGCGACGATCAATATATTTTCATCATTTTCGGGGGGGAGAGCGAGAGCTCCCTCTCGAACTTTGATCCGGAGAACATAATGCGAGAGTGCGAATATTAAGCGAAATTCCGCTCCAGATATTGTAAATTTCCATACAAGAACTTGAAAACGTCAATACAGCGTTCGCCAGATTAAAGATTTCTGAAAATTGCGCGCCGTGAAAACGACAATGTACCCCGGCCATATCAGACATAAAAAGCACTCGCGCTAACATTGACGTCAGTTTTACCAGGCCATGAATATTTTCTTGGAAATCCCCGTTGCTGGGGGGGTTACGTGCCACTAAATAAAGTATCTGACATGTGACCTATTCATTGGGCACGAAGCGACTTGCCAAGATATCCGAGTAAATTTTTTATCTGACTCGCCATTTGCATTTTTCATATTAAACATGTCTTCTGCTTCATCTTCTTCGTCCTCCTCTTCAAAGGCTTCATATTACACTTTTAAGATGGAAAAGTTGTCGTTATTGAAGCCTCATTTCTAAATCGTAACGCCTTTAAAATTGGAAATAGGCAACCCATTTTACTTTCTCATGACTTTAGTACATCACGAAGACGCCAAATTATTTCCGATTTGATTGACGGATTGCCTATTCTAAAATCATCAGGTGGCACGTTTTAGTTTAGATACCCTGTATAAATGAATTCAGTTAAGTACACTTTTGCTGCGCTCTTTTTGAAATACTTTAATTTGAATTTACCGCACGCTCTTGCAGTGCTGACACCTGTGATGACAGTTGCGTCTAGTGAAGTGGCGGCAATATTTGAAATTTTCGGTTAGTTTAAGTCGCAGATTTAATTAATATGTACATTCTGAAATTGTTATCGCCCAGTTTTCCTTTTAGTCAGGCAACTCGGCTTAACGAGTTAATTTATCTTGGATCAAAGAGTATATTATGAAGTCTTGAAGTTTAAATGAGCTAAAATGATTGTATACAAATACGCAATTATTTAAAAGCTTTCTGTCCCACTTACGAGTGTTCGGTGAACAGAAAGCTTTGTCGCGCTGCTGCTTCTCAAGTTCCTATCGAGGCACACTTGTTCTTTAGCACCACATCTTCCATTATTTGTCTCTTCGCTAACGCTCTTCCTCCAATTTCGCCTCGTCGCTAAATGCACCGCTGCGGGATTTGCCGGGGGGCACATAAAACACCCCCCAAGTCCCCCCCTGTTGATAATTAAGACGGATCTCAACATACAAGCAAAAAAAAAAAAATAACTTATTCGTTTTAATTCTTCTGAGTGAGTGTTACGGTGTTTCGGGGGTGGCTAAAACGAAAATTATGTAGGAGAGTATATTACGCTTGATTATCGTTCTGGCATAGAAGTTGCTTTTCCGCTCGGTTTTATTCATTTTAAACAAAACACCGAGAGAACAATGGCCGACAAACATAACCGTTACATTGTTGCGTTATGAATCTAAACGAAAACTAAAAGCGCGCTCGTGTTTCGGGTATTCCCCTCCGCCGAAACAGCTCCGCGTACGTACAATCGAACGAATCGAAATCGAATTTGCTAATTATTTTATTCTACGTCTTCCTCCGGGAAAAAAAAAAGAAGAAGCTTAATGCGAAATGAGGGGGATGAGAATTATTAGGAAGTTGAAGATCCATCAAAACTTTTTTTTTTCTTTCCGCGCTCCGCTCGTTGCGTGGCTTTAATAAAGCCACCGCGGCTTCTCTCCTCTTAAGCTCCGATCAGAAGAATAAAGTTGGGAATTTTAATGGGGGGGCCTACAACGTCGCCCACTATTTTTCATCTAATCGCCCGCGCCGTCTGTCAAAAATATTATTCATTGTAACCGATATATGACGGTGATTGATAACGTGCGTTCAAATACTTGATGTGACCGACCTCACGGGGAAAGCCAATTTATGAAACGGGGTGGGGGCGGAGGTCGGGGGGGTACAATGCGAAAGTTACGGGGTTGCAATTTATATCGGAGTCCAGGAGGGATGTGGATTCCCATCGTACATAACTGCGGGATTGAAAAATAGTCTGCTCGTGTTGTGACACTATTTTTTTTTTGGTAGTGACTCGGATGGGACGATTAATATGATACGTCGTAGCAATTGGCTCGAATGTCAAAATAATGTCTTTCTATTAAAAACCTATTTTTCATGTCTTGTCCGGCGTCGAAAATCAAGATCCGCCGATACGGACACGGATATTCGTATCTAAATCCGCCGAAAAGGGTTGTTTGCATCTAAATGCGCGCATACTGATGGGGACCTTGCACTTTGCAGATACCACCAAGCAAGATGAATGGAATGGTCTAAAAATGAGCGTGCCAAAAAAAGGGAGAAAACTGACTTACCAAACAATCCGTACAAAAATGCCACCAACAGAGACAGAAATCGAATCGATTGGCCCAAAATAAAATTCGTAGGTTTGAAATAAACAAAACAAGGAGGAGGCTTCTTGACTTTCTGAATAACTTCTTCTCTTGTTTTAAAGATTTCCTTTCAAAACACTTTTTAATGCGGGAAATGGTTACGTCAAATCTTAGTAAATAAAAGGACACGTGGCAAAGACGAACAATAGTTCTCTCTTTGAAATATGCAATCCAAGGTTCAAACTACAAAGATACCGATTTAAAAAATCGTTCGTTAGGAAATAGAATCTGTCTTATAAAAACTACAACACCCAGTGGAGTTACATAAGTAAGTACGTCTTAAGCAAAGCTGTTTCCATATTTTTTTTCTCGTCTTTTTCTTTTACTGGATGGATATAAATGAGTTATTCATTCATGCCAAATACTTCGACAATTTAATTTTAAACTATACATAGCAAGGCAGTTTTTGTTTCTACTTACACAAGACTGCGTTTTGTTTAATTTAACCCGATAAGCACGCTCCGAATGTATACATATTTTTTTTTAACGAACGCATTTGCATTTGCAACAAGTTTAAAACGAGAGCCAGATTTACTTTGCAGCGAGCAAAAAGAAGTTACATTTGCCTGTGTGTACCTCGACAAAATCGAAAAAAAAACAAGCGAATTTTATGTTTTAATTATTTTTGCGTGCACGTAGAAGAGGAATTTGATTTTAATCCAGCGCGCCTGGGTTCGTTCGACTTTTATTATATAAAATTCGTTCCCCGTCCCGAACAACACAGCGCGAACATAATTTGGGAAGGAACCTATTTTAGAGAACAACGATAAAACCCCCAATATATTTTCAATTCTTACGCATTACATTCAAGGGGCATAATTTATTATCAAAAAAGCAGCAAATTTGAAATTCCCGATCGTCCTTATCTCTGAATATCTAAACCTTACCGGGAGGGCCGAGATCGAATTTTACGCCCGCAATAAAGCAACCCCCGCTTTAATTTAAGACATAGAAATGATACGTGATTTAATTTTATAAACACGCGGGGCGTTATTTTTTATTTTGGTCGTTGTTAAAGTAGTTTCTTCTTCTTCTTTATTTTTTTTTTCTTGCGCATGTTTCATTCATGAAGATGTTTCCGAAGCAACGACGTCGCTTAACAACAAATTGATGCGCGGAATCCAAAGTTTCTCTTTTTTTTTTCTTTCTTGCGCAGGGCCGGGGGTAATTCGATTTCAGACGAGAGTCCCTTCGACAATTTGATAATGCATTTTTGCGCCCTGTGTTCGTTCATTAAATCTTTCCTCGCTTCGCAATATCTGCAAATCTTGTTAGATTCCGAGGTTGGTTGTCTCTCGATTGAATTTCTAGTAGTACTCGTCTCATCTTATTCCGCTGTTACAACATTTAAAATTTTATTATTCCAGAAGCATTACTCATTTATGCATCACACTTTTGTTTTTCAAATTAGTTGTATATTTCAATGAGTACACTCCCAGACATGAAATTGGTTCTTGTAGGTTGTACCGAATGAATCTTTTTATTAACTTCCGCTCTATTAACTTTAATTATTATTATTAATTAAAAATGTTCAACTGATTAATTAATTCGCCGTGTGGTAACTCGAAGAAGTAGTGTGGTGAAACTTTGCTTTGCATCTTTTTTTCTTCTTCCTTTTCTTTTTGAGGTCGCCCCAAATTGACTGACGTCATTAATCTTAGTGACGACGGTGGAGCATAAATAAGAAACTATACTTTATACGTCGGGGAAGATGGGATGTTAATGACATATACCTAAGATGACAAGCCCTGACATCCCCCCCGACTTCGACGACGAGACATCGCGGCGTGGTACTCACCCTCGATTAATCCACGAGTGTATTAAGACGGATTGACTGACGGTTGCTTGGATAAGCACTTACCAACCAACCAAGCAACGCAGAGCTCATGCCATTTAACAGAACACACGCATCGCATACCTCAGGGGATGCAACAGTTGACGAGGGACGGTTTTAATGAAGACATTGTGTTAAGTTTGGACTTCTTAATGCAACTACACGCGGAACTAACACACAAGTGGAAAAGTAAGCACGTAGGTATCAGATTACCAGTGTGCACAAACCACTTTGCTTTGATTAATCATGTTTGTGCTACACACACACAAACTCACCGAGGAGAGCTTTATGCGATTATTATTACAATCGTGTGGGAAAATCAAATAGAGTGCACGTGAATTATTATTATTTTGCCCCAAACTACTTGAAAGTCGTGTTACTTATTGCATAACACGCTGTTGCACTGCAAACATGCACTCGAGCCACCTACTATTTGTGCTAAACGTGAAGGCGGCGGATAACTATGTATATTATACGATGTGTTTCGAATTCATTTGCTCCATTTTCATCTTCATCTGCTCTCAATCTAAGCTTCGTATACTTAATTCAATGGCAATCAGCGTTCAATTGAAGTTAACGTTGGGATAGTGTGCGACATCGCGCGGCCATCCTTCGACCTGGAAATCCACTTACCTAATTAATAAGTCATCCAAAAAATGAAAAAATGAAAAAACGACGCCTTGACTTTGCGAATATTAAAACGTACGTCATCGTGTCAACTCTCTAAAAAAAAAACCGATTGAATATTCTGGTCTTGACTGTACACCGCCGCGTGCTATCGACGCGGAGCGCCGGCTTCTTTAAAATTTACGTAAAGGCTCCGCAAACTTTTTATATCAATAAACGTCAGCATGCGCTCGTTTAGTATACATGATACAGGAAATAAAAAAAAAAGTGAGGGCCTGTCAAACCTATGTCAGGTTTTTAGCCTCACTTTGTAATCGTCGACGAGATAAATGAGCAATGCGCCCGCCCCATCGAACGGCGCGAGTTTTGCTCCGAATTTTTCCTAGCCGCTAATAGAACTATGAGCCCGTTTAGAAGAACCATACGGGATTGATTGTCAATTTTAACAATTCCCAACCGAAAGCTCAGCGGTGCAAGCAAGATGCGCGAGCTCAAGTTGATTTAACCTCGACGTCTCTTTATTACATTAAAATGAATACTTTGTAGATTGAAAATAAATTCTTGGGAAGTTTCAACGTTTAATTAGCGGTGCTGAGCCCTGCACTGGAAAGCGACAAACAGATTCAACAAGCGAGTTTTATTTTTCATTTCTTCTTCGCATTGCAGGAAACTTAATGAATATCAAGTGAGCAAAATTAGTTGACTCTTGAGGAAATGTATACAGATACCGTCATATTAAGCAGGCAGATCCGAGTGCCCAGTCTTACACTGTACGCGTAGGATAGGCACGTAACATCCCACACATTAGCATACAAGCGACTGCCGCATATCCACCCCTGATCACTGATCTCCCCACTTGATTACATTTGCCGATGTATACCGGTTTTAATCCTGTGCCTACTTGGAGTGGTTTTATCTGTATGTACACTTGACGATTCAACTGCCAGAGAAATCCAATCCGAATGGAATTAGCAATTCTTCATAGTTATATTTTAAGTGCGCTTTCATGTATCATGTGCGATCGTCATGTAATACTAATGACTGTCCCACTATTTACTGGATATGATAATTCGCGTCGAATGTATTCCCCGTACTCCGGACGGCGGCGGCGGCGGCGGCGGTGTGCGAAATAATTAATCCGCCTCTACCAATCACGCGGTGAATGTGGCCAAACACTAAAACAAACATGCCAATAACACGACTTTACTCCCCGAATATGAGAATTTAATTAATTCCGGTCGCAGGAGAAAAAAGGTGCGTGGAAATCCTTTGTTGCGCGACCGAACGAGCTCGAAAAAAATTGAAAACATCCTTTGAACCGTAGACGATTCATAAATAATTTTTAAACCCCTGCGCGGTTGAAATGAACAAACAAATTATGTGAGACACAGGCATTTTTTTCTGTATTGGCCATGAATGAATGACAGAAACATACAGAGTCGTCATGTCTGATATTAATTAATTCTTCTTGATTAGGTTAATCAACAACAATTATAAGAGTGATTTATTTCAAGGCCAACTAACAAAACAAATCATCTGTGGCTCCTCGCACGTTACTCTATTATATTATATAATTGAGTTTCTTTCTGCAAATTTTAGCTAAGTAACTTATTTTTTACGGGTGCGTTTAATTGAAAGGTATGAACCCTTAAAGCGTCGCCGCGGACGGAAATAAAGGTCCGCCGCGACGCCGAGGGCAATAATATCGGATTCTTGAGAGCAGGAGGCGTAATGTATGCTCCCGGGGGAGCCAATTTAAAAATGATAACTCCTCATTAGTGACGTCCCTGCAGGGCGCGTTCATTATGTGTATGTACACAAGCGTCGTCGCAACGTATCATTCCCAGACATCTAAAGCAGTGCTGGCTCGGCTTCGGGGACAAACATATGATGACAAACATCACTCGCTAACAATTTTCCATTCCGGGTGGGTATTCAATTTATTTTAAATGTGAGGAGCAGGCATGCCTTATCAGGAACACATGCAAAAGGGGGGACCTGTATTATTGTCGTTTCGTCGGAATCAAGGTCGTCCGAACAACAGCTAAGGAATCTGCAAGTGGCAACATGTTTTTCTTATATTTTGCTAAATCACTTCATGTTTGTCAGAATCTTAGCAAGTAAAAAGAGAGATTATACGTATTTATATATATATATATATATATATATATAAAATCGATTTCTTAAGCATCCTATTATAAACCTAGTCCGCAAGACTCCTTCCTATTAAGAGCTAACACTCTTACTTTTTGTTCACTTAAACATGTTGTTACTAGTATTTTGTTTACTGTCTCGTCCCACGTTATTTTCGGTCTAACTCTAGTCTTTTACTTGCTGTCCCATATTTTCCTTATCTGCATACAATTGCTTGTCCCCACAATCCTCGTTGTTTCACGTCTACTTTTCACAGCACTGGTTTGACCTTAATAATAATAAGGTGTGGCGATTTAGATAGAGTTTTAAATAATTTGTACGGAACCGCTGTGTGTCAATATATTTGGAATACTTTATCAAGTGGATGGCTTGGATTAAACCTTGGCCTAAAACTTTTCTCTTTTTCGAATCTGAATCTTTTTCGTACTTTTTTTCCTACAGAAAATGCGTTGGATGAGAGAGTTGGGCTTATTCCTTATTAATTTGTATGGCGCAGGCGTCACATGTAGTGACCATAACAATTAATTTATACGGTTCGGCAATGTAAAAGAATATTTTGTCAAGCGGCGCTTCGCTTGGATTCAGCCTTGAACTAAGACATTCGAATCTTAATTTTATCGCATTTTATAATAAAGTGTGAACAGGACTTATTTATTTTTATTAAGTTGTATGGTGCAGACATAGTAGCAATTAATTTATATGGTGCGGCGATGTAAACAAAATTGAGTTTACCTGCTATAATTTGTAGGGAGACGCTGTGTGTCAATATATTTGGAATATTTTATCAAGCGGATGGCTTGGATTAAACCTTGGACTGAAACTTTTCTCTTTTTCGAATCTGAATCTTTTTCGTACTTTTTTTTCCTACAGAAAATGCGTTGGATGAGAGAGCTGGGCTTATTCCTTATTAATTTGTATGGCGAAGGCATGACATGTAGTGACCATAACAATTAATTAATACGGTTCGGCAATGTAAAAGAACATTTTGTCAAGCGGCGCTTCGCTTGGATTCAGCCTTGGACTAAGACATTCGAATCTTAATTTTATCGCATTTTATAATAAAGTGTGAACAGGACTTATTTATTTTTATTAAGTTGTACGGTGCAGACATAGAAGTAGCAATTAATTTATATGGTGCGGCGATGCAAACAAAATTGAGTTTACCTGCTATAATTTGTAGGGAGACGCTGTGTGTCAATATATTTGGAATATTTTATCAAGTGGATGGCTTGGTTTAAACCTTGGACTGAAACTTATCTCTTTTTCGAATCTGAATCTTTTTCGTACTTTTTTTTCCTACAGAAAATGCGTTGGATGAGAGAGCTGGGCTTATTCCTTATTAATTTGTATGGCGAAGGCATGACATGTAGTGACCATAACAATTAATTTATACGGTTCGGCAATGTAAAAGAATATTTTGTCAAGCGGCGCTTCGCTTGGATTCAGCCTTGGACTAAGACATTCGAATCTTAATTTTATCGCATTTTATAATAAAGTGTGAACAGGACTTATTTATTTTTATTAAGTTGTATGGTGCAGACATAGAAGTAGCAATTAATTTATATGAAGCGGCGATGCAAACAAAATTGAGTTTACCTGCTATAATTTGTAGGGAGACGCTCTGTGTCAATATATTTGGAATATTTTATCAAGCGGATGGCTTGGATTAAACCTTGGACTGAAACTTTTCTCTTTTTCGAATCTGAATCTTTTTCGTACTTTTTTTTCCTACAGAAAATGCGTTGGATGAGAGAGCTGGGCTTTATTCCTTATTAATTTGTATGGCGCAGGCGTGACATGTAGTGACCATAACAATTAATTTATACGGTTCGGCAATGTAAAAGAATATTTGGTCAAGCGGCGCTTCGCTTGGATTCAGCCTTGGACTAAGACATTCGAATCTTAATTTTATCGCACTTTATAATATAAAGGGTGAATCGGGCTTATTTATTTTTGTTAATTTATGCGGTGCAGACATGTAAGTAGCAATTAATTTATATGGTGCGGCGATGCAAGCAAAATTGAGTTTACCTGCGATGATTTGTATGGTGCAGCTATGCTATAGTTTGTGCCCTCAGCTTCTCAGAAGAATTAACGCAGGGTATGCTTGTCCTTCCTTCCGGTTTTACCTCGCTTTTCGTGTCTTCGTTTTTTGTTGTAGCCATTATTTTTGTCTTCTTGGCATTTTCAAGTCAATAACTTCGGAAATGGCGGCGTTTGCGGATTCGACTTAACATGCAGTTTTGAAAATGGGGTTTCTTCCAAAACTCAACCTAATTTAATGTGATGCTTGTACAATAAACGGATTGGAAACTTAACCTACAAAATTGTAGTCACTCGAGCCTTCTCTTGCGTTGAATTTTTTTTTTAGACAGGAGAAAAATCTCGGCACTTATTTTTAGTCCGCAAAATCATAAGAGTGCTACAGGGTGGTGTATTAAGGCCAATATTATTTATTTATGCATCGAAACCTGCCAAACATGATTCAAATGACTTGCTGCCGCACGCGAGCGAGCGCGTCACACGAAATATCATTTAGCGCAAAATGCATTTAGATCGTACAAAACAAACACACAGATACTGACTTATACGAATTACAGACAAGAAATTCTTTCAACATCTAAGTGATCCGACTAGATCCGAAAGGAGGATAATGTAATATTCATTGTTGTTTGTTGTTTATTTTAGATGGGCATATGATTAGGTGGACTTAATGACACTTTTACGTGCGGTTTTACGTTTTACGATGCAAATAAGCATCGCATCGTATTGTTCAAATAAATACATATAGAAAAATAAATCGGAATAGATAGATTAATGCCGAGTTACTTTTTCTTGGTCATACGAAAGCTGTTCGTTTAAAATCTTTTGCACTTTCATGATGACTCTAAATGATTGATTAACTCAATCAACCTCATGCCAGTAATGAAAATGATTAAGTAAGTATTCCGCCCTGTAAAGCATAGAAGTCGCAACTGACAAAGTCATTGTTTTGAGATGTTCCTCATTTAGTAAAATTTAATAGGCCACCAAATTTACTGAACATTTCATTAAAAATAGAGTTTAGTTAATTTTGAATAAGCCAGAGCTTGCAGGTCATGTGGACGTCATAAGTCAAGTGCGTAGACGTTATGATGCCGCAAATACGCGACTCCTATGTTTAACAGGGCACTACTACACTTATATGGTTGTTAAAGAGGCCGTAGTATAAGAGTATGTTAATACAAGAAAGGTATTATGTAACCAAAATAAGCTGGCTAAGTATCGTGCAGTGCATAAATTGTCCTTCGGAATGGAACGTACCAGTTAAGTGTGCGGCAACCTTTAGACCTATTTTATTATTTCAACGTGCTATAATTTTTTTTAGTGAAATTAAAGAAAAATGTAATTAAAATAAAAGAAAAGAGTTTTTGATTAAGTAAAAACCGTCTGAAAATATTTACAATAAAAAAGTAATTCTTTGTTGGTTTATTGTTCTTGTTGTTAGAAATATTTGTGGTGGCGAAATGTCATGTTGTTGTTATTTGTTTCCTCTTTTCTTCTTCCGCCGTGTATCCAAACAAGCGCTCGGCTTCTCCCCGAGTTATTCCACATCAAAATAATCCAACAACAATTTTTGTTTACAAACATTATTTCTCCTTGTTGCTTTATTGTTCGCATTCGTGTAGGTATGTATTATTTGCCTCTTCTGGTTTTGCCGCGGCAAATTTTCTGCTTTGCCCGCCGATGCAGTAGAATATCACGCTTTAAATTGAGTAAAACCGGTATACATAAAATTCGCCGACGTAAATTCCGATAATGGAGGAAATTACCGGCGGCGGCGGCGGCGGCGGCATTCCGGCGTTACTCTCTCTAATTCTAAATTGTTCTTTCAGGACAATACCGCCGATATAAATCTCGCGTGAAATTTCAGCCGTGACAGCCAAGTTCTGTTTAACCAAAATAATATAATATAATTAATCGGTCGTCGCGCAACGAAGAATATACCGGGTGATTGTAATTTGTTTGGTGCGTAAACAAATAATCCTCCTTTACGGTTATTTAATAATTACAAAACGTCAATAAATCATCGTCCTGTAGTAGGGTTTTCGCGACTGACCGTTCGTTCGGTTTGTGCAGTTTTATACGCCGCTGTATGAAATACCGCCAACTGCAATTACAACTTCAAACTCGTTATCCGCAAAACTGTAGTTTGTAGTGGGCATATAAACGTAATGGAGGGCTGAATTTATCGCGGTTACGAATCGAAAACCGCACCGCGTGAAATAAACGAAAGTCAAAAAAAAAACGCTCCCCTTTAATATTGTTTAACGGCGGCGGCGGCGGCGCGGTGGTGCTTTTAGTAAGAAGTCCTCGGGGCATCCAAGGAAATGCAGAATCTGAAAAAATTAGCTTCTCCCCCCGGGGCCAGCATTTGTATGGCGCAGACATCACATGTACTGACCTTAACAATTAATTTATACGGTTCGGCAATGTAAAAGAATATTTTGTCAAGCGGCACTTCGCTTGAATTCAGCCTTGGACTACTAAAACTTTCGAAACTCAATTTATCGCACTTTTTTTTTAAATAAAGAATGAACGGGGCTTATTTATTTTTATTGAGTTGTATGGTGCAGACTTTTAGAAAGAAGTCCTCGAGGCATCATCCAACGAAACGCAGAATCTGAAGAAATTATCTTCTGCCTCCGGGGCGAGCGGTTCGGTCCCCATGCGTGAGCATAAAACTTTGCAGAGTTTGCAGTACATCGTTCGTTAGCACTTTAGCATTAAACAATTGTCTAAGTTTAAAATTAACATTTAAGTTTCCGAGTGCTGAATGTGATGCGATAAATAACCGAGTACATAAACGAGTTTCAGACTTTCATAAGCTTGATTTGAATTACTAATAACACCCAGGTAGGCACTTCTCACAGATGAATTAATTTAAATTCGGTGGGGGGGGGGCACATGGTATATACCGATCGAAGGCTTCCACTTGGTAGTTTGATACTATGTGGATATCGCTTGTTTCCATCCCCCACGATTTGGCCCAATAACAAACTGGGAAACTAGGAAGTGACTGAATTTCCCGAGGAAATAATTCAGAATTCTATTCTATCCATCATTTATAATTAATGAAACAACGCGTAGTATTAACACTCCAGCTGACTTTTCCCTTGTGGTGTGCATTCAACATTTCACGCTTTGCGACGGTCGCTCTCCAAGGAGAAAACCTGTTTCGGGGTGGGATGGGGGGGATAATCCCTCTAGGTACGTACGTACGTGATTTGGGGGCGCGTCGGGCCTTTTTCCTTTTAAATTAAAAACACATCAGATAAACAGATGCACGTATCAGTTTTAATTATTCCCCCCCGGGCCGGGGGCGCGTGATGCGACTGTAAAGTGACGAATTATTTGGGCCTCTTCGGAAGGGCGGCGCATTCCTTCGGAACGAAAAAATTAATTTGAATTTTTACGACCGAAATTATATTTCAAACCAATAATCCGCCATGAATTCGCAAGTAATCCGTTTTTAAATCGCCCCGGCTATTTTGCATCATCAAAAGCCCCACGCTAATCTTTGCCTAACGGCGTCTGTGTTTGCCAAACGTGTTGGATGATACTGTATCTGCAATCAAATAATGCATTTTCTAAAAATAATACGTCAAGTAAGTACGAGCTTTATTTGGAACACCCCCCCAAAAGCAAACAAGCAAGTTTTATTTATGGAATTGTTCACGTTTTCCTTTTTTTTTATTTTAATTTAAAAGTTGCACCTCTAAGTACTTAATTGGACGCGTACAGGCAGTATGTTTTTACGCCATGGGATTATACTATGTCATTATTCATAGATATCCTTTACTAGGGCCTATTATATCAAATATCGCCCAACAGATTTCAAGGGATTAGTCCTACAGGCCCTCCGCACAACGAATTCCATTCATTAGGCTTGGTTCACACTGATCGGATTACTCTGAGCGAGGAGGTTAAATATGAAAACCGTTTCAAATTATCGGCGACAAAGTACGAAACGTCGTTTCGCCCCAAAACACAAAACACAAAAGTAAAATTAGGAACGTTTATTGTCCGTAGGATGGAAATGTTTGCGCGCGCCGAGAGAAAAGAGTCGTTTCCGTAGATCCCCGCGACATATACAACGATTTTACATTCAGGAACCGCACTATTTATCTATATTATTCTCCCCGTGACTGTTTTCCTTCTGCGGACATAACTTCCCCAGTAAAATCTTGCGGCATCCGGGGATCAAAAGTATTTCAGATGTTTCATTTATCTCTGGAGGCCTCATGGTAAAAATCGATTCCCACTTGAACCCAACTCAGCGAAATATCTCGTAAACTCGACTTGACATGCATACTAGTGGACCCAGTTCGATAATTTGGTCCTGTATACGAGAGGCAAGTTTTACTACAATTTTCACCCTCTCTTAACAACAAGAGGAAAAAAGAAAAGAAAATCAAAGGAAGCTAAATTAAAGTAATCGTTTTCTGTACGTGAAGAAATTCCTTAAAATGAAGGGGAAACAGAATATTTCAAAATCACTGCACAATAATATACAGGGTGCTCTTCAACCCAGCCTGAGCCGTTCGTTTTTTTAATTCAAAAAAAAAACAGCTCTGTTTATTTTAAATCATCAAAAAATATCACCGCGAGATATCTCGGGATGTTAGGAGGAATGAAATCGTGTTTTTCACAGCCCACGAAACGATAATCATCTTTTATGTAATACACGAGACGTAAATCATTGCCGTTTTTATTTCCTCCCTTGTTTTGATTGGAGGCCAAAAAAGAAAAAAGAAAGCCATCAACAAGCGGGGCTAACTCTCGTAATAATTTACGATTGTTTGTTTAGATTTGAGACGGGCAGTATTAATGGCCGAGGACGGCGGCGACCGACGCGACGCGACACGGCGCTACATCGGGTGTGTGTGTGTGTTTGTGTGTCGTGTTTCTTACACAGGACCTTTTTTTCTCTTTCTTGAATATTTTAAGAAGCAAACCCGAAAGAGAAAAAAATTGCGCCATCTCCACAAGAAGTTATTCCAGCTTACTCGCAAGTAAATAAAACACCCTGAAATATTAATAAGGGGCGTTTCGTATGTACTCATACATATACCAGTCAGTGTTTTGATGTTATTGAAAGTCGAAATTGCAGCGAAACACCTCTTCTGATTCTTCAATTTTTCATCTCGGTGACCTGAAAGCCCTTCTCCAATAGACGGCGGGCGCATTATTCCTCTACACACATATTTATAAGACCGCATAAAACTTTTATCGTTTTGATAATATTAAATGTCTTCGTGGAGACGGCATATGGATTGTGTAAGACACAGTAAACAGGTTCGCTTGAATCGATATCGTACCCATCCAGTCTCAACCGAATTTCACATCTTAATGCCTTCAATAAAAAAAAATTAAACTGCATGTTATCACCGCGAGAGACAATAAAAAAGGATCAAGATATTACACGGTGACTGAATAGTTCGGAACCAATCGATTTTAAGTCGCACGACTTTGATGAATGCATGCTTTTGACGATTTCGAACATGCCTATGCTGGTTGCTAGTTGGTAACTCTTTTCAAAAATTATTCATCACCATTTGCCTCGAATTAAAACAACTAATGAAGACGAAGCCAAGTATTATCAAAATAACAACCCTCAATCTAATCTTATTTCCATGGGTCATTGTTACTTCGTTGTTGTGCCCCGTTAGTCTTGGCATCACTTTCCGGCTTTGAGGGACGTGCGATTCTATTTTTGGATTGCCGTATTCAAGCAAGGTAAGCTCCACCGTTTTGTTATCTGATTGTTTCTACGTGCCTTTACTGTTTGCGTTTGTGGCCGTAAATTTCACACATTTGCTCGGTTTTGGCAAGCAGTCCTGGGCAGATTTTTACCGGCCGATTTGGCTGCAGGGTGGTTGCCACGTCCTTTGACCCGTGAGCATTTTTCTGAACTTCGAAAGACGTCACGTTCCCCTCGTACATTGTCGCTGGGGAGGAGAGAAAGGTGGAAACGTTGCTGTTTCGGGGCCGACAGAGCCATTTCTGTATCTTGGATCTGTGAATCTACTGTCGTGTTCGAATTCCAGCAACTTCGTTGTTGTGCCCCATTAGTCTTGGCGTCATTTTCCGGCTTTGAGGGACATGCGATTCTATTTTCAGCTTGGCGTATTGAAATAAGACAAGCGCCACGTTGATCCACCGTTTTGTTAAGTGATTGTTTCCGCGTGCGTTTGTTGTTTGCGTTTGCGACCGTAAATTTCACACATTTGCTTCCTGCTAGCAAGCAGTCCTGGGCAGATTTCTACCGGCCGATTTGGGCGCAGGGTGCACATCGTCTAACTAACCCGTGAGCGCTTTTCTGAACTTCGAAAGACGTCACGTTCCCCTCGCGCATTGTTGCTGGGGAGGAGAAAAAGGTGGAAAGGTTCCTGCTTTTTTGTTGTACAGAATGTTTACATTGTTGTCGTTCCATATTTTTGTTTGTTTATTTGTCCTGTTAACTGTCAAGTTATATTTTGGCTTTAGTTTGAGGGCCAATTTACCTAAAAATGCTTGAATTTTAATTGCAATTGGAAAGAAAGGAAAGGACAGGAATGACCGTAACATCAAATTTTTTTTATAGTCCTGAATACAAGTATCTGAAAAGCATTTGTACAGTTATATGATGATTAGTATCCATTGATCGTAGCTATGGCAACGGCTGAAATGTACGAGCTTAGTTATAACTAGCGATCGAAATCGCATATGTTGACGTCATCACGTGAGCGATGACGCCAGTTCCCTTCAAAATAATTTGGGGAGGAGCGCTCCGAGTTCCAAATTAAATTGGTATACACGAGTTCTTTACACCAATGTAGATGCTGTACATCTACGAGCGCCACTCAAAACGGCTCGGGAATTTTATTGCACCTCTGCTATCCTAACTTACATCGCAGAAAAAGAACAATAAAGAATAGTGGTTTGTTTTGCTTCTCTCTACATAATGCCTGATCTTCAAATGTCAGTTATGGGACAGCCTGTATATATAAAAATCATTGAAATATCAATTTCCCAGAAAGAATTTTCGTAATGTGAGATTCAATTAAATTATTTTATGAAATGTGTTTGCAAATCTTTTATATTTTATGATTAAAAAAATACGTCTTCATTATGATTAAAAAAAAGTTAGTAGTTCTGAAACCTTCAAAACGGAAACCAAAATAAAAAGCCTCTTTTTCTCATGGAAAGAAAATGAAACCAAAATGAAAAAAAAAAAACCTCTCTCCCCAAAAGGTAAAGTCTTTCATAAAAACCGATTTATTATTTGATTTATACAAATATCGTGTCGAAAAGGAAAGATGATTTCCTATTCTTTGTTTGCTTCTTTCCTTCTAGATTTACTTCTTATTTCTTATATTTGCAAATGCGCATTTTGACTTTTGTTCTTTTGTTTTTTGGATATAAGTTCTTTTATTGTCCATTTTACTTTCGAAAATCGTCTTTCTTTGTGATATGGTCATCAACTATATCAGTGTTTCTCAACCTTTTGTAGAGCGACGAAGACTGGAGCACTTATATCTTTCTCTGAGGAACCCCTTTAGCACTAAAATATGAAATATTTAATGTTTTATTAAAACATCAACATCATGCTATTTCTGCAGCTCTCAAATATACGGGATTAAAACGAATATAGGAACAAAATACTAAAGGGAGTACTACGAATATCTTTTTTTGTTCACATTTACATGACATTCTTTTGTGGTGTGATTTCCGCTTTTTAGTCACTTTTCTTTCATTTTTCAGTTTTTCTTTTGTAAGGCGAGCAGACGGGAGTTGAAAATTCACTTTTCATCACATTTTGTCCACAATATAATATTATAAGGGAAATTTTTGTACAATAAAAAAAAATTAATACATTAAATTTTAACAAACTTTGTTGCAAACGGTTTTTAATTGCAGTGAAAACCTCGAGCAGCCTCTGTATACCTGTTTCAGCTTCGGGGGGCTTCGTCAGCAGAGACGTAGCTCGAAATTTCCACTGCAAACCAAAAACGACTTGACCAATTTATTCGCAAATGGTTTGCAGTGGGAATTTCGAGCTACTTCTCTGCTGACGAAGCTCCAATCAGGGCTGAAACAGCTGTACTACTGCAATCAAAAACGATTTGCAACAACATCTTTTAAAACTTTCATTATGGTTTGACAGCAAGCATGGCCGCCTTGCATGGGGTAGCTTATCATGTAGCAAATCCGCTTCAATTTGTATCCTACTGCAACGTCAAGTCAAAAAGCGATCGTAGGATGTCGCTGTTTTATCTATTTATATTTTAACATTTACCATAAATTGAAACTAGAATATGAACGAGAGAAGGGAAGATGTGCAGCATCTACATTGGTGTAAAGAACTCGTGTAAACCAATTTAATTTGGAACTCGGGGCGCTCTTCCCCAAATTATTTTCCAGTGAACTGCGCGCAATAAAAGCGAATTAAAAATAATTTCGTTGTAAATAAGCCACTCGTTTCCGTTCTGATGACGTCAAAATATGTGACTCCGATCTCTAGTTACAACTATCCATCGTCCATCTTGCTCTTGAGTTTTCACGAGCAGTACATCCATTTCATGAGCGATTTATAAAATATAAAATATAAAATTGTACAAGTTCATTTTGACTAACAATACATCGACAATTATCTAAAGTGTTTCCCTTGTAAGACGCCCTCCACGCCAAGACCCGACGCCAAACTTGCGCGGCAAACTTTTTATCTAATTTAAGATATTGTCGTCTAAAAATTCTGTCCTCTAACGATCCAATTTATCAACATTGAAAGGATCCAAGATTGAATTTATAGCGTCCTCCGGGAGCAGGTATTAACTTTCCTTTCTCTTTACACACAATCCGCCCCGGGATTATAACAAGTACCTATTCTTCTTCACCGGATAGATGCACTTAGCGACATATAATGGCGAGTAAAATTATGCCAGAAAATACTGCTGATTAAACTCTTCCCAAATTGCTCACTCACTCACTTTTTTTTTAAGATTTATGAATGAGTATACGCAGAATACGCTCGCCCCTAACACCTGCAGGTCCTTTTCGTAATCACAACCGTTCGTAAATATCTTCAGTTCAGTTCAGTTTCAGTAACTCGTCCTCCCTCTCATTAAAACAAACCAGACATGTTTGATTCATGATTGCGTTCGGTGTAATTAACAAACTTAGGATGTTTGTATGGGATATTCACAGTCACTTCGTCTTTTGTACGCAACGCGCATGCTCGCCGTCAGTACATGAGCGCTGGGTTATTAATGCGATGAATATGTGGTAACAAACGCGATTGGCATACTGCCTACCTAACTCTACCCAATGTGCCACTTATGAGAACGACATCGAGTTCCATACTTTCATCCGATATCTGATAATTAATTAAATTTCGTCGATTTTATTACTGACTGGAGTCTGACGTTCTGACAGCTGTACCCTATTATTTTTCGGTAAGTAAGAGTGAGTGAAATTACTCTCGAATTAACAATTCCAATCTGGATGGATGTTAAAATGTAATTAATTAATCATCGAGGATTTGATTATACGTGTAATTATTTAAACACCAAGTGCCCTGTCGATACTTCAACTAAATCAACACAAGCAGGTAAAGCTAGAACAATGTAGTCGATCATTTATGAGTGCGTTGATTGTTGTTTGCATCGCACTTATATTATTTAAATTGGCGTGCGCCCCGGTAGAATTTAACTCCGGCATTATTTGCATAAACGAATCAATTCACCTGCAGTATCCGTTACCTATTTAACAATAAAGTTTCAGATCATTTCAGGCGGTTTGCGATTACTTCAATCGCATCGCCTGAACGATGTACGCAGATATTATTGGAATCCACATTTTGAGAACGCCGTCGTAAGTTATGTTAACTGTCGAATAATTACAGTTAAATTAAATTTAAAAACAGACCCTCCGCACTATAATAAAACTCGAGTGTTAATTTCGTTTTATTACGCTATAGCTGTAATAACTTGATGAATTAAATGTAATCCCTCGCTGGTGGATGATCTTCGGCTTTTGATGGCCGTCATTTTGAAACTATAAAATCCTTTTTCGTCTTTGATAGTAAACTTGAATTTCTGTATCGAAATAAATCTTACATTACCATACAAAATGATACCACCAGAAAAAAGGTATATATATCAAGTTTTTGGATCGTGTAAAACACTAAAATATATTATGGTAGCATAAAGTGGTAGAGAAACTGATGTACATACTTGTTTGTATCCGCTTCATAACATTTCTTTTTTTTTTTCGTAACTAAATTAGTATTGAAGTTGATTCTTGTCCGGTGAAAATTGTAGGTACAAATTTTTTTATCTCCCTCCGGACAGAAATACTCAAATACTCAATACGGACTCAACGTTTCGCTATAGATTTATAGCTCCGTCTTAAATAAATCTGTAGCGAAACGTTGAGTGTGTTCCCATAATATTTCTGTCCGGTTGGAGATTAAAAAAGTTTGTACAGAAATTAGTATAATGTAAAACAGCCTTTGGTAGAAGAAATAATTCCATACGTCCCTTCCTCCCATTATCTTCCATCAATGTTGGTGTGAGTAGTTGAATCATCCCTCTTGGTAAGAACAGGGTTTTAATGAGAATACCCCCGCAGAATCGAAACGTAATATTCCGACTCACTTGAAACGTGCTAAATTGCCAATTATTGGGGTTGTAACTTGAAACCACGTTTATCCAGATTTCGTGGTTGCTTAGAGGCGACTGCGTATTGTATAGCGTGTCCCAAAATTTGCATCGTTGCACTTCGCATTTCCTTTTTTTTTCTCCTTCCTGCATGGTACCCGTCAATAACCAATCAGTCCGGAGGACAATTACCACAATAAAAAATTATTTCATTAATACTCGTTAATGTTTGTTTTGTCGTTTGTTCTCTGACCTCGACGTTTCTTTTCTGTTTAATACAAAATTTTTGTTTTATCAAAAATCGTCATAATTCTTCGAGTTTGAAACCGATTAATTAATTAATCGTATCAAATACGTTACGGTGTGGTTTTGAATAATTGAAACGCACGTTATGTTATGAGATTACCGACCGGGCGTTTAGATTTACTTCTATTTGAACCTTGTATTATCACTTTGCAGACGGCGGTGGTATAATAACAGTCCTAAACAAACTCGCCGATATAATTTTTCATCTCCTGTTTGCTTATCCGTTTTGATTGAGAGGTTACAGAGGTTACAACCTTCGATTGTACGAGGCGCAGTTTAACGCTATTAACTTCTCGTACGAATAAAATCCAGTCGAATCGTTATGAAATTTCCTAGGTATTTGAGCTTTAAAATCGCGAGGAACACTCGACGTTTCGCTACCGCTTGATGTATCATCAGACACGAGTTGACTTGTTTTATTTCCCTTTCCGCTTCACTTGCTCGTGTCGTTAAATGGGGTTGTTGTTTCACTTCATTAAAAAAACACTTTAAATACTCTCTGATACGGTGATATTTCTTGTAGGATCAAAAATTGACTGAGAAGTGAAGTCGAATTAACCAATAAAATAAGCATTCACTGTGGTATCCTAACTCTGTCCGTCACTTTATCGTCGAGTGCCATATTTTAACAGAAGAAATAATTATCTAGCGCGAAGAAAAACCTTGCACGTGATTAACACAGAGAACACAGAGTTACGTCAATCGTCCACGCACACCGGAAAGTAGGTCGGTAGATGGCATCAGTTCATCGATGTACTGATTATAGTGCGTGAACTCGTGTAACAGTGCTTCTTGTATCTGACATGTAAGTGTGTTTCATACCGATCGTAAAAGTACTTGACTTTTTTTTTTGTCTTATATTAATTAATTCAGCGACGCAACCCCTAAAAGTATACGTTACTTCTTCCTGGTAAAAACCAATAAGTTCACGCTACAATACGACTCTAACACACTCGTTTTATTAGCGACGCAAGGAAAAAAAAACGGTGACGTTAAACATAATTGCCGCAGCGTTCGCATGTTTCGAGACTTATCCGACTCATTCTCAGAACTGAGCGTTTCGCATCTAGCAATAAAATTAGCTCCATCGATCTCCCCGGGTTATTTTTAGCGACGAGATTGCAGATTTCTTCAAAATAAAATATGCAATGCAAATCTAGGGCTAATTGCGGCTAAGGCACGTCACGTAACATTTGTCGGAGACGACCGCGGTGGAAATTAAACGTTGAAAGTTTTTTTTTTTTTTTCAAGTGCGTCTGATTATTAAAAAAGAGCGAAAAATAAAATAAAATGAGTTAGCTGCCTGGGCCCTAATTTCTCCTCTGGGTCGAATGTGTTTAAGCCCAGTTTTGTATAATACGGCGTAACTGAATGTGAATGTGAATGTGAATGAGAATGAGGATGAGGATGAGAATGAGGTTGCTAGGACGATGATTCCTTCACGCGTTCTTAATGCAGACACCTTATTATCCAAGAAACGCTCTTGTATTTCCCGAGATTTCTTGATTATGTTGCCTGCCCTGAATACCCAAGTATTTGCGTTGCACGTATCCTCGTCGCAAAAAAAAAATACAATCTGCATGGGATTCCCGTAATTGCCGTGCAAGTTTCCGCATTCTGCATTAGACCTTTTGGTACTTACGTACGTACATACCAACCAGACGTAAATAAACAAATAAATTGGATTGCGGGGTTTTAATAACTTTTCCCTGGAATTTATTTGGCGGTTCACTGTGGAATTAATTTGCATGTGATACTCACACACACACACACACACACACACGCACGCAACGATTTTTGGTATTCGCTTTAATTAACGTTGTTAAAAATCGCGATGCAGATTCGATTTCACAAAAATACGCGCCGTGTCAACAATGTACATGGCTATAACGCCGGAATAATATTTTAACAAAAATTGATGCAGCGACCTCTTCAGCTTTTATTTGCGTACAGTTACAATGCAATGTGTGCAATACACGAAAAATTCGCCATTTCATTCGATTTACGAACGCAGAAATTAAAACAAATTCTGCATATGTTATTAGTTTGTTTTTATTTTGCGACGCATGTTTTAATCGCGTTAAATGAAAAGGCCGAGCGCGTTTTATTTTTCACGTTAAATACAACTGCATATATTCGTTGGTTATCGTTTATTTAATAGTACTCGTTTACTCTATGTTTAAATTTTTTTTTAAATTTATAATATGTATAATGCTGTTTAGGGTACACAGTATAAGGTCGCCTGAGGGTGCGCTTTAAGCGCAAGTCAGCTCAGACTACAAAAATACTCTGTACAGCGCTCTATAGGGTAGACAGTATAAGATCGCCTAAGGGTGCGCTTTAAGCGCGAGTCAGCTCAGACTACAAAAATCATCTGCACAGCGCTCTATAGGGTACACAGTATGAAGATCGCCTGAGGGTGCGCTTTAACCTTTTCTTAAATTTTTCAATAAAAGAATTTTGCTTTTTAAGCTGCGATTCATTTAATTCGCATAAACAAGAGCAGCAAGTCTGACTGATGTTGAAGTGGTTCCGGAACTTCCGTTCAGCTTGCTTCGTAATGCACTAAATCACGCCTACCAACTTCGCCCAGCCCGATCCGGGGTAAATACAATATCTCCCTTGAATCATCGCACACACAGTATAGAAATTCTCTAATTACATTCGCACTGCGAGATCGATCGCCCGGCGAATGCATATTCAGGGTGGTCCGCAAATTACTTGCTCATTACTGAAACAAAACCTACAAAGTTACAGTGTTTTACGCCGCCCGGGTCGGGTGTCTCGTTCTAATTCCATTAGGTCTAGATGGTTTTCCTTCAGGGCGACGCCTTGTTTTTAGATAATGGAAAACGAATTAATCTAAACGCGTGCACATAAGCCACCGACATGGATTATGATGATTATGATGTAACGGAACGACTGAAACACACATTTTAAACCGGGCGGTAAATTATCTGAGAACATTATAATTTGATACGCATTTATCCGTACGTACATATATGCATTTGTGTTCATGTGACAGGTTGCCCCAGTTTCTTTTTCCATTTTGAAATGAGCTATTTAAGTAAATGGTGCGTTATTATTCCTTGTATGTCACGCAAACATTGCATTGAATGCGAAAGAATTATTTTGAGAAATGTCCTTTTACTTTAGAATAATTAAATAATCAAATTTGCAGTCATTTACTTCTTATCAATCGGGCCGGTACGGCTCTTGTAGTAGATTCCTGTATTCTGGAAGCCGCTAGAATAAACGCGAATCAACAAGAAATTGCGGTAACATTCTGTGACGCAAGACGGCGTGACTCGTACTAAAAATAGACCTAATTGCGCGTCACTGCTGTAACACATATACATGAACGATCCGGCTTATCACATGCTTGATGTCGACTAACACATAATCGAAGAAGAAGAGGTAATTACGATACAGAAAGGGCAAGGCGCAAAGGACATGTTTGATCGGTGATATGTTTAAGGATGCATGATCAAGGACAGAAGTAACAGAAGAACGGTAGGACCCAAAGGACAGAAGATCTTCACGTAATAGAAGAACGATAGGGTCCAGAGTTGGATGGAAACAACAGGCGCAAGAAGGTTCAAAGAAAATTGAACGCAGAAGATGATGCTGGAAATAAATCGGAAGAAGTCGAGGAAATTTATGAAGAGCCCCCCAAGTAAGATGACAGATGGTCGTCAGGTAACAAAAGAAGAGTAACAGGTGCAAGAAGATTTAAAGAAAACTGGATGCAGAAGAAAAAAAAATTATAAAGACGTCCCTTCCAGTCCATCCACAGACTTTGGTTCTTATCCCAGTTTCAAGTCGTCATTGGGAAAAAAGGGAGGAGGGAGGATCCACCGAAGGAGAGGAAGTATAAAGCTGACGGACAGAAGAAGAGGAAGCCCCAGAGTTGGATGGAAAGACTGGATTGGGAGAACACTGCTGAAGATAGGAAAAGTGGAGAAAATTTATGAAGAACTCTCCAAGTAGGACTTAGGCTTTCCACAATCTTGCGTCTGCATTCGGAAAATCCTAAGAAGGTTGGGGGGAGCGGGCGGACAGTCAGAAGACCGTTAATTAATAGAAGAATATAATTGAATGGAAACGACAGGTACGAGAAGATTTAAAGAGGATTCCAAGCAGACAATTGGAGAAGACTTCTGAAAATAGGATGAAATTGACGAAATTTGAAAAGAACTCTCCCCAGCTGGGCCCACAGACCTTGATTGCTTTCATAGTTTTGGGGCTTACTCTGGAAAACGTAAATACTTTCTAAATTCTCAAGACAAAACTAGTTCCTTTGAAGTAAGTTAAGGTTAACTGATTCGAAATTATTTCGGGTATTCATCTTTTAACCCCGCGTCCCCCTCTCTTCTTATTAGGATCAACAAAATCAATTTTCGGCCTTCAACCAACAGTAATTATTAGCGCTGGCCTCAAAATCTCTTCTATCTTGTTAAAAAGGTTTTGTGTAAAAGTGAAACACCCTCTCACAACTTTTATTTAGAAAATACATTTGGGATAGTTATTTTTTTTTAATAAAAAAAAGTTCTTCTCCTTACACGATTTGAGAGACCAAATTCTAGAACGTTTTCGGCATTCGATTTATTGTTGCGTTGCAAAGATGCGATTTGTGAAAAAAAAAAAAATCTGGTACATCCTGTATATTACACATCACCTGTTCCACTGAAGTTTAAACTTTGTACGACGAAACCGTCGTTTGATCTCAATCTGTCATATCTATTTTCCTATACACATGTATATTTTATAGAACTCAAGAGTCATATCAAAATCACATGGATTTAAGAAAAGTGAGAGAGAAATGAAGCGTGCGGTGTGTGCTGAAATAATGCGTGAATTGTTTGAAATTCGCATGGTTTTCGAAATGAAAAACAATTGAGTGAAGCTAAATTAAATTCCAAACAAAGGTTGGTTTAATATGGAATAGTATTAATAGATTGGACAAATTTAATTAAACTCGACTGCTGGCGGTTGGAGTTGCAGTGAAATGTATTTTCTTTTTTGAATCGTTTTTAATATTTGTTTAAGTATAACCCAGCATGAGAGGAGGATGAGAGGAAGACGGACGCTTGCGCGTTTAAATCCAGGAACATACTTCTTGGATGGTACTTCAAAATAAATAAATTTTTGCTTGACGCTAAAATAAAAATGACTCCTGTTTACACAAACTAATCATTTTATTCAAACACATTTCTGATTTTCGTTAACGTTTCGACGTGTTACCAACACACGAAATTACGTGTACAAAATTCGATTAGTATTATTTTCGCAAACAGAGAGCGAACGGTCAAACGTACCGACCGGACCGAATCCGGTTTTCCGGCGAATTCCATTTACTTTAAATTCATTTGCATCGCCGATATCATAATAATTCGAAATTTGATTACATTTTGCTCGTTTAATGAAAATTAAAACGCTTTAATCTGGCATAACCGGCGACATAAAAGTTTAATTTACATTTAAATTTAAACCTGCCCCCCCCCCCGCGGGATAGGCACGCTCGAATTTATTTAATCCTAGATAACAATTTTTTTTCCGTGTTGGTTAATTTTAAATGTCCCGCTCCGAAAGCAACTTGGACCCGACCCGCTTGTTAATATCCTGGAGAAACACGATGGGATGCTAACCGGCGGTTAAATTCATCATGAGGTGGGTTTTAATTAAATTATGTTGAAAAGACTGCAGATGAAAAATTGCTTGGCCAGCGGCGGCGCGCCGGCGGTAACGATTGATTTTGCGGGAGGTTTCTGGCGAGCGGTCAAAATTAAAAAATAAATAAATACAAATTAAATTGAAAGTGACTTACCTATTAATCCAGTTAACAATACGACTAAGAACAAAAGTGCTTGTACGCTTAATTTCTCCATGGCTTGCGTAAATAACAACTAACACTTATAGATGATAGCATAACCACAAGAGCTACGGGTACATTAAAGCTGCTTTGCTACTTCTGGTTTAATTACGTATCTAAGAGATATTAAACACATTATCGTAACACATTTTTATGACAGATACATTTACATTCACTGTTGTGAATTATTTAGGTTTGAAATTTAATTGAAACGACCCGATACATTAACTTCCTTCGTTGCTGATTGTTGTTATTACAAACAACACAAATTGCACTCTAATAATAACAATGTCCATAAAACACTAAAGTGAGATCACAGGAGGACGTGCTGCAGAAAGTTGTTCGTTTTATTATATTATATTATATTAATCTAAAAGAATTCCTTTTCTTTTATTGTTATTAATTCCTAACGCGTAAATTACACTTAATTATTATTATTATTATTTTTTTTTGGTTTACTGAAGAATGCTCTAACTTGGTTGTTACGGCGATTAGGTTCAATCGGATAACACTTTTTACGAATTTATTTACGGTTAAGAGTGAGAGGGCATGTGCGCCGCCGAAAAACTTTTAGAAGCTGCAATTGGAGGAGAGCTTGTCGGGTGGCGAGCGGTTACGCGAAATTTGAAACGGAGTCATGCCGTTACATACGCGACGCGGCCGTCGAAAAGCAAGTGGCGTCCCGACGCCGGGAACCCTCGCAACCCTGCGGCGCCTGCGTGCACTCTCTAATTCTATTATGATTATAGTCATTGTTGATAACACAGATTCAATATCGATGTTTCTGTCCACTATGTTTTGGACAACTTGATAACACGTTGCCCAGATTTTGTTTATCTTTCATTTGCGTAGGGCCCGCCCCGGCCCTTCGGATTTATCTCATCTCCAGGGACGAATTAATTTCCCCCCCACGTCAAGTTATATTTATGTATTTAAAAAAAAAGCCAAGCTCCATTTAGCAAACCGATAAAACAAATTACGTACGAGTATGTGCCTGAGGTCTTCTTATTACATGTATGTATATGAATATGTTTTTTGTTTTCCCTATTTACCTAAGTCCCTCCCTACCTTCAGTATCGTATTAATTAAGTTTGTGAAATCCTAAATCATCTTTGGATGAAACTTCTGAAAGAAAAAAGCAGAACGCAACCTAACACCCTGTACAAATAACTTTGAAATTTAATACCCGGATGAGGGTGAGGGCAACATGATCTCTAATTGCTCGTCAGAATAGGGAACAATGGGATGTACTAACAATTGAGATGATGATGTTAATAAAATTAGGCCAAAGTATTTCGCTTTCCTTCCAGTTATCATGAACGTACATTTTGAGAACCGAAGAATCGCTCACACGTCGATTAAAGAGCGACGTAGTGCATCCTTATTTAATTTGATCTATGAAGAACTATGAAAATGAGCTTCACGAAATCAACTCAATCGCCCTATTTATTATACATATTCTTCGATATTTATGTGCATAAATTTGTGTTCAAAAATTTTTTTTGCGATTTTGTTCAGTGAATTCTAATTAAAATTCGCACACGAGAAACGCAAGTTCGCCTCGCAAGCGACGCAACGATCTGAATATATTAAAAAGTGTTTCATGTTAGCGATCAAAGATGGGGTGACGCACAAAATAAAATAATCAAAAATCTAGTGGAAGAAGTCAAACTCAAACTCTCAAATTACGTTGATTTTACAAAACATGAACAAATTTATCCAAGTGGACGTTATCATGGAATCATAAAACAGAAGTGTACGTTTGGTTCCAGTTAATCGATGTGGCGGCGTGGCGGCGTGACGATCGCAGTCGGATGTAACCAATGAGACGTCGTCTCACGGCAATGCGTCGAACTTCGTTCAATGTTATTGTATCCCTACAGTGTATCTATCCCTATCGTATCTCCAGCCCTATCGTGTCTCTATCCCTACCGTATATCTATGACCTTCGAGCAGAAGCATCGTAATAACGACCTCGAGGAAAGTGGAACCTTTACAGTAGCAGTCGTATACAGTCGTTATATCACCCGGTGTGGGAAATAACAGCTTTGGTCAATGTTATTGTTTCCTTACCGTATCTCTAACGTACATCTATGATCTTCGAGAAGAAGCGTCGTAATGGCGACCTCGAGGAAAGTGGAACCTTTACAGTCGCAGTCGTATACATTCGTTATATCATCCGGTGTGGGAAATAACAGCTTCGGTCAATGTTATTGTATCCTTATCGTATTTCTATCGTATGTCTACGACCTTCAAGCAGAAGCGTCGTAATGGCGACCTCGAGGAAAGTAGAATCTTTACAGTAGCAGTCGTATACAGTCGTTATATCACCCGGTGTGGGAAATAACAGCTTTGGTCAATGTTATTGTTTCCTTACCGTATCTCTAACGTATATCTATGATCTTCGAGAAGAAGCATCGTAATGGCGACCTCGAGGAAAGTGGAACCTTTACAGTAGCAGTCGTATACATTCGTTATATCACCCGGTGTGGGAAATAACAGCTTCGGTCAATGTTATTGTATCCTTATCGTATTTCTATCGTATATCTACGACCTTCGAGCAGAAGCGTCGTAATGGCGATCTCGAGGAAAGTGGAACCTTCACAGTATATAGTCGTTGTACCTGCCGGTATGGGAAATAACAGCTTCGGTCAATGTTATTGTGTCCTTATCGTATCTCTGTTGTATATCTATGATCTTCGAGCAGAAGCGTCGTAATGGCGACCTCGAGGAAAATGAAACTTTCACAGTATACAGTCGTTATACCTGCCGGTATGGGAAATAACAGCTTCGGTCAATGTTATTGTATCCCTTTCGTATCTCTATCCCTATCGTATATCTATGATCTTTTAGCAGGAACACCGTAATGGCGACCTCGTGGAAAGTGGAACCTTCACAGTATACAGTCGTTATATCTCCCAGTATGGGAAATAATAGTAGCAAAAGTAGCAAACGCAGAAATGAAAATAGAAAGCGGATTCCTCTGTCAATACGCTAACATCGCAACCTGATTACCTCCGATTTTAATGCAGATCCGGCTTATCAGTTCGGAAGATTTGCTCGAAAGCAACTCAAAGGACACGTAGGGCTGATATAATTCTGGATTCACTGCATTACAGAATTTTGCAACTCAATTATGCACAAATTCAGGACAGAAGCAAAACGTGTGTTCTCCTTAGCGTGCCCTTACGGTAAAATTTCCGTCGAAGTGTGAGACTGACGGTGACGGAAATGGCCGGCTGCCAGCCAGCAAAATCGAGAGCCAATCCGAACGTAGGTTGCTATGAACGTGATTGCTTAAGACCAATGAAAGCCTTGACTTCAGATACATGACGCATGATTGTCATGATGATGTCCAAAGCGATTGTTATAATAGTCAGATGCACAAAATCCTAATCTATTATTTTTTTCATTTCGACGCGCTATATGAGGCGACGCTGACGCGACGCGACGGTGCAATACCGAAGAAGCAAAAATATTTTGGCGGAGGTGCCGGTTCCCTGTTGGTTACTATTTTAACCAAGTTTTAATTTATTTAACGGTCTTGTATACTGGCGTATTTTGCATTTTGTGTTGCAATATTTTTGACCTGCTGCGAGGACAAAGGACGACGAAGCATACAAAATGATGAAATGAAATGAAATTTCCGAGATGCACATGTTCTCTGATTTTCCATTTGATTTAATAACGCCAACAAAATTTGCAAAGTGCATTAAAATATGCATAATTTATAAAAAAAAAAATTATCAAACATTTTGACGGATCCTGTTAAAAACACGAGCCCTTTTCGATCACCGACATTGTTTATTTTTATGCTGCCCGATTCGCTTTTAAATATTTTATTGCCGGAGGGGACAGCCCAATATAAAATAAAATGTATATCGAATTTGCTGCGCAAAAATGAAACAACGTTCGTAGAGATATGTACAAGTGATTGTAATTAGAAACTGAAACACAATGATATAATGGGAGGGATGGGGGGGAGGGGGTAATCCAAAATTAATAATGCCTGTACCCGAAATTTTGTCGTCGAAAGATAATATTTGCTCCCCTTGTGTAATGTACTGTGTGGCGAAAATAAACAGCTTAATACTAATAACAGAGCACCTGCAGGTTATTTTGATTGTTTAAATACTTTAGGGAATGATTGTTGAATAAATAAATCAATTGAATACATGAAGTACGTAAAAATGTGGTGTGGTTAATCGCCCTTAATAAAGAAAACCCCTGTTTAAATAATCTCAGAATAAATCAGGATCTCGCAGTGTAAACCGAATATATTTATATTTACATTAACAATGTGTACACAGTTGCTGTGTAGATAATTCAACGCGGCGTTTAATTAATATATGCCGAGAATGCTCGTATAAATTTTCGCATCTAAGTAAATTACAAGCACTAAGATCAACGATTCGGATTATCTGAGCTAAGTGCGCCATGCAACTGTTACATGGCATAGTTACGAACAATAGAGTGGGACTTTTCGCTTTACATTTTGGCGCAATAACTTTCTGTGTAGACATAAAGACCGGCCATAAAGCATATAAAAGGCATTCTCGCGTTTACCGTCAAAATAATTTATTTTCGGATCTTCTTGCCTTTTCCGACAGCGAATTCTTATGCGTTCTGTATAACAAATACTAATTTTTGTGTGCACGTTAATATTCACATCCATTCTCCGCTTTATTTGGTTAGTTTCTAATTAAAACTTTTACACAATCCGTTTATCATCATAGTAAGTCATGTTTACGTGTGACTTACAATTACAATTATATTGAAATGCACTATAACATGATATTTTTGACAGGTCTCGAATAGGTTTGCTTTTTTCATTCAAGTCAGCGAGATTAAAATATAGTTGGAATTTACGAAAAGAGAAAGACGAGGAGAGAACAAATTGTTCTTTCCCCCTAACTCTCCCATTATAAACCCCATTCCTCCTCCATCCACCACGCCAAAATATGTGGATGGTGTTACACACGTCATTACTGGAGCCGTAAAGGCAATCATATTGGACCGCACTTATTATTTTTCCAGATCATAAAGTGCACGGGCCACAAATCATTTTTTTCTGCACTCCCGTGCCACCGAAAGAGATAATACGCGCACGGCGATAACCGGCGAGATAAGGACCAATAGTTATGATCATTGGGGGTGTTTCAACGTCGATGCCTCTCCGCGTGTATATATATATATATATATTGCGAAATAAACGTTCCTATTTTACGACGCCATCAAAATTCGGACCCAATGCGAATGTTACAGTTGCTCTCTTAAAAAGTAACCGCCCGCCGCCACTGTTTAACTTTTTATTTGCCTTTGTCTTAGCTGCAGGGGAAAATTAAGTGCACGGACGGCTTATTTTTATGCGAAAGACCGACCTCCTCGTCTTCTATCCTCTACGCGAGAGGTATACTTACCATAAACTTCTTAAAACATATTTATATTGCATTGACGGGGGGGGTATAAAGCGCGGAGATAATGCAAGCGCCGTTTAATTTTAAGCCGCAAGCAAAAGATTTATGATTGGAGCGAATTAAAGTTAAAAATAGTTCGCGCAGATTATACCGTGTGGCAAAATTTTAATTAGCCCTCGCCGCGTGCGTGAAAACTTCTTAAACATATTTGTATTTCATTGAGAGGGGGCGTATAGAGCGCGGAGATAATGCAAGCGCCGTTTAATTTTAAGCCGCAAGCAAAAGATTTATGATTGGAGCGAATTAAAGTTAAAAATAGTTCGCAGATTATACCGTGTGGCAAAATTTTAATTAGCCTTCACCGCGTGCGTGAAAACTTCTTAAACAAATTTGTATTTCATTGACAGGGGGCGTATAAAGCGGGGAGATAATGCAAGCGCCGTTTAATTTTAAGCCGCAAGCAAGAGATTTATGATTGGAGCGAATTAAAGTTAAAAATAGTTCGCGCAGATTATACCGTGTGGCAAAATTTTAATTAGCCCTCGCCGCGTGCGTGAAAACTTCTTAAACATATTTGTATTTCATTGAGAGGGGGCGTATAGAGCGCGGAGATAATGCAAGCGCCGTTTAATTTTAAGCCGCAAGCAAAAGATTTATGATTGGAGCGAATTAAAGTTAAAAATAGTTCGCAGATTATACCGTGTGGCAAAATTTTAATTAGCTTTCACCGCGTGCGTGAAAACTTCTTAAACAAATTTGTATTTCATTGACAGGGGGCGTATAAAGCGGGGAGATAATGCAAGCGCCGTTTAATTTTAAGCCGCAAGCAAGAGATTTATGATTGGAGCGAATTAAAGTTAAAAATAGTTCGCGCAGATTATACCGCGTGGCAAAATTTTAATTAGCCCTCGCCGCGTGCGTGAAAACCTCTTAAACATATTTATATTTCATTGACAGGGGGCGTATAAAGCGCGGAGATAATGCAAGCGTCGTTTAATTTTAAGCCGCAAGCAAAAGATTTATGATTGGAGCGAATTAAAGTTAAAAAAGTTCGCGCAGATTATACCGCGTGGCAAAATTTTAATTAGCATTCGCCGCGTGCGTGAAAACTTCTTAAACATATTTGTATTTCATTGACAGGGGGGGGCGTATAAAGCGCGGAGATAATGCAAGCGTCGTTTAATTTTAAGCCGCAAGCAAAAGATTTATGATTGGAGCGAATTAAAGTTAAAAATAGTTCGCAGATTATACCTTGCGGCAAAATTTTAATTAGCCCTCGCCGCGTGCTTGTATGTACGAGCGAAATGAAGAGTGCGGATTAAGAGAGAAGGAAACTCGACGCGGGGGGCGAATACAGAAGGCATCATTCTCCCCCCATCACTATCTCACTCGCACTTGAGAAAATTCCCAGTGAATTATTTGCGATGGGGTATATACACAGGATTAAAATAGGTTCCTGCATGCACTGAAATCTCAGACAGAAGGACGTTTTTAGTTTCAAAAAAAAAAATACTGCCAGAATAATTATAAAATAATAGCAGGTGTAAATTACGTTTATCGTGCGACGTTAATCGTTCGCAATAATAAAATAACATCTGCGGCGTTAAATTTTAATCATTACGGGGAATTTCATTGCCGGCGCCGCGCATACCTGAAAAGATCATTTCGATGGAACGGGCGTTTTATTTGATAATTTGATAATGAACGCCCGCCCCTGCAAAAACGACAAAACTAAATAAACGCGCGAGTTATTCGCGCGGAAACTCGCACACGTATGACACCGTTGTTTAAATTTATTTAAATAAATTTTTAATTAACTTAATAGTAATATTATTAATAATAGTGCAACCAAACAGAGTAACAAATTCAACTAAAGAGTATACAGAGGCGAAGTTCCAAGTCGAAGTCAAGAAAGCTGAAATTATTTTATCTAAAGCGTGAGGGGGGGACACTTTCACGATTCTTTTCATGTCTTAATTGAATTAATATTTTTGCATTTATATTTTATGTTAAATGAACTAAATTATTTTATCTAAAGCGTGAGGGGGGGGGGACACTTACACGATTCTTTTCATGTTTTAATCGATTTAATATTTTTTCATTTGTATTTTATGTTAAATGAACTAAATCTGATGTAACAACGCCCGCTTCATACAGGCCTGATTCATTAGGTGGGAGATTATTAGTAAGTTTTTTTTTTTAATAAATGCGAACGCAGAACCCGAATTTATTGCTTAGATTGTCAGTCTTGCTGTTTAAAATAAATCAAAATTGAAATAGCTTTTACATTTGGTCAAGAGATGGCGCTTTCAATGATTCCTACCGCGCCTTTTAAATTAGCAACTTAATTTTGAAATAAAAATCAATGCGAAGTTACAAGATTTGGGTTTGGTTGAGCGAGAAAATAAAATGTTGTTGCAGAAGTTTTGTATACATATGACACTGCCGTTTAAATTTATTTAAATAAATTTTTAATGAACTTCATAATAATATTATTAACGATAGTGCAATCAAGCAAAGCAACAAATTCAACTAAAGAGTGTACAGAGACGAAGTTCCAAGTCGAAGTCTCCAGATTATTATTATTATTATTATTATTTTGGCTCAAGAAAGTTGAAATTATTTTATCTGAAGCGTGAGGGGGGGGACACTTTCACGATTCTTTTCATGTCTTAATTGAATTAATATTTTTGCATTTATATTTTATGTTAAATGAACTAAATCATAACAACGTAACAACGCCCGCTTCATACAGGCCTGATTCATTAGGTGGGAGATTATTAGTAAGTTTTTTTTTTTTAATAAATGCAAACGCAGAAGCCGAATTTATTGCTTAAATTGTCAATCTTGCAGTCTATTATCAGAATTGAAATAGCTTTAAGATTTGGTCAAGAGATGGCGCTTTCAGTGATTCTCATCGCCTCTTTTAAATTAGCAACTTAGTTTTCAAATAAAAATCAACGCGAAGTCACAAGATTTGGGTTTGATTGAGCGAGAAAATAAAATGTTGTTGCAGAAAGTTCAATTAAAATCGTTTTCCGTTTAGGCCAAGATATGGCAATTTAAATAATTCGCTGTAGAAAATGTCATCATATCATGACAATTTCGATTTTTCTATTTGAATTAAATGCAAACGCAGAATCGGATTTTATTGCTTAGATTGTCAGTCCTGCTGTTTAAAATAAATCAAAATCGAAATAGCTTTTACATTTGGTCAAGAGATGGCGCTTTCAATGATTCCCACCGCGCCTTTTAAATTAGCAACTTAATTTTGAAATAAAAATCAATGCGAAGTTACAAGATTTGGGTTTGGTTGAGCGAGAAAATAAAATGTTGTTGCAGAAATTTTGTATACATATGACACTGCTGTTTAAATTTATTTAAATAAATTTTTAATGAACTTCATAATAATATTATTAACGATAGTGCAATCAAGCAAAGCAACAAATTCAACTAAGGAGTGTACAGGGACGAAGTTCCAAGTCGAAGTCTCCAGCTTATTATTATTATTATTATTTTGGCTCAAGAAAGTTGAAATTATTTTATCTAAAGCGTGAGGGGGGGACACTTACACGATTCTTTTCATGTTTTAATCGATTTCATATTTTTTCATTTATATTTTATGTTAAATGAACTAAATCTGATGTAACAACGCCCGTTTCATACAGGCCTGCTTCATTGGGTGGGAGATTATTAGTAAGCGGAGTGCATAATAGATCTTTTGAGGAGGGGAGAGGGAGGGGGTCAACGGAAACTGAGCTCTGATACTCCCAGGCGTGCTCTTGAAGACGATGTTAGATGAAACGATAATAATATCAGAGCAGAGGTTTCTACAGAACATTCTAGAGTGTGTTTAATTTTTTTTTTCTTTTGCAGATCTTGAATTACATATTGTGTGGGCATTTCGAAGTGTGACAGTTGTAATGAATACATAATAAATATCCTGAGCGGAAATGTATAAGTGAAAAGGCAAGAACGAGTATTATATAGAATGACAGCTTATACGAGAGGTATTAAATAATATTTATGCCGGTTTAATGCATTAATCATCCCGCTACAACGCCGCCCGCCGCCGCATTCTGTGTTTACTGTAGTGCAAAATGACGTTATTTCCTCGACTGTACACGTACAGTATGTACAATCCAAAGAATAATCCGCGCGAAACATTTTTATTCGTTTTATTTAGCAATAAATTAGCGCCGCCGTGCACGTCCCCGTAATTTATCATCTCGTCGAGCCGGCTGCGATAATTTAATTAAACTGCCCGTCTCATTTGAAGAAGAAGAAGAAGAAGAAAAGTTGATTTTAAATATCAAATTATGTATTCCGTTTCGGTAAATAATTAAATCGGACTTTTATATTATGTATGTGGAACGGGTCCGGAAAGTCCGTCCGTTTCGTCCGTGTGCGCTCCTCGCCGCCGCCACCGCCCCCGCCACCGACATGATTTACGTTTTATGTGTGATATCAGACGACTGTAAATATTAGCGTTTTAACGCCGCACTTAACCCGTTCACCTCTTAATTACAACTGCCCTTTATACTACAATAGTTAAACGTGAACCCATTCGTTTAATTAATTCTCCTTCCCCGGGTTATGGCTTCTCGAATATGTGCTTAACCTATTTTGCATTACGATGAGGATTAATAGGCTCCAGTGTTACGGTTGCCTTAAAAAATGTGCAGCTAAGGTTGTCGCAGCAAGGAGAAGCGAGTGAACTGTCACTTAATAATGAGATGTTGCAAGAAAAAAAAGTTTGCTGCCTTGGTCAAGACAAAAAAAAAAAAAAAACTTGGACCTTCTTGTACGTACAAAACCACGTATGAAATGAAATGAATGAAAATCGTTTCACATAAATAAATAAATAACAAGAAGAATTATGAAGTAAGAGATTTAGTCGGAAGGCTAAATAAAGCGATCAATCATAAACCGCCCCCACATCCGAGTTGCACATACATCAGGACGTTTGTCTCATTCTCGCGATTCATATCAAATGTTTCCGTGGAAACTCAGATCGAATCTACTCCCCCATTTAGTGGACAGAAATGGAGCCACCTTTGTTTTATAACTCATGGCAGTTTTTCTTTTAAACATGCGAAGCCCTTTTTGGAAAGCATTTGGAACTGAGAGGACGAAACACGAGTACTTTCTGCACTTTGAGGATACAAATAGAATTATGAAATGACTAACATACATACTAATACAGGGTACAGTTGCTACAAACAGTAAAACTTCCTTCAGTCAATATACAGGCTGTCTAGAATAAGTTGTTCACTGCAAAGATGTTGCTTGTTGTCATTTAGGCCTCGTCCCCAGATTTAAAATATTTTTTGCACTTTCTGCATAATTTTGGGAAAAACCGAACAACAGCCTAACACAGACAACGAGTGGTGGCGGCATTTCTTTCCTAAAATCAAGAGATGGCGTTGTTTCCGCTCTCTTGGCGGCAAGTATAAGTTTCCCAAAATTATTAACTATCTTAGAATTTGAATCGATGTGAATAAAATTGAAGCGAAAAACATTTTGTTGACCAAACGCCTTTAAAAAAAAAAATTACCGGTAAAGCAAATGCTGGCGACATCTCTGAACAGAGTGGGTAGGTAACGTTCGTCTTTGTTTTTGAAGATCTTACTCTCAGGAAAGATTCGCTGAAAAATTATTCAATCAAAAAATTCGATGAGGGAAGCCGACGTCGGTCTCTTTTTCTTTTTTTTAAATTTGAATTCATCGTGCTAATAAATCCTTAATTTTGGTCAGGAGATGGCGCTTTCAATAATTCCCACCGCGCCTTTAAGGTTTGCAAATTAATTTTGAAATACAAATAAACGCGAAGTTACAAGTTGGGAGTCTGGTTGAGCGTGAAAATAAAATGTTGTTACAGAAATTTCAATTAAAATCGTTTTCCGTTTAGGCCAAGAGATGGCGCTTTAAATAAATCGCTGTGGAAAGTGCCATCATATTATAACAATTTCGATTATTATTATTTTTTTTTGAATAAATGCGAGCGCAGAACGCGAATTCTTGCTTAAATTGTCAATCTTACTGTCTAAGATCAGAACTGAAATAGCTTTTACGTTTGGTCAATAGATGGCGCTTTCAATGATTCCCACCGGGCCTCTTCAATTAGCAACTTAATTTTGAAATGAGAACCAATGCGAAGTTACAAGGTTTGGGTTTGGTTGAGTGAAAAAATAAAATTTTGTTGCAGAAATTTCCATTAAAATCGTTTACCGTTTAGGCCAAGAGATGGCGCTTAAATAATTCGCTGTCGAAAGTGTCATCATATCGTGACAATTTCGATTATTTTATTTTTTTTAATAAACGCAAACGCAGAAGCCGAATTTATTGCTTAAATGGTCAATCTTGCAGTCTAATATCAGAATTGAAATAGCTTTTACATTTGGTCAAGAGATGGCGCTTGCAATGATTCCCACCGCGCCTTTTAAATTAGCAATTTAATTTTGAAATAAAAATCACTGCGAAGTTAACAAGATTTGGGTTTGATTGAGCGAGAAAATAAAATGTTGTTGCAGAAAGTTCAATTAAAATAGTTTTCCGTTTAGGCCAAGAGATGGCGCTTTAAATAATTCGCTGTCGAAAGTGTCATCATATCATGACAATTTCGATTTTTCTTTTTTGAATAAATGCAAACGCAGAATCGGAATTTATTGCTTAGATTGTCAGTCCCTGTCTAAAATAAATCCGAATTGAAATAGCTTTTACGTTTGGTCAAAAGATGGCGCTTTCAGTGATTCTCACCGCCTCTTTTAAATTAGCAAATTAGTTTTAAAATAAAAATCAACGCGAAGTCACAAGATTTGGGTTTGGTTGAGCGAGAAAATAAAATGTTATTGCAGAAAGATCAATTAAAATCGTTTTCCGTTTAGGCCAAGAGATGGCGCTTTAAATAATTCGCTGTAGAAAGTGTCATCATATCATGACAATTTCGATTTTTCTTTTTTGAATAAATGCAAACGCAGAATCGGAATTTATTGCTTAGATTGTCTGTCCTGCTGTCTAAAAAAAAAATCAGAATTGAAATAGCTGTTACATTTGGTGAAGAGATGGCGCTTTCTATGACTCCCACCGCGCCTTTTAAATTAGCAACTTAATTTTGAAATGAAAATCAATGCGAAGTCACAAGATTTGGGTTTGGTTGAGCGAGAAAATAAAATGTTGTTGCAGAAATTTCAGTTAAAATCGTTTACCGATTAGGTCAAGAGATGGCGCTTTATTTTATAATTCGCTGTCGGAAGTGTCATCATATCATATCGTGACAATTTCGATTATTTTATTTTGTTTAATAAATGCAGACGCAGAAGCCGAATTTATTGCCTAAATTGTCAATCTTGTAGTCTAATATCAGAATTGAGATAGCTTTTAGATTTGGTCAAGAGATGGCGCTTTCAGTGATTCTCACCGCCTCTTTTAAATTAGCAACTTAGTTTTAAAATAAAAATCAACGCGGCGAAGTCACAAGATTTGGGTTTGATTGAGCGAGAAAATAAAATGTTGTTGCAGAAAGTTCAATTAAAATCGTTTACCGGTTAGGTCAAGAGATAGCGCCTTAAATAATTCGCTGTCGAAGGTATCATCATATCATGACAATTTCGATTTTTCTTTTTTGAATAAATGCAAACGCAGAATCGGAATTTATTGCTTAGATTGTCTGTCCTGCTGTCTAAAAAAAATCAGAATTGAAATAGCTGTTACATTTGGTCAAGAGATGGCGCTTTCTATGACTCCCACTGCCCCTTTCAAATTAGCAACTTAATTTTGAAATGAAAATCAATGCGAAGTTACAAGATTTGGATTTGATTGAGCGAGAAAATAAAATGTTGTTGCAGAAAGTTCAATTAAAATCGTTTACCGTGGAGGCCAAGAGATGGCGCTTTAAATAATTCGCTGTCGAAAGTGTCATCATATCATGACAATTTCGATTTTTCTTTTTTGAATAAATGCAAACGCAGAATCGGAATTTATTACTTAGATTGTCAGTCCTGCTGTCTAAAAAAAAATCAGAATTGAAATAGCTGTTACATTTGGTCAAGAGATGGCGCTTTCTATGACTCCCACCGCCCCTTTTAAATTAGCAACTTAATTTTGAAATGAAAATCAATGCGAAGTTACAAGATTTGGATTTGATTGAGCGAGAAAATAAAATGTTGTTGCAGAAAGTTCAATTAAAATCGTTTACCGTGGAGGCCAAGAGATGGCGCTTTAAATAATTCGCTGTCGAAAGTGTCATCATATCATGACAATTTCGATTTTTCTTTTTTGAATAAATGCAAACGCAGAATCGGAATTTATTACTTAGATTGTCAGTCCTGCTGTCTAAAAAAAAATCAGAATTGAAATAGCTGTTACATTTGGTCAAGAGATGGCGCTTTCTATGACTCCCACCGCCCCTTTTAAATTAGCAACTTAATTTTGAAATGAAAATCAATGCGAAGTTGCAAGATTTGGGTTTGGTTGAGCAAGAAATTTAAATGTTAATTAAAATCGAACTTAATTTGTTAATTCGAGGAAACAGTAGTTACCAGGAAAATTCCACCCTTGCAGAGGACATTATTTTATCATTATTAGAAAATTTTTTGTGCAAGTCGTTCTTGATTGCAGTGAAAACCTCGAGCAGCCTCTGTACAGCTGTTTAAGCCCTGCTTGGGGCTTCTTCAGCAGAGACGTAGCCCGACATTCCCACTGCAAACAAAAACGACTTGTCCAATTTATTCGCAATTACTATTACTATTGTTACAGCTGGGTTCGGGGCGCCCAGGTATTTTTGTGACGAGACAAACCGGCGGCGCCGGTCTTTTGGCAAGGGTGGGCCTGGGACGCTCGCGACACCGCAGGCACCTTCGGGAAAGCTGAAGAATAATCTAGTGCTGAGCGCGAAAATTCTAGACGTCTTCACGTTTACCGGGACCGAGTACACTGACTATGAAAGCAGTTTTTATTTTAGCAAGCGATACGTACGAGCAGCTTAAGCGAATAATGTCAAATAAAAATAAATAGTACGGTAGTAGTAAACGATTGAGTTTTTCATAAAGTGTTTGAAATTAGTCAACGAATATTGTATTTGCGAAACCCGAAATAGTAACGTTATTATTATTATTAATGTTATTTACTCGTCACAGAACTCTTTTTTTTAAATCTATTTAATTTTTAACACTGATCTGATTGGAAACGGTCTTAGGTCCGGTTTTTCAATCACAGGTTAACCCTAACTCTCGGTTTATTTCCATGGTAACAAGTACGAAGACAATTATTTCCATGGCAATAAACTGAAGGTTAAAGTTAACTTGTGATTGAAAAACCGGGCCTTACAGAAGTTGCACCTGAGATACTGCACCAAACAGCATTCATGATCCCGTTTTTTCTGATAATTTTGATAATACTGTTCTCTAATGCCATCCGAATGGTATTAGTATCATCAGTTAATTGGGAATTATCGGTTATTTTCGATTGGGAATCGTATGCATTAGTTTATTTGTTATGTATTATTTCGGCGCAGGAACCGTGTTCGGGTTAACCAATATGGAAATTGGCCCATTTCCAATGTCGATAGCTTTACTCTAATATTTTATGAGGTACAGTACTCTAGAATGACCACCGAAAATCGCTGTGTGTAATCTAACTAACGTTTTCATAATGTTCGGTAAAAAATTGAATTTGATTTTTTTTTAATTTAATTAATATTATTATTATTGTTGTTGCTCTGGGTGAAATTTCCGCTGGGAATTTATTAGATTTCCCCCGGTTCAAAAGCAAGGTCCCGTTTATTATTATACCTAGAGAAGCAGGAGAGGCAAGATCGTTTCGAGCGTAAGCCAATAATGAGAGCCTGCGAGAATATTTAATTAGCAAGATGTCTTCTTAGTTGCAGCATCTTCAATAGAGCAAGCAAAGAGCCTCCCGATACGGTTTTCCGTTTTCGTCGCTTAATAACGACAGGGCCGAGTTAAGAAAATTGCCGGAGCGTAGCGCCACTTCCGCTGGCTGCAGCGATTCCACTTCCGCAACAAAAATGTTTAAAAATATTTCAGCGTTTTATCCGCTGTGGGTAATTAGTCATATCTGGTCGTAATTAAGCTCAGACTTGTGTGTTTGTCACGGCGCACTTTCGGTAATTTATAACCGTTTTATCTCCGCCGGTTACGTTCCGATGGAAAAACTATACTTCGGATAAAAGAAATAATTTCATTCTGCGTTGTGGGTAATTAATGGATAATGGAATTTATTTTTTAATTTTTGATTCCGAACAGTTACCAGACTGACAACATCGCATTCATCATATTAATTACATTATCCTGCGCCTCGTCACATTAATAAATTTGGGTCGCCTGGTCGTTGGTTTTATTAAATCAAGAAGCTTCCACGTGTGGCGAAACCCGAAACTTACACAGACAAATACTTGTCTTACAGAGTAGGCAGATTGATGCCTCAATCATCAACCAGTTGTCTCGCAGATTAGACTGAGGAGTAGGCAGGTTGATGCATCAGCGAAGATTCTAACCTATTTTGAGAATTACAACATAATGGAAGCTTATTTGATGCGGCCAACGAAATAAAATTTTCGAACGGTTTCACTAAATAACAGAAATTAATTCTTATCTTTTGTAAAGTGCCCGCGCGTAATATTTCATCCGCAAGCATCGTTATTTAACAAATTTTCCCTTGCACGTTTAAAACGTGGCGAGCAATTTACGCCGGGAACATATAATTTATTTCACTTGCAAGGATCCCTTCGTGAACAACGCTAACGTGTACTAAATAGACAAATGTATGGAAATGATAAACCGGAACGGAGCGACGTTATTTAATAATTCAAACCCGAAGAAGCACTTAATTGTGTCATGTCTTGAGTCTGCGTGTATAAATTAAAATTATAGTGACGGGTATTGTGGGGCTTTTTTGTGAATTATGGAGGGAAACGCGAATTTATGGCGATGGGATCCATGTGCAGTTTTATGGTGTTTATTTATTTATTTAGCGCTGCTCCAGATCGCTCGCCTTAAACATAAAACTTCTTAGGTACACTTTCAATAATTGTCTTGATGCTAAAGCATTCAACTCTACGGCTTTTATAACAACTATTAACAGAAAAAAATAAGTTTTCACAAAGAACAAATAACGCAAGTAATTGAAGTATGAACGCCTAGAGCGTACAAAAAGTACAAACGTCGCCGTACCACTTCACTGTAAGTTGTGCTGCCTATGTTTGCACTTTACGACAACGACCGGTATATTTTTGTTCCTTGAATTTTTTAGAACGGCCGGAAACATAAAATGGTTTCAATTCACATTCACATTCGACCGGACGCTACACCTTTTAAGCTTATGTACATTTTTAGCAGAACAGTTTTTTTTTTTTAATTTTTTCCACCCGGGGAAGTCCTAGGCATTTGACTTCGTATTATAAATAATGTTATTGCTGCCGCATTTTGATCGCACCAAAAGTATTTTCAAGGGCACATTAATCAAAAAACGAATTTGAAAAAAAAATTGTACGTGTACGTATGTACATCAATGTTGCCAATAGGCGTTTGCCTGAAATAATCACGAAAAAGTCACTAGAAATAGAAAATAACTGGCAGTAGTAACAAATGCTGACAAATTGTTTTAATTTTTTTTTTTTTGTTAATTTATTAAGTGTTCCACTCAAGAGTATGACGTATTGCCCAACACTGGCTTTTAAGAGCTAAATGAAAACAAAAGACGATCGATTGTCTAATCGATTGCAAGAAACGAAAAAGAAAAAGGAAGTCGACAACTGAAATATTTAAAAGAAAAACGTTTCCTTTTTATTTTTGCGTCAGAGGAAAAAAAATCATCGTGTCTTTCCCGGAAGAAAAAAAATCTAAATTTGTTTTCCCTTTTGTTTAGTTATTTTTTTATGATTTTTTTTGTCTGACACAGAGACAGGAAACCGCTAGTCATTCATTTGTTCTTCGTTTTTTGCACATTGCCAATTTTTTTTAAATTTATCAAGTGTTCCACTTAAGAGTATTAAAATTGCCACAACACTGGCTCTTAAGAGCTAAATGAAAACAAAACACGATCGATTGCAAGCACAAAGAAAAAGGATGTCGACAACTGAAATATTTAAAAGAAAAACGTTTCCTTTTTATTTTTGAATACGAGAAGAAAAAAAAATCTAAATTTATTTTCCCCCCATTTGTTTTATTTTATTTTATTTTACTTAATTTTTAAATACGAGAAAAAGTTGAAACTCGTAGCCTCTAGTCTTTGATCGGCGCTCTTAATATTTATTTTCCTGTGCGAGAGCAAAAAAAAGAAGTTTTCTATTAAATCGAAAAAAAATCGATCGCCTTTTGTTTACTTATTTTTGTGTTTTTTTTCTTGTCTGACACAGGGACAGGAAACCGCTAGTCATTCATTTGTTCTTGGTTTTTTGCACATTGCCAAAAACACTGTTCTTTCATCGCTGTCTAATTGTTTCAGCAGAGAAAATTAAAAAAAAATCGAACTGGATCCGTCCCTGTCCAATTGTTGTGAATTTTAGTTCCTTCTATTGTTATTTTTAAATTTTTAATTATTTTATTTTCCTGAATTTATGATAAAAAATAAATAATATTCGGGAACGCTTAAATTATAAGCGGGGGATCTGCTCGTAGATGGTGCCACTAGATTATCACACATTTTTTTTTTTTTAGTTAATTCAAGTGGCAAAATTATTTAAATCCATCTGATTTATTTTAAATATTTTTTTATTTGTCAATTTTTAAAGATTTTTCTTCTCTGGCCACTTAAAATTGCGTAAGACCTGTATTCGAATGTAGATGGCGCCACTATATCAATGCAGTAAACAGTTTGTTTGAATATTTCCCAATAATGACGCTTGTCAATGATGTCGGCTGTCAATTAAAGTCATCAACAACCGGAAGCGACTTCGGTTGTACCATTTAAAAATAAAATTCAGCGTCGCCAATTCTTGATGACCTTGTATTAACGGAGAGTCATCAAAACCGATGACAAAATCAATAAATTGGCAGGCAACATTGGTGCAAGTATTACCAGAGTTAGGATACCTTTTTTTTTGTACACACATTCCAAAATAAAAAAAAAAAAAATTACACTCTTCTTGCAAACGATAAATTTACTTGTGCACGTCTGGGTGACTCGGTTTGATACTCAACGGTGTATAAAATTGTGTTTGTGGGCTGTTATTATTATTATTCCGGCTAAGGAATTAGTTTTCGCGGTTTTTAGTTCGCGTCAGCATTTTTGCTCATAAATTACCTGCGCGTCGCAGAGCCGGGCCAAGGAAACTTTCAGATAAATCATGCGGGTAATTGTATTAATAAAGCGGAATAGGATAATTAATTTATACGAATGCGGACGGTTTTTGCGTCCAAGGGAGACTCCATTAATTCACGACGTAATGCCGCGTGCGCAAACTCCCCTCCCCCGCCCCTCGTCGGGGTGTTCTAAGGGTTGTACTCGTTCGTAAAATCCGTATAAAGCAAATCAACAGTTTATGAACTGACACCTTTTAATACCTTCGTATACCTAAAAATATATAAGAAAAGTGAGGGGGCGGCGCGTTCTAGCTACGGTCCGACCGTTTAAAAATCATTGGTTCAGTTATTGATTGAACATTTTTCAACCTGCATCTTTGTACTGAGCAAAACTCATCCATTGGCTTGCTTTTAAAACTGTGTTACGCTCTGAGTAGCTAAACACTTGACTCTTATTGGTTCAGTTATTGATTGAGCTCCTTTCAACCTCCGTCCGTGTACTGAGCGAAATTCATCCATTGGCTTTTAAAACTGTACCACGCTCTGACTCGTTACAATACTTGACTGTTATTGGTTCGGTTATTGACTGATTTCTTTTCAACCTCCGTCCGTCTTGTCCTGAGCGAAATTCATCCGTTGGCTTTTAAAACTGTGCGTCTTCAAACTGATCTTTTCAGTCCTCGGTTCGAGTAACGACGAGACGATTTTACGGGTTTACGAGAACCACGACGCCAGAGCAATTTTTTTTGTCAACCCCGCCCCCCAATTATTAAATTATTTCTTAAATAAAAACGAAAAGACGTTTACTGAAGGCGATTTAGTTTGGCTCAGCGCAATGGCAATAAAATGTTTTCGTAAGGGGCGTGATGGGGGTCATGTGTCTGAAAGCACATTCGTATTCATAGCTTACACTTTCGGGGCATTATTACTTTCATCGAATGCCGCAATAAAATTGTTCATAATGCCCCCCTCGTTTACTAAATGTGCGGCTGGGTATTAATACATAGTACGTACCTGCGCGAATTCCAAATGCACTTGAAGAAAAATGTAAAAGTGAGCGGAAATTAAAAAAAAAATCTCTGTTAATTTCGTTTTTTATTTTATTTTATGTTGCGCGTTGTTAAAGTCGAGCTTGGAAGGTAAAATCGAGGGGGGCTCGAAATAATTAATATTCATGGTGCCCAGCAGGCTGTTTATAAAATCTGTTAGCGTAGTAAACGGAACTGTGCTGCCGGTACATTGACTTTGGGGCGTATTGATTTAGAACTTTAAATTCCAGGTTTATATGAAAAATTCGAAAGTTCTGGAAACGCTCCCGCCGACGACAAGCCACGTGCTGTCTTATTCCTCGGCGGTTTCGCCGCCCGCCGCCGAGAACTTTATTTATTTATTTTCGAAATTAGTCACAACCGAATCGCGTACTTTTATTTCTTCGCACAGAAAAATTTTCCTCCGCAGCACATAATAAACGAGGAAGATCCAGCTATAAATATTTTATCAGACTTTAATGTGTTTTAATTTATACGGGCGCGCAATGTTTTCCTGTTTTCAGTGTATATAACGTTCGAAAACCCGTGAAATAAAGCGCGGAAAGCAATATTAATTATGTCGGTCGTGCAAACCGCGCTTAATATATGTTTAATGGAAATTTTGAATCTCGTGGTTAAAACGATGGCGCGGTCATGCAGTTCGTTTCGAATTTGCAATTATTCCAACTCGCGATATTTAATATATTTAAGTAATACTGTTGTTAATTATTCACCGAACATTGTGTGCTCCGAGAACGGTTAATTAACGTTTCAATGGGAACGTGAGAGCATTGTGAAGGGATTAAATTTCGAAACAGAATGTTAAATTATAACAATAAATACGTGAATGCGCAGAAACGAACGAATTCGTTTATCTATGCTGAATTTGTTTACTTTTTTATATGCGTTGGAGTTGTCTGAATAGATAGAATCAAAGCGAATTAATCGCAATTAATTTTTAAACCCCACCTACGAAGGATGTCGCCGCCGTCACCTCTGGACTTTAAACTCTGAGAGATCGCCGTCTCCAACCACGTCGGTCGTCACCGCCGTCATCCCTGGACCTTAATCAATCAAATCACTGTTTTGCACGTATTGATACCCCCCAAATAAATCACTGAAACTCGTTTAACCTTGCTTATCGATCGACATAGCCCACCTCCCATTCCTCACACAAAAGTCGAATTAGATTTTTCGCCTGCTTCGTGTGGTCTCTCACATTCTTTCTTTTATTTAAAAAAAAAAAACGTTCCTTTCTGTATAAGCTTTTCGAAATTTACATTTTAATAACGGCGTAAGCTCTTGACTATTATAGTTTTGGTATACAACGGTTTATTAAACCTTGTGTAATGTAAATTGGAAAATACCTGCGGGAATACGTTTGTGTTTGAAATGCAGCATGCAAATTTATGGTTGATATTTGCTTGACAACAATAACGACTTTCTAGTTGGGGGGGGGGGGCATGTTTTACAAACATTGTTTTCGTTTTATACACATATGTATGTATATACGTAGATTGCGATAAAATAATAAAATTGGGCGCGCCTGTCGGCCCTCAAAAATAATAAAAAAGCGTTCTGTTTGTATTGTTTGCGGTGATGGATTTAATTTCTCGTTCGCTTTCTGCTTTTAAAAAAACAAGTCCCTGTAGGTGGGTTAGTTTTGAATGGTGCAATTTTCTTGGCAGTAATACCACCAAGTATAGCACTATAGAAATCTGCATACCCGGAAAACGTGCTGAACCAGTAATTTCGAAAAGTGATATAAATTCGGTAATATTGCGGATACGGATTTCAGCAGCGGGCTCTCTTTTCAGCCTGTGAATGCCGCTGAAATCCACTCTTGCGTGTCTCTGAAAGGGTAAGTTGTGAATAGGCGGCGTTCGATGCCTTCCCACTGTTCTTTGAACACACACACACACACACGCGCGCCCGCCAGTATTTAACCTAATGGTTTTTACCATCGCGTAACGCGATGCCTGTGCCAAAGTACTGTTTATCATTCCGAACGCCACTGCTGCAGAAACCATTAATTGAAACAGATACATATCAGCAGCGGATCCAAATGCTTCCAATTAGTTAAGGATAATTTACCGTCGTGTGCTGGTTGAAAGAATCCTTTTGGAGTTGGAGAAAGGCCACCACCACACAGGGCGTAAGTCGCCTAAACAAGAATTAATTAAATAAATCCCCGGGATTTCGTCTGCTATAAATATTTATTCCATGGCACGCTAGGAGGAAGCAATTCGTAGCACTACTAATTATTTTTAGCCTATCTTTAATTAAAAGAAAAATCAAAAATAGAACTTCTTCAGAACGCAGGTGGATTCTATACGCTGGTTCAAGCTTAGGTAGAAGGATGGCTGCGTTGTATTTTTTTTTGTATGGCTCTTTTTTTGTGTGGCCGTTGCAATCAAGTACGAATCATCACAAGATGTTACGGTTCGCTTGACTACGAATAACGAATCCACCCCCTGCTAAGCTTGAACCGCAGTCTAGATAAATTATTTTACACTTCCATGGCCGTGAACAATTGAAGCCGACGCTTTGAAAGTGAGGCGGCCTATTTTACTTAAATAAAAAAAAATAAAAAAAATAAGGGATTGGATGGTGAGTATTGATGTATATTTTAGGTTGTTTTCGAGTATAACAAAAATCCTGTTGTGAGACGTTAGGTAGTCACAGAGGCCCCACGCCTCTCGTTATGCAGCGTCCCTGTTGTTTTTATTCGTTCTTTTATTGTTTATAATTTACCGTCGTGTGCCGGTTGAAAGAATCCTTTTGGAGTTGGATAAAGGCCACCACCACACAGGGCGTAAGTCGCCTAAACAAGATTTAATTAAATAAATCCCCGGGATTTCGTCTGCTATAAATATTTATTCCAGGGCACGCTAGGAGGAAGCAATTCGTAGCACTACTAATTATTTTCAGCCTTTCTTTAATTAAAACAAAAATCAAAAATAGAGCTTCTTCAGAACGCAGATGGATTCTATACGCTGGTTCAAGCTTAGGTAGGAGAATGGCTGCGTTGTATTTTTTTTGTATGGCTCTTTTTTTGTGTGGCCCTTGCAATCAAGTACGAATCACCACAAGATGTTACGGTTCGGTTGACTACGAATCACGAATCCACCCCCTGCTAAGCTTGAACCGCAGTCTAGATAAATTATTTTACACTTCCATGGCCGTGAATAATTGAAGCCGACGCTTTGAAAGTGAGGCGGCCAATTTTACTTTAAAAAATAAAATAAAAAAATAAGGGGTTGGATGGTGAGTTTTGATGTATATTTTAGGTTGTTTTCGAGTATAACAAAAATTCTGTTGTGAGACGTTAGGTAGTCACAGAGGCCCCTCGCCTCTCGTTCTGCAGCGTCCCTGTTGTTTTTATTCGTTCTTTTATTGTTTATAATTTACCGTCGTGTGCCGGTTGAAAGAATCCTTTTGGAGTTGGAGAAAGGCCACCACCACACAGGGCGTAAGTCGCCTAAAGAAGATTTAATTAAATAAATCCCCGGGATTTCGTTTGCTATAAATATTTATTCCATGGCACGCTAGGAGGAAGCAATTCGTAGCACTACTAATTATTTTCAGCCTTTCTTTAATTAAAACAAAAATCAAAAATAGAACTTTTTCAGAACGCAAATGGATTCTATACGGTGGTTCAAGCTTAGGTACGAGGATGGCTGCGTTGCATTTTTTTTTGTATGGCTCTTTTTTTGTGTGGCCTTTGCAATCCAGTACGAATCATCACAAGATGTTACGGTTCGCTTGGCTACGAATCACGAATCCACCCCCTGCTAAGCTTGAACCGCAGTCTAGATAAATTATTTTACACTTCCATGGCCGTGAATAATTGAAGCCGACGCTTTGAAAGTGAGGCGGCCAATTCTACTTTTAAAAAAATAAATAAAAAAATAAGGGGTGGGATGGTGAGTACTGATGTATATTTTAGGTTGTTTTCGAGTATAACAAAAATCCTGTTGTGAGACGTTAGGTAGTCACAGAGGCCCCTCGCCTCTCGTTCAGCAGCGTCCCTGTTGTTTTTATTCGCCCTCCCAAAGCTTCGCCGCCAGAAGGAGTTTCATTTGATCGCTGCGTTTTATTTTTATTCGTCTTGATGAAATTTTAATGAAAAGCGCACGGAATATTTAAATCTTCGACGGACCTCCTTCGGGATTCCTGCAGTAATAACGCCCGGGAATGTTTCATATTTTCAATGCGCCTTTGCTTAAGACATGCACAATTAATTACATATTACAATTCCCCCTTCGTTGTTTTTTTTTTCTGTAGTTTATAAACGAAGCAGTCGGCAATTTTAATTTTAAATTTAACGGAATTTGGGGGTTGGTTTAAAATCCTCCTTGGTTATAAGGCGATCAAAAATGTTGCTGCGAGATCAAAAGCGATGTCTGATTGTTGGTCTTGGCTCGTTCCATTGTAATTGCACTCGAAATGCGACTTCCTCTGCAAAGTGATGACATGTTCTCGCTTCCGAAACGTTATCGCGACGTCCTCTTAGCCGCGGCTTTTTATTTCCTGCCTCCTTATCCTTCCTTATCTCCGCGACCGCTTAAATAAAAATATCTGATTTTTCACTTTGGCTTTTTGATATTCAGCGTCTCGATTTTAACGGCTTATCTTAAAGTCTTAATTCCAAGTATTTATATCGCGATATAAGCTTGCAGATCCGGCTTAGCATCTCCACTTTCCCCGTTCAAATGAAAACTTTGCGAGCGCCCACCACCGGCTCGGAGGGCTTGTATTAGCCCCCCCCCCTATTGTAATCTGTCCATTGTCACGCCAATTATATTCTGAAAACGACGCGGTTTGTTTAATCGATTACGCACGTTATAGTAATCAATGTCGAAGGTCGAAGGTCATATCCCGTCAGGATTTAAGTGCACGGTGCTGAGTCGCGTTGAGTGGGAGGCAGTTACGCGTTCTTGAATTATTTATGATAGGCTACTCTAATAATAATTGAAGAAAAATGAATTGATTTGTAACCATGGCGATCACACCAAACCACTTTAATATGCCGTAACAACAATCGACAATAAAAATCAAGTGCCAGAACAAATAATATTTAAGAGAACAAGAACAAGAACGATTATTGAGGAGGAAAAGATGTGACGCTGAGATAAGTTTTAAATTTTAAATTTCAGATAACTCGTCTTCCAGCAATCTTGATTTAGAAACTCCTCGTTAAAATTCTATATGAAATAAGGTAATGCCCTTGTACATCATCTAATAAAGAAAGGAATTAAAAAAAAAAAGAAATTTTCTACGTAGAGCTTCGCTTCTTTGCTTTTGACTTTTGACAGAGAGGGTTGGTGTTCATAAATAACAAGTTCTTTTTGTTATCGTAAATCTCATTAGCTTCTTCCCATCGATCGAATAAAAAAAAAAAAGAAACACACAGAGGGAAACTTTATTATTCATCATCTGTGTATCTAGATTAAAGTGAGTTCGGCCGGAATGTTAAGCTTTTCTTCTTCCGGAAAACCGGTTGCATTTTAATCTGTTATTCATAATATACAAAGCGAACAAAAGTCTCGGACGGACGGTCGTAATCTTGGGACATAATAATGAATGCGAATGGCCGGCGAAAATAAAAAGCATATCTAATCCGGATCGAAGGAAGAGAAAACGTAAAAATAAATATTTAGTGGAGCATACGGGAAGCGTATCCACGTAAAAGGGGAGGAAGAGCGTTTCGTTCATTATTTTCCCCGAGATAGAAAAGGTCAGGTGTAAATCTACTAGACAGGAAGGGACGGCCACAATAATTTGCTTGCACTGACTGTGACTGATGAGGCTCTCCTGTAACTTCCTTTTACTTCGTATGAAGTCCGGTGGAATTAGAAAATCCGGATTTAGGAAGCACGCTGAAATAAGGGTCGGACAAACGCGGCGTATTGTTGTAGCAAGAGAAGGAAATACCTTTGTTTGTCACAACTTCGGATTGCAGTATTGATTACGTACAGCGAACAAAAGATTCATAAAATTTTATAGCCACCCCCCCATCCAACAGTGTTTGAATGCAGCAAGTCGCGTTAGTTATTTTACCCCAAAGCAATTCCTCCCCGACTCTAGGTATTTTAAAATTATGTACTCCTACAATAAATACATTTGCAAGTTTGTAATCTTTAACTTGTTTCTCTTGACAACTTTTATTTATTTTACTGTTTTTACGGTTTATTTACTTTCTTCACTCCTGACGAAGCTATCAATCGATAGCGAAACGTCGAGTGCTTTGTCATTTATATTCCGTCTGGTTAAAGATTAAAAACTTACAATTTTCATTGAACAAGAGTCAACTTCCACTACAAATAAATTTTCATAAACCTAGGTGAGCCAAATTTTAATTTTACGCTTTAACTTCAAGACCAGTTTTGAAACGGGCACACATTTCACGTCACACCGGAACTGAACACGAAGGAAGTCTCATGTTGTTGACTGTAGGTGTGTCTGTGTGTGTCTGTATTCTGAGCAAACAGAGATCAAACTTTTGCTACTGCTGCTGCCATGACTACTTTACATAAAACGGAATCTCCGACTTCGCAATCGCAGAAACATAACAAAGTTTAATTATTTATTCATATTACTCATCGTCCAAACTTCACCTTGCCTGACAAGCAAACGGAAACAATTCGAAACTTTCCGGGTTTCGTTTCTTGGTGTTCGGCCACGTCGTTTCAATTTCAACGCAACGTCGCACTTTATTTTTTGAAAACGAAGCCACGAAATAACACCAACAGAAAAGGATAATAACGTGAATTATAGATTCAGGTCAATATTGTAAATGCGTTAACGCGATTTTACGAGGGGGGTTGCGGTTGAAATCACTCATAACGTTTATACTTCAAGCCCAAATAACTTCGTCCCCCTAAAACCAAACTTCCTAAAGGCGGAACGTAAACTCCTTTTATGTCGTCGTGTGTACATTTTGAGTGTAAAGCCCTCAAACTCAAATCGATAACGCGTACACCTACTGAACGTATGGAAAATAAAAACGGGATAAGTGAAGGGAAAAGATTTCAAATCAAGCCCAGTGAGAATAAGAGAAGAACAACATCGAAATCCTAGTGAATGGAACGAGGAAGGGAAAGAAGAGCAGCCAACTGAATGAGAAGAACGACTTATAAGGGATGGGATAACTAGGGGTGACAAAAAAGCTAAAGAGGAATCTACAAGCTTCTTTAGCTTCACATTTTTCACATTCCGTTGCCTGCTCTTCCTCATTCACATCACAGGATTTTGTTGGAATCTAAGAAAGGAAGGGAAGTGAAAGGGGAGAAAGTAAATGAGTATTATGAGGGGATGTATTTGAGGAGGATAAATAGGAAATTAAAATAGGGTTAGACAAATTCTACAAAAAAAAAGTGAAGGGTCAAAATGAAGAGCAAATTGTTACGTCAATAAAATCGTTCAAATTCTCATGGAGATGAAACGAAGTATGTTAATTAGAAGAACACAGGAATGAACATTTTTTAAACATAAATAGAGGAGAGAGAACTGGTCCTCAAAATAAATAGAGAGACGTAGGTAAGAGGAAATGAGGATCTCTGGAAGAGCACCAAGAAATATTTTTTTAAAACATGGACAGAGGAGAACTGGGCCACAGAAGTAGAGAGACGTGGAAAGGAGGCCAGGAGCAATTAAAAGAGGAAAGAGGAAACGAGAATTTCTGGAAAAGTAAAAAAAAAACATTGATTCTTCAAACATAACCAGAGGAGAACTGGGCCACAACACAAATAGAAAAGAGACCCACGCAGAGGAGTTGGGAAATAGACTCTAAAGGAATTAAAAGAAACCCAAGAGAAATTAAACGAAAAAAGGGAAAATGGCGACCTCTAGGAAAGCAAAAAATATGTTTTTCCGAACTATAAAATGATAAACTGAGGAGATCTGGCCTCCCGAAATAGAAAGACGTGGAAAATGTACCAAGGGCAATTCGAAACGAGGACAGATGAGATGAGGGTTTCTGAAAGAGCCAAGAAATAAACATAAGCAGATTAAAGTAAACGTTTTTCAAACATAAATAGAGAAGAGAGAACTGGTCCCCAAAATAAATAGAGGGACGTAGGTAAGAGGAAATGAGGATATCTGGAAGACCACCAAGAAATATTTTTTTAAAACATGGACAGAGGAGAACTGGGCCATAGAAGTAGAGAGATGTGGAAAGGAGGCCAGGAGCAATTAAAAGAGGAAAGAGGAAACGAGGATTTCTGGAAAATTAAAAAAAAACATTGATTTTTCAAACATAACCAGAGGAGAACTGGGCCACAACAGAAATAGAAAAGAGACCCACGCAGAGGAGTTGGGAAATAGACTCTAAAGGAATTAAAAGAAACCCAAGAGAAATGAAACGAAAAAAAAGGGAAAACGGCGACCTCTAGGAAAGCAAAAAATATGTTTTTCCGTACTATAAAATGATAAACTGAGGAGATCTGGCCTCCAGAAATAGAAAGACGTGGAGAAGGTACCAAGAGCAATTCGAAACGAGGAAAGAGGAGATGAGGGTTTCTGAAAGAGCCAAGAAATAAACATAAGCAGATAAAAGTAAACGTTTTTCAAACATAAATAGAGGAGAGAGAGCTGGTCCCCAAAATAAATATAGGGACGTAGGTAAGAGACCAAGAGGAAATGAGGATCTCTGGAAGAGCACCAAAAAATATTTTTTTAAAACATGGACAGAGGAGAACTGGGCCACAGAAGTAGAGAGACCTGGAAAGGAGGTCAGGAGCAATTAAAAGAGGAAAGAGGAAACGAGGATATCTGGAAAAGTAAAAAAAAAACATTGATTTTTCAAACATAACCAGAGGAGAACTGGGCCACAACAGGAATAGAAAAAGGACCCACCCAGAGGAGTTGGAAAACAGACTCTAAAGGAATCAAAAGAAACCCAAGAGAAATTAAACGAAAAAAGGGAAAACGGCGACCTCTAGGAAAGCAAAAAATATGTTTTTCCGTACTATAAAATGATAAACTGAGGAGATCTGGCCTCCAGAAATAGAAAGACGTGGAGAAGGTACCAAGGGCAATTCGAAACGACGAGGAAAGAGGAGATGAGGGTTTCTGAAAGAGCCAAGAAATAAACGTAAGCAGAAAAGAACCGAGCAGCAGATGTGGAGAGATCTGGAAAAGGGACCCAGGACGCAATGGAAAAGATACCCAAGAGGAACCAAAAGAAATCCAGAAGTAACAAAAGAAAACCCAAGAGAAAAAAAAACAAATCCAAGACGAAAGAGAGACCTCTGGAAGACCAAACAAATATTTTTCGCGAACATGAAGAGAGAAGAACTGGGCTAGAGAAGTAGAGAGCTGCGGAACGTAGGCCAAGAGGAATTAAACGAAGGACGACAAGAGGAAGAGAAAAGAGGCAAACAAATTTTTTTGAATAAAAGAAGTCAAGAATAGGAGAACAGAGTAACGACCTGCGCCTCTGGAGACGAAAGCATTTGGACGTAGATTGTTAATTCCTGTAGGGAAGAGAAGATTGGTACAACACGTTTTAAAGACTGAAGGTATTTCAGTTACAGAAAGACAGACGCAGAAATTCGACGATGAGGAGGAAGAGGGTTAATAAATAATTTAAAAAAGGGAAAATCCACAGGGTGAAAAATAAAATGGAGGAAGCGAATCCCCAATTTGGGCCGACGGCCTGTTTTTGGAGGAGAACGAGCACTTGGATGGGCGTTGCTAATACAGAAGTAGAAACGAGATGGATGAATGCGAGGAGAGAAAAGGGAAAAGAAAAAAGTTTGCAAAAAAACTATACGAGTTAAATTATGAAAAAGATTGTCAAGTTGAATCAAGTTGATAAGTGGTCCAGGTTTTCTGAAATTCGTTGGTAAGACGAAAATTATAAGGCATAGCACTAATAATATTCTTGTTAACTCATCAGATGACTTCGTAATTGATGTAAACAAAGTTGCATTGCCCCGTTTAGCGCACAGCTTAGACTTTACCGTCAACAAATAAGAACATTTGCTTGTGTTTGTATGCATTTCCTCCGGCGGAAAGTTCGGAGTCGGGCGGCGAACTCGAACTTCCTTATCGTTCCTCATCAAAGCCAAGAGGGAATTACAATAATACCTTTATCAAGGTTCCTAGTCAGACTTGTGCGCAACTATGACACCAGCGCTAATGCCCCGGTGAGGAAGGGCAGCGGCGAAACATGGGCGGCAAAACGTGGGGGCTGATTGAATTCTGACACACGGCATGAAATCCCCGCGGAGCCATAGTTCGTGCCTTCACGCTAACTTGAACCTCGTCGTCGTCGGTGGCGGCGGCCCCTCTCGTCCTCCTCGGTGGCACATCAGTCTAATAGGCCTAACTGATTTACGCAGCAGAATTTCGAGAAATTACTGCACATTTACACACGCGAAATTCAGATTTCCCAAAGATTTTGTTTGAGTGGGAGGGGAAGGGATTTCAAAATTTACCATCACAAGTATACCTTGGTGGGGGGCTTTGCTAATCTCTCTCTGCCTTTTCGATAATCGAACTTGTTCGATTCCCAGACTATTATACAATACATACATTAGTAATTCTTTTCTTCGTGAACTTTCAAGCGATGACATCAACATGGAAGCCCGGATGACAACAATACATTGTGTCATCTGAATAATTTATTTTAAAACGATTAAAAGTATCGGCGTGGTCCGCATTAAATTATTACGATTATTAAACGTAATGTTGCCTTCCTCCCCTCACCCTCGGCGATTTCATCGATTATGGATTAGAAGTTTCCTTGCGCGTTTAAAAACGAAAAGGACTTGAATCGTAATTATGGCAACACAGACCCAAATATTCTATTAGAATACGTCCGCTCATATTATTAAATCGGATTATGAGCTAAATTTATGTTGCACTGAACCGTGAAATACGTTGTTATTATTAGATGTCGGAAAGGTGTGTGTGAGGATAACGGTCAGATGCGGGGGGTCCCCCCGTTCTTCCTTAATGAAACCCTGTAATATCTTCTTCGTGTGAAATATATACATGTATCTCTAAACAAACACTGATTTATGGAGTGAAACTTGAAAAAATAAAATAAAAAATAAAACAAAATAAATTACAAGATAGCACTTGATGTTAAATCGATATTGGGTTACACGTATTTGAACCGGGAGCTTTCAGTTGCAGTTGTCTGTTTAAGGCGAGCCTCAAGTTGGAGCGTTGGACGTGATCCTCGTCCAACTTGCGAGGATGAAGGCTTTAAAGTTAAGGCCTGCAGTGCAGATATATATATATATATATGTATTTCACTTTTGTAACTCTTGTGAAACGAACTGTACTGTACGTTAAAGAATATTTGATTATTTATTTGAAACGATTTTGTTGAGCTTAAGTGTGATTAAGATGTCGTCGTGCCGCATCCAAATGAAATAAATGAAAGTTCGAGCGAAGCTCTCGATAAAACAATTTGAGAAAAAAAAAAAAGGAAAAACAGACGAACACACAAAGGCATAAATTTCTGCGGCGCGGCGACCCAACCAAAACATCATTTCCTTTATAATCTCACTACAAGAGCGACATTATGTGAATATGAAATAAGTAAACATATTTTTCTCCTCTCTCGGCGCGCTCACCGAGATTTACGTGATTTATTACGGGAGAATAAATAAAAAGAGATTTGAGGAATTTCCATCCGAGATAAGATTTTAGATACAGACGAATTTCTGATTAGATTTTCGCGCATTTGAATTTTCCGCGAGTTCAGGTGAAACATTGTTTTAACGCTTAATTTCTTCTTTCGCCGCCCCCAGGAATGCGGAGTGGGGGGGGGCAGACTGACAAAAATAAACGATTGTTTTCTTTAATCGAATACTCGTTATGCGTGTTTACGTTTCTCTCTCTCTCTCTCTCTCTCTCTCTCTCACTCACTCTTAACAGCACAGCTGCACATCGAATTTCGAAGCCAGGTTAATTAAGCGCCCGGCTTAATTAAAACGAGCTGTTTATTATTATTTTGTGTTTTGTGTAGAGTTTCATTCTGAAAAGTTTTCAGATTGTATCTACCTACGTACCTTCGTGATTTTGGATATTTACAAGTTACAGTTTCATTTATATCACATAAAGCAAGCGGGAGTGAGTACCTCAAGGTACAAACATCATTCAATCATTCCTTTTAATTATTATTATTATTTACTTTCTTAACCCAAGATTGTCGAACAAGTGCCGATGTGAACCTCAGCGCAGCGCATTTCTGCGAGGATCGTACGATATGTAAATCCATAAACTCAATCATTAACGAGCAGATAAAATAGCGACATCTTACTATCGCTTTTTGACCTGACGTTGCAGTAGCGATAGTAAGATGTCGCTATTTTATCTGTTCATCATTCTTACATCGCAATTGCGAATAAATTGGGCAAGTCGTTTTTGGTCTGCAGTGGGAATGTCGAGCTACGTCTCTGCTGAAGAAGCCCCAAGCAGGGCTGAAACAGAGGCTGCTCGAGGTTTTCACTGCAATCAAAAACGATTTGCACAAATTTTTTCTAAAAATCAATCATTAACGTTGATGATCATTCATTAAGTAAATCAAAGCTGTATTTAATCAAAATGTTTTAATCATATAAGTACATCATATAAGTACATACATAGTCCTTTGGATGGCTGTAACATTTATCAAACATGCAACTATAAAATGAGCCCTACGGGGCTGATTAAGTAATCCGGGCGTTGATTTGAAACTTCTGCCACATAAACTTTTGTTAAGAGCAGCTGTATTAATACCTGTTGACAATACAGCGATGACAGGGGTCAGATGGTTGTTTATCGGTGCTCCGGTTGTGGGGACTGGAACCAGGATTCGGAGCACTATTGATCGGTCTCAATCTCAAGACCGCTGTCCGTGCGGTCACCTACAGGTATATTGCTTTCATGATTTATTATCGCCATTAAAGATGTATCGGGGAGGCAACGCAGTGCTTCCTTAGATTTCATGTCAAGTGTCCAAAAGTCGATTCGTCTCCCGAACGGGGGCCCCGATATTATAAACGCATCCGCACGAAACGCTCTCGCAAACGATGTTTTCACTTCTGGAGGAGGAAAAAAAAATTGTTCAATATTAAACGAAGTGTTTCAGTTAAACGAATAAGCCAAATGCTTTTCATTGTGTATTATAATTTGGTTGGTGGTATTTGCCTACGTTTCCAACTTTTGCGCGTACAAACGAATACGTATATGTACGTATACATACAACACAATCATGTTATTCGATATTAATTAACGTACACGGCACTGTTTGCTTGGTATGCTTTTTAACTGACTGGGACAGGAATTTCGTTCTGCAACAGTTTCATTTCAACACGGATTTTTGTTTTAAATAATACGTATCAACGTATCAAATACAGTCAGCGTCTCGCCCAACTGCGAGCACGTTAGTTGCTTTATGTAAGTTCAATCGACTTGAGTGTCGTTTATCAGCATGGAATTCCCTCTGTTAAAACGTCGCAATTTCAGAATTTGACCTGCAAGCTAAGCAAAAGTCGGCAAATCATGCTAGACCATTTCGGCGGCGATTAAGCCTCGAGCACTGCACTGCACAATTTAGTTAATTAAACCTAAAAGCGCGCGCGTTAAATCTTGTGTTGTTTAAAAAATAAAAGGCGAATTTATAACATGTATATTTTTTTTAAACGCGACAGTATCTTTTATACTTTGAACAAAATAAACAAATGCAATTACTTCTCACGGTTTCAAGCCTGAAAGAACCCACTCACCTTCCGAATTATTTCTTATTAAACCGGCCATGCGACTGACGTACGTACATAATTAAATGGGTCCCTTTAATCCCTTTTATAATTCATGCGTTTCCTCCCATCGTTAAATACAAATTCTTAACAGGACTATCGATGATCATTGCGTAACTACTTCCTCCTACTTTTTAATTAGCCTAAACAATACGTAACGTAATCATTTCAGAGTGTCGCCCCCCTACCCTCGAAAACCTTGTCTAATAAAAACGCTTTCGATGACGGGATTAAATGCGTTACTACACGGAATTTATACATTAATAAAACTTAGAGGCCTTAAAAAAAGATATCAAAACGGCAGTAAAGTGGATTTTAGTCGAACTTCATTAAGTACCCCCGACTACAACCCCGCAGGGGACGTGTAATTGGGTACAAGGCCTAAAAATTATAAAAGCTTTGGGCATCGGCATTTCCTCGTCCTTTATTAAATCTGATAAGAGTTTTATTTTTGATTTAAGGGCCGGGGAAGTATTATTATTATTATTTTTTTTTAATGAACGCCGAGTGAATGAAATCATCGCGCTTCCTTAAAATTGTGTATATTCGAGGAATCAAAATAAAACAGAACGAGATAAAGTTTCTGGATAATTCAATTTTACGTCTGCGTTGGATTAAGTTGAATGTTTTCCTTTGAGGAGCACGGTTTCAATTTTTTTTTTTTTTCTAATTTGGTTTTTAAAAAATCCAACGCGACGCTTCTTTCAGTTTATCAAAATTCGTTTTCAAGGGAGATTCAGAACGATAAATCTTAATTCGCGCTTTCAGCGCAAAACATTTCAGCACGAAAAAAAAAACAGTATTACGTGAGGTAGCTCCTTTTTATACAGTTTAGGGCTAGAATTACAGCACTTGATTGCGTACACTCATCGCTCATGTGTTGGCTCTCACATTTACCCCCACACCATACTACCAGAACCCCTTTTGTTAACAGTTACTTACCTCTCTCTTTTTTTATACCATTGCATTCCTCCTTGCTGTTTATGATAACGAAATTACCTCCCGCCCGCTTCGCAATGAATGAAACTCCTCGAAAATCGAGCGTAATATATAAATTTAGGTTAATTCCTGAAATTGTGTGGACCGTTTCGGTGTTTTAATGAAAGGATTGTTTCGCTAAATAATTCATTGAAAGGGTGCACGCAGGGACGGGCTTACGCGGAAACAAAGTACGGTCCAGAGATTTTGATAATGTTTTAATAATATATGAAATTTATGTTCGGGTCCCACATTCGACTTTTGATGTGAACTTCGGTCGTGTTTGAGTTTTAATGCGCCTTTGTCATCAAGTGGTGTATCACCGGACCGATTTAAACACTCGACGCGATTTTATTTCATTAATAAAATATTCATTGCAGGTCTGAATTAGAAATACGAAATAATATAATTCCTTCTGTACTAATATCTTTTTATAGCTATCCCTGTATACCCAGATCTCTAACGAATCCTTTCGCAACAAGAACAAAAATGCTTCAAGCTGCAGTGCTTGCCTTGTTCAAGGGTGGAGGTGACCTAAATTCGCATTAGGGCCCCTTCTGAACATAAAACTGATCCTACTTTTCAGATCTGAAGAGCTACCTTGCCCCAGTTAGCTCTAAAGACACCTGAATTGTATTAAATGCAAAGTGCTTGGGCAGGCGAGTGGCTCAGAGGTTATCTTAGCCGACTATAAAAAGGTGGGGGAAGCCAATATGCATCAGCGAGGCCAATATTAGGGCTAAGAGGTTGAGGTCGGGAAGACCTTTGGCATTGGTTCACTTCCTTCCCCAATCTCAGAGGCGTTTCTTCATTTTTCCAGACGATCTTCTCCTAAACTTTTTTGAAAAAGTAAAGAAGGCCTCTGGAACTGATTTACAGAAGACGTCTGGTCTACGAACCAGTTCTGAAGTCAACGTCAATCAAGAACAGGATGTCTATTGCGCTGTTTTGAACCAACCGCTCTTGAGACCACTGAGAAAGAGGCTACAAAGAGCATAAAAGCCGAAAGAGAAAGCTGATGAGCAACTGAATTGAAATTTACAAAATGGTCATCATATTTTCTTAAAGAGGACACGAGGAGCCCAAGAACGAGTGAAGAATCAACCAAAAATAGGCTGAGAGGTTGGAAATGGGAAGGCCTTCAGCATTGGTTGACTACCTTTCTCAACCTTAGACGTTTCTTCGTTTTTCCAGGAACCATTTTCTCTTGAACTTCCCTGAAGAAAAAAAGGAGGCCCTTGGGACTGGTTTACAGAATATTCCCACTTCTGAAGCCGACTTCAATCAAGAATAGGAAGTTTATTGCGTTGTTTTGAACCAACCACTTCTTAACACCACTGAAAAAGAGGTTGCGAGAAGCCTAAAAGCCAAAACGGAAAGCTGATGATCAAGGAAGTTTAAATTTATTTATTTCCTTGAAGAGAAGCCCAAAAATCAGTGAAGAAAGTCGCCGGAATCAACTAAACAAGAGCTGAGAGCTTGGAAACGCGAAAAAACGCCAGAGGTTGAGGAAGGAATGGACCAGTGTTAAAGAAGCCCTTTGAAGTAGAGGAAGGAATGGACTAATGTTGAAGAACCCCATTGAAGTAGAGGAGGAATGGACCAATGCTACAGAAGCCCTTTGAGGTTGAGGAAGGAAGTGAACCCATGCTAAAGAAGACGTATGGCATTGGTTAACATCCTTCTTCAACCTCAGGCGTTTTTTCGCTTCTCCAGACGATTTTTTTTTTTGAAGAAGAGAAGGCCCACGAACCAGTTCTGAAGGTCATTTATTTTCTTGAAGAGCAGCCCAAAAATCAGTGAAGAAAGTCGCCGGAATCAACTAAAAAAGAGCTGAGAGGTTGGAAACGCGAAAAAACGTCTGAGGTTGAGGAAGGAATGGACCAGTGTTAAAGAAGCCCTTTGAGGTTGAGGAAGGAATCAATCAATGCTAAAGAAGCCCTTTGAGGTTGAGGAAGTAAGTGAACCAATGATAAAGAAGACGTATAGCATTGGTTAACGTCCTTCTTCAACCTCAGGCGTTTTTTCGCTTCTCCAGACGATTTTTTCTTGAAGAAGAAAAGAAGGTCCACGAACCAGTTCTGAAGGTCTTCGTGAAATGCGTTGTTCTATGAACTGGTCGTAAAGATCTTCTTCGTTTTCCTTCAACCACAGTCGTTGTTGACGGATTCAAGCAGCTTCCTTCTTTGATTTCTGAGGAGCAAGGAAATAATGAGCATCTGAATTTGGAAGGAAGACCTTTCGAATTGAATTGAAAGCAAAAACTCACAGAGTACGCCTGGTCTACGAACCAGTTCTGAAGGGGTTGTTCTATCAACTGGCCGTAAAGATCTTCCTCAATTTCCTTCTTTCCTTTCAACCCCAGTCATTCTTTCTTCCTTTGATTTCTGAAGAAGAAGGAGAAATTGGAAGGAATACTTTACGAACTGAAAGCAAGAGAGAAACGTTGGGAGAAACGTTTCCTTCTGAAGGCTTTGGTTCAAATAACTATCCAAAGTTTTTATTATCTGTTAATTTCCCTTCACCAACGGCTTCTTCCTCTTGAAAGGCTGTTATGTGTCGATCGATATTCTTACTTTTGGTTATCTTTTTTTTTAAAGGACTTGTCGAAGAACAACGTTCCCAACAATGTCATCATAAAGTTTGTAAAATAAATAGGATTTGAGTGTGAGAGGGCTAAGTACAATAAAGGACCTGTTTATGTTTTAAGCAGAAGAAGGAAGCATTTGGGTTATCTTCTGAATCGTATAAACGCGCGGATCAGCGCCGGAATGAGACATGTAAAGAGAGGAATAGGAACGGTGCGATATCATTAAGGGCCCTGCAGAAGGACTCATTGTTTGCCGTGGTTTTTATGTCGGCTGACAAAAAGGGGGCATCGAAGCGCGACACTCGGTCACGACATATCGCCATAATCTGCGTCTTTGTTGCGGCCCAGTTGTTTCACCCACTCTCACCCCTGGGCGTCCTCTAAATCCCGGGGATGTTTCGCAGCGACATCTGCACTTACATATGTTTCGGTTTATAACGGTGGCAAAACATGCCGCGACGGCGGCGCACCCCCACACACGTATACAATTCCAATAACTGGGTGGTTAGTATTTTCTTAACACCGCGTGTACTGGAAGGAATAAAAATTATTTACACAAGAATGATTTTCATTATGGTATGTATTTAATTCGTTTGTGCTTTGTTGGTTGAATCAAAAGTGAATTTTGGATTTCGTAAGTTACCTAGCTCTTCTGCAAAAGTAATAATACATATAATATACTCGCTTTGTATATCATCTTGTATCTGCTGGTCCTAAATCCCTGACAGTGACAAGCGCCGCTATCCCTTTACTTTACTTATCTGGGAGGGATGAATTCAGATATGCGTTCATGCTCCTGGCAAAGTAAGTTTTGATAAATATGGATGGACGTCTTGCCTCCTCTGAAATAACAGCCGAAGGAAGGATGAATTTGTTAATTTGGCCGCCGTGTAAGGAAATTGTATTGTAATATCGTCGTCAGCAGCAGCACCAGCGGCATAAGTTATATCCGATCTGAAACAAATTAAAATGACTATAAATCATCCGGCTTTGTAGAACGCGATCAGTTGGAGGAGGGAAGTGAGATTTAGACAGGCCATGCATCAAGCTAAGGAGCTAATTATTAAAAGTTTCAGCTCGCCGATACCGCTATTATTAAACTCCAATTCTTTATCTAACAACGGCTAGGCAGTGCTTTATAAATCGATTATTGATGATGGGAGAATTGAGAGAGGTATCAAGTCTCATTCTTTTTGTATTAACTCCCCCATTCGATTACTATTAACATGTTTATTTTCTGCTGTGTTTGTTCGTATCGTGCTTTCCCTAATTAATAAGTACGTAATTCCGAAATATAGCATTAAAGAACGTATTTGCCCTTATAAATTAACTAATTATTTATTAACGAAGCGAGACGAGTGTAAAACTGGAAGCTCTCGGCGGGTGGAATTGGTTTTGTTCATTAAATATCTAAGGAGTTCCTAACTCATTTAAGTAATTTGCAACAAACTCTTCAAACGCAATATTCTTAAATTAAATCGGCGGGAGCAACCCTAAACGCCCGGCCGGCCGGGAGATTTGCAAGCTGGATAATTGTTATGAATGCAATTATTTCACGCTAATGACGGCTTCTTATTACGTTTAATAAGTTCAATTCAATTCAATTTGGTTGTTGACGCAAAGAAGAGGTACGTAAGTAATGCAGTTTGCATTAAAAACTAATAGGGTAGTCTGCAAGTCGAGTTGCAGGGGTTGCTTTTAAGTGGAGTTAGAATGAGAATGAGCAAAAATAATAACCTCATTATAAACGAATTAGTAAGTGAAACGAAACATGGAATCAAATCGTGTAAGCTAATTTCTTTGTTTGAATTTAATTCAAGTGTTAGAGAAACTAAAAAAAAAAGAATCGAAATCTTAATAACGATTATTTATAACGTGGCGAGATGCAATAAAACAAAAGAGGAAAGCCCTCCCTACCTTCCCACCCTCTGACATCATTCGGAACGCAAATATTTTCCCGGGAGCTATAATAACAACCTCGAGTGAAATGGATTATAAATTGTCAGAGGAAAATTGGTGAAATGTGGGATTTTTATGGATACTATGCAAATGTCGGGCGACAAAACCTCCCTTGCATTTCTTTCAACGCGAATGGAAACGCTACATTTCATTTATCGGGTATTGAAACGTACTAGCGGCGTACATTTCACTCAATATAGAATTCAATTCCATATACAAGCAGCAGCCATAGTCAGCCTCTGGTTCCATACTTTGAAATTTCACAATTACCCTTCCTCGACCATGCATTCATTCCATCATGTTGTATGTACATACGTTGTATGTTATACGTAAACTACACATACAACCTACGCGATGACGACGGACGTACGAATTCGCATTGGATTATTTAAATGGATGTTTCACAAAAATAAAATAAAGAGATCGGCAAATAAAATGTGGACGCTTCAACAACAAAACAACAACAACAAAACATCAACAAAAAAAGAGTTTGCGTAATTTAGGCGGATAATGACATTGTTACTGTGAAATGAATGCCCGGAAGCCCAGTAATTGCTGGTTAATTACGGCGTAAATCATTTTAATTTTAACCCGCCTACGTTTTATGAATTTTAATAATAATATAAAATCAAACGCCGCTAATAACGGCTTCGTTTGACTCACACCAGGATTTTATATCATCATTAACCAGAACGCGGCGATTTGATTTGAACTGTTCGGTCATCATGTGGTACCCAAGTGGCCATTTTGTTTAAATCAAATTCGATTCAATTATTCACAGAGAAACACCTACACGACCTTTCTTTGGCATATAACTGCGATTTCGAAGGAATTTGGGAGGCGGTCATCTGACCAGAGCGATGGTGATCATTAACATCAACCTCAGAGACAAGAAAAGTCATCAGGAATTCGTAAAGAAGTCTATTTTTTGACGGTCGGTTCGTTTTCGGCACAGTTTACTTAAACCAGATGGATCAAATCACCAGGAGGTTTGAGGACTTTGCATTTTTTCTTTTCCAAAATCTCCCAATGGACTTGTCATCCTCTTCTCGTCTTCTTTTTTTGTTTAGATTCCAGTTTTCCAAATCCAATCTCTTCGTGTTATGTTCTTCACCTTCCTAATTTCTATCACCCGAATATTTCTTTCGTAAGCACCACCTAAAAATCAGTGTTGGTCTAAATATGGGACATTTATTTTGTTTCCTTGGTTTCGGGGCAAATGATTTGGGAAAATGAGGATCAAATCACTGGAGTTTTGAGGACTTTCCATTTTCCCACGTTCGCCCACCTTTCTTTGCCGAAATATCCTAATGGACTTGTCATCGTCTTCCTTTTTTTGTTTAGATTCCACTTTTCCAAATCCAATCTCTTCGTGTTAAGTCCTTCACCTTCCTTACTTCTGTTACCCGAATATTTCTTTCGTACGCACCCAAAAAAAAAAACAAAAACCAGTGTTGGTCTAAATATGGGCCATTTATTCTGTTTCTTTGGTCTCGAGCAATTGATTTGGGAAAATAAGGATCAAATCACTGGAGTTTTGAGGACTTTGCATTTTCCCAGGTTTTTGCCAAAATGATGCTATCCTGATGGATTTGTCATCCTCATTTTCTAGTTTGCCAAATCCATTTTACCGTTTTTATTCGTCGAACTCTTCTCGTTCGCCCATCTTTCTTTGGTAAAATGTTCTAATGGACTTGTCACCCTCTTCTCGTCTTTTTTTTGTTTAGATTCCAGTTTGCCAAACCCAATTTCTCCGTGTTAAGTCCTTCACCTTCCTCACTTCTATTACCCGAATATTTCTTTCGTAAGCACCACCCAAAAATCAGTGTTGGTCTAAATATGAGCCCCATTTATTTTGTTTCCTTGGTTTCGGGGCAAATGGTTTGGGAAAATGAGGATCAAATCACTGGAGTTTTGAGGACTTTGCATTTTTCCACGTTCGCCCATCTTTCTTTGCCAAAATATCCTAATGGACTTGTGATCGTCTTCCTTTTTTTGTTTAGATTCCAGTTTTCCAAATCCAATCTCTTCGTGTTAAGTCCTTCACTTTCCTCACTTCTATTACCCGAATATTTCTCTCGTAAGCACCACCCAAAAATCATTGTTGGTCTAAATGTGGGCCCCATTTATTTTGTTTCCTTGATTTCGGCAAATGATTTGGGAAAATGAGGATCAAATCACAGGAGTTTGCGTTCTCCCAGGTTTTTGTCAAAATGATGCTATCCTAATGGACTTGTCATGCTCATCTTCCAGTTTGCCAAAGCCATTTTACCGTTTTTATTCGTCAAACTCTTCTCCTTATGTCATGCCCGTCGCCTTCATCATTTCTATTACCTTTGTCATACTTAAAAGCCAGTGTTGGCCTAATTATGGTCCAAACATTTTGCTTCTTTGGTTTCGAGCAAATGATTTAGAGGATGCCTCTAGCTTTGCCCTTATTCCGAGTTGGAAGCTTCTTTGGTTAGCTTTTTGGGCATCATTGCATGTCATCTTCCGTTCCTCCTTAAAAGCATTCCCTTCTTTTTGCTAAACTTTCTAGTGCCCCCATAAAATGGCTTCCGATTGGATTTTGCATTTTTCTTGCCCAACTGAACCCATTTGGTTTTCTTTTCTCGTCCAGTAGACTGTGATTGAATCTGAAATAAATACAGGCAGTACCATTCACAGAACTTTGGAGATCAAATTTGAAAGAGTTCACTGGGGGAAACCCTGGTCGAAAAAATCCTGCTCTCTCTCATTAAATAATAGCAAGCATATTCTTTGGAATTTTCTCTTCTTTCCACGTATTCAGATAGGTCTGTTTATTTTTTAAAGATTTCTGGCATCTTCTGATCTGGTTGATGCTTCCTCAAGTTTTGGGGGGTTGTAATTCCTCGCTGTCTTGTTAAGTTCTGTGACGTGCTGGGAGCAGTACGTCGAGGGTTGTTTTAAATGAATGATTTTAAACTGGTCCTAAAATAATGATTTCGATTTTGAAATTTCCGCACCAATTAGCAGGGTTTCAGGTGCGCGGACGGGATTAATGCTGCGTGCAAACGGTGTGCATGCCATATCCATTTGGCTGTTGGCAAGCAAGCGAAACATTTATGAAATCGCTGAAATAGAGTTGCTGCAAAAAGGCAGTCGAAAATAATAAAATCCATACCTTTCTTTATTAAATACATCGGTCGCCACAGAACATTTAACACATAGAATATAACTGGCAGGTTATACATTATGGCCAGCCGACCGAAAAACGTATCGTTTGAGGGGGCAACTGCCGGAAAAACTCATTCAAAGAGCGTCGATTCCGCGCCATAACCGGGGAGGTTGGTTGCAACGGACAAATGTACAGCACTTTTTCAGGCACGTAATTAGTTTTACTTTTCACGAGGTGGAGGACGTGCTTTGTCTTAATTTATCTGAAGGTACGAGAGACCGACCGACGACCCCGGGAACTAATGAGAAATCCATAAAAAAAACTACGCTGTTAATAATAAACTTCTTGCACTAATTAATTCAGGAAGTTGAAGAGAGATGCTTTCAAAGTATTTTCAGTTTTAGTTTTTTTTTTTTTGTACTCGTTTCCTTTTTTGTTTGAATTTGTTCTGATCAAGCTGCAAGCCTTTTGTAAACATCAATTTGCAACATTTGGAATTTTGTAATCTTTTAAACTGTCCTGTTTTACCTCTGCGCAAAAAAAAAACAAGAAACAGATTTTCCAACAATAAGCGAAACGAAGTGCGTGGTATACGAAGCGCGCAATATAATCCTAACCGGCAAAAAATTTCGTCGGCCATTTCTCACATGATGTCAATAATAGTATGCAGCCGAGAGGCAAAAATCCCTCCGCTTTTCTTTCCTACATTATCCTTTACAAAAAATGGGGGTTTTTATGGGGAGCACTTTGTGGGAAACAATTTATTTTCCGGAAGTTCTTGTATTTATTAATCTCGGCGAGTATACAATTTCTACGGCGCGGCGATGTAGCGACTATAATACACTGCATAAAATAAAGAAGTTAGTAGTTCGCAGACCCGTGCACAGTTTCATAACAAATCCATAAAAACGATGTATGTTAAAAGAACGGCGATTAATTGCTTAATGAAACCGATCGGTAATTATGAAACAAAGGTGGACTGACCAAAAAGGTAATGATTCAAAAGCAGACTAGTAAAATTACTTACAACGTCTGAACTTCGCCCTGTGATTGTGACATTTATGTTAAACTTGATACATTCTGTGTACGATGTTCACAATAAAGACATTATTATTATTATTATTATTATTATTATTATTATTATTATTATTATTATTATTATTATTATTTGGCAAACGATAAACCTGTTGTGTACACTCGGAAATAATTTTCCTTCGTTTAAGAACTTAATTTCTCAGGACATAAACGGCAACTGCAGCACCGCATGGAATCTCCCTCGGCTTTAAAGTCTTATTGCGCACATTAAGGAGACCTTATTCGCCAAACACTTAAACGGACAAAATAAAAAAATGAAATGAACGAGCCAATAAAAAGCACATGAGGCTTCCATGCATCCCATTGATTAATTGAACTCAAAGCTGAAAGTGTTGGTAGAAAGAAAAAAAATGGAATATCACGTGTGTTAATTAATTGAAGGAGTTCCAGTCGTTTTTCGCTCCGCCTTCCTTACATGTGATTTTCAAATCGCGACTCACCTCCAAAGAAAAGAAAAGGAAGAGGTTTAATTTTCAAAGATTCGGAAGCTTCTCCTGTGAGAAACGATTTCCAAATCCGATCCCGTATGATTCCTGCCAGTCTTCTTTATTGTTAGCTCAAACACGATCACGCTGAGAAAAGCGCGGAAACTTGCAGCTTATCTTCGGGAGTGACCACGTGGGTCCGACTAAAGCTGCAATTTCTATTCCACCCACCCAAAGGGAATGATTCAAAAGGTCACCAAACACACATGCGGTCATCCCGACATCTAATTCTAGAATGATTCGTTGTAAACTCGATTCGGGGTAACGGGCTGAAAAAGACAAATAGGAGAGGAGTTGAAAAAGACGAGTAGTAGAGAAGAAAAAAAGATCGAAGAGAGTGAGCCAATCCACCAGAACGTGACATAAATCTCTTCCAAGGAAAACTGAATCTAGAATGATTCGTTGTAAACTCGATTCGGGGTAACGGGCTGAAAGAGACAAATGGGAGAGGAGAAAAAAGAGAACGAAGAGAGCGAGCCAATCCAGCAGAACGTGACATAAATCTCTTCCAAGGAGAATTGAATCTAGAATGATTCGTTGTAAACTCGATTCGGGGTAACGGGTTGAAAAAGAATAGTAGAGAAGAAAAAAAGGTCGAAGAGAGTGAGCCAATCCAGCAGAACGTGACATAAATCTCTTCCAAGGAGAATTGAATCTAGAATGATTCGTTGTAAACTCGATTCGGGGTAACGGGTTGAAAAAGACAAGTAGTAGAGAAGAAAAAAAGGTCGAAGAGAGTGAGCCAATCCACCAGAACGTGACATAAATCTCTTCCAAGGAGAATTGAATCTAGAATGATTCGTTGTAAACTCGATTCGGGGTAACGGGTTGAAAAAGACAAGTAGTAGAGAAGAAAAAAAGATCGAAGAGAGTGAGCCAATCCACCAGAACGTGACATAAATCTCTTCCAAGGAGAATTGAATCTAGAATGATTCGTTGTAAACTCGATTCGGGGTAACGGGTTGAAAAGGACAAATAGCAGAGAGAGAAAAAGATCGAAGAGAGTGAGCCAATCCACCAGAACGTGACATAAATCTCTTCCAATGAGAATTGAATCTAGAATAATTCGTTGTAAACTCGATTCGGAGTAACGGGCTGAAAAAGACAAATAGGAGAGGATAAAAAGATCGAAGAGAGTGAGCCAGTCCACCAGAACGTGACATAAATCTCTTCCAATGAGAATTGGATGTCGATATCCACCAGAACGTGACATAAATCTCTTCCAATGAGAATTGAATCTAGAATAATTCGTTGTAAACTCGATTCGGAGTAACGGGCTGAAAAAGACAAATAGGAGAGGAGAAAAAGATCGAAGAGAGTGAGCCAATCCACCAGAACGTGACATAAATCTCTTCCAATGAGAATTGAATCTAGAATAATTCGTTGTAAACTCGATTCGGGGTAACGGGTTGAAAAAGACAAATAGCAAAGAGAAAAAAAATCGAAGAGAGTGCGCCAATACACCAGAACGTGACATACATCTCTTCCAATGAGAATTGAATCTAGAATAATTCGTTGTAAACTCGATTCGGGGTAACGGGCTGAAAAAGACAAATGGGAGAGGAGAAAAAGATCGAAGAGAGTGAGACAATCCAGCAGAATGTGACATAAATCCCTTCCAATTAGAATTGAATGTCGACTCACCTCGAAAGAAAAGAAGAGAAGAAGAATTCTTAGGCCTATTGAGGATGAAACGTGGAAGATTAGTTGATTGAGAAGGACTTACGAGGAAGTAGCTTCAAAACTGAAATGGTTAAATTAAGATTGCAAACAGGAAGAAAACGAATCAGACTTCTAAAGAAGATAAACCATAAAGAAGAAGACAATCGAAAATTGAAGGAGATAGATCGAGACCTTAAACCAGTGAGGTACAAAAGATATTCTAGGCAGGTAGATAGCTTTGGGATATCCAGTTTCACCTTTGCACCAAGAAGATAAAACAGTAATATTTTAATACGTTGATTGAGGGCACCCTTCTACGTTTAAGTTTTAAAATTTCGGAAGCTTCTCCTCGGGGAAGTGATGTCGATATCCAACCCTATATCATCTTTCTTCTTTACTTCGTGCCTTTTGTGGATGTAATTTTATTCTTTCAAACCTTCTTGTTAATTTCAGTTTCATCACTGATCGATTCGTCTTCTTCTTGTTCTTCTTCTTATTTGATTGTAGTATCCGCTTCTGTAACATAATAAGCGATACCTTATCATTTCCCTCTGTATAATATTATGAAAGTATGAATTATTTATGATTGTTAAAACGGTGTATTTCTCTTCGGCGAAGGATCCTTACCGGCGTATGTGCATGTATTCGGAAGCTTCTTAAATTCCGCAGACGTGTACTAAGCGGCCTCATCTATAATGTACGTTTCTTCGATTTACACGAATAACAGCCCATCTCCGTAATGGTCAGCCGGATGTCTTCATCTTGTTTGGAGAGCTCAAACCGTTAAACAGAATAATAGATTAAGGTGCCCATATTTATTCTCATTTCCGTCAGCGATGTGCTAGATGGCGACCCTCCGGGCGAAATTTACCGCCGGCAGAACAAGTTAAATCGGTGGTTTTAAAACGTACTATACACCGAGGGGTCGAATGTTCCTGGAGCACCCCGCAATATATATTGAAGCAGTTAAGAGGTAAAAAGGCAGACATCATGCCCGTGCATCCTTTCCAGGATATCCGCCACGTCTCCGTCACGTTCGAAATACCGACAAACAAGTTTAATTCTTACTTAAACCAAATTGTTAGTAGGCTAAATAAAGTTCACTGCTTAATGGGTTCTTAAGATTTAGTGCTTGCCCGTTTGGCCGCGTCTCCTCGTTTTTTAACGACCACGTGATAAGTCCGCTCGTTTGATTAAAACAAATTAGATCGGGGGGGGGGGGGGTAGGGGGGAGATTGTTATAACTTTAGTTAAAGTTAGCACCGCGACGTTTAACTAAGTAAACAAATTTACATGCGCCCCGGCGCTCTCTAAGAACTGCTTAAAATTTATACGCTGGGAGATGTTTTATTTATAAGGAGATGGATATAAAAAGGGGAACGAGCATAATTCCATCATGTTTGGGCATGACTGACACGGAGCAGGTGTGTAATGTATTCGCATATCACGAGTATCCCTACAGTAGCAATTCGGCGCGTTATATTTTCCATGTTGAGAACTTACACGTTACAAAATTCATCGTTACAAAGTAACAGTTTGTGAATGTGAATTACTTACTCGGGGGGTTTTCAAAAAAAAAAAAAGGCCATTAAATAATTGAATGCGCTTTTTTAATTATTCGCAGTGTAGATCGATGTCGAAGTATTTTTTTTTTCTTTTTAATCCAACGGATTCTTCTGCTTTTGTAAAATTTAAATTAAAGCTTGAAGGAATGAGTGAGCGATTGTCTGTGTATAAAAGCAGGTCGCTCAGCGGTCGTTGTAATATATTGACGTATTCGGATTCCAATTGACCGGTCTGTTGGGAATTCGTTTGGTATCATATTTAATTTGTTGATTTAATTCACAAACCGATTTTGCATCCCCCTCCCCCTTTCTGACTCATGTTAACTGTCTTCGAGTCTATCTACCTGTGGTGACTGCTTCAAATAACTTCCTCTTCATCATAATTTACAGGATGCGGCGATCAATAATTATTGCACTCGTCCGCCTTCACTTATTACGTATTACGTGAAATACCTCTCCGTATATCGACGTATAAAACGAATTTCTGTTAAATCGCCCCCCATTTAAAATAATCAAATGCGATAGATAGGCGAGAGATGTAGATGGAGCGCAGCTCGTTCAAGCAATATGTACTCAAGCCGGTTTGATGGCCGCCATTTATATAACATTATAGAAATTTGTGCGGTAACCGCTGTGGACAAATGCATTTGCACCGGCTCTCCCGGCTCGAACATTAATTTACTTTCTAATAATAGTGGCAATAATGCTATCTCACATGCTTGAGAAATGTCTTAGTGTTATAGTTTTATTACGCTTTATCCAGCTTTATTACATCTCTCGCACATGTGCCCCGAATTTAAACCCGATTCTACAACGATCACCTTTTTAAGGGCAAGGCTTACTTAACCACATCTTAATTCGTCTTAGAAGAAATCAATTAATTATTATCTTCATTTTGATGACTTGTCAGCGACGAGAATTCAAGACACGCAAACCAAGTCAACGGAGATCTTCTTTCTATCTTCTTCAAGAACTTTCCCGGATGACCTTTGCTCCTTTGGCCCAATTCACAATATCCTTTGGATACCGAATTCAGTAAATTGTCCCTCACCCAATTATTGTTAGTTGTTTTCGTGAGCAAACAGCACTCAAGAAGATCAAAAAGGAGAGAGGAAGAGAGGCGATCTGAAATACGCCGGGGGAAAAGGGAAAGAAAACAGTTAACCAAAGATCTCAATCGATAGACTTTAGTTTCAATTCGAATGGAATGTCTTCTGTATGCTGCTTGTATGTAGGTCTGCAGAACTTTTCTTTCCTTCTTTCTATTTGCAGCATGAAATAAACTCCATGGGAATCAACACCCAAGAAGATCAAGAAGGAGAGAAGATTTGAAATACGATAGGAAAATTCGAGATGGAAAAGAAAGCAGTTAACCAAAGATCTCAGTCGGAAGACTTTAGTTTCAAGTCTAATAGAATGTTTTTTTTTTATCCTGCTTTTATGTAGTTGTGCAGAGCTTTTCTTGTATTCTTTGTTTCTACCAGATCCAATATTTCTTACTCCATTAACTTTCTGTCGACATAAACTTACCTTTTACTTAGATGTAATCCTACGCGTGAGTACTCCCGCAGGTGCGCTGACGCCCTTTTCTGGGTCCTGTAACTAACTTTGCGCTTATACTTACCAGAACTGCGCGCTCTGAAAGTGTCCCGTGCGTTTAAAATATTGTCTTCCTTTCAGAATTTCTACCTTTCAGTTCTCCTTACCTTTGTCGATCGCCGTCTTCAATTAGAAAAATTCTCTTTTCGCGATTTACTCCGGAATGGACTACTTTTATGAAATTAAAATTTGACGATTCAGATTTAAACCAAGCGTCTTGACTCTCAACTTTCTATCGAACATTTTCTAACGGTTCTAACCCACGTTATTTTTATGAGCCGTTTTAAAAAACAATACGGGTTTGTTTCCAGTTGCTTCCGACGCCGCCAGTGCATTTATTTATTCGAGCGGAACAAAATCCCCTCCCCGGACAGACGACAAAGTTTCGGGTGTGAAGATTAAAAGTGGATCTCAAGCCTGTAACGCGATGTAATTCACTTTGACATTTCGGAGGCAGTTTGGCGGCAATCGTGCGTGCGCCATAACAAATTCGTCGACGGTGTTGTTTGGTTTTATGATTTTATACACATCTTCGCGATTCACCTGCACCTGCAAATTTGCATTCGCGTTCCGTAAAACGCCCCCGCGAAAGAAGACAGGGAAAGCAGGCGAACCGCTTCGTCCTTCGCTTTTTAATAAATTCAAATACACAAGTATAAGCTATTCATAAAAGCACGCAGGATGTCAAATTGAAAAAGTTTTAGTAATTATGCTGACAACATGGTGCAGAGAGGCACCTGCCCGACCGCAAACTCTTCTTATTATGTGAGACTATAAAGCTTCCCGAAGAGTAATATATTATTAAGCATTAACTTCACGTTGCCGCCGCGCGCTTTTGTGCCGCCGCCGCCGCTGCTCTCGCAATTTTACATCACTGCAAGTTTACGGCCGGATCAGTTATTAAAACGGAAACAAATAAGGCGGGCGGTTTTAATGACTTTCGCGGAGCGCAAATAAAATGCGAGTTCGTTAAATGCGGACCGCGAAACGTAGATTTCCAGTTTGCTAAAACGACATGTTAGACTCAAGCGAACTCGCTTGGGCCATCCTAATGGGCTTCTTTCGCCAACTTTATTAACGTCAACCATAATCTAAAATGGCAAGTTACGTGCATGCAAATTTAGAGTTTGGTGTTGCACCTGGTTAGGCCATCCTCTTCGCTGTTACACGCTGTGTCACAGTCTACTACTATGCCGCGCCGTCGGGTCCGGAAAGTTTGGCTCCCTTCGATCAAAGCTCGTAGCGTCGATACTGCGGAGCTGAATTTACTAACGTGGTGTATTTTTTTTTTTTTTTGGCCGTTGCAAATAACAAGTAGTGCCAACCGACTTAGTTTGGGATTAAGATTCACCTACGCACCGGATTTCCCCCTTTAAGGGCCCGTTCACGGAATTTCGTTCGCGCATCTCTGGCTGTTTCGACCCCACTGTCCGTCGCTACAACGCAACGGGGCAAGTAGCCATGATTATTTCCGCCATTCTTTTCATGTTTTTTCTTCTTTCGGCAAGCAGTAACGGGACCGTTTCTCTATGGCTCTATGACTACGGCCGGCCAGCGTTGGTATGACTCCTAGAACCGGCCCCAGACGTCCCGCGTCGTCCACAACCGTCGCCTTTAAGGTCGCTATCTACTAAGACCGCTTTCTATGTCGACCCCCTCCCGACTTCACCTCGCGAGGGCCTTTATTTACTTAATCGTCACATTCAATTTTTATATTTTTGTGATTCCGGTTCCGGTTAAAGCCCAATTTGATTTATTTTTTATACTGCCCTCTTTATTTATGCGCTCCGCGCCTATTTATTGAGAGCGGCGTGCGTTATTTTACTTTATTGTTTCTTAGGAGTATGAGTTTTACTTGTGCTCTGGGAAACATTCGGATTCTTGTTAAAAAAAAAACCACTCAGTGTGCTGATCTGCAAACCTAGCAGTATGAGAATGAGTTTGCTATGCTGGGTCGGTTTTTAAAGGAAAACGACCTTCAATATTTTGCTGGGTGTGCGTAAGCCTATGCGTGAGTACTCCCGCAGACGCGCTGACGCCCTTTCCTTTGGGTCTTATAACTAACTTTGTTTATATATAGGAAAACTGCGCGCTCTAAAAGCGGCACGTGTGTTTGTCTCATCCATTTCTTGCCATAAATCAATGATCAAGTTATTAAAAATGTACACTGGAAGGTATCCGAAATTATAAAGTCGATCGTACGCATCGGAAACTGCAGGACGACTTGTCGCTTGCGTTTTGTAACAACAAACAATGCACTATTTTGTTTGTACGGCTTGATGCGGAATAGTTGTGTGCAAACGATGCAAATTGGAACAATACAGCTGCATCCGAGATGGCAATTAATTTCATATTGCAGACTCCGGCTGGCCCTCAGCTTGCCAAACTAATCTGGTTTTCTCTGTTATACTTGTTGTGCTTATTTCTTATTTGCATGCGCGCCTTCCGGGGACCCCGGCAACAACCAATTGTTGCACGCGGAGTAATAAAAGCGGAAGCTGATTTACTCCTTCGTTTAACGGATTCGTACCGTTTTTTATTTGCGCTTGTATTGTCGGCACGTCATTTCATCTCGTTCGACAGTCTTTGGCTTAAGTACGGTTGAAATTATTTATACTATACAGGGTATCCCAGACGGGCGGCGGGGCAAATTTTAATTCACTCCGTGATTTAATTAACGCGGAATTCGATTGGTCAAAATATAATTTGTGCAATACAATCACTTGTTCCAATTATTTTTAATTTAGAATCCACCTCCTGGAATATGACGCGACGTGCGGTGAGTACCTACTTGTAACGAACGATTCGACGGGGTGGATAGCTGAAGATGTAATTTATTGACTCGTCTAGCCTGACTGAACTTAAGAGGCAGAGGTCTTCGTCGATATACATTTATTGCATCAAGCTTTAAAGGAGGAATCGACCCTACTTGCTTGCTTGCTTGCTTGCTTGCTTGCAGTCGGTCACATCTTTTCCTTCCAAAATACTGCATCGGTAAGCAGTTTAGCTTACAAGGATACGTTAAACCCCCCGCCCCCCCGCCCCTCATTCGCCCACTCGTCTCTTAAGACCCACCGATTTAATTTAATTAACTGCCTGGTGAGAACGAAAAGAAAACGAATCTTAATTTCCAGATTTGAATTTGTTTCTGACCTATCTTCAATTTCAAACAACTGAATTAATTGTTTCGGGGGAGGGGCGGAGGCGAGGGGGGAGGAGTAACAATTAATTTAATGTCGTAAAATTGATAATTGATTGATTTGTGCGGAAATTATTTCCAGTTGGTGAGTGTCGGGTATCCACCTGCGCCAAGTTCAAATCCCTGTTCAAAATTCCTGTGCGGCTGTCAGCACGTTGTTTTCAGTTATATTGGTTATGGAATCTCTTGAGAGTACATGCCGATGATTTCGAATACATCAATATCAGGGAGAGCAATCGAGGAATTTAATAACTCCGAGGAGGATACTTCTGAACGAGGAGTTAATAACTGGCTAACGGGATTTGTGCGTTTGGAACAAAGGTTATTTAACCGCCGTGTAACTGATCAACGGGAACAAAGGGGGGTATTGCGGGAATTAAATTAAATGTGCTAGTTTGCATCTCACAGAATGGCGTGATTTAAGCACAAAAGTCAACAAACACGTCGGTCCCCGAAAATTGAAATCTAAACTTGCAAACAAGGGGTCGTGGTGAGAGGGCGATGATGCAAGTTGGTAATGAACACGGAGAATGCATTTTAAATATCACGGAGCTCTGCGCCGCCGCCCGGAACTTTGAGGTGGATAATGTAGGTAGGTAACAATGAGAGCTATCTCGCAGGGCGCTGATATATTATCAACCCGGGTGTCATCGGTGTACTAACTCCACTTAACAATGTTTTTATGGATAACTTCGCGCCACCAGAGTATTTTTAGTTGGAACGCTTTGGAAGGTTAGCATAATTTATTTTTAAACTTGCGCCGCCGCGCAAATAGTTGCGATTTAATAAATTTTCGGCTGTACGTCACTCTTTACACCCTCCCGCCGTGTTAAATAGCAAAAATTTATTTAATAAACGGTTACAGTTGTTGGGCGCCAAAAAATACGTCTGCTGCATTAATCGACTCGATTATTTTAGGTTAATTTGGCGCCCAACGTGGGGCACGCGTAAGCACGCGCAAGTCATTCCGTTTTCTTTTTCTGTCGCCTCAATAAAAAAAATGGTTGTTTTGATTCGACATAAACCATGCCCCGGCGCTTGAACCGTTTTCATTCCGGCCGGGCTAACAATAATAAGTAATGAAACACGCTTAATGGGCTAATTTAATGGATTTTGTGTAATTGCCTTTCCTAAAGCAAGCTGGTTCCGAATCCTGTGAAACTCACCCGCTTTACGTTTCCTGCTGCTGCTGCTGCTGCTGGCTGCTCTATGAGGGGGGGTATCACTGTCCTTTTGCCCTCCGTTCGCGAAATGGCCGAGATTATTTAGGTTTCGCACAGGTGTTGACACTCATCTTCTCAAATAAATTTTTCCGTAAGTAATTACTTGCGTCATCATTCTCGCAGAGTGGGAGGGGGGTGGTGGAAACTCAAAATAACATGTTATTTGTTGAAACAGCCAACTCGCTTATTGATTAATGATTAACATTGTCCGCTTGTGGATATACAGGGTGAGGCAACTTTCTCTTCCAAATTTTCCACCTACCTTCAAGTACTCAAGTAGATCATCATGTTTAATGACTAAATAAAAACGGACAGCAACACGTTAGCAAATTAAATTAACACAGACATATATACATGTACATATGCACGGTAATGTTTGGCGTTTGCTGAAAACAAAAATAAACTGCGCCTAAACGCTCTGACATTGTTGATAAATTATGTGACGTGCGTTTATTTATAGCGCTCATAATTGAACGAAAGGTAGTTAAATGAATTTTGCATGCAAAACTGAACTGCTATATCCAAACAAATACAGAAAGGGCGGACGTTCTATTAATATGTTGCAAAATAATACAGCCTCGTGTTCGTCCGGGGGTTGACAAAACTCTGCGTGCGTGTGTGTGTGTGTATTCGACGAATCAATCAGCGGGATATTAATTTATACCGAGCGTGTTCGCCGGACGAAAGAGCTGGAAAGTAAAATAAACACAGCAGCAAAAATGGACGATTTCGATGGAAGCAAAAGAGCGTGGCTTTTTGAACAAAACGCCGAATTTAATTTGCAAATCGAATTCTGTTAGCCTTTCATGAACCTGTCGCGAATAGTTTTCCTTAATCTCATTAATAATTAAATTGTAGCACAACTACGTTCGTTCTCGTTGCTAGGCGCCAAACAAAAATAGAATATTTTGGGGCCCAACGTAAGTGATAGAACGACCTTGTAGTACATCCGAAAGCATTTAGGAGGTGCGAACGAAAAAGTTTCTAGCTCGTTGTTCCTCTTCACAATCACGAAAATCACGCGCATATTTTAGAATATTTTAAACCGCCCCTAATCGCTTTACCGCGGGCATTAACATACTTCGTGGCATGAGAGTTAAGTAATGAAGCGCGAAATTCATAATGCAGGAAAGCATTCGTTGCAAGGACGAGACTTCAAATTTAAAATTCGATACGTCATCGACGCATTTGCCTCGTTCCACCCCGAAAAATCGACCGTACGATTTTTTTCTTTCCTGTTGTTTTAGGTGTCACCGCCGCGGCATTTAAATTTATGATACGGAGCCACGCAATGCACTTTGTTTAAAAAAATAAAAAATAAAAAATACGAGCCATAAAGTCTAATGAAAATTATTTTACAGCACACCGGACGGGACGGGTAAAATTATTCAGTTGCTTGACCTCGATCCTTAACAACGTATAATGGTTTCTTTTTTTTTTTTTTGTTTTAAGAATGAAGGTTCCACAACAAGGTATACTTAGTGGAATTAAAATTAATTTCAAATTTACGAGCGCGTCGAAAGGATTTTCTCCGCGCGCATTTTATCGCGCCGAATAATTACGATTTTCATTCGTCCGTAAATTTACGATTGAAAGCTTTTATAATATACAATGTATATATACAAAACCGTTCGAATCGAAACATTCAGTATTGAATTCGTTTACATTTTTTTTTATCCAAAGACTCAAATATCGTTTCATGCATGCACCGCATTGTTTTGAGCTTTTGGTGTATCAAAAAATTCACAATTCATTCTCTTTCAATACTTATTAAACAAAGAAACGACTTTTACGTAAATTTGTTTAAGCCGAACGTTCACCTTGCTGATGGAACGGTTAGCCACGCTTCCTGGGACACCCGGTATATTGAAAAACGACGCAGCGCAAGGCAACATCTAAAAAAAAATCTCATTTAAACAAAACGCATGCAACAAAATTAATTATGAATTTTTTTGATGGATTTCGTTAATAAATTAACATCGAGCAATCAATTGATTATATTGCATGTTTGAATTAATTATTGTATAATCGCTTGTAATTGTTGAAATGCATTTGACACCACCTGTTGACATTAAGCTTAATTATTATTAATAGTAAATAAATCGACGTTTAATAATAATTGGTTCGGAGACTGTAATTACGATCTTCTACAAAGCCAGGCGTCGAAAAATGCCAATTAATTAATTGAACGATTGATTAATACGACGGAATTAACAATGAAATTTAGGAGTAATAAATACATGCAGTACGTGCAATTAAATCTAATCTCAGCTGATTATAAAATAATTAATTTAATTAAATGCTTAGGTTTTTTTTTTTTAATTTTGAGACTCCCTTCCAAGACGAAAAAAAAAAGGCGTTTTAATTTTGGGTCCGGAATTAATTTAGGCGTGCGCCCGATGCATTTGATCCACGGTATTGTCTCGATGAATTTAAGCAAGTGGGTTAATTGTAAAAGGCAGAAACGGATACGCCGCTGGTTTCGGATTAATACGTGTGAAATTCATTGCGGTGTAAGCCATGAATATGGATGCGGATATTTTTCCGCGTATTACTTGAAGTTCGTGAATATTCAGGGCGTGAAAATTACGGGGTTTAAATAATTTGTTTTATCGCGCCTACGCGGACCCACCGTCCGCCCCCTCGCTTTTAATTATTAGAAACACACTAACGCTAACTCTTTTGTAATTACAGTTTTTTTTTTTGTTCCTTTGAGGTCATTAATTTTTTCTTTTTGTACAGGCACGCGTAGCTTACTGAAAAAAAAATTGAATTTTAATTTGTTGTTCAAGCTCGAGGCCAGAGGCCATTTAGATTCGGTAAAGTAAGTAAATCACGATGAAGGACCCCTACCCGCGAGAGAGCAACCTTCACAGTCAGTCCAAATCCAAAGTCCACGATCAACTTAGGCAACTTAAATTACTTACGCGATCTAATTTGACGGCCTTGCCAGGGGGAGGAGTCAGAGGGGGTTGAAGGTAAACATCGACACTAAGCCATTGCGTTCAAAAAATAATTATCAATTACTTGAATTCAATAAATTCCGATTGGATCCGATTCGCGTTTGAACGGGCCTTTACTTCACCTTGGGCGCCTAATCGACGTCGTCGTCGTCCTTCCAATTCGTCAGGCGTTAGGGAAGAAATCTAAATTGCGTCGACATTCAACCGGAATCGGACGAAACGGAAGCAACAATTCCTTTTTGTGGAAATTACGCCATTAACAAAAAGGCCACATCTGACACCGTACCCCGGGCATGTCAAATTAATTGGATTTAAGAGATCACAGTGAAATGAGTTTCGGTTTTATTGTATTTTGGAAATTAATTGCGCTTCTTTGTGCCCGCGTGCGCGCGGAAAGGAATTACGAAAACCCCTTTCGGGGGGAGTTTCGGGGATTCGGAAATTTATTTTTGACCTTCGGCTCAAAAAAAAAAAAAAAAATTGGCCTACACAAAGCAACTGCCAAACCGATTTCAAAAACAATCATCAAAAAGGCGACTCGACGAGGTCCTTTATTAATATTTATTAAATTTTTATTTCTTTAATAATTACACAGAAGTATTTACAGACGTTAGCTTTTTTTATGTATATCTATATATATATGTATACTGTACAGTTTAGTGTTAATTTCCTAAAAAATAACATAAGTTAAATTACGTTAACTTTCGCTCAGGTAAACTTGGAACTCGTTTTACGACTATGGCTCACTTGGCAGTGGTTAATCTAAGATAATAGAAACTAAAAGAGAGAGAAATTTCGAGTTGCCAACGAAACTGAAGGTGAAATGAAATTTGGGGGGGGGGGGGGGTGTAAGCCGAATGAAATCATCCGCGACAATTTTGTTTTGATAGCACCATCTCTGAGGTACGTCTGCAAATCACTCGCCCCCGTTACTTCCGGTAACTATTCAGCATTTTTTCGGTCACGTCGTACTGATTGAGCATGGAATATACGTCGCCGGTGGTCAACCATCTCGCTTTCATGCAGTCGCTACCCTTCTCCGCGATCATAATCGTCGGCGCGTTCGTGTTCCCCCTAGGAATGATCGGCATAATCGACGCGTCGATTACACGCAGGTTTTCCACGCCGTACACTTTAAGGGTTGAATCGACGACGGCGTTCTTGTCGTTCTTAGGCCCCATCTTACACGTGCCAACCGGATGGAAGATGGTCGTGGTGTATTCCATGGCGACGCAAGCCCAATAATCATCGGAACCGAAGGGGTATTGAGCACACGCCGGTAACGGAATGTCAACCAGTTGCATGCCGACCTTCTGGAGAGCCTCGGTTCTCAATAGGTTGAGACTCTGCTTGACTCCCTCAACCATCGTTAATAAATCGACACGTTCCTTGAATGTATTGGCGAAGATTAGGGGCGCCCCGAAAATTGGGTCGGTGGTGTTGAGCATCACGACACCTCGACTTCTGGGGTTTAACAAAATGGGGCGCACGGTTAAAGCGTCGTAGTAACTGAGGGGCAAAACGCTCGTCCTGTAGGTCAGGTCAGCGTCCGTGTACATGTTATGCAGGTCAGTACCGTAAAACGAATACTGAATATCCGGCCTGATCGCCCCCGCGAATTTCGTTTGGACCAGGGCGTTTATCTGTACTGGGCCGTTAGAAGCGAGCGGTCCTCGGTGCGATTGTTTGAAGAATTCCGTGTCGGCCAAACGCTGTTCGTCGCTGGCCGAAGTCGCGGTGAGATTGGTCAGGGCGAAAACCACCCCGTCTATCGTGGTGTGGTCGTGAAGGTTGTAGCCGACCGACAGGTCTTGGATTACGTTAATCCCGAGGCTCTGCAGGTGTTCCGAGGGGCCGACCCCGCTCAGCATGAGAATCTGGGGGGAGTTTATGGCACCGGCCGAGAGGATGACCTCCTTGTTCGCGTAGACGTTTTCGAATTTCCCGTTTTGGCTCAGCTCGACTCCGTACGCCACTTTCGTTTTGGGGTCGATTAAGATTTTCGTCACCATCGTATTGGTGCGTACTTCCAAGTTGGGCCTCTTGTACCTGACTGGTCGTATGAAGGCCCCGTTGGTGCTTAACCGTTCTCCGTCCCTCGTGGTGTGCTGCGACAACATGACCCCGATTTGCCTCTCGGCCGTCAAATCAAGCTGCTCCAAACCCAACTCCCTGAAACCCTGAATGACGATCGGGATGTTTGCGTCTTGATAGGGGAAATGCTCGACCGTCTGGTACCCCCCGGTTCCGTGATAGTAACTTTCGATGACCTCCGGATTCCTGTTATCCTCTGACTTTATGAAGTAGGGCAGGACGTCCTTGTATTTCCAGCCGGGGTTTCCCTGCGCGGCCCACTCGTCGTAATCCAGCGGGGAACCCCGCATGTATATCATGAAGTTCAGGGTGGAAGAACCGCCCATGACTTTGCCTCTCGTCCACTGGCAGCCGCCGTTGGGGCGCGATCTGCAACTCTTCGGGGAAGGTTGGGTCGAGTAGTTCCAATCGATGTTGGATCTTTGCAATGTCGGGGCGAACGCCGGCACGTCCGCGACCTCCGGTTCTTCAGGTCCGGCTTCCACCAAAAGCACCTGCAACGAAATCAATGATAACAAGAAAAAATCTGCACGTTTTAATAATCAGTAACAATCGAAATTTCACGCGTATGCATTTAATTACGCGTTTAATTTGATCTCCAATGAGTTATTAGTATTATTGCAGTTATTTATGCCCTTTTGTTTATTACTGGAATTAACAAGCTGAATAATATGTATCATAGGCTAATTGAATCGAACGCACGAGTAATTATATGTAATTGCATGCAATCACGAAAGTCAGGAGTTGTCGTAAGCTTGGCTCCATTGTAGTGGATGGTGGCGTTTTTTTTTTTTTTTGTTTTCGCAAGTCACACGAATTTAAATCGGCTAATGCAAGCGCTCATTTACAATCGCATTCCATTAAAAGCGGACGAACAAAAAATAATTATGTTAATTTTTTCGGTCTCGACCTGTATTACACCGAGCGAATGTTATTAAGAAGCAGTTTACACTCGTACACCAGCGGGAAACGGTGCAAAGTGAAGAGGTTGATGATTTACATGGGGAGCTTAATAGAAAGATATAATTACTATATAAACGAGCTTCCTGGTGAGCGAGCAGGTCTTATAAAAATAGAAAAATCGCTAGCTCATATTTAACCGTTTCAGATCCCAGGACGAAAGTATGGTTGTTACTGTCGGGACCATGGTTGCCAATCAGTGTAATCGCCGTATACTTGTACCTAATTTATTTTGCCCTGCCCAAATTTATGGAAAAGAGAAAACCGTACGAGCTCAAAACACTTCTGCAATTGTATAACATTTTCCAAATCATTCTCTGCGCTGGTATAACGATCGGGGTAAGATCAATTCGGATTACTCTATCAACCAATCGCAAGAACATTTTTTAAATTCTTACCAAACTAAATGAGATGAGACTGTGCTCGTAAGTAGCACAAAACCAATCAATCTTTTGAAATTCCAAGAACGACAATCGTGTTCACTAGTTTGCGATTCTGCATTGAATGCAAATGTCGTAGTGCGTACTACTGGAAACATTGTTTTGATGCAAATAAGCTTTGGCCGAATGTAACGTCATCCGTTTAAAAGAAAAAAAAAAGAATAACGTACGATCGTCATCATACGGTTTTTAAAACCACCACGTGGCATGAATTTAAATTGGGCCGCGTGCTTATCCAAAAGGGAACCGCCCTTGTTAATCGATCTTCTGTCTCAGATGTTTTCCACGGGGAAACCGAATTTTTGGATAGGATGTTACCCCACGAACCGCTCGCCAGATGACCCGCTGGCCGTACGGATGACACACTGCGCCTGGTGGACGTACGTTGCCAAACATTTGGACCTTCTGGAGACGATATTTTTCAGTTTGCGAAAAAAGCAAAACCAAATCTCTGTCCTGCACGTGTACCACCACGTCGCTAGTTTCTTCATCACCTACCTAGCTGTGAGGTACATCCCAGGTAAAAAAAAATCTTCTCATGTGCTTTCCACCAGGTGTATTATTTATTTTATCCTGTTGTCGTAGGTGGAATGGCTGCTTTCCCTGCCTTCATCAACTCGTTCGTGCACGTGGTTATGTACTGCTATTATTTTTTGGCAGCCACGGGGCCCGAAATGCAAGCAAAACTTGCTCCGGTGAAACCCATGGTCACAATACTCCAGATGGTAATTCGTTTATTTATAACTTGGGTGTATCTAACGAATACTCGAATAAGGAGGAGGAAGATGTTTCCGAAATGTTTCTTTTATTCATCCACACACACCAGTTGTGAAATCTTTCGGGTTTCCTGATCCATTCCAAATAAATTTCCAGAACCATACTAATTTGCTCGTACTTACTTTTCCCAATGTTTGTTGTTCCTCACACTGCCGTACTTAGACTAACGTCAATAACTACCTAAAATGAATTCCAGTTTTATTATTTTCCTTTCGGTTATGGAAAAAGATGATGCTACGAATCTTCTAAACGTGTCCTCATGGAACTACGTTTTAGATGACACGCACTTTATTTATTTCTTGTTTTCCTTTTGCACTTTTGTTGTCGATTTATTTATTTATGTATTATTGCGTTTCAGGTTCAACTCTGCTTCATTATTGCAGTAGGAGTGATTGCATTAAGACCTGACTGCGACGTACCTGTGTTGACAGCTTGGATTTACATTCCGAATATCGTCGGATTTTTGGTGCTTTTCGCGAATTTCTTCGTTCAGAACTACTTAAGGAAGGGCAAGCAGAAAAGCGGTTGATTTACTAACCGGATAGTCGATATATATGTATTTATGCAATAAAATAAAACGAAAAAGCTCGAAAGAAACTACTTAGCTGTCGAATCAAGAATTTCAATCGTATTCAGAACGTAACGAATAACCGAGTGCCCGTAAATGAGATTGAGTTTCGAAACGGAAATAAGACACAAAAAGAAATTTAAACGCTTTAAATTGTTTAGTTCGTTTTGAAACAAACGGGGCAGTCTTTTACTAGGTAACGAAAAAGAAGGTGTAAACGTAAATACCGGAACCACCATCGCTGCGTAGCCATTCTTCATTCAATGTTTAAAAATACTGACGTTCATTGAATCATGAAATTATACTTGCGCGTTTGCCGACTTCGAAAGAACACTGCGATTTGCGTTAGCGTAAGTGCTTTTGGTTTTTTCAAAAAATTCAGAAGGGCGGCCGTTAGATTTGCAAAATTTTAATCACGTCGCCTGGACGAGTTTATTGTTACGGTTCGAAAAATCGCTTTGCAGGGGTCACGCAAATTATCCTCGTGAAGAGCAAAGGCGCCCGACTTATCTATCTCTGCGCATTGCCTATTTCACATTTAAACCGACGCTGTTGATATATTTTGCAAGAATCTGCATGTCTGCGGCATGGAACTCAAAGAAATGCCGGAAGCTTTAACATGATTTACGACTTCAATAGTAAACACCTGCTTGCTCGCTCTGTTGCAAAAATATCCACACCCCGCCTTTATAATCCACTTGCCGCCTCTTGTCGTCATGATAACAAGAGGCGGAAAGTACGTATTACACATTTTTTTATAACCGCACACCGCCTTTGTAATCCTCTTGCCGCCTCTTGTTGTCATGACGACAAGAGGCGGCAAGAGGATTACAAAGGCGGTGTGCGGTTATTTTTTGTACGATTAAAGGCCTTCATTTTGTAGGAAAGATTTTTGTATCTAACACACGGGAGCGTTATTGCCTAGAAAGCAACAAAAATGGACATTAATGAAAGTAGGATTGAAAAAAAAATGTGTAATACCTATAATAAACGTGCAAGGTGCGTACCAAATGAATTTTACCGAAACCTGAACGACAAGGTTAATTAATGTATTGGGAGGCAGGCAAAAGAGAGGCGGCGGTTTCAAGGTGCCTTTCATAAGTAGACTGCAATTTACAGCCGCCGTATTCGATCGACCAGGGGGGAAAAACAGTAGATTTTTTTTTATTAAGGTTGCCTAGATATGTACATGCATATTTTCTAGCATAAGTAATTGGGTGGTTGCGCAACACTGGCAGCAGGCACGTAATTACTCGCTGGGTTTAATTCTGTCCAATTTTTGTCAACCGATTAACACACTTTTACTCGTGTATTATTATTAGCATGCAACAACCTGCCACAGTTTCCATGCGCTCCATATAATTCAATTTGGTTTATTTTCTAGAGCCGGTGACGCAACCAAACCAAACCAAACCGTACGTTTACTCGCTGAGATGTATGTTATTAGCGATTTGGCTCTCTTGATGTGTTACTTAGTAGCGACCGTTTTGCATTAAGCAAGTGCAACAGACGATTCGTGAAGAAGAAAAAATCTTCTTAAGCATAGCATGATTGCAAGTCTTGTGCTAATAGCATTGCAAGTTGTTGGTTTCAAGATGCAATGTTTAAAAAAAAAGAACAAAACAAAAGTGAAAATCTATTATTTGCATCATGTTTACGCTTGGTTCCGCACAAATTAACTTTTGCCACATAAAATACTATCTCGGACTGGATGGCCACATAAATGAAGAAAGTTGCCCCGCTGCTGCACTCTGACGGATTCTTTTCAGGAAAGCGCCGCCGCCGGTGCGAAGTCTTGTGGAACTGCAATTACGTTAGCAAACGAAGAAGGAGCGAGTTATCGTTTGCAATAATTCAATTCGTAATTTTTATCGGCGAATCAAACACGAAATCAGTATTAAAAGCAGGAAGCGGCAGGTTAAATTATTCCCTTCTCTTTCTCTGTACCTACAGATAATATATTTAATGTAACACGTATAAGTTACATACAACACGAGAAAAATACAGAGGCAGTAGCGCCGATAAATCAGATTAGCTTGCAACACGTGTTCGTTGTCTATTATATTTTGCGGAAGAAGTATGCGTTATTAATTATATATATTAATGTTGTTTACTTTGTAGTTTAGTATGCCCGAGTCAACCTTCTACTAACGGGATTTTAATTAAATGGGATTTTTCCCATTGTACACCGCTTAGGTCACCTATGTTCACAATTTACAACAGCGACCGGTATATTTACTGAAAATACTTTGTGTGTAGTGTATATAAGTTGTTGGCCGAGCGTATCATAAAAAACTGATCGTCGAGACAACAACGGCCGGTATATTTACTAAATACTTTTTTGTGTGTAGATGTATAAGTTGTTGGTCGAGTATATCATCAAATTGGTCGTCGAGTATTTCAAGAAATACATTTTTTACGTTGTTTTGACCGTCGAGTTGTTGCACTTAAAGTGAGTTTCATGCAAAGTGCGATCCAAAAAAAAGAAAAAAAGAAGTTAAGAGCGTAGATTATTATACTTGTTAGATCTGATGACGCAACGCAAGGATAATTACGTTTTAATAAATTACGATTACGATTTTAATGAGCGGGAATATATTATGTGACAGAGTTTTGGTCGCGTTATTGTGCTGTATTGCCGGCGAAAATATCGATTTTGCGGTTTAATTCAATGGCGCATAAAACAATTTTGATAATGCGATGACGAAAACAGTTTCACCCGCCCGCCCGCCCGCCCGCCCGCGCCCCCGCCGCAAAAATAAAATAAAGCAATTCCGCTTACTGTATTCCGAACGCGCGGAATTATGCAATTCGGTGAAACTTCATGTTCGTGTGTGTATGTTCCGCTGAAAGTACGCGCATACATACAAACATACCTGCAGGTGTATCCTGTTTCATTACATCAATTATTACCAAATATTAAAATTTATTCGGAAAGCAGGAACTAACTGCAGTGAATATCATCACTGTTCGGCTTTATACAACTCAATCATTAATTATTTTCGAAAATATTTAATGTTTGCAGTGTTGTACAAACAATCCACTCGAAACAAAAACAGAAAACATTTACAATTCCAAAGCGTAGGGACGCTTTCGGGGGATGGGACGATTCGCCGTCGCCAACTCGCCGTCGCCGATTCACCGTCGCCAATTCGTCGTAAAACCAATTCGTCGTCGATCCAATTTACCGTCCGCCCAATTCGCCGTTCCATGTTACTGCTTTATTTATCTTGATAAAACACTTTCTGACCATTTTAGATAATATCCAAGTTATACCTACGAATTGAAGAAAATAACTATAATTTCAGTACGTTTCAAGTAAATTAAAATGGACTTTACTATTGTTTTTCTATTTCAAGTTAAAATAAATTCCTAAATGCAGTGCGACCACCGTAAGACACAAAATTACGAACAAATTGGTGCTGTACGTACGTACACATAATCATAATTCTATTTTTTTTTTTTAATGGAACCCCTTTTTCAATTCATAATTTTAAATGACGAGCTTTCATGAATCAATATTTTGAAAGCAGTCGACTTTTGATGTGTAGTGATTTTGATTGATATGAAAATCAATATGATTTTGAGCAGAATCTGAAAATATAAAAAAGAAGAATTGGATGGATTTTACGAACACCCTGAAGAATAAGAAATACTTCCTGGAAGACCAAATTTTTTTTATCTGATTCTTTATCTATGTATCACATTTAATTAATAACAAATTATTTTATTTTCCATTAATTACGTTAACTTCTTTATTTTATTTACATATAATTATCGGTATATTATGATTTGGATATGTACCTGGACTTAAAACTTTAATCGCTGACGGCGAATTTACCGACGGCGAGTTTTCCGGCGGTGAATTGTACGTACGACGAATCGGCGACGGTGAATTGGCGACGACAAATCGGCGATGGCGAATTGTCCTAGACCCACAAGTCACCGAGGCTTAGGGGAAGCTGATGATTCCCGTTTCACTTTTTCTTGTGTTTCGCCTTCTTTCTTTAATTTGACAACAAGATCCATCTTTACCTTCCTCCTTCAACTCTCCTTCTCTTATTATGGTATCCCAACAACATTTTGGGAATCCGTTTTCGCACTGTGCCTTCCATACAAGTACATTTCTCGTAACCTTGGCTTTTATCTCTCAGGATTCTGGTATGTGTCCATCCTGAAGATCAAACAAGGAATGTTCAAGTTTTCTTTCCTTTTTTGATCGGGTCTGGGCAAATCCAATTGTCGACTTCTTTAGGGATGTCCTGAAGATTTCTTCTCATAAGGTGCACTGGGAGACTTCTTTCTTCTTTCGGGTTTCTGCTGTTCGTCCTCAATGAACTTCTATGATCTCGGCTTCAATCAATTACCGGTATGTGTGTACCTACAAGTATACAGTCGCATTTGCACACGGAACCCGTTACCTTTTACTTCCTCATCTTTTCCTCCCGAAGACAACCATAACCAAAGTGATAAAGTCGTCCGCGTTTTATTGAAATTATTTCAGGTGAAACATTTTGCTTGCGATAATAAATTAAACTATTTCACGGGCATCAGCTCCTCACTTGAAGCGGACCCGTAATATTTTTACGGTGTTGTTCCGAATTTTACGGCGGCCATTAAAATTTACGCCGCCCCTCAGATGGCGCAACTTTTTGGAATGTTAATTCAAAAAGTCGCGCACGGCACGTATTATCGCCGCCCTTGATAGTAAAAACATTTATACAACGAAACTACATTATAGTGCAGGAATGGTTTCGATTAAAGGAAAAAAGAAAAAAGCACAGCGGCAGCAGTTTTTTTTTTTAATTATTCTGCAAGGCTACGTCTATACCTGCACGCATTATAGTCTAATGGACTGTACAAGAAAAAAATTACGCGTTGTATGTAAGTACATTGTAGTATAACCACATTTTACAAGGTGATAGGTTTCTTTTCTCCTCGATCTACCTCCTCCATTCATAAAATTAGTGGCTGCATTCATACTTAACGTCAAATATCATGTTAGGCGTCATGAAGCTTCATAATCAAAGCAAGCACTCTACTCTAATACAGGGTAGGGATGGGACATCAATCGACAAACATCGATGTCATACATCGATGTTATACATCGATGTTATACATCGATGTTAATATCGAAAGTTCACATCGATGTTATACATCGATGTTAACATCGAAAGTTCACATCGATGTCTAAAAAACATCGACCGCCAAATATCGATGTTTGCTAACATCGATGATGAAATAACAAATAAATATATGTGGAAACGACGTCATATTTTATTAATTTTACACGTAACACAAACCTTACAAGCAAATAGTATATATTAAATTAAGTAAATTAAATAGAAATTTAAGTTCAATTCTTAATGTAAAATAAATAAAAATACTGTAAAGTTATGTAAGTTATTATTTTTACAGTCAATTTAATAGTATTAAGCTATATTTCCCAAAATTTTTTTATTAATTTCTTTGTTGTGTAAACGTTTGCCCTGCTTTAGAAAACAGCCGCTCAGCGGCGGAGGTTGCCACATAGTTAAATATTTATCGGCAATTTTCGATAATTTAGGATACATTTCCTTGTTTTTTTTTTCCAAAATTCCAAAGGATTATCCTTGAGTGGAACACCAGGTTTTAAATACAAAGCAATTTCGCAAAGATCGGTTTCCTGTACTTGTAAGCTGCTACCTATAAGCTGTTGGTGATTTGTCCACAAGTTAAAAGTCGCTTCTGCAAAACGATTCAGATTATTTTCAGAATAATATCATAATAACATAAATCAATCTGATGCATGCCTAATTTCAACCTGCTTAATTGGTTGAATTTTTTCAACATATGAAGACTCCTCCAATAAATCTAGTGTTTGGACTATTTGTTTCGAGCTGTGAGTGAGTATTAGACGATATAATTGTTTTAGTTTTTTCTTTCATAGTTGGCTGCTCGGGTCCGTAAGTTTTATTACATTAGGATGTCTGCTGTTAATATGACATCTTAAATTTGTTGTATTTCCGCTTGTTTTCAATTTCTTTGAACAAAGTTTGCAGATAACAAATCCCGCACTCCTTTCACATTTTTGAAAATACTGCCACATCGAACTTTTTGGTGGCATTTTTTCTTTTCTGTTGAAATAATAGTTGAGTTGTAAATACACACTATCTCGGACTCGGTTCACAATAGAAAAACTTTCTTATTCTTATTGTTTATAAAAGATTCTGATGGCCTTAAAAACCCCAAAAACTTAGAACGTGGTAAATAGTGTTTTTGATTGTCGAAAATAAAGTGAAAATTATTCATTAAGGTTTGCAAAATATGGCAGTTTTTCCTTGTCAAATCACGTTAGTTGGGATTTCCTACATCTTGACATGAAATGTTTGTTTTCATAATAACATTATTTTTAAATTAAGAATGTCATATTTGCATGATCTGCTGTCTTACAATAACATATTACACGTTGTATAATATTTTCATATTCATATGACGTATATAACCATGTAAAAATGAATTCACACGAATAAAGTATTATTATTATTTATATTATTAAGAAAAACTATATATATATATATATATAAATTGAACTAAAAGTTAAAATATAATGGTGCTTGTTTCCAGGTCATCTACATCATAAAAAATATTTTTTTTATTACTATCTTGCACTTGCACCATTGCATTGAGTTATTTGCTGTTATTATGTTGATCCCCGTGTTAATTTATTAAATAACATAAACGTGTTATCAATAAAAATTGGATGCTTATAGTTTACTGCGCACAAATGTACAGGAAAAAATGTGTATTATCATCTCGTACGATTACGATTTCAAACTGATGCTGTTTTAAAAATATTAATAAAAATCTACCTGTTTTAAATCACAGCACAATGATGAATGAATCGCTATTTAATACATTGAACAAATATAACCAATAATATAACGGATCTCCGGGGAACTTTTACTGCTTGTTGGTCTAAAATCAAATTAGGTTTCTGTAATACAGTTGTAGTATCTGATATTTATTAATATAGGCACTAGCAATTCTGGATTGCAAAATGATAACTAGTGAATCTAAATTCTAAACTAAAAGTGGTTCGATGTTCGATGTTTTCTTTGAACATCGATGTCCTGTCGATGATCACAAATCGTAAATATCGAACATCGACGATAAAACATCGATGTTGAATCAACATCGATGTATATCGCCCATCCCTAATACAGGGTGATGCACCTGTGACATCACATACTTTCAATAGTACCTCTCTGAGGAATCCCCTGATTTTAATTCCTGCACGTTGCAGTTGCAGACGATGAGTTGCGCATAAATTGAAATGCAGGTGGAGCTTTCAAACCAAGTTAATTCACTTAAAAATTGTGCTTTGAATGGACGCGACGCGACGCGACGCGGTGACGCGAAGCTCCGATCGTAGGAGAGGGTGTGAGATTTCCTTGCTTGCAATTAATGCCGGGGCAAAGTTTAGAAAAATCGTTAGCCCGCAAACGGATCGGCCACCTTTTAATCCGACATCGAGTTACATAATAAATTGCAGTATTACTTTTATCAAAGGCGAGCAGGACTTTCGAACTTTAAAGAAAATTACTTTTGCATCAGGGTGCAACGACGGAGATTGCTATGCTATATACCTCCCAGCCGCCGGTACGAAACGTTTACGTCTGCATAGATCGCTATACTCGTCTAGTGCACATTACAGAAAACCATAATAATAAAACTTTTATTTTCTAGTAAGGCAAGTGCAAGTAAAAGTATATGGAATCAAAATAGCACAAACTTGAAAGTACGTACAGTGTAGTACGTACGTACATACACGACACATCTCGTCTGCATCCCCTTTTGCTCTAACGATTACCACCCTCAATTATCCCGTTAATTACAGCGCGTGCAAAAACAAAGTGCAAAATAACGGCCTGCTACGTGCGATTTAAGGCGTGTCCCTTGCATGCCTCACACGTACCCACATGCGGTAAGAGTGAGCCGTGTGTTCCATATACCGTATGATAAAAATTAAGGCGAGCACAACCTGCACGAGTGATTAACAACAACATGAAACGCATTGCGAAAGCCGTCTCTTATTTGATCCGCACGGGAACCTTGTGTATTAATTAACTGCAGTGTTACACGATACCAATTAAGGTTTTCTTTTTCTTTTTTCTAATCTGAATTCAGATTTAATGCTAGTATCCACCGGCGAGATTGATTTTTAAAGATCTGCGTTGCGTGATTAGGACGAAAAGTATTTCGAATTTAATTGATTGGTTGTTGATCTCGCAGGTATTAATTAAAGTATCATGTAATCTGATACTCTGCGATAGTATATCTCGAAATCTATCATGAGGTGGTTCTACCAATTTGCAAATGACTTGAGACGAAGTGTGAAGGTTTATGGTGGTATTCCCAAGCCAATCTTCTTCCCTGCTAGAGATACCCAAAGTGTATAAATCCCCTTTCATCTTCCTTTGGACTCGGTTACAAAGACTTAGTTGAAGACCAAATATTGATACCCTATGATGGTGGTCTGCGTGGGAATGAGGATGGCTTCTCAGATCTTTAAGACAAATGTCTCTACGTCTCCACGAATATGCATACACAACAAAAGGTGACAGGTCCTTTGCTTCCTAACGTCTCTTTTTCCCACCTTCCACTTCTTCATTCAAATCCTTCCATTCAGTTTTTGCCCAGTCTACATCTTCTCCTTCTCCATCTACCATTTTTCAAGTTCTTTATCAGCCTACCATTCATTTTTTGCACAGTCTACATCTTCTCTTTCTCCCTCTGCCATTTTTCGCCTTCTTCATCAGCCTGTCACCCTCAAGTCTTTCCAAAATCAAACCAATCGACGCATATAATATAAGTTGTCCATCCAGCTACTATTCTTCCTCCTCTACATGTCCCTCTCTGTACCTTCTTCAATGCAATGCTGCCAGTTTGGTCTTAGAATGGAATCATGAAGCTCCAGCTTGAATCTTCTGGAGATCTTCAGTCATCCATCACCCTCAAGCCTTTCCAAATGTCCTGCTATGACCATACCAATCGACGCATAAAATATAAGTTTTCCATCGAGAGCTGCTATTCTTCTTCACCCAAATGTCCTTCTCTGTATTTTCTTCTGCAATACTGCCAGTATGGTTTTAGAATGGAATCATGAAGCTTCAACTTGAATCTTCTGGAGATCTTCAGTCATCCATCACCCTCAAGCCTTTCCAAATGTCCTGCTATAACCATACCAATCGACGCATAAAATATTAGTTTTCCATCGCGAGCTGCTATTTTTCTTCCTCCAAATGTCCTTCTCTGTATTTTCTTCTGCAATACTGCAAGTTTGGTCTTAGAATGGAATCATGAAGCTCCAGCTTGAATCATTTGGAGATCTTCAGTCATCCATTGCCCTCAAGTCTTTCCAAATGTACTGCCATAACCATACCAATCGACGCATAAAATATAAGTTTTCCATCGGGAGCTGCTATTCTTCTTCATCCAAATGTCCTTCTCTGTATTTTCTTCTGCAATACTGCCAGTTTGGTCTTAGAATGGAATCATGAAGTTTCAGCTTGAATCTTCTGGAAATCTTCAGTCATTCATCGCCCTCAAGTCCTTTCAAATATTATACTGCCATAACCATAACAATGGACGCATAAATGTTTTATTTTCTCGCTGCAGACCACCACCAACCGACACAACAATGGTGTCTGCGTAGGTATCTATAATTTAAAAGTTTCACGTTTAATTAAACTCCCATCTTGTCGGCGCCCCCCCCCCCCCCCGAAACTTACAGGAACTTTGCAAGTTCGAAGTTATTAATTGCAATAGAGCAAGACCGCCAAATACGCATATTTACAAAGAGGGACGTCTTCAATTATTATAACAACCTGATAAGGAGGTAGGTGGTCGCCGGGAAACTGCTGAAGATCTCAACGAAGCAATTTCACAAATGTCTTCTTCTCGCTTGCGCAAATTAAATGCAATTAAATTAACAAAACCGTTTGGTTTAATTAAGAAATAATTATGAATATTTATATTTATTGAGTGGGTTACGCATTTAGAACCACGCCTAGCGGCGACACTTTCAATTTGGTTTGATCGCGTAAACATAAACGAAGGAATGTTGTATTTAACAACAAGAAAAGGAACAATGAGTTTGTATCAAAGGAGACGACGCAATGACCATTTTCTAGGCCGCAAAGATGAGGCGTAAACGGATTAAAGACATTGTATCTTATCTTTTGGAAAAAAAAAGTATTGTCTAAAATAGTTCTTAACTGAAAACTTCACGACATGAAACGTCACGTCATTTTGTCAGAAGTGAAGCAGACGTCTCCTTAAATCTTACGTCAGCGGTTCAAAATTCTTCCATTTGTTCTACTCTAATAAAACAAGCGGGAATTTTAAACTATGCAGACAACTAATAATTTCATAATAATTAATTTGCATCTCGTTGAAAGCACGCCGTATAAACAATATTATCAAATCGAATATTCAGTTACTTTGTAATCAATTCTCATGTAACCTGCCGCTTTCGTAACTCACTTAATACATTTTATTTTATTTACTTATTGCGGTTTCGTTTAGAAAGCACTTAATCGAAGTGAGGAAGTAAGCGGTCTTAACCTTTTTAAGGCCGTTTTATGTTCTTGAAAAACTCGTTAGTTGGTATTCGGAAACATTTTTAATTCTTGTCCTGAATGATGTATATAATTAGGGTCGTTAAGCTCGGCTCATCTGGAATGATCAAATGACTGAATGAATGAATGAAAAAAAAAAGAACTGACATTGTACTTGAGAAATAACGACGGATAATTTCATTCCGCCGAACGACCAATTAACCCAAATATTTGGGACTTTTTTTAAAACGAACGCTGACTAAGATTACTGAATTTGAAGGTCCGTCAAATACTTGCGGTTTCACGCCCAATTTTTGGCCCGCTTTAAAGAATTCCATTTCACTGATCACAAAGTCGTTGTTTCTTTTCTTTTTTTTTTGGTGTGTGTGTTACTACGTGCTGCTACTTTTTACGTTTGCATTTGTTTGTAAATCGTGTCGATGAAACGTACAGAAAACAACCTACGCGATGCTTTATTTATTAGTATCTATTAGTTTAGAAAAAATGAAAAGGAATCGCGTGATTTATTGGTATTAGACGAGAGAAGTTTTCACACCTTGCGTAACTCTCAACGTTCTGCTTTTACTTTCGTCGTCGCATTTGAATGAAAAAAAAAAAAAAGAAAAAACAAAGAGAAAGAAAACCTTGCATATTCATGACGATGACGTGCCCAGATTTGTGTATACCTATGAAGCATCTGAAACACGTTTCTGTCGTTTATAAACCAGATAGAAATCGCCTAAATTTCAAATGGCACTATTTCCAGTGTGACTTCCGCAATTTAATGGAATTTATTATGCAAGCTACTTCCTGTTTATATTTTCTGTGAACCAGGTTAATGTTAACGTTAATTTTAAAGTCGTGAAGATCAGCTTTTTAGATCCACCTGTTGGATATAACTTCATCACGTTTTCTTAGTTAGAGCCAAGAAGAAAAAAAGCTTTGACTTTTTTGATTTCAAAATGGTTGTGCGTTACACATCCAGAAACGCATTTGCAGCCCTTAGCTATGAGCCGCCCTCGCCCCCCGAGCTGTTAAAGCTCATATTCTGCCCTTGTGACACAACATACTCTTGCATTTCGTTTATTTATGCATAATTCATTTTCTATTGGCTTTAATGATCCTCTCAATTCAGAAAATTAATCTTTTTTCGTTCTAAAAAATAATCTGATCAGGGGCCCTTTGCATTACTTTCAGTTAAAATTTAAGCTCCTCTTAACTCTAACGTCAGTTACAGTTACTTCTTCTAAGTAGCTTCGAAGGCCCGGTTTCTCCATCACAGTTTAACTTTAAGCTCCGTTTTATTCCTATGGAAACAATGGGAATAAAACGAAGTTTAAAGTTAAACTGCGATGGTGAAGCCGAGTCTACTGCCCGATTTCTTCACTTCCTGATAAGTTTATCTGATAAATTTATCCCTAGGTGAAGTAATCGGGCCTAAGAGAAATAATCGCCGGTTAAAGTGAATCCAGTGCGGTGCAAATGGGGCTAGGGCAAGTAAGGAGAAGCTTTCTTTAACAATAAAATTCGTATCAAGGTCATTAGTCCTTCCTATCCAATAATTTTTCGGCGTCACTAATTTTATAAAACAATTTCCAATGACACGAAGTTCTTTTAAGTTTCGAGTGCTCTTGCAAAATTCATTTTTAGACAAATCAGGTCACCGAACCGACCAAATTAAATTTAACAATAATGGGGCCGTTGTTCGTTGCTGCGCAAGCCCCCCCCATTGTCTTAATGCAGTTTTTTTTTTAACCATGCAACATTTCGCCGTGTTGCGAAAGGCCTAATCATGAACGGTCGATTATGTACGAGTTGCCAAAAGCAATTAAGTTTTTTGCGGAATTACGAATTAACGGATTGCGCAAAAATTACCGCGTGACAATATTAATAACGCGTACCCACACGAATTATAAACAGCGTCGCCGGATTAATTAATTATTTTTTTTAAATAATTCTGACGTGAATGACTCAATTCGTTTATTTAATAACCGTCCATTAACTCGCTGATACATATTAATAGATAAGGCCAAATGTGCTTGCGGCTATGTATACATTAAGTGAACGCGAAACACTTGTTCGTTAATGTTAATTTATTGTCACTTTATACGTCTCTTAAAATTAATGTAAATTTATTGCCTTCATATCACCGAAATAACATTCTCTGCTTGCCTATTTCGATTGTATTGTAGCAAGATTTCAGATAATTACATTTTTTAAATAACAAACAAATCTGCTGAGTCAACAAAAAAATTTCGTAGTGGATTATCCATGATATTAGTGACTGTTAATTAATTAAATTGAATGAAATCTTGAGGTGCCTTAAGTCACTAAAAACGCTGTCAACTTAAATTAGTTTATTAATAAAAGTCGAAGTCGTTATGAGGACATGTTTCGATCAAAAGACCATTTTCAAATCTTGGTAAAAGTCGATTAAACGTGTTACGAAAAGGATGGGCAAATGGGCAAACAACATGTCCTTTTCGTAACACGTTTATTCGACCTATAACACGTTTAATCGACTTTTACCAAGATTTGAAAATGGTCTTCTGATCGAAACATGTCATCATAACGACTTCGACTTTTATTAATAAGCTACTTTAAGTTGACAGCGTTTTTAGTGATTTAAGGCACCTCAAGATTTCAATTAAAAAAAAAAATTCGAACTACGCTAATAAATATCCTAGTTTCCTTCACTGGGGTATAGGGTATTGAAGAATTGGAAAGGAAATGGTCCTTCGAAGCGGACCGCACTTGCTTCCTGCAAAGCCCACGATGCAATCTCCATTTTTTTTTTTTAATTCAAAAGAATAATGTCACGTAACTATGATAGTATGCGAGTTCTTCCTTTTAACTGTGTATTTTTTATGAGCTTGATTCTGATTGTGATGTAATATACCTAAATAAAATTCTAAACTCTGGTGTCTATAATCGCTGTTACTTTGTAACAAGCAACGTTAAGGTAGGCTGGTGCAAAAACCGAATTCCCTAAAAATCAACCGATAGGAAAGTCGCAACGTCAACTTTTCCGCTCTTACGCAAGCGTCGCCGGTTTACAAAGCAGAAAGAACAATTCGCAGCGCAGGAATTTTAAACGGGAGCTTTTTTTTTCCTTCTAATCGAAAGCGAATCGATTCGAATGCACACAGGACATGTTTCACTCTTGCGCTTTTCTTAAGTGGCTGTGAGGAACGATTCCAGTTTAGGATAATAACGTCGGAAGTAGTTTTTATGTTCCGGTCGATTGCGCGGTTCCTTTTCGGCGATTCAAAATGTTTGAAGCGTATGGAGGAAAGCGAATTGCTTTCCGATATTAACGACGATGGTTTTATACGTGCGTGTTGAAAGCTTCTGTTTTAATTATTATGGTAAGCTTTCGTGGATGCTTGATATAGGAGCTTTGCAGTATTGAGATGGTCAGCGACGCGTCGTAGAAATTAATTATATTAGTCATTAGCATGCGAGTAAAAGACTTGAAGAATCGCATATATCGCCAGGATAACCTTAGAAATGATTAATTCGCCGCTTATTCTGTTCTTTGAAACGTCTGCTTTCTCCTTTTTATTTTATTTTTTTTTATGTAAAGCGTACTCCACAGAAAGCAAAAATGAATTGCTCTTTTTTTTTTAATTGTGGCCGCAGTTTCAGTCTGAACTTCTTTCTACTTAAAAGGGTTATGCAGTCAAATGCATTAATTAAGAAAATTCCCAAGTTCTTCCACATGGATGTGAAATGAATGGGGAACATTAATTAGATTCCCTCTTTCGCCGTGTTCGAATTTGCATAAATGGTTTCATAGTGAAAACCTAATTGCAACGGCGGGAAAAATAAACCGTTCGAAAACGGGAGCCAATTACGGGCGGACGGTGTGGACAAAATTTCTTTAACGTCATTTAAATAGCAATAACAAACAGCAAAAACTATTGCCAGGGAAACTTTTAAGTTTTAATACTAAACGGGCCGGACCTAATATGAAAAGCTTAAAAGCGATCGATTTTAGCATAAAGTTTGCTGCTATTGCTGTGTGTGCTGAAAAAACTTTTCAAATCCGCTCTCTGGCTATTATTAAATACGATGCAAAAAAAGTAAGTGTGAAGATATTTCTTGATTCTCTGAACTTCAAGTACGTGCATCTAAATCTAATTAATTTTTAATTGCCTGATTGTACTCGTAATTTGAATTTATGGACCAGTTAAGCTCGTGCACGTTTGACAGCAACATTGTCCAGTCTCTAAATTATACATAGTGCCCATGTAAATATCTGTAAAGTGAACGCAAAGAATGCATAAAATAAATCTCTCTCCAACGTGGTGGCCATTATATAAGAAATAATCAAAGGTGGTCGTAATTTCCGCTTCAATAGAACAGATATTTCAAGTATGGGGCGCGCACACACATACACATAAAATCAAACTTACTTTCCAATCTGGTACTTCCGTTAAACGATTTGCGACAACACATCCCGCACTTCCTGCCCCAATAACGATAAAATCATAATTTCGCCGTCCTTCGTGAATATTGTTATGCGGCGGCGTGTACGTGAAATAGTCCCCGAAATCATTACCGTTATTGTTATTGTCATCTCGCGATCTGCCGAACAGGGAGGCAATTAATTTCAGAAAAATGAACGTGGAGGGCGCGCACGTCGTAACCGTCGTGTAGACCGCACAGGCTTGCGATAAATCTGGAGGAATCCAGGACATATCGATTGGGTGGGCACCGAAAGATCTTGAGCTGACGAGGTTGCTTGACACACTGAACAACTGGAAGAAACTGCTACTGAATTTGCATTAGTTTTTTTTTCTTTTTCTTCCATATCCTGTCTTAAGAGAGAAATAATACCTCTACCACTACTGATAGTAAACGTATCCGACTATCCCCCACAACGATCACGCTGAAAAGTTGAAAGGCTTTATAGTTTATTATCACCACGGTTACCCGGCATGTTACAGTCACTGCAATAAATTCCAAAAAAGAACTAATCACGTACAGAATACATAAACATTTCAATGCAAAAATTAATTAACCGATCGATTAAAAAATTATACGTACATGTTATGTAAAATTTTCTTACAACTTACAAACGTATCACGCACCTTACTAATTATATTGTACCTCGTTTATTTAATAACCGAATTAGTTGCACCTAATTTATTGCAACTAAAAACTAACGAGATGCTGAAATGTCAATGACCGTGACTCTCTCGTTTTACGCGCGTAGGTGTTGTTTCATTTAGACGAAGTTTAAAGCTAGATTTGTAAACTGTGACGTAAGTAGGAACCAAGAAAGAAACGAAAAGGAAAACCAGAAACTTAAAATAAGACTGACTTGCATGTTCGTTTCAAAACAAACGGTAAGTCCGACGTTACTCATGGAATGTAACGAACCAAGAAGAGCAAAGCAAAATAGAAACGTGAAAGAAGAAAAAATCTTTCTCAAGCAGAGCAAGGATGAGCTAAAAGAAGTTTTTAAAGTCAGATTTGAAGAACTGTGACGTAAGCAGGAACCAGAATGGAAGCAAAAAGGAAAACCAAAAACTCAAAATAGGACTGACGTGCACGTTCGTTTGAAAGCAAGGCCGGCGATAATCTTGGAAACAAAACCAACGAAGAAAGGCAAAGCAAAACAGAAACATGGAAGAAGAAAACAATTCTTCAATTCTTTCTGAAAAAAGGCAAGGATGATGTAGGCGCATTGATAAAATCAAAGATCATTTAGCATGATGCAGAAACTTCAAGGGAATAGCTTGGGAATCATAGAAATGGAAGAAATAAAAGAAAGAGGCTTAAAAAAAACTTTAGAAATGCAAAAAAAATCGAGGTTGCGAAATGCAAAAAAAAATCGCAACCTCCTCACCTCAACTTCGCAAAAAAAAGAATGGTTTGGCATGACTTTGTAATTCAATTCGTACATCCTGTATATTCTAAATTGGAGATAATGTATGCACTACATTTCACGGTGAAGCCGTCAATTAGTCTCTCGACTGAAACAGTTTTAAATGTACTTAACTTAGTGTTAACAATGATTTCCCCCAATAATCTGGCAAACAACCCTCCGGATCATTGCGCGCTTTGCGCCGAACATTTACATACGCAGCTCTACAATTGAATTAATAACAATCGTGTACATATATTAAAACCATACATATTATTTGAATTATGATTTTGTCAAAGCAAAAAACGTTTCAAACTGGATTAATGGCGAAAAGACCTTCCTACAAGCAATATAAAATCTATATCTACAATGGAATGGGGTGGGTAGCAATTGTCACTTGAAATGTGTAGCAAAGCAGAATATCGTTCTGTTGTTTATTTTTGGAACTACGAGGGGGTGATCAGCAAGTCTACAGGCGCGTGTTCAACTGAAGAAGGATGTTTAAGAAATCTTTGAGCTCTATGGTCAAGCTGAACAAGTTTTGAAGAAGTTTCGAAGACCGTCAGGTGCTTTGAATGGAATGGTCAAAATTCCATGGCTTTGAACACCACATCTTCCATGCATATCTTCAATAATATTAAGTCTCAGCAAGATAATTGTTATTGAAGCTAAGTAGCGCTTCCAGGGCTTCTCTTGGATGGAGTTCGTCAAATTATCCAAGACCTGTTACCGCTTTCCAGAAAGGACTTCGTCCCGGGTGATGGATCACTTTAAGGAATGATGCAATAAAGTCGTTCCAGGTTCCATGAAGGATTGCAACAGGAAGTGAGGTATTTTTAATCATTCTAAGCGCTTTGAGGTCTTGTTTTGAACGCATTGGAAAAATGATGGAGACCTCCAGACCTTTGGATCACTTTAAATCACTTCAAGGGCCGATGCAAGGAAAGGCTTTCAATGTAATGGAGGTTACATGTGAAAATGATGATACTATTGAGTATTGGTTTGGATTTTGAGGAAGAAAGTTGCCAAGCAAGAGGAAAATTTTCTTTTAAAATTGTCTTTATGCATTGTGATCTTCATTCGCACATTAAACTATGATTTCTTTGGAAGTCATTTTAACGACTGGTTTTAGAGGCTATTTGGTAAAATGATGGAGACCTGCTACTGTCCTCCAGACCTTTGGATCGTTTTGGATCACTTCAAGGGACGATGCAAGGGAAGGGCTTTCGGATTCGATAAAGAACTGCAACAAGTAGTGCACCTAAAAGGTATTTTTAATACTCCTAAGCACTTTGAGGACTTGTATTGAATGTAATGGAGGCTACATATGAAAATGACGGTGCTATTGGTTTGAATTTGGAGGGAAAAAGTTGCCAGACAGTTTGAGGACTTGTTTTGAATGCGATGGCGAAATGTTGGAGACCTGCTACAGTCCTCCAGATTTTTGGATCGTTTTAGATCACTTCAAGGGAAGATGCAAGGGAAGGGCGTTCGGATTCGATAAAGAACTGCAACAAGTACTGCAGCTAAAAGGTATTCTTAATACTCCTAAGCACTTTGAGGACTTGTATTGAATGTAATGGCGGCTACATATGAAAATGACGATGCTATTGGTTTGGATTTGGAGGAGAAAAGTTGCCAAACAGTTTGAGGACTTGTTTCGAATGCGATGGCGAAATGTTGGAGGCTTGCTACAGTCCTCCAGACCTTTGGATCGTTTTAGATCACTTCAGGGGACGATGCAAAGGAAAGGCTTTCGGATTCGGTAAAGAACTGCAACAAGTAGTGCAGCTAAAAGGTATTCTTAATACTCCCAAGCACTTTTAGGACTTGTATTGAATGTAATGGAGGCTACATATGAAAATGACGATGTTGTTGGTTTGGATTTGGAGGAAAGAAGTTGCCAAATAGTTTGAGGAGTTGTTTTGAATGCGATGGCGAAATGTTGTAGGCCTGCTACTGTCCTCCAGAACTTTGGATCGTTTTAGATCACTTCAGGGGACGATGCAAAGGAAAGGCTTTCGGATTCGGTAAAGAACTGCAACAAGTAGTGCATCTAAAAGGTATTTTTAATACTCCCAAGCACTTTGAGGACTTGTATTGAATGTAATGGAGGCTACATATGAAAATGACGATGCTATTGGTTTGGATTTGGAGGAAGAAAGTTGCCAGACAGTTTGAGAACTTGTTTTGGATGCGATGGCGAAATGTTGGAGACCTGCTACCGTCCTCCAGACCTTTGGATCGTTTTAGATCACTTCAAGGGACGATGCAAGGGATGGGCCTTCGGATTCGATAAAGAACTGCAACAAGTAGTGCACCTAAAAGGTATTCTTGATACTCCCAAGCACTTTGAGGACTTGTATTGAATGTAATGGAGGCTACATATGAAAATGAGGGTGCTATTGGTTTGAATTTGGAGGGAAAAAGTTGCCAGACAGTTTGAGGACTTGTTTCGAATGCGATGGCGAAATGTTGGAGGCTTGCTACAGTCCTCCAGACCTTTGGATCGTTTTAGATCACTTCAGGGGACGATGCAAAGGAAAGGCTTTCGGATTCGGTAAAGAACTGCAACAAGTAGTGCAGCTAAAAGGTATTCTTAATACTCCCAAGCACTTTTAGGACTTGTATTGAATGTAATGGAGGCTACATATGAAAATGACGATGTTGTTGGTTTGGATTTGGAGGAAAGAAGTTGCCAAATAGTTTGAGGAGTTGTTTTGAATGCGATGGCGAAATGTTGTAGGCCTGCTACTGTCCTCCAGAACTTTGGATCGTTTTAGATCACTTCAGGGGACGATGCAAAGGAAAGGCTTTCGGATTCGGTAAAGAACTGCAACAAGTAGTGCATCTAAAAGGTATTTTTAATACTCCCAAGCACTTTGAGGACTTGTATTGAATGTAATGGAGGCTACATATGAAAATGACGATGCTATTGGTTTGGATTTGGAGGAAGAAAGTTGCCAGACAGTTTGAGAACTTGTTTTGGATGCGATGGCGAAATGTTGGAGACCTGCTACCGTCCTCCAGACCTTTGGATCGTTTTAGATCACTTCAAGGGACGATGCAAGGGATGGGCCTTCGGATTCGATAAAGAACTGCAACAAGTAGTGCACCTAAAAGGTATTCTTGATACTCCCAAGCACTTTGAGGACTTGTATTGAATGTAATGGAGGCTACATATGAAAATGAGGGTGCTATTGGTTTGAATTTGGAGGGAAAAAGTTGCCAGACAGTTTGAGGACTTGTTTCGAATGCGATGGCGAAATGTTGGAGACCTACTACCGTCCTCCAGACCTTTGGATCGTTTTATATCACTTCAAGAGACGATGCAAGGGATGGGCTTTCGGATTCGATAAAGAACTGCAACAAGTAGTGCAGCTACAAGGTATTCTTAATACTCCTAAGCACTTTGAGGACTTGTATTGAATGTAATGGAGGCTACATATGAAAATGACGGTGCAATTGGTTTGGATTTGGAGGAAAAAAGTTGCCAGACAGTTTGAGGACTTGTTTCGAATACGATGGCGAAATGTTGGAGACCTGCTACAGTCCTCCAGGCCTTTGGATCGTTTTAGATCACTTCAAGGGATGATGTAAGGGATGGGCTTTCGGATTCGATAAAGAACTGCAAGAAGTAGTGCAGCTAAAAGGTATTCTTAATACTCCCAAGCACTTTGAGGACTTTTATTGAATGTAATGGAGGCTACACATGAAAATGACGATGCTATTGGTTTGGATTTGGAGGAAAAAAGTTTCCAAACAGTTTCAGGACTTGTTTGGAATGCGATGGCGAAATGTTGGAGACCTGCTACTGTCCTCCAGACCTGTGGATCGTTTTAGATCACTTCAAGGTACGATGCAGGGGAAGGGCTTTCGGATTCGGTAAAGAACTGCAACAAGTAGTGCAGCTAAAAGGTATTCTTAATACTCCTAAGCACTTTGAGGACTTGTATTGAATGTAATGGAGGCTACATATGAAAATGACGGTGCTATTGGTTTGAATTTGGAGGGAAAAAGTTGCCAGACAGTTTGAGGACTTGTTTTGAATGCGATGGCGAAATGTTGGAGGCCTGCTACAGTCCTCCAGACCTTTGAATCGTTTTAGATCACTTCAAGGGACGATGGAAGGGAAGGGCTTTCGGATTCGGTAAAGAACTGCAACAAGTAGTGCACCTAAAAGGTATTCTTAATACTCCTAAGCACTTTGAGGACTTGTTTGGAGAAAAAAGACTGCCTAACTGGAATCATAGGAAATAATTGCCTTTACGTATGGGCATATTAATTCCGCTAGTTAAATGCTGATTTCTTTGAAGTGCACGAATGAATTTACGAAGAAGTGAACAATTGCGTAATTAAATTCTGCCCGGCAGTCGATTTTCATAAATCAGAGAGAGTGAGAGAGCAACTCGCCTACGTTTTAATTTTCTTGCGGAACGAATGCATTCAGCGCTCGCACAAACGGCTTACAAAGATATTTTGATGTGATTTACTTCGTCGTCGCTAACAAATCATCTGTTCAGCAAGCGAAAGCACGATTACTAAATGGAATGTTATTAGAGCGATTACAATAGACAATAGACTACTAATCGTCTTAATAGTAGCGGTCTCACCGAGCAAATTCTATATAATATCGTGTCCCCGAATGCCTGAAAACTTATGTTCTCTGTTTTATCATCCGTGAATTATCGCTCGCCGTCGATATTATTAAAACCTTTTCATTTCGTCGATCCAAAAACGCTTGCCCTAATGGAACGTGTAATTTTAATTTTGGTTTTGTAAATTTTCTCCCGGCGGCTTCAAGTTTGTTGCAAGTTTAAACAACGCAAGGAATTTTTTTCTTTTACGGCGTTCATTAATTCGCCGCTGGTATTACGCAGGAGCGGACGGAGTTCTAGCCGAAACTTCCCCGGGGGTGTTTTCTAGAAGCATGCAATATAAAATAACACTTTTTTAATATTTAATTAGACCCTTCGCCGCCGGGAGAAACCGAAGTTAATTGCTTTAACCGCACGGCAATATTCATGTGTACAATGAATCCAATTTGCATAGAAAAATTTAATTGCTTCGAGTACTTTATTCATACTTACCCGCCGCCAGTCTAATTAGCAAGGAGTTAATGAAACGTTTTTCATCAGCGATCGCATAATGTTAGTATGTATAGTCGTGTGTGTTATGCAAATTAACACTGCAAGTTGCTTTTTGATTGTTATTATTATTTATTGAAAGCCTATTGAACGGTCCAAGTGGTAAGGGACCGGCCTTGCAATCGTAAGATCGTAGGTTCGCACTCCGCTCGATATATTTCTCGGGCGTGGTCAGTACTCACTTCAGGAACCCTTCAGCGTTGGGGATGCAATTCAACAGGGCTTCGCCTTCAGCGGCGAGGAGGTTTGGAAGTAACAAAGCCATTTTACACGAACAAGGGCCTCGTTGGGCAAACACCACAGATAAAAAATAAATAAACGGTTAGCTTTACGTCCATAATACTCCGCTGCATTTTCATGTTAAAATGAAACGTACGGTATGTACTGCCTGCAACATACTCCATGGGTTTAGATGGAAACTATTAAATTTAATCACGTGCATTTGTGCACAAATCAGTATTTCCATTATCACAGTTTCCATTGTTTCCCTGATTTTCGTTTGGCGTTTGAACGGCGTTAATTGATTAAACATGTTGTGCCCCTCGTCGTAGAATTTTAATAAATAATCGTGCGTTATTGCGAAACTAAATCCGTGCGAGCACCTGCACGCCGGTTCGGAAAACGTAAAAGCTTTTTCGATTATTCGAAATTGCAGCTTGCCACAACGCCGAAAAGATTACCAAAAAAAAACAAAATGAAATGTTACCGCCCTGTTCATTGATTAAAAAGGGAATTGGTGAACGATGTTGTTAATTAAATTAAAAAAAAGACACGTCCTCTGATTGTAAATTAAATATGACAAAATTAAAATTCGTTTTGGCTTGGCTTGGCTTGGCCTGGCTTGGCTTTTAAGGTTGATGTTAATAAATGAATTCCATTGAACTCTTTGATAAATATTCTATGAGCGACGACGAATAATGAATAGAAGTCGAAGCATATCCGGGCAAGCGCATCCCCGGATTAAATGGATAAATTACATATTTCCCGTGGAAGCTTTTATTTTAATGATTTATGTCGTCGCTGACGCCTTTATGTCATCCTGTAATATATGTACCTCTCTCGTCGATAAAACGCCGAAAAATAATTAAACGAATAATTAGAGAAAGTTAAATCGAGTGTAGACATCTCGCAACTTGAGAAGAACCTACCACGTGACCACGTCGCGCATTGAATACGCGCAGATACGCTCCGCCCACATGTCCTTCTTCCGTAGCAAGACCTCTACTTGGTCTTTTAAAAAAATTAAGGTACTTTAGAATAAAAACGTTGCTGTTAATAAATAACTCAACGACCAGTAACTTCGAATCTGTTTTTAATTAATTTTAGTCATGTTGAAGCGCAAAATTAAAAATTAATGCCAGCGCAATTTTTAATGCCGTTCCGGTTTTATGCAACAACGCCGCCGGGAAACTTTTACTATGCATGTAATACAGTTTTAATTAAGACTGTACATATTTATGCCGCTTCCGTTGATGACATCGATGGGCCCCCCTTAATTGAGAACTTGCCGTACGTTATAAATTTAAAGCCGAAAACGGATTTGCCGCGGTAATATATAGCCGTAAAGGCAGATTTTCCTCTATATGAACACAATTATATTGGACCGATAAATAAGACCCTAAGACAGGGAACAAGAAAAAATGTTAAATCAATATCGGTATAATCCTGTTATTAATCGGTTATATAAAAGCGCCCGGAAATTTCCGGTGTACCGGAAAAGCTCTCTTCGTGCGTAAACGTAAATTTAATTGTAGGATTCAACATGGTGCTAATAGGAATAAGAATACTTTTTTTTTTAAAGAGGACCCTACATATACTTCTTTGCAATTTTATAGGATTGCAGAGTGTTATATGTTTAGAGTCCTCTTAAGTTATTTCTTAATGAATTTAAATAAACGAGAGAGTTTGGAAAAAAAGAGTTTAAATCGTCGTGCTATTATCAGAAAGGCGCTTCTGGAAACTGCCCCAAATTTGGGAGTCCTGTTAAAATTTCCATCCGGCCGGGGCGATACTCGTACATACATGCATAAAATTTTGCGCTGCGCGTTTCAGCCGGTGTCATAAAACATAAACAACGCAAACGAGTTTAATCGACACCTGCGAACAAGAGCTGCACTCGTGCAATTTCCTCGCAATTATCTACGCACTACTGTAAACATACATTATTTTATGCTCTGCTGCGTTGTTAGTCGCCTGGAGCGGCATGATCTTAGCTTTGCAGAACTTTCCAATAGGTTGCTGAATGTACCAACGCCGAGTTCAATCACAGGCCTGAGTCGTCACGTAGGAATATCAGAACTCAAGGGGTATTATGCGACGCTATCGAGCCGGAAACATCTACGCGCTCCGCTTACTAATGATACGGACGAAAAGACTTACTTAACTTACTTAAAATGATACGGGACCGCAGTTCAAATGAATCAATTTTCAAGTCGAGGTATTCTCCCACCTAATAAATCAGGCTTGTACGATGTAGGCGTTGGTTGTGCTCCTTTTGAAACGGTAGCTTACAATGTATCATTTCTTTTCCTTTGATAAAGAAAAAAGGAAATCACAGTTCATTCATTTCGCAATTTTTATTTCTGAAGTGACTTCAGTCTTCAGCTTTTTCAGTCACTTTCTAAATTAGCCGACGCTTTGTAATTTATGTCGCTTACGTACGCCTAGGCGTTATTAACTTAGTTTTCTTCATAAATTACCTCACGTGCGAATGCATAAATCATTCGAGTCTTAATTAATAGACACTTTCGGTTAACCAAAAAAAAAAAAAGAAAAATGAAGCAAAAACTGGGAATGTTGCACAAAACAAATAAAAGCTTTTTTTATTATGTGCGAGTATAAAATTTAACGATCTGCTTAATTAGGCAGAATTCTTATAATTAACTGGGTCGACGCCGCTGTTTCAAACACCATTCTATTCCACTGATTACGGTGTTATTCTATTTTTTTTTGCTGTTTTAATTATTTGCCCCTAATTATTATGTAAGTTGTTTACGACATAAACGCCTTCAAGAACATTAATTTGCCTTTTCCCCATCATTATTTTTTTTATAATATGTATTCCCATAACGGTGTGAACTGAATTTTTTTTTAATTTATGGACCTCCCAAAAGAAAAAACGAATTGTTTCCTGAAATAAATTAATTTGGTGTCGAAACGTTTGATAGGTCGCACGTCATCTGTGTTGTTTGTAAAATTTAAACTAAGCTTTATCCTCAGTTAATTATTCCATCCAATCCAAGATATCCAGAATCCAGAGTAAAATGGGACCGTTTGCGGGAACTCATGAAAGACACGTTCACTCACCATGCCAAAAAAAAATCTTCTGGATTGAAACTAAATTGCCAACAAACGAGTTTCCTGGTGCGCCCTAAAGAGAAGAAGAAATCTTCGGAACATTTCGAAAGAGGTCAAAAGAAGACCTTCTTCTTCGGTCAAAGAAAACACTATCCACTTCCTCTATTTGGTTTTCATTATGGGCACACGCCAGAATCCTGGAAGAAAAAAATGGTTGTTATAAGAACGTGTAAAAGTTGCCAAAAAATATGCCTATAAGGAGGGCAAAGAAAAAGAGCAAGAGAAGATTGTTTTTGGGATACCATAAGTCGTAAACGAAGAGAAGTCTTCTGGAATGAAGCAAATACCTTCTTGCCAACAAACAAGTCTCCTGGTGCACCCTAAAGAGAAGAAGAAATCTTCGGAGCATTTCTAAAGAGGAAAAAAAAAGACCTTCTTCGGTCCAAAGAAAACACTTTCCACTTCCTCTATTTGGTTTTCATAATGGGCACACGCCAGAATCCTGGAAGAAAAAAATAGTTGTTATAAGAACGTGTAAAAGTTGCCAAAAAATATGCCTATAAGGAGGACAAAGAAAAAGAGCAAGAGAAGATTGTTTTTGGGATACCATAAGTCGTAAACAAAGAGGAGTCTTCTGGAATGAAGCAAAGACCTTCTTGCCAACAAACAAGTCTCCTGGTGCACCCTAAAGAGAAGAAGAAATCTTCGGAGCATTTCTAAAGAGGAAAAAAAGAACTTCTTCGGTCAAAAGAAGACACTTTCCACTTCCTCTATTTGGTTTTCATAATGGGCACACGCCAGAATCCTGGAAGAAAAAAATGGTTGTTATAAGAACGTGTAAAAGTTGCCTATAAGGAGGGCAAAGTGCAAGAAAAGATTGTTTTTGGGATACCATAAGTCGTAAACGAAGAGAAGTCTTCTGGACTGAAGCAAAGACCTTCTTGCCAACAAACAAGTCACCCAGTGAACCTTACAGAAAAGAAGAAATCTTGGAAGCGGAATTCAACAGAAGGCCTTCTGCATTAGTCCAAATCCGGCCAAAAGAAAAATCTATCCACGTCCTCTACTTAGTTGAAAGAAGTCTCCCAGTGCACCTTATGAGAAGAAATCTTCAGAACATCCCTAAAGAAGTCGACAATTGGATTTGCCCAGACCCGAACAAAAAGGGAAAGAAAACTTGAACATTCCTTGTTTGATCTTCAGGATGGACACATGCCAGAATCCTGAGAGATAAAAGCCAAGGTTACGAGAAATGTACTTGTATGGAAGGCACAGTGCGAAAACGGATTCCCAAAATGTTGTTGGGATACCATAATAAGAGAAGGAGAGTTGAAGGAGGAAGGTAAAGATGGATCTTGTTGTCAAATTAAAGAAAGAAGGCGAGAGACAAGAAATAGTGAAACGGGAATCAGCTTCCCCTAAGCCTCGGTGACTTGTGGGTCTAGGACAATTCGCCATCGCCGATTTGTCGTCGCCAATTCACCGTCGCCGATTCGTCGTAGGTACAATTCACCGCCGGAAAACTCGCCGTCGGTAAATTCGCCGTCAGCGACTAAAGTTTTAAGTCCAGGTACATATCCAAATCATAATATACCGACAATTATATGTAAATCAAATAAGAAGTTAACATAATTAATGGAAAATAAAATAATTTGTTATTATGTTATTAAATGCGATACATAGATAAAGAAACAGATAAAAAAATTTGGTCTTCCAGGAAGTATTTCTTATTCTTCAGGGTGTTCGTAAAATCCCTCCAATTCTTCTTTTTTATATTTTCCGATTCTGCTCAAAATCATATTGATTTTCATATCAATCAAAATCACTACACATCAAAAGTCGACTGCTTTCAAAATATTGATTCATGAAAGCTCGTCATTTAAAATTATAAATTGAAAAAGGGGTTCCATTAGAAAAAAAAAAATAGAATTATGATTATGTGTACGTACAGCACCAATTTGTTCGTAATTTTGTGTCTTACGGCGGTCGCACTGCATTTAGGAATTTATTTTAACTTGAAGTAGAAAAACAATAGTAAAGTCCATTTTAATTTACTTGAAACGTACTGAAATGATAATTATTTTCTTCAATTCGTAGGTATGACTTGGATATTATCTAAAATAGTCAGAAAGTGTTTTAAAGCTTATCAAGCTAAATAAAGCAGTAACATGGGACGGCGAATTGGACGGACGATAAATTGGATCGACGACGGATTGGTTCTACGACGAATTGGCGACGGTGAATCGGCGACGGCGAGTTGGCGACGGCGAGTTGGCGACGGCGAATCGTCCATCCCTGTGACTTGTCTATGTAGAGTATGACTTTAAGCTGAAGTCAGATCCATACCGAGGAATTCAAGTCAGGGCATTTGGTCATTAAATCGTGATAAATTTGAACGTCGTTCATTTGGCCCAACCCCCTCGGAATGTATAAGCGCATAATTTAGACTAACGAAGATAAAATAACGGCGCTCTTTCATAAATTAAATGTCAGCTTGATTTGAATGACTGTACTTGTAAATAATAATAATATTTGGATTGGCTTTTCATTTGGTTTGGTTAGGCCACTTCGTGACCGTGTGCGCTCTCCCTGATATTACAAAGCGATGCGTATAAATTACGCCACGTCAAAATATAAGGCGCGTACAATTTGTGAAACCGATATTTATTATAACAGTATCACAATAAAAGCTGAAAATTTCAGCAAGTTACACTTCTTCATTCTTCCCGCCGTGATATATGACTTCACGGGTGTAATGGTCTATGTATTTTTATTACGTCCCGTCGCCGTGATTTATCGGTTTTGCGTTCGTAAAATTGAATTTGTGTTTCCAGCATTTCACATTACACACAAAGGAATTCGCATTATTCGCGTTCTCATTCTCTTAAAATTAAAAATAAAGAGGTTGAACACGCGAAGCATTATCAAAGATAGGTACGCGTGCAGCTTTTTATCCCCGCGGCAGGGCCGTTATGTGTATGTAAGCTTGTACCGTGGCGGCCAGTAACGAACGTCAAAAGCTCGAGTTTGGGGCCTGGCTCTTATATATATATATAGAGGGCGCTTTTATTTTACATTGAACGTCCCCGGGAATCGATAAGCCATAAATTCCTCCGGCGCATCTATCTCGGTACTCTTCTTCTTATATTTTAATACCTGTTATAAATGCCGTTAGGATTTTTATTTGTGGGACCGTGAGTTATGAAATTTATATTGAAAGCTCTTTGGAAAAGTCCGGCCATCAAATATACGCTTGTAAGAACCTCAGTAAAATCGGTTGTAATTCGTATTTTTTTTAATGGCCCTTACAACGTTGCAATGTCACAGGCTGCAAAACAAAGAGATTTAAAGGTCACGAAGCCCCCAACTAGATGGGAGGACATAAAGGTAATCATTAATTTTATTTTATATAACAGAATCTATCTCCACTGTAACAAAATTTTTGATTTGATTGGAACGGAACTGGCCGCCGTATGTAGGGCTCCCTTAAGATTCTCATGGCATAAATTATTTTTAATATTACTACGTACAACGACGCTCAACTTAAATGATACCGATGAACAGATAAAACAGCGACATCCTACGATCGCAATTGCGAATAAATTGGACAAGTCGTTTTTGGTTTGCTAAGTCTTTGCTGATGAAGCCCCAAACAGCGCTGAAACAGCTATATATATAGCAAAAACGATTTGCAACAATTTTTTTTTAAATGATACCATTTGACAATTTCGTAGCACTTGCCCTAAACCTTCTTAAGAGTGTGGTTCGTATCATTTAAGTTGAGCGTCGTTGTACATATCGATGCGTTTGTTTATTCGTTTATAATTTGCATAAAATCATTAACCACATTAAAAATCAATTGTTTACACGCTGACTAAACCCCTCAATTAATTGACGCACTATTTAATTGCGGTTTAATCTGAATTAATTTTTTTCTTTTTTTTTGACCGGGGGTTAAATAAATAACGCATTAATTGCTTGCGCAAGCGGACCAAACCGTTTCGTTGCATGCCTCGCCGTCCTGAAATATATTTGTTTTACACGCGTTCGCTTTTTCCAAACCGAACAAATTACACGTTTTACGCTCACCTTACTTTTTGTGGTTGTTAAAAACATTTCCTGCAAAGAAATAACCTCCAGAAGGGAGGGAGAGAGAGAATGTCTTAATGCACCCACGTTAGTTCCATGTGGTACATTCCACTGGACGATAATTAAATTAAAACGAGATGAAGGATGTTTGTTGTTTTTGCCGTTCTCTTAAACTGTGGCTTCTGTGCGAGAAAAAGAGAGAGAGAGGAGAAAGAAATATTAGGTAAGAGGTTCGTAAAGAAAGTGAGCAAAGCGAACTATGTAATACTACGAACACGTTAGAAAGAGAAAAGTTCGAGAGCATTGCGTAAACTCATACTTTCACTCTCGGCGGTGAAGGTCATGCTTCTAGTTTCTCCGGTGAAGTGGAACGCTAAATGAAGAAAATAATAATTAATTTGCCAATTTATTTTATGGCAAATGACATCCCAGAAACAACCGGTTCCATTCATTTTCCGTTCCCTTTTCCTTAACGCTCGTTATTTCTCGGAAATAAGAAACGGATTTTCGTTATTCCGCAGGCAATACACCGAGGGGTTGGTTTCCTTCGAGACATCTAAATTAATTCAATATGTACATTTGTTTTAAATTTACTGAAGTCTATAGCGCGTTTTCATATTAAAATTCATTTTAAGCTGTCGAAGTAAAAGCTACGCCCGTTTGTGTTGTGTTGTTCCATCATTCTCTTACTTTTTTCAAGTTTTGATGAAACAACCTGTATGTCGGGTGCCACTGCAAGTAAGTCAACGAAAAAGTATTGGTCCTGCTTTAATAAAATAATATTTAAACACTCTGTATACGGTGCCAGTAGCGTCTTGGGTATTTCCGATTTATACGGGATACCCGCCCACCTTAAATCGCGACGCCTAAAAAAATGAAAAAATAGGCAACCCGTTCTACTCTCCTGCTTTACGAAAACACGAAGCTATTTCTGTTTTGATTGATGGGTTGCCTATCCTGAAGACTTCTGAAGATTAGTTTCAGAATCATTCGTTATTGAAACTCGTAATCATATTTCGAACAGTTTTCGAAGGCGGTGCGGGGCGCGGCGCATTTAATTCCTCTTGTAATTTCGGGGCCTGAAAGTGTCAACGCAGTTTTGAATATTCAATTGGAATTAAGCCACCGTAAAACTGGATTACGTAACTTCACAGTCGCAAATTGGACCAAATTAACTCAATACTGGCGGGTAACCGCCGATATGTGACGAAACAAGACCTGAATCGGTTTATTTACGAAACCAATTGTTTTACAACTGCAGTGTGACCACCACCGCAAACGGATTATTTGCATACGCAATCGAACGCAGCAGCAGAGTTTTGCATAAATTTTTTTTTAGAGGGGGGCAACGTCGAGCTTAACCAGTCATTTAAAAAATTACGAAAATATTGTAACATCAGGAATGATTATCTAAAAGCCGTACACTGCAAAGAAAAACCTTGTGTATGATGACATAATAATAATTCGGACAGAGACAAATGAATCATCGAGAGCTTCAAGAACACAGCGTTACGTCAATCGTCCACGCACACCGGAAAGTAGGTCAACTGTATATATATGTAGATAGACTTTCCGATCGCGGAGAGTTCATCGATATCATGATTATAATGCGTGAACTCATGTCGTCTGTAATAGTGCTTCTTGTATCTGATACGTAAGTGTGTTTGATACTGATAGTAAATGTACTTAAGGTTTGGGTGTTATCGTTCGGGATTTTTTTCGATTTCGTTCGATTTGAAAAGGAAATTTAATCACTCCCGTAAGTCAAAAGGCGAAAAAAGAGTTTGATCTGCGGCTTGAAAGGCAAAGATTTATATTTACCGAAAGCAAATGCAACTATTCACGCCGCCAGGGCGTAATATATTATGGAGGTTTCTAAAGTCAGAGAGATAATGTATTCTTTTCAAATAAGGGAAGCAGCAGCCCCTTTGTGGCGGACTCGGAATTGTGGGTGATGACCAATAATGCCGATTACACAAGAATCGTTTTACCCCGGCCGGCGCCTTCGGCAAGTCCTAACTAGTAAACAACTATTATTACATCCCCAAATAATATAGAGAGCGGGGCTTTTAGGAAAACGCACAAACACGCGAAGCGTTTTTTTTTTTTTTGTTTTTCGTTTTTTAAATTTGCCGCCGCCGCCGCCCGTCGACGAATCGGACGTTGAAGTTAGTTGTTGAAAACTAAAAGCTCCTCATCCAGGGGGCGGAAGGGGCCGGGGGGTAATTTAATGTGTTAAGTTTACAAAGGTTTTAAAATTTAACGCGGAAAATTCGATACAACTCCGTGTATTAGCTGCGCTACTGTCCTCCACTCTCTCTTTTTCTCCCTGATGATGGTAAGGGAAGTTTAACGAAACCCCTTCTTGCTAATAACGTTTCGAAATTTCGAGTGCGGCGGCTGTTTAATTTAATAACATTCTTTCGCGTAATTAAAATCATCGAATCTGTATTTTGAACAATCATTGCAACGACGGGTTTGTTTGTTTGTTTGGAAAATGCAGAAGCGCCCTGTTTTTCTTTCATTTTCGTTTCGGTGCGGTTGGGATGGGGAAATTCGAAGGAAATTTCACGTACCGCGCGCATTTTCCATTCTTCGGTATTCGATATTGATTCCGCTGCCTCGGTTTTGTCTTTTAGCCTCCGGGTTCAACAAGAAGTAGTATCATCTGCATATTGACAACTTATAAACTTCTGCTCCGAAGAAGAATGATCCTGCTGCATGCTGCACGGATATATAGCTCGGTGCCAGTGGCGGCGGCCTCGTCGGGGCGGCCTGTCCTATTAAAGTTGCAGTTAAACTACGCGACGGGGTTGCCCTGATATTTAAATCTGCACGTTCGGATGGTTCCATGTCGCGACAGCCTCGGCAAAACAAACTTATTTGGAAAACGCACCCTTTTGACAGTCCAGCAGTAAATCATCACGAGCCGCCACTGCTCCACGGCAGAAATAGTATTTGCTCTACTAACAATAAGTGAATTAAAGGGTGTATTTGCCTGCCGAGACTTTATGTGATGATGGGGAAACCCCCCCATAAAATAACTATTTCGCCCGATAATAGAAAAGCAACTTTTCCTTTCAGCCAGATAGCCATTGGATTGCAAAATTTACTTTCTTTTTTATGTCCGCGAATAAATTTTACTGCATTAGCCAATTCGTAAATAAAACAGAAGAATTGCAGTAATCTGTGCAAAAACCTGAAGGTATTATTACCCCCCCCCCTAACCCCCTCGTTTAGAATTTACGACGTAAAATGGCATTCGCTTAATCAAAAAAAAAAAAAAAAGAAACTTTTTCGTAAATTTAAAATTGTCAATAACCGCCGGACGAGAGAGAGACACAGAGATAATATATTAATTACGATAAATCATAAGCGCGCAAGTTTCGAAGGACCATTAATACCGGCTGAGAGAGTGAGAGAGAGTTCCGGGCCCCTCCCGAATGGTTTCATTAAAATCGATCCCGACCGACAGCTGACATCCACTTTGTCTTGCATGGAATTCAATATTTTCTCCTTCATTGTTTCCTTTAAATTTATGCGATAATCTTGTCCGTCCTTGCCGAAGGCATTCTATATAGAAATATCTATCGTTTGCCCCCCCCCCCCCCCCCCCGAAAATTACGACAGCCCTCCTCAACCAACTCGAAAGAGATTGCTGCGAGAATTTGGAATAAATCGCGAACGCCCTGTTTAAAAGTAAAAGTGTTGTTTAACTTTTTTTTTTTTTGTTTTGGATGGGGGGGCGAGGGGTTCATTTAATGTTTCACGAATTAGGAAACTGTAACGCGCTGGTATCCAATACATAATAATTAATAGCTGCGGATATTTCCTAACAACACGTGCTATATAATTCTACTATAGGTCTTGTGGTATTTAAAAATGTGCCCCCGATAAGTAATAAGCAGGTTTCTGACTGGTCTTCGTGTAATTAATTGTAAATGTAACACTTATTTTTTTTTCAATTTAATTTAAAATTAACCAGCAACTCCTTTTACGTTTTCTTTTTTTTTCATTTTGCTACATCCGTTGAAATCCTTTCGAAAATTGCAAGCGCCCAATTAATAAAGCGAAACGTCGCGTCTCGTTTGTTGATCTGAGCGCTTTAAAAGGTGGTTTTTGCCATAAACTTGCATCGGACTAAGACTAAGTATGGTTTATTTAAGCTAACGTTCATAGAAATCGATGTGTTGGCTATATAAAAAGGAAAATCCTTCGCCCGGTTTGTTTCGTTTCACGACAACGCCGGGTACATTATTGCAAAACAGCCCGGAGGGTAGTTTTCCCACCCACCCACACGTACCTACCGACCCAGAGGTTGGTGCGCTTCCAATAACAAAAAGTAAATTTATATTGACTCGCCCACAAACGGAAAACCGTGAAACATCGGCTGCAATGGCTCTCTCTGCAGTGCTTCCTTTATTTGCGAAGGTAAAATCGATCTCGCAAAAGAAAAACCCGGCACGCAGGTGGTGGAAAAGCATTGATTTGTTGAATTAACGAAAGTTAGGCAACCCCCAAACAAGAGTTTCCAACTTCAAAATCACGGTGAACGATGTATTAGGTGAGGCCACAAGAGCACTCGGCCGTGTGTCGATGTGTGCGTGAAAGCGCGAGATCAATCGCGAAAGCGACGGCTGAGAGAGGGGTTCGAATTTCGATGCGAGAGAGAGAGACCGGTGTTTAATACTTCAGCATGAAATGACATTAAAATATTTCTCGCAGGCGCGTGCACGTTTCGAACGCCCGCGCTACAACCCGTTGATTATTTACTGTGTTCAAAATTAAGAGGTCGTTTTGAAACAAAGAAAATTAACAATAAAACAGAACGAGTAAGAAACAAACGAAAACATGAGAGGCCCATAAAATAGAGAGCAATGAGAGTAATCGAAGTTATCTACAATCTGTGAAAAAATAAAATAAAATGAACAACAGGAAAGAAGACTTTAAAAGGCATTAAATTTAGAACGACGCAGGAAGTCAAAAACAAGGAGGAAACGAATGACAAGGCGTTAAACAAAATAAAACAGAATTAATAAAAAAAAAGGCGAACGTCACTTAAAACAGAAAAAAATAAAAATGAAACAAAGGTAGAGATCTGCATTCAACTGCTGAAAAATAAATAAATAAATAACAGAACAGAAGACTTTAGGCATCAAACGTAGTACAAAGCAAGAGAAAGAAGAAATACGAAACAAACAGGAAGAAAAAACAAACAATCAGTATCGATTACAAAAAAGAAAATGAAAAATATAAAATAAGCTGAAAAAAAATAACGAATCACCGGTCAGTAGATTTTTAATTACAACGCAGATAAAAAAAAACCATTAATATTCACTATTTAAACAGAAAAAGGAAACAAAGGAGAGAATTTAAAATATCAACATCCCCCCGCCCGCCGCCATACCACCTCCGCCCCTGCTCATCCTTCCCCGTGGCCCCATAATCAAAACAAAGAAATCGCTTGCGTTATTAAGAAAAAAAAACTAACAAAACGAAAAACGGAAGATTTCAAAAATAAAATGGTGCAAGAAAAAATACAAAACAAGCAGAAAAAAATTAAGGATTAAATTGGAAATAAAAAAAAATTGTTTGTATTCATTATTTCAAAAAAAAAGCAAGAACAAAATAAGACGTTTAAAATATAATGCAATGCGAAGCAATAAAGAAACTGCGAGCAAAGAAAAAAAAACAAAATACGCTAGGCACTAAAAATAAAAAATAACGCAAGAAAAAAAAACAGAAGAATACAAAACAAGCAGAAAAGGAAGTGACCACCGATCTTGATTAAAATGTAAAAAAGATATTCAATGTTACAAAAATATTATAAAACAGAAAACAAACGACGAGAAAAATTTAAGCAAGGAATAAATTACCTGTTGAAAACAAAAACAACGATGAAACAAAAGACGGTACGCGTCAAAAATAGAACAAAGCATTGAAGAAAACAAGAAGCAATAAACAAGTGGGCCTCACGTAAAACGGAAACGGAAATAAAAGGTTTCTCAATGAAAAAAAAAAAACGTCCAAACCAGAACAAAAGAAAACAAAAGAAGATCCCCGCATGACAACAAAAATAAATTCATTAAAATAGTAACGAAACTAAAAAGATGGTAAATCTAAATAAATAAATAAATTAGGTTTAATAAAACCGATGAATGGAGGGAAGGAAAAACAGTGAAATTTACATGACGACACTTACATTAAAAAAAAAGAGGAGAAACAAAAACAAATGATCAGCATCATAAAAAAAAGCGACGAACAAAAACATGACCGACCGTCACTTATAAATTTGCAAGTAAGCACATACAATTAGCAAGTGGAATAAAATAAACAAAGTACTGTGAGACATAAAAAAAAAAACGAAAATACAGTAGAAGAAAAAGACAAGCGAAGAAATATGTGTGTGCGAATGTGAACCAGAAATTTGAAAAAAAAGACAATAAAAAAAGAAAACGAATAAAAAAGGCAACAGGGAATAATGAAGCATTTTTAGTAATCACCAATTAAAAAAAAAAACAAGACAAAAACAAAAAATGAAAAAGTGAGGGACGTCACTTATTTTTATACAGAACAAATTAAGAGAGAGGAACAGAAATTAAACTGACAATTAAAACAGAGATATCTGCCAGTAATCTAATTAGTAACACCAACGAGGGGAATTAATTAGCGACGCGCGAAATATTACGTAAAGTGAAATGAAAATTTCTTGAAAAAACAAACAACAAAGAAAAACACACGAAATTAAAAAAAAAACCATAACAAACAGCACTAAAAAAATATGAACAAAAACAATTATATAAGGACTCAAATTAGGTGGCTACCAAAATTTAAAAGCCTCTGTAAATAAATCGATTGGATTATTAATTTTTTGGAACTTCAGATTCGAATTAATTGCCTACACATTTCAAACCGTAATTAAAACGAAACTAATTCGAATTTCATTAGTTTAGAAATTTTAGTGGCCCATCGATTTCGTATGACCCACTTTTAAAAGCGGTAATTAATTTTCGTCGTCGTCGTCGTCCAAATTTTTACGCCCCCTATTTCACAAGGGCCGGCACACATTTTCTCGAAACCGAAAAGAATTCTGTTGCGCGGGCAGAAAAAGCTCGCCGCTTTCTCCAGCCGAAACCTGTCTTCATCGAACGGCGACGGTTACCACTGCGGCTCTCGGAATCCAGAGGACGCTTTGATCCTTGTTCTTTCATAAGAAGTATCGATTTAAAAGAGATGACCATCTAAAAAAAAATAATCGTCATGTAAACATTCAAATAAATAAATTATATACTTACATATATTATAATAATAATTAGGAAAGATTTGTCTTACGAATGATTTATTTTTTTTTCAATCAGCTTAATAATAATTAATATTTATTTATGTACACATGCAACCAAATTTAATGACGCAGAGAAAAGACGTGTTACAGGCAAGAAACTCCTTTTTATCCTGCGGCAGGATTCAGAACTATGACCTAATACACTGCAGCTAGATTTTATTTTGCAACTGCCTCGAAACTGTCGCGCTGTTAATTTTTTAATCTGTTTTATTTTCAAATACTTATTGTTAATGTAATAGAGAAAATTGATTTTTAATCACGGGGGGTTGGGAATTTCACCCTGTCAATGGATACTTATTGAATAAATAAGAAACAATTGGTTACATTGAATTTTTTCCTTTATTGTACACATAATCATACAATATACAACATAACTAGTGTTTTTTTTTTCTTATAGTACAGATCAATTTTCCAAAAATGTCGAGCTTTTTAAAAATACCCTAATATAAATACGAACTTAGTAAAATCGTACACGTCTCTATCATCACTTCACTTCAGTGTCTGACGTCGTGGGAACTATTTTTTTTAATAAAGATTCACGTCAAGGACTCACTCCCCCATTCAAAAAGTTATATTACAAAAAACGTATACATTATGTATGCATCGGATATTAATATAAATTTCATTCTAGTTTTATGTTTATTTTATTTATTTATTTCTCTCTACGCTAGGTACATACATTAATTTATTAACACACATCACACCAAACCACTTTACAATATTGTTTTCTTTTTTTCACCATTTCTCATCACCATTCATCATTCACCATTCGTCATTCATCATTCATCAGCAGCGTACGATTGATTCAGTGTTTCTCTTTGTACAAATTGTTATTTTACATCGTATACAGACGAGAGAGTTCAATTTTTTTTTTTTTTCAAAACGTGTTTTGGGGAACGTTTCCTGTTGTCTCCTCTTTTTTGTTTAAATTTTATACAAACACGGGGTGTTCACATAAAATACAAAAAAAAAGAGGAGACTATTAGATACAAGTTTAGGAAAATATCACGCGTACAATTGTCTAGTATTTATTAACTATTTCTATGCGTATTTTCCGTACAAAATATCTGTGTTTCGCCGAAGAGTATCATATACTTCCTTCCGGAAACAGCGTATACTTGATGATTAAGTTACGTACGATTCTGTTATTTTTATTTAATTTTTTTTTTTTTTTGAAACCAACAGTTCGGGAAAAACTATTACCGAAACGAAAAGTAGGTAGTACTTTTTTTTTTGTTGAAAAGTCTGTTTCGGGTTTGCTTTTGCGTGTTCGTGAAGACAAACGAACATTCAGAACGTCCTTCATCAATCAATCATCGAATGTGCAAGACACAAGGTAGACTCCTCACTCACATCAATGTACAACATAATAAAACGAGTATTGTACAAATTGTAGAAATTCTATTGCACGACAATAGAATATACAAAATCATTGTTACAACATCCATCAAAGCAGTACTTTGTTTCCGGTTTTTGTTAATTAAATCCTGTATCCCGTGGGTGATGACAAGAGCCAAAAAAAATTAAAAATCGTCAACTAGCATCTACATTTATCTACATTTTTTTTTAAACAGGATATCTCCCGACTGATATAAGCGATGTATCAATAGATACAACAAGGAATTTTTAGTCAAAGATTCACAATTGCCATTATCATCAATAAAACCACAAATACAAATTGAAAAAAATAAATAAATAACTGATTGGGGGTTGGACTTTGAGAGAGTTTCGGCTTCGGCTTTCAAAAATAAATAAATAAACAGAGCTGCTTTATCATCATCTTAAATAAATAAATAAATAAATAGAGCTGACTTCTTTAGCATCATCTTTAGCATCTGTAACATGCAATTGCTGATTTGAAATTGTCAGTTTTGTACAACAGTTTCCCTTTTTGGTGATGAAGCGATATTGTCGTTTAGTTGACTCTCTCCCTGTACATACCCCGGTATGATTTAGTTAACTCTCTCCCTGTATGTACATACCCCGGTATGCTTTAGTTGACTCTCCCCCTGTATACTCATGTTAAGAAAAATTTATTTGGTGTTGAATTTTTAATTTTTTTTAAGTGACCTTCTCAACTAATTCCCCATTTCATCATCAATCACTGGTTTAAACTTGTTTCAATTAGATCATTTAAACGTTTTTTACTTGTATACGTTTTGACTGCCTGAACAAGTAAAATAAAACATACGACGAGAACTGAATACAACCGATTCTATTTGAGTTCTATATTTTTGTTTTAAGTTTTGAATACCTAAGTTTTCTTGTATAAGGCCAAATTGATTTAAAGCATATTTTTCTCTTCTACTTCTTCTTAAAGCAATAATAAAAATTTGAATAATCACGTTTTTTTAAAAAAAAAAAGAAAGGTAATGCTTTGATGGATTTAAAAAAAAAACTAAACTAACGAATGGAACAAGTACGTAGTATTCTCAATGAATATAACTATGTATAACAAAACAATAAATAGTTTAGTAAACCGACGCGTTGTTGTGCGTGTCGTAGTTGATCTGCAGATAGGAAGGAATGGCGGCGTTCAGTTCAGACGCCCTCCGTCGTAGTGCTGCGATACTGTGACCGCGCCACACTTCGTCCTCCTGATCATTGGGTGAACCCCCCGCCGCCACCGGAGGGGTTCCGGCGCTTGAACAGGGTATTTGTGGGGGCGGCGAACTTCCTGTTCCACCTGCATTAGCACCGCTTCCGCCGCTGTTGCAGTACGTCATCATGGTGTCACCTGCAGAGAAAAGAAAAAGAAAGAAGAAATCAAATTACATACAAATTTATTAAAAAAAAAAAAAACAAAGAGCCAGGTCACAGCATCGCGCATGGAGACTTAATCAAGTATACACCGCGTTTCCGGGTAATTTATTATTAATAAATAATTCAACAAAAAAAAATTTCTAACTCACCCCAAATGTCCCTTTGTAGCTGAGTATCCGCGTTCATAATTTCGTCTATTTTACGTCGTTCTAACCATCAAGTATGAACAGACATAAGATTGAAACAATTTTTTGTAAGTACGAGGCACATTATTTATTATGTTTAATAGACGAATTTATTTAATTCATCATTCAACAATACAGAACGAGCGGTGATCCTCTTTTTTTTTTGTTTAAGTATAAGTTAAGTTGCTTTATTAATCTTATTTGTCGAACGTGTTAGTGAGCTACGAATTTAACGAACGTTAAAACGTCGCCAATAATGAAATAGTTAATTAACAATTCAAATAATAATAAAAAAAATATATATGTATATATAGCAGCTACTGCCTTGCTGCTGCTGCCTTGCAGATAAAAATATGCTAATCAGGCGTACAGGCGAGATGTGTGAACAAACAGCTATATTTATTGACTGGCAATAAAATTCCCAGTAACGTGTGTGTTAAAATACTTTGTCCATGTCTATGAATACTTAAGTCAGGGACGTCGTAGTGATTCATAAGAATCCACAATATAATGTAGTGTATTAAAAGTATTTAGGTCTTCAACCAATCTTATACATTAATTTTTTTTTTATTTCTTCAAAACAAATTGATGCATGAGACTCGTATAAACATTTTCGATTACTTAATATAGCATCATGTTGTTGCAACTTGCACAATACTACAGAACCATTCAAACATGTTTGCAGCTTCACTTTCCATGTCACGATTATGTGGAACATTTAATTTTTCGTTTGTTATCATAATACTGCCTCTTCTTTCTGTTACATTTTGATTTTTTGTTCCTTTTGCCTACTTCACTAGTGTTCCTGAATGTCTGTGATCTTCAGTTTCTTTTGGTTTTTGCTAATTCAATGCATCAGACCACTCCGTATGTCTTTCTCTCTCAGAAGAAAATTGTAGGTACGATTCCCCACGGTTTGAACCTCATGTTTGTGCAACAAATAATAAATAGTGCTGTTTTGATTCTGTGTAGAAATTTAAGAACCTTTCGTACAAGATTCTTGCATTAATATTAATACAGCCGTAGGTTGGGGAAGTTCATACATTCTACATTCAAATGAGCGGTGCCATCTATTGGTCGACCGACCAACTTTCGCGTTTTGATTTGAAAACTTACGGTGTTTTCGAGGAGACACGGAATGTTCCAGCGAGTTCGCGAAGATTTCGCGTCGGCTTCCAAGCGTATACTGGAGGAGTGCAGTATACAAGCGAATCTGGGCGCGAGATTCGAATTAAAGTATTTCAAATCAATCGATACCAATTTTTTATTTATTAATTTGATTAACCATTTTTTAGTGGAGTGCAGTGGTGTTTGTATACGTATATTTTAATGTATTTTTTATTCTCAACGCGTAAAGTATTTTGACATTTATAACATAACAGACGAGTTTGTTACGAAAACTTCGCCAGCACTCTCTAACGAATTTTAACATCGCATCATTAATTACAACTTTAAACGCGTTTAAAGCCCCCTTTTGTAATGATTTTAAGACTCGAAAATTACAGAACACACACACACACAGAATTTCGTACCTTTGTACGTACTGTCTATCGCACACATTACCCAATTGTTCCTCGGCATGAATAGCAGCAGCACAGCCAGAAATTAAGACGCACTTATTTGTAGGTACTTATCACTGCTAAAAACTACCTGCCTGTTAATATTGGACTTCGTGAAGAAGAAGAAGAAGAATGTATTGTGCGCAGAGTGCGTTTCAATGAACTGCTGCAGTTAGTTAACAAACAACACATGAACGCTGTTTAAACACATTAAGTGTTCACAAGTAAACAGTAAAATTTTAAAACCGTGCTAATTGAAACAATGCATTAGTATGCGAGCAGTTAATCGTTCGTTATCTTTTCTATTTTCTAGGAGGTGGCGGCAACGGCGGCGGCCCCCTTCCCCCGAGACCCCGACCTGTTAAAATAGGCGTAGGTACGAATAACATAATTATCAATTCACGTCCGTGTGTTTGCTTTTCGATACAACATCACCCTAAGTGCACTTAACTTCTTTTCCATGTGATATATTTATTTATCCTCGTAATACAAAAGCCATGCTTGTTCTTACTTCATCCAGAGCGTCCCAACATAAAAAAAAATATATATTCCTTTGAAGTTAAGATTTAAGTTTCTTGAACAATTTAAATTATACAGATACAGTAAATTGTACATGCAACATATTTGAATACGAAAGATAGAACGTGTTCTGTATCTGCACCCTGTATAATTTTAGATTCTTGGTAAAATTCGGTTTAGCTGAAATTACATGAATGTAACGAGATACGCAAGTGAGTGAGGTTGAGGTTGATTGGTGGTCAAATGAGTTAGTGAAAATGAAGATGAAATTAGTTTACAAGAAAATTAGATTTCATGTTTGTTTTCATTTACAAATAAGAACTCATTTAAATTGTAAATCGCGCCAGTACTTAAACAACATAATTATGAATATTTCATTATTTTCCGGTGACGTAATATTTAAACAAAAGAGTGTTAGAAGTTTTTTGGCAACTAATATTGAGCATCGAGTGTGCAGTAGCAATGGAGAATACATGTTAATGTTAAAGTATGTGTGTGTATGTAATTAGAGCCATTGACGCGTATTTCGGTAGCGGATAACTAGGCTACCTCTAATCACTGCTAATTGTATGTTTTGCTGCCTCCTCCTCCCTGTACCCACCACTCCGCCACTGGAATGCCGCACCGACATGTTACTTTCGACCAGAGGTGTCAAAAGTAAATGTTGTAGGTTTGTTTAAGTTTGTTTTATATTCGTCTGACTCAGATGGCTCCAGGCTGCCCACTTTTTATATGTTATTTCATTTAGGCGAGAGGAGGAAAAAAAAAAAGAGGAACTCTCCGTGGATGCTTGAAAACTATAAAAAGCATTACAGCATAATTCATCGCCGAAGAATTTTAAAATCGGCTTTTACTGCTGCCTATAAGATGATGATGTACGTAAAAGCAAACATCACGTATTTATTCACTGTTACACGTTTGAATATTATGAGGAGTAAAGGACAAAGTTTATTGAAACCCATGGAATTTCTCAAAGGAAAAAAAAATTTTAATTATTTTTATATACGTACGCACGTACATGCCTCCACCCCTTCTTCCTTGCGACGTTTTTAAATTAAATAAATTTGGCTAAAGCAAGTCACACTAGGAAGAGTCTTCACCAATTCTCCTCAATTTTTGTTTTTTAAAATAAATAATCAATAGTCGCCTCTAATAACAAAAAAAGAAAACACTCAAAATCTCCTTACCTAACGAGTTGAGGCCATAATGAGCTTGGTACACCGTACTCGCAGCAGCTGTACTTATAGGTAACGCTGGACTTAAGCCAGAACTTTGGTTTAGTTGTCCCAATGACTGTCCAAATCCACCCATCGACACCCCGCCTTGACTAAGTTGCCCGAGACCTAAGTACATAAATTTTCCGTACGTCAAAAAAGGCATGTCGACAGAATGAAAAGCCAAAGAGGTGTACCTGTCGCCATCCCTGCGACGCCCCATCGGGATTCGCTCGTGCTGAACATACTCGATCCGCAAAGACCATCCCCCATCGCACCGAACGGAGGAAGACCGTGCGACGGCAACAGGGCACCGGGGGTACGGAAAACGTTGGTGGTTTTCTTCCGCTTCTTCCATTTCGCCCTCCTGTTTTGAAACCAAACCTGTTAAAAGCAACCTGATAAGAACCATTGCTAGTTTGCTTTACTTTAATGTTTTTCCATAATGTATGTAATAAAAAAAAAATCTAACATGTTGATGTCGTCAACAAAAGAAAAACCGCCGCAGTTCACGGTTTCCATTCCACGTGCAAAGGTTGCTTGCTGTAATATTGAGCGACCTCGCCCTCTGCATAGGTGATGATGCACCCCCCCTGACAACCAACCACCCAGCAGCCCCCGTTTTCCGCGGCACGCTCCCAATCTCGGAGACGGAGAGCCCGATCCACTTTATGAGCACCCAATTGATTCAACGACTGCACGTTTACTCGTGATATCTTCGGAATTACTTTAAACAGATTTTTTTTCTTCGCCTTCCAATTCCACTTCATCCACCCCGTGGAATTTAATTACGACTTGCGCCCTAATTAAAACCGAGTTTGCCGGTGGGATGCGACGGCCACCCACCACCTACAAATTTAATCTCTATTTTTGCAAAACTTTTTGCTAAACGTGATCGCGACGGTGACACACACAAAAAAAAATCCATCACGAAAGGAAAGGACCGCATAAATCTCGGCGGAGCAGAAAAATGCAGAGGGTGTAGACGTACCCCGGTTAAGGACACTAATGGTGTTGGATTATTTAACAGCTATACGTCTCTCTGCGATGGATAACCACTGTCAAGCCGCCTCCTGGGACCCACATTCAGTTCCCGGTGGAAGACAGAAGAGTGCCAAAGTCTGTTTCAGCAGGTCAACAATCGGACGGACAGTTTTATAAATGAAACTTGGCCGATGTGAACTTCACTTTTCACATCGAAGCTAAACTCAACTCCCGTAGTTAAATACGTCTTTCATTTCACTTCTAACCCAAATCCTAATTTTCATGTCTTTCGATCAACAAAAAAAAAAAAACAAACGGTAATTACCCACGTGCGTACTCCACATGTAAATAGTTTACTAACCGTCACCGCACGGTAATTTAAATAAGTGCCAGTTTATTGGTCGGACGATTTACAAAATGACGTGTAAAGCAGATCATAAAACCGAATAATGACGTACGTAACCACGCCGGACCTTTATGAAATGTTTTAATTAACTAATTTGAGCCTCCGTAAAACTATAGTATCACAGTTGCACGGCGAAAATTATTTCGATCATAAAACGAACTCGAGATGCTGTTAACAGCAAGTAAAACCAAGATACTCCAGAGATAACAGCAAATACATTCCTTGGGAACAAATTTTAACAACCAAGGAATGAATCTAAATGATTTTAAAATCCACGACCGAAATAATTTTTGGTACCGCTTGATACCATATCATTTTCAATCCGGAACATACGAGGTTAGCATTTCTACCCTTGATAATGACTTTTTTAGTAAAAACATCAAAAAATTCATTAACGAAAGTAATCGTAACAACCTCCTATGTTCCGAATTGAAAATGATCACCCGGTATAAGGATGAAGGGTATCAAAAATAATGCAGCGAGCTTGAAAGCTTAAAACTTGCTGTAGTTTCCTTTTGGTTTTTATCATTTCTTCTTTGCCGCCGACGTGACTGTCATTTATATTTGTTTTGTTCACATTTTTCCTTTCAAACTCATCCAACTTTGGTTTTCTTCTGCCTTCCCCTTTTTTTTCTGCTGTACCTCCAGAGGAACACTGTTTTCCTTCAATTTGCCTTTTCTGCTAGAGAATTCTCACCCCCAATTTCTTCTCCTCAGTTTGGTTCGATCTCCAACTTCTTATGAAAGGGCCTTATAAGTCCCACTCACTTTTTGATCATGTTTTATGGCTTCAAAACTTGCTTCATTCAATTCAATTGCCGCCGACGTGACTGTCATTTATATTTGTTTTGTTCACATTTTTCCTTTCAAACTCATCCAACTTTGGTTTTCTTCTGCCTTCCCTTTTGTTTTTCTGCTGTACCTCCAGCGGAACACTGTTTTCCTTCAATTTGCCTTTTCTGCTAGAGAATTCTCACCCCCAATTTCTTCTCCTCAGTTTGGTTTGATCTCTAACTCCTTATGGAAGGGCCTTATGAGTCCCACTCGCTTTTTGATCGTGTTTTTTGGCTTCAAAACTGTCTTCATTCAATTCAATTGCCGCCGACGTGACTGTCATTTATATTTGTTTTGTTCAAATTCCTCCTTTTAAACTCATCCAACTTTGGTTTTCTTATGCCTTCACCTTTTTTTTTCTGCTATAGCTCCAGCGGAACACTGTTTTCCTTTAATTTGCCTTTTCTGCTAGAGAATTCTCATCCCCAATTTCTTCTCCTCAGTTTGGTTCGATCTCTAACTCCTTATGGAAGGGCCTTATGAGTCCCACTCACTTTTTGATCGTATTTTTTGGCTTCAAAACTTTCTTCATTCAATTCAATTGCCGCCGACGTGACTGTCATTTATATTTGTTTTGTTCAAATTCCTCCTTTCAAACTCATCCAACTTTGGTTTTCTTATGCCTTCACCTTTTTTTTTCTGCTATAGCTCCAGCGGAACACTGTTTTCCTTTAATTTGCCTTTTCTGCTAGAGAATTCTCACCCCCAATTTCTTCTCCTCAGTTTGGTTCGATCTCTAACTCCTTATGGAAGGGCCTTATGAGTCCCACTCACTTTTTGATCGTATTTTTTGGCTTCAAAACTTTCTTCATTCAATTCAATTCTATGTACATTGCGAAATATGATCACGACTGATCCGTTAAGGAACAGATACTGTAACTGGGCTGCCCAGTTACAGAATCTGCTGCTTTTAAATAAGTTATCACATACGTTTCTTTTTGGCAACAAAGAAACGGTCCAGCGGTGTTCTTTGATTGACTGTCTAACTGCGCAATATTTAAATTGGAGGGCAAAATATATTTGTATTCGGCCTGTACGAGTATTGGTCAGGGTAAGGAAGATGAGATGAAGGAAGATGAAAGTATGAAAAAGACCTAAGGGTTCACCATTTAATCTTCGAAGAGAACTACAGTTGGTCGCATAAATTTTCAACGAACAAGGAAACCACGTCCGGAATCTTGGCTTGCCTTTCAAGTGAGCGATTCCGATCTGAAAATCTAAAAGTCGCGCAGCAAACAAAATATTTAAAGACAATAAATCCAAGCTTTATGGCACTTAGTGTATTTACCGAAGACGTGATGCAGACAGAGTCACAGACCAAAAGGAGGGTGGGTGAGTGCATGCAGCCTTTACATTCCACAGATATATGTGAAAACTACCCTTGCAAACAAACAGAATCATTTCAATTTAAACAAGTAAAAACTTTAAAAACCAGTTTGTCCATGAATTATACATTAGCTTCATCTTTACTGCCACCACTGTATGTACATGCAACGTACAAGTTTTTTTCCTTTTTTGTGTGTGTGTGTGTGAGCTGCGCTCACGGTTTTAAAACCTGAACGCCGCTTCCACGTAAACGATTCTATATCGATTCGATTTGTTGGTCTTGTCTTGTTGAGAAGATTTCGAGCGATTTTGTGCCCGGTAAATCCGGGGAAACAGAGAAAGAGAGAGAGAGAGAGCGTGAGGGTTCTTGTTTCTATTCGCCTACATTGAAACATGAAATTTTAAAGTGCTCATGAAAAATTTATCCTAAATGTATGTATGTGACGCCATAGTAGCAATTTACCACCTGGGTCAGAATGCACCCGCGCGCAAGCGCAAATTCGCGCCTGATATTGAATGCCAACCTCGTTGCCTGTGTGCATTGACTTTCCCTGAAACCGTTTCAATTTACATAAGCTCGTTCTTTGACGAGGCAAACAAAAAGATCTTTTTTAATTTTAAGTTACTTTTTCGCCCAAGAACATTCCACACATTAAGAGCCTCCCTTTGTTATATTATACTTTTAATTAATTCTACTCCGATTATTAATTGTTACTCAACTCAAGTGAGTATTTTTAGTTGCAAACTTAAGAAGTCTTCATTAATATACTAATGACCTAATAACTTTTTCGTGTTCTCCGTTTAGTTATTTAAGTTAATGTTATTGAAAGTTATACTCGGCGTCAGCTAAAGGGGGCGAGGGGGGGAGAGGGAAGGTGAAATGCCAATATAAAGGAGAGTGCAAGTTGGAACAATCGTAATATTTTACGACATAATGCGGTGATCGGGGTTTAGAGGTGCCGTAAAGGTAATCGAAACTCGTAAACTCTAATCCTCTATAGAAATTCAGAACGCGGCCGTAGTCAGTGTTGAATCTACTTCCGAATAAAAGCAAATGTTTAAATTTTGCCTCCTCGCATTAAGACATTTTAACACCTTTCGGCTAACACTATTTACTTATTCATCCTTACGAGTTGATTTTATGGCGCGTGGAAACGGATTCTTAAAAAGTCCAAAAGTTATTATTGTACTACCAAAGTATTTCCTAATGGAGAATCGAAGAAGAAGAAGAACGAGGACCATAATTTTTTTGCATGCATGTACTTCATATAAAAACTGACTGAATTGAATGTGCCTGTTGCTATTTTCAGTTGCTGTGAGGGAAGAGATAGATGGACCAGGTAGAGGTACTAATTAAAAAAAATCTTTTAATATTAACTTATGATTATGTGCTTTTGCTTCCCAGAATCGTTTTCTACGTAAGTGCGAAATATTGCGGAACACGTGAATTTCGACTTTGCCACCGTCTGCATCGGTTCACGAGATCAAAACCATCAAAATCAAATTTAAAACCAAACCCGTTACATTTTTTTAATTAACTACGAACCCAATCCAAACCAACTCCACGAACGTAACATCGAATTGAGGAAAAAAAAACATTAACTTTTAAAGATGAATATTAGAATCGATTTGAGCTATTATTTTAACTTTATTATTGTTGTTATTGAATTAACCAATTTTAATAATAAATGATTAGATCATAATTATAAACAGTTATTATTGTTTGTGTAAACAAAACCACAAAACTAAAGTAGTAAAGTAAAAGCAATAAGTCAAGAAGGAAACAAGAGAAAGTAAACGTCCTTTTTAATTTTTGATCAAGATGAGGAGCCCTCTATAAGAGGGTGGCCATTTTAGAGAACGAAAAAAGGGGGCCAAATTTTCCTGCAATATAAAAAGAGCCGAGGATAGGTTAATTAAAAACAGACATAATTTATTAAGAATTTTCATCAAATTTCAGCAGCATGTAGGGGGAACCCAGTATGTCAAAAATATTTGGTTGAACAGTTTGATACAGGGTGTCCGAAAGCTCCCAGTAAATACGAAAATTGCGTTTACAATAAATAATAATGCAATGTCAAAGGTCAAAAAGCGATCGTAGGATGTCGCTGTTCTGTCTGTTCATCGATAATAATAATGAACAGATAAAACAGCGACATCTTACGATCGCTTTTTGTCCTGACATTGCAGTAGGATAGACGACAAATTGAAGCGGATTTGCTCCTAATAAGTCACCCATGCAAGGTGGCCGTGCTTGCTGTCAAAGCATAGTTTTAAACAAATTTTTGTTGCAAATCGTTTTTGATTGCAGTGTAAACCTCGAGCAGCCTCTGTACAGCTGTTTCAACCCTGCTTAGGGCTTCGTCAGCAGAGACATTCCCAATAATAATAGTGTCTTTATTTCAATCGATCAAAGAAAACAATTTCAACTCGAGAGCACTTTAGAAAGGCGAAGCTCAGCTAAAGCTGCTCTCCCACTTAACTTCCAACTTATATTTGTGTACAAAAAAAATGTTTATTAACAAAAGTTACATGAATGCGAGTTCTGACATTCTGCGCAGCTCAAAATTATTTTCATCTACAAGTCAAAGTGTTTATTTATTAAGTTATGTTCCTGCGAAACTCAAATCTTTTCAAAATGATCATGAGATGCTGGTACAGCTTTTTTGGCAAAAGATAATTTCTTCCAGTTTTTGTCGTATTTTAAATCGTATTAATTTTTTTAAATTTTAGTAAAATTTATCTTGAAAGCATGATGAAACGATTGTTTAAGAAAAAAATTGTTTCACTGCTTAAAAATAAACGCGATGAGAAAAAAGAACGGAACAAACTTAAGTTTGTGAGAGCATCGGGACACGAGGCTAAAAGAAGGGACAATCCCGTTAAAAAAGGGACGTCTGGACGTCCCCCTACAAGCTGTCCCTCTTTTCACAACCTCAAGTAAATTGCCTGCAGTAATTTTCCTCATAAAAATCGTTTTCTTTTTTTTTAATTTTCGGAATTGTAACAACGTCTTTCATTCAGAAGCTCAAAGATAAAATAACCAATAACAAAATTTTTCTTTTAAAGCAGTGGCACTTCTGGAATCTCACTTAAGTAATCGACAATCATTTGTTACAATCAAATCAATCATCCCCGTACGTGACATCTTCGGGAGTACCTCGGGGCTCAAACCTTGGTCCGCTATTGTTTTCAATTTTTATTAATGAACTGCCAAAGGTTATATTATGACTAATTTTTATAATGAAGTATACTATTAGCCAAATGAAATTATGGATTATTTTAATTAGATAACATAAATATTTATTCTCTTTGACATGATCCGTAAATGGTGTAAGCTGTGGAGTGTGATATTAAATGAATTAATGAATTAATAAAAACGAATCATAAAAAGCAATAAACGATTCGCGGGCTAATTGCAAGGGAAATATACAGGCTGTCCCAAAAAGGCGTTTGAAACTTGAACAGCACGTTCGTGATGGTAAAAGAAATTCTCTCCTGCCTACTGTGCGTTGTTTTTGTTTTTGTTTCCGTTTCCGTTTCCGTTTCAAATGCCAATTTTTGAAACACTTGTATACAATAATTAAATTAATTTGAAGTTAAAGATGCCATTCGTACATGTAATTATTTTGAAAACGTAATCGTATTACGATCGTAACAATCGTTTATAAATATCAAATCTGATCAAATTTGGTGTATCTGGGGCAACATGCAGCGCGGTATGACAATGATGTATTTCCTAATCAATAAGCTCATTAGTGTCAAGTCAATCAGGAATGGATTTGGGCCTGTTCTGTAATTCGGCGCACGCCTGAAATTCGCTGACGCCGTCAGCCAGATAAAAAGATCATAAATAGGAAAGAAATCTGCTTGTATTTATTAATGAGTAGCTCGTTAGAACGAGTAGGTCAAATTAAACTACGTAAATTCATCCAAAATCAAATTTATTTGATTCTGAACTAGACGGAATTCTAACAGCGAATAGAAAGTTTCTCAAAGCAATAATATTCTGCAAATAAATGAACATACCCTCGCAATTTATGTGAAATCACATCAAACTTAAAAGCCAGTTTGATCAGTAGCGGGTGAGGAAAAAGAAACTCACGTCAAAACTTAAAAACCAGCTTGATCAGTGGGGGGTGAGGGCAGAGAAACCCAAACACTTCTTTATCACTGATCGCCAAGGGTAAATGGTAAATGAAATGCAATCGACGACTTTTAAGTGAATTTGTGCCGTTTGGAATTCCAATATATTGTAAAAAGAGGACTGCTGAGATTTATTTTATCAGATTGGCAACACTTTTCAATGTTTATGTTGGTGCTTACTGATACGAAATGATTAATTCCATCGTAACAACATCAGCTGCAATGTAAAAACTGAACTAAGCGGCGATCGTGTGAAAATAACGTACGAGTAGTAAGTACTGCCAATTCCTAAAGGTTTCTTACCCCAACCTACTCACTTTGCTTGAATCATTTAATGTCTTTGTTGCATGTTATTCCTATCAAAATTCTTATCCATTTCTCTTCTCAATTTTGAGGAATTACTTTTCTGTCTAAAGCGGACAATTAATGTTTTTCATGAAAGATTGGTACAGTGCGACAGTTGGTAAATACAGTCGTGAAGTCAGGTGAAGAGCCTGAAGTTAGCTGCGCCATAGTTCATTTTTTTTTTATTTATACGCCGCCGCCGATCGAAACAGTCTGAATTAAGAATGCTGCAAAGTGACGTGGTTTTCGATTTAGTTTTTTTCCTTTTTTTTTTTTGGCAAAGTTGTTTTTTAAGTACGTTTCAAGTTTACCACCGCCCCCTCCCACCGGGCTTTGCACGTGGCAGCCCCCTTGTTTAACGGTTGTTTTAACGCGTACAATATCGTTTTTATTAACAGGTCGGAAGCTACAGCAAACGTTATAAATACGTTCAGTTTTACGATCCGAACGTAATGAAACCTGCGCGGGCAAGGCGCAATATAGCTTTTCTAACAAATGGTTAATATGTTAACGTTATTGCCGTGGTAAGCCTGCGGGGAGTTAATTTCGGCAGTGCTGGCATCATTAATCCCTAATGGGGCGAGGTTGATGTATGATCGGTGGTCTCGCAAGCGGACCCTCTCCGAGACAAAACAGAGACGAACCCCCCCACGAAAGCTCAAGCTTTACGAACGAGACGGAGCAACCGCGAATTGATTGGGAAGCATAGCTTGAATGGTATTCAAAACTCTTTCCTCAACCATTACCATTTACACCTCACCTCGTTCAAGAGTTATTGGTAATTTTATGTAAACCGGCTTCAAATTAAATTCCGGTAGTTTCAACAAATCCGTTAAAATATCACAGGAGCTGCTGGGAAAGAGAGGATTTTATTACTTAATTCGTTAACAGCGGCATCTTAATTGCTGCTGCTTCTTCTTCTTCTTTTTCTTCATCGTCTTCTTTCATTGCTCTGTTATAGTTGTAAAACTAAACGATTCTTTTTTTTCTTTCGAATCGTACGAATAAGTGCAGCGTTTTAAAAAGTTACAAAATGAATCACTGCATCTTCATGGGTGAACAAATATACTTGTGGGAAATTTGCGCGAGCAAATAAACATTCCCGCCACATTTTTTTCTTTGTATATAAACTTCTCATTAGACCAGGCATAAATTTATTCGCGTGTTAACCAACTGCACAAATTTATCTTAAATTTATTTACCGTGTTTCAAATTAATCGACATTTATAGAATTGCTCAGGAACTATACCCTCTGTTTTTTTTTTTTGTTTTTGTATTGCGGCAGAGCACTTTGAATTTTTGGCGCGATAAACGAGCGTTTTCATCGGTCAAACGAACTTCGCCGTCGGTCAGCTCCAAATGACAAAGCTCGTTTTTACCTCAAAAACTTCAAAGTACTTCTCCGAATTAAAAGAAAAAGCTAGCTAGTCTAAGAACAATAAATATAAATATAATATAAATTTATTTAGGTAGAACTAAAGAGCCATATGGTGATACGAAGTACCTTAAATCCTACAAAAGTCTTCCTTCTTTTTAACAAACTCAAAATAAGCTTGGAATTCGAACAGTATCAGAAACATCAAAATCCATCCATCTATTTTTCGAACAGTATCAGAAACATCCGAACCCATTCTATTATAAACGTTTTGCTGCAATTAACAATTTCAAAACACGATTTACCGATTGCATCCATCGGGGTGACCACATTTTTTTTTAATGTTGTACACGAACCATGTATTGTTACTCGCTTTGTTACATACACATAATAATGTAAGTAATTCTTTGCTAATTAATATCCAATACGGGCCTGTGATGTGCGTGCGCGTTACCATGGCAACTATTGAAGTGCAATTCTGTGCACGCGAGTATTTCACAAACACAGACAGGATCGCACACTCAATAACAGGCCAAATCGAATTTAAAAAAACGCACTCGCCTCGTCTTTTCGAAACGTGCATTTCATAAAAAAATCATTCGAATTTAATTGTATTATTCAACGCGAATTGAAATTCATTCCTACAAAAAACGACGAGCAAATAACATTTTAGGAGTCTTCTTATGATTGACAGAAAAATAATTATCTTGCATCCAAGTATCGAGGATATTTAGAACGGTTTCAAAATTCTGATCGGCGGTTATTACGGTTGTGTCATCAGCAAGTGCAACAGAATTGCAGAATTTAAGTCATTAATATAATTAAGAAGAAGAGGATGGGTCCCAAGAGAGAGCCCTGAGGGACACCGTTTTTTTTTATTATCGACAATCGGTTTGCCATTGAATACAGTACATTGTTTTCCAATTTACAAAGTAAGATTTCTAAAGGAGTAGATTGGTTTGTAATTAAACGTTTTTTAATTAAAGCATCAGTAGTGAAAGTTGAATTAAAATTTAAGGGGCCGTTTGGCGAACATTAAATTATACAGCGTGTTTGCAAAATGGCGAACCGATAACTCGAATTAAAAGAAATCTTTCTTTTTTATTCGGAATGAACTCTGAGTCTGTGAGCTGATGTGTTTAAATAGAATCTTTCTGAATAATCACCCTGTATAAGCGCCAGGTATGTATCTGTTATCTATAACGCAGCCATCGCTTTATTTCGTATTAATTATTCAGTGTCAGCTAGGGACTTAAATTAGTAGTTAATTTTAACACTTTTAGACACCAGTGAACACTTTTTTGAAGACTTTTATTGTATAAGTCACCGCCAGGGAACATTTTTTTGAACACTTTTATCGTATAACAGTCCAACAAAAATACTTATTTAACCTTTGAACTGTGAGTAAGAAGTTTTGAAAATTCTTTAAGATCCCTGTCTTGAAATAGTTTGTTGAAGTTGAGAGCATAAATTAAATAATCAAGGATCAAACCTCAGAACATAAAAAGATCAAAATCTGAAATATACTCTAATGGTAGGTATCAAATTCAATCCAACTCAACTCTAAGTGAGTTGAGTTGGATTGAAATTAAGAAATCCAAGAAATTACGCAGTCAAAGCTGGAATTCTCAAATTTTAAAACAAAAATTAATTAATTAAAAAACTAAGCTCAATTGCAATTGAGTTCACCTCAAGCGGGGCCAATTCCATCTAACTCTGATCAACACAAGCGAAAAATTGAAAAGAAATTTCAAAGAAAAAGAAAATTCAATTAAAATTAAGTCCAAAGCGCCTCGAGGTCAACTCAACCTTACTAAAAAGTTAATCCGAACTCTGCTCAATCCGAACAAGAAATTAAAACTGTGATAATAATTATCACTGGTTAAAATTCAAGTAAAATTAATTCGAACCAATCTCAGGATCAACCTGACTATCCAAGTCCAAAGAAAAAACAGTTAAAATTAAACTGAAAAGCTAAATGTAGACTAAAATTAAGTCCAACCCATCTCAAAGTCAATTCAGCTGCATTAAAGTTAATCGAAGCAAGAAATTAAAAGTTAAATCGCAAGCAACATTCCCAAATGAAAAAAGATGAAATTAAAATTAAATTGGGTCTAAACTTTCTTAAGGTCAACTCAAATGAAATTAAAATTAAGTCCGACCCATCACAGGGTTTGTTCAGCCCCAATAACCGAACTCTGTTCAACTGAAACTAAAATTAAATTAGGTCCAACCCATCTCACAGTCAATTTAGCTCCGTTAAAGTTAACCGAACTCTGTCCAAGCGAAGCAAGAAATTAAAAGTTAAATCTGAAGTAGTAAAATTAAATTAAATTAAATTAAATTGGGTCCAAACTATCTTAGGTCAACTCAGATGAAATTAAAATTAAGTCCGACCCATCACAGGGTCTGTCCAGCCCCACTAACCGAACTCTGTACAGCTGAAGCTAAAATTAAATTAGGTCCAACCCATCTCAAAGTCAATTCAGCTCCGTTAAAGCTAACCGAACTCTATCCAAGCGAAGCAAGAAATTAAAAGTTAAATCTGAAGTAGTAAAATTATATTAAATTAATTTGGGTCCAAACTATCAACTCAAATGAAATTAAAATTAAGTCCGACCCATCACAAGGCTGTCCAGCCCCACTAACCGAACTCTGTACAACTGAAGCTAAAATTAAATTAGGTCCAACCCATCTCAAAGTCAATTCAGCTCCGTTAAAGTTAACCGAACTCTGTCCAAGCGAAGCAAGAAATTAAAAGTTAAACCTGAAGTAGTAAAATTATATTAAATTAATTTGGGTCCAAACTATCAACTCAAATGAAATTAAAATTAAGTCCGACCCATCACAAGGCTGTCGAGCCCCACTAACCGAACTCTGTACAACTGAAGCTAAAATTAAATTAGGTCCAACCCATTTCAAAGTCAATTCAGCTCCGTTAAAGTTAACCGAACTCTGTCCAAGCGAAGCAAGAAATTAAAAGTTAAACCTGAAGTAGTAAAATTATATTAAATTAATTTGGGTCCAAACTATCAACTCAAATGAAATTAAAATTAAGTCCGACCCATCACAAGGCTGTCCAGCCCCACTAACCGAACTCTGTACAACTGAAGCTAAAATTAAATTAGGTCCAAAGTATTTTAATATCAATCAAAATTAAATTAAAATTAAGTCCGGCTCTTTCAAGGCCAGTCCAACCCCACCAACCGATTTCTGTTAAACCCAAGCCAGATTTTTAAAAATTAATAAATCTGAAATGGTATTCAGAAATTAAAAAATTAAAACTGAAATAAAATTCAAAAGTGCAAACTATCTCCAGAGCAACCCAAGCTTATTCAATGCGACGTAACTCTATCTAAACCAAGGGAAAATAAAATAAAATAAGCTGAAACTAAATAAAAATTAAGCTCGGGGAAAGACAACAATAAAGAGAAAAAGCGCCAAATTAGAAAAGGGTTAGCAACTTATTGGGCAAAACTTTATCCATTTTAACACCGATTAGGCAGATTACAATTAATTATAATAAAATTTTACGTGTGTACAGTCGCCCGCAACTAAAACATACCTCCTGCATGCATGCAAACCTCACCCTTAAGACATGAAACGTCAAATTGTGGCATTTAAGGTGCGCACGACTGTACCTACGATAAATTTATTAACTTTTAATTTTTTTATTGTGATTTCGACAACTACACACCAACTCGTCACTATTAAAAATTTTATTGAGATAAATATAGAACATACGAATTTATTAGCCGTCAAATGAAATACGACATCGATTACCAAAAGCTTACAAGACGTATTTAATTTACCATCGGGTGCAGAGGAAAGTAAACGTTTTTTTTTTTCGCCTTTGTATGTCTGACTTTGATTTGCCAGGGCTTCGTAAGCTTTATGGTCACAAATATTTGTCAAAAAAAATATACTGAAACTTGTTTTACAAAACTAAAACATCGAAAAATATCCGACGTTTGCTTTTATTTGCATCTGATGCGATGATACAGGGTGTTTCACATGAAGAGCATAGTACATGGATCGTTTAGACTACATTATTCTGAATTAGTACGAAAGTATATATATATATTTTTTAATTATTTCAAACTTACCCTTTTATTAATCAAAAAAATGTAACAACTTTTATATTTGGAGGAATGACACAATGCGCGAAAGTATTCGGTTCGTAATGACTTTGTTGTATAATATCGCATGTCGGGCACACCACACCTACGCTTTATAACTTCGCATTAAACGCGAACAAATCAAATCATCACTCTTCATTAAGCATTTATACAAACATTTGACTGTATAATGAAGCGTGGTTTTTATGATGGGGGAAGGGAGCGTCGTCCTATTTATTCCCCGGGGGGTGCTAAAATATATAGGCGAAGAGCGCCCGAATAAAAAGAAAAAAGAAAAAAAAAGGAAGAGACATAAAAGCGATCGCTTCGTTCGCTCGTTGTTTTTTCTTTTTTTTCTAATATGCAAATTTCAGTTTTGAGTAGATTCAGATTCGATTTTCGAATGATTTCACTTTTCAGCCCCAATTATGTACCGTGTAGAAGAAGAAAAAAACAGTACATGAGCCGGAATAGTTGGGTATGTATGTACGAATGCGTCCCATCTCTACTCTACCATTATGCCTAACCTTGTTATGAATTAGCACATTTCAAATTGACATTAGCACCTCTTTATAGTGAAAACTGAAAAAGTTGTTACGCCCACTTATTAAAAACCATTTAACATCTTCTAACTCCCAAAAAAAAAGAAAAAAAAAACGAAAGACGAGATATTAATTTACTGCCCGTTTGCCGCGCGGAAGATCAGCGAACTCTGTTTTCTTTATTTATTTAAGAAAGTGGTTTTCGTTTAATCACTTCGTTCGCATAGTGACCCAAAGGATTAAGTACAGGGGCTGATTTGGTCAGTCCCAGTGGTTTACATACATCATTAACAACTAATCGGAGTGCGGTCAAAGTCGCGGTCAATCGGCTAAAAGCGAATTAAGCAGATGGATCAGGAAGGATCACCTGGCTCTCCGTTTCATCTGCTGCTTAATTTGCCTGTGATTCACACCCTACAGGGTGTCTGTCTAATACTTATTGACTTACGCCGCGCACGGGGTGACTTGCAATTCCCATTTACTAACTAATCTGTTTGTAATATATTGACTTGACGCCCTCCCTTATATTTGAACTTGCCCCGGCGCGGCGCCCATGAAATTTATATAAGAGGGCAACGCCGAAAAGGGTAACAACAGCACGTGTAATAATAATTTCTTCGTTAGACAGTGTTTTAATTTTATTGACAATAACGGCTTTTTCGTCGATCACACGGTATACTAGTGTTTGGCGCAGAAATTTCGTTTGATGACGAGTAGGTAAATTCTCCTGTGCAAACGAATTTTAATTTTAAGCGCTGCTTACAGTCGTCAAGGCCGCTTAACACTTTAGTGCAATCCGTGTGTATGTAATTGTTGACTGACGAAGAAGTTACGTTCAAAATTCCGTACACTGACGTAAAAATTAACGTACGTGCTCAAAAGTCAGCATCTCGTACTCACAATTCGCAGAAACGAAAAAAACGTGTGCACGTCACAATTTTTTAATTAGAAGATCGATTTCTCGGAAGGCGAAAGCTCGCAGCTTTTCATATATACATACGTATACAAGTATGGTAGGTACATAAACCGTTGTTGTAGTAATCAATCATCGTTGAAATAATGTCGATCAAAAAAAAAATTAAGGTGAAATACTTGCTAATTTAATTAAATTTGGTTGCATTACAAATGTTTTAATTTATTATTATAGGTATGTACGAGTAGGTATGTTGTATGTACAAGCGACGTAAATCTTTTATGCATTACTCATTTACGTTAATTTGATTTTGTAATTTGCTTTACAACTAACTAATCAGAGTCGGAGTTTGATTGAATGCGGCGGGCAATGCAAATTGCTACGTATTCATTTTATTAATAAATAAATTAAATTTGTGTTGTTGCATTTTGATGATCCCTGAAAGTTCCCTACGTTTCGGCCGACCGACCGACGGCGGTGCGGCGTTAAGTCTTTTTAAAGACGTGCCCAGATTGCGTCGAATTCTAATAAAGAAGTTAACCAGGTAAAGGAAACTGTACACATAAAGTTGTAAACTTTAATGGTTCGGACCTCTAAGCTGCAAGCAACCCTTCCGGTGTTGTAAAACTTTACCGTCGTCGCTGCCATCCTCCCCGACCGGCGGGCATAGACTTTATGTCAATATTAAATTTTTAACCAGCGTGTTTGTGTAGGTATACCTATATTAGATTTTCGGTCTTTATTTTAGCGTTCTTTATTAATGAAAGTAACCGCAGAGCTCGCTCCCCAAATTTCGAAACAATCAAATCCAAATCCGACGCGACGGCGACGCCCGCCATCAAATCCGGAATAATCAAATTACGAGTGGCGTTTAAAAACGACGATATACTTTTCCGATTAAACCTAATTCGCGCAAAATGACGTAAATATAAAAGCACTCCTATTCGAACAAGCTACCTACCCCGGATTATATTGCGCCGGTAATTTACAATGTCTACGGAGAATTAACATATCATCACATTTATCATCTTCCTCTAAAATAAATCCGGTGTTAGTCGTCATTTTTCATTAATGCCCGGGCAGCTTTCCTCTGTTGGAACAAGCGAATGCATTTTTGTCCTGACAATTTTGACGCATTTTAAGTGTCAGCTGTATATCAACTTTGTGCATCTGGTTGCATTTTGCTTCCTAATTAATATTTATGTATTCAGTCTGCTAAGCCGATGGAAATGAAAAAGGCTTCGCAAAAACGCGAATTCATTTATCAATCGGAACATGATACCCACATATCACGTGTTATTATTCACAAATAATCATTAAATTCACTGAAATATAAACCAAAATACCTGTTACCTCCTACCCTTCAAGAGAAACATGGGAATATTTGCACAAATATGATAGGGAAGATTACTTTTCATGTTGAAACCAATCAATCAGTACCCACCCACATACTCACATGTTATTATTCACAAATAATCATTAAATTCACTGAAATATAATCAAAAATACCTATTACCACCTACCCTCCAAGAGAAACATGGGAATATTTACACAAATATGAAAGGGAAGATTACTTTTCTTGTTGAAACCAATCAATCAGTACCCACCCACATACTCATATGTTATTATTCACATTTAATCATTAAATTCACTGAAATATAATCAAAAATACCTGTTACATATTTACACAAATATGATAGGGAAGATTACTTTTCTTGTTGAAACCAATCAATCAGTACTCACCCACATACTCATATGTTATTATTCACATTTAATCATTAAATTCACTGAAATATAAACCAAAATACCTGTTACCTCCTACCCTCCAAGAGAAACATGGGAATATTTACACAAATATGATAGGGAAGATTACTTTTCTTGTTGAAACCAATCAATCAGTACCCACCCACATACTCACATGTTATTATTCACATTTAATCATTAAATTCACTGAAATATAAACCAAAATACCTAGTACCACCTACCCTCCTAGAGAAACATGGAAATATTTGCACAAATATGAAAAGGAAGATTACTTTTCTTGTTGAAACCAAATCAACCCTCATGGGTAAGACTATTTATTTATTTATTACGAAATCACCTGAAGTCTTAGGTGTGGTGTTGGCCTAATACAAATCGAATGAAAGAAATTTTTCTAACAAAATAAAAACAGTGATTGAATTGGTTTCCGGTTGGAACCGCGTCGCTCTGATTTGTTCTACCGCCGACGTTTTGTTCTTCATTCCAGAAGAACTTCCTCAGGGCCGCTGCTGGTGGTACCTACCGTTGCTGCTTGCTCCTCGTTAATCGTTGAGACTGAGAAGAGCGAGGCCATCAGTAGTAACCCTGAGGAAGTTTTTTTTTCTGGAATGAACTTGAATGAAGTAACGCGTTCCAACCAGAAGCCAATTCAATTATGGACGATGGCCACGGAAACCTTCAAGCTAAACTAAAATAGAAGCAATATTATTAACCAAGATTCATGATAAAAGAAATTTGTTTTCGTTGCTCTTCACGGACGTTTGAAATTCGAAATTATTTATTGCAATCTCCTGAAGATAGTCGTGTATGCCTTCCTAATAATTATTATTAGCCATCCTCCATCTTAACCGCAGCTTTCAAGCGCCTACTTAACATACATTGTTAAGTTAAAACGTGACAATTAAATGCTAATTATCGACCATGTTGTGAAAAATTCCTGTCAATAACACAAAAATAACCGTTAATTTCTATAACAAATTCTCATTAAAATGCGAAAACGTCTGCGCCCGCTCGAATCTAATCATCTATCTATCTCTTCTCCTTCTTCTTCTTCTTGTTCGGCTGAATCTTAATTAGGTTTGTTTAATTATTTAACCCGTTGAGTTATCCTCGTCGCAGAATTCGCGCGCCTCGATATAATGAAGTTTAATCTGAAACGCAGCAACATTCAATTCGTATTAATTTGCGCGAGGAGAAGTTTTGCAAGTTCGGAATCCAGTAGGGTTGAAGGATTAAAGCAAGGTTTAGACGTCGTCGTCTGCAATAAGCTCCCTAAGCTGCTTTAAACAGTTGTCTGTCGTTTTCTTCGTGTGCGTTTTAGGTATGTAACCGCCACTGAAGCCCGAATAACCTTGTCGACGATGCGACGCGACAACGAGACGAGGAAAGGTTTATTTTTCCGTCCCATTTAATATATTCATACATAGCAGTTGACCGACTGTGAGTGTAACAGCATCAGACAATTATTAACTAATTGTGAATCCCATTGTACAATAATAGTGTCGCAATTCCGAGGTTCAATATTGGCATTGTCATTAGGCAACTATTTGGAGTAATCTCATTAAGAAAAAAAAAATCAAGGACACCGTTCGGAGATGAAACGTGAAACGCAACTTGCTCCAGTTTTCAGCACTGCAAAACGTATACCTCATTCATTCACCATTCACCATAACTGTACACGTACGTTCCAACGAACTAATTAATATCCAACGACCGTCACTCACTAATTAATTAATTGATAATGCAAAGCATGAAATGGTTTATTAAGTTGAGATGAATTCAAGAAGAAAGTAATTTCGTTCGAAATTTTGCATCCATCATTCAATGAATGAATGAATGATGCATGAGTGGATGATGATGATGACATTATAGATGAGGCAGTGTAGGAAACTACATCTGCTCGCTAATTAGAATATAATCTGTAATTTGCTTTACTTTATGCATACAGTGTGTGACCGTACATTTTAAACTGCTGCTTACGCAGTCGTGTAACCGAATATAATCGATAAATATTTGTACCATACGTGCTGCATATTTTAAACCTGGCCAGAGCATTTTGTGAGGATGGTTGTTCTCTCTCCGTGTGCTGCTGCATGCATCCCACTGTCAATATCATCGAAATCCTCGTCACATCGTGTGTGAGCTCGTAGATTTATCACGTCGTTATGACATTGTGAGAAGAATGTCAAGTATCAATCATAACGTTTCACGACCTTGTCAGATTTACCATGGATTTATACAACAAGACTTGCTCTGCTCTTGTTCCATCAACATATACATCCATATACTAAGAAAGTATCAAGCAATTTTGCGATTGCTAAAAATTAATACGTGTATATCGAAATCAATCAAATCATAATTTTGCAATTGCAACAATTGCATTAAATGAATGGATTTTATTATTAACGTTACGTAATAGTTATTAATAAATGCATTTCATCAAATTCATTGCCATTGATCCAATTAGGTAAAACAGATGCAGTATTAACAACAAATTCGCGCGAAACACTTTTTAATGAACAATACCCACTGATTAATTAGAGCAATTACGGCGACGGTAAATAAATACATAGACGTGTATATCACCGGCCATATCAGTCGATAACCTATTCACATGAATATTTCATTCGAAAAGAAAGTAGAGAAGCAAAAAAAAAACTCAATAATTAAATAAATAAACAAGTAAACTAATCATTAATTCATTTCGAGTTTAATTTTTATTCAAACACTCATCATAACACTTAGGTCACGCACGAGACGCATACTAAATCGACGTAGTTGGACGGACGCACACGAAAACGACACTCTGAAATGCATCATGCATGTTTAAAGAGCTGAAATCAAAGTTTGTGTGTGTGCCGGTTAAAGTTTGTTGGGCTAACAACGTCGCGTCGCTCGCAACTAACGGTGATTTATAACATCAGCCTAATTTAACAAACTAGCAGTGCAAGTACTGACCTGTACCCTTGATTCCGTGAGGCCGATCCTCATGGCGATCTCCTCCCTCATGAATATATCCGGATAGTGGGTCTTCGAGAAGCACCTCTCCAGTTCGTTCAGCTGTGCAGGTGTGAATCTTGTGCGATGCCTCTTTTGCTTGGATGGTTTGTCGCCGTCGTTTGAGTTATTCGCCAGGGAACCACCCATCGGCGGAAGACCCGAGTCGCATAGGCCGCTCAGACGTGGTTGGTCTAGTACCTTCAACTCGCCCTGGTGCCTTTTGATTTCCTCACCGCACATTTCTTTTATTCCTGCAACAAAGCAGGCGTAGGAATCTGAAACATATTTCATCTCTCCTCCTCCTTGTGGTTCAATTTTTACATTACACGGAACAAGAAAATACTTCGGGTTATTTTGGATAACGTAAATAGAACACGTTCAAAGTGTTTGTAGTTTAATCTAATTTTTGGTAAAACTTGCTTTACAATAAGGTTTGAAACAAACCCTGTATAAAAAAATGTGCAATTCATTGCGATTCATGAAAGCATTACCCCCTTTCTCCTTGTAATACCGATTTTTAAACTAAAATAGAACACGTTCTGTTTTATCGAATTATTTTTCAGTTTAATCTAATTTTTGGTAAGGACTGAATTGAAGCAAACCCTGTATAAAACAATATGGTATTGTTACACAACAATCGACGGGAATTTCTAACGTCCACGTAACATTTTAATTTTAGAAGTGGAATGCATCTGTTATTGCTATGCCGATTTTTTTATTTATGAATGTACATAGACAGATGTGTAATTGTTTGAAAAAAAAAGAAACGAGTCACTTTCGTAGAAAAAAATCATGTGAGTCACGTGCGGAGTCAGTCAAAACTAAACTTTGCACGTTTGTGACAATGCCGCCTTGTGCGAAAATATTTATTAATGCTGCTTTTTCTCCTCTCTCTTCTTTTACCTTCCAGAAACACTTGCGTTAGGACGGCGATTGATATTAAACTTAAAACCGCCCGGAATTTCGTCATCTCGGTGGAATAGTGGTCTCCTTGTTGCGGGTTGAGAAGATGACGTGTTCTGTACACAATGATACGTTATTTTTTTGTAAAAAAAAGAAGAGAATGTTTAACGTAATTTTTTTTCTCCTGGAGTCGCCATAAATTTCCTTGGTTTTCGAAGATAAGGAACACCAAAACAGGCTTACCAGAAATTAGAAATCAATGATGGGACAGCGACAAAATCCAGGTTTGGTTTAGAATTGTTGATGATGAAGAAATTGAGAATGAAACGCATTATTCTGCGTTGACCAAATCCATTTTGGCAGAAAAAAAAATAAAACATAATCTTGAAAAATATGCAGAAGACTAGATAATAATAATAACAACAAAAAAAAAAAAGGTTTGTAAGAGAATCATCCATCCAAGTCGCAAAAGAAACGCAAAAACCAACAGGCAACTTCTCCAGGGTTTTTAATTTCCCTTGTACATTGGCAAAGCAAGATTATCGATGAGTTTAATTAATTTCTTTTTGGTCATCCGCCATTCGACGCCCCAAGGCTCTAATTAAAATAATTCCAACTTTTAAAAGCGTTTTAACTTCGTACGAAAGATTTTTATTAACAAAACCAGCCGATATTTTTTTAAAGAGACCAAGTGAACGACGGGGAAAAATTTAAGTAACAAATGGGAGGGCGAAATACTGGGAAATGAGGCGACAACTAAAAAAATAATCGAAATAATCGAGAATCAATCGTGAAGAATGAGGTTTATGAGCTCGTGGTCAAATCGTGGGGAAAAAACAAGAAAAATGTGGGGAAGACGAGTACGCCAAGGAGAAAGAAAGAGAACTGAGCCAAAACTGAAGGATACGAGGAAAAAAGCTCTGGGAAAAACGAAAAGTGCAAAAGAAACGCAGAGACTTTTGATTTGATTTTGATTTATGAAAGAGAGAGCGAAATACTATGGAATGAGGCGACAACTAAAAAAAATAATCGAAAATCAGTCGCGAAGAATGAGGTTTATCAGCTCGTGGTCAAATCGTGGGGAAAAAACAAGAAAAATGTGGGGAAAACGAGTACGCCAAGGAAGAAGAAAGAGAACTGAGCCAAACCTGAAGGATACAAGGAGAAAAGCTTTGGGAAAAATGAAAAGTGCAAAAGAAACGCAGAAACTTTCATCAGACAACTTTGTCAGAGTTTTTAATTTCCTTTGAACATTGGAAAAGCAAGATTATCAAGGAATTTAATTAATTTTTTTTTGTCATCCGCCATTCGACGCCCCGAGGCTCTAATTAAAATAATTGCAACTTTTGAAAGTCGTTTAAATTTCGCAAGAAAAAATTTGATTAGCAAAACATGCAGAGCTTTTTTTAAGAGACCAAATAAACGATGGGGAAATGTTTAATTTATAAAAGAGAGAGAGCGAAATACTGGGGAATAAGGCGACAACTAAAATCGAGAATCAGTGGTGAAGAATGAGGTTTATCAGCTCGTGGTCAAATCGTGGGGAAAAAACAAGAAAAATGTGGGGAAAACGAGTACGCCAAATAAGAAGAAAGAGAACTGCGCCAAAACTAAAGGATACGAGGAGAAAAGCTCTGGGAAAAATGAAAAGTGCAAAAGAAACCCAGAAACTTTCATCAAACAACTTTGTAAGAGTTTTTAATTTCCCCTGAACATTGGCAAAGCAAGATTATCAAGGAATTTAATTAATTTTTTTTTTGGTCATCCGCCATTCGACGCCCCAAGGCTCTAATTAAAATAATTGCAACTTTTCAAAGTCGTTTTAATTTCGCAAGAAAAAAAATTTGATTAACAAAACATGCAGAGCTTTTTTTAAGAGACCAAATAAACGATGGGGAAAAATTTAATTTAAAAAAGGGAAAGCGAAATGCTGGGAAATGAGGCGGCAACTAAAAAAATAATCGAGAATCAGTCGCGAAGAATGAGGTTTATCAGCTCGTGGTCAAATCGTGGGGAAAAAACAAGAAAAATGTGGGGAAGACGAGTACGCCAAGGAAGAAGAAAGAGAACTGCGCCAAAACTGAAGGATACGAGCATAAACGCTCTGGGAAAAATGAAAAGTGCAAAAGAAACGCAGAAACTTTCATCAGACAACTTTGTCAGAGTTTTTAATTTTCCTTGAACATTGGCAAAGCAAGATTATCAAGGTATTTAATTATTTTTTTTTGTCATCCGCCATTCGACGCCCCAAGGCTCTAATTAAAATAATTGCAACTTTTCAAAGTCGTTTTAATTTCGCAAGAAAAAATTTGATTAACAATACATGCAGAGCTATTTTTTAAGAGACCAAGCAAACGATGGGGAAAAATTTAAGTAAAAAAGGGAGGTCGAAATATTTGGGAATGAGGCGACAACTAAAAAAATAATTGAGAATCACTCAACAAAAGAAAATATCTGACACTTAGGAACTAGTGGTCAAAATGGGGAAAAAACAAGAAAAATTTGGGGAACGCGAATACGCCCCAAGGAAGAAGAAGAAGAATTGAGCCAAAATTAAAGGATAAGAGGAAAAGTGAAAGAGATTGTAAGGCTCGAAACCACCAAGTGTTTGGGGGACGCCCCCTAAGACGTGAGGTTGTGATGAGGAAGGAAAACCAAAAGCAAAGATAAAAACTTACTTGTTAAGTATATTCATAGTACGCAGTTGCTATTTGTTTACTATTATAGGTTAAGTCCTCTTCTCCAATGAAATTGTTTTAAAAATAGTTTAGCACCCAAAATGTTAAATTTCTTTTCACCCTGCATGGCACATGGCACGCCAAAACGTTCTTTTCCTTGCCCAAAAAATCTCTAACTTTGAAGTAGCGTTCTTGAAAATTTAATAATAAAGAGCTGAAGTCAAAAAATCAAGTAAATGGATGGATCAATTTAAGATTGTTAAAGAAAAAATTTGCTTTCGCTACCATGGCCTTACGTTATCCAACCGTCGGTTACAATTTCGCTGCGATTTGTACAAGCATAACAGTCGTCTAGCTTCTTTTAATAAAATCCTGTCCCTTTTAACTTCTTTCTTTAAAAAAACAAAATATTTTCGTGTCAGTTTATCGATAATTTCTCTCAGTTATTTGCTTGTTTCATACCGGGCGACTTCTGTTTGCTTTTTGAGAAATTGTGCACACTCTTGCAGCAGTTATTTACATTTACTCATTCTACTTATTCTTATTAAATAATGGCGTCTGCTTTCCCGCGTAAACCGACAAAGATGGCGGCTCTTATGGCCACCTTACGTAATTCAATTTGCTCTTGCGTGGGAGTCCGTCCGCTGCGCTAAGTGTCTCTTCCAGGATTGAATCGAAATTAAAGTCAATTAAAGCCTCAAATAATGCTAATATTTTACGATCAGCGCAATAAAATGTTTAAAAAAAAAAAAGAAGATGAAGAAGGAGGAGGAGGAGGCACATTAATATTTACGTAGAAAGATAAAAGTTGTGTGGCTAACATATTCGCGCCGTACATTAATTATCATGCGATCGTTGATTTACACCTGATAGTTACGGCTTCAACATTTGTTGACCTTGCTTATTTATTTATTTGAGTAAATTATTATTTATGTTGTACGCTGGGTAAATACGATCTCGCGAAATATTGGCGCAACCATTGTTGGCACCACGTTTCTCTAAGGTCACAGTAATTCTTGACGAAGCAAGGACGGATACTTTTGGGGGCGAAGGGTCTGTATTCACCTCTTATATACAAGAAGTGATACGTATTTTTTTTTTTTGGCTTAATGTTTATATGAAAGAAAACGGCCTTTTACAGAAGGAAAAAAAAAACGTTATTTAATTCCAGGAGGAAGCAACATGTTCCTACAGATAAAATAGAAATTTCAAAGAAAGAAATGATTGGATGATGGATGAGAAAATTGGTCATCCCTACACCAAGTGTGGGGAAAATAGAAATTTCAAAAGAAATGATGGGCTGATGGATGAAAAAATTGGTCATCCCTATACCCAGGGTTTAATATTTAAGAAAAATCAAAGCGCTGACGTAATTATGTTTAGGACAAGAATCCAGTCGAAGTGACAGACTATATAATACAATCAAAATTAAATCGTTGAATGGTTTAAGGTTTTAAAACATTTTTGAACCGATGCAAACGACCAGTTAATTAATGATTTCATATTAACACTAATAGGTACAGACGATTACTCAATGATACTAAAAGGGAAAATGCTACCGCCAATTACGATTTTATCTCTCTTACTGTAATTCGGCGATAATTTACAATTAGCTCTTATTATTACTCGTAAAATTTTATCGGCCGTTCAAAATTATCATCGCCAACGTGCTTTATTACTAATGCATGATGTTTGAATATTACCGACAGGGTTATTTCATACTGATTCGATTTTTATTCAATCTCAGACCTCACGGGACATTACAATTACAGCTACATGGCTTCGGTATACATGTAATTAGCAGCTAAGAAGAAGACCTCAGCATGTATTTCTTTCATCTATGAATGGAAGACCCGGTTTTTCCATCGCAGTTTAATCTTATACTTCATTTTAAGGTATTTCTATGGTAACAATTATAAGAACCATTTTTTCTATGTGTAGGTATAGAACGAAGCTTAAAGCTAAACCTCAATTGAAAAACCAGCCCTAAGAGCTCCTATCTGAGGATTGAGGGAAGTGCAGATGAGAACCTTCTTGTATTTTCAAGTTGGTTTCTTTTGACCAGCACGTATCGCAGGAGTTCGAATTTAATCAATTTTCAAATCTGCAATGGTCATTGATCCATGAAACGCATTTTTTAATTAGGCCTGTAAAGATAATAAAAGTTTTAACTAAATTGAATAACCATTAATTGAAAATAGATTATGATTTGTTGGAAACGTTTTTTTTTTTTTTAATAAAGTGCACCTATCAGAGTATTTCAGGAAGCGACGGAGTACATGTTTGAACCCATTTAGTAAATAGTATATTCCCTATTTCCAATTCATCATTGCAAATTTATTTTAACATAACATTGGTTAAGCATAGCAAGAGTAGATGCTCATCAAGACGTTGCCTTTTGTAGCAATTCATCTTCGGTTTCGTAAACTGATTAAAAAAGGAAGATGAAGATGAGACGCAACACGATGAGATAAAGTTCTCTGATTTTTGTACCGAGGTATTTGGTATTGGTCGAGGACATGCCAAGTCAACTTTGATCGTCTGAAAAGAATCCACGAAAATTTATGTATATATGATTTCTATTTCCTAGAGGGGAGCGTTTTGCTTTTCATGGTTTGCCCTTATCAAAAATTTATTTGGAGATACAAGAGCCAAATTAGGATCGGATTTAACTTTTGTCTTAAGTGGGTAGGTAGTTGTAAAACATCCTGTACAGACGAGAAGTTAATAAATCTGAATATATTACTGATTATTATTATTTAAGAGAAGCTAAATATAAATTCAAACCACAAACCAGAAGCCTGGAATGACCAAGTCGTTTATGGTTGATTTTTATTCCCAAACATAAGTGAAGGCATGAGTGGATGAAGGTCGCAATTTTAAAATCAGTACTTTTATTTATTTTTTAATCGATTTTAGCATAAATGTAAGTAAATTAAAATAGGAACAGCGCAACAGTGCAAAATCAGTCGCCAGTTCAATCAAAACGAAGAGCGAATAAGTTTTAAATTCAATTGAAACTCATTTCTAATTTTGCGACGTAAACACCTTCATCCACTCAGGTCTTCAGATCTCTTTTATTCTCGTCGCATTTTGAGGATAACCACCAGCCAACTATGTGGCCAGAAATCTGAAAGGCCAAACTGAAGACTAGAATTTGCTGATTAGGGGCTGAAAAGAAAAGGCCTCGAGGCTTGTATAGCGTAATAAGGAATCACAATGACTTATGATGTATCTGGTGGAGAGAAAAACATTTTCCATGTGAGCAAGTACAATCGAGATGGTACGGACGTATGAGAACGGATGAAGACAGAACGGTAAAGGAAGTATATGAAGCAAAAAAATACAAAAACAAAAAGAAGGGGAGATCCAGAAGAACTTGAAGAACTGAAGAAGTAAAAGCGGCAGCAGAAAAAATGGGAGTAGAGTGGAAGAGGAAACTTGAGGCAGGAGATCATGGAAAAGAGCGTTCAATAAATAACCCAACTCACACCATCCTGGTGGATGGGTGGAAAGGCTTTAGGGTTAAATAAATAAGTTTATTATCTAACTACTGGAAATGGAATGAAGAAATAAAGGATATTCCAACGAAAAATTCAGCTCTGAGGTGTGATAGTAGTAAATACGAGGCACAGAATTATGGTAAGATGCAAGAAATATTCAAATAAAAGTATGACTTCATACCTTTTTGAATTTACATTACGAACCTAAAAGTCTTGTTGCATATGTACAAGGAAATTTTCGAAACAGTTAACTGAAGAACTTTGAGGGAATGTAATTCCTTAAAATATGATATATACATTAAAATCGTTGTTTCCTAACGAAATTGAAAATATTTTAAAAGATTGTACACTGTAATTTCACTAAACAACCAAAAAGATTGTAGATCTGTAAAAACAGAACTGAAAAGAATTGCGTTCGTAATTAATTAATTGAAAATTATTATAACCATGAATGTACTAAATAGGGAATGAACAATTAACAATTTTACTTCTCATATTTTCAATAATAACAACAAAGAATGAGCACCGTTTAGAAAGATTATGCACAGATATTAAATTAAAAACTTTGTTTTAAATTTGTATGCCTTGTGATACCCTCAGCAACCATTGTTGATAAAATTATTGCGAGAGTTTTTATGGAGCAGATAAATTGAGGTAAACAAGACCGGGCCTAAAAGATTTAGGTGTATTTCAGTATTTGGTTGTATGGCAGGTCCGTGTACAATGTTTTTTAATTAAACCAAAACGGCCACTTGCAGTGTTTCGCTATTTTCATCAGGATCAGAAATTGTAGCATTCCCTTTTCATCAGTATCAGAAGATCTAATATTCTCTAAGTATAATAGGTGGATCCAGAGCAGTGTTGCTAATCTTGCCGTGCCAATATACGAGGGTAAATCAAAACGTACAAGTAGAAAGAAGCCTTTTCGCGAGAAAAACTCTGTACAGGGTGTTGCTTTGGAGTAGGTAGGCACGTAACAAGAATCATACCTTCATTTTTGCTTTTAATCTTGTCGTTTTCAAAGGAGGCTGGTATTAGCGTGATTAGGTTTCATACCGCCATAGTTATCAGTCAGTTCAGACCGGATCAGACAACTGGTAATCCCCGGCCAGATCAAAATTTGTTATCTGTCAGTTCAGACCGGCTCAGACAACTGGTAATCCCCGGTCAGATCGAAATTTGTTATCTGTCAGTTCAGACCGGCTCAGACAACTGGTAATCCCCGGTCAGCTCAAAATTTGACACGAAACGATGACCGAAATTCGAAAATTGTGTTCGACACCGCCGGTATCAACACATCCCATCGTTTTTAATTACAGAATTAGGTGCATTCGAGTTAAATTTTAATAATACGCGTTGGGCGATTCGCTATTTCTCCATTTCTTCAATTCTTTCCGCAAATTTGATTCGGAAATAATCAATCAAGTCGCGGGTGTTCAAAAAAACAAACTGCACGGGACTTCGATGATTTATCCAAGAAGTGGAACGAGAAACGAAAACCGGCGAAGTTTAGGTTCCCCCCGTGCATTGGATTTTAGAAAAGTTCGGACCAACGTAACCCTATCCACCAATTCTAATTGTTAAGCAGAAAGAGGGTTCATTTTACGTTCTCTTTGACTAATTAAGAAAATGATTTAAGCTTCGGTTTTTCGATTTTTTCTTACAGGCAAGCGCATTTTTTGATTCCCATCACAAAACCGCTCTACTTTTTTGACAAACGCAAGCGAATTCAATTAATTTAACCTCTAAATACCGTTCAGTCCACAAATCTAAATGCTTCCGAAGGGGTTCGAAGCGTCGCATCCGAACCTCCCATCGCGTCCCACGTTTCGGAATTTGCAAATTTGAAACCGAACTCTACAGGGTGTATCCCCCAAAGCCTGCTTTAGATTCGGAACTTGTCCCCTGTCATGGTTCTAACGAATGGCAAAAGTTTTTATGCAAAACTAAAAGAATTTCTCTCGGTTAAAGGAAAACGAGCCCCAATTTCTTTTTTTCCCGAGTACAAGCTGCAAAGTCAAGCCAGTTTTTCATACCTACCGACCATCATTTTCGGTAGCGTTTTATCACCTCTCGCAAGCAAACCGATTTGGATACATGATGATGATGCAGTGGTTTTGATTGAACTAATACATCGCCAGAGATCCTCGACGGGCACTGTTACCACTGCACGAAACACATTTGTAGGTAGATTCACAACAAAAAAAAAAAAAACGGTCAATGAGTCTTTTGACACGTACGCCAAGGGGGGGTGTACGCAATTATTAATTTGGGCTTCGGGTATTCACTATGTACTGATGGTCAAGCCGAGCGAGACTACTTAATCAGTGTATTTGTTATATTGATCGTCGCCGAACTAAATTGTGGTTGCTTCCCCCAAAGGGATGAATTCTCCTAAGGGCGAGTGTGTACGGGAGCCGCTCGCGGGTGCGGACTAAAAGTATCAAAGAGTGTAGTGTATCTGCGATGCGTGTTCCCTAATTGCATGGCCTACCGGAGCAGGCCAGGAATATTGGGCTAATGAGGGCGAGGCAGCTTCAATTTAGCCCATTTAACTAGCCTATCGTTAGTACGCTGGATCACTAAAGACTTTAGCGCCAATTAGTGCCCCCACTAACTTACCGACAGAACCTAGATTGTTAAGCATGATGCTGGTGAAGGTCTCCAGACTGACGCACTGCACTGTTTATTTAATGAGTACTGATTTGATACTGAATTGTGAATATGTTCTTGATGCCCAGGATGCCGAGAGTGGGTGGGGAGCCAATAGGGGACGGACCCCTTAGAGGGCGTGGCCTGGAACGGGGGCGTGGTTTACAAGTTTGTGGAGCTTCCATTGCTGCGTTCTCGCTGAACCGAGATACGCATCTCTCTTGCCCCACTCGTTTGACGTTCAATCGTTCAAGAGTTCTTAGACAAGAGCTTCTTTTGTGCTTTGATGAAAAATATAATGAAAGTTTGGAAATTGTTATTATTTTCTTTACCCCCGTGTTTTTAACGGTAAGCATTTTCATATAGATATATATGTATATATATATTTAAAGCTTTCCACACAATCAATCATATAAATTCCGACCAATGACAACAACAGAAAATGGGCACGTTGAGAAAAACATCAGAAAACGCTCACTCTTAAAAGTGAATGATGATGTTTAATCAATTAGAGTAGTTTTCTTTTTTTTTTTTTTTTAATACAACAAGTGTTGTGCAAAGAAATTAATACAGGTACTACACAGTGTGTAACAAAAACTATGAATCAGAGTAATTAATTCCGGCTTTACAAATGTGTTTCTGGGATCTACCAACGCCCAGACGATTTAAAACTTGCGTGCAAAGCAGAAAACCCCTCAAATATTCCACTGGACAGATGTATTAACGTCTTGTCAAGACATCATTCATAAAACAGAGGCGTACAAATCTGATTAAATTCATTAACACTGTGCAAAGCATTCTAATAAGCTCTGATTAAATATTGTTGACAACTGAACTCCTTGTTAAACCCAGTATGAAGCTTTAAAAATGTATTTTTTTATTTCGCAGGTAGGTATAACAATGATAGTCTGCTTTGTGTTCGTGATTTTGTAAATATAAGAGGATATGTCGACCCCACCCTCCCTTTACACATTGTAATACGTTTCTTTCCTTGTCTTGCTCATTACCAAACTGCCGTGTTACAAAAATCGGTTGCCACACCGTATGTTGGCTATTTAAAAAGGAGAAGGGGGAGGGAGGCACTGTAAAAAGCTTGATTTCGGTTTGGCCGAATTGCTGATTTTTGGCAATTATTGTCGATTTGAAAATTCGCGTTCGTTCGTTCGTTCGTTCGAAATTTCTCAAGCGTTCGAAAAAAATAAAAAAATAAAAATCGCACGTCGCCAGTCACTTCTCAAACTGAAATAGCAAACACACCTGAAATATGCGAAGCATCTGGCCTCAACATTATTACATTTCGACGTCCCGTCCGTGCAGATTTCGTATACTATGAAAACAACGCTCAATGTTTAATTTAATTATCTCCACATGCAAAATAATCGAAAACTGGAAATTAATAAGGCCTTATGCTCACGACGTGTAAATATTGGTTGTGTTATGTAGGTATGCACTGTACGTGCTCGCCGGGGATATTTATAGCCAATGACATATGGTTAAAAATAAAATTTAAAAAAAAAAAACATTTTTGTGTTGCGCGAAAATAGATCCTTTTTTGGATTAAATTAGATTTTCGCGTTCGCTGGACTAAAGTGCACCACCTAAAATTTTAATTAGTTACAAACAAATCTCATTTTTTCTTTACTTAAAATCGTTACGGCTCTTTCAATTTAGGTATACCGGTCGTTGATATAAAATGAGTATATAGTCAACTGACTTATGCTGTACTGAATTTCTATATGATCTCAATTTTATACAACAACCGGTTTGTGGTTTATTAAAATGAAATTCTCTTCGAATTCGGAAAGCTCCTGGCGCGAGTTTGATTCGAAAGAAAATAAAAAGGAAAACTGCGGACAATAATTTTAGAATCAGTTCTGTCTATCAAAGAGCGTCTACCAAATGGGTCAATAATGAAGTGATGCTCATGGGAGACGTTGCCCTGATCGGACCATTACAGGGATCAACTTGCGCCCTCGCAACCCCTCCCGTTCGCATGCTGCTCTCGCATGGTCTTTCGCTTCTTGCAGGATATTGGCGATCAGTGACGGGACTGCGAAGCTATCGTGTCTGCTAAATTAAATTTCTTCAGACGTTTAACTATCGATTGCCTTATATCAATTGAGTCGTTTGCAGCGAACTTCTTTCCAACCCCATTTTCCCGTGGCCATCCAGAAACGCAAGTCGGCAGCAAGGATCTGGATTTAAATCCGAAATGAAAATGCGAAATAAATAATTGCACGCCCCTGTTTATGAATCGAATCCATTGAAAGTCTGATTTTTCCAGAAGTAAAGCTGAAGCCAAAAGCCCATTGGCTTGCTTTTTGAGATTAGGAACTCTTCGATTAGGGGACGAACAAAAAAAAACACAGTTTTTATCTTATCGAGAATAATTTTTTTTTGTGCGAAAATTCCGTCAGTACATGACGTGCAAAATCAAATTAATTACACGGTGAATTCCTCCGCTTCTCCTTCGACATGAAACTTTAATTTGTCAGGAATGCGTGGCGCAGACAAACTCAGAGGGCCAATTGGTTGGCAGTGTATCGGCGATATTGAAAATTCCTTTCTTGTTGATTGCTCATTGAAAACGAATTGATTGGTATTGATACACTGTTTCGTTGTGAACGAATTGGCTCATTGGTTGGCTGCTAAAAGTGTTATAAATTCTTCCTGCCCAATTATTTATTATTACATTTATAATAAAGTGACCCTATGCACCTACGACCCTTCGGGGAGGATGAAGTGAATCCAAGTATCCATTTATTAAACTTGGACAGTCATAGAATCCAAGAAGTGCCATTGCCTTCAAGTTTGAGGCTTGAATTCTCTCAGGGAAGGGAAGGGAAGGGATTTCTGCACATATTCCTTTTTTTTGGACTTTAAAACACACCACATAAACCCCTCTGCTGGTGCAGTTGCAAGTTGAGTTGGATTTAAATGAAGACCTAACTCGAATACTGATTGCTGAAATAAATAGGAAGCAATAAGAAGCAAGGAAGAAGAACTGTGACCATTCAAATTTCTAACCATACAAGAAGATAAAGAGAGGGCAGAAGAGAAGCTAGGAATGCCAACTCCTAAGGGATATGTTGGATTTAAAAGAAGACCTAACTGGAATACTGACAGAAAAAAATTGGAAGAAGCAAGAAGAAGCGAGGCAGATGAACGATGACCGTTCAAATTTCTAACCATACAAGAAGATAAAGAGAGGGCAGAAGAGAAGCTAGGAATGCCAACTCCTAAGGGATAAGTTGGATTTAAAAGAAGACCTAACTGGAATGCTGACAGAAAAAAATTGGAAGAAGCAAGAAGAAGCGAGGCAGATGAACGATGACCGTTCAAAATTCTAACCATACAAGAAGATAAAGAGAGGGCAAAGGAGAAGCTAGGCACGCCAACTCCTAAAGGACAAGTGAATGGATTTAAATGAAGACCTAACTGGAATACTGACAGAAAAAAATAGAAAGCAATAAGAAACGAGGCAGAAGGACAAAGACCATTTAAACAGAAAAAAAATGGAAGAATCAATAAGAAGCGAGGCAGAAGAACGATGGTCATTCAATATGGCAAGATAAAGAGAGGGCAAGTAGGCAAAACGAATGAAGGAGCTTCAAAATAAAGAAGGAGTGAGAGAAGGAGTCTAAAAACAGGAGAAAGTGAACAGGAACGTCTGTAAAGAGAGAACCCAATTCCAATATGCCTTGTGTACACCTTGAGGATTAAGCTGGTAAGGTTTAGAAAGGATTCGGAATGAGCCTAAGGGGCCAGGTTCCATTTTGATTTCCCAGGACTTCCAGACTTTGTCCATTCTACAAATTTCGGGAATTTCCGAAACGTAATATCGCCAGAGTCGTCAGTGTACTGCAGTGAATCGATTTTGGAATCAGAAGTTGGGCAAGGGGATGGACCCTGCAAACCTAATTTGCACAAAACAGAGAGAACGTGACCTCTTTGAATAGGAGGAAGCCAGCTGATGTGATGGACACTCAAAAGATGGAAGAGCGGTGAAGAAGTGAGAAAACAGAATGGGAAAACCAGATAAGAAGATGTAAGGTACGACAAAACCATAAGACTAATAAGACAAAAGGAAATTGGCAAAAGAAAAGCTGGTCATGCCAACTCCTACCTATGAGAGTAAACAAAAGTAACCATGATTCAGAAGTAGTTCAAATTTAAAAAAAAAAAAAACACCATTTTTGTCCTCGGTCCCTCGTTAAATTTGAAAACTTGTTGGTCAGAATGAACGAAACACGTCGACTATGCAACTGCGTTAGAGGTTCGGTTTCTCGTGGAATTGAACGAAAGCAACGAGTGGAAACAATAAGCGGGGCGAAATATTTTCGTGTTAGCGAGTGGAGTGCACTGAATAATATTAGCTGAATTCCGCAGGCGAGTACAGGTACCTTTGATCCTGAACGGGAACGGGAGCGGCTCCCCGTCACCAAGCAACACTCTGCAAGCGAATTCATCGTTCCCGATTTAATATCGAACCTGCATGATGGAAGATTCCGAATGTATTTACCCGGCTAATTTCAACGCAGAGAACTTTCGTTTTAATTCGTTCGGAAATTTCGCATCCTTTTGCTTTATTAAACCAATCCCAAAAGGGGAATGAACAATTTTTTATTTTTTTTGGTTTGTTTCCAACACGAAATACTCATTGAATTATAATTTGTAATAATCACTTAATATATAAGAATCAATTGAATGATTTGTAAGAACGCAAACAAAACAATTTTCGCGTTAGAGTAAATGGCGCCCAGCGTGGGGCCTTCTTAACCCAACATTACAAAAGTGGCGCTCAACGTGGGGGTCTTCCTTGAATTTAAATTCAATCGAACAATCGGTTTCGTTATGGATTTCTTCAATTACATCATACACAATTGTTTAAGCGTCTCGCTCTTTTAAATAGTATAATTTCAGTGCGTATGCTAATTATATTCTGGCACTTACTTGTATGTGGTTAGAATGAAGAAAAAAAGGGACACGGGCGACGCTCGATTATGAAACTGGTCTTAACACCAAAGGTAAATAAAATAGAACAGAAACGTAATCATGTTCCTTTTCGTGGAACGAAGGGGACCGATGTATGAAGTCTTGAACCGATCTTGATACGTTCGATTTTTAAGAAAAAAAATCGAGGCGATGATGTATTGAGAGACGCCCACACCAATTATGTTATCTAACCATAATTATTATTGCTGGGGATTAAGCTTTGTATATCGATTTTAAAGCCGTATTTGAAATAACTTGACGTTTCATTGGCAGCGTCAAAATACTTGATCGTTTATGCTACTGCAGTGGTAATCAAGATAATTGCTATAAATTAATCTGCATGACGTGCTAAACATCGCCCTCATGTTTTGATTAAATTAAAAGATGATTAAAACAAATACATAATAGAAATCGAGCCATCTCGATTATTCTGCTATTGCGATGCAATTCGCTCCGAAATTTAAAAAAGAGGATGTCAGGTACTTAAAAGTCACCGAATTATTTACGGGCCAGTTTATTGATCAAGGACTAACAATTCCTTCTGCACTTACAGTTACATTGTTCTGATGTCCATTTGCTTAAAAGATTAAAGAAAGAATTTGCTTGCAACTTTATTATTACATACAGGGTGCTTCACAATCAATAACTTGAGTAGTTGCGGTAAGTAATTTTTAAATCTGCTTGCGCGCCTGTGTTCTCTCTGTCTTCCAAAACTGAAATGAAATGAAACTTGAAAAGGAATTGCAGTATTCCAATGCTTTATTAATTGAAACGAGTTTCAGAGTTGGTACACGTGATCTCCTGACAAATCTAGGAGTATCATCATTCTTAGTAGCGAAACGTGGAGCGAAAACTCTTTAATTATGATTAAAAAACAAAAAAAAGATGTTTGCGTGTTATGAAGAAATCGAAAAACACAAAATAGAAAAAAAAAGTGGCTCGTGTAGCTCTGCGCTTTATTTGCAAAGGCAGACCTTATTGTTTGTTTATGTTTACATCATTGTTATTTTAAATGCGATATTATGACCTCACTTAGTAATAATTCCCGGAGCAAACATATTAATTACAAAAGCACACGCAAATATTTGCATATTCTAAGGGTCTAGTCACCTTATCACGGCTAACCACGATGTGATGATGAGCGCCGAGCTGTTGGTGATGTTGAGTCGAAGAGGAAGAAGAAACTTGCGCAACTTCATCATCGAAACTGAACCGATTGAGTTCAAGATGACACTCGACATATTTAATAGAATTTCGCGTGGAATTAATAAACCAAGCACCGCAGAAGAGGAGGACAAAGAAAAACGTTGCTTGTGAACGATCGCGGACAACGGTTACAAGTGGGCACGAAAGAAGACTGGGTTCCTGTAATCTCGAATCCCGAAGGTGCTAACTATGTTTATGACAATTTCCATATTTTTATTAATTATTTAAATATTGACGTGTGGAAGTTTTCATTTATTTGCCGCCGGTTGATACTAATACATAAGAGCAGCTTCCGCGTGTTGTACGTACATACCTACTGCTTCGAAAACCCCCGTTATTTACAAGCCGCTTAATTTTATTTATTTGTACGGTGATTATCGCGCGCGAGAGTAACACGTGCGTTTAAAAAAAAAAAGGCAAGTAATTGCCAATTATTTTAAAGTTCGCGTTAATTTACAACTTGTATATTTTCGGGCTCGTTAAGGTTTACACCTCGGTGATCATTTGCAATTCGAAACATGGGAGGTTAGTATGATTACCCATTTTTAATTAAGAACATCAGAATAATCATTACCAAGGGGAATCACACTAACCTCCTATGTTACGAATTGAATATGATCACCCGGTATAATTCACTGAAGCTTTCAAGTTATAAATTAAATTATAAATTTCTAATTGGCAGGGTTTAAGTTACCGACTGATTAGGTAATAGATTTAGATAACAAATAGAATTAGTTTACTACACTAATAGGCCCTCCCAAAATTTATTTATAGCAAGGCAAATTTGCAGTTCGAATTTAGCGAAGAGAGGTGACTTTACGTTTCTGTACATCGTATTTTTAATCCTTTTTAAACCTCATCCCGCCTACACCACACGGCTCGTTAGACGTTGGATGGATTTGGTACACACATTACAATTGCTTGGACAAACAGCCGCAACAAATAGGAATTGCAATGGAATTTCTATTAATTATTGTATTGGCTGTTACAGTACAAAGATTACAAAAAATAACTGGCGTGTTAAATACTTAGATAAGCTATAAATTATGAGCGGGATGCTAATCACCGCTAATGAAATTCTACTTAGTTTGAAGGACAGTCTTGTTGCCGAATGTTTTAAACAGGTAATTAGACTGGAGCATCTAATGCTGTGTACTCTGGCCACTCGGATTTTCTACACGTGGTGTTTTCAGTCTGCTCTAATAGCGCCTTTTTTTTGTATTTCGGTCAATTTCATAAACACTCACTCACTTCGGAATGACTCTTCCAGAAGTGCTCAAGAATTTAAAAAAAAAATACTGCAGGGTAACGTCTTAGGACCCTCTTCTTCGTTTTTTGCAATTAAGCAAATCATTACCGATGCAGCAAGCCCACCAAACTTTCATATTATTCACAAAATTCATTGCAACAAATTCGAAACGCGAACATTATTAATCCAAACATTATAATATAAATACTTCATTTTTATAACGCATTTAAATGTACAGGATGCTCTGATGAGATCGATCATCAAATAAAAGTATATTTGGCTTCACGTTGTCCTTTCAGTACACAAGTTCGACTTTGTTCGAAAAAAAAATAATAAACTGCAAACTTAAAGGTCTAACAGTATAAGAACAGAATACTTCAAGCGGTTAGATAGGATTTTAATTGTGAATTTCTTTTCGTACCTGTTATCTAAATCTATTTTTATAAGTTTTATTATTTCTGTTCACCCTACGCTAATACCCTTTGTACTTTATTTTCAAAACAAAAGCTCATTTTTTTAATAATTTTATTATATAATAATTAATGCGAATTTTATACTCTCTGCGTTAATAAACTATGTTGAAATATGCCTCGTTATATATACAGTATGATGATGATAATTTTATTCAAAGCGCTTATCTATCGAGTTGTCTGTCAATGCGGTGCCTACACTGCAATGAATTGTCTACTTGACAGGCAGTCCCACCACACTTTTCTAATTCAATTTTCATAGTGGGTGGTACGCCTGTTGTAGGCAGGCATGAACGACATTTCCAATTTACTTGGAGCGACAATAGCGTTATAGCGTTTTTTTTTTCTGTGTTTGTTTGAAGCGGAAGTTCGTTTGTTCTATTTAATTATTTCGCACGTCGTGCGAACTATACTTTTACGCTTCGGGCTTTCTCTGCGCGCGTGGAGAGAGCTTTTCCAGGTCCAGCTTTTAACCATGATAACTATTAGTAGTGGAGGCCAGACGAGCAGAATACCTTCTCTGAAGGTCATAGTCAATCATCTAACTAAAAAGTTTTGTGATACAAAAAAAAAGCAAACATAAACTTAATCGTGACTTTAATATTGTAAGCGATTGTACCATTGCATAATATTATTGTAATACTCATTTGTTTGTACGCATTTATAAATTTAAATTATCTCAAAAAAGCTGCACTAACGAATACTTCAAATATTTAAGAATACGAGAAAGTATTTGCTGTTTACAACTTGAATTTTGTTAGATATTACAATTAGCTCTAATATACAGGGTGACTCAAATAACTAAACACATTTTCAGTCAAATTACGATATAGCTTTTCATTATAAATTTTGATTCACTATTGCATCGCTTTAAAAATAATAAAAGTATTCGACTTTGGCCTTTAGGGAATGTTCACACAGAGGGTTGGTAAAGTTGGTTGGCAAATCAGTATACTTAAAAGTTAAAAGTTTTGTGAGGTGAAACACCTTGTATATTTTTATACTATAAAGTACAGCAGATAACTCGATAGATCGAACAAATGAAGAAACTGAGGATAGTTGGTTATTTATGATTGGAGATCGGACTCACGTATTTCGACGTCATCATTAGGCGTCCGTGGCGCACTTATATCCACGTTGCCCGTTATCCGAAATCAATGTTGCCAACCGCACGTTTAAAATCGAATTCGTCCGATCACCTCAACAGTTGGTACGATGTACGATTTCATCTTTAAAATCGTATGCATGGTTCTGGATTTTGAATTTACAACGAAGAGGAGTTTTTTTATTTGGCTTTCGCTTTTGGTTGTGCGCGGCAGAATTCCAAAAATTTCTCAAAGAAAAATAACCAATGATGCCAAACATTCCGAATCAAATTGACAGACGAATCAAAAGATACTAAAAAAAAGAAAGAAGGAAAATGAGTGTGACAGACAAAGAAAATGAAAAGTATTTGTTTGTGATCGAGAAACACAGTTGAAGCGGGAAAAAATTAATTTTGGAAATTACAATTATCTAACTTCTGAAAGGCGGTAAGCAATTCAAAATAAAAGGAATGAAGAACGTTTTTGGCAATCGAGGAAAAACTACATCCACAAATTTGGTTGGTTTAGCGCCATCTGTTAGAGGAACCGGAAAACAAATTTAAGTTGGCAGAGCGGAGCGCGTTCAGAAACTGCGTCCTAGGTCCAGTCTTGAGCTTCCTTCGTACGCAATTTTTTTTTTCTCACGTGGCTTTAGAAAAGTAGATTAAACAAAATTTTCATGGTAAAAAAGAATTCTACTTTTCTCAAAATCCTCCAAATCTGAAGAAAAGCGAATTTTGAACTTGGTTAGTTGACAACACTGCGCCGCATTATGAAGAACTGGCGCCAATCAAATTGGAAGTTATTAAACGTATTAAAAATAACATCGCGCATGAACCACGCGATTCCGATCTCTAGTTATTATTACGCGAGGTTCAATCAAAGAAAAGTTGACCGAGTTAATGTTGGCCAGGTGATTTTCGGTAAGGTTTTAATAATAAAAAAAATTATCGTGATTAAAAAATATATCCATCTTTTATAAAAAGAAAAAAATCGAATTTTGAAACTTGAGTGAGCTGGCAACACTGAGCCGCTTTTGGAAGTTAAGGTACCCCCCGGGAATATTCCAGAAGACACTGCGCAATACAAACTATACTTTGTTTTTTTCTTTTACAGGTTAGTTTAATTTATTACATAACTAACATACGACGAAAAATTTTTGGTTGACCTCAAGGTCGTTACTAACTAGTTGCTATTTTAATAAAATAAAAAACAGGAACACGAATAACTGACTAACACGGGAGCCACGTTCTTTTACTTACAACTTCGGATTTACCCCCCTTCGATAAAGAAAATAGACTACTGAATTAAAAATAATATTGTGCACAAACCAGTCTTATTGATGACGTCGAAATATGCGATTCCGATCCCTGTTTATGACCTCTTCCAACATGAAGAACTTTTCATCATTCATCGAGGAAAGGCAATACGATTATTCTTCTATGCTAATTACAAAACAGGACCGGATTTACCTACTCGTGGAGCAAAACCTCCTCAAAAAACAAAACACCAAAATCCCCAGCCATTATTATAAGATTTGTTTTCACAAATTGCCGAATCAAGAAGTTTATTATTTTTCTCAATTAGATAATGATTCCTGCATGTTTACGTATGAATGTATTTGCAGGGGAACCTGTTTAAAATATTTCATTCTCTGTGTTCTTGTTGTATAATAAAAATTGCATTGATTATCCTAACCACAAAATGTTTTTTTTTTTAATAATACTACACGCGTATTTCGGCAGCTATGCTGCCCTCTTCAGTAGATTACTTCTTTGCTTCTTAACCACCTGCCAAAATACGTATATAGCGTACATAGTATTTAAAAATGAAACCTTTCGTGGTTAGAAAATTCAATCCAGTTTTTATTGAATGCAAACCAGAGCCTCCAATACATTTGAATGTTGTTGTTATATATTTGGTTGTCACGTCCATCCACATGTCATTGATCTAGGGGTGTTTTTCGTCAATATTATCTGAGGATGTCGAATCTGAAATCAACTGAAATTAAACGTGCATCACCGAACATGACTATAGCACAAGGATCGTATAACAAACAGGATTTCAGTATTATGCAGTAAACCGTCGCGCCGATCGAATACAAACATGTTCAAAACAAAGCCTATAGATTAGACCTGTTTTTTTTATTTCAGTTTTTAATATAGTATGTAGGCTTAAATAATTCAAATTTCGGTTTCGATGTTTGCTGATGTGGATTGTTTGTGAGTGACGCACCCGGTATATTGCAGTTAAAATGATACTCCTATGATTTTTGAGGAATTAGAGCACTTATTTTTCGAATGAAAAGGCGAATCTTTTTCGGGATAAAATCGAATCTATATGTATAAATCGATGCCGAGCGATATCGTTTTAAATATTAAGTTTTTGATGCAGCTCCGCAGAAATTTGTTCCAGCAGGATCCGTGTAGTAGCAGGAACATAGAAGCAGGATCGGAGCCGTCACGGCAGGAAATCAAGAGTAATGCGGACACGAAACTGCACTCGCTCGTATCCCCAGGGACGCAAAATGGCGGAGGGAACAAGTCAACGTCTCCGTCTCGCTCTCCGCGAATCCTCTTTCTCTCTCGCGGTGTGTGTGTGTGTGTGTTTGGAGAAAGTTCGATTGCCCCTGTCTTGCGAACTTTTCTAACGCCTTTGATACTGCAATAATTAAATTTAAATGAAGGAGCAAAAAGTGATTCGTTTTTCAGGTTTTCAGGATTCAAATGCCCCAAAATAATCGCTGTCCAAACCAATCAAAACTTGATGCCAGGCAAGTTTCAAATTAAATGTTAGTGAGTAATTCTTTTTTTCTTCTGTATTTATCGATTTCGTACTTTATTAATCTGCCAAGTCAGGTAGGTATATGTGAATAAAGTGGACGGCGATCCCAGTTCCTGTGCCTGATGAATTTATCAAAGCGTTGACAGGACACGTGTCCGTCACGTGTCGCTTTTGCATCTCCTTGTTCCACCGAAAACAATTCGAACGTTCGTCTGTCTAAATGCGATGCGATGACACAGGTGATTACATCCTGACTAAAAAAAAAAAGAAAACCAAAAGGAAAGAATAAAACGAATTTAAACAACTGAACTAAAGTCACCCATAAATAACCTCGCGAAATGAAAATGAAAAGTGCAGAACAATATTTCTCGTGATAGGCACGGAGCTGAACGGACCCGTTTTATCCTGTTCCCCTCACGGAATAAAATAAACCATCCCCGGGATCAAGGAGTCGCAGCAAGCATAAAAATTGCCTTTTTTCTACGGGCAATCAAAATTGAGCGCGAGTGCTTCCGCTCGTAATCTTAATATTTTGTCTGGATAAGATTCCTCGTTTCTTTTTTTTTGACTCGAGTTTAACGCACCTATGTATCTCTTTATTAGTAAGGGGAATTTTATAAAAAAGTGTCCTCATGTTTAAAAGGAGAGACATCAAATTTCCCATAAAATACACGTGTCCAAGTTTGCATCTCAACTCATCCCATTCGTACAAATTTTCCTTCTGATTCTGATGTTTGCTAGGCCCAAACCCTAAGGCTCCCATTGTAAAGGTAAAGGTTCGAATATTCAATACGCAGAGATGCAATGTTTTATAAAATTATGCCGAGGTCAAATAAAATTAAGCCTAAACCCTAAGGCTCCCATTGTAAAGGTAAAGGTTCGAATATTCAATACGTAGAGATGCAATCTTTTATAAAATTATATCGAGGTTAAATAAATTTATAACGCGAACGAGGTCAGAATAAAGTAACGTAGACTGAATTTCCAAGAAGTTGCACGCAATGTCCGCAGCAGTGCGAGTTCAAGACTGCGGAACTTGCAATATTGCACCTAATTGTGCATTCGATTAAGGGATGCATAGGAAAGAAAAACATCATCCGATATTCCCCCCTTGATACAATTCCGCTGCAGACGAAAAGCAAGCGCTTCTTGCTGTAGTTTTCTCTGAGTTTCCTCAGCTTGAAATTAATTTCGCGAATGAAGATACAACTCTTCACGGTGTGTTAATAATTTAATCGTAACCAAATTTCATTAATTCTATGGCCTTTATTGTCACCTCGTCCCTAATTTAGTAACGCCGTCATTAAATTCTCTATCTCGTTAAATTGGCATGAAGCTATATCGTTTATGTTTATTTTAGTCACGGCTTTATTTAGAGACGACTCTAATCATGAGAGGAAAATACGGCCCGTTGTCTCAAGCGAGCTTCCGGCTCAGCGTTGGTGAGGTGAAAGGAAAGGACATTTTTGCTCATAAAGAAAAAGTTATTATCTTAAAAAACTTCTTTTTTTTGCTCCGTTTCCTTTCGGCGATTTTATATTTTTATAATCTTGAATTCCCGTTTGTTTTGGAACATTTTTATTTAATATTTCAGTCGGTCTTAATTAAAAGAAATTTGTTTTATACTAAAATTAATGTATTTTTTTTGTTATAGTTGAACAGCAAATATTTCAACGTCACGATTTTGTTAACACATTTTTATATTAAAAATTTCTTTTTTTCTAAATTAGATTGTAAGCTAAATTCCACATTTTGTTAATATATTGTTATATTTAAAAAAAATTGGGCATTTTTATTTGGGATATTCTGGAGATGTCTAAAGTCCAAAGAGATTTAAACCAGAGAAGGCAAAGGAAGAAAGCATTTTCGCAATTTTGAAAATACATGTAAGCACCATTCGAGCAATCGTGGAAAACAAACTGGAAAACCGATTTTTGTTTTTTTTTTTTTACCGAAAACCAGCAGCGCTAATGACAAAGAAAATCGAGATCCAACTTCGTACGTTTGTTTTTTTAAAAGAATTTGGAACGAAAGGGGATGAAATGTGGGTTTCCAACCCCCGTCCGCACTTTTTTACACCATTTTGTCTTCTGGTCTTTCTCCCTTCAATTTAGCCTGTACAATCGCGATACTTAATCTACAAGCAAACTCAAGAATCAATCCTTTCCCCTTTCCCCCATCATTTTGGAATCGATGTTTGCTTGTCTGCATGCTTTCCTTAATTTTATTTTGTTCAAGGTTTCCTCTTTCCGGACCGTGTGTGTTTGCTTAAACCTCTTCTCTTTCCAGTTGCGTTTCAGCTGTTGGAGACACACACACAGAAAACGGAAGGAAAAAGCTTGCAACTTAAGATAGAGAAGATCAAGAAAGAAAAGACACATACGGAAAACGAAAGAAAAAAGGTTTCTTGCAAGCTTTTTCCTTTCGTTTTCCGTATGTGTCTTTTCTTTCTTGATCTTCTCTATCTTATGTTGCAAGAAAAGGTAGAGAAGATGAGCAAAGAGCAGAAGCAGAAGACGCCCTCCAAAATCATGAATTGTACCTACAAATATTGAGTTGGGGGAAAACTCCACACAACAACGCCAGTGTTAGGGCGAGGAAGGAAAGGAAGTAGAAAACGAAATGCAAGAAGAGACAGAGTAGATCAATAAAGAAAAGTCACCTACAGAAAATGGAAGGAAAAAAACTTGCAAGAAAATGTAGAGAAGATCAGTGAAGGCAAGAAGCAGAAGACGCCCTAAAAAATCATGAATGATACCTCCAAATATTGATTTGGGGAAAACCCCACAGAAGAACGCCAGTGTTAGGACAAGGAAGGAGAGGAAATGGAAAGCTAAAGGAAAAAGCTTGCAAGAAGAGACAGCGAAGATCAAAAAAAAGAGAAGATGCACGCGGAAAATGGATGGAAAAGCTTGCAAGGAAAAACAGATAAAATCAAGAAAGAGAAGAGACACGCAGAGAGCGAAAGCAAAAAGCTTGCAAGAGAAAGGCAGAGAAGAGAGGAGAAGACGCCCTACAAAATCATTGATGACACAAATATCGAGATCGGTGAAAACCCCACATAACAACACCAGCATTAGATCAAGAAATGAAAGAAAATCGAAACCGTTTTAACGATGACGTAATGAGCTAACGCTGAAAGTCAACGAAGAAGGACACGAGGAGAAAAGACAAAAAAAGTTCTCTCTCATTATTATTAAATTTTCCTCCACGTTCTCCAAGTAACATTAATTTTAAATATTTTTTAGTTCCTATTTTAAACTTTTATGCTCTTGCATTGAAACTAATAATTTGAAAACTAAGTTACTTACACGTTAATTGTTTTTTATGAACGCATTCCCAGGTGTAATTGAGTCTTCACGTCAGTATCAATGAATCAGTGCTGCAGCATATTACAGATCAAGCAAGCCGGAATCACGTGCCACGCATTACCCAGAGCTGCCAATATATCCTTTCCCCTAGCGTGCGTTTAATCCAGTTTAATATAGTTATTAGTTTGATTCATCCACCGGCGCTGTTATTATGATCGTTTGCTAGTTTTTTTTTATTTGTGTCCACACTTCTCTATTTGTAGCAACAATTTATTGTCTGTTCTATTATTATTATTATTATTATAAACATAAGCAAGATATAAAGTGAAACTGAAACTCACACTTAAAGATGCTGGCCCATATTTTCTGATGGTTTCAGGATGCCAATTTGATTTCTTACCTACTACGAATGAACGCCGACGCCGCCGTGGGAAATAAACGTGTCACTCTCTTACACATTAGATTGGCATAAAGCCATATCGTTTCTTGTTTATTTTAATCACAACTTTAATTTCAGGCCAATAAAATCCACACTTGTTTGCTCTGTTAATTAACAATTGGCTATTTCTTTTACGTTCGTTTGGGGGGGAAGGTCTCATGCGAATCATTTTTTCTTTTTAGGAGGTACAAATATTTGCGAGGTGTATAACTTCTGAATAATGCTATTTAGCATCCTAATTTGCCTTGATTTTATTGAGAAAAATAATAACAATTATGTAACCAAATATTTTTCAAGTGAGTAACCTTAATGGCTTCGGCAAATCGAGCGAGTATTTTTTTGTTTATCAAATAAACACGCGCTATTTTTAGCGCGCAAACACACGATCCGATTCTTATTGGTACTTCACGCTTGTTTATTCCCCAGTCTTTTCTAGATTAGACCTGAGAAAAAAATAATAAAATCTGCGCGTGGCAACAAATAGTTACGGTTTGTAATAGGAGGAGTGTATAAGGATTGAAAACCCACCTTTTATGCCCTTTTGTCTTTTGACCATCGATACAATGTTGAAGAATTTCGGTTTCCTTGTTAATAGCGTCCTGGTTTTAGCATGGAAAGCCAGAAATCGATTTCCGAGTCGTTTTCCGCGAATTGCTCGAATGGCGTCTGCTTGTATTTTGGGATTGTCGAAAGTGGTCCACTCCTCATCTCTTTCTCAGCTCACTTAATAGTCCTTCCTCGTAGTAATTCAAATAACAATCTAAATCTTTAATCAAAACAAAATACTTCATTCATCTGTAACTTCAACTTCATACAGTAACAAATACCAACAAAGAATATGCGAATTAAATTAAACCAGTTAATTAAATTATTAAACAATTGGCATAAAGTTGAAACTAGAATATGAAAGAACTACATAAATCAGTTTACTTCTAGAAACTTTTGTTAACAATGATAGTACACTATTGTCGGTCGTGGATGCAACTTAGTTACACTTTATTTAAATTAGATCAGGAAAATCCAATAATGGAATAAGTTTTGAATTTTGAAAACTTTACGAATTCTAGGGTGACGTGCTAGTCCCGGGGTTTCCTAGAAATCCTGGCACTGAAAGCTGCATTTCGGCAACGTATCGAGCTTTCCAATGAGCCACCGTTCTGCAAAGCAGTGCAGTGCAAGCTTGTTCTTGTTTTTAACATGATACCCTCGGTACATCGCAGGCTGACTGATGCTTCCGTTCTACAAAGATGTTTTCAATTTTGTATTTTCAAATTAATCATTCTGCGACATGATTTCAAATTCAAATGAATCACAGTTTGACGTGATTTCTGTTTTAGTAAAGTATCTTAATTAAATAAAGTGTACTGAATTGCACCCCCCCAAAAAGAAACAAAAAATAATGACAAGAAACTGGATTCTTGCAGGAGGATTAATTTCGTATCGAAGCATAAATTTCAGATTGCTTTTCCGCTTTTCAAGATTGTTCCTGCGATGACGGCGACGGCATAAATGAAACACCCTGTTAATAAACGACCCCGGAATATATAACATGAATATTAACAGGCGAAGATTATCGGATTAGCGTGCCTCGATTTGTACGGTTTTTTGATTAGTTTCGGTGGATCAGATTATGCACCCCTCTGCAATATTGCCAACAGCTGTTCTAGATTTGTAGTAGTAAGTGAAGTTGACTTACAAGCGTGATTTGTGGAGTCCGTCGTATTTGTTTCTATAATTCATTTTTTTTGTATACAACGATATACAAATTCAATGATCATCAGGGCAACGAAATGTTGAACATTTTTATGTTGGTGGTCAACCCTCGTAGTAACAGAAAATATACGCAGTGGTACCAACGTAACATGCTAGTACAATGCTTCAAGTTGAAAATCATTTCATTTTAGTAACGGAATTTTAGAATTGATGTAAGGGGTAGTTTCTCAATTGACTTCTCAATGAAAGATACTTTTAAAAAACAACAATACATTCGACATTTCCAGCAAAATTTAAAAATGAAAAAGAAAAAATGGAATTGAATGCAGATTTTAATCGAACATCGACAGCGAAACTTCGAAAAAGGCGAAATGAATAAGCATGAATAATAAAGAGGGATCCGATGTTTTTCCAGCGCGACGTGCCAGCCCCATTATCTCTTACCACATTAGCCGCCGCCACCCCACGTGAAATATGTATAATAACACCATGCATTATAGAGCGGCGCTCTCCCTCAAGGATACACATCACTCGCCATAAACACTGTGCTATAGCACACAGTCTGGATTAATAATTTTCCACGACGGTGTCGTAATTAACGAGCGGAAAATTCTTTTTATATATTAATAGCCTATTTTCATACATCACGCGGATAGTTTTTCGGGGGGGTGTGAGCCGCCTAGAATGGCCTGGGATAATGGGAAAACATTCCGCGTGAATTTTCCAGCGGGAAAAAATCGTGCCGAACCTAATTCGGTGTTCGTGTTATTAATTAAATCTGCTTGATACTGCAGTTAGTTCACTACAGAAGTATTAATATAATTATTCTACAAAAGAAAAAAATAAAATAACATAAAATTTATGGCGGAAAATGTTTTTATTTTAAAAATGTCTTGCTGCTATAGGTTTGCCTCCGCGCAATATTAAGGGTAGCGGGTGGGTTTTGCCCATTGTGATGGTGACCTGAAAAAAGAACGATCGGCGAAAGCTTCTACATGTATTAACGAACAAACAAAGTAAAGTATATAGCACGCGTCGATGCCGATGATAACTCGGAAAAAATGTAAAGGTAAAGGAGATAAAAGATTCGACATTGATCGGTTCAGTGGCGTGCATAACTTCTCTGGATGAATTTACACCATAAAATGAGGCAGCATTGATTTTCCGAGACCGTGATTGAACTGATGAATTAATAATTACTTGCAGGTGTCTTCGGTGACGTCGAAATCATTTTGCAATTAATTTACTAATTAATGCAGATGTTACGCGAATGAAATGTGCAACGTATTGCCCTAATAAGCAATTACATCTGATGATATCTTCAGTTTGTCAATATCAAATTTTGCATTAGTCTCTGACATCGGATGTGTTTCGCTGGGGGTATGACGCTTAATACGTTTAGGACCGCCATATTTTGAAGGATCAATTTCTTAAAAGGATTTGTAAAAATGTGCGTGCGGATGGGGGTCGGAAATCCATTTTTCATCCCCCCAATTCTTTTAAACAATTCGCACAAAGTTGGATCTCGCTTTTCTTTGTTAGTAGTGTTGCTGGTTTTCGGTGAAACAAGCCAGAAATCGCTTTTCCAATTTGTTTTCCACGGTTGCTCGAATGGCGTTTTAGAAGTATTTTCAGAATTGTCGAAAATGCTGCGCCCTTTCCTCTCCCTCTCTCTCTTTCTGATGTTGGTCTTCTTGGATTTGGAACAAGACGGAAACTTTACTTGAATGTCTCAAACAAAAACACCCAAATATTATTTAAATATGACGACGTATATTAAAAATTCGTAAAATTTGTTTACAATACAATTTAGAAAATAGTTTTTAAACACTCAACGTTTCGCTATCGCTTGATAGCTTCGTATTTTTACACTCCTGACGAAGCTAACAAACGAATTTATTATTAGTTGTCGGCGGTATTCTTATATTTAAACATAATTCGGTGAACATGGTGAAACCCTTTCATTCAAACACCTTGTTGTATGTGTATACGAGTGTCTATGTGTTTTTTTTTTAATCATTATTACAAATAGGTTTTATAAAATAATTCTTTTTATATAATTTTATCGGGAAACTGTGGCTTTCTGTATCGTAAGAAGACGAGAGAAACTCGAATACGAAAAAAGATTCTCTCGTGACGAGTTGCCCCTGGAGTCATCTATCATGAGACGGGCCGGTTAGTGACAGGTAGCCCTTAATTAATATAGAAGCGCTCCGCCCTGCTTTTCACGTCACCTCTCTAATGGATTTCCACCCCGAATAAACTTTTAAATTACCTACTGCATAAATCTTATGCTATATGTTTTTATATTAAATTCTGCTAAGCCACGCTCGCGCCGCCGCCACCGCCGCCGCCGTGTTTACCGAAGAAGGAAGGAACGTAAACCGATCGTGGTGAAATTTTCGAAACTTTTTTCTTTTTTGAATTTATGGACGCACGGAAAGCTCTCTCTGGAAAATAATGAAAATAATTCGTTCACAAAGATATACACTTACAAATCAAAAATATAAAAAGGATTTACAATATGTAAATGAAAGCTTCCTGAAGAAATCCGAAACTGCAAAAGCTCTGAATTATCTCCTTGTATTCATTACGGTGAAAACTGCAAAACAAAATCGAAATCTATTTTCATAATAAGTATAATAAAACCACGTCGTTGTTATTGGAAGTGTAATAAATTCAAATTTGGTTTTCTTTTTCCAGGGTGCGTGCGTTGGCCGCCATTTTGGGTAAGTTTTGGATAATAAAAGCGAATAAAAAACATAAGTCATCCCAGCAAATACCAGTAGGCAATATGAGACCCCATTATACAGCTCCATATAGGAGGTTTCGCGCTTTATATCTCTTTTATTCCCTCTTTTATTTTACGATTATGCCTTGATTTTGTGAAGTAATAATAATAAAGAAATATTATATTGCCTTTTAAAGTTAATTTTTATTCGCAGTATACCCGCATTAAACCGACGAAATCAGTTAGTATATCGCGCACAACAGTAATTTTCAATAGGTACTTTCATTTATAGTTTATTATAGTTCACGTTTTTTTTATAATAATTATTATGTAGCACACACACAGGATATTGCATAGCGTTGGCTTAAGTATCATTAACTATTGAGGATGACAGTTTGGTCATTGAAATACGTGAAAACATAATACTGTGCGTTGAAATACTTGAACAATTTTTATTTTAACCACACCCCGTATACAACTCAATATTATTATTTTTTGTTTTCAATTGTATCATAAGAACCGCCAACTATTCAAAGGGTAACAATTCTTGAACTTGTTTCATATTCGATGTGCAACGAGATATTTAAAAAATATTCTGGAATTCTGCACATCGTTTATTAACTTTAAATCATCATCAGTCATTTTTAGATGAGTAACTATAATTGTTTAGAAAAAATTTAAAGAACTATCGTCTCCAAGGTAAGTTAGGCAACATTAAATACGCCGCAGTATAATGTATTTCTAGCGAAATGAATGATCACTTTCTTCAACTTGCTAAGGTTAAAATATAATTATAAATTAAAGTTAAATTTTATTTTCCTTCGCATCTTATATTTTTTTTGTTATTAAACTGTATTGTTTCTTTCAAACCGATACTTGAAAACCATCAAGAAGACGCAGTGGCGTAGCTGGAGGTCAAGTCGCCCACCTGCCGGCGCCTTTAATCATTATTACACTTATTATTATTTTTATTATTACTAGAAAGTAAAACTAAAAAAAATCCTTAGCTGCTTACTGTCAGTGCTGAATAAATCAAGACTGCTTAATTGGTTTAAGATTATCTTATTTCTAAAGAATGACAAGAGCTGTCAAATTTTTTTAGGTTAGAAAAGCTCCGGAAAATTAGCGCCAAGCGAACTAGGTACGCTTAAACTGTTTCCCGAACGCTTCCCTGAAGAAATTTGTTTTCAGCCGTTTTGAAACAGTCTTCCGACATATAAAGGGAACGAAATGAATTGCGGCTGCAGATTAACAGATGCCGCTGCTTATGTTTCAAATTGCTTTGAAACTTTTCTTAACCATTACCGCTCAATTTTGTTTGAAATCGTTTCTATAACATTATTTTTTAATTTTTCTTTTTTTGGCAATTTTCAGTAATCTTGAACATGTTTCCCCACAAATGAGTTATGACTCACGGCAACAGATGGCGCCACAAATGCCTTTCTTTTTTAATTCATAGTCATTTCAAGAAACGTACTGAAATATTTATTCGTCTTTCTTCAACTGTATTTGTTCGAAATTGTTTCCGTAACATTGTTTCTTAAATTTTCTGGCGATTTTCAGCGACCTTGAATTTTTTCTCCCACAAATAAACATGATGGCGCCAAGAATGCTTCTTTTTAATTCAAAGTCATCTCCAGAGACATACTGAAACATTTTCTCGTTTCCGTTCAACTGTATTTATTCGAAATTGTTTCCGTAACATTGTTTCTTAAATTTTTTGACGATTTTCAGCGACCTTGAAATTGTTCTCCCACAATTAAACATGATGGCGCCATAAATGCTTCCTTTAAATTCAAAATCATTTCAAGAAACGTACTGAAACATTTTTTCGTCACCGTTGAACTGTATTTATTCGAAATTGTTTCCGTAACATTATTTCTTAAATTTTTTGACGATTTTCAGCGACCTTGAAATTGTTCTCCCACAATTAAACATGACTCATGGTCACAAATGATGCCACAAACGTCTTTCTTTTCTTTTATTCAAAGTCGTTTCAAGAACATTGTACTTGAACGTTCCGAAACATTTTTTAAAACTGTCTCGGAATTAGAGGATACAAAATTAATTACGGCTACAGATTAACAGATGGCGCTTCTTACATATGTTTGAAATCCTTTTGTAACAATTAAAAAGAGAACAAAGTTACGACTTATGGTAACAGAGACTGCCACAAATGTCTCTTTTTAATCAAAGGCGTTTCTTGAAGAATATTGCTGTTAAATGTACTTCTAAGGCTTTTCATTTGTTTTCCGATAAATAAGGAGCACCGTATTATGGCTCAGGATAACGGATGGCGCCACATGTGCATGCAAATTCTTTCGCTTTAACTATTTAGGCAGAAAATGTTATTTATTCGACATTGTCCTTGAACGTAAGTTTCAGTCTTCCCGACAAATTACAAATATACGGCTCGGTGTAATAGAGGGCGCTGCAAACGTCGTTCGTTCGAATTTGATGCTTAAAATGTAGTTGTTTAGCGTTTTCCGGATGTTTTGAGACTGTTTTCCGTCCACTAATCCTCACGGTCTTTCTTTTTCTTAATGTTCTTCATTGTCCTTCCTTTTTTTACTCAATTCGGACTATTCGCTATTTGAAAATAAGCGTTTCTTCTGAAATCTTTGAAGCATGACTCAGAAATAGGCTTTTTTTAGAAATCTAAGCAAACATTTTTGCTTTAGACTTCGAACGGACACCTACGACGTCTTAGCGTCGGTTTGCTTTGCATGCCTTGCAACCCTTGTAGCTACGCCACTGAACAGAAGAATTGTTTGAGTGCCATACAACCAAAACAGTTTGGACCGCAAAACGTTCTTGTAGAAACAAACGATATTTAAAAAAAACGATAAAAAAATACAACAATACACAAATGAACAGCTTCCCCGGACTGCTTAAATTCAGTTTTATTTCAAAATTTGCCTGTAAATCGCTTATTTTTAAGCAGACAATAGTTTCATGCGTTCGAAATGCATATTTAAATTTATATTGACTACCAGGAAGACTGACGATTGGAATTCGTTTCCATTGAAGCCAAGCATTCGATTCGTCAACCACGTCTTGCTTTTATGAAAATTATTTTCTGTCGTCGCTTGCAGTAGTTTCAATCAAATCGGTCAAGTATAGGCATCAATATGTTAGTGCTTCATAGAGTACAACTCATCCCAGGCAATTATTATTGGGCAGGGAGGGTATTCCGCAAGGGGTGACTCTAGGACCGCTGCTGTTCTTACACCACGATTTGCAATTAGCACGGAGTATTTGTTTTTGTTTTCAATTTGTTAATGAGCAGGTTTTTCTTTTCTGTTGATGGTCAGCCTAATCTTGAAATGTGAAACGAATCCATCATTTAGTTCGAGAATTCTCCAGTTATTTAGTTCAAACAACACGCAATTGCGAAAAATTCGGGGAAAGACATTCGGAACGTACTTACAACATACAGGAGGATACAATTTGAAAATAAATACAAAAATTCGGCGCGAGATACGCCCGACGGGGATAAGCAGCAGTTAAAATTCCCTCCTTGTGTCGTCTGTATAACCATGTCGGTTACATGCAGGGCCTATCGTATTTATTTATACGAAACGAAAAGCGAGGAGCACAGCGGCCAACGGGATGCGACCTGATCCCGCCGGAGAGTTATGTATCTTGTAGATTTATGTATAAAGTGTAATTCCGGTAAAGCTCGCCGACGTTAAGCTGCCGAGTGAAACACGATGTGGACGTGTGCGCCGCTACTGTATCGTAAACAATCGCGGTGAACGGTAATATTTAGTTGGGGAATTTTATTACGTGACCGACACGCTCTTTCATCAAAATAACCTAAAAAAAAAATAATCATCACCACAGAAACACGCTTAAATTCTCTTAAAAGAAAATTAATAAGACCTTTAATCTTAATAAAAATAATAATAATAATAGGCCTGCTCTGTAGACGGAAACTTTCCAAAACAGCACAAAATAAAGATTGAAGCTTATCCTTGTAGCCTTCTTCATCACCTTTCCCAGGTGACAATTTTTTTTAATCGCTCGGTACATGTGCTCGAAGCAAATATAAATAGTTAAGGCGTCGCATTTTCTTTTCAACGTTTCTGTAAATATCATATATATAAAACTAAAATTGAAACACTCTGTGGCAGAAACTGAAAACTTGCACTGAGTTTGCATTGTTTTTTTTTTGCTTTTTTAAATGGGCGCCATACATTAGTTGACTCTATGTATTTTTTTTTTGATCACTCGATATAAGTGTCAGAAAGAAAATCTAAAAATATTGTAAGAAACAGAAACATCCTGGCATTTTTTTTTTTTTGACCAAGAACTGATGAAGAACGTAATTGAAAGGGTTATTAAAAAAAATTCTTTTCATAACCATCGGGTCTTCATTTATTTAATCTTGTATCCCACGTGATCTACGACGAATAAAATTCATATAAGGCGCCTAAACGGCGATACTGTGCAAAACTAAATGCTAGATTGGCTGCTGCAATTCAGCCACCTTGTGTATTGTTGGCTGCCTAATCATCAAGCAGAAGTGGTTCACGTGGGGTACAATCATTTATGAAGACTCTGTACTTACCAAAACACATGCCAAAAACATTAAAATAATTATAAATGATTTGCTTCTCGTAAGATAAAGGAATTTATTAGCTCTGCATCTAATGAATGAAACGCACCTTTCCCCTTAATGCAAGCATTTGGACCAAAGAAATAATAATTAAATAAATAAATTATTAATAAAAATAATTGTTAGTTTTCGTATAGTAATTTGTATCTTATTTTTTAGCATTTTAATATAGTTTAATATAACTACAACCGTTGTGGTCGTCGGTAGCAGTTGCTGAAGTGTTTTGAGGGCCCTAAATTAAATTAAATCCGTTCCATGCAACAGAGTTACTTTTGTATTTATTGCACTAAATAAATTTGAGCTTTTCTTTTATAATGTATTTAAAAAAAAGGCAGTAGCTGTAGTAACAGAATGTTATGGAGTACGTTTACAAATAAATAAATAATAAAGAAATCGTTCCAAGCAGGAAATCAATTTTGCTTGATAAACTTGGAATATAATTCTTATCTAAGTACAAAGTTTTTTTAATCTCAACCGGACAGAAAAATGAAGGGAACACACTCAACGTTTCGCTATAGATTTATAGCTTCGTCAGAAGAAACGTTGAGTGTGTTCCCTTCATTTTTCTGTCCGGTTGAGATTAAAAAAACTTTGTACTTACAATTTTCATCGGACAAGAACAAACTTCAATAATTCTTATCCTTTAATAAACTCGACATTGGACGTTTCGCTGCAATGGTTGATAACATTATCAAGGCAATAAGAGCATAGAATTCCGAATTTATTACATAATGTTTCAGCAAACGAGAAGAATTCAATTTAAGATAATCTTATCTTAACTGAGGGCACAAGAAAAATGCATGAGCTCGGGATTTAGAAAGAATTGACATCTGTATGTGGTATAAACAGTTTCTTTTTATCATATTCTATCATTTTATGATAGAAAGTATTAAACCTTGCATGAACTTTAACTACGTTACGTGCCCAAAAGCAACGTAAAATATTTCAAGAGTGCAAGGAATTAATGAAAGACTCTTTAGTTTAGAATCCATTAAATAATTTCCAAAATCGTTTACAAAGGTTACACTTCGTGAATTAATGTAAAACCCCTCTTTAATAAATAGTTCCATGTATTTTTTTCTGCTCTAAAAATTTACATGAGAGCAAGAAATATTTAAAAAAAATTGCTGAACGTAGGACCCCTTAAGTCTAAGTCTAGGCTTTCGTAACCCTTTTCGGGATTTATTTGGAAATTTATAAACCTCACATTGAAATAAAAATAAAAGTAATAATAATAATAATGGAAGAAACAAACATAGCTTCTAATGCAAAAAAAAAAACGTGAACCATCAGAAAATGTGGTAAGTACTAAAATAATAAAATAAAAATCCGTATAAAAGCAAAGATAAAAGCATATTTAAATGTTTACACGTAAGCAAGGAATTGTGGTTTCGTGTCACCTTTCTGTTAACTCTAGTCTAAATAAATTGGAACTAGACAATTTAAAAACTAGTGTTGAACCTAACTATTTTGTCGTTTAAATGATACCATAAAGAAAAGCTGAAGCTTACGAAATATCGTGAAAAGTGAGATGCAATCACTGTTACACTGGGAATATCACACTTAAGGGGGACGAAAATCTTGAGCGGTTATGAAAAATGAATTCCGCAATTAAAAACGAGCCGAAAGAATGATATTACGAGCGCAAAAATCAAGAATTGAATCATAGAGTAGATCAACAAAATTTTGTTAACAAATCAATGAAACGTTTATGTATTCTTTTTGTATTTTGAAAGTCAGTTTCACCAGACCATTTTTCTTTTTCTTATTTCATGATATCAGCATAAGAAGAAAAGGTATAATTTTTATCTGAAATATTTCGAATCCAAAGATATGTTAAAATTACTGAATTATCAAACTTTAAACGAAAATAAAAAATTGTTTTGTCAATTTGTGCCTCAAAGTTGATTGTTGGGAACGAATGCTCTAAAAATCTAAGTGTGTTTGTATACGTTTTTAATTAATCATTAACAGCTTAAATGCAAGTCAGCTAATCTACATAAAGATAATTGCCCTGAATTACGCTTTAATGACAAGAAAAAATGTTATAAATTTAAAAACCAATAATTGAATGAATTCGGATATACTTAAGTGTCACAAAATATAATAAAATAATCTGCAAACATAAATAAATCAGAACAACAATCACATTCTTACCTGAAAATTGATTGATGAAAAACCTGGGCAATTTCTGGAAGCTTCATAATCGAGTCACATTTCGTAAAAGCTGGGGCTTTTTTTTAACCCCCCCAGTAAATCAATTTTTATTTTCATTCATCAATTTTACGCAGCCAGTATTTTCAAGAATACTTATTAGCCTATCGATTAGAACTCTCAACTATCCTTATCTAATCAAATTATTGCAAAATTCTGCCACCAGAAAAAAAAAATATTAGTTAAGTTCTCAAAAAGCTTTATTGTTTCATTTGATACGCCTAATCTTGCGATTAGAAAAATCAATTACTATAATAGAAATCGATACTCTAGTAAATTGATAGTATAAAACAACAAAAAAGAAAATAGTACGTCTATAGATAAAAATGCGTTAGGCAAAATAAATTATCTAAAATATTTTATAATCTTCCGCCATCTATGTTTCAGCAGTTGTACATACAAAAGTAAATTGTGTAAGGGCTTCTATTTGCCTGATCGAAACAGCTGACGCCGCCGCTTTGGGGGCGGCGGACATCACAGTAAAACCACCATGGTTTGTTGTAAATCTACGCTATTATGTACAATTCTCCAATTTCCTGCGCAAAAGCATTTTCTCCTCGCGGATCAGCTCCCCCAGGAGCTTCATGGCGCGATCGATCTGCTTGGGGGAGGCTTTGCTGTAGGAAGCTCGAATGTAGTTGCAGGCCTCTGTAGGGTCCGCCATGAAAGCGTGGCCAGGGACGAAAGTGATCAGTTTTTTAAGACCCCTGGTCATCAGCATTTCGTACACGTCAGCAACACCATGGACCTTTATCCACACGAACATCCCCCCTGCGGGGATGGTCCACTCGCATAGTCCTTTGAGGTGTTTCTCCATTGCAATGATGGTGCAATCTCTGCGGGTCTTATAGAACGCCGTCACTGAATTCAAATGGGCGAGAAGCTTATCGAAACCCCATGATTGCAGAAGATTATTTGTCAATACCTAAAAGAAAAAAAAAAGAATTATGATTATGCCCTAATCATCTCCGTCGTATGTTGCAAATTCAACGATTTACATAACAATAACAACGCTTTGCAAAATAACGTGACGCAAATGCGTCGTCCTCCATCCGTTCGTTCCGTCAATAACAACAGCGCAACATTTCGTTTTATCGCCGTAATTATGCGTGTTGCTAGGTTGGCAATATCAATTTCCCAACGCGCTCAGCTCATCAGGAATTATCAAAATGGATCACGTGAAATTTACTTTAGAAAAAAACAAGAAAGAAAAAACAAATTCGTTTCGTACGTCCACGGTTTCGTAAGTCATTATCTTTGTTATATAATGATTTTATTCCTATTCATTGATCAATGTTGCCAAGTGACGACGAGTGCAAGTTGTTTTCCAGAGTAAGTTTTGTTATTGCCGTTGCCAGTTGAGCAATACGTTTTAAAGGAAGCCAAAATATTTGTTGCGTTATTGAATGAGGAACTAAATGAGCCTTATTTTGGAGGCCTTGTCGAGAGATCAAACAAGTTTCGTCTCTTAAAAAAAAAAGAGAAGGCTGAAAAATTATCAAACTAGAAAGAAGGTCTTGTCACCTCGGTCCTCAAAATATTTTCTAAGCCTTTAGATTTGGATGTTCCAGCTTCGCTTGCCTTTAAAATGCATGGATTCGAAAGGACTAATCACAGAAACATAAAACAAATTAAAATGAGTGGCTCAGAGTGGTCCTCGTTTGGTTAAATTAAAGGCCTAAAGCCTTGAGGGCTCTTTTTTTCTTCTGGTTCATTTTTTTCAAAGGTTTCTCAAAGACCATTTGATTTGCCTTTCTCCCGTTTCTTCTCTGTCGTGTTGTTTGACATTTTCTGAACTTAGGGCAAGACCCAGTCATCTAATTCTTTTGCTCGAACCTCAACTAAGGTGAGGCAAGTGCATTTTCATCAATTCACATAAGTTCGTCTTTCGAACTTTCCTACTTTTCCTCTCCACAAATCTTATCAATCAATCAATTATCTTTTTAACGTTCAGGACACTTTTTATAGATTTTGGAATTGTCTTCAATGGAGCTTTCTGTTGCTCTGGTCCTGAGGACTCCTCAGAGTATTCCCATCTTGTTTTAACCTGGTGCATTAACAAGAGATGGAGATACTCTCAGAATCCTCTTGAGCAATGAATGAAAACGCTGTTAAATCCATGATCTTGAGGACTCTCAGAGTTGTCCCATCTTGATTTAATCTCGTGCAATAACAAGAGATGAAGATACTCTCCGAATCCTCTTGAGAAATAAATGAAAACGCTGTTAAATCCATGATCTTGAGGACTCTCAGAGTATTCCCATCTTGTTTTAATCTCGTGCAATACCAAGAGATGGAGATACTCTCAGAATCCTCTTGAGAAATAAATGAAAACGCTGTTAAATCCATGATCTTGAGGACTCTCAGAGTATTCCCATCTTTTTTTAATCTCGTGCAATACCAAGAGATGGAGATACTCTCCGAATCCTCTTGAGAAATAAATGAAAACGCTGTTAAATCCATGATCTTGAGGACTCTCAGAGTATTCCCATCTTGTTTTAATCTCATAAAATAACAAGAGATGGAGATACTCTCAGAATCCTCTTGAAAAATGAATGAAAACGCTATTAAACCCATGATCTTGAGGACTCTCAGAGTTATCCCATCTTGGTTTAATCTCGTACAATAACAAGAGATGAAGATACTCTTAGAATCCTCTGGAGAAACGAATGAAAACGCTGTTAAACCCAATAGTACGTGTCTCCTTCCTGTTTTTTCTTTCCTATTCTGGCATTTCCAACTATGTTAAGATTCCCCAGTTAAGAAAAATAGTATCAAGCACTCTTGTGCCTTTTAAATCCTCATCGATTCCTACGTTTCGAAATATGTACATACATTTGTAAATACCAGCCATGTCACAATCAGACGAACAAATATCTTTATTTTTAATTGCATCCTCCGCAGCTTGTTTCCTCATTTAGCCAATATCACTAACGCGAGTAGTAAATAAATAATAGTTGTTGCATTTATCTGCGGGGAATATTTTCGTCGATGATGATCATCATCAAAACACGCGTCGTCCGACAACTTCCCAGAAAATCCACGCGCGCATGCATTTATTTATGTTTACTTGCACTATCACAATCTCGCGAACGCGAAGAAGACTTATTAAGCAGATACGATTTCTTTCCGATTGAATTATCAGTGAACTTTTAAATAAGTCTGGATGTTCGAGACTGCACGGGTCAAGGAACAATCCGGTTTGAACCGGTCGCGCCGTCTTAATGAACCAGATCGTTAGCATTCTATAACGCGCGATAAACTATAAAATAAAAGCAGAAAATCGATGTTAACAGCACTTAACGTGAATGTTTACGTCGATAAACAACCGGAAATGTGGTGTGAAGGGAGCAATCGGATCTGGTCTATCAAGTGCAACATAGTTTCGTTGTTTCTTGAACAAACCGACTTACCTGAGATAGAGTACTAGAATGTAAATAGGAACTTTGTATGTGTAATTCAATGGCATGTATAAGTGGCTTTGGTCCGGTGACCCACCCCATCCTCAACCCTGAGCTGAGCACTTTGGAGAACGAGTCGAAGCGAAGCACTCGCCCTTCCGTGTCCAAAGAGAGGAACGAGGGCGTCAGCTCGTCCAAGAAATGCATGAAGAAATAAGGGTCGTCCTCAAGGATGATTATGTTGTACTGGCAGCAGAGTCTGTAGATCTCGCGCTTCCTATCCAGGGGCATCGTGGTCCCCGTCGGATTCGACCCTGGAATTCATCGAAAAGCAATTCGATCAAAAATTCGTCTCGTCTGGCAAAGATAACTCGTGAGTTATCAGCGAACAGCAAAAAAAAAAAAAATGGCATGTTTCCTCGTTCGGTGGAATGAACTCTCGTCAATAGGTTAACTTATCGGGCTCTTTTCTTATCAGTCTCTAACTAAATATTTTCGGCGATAAACAAACTACTAACCTGTGGGATTTAGGTAAATGAGTTTGGGCATCTTGCAGGTATCGTCCAGGTCACATTTCGCTTTCCTGCTCGCCAAGGCCTTCTCGAATAATTCCGGAACCATGCCGTATTGATCCTGATCGATAGGGATTATCTCGGCTTTATGAGGCTTAATCTAAAATAAAGCGAAAAAGAATTTAAAAATGATATCGAATAACAGAGCTTTGATTAGTGACTTATCAAGAATCATCGTTGCCTTCGTCATCATCAATCATATATTTCTTCTACTCCCCCAACCCCCATTCCATCCCATAATCAATGATGGTGTATACAGAATCATTTTTGAAACACTTTGGGTAATGACCACAGTCTCTCAAATTTAATTCAGTTTTAATTGGCATGACATTTGCATTTGAATGGCAAAGTATTAATTCGATTCTATTTCGACAAGACAATGATGATCGTCGTCGTCATCATCAATCATCTGTTTCTTCTCCTCCCCCAACCCCCATTCCATCCCATAATCAATGATGGTGTTTACAGAATCATTCTTGAAACACTTTCGGTAACGACAGTCTCTCAAATTTAATTCAGTTTTAATTGGCATGACATTTGCATTTGAATGGCAAAGTATTAATTCGATTCTATTTCGACAAGACAATAATGATCGTCGTCGTCATCATCAATCATCTATTTCTTCTCCTCCCCCAACCCCCATTCCACCCCATAATCAATGATGGTGTTTACTGAATCATTTTTGAAACACTTTGGGCAATGACCACAGTCTCTCAAATTTAATTCAGTTTTAATTGGGATGACATTTGCATTTGAATGGCAAAGTATTAATTCGATTCTGTTTCGACAAGACAATAATGATCGTCGTCGTCATCATCAATCATCTATTTCTTCTCCTCCCCCAACCCCCATTCCATCCCATAATCAATGATGGTGTTTACAGAATCATTTTTGAAACACTTTGGGCAATGACCACAGTCTCTCAAATTTAATTCAGTTTTAATTGGCATGACATTTGCATTTGAATGGCAAAGTATTAATTCGATTCTATTTCGACAAGACAATAATGATCGTCGTCGTCATCATCAATCATCTGTTTCTTCTCCTCCCCCAACCCCAATTCCATCCCATAATCAATGATTGTGTTTACTGAATCATTTTTGAAACACTTTGGGTTATGACCATAGCCTCTTCTCAGATCTAATTCAGTTTTCATTTGCATGACATGAGTAAGGGGGTTTCGCGATCGATGATCGCCGCACACCCCTTCAGGATGTAAGTGCACTTCGCTGGAGCGCGTTGAGTGGGAGACACCAACGCGTTCTCGAATTTTTATTTTTATTTTTTTGGGAGAGGACCGTGGTAATGACTTGTGGAAATTTAAAATAACTCCCTCCATTTGGAAAACAACACCTTCCCGTCCATCAGGCATCTCATTAAATAACCGGGACGAAAATAAAGCGACACCTAAACAAATATTTCGCTTGCCGTTGCCACGTGCGAAATCCCGAACGGTTTCATCAACCTTGATTCGCGCAGAGCTATTTTTTTTTTTTTGCTTCCAAGTGACAAACAAATTAATAATGAATGAATGGGGCACGGTGGCAGGATTGATCACGCCACTCGCTATTATTCAAATATAGCAGCAGCAAATAGATTCGGCAAGCTTGATCTTGAACCTGATTTGATGAACTATTTTCGCTTGACGAGGGGTCCCCCCTCGCTGCTTTAGTCTATTAAAGGTTAACGACCACGCTTTTTTTAGAGAAGTTCTGACGTTCGTTCGGTATGATCAAGTAAGGACACATGCAAATAGATCGCGTAGTAAGAAAAGGGGAACGCGGCCTAAAAGTGATTTAAATATTGGGAGAAAATGCAAGGAAGCAAGCAGGCAAGCAACCTTGGACTCTAAAATAAAATCAACGCCGCCGCACCGAATAAATTAGGGCAATAAGGATGTTTTGAGAATGGCAAACAAACTAATAATAAATAAATCTCTGCGACACACAATCGCATGATAGGTCACACCACCATTTGAAATCATCATCGTCATATAAAATAGTTCACTTAAGTGACTTACTAAATTAAAGATGAGAAAATTGTGGGGCTTCGAAGGGGGCTTAAATCAATCTTGAGGTCTTTGCAGCGTGCTTGTTTGTTTATTTACTTATTTCTTCATGTATTTATTGATTTATTTACGTTTAAGCTCCGAAAACAAAACTGATCTTACGTTCGTTACATAACTCGGTCACAGTTCAAGAAATTTAATCAATTTTAATACTCCCCAAGCGCTCTGGTTTGAAAGGATAAGAAGTTCATTCATTCATTTCTCTAATCACCTTTGAAGTTACTTTTTAAATACTCGTAAAATATCTTGAGACAGACACTCTATTATTTCTTGTGCGTACTACAAGATTTGCTGCGACTTCTTGAACTCTAAGAGGTAGTGACATTTATTTGTTGATAAATTTGGGCATTTATTAGAACTATTCTCATCATCTCATCAAAGCGGGAGGGCAAAGTGCCAAAATCCGACTACTCTTTCTAAAAAAACAAAAAAAAAGCACAATCACGAGATTGAATGCTTGGGCCCCGTCCAAACCTGACATAATTCTTTCTTCAACATTTCGGATTTGGTAATTACAACTTTTTCTTCTTCTGGCTTTCCCCTTCTGCCAATAATTAAGTTTCCGAATTTGCCAAATCTTTTTCCAGTCAAGGGCGAAAGTCACTCGACAAACCGACAAAAGAGGAATACCAAAAGAAATCAGTACTCACGATGGCCTCAACTCCGGCGTACAAAGGATTCTGGACGAGGATCGACTCTCCTTCCTGCAGGGACATTTCGATCGACTTGCTGATGCCATCCTGCGATCCGTTCGTCACGAGGAGCTCGCTGCGCTCCCAGTTTGGGGGCTGGTGCGTTCTCAACGTGAAGTCCTTGAGCGTCGTCACCAGGGGTGGGTAACCCTGTGTGGGGATGTATTGTAAGGCGGAGGAGAGCTGCTGGCCCTTCAGGGAAAGCACCGAGCCGTCTTTCATGGTGACGTCGATTTTCTCGAAGGGAAACGTCGCCTCGTTCGGCATGCCTTCGGCCAGGGAGATGGCCTCTTTGGGAGCGAGGTAGTTCAGTTTAGCTAAAAGGGTTTCGATTTTAAAATTAGAAGACTTTAACCGGACAGTATTATAATTGGAAATCGCACTTGACGTTTTACTATCAATTGATGGCCAACAAGTTGATAGCTAGACAGACAGTCAGTTCGACAGTGTTATAATTGGAAATAGCACTCAACGTTTCACCATCGATTGATAACTATCAAGATAGTTAAAGTTTAAAAACCATTATTTACAATTTTCATCGTACAAGAGTCGACCTCAGCTTTAAAATTATAAATACGCCCTGTTTTCTCGGATTAGGCACGATTTTTTTCACTTCCCGATAGATTTGTCGGCCAGGTAATGTCCCTGAAAACCATCGTGCTTATCAATGGTTTCCTAGGATACTATATGGCAGATAAATTTAACAGAGGGTGAAAAATCGGGGCTTCAGTAAAGTCTATACTTTTGAACCTTGTGAGCTTTAAAAGAACAAAAACAGTGGGAGGGGGGCGGTGGAAAAAGTAAGTCTTAATTTAAATCGTCATTTATATGACGTCACGTGATTTTTACAAGAAATTTAAAAAGAAAAACGTAAAGTAACTTATAGGCGGTGATCTCACATCACAATGTTTACACGTTCTTACAGCCTTGTAACGAATATAAATTATTTTTTTTAATCAAATCTATTGTCGTGTTAAATCTTTTCCGTTATTAAGTAAATAAGTTATCCTTTTCGTTCTTAAACAGCCGGAAAGCTCAGCTGTCCAGGGGCTTTCCAAAATCCAAAAAAATTATTTAATTAATTAATTAATTAAAAAAAGTCATAAGCCTTTGTGATATTGAAAGGCCTCAAATTAATCTTAATCTCGCTTACTTTTTAAATTAAAGGAAAATAATGAGAATAATAAAATTTATTAGAGTGCTTATACAGTACGTTCGTAAATAGTTGAAGGTGTTTGAATTTGGCGCCTTAATCTGTTAGTAATTTTCGTCTTACGCAGTTGGTATTCCTGCCGTGAACATAAGGCGCTTCAAAGTTCGTGCTCTTGTTTATGTTTACATTTTCGCATTTCCTTTGCTTTCTTGATGAATTTCATTCAATTAATTAGTTTAGATATATAACTGATTATATTTCCCTTTGTAAATATTCCCCCCATGGTAAAAAAAATATGGAAATTTTAATACCAACTTAGAAAAAAACTGAGCGGGAAATTTAAACGTCTCTCAACCATTCATGAACGCTCTGTGGATGTAATAAATTCCCTTCTGTTGAGGGGAAGGTGGAAGTCCTGTTTATTTAAAAAAAATTTAATGAAAATAAGTGCATTAAAAAATAAACTCGTCCTTGTGCGTACTCTTTTGAGGTATTCACATTTCCATTTCCACATTTTCGTGGCGTTCTCGATAATTTTCATTCAATTAATTAATAAATGGCTTTATAAATGACCTGTCTTTAGTAAATTCTCCCCCATGGTAAAAAAAATACAAAGTAATTTACTACCAACTTCAGAAAAAAGAACTCGGCGGGAAATTTAAACGCCTCGCAATCATTTCTGAAGGCTCTGTATGTGTATTATGTTGAGGTCAAGATTGAACTTGAATTATTTTGCAAAATTTAATTAAAATAACTGAAATATAAAGCAGGCCCATCCCTATGCATACTCTTCCAAAGTATTTAATTCGTAATGAAGGCCCCTTTTTAAAATTGAGCATAAATACACACAGGCGAATATTTTTTCGTCATTTAAAGCATCCCTCCCAGTTGAAAATTATTGAAGAATTTGTAACATTAATTGGTCGGACAAGTCGCAAATGAAAAAACAGGCAGAAAAGTCGTCGACGTTTTGCTCTGCGTTTGTCAGCATCTTCAGACAACTAATAAATCTTATTTATTTATCGGATTTTTAATCACGTTTATTACTTATCGTGAAGAGGCTGGCAAACACGGAGCGAAACGTCGTTGAACGCAAAAATACAAAGACAATTTAAATACAAGATTTAAAAACAAACAGTTCCAACGTGAATTAATGTAATAATAATAATTAATGTAGAATCGACCCGAAGTGGCTGCCAAGTACACAGCGAAACGTTGTTAAAAGCAAAATTTCAAAGGCAGTTTACAATACTAGATTAAAAAACAAACAATTCGAACGTGAATTACTGTAGACTCGACCTGAAGAGGCTGCCAAGTAGACAGCGAAACGTCGTTAAACCGAAAAACACAGAGACAATTTAAATGCAAGATTAAAAAACAAAAAATTCGAACGTGAATTAATGCACTCAATTAATGTAGACTCGAACCTGTTGAACAAATTAGTTTTTAATCGTACATTAAAACGTCATTAAATAACTGAATTGTATACTTTCATATTTACGTTCAGTCAACCGCATTCTAAAGGAATCTTGTTTTGTACAAACAATCAGCGCAATTTATACGATTTTTTTTTTAATTTCTTTTCTTCTAATGTCTTAAGAAGGAAGAACGCAGGTAACCCTCTCGGACTGAAAGCCAATAAAAGACAGGTAGTACATACACGTCTGGGTCGATAACGACCGGCTGTCTGTTAACTTAATGATCCCACATTCTTCGTAAATCACGCCAGTTTTTTTTTTTTTTTGATAAAATTATTTTTTTTTTTAATTATTTTTAAAAAATTATTAAACAAACGTTTACTTACTTAATTCTCTGGTAAGTGCGGGCCTTCTTCTTGAAGAGAGCGGATTGATGAAGTAGCCGTAATCTAAGACGTTTTCGATTTTTTGTTCTAACGCGTTGACTTCCATTTTCAATGTACGTAATTTGATTTCAGGAGGAAAGATTTGATTCTTTTTTTTTTTTTGTTTCAAAAGCTCGCTTTTAAACCGCCTCGTGTAAGTTCAGGAGGTGCCGTGTAGGATACTGCCGATGCCTCTGTTAACAACAGTAAACTGAAAGCTGAAAGCCGACGGTGCTCTCTGTACGGAGTCGTGAACTCTCACTCAAGGCTACTACGAGTTTTAAAATGAATGTTATGGCAGATACCTTCGCTTATATAGTTCTGATATTCTGCATGTTTAGATGATGTAACTTCTGTTTGACGCCGCTCATAATGCGGCTGATGAAATTGGCCAGCTAAGCAGGAGGAACTTACGAGTATGTACAATTGGGCTCGTCACAAAAATGTGACCCCTCACAACAAATTTCTTTGAACGTTTTGAATGGTTTTATTGAGCAGATGAAGATGTGCTAAATTTGATAAATTCGAGGACGATTTGATGCATTTATTTCAATGATTCAACAATATACGGTGATATCGAAGGCTCGTAATGGGCAAAAATCGGCTGCTGATAACTAAAATGATGTTTAATCAACCAATCAATCATGCGCTTAATTCGCCAATTAAATTTAATCGCATCAAAATAATAATAATGACGATGAAAACATTAGTTACAGTAATAATATTAATAATAATAAATAAATGCAATAATAATAATAGGTATGCAGGAATGCAGGAAACAATCTCCAATGAATGACGTATGTACGTACATGTACATACATGAGAAATGCAAATAAATGTGTGGCCCATCTACTAATTAAAAATGAAAAGGCCAAATTGCAATTAATTAAGCCATTTATACAGGGTGCTGCATTTTGAAACGAAACATAGGAGATCCCATGTTAATTTAAAGTTTCTCGTGTATTAGCTTCCCTAATTATTTTACAGCAAAATTTCATTTAGGTTTCTTAAAGTACTCTTCAGGGTGAATCTGTTTGTGAAGTTTGAGAATTTTTCATACGCTGAGTTTTAAGATATTTAAAAAAAAAGATTTTGTAACTGAATTCAATTTATACCACAGCCTTGATCAATGATGAATGGACAGATGATTAATAAGTGTGATCATTTTTGAAAAAGCTTCATAGAAAGAGCTGTTCCTGTAATTTATTTTAACATTTACTGATCAAGGCCGTGCTGATTGTTAGTTTGGTATAAATTTCATTTCGTTACTGATTTTTTTCTAAATATCCTGAAACTGAGCGAATAAAAAATTCTCAAACTTCACAGACAGGCTCATCTTGAAGAGCGCTTTAAGAAACTTAAATGGAATTTTGCTGTAAAATAATTAGGGGAGCCAGTATTCGAGCACATTTAAATTAACATGGGATTTCCTATGTTGCGTTTCAAAACGTTTCAAAACAAACAGAAATTAAAAATTAGATTCCTTTTGCAGGGGGTAATCAAAATGAGTTTCAAATTATCTCTGCCGTTGGTAATATCAAATTTGGTAACATTTTCGTTTTATTAATTAATTAATTTGTTTAGTTCAAAGCTATGCATTAAGAATTTAGAAAAGTATTTCAATACTGATGCAATAAATTTGAATACTGTATGAATTCTGAAGTGGATCAGTAATTAGCAACTGGTATTTCCGAACTATTTGAACGGGGTATTAACCGAACCGTCTGTATACACAAAAATCCCTAATTTCATTCTCATTCTCGGAAACTCGACTGCGGACGCAAGAGTTCGTACATTTTTATGTAAATCTCGCCGTTTTCAAATTGTGTGGCACTCAAAACGACTGATAACGAACGTATACATACTTGGCCGGGCATCTACCAATTTAGTTCGAAAATTGCATCATCTCGTTTCCGGCACGTACTTTATTAAGAAAGCCGCCGATCTCTATATTTCAGTGTCGAAACCGAGCGATCTTCACCAAATAGAATTTTGCGTTGAGGATTTTCCCCGGCGATCTTCGTTGCCTGGAACAGAAACGCGGAACGCACCCTCTCGACCTGGAAAGACTTGACCCTGAAAGTTACCCACAAGAAAAAAAACTATTTAAAGACGCGGAAAGATAAGAAATTGAAATAAATGGAAGTGCCATAAATTCAGAGATAAAAAGATTAAAACATACGAAATGTAATACCATGGAAACAATACAAAAAATAAAGTAAATGAAAAGTTTTAAGTGAAGAAGTCCTGAACACGAATGTACTTGGATGTTTGAATAATACTTTAACAAGCACGTTTCTTTTTGGGACTGTATTTGCTTTTCCTATCCGACTCGAAGGACCAAAAGATGAATTCTCTTGCTATGAACTCGACGACAAAGACGTGTGCTGCTGAGGGAGATGGCTTTAGCAGTTGTAACACGAAAACAGACAAATAACGGTTTTGCTGAATATTTAAAATCGCGGAATGGCTCTGTAAAAATACCATATCATCCAGAACCGACGAACGAACAGGACGAACAGATTATGGAAATTGATTTTAATTTTATTTAAACTAAAAAAAAATATAACGAAAAAAGAATAAACAAAGAAAGACGAAGTCGCAGCGAGGAAATGATGAAAGCAACACAGAGAAATCTGATGACCAAAATTAAAGGAAAGAAATAGGAAGGATTAATTATGGGACACTTTCTCGTCTCTGCAGATAATAAGGAAGGAAGAAAGATATAACGAAAAAGAATACAAAAAGTTATTCGCTGTGAAAGAAGAAGTCGCAGCAAGGGAATGATGAACGGAACACAGAAAAATCGGGTGATTAAAATTAAAGGAAAGAAATAGGAACGCTTTTTCGTCTCTGCATTTAAAACATGTTGTCGCACTGACAAGTATGTAAGTACAGTCGCGAGCTTTAAATTTTGATCGCCACTTTCAATCCAAACGTCAATTTCAACGAGTTCAGAAGTTAAAAATTTCCAGAACAAAGAATTATCGAAAATATTAAGAAATTGCTCGCACTATTCAAAATTAAAACGTCAATCTCTCTTAATTTTAGTAAAATACAAGTCAGGCACTAATCTTTGCCGGCCAAAATTTATTGCTCGCGACTGTACATACAAACAAGAAAATTCGCGGCAATGTTGTCTAACCTACAATCGAACGCGGTGGTCGTAAATTATGTCGCAGCTACTATCGCACCAATCGTATTAGTCTCGTGTAAAACTCTTCTTATCACTACATCTGGGAGTGTAAAGCGGGATAATATAATAAGTGACGCAGATGAACGCGATTATTATTTGTGATGACTGGGCAAAACGAGAGGAGAACAAAATCCAGAGGACAATCAACCGTAACGCGAGTTCCGATCTCCAAATAATTACTTCACAAAAATTATTTATCTATCTCCAGCTCTAGACAATGCACTGACGACTTATCTTCAATATCAAAAAAAAAAAAAAGAAATTGCGATGCAAGGTCACATTACAATTGACATTCTTTATTTATGAAGACATTCTTTATTTATGAATCTACCGAATGCATGAATTTGGGGAAACCAATTCAACCGATTGCTTTCGAACTTCCTCTGTGGTGTAATTAATTAAAAGAAAACGCGAAAAGTTCTACGAGCTACAACTGATAAAACAATAATAATTATGTTTGTTTTAACAATGACAATCAAGTATTGTTATGAATGAAGGTCCCCCGCGCGCCTGGTAACATGTAACAACTGTTGATTCAGATAGATGATACCTGTTTAGTTAGCAAATTTGTACACTTCAGACGGTGCAGATGATTAGATAATAGATAAATGATAAGCGGAAAAAACAATACAAAAAATTCATGGGAGGTCATACAAGTCTGTCATTAACATAATATACTCTGTTTTTCTTTTTTATTTCGGAGGTGTACTTTGAAATTTTGGCGCTAAAAACGAGCTGTGTCATTGGTCAGTTCCGACCAGCCACCCAATAACAAAGCGCTAAGAACGAGCTTTGTCATCGGTAGGTGGTAGGAATTGACCAATGAGAGAGCTCGTTTTGCGCGCCGAAATTTCAAAGTACTCCTCTGAAATAAAAAAAAAGAAACAGAGTAATTCGAAGGACTCAATATTTAAAAACAATTTCGTTTTTCTTTATAACTTTCTCGCGGTGCATTTGTATTAAAATAAAAACAGTCCGTGTGACTGTGACGGACGAGTTGCGATAAAAACAAGAAAAACAAATCACGCGAAACGAAAAAAATAAACTATTTAAAACTTATTGTCAAAAAAAAAATAACATATCTAGTATTTACTAGCGGGCTTTTTCCAGATAGGTTCACGCATACCTTCGCATTGCGTTCCTATTTTTAATTGCATTGACGTAGCTAAGTACGTTTTCACTAGGTACTAAAATTAAAAAAAAAAGAAAGGCCGAAACGCGCATATGCAAAGAGCAGGGCAAAAGGAATTTTCCACGGGACAACAAGCCCGAAGGGATCTAAAAATATTTATTTATCCGGCCGAGGGACTGAGAGAACCTACGGAGACGACGTACAACTTAGTCACTTGGAGAAACGTCATGCGCGCGGTGTTTTTCTCTCTCTCGTATTTTTAAATCCGCATTTTCAAAACAAAGTTTATGTTTAGAATATCCCGAAAGGTTTGCCAAATTACGCGGCATTATTTAACAAGCGCTTTCGATGTACGATGACGTACGCAGAAGTGCCCCATAAATTATAATCATTTTTTTTTTCGTATTTTACTCTAACTTTCTAACTTTAAATTGAATTTGTCGTATGTTTACTACAGATACAGACGGCAGAATCCGCCCTTACAACAGCTACATCTTTCAAACGGCAGAGGTCACCCTCCATTTTCAATTCAATTCAGTGATTACTATAAGTATGTAAATATTAAAGAAAAGACAGTTTTTCAATTTTCTTTTTAACTAAATATAACAGTCTGTATATAATTATAACAAAAGCTTTTAGAATCTGGATGTTGCCGGGTTTGCCGGCCCTCTTGTGTGTGGGCCCTAATTTCATTGTTCGCCTAACACAAACAGGGTGCTTATTTTCAGCCGGCGAAGCGACCGGAGGGATCTACAAACCTAAGGGTTGCATCCTGGGCAATGCGCTGAGAGAGGTCGCCCAAAGGAACTTTCATTCCACAATTTTTTTTAAATAAGATTAAACAACTTGAAAATATATTTTGCAACTGCGAAAAGGCCTCGCTTCGTATGGCTCTTTTTTTTTAATGAAAGTTTGCCTCTCGAAAAAAAGGTTAATTCAAGAACCACCCTGATCTAGTAGGAAAGGACTCTAAAACGAGCTTTAAGCTCTCTTCACATGTTAATGTACGGCTTGATGCGGATGTCAAAACGCACGTGAAAGTTAAAAAAAATTGTTTAATTACAAGGTTAATCAATTAAATTCTTTCTAGGAGGCTCGTTTAAAATTAAAAAAAAAAGAACGAGAAAACAAGAATTAAGGACATGCTATCTTTTCATCCCTTTAAAATTAAAAACGGAAAAGAAAATGCGAGCTCGCGATTGAAAAATAAAAGCAGAAACGAAAGCGAAAATCGTCTGGATTTAATAAAAATAAAAATTTCATTCTTCAAATTACTTATTAAAATAATTATTTTTAAATGTTTTATATCAGAGGGGCTCAAGTTAGGCCGACGCCAAAATTGTAAGAAATTGTCACCACAAAAAAAAATAGTCACCAAAAAAACAGAAAAGGAAAGTAGAAACTGCTGAGATGAGATTCTTAAGAAAGATTGAAAATAAAACTAGAATAGACAAAATAAATAATACGACACACAGATCAAATTTAAACGTGAATTCAATAGAGGAGAGATATTTGCTAGAGAGAGGCAACTAACGCGTCTCTCAGTTGTTTCGATCAAATTTTTATGATGACTCAGAGCTATAAGGTTAAGCAGTTGCGAAGTGAGCTTGCTTATAAGTCAATCAACGGATCCAGGAGAGTACACCGAAAAGTCTATTAGTTGATAAGTAAACTATATCTCAGACTACTCGATCTATTAGTTGATTTGAAAAGCGTATTGTAGATTTATTGACTGCTAGGCTAATCAACAGGAGCTTAATGTTCAATAGAATGGCAACTAGAGCGTCTATTAATTATTCCGATGAATTTCTTACAACTTTGGCTTATGTTAGATAGAAATCGGGAGGTCAGATTCAGACAAGTCCCCTAATAGATCTATTAGTTGGTAAGTAAACTACGTCTTTCAACTAATCGGCCTATTAGTTGATTTGAAAAGCGTAATATGGATGTACCAGCTGCTAGGCAAATCAATAGGAGCTTATTGTACAATATAACGGCAACAAGCGCGTCTATTAGTTATTTCGATCAATATTTTACAACTTTGGATCACGTAACATAGAAATCGGGAGGTCAGATCCTGACATGTCTGCTGAAAAATCTGTTAGTTGATAAGAAAACTACATCTTTCAACTAACCGGCCTATTAGTTGATTTGAAAAGCGTATTATAGATTTACCAGCTGCTAGGCAAGTCAATAGGAGTTTATCGTTTAATAGAACGACGACTGGCGCGTCTATTAGTTATTCCGGTCGATTTCTTACAACTTTGGATTACGTAATATAGAAATCGTGAGGTCCGATTCAGACAAATCCGCTGAAAGATCTATTAGTTAGTAAGTAAACCATGTCTTGCAACTAATCGGCCTATTAGTTGATTCGAAATGCACCGCATTGCTAAATCTACTAGCAGCTAGGCAAATCTATAACAGTTTATTACTTGATAGAACAGCAACTACTACATCTATTAGTTACTTCGATCAATTCTTTACGTTTTTGATTGTATAGAGTAGAATTCGGGAGGTTAGATTCAGACAAGTCCGCAAGTGAGCTATGAGTTGGAAAGTAAACTACATCTTTCAACTAATCGACCTATTAGTTGAATATAAAAGCACATTGCAGATCTACCAGCTACCAGGTAAATCAATAACAGTTTATTATTTGATAGAACAGCAGCTACCACGTCTATTAGTCGCTTCGATCAATTTTTTACGTCTTTGTGTATATAAAATAGAATTCGGGTCGTTAGATTCGGACAAATTCACTAATAGATCTATTAGTTGGTAAGTAAATCACATCTTCCAACTAGTCGGTCTATTAGTTGATTCGAAAAGCATCGCATTGCAGATCTACTAGCTGCTAGGCAAATCAATAACAGTTTATTATTTGATAGAACAGCAACTACCACGTCTATTAGTTGCTTCGATCAATTTTTTAAGCCTTTGTGTATATAAAATAGAATTCGGGACGTTAGATTCGGACAAATCCACTAATAGATCTATTAGTTGGTAAGTAAATCACATCTTCTAACTAGTCGGTCTATTAGTTGATTCGAAAAGCGTCGCATTGCAGATCTACTAGCTGCTAGGCAAATCAATAACAGTTTATTATTTGATAGAACAGCGTCTAGTAATTTCTTCGGTCAATTTTTTGCCCTTTGATTGTAGATACAGAATAGAATTTGGGACGTTAGATTCAGACAAGACCGCTAATAGATCTATTAGTTGGTAAGTAATCTACATCTTTCAGCTAATAATCCTATTAGTTGATTCGAAAACCGCATTGCAAATCTACCAGCTGCTACGCAAATCAATCATAGTTTATCATCTGGCAGAACAGCAATTAGTTACTTCGATCAATTGTTGATGCCTTTGATTAAATGAAATAGAATTTGGGAGGTTAGATTCGGACAAGTCCGCTAATAGATCTATAAGTTGGAAAGTAAACTAGATCCTTCAACTAATCGACCTATTACTTGATTGATTGAAAAAGCAGTAGTATAGTAGATCTACTAGCTGGTACGCAACATCTAATTTTGAGCATTTTTTTTACGATTTTGGATTACATAAGTATATGATTGCATGATTGTCTCCCCTAAGAGATGTATTAGTTGGTAATTAAATTCTAATCGGTCTGTCAGCTGGTTATCAAAAGTATGTTCCAAATTTGTTAGTTGGCAGAGAGATTGTAATTCAACGGGCAACTAGCAGTCTATCAGCTGTTTCTATTCCCAATTTTTACCACTTTTGTTTATATAAAATAGCAATCGGTGAGTATTTGCTTGTAACACCGTCCAACAGATCCAGATAAGTTCGCAATTATTAAGATGGTCCTGTCACATGTAAAACGAATAGACAAATCAAGGTTAACAAATAAATAAAAAATGATTATAAAAAGAAAAGAATTTCTTTTCTAAAGCGAACAGCCTTACTAAACCCCCCATAGTGACTGATCTACTTTTTTTTAAATTGAATTGAACGCAATTATTTATTTTTATTATTTATTATTCAAAGAATTGGATTGATTTAGGAGTGAGCGGATTTTAAACGTGGTTTCTGGACTTCGTTTCCGGAAAACGATTTTCCCTTTTTCGCGACGCCCGGCGAAAAACCGTCGGAATTAAGGGCGGGCAGCGGTTAAGCGAAGGTTTTAATCCGACCATTAACCACTTCGGAGGAGTGAGAATAACAAAATTTGCCGGACATTAATTTGTGTTGACAAAATCAGGCGCAAACATCGATATTAAACGCGAATCGAATTTGAATCACCGTAATCTAGTTTTCGTAGGGGAGAGCGGCTAACTTCGTTACGGACCACCACCGGACTACACTACACAATGTGCCCTTCAGTATTATTATTATCTTTAATACTTCATTCACTTGCAGCGAACGATCGATTACGTTGTTGCAGATAACTTTATTATTTTAGTAATACATATCATTATATGCAATTTCGAAAAAGAAAAAAAAAAGAAAACAGTAAACAATGACGTTGATCGTTACTTGCAAGAAAAATATTTTTATACCTACTGATTGTGTGGTTGGTTCTCGAGGAGTAAATATTGATTTTTTTTTTTCTGTGCGTTAAGACGATGAAAGAAGCAGCAATTCGTTTGAACGAATTAACCATTTCGGAATTGTTTTCAGATGAGGAGGAAGAGTAAACGAATTAGAGTTTGAGTTGCTTCGCGACGAGGATATTGTTTTTACATGATTATAAGGACAAGTCTGAGAAATTTACAGGGTAAAAATACTTCATTAAGCATTTAATTGGATTCGCGAGTGTTAATTAACTTTTACGTCCTGACGTTATCATTAGAAAGCACGGGACCGTAATTATTTACTCTTTTAAATTAAAACTGTTGGCGGCAAATAAAGCTCGGAGGAATAATAATTTCAGAGCGCTGGAAGTTATGAGATGATTCGTACTTGGCCGACCAGAACGAACAATTTTTTTTATGAATAATTTTTTTTCTTTTGGTCTCTCTCGGTGAAATTAATTGGAGAGCAAAAAAAAATTAAATTCTTTAATTAAGTACTTGTGGCGGCGGTGGTAGGTTTCGAAGCCCTCGGAAATCGAACGGACAAACACCAACCAAAGAAAGCGGCACTTTCTATGCGCTTGTTGTTTTGACTGAAACTTAACTTGCGTTACGTACGTTTGTTGGCATTCGGAAAGCAAAAAATCTTTTGCCTTGCAAAATATTATGAAATACCAGCGAAATACAAAAATAAAAATTGTCACACCTCCTTGCGACGTCCAAAGCGTAACGATGACGCCCGTCGAGATGTTTTTGCACAAACAAATTAAATCGAGAAATGTTATTATAACGCGTTGAAACGGATGAAGAAGAATCGATAAAGGACGAAATGACGCTGCGCTAATTGAATCAACAGAATTAAAAGCCAAGAGAGCAAATTAAAAGACGGTGATGAACTTTCAGCGAATGATTGAAATCTATTTCCAATTTCTAAAACGATCGGAAATTATCGTTCTTATTCTGCGCATCGTCGCTTTAAGTTAAAAGAAAAAAAAAAGAAAAAAACACCCAACTAATTCGACGGTAATTAAAAGTTAATGCAGTTTCGAACCAATTTCTTATCAGACCGCCAAACGAATAAGGGAAACTAGAAACTAGAACAATCATTACATACACACACACACATACACATACATACATACCAATTACGTCAAGATTTTATCATCATAAATTCACTAAACTCTATCATGAACTCAATTACATAATCTTGTTTACACACCAGTATACGATATATACATACACATTTAACCTAAATAAATTAAGTATATACGGTCCAGTAAACTCGGTTTTACAAATCTGTGTAAGTGTTTTGCGCGCAAGCGAAACGAAATTTATTCTAATTACACCCTCCATGAATGAGAAATCAAACGCCCTAAAGAGCAAAAATTACATTTCGCTCACCCTCGAAAGAGTCAATTAAACATGTGCCCCCTGTATACAAATGATTCCGAGTTTGTCAAACACGGATAGTAGTGTTTCATCTCTCCCATCTCCATCCCCCCCCCCCGAATCATCGGCGGGATATGAAGGGATATTACAGAGACATTACCACCCCAGGCTAAAAACGTAATGATTTTTTGAACGCAGTTAAGGTTTGTTGGGACACACACACATTTAACATTTGGCGACCGGCAGGGGGGGAGGATTTTTTTTCTTTTTCGTTTTGTTCCTCGTGTAATTCGCAATGATGATCGTGTGGAGATGTAAAACTGAAATGTAAACGTTCGCATGAGCGTACCCACCTTTTATCAATCTCTGATACACTTGAATTTAAAAAATTGGCCTCAAAGCCGATCGTAGAACTACGATAAAACCAATGAGTGAAAGTCGTGTTTCTGTTGCATCATTTAGGTAGTTTTTTTTTTTTTTTTTAATAGCCGCTAATCTCCTGGATAAATGGGTGAGTGTCATTTTATATCTAACATTTTTTTTACATTAATGATTATTATTCATTCATGAAACGAAACGAAACAAATCGTTTGATCGAATCTAATGTGTTGCGGACTTGTATCTCTTTAGCGATGACATGAATTATTCCCATGGTTCTTTTCTTTTAGTTGTAAGCAGGGAAAACAATCAGTAAATTTGTATAAATAACATTTATTAATTTCTTCTTTTCAATTAGCGAAATCGAGGTCATTGCTTTGACAAGCTTCAATCTTCTCCAAAAGCTAAGAATTGTAGTTGATGGATAATATTTTCATCGCCGTTAAAAAATTAGAATGCTTTTAGAAACCGATTTGGAAATTTGCTGTCGACGCAGTACCCACTTGGATACAATTTTCCTTCATCTACTTCTAGGCTTTCTTCTTATTTTCTCCCCTCAATCACTGCAATCCTCTTATTTCATACCTAACTTTGATTCATGGTCACTTTCGTGTACTTCTTCGCTTATACTTTTGGTAAATCCGTCTTCCGTCTTCATCCCCCCTAATATTCTTCCGGTTTTGCGTCTCTTTTTCCCTCACTTCATCTCTTTTCCGGACTTCCTTCTTATTTTCTTTTCTTGACCACTGCAATCCCATTATCTCATATCTGAATTTGATTCATTGTCACTTTCATACACTTCCTCGTTTGTACTTTTAACAAATCCACCTTCCGTCTTCATCCCCCCTAATGTTCGTCCGGTTGCATGTCCGTTTCCCCCCGAAAATGCCCTCCCTTCATCTCCTTCTAAGTTTTCCTTTTCTTAACCATTGTAATCCCCTTATTTCATATCTAATTTTGATTTATGGTCACTTTCCTGTACGTATTTTGGTAAATCCATCTTCCCTCTTCATCCCCCCTAATATTCTTCCGGTTTTGTATCTGTTTTCCCCCGAAAATGCCCTCCCTTCATCTCTTTTCCGGTCTTCCTTCTTATTTTCTTTTCTTGGCCACTGCAATCCCGTTATTTCATATACGATTTTGATTCATGGTCACTTTCGTACGTTTCCTCGTTTGTACTTTTAACAAATCCACCTTCCGTCTTCATCCCCCCTAATGTTCGTCCGGTTGCATGTCCGTTTCCCCCCGAAAATGCCCTCCCTTCATCTCCTTCTAAGTTTTCCTTTTCTTAACCATTGTAATCCCCTTATTTCATACCTAACTTTGATTTATGATCACTCTAATATACTTTTTCGTTGGTACTTTTGATAAAACCATCTTCCGTCTTCATCCCTCCTAATATTCTCCTGATCGTCTTCAGCTTAATGTAAATTTTCTTCTGATTTTCAATTTAAAACTGACGTGTCACGAACTTGGCCTTAACATCCTAAGTTTCTATCTCCGGCTTATACTGAATTCTTCATTTTTGCACAAATTTCAATGTTCCTTACGTCGATTGTACAAATTCATTTCATTTTCATTTCCAAAATTGTGCCATATCAACACAACCAAGACATTGCCTTCTTGCTCTATTATTATCACTAAATCTGCAAACATTTCTTGGATATTGTCTTCATTCACTTCACATCCAAGGCCAACTTCGTTAGTGTTTGATGATGAAGCATTTTCAATCGGGGCATCCAGTCGAATTAATTCGTTTCAATATAGCGTTAATTAACAACTGATTTGGGCGTCTTGTATCCTGGAAGTTATTTCCAAGCGCCTTGGAAACCTTGTGTTCACCTGCACCAATCGGAAAGAGTTTGCAAATCGATTGTAACTTACCTTTACGAAAACATTTCTCCAGATAGACGACACCCTGTATACTGAACTTAACGCAGATGAAATATCCGAGTATCTAGGATCGAAACGTGGCAAGTGAGATAAATATTTGGGAGAGGAGAATTAATTTGTTTCAACTTAACGTTAATTAATAACCGATTTGGGCGTCTTGTATCGTGGAAATTATTTCCAAGTGGCTTGTAAACCTTGTGTTCATCTGCACCAATTGGAAAAGAGTATGCAAATCGATTGTGACTTACCTTCATGAAAACATTTCTCCAGATAGACGACACCCTGTATACTGAACTTAACGCAGATGAAATATCCGAGTTCTAAGATCGAAACGTGGCAAGTGAGATAAATATTTGGGAGAGGAGAATTAATTTGTTTTAATTTAATGTTAATTAACAACCGATTTGGGCGTCTTGTATCCTGGAAATTATTTCCAAGTGGTTTGTAAACCTTGTGTTCATCTGCACCAATTGGAAAAGAGTTTGCAAATCGATTGTGACTCACCTTCACGAAAACATTTCTCCAGATAGATGACACCCTGTATACTGAACTTAACGCAGATGAAATATCCGAGTTCTAAGATCGAAACGTGGCAAGTGAGATAAATATTTGGGAGAGAAGAATTAATTTGTTTCAATTTAACGTTAATTAACAACCGATTTGGGCGTCTTGTATCGTGGAAATTATTTCCAAGTGGCTTGGAAACCTTGTGTTCACCTGCACCAATTGGAAAAGAGTTTGCAACTTACTTCACGAAAACATTTCTCCAGATAGATGACACCCTGTACACTGAACATAACGCAGATGGAACATCCGAGTATCTAATATCTAAACGTGGCAAATGAGATAAATATTTGGGAGTGGAGAAGAAGGATACGCATTTTTTCTCAAAACGCAGCGAACGAATTTATAATGATACACATTTTTAATTTATTGCTCGGCCATCAAGCTTAAACCTTATTTCATAAGTTTTATTTAAAAAAAAAAATAGGTGATGTAAGATTTTCTTCATTTTAACACGATTTCTCGTCCAATCAGTTTAAATATTTACAATGTGTGCTATCTGCCCTCCTTATGTTTGCTTTTCATCGTGCGTTCTTGCACGCCGGCTAGTTATGCCGCACTCATTGCAACCAGTTGTATGCGATTCTTCGCCAACGCTGTGTCTTGTCCTGTGAAGATGTATTAAACAAATTTGTAATGATCATTTATCATTATTTAAAAAAAAAAAACTCTAAGGGCCAGTTGTACCAAGGAGGTTTTAACCGACGTTCAGCTGAACCAGGTTCAAATTAAATTAAACAAATTCGCGTAGGATCTTAAGGACATGCCATAACATTTATGCGATTTTGTTCACTTTGAACCTGGTTCAGTTGAACCCCGTTGGTATGTACAACCGGCAGTTAGATTCAAGAAGCTTCAAGCCAGAATTAAACTATTCGCTATTCTTAGGGAATTAAAAACCCTTGTGCCCCCCAAATTTCGGATAATGCAGAAGAAAATTGACGTGTTCTTCAGGTAACTGAACGCTAGGATTGTTTTGCTTTGCATTTGAAATTTCCTTCGTTATTATTTCATCTTACGCAGAGGCATGACAAATAAAATGATTTTAGCGAAAGCTTCTCTTAAAATTACACTTTCTGTATCTAATAGTTATTATTGTTCTTTTAATAACGAACCTTATCTTTAAATTCCCTCGTATGAAACATGTGTTTTTCGTTTTGTTTTGTTTTTTTCTGTTTTCTTGTAACCACCTCTCAGATTTGCTGATCTACGAAATAGGATTTGCCCCGCGTTCGAGGATCTTCACGTTAAACCTTTATCCCTTATTTACGAACCATCCTCGTTCGCTCATGGTCCGGGGTTTTTTCTACCTGAATAAAGCTCGAGTGTGACCTTCCATTGTAAAACAGCGCTAAACAATGAGCATGTTTTGCGTTGTTGATGTGAATCAATTCCCCGAGGCTTTCGTGTGCACCAGATTGTAACTAATATTCTCACCTCGATTAAAAGAGACTCATTTAGCTAGCAAAAAAAAAAAAAACTGTTTATGCGAAGCGGTGACCAAAAAAGAAAAAAAAAGCACACGCATTAAAACTAATAGGGCAAGCAGGAAAGGTTAAAGAGGAATAAGTGATGATGAGAGCTTCCTCCTTAGTTTAAAATATTTAATCAAACTGTTATTAAATTTAGATTGGCAGATTTGCAAATTAAAAGAAAAAGAAAAATAGAAAATTGAAACAATTTTTACGCGCCGAGTACTCTTTCTTCTCACAGAAAAAAATCAGCTAGTGACTATTATTTTTTTTTTTAACCAATTATATACAGGGGTTTATTTTTATACCGACGTAACCATAATAGTCGTTCTCTCCTCAATATAAATCCTAACTGCAATATTAAGGGAAAATGCCGTTTCCAAACGTTAGGGATAATGACATAAGGATATAACTAGTTTAGGGTCGCGCGCCCCCCGGGGCTAATCGGCGCCTAGGCTGTATTGTTTACAGTTTGTATCTTGTTCCTTTATACCATTCTTGCGGCACAATACCGCTTTTTTCCTTGCTGCAGCATGTCACAAACTCACCTCACCGCAAAGCTGCCGTAATCCGACTAATGATGTGGTGTTCAAAACGTCGGCCGACCAACCAACCAATGACAGGGTGCGAATGCAGTTTTTCGCAGGGTGAGAATTTACACCTGTGTTTTGCATACCCTTACAAGCTCACTTTTAGAAGAAAAAAAAACAGACAAACAAATTCAGTTTCACCGTCGCAGAATACAATAAAACAATCAAAAAACGACATCTTCCGGAGAAATAAAGAGTTAAGTTACTTATTAACTAAATTGATACACTGTGAAGGGCTCTTCATTTCAAAACTGATATTAACACCCTGTGACATATCCTCTTTCGAGGTGGTCGCATAGTAAAAAAAAAATCGAACACATGTGTACCCCGGATTTGGATTTAAAAAGAGTTACTACGCAGTTACGCAAGTTCAATCCAGCAAACGTGTAATTAACTGATTTATTAACGTATTACAATAACAGAATGTCATTCAGTTTTGCGACCTGCGACACCAGATGTCTGCCTGGAATCGCCGCGGGGTGCTTCTTCGTGCTGAAAGGGTTGGATTTTTAATGGGTTTCAAATAATAATCGGTTAGATTTCTTTTGTGCGTCCACAGCCTAGGATTTTATATATATACGCCCAGAAATCTGTTACAAAAAGACTTTCGATAAATCCATCTTCCGACTTCATCCCTTCTAATATTCTTCCATATCTAACATTGATTCGTGGTCACTTTCGTGTACTTCTTCGTTTGTAGTTTCGATAAATCCGTCTTCCATCTTCATCCCTCCGAATATTCTTCCAGTTTTGTATGTGTTTTCCCTCTAAAATACGAAAATAAAGAAAAACAAAATCACTTAGAATTGTTTTGTCTGAATTGGAAAACAAAAAAAAAGCGCAGGAAATCAATCGTTTCATAAAAAATTGAAAAAAAAGTGAATCTAAATTTACAAAAACAAAAACCGATTCAGTTGTTCATCTAAATTCGGAAACAGAAACAGGAAATCGCCATGAAAAATCGAGTTCAATTGTTTTATCTAAATTAAAACAGAAAACGAACTGGAAATCACTGAGAATCGAGTTCAGTTGTTTAGTTTAAACTAAAACAAGAAAAACCGAAACGTAAATTGGGAATCACTATGTGCAGAGTTTAATTGGTTCATTTGAATTCGAAAACAAAAACCTAAAACCTAAAACCCCGGTTCAATTGTTTTACTTTTTACAACATTACAACGAAGTCGTTTGCTGGGGTTCGTTTCACCGAAATTCGAAAACAAGAGAAGATTGTTTGAAAGCGAGTTCAATTTTTTCACTTGAATTCGAAGGCAAAAGCGAAACGTAAGAAATCACGATCAGGATCATGTCGCAATTGTTTTAAACTCGACGCAATCTCAAACAAAGAAAAGAAAAACCAAAAAAGAAAGAAAACATTTTGTTTGTTAATCATAATCACAATTAAAATCGAGAAGACAGAGATAAAAAAATAGGTAAAACGTATAAGCTTAAACACTCACAAATTGTTACGGTTTAGAAAACCACGCTTCAGGAGGAAACATCCTGTAAATCAAGTTTTAATTCGCATATATTTTTGATTGCGCAATGTTGAGGGGAAAACGCTTCAGGCTGCGCCTGTCGCGTCTGCTTTTATTGCGTTAAAAATAGTTTTTTCCTTCGTCACAAGTTTTAATTGAATTCTTTAACGCAAACGGTCTGACGCAACTCAAACAATTTTTTTTGCATTTGTTTTAAAACCTAAAACCTCGTGAAATTCTCGATGTAGCGGTGTTCTTTAACCGCTTTAAATAAACAATACCGTCTGGAGTTTCTATTTTTAGATGTAGTTGCGTCATCTTTTGCAATCCATCGCCTCTAGATGCAGCTCATATTTTCTGTGGGAATGACCAAACAAATTATTTAGTTTATACGCGGCTAGACAATCTTAGAATGCCGCCGATGCTTGACTAGATCATGAAAGTTACTGTTTCTTGTTACTTCCACGGAGAGATTAAATTGCGTTCACGCTCGACCTTTGACGCTATTGGTTCTTCTTTATGTCGTTTTATACTCGGTCGCTTCTTGCGCTGATGTCAGGATGATTTCGATTCTTGCAAACTCTCTTCATATCGAAAGGGGGTTACGGCTAGTTTTGGTTAAAATATGTCGACCATAAAACCTCGTAAAATTCTCGATGTAGCGATGTTCTTTAACCGCTTTAAATAAACAATACCGTCTGGAGTTTCTATATTTAGATGTAGTTGCGTCATCTTTTGCAATCGATCGCCTCTAGATGCAGCCCATATTTTCTGTGGGAATGACCAAAAAAATTATTTACTCTACGAAGCTAGATAATCTCAGAATGCCGCCGATGCGTGACTAGATCACGAGAGTTACTGTTTCTTGCAGGTTGTTATTTCGATGGAAAGATTAAATTGCGTTCACGCTCGATCTTTGACGCGGTTGGTTCTCCTTTATGTCGTTTTATACTCGATCGGTTCCTGCGCTGATGATGTCATGATGATTTCGATTATTGCAAGCGCTCTCTTCATTTCGACTATTCGGCTAGTCTTGGCTTTATTTAATAGGGAAGGCACTCTTGATGTGGGCGGAGCAGGGACGCGGATTTTTTCTCGAAAGCATCGATCTTTGAATCGATTCAGATCGTGATCGATTCAAGCAAAAATTGCGTGATCTATCCAAGACTGATTTACATTTTTCAAAAATTATATTACAAAACTTATTAAAATAAAGTATAATAATAAAAATAAACTCTTCTAACTATTTTTCAAATCAAAGTGAACCGCCAGCTACTATTAGAATAAAAGAGAACGTAAACCGGAAATTATTTTGCAAGTGGCTTGCGACCTTAAGTATTGCTGAGTGAAAGGAAACAATTGCAAAAAAACATTTCAACAATGCAGAGAACGTTTTTTTATCAAATCTGAATTAACTGCATCTCTAAATCAAACGTTCTAATAACAGATAACAATAACGTCTAATTTAAATGGAACGAAATGGTTTTGCTTGGAAATTTGCTGCCCACATTCAATGAAAATTTCCAATAGAATCAATCAATCAAAATACTGATAATAAATGGCCAGATAAAAATTAATCTTTTGCAAAGAAACGCATAGGTTTCTAAACCTGTACCTAAAGCTCTCAATTACCTACGCTAGAGATGGGGATTTGATAAATAAAAGAAAGCCAAAATAATTTTTGATATCAAAGTATTGTGATCGTAGTCTCTTGGATTAATTCAGTTTTGTTTGCATTGATATGACTTTGGTAGAGGAGTATCACGATAGACATCTTTACTGGCTGTGATTTTTTTGTACTGACTAAATTTTCATATAATTTTGAGCCTACTTTGAAAAACTGCGGTAGCCAATGTGAAAGCATGCGTGTATTTTAGGTGACAAAAGCATGCATACAAGGTGTTGCATTTTATAAAGCAGTCCAGTAAATCCATTATTCGTGAGTTTGAAAGTGTAGCTTAAAAACCAATACCCAAAACATTCCATTTACACCTCAAACCAAAGAGGTCCGCCCAGAAAAAAAGCTCGAGCCTAATGGGGCACATAATATAATGAGAAATACCGCGAGCAACAATGCACATAAGCACATAATGTGCTTGTTTCCATTGTGGCGGACTTGAAAAGAGCACAAAATGCAAACACAACCTCGGCCATTGTGCGGTGTCGGAATATTGCATTTCAACAGTCTTGTGTTCCTATATATTTACTGTATCTTTGGCGGATCTTGGAGCGCTCCGGGTATCATCAAAAGGCGGCTTACAAATATTTAAGGACCATGTCATATTGTACTTGCGGTTTATTTTCTGGGCTTAAGGATACTTCACGCTGATACGTGTGGCCCGTGTCGTCCGCCTCCGGAAATTATTTTCCAGCTCAACCATCCCTTAAGCGTCTTATTGAATTATTGGTCCTAAGAAGTGCTCGTACACACGGTTCAGATGGGGCAGATGCGAATTTTATCGTTCGAATCTACATTGTCCGCCAATTCACCCCCCAAAATCCTCCAATTATATCAAAAATGACATTATTCTAACTTCAACTTTCATCAATAGTTGGATGATGATGACGTTTCGAAAAACAATGTACTTAACCGATAAGATTACAATTGGTATGTATGTATATATGTATGTACAAGTTTCATGGTCATCACAAAAAAAAAATGCAGAAAATCCATCTGCCTAATCCCTTGTCCTACAAAAATCTTGATGTGTACAACCGATGTGTGTTTCTTTTTTTTTTTTTGATGGCCATCTCTGTATAAAACAGAAAATCAACAAATCGCCGGGGCTTATAAAAGTTAATAGAACGGAAAGTAATTTATTTGTGATTTAAAACACTATCGTGTCGGCAAATCGAGTTAGGGGGGAACTCACAAAGAGCATAAAACAATTGAAATATTCGTATATAGACTGTGCAACAATGTGCCAATTTGTAGCTAAACGGGCCATTGTATCTCGCAAATATAATAAAACGATTTTTATAGCAGCTCCCATCTGGCGCTCTATCTTCGAACTAATCAAATTACGTACTCCATTTTTGAAGCGCCCTGTGTCGAGCTACAATTCAATTTAAAAGTCATTTGTACCATGCACGAATATTGTTAGCATCGTTAATAATAATAATAATTTCATTTAATACTCAGGACGTGATGGGGGGGTCGAGGGGGGGACTGCTACGGCGGCGGCGGCGACGACGGAACGACGTGCTGGGAAAAATGAATATTATAATGTCGTTTAGTCGGGGCGCATTTTCTAATTCTCCAACAACACTTTTTGTCGAGGATAAATTTTGAAAATAATTCTCATCTAATTATCCTGTCACTTTTATATTAGGTGTGCATTTTAAGGCGTCTTGTTTTATAACAGCGTTAACTCCCAAGAACGTTTTTTTTTTCTTTTTGCGCGAACGAATTCGATTATAATTCAATCCGTCGAAGATTTTCTTTAAATAAATTGAAACTGAAGGGTCATCGTAGACCACCAACCACCAATTTGTCGCCAGTTTCTGACAAAACATTTCTTCTTGTGTGATAATAACAATTTGCAGCTTTGGATTTCATAGTAATTGCAGTCGTGATGTAATGATCCTTGCCTTAACACGTCTTTCCAAATCAATACTTGAATGTTTGAAGAAGAATAAAAATAGAAGAAAATCAACAGTTACCAAATTCAATGCTCGCTGTTACGTTTGTTTTGAACTTGGACTAATTTTGATTAGATCTGTTCATGCCCTAAAACATCTAAATGATATTTCTCAAAAAAAAAAAAAACAAAAAGAATTAACAAATTCGGTTTAAAAAAAAATGTAATGCGCTTTATACCAGACGTATTTTCTTTATGAAAAGTTGATTGGAGTTTCGAATTATGTTTAAAAAAAAAAGCTCTCCCATTCTGTTCGTTCGACCCGGGAGGCAAAAACGTATTCACTGGAAAGCGCATTTCCGGATTAAAACAAATACCATGAAAATTTCAAAAACGGCAAAATGAATAAAAAAGAAAGCTAATTAAAAAAGGTTCCGAACAAAGTGCCCAACATTAATTTCCAATCTAAACCAATCAATGAGAGCAGTTGGGTAAATAATGGAGTCTAACTGCGGTCGCATTCGTGATTAGTTCCCGTCCCTGTCGTTAGAGGGGCAGAGGGACGCCACCTGGCGCTAATTACCATAGTCATGCGGCCGGGCTGCCGGAAATTAAATCGGTTTACAACGCTCCAATATTTGTGTTACCAACATTTAAACAATTTAGTTTCATTATTACGCTATCTAGCTTGCGCCATTATGTTAAATATTTGATTGTTGTTGCCAGTGGCTTGTAATTTGGATGGCTCATTGTATGCCGTATATTTACTAAAATATAATTACAGGGTGTTACACATTTTTTTTTTTTTTTTAATAAATTTGTTTGATGTCACAGAGAATTGTAAGAAACTCGATTTAATTACTCAAATTGAGAAGCAAATCGATTAACAAATGTTTTTACGAGATATTAATTACACGGTAGCTTACAAAAATGCCGGTTAATAATACATAATTCCTTTCGTGTACTTATTATTGATTGCACGTCACTCTGTGTGTACAAACATATTTAGACATTAATGGTTCAATAGAAGAAGAAGAAAAACTATAACGATACATTAATTTCAGCTATTTTCATCCACTTCAGTTTTTAACTGGGTTTGAAAGCAAAAGAATTCTTCAATTTTACATGATTTATGCTTACTTGCGTTCTTGAGTACGTGTATAGATCAAACTTGATGATACGTGGGAGTTATATCCAGAAGCATGTCAGAAATGTTCCTATACACGTCAAGAGAGACAAGAATCGACATACTATAAATGATATTTATTTTTACATCCGCTCTTTATAAGTTATTAAGTTGCCATAATAATAAGTCTTAAATTCGTTTCTCTTCTATAAAAAAAAAAAAAAAAAACATTTAGCATACGTCCCAAAATATTCGACGTTCATAAAAAAAACGCTACACCGCCGAAATACCTGATGATGCGAATTACCCGATGACAAAACTCATTATGTAACGAGCTTGCAGAGCGTTAAATAATCGAACGCGTTCCAATTTTACACCGTATGTTCAGGTGATTGCTGTAATGTGATGAGTACGTTCGTGATTTGTAGAATTTCAAATCCAAATTTCCGTTCCTTAAATTTTCACTTTCAACTTCATCTTTCTTTTTATTAAATAGGTACACTGATTGCGACCAAGCTTGCCCCAACATGTGATTGTGTAATAACAGAATAAACGCAGCATCTTTCGAATATACTGCTGTTTTGATGTACAGTGAAACCTCTCACTGTGGACACCTCTTTAATGAGAACACTCTTCTATTATGATGTCCTTTCTCATTTATTTATGTGTTCATACAGTATATTCCTTTTCTTTTCATTAAATACACTGATTGCAATCACGCTTGTTCCAACGTGTGATTGCAATAGCAAAATAAATGCAGTATCTTTCAAATATACTGCTATTTTGATATACAGTGTGGACACTTTTGATATGTATGGATATTTTGTAATGTCCTTTCTCACTCATTTATTTATTAATGTATTATAGAGGGTGCTGCGTTTTGAAATCCAACGTAGGACATCCCATGTTAATTTAAAGGTGCTCGAGTATTCTCTAATTATTTTACAGGAAAATTCCATTTAGGTTTTTTAAAGTGCTCTTCACGATGAGTCTGTTTGTGAAGTTTGAGAATTTTTCATTCGTTCAGTTTCAAGATATTTAACAAAGATTAGTAACGAAATTCTATTTATGCCAAACTATCAATCAGCACGGCCTTGATCAGTAAATGTTAAAATAAATTACTGGAAAAGCTTTTTCTATCCATCATTTTCAAAAACAACTAGATTAATCATCTGTTCAATTTTCACTGTCATTGATCAAGGCTGTGCTGACAGTTCGGTATAAATCGGGTATACTCACAGAATTTTTTTTAAATATCTCAAAACTCAGCGTATGAAAATTTCTAAAACTTCGCAGACAGATTCATCTTGAAGAGTACTTTAAGAAACCTAAATGGAATTTTGCTGTAAAATAATTAGGGAAGCCAATATTCGAACAGTTTTAAATTAACATGGGATTTCCGTTTCAAAATTCAGCACCCTGTACATTCACGCCTAATACATAAATGTATAATATTGTATATGTATTATACATGCACATATATCTCGTATACAGGGAGTTTAATGTTTAATAGTCTTGACCTTAACTCTTGTTATTGTTTCGCAATTCCCACGTTCCTCCACCATCACGACTATCTTAAACTGTCCCAGCGGCGACCGTTTATCATTAAAGCACTGCAAGAAAATAGGCAATTCGACGCTAATAACAAGCGTCGGTAAGCGTCGCACATCAAACAAGCGGAACATTGTAACAAGTTTTAAACAATCGCGGGCGGCGGCGCGCGTCACGTGACCCGCACGCAAGATGTTTAGAAAAGATCAGTAAGGAAATTCAATTTATACCAAACAATCAATCAGCGCGGCCTTGATCAGTAAATATTAAAATAAATTACTAAAGAAAGCTTTTTCTATCGATCATTTTCAAAAACAACTAGATTAATCATCTGTTCAATTTTCACTGTCATTGATTAAGGCTGTGCTGATGGTTCGGTATAAATCGGGTATACTCACAGAATTATTTTTAAATATCTCAAAACTCAGCGTATGAAAATTTCTAAAACTTCGCAGACAGATTCATCTCGAGGAGTACTTTAAGAAACCTAAATGGAATTTTGCCGTAAAATAATTAGGGAAGCCTGTATTCAAATTAAAATGTAACGTGGATGGTTCAGTGGATAGCCCGTAAGTGTCTGTAGGTTGGAGAGATTTTACTGTACGTGGCTTTCTTAAGCACACAATTTTCCACAATTAAAACGATTAGTAAATGATGTTGTTGGTCTTTGAATATTTTTAGCAAAGTTTTCTGCAATCGAAAATAAGCTTAATTATCTGTGAAAGCTGTCCGCAATTCAGGTGCCGAAAGTCTTTTCAAGTGAAGTGTCTCTCTCTCTCTCTCTCTCTCTCTTTCGATAAGGGGAATTAACAGATTTAACTTTCCAAGTTCGCAGCGGACGTAAGAAGAAAACGAATATTGATTTAAAAAGTATTGATAAGCATGAAATGAATACGCGTTGGCAGTCGGTAAGTAAGCTCTCGCCGGAATTAAATTATCAACGATACCTCTCATAATTCCTAATCCATTGAAACTGAAATGTAACGCCAATTACAGACACATTTAAACGTTTTCATAATAAACTGCTGTAAACATCGTCGCCTCTGTGTTACCCTTATTCCCGAAGCGCGACCATCTCTGTTCAACTCGCGCGGAGCAGTTGCGGACTCCATGATGGAAGCTAAAATTCCACTATTGGTCACCCTATGCTGGCCCCACCTTCAAACCGCCCCTAGCCACTTCAGCGGAGCGGTTAACGTTCAGTCAGTTGAAACCGCGTTATGGAGTCGGAACGTTGCGAAGATACCAACGGTATGCTTGGCTTCGGCTTAGATGTGAAACCCCTGAGGATGGTGTCCAGTCCGAATTCTGGACCGAGACACACGATTGATAATATACTGGGACTTGTTCGGAAGGACGATGCTGAAAGGGATCGTTCAAACACCCCCGGAAACGGCGAGAGCGCCGGTAAGCGTACATCAATCACTATTCTAGAATTAGTATATCAACAACAATCGCACGTTTCTAACAAAAATAGAATCGATCTAAAATCAACTTTCAATGAGGGCAAAAAAGCATCTCACCCTAAATCACCTTCGGACTTCCCCGTCGCACTCTAAAGTTCACCTAATTTTGTAACCCTTACAAAAAAAAAAATTGTTTTTATCATTTTTCTAATCTTAGTATACGGCAGTGTGTAGCCTCCCTTACAAATTTCGCTAGGTTTTAATTGGTTTAGCAACGACTGATGCCGCCAGCATAAACGAGAAATAATTGCTTTTTTCTTCCGATTTGATTTAAACGACATTGTCCTAAAGCTTTCGAAATTAATGCCTTTTTTTCCTTAAGTAAAATGGAGCAGCTTTTTTAGGCCGGAAACACATTGTAAACTTTCTTAGTAAGTACCTAAGGATGTGCCTCGGGGACTGATTTTGGGGCCCTTTCGTTCTCATTTGAGTTTCGGTATTCCTTTCAAGCTTTCAAAATTTATTTTCTGAAAAACGCTGTGCCCTGCACCCTTAGTAACTGTGTACTCGTCTGAAAGCTCTTTTGTGTTGGTTCTGAATTGAAATAGTTCGATCGCCCTATCTGGTTTATTCTTTAAATGGAAGAAGCTTTATTCATTTAACCAAAACTTTAACAAGTTTTGTTGCAAATCGTTTTTGATTGCAGTGAAAACCTCGAGCAGCCTCTGTACAGCTGTTTATCTGTTCATCAAAACTTTAACGATGTACAAAAAAGACTTAGTTGAAGTTGAATGGGAAAAAAAAACGCTTTAGACTTTGAGCTTACTCAGACGTACATTAATGTTTTGCTCTGTTTATAATTCGATTGACCCATTTGGTTTAATCTTAAATGGAAGAAGCCCTTATTCATTTAACCGAAACTTTAACAAGGTACAAAAAAAACTTGGTTGAAGTTAAATGAAAAAAAGAGATACTTTTCATTTTGAGTTTACTCAGACGTACATTAATGTTTTGCACTATTTACGTCTTCCTAAATGTATGTAATCATAAGACTCATCGGTAATACCGAATTGGCCTTCTGCTCTTTAAATGAGCTTTTTTTTAATCACAAAAATCAATCTGCCAAACGACCCCTGTTTGCAACGAGGCGTTAAAATTATTATTACACTTTTTTCTTCTCATGTTATAATGATGTAGGTATAATTTCCTATAATTTTAAATTTAATTGATCCAGTTGAATTAATCCATAATGGATTGCTAATGCACGACGTCCATTAAGTGAAATTAATTCAGCGTTTCGGTCAAGCTTCTGAAGTAGTTAGTTAGTTAATCGGGCCCGAAAGAATTTTTCCAAAATTGATTTGATCTGCATACATCAAGAGCCGCGCTTAATAATTAGCAATAATTTTATTCCCTTTTTACTTTCCGTTTTATCTAAAAAAAAAAATGATTAAATCTTGCATAACGCGCGCATAAATTTATCATATCTACATAAATTATTTGTGTAATTTAAGATTACATAACGTTTGCGTGTTTTAAGTAAGGAATTCTCTGCTTTGCTTTGTCTTGCTTTACTTGCCTTCATGTTTAAGAATTGAAGAAATTAATTATCTGCAAAATGAAAAGCTTTCTTGTGTGTATAATAAATTATTTCGTAATTAACATTTGTTTATTGAAGAGAATCCAATTAAATTCTGATTGAAGATATTTAGCTTCAAAAACGCAGCTAATTAGGCGAAATCAATTCCTATACTAAAATGAATTTGGTTGGTTTCTCAAAAAGGTCTAGCCATTTTAATTCTTTTATATTTACTTACTCCTTGATCCTAAAACGAAAAAATAAAATCGAGAGTATCAAAATTAATGGGCAAAGTAATGGGCATTAATAAGAAAGCATTCGACGAAACTATTAAAGATGTGATTAAGATTGGTCAAAAGAGGGAAACGTCATTGAAAAACCATGAAATATAAAATTGGCCATAGACTACAGATGCCCAAAATTTGTGGAGGAAACAAAACTTGCCGCCCTCATTAGGAACCCAGGAACCATGGGCTTATCCAAATTGCAAAAATCCGTAAAGCCAACGAAGAAACGAGAGGAGTAAAAAATTAGAAAAGATACTGAATAGGAAACAAATGGAGAATGGATAAAACCCGAAGGAAAGAAACTCACTGCCCTCTAAAGTATTAAGTGAAATGAGAAGAAGAAAAAGAAATGGTAAGAGGATGTTTGGCCAACTGTATTGAAACTTGTGGCTTATGTTATTTGGCAATAAGTCTGTGCTTCTCAATTTTGCAATCAATATTTAATGATCACACTGTATTAATAAAAGCTAAAAGCTAAAAAGGGCGCTCATATGAATTAATAACTTAAGAAGCTAAGGATGTCATCTTTGCGCATCTGGAGGCGTAATTTCGATGAAATAAACCTCGAAGATGTTCACCAGGTAACCAATTCTTTTGAAGAAAACAAAGAACCAGGGCCGGCTTCTGGTTTTTATTGCCTGCTACCATGCTACAATATTTTTGGAAGCGTTCTTTAATGTTTTGCAGCCTTTTCAAATTATTATTCATCCTGGAATAACCTGCAAGGAAACGAAAGACGTGCCAGGTTAAAAAAGAAGAAGAAGAATAAGAAAAGCATAAAATTAGTTAATCTCTCACTTTTGACCATCTGTATTACGTATTTCTTTCTGAAATCATTGCTTTATGAAACCTGAGTGAGTTTCAAAAAGATAAAAATAGAGAGAAATAGTAATTATTTAAGGCAGGTGGGCAATATTTTTTGTCTCATTATTACTATTATTATTTTTACAATTCCAGTTACATTGGAGTCTCTTCTTTACTTTGTCTTTAGAAACTCTGAAAATTCTGTTACTTGTCTCTTCCTTTCTATTTCAGATCTGTTTCATAATAACAAATCTTTTCCATCTTTCGTTGATTTCTAAAAAAAATCCAACTTCCCTTGTTGGCCGTTTCATTTATTCCTTTGCTGGTCATATTACTTCCAAGAAAGATCGTTTTAAGAAAGCCATATCTGCATCTTCTATTTTCTTGAAATCTACAGGCTTTTCTAATTAATAAGGTCTTCATTCGTGTTACAGACTTTCTCTTTTGGTCCTCCGCTTTTATTTCCGAATTTGTTAAATGATTTTCCAGTAAATTTAGTAAATGTCATTCGACAAATTGGGAAATATAATGTACAGAAGGGAAAACCCAAAAGAAAGGCGCTGTAACAAACAAATCTGTTGTCCCCCTTTCCTTCTAAATTGTTTTCAACTATTATTTCTGAAGGCCCGAAAATCATTTTAAGAAAACCACCTCTGCATTTTCTATTTTCTGATTCATATGGTCCTCGTTTGTGTTACAGACTTCTTCTTTTGGTTTTCCTCTTTTGCCAATTATGGTTCCGAATTTGTTAAATGTCTTCCCAGTAAATTTAGTCAAGTAGGAAAGACATTCGACAAATTGGGAAATATAATTGACAAAAGGGGAAAACCAAAAGAAAAGCACTTCAAGAAACGAAGCTATTATTCCCCTTTCCTTCTAAATTATTTTCAACGAAAATTTCTGGAAGCCTGCCTTCTAATTACCAAGGATCATGAGTTCATGTCCTCTTTTGACTGCATTTCCTTTTTCCTTTGCCTTCACCTAAAGATCTTCTTCGCAATCGTCTTTCAAAAAATCTCTAATTTTGCAGTTTCATTATTATTCGTGACCAACAGCTCTTTTTAAGTTATAAATTTGAAAGGAAAACATTTTTATGAAAGGAAAATTAAAATGATAACTTCTTTGCCAAAAAAAAATGGTTCCTATTTCTGCAAATAAATAAATTCTAAATTTATAATGAACAACCAAGTAAGTGTTGCACTATTATTGTTCCAACTCTTTGCTTTTGATTTACCTTTAATTAATTGCGTTTAATTTACATAGAGCGCGCTATTTTAAATCTGAAGGTTCCAAAGAACAAACAGCAAAATAAATAAATAATAATTCCTCGATCCTATCGGCGTTCATCCGTTATTGACAGCGCACTAATTTGACGTGCGCTTGCTTGACAGGGAATTATATTTGACAGGATTACGCGATTGACAAATAGGATCAAGGAGGCTTAATTGTGTGTTTGAGTATGTTGTTGCTGGTTGCGCTCCCTTGTTTCACAAATTGATTGTAAAACGAAACACTTTCAGGAACGGTAATAAACAATAAACCGCGCGGCTAATTAATTAAGTGTGACGTTTCGTTTGTATCACTTTCACTTTTAATTTTAACTTACAAAATACATTACCGACACAATCGGCGCGAGGGGGGTTTTCCAGAATCAGCAAAATAGCAAAAATCAGTTTGTACGTATGTTGTTGTGTGTGTACATTGCTTTACGTGTTTTCGCAAACAAACTCAAGTCACTCACGAAGATCTCTTAAGGTCGATTACTTTGATGATGACGATGTTAAAGAAGAAGAAGGAGAAGCAAGTGAATTAATTTAAATACATTTAAGTGTGTAAATTAGTTGGCTAGATTTAAAACCCGCCCGTCAATTAAGCACCAGCACAATGGTCATCAAGAAAGCCGTCTTATTTCAATAAAGAAGCATCTCCAAGAACGGGGGCAAAACCGTGATTCATCAGAACTCGTAGGTAGGTAGGTAGGTAGGTGGGTACATACCTACTAATGCAGTCGGTGCTCCGCGGTGGTAGAACTACTTACTTAAACATCAAAAGAGAGAAGCAAAAGTGTTGGCTGTGGAATGCCGAGGGCTTTCAAGAAGAGGGTGGAGCTGATTCGAAGACAAGCCGTGACTAATAATAATAACTCTTGACTAATTAGCAATTTAAAACAGTTACGATTAATTATACGGCCGATATTTTAAGATAGAGAGAGATTCGAATGGATGCATTAAAGGTGCTAGCCAATTAGTTTATAATTAAGTATAATAATTACATTATTACCAGTTTGACCATATCCATGGTGATATTGTTGCGCGATTAATTTGGTTACCACCAAGAAAAGGAGGAAACATGTTTTTTTTTCGGGATGCCACAAGGTACGATATTGGGACCCCGCTCTTTTTGTTTTATTTTAAAATGACCTATCCACCTATATCATACTCCTTGTGGTCCCAAATATCATTGCCAATCCTTCATTGATGTGCGTTTTCGCATAAAAATTAAAAATCGCAGTGAAATTATGCCACATCTGTCCTCAGGGTATGATATTGAGCCCGCTTCTTTTTGTTTTATATTTTTAAATGACCCATCCACCTACATCATACTTCTTATGGTTCCAAATATCATTCCCATTCCCTCACCGATGAGCGTTTTCATATAAACATTAAAAATTGCTGTGAAATTACGTAATATCTGTCCTCAGGGTATTATACTGAGCCCGCTTCTTTTTGTCTTATTAGTAAATGACCTATTCACCTACATCTCGCTTCTTGTGGCTCCAAATATCATTCCCAATCCTTCCCCGATGACCGTTTTCATATGGAAATAAAAAAATCGCAGTGAATTTATGGAATACCTGTCCTCAGGGTATGATACTGAGCCCGCTTCTTTTTGTCTTAATAGTAAATGACCTATCCAACTACATCACACTTCTTGTTGTCCCAAATATCATGCCACATTCTTCACCGATGAATGTTTTCATATGAAAATAAAAAAATCGCAGTGAATTTATGGAATACCTGTCCTCAGGGTATGATACTGAACCCGCTGCTTTTTGTTTTATTAGTAAATGACCCATCCACCTACATCTCACTTCTTGTGGTTCCAAATATCATTCCCAATCCTTCACCGATGAATGTTCTCATATGAAAATAAAAAAATCGCAGTGAATTTATGGAATATCTATCCTCAGGGCATGATACTGAGTCCGCTTCTTTTTGTCTTATTAGTAAATAGCCTATTCACCTACATCTCACTTCTTTTCGTCCCAAATGTCATACCCAATCCTTCACCGAGGAACGTTTTCATATGAAAATAAAAAAATCGCAGTGAATTTATGGAATACCTGTCCTCAGGGTATGATACTGAGCCCGCTTCTTTTTGTCTTATTAGTAGATGGCCTATTCACCTACATCTCACTTCTTTTCGTCCCAAATATCATTCCCAATCCTTCACCGAGGAACGTTTTCATATGAAAATAAAAAAATCGCAGTGAATTTATGGAATATCTATCCTCAGGGCATGATACTGAGCCCGCTTCTTTTTGTCTTATTAGTAAATGGCCTATTCACCTACATCTCACTTCTTTTCGTCCCAAATGTCATTCCCAATCCTTCACCGAGGAACGTTTTCATATGAAAATAAAAAAGTCGCAGTGAATTTATGGAATATCTGCCCTCAGGGTATGATACTGAGCCCGCTTCTTTTTGTCTTATTAGTAAATGGCCTATTCACCTACATCTTACTTCTTTTCGTCCCAAATATCAATCCCATTCCTTCACTGATCGCAGTGAAATTATGGAATATCTGAACAAGGAAACGTACCTTCCGGCGTCAACGTACATTAACATAAAGAATTTCTTAAATGATTAATTGCTGCTTTTAAATTTGCATACTAATTTCTTCCTGCTGCTGTGTGCATGATGTATACCTACCCTAATGCAAATTTCTATGGTAAAGTAGTAGTAAGCGGTCATTATCGTTCCGCATCATGTTTAGCGTAAAATCTGGGTTAGTTCTTCACCCATTTACTTACCTACTTGCTAATAAAGGGCGCTCGTTCACTTCAGCTTCGCAATGTGCTCGCATTAATAAAACTCATGCAAATTTATGCAAATACGTTAATGGCCGGGTCGGTCGGTTGGTAATTTAAAAAAGAAGGCGAATTGACGATTCATTAATGTTTTTCCCTTTTGGCGAGCGCGCGGTTTCGATCCTTTCCATTCAAGGAACCGAACGACGACTCCTCCAAAACGTATCGACCCTAACGAGATGGGTGGATTTGATACAGCTGCTGTCAACCCATTTGAGTGCCCCGGCCGGGGCTTATGTACTTTAGATAATTTCTTTCCTCCTGATCTCAGGTGCGATAAATTGAAAACAAGATATTCGCATCTAAAGTGCATAATATGATCGGCGTGCTTTTAAACGCCGAGTTATTTCGAAATTTAAGCGGACCTGAAAATTGCCCGTTATTAGTTCGGAGTGAGATAGAAACGTCGATAAGGCCTTCAGCCTGTTATTTACCGGTAGTTACAACATACATTTTAGTTTTGAGTATTTTGTTAAATGACAGCGTTCCGAGAAATAACAATATACAACCTAATATACGTGTACACCCTGTATGTACTTACGTGAATAATCTACTTGATTAAACGAGACCATTTAAATAAATTTGCATACCTCGAATGAATTAAAGTGGTGATGAGCTAATTACGCCGGTGGTATTATGATTATGAAGAAGCAATTAAATGGTTTGTTCGAAGTTCTCGAATGCCTTGCGTATACCGGGTGTACAGCGTTCTAACGTAGGATTTCCGGCGGTGCTATTTCTCCTGCAGTGGTAGTACCCTTTACCTTAATGTTCGTTCCATGCAAGCGGCGGTTCGCGTGCACGTAATCATGTCACCCGTGATACGCCGGTTTTAATGGAACACCACTTAGATTACTTAACGTGATGTTTTTATTTCGATTTAACTAGAAAAGCCGCTAATGCAGTGACGACCACGCCACCCTCCTCTTCCTCCTCCTCATCCCTCTCCCCGCGCTCGATACAATTTTATTGCACATAAAACATTAATTGAGTTAGGTATTACAGACTATGTATATGCCATTCACCGAATGGTGAGGAGGTAACTGCTGCATTTATTCAAGCTGGAGATTTTAGTTGCTGCAGTCAATGATTACACAGCTGAACCATCACTTTTTTTTCTCAAAACTCAAACGAACTAATCGCCGGTTATAGTCTGTTACAGTTTCGGTACTTTTAAGATGGTCAGTACTATCATCTTCATCACCAAAAGCATGTTGATTGGTTCACCTCAGTGATTACATTCTACTTGGGGAAAAAGCTTGAACGTAATCATCGGAAAATGAAGGCAAGCAAATTGTTCATCAATGTCATGATCTTTTCCGCCAAAAGCATTTTGACCCTGGACGGGAGAAAGGCAATTGCATTCATATGAAAGTACTAAAGGAGAAGTCAAGCTCAATAGTGAAGACTCCTGAATGAATGCAAAGACAATCTTAGACAGGAAGTTTGGAAGAGATAAAAAGCCACGAGAAAACGAGCGAAGATGAACGCGTTAGAAAAAGACGCCAAAGCAAATAATGGTCAAGACGCACGAATCCTTTATAAAGACGAAGACCCAGGAACACATTCTTAGATTAAAAGTAGGGAAGAGAGAAGAAGAAAGAAGGAAACTAATGAAGAGAGCTAGACATGAACGTGTTAGAAACAGAAGCTGGGCAAGAAGTTGAAGGCTCAAAAGCCCTTTATAAAGACGAAGACCTAGGAAGACATTCCTAGGTAGAAAACATGGAAGAGAGAAGAAGAAACAAGGAAACGAGTGAAGAGAGGTAGATTTGGACGTGTTAGAAACAGAAGCCGGGCATAAAGTTGAAGGCTCAAAAGCCCTTTATAAAGACGAAGACCTAGGAAGACATTCCCAGATAGAAAACATGGAAGAGAGAAGAAGAATCAAGGGAACAAGTGAAGAGAGGCAGTCATGGACGTGTTAGAAATAGAAGGCGAGCATAAAGTTGAAGGCTCAAAAGCCCTTTATAAAGACGAATACCTAGGAAGACATTCCTAGGTAGAAAATATGGAAGAGAGAAGAAGAAACAAGGAAACGAGTGAAGAGAGGTAGATTTGGACGTGTTAGAAACAGAAGCCGGGCATAAAGTTGAAGTCTCAAAAGCCCTTTATAAAGACGAAGACCTAGGAGGATATTCCTAGATAGAAAGCATGGAAGAGAGAAGAAGAGACAAGGGAACAAGTGAATAGAGGTAGACATGGACGTGTTAGAGACGATGGAAGAGAGATGGAGGAAAATAGTGAGGGAAAGTAGAAGTCTTTACGAAAATAAAGACCAAGGAAGACCTTATGAAGTGGAAATTATGAAAGAACCGAAAGAAACGAACGGGTAATGGTTTTATGAACTACAGCACAAGAGACATTGGTTTTTATCTCTGCATTAAAAGTCTCCATATTTTGGCACAGTTTCTGACAACTTGCTTTATTAAAATAATTGCAAACGTGCGCTATGATAATATGATGAAAGGCTGTTTGTTAATTAATTTAAAATAGTCTTAAACCAGAATGATTTATTAACCAAAACTTAATGGTGTTAAAGGAAAAGATTATTTATCTGCTTTTGCCTCAAGACATTGCATTCTCTTACACATGACCTTTCATTCACATGACGAATGACAAGCATGGAATTCTCAGTGGCCAAATTTTTCTGATCAAGAACAATGCAAAAAGGAAACCGTTGCTTAATTTATTGTTGTTGTTAATGCGATTGCAACATAACGTTTTTTTTTTTTTTGATAAAAGAAAACAGTTAGCGGCCGGCGTTTTAAGTGAGTTGAATTGATTATTTAATTAGGAACATTGATCGTGGAATTCTCGTGCCGTCTAATTGCCTTGCATTAATAATAAACACAACAGATTTGCGATAAGGTCGGTAATTGTTAATTGCGTTTTCGCATGCACGGCTCTTTATTCCCGTTCTAAATGTCTCTCCCCCGCTTGTTTAACAATGAATAACCTAATTGTCACAAATACATGTTATTAAATAAATACCTTTCGTTTTAATTATTACGTATAATTTCCGCTGTTTGTTTTAAACGTAATTAGCTTATCTGATATACTTTTGGTTTTTCTATTCTTATTATTTATGTTGTATATGGTTGGATGTTAACAACACTTGTTTTTTTTTGAAAATTGAATAAGTGCACTTAATCCTACACATGTTAACAGTACGATAACAAACGTGTTCCTTTTTTTTATTTAGGTAAACATTTACATAATTAAGAGTCATTAATATTTATAAGTAAGTAACTTCTTCGGATCAGAGAAGCTGTTCATTCGTTGTTGTGTGGATTAGAAAGTTATCTCCTGAGAAGGCCCGACCCTGTATATTAATATTTTTTTTTAATTTAACGCAATGTAAAACCAATTACCGAGGCCAAAAACCGCTCTTGTATTGTAGCCTGGCAATCACTGAATAATTAACTTGTTATGTAAGTCTTAACGCACTAATTAGGAAAGTTTACAATTTAATTAACCGTCAAAAAGTGATTAATTCTCTAGCTGACGAACAGCGACTGTCGAAAAGTAATTGGTTCGTAAAACGTGAACGCGGCCTGGGCATTTTGGAGGGTATTGTTTCAGAGTCGCTAATATTCTTCAATTTGACCTTAAACCTTTCCCGCTGGGCCGCGGCAGCAACGGTAACTAACTAACCATTGTTTAGCCATTTACGAATATGCAGTTAATTAATGAATTACTAAATTAAGTTGTTAGGTTGCCGCCAGGTGGCCCGTCGGGCCACTTAGCTGCGATTGGCAGCGCTGATTATATCTCGATTCTATCCGAGAGACGATTTCCAAGCTGTAAAATTACCTGTGCTTACTTGATCCCTTATCGTGCGCTCCGTCTTGTTTAAATCTGTCAAATAAAACGTTTCACTTTAAAAAATCCAAATTTGAAATGCCTCTCTGAAGGCCATGATTGAATAAATTCCCTTTGGAAGAAGAAAAACAAATTTAACAACTACATACGGGGTGTTGCTGCCTTGTACGAGGAACCATCAAAGCAGATTATGATTCTGTAAATTAAATTTGGTTATCCTATTAATCTCCAAAAAGTTTCCCCAAAAGGAGATGGATACCATTAACTTGTTCTTTCCTCAATCCATCAAACTCTTTAATTCGTTTGAGGTCCATCAAGACGTCCACTTAAAAGAAGCCATTCGTTTCTTAGATTCTTCTAGACTTCTTGAGCTTATGGTATTAGGTTAATCCCCAAAAAGTTTCCCCAAGAGGGGATGGATACAATTAACTTGCTCTTTCCTCAATCCATCAAACTCTTTAATTCGTTTGAGGTCCATCAGGACGTCCACTTAAAAGAAGCCATTCGTTTCTTAGATTCTTCTAGACTTCTTGAGCTTATGGTATTAGGTTAATCCCCAAAAAGTTTCCCCAAGAGGGGATGGATACAATTAACTTGTTCTTTCCTCAATCCATCAAACTCCTTCATTCGTTTGAGGTCCATCAGGACATCCACTTAAAAGAAGCCATTCGTTTGTTAGATTCTTCTAGACTTCTTGGGCTTATGGTATTAGGTTAATCCCCAAAAAGTTTCCCCAAGAGGGGGTGGATGCAATTAACTTATTCTTTCCTCAATCCAACAACTTGTTCTTTCCTCGATCCATCAAAATCCTTAACTCATTTGAGGTCCATTAGAACTTAAAACAAGCCATTCGTTTCTCAGATACTTCTGGACTTCTTGGGCTTATGGTTTAAACCAATAAATTCGTTTCAAAGAAATCCAATTCAATACTTCTTAAACGTACATGTAGTTGGACTGAGCAACCATCAAACTGGAACCAATTTTCTTTCCTTCTTTTCGGACAACATGGTTAAAGCAGATTATTTTATGGTAGAATGAAGGAAAGCGAATCCAACACTTCTTAACGATGGATTGAGTCAGCGACCTTCAAACCGAAACGAATATCCTCTTCTTCTTTCTTTTTTGGATAATGTGATCAAATCTGGTTGTTGAAGTCTTCGCAGTCTTATGCACCCTCCTTTGTGTTGGCCATCCAAACTAACGAAGGAACTGGTGTTAGACTTTAAAGTTGTTTATCCCAAAATAATTTTCACTGATTGTGACAATGCAATCAAACAAGTAATAAAAAAAATTGTGTACTTCGCTTTCATTAACTTCCGTCATCAGCTAATGTCGGCGGTTACGGTAACTTTTCGTTTCAATCGATCGCCCCATAATACGTGTATAATTACCTGAATCACACCTGTCCCTTGGTGGTAATCAACTCAACAATGTTCCAAACTAATAGTATACAATACAAACACGATACTATAGTCATATATCATAACTTAATGATGCAGTGTCCGCACTATCGCTCCGACTATCGCTTTCAAAAACTCCCTCAATTATTTATCCGCCTGAAAACACATTAATTACACGACTATCGCCGCAGAATCGCTCGCGTTCTACCCCAACGTTAGTTTTTTTTTCTTCGTTTTTTGGACTATTGTTGTTGGTGCTTTTTTCGTCACGTAAATATTTGCCTTCGTTTCATGGCACTTTCATTTCGTAATTCGCTGCCCTTTTATTGCTTATCTAAACGAAGGACGTAACAGCTGATTGAGTGCAAAAGTGAAATTCTTGCGTGCATTAATCAATTAAATTTAATTAATTAAAGTCGCTGTCCCTCGCGCATTAATTAACATATCAATTATCCTCTGCTCAACGTGTTCGATTTGCCTTTTTCTTTGTATCATACCACTTGTTCATTGTCTTAGCCTTCTACATACATTATTTTTCAATCCAACCTGTACTTGTCTCACTCCATATTTATTCTTCTATTTAATGTCTTTGCCTGGTCTCATATCCACTTGTCCTACGTCCTTGTCTTCTTCTAGTCTCGTATGTTCTTCTGTCCTTGCCTTTTCTTTCTGACCTGACAAACTCCATACATGAACCCCCCCGCCTCAATTACCTGCAATTCTTCGTTGTCAGAGTTTTTCCAAATTTCTTTCTGCTTGTACACTGGTCTGTTTGCCTTTTCTTTGTATCGTACCACTTGTCCCTCGACTTTGTCTTCCTTTGGTCTCCTGTATTATTATTTTTTTTAATCCAACGTGTGTTCTACTAGCCCCTTACTTGCCTCGTTCCATATTTATTCTTCTATTCCACTGAATAGAAGAAGACAAGGGCGAAGAACAACTGGAAATGAAATGAGACGAGGCAGATACACTTATCTGCTTCGTCTCATTTCATTTCTCATTTCTCCCTTGTCTTTGTCTTCTTCTGGTCTCCTCTATTATTATTTTTTAATGCAACGTGTGTTCTACTTGCCCCTTACTTGCCTCGTTCCATATTTATTCTTCTATGGATAATATATAGGACGAAGGACAACTGGAAATGAAATGAGACGAGGCAGATAAGTGTATCTGCCTCGTCTCATTTCATTTCCAGTTGTCCTTCGTCCTTGTCTTCTTCTGGTCTCGTATGTTCTTCTGTCCTTGCCTCGTCCTTCTGACAATCTCCGTACATGAACCAGTCACCTTAATGTTTGCTCTTCCTAAATCTGCACTTCCATAAACTCCTTAACTCATCTGCAATTCTTCATTGTCAGAGTTTTCCAGATTGCTTTCTGCTTTCTGAACATGGTTCTTACGTCTATCAAATTCCACTTGGAAGCCAATCATGTCACCATCAGCCCCAATCTTCCGAATTCGTCTTCAGGAAGAGATGACTGAAATTCAACTCTTTTTTAATGAAGTATAAAAGCTTTCACTGTTTTCGTCCTCCCATGGTTGCATCCTTCCAACCATCGCCATCTTCTTCTGGTCACCTACATCTTTCCATCGAATTAATTTAATTCCGCAACTATTTCACGACGTTATCCTCAAGCCTTTTCCAATATCTGTGTGTGTTTTCCTTGTTCATTTCAATTATTCGTCTTTCCTTTCTATTATTTCTTTCAAGTCTTCTCGTTTCCGCCAGGTGATGACCTATCTTCATCATCTGCTGCATTCTTTGTTCTGTTTCGTTTTCGATTTTCCTCGTGGCCCGTTTCCTTCTTCCCTCTGGCGATAATTAACTCACACCTTCCTCGTTCATATCCCATCCGCTGAATAGAAAAAGGGATTCGTGCAACGATTTCAGCGTGTTTGGAGAGTTGTCGTAAACGATTAATCAGGCTCGACTTACCTAACTTTCATTCGAACGAACGAACACGAAGACTGCGTTTATTTAGAACGTGCAATTAAGAACAATATATTCTGTAACTATTTATATTAAGCCGGATAAAAAAAATTTTACTGCCCCGTTATACGCATAAATACAATATAAAGATCGCTTGCTTGGATGTAATTCAGTTTTCATTTTGGGTTTTTATTAGATCGTAAAAGTGAGAGAGAAAGAACTTGGTTATAAGGTATAACAAAAAAATGCAAATGAACGTGTGATTCTTTTTTGAAGCTATTGGCATATCAATTTTCAGGAGAAGGAAGTTGTAACTCAAACGATGGGGTTTCGGAGCTCAGATACGGAAAGATGTCGGGACCCGGGGGTAGTGGTTCCGAGGACGAAGGAGTGACGGGAAGTTCGACTTTATCCGAGAGCGAGGGTTGCAAGAAGAAACACCGTCGGAATAGGACCACGTTTACGACGTACCAACTGCACGAACTAGAAAGAGCTTTCGAGAAGAGCCATTATCCCGACGTGTACAGCAGGGAAGAGCTAGCGATGAAAGTCAACTTACCAGAAGTTAGAGTTCAGGTAATTTCTTTTTCTTTTTTTTTTTTGTTTACGTAATCAATCCGTTTATGAAACCGTAAAGAACGAAAATAGAATAGGATTCAAATATGTCAAACAAATAAAATTTAATAAACGTCCAATCATCAGTATTATTGAATACAGTAAATCTGTCGTTAGCTATAGGCTCACGTTGAATCACGCATGACAGCAGGCATGTTCCTTTTTTCCCTTCGCCGCTAACGAATTTCCAATAGCAATAATAATTTATCCAATAAAATAAAAAACGAAGAGAGAAAATTGATCACATTGGCGTAACGAAACGTTATTGAAAATCCATATATCCATGACAGGATATGAAATTCAGCTCCGATTGTTTTGTGGCAACGTCATAACATACGATAAGGGGCTATTTCCTATATGGCGAAAGTGGCCTATACGCCTGTTACGTATATTCAAAGTTATTTTACATCGGAGATGTGTCCCACGAACACGCCAACCCCAAATAGTCACGAATGTTACCCCCCACGTTTCGGCGGTTATTTATTGTTTTCGCTACCACGTTTTATTTATTATCGTCATAATTTTCTTGAGATTTATCGTAATACTTAACGCATTTAAGTTTAGGTTAGTCATGAGTGCCGTACGTCTATTAACTTTATTGAATATTTCCAGCTTTCTATTTCTGTTCTTATCTTAATAGCGGCACGTTACGTGTTTATAGTATTTACACGATCCTTGAAACAATAATAACGTCTTTTATTACCACCAAAAACATTTTATTCATTTTAGAATTGTATTGCCTTGCATTACGGAATCATTTTCATACTTTCTTTACCCTTATTAATCTCTTCCATCCCCCGACCACAGTTGCATTAGATTGGTTTGTTGGTCTTGCCTTGCCTTCGACAATTTTGATCATTCCCTCCTTTGGGCGGTCTTTTTAACATTTATTACTTTCTTCGTCCTTAAACATAATTCTTCATTGCTTTCTTCCACCTTCCACCTCCTCGCCCAAATACATATATTTGGCCGTTTCCTACTTTCTTGTAAAGAATTCTTCTTCATTAGTTTCTTCCTCCACTTTACTTTCAATTCCCAAACACATTTGGTTGGTCCTTCCTTTTTTTTACAAGGAACCATTTCGTCCTTATTCTCGTTTCGCAAAACTTCACTCCTTGCCGGGAGGTATTTATAACCATAACAAAAATTAGAACAAAATTCATAAAGAAGATACCACCATAACAAAAATTAGAACAAACTTCAAAATTCAGAAAGAAGAGGCAATGATTGAATCAAATACAAACCAAAAACGGCGATAAATCAAATCAAATCAGGAAGCAAAAAGGGACGAGCAAAAGAGTAGGACAAAGACCAAGGTCATTCTGCAACGAAAGAGATCTCTCACAACAAACAAAGACGCCTGCAGGCCACATTCTTGTTTGGATCAATCAGAATTACAGACAAACAGAAGCTAAACACGAGCTGCAGGTCACAAAAAGGAACGAATCGCAATGGCGGCGACCTCCAGGATATGGAACGTCCACAGTGTACACCCTCTCTCATGAAAACGTCAAACTTCAGTCCATGCTATCGTACAAACTATCGTACATCAATCACCTTCGAGTAGGTGCGTCGTGGTGGCGACCTCGAGGAAACGGAACATTCAAAGACATTTAAATTATTAAGGTTGCCCAGGCTTTGTGAATAGTGAGTCGCGAAACCATCTTGAAACGTCGCAGGAGTTCCGCTAAACCGCATTAGACGTCGCCTGTGACTATAATAATTTTTAGATTCAATTGTGAGAAATCATGGTGTGGAAATAACAATTGCATTTTCTTTTTAGTTCGATGTCAAACGTTTCTCTTGGATCTCCCTTTGAAAATTCTTTTTAAAATCCAGAGAACTCTGATGACGAATCTCTTGACGCCGTTGCGAAATACAAATTTAAGTTACTTCAGTAATAACCTTGAGGAACATCCGCTCTCTCGTGAAAGCGTTCAACTTCGATCAATGCGATCTTACAAACCATCGTACATTAATTATCTTCGAGCAGCAGGGGCGTCGTAATGACGGCGACCTCGAGGAAATGCTATCGTACATCAAGTATCTTCGAGCAGTTGGTGCGTCGCAGTGGCGGCAACCTCGAGGAAATGGAACATTCACAACGCACACCCTTTCTCATGAAAACGTCAAACTTCAGTCCATGCTATCGTACAAACTATCGTACATCAATCACCTTCGAGTAGGTGCGTCGTGGTGGCGACCTCGAGGAAACGGAACATTCAAAATCATTCAAATTATTAAGGTTCCCTAGGCTTTATGAATAGGGAGTCGCGAAACCAACTGGAAACGTCACAGGAATTCCGCTAAACCGCATTAAACGTCGCCTGTGACTATAATAATTTTTAGATTCAATTGTGAGAAATCGTGGTGTGGAAATAACAATTGCATTTTCTTTTTAGTTCGATGTAAAACGTTTCTCTTTGGATCTCCCTTTGAAAATTCTTTTTAAAATCCAGAGAACTTTGATGACGTCACGAATTTCTTGACGCCGTTGCGAAATACATATTTAGGTAACCTCAGTAGTATAATGACCTTGTGGAACATCCGCTGTCTCGTGAAAGCGTTCAACTTCGGTCATCAATGCGATCGTACAAACCATCGTATATTAATTACTTTCGAGCAGTGGGAGCGTCGTAATGACGGCGACCTCAAGGAAATGCTATCGTACATCAATTATCTTCGAGCAGTTGGTGCGTCGTAATGGCGGCGACCTCGAGGAAATGGAACATTCACAGCGCACGCCCTGTCTCGTGAAAGCGTCAAACTTCAGTCAATGCTATCGTACAAACTATTACGCATCAATTATTTTCGAGCTGTTGGTACGTCGTTGTGGCGACCTAGAGGAAATGACTGGGACATTGAGCATGATTTGAATTCAAACAAAGAAGGCTGCGAGCAATTTTGAAGAACTTAAGCAGGAGCAAAGTCACGGTGTGAACAAACAAAAAAAAGGTGGAAATTCAATTGTCAGGAAAATAAAAAAGAAAGTAGTAAAATCGATGCGTTTTAATTGCTGCTAAATCCCAAAATATTCCAAGGGAAAAATAAGGGTCCGAAAGAGGACAGAGTTGTGACAGGTTTGCTAGAAAGAGAAAAACATCGACTGATACGAAGATATTGACAAGAAAGAGGAAGAAACGAAAACGACGTCATCAACATTCTTCTCCTTTTCCAATTATTCTTTTCTCAGCAGTTTTCTGTGATTAATCTTCCATTTCCCTTTGGTTCGTTTTTCATAACTGCTTCCCTTTCGTACCTAACCTCCAAATTATTTACGCGTTTTGTCCGTGCAGTTAATGAACGACGAACTCGAAACCCTTGTTTCTTGCAAAATAAAAAAGAGACGAACGCAACTCGAGCGCCTTCGAGGACGACGTTAATCTTCAATCTTCTTAAAATGCCGCTACCCACACTCACCACTGACAAAACTGACTGCGCCAAAGTCGTTTCGCGTGAAGTAATCAACTTATAAGCAGGAGATTTGCGACGGGGTACCCCATTATTTGGTACCTACGCAGAAACAACCAGCGACGTGAGCGTACACAATATAAAGTAATTGGATAGTAACAATCGTATTAGGCAAGATAAAACTAAGCCGCGATGGAAAGCGTCAATCTGACACGAGATCAAGAATGTAATCCGATTGTCTCGTTAGGGCCGTCTTGTTAGTTCAGCACTCTGATAAATTGGCGCCACCGTCGCGCAGGTGCACACGCGCGACATACGCGGAAATCAAGTGACTCACGAGCTTTTTCACCCCCTACGAACGTTACCTGAGGATTCGGGATTTCAAAAAAAACAAACTTTTTACTAAATTGACTTTCAAAATTAACTCAATTAGAGACTCGTTTTAAATGGAATTATGATAATCCCTTTACAGGGTGATTAGAAAACAACATACCTTTAAAATACCATATAAAAATTGAACGGGTTGGTTTTAGCTGTTGCCTTAGTAACTGTTTTATTTAATGTTATAAGTAATGCAAGGAAGCTCGTATACCCTCTTATTTAAAACTTCCCTCTCAATTTTTGTTTTTGGTGGAGGTGGCGGGTTAAGTCTTTGGAAAAAGGATTTTATTTAATGTTCTAAGTTGGGCCAGGACGCTCGTATACCCTCTTATTTAAAAATTCCCTCTCAATTTAGGGTTTTGATGGAGGTGGCGGGTTAAGTCTTTGCAAGAAGGACTTTATTTAATGTTATAAGTAGGGCCAGGAAGCTCGTATGCTCTCTTATTTAAAAATTCCCTCTCAATTTTGGATTTTTGTTGGAGGTGACGGGTAAGGTCTTTGGAAAAAGGATTTGCGTCTGCGGTAATTCCCCCAGAAGTGTTAATTATCGTTAAAATTTCTGGTGTGAATAGAAGGTGAATATGATCGATAATTGTATAATGCTTAACGCTGTGTCCTTGATTAAGTGCGCGTTTAGTGTAATCGCGTGACCGGCGCCCCGTTATTAGACACGACATTCGGAATTATTTTATCAGCGGCTGAGACGCACGAGGACCCTTATTTCCTGCCATTTATTAGCAATCACGCGCCGTACTGGCCTTTTCTACCCCGTGCCAGCTTCGTGCGCCAGTTAATTATGCGAACCACCCTTGCATGCCGTTTTAAACGGGCTCAGGTTACTGTTAGTTTAGAGCCCAAATCACCGGCCCCGTATAATGTAAGATAAATTAATTTTATTGCTGACTAAACAGCCTAAGATTGTTGTCGAGTCGGCACGCAATGTGACATGTATTTATACCGGGGTTGCACGAACACCACCTCGTTACGCGCGTACGCACCGTCAGAGGGCAGGGCGCGCACCCTCTAAATCTGAAAGTTTAAATTAAATTTCCGTTTTTGAATTGCACGCAACAACCCGACCAATTGGCGTTTTATATTTCAGCGGCGCCCGAGGCCCGGAGAGTTTTCCGTGGAAAATAGCTTTTCTTATATATTCTGCAGCCAATATGAGCTGGGAAAGCAAATAAAATAAAAAGGCACAAAGTTATTCAATTTATTCGAATTTTCCGCGCGAGTTAGTGTATATTGAATCGACGTGACGAAAGTTCCACTTTGTAAACGCAGTTTTTTCGGCGACGTTTAACATATCGAAAAATCCTAATTCGCACTTATTTATTCTGTCTACACGCATTATTTATTTTCTTTGCTAAGAACTTCGAACGAAAACCAAATCAAACTTAAACACAATAAAAATTAAAAAAAATTAAAATGTGTGTACAAAACTGACACCTAAATAAACGTGTTACAAAATTAATCAAATTAACCAAACCTCTGAGTACAACCATACTGAAAACGTCCAGAAAAAAGAAACTTTGAAAGACGACCAATTTGACTTCTTAAAATGATTCAAATATTCTCTGTTTATGGCAAGGATTGTTAAAGAATTGTTCGATGACAACGTCTTTTATGTTTCTTTTTTTTTGTAATACGTATAAGAAGATGGAAATATCGAACACATCATCTCACCCTGTATATATACATACATCGAAAAATTTTTAATTTGCAGTAACTTTTGATGAAACGTTCGAAAACTTCTTCGCCGTCTCCTTGAATTTTTGTAACAATAATTGCGACGAAAAAAGAAATTACTCTTCAACAGATACGGCCACTAGGTTTCGGATTTTTTTTTAAATACATAGATTTGAAAAATAGGTCTTCCTCCCTCGCCCCCAACTGATCAAGCTGGTTTTTACGATCGGCATTCAGTTTAAAGTGATTTCATACATATTTTCAGGTTATTTCATACGTATTTTCAGGTTATGTTCATTTATTTTCAAAATAAGAAACTCTTAAAATCAGTTCAGTTCAAAATCAAATCGGTAATTTGATTTTGGATTAAATTAATTTAAACGGAGGACTGCCATAGAAGTTTCATTTTTTGAAAAATTAATTGCGACGAAAGAATTTCACGGAATTCTTTAACAGATGACGCCATCATCGTTTGTTGACCAAAATCGTTTTCGAAAATCAATCAAAAATGTAAACAAATCGGTTTGAAATGCTGTAAAGGCAAATTATTTCTGACGAAATGTTTTACGATAGATGGCGTGACGTTTTCTTTTTATTTCCCCCGAGAAGCATTCACTTTAAACTTGAAATCCTTGAATGAAAACAAGGATATAGTTCTGATGGTCTTCAACAGATGGCGAGCGATTGAATTCAGTCGAAAGTAAAAGTTTAGTTCCAACTGTCAAGGTAAAACTTCCGTAAAGAGAAACAATAAAATAATAAAAAATAATTTCAACGCTCGTCAACAGATGGCGCCAATAATTTTCGACCATCAAAAAAATTCGAATCAGACTTCGTGAGTCGATCAGTCGGTCGTTTCCATTGTTTTCTGCTGAATGTTCATCAAACAAAAATTAAACGGGCTCTTCTAAAAAAAAAAAAAAACTGAGGGTCGTCTCCATTCCTTGCTCTGTACAAAAAAGTTCCAAAATTCAAAAAAATAGAGAATCGTATTCGGATGTTTCGAACTCAATTAAACAAAAGTCGAATCGTATTAGAAACATAGAAATTACAGACACTGAAATGACAAACAAACAGTTTCAGGATTTTATTTAATGAAAATGACAAACAAACAATTTTTGAAAAAGTAATTAATTTCATTATTTCCGAATGAGGGCGCCCCACTGATATGAAAATTTGAAACCAAAGTTAAATGACGTTTGGACGATTAATTGTAATCAAAACCTATCGTCGCTCTTCAAGAGATGGCGCCACTGTTTCTGTTTTTTTTTTTTTTTTGGACCGGCATCCACAATTCTTCTTTCCTACGACAGTTGAGCGTCAGTTTTGATTTCAATATGAAAAATCGTTCTTCTCAAGAATAAGTAATCAATTAATTTAATTAATTTGGACTGCCTCGATGAAAATTTGAAGAATCTCATTAAAACGGACGAATGTGAAATCGAAAATAAGAAAAAAAGGATCGAACTTTGGAAAACGACTAGAGTAATGAAATCGTTCCTCTGCTCGACAAGAGATGGCGCCACTAACGCTTTGCTGTAGCGAACGAATATTTTCAGATTTTAAAATAAAACTGATTATAACGTGAAAGTGAGATAGAAGATAAAAAGAAAAAAAGAATCTAACTTCAGAAAACGAATAGAAAGAAAATGAGTTTCTCTGCTCGACAAGAGATGGTGCTGCTAATTCTTTGCTAGAGCGAACGAATATTTCAGGAAACTGATTACAACATGAAAGTGAGGTAGAAAATGACGAGAAAGGAATCGAGCTTCGGAAACCTCAAAGAATAGAAAGCAAGAAATTGCGAAATCTTTTATCTGCTCTGCAATAGATGGCGCTGCAAATTCCCTGCTATAACAAATGAACTCTTAAAATTCTGTAATGAATCCTGAGATTACAACAGACGAAAGCCAGATCGAAAATAAGAAAAGAGGATCGAGCTTGGAAAACTTTAAAAAATAGAAAACAAATAAATTGTGAAGGCGTTTCTCGGCTGGACGACAGATGACGCTGCTGATTCTAGCTGCTATAACAAACGGACGTCTTCCAATTCTGAAATGAAACTGATTACAACAGACGAAATCGAAAATAAGACAAGGGAATCGAACTTAGGAAACTTCAAACAATAGAAGGCAAATGAATTGCGAAGTCGTTTCTCTGCTGGACAACAGATGGCGTTGCTAATTCTTTGCTATGATAAACGAACATTTTCAAATTCTGAAATGAAACTTATAAAGATTACAATAGACGAAAGCGAGGTCGAAAGTAAGACAAGAGAATCGAACTTCGGAGACTTCAAAGAATACAAAGCAAATAAATTGTGAGGTCGTTTCTCTGCTCTACAACAGATGGCGCTGTTAATTCTTGTTTGCTGTAACAACCGAACATTTTCACATTTTAAAATGCCAAGAAAGAAACTCCTGCAAACAAGACAATAAAACGAAAGAAAATATTTCTGTGAGTACAGAGATCGATCATCATTGGAGTACAGATGGCGCCAGTACAAGAAAACCAAAACCAGTTCTTATGAAATCATTTCTCTGCTCTAGAAATAGATGGCAGCGCTAGTTTTTTTTATTGTTCCAACTGGAAACCATTCGTAAAGTTTAAGGATTCAAGAAGAAAATTGGAAAAAATAGAAAACGTGAAAAAACAAACTGCCGGCGCTGATAATTCTTTGCTGTAAGGAAAAAAAATTATTTTATGAAGTCGTTGAAGAAGTTAATAAATCAAAAGAAAATTTAACTGCGCCAAAATAGATTTTATTACTCGTCAATAGATGACGCTAGTGGTTTAGGTAAAAAGAAGTTAGGATTTTTTTCTTGAAATGGCATCAAACATATTCTTTGAGAGTTTGTCAAGTGAAAACCGGCAATGATATTCAAACCACCCCTTTAATAGCAGTCTTACAAGTCATACATAATATGATGTGAAACCGTGATGTGAATTCATTGTTGAACCATACCTTGGTGGAATTTATCTAAATTATTGTCGCCCATCGCATTAACTAATTAATAGATTCCGTTATTACTTTAATCATGCAATTATCCGGCGTAATTCAGCTGAGTACTTCGCAGCCGCCATATATAATGAAAGGCAGGCACGTTTAAGAAACGCCGCATTTTTCATGCTTCATCGTTCATTACGTTCTTCATCGTTTATTTATTCACTCAACACCGCCGCTAATTATAATTACGCGGTCGCATTTGCATGGGAAAAAAATTCAGGCGAGCTATCGTCATAATATCCAACCGTACATTACCTTGCATAATTCCGACATTATGCACCCCCCCGATTTAGATTGTCAGAGAGATATACCTCTAGTTTTAACGCACGATGTTTTAAGCTTGCAACCACTAAATTCGATATGCGTACATAAAATATTTAAGGGTGTCCTGAATTTTATAATAGCCGAAAATGCTCTCACCAAGGTGTTTTCCCCGAGACGTCGGAACAGGGCCGTTATATACCTGGGGATTGTCCAAATTCTTGTCTATGAGGTTTTTCTCTTCTCGAAATCAAGGGTATTTATCCCCCCACCGCCTTTACAACATATACGTTTGCCCGCTAGGTTGCGCGGTAATTTGTTTCGCGTTGATTTTCAAGCTCCTCCGTGAAAGCAAACGGACACTTCCATACGAGAACCGCATTGTCAGCTTTTCATGTGCGCAACAGAGTACGAAGCATGAAGGCTGCAGGTACTCAATATCATATATCATCGATATGCGGCAATTAATGTATTCATAACAAAATTTCATGCAATGCAAAGTTATCTATGTTATAAGTTAAATTAAATGACTTGAGTTTATTATTTTTCAGCTGCAGCGTTGAATTTATGAAGTCGAGAGTGTAAGTATAATAAATTCATGTATGGCACTTATTGCCACATGATTTCTTCTGCGAACAAAGAAGATTGCGTTAACCCTTGCAGCTTGATTCAGTTGATTGATAAATATGAGTGAAGAGGAACTTTTTGGATGTGGCAAAATGAAAGTAACGGCAACAAAAAGCCACTTCTAGCTTTGTTCTCTCATTGTACACGCGTAAATACTCGACAGTCAGTGGCGGGCCGTGCGAACAAACCCCCTGGATTCGAGATTAGCTAAAGGGTTGATTGATAGATGGTCGGCCAGATGGCCGCCGGAAGTGCGCGTGCACTTGACACTTCCGGAAACCCTTCTCCTTGCCTAATGAAGTGGAGCGGTGTTGTACGCCGCGTCGGTCCATCTCACCCCCGCCAGACCCCCTCCCTAATTGTGTTTATGCCCGTAAAGTGCTTTCCGTCCTCAAATGCAAATTTTAACCTCGTTAAACCCACGGCCTAGCGAGTTTAAATCATCAATGGTTAATTAATCTTCAATTTATTCACTTTGTGTAATGAATTTAACACTCAATTTAGCGGTTATTAATGAAAGTTTTAATGAAGGTTGTTATGAGGTCTAATCAACGCGCACACAGGCGAGACTCGACCTCGTTGATCATCATCCTCCTCGAACATCTGCCAGGCTCTCAGACCTTCATCTGCCCGACGTTGTAAATTCAATCAGTCTTAATCGTCGCACCTGAATTTCCATCCATATCTATTGAAATTCAATTAGTTTTGAAGGGCAAATTCGCGCCAAATTATTATTACCTCCGGACGTTAAGGGAAATTGTTTTCCAAAAAGCACCAAACACTTCTTGCTACAATTTCATTTACACCCTGTAGATGACTTGAAATAAAATTCGTTGAGGTTAACAGTCTTCTGCGTTAATTTTGGAGAACCACCCCCCGTTTTACAGATAACCCGACCGACTCTTTTTGACCAACCACCGCTGGAAAACGATTTTTTCTTGTTCGATAGCTACTTTGAGTTTTATAGCCGAAAATGCTCTCTCAAAGGTCTTTCCCCCGGAAGGTCAAAACAGGGCCGTTATTTACCTAAAAATTACCAAATTCTTCACCCCCGTTATCTCTCTCCTCATGAGATTTCTCTCTCTAATAACTTATTGGGTATTGAAAGTACATAAAATTAAGAAAATAAAAGAGAAAGATAATTTGAAGAAATTTATTAATAAAACTTGGACTTACAGAAAATTTACAAAACGCGAAAATGCTGTCTCAAAGGCGTTTTCCCCGGAACGTCAAAACAGGGCCGTTATTTACCTAAAAATTATCAAATTCTTCTCCCCCGTTGTCTCTCTCCTCATGAGATTTCTCTCTCGAATAACTTATTGGGTATTGAAAATACATAAAATTAATAAAATAAAAGAGAAAGATAATTTGAAGAAATTTATTAATAAAACTTGGACTTACAGAAAATTTACAAAACGCGAAAATGCTGTCTCAAAGGCGTTTTCCCCGGAACGTTGAAACAGGGCCGTTATTTACCTAAAAATTATCAAATTCTTGACCCCCGTTATCTCTCTCCTCATGAGATTTCTCTCTCTAATAACTTATTGGGTATTGAAAGTACATAAAATTAATAAAATAAAAGAGAAAGATAATTTGAAGAAATTTATTAATAAAACTTGGACTTACAGAAAATTTACAAAACGCGAAAATGCTGTCTCAAAGGCGTTTTCCCCGGAACGTCAAAACAGGGCCGTTATTTACCTAAAAATTATCAAATTCTTCTCCCCCGTTGTCTCTCTCCTCATGAGATTTCTCTCTCGAATAACTTATTGGGTATTGAAAATACATAAAATTAATAAAATAAAAGAGAAAGATAATTTGAAGAAATTTATTAATAAAACTTGGACTTACAGAAAATTTACAAAACGCGAAAATGCTGTCTCAAAGGCGTTTTCCCCGGAACGTCAAAACAGGGCCGTTATTTACCTAAAAATTACCAAATTTTTAACCCCCGTTATCTCTCTCCTCATGAGATTTCTCTCTCGAATAACTTATTGGGTATTGAAAGTACATAAAATTAATAAAATAAAAGAGAAAGATAATTTGAAGAAATTTATTAATAAAACTTGGACTTACAGAAAATTTACAAAACGCGAAAATGCTGTCTCAAAGGCGTTTTCCCCGGAACGTCAAAACAGGGCCGTTATTTACCTAAAAATTATCAAATTCTTCTCCCCCGTTGTCTCTCTCCTCATGAGATTTCTCTCTCTAATAACTTATTGGGTATTGAAAGTACATAAAATTAATAAAATAAAAGAGAAAGATAATTTGAAGAAATTTATTAATAAAACTTGGACTTACAGAAAATTTACAAAACGCGAAAATGCTGTCTCAAAGGCGTTTTCCCCGGAACGTCAAAACAGGGCCGTTATTTACCTAAAAATTATCAAATTCTTCTCCCCCGTTGTCTCTCTCCTCATGAGATTTCTCTCTCGAATAACTTATTGGGTATTGAAAATACATAAAATTAATAAAATAAAAGAGAAAGATAATTTGAAGAAATTTATTAATAAAACTTGGACTTACAGAAAATTTACAAAACGCGAAAATGCTGTCTCAAAGGCGTTTTCCCCGGAACGTTGAAACAGGGCCGTTATTTACCTAAAAATTATCAAATTCTTGACCCCCGTTATCTCTCTCCTCATGAGATTTCTCTCTCTAATAACTTATTGGGTATTGAAAGTACATAAAATTAATAAAATAAAAGAGAAAGATAATTTGAAGAAATTTATTAATAAAACTTGGACTTACAGACAGAAAATTTACAAAACGCGAAAATGCTGTCTCAAAGGCGTTTTCCCCGGAACGTTGAAACAGGGCCGTTATTTACCTAAAAATTATCAAATTCTTGACCCCCGTTATCTCTCTCCTCATGAGATTTCTCTCTCTAATAACTTATTGGGTATTGAAAGTATATAAAATTAATAAAATAAAAGAGAAAGATAATTTGAAGAAATTTATTAATAAAACTTGGACTTACAGAAAATTTACAAAACGCGAAAATGCTGTCTCAAAGGCGTTTTCCCCGGAACGTTGAAACAGGGCCGTTATTTACCTAAAAATTATCAAATTCTTGACCCCCGTTGTCTCTCTCCTCATGAGATTTCTCTCTCGAATAACTTATTGGGTATTGAAAGTACATAAAATTAATAAAATAAAAGAGAAAGATAGTTTGAAGAAATTTATTAATAAGACTTAGAGAAAATTTACAAAATGCGAAAATGCTCTCTCGAAGATGTTTTCCGCGAAAAGTCAGAACAGGGCCATCGTTTAGCTAAAGATAACCAAATTCTTCTCCCCCGCTGTCTCTAATTTTTTTACCTAAAATTGCATTGGGTTGCAGTGGGAGTTCCCTTGCCGAAGAGGCCCCAAGTACGGCCGAAACTGGAGGTCCACTGCAATCAAAACTGACTTGCAACTATTTTCTTTTTTTTTGCATTTCCATTTGATTTCAAAAAACTATTACAGAATGAAATAATATCCATCCATAGGAAATGTACTTTCCCATTATTGCGGAATAGGTTTCCATCGCCGGCGTGCACGTTAATTTTAGGAAAAACGAAAGGACATTAGAGCAAATTATTACCGCATCATTACATTAAAAAGGCCTCTGAAATATAAAAGCGTATTAGTGTTGTTACATAAATCGAATTACATAAAGTGGCGGAGCCGCATTAATTCGTTTACGGTAATAAATAAAAACACATGTACTTTCCCATACACATAACAAACCCATTTGATGCCCTCTCGCCCCCAATAAAACGCGTCGATTAAGTGCGCTTGATCAAACATGCAGGAGCAGTCTCAACCACAAAACTTAAAAGAACGTTCCGTGACTTCACGAAATTTATTTCATTCTTTTAATAAGTTACGTTTTCGAGTAGACACTGTAACTGTCTGATTGTTAAATGTTTTTTTTTTTTTTTCAAAAAAAAAAAAAGAAAGAAAAGGGGATGCAACGGAACTTATTTTGTTTGTTGTGCAGGGAAGCTCGGCTCTATCTACATGTTTTTGATGTCAGTGCCTCTCCCTTGGTGTGCAAGAAACAGAACATTAGTATGGATACATCACCCCCATATCATTTGTCTTCAGAAAAACCCGGCTCCATTTTCCTCCACAAACGAATTTTCCGACTGGTTGCCCCACGTCTGCGTTCATTCCCACACTTATATAGCAGTCGAGATCACGCTCTTTATCGTTTTTACCGCTTCCCGTATCGCTCCCTACGCGAAGGAGCACTCCGACGCTTCCTCTTCTGCATACATACATGTATAATACGTTTCTGTTTCACCCGGTAAGTTTGATTTTTGTCCTCGAAAAGGAATAACCCGGAGAAAATTTAAGAAACACAACTGGGAGTTGAGAAAACTGAATGCAAGGAGCATCACGGATGGAAAATTTTAACAAATCTGATAAGACATTTAGAGAAAGAGAGAGAGAGAGCGAGAGAGAACATCAGAGAAGGCATTCAGGAAATAAATAGGCTTAAAAAATTCAGGAAAAAAGTTTAGCAGAAGAAAAAGGCAAATGATTGGGATTGGAACACATTTGGGCATCTTGGGAAGTTGAAGAAAAAACTGAAGCAAGAAGCACCATTGAAAATTTAATACATCTGCTAGAAGAGAAGAAGAAGAACATCAAACGACGCCATTCAAGAAAGAAATTGACCCAAAAAGTACAGCAGGAAAGTTTAGAAGGGAAAGGAAATGGCAAGTTTCCATATGATTGGGATTGGGACACGTTTGGGCATCTTGAAACTAAAAGTGAAAAAGCTGAAGAAGGAGCACCATTGAAAATTTAGCAAATCTGATAGGTATTGAGACAGAGGATAGAAATATGTTGAGGAGGAAAGATTAGAAGGAAAAGAAAATGACCTGGAAGGAGAAGACCAAGAAGGAAAAGAAAACTGCCAAATAATTATCATGTATTTCGGAAACTGTTAAGCATGATAATGAAATGAGAAATAGCAGTAAAGAATAGAAAAGGTACACCTAGGCCGAAATGGCTGCTTGAAGTAAAAGAAAATATAAGAACAGCTACAAAAAAAAGGGCAGAAGAAGGAAAATATGGAAATCCAATGGAATCTACACATAACTCCATTTGGATGGCATAAACCATCACCATCGTTAATTCCCTGAAAGATGGTTGTTACATCAAATTGAAAAATAAATTAAAATTAAATAATTACAAGTAAGCGTTTATCAGTAGACGAAGATTTAATAATTGCAGAAAAATTTTGGGGCTGGGTGAATCACTATCGAATTTTTCCGTAATTAATGGAACTTTTCCGGCCCCTCTCCCCCCTGCTAACAAAAACAGACAGCCACCACTAATTCCTGCTTTTAACTGTATCGACCAAACATTCCACATGAATAGCCGAGAATAAAAATAATCATTATTATGCCATCAGCGTTTAAGGCGGCCGAACAGTTACGAATAGACATGAGCCCCAAAAAATGGAGGTGAAGCATCCTCGGGTGCCTACACCTTTGTGAAGATAAGGCAGTTTAATGCAATCACCCTTTTATTTGGTACTTGGGCCGCACAAAAGAATTCTGTTGGCTCCATTATGAAGCAAATTGCGTGCGTCGTTGAATGCGTTCAGATCAAGTCAGCGGCGCGGCGGCTCTCTCTCTCCCTCTCTCTCTGTCATTTGGGGCGCGCAAGCATCGGTGCGTGTAACTGCAAAGACCCACAAGCCTTATTTAAGCCGCCGCGTTCACGTTAAGGGGTGAAAACAATTCGGCTTTTGTATTTTTGTTATTTAATTTGGGCATTCAGCGGTTATAATTAACAATTTGCGAGTGGTTGTTTCTACACTCGGCCACATTGTTAGTTACTTGCGAAAACGATTTAAAAGTAGATAAATTAAAATAACCTTGTGCTTCCGAGTGATTTCTACTACTCCAAAAAGAACTTCACCTTCAAATTGTAAGGAAATTCGAAATCGAGCCCTTCTGTTTACATGCCAGACGCTTAACCATGTCAGACGCTTTACCTTGCTGGAGGCTTTACCGTGCCAGACGATTTACCATGCCAAAGTATCCTTCTGGTTGCACACGAGATTTTTGACGACGCTAATGTCATTTATATGACGGTTTAAGCAATAAACTGATTGATTGATTGATGATTTAGTCTCAAGTTCGAATCGCCATAGCAGTTTTAGATTGTGAAAGACGAATGATCTAAAGAACTTGATTTTCGTGAAACCTAACTTGGAAAAACTTAAGTACCGTTCTAAATGATTGAGAGGAGAGAAGAGAGCACGCAACAAACTCTGCAATTTCATCCGAAATTTAATTATGTCTTTTGAAATCTGTTCTTCTGCGCGTAAAACATAAATTAAACGTCGTCGATAATTTCGCGTAATGCCGAACGATTGGTCTCCCGCGCATTTTCGTATTAGCGGCAATTAAATTGTAATTAAATTTATTGCCGTGTGCTCTTATTAAAATAACCTTGTGCTTCCGAGTGATTTCTACTACTCCAATAAGTACTTCACCTTCAAATTTTCATTAACACTTGTAAGGAGGTTCGAACTCGAGCCCTTCTGTTTACATGCCAGACGCTTAACCATGTCAGACGCTTTACCTTGCTGTAGGCTTTACCGTGCCAGACGATTTACCATGCCAAAGTATCCTTCTGGTTGCACACGAGATTTTTGACGATGCTAATGTCATTTATATGATGGTTTAAGCAATAAACTGATTGATTGATTGATGATTTAGTCTCAAGTTCGAATCGCCATAGCAGTTGTAGATTGTGAAAGACGAGTGATCTAAAGAACTTGATTTTCGTTAAACCTAACTTGGAAAAACTTAAGTACCGTTCTAAATAATTGAGAGGAGAGAAGAGGGCACGCAACAAACTCTGCAATTTCATCCGAAATTTAATTATGTCTTTTGAAATCTGTTCATCTGCGCGTAAAACGTAAATTAAACGTCGTCGATAATTTCGCATAATGCCGAACGATTGGTCTCCCGCGCATTTTCGTATTAGCGGCAATTAAATTGTAATTAAATTTATTACCGTGTGCTCTTATTAAAATAACCTTGTGCTTCCGAGTGATTTCTACTACTCCAATAAGTACTTCACCTTCAAATTTTCATTAACACTTGTAAGGAGGTTCGAACTCGAGCCCTTTTGTTTACATGCCAGACGCCTTAACCATGTCAGACGCTTTACCATGCCGGAGACTTTACCGTGCCAGACGATTTACCATGCCAAAGTATCCTTCTGGTTGCACACGAGATTTTTGACGATGCTAATGTCATTAATATGATGGTTTAAGCAATAAACTGATTGATTGATTGATGATTTAGTCTCAAGTTCGAAACGCCATAGCAGTTTTAGATTGTGAAAGACGAATGATCTAAAGAACTTGATTTTCGTTAAACCTAACTTGGAAAAACTTAAGTACCGTTCTAAATGATTGAGAGGAGAGAAGAGAGCACGCAACAAACTCTGCAATATCATCCGAAATTTAATTATGTCTTTTGAAATCTGTTCTTCTGCGCGTAAAACATAAATTAAACGTCGTCGATAATTTCGCGTAATGCCGAACGATTGGTCTCCCGCGCATTTTCGTATTAGCGGCAATTAAATTGTAATTAAATTTATTGCCGTGTGCTCTTATTAAAATAACCTTGTGCTTCCGAGTGATTTCTACTACGCCAATAAGTACTTCACCTTCAAATCTTCATTAACACTTGTAAGGAGGTTCGAACTCGAGCCCTTTTGTTTACATTCCAGACGCTTAACCATGTCAGACGCTTTACCATGCCGGAGACTTTACCGTGCCAGACGATTTACCATGCCAAAGTATCCTTCTGGTTGCACACGAGATTTTTGACGATGCTAATGTCATTAATATGATGGTTTAAGCAATAAACTAATTGATTGATTGATGATTTAGTCTCAAGTTCGAAACGCCATAGCAGTTTTAGATTGTGAAAGACGAATGATCTAAAGAACTTGATTTTCGTTAAACCTAACTTGGAAAAACTTAAGTACCGTTCTAAATGATTGAGAGGAGAGAAGAGAGCACGCAACAAACTCTGCAATATCATCCGAAATTTAATTATGTCTTTTGAAATCTGTTCTTCTGCGCGTAAAACATAAATTAAACGTCGTCGATAATTTCGCGTAATGCCGAACGATTGGTCTCCCGCGCATTTTCGTATTAGCGGCAATTAAATTGTAATTAAATTTATTGCCGTGTGCTCTTATTAAAATAACCTTGTGCTTCCGAGTGATTTCTACTACGCCAATAAGTACTTCACCTTCAAATCTTCATTAACACTTGTAAGGAGGTTCGAACTCGAGCCCTTTTGTTTACATTCCAGACGCTTAACCATGTCAGACGCTTTACCATGCCGGAGACTTTACCGTGCCAGACGATTTACCATGCCAAAGTATCCTTCTGGTTGCACACGAGATTTTTGACGATGCTAATGTCATTAATATGATGGTTTAAGCAATAAACTGATTGATTGATTGATGATTTAGTCTCAAGTTCGAAACGCCATAGCAGTTTTAGATTGTGAAAGACGAATGATCTAAAGAACTTGATTTTCGTTAAACCTAACTTGGAAAAACTTAAGTACCGTTCTAAATGATTGAGAGGAGAGAAGAGAGCACGCAACAAACTCTGCAATATCATCCGAAATTTAATTATGTCTTTTGAAATCTGTTCTTCTGCGCGTAAAACATAAATTAAACGTCGTCGATAATTTCGCGTAATGCCGAACGATTGGTCTCCCGCGCATTTTCGTATTAGCGGCAATTAAATTGTAATTAAATTTATTGCCGTGTGCTCTTATTAAAATAACCTTGTGCTTCCGAGTGATTTCTACTACTCCAATAAGTACTTCACCTTCAAATTTTCATTAACACTTGTAAGGAGGTTCGAACTCGAGCCCTTCTGTTTACATGCCAGACGCTTAACCATGTCAGACGCTTTACCATGCCGGAGACTTTACCGTGCCAGACGATTTACCATGCCAAAGTATCCTTCTGGTTGCACACGAGATTTTTGACGATGCTAATGTCATTAATATGATGGTTTAAGCAATAAACTGATTGATGATTTAGTCTCAAGTTCGAAACGCCATAGCAGTTGTAGATTGTGAAAGACGAGTGATCTAAAGAACTTGATTTTCGTCAAACCTAACTTGGAAAAACTTAAGTACCGTTCTAAATGATTGAGAGGAGAGAAGAGAGCACGCAACAAACTCTGCAATTTCATCCGAAATTTAATTATGTCTTTTGAAATCTGTTCATCTGCGCGTAAAACATAAATTAAACGTCGTCGATAATTTCGCGTAATGCCGAACGATTGGTCTCCCGCGCATTTTCGTATTAGCGGCAATTAAATTGTAATTAAATTTATTGCCGTGTGCTCTTATTAAAATAACCTTGTGCTTCCGAGTGATTTCTACTACTCCAATAAGTACTTCACCTTCAAATTTTCATTAACACTTGTAAGGAGGTTCGAACTCGAGCCCTTCTGTTTACATGCCAGACGCTTAACCATGTCAGACGCTTTACCATGCCGGAGGCTTTACCGTGCCAGACGATTTACCATGCCAAAGTATCCTTCTGGTTGCACACTAGATTTTTGACGATGCTAATGTCATTTATATGATGGTTTAAGCAATAAACTGATTGATTGATTGATGATTTAGTCTCAAGTTCGAATCGCCATAGCAGTTGTAGATTGTGAAAGACGAGTGATCTAAAGAACTTGATTTTCGTCAAACCTAACTTGGAAAAACTTAAGTACGGTTCTGAATAATTGAGAGGAAAGAAGAGAACACGCAACAAACTCTGCAATTTCATCCGAAATTTAATTATGTCTTTTGAAATCTGTTCATCTGCTCGTAAAACGTAAATTAAACGTCGTCGATAATTTCGCATAATGCCGAACGATTGGTCTCCCGCGCATTTTCGTATTAGCGGCAATTAAATTGTAATTAAATTTATTGCCGTGTGCTCTTTCAATTAAAACTGCGGCAGTTTATTCGAAAGCCCAATTAATCGGAACTTGGTTCGGCCGGATACTTTTGGGAATATTTATTTAATTTAATTTATTAAATTTAATTGCGTATTATACTTATTCCCGCCGTTTAAATATTGTATTTTATACAATTTTTAACATAATCGTGGATGATTTAAAATTCGCATTTTGTTTCACATGTTTGTTTATAGCTTTCACGCAGCATCATTCACCTCCTAGGTATAAAATATTTCTTTTCTTATTAGTTCTACCTTTAACGTTTTCCTGCACTTCTTCTTCTGTACCTCTACATCTTCAGCATAGGTTTTGTATTATGAGGTACTTATGTTGCACGTTCTCTCAGGACAACTGTGCTATTAGAAAAGCCAAAACAAAGTCAATCTGGAGTGAAAAGAACTAAAACGAAAAGGGCTCATGCCACTAACCTGAGGTTGAAACTCCATTCAACTCTTTAGAGCCACGTACACACGAGTTGGTGCTTGGAAAGTAAATTCAGGTTACTCGCTTGATCTAGGCGCAATCTCTTAGTTTATTCACAACCACAGGTTACTGGCGTAGAAATGAAAAAGCTTTAGTAAATCTTGGGGTTAAAACAAGATGGGCGTCCTCTAGTGCAGTCAATTTATTGAAAACGCAAGAAGAGACTTTAAAAGAATTGAAGAGTAAAAGATGAATTCACAAAAGTAGACTGTATAAAAATATAATTACAAGAAATGTTAAGTGTTAATGCTCGTAACAACATCATTAATAGGCAAGCCAAGCATCCGTTCGAAATTTTAAATAAACACCGAGTTAATTAAAATTTTAAATTAAAAATCAACAGCAATCAACAAAACAAAACATTCCTTAATTGCCTCGCACGTTTCTTATTATCGCCGCGTCGTAATTACCATTACCATCCGCATCGCATTCCGTCCTCCAGGTACTCGCACGGCACAAAGAAAATTAATTCCATAATTGATTTAATTATGATGGTGAAACGAACTCGCAAAGGGAAGCGGACAGGCTTGTTTGAGAGGAGGGTATCATAGATCACCGGCATTGAATGGATCCGTCCAGAGGCTGTCATCCAACATCCGCGGCGTAAGCTGCTGAAGAGGCGGTGTCAAAGCGTCTCGGTAGCAGTAACGCGACACTTCTGTAACGTGAGACACCTTGAAAGATTGCGTCGAACAATGCGAATTATAAAAGTACGTTTGTATGTTGTATGTATGGACGTCTGTGCGAGAAGAGAGAGATGACGATTTACAAAGACGTTATGACAAGACCACTTACCCTTAATAAATTACCAGAAATGGGGAGTACAAGAAGCCATAGACTACTAAATTATCAACAAACTTGGTAATAATTGCACTGTTAGTACAGATTCTTTGCCTGATAACGTGAACGTAAAGGAAGACATCCAATCAAACGAATGGTAGATAGTAAAAAAATGTCATCAAACATCAAGGGTAATCTTGTGTAATTAAATTTAAACGTCGCAAAATTAAACAAAGCAGAAAATGTTAGCTTGGTCGGCTGTAATGTTTGCGTGTCACCAGACGGAGTTGTGATGATGCTGATTCAACTCCTCCCGACTGCATGAGCGTCCTAAATATACAACTATAAATGCATTATTAAATGAGATTTCCAAAGCACGACTTCATTAACTCAGTCTAAGGGTTTAATTAACGATGCTAAAGGCATTCACGACTTGTTTAGAGAAAGAGACGATTGTAAGGCGAGAGAGTTAGACAACTAAATCAAGGCTCCGCCTCCGGGCCTCTTCTAATTACGATCCATTAAGGCAATTAACTCTGAACGTAGAAACTCAAACAGTACTTCGAGTGCGTCACTGACTTATATAACGTTATCAAAGATCTAAGATTACCTGTCTGAAACGTTGCCTACGTGAACGTGCCGTTGAGTTACGGAATTATTGCATCACTATCATGATGACATTTCATATCTTATTTCTTCTTCTCACTTGGAAAATTGAAGGGGGTGCGTAGGTGTTAGTTTTTTCGTAAAAAAATGATAACCCGAAGGAGAAGACGAAGACCAATTTTCTGTTTAGCATAAGCGGCGGGGATTTTTAACGAAACGTGCGTTATTTCCAGTCTGGAACTGCCGTTCTTAGACGGTGTCAAGCTGGGCCCAGTTTGCTAAGATGTCAGGCGCAGATCCTCGTCGGTAATACAATCTCGAGTATAATAGGGCCAATCCGGTCTCTGCCATGTCATTAGTTGGCACAATGCGCTGTGTACCGCCACTGCAATAACTAACATTGATTTTATCAACAAATCTCACGGTAACTGCGTCTACAATTGAGTATTTCGCAGCGGTTGTTTCTTGTTGCCATTGTCTAGCTAATCTTAAAGTTGGCAACTGCAAATTAATTAACTTTGGGTTGAAGGTAGTAAGAAAATATTGCATCAAGCTTACCCCCAAACCAATCAATCTCGTCGGTACTTCACAAAGCCTTTTCTGAATTCCAAAACGTAAATGCGCTGTTAGTACAGATTCTTTGCCTGATAACGCGAACGTCAAGGAAGATATTTCACTAACCGAACGAATGGAAGATGCTGAAGATAATTAAAATGGAAAATGCGTTTGTTTCCTAAAAATTAAACGAAAAGCCACCCAGAATTAGGTGCTTACAATTTTAGTGTGCTTTGACACGAATTCAAATTTGTTCAAGTAAAGTAAAGCATGTCCTCTTGGCTGCAAGAAAGTAAAGCTGTCTTGTATAAGCCACTTCCCCAACCAACCCCAATCCCAACCAAACTTTTATTGAAAACGAAAACGAATTAGGGGCAATGAATCATTTTTTCTTTTTTTTTTTTTGGGAGAAAAAGAAAGAAAAAAATCAACATCAGAAGTCAATTTCCGTAATAACCGGTGTTGCAACTCGCAGTTAATTGCACTTATTACAGTGATGCCGGGGCTTTGTGGGGGTGACAAGCTCACGGTGGTCTAGCAAACATAGGCCCCTAATAAATTGGCAGCTACACACATCAACGTCACCACGGCCTTCTTTGTTATATCTAGCTAATCGGGCCTGTGACGTGTAATTTGCAACGACGCGTGCGGGTCACGTGACGCGCGCCGCCGCCCGCGATTGTTTAAAACTTGTTACAATGTTCCGCTTGTTTGATGTGCGACGCTTACCGACGCTTGTTATTAGCGTCGAATTGCCTATTTTCTTGCAGTGCTTTAATGATAGATGGTCGCCGCCGGGACAGTTTAAGATAGTCGTGATGGTGGAGGAACGTGGGAATTGCGAAACAATAACAACAGTTAAGGTTGAGACTATTAAACATTAAACTCCCTGTATACGTGATATATGTGCATGTATAATACATATACAATATTATACATTTATGTATTAGGCATGAATGTACAGGGTGCTGAATTTTGAAACGGAAATCCCATGTTAATTTGAAACTGTTCGAATATTGGCTTCCCTAATTATTTTACAGCAAAATTCCATTTAGGTTTCTTAAAGTACTCTTCAAGATGAATCTGTTTGCGAAGTTTGAGAATTTTTCACACGCTGAGTTTTAAGATATTTAAAAAAGATTCTGTAACTAACTCCAATTTATACTAAATTATCAGCACAGCCCTAATCAATGAAAGTGAAAACAGGTTGCTAATTAATCTAACTCGTTTTTCAAAAAGATTGATAGGAAAAGCTTTTCCTGTCATTTATTTTAACATTTACTGATCAAGGCCGTGCTGATTGAGAGTTTGGTATAAATTGGACATGGTTATTGATCTTTTTTAAATATCTTGAAACTCAGCGAATGAAAAATTCTCAAACTTCACAGACAGACTCATCTCGAAGAGTACTTTAAGAAATCCAAATGGAATTTTGCTGTAAAATAATTAGGGAAGTCAATATTCGAGCTCCTTTAAATTAACATGGGATTTCCTATGTTGCGTTTCAAAACGTATGTATTTTTATATATAAATAAAGAATGGTCCATATGAAAACATTTTTAAAAACAAATTAGTTAATTGCAGCAAGTAAGCAATAAAGATTTAAAGTTTAGGTATAGAATAAGTTAATGGAAAATAAACTTATTTCGTCTAAAATGTATGTAAATTGAAAATTTGCACGCTATTAATTAAAACGACTCATCATGAAATTACGTCGTTTAGGTTAAAACCGGCGTAATTGAAATTTTAGCATAAATTACCGGAGATTCAACTTACACCACCTCCGACTTTATGGCCGCCGCCGCCGCCGCCCGCGTTGCAGTAACAACAACAGCACAAAATTACATCCTCTCCGAAGACCTCGGCTGAAAGTTTTTTATTAGATTTACTCAATTTAGGACAGCTTCAGCCCGCCATTAGCTCGGGTAAAGAATGACATCAAATTGTCAATTAATGCATCAGTTCAAAACCAATTTTGAGTTCGCCCTCGGCTCCAACATGGCGGGCGTCTGGGGGAAACTCAAGAATAAGGATAATCAAGGGGTGGGCCCGCTTTTAGTTCTTCCCTTTCCTATTTCTGCACCCTTACTCTTTTTTGAACTTGAACTGACTAGGGTGCAGATGCAATTTTAAAGTTCGGATGCCAAACAAATACACACTTGATTATTTTTGCGCTAAAATGACAAAATAGAATATTTTTTTATATACACGTACATAAAAGCAGAAATAAAAAATTAATGAAGTGCTTTATTAATTATTATTATCGGCGTTACCCCCCCAAAACTAATTAATTTACATCATTTCGCATTAAGGGCGAGTGCAAGGCGACGTCGACGACGACGGTAATGAAAACAAAAAGCCCCGTCTTTTGGAAACCGAGTCGGAATTAATTGAAACATCTTTAATTATCGTCATTAATGGAGTCGGCCTCGGTTCACAATTCGCACCGCTTTGACGACGGAGTTTTCCATAAAATAATTATATATCAAAATGAAGACAAATTTAATATAGGGTCGCTTGCGGAGCCCGAGGGGCCGACGACTCGAATAATCTCTGCATGAAAGCCCGACGACGTTCGCATATAGAAGCTCGCCATTAAATTCAAAAGCGTGTGTGTGTGTCTGTGTGGCTCTTTTTGTGCACGTTTGTGTTAATTGTAAAATAAGTAGTCCGTGGTTTCCTATATACTTTTTGAAAGAAGCTATATACTCTGAATAATTAAATAAGATACGTACTTTTTCATTTTCAAACACAGTTTCGTATGGACGTTTCAAATACGCAGGTATGGTTGCCTAACTGCTGTCTGCTTTCAGAACGACACTCTTATCGAATCAATACGAACTGTTATCTATTGAATAATAGAAAGTATTACCGAATTAATATAATATTAACTAATAAGTAACAGAAACTATTATCTATTGATTAATACTAACTATTATCTACTATTAAACAGACACATCCGTTTGTTTGGTAGTCAGACCTACGCATTTGGAAAGCCAGTTCTGCTCTTAGCTGGTCATTAACTTGATTCATAAATCACATTCAGCACTAAACCATAATAATTATAATCATATTATTATTGTTATTATAAAATTCGCTTAGTATACAGGGTGGATCAGATTAAGTACGACTTTTATTTTTGCAGAATTTTTTACAATGGTCTTTTATCTCATCTTCTCTTCTTTCCCATATCCATTTCCCATGAGATCTCTTGTCTATCTTCGTCCATTCGAAGTAAATGGCCAAACCATCATGGCGTCTCTGTTTTCGTTAGCGTTTTCCCTTAAAATCTTTACTTGGCAGACTTTGTACTTTTACTTTTTGGCATTTCTTGCTGTCGTGCAATTCTATTCGATGACGTGAGGAGCTTGGAGGTGTCGTTTTCAACCCTGGGGATAAAAGCTTCCTAATTTTCTGTTTTCCATCAATACGTGGCTTTTATTTTGCTTCGGTGTTTACGTTTATCCATCGCCATGGCATTAATAATTAAACAACAACTCTGAACAATCCCGATTAATTCCCAGTAATGCCATTATACTGTTTGTGAAGGTGAAATTATGTTTGTCGAGCAATCGAAACAAAAATGCATCCAAATGACACTACGGCGACGTGCCCCCCCCCCCTCCGCCCCGTTAATGGCCTTAATCGATTACAATATAAATACGGGGTGTTTATTCGGTAAATGTTTTTAAAATTGAAACCGGCGGTTGTAAACGGGGAACGACGACCGAAATTTAATGACTTTTTGACATGCACTGTTATTAATAGACGGAACATTGCGCCACAAACCACCTGTTTTCTAATGCCACTAAATTTTCTAATCCCTCTCCTAATAGCTGGGCACCGCACTGTCCGCCAGCTAACTTCACGGCGGTAATTTCACCGAATGCGATGTTATCTTTGATTTATAACAAATACGCGCATTTGTTTGTCTTTTTTTTTTTGGGAGGTAAAAGCTTTTTGTCCGTCTTAACGTATAATCAAATTCACGTCAATGGATACCACGACTTCTTTCATTAATTATTCAAGCTTCATGTCCACTTATATGTTGGTATTTTTCTTGTTTGCTTTGTTTTACTTTGATTATCGAATTTGTTGCTGCTTGTTTGTCCGTGTAATAACATGCTTTGCGATAACTACACAAATCATCGGGCAGGTTTCCGTTGGCCTGAATGTAACATGTACATTTTTTTTGATGAATTAAAGAACGATTATTGTACTCATCATGGAAAGTTACACAAAAAGGACGTGACCCTGGAAAAACCATCACATCATTGAGCGAGAGTTACCATGATGAAAACTGTTGAAGGTTTTTGGATGTACGCGTCCCCCAAAGTAATTAAATTAATAATTAAAAAGAAGGACGTTTATTATACTTATGGAAGTTACAAAAAGGTTGTGGAAAACCATCACATCACTAAGCGAGTGTTATCACGATAAATAAAAACTGTCCCGCAATGTAATTAAATTAATTATTAAAAAGGAATTTTGTTTCAGGTGTGGTTTCAAAATCGTAGGGCAAAGTGGCGACGGCAAGAGAAAATGGAAGCTGCCAGATTAGGTTTAAGCGACTACCACGCTGTTTCATCCCTCTCGAGAGCAGCAGGGTCAAGCTTGGCATTGCCAATGGACCCCTGGTTATCACCACCGTTGCTGACGGCCCTTCCAGGATTCCTCAGTCATCCGCAGACTGGTTATCCAAGCTATCTCACCTCACCAGTGGCGGCGGATCCAAACAGGCCACCGATGGCACACTCACATTCCCCAAACAACCCCGACATCAGGAGTACCTCGATTGCGGCGTTGCGCCTCAAAGCGAAAGAGCACGTGGAGAACATTACGAAAGGCTTACAGATGGTGTAGGTGTGCTATTTTACAAACAGACAATCAGACGGTGTAAATAAATAAACCTTAGTGTTTTAGTTTATTTTCCTTTTTGTACATATCAGTGTATCATAATCTTATTATAATTGTGTATATTAAAATTAGTTGTTGTTGGATTTGTGTTGGAGTGTTGGTACAATTGAGGCATTATCCTTGGAAAACTATATTAAATTGAATGTATTTTATACAGTTTACCTACTACGTAAGTACGTATAACATTAGAAGCCGTTCGTTTAAAAACAAATCGTTGCATCATCCGACACGACATGTTTCTTGCAATAGTAAAAAAAAAAGAAAAAAACTTTTCGTCCGTTCTATTTTTTTTATAATAAGGAGGTTCTTTTTAACGAAGTGGTATTCCCCCCAAAAAAAAACAAAAAACAAAGTAGTAATAACGAGTAATAATTTAATTACGTAATTGTTTCCTTTTAGAGCTGTGAATTTTTGTAAATAAAGCACAATAAATTATATTACTTAAACGACATCATCCGTCCGTTTTCTTTCCCGCTTTTGAAGTTTTCTTATGTCCCGCTAATTAAAATTAAAATTGTTACCGTGCCTTAATAGAAACAAAATTAAACCAAAACCGAGCGAGAATGTTTTAATCATCATTTTAACAAGTTATTAAGTTGCGTCTAAACGCCCGTAATGAATAGAAGAAGAGGAGAGAGGCGGGTGGCGGCGTCGCGGTGCCTTCTCTCTCTCTCATTTAATAAGTGCAGTTTAGTTAATACAGTGGAGATCAAAGAGCTCTTCAGTTTTAATTCCACTTTATCTAGAGGGCGTAGAGAGCCTGGCTAAAGCAATAAAATGCTAATACGTGTTTGTCGTCGCTAATCAGCCGTCACTGGCTGTAAAGTGGCGCTCTTCAACTTAATCGTTCACTATATCTTAACTAAATCCAACTGCGAACTTGCCTTAAAACAATTTAGAATAATTAATTGGCCGCCATCTTCCCTCACCTAAACAAATGGAAACTGTTTAATTAGGTTTTTGATAGGAATTGAAAGGCTTTCGCTCCCAACTACCCCTTCGAAATTCATTCTATTTTAGACGCTTTCGATGATAATCAAAATCAGTATTGATTTTCTAAAATTCGCATTGCCCCCACTTGAAAAAAATAATAATAAATAAAAAGAGGGCGAAAGGACTAGAGCTGAAGGCAATGAAAAGAGGTTTCTATAAAAACAAAACCTTTTTCTTACAACCGATTCACCACCATTCTCTTCCAATTGATTCGAATAAAGCAACAACTTTAATTTTATTTATATTTATTTTAATTTTGTAGAGGTGCATGTAACATCACTCGTCATATCAGTATCATGTGAGTTCAGTGGGCGCCCGGCCTAAAACTATCGTCATTGTTTCATGAAAATCAAAATTTCCACATTCAGAGTCTGTCTGTACAAGAAAATTGTCCAAAAATTGATTATTCTTAATCGTACGCATGCACGTTACATCACTCCAATGAAATAATAAAATATTTTAAAATGTCGTAATAGTATTTGCTCGAAGAAAATTCTTTAAACGTCCGTTCGTTTGTAAGCGGAATGGCGGAAACCGACGGTCCACGCCTTGCGCCATCGCCAACACAGCTTAAATTGGAGGGAGATCTACGGCAATTTTTAAAATACCATTGACATCGCTGGCCTCAAAAACCCTTACTTACTTCCTTATTGGACACCACCAAGAAAAAAAATTCATAATTATTCAACATTCAGTCTTTCTTTACCTATACTTACTGGTGGTCCAATAGGTAATCAAACTCCGCATTTTACAGTGGCATCAGAAGACCTTGAGAAATGTCTGCTCTAGCGAAAGATACCACAAGAGAAAGATCAAATTTTATTTGGTCTTATGTATAACCCCCAAAAAATATTGGCCAAAGAATTTCCCAGTTCTTAACGGCCACGCCCTTCGTAAGTCTTTCGGAAAAATTGTCTAATCTTTCCAAAATCTCGGAATCTTCCAAATTTTCACATTTTTGCGTGCGATTTATTTCTAATTAATGACTTTTCATTTGTCGTTTCGTATCGAAATCATGTTCATCATCGTGCTGTGCAAGTTGGTTCATATTAATCGCAGAATAAAAATAAATCAATAAACAGAAACGTATAAATGTTAAAATTTTTTGGTTATAAGAGGAGAGGCCAAGGATTCCATGAAATATTTGTTTACTGAGCAGTGGCGTAGCAATAGGGGTTGGAAATCAACAGTACTCCAGAGCAAAGAAATCAAATTTTTTTTAAAAACAACCTGGAAAAAGTCTTCACAATCGTACACACATAATTTTTTTTTGGGATTAATTGGAATTACCCTGCCTAATCGATGTTAAAAGTGGATAAAGTTTCGCCTGCAAAGTTATTAATCCTTATCTAATTTGGCGTTATTATTGTCTCTTCGTGACTAAATCGTGTCTAAAAGTGAGTGTTTACTCCAACAAGGATTAACAAGTTCTACTCCTACTTTCACGTGGTAAACATCGTAACTCCGTATTCTTTAACTCCAAAAAGTGTTAGAATTAACTCCAGATTTTTATCTGTGTATTAACGTATTATTTGTGCTCGTGTTGTTGCCATAAGCGCGAAACCGGTCTAGAAAAAAGAAAACAAATAAGAATTAACTGCAGAAGAAGATTTTTCTTTATAATTACGAATTGAATTTTTCGTGAACATTCCAATGATTGATTTTAATCGATTTTATGTCTAATTCGCATGACTGGAGCCTGTTTTGACATCTAACTGGCGTCTGCAAAGGTGCAGTTCGAGCGTACTCCACTTAGCGCTAGTTTTCAGGTGCTTTCTTAACCTAAAATATTGACAGCTCTTGTTACTTTTTGATAAACAGATGAAGTACTCTTGCTTGGCTTGGCATAGAAAATAAAGCAACTAAAGAACTGTGCTTTAATAAAATTTGTAGCTGATACTACGAGTTGACAAAGAAATTTTTGAAACAAAGTTAGTTACGCTTACGTCTAAAACAATTGGCAAGCATTAAACCTCCCGAATGTATAAATGTGACTTGTAATAAGACGCACACCGTTTAGTACTTAGAAGTGTTTCTGACATGACATTTTTAATTTTTAATAATCATCAATCAATCAAATTTTGTTTATACAAGTTTTATAATGGAGACCGCTCGATAAACGACAGGAGAAGACCACTTCTGGTTTTTTACTAACGTTTCACGTTCCAAACAACGGTACACCTATTCGTAACCATTGAAAATTTGAGATTTTTTAATCAAGTTGCCCAAAACTATCACCTCCTGAAATATTGAAACTTGCTCTTGAGACACCCTGTATGATTTTGTTAATGTAATAATATAAATACAGTCGTATAAAATTTAATATTGTCACTCCTGTACTTATATCGAAAAAGAAGCATTTTAGGCCACGGGTTTATAGAAACTTTTTCGCTTAAAATAAGTTCAACCCTTTCAAATTTCTTGCAATCATTGAGTTACTTCCCTGCGTGACGTAACAATAATAATGATAATTGTAGGCGTTTGTGAAAGTTTTGCAACCCGGCGACTTGACTTCCAGTTACGCCACTGGTACTGACGATGACAGCTCAGCTGTGGAAATACGTATTCTACCTTAAAAATAATTTTGCGAGTTGAAACGTTTTAATTTCGGATCAGGTGCACCAATTCTGAACGTTAACTTTTTTGATCTAAATACAGGGCGTTTCCCTTTTAATTACGTCAATTTTTTGTCACTGTTACGTCAATTTACATAAACTAAACATCATTTATTTATAAATCTTATTTGTTTTTTATGAAATAATACAAATAAATGTTTTCTAGAAAAAAGTAGAATTCACGAAGCATTCCACCAATTAAAATAACTTACGCTCTTCATTATTTTTATAAGTAACGGACAATAAACAAAGTCTTTTAATTGTTTAACAAATATATTTCATTTATAGAAATATTTAACTAAAATTGACACTTCTAATGCTACCGCTTTTGTAAACAAACAAATTTGGTAAATCAATTTATTTTATAATTTACGACGAACTTGTAAGCTGAACGTCAATATAATAATTTCTGAGCATTTTGGAGTATTTTAACCGGTTTTTAAACTGTTTCCTGAATCACTCTGCGTGATAGATTAAACCTGAACTTAATAAGCACGCTGATTTATTTTTTGAATAAAATTTAAGGTGGCTTCAGACTTCCGCGATTGCGTTGCATCGTGCGATAACATATTTTTGAAAAACAAGTATTCCAATGAAATCAGCAAGTATTTCATGCAATAGTCTTGCAAAGGAAATGGGTATTATTGTGATACTATAATACCCACTCGTTGCTAGCTCTTGAATTGTATGTTTGGTTGCCTATATAACGGCTTTTGGTATCCAAATATTGAATTCTTTTTGAATTCTAATTTTTTATTTTAGTTTTGAATTTCGGAAATATGATTTCGTACTTACACTTCAGTCAGTTTTTTTTTTTTTTATAATGAGATAGATGATTTTAAAATAGACAAAGCAGCAACACAATTTGTAATAAGAATGTCTAACAAAGAGAATAATTGGCAGCTAAACAAGTAAGTGTGGTGTTGTTGTCTGCGTGGAATTCTTTCTCTCCGGCGAGATATATAGGGGGGGATCAGAGAGATTAGTCGGCACTTCCCCATTTGACGCGTCGTTCAACTGTGCGCATCCTCTCCCACCGCAGCGTGATAATTAACTCTCTCTATTACTTTATTGGTTTGTGCCTGTCTATTTGGTCCTTCTCTTTTTTAATCAGACTGTTTCCAAACCGCCCAACCATTCTAATTGCTCTCTTATTGCCGGCGGTCCGCTCGCTTCATCTGATATAAATTTAACCAAACTGACGGTTCGCTGAGCGCGCCCTTTCTTTATTTTTGCCTCAGTGAACGCACCCTAATTTAACTTCTTTCTTTCTTTTCGTTTTATTTACTTTTTTCGTCAATTCTTTAACTTTTATTGGACTTATACTTAAAGCTATATGTACTCGTGCACGTTGCGACTTATTGAAGGCAGGACCGGACCAATCAATAATACAAAAAATCCGAAACAAATTACATAAAACGTAGATAACTCGAATCTCGTGTAAGAACCAATGAAATCGCTTTATTATAAACCGAACGGCGGTCTAAACAAATCAGTTTCAACTATGTATGAAGTTGCATCAATTTAAAAGAAGCAAGCCAATGCACGAGTTTTGCTTAATTCACGGACGGAGGTCGAAACGAAATCAATCCACAACTGAACCAATAAGGTTTCGGTTTCGTAGCTCGACGGACTGTAGCCAAAACATGTCAATTTAAAGTAAACCTCCTGAACGATTTATACAGGGGCGTCGTGTGTTTTCCGCCCTGAAGAAAATCGTTTTAATTTAATTATTGCGTGTTCAGAAAAGCGATGCATATTTACTTCATAACTTCACTTTGCATAAAATAAACTCAAGCGAACGGCGATTATGATCGCTTAATTCGCTAGCGTGCACCGGCTAACTTTATGTCGCATTCAGGATGTCATGTAGCCAACTGTTTCTCTAATTCACTAACAATTGCTTTATTAATTAACTCTCGGCGAACGCAATTAATATTCCGGATTTTATTTTCGCCGTGAGATTAGAACGAACACCACCTTGTTTTATTTTTTGATTTGATTAACGGTCAGCGCAGTCTTTTGTACTGATAATTAATTATAATAATGTCCACGAGACAGAAAACCTTATCATCAACGACAATATTTTATTTCAGATGTCACTTATAAGGCAGAATTGATTAAGTATATCTTTGAACGAATGGTTTCACCATGCACCACCACACTTAATACTAATCTGGTTAGGAACTTGATGTCTTATTCCCAATATCTTTCTGACGAAATGAAGATTTCCAAGATTAAATTCTCCGAAGGGCACAAGGGAAGAAGAAACCTGTGGTTAATACAGAACGCCATTTTTGATGGACAGTATCAGTCAAGAAGATTCCTCAAGCAAGACGATACCATTAGACAGTTTCGTAGCCCTTGCGCTGAACGTTCTTAACGTAACGAACCTGAGATCGTACTTTACAAAATTTCCTTTGCCTCAAAACTATTTACTTTGAAAGCATGTTTTAAAACGAATAAACTGAAACAAGTATTTACTTGTGTGAAATGGACGAGCCGTTGTAAAGTGGGAATTCTTTTAACATTTGACCAGCCGCCCTTACTTTAAGGGTAAGGTTCGCATACAGGAGTATCATTTAAGTTGATCGTCATACTTAAAGGGGAGCACGTTTATTATCAAACCACAAAATCAACTTACTAGAGTGAGTGGGGGTAGGTATATGTATATAATTAGAAAAATTATTTTCTTGTACGCAAAACACAAGAAGTATTTTTATATACAAGTACGTACAAAGCTAAAAATAATGCAAATTTCTTCCGCTTACACGTATAACATACAGCACACAAGGATTAATGCGAAGTAGTGTCGTGACAATGAAACTTATCGTGACAATATTTTATTATAATCTTAATCCTAACTTAATTAAATACGCGATTAAGAAGTCACGCACCACGGTCAAGTATATCTTTGAACGAATGGATTCACCATGCACCACCACACCTAATACTAATCTGGTTACGAACTTGATGTCTTAACCCCAATATCTTTCTGACGAAATGAAGATTTCCAAGATTAAATTCTCCGAAGGGCACAAGGGAAGAAGAAACCTGTGGTTAATACAGAACGCCATTTGTGCTGGACAGTATCAGTCAAGAAGATTCCTCAAGCAAAACGATACCATTAGACAGTTTCGTAGCCCTTGCGCTGAACGTTCTTAACGTAACGAACCTGAGATCGTACTTTACAAAATTTCCTTTGCCTCAAAACTGTTTACTTTGAAAGCATGTTTTAAAACGAATAAACCGAAACAAGTATTTACTTGTGTGAAATGGACGAGCCGTTGTAAAGTGGGAATTCTTTTAACATTTGACCAGCCGCCCTTACTTTAAGGGTAAGGTTCGCATACAGGAGTATCATTTAAGTTGATCGTCATACTTAAAGGGGAGCACGTTTATTATCAAACCACAAGTGAGTGAGTGGGGGTAGGTATATATAATTAGAAAAGTTATTTTCTTGTACGCAAAACATTTTTCTAAACAAGTACATACAAAGCTAAAAATAATGCAAATTTCTTCCGCTTACACGTATAACGTACAGCACACAAGGATTAATGCGAAGTAGTGTCGTGACAATGAAACTTATCGTGACAATATTTTATTATAATCTTAATCCTAACTTAATTAAATACGCGATTAAGAAGTCACGCACCGCGGGCAAGTACGGCGGTACATTCCGCCGGGGGTGGGCATAAATAATATAATTCCGCCGAGAATAAATCTTATTAATTTACATTATTAAGAGATCTTGATAAGGGGGCGCAAGCCCACGGATAAATAAATAATTTCCATTGCATTCTTTATGTTATTTTTTTTTTTGTTGCCGCAACACTTGGATTAAAACGATTCAGCCCTCAAAACAACTAACTGCATTCGCGTGGCCGCTGTGGCGCAGACTGTACCTACTACCTACTACCACCACCCGAAGTTATTTAATGCTACAATTTAATCGATTTAAGTTAGTTGCCGTGTTTACCTTCGCTTCAAAATTAGTTGGTTACAAGTCAGCCCCGTTAGCTTCGCGCCGCTCCCGTAAATATAGGGAAAAAAAATGGAAACAAGATCTGATTTCACGTGCCTAATTATTCATTCACGTTCAGGCATCGCATGCAGTCTAGCGGCAGCCTTTCCATATTTAATGTAATAATTACGGAACAATTACCTTGTTTTATTATATTAATGCGGAGAGTGTTTCGTAACGAACGGGGAAAACATTTTTATAAGGGAGTTTAGTAGTTTATTTGCTGGCTACCGATAATAGCTCGCCCCCGCTTCCCCGAAGGCATAAATAACATAAATTAAATTTAATTTAAATTTAAATGTATGTAATGCAGTTTTACGTTTGTCCCCCTCATACCTGTGTATGTAGTACTTGACGTGGGAATATTTAAACTAATTTGTTAGGAGGAGATTATTAATTTAAATTTATTTCTCTTCAGGACACGTTTTATTTAATATGGTTATCAAAAAGCATCTTCGAGTATCAATTAATTTCGTGCTGAAAACAGCGCTGATACTGTACCACCCAACTATATAACAATTTGACGTTACGTATCAAAAATCATTGATACTCTTTCACAAAATTGAAAAGTACACCCTCTTGATGCATACAATGTTAAATAAATTAATAAATATGTTCTGTAAACTAAAAACAAAATGGAGATGTGCCCCCTCGCGTAATATAAATAATTAATAAGCGCAGACGTCAAACAAGAATCTATAACAGAAATTAAAGCGTCCGATGTTTGTGCCGCCCCCGCTTCGCCCCCCCCCGGATGGATGTTTATAGTAACGTGTAATTCAATACGAATAGAGCAATATTTTCTGATTATAATGTGTTTATATCCCGCATGAATAATAGTCCCGGCGATAAATAATGCAGTAATGACCACCGCGGGCGAGAATATTAATGAATACTTTATGATCGTAATATTTTAGACAAATTAGTAACGAACAATGTAAAATAAATACGGGACAATATTCGATTAAAAATTTATTCGCCCCCGATTACATCGCCAGCCTGGATCAGGGAGATAACGATGATTGCAACAAAACAGAAAGCTCAGGACTTGGAACTTAACAACGCGGGCACGAACGATTTGATTTAAATTTTGATAATGCGCACCATCTGCTGGCCTGAAACCGGGACTAAGTAGCGACCGGTTGAAAATTTCAGGGCGAGGGTAGTTGGAGCACTTTGGGCCTAGAGGGAGTCCGAAGTCTATTCGCCAAACACCGGATCGATAAAGCTGCAGTTCAAACTTGAATTTCCAAAAAGTTTAGTTCTTAAATAATCAGTACCCCTTTTGTTAACCAAAAGTATTTTATTGTACCTCTGAGATATCAAGTGCTTGAGTAATTAAGAGGAATTTATTAACATGAAATGCATACGTGTATAGTAGCATGCATTTCATGAAGTCGCAGTTTCTCGTTTAAATCGCATTATTATAAACTGCGTCTTCGTAAAATGCATGCTAGTATACAAGTAGGCAGAGATAATTTTGATATACTGGAGTTAACAGCTCGGTACGGGACTTTAACATGATCAATGATCTAATCTTTTATATTAAACCTCTGTTGACTATTTCTGAATGAATCACACCACAAAAGCGCTTGTTGTTTATACCCATCGTTTCATCAGAACTTGAAAACAGGAGGCGATGTATTATTGTTTCGTTTTGCAAGTTTTAGTTAAACAAAAAAAAACTAAAGCATGCTTACCTAAGAATAAAATTAATGATCGTGTACGTTCTGTTCTCAAACCATTGTACCCCTAATACGTTTCAATTGGGGGGGCCCCGGTAATAAAGCAAATGACGCTGAGCTCCGACAGAAATGTATCAATTAAATCCATTAAACGACAATAATGAGATCTGAGCAAAAGAGATTGGCAATAATAATGGTAATTTAGTGGGGTAAATAGAGGAAACGGCCTAAGCGATTTCGAAGGGTGACTCCACCCGTATCCCACGGTCTAAACGGCATTATAGTAATCTGATACATGTGCCGTACGTGTTTTTGCAAATGAAAGGACTATTTACCGAACGTTCCTCTTGTTAACAAGTATATTATAGCGCAACAACTTTTAAACACAATTTAAAATAACCAGACACTCAAAAAAGGAAACAATTAGATCAAAAAATCACAAATGGCGTTGTACCGAGTGTTTCTAATTGACGTACATCACAAAAACGACAAGTTGCAGTGAAATCGATGATGAAACCGATTTTGAATTATTCGCGGCCTATTCAATTGCAATAATAATAATAATAATAGGCGTATAGATCGTAGATGAATGAAATGGAACGGGAATGAGAGAGGCAAACTAATAGCAAGCAACCAAGTAAATTCAAATACAAAGACAAATAGCGTATCGAAAAATATAAACCTCGAGATCAATGTAAACGTAATAAGTCGGCCCTAATGCCATTGTGCACGGATTTCTGCAGGCGATTACCATATGAGCTATGCGACAGAGCCCTCTGGCCGCGGGCTGCGACAACTCATACCCTCGGATATTGGTTTCTGATTCACTTGAGTCGGACAAGATCAACACTCTCCGAGTTATCTTCACACCATCCTTACGAAGCGGTGGATTTTATTTTATCCATCCAGAGGATGAAACGCATAAGACTTTCACAATCGTGCATACATTACAAACTACGTGGATCACTCTGCATATTTAATAAAAAAAACACCACGTGTTGATGATGATGGTTTGAAAAAGAAAAAGATTCGAAAAAGAAATAGAACCCTCGAACCTGAGGAAGAGGTAGCTTTCTATTTTAATTTTGTTCTCATTTCCTAACGAAACCCGAGCAGTTCAAGGTCATATATTGGAAGAAATAGAAAGTAATCACGTATAGAATGGATTCGATTTCAATCCTGACACAAATGAGTTCTGTGGAGATTGATTTTCCAAGGCTTGGACCACATTGGTTGATTTCATTTTGATTTCGTCATTAATTATTATAGAATGGATTCGATCCTAACCCAAGCGAGTTCTGTGAAGATCGATTGCCCAAGGCTCCCAAGGCTTCATTGTACTTCCTTGGATTTCATTTTACTTTCTTCGAATTCGATTTTCGACTTTGTTCCAATTTATAAATCGCACAGGGAAAAAGGGAGTAACTAAACATTTTGATCGAAGTATCAAATTCAATCGTCACATCATTTTGTTTAATAATTCAGGAGCCTTTCCTTACGTTCCTCTTTTTTTTGAGACAAACAATGCCTTCCATCGCAGTCTTGTACTTAGAGTCATCCTAACACACCTTAACAAATGTTTTATATGATAGGACAACGCGATTTAAACTGAGTGAACTCTTTCCTTTGTACCCCAAGGGAGTATTTCGAGGCCCATGCTTTAGCTGCCATTCACATTAACAAATATGAATAGCAGCTAACGTATGGGCCTCGAAGTACTCCGTTGGGGTACACCTTCCGCCTTGGAGTAGGTATTCACCTTTCGATTTGATTATGTTTTCTGTTTTATAACGTGTTCTAGCTTCTTTGCCTTGCTTACTGGTCTTATATAGGGTGTTCCAAGTTCGCGTGTACGGTTGCATTTCATCTCATGTGCTAGAGGTAAAAAACCCGAGATTCTTTTTTTTAAATAGGTAGTAAAGGCTGTAGATAATCAATAACTGTTGTCCAGAAAAGTACTTTTCAAATGTTGTCAACCAAGCAGAGGAATTAAAATCGGAAAAGTATCTTTTTGGGTGAAAGTCAAACTGAGTTTCCCTGTGCCGCTTCCTACACAACAAACGATCATATATGAATTTGTTATAGATACTTCGTGTCCCTGGTTTAGAATATTTACTTAGACTTCCAGCTTTGTGATCCGTGATTTAGTTTAGCTTATGTGTTTGCGTTTCGTAACCCGATGATGCCGAGGCTTATCGTTGAACATTAAAAGCTCATTTCAGCGCCGAGCGCTTCCCTTCACCACCGGACTGTGCGCGTCATCATCATGAAATAAAAAAAATAAATAAATTCTCCGATTTTAATTTTAAATTTTCTTACCCTTAAAGTTGTGTGTGAACGTATTTTATTTTCGCTGGCGAAACTTAATGACACGAACGTCGCAGATCAAAATAAAGTCTGTAATAGCAGCTCAAAAACCTTTTACTAAATGGTATATATGGAGAAAGGAGGTGGAGGAGGAGGAGGAGAGAACTCGTCCAATTTCATCGGCTTACAGTTCATTGCGACTCAATTGTCCTGGTCTCTTTCGAACCATGTATTTTCTGCGTCGACGTCGTTATAAAGTTAACTTGCACAAAGGTGTTTACTGCACAGTTTTACAAATAAAATCCCACTCCGGCGACGTGCAGAAGATGATTCGGATACCAGAAGATATTTTTACTTGCTTGGTTCGACTAAAACATGACGGAAAACATGTCGTGTCGTTTCTACCTGCTAATCGGGAATTCAAATCTGGGAATCGCGTCGGTCAAATTTCCCCCCCAACGCTCGCTTTTTATTTCGCCCCCAATGTTCTAAGTATTCTCTTCTAATCTCACCTGGCTAAGCCGGTGCTTTCGGTCCATTACGCTGAAGAAGGCACACGCTTGAACGCCCATGTCGGCTCTTATTCGTCAAAGATATGTCTGCACATCCTTTCAACCACAGATCTAAAAAAACATCACGGATTGCTACCATCCATCTTTTCTTCTTCTTCTTCTCATCACACGTCTTTCATTATACTCTTTTTTGTTTTAATTCGAATGAGTACTTTTAAATTTTGGCACTAAAACGAGCTTTCTCATTGGTTAAACGAGCTTTGTCATTTGTCAATTCCGGCCAGCCACCAATGACAACGCGCGTTCCTAGCGCCAAAATTTGAACGTAATTCTCCGAATTAAGAAATAGAATATAATTGATTTGAACCCCCGTTTTATTTCTTCTTGAATTTTTTTTTGATTTCGAATCTTCTCCATTCGTCCATTTTGAGTTTTGAAAAAGTGATGATGCTACACTAAACTACTTCTATGCGCACCTTCGTTGAAATTATCGAATCACACCTTACCTGGCTGTTTTGTCACGTTTCCCGACAACACAGATTTAATGCTTCAACAAATTAGGCCCGATTTGAAATAGGTCAGCCATTCGTGGAAAATCAAAACACGTGTGAGTGCGCGGCCCCCTTTCCACCACCACCACCACCACCACCACCATCCGGGAATTAAATTAAATTTATTTATTAATTAATTTCGAGACGGGAACACAACGCAGGATTTTATTAATAAAAGCGTCGCGTCGCGGCGCCTCTTGATTGATCATACATAGAATAAGTACAATGGTGGACAGTTTAAAGCGTACATGCATACATACAATGTAGAATGGGCGGCTTCTTTTGCAGCGGTCGGGCACAACAGCGTATAACTTACACCTATTCTCAAATTACCTGGTTAATAATGTGCGTACATACAACATAATACCGTCAGAATGTGTTTGCTATTTTGTATTTTTCATGTATCTTTTCATTCATGCCACAGGCACCACCTGGATGCTGCAGTCTCGAGCTGAGCTCATGGTATTGTCAAGAAAGTTCCATCGTTCAAAGCATAATGCATTGTAACAGGATACTGTGAACGGTATAAAAAGGAAATAATTAATCGCAGTTCATGTATAAACTACAACAAAACAAGGAAAATATCATTTAATAAATGCCCCTGCATTTATTGAATCAGTTTTGCGAATAAATAAACATGATCCCTGCGGGTGGGGAGAAAAGGATTCGAAGGAGTTGATTGATTGGTTGAGAGACTTCCTGGATAAAAAAATGGTGTGCTTCAAGGTCGCTGATATTTTATTATTTTTACGATCCAAAGGACTACACCTCATCACATCTAATAACTAAAGGCCGGATGTTAGGTCATAAGAAAGTCGAAAACTGCGTGTAACTGATTTGGATGACTTAATTGGTTGGCGAGGATTTATTTTGTTGTGATACTTTCTTAAAAAGGTCCAGTAAAGTTAAATGAAACGTTAACATCAAAGTCGTCAGGCAAAATTTTGTGCAAAATGATGATAATGACTTTAATTTCAATTTTGTACAAGGTTCTGGATAATGACTTTAATTTTAATATTTTTTTTAACGCTATTGGACATTTCTAAAAACCTACCACGATAAAATAAATACCTGGTATCAAAATTAAGTCATCCAAATCAAGTACAAGTATTTTTATTTTTTTTATGGCCCTAGCATCCAGCATAACATAATTGTCTTATTTTTTGCAACGTAGAAGATTGATCTGCGATTATACAACGATGACCAAAGTAATGTGAAGACCAACAGAAGCCAAATAACCCAAAATATGTGAAGAGAAACAAATTAAAAAGTGTTTTCGTCTATAATTTGACCAGCATCATTTGCTGATGTCAGAAACATTTCTAATCTTCTTATTCTTCTTTACTTCTCCTTTTCTACTCCGTACTTTCCAACTCCATTGCTAATCTGTTCGTTTCAATTACTGTCTTCACTCCTTTTCCTCTACTTCCAGTTTAACTTCTCAATTTTCTTTCACTTCTATGTACTTTGGATGTCGTAATCTAGAGAGTCCGATTCTATTTGGTATTCTCTTGGCCATTCCTTCCTATTTCGTTCGCTTCTAATGGTTGTTTCGTCTTCTACTTCATCAAATCTAGGATTATCTTTTTCTGCCTTTTAGGAATTCCTGTTCAAGGTGAACTTGAATGGTGACAGATTTGTTGCCTTCCTTCTTTTTCAAGTTTAAAAGCTTCTGATCTTCCCCCCTGCACCTATGCCCTTCCTTTCGCATTGTCATTCTGTGTAAACACCTTTCTCGAAAATGGGCTATTTGCCATTCTTTTAGGATTCTTTCTTCTGACCATACTTTATTAGCAAGTTTCTTTTTACCATTTCTGCGCTTTTTCCTCCCATGTTTTTAACCATTTCCGGCGTTACACCATCTTTTCCTGATTTTACTTTTGTGATTGTTTCCTTTACTTCCCCTTCCCCTTCTTCCTTTATTTCTATACTTTGCTGATCTTGTTCTTCCTGTCCTGCATTTTCTTTTCTACGTTAAGCGCATCCTCAAAACATTCCTTCCACTTAGCCATTATCTCTTTGTCCCCTACAAGTTTTTGATTGATGTACTTATGTTTCCTAACATTTTTGAGAGGTTTCAATGCTTTATACTTTCCATTTTGTCGTCTCCAAATTTACTTCTTCCCGTGGGTTTTGTTTTGCTCGCTAACTTGACTAATTCTTGTAGCTGTTTTGGCTGTTTTGGTTTTGACTTTCAAGTATTTCCTCCATTCGTATTTTTTTTTTGTTTTACCGCATCTTTTAGCCCTCCTCATTCCACCAGCTTGCTCCACTTCTGATCTTCCCCCCTTCCATTGCATTTGCTTCCTTCCTTTCGCATTGTCGTCCGACTATGGTTTAGAAAATTTGGAAAAGATTGGAAACGCAAGTTCAAGACTCAAGAGTTTTGGATTTGAAATTGAAATCCAAGATTAAACCGTACTTAATATAAAAGAGAGCAACTTTCCTCCGAGTGTTTGGAAGTTGTTGGAATTGAATTTAATCCATGAGGCTTTTATTCAAGAATCATGACATGGAAAAAAATGAAACGGTGCAATTTGGAGAATATAACATTCCTTGCTGCAGTTTCTTGGAAATCTGCCCCTCTCGTTTAACTACACGGAGTTGATAATTAAAGCCGAACCTGAATGTAAACAAAGTTTCGGCGACACCTGGAGCTCCCTACTAGGAAAGGAGCGAACCCCCCCTTCATACATATTAACTGGCAGAATCATATCAATAAACGCACTCGAGCAGGCTGATGTAATCACCCTTGCATTAATAACTCTTAATTTGACTGACTGACTGAGTGACTGTCTGGGAAATCGTACGGCGCTTTTAATGCCAAATTAATTATTTAAAAAAAAAAAAAAACTGAGGATGTGTGTTGAAGATTATTTGAGAGATGGTATCATCCACCCAACTTGGGAATCGTTCAGCTCAGCACTTTTATTTTCGTATTTAGTCCAAATTATTGCGAATTATTTTGAAAAAAGATGTGAAGATGTGTTGAAGATTTTTTGAGGAACGGTATCATCCACCCAAGTGGGAAGTCGTTCAGGACTTTCATTTTCCTATTTAGTCCAAATTAATTATTTTGAAAAAGGATGTGAAGATGTGTTGAAGATTTTTTGAGAAGTGGTATCATCCACCCAAGTGGGAAGTCGTTCAGGACTTTTATTTTCCTATTTAGTCCAAATTAATTATTTTGAAAAAGGAAGTGAAGATGTGTTGAAGATTTTTTGAGGAGTGGTATCATCCACCCAAGTGGGAAGTCGTTCAGCACTTTTGTTTTCCTATTTAGTCCAAATTAATTATTTTGAAAAAAGATGTGAAGATGTGTTGAAGATTTTTTGAGGAGTGGTACCATCCACCCAAGTGGGAAGTCGTTCAGCACTTTCGTTTTCCTGTTTAGTCCAAATTAATTATTTTGAAAGAGGACGTGAGGATGTGCGTTGAAGATTTAGATTTTTTTTTTGAGGAATGTTAGGGTATCATCATCCGCCCGATATTTACCCGCGGACTTTTCTAATAATCTTCCTCCGGTTTTACGTGCAACCATTGTTCGCCGAAATTGTTGCCCGTTTCTAATTTTACCCAAGCACAAAATCCTAATCGCATATTACCTCGTACGTACGAATTGACCCTTGACCGATGCGATGCAGGCTGTAATTATATCAGATTATCCCCGCACAGATGCGTACAAAAGCACAAGCAGGGCTTATTTGCAAGAGCCGTTTAATGCACATCATCGGCATTATGTGTAATTAGCGAATGAGTTATTAACGTTTTCAATGGCCGTTATTACCTTGCAGATTTTTCGCGACGTTACTCGTGACATTTTTTTATGTACAACCTAATAAACCAGGGGGTGTTTTATCTATCACTGGGAATTTGGTATTTGGTCGTCAAAGTCCTTCAGTTTTTATTCGAAAATTTGTACGATTTTAAAATGAATTGGCGCCCAACGTGGGGCTTGCCAAAACCGAATCCTTTACGAATCTCGTTCTCACATTCACAATACCTCGTATGATATCATCATACCTGGTTGGTGCTCTCTCTCTCTCTCGCTCTTTCTCAAATGATTTGAATCAATAATTTTTGCTTTATTAACCCCGTACGGTTTCATAATTTTTACAAATGCGTTCGTTGTTCAGAAATTGGTCGGATTCCCCTTTTCCACGCAAAGCAATCGAAGTGTGATGCGGTATAATAATGATTTGGTGGTCCGTCTAATTTTCACTCGGCGGGTGTCGCCTGTTCGCTGGTCCGCAACACCAAGCTTTACTCGTGAGAACTACCCCTAGTTCATTATTCAGTGAAACTAGCTTATTTGAACCGAACAGATTGAGTGAAATTGGCCGAAAACTATACCAAATACTCGGGCCCCCTGATACGCATCCATCAAAAATACTATCTTGCTCTTTTGCATCAAATATTTTTTCTCTAGAATCCAAATAGAATAAAAATAGAACTCTTACTTTACTTTAACACACATGATGGGTTTTGTGGGTATCTGGGTAAATAAGAACGTGTAATTTGAGATCTGAATGGTAGGCAGTGAACAACAAATTCCGAAATTAATTTCACGGCGACACATCGACGCGAAATTTAAAAGCGGGGCGGGTCTCGAGAGCAATCCAAAAACAAAAGACCACTTAAATAAGGATCAAAATTTAAATTGAGCCTTTATTTGCCTACAGGATCTGTTTTAAGCCACTTACGTTTTTAATATAAGCCCGTCGTCCGTAGTAGTTGCGCCATCGATTTCCAGCGCGCTCCGCATAAATACAGAAAAATTAAATTTGTTTTAATTTTAATGAAGAGAACGCAAATAGAATTTTATCTTATTAGAGGTTATTAACTACACGAGTGCCGTTCCATTTGAATTATCGATTGCACCTTCTTCTACTAAGCTCTCGCTCGCTCTCTCTTTCTCAATCTTTTCATTTCTTTATACCTACATAACTGTGATTTAGAACGCATTTAGAACGCCGCATTTGCTTAAATATTAAATTCAAATGTTTATAAATAAAAAAAAACAAAAACAAAACAAGCGATTCTAAAATATTTGAAAAAAAAATTAAAAAATAGCGAGGAAATGTCAGGACGAAGCTATCAAGCGATAGCGAAACGTTGAGTGTTTCTTGCGATTTTAGTGTCCGTTCGAAGCTAAAAAAAAACTATTTTCTCACATATTTCACCGAACAAGATTCGACTTCAATTAAAAATAGTATTTCTGTATTTAGAATAACGCAGCAATTTTTTTTTTCCTTAATTGCACGTTGACAAACTAGTGAGCTCCAAATGGAGGAAATCCTCGCCCTTATCCGTTTTCCTCCGGAATCTTCGTTTGAGTCGAGGCTTTTCTTAGAAGCTCAGATTAGAAAGCTTGTCCGCCAACTATTCCCGTTGAGTCGTTGACAATAGAAATATTTTTAACACGTTCTTGACCTCTTTTATACAATATAATCGCTTATACCGGATAAATATGATGCGCAGCAATTAGGGGGAGGCTTTCATCTTTTTACTGAAAGACATTCCATCGCAAAATAATTGGGCTTTTTAGTTGTTATAGAGGTTGGAGCGCGGAATTTCAAATAAAAATATAAATTACTCGTCACTTTGTTTTAGCAGCAAAAATCAACAACCCCTTGTTGAGTAGGGCGACAGTTTTCTCTCCGGAATTTATGAAAGTAAGAAGCGCGAGATTTATCTTCCCAAACGAGAGGGTGGTGGCAGAAGTTTTAGGAAATTGGCGAAAACTGATGATTGGAGCAGAGGAACAAACTAAAGGTTTAGAAAGAAGAAGAAGAAGAAACTAAAGATTTAGAAAGAGTTTTAATTTATAATGAAATCACAAATAAAAGGAGGATATAGAAGAGAAGAGGCAAACCCAGACGAACATAGTGAGTTAGTGACCATTATAAAGAGACATAAGAAAAGAAAATTCCAATCCAAAGATAACCAAACTCGTCCCTTACACCTTTGACCTGGGTTTTATTCTTAATGGGGAAAGTCCCTTTTGCGTGGCTATGAATGATTACGAAAAGCTTTCCTTTCCCTGCTTTTAAATAAGTCTCCAAATGTAATCACATCACGTGGTTAACGACCACCCAAGAAGAACCGAAAGGTTCTTAGTTTGAAAGACCAAAGCAAAGAGAATTTGGGAAATTGGTATACGAGAGAACAATATAAAAGAAAAGGCCAAGGAAAAGATGGTTATATGAAGACCAAGATTAACATAAAAGGAGTTGAAAGAGGAAAAACTGAGAAAATCCAAGAAATTTGGACTTAGCTAGACTGACGTCGAAAAGAACGATTTGACTGAATGACAATGACGTCTCCTACGTCTTTAAAATGTTTCTTCTGGAGTTTTTTTGAAAAACATCCGCAAACGAGTCCCTTTCAGCAAGGAACGGAACGGAATTGTTCCCCAAACCCAACTATTAACAGCTCCAAGCAAAGACGAAATTAGATACGAAATTAAGCTGCAAGGAAAGATGAAATTAGATACGAACCTATTAATCAATATAAATTGAAAACATTGTGCGAAATTGAGATACGCAGGAGAAGCAGAATTTTATCTGTAGGAGGATATGTTTTGGCATTTTATCATTTGTTAACTCATGCTTTGAAAACAACAAGATAAAGCTGCATAATCGAAGGAAGGAATGGAATTCTGAGAAATTTGATCCCGAAGAGGATGATCTGTGGGGGAAAATGAAGACACTGTTCCAATAGCCTAGAATAATTAAAGACAACAAAAGTATTATTGACTGAAGAGTTGGAAAATCGTTTTCTGAAAGATTTAAAGCCCCCCGGCCTTCATTATTGGTTGATGATGAAGCCCAGGAGGCATTAAATCTTTGAGAGAAAAAAGATTTTCCAACTCTTCAGGCATCCCTTAAAGTAAGCAGAAATAAAAATTGAAAAGAAAGATTTAAAAACAGAACCAGTCGGCGCGGGCGTAAATATCTGATTGAGATGCAAAATAAGGGCCTATAGAAGAGCAGCAGATGAGGTGGGGGCAAGAAAGAAAAGCAAAGGGATCAAATTATTTAAGAAAGAGATCTCAATCATTTAGGAAAGAGCCAGAAGAAATTAATTGCAAACCATAAATATCCAAAAATCTTCAAAGAAATTTGAAAGAATTTAATTATTAAGTTTTTGGGCAATCAAGTCAATAGGGGTGGATAACCCTATTAATACCGAAGTAAGTCAAAATAGATTACGCAATTGTGATTGTTTTCAACAAACCCTCTTTTACATTTTCTAATTCAAAATAGAGTGCGCAATTGATGGCGTTTTGAAGACAAAACCGAAGTACTCGGGGGCACTGCTGGCCAAGGTTTTTGCCCACAATGTGAAGAAACTTCATTTGGGACACCTGATGTATACTGGCTTTTAAAAATAAAACTCGGGGCTTCCTCGAGTTCCAGAGGCCACCTTAATAAACAATTTGTGTATTTGTGCCGTCTGTTATAGTTTTATTGGCGTGGCTTATAAGCAAGGAAAAGAATTCTTTTCACGACGCATGTACTGTTTTCGATGCATCTAAATGTTATTCAGGGGGTGAAATTCTAGTAATCATACTTGGGGGTTGATACACTCTGAGTGTCATTTTTTTTTAGTTTTCGAGGAACACGTGGGCGGAATTCTTTTCCCTGTTTATAAGTGAAAGAAAACACACGGTTAATTGCACATTATATTATTCAAAAAATTACATACATGCTGTAACTATTAAGTAACTCGAGTCGTCTATACGAGTATAACATATTTACATGATGACACAGCTGAATGCGGTATATACAAGATTAATTTCTATACAAGTAGACTAAGCTAGTTTACGACAACACAAAGTGCGCGACGCTTTTTAAGATTTCGCGTGCAGCTGTTGCTGAGGAGACGACTTGGCCACCACGGCCATTTCTTGTGCGCGCATCCTCAGGGTTTCGATGGACGACCTGGATGGTGAGAGCTGGGAAGGAGTTGCGACTTCCGGGCTCGTGCTGCGGGAACGCTCGTCTTGAGGGACCATCACAGCAGGGGTGTGTGGTACACCACCCCCGGACAGCACGTACTGTGATAGTAGAGCGTGGAAGGATGGTACGGTCAAAGGGGGTTTCGCCCAGGGTAACCCCAGGGCGGGATTGAAAACCGGAGAGAAGGAAATTCCGGGCCAAAAATGCTCAGCACCGACCGGGGGCATCCCAAGGGGTGCGTGTAAAGCAAATTCGGGTAATCCTGAAAAAGAAAAGAAAATGAAATACCAGAATTTCTTTCGGTTTCGCCGACATGTCGTGTTGCTGAATGAAGACGAGATGAAGGAATTGGAAATGGTCGAAGGTAATGGTGAGGATAAGATTAAGAAGCTGACTTTTCTAAATCTTTAGGAATTTTCTTTTGACTAACCTGCTTGATCGACTGGATGCATGAATGGTCCGGCCTCTCTTCCCATGGCTTTCTCGCGTTTCCTCCATTTCGCACGTCTGTTTTGAAACCATACCTGGGGAAAAGAAAAACTGCAATTTCAAAGACTTGTCAAGGCGGATTCGGTTTTGTAAAATCGAAATTAAAGTGTTTCGCTTTAATGGGTACATAGCTTCGTGCAATTAAAAAATTTTCTAAAAAGAAAAAAGTCTTTCCCCGCCGCCTCGTTAGGCTTTAATTGAGGATTAACGCATTAAAAGAAAATAAAAATGAAATGGGGCATAATACGGCTTGCCGAACGTTCTCTTCGGCAGATAGAACACTTTAAATGAGACATCAGAGTAAGGTACCGGAACCGGTTCCGATTACCCCTATTGTTGCGCACAATGCCCAATTGTGGCGCTACTTACGCCTTTACAGGCCAGATTAATTATCAAAATTGTTTCCAATTAAGATGCAATTCATGTCGGCCATTATCCAAGCGTGAGTGATTCAATAAGCCAATCAAATTGACGGCACAATTGGCATTAACTGGCGATATGCGTACGCGTTTTGCTCTCTCTCTCTCTCTCTCTCTCTCTGTGTGCGCTCAACTCAAATTGTCCACGTTTATACAACAATGGAACGGCGTTTTAATTATGTTATTAACAAATACGACGACACCGCATCGTCAGGTTATTATCGGGCGGAATATTTACAATTGATTCGCAAATGGCTTTAATTAAATTCCGAAATCAAATGGCCAATCATTTAGGTACACAATTCGAATAAAATTTGCATTTACATTTTAATAATAATAATAATAATAGTAATACACAATTTTAATTTTACTTTTTTGACGTATTCATACGAGGGGGATATCCCTTAAATGTCTTGAAAGCTTCAGGGAGCCTTATTCTACATGTGGTTGAGGTAGAGATCCATCATCTTGAGAAGAACCTGTCACGTGATCCGAGCTACATAACAAGCTCCGCCTCCGGACTCTTCTCTATTTAATTCAGCTCTACCAACTTCCCATCGCTGATGGTTACCTCATGCGAAGCAACTTGTGACGTGGCAACATTGCAACAAATTCGTTGTTTCGTTGTACGCGTTTTCTTTTAAATCATCCAAAGATTCGTTGTACAAATCGTATCAACTACCTACTCTTAAACGGCCTTCAAATCATTTTTTAATATATTTTTATGTTTTATAAGAGCTTCGCCTCAGAACTGTCTTTCTTTTTCTTAATGCTGACCTTTTATTAAAGCAAGCAGTACGAAAACAATGGTTTAATTCGTTAATTGTTCTGCGAGTATTCTCGAGTGTTCCCATAATTTAGAGCACCACCTCGTTTAGCAATCAACTCTAATTACTTCAGCCTAATCGCCATTCCATTACGTCGCCACTTCCACAAATGAGTCATTTTTAAGTTAACGTGAAGGATTTCTTTTTGCTTGTTTGCTGTAAATGATCAATACTGCACAGGGTGGATCAATTTCGATGTCTCCTCTAACTAGAAGACAAAGAGAAAAACTAATACTGCCCAAGTCCCGACCTCTTTTTTCTGGAGATAAAATTAATAGTGTAAACGAAATACGACGAGAACGAAAAGTCGAAAATGGCACAAAATGTTTGCTTAATACTCGAAAACAAAAGAAGGTAGCAGCCAATTTTTGTTTACACTGCTGACTTAATCTCAAAAAAAAAAGATCGAGACTTAGCCACCAGTTGTTTCCCATCTCTTATAAATAGTTACCGAGATGCCCCATAAGAGACATCGAAATCGATCCACCCTGTATATTCCACAAGGTAAACGGCAGCCACGTATAAAAGAAATCGAGAAAAATAGTTTGACAGGTTTATGGTTAGAAAAAAAAATAATCGTCACTTTTATTTAGTGTTAATAGCAATGGGTATCATAATACCGAATCATTTTTAAAATTACTAGTAATTGGAGTGAACGCTGACTATTTATTTGAGTTGGCAACGTTGAATTCGGCGTGACATTTAATCATTTAATTTAGCTTCGATTTGTTCATCACAAATTAATTTTAATTTTAGAAATAATAAATTGTTGGTATGAGAATAGACTAACGATTAAACTAAGCTTGCGACGGGTCTTAATTAATTTAATTCCAATTATCTCACAATCAGATAGATGTCTTAAATCGAAAGTCTTTTGAGAATTGCAAACAACTTTTCTAAAATCTTGCCTTGCCTCCAATTAAAAATTTTTAAAATGGCCCTCTACTAAATATACAGGATGAGCGAAAATGGGCGAAGACAGTTTAAATATCCCGCCTGTCACTTTTCTTGGCGCGAAATTCAAATTTGTTTTTTTCCCCGCTTCAAATTAATTACGATTTATTTAATGTTGCGTTGCTTCTTCTTTCTTCGTAATTAAAAAAATAGACTTTTCCGAAGTCAAATTAACTTGAAGACTTTCTGTTTCCTCTTTGATTTTCTTGGTCTTCACATTTTAAATTAATTTTGATTACTTCGTCTCAAACCTTTCGAGGAAGTTGACATGGGGATTTTTTTTTCCTTGTGCGTCTGTGGCAGTTTTGGAGGATCTTCTCAATTCTTTTTCTTCTGTTTATTTCCTTCCATTTTCTTAATATTACTTCTCACAATTTCCTTTTGTTTTAGATTGACTTAAACTTAAAACTCGTCTACTTCTTCCTGTAATATTGTAGGGAACTGAGCCGAGGCGTTTTCTGCAAATTTCTTTCCGCCTTCCTCGTCTTCCATTTTCTCTCTTTTTCAGGCATTTGTTACATTTTCCTTTTGAATCTTCCTTGGATGAAGTAATCCTGAATCTTGCGTTCATTCTTTTTTTTTTCTAACTATTTCTGTCATTTGTTTTTTTGGTATTTACCCTCATTTGGTTCATCTGTATGTTCTGTGGCTCCTCTTGCCACCCTCTTTACATATTTTTCCCGACCTTCATATTTTATTTGTTTGTCCTTTAATTTTGATTGCTCAATCCACGCTTACCCTTTGAACTGAATACTTTTTTCTCCAATTTGGCTCTTCCTTCACTTTTTCTACCGTTCTGCTTACTTCCTCCAATTGTTTTCTGAACATCTTTTCCCGTTTTTCTTAATTTTGAATATTTGATGTTTACTTCCCAAGCCTAAACCTCGTCCACCCTTCACGGTAAAGTTTTCGGAAATTAAATTGAGGGCTCCTTTTCCAGATTTCTCCGCGTCCATTTCTTTCTATCTTTTGCTACTTTTGATTTAACCATCACTTTTCCGTTGCTTTTAAGACTTCTCATTATCTTGTCAAAGTAAAATAAGCTTTTGAAGTAAAGTTCTGAGGCTTGAGGCTTCTTATTTCTCAATTCCCTGCCCTTCTCGGGGGCGGACCTTTAACTTTGAGGGCCCTGGACTAACGCTGTTTGGGGGTAGAACCAAATAATCCAAGTTTTACATAACTAACAAATACGGGTGGTTACAAGATTAAAAGAAATGTTGACTGAAGGGAAATAAGGACAGCAAAATTAATTTATTATTAAAAGTTATTATTGAGAGGGAAAAGTGGCATTGTTGCATTTCTTTGCATGGTGGAAACCTCGTCGTTTTAATCTTTAAAACAGCTATACTCGCTTTTCTTTTGGATTCGGTGAAGCACTTTGAAATTTTGGCGCTGAAAACGAGCTTCGCCATTGGTAGCTGGCCGGAATTGATTCACCAATGACAAAGCTCGTTTGACCAATGACAATGCTCGTTTTTAGCGCCAATTTCAAACTAGTCCTCCGAATTAAAAAAAAAAGCAGAGCGTGGATAGCAGATATGAAGTAGCGAATGCGCCCTTTTGGAAAGTATTTTCGGAAATTCTTTATTGATTACTGATTCTGAAACTTAGGTACCTGCACTCGAGCTTCGCTAAGATCAAGCCTCATGGCCAATTCCTCCCTGGTGAAGACATCGGGGTATTGGGTCTTCTCGAAAGCTCGTTCCAGCTGGTGTAACTGGTAGGTGGTGAAGGTGGTGCGAGATCTGCGTATCTTCCTCGGCCTGGTCTCGCTCATGTCCTCCACCTGGTCGCCCTCCATGATCTCCCCATCGCTGACAGAGTCGACTTTCAAATCGGGCTCTGAAATGAAAGCTGATTCAACAAAATGTTGCGCCGCCCGTAAGCCGCTGACGTTAAAAATATCGAAACGCGGGTAATCCCCCCGCCAAAAAACAAAAAAAAATCCGCGCCTCATTTCGCCGGATTAAATAAATACGCGCGCGGGGCGAAAATGTTAATGTTAATTTTTAGCCCGTTATGTGCGTTTTAATCCGCTTGAAAAGCAAGGGGGCGCTTATTTATTTTATGATTTTAATACGTAATTTAAATTCGTTTCGAATTGGAAAATTTCCTATCATCATCATCATCATGTTGCAGAGGTAAACATTAATAAATGTCTGTTAATTGGATCGCATGGAAATAAACGCAGTTTTAAAAAAAATATTGTGTTTTTTTTTAATGTCCAGATTTGTTTTTGACAATATTAATCCGCGCTTAAAAAAAAAAAATTGAAGCCCTCGCCTGCACTTTTATAAATATGTATACAATTGAAGTTGGAGTTATTTAAATTTTCAACCCACCCCGTTCCAATTTACATGATATACTCTCGTCTAACAAAAGCGGCCCGAATAAGATTAGCTTTTGTATTTAAACATATTTGGTACGAAACGAACTGGCGATCCTCTTTTGTGCCCGTGCTGTTGGCCAACTTGCTTATTTGAATTTCCTATTCATAACTCGGACGTGTTGTGTTCGGAGTAAAATGCTTTTGACCCATTCGTTAGTTTTGATTCATTTATGCAGATTTCAATAGCAATCTCGCATTAACTTCGGAATACGTGTGCTCAAATCGGATTTAAATTGGCGCTCCATTTATAAAATTTAGGTACCTATACGTGAAAGGGACGCGGAAACTAAAATCCCTGCCAGATTTTTATTTTACTAAATGTTGTAAAAATTTATTTTCATCTCTCAAGAAAAAAAAAATTAATCTAAACTATAATGAATTACCAGGCCTTAAATTTTTCGTTCAACTAAATCACGATAAGCCGAAACTTTAATAGACCTCCACAATGAACGACGGCTGCTTATTTTACGTAGGGGCGAACACGATCGAAAGAATCAAGTTTTAATCGAGAGGGCTAATAGGCCCTATTAAAGGCCGCTTATGTTACCTGTCTGCTAACCATCTTTTATTACGTGAATGTTTAACCCCTCGGCGTTGTCTGACTAATTCGTTCCACTTTATTGTTGCCTGTAATCCCTTCGACGTACACATGATGACTAAATTATTTTATTCACCTTTAAGGGATGAGTATACGTATACAGTCTGAAATAATTCTGTAAAGGAAAATGATATAACATGATGATTCCACGTCTAAAGTCAGTTTGTTAACAGTTGAGAATACTAATTGGCGTGTGGACAACGTTTCATTGATGATTTGATGACTATTAATACTCCAACCCCCAGATCCACAAAAATAATTTAATCACTGATTAATTTAACAGCGTGATTGGTCGGAGTGAAACAGTATAATTGGTTGCTAACTTCGTCCAATGACGTTCTTTAATTAGAGAATTAATTTAACCATTTTTTTGTTCGACTATTAAGAAACAGGGTATACACAGATGAATAACGAAACACGAAATCAAACCGAACCTTGTGAATTGATCCTTGACTTCCTAAATTTATTAACGTCAGCATTACCCTACAGTACGTAATTAAGTAAAAATCAAGTGTGTGTCTGAAATAATTAAAATTAATTTAAATTTAAGTACCTCCTATTTTAGATGATATTTAATGGACTCTTAAATTGGTATATCTATCTACGATGGTAATAATCGCACACTAATTTGGTAGTTGCTGGTTTTGGTTGTGTACCGTAAACAAAATAGGGCAATTAACACAATCGGAAAGTCCGTTTGATCACTTTTTAATTGTTATTAATTTTATACTTTTACGTTCTATTTCGCCTCCCGGGGCCCCCCCGAAGATACCGATCTTAATTGTCGTGCGGCCAAGAGAATGACGCAACCTGCACGTTGAAATTATATTGCAATTAAAACGGGCAGCTAAAAATAAACGCGCCTCTTCTTTTGGGATTTCAATTTAATAATAACATTAGAAGGATACCGACTGTATCCTGTTTTTGTTTTTAAATCGGAGGAGTATTTTGAAACTTCGGTGCTAAAAACGAGCCTTGTCACTGGCCGGAATTGACCAATGACAAAGCTCGCTTTTAGCGCCCCCCGATTCAAAAACTGATTATAAATGATTTGATTCTCGTTTTCTTAGCAATTCACTTAATAAACGCATTTATTATACACGAAAGCAATTTTATTTTCAATATAATTTTTTTGACTGAGAGAGAAATATGCCATCGACCAGTAAACATTAGTTCTGATAGGCTGTCTCTCTCATTTTGCAACAAATTCTAATCACACAAAAATTAATGGGCCTAAAGTATAAAATAAGAGTAACAGACGCTGTAATTATTTTCAAAGCGTATTTACCAAACTGCAAATTTAAAAGAAAATTAAAAATATAGAGACGCTATTTAATATTTAAGATAAACGACGTGATATACCGATTGTTTCATCGAATCTCGAAAAAGGGCGGTATTAATAAACGATTTGCAACACGCATGTACTCACTAAACCACGCCTCCCTCACTATACAGTGTGATTTTTTCGCATGATTACCGGGCGATTTGAAAGACGTTTTGGATGGTTACATGAATTCGAATTCGTTACGTGATGATTCGCTTTTAACAAAGATAGCTTGTATATAATCAAGAAAATAAAATGTAATAAAGGACGAGGTTTAGAACTTTCGCCGAACCAAATCCGGTGATGCATTCATCGAATAAAATAATAGTTTGAATCTCGGAAAGTATGTTTGATAATGTATCACTGAAAATCTCAAGTTTTGATAAACACATAACGATAGACAACCGAAAAGTAGGATCAAAACGTCGTCGATTCTTGGTTCCTCACATCAATAAAGCGATTTTCAAATCAGATCGGAAATTTCATGCGAAATAAAAAAATTCGAATTCTTCCCTTGCGAATATTATACAGGGTCTCCACATGAGTGTAACTAATCAAACTTCTTAAGATCACAGATACTGGACGCATTTTTTTGAATTGCCCCCCGACTTTTGTACTTTGCAACCACAACACGCGATGCATTTATTAAAGAAAACAATAATTGAGTTGCAAGTTGATGCTTTAACTGGCCGAAAAAAGAAAATAATTTTTATAAAATGACATCGACGATTCACAGACACATAATTTAATCCGAAAATCACAGACTTTAATAATACATAACGACAGGCAAGCGAAAAGTAAACAAAAAGTCTTTGGTTCTTGGTTCCTCATATCTCGCGTCTTTAATTGCGCCCAAATATTATACAGGGTGCCCACACGAATATAACTAAACAAGCCTCATAATATCTTTGATACCGAAGCATTTCTTTTTTCATTGCCCGACTATTATACTTTGTACTCCTGAAGTATGAAGTGACGAATATTTTTGAATTGCTGAAAACTACAAAATAAAAAAAATAGAGACAACCCATTACGCTTGACTTGAATTACGGAAATTATTTCAACACAGTCCCTTCATGAGCATCACTGCTAGTGCAATTCGGAATTGTTTTATTTATTTAACAACTAGCCACTAGAATAATCCGGCAGATAGAAGTTAGTTGTTAGAAACTGAATTACCGGATTGAAATGGATTACTCGAATAAATGCATTTCTCGAAAGGAAAATTGACGGAACGCGACAGAACGAGAAAGTCGTTCGAGAAACGGACGCCCGCGTCTTATTTCGAACACCAAATTCATTTGCATAATTCAGAGAAAACTATTTGTGTCTCCTTATGTCATCTCATAATTAAAGAGCTCTAAATAATTTCCAACAGATTTTGGGCGATTGTCAAAAGAAATTCACGTCCTCACCAGCAATTTACCATCGAACAAGCAATCTTGCGTGCACCGAAATATTTAAACGCGAGAGGGAGCTTTCGAATTAATTTAAAAAAAAAAGAAACGCAAAGGAAAAGTAACCCCAAGACGGGAAAACAAAATCAGGGATTAAATGTGATTAAAATTAATCATGTAATTAAATTAAGTCACATTAGCATCTGACTCGTTAAATGTTGTTATTAACATCAAAGTATATCTGCCGATATTTATTTTTTTTTATAATATACAGCATGAACAATATCGCCTTTTTATGTTTGTGCGTGCTCTATTATCATTATTATTTTGTTATTAAGGAACCCTAGATTTTGTTGCATACTGTATACAGTGTGATTGCAATCTTGTACATGATACCCTTCTTTAAATATCAAATTTACTTTTATTTGAAATATGTAAAATCGAGGTTAGTTTTGGAAAAAACTTTGACTTTTAAATCAAGAAGTATTGTTAGTGGTGAATGTATCTTTTAACGTTCAGACATTTTTGCAAACATTGAGCAAGCAATTTCTAATTTTGCGTCCGTAATTGCTGGGCATGATAAGTTTCCGATGTACACGCTGATGTATAAACCTTGTTGTGTTTAAAATGACTTTTTCATACATTTTGATACCTACTAAAATTTTATTTAATTTTCTAAAATGAAGGTATATCTGCCGATATTAATACATCGTTATTAAAATGAAAGTATATCGAATGGTATTAATTTTTTTTATAACCTAGCATGAACAATATCGCCTTTTTATGTTTGTGCTCTATTAGTATTTATTTATTTATTTTTTAATTAAACGCCAATTTATTATTAGTTTATTCAACAGCAAACAAGCAATTTATTAGTAGGTAGGGTTTAAACGATCTAATTAATGTTCCAACAACCATAACTTATTCGAAATTTTACAACTTCCCAAGTTTTTAATCATTTTAATTAACGAACTCATTTATTATTTGATCCGAGGTCTTTCTTGGTTGAAATAAAATTTAAATTTTTCATATTTACGCGTGTAATTGAGAAATGGAAATTAATAAAGCACAATTCAACACAGAACAAATGTTTATAGGTATTAATTTCGGCTTTAATTCGATTTGTTGTTCACTCGAATATTCCAGAACTCGAATCGAATTCTACTAATCCGTTTTAAAACGCGAAATTTACGCTGAATAATAATAATTATTAATTAGTTTGGGTCTTTTTAGGTAATAATTAATATACTGGTGTATTTAATTAATTTTAATTAAAAAAATGTAATAAAGCGCACTTCTTAAGTTTCGATCTGGAGCGTTGCACGTGTTCTGACGACTATTATGCGGCAGTATGATGAAAAGGGGTAACAACCCCAATTTTTACCCTGCTCTACTCTCCTCATTATCCCTCTAATTACGTCGTGTCCTTCCGCATGAGTATAATTTTGCGTTAATCGTCCCTAAACCAAATTGAATGCATTTAATTGTTTTGGGGCCACCCCCGAACACGCATGCGTCAGGACACAATTCAAAAATTAACTCTCCACCTCTTACTACTTACGATTTATGAATTTATCAATCGAGTTTATGTATACTTATTAGGGCTCACCTTCTTTGGTTTTCGTCGACGAGTGGGCAACCCCTAGTATTTGGTCGATGGTGTACACGTTCCTCGGCCGTAGTTCTTCGGCTGTAACCTGTCCCTGGGCCATGTCACTCACGTTTCCAAATAAAAAAATAAAGTTTTTTACGGCACAAAGGATGAAAAACTGAAATCTGAAATCGCTTGCACTGAAGGGTATAATAAGTGGAGCAGGGTTCTTGGAGCTTTAAGCGCTAACCTTAAACTGACAACTTCATCCACTTGCAGGGGTTTTACGAGAGCGATTCGTTAAATATGCCCACCCCCTATCACCGGCCAATCAAAGCGGTACCTCTCCGTTAACGGACGACACGCATGCGCCCTGCATAAGCAAACCACACCGACTTGATTATGAGTTTATTAACGCGTTCGAATTAAGATATGGATATGCGTTTATTGTGTTAACATCATAATGAAATAGATTAATATCATATGAAACCAGATTACCGTTTTGAGAACGTATCAGGTGTTATTGTTTTTGTAAACGCGATAGTGTTTTAATTTTGTTTGAGCATTTTATTTATTAGGGGGTACAACTATGCTATCGCGTATTTCGTACCTAATTAATTATTAACCATATACACGAGATAAGGAAGTCGTTTTTGTAGCAATTTACTTCATTTAATCCTTTATTAAAAAGGTTATACAGAAATTTAATAACGCGCGAGTGTGTGGTTACACCGTGTTATTAAATGTGGCGGCTAAATCATACAAGTAGATATAATTGTATGCCGACGAATAATGATCGTAATTTTTTTATTCATGTCTTGGTTATACGCAGAAAATTAAATCAAATTTTAGTATCAAAATGTATGAAACGGTCATTTTAAACACAACAAGGTTTATACAGGGTGTACATCGGAAACTTATCATGTCCCCAGCAATTACGACCGCAAAATTAGTAGAATTCGATTCGAGCTCTGGAATATTCGAGCGACCAACAAATCGAATTAAAGCCGAAATTAATACCTATAAACATTTGTTATGTGTTGAATTGTGCTTTATTAATTTTCATTTCTCAATTACACGCGTAAATATGAAAAATTTAAATTTTATTTCAACCAAGAAAGAGCTCGGATCAAATAATAAATGAGTTCGTTAATTAAAATGACTAAAAACTTGGGAAGTTGTAAAATTTCGAATAAGTTATGGTTGTTGGAACATTAATTAGATCGTTTAAACCTACCTACTAATAATAATTGTTTGTTGTTGAATAGACTAATAATAAATTGGCGTTTAATTAAAAAATAAATAAATAAATACTAATAGAGCACAAACATAAAAAGGCGATATTGTTCATGCTAGGTTATAAAAAAATCAATACCGTTCGATATACTTTCATTTTAATAACGATGTATTAATATCGGCAGATATACTTTCATTTTAGAAAACTAAATAAAATTTTAGTAGGTATCAAAATGTATGAAAAAGTCATTTTAAACACAACAAGGTTTATACAGGATGTACATCGGAAACTTATCATGTCCCCGGCAATTACGAACGCAAAATTAGAAATTACTTGTCCAATGTTTGCAAAAAATGTCTGAACGTTAAAAGATACATTCACCACTAACAATGCTTCTTGATTTAAAAGTCAAAGTTTTTTCCAAAACTAACCTCGGTTTTACATATTTCAAATAAAAGTAAATCTGGTATTAAAAGAAGGGTATCATGTACAAGATTGCAATCACACTGTATACAGTATGCAACAAAATCTAGGGTTCCTTACAATTAATAACAAAATAATAATGATAATAGAGCACGGACAAACATAAAAAGCGATATTGTTCATGATATATGTTATAAAAAAATAAATATCGGCGGATATACTTTAATGTTAATAACAACATTTAACGTGTCAAATGCTGATGTGACTTAATTTAATTACATGATTAATTTTAATCACATTTAATTCCTGATTTTGTTTTACCGTCTTAGGGTTACTTTTCCTTTGCGTTTCTTTTTTTTTTAATTAATTCGAAAGCTCCCTCTCGCGTTTAAATATTTCGGTGCACGCAAGATTGCTTGTTCGATGGTAAATTGCTCGTGAGGACGTGAATTTTTTTTGACAATCGCCCAAAATCTGTTGGAAATTTTTTAGAGCTCTTTAATAATGAGATGACAAGGAAACAGAAATAGTTTTCTTTGAATTATGCAAATTAATTTGGTGTTCGAAATAACACGCGGGCGTTCATTTTTCGAACGACTTTCTCATTCTGTCTCGTTCCGTCAATTTTCTTTTCGAGGAATGCATTTATTCGAGTAATCCATTACAATCCGGTAATTCAGTTTCTAACAACTAACTTCTATCTTCCGGATTATTCTACTGGTTAGTTGTTAAATAAATGAAGCATCTCCGAATTGCACTAGCAGTGATGCTCATGAAGGGACTGTGTGAAAATCATTTCCATAATTCAATTCAAGCGTAATGGGTTGTCTCTATTTTTTTATTTTTCTAGTTTTCCGCGATTCAAAAGTATTCGTCACTTCATACTTCAGGAGTACAAAGTGTAATAGTCGGGCAATGAAAAAAGAAATGCTTCGGTATCAAAGATAGTATGAAGCTTGTTTAGTTATATTCGTGTGGGCACCCTGTATAATATTTGGGCGCAATTAAAGACGTGAGATATGAGGAACCAAGAACCAACGACTTTTTGATTACTTTTCGCTTGCCTGTCGTTATACATTATTAAAGTCTGTGATTTTCGGATGAAATTGTGTCTGTGAAACGTCGATGTCATTTTATAAAAATTATTTTCTTTTTTCGCCCAGTTAAAGCATCAACTTGCATCTCAATTGTTGTTTTCTTCGATAAACGCATCGCGTGTTGTGGTTGGAAAGTACAGAAATCGGGGGGAAATTCAAAAAAATGCGTCCAGAATCTGTGATCTTAAGAAGTTTGATTAGTTACACTCATGTGGAGACCCTGTATAATATTCGCAAGGGAAGAATTCGAATTTTGTTATTTCGCATGAAATTTCCGATCTGATTTGAAAATCGCTTTATTGATGTGAGGAACCAAGAATCGACGACGTTTTGATCCTACTTTTCGGTTGTCAATCGTCATGTGTCTATCAAAACCTGAGATTTTCAGTGATACATTATCAAACATACTTTCCGAGATTCAAACTATTATTTTATTCGATGAATGCATCACCGGATTTGGTTCGGCGAAAGTTCTAAACCTCGTCCTTTATTACATAATTTTTTCTTGATTATATACAAGCAATCTTTGCTAAAAGTGAATCATCACGTAACGAATTCGAATTCATGTAACTATCCAAAACGTCTTTCAAATCGCCTGGTAATCATGCGAAAAAGTCACACTGTATAGTGAGGTAGGCGTGGTTTAGTGAGTACATGCGTGTTGCAAATCGTTTATTAATACCGCCCTTTTTCGAGATTCGATGAAACAATCGGTATATCACGTCGCTTATCTTAAATATTAAGTAGCGTCCCTATATTTTTAATTTTGTTTTAAATTTGCATTTTGGTAAATACGCTTTGAAAATAATTACAGCGTCTATTATTATTATTTTATACTTTAGGCCCGTTAATTTTTGTGTATTAATATTTATTAGAAAATGAGAGAGACAGCCTGCCGCAGCTAATGTTTGGTCGATCGCATACTTCTCTCTCAGTTAAAAAAAATTGTATTGAAAATAAAATTGCTTTTGTGTATAATAAATTCGTTTGTTAAGTGAATTGCTTAGAAAACGAGAATCAAATCAATTATAATCTGTTTTTGAATCGGGAAATTTTGGCGCTAAAAGCGAGCTTTGTCATTGGTCAATTCCGGCCAGTGTTTCAAAATACTCCTCCGACTTAAAAACAAAAACAGGATACAGTCGGTATCCCTCTAATATTATTCATTCTTATAACATTGTTAATTCTCGAGGCGCGTTTATTTTTGTGTGATTAAAATTTGTTGCAAAATGAGAGAGACAGCCTATCAGAACTAATGTTTACTGGTCGATGGCATATTTCTCTCTCAGTTAAAAAAATGATACTGAAAAAAAAATTGCTTTTCCGTATAATAAATTCATGAAAAGCTTAAGCAGCGACATCCTGCGATCGCTTCTGCTCTGACGAAACCCTAAATAGGGAAACCCTGTATAATATTCGGAATAAAAGTATTTGAATTTTCACACGAAGTTTCCGATTTGATTTGTAAATCGCGTTCGTGATAAATCCCACAAGTATATAAGTCGTTCCAAAATAGTATCTCTCATTAACTGACCGAAGGCTTCAATTAGTGTAATTAATATATTCTCGGTAAACCTCATCGCACAAGAATTTCTGCCGAAAGCTGATTTGCATATTAAGACGTTCCACTGGAAACATTTAAGCATTTAACTTCGCCACTGATTCATACTGCGAGGATTATGTCAGTTAATTGCCGAATAAATTCGGTAAACCTCTTTAAAGAGTTAATAGTTTTAGGGTACCCTGTAATCGCCCGCAAATGTTTGACTAATTGACTGGCTGCAAATTGAATTATAGAAATCCTGAATTTTCGCAGAACGCAGGGCAACATTACATTTTCCATGAAAATTATTAGTTCAGAACCAAATTAAATCAGAATTAAATTGATTATTAAAAGAGACCGAAGCCAATATGCATACCTACAAAGTTCATCTTGTTTTAAAACATTTAAATGTAATGCAATATAAAAAAAAGACACACACAACAAGAACACCAACTAATTTGGATTAAATTAAATAATAATAATAATAATAATAATAATAATAAAGGACTTTATTCAGGCGGGATTTCAGCCACTGGCTGTTGTTATCCTACCTTGTAACTGAAAATTACAATATGTAAGTAATATTACAATAATTTAAAAATTATGCTATACTCAAGAATAAGAACACATAAGAATTAAAATATGGCAGAATATTAGTTATATATACATTTCTTGTAATTTGGTTTCAAGGCTTTGACTAAATATAATTTAATTACCAACGCTTTCCTAGTACCAAGTAATTAACCTTACAATATACTCTTAACTATCGTAATCCGGGAACAAAAGCCAAAGGTAATTAACTGTGATGATTAAAAGGCAACTGCAGTTAAATAATTTTCAAAAATTAATCATCTACCCTCGCTAATCGGAGGCAATGATCCTCTGGAGATTATTTGCTGAAGCTTCTTAGAACAGACATGTTTAAAGTTGGGAAAGATTTGTTTATATTGTAGATACGTTTTCTTATATTTTGATAACGAAACAATTTTTTTTATTGCATGTAGTAGTTAAACCTTCCCTTAAGGATGTGATGATCCTGGTCCTCGGCGTCCTTCCCTTAAAGTCCGAGCGAAACCCGGATTGAAAATTCCACCAATTCCTTAATGCCCACTGTCTTCGTAAACCGGCTTAAATTAAAAACATAATGGACGGATATAACTTAGCAGAAAGAGAAATACAGGTAGGCCACTTAATCTCTTCAGATCTGAAAATACCTTGCGTGTAAAACAACGTCCGGGCGTGCGGTACACCCTCAAAGAAAATTTGCGCAAGCGAATGTACTTACCTTGCTTTAGGTGTGTACACCGAGAAGTTCGTTTTGTGTGTCTTTGAAAACACGAACTCGTTTTCGCCGACACGTGTTTATCTTCCGGGGGGGGGGAAATTTTTAAGACGCAAATGACCTTCTTAAATACTTATTCACTCGGAGGGATTACAAAAAAAAATAAAACTAGGTACTTAGAGTTTCTAACGAAAATCTGCTTAAAATTAGCTGATAATTCCCACTAATATCTAAGTTATTTTAGGATGAAAAGTGTTTGAAAATATTGACGCTTAAAAATTTCTAAATTATTTAAATAAATTCCGGGCGATTTTCAGTTTCCATCCGGAACATAGGACGTTAGCATAAAAATCACATCAAAGAGTTTATTATCGAGGATAATCATGTTAACCTCCTATGTTCCGAATTGAAAATGATCACACGGTATAAGAGCTTGCACAGTTTCTTTCTTTTCAAGATTTTAATGGCAACAAAATCCCCGTGCTAAAGCAGGCCAATTTACAAAAAGAAAAAACGCAAGTAGGTACATAGATGTATACAAATTTTTTTTTCGAAAAAAAAACTTCACATGGAAAATTGTACCCAGTCACCATTATACTTATTAACGGATCGACAAACGTACGGTAAAGTAAATCTCGTAATTATTAACCTCGCCATATCTGCAAATCGCATACCTCGGGGGGGCCCCAACATGATGAATCCTAATTCTAACAAAATTATCCACGTGCACTTGTGTTCCCTCATACTTGCAATTCACTTTAACATGCTTGTATTTACACGCACGTAAATACGGGGAAATGAAATCTCAAACTGCATGTATGTGTGTGGTCGCGTTGGCAATCCTCGTTTTTAGTCTTCAGTCAAGTTTGTTTTCGGGTTTGAATTGTTAATTTCGAAAAAGCTTCAAGACTTCGAAAAGAAAAAATGGCATTAAGTACAGGGGAGCAAAAAAAAAAACTAAGATAGTCAAAGACAGTCTTTGGAATTTGAATCCTTTGCTAACTTCAGATTAAATTTAAAAAAACAGCGTAATGCTGTTTGCAGAGTATCTTTCGAAAAGTGTCTTTCAAAAAATGGATCCATTCTTTATTATAGGTTGCTATTGAATTTTATTGATGCAGAAAACTTCTGCGTTCCTTCAAATCAAAAATTGGGAAACGTCAAAGTGACTGTGTATACAGGGTGGGCACTTTTTGAAAGACATATTTGCAGTGTTGCAATTAGGAAGGAATATCGAAGCAGAAATTTGAAAGAAGAATAGAAATAGGGTCGAAGCAAAACGGCTTTAGGATCAAAATAGAAGAGTGAAACCGAAACACACATGTTCAAGGACGTACAATGTCCCAAATCATGATGATGAAGAAAATGCAGAACAAAACACTGCATGGAAACTATTAAAGAGCAATGAATTGATTAAACGGGACAATAAACTAAATAAATAAATACAAAAGATTGACAAAATGGAAAGATTCGAAGGAAGAAAAGAAAATGATTCAACAAAACAGAAATTAGTAAAACAATAGATCAAGGAAAGGCGTAAAGCGGGATGTAAAAGGAACAACAAATACAGAAAGAATAAGAACATGATTAAAAAGAGGAATATAGAATATTTAAAACCAATTCACAGGTGTAGAGTACAAAGATAAAAGAAAGCAGTACATGCAAGTATAAATTAAATACGGAATCGTACAGAAGTGTAGTGAAAACAAGGCGTGAGGTAAATAAAGGCCAAACCAAAACGAAGTAAAAATAACAAAAAGAAAACACATGATTAAATAGTTAATATCCTGCAATTGGTTTGCCAAAAAGTGAAGCTTATACCAGGCGAGTCAAAAAAATTGTCGCCTGTTTAAGTTTTCCAAATTTGAAAAAAATTAGTCGCGTTCGCACCACCAGATCTTATTACAACAATGCGTGTATCGAGTGATGGTTAATTTTAATGATTTAATTTAATTTAATTTGTTGTTTAATTGCTTGCGGTATCGAAGGAAAGCGGAAATACTAAATGAAGTAAACTTTTAAGAGAAATGCAGTTGGAAAAGATGGCTGGCGGAATATTTAGATTGATTATATCAAAGGAAGAAAGGCAGACGAAGATTAAAAATGAAAAGCAAATTATAGGACGTAATAAATGTAAGAAACTAAACGGGCTTGCAGCAAATCGTCGAAAATGAGTTGTTATAAACTGTTCCTTGAAGAATGCCTTCAAAATAGTAACATTTAATTGAAACTCGATGATTTTTATGTTAATTTACATCATTTTTCTTCTTAGAAACCTTCCACATTCAGAGTAACTCGCAAATAAATAAATTCTTTCGCGATAATTGTTTAGATGACGACATCTTGTAGCCGATTTTTAACCTAAAAATGACAAGAAGCAACTAATTCGCTGAGCACGCAAGATTTATGCACTATTACAACATAATCTAAAAATTTAAAAGTGCAGGTATTTTTTATCACACGGTTTTGATTACAAAAGGGATCTTCAAGCCAGTGTTTCCAATCGATTTATCAATGCCGTCGCTGTACTTAGCTTTAAAAGCCCGTGCTCGATTGTTCTGGATCAACATTCGTTGCTAACGGCTCTGCTATGTATAGTACACCGCTATATATCAAAAATTTTGGGTAGAATTCAAAATCCACTCAACAATTCGATCAACAAGGATTCAAAACCGTAAGCAAATACAATACATTCGCTGTACTTCGTTTTAAAAGCCCGTGTTCGATGATTCTGCAGCAGCATTCATTGTTGATGGCTCCGCCCTGTATAGTACACTGCTGTACATCAAAGATTTTCGATAAAATTCAAAATCCAATCAACAACTCAATCAACGAGATTTCAAAATCATAAGCAAGTACAATACAGTCGCTGTACTTAGCTTTAAAAGCCCGTGCACGATGGTTTTGGATCAACATTCGTGCTAACGGCTCTGCTATGTATAGTACACCGCTATATATCAAAAATTTTGGGTAGAATTCAAAATCCACTCAACAATTCGATCAACAAGGATTCAAAACCGTAAGCAAATACAATACATTCGCTGTACTTCGTTTTAAAAGCCCGTGTTCGATGATTCTGCAGCAGCATTCATTGTTGATGGCTCCGCCCTGTATAGTACACTGCTGTACATCAAAGATTTTCGATAAAATTCAAAATCCAATCAGCAACTCAATCAACGAGATTACAAAATCATAAGCAAGTACAATACAGTCGCTGTAGTTAGCTTTAAAAGCCCGTGCTCGATGGTTCTGGATCAACATTCGTTGCTAACGGCTCTATCCTGTATAGTACACCGCTATATATAAAAAAATTTCGGTAGAATTCAAAATCCAATCAGTAATTTGTTCAACAGGATTCAAAAACGTAAGCAAGTACATTCGCTGTACTTCGTTCTAAAAGCCCGTGCTCAATGATTCTGCAGCAGAATTCATTATTGATGGCTTCACCCTGTATAGTACACTGTTGTACATCAAAGATTTTCGATAAAATTCAAAATCCGATCAACAACTCAATCAACGAGAATTCAAAATCATATGCAAGTACAATACAGTCGCTCTACTTAGCTTTAAAAGCCCGTGTTCGATGGTTCTGGATCAACATTCGTTGCTAACGGCTCTACCCTGTATAGTACACCGCTATGTATCAAAAATTTTGGGTAGAATTCAAAATCCAATCAACAATTCGATCAACAAGGATTCAAAATCGTAAGCAAATACTATACATTCGCTGTACTTCGTTTTGAAAGCTCATGCGCGATGATTCTGCAGCAGCATTCATTGTTGATGGCTCCGCCCTGTATAGTACACTGTTGTACATCAAAGATTTTCGATAAAATTCAAAATCCAATCAACAACTCAATCAATGAGATTTCAAAATCATAAGCACGTACAATACAGTCGCTGTACTTAGCTTTAAAAGTCCGTTCTCGATGGTTCTGGATCAACATTCGTTGCTAACAGCTCTACCCTCTATAGTACACCGCTATATATCAAGAATTTTCGCTAGAATTCAAAAGCCAATCAACAATTCGATCATCAAGGATTCAAAATCTGCAGCAGCATTCATTGCAGAAGGCCCCACCCTGTATAGTATACTACTGCACATCAAAAGTTTTCGATAGAATTCAAAATCCAATCAACAAGAATTCAAAATTTGAAAGCAGATACAGTTCATCCGCTGTGTTTAGCTTTAAAAGCCCTTGCTCGATGTTTTTGGATTAAGATTCATTCCTAATAGCTCCACCCTGTATAGTACACTAATGCACATCAAAAATATTCGATAGAATTCAAAATCGCTAGCAAGTCTATTAACTTTCAATAAATAAATGTGAGTAAAATTAAAAGAACAAGTTTCAGAATGTAAATTGCAGATATACAAGGTGTTTAAACTTTAAAATGCTGAGCCTTTACAATGGATTTGTAGTAACTATCAGATTTATGCTGCAGTTCTAAGCATTATCGTAAGCATCGTAAGGTATTTATGGCCTGTACATTAAAATTTTAAATTACTCGACGATATCTTACGATGCTTACGAACGTGTTTGGTGATTGTATTAATGAGTGTTGTGAAATGGCTAAATGACCAAAATACTTCGAGTTAATTAATTGGGTGTGAAATGATCGTAAGATAAACGTCGCAAAACTAATAATCGTCGGCTTGTAAATAACGAAGAGGGAATGAATGCAATAACTAACTAAACCAAGCTGGATTATTACTTAAAAAGAATAAAATAGACTCCGTGTGAATAGACAGTTAGTTGTGCCGCCGCAGGCGGCCCCTATCCTCTATAAGAGAAACCTACAGAGTGAAGCCAGTTATTGGTTTTTACGAGACAAACATTGCCAAAATTAAATCCTCGGGCGCGCACACTCCGCAGAAAAACATTTCGATATTTAATTCCGAGCTAATTCCGTTAAAATTTACCCTGGAATGTCCCTGCGAAAAAATTAATTAAATTATATTTTTAGACTACACCTTGTCGCTGGGTCTTTTTTTTAACGAAAAAACGTGAGTATCATTTCCCTGATGTTTATTTTCACATTTCAAATTAGACGTTTTAATATTAAAATTTTTCAATCTTGAAAATCTCGGGCTGCTAATTCGCCTATAACGATTTAGTGAACTGAGAATTCGCCTCTTCTCCCATCGGAATGTAATTACGAAAATACCGTGATGATAACTGTCACAATGAGCAGAATCTATAGAGTCTGATTTAATAATTCCGGAGAAATTAATAATAATTGTGTTACAGTGAATTGACAGACTACTTTGATGTTGCGCATTTGAACTCGTGCATTGTTGAAACTTGCTATTGTTTGTTGGAACTCGGATCACTCTAGGTATGACGGATTCAACCAGCACCCCTCAACAACAGAGACGACGACGACGACGACGACAATTTTCAATTCTGCTTTTTCATACTTTATACTCGTATAAAAATAACGATCTCGTGAAGTATCAGAGTTTTATTAACGCAACGTGCTCTACTTTGGTATTGAATACAAATTCATGGTGGATGCGCTGGTGTACTCATTGTCAATTGAATTTACAACCATTCAATAAATTATATTTTAGAAGTTTCGTGATAAAATAAATAATAAGTCGCTCAACTTGCAATCAGATTTTGTTTATTGATTCATTCGATCGTAGACTCCTTCGAAAACCATTTGAAGTCATTACGCCTGAAAAATAAGAAGTAGGCAACCCATTCTACTTCCGTGCAGTGAGTGGCGTAGCCATAGGGGTTGAACCAAGCCGCCATAGGCGCCTGTTCAAAGTAAAAATCAAAATTTATTCGCAAGTAAATATAGAGAGGCACTGCCTATTTTCTTGATGTCGAAAAAGTAAACTTTTTTATAGTCACACCTCAAAGATGTGCATTTTCAAATACAGAATCCATATACAGTGTCTTTTTTTTTTGTAATTTTTTGAGACAGGAAGCTGTAATTTCAAATTTAGCCTAGGAATGCCGATGCAAAAATCGATTTTTCAAAAGAGCTGAAAATATATGATTATTTTCTCGAATTCATTTTCATCTTATCCTGATCTTATCGAATCGATTTTATTTTCTACGAAATCGAATCGAAAATAAGTTAGTTCTTGATTTGGGTTGGGGAAATGGAAAATGGTCGTGTGAAAGACTATCAAAATTGCTATTTTCGAGTAATCTGAATACAAAAGAGTGGTGCATTTAATTTAAGAAGAAATCAGAATTGTTTTGAGTTTATTCAAGTTTTAAAATGACACTTCGTGATGACGCTTAATTTAAAAAAAATACATTTTTGTTCTTTAAACGTTTTTTTTTTTTTTAATTTTCGGAGAATGTCATTTATGTTCTTTTCTATCGAAATAGTTGTTACACTTTGAATAAAAAGCTTTCGTTTTTCAATATATTTTTAATTTTTAGACTAATTATTTATTGTTGCTTTTTATTACAGTAAAGAAAAATCGTTTGACTTTGTGTTCATTTTTTGAAAAATACAGGGTGATTTATTAACTCACCGACAAGCTTTGCCGTATTAAAGCTCACGTAATTTTAAGAAAAAAGAATCATTTTGTCCGATTTTTTTAAACAGAATGCAAAAAATTAGAAATCAACCAAACCTTTTCGTTCCAGTGAAAAAGTCTTTAGTTCGTCGTTGTAAAGCATGCATTGAAGTGAGAGAATAACATTTTGGGCATTTATTATTATTATGTATTGACTCAGTTTTGAATTTTGGGCAATTTATGTAAATATTAAAACGATTTTGAATCATTAAAATAGGTAATTAGAAACAGTACTTTGAAATCTTCTGTTTCCTTAAACAAATGAAATCGAACATGGTATGTCCAAGGATTCTTTTTTTCTTCTTAAAATTATGAGCTTTCATGTGGCAAGGCTTGTCCCAAGGAATTTTTTTTCTTAAAATTATGATCTTTCGTGTGGCAAAGCCCGTCGGTGAACTAATAAATCACCCTGTATAAATCGATCTTGGATAAAACGATTCTTTTTTGCTCGATTTTAACTTGAATCGATATTTAACAAACACGAATCGATCCGAATCGATTCAAAGATCGATGCTGATTAGGAAAAAAAATGGCGTCCCTAATTTAGCCACAGCTTTTAATTCTGGACGACTTATTCCTTGTGACATTGTAAAATCTCTTTTCTCTTAAGCGGTCTTTACTTCTCGCTGTCCACGCTGTATATACCGTTCAATATAAATTTCATCTGACAATTCCCAATTTGGATTTAAGGGATGCAGAAGCGTTCTGCGTTAATATATTTTTTTTTATTAATAAAAATCGATAACAAAAATCCTACTTGTAACAATCTTTTTGATAGACACGGTATGTCTGAAAAATTAAAAAAAAAACTATTTTTGTTGCCCCTCTCTTAGATACAGGGGAACTTACTAAATCGACATTGAATTAAAACTGGGAAAACAGTCGAAAATCGCTGAAAAGTAAATCTGAAATCTGCTTTACGCGTCGATTTCGAATGAGTGGCACTTGTGACGTCATCTGTTAACCCGCGCCATAAATTTCTAATTTGCCAGGAGAACATTTTTAATGTGAAATGTTTTAAAGTGAAAGGTGAAAATCGATGATAAAAAAATCCCATTCGTAGCACACTTTTTGAAAGACGCTGTACATCTGAAAAACATTAAAAATATATATTTTTTTGTTATCACTTTCTTCTTTACTAAATCGACTTTGAATTAAAATTGGAAAGATTAATTTCTGGAGATATTTCTGCCCGAAAAACGCTAAACAATTCTTAAAAAGTACGCTTTAAGCGTCGATTTCGAATGAGTGGCGCCATCTGTTAACCCCCGCCATTAATTCGCCAGGTAAAGATTTCTAAAAACCGAAAAACGTTAGCAACGTTCGGAAACAACCTTTTTGAAAACAACTTCGAATAAATACAATTTCAAGCGCCAAACAGTTGAAGCGAAAGAATTTACGAGCGTTTGTGGCGCCATCTGTTGCGCTGCACCATAAGTTCGTACTCTTTATTGAACGGAAAACAAGTGCGTTCAATGTTCGCAAAACAATTTTAAGTAACATTCGTTTGTGGTGCCATCTGTTACCGTGAGTCTCTTTATTTGTAGGGAAACGATTTCAAAACAAGTGAAAAACGCCGAAAGGAAATTCAAGAAACATTGTTATGAAAAATAAAGTTGTACAGAAATAATCAGGGCCGATTTCATAATCGAACTATACAAGACTTTAAAATAAAAGTCACATTCTGACGTGTAAATAACTATGTTGTCGCATCTTCTTGGACATATGACTGTGACTTTTATTTTTAAATCTCCTTCAGTTCGTTTATGAAATCGGGTCTGAATCACTTAACTCCTCGTATTAAATTTATTTGGACAGATACAGTTAGAAATATGATAGGTTCCATACATAAGTACCGCCATCTGTTAATCTGTAGCCGCAATTAATTTCGTTCTTTTCAATTTGCGGGGAAAAAAACGGCTGAATACAATTTTTTTTTGAGAGAGAAAGTGTTTGAGAAACAATTTAAGCGTATTGCGCTTCGCGCGCCGGTTTTCGGAAGCTTTTCTAACCTAAAACTTTGACAACCCCGTCACTTTTTAGAAATAGGATTAACCAAAGGGAGTCTTGAGTTGTTTAGCGCGACTGCAGAAACGAACTGATTAAAATATTTTGAATTTTGTTCAGTTTTACTTTCTTATTAATTAAAATAATTAAAAAACGCCGCGCCGCGCCATCAGAATTTTGCAACCCGGCGGCTTCACTTCTAGTTACGCCACTGCTTCCTCCGTGCTTTCAGTACGTTACAAAAACACGAAGTTACTGCTGATTTGATTGATGGGTTGCCTATTGTATAATCTTCAGGGGGTCTGCAGAGGTAATGATATCGAAATATATGCAGAAATTCCAAGTGGTACGCTTGGAAATAAAACTAATTAAAGAATGAACCTTCTCACATTCTTCTTCTTCTTCTTCACATTCTCAGTAGTATCAAATTTAAGTGACAATCAAAACAATGCCTTCAGTGATTATTATTAAAGAAATTGTTTTCAATAACAGACACTTAATAGTAAGTTTGCATCATGTTTTAGTATTGAATGCTGTGAATGTTCCGCTCTCGTTTTTTCTTTTTTTTCGCTTCGAAAAGATAAAAGCCACCCCACCTTTTGGTTGCCCCTGGTCGCTGGACGACCCGCTTCTACTTAACGCTAATGCACATTTAATTTGACAAAAATTGGCTAACTCCCATTCATTCTGGCTGGAGCGGATGTCGGAGCGTTGCATTTGGAATTCTTGCGCTATATTAGTTGGTGTAGCTCTCATTTCATTCAGCGGCGCAGTCAATAAAGCGAAGCTCGAATCACGCAGCCGAAATTTTGGACCGTTAATTAAACGCGTTTGTCGATATTGATTATTACATCTGCATGCTCCACACCCCCCCGCCGCCCCGACCATGTACTGTTACGTTCGTCAAACGAATCATTGATATAGAAAAAATTAAATTAGATTTATCTTGGTTAAACTCAGATTAGTAATAAATCAAATTAGATCTTAAATAGACGAAATTTTTTTTGGTTATCAAAAGGAATCCAAATGCTGTAAGTATCTGGAGCGAACTTGATAAACGTAGAGAAATGATCTGTCTAGAATAGTCTACACGTTTCCAGAAGTTGACAGGTATACTAGTCGGTAGTAGAGCGTTCGAGACGAACGGTTATATGGGCGGGAAATTCAAATTCAAATAATTTTACACGCTTATAGATAGATCCATGTGCATCGACATCCAAAGGTATATACGTTGTGCGGCAAGCGTAAATAATTAAATTACTTTAATTTGGTAGACCAAAGCTAAAGTGACAATGGTTTCTCAAAATGTATTGCAGCATTTTTCTGTAAAATATAAAAAATTGACTTTAAGGAATCAAGTAGGTAACGATTTTCTAAATGGAGGCTTTCGGTCTTCCACTTCTCTTGGAACGTTTTTTTTTCTTCTCTTAGTTACTTCTGTTTCCTGAAATTGCTCGTTCGCGCGCAAAATCCCCAAAAGTCGTGCGTTTCACGGGGAATTCCAATAACTTCAATTTCATTTTCGTTCCATCCTTCAATATCCGTGTGACATCAATAACCGAAGGAAGGGTACACACGCCCTAAATGAGGGCTTAACTCTGAGGAGCTATCCATATTTTCAATGTGTCCAATCCTTTTTTATGAAATGTCGTCATTCAGGATCTCCATCCCGGAGTTTAATTTGTCGGCTTATGTATCGTGTTTGCTTAGAGGGTCGACACCTCCGCACAGGCCACTTTATGCTGCTAGTCAGCAATTTTACTATTCAATCGAACACGATTTACACAGGGGCGACTTCTCCTCTCTCAAGACACCGATATTAAAACGAAATTATATTTGGTTTCCAAAAAAAAAGAATCAATCATCATCACCAATTGGGTGTTTTCTTTTTCTTTTTATTAAACAACTAAGGCAACATCAAAAAGGGAGTCGAAAATCCTTGTTGGATGTAATGCGTATTATTCGTATTAACCGAGATGGCATTTCTTTTTTTTTTGTCTCTTCTCTGTAGAATTCGTCCTTATCTGTGAAGAACAAGGGTAACAATAGAGGAACTAATAGGCTCATTTCGCTCGTAGTGTCTGCGTAAGAATTGATTGTGGGGAAATGGCTCGGAACGGTGTGAGGAAGGAAGCAGTCAGGTCGCTTTATCCCAGCCACTAAATATCACTGATAACCGACTGATTATACCACCCCCGGCAACCCCCCACGCAATTAAAGTGGAAAACGTCCTCAATTACACCCACGTATGCAACTTCGAGATTGAACCACATAAAAGAGTATCTCGAAATTGAACCCTTTAAGTGACCGATAAGACCCCTGTTTCGTATAACAGTTAGCGCCATTAGAAAGTTGAATTAATTCTAAACCATTTTAATTTTAGATATTATCGTGTCACCATTAAAGATCACTGATTATACCACCCCCGGCAACCCCCCGCGCAATTAAATTGCGAAAACGTCCTGAATTACACCCACGTATGCAACATCGCGATTGAACCACATAAAAGAGTATCTCGAAATTGAACCCTTTAAGTGACCGATAAGACCCCCGTTTCGTATAGCAGTTAGCGCCATTAAAAAGTTGAATTAATTCTAAACCATTTTGATTTTATATTTATTATCGTATCACCATTAAAGATCACTGATTATACCACCCCCGGCAACCCCCCGCGCAATTAAAGTGCGAAAACGTCCTCAATTACACCCACGTATGCAACTTCGAGATTGAACCACATAAAAGAGTATCTCGAAATTGAACCCTTTAAGTGACCGATAAGACCCCCGTTTCGTATAGCAGTTAGCGCCATTAAAAAGTTGCATTAATTCTAAACCATTTTGATTTTAGATTTATTATCGTATCACCATTAAAGATCACTGATTATACCACCCCCGGCAACCCCCCGCGCAATTAAAGAGGAAAACGTCCTCAATTACACCCACGTATGCAACATCGCGATTGAACCACATAAAAGAGTATCTCGAAATTGAACCCTTTAAGTGACCGATAAGACCCCCGTTTCGTATAGCAGTTAGCGCCATTAAAAAGTTGCATTAATTCTAAACCATTTTGATTTTAGATTTATTATCGTATCACCATTAAAGATCACTGATTATACCACCCCCGGCAACCCCCCGCGCAATTAAAGAGGAAAACGTCCTCAATTACACCCACGTATGCAACATCGCGATTGAACCACATAAAAGAGTATCTCGAAATTGAACCCTTTAAGTGACCGATAAGACCCCCGTTTCGTATGACAGTTAGCGCCATTAGAAAGTTGAATTAATTCTAAACCATTTTGATTTTAGATTTATTATCGTATCACCATTAAAGATCACTGATTATACCACCCCCGGCAACCCCCCGCGCAATTAAAGTGCGAAAACGTCCTCAATTACACCCACGTATGCAACTTCGAGATTGAACCACATAAAAGAGTATCTCGAAATTGAACCCTTTAAGTGACCGATAAGACCCCCGTTTCGTATGACAATTAGCGCCCTTAGAAAGTTGAATTAATTCTGAACAATTTCGATATTAGACTTATTATCATATCACCAATAATAAGGGTGGGAATTATTAACTTTAAAAAAAGAGAGTTATCATAACTTCCGTAATCTTTATCAGAAATTAACGAACTTCGGCTCATTTGAAAAAAAAAAAGGAAAAGGAAAATGACTCCGACTACTTTGGCTACGACTTCGGTCCTTGTATTGAGCAAATCGGTTTTTAAAAACTGCGCAGCTTCAAACTGAATGAACTATTTAATTTAAACCTCGGTTCGAGTCCTAATGATAAAACAATTTATTGTGTTTCCTTAAAGAGATTTAATTTTTTTGTAAAACTGAATAATTACAGGTAGTAACAAAATTTGAAAATTCATTCAACTTTGTCTTGACGACGGTGGTCCTGATGAATAAACGAGGTAAATGATGTACAGATAATTAATCGTGAAGTAAGAACAAAGCCTGAAAGCGACCTATCAAAAACAGCTAGTTAGCGGTTTATGCAGGTTAATCAATTTCAGTTTTTGGTTAGTTAAGGGCGCATAAAGGCAACGAAGGGCACGTTGACGTCAGACGGCATGATAATAGGTAATGAGCGGGTTATTAGCGCCACAGATGTCGCTGACGGCCCCCGCCGAGCGCAGACCTCCCTTAACCAACAATATCATCGTAATTACATCCAAAATGTTGTATTACATTTGCTGCTTTACATAATGCACCTAAACGCATATTACTTGTGTACCTGCCGAGTTTGGCGGAGCTAAATTTCCGTCGAGGATATTATTTATGAAAAGACGGGGGTGAGGGAACATGTGAGTTCAAACGGGGTGCACCAATTTCATACCTAACTAAAACAATTCAACCACTCATAACCAACTAATCGTACTTAAATCCCTCACAATATAATAAAAACGAAAAAAAAAACAACACATCCTGATTCACCCTGTATATGTATATAAAGAAACGGCTGATTATACCATGATTATAAAAAAAAATGCAACTCTCCAAATAAAATTTGGCAAATTTGCAACTTTGTGTCTTCATTGTAAAATAATTATTTTAAAATCGCACAACTCATAACAAATTAAAAATCGACTTTCTCTTTCTTTTGACGTCCTCTTCAAAGTGAAGGAGATTGATCAAGCGAAAACGAAACGTTGTTATTGCAGAGATTTTCATCGAACCAAAATCAAGTAGGTGTAACGTTCTTTGTTAGAAAACAAAACGATTTCATCAATTTCATATACCGGCTGCGACACTACAAATCGGCACACGATCTGTACAAGAAACCCCAAATTGAATTGTATACGTAACTCATTAAAAAAGTGATATATGCGTATTAGATCATAATATCTGTCGTTACAGACATTGGCGGTCCATGTTGGACAGGAAAACAATTGCTTTGCCAGTGTACACACTCTGAAACATACTGTGTAACACTTTGCGGTGGACGGTCTGTATATGTACTAAGATTTTTTTTTTGTTAATTGAATTATTCGCTCGATTATTTTGCTTGCTCTTGGACGAGGGGCGTGATTTCGCAAATCCTTAAAATACACGTTAGAAAATGGTCTCACCACTTTAAGAAGGAGTGGTAAACCCCATAAGGACCTATTGCTCAGATCACATGATTTAAGGATTGACGCACAATGGTCGCTATTACGGCACATTAGCGCTCCTTTGAACGTTTGCAGCCTAATAGCGGCATAATGCGTTCCGGTCGATCTCAACAATCAGCGTGATTCAATTTTTAGCTCCACGGTAAGTACACCGCCGCCGCTGCCGCCACCCCCGCCCGCCCCCCCGGATCGATGAAATGAAAATCTGCTAAACGCGCACTCGCGGCGTTCGGCGCGCAAAAATTGCAACGCGGTTAAAATCTAAAAAAAAAAATTTAATTTTGAGTTTTATTTTCCCGAATAAATTTACTAATTAGATAAAGATGGTTAAAAGAGAGGATATCGATGGAAAGAAGATGGATTAGAGAAGAAATGAAATCGTGAATGTGAGAAGAGGATGCCTACACATGGAAGGAATAATGGAAAGAGAAAGACTTCTTTCTAACTGGACACCTCATCTGGGTATGCCAAAAAGGTATCACGTGACGAGGCTTTTGATAAAAAGAGAAGACGATAAGGAAGGAAGAATGGATGAGTTCTAAGATTTCTGACAGAACTCCTCGGGATGTGAAAAAAAAGAGGAGTTTAGATCGATGGAAGAATGGATGGTAAAGACTTTAGCCTGGATACCTCTGGCCATGAGAAAAAGTATCACGTGATGAGGTACAATGGTAGAAATGCTTTTGAAGGATGTGATTGAAAAAGAAGATTATAAGGAAAGAAGATTGCATGAGAAATGGGTTTTTGACTGAACTCCTCGAGATGTGAAAAGAAGGAGGAGTTCACATAGAAGGAAGCTTGGATAGAAAAGACTTTTGACTGGATACCTCTGGATATGGGAAAAGGTATCACGTGATGAGGTACAAATGGATGAAATGCTTTTGAAGAAAGCGATAAAAAGAGAAGATGATAAGGAAGTAAGAATATATGAGAACTCCTCGGGATATGAAAAAAAGGAGGAGTTTAGGTGGATGGAAGAATGGATGGGAAAGACTTTAGCCTGGATACCTCTGGATATCATCACGTGATGAGGTACAATGATAGAAATGCTTTTGAAGATGCTTTTGAAGATTGTAAGGAAAGAAGAACGCATGAGAAATGGGTTTTTGACTGAGCTCCTCGAGATGTGAAAAGAAGAAGGAGTTCACATAGAATGAAGACTGGATGGTGAAGACTTTTGACTGGATGCCTCTGAACATGGGAAAGGGTATCACGTGATGAGGTACAATGACAGAAATGCTTTTGAAGGATGCGATTGACAGAGAAGTTTATAAGGAAGGAAGAATGCATGAGAAATGGGTTTTTGAACTGAGTTCCTCGAGATATGAAAAGAACGAGGAGTTCACATGGAAGAAAAAGTGGGTGGTAAAGACTTTTGACTGGATGCCTCTGGACATGGGAAAGGGTATCACCTAATGCGGTACAAATGGATGAAATGCTTTTGAAGGATGCGATTGAAAAAGAAGATTATGAGGAAGGAAGAATGCATGAGAAATAGGTTTTGGGACTGAACTCCCTGAGATGTGAAAAGAAGGAGGAGTTTACATAGAAAGAAGAGTAGATGGTAAGGACTTTTGACTGGATGCCTCTGAACATGGGAAAAGGTATCACGTGATGAGGTACAATGGTAGAAATGCTTTTGAAGGATGCGATAAAACGAGCAGATTATAAGGAAGGAAGAATGAAGACTTTTGACTGAACTCCTCGGGATGTGAAAAAAAGAAGGAGTTCACCTGGAAAGAAGAATGGATGGGGAAGACACTTTTGGCTGGACTTCTCTGGGGATGAAAAAACTTTTTGAATAGTTTCAAAAATATTCTGGCCGCTTCTGCCTCATACCTCCCCCCACCAACAAACCAAACCAAATGTAACCAAACACACAAAAGATAACATATACAGGATGTCCCAACGCAAGTAAGCGATTTTCACACTGCGAAAAGCGTAGAGACTTAAAGTTTTCATTTCTTTTCTTATACCTGAGAAAGAAGATACAATAAATATTCGGAATAAGTTTTATTGATAAAAAAATTATAATAATTATAATCGTGGAGATATTTCATGTGCCTTTTCCTTGTTGTTGGCAATCCTGGACCCGAACTGCATCGCCCTTTTCTTAAAACCAGCGGCCCTCTTCAAACCCAGATGGTACGCCAGGCACCTCAGCAAGATCTTCTCGCCCCCAAATCCCTGGGGTAGATCATCAACTGGATATGTCCTGCAATAAAAAAAAAAAAAACTATTGGCGTTTCGTTTTTCTACCAGTGATGTTCGTTACTTTTCCCACGCGTTCAGATTCCTGGCGAACTGGACGACCTCTTCGTCGAGGTAAGGCGTCCTGAGTTGTCTGCCGTGGTCAGCGGCGACCCTGTCGTCTCGGCCGAGGTTTCGGTGCGAGATGTTCTGCCAGTCTTCTTCTAATGCATCGTGGAGACCTTGCCAGCCTTGCTTCTTCAAGGCCGCCCTGTGTCTGGTGTAGCCGCCGAATAATTCGTCCGCCCCCATGCCGACCAATAAGACCTAGCGAAAGAAAAGGGAGTTTCTTCATCATTTCAATCTCTCAAATCTCGCGATCTTATTCGAAAATTTTTAGTCCATCACAACTCTTATAACATCAGTCCTGGGACACACTGTATAACATATTGTTGCAAAACAAAAAAAATAACTTGAGTCAATTTTTTCTTATTTCTTCTTTTATTTCTCTGTTGCTGAACTAAACTAACAATAATACGATTAAGAAAATAAAAAACAAAAAAAGGAACGACGAAATTGGAGATGGGTACAGAACAAATTAAAAACAATGAACTACAAGGAAGACGTCAATAAAATGCGAAAAATCAATTCGATAAGCGAAACAGAAAAGAAATACAACGCGCAGAAGCATAAAGAACCGAAAAAAACAAAAGAAGACCGACGACTTAGAAGAACCAAAAACAAATGAACCTCCTAAAGAAAAGAAAACTGCTAGAAAATAAAAGTAAACTGAAAAAACCGTCAACCAACAAAATGTGGATGGAAAACCAATTAGATAAAAATAAATAAAGAAAAACACTAAAGCATAAAATGAATTTAAAAGAAAAGCAAAACAGAAGTATGTACAACGGTACTGAGTTGGACAAAAAGAATGAAAGTTGATCGAAGTTTTTGCAAATAAATATAACTTATAGAAAACAAAAGGGAAGAGAACTATAAAAAGAAGTCAGTGAAAAACATAGGCATGAACGGTCATTATTGATCGAATTGTATAGTTTCTTGCAATTTTAAATTCTTGCTGTCTTTGGTCTCTTTATAAAAAGAACAGAATTACAGATCTACAAACAGCTCTCCGAGCTGCCCTTTCATATAAAAAGCAAAACAACAATTATGTCGGATCACTCCGTATAATAACATTCGGCGATTAGAAAACATTTCACGTGTACATACATGTCATAGTTACTTCCTTGATGTGTTTGAAGCGAACAAAATCTGATTTCTAAAATATTTCATCGTATTTGACAAGTCCTGTAATATTTTCTCTCGAGTACAAAAGAGAATAAACTTCGAAGACGCCGATCGATTTAAACTGAAGAAAAAAGGAATAATTTTTTGTTTGGCCATCCCAGCTGTAGACGGAATCAAAGTTGGCAAAACGGACAACAAACAAACCTTGTTGCTTTGCCAACCCGTCAAAAAAAACAGAAGCCGAAGATGACATGCGCGTTTCCTTTTAGTTTACTCAGAGGTCGTCCTCGGTTTCCGTTAAAATACAAATTTTTGCAAACGCGTGCCTGCGATTGGTCACTAAAAAAAAACCCGAATGGCGTCGCATCGCGTCGGTATAAAAGCGAAAGGCCCGGCGATTTGGTTCAGAAACGCAGTTTCCGTTGCAGAAGAGGAATCGTCGAGGTCGAAGATGCAAAATTTGAAGAAGATGGTATGTCCTGTGAGGGTTTCTTTTTTTGGGGAGGTTGTTTCAGCAGCTTTTCCCGTTCTGTTTGCAGGCCGGTGAAGTACCGAAGGGCGGAAAATCCCAGAAACAAGTGAAGATCAGCCACTCGGTCCGCGCGGGGCTGCAGTTTCCGGTTGGGAGGATCCACAGACACCTGAAGAGCCGAATCAGGAAGAACACGAGGGCGAGCGCGACCGCCGCGGTCTACACGGCGGCCATCCTCGAGTACCTAACGGCGGAGATCTTGGAGCTGAGCGGAAACGTCGCCAAGGATTTGAAGGTCAAGAGGATCACCCCGCGCCATTTGCAGCTCGCCATACGCGGCGACGAAGAACTGGACGAGCTGATTCAGGCGACCATCGCCGGTGGAGGCGTTATTCCTCACATCCACAAGAGCTTGATCGGCAAGAAAGGAGAATATATTGTACAGTACGATTATTAAAATTAAAGAAAATGTCTGTGTTCCTTAATGATACTTAAGAATATATGTAAAATACAAAAATGTAACTTCTTTGGAATAAATAAAGATTTTTGATACTTCTTGAAAAGTAATTACGTGCATAAATCATTAATAAAATAAATAAATAAGTTAGAAGTTTAAAATATTTGCAGAAGGTGAATTCAGCACAATTCTGGTTACGTTAGATGAGCGAGGGGGAGGGAGGGTGAATATAGCGGTCTCTTTTCATGACATTTCAAGAAGGAAGATGCCTAGAATTTAATTAAATGTCATTTTTCAAATCGTTATGCTTTGAATTGAATTAACAAAGAGCTTTTATAGTCGAAAAAAAAAATTACAAGCAAATAACCTTCATACTTTTCACTTTTCTTTTTAATTATTGTTCTATTATTAAAAGATGTGAACACTGGGGAAGAACAGACAAAGAAAATTGAGCTCCAAAAATAAGTAATCAAACTGCATTGGAGTTCTCGTTCTCAACCAACTCTTCCACTGAAGAGGTTTTAAACAGGGTCGAAATACATAGATGAAAAGTTAGCAAGATTCAAGTGAAAACAATTATCATTATTATTATATATAATCATTGAAAATCGATTCGTTTTGTGGGAAATAATAAAAAGAAACTACAATTAAATCAGATAGAACAAAATGATGGAAATGTTAATTTCTCTTTCTTTTCACAGTTTCTTTTTCTTTTCTTTCTGTTCTGTTTTAAAAGACTCAATCTGTCTCAGTTTATATTTACTTACACATCATTAGAAAGTCCTTCTCGCTTAAGAGGCAGAAGGACAAATTCCAAATTAGAAGCCCGAGGTTGTTTAATGTCCCCCTCAACCTAATCCCACACGAAATAAAACATGTAGGTACATACCCGACAAGGAGACTTATAGTTTGCACTCGCTCCTCTACCTGCAAACCATAACGCACACCCCAAACTGTCATCTAGAATCGTATTTAAAGGAAAGATTAAATAGCGAATGCGTTCACTCCTCTCTCGATTGAGCTCTTCCTCGGTGACATCCACCTCGACGAAGTTCCACTTCCTCTCAGGCCTCAGCGATTTCAACTCTTCAAAGCTCGAGGCCCCGGTCACTCGATCAGGTGTTTCAAAACCACTGTGATTCTCAAATGCGACGTTGATCAAGTCAATCGGGTGTAGGCCGTCGCAGAACTTATCCGCTAGCAAAGCCAAGACGGTGCAGTCCAGCCCCCCAGAAAACAAGACGCCCACCAAAGCGTGATCGCACTCGGTTTTCTGCGAGACGCAAGCCTGGCAGAATTTCGGCTGCATGGAAATACGCTTTTGCACGGCACTCTCCAACAAACGATTCAATTCGAACACATTGGCTGAAAACACGGGGTCGTTGAGCACAGTTTCAAAAATCGCATCACCCCTCAAAACTTTGATTCGCTGAAAGACCGACAAATCACGAGGTGCTTCAAATAATTTGTTTTGCAGCGGGGGCAGTTCTTGATTTGCGATGATCTCCTCGCCTAAAAACGCGCTCACTTCATTTAATTTAACAGAGAAGTCTTTGTTTTGGTGTTGCCATGAGCTCAAGCTGATCTTCCTCGATTTTAAATCCAATGCGAAAATACCGATCGCCGGTAATTCCATCACGCAGCTAAAGAGACCCTCGCAGGCAACGTTCGTCAGCATTAAAACATCGTCCTTCCTGCCGATTAATAAACTCCTGCGTCCGAAGATGTCTCGACCGAAATACAACTTAGAGTCTCGCCTGTTTAAATACACGAATGCATAGGGGCCTTGCACGCACGATAAAACATTCATTACATTCGCAGAGTTCTCCAAACTTGCTAAAAGCAAGTTTGTATCGCCCTGCTTAGTCCTGGCTTGATCTGAAATTAAACTGCTTGCGAATATATCTCCGTTATAAACGAAAACTGATTGTTCGGACACGAGGGGTTGACGGACAAGGTTTTCTCCTTGAAGCCACAGAACGCCGGCGCCGAATAATAAATTATAATCGGACTGCTGGATTATTTCTGACTGCAACACATCAGGACCCCTGCGTCTAATGTTTTCCTTGCAAACGTCGTACTGAAAATTATTTCTTTATTTAAATAAATCTACTCGTCAGGTGATTATTACAATATCTAATAAGGTTTGCACGGGAGAATTCAGTTTATTGCATACGCAAATGATTCCACACATCTTAGGTAAGAATTTTGAGGTTATGTTATGACATTTCCTTTTTTGAGGTTATATTTATGTCAAGTTGACGTTTTCAAACGCCATGTTGTTGAAAGGCAGTGTAGCCAATATACATAAATAAAAAATACTAAATTTTATGCAGAGGGGCACTTATTTAGATTTGAAATTGTTTTAGAAAAGGGGCGCAAGGCAAACCATTTATAACATTGTCCGATTTAAGATTAAAAACTTTTTACTTGCAATTTTCATCGGACAAAAATCAACTTCATTTCTCATTTAACGCTGAATGTGTGAAGAAACAAAATCAGAAACCTGTATGGTTGACCACGAGACAAATTTAATTACAAATAAAACGTATTTATTTTTTTTAATTAAGATTAAATTATAGTCATTTACTTTTGATTTACTTAAAATGATTTCGCTTGTTGATGTTTGATAAAAATAACTGCTCTTGCATTTGATACAAATGTAAAATCAAAAGATGCAAGGTAAATGAAACAAAATAATACAACACAATAAAGAAAAATACTGTTATCAAAATTTATTAAATAAAACATTTTACAACAAGGCTGTTCAAATAAAAACATGACAATTATTTATAAGCCACAAAATTCTGTGTTAAGTCCTTGAGCAAAAATTCAATTTGATTTTCTTATTATAAAAACCTAACTATTCTGCATTAACTCTTATCTATACATTACTAATTACAACTCAAAAAGACAAATTAAAAGACAAAAAAATAACAAAAGAAAAAAAAAAGAAAATTCACTAATTTCACTAGTTTATTATTATTTATACCCAGAAATTTTTAACTAAATTTGAAAACACAATCACTAAAAGGTTCTTTTTTTAACATAGAAAACACGTGTTAAAATTTCATTTGTATATTAAAAAAATTGACAATAAATCATTTATATATAACATTGAGTTATTTCGACATATTGGCGAGATGGTTTTTTTTTTTATTTATTTTATTTTACAAATAACATTTTTTCCAATGCACCTAATACTTCCTTAATTTTCTGCGGTTGATAAGCAAAACCCCCAAACTTTACTGTTACATGCCACACACCAACAAAGTAAGGCACCAGATATATTTTACAATATGATAATTACATGGGAAAAAATGGTATCGTGAATTTTGTTCAAGTTGGTGGCACTGAATTTGCAGATTTGTTGTATCTGAAAATTTCCAAACAACAAATAAATAATCACAAATGTCCAAATGTAATAAATGTAACATTATTTATGACATTTAAAATATAATACAATTAAATGCCAGTACTAATGTTTATTTCTATTCCAGAAGACTCTAGCATTAAAGCTTGTTAACCCTAATGCATTTATTTTACTTCTGGACAATTAATAAATGTAATTATTGTTCTTACCTAGTCACTGCTTCCATCTGAGTCACTTTCTTCCTCAGCATTTTGCAACCATTCCACGAAGTTCTTCATCTGGTCAACAAACATCATTTTACCCTTAACATTGTAATCCTGCTTATACCATCGCAAGATCACCTGCTCTGAGATCACATCTGTTTGATAAAACAGCATAATAATCTTCTGAAATGCACGCATGAAGACCATGTTTGAGTAACAGTACTCTTGGACCTTAAGTAGTAAACTTAACTCGGAACGTGCGTTTTGTGCAAAAGCTGAAAACAAGCTTGTGAACTGCTTAAGATGGCGAACTGCTTGGTCTGTAACCAGTTCCTGAAATGACGACAACATAAAAATCAAAAATAAACAAATACACTCACCGGCGTATTTACTTCTTTTTTGTTCCATTCGGGTTGGCCCATCACAGTTGTCCACACGATGCAGACGATTTCGTGTTCTTGTATGTTTTCCTTAGCAGAAAAATCACGCAATTCTGATATAATATCACGCTGTGGTTTCCCCTCAGCAAGTCCATCGTTCAGTAAGTTTTGCAGCTCTTTCTTAGCTTGCAATTGGTGCTGATCGTAGTACAGCTTGAGTATTTCTTCCAGTCCGTTCTCCTCGAAGGCAGTGCGAAAGTAAGTCTGAGACTGCTTAGAATCAGGCACGAAGGTCATCAAGTGCGATTCGATGTTGGACTTCTTGATCGCCGAGTGAAGTGACGCGACGCCTTTCTCCTGACGCCACCACTTGAATATATCGATAAGAAAGTCCAGCGCGAGATGATCCTTGACGAGATGTGAATTATTCAGCGTCAGCACTGAATTGAAAGGAAGGCTGCCGTTGGAGATCCATAGGAACATCATCAGAGACAATTTTTTCCTATCAGTCGGCTTGAAATACTTCACAAACATCAAAATTTTCTTTATTTCTTCCTGAAATCAACGCAACCCAATTTGTATACTCGCTTAAAATTAAATCGATTTCCGTACGTACTTGGAAAATTTTCTCCAAATATTTAAATCGACGCATAAGTTTAATGAAAACCTGTTCCCAATGTTTCAATACATCTAGACTAATTTCATCAGGGGAATTGAAGATGCAAGCCTCCGTTTTGCAGAATTCCCCCTCCTGCGATAGCGTGCCTCCTGGGACTGAAAAAAAAATTACACATCCCAATTTTATTACACAATTCCCACGAATGCTTTCTTAAATTAAAAATGTGTCTCACATAAAATTATCACCAAGTGAGAATTTAATATATTTTTAATTTGAAAGAAGGGAAAAGGCAGAACTTATTTTTTTATTGCAATGTAACTGAGTTCGACTGTTGTCCGAAGAAAATTGTTAAGTAAATTGCTTTTAAACTCTAACCAGACAGAATTATAATTCAATAGTGAAATGTTGAGTGCTTTTGCAATTATAATTCTGTACAGTTAGAGTTTAAAAACAATTTACTTTTAATAAGTATGATAATAATTATTACATGTAACAAGCAATCAGATTCGGAATAATTGTTATAAAACTTATCAAATTCTATGTATTACAGATATACCAGGTGACGTAATGAATAAAAATTCCTCATAGTTGTTAATCAGCTTGAAAAGAATGCAATATAATCACATACAGCAACGATGAATCAGATATGTTAATTGCTTGATTAAATTGCTGCAATTTGCGTTTTTCTGTAGACAATAACAATTTGCAGTGTTTTTTTTTAATCTCTGTATATGCTTAGATTCCACTTTAGTTTTCTATTTATTTTAATTCTTCTAAACGTTGCCTAATCGCAATATAAGTTTTATCTCGTCGCGATTCAAACACAAATTATTGCAGGGCTTGAATTAATTCCCTTAATTAATCGCTTATTCAGCGCCAATGTTGCTGCCACATCATTAATTTCATTAAACTTAATAAAAACAATTCGTTAATAAAATTATCTAAAAAGCTTTCGTTAAATTATCTAAAAACGTTTAAGATTAACTTACAGATAAATATAATTCATTACCTGGAAATTCATATTAATTATGCAAGTGCTCGCAACAATTTTTAAAATTAATCCACAAACTGTGTTGTAATAAGGTCACAAAATTGTGATAAAAGATTCTCAAATAAGTTTTTATTCTCATAGACAAGCTTTATCAAAGAAAAAAAACTTTATATTAATCATTTGTGCAAACCTATTAAGTTTGTAATGAAAAAAGTAGGTCGCAGTTTCGATTTAAAACCTTGACCTTAAAATAGATCTTATTTTTGAATTAAAAAGGAATAACCCTGACGTTTTCATTTACATTTACAGGCACAATTCTGCCAATCGTGTTAAAAATTGCAAAATTATGGCCCAGGATACATCTGCCTGACCATTGAACTCTGAGAACTGTGGGAATTTTGGGACAAGTCATGGATAATCCTGGATTATATATTTTTAGGTTAAACAGGGATAATCCTGGTGAATCTGGGACAGGTGGCAACTATTAAATAAAAAATATGTTCTTGTGTTCTTGACCCAATAAACAATGACTCGTTGTTTGACAAGGTCACACAAAGAATGACTCATAAGATGTATGCTAATTATTTATATTGTACGTGTTAAAAACAATTTGAATGCTTACCCAAAATGCCCCCTGCAATGAGAATATCAAAGAGACTTTCGCCATAGCGTCGGTAATCTAATTTATTGCCTGCTCCGTCCAGAAATCGTGATATAGCTTCAAAGTCGTTAGAGCATTTATCGAGCCCAGATACTATAGCATCTCTGAATCCAACTGGGTCATATCTCTCCTTTTCATCTGCGGGGGGAGGGAAAAAAAAAAGAACCCGGTAAAGCGAAGAAGTAACGAATGAATCGCAAGCGTAATTTAACTAACCTCTTTTTCTGGTCTTGATGCGTTGACCGGACAGAACTGGTTTTTCTACCTTTTGACTCATACAAAAATTTCTGTAAAACAACAAGAGGCTCTTTGTAAAAACACTTTTTTATTGGTAAACACAATAGTTATTTATGTTACTTACACAAGCAACAATATTGGGCTCTAAAACAAAATATTCGAAATTAACACGATTGTTAATTACTATTATTATGCATAAACACGTGTAAATAACAGCTAGAATTTAGTGATTTCGGGTCAATGACTCGTTTCCAAAAAAAAATAAAATAAAATAAGGAAAAAAATCAAAAATTTTTAAAAATGAAGGGTGAATAAACTACAATGAAGCAGCAAATTATTTGCAAGGGGAATGTGAAGAGTAAATCAGAAACGAAGTAAACAACGCATACAAATAGTAATCACACTGAAATTTCGCAATCTTCGGAAGGTACAATATGCATTGCCGCATGATCCACCATAATGGATAACAAATAGCAAACAAAATATTATTAGAAACGTCAGAAGGCGAGTGCACAAAGCAAGATTAAATGAACTGAACTGTTTTAGGGATGTGATGAATTTACTTGGAAGCCGTAAAACGACGCTATACTTACGTTTTTACTGTTTAAAAAAAAGCACCTCACACACGAGCTCTCAAAAGATTTCAAGACGACTCGTCAAAAGAAGTTCTGCGTCTGCGAAGTGATTGCTGAAACCGGAATCAATACGAATTTAGCGCCAAATTCGATTTCCAAACGCAAAATCCGACTCGATTATTCTCGTAAAAGAGGTCCACTGAATACTCGTGCGATTTACGGCAGGTTAATTCAAAAAAAGTGTACAATATTTTGAAATCTGAATGTAAAAGTTATGTGACACAAGAAAAAAAATATCGTTTGTTTCCCATGGTAACAGCCACAACTTCTCACCGTAAAAGGAAGTGACGTCCGTAAGTTGTACAGCCAACATAAAGCACTCACGACTACCAACACAATTCATAACTCCGAGCGCTCAGTCGATAATTTTTAAAATAATTTGCGTTTTCTTTTGCTTTGACAAAATCGTAATCCTAAGTGTTTTGATTCAAAAACAGACATTCTTTTCTTTGAATCTCTCCATTTTTAAAACTTGTTTGGATTGAATTATTTACAAATGAACTGCCAATCAAAAATTCAAATCAGCTGTCTTGTAACAACTACGAAATTCAGGTCGAAACTATTCGAAACACGATTCAAACTTCTAAGCGAAAGAAAGCACCTAATTTAAACGATTTATGCAAATAAATACGCATCAAAAACAGGTTTCTTAATTGGTTTCAAATCCAAAACACTATAGTAGTAACTATAAGTTGATAACATGACAGCAAAACACATTTTTAAATTAATTTATTAAAAAAAAGTAAAGTAAATAGGTCTTTAATTATCCTTAGGCGGTTTTAACTGTTCCAATATAACGTTTGCGTTCTTCTTCCTCTCCTCCTCATCGCTGAATAATTCTGCGAGATTATCGACAGGAAGGGGGTTTGCTAAAGGCGCGGGACTCGTTTTCGTTACTATCGGACTTTGAGACACTTTAGCATAAACGGACATTGCCTAAAAAAAAGAACAAACATTATTAAACCGGTGTACAGTACTTAAAAATAAACTGAAAAAAAAAAATTAAAAAACTGCGGGACAAAAATAGGAATTGAATTATTTTTGATTTGAAATACAGTTTGCATTGAAAATTAAGAAATCTCGCTGCTCTTTTGCTGATGAGAAGCCGAAATAGCTTGAGAGCCCCACTGCAATCAATCTAGACTACTTGCAGCTTGCAGCTTTTAAAAAATCAAAAACTTTTAATCATTACCTGAGCGACTAAATTTGATACATCACCGGCGTTAGCCGGCAGTATAAGAGTGTTATTACTTTTCGCCAGTTTATTAAATGCTTGCACGTATTGCTCTGCTATACTCAACGAAGCGGCGTTAGCCCCCATTTGTGTTCCAAGCGAGCCAGCCACTATTCTAAGCCCAGCCGCTCTCGCCTCGGCAATCGCAAGCATGGCAGTAGCTTCACCGGCAGCCTTATTTATGTGCTCCTGTTTTTCAGCCTCCGAAGCCAATATCCTCGCTTGGCGTTTACCCTCCGCAACATTAATGTCGGCTTCGCGAACGCCCTCAGACTCTAAGATAGCCGCCCGCTTTTTGCGTTCGGCTTCGACTTGCATCTGCATGGCTTCTTGTACCCTGTGCGGAAGCTTAATGTCACCTGAAATTACATCACATTGCATCACTTTGACCAGAGATTGAGTAATATCTTACGTATTTCGTAACGTAAACACGTAATACCCCAGGCTTCGCTTGCCTTGTTGATGGAATCTACTATGCAGACGTTTAAATTCTCTCGTTCTCTAAACACTTTATCCAAAGATATTTTACCGAGCTCCGATCTCATCGTGGTTTGTGCTAATTGGGTGATTGCGAATTCAGGGTCTTCTACCCCGTAACTCGCAAGGTACGGGTCGATTATGCGCAGATATAGCACGCCGTCTATGTTTAAGGTGACGTTATCTGAAGTGATGGCGCTCTGTTTTGGGACGTCGATTGCTATTTCTTTTAAACTCTGCACGTATTTAACACGGTCGATGATCGGTATCAAAATGTTCAAGCCCGGATCTAATATCCTGTGGAACTTTCCCATTCTTTCTACTATCCAGGCCTCTTGCTGGGGCACGAACATTACCACCGTGTTTAAAGGCGTAGACGAGCGATACCGAACCGCGAGGAATTGAAGGGAAAGGTTTGGGGGTGGCAATTTGCTGTGCTAAAAAAAATGTAATTGTTAGTAAATGTTGTGAAATCTTTCTTTTTTACAGTACCTTCAAGACACTAAACGAAGAAGAGAGAATCTTAGCTCGTGAAAACATTATAATTTATTTCATTAACTGCACTCATAAATACCGCTGCTTCGCACTACATAACCAAAAAAAGTTGACATGACAATGTGGGCTCAGTGTTACCAACCGTACATTGTGCCTCATTTAACGCGCATAGTTAAGACAAAATGCGGTTGACTTCGGAATGCAATTAATTAATATGTATTCCGCGCTATAAATTACAATTACAATTAAAAACCACAAGCAATGCTTGAGTAAATAATAAAAAGTGGTCCTTCTTGTTTTAGGGTTTTCAATACTTGCCGCTTCTTGCAAGCCTGCGTTGCCATGGTAACAGTTGTTAGTTTGGTTTGACAAGCTTGGGCTGAAAGACGTTCAAACTTGAAATTCTAATAATTTGTGATAATTTGGTGATAATATAAAGATGACTGCTTCGACGTTCGTTGCAGAAGTAAATAAGTTGAAGAATATCCAATTAAACCTCGAGAAGAACGAGCTGTTACTCTTGGAGCACATAGCAAAGTACCTCGACGCTCGTGTTGTGGAGTATTACAAAGATTTAGAACTCTCAAGGTGAATTTATGACTTAAAAAATAATCATTTTCAATAAATTGCTTTCCGTTGCAGAAATAAAGAGATAGACGCTTCACGACACGAGATAAGAAATCTGTTTATTCTCTCAAATAATATTAAAGAGACTGTGAACGGCCGATTAGATGATATTGGTAGGTAACATTTTTTTTTAATCATTTAAGTCAGCTTTATCAAGCACATTAAATGTGTAACTAACTTGCTTATCGTTTAAGATTTCAAGCAATTAAAAAAAAATATGGAGCTTATGCAAACCAGCACTCAACAGTTCAAGCAAAAGACGATGGCAAATTTAGATGAGTTACGTAAAAGTGAAACGGAACTGTCCAAGGAAATCAAAGCTTACGAAGTCAGAATGCAGGAATGGGGAAAGTACTCGAATGTAACACCAAATATTTTCGCCAGGGAACATGATATTATTAATAATAAAAAAATCGATCAGGTAATATGTTAATAACAAAGTGTTTCCTGCAATGTATCCTACCATTTTTGTCACAGAGAGTCTCTGATTTTCTAAGTTATGTTACTAAAAGCGGCGGTCATGAAAATGGTTGGAACCTAGAAGATCATAACTTATTTTTAAAAATCAAAGCCAAGTGCAAGAGCGAGCAGGAAATTGCTCGACATCTTCATGCTATTCTACCCGGTAAGTACTTTACTTTCAACAATCATCAAAGATTATAATGGTATGCTTTCAGATATCAGTGAAGAAGAGGTGATTGCACATGATAAGTGGTACACAAAATACCTCGAATTAAAAGCAAAACACAGGGAGGCGATTAAAAAATGGAGATTAAGTAGATCTGCGCCCAAGTTAAAAATCGAAGAGGAAACTTGCCGAAATCAAAAACGGCCTGTAACTTCGATTTCCACGGAAAATCTGTCCCGTAAAGAGATTAAAGAAAAACTAGACGCGTGGAAGGAGGAAAAGAGGCAGAAATTAAGAAGCAAAAAGGAACTCGTACGACAGGAAAAGTTGCAGAAAAAACTATTGGAAGAAAAACGAAAGCAAAAGTATGTTCATTTGAGGGAGACCGTTCAGGATTGGCGGTCTGCCAACGCTGAAAGGAAACAGGCTGAGTGTTTTGAAAAATTCATGATGGAACAAAAAATCAAGGAGTTTAAGTAAGACTTTTCACCTCATAAACGCCTTTCACTTTAACTTTCGTTCGTTAGGTCTGCCATGGCAAACAGGTTGATCAAAGAATTTCAATCACAGGATGATATTTTTATGAAAAGAAGGAAAGAGAATCTCAAGCCTAAAACGAATAGTGAAGTTAGATGTAATAGTAGTGTTATTGTGCCCCGTGATCCGAACAGGTTGTTCAAACCTACGAAACAGTGGATTTTGAGGACGAAAGATGAAGAAAATAGCTCGAAAGTCAAAAACGTTTGTAGTATAAAACACATACCAAAGTTGTAAGTACATTTTAATCCAATCTTATTACTGTAATTTTTTGAGTAAATGCATTTTTTAAGTAGAGGTAGATAGAATTAATAGAACTTTAATTACATTTTCAGAGGTGTACCAGAGTGGAGGAGGCAATTAGTACCGTGATGCTTAAAATATTTTTAAAGTGAACACTTTCAAAACATAACGAGTCCAGGTACTTATTATTTTTAAACAAAACCCACCCAAATATAATACAAAAAATCTTTTATTAAACACAGTAAGAGTATAATATATTTACAGTTGACATGATCACATACTTTGTTGTATATAAATTACATATAAAATTACAAATGACATCATATAAAAAGACTAGACTAAAAAAATAACAATATAAAACTATAACATTATAACTATTCATTGTATTGTATTATTAGGTTAACGTGAAATATTATTAAAGTTAATGCTAACAAAAATATCATATTGGCTTTCTTACAATTATCATCATCATCATATATCTAAGTATAGGAATGTTAATGAGCAAGAGACTTTTACCCTGAAGTATTTCGTTTAGCAAGTAAAGACCGATCGGACGCTGTTTCTGGGGTTCCATCAAACTGTCGCAAGTGTATCTAAAACACACACATAGATTAACAAATATAATTATTGCTAGCAAAGTCGAGAGACTCGCCTGTAAATGCAAGTTGACCTCGGAACATCGACTTAAGTACGGAAAATTGCCCCCGGATTTTAAGTGAGCCAGTTTCGCATGTGGATAGCACTTGTACAATTCTTCTCTGACGTTGTTTGATAAAGCGTATTCATCGAAGACATCGATTATTGTTATGGGTAACGTTGCAAGTTTATGAGCTTCCACGTAACCTTTCACGCAGTTCATTGTTAATCTGCTGGCGAGCTCAGCTTGAGGTAAAGTTTCCAGCTGCAATAAAAAAAATCACGTGTATTACTGTATTATTTAACATGTATTCAAGTTTTTACCCTTTCTACCATAAAATCAATAGCCTCGACGATTTCAGGATCGACTTTCTCGGTGCTGAAATTCCCCATTACCATTCGCTTGAGTACCAACGCCGGCATGATCCAGTATATCGCTGCAGATTCATGATTGTTGAAGACGGACGTGTCAGTAAAAGTATTGCACAGGATGAGAGAGGCCACCCGCGAACAGTGATGGATGTATTCAGCGAACTTCTGGGCCAAATAGCCTCCTGCAATGTTCCACACGTGAGAAATCATTTTTAAATATGTGGATCTTACCGAGTGAGGCTCCAAAAATATGGGCCCTATCGACCTCCAGGTAATCCAGCAGCTTTTTAAATCCTTCGCACCATTCCCGGACGCTCCAGTAAATAGGGGGTTCCGTGGAAATCACCCGTATTCCTTTGGCTGACAGAGCGAGCGCTTGCTTAAAGTAAATATCAGCTGTTCCCGAAACAGGTGGAAGACATACGAGTGGACATTTGACGTTCTTCGGGCCGCAATCATATATTTTCCAGCCCTAGATAACACCGACATGCCCAAGTAACTTAAAGAAAACGCACTTTTTCATCCCACTTACTTTAGTATTGTCTGAATCGACGACGATTCTTTTCAATGGCACGCTACTCCTAAAGCTTAAGTATTCCTGAGATTGTGATAAATCACTAACGAAGCTCATTTTCGAGCAATAGAAAAATATAATCTTGTAGTATTGAAGAGGCAAACAAGTTTACAAAAGAAAAAACCCCGAACTTAAAAAAAAAAAAAAACATAAGATAACCTATTTTTGATAAAGCGACTTATGTCAATTTTGCGCGCCAATTTTAAAATTTGTTTGGGAAAAACCGAATGCACACCGAAATACTCGCGTCTGCTGAAGACGCGGGGGTTTTTTAAACTGTCACATGCGAAACGCAGAGTTGATTTCGCGGAAATTTGGTCGGAATTGAATGAATTTCGAAAGGGCCCCACACCGACAACACGTCAGACAAATACTAAGGCTTTAATTAGATATCATTAGGATTCTTTCAAGCAGATAAATCAACACTGATAAGTGGTAAACATGTTTGTGTTTAATTAATAGATCATTAGTGCAAGGTCATCCTTCTGTTACATTATCAGTGCTACCAATTAAAACAAACTTCATATAATTAAAATTGTCTGTTCACAGTTCCAGTATTTTATAATTCCCTTCTTGTTTATTTAATTTATGAATGCACATACGGTTACTGTATTAAGCACCGAGTAACAATTACAGGCACCCGGTGATTGGGTGTATAGCTGAAAGTTACATTTGCGATAGCTTGGTAACACTGCTGAGGCATGTTGTGTGTTTTTGGTGAGGTTAGGATACATGAATATTTCGATTTATGTAATTACATACTGTTATAGCCGCCGATTAACAATTCTTGCAACATGCCTACAGTAATATTATTAGATTTATCGTTGTCTATGACCAGGCCGGTACAGTTATCGGAAAATAGCGAAGTGACAAGGAAGCAACTAGCAATAGTGGGAATCAAAACGTTTCTGGATAATTTAAGCGTTCATTCTAAACTGGAATTTATCTCACTGGTAAGTGCCCTTCCTCCTCCTCAAACAAGTCGCCCAAAAGTACTCAGAAAAATAGCATGTTTGAGTTCTTGAATTTGTCAGGATGTAGTGATTTTAGTTTCTTACGTTGCCTACCCTTGGTGCCCTTTCAATTTTTTTCTCACTAAAAAGAAACTGTCGTTACTGACAGAGCGGTTTGCACGTGGTGTGAAATAATTATTTTTTTGTGAGGGATGTTTAATGTAACCCGCTGATTAACACAATACAAGACGTTCAGGTACACCCCTTTCGAATCGCGCCGTGTTTGCAAAAGTTCAAGTGCAATTGAGGTTATGTAGAATATGGGTGAAGTAACTTTAAGAGGAGAAAATACCTGCACCACTGTCGCCGTTCGTTATCGATTCGTTCTTAAAAACGGTACAGATTTAACTTACGCGCCCCACAAAGTAAAGAAATGCGAGGTCGAAGCCGCAAAGGAAGCTGATGAGGCGAAGGTAGAAGATGCTGTGATCGAAGAGGTGGACGTTACTTACCTGCGGAGCTTAGACCCTAAAGAATGGAAGAAGCAAGATCACTACAAGGTCCTCGGCTTGGAGAAAAGTAGATACAAAGCGTCAGAAGATGTGATTAAAACTGCATATAGGAAAATGGTATTAAAGCATCACCCTGATAAAAGAAAAGCCCAAGGCGAAGAGATTCGTACGGACGATGATTATTTTACATGCATTACAATGGCGTATGAGACGCTGGGAAATTCAATTAAGCGAAGGTCTTACGATTCGGTCGATCCTGAGTTCGATAATTCGCTTCCGACTAGCAATGACATGAAGAAGAATTTCTTTAAAGTGTTCACGTATTATTTTGAGTTGAATTCTCGCTGGTCGGAAAAGGCGAGCGTCCCAAAACTCGGAGGATCGAATGCGAGCCGGGGGGACGTAGAACATTTTTATTCGTTTTGGTACGATTTTAAATCGTGGCGAGAGTTTTCGTACGAGGACGAAGAGGATAAAGACAAGTGTCAAGATCGTGACGAGCGTAGGTACGTAGATAAAATGAATAAGGCTGAGCGACTTAGGAAGAAAAAGGAAGAGATGTCTAGGATTAGGCAGTTGGTTGATCTTGCGTACGGTGCGGATCCTAGGATTGAGAAGTTTAAACAAGACGATAAACAACGTAAATTAGCTGCCAAGAAGGCCAAGCAGACGGCCGCCCAGCAAAAGAAGGAAGAGGAGGAGCGATTGTTGCGTGAGGCGCAGATCGCTAAAGAAAAGGCCGAAGCTGAAGAGCGCGCGAAGATAGAAGCCAAGCGGCAAGAGCGAGAGGCACAGAAGAAGGCTGTTAAAAAGGAACGTAAATTATTTAGGGAAACCTGTAAGGCAAACGAATATTTTTCTAGGAGTGGTGACGAAAATATAAAACACATGACGGCTGTTGAAAAAATCTGCGAAACCTTCAACGCCCTAGAACTAGAAGAATTAAATAAAAACTTGAAAAACAATGGTCGCAGTGCCTTCCTAAAAGCCATTGAGGAATCGGAAGCGAGGATAGAAGCCGAGAAGAAAACAGTGCTGGAGTCTTACACCTCGAAAGTTGCAGAACAGTTAAAAAATAACAATAGCTTTAATCAAATTCCGGAGTGGTCCCCTGAGAACCTGCAACTTCTAATAAAGGCGGTGAATTTGTTTCCAGCGGGGACGAACCAGCGATGGGACGTGGTTGCTAATTTTATTAACCAACACGGCACGTTCGGCGAAGACTCGGGAAGGTACAACGCCAAGGCCGTTTTGGCCAAAGCGAAAGACTTACAGAGCACGGACTTTTCTAAAAACAATTTAAAAGAAGCGGCTAATAAACAGGCGTTCGATAACTTCCAAAAAGATAAACGCAATGTTCTTTTAGTTGACGAATCGGATATTTCGCAGAAGCTTGATGATAAACCTACAAAAGCAATCAATAAGAAAGCGAAGAATGAAAGTAAAAGCGAGAATGTGAACGTAACGAATGGTGAGATCAAGAACGATAAGCCGTGGACTTCCACTGAACAGCAGTTATTAGAACAGGCACTGAAGACTTTTCCTTCGACAACTCCCGAACGGTGGGACCGCATTGCCGAATGTGTTCCTGACCGTTCCAAGAAGGATTGCATGAAGCGCTACAAAGAACTGGTCGAAATCGTCAAAGCGAAAAAGGCTGCTCAAACATCGGTCACATCAGTCCCACGAAAATAACACACGCATACTCTTAAATTGTTTTTAATTGGCAAAATATGATGATGATGATATATTAGATAATGTTGATTTATTTACCGAATGAAAATTATTTATTTTTCTTTTTACTATTTCGGTCGTTTACAAATTGTTAAACAATACGTTGTGTATATTTCCTTAAATAAACTTTACAATACTATTCTGTTTTATTAATTCAGTCATTACTTATCCCGTATGGATGCAAAATAAATCAATCTGAAAACAAAACTGCAAATTGTTGCAATAAATTAATTAGTTTCGAGAGTTGAGTATTGGAGGTGTGTTGTTATTAAAAGAGTTTCGCTTCGTAAATCTTCTTCTAGGTTGCATTCTCTTCTCTGTATGAAGAAAAATGCCCTTTTACAAGAGACTACAACTTAATTAAATCAGAACTGCAAAACCTAGGCGATTATGATAAGACGTGCATCGAAGCTGCTTTGCAAGGAGTGAACCAACTCATTTTGGCAGAATGGGGTAACAATTCGGCTTGTCAGGTACGCAAAAGCGATTCCAAAATAGTTCCGTACAGTGCTACACTCTTACAGATTTTGTTGATAACCGATGGGAGCACGGGGGTGGGTCCTGGCTCTTTGAAGGACTCGCTGTCTACTTTAAACCAGCGTTCTGCAAGTAACCCGTTCCCTTTACCTTTTGCGTTTCCAGCAAAGCTCCACATTGTGTGTATCACTTCACCTAGTGATCCCACTTTAATAAAATGTAAGACTATGAAGCAGCTATGAAATTTGTTTTTTAAAATTAGAAAAAGATGGAAAATTGTTTTAGATATATTAGAAAAAAAAATAGGTGCATAATCTAAGTGAATTGTGATTTGCCGCGTTTTTTAACTCAAAAAAAGTTATCTTGGGCGCCTGTAATATAGGCAACAAATAAGCGACTGTGTACATTTGGTTGCCTATACCGAGATTTGGTAATTTTTGAAAAATTTAATTTATTATTGTTTTAAGCTTACAAATATCTTATTAAAATTAATTGCTTATAATTTTTAAACGTAATTCAACTATTTTCTCCTCGATGTATGTAATAAAAGAAAATGAATTACTAATTTTTGTATGTGCCTCTATTATATCTCTTAATTCTGTTCTGAAATCGGGAAAAATGACTAAGTTTTGTGCATCTATTTATAATTTCTGTTCTGAAATCAGGAAAGAAATGTTTAATGAACATGTATAAATTAGGATAGTTGTATAATCGCAGTCTACAAAATATTTTTTTGATGAAAAGCCAGAAAAACCTGAACGAGTCAGAGGATGTTTCAATGAAAATAAAATCGGAACCCTGCTTTGCTACGGGTCAAAAGTCAATACCATGTGGTGTTTAAACTTGCATAAATATTTTTCTGAAACTATTTACACAGATAATAAACCCAGCCCAGATGTTTGTGTGTGTATTCAAAGTAAACACCGGCGATAAAAGCGCTTTTTCAAAGAAATATTTATGTGCAGTTAATTCATTTGAGGAAATAAGAAAAAAGTCTTTGATTCTTAGCTAAACCCTTGTTCCAAGAACTGGTGGAAATGTGCGGTTTCGATGGTTCTGTCTTGGTACCGGAAGGCCAACTGAACGAAGCGTCCGTCACGAATTTATTTCAGAAACTCGCCGAAGACATGTACACCCCGTTCAAGGGTGTTTTGAAATGTGGCAACCTCGAATCGAAAATCATACTATCCCCAGCACCGGTTGTAAGTATCCGTGTTGGATTATTTTGATCAATTCACAAATTATAATAAAATAAATTCCTCTTCAGCCTTACACTAGGATTACTGATTTTGATTATCAAGTCCATATGGTATCGGATACCATTGAGGTGTGCGGTTTCATCCCGGTGGCCGATGTCGGTTCCCCAATGGCCATAAGTCGACACCTAATTTTACCGGCCACTTCGAGCAGCAACAAGGAGAGCTTGCTGTTGAAGACCGAGATCGATTCGACTGAGGATGACACGACGGATGATGGAAAAGTGGCTTCGTTTTGCGTTTTGCTGCACGGCGCCTTGAAGGTCGAGAACATGTCCGCATTGGTGACCGTCGGTGAAAACTGGTACGGCTTCATTTATTCCTGGGCGGATTCCAAGAAGAAATCGAATCTCATGTTGACAACGCTGGTGCCTGGCTCTGATGCGGTGCCCTGGCTCGGGGATCTAAACCATCTGTACTGTTCGGATAATTTCAATACGGAGCAACCCCCTGCTTTTCCTGTGAGGCCTTCCGAGAAGAGAAGTTACTCGCAGAACGGGGTCGTTTGGATTAGGCAGGCTGGGTTGCAGTCGGATATACAGAAGATCCTGCGACATGCAAGGAAGTTGCCGGAGAAGACGCAGCAGTTTTACAAGGTGAGCTCCAATTCAAGGTTACGATCGGGTTAATTTTGAAGGCGTTTGCAGGAGTTGAATAGATTACGCAAGGCTGCCATCCAGTTGGGCTTCATCGAATTACTGAACGGCTTGGCTTACATTTTCGAGCAGGAATGCACCCAGTTACCCGGGAATGTGCATCCGGATTGTGCCTTGCAGCTTTCGTACGCCGCTGAAGTCCTACGAAAGACCCAAACGAGGGACATTAAACATATAATAACGCCGTTGCAAACAAATTTCAACAGTTCGTGAATTCTGTTGGGCACTCCGCTCATTATTTAAGAAATAGTCTTCTTTAAAAAAAAAAGAAACAATTTAAAATAATTGTATTGTTTAATTAAAAATTCTATAAATACACATCATTCTTTGGCAAAGAAAACGCTTATCCTATGCATTTTAAAATAGGAGGAAATACGTGCCTCTATAATAAAAAAAAAAACGTAAGTCTTTATTTTCAGTCTGAATTTTTTTAATCGTCTGGTTTGGCGCACGCAAATATTTTACTGCGAAATAGTTTCCTGAAAATTGGCAGGCAGGAGAAGTAAACAATGAGCCTAAAAAACGTGCTGCTGTAGTGTAGCATTGCCACGAAACTGTTAATGTAAGCAGACACGTAGACGTTGTAAAGAGGGGGCGTCTTGAAACTCTCCAGATTATCGCCTGTGATTTTCAGCGTCGAAACGTGCATGATGTACAGAATATTTCGGGGGAATGACGCAATAAAATACAGGACAGACAGGACGATGCAGAACAACATGAGTGACTTCGCGTTGGCCAAGTTTTTCGCCATGCTGTTCTCTTCGGAGAGATCCAACCGGTTGCTTCGATGGTACTTCACCAGCATCACAAAGAACGAAAGTATTATTAGAGGAATTGGAATCGCCGCCCTGAATGCCAGCAACAGGTTTTGCAGTAGTTGTCCGTAGTACGTGTCAACTATGGTACACACGGTGCTGTTGTGAGACAGGTTTTTTATTTTTATCGTCGATGACAGCGTGTACTCCGGCACGCTCAAAGACAAGCACGTGAACCACACGAGCAAAGACGGAAAGATCACAGACACATCCTTGCTTCGCCTTCTGTAATCGATGGTTAGGGTCCGGCTGGAGGAAGGACTCTCGTTGAGCTTGACCAGGCACTCGTTGGATTCGTCTTCATCGCAGGACGTCGACGGGTTCTTCCTGGGCTTATTGGTTTGGCAAGCGTGCAAGTTCCACACGGATATGATGTGGAAGTTCAGGCATATTATTAAGTAGAGGGTTAAGGAATTGATTAGGACTTCGCTTCCGGAAAAGAGCGGGCATAGATCCGGCGAGAAAATCCAGGAGTCTTTTTGCAGGGACAGCACTTCCAAGACGGCAATAAACGTCGAAGCCAAATCCACCGTCGATAATTGCAGGATGAGCAGGAGTAAACCTGCAAAAGAATTTATTTCTGTAAGAAATTAATTTATTTCTGCTTTAGGGCAAAGGAATTCGACCACCCTATACAGCGTAAAACATAAAACGCACCTGTTTCAGCTTTTCAGGAAGTAAATACTGAAGGCTGTAATTAAAATAGAAAAGGCAACTTGCAGCTCTGAACCCATAACATAAGCAACGGTGGGATTTATGGGTATGACTCAACTCAAAGTCGGGGCCGGGTTATTAAAGGCAGCTGGTTTTTAATCTGTAATCTCCCAGAAGCAAAGAAAACATGTAATTGTCTTTTAATCACTCCATATACGACACATGTATTTACAATAAACATATTTAATTGTCGCTTGAACTTTGATAGCGGCGGTGATAACCGCCGCCTGTTTCTTGAAAGTTGTTTTAGTTTTTAATTTCGATTCAAGGTATTTATGATGATGGGATACTTTTAGCCTTTTTTCGCATTGGTCCAGATAATTAAAACCGGCTTGTAAGTACATATTATTTGTGCTGAAGGAAGGCAGGCAGGCAGGCAGTCCGTTTTAATGTCGTCCGCCGCCGTTCCGCGTGCCACACGCATTCAAAATTAGCTGCCCGGATTAATGGCAATTATTTTTAGAACGAAGGTAGAGGAAAAGACCAAAAAACGAAACTCCACTATAAAATTTAGGTAACCACAACAAAAATAGATGATGCCTATTAAATTAAATCGTACCTCCTGGAGTTTAATTTAATTTAATTTAAAAATAACTGTACTGCAAGTGGCAATCGGTAATTAAACGGGAAGAAATGGCCTTTTGAAAAGAATTTATCACTGTCAGATGACCCAAATCGACTTCCTGAAAATACTAAAAATACACTTCAAAATTGCCGTTACACTACATACCGTCAGTCAACGAACTGTAAATGTCTAAACATTTCAAGATGAATTGCTTGTACATTTATCTTTATGTTCATCTATTATTACTTAACCACGCATTTTTTACGGCTCGATTTAATACGTCCCACAGGAAAAAGAGAGCTATTTTTTTTATTATTAGATGGAAGAATAAAAAAAACTTTCTTGTCATAAACCTGAAGCTCAGTTCTGTAATAAAATAAGGCTGATTGTGTCTATAGCAAACGAAAATATATTATTTTTTTCTTAGTTTCTTCCCTTGTCGTTTTTCCTTTTATTTTTTTGGTTGTCGTGCTTCTTCAGTTTGCAATTTTATTCTGTTGTTTCTGCGTGTTTTTCTTTTTTCCTTTTTCATATCTGTTGTATTTTGTTCAATAATTTTTTCTTTGTACCTCTGCTTTGTTGATTGTCATTTGTTTAACTTTTTCTCGTCCTAAATTTGTATAATGTTAGTGAGGGCAAATAATTATCTCTAAGTTTCCAACCATGCACACTCTTTTGTTGTTGTTTTATTCTTTTTTTTCTTTCTGTGCTTCGGTCGCCGTTTACTACAATTCACATTTTTAAAAACTCTTCACAAAAAAAACTTAGATACGAAAGTAATTGAGAAAAGGTCTTCTTTTGTTTTTATTCCCTTGTGTTTTCGTTTTATTGTACCTCAAATACATAGTTTGTTTTTTTTTTTGTTTTTCGATTTTTTCGATTGATTGCAATTTGTTTCTCTTTCTCGATTTAATTCGCACAATTTTTAGCTGGCATGCAAGTCGTCAATTGTCCACGATTTCTCTTTCTTCTTCTGCTGATGTTTCCTTGTCCTGTTCTTTGTTTGTTTTGTCTTTGTTTCTCTTATTCGTTTTAAACTCGTTGTATTTTGTTGTAAAATTACGCGTTCTTTTGTTTCTTTACTTCGTCGATTGCCATAATGGCAATTGGGTTTTCTATTTTTCTCTCCCTTTTTTTTTCTTTTTAGTTTTTGTTCTGATTTGTTTTTTCTTTTTGTTGGTTTGCAAATGGTTTCCTCCGCTTTTATTTATAGTCGTCGTTATAAACTGATTTTTACTTATTTTTTTTTAATGAATAATTTTTAATTGTTAAGAATACAAAATTTATTTGAAAAATTTTGTCGCAAATAGTTTTTGATTGCAGTGAAAACCTCGAGCAGCCTTTGTACAGCTGTCTCAGCCCTGCTTGGGGCTTCGTCAGCAATGTCAGGTCAAGAAGCGATCGTAAGATGTCGCTGTTTTATCTGTTCAACAAACTTTATTGTTTTTTTTACCGTGTCTCTGTTTCTTTTCCGTTTAACAAATTTCTTTAACGTTCTCATTTGCGACTAATAATCATTTGATTTCTTCTTTTGTACTTTTGTTTAAAAAAAAAAAGAAATGTTTGTGTAATTTCCAGTTATTTTTTTAAATTTTTCTCGACGTTATTTATTTACTTCTTTTTTCAAAAAAGAATTGCTTCTCCTTTCACTTTTTTTTCCGTTTCCTTTCGTTTTTGTTTTCGTTTCTAACTTTGGGTAGGTCCGCCTCAGCGTAAATAATTTTTTTTCTTCTGCTCTTCTCACGTTCCTAAAAAAAAACAAATTTTTTCTTCGATTTTTTTAACTGTTTTGTTTTCTTCAACTTTCTGTATTGCTTTTTCTTTCTGCGCGGATAATTAATTAAGTGTTGTGCTCATTATACCTAGACTTTTCTTTCGTTTTCTCAAAAGAAAATCGATTTAAGGCTTGCTGCAGGTCGGCTAGATTACAATGGGGTTCTCAAGCATCCTCTGTACTGTTATTTCGGCCCTAATTGGGACTTCATCGACCTTCGGCCGCGCGATGTTGCGACTTAAGCCATAGAAAATAGATTTTTCACGAAATTCTCAGCAAGTGATTTAGCCAACCAGACGATTTTCTTTTGTTTTTCTTCGATTTATATTTTTTGTTTTTGTCTTCGTCAAAAGTTATTGTCTGGCGTTTCTCTTTTTTATGTTTTGTTTTTTTTTTCTTAAAAGAAATTGACTCGATTTTTTTTTCTATGTCCCTTTAATATTGTTTTCTGATTTCCATTGTACGCCCCTTTTTAAACATTTTTAAACCACTGTACAAACTTAGCCAAACGGTTTTTTTTCTCCGTTGTAAACGGTTTTACTTCATTATTATAAAACGTTGATTAAAAAAAAAAAATGGAAAACCAGAATAAACAGCAGATTTTCCGAGCATCACCTGTACGGCTATTTCGGCCCTATTTTAGGCCTCTGCAGGAGTGGCTCGGTGCAATACAGGTCAATTAGACTGACCTGTCCCACAATCTATTTTTATTTATTTTTTTTTTAAATAAAGAAGTGAGGTCAGACGATACAATTACACCTCTGGAAGATTTTAAAATTGCTTTTGCACTTAATTTCTTAACAGTTTTTTTAGTTGCACATTAAATATTTCCATGTGGTCTTCGAAGCTCGCTAAAGGAAAGTTAATTCAACGCGATTTATAAATATTTGTGCCAGTATAACGGCGAGACCAGTGACCCCATGGGAAAGCCTTTATTAATTTATTTAATTGCATTCGAGGAGGCACTTTCTGTCTGAAGTAAGCCACATTTTCGTTAAAAAATGCGAAATATTTTCCTCGTTGCGCAACAAATCCGGCGACGAGGAAAAGCTTTCTTTTCTTGTTTTCTAAAGTTGTGGACTTATTTGAAAATTGCACAGCAGCTAATTCTTCAGCGGTTCCATTAACTTTGCAGACGTAATTTATGCATCTAGTTCAAGTGAATGCCTATGTTGTTTCCGGCAAAATTTACAGTAAATGTACGTTTATATTTTATTATAAGCAAGTCAGATTCATACAAACGAAATAAAACTTTGCAATTAATTAAGGCTCTGCAAGGGCACGCGGAAATATTATTTTTGAAAATTAAACCACTGTTACTTGCTGTAATATGCAGATCAATGCAATGTCACGTAATTTGATTACACAATGCCATTGGAATAAATTTAGAAAATTGCGTAATTAAACAATAGTCAACAGAGTAGAAAAAAAAATTACTATTTTTGTGTCCCCCATGAAATAAAGTAGCTTCGACTTTGCAATTTAAGAGTCAAGTGAAATCAGCTTATAGTATACGGGGGCGGTTCGGTAATTCTTGGCTCTGCTATTAAAAATAAATGCGTAACTAATAAACGCGTAGCTTATAAGGAAAGATTGCGTTAATGCATCAATAAACTGCAAATAAATAGATAAATCAAGGATACAATCGAGTAAACAAAGAAGTATTCTCAGTTTGTGGTTTATGAATGCATTTTTTTTTCTCTTCAAATAAAAATTAAAAATGTTACCTTTCCTTTGGCATCTCAGAAGTCCAATGATCACTCCAAAATTAACGCAATTACCGATCCCCACGATCACGAAATAGGCGATCACGACCCACTGCGGCACTTCGCTCCTAACGTACCCCTCGAAGACACCTGTTGAATTGTTCTCGCGCGTGAAATTTCCCCGGCGGTCGAAATCCGTCGAGTTCATTTTGGGGGCCGGCTCAGAAATATTTTTTTCTTTGAGAGGAGGCGAAAGGGACGCGTTCGGTCATCGCGAGACCTCTTATTATGACTTATCGCCGCCGTCCTAAGTGCTCGCGCCCGACGAAGACAGACATCCGTTAGTCTTGGTGAACGCTCGCAGCATAATAAATCCAGCAAGTGATAAAGGAAAAGTCACCGACTCCAAAGCCAGGCGGGCATCTGCCGACTGCAGGGTCTACGCTATGCGTGCATGTGTGCTGGTTATTCTTAGCTACTGTACGAACACAAAAAGCACGTTATGCCGGAGATAAATAAGGCCGAAGAGGAAAAAAAGTTCCTCTGTGTGTTACGCATACACATGGTATTATGGTCGACTAGGAAGGACTAGATCAAACACTTGCTTGTCAATTTTTTTTACCTTGTATTTAATACCACATTTTTCATTCATTTGGTAGAAACAAGTACTTATTAACTTATTAGGTATAATTTATCTGGGGGACTCCTTATCAAAGTTGCAAGCAAATGGATAATTTCACAAGGGAATTCTTTTTTTTTAGAAGAGTTTTCCATATAGGGTATCTCGAAAACCCAGGCATTTCTTTTTTACGACATACCAGGCAAAAGAAATGGTTAAACTCGTTTGCGTTCGTGCCCCAAAAAGAGTATAAGCCACCAAAGAAAAGTTTATTTGCAGTTTTAGATTCAGGTATGTCCTAATACAGCGTCTTATGTACAAATCTGGAACACCCTGTATTTAATGTCTTGTTTATATAATGTACTTACCATACGAATCTATAAATATATGCATGTATTACAAAATTAAGTTCTATTTATTTTTTTTTTTGTATGTGTGAGTTAGTTTAGTATGAAATTAACAAAAAAAGAACTGAGCAGATGTAAAGAACTGGCAGAAAAGGGGAACGTCCTGTATGGGTGTATGGATGTGGCCAACAAAAACGTTCAAAGTAATTTAATAGCCACTTGCTTTTATACATACATACGTAAATACATAATATAAATAACGAAATGTGTGTACGAGACGCACTGGTGCACTGGAATAAATGCACGTGCGCTTCTTTACAAGACGTCTGCCGCGTTTTAATGAGATTAATTACCGGTTTCTTCATAACAACTTGCGCTGTATAAATGTATGTACATACATACGTATAGCATTTATAGCGTTTGCTAATTTATTTTAATTAATTACCTGTAAAAAATCAGTTTACAGTTGGAACAACCTGTATATAAGCTTAATTATTTTTATAAAATTATGCAAAACTATTAAAATATTCGAACGCGTGAGCGTATTTTAAAAAATAATATCTACTGCTTTCGTTTCGTGCTGTATGAATTTTTTAAAAGAAATTAGATCAGATACTTTTTTTTTTTAATTGGAAGAGCGGTTTAAATTTACGCGCCAAAAATTCACGACCTTATTGGCTGTTCGACGCGACGCGGGACGTTCGGTTTTACGCCGTCTTTAAATTTGAAATTCAAAGTTAATCCCATCGTATCGTACACACAAATAGTTTCAGACTATTTTGAAGTTTTAAGTTAATGAGATCTCGAGTTAATATGCATCTCTCTTCAAGTTGCAGTCGGCAATCGACGTGAAATGTTATGAAATCGTAACAAATTCTCTTCAGGCATTGAAAATCATATCAATTGATATGCATGTCAATGTTACAGAATAGCCCTGAATGTGTGTGAACTTCATAAGCAAGCCAAATTGCATGTTGCCAAAATTTTGAGAAAAAAAGTTCATCACCTCCACTTAATGGCCGCTATTTTAACAATTTTTAACTCTTAATTATTATTTTTTTTATATTAAACTAAGGCTTCTCCATATTATTCCAACTTATATCTTGCAACTTCTCGACTTAATGAATTTTTCTGCCACCGCCTCATATTTTTATTTTTATTTTTTTTCTCGAAAACGGCGCCAACTAGAGACTTGCGGCTTGCACCATTCGATTCGTCTGCTCGAGCTCTATAAGAGCGAATTTTTTCATCGCAATCTAATTTTAGTCGATATTTTGGAGAATTTTTTTCTCGAAAACGGAGCGAGTTAGAGACCTGCGGTTTATGCCGTTCGATCGCCCCCTTCAAGCTCTACCAGGGTGATTTTTTTCGCGGCAATCTATTTTTCGTCGAAAATCGCAAATTTTCATGGACTATAACCTTACTACATTTTCGGAAAAAAAATATTTTTTTCTCCAAAAATTCATGTAAGTAGAGCCCGACGAGGCGCATTCAAAACCGGGCTCCGTTCCTCTCTAGCTCACCCCCTTTTCGAGATATCGACCCCTAAAGGGTCGTCGCAGAAAAAACAATTTTCCTCAGTAAAACGCTGGAAAAGTAAAAAATCGCTAGCGCTGATCGACTAATCGTTATTTATTCAGTAATGAGCAACGGTTTTAATGTTTAAAACAGTTAAAATAACAATAAATCAAATTATTTATTCTGTATTGTTGGTGCTGCCATCTTCGAGAGAATAGTGCGATTTACAGATTAGTCAAGGTGTGAAATTACAGATTGCTGTAGTACTACAGAGACCTGTTTCGATGGATAACCTATGAATTCCAACAGTAACACAAAGATGGCAGCACCACCAATGCATGAATATATTAATTATATTTATTGTTATTTTAACTGTTTTATGAATTAAAATCGTTCCGAATTGCTCTATAAATCCCTGTTGTTCGATTACCCCTAGCGAATTTTTACTCTTCCGGTTTTTCAGTACGAAAAATCTGTCTTTCTAAGGCGACACTTTAGGGGTCGATTTCTGGGAAAGGGGGTGAGTTACAGAGGAACGGAGCCCGGTTTTGAATGCGCCTCGTCGAGCTCTATATTGGTGAATTTTTTCGCGATTTCAGGAGAAACGAATATCTTTTGACTGAAAAAGCAATAGTTTACAAGTCTATTACAATTTGAGGACTTCTGCGAAATATAAATTGGGGGGGTAAAAATCGTACTTATATAGCTTGAGTAGACGAATCGAGTGGCGCAAACCGCAAGTCTATAGCTCGCGCTGTTTTCGAGAAAAAAATTAATTTTTCTGCCACCGATTCACATATTTAGAATTTTTTTTCTCGAAAACGGCACTAGCTAGAGACTTGCGGTTTGAACCATTCGATTCACCTGCTCGAGCTCTATGAGGGCGATTTTTTTCGCCGCAATCTATTTTTGGTCGAAATTTTTCAGAATTTTTTTTTCGAAAACGGGGCAGGTTAGAGACCTGCGGCTGATGCCATTCGATCGCCCCCTTCAAGCTCTACCAGGGTGATTTTTTTCGCGGCAATCTATTTTTCGTCGAAAATCGCAAATTTTCATGGACTATAACCTTACTACATTTTCGGAAAAAAAATATTTTTTTCTCCAAAAATTCATGTAAGTAGAGCCCGGCGAGGCGCATTCAAAACCGGGCTCCGTTCCTCTCTAGCTCATCCCCTTTCCGAGATATTGACCCCTAAAGGGTCGTCGCAGAAAAACCAATTTTCCTCAGTAAAACGCTGGGAAAGTAAAAAATCGCTAGCACTGATCGACTAATCGTTATTTATTCAGTAATGAGCAACGGTTTTAATGTTTAAAACAGTTAAAATAACAATAAATCAAATTATTTATTCTGTATTGTTGGTGCTGCCATCTTCGAGAGAATAGTGCGATTTATAGGTTAGTCAAGTTGTGAGATTACAGATTCCTGTAATATTACAGAAACCTGTCTCGATGTATAACCTATAAATTCCAACAATAACTCAAAGATGGCAGCACTACCAATGCATGAATATATTAATTACATTTATTGTTATTTTAACTGTTTTATGAATTAAAATCGTTCCACATCGCTCCATAGATAACTATTATTCGATTAGCCTAATGAATTTTTACTTTCCCAGTTTTTCACTAAGAAAAATCTGTCTTTGTGCGACGACCCTTTAGGGGTCGATTTCTCGGAAAGGGGGTGAGCTACAGAGGAACGGAGCCCGGTTTTGAATGCGCCTCGTCGGGCTCTACTTACATGAATTTTTGGAGAAAAAAATATTTTTTTTCCGAAAATGTAGTAAGGTTATAGTCCATGAAAATTTGCGGTTTTCGACGAAAAATAGATTGCCGTGAAAAAAATTACCCTGATACAGCTTGAAGGGGGCGATCGAATGGCATAAACCGCAGGTCTCTAACCCACCCCGTTTTCCAGAAAAAAATTTTGGAAAATTTCGACCAAAAATAGATTGCGGCGAAAAAAATCGCCCTCATAGAGCTCGAGCAGGTGAATCGAATGGTTCAAACCGCAAGTCTCTAGCTAGTGCCGTTTTCGAGAAAAAAAATTCTAAATATGTGAATCGGTGGCAGAAAAATTAATTTTTTTCTCGAAAACAGCGCGAGCTATAGACTTGCGGTTTGCGCCACTCGATTCGTCTGCTCAAGCTTTATAAGTACGATTTTTACCCCCCCAATTTATATTTCGCAGAAGTCCTCAAATTGTAATAGACTTGTAAACTATTGCTTTTTCAGTCAAAAGATATTCGTTTCTCCTAAAATCGCGAAAAAATTCACCAATATAGAGCTCGACGAGGCGCATTCAAAACCTGGCTCCGTTCCTCTGTAACTCACCCCCTTTCCGAGATATCAGCCCCTAAAATGCCGAAGTAGAAAGCATTATTTTCTCAGTGGAAAACTGGAATAGTACAAATTTTCTTGCTCCAGTCGAATAATCTTTATTTATAGAGTGAATATGTATGGCTTTTAATTATAAAACAGTTAAATTAATAATAAATCAAATTATTTATGCATGTATCGAGGTGCTGCCATCTTCGAATAAATAGTGCGATTTACAGGATATTCGAGGCGACGAATTACAGATTCCTGTAGTATTACAGTGACCTGTCTCGATGGATAACCTGCGGAGTTCATTAGGCAGCTCAAAGATGGCAGCACTACCAATACTGAAAAATTAATTACATTTATTGTTATTTTAACTGTTTTATGAATTAAAAAGGTTCCGAATCCCTCTATAAATAACGATTGTTCGACTAGCGCTAGCGAATTTTTCCTTTTTCAATTTTTCACTAAGAAAAAATGTCTTTTTGCGACGACACTTTAGGGGTTGATATCTCAGAAAGGGGGTGAGCTACAGAGGAACGGAGCCCGGTTTTGAATGCGCCTCGTCGAGCTCTACTTTGGTGAACTTTTTCGCGATTTTAGGAGAAAAAAATATTTTTCGGCTCAAAAAGTAGTAAGCCTATAGTCCATGAAAATTTGAGGTTTTCGACAGAAAATAGATTGCCGCGAAAAGAATCTCCCTGATAGGGCTTGACGGGGCCGATCGAATGGCATAAGCCGCAGGTCCCTAACTCAAGCCGTTTCTGAGAAAAAGATTTTGAAAAATATAGATCGTTTACTAAAAAATTCAATAAGTCGAGAACGGCTTGAGGTATTGACTTGAAATTTCCACCGTTGACTGAGCTTGATAAGGCAAAGGTAATGGCTAAAGCCGCAACTTTCTATCTCTTTTCATTTTGGAAATATTAATATTTTAACCGGCCCCTCCACCAGATTGTATCGGAAAAATCACTGTAACTCAAGAACCAGACTAAATAGAATGATGCGGTTTTCACCATTCAATTACCCTCATCGGAAGACGTAAGACTATGCTGAAGTTTTCAAAATAAATTGAAATACTGACGAGATTGAAATTTCGCGACAAAATAATTATAAGTCGAGAACGGCGTAGAATATTAACTTGCGTTTTTCAACATTGATTCTTCTCTGCAAAAAGATTTAATGGTGAAAACTACAACTTTCTATTTTCTACCAGTTTCGAGATAATAATTTTTTAATGAAGTTAATGGAGCCATAGCGTGTCGACTGTAATTGTTCGTATCAGAGAATAATAATGCATTTTTATTAAATGAAACAAGTCTTTAAAGTCTCTATTAAATTGCAAATATAATTATTCTTAAGAAACACGCTTGTTCATTCACCTCAACGTTGAAAATCGTCGCTAATTTTGGGTGGCTGAGTACTCAGCGAAGCGTTGAAGCCATCGCTGAGTATTATTGAACGCACCTAATGGAAGGACTCGCCATCTGTAAGTAAAACGTGCAACTTATAGCGCGCCGATTATTACAGTTTCCTGTATTTCTGCAGGAACCCATGATTGTCGATAACTAATGGTTCGTATCCTTCGTTCATGGATGGCAGCACCACTACATATTAAAAATTAATTTCATTATTTTAAATGTTTTATAAACAAAAATAAAACTGCAACGCTCCAGAAATAACTATGACTCGATCTGCGCAAAGGGATTTTCGCTTATCTAGCTTTTCACTGGGAAACTACTGTTTTACGTAGCTCTCCCAGAATTTCGTTTAGTTTTTTAATTTAATTAAACAGAACGGGATTAATTGTTTTAAAATCAGTTAGATATTACCAAGGACGATAACCGTGTAACATAATTAATGTATTAAAACTTGTTTTCCATGCGGATTTAATGTCTTTTTGCAATGGTATTTTAAGGGTCGATATCTCGGGAAGGGGGTGAGCTAGAGAGGAACGGGGCGCGGTTTTGGATGCGCCTCGTCGAGCTCTACGTGGGTGAATTTTTTCGCGATTTTACGAGAAAAAAATATTTTTCGGTCGAAAAAGTAGTAAGCCTATAGTCCATGAAAATTTGAGGTTTTCGACGGAAAATAGATTGCCGCGAAAAAAATCACCCTGGTAGAGCTTGACGGGGGCGATCGAATGGCATAAACCGCAGGTCTCTAACACGCCCCGTTTTCGAGAAAAAAATTCTGAAAAATTTCGACCAAAAATAGATTGCGGCGAAAAAAATCGCTCTTATAGAGCTCGAGCAGGCCAATCGAATGGTGCAAACCGCAAGTCCCTAGCTCGTGCCGTTTTCGAGAAAAAAATTGAAAATATCTGCCACCGATTCATATTAAAAATTTCTTTTTCTCGGAAGCGGTGCGAACTAGAAACTTGCGGTTAGCGCCATACGATTCGTCTGCTCAAGCTTTATAAAAACGATTTTTACTCCCCCAATTTATATTGCGTAGAAGTCCTCAAATTTTCATAGACTTGTAAACCTTTGTTTTCTCGGGCGAGAGATATTCTGTTCTTTTAAAATCGCGAAAAAAATCATTAAGGTAGAGCTCACTGAGACGCATTCAGAACCGTGCTTCGTTGCTCTGTAGCTCACCCCCTGTCCGAGAAATCGACCCCTAAAATGTCGCCGTAAAAAGACAGGCTTTTCTTACTGAAAAGCTGGAAAAGTAAAAGTTCGCTAGGGCTAATCGAACAATAGGTATTTATAGAGCAATTCGGAACGATTTTAATTCATAAAACAGTTAAAATAACAATAAATGTAATTAATTAATTCATGCATTGGTGGTGCTGCCATCTTTGAGTTACTGCTGGAATTTATAGGTTATCCATCGAAACAGGTCTCTGTAGTACTACAGGAATCTGTAATTTCACACCTTGACTAATCTGTAAATCGCACTATTCTCTCGAAGATGGCAGCACCAACAATGCAGAATAAATAATTTGAATTATTATTATTTTAACTGTTTTAAACATTAAAACCGTTGTTCATTACTGAATAAATAACGATTAGTCGATCAGCGCTAGCGATTTTTTACTATTCCAGCGTTTTACTGAGGAAAATTGGTTTTTCTGCGACGACCCTTTAGGGGTCAATATCTCGGAAAGGGGGTGAGCTAGAGAGGAACGGAGCCCGGTTTTGAATGCGCCTCGTCGGGCTCTACTTACATGAATTTTTGGAGAAAAAAATAATTTTTTTCCGAAAATGTAGTAAGGTTATAGTCCATGAAAATTTGAGGTTTTCGACGAAAAATAGATCGCCGCGAAAAAAATCACCCTGATAGAGCTTGAAAGGGGCGATCGAATGGCGTAAGCCGCAGGTCTCTAACCTGCCCCGTTTTCGAGAAAAAAATTTCGAAAAATATCGATCGTTTACCAAAAAATTCAATAAGTCGAGAATGGCTTGAAATATTGACTTGAAATTTTCACTGTTGACTTAGCTTGAAACGGCGATGCTAACCGTGGAAACCGCAGCTTTCTATCTCTTTTAATTCCTGAGATATTAATATTTTCACCGGCGCATCCACCAAATTGTATTCGAAAAATTACGATATCTCAGGAACGAAGGGAGATAGAATGTTGGGGTTTTCACCATTCAATTAGCCTCACTAAAAGACATCCCCACGATTATGTCTGACTTCTTCTGCATGCTCCTTTCTGTCGAGCGTTCCCACATTAATGTTTGACTGTCTATGCGCTGCTTGGCAGTAAGGAGTGTAATACAAATGTTTGTGGGGATGCTCGTAATTGCTAAAATCAAACCTGGTATTCTTTTCTTCGACAAAATTAACTATTAGAATTAAATAGTTAGCAATTAACTTGCGCTCTTTGTTTAACAATAGTTTCTAAACCATTTGTTAATTTTATCGTGTTGTCTTGGAACCAGAAATGTTTTAGGTTGGCAACAAATTTTAGGTTGGCTACAGATTTTATGTTGGCAACACTGGTTTTCAATATTAATGCATGGCAAAGTCGGAAGAACTCAGCGATTTCTTCGTTAACGAATAAAACTGTGCCAAAAACGATAAATAAATAGATTAAAAATGTTGCTGGAAGAGGCGGAAGAACTGTTTAAAGGCTACCTACCTTATTACGTACTAGTATTTTTACCTATCTTTATAATAATCTCACCAGCTAACCCTGTAAGTGCTTCACACGAATTTCCAGTCTATCGCATGCAGCATTTCGACCTACACGGAACGGCACACGGTAAAAACCAGCCAGCAAATGAAATTATTACATTTTGCTTGGGGAAGCGAAAAAGTGAGGTTAGGTTTTTTTTCTTCTCTTTTTGGCAGGCTGCCGCATTGCTTCGGTGAATCTTGAGGCGAGATCTCTGACGGGTTGGAGTACGTCCCGTCACTGTGTAGTTGCCCGCCTGCAAAATCTAACCGTGGATCACTTCCGGAATGCACGAGCTAAAGCAGGTGCGCTTCTGATTATTTTACCGGAAAACCTCTCTCAGTTATCTAACGATGATAAGCAGGTATGTACATTCACTTAGTATTCACATTTCATCAGTTACTACTTTTTTTTTTCAATTAATTTAAGCATTTGCTGGTGCTTGAAGACGCAATGCTCTCTCAAGAAATAGCGATACCCGTTTACTTTATGATTTGGAGTCCCGAGTTGGACGTGATTCTGAACGAAATTACTCAGAGTTCCGCAGGCGATGACAGAAGCAAGACGGCAGCCGAGGCAATCATCAGTTCAGTTGCCGCAAACGGTTACCAAATCGTCATTAACCCGAAAGTACCAAGCGCAAGACAGGACATTAAAATAGCCACCATCCAAGGTACCCTGGTTGGGCAGAGCCACGACGGAAAAGTACCGACCGTAGCTGTCGTTGCGCATTACGATAGTTTCGGGGTCGCACCTGTAAGTGTAATTTTGTTTAAAAAATTAACTAGCGTAGTGTTTTTTTTTTTTTAATAAAAGGAATTATCGTTCGGTGCTGATTCCAACGGTTCTGGAGTCGCGGTGCTCCTCGAATTAGCCCGCTTGTTTTCCCTGTTGTATTCGGATTCGAAATTACGAGGAAAGTACAACATTGTTTTTCTATTAACCGGCGGCGGCAAGCTGAATTATCAAGGCAGTAAAAAATGGCTGGAAGATCAGCTGGATACACTCGACGGATCCATAATACAGGTCTTTGATTGAACCTCACGTCGCATTTAAATCACGCATGGTAATTACAGGAGGCGTCGTATATTATGTGCCTTGATACTCTGGCCGCGGGGGATTCGCTCTACATGCACGTTTCGAAGCCACCGAAAGAAGGCTCGCCTGCTTCTTTATTCCTTAAGTGCTTGAAGTCGGCGGCCGATCATTTTCCTGCGGTTACAGTCGACGGTGTCCACAAGAAAATTAATTTGGCCGACGATTTGTTGGCCTGGGAACACGAGCGCTTCAGCATAAGAAGACTTCCCGCGTTCACTTTGTCCGCTTTGAGGAGCCACAAAGATCCGTTGCGCGGCACCATTTTGGATACCGCAGAGAACACCGACATCGATAGATTAGTTCAAAACACTCAAGTGATTGCGGAAGCGTTGGCTAGTCAAATATATAACGTTTCAGCCGGGGATATATTCGGTGAATCTTTGGTAGGTTTGTTAAGTTATTGAAATCAAGAGAGACTTGATTAATTAATGTTTGCAGAAAATCGATAAAGCTTCGCTGGAGGCTTGGATTGATTATTTGAGTTCGCAATCCCGAGCTGCACAAGTTTTGTGCCATAAAGAAAATCACCTAGTAACATTCTTCAAAGATACCTTCAGCAAGTATTTGAGGGACGTTAAAGTAAGCTACACGACGCCTGATAAAAGAGATCCGGATTTCATGTTCTACGACGTTAGTAAAACCTCGGTGAACGTGTACAGGTAATTTTAATTGTGATTGATTTGTAAATGATGAGGATTTTACCCCTCTTTCTTTTTTAGTGTGAAACCTGCAGTGTTCGATCTCGTATTGACTTTGATCATCGTCGCTTATCTCTGCGTAATATATTTTCTCATCCAGAAATTCCCTTCGTTGTACATATTGGCTTGCAATCTGACGAAAGGAAGGAAGAAGATCAATTGAAGGAAGAAAGCAAAGTTGCCAAATAACGATACTAGTAGAATTCTGTCATTTCATTAAATTATTTTCATGCTAGTATAGTCGAATTTAGTGGACAATCTGCGTTGCAATATCGTTGTTCTATTGTATAAGTTTCAGTGCGATACTGAAATGTCTAGACACACAAATAATATTGTTAATTGTATAATAAATTGTTGATTTATTTTAAAAATGTTTTATTCTAATCCTTCTTTCAATTTAAAAAGCGAATAGCTTTCTTGACTTGTATATTCAAAGCTGCTATCAGATTGAATTTAATCATTCAACCTATAATATGTAGTAGTGACTTTTGGAACAGCTGTATATGCACAATGCAATGATACATTAACATAATTAATAAACTTAACTAATGTTGTGTTCAGTGAGAATTAAATGCCCATTACTTTAGCTATGTTGCCATAAATTTTGCGTAGTCATGGTTTAATTTAATTTTTTTATAACCGTGTGGTACTTAACCTAGCTTAAATAATTATCTGCATGACGCTAGAACATCCGATAATTAAAATTCCAGTTCAAAATTTCTAATTCAGAAGAAAACAATGTCCAGGAAAACCCTCTTCACCTATGAAACCCTCGTTCGAGCCGTAGCAGGTTCTACGGTGTGTCTCCCCCCCCACAGTGCGCATTAAAAAAAAACGCTGATTCGCTTTGATTTTAGGGCAGTATATTCGCAATGACGGTATTCTACCCCCTAGACACAATAAGATTCCGTTTGCAACGTAAGTCCTCCCCCAAACACTAATTGAAATGATCCTAACACGGTTTTGAATTATTCCAGTGGAAGATGCAAGCGAAAAGAATTGCAGCACTTTCGAGTTCCTGATTCACTTGATTAAGACTGAGGGGGTGTAAGTGCGTTTTATTTGCTTATAAAACTAGCCTGCCTCACCCTTGCTTTTAGGGAAGCTTTGTACCGGGGATTGAGGCCAGTTCTCATCAGTTTAGGCGCTTCGAATTTCGTCTATTTTTATGCGTTCCACGCACTCAAAGCCCTCCAAAGAAGTTCTACTTACGGTGATATTAAACTGGGCGTTATCGCAGGTATTATAAACGTCGTGGCAACTTCGCCCCTTTGGGTCGTCAACAGCAGACTAAAAGTAATTATTCCGTTAAGACTGAAGAAGACGAGTGCGTTTAATTTTAAACTGTCGGTTTTAGATTGAGGAACAAAAATATTATTCGGGGCTGTTGGATGGTTTGGTTTACATCGCAAGTAGCGAAGGACTGGGTGCCTTATGGTCCGGCATTGGATCGTCTTTAGTTTTAGTTTCGAATCCTGCGATTCAATTCGCTGTGTATGAGGCGTTGAAAAGAAGAATTACTGCAAAGTCGGCTATGACTTTTTTCTTGATGGGGGCCGCAGCGAAGGCCGTGGCGACGGTTGCCACGTACCCCATTCAGCTGGCGCAGTCGAGGCAGCGACAGGGCATGAACAGTAAACTAAGCACGCCCGTCTTGTTGTACGCGTTGCTGAAGAGGAAAGGCTTCTTCGCATTGTTTAAGGGCCTCGAGGCCAAACTGTATCAAACTGTCTTGACAGCAGCTTTAATGTTTGTGACTTACGAGAAAATAGTCAGGTTTGTGTTCTTCCTGTTCATGAGTCACAGGAAGAAACTCGTGAGCTAGAGTCTAGTCAATTGTGGGCATTTAAAAAGTTTTTATTTCTGTGGTATTTCTATACTTAGATGTAATTTTTTTTCTTTCTTGGGTAAATGTGTATATGGTTTACAACACTCAGTTTTGCTGGGTTAAATGAGTATAAAATTTGGGGCCTTTCAATGAGAAAGCGGACTTTAAGAGGGTGTCTAAATATCGTGAATGCACATTTACCTTTTCTTTTAATATGCTTGTGCTTGTTGAGCTTTTGTTTCTCTTTTGTATTTATAATGCATATTAAAGTGAAAATATAAAAGATTTTAATTTAAAATTGCTTACATTTTGAACATTTGCGGTAGAATTGGTGACACTGGTCTTAATTGTAACTGTTGTGGTTGCACTGGGGCTGTATTGTCGGTAAAGAAGGGCGTACTTCAATTTGGCGACTTTTGCCACTTATTTTATCGCTACAAAATTACAAAAATTACTGAAAAATTATGTATTTAAAAGTACAGTAAAGTAAAGTAAATTTCGAGATCAAAATTATTTTCAAATAGAATCACAATCTGGTGTTTTCAACATGGCGTAAGTGATTTCAAGTTTTCATGTTGGCTACACTGTGTGTCACTTAAAATGTCAACCTAATTGTGAGCCGCCAAATAAACCAATGCAAATTAGTTACAAAAATGCTTTTAATAAACACGTTTTCTAAAGATTTTAAAATACAGTGAGTCACCCTCGATTATGCGTATTAAGTTATTCAAATTCATCTGCTTATTCGTTGTGTTCGTAAACATTTTCGTTGTCTATTACTTCTGGCGCCTGTTCCTCAACTTCGGCCAGCCGAACGACGCCGCCCTAAACACGGCCAAACCCCCGAATAAACTAGCCACAAAACACATAAGCAAGCTGGTCACCGTGATCGTAAGGGATTTCGAAACGTACGAGAACGATGTGACCGCAACCGTTCAGTCTTTCATCAACGTATTCCCAAACATTCAGGTCTTCGTGCTATGCAATGGCTTGCCCTACCCCCCCTTGGAACTGTCACACTACAACATGAGCTTGAAGAACTTGAAACTAATCGATTTGACTCCGTCGCTCAGCCTTTCCTATCTAGAGCAGTATCCCTTGGTGGCCGTAAAGACCAAATACGTCTTGTTTGTACCTGATTCGACCAGGCTTCCAAACCGACAGGTCCTGCAGACCATGCTGACTGAAATGACAAAGCACAACAACACGACTCTGCTGGCGGTTGCGTTTAACCACCACAAGAATTTAAGTTGTTTTAAAGTAACACGTCGCACACGCGAGTGGACAATCAATTACGACAACACTAAAGGCTCAACTTGTGATAACGTCGTGGGAAAGCACGCGACGCTAATCGAGGCTGAAGTATTAAAAAAGTTGCCAAACGCTTTCTTACTACCATTTCCACATTCTCTGTATTTGCAGACGTCGTTTCTTAATTATACTGTGAGGCAATCGCTTGTTGCTTCTTTAATTCGCCCTGCAATGAATAATCGTTATTTTCAGGTGAAAATTCTTCAGGGAATTACATTTTTCGATGGCAAACCGATTTTGCGGTCGCATCATGCGCAGTGGAAGAAACAACAAATCGATAACGACAGGTTGAAAGGCCTGTACGAAATATTTAAGATTAAGAAAGTCGTGCGCGATGCCGACGCGGTCGATTGGTACGGTTGCACGAGGGATTCCCCCCGTTGCTTCTCAACCGTCATCGATTCAGTCCCTTCGTATTTGTATGAGGGTCTGTGGACCCCGCCGTGTTGCCTTGCGAATTTACGCAAGACGGCCAATCACGTGTTCAATTGCCTGGATGAGGCGGGGGTCAGGTATTGGCTGGAAAGCGGAAGCCTATTGGGGGCAATGCGTTCCGGTGATATTCTACCGTGGGACCACGACGTCGATATTGGGGTAAATAGGGATGATCTCAATCGTTGTTTGTGGTTGGAGAAGGCGAGGAATAAACCCACGGTCGATACCAAGGGCTTTCTTTGGGAGAGGGCGACCGAAGGTAATTTTTTCAGGGTGCATTTCAGCAAGAAAAATCGGATATACGTGAATTTGTTTCCGTTCTACACCAAGAACGGCACCATGACGAAAGACTCGTGGTTTACTAGTCACAAGAGCATGGAATTCCCGGATCACTTTCTGCATCCCATGTCCAGCATCGATTTCATCGGAAGGAGAGTGCCAAGTCCGAATAATATTAGGGATTTTTTGGAGATGAAGTTCGGTAAGGGGGTCATAGAGAATCCTCAGTATCCGGATCCTAGGAAACTAAAGTTTCCGTAATTTCGTTTTTTTTTTTTTTTTTTTTTAATGTACGCCTGAAAATTTTGTATCGGCTTTAAAAGTGTGGTACAGAAGGAGGTTGCACAACCTGGCTCAGGGTTCTCACTCACCTGGAAAACCACAGGAAGAGTCGGGGAATTGAGGAAAGGTTCATAATGTCTGGGGGAAAAGTCAGATAATTTGCTTGATTTAATGCAAAAGTCACTGAAATTAATTAAAAAAAAAACTGGAAATTTGTTTTCTAAAATTGGAAAAGGATGGAAAATTGCTTTAAATGTAAAAAATTGTGAAAAATTCATCAGGAAAAATTGGCGGTCTTCAATATAGGCAATCATGCAAGCAGCCGTGTTAGTTGGTTTGCCTATATTTAGGCTTCTCGTTTTTTTTAAGTTCTATTTTTTTATTTTTTAAACGAAGGGACGTAATAAAATTAATTACCTATGATTCTTAAAAGCGATTTAACAATTTTCTTCACAATATACTTGATAATAAAAAAGTAAATCAGTTATTAATTTATTATAGAAGACTAAAAATTTTATTGCAAATCGTTTTTGCTTGCAGTGAAACCCTCGAACATCTTCTGTACAGTTGTTTCAGCCCTGTTTGGGACTTCGTCAGCAGAAAAGTAGCTCGAGAGTTCCACTGCGAACCAAAACGACTTATCCAAGGATTAAAGTTAAAAAAATATATATATTAAGACGTGTAAAAATTAAGAAACTTGCTTCATCGCAATTAACAGAGTGAATTTTTGATGAATTTGGGGGAACGCCTGGAAGAATCGGGGAATGTTTCAAAGCAAGTAAAGTGAGAACCCTGCAGGTTGAGCTTTTCTCAGAATTTTTATAATTTCATCTACCAAATACCAATTTTTAACAGTTTTTGAAGGCGAGTAATTATCAGAAAGGATGATTAATTATGAGTGTTTGAAAATTAAATTCCCTTATTTTTTATTTGTACATATTTCCTTTATAAGGATCTTAATTGGAGTAATTAGAGACTGAAACTTTCTTGAGTCATTGCACATGAACAAAAATGAACAATTTCTCGTAGATTTAATTTTGTTAATTTTGTTGTCATTGCTCAGAGAAGTGTATAAATGATGATGATAATTAATTCCGAGTCTGCTGCTTTTAGTATTTGATTACCATCGATTGAATTCGTTCATTTCGCGCATTTTTTTTTTCATTTAAAAGCAGCAGACCAAAAGCTGCCGAGTTAAATTTTTTAATGTCGACGAAATAAGTATTGTTTATTTTTATTTTTTTCAGCGTCTTCTTCTACAAAACTAAAACCAACCTGTAGATAAATAACATTTAGACTTATTGTTAGTTCAAAATCATTGTGATGTAGCCAGTATTAAAACCGCACGGATGTGCCCTCGCTCAAAAAATCCCCTGTTCGATTCAAACTCGATGTTCTCAAATCTTTAATAAAAAAACTCGATTGTGCAGATGTTTGTGCCAAACTAATTAAACGCTTGTTGATAAAATTTTTATTGTTATATAGAAATGTATGTATTTATTAAATGTTATGATCACATTTGCGTTTTGATTCAAACGATAAACCTTTTTTTTTTTTTTAATTTATGACGCCTCCGAACTCGCCGTGTCTTTGGGGAGCGAGAGCGTGGTGGGTTCTCTCACCAAGGAAAGCAATTTGTCGAGTTTCATGCACTGTAAAGTCCACTGGTCTAAATTTTGTTGCTTTTTCGGAGCCTTGCAAAGTATTCTCAAGTTGGGGGATAATTTTAAGGACGTTATGCAACCTCTGAAAGAAAAAGAAAACAATTCTGTGCATTGTTATTTCGTATTCAATTCGGCGGGCCTTTGTGAAGAGCTTTAATCTTTAAGCTTTAACTGGTAAGCTGAAATCAAGTTTAGAATCAAGACTCGGACTTACTTGTCATCACCAACTATGATAATAGGGAGTTTGTAGTTAAAGGCAAGCCTCGTCAATTTATTTCTTTTCCTCGACACGACAGCCTGGATGCAAATGGGCTTGTACTTGTTGACGTTGAGGTCGAAGACGTAGACTTTGCCTTCGGAGGTGACGGCGGCGAAGACCGTCGAAGAGTAAGGGGCCCATCGGACGTCGCCCACGCAAGCCCCCACGTCGAAAACAAAAAGGGGTTCCCTGCAATTTCCAATTTCAACAAACAACCCCGTTTCAAAAATTACGCCCACATGATTACTGTCTGTTATCTTCCCAAATTTTGATCCTCCAGTCGCCGCTGCAAGAAGCGAAAATGTCGCTGTTGTATTTATTGAAGTCGATTCTATAGACGGGCATGTGGTGAGCTTGGTACGTCATTAAGTACATGGTGCTGTAGCTGGTGCTGCATTTATAAATCAAACCCTCTTCGGTTCCGACCAGATAAATCAGCGGCTGCTTTGGGTGAAACGTAACGCACGATGCGCACCCTGAAGTAAATAAAAAAAAAAAACAAGGGGGCTTAAAGTGTACATTTTGAAGTAATCAATCATCACCTTTCACTTTTACGAAGGTGCCATCCGGGCCAGGCACTGGGGGTTTCTCAAGGTACAAAGTCGTGATGGTGGTGACCGCCAAAATATTCTGCATCAGAACCCAGTTATTGATTTTACCATCAGCAGCCACCGAGTAAAAATTCATTTCGCCGTCGGGTAAATCGGGGGCCCATTTTACCTGCAAGGTCCCCGGATTAACGCCCGAAAATATTTTTCACAATTTAAAACCGACTTCCCAAATGATTCCGTAATGTTTGTCGGTGACCGAGTTGCTTCGGAACGCCGGTTTCTTGCACGTGGCCTGCACGTTGAAGACCATCAAGGACCCGTCGTACAACCCCACGACCACCATGTAAGGGTACTTGGGGTGGATGTCCACGCACATGACCCCAGAGTCCGTTAGGCAAATGTGTTCGGGGAACGAGGGGTTCTTGATCGTGAAGAGGCAGACGGCACCTTCCGCGGCGGGTTTCATAAAATCCACTGAAACCTCGAACCTCAGGGAGGAGGTGAAAAAAATGGGGGTGACTTACGAAACCCGAAGCAAACCGCAAACAAATCGTAGTACCACGGGTTCCAGATTATGTCGGTGACGGTGTTTTTCTTGGTCTTCTCGTAAACAAATTTCCAGAGGGGTAAGAGGGTGCCTTCTTCCTCCCTGAATTCGTCGCTTGGATCCTCCCAGTATCTGTAATCTGCAGTAAGCAAGGGTTCAAGGGATGCATTGTTTCGGGGGGGATTAAAAAACCTTTAGCAATTTCGTTGTAGGTGTTTTGATTCAGCATCCTCTCCAGGACCTTCCAGGCTTCGTGGAGGCGTCCTTGAACCGCCTCGCTTAGTTGACTCTTTCCGGCGGCCTTCTTGGCCTGCACCGCTAAACGAGAGACCGGGACCTTATCTTTCTCCTTCCTTTCCCTCTCCCTTTCCTTTTCTAATTCTTGAGCTGTGAAATCCTCGATGTACGCGTCGTATATAACCCACTGTAAGACGTTAGCTGAGAAGGTGGCCATCGGAGGTGGGGTGGTTTGAGTTTCTTGGGTCTGGAACGGTCGATTTGAAACGCAATTTTGAAAAAAAAAAAAACGGGGGAAAAACTTACCCTGACGGGGTTGTTGTAGGTGAGCGCAGCGCGTTCGCTAAAATTGAACTGGTTGGTGAGTTTCTTTTGGGGCCCCCTGTGGACTTCCTCCTTGGTTTCCTTTTCGCCCTCGGCTTCGCCTTCGCCTTCGCCCTCGCCTTCTCCTTCACCCTCGTGTTCCGGCTCGTGCTCGGGCTCGGGCTCGTGCTTCTCACCTTCCTCGCCTTCCATCTCACCCTCGCGACTTTCTTCCTCGGTCCCCATCTCCTCGGTGATTTCCTCCAAGTACGCGTCCACTTCCCCGATCGTTTCCATTTGCGTCGAAATCTGATCGTCGTAAGGCTCCAGGTCGAGCGTGGCGGCTGAAACAGGCGGCTTTCATTTGGGGGCGCGAGGGGCGGGGGTGTTGCAACTTACGATCTATTCCTTGAGCTATCAGCTGCTCGTGCGCTTCCTCCGTGTCCTTGTGGATGTAAGTTCCGATCCTTTCGAACACGACGACGGCGTTCCCCGGGGAAGGAATCGGAATGAAGGCTCCGCCTTGGTGCGAGTATTCAACCCACGAGTCCGGCTGCTGGGGGTTGGAGGTCGTTAGGACTCTGGCGATGGGCTCTTTGAGTTCCTTGAAAGCAAAATCTCATCACCGAAGTCTTCTCTTCGTCTCCGATGAAAATTGTAAATAAAAAGGTTGTTTGAACTAACTCATTGGGCTGAATTCAAATTGGAAGGAGCACTCAGCGTTTCACTATTCATCTGTCTATCGATGGTGGAACGTTGATTGCTCCTGCCAATTTGAATTCTATTAGGTTTTTAAACTATAATCGGATAGATTTCAAATGGGGAGGAGCACTCAACGTTTCACTATCTCTGCCCGGTTAGTTAGTTTGAAAAGCCTTTTTTTATTTAAAATCTCATCGTCATCAAAAAAGTAAATCATTACAACGAGTCAGGAAACGTACGGCATCGGTTAACTCCATTTGGCCTTTCGGCCTTGCCAACTGCTTCGACTTCTTCCACTCGTCCAGATCATCGTCCTGTTCGCTCTGTTGGGCAGCTTTTGCGCGTTTCTGAAATACGTTCGGATATCATCAGGTTTATCAAAAAAAGCTCAAAAGAAAAGAAACCACATTTTATCTCTCCCTGCAAATGCATGGAGATTCATTTATTGAAAAAGAATTTAGTTGGCTAAGGGTGGAATTATCGAATGACGATTGGGCTAAAGCTCGGGAGACGTTGATTTTGTGCGGTTAGGATCAGGGGGTTCCCGTGAAAGCTTTAGAAATCATCTCAATTGAGAGCAATTTAAGATCTTTTTCCTCATTTTTTTTCAATAAGGTTAGAGCATTATGTTGCTTTGATATAAAAGATTAGGACGAGTTCTCTGTAGACATGAAATTGTTTATTATATTATATTTTGTTACTCGTAATTATTTTTTATTTCACTTTTGATGGTCTGCAACCTTTAAATATTTTTTTTTTTCCTTAAAATCGATTAATAAAAAAAGTGTAATACTTGTTTGAAAATAAGTCTCTTCTTACTATCTCGTTGTTTATAATAAATTTGGCTCGACGTCTGCGAGATATTCAAGAAATAATTATTGTTACGTCCACCACTATTTGTTTTAAGCATTTAAGATAAATTATTTACTGTTCTTGGTTTGTTGGGCTTTAATTTTGGCTAACGTTTCTGTTTTATTTTGTGATTGGCTTTTGATTTAAGCTAATAGGTAACTTTTTATGGACCACATTTATTCAGTTTTCACAAGAACCCCTTTCTTCTAATCTAATACAGATACGTACGTTTTTCAGCCAAGCCACATTTATTATCTAGAAGGAGCATCGCAGGAGGCAAAAGAGAAATGCACACGTTAATAAAGTCATAGAGTTTATCGTGTGTGTTTCTGTGTCTCGTTTGTTGAAGAATATCTTTAACGAGAGAGGAACCAAAAAGAAAAGAAAAAAAGGAAAAAAGTGTAAAAGCCACGGTTGCGTTTGGTTAAGTAGAGTAGAGTGTGTTCAAATTTTCTGTGTCTATGTATGTGTGTGGGGGGGTGTTTTTAAACGGTGAAATTAAATTAAATTACTTACGGCGGTTTTCCCCGCCACCACCGGCTTCTTTAAGACGTTGGTGGGTGGCATTTTCCCTCAACGCTTCAGGTCTTGACAAAAAGTGAAATTTGAAATTTCAGTCAAAACTGTCTAAATAAATTCTGATGGAGATTACACAATTATTATTTAGGGTGGTTTCCTTGGTGATGATATATATATTGATTGAGCAAAAGAGGTGGCTTCGTTCCAGACCATCCCAGAAGACAGGGCCGGAGCCACCCTAAATATTCAGCTTAACAGGCTCTATAAATTCTTTTATTCTTTAACAATTATTCGAATTTTTAAAATATTCTTTAAATGCAGTTTTTGTTTTGGTTTAGCTTATTTTTTGCATTTAAATAGCCGCAAATTGAAACATCACTTCCGATGTTGCCTTGCGAAACATTAAACTGGCAACAGTGTGATAAGAAGAAATAGACAAAAGGAACGCTTTGCGCGTAAAACTCATTTTTTTCAACTTCAACAATAAAACGGCGTATATTTTCTCTTCGACGCACAGAATTCATGTAAAATAAAAGCAACCCCGCAATGGACTTGTCAAATACGTGTTTGCGACAGTCTACAAAGCCCTAGATGACGGGCGTCGGTGCGTTAGCGGGAATACTCACGCGTAGCTTACACCCAGGCTTGTGTCCATCCCTGGTGTAAGCTACGCATGAGTACTCCCGCTAACGCACCGACACCCGTCATCTAGAGGAAGAGTACTCCCACCATTCACCTGCGATAGTAGTTTTTATTTGCCGGGCCTCTCTGCGAATGAAATTACGATTCTTCCAGGAAAGCGAGTGTGGGGAGAACGCGATTGTGTTTTATTTTTTTAATAATAATGTGACGAGTATTATTTCTGAACACCGAAGTCGTGACAGTATGTACTATTTCATACCAGACTGGATCGTCGCGTCATTGGGCGGGCTTAAAACTTTCCCCTGGCGGGCTGAGCCTCCCTTGCCGCCCTTCTAGCTACGGCCCTGCCAGAAGTCTATCCTAATTATGGTACAGGGTTTCGGTTCAATTTCCACATACAAGAACATTTGGAATAATTGAAATGAGATATAATTCTCGACCCTCTTACTGCATAATTTAAATTGTCCCAGAGCGAAAATTTTTCCTTCGGTGGCGCTTTAAATAAAAATACCCCGCACGTGCGCTAAAAGAAATTTCATTCTCGTATCATCTTTTGCCCTCAAAATATAATTCGAATCCCGAAAAGCGCGATCGTTTAAAGCCTGTAGATGGCATCGCGGACATTTTATTGATTTTCCCCCGGCCATAATATGGCCACAAGTTGTGTTGCACGCGTCATGCACATTTCCCAGACGAAATACACGCCGAAACAACTCGCGATTAAATCGGTTTAGGAAAAAAAAAGAAAAAAAAAACAGAGAACCAAAATGGTACAGCCGAAACGAAACGAATTCGGCCCCCGCGGCTTCGCATGAGTGCTCTCTGCAGACATACGTGCGCGAAAAGTATGTAAAAAAAAGGAAAATTGTTAAGCATGGAAGATAGCGGAATAGACAGTGGTGATCACAATGGAGATAACATCTCCAAGCCTTTACAGAACGGTGATAGATTTCCTGTAAGAATTTTTTTTTTTTAATTTATCCAATATTAATTTAATTAGCGAGGTCTTTAGAGGGGTCGGTGGGGTGAGGGCAAATCACAACATTATTATTTTTAAGTTTCTAAATGTCAGGTTTAAAATGTCATGTATTATTTTTGTAGTAGGCATTAAGCAAGGGGCAATTTCGAAAAGGGGATGGATGCTGCTTTGAGCTATTACAAATCTGCGTTACGTTTTCAATTTTTAGTTAGCCTTTAAATGGGCTTTCGCTCTTCATACTCAAAACAATTGGTTTTTAGATCTGTGTGTCATTTGATCTTTGAGTGCAAAGCGTTGCAGATTTCATGTGTTTGGGGGGGGGGGGTCATTTCCCCTTCATTCTTTCTGTTTCAAATTGTTTGAGTAATTTTACCCTTTCGTTACTTTCTAATCAATTTTTTTTTTTTAATTATTTTAGGGAAGTGATAGCTCAAGTGCAGATAGCAGCAGATCACCGATAAGGGCGCCCACCGCCCCCACATCTAGGCAACTCCAACGTAGACTGGAGAACCGAATAGAGCACGCAAGGCGAATCCATCAGGAGTACCACTCGACCCCCGGACTCATCCCAATCCAGAGGCTTCCCATACCAGGTGCAAAGGACCACCAACCCCTCGTGCAGTGGGACACTGATGATAGGTAGGTGCGACTGAAGGGAAACCCCCTGGAAAAACCCTTTTCGTCCTTCTCGTGTTCCAGCGAAGAAGACATCGTGAATTTCTTCCCCCTGTCGCGGAAAGAATCCAGGGTCCACCAGGAGATATCGGACACGTTCAGCATAGAAGAGATGAGCATATCAGGAGACGAAGAGGAAGAGGAGGACCTGCACCTCGTGCCACCCCAAACTATTTACAGGAAATTCTCGTGTTGCCCCTTTTCGTTTTGTGTTATAATGTAAATAGGTCGTCGTCTTCCGTTTGGCTCGATGGAATTTAGATTGCAACAATTAATAGTCAATTAGATTAAATTATTTTTTTTTAAAATAATTATTTATATTTAAACGAGTAAGTTGTGAACGGTGAAGAAAATTAAACCTGCGATCTTCTGTTTTTTAAATTAGGGGTTCCAAATGGGTATTCGATGTTTTTTTTTAATTATTGGACTCTCGAAGAGGCAAGATGTACGCGTAGAATAAATCAGTATTATTTTAAATGGCATTCATTTCTTAAATCTTTTTCGCCCCCTTGTTTTCCGATAGGATTATCGGATTTTACTTTTGTGACGGACGCATTAAACTTTCTTAAATTCCCTCTGGTTTTATTTGATCAGGTAATCGGAAGAAGAAACGAAGCAAAGCAAAGAAGGATAGATTAGTTTCGTTAAACAAAATAAGGGACTTCTTAATTAAAGCTTCTTCGTCTTTACTTGCGTAAGATAATTCAGATATTTAATTAGAAAACTTCATCTATCAAAAATTATACTGTAATTTGATACACCCTGTATAGTCTGAATAACATGAAATAGTTCACACGTGAAGTCTTCTTTGGCCTAAGTAATTAAACTATTTAGTAAATAAGAAAAATAAATTAATTACGTTTCCCTGCTTTTTAAGTATTACTGTGTCGATTTAAAAACAAAATTAATTATTGTATCTGTAAATACAAGATGACACACAGGCATGGGCTAGATGTATTTTTGTATTTTGTAAACGCGATGATTTCATTTCGTATAACTACTACTTAAATATTTTTTAAGCAACGCAAATTGAATGTACTTATTAGCAACTAACTAACTAACTTCAGTAAGTGTATTTTATTGTTGCACGTCGTGTGCCAAAAATATTTGATCGATAAACGTGTTAAAAAACTAACAATGTAATTTATATAATAGTTGTTTCCATTGATTTGTAAATAAAGTGAAGATGTTACGCGAAATAAATAACATTTTTCAGGAAGGCATTCGACTAAACTGTTTTCCCTTCTCTGAAGACTATTGACTATAGATATAAGAGAGACAAAACTAGTTATCTGGTGAACGGAAAGTAAATGAAATTAGGGGGGGTCTTTACTGCAAAGCTGGGGTCGCGGTCGTTGCAGTTAAGTTTTGAAAGGAACGTCCGAGAGGAAAATCGAAAATGAAGTTAACTTCTGGGTGGTTCCGAGAAGAATTTTTAAATAATTACATTTTTCCAATCGTTGAACTATTGTTAAATTGATTTAAGCTCGGATGACTTCAGTTTCGCTCAACCCTATATATATATATATAAAAAAAAAATTAAATAAATTAAGCAGCAATTTTTATTTAAGCTGAAATTTGAATTTGTTGCCACGAGAAAAACGAAATGCTACGAAGTGATGCGGAATTAATTAATAATGCTGCCACGAGATGATGTACTTTGCTTAATATATTTGAACAAAGTAGGTTAATTTCGGCCGACTCATGAATTACACGAATTCATTCTGCATTCCGCATTCGAGCGATTGCGTCAAACCGTCGTTAATTTGACGGTTGGTGGCAATTTATCGTTTCCAACTAATTTTTCAGATTCGCGTGAATCTGATGTTTCGTTTAGGTTGCAAATTTTGCAACCGCATTTTGCGGAAATAATTATTTTAGAATGTCTTATGTGAAAGTTAAATTTTGGCCGTGCTTAATCTTAGGCAGATGTTTCGAGCTCTTTTAATGCTCATCAGCCAAGCAACGAATTCCGAAATCTCCCGTCAGTGACGCCAATCAACGACTTATTCAATTCACAGCAAGACGGTTGAGTTTAAGAAGAGAAAAAAAAAACAAATTTAGTTTTGCTTTAAACCAAATTATGGAATTTTGTTTTATTTATTATTAATTTTTTTCTTTGAGTATTCCAATAACGTATTCTTATTTTTCTTGTGTGTTGAACATCGCTAAAGCAGTTAAGACCTTGAAAACTTCACGATGCCCGTATATCCAAAAATGAATTTTAGCTTTTACGTTTTTCTTTTGAATGTTAAATACAGGGTGAGCCGAAGACACTGTCGTCCGCCCTTATTTTATCAGCTGTCAACTGTCAACTTTCCACAGTTTTTCTTTTAACTTAAATCTTCAGACCTCAACCACTTGGAACCATTGGTGGTGACGTTTAAAATAATAATTTTATTTCGAACGTTCGGAAGTTCTTCTTGTGTGATAGGCCACAGGCGAGTGAGATCAATGAAGACCTTGACCCTAATTTAAATCCTCAGAAGTCAAGGTTCTTAATTTGGAACCATTGGTGGCGATGTTTAAAATAATAGTTTTGCTTCGAACGACCGGAGGTTCCTCTTGTGTGACAAGCCGCGGGCGAGTCCACTACGAGATCAATGAAGACCTTGACCCTGACGTGGTGAAATCAATGAAGCTTAAGCTATTGACTTTGACTGCCCTTAAAAATAATCTCCATTTACATTTTTCTTGAATTTGTTTTGATCTGAAGCCATTTATTGAAGAAGATTTTTGGGGTCCTTCCATCTCTCCATTTTTTTTCTCAATTTCAGGCCTTTATTTAAATTTTCTCTCGTTGGATTCGAGGTCTTTACAAGGCCATTGGTCGGTAAAGGGTCCTCGCTACCGGGCCCCCAAAAATACAGGCCCTGCACAAGGCTGGATGTGTTTGGAACCGCTGGTCCTTAAATTAGGTTTTAAATTTATTTCCTACTTTTCGGCGCTTCTCTTATACGCCATTTAAAGCATAATCTACAAGTATGAAATCAATGAAGCTGAAGCTATTTATTGACTTTGATTACTTTTTAAATTTGTTGCTGATTGAAGAAGATTCTCCGGGGGTGGAAAGGAGCTCTAGCCATCTCCCATTTTTAAAAAATGTAGGGCGTTATTTTAATTTTCTCTCTCGAGGTCCTTGCAAGGCCATTGGTTGGCAAGAAATCCCAGTGTCCAGGCCCCCAAAAGTACAGTCCTTCACAGGACCAGATTTTATGGCGTTATTTTATTTTTTTTTCTCTTTGGAGCTCGAGGTCCTTGCAGGGCCGTTCGTTGGATAGTAAAGGCACCTCAAAACAGCTCGTGCCTCTAAGCCCCAAAATATTTAGGCCCTTCACAAGGTACCTTGTGGAAGAGTCCCCCAGTGGTCGCATCCTTCTTAATTTATTTTCATGCTGAACAACTAATTGAAGAGGGTCAAAGTGATTCTTGGGGGGAAAGGGGATTTGCCCAGTGGTCGCATCCCTTTTAATTTATTTTCATGCTGGACAACTAATTGAAGAGGATCATAGTGATTCTTGTGGAGGAAAGGGACTTGCCCAGTGGTCGCATCCTTGTTAATTTATTTTCATGCTGGACAACTTATTGAAGAGGACGATAGTGAATCTGGGGGTGAAAAGGGCTCTCTACATGCCTAAGAGTTTCATCGCACTGCCTTTTTTGACCTCGAGATCCTTGCAAGTCTAACTAAATCCTGCGAATCTTCTTTAAAGACGACATTATCTTGTTTTTTTCCTGTTTGGACCTCGAGGTCCTTGCGGAGCCGTTCGTTGGGTGGTAAAGGGTGATCAAAACAATTCGAGCTTCTAAGTCCCAGGTATTTAGGCCATTCACCTCGTGGTCCTGGGAGAGTCCGCCAGTGATCACTTGCTTATCCTTGTTCATTTGTTTTCATGCTGGATAACTAATTGAAGAAGATAATAATGATTCTTGGGGTGGGGCTCTCCATTTCTAAGGATTTCATCTCGCTTTTCGTGTTTGACCTCGAGATCCTTGCAAGTTTAACAAAATCCTTCGAATCTTGTTAAAGGATTGTTTTTGTTTTTTTTCCTGTTTGGACCTCGAGGTCCTTGCGGAGCCGTTCGTTGGGTGGTAAAGGGTCATCGAAACAATTCGAGCTTCTAAGTGCCAAGTATTTAGGCCCTTCGCCTCGAAGGTCCTGTGAGAGTCTTGCGGTGGTTAATCCTTTTTAATCTGTTTTCATGCTGGACAACTACCCGAAGAAGATAATAATGATTCTTGGGGTGGAAAGGGGCTCTTCATTTCCAGCGATTTCATCTCGCATCTCGTCTTGGACCTCGAGTTCTTTGCAAGTTTAATTAAATCCTTCGAATCTTGTTAAAGGATTTCATGATATTATCTTTGTTTTTTTTTTCTGTTTGACCTTGAGGTCCTTGCGGGGGCTTCAAAACAGTTCCCGCTTCCAAGCCCCAAAATATTTGGGCCCTTCAGAAGACACCTCGTGATCCTGGGGGAGTTTCGCAGTGTTTAATCCTTGTTAACATGTTTTGATGCGTAACAACTAATTGAAGAAGGTAATTGTGTTACGTGGGGTGGAAAGGCCATGCCATTTCGTTTTCGACCTCGGGGTCCTTGCAAGTTTAAATCCTAAATCCCCTTCGGATCATGTTGCTTCATATCCATTGGTTTACGAAGGGTCTTCATAACAGTTCAAGCTTATAGACCCCCATAACAAGGAATCCCGATTTCTTCCATTGGTATCTCCCAGATTTTTCAGGATATTTCACGGTAGGTACCATAAACGGGAGTTTATGTTTATCCCTAGCCCTCCCCTTCCCTTATGGTGTTGAGCTTTCGCGTCCGTTGGCTTGGAAGGTTGCGTCGTGAAGGAACTGAAACTGAAACTGACGTAAGTGCCGGAGTTAATTAATCTAAACAAGTAAATGTGACATGAGGTGGAGATGGGCGGAGGCGCGGGGGGGTTAAATGGTGAACCTCCACAAAAATTAAAAGTGGAAGAGAAGAGAAAAGGCATTGTGCGGACTACACAGAAGACATTAATTTGATAAAGATGTACCTTGTTGTGCACATGGGAGAGCATGCGCGGGCAAGGATGGTCGCCCCATTTGCTTCAGTAAGCGGCGCACCGGGGTCGCAATAGGTACCCCCCGCGTAATGTACGGGAGTGTGGCAGCAGTGACTGCGAGGCGATGCTAGTCAGCTCTGACCTATGTCTGTCAGGAGCCTACATCGTCGGGTATCTGGACCCGGTGGATATGTACAACACTTCCACAATCAGTAAGTTTCATCAAGGTCCTTAAGGATATGCCAAGGACTATCTGGACGGATCCTTGAGATTCCACGTTATGTAATGTAACTCCCTGCGCACATTCCATTCCTTCAACTGCCACCAAAAAACTGCTACCACCCATCCCTTAAATCCAAAAAATTATTTGTTATAATACTAATTTGCGCTTTATTCAGTTTCAAAAAAAAAAAAAAAAAACAGTTCCGATCGAGATCCATCCAGTAAACACGAGGAGGATCGATGATACGTAGATAGGGCTTTGTTAACTGAAGACTTGAGATTTACTAGACGACGAGTCTGTTTTATTATTTAATAAAAGATTTTTGGTGGAGGAGGAGGAAAATATTCTTTCCTGCAAATTTTATCGGCGACAATACGTTGATTTATCGTTCTTAAAGCACTAAGCCGTCGTTTGCATGTTTGATAATGCGGGGCAGTTTAATATGAGGCCGGGTTTTATTGCGGCGATAAATTTCAGGCCGAATCTCGCTAATTTTTTAATCCACTGGTTAATTTGATTTGCGCGTCGGCTTTGGAACTCTATTAATAAATAAATGGACGCATTTGGTCAGAGTTGGTGCGTGTGGAAAAGGGCGAAAGGGAAAACTAAATTTCTGCAGGGCTTCTTATTTTTTTTTGCAAATCAAAATTGATCTTCTAACTCCAAAAAAGAAAAAAAGAAATTGCATATCTTTATTGCCACTCTAACACTTTAAGTCGCGCTCTAAATTTTATTATTTTAAAGTCTAGGAGTTTAAATCAGTGACTCCCAAACTTTTCTACAACGTTATAACGAGACTGGTTATTAAGGGGAATCTTTTTTTCTGTTTCTTTCTTTGAATATTTCATGGAGCTTTCCTTGTCTTCAAAGGAAATTATTTTTCGTCCGCACAAACTGAAACAGTTCGCCCTTTCAGACGAAGTGCAATAACGCCCTTGCAGAAACTGTTTTGGGATTCTGTTATTATTATTATTATTATTATTACATGCAAGCAGTTGGCAAAAGTTAGGGCCCTAATTCCATTAACGTGAGGAAGATGCGCGACGTTTGGCTCTTGTTCTCGTCCTTGCCGTCGAGGACTGCTTAGCAGACCATTTGGTTCCTTTTCCAGAAAACGATTTTCCTTAAATGTTACTCCCATGATAATAATTAACTATCGGCGGGAGGATGAGGGAAAGAAAGTGAGGCAGACCCCCACATTTTAGATTCAAAGTGTTTTCTGCAAATCGGCGATTAAGAACGAACGTGTAGAGAAAGAACAAAAGGAGATTAACGGATATCAGATTAGAAGATGCATCCTTTTGCTTTAAAGTTAAATTACTTCTTGAATGCCTGAATGAGAAATGCAATGAATTAAAAAATCCCATCCTGTATGTATCATCTTCTCTGTTTCCATTTCATCAGAGTATTTCCTTCCATTTCAAATTTGACGACCAGTAAAAGGCACAAAACTTAATTTTCCACACTTAACGCGCCATATGAAAAGCAGACGATCAAATTCGATTTCGATTCTTTAATAATAAGCAGCGTTAAGCACCTTGGAACTAATGCCTAGCATTTAAAACGTCCTACTTTTCTTTATTTATTTCTTAATGCACTTTTTCATTATTATTGCACGGTGATTGATAACCTTTTCTCCATTTTATTTTTATTTTCAAAATAAAAAATCATCTACCCACAAATATCTTAATTTACTAAAAAAAAAAGAATAATAATGGGAAACTGCTCCCTTTTGCAGTGTTATTTGATTTTCTTTTATTTTTTGACTGCTGCTGGCAAAAAGACTCACGTATACAGAGTGCTAAAAAGTTAACCTTCTCTGTACAGGGAATTATTTTTTTCCATATACAGGGTGAGTGGGGAGAAATGGCGACAAACTTCAGGAATGTATTGTACACGTAAAAATAAGCAAGAAAAAAACTCAAATGTTGTAATTCGATTTTCATTTGTTTTCGAGTTGTAACGTTTTAACAAGATACCTTACATAATATTTTTTTCTCTCAATTTGAAGTATACTAGGTGGCAGCCATGTGTTTTAACATATTAAGGTTACTATCGATCACGTAATTAAACCAAATTTGAATAATAAAAAAAAAGAAAAAATTAGGATTAATTATTAATCAAAATAAAAACAAAATACCGACAAATCTATTAAAAAAAAAAGATGGTCATCGATGAAGATGGAACGAAAATAAAAATGCATATAAAATCAGGTATCATTTGATTTAGAAAGTTAACACTCGCCCAACATTTTGCAAGCACCTCGTAGTATTAAAAATAGTTTCCGGAAAGGGCAAGGCAAAATTGACGACTCCGAACGTTTTTTTTTTTTTTTTCAAAAAATTCATAGTCTTGAAAATATCGAATTCATTCATTTGCCACCTAATTTCCAGACTGTATTCAATATTGAATTGAATAAAATCAAATGAGGAATTAAAAAAAAAGATGAAAACAAGACGAAAATAAAAATTCTACAAAGTCGGTTCGAATCAGGAGAGAAAGTTTGACACCAAAAGAAAGGAAAAAAAAAGGCAAAACTAATAATAATGCGGCCGAATGTATATAGAATCAAATCAAGCCGAGTCAAGAGACAAGACAAAAGACGATCGGCGATGAATATAAGACGAAAATAGCAATTCTACGAAGTCGGATCGAATCAAGAGAGAAAGTTTGACACGAAAAAAAAGCAAAACTAATAATAATGCGGCCGAATGTATACACAATCAAATCAAGCCAAGTCAAGAAAAGACGAAAGACGATCGGCGATGAAGATAAGACGAAAATAAAAATTCTACACAGTCAGATCGTGTCGAGAAATCGAAAAAGTTTGACATCAAAAGAGAAAAAGCAGAGTAAATCAAACCGAATCAAAAAAGACAAAATACAAACGATCGGTTTATAAATAAAAAGTGAAATAAAGTCAAACAAATAGAGTCAGTACATCTGCATAGACTGCTTCAAGAATATTAATTTAATTTGGTTCTCTGCATCAATATTAACCGATCTATTAGGTCATCGAATTGAAAAAATCGATTTTGAAAGTAGAATGAGATTATTACTGACAAGTAAATTAAATTCTGCGGAAAGACAAAAAATTATTGCAGATCGTAAAATTCTAGTCCTCATGCAACAGATGTTATTCTAGGAATAAGAGCTGGACGGAAAGGTTTCTTTAAAAGACGATTTGTTAAGGAAGTATTAAGGACATCTATTTGTTTATAGGTATTGTTTGTTTATAAGTGAGGTTTCATTTTATTTTTTTGAGTAAATAGAGCTTCTAATACGTTCATTTTATACAGATCCTCAAGTATTTTCGTATTTATATGATTCTACGTAGATTTTCAGCAAATATTCGATAATCTTAATCCTGACGGAACGATCGTAGGTTATTTTTTTTTTTAAATGCACGTATTGCAAATGACGCGGGGTCACAAGATGAATAAATAATTCATTGACGAATGATGTCCTTAAACCAGTCATTAAAAACAAGGTTGTTTTTGATTTCGTAGCTTTTATTCATTGCGAGGGGAACGCATGAAATACTTAACAGTACAAAAAACTCACGAAGAATTGAATTTGATTAAAAAAGGGCCACCCAAATTAACTGGTCTATTTCATCGTTTCAAAAATTCGTTGTATTTAATTGCGAAGAATTAAATTTTAGAGAAACTCGAACGTTTAAAAGCGTAAGGCAAACTGAAGAACAGAAACAAATTCCTCAATTTCCAGAAATCGATTTTTTCAACGGTTGAAAAACAATTAGGTTTGTATAGGTAAGGCGCGCTACGTTCCGTTGCACGTCATTAGCGAATGATGACGTCAGACGTATGCTGCGTTGATGAAATACTTAAAACGCAAAGGGATTTTTGCATTATACGTCCGGATTTACAGGAGAAATCTCAGGGGGGGAGGGTGTATATTGGTAATGTAGAGGCGTTTTAAGTATTTATCAACACAACATTCACTAATGACGTGCGACGGAATGTAGCGCACCTTGCCCATATTATTTAATTGCTTGTTAAAAAAATTAGAAAGTGGTTTTGATTTAATTCTTCATAAAGCACGTGTGCTTGGTTGAACATCCCTAGAGGCTGCGACTGACACATTTTCATTTTTGTGTTATTAATAATAACGGCCGCCACAATATATTATCGACCATCCATCTACTACAACTTTGTTACGTTTTGTTGGCCACATCAATGAAATTCTTCTGTTGTCGCGCGACGTGACACGGGAATGCTATTGATTATTTCAAAATAATTGATACACCTGCGTGGGCCACCGTTTTTTCATCACGGCCATCATCATCATCACCACCACCGCGTCGAAGAAGAAAAACGTTTTAAATTCCGAATGCAATCATTCTATTTCACGCCGCTTTTCCTTTGTGCGCGCCTGCGTTTATCGAAAACTGATTGGCAAGAGCAAAATATAATTAAAACGAAACGGTTCGATTTTTAATTAAATTAAAATTAATTAAATCAATTAGGATGTAAGTATGTACAAAATTTGCAATCGCGAAGTGTACGTTCGCGTATTAAAGGCGCGCACGTGTGGCGTGAAATTTTAAAAGTGCCTGCCCGGGGAACTACACGCAAACAAAGTAGGCACAATTAAAAGCCCCGAGTGCCTTTGGCGAGTAACGAACGCTCGTTTTAACTGTTTAAATTTAACCACCCCTCCCCCCCTCGAACGCCCTTCTGAAAGTCGTTTTAGGGCCAACGACACACGACCAAATACCGCCCGCCCCTATGGCGTATAACCGAGATTGCCCCGGCAAAAGAACTCTTGTGCTGTTGTTGTTGTTGCTGCTGTGAAAAGCCGAAGCTCTGCATAAACGCGCTCCAGTTGGCACATTTCGGATTTTCAAGTTGCAGTTCCGACACGAAACATCGGTTCGTACTTAACGACGCAAATAAACGCTTTAGAAATTTAAAAAAGTGAGAATCGCGTGAGCGAGTTATTAATATTTTTCTTTCTTTGAAGAAAAAAAAAAATATATGTACAATATAAAAGGCTCGCCAATAAAGTTTTCGGGGCGGTTTTTAAACCGAAACATAAAACATTTCATCTAAGAACGCGTATACAAGCGAGTTTTTTCAATAATCTTAAGTCGGATGCTTTCCTTCTTGTTGTTCTTGGCTCACCTTGTTTCTTCTTCAGTAATATTCGTCCGCGAAACCCTCTTAATAACTCGATTTGTACGATTAACTGATGATCGAAAGCCAACATTTATTGTATTGCAAAGATGGCCAAAATATCCAACGTCTCGGTAACTGTTGCAATTTTTATGTTTCTCAGTGTATTTTAGTTTCACATCTGCGATAGGTTTTACTCTTAACTGTAACGCCAAAGAAACAAAGACCTGAGGAGTAAAGAAGAACCAAATATGACCCCCAGCTACTGGAAGTACTATCGAAAAAAATAATCATAAAGCAAATGACAAGTTTTAAAAAAATCAAAATGCTGTGAGGTATTTGTAGGAAAAAGGCGCATCTGAACTAGCTAACCAATTGAAAGTTTCTACTCTGAAGAGGGGGCCAAGACGTTCAACAACATATTCGAGAATTAGAGGGGATTACCCCGAAATTAAATGGAGATTCGGGTTTTCGTTTTGGAGGGGTCGCATCCCTCGCAGAAGAAAGCGTTAGCCTAACTCGAGACCCCTTAGATTTAAGTGTTTTAGAAATAACTTACCTTGAGCCCTTTTTTGAGAGAAGGAATTCAAAACAATGGAGAGTTTGGGGTTTGCTCCAAAACGAAAATGGAGAGAGGGCAGAAGAAGTAAAAAAACTCAAGAGACCATAAAATAATTATAATTAATTATATTATAATAAAATATGCCAATATAATAAAGAAAACGAAATCGAACTTTTATGATAGTGGTAGGTGATGAAAGGGCATATATATATATCTCGCCCCCTCTGTTTAGGAAGGGTCGTGTCTTGGCAGAAGAAACCTCTGACCGAGTTCGAAGTCTACGGAAACAAAGCGTTGGAACTGGTGCTTGCCTTGTACAGTCTCAATCATTCTGCTGCCAAGTTAACTGCGCCCCAGAAGAGAAAAATTAATCAGTGATGGATATGAGAGTGTTAAGAACATTTCAGACACAAAAAAAATCGGAAAATGAACAAAAATACGATGAGGTAGCAAGAATAAAACGTTTAGGCCTCCTACCTAATAGGTAGGGCAAGAAGACGAAAGGGACGGCCGAAGTCAAGATGAATCAGCAGAACGGTGCCATAATCAAAATCAAATAAATAAGTCAATATAATCGAGCAAGAATAAAATGTTTAGGTTAATTAGGCAGGACAAGAAGAAGAAGAAAGGGAGCGGAACGGTTGCAAATTCGAGAAGGGGGAAAGAGGAGCTTTGAGGATGGCACACACAAACGAAGCATGTAGACAAGTAGACCAAGAAATAAATAAGTCAATATAATCGAGCAAGAATAAAATGTTTAGGTTAATTAGGTAGGACAAGAAGAAGAAGAAAGGGAGGGCCGAAGTCAAGATGAACCAGCAGAACGTTGCCATAAACAAAACGGTTGCAAATTGGTTGAGAGGAGGGAAAGAGAACCTTTGGGGCTGACACATACACAAATTAAGACCGAAGACAAGTAGACCAAGAAATAAATAAGTCAGTATAATAGAGCAAGAATAAAATGTTTAGGTTAATTAGGCAGGACAAGAAGAAGAAAGGGAGGGCCGAAGTCAAGATGAATCAGCAGAACGTTGCCATAATCAAAACGGTTGTAAATTTGAGAGGAGGGAAAGAGGACCTTTGGGGGGTGACACTCACAAATGAAGCATGTAGACAAGTAGACCAAGAAATAAATAAGTCAATATAATCGAGCAAGAATAAAATGTTTAGGTTAATTAGGCAGGACAAGAAGAAGAAAGGGAGGGCTGAAGTCAAGATGAATCAGCAGAACGTTGCCATAAACAAAACGGTTGCAAATTGGTTGAGAGGAGGGAAAGAGAACCTTTGGGGCTGACACATACACAAATTAAGACCGAAGACAAGTAGACCAAGAAATAAATAAGTCAGTATAATAGAGCAAGAATAAAATGTTTAGGTTAATTAGGCAGGACAAGAAGAAGAAAGGGAGGGCCGAAGTCAAGATGAATCAGCAGAACGTTGCCATAATCAAAACTGTTTGCTGCAAATTGGTTGAGAGGAGGGAAAGAGAACCTTTGGGGCTGACGGACACACACACACACACACAGCACAAATTAAGACCGTAGACAAGTAGACCAAGAAATAAATCACAATCAAGTACCTACCAACTACATAATATTAAATACGCATCGCAGTTTAACTGGGAAGCTAATAAACAAAACGGCTTATTATTTATTAGACGTCGACGAAATTATTTCGGTCGTGATGTATTGTGACGCTGATTAGTTTAACGAGGCAACAAGGATGCAAATCATTACGTTAAAAAAAGACATCCGCGTGTATTTCATTTGTATGTATTAATAAATAACGTGTTTGTTAATATAATAAATGTCAATAAAAATCCACATGTACAGTAGGTACAATCTGCCTGATTAAATGGAGACTAAATAAAAGAAGAAAATATGAAGAGAACTTGCTTTTCGTTTCAATTATTAGGAGTATTATTTTTTTTTAAATTTCATTCTTGGTAGTCCCCAGTGTTTACCCAAGGATAGTAATTCCTGTAATAACTTTATAGAAATTGCTAGATAGATGTTAAGATTTAGGTCGCCGATATTCGTTTGCCAAGTTTCGCTGTGTACCTGCATTGTACAGTCGTTATTATCGACCATTTTCCACATCCACGGAGCTGACAATCGCCGTGCACTTCTCCAAGTCTGCGATGCATATTAGCAATTCCAATTTTAAGTTGGTAACGACGCCGGGGTTTATTAGAAACGCTGTTGTAACGCTGCCGTTTCAGTTTCATAACGTGACGCAACAGCATCGCGTAAAATAAATAAATAGTTTAATTAAATCCGAAATCCGTTTTAATTTTGCGTTCTGCAATACAAAGTAAATGTTTACAAACCGATCGGTATTGATTACATTTTTTTTTTGATCATCCTGTATTGATCTGAAGCAGCTTAAATGAGCTTCCGCACCCAGAAGCTTTGTGGCTGTGCCGATCATTAACTCTTGAACTGGGGGATGCTCAGATCGAATGGCTAGGTCGACGATAGACTAGACCAATTATAAAATAAAAGTTTGAAGACAGTATTTTGTTGGTTAACTCTAAGCTCAAATATTCTTTCTGGTTTGTTTCGCCTCCCTTAAGCCACCAGTCTGAATTGCAAGCTGCCTATCATCATCCTCATCATCAATGTGTACACCTACAGTTATGATTATGATATACATATTGATGAGGAGGATGATGGTGGGCAGCTTGTATTATCCTAATTACTTAAAGCAGCAACGTTTGAAATACAAACGGAAAGTTAAATAAATAGCAAACCAGGAATGCAGGAAATTTATTTCGAGTAGTTCTTTTTTTTTAAAAAAAAAAAAAAACAGTAACAATATGTTACTGACATCGGCTCCTCTGTGTTTTCCACATTCACACGGTATCGATTGATTAGAAGCGAGGCGCAAAGCCATTGTTCCACAACACGGCTCATTGTTCTACGAATTCTACGTAGAGGTTTCATCCCTGTCGAAGGTAAAAATTCCCTGCAGACAGAAATATTTTTTTTTTGTTTTTTTTTGGAATTCAGCCACTCGCCCACAAAAAAAACGTGACATTTTGTCCGTAGCGTGGTGCAAACGTTCAAGAGTATTCTTTACCATGTTACCGTTAATTACCGACGTTTTAGTATACAGAAATGTCTACAATGAAAAGATCTTTAATAGAAACGATTGGGATTGGGTTAAATTCAAACTGAAAAATTAAAAGGGTGCGTTATAGACCACAAACCAATGGATCCATCGATGATGCAATGCATCGATGAGGTGATGCACCGTTGAAGTGATGAACCAATAAAACGAAGGGCTCATGAAGCAATGGATCGATAAAGCGATGGATTGATGAATATTCAAATCCATCCAGACATTCTAAAAGAATCAAACTAATCGAATGCAGAAGACGTCAAGAATCACAGATCAATGAATCGACGAGGCGATGAACCGACGCAGTGATGGATCAATAAAACGATTGAACTAAGGGCTCATAAATCGTTGGATCGATGAAATGATGGATTCATGAAGTTACGGATTTACATCCATAAGTGTTCCAAGAGAATGAAACTAACCGAATGCAGAGGACGTCATAGACCACAGATCAATGGATCGGTCGATGACGCAATGGATCGACGAGGAGATGAACCGACGCAGTGATGGATCAATAAAACGATTGAACGAAAGGCTCATAAAGCGTTGGATCGATGAAGCGATGGATTCATGAAGCTACGGATTCACATCCATAAGTGTTCCAAAAGAATGAAACTAACCGAATGCAGAGGACGTCATAGACCACAGGCTAATGGATCGGTCGATGATGCAATGGATCGACGAGGCGATGAACCGACGCAGTGATGGATCAATAAAACGATTCAACTAAGGGCTCATAAAGCGTTGGATCGATGAAGTGATGGATTCATGAAGCTACGGATTCACATCCATAAGTGTTTCAAAAGAATGAAACTAATCGAATGCAGAGGACGTCATAGACCACAGGCCAATGGATTGGTCGATGATGCAATGGATCGACGAGGCGATGAGCCGAAGCAGTGATGGATCAATAAAACGATTGAACTAAGGGCTCATAAAGCGTTGGATCGATGAAGCGATGGATTGAAGCTACGGATCCACATCCATAGGTATTCCAAAAGAATCAATCAAATTAATCGAATGGTCCTAAACTAATGGTCCAAGCGATGATGTAATGGATCGATGAGGCGAAGAGTCAGTGAAGTGATGAATTAATAAAACGATTGAACGAAGGGTTAATGAGGCGATGCATCGATGAAGCGAAGGATTGATGAAGCGTTACGTCGAGGAAGCGGTGGATCAAGGAAGCAATAGATCTACGAAGCCAAGAAACGGTGAAACTATGGACAGATGAAGCAATGGATTGATTGATGAAGTGACGAATCAATGGAGCCATAGATTGATGAAACCATGAAACGATGAATCCACGGACAAATGAAGCGATGGATGGATCAATGAAGCCATAGATCGATGAAACCAATAAACGATAAGTCCATGGACAAATAAAGCGATGAATTGATGAAGCGATGGATCAATGGATGAAACCAAGAAACTATGAATCCATGGACAAACGAAGCGATGAATTGACGAAACGATGGATCAATGGAGCGATAGATTGATTTGATGAAGCGATGGATGAATGGATGAAACCAAGAAACTATGAATCCATGGACATATGAAGCGATGAATTGACGAAGCAATGGATCAATGGAGCAATAGATTGATGAAACCATGAAACGATGAATCCACGGACAAATGAAGCGATGGATGGATCAATGAAGCCATAGATCGATGAAACCAAGAAACTATAAGTCCATGGACAAATAAAGCGATGAATTGATGAAGCGATGGATCAATGGATGAAACCAAGAAACTATGAATCCATGGACAAACGAAGCGATGAATTGACGAAGCAATGGATCAATGGAGCAATAGATTGATGAAACCATGAAACGATGAATCCACGGACGAATGAAGCGATGGATGGATCAATGAAGCCACAGATCGATGAAACTGAGAAACGATAAATCCGTGGACAAATAAAGCGATGAATTGATGAAGCGATGGATCAATGGAGCCGTAGATCGATGAAAGCATGAAACCATGAAACGATGAATCAAGGGACAAATGAAGCGACGGATTGAAGAAAACGATGTATCGATCGGAAAAAGCAATGGATACATGAGGCGATGGTTCGATGAATAGATGAAGTGAGATATCAATGAAGGGATGGACGGGTGGATGAAGCGATGAATGGATGATACAACGGAGGGATGAAACAATGAATGAAGCGAAACATAGATTGATAACGCGGTGAGTCGATGACTTGATGGATCGATGAACCAATGGATCGATGACCTGTTGGATCGATGAAGCGATGGATCAGTGAAGTGATAGATAGATGCAGCGATGGACTAACGTAGCTACAAATCTATCAGCTAAATATTTTCAAGCTACATAGAATGACTGGACAAGCTTATCTGAAGATTTTGTGGGAGCAACAGATTGATACACTTTTCATTTGCAAATCACTTCTTTCTCATTACAAACGGCGCCAAGGGGAGGGGGGGGGTGTACTTCTTGAGTTACCTCAACGACAAAAACTTAATTTAATAATTCAAATCGCAAAGAGAATAGTAATATAAAAAAATATGGTTTTTTGGAGGATTGATCATTGTCTACTCACAATAATTTACGAAAATATTTAGAAATACATATCTTTGGGGTCCCCCTTGGGGATGGAAGGGTTAATACAGGCAGTTTCATTTCCGACTTTCCTTTTCTTGCTCTGTATTCTCTTAGCAAAGAGGGCAACTCTATTTGTTTTTGAGGTTCCCCTGATTACGAAATCGTCGGTGGACAAGAAAAGTCTCTTAACAAACAAAATTTCCTTCTCTCATCCAGGATCATTCTCGATGAACCTTTTGGCGTCGTCTTGATGGTCCAAAGGTAGCGAGGAGACTTCACTGCCCACATTCCTGATGGTAAAGTAGACAAGCAGATCTTCCGTTGCTGATTGGGATTCTTTGCTGTTGAAAACCAATGAGCAGGACGCTTCTACTGCATCGTAAATAATTTTCTTTTTCACTTTCTGTTTTTATTTTATACAGGGTGATAAGAAATGATAGGTTGCTGGCAAGTAACTGTTACCATATTGAAAAAAAAAAGCCCAAATGATGCGTTTTTGATAAGTACTTGCAATTAGTACAATTAAATAACAATAATTCGCTACAGAATGACTTACAAATCGAATTAAGTTTGCCCAGAAAACTTTTGGAAGTTACACGATTTGATTTTGCGTTTCTTTTTCTGCTCTGTTACGTTTTGTTTCATCATCGAAAGCAGGTGTGCGTTCTCTCTTCAGTCAAACGTCATCTTATCTTATCATACACAAATTAGATAAAAAAAAAATATTGTTACGCCTTTGAGTAGGTGTACCTACCTGCATGTTTCCTGAACTTCGAAACGCTTCTTTTATTTACTCCCTCTCTCTCACAAAGGCAGAAGAAAATGCCTTAAAACTCATTAATAAATGACAAAGAATGATTTGAAGGAGCAAAGCGTCTCATATTTCATCGGCTTTAATAATTTAAAGGGCGTTAATTATTGTTCGTCTCACGCTCTCTCTTTTTTCTTTATTCGAGGCAGGACTTTGTTTCTACGGACGGTATTTGAAATATAGGTGACTTTGATTGTAATTAATGAATGCGAGTAGGAAAAAGTCGTTTGTAACTATTTAATATTTCAAACTAGGAGAAATCGATGTCAATCAAAGCAAAACAAGCAAAGGAAATTCAAATGATATATGTAAGAATAATATAATCAGATGTATGCATTCAAAATTCAAAAATGAACTAAAAAGGAATTGGAACGACCGTAATAATTTAAAATTTAGGGTCACTTCCGGAAGCTGCATGCACGCTTATACTGTGTGGTAGACGCTATAATTTAAACAGTCGTTACGATTGTGTGAGAGTGTGTCAGCCCTAGGTTGTGTTTGCAGAGGTCAAATACATAAATGGCTGTTTGGGCGGGCAATTGTTTGTTACAACCGTACGCCACTTAAAGCCACTGATTCCTGTCTGTCTCGTACATGCACACGTAACATAACTCTTAATAACACGCAGATTGTTGCGCGATAAAAACTAATCCGCTGAATGTTTAAAATATGCAATGAAAAGATCGATTGTGGTGGTATAGATCTCGCAACTTGAACAGAACCTGACACATGACATGCGCGCGCATGAGCTCCGCCCACAGGTGCTTCTCACGCTGCGAGATCTCTAACTCACACCAGTTAGAATTCTATTTTATTCATTCTCTATTATCATTTTTTTTCTACCTCGCTTATTCAAGTCATTTTTATTACAGGCGAGTATAAGGCGCAGAGCAATCAATCCATCTTTCAATATCTTACAGGACGATCATCAATTTAATGGAAGTCATAAAAATGATCTGTTAAGTTCCTCCAGAACGAGCACTTCTTGCAAATGCAACTCGTTTATGGGTCCTTGAAGCTCGCGCATGCATTTCCAATTAAATTAAAATGGTACATTCACAAGATTATTATTGTTACGACAAGTGTACAGCACGCACAAAACAAATAATAACAAAAGTGTGAATGGTCGTTGTGTGAATAAGGCAGAGAGAAAGGAGTTTGTAGAGGCGCGTATGTAAAGTTCGGGCGGGTGGCCTATTGATCAGGAGCATACGACCCAGTTAGAGAGCGCGGAAATGACATTTGGGCTCTCCCCGGGGGCGGATCAAGGCAGCAGCAGTCAGCGGAGCCCCAACGTGGGGCGTCGCCTTACAAGACTCCAATATATTATCCGATGGATATTCATTGCATCCGTCACCTGTATCAACACGGACGCGTTCGAATGTCGTCATTTTCTCTCGATCGTGTTTATTTGGGACCCTTCCCCCCACCCCCCTCTCTTTTACAACCTTCACATTCTAAATTTACTCAACAAATTATCACCTGGTGCTTCCTTCAATTTAAATCTAGCAGTCAGTTGATATGTAAATATAAAACTTGCCTATTTGGTTCAATGAGTTTGAATCGAGGGAGACGACATTGTGGGCTCAGTTCTGACGTAAAACTGACGTCATGAAGGTTCATATTCGCAAATTCTTCCAGTGAAATCACTTTTTGTACAGCGTTTTCGATTGGGGTGTACCGTGTGCATTCAGTGCATCTTCATCTCTTTTTATTCCGTGAGGTTAAAACGAGATGAAGATGCACTGAGTGCACAAGGTTCTGACGTAAAACTGACGACATGAAGGTTCATATTTGCAAATTCCTTCTGTGAAATCACTTTTTGTGTCAGAGTTTTCGATTGGGGTGTACCGTGTGCATTCAGTGCATCTTCATCTCTTTTTATTCCGTGAGGTTAAAACGAGATGAAGATGCACTGAGTGCACAAGGTTCTGACGTAAAACTGACGTCATGAAGGTTCATATTTGCAAATTCCTCCAGTGAAATCACTTTTTGTACAGCGTTTTCGATTGGGGTGTACCGTGTGCATTCAGTGCATCTTCATCTCTTTTTATTCCGTGAGGTTAAAACGAGATGAAGATGCACTGAGTGCACAAGGTTCTGACGTAAAACTGACGTCATGAAGGTTCATATTTGCAAATTCCTCCAGTGAAATCACTTTTTGTACAGCGTTTTCGATTGGGGTGTACCGTGTGCATTCAGTGCATCTTCATCTCTTTTTATTCCGTGAGGTTAAAACGAGATGAAGATGCACTGAGTGCACAAGGTTCTGACGTAAAACTGACGTCATGAAGGTTCATATTCGCAAATTCTTCCAGTGAAATCACTTTTTGTACAGCGTTTTCGAATGGGGTGTACCGTGTGCATTCAGTGCATCTTCATCTCTTTTTATTCCGTGAGGTTAAAACGAGATGAAGATGCACTGAGTGCACAAGGTTCTGACGTAAAACTGACGACATGAAGGTTCATATTTGCAAATTCCTTCTGTGAAATCACTTTTTGTGTCAGAGTTTTCGATTGGGGTGTACCGTGTGCATTCAGTGCATCTTCATCTCTTTTTATTCCGTGAGGTTAAAACGAGATGAAGATGCACTGAGTGCACAAGGTTCTGACGTAAAACTGACGTCATGAAGGTTCATATTTGCAAATTCCTCCAGTGAAATCACTTTTTGTACAGCGTTTTCGATTGGGGTGTACCGTGTGCATTCAGTGCATCTTCATCTCTTTTTATTCCGTGAGGTTAAAACGAGATGAAGATGCACTGAGTGCACAAGGTTCTGACGTAAAACTGACGTCATGAAGGTTCATATTTGCAAATTCCTCCAGTGAAATCACTTTTTGTACAGCGTTTTCGATTGGGGTGTACCGTGTGCATTCAGTGCATCTTCATCTCTTTTTATTCCGTGAGGTTAAAACGAGATGAAGATGCACTGAGTGCACAAGGTTCTGACGTAAAACTGACGTCATGAAGGTTCATATTCGCAAATTCTTCCAGTGAAATCACTTTTTGTACAGCGTTTTCGATTGGGGTGTACCGTGTGCATTCAGTGCATCTTCATCTCTTTTTATTCCGTGAGGTTAAAACGAGATGAAGATGCACTGAGTGCACAAGGTTCTGACGTAAAACTGACGACATGAAGGTTCATATTTGCAAATTCCTTCTGTGAAATCACTTTTTGTGTCAGAGTTTTCGATTGGGGTGTACCGTGTGCATTCAGTGCATCTTCATCTCTTTTTATTCCGTGAGGTTAAAACGAGATGAAGATGCACTGAGTGCACAAGGTTCTGACGTAAAACTGACGTCATGAAGGTTCATATTTGCAAATTCCTCCAGTGAAATCACTTTTTGTACAGCGTTTTCGATTGGGGTGTACCGTGTGCATTCAGTGCATCTTCATCTCTTTTTATTCCGTGAGGTTAAAACGAGATGAAGATGCACTGAGTGCACAAGGTTCTGACGTAAAACTGACGTCATGAAGGTTCATATTTGCAAATTCCTCCAGTGAAATCACTTTTTGTACAGCGTTTTCGATTGGGGTGTACCGTGTGCATTCAGTGCATCTTCATCTCTTTTTATTCCGTGAGGTTAAAACGAGATGAAGATGCACTGAGTGCACAAGGTTCTGACGTAAAACTGACGTCATGAAGGTTCATATTTGCAAATTCCTTCTGTGAAATCACTTTTTGTGTCAGAGTTTTCGATTGGAGTGTACTATGTGCATTCGGTGCATCTTCATCTCTTTTTATTCCGTGAGGTTAAAACGAGATGAAGATGCACTGAGTGCACAAGGTTCTGACGTAAAACTGACGTCATGAAGGTTCATATTTGCAAATTCCTCCAGTGAAATCACTTTTTGTACAGCGTTTTCGATTGGGGTGTACCGTGTGCATTCAGTGCATCTTCATCTCTTTTTATTCCGTGAGGTTAAAACGAGATGAAGATGCACTGAGTGCACAAGGTTCTGACGTAAAACTGACGTCATGAAGGTTCATATTTGCAAATTCTTCCAGTGAAATCACTTTTTGTGCCAGAGTTTTCGATTGGAGTGTACTATGTGCATTCGGTGCATCTTCATCTCTTTTTATTCCGTGAGGTTAAAGCGAGATGAAGATGCACTGAGTGCACAAGGTGCATCCCAATCGAAAGCGCTGATAGAGTTGAGACGAAGTCATGGCGTCATCTTGTGCTATTCGTGATTGTTGTTGAAACAGTCACACTGGGGGTAGCACACCCCCCCGCCCGCTGGTTCCATTTCCGTAATAGTTGTGTCGTCTCCTGCGATACAAACTCAATGATTTAATTTAAAGCCAGTTCTGTATTGGTAAAATTCTTGGTACAATCCAAGGGAGAAGTATCACGACTTATAATGCAAACGAAATCATTAATTGAAACAAAAAAACTTAATTAAAGCAAAAAATTAAAAGTCGTTTAAAATTAAGTGGAATCGATTCAACTGGACCTTTCGCGATCCAAGAAAAAATGTGGAAAAAATTAGAACGTGATTCAAAAAGTCAAAATAAAAAAGACTCAGTTGGAATTAAACACTCGCCTAAGCAAGGTCAAACGAAATCTGCTCAACCTAGTTCGATCCAACCCAAGAAAAATTTAAAACTCAAAGACTAATACTTTAGAAAATTAAAAACTCAATTGATTGATCAATTAAGTCTGAATCACCTGAAACCAATCCAAGTAACTAAAATAGGTCTCTAAAAGAATAAAAGAAAACAAAAAAATTTAATTAAAACAAAAAAAAAGAAACAAAAAATATTAATTAAAGCAAAAAATTAGAATTAGTAAAAGTACAAATCATTTGAAGGCATTCCAACACAACTCAACTTAATTCTACCCAACCCAAACAAAAAAAAACAATTAATTAATGCAAAAATTAAAACTCGGTTAAAATTACTAAGTCCAAACCATCTCAAGATCATTTCAACCCAACTCAAACCTAACTCTACCCAATCCAAACAAAAAAAAAAAATTAATTAATGAAAAAAAATTAAAACTGGGTTCAAATTAAGTTCAAAAAAAGGTCATTCCAAGCTAAAGGTCATTCCAACCCAACTCAACGTAGCTCTACCCAACCCAAACAAAAAAGATACATTTCAAAGATAAAAGAAATTAAAAAAAAAAACTATTATCAATAAGAAAGATAAAAACTCAATTTTAATTAAGCCTGGCATATTTCAAGGCCAGCTCAATTCTACCTAATTTTGCTCGATCTTAACAAATAAATTACAACAAAAAGATTATGAATTGAGAAAAAAAATCAATAAAATTTAAGCTCTAATTCATCTCAAGGTCAACCAAATTCAACTGAACTCAACGTAGCTCTGTCTATTGCAAGCAAATATTGAAAACAAAAAAGATAAAAACTAGATTAACATATTTCAAGGTCAACTCAATTCTACCTAAGTATGCTCAATCATCGCAAATAAATTAAAATTAAAAGATTGTGTATGAAGGCAAAAAAATAACTAAGACTTAAGTCCAATCCATCTCAAGGTCAATCGAATCTAACTGAACTAAACCTAGCTTTGTCCATCTCAAGCAAATATTGAAAATAAAAAAGATAAAAACTCAATTAATATATTTCAAGGTCAACTCAATTCTACCTAAGTAGCAAATAATTTTTTTTTCTTAATTCACAATTTTTTAGTTTTAATTTAACCGAATCCAACTCAACCCAGCTCTGCCCATTTAAAAAAATATTGAAAAGGAAAAAAAATACAAGAATGATTCAGAAAGCTGGACTTTGAAAGATGAATCTCAACAGGAATTAAGTTCAACCCAATTCAAGCAAAAAAATTAAAAATAAAAAAATCGCATAAAAATTAAAACAATTAAATTAAACTTCATTAAAATTAAATTCAATCCATCTCAAGGTCATTTCAACCCGACTCAATTCAATTCTACACAACCCAGGCAAGAAGAAAGTTTAAATTTTAAATTTTAAAGGTACCTACAGAAGTACTAAAAAAATTTAATTTAAATTTAATTATAATTAAGTACGACCTGTATTAAGGTCGACCTGAATCAATTCAACTCTCCTCCAAACTCTGCACAACCGAAGCAAAAGTTAACTTTAAAAAAATGCGAGTTAAGATGATTGAGAAAATCTATAAACTCGTCTCAAGGTCAAACCGATTCAATTAAACTCAATCTAACTCTATCAACCTCAAGTTAAAACTGATAATAAAAAAAGATAATAATAATTAACTTAGAGTTTAACAGAAATTTAGGCCAACCCATCTCAAGGTCATATTCTGTGCAAAAATAAACAGAATTCAATCTGACTCTGCCTATCTGAAGTAAATAATTGAAAATTAAAAATAAAATCAAAAAAATTATAAGAAATTAATTGAAGCTAAATCTAACTTGGCCTAAGAAGGAATTGAAAATTGAAGAAAAAAAATCAACATTTTAAAGACTGATTAAATTGAATATGATCAGATATGATGATGAATTGAATCAGATATGATGACGCATTAAAAGATCTGGTTTTCACCCCCGGTTGGCATTTAGATAATTTTTTTTTCAAGAGCTAGCACCAAACAGTGCAACCAATTAATTAACTTAATTGAGCTTCCCGGTTTGTGAATTTATGTGCGAAGTTAAATTTTCCCGGGCACTTATTTGATCACCCCTTGCACCTGTGGTACCGTGTGGCGGCGGCGGCGGCGGTCGGCGTCGGTGGAGGGCGGCCGTATGTATAATATAAAGAACGCCCCCGCAGTTATTTCCGAACGAGGGGGGGACGAGGTATTATCGTACGTTTTAAATGAAATTGCAAAGTTGAGGCAGGCAAATTCGCTCGCTTTTGATAACACGTCTCGTTACTTTTTAGGGCGGCATTGTATTGGGGGAGATATAAGCGAACCCCCCCCCCCCCCCTATCAGAGGAAGCGCGGACGGTTGCTTATGTAAATATGCAAGTAACTCTACAACTCCCCGGCTATTTGCATCTTGTGTGACGAAGGAAGGTGTATGTGTGTGTGTGTGTGTGTGTGGAACTTGGAACTTTGACATACCGAGTTTTGTTTGGTTTACGAAACGAAAATGTCTTGCTCTAAATATTCTGAGGGGGCAGGGGGTTACAAAATGTCTGGGTTTATTATACTTTACAAAAAAATATAGAAAATTTTAATACTTAGTCATCTTTTTTGAAAAACTGTGTGACTGACAATAATCTCTCGACACGTACAGTATACTGACTGACAATAACCGCCCGACACGTGCTGTATACATAAAAAGAAGATGAAGAGGTCTTGGTACGGTCTAGCTTCTTGCACCTCCCTGCTCATAATGTAGCATTGTCAGGGCCCGATTGCAGAAAAAACTTTCTAAAAAACTGCGTTTCTTTTTAATTTTTAATATATGCATTATTTTTTCAGAATTTATTTTAAAAATGTATGAATTTTTGCTTAACTTTGAATCAGTTTAAATGATTGCTACCGAAATTAGCTCGTAACTTAAAAAGTAAACAAAAACTCCAAAAAACTTGATGATTTATCACCAAATTAGCGATAAACAGTTTTTTCTACAATGGGGGAATTAATTTATTTTTATTTAGCTGTCAGAGGCAGTTCTAAAATACGGAAATGTTAAATTTGGCATTTAACAGATTTTTTTAATTTTAATTTAAATCATTTGCGATTAATTTATTTTTATTTAGCTGTGAATGGCTGTTCTAAAATACGGAAAAATTAAATTTGGTTAAATTTGGCATTTAACTGATTTTTTTTTAATTTTAATTTATTTTTTAAATGTTTGCATAGGTAGAATAGAACTGAATACAACTGAGATTCATTGAGCTTCATTTTAATATATTTTTAATTTTTAACAACTTTTACACTTTTATTTTGTTGCAATTTTTAATGTAAATTTGTGTTAAATAGAGTTAGGTTGAAATCAGTTGGGTTGAATTGACGTTGATGTTAGCTGAACTTGATTTAATTGATTTTTAATTTTTTTTTTAATCTTTGCTTTTAATCTTTCGTAATATTTAATCTTGACTTGCGTTAGATGAAGTTGCGTTGATGTCAGACGGGTTGGATTGATCTTGAGACTTGTTGAGCTTAACTTTAATCCATAAATTTTAACATTTTTTTATTTTTAATTTTTTTAATATTTTTAAAAATTTTTTACTGGCATAGAATGGAGTGCAGTGTGATATATCACATTGGTTAGTTCAGTTAACCTTAAGATTTGTTAAGGTTCATTTCAATCCATGTATAAATTTTTAACACTTTTCACTTTTAATTTTTTAAGTATTTAAAAAAAAACTCTGTTTGTATAGAGTGGAATGCAATATAATATAAGTTTGGTGAGTTCAGTTGACCTTGAGATTTGTTGAGATTCATTCAAATCCATGTATAAATTTAAATTTTTCTTAACTATTAATTTTTTTAAGTGTTTTCTTTTTTAAATTTACTTGTACAGAATGGAACGCAATCTGATATGATATGATAAGTTTGGGGAGCTCAATTGGCCTTGAGATTTGTTGAGTTTTATTTTAATCCATGTATAAAACTTAATATTTTTTTAACTTTTAATTTTTTGAGTGTTTAAAAAAATTACTTGTACAGAATGAAGTACAATGTGATACAATAAATTTGGTGAGTTCAGTTGACCTTGAGATTTGTTGAGGTCCATTTTGATCCATATATGTACATTTTTTTAGTTTTCTTTTTTTAAGTATTTTTTTAAATTTTTTTACTTTTACAGAATGGAGTGCAATGTGATATGCAATAAGTTTGGCGAGTTCAACTGACCTTGAGATTTGTTGAGGTTCATTTGAATCCGTGCATAAATTTTAATTTTTTTTAACTATTAATTTTTTTAAGTGTTTTTTTTTCTATTTACTTGTACAGAATGGAGTGCAATGTGATTTCATATAAGTTTGGTAAGTTCAATTGGCCTTGAGATTTGTTGAGGTTCATTTTAATCCATTTATAAATTTTAATATTTTTTTAATTTTTAATTTTTCAAAATATTGTTTTAAATTTTTAACTTCCATTGAATGCCATCAAGTTCAATGCAGTTGGATTGAATATTATCGAGTTTTAGTTGTTAGGTCGAATTTGGTTGACCTTGACAAACTTTAAACGTTTTAATCGTCTTTCTTTTCACACATCTTTTATTTTTTATTTTTTGCTCTAATTTAATGCAGTTAGTTTTTCACGTTTAATTTTTTTAAAGTTTTCTTAATTTTTATTTTGATTGCTCGAGGTGCCCGTTAATCGTTTCTTTTTTTCAATTAGAATATTTTAGCGCCCACAAGAGCGAGTACCATAAGTACTTATTTAACTTTAGTTAAAAATTAAATAATCAATACAGATTTTATTTAAAAAAAAAAGTATAATAATCAATACAGATTTTATTTAAAAAAATTAAATAATCAATACAGATTTTATTTAAAAAATTTTCTTTCTTTTTAGAACTTGCGCAGAATGTCATTAATTTAACAAATAGTGTTAAATTATTTTTTGTTCTTTTTGTTAATAATAGTTAATGTTGTTTAGAAAGTATTAACAACGTCAGCTTCGTCGCACAAAACCATGGCAACTGGCTCGTTGGTCTAGGGGTATGATTTTCGCTTAGGGTGCGAGAGGTCCCGGGTTCAAATCCCGGACGAGCCCACTTACTTTTTTTTTCTTCTTCCTTTTCATTTATTAAATACAACACAATCATTTCGTTCAGCGGAAAATAATATTGTAAACTGCATATTCTATCTCACAATGAAACAATTTATGTTCTTGTAACTTTTGTTTAGGCACGAACGTATTTTGTATTTCCTTCGTTAACAGCGCACTTACTTATAATAATACAAGGAACATATCTATTTTATACAATAAGATATGATTATTTAATTATTTTAGTTTCTGGTTTATTTTAAATTTTGTTCCGGAAGTTATTACATACTAAAGAGTTACGAAAATTATTTTTTATTACAAATTTATGTGAGTAAAGGTTATATACAGGGTGTCTCAAAAATGGTGCCCGTCTTCTATAAGCTGATATTAGAGCATGAAATCGATCGCAAAAAAAGTACCTTCACAGTTGCCAGATATTTTTTTTTTTAAAGATTGCGATTTTGGTATCGGATTGGTTAGTAGTATGTGACATATTATTATGAAGGATGCACAAACACTATTGTAATTGAAATTAAATTAGGAAAACTTAAATGTCTTCTTGCTTCTGGTTTTCTTAAATAATAATTAACTTATTTCGTTTTGCTTCAGTTTTGCGATTTTCTCCCCGGCATTGTTCGATTTAATTTGAATAATTTTGGGAGGTGGTTGAGTCGGAACCAGCCAAAAGCGAGTCGTGCAATTAAAAACTCTCCCCAAACTTCAACACCCCTTCACAAGGACAATAAAAAAATTTCCATAAATGATTCGAATTGTTTACGAATTCGGCGTCTCTCGCTAATAATAGCCACGTCCACATCAAATGGTTTGTTGTTCGTCGAAGATTCGTGTGCGATTTGACGAGGGTCGATTAAAGCGTAATTAAATTCAATACATAAATTAATCGCGGCGGCAAACAGTGAAAAGGTCAATATTGTATATGTAGTTATTACGTAGCACGTCCTGTTGATGATAACCTCTTCCCCCCTTCCCCCCCGCTCACCCCCTCGCGATCGATAGCTTTCGCCCTTGATCTGTTTTACGAGATATCGAATGTGCGATACGATATGATTCAGTTACCCCCCGTGTGAGATATCCGACAAACATAAACGTGTTTCTACCCCTTGTAAAAGTCTCTCCTGCCTTTTTATTACTTGTGACTTGTGACTTCCGAGGAGCTTGTCTCCTTATCTTTTTTATTAGAAGCATCGCCCCTAATTGTATTGAGCTTCGCCTCCTACATAAGCTTCGCAGGTAATTGTTTCGGTCGAAGAAAATGAACAACTCGAAGTGAATTTCGTGTACGGAGAGAGAGCTCACATCACGTCGGGCGAAACATCAAAAAATAAGAGGTGCGGCGTTGACAACTTCCCTTCCCCTTTATTGCGCAACTTCCGGTAACGAGCCCCCTTCATAGCACCCGGGGCTATCGTTCACCTTGCCAACCGATTTTCACTGATTTTTTTTTCTTTTGCGTAAGTGGCTGTTCATCCCTTCATTTCGCACCGGAACACCGGAACGCAGGAGCGCCACAAAATTTAATAGTCGAGCGAAGGAACTAATGAGCTTTTCGTGAATTTTAGTTAATTATGTCTCCGTACGGTAGATAAAACAGATGCAAACGAAATAATTTCGTTTTTACTGCGGCCCTCTGAAAGGTTGATACTCTAAGTCATGTCAAAAGGAGTTACGTCAAGGACCAGTTTGCCCAAAACTTTTTCCCTCAAGTCTGGGGAAAGTATTTTTGAAACAGAAAAATCTGTTCCTTTATCTTCCTGCATGTAAACAAAAGAAACGAACGTTTGAACCCATAGTTTGCTGTTTAGAATCCTTTGCAAGCAAAAGTGGATTTTCGTTGTCTTGATTTGGGGCAAACAGTCTGCTAAAACTAAGAGTTGGAAGCCATCAATTTGCCTTCAGTTGGCAACGAACTGCGAGTAAGGTTTTTCCCCAACTCTGGAAGAAAAATCTTTTCTTTTACCTTCCTGCTTGTAAACGAAGGACATGAACATTCAAACCCAATAGTTTGCCGTCTTAAAATTCGTCGTAAGACTTTCGTCGTCGTGATTGGGTGCAAACAGTTTCATCAAAGGACCTAAAACCCAAAGCTAGAAGCCATCAATTTACCATCAGTTTGGCAACGAACTGCGATTGTGTTGAGGTCTTTGCCATGTTCCCCGTTCTGCGCCAGCTTGTTGCTTAAACTACCGATTTATTTATCTTATGGGTAAGGATAGATCTTATATATTTACTTCCTTGTAGACCTTCTTATGGAATCGCCTGATCATCCACCTGTGCCAAATTAGGAGGACGCCCAAATCCGATCAACTATGACAGTTCAGACTTGAACTGATTGATCATCCCAAATCCGATCAATAATGAAAGTTCAATTTGCCATCAGTTGGCAACGAACTGCGATTACCTTAAGGTCTTCGCCACCGCATGATCCCCATTTTCACCCAGTTTGTCGCTGATTCTATCAATTTATTTATCTGAATGACAAGGAGGGATCTTCCGCATCTACCTCCAAGCAAGCCGCCTTATAGAATCGCCTGTGCCAAATTAGAAGGAGGCCCAAATCCGATCAACAATGAAAGTTCAGACCCGATCTGATTGATTAACCCAAATCCGATCAACAATAAAAATTCAAACCCGACCTGATTGATTTAACTCAAATCCGATCGACAATGAAAGTCCAGGAGCGAATTGATTGATGACAAGAACTGAAGACTTGGTTCGATTCGTTGGATGATTTTGATCAACCGAAATCCGATCAACAATGAAAGTTCAGGACCGATCTGATTGATGATAAGAACTTAGTTCGATTTGATGGATGGTTTTGATCAGCCCAATACGATCAACAATGAAAATTCAATTTACCATCAGTTGGCAACGAACTGCGATTACCTTAAGGTCTTCGCCATCGCATGATCCCCATTTTCACCCAGTTTGTCGCTGAATCTACCGATTTATTTATCTGAATGACAAGGAGGGATCTTCCGCATCTACTTTCAAGCAAGCCGCCTTATAGAATCGCCTGTGCCAAATTAGAAGGAGGCCCAAATCCGATCAACAATGAAAGTTCAGATCCGACCTGATTGATTAACCCAAATTCGATCGACAATGAAAGTCCAGGAGCGAATTGATTGATGATAAGAACTGAAGACTTGGTTTGATTTGATGGATGATTTTGATCAACCCTAATCCGATCAACAACGAAAGTTCAGGTGCGAATTGATTGATGACAAGAAGTGAAGACTTGATGGATGGTTTTGATCAGCCAAATACGATCAACAATGAAAGTTCAATTTACCATCAGTTGGAAACGAACTGCGATTACTTTAAGGTCTTCGCCACCGCATGATCCCCATTTTGACCCAGTTTGTCGCTGATTCTACCAATTTATTTATCTGAATGACAAGGAGGGATCTTCCGCATCTACCTCCAAGCAAGCCGCCTTATAGAATCGCCTGTGCCAAATTAGAAGGAGGCCCAAATCCGATCAACAATGAAAGTTCAGACCCGACCTGAGTGATTAACCCAAATCTGATCGACAATGAAAGTCCAGGAGCGAATTGATTGATGATAAGAACTGAAGACTTGGTTCGATTTGATGGATGGTTTTGATCAACCGAAATCCGATCAACAATGAAAGTTCAGGACCGATCTGATTGATGATAAGAACTTAGTTCGATTTGATGGATGGTTTTGATCAGCCCAATACGATCAACAATGAAAGCTCAATTTACCATCAGTTGGCAACGAACTGCGATTACCTTAAGGTCTTCGCCATCGCATATTCCTCATTTTGACCCAGCTCGTCGCTGAATCTACCGATTTATTTATCTGAATGACGAGGAGAGATCTTCTGCATCTACTTTCAAGCAAGCCGCCTTATAGAATCGCCTGTGCCAAATTAGAAGGAGGTCCAAATCCGATCAACAATGAAAGTTCAGACCCGACCTAATTAATTAACCCAAATCCGATCGACAATGAAAGTCCAGGTGCGAATTGATTGATGATAAGAACTGAAGACTTGGTTTGATTTGATGGATGCGAATTGATTGATGATAAGAACTGAAGACTTGATTCGATTTGATGGATGGTTTTGATCAACCCTAATCCGATCAATAATGAAAGTTCAGGAGCGAATTGATTGATGACAAGAAGTGAAGACTTGATGGATGGTTTTGATCGGCCAAATACGATCAACAATGAAAGTTCAATTTACCATCAGTTGGCAACGAACTGCGATTACTTTAAAGTCTTCGCCATCGCATATTCCTCATTTTGACCCAGCTCGTCGCTGAATCTACCGATTTATTTATCTGAATGACAAGGAGGGATCTTCTGCATCTACTTCCAAGCGAGCCTCCTTATAGAATCGCCTGTGCCAAATTAGAAGGAGGACCAAATCCGATCAACAATGAAAGTTCAGACCCGACCTGATTGATTAACCCAAATCCGATCGACAATGAAAGTCCAGGAGCGAATTAATTGATGACAAGAACTGAAGACTTGGTGCAATTTGTTGGATGGTTTTGATCAACCGAAATCCGATCAACAACGAAAGTTCAGGTGCGAATTAATTGATGACAAGAACTGAAGACTTGGTGCAATTTGTTGGATGGTTTTGATCGACCCAAATCCGATCAACAATGAAATTTCAGGTGCGAATTGATTGATGACAAGAACTGAAGACTTGATGGATGGTTTTGATCAACCGAATCCGATCAACAAAGAAAGTTCAGGTGCGAATTGTTTGATGGCAAGAGGTATAGGCTTGGTTTGCTTTCATGGATGGTCTTCAACCCAACTGGAAGAGGTTCAAACCATTCAAGACTTACATGTGTGTGGATTTTTGCGCCACCCGAAACCACCCCAAATGTGCTTAGTTACAGGGACGCCAAGCTTTTTCAGAAATGCAGAACGACCGATTTTGTGCAGTCTTTCCAAGTCTTTCGAGTCTTCACTTCACCAACTGCTTGCTGATCGAAATAACTTCGAAGCCAACTTGTCCAAGACTAGTATTTTTTGTTGTTTTGAATGTGAGCGATGAAAAAGAAGGGGTGAAGGTCCTAATGGACTTCAAATGGAAGTGTAGATTTGGTTCGTTTGATGGATGGTCTTTATCCCAAACGGAAGATGTTCAAACCGTTCAAGATTTGTAAGCAAGTGGATTTTTGCGTCACCTGAAACCACCCAGGTGTGCTGAGTTATATGAATGCCGAGTTTCCTTTAAGCCTTCACTTCACCAACTTCTTTAAGCCTTCGCCAACTGCTTCCTAATAGAAAGAACTCCGAAGCCAGAACTTCGTCTAAGACGAGTGTTCTTCGTTGTTTTGAATATATGAGTGACGAAGAAGGAGGGGTGAAGGCCCTAATGGTCTTCAAATTTGGACTGAAATAGTCTTTTCGAAAAGGTTCTTGCATTTTATTTTATTTGTCTTACATACATTCTGGATTTGGATTCTCGATGGTGCCTTAATTCTGATTGGTCGACGGAGACAGTCCATTAGGACGTTCCAAACGTTCCTTCCACTGTAACCCATTTTGGATATTCTGCGGATATTTCAGATCACAGTTTGTCGTTAAGTAAAGAGGACGAGGAGGATGAGGATTTGTCCTAATTTTTTCTTCTTGTTTCAAACAGCTGAAGATGGTTTTATAATTTAAGCCAAGGCGGGAAGCAGAAACAATTATTTTGGGAGTCCTTGCAAACAGTTTTTGAGTTTTAAGAACAGGAATTTGCTCGTGTTACTCCTTCGACTACTAAACGTTTTATTTATTGTAAAAACCACGAAAAGTTGCTTAAATTCCTCGAATTCCTCCTTGGCTGACGCTTTTGCAAAATAATCCTCTTTGGCAACAGACTATTTCTAAAATTAAAACGAGCCATACTGTTTTTGAATGAGTACCAAAACGGTTTGAGAATTTTTTCTTTGATAGACTTACTTCGTCTTACTGTTTTATTTATTGATTTATTTATTTATAGTTCTTATGTCTCTTCAGTATTTTTTGGGTAATTCTTCAAATTGCTTTTGCTTATTTAATAATAATCTGAAAGTCGAAGTTTGGTATTAGTCTAATGACGACTTTTTTTTCACTTCTGACGAAGCTACTACCAATCGATAGTGAAACGTTGAGCGCCCCTTCCAATTTTAATAGTGTCGTCGACTTCGATAATCTTAACCTAGAAAATGGAATTCCCAGGACAATTACTAGCTGAAGCTTTTATCCTTAACAATAAAAGACCGTTTAAAGTAATACGCTGTGACCTTAAAAAGTAGGTCTGAAACAGGGCGACGTTCTCAATAATTTTATTTTCATTTAAACAGCACTTTAACTTCCTTTCGAAATACCTAATTAAAATATCATTATCCTTATAGCATCGTGCTCTAATGCTATTTGTAATTCGTTAATTTCGATATTGAAAAAAGCGATTTGTTTTCTTGAGATCCCGATTTTGGTAAAATAAACTTTTAGTTTTTTTTTTTGTTGAATACTTTTTTTCAACCCCGAGCTTTTTTCAACTTCTCCAAAATAGAATTGTGATGTGTATTATTTCTTCTTGTTGCAGCAATTTGATTCACACCAACAAGCGCTAGCATGTCAGTCTCATTATCCCTAATAACCGATGGGTGCGTATATTATTCTTTCCTCCAAAACGTCTAGTTATTTTTTAATTTTTAATTTTTGAATCGATGTTGGCTGCTTGTCTTTGGTGTTTTCTTTCTGTTCACTTACGTTTTGATTGCTGCGCAAAACGTTGGATTGCCGCCATTGCTTTGATTACTACTAAATGTTGTTCTGCATTGCCACCAAAAAAAAAAAAAAAAAACAGAAACAATTGTTCGTCGTTCTTTGTTCTATTGGTGGGGTTTTTGAGAAAATTTACTAGTGTCCTTGTTTTGGGGGGCGGGTGAGCTTGCTTGCCCTTTCGACCGGTTATCTTCCTATCAAAAAACGAACACAATTGTTTCTAATTTTTAATTCCTAACATTACACACAAAGAAACGAGGTTTCCAGAAGATGATGGTGATGCGTATTGGTTTTGAATTTAACGCCGCTAGTCTTATACACAATCTTTTCAGTTCATTTGAAAGCTCTACAAGGAACATCATCTATCAGCGGTGCGAGGAACTACGTTCCCTGCGCGCTCCCTGCTCAGTATTTAAAGCTTTGGGTCTGATTATGTTAATGTCCCAGAAAGAAATTTCCGAGTCTCCGGATGATTGATGTTCTGTCGCTGATGACGTCGGCGGCGATCGATGATAGTTTACTGTTACGAACGTGTTTGATTAATAAGACGCCCCCCCCATAACATCCCATTTAATTATTATAACGTTCGCAAAAAAAAAAAAAACGAAATCGAGCACGTGCTTTTCTTAAAATAAAAGTTGCACTGCTACTCTTTTTTTCTCTTCTTCTTCTTCTTCGTTTGATCGCAAGAGTTTTTTTTTTTTTTTTAATTGGGGCAGAGCCACAAACAAACAAACAAACAAGTAAAGTTAAACAAGCTGGATTATAAATGTAAAGGAAAAAAGCCACACTCAAATGCAAACAAGTCAAAAGCGCGACTTTTAATTAGCGAAATTAATTAAAAATAATTTATATTTCTATTTTGATCACTTCTGTTCTTTTCGTTCTTCTTTCCGGGCCGCTCATTTACTTTCGCCCTCGCTCTAGTTATAAGCGTTAATGGGGTATAACCAGCCAGAGGACGTTAATAGGCCATGCAAATACGATACGTTTAAAATTAATCTCATGGATAGAATGCACGAAATTAATTTTCGGCAACCGCACACGACCTCATTACAAAGCCGGTTAGTATGTTAGGTGTACATGTACATTGTATGTACGTACATGATCTTGCATCCAGACAATGTCGGGGGATTATTTAATTAAGAAGACGTTCCATTAATCTACATACGTAATTAGCTCAGGTACACTTTGCGAATTTCAAATCAAAACATGAGCGTTTTGCCCCCCCGCCCTCCCCCGTTTATTAAACGGTTCAGTTTACTAAAATTAAAACGCACTTCCTAAACCAAGCCAAGCAAGTAAGAGATTCAGCTTCAATTAAGATCCTTTGAGATAAGGTAAGGTATAATGTGAAAGGACAACGAGTTTCCCCCCCGGCGCCCCGCCCGGGATCGAGCGGTGGGGGCGTTTTAATTTTCTTCTTAAATCGCGATAAGTTTGATTTAAATTTGGCCGCTCGCATGCAAAAATTTCCACGAAATCGCATCACGGTAACTCATAGGTGTAATCTACTCGTCGTACTTTCCACGACAGCTTCGAACTTTCCGCATTACATAAATTGCCGATGAGGAAAGTTACCTCTTGCTTGTAACTTCGAGCCCTGATCGCTCACTCGCAATATTAAAACTATAAAACGCCCCTCGCGTTTTCCAGCTTGAAGATTAACATGGCCGATTTGGCTCAAATATTAAAAAAAATAAAATAAAAATGAATATATAGGATGTACAGGGTGTGCCAAAACTGCTGCTTGAAACTGACTCAAAGCGTATAGGATTACGATTTACTTTTCTGTAATGGACCGCTGCTTGTGCACAATTCATGCAAGTTTTATGGGAACCGTCATAAACCGTATTAAAACAATAATACCACACCTACGCACACAGAAGTAAGTAACCATTAAGTAAATTCCCCGTTTTAATGGGAATTAAACGAAGCCGGGCCTTTCTCTTTATCCGAGGGTTCTGTTTTATATCAAATAAGGAGCGTTTCCAGCAAGGAAAGCGAAAAGGAGTCGTTTAGCATCCAGGGTAAAAGCCATCGCCGACTCTAATTATTAATGAACCGGAGATAACGGTAATTTACTGTACTTATTTACGACTCTCGCCAGAAGGAATTAATTATTAAAAGAAAAAAAAAAGCAAAAAATTATGAGCAGAGGAGGGCCCGGGCGTAATGAGTTACGGTGTTAATTCGATGTGCTTAAGGTTTCAGGACGCGTCCGGAAACAGAAAAAGGAGAACCTCATTTCATCTCATCATAACCAACAACTTTAAACACTTATTTAATCACATTTTTTTTTAATTCATACCTAATTTAATAATGAGTTATGGTGTACAGTCGCGAGCAATAAATTTTGGACGTTTATTTGATTGTCAAAGATCAGTATCTGGCTTGTATCTTAATAGTATTAAAAATACTACATGTGTATACTGGGAATGATTTCTGCCAAATCTAATTTCTTTTCGAACCTTTTTGATAAAGATAGTGATGTTTATTATTTCTAAAATTAAAACTGACGTTTTGATTGACAGCGACGACCAAAATTTAATTCTCGCGGTTGTACATACCACGATGTGCTTAAGGTCTTGTTTAGCCATTTCTTTTCCTGGTGAAAGTTTATTTATTTATGTTTATTTTTTGCTTTAAATCGAAACTTACGTAACGTAACAGCTCTGCTCATGATGGTGCTGTCAATGTCATATCGGAAAAGGAAATATTTTTAGTAACACATGCAGCGCTCGCCGCTTCATCTGAGAAAATCAATTTAATTTCCCCTGTTGTTGAAGGCTGTTTGCAGTACAGCTTGCTAACCCAATTTTATTATTTACTTCGCAGCTAAAAGAAATTCCCTCGCACTCTAATGATTACCATCTCAAGTTGATTAAAAATGTCCTTCGAGTTCAAAAGAAAATTATTTTTTATTTATTATAAATTCCTAACTTACTTTAATGTTATTTATAAGCCGTTATCAAGTAACACAAATTCGATTTCGCCTTTCCCAAATCAACAAACACAATCCGTAAGTTTTATTATACTTGTATGTACAAACAGTCCACTCGCTCTCGGGAACATTCCCGATAAATTTATTATAGGGCATGATGTAGTTTAGTAGAAAGTTGATAAAAAATGTAAGGCCCCCAACTCGCCGCCACTGATTGGAACACACGATAAACAAGTGGCAAACTGATATTTTCAGGCATTCATCATCGAGGGAATTCACGTTGAGATTATGTTTGTGTTTGCTGCTTAAGAAAACAACTCGACTCCTCGAATTAAAAGAAAAACAATTTTTTTTTTATTAATGAAATATACCGGGTGACTTTAATAGTTGTGACAAACTTGAAACTCGTGGCTATAAACGAACTAATCATTGAATAGGCGAATTCTGCTGCTCCCTAAAAAGATATCGATGTTGTTCTTAGACCTCAGTTGATGAGCACGTCCTCCAACTCGCCGACAAATCAAAAGGAAACATCTGCGGTAGAAAAACGAATTGTGAAATATACAGGGCGACTTTAATAGTTGTGACTTATGTAATGAATACGTGACTATAAATGAGCTAATCATGGAATACGTCAATTTTGTTGTTCTTCTTCTACTCTTAGAAGCCAGCTGATGAGGATGCACTTCTAGCTAGAAGATTCGCAGCTGATGAAGATTATAAAAAAGCTGAAAGTGATATCTGAAATAGCTGCGTGCCGCTTAATTTAATTTAATAAACAGGAACGACCGTAAATTCCTCCTCCAGGCATTAATAGGCTTACCATGCGCGACTTCATTTGAATGCGCGAATGTAAGTAAGCGCGTATGTGTCACCGCCATTAACATTCCGGACGTGCTAACAGTTCCCGGGCTTTTGTAATGGAAGACAGGCATTGTGAGGGGCATGGAAGCAGCGCACTGATGGATATGAATGAAATAGCCCACGAAACGGGAATACGCGGCGGCCACTTTAATCATATTGCCCTCCAGGAAATCCGGCAAGCAGCCTCTTTTCAGAGAACGAGAGAGAGAGAAAGAGAGAGCTCGCGATTTGCCAGAATGCATTCCGCTCTTCTGAAAATGAATCAGGGGCTTATTGTCGGGAATAAAACGCGAAGGAAACTAGTTTTTAAAGTCATTTGCTCTTTGAATGGTCGCTTTTACCTTTTATACATTACATGTATTGCATGGTTTTCGAATTAAAACATCACACTTTGCTTTGCTGTTGGTATTCGTGTGTATTCTGCAAGCACCAACTTCTTCTTTCAATTGATATCAAACAATTGAATTGATATGTAACCACGGTAACAACAGAAAACCCACCCATCCATCCACCCATTATGAAGTCTGATTCTTCATGATGCCGTGACAATCAATGCTTACGCTTACAGAATAGACCTAATCACATCAGCAAAATACCTAGCATACCGGTCGTTGTTGCAAAGCGAGACCTCCATAAATCACTAATCACTCTGCGTTTATTGATTCAACAACCGGTATATTATTAAATGTATTGTGTCCAGGTGAGTCGTGTATTCGTGCAAGTTTCTCTTATATTCCTTGTGTGTGCTTGTCTCTTCTTGTTAATTGCCTTGACCTTTGACTTCTACTAACTCTTTTCTTTCTATTATACAGAAATGGCGAGAAAACTTTACTTATCACAAAGGCTAGATCGGCGGAACAGTCTGTCATTTGGAGGTATGGTTCTGTGTTCTGTGTTTTCACCGCCGGGTTAAAACGAACTTGATCGCAACTTGTACACCACGAGCACGAATCTAATTATAGTATTATTAAGCAAGGCCATTCGCTGTCATTTTTACAATGATTTTGTATGTACATACGTACCGGGTGGTCATTTTAAAATCCGGAACGTAGGAGATTGGCATGACTACCCTTGATGATGACCATCATACCAACCATACCAATCTATGTTCCAGATTGAAAATAATCACCTGGTATGTAATTGGGTGTAGAATATTAATGCCTGTGTTAAGGCCATCATGTACAGCACGATTCATTCAACAGAAAAAAAATTCTCTTGATTTCAAATTAAATCTAATTTTTGCTTAACTTACAACTTTATTTTTGGCTGCGATTGTACATGCATTGTACTCAGCTAGAGGAGAAGCTTACACTTTTTTTTCAACTTCCACTCGTCCTTTTAATCATCGAGTATGATTAAAGAACGGAGATAGAGAACTTGCTTTGTATTAATAACGTCGGAACTGACTGGTTTTATACAGGGTGTATCGCGATTGATCTACAAATAACGTTATATAAGCTGTTAGAAGTCTGAGTTCATACGTGAACTCACAATCAGAAGCTGGATACTATCTGTTTAGGAAGTGAAAGGCGTTCCGTTTCCTTTGCCCTCCACTGTACATGCAAAATAATAATCAAATTGTTTTTCGAGACAGTAAATTGCCTTAAAATGTTGTTTTGGCAAACAAAAACTTCTTCTACAGACCTAGTAATCAATCAGTAAGCTTAATACATCCATCAGTTAAATGAGACTAAACGAATTTATCTCTTTTTTTTTTTTTTAATGACAATCAAGCTAATTTGAACTCGTCGCATTTGGCAATTAATTAATGCACTGTAAGGCAAAGTTGTTTTTCTTTTCTTGTTTTCTCTCTTGATATTTCAAGCTTGAAAACGACACGGACGGCCAGGCGTTGAATAAAACCGCTCGTAAAACGCAATAATATGTATCGTACTTGCATTGTTGCTGATCCAGTTCGTTTAGGCGGCGATAATTTCTGTACGGCATTTTATTTTTAAAACACCATCCACTTTCCGTTCAGTATTTGTTTTGCAGTGTTGTCTTTCTTTTATGTGTGTGCCGCTATTGTAGCTTTTCAGCATTTGTACATCTCTCTCATCTCATTTTACTGCTTGCTGTATGTAATAGACTGTGCCAAACGTCGTCGTGCGTTTGTTTTATTTATTTTTATTGTATCGCCCACCGTACGATCTGCGTCGTTTACGAACGACGCTTTATAGATCGCCGCCGGGGGAAGATGCTTTGCTTGTGGGGGTGAAGAAGTTTCCGTTTCGGTAAGTATGAAAAACGGGGAAAATAAATAACTGGTCTTTTGTTTAAAGATGATTAGGTAGAGATCTCGCGACGCGAGAAGTACCTATGGGCGGAGCTTACCTGCGCTTACGTCACGTGACAAGTCCTGTTCGAGATGCGAGATCTCTACCAGCGCCTCCCGATTTATTAAAAACGAGTTTAACAACGATTAAAAAAAAATACAATCGAGAAAAAAGGGAAAAACAGATTTTTTTTTTAATTAAAGACATTATTTCTATGATATTGGAAAAGTGTTGGTCGCTTAAGGTTTTACGATGATGATTAAATTCGTTGGAAATTATTTTAAACGCAGTAGCAGAAAAGGACGATCATTTCTTATACACAGGGTGTTACCAAACTAAAGTCATTATTGAAACTATGACCCATCGCTCCTAGCCCCCCCCAAAACCGCTAAGTTTAATACTTTTTCTTGCTCTGATTCCCTCCCATCTGATCTACATACGTATAACTATAAAAAAAAATAGATAATAGACATTCGCCTGCCTTCGTTTAATAATTCCTTCATTTCTAATTGAAATACATAAATATAAGAGAAGATGCTGTCTGATGTATAATTTTTCTTTTTATTGTCGAAAAGTTTCGTATAGTTAAGGATTATCATTTATGATTGTGTTTGTTTGTGTAATTAAGTGATGATGAGGTGAATTCGTTAAAATAAAAGTTACTGTTGATGTAGGCGCAGACCCGTGAAGCCGAAGGACCCAGGAGCGAAAGAAACAATCGATACTTGCAACCCCGGTTGGACGGTACGCGCAATGCGCATGTTTATGACTTTTTTGAATTTTTTTACTCAACACGTTTTCTCTTAATACAAAATAACAATCGTAGTTAGATATCTCTCAACATGGTTATTTATTTATTTACTTATTTATTTATTTATTTACTACTGCTGCTGTCAGCTTTCAGGTTTTGCATCAATCAGCATGTTACCTCTCTTTTCTTTCTGCATTTCACATACTCGCACTGGTAGAGAAATTGATTTTTCGATTCTATTCTATTCTTAATTATTTTTTTTTTCTGTTGGCTCATTTCGTTATTGTTTTTGTCATTATTGCATTGTATTTCAATTTTTTCGATTCATATGTTTAAGCATTCGCTTCATCTTCAATCTTCAAATACACTTTAGTTTAGTCGCAAGAATTAAACTTTTGATAATTAATTTTTTCGGAAAAATGTGCGCGTGCGTAGTTTTTCATCGAAAAATATATAATAATAAAGGAATTCGCAGTGTGGAAAACAAGGTAAGTCAGGCGTTCGCGTCCTGCATTTTCAGTTTTAATTTTTTTTTTTTTATAATATTTTGTTTATTTAGATTTATATCTTTGTTCGAATACATTTACCCGGAAAACCTACGCACGACGTATCAGTACGCTTTCCCCGTTTCCCCTGCGGCGCGCGCTGTTATAATAAAATTTTACGCCAACGCACATTCAGAGAAATGTGAAAACACATTTGGAGCTTTTCCGGGAAACACGTTATCGGCTCTCAGTGTTTGCGGATGTTTATTGCTGGAAAGGGTTCGGAGCATACGTGACATTCCACGTCGTGGTCAAATGCGATCAAACTCGTTAGCTATTCCAAGGGAAAAATTTACGATATCGTTCGCTTCTCTGCTCCTGTGCATTCATTGACTCGCAAACTCTTAAACTGTTCGGTGTTGAATAAATCGCGCGAATTTGATTTCACAGGGAAATTTATCGAAGTAAAGAAAAAGAAAAAAAATCGCACCGGAAAGAAAGCTCAGGTTTCGATGCCCCCTGTATATGTGACATTCTGCCTGGGCAAACACTCTGTGATTTATATGGTAATCAGCGTTTCCGTCTGGCCAAGTTTCATCTGCTTCCTGCAAATCTAAAACTAACTTGATCAACAAAGTACACAGTTTCAAAATTAAACCGCCCCCCCCCCCCACCCACCTTGCATTTCGTAATTTGTATTTTCGATTCGCGGCTGGTGCGGGCCGCCCAATTATCCTGCGTTCGCTTTTTGACGTGCCCCTCGAAATTAGGCTAGGTGAGATAATTAGAATCTACAACAAGGCTCTCATCATAAACAGTTCATTTCCACGTGCATTAATAAATCATTCTATAAAGTAATACAAAAAGAAAATAATCAATTAACTACGTAAGCCACTGATATTTCTTACAGAAGAGCAACAAGTCTTAGAATTGTTTTATTAAATTTATTTATTTACGAGCTGCATATACAGGGTGATACTGAATCGAGTCTTTTATTAAAACAGGCGGGGGTTAACAAATCAAACAGTAACATTTGCTGCTGTACAACAATAACCCCCAAGGTGACGTACTGGGTTGATACTGAAGCTAATTCGTTCACTTTGTATCACTGTTACGAAATCGCAAATTATAAAGGCATAGTCTGGGTTGATACTGAGGCTGAAATGTTTCTTATAAGTCGCAAAGGCATACATTATTCGGATGATACTGAAATCGAGACTTTTATTGAAACAGATGGGGGTTAAGAAATGAAACTGCATACAACATTTGCTGTTGTACGAGAACAACCCTCAAGGTGGGTTGATACTGAAGCTAATTCGTTCATTTTGCATCACTGTTACGAAACCGCAAATGATAAAGGCATAGTGTGGGTTGATACTGAGGCAGAAATGTTTCTTATAAGTCGCAAAGGCATACATTATACGGATGATAGTGAAATCGAGTCTTTTATTGAAACAGATGGGGGTTATGAAATGAAACTACATACAACATTTGCCTTTGTACAAGAACAACCCCCAAAGTGATGTACTGGGTTGATACTGAAGATAATTCGTTCATTTTGCATCACTGTTAAGAAACCGCAAATGATAAAGGCATAGTCTGGGTTGATACTGAGGCTGAAACATTTCTTATAAGTCGCAAAGGCAAACATTATTCGGATGATAGTGAAATCGAGTCTTTTATTGAAACAGATGGGAGTTAAGAAATGAAACTACATACAAAATTTGCCTTTGTACAAGAACAACCCCCAAGGTGATGTATTGGGTTGATACTGAAGCTAATTCGTTCATTTTGCATCACTGTTACGAAACTGCAAATGATAAAGGCATAGTCTGGGTTGATACTGAGGCAGAAATGTTTCTTATAAGTCGCAAAGGCATACATTATTCGGATGATACTGAAATCGAGACTTTTATTGAAACAGATGGGGGTTAAGAAATGAAACTACATACAACATTTGCTGTTGTACAAGAACAACCCCCAAGGTGATGTACTGGGTTGATACTGAAGGTAATTCGTTCATTTTGCATCACTGTTACGAAACCGCAAATGATAAAGGCATAGTCTAGGTTGATACTGAGGCTGAAATGTTTCTTATAAGTCGCAAAGGCATACATTATTCGGATGATACTGAAATCGAGTCTTTTATTGAAACAGATGGGGGTTAAGAAATGAAACTACATACAACATTTGCCTTTGTACAAGAACAACCCCCAAGGTGATGTACTGGGTTGATACTGAAGCTAATTCGTTCATTTTGCATCACTGTTACGAAACCGCAAATGATAAAGGCATAGTCTGGATTGATACTGAGGCTGAAATGTTTCTTATATGTCGCAAAGGCATACATTATTCGGATGATACTGAAATCGAGTCTTTTATTGAAACAGATGGGGGTTAAGAAATGAAACTACATACAACATTTGCTGTTGTACGAGAAGAACCCGCAAGGTGATGTACTGGGTTGATACTGAAGGTAATTCGTTCATTTTGCATCGCTGTTACGAAACCGCAAATGATAAAGGCATAGTCTGGGTTGATACTGAGGCTGAAATGTTTCTTATAAGTCGCAAAGGCATACATTATTCGGATGATACTGAAATCGAGACTTTTATTGAAACAGATGGGGGTTAAGAAATGAAACTACATACAACATTTGCTGTTGTACAAGAACAACCCCCAAGGTGATGTACTGGGTTGATACTGAAGGTGATTCGTTCATTTTGCATCACTTTTACGAAACCGCAAATGATAAAGGCATAGTCTGGGTTGATACTGAGGCTGAGATGTTTCTTATAAGTCGCAAAGGCATACATTATTCGGATGATACTGAAATCGAGTCTTTTATTGAAACAGATGGGGGTTAAGAAATGAAACTGCATACAACATTTGCCTTTGTACAAGAACAACCCCCAAGATGATGTACTGGGTTGATACTGAAGCTAATTCGTTCATCTTGCATCACTGTTACGAAACCGCAAATGATAAAGGCATAGTCTGGGTTGATACTGAGGCTGAAACATTTCTTATAAGTCGCAAAGGCATACATTATTCGGATGATACTGAAATCTAGTCTTTTATTGAAACAGATGGGGGTTAAGAAATGAAACTACATACAACAGTTGCCTCTGTACAAGAACAACCCCCAAGGTGATGTACTGGGTTGATACTGAAGGTAATTCGTTCATTTTGCATCACTGTTACGAAACCGCAAATGATAAAGGCATAGTCTGGGTTGATACTGAGGCTGAAATGTTTCTTATAAGTCGCAAAGGCAAACATTATTCGGATGATACTGAAATCGAGTCTTTTATTGAAACAGATGGGGGTTAAGAAATGAAACTACATAGAACACTTGCTGTTGTACAACAACAACCCTCAAGGTGATGTAGTGGGTTGATACTGAAGGTAATTCGTTCATTTTGCATCACTGTTACGAAACTGCAAATGATAAAGGCATAGTCTGGGTTGATACTGAGGCTGAAACTTTATTATAAGTCGCAAAGGCATACATTATTCGGATGATACTAAAATCGAGTCTTTTATTGAAACAGACGGGGGTTAACAAATGAAACAGCAACATTTGCTGCTGTACAACAACAACAAACCCCAAGGCGATGTACTGGGGGTTGATACTGAAGCTAATTCGTTCACTTGGTATCACTGTTACGAACCAGTAAATGAAATGGATTGATACTGAAGTTGAAACGTTTCTTATGCAGCGACCATAAATCGTAAGACATACATACAGGGTAATACTCGTGTTGAGTCATCAAACAAGCAACTTTTTTTTTACACAACCAACCATAATTCATAAGGCGTATACGGGGTGAAGCTGAAATTAAAGCACTTATCGATGCCTGCAGTACTTAAAATAAAGAAGCAACGTTTTAATAAACGACTTGAGCACAGTAAAACCCTATGCATATACTGATAAGTTTAATAAAGTGAAAAGTTTTTCTTTTGTAATTCGTTTTATGCTCTTACAAGAAATTTAAAATAAACCGTCAGAATGAAACTGAATGAAAATAAAACTTTCTCACCACCCGCCGCCGTCGCCGCCGCCGCGCCGCTTAGAGTTAGCTTCCGTTTTGTGACTTTTTATCAACGCCGGACAACAAGTTAGCGAAAGTTAAATTGGGTGGCGGTTCTTTATTTCGAGGCGGGGGCTATTTAAGGGATCTTGATTACGCCGTGCGCGGGGGGGTTCATAAATCAGGGCGGGCAAGGACGCGGTTTGTTTGCCCCCGTGTAGATACAATCTGAGTATATAGATACAATCTATGAGTGCACAAATACCTTGGGCAAGCGGTATACTATAGTTACATGCAAACATCGCCGGCAAATATGTTTTGCAACCGTGAATTCGCACCTGGTATTATTAATTACTATGAAGTTGCAGTCGTTAAATGCTCGTTGTGAACGAAATTAATTGATGAAGACGACTATTTTCTTGAGTCGCCCCTTTAAAATCGATTATTACTCGTCCGGTCGGTGATAAAAATAGTCGATGATTATATGTCTCCTTGAACTTTCTTCAATATTTTAAGCTTGTTATTAGCAATGTGTAGGTAGGTATACGTGGGGAGGACAAGGATTAACTTTTTTCTTGCCTTTTATTGTGGCTACCTGCTTATTTTCAAGAAAAGAAACTAAAACTGAAGCACTGTGACACCCTATATTATTTTTTGCAAGCGGCGCAGTTAATTAACTTCGTCCGCAGTACATATTTCCACAAATCCGGAATATTAATTTATTTGCGGTTCAGTTTCTCTGCCTCGGCTCGCAAAGTTTGTTTGTTGTAAGTATGTACGTACAAGATACTCGTTCCTTAATGAATAAACGGCGGCCTTAATGCTAATGTAGTTATCTATACTTCGGATGCTTTGGAATTACGCGAGACGTTAGTTCGTTCAATCTGAATTGAATGGAATTACTGCATTTACTGTCGCATTCCGTTGAAACGACACGATAATTAAAACAAGCAGGCGACGTTTGAACTCCGGTCGTGAAGTGATGCGGAGCTTACGGTGGTGGAATGAACGCCCTCGCCCACGCACAGCAGCCAGCGAAGGGAGGGTTTATGGTTTCAGGTATACGTAGGTACGATGGATGGAAAGCCCCCGTGTGTGTGCGTGTGTGTGTTCATTGAGCCGCAATAAAAAACGGGAATGTCCCGTGATAAATAACAATTAAAAGTCACTTCCAACACCGAATCACACACACACACACACACACGATAGTGATGTGACTCTTGTGATTTATGGATCGCCGGGGGTTAAAATCAAAAAATGACCGAATCATTCATCCACCTGATTTTTAATTAATGATACTTAAAAGTGATGGCGTTTTATAATAATTGTTTTCGTACAGAATTCCGGTTTCTTACATAATAATGTTGACACCGACACATGTGTACAAGAATTTTGGGTACATGCACGATTATTAAATGTTTGGTGATGCTGGACTGAGGAAAAACTTTTTTTCTTCGAAAAAGTTTGCTTTTGCAGCCTGTAGAAGTCATTACGAATTTTACGAAAATAAAAATAGAAGCTTAAAAATGAGAGACGTCTCTGCAATCCATGGCTTTAAAGTTATTTAAAAATCTCATAACATACGTGGTCGTCTTCCATGCTTACCTTCGTCAAAAATTTTGTTGGGTGTATCAGAAACTCGCTGTCGGTAGTTTTGCGCGCTCTGTTATTCCCCGAAGGTCTCAAATTCTAGTGGACTGAACACGCAAATAACAATACTACACTTCCTGACACCACTTAATATTCTCTAGACTTAAGAACATCACAGAAATCACGTTTTAGTAAAAAAAAGAAAAAAATAGTTCCAAATCTGTTTTGATTACAGTGGACTTCCTGAGCATCCCCTTTCGGTCCTATTCGGGCCCTCTTCAGCAAGGATTGCTCTCTGTCATCCTGACAAGGTTTTACGTCAGAAAATGACTTTGAAAAAATCACAAAACCACGTTTTATTAAACAAAAAAAAAAGTTTTCGATTACAGTGGACCTCCTGAACATTAGACACTTTTGGTCCTATTTGGGACCTCTTCAACTCGAGTTGCTCTCTGTCATTATGACATAATTTCAGCTCAAGAGGCCAAGAAAAGACGTGTGTAAACTGTTGTCCAAGTTTTATTAGTTTGTGGCGCAAGCGCAATAAATTCCCACTTCTCCCATCTCTCCGCTTTAAAACAGACCCGGGGTACATTAGAGGAACATGAGGGGTGTTACCCCTTACCCACAATATCGGCTTCCGCTTAATGTCAACAACCCACGATACACGAAACAAATTTTTCCTCCACGAGTTAATTCACAATCGTTTCTTAATCGATACACTGTTACTGCACTTTTCCAATGATGTCTATTGAATAGTGGGGATACTACTTAGTCGCTGTATTAGTGTGCTTTAAAAGTCATAACTACCTTAATACATAAGAGTTTACAATTGTTTCTACTTCCCAAGTCTTCTCCTCTTTGTCTCGAACTTATTTTTTCAAAGTTGTTCCCTTTCCTCAGCCCTGGTCTGCGGCTTTTGCTTTCAGTCTTATTTACTTGACTTCTCTGGATTTTTCTCTTTCAGAATAGTGTTCATGTGTTTGCTAAATTCGGACTACATTCTGGTTTCATCATCTGTTTCTGTCCCATGCCACCTCTCAGATTACTTTGACAGGACCACCAACAGTCTTCACCAGTCTCAAATTTAATTTAGTTTTCATTGGCGTGGCATGGGTAGAGGAGTATTGCGATCAACGATTGGCTACACATTCCGCCAGGATTTAAATACACGGCGGCGCTGAATCGCATTGAGTGGGAGATAGTAACGCGTTCTTGAATTATTTGTGAGAAACTGCGGCCGCCTCTCATTATAAGTAAGTGCCACTTCTGGTCTTCCCCTAACGGAGTCGATCTTTATCCCACGGCCTCTGCTAATCTCTCTTTTTCTCCCTTATGAAGACTGAATACTTTTTTGGTCTGCTTAGTTCCTTATTATATTGATTACCTTGGTTCTTTACTTTTCTTCTCGATTGAAAATTGAAGACCTTTGAAATTCTCTTGGCTAGTTTCCACTCCCAAATTGTTTCAGGACGTTTTACCTGAACATCTTCACTTTCTAATTCATTTTCCTTTTGAAAGGTCAAAATCGTGCCAACTGTTTTCCTTTCTGCAATTGCCAAATATTTCCTCCAAATTCCTTCTACTTTCCCTTCCAAAATCTCGTTTAAAAGACATAACTACCTTAATACATAAGAGTCTACAATTGTTTCTACTTCCCAAGTCTTCTCCTCTTTGTCTCGAACTTATTTTTTCAAAGTTTTTCCCTTTCCTCAGCCCTGGTCTGCGGCTTTTGCTTTCAGTCTTATTTACTTAACTTCTCTGGATTTTTCTCTTTCAGAATCGTGTTCATGTGTTAGCTAAATTCGGGCTACATTCTGGTTTCATCATCTGTTTCTGTCCCATGCCACCTCTCAGATTACTTTGACAGGACCACCAACAGTCTTCACCAGTCTCAAATTTAATTTAGTTTTCATTGGCGTGGCATGGGTAGAGGAGTATTGCGATCAACGATTGGCTACACATTCCGCCAGGATTCAAATGCACGGCGGCGCTGAATCGCATTGAGTGGGAGATAGTAACGCGTTGTTGAATTATTTGTGAGAAACTGCGGTCGCCCCTCATTATAAGTAAGTGCCACTTCTGGTCTTCCCCTAACGGAGTCGATCTTTATCCCACGGCCTCTGCTAATCTCTCTTTTTCTCCCTTATGAAGACTGAATACTTTTTTGGTCTGCTTAGTTTGTTATTATATTGATTACCTTGGTTCTTTACTTTTCTTCTCGATTGAAAATTGAAGACCTTTGAAATTCTCTTGGCTAGTTTCCACTCCCAAATTGTTTCAGGACGTTTTACCGGAACCTCTCCACTTTCTAATTCATTTTCCTTTTGAAAGGTCAAAATCGTGCCAACTGTTTTCCTTTCTGCAACTGCCAAATATTTCCTCCAAATTCCTTCTACTTTCCCCCTCAAAATCTCGTGGACATTGGCCCAAACGTATTTAGTTAATTTTTGCTTTGAATTAAGAACACTGGAAACTGTCATATTATGGTGGAGAGAACTCTGAATTATGCAGAATCGAGGGGAGCAAGACTATGGAGACATGGCCAGTAGACTAATAGAGAGTAGACTAGTATGGAAAATAATTTGCAAGAAGGTGAAGGAGTATGGAAGTATTCGATCAGAGCCTACTGGAAACACAGGTCCGACGGCCACGTTGAGCTGCCCCCCCACTCTAAAAGGTGGCCTGTTTTTAGTAGACCTTGCCGGCCGATTGCTGTTCGTATCCTTGGTTGGAATGGAACAGACCAAGTTTTGCTTATAATCTGGACAACAAATTTATTAACGTACAGTGGAACCTCGATTAATATAGTTAAGTTTTAAGTGAATGAATGAGGCAAACGAAAATCTCCGTCCTTGATTATTAAGAAGTTCACCCCCCTCGGCCCCAACGCAGACAAGTCTGATTGTGTTTTGGAAACGAACGCTATGCTTATTGGAATTCACTTGGTTAGCCTTTGTCTTCGTCTGTCTGTAATCCGCAAATTTCACAAAGCTTTCACATGCAAATTCCCAACATGGGCCACTCGGATACGTCGCGGGCAAGTTTCGTCGTTTCGGGATTAAAAACTTTTGATTAAACTGCGTGGGCATTCTTAGATACGTACACACACGTAATGAATGCGTCGGGGGGGGGGGGGGGGTGAAATTGGGGCGCACGATTTCTTTTTTTTTTTTTCTCATTTTTCACGGCGTTTTGTTGTTGCCCCCTCATTTCCGACGAGAGGGACACACACACTCGAGCTTTTTATTTCGAAGGGCGTCGTCATAATTCAGGGCTTGTCGTGACGTGCTTAAAATTCCCGTCGCGATTTGCGGGCTGTATATATTTTAGACCTCATTTTTTTTTTTCGCGCGCGCGTTTGACACCTCCAAAATAGAATTGCATTAATAACGGATTTTGTTTTTGGGGGGAGGGGATTGTTAGGGCTTCGGTGAGGTGGACAGGATTGAATAATTTCGTTTGAAACAAACAGTAATTAGCAAATTCGATTTCCACGATCGTACAAAATACAAAGGGGGCGAAATAATTTTTCGTAACACGCATCGAAAGCCAAAGTTATTCGAGCGAGTTAAGCCGCGTACACACTATGCGATTAAACGATAAATCGCACAGTGTATCTGCGCCTTACTCGTATCATATCATAAAATATTTTCTTTTAAATACCTCGGAGTATCACTTAATAATAATCATTTATGATTTAATACTTATATCATAATCAGAATTAGAGCAGATTAGGATGATATTTTTCACAATAGCGAAAGAATACGGTGCACACGCTCTTGTCACACGAATTTTTTCCTCCTCGCTCGAGGCGAAGGACTCGGTTCTCTGCCGCTTATTGGATTTGTAAGTAATCCTTTGAGTGTAAATGTGTTCGCATCTGTAAAGCAAACGAAGGATTTCATCTACCCACAGTTATCCGAAGAAGATAAGGCAAATTTAACGTCTCACCTGAATTATTCCGCGCCCCTCGCTTTTCGCCCGTTCGACTTAATTCACGGCGTGTTTTACAAAAAAAAAACAAGTAAACTAAACGTTCCGTGATTTACAAAAAAAAAAAAAAAAAGGTACTGAAAGAACAGACTGGGGGCGGGGGGCCTCAGGTCCGTCCATAGTGCAGCGGCGTTTTCCGAGAGAGGTGCGTGCGGTTTCGTTGTTATTCTCTGCGCCAGGAATTTGGCTTTGTGCGTGGACATCAAATGGGATTTTGATTCGAAACAATGTTCTTTGTGTACAGGTATGCAAGCAAACAATACACTGCAGTTTTTTCACATGGCCAAAAATAGTTGTTAGTTACAACCCATAAAGTAGCGGGGAATGCATGCAAAACGTGAATACAAGACACTCTATTGATATACAGGTAAATACATAAATAAAAAGAACACTCACGTGCAAAATTGATTCATGCACAGGGTGGGCAACTAGTCTCTTCGATTTTGTCATTCATGTATTTTAGCCTGATGAACAAACTGAAAAACGCAGAAATGAAATTTGGCATTCTCGGGTGGTACAAATTCGTTCGGTATATCTACCTTTATTTGAAAAACAAAAATAAAAACCTTTTCACCGAGTAGTCGACTGATATCAGTTAATAAACACAGCACGAAAAATTCGGAGATAACTTGTATTTTGAAATCTGTTAGCCCGAGTTTATATATTTTCGATAAAGACACGTTTGCTCCTCGAGAGACCACCGCGGCCAAGTTAAATAGATTCTCAGCTCGCGAAGAATGTTCTGCTGCTCCGATTCAATCCTCATGGTGAATCAAGTTGGGCGAAGAAAATCCTCGTTTAAAGAGTTTGCACACTGTCTATACATATAACGTGCGGTATATTTCCTGTGCGACGTTTCAGACGTGTGCAATAAAGTTTTGAAGGGAGAAAAAGAAAGGAAATTTAATTAATTTACATGTATACCTAGTCTAGTATATAAGTATATAAACAGGTATACGTACGTATAGGTACAGCAGAATCAAAATAAAATTTCGTTGTTAATATCATTGCGTAAATATGTACTAATGTATGTATATATAATAAACTCGCAATGAGTTATCAAGGTAGTCCTCTTATCGCAGGTAAATTCCGTGGATGTTTTTTTTTTTTCTTCAGTTTTTTCATTTTCGAACTCGTCCCGAAAAGTTCTCGAGAGCATCTCACGGTGAAATCACTTCACTGTCAGCTACAAACAACGTCGCAGGATTCTGTAAACGGAAATTTAGTTTAAATCGCAATCTCCCCGGAGCAAATATAAAAAAATTGTGAATTGGTTTTCCGCTTACATGCGCTCGACGGTTTCTCAAAGAGGTAAGTGCCGAAACGGCATCGTACAAGAAGATGGCCAGCTCTTATACCCTGAGTTAAAATTACTTTTAAGTATTGGGCTGTAAACACACGGGACTCTTTTATTAGTTAGCTTATACTGGAAGTCATACTCATTGGTTTAAAAAATTCAAAGTTCGTAAACTTTAGGAACAGTAACGCCCACTCGTAACTTAAGAGCCAATCACATTGCGTCATCTCAAGCTATGTTAGAGTTAGGGAGCCAATGGCATGCATTAGAATTGTCTTAAGCACGACGTTTTAAGTCAGACTCGAATCGGATTTCGAAATATAATGCCCCAGGACATTCAATTAAAGGGAAAATGTACGTGTATGATCGGTTTCAAAAACTGAAAATGTTCAACTGTTTTCTTCATAAAGTTTGAGCGGTAACGCCTTTTCGTAACTTGAGAACCAATCACATTGCGTCATCTCAAGCTATGTTAGAGTAAGGGAGCCAATGGCATGCATTAGAATTGTCTTAAGCACGACGTTTTAAGTCAGACTTGAATCGGATTTCGAAATCTAATGCCCCGGGACATTCTATTAAAGGAAAAATGTAAGTTTATGATCGGTTTCAAAAACTGAAAGTGTTCAACTGTTTTTTCGTAAACTTCGAGCGGTAACGCCCTTCCGTAACTTGAGAACCAATCACGTTGTGCCAGCTCAAGCTATGTTCAAGTTAGGGAACCAATGGCGTGCAGTAGATTTGTCTTAAGCACGACGTTTTAAGTCAGACTTGAATCGGATTTCGAAATCTAATGCCCCGGGACATTCTATTAAAGGAAAAATGTAAGTTTATGATCGGTTTCAAAACCTGAAAGCGTTCAATTGTTTTCTTCATAAAGTTTGAGCGGTAACGCCTTTTCGTAACTTGAGAACCAATCACATTGCGTCATCTCAAGCTATGTTAGAGTTAGGGAACCAATGTCGTGCAGTAGATTTGTCTTAAGCACGACGTTTTAAGTCGGACTAGAATCAGATTTGGAAATTTAATGCTCCAGGACATTCTATTAAAGGAAAAATGTAAGTTTATGATCGGTTTCAAAACCTGAAAGTGTTCAACTGTTTTTTTCGTAAACTTTGAACGGTAACGCCCTTTCGTAACTTGAAAACCAATCGCGTTGCGTCACCTCAAGCTATGTTAGAGTAAGGGAGCCAATGGCGTGCGGTAGATTTGTCTTAACCACGACGTTTTAAGTCATACTAGAATCGGATTTCGAAATTTAATGCCCCAGGACATTCAATTAAAGGGAAAATGTAAGTTTATGATCGGTTTCAAAAACTGAAAGTGTTCAACTGTTTTTTTCGTAAACTTCGAGCGGTAACGCCCTTTCGTAACTTGAAAACCAATCGCGTTGCGTCACCTCAAGCTATGTTAGAGTAAGGGAGCCAATGGCGTGCGGTAGATTTGTCTTAACCACGACGTTTTAAGTCATACTAGAATCGGATTTCGAAATTTAATGCCCCAGGACATTCAGTTAAAGGAAAAATGTAAGTTTATGATCGGTTTCAAAAACTGAAAGTGTTCAACTGTTTTTTTCATAAACTTTGAGCGGTAACGCCCTTTCGTAACTTGAAAACCAATCGCGTTGCGTCACCTCAAGCTATGTTAGAGTAAGGGAGCCAATGGCGTGCGGTAGATTTGTCTTAAGCACGACGTTTTAAGTCAGACTAGAATCGGATTTCGAAATTTAATGCCCCAGGACATTCAATTAAAGGGAAAATGTAAGTTTATGATCGGTTTCAAAAACTGAAAGTGTTCAACTGTTTTTTTCGTAAACTTTGAACGGTAACGCCCTTTCGTAACTTGAAAACCAATCGCGTTGCGTCACCTCAAGCTATGTTAGAGTAAGGGAGCCAATGGCGTGCGGTAGATTTGTCTTAACCACGACGTTTTAAGTCATACTAGAATCGGATTTCGAAATTTAATGCCCCAGGACATTCAGTTAAAGGGAAAATGTAAGTTTATGATCGGTTTCAAAAACTGAAAGTGTTCAACTGTTTTTTTCATAAACTTTGAACGGTAACGCCCTTTCGTAACTTGAAAACCAATCGCGTTGCGTCACCTCAAGCTATGTTAGAGTAAGGGAGCCAATGGCGTGCGGTAGATTTGTCTTAACCACGACGTTTTAAGTCATACTAGAATCGGATTTCGAAATTTAATGCCCCAGGACATTCAATTAAAGGGAAAATGTAAGTTTATGATCGGTTTCAAAAACTGAAAGTGTTCAACTGTTTTTTTCGTAAACTTCGAGCGGTAACGCCCTTTCGTAACTTGAGAACCAATCGCGTTGCGTCATCTTAAGCTATGTTCGAGTTAGGCAACCAATGGCGTGCACTAGAATTGTCTTAAGCACGACGTTTTAAGTCAGACTAGAATTGGATTTGGAAATATAATGCCCCAGGACATTCAATTAAAGGGAAAATGTAAGTGTATGATCGGTTTCAAAAACTGAAAGTGTTCAACTGTTTTTTTCGTAAACTTCGAGCGGTAACGCCCATTCGTAATTTAAGAGCCAATCACATTGCGTCATCTCAAGCTATGTTAGAGTAAGGGAACCAATGGCGTGCAGTAGATTTGTTTTAAGCACGACGTTTTAAGTCAGACTTGTATTGGATTCGAAAATATAATGTCCCAAGACATTCAATTAAAGGGAAAATGTAAGTTTATGATCGGTTTCAAAAACTGAAAGTCCTCAACTGTTTTTTTTTTCATAAACTTTCAGCGGTAACGCCCTTTCGTAACTTGAGAACCAATCGCGTTGCGTCATCTTAAGCTATGTTCGAGTTAGGGAACCAATGGCGTGCAGTAGATTTGTTTTAAGCACGACATTTTAAGTCAGACTTGAATTGGATTCGAAAATATAATACCCCGGGGCTTTCAACTAAAAGGAAACGCAGGTTTTCTAGTCCGTGAAAGCAAAATCGAGAGAATGTTCTTAAAAATATCTACCGTTCAACTGTTTTGTCGTAATCAGCAAACGTGAAAACAACCACTTCAGCCCCTCAACAAACAAAATAAAATTTAATACAGCGCAACAAATTGATGAAGAAGTGCAATTAGATTTCTTTTTTAGACTGAACTATCCATTGCAAAAAAAAATCTTGATGAATTGAGTCTCGTTCCTTACTAAAAAAATTTACAAACGTAATTAATTGGCGCAAAGTTGCTTTCCAAAATAAACCCCTTTGACGACGTTTCCCGTGTGAAAGGCGGCCCGACCGGAAAGGGTTGTTCGCCGGTTTAAATAACGTCCATGTAAATGAAGGGGTGGGAATTTAAGCCTATTTGGAATCGGAAAGTACAAAGTTTCTGCAGGGAAACAAATTCGCTAGCCTAAACAGCGCCGGATAAAATTGCCCCGAAAACGGTACCGGACTTAAACGTAACAATTTCGTTAGCCAGATTGAAAACGTTTTTAATTATTATTTTGGGGAAGTGTTTTAAGCTCTTTGTGCTTACGGCAGAATGGCCATTAGCTCGAACATGCGACATACACACATCGAGTACTACTCCGCTTCATTATGTGTTTATTATCCGTGCAAAGCTTTTACTAAACAGGGGATACATAAAATACAAACGCTTGTATGCACGCAACAAAAACGAGAGATCACGTTTAGATTAATGATAATTTAATTGGAAATGTTCGTGGTGGCCAATTGAATATCTGATGCATGCTTCAATTTTTTTTAATTAGTATTAAAGAGTCTAATCGCTCGCGTTGAATTGTCAAGGTAAAACGACTTGCAGGATTTTATTTATCGTGGAATTCCCTCCACTAAAACGTTAGTATTGCGTACGTTCCGAAAAGAACTTTGATCTGCGAGCTAAGCAGACGTCGGCAATTCTTGCTGAGCAAATTAGGCAACCTGTGTCGATGACCGTACTTACAACGTGAAATGCTAAGTAAAAATTAAATTATAATTAAAAAAATTGAATTATGTGTAAGTCTAATTAGAATATACGTTTTCAAACATGAGAATATGCACGCACAAGGCTTTTAAACATAGAGACCTACGTATCTAATTTGGATCCTGTTAGAGAAGTGACTTGTTTTCCTTATATTCTATTTTTTTTTTTTTTTGAAAAGTTAAATGAATGAATGAATGAAACATCCTCGCGTTCTTCGTCCTGCTGCAAATCCGAGTGGGGGGCTTAGTGGATTCGTTCATTACAAGCAAGGTGTGTTTGAGCGAATCTAATTTCCTCACAGGATTACCGCATAGGCGCTTTCCTTCATAGACGCTACACGGCAATCCCGGTGATAATCCACGCCACAGTTTAGCATACTCGATTACTTGCTCACGAGTGCAAGACAGCGCCACCATTCGATCGCATTCTTGCGAGAAAATCCGCTCATCTTTTCTGAAATTCACTATACATTAGATCGGAAACTCGCAAAATTTATGTAAGACGCGAACAGTTTACACAAACAGGAAACGAGGAAGAATTAATCAACCATCAACACAGAATGTCTTCTTCCTTCGGCTTCTGCCCTTAAAAAAAAAAGAGATTTTTAAAATACTCACTGTATAGTGCGTTTCAATATGATTGAAAGTCGTAAAATAGTCAACGCAATCTGTTTATAACGACAGGTATTGAATTTTCAATTAAATCGAAACGCACTATACCAAGACGGTCCTCCCAATTGTAGGTAATGATTTTATGAGTTTCAATTATTTCGAAGGGCTCTTCCACGTTGTATGACGTAATAATAAGAAATACAAAGCAGCAGGACCGTCCCACGACGTTATTGAAATTCGCGTGAATTATTGCGGCACTGCGGACCACCATTTCACCCTTCAGATGCAGAGAGGGGTTTCTTATGTGCAGTGATAAGTCTCGGTTGGGTTATAATGAACGTTACGTGACGTGAAACAGTCAGATGCAAATTGCATCATCCATTTGTGATATCCGGAGGACCTTAATGCACCCTCGTTAAATCTGAATAACCCCCTCACCGAGACGAATCAAACGGAAGGGTGCGCTGTTTTTTCGTTTGCTTTGTAGTTATATATAAGCCAGTTAAAAAACGAACACAAAATAATTCTAGATAGGTATTTTTATTTTATGCGTATAGTAAGTTGTACTTTAACAAGTCGTGATTTCACATGGGAAACTTTAGTATAAGAAGATACAGCGGTATTTTTTATAAAGATTTCCTAAACTGGTCATAAAAGCGCCTCCATTTATAGACATTTTTGAGTTTACGTCGACTGATTTATACTCCGACGTATGTAACAGGAAGGGAGATCCTTTAATATTATTAGCCAATCGTATAACAAAATCTAGAAATTATAACCAGTAGTATACATCTGTGATCTATCTTTTTCTTTTCTTTCTTTAAATGGGATTCCTTCAAACGAGCCCATCGGTGATGCGTCCATAAATGAGTGTAAAAGTTTTTATTGGCTGCCGCTTTTCTTCGTGAAGCGTGAAATTGTGAAACTACGACTTGATAAAATACATCTAAGTATACGTCTTTAATGAAGTATACCTGTTATATTATTTGCATATTGCAAATAAAATAATAAACCGCAGTGTGTTAGCGAAAAACGCTTTGCAGGGTGGAACTCGACGATTAAAAAAAAATATTTGCCCAAATTTGCATCCAATTCATCAAGCCCCCGTCGTTTTATTTTTGTACAGAATTGTTCACGTGTTCGATTCGCACTCGATAATTTGCATTTTTTCTGCAAAGTTTCAAGTGTTTATTTATAATTCCAAAATTGAAACAGCTAAAACAAACGACGATGACGTTCGACGATGCGGAAACGCCGTTGCATTAAATACAGGGTGTCTCCACTTGCTCCACCGGTATTATTATTACTACTATTACATTATAACGTCCTTGCGCCTGAAATATCAGGTTCGTTATTGTTTTGGCAACGGAGAATTCCAGAAATTATTTTTTTTATCAGAAAAACAAACCCCCAAAAGTTAAGCGGACGCCTGCGTAACGCCGCTTCATTCGGTAAATGAAAACGTTCGGGGGGTTCAACTAGAAATCAATGTAAGCAGCTACTAATTTCTGAGATTGAGAGAATCCTGAGCTTCTGAATGGAGCTTTAGACTAACCATGTACAAATTTGCATTAGTTAATTCCAAGGGAATATCACGGGGATCGGACGGGCGATCAAAAAGCTATGAATAACGGTTTCCGGAAGGCAACGTGTTAGTTTGTGAAGATCACATCATTTGTTTATTATAAATTATTTATTAGGTTCGCCTTTAGACGTGTGTACATGTAAATGATACCATTTGACGGTTTCGTAGCCCTTACGCTGGGTGTTCTTAAGGGTGTGGTTCGCATGCGGGAGTATCATTTAAGTTGAGCGTCGCAGTACCTATTTCATCGTGCAATGTGTAATTATTAGAGATCGGAATCGCATATTTTGACGTCAACCCACATACTGACGTCAACATGTACGATTCCGATCTCTGATACTTGTTTAAGGCTATACATAACACAATTCTTTAGATGTATGTATATGTAAATGATACCATTTGACAGTTCCGTAGCCCTTACGCTGGGTGTTCTTAAGGGTGTGGTTCGCATGCGGGAGTATCATTTAAGTTGAGCGTCGCAGTACCTATTTCATCGTGCAATGTGTAATTATTAGAGATCGGAATCGCATATTTTGACGTCAACCCACGTATAATGACGTCAAGATATACGATTCCGATCACTGATACTTATTTAGGGCTACACATAACACAATTCGATTGTGAGCAGTGAAGTCAACGTCGGCGATTTAATTTTCTTCTTTCTGAATCGATCGATCACAACGTACAGGGTGTTTGTAAATTCCTTGTTTACGATAATTTCACAACACTTCAGCCCATTGGTGAACGTCTCGGGAGGGCGGGCGAGCGGGGCGAAAGCGACGCGTGAATTACACATCTGAAAATACACAGAAAGAAATTTCAGGATCGAGATTTTTAATAATATCGAGTGGGGGGTGGGGGAGGAAATAAAACAACTTCATCATTTAAGTTTAGTTACAATCAAATTTTCAAATTTATTTCAGATTTTCGACTTACTGCACCTGGGTACGCACGTAGAAATGAATCAATCGGGTGCAAAGACTTCCCCCTCCTCCCGCAGGAGACGAGGAAGGAAGAATATTATTTTATTTGCGGAGGAAAATTAAAATTAGCGCCCCATAAACACTAATGATTGGCGGTGTGAGGGTGTCGGTTGACAAAGCTATGTGGTATGGTATATCTTAATAATCCACGGTCATCTCTAAGCCCACTTTGATACAGGATAACATCTAGGGGTCGTCGTAGGTGTTGCCAACAAAAGAAGTGTGTCGCGGCGAGAGATTCGATCAATACACCAGGAGACCGTTGGTTGTACGCGCCCCCGGCAGACGAAATAATTCTTCACCGTTTCGGAAGTGTTTCTGGAATTCACCCTGCACTCCTCAGTACCAAAATTATTATTATTAATATTATTAAAAAAAAAAAAACACCTTACCAAATAGGTAAGACTACGGCAGGCAACATAAAAATAATTTGTTTATTTGTTTGTGTGTGAGAGAGAAATTGAAGAAGAACACCCTCTATATAAAACCTCAGCACAAAATTACGCCTAGTTGGCCCGATTCTGCGGTTAATTTGAGCGTGAGATTATAATGAAGCCCGAGTGCAATTTTTACGTGCTTTGTTTGGCTTCGAAATTCGCCCCCCACCCCGAACTATTTTTAATAAATAAAAAAATTAATTCCGTCCTTCCCCCCGGGTGGCTGTATTTATTTTTTAATTTCAAACGAAAATGATTACGAGCAACCTAAAGGAAATTACCTATAAAATTCTACTGCTTCCCCCCGCCCCCACCTCCCCGCCGGCTTTATTTATTAAAGCCTGGTTTAACTCTCCTGATTTTTTTTACGACTTTCCTCATCTTCCCCCCCATCCATAAATTATGTTCTTTCGATTAAAAGCAGCGAAACCAGGGGGCGTTATTGCATTATATCCACACAGGGCAATGTGTGTGTGTGTAATGTATAATATTTCACTTCAAAGAAGTGTGCAAGTGCAGGTGTGCTTAAAGGGGGGTGTATTACGTGAAAACAAATCCCTTTTAAACGGGGCGTTCTGCTGCGGGGGATTAGAGAATTCTAACTAGTATAATTAAGGAGAGCGTGTTATTTACCCTGATTTACCTCTCTTTGTGTGCTTTTGATACTTTGGGAGTGAGCTTTTGGATTTAATGAAAAGTCAACAGCAGAGTACAGACGTTATTTTCGAAACTCGCGTTACGAATTCCAATCTGTTTATGATCACGATTATCAGTTTTATTAAATATTTTAAATCCTTTTGTCTCTTTTTTTTTCCTTTTTTTAAAAAATGGTATTCGGATATCTTACGTTGTATTTAATTCGTTTTCCAACGCGTATTCGGCGGTTTCGCCGTGAGCTTCGACCCTTAAGTGGCGGCCACTTAGGGAGCACGTTCGTGAAGTTGCTTATCAAAAATTAAAGCTCGCTTCCCAGAGTCAATTGTTATTTATCACGCACTGCTTAATTTTTTATCAGCTTTCATCCTTCTTGCCTCGTGTGTCTTGTAATTCATTCATTTCTTTATAACAGCTTCTGATTAAACTTTCAGTGTAATTAATTGTGTCAATAAATCAAATTTTGAGTGCCTTACGAAAACGGTCTTCATGCGTTCTTTATCGTTTAACGCTTGTACGTGTCTTAATAAGCAGCAACAAAATTGTATGGATCAACAAAAGGGCTGGAGGTTACCAGAAAGACATTTGGTAATAGATTCTCCTTGCTAGTGAAGTAATAACCGAAGAAGAATTCATTCATTCAAGAAGAGGAAGAGAGGGATGTTTCTCACTCGCTGTATTCTTTAGCTACATCTTTACCATCCACCCCAAGTCTTTTTTCTTTGCCGAAACATCCCACGTACGAGTTTTGTGTTCGCTATAATTTTTTCCAAATTACGACATGGATAGGTCAAGAAGTACGGAATTGCTGGAGGAAAAGATATTGGGAATAAATGATAGTCGAAAGAATGCCAATGCAAGATTTGGACTATGCAATAGGCAATATGAAGAAACAGGAAAGACGAAGAAGAACGTCTGATAGGTGGCTGCAAAAGTGGAGCAAAAATGACCACGGCTGATGGGGACGTTTTAGAGCAAGGTTTGTCTAAGAATTTTGGAAAAGGGAAAAAACAGGAGTTTAGGTGCTGGAAAAGGAAATACCAAAATTCCATCCTCCCCACCAACCCTGGCTATTTTTGCTCCACTATTATACCACCTAACAGAGTTTTCATTGTTCTTCGTCTTACCTTTTTCTTTGCCTCATTCCATACTCCTTGTTCCAAATCTTGCTTCTGGCATTCTTATCACCTATTCCCAATATTTTCTTCCAGCAGTTAATCTATCCATCTCGACAAATCACATTATAGAAGAACGTCTGATAGGTGGCTGCAAAAGTGGAGCAAAAATGACCACGGTTGATGGGAACGTTCTAGAGCAAGGTTTGTCTAAGAATTTTGGAAAAGGGAAAGCACAGGTGTTTAGGTGGTGGAAAAGGCAATGCCAAAATTCCATCGTCCAAACCAACCCTGGCTATTTCTGCTCCACTATTGCAGCACCTAACAGATGTTCTCATTGTTCTTCGTCTTACCTTTTTCTTTGCCTCATTCCATACTCCTTGTTCCAAATCTTGCTTCTGGCATTCTTATCACCTATTCCCAATATTTTCTTCCAGCAGTTAATCTATCCATCTCGACAAATCACATTATAGAAGAACGTCTGATAGGTGGCTGCAAAAGTGGAGCAAAAATGACCACGGTTGATGGGAACGTTCTAGAGCAAGGTTTGTCTAAGAATTTTGGAAAAGGGAAAGCACAGGTGTTTAGGTGGTGGAAAAGGAAATGCCAAAATTCCATCCTCCCCACCAACCCTGGCTATTTTTGCTCCACTATTATACCACCTAACAGATGTTTTCATTGTTCTTCGTCTTACCTTTTTCTTTGCCTCATTCCATATTCCATATTCCAAATCTTGTTTCTGGCATTCTTATCACCTATTCCCAATATTTTCTTCCAGCAGTTGATCTATCCATCTCGACTCGTTCTAAGTAGCTTCGTTTCACATTCTTTTGGCATTTGTTTCACTGATTCCTACACTCATTGAAACTGTTCCTTTTTTGTATTCTATTCCAGTTAGTCTTCTCGCAGTCTCCTTCACACAGTCGTAATTAGTTTAAGATATCTCTTCCCTCTTAGTTCCATCTTAGTGGAATTTCAATTTTGTGCCTTCCATTTGTATTCCTTTCTTCTCCTTCATTTTCATCTTCAAATTTCCCATTCAGAACCTTTTTTTTATCTGTGGTGGGTACCCAGCGGGGTCTTAGGTCATCAACTTGTCGAGACCTCAGCCGCGAGATTGTAATTTGTGTGTGTGCGAAATGGCTTTGTTACTTCAAACCTCCTCGTCGTTGAAGGGAAAGCAGTGTTAATTCCTCTCTCCTCAAAACTGAAGGGTACCTCAAGTGGATACCCGACCACGCTCTCCTTCGTTAATTGTGCTGCAATTTCCTTTCCAGCTTTCCTCATTTATCTTTTTTTTTTGCATTAAATCCTTGCCTTCTTCTTTCTTTCTAGTTTTAGTCCCTGCTTCTCCTCAAAGCCTCCCTCCTTAATTTTCCTCTCGTCGATTTCTCCATTTATAACAAAAAGGAATAAATTTGCACGCTGATCTAAATTGAAAATAAATGTGACCGATGCGAAATCGTCGAAAGTAGAATGGGGAGGTGGAAGTTAATAGAAAAAAAGACAGAAAAAATTACCAATACTAGTTACGTCCAAAGCAATTATGTTAGGAATTTGATCTGATGATTATTAAGTAATCGAAAACTGAAAAAGTCAAAGATTCAAGGCAACTTGAAGGTATTACAAATTAATAACTAATAAATTAATTAACAACGGAAATTCATTTCGGAATTTGGAAGAGCAGTTGAGAACCGAAAAGATCAAAGATTTAAGGCAACTTGAAATCAGAAAATTAATAAAAGAAGGTGTAGAAGAGAACGGAGATAAATATGAGATTGGAATTCTACCCCCCGCAATTTATTTTCTTTCTTTCCGTTTTCTTAACACTGCATCATTACAAAGCTGCACCCTAGCGTTTCGTATAACAAACTGCAATGCCAATTCACTCTTTTTTAAAAACCAAATTTCCCTTCTCTCCGAGAACTCACGTTTAGTAATAATTGATACTTTAATTCCAGGTAAGTGAAACATGTCTTTCCGGCGTTCGACTTGGAGCCCTAAGAAACAGATCCAACAACAGTCGAGGTAAATTTTATGTTTTTTTTTTGTTTTCGTTTTGCTCGCTTTTAGAATCTATTACTTGCAGTTTAGTGCCGGAGGATTTAATCTTAGCGTTTCAATTGCTTGAGAACACAATACCCATTTCTACAACAAATATTTAATATTTGGCAAATTTAAACTGTTCAAGATCGTGCAGCGAACTTCTGTTCAGTGAAACCGATCGTATTTATCATGAAACGGATCGCTTTAATAATACTTACCAACCAACGAAGTCGGGGAATAAACTAAAAACTTGGCGAGTCACAAAGCGGTTGTTATTATTATGGGCGGTTACGGTTTATATTTTACTTTTGAGAGCTTTGTTTTGCCAACTTTGCTCTTGTAATTAAGCTCAGTGCTAAGATAAAAAGGGAAATTACTGTTTTTTTTTTTCTTTTTAATGGACGCATCAAATAATTGCTCCGTCGCACGATTTAAGATCAGTTTTCCAAAAAAAAAAAAATGATGCTCTCATTCGGTTGGTTAAGGTTTGTGTGCTATTTTTTCTTTATCTAACTAATAATAATTGAGGCGGCGGCGGCGGCGGCAAACGGGATGATAATATCTTAATAACAACATTCGAGCGTGTTCGACAACATAAAAGTTTGTAACGCCTTCGTGTTATCGTAATAGAACGATCGTGTTAAACAAAAGCATGCTGGAATTGATTAAAATTAAAAAAATATATATAAATAAACAAAACGCAGACGACTTGTCCAAAGCCTCCATCCCATCCATTCGAGAAAAGCTTTAAATTTAGTTTTTCTTTCGCTTGGCTATCTGAAGACTCAATCAAAATGAAACCAAAATAAATCAAGCGAGCGCCTATAAATATTTGAATGATTGATTGATTGATCGTTCTAAAAACGAAATGTTAACTAATAATTAACTCTTGCATATAAATCAACCGGGAAAATCTCGTCGGTAGCGTATAGAACAATCGGCGTTCGGCTTTTCCAACGAAGTCAAGCACCCTCCGCTAGAGAGCGCCGTCGTCTTGATCCCGCTCACCACTAGACACGATATTAAATGCAGCTTATTGTTTTACAGTGACCTTATTTCCAGGGCTTAACCCTCCCCTCGGGCTCAGCTCCCAAAACCTTAATTACGACGTGCTTTTTGTAATTGCAAAATTTTTTTTCTTGTTGGTCGTCGTACGCGAGGCGATTAGTTGCGAGGTGGCGCTCGGCTCCGGTTTTCCCGCCGCCCCCTCGAATCATACGTCTTCTTATTGCATTTGCAAAAAAAATAAAACAAATTGTTTCAGATCGAAAATACGATGATACTATTTTTTTTTTTTTTTTGGACGGGACTCGAAAATATATTTTTTACGACCGAGGAGCGACATCGTTTAATTAATTACCGACCGTCCTCTTGGCGTTGTGATTAATAAAGCGTTAATGTTCTCGGGAACGCCATATCTATAAAGTAAAGTTTACGACGCTTTTTTATTTTCTTCCTTGATTTACTATACAGAACGCATAAAACGTTTTATGAAATGAAAATAAACGTTCCGGCAGAACCGAGATGGACAACAGATAGATCGAGAGTTCAGTTACAGATTTCAAGGATGAAGCAAAGGGGTTGCAGTTATTATGAAGATGATTCCGTTATGCATTGGTCATTATTGAATCATGAAAATCATTCCATTAACACTTCTAATGGCCTGTGATCGTCTCATTAGGACTTGCCATAAATCTGGCTATCGACTGTGTAATTGCGTCCTATGCGAAATAATAAACGTCTCCCTTGGCGAAGGCGACGATAGCTAATTGATGGATGGCTAGGCGACTCCCCCACAACCCCATCCATCCATCCACCATGAATTATGATCCTCAATCGTGCGCTCGTGAATTTCCCATGGGTCTTATGAAGTTATAAAAGACGAATAATATTTAATTTGCCTTCGAAACCCAACTGTGTACTCTCAGCAACCGAAAAAAAAAAAATAGTACGAATACTTTTCTTCTTTCATCCGCCTTATTACAAAAGCCGCTGCGTCGTTCATTGTTCGAAAAAACAAGTGTCCTTTGAATATTCCGAGCCAGCTTCAAAGGACTATCGCTTTTTGTTTGAAAACAACAAAAACATTTCCACGTGTCGCAAAGTACCATTTAAAGATGAATGCGTTTGTAGAAAAACAAGGGCGGCCACCGACACGAGTTCCTGGATGTCGTTAGGGATTATCAGGAAGCTTTCGTTTCGGAGAACCCGTCTGCAGCCTCCACGTTCACGGAAGAACACGAGGAGGAGGAGGAGGATGACGAGGACGTGGGTGGTGTGACGATATTGTTTGGAGAACCCTCGCCTTTTTTTTTTTTTTTTTCATATTTATGTAACTTTTTTTATTTATGTAACTTTTTTCTTTTGCTTTTATTAACAGAGCCTTTCCTTTCCGAATCAATACAATCCGAGGAAATAATTCCAAAGGACCGACCGTAAAGACTTAATATACCGGATGTAGTCTATTATGTCTGATTGAATCGATTGAGAGGACGGCCGATGGGGGTCGCTGAACTGCATGAGCTTTTCAATCGAACGCCCAGGCTATCCGAGTTTATCCGAGTTTATTTTTAATTAATAAATAGCCACCGACCGCAATTTACGGGGGGGGGGGGGGGCTGCTGCGGTTAGGACTTAAACACGAAACATCCTCAATCAAAATTCGATTCTCGTGCAGCAAAAAAAAAAAAGTGCGCAACGCAAATTAATCCATTAGGTACTTAAATAAACCGAGGTCTAAATACATTCTAATTTGAAAGCTGCACGGTTTTAAATGCACGGACCGAAATCACTTCAATGATTGAACCAATAAGAAAGAGTCTAACCAAAAATAAGAATTTTTGGCGTTGAGCTTTAAAGCTGTAATTAATCGGTGGTTTATAAATCAACCGAGCACTCCGGGGTGTGTTACTTTCTGATCAATTTTGTGTCACAATTTGGTGGAAACTTCCGGGGGGGGGGGGGGGTTTGTTTCTGAAATTCACGAAAAAAAAAAAGAAGAAGCGTGCTTTGCGTTGGTGGAGAAACTAAAAAAAAAACAAAAAAACAAATGCGAAACAGGGAAAGCGGAGTTGTATAGGAGCGGAGATGCGTGTTGAGAGTGCGCGGTGTGTGGAAGGCCGCCGGAGTCATTCGGCAACCGGACTACCGGAGTCAGTACAGTGGAGACGCGAGCCGACGACGGCTCAACCAAAGTGGCGCGTTACGGTCTCGCCCGCCTGGTGGCGGCCCGACATGCCATCTGGCGGCTGCGGCGGACGGGATCTCAACCATGCGACAACCCCACGGACACGGACTCGTATGTAACGCACTCTGCACGTTTAAAGCTTCCCAGCAAAAAAAAAAAAAAAAAAAATGGACATGGCTCGTTGTTTCATCATCTTTGACTGACATGCTGATGTGGATGGCTGCGATTCTTTCTCAAAACTCTTTTTCAGCAATATTGCTTTCATGACATCTGTACAAAAGTCTTCAGCCTCACAATGCCTTTATACTTTATTCTTGCACATACACACCATGTAGAGTACACACCATCATTGCTTTCCAGCTCTAGCACACACACACACACACACAAACACACATAAACCGGAAGCCCCAGATCAAAAGATCCTCTCGCACTTCAAATTACATATACATCAATTACCCCCCTTGAGATAACCTGTGAAACATTCCCTGGCCATTAGCCAGCTATGGCAAAAGTTTCCTCAAGGGTCTCATTATGGACCTAATAAGAAATTTAAATTAAAACGACGTAAAATGGGGGCGACTGGTTATCAAAACTGCTCAGGAACTTACGTATTTGAGTATTTGTGATTGAAGCATTTTATCTGGGACACCCGGTATATTAAAAATCAAAAAAAGTAGTGTCGTAGCTTCTTGAACCAAACCTTGGAAATGAAAAAAAAAAATGTAAGAATCTACCTTGTAACCATCATTACATCTAGGTTTGATTTCTGTAGTACTAACGAAGTACAGTGTACTCCAATCTTTGCATTGACGAAGTTTGACTGTACATACATACGTCAGTCCAACAGAATTGAAATTCATTTCTGAATATGATTTTTTTCCCGCTTCGATCTCTGTATTGACCATTAAAGTATTTAAATTTATTTTTGAATACTATTTTTTTTTTAATGGACAGAGGCGGGCCTATGCCCTCAACTTTTCCCCCCGCGTTTTCTCCCCAAACGCATATTTTCGCTTGGTGCTCCGCCGGCTTTCCTGTTTGCCCTTAATCCCTCGTTTCACAGTTTAATTATCACTGATGCCCGCATTTGGACGTTCCCACGAAGCTTCCTCCCCCGCGCGCAAATGTTACACCGTGTGATGATAAAAGAGCGGGCGAGCGCCTAATGAAAAATTGCAGGCTTAGTTAATTTCCCGGGAAACGTCCGCCAGGTAATTTCGAGAACGAGAAAACAAAAAAGAAAAAAGAACGGTTTCGTGCGATTTTGCTTTTTTTAATTTTGCCTGAGGTGTTGTTGTTATTAACTTTGCGCGAAAATTATAATAGGAGAGCCTCGTTAGAGGTGACGTAACTGAGGAACCATTAAATGTTTTGAAATCGCATCTGGCGGAACAGATTGGTATGCTCGGAGTGGTATTTATCCGGCTGCGTCAGCTGTTCGTCTTGTTGCACAATGCGTGCCCGTAAAATATTATTCTTTGCTTTGGTTAAACTAGGTCATCAAATTGAATTCGGGCCAATAATTGAGGGGGGTGATGGCTAATCGAGTGGGATCGGATTTGGCTTTGGGCAAACTTATAAACTATGCCAAAACATCAATCAACAGTTTAACTCTTGCGAGATCACGTGTTCAAGGCCATAAAAACTTGGAGAGGGAGACGGAATCGAAGTTGAAAAATCAGGAAGTGATGGCACGCACAATTTGGATCAAAACTGAAAGCAACATCCACTTGCTGGCAAACCAGTAGTAGAAGACCAAAACAGAGGAAAAGACCAAAGGCAGAGCTTGCCTATCTCATGATCTAAAAAGAAATGAATTAACAATCAATCAATGGTTTGGCTCTTATGAGATCGAGTATTGAAGATAAGCGACCATAAAAACTTCGAAAAGGCATCCAAAATGAAAAATCGTGAGCAGAATATGGATCAGAATTGACCAAAAACATCTGTTTGCTAAGAAACCAGTAGTAGAAGACCACAACCAATAAAGAAGAAACTGAAGACAGAGTTTGCCCCTCCCGCGGATCTAAAAAGCTTTAAAGAAGTGAACCAACAGGCAAATTAAAGGAAAGCATGAGTTAATAGCCTTAAAAAAAAGAAGCGAATTGTTTTAACCCTGTCTTCGAGAAAACAGAATCCAGGAAGGCATTTTAAACAAGCCCATAGAAAAAAAATAGATTAAATTTCTTAGGGAGCGCGATTTCAATTTGCGTCATACTCAGAGCGCCATGGAATGAACTGGATGGTTTGAGGTCGAAAGAGGAGCAACTATGTTCCCGAAGAGGAAAAAAAAATCGATTCTCCAGCGTAAACTAGAAAGAACCAGAAAAGAATTCCAGAAGGTTTCTGCTAAAGTCCTTTCCCAAAGTCGCAAATGAAATGAAGCACACCCAACAAACAAAGAGAGGAGACGGCTGAAGGAATTGAAACATCCAGGAGTATTAGAAAAAAACAAAATTTGTTGAACGAAGACATTTAGGAAAGGGAAGACAAGCAATAGGGACGATGAAATAAACGATAAGAAACACCAAAATAAAAATAGTGGGCCACTTGGTTGCGTTAAACAAAGAAATGAAAAAGAAAGCAAAACAAACCAAGTATATGGGGCAGGATTCAGGAAGAGACTCGACAATGGTAAAGACCAGCGAGCCAGAATTACAGATGGGGAAGTACGGTCGACCAGGAGAGGTTTATGTTATTAAAGCAAGCACCGAGGGGGTGCTCGTTGGGATATGTTAGGCACCACCAACACCAGAAGAATGTTAACAGGAGGGAAAAGCGAGGAGAGAAAGACCCAAACGGGTTTGGGGTTGAACCCTAGATGGAAGAAAATGAAACTAGCTGGAAGAGTTGAAGCTAATGGACTGTAGAGGTGATTTATGCAAGGACAAGAAGAGAGAGATTAGGGTAGATTGAAGCAACGATACATGATAAAAATAAAAATTGCGATTGTGAATGGCAGAGAAAATCAAGGAAGGCTTCGACTTAATCAACCTAACCACGGAATGAGTGGCTTTAGAAAAACGAAGTCGAAACGAATAGACCATTAGGAAAAAGACTTGAAAGCAATAAATACTTTTATCTTGAAGAAAATAATTATATCTGATAGTGCACTTGTGCGCCCAAAGAAAGAAGAACAGGAGCCTTTTAACGCCAAATTAGGAACTTTGTTGCAGTGTACCAGAACGCACTTGAGACGTCCAGACATGAACCTACAGGAAATACTTAGAAAAGAAGTTGAAGAAAACGCATGTGGAAAAGCGGGGAAGATTATAATGGGGGGCCAATAGAAAAAATGAGGAAAGAGCCATCAATTATTTCCCAAGGTGTCAAAAGTGATTCGTCAGGCTTTTGCCAATGCAATCTTCTGAAGACCTATAGCATTATATTAACATGAAGTAGGGGAAGAGATGTGTTCAAAGGGCGGACGAGTGAAGAATGTTCATTCGATAGGAGGAAGACGAGGAAAGGTTGAAGACATGAGTAGGAAATGAAATGGAAAGTGGAAGACTACGGGAAAAAAAGGCATTGAAGAGGCGAACCAATGAAAAATATATACGCAACAGGAGGAAGGCGACGACTAGTTGAAGATATGAGTAGGATATGAAATAGAAAATGGAAAAACAGGTGAAAAGTGGTATTCAAGGGGCAAACGAGTGAAGAATGTTCATTCGATAGGAGGAAGACGAGGAAAAGTTGAAGATATGAGTAGTAAATGAAATGGAAAATGGAAAAATCGACGACTTAATTTATTTAAACTAATTTAAATGATTCTCAACGCTAAACACGTGACCTACAAGATAATGGTTTTGGGTATCGATTTTTAATTTTGTGGAAGCGTGCAGGAAGGACGACCCAATTTTTTTTTTTTTTTGGAAAGTCTGTCATCGTTTAATTTTCGCCCAATTTGGATAATGGCCGCAAAATACGCGACGCTAATTAAGCGATTTTTGATCTTGAGAAAACAACCTCAAGAGCAGCGTTGCGTGACTCGTTCAAGCTTGTTTATTTCCTCCGACAAAAAAACCCCATTCACACAGACGAAATTTAAAATGCCAGGAAAACAATTTACTTTGTTTAAAGTAGACTTATTGCATTTACTCGTTAATCATTCGCATTAGAACAGAAAAGCCCTAATTAAAAATGACTGGGGTCTTAACGGGAATAGTCCATTCAATTTTAAAACAGTATGAAATGTAAATAAAAAAATAAATAAATGAAAGAAAGAGGATTACCAAATTCGTGCGTGTTAAAGCATGCAAATGACTGTAACGTAACTGCGAAACATATAATTAGCTAATGACTTTTAATTATAATCCTCGAAAGTTTTAAAATAACCCCTCGTTTGCCTTCGCAAACTGCCCCTTCAATTCACCCCTGGATATTCAGGGGATTAATAACAACGTTCCTGCGACGCAAGTTCGAATAAAACGAAAAAGTTATTATTATTTTTTTTTGTTATTGATTTGAGAGTTTAAAATGCATGGATTTTCATTAACACGTGATTATTTGATTGTTATGCTGACGACCTTAGCAAGTAATTTTATTGTATTTTAATTTATTTTTATGAAAACTCCATGCATTAAATCTGTGAAAATGAACGAACGGACGACCTTAGCGTATCGATCGCCCTTTCAGGTTTCGGTTTCTGAAAATAGTCGTTTTCATGTGAAAAATCTATTACTACCGATTGTCACGAGCGCATTTCATTGCGCTTGCCAAAAGTGAAGGATTTACTTCTTTTTCTCATTCGTCAGACAAATCAACCAAGAGACTTATTAATTATCTGCTTATTAACAACGATGTTTAAAGATTAGGATTAGAAGCAAATTATTTACGTATTCCTTCATCATAAAAGCGTTAAGTGCCGCTTAAGCTTCGACGCTTTATTCTGATTTCGAGTCTCGGAAGGGACCAATAAAATGGTCTTCTTATATGACAGGGTGGGCAATAATTTTTCTTTTTGGTTTACGAGTTTCCTCCTTCCTTAAACCGAACATCCCTTAAATCTTTGATGGGCCCATTCAAGATTAAGAAGCATTCAAATTGAATATTGAACACAAAACTAGGCCAGTACGTCTATAGAATACCGGAAGTATTTAAGGGTAGCAAGGTGACGATGAGGTGTTAAGCTATTCATTCCTGTGGTTTGGGGGGTTGCACTAAATCCGGTTCTCGTGCCGCGTTTCACCTGTCCAGGTGAGGTGTAAGGGTGGTATAGTTAGTATCCGGGTCGAGGTTGAATTTTTATTTCAGGGTCTGGCATCTGGAATTAACGCTGATAAAAAAAAAAAAAAACGCACTCGCCCGTGTTCGGGGGTTCGGAATTAAAGCGGCGGGGGTTTACGAGAGTGGACGTATTAGATTTGAAATGTTCGTTATGAAATTCGTTTAATGGCGGGGAACGATCTTGACCTTTCGCGCGGCAAATTGAAAATCGGCGGCGAGGGGGATGAAGGAAAAAGAAGTCGAATTTCTTTCTTCCTAATGAGATTCTTGAATACCGCGTGATTCCAGTGAAATTTTTCTTACGTAGCACTTTTTTTTACACTTAAAAAAACCAAGCTTAAACCGAGTTCAAAATCCAGTCAACCAAATCCCTCATGAAACCTGCGATCAACCCTCCTCCAGATTTACTTAGAATCAGCTGCAGCTTTCAGAAGAATTTATGTCCCTTCCTCCCACCAAAAAAAAAAAAGAGTAGACTTCAAAGCTCTAATTTCAGAGCAGTTTTCCTTTTAAACGGTTGCCAAATTATAGTACATACATATAGACGGAACTTCCCAAAAATAATTTCGTTTCGTGAAAATACGAGAAGCGCGGACGGATGGTCCGGAAGTTTCCTAATTACTTCATAAAGCAAGACGAATATGTTTAGTTTTAACGGCGGACGAGTTCTTCTCCTGCTCGATGTCCGGCTTTGTTTTATTTTACGGCGAACCTTAATTAGAATGTTTAATTAAAACCGCGGAAGGAACGTTTAACTAATTTTAATTACCGGCGAGAATTTTCTACGTACCGAAAACTGTAGCGCCACTCGACACTTCTTGGAGGAACCCCCCAAGCTATAAAATTCAAAAGACCGAGAGCAAACATACTGGTTGTTGTCGTAAAGTAAAAACGTGGAAAACAAGAGATTTTGCGCAGACGTGACCCTTGCCTACGCGAACAATAACATAACATTGTCGTGATTGAATTCTTGGCTTCCGGTTGGAACCGCGTGTCTCGGAATTCTTCTACTTTTCCAGTCACGCGGTTCCAACCGGAAGCCAAGAATTCAATCATCAACGACGAGGAATTCAATCATGGACGACGGCCGCGGAAGCCTTCAAGTTATATAACATAATATTGTCATGTAATTCATAATTTCCGGTCTCCATTGTATCTTCTCATTAAATTTCTGTGATCTGGATTTCATCCAACAACCAGTAACGCGCACCCCTTTTGTTCCAAGTGGTGTAAAACAAATTACATATCGATTATCGATCAGAAAGGAAACGAATTTCGCGGCTTAAATATTATAAAACGAGGAAGGCTAACCTTTATAATATTCGACGCGTCAGATCGAAACGACATGTCGTTTACATGTTTGATAAAGTTCGGACAACACAAAGTCGCAGGCATTATTTACAACATTGTTATTATTTCGGCCAGAATTTGACCCGATCATCAATTGATGATGAACGCGGCCTGCTTTGAAGCAATACAAACAGTTTCAATTTTTGAACAACTTCTTGCCCTGCAAATCCCTGTTTTTCTTCTTCGTCCTGAACGTAGGGCTTCCATTTCCACTTTCCATTTCAAACAGTCTCATCAAGTTGGAAATTTGTTTAAAAAAGTTAAGAGAACTCAGATTTTAATTCAATTCTTGATTTTGCTAATCCTTACCCTTTCCACTTGCTTTTGGGGGATCTGACTCTACTCCTCTCAGTTGCTGTGGACATTAGAACACGATTTTGGATGTGACCAGTCCAGCTTCGCTTTATTTTGTTTATTTAAGGCATGTTCCTCTTTACCACGTCTAATTATCCATTAATCTCCTCGACATCCTTTGAAAATTTCGACTGGAAGTCCCAGAGATAATTTGAATTCTTAAATGCTTCCAATTTCCAATACCAGACAACTCTTTTGGTATCGTCAGTCCTCTTGGTCGCCCAAAATTTGTCCTTCCTTTTCCCTTCCGACTTGCTGATCAACTTTGCTTGCTTGTAGTCAAGTCAGCAATTGTATGATGCTTCTTTTAATTTTGAAATTGTGACTTAGCTTAAATGTCAACATCCTCCGTCATAACTATCACATTTTCTCACCACATGCCGTCTCTGCTTGCAGATAACTCTTTTGATCTCATCAGTGTCCCCCTTGTCTTCGAAGCTTGTGGTTTTCTCTTACATTTTGGTCAGCTCGGCTTCAATTCTCATTGTCCAATTCTCTTACATTTTTTTAAATGTTGTTTAACTCTCTTTACATGCAACACTTCTTGATCTTCTTGCTTCTCTTCAGGTTTTCATGATCCTCATTCTTTTTGCAAATTGCTTTGTGATATCCTCCTCGCTTTTATTATTATTATTTTTCCTCTTGTTAAATTAATTACTGTAATTAGAGCCTCCTATACCCCCAAGGGGCTTGCGTCCTTGTCTATATTTAGGAAATCTTCTTTTGGACATACTTTCTTTGTCTTGCCAAATTCCTTTGGAGTTCTATTTTTCAGGGTGCTTGAAGGTAATTGTGGTCAGCTCGATTCAATTCTTATTGCCCAATTCTTTTTAATTTTGAATGTTGTTTAGCTCTCTTTACAGGCAACACTTCTTGACCTTCTTGCTTCTCTTCAGGTTCTCATGATCTCGTAACATTCTTCTTCAGGTATCCAGGCCATTTTTTTTGCAAATTGCTTCGTGATATCCTCCACGCTTTTATTATTATTATTTTTCCTCTTGTTAAATTAATTACTGCGATTAGATCCTCATGTACCCCCAAGGGGCGTGCGTCCTCGTCCATATTTAGGAAATTTTCTTTTGGAAAGGCTTTCTTCGTCTTACCAAAAAATCCCTTGTAGTTCAATTCTTGAGGGTCATTTTGGTCAGCTCGGTTCAATTCTTATTGTCCAATTCTTTTTAATTTTGAATGTTGTTTAGCTCTTTTTACAGGCACCACTTCTTGACCTTCTTGCTTCTCTTCAGGTTCTCATGATCTCGTAACATTCTTCTTCAGGTGTCCAGGCCATTTCTTTTTGCAAATTGCTTTGTGATGTCCTCCACGCTTTTATTATTATTATTTTTCCTCTTGTTAAATTAATTACTGCGATTAGATCCTCCTGTACCCCCAAGGGGCGCGCTTCCTTGTCCATATTTAGGAAATCTTCTTTTGGAAAGGCTTTCTTCGTCTTACCAAAAAATCCTTTGTAGTTCAATTCTTGAGGGTCATTTTGGTCAGCTCGATTCAATTCTTATTGCCCAATTCTTTTTAATTTTGAATGTTGTTTAGCTCTCTTTACAGGCAACACTTCTTGACCTTCTTGCTTCTCTTCAGGTTCTCATGATCTCGTAACATTCTTCTTTAGGTATCCAGGCCATTTCCTTTTTGCAAATTGCTTTGTGATGTCCTCCACGCTTTTATTATTATTATTTTTCCACTTGTTAAATTAATTACTGCGATTAGATTCTTCTGTACCCCCCAAGGAGCGTGCATCCTTGTCCATATTTAGGAAATCTTCTTTTGGAAAGGCTTTCTTCGTCTTACCAAAAAATCCCTTGTAGTTAAATTCTTGAGGGTCAGCTCGGTTCAATTCTTATTGCCCAATTCTCTTTCATTTTTTTAATGTTGTTTAACTCCCTTTACACAGGCAACGCTTCTTGACCTTCTTGCTTCTCTTCAGTTCTCATAATCTCGTAACATTCTTCTTCAGGTATCCAGGCCATTTCTTTTTGCAAATTGCTTTTGTTATTTTTATTTTTCCTCTTGTTAAATTAATTACTGCGATTAAATTCTTCTGTATGCCCAAGGGGCGTGCTTCCTTGTCCATATTTAGGAAATCTTCTTTTGGAAAGGTTTTCTTCGTCTTGCCAAATTCCTCTGGAGTTCTATTTTTGGGGGTGCTTTGCCTTGGTTAATTCCTCCATCCTCAGTCATTGATGTACTTGAATACATTCTTCATTTCATCTTCACTTCATCCCTTCATCCTTCAAAATGAAGCCATATGTAGAGAAGGGTGCTGCATTCATTGTTTGTTTGTTTGTTTTTTACCTTTTCGCCCCTAAATGAATGCGACGATTAAAACTTGACGTTCTTTTTTTCCTGTTCGCAACGGTGGAAACGTGATGATGATGATGATGGCGGTTCCTTCTTTTTTAAAGTTGATTCGGTAGATTTAACGGGCGATAAATTCGCCAGTCATCGTAATCTTGCCGTTCAAGACGAAATAATTGCGGAAATTCATCACAATAACAAAGCGCCATTATGACAAGCCAGCGGCGGCGGAGAAAGATGTGTGGGGCGTAATTGGTCGGCGAGGAGGGTTCAATTTAGCGTGTGAGGATTCCTTTTTTTTATTTTTTATTTTTTTTTTGAGAACCTGCCCCGTTCCTTTTATGACGTCGACGAGTTAGTTTATTTTACTCACGCTTATACAGAGTCTTCATAATTGATTGCATCCCACGTGACCATAGTTACTTAGTAACAACTAAAAGGACACACGATTGGTGCCACTACTTCAAGGAAAAAGAAGAGGATTTTTAGGTCTTATACAGAAACTCACGCGTGCATAAAACATGAAAGGTAAATTTGCCCTCCGCATTACGCCGGTTATAAATTTATGAAAGTCGTACGGAGTGAAGTGTTACACACACACTAACACTTAACAACAGAATACGTTCTCTTCAAAAACACCAGCAGCACAAAAGCGCCTCAAGTGTTCACCGGAGTGCCTGTGCACACACTTAAAGCAAAGCAATTACCATCTGCCAAGAGAGAATGCAACGAAGGATTTCCTTTTTCCCTCTCGTAAAAAAAATAAATTAATTAAAAGAGTCGGGTGGACTCTTTTAAGCCGCCGCCACCGTTCATTAACAGTTTTCTCAAATTTAATTTCAGAAAGGTTTTTGGGTGTACCTGTACCTTGCATGTTGGAGAATTGCACAGCAAAGAACAACGTGTACGTCACGTCCTTCTTTATTGATTTCGTTTCGCCCCCAATCTCCACGACGTCGAGGTTTCTTTATACATAGATAGAATCCACTGCCTGTATCTGTATCTCTTGCAGTTTACGGTTGCTTATTGGATGATATGAAATGTCACATCGGGAAACCGTCACTGACCCCACCCGATTACATCCCCCTGATGGAGGTCATGGGTGTACCGAAAACTGTACTGTTTACGAAGTAATTTTATTAAAACGAGGCCCACCCGGGTGAATATTTCAATTAAGCAATAAAAAAGTGCCATAAATCATTCGGAGAACGTGCCTTAAAATTTCGGGGATGAATGCGTTGCTCCTCGGCGATAACGTCAAGCTTCTTTGCTCCTCCGGAGATACACAAACATAATTTAACGTTTTTTTTTTCTCTCTCCCGCGTTTCATAATAGATTCGTTAATGCAATTTTCTTTAATTTTTTTTAAAACCGCATCGATTTTATTCCTCAAATAGGAAGTGGGAGGCAGATTGTATCTTAATTAACAGAACCAACCCCCCAATCCCTCGTTAAGTATCAGCCTGAGCTTTACGTATCGTGTGTATTATTATACAATAGTTGTTATCTGTAAGCCGTTAGTAATAACTTATTATTGCTAGCGTTGTGCATTCATTAGTTGATTCGATAGCGTCGCAAATTACGGGAACACGAAACGAAACAAGGTGTGAATTTCGTGCATTTCTGGAATCCATGTGGTCCTTAATGACCATTTAACTGACTTTTTTATTATTCAGAAGTTCTGCTGTTTTACTAAAGAAAAAAAAATGAACTTGCAACAAACCTAACAGCCAACACGAAAGATACAAGAAAGAGAAAAAAGGATTCAATTATCCAGGAGGAATAGGGGATTCAACCAAAAGAAGATTGCTCTTTCACTCAAAATAATTTTAAGCCTGTGTTGGGAGGGTTTTAAAATCAAACTCAACTTATCACAGATAAGTCACTTAATGCTTTTTACTGTGAATTGAATGGGAATAGCATCGAGGATTTCTTTTGGAAAGCCACCACGAAACAGATTGTTCCAATCAAACAAGCGGAGACAAAAGCTCTTGACCATTTAAAGGAAACCTTTTCGCCAAATGAAGACGATTAAGAGACTCGTCGACTTCTTTGAAGGAAATGACCAGATCTTCAAAGGTAAAGAGGCCCCATCTCTCACAAAGATGTAATATCACTGTAAGATAATCCGAAGGTTTGGCCCATTAACTTTCCATTCTGCCTACAGTTTCAAAAATGTTCGAAAAGGAAGAGAAAAGAAGACCAAAGCTAATTTGGATTTGGAAAGCCACTGCACAATTGTTTGAATCTGCGGAAAAACATGTGCAATAGAACAATCATCGGAAAAGAAGAAAAAAGTCAGCTGCTTAGCTTCTAAGGTCGAAAACACATAACACTGCCAAAGACGTTAAAACAAGAGTACTGCAAGGAAGTGTATTGAAACCCATTCTGTTCGTTTTGTACTTTCGGGCATTCACTTTTAATCATTTTCTAGCAACGTGAAAGTGGAACGTCAAGGTCATCGTAAATCCAGAATCTGGTCATGCTATAGCTTCAAGAACATCTGTAAGACTTTATTTTTATTTTATTCCATATTCTTTTTCATTTTTTTATTATTTAAATTATAACCTCGTAGTGGCGTTACTTTACTGAACAGTTCTGCAAGGCACGATCTTATTTATTATTCCATAAGATTAAACAAGCTACAGGTCATTCTTTGTCTAAACTCCAGCTTCAAGGTCATACCTTAGACTTTATTATGAAGCACATAATTTTGGTTCCCGACTGAGTAGTCTGTTGCGTTAGTCCCAAGGGGCACGTTATTTAATACCAAAGTTATTCCGTACGATTAAAACGAACGTTCTAAGCTACTCTACTCTCAAGGTCATCTGTAAAACTTGAACACGAAGCGGTTTATCAACTCAGCAGCTGGGCCTACAAGGCACGCTTTTGTTAAAATGTTATTACAGATAGTTGGATTTGTCATTTGAGACCTAGGTGCCTCTGTAAAGCTCTAGCTTAATTGACAAAATTGTTTAGTTAGCATTTCACAAGTGCGGTGGTCATTGACTTAGGCTCTATCGCCGTGGATATTGTCTGGAATGAAATACACGCGTCTGCTTAGCTTGTAGATCAACGTTCTTTTCGGTTAATGCGTACTTTGGTTCTTCATCCGAAGCCAACGCATCGCCGATTCTCTAACTCACTGCGACGTACACATTTCTACTAATCACTGGATAACTGATTTATAACTGAATGCCTACTAAATTGAATATGAAACCCCTTCGCTACGTTAACAGTAGGGAACATCCACAAGTTGACGTATTAAGTTCAATCAAGTCACGAGCTTTGGAAATCTATCGGTCAGTTGAGGGATCCTCTGGATCATCCACATGAAGACTCCAAGATATTTATTATCATCCATAAAGGGGTTTTGAAGCAATCGCACTTATTCATCAGTGGCATTTTGTTCATAAACTGGCAAGCCATATTTTTCAATTAAAAAAAAAAAAAAAAACCGTCAGCGCTTTCCAGCTCGTAATTCAACTAATTCCAGCTTGTACTGTAGGTACAATACGAGCTTTTAAGATTCCGTGCAGGGCAGGACTGATATTTCATTCTTCCGGCGTATCAGCCCCTCTTGGCGGTGGCCCTCCCACGCTCCGAGCTCTTTTATAAATACGCCCACGCCTAAAGTTCATTACTCGAATTGACTTTTCTTGTCGGTTTATTTTCGGATTTTCGCCTGATGACGCGTGGCAATTAAATTAATTTCCAAAATGTTTGGCGACGACCACCGGAAAATACTTTCGCAGGCCGTTCGTGAAGAATCGAAAACAAAAATCCACTTTTTTTGCATTGTCTGCGGAACACTTGGATTCACCAAACTCAAAAATGGGGAAGTGTGAAGTTTTCATTTCAGGGGGTTGGAAAGTTTGAATTGGATTAAAAGGAAAACGCTTTGGAACTTCTAAAGGGATGAAGTTGCACGAAATAAAGAAATTTTCACCGTCAAATATCCAACATCCTCGAAAAAATATTTAGGTTTCTTTTCTGATTCTATTTTAGTTATGGAAGGAATAATGCAATTCTTAAATGTATTGTATGTACGTTGTTGGCAAAAGAAGTAGCTCTGTTTTCTCTGTCTCGCCCTCACGATGATAATAAAAGTTGACCTAAAAGTGGAACTGCTGCACGGGCATGAGAGAGTCCTTTGAAAGTGCAAGGCCACTTGATTTTCCAGATAGGCTTCCTTGATTGCACACCTGGAACAGTCCAGGTTGATTCTGAGCATCCCCTTTTCTTTTTTCAAAATCACACCTCCCAACTTAAACCCAGCTCTACTTTAATACGATACAAAATCTTAGTTAAAATAAATAAAAATTAAATTAAATATATTTAATACTAAAGTTACAGGATTGTTAAGAAAACCCTCTCGTTCTTTAACGTCGCAGGTTTTTCCTGCGCAGTCGATTCATTATTTCCCGAAGCCTTTTTAAGCGGTTTTGTATACACCACACAAAGCTTCCTCCGAGCATGAATGCGCGTCGGTGGTAGTAGAGTAAGGGGGATCCACCGGCTTTTTATTATTATTACGTTGTTTGCTTATTACTTTGCCTGGCAGTTTCAAGCGCGCATTTAATATCTCCGGGGGGCATTAGTATGTACAGTCGTAGCTCAAAGTAATGGCAGTCTGGAGGGGTAAACGGCCAATTTCGAACGGGCGGGGTTTGGTAGCCGTTTACCCCTTCAGACTTGCATTACATCGCGCTGTGACTGTACATACTAGCCCTAGGTACTCAAAACTTCTCTCTGCTCGCCGCTTATTTCTTAGGTAATAAAATAAATAACAGACCAAAGCAAACATTATTTCGTAAATAAATCATTCCGCCATTGCTGGGTTACGGTCGGACTTCATTCTTCGGTCTTCGCTGTAACTATTACGTCACCACCCGCACCAACCCTGCCCTGCCAGAACCAACCCATTTTCATGCCTCAGCACGCAATATGTCCTCCTCGCATTTAATTATATTCGTCGTCAAGAGAAATGTTTTATTTATTTTCGCCACGCTCGGTAAGATAGATTGCGTCTAATATTTTTTAATCAGATAGAAAGTCTGCGCGGTGTACTGCTTCATAATAGCTGCTATCCTTCTCTCCGGGGCATAACCATGATTAAACGCCGAAGGAGGAGAAATAAAAAGAAAAAAAACTTCAATTGGCCCTCTTACTTGCAACTGCAAACGAAGATGCGACTCGTTTTGTCTTCTGTCCGATTGAATCATTCTCTAACAAGAAAAGGAAAGAGTAAGGGACCCAGTTGTCGTACTTGGGGTGCGCCAGTTCACGCTCCTTTTAAATTTATCTGCTCTGTATAATCCAGGGCATAACTGAGATTAAAAGCAGAACGAAAAATATGTTTGCTTTTAAAGAAAAAGAAAAAAACTTCAATTGGACCCCTTACTTGCAATTGCAAACGAAGATGCGACTCATTTTGTCTTTTGTTCGATTGAATCATTCTCTAACAAGAAAAGGAAAGAGTAAGGGACCCAGTTGTCGTACTTGGGGTGCGCCAGCTTACGCTCCTTTTAAATTTATCTGCTCTGTAAAATCCAGGGCATAACTGGGATTAAAATCCGAAGGAAGAATATGTTTGCTTTTAAAGAAAAAGAAAAAAAAAACTTCAATTGGCCCTTTTAGTTGCAACTGCAAACGAAGATGCGACTCGTTTTGTCTTCTGTCCGATTGAATCATTCTCTAACAAGAAAAGGAAAGAGTAAGGGACCCAGTTGTCGTACTTGGGGTGCGCCAGTTCACGCTCCTTTTAAATTTATCTGCTCTGTAAAATCCAGGGCATAACTGCGATTAAAAACAGAACGAAAAATATGTTTGCTTTTAAAGAAAAAGAAAAAAACTTCAGTTGGCCCCCTTACTTGCAACTGCAAATGAAGATGCGACTCGTTTTGTCTTCTGTCCGATTGAATCATTCTCTAACAAGAAAAGGAAAGAGTAAGGGACCCAGTTGTCGTACTTGGGGTGCGCCAGTTCACGCTCCTTTTAAATTTATCTGCTCTGTATAATCCAGGGCATAACTGAGATTAAAAGCAGAACGAAAAATATGTTTGCTTTTAAAGAAAAAGAAAAAAACTTCAATTGGCCCCCTTACTTGCAATTGCAAACGAAGATGCGACTCATTTTGTCTTTTGTTCGATTGGATCATTCTCTAACAAGAAAAGGAAAGAGTAAGGGACCTAGTTGTCGTACTTGGGGTGCGCCAGCTTACGCTCCTTTTAAATTTATCTGCTCTGTAAAATCCAGGGCATAACTGCGATTAAAAGCCGAAGAAAGAATATGTTTGCTTTTAAAGAAAAAGAAAAAAAAACTTCGATTGGCCCCTTTACTTGCAACTGCAAATGAAGATGCGACTCATTTTGTCTTTTGTTCGATTGAATCATTCTCTAACAAGAAAAGGAAAGAGTAAGTGACCTACTTGTCACACTTGGGGTGCGCCAGCTTACGCTCCTTTAAAATTTATCTGCTCTGTAAAATCCAGGGCATAACTGCGATTAAAAACAGAACGAAAAATATATTTGCTTTTAAAGAAAAAGAAAAAAACTTCAATTGGCCCCCTTACTTGCAACTGCAAATGAAGATGCGACTCGTTTTGTCTTCTGTCCGATTGAATCATTCTCTAACAAGAAAAGGAAAGAGTAAGGGACCCAGTTGTCGTACTTGGGGTGCGCCAGTTCACGCTCCTTTTAAATTTATCTGCTCTGTATAATCCAGGGCATAACTGAGATTAAAAGCAGAACGAAAAATATGTTTGCTTTTAAAGAAAAAGAAAAAAACTTCGATTGGCCCCTTTACTTGCAACTGCAAACGAAGATGCGACTCGTTTTGTCTTCTGTCCGATTGAATCATTCTCTAACAAGAAAAGGAAAGAGAAAGGGACCTAGTTGTCGTGCTTGGGGTGCGCCAGCTTACGCTCCTTTTAAATTTATCTGCTCTGTAAAATCTAGGGCATAACTGCGATTAAAAGCCGAAGAAAGAATATGTTTGCTTTTAAAGAAAAAGAAAAAAAAACTTCAGTTGGCCCCCTTACTTGCAACTGCAAATGAAGATGCGACTCGTTTTGTCTTCTGTCCGATTGAATCATTCTCTAACACGAAAAGGAAAGAGGAAGGGACCTAGTTGACGTACTTGGGGTGCACCAGCTTACGCTCCTTTTAAATTTATCTGCTCTGTAAAATCCAAGGCATAACTGCGATTAAAAGCCGAAGAAAGAATATGTTTGCTTTTAAAGAAAAAGAAAAAAAAACTTCGATTGGCCCCTTTACTTGCAACTGCAAACGAAGATGCGACTCGTTTTGTCTTCTGTCCGATTGAATCATTCTCTAACAAGAAAAGGAAAGAGAAAGGGACCTAGTTGTCGTGCTTGGGGTGCGCCAGCTTACGCTCCTTTTAAATTTATCTGCTCTGTAAAATCCAGGACATAACTGCGATTAAAAGCCGAAGGAAGAATATGTTTGCTTTTAAAGAAAAAGAAAAAAAAACTTCGATTGGCCCCTTTACTTGCAACTGCAAACGAAGATGCGACTCGTTTTGTCTTCTGTCCGATTGAATCATTCTCTAACAAGAAAAGGAAAGAGAAAGGGACCTAGTTGTCGTGCTTGGGGTGCGCCAGCTTACGCTCCTTTTAAATTTATCTGCTCTGTAAAATCCAGGACATAACTGCGATTAAAAGCCGAAGGAAGAATATGTTTGCTTTTAAAGAAAAAGAAAAACACAACTGAGGGTTCATCATGCCTAAGTGATACTCTTCAAGAAAAATCAAAAATTTCGTAACTTTTCTTGTATTGGTGAGCGTACTGTCAATTTATTTTATAACGTTTTAAAAACTGATGATACTTTACCTTAATTTCTGTACGAAACATCAAGTCCCTCTTTCTCTTTCTCTCACTCCGAAAAGTGTTTTGAATTTGTGCCAAGTGTTTGTAAATTTATAATTTTTTATCTGCAACTCTAGCTCTTCAAAAAAAAAATTTTCTTCGCCTCCTTTTTCCCCCAAAATTTTTGATCAACCTTTAATTAAACACCCAAATTGCAATTGTTGCTTTGTTTATTCGTTTTTGGTTTTAGATGTAAGCAGCGAAGCCTGTGTCTCTTTCGCATTAAAAAATAATAAAAAAGCGAATATAAAAATGAAGGAAGAAACGAAACTTAGTATAATACAAAATAAAACCACAGAATAATAAATAAAAAAAAAAATGTGTGGCCGAAAATAATACTCATAAATCAAGAAAAGATCATTTAGCCTGATTTTTTTGAGGTAAAATTTAAACAAAATGGAAAACGAATTCTAAATAATAAAAAAAATCCGTCGACATATTCACCAAAGCAATTTCAAGAGAATAGAAAGCCAGGGGGGTTCTGGTACAATTTGACCATGAAAAAAGTTGCGGAGGGCATGTGTCCACATCCGAAGTGTCCAAATCGTTGAAGGTCATCACTTACGTTGGGGTGGGGGGGGGGGGTGAACAGGTGATGACGTAACCCCTTTAGTTCTTGTAACTGAAGAGGCCGTTGAAGAGAAAAAAACTTTCGTTCTTGCAGCTGAAGAAGGTCGATAATGACGTAACGTTACCAGAAGTGGTTGTTGAAAAATAAAAAATAAAAAAACGGATTAATTCTTTTAAATGTAGAAGGGTCCAGAGGGTTGACAACGACGTAATTCCACCAGACGTGGTCGTTGAGTATATTGAAAATAAACTTTGAAAAATGCAAATTCAACGTCGGCGTCCTATTAAAAATAATAAAAAGGGTATTTGAAAATGTATACATTCATGGTATTTAGAAGAATTGGGCCAATGATCTTTGCTATCGGCGCTCATTAAAAAAGAAGTAATAAAATAAAATAAAAACAGTAAAGTAACTATGTAATAAAACGCATAAAAACTAACCCCCGTTTAGTTCTTGTAAATGAAGAAGCTGAAAAGGTCGTTGAAGGAAAAAGAAATCTTTAGTTCTTGCAGCTGAAGAAAGTCGACGGTGACGTAACGTTACCAGAAGCGGTTGTTGAAAAATAAAAAATAAAATATCGGATTACCCCCAATTTTCCTTGAAAATGAAGAAGAAAAAAACTTCAATTGGCACCCTTACTTGCAACTGCAAATGAAGATGCGACTCGTTTCGTCTTCTGTCCGATTGAATCATTCTCTAAAAACAAAAAAAAAAGAAAGAGAAAGGGACCTAGCTGTCATACTTGGCTGTCATACAGCGCTCGATTCAAATTCATCTGCCCCAAAAAATCCCTGCTGGCCACAGGCAATGGTTTTTAAGGACATTACAAGGCGGATAAATTTACGCGGTCTTTACCCGTAATTTCACGGGTTCAAATCAGAAATCTCGCACACACGAAATTAATTAATTAATCAGTTTGCACCGAAAATAATAGCGCATAACTTTCCGGCGGCAGGGTTTGATTTAATTGTCGGGGGATCCTTTTCAATTACGACCGAGTATTTATAACTTACGATTTAACTTCGTTCGCATCGTCAGTTCTAACCCCCGGCCCCTCGGAAATTTTCGAGCCGCCGCTGTCCGTGCCAGGAACTGAGGCACTAAAACGCAATACGCCCTCAACGTCGAAATAAATAATAATTTTTGGGGGGGTGCGCGCGAATAATGACCCTTTAAATCTTTGATTAAAAAAAAAAAAAACGTCACATATTAGATCCTCCTCTGGTTAAATAGCATTACCATTAAATTAACTAAAATATGCCACCCCTATTTCGTTCGGAGTTTCCTGAAAAGAAAACAGTGTTTTTTTTGTTCCTGGAGCTTGGCTTCGCAGCGAAATATTTTCAGTTTTTCAGCGCAAGCAAACCGAAACGGATGTTTTTTTTTCGGGCTGAAACTGAAAACAGCTGGCATAACAGAACTGACACGGGTCTGTCTGTCGTTACGAGGGTACACAACTATAATGAAATTTCGGTAGTCAGGTAGTGAATGGGGGGTGACGTAGCAGAGGTGACCTCTGACGGATCGATACCCCTACTATACCGCCTAGGCGCCGCCGACTTCGATCTCCTCGTTTCTATCTTCACTACTTCCACGATTTTCTTTTGGTGTAGCTCAGAAAATAAATAAAAAATATTTAGGTGTATGACATAGAGGGGTTGGGTTAAAAAAAAAAAAAAAAAACAAAAACAAAAACAAACAAGGTTCCTTGCTTACATTTTTTAAAAATTCAGTTAAATTCTTCTATTCAGGATGATTTTGTGTGCGCTTTTAAATATTTTTTGATTAAATGAAGGGGTCCATCAGCCGCAGAGCCTAATTCTATTTGATTTAAAACTCCAACGATTTTATTTCGCCAACAGCAAACTCGTTTCATATTTGGTTCGCCTTTTTCAAAGCAAACTTCGATTTTGATATGCTATGTGTGGGAACTTGCGATCTGTTGCAGGGAGCTTTCAGTATTTTGTTATTTAAATATTCATGTTCTCTTTAATAATTGAACAAGTATGGACGTTTCAAACTGTATTCGTTTACACTCTTGTCCCTGCAGTTGCATTAACGACATATGCAAATTAGCATGGAAAATATTTGTTTTGGTCGGCGGCAGCACAATTGTAAAATTAATTCCCCTCGTTTCAATTTTATTCGGCGCAATTGTTTATTTTTATTAGTTCGATGGTTTAACAAATTTCGCTTCCATCTTTCTATTTATTTTCTATTAAAATCCGCGCGTGTTTGCTTTAATTAATTTTCACGCGTATAATTTACCACCCCTGTTTGTTCACCAATAAGAAATTGTGTGTGTTTCGACGCGTTCGCGCTTCTGAGGCCGCTCTTCTTATTAACGACGCACTCTGATTACTCAGGTAAATACACCCTGCCATGTGAAAGCTTTGAGACCTCTTTCATCTCTGCAAACCCCGACAAGTAGTTTTATTTAGCCCCCCCTCGCCCTCCGTCCTTGACTTTTCCCTTTTCTCCGGTGATGACAAAGGAGGCAGATGTACGTTTCGTTATTAAAATTCAAACCCGAGCTTTCGCCCTCCCATCCCATCCCATCCCATCCCATCCCCCTCCCCCATAAATGGAAATTGCCTGTTCTGCAAAATAAAATGACACACAAACAGCGATTTTTACCACTAATTGGTTCTGCAAGTGTTATTAAGGCCGCGCCATCGGATCGGATGGGATAGTGTTATCTAACGTTTTATACATCGGTGGTTCGTCCTTTTATGTCACACTTCCTGCCCGCACCATGTCATCTGTGTAAAATAAGCCCCCTGCATTGTTCAGCAGTAAAATTACTCTCCTCCCTCTGTAGTTTTATGTTTGAAGAGAGTTCGACCTTTGTGTACCATACCATACCATATTATACTCACTCGCGTCCGCTGTTAACATTGCCGGGGGTTTTATCTTTTCGAATAAAAAAAAAAGGACGTAAAATATTAGGGCGGGGAGGGGGCGCAAATATTTTACGATGATGAAAGTGAAACTTGAAGTTATTGTTTCGTTTTTCGTCGTTCGGATGCGACGGAGTGCGTTCAACTTAATTCTTACCCTTTATTTTCATTATTCGGATGTTACGTGAACAAAAAAGCTTCTTACGTAGTTCATGAAGAGCGAGGAGAACGGCAGAGGTCTCAAGTGAGAACCTTGCGGCACGTACATACAACGATGCTCACTTATTATACCATTTGACAGTTTCGTAGCCCTTGCGCTGAAGGGCGTGGTTGGCATGCATGAGTATCATTTAAGTTGAGCATCGTAGTACACCCTATTCAGTATACGACGAGGAACCATTGACTTAAGTTAAGAAAAAGAGCTATTGTAACAACGTTAAAGCTAGTAGGGCACCTGTAACTTATTCATAATCGAGTTTGTACTAAAACGTAAGGAATGCTTTAGGGGTTGCGGGGCGTAGGCAGATTTAACACAATTTTTTGCAACTGCAAAATATAACTTACATGACAAATTGAAGAGAGTGGTCTGGCTTTACTAGACGAGCTGAGTACGCGCATTGCAACAAAGGCTGAAATGATTTATGATCAGAAGAGCTAAGTATTTAAATGAATCTGATTGGCTTGAAATGAAAGGCCGTTCCAATGATGCATAGATCTTTCGATCTTCAAAGTTAAGATTTTGATACAAATAGAGCATGGAGAAACCCAACGATTGAGTCTGATTGACCTAATTTCCGTTTACGTAAGCTTAGAGCCAGGCGTTGGCCTTGAAAAATCCTGGTAGATTAATTTTACTGTAAAGTAACGCCAGTAAATGGCAGCTGTTATTATGTAACCGATGTCAATTTGGGCCGAGGTTTGCCTGCATGAATCCGAGGAGCCGAGCTTACGTAATTATTTCTTCGTAATGCAGAAAACAAATCTCTCCCGCTCACCAGTTCTTGATAAATTAAACGATTTTTTTAAATTAATTTAGAATACTTTTTTTATTCAGGTAAATATGTTTTTAAATAATCACAGGCCGAGCTAAATGTTAAAAACGACTCGGAGCTAATGGTGATGTCAGTAATGTTATTGCAGAACGTTTCAATCAGCAAGGAGAATGATCTGACAAAGGTCATTATGGTAATGACAAAACAAACAACTGAATTAAGCGTTTTTCTGGTGTTAGAATAGAGCGAGCCTCTCTCTCTCTCTCTCTCGCTAATATATAATTCCTGTCTTCTGCACGTAGCTACAGCTTTTGTTGAAAGATTTCATTCGAGTTAATTCAATTAATCAATTAAGAAATTAGTTAGTAGAGTACGAGGAGAAATAAGAGACAATGGAAGGATGTTGTTGTATGTACGAAAGCCAGAAGGATAGGATGAGGGAAACCGATGGTAAGAAGCGGAGAAGAGTGAAGGAAGTTAAGAATTGAAAAGAAGAAATAAAATATTTAGAAATAAAATCACATAACAATAGGAAGAAGAATATGTTCTGCACGTTCCTTTTTTCTCTAAATTATTAATCGTGTCATTCCCCTTTAACTTTTTAATGTCTTCCCCCCTCAAACTCAGCCCATGTCTTCTTCTCTTCTTCTTTTGTTTTTGTTGCTTTCTCGGTAAGACGAAAGGTTGGAATGACTAACAGTAAGACATCTGAAAGCGATGGAAGTTGAGAACTGAAAAGAAGAAATGAAGCAAAATATTTAGAACTAAAATCATCTAACGACAATAGGAAGAAGAACAGGGAAGTATTCCTTAAATTCTTGTCGCCCCTTTTAACTTTTTAACATCTTACCGCCATTTTCTCCTCAAACTCAGCCCACGTCTTCTCCTTTGTGTCGAGACACAGTTTTCACTTCTTTTTTTCTTCTTCTCATGTTCTCCGTGTTTCTTTTTTCTTTCTGAATGATTGATTGTGTCATTCCTCCAATGTCCTCTTTCAACTCGTGTCCCTCTAACTCGTTTAACATCTAACTATTTTCCCCCAAACTCTGCCCACGTCTTCTTCTTTTCTTCTTTTTTTTTGTTAACATCTAACTATTTTCCCCCAAACTCTGCCAACGTCTTCTTCTTTTCTTCTTTTGTTTTTGTTGCTTCCTCGCAATTGTACTTTCTTATCTTTGTTTTGAGACGCAGTTTTCACTTCTTTTTTTCTTCTTCTCACGTTCTCCGCGTCTCCTTTTTCTTTCTGAATGATTGATTGTGTCATTCTCCCAATGTCTCCTTTCAACTTGTGTCCCTTTAACTTTTTTAACATCTAACTATTTTCCCCCAAACTCTGCCCACGTCCTCTTCTTTTCTTCTTTTGTTTTTGTTGCTTTCTCGCAATTGTACTTTCTTATCTTTGTTTTGAGACGCAGTTTTCACTTCTTTTTTTCCTTCTTCTCATGTTCTCCGCGTCTCCTTTTTCTTTCTGAATTATTGATTGTGTCATTCCCCCAATGTCTCCTTTCAACTCGCGTCCCTTTAACTTTTTAATATCTTAGCATTTTCTTCCAAAATCAGCCCACGTCTTCTTCTTTCCTTCTTTCGTTTTTACTTTCTCGTACCTTTGTGTTGAAGAAACGCATTCTCCTCCAGGTTTCGTTTTTCTTTTCAATTTCTCTGTTCGTATTTTTTTTTGATATTCTACATTACATATACAGTGATAAGTTTTTTTTTTTGGACCAAAAACATCGAAGAGGAACGACCGCATGCAATCGTGAATAGCTTATATTCAGACACCTTGAGGGATCGATTCTGTTGAACGAGTTAAGGACATTTTCAGCATGTACAGTCGCGGACAGTTAAAAGAGCACTGTGTGGTTATAGTTGTCTCGTTTAACTGTCCACGATTGTACATACATGCATACGTGTCAAGTATTTAAGTACTAAAAATCCACTTCGTTGATTAACTTTTCCAGATATGATAATACTTTCAGAATCACTCGTGCAAAGCAAAGCGCTCGACGTTTAATTTGCATAAAACAAACATGCAATAAATGCAACGTGCAAGTTAAAATCAATTTCCTCCGGGCCAGTTAAAGAAAACCATCTCGGGCCGCGTTCATTAACTTACTGTTGGCAAACCTCGACGCCACAGTAATCAATGAAGTGACGTAATTAAGCAAGCACATTATTCATAAGCATAAGAAAGCCCTGCGTTTAATATTCATTGAGAGTGAGGAAGGAGCGTTTAGTTATAAATATTGATATTGCCGCGCATAATTTACGATGTGGACGTTTTTTTTTCCTCTTCTTCTCAGAATCGTTCCGGCAAATTATAATTTTAATCGATACGATTGCCTTGCATTGTTCTCCTCTTCCCACATCATTCACGTTTTTATTTTCGTACGATTGCTTTATTTCGATTGCCCCCCTCCCATGTCATTACACTTTTTTTTTTTTAACTTGACGACATTTTCGTTTCTAAGTTCTGTGCGCACTTTAGGGGCAATAATAAATTAAGCTTCGAGAATCAATTTATATAAGACACCTCCTGTTAATAAGTCCTCCTCTACACCATCGCGTGTTTACAAATTCTCTCGAGTTTGCGGCAAAAGCGCAAAAAGGTTTGACCTCCTCATGCATAAAACCGAAACGTACGGAATACATTATTTTAAATTGTTGAACCCCTCATCTGGAAATTTATGAGCGTCCTGGGATTCGAATAAAACGCCGGCCAGGACGAAATATGCATCCAGGTGGGCCGAGTTGTTGCGATTGTCATTACAGGAAACGCTAATTGAAAATTGCAGTTTGCTTTATTATAGTTTCGGATTCGAAAATAATTCTTCTAAATCGTACTTAGCGTACAAGTCAAGGCTTCTTTTTAGAAAAAAAAAAAAAAAAAAAAACGCGTATTACTTGAGATTCCGACGGCAATATTTGAGTGAATTCCTGTTTGCCTGCGCTATCTGTGATGAGAATACGTAACGTGTGTTGCTATTGATCGTGTAGTGGTATCGCAGGCGGCTCCATCTGGTCAGGATTGCATGCACTGCGTCCTGAACTTTAGTTGGGCGTCGTTGCCACAGAGTTCGGCGTCTGAAAGCTTTCGAAAATCAACTCAATTAAACTAAATAGATTTTCGAAAACGAATCAATAAAACTATGCAAAAACAAATAGGTAAAGTAATTAATGCAAATTTTATACACTTTTACTGTTTCTACGTCGTATTAATTGGTATAAAAATAGGGAAAATCTGATGTAATGTTATTAATTATTATGTAACGTGGTTATTATTGAATTGTTAATGCAAACAATGAGGCTCTGTTGTATGCACGCTTTTGAAAGACCTTTTTTTTTAAATTCACGGCTTACGAAAATAAATATTCCTAAACAGCACAACGTATTACGATAAATCAAAGGAAAATTATGAGAAAATGAAAACCCCAGCAAACAAATTGAGCGGAATTAACGCTTATATAGCTGAATAAATGTTTGTACAGCTGTATATAGCTGTATAAACGCTTATACAGCTCAATTTGTTTGCTGGGACCGGTTAGCATAATTTTTGCGATTGGACGAAATCCTGATTGCTTAAAGAGATGATAATAGAAAGAAAAATACTCTTCATTTGGTTTTCTGAAAAGGCGGAAACACTTTATTTAATTCCGACGCGTTGTTTCAGAATTGATTGTAAATTTCAGGTTAAATACGACGAGTTTTCTGCTGGTTTCGCGGGGAATCCCCCAGGACCCTGTTCTTAGTCCTAACGTTGCGTAATTTTGTAAATTTTAGGACAGGTTCCCAAGCAACGCCCGAGGGTTGCTGGAATCTCAAAAAAAGATTGACGAAATGTAATCCAGGAGGGCCTTAGATAACACTTAGGTCTGCGCCAATGGGCAAGTACGTCTCTGCAAATTTCCATTCGGGAAGTAATAGCACCTAACTGCGCGTGGGGGCGTATGAATTGCAAAGCTTTTCTTTGCAGAGGACGAAGCAATAATAGAAAGAAAAATACTCTTCATTTGGTTTTCTGAAAAGACGGAAACACTTTATTTAATTCCGACGCGTTGTTTCAGAATTGATTGAAAATTTCGGGTTAAATACGACGGGTTTTCTGCGCGTTTCGCGGGGAGTCCCCCTGGACCCCGCTCTTAGTCCTAACATTGCGTAATTTTGTAAATTTTAGGACAGGTTCCCAAGCAACGCCCGAGGGTTGCTGAAATCTCAAAAAAAGATTAACGAAATGTAATCTAGGAGGGCCTTAGGGCTGCGTTTCAGAATTGATTGAAAATTTCGGGTTAAATACGACGGGTTTTCTGCGCGTTTCGCGGGAAGTCCCCCTGGACCCCGCTCTTAGTCCTAACATTGCGTAATTTTGTAAATTTTAGGACAGGTTCCCAAGCAACGCCCGAGGGTTGCTGGAATCTCAAAAAAAGATTGACGAATTGTAACCCAGGAGGGCCTTAGATAACACTTAGGTCTGCGCCGATGGGCAAGTACGTCTCTGGCAATTTCCATTCGGGAAGTAATAGCACCTAACTGCGCGTGGGGGCGTATGAATTGCAAAGCTTTCTTCTTTGCAGAGGACGAAGCAATAATAGAAAGAAAAATACTCTTCGTTTGGTTTTTTGGAAAGACGGGAACACTTTGTTTAATTCCGACGCGTTGTTTCAGAATTGATTGAAAATTTCAGGTTAAATACGACGAGTTTTCTGCGCGTTTCGCGGGGAGTCCCTCAGGACCCTATTTTTAGTCCTAACATTGCGTAATTTTGTAAATTTTAGGACAGGTTCCCAAGCAACGCCCGAGGGTTGCTGAAATCTCAAAAAAAGATTGACGAAATGTAATCCAGGAGGGCCTTAGATAACACTTAGGTCTGCGCCAATGGGCAAGTACGTCTCTCCAAATTTCCATTCGGGAAGTAATAGCACCTAACTGCGCGTGGGGGCGTATGAATTGCAAAGCTTTCTTCTTTGCAGAGGACGAAGCAATAATAGAAAGAAAAATACTCTTCGTTTGGTTTTTTGGAAAGACGGGAACACTTTGTTTAATTCCGACGCGTTGTTTCAGAATTGATTGAAAATTTCAGGTTAAATACGACGGGTTTTCTGCGCGTTTCCCGGGGAGTCCCCCAGGACCTTGTTCTTAGTCCTAACATTGCGTAATTTTGTAAATTTCAGGACGGGTTCCCAAGCAACGCCCGAGGGTTGCTGGAATCTCAAAAAAAGATTGACGAAATGTAATCCTGGAGGTCCTTAGATAACACTTAGGTCTGCGCTAATGGGCAAGTACGTCTCTGGCAATTTCCATTCGGGAAGTAATCGCACCTAACTGCGCGTGGGGGCGTATGAATTGCAAAGCTTTCTTCTTTGCAGGGGACGAAGCAATAATAGAAACAAAAATACTCTTCATTTGGTTTTCTGAAAAGGCGGAAACACTTTATTTAATTCCGACGCGTTGTTTCAGAATTGATTGAAAATTTCAGGTTAAATACGACGGGTTTTCTGCACGTTTCGCGGGGAGTCCCCCAGGACCCCGTTCTTAGTCCTAACATTGCGTAATTTTGTAAATTTTAGGACAGTTTCCCAAGCAACCCCCTGGAATCTCAAAAAAAGATTAACGAAATGTAATCCAGGAGGTCCTTAGGGCTGCGCTAATGGGCAAGTACGTCTCTGGCAATTTCCATCCGGGAACTAATCGGGCACCTAACTGCACATGTAGGTGCGTATCTATTTATTGTTCACCTTTGATATCCGCCGGATAACTTACATGTTAATTAATTGAGGTTTATCGAATGAACTGAAGCAAGCACGGAAGGAAGGCCGCGGCCGTTCCGAGCAGAGTAAGGACGCGCCTGGAAATAACAACAACAACGATAAGATCTTGACGGCAATTTCGGTCAGGGTCCTCCATCTCTGCTCTTGCAGTTCCTCTAACTCGATGAGATATATCATGTACAACTTGCAAGCGGCAGATCCGCATTTCTGATGCTCCTGCACTTTCATAATTAGTTAGAGTGGATGTGTTGACGACATTGATCTTTGAAGTCAAAACCTCTCAGTTGGCATCGTACTTACATAGGATGGTACGAACCAATCAATGCAAGGCGGCGAAGAAAGAGGAACTTATCTAATCTAATTTCTTAACCTTGGGACGTGGTAAAGGTAACCTTCTGGAATTTTAAGTGCACGTGCAACGGAATGAAACCCATTTCCGTTTTTGCGTGCGGTTAAAACGTGTATTCATAACAATCTAATCTCGACGTTCGACTACTCTTCCTCACAGGTTGACAACGATTTTTAATACTAGTTACCATTATGTTTACCTATTCTATATTTGCAAAATGATATACTCTTATAATTTATGATAACTGTAAGTACAGGCGCGTTCGTAAATTTAAAGCGGCGAAACGGAGGGTGTGAGATGGAGTATCTCAAGGGGGTAGTTTGGGGCCGATACTGTTTAGTGCTTTTTGAAAGATCTCCACTGGTGAGAAGCGTGATTTTCATTAAAGAAGTGATGCACCTCGAAACAGCATAATACAACAAAGCGTACCTCACACGTGCCTTTTAATGGCGTTGCAAATCAGATGGAATTTGAAGTACCAGGAGATGCAACTGCTTTCCTTTTTAATATTAATAAATCGTTGTGAGTAAGAGCTAAAGAATCTTGAAATACAAGAAAGTGAGCTTCTTACACGTGTAATTATTACAAAACACAACAAGGTGACTCTATTATAATCAATCTTATCATTGTCTTTGTTTCCGCCTTCTTCGAAATCGATGTGATTTCACTGAGGAACATTGCGTTGAAAAACTGTATTATATAGTGCGCCACCTTTTGTTGCATGTGAATGATTTGAGTGATCCGATGGTGATTACCTACCTGCACGAGAATAAATTAATAAAAAGTTTCCACGACATCACAGTCTCATCCTTTATCTTCTAACGATCGCCTCGACGGTGCATCCTTATCTCGTCCCGATCATCATTAGCATACACGTTCAACTTGATTTATGGCCGGCGTTTTTATGGCGGTTTGTTTTCTAAGACACGCTTTAGGTGATTTGAATGCCAATCGAACAGGTCTTTCATAAGAAGCGTACGGGCCCCGGCAATTTACCAATTATCCTCTCAGTCAGTGAACATTTCATAGCGACCTTAAATGTTCGCAACAAAGTGCCGCCGCTACCAGTTTTTAACCGGAGGCTTTTTTTGTGCTCGCCCGCGCGACCTCTTGCAGCTTTGAGAACGCGAAACGATGGAGAAAAATTCGATCGTGTACAGGCCAGTACGTACGGTAATTATCGACAGGGCTACAATCGAAAGGTAAGCGAACAAAGAAAGTTTGAGTTTGTTTTCCTTGTAATAAGTCTGATTGCGAAGCGAATGAATTCTTTTGGACGAGAGTGTACACCACGCGGTAGCGCCAAATTTACCGTTGCCCGGTAGGGTGAAACTCTGTACAATTAAATTGTAAATCGTGAACGAATCCCGCAGTGCGAGAAAAACTAAAGACCTGACCAGAATGCCTTGAAACCAAACTCGAGGAAGGTAACGTGATCGTTTGGCGTCAGAAACAACGAAAATTGACTGTCTTACGAAACCACGTTCTCGTTGTAAATGACCTGATTTGTGAGGACCAACCAAATATGAAGCTACACCTTAATTTCCAAACTGGAAATTAAATGGACGAGTTCTTGCACGCGATGCAAAGACGTAGGCGTACAGTGAAACCTCTTCAAAATCGATTCTTCTTAAATCCTGTTTGATTTTGACTAACGAAGAATGCCCCCAATCGTTAGTATATTGCAGAATCCGTGATGGAGGGATGAAGTGGTTGGTATTTGTTGAAGAGTAAACTATTGGCCAATCAAAGAGGCGAGATTCCTTCGTTTTTTAAAGAGGGGAACTCGCTTCTGCTCTTCTCCACGCCTTTTTTCTTTCAGTAAAGACCTTCTAGTCCTAGACTTCTAAGCAACAAACATGAAGGAATTGTTGTGGCAATAGAGGAAAAGGAAACTGACTTGAAGGCTTCCGCGACCGTCGTCCATGGTTGAATTCCTGGCTTCCGGTTGGTCGAACCGCGTCTCTCGGATTTCTTCTACTGTCGACGTTTCATTCTCCATTGTAGAAGAACTTCCTCAGGGCTGCTGGTGCTGGTGCTGGTGGTGCTGCTGCTGGTGGTCTTGCTGCTGCCTCTTGTAAGTTGTTGAGACCGGAGGAAACTGGTTAGAACTGAACTAGTTGTGATTAGGGTCAACCATGGCAGCTAAGAGCAAATTCCTAATTTTCGTTTGGCAAAGCAATTTCTTGGATTATTTATTAAAACCCATAAAACTAGTATAGACCTGCTTCCATTGGCGAACTGCAGAAACTAACTTCGTCAAACAAACGTACGAATCACTTTGAAATAATCCTCCCCGTCGAAAAGAAGAAAACTCGAAAAATCAAAGACGAATTTCGCCCGTCTCCCCCAAAAAAAAAAAACGGCGAACAAAAATAACACATTGGAGTTCGTCGGGAGGAGCGTCCGGGTCAAAGGTAACGTATTCGCGAAACGAATGAGTTTTCTTTCCGCCCCTGAGAATAAATAAATCGATGGGCCAGGTCTTGACAGGTGGACGGGTTTCAATGCACCCGCCGCCGAAATATTTCCGGCTATTTTCTTGCACTGGGTTCGCTGCCTTTAAACTGACTGTTGTATTGTATGATGGGGGAGGAAGTCGCATAATTCCTTTTCTCAAACTCACATTTTCAAACGAGAATGTACGACTAGTAATCGTATGCACCTTACTCAAGCTTATGGTTGTTTGGAAAAGGGTTGAATCGGAATTGAAATGCTGATTTCTGTCACTTTTTAAATAGTACATGATCCTCTTTAGCTCGTCTTCTACTGCTGTTCTCTTCTTGGAGGAGGTCATTAGCACCTTTTCCTCCTCGTGATTGGATTTACGGTGTCCTTCTTTAGCTCATCTTCTACTGTTTTTCTCCTCTTGCCGTCTCCTGGGTATTAGCACCTTTTTCCCTCATTATTGGATTTGTGTTAAAGGTTTTAATTTGTTCAAAAGACTCTTAGCATTCCTCTGAGATTTGCTTACAGTCACCTGAACCAATATCGTTTCTTTCTTCTTGGATTTTGGTCTTTTCCAATAGACTTTCGTTTAGCCAAACGATGCCTATACACCGACGTCAACATTCCTTCATTTGCCATAAGGTATTCATATCCTTCTTCTTGGATTTTGGTTAGTCTTCCTCATTTCAGGTTGGATTTGGGCAAAAAAGGCACTTCTTGTTTACCTGTATTATCATTTGCCATGAAGTATCGTATTTTTGGATATTAGTTCTTCTTTTCGAATAGATCTTCTTTTGGTATTATATTTAGCCGACACTCCTCCTTGAAAGTATTTGCCTATCAATTATAAAATACCATTCCGAATGCCTTCTATTTTGGATGTCTGCTTTTGATGAGCGCTTCTATTTTGGATGTCTGCTTTTGATGAGCCCTTTCCATTCAGAATGCATTTCAGTTTCTTTCTTTGGATATTTCTTTTATCTTGGTTGTCTTAATTTCTATCTCGTTTTCGTTCTTCTCCCGTCTTTCGTTTTCTTGTGGTTTCGTGTTTGGATTTTAGCTTCGTAATAATCGTGCTGTCTCTCCACTCTTGCTTCTGTGGAGGTGAGGAATGGTCCTTCAAACGCAAATTCCTTCAAAATATTTTATTTCCTCGTCTAGCTCTTTCTTGATCGTTTCTTCTGGTTTTGTAGCCCAGTCTTCAAACCACTCCTTCCTCTCATCCCGACTTCTTAAACATTCTATTGAAGACAAGTATTTTCTTAGTTGGGATACGGATTATGAAAGGCCGACGACTTTGCTGTCTCATCCAAAACCAGTCGAACGCGATTTCGAATTCCATTTACTTTCTCCGGTATAAACGAGGGGGGGGGGGGGCTTTTAAAGTTTTGCTGGGCGCGAAAAAAGCAAAACTTAGATTACCACCGCGTGCGAAATAGATTGCATGTTTTGCGGGTTAATTTATTTCGCCGGAATGTTCGAGTTTGCAAGCCTCGGAACACGTTGATAAAAAAATCTTTGGGTTTTTTTTGTTCGTCGGGCGTTACCTAAAAATGATTATTTTTTAAGAAATTAATTTGTATAAAAAATTGTGCAATTTTGTGGAGGGAAACTTTTCACGCGCTGGTTTGCTCGTATGGTTGTGGTACTCGAAGAATTTAAAACATCTGTTTCTGTGATTATGAACAAAGACACGGAACGATTAGGTTTCGACGCGTTTCTTCTTCCGCGAACGTATTTTATTGTGATCGTTATAAAATCGAAAAATGACGAGCAAAACTGGTTTGCCCCGGCCAAACATCAATCTCGCATTAATAAATATGCACATGCACGTACGTGGTGATTCAGTCTTTGTGAGAACTTGCTTAATTGTTATTTAATTTCCTGCTTTGACTTATTTCCAAAGCAGGCAGTGGCGTACGAAGTTCGCCGCTTTTGCAAAAGCCTTGTACGATGTTCGAGGTGTTTCCCGTTCGGCAAATAAATTAGTTACCGAAACGTCATTCATTCAGTTAATAGAATCCCAAAATTAAGAACAACCATGATGATGAAGATGAAGTGATGATGGCTTCGTGAAGAACACTCTTAACAACATTAATACTGCTTGTTATTTAATTCACGCCGATATTTTTTTGTGTGTGTTTACTGTAACTGAAACGTCGAAAACAAAACGATTATTAAAATAACTGTACAAAATAATAATATGCAAGTTCTCTTTTAATTCGTACTGATTGCCTGCCTGCGTGCCTGGTCGCTTCGCGCAAAATTCTCAGTCCACACCAGTACGAACTGAATTAAACTGCGCATTTCTTCTAATTAGATCTAATGATAATTTGTTATTATAGTATGTACGTACACAAAAAAAAAACATAACGCCTGGAGAATTTCCATAATATTCTTGCGACTCGACGAAATTTAGCGTACCGCTCAATTATCCAATTGGAACGAGTTTATACGGTTTCCAGGAATCATAACAACACGTCTGTATATACTTACGTGATGAAAATGATAATGATGTAATGTAAGAAAATAAGAAAAAGTTTAATTACAAATCACGGTCTTGTTAAATCTATGTAATTATAATTTACTTTTTTTTAATGCGGAAGGTATAGTCGTGAGCATTAAATTTTGGTCGACACTGTCAACCAAAACGTCAGTTTTCATTCGAGAAATTAGAAATGTTGACGCAAATTTGATGTGTTTTATCAAGAAATGCCAAAATAAATTAAATACTCCACCCAGCATTCAAAATTAAAACAAAGCAAGACACGAATCTCCTTGGTTTTAATAAAATACACGTTCAGACAATTAACGACGATCAAAATTTATCGCCCGCGAGTGTACCTACGCGTTATTAATTAATTAATAATTGGTCGGCGTTATTTCAATTATTGCATAAAAGATCGTCCTCCGGAACAGGACCGGACTTTTTTGCCTTTTAATTAATTGCCGGAACAGGACCGGACTTTTTTGCCTTTTAATTAATTGCCGCAATAAAATTCACACGCTAGTTAAATTCAAGCCGATCGAATTAATTTAATTTGACGACCTTTGGATTGGATTCGTTTGGCCACAATGTAGCAGCAGCAGCATTTAAATTAATGTGCTCAATAAAATTGCGAGACTTCACTAAAAATAAAAATATAAAAGAAAAAGAAAAATTAGTGATTCAATATTTTTTTTTAAACTGTTTTTACGATGAACGTATAAAAAACTTCGTTTGCATGCAAATTTATTTGCGATGACAAATTCGAACGAGCGAGCTTATATACATAAAAGCGTTTGTTTTCAGTGCATTTTTTTTATTCCTTTTTGTTTTTGTTTCGTTTTATTGAAATAATTATGTGTTTTTGTATTTTTTTTTAAATTTTAGTTACGTGCATTGTTTACATTTAAATAACAAAAACAGACAAACGAGGTGTTAAACTAGAACCGAATGGAATAATATAACGACTATAATCGAGGACGAAGAAGTAATGAAAGCAAAAAGTGTCAAAATGACACTTTCCAGAAAAATACAAAAACTTTATGTTATGCAGCGGGGTACAGGACGATAATTTAAGGCATTTCAGTGCTTATAACTAGCAGTGGGAATCGCATATTTTGACGTCATCAATAAGAGAACGGGTGACTTGGCTTCATGCAAGAGAAACCGAAGCGTTTTCAATTCGTTTTCATTGCGCTATTCTTTTCGGAATAATCTTTTATATTTCTAAAATAATTTACGCGAGCTCCTCGACAACGTACATAGATAGAGTACTCTGCTCGCTTGATGACGTCGAAATACGCGATTCCGATCTCTACTCATCAAATATTTTCGCTGTGCTCAATTGAATTTATTTGAATAATTTGAAACCCCCGTGGAATTTTAATGATAATTGCTGGCCGGTCCCCGAATTGTTCATTAGCGCGGTTGTTTGACGAATTATTCGATTTAGGGCTGAAAAACTGCATACTGCACACAACAACGAATGTTATTATTATTTACCTCCCACCCCCCATTGAATTTAATTAATTCCGGGTTAATTACGGCTCACGTTATCAAAATACGTATATTGATAATCGCAGACGGTCAAATTCCTGATGGAACAAGTTTATGGCCGCACTAACAACAATAAATACCCTTCTATTATTTATTAACGGTGCATTAAAACGACGCTCTTTTATTAAAATGCGTTTTAGCCGAGCCGCAAAGCCGATGTTAATTTTAAGCGGATGCACACCGCCGGCGTATTAAAATATGCCAAATTTTATTACGTTTTTATGCGGTCGTCAAAATGCAATTTCCATTAAACATGTTATTAGTTTATCTGCGCCGGTATCAAACGCTCACCAGGTTTAAATTATAAATTCTATAAACTGTTGTTATTAATCGAGATCGGAATCGCATATTTCGACATTGACCATCGAGATAAATCGAAAACAAAGTGGAAACGAAAATAAGAGTATAAATAATTGTCTTTTTTTTATTGATGACGTCAAAATATGCGATTCCGAACTGCAGTTATTAATTAATCGCTCTTTTACGATCTACTTAATGTAACTGCACCTTCCAACATAGTCATTTCAATTTTAATTTCACAAATAAAAAGTGAATCGACCATTACAAAACAATTGCTAAAGGCAAGGATAGATTTCTTTTCGCAACAGTATTTTATATTTTCGTTCTGTCAACTGCAGCAATAAATAAATCACTCATTAACACGATTTTATCTTCTTTCTTATGATCGGATTGGAAACGTGTATACGTCCGAAAGGTAAAAATCCAAAAACCATTTACCCGTTACGGACAAAAGAATTTCCGAGGCGACCTTCCCCGGATAAACTTGAAACGACATGTCGATTTTTTTCTCTTCATCACTTCCTTCAATTAAAAATCTCGATTTGTAGTATCCCATGGTCGAACCACCCGACAAACAGAGTTAAGTAGATCAAGGTTCGTCTTTCATGAACGGTCATCCGCAGTGGGTATCACATTTCATAAAGTCGTTGGACTGTGATCGCCTTGATCTTCTCCGGCAATCGAAAAGCAATGCACACGATCGACCTTGCCAAGCAACGTACACACTTGTACACCTACTTTAAAATAAATCACTTTACTGGTTCAGTAGTGCGTACAACGGTGCTGTGTTAAGAACAACACAAGAACTATAGTAACTGGTAGTAGGGGTTTTGGTTAGTGAATGAATAGTTTTTTAGTAAATCATGCAGGAAGTGTCCGTGGTTTTCACTATCAATTACAATTAGTATGATGAGTTGTTTAGTTTAGTGAAGGTGCACAGTTTTTGAATTGATCTGGTAAGTTCCAGATTTCTTGAGATTTTATTTGAAACGGCGATTTTCAAATGCGCCAAACGAGGCATTAAAAAGTAAAACGATCTGGAGGTATGGATTATCGCGGGCCTTCCACCCCCTCGAAGGAAAACAAAAGAAACTTTTCTCCCGACTCATCGGTTATAAATAACAAAGTGCTTGCTTTCCGCAAAATCATCGAATTTATCGAAACGGCCGATTAAATTCCGAATTCGAATCTAAATCGAAATCTTCGCCGTTTGTTTTTTTTTTGCGATCACCTTGCGAGCTGTCGGAGCAAATTGTTATTAATTGGAGTATGTTGGGAATTGCGCAAGTGATGTAAAGAGAACACATCCGCAGCGTTTTAGAATGTGGGCTCCGCTGGAGTATGATTATTTTTCATTAACGATGATATCACGTCCTTCTGTCGTCTTATACACACACACTCAACCACTGTTCAATGATAAATAAAATCATTTTTAAAGACAACTCAACTCTACTCCGCGCAGGAGAAAAGAAAATGACGATCAATTTTCAAAGTGATCATAATTTTTGAACTAAACTTGTTTTAATACGTCGAATCTGAAGTGGTCTGTCTCATTTTGAGCTACTTGCTACCGCAGGTAGAGCGAGGAGCTTAACATACTTGCTTAATCCTCTTGAAATTTTTGTTAGCATCCTGTACATCAAAAAGACATGTATGCTGCACGCCAACAAATAAAATTAGGCGGTTAAATATGCTATACCTATGTACAGCATGTAAATCACATGCGAATTCTAGAATATAATTAATTGGATGTAAAGGATGGGAGGACTTCCTTGGAAATCCCCTCTCTCTCGAGAATTTATGGTCCCGGAAGCATCAGTCCTTCCTTCCATGGCACGAGGATCAATGGTTTGAATCGCTTGTTCCAACGTTTACATCGTCGTCAAATGCAGATGCAAGGCATCATTTACCAACCATTTGCTTTGAGATGAGCGTTCCTCAATCTCCGACCGACGGCGACGCGACGTTAGGACCTACCTTAATTAGAAAAAAGTCTTTCAGACTTCTGAGTTCTGTAGTTATTGACGTATATACGTAGTCGTTTCGTCGTAAGTTAAAAAAAAATGTATAAGTATACAGAATTGGCACAAATCTAGCTGAACATCCTGAACAATGGATGCGATAGGGAAGGTGCTATAAAAATAAAAAAAAACTACGATTAACCACGCCCACGTGACTTCAGGGATTGGCTGGCGCTCCTGCGAGGCACGAACGCTTACGATACGAGTCGAAAAAGCGCCTATGTTTAAAAGCCAAGTGGCCAATGCTGTATATTACATTATTTGCTTTTTGCAAAGGGCAAAATAATCTTTTTAAAACATAAATGTGATTAGATTGGCGGAAAACATCCTCTGTTTTGAGATAAGAAACTGTTTGAAATACGAGGTGGCACCCAAAAGTTTCGGGAATGAATCATACTCTCACGATGCCGATAAGTAGGAAACGGAATTGTATATTTTGTTCGATTAAATACAAACGAAGCGGCAAACGTATAACTCTGCAGCGACGCGTCAATGCACATACACTCGTTGCCGCCTCATTCCAAATAAATCGAACAAAATACATAATTCCGTCCTGTACCGATAAGTAATAGTAAGTGAGTTAATCGGAAAGTTTGCGTCTCCTTTGCGATTTCGTCCGACCAGCCGTCGTGAAGACGGTTTACCAATATTGTGCAATTGGAATTCTTTTCCGCCCGGTAGGTACTTCATTACACGGACTGTTAATTCGGGCACGCAAAAAATGCGGCGGCAATTGCATGCTCGTTTCACCTTGATGTTTCCGAATTGAATTCACGCCAAAACATACGTTTCCGTAGGTAGGTATTCCGGCGGTTATGAAACTCGCATTACGCAATTACATAACCGGAATATTTTGCACCGAATTAAAAAACATAAACCGAATTTACTGCTGGTTTGCTTTGAGGGAGTCGAAGGAATCCCCCGCGCCAGATAATTATTTAGTAAGTTAAGCCCACCACACACTAAGCGATTACTAATGCATTACAATCATAACAAGAAACGGTGGGTGTGTAGAGGGCTTAGAAATGCAGGCGCATAAATACCAGATGGTTAATCATCATAAAACATTACTTTAATAAATGATACGTGCATCTAAGAAAACGTTTGTCACTTTAGTCTTCTATTATTACAATTCAATGAGATAATTATTTATTAATTTAAGCCCGCCACACACTAAGCGATTACTGACGCGTTACAATCACAAATTAAATCGCCCGGTGTGTAGCGAGCTTAGGAATGCACACACATACCAGACGGTTAATCATCATAAATTATTGTTTATGTATTTATTATGTTGTTGAATGACAGATGCGTGCATCTAAGAAAACGCCGCGGAGATTTATTACCAAGTCTTCTGTTATTACAATCGACAATTCGCTATGTTAATGTCACTTGTCATTCAAAGCGAAAAATGAAATTATTGCTCGCGCGGCTTCGCAGGCAAACAAAATGCCTAATTTTGAGGGTGACGTCGAGTTTGACCTTGAATTGTTAACAGCAAATAATGGTCAAAAAAATAATCGTCAACGCGTCGCGTAGTGATTCAATAAAACGACGAGTGCGTTTTTTGGGCCTGTACACACGATCGTTGATTGCAGATTGCTGAAAGATGTTCGGCCTTCAACTGCGCACTCATTGCAAGCAATTGCCATACCAAGTGTTTACGTAACACTTACACTAAAGCCTCGTTTTCACGGTGAGAGTTTCTTTGAGAGTTGCACTCATGAGAGTGAGCGCCGATTTTCAGTGACACGAAATGTGTATCACTCGCATCCCTTTTAAATCGAAAGTTTCGTTTTCACGAGGGAGTTACTGTCGTACAAATAAGTATCGCTGTCATAAGAGCAACTACCATTACTTGAAAGTCGCTTTCACGCTTCATGACCCAACTTTTTGATTATCTAGTCTGACTAGATAGCTGAGAGTGGCTCTCGCGATAGTGAAATTCATCTAAACAAACCGTTTACACGAGAACAGCTTAACTTATTATTATTGTTATTATATTATAGTGAGATTACTGTCACGAGAGCAACTCTCACCAAGAGAACGTGGCTGAAGTCCGTCTGTCTAGCCTAACATCGTGTCTCTTACTCTCACGAGAGCAACTATCACAGAGACTCACACCGTGTAAACGAGGCTCGACTAAGCTAAAAGTGGATCGTGTATTCGGCTCTTAAAAACATTAATTACTGCGTGAGCTGAGCTAGCAACGAGTAACGAACACCATCTCATCCTGGAATAGGTTTTTTTTTATTTTTGGTCTTTGAAACTAGTGACAGTGATTCACAGGCGTGCCATATTCGAGAGGAGATCGTTCTTTAAGGACGCCGTTTAGTAATTTTGTGTTATTATGTTTACAATAACCGAATAAGAAAACGCCGCGGAGATTTATTACCAAGTCTTCTGTTATTACAATCGACAATTCGCTATGTTAATGTCACTTGTCATTCAAAGCGAAAAATAAAATTATTGCTGGCGCGGCTTCGCAGGCAAACAAAATGCCTAATTTTGAGGGAGACGTCGAATTTGACCTTAAATTGTTAACAGCAAATAATGGTCAAAAAAAAATAATAGTCAACGCGTCGCGTAGTGATTCAATAAAACGACGAGTGCGTTTTTTGGGCCTGTACACACGATCGTTGATTGCAGATTGCTGAAAGATGTTCGGCCTTCAACTGCGCACTCATTGCAAGCAATTGCCATACCAAGTGTTTACGTAACACTTACACTAAAGCCCCGTTTTCACGGTGAGAGTTTCTTTGAGAGTTGCACTCATGAGAGTGAGCGCCGATTTTCAGGGACACGAAATGTGTATCACTCGCATCCCTTTTAAATCGAAAGTTTCGTTTGCACGAGGGAGTTACTGTCGTACAAATAAGTATCGCTGTCATAAGAGCAACTACCATTACTTGAAAGTCGCTTTCACGCTTCATGACCCAACTTTTTGATTATCTAGTCTGACTAGATAGCTGAGAGTAGCTCTCGCGATAGTGAAATTCATCTAAACAAACCGTTTTCACGAGAATAGCTTAGCTTATTATTATTGTTATTATATTATAGTCAGATTACTGTCACGAGGGCAACTCTCACCATGAGAACGTGGCTGAAGTCCGTCTGTCTAGCCTAACATCATGTCTCTTACTCTCACGAGAGCAACTATCACAGAGACTCTCACCGTGTAAACGAGGCTCGACTAAGCCAAAAGTGGATCGTGTATTCGGCTCTTAAAAACATTAATTACTGCGTGAGCTGAGCTAGCAACGAGTAACGAAGACCATCTCATCCTGGAATAGGTATTTTTTTTTTTTGGTCTCTGAAACTAGTGACAGTGACTCACAGGCGTGCCATATTCGAGAGAAGATCGTTTTTTAAGGACGCCGTTTAGTAATTTTGTGTTATTATGTTTACAATAACCGAAGCCAAGTCAAATAAATGCAGTAATTTATTGGATGGTGTGCGTTCGTACTTACCAACATGTGTATGTATGTACATACCTACCTTCTTCATTATTTACGGAGCGTGTAATTCGTAACCGGATGGAACCGGAAATGTTACGGCTGCGAAATTTTATTACGAGCGGCTCCAGGAATTAAGGAGCGCGAGCGTCTGTCTGTTCCTTAGAAAATTAATAATAATAGAAAAAAAAAACACACCCACACACACACACACAGAAACTGATACTTAAAGAGAGTTAGTTAGACGGGAAGGAACTTCCTTGTACTGTACAAACTAAACTAGATGATAATGTTTGATGTTTAAGTTGGAAATTCTTATTCCCGGGGCCATTAAAATTTCACAGGAGAGGAAATTCGAAATCCTGGATAAATATGCCTTTATTGTCGGAGGTGGAAATTATTCCGGGTATCCTTTCGGCCTGTGTATGTACGTACGACTGAGAATTACTCATTCATCTTAATTCTGCCGCCGGGCAAGGTGGTATTAAGTTGTTTGAGCGGAAGCCAGACATATTTTCTTCTTATTCATCTCGCAGGGCGAAGCTCCTGAAAGATTTATTATTATCAGCCGTGATATTCACGTTCAGTTCAAGTTCACGGTGAGCAATTTGCGCATTTAACCAATTGTTGCTTGTGCACTTGAATAAAAGGAGGAATTCGTTCGGTTGCTGGCAAGCTCAGGATGGAAAGAAAGCAAGCCCTCCCTTATATACAACCTTTCGAAAAAAAAATAACTTGTTGGTGAAGGGATCGCGATTGAACCATGCCCTTGGCTTTACGACTTCAAAATTCCCTTAATTTCTGCATTGATTGCATTGATTGCCCGGAAAGCTGAGACATCTTGCCACGAAATAAAAATCTTGATAGCTATTATTAAACTCGATAAAGCTATAATAAAATATGTAGAATTTAGAGCTTTGACCACCCCCAAGGGTGTTGTCATTTCCAGTGTCCTCGTCTGTATTTTTCTTAAAAGACAAGAAGCACAACAAAAGAATTGCGTCAACTGTCGCTGTATTAAACGATTTGTTTATTTTATTTATTTATTTTTTCTAGTTTTATTCGTCGGTCGAATTCCGAATACGTAATTATCCGTTCGCGTGTAATTCAAGCCGAAGAAGTCAAGTCGTTCATGCGACGACGCTCATCATGATGACATCCAGTTCAAGTTCACGGAAACTAATTTACGTACTTAACTGCCTGGTTACTGGGCGTTTACGAGAGTGTAAAAATACTGCTTGCAAAGCGGGATTTTATTGGGTCGGCGGAATTATATCTCGCAGGAATCGATCTGAATTTATTCGAAAACGAGCGCAGCTTTATACCCTTACATACGAAACTTAAATGTACTCGTGCTTTGTGTAATTTTCTGTGATTTCTGTGTTATTTTTATAAATAGTTTAAACAGCGACATCTTACGATCGCTTTTTGACCTGAGATTGCATTAGGATTGACGAATTGAAGCCAGTTTGCTACACAACCATGACACAACTTGCTGTCATCCCATGCAAGGCGGTCATGCTTGCTGTCAATGCATAATGAAACGATTGGGTTGAATCGTTTTGGTTTGCAGGGGAACTCTCAAGCTATCGCTTCTGCTGATGAAGCCCCAAATAGGCCTGAAACAGCTGTACAGAGGCCACTCGAAGGATTCACTGCAATCAAAAGCGATTTGCAACAAAATCTTTTAAGTTGTAAAGCCAACATCACGTCATAATTTAAGTTATATTTATTTCGTTAGTGAAACCAAATCATTTAGCGAGGCAGGTTAATTCTATGCGCTTAATAATTACACGCAAGAAAAGTTTAATATTTCGTTTCGATAGATCACTTAGGCCCGGTTTCACCATCACAGTTTAACTTTAAACTTCGCTTTATTCCCATGGTAACAATTGCAAGGATAATTGTTTCCATAGGAATAAAACTGAGTTTAAAGTTAAACTGTGATGGTGAAACCGGGCCTTAATCATTCTTCTTTCGAATTTTGAATTACGCCTTCTGTTTTCAATTTCGTGTGCAATACATCACATTTAATGTCATTTTAGGACGAAAGCTGAATCTAAACGAGCGCGAACTAATTCTCTGAGCTTTGTTAAGTTTAATATTCGACCTAATTGGGTTGAAATCTGTTAGTAGCTGAGCTTTATGTATGTATAACGCCGCATCGTTTTCCTCCCACTCATTAATTAAGAAGTTGTAAATATTATTTTCCAGACAAAAATCGGGGGTGCGAGGGTACGGTTCGATTACTTTTATTACTTTAAATAAAGTTGATTAGCTCTAGTTTTAATCTCGCTTGTAACGACTGATTCGATTCATCCAGCCCAACACACCACATACATAAATTATTTGGATCTGACAATCAAAAGAATTGAAAAAACCAGAGGGGGTGGAAGACTTGAATGGAGGAGACTCAAGTTCAAGTTCATGGTAACATCAGCCAACTGTTGCGTTTTAAATTCATGAATTCGTCACTGAAGCGCTCGGGGTTTGAAAAGAAAAAAAAAAGGAAACAAGATTTTGATGATACCATTAACAATCCTGACTTGCGCAATTATTTCAATATTTCCATTTAAAAACATTAAATTCAAGTTGTTCGTGGGAGTCTTCCTTCTTCTTTAGCCAAGTGTTAAAAAAGTTTGGTGAAATTTATATCGTAACAATAGGCAATGACGTGTATCAAAAAAAAAAAAGAAAAAAGAAAAAAAGGAATGTGTGTTAGGTTGTAGGTTGTATGTTGTTGCATTCACCTGCAGGTGATTGAAGAGGTGGTTGTATGTTACAGGGACGGTGGGGACGGTGAGAGACGTGGAGCCCGGCGCGTGCCCAGTCTGCGGCTAGCGAACGGGCGGGTGGCCGCGGCTCAGTCCGAAGAGGAGATCCGCTTGCCGCCGCCGCGCCGTTTGGCCAAGGATGACTCCATCAAGATTAGTATCGAGAACACCAACACGTGCACCGACTCTCTGGTGACCGCACTAGATGACGAAACGCTGCTCATCGCGGACTTCCTATCCAACGACATGAACTACAAGGGCAGCGGCAAGGTGCACTTCGGAGTGGACGATGTGTCCCTTTACGGCACCCCCAAAGAGGAACCGGGGCCCACACCCCTCGGTTCCGCCGAGGCCGGGAAGCAGAGCTTCCTCAAGAACCAACTGCAGGCCCTGTTCCAACCCACCGATAACAAGCTGGCGATGAAGCTTTTCGGCTCCAAGAAAGCCCTCATGAAGGAACGGATTCGACAGAAGGCCGCGGGACATTGGGTCATACACCCTTGCTCTAGCTTCCGGTGAGTTTTATTGCATGTCTCTTCTCTCTGCAACTTCCGCCATGCCACTACTATTTCAATCCGTAGTCCGGAAATAACTCGGAACAATTCGAAATTGCCCCGGACTATTCCGGAGCCATCATTTTTAAATTCTTCAAATCATACTTTACTTTACTTATAATTATACCATGCCTGTATAATGCCACCGTACACGTGATTTAAAATGTGTTTCCGGTGTGGTCGCGGTATCGGCATGCGGCAGCTTCTTGGAAAGCTGAAGCGCAGAAGAAAAAAACGTATTACAGTGAAAGACTGTAATTTACAGACGACATAAAACAGCAAACAGTTCGGGATAATTAAGTTTCACAGCGATAAATAGAGAGAGAGAGAGAGAGAAAAAAGAGGCGATTGGAAACCTCTTTGGGTTTGTGTTGTACGAAGGAAGTTCGCGAGCGCTTTCGACTTTAGCTTTAGAGAGTTCGTTTTTTTTTTCTTTCTAGAAATGTGAAGCTAGTAAACGGCAAGCTCACAATCAGGAAGGATTTCTTTCGTATAGACTTTAACACTTTATGTCATGGTCATAGCTGAAAGAAATGCAAACGTTCTAGAATTTTCGGATTCCGTGCCTTGCATTATTTTAAAAGCAGTGGCAAAGTATGTTGAACTTAAGCGCCGATTTGCATGGCTCTGCACAATTTTAAAATGTCGCTCAAAACAAAATAAATAAAAGTCGCGAGTCATGGTGATTATGAACTACGAGCTAAATTCGATTGGATCGAGCAATTTATTACAATAATGAAATGCACTAAATATTCATAAGGATATGTACAATAAAATTTGAAAATTTTGTCTTGTTCATGAATGATAAATAATTTAACGGCAGATCTTTGAATTCCGACTTTCTTCTTTGCCTTCAAATTTGTGATTTTGATCATCGGAGTTAAGTTTCTTTATTTATTGCATTTTCTTGGTCTTAAAGAGTAACTCAAATGCATCACAAGAAGTCGATTTGCATGGCTAGCTTGTTTTGCTGAAAAATAGCTTACGTCACGAAAGCTGAACATTACGATATTTCGTTGTGGAAACGTGTACTTGCAGTTTCAATAAAATTTACTTACAAATTCATTTATTTCTATAACAAAAAACTATCGGCTCTGAATTTCGTAAAATATGAAAATTTTCATCGTAACTCAACTTGTTTCAATTCAATCTCAAAACCTTGAAAAGTTTTGGGGTGGATAAGGTGTCCAAAAATCTATTTAAATAAATAGGAACCAAGTTATAAGGGACGAATAATTTTAATTAATTAATTAATTAATAACTCACTCTGGTTACTTGAGGCTAGCGGATTAGTTTAGAGTCGAATCTCTTTACGCTTTTGCTGTTTCATTCCTCTTTCTTTATTTATCGCCGTACTAAGGCTGAGTTCCTCACTGAAGGTTTGAACTACGTTTAACGTTAACTAGAGTTTTATTACTCTACTTTTTTTTTGAATACATGAAACAGCGATACCCTACGATCGCTTTTTGACCCCTAACATTGCATTGTTTGTGCTGAAGAAACCCCAAATAGGGCTGAAATAGCCTGCTCGACGATTTCACTGCAATCAAAAACGATTTGCAACAAAATACTCTCTTTTTCTATTTTTATTTTGGTTGTTCAGACGGTGATTAAGATGTAAAACGTAGTTTAACTATGAATTAAGATGCAAAACATAAAAAAATAACAAACAGTTAATAAATTGCTAGTTTAATCGGACACTGAGCAACTCGGCCTAAGTCTTTCTAAGAAATCTCCCCGTTTATTTTCTTTTCCTTTCTTTTCATTGTCCTACCTCCAACCTTCCTCCCCTTTGATAACTCTAATGCGTCTTCATTTTGAAAGACTGAAGAATTCATTACTATTATTTAATTTTAAATGTTTTAGGCCGTGTTGTTTATAGTTGAGTTATAGTTGAGTATTTCGATGTAAAATGCAAAATTATATTTGTTTAATTTCTTCTCGTTAGATCCTTGGTTTAATTATTTTGATGCCTTTTGGGGGGGGGGGGTTCCCCTCTCTTTACTACTTATACCTATACCTGTTTATTTGTCTGTTTGACTGTCTGAGAGTTACGCAATTACTATTTAGGATAAATAAAAATTACTTTAACTATTACTAATAAATTATTTATTTATTAATGAAACGCGTTGTCTCAAATCGAACGCATTCGTTTTACTGAAAGCCTTTTTTGTTAACATAAAACATTATAATTTATAAATGTTTTCTTAACTAAACTCAATATTAATACTCAATATTTTTAATTCACATTAAAATTAACACATTTTTGTATATTGTCGTCGCTTGTCTGTCTTATCCTTTGAAGGTCCTGTAAATAATGTCGGTGCCTTACGTGAACCGGGAAGCTTCAGAAAAACAAACAATTTATTGTAAATTACGATAAAATAGGTCGACACTTTGGCAATACGCCACGACGCACTGATAAACCCGAACTGCATGGCATTTTCTTTTAAACAAATACCGCGAGGTTAAATTTATTTAAGCAGCTTGAATATTTCGACTTCCTCTTTTCTGTCTTCCTCTGAGTTTCACAGGATTTCTAAATTTCGTAAATAATCTATTAGGCGGAAGTGCAATCGCAGCAAAGTCCGAAATCCGGGAAATGCAAAAGGGCACTTGCGTTTCGTGGCAGCTTTATGAATAAAACGTGGAAACCAGCGACGTGATTAAGTAAAATCTAAGGTCGCCTTTGGTGAATTTAGTCAAGGAAAATCCAATTGACGTTAATTCTTGGGAAGGTTGAATTTTATACCTAATCAAATCAGACAGATTTTTTTAAGATCAAACTAATTTTCTCCCAGAAAAAAATTAGTTATAGATGTGTGTGTGTGTGTGTGTACAAACCGGAGAGGGTCTCTAAGGGTCAAAGAAGTTCCGATAAACATTTCTCATTGGTGACAAATTAACGAAATTAGATTTGCTGTTCTCGTTAGCGGAGGAGATAAAAATTAAGAAATGTTTGGGTACTATAAAGTTCAAGAATCGCCCGATTAGTAAACGATAATTAAAAGAACACTTATCGAACGTACGGCACATTTGCTTGGCACAGAGTAAATAACATCGTCGTTCTATTTATTTATTAATTAAATTTTAATAGAAGGAAGTTGTGTACTTATTTTGCACGAATTAGGAATTAAATAAGTCCGCCGGTTTTATTTATAATATAATAAAGCAGGAATGTCCGTCTGAAAACTGCAGACATGGAATTTACCTCATATCGCATAGAATTTCATATTAAATATTAAATATCCTTACAGACATGCATAATTCGAATGGCTGAAAATTAAAATTAAAAGTGATGGACGTTTCGCTGTACCTTGACAACCTCTTCAGGATTACCTCTAAATGGTAACAGTGATATTTTTTGACGTGTAATTGGCAACACTTGCTTGCTTGCCAATAAAGCCCCGAGTGTATTAATCCGGTGGGTGGGTGGTAAAAGGGAAGGTTTTTTTTATGTTTTTCTTTTTTTTTTAATTCGATAATTGGGATGACGGTTTTTCTCCGCGGTTACGTCAGTGTGAGTGAAACCGTTTCGAAGGAAATTCGAGTGTAAATACTCTGCGAGTGTAAAATTACAACCCACGACCGCAATTATTGAATAATGAGCTCGCTCTTGTTAGCTGTCAAGCTCAATAAAAGTGTTACGCTTTTAATTCACCGCGGAAGATTCAAAGGCACGAACAGATCAAGGCATTTTCAGTTCGAAGATTTCGTTTTTGTCGAAATTTTTGGGCACAACAGCCAGCTGAAAGCTTTCGCCCCCCTTTACGTCCGGGGGGTGTTGAAGTTTATTTTATTTTCCCAGAAATTAACTTACTTATGAGTTTAAATTTAAAAACTTGCCGGAGTATTTTTTTTTTAATGAGAAACAACTTTAAGGATTCTTAATTTTAATTTTAAACACATACCGATTGCTTCGGTGAGGCTCGAAAGAAGGCGGAGTCAGGAGGTTACATTATGAAATGCAGCTCACCACTTACTCGTGTTAACAAATTATGTTCAATTTTTTCCCTGCTACGTAACTCTCATGAGATGAGATAAAGAAAAAAGACCTTGTGCTTCATCAAAGCTATTACTAAAGCTCGATTACTTCGCGGCGGGGAAAACCTAAAAATAATTTCAGCGGCAGCTTTTTAATTTCGAATTAAGGCCCGCTTTTACCGCCGACTTTACGTTCCTTGTAGCGATAAAATTTTTAGACACAAAGTTTCATCAGAGATATTTAACGGCCAGTTAAATGACACCACATAAATTTGCGCAGCGCGCGCGCGCGCTCGACCATTATCCTTTGATCGCCTCATATTTTAATAAACAAGAAAAACTACTTTTTTTTTCTTCTGATATCGCTTGTAATTAATGCGGTGGCATTAACAAAGCAAATAACGAGGTGTTTTTTTTTAATTGTTAAACAAATACGTAAAATTTGTTGCTGTTCATTATTTAGATTTCATTTCATGTGGTTTTCTCTTCGTCTCGAGTTTAGTATAAGTTGATGTTTCCGGTTCAATGTAAGCGTACTGTGATTTCAGTTTTTGAAAAAGAAAACAACGCGATTAAGTGTAATCAATGTAATTATCGCCCAGACCGCAACATTTTCTCTCTGAAAGACCGCACACAATGTAACACAATTTTTTTTTTTATATAATAAATGATACTTCCTACAATTATTGCATAATAACATGCTTAACAACATTTTCCTTAACTTAATTTAAAAATTTTGATTTAAGCAAATCACGACTTGCCTTCGTAAAGTTCGAAAGAGACTGTTTTGGGGCCAAAATTATTATTGGCGGTGATGTACAGTCGCGAGTAAAAAAAATTGGCCGTTCGACACCGTTTGACGTGCACAGCGATTTTAAATTTATTAAAACCGACGAGAAGATGTTTTTGATTTGTAACAATTCCAACAAACTCTTGAATGACTTAATGTCTCTTTCACCTGAAAATCCACAGGGTGCTTATAAAAGTATATCACTTGATTTAATTTTTTGATTTGTGAAGACCCCCGTCTAATGTTCATGGCTAAACGATTGGCTTCACTTGAATTCTGAGGATGGTATGGCCGAAATCAACAGCTGATTCAGACACGTTTGAAAAAAATAAAAGCTTTAATAAATTTAGCAATACGACACATACGAGACGTAAGAAGTAAATGTTAGTGACCGCATATTTAAATAAATTATTTCCTCCTCACCTTGACTGCAGGCCAGCATTACTCATCTGACGTAAATCGGTTTTAGGTTTTGTTTTTTTTTTCTGGCGCTTTCTAAAACGATTCAGAATTGCTGAACGTTCAAATGTCATTATGTCATTTAAAGGCAACACCGCACCGCGCCGCACGTATGACAGTTTGTTTACACGCCTGCATGTGACCGCACGTGATTTACAAAATCGAACAAAGCAGTTCCAAATTCCACGGAAACTTCGAAACCTTCGCTTTTAATAATAATGATAAATAATAATAAGATCCCGAGAGCATGTGGAAATTCCTCTGTTTTATTCCTTGCACGCAGTGTGCTGTCGGCGATCCGAAATTAATATGCATTATTAGTTTTCCGGGGAACATCAGAAAGCGCATGATTTTCCTATTGATGGGAAAATCGAAACGGCGACGTCTCGCAAGCCATCGCATAAATCCGGAGGAACCTTACGCCCGGATTCTTGGAATATCGCTCGTTAGCGCTTCCGCCTTCGGGGGGTTCACAGAATATTCCGGATTTTTGATTACGCTTTGCCTGGAAACTAAAACAACCTCATAAATAATTTGAGGAATCGAAATAGAAGGGGATTAAAATCGAAATTGGCGTAATTAGATCGAACCTGTTTCACACTAATGCTAAAATGGCCTGAATTAACAACGAGGAGCCTGTTTATACACACGTATGAATATGTGTGCGGGTGAGGGGCACATTACTAAGGTTGAGGCGACGCATATGAAAGTGCATTTTTAATTTCCATTTTTAAAACGGGGGTTCACAGAATATTCCGGATTTTTTATTACGCTTTGCCTTGAAACTAAAACAACTTCATAAATAATTTGAGGAATCGAAATAGAAGGGGATTAAAATCGAAATCGGCTTTATTAGATCGAACCCGTTTCTCACTAATGCTAAAATGGCCTAAATTAACAACGAAGAGCCTCTTTATACACACGTATGAATATGTATGCGTATGGGGGGGGCACATTACTAAGGTTGAGGCGACGCATATGAAAGTGTATTTTTAATTTCCATTTTTAAAACGGGGGTTCACAGAATATTCCGGATTTTTTATTACGTTTTGCCTTCAAACTAAAACAACCTCATAAATAGTTTGAGGAATCGAAATAGAAGGGGATTAAAATCGAAATCGGCGTTATAAGATCGAACCTATTTCCCACTAATACTAAAATGGCCTAAATTAACAACGAAGAGCCTCTTTATACACACGTATGAATATGTATGCGTATGGGGGGCACATTACTAAGGTTGAGGCGACGCATATGAAAGTGTAATTTTAATTTCCATTTTTAAAACGGGGGTTCACAGAATATTCCGGATTTTTTATTACGCTTTGCCTTGAAACTAAAACAACCTCATAAATAGTTTGAGGAATCGAAACAGAAGGGGATTAAAATCGAAATCGGCGTAATTAGATCGAACCTGTTTCCCACTAATGCTAAAATGGCCTGAATTAACAACGAAGGACCTCTTTATACACACGTATGAATATGTATGCGTGCGGGGGGCACATTACTAAGGTTGAGGCGACGCATATGAAAGTGTAATTTTAATTTCCATTTTTAAAACGTGCCCGTGCTGGACGGAATGCGAATTAGAATGAGCGAGTATGAATTACGAGCAGGCATCGTACGTAACATGCAAACTCTCGGTTAAATGCCGTAAATTTGTTTGTACTATTAAATCATAACGGATGTTCCTTTCTTCACGCAGATGTTTGGGGATATTAATATCACTTCCAACATGGCCTATGGAACGACCGTGTCAAAACTTGAAAGTTCAAGGTTTTCTCAACCGCTTCAGAATTTACAAATTCGTCGTTTCGAATAAGAGTTTTCACATTCGAAAATACGCAAATAAATTATTAAATAAAAGAACGGATGAGTACGTTTGAGAATGGATGAGTATAACTGGGTGTCACAAATCAATGCAATTTCGTTTCGTCAAATTGAAACATTCCAAATAGTAGAATGTATTGCACGCATGACGACAATACAAATCGTCCTGTCGTTAATTGGGATAATTAATAGAGACGTTTCATTAATAAAGTCATAAATCAAACTGCGTCCTTCATCGACGTGACGGCCGCAACTCGTCCTAATGCACTAATAACTTGTACGTACTGAAACGAACGACGGTCTTCTTAAATTAAATCATTGCCTTGAGCAGTGAAATTGATCAATTTGAACGCGTCGCCATTTTCTATACCTATATAGAGACTTTCACTTCGTGTCGGGCGGGTCTGGACGACGCGTAAAGAATCCGAATTTTCAAATATGTATTCCTGTTTGCGTTCAACACTCAATTTACGTCCTCTTGCAAAACGGCAGCGAGCTTCTGGAGCTGCTGCAGCGAGATAAGTTAATCCCAATCCGAGTGGATTGGAATATATATATATACATAGATACACATTCCTGCCTAAAGTCCGGAGGGCAAAATCCGTAACACCTTGATAAAAAAAACAATAAACAAAAAAGTTTTGGAATGGGATTATTTCCATTTTCAGATTGTTGGTACGCGGAGTTTAAGAATTTTTTTGCGAGGGGGGAAAGATGTGACGCACTTAAAAACAACCAGCCAACAACGACTATAACATTTATTCATTCATGACGCAGACACTCAAGTTCCCCTTCCCCCATACTTTAACGTCTCAGTTTTTTTTTTCATTTCTTGTCATTTCAATTTTGCTTTTATGAGTAATTTATTCGTTGCATTCTCTTTTACTTTCCGGGACAATCCGTTTTGTATTGGTTTTTCCATTTTCTGTGCAAGGTCATACCATCTCAATCTTTTCCATACAATAGGACTTCGAGTGTGTCAGTTCGGTTCTAATTCCCTTACTTATTATCCTCTCTGTTTTTATTTGGACTTAGACTATTTTCCTAGCTTTTATTCTGATTGGTTGTAATCTCGTGGGAATTATTGATTTCATTTTCCATAGCTTGAAGAATAACATCCAGTAATTTATTAATTTTAAGCACAGGACGGAATTATACATTTGGTTCGGTTTATTTCGAACGAGGCGGCGTCTATTTACGGTGTTTTATGTTTGCCGCCTCGTTCGTACGCATTTAATCGAACAAAATATATAATTCCGCTCTCTGGTCATTAGTTACGAACAGCGATGCTCCGAGGTTGTAAGAACTTTACGTCTCCCTCCAATCTACGAAAGGGCGCCATTCAAATTCCAATCGCACGCATACAGTATTGCCAACTTAAGAGATGAATCCATCTTCAAGGATTTTTTCTTTTACAAATGATTACAAATTCAGGATTTTTTTTTTTTAAAGAAAGTTTCAAATTTAAAACGAGACTTAAACTTTGCAACTGCAATCTGTGTCGGAAAATGACCTCTGCGTATGTACAGGGCGAACAAAAATGGCTGACGTGCGTGAAGTTGAAGCTTCTTACACAAGCTCTCCGGTAAAGTAAACGAAGCTGCGACTTCACACACGTGCTCGCGCTGTATTTATTCATTGCGTCATTGTAAGGTGATTGTAAGACATTCAGCAACGTCATCCGTCAGCTCGATTGACAGTTATTTCTTGGATGACAACAAAAAAAAATTAACCTGCATTGTTTCGTTGCCTCGTTTTTTTTGTTTACGGGGGTGATCCCCGCGATGCGGTGAAGATCAATAAAATGCCATCTGTCGTCAGTGAAGGAAGGATAAAATGGTATTTGTACAAGATACTGAACACACAGCGCCATCTATTGCCGTTTTCTTCTAACCTGTTGATCGGGTTTAGAGATCAGGATCACATATTTCAACGTCATGTTATTTTCAAGTCATTTTCATGCTTTCTGGAAGAAACCGGTGACTGCCCTGACTTTGAAATTGGTGTTTTTTTTTATAGCGCGGTTAAAACGACGACGATGACGTCAAAATATGTCATTCCGATCTCCATTGATAAGACAGCTCTTGATTTAAAATGCTGAAAAATATTTTTGATCCATCGGCAACTTCAAATCTTGTTTGTTTGTTTATTTGTTTAAACGGCCACAGTCCGTTCTTCTACCTCATTACATCAGAGGAGTCCCCCAGGGCTTTGTTTTAAGGCCACTACTGTTTAACATTTTTGTTAATGATCTTTTTCTAAAGTAATTTTTCTACCTCATTACATCAGAGGAGTTCCTCAGGGCTCTGTCTATTTTAGGGCCGCTACTGTTTCACATTTTTATTAATGATCTGTTCCTAATGATCTCCCTCACTATATCAAAGGAGTTCCCCAAGGCTCTCTATATTTTAGGGCCGCTATTGTTTCACATTTTTGTTAAAGATCTGTTCCGAATGATCTGCCTCACTGCATCAAAGGAGTTCCCCAAGGCTCTCTCTATTTTAGGGCCGCTACTGTTTCACATTTTTATTAATGATCTGTTCCTAATGATTTCCCTCACTATATCAAAGGAGTTCCCCAAGGCTCTCTCTATTTTAGGGCCGCTACTGTTTCACACTTTATTAATGATCTGTTCCTAATGATCTGTCTCACTACATCAAAGGAGTTCCCCAAGGCTCTCTCTATTTTAGGGCCGCTACTGTTTCACATTTTTATCAATCATCTATTCCTCTAAAGGTCTGGCGAAAACGTAACTTTTTGCCGATTAATTCCAATCCGTGATGTCGCTCGATGGCCTTGCAGAAGGACCGCTGCGTAGAAAATAATCTTCAAACTTCAGGATGCCGGTGGACTTCCCCTGCTCCTCCTGCTTTCAAATTCGAAACCTTGACGTTTAGCGATCCGAAACTACAGGAAATACCTGAAATTGAGAAAACGAATTCATAAAAACCTAGTTCAATGACAAAATGCAAATTCAAGTTCAAAAAAAAAAAAAAAATGAAGGAATTAATCGAATCATTCCGCTGCGCACGCACCGCCGCCGCGCCATTATCACAGCAGAAAAAACCAGAACCAAAACTTGATTCCACAACAAATAGGATGTTTACGATCTACTAGCATAATTGTGCGCAATAAAATTTTCCAAAAATATAAAGAATTCTTATAATTTCAATCAACGTTTGTATAACAAAAGAAAAACATTTCCCAAAAAAAAAACTACAAGATTAAATGACGAATGTAGGAATCGAAAATGTTAAATACTTTCCAAGGTATCCAAGATTAATACCAACCCGAAACTAATGAAGGCCTGCGGGCGAGAACCTCAAATTAAATTTTTCCAACCCCCCCTCTCCCCAAATACGCAAATGTATATTGATGACTTATCGATTCCCGCACGGATAAGACAAAGTGTCGCTCTCCCTTGTCCCTTTCATTATTCAAAGGACCTCCACCTCTCTTCCCCTTTTTACCATCCTTCTTAAAACGACGCCGATCAATTAAGAGTCGGCGTGCCCGTGTTATTTTAACGGGCTGTTTACATTTAACTTACACTTAGTGGTTGCATGTACGATGGTATCTAAACGAAATGCTAAATAACAAAACCGCATCGCCGGGGGGGTTTTTTCCTCCGATTTTTGTTTCCATTTGCATGTTGTTATTTATTTAGTCGGTGTTACGTAAACTTTGGAGCATTTGTAAAACAAAGTTATCTTGTTTGAGAAAGTACGAGTAGTTGTGTTAAACGTGTTACGATGATGATAATTTTGTTTTGATATGTGTGTGTGTGTGTGTGTGTGTGTGTGTGTGTGTGTGTGTGTGTGTGTGAAGTCTGCTCGTTTGATTTTGCTTGGAAGTCAAATAACAAATAAACAGAAGATTAGACTTATTCATACACAGGATGCGATAGAAGAAAGCGTTTTGCTCGGCGACGTTTTTATTTACGTCGTCTGATTTCCTTTTATAAGAAAAAAATCATTTTATGAGACTGTGTTACAACATTTAATCAACATCCTTTAGCTTACTGGTCTCGTTCAAAACCCCAGAAGCTAAGTCTGTTTTAAGTTCTGAAATAATTCCTTCATAATTCATCTCTTTGCCCATTTATTTTGAGACACCCTGTATTTTATAAATGTGAAATTTGAAATCCGCGCCAGATTAATTTATAAAGAAATGAAGATTTGCAGAGTTTCAGGGAAAGTTAATAATAAATTAATTTCAAACGTTTACTGAAACTCGTGAAGTTTGGTTTTCTGTGTGTTTCGTTTTGCATACGTTTATTTTATTTTTTTAAATTGATTTATGGGACCATTCGGACAGCGAAACTCTCGTTGTTCTCTGGTCTCATCGTCGTCGTGCAACGGTTCATTCGTATTGTCACGAATCATAAGGCAGGAAGTCTATTCTCTTCCCAAAATCTACCGCGTGTTTCGATGCGATGTACACGTGCGGTACATAAACACGATCGTTTCACTAACTGGAAATAAATATTTGATTACGTTAGGGCGATAGCATAAAATATACAAGTACGGTTATCATAGCTCCATAATTTTAATAAACCATTCGTTTCAGGGGGGAAAGGAAAAATAAACAACGAGGTACTAATACTTATTAATTTACGTATTTTAACTATTTAATAACAATAATAATATTAGACTTTATTCCCATCGAATTTGATATATTAGTATAGTACAATAGTGCAGTGGTATATACAGTGTGAATCAGTGAATGGTGTACGTGTGTTACAGTTTATTTTCTTCTAACTCCACTTAACAAATGGATATACAAGTATACATAGATGATGATTTTGATGATTGCAACGTGACTGGGGGTTCTTCACACCTCACCTGTGACTTGGGACTTCACAAAGTACAAGTGTTTTTTTTTTATATATACACAACGATTATTAATATTGGTAAGAGCCGGTGCGGTGCGGTGGTCAGAAAGTAGATTTTAATTACCAACGGCACGGATGAAACAGTCACTCAAACCGTAATAAAATCATCAACGTGATTAGATCTTGTGTAATTCCCAACGGGCGTTTTATTGAAAACTTACTTTTAGCAGAGAGAGGATCGGTAAGCCCTGAGGTCACGTTTTTTTTTCTTTGCTCTTCCACCAGTAAAGAGTTAATTATCTGACGCAATTTCTTTCTAACCGGAACCACCGACGAGTTTGGCGGTGGTTGCGACGCGATGGCAGAAAATGAATTATATTTACAAGGGTTGGCAAAGCGCCAGTTTTCCGCATTAACTTCGGTTTTGTTGACCATTTCGTTGATTGCCGTTGCTCAAGTGGCGATAAACTATTATTAAAATACTTAAGTGCAGAAATCGGCGAACAGTATCAAGTGTGGGGACGGGGGGAGGGAAGTTCAAGGGTAATCTTGTATTTAAAAAAATTTGCAATCATCGACGCATTTGATAAGTGTGTTTAAATAATTTCAAAACGAAGGGCAGAGGATCAATGAGATGGTGGGATCTACGGAGACGCTAACGCGTTGCGCATGACCGTCAAGTGCTTCACTTCTGTCAAATACTTTCAATATTTAAGCAATTTAGGCCCGGTTTCACCATCACAGTTTAACTTTAAACCTCGCTTTATTCTCATGGTAACAATTGCAAGGATAATTGTTTCTGGTGAAACTGGTCGTTAAAAGTCAAGGGCAGAGGAGAGAGATAATTTAGGTCAATGAGATGGGATCTAGGGAGACGCCATGGCGTCGCGCATGACTGTCAACTGTCAGGTGCTTCACTCCTGTCAAATACTTTCAATATTCAAATAATTTCAAAGTGAAGGGAAGAGGAAAAAGTTTGTTTAGATCAATGAGTTGGTCCTAGGGAGATGCTAACGCGTCGTGCATGCCAGTCAGATGCTTGCTTCACTTCTGTCAAATTCTTTCAGTTTATTTCACCATTTAAAAAGAAGGCAGAGATGATGGTGATGATGACACGAAAACGTTGTTATTTTTTTAATGGACGTAAAGAAATGAAGACCACGCATTAACGGGGTGGGTGCTTTCTCCTAGGAAAAATTACTGATAGGCGTCAGCCTGGAATAACGTCCGGTCGTTATGTCTCTCCTAATCTCTTTATCCCGACACTATGCTCTCTCATTTACTGCTGCGAGTGTAAATTTAGCCCCAGCACATGGACTGTGGACGAGGCAGGGCAGTTTCCGTTAATCAATATTACGCGATGTGATAAACTAAAACTATAGCACGACTGCAGTACGTTATGTTTCAGCATGCGCTACGTACAATAGACTGCGCTTCGAATAGAAAGATACGTCGCCCTATTTATTTATTTATTTAATTATGAAGTTAAAACTTTTTTAATACCTAAGTTGTACTCTGTGCTTATACTCAAAAAATGTAACAGAACGAGAATGTTTTGTTTTCTTCTTTTTTTTATTTTAATCTGAAAGTATACTCCTGATGTATAGGCCACCAACATGACAGGGGTGATGACCTGTCGAGAAATGCCTCCACCTTTTCGTAAAGATTCAAGCGTTTCTAGTCTGGATTAGATCGTTCGAGGCGAGGATTCTGCAGACGTAATCGGTAAACCGTATTAATTTAAATGGGGGTTGTTGTAAATCGTTTCACGTTTTAATTTAATTGATACTGCCTCCTTTCATACCAAATAGCATGAATACTCAGGCGAACGGAAGGCTCAAGTTGATTATTTGAAATCCTGTTAATGAGTGTTCGTTTTTTCTGCATTTTGCCACCGCCCTTTGTTATTTTAACATTCCAGAAATAGATCGCGAACGTGAAAATTAAATTAAACTCGCTCACCGAAAATAGCAATTCGAAGTGCATGCAGACAATTAGCGAATGAATAATTCCGTTCGTTTCGGGCAGAAACAGCAATGTCGCATTAGTTTGTTAAGACAATCAAAATAGAACAGAAATAAGTCGAGGGTTGAACACGTTGAATGCTTCATGCTCTTGTTTTTTGTTTTGTTTTTAAATAGTAGGTGTACTTTGAAATTTTGGCGCGCGCTGAAAACGAGCTTTGTAATTGGTGCCTGGCGCCGGAATTGCTTTGCCAATGACAAAGCTCGTTTGACCAATGACAATGCTCGTTTTTAGCGCCAATTTCAAACCACTCCTCCGCGCCAAAATTTCAAAGTACCCCTTCGAATTAAAAAAACAAACAAACAGGGCGTAGTCACATCTAAAAAAAAAAGTATTGAGTAAGATGTTCTGCGTAAGTGATTTTCATGTAAATGCGCTTTAATGTCGGACAATAAAACAGAATTGAAACCCACTTCAGAGAGCACAATTGCTCCGCTTCGGACTCGTTTCGCTTCTAATTTGCCGTTTCAATTGCACTTTTACTGCAATCGTCGTCCTCAATTTGGAAATCCTCTCGTCCTCCGTAAAGGCTGTGTGTGTGTGTGTGTCGCCCTGTCGTGAAAACCATAAATCTCAATAAGAACGAAGATATAATTAACGAGCGAAACGAATCTTCCTCTCGGGCCTCTCGTTATTTACGAGGACAGCCCCGATCGAGAGGCCAATATATGGTCGACAAATTTACTGCGTCCTTCGACTTCACCACCAAATATCTTCGTTTCCATATATTTTTTTTAACATCCTTCGCCTTTCCGAACGTAATTAGTATTTATTCATTTTTATCGCGTATAATTTAGGTTTAGGATGGCTACGAGGCGTCATAGATAAAGAAAGGAATCTAGTACAAAAGTTCAGGATCATATTGTACCTAGTACTATGACGCTCAACTTAAATGATACTCCTGCATGCGAACCACACCCTTAAGAACATTCGGCGTAAGGGCTACGAAACTGTCAAATGGTATCATCATTTATGGTGAGCGTCGTTGTACTTGTAAATTTCACTCCGTTCTAAGGAAGATACGATGATCTCGGTGTTAAATGCGGCTCCTAACTACTTGCTAGAAAAAAGAAAATGACGACGATGCCACGCCGGTCGAGAACGGACCAACGCTTCCGGTACTAAGCGAGGCGATGACAAACGGCATTACGGAACTACTTGCTGGAAAGTAGAAAATGTGAAAATATACAACCGCAAACGGTAAACGCACGTGGAAAACAAGTAAACGACAAGGTGGAGAATCAAACATTGCCGTAAAGTGCAAACCGGAAAGATTAATGAGGCACACTCCCAGAGCCGAAGGACGGTCCCTAACCCATGAGGGACAGCACGGCGGTGCGTGGTATAATCCGTTCGCAACGACTGGTGAAAACTTGAACAAGACAACATCCAAAAAGGCATCCACAAACGTCTCCACAACTTAATCGTGCACTGGTCGAGAACCGAAAGAGACAAGACGCGACTGGCGAGTGTGACTTGGCGTTGCAGGAAGATCTACCGCAACGAGCTCGACGCACGTGTAAGAAGAATAGCCTAGCCGACCGAACCGTTCAAATAAAAAAAAAACAACTGTAACAATGGGAGCGGCTACAATAAGCTTGAATAAGATATAATCAAATTCAAAATCGACAGAACGTAACTAAGTTATTTACGTTACGAAAGTGGTTTTCCCTCGACGAATTGCACAGGAACGTCGCGACGCCACGCCGGTCGAGAGCGGACCAACGCTTCCGGTACTAAGCGAGGCGATGACAAACGGCGTTAAATGCTGCTCGGAACTACTTGCTAGAAAGAAGAAAATGTGAAAATATACAACAACCGCAAACGGTAAACGCACGTGGAAAACAAGTAAACGACAAGGTGGAGAATCAAACATTGCCGTAAAGTGCAAACCGGAAAGATTAATGAGGCACACTCCCAGAGCCGAAGGACGGTCCCTAACCCATGAGGGACAGCACGGCGGTGCGTGGTATAATCCGTTCGCAACGACTGGTGAAAACTTGAACAAGACAACATCCAAAAAGGCATCCACAAACGTCTCCACAACTTAATCGTGCACTGGTCGAGAACCGAAAGAGACACGACGCGACTGCCAAGCGTGACTTGGCGTTGCAGGAAGATCTACCGCAACGAGCTCGACGCATGTGTAAGAAGAATAGCCTACCCGACCGAACCGTTCAAATAAAAAAAAAACAACTGTAACAATGGGGGCGGCTACAGTAAGCTCGAATAAGATATAATCAAATTCAAAATCGACAGAACGTAACTGAGTTATTTACGTTACGAAAGTGGTTCTCCCTCGACGAATTGCACAAGAACGTCGCGACGCTACGCCGGTCGAGAGCGGACCAACGCTTCCGGTACTAAGCGAGGCGATGACAAACGGCGTTAAATGCTGCTCGGAACTACTTGCTAGAAAGAAGAAAATTTGAAAATATACAACAACCGCAAACGGTAAACGCACGTGGAAAACAGGTAAACAACAAAATGGAGAATCAAACCTTGTCGTAAAGAGCAAATCGGAAAGATTGACGTTATTTACGTTACGCTTTTCTACCTTTCGATGTGGTGATATAGGTATACAATTGACGGTCATCCAATCAAGGGCTACGAAACTGTCAAATGGTATCATCATTTATGGTGAGCGTCGTTGTACTTGTAAATTTCATTCCGTTCTAAGGAAGATACGATGATTGTTAAATTAGTTTGACAAGTTTGGCACAGTTTGAAATGTGTACATACAAGAGGGAGAGGCAGATATCAAAATAGTTTAAGCCGAGGTCACTGGGCTGCCGCCTTTAAATACCTTCTTAAATGAAGGAGGTAATCTCGGTTTTTAAATAACTAGAACATGTACTTGACACATGCAATTATCAGCACGCAAGCCATAATTACTGTTTAGGCGATTTAAAAATCGTTATTTAAATTATTTTATTTAACGCGTTCGGTGTTCGTGTGTGGGTGTGTGTGTGTGTGGGTGTGGAAGGAAGATCGATAGAATTGGTTGAAATGCAAATTGCAACAACATTTCCTTACGTGGTTACTTCTCAGTAAGCGGGCACGTCCCAGCAGACTTCTCGTCTCGTTACGGAAAGCTCGTTCGTAAAAGCGCGAAATTCAAATTTATTAATTGTTGTATTATTCGGCGGTCGCAAGTGAAAGTGACCGTCTTCTTTAAAACTCACAAAATCGCGCAAAATTTGCTTTCCCTCTCTCGCACTTAAAAAAAAAATCAGTAAAAGCCCCTGGTAGAATTAGCTGCTAGCTTCTCGCGCGAAACCTAATCTGAAATATTTCCATTTCCGGCTCGGGAAACGTTCGCTCGGCGAAAAACCCTATCTTTAGAGATTAATTACGTCTAATCTGAACAGCGTTCGGATCGTTGTTGAACACTGTTCCTCGAACACGCAGCTGAAAGTGACACGTTATCAAGCTCGGAGGTAAATTGATTTTCGCAAGGTCGCAGACGCTCATGTTCATGTCTTCTGTGCAGGAGCTTGCAGAAAGAAAACACGGTAATAATAACAGTTGCAAGGCGAATTTTATTTGAAGCTTTGAAGCTTTTTGTCAAAAAGATGAAACGCGCTCGGAATGAAAAGCGATTCAATTTAAGAAGGACACGTTCTGTTTATTTACTTGAAACAACCTCTCACTGCTATGGTTATTAGGTTTAAGTCGTCTTAGGGACGAATTTACATAAAATATTTCGAAATACTCAAATTTCGTTTGGCGGTAAATTCAAATAACCATTAAAATTTGATTGGTTTTTCAAGTTATGAGATACTTTCGCGGGAGACTTTAAATGTAAAGGTCAAAACAAATGCGAAAGCATACTTATTTGTAGGTGACTTTTAAATTTTAAACCCTCGTTTAATTCGATTATGTAACCAACCCTGAACATCGGCGATTATGTTCAAACTAAAATGATTCCTTCATAAACTAATAAAATGAAAAAAACGTTCCTTTTCCGACTGATTTGATTAAGTAGAGTGCTTTTGATATATTAATATGACCTTGTTTTCAAATTGATTTGTCCTTGAGGGGAGAGTTCGGGAAAGAGCTGTGAAGTCGCCCATTAATAAAAGAGATTTTTTTTTTCAAACGACCTCTTAAAATTTTCGTTCGTTCGTTATAAATCAATCGATGGCCGAGATTAATGGTTCTATGGTGAAGTGTGGCGGCGCGAAGTTGAAGTGCTTTAACCTCTGTGCATGTTCAACGTCAAGTAATACCTACACAAACTTTCTGACATGAGAGTTTTGGCTCTAACAAGTCAAAACGTATTCTCTCACGGGAGGCCGGCTCATAACTTTCGGCACTCCGGAAGGAAACTTGAAACTGCTTTTAATTTAGTTACCAAAAGGCCTTATATTACCAAATTCGGATCCAATCCTGAATGGATTTAAGAGAGCAGTGGCATTATTATTATGACCTGGCCGCAGGGTGAAGTCGTTCGGACGCGGATTAAAACGACGCGAAACAAATTTCCTGCAATTTCCTCTGGCTCCGTAACAGTCAGCGTCTATTAAAAATTAACTGCAACACCATAACCGTATTCGGTTGCACGGAATAACCACGACGCGCTTAATAATGAAACGGTTTTATGCTCCTGGGCAAACTACTATAAAATACAAACAGCCTGCGTTCACCTCAGCCTTGTTTATTCAACAAGTTCTCTGAATAGAAAGGAGAAAAAAAGATATTGTAAATGAAACAAACAGATGTGCCACTTTTAACAAAATTCCTCCGGCAGTCAACTTGTAAATAAATGGCGCCGAAAATGGGGCTCTAACAATCGACGTTACGAAAGTGGCGCCCTATTTGGGGCGGAAAAGTTTAGTTCCCTACGCATGTTGGAGCAAAAAAAAAGTGGCCTTCAAATTAGGACCTCATCTCGAAAAGGTTCAGTTTCCCTCCGCATGTTACAACAAAAAAAATTGACCCCGACTTGGGACCTCGTCTCGAAAAGGTTTTCCCTCCGCACATTGGAATAATTTTTTTTTGTTGTAGCTGTCGATGCAAACAAACGTTTACACACAAATTCCTGCACCTTCGTAATGACTGTAATTTAGGTCGCTAGTTTAGAAGGTGACATGACGTGACGAAGTCAACAACACTTCGAGGCTTCGCCTCTTCAGCTTTACGAAGTGAGGAGTTTCGTTTGCATCGCTTGCACATCCGACCAGTTTGACGAGGTTGTTTAAAAGTGCGTTTTGTGGAACGTGCCTGAATGTTACACGGACGGAACGGGCGTGGTCAGTTTCTGTGATTTTAAAGAAACTCTCGCCGTTCCCGTCAGATGATCCAAGGGTCCAAGTGGATGCTAAATTATTTTAATGGCAACCTCGAACCTTGAAACACTGGCCGCACGTAATTTTAAGAATTTGTTTAATTCATCACGCACAGAGCAAAATTCACCAAATTAATTTAATTTGAACAAAGTATTAAAATGACATTAAACATAGTACTGTTAACTCAACAATAGCAGCAGCAACGAATTTCAAAATGCTTTTCTCTGGGGGCTGTGATGGGGTTTTTAAGGATTTGGAAATGGGCAGTTCACGGGGACAACTTTGAATTGATTTGCTGCAGCTAATTAGGGGGTGTTAACAGATATGAGTCGAGGCAGGGAAATTTTGGTGGCCAAAGTCTAAGTAAAATCTATTAAGGGTGATTCGAATCGGCGATTTCAAGTTAATATTATTGTTGACAAGAATGAAGAATGAAGAATTAAGAAACAATTTGGAAAATACAATGTTTTATCCTCGTACAATTACAATTACAAGTTCCTGCTCCATTTGCTCCGGAGGGTGGTGTTCGGGAAACACAAACGCAAACGCAAACGCAAAAACAAAACGAAAACTAATGTCGTTCCCCATCTGAATTTATTCGACCCTCACGGACGGGGCAGACACGTTTAAAGCAAAGCCATCCTCAACGACCACGTTTTTTTTTGTTCCTTGGGCCGTTCTAATGCATATAAATTGAAGCAATATCCTTTTTATCTGCCGACAGAGACGTTTTAACTGCATTATTTAGCGGGGAAAATAGAATCATCTCGGACGAGTGGAGGATAATCGCGAGTGCTTCCTTCTTTGTGTGTGTGCGGCCAGCTCATTTTATTTATTTATTTTTTTTGGGAGAGGGAATTTTAAAATCTCGTTTGCGTATTGTAAATGTTATGGTTGGTTCTTCTCTCAATCAATTTCCGTTGTCGTAATCGAGTGTTTGGCTCAATTGTCAATTCAATTTCTCTTCTTCGATAACGAGTTATTAATTAACAACCATACGTCTGCTGTCGAGAGGAGGTAAACTATATATTATCTGGTTTAATCATCTGACAATGGAATTCACCGCCGCCGCTCTGGCCGTGATATAGACCTTGCAGTCACCGGCAGATTATTGTGTGTACCTGGTTTTGTACCTGTAAACACGTGTTTGTCACGTCAAACATTTCGAACCAAAACTTTCCTCGTTACGACACGAGAAAGCAAAGCAAAACAACAACGAAAAAAAAAAAAAAATTTCGCCGCCTCGTCCCGTCCGCGTCCGTCCATCCGTCCCCTCAGAATCCGTACAGCAGGTACTACGTAGATATCGACGGGGAGCAAACAACGAGAAAACAAAATTGAATTGAAAAGAAGGCGTGCAGGGCACCTCGAGATAAATAGTAAATTCCGTAAATAAATAACGTGCGAGAGAACAGTCGAAATTTAAGATCTACTGCGCTTGGTTATCTTAAATAATTAATGGGCATTTCAGACTCTGAAATGCAGGCCTCTGAAACGGCTTTGTTTCCCCCCGCCCCCCGCCCCAAGTCGCTTGTAAAACCTCGTTATATCTTGTGCCTGAAATCCTGAAAGTTAAAAAAGACAAACACGGACAATGTGCAGTCGCCATGTTTTATTATTACAGGCGGATAAATAATAGCACGCCGGGGATTCACAAGCTTGTTTATTGATTGTCCATCTACACCTAAGTTTAGATGCTAATAGCCCAGCTATATTTACCATAATCGATTTGCTTTTCGATTGATTTATTGATAAGGCATGTATTTTTTTGTACGTTTATTTTAACATGACCTTGACCGATATATTTTTTTGGGGGGGTGGAGGAGGCGGGGTGGATAAATCGTAAAACAATCCAATCATCCGAAGGCGAAGCTCGTCCTTCGGCGCTAAGGACGATTAATAGTGCGTTCAACACTATACGTATACAACACGAAAACGAAAATAGATGGAGGACTCTCGTGAGGCACGCGAAGTTACCTTGATCATGTGATGTGATGTTACGACCTTGAACGGATCGATGTTAACGCCCTGGATGTTGCCAACTGAACTACTTCTTCGAACGTATCCGGAGCTTTGCGCCTCCTCGCCCCCCCCAACGGAAAATACTTCTTCCTTCCAAGTGACGTGATGAATCTGCACCTCCACCTGCACTATTTAGTTAAATCCCTCGGCCACCTTGAACTTCTTTAAAAATAAAAATCGATTTGGAGGGAGGGGGGTATTTTCCGGTCATCTCCGGTAATCCTCCTCCGGAGATACTTTCCGGGCTCGCTTCGAGCTCTTCGAGAACGCGAGCTTTCGCCGAAGTGACATTTTTAATTTTTAATTCAACTCAACTAAAGAATTTAACATTTCGCGCTTAATTTCCGCGCGTTGTACGTTCGCCATCGTCGAGAGATAAATCTGGACGTTTCTGCTTACGTGAGCAGGCGATTTTAAATTTGGGGATTTAATTAAATCCGCGGGTAACTTTTTTCTTTTCTTTTTGTTTAAAAAAAATACTACAACAGTGTTTCGGCGGCTGTTTTAATTAAAATCCTCTCCTCGTCGCTCGCTCGGTCGTCAAGAGTTTGACGTGACAAGTGCTGATTAGACTTTGTTATTTTCACCAAGAAAAAAAAAAAAAAAAAAAAAAAAAAGAAACGTGCGCATTGATTTAAAGGGGCCGTAATTAAAAATAAATAAACCGGGCTTTCGCTTTTGATTTTTTTTAAGGGGGACGTTGCAGTGGAAAGCCGGCCAACAAAGGAGGATTTAGAGCCGAATGAAAAATAATTCGCCTCGTGCTATTAACTCTTTTGAATCATTGTGAAATGAAAACTCATTCATGTTGCTATGTAGGTACAGGAAAAAAAAGTAATTGGACGAAGCTTTACATTGTACGTACAACAATGCAATGTGATTCAAGCTATAATCTGGTGATAATATCAACCGTGCAAGAGCTTCATTTTTTGTTAAATAAATTTACACTCGTTAAAAAATTTAACTCTGCAAAATTGTTTTAAATTTGGACGCTTTCGGTAGAAGAAGCTGTTCCTTTTTCTTGCTTCCATTATACTTGTAAGTACAGAACGGAATTGCATATTTTGTACGATTTATTTGCCGCCTCGTTTATATTTAATCGAACAAAATACATCATCCCGCGTTCGCTGCTTATAAACGAATTGAAAAGAAAAACGTCTTTCTGAAATGATGAGGAACAAGTCGCACAGTTTCTGGCAAGCAGAATACGGAAGCGGAATCTTAAACGCGCGGATATTACTTCGGATCATAAAATTATTCGCGCCAAGAAGAGAGCCCTCGTGAAGGCCGTTAATTTCTAACGACGTCGTGCCCGGAATCGCAAAAGATCTCCAAGGCTCACTTCCTGGTGAATATGCAAAACGAATTGGTTTTAATTACTCTTGTAGAACCGGGCGCAGGACTGTCAGGAACAACGGAACAAAAACATCACGACGAGAAATACATGCTGCGTTTAGATACAGACGAAAATTTGCGAAGCTTTATGACAAGAGGCAAAGCTCCGGTAGAAATGACGTGCGTCTTATCTCTAGGGCAATGATATGCTTCAATACACAACACACACGTCGGTTCTATGGGCGTATGGGCTCCGGGCCCGGTCTACTTTATTATCACGCCTCATCTTATATCGATGAACCTGTTGGGGTCGGTTTGGCATCGATGAACTCTTAAAAGGAGGATCTTTTGGGGGGTTAATGAATTACTAATAAACAGGGCTGGGGGTCTTTTTTTTATTCGAATTCATTTATTTTTTGCTTTGCTCAGAAGTCTTGCTGAAAGTTTCTGTGCAGTACAGTGCACACTAACACTCTGCCAAACAAAATGCTTTCGTGCTTTCGTTTATAAGCGGTCGACGTTTTAGAAAAAAAATTTGGGAACCCCTGTTTCCGTTGGTAGGATTTTTTTTTTTAATTTGATTTTAATTTGACGAAGCTGAAACGAAACGAGTTCTTTCCCATTTTTATTCTGTCCGGTTAAAGATTAGAAATTTCTTACAAAGTGCGGATTCTGTTTTCTCTCGTTGAAACACTTTTATCAGTTCTTTGAAGCGCACGTGAAAAACTGCTTCGGTTTGAAAGTCACGTACGTCGTCGGCGAAAATTACGAACCATCGGAGTTTCGACGGTACAATAATTTAGCTGTAAAGGTGCCTGCCTGCCTGATGCATTCAGCGATTTGCCAACTTAAGATGGCTTTCTTCCATCCATGCGGATACAGTTCGGGCGATAAATATTTTATCATAGGAAGGGCTCACATCGGCTCATCATGTTTTACGAAGCGAATTGTTTGGCACCGGACGGAATTCCATTTCGAATTGGAACTGGCACGAGTAAAGTAAAGTTTAAGTTTCCTTAAAATTCACGAAATATAAAATTATATGTGTATGTGTACGTCGTAAAACCAAGGACCAGTATTTCGAAAGTCCTAACCCAGATATTCCCACCTAAAACTAGCCGGCCATCTTTGGATTTCCCTTGTGGTTTTAACGTCGTGGATTTTTATATCCTTCGAAATAAGGAATCTTTTTTTTAAGCAACCCACAAAGTGATCCACTTTCTTGAGTTGAAGTTTCTTATTTGTTCTTGTACATACCATCAGGATCTATGTATGTAATTAAATATTAACGTATCGTTCCAGGCAGAATCGTGCAAAACGTGTGTGTTAGACACTCACTTTCTCTGTTTGATGGAATTCGGCGAGGCGTATCGGAAACGCAAAGTTTTTTCTTTTTTTTTTCCTTTTGCCAAAAGGAAGGAAATCGCCTTCCCGTAGTATGGAAAGCATAAGTCGGCAAACAAAAGGCAGATCCGAACAATAACGTCGCGTCGCCCGCGAAAAAGATTAAACTTCCCTCCAAAGACAATCCCCCATGAAATTTATTACAATGGACATCTTAAAATATTACGTGTAACTTTAGGAGAAAACTTCGCCAATCTTAGTTCGAAATGCCCGACCGACAATGCGGGCGCGGACGGGGGGGCGGCGGTGAGCTTCCGCGGATAACACAACAGAAAAGTTTCTTCTGTCCCGCGAAATAAAAAATCTAATGTATCTAATTAAAGACGCAAATTTTCTTGATTTATTATTTTCTAATGCAAAATGTAAGCAAGAGGGAGATGAGGACGGGCCATTTCGAATTACTTCATTGAGATTCGATTCATTTCAATAATGGAAAAGAATGAAGCTGGAAAGTCAGTTTTCGAATTACCGAAATGGACTTGCCCCATTTCGATGTTTGTTAATGTATCCTTCATTTAAATATTTCATTGACCTTGCTTAATTCTTTACCTACCTACCCATGTTCATCTGCATACGAGCTTCTTGATTTTAAAAAAAAAAAAAGAAAACAAAGAACTCCGAGTAAAAAAGCGTAATAATTAAGTTGATGTACAACTGAATGGTGGAATTAGATTTAGAAAGCCATACGCATTTATGTTAATGGTGTGTCATAAATACCGGCAATTAACCGGGCGGTAATTACGTGAAATTTATTTATTTTCTCAGCAAGCGCAAACCGTTTTCCTGTTTTCAACTGATTCTAAGTTCATTCAACTGCGACGAATAAATGTAAACGTCCGCTGTTGATTGACTAATCGGCCCACTTTTTTTTGTTTTTTCAAGAGAAATACTTCGGATAACACTGCAATAACAAAATTATCAATCACGGTGCCCTCCCTTACGCAATTTGTTTCCTTGATCGTGAATCAAAACAACGGGTTTTGCCTCGTTCTGCATTCTCAGTTTTATTAAAGGCGGCAATTGATGATCAGTTTGATTAAAAATGAAAGGGGTTAGGTAACCCCACATTACACGCCAGTGGAAATTGCGCAAGTTTTTTTTTTTATACAACATAGAATCGAATTGTTGTCGAAGAATAAATAAGAAGACAATGAGACAAGGTCGAATAAGGTCAGTCTTATACCCTCGTCATCTCACTCTGCCTTCTCGGCTCAATTTCTTCTTCCATTTCCGTTTTCCTCTTAACTCTTTTCTCTCTGTCGTCAATACGCCCCCCCCCCGCTCCGCGCCAAAGCCTCTCTGAAATTTAGATTCTGCAATTACTGATTGCGAGGAGCGAAGGAATACCCTTACTCTGGATCATTAAGTTCTTCCTTCTTCCGGTACATAAGACCTCCTGGTCTCATCATGGATGTTTTGGTCCCATGAATCTTAGGGGTTGCGTTTCAGAACTCATTGGAAGAAGTAGAGGAAAAAATGAGAGGGCCCCCAAATAATTTATTGGCCATCAAATGAGGTCGGTTACCTTTCCAAACCAAATTACTCTATCACTTTGACAAATCTTCGGGGTTGCGTCCGTTTCGGAAGCCAGTGGGAGAAGGGTGAGAGAAAACGAACCGCCGAATAATTTCTTAGCCACCCCTAGACGTCAGTTTCCTTTCCAAACCTTGTCTCTCTCTCTCTCTACCTTGACTTGACTATTATCATGGATATTTTGGTCGCATCGATCTTAGGAGTTGCGTTCAGAACACATTGGGAGAAGGTAAAGAGAAAATGAGACCCCCAAATAATTTCTTGGCCATCAAATGAGGTCGGTTGCCTTTCCAAACCAATCTTCTCCTACTTTGACAAATCGTAGGGGTGGCATTTCGGAACCCAGTGGGAGAACAGGAAGAGAAAATGAACCGCCAAGTAATTTCTTAGCCACCCCTAGACGTCAGTTTCCTTTCCAAACCAATCTGTCTGCTTTGTCTCTTCCTTTGAGAAATCTTAAAGGTGCCCTTGCTTTCAGTACCGAATGGAATGGAGACAGGGAGAAAGAGGAGGATGATATTTTGGCTTCACGATTTCCTTCTTCCAGCCACCAAATAATTCGTTTTCGCCTTCCCAAAGGATTGGATTCCTTTGGCAAACTTCTTCTTCCTTGACAGATTTTAGGGGTTTTCTTTCAGGAGTTACTGTGGAAAGGGAAGATCCAATAATCTCCTTTTTGGTTTCGCCATCTTCTCCCTTCCAACCACCAATTTATTTCTTAGTGATCCCGTCATGTTGGGGTCATGCATGGGGTATGCAGAATTTTTTTGGCTGAATTCATTCTGCAGTTAATTTTTTGCTTGCTTGCCAGGTAGATCGGTTGTTAAATTTCTTGGAATTTCAACTGAAATTTAATAGGTGTTTTAAGAAGTAGAAAGTTTAAGGGCGGAAGAACAAAGTGGTGAAAAATTTGTGTCCAGAAAGGTTGTCGTGGGAAAAAAAGTAAAAGAAAAATAAAAGGAACTAAAGTACGATGAGAAATGAAGGGCGACGTTATTCATTTATTCTTTTATGCGTTTCTTCTTCTCCTCAAACCAAAACAAAAGGCTTTTCTTGTCGCTGTACTTCATCCAGTTCCTCGGTTTTGGATTTTCTTCACTATTAATTCCCCTCAATCGCTGAAGTCAAAAAGACGTTTTGTTTTCCACGTTTTTTTTTCACTTGGCCATTATACTTATAATGTTTGCTTCTCCTTTCATCAAATTCCACGTCGATTGTTCTTTTTCCCTTTGTTTCTGTATCGCCCAACCACTTCGGCTTCATCTTTTGTCTTTCCATCTGTTTTCGGTCATTCTTCTAATGTATCCTTGTTTTCTTTCTGTATCTGTCATGATGCCTTATTATTTCACTTTATTTTTTGATTTCCTTTTGATTTCCGGCTTCTTCTACTTTTCAAATGAAACTCTTGCTGGTTTTAGAGGATTCTTGTTATTTATCTCATCCCTCTTTATTCATTGACATATTCTCGCCCATTTCTGAGGTTTCTGAGCTATAAAACTATGTTGTGATCGGATTTAGGACGTTTTGAGCATTCATGCGAAGACCACATTGTATGCGTAGCCATGGCAACGACCAAAACATCCTAACTCTGTTTATGATCAAATTGTTTTTCTTCTTCGTTCGTTTACCTCGTTTCTTATTCGAGGTCTTCTTTACTAATTGAGTTAGAAATATGTATTAATTTTCTTACGTGCTTTCGTAATCCTCTTTCCATATTTTACCTCTTATTGGTCTGTTATTTTGAGGTTAACCACATGATCTTCTTCCACCTCTTCGGAGTTCTTTCGTATTTAATACGCTTCTTTATGTTCAAATTTTTTTTTCGTCGTGACTAGATAGAATCAGTGGTGGGGGTTTTTATTATCATTATAGGATTTTGATCCCTGTAATTGGTCTTCATTCCTTCAAGCTCGTTTGGCCCTTACATTTAATTATTTTCAGCTTGGACTTCACTTTTCTCCACACGTTTCAACCCTTCCTTCTAAAATTTGTTTAAGGACGCTGTTTCATCCACTTTGGTCAATCAAATCTGACCTTTTAAAACAGGACGAGCGGTATTTCCTTTTTCCTTGTGTTTTTTTCCTTTTCATTTATGTATCATGATGAAGATATTCTAACTCCTAAGCCCATCGTTCTATTTTTCCAATTCTTCAAATCATTAGCAATTTTTTCCAAAAAATACTACCACCAGTAGTTTGTCTCTTCTCGTTGTTTCACAATCTGGCAGAATTCTAATCGAATTTTAGAAAACGCTTTCCAAAATACAGAAACTTCTTCCTAAATCTTTTATATATACAGGATGGCCCCTATACTAAACGACTTCGAAAGCAAGTTCGCAAAAAAGGGATTGTCAAATGTAGATGTTAGAAAAACTAAAAGCCACATAAATTCTAAGCCCCGCGTCGGGAAAACTAATCGCGTTTTCCGTTCAGCGACGCCAGATAGGACGGAACAATTTCCTAAGTGGATCGTAGCTAACTTCGTTTCGAAAAACTAGAGACGAGGCCGTAAAATTTTAATGACATCTGGGATGTGTGTTGCCAGGTAACAGGTATTACACGAGCAATTAGTTCGGCTTGTTACGGTGATATACGGCCGAACGTGTCGTTTAACCCGAAAACGGGAGCACGTTATGCCCGACCGCATCATCGGATTAGACGGCCCTGTTTTAATTATCGTGTGATTTCAATCGACGACCTCCCCCATCCCCAAGTCCACGTGAAAAAAATGATTTACGCGGAGACTTTGTTCATAAATCAACTGGGTATGTATTTTTTTTTTTTTTTTGGGTGGAGGGAGGGGGGGAATTCCGAAGCCCTCCGTGCGGACTGATGATTTAATGATCGTTTTTTTTTTGCATTGCACACGTATGCACCGCTGGAACGAAGCAATTTCCTGCTGCTGCAAAAAAAAATGTTTTGCCATCCCCTCCTCTGCAATATGCAATTTGATACTACAACCCTACGTATTATTTTCAGCAGGATCGATAATGTGGCCGCTTCAAAATCAACACTTCTTCCCAATTGAAATTCCAAACGACAAAAGCAGATGCGAATGGGGGCTGAAGGGGGGAAACAAGAATGCTGTGGCACTTAGAGTAATTAATTTCATATATTTCTCGTTCTGCTTCGTTTCTTGCAAGTTCTTTACGCAATACTGCAATGCACTTAAGTATTATTATTGGTTTTACGTCGCCTCGTACGTTTACCAATAATAGCACGGCTGCAAATATGTTGATTAACAGGAAACCATCTGGGACGTCATTCCTCGAAGGCGACGGAAAATATAGCACGAGGAATTTGCTGTAAATATGATGAGGTATGCCCAGCAAAAACTTCTATCAACCACCAATCAGTCAAACTGATTGAAAAATGTTGTCTTCCATTTTCCCTATTGACCAGATCTTACCTTCTTTTATTTTCTTTAAATGAAAATACTCCAAAAAGGAAGTTTCTTGAAAGAAGAGACTGGGGCCATTTTCGGAAAGACCCAGATACAAATTCCTTAAAGAAACGAAAAGTCCGGACCTTGTCTCCTATCATCCTTCTTTTTGTCTCCTTGGAAGGAGAAGAGTCCGAAAAGGACGCGTTTTGAAAACTCGAAGAGAGAGCTTTAGAAGACACGACCGGGACGTTAAAAGCCATCGCTTTCGAAAAGACCCGGAAGTTTTTGACAACTATGAAAACTGTTAAGCAGGAAGAGTCCCTCGAGGATGCCTACAAATTCCTTAAAGAAAACAAAAGTCCAGACCTTGTCTCCTATCATCCTTCTTTTTGTCTCCTTGGAAGGAGAAGAGTCCCGAATGGAAGCGTTTCGAAAACTCGAAGAGAGAGCTTTAGAGAACGCGACCGGGACGTTAAAAGCCATCGCTTTCGAAAAGACCCGGAAGTTTTCGACAACTATGAAAACTGTTAAGCAGGAAGACTCCCTCGAGGATGATTGATTACACCGAGTAGATTTTTTTAAAAGAAACCAAGAAAGACCAGACCTTGCCTCCTATCATCCTTCTTCTTGTCTCCTTGGAAGGAGAAGAGTCCCAAAAGGAAGCGTTTTGAAAACTCGAAGAGAGAGCTTTAGGAAACACGACCGGGACGTTAAAAGCCATCGCTTTCGAAAAGACCCGGAAGTTTTTGACAACTATGAAAACTGTTAAGCAGGAAGAGTCCCTCGAGGATGATTGATTACACCGAGTACATTATTTTAGAGAAACCAAGAAAGACCAGACCTTGCCTCCTATCATCCTTCTTCTTGTCTCCTTGGAAGAAGAAGAGTCCCTAAAGGAAGCGTTTTGGAAACTCGAAGAGAGAGCTTTAGAAGACACGACCGGGACGTTAAAAGCCATCGCTTTCGAAAAGACCCGGAAGTTTTTGACAACTATGAAAACTGTTAAGCAGGAAGAGTCCCTCGAGGATGACTGATTACACCGAGTAGATTTTTTTAAAAGAAACCAAGAAAGACCAGACCTTGCCTCCTATCATCCTTCTTTCCGTCTCCTTGGAAGGAGAAGAGTCCCTAAAGGAAGCGTTTTGGAAACTCGAAGAGAGAGCTTTAGGGAACACGACCGGGACGTTAAAAGCCATCGCTTTCGAAAAGACCCGGAAGTTTTCGACAACCATGAAAACTGTTAAGCAGGAAGAGTCCCTCGAGGATGATTGATTATACCGAGTACATTATTTCAAAGAAACCAAGAAAGACCAGAGCTTGCCTCCTATTATCCTTCTTTTCGTCTCCTTGGAAGGAGAAGAGTTCCAAAAGGAAGCGTTTTGAAAACTGGAAGAGAGAGGTTTAAAGATATAAAGATTGTTAAAGAAGAACTTGGTTATTTTGGGCACCTATCTGTTTTTAATTAGGTAACAAATTTCAACCGTGTAATTATGACAGGTAAATCTGATGCAAGGCAATTCGGCGGTTTTAATTAGACATGCGGAGCGCGGTGCCGTTTAAATATGCAGGTCGCTTTTAACATTTGAAACTTTTCGATGTGCAACAACACTCCGGCGAATGAACATTAGCCTGCGTATTACTGTGACCTACGTTATTATTTCATAAACCATAACCGAGCTGCACACGAGCACGCAGCTGCATATGCGGGCATTCATATTTAATTTACTTGGTCAAGCACTGACGGCCAAATTAGCAGACAAACTTCATCATCACACAATGTGAACGCGTCATTCAATTGAGAGCGCACAGATTTATTTATGCACGTTTGCAGAAAACACAGTGAGCAAGTATTCCCGATTCGAAACGGTTTTTAAGGTCTCGTTGTGGACCTCGGCCATAAAGACCAATTTAAAATGGGAACACTATAATAATCGTGAAGGCAAAAACAAATTTTTCGAACGCTTTTCATTGAGGTTTGAATCACTAGGTAAAACAAAATAAAATTATTCATTCACGGAATTAAATCGAACCGTGGAGGCATCTTGCATTTCAATAAATGCGAGACTGATTTGCATTTCATTGCTTGTAACGCGGTTAGTCGATTAATTTATTGCCCGATTCGTTGTGGTGAGTTTTTGTTTGTTGTTTGAATCATCTGTAAAGCCCTGACGCAGAATTTTCCTAGAAAAATGCTTGCCCCTACTTTTGCGTACGAGCGATGCAAGTTGTTAATTAAAAATTAAAACGGAGATTTTTAATTCGCATTGAAATGTGCGACATGAACGCGGGGCGGCGTCGCAACACCTCTACGTCTATCACCCACCGTGTTCAATTTTTCAAAAAATATAAAAAAAAACGTTTTTTACAAATAAAGATAATTCAAATGAATTCCGATTCGATTCGTTATTAATGCAGGCGTGAGGGAAATTTGAAATTGTTAGCTTCGATTAGGTGTTTGAATTACAACTTCCTCGACGTCCTTGGAAATTCTGCGTGAATTGAACTTTCTTTCGTTCCGTCACGGTAATGATCACTTTAAATTCAAGGGGGCGAACCTGCTCTTTCTTATTGGCCCTTTGAGAGTAACTGCGTACGGCCTAATTTCGTTATAAAAAGGAAAAGAAAGTTACCAACACGAAAATAATAAATAATAGATGAAGCCGTTAGTATTTCCACAGGTAGTATTTAGGGTGTACGCAATGCCTCTTTCTTTAATGAGTAATTCTACCCCAAACGCATTTGTGGCGCGGCCGCGATGTCAACAGGGTCGCAAAAATTCCGCTATAAACGTCAGTGCGACTGAGATTGGAAAGGCGGTAAGTGACGGTTTACGCTCGCGCTAGCGCCGAGACGGCGTAGATTGGAGGAAGGTCTAGCGTAGTTTTTCTTACAACACCATTGGAATCGGTGGTTTTCAGTCGAATATATCCAAGCTTTAAGTGTGTTTGGTCAATACTGATTATTTCAGCGATTACCAGATCAATAAAACTATCTGTACATTAGTTTTTTCATGTTTGCCTTAAGTGTCTGCTATAGTTTGAATGAAATTTACATAAATTTCATATTAATGCGTCTCACACCTGACAAATTGGATTGGATTGGATTGGATTGCTTTCAAAACGACGAGTCAGTCAGTCAAATGTGCAAACAACGAGTTCAATGCTCTCCCCGAATTTATACGTAGATACATTTTTTTTCCGGCATTACAGCGTCGCTTTAAAAGCTTCGAAAAACATTTTCCTTGTCGAAAAGTGGATCTCCTCGGTTTAATAAATTGCGTTGTCGTCGGGCCTGTGGGAAGCAAAAATATGGGCTAACTCTTCCAGCGGCCATTACGCTCGGCGTATTCAAATTTAAGAGATAATGGCCGTCAAGTTTTGTTTTCGTTTTATAAATTGCATCGCTTCGCCGCCTTTTGCTTCCTCCTGACATCAGGCCACTTATCTATATAAATCTAGCTTTATCATCGTCACCAATCGATCATGCATCGCAGCGAACTAAAATAATTTAAACCGTCTTTTAAAAAAGTGTTTCACGGCCTCGTAATTAATTGTTTGATGTAGAACAGCCTGGAGTGTAGGCCACCCACACACCACAGTTTGGCATGCTTTCTGATAAGCAGCGTTTGCTTGTTTCTCCTTTTATTTAATTATCTATCTTATATTATGGCATTATCAGTCGTATACCGCAGCAAAATAAAATAATTTTTGAGCTGTCTTTTAAAAAGTGTTTCATGGCGTCGTAATTATTTGATGTAACATCAGCCTGGGGTATAGGCCGCCCTCACACCACAGTTCGGAATGATGCTTTCAAACACGCAGCGTTTGTTTCTTTCATTTATTTATTTATCTTACTATTATCAGTTATGCATCGCAGCAAACTAAAACTGTCTTCTAAAATATTGTAATCTTATCTTTTAAAAAGTGTTTCATGGCGTCGTAATTATTTGATGTAACATCAGCCTGGGGTATAGGCCACCCACACACCACAGTTTGGAATGATGCTTTCAAACACGCAGCGTTTGTTTCTTTTATTTATTTATTTATTTATCTTACCATTATCAGTTATGCATCGCAGCAAACTAAAACTGTCTTCTAAAATATTGTAATCTTATCTTTTAAAAAGTGTTTCATGGCGTCGTAATTATTTGATGTAACATCAGCCTGGGGTATAGGCCACCCTCACACCACATTTTGGAATGATGCTTTCAAACACGCAGCGTTTGTTTCTTTTATTTATTTATTTATCTTACCATTATCAGTTATGCATCGCAGCAAACTAAAACTGTCTTTTAAAATATTGTAATCTTATCTTTTAAAAAGTGTTTCATGGCGTCGTAATTATTTGATGTAACATCAGCCTGGGGTATAGGCCACCCTCACACCACATTTTGGAATGATGCTTTCAAACACGCAGCGTTTGTTTCTTTTATTTATTTATTTATTTATCTTACCATTATCAGTTATGCATCGCAGCAAACTAAAACTGTCTTCTAAAATATTGTAATCTTATCTTTTAAAAAGTGTTTCATGGCGTCGTAATTATTTGATGTAACATCAGCCTGGGGTATAGGCCACCCACACACCACAGTTTGGAATGATGCTTTCAAACACGCAGCGTTTGTTTCTTTTATTTATTTATTTATCTTACCATTATCAGTTATGCATCGCAGCAAACTAAAACTGTCTTTTAAAATATTGTAATCTTATCTTTTAAAAAGCGTTTCGTGGCCTCGTGATTATTTGTTGTATATCAGCCTGGAGTATAGGCCGCCCACATACCACAGTTTGGAGCACTTTCTGATACGCAGCGTTTTGTTTCGTCAAAAACTGTGAGCGTTCTCCCTCTTCTCAAAAAAGCTTCGATTATACATTTCGATGGATGGTTTTCCTCGTTGCAGCAGCAACATCTAAGTTAATAAATTTATGCAAATTGTAAATTATTCCGCAGCAGTATTTCCCAATTAAAAACGCATTACGAATTAATTCAACATTGAGCCGCTAATTAATTCGCCCATTACAAGTTTTTTTTCCTCGTTCCTCGTGAATACAAATGAATTTACGAGATCGCTCGAGATTATTATTGTGTTATTGTTAACTTGACTTGCGGCAATAATTCGCCGGCACAGAAATAAACGTGGATAAAGCGGAATTACTGCCGGCGTGCGGCGTAAGCTCGAAATGTGACACGGTATTAAGCAAAGAAGATTACTTGCTGATCTTTTACGACAACAGAGGCGGCGCACCCTCGACGGAATTTAAACTGAACTGAAAGCTCGGCGGAATTTAGACTCGAAAGCTGCTGCACTTGCAATAGCAAGTTCATTGTTCTGAAAAGATAAGCAAATACTTAACATGTGTACACGTAAAACAAGACGTAGGAGTTTCAGAGTTTATATTAAAAAAAATAAAATAAAATAAGAAGGCATTATACGAAGATAAGCAGACGTTGTAAGGGTAGAAGTTTGGGTTGAGTTGGGTTGGGTTTGTAAAAAAAAATAACGAACTGCTTCAGATAAATATCTTTTAATTAGGACCTGCACGGTCCTTGCCACCAATTAATACACACAAAGGGTTTCTGTTACGAAACGAAACTGAATTTCGGAAAGGCTTTGCGTTACCAAAGAAGCACCCAGACAGACGCATTAAATGCGTTTTATGCGGCATGTCGACGTTAATCTATTAAATCGAGTGCATTGTTATGCATACATTTACAACGAAACCAATTTGATACTTACTTAAGCCACTTAACATCAATTTAGTTCATTGCTAATTGAAATAAAATAAGAGATTTAATTACACGAATTCCTTTATATACGCAGGGGGAGTTCTTTTTAAATCCCTTTTCTTCTGTTCTGTTTCAGGTTTTACTGGGACCTGTGCATGCTGTTGTTATTGGTAGCGAACCTCATCATCTTACCCGTCGCCATTAGCTTCTTCAACGATGACCTGAGCACGCGATGGATTGCCTTCAACTGCTTGTCGGATACGATTTTCCTCATCGACATCGTTGTAAATTTTAGAACAGGTGAGATTCTTTCTGAATTTAATGGGGGAACGTAATCGTCAAGCTTCGTTTTTATTCTCGTCGCCGATTTACACGTGCCTAACACAAATATTATCTGCTGAGCTTGCGCCATAAAACCTGAGCAGGCAAACGGTTTTAGAATTGCAATGCGAGGAACTCCTGGTTATAAACGAATTTAGTTGCTTCGAAAAGCCATACACACAGGTAGTTTCGTTTTAAATTGGTTCACCCTGCCGTAAAAACCATTTTAAAACGAGACTACTATAGGTATATTTGGATTTTCCTTGTGAAAGCTCCTCACTGATTGTTACGCAAATGGGGGATGTAAGATGTTGCTTTGCTATGCAAAAGTACCCTTAATCGAGTGCATAAATTAGGCGCAATTCTTCCCTATTGCACCACGTCGTGCCGTGTGCACAATTCCAGGTAATTCTGTCTCGTTCGCGTTTTAAATGCGTTGCAATATGATACGTCAATTTAATCGCAACTTAATTTTTATAAAACGTTGCATCTCCGCGTGGTAAACATTTGGATCTGTACAAAGGGAACAACAACCTCTCGATGCGAGCTCGCAAGTGCTTAATAATTTAATAACGCTCAATTTTGGGTAAGACTGGAGAGGTAATGCGATAATTCGTGTAAAATTGTTTTGAACTCGCGGTGCAATTTCAATTATAGGACGTTCACTTCCTCAAAAAGAAAAAAAAAACAAAAACAAAAACGCGTAGCGCGATCATTTCCCCTTCAAGGTTTTTTTTTTAATTTATCTAAAACTTCAGCAATACAAAAACAAAATGCAAATCTTAAAGCTAGTAGATGGTATGAATTAGTATAAATTATAGATTCGCAAAGAAATCTAATACTTTTTCTATTATGACTGATTTCACTGAAGAATTCGAGGCGATCTCCACCAGCAAAGAGTGGATGTTCTCCAGCGAAAAGTCTCGAAACAAGCCCTTCACCGATTCGGCCAAGTGATGGCGTTGCTCCGGTGTCATCCCCATAATCATGGTGGCGACCGAATAAGTCACCTTTCCGATCGTCGCAATGATAATCGCGCCTGGAATAAATTGAATCAACATCGGCGTAATATTATTTAAGGCAGTTAACCAAAAAAAAAAAAAAATGCAAAAGTGCAAAGATTTTCATTTTTTATATTGAAACGAGATTCGAACTCCTTCCGGCCTGTAACCGGGAAGACTCGAATTCGAATCTCAATTACGACGCACGCATTTTTTTTTCTATAATCGCCAGACATTCTACTTTACCCCCTAAATCAGTGGAGTTTCGACCGAGGACTTCCAATTCCGAGAGCTTCGGATCTTCTAAAACCAACAAAATAACAAAAGGGGAAAAATAATAGTACTTCAATCACGCAACAAACAAATAAAATACTCACCTTGCTCTCGTATTATTTGCAGATTTTCTTGTTCTGTAAGTTGCTGAAGGATGTATATTATGTCCTCTGAATCGAGACGATCCATTTTGTCATCAAGCTCGTAAATACCTCGTCTTTGGCAAACAACACAAATCAACTAAACGTCGCGCTGGGGGGGGGCAGCCTAACTTATCATCAGGTTATCATCTATCTAACTATCTATCAATGCCCCCTTCCCCCACTCTCGTAAAGTATTTATCAAGCGATGACAGTCGGCAATCGAATAATAATAATAATGAAAGGCACTCTGCAAATAACGCGATCCTCCTCGGAATAAAATTAATTAATTTCGTGAATGTTTTAATCCGAATCGGGAATCGCGATTCGAATTAATTGGATGCATTCAGTTCAGGCTCCAAGTGCCATACAAGAGATAATATAATAGTTTTAAGGCGAACGGTATTGGTTAGTTAATTAAAAAAAATGCTTTTGTACCGTTTGCAAGTTCTTTCTTTTTTAATAAAAACAATAATAATCATAATAATTAGATTAGATAAAGTATTTTATTTTTAATCGATTGTGCGTGAATGTGAATGTGAATCACTTCCTTTATAGTATGAAGTACAAAGGAATTCGCATAAAGTATAAATTATTAAATGATTCTATTGGGATAAAACAATAATAATATTAAAGATCGGTTACTCATCTGTGTTCATAAAAAAATATATATATGATAATCAAAGGACGGAGATAATAATCTCGACGAGTTGACTGACCAACAACTACATCCGCGTGGTCCACTGCGATTATTTTCTCCGCCCTGCGGTCATAATGATGACGGCGTATAATCAAAGAAACCATCAAATAAATTGAGAGCGTTTGCTTTTTTCTGTCTTTTTAGGTATAATGCAGCAGGACAACGCGGAGCAAGTAATTCTGGACCCGAAGTTAATCGCGAGGCACTACCTGAGGACATGGTTCTTCCTCGACCTCATATCGTCCATACCCTTAGATTATATATTTCTAATATTTAACCAAGTAAGTGGTGTTTAATATTACGAGAGCGCCCAGGTAATGTATTCGTTTTGTGAATGTTGGTTGGTGGATAGAGCACACCCGAAGAAGTGCGTGCATCTATACTAGACAAAGACAGCTCGCCGCACTTGGAAGTTATGAGTAAGGCACGGATTTACGTGGTGCGCTCTCGGGTCGAGACCCAAATCCGTGCCTTAGTTTTGCATCGTAGTGAAAGAGTACCGTCTGTTCGTTGTGCGTGATGTCATTGTCATTGTGATGTTTTATTTTTTACTTTTTTTTTTTTTTGGTAATCGTCACACGTACGAATCGTCGCCCTGAATCGTGGCGGAAGAACAATGTCCGATTGATAAAATTAATTTATGCGATGCGACGCAACGAATTGCTAAACGCGTTTGGAAATGCAGGAAGATTTCTTTCCTGTTTTACGAACCCATTCTGCGCGGTTTTTTTTTTTGTTCATTTTTTCAAATAAAGAAATAATTTCTTTGTTTTGTAATATTACGTTGCACGGGCAATTCAGTTATCCTTAGGTAAACACGGCTATCAAGAACACGTTCACTGTTAAGAAATAACGACTTGTACGTACGGAAGTGGGCTGCTTAAAATTTGTCGGCAAAATTGTACAGGGCGTCTCAAGGAAAGCAGAGGTAGTCACTTCTATACCAGATCTATTTTCGGCAATTATTTTTTTTTTTTAATTAGAAACGGTGACATTCAAAACACAACTTAAGTATCAAAAAGTAAGAAAATTGTACGTCAAATTGGAAAGGTCAATTGTTAATTTATTATTTAGTATCTATCTTTTGTAATTTACGCAATAATCTGCTCGGTTGTTACTATGTCAGTTCCTTTTCATTTCGGTTTTTAATTATGTTGTGGTTCCTTCCCACTTCTTTCTACATTTTCTCTGCCCATTTCAGTTTATATGAGGTTTTCTAGTTCGACTCGAGTTTCGTTTCTCATTTTATTCCTTGGCCAGTTGTTTAACGTTCGTTTTAAAACTTCCTTTCGGTCTACCGTATTTTGGGAACGTTTCCTTTTTTTTTCAGTTCGATTTCCCTTCATCTTCTAGTCGAGCAGTTCGCTTACGTCATTCGTCACACAAATGGGACTCAATATACTAACCGTCTCCATTATGAACGATTTATTTTTGTTGTATTTGCCGTTTTTACTCGAAAAATCAAACCCCCTCCACCAATCCCGAACAATCCGAAACGTGGAAGGTAAAAACTGATGAAAGATCTGAAGAACGCGATTGGGAAGGTGAGCGGTACGAAGGAATGGAAGAGAATCAATTAACCTTAAGCCTTCTTTATGTGTGAAAGAATTCCTCAGATCTACGAAGTCTTCCAAATACTATTCTAGCAGAATTGTATGTGGCACCATTTAATCCTGTTTTCCAATTTGATTCATCCATTATATCTTCACTTATTCAGGTGTTCTAGACCATTACATGCTAATTCGTCTGCTGTACCTCTTGCCCTCTTTTGGAAACCTTCTTCCACCGGTTATTTCTTCCTATTCTGTACTCCAGAGTGCTCTCTTGACTGTGTCCGTCGCCTTCGTCCGTCGTACCTCTTGCCATCTTTGGAAAATTGTTGTACCTTTTGCCCTGTTTGTAAAATCTTGGAAAGTCTCTCTCACTTCCTTATTTCTTCCTATTACCAGTTGGTCTTCTCCTTAAGAATGCTTTCTTTATTGCATCTGGCTGTATTTATCACCTACATCCATTGTACCTCTTGCCACCTGTGAAAAATTGCTCTGTATTATTTTAATAATATTTTTAGTTGCTGTACCTCTCTCCTTCTTTGAAAAATCTTGGAGTCTCCTCATCTTCAGTTGGTAGGTTTCCTCTCCTCTTTTTATTTCGACTGATTGTGTTCAGGTCGTACCTTTTGCGTGAAATTGGAGAAGAATTTCTCCCCCTCTGTTAATTAGATCTACCATCTCCATCCACGAGCGCCTCTCCTTCCTCATTCTTCATCTGTGTTGAAGACTTTCAAGCAAACAATAAAAAATCTCTCCTCTGCGCTTATTTTTTCCCATTCTGTTGCTCAGCTGCTTACCTTTACATATTCATTGGATTGGTTTTCTACTGCAGGATGCTTTCTTTGTCATATCGGGCTATATCTATTCACCTTCATCCATTGTAGCTTTTGCCGTCTTTGGAAAATTGTTGTCCCTTTTGCCCTGTTTGTAAGATCTTGAAAAGTCTTCCCCATCTACTTATTTCTTCCTATTACCAGTTGGTCTTCTCCTTAAGAATGCTTTCTTTATTGCATCTGGCTGTATTTATCACCTACATCCATTGTACCTCTTGCCACCTGTGAAAAATTGCTCTGTATTATTTTAATAATATTTTTAGTTGCTGTACCTCTCTCCTTCTTTGAAAAATCTTGGAGTCTCCTCATCTTCAGTTGGTAGGTTTCCTCTCCTCTTTTTATTTCGACTGATTGTGTTCAGGTCGTACCTTTTGCGAGAAATTAGAGAAGAATTTCTCCCTCTCCGTTAATTAGATCTACCATCTCCATCCACGAGCGCCTCTCCTTCCTAATTCTTCATCTGTGTTGTAGACTTTCAAGCAAACAATAAAAAAATCTCTCCTCTCTGCTTATTTTTTCCCATTCTCTTGCTCAGCTACTTACCTTTACATATTCATTGGGTTGGTTTTCTACTCCAGGATGCTTTCTTTGTTATATCTGGCTATATCTATTCACCTTCATCCATCGTAGCTTTTGCCGTCTTTGGAAAATTGTTGTCCCTTTTGCCCTGTTTGTAAGATCTTGAAAAGTCTCCCCCATCTACTTATTTCTTCCTGTCTGTACCAGTTGGTCTTCTACTCCAGAATGCTTTCTTCATTGCATCTGACTATATCTATCACCCTCATCCATTGGGCCTCTTGCGACCTTTGGAAAATTGCTCTACGTCTCGTCCTCTTTGAAAAATCTTGGAAAGTCTATCACCTTCATTCACTGTACCTATTGCCACCTTTGGAAAACTGTTGTACTTTTTGCTTTGTTTGTAAATTTCTTCTTGTTCTGTACCAGTTGGTCTTCTACTCCAGAATGCTTTCTTCATTGCATCTAACTGTATCTATCACCCACATCCATTGTACCTCTTCCCACCTTTGGGAAAAATGCTGTACCTCTTCCCTCTTTGGAAAATCTTGGAAAGTCTCCTCAACTTCCGTTTATGATAGGTGATAGGTTTCCTCTCCTCTTTTTTCTCGACTGGTTGTATCCAGGTCGTACCTTTTGCGAGAAATTGCAGAAGAATTTCTCCCCCTCTGTTAATTAGATCTGTCATCTCCATCCACGAGCGCATCTCCTTCCTCATTCATCATCTGTGTTTAAGACTTACAAGCAAACAATAAGCAATTAAGTTTTTTACCTACCAATCGATAAGTTTGTTACGGCGGCATATGACTTTCACTTTTAACCATTCTCTCATTTTCGATTTTTATTACTACTAGGTTCCTAGTGATGATTTAGTTTTCATTTATAGAAATTTAGAGAATGAGTAGGGTACCTTTAATTAAGTAAACGAAAGTGTTCAGATTAACAAAACAAAACAAAACAAAACAAAAGAAAATGTGTTTATAGCATGCTGCCTGCTCGAAGATGTTAGAAACGCAGAGCTGGGGTATATTTGTTTCGGAAAGCATTCTTTTTTTCTTTCTTTTGTATTGTACGTGTGTTATCTGTTCTGTTGCTGTAGATTTGTTGGGCGTAGATGTTCATTTGCGTATTACCGAAACATTAAAACTACTGTTCCAGGATTTCGGCGAAAGTTTTCAAATCCTCCACGCGGGCCGCGCGTTGCGGATACTGCGGCTCGCAAAGTTGCTGTCCCTGGTGCGTCTGCTCCGTCTGTCCCGTCTAGTGAGATACGTCAGCCAATGGGAAGAGGTCTATGTAAGTAAAAAAAATTCAATAAGCACTAGCGCGCTGAAGCTTCACGCATTGTTCAACCATTGATTGTTTTCCTTTTTTTGTTGTTTCATTTATTTGGTTTGTTTTTGAATTGTCCACGCCGTACCTCTTCCTTCGCGCCCTCCCACCGCCCTCCAATCCTCATTTCCATCGCAAACCGCAAACCACCCCAAACAACAACAACAACCGCCGCCACCTCCCCTTCCCCCCACCCATGCATTTGATCGGCAGTGTTGTGTTTATTTTATGTGAAACCGTCCGTCAAAGGAGGTATTTGTTGATGACACGTTCACGAAAGAAGGCGGATAGATATTTTATTAAAGGGAGCTGGGAGCAGCGACCGCTGGATTATAATGTGGGCTTTGGGCTTCTGCTATAAGCTCAGGCAAGCTTGGAATGAGCCTAACTTTTTTGCTGTTTCGAAGCACCCCTCTCATAGTACCTAACAGTTTGCACTTAGCTTCAACTTCCGAAAACCATTCGTTTCCTCCTCTCTCTCTCTCGAACTTCCGGCAGACACTTTTGGAAACCGCACTGGAACTTTTTTGTTTCGTCGTTGTGCCTGTTGTGTGGTGAGATGACGGTCGATCGTGTTTTTTGTTTACTTTGTGGAAGGACGAGGTATACGTGCAGTTATTTTGGTAGGCGTACAAAAATAATTGCACGAGACTGTACACAGATGGTGGTAAGTTTGCCAGTAGAAGATTGAATCTTTGATTATTGCTCTAAACAAAATGGCGGCGACGCACAACGTTTAAAAACCGAATTAAAATTGTCATGCGCTTTACTTAGCCTACTTGCTTAAGCTATTTCATTTATACCTTTTAAATAAATACGTTAGGCTACTGAAGCTAAAGCTTTCTGCGTTGATTCGAAAAAAAAATCGTTGCTACTTGCGCTACTTACCCTTTACAAAGTTGCGCGAATTCCACAACCCCCCCAATCAAAAGAAGGCAAGTTGCTGATTTTGTGGCGAGGGCTATCAATTTTTAGCATAAAATATAGCTTATTGCAGTTGGTTCTTCATGCATTTTTTTGTTCACCTCTAGGTTTTATTTCTTGATTTAACTTTTTTTAATGAAGGAAATCTATACGACTTCGAAGACTCAGGCTCTGCCACTTTTATACAACCGTCGTTTTCGTTTCTCCTGAGTCATGTACAGTCGTGAGTATCAAATTTGAGTCGTCACAGTCAGTTTTAATTCCAGCAACTAAAGATCTTCACGTTTTTCTTGCAAAAAAAGTTTTGATTCAGTAAATTTTTGAATTTGAGACGTTAATTACATTATTTTTTTTAGTAAAATATAAATCTTTGACAGTGGACGACGGCCGAAATTTATTGCTCGCTACTGTACGCGCTAAATTCGTTCGATTCATTCGTTATTTGCAGCTTTAATACGTGCACAACCGAGGTATTTTTTTGTTTACACGAAACCACCGCAGTTTTTTTTTTTTTTTTATAAACGTATCGATTTGCTTGGACGTGTGTGTTGTACATGCAACGTACAACCCTCGCTCCGTTTATTTTTTAAATTTCACCGGGCGCTGTAATTATAAGGGTTGATGATAGTCGGCCCGAAATTATCGTTAGCTTTAATGAAACCCGTACGTTTTAACAAATCCGGGGATTATGAACCGCCACGAGTTAAATTTTCACATCAGAACATCGTCATTTAATTAGGCCAGAGTGTAATAACTACAGAACGGGACTTGGTACATGTAGCGGTGGAAGGGAGAATGTAGGGGTGCTGTGATCATGCCTGCTCCTACTTCTCCCTTCCGCCGGTGCACGTCCCAAGCCCCGTTCTCTAGTAATAACTTATCTTTGTACCTTCCACGAACGAAATAAATAACAAAAACTTAATCCGTTTAATCCGGAGGTTCCGTTAGTGTCTGACGTTTTTCCGATTTTAGGCTTAAAACCGAAGAAGAAAATAATCTCGAACGCTGTCGCACTGTAGAAGTTTTAGGCTTAACTATGAGTATTAACGTTTCCATTTCCTGTTTCTACTTACGTTTGATTTCGTTTCACCATCTCGATACATACGTAAATACCTGAAAACATTTACACAAGAACTACAACATTCATCTCTCAGCGTACAGCGACGTTCCCCGAAATATTTTTTGTTTGTTTTTTTTTTTTTTTTTTGAAGTACATTTACATTCAGAGGATCAAGCGAACCCAAATTTATTTTGTTTAAAAAAAAAACAACCATTTTTCTTATGAATTATTGCATTTATTATTTTTTGCCAGTTCATTAACGTTTTTTTTTTTTTTTTACAAAGAAAGAAATTGGCATTGAGTTGGTTGGTTCTGGTGTTCGTGTCTTTTATTTTATCCACAAATCCTCTTTTCCCAAAAGCATTTATTTTGACAACCTTTTTTTTGCCAAAATCAAGTAAGTGAGTCTCTCCTAAATGCACACTCTTCCTCGGTCTTCTTTTTTTTTTTAACAACGAACATCTGAACCAAGTCAAATTCAGAAACTGAAAAACATATTGCTGTTATGATTATATACGTGTACCAAAGGGAATAAAATAGTGGTGTTTGGGCCCTAGATACCCATGTACCAACACCCTCCGGGTCGACAAGCCGAGTATGCGCCAGACGGTACCCCAATAACCCCACCTAGAGACAGGACCACCGAGGTGCTTCATTACTCTTTCTGTCTGTCTGTCCATATTATACCCGGCCAAGAGCTGTCTCATACTGACACAAAAAAAAAAAAAAAATGAAACAGCTCGGGGCTTTTGGAATGTCAATGTTAGCGCGATAGTTAAATGTACCGCCGTATGTGTTGTTGTGCATCTTGGACAGTTTAATAAGCCCCCCCGCCCCCTCGAAAAAAAAAAAAAAAACAGGAAACACTCACACATACCACCCACAACCACATCCACCCGAAACACACGCAAACACACAGTATATGTGTTTCTTCTTACATACTATAATATACCTTAGAGAATATTTTTGTGTTCCTTATTGTGAAACAATGCACAAGCGAGAGACCGTTTTTTCGGAAATTTTCTTTTGATTTTCTTGATTTTTTGAGTGCAATCTCTTGCATAGCACGTTCTTTTGTAGACTGTAATAGGAGCTGTAGTGATCTTGAAAAATAAATCACAGAGATCTACGCTTATGTAAGTCATTAATGTTTATAGATGTTTTTTTTTAGAGTTTAGATAGATGGTCATTTATCTGTTCGAGTAGGTAGTTTCACGCCTATTATTGTTGTTGTTGTTGTTGTTGTTGTAGCCCTGAAAATAAGTCACTTTAAAACGGGGGAAAAAATGCGTACGTTTATTTTTTTTTATTATTATTCGCGCGGATAAAAATACGCGCCGGAAGAAAAATCGATTTCCTCCTAATTTTCCGCCCGGTTGTCAAAGTCGCATGCAACGACGTTTAACCTTGGCCCCTTAAGTTATAAATAGGTTTCCGTTTATAAAATATATGGTTATTTACAAACAGAAAGTATATACAGAGGTTCAACACAAATAAACTAAGTCACTATGTCGCTATTAAAATAATTCCATGAATTCTTTTTTTTTTTACGAAAGTACCTTGCGGTAGAAATTATTTTTTTCTTATATTTAAAGGACTAATAGGGCAGAAAGACGTAACATTTTACGTGCGCGTCGCCATTCCTATTTACAAAACCACAGTTTGAGAACCGCTTGAAATTTTTGCTGTAAACTCAAAAGAAGCCGTCGTCGTAAGTGAAGGGGGGCTGTTCCGGCGTTTACTTTACTTTTTAATAATTACACCCCCCCGTCCCCCGTGAATTACCATAATTTAAAAATAAAATACACTTGGGCGTTTCCAAATTTAGAAGTGCCAGCGGTTCCCAAACATTCAACTGTCTAACAAAGGGCTACAATGTTACGAAAAAAACAAAAGTGACAAAAAGTAATTATTTTTTAAATCGATTCATTCCATCACTCATCTAGTTCAGTGTGTTCATGTTTAATTAATTAATTTCTTGACATGTTGCTGCCTTAAACTGTCCTTTCTCTTCTGTATCTCGCTTCTGTTCACACAAATTTTTTTCTTTTGGTTTGTTGTTCGTTTCGGAATGCGCGCTCTGTCCGTGTTCGCTTACGCACTGCATATCTTCAGTACCTGTGTTATAATTTTTTTTTTCTCTCTCTCTCTTTCTTCTCTCTTCTGTTTGTAACTTGTAACAACTACTATCACTTTTACTGTACTGTCTTTCTCGCTCTCTCTCCTAACTACTCTTAAGTCGTTTCTTCTGGAAACTAGTGTGCCACGCTTTTTCTACTACCTTGTGTTCTTCGCTTTTTCTAGATCTTGCAGAACCTCCAAAAAAAACGAACGGAACGAAGGGGGCGCCTCAGTTCGGAGCTCGACAAGTCTAAATACAGCAAAAGCAATCTGATATTTAAGGTAACACGCTTCCAGCTTGCTTGGCATTTGCGCATGACCGACCGCGGCGCCTCTGCTTCCGCTTGAAGCTTTGGTTTCCGGCGCCCAACACAACCAGCCTCCTGATTTAAACAGAACAAGTTATCGTAGAGGTGTATTTTATTTTTGCATGACCTTTTCTATTTTTTTTTTTTTGTTTGTTTGTTTGTTTGTTTGTATGTATACTTACATTGTTTGTTGGGTGGTGAGCTTTTCTTAATTCCAAACACACCAGACGACACATTATGAAACAGACACACACCGGTTGCTGTAGACAGTTGATTTCAAAAATTACTTTAACCACCCCCCCGTGAGGTAAGTTACAAATGTACATAATACGTGCATACGTGTTGCATACGTGCATTTCCTTGCTTGCTTGTTTTTAATTTCAAACACACCCACCCCCCACACACACACACAACTTTTTTTTAGGAATGTTACTTCAATTTTATTATGTATTTTCGTTTTGCTGTTTTATGTGTACTTATTTGTTAGTTATTAGGGGTATGATACAACACACATTATAAATACACACAACTTTACTTTTACACACTTGTAATAACGACGTTTAGATTATCAGGCGACGCGACGCCTTGAATCACAGAGGATTTAAACTACTCCAAACTCCAAACTCCAAAAAAAAAAAAAAATGTTAAAGGGCATGAATAAATTTATAAAGTAGATGTATCCACGCAACACAATTATTTATATACATCGATTTTATTTATCATCGGTCTTAGCAACATAAGTAAGCGGATGCTTTTACGACCACCGAGAGTTTGCTTGAGCTTTTATGATCTGACTATAGCACAGCTTTTGTCATGGCTTCGAGCGTTTCTTTTTTTCTTTTATTTTTTTTTTCTTAAGATGTTGAAACTCCCTAGATGAGAACGAACAGGAGACCATGCTTCGTTTTTCAGTTGTTGTTACACCGTCTTTTAATTATTATTACTATTATTATTATTATTATTACATTTGGAATTCTTTTTTCGTTCGTTATGTTTCGTTTCAGCGTATGTCTTTATATTTACAAGTCACAGTTTCGATTTTTTATATATTGTTATTACCTAACTACTTTAGATAAACTAGTTTGTACATAAGTTCGTTTAGAATAATCACATTTTCTTTATTTTATTTGTACATATTTATAAAAAAAAAATAATTAAGAAATGAAGATACATTTGAATGAAACTTTTGCAAGACTGTTATATTTATTTTTTAATCTTCACGTTAATCACGTTAATCCTTTTTTTTTGCACAACAATACCTGCACATTTTACAACGTGACGCCTTAAGAAATGAGTATTAGGCAACCCATTCTACTTTAGTGCTTATTACGAACTTCATGAAGCTATCTCTGTTTTGATTGGTGGGTTGCCTATTCTTAAGTGCGCGGGAATCACGATTTAAAATGAATTCAGCTTTCCAAAAATTTGTTTTAAAGTTTTTAAAAGACGATGATTCATTAGTTAAAGATTAAATAAAATAGACTCACAAAATAAGCAAAAAATACAGTCGGGAGGCTTTTATTAATCAATTAAAAAAGGAAACTAAGTAATATTAAGACGAACGTCATTTCCTTAATTTATTTAAACAAAATTAATAACTAATTAGCATTAACATGATAGGCCAGATGGTATTTAGCCTTGCTTTGGAGCTCTGATTAATCTTTTCAATGATATTTTTGGAAATGAACCAAAAACTAGGAAATACGTTTTACAAAAAGGTACCGACTGCCAAAATTAGCCTGATTTGAGCACCCATTCGTTTCCTATTATTTAAATTCTCGTTGTTAAAGTCAAACGAGACAAGAAATATTTTTTCTCGAACGTCGGTGATTATTTTAAGCGAACTTTCCTGGCAGAAGTAGTTTTAGACCGCATCATGTCCAAGCGCTTAACGATGATCGTTCGTGATGTTTCAGTTTCTTAATATGGCAAGCGTGTTTATGAGGATATTCAATTTAATTTGTATGATGTTACTCATCGGACACTGGTCGGGGTGTTTACAATTCCTGGTGCCCATGCTGCAAGGATTCCCTCCACATTCCTGGGTCGCGATTAACGAACTACAGGTAAATTAATTAATTAGTTATTAGTCATTTTCACCCCCCCACCTCCCACCTCCCAATTAAAATGCAATGCAAATTAACTTTGCGTATTATTCACACTCGTACTCTACATTGTTGCAAACAATATATGTACACATTTGCATTCGCGTAAATCGAAATGGAAATGGGACGATTAGTTTGTGAATGAATTTTTTTTTTTTGTTTTTCTGATCGAGTTCTGGTTTCAGGAAGCGTCTTGGCTGGAACAGTATTCATGGTCGTTATTTAAGGCGATGTCACACATGCTGTGCATAGGATACGGAAGGTTTCCTCCACAATCCTTGACAGACATGTGGCTTACGATGTTATCCATGATATCCGGGGCTACGTGCTACGCTCTGTTCTTAGGACATGCAACGAATCTCATCCAGAGCTTGGACTCCTCAAGGCGGCAGTACAGAGAGAAGGTATTTACGCAAAAATGATCAATCCAACTCGCAATTGCATAAACTTGACCGTTAAGACCGGCTACTCGATGGTATATAGGGCTAACGCCCACTTTATACAGGCCTGATTCATTAAGTGGGGGGAAAACCCCGACTTAAAAGCTGAACTGCGGAATTCATTCACCATTTTAAGTTTTATAAGTCATATATAGTTATATAATAGTCCTCAGAAACTTGGTAACACCCCGAGTTCTGATATTACCACGCGATGACTCAGGCCTGTTTGGAAACGATGTCGATCGGGCGCATTCGAACACCGGCCGGTAATCCAGAGCTACGAACTGCTTCCAATTTGTTACGGTCCACTAAATATTTCAATAAAACTCGGCGTATTGTTTGCGAATATGCATTACACGAGGATGCATTATAATTGTAAATAATGGGCAGGGGGGGTTTTACGCGTTCGATGCAAATTACTGTTGCCATTTTACGGTAACCAAAGGCGTATAAAAGCGATCAAATATGCAGTTTCATACATACGTATTAAACACGAAATGCGATAATGCGAATGGCGGCGGCGGCGGCGGCGGAGGGTGGATTTAGTTCGTACATTCTGGGGCCCTTAAACTACGTAAAATCATGAACACAAGAACATCAACTGTTTTACGGCGCCGACTTTAACGCGTACTAGCTTCGTTCGACCTTGATGGTTTTAGTACGCATATTTATTTTCGAATCGGAAACGAGACGTAAACACTCTGTATACTTACGTAATAATACATAATTTTTTAACTGTGCGCGCGTCATAAAACGATGAAATCATTTCATCATCAAAACTGAACCGAGGTCTGAATAGGTTTACACGGTTTTAAAAAGAGTTATGCTTAAGACACGAACCGAAGTCGCAAAGGAATCTATCCGTAACCGAACCAATAAGACGCAAGGGCTTGTAAGTAAGTATCGTCGAAACGGGGTCGCCCAAATCAAATAAACGTCGAGGTTGAAAAGGAATCTATCCGTTGCCTAACCAATGAGAGCACAGGGCTCGTAAACTCGCGGCCAAAACGAGCAACCAAATTAAATAAACGACGAGGTCGGAAATTAATTTATTCACAACCAAAACAGTAAGGGTGCAGAAGTCGAACCGTAGCCAAAACGAGCGACCTGGTACCACTACGATCTGGCTTGCGATGCAAGCCTTTACGATTGCTCCATTTTCTATCACGCCCTGCTAATGGATTCTCAACGGTAAAGCAGAAATGTATGTATTTTATTCAGCGGTAAAGTTCGACGAAAGTTGATCCGCAATACCGTTCAGTGATGAGCGAGAGAAGAATAATTAAAGCACAGAAAGTTAAGGAGTGTATAATTAACGGTGTAATAGAATCAGAGAACAATAATTAAAGCACAGAAAGTTACTAAGTGTATAGGTAATGGAAATAAATGCAGAGACGTATCAGAATGAATGGGGGCGCAATTTCGGGTCCTTTCACCGTTGCATAGGGGGGAGGAGGGCTTAGATTTTTTGCCTACGTGCTGTAGTTCCACAGTTCAAATCGGTTCACCGCATCACGGCACTCACTTATCACCTGGAGATCATACTTGGCGACGGCGACGGCGCCGTCCGCCTCGATCGCTTCGGCCTGAACACGCTCGCTCCTTTTTATCTCTACGGTCAAACCTTGCGGCCGAAAAATTTCGCCGGAATGTGCTTACTTCCTAGCAGTAAGAGTTGAATTATAAATTATAAGTTGAATTTAACTTCGTACAGTAACGGACCAAATCACCAAATAAAAAATGATTTATGGAAGCTATTGATACCGTTAAAGCGTGAAATTTAGTTGAGGATCTGCACAAAGGAAAACTTTCGGTGGTCCTTTTCTGTCTGTGCGAGAGACTAAACTAAACGTAAGTTCCATAAACACAATGGCCCGGTCATTTACTATCATAATATTTCACGTCATTGTATATGAGGGAGAGCAACCAAATCAGGCGGGTTCTCTTCTCTTTTCTTCAGACTTCAGTGAAACGGGTCTGATAATAATTACACTGTAACAAGACGCGATCGATAATTAATTAATTGTATAATAAATTTTAATTAGGAGCAGGCGGGCCGTGAAATTTTATTAATTACCAGTGGGGGCGCGTATTAATCTTCATTATCGCGCACTTTACGGTGGTACTTAATCGTTTCGCTTTCGCTTTCTTGTTTTTTCCAGGTGAAGCAAGTGGAAGAGTACATGGCGTACAGGAAGCTGCCGAGGGAGATGCGGCAGAGGATAACGGAATACTTCGAGCACCGTTACCAGGGCAAGTTCTTCGACGAGGAGTGCATACTGGGGGAGCTCTCGGAGAAGCTGAGGGAGGACGTCATCAACTACAACTGCAGGTCCTTGGTGGCTTCGGTTCCTTTCTTCGCGAACGCGGATTCCAATTTCGTGTCGGATGTTGTTACTAAGCTGAGATATGAAGTCTTCCAACCAGGTGATTAAAAAAAAAAAAATTCGTTTGAGTGGGAGCACAAAAAGCAAATTCGTGATTTCAGGTGATATTATTATAAAGGAAGGTACTATTGGTTCCAAGATGTACTTCATACAAGAGGGCATAGTGGATATAGTGATGGCGAACGGCGACGTGGCCACCAGCCTCAGCGACGGTTCTTACTTCGGGGAGATCTGCCTCTTGACGAACGCCCGTCGCGTGGCGTCCGTGAGGGCGGAGACCTACTGCAATCTATTCTCCTTATCCGTGGATCACTTCAACGCCGTCTTAGATCAATACCCACTGATGAGAAGGACGATGGAATCGGTAGCCGCCGAGAGGTCAGTGCGTTGGTTGGTATAAAAGAACCCACGAGGTTTTATTGAATTATATTTGTCTCATCGCTTCTTGTCGTCTACTCTTAACCTATTTATGTGAATGACAATCGATTGCCTTCCCCCCCATCATGGTTCATTTTGTGTTTTGGTACCCTCTTCACTTTTGGTTTGTCTATCATATGGTGATTTGGTTTTTCACACCTTTCATTTGCACACACTGTACACACTCACAGAATACGGGATGGGAATACACGCCGAAAATAACAACCCCCATGTTTTTTTAATCTGCTAACATAAAATAGGCTTTCGCTTAATGGGTGAAATAGGTAATAGCTAACTAAAACAATTTATAAATATAGTGGTTGCTACGCTTCGGACGTTTTCTGACGTCGTTGCTTGGTTGCTTTAGCTACACAAAACGCCCATGTCGATTAGTCTCAAATTGCGTAACAATAGCAACGCCCAAGCAGGTCCTAAGTACAGCAATTACATCACTTGTGGCATCAAAATATATAAATCAGATGATTTAACCAGTGAAACAAAATGTATTATTAGCTTCATAATCTAATTTAAAAAAAAAAAAAAAAACGTCTAAGGTAGGAAGAAATAAGATTGCTTCCGAGCAAACAAGAAATTGCTTCTTAATGAAATGATGTACAGGGTGTTAATTTAATTATTGCAACAACAACAAAAAATGATGGATTTGATTTTAAGTAAACACACGAGCTAGGATGCTTCGTTTTCGATGTACAGGGTGAAGTGAAGTAATTTAACGAAAGCGCAAAGAGAATTCAACTAAAAGTGTACGTATATAAGGGTGATTAGGACGGATATTTGTCACAGACTTGTTTGCTTCGAACTCACTTCCATGAGATAGTTTTCAAGGGTGGAATCCTGAGATTTATTGCATCCGTTGACCTAAAAGATCTCCCGGCACTGTTATTTATGCTTACGTTTCACTTGACCTAATTGATACTGCGACTTTGAAAAAAAAATAAAATAAAATAAAACACAATGATCAATGGCCAATTGATGGAAGGAGACGAAGATGTTAATTCATTTAGTTCCACGAATACCTACCGGGTGTTTCAAAGAAGTTGTCTTAAGGCAAATGTAAAAATGGAAACGCAAATGCGAACGGGGTGATTCGAGTTTAAAATATGGGCGTCTCGATTTTTATTTACCCTGTACACAGTCAAGGGCGATGTTAATTTGTAATTCAATAAAACACCACCACACACAGAGCAAATCTGTAGTAGAGTTTTCCTGTTTAGTTTATGATGTGGAATGATTTCGTATTAGATGAGTTTCTAAATTGGTGACGTTTGACGAAAAAGCAAGGCAATGATATGTTTTGATCGTGACGCAAAAGTAATATATATAGTATATTTTTTTGAATGTTAATCGCGCAAGTTATTTTTTAAATTAAAAAAAAAATAAATTTTCTCTTCATTCAGCTTCCGTCCATCGCAGCGACAACGGTTTTATTAGTTACGGTTTCCCCCCCTCTTCAGTTCCAATCCAAGGTTTTCTTTCTTCTCTCTGTTAAATGCTGTAAATATTTCTGGCACTTCATTGCATTTTGAAATTAAAAATTAAATTGCGCATTGGCATTTTGCATTACAATCATTTGGTGTATACTAAAAATGGGGTTTTATTTATTAGAAAGTTGCATGGTGACTGTGTCTGTAAATACAATTCATACATGGTGCTTTAGTGTTACTTACTAATGGGAAAATCTCCGTGGCCTTGAAGCTCAAAATAACACGGCTCTTTCTTATTTTTATTTTTTTTTTATTTTTTTAAATTTTTGTTGGTGGTGACTTGGATCTCTTTTTATTATCTCATCGATTGATTGATTGATTTACTTGTGCGCTATTTAATTTATTGTTTTCTTCAACTTCTTAGATTCTGTAAGAGAAAAATCGCCACCTAAGAGGTCGGTCGGTCGGTCTTGTTTCTGAGTGATTGAAGTTGATTGAATCCGTCTCGGCCAAAAAGGAAATCTCGTTTGAAATCCGTTGTTCTTCGATAGCGTAGCGCAACCTGAGGGATGAGAATTTATTTTTTATTTTATTTTGTATATTGCCGAACGTTTATGTAGATGTTACGTTACATTTTTTTTAAGCAAACTTAAATTATGTATGGTAAGCAAATTTTTAATAAAATCGTTTTGTTTTTTTTTATTTCTTGATTTTCTTTCGTTAATTTAAGTTGATTAATCCAGCCCTAGTAGGCGAGGGCGAATTAATTTTTCTATTCGTCGCTTTCTTCACGGATTTAAAATTGATTCGATTTAAAAGAAAAAAAAAAAAAAAATCCGAGCGCAACAAAACATGTCATTGCTTTCTTTTTCTTTTTACTCTTGTGTTTTCTGTGTGTCGTTTCATGAACGAAGTAGTTAGTAGGTTTTCATGCTACACAGGTTTTAATTATTATACCGTTCACGTTTTCATTATTACAAAAGTTGGAGTTCGTTCCAGATGGATCGGTTAACTAATGGAAAACCATTTCAGTTCATTTTACTGTTGAATTAGTTTCTTTTTTTAATGAAATCATTTTGCGTCGTGCATTCCTGCTTTTGCAAGAAGTGAAGATGCGACGTGTTAGTTTCTGTATTTAAAATATTTAAGAAGAAAATTATATACAGGATGTACCGGTAATAATTGCCCGTTACTATTAACAACCGTTAATATCAAACTCGGAAACTTTTTGAAAGTGAATCGTGATATCTCGTTTCATGAATCCTTGTCCGTGCACCACCACCCTCTCTCTTCATCTCATCTGCGAAACTTGAACATCCGTTCATGAAAATGACGTGAAGTATAAATTGTCTCCTCGTTTTTTGTGACGAGGAATTTATTGCGTTCAAGCTCGGAAAGCTCTTTCAATTAAAACTATTGTCAAAAAAGCCTTCTATATTTTTTTATGCGTACCAAATGCAGTTACTGCCTTCATCTCATCTGCCGACGTCGTTTTTTCCTTTTCGCCTTCATCCATGAATACAAAACAGAGAACTGAGATACCTGCCGCGGAAAAACCATTCGTTCTTTTGGAGAAGAAATTAAAGCATCTGTTCCATTTCATTTGCATCGCATGTACTTTCCACCCAGTGATGATTTCCAGGGAATCAAATCCATCCAAATTCAGCTGTCTATGGTATGGAATCAAACCCATCCAAATTCAACTGTCTATGTATGGAATCAAACTCATCCAAATTCAGCTGTCTATGGTATGGAATCCAAACCATTCAAATTCAGCTGTCTATGGTATCCAAACCATCCAAATTTAGCTGTCTATGGTATAGAATCCAAACCATCCAAATTTAGCTGTCTATGGTATGGAATCCAAACCATCCAAATTCAGCTGTCTATGGTATGGAATCCAATTCATCCAAATTCAGCTGTCTATGGTATGGAATCCCACCCATCCAAATTCAGCTATCTATGGTATGGAATCCAACCCATCCAAATTCTGCTGTCTATGGTGGGCTTGTGCAAGTGATCTGTACATCCTGTATATATGATACAATGCCTTTACAATTTATGTTAATGACATGATTGTAGCATTGTGTACCGTTTATGTTAAATGCCAGAGAAGTATGGGGCGTAAAGATGTTTTGGTGTTAACCGCGCCTTAAATCGAATTGGGTATAACCATGCTTTGTCTGCACAGGTTGAACAAGATAGGAAAGAATCCGAATTTGGTGGCGCACAGAGAAGAAGACCTGGGTAGCGAGAGCAAGACGATAAACGCGGTGGTGAACGCCCTGGCGGCGGAAGCTGATCACGTGAACATGTCCGACGAGTACGTCGGAAGAATGCACTCTAGCGATCGAAGCCTGAACGACCTGGGCAGGACGCTGCAGAAACTCACGCTGCCCAGGCCAAAATCGGAGAACAACTTCGCCTCGCAGGATATACCCTTGACGAGGGCAAACGGTACTAACGCCCGGCCATCCTTCCATAAATCAGATACGTTTCATAAAGAATCCGCGTTTCAATGACGCCACTCCACGCACTAGTGCTCTGTGCTGATCGACCAGCTCTATTATGAATTGTTGGCACTGCTCAGGTACTACAATTCGTTAGAGGGTCGTCGTCGTCATCAACCGTTATCTAACTGACACCTGGAGTGCTGGTGCGTGTGCTACCTTCGGTGTATATTGTCTTAAGCAATACGTGCATTTGGACACTGACCGCTAGTATTGTGCAATATTAGAATCTACTTTAAGTTAGCTTTAAATATTAGGTGCTCAATAAATTAAATAACTATAATATATTAGAGAGAGAGAAACACGCTCCGCCCCTGGTTTCTGGTTACTCCAAGAGTTCGATTTTCAAAACAAACTCAAATCTTCAAACCAAATTCCAAACAACAAATTTACATAGGGCAGTATTAATAATTTTTTTTAGTAATAAATTAAAACAGAATTTGTACATAATATCAATTCAGTTTTCAGTATTGTATGTATAAGAAGATTCATATTCGAGCACGGTTATTTGAATTATTTAGAAACTTGCACGGAAGAAATTGTTTTTTTTTTGCGTGGTTTTTCCTTTCGCCTTTCTTTTTTTTTTTGCAAAACAAAAATAATACGGCACAAATTAAAACGTATAGAGTCATCCTTTGACGTTCCTTGTACTCATCCGTCCTTTTCATCAGACCAAACCGTGCGTTGTAAAATGATTCTACTTTTTTTTTTTTTGCTCGCTTAAAACCACTTTTACACAAACGCGCTGAAAACTGACATACTTAAATGTACAGGCGCACACGAGCACACCGTAAGCTAAATGTATAATACAACAATATGTCAATTACTAAGAACATATGACATGTACATTAAGACGTTTATTTATTTATTAACGCGCTTGTATACACCGCGCGCGCTTTTCCCCAAAACTATTTAATTCCACGTACCACAACATAAAGACCTTATACATAGGTATGTGAGAGTGTTCACTACTTCCTGTTGGATTAATCGAATTTAACAAAGGTGTATGCATGCGATGTAAAGAAGAAGAGATTGTAAAATTAGGCAGAAATTAAGTAACCAAAAACCAAGGGCCCCAATCTGCACACACACACACAAAAACACACACACAAACAAAAACCAAAATAAAAACACTCGTTGCTATCTGAAAAAGTGAAATCCTGCTGTAGGTTGGTACGCATTGAATTCTACTTTAAAACAAAGTGAACGAATAGAAGAATGTGATTTAGGCCTAAAAGCAAAAAGCCGCGTACTACTAATCCATGTATGTATGTATGTATGTATATTATAAATACAAGGAGCAGGACCACTCGCGTACATACAACATCGTAAATCAAATATGGACTTGGCCACTTCTCTTAACAACATCGTACGCTCTCATCTCGTTATTATATTTTTGTTATAGCAGCTGTTAAGCGAAATAGTACAGGGCAGGTAAGTTAAAAAGAAAACAAAAAAGAAAGAAACAAGAAACCGTGGCTAATTCCAAATTCGTGACGTGAAACAAACCAAAAAAAAAAAAAGTAATATGTATAACAAAGAAGGAGACTCCACATTGTTAGCTGTGATCTACAATATGAAAGTTATCATTAAAAAAAAAAAAAGAAAAATAATGGAGGTCTACTTTTGAAAAAAAAGAGAAAAAAAAATACACGTTTTTACTTGTACTCGTTTAATTATTATTGTTGTGTTATAGCTTGTTATTTATTAAATAATGCCGTGCGCCGATTCTTTACGTTATTTATTTACCCCCATACGATGATGATGTATAAAACAAGTATTTAACATACTGATTGATGATGATTAATAGTGCATTTATTTAACTTGGCGTTCATTAAGAAAATATTAAATACAAACGATCGTTGATGATGGGTTGATTGTACCATAGTATATTAAATTAAAAACAAGAAACAATGATGTAAAATTTAGCTGTGTTTAGTAGAGACTTTAGTGGCATGATCTTTCTTTGTTGCAAAACTCTCTCGGACCACTTCTATTACTACACGTGTGCAATTCGTTTACATTTACAATTTTTTATCTACTCTACCCCAAACAAACGCGAACGGATAGGCAATGTGATAAGGCTGTAATAAAAGGAATTGATGCCCCCCTTAAACTAAACTAAAAAAAAAAAGAAAAACTGATTTGATTTTGCGTTATAGCACAAGCAACATGCCACTAAAGTAGCTTCGGTAGGCATGATTTTAACGAATGATAAACGTTTTTGTTAAGTAACGTATGTACAGTGATTTTTAATACGTAGTTGACTGATTATTATCAAATATTGATTATGTGTTAATTTGTGTTGCTGCTGTGAAGGAAGTGTCTTAGTATTTTTTTTTGTTTTTCTAATTTAATTTAATCGTAACGAATAATAAGAGAAAGGAAAATGTACAAAATAATGTACATATAATTGTTGTAATTGCAATTAATGCTCTCTAAGTACAACATGGTTTGCACCACTCATTTCCAAAACGTTTCATTTCGATTTGAAATCCTACATCATCATTTCGGTTTTAGAATAAAACAATATAATTAGGGCAAAAAAATCAATTTATTCTTGAATACCCGAACGAAAACAACAATAATTTTTGGAAATGATTGGAAGTGTACGCCATATTTAATTGATGACAACAAACTTGTGATTAAACTTATTTTCTTAAGTATTATTGGCTGTAACTGTGGTTACCATTTAGCGTTTAAGATTATCTTTTGATACTTTTTATTTTCTCCTTTACTTTCATTGTCGATTTACTTTACAGCGCACGCCAATCGAAGCGGAAATAAATAAATACTCCTTACAATTGCGTGTACGTCTTCAATTGGTGCGCTTTATAATAAAAATAATAAAAGGCATGAGAGAGAGAGAGAGAGAGGAAATGGAAAGAAACCCTTTCCTTAGTTGAATTATTTTGTGTTTTTTTTTTTTTTTTTAATAAGAAGTGATATATTTCATACTACACCTGTATATATTACCATTTTGATCTTATGTTTACGTATTATTGACTCGAGGAATTTAAGTAAAGCGTAATATAGTTTAGATAATAAACGCAATATGAATAGTTGATGAAATGAAATGAAAGCAAGAAGTATCCTGTTTTGTATATATATACGCGTACGTAAAGTCTAGGTTTGTTTATGTCGCATTCACAGTGGCAACATGGACGTAGATTGTACCTATTTATAAGTAGACTAATAAAATAAATATCAATTATATCATAAATTTACGTTGAAAAAAAAAAAACATGATAATTAGGTTTCACGAATTCTTGCCATGATGAAATCCTAGCCTAGACTGACATTATGAAAAATATGCTTTGTTAATAATAACGTAGTTTAAATATATAAAAATGTTTTAGTTATATATAAAAAAAAAGATGATGATAGTTATTTAACACTCTAGAAGTTTAAACTGCAGTTCTGTGAAAGTCTATTGATATTTTTACCAAAAGTGCTCATCGCTGTTGAATTTTAGGATGTCGTTTCGATACGGGGTGAAGAACTTTTAAATCAGTCTGAGATTCTCGCGTTTCTTTTAATTCTCGTTCTTTACACTTAAATTTTCAGGTGGTCCAGCATTGTATGTGCGTGTACCACACGGTATTCCGGTATTCGTTTCGTCGACGTTTTCACCTTTGTACCGAAGTAGATAAGGTACGTTAATTTTTAAAACATGTAAATAATTGTAGAGAAGTGCCTCTTTTGAATTTTGCGCATCGCTACTGTCTTGGTCAACTATTAGAGAATAATCTCAAATTATTTGAATGTTTTAACTGTTGTTATTATTTGGTTTACAATCGAATAAAGCTGCATTTTTACAGTTGGTGGAGGTTTTATTTCAAAAAAAAACTTTCAGAAATTTATTCTTCGATAATAATTGCATACTTGCAACAATCACTAATCATAATAGCAGGATTATTAAAATAATTTTCGGCGTTCCTACTATGTGACGCAACGCGACGGAAAATCTCGGAGGTCGGAGTACAATTTTATGAGTTAATTCCCAGTTAGATTTCGGCAACCACGTGTGGTGTGTGCTTGATTTGGTAAGCGTCTCGGAAGTGACGCCGTTTGAAATCAAGGCTTTCATTGGCCTTAGGCGGGCACGTTCATCGCGTCCTGTATTCGGATACGCTCGCCATTTTGCTGGTAGAAGGCCGTTTCTGACTTAGTGGATCTCATGGGAGTCGCAATCGGTTCCACTGCGCACATCAACTGGAGGTTACTCCTTGGCGCCCGTATCTGTTTCGACCCATCCCCCTCCTCCTTCAGAGACTAGCTCGGGACAGTTGATTGACTTCACAGCGCAACTTGCCATCCACCAATCATCGGTAAGCGACCAGGAGTAAAGTTAACGTAAATGTAATCAGGTGGACGCATGCTCTTCATTCCTCTGACGTAGTGCAACATCTTTTCGCAACGACTTGACTGACTCCGGATGGTGACAGGACCTAATTCGTCAAGTATACTTTTGATTTGCTTCAGTATTCACTTTCCAACAATCTAGCCACATTTCGGTGCATGATTTTCAATAGTTAATTCCCTTGTTCGGTTTATAAGTTCCGTTTCGTCATTTCAGATCGCCCGATCAGACCTAATTAATCGCGTAATTAACGTATTTGCGGCGCCAAGTTAATGTTTATTTAGCATAATTTGATGGTTGTTATACGCTATTCGGCCTTTAAGTCTATATGAGAATTCATAATTCAATTGAGTGTGGCATTGTTGAAAATTGTGTTGTGTTACTGTCTGTCTCCTAATCTGAACGCACGAATGGACCGAATCTCATATTTAGAGATCTAAACAAACCTTCGCGCGCTGTCGACACCACCTCGGCCGAGAGAGAAGAAGCGATGGAATTTAGACAATCCCGAAAATGAAATTAACTGACATAGTTTGATGGTTGTTACCTGGTATTTGACCTTTGCCGGGGCCTTAGTCTTTATGAGAATCCATGAGTGAGGCATTGTTGAAAATTGTGTTGTGTTATTGTCTGTTCCCTACGCTGAACGCACGAGTGGGCAGAATCTCATATGTGGAGATCAAAACATACGTTCGCGCGCTGTCGAGACCACCTCGGGTGAGAGAGAACTACTAATTACTCTGAAAATCTTTACGCATAGAAACAAGAATAATTGACTGCACAACTGTAATTTCACCATTGCTCGAGCGGCATTAATTGTCTCCGCATCTCTCGCGTTTGCTCGCTAATATCTTGTATTGCCCGCTTCGTTAGAATTTGAAACGGACTATTCACGCGGGAAATCAGAATGAACCACACGAAACAACAAGTTTGCAACATCCATGTATTTATTATGCTACGTCTACAATTGGGATTATTGCGTTACACAGCAGTAGAAGAGATTTATCATCCCAACGTATTACTACTTACATAAATGCCAGCACACACAGGAACACGAGCACGTATTGATTAAGGCCACATCCTGATAAATTTAACCGTCGGTTAATATCTCTGGAAACCAATGATTTCCTAGGATATTAACCGACGGTTAAATTTACCAGGATGTGTAAGTAAGAAGGTGACTGAAGCAGCAGAGGAGATAACTAAACTACCAGTTTCTGATAGGGGAAGTCCCCCAACTCTACACGAAGACAGACGAGCTTGGTCTCACGGTTTTTTTTTTCTTTTTCTTTGAATCGGTATATACAGGACTTAATTCTTAATCATTCTTCATCAAGCATTTATTCGTTCTTGGGTTCGTCGACGTTATGGCCGCACTTGGAACACTTGGCGGGATTTAATTCGGGGTTAATCACGATCGGTACTTGATGGTCCACGGATTTGGAACGATGGTGTTTCTGGGGCACTTGCAACTGGCCGTTCCTTTCCACAACTTCACCATCTGCAAGCAAAAAAAGTACTTTTACATTGTTTTAATGGAATTTAGAGCGAGTTGCCTCTCGGGTGGACCTTGGAGGTCCTCTTCTTGTCTTCCTTGATATTTAATTGAATAAAACAAACCTGAATTTTCTTCATTTTCGTTAGTATCCTCGACCAGGGGCAACGCCGTGCCTGGTTCCGACGTCGCCTTATTATCAACGACGCTATTCACCATGCCGTGGAAGAGATCCAGGTGGGAGTCGAGCGAGAATTGCTTGCCCGACATGAGTATTCCTCGAATCCTCCGCCTCATATCTACAACAAAAAGGGTGGAACGGTGATTATAAGGCGGAAGGTTCGAGAGGCGACGGCGACACTTACGTGGACTATTCTGGGCTTCCAGTCGGAGTTTCACGAATTTCGCGTACTCCGCCATCACGTCGCTTTGGTCGAAAATGGCGGCGAAACTCCCGTTCACTATCTTGGGGGACCTCGGCGAATTCGCCAAGAGCAAGCTCGTCCCGAAACTTTGATTCTTGTCTTTGATATCTGCACGTAACGGTTCACCATGAGAAGGTGGGTTTGGTTAAAAAAAATAAAAAAAGACGAGGATGTCTTTAATGAAATTGAAAGGCGAATTCATTCTTGAGTTGAGTTCGTCAACGCTACGACAACACTTAGGACACTCGACAGAGTTCAGAAGTCAAATGACGAAGATGAAGACTTAATTTTTTTCGTGGATTCTCTACAGTACCACCGTGTTTTGTATGTACAATGCCAGAATGCGTTTGTTGGTCTTTTGTAATTAATTGCTTGACATAAGATAACTTAAAATTACCCTTCAGTGGTACTTTAGCCCTCGGGGTTGCTTCCGGTTCGCCTTCCTCTGCCAGAATCTCAGCTGTGACCGCCTTAATCTCCTTCCAGTCTTTCAGTATGTCTTCGTTCGTCGTGTACTGCGACGTCACCGCGAACCGTATGACGTACTTGTTCTTAAGCGCGGCAGGGACGCAGTGTATGTTCCCCCTGGAATTCAGCCTTTTCAGCAACATCTCGGTCAGTCGGTTCTCCCCCTTGAGCCTGAACACTACCAACCCCAGGTGCCTGGTCGCGGGAAGCTCGAACCGGGGATCGCCGAGGACCAGCGCTTCGAATTTTTGAGCCAAACGAACACCCTAAAGTTCAAAGTGATAGAGGAAGGGAAACCAAGGGGGTGGGTGTCACCTCTCTGATGTGCTTTTGAAGACCGGTGATTCCGTAGTTGCGTATGACGAACCACAGTTTCAAGGCCCGGAATTTTTTACTCAGGGGAATTTGCCAGTGCTGGAAAATTTCATGTCCAAAAGACTTTTAACCGGGGGCTTAGGGTAAGTTCATAAAGGAGCTGTGATAGGTTCTTTTGCTCGCAGAAACTCTCAGCTCGATTATGAACACATGTTTCTTTGCATTAGCGCTTTTCGAAGTCTCGTGAATCTACCATTAGAAGTATTGACTCACCATATAATCAATGGCTAAGCCGGTGTTTTCATGTTTGAGGTACAGGGGGTCGACGTTGAAGGTCCTGTGCAGCGCCTTGCTGTTTTTCACCCTGGTTTGTTGTTATGAATCAATCTTGAGTGGTGTACGGGTTGGGGGGGCTGGGGGGACTTACCACATGGCGGTGCAGTCGAAGTGTATCATGAGCCATTTGGAGGGGTTGAAGGCGATCGAGTCTGCTCTCTCAACTCCTTTGAGCCAAATCCTGAATTCGGGGCAGATGAAGGCACTTCCTGCGTACGCCGCGTCTATGTGCAACCATAAGTTTTCCTCGGAGCAGATGGCTCCAATTTCGTCCAAATTGTCGAAGGCGCAAGCCCCAGTCGTCCCTAAGGTTGCGCAAACCTACAAGAAATAGAAAAGGGTTTTTTCTTTCTGAACAAAAACTGATGCTGCCTCTTGCTCCAAAAACCCACCCCATCCCACATCGCATTTTAGAACGCTCTGTATGGGCAATGACAAGTCAATCGTAAAATCCCTTTTTAATAAAGACACGACGACGCATTCCAGCCGTCGCCGTCGTCTGCCTTATAATTAAATGTTCGATGTCTCGGAAAACAAACTGGAAAGGATTTGTGCGCGGTGTATCTAAAAGATTGTTTCCCACAAATAACTAATTGGGCCAATCTTCTTAAAAGAACGCAATCCCCGGCGATGTATCCCCACCGGATGTAATTAATAAGGCGAGATTTATTGGCCCGACGACAGCGCCATAATTTCGCTCCCCTCATTACCCGGGCGCATCGCGCGTCATACCCAGAAAGGAATCAGCCCCATTTCGCGATCCTTCTTCACCGCCTGCAGCAGCTTCTGCCCCCTCATCGACAGGTTCTCGTCGCTTTCGATGTATCGCATCTTCACCAGGCCGATTAGGGCGGCTTTCTCCACGCTGGAATGCGCTTGATCCGAGCAATAACCGACAAGGCGAGCGTTGACTTCCACGTCCTCCAAATCAGGACTGAGTTTTTGGCAGTTGTTTATGGCCTGACATCTTCCGGCCAGCAAGCAAATTAGAGTCGCCTCACTGGCGGTGGTCTAAGAAAATAAAAAGCAATTTCAAACAAACAGGGGAAAATCGATTGAAGATTGATTTACATACCTGGATGACTCCTCCGCCTAAGGAATCACTTCTGGTGTGCAAGAAGTCATCAGGAAGGCCGATCATCTTGCCCAGCCAATTCATGACGATGCTTTCAAGTTCGGTGCAGGCGGGACTTGAGGCCTGCAAAATAAAAATCCCTGGTTTTCAAGTTTCTAAGGTCAAGGCGAGGTTCTTTTTTACCCAGGTAAACCCGATGCAGTTGATGGCGTCCGCCAGCATGTCTCCGAGCAAAGAGGGGAAGCTGTTCAAGGCCGGAAAATACGCGTGCATGTGCGGACTTTGCCAGTGCGTAACTCCGGGCATGATCACGGATTCCACGTCGCGGAAAATCCTCGTCCAGTTTTCCCCTTCGACCGGAGCGCTGTCCGGAATTTGTTCCCTGAGAAACCCGGGTTTCTTATCGGGGAAAACCCGCCGCTTTCGAATGTCCCTCAAATAATCCGCGATGTAGTCGACCATTTCCTTTCCTTTCCATTCACCCAAACAAAAAAAAACCAAATAAAAATAAACGTCACTATATTATTCAGTGTGCGACAGTAAAACAAATCCACTAAATCGAGACGAACGAACGAACAAGGCAATATGCAGGCGTCCATTATTACATTTTAGTTCAAATCCAATTTGTTTTACTGTTTCATATATTTAAGTTGAATTTGCATTTGCGTTCGATCTGCGAAACAAGCTTCCTTACCTCGCTGCCTGTACTCCTCCACGTCCATCCCTGCAAAGAAACAGTTTTCAAATTATGCGCGTGTTTCTCGCCGCCCCCTAATGAAGCTTTTAAATTTGTTAGAAACTGAAACGAGCTCGCGCTAAACTGCTTTGGAAAGTCCCGAAAGCTCAGGCGAAGCCCCAGTAATGTTAATGCTGGACGAAAACAGGACAATTGGATGATCCTCCGTTTTTATTACGAAGCGTCCTGAATTATTTCAGAACAGTAAAGTTAGAATTTCACGTGTTTTGTTTTTTGCTGATTTCACGGTGGGTTTCGCAAAAAAAAAATTGTTAATCGGCGATTCATTTAATTCTCTGATTAAGGAAATTCATTCGACGTAGTTAACAATAGATTCCGATATTGTTTCACCCAGCCAATCACAGGCTCGAATCGTGCTGTTAAATTAATCGGTGATTAAATAATTTTTGTGAAACTGGGGGTCGGTGTTGCAAAAATAAACGATTGGGTACCGCTGGTTTAAGTTTTCCTTGAAATTCCATTGCACATAAAAAAAGTTATATTTCAATGGTATTTAAGGTGTAACCGTGTAAACAAAAGCCCTGTCTGTTTTATTTAATTACGAATTTACACCAGCAATACTTATTTTATGTATTTATTTATTTTAAACGATTTAATAATATTTAAAAAAATAAATAAATAACTGCCGTTGACGAAAATCTGTTTTGTTTTATTTCTGAACTTTATTATTTAAGAAAAATGAATTTACTTGAATTTATTAATTATTTACGTAACAAATTTACATGATGTTAAATTATAAACAAAAAATATTGATTAATTAATTAAATGGTTGGAATAGAGTAAAGTCACTTCCTGGCGCAGATACTAAATTACATAATTAAATAAATTTTTATTAAAACATCAGAAAATATGCTTCACGTAATGGTGGTAAAAATAATCAATTATTTTTTTGCATTGTACTGATCCAAACAATGAGAGACTGTCATTCAAATAATTTGAGCTTGAAGTTTGATTTCACAACCAAAACCAATATGAAAATAATTTTTTCACGAGCAGTTTAAGACGGTACATTAACTTTTTTATTTTATTTTTTTCCTGACGCAGCTTTCGACCCACAGCGAAACGTTGAGGGATCGTGCGATTCTAAATTGTCCGCGAAAAGATTATTTTATTCAAAAATTGTTTAAAATAATGGTTTCCTGTATTGTGTACAAAATTTTCATCAACTCAACCCTTCTTCTACTTCAAAAAAATTAATTCATCTAGTCCCCTACTCAAAAATCAAAAATCACCGAATATAGATTGTTTTTTTTTTTTATTCAAAATTTTTTCTCACATCTTGCGTGTATTTTTTTTAAACCTCAAAACCGAAGGATCGTTTTATAATAGATTCTATTAGATTGATTTAAGTGTGTGTGTGTGTATTCGTGGAAAAATAGGTCTGAATTACTTACTGGATCTTCCTAGCGAGCACCGCACTAAATAAACCGAAGCCAAATGCTATCAACAAGTGACTTTGTTCCTTATATAAGGCTTCCCTCCACCGCCTTTGGGGCGGTGTTATTGCCACTGCACCTAAGCTTTTATATTCGATTTTAATTGTACACTTTATCTATAAGGGAAAAAAATTGTCGAGCACTTATTACGATGAAATAAATAACATTGATGAAAATTTCCCCAACAAATTCAAATTACACTTATTGCAGTTATTACACCCTTAGCTTCACACACATTCTTCATTTCTTTTTCCTTAAAATATTCTTTTTAGGAAAATTGCTGAGATTTGCTTCGATTCCGGCTGGAACAAGAATGAAAGCTCGGGCGTGCAGATACGAGAGCTTTTGATTCGCGCGAATTAATCTGTCTCGTACAACGAATACGATCTTTATTCTTAGTATGGAAATTAATAAATAATTAAAAACAACTGCAATTTTGAATGATTGTATAAATTCGTGTCTCCATAACGACGGCGGATTCGGATTTAAGTCAACTTTCAAAGTCAGACGATGGCTTTCGTAAGATTAATGTGCAAAGCTGCGGATTTGGACAAGCGTAAAGCGGAGCTCGACCAGGAGAAGCAGCTCGCCGTCCAGAAGGCGAAAAGCGATGCGAAGAAGCAAAAGAGGAGCCTCAAGTTGAGATACCGCCATTGCTGGCTGGACTGCGTGCGAAGAATCCGCAGGTTCTTCCGGCGACGTTTCACCTTCCCCGAGAAGAGCCGCATCTTCAGGTGCTGCTACAAGATGCGGCACGAAGGCTCCTGCGAGAATTACACCCTCAAGAGCGTCGTCGGTTTCATCGGCGGCTTCCTCATCACCTACGTCTTCTTCATGTTCTTCGTCTTCCAGCTCAATTTTAAATTTTCCACGGCGACGATCATGTGCTCGATCTTCGGCAGCATCTTGACCATTGGACTTGCGTTCAGTTACAAAGTTAGGTGAGTACTAATTACGTAATTAATTAGATCTGGTTTGGAGGCGAGCTGAAATGAACGACGAGACAATTAGCAGCCCAGGCTAATTAATTAGCCATTTAAATTCAATTCTGAGTGGCTCCCGCTTTAATTGCGCCCGATTCTTGCAGATGTGTAGTTTTCCTGACTCTACCGCAACTGTTCTCGAAGCGTGGAAGGCAGGCCCTCCTGGCTTACGCCTTCATTCTGGCCATAACGGGTCCGGCGAAGAACACCTTGAATAACATGGGGATCCTAAGCGAGTCACTCGCATGCGGACAGGTAACAAAAAAAAAACCCTTCGCCTTTTATGTTTTTAGATAGCCATCAGTGCGTGCCGTTTTGTTTTTAAGGAACAATTAAAAGCGGCGGTGAAACAAATTTTGGAGGTCATCAAGAAGCCGTTCTATGCCATCAGGGATGCCATCAGGGCCGTCGTGAAGGTCGTCAAGATGGTCGTCAAGAAAATCAAAGAGATCCTTCTGGCAATCAAGCGGGTGATAATGGCGATCGGTAATTTCAGGTTCTAACTTCCTCTCCTTGGAATTTCCCTTTTGGGGTTGTTACAGTGGCAGTTATAAAGTCCGTCTTCGAATTCTTGGCTAAAATCATCAACGTTTGCAACAAGGAGCTCGGAACGCCGTTCCAACGTTGCACGAGGGTCTTCGAGAGCGCCATCACCGACTGCCACGCGAAGCTAGGCCCCGTCTTCAGCTGGCTCTGCTCCATAACCTACCTCGCCCAGACGGTTTGCTACATTGTGAAGATCTTCGACTACGTCTGCATGCTGGTCGACTTCATCAGCAACTCCATAATTGGGGTCGTCGTCAAAAGTAAGGGGAAGTGGGTGAACCCAGCCGGACTTAATTTAAGGCACTTTGCCTCTTACGCAGAGATAAGGATCTTCGTTCGCCACATCAAAACCATGTTCTATGTGCGCATCAAATTTTCCCATTCGTTCCACTTTGAAACGAACGCGTCCAAATCCTTGGAGGACGTCGCGACCGGAATCGTCACTGAAATCAAAGAGCGAACTGAGGGGTTGATGAAGGTCTTCGATTTCATGAGCTGCGCCACCAGCCTATTCTTCATGTTCATCATATTCAGGTAGTACTTCGCCCCCCAAAGTGTGATAATGTGATAATTAATATCCCCCCTTCAACGCTCCGCGTTCAGAGTTCTTTACTACCGCTACAAATTTCTGTCAGACGAACGTTTCGATAACAGATTCATCACCAAGGACTTTCGAGGTATCGACATGAGAAGAGCGCAGCTGGGAAAAGAGACGGTCCTACCCTTGAACCAACGCGAGCGAAACATGTATATTTCGGTGAGCGAAGCTGGAGGTGATTGGGTCGTAAACTCGATTACATAGAACTTTGCAGGTGGGTTCGTGCAGATTGGTGAAGAAGGAGAAACTGCAGCTCTCGCAGTCCGCGATGGTTTTGGGCACGGCAAGTTTAAAACTTGCGACGCACATGATGGCGGACTACGCCTTATTCTGGGTTTTGTTGCAGATCAGAAGGCACGGAAGCTTCCAATCAACTTTCACTGGTAAGCCCTCCACCTCCAATTAAGCATGTTTAAGATGTGATTCCAGGTAGTAACATTCCGACGCTTAACGTGAAGGGGGAAGGTCTTCTCGCCGATCTGCTGCGCTCGATCGTGAAGGCCTTCCAACCCGTCGGCCTGAATCTGGAGATAGACACCATTCCCTGCTTGCCGGATCCGATCCCCCCGGATTACGACAGATACGTCCAGATCGCATCCTTGCTGGTGATTTGCTGGCTCCTCATGATTTTCGAGCCCTTCGGTTTAAGATGGCGGCATTCCGTCATGTGCTTCTACCATCCTCACAGGGCGAAAGAGCGTTCCATCTGGCTCTACAACCACATACTGAGGACCAGGTCTTCGTTCCTTAAATTCGCACGGCGACAGCTCAGGCGGAAGTTCAAAGGCGACTCCAGCATCGCCAAGATCACCTGCAGGGAATTCGTAAAGGCGAATTTATTGAGGCACGGAGGAACCCTTGGTGTTTAGCAAATGAACAGAAATTCTTGTGCAGGTATCGACTGTGTCGCTTGTGTTTAAGCCAAGACAAGCAGATGTACTGTTTGTTATGCGGGGAGGTCTTCAGGGAGGGCGACGCCGTCAAACCCATCCGCTGTCAGACGCCGAATTGTCCCGGTATCTACTGCGAAAAGTGCTTCCAGGATCTTCAAAACCTCTGCACCGTATGCCTGGATCCCATCCAATACGGAGACCTCTCGGATATCAGCGAGGAAAAGTAATGAGTGGGTTTGATTTCGATTTGGATTTTCCTAAATACTTGCTTGGGCTTTTAGGGATTCTTCAGACCTTGAATCTGGGAGGACCGAAAGCACTAGCAAAGATGAAACAGGCAGAAAGAAGAAGCGGGGCCGCAAGAAAAAGAGTCCGCCTACTGGGGATGATAGCGACGACGAAGGCGACACGGAGCGCTTGCTTGGAACCGAATCGCCGCCCACGACCACCTCAACACCTCCAACTTCGGATTCTGATTATTACTCTACGGATACCGACCTGTCCTACTCGTACCAATATAGGAAGGACGTCACGGAGAAGGCAGTTGAACCTCCTCGTCGCACCTTCGTCGACCTTGAGAAACAACGGTATGCCGATTACGCATCGATGGACACTTTTCGGGAAGGACAGGCCAAGGCTTCAGGCGAATCATCAGAATCATCTGAGCCGCAGCTTGAACGCGGCGGGAAATTCGATATTCCACTCTTGGATTTGGGCTCGATGACTGATCAATCCGCGACGACCACCAGCAGCGCAACCACAGATGAGGAAACAGAGAAGACTCCACTGATCCAACCAAGCGAAGAAATCGGTCAATCCAAGCGAACCAAAACACGTGGTTACTTATTTAAGCGAAAGTTTTGGAGAAAGAAAAAGAAGGCTGCGGAAGAAAAAGTTTCGACGAGAGATGCGTCGACGTCAACTGAAGCGCGTTCCAGTGATGAAGAAACTGGTAAGTTTAAGTTTTCGCTCGGGGCGGGAACTGAACGGGGAGGGAAAATTGCAATTTCAGACGTGGACTTCACGTGTGGAAGAGAAGGAGTGTCAACGGAAACGTCAACTGAAACTTCAACAAAAACGTCATCGAGTGAAGAAGATTCAGAAACAAGAGCTTCAGAAGAGGCGACGACAACCACGCCGTCGGCAACAGAAACGCCTTCTTCGCTGCAGCCTTCGACCAGGCCCGAACAAGGTACCAAGAAGAAATTTAAACGCGGAAAGAAACGTGAATCCGAAAGGCCCGAAGAAGAAATTTCAGCGGAGACGACCACAACAACAATAGAAACACCTGCACCAGAGAAAATTGAAAAAGTCAAATCTTCATCTAAAGAAGAGAGTTCAGAAGAGACGACCAGCACAGAAACACCTGCAACAGAGAAAATTGAAACTGTCGGTGAGAAGCCATCGCCTGAAGAAGAGAGTTCAGAAAAGTCTACAACCACAACCACAGAAACTGGTGTGACTGAAGAAATCAAATCAGAAGAGACTTCAGAAGAGACAGAACGTGCAAGTGAAGGGTCTCCATCTGGAGAAGGCGTTTCCACAACCACAACAACAACAAGAACTCCTTCAATTGGGGAATCCGTAGGGATACTTCTGCCAGCACAAGAAATCTCCGAGGGAACAACTAGAACCACAACAGAAACACCTCTGGCTGAGGGTACGAAGACTGAAGGCGTAATTTCGCAAGAAAAGACTGCACGTCCTGCGGGAAAAGGAATACTCAGACAGGGAAAAGTATACTTCGACGAGTCGGTAACGACCGAAACCTTTTCAACCGAAGAACCTGCGGCGAAGCCGCCGAGCAGAAGAAACTTCATGATGAGGTTTTTCGCGAGGAGGAAGCCACCGAAATCTCCAACCAAGAGCGTCCTAAAAGCACCGGGTAGAAAAAAGGAAGGCTTGATTAAAGCAAAAGTATCAGAGTCGTCGCAAACGGAAGACACCTGGTCAGATTCCTCACCGCAGAGGATTGCAAAAGAAGAGCAGAAGAAAGAACCAGAACCCTCTCCGGAGGCGATGACAAAGGAAGATCAGAAAGAATCAGTTGCCTCTCCGGATGCGAAAACAACAACCGAAGAAGATCAGATTGGAAAAGGACGTGGTGTTGTTGGTGAACCGGAGAAGAAAATCAAGCACGCGCGGAAAGTGCTCGGGAGAAAAGATGGGAAACTCGATATCCCTGCTGATATGCCTGAGGAAACCAAAGAGGAAGTTCGGAGGAAGCAGAAAAAGAAGAAACGCGGACGTCACGGAAAGACGACCAGCAGGAAAACGCAAACGGAAACCAGCCAACACACGCACGTGGCGGATCTTTGCGACGAAATAATTAAACGTCAGGCACAAATAGAAAGGCTGCAGATGAGTTCCGAAATTTATTGCATGAACGAAACCTGCCCAGTCAAGTTGAGACGCGGAAAAGTGCCGAAATTAAACCTGGACGTTTCACCCTCCCACCACCATCGCAGGAGAGCCACCAAAAAGAAGCATCGTTATACTTCTTCAACTTCCTCATTTAGTTCTTCAACCCCAACAGAATCCGACACTTCCTCAGTTGCTTCGAAAACCTCCTTGAATATCCCATCGAGGAGACAAGGAGATGGCAAAACGAAGTTGGACGCACGTCCAAATAAGAAGCCAAAGTCAAGAAGTCGAGCTCTCCACAGAGAATTATCAGAGACGGACTTGAGCTACGCACGTCCAAATCTGGAGCCCCACCCCAGAAACTACGACGTCTTTTACTTTACGGAGAGCGAAACGACGCCTAGGTCTAATAAGGACAGCGTTCGGAGCGTCACTTTCTCGCCGGTGGTCAAATTTAAAAGACCCAGGCCCAAGGTGGATGACCCAATCGACGTTTCGCCGAGGGCGACGTCCTCCACCACCCTCAGCAGTAGCGACACCAGCGTTACGATTTTGACTTCGGAAAACTCGCAGACGGTGAAGAGCCAATCGCCGCCAAGCCAGGGAAGCCCCCACTACACGGTCAATTATTTGTACAGCGACGATTTTAAAGGCAAGGGCCCGGAAGAGGTCGCCCGGAGGAAAAATCGGGGGCCTCAAGTTAACAGCCCGGGCTCGCCCGCTGGCGATACAACAAGGACGGATGCGAACGCAAATTCCTACAAAAACAAAGCAAGAAATTATTACAGCAAGCTGAAAACAAAACCTATCGATAACCCGACGGCCCCCGGGGATCACCAGTCCAAATTTGGCCAATTCATACGTCGCCTCTTGCGAAAGGTAAATAACACTCGAGTTCATGCTCAGTGTGTATGTTATTGAAAGTATTTGTTTTATTTCGTTTCAGAATTAATAAAAGCGTTTAGGGAGTTTAGATTCGCTTACAGAGAATTGTTAATTACACTTAAGAATCAAATTGTTTTTTTTTATGTACCTAGACGGTTTGAGTTTGGCTTCCAATCGTTTTTCATCGACTGTTTATTGGTAAAATATATTTTGTTGTTAGTCTTTCCTCAATGTAGCGTAATAAATTAGTTTTATTTAAATATTTTTTGAAATTTATTTTCTCTTTTTTGTACAACCCAAACAGAAATTAAAAAAAGAGAATCTTCCAGGTCTAAAATTGAAACATTTCTGTTTCCTATTTTAGCTTAAGCAATCCCATCGATCATTTTTTGATCTTTACCCAATTTCATCTCGTTCTCCTTTTTTATTTTAGAAAAATCCCTAAAAGTATAGTTAACGTGGTTCAAATTCCACATTTTTGTTTCACCCTCAAACGCCTAACGTTCTTGAAGAAGTCGTCCGTAATTGTCAGGTTTTAAATTCACATGAAAAGTCAAAGAATTCGATCAAGAACGTCCTTCTTTCTTCACGTCAAATTTTGAACTGACATGCATCAATTTACGGATTAATTAAGTCGAATTTTTAAAGAAAATGAGAAATTCTCGAAGGGTACGTAACCGTCGCGCCCGAATCCTTCCAATCAACTCTGCCTTGGCGTTGTTGTTTCTTTCAGACATCCGCCACCGCCGCCATTTTATTTGTTGACGTTTAAATTTTCGTATCGAATTTTTTTTTTAGGAAAATTCCGCCCCCGCCGCGTCCAAGCAGAGCAAGCCCAAATTCGATTCGAGCGAAAGCGAGTCGCATTCGTCCCACGCGCCACCCGGAGAGGCTCGTCGGTCTTCGAGGTCCAAGCGCAGACACCGCGGGGCGCCCGCGACGTCCACCAACGTCTTCTTCAATTTTTTAATGGGCGCTGGCCTCACGTCGGAAAGCCACCAACGCCCCAGCCAAATCGAAGACGAACCTTTCGTTTTCGTCGACGTCCTCGACAAGTTCGGCCTCTACGACAGCACCGACACTGAAATTTCCGAATTGAGGTATCCCATTGGGGAATCTACTAAAGTAACCATCAGGGGGGAACACGAGGTCAAGAACCAAACAACCAGCCCCGACGGTAGCAAAGGTTTTCGTAAGGATCAGGAGAGCGGTTCGATTAGCTTCGAGGAAAGGCATCTTCCTGACACGAAAATTAGCGGCGAAGGAAAACCTCATGTAACCTCTGATCTCAGCAGAGAATTTAGCCTTGAGGAGAGGTTTGTTACCGGTTCCTTGAGTACGGAGAGTGACGCCAGTTCCACCAGCAAGCAAAAATCAAATCCAAGTGGAGAGAGCAGCAGCGTTTCCGACAAGAACACCACCGGTTCGCAGACCACGCGCAGCAGCGAGGAAAGCGCAGAAGCTGGTCACAAGAAGACCCCAGAAGAAGGTAAAATCAAAACCGTTCCCTCCCAAGGTGAGAGCGGAAGCGTTTCCGACAAGAACACCACCAGTTCGCAGAGCACGCGTAGCAACGAAGAAAGTGCAGAAGCTGATTACGAAGAGACCCCAGGCAAAACCAAAAGCCAAAGAAAAACAGGCCCCCAAGAGGAATCCAATCCAGATATTTACCACAAGAGCAAAACCAAAAGCCAAAGAAAACAGGACGAATCCAGTCAAGATATTTACCACACCCCCGAATCATCGGCGATTAAAGTACTTAGAGAAACCGACGCTGCCAGAGCGAGTCCCGGCCCTAAGCGATCAAATTCTTCATCCAAGGTTTCACTAATCGAGGAAGAGTTGGGCGAAATCGATTTCGAAAGAAAACCCCGACATAAACCACCCCAAGCAAGAGAAAAACAGAAAGCGACCGAGTCTGGAAAAGAACAACAGCGCCCACCAGTAGGTCGCCTGAAGGAGTCTGCCAAAGACAAACTCTCCCACCTGTTAGAATCCCAAATGAGCGACGATCGAAGACGCGTTTCGCCAGACAAGCAAAACTCAAGGTTCTCCCGTGAACCCCCCGAGCGAGATCAAAACTATGACGATTCACTGATGAAGAAGAACTACCCACAGTCTCCGGAAATTCATCAGGGAAGCAGCAAGCCATGGTGTCCGTGTAAAAACGCGGAGGATTGCAGACGACTCAACCACCCCCAGCAGTACGCGCGGAAGAACTACCCCGAACACAGGAAACGCACGACTTACGACCTGGTCAAGAGCGCGGAGAACCTGAGGCAGCAAAACCAGGAGCAAAACAGGAACCCCTGCACCTGCCCCGCCAAATCCAAGCAAGGCCAGCAATCCCAGTCGTCCCCTGAGGTGTCCAGGAACAATAAGCAAAACATGAAATCCGAAGATCCGTGCAACGCCGACACGTGCGAGTATTACAGCGACTACGCGGGCCCCAACCAAATGGACCAACACGTGAAACCCCGCAGGTACCCTTACGAAGAACCTCTGCAGGACGGCGATTATAACAACGAGAACCACGACCGGAACTGCGCTTGCGATCACTGCAACAGGAGGAACCGCTACAGGAACTGCAAGTGTTGCAACTGCCTGAGGAACGACGACCACATCAGCACCTACTCGGATGATTCGCAGTGCAACTTGAACCTGGCGTACCAGAAGAGCGAGGATTACCCCGACTTGGTGGATGAGATCGAGAACTCGATTTCGCGCAGGAACAAGGAGCGTGTCAGGAAGACCATGAGGCAATTCGAGATGCTCAGCAGGCAGAACAAAGGGCTGGAGAAGCCTATCTACGATGACGACGAGGAAGACGACAACGTGAATCGCTTCGCGTGCAATAAAAGAACCTGCCCCGTTTATAACAACCGCCCCCGAAGCAGAGAGGCCCAGTACTATAACAATCAGAAACCAAGGCCACCGTGTTGTTACGACCGGCGCAACTACCAGACCAAAAGCGAATGCCTGTCGGAACGTCCGGCGTTCAGCGCAACCCCTTTCCCTCGTAATCGGGGGTACGTGGAGAAAGTCGCCAGGTATATGGATCCGTCGATGTCCGATACGGCCCAGAAGTACCCGCGGTACCGCCCTGAGTTCTCGAATAGTCGCTGGCAGATGGATCCAAGGAGTGGGGAGTGGGTTAAAGTCTGCGATGACGGTTACGATTTCGAAAACAGCTATCCACCCTTGCCCGCACCGCCCGGCCCCATGTACCGCGAGGCGGGGGGGTACAGGGATTACGAAAACTACATGAAAAATCAGGGGAACCCCAACTTTTTCAACGCCCCGAACCCCTTTAGGACGCAGGGGGCGTACAAACGTTCGAACACGCCAACGAAACAGTGCCAGTGCAGAAATTGCACCATGCAACCATCCAACAACGGCAACAGGTATTGAGTCTCAAGTCCGTCGCGTCGCTGTTTTTTTGATGAATATTTTTGTAAATAATTTTTGAATGAACTCTGTAGGCTTAACAAAGTAATAAAGCTACGTATTCTAGTTTCCAATTCAATGTGGCGAGAGAAAGTTCCTTAATGATATTAAAGTGATCGTGTTTATGATCTGGTTAATTTAAGAAAGAGAAAGGGTGCTCGAGCGGAACCCTGCGGTACTAAACGCTACAATCGCGCTGACCTTCTGCCAAATATCTTCGGATTGGGGTGTTATTGTTAATTTAGCTTTGCACTGCCTGTAAATTGAATGTCCTCATCAAAATACACTGCCTGGTTGAAATGTAACCATTCACTGCGTATTACGGTGTTTGCTTTTCTATTAACGCGAATGCGGCGTATGTGGAACAAACCACTTTCGCAAAGAACTAATTACATCTTTGCACCATAATTCAGGAGCGAGAAAAACGAATGCGGAAAGCGGCACCGCCGAAAAAAAAGAAAGCACCAGAAGGATTCGCGATTTTCAGTTCGCCGACCGACGAATGGAGAGCAGGAAGGCCGAAGAATTTACCGCGAAATGAGTGAGTGAGTAACGTTTAATGAATGCCTTTCCAAAGAATAATCGCCTGATTTTGCATGGAACGATCTTCGACGAGATTGAAGCATAGTTTGAGTTTCTCTTTCGCAAACACTAATCGCTGAATAATTCCCATTAACGTAAGTCTTTGTTTTCATTTTTGCCAAGAGCGTTCAATAACACCACGCGCCAGTTTTATTATTATTAGTAAACACCATCGGTTTCTTCTTCTAAACCCGAAACTCATTTTGCTTAGCTTAACTTGGAAACAAGAAAAAAATTGCCGCTGGTGTAAGTCACGAGCCGCAATCAAAAATAGAATTGGAAAAAAAAAACTCTTTCAGATAAGCAGCAATTAACGCGATAGTGCAAAAATCGCGGTGTAAACAAGAAAAATTGAAATTTCGAAAGACCTGACCCCTGCTGCTATTGGTTCTTCGCCGGAGGTTTATCTGCGCCTTATCGCAGCTTTATATTTTGCATCATAAAGTTTACGTTTGCAGTCGCTTTTACTGTTTGGGGAGTGACCATGGAAATCGTCATGACGAAGAACGACCCCTGCGTCTTCAGGGCGTCCAAATACCTGGGGGACAAAGAGGCACCCCCAATCAACACCCTGGAGGATCTTATTAGGGAATTGCGTGACGTGTTCGAGGGTGACTGTGTGAACGTTGAGTACGTGCATTATTTAATGAAGGCCTACAAGTCGAACTTCGTCGAATGGAAGAAATACGCCAAGTTCGACAGATACAGGTAGGTAAAAAATCACTACGTTTCAGTTACCTAACGTTGACCATCATCAGAGATTCTCCTAAGTCATTTCTTAGGCCCAGTTTTAACTTTGAGCCGAAGCTTAAATCCTTCACAACAATTCTTAAAATAATCGTTGCTAAGGGTTTAAACCTCAGCTCAAAGTTGAGCTGCATTTGTAAACTGGACCTTAAAGAACATTTGACAAAAAAATGCATACCAAAAAAAAAACTAAACTAAGGGCAATCATTTTTTGTTAAAAACATTAAAGCGTGACCCCCACGATTAAATTATTCGGTTTAATCTCGCGCGTGCGTTGAACTTTAACTCCTGCTAAATAGAGCGTTATATTAATTATTATGACGATTAAAGACATCGCCTCATCGATTTACAAGTTCGTTCGAATGCGCAAATTTTCCGGGAAAAAGCAAACATCAAACATCCCCCCCTAATAAAAATCAATCATCAAACAGAGTGAAAGGTCGAGTCGTTCTTAAAATCATCAAAACGACGGCAATAACAACAAATTCAGATTGCAAAATTGTTTCAACATCGATTGGTCAATAATAATAATTGCAAATCGCTTTTTAGATACACACGCAATTTGGTTGACGTGGGGAATGGGAAATACAACTTGATGATCATTTGCTGGGGGGAAGGACACGGTTCCGCAATCCACGACCACGCCAACTCGCATTGTTTCATGAAGATGCTGAGGGGTTCACTGGAGGAGGTGCGCTTTGCTTGGCCGGAGAAGGAAAACGAAGCTATGATGGAAATCAGTCGGAAAAGATTGCTTTGTAACGAAGTCTGTTATATTAACGGTAAGCTGCGTTTTTTTTTTCACATTGCATTAATTTAGGTCATGTTACTACGCCTCCCTTTAAACAAAAAAAAAACATTCACCTTGATGCCTCCACCTCTTCCTTCCTTTCATGTGCATGTGTTGTTATGAAAATTACATTTTTGTTAAATTTCCGCGCCTCCCTTTGTGCCTGCCCGCGCCTCCCAGTTTGGAAATCACTGGTCTAAGTGGTCCTCATTAGGCCGTTTGAAATTCGATTGGCTTCTGGATTTAATCGGTGCCTCCACCGCGTCGTTTCCATTTTTTCTGACAAAATTAATCTCGAGACTCGACAAATAATATTCGGTGGACTTTAATCCGTTGCATAAAATGGCAATTTTTTACGTCGCAATAAAAATTTGGGGCCTCCTAATCTGAGGTGTCCTGCCCTCATAAAAATCCATCCACTTTTAGGCGACGATAATGCCGACATACATTTTAGTTACCTCGGATAGTCCAAAATCAAAACAAAATTCTTTTTCGTCTTATTTATTATTTTTTCTTGTATTATATTCCGCTGCATACTTTGTTTTTTAAGAGTAAACTTCTAAATTTGTGTTGCGTTGTGTTAATAATAATAAATTCATCGCCACATCCAGGATCCCGCAAGGATCTCTTCTAGGACCCTTACGTTAGCGATCAGCAATATTTTCTCAAAATATGATTGGGTGTTATTATAATAAATTCATCGCCACATCCGGGATCCCGCGAGGATCTCTTCTAGGACCCTTACGTTAGCGATCAGCAATATTTTCTCAAAATATGATTGGGTGTTATTATAATAAATTCATCGCCACATCCGGGATCCCGCAAGGATCTCTTCTAGGACCCTTACGTTAGCGTTCAGCAATATTTTCTCAAAATATGATTGGGTGTTATTATAATAAATTCATCGCCACATCCGGGATCCCGCAAGGATCTCTTCTAGGACCCTTACGTTAGCGATCAGCAATATTTTCTCAAAATCTGATTAGGTGTTGTTAAGTATAGATGAATAATGAATTTAAATTTCAGATTCCATAGGTTTACATCGTGTAGAAAATCCGTCGAACGTCGAACCAGCTGTAAGTTTACACCTGTACTGTCCCCCTTACGACAAGTGCTCCGTTTTCAACCAAAACACCGGGCAGAGGTCTCTGACGACGGTCACGTTCTGGTCGGTGTTTGGTGAGAAGAGAAACAGGGTAAGCGAATTAGCATAGTTTAAAACGGACTATGTAATTCTGATGTCTGTTTTAGGAAATGCAGGAGAAGCGCGAGCCGGAAGACAATTAAACTAATTCTTAATTTAAGTGCGGAAGTATTTATTCTACTGTTAACGGCGCAACCAAATTTAGGATTAAGCGGAGGAAATCACGTACAAACTCGGGGGGCCTTAATCTGCTTTTATTCAAACTTAGTTTTAAGTTTTAAGCAATACTCGGTAGTAGTCAGCGCGACGTTTAAATAAATTATAGGTACGCAAGTGGACCGTGCATAGACAGCTTTAATTTCATTATTTTAAAGAAAAGGAATGTTGAAATCTTTATCAAATTTATGTAATACCTTACCTACGGATTATAATGTTATAAATACAGGACGGAATCATATATTTTGCTCGGTTTATTCTAAACGAGGCGGCAACGAACGTGTGTGTATTTACGCGCCGCTACAGCGTTACAATTTTGCCGCCTCGTTCGTATTTAATCCGAACAAAATACATAATTCCGTTCCGTGGTTATAAAAATTAAGTTACTCAAGAGATTCAAGCACGTATCGATTAGTTTGTTAAAATTAAGTAATTTTAAGTATCATTAATTTATTTTTCATCTTTCCTAAAGTAAACGATCTTAATTATTTAAAAATTATGTAAAGCATTCTGGCGTTTTATCGCAGAGAAAAATAACGTATTTACACAATTATTATTTTTGTAAGCTTGTAATCAATTAGAATCGTGCCTAATAAATATTTACTACAAAAGGAGATTCCTTTACTACGTTCCCGGAAAAATGTAATTAATTCCGGGGAGCGCGCGCGTTCCGACCAATCAGAAGACGCCATTCGGTTCATTCATTAATTTAATCAATGGCCATTAATTTATTAACAAAAAGATGAAATTTACCGATGTAATTCAAATTAAAGGAAAAGAAAATTGCAAAGTGGTTGAAATTACAACGAAATTTAACTTCAAACGTCCAAGTTACCCCGAAATTAATCATTTCTAGGCGAGAAACTGCTACGATTCAAAATAGGTTAGAAAGTCTTCTACATGATAGTAGTTGGCAACACTGAAAGCTCATTATTATTTTTTAACTGAATTTATAATGCATAAATAAAGGTTTCTTATCTTATAATTCAGATTTTAACGATGGTTGCAGGATGCCATAATTCTAATAAATATTATATAAGAAAGGGGGTGATTAAACAACTTCAGGAAACCTAACCTCAAACTTATTGACTTCTCAAGCACCCAAATCGTGGGCCAGCGTTTAAAATACGTTCGGAATCCGATAAGTAAGACTCCCGTGCAGAAATAAGACCTTCCATTTATTTTATGGACAGTATTAAAAAGTAGAGGGCATCGTAAAAGCAAATTAAAAAAAAAAAGTGTTAAATATCAGCAACGTTGACTTACATCTTACGTTCTTACTATAAACGAAAGTAAAATTTGCTTAGAACTATCTTACATATTTTACAAAGTCTTTACACCTTCTTAAAAATACCTATTAGAAATAATGACATGATTATGAACGAGGTGAGGTGGCCGAAAAGCAGAAGAGGGAATTATCAGGTGTATTTCGCAGTGGATGGCTCGTACAAGAGTGACCGGCAGTCGCCCACCAAGTAGTTGGGCTGCAGATCTAGGTTTTCGAACTGAGCCGAGACTGGAGGTCAGAATTTGAGATCCTTGATGGCTTGCGGGAGATCAGGCAGCTTCATGTCTTTTATTTGCTGGGGAATGTTCATGTTTTTCACGGCGGACACGGCCCTGGCGGGTGCAGCGATTATTCCAGCCTGAAAAAAAAACCAAACCACTTACACAGAAGACCCAACAACGCACTTTACACCCCCCCTCACCTCCTGCTTTTCCATCTTATTCTGATCTTCTATCCTCGTCAATATCTCGGTCATGTTAGTTTCTAAAACCATACCGCCCATGACGAGCTCGTTCAGAATATAATGCACCTTATCCACGTGAAATATTAAGTCTAATTCACAGACGTTCTCGAAACACTTGTCCAATGTTTCGACGAAGACCTGAATTAAATCTAATATTCCTAGCTCGCTCTCCGACGAGTCCACGCAAAACACGAAATACAAAGTCGCATAATGTCGGTAGATTAATTTGTAATCACTGCCGCCGATCAAGCTGGAAGAAGCAAACGGCACGAATTCAAATCGAACGGCAAAAAGTGAGGTTAAATACCTGCCGCCTTCCAAGAAATTGCACACGTTATCGTCCCGCTTAGACACCAACTGGAAGGTCTCTTTTATGATTTGCTGTTGCATGTCTTCGCTCTGCACTTAATAAGATTAGCGTGAAATTGAACGAACATAACCTCACACTTACAAAGTACTGGTAGAACTTGGATAACCGTGGTTTACCATGGTTGTTGAAGACCAAGATGGCTTTTATCATTTTAGGCGAATTCTGAGGTGAAATCACGGATTTTAACAGTACATTTCAAATTTCAACAGGTCACAGATCTATTATGACGTTCAGGTCTGCCAACGTAAGTAAGTAAGAAAACTAGAAAAGATTTTGGATTTAATTAAACTCCGCTTTAAGGAGTATCACAAATAATGCTTTTCTTTTATTAGCTCTAATTAAAGTTAACGAAAACCAAGGCGATTTATATATTATTTATGAATGATTGAGAAATTTGTTGACATCAATGAATTTAGAAACTCCTTGACAGCTCAACTTTTAAAATCTCAAGCTCAAGCTTTAATGCTTGAAAATTACGTAGTTTTGCCTTGAGTATCACTGTATTTTATGCGCAAAGTGAAATGACAGAGCAAAAATGGTTCTCTTGAAGCTGACAGATGTTTATTAACACCGCTGAGTCCACCGGTGAAACTTCTATATATAAGAGTTCAATCAAATTCTTCAATCTAAAATTGTAAGGGAGATTAAGATAAACAGTTAAGTCCAAATTAATTTCTGATTTAAGTTTTATGCTTTGGTTTTCCAAAGTTCCAGGTTGACGTGAATCAAAAACCTGATGACATCGATGAGCTCGGGTCTTCATGAAATTCTCGCGCGAATTGATCTACGAACGTTCCTGATAATTATTTGTAATTAATTCGGTTTTAAGTATTGCCAAAAATAGGACAGACATTAATTTTAAGGCATTTCGGACACGGCAAGTAAACCTGCAAGCATCGGTGGGTTCAGCGATGAATCCCGAATTCGAAAATGGTTCGATTTCTCAGTTCAATACGTTCCACGATGGCTCTGTTAATTAAAGAATAAGCTGAATTATTAGGTTTTCAAACATAAAATTGCTGATTGGGAGATTGGACAACACGCATTTGGTGCGGTTCTCACTTAATAGTTGGCTGCACTGGAACAGTTATCCCCCCACTCGACGCGGAGCTCACATGATAAAAAAATCAAAAGCCATGTACTTCAAGATGGCGTCAGAGCAACACAAATGAATGTGATACGGCACGGGAACGATGATACCGCGATTATGCGAATGAAAATGTGCGCTACGTACTAAACAAAGTGGCTTCGCGTGACGGTGTTCCATTCCGGAAAGATGACCGCAAGGAACTATGTGACTTTTCGCAGCTACGAACCTGTATTTTTATTTATTGCAGCTTCTGTGTTGACAACCACACAAGGTAACATTATGGTTTTTAAAACACTTATTGCCGCAGATTGACGCGCTTTTGCCGCACGGCCGACGCAAAATCGCCGAGTGCGGACCTGAAAAATGTTTTTCTTGCGCTCGAAAACTCCCACGGAGGAGAATTCTACTCGCCTTTAATTTTTTTTTGTTTTTGTTTTATTTTGTTTTGCTTTTTAGTCCCAGGAGGTAAAAATGCGCAATGTGGTAGGAAAGTATAAAAATAATAACATAGAAATGGTATGCTTGGTTTTGCGGCTGATTTGGATAGTTCTTGACAACGGTCCAAATCTGAGGTACAAAGTATTATTTAGGTAATCAATTATTATCAAAGTAAACCAAATTGTAATAATAACAAGAATGTTGTGTATTCAATATCCTTGTATGATTATGGATAATAAATGGTACTGTTTATTGTATAGTTGACATAACATTATTTTGTTTTTCTCTTTTTTGTTTTTCAAATACAGACAAATCTTTTGTTTGTTTTTATGGAATATGTATATTATGGAAGGCCTTCTCTTTCCATAATTCATTCATTCTTTTGTTTTTCTACAGCGAGTTTCCAATCAGGATAGAAGTTAGAAGTATAAATAAACAGCCTCAACAAAATGTATAAACAGGCGATTGCCATAAATTCAATTTTCCATACTAATTACAAATAATTTCGGAATCATTTACGTCGTAATAAATTAATTTTGTTTAGTCTGTTTTTCGTGATGTATACTAGAGCAGCGCATTGTCTTTTGATTTGCGGCGGTTTTCATTTGTTACCGAGAGAGAAAAATCGCCAGGTCGAGCAAAAAAAGGGGCATTAAAATGCGTTTAATAACGCTTGGTATTCGCGCTTTTTAATATTGAAGCGGCGGCGGCGGTGGCGGCGCTCGGCGGGGCGTAAAATCTCGTTTTTTTCCCTTTATTGCATAAAAGAAGTTATTCAAAGAGAGAATGGAATGGAATGAGCGAGCGAAGGCGTCAAGAATTTACGCGTCGAGCTGTCTCGTTCGATTTCTCGCTTTAAAGGGGTTCACAGACGTGCGTACACGTTCGACGCAATCCATGACCACTCATTTTTGTTTGTTTTTAATTCAGACTATACACGCACATTGAAATGAATGTAGTTTAACAAGAGAATATCAGTATACCGTTGGATATCATTTAAAATCAAAGGGGATCCTCAGATTTGACTTTTGACGTTTAATGTACCTGACAGGTTTCAGAAACCTAACCTCAACTCGATCAGATTCATGCCTTTTTGAATTCTCGGCCACTTATGATGTTATACTTAACTTTGTAAGTTAGTTAAGTAACTTGGGGCCTTACTGTTTTGTAATCGAACTAAAGCAGGCGCCTTAAAATTAAAGGCACATTCAGATGTCGAAACAAGCGTGTAACCACATTGATCTACACATCAGATTGTGTGATTTTAATGGTAAAACCTCTTTTATATCGTTTATAAAACGCTCCCCACTTTGTTTACAGTGACGGCTCTATCTGATTTTCTTTTTGTGTCCTCAAAAGCTCTAGTAATTCCATTTTTCTGGTCCGAAACTCTTTCATCCTTCCTTTAACTCCTCAGTACGTAAGCATTGAATTTCAAAGTTATGTGGTGAACATTCTTAAAAGCCTTTAATTACAGCTCGTTTTTAAACCAGGAAGAACTAGTTTATAAAACGCTCCCTACATTGTTTACAGTGACGGCTCTATCTGATTTTCATTTTGTGTCCTCCAAAGCTTTAGTAATTCCATTTTTCTGGTCTGAAACTCTTTTATCCTTCCTCTAACACAGTACGTAAGCATTGAATTTCAAAGTTATATAAACATTTTTATCACAGCTCGTTTTTATACCAGGAAGAGCAACACTTGCAATGGATTGTCACTGTGGAATTCAATGACATTTAATCGAAAATTAATTAGACTTGTTTATGAAGTATGTATTCTTTCCAGTTAGAAAATCTTGCCCTATTTGACATGTGCTAGTTAATTAATCACCATGAGAAAGTCTATTACACATTTAGATTTTAAGAATTTAAAAGAGTGTCTTTGTGATGAATGTTATAGTGTGTGAACTGAGTGTTTCACATCTCGTTTTAAGTTCATGTAATAGTACGAGATGTACGAGATAAAGATATCATGAGTGTACACCAGGGTGACAAGTGGAACTCGCCTTTACTTTTCTCAAATGTCACCACACAAGTCGTCAGACACGACGGCACGTCTGGAAACCCCCCTTTGCCGCAGAAAACGCGTTCAAATTGCAGTCCGTCGGTTTCCGAACGTTCCACAGGCCGCAATTAAGTTCGAGAACACAATGTGCGCTTACAAATGTGTAATGGCTGTGATAAGCCGGCCCTGATTAGATTGCATTTTCTAGATAGCGAGCGTTTTTTTACACCGCAGACTGCACGTCGCCACTTTTTTTGCGCCTCACCTTCGCAGCCTTGTGCACTTGCGTCATGTCAATGCCGTTTTAGATGTTCGACGTAATGTGCGAAATGTTGCACGTGTTTGCAAATGCGTAGTTAGGATTTATCTTTGTTTTTGCGAGCGTTTACGTAAAGTTCGACATTACGAACGGGCTATTTCTGGGGCCTTGCATCTGGTGTTTCTTCGTGATAATTTGCGAATTTTTAAGTCACCAGGGGCAGAAACGGTCAACTATGCAGAACAGATCGAAATCAGCTTAGTTCTCTCTCTCTCTCTCTCTGTCGTTATCAGGAGTATCATGAGATTCATCAAGAGCGATGATGAGAACGAATGAAATCTTCAAGAGTGACGACTTCACTGATATACCTACTTACATAACACAATAAATTTTGAGACTGTAGTGTAATTAAACTAGAAAAATTTAATAAAAAAAAAAAATACGATGAGGAATTTAATTTAAATGTAAACTAAAACAGTAATCGATTAAATAATGTGGGGAGAAAATACAGTATCTTCATAACTGATTGTATAGTCCTCGTGATCAAATTGTGCCTGACAGTTAGGCAGAATCAATACAGACGGTTGTCACAACTAGGGGAGCCCCCTAAATTAAGTTATCTACTATTGTTTCACTCTTTGGTTGTTGTATGTATTGGTGCTTTGCTTTAGTGCATTAAAATGCATTGCACTATTGCACTAAAATAAAATTTCTTAATTGAAAACGAATTTTTTTTTCTTAAACTTAAAAGTGAGAAACTCAGCTCAACTATAGTTTGTCTCGAATTCTATTTTATCTTCAGTTAATTGCGAAGAACAGATTTTTGTTTGCATTTCAAAATTGCGTTTGTTTTTGTGCGCAAATAATCTTAACTACATACTTCAAATTTTGAAAAATCAAAAACAATAACACAAACAAATCACTTTGATTATTGCGAACGAAAAGTAAAGTACAGGAAAGTTTCGAGGTTTCATCTTGCGTATTTGCTTATTTTATTTCAGACATTTAAATTATTACGTAATTCGGTTTTATGTAAGAAAAATCCTCGTTAATAGATTTGTTTTTGATCTTAAGTTTGCTGGATTTTTTTATTTTTTTAAAGATTTTGATGGTAATCGGTTTTGATAAATAACAAATTCATCAATGTATTTATTGATTGAGGTGAAAGAAACGAGTGGAACTCAAGAGTTCTTCAAATACATGAGAAACACAGTGGAGCTCAGATAAGATAAAAAGATGAGTGTGGAGATTAATAACATCTAGATAACGTCAGGAGCGCGCTTTTTAATTGGTACGGCAAATATTTATCAAAATACGTCTTCTCTCGTTGAATATTTATCGGAAGAGTAAGTCCTCGGGGGAAGCACGGGATTTGTGGGATTTCACCCGGATTTGTTTACAAGATTTCCGGGCCGGTTACATTTATAACTCCTTTGATTCCGAACGCAAACAATTCTCTCCAGATTTATTTGCGTATCCGTTCGGAGCACATTAAATTCGTGGCATCCATAACAAGTTCTTTTTTTTGCTTTTTTCTTTTATCTCGCTCGTCTCATCAACAGCTGCTCTGATTATTAGGTAAATATAAATCACTAGGTCACGGCGAGTTCAAAGTATGAATAAAATAACTTCTTGAATATTGAAATTCGCTTTCACGGGGGACCCCCCGCGCTCCTATCTAATCGTGTTTAATGATCGAATATGTCACGGCCCACATTCAATTTCAATCCCCGGCGTAACTTCGATAAATCAATCGTTTCAAATAAGTGCTCATTAAGCCCCCGGTCGTTTTCCCCCTTAGGGGATTCACATACGAATATTCGTTGCGATGCTTGACTGTGATTTTCGTCATCGTTGCCAGATTAACAACAACAAAAATATTCATGTGCATTGAGCGTGTGAACCTCTTTGCTTCTGTTTGTGTTATGTCAACTGCGCGCGAAGGATTTTAAAATAAACACCCCGTCTCGCACGCCGATGAATAAATCATTGGCTGCGGTCTAATCGCTTTCTGGGGGGTTGTAAAAAGACACGTCGCCCCCTGCCCCCTGTGAATTTAAATAAACCGCGATATGTAAATTTATTGCCGTAATTCGCATACCTGGAGGTCATGCGGTCGGAATACGTTACGGACTTCGTTCTAAATAAATAATTATTTTATTTGGACCCGTTTCGGGTGAAATAAATGAATAAAAACAAAGCAACTGAGAAAACTCAACGAATGAGAGGAAAGCAAAGCAACAGATTATAAAGAGAGCAAGAAGCAAGAAAATGCTTTCCTTTTTTAGTATAGTTTAATCGATTTCAAAATAGTGTAACTAATGTGTAAATATATACGTAGTGTGCAGTTTGAAGAGTTTAAAGTTAGCCCATAGAGGTTTCATGAAGAGCTACGAAGAGCATGTGACTTGCAGTATGTTAAAAAAAAAACATTCTTAACGCCTAATGGGGATTACATGTTACAGCGCAAACACTGCTTGATTGTAATAAATTTAAAAGTAGCAATTAATTAATCAGAATTTCCATTGCAGTATCGTTAAAGAATTGGTTGACATTTATCTTTATGTCTTTGTCATCTTTATAAAACCATTACCGGCCGAAGTATAAGCCAATCAAGTAGTATGTTCCGACTTTAATTATCTTAATACCTGTACATTTTAATAATGAAAAAGTACTATTACAGATTCTCTTTAATGTATATGCTTCTAATAACTTATTCAGAAACAAAATGCATCAAATTACCCTCGCGTTCATTTCGAATGAAAATAATTACAAGTGCCGCACACAGTCGAAGGAAAATAAATTATACAATCGATTCAAATACTCCTACAAAATATATTCCCTACGTGTATCATTATTATAATCAGACGTCCTTCCGGAATTTTTTTTTTTTTTCCATTCCGCAAGACACTCGTCGAAGTACAACAATCAATAGGTGAGTGATCTCCTCTCAGTAGGGTAAGGAGAACACCCCTTTTCCTCCGCGAGTGGGCTGAAATAAATCACTATTTCAACAGGGTATAAGTTATAGAGTGGTTTGAACAACGTCCAGGAGCTTAATGTGCGAGTGCCGCTGTGATTTGTGAGTTTCAGAAAAGAGCCACAGCTTCATTTTCGAGAGGGTTTCCTGAATTCCAGATTCCTCGCCCCCTATCCTGGAACTTCCCCGATCGGTGGGGGGACTTGCTTAATGAAAATTGACGTGGAACATGCGGCAAGTCGCGTACACTAATTTGCGATGCAATTACCTCGTACGGAGTCTATTTAATTTATACTCGTTTGTTAATTAGAGATAATTCGATTAGATTAATTATAGAAAACGGCGGAGCGCTTTATTGGAGCATTTGTTTGCCAGTCTATTAGCGCGATGCGGACGCAGAGATAAATGCGTCCGCTTTTATCTGGTATGTGCTACGTGATTACGAAATCAATTTTTTGAGTTTGGTTGAGTTTAGAGCACGAAAAAGCTGTATGCAGTTAAACTTGATAGTTCAGTTCTGTTCCAGGTTAACATCCAATCATCAAGCAGCAGTTTCTGACTCGTTTGAAATGAAGACTAAAGGAGGATTTCCTTCAGTAAATGCTTACATGGCAGGATATTGAAGGATTGTCATCTCGAATACTATTGTGGATAATGCCTTCAACCAAAGAAGTTTGAAGAATTGTCAGTTATTGAATACTGTTGTGGATAATGCTTTCAACCAAGGACTTATACGTTGAGTTATAAAAGCAGTTGAAACTATTGCATTTGTACGACCGACGTCTGCCTGTCTGAATGAAGTCTGGATTTCCCAGACAATTAAGAGGAGTGAGGATAGTGCTTTCCGATTCGCTTTCCCGTAGCCTTGACTTAGACAGTAACCCACGATCATGATCAAGGACTTTACAGAATCATCTTCGCGAGATCTCCTCACCGACAACAATTTCTTAACAGAAACTATTTTTTTTAAGAACGTTTTTCTTAAAAGACCCTTTTCTTGCTGGTTGAAGGCACTGAAGGTAGTTAACACCCCCCAATAACGTACCAAATGCAGCTTAACGTATAAAAAATTTGCTGAATTGAAGCTTTCGTAGTTCATTGAAGTATTCTGCAGGAAAGGTTCAAATGAAATCATTAGCGAAGAAGTCGGGAGGATATAAAGAGCGATTAGCTCACGTTTCATTACAGAAAACCTGAACTATTCTGACCTAGAATTCAAGAGGTATAGGTTTGAAATGAAGGCTAGAGAAGGATTTACTTCAGTAAATGCTTAGATGGCAGGATATTGAAGGATTGTCATCGAATACTGTTGTGGATAATGCCTTCAACCAAAGAAGTTCGAGGAATTGTCAGTTATCGAATACTGTTGTGGATAATGCTTTCAACCAAGGACTTGTACGTTGAGTATAATGATTAAGGACGTGACAGAATCATCTTCGCGAGGGAGATCTCCTCACCGACAACAATTTCTTAACAGAAACTATTTTTTTTAAAGAACGTTTTTCTTAAAAGACCCTTTTCTTGCTGGTTGAAGGCACTGAAGGTAGTTAACACCCCCCAATAACGTACCAAATGCAGCTTGACGTATGAAAAATTTGCTGAATTGAAGCTTTCGTAGTTCATTGAAGTATTCTGCAGGAAAGGTTCAAATGGAATCATTAGCGAAGAAGTCGGGAGGATATAAGGAGCGATTAGCTCACGTTTCATTACAGAAAACCTGAACTATTCTGACCTAGAATTCAAGAGGTATAGGTTTGAAATGAAGGCTAGAGGAGGATTTCCTTCAGTAAATGCTTAGATGGCAGGATATTGAAGGATTGTCATCGAATACTGTTGTGGATAATGCCTTCAACCAAAGAAGTTCGAGGAATTGTCAGTTATCGAATACTGTTGTGGATAATGCTTTCAACCAAGGACTTATACGTTGAGTATAATGATCAAGGACGTGACAGAATCATCTTCGCGAGGGAAATCTCCTCACCGACAACAATTTCTTAACAAAACCATTTTTTCTTTAAGAACGTTTTTCTTAAAAGACCCTTTTCTTGCTGGTTGAAGGCACTGAAGGTAGTTAACACCCCCCGCCCCCCAATAACGTACCAAATGCAGCTTGACGTATGAAAAATTTGCTGAATTGAAGCTTTCGTAGTTCATTGAAGTATTCTGCAGGAAAGGTTCAGATGGAATCATTAGCGAAGAAGTCGGGAGGATATAAGGAGCGATTAGCTCAGGTTTCATTACAGAAAACCTGAACTATTCTGACCTAGAATTCAAGAGGTATTCATTAATAACATTCGCCGAGGAGTCAATTATCGTCACGTTGTCGTGAATAATTAATGAATTGTTTCTTCTGCGCTTTCAACTTTGTTTTATTAAAGAGAGGACGTGGATGGAAGTTCTCCTGGCGACAAGGGAGAGACGCCCTAATTATTTTTAAACGCTCGAAATGCTAATGAGAGCTAAGCTCTCGGCGAAAAAGGCTTATTGACACGTTTCCTGACATTTCGCCGGAGGGGGGACCTTGTGTTCTCGTCCGTTGTACCGGAACCAGGAAACAAATGACCTTAACCGTTAAAAGTTCGGGAAAGGGCGATCGCATCGATTTTTACGTCCGTTAAGTTTTGAAGTTTAATTTTAGAGACGCTCCGGTAATTTCCGGCGGGTTTTCAGTCAGAACATCCTTATTCACACAAACACGCAAAAGCAATAAACATATTATGACTAACGTGATTATTCGTCGTTAGTAATTTTTTCCCCGTGTAATTGCAAGCGAGATTGCTATGTTGTTATTCATTAACGAATCCAGTTATTAATCATTCGCAATTCCGATAGGTAAAGGCCGTTTTAGATTAATACTAAACAATGGCAGAATCAAAAGAAGAAGAAATTCCTGGCTGTAGAAACTGAACCAAATGGAAAACGTCCTTAACTTTTGCTTCCAAACTCTTGGGATTATTTACAGTGCGAACGTTTAAAGAAGGCGAGTCATGCGGCAAATATTTACCAATTCTAAAAAAAGAAAATAAACTGATAAGACAGTTTGTTTGATCATTACTAATTTGTACTACTTATGTGATGAGCTTGAGCTGACACGCGAAGTTTAATTTCTAGTCTCCTCCCAACTAATTCGCGCTCTGGCGATAAGGAGAGACTCCGATAAGATTCGGTTTGGTTCGAGGGCTTTCCTTCCTTGGATTTTTCCACGCGCCGCCGAAACGTTGGACACCCGCAGATGTGTGCCCGTCGACAATAAATCACGCAGTTATCTCGTCGAAAATATTAGGAGTGTAAATTTCGTATTATCGGCGCACTTTGGCCGTCCGTCGAACAATTTTTAAATCGAGAAACACATGTGCGTGCCAGATACACCGCACCAATCGAATTGTCTCTCCAGAGGAATTCGTAAACCACTGTTGATCAAGTAAACAAGACCAGATTTGTTTAAATAGTAAATCCGAAGACTCGAAGAGGCCACAACTGATAATGAAATGATCAACTAACTGTTGTTAGCAAATTTTGGATTAAAAAAGGAAAAGGTATGTAACAGAGTTGTCTTTCAAACCCAGAAAGTGTTTAGGTCTTCGATCCAAACAACCAAACGCAAATGTTGAAGGGGGAATGGCAAAGCAAAAGCCAAAACCAAGAAGGATTACCTACATATACCTCAGAGACGTTGAAACTCACACCACCAATCACCTCCTTACTGTTGATTCAAATGCATAGCAAATTTCGGGTTAGGACCTGTGGATGAAAATGTCGAAAGTCTTGGGGTATCGAAATTTGCAAAGGACCTCAGGACTTTCCAAAAGACCTAAGACCTCGTACCTCCAGAAACAGCTTTCAATCAAAGTAGAAGGCGGACGCTAAGAGGGTTGCTTTTTTAAACCCAGAAACCGTCTGGGTCTTCGATGAATGAACCCTTAAATCATTTGAGGATCGTTCAAACAAAAGCAAGGAACAACGAAATGCCAAATTCCAAATCTTATTTCCAACAAATTTCCGAGCGTTTTCTTTTAACTGTCCACACCTATACGCTATACGTTGATTTTTAATAGTTGATGATGAAGTGCTTGTAATGTACGTACTTGGATGAATCAAGCCGTGCACAAAATTCCATCCTGTTCTTTCTCTATTCCGATGAGGTTTCAGATACCACCGCTGCATACAACAATAGAAAGACCGCGTCGTCTGTACATACGTCTTTGTTATGGTGGCGGTGGTGCTGGTTCTTTTTCCTCTTCTTATCTCGTTGGCGTTTCGCGCGCGCTTGGCACACCATGTTGGACGTTTCGTCTTGCTTATTTCCTTCAATAAACAATCTGGCTGGTGTTTGTTTAATTTGCAAATTGGCGTCGTCGACGACGACGACGGATTCACGGCCTCTCCTCGTGAGAACCACTTTTTCGTCCGTCCATCCGCCATAGAAGCGCGCGTTTTTAATTTATCACTAATTGCGTTCTTCGTTGACGTAACGGTGCACGCCGACGGTAATTAGCTCTCAATCAGAACCGGGTCAATGGGTGGAGGTTTAGTACGATGTCTTGCGTGACGCAGGAGAGGAGGCTCAAAAATAGTATTTATTCATTTCCTCTTTTTGTTTTGTTTTATCGAATTCTTATTATACGTGGAATACGCTGCGAATCTTTGCATGTCGGTGTAAGTTTAGCAGCCCCTTCTACCCCAAAGATGAATTAGTCAAAAAGTGATGCGCAACTGACGTCAGGAGTGGGATAAATCCCTCGACGGCCAACTACTTTTTTTTTTTGTTGCTGCGTCGCTCGTTACTACAAACAAAGGACCTCCCTAATCCAAGTCCTGAAAGCTTCTTCCTTCCCAACTTTACAATGAACCTTTTCTCTTCTTCTTTATTAATCGTCTTCCGATTGTTTTACAATCCGGGGAAAACTTCGCCGCGCCGCGCCGCTTCAAATCGAATTAGCCTTAACGAGGTTTTAATTAAATTCTGAACAGAAAATATGAATAAATCGATGAATTAGTAATTGCAGCGGCGTCGTTCCTCCGGGCGTGGTAGTTGAGGTGACTTGCAGACCGAATGAATTATGCAACGTTTCTGGATACAATCAGGATCCGTCCGTCTTCGTGGAATTTCCGCAGTTGTTTTCGAATCGGCGCGGCGCGGCGCGGCGGCGGAAAATACTCAATGCAAATGTATTTCGTCCTTTTGGACGCGGAAAATCCGGGGAGAAGGTTTCAGATGACCTATTTCAGGCAACGGACGTGCGTGATTACAATTCTTAAGGTGATGAGGACGAGGAGGAGGAAGAAGTCGAGTGGATTCATTTGGAAAATGTATTCTTTTTTTCTTCTAGTATTTAAGTACCTAAGAGGATAACTCAAACTTTGAACGATGTAGTCGCTAATCTGAAATTAAAATGATAAATGCAGGAGACGCTCGACGAAGCAAAGGGAACGTGAGGGTCTATTTCAATTGGACGTGCGTGATTATAATTCTTAAAGCGGTCGAGGGAAGGAAGGAAAATGTTTTCCTGCGTGAAAGGATATCGTTGTTTTCGTAAGTGATATTAATATCTGCGCATCTCGTGACCGAGTGGCAATCAGGAGTGGGATGGCTCCGACCACTTTCAAAATAAACGCCGAAACATACGATGAATAAACGGCATGTAAATTGAAATAATCTGTTCTGTCGCAACACAATGCCTTCATTTACATACCGAAATGTATATTACGTATAATCCCTCCCCGCGTGTAAGTTTTGGAAAGTTTTAAGTTACGCTCCGCGAGGAGAAAAAAAAAATGTGCGATTGGGAAATGCTCCTCGTGCCGGACGGTTTTCTGGTTTTAATTTAAGACGTGGGCGTAGGAACTATAATTAAAGTCACTCTGGATTTATTGATGTCGATTATGTCTTTAAGATGATGAATAAATAAACGGGTTTTCGACTCGGCCATTAATATTTAACAAGTTTTTCTCTTGCAGCCTGATAATAAAATGGACTTTCTATGGGACGAGTTTGTGTTTGTTTGCTCTGGTAACGATTTTTGCGCTCATTTCATTCGGATTACAATAACAACAATGGAATGGAATTACTGATTGAATCATCGGCGAATTATGTAAGCAAGTGCGAAAACAAATTCTTAGAAGAAACACTTGTGCATATTTAAATCGTCCCACTCATATTCCATCAACAAACCAATCCAATGAACAAACAAACAAACAAAGAATTCGTGTCCGGCCTTTATTATTATTATTATTATTATTAGAGCTGCGTTTTATTTACGTCTTAGTCCTCCGGATTGAAACTAATTAATAGAAGCAAGTGACCAAATAAATCCGGGTATTTCAGGTGGCAGCGACGGAGTCAATAACTCTCGTCGCCCGGAATTTAACGTCGTGTACTTTATCGCACTTTTCAGGGCAAGATATTTATTTTATCGATTGCCAGCCCTGCGTCTGTCGCCGGTACGATTCAACTGTGAAAACTGCATCATCCCCCCCGCACCGTCTCAGGGGCAGTTTTATTTCACTGGAGTGGAGTTTAATGACGCGTGCTTCAGCGGCGGTTTTATATTATGTATTAATATTTCACATTTTTACGATGGCGTTTTTATTAGAGTATTATTTTCCCCCCCAAAAATGGCGATAAGTTGCTCTCTGTTCGAATACAGATAACAGCGTAATGGCGTTCGGAATTTATTGTCTGTGTGTCGATGGGTGTTGATGATGATGAAAATGGCGAAAATGAAACAAAGCGAAATGAGCATACGAAACAAAGACCGTGCACTAGACAATTAACCCAATTGGCTAATTGGAAAAGAAAAAAATAACGAAGAAATGAACGGAAATCCCAATCCAAGCCAGATCATCATCTTGCCAATCTTCACCAACCAAAAATGACGAGTAAGGATGAAAAGTCCAAGGAAACCCAAAAGATTACAACTCATCGCTGATGGAACAGACAGAGAAGAGGTTGCTGCATCAAAAAAAATTAAAGAACTTGGGGGGCTTGAACCTAAATAAATGGTGATGGTGGTAATGAGATGAAGATTAGTCATTTTAATCGAATGGATTCTGTTTAGTGGCAGTTAACAAATCGACAACGAACGAAAATCCCAATCCAGACCAGATCATCATCTCGAAAATCTTTACCAACCAAAAACGACGAGTAAGGATGAAATAATCCAAAGAAACCTAAAAGATTACTACTCATCGATGGTGGAACAGAAAGAGAAGAGGCTGCCACATCAAGAGAAAATAAAAAACCTGGAGTTTGAACCTAAATAGATGGTGGTGGTGGTAATGAGATGAAGATTAGTCATTTTAAACAAATGGATTCTGTTTAGTGGCAGTTAACAAATCGACAACGAACGAAAATCCCATTCCAGGCCAGATCATCATCTCGAAAATCTTTACCAACCAAAAACGACGAGTAAGGATGAAATAATCCAAAGAAACCTAAAAGATTACTACTCATCGATGGTGGAACAGAAAGAGAAGAGGCTGCCACATCAAGAGAAAATAAAAAACCTGGGGTTTAAACCTAAATAGATGGTGATGGTGGTAATGAGATGAAGATTAGTCACTTTAATCGAATGGATTCTGTTTAGTGGCAGTTACAAAATCGATAATGAAGCGGAATCCCAATCCAGGCCAGATCATCATCTTGAAAATCTTTACCAAACAAAAACGACGAGTAAGGATGAAATAATCCAAAGAAACCTAAAAGATTACTACTCATCGATGGTGGAACAGAAAGAGAAGAGGCTGCCACATCAAGAGAAAATAAAAAACCTGGGGTTTGAACCTAAATAGATGGTGGTGGTGGTAATGAGATGAAGATTAGTCATTTTAATTGAATGGATTCTGTTTAGTGGCAGTTACAAAATCGATAATGAAGCGGAATCCCAATCCAGGCCCGATCATCATCTTGAAAATGTTTACCAACCAAAAACGACGAGTAAGGATGAAATAATCCAAAGAAACCTAAAAGATTACTACTCATCGATGGTGGAACAGAAAGAGAAGAGGCTGCCACATCAAGAGAAAATAAAAAACCTGGGGTTTGAACCTAAATAGATGGTGGTGGTGGTAATGAGATGAAGATTAGTCATTTTAATCGAATGGATTCTGTTTAGTGGCAGTTACAAAATCGATAATGAAGCGGAATCCCAATCCAAGCCAGATCATCATCGTGAAAAATCTTTACCAACCAAAAACGACGAGTAAGGATGAAGAAGTCCAAGGAAACCCAAAAGGTTACAACTCATAGATGATGGAACAGAAAGAGAAGAGATGTCACATCAAGAAAAAATAAAGAACCAGTGGTTTGAACATAAATAGAGACTTAGGTGACGAGGAGAAGAAGATCAACCATTTTAATCGAATGGATTCTGTGTTATATATGGTTTAATGCATTTCGCATGAAACCAAATTCTATCATTGGCATGCCCCCGAAGGCTGAAGATAATTACGCATTTAACTCCTTGTTAATCTTCCCAGACGCTGATTATTCATTTTTATCGTCTGGACGCATTCGTACAATTCGATTACATAGATGATGATCGCCCGTCGGCGTAAACTATGTCGCGATAGCCGGGCTAAAATTACATGCAATACAGGCAGTGGATTTCGTTTAATGCGCATTCCACTCCATTAAAATCCCCCAAAACGTTTTGATACTTTGATACCTACCACCACGCACGCAAGTCACCAAATATATTTCTGAACGTGAACACAGCTCAGCTTAATTAACAAATATTTTGGGCATTTTTGCAAATGGAACTTGTTGGACCAGCACATTCCTCTGTTGATTAGATATCATTCCTCAATCCTTGCACGCTGTGGGTTTTGTTTGGTCTTCTTGCATAGTTTCATGCCTTGTCCTAAGTCCTGCCATGCCTGACTGGTTATTATTAAACTTAGTTTAGCTGCCTTCATCAAAAGTATCATCCCTAAGGATGATGATGTTTTTGGAAGGAAATTGCCTTCCTTGAATTCAAAACGATAACATGTAGGTACAGAGTGCGCTGGATTCGCGGCGGGCGGCGTTCATTCCAATTCGCCGATTGTTATTCTTCCGTCGTTTTCGTCTCTTTCGTATGCAACCTGCACGTGGCGTTATTATGGTTACGTGACGATAAAGCCAATTGGCCAGTGGGAAAATGCGATGGATGTATTTATTTTATTTCATCGTGCGTGTGCTTCAGATTTAATTGCCAACGGGACCAACGGACGTGGGCGACATCTTTAACAACGTTTGGAAATTTTGCGGGACGCAACGCAACTACGCATTACAAACTTGGGGAGTAACTTTGGAGGAAGCACTTAAGAGACCTACTGGATGAAGAGAAATTGGAGCAACGTGTTGAGCTTCTTGGTACCGTTCTTCTAGGGCAGTTCCAAAAGAAGAAGATTTGGAAAAAGGAAGAAGTTCCAATTTCCGCAGAAGAACAAGAAGCCCAACGGGTTTCTTTCAGAAAAAAAAGAAAAAATGTGATTGTGGTTGACAGGAGGAAACATACCTAATCCATACCAAAAGCTAGAAGCGACGATGATAAATGAAATAGATAGAGACCAACTGCTTTGACATACCTGTCACACTTGCTTGTCACAACAAATTCGGAAATGTTCCCTCAAATCTTGATGGCCGAAGGACGGTAAATAAAAAGAGAAGAACATGGAAGCTCCCTACCACGAAAAGGCCACGCGCTGCAACTTTCCCGGCGTGAACGGCGTGCAGTACATGTGCTTCCACAACGAAATTTGTTGCAGCGAAGGATGCTGCCAGAAACCACCGTACGTCATTTTCAGAATATGGTACTTGTGGATCGTCATCCTGGGGATCTTCTTCGTTTGCTCGGGGGGGCTCAAGTGCTGCAAGCTCCTGCGTAAACCGCGAACGTCGAGAAGACGCGCAAGGTCTTCTTCGCGGAGGGACGTGCCGCGAGATCCTCGCCCTGATTTGGCGAGATTTAACAACGACGAAAGCCTTTGGAGATACCTGGATGGTCTCGGTGAGGAAGACGCCATCGAGAGATACCTCGCGTGTCGAGAGGCGAAAAGTCACAAGCGCGAAGCCTCATCCCCCCCGCCTTACAACAGTTTGAGGAAGAGCGCCGGCGGAATTTTGGAATCGTCCGAACCTCCTCCGCAGTATAACACGGTCTTCAAAGTCAACGCCCCCAAAATGGTGCAGGTCGTCGAGGTCCACGAGGCCTTGTCCAAGGCAGAACACAGGCAACCCAATAATTCACAAGACACCATCATTTATATTAGTGATGGTGATGAGACAGTGCGCGGAGAAGATTTTGGAAATAGGGGGGAACCTGAACGCAAAGACGTTTAATTATGGAACAAGTAAAGCAAGTAAAAATGCAACGAAAACGTTTGTGAAGTTGGTTGTTGGGGGGTGGTACTTGAGGGATGTACTTTGGGGCCAATTTGTTTTTACGTCGCAAAATCCATCTTTAAGATGATACTATACGTTATAAACTAAATTATTAATTAAATTTGTACGGTATAATTTGCGTTTTGTAATTAATGGATGAAATCTATGTATGTATATGAAGTTGAGGGATCTTTTTTTTAACATTTGTGATAAGAGGTCTGCGCGTTAGTATGGCAAATTGTTTACTAAGTACGATTAATTTTGCAACTTCATTGCGATTATGCTATCGGCATACATGCATTTTGAATTAAAGAAAATTTTGTATATATGGGAACAGAAGTCCCGATAGTTTAAGAGTATAATAGAAATCCGATATATTGCTTTGCTAACACGACATGTCACGTTGAAATATCGCCCTTTGTCAGCTCTGGTATAATAGACTTTAGTTGAAAAACATCTGCCCCACAGGCTGTTAGCCCCTTTATCTAATTATACATCGAAATAACTTACGTCCAGAGGAGGACGACACAGATCCGGCTTTGTTTTTTTCATCGCGTTTATTGCCGGAATAAATTGAGTGTTAACACCGCTATCGTGTGTTATCTCCGTCCGGTAACTAAATATTTTCATTGAAACATTCTTTGATTTCGCCTCGCGCTCGACTTTATTGTTATGTGCGGCCTGTATATAACCCTCCGGTGGGTCATTTGTTTCCATTTATTACCGTCTGTTACGCGCTGCTTTCGTTGCGTCTGGAATCACTGCATAAATCTCTGCTTTTATTAACGTTAATTGAATGTTCTTCAAATTTATGTTGGCCGATGAATTAATTTACAAGATACCAGATGGGTATAATTTTTTTTTTTTTTTTAATTTAAGATATCGAACCTGTCCTAATCGTGTTAGGAGCAAATGGAGTTGCTAGATGGTGGTGGCGTGATACTTGAAGAACCATAAACCCAAATCGTCTGTCTTTGTTCTATGTATTCTAAGGCAGAAACGTTCCAAGACATTCTGCCAATGATTGCAAGTCATACGCTAGCTATTTTTTAATCTCTCTGTAGAAAGTGAAATCTCGTTTATTTACATCCGTCACAATGAAATAAGATTTGAACTTGTATGCTTGCCCCACCCATTTACATTCAACATAACGTAACGTACAGAACGTTGTGTTGAATGGAAATAGACCTACGTGCAGGTTTCGTTACGTTTTTTGTTCCGTTACGTTAAGTGGATGTAAACGAGGCCTAATTCTTATCTGTTAGTTTAATTTGAAGTACTTTCAAAATACGTCCGTGTTCTTGAATATTTGCGGCCTGTATATAACCCTCAGGTTGGTCACTTGTTTCCATTTATTACCGTCTGTTACCCGCTGCTTTCGTTGCGTCTGGAATCGCTGCATAAATCTCTGCTTTTATTAACGTTAATTGTATGTTCTTCAAATTTATGTTGGCCGATGAATTAATTTACAAGATACCAGATGGGTTTAATTTTTTTTTTTTTTTTTAATTTAAGAGATCGAACCTATCCTAATCGTGTTTAGGAGCAAATGGAGCTGCTTGATGGTGGTGGTGGGTGATACTTGAAGAACCATAAACCCAAATCGTCTGTCTTTGTTCCATGTATTCTAAGGCAGAAACGTTCCAAGACATTCTGCCAATGATTGCAAGTCATACGCTAGCTATTTTTTAATCTCTCTGTAAAAAGTGAAATCTCGTTTATTTACATCCATAACAATGAAATAAGATATGAACTTGTATGCTTGCCCCAGCCATTTACATTCAACATAACGTAACGTACAGAACGTTGTGTTGAATGGAAATAGGCCTACGTGCAGGTTTCGTTACGGTTTTTTGTTCCGTTACGTTAAGTGGATGTAAACGAGGCCTAATTCTTATCTGTTAGTTTAATTGAAGTACTTTCAAAATACGTCCGTGTTCTTGAATATTTGCGGCCTGTATGTAACCCTCAGGTGGGTCATTTGTTTCCATTTATTACCGTCTGTTACGCGCTGCTTTCGTTGGGTCTGGAATCACTGCATAAATCTCTGCTTTTATTAACGTTAATTGAATGTTCTTCAAATTTATGTTGGCCGATGAATTAATTTACAAGATACCAGATGGGTTTAATTTTTTGAACTTGTATGCTTGCCCCACCCATTTACATTCAACATAACGTAACGTACAGAACGTTGTGTTGAATGGAAATAGGCCTACGTGCAGGTTTCGTTACGTTTTTTGTTCCGTCACGTTAAGTAGACGTAAACGACGTTTAATTCTTATCTGCTAGTTTAATTTTAAGTTCTTTTTTTCTTTCAAAATACGTCCGTGTTCTTGAATATTTCGTTTGTAGTATACCTGACGTTTCGGTGGTGCGGCGGTGGTGGTTTGTGTTTGCGACGATGAAAGTTTCCCTTATTTACAGTTTCGGCGGTTGGTGAAAAGTTCAAAAGTTCGTCGCGGACGAAACCGGGAAGGGGATGGTTTATACGAACGACGATGATAAAATCCGGCGCGTTCCGGAATCGAAGCCCTCCCCACCCCACCCCGGAAGCTCACAAAAAGTCGCGACTCGTCGTAAAAAGCCATTCCTCCGAATAAATCAAAGGTCCGCGTCTTCACTTCCCCGGACTAATCGATGGAAATTGAATTATTGAAGCTTTCAGCTCGAATTGGAGCTTGAAAGAAAATCGTCCCGATGACGTTAGCGTTTCTTCTGTCTTTTTCACGAACTTTTAACAATCGTATAGTATAGCGTCCCCATTTAAAAATGGCAGTTCAATGATAAGTATTAGTAACCAATTTAAAATGGGTATACTATACCTACTTTCTTCCAATCTCAAATTTTTGTTTTAATTTTTTTCAATTAATAACACAGTAGATCAAATCGATATCTTCACCGAGCAAGTGAGAGGGTGAGATGACTGACGTTGTCGGTGGTAATGAGCCCTAAAGTTTCGTGCCTGTTTACGACGTTGTGGTTTCTTGTTCCAGGTCATTTGCTGGAATTCGCAGTCGAACCGTCCGACACCGTAGTGCAACCGGGGAATTCCGCCGTTCTGGATTGCGTGGTGAAGTCAAACTCCTCCTCCTCGTCGACGAAATCTATAAACACGCAATGGCTAGACCAAGACAGACAGATGTTGACGTTTATGGGTGATCTTTACAGGCAAGTGCTTCTTGTAAAGCGAAAGGGAAAGCGTCTTTCTGACTTTCCAAAACTTGCAGATCTCAGTTAACCAATGGGTCCTTATACGTAAGTAGCGTGAGTGAAGAACTGAGGCTGACGGGGAACTACCAGTGCAAGGCTTCCAACGGCATAGGGTCCATCGTCAGTAGAACCGCAAATCTTAGCTTAGCTAGTAAGTTTTCCCAACTTTCTTCGTCTTTCTGTCTGGCTTGTTCATTTTCCGCGCTCTCGTTTTGCTCGTTTATTACGTTCCTAGACGCGAAGAGACCTGAGGGCCATTATGCAAATGCACTTAAAATTTGCTGAACCCTTTTAGTGAGCTATACGTCTGGTCTACGTTGTTGCATGCATGCCCTTTGAAGTACGCCGTGAATTATTAATTTGCGACACGTCGGAGTTTCAGGTATCGATTGCCTCGTGGAATTTAGAACGAGTTAATTAAGGGGTTACGGGTTTCGAAATTAAAAATTAAACGACGATTTTCTTCTTGGGAAAACACTTCTTTTTTTGTTTGAGATTTGATGGCCGTCTCTTTAAAAAAAAACAGTTTTTAATTTCCTCGAATTTTCAACAAGCTCAATTTTAAAGTCCACATACAGAGCCTTCATAAATGACTGAAGCGTAGTTCAAGTTCCCGCTTGACAGTTTATTTTTAAACGTTGGTACTAAATACTACACGGTGTTGTCAAATGGAAGGATCTTATCCCTCGTGACTCGTTCTGTCAAAAAAATTTACTTTTTCGTTTTCTTTTTACCGATAAAATGCGTATGGTCATAAAAAATAAAATGCCATTGAAAACTGAAAAATCTGGTTGAAATGTCGAGTGAAAGCAATGCGTAAATAAGGCATTGACGGTTGGTACTACTCACATCTTCGCAATACTCAGCTTAAATAATTACTAAAATGTCACTGGAAACAGAAAATACTAAAAACAATCGATTACATTGCGCCATCAACTTAAATATGGATGTGGTTTTATACTTAATCTCATTGCGATTGGCAACACTGGGTTCGACATAAAAAGATTTGCCAAAAAACGACGTTCTTGAGTCAAAAAATAAAATTAAGAGCGATAACAAAAGACGATCGGTTACTTTGGACTATCAATTTAAATATTTTTTTACTTAATCTCATTGCGATTGGCAACACTGGGTTCGACATAAAAAGATTTGCCAAAAGCGACGTTCTTGAGTCAAAAAATAAAATTAAGAGCGATAACAAAAGACGATCGGTTACTTTGGACTATCAATTTAAATATTTTTTTACTTAATCTCATTGCGATTGGCAACACTGGGTTCGACATAAAAAGATTTGCCAAAAAACGACGTTCTTGAGTCAAAAAATAAAATTAAGAGCGATAACAAAAGACGATCGGTTACTTTGGACTATCAATTTAAATATTTTTTTACTTAATCTCATTGCGATTGGCAACACTGGGTTCGACATAAAAAGATTTGCCAAAAAAACGACGTTCTTGAGTCAAAAAATAAATTAAGAGCGATAACAAAAGACGATCGGTTACTTTGGACTATCAATTTAAATATTTTTTTACTTAATCTCATTGCGATTGGCAACACTGGGTTCGACATAAAAAGATTTGCCAAAAGCGACGTTCTTGAGTCAAAAAATAAAATTAAGAGCGATAACAAAAGACGATCGGTTACTTTGGACTATCAATTTAAATATTTTTTTACTTAATCTCATTGCGATTGGCAACACTGGGTTCGACATAAAAAGATTTGCCAAAAAACGACGTTCTTGAGTCAAAAAATAAAATTAAGAGCGATAACAAAAGACGATCGGTTACTTTGGACTATCAATTTAAATATTTTTTTACTTAAACTCATTGCGATTGGCAACACTGGGTTCGACATAAAAAGATTTGCTAAAGAACGACGTTCTTGAGTCAAAAAATAAAATTAAAAGCGGTAACAAAAGACGATCGGTTACTTTGGACTATCAATTTAAATATTTTTCTACTTAATCTCATTGCGATTGGCAACACTGGGTTCGACGTAAAAAAACTGTTGTTAAAATTACAGAAAACAGGATTTGATGTTTATTATTATTATTTTTTTAATTTAAGCAAACGGTGATCGATTGTTTAAATAAATTCGGAATTTTTCGCGCTGAAAAATAAATTATAAAAAGCGATGACAAAAGACAATCAGCTGTCAGGCTGATTTAACCTTTTCGTCGTAGAAAGACAAAAAATAAATATTAATTTTTCGTTTTGTTCTTTGCGCAATTTGCCAAAAAAAAACGACGTTCTTGTGTCAAAGAAATAAATTAAAAGCTATAACAAAAGACGATCGATTACTTTGGACTATCAATTTAAATATTGTATTGCTTGATCTCATTACGATTGGCAACACTGGCTTCGTCATAAAAGATCGTTGTTGAAATTACAGGAAACATGATTTGAATGTTTATTTATTTATGTATTTTAATTCGAGCAAACGGTGAACAATTGTTTAAATAAATTCGGCATTTCTCGCGCTGAAAAATAAATAATAAAAAGCGATGACAAAAGACAATCGGCTGTCACACTGATTTAAGCATTTTCATCGTCGAAAGACAAAAAATATTCATTTTTCGTTTTATTCTTTCTGCAATTTGTCCAAAAAAAAAACGACGTTCTTGCAAAAATAAAAGAAAATTAAGTTTATAAGTATGGAGGGTCTTAAAGAAGAACTCAGGTTTTACATCTGGCGAACAGTGGTGCCAACGTAAGCATCTCAAGTCTTGAGGTAAATTTTTCTGCAAGCTTTTCTTCCCAGAGTGAATTTTTATTTATTATTATTTTAAGGGCGAGGGGGTGAGGGAAGGGATAAACACGCAAACAAGGGAACAAAACACGATCGACGCTAGAAAGAAAAAACTTTCAAGTACTGCTTTTTTTGTGCAAGAAAGAAACAAAACAGGAATCTCGAAGCATCTCAAATTTTGAGGTGAATTTTTCTGAAAGAAAGGATTTGTTCCCAGAGGGAATTTTTGGGTTAATTTAAGGGTGCGGGGGCGAGGGGAGGAATAAGCAGAGAAGGGAACAAAATACGATCGACGGTAGAAAGAAAAAAAAACTTTCGAACAATGTTTTTTTTTTTGGTGCAAAACAAAACAGGAATCCATCGTCATTCGCCTTTTTTTTCCAAGAAAACAAAAAGATCCTAATTTTGTACGTATTGTGGGTAAAACAGATCTCGAGTTTGCACGCACCGTGGGTAAAGGTAAAGAAGAACTCGACTTTTATGCCAAGCGAACAGTGGTGCCAACGTAAACATCTGAAATATTCAGATAAGAAAATGTTTCTGAAAGGATTTTTTCAGAGGGATTTTTTTGGGTTATATCAAGGGGGAAGGGAGAGAGAGGAAATAAGGGAACAAAATACGATCGATGATAGAAGACAGAAGAGAGGCAGGAGTTTTATACCTGGCGAACAGTGTCGCCAACTTAAGCGTCTAAGATACATTTTTCTTGAGATTTTTATCCGAGAGATTTTTTTGTTTACGATACACTCCTGATTTTTTTTGAAAATATTTGTAACAGACTTCATGCTTGAATGTTTCAAGACCAAATTTAAAAACAACTAGGGTCCCTAGATTTGACTGAGACGTCCATCTTACTTGTTAGCTTGCGGAAACTTTTTCAGAAAAATGTTTTCGACCGCCACAGATTTTATGAAACAGAAAAAAATATACAGTTTATTCTCTTTCTAATCTATTCTAAGTAGTAATTTAGCTTGAATAGTTGCTATGAACAGTAATAACAAATTAGGTCTACCAACCTTAAAATCGGAAATTAGTAACGAAAGAGACAGTTTGTTTCCGAATGCTTCCAAACGAGTTAAATGTCACACTCATTTAGGAACGCTGCCTACAACGACTGCACAAAATTCAAACGCCTCTCAATCATTTATGAACGCTCTGTATTCATAGTAACTAAATAAACACTCGCAACTGCCGGAGCCCGTTTAGGAATTAAAAAAAAGAGCGCGCTCTGGCTAATCTTCTTTCTCTCTCTCCTATAAATATTTTTGCACATTTTTTTTCCATTTTAAGGCGCCCGATACAATTTCTGAACGCGCCTCTGTTCTCTCGGATTTAAAATGCTCGTAAAAACTTCATTTTTCTAAAGCTTATTATAAGCAGAGGAAACAGTTTTATGAACGCGACTTAAGGAAACTCAGGAATATATTTTTTTCTAAATCTAGTTGCTCTATTTTATTTACAGGGTGATTCAGAATTACGACACCCACCGGGAGATAATACTATCGAACAGGAACTTCGTCGCATTTGCCAAACATAATAATCAATTTGCAAACAGCGCGTATTTAATATTTTCGCGATGATTTTAAAACCACGTCCAAAAATTGCAGTTTGTTTTTTTTTTTTTCAAATTTATTAAAACGATAACGCCCCCTTTCACGTGTGACACACAAACCCCTTATCGGAAAGGTGAGGAATGCGTCGCCGTCGTCGTCGTCGGAGGAGGAGGAGGAGGAGAAACCTCCTCATTAAATTTCTTGGCGAAAATAATTACTGATCGATCGCCCGATTGCAGCCAGCTCCTTAAAAGGACGTTTTAATAAACTTGAAAAAGACGCGCAAACGAGAAATCTAATTATTATTCGCGTCCGTTTCATGATCGAGGAGAGTTTTTTTTTTTTGTGTACTCGTTCATTAGTTATTGTTTGCAATGCAATAGACTGAATGACATTATCTTAATCGAACACACCACAGCCTTTTGAGTGTTTACAAAAAAAAAAAGAAAACGAGAAAAAAATCGAACGCACTCTGCGTGCCCTGAATCATTATCATCAGATCATTTATTATATATATATTTTTTTTTATCTAACTTGTGTTACTGCTCAGATTGTGTCAGTCAGAGATTAGTTACTTAGTACTTGTTGCAAAACACATTTACCAACTGTGACTGTTTTTTTTTTTTTTTCACCTAAACAAATATTAATTACTTAACAGATGAGGATGATTTATGGTATTTGTACAGAAGTTTCCGAGAAAAGCAATCAGTCGTGACATTTCGCAGCTATGCACAAAACAATTAAGGAGGTTGTTCCTTCTTCAGCGGGCGAAATAAAATTTTTGGAAATTTTTCCTGGCGTGTTCTGTTTTGATTCTTCCCCTTTTCCTTCTCGTAGGTTTATCTGGGTTTTTAGAAGAACCACGTGATATAACGGTTTATCCGAAACAGAAAGCGTACTTCGCGTGCAGAGTCCAAGCGTCGCCGTCCCCCCGGATCAGGTGGCTCAAAGATGAAAGGCCTTTGCAACTCGACGAGCTTCGCATGACCATCCTACCCTCCGGCGCTCTGGAAATCGACGAGGTCACAGAATCAGATCAGGGTATCTACAGGTAACGCCCTCACTTCATTGCTTGCAACCAAACAAAAAAAAAAAATCTTTTTCTTTGCACAGATGCAACGCATCAGGTCTTAATTCCTATAGATTAAGTAACAAGGCTGTTTTAATTATTAATGGAGATCGCGAGCAAGCACTCAGCATATCACGGCCGTATTTCATTGCACTACCCCGTTCTGAGGTCGTCGTCGAAGGCCAGAACATTACCCTGGATTGTGCAGCGAACGGCAACCCACCCCCTACCATTACCTGGCTCAAAGACGGACATAACATCGACATGAAGTAAATTATTGCTGTTTTTTTAATACTAGCAGACTGGAATTATGAACTAAACTATTTCAGGGACTTGGATAGTCGATTCAGTCAAGTCGGATCAACCACGTCCCTGAAAATCACGAATATCCAGAAGGAAGACGCGGGGACTTACCAGTGCAGGGCCGAAAACAGGGAGGACAGCGATGATGCAACCGCGACCGTCAAGGTTTATGTAAGCCCCGGCCGGAATAAAATTGCTTTCCGGAATAAATTTAAATTTAAATCCGGGGAATGTTTCAGGTGCCGCCGAAATTCCTGAAGAAACCAACCGACAAGGTCGAGATGACCAAAGAGGACGTGGAGCTCGAGTGCAGCGTGTACGGCATCCCCGAGCCTAGAATCACGTGGTTGAAAAACGGGGAGATCATCAACTTGAGCGAGTATTATCAGCTGGTTAAAGGGTAAGGACGTTTCCGGTTTGACACACACATCCAAAATTCCAATCGTCAATTTCAGGAACAATTTAAAAATAATGGGGCTTATGACCAGCGACACCGGAATCTTCCAGTGCGTTGCTTCGAATGCTGCCGGAAACATACAGGCATCAGCGAGCTTAAAAGTCATAGACAAAGGTCAGCGTTTATTTTGTTTTTAAATAAACTATTCATTTGTAAATCTATTGTCGTCGTCGTCGTCGCCACCGCCGCCTTCTTTCAAATCGATTTTTTATGTGTTTGTTTAATATCTGAGAATTGTTTTCTTGATTGATTTGAATCTGCATTTGCACAGCAAAATTTCACTTTCCTTCAATTTTTGCATATTATACAGGATGTCCTGGAAACTTATAGTACACGAAGCATAAGCTGCTGCAAACATTAAAGCAATGAACAATGCAGATTCTTATACTCCATTTTATAGTTTTATGATTTTTTATTTTAATATGATTTTCTTTTTTTTTATTTCCCCCCCTTTACCTTGGCCTGCGTACTTTCTCCTTCTTTCGTTTGCATGCCTGCATGATTGCCTCTCGAGCAGAAAAGCAGAAACTCCGTCCGCACAAGCGCAAAAAGAAACCACCCGGCCAGGCGAAGCAGGACGACCACCCCGGCCTACCGTTCGGCGAGACTCAATCCCGCACCCTCTTCACCCAGCTGAAGCCGGAGAGCAGCGCCAAGCTGGGGGATGTAAACTACGGTCACTTCAGCCACTCAAACTTCGATCCGCACAGCATTTTCAGCTCGCTCCGCACCAGCGACAACAACAACAACAACAACAACGAGTCTAACCTCGGGGACACTTTGACTGCTTATACTGAGTCCTCTCCTTTTTCCAAACCTATTGCAGCAGAGGATTACCCCGATTCGAGAGCGGACGGCGTTCCCGGACCCCCGCAGGACCTAAAGGCCATACTCGCGCAGCCCAGGTTCGTCGTCTTGAGCTGGAAGCCCCCGCTGTTGAACAGCGAAGACATCATCGCTTACTCCGTGTACTACCGACAAGAGAATAACGAAAGAGAACGGGTTCAGAATACGACGCGCGCGCGCCTGGAAGAAATCAGCATACGCAACCTCCGCCCTGCCTGTGTTTACCATTTCCGCGTGGTCGCCTACAATACGTACGGACCGGGGGCCTCATCGAGAAGCCTCACCGTAACAACACAAGCCGAAGAGCACGTGCCCAGCCAACCGTTGGATCTGTCAGCGTACGCCACGAGCAGTCATTCGATCCACGTGAGCTGGAAACCCCCCGAAATCCTAAACGGACACATCCAGAGCTACATAATCTACTTCACAGAGGTCACTTGCACTTGCCTAATTCTTGGCTAACGCGGCTCTAAAGTCGAGCGTTTTTTTTAGACCCTGTCTTCAGCCGAGCACAAAATAAACACGACGAATTTAGATTTCGATTTGATGGGCCTGACGGTCTTCACCGAGTATAATTTATGGGTGGTGGCTGTCAACGAACAAGGGCCAGGGGCGGCGTCCGAAGAAAAACTAGTGCGAACCTTCAGCGCGGCCCCCACTGCACCACCGACTAACATAACTTTAGAGCAGTCGAGGACAGTACGTGAATCTTGCTCGCCCCCACGCATTTATTTAATTAATTTATTTTTTTAAAGAGTATAACAGTGAGTTGGGAACCCCCTCCGATCGAAGGCCAGAACGGAATAGTAACCGGCTATAAAATTCGGTATCGCAAGCAAGGCAACAAGGGGGAGACGGTCACGACCTCTGCCAATAACAGGCTGGTTAACATCAACGATTTGGAGCGCGGTGCGACTTACCAATTCAAACTGTGGGCCATAAACGTGAATGGCTCGGGGCCTTCCACCGATTGGTACGAGGTGAAGACCTATGAGAACGACATGGATGAAACGAGGGTGCCCGGCCAACCTTCCGGCTTGCAAGGTATTTTTTTTAACTACCCCCGTTCTGATTCTTTTGATTCATCGAAATCTTCTTGCAGTCCGTCCAACCACCGATAAAATTTACGTGATGTGGAGTCCGCCTCGCGAACAGAAAGTCAAAATCCGACACTACGTGCTCGGGTGGGGCAAGGGAATCCCCGACATTTACTCGCATGAATTGGACGAGAAAACCAGGACTTACATAGTTAATCATTTAGGTTCGTTGCGTGTCACTTTTATAGTTAGCAATGTAAAGAAGAGTTGAAAATTTTGTTTCCAGAGCCGAACTCCGAGTATGTTTTGAGCGTGCGCGCCAGTAACCAAATGGGCTCGGGCCTTCCGGTTTACACGACCGTCAGGACATCTGAGGAACCGCCTCCTGAACCCGCCATCCCCTTAATGCCCCCCGTTGGCTTGAAAGTCCAAGTGTTAAGCCCCACCTCGGCCGTTCTGTATTGGACGGACAGCACGCTCAGTAAAACACAAGTAAAAAAAAAAATTCCCTGTGCGATCTACCAATCACGTTTGCTAATTTTTTTTTGTTTTTGTGATAGTACGTCAGTGATAGTCGACACTACGTGGTTCAATACACCGCCGAAACGAGCGGACGTGGTCGACAGGTGAACGTGCAAGACTTGAACATTATGATAGACGATTTGAAGCCGAACACCCAGTATGAGTTCATGGTGAAGGTCGTCAAAGGTAAACGACGACGTTTATTTTAAGTTGGTTTTGATTATTTCGCCTTTGCGCCTTTCAGGTAAAAGGGAAAGCCCCTGGAGTATGGTGGTTGCGAACAAAACGTGGGAGCTTGCGCTGAATACAGCACCCAGAGAGCTCAAAGTGAACTTGGCCAGAGACAATGCGCAATTCATCGAGCTCGAATGGCAACCACCGAAAGCCCCGAATGGAAACATCAATGGTATTATAATATAAAATTATGTTTGGGGGAGTGAGGGTGATGCTGCTACTTCTTGTGTTTTAGGTTACGTAATATTGTACACGACGGACACTTCAAAGAAAGACCGCGAGTGGCAAGCCGAGGCGGTCAAGGGAGACAAGCACTCTTACATTCTGCACGATTTACAACCGAGCACGACTTACTTCTTTAAAATCCAGGCCCGCAACAGCCGCGGCTACGGCCCCTTCTCTTCCTTGGTGTCGTTTAGGACGGGGGAAAGTAAGTAAACTCAATAGACCGCCTCCAACCCGTAACACGTGCACCTTCATTTTATTTTTGCTTTAATTATGCATGTTTGTAAATACTCTCATTCATTTGATTTCTTTTTTTTTGCATTAGATTTTGGACTGGGCACTTCTGACATTCGACAGCAAAAGGGTAATTTCTTTTTAATCAGATTTTCGCGCGTCACTCTCTTTGAAGTGCGACGGTAATCATAATTTACTTCTGAGTTTTTAGTAACTTGAATCACCCTCATTTTTTTTTCTTATTAGACACACTATTCTCTAAAATGTTGTGTAAAATGTTTTGAAATAAATTGAAGGGCAACCATGGGGATCTCAAAGATCGGTAAGTGACTGAGGAGAGTTGGTTAAAGTAAGAAATTTTTATTATCTGCAGAATTTTTTTGCTTTATCAGGGTTCCCACTCACCTGCAAAACTTGGAAAACCCGGAAGGAAAAGTCAGGGAATTGAAAAAAGGTTCATAACGTCAGGGGTAAGACAGAGAATTCGTCTGTTTTAACAGAGAACTCAGTAAAAATAAAAAATGCAATATTTTCTTTTAGAATAAATCCTTTAAACATCATTTTCAATTCAATATTTTATTTTTTATTAAAGATTTCTAACTTGAATGTAATTTGATAATCTTCTGCTGACATTTCTTAAATTAGAGACTTTTGTACGTCAATTTAAACTACGAATTTCTTTTCTGAACTTGAATGAAATAAAAAGAAATTAAAATGGTTGTGTAATCTCGGTGTATATATCGCATTTTTAATCTTAAATCACATGTTCTTATGGCCTTCAGTATAGTCAACCACACCAAACGACTCTTGTTCATTGGGTTGCCTACACTAAGGCTTTTTATTTTCTCAAAATCTCAAGTTATTATTTTTAAATAAAGAGACACGTTATTAAAAATCAATTATTTACATTTTTTAAATGTAATTCAATGATTGTGTGTATTAATACAGATGAATTAAATTAAATACATTAGTAATTTTAAGGCGTCGAAATTAAATCGGGGGAATTGCAAAATGATTTAAAACAACACTTAACAAAAAAATATTTCCACCGCCTTTAGTGCAGGCAACCTTGCAGACTCCCGCGTACGACGGTTTGCCTATACTTTAAGGCTTTTCATTAAAAAAGAAAATTATTTTTTTTTAAATTATTTAACAAACAGGCATGTTATAATTAATTAATGTGCATAATTTTTAAAGGTTTACTAATAACTATCACCATTGATACACGTGAAGATTGAAAAATAATTTAAAATAATAATTAATTTTCCTACATCTTTTATTTTTGTTCTGAAGTTGGAGTTGGAATTGGAAAACTGTTTAAACACGTGAAGTTTCAGGAAAGTTGAGTAATCACAGTCAATTGTGAGAAGTCATCGGTTTTTTTTGACGGCGAAAACTCAGGGAATGTTTTAATGAAAATAAAATGGGAACCCTGACTTTCTAAAAGTCCAGTAAAAAAAAGCTTGCTGATTGCTTGATTCCTTGAAGCTGTGTTTCCTGCGTTAGATTGCCCATAAAGTTTAATGCAAAATCATTTATTAACGAATGGAAAAGAATCCCCATAGTGGCCCTTATTTGATTTTTTTTAAATCTTACCTACGACTTGTCACAATTCTTTCTGCGTCTTATGTATTTAAACAGGAATTTTTTTTTTCGTAGATGGTCGAGGTGTCTTCAGCGGAACGACTCTCTTGTACTTAATAGTAGGGGGCTGTCTCGTGGCTGTTATTACGATAGCAACCGTGGCGGGCATTCTGTGCTGCCGGAGGCAAGAGGTGAGTTCCTCTCCGGATCGCAGTAAGAAAGGCTACCAAAAGGGAAACCAAAACATAAAACCCCCTGACCTTTGGATTCATCACGATCAGATGGAGCTCAAAGCCATGGAGAAGGGCCACTCGAACAACGACGGGGCGAGCAGCAGCGGAGCGATGACTCTCCCCAGGAGCACCGGCACTAACGACTTCGAAAACCACGAGAACCACCACCACACGAACTCCCTGGAACACAAACGTACTTACCCCCAGAATAGTTACATGTGTAAGTGTCTTTTTTTTTTAATGAGTTTTGCTTCTGTGTTGTTGCACTTTCCGCTTTGCTGCACGTAGGTGTTGCCCCAGATGATAAAAATAAAAGAATCGTCAAACCCAAGCCCATTACACTTCCCGTCGATTCCAAGCCTCCACGTGAACGTAAGTAGTAGCTTCTGTGCACAACTTGCAACTTGCCTGGATGGAATTATTTTTGGGGGGGTTACAAAATTGAATTGTGTTATTCCAGCGATTGCAACGGCAACACCGTTGAATTCGACAACGATAAGCCAAACGAGTTCCGATTCAACCCCATCGAGCAGAACGCAGTACACAAGACCGCAGTATGCGGTGAACAGGGCTCACGTGACTTTGGATCAGAATGCGATGGTGAACCCCCTCGCAGAAAGCCCGTATGTTACGCATATGCCACAGCCGTACGATCATCCGGGCACTCCCCAAGGATACATGAGGTAAATTTTGGGGTGCCATCTCCAAATAAATAATAATTTAAGTCAAATTAATTTGGGTTATTTTCAGTCAACCCCCTCCTATTGCACACGTACCCCCAAGCTACGCACCCGGCCTTGGTGTTCTAGCCGAATCACAAGCGGGCAAGAGAACCACCACTCAAGGCCATCCCTTGAAGAGCTTTACAGTACCTGCACCGCCTCCGATTTCAGCTCCTGGAACCCCCCAACCGAAACACGTCGGTGCGTTATTAAATAAATTCAATTGTTCTGTTTTATTTTGCGTTTAATTTTCTTTTTCGTTTCACTTATAGTAACTCAACCTCAATTAACAGTTAGGCCGAGTTCGTCACCTTATAAGAAGCCGCCCACTAGCAGTTCGAGTAACTTAACCGGCACACCACCGTCTAGGATAAGCAATGTGAACCCCCCTCCGCACACAGCCGAGGAAGTCCAGAAGTTGCAGCCCTCTCATTCCACGGAGGAATTAAATCAAGAGATGGCGAACCTGGAGGGATTGATGATGACCTTGAACGCGATCACTGCGAACGAATTCGAATGCTGAAGTGCACGCAGAGGTTCATGATTCATGATTCCTATTAACTTTTTTCTTTTAAGTGTTTTAACACCAAAACCTAATCGAGATCTCTTGTATGATGATGATGATGAGTTTAGTGGTGTGGAAGGCTATTTTTTTTCTTTTTTTAAAAAAAGAAACGATGAATCTCAAACTACTATAGAGAGTGCTTTTGTGATTTTTATGAATGACGCCGCAGTAAGTTTTAAATCGGTACAAATTTTTGGCGTGGCCTATTTTTTTACTAGCCATAATACGACATGACGTGTGTGTAAATTATATTTATTATATAAACTATGACGACTTAAGCTATGATGTAAGTAAGTTTTATAAACTGTCGTTTTATGAATGAAGGGGGGGGAGCAGTTTTCTACTTCATTTTTAAATAGATATTTTTAATACGAAAGACAGCTCAAGTGTGCGTGATACTTTTGCAGGACCTGTTCTATTTGCTGATATCCGTCAGAATCAATCAATTCTGCGTTGTTATTATTAAAGCGCAGGTTTTGTTCAAGTGCTACGCACGGATCCATATTATATTCAGTATTCTTGCCCTTGTTTTTTTTTTTTTTTTAATGCGTGAAGCGAAAGTGATTCGAGGATGTATGATTTTGTTAGTGGCGAGTTTTCGGTTTGCTCTCAACAAAAAAATAAACCGAGCAAATCGAAGGCCGGATGCTGTAAATACCTTGTATAAATTTTAAGTATATTTATGACTACTTATAACGTTTACATTTTATATTACCGTGCAAAACTTACTTTGGTTTGTGATCTAATTGTTTGCACTTCGCAGCGCAAAGTGGTTTTGTCTCTGTATACGTGTACGCCCGATATGATGCTTTAATACAAATATAACACAGTATTTTTTTATAATATGTTAAAATACTTCTTCTGTAAATTATTATCGACAATCGTGTAAATCTTCTTCTTCTTCTCGCTTGAGAAAACTAATATTTATTTTCTGGGGTGATGATTTAATTAATTTTATACTTTTGTGATGTGTGTACATTATTTATGTTTAGCGTTTAGTTTTCTTTTTTTTATTTTATTTTACGAATTCACATACTTGAAACGTAAACGAATGCACAGTCGGATGTGCCCCGAACGTGACATCACAAAACTTAAAAAACGAACGCTCGGTGTACAGTCGAGTGCTGCTGCATTTAGAAAGTAACTTCTTAAATATCGCCTTACGCAAGATATTTCGAATGGCCGCTAACATTCTGAGTATCTTGGTTTTATACAAATGCCATTTGTAATGTAATATAAATATTTTAAGAAAAAAAAATGGTTTTTTACTGTAAAATAGTTAGTAACTATGAATTATAAAATGAATGTGACTGACATATTAAAAGGTATAATTGAATTTATTTTAATTTTTTTTTCTGTTACAGCAATTTCTCCTTTCATTAACAAGTTTAAAAACTTCTGCAAACTCACACAATCACGTGAAAATGAGAAAAAATTAAAATGAAGACAGGGCGTAAACTGCTGCCGCATACAAACGACATTGTTTACATCATCATACAATCAAAATTCACTAATTTAACACAAATTAAAGAATGGAAAAGTGAATTTGTTGGATTTAAAACGAGAAAGTGATTTTTGCTTGAAAACAGTTGAATAGGCAATTTAATGTGTTGCATGCAGCAGTGTAAGTATGGTTGCCTATACGTCCATAATTTATTTTAATAATTAAAATAACAGGAATTTTCACACAAAACGACCACTGTAATATGTTTGAATTATATTATACTCGTCACTTTAAAACAAATTTTAATAAAAAATAAGAAATTGGTACATTTCAGGGCATTAACATTACGTAATAGGTGCATACGAAATTTTAAACCTTAATTACTCCAAAACGGTTGAGTTTATCGAAATGCAATAAGGCACCTTTCTTGTGCGAAATAATCTAAAGAACATCGTCATTGCAATTTTTTGGCGGAATATGTAAGAAGTAAAAAGTTAGGGATGAAATACTGAAAGCTACCCCTACAAAACTACCCTTTAAAACGGACAGAGGAACTGACAAATACGTTGTTAATGCGCAGTTAAGTGCATTATATCAGTCTTCAAAATATTAGTTTGATGAGTTCAAGAATCCAGAAGATATTGGCAAAAAGAAAAAAAATTTTCACCCCTGCTTCAGAGGTTATAACTCCCTTGTTATTCAGTTTTGGACAAAATGTTATATGAAAAGGTGACCTTATTTTTCGATGTTCTATTCACCCCTGAAATATACACCCTGATATTTCTGGATTAGCACGGTGTATAGGTTTTTGAAATGCAAGGGCGTATGTTCGGTTGCCTATACGCAAATGATTTTTAATGTTTAATTTAAACAATACCCGACGTTTTCTGTTGTGTTTTAAATTATGTCGCTTTGACGATTAACGCATGGAATTTATTTTTGGGTTTTTGCTTCGTCTGTTGCGTGTATTATTCTAAGCAGTGGCAGACTGACAAGGGGGGTGAGTAAGGGGTTCCCCCAAGGTGCGCTTCGTCACCGCTCTTAAATGGGTTAGTCACCCATTCATTTTGAACGACGGAAAGAAAAATCTTGGACTTGAGGAGTATGTTTGAGCGTCAGTAGTTTTATTTCGGGCGTGTACTGCTGCGTCCGCTAAAAATAGCGCAAGTCAGACGTTCACGAGACTCCCCGCACAGCGAATAGCGACAGACCTGCTAATATAATTATTGATTTTTGCATGTTCACCGCACCTATTGTCCGAGGTAAACAGCCGAAGTGAGTTTCGAAGGTGTGAATTATGCAAACTAAATGTCCTCTGCACCTGCTGCTTTACGAAGAAGACGCATCCGCCCCGATTCCTGCGATTTTCCGTTTCGTATGAACGACGGCGACGTCCGCAATAAATCTCGATTTTATCCGTTTCCGCATCGCTGAGTGTACAATCGATGAATGAAAGTCGAAAGTCGCCACGTTGATTAACATGAAGGTACGCAATACATAGTTTCATGTCATTTTAGATAAGAGCCGTAATAAGGGAAGGGTTGAGGAAGTGGAAAATTTTGAGCGTCGCCCGATTTAAAATTCCCGCGGCTTTTTTGTTTGTAGTATTAGCCGTCAGGGGGTACTGGCGCGCTTAAATTTAACCGGGCGGGCTGTTCGCGTTTGGGACTTTCGCCGTAAGCTGGCGCTGGGTATTTACGTGAATTATTATCACCACGATCGCCACTACAGAGCTAAATAGAGATTGTTGTAACATTTCGTGACACGGCGTTGAATTTTGCATATTTTTCGGTGTGCCTCTGTGTTTACGACCCGTGGAAGAGTACCACGAGTTGACGTACCCCGACCTCGTCTCGCCGTCGTCGGAATTTAACGCAATTATCGCCGCGAAAGGTAAGATTTTATTTTTAAATGCCCTCATGATCAATCGATGAAGTAGGTTTTGGTAATTTTTACGCGTTGCGCCCGATTATTTTCGCAATTGCGCGTGGTTTTCGGCGTCTGTTGGCAACGGAAAGGAGGCGATTGCGTATTCTTTTTTTTTTCGGCCACTCGAGTCTACCTCATCGCACATCGAATTAAAGCAACGGCGATAAACGAACGATTTGAAAGTGTCTGTACTCCTCCTGCTGGTGTTTTTCCACTGGGTGTCACGGAATGTCGCGCTCTGCACATGGCGCTCTTAATTAAAAGCCGCGCGTTGAATTCTCGTGATGTTTGACTCGGTTAATGGGGGTTAATGATTCTTGATCATTTCGAGGACGAAGTCATCAAGTTTTGGGGTCACCGTCAATATAAACACCCGATACACTTCGAAACTATTCAAATGAACCTCCGTTTTTAATTCCCGCGTTTTTCTTCTTTTTTTTTCTTGCACAGAGGGCGCGTTGCGATTTTTACTTTTTTAAGGGTGGCTACATTTATTTTGTTTACCGCTTTATTTAAATTTAAAATTTCAAACTCGCAATTTATTTTATTTTATGTAAAATGCATGAATGCTTGGAAAACAAAATTACGATTAAATAAACTTCCCTCGTTTTTTTTTCTTGCGCAGAGGACGCGTTGCAATTTTTACTTTTTTAAGGGTGGCCACATTTGTTTACCGTTTTAATTGGTTTTATTTAAATTTAAATTTTTTTTTGTAAAATGCATGAATGTTTGGAAAACAAAATTGCGACCAAATGAACTTCCTTTAATCCCGAAATTTATAATTAGGGGAGGCTGTGATATTTTCTAAAAAGTTGGCAACGCAGGCTCACAGTTTGAAATTAAAAATTTTAACTGTCAGAATGTGACAATTATTTTATAAAATGATTGATAATTAACGGATTTGCCTTGTGGATCCCCCCCACGCTAACATTCTAAAAAAATGGTTTAAACCAGCATCCATGCAAAATAAAATAACAAAATAGAGATTGTATAAAGTACGAACATAACCTCATATATGTCAACTGTCAACTTATTTATTATTTATTTTTCACAGCCTCCTCTAATTAAAAATTCCACTGATCACCCGGTACATGAATGCGAAATGCCAAACGAAATTTCGATTCTTAGGCCCGCATAACACGGTGATAGTTTTTCTGTGAAAAAGTGACAAGGAAGTGTCAAGTCAACCAATAACTAAATTATAAAATAATAGACAATCAATTTGTAAAAAAACGATATCAAATTTAACGACTTTTCGTCATTTTTTGATCTATTGAAATACAAGAAAATTCAAAACAATTTCAAACAACTGTCAGTTTGGACAATTGGAGGTTAGATCTACGAATTTTGAGTTGCCAATAAATACATACACTCAGTGATTCAAAATTGAAATACAAGAAGATCCTGTTTTGTTTTTTATTTAATTGACGGTTGGTGACATTCAACATAATTTCAAACAACTGTCAATTTGGACATTTGAAGGTTAGATATATGAATTTAAGTTGCTAACAAATACACAGTGATTCAAAATTGAAACACAAGAAAATTCTGTTTTGTTTTTTAGTCAAGTGACGGCTGGTGACATTCAACGTAATTTCAAACAACTGTCAATTTGGACATTTGAAGGTTAGATTTATGAATTTAAGTTCCCAACAAATACACAGTGATTCAAAATTGAAACACAAGATAATTCTGTTTTGTTTTTTTAGTTAAGTGACGGCTGGTGACGTTCAGAATAATTCCAAAAAACTGTCAATTTGGACATTTTGAGGTTAGATTTATGAATTCGAATTGTCAACAAATACACAGTGATTCAAAATTGAAACACAAGAGAATTCTGTTTTGTTTTTTTAGTTAAGTGACGGCTGGTGACGTTCAGAATAATTCCAAAAAACTGTCAATTTGGACATTTTGAGGTTAGACTTATGAATTCGAATTGTCAACAAATACACAGTGACTCAAAATTGAAACACAAGAGAATTCTGTTTTGTTTTTTTAGTTAAGTGACGGCTGGTGACGTTCAGAATAATTCCAAAAAACTGTCAATTTGGACATTTTGAGGTTAGATTTATGAATTTGAATTGTCAACAAATACACAGTGATTCAAAATTGAAATACAAGAAGATTCTGTTTTTTTTTTATATGAGTGACGTCGGTGACATTCAAAATAATTTCAAACAACTGTCAATTGGGACAGTATTTGGAGGTTAGTTTTATGAATTTGAGTTGCCAACAAAACAAATACACGGTGAAATTCCTTCGATATTTTCAAGGTGAATACAACATTAAAAAAAATAATAAGATCACCTCAGTGGCGTAGCAATAGGGGCTGCAACTTTTTTGCTGCACTTTTTGAAATAGAGAAATTTAAATGGTTAAAAACAAACATACTCTCCTACAACTGATTTTTCTTAATCGATTTTATAATCTACAGTCGAAAGCGCAAAAAATAGTAGACAAATACAGTATCCTGTAATATTCAAAATGAATTGTTTAAATTCGACTTCGCAATTGATACATAAATTTCGTTTAAGACGTACATCAACAATAAAACTAATAAATAAAAACATTGATGAATCGAATATAACAAGCAATAACATTAATGACAACGCTTTGTTTTCCTTATTAAAAGCGCCATCTGTTGGTTGTATTGATTGTCACGGATTACAACTTCTAGCCAAGTCAACAGTGGTTCTAAAACTCGAATTTTAACTGAATTGCAAAACGATACCAAAAATTTCAAGTAAACATCTTGCGAAAATGAAGGAACCGGAGTGTTTACAGCGCGTAACAATGACAGCTGTCAAGGGAAAGCGTCATTTGACACTTCAAGCTGCAATCAGAGCGCCGGATATCACTAATTAATTTATTTAAAACTACTTTTACGGTACAACGCAATATTCTCATTGGATTTAGTTTAACGCACGGTTAATTTGTATTCGTTTAACCTGCGGTTGATTTCCAGTTACGCCACTGGTTTACCTTTTGGTATATCTTTTTTATTTTCAGAGGTGGAGTTATTTATAAGACCTAATATTTTTAACTCTGTTTACAACAAATTAAAACTGGCAACAGTGTTCTAGTTAGACATACTTTGGTTAATAAAAATGACAAGCGCGTGAAGTAAACAACGAGGTTATGATGGCTTCTGAATTTTTAATTACGATAAATTAATCATTTTTAACTTCATATGGTTGGTAACATTTAAAAAAATTTTCGTAACAAAATTGTTTTGACAAATACTTTGACATGAACTTACAGTACAAACATAAATTGTTAGAAGTTTCGATTGATTAAAAATCTTTACAGTTGGCAACACTGATTGTTATTTTTGCAATTTTGTCGTTTCGGTCGGCGACGCACGCGTATATTATAGAAAGTTTAAAGAATTAAATAAAAAATAAGTAAAATTTTGACTTTCTTCAAGAAACTTCGGTTTTCAAACTTCGCAAGATCTGAAAATACCTGAAAAATGTCATTTTTTGTTTTTCTTAGTTGTTTAGCGAAGCTTATAAATATTTCGAATGACCCTGTATGTCAAAAAATGTAATTTTGAGATTTCCTGACATTACGTTTTTTATTTTTTCTTTTTTAATTCCTGAATTGAATAAACTATATATGATATACGAACAAGAAGGTTTAGTTTTATTTTTACAAATCACTGTTTTTTTCGTATTTTTAGAATCCGTGTTTATCTCTTTTTTATTTTGTAACGCAAGTTAGTCTTCATGATAGTCCAAAAAAAAAATGATTACACTTAATTAAATACCACTTATTGTTAGAAATCCAGGCGGCCTTGAACATGGAAGAACGACATTTTTGTACATACCTCGTGTGTACAATATGCATTACGAACAGGCCCGGATTTAAAAAAATAATTGCATTTTTTAAGTCGATTAAATTCGAAACTCTGTTTCGCCATTTACTTTTCTTGTTTGTAATCGCATTTTTATACTTAACAAGACATGCGACGGTTTAAGTTTCGTTGAGTACTATATAAGGAGAGCGTTTTCCATCATTTTAGGCTTCGTCAGTAAATGTTCGCCTCTAATATGTAAGTGTATGTAGTTCGATGATTACTTGTTTGGTATTTTTTGGTTTGGATTCTGATTAGTAAAGACTGCATTAAAGGCAACATTGTCGACGGATTTTGTATTCGCATCTAATCTAATCTGGTGGTAAAATTGATTGATTACATCTCTATTTATAGCTGGATGACTTTAAAGAACGCATTTTCATGCATCCAAAAAAAAATGTTAATTAAATTTTTCAAATATTTCTACGCAATGTTTACAAGCTGGTTCTTTGTTTTTACAACAATAGGTTTAATTACACTCGCTTTGTTTTCCTTGATTTTTTCCCTCCTCGCATTACGAAGCTATTTGCTCGGCAATAAAATGTGGAGCACGCTGTTGTTTGTTGACCGAAGATAAAATCCTTCCTTTTTGAAACAATGGCAGGATTACAAAGTTACACGCGCGTGCTCTTGAATAATTTACACGCCATAAGCCGCCAGGAAAAAAAATTTATGACCCTAAGGCGTAAATTGCAAGTAATTAGCAAACAAAACATGCCGAAAGTTAATTTGGTCGGCGAGGACCAGATCCATGGAGAAATACATGTTTTTCTTTTTTGGAAAGATCAACACCAACATCTTCCGAAGAGGAGATTTTAAAGACGTTGTAGAAATTGATTTTGGTTGGCTTTAAAAACAAAAAAAAGCATGAGTTTTGGGGGAAGAACTAACGCACTGTTATGTTAAATCTAGGGCCAACAAGAGGAGAGCCGAGATGAGTTGCCCTAAACGAATGAAACTGACTCATCGAGATTCCAAGTTGATGTTGGAGGGCGAGGCACAATCTGAGAGGAATGTCCTTCCTCCTTCGTTATACCCAGTTTTGCCCAAGGAACTAACTGAGCCAGTGCCTTTGATGGATGTATACATAGATTCTGTACTAAGCCCTAAAGACCTTTCAAGGATCATCGTGCATTTAAACTCGACCATCCCCCTTCCGGAGCTCACCCATTTGAAACGCGTGAAGGGCAAAAGCGTTTTGCTGTTTCCCACGTGGATGTGCCCCGCAGAAGACGTCGGGAAATTCCTCAAAGCGAAAAACGTCGAGGTGGCGGCCTACTTACAGAATAAAATCGCAACGGTTTCAGTCGCCGAAACCGCCCCCAAAACCAGAAGGCAGTTTGAGACGGTGAACCAGCTCTGGCCTTGTAACTTCCACAGCAACAAGCACTTGGAGGCCCTCGTCAACAACGAACTGTTCAGCCGGAAAGAAATAGAAATCCACGAGAATTTCATGAGATTGGCGTTGCACGTGGCCGAATTCTCGCGTCGCCGTGGAAATTATGCCGACGTGGGCGTCGCCGTCGTCGATCCTAAAATTAATTCGGTCGTCGCCGTCGGTTTCAGCCAGGCCAAGGATAACCCTTGTAAACACGCGTGCATGGTGGCCATTGACAATGTAGCGGCCACCCAAAACGGTGGGGCTTGGCAAGAAACGAAACCACCGGAAGAAGACCTGCTGGCTTTTCTCAAGAGCAAAACCATCGGCGTTGCGTTCGGCGCCGCGTTATTTCGGGAAAATAACGAGCTGGACAGACCTGAAGATGGCCCTTACTTGTGCACGGGATATTACGTTTACGTGACGCACGAACCGTGCGTAATGTGCGCGATGGCGTTGGTGCATAGTCGGGCGAAACGCGTGTTCTTTGGACGTAGAAGTTCCAACGGTGGACTTACGTCATTGTGTCAAATACATACAGTTAAAGACTTGAACCACCATTATGAAGTATTTGGGGGATTGTTGGAGGCGGAATGCATTAAACTGTAACCATAAGGTGAAAAATACAAGTTTTTGAAAAATTATCTCATTGTCTTTTCATTGGAAGCGAAATCCAAAAGAATTCTCAATGGCCCAAATCATTTTAACACTGTACAGGCTTTGCAAAGTCCTTGGCCTTCAAAACATCCTGCGACCATAAGCATCTTTTGGACATTCGAATTTTGACCACCAATAGGAGAAGGGGGGTTAATTTTCTGCGTCAGGATTTGAGGACCCTAATCGAAGTGACTTCTGTGGTTAGGTCCTTTCGTTGTGTTCCGTTCCATGCGTTCAAAAAGTAAATGTACCATAATTTGATTTTCTTTTCATTTCAAATCCAAAAGGATTCTTGATAGCCCCAAGAATATCATTATTTCGTTTCATTTTAATCTGAACAGGCTTGTACAAAGTCCTTGGTCTTCTCAAAGCTTGCAGCGACCATAAGCAGATTTTATTTGATCCTTGGGCCATTCAAATTTTGACCACTAATAGGTGATGGAGGGTTAACATCCTACGTTAGGATTTGAAGACCCTAATTGAAGTGACTTCCAAAACAATCCTCGATGGATCGAGTATATAATTAATTCATTTTAATCTGAACAGGCAGGTGCAAAGTCCTTGGTCTTCTCAACGCTTCCAGCGACCATATGCAGATTTTCTTTGATCCTTTGGCCGTTCAAATTTTGACCACCAATAGGAGAAGGTGGGTTAACATCCTGCGTTAGAATTTGAAGACCCTAATTGAAGTGACTTCCAAAACAATCCTCGATGGATCGAGTATATAATTAATTCATTTTAATCTGAACAGGCTTGTGCAAAGTCCTTGGTCTTCTCAAAGCTTCCTGCGACCATCAGCAGATTTTATTTAATCCTTTGGCCATTCAAATTTTGACCACCAATAGGAGATGGAGGGTTAACTTTCTGCGTTAGGATTTGAAGACCCTAATTGAAGTGACTTCCAAAACAATCCTCGATGGATCGAGAATATAATTATTTCATTTTAATCTGAATAGGCTTGCGCAAAGTCCTTGGTCTTCTCAAAGCTTCCAGCGACCATAAACAGATTTTCTTTGATCCTTCGGCCATTCAAATTTTGACCACCAATAGGAGAAGGTGGGTTTACATTCTGCGTTAGGATTTGAAGATCCTAATTGAAGTGACTTCCAAAAGAATTCTCGATGGATCGAGAATATAATTAATTCATTTTAATCTGAACAGGCTTGCGCAAAGTTCTTGGTCTTGTCAAAGCTTCCAGCGACCATAAACAGATTTTCTGGTCGTTTGCCTTTTTTTTTCAAATTTTGATCAGTAGGTGGACCCCTCCACCTACTGATCAAGTTAAGTTTCTGCGTGAGTTACATGACTTCTGTGGTCAGGTCATTCCGTTTCATGGTATTTTTGATTTTCTTAAGGCTAATACTATGTGTTCAAAAAATTATTACATACATAGACTTGCTTAGGGAAAACCAAAGTAAGCTTGAAGCTCTCGCCGCAAGTTTATTTATTAAGCTACGATGCCGCAGACTTTTTAGAACTCGAGGTACAACAAACACGTCGACAAAAAATTATTTTGCATTTTGGTATTAAGCGGCAGGCGTTTGTATAACGCAGTTATTCTAATTCTCGTCAGACTTTGTCCTTTATTAACGAGTTCCGCGATGAATTTCACGCATTTGCATGCCACAGGATACAAAAAATAAACTCGCCGGAAACGTACGGCATTCCAGAAGACGGGGGAATTATTTAATAACCAACTCCGAGAGCGACGCGCTTTCCCTCAGAACTGCGTCTTTATTATTTACGTGGAAAGAGTATCTGAAACGATAATAATGCCTTATAACAGTCTCCGTGTTTATTTATAAACGACCATTAAATAAATCAATAACACGAAAGTATCCACGTATTTATTAGTGTGAAATGACTGAAGGCTTAATATTATGTAAAGCGTGATTCACACGAGTCGTAAGGAACACGTGCCAACTTATTTCTTGAATAAGAATGAAAAGTGTTCGTATTTTACCTGATGCCTTGCATGTTGGTTTTCCGAGTGGAAACGTTTTGATTTTAATTGCGCTCGTTTAATTTATTTTGATGTATTCCGCATTCCTTTCAAGCGATTCATCAAAATAAACTAACTCCGAGATGCAAAGACGTTCGTGAGGTTGTAAACATCAACTAATCACAAATATCGATTGAAAAGTTTTAGAGTATCAAAGAATTTACCTTTTCCAATAGGTATTATTTTTGATGCCATTAGACAAGCCACTCTTATAGTATATTGGAAACAAATTCTTGTGATCTGATTGGCGAGAGGGTTGTTTAATCAGCAAATTGTATGCATACATCTTGATTTGAAAGGTACTTTTTGCTAAAGAGAGATGAACTTGTTTCTTTCCCTATCGAAAGCAAAGTGAAAAATTTGTTCCAAAAATCTGTTGAGTATGATCACATCATGTATTAAAAACACGCGTTCTATTTGTTGTTTAACGTCCTAAATTCACAAAGATATAGAACTATAAGGAGCAGAACTGCCGTCATCCGTCCTGTATAAATAAGATTAATTCGAATTGCCGAGATAAGAGCAAGATGTCGGGCATTTCGAGGAGTGCAGAATCATAAGTTCGCGAGGATGTGATGCAATCCGGTTGAGAGAGATTTTTGGAAACGGACAGACAGTGCGGTTCCTCCTCGATCGGTTCTCCTCTTCCACCTCTTCCGATCGTTAGTTAGTTAGTTAGTTAGTTAGTTGAATTCAAAATAAAATTCTTTCAATCATCCGGTAAGTACAGAACATTTTTCCGTTGGATCCGGGAAAGTTCAAGCAAAAAATTTCGATTTTGAAGCCCTTTCGATTTGAACCTGGGTTTCGTTCTTCGACCTCGCCATTTTCAATTTGTTGCTTTAGATGCAAGACGCAATTGTGTTTTACGAAGAATTCACCGCCAGTCAGTCAGTCAATCATTGAAACGAGTGTATGCATATGCATGAAAGTTATACTAATTGCAATGTTGACCTGAATACATGCACAAGTGTTGTTCATAACAGGTGGAACGATAGCAAAAAAAAAAAGTATTGTGACTTGAGCGTTTTATTAAGCAAGACAGAGCCAACAAGTATTATTGATAAATTCTTATTCTCGTGACCTTTAGCCACGCTTTCTCGTCAATACGAAATGTTGATCTGGAACTGAAACGCGATAAGTGATGATAACGTATGGGCTATACTGCTATATGGCTGTGTGAGTTTGAAGCACGAGTATCTATCTCCATCCACACAACAATACTCGCGTGGAATTAGCTCTAAAAAAAAAAACAGGAACAGAAACAAAAAAGGAAAAATTATTGACCTTGATATTGCTAGGGGCAAGCAATGGCGTGAGACGTCCGTTTTAAGTCGAAGTATAGCATTAATTAAAGTCCTTTGCGCGGAATTTGCAACTGTACACGCTCTTAATTATTCTGTTTTTTTTAACTCTGCGTGGTTAATTAATAGGCAGCGGGGCCAGGCCACACGATGATTTCAGTTTTCAGTCATTCGTGAATGAATGGCCTTAGAAAAATGATTCGAATAGATTAGTTTCAATCAAAATTATGGCCCACTTACGGAATTAAAATGCTACCTAGTTAAAAAAATATCACTTAGAACTTGCTTGTATAATCAAGGGTTACTTAACATGATTGGCAATGGTTAAAAATATCGAATGATTATTCAGATAAATTAGGGTTTTTTTTCTTGAACAATTCCGTCTCGCGTGTCATTCGCTGGAGAACGCCGGATTCTTTTTCTCTGAAGCTAAATAAACTAAAATTAGGCGTGTGGAGAAGCGGTGCGTAATTCGGACTATTCTTATCTTTCGCGGTATCTGTAATTAGTATAATATTTAAGTTCGCTCACTGTGTGGTAGATAAAGGTAATTCAATGTCTGGCACTTCAGATCGTTTATAAATTTAGAAACGTATTGTTCATCGCCCATTTCATGAGATTATGTGCGATAGTGAACCGGCACATGTCTGAAAATCGTTAAGTAACTGAGATATCTTGGGGAGAGAAAGCGAGAGCATTGGCATTTTTTTTTTCTTTTGATTTGGTTGTGTTAGGTTCTGATGATCATACTAAATCCACTGTCATTAAAAATATTTGTTAATTGTGTATTCTATTATGCTGTCGATTGTCGTAAGAAGTAGCAAACAGTTCTCTTTTTGATGCTGGTATAATAAAGATATTTTCTAGAGTGAGGAAACTTATTACTTATTAAAAATGAGATAAAATTTTGGATCTGATCAGACTTGATATGACAGAATTGCAAAGAGATTTTTTTTTCCGTCTTTTCGTAACCATGCTTCGTTTTTTCGTACAGAGCAACTACTTTAGGGTCGTGAAAAAAATTAATAAATAAAAGAGGCTTTTCTGAGAGTCAATAAACTTCATTCATATTTCTACTACTATCTCTTGGATTAACGAATTAAAAATTAGATAAAACTTTGGACCAGATCAGACTTGATGTATGTAACAGAACTGCAGAGAAATTTTTGATTTCCTTCTTTTCGTAACCATGCTTCGTTTTTTCTTACAGAAGAACTGTTATAGGTTCGCGAAAAATATTAATAAATGAAAGAAGCTTTTCTGAGAGTCAATAAACTTCAAACATATTTCTACTACTATCTCTTGGATTAACGAATTAAAAATTAGATAAAACTTTGGACCAGATCAGACTTGATGTATGTAACAGAACTGCAGAGAAATTTTTGATTTCCTTCTTTTCGTAACCATGCTTCGTTTTTTCTTACAGAAGAACTGTTATAGGGTCGTGAAAAAAATTAATAAATAAAAGAAGCTTTTCTGAGAGTCAAAAAACTTCATTCATATTTCTACTACTATCTCTTGGATTAACGAATTAAAAATTAGATAAAATTTTGCACCAAATCGGACTTGATGTATGTAACAGAACTGCAGAGAAATTTTTGATTTCCTTCTTCTCGTAACCATGCTTCGTTTTTTCTTATAGAAGAACTGTTATAGGTTCGCGAAAAATATTAATAAATGAAAGAAGCTTTTCTGAGAGTCAATAAACTTCATTCATATTTCTACTACTATCTCTTGGATTAACTAATTAAAAATTAGATAAAACTTTGTACCCGATCAGACTTGATGTATGTAACAGAACTGCAGAGAAATTTTTGATTTCCTTCTTTTCGTAACCATGCTTCGTTTTTTCTTACAGAAGAACTGTTATAGGTTCGCGAAAAATATTAATGAATGAAAGAAGCTTTTCTGAGAGTCAATAAACTTCATTCATATTTCTTCTACTATCTCTTGGATTAACGAATTAAAAATTAGATAAAATTTTGGACCAAATCAGACTTGATGTATGTAACAGAACTGCAGAGAAATTTTTGATTTCCTTCTTTTCGTAACCATGCTTCGTTTTTTTTTACAGAAGAACTGTTATAGGGTCGTGAAAAAAATTAATAAATAAAAGAAGCTTTTCTGAGAGTCAATAAACTTCATTCATATTTCTACTACTATCTCTTGGATTAACTAATTAAAAATTAGATAAAACTTTGGACCAGATCAGACTTGATGTATGTAACAGAACTGCAGCGAAATTTTTGATTTCCTTCTTCTCGTAACCATGCTTCGTTTTTTCGCGCAGAAGAACTGTTATAGGGTCGTGAAAAAAATTAATAAATAAAAGAAGCTTTTCTGAGAGTCAATAAACTTCATTCATATTTCTACTACTATCTCTTGGATTAACGAATTAAAAATTAGATAAAACTTTGGACCAGATCAGACTTGATGTATGTAACAGAATTGCAGAGAAATTTTTGATTTTCTTCTTTTCGTAACCATGCTTCGTTTTTTCTTACAGAAGAACTGTTATAGGGTTGTGAAAAAAATTAATAAATAAAAGAAGCTTTTCTGAGAGTCAAAAAACTTCATTCATATTTCAACTACTATCTCTTGGATTAACGAATTAAAAATTAGATAAAACTTTGGACCAGATCAGACTTGATGTATGTAACAGAACTGCAGAGAAATTTTTGATTTCCGTCTTTTCGTAACCATGCTTCGTTTTTTCGCGCAGAAGAACTGCTTTACGGTCGTAAAATAAAAAGTAAATAAAGGAAGCTGTTGTGTAGGAAGAACAAAAAGTCAAAGCGTTTCAAACTGAAAATTTAGTCGAAGGGAAAACCTTCAAGCTAATCGTTTGCAGTCCATTCTTTTTCTTGCGATTATCGTTTCATGTTTTCGTATTTCCATTTCATTCGTGAAATAAGGTATTTATTTTTTTTTCGCGTTCCTTTTAGTCTGATATTTTTGACTCACTCAATCAGTTGTAAACAAACAACAATACACTTGTGACGATTTAGATTCTTAGATTCGGTGGAAAATTTATAGGTCAAGTATCGACATTCTGAAATCTCAGCGTCAGTTATCGTAAAAAAATGCTCGGCGCGATCCGCCAGCGCTCTTTAATTAATGTACAGGGTGTTCCTGTCAAAATAAGAACGCCCTTGGTGCATTCAAAGACTTAGAGTGGCTTGCATAAAAGATTTAAGTCCGGATTAAATTGAAGCCTAACTTAGAATGTGACGGTCGCTATCCAGTGCGTTATCCCGCCTGTCACATTCTAACTTACCCTTTTATGCAACCACGCCTTAGAGCTAATTAGAGGGATGATTTTCACGTACACTTACGCTTCAAAGTTTTGAATGTTCGCCGTAAACAAATCAATTTTTTTTCTTTTGTTTCAGAAGCCTATGTATTTATTTTCACGCACGTTGGAGGAGAGCAATAGTTGGTACTTTAAAGCTAGCATTTGGGAATCGGGGAAACTGCCAAGAAGAACCGGCTTTTGGATACACAAAAGGGAAAAGAAGCGGCCCTTGTAAAGTACAGTCAGTACAGATCAATCAGTCGACGGTTTCGCGTTTAGCATCCACCATCCAGGCATCCAGTAAAGCGATTTGCTGGCTCGTCCGAGACGATAGTTGGCGGCTTAAACAAATTGAACTAATTTAGTTCAGTTCTCTCTGTCTTTATTAATAAGACACGTCACGTCATCTGAGATCTCAGTACGAATTTTGAACGCACGGTGTTCGGATCCTCTCAGGCTTATCTAGTAGCTGGTAGTATAATATTCGTTTAGTGTTCCGAACCGTGATCAGTACAGTATGTGTTTGAGAGTTGTTTACTATCTCTGGCTTGCTGATACTTGATGGGGGTGGGGTTGTTGGTTGTCCCTACGACAGCACTTGAGGGTTATCTCTAGTTGGATCGCTTTTAGAACCAGCCGAGTAATTAGTGCCCCTTTTCGCCAAAACGGCACACTGGCAAGTTCCCCCCAATCAATCACCATTGACAGCGTCGTATCAACCAGAGTTCCTCTGTCCGAAGGGGCTTCCGAATTTCCGCTTCGCAAAAGACCAAGAGGCCTTTCGACCTTCCTCGAACCCGTTGTTGTAGTACTAGTTTTAAAAAAAAAACACCTTGTGATAAATGGATATTGAATGTTGCCATTTGCAATTTAAAATGATGTACATCGACAACACCGTGCTGCAAAATCACCGTCAGAGAGAAACTACAGGCATCAAAAAGTTGTACAATTCGTTCTTCGTTATGTTCTAAGACTTTCTGGGAACGCGAAGCTCGTGTGGTTGTTCTGCAATCGGCAATTTCGTCATCGACGAGAGCCCCCCAAAATAGAGACGCAGAAGATCGTTCACCGTTTTTAGAAGACGATTATAGTAAATGTAGAAAGCGCGAATTCCCTCACAGTAGAAGATCCATCCGAGTTAGTAGCCAAAAAAAGGGGGTGGTTTCAAAATCGCAGTCACCTCGTTATATTATGGATTTCCAAATATACAGCTGTGGGAATGCGCGGGTTTTGTTAAACGAAGCTTCATCGACTAATACGAAAAATAACTGGAATTTGCAATGCGACAGTGATAGCATGGACAACGAGGAGTACTTCAGTTGGCCGAACGCGTTGAGGATCGACGAGAACAAATTTGAGGCCTCCGATAACAAGGCGGCGGCTCGCAAGCGCAAGCTTAGCAACAACATTGAGATCGAAGTCACCAAGATCACCAAGGCGAACGGTTTCAAGATAACCAAGGCCGTGGAAAACAACGAAGACCACCCCAAACAGCACAACGGCATCGTGAAGAAGGCAACTCAAAGTGGTAAGTAACAAGAAACTCACGTGAACAATAGTTTCATATTATGACAGTTAGATGGCGTTAAGCAAAACAATGAATTAGTTTCGATCACGGCTTCTTAGATGGCGTACCACGTTTGTTGATGCTAGAGACCCTTGGCAGAGTCAGCAATCTTTCAGCAAACAAAGTCCCGTCAGTGTCAAAGTTGACAATACTTTTTTAACCTTGCTTGCTCTTTCGAAGTCAAATTTCGTCAAAAAAATTCCGTCAGCGTCAAGTTGGCAATATTACCTAACCTTGCTTGCTTATTTTCAATGTCATATTCAAATGTTGGCGCCACACTGCACTTCCATTCTCTCTTTCGATTGGCTGAAGTACATTTTGTTGAAATATGGCGGAACCAATTAAAAATGCAAGACTCTTACTTGAGGGTCTCCAGTAGACGCTTATGCACGATCGGAATTTTGAGCAGAATTAAAGGTGCGAAAAATTTACACTTTTTCTCTTTTGCTCCCGGAACACCAGAGCGATTCAGCAAAATGTTCCTCAAAAACACGAAGGCGAAGCTCGGCATCCTTGCAAACCGCGAGCTTTCTTTTTCAGTTCAAATATTTTCCGATTTTCCATCGCTTAAAATAAAGTTCTTCGTCGTAAAAACAGTGGAAGATGTACAACCACGCTCGAATAAAATGACAATTTCGTAACCCTCATGATGCCGATTGCCGCTGGATGTTCATGGGGGTGCAGGAGTATCGTTTTAAGAGAGCGCCGTAATTATAATTCTGTAGATGAATTCTGAAAGGAAGAAAGAAGCTGAGGACGTTGCTTCTCGTTTAATCTTAAGAAAGGCTGTTCCTTGTTACTTTTAAATTTTGAAAACGCTATGATCGTTGTTTATTATTATTATTATTTAATCGTGAATCAATTGTTCGTCATTTAATCCGAAAAACCCTTCGTATAATCTATGAATCTCGCTTGAGATGTTTTTCTTTTTAACAATCAGGATAGCCAAAAAGTGCAAGTTGAGTTTTCTTTTTGCAATAAAAATTCTACAGCCGTCCCCTTCAAGAGAATTAAAAAAAAATCCTTTCTGTTTTGTTTCACGCTTCAGCTTCGAGCCAGTCAGGTATGTGATCGGCTACCTCAGCTATTAGTATAGAATGTCGCTGTAAAGAGGTTTATTAAAATAACCCTCCAAGTTGCAAAAAGTTATGTTAAAACTCGTGACCTGTTGAATTGAAACGGCGGCGATCGTCGGCCAGCGGTCAACTCAGCTTAGATTGGAGCGATGCGCCCTAAAATAATATCCCCAGAAAGTCGCTTAGAGCGCGTTAAAATCAACTCAACACCAAACCGTTCAAAACAGGCAACATCAAAGCATGACGTCTCCGGCACTTAATCTGTTTGCTTATCGCACCAATGACACCGCGTCTTTATCTAGCGTCTAATAGCACGTACCCATTTGAATACTTAGAAACAACAATAAGCAGCATTTAACAATAAATTAATTGCCTGCGCAAAACATGCACTCGGCGTGAGTTACTTCTCCAGTTTCGGTCTTCACTGAGACGCACGTGTGAGTGTGTGTGTGTGAGTGAGTGAATGTGCGGAGCGAAATTCGCGAACCATCAAGACATGGATTGCTTACTCAAATGTATGTATGTAGGTCGTTCGTAATCGTTAAAATATTGCCTCTTGGGCTTGGGTTTGGTTTGACGTTTCGACGTCGCTCTCTTCGAAACCAGGAAGTCGAAGAGGAGAGACTTTAATCTGTTCGGTTGTTATCGGGAGACTTGGAATTCTTGAATTGTTTACGAAAAGATTGGATCGAGATACTTATGCAAACAGCAGGTTCCTTTAGGCCTATTTGCCTTTCATTGTTTTCCAACGAATTTAATTAAATCGTTGACCACGAGTGATTGACCTTTGCGCTTACGATGGCCGTGCCAAGAATTGGTTGAATTTTTTGAGACCGTCGAACTTGAGTGTTTGATTAAGCTACCGCCAAAATGATATTCGTTTGTTTTATGCAAGCTTTTTGGTTTTGCCAAAAATTTGTTTACGCCGTAACAATTTGACCACAGGGCCCTAATAATTTGACCACAGTGGAAGCTTTCCTTTTCCGAAAGATGTTGTTACTCCTCCGAGTAAGAAGAGCATCAGAGACCTCTGATTTAAACACTCTTTTGAATTGGGCTTGTGTATTTGGATCGCCCATGGAAAACCCCTTCTAATGCAACGAGTTCTTCTAATCACGATGATCCTTTTTGGAGACCGTTGCTTTTTGGGAAAAGCAAATTCTAGATTTCGTTTATTGAACCGTGAGTCCAAATCCTGCTTGTCTTTAGTTTTGCATCTCCTCTCAGATTTTGGCACTTAAACCAGATGTACCACCTAATTATGTCATACCTACTCGTAATCTTGATGAAGTGCTCGATTAGGGCGTCGAAAATAAGCCTCGTTGAAGTGCGGAATTTTTTACGATACTCGTAACTACGACCTCTCTAAAATTATCCGCAAGATTAAGTGGGTAAACGATTTGCTTCTTTGCTGTGGGCCTTCTGCTCAAAAAAAAAAAAAAACTCGGGGGAGTGTTTAGTCGACCCTTCACCGCTCAAAAATTACCTTTTTCTCCGCGAGAGTGTAACAAAAAGAGCTTGTGAGCTTTGTTTTCCCTTTGTTTGTATGCTCGTGATAATTTATAGTTCGTTCTTATTGTTTAGGTCGGTGTGTTTTCGCAACTGCGTTCATAAAACAGAGACAGTATTTGTTAATTAGCAAATTCGAGCTCGCCCAACATCATGCCTCAAAACCTTATTGATGAATTAACGTCTTCGTTAAATCGAGTTAGACTCGCTAACGCCAAACTCAAACAAAAACATAATTTTATTATACGACGGCTCAGTGGCGTGGCTACGTGGATTTAATCGATTCAATTGCCCCATCATTTAAGTTTGCTCAATTTGTAATGCTGATTATAATAGGCAAAAACAAAATTATTGAATTACAGAAAGAGAAAAAAAATTGTAAAATACTTCCAGGAGTCCTAATGGTCTCATTGCATACATGCAGCTCCGCCACTGTCGGTCGTTAATGAAGCCGTAAAATTTGCCCCATAATTTAGTTTTATTTAGGAAACAAAATCGTTGAATTAAAGAAAAAACCGTACCCTTCGATGGAGGCGTACTACGAACGGTCTGGTTTTGTGCGGCGTCCAGCTCCGCCACTGTCGCTCGTGTTAATAACGCCGTAAAATTTAAACTTTAAACAAACACAATGGCAACTTGTTAATAATTATATAATTGTAAGTGAAAAATTACACCGTGACGTCAATGGAGTCTGTTTGACCTTATTAAATCGCTGGAAACTCGCCGTTACAGTGCGTTACTTTACTTCAATTTATTTTATTGCTCTTTTCCTCCGCCTTGGCGGTCTTGGCATAGGTCAATCAGAATTGACGATGGTTATATTAACAGAGTAGCAGCTAATTAGGGTGTGCGCCCAATTGATTCGCGAAGCGACATTTGCATGACAGGCAACTGTTTTTTTTTTTAGTCGAAATCGTGGTGTACCATCGACACCCAAACGTTCTCAAGGTAATATTGCTCCTTAAATAACATTTTTCTTGTCTACGGATAACAGTATCTCTCTTGCTGTAGCTTTTACAAATGGAAACCATTGGGTGAAACCACCCAAGCGTATACCTGCCCCAGCACTTTGCTTAAATCATCCCCCAGATCGACTAGAAGCACTTCCAATTGTTTGGAAAGGGATAGGTGCATATCTACCCCCAGCACTTTGCTCAAGTCATCCTCCAGATCGATTAGAAATACTTCCAATTGTTTGGAAACGGATAGGTGCATACCGACCCCCAGCACTTTGCTCAAATCATCCTCCAGATCGACTAGAAACACTTGCAATTGTTTGGAAACAGATAGGTGCATATCTACCCCCAGCACTTTGCTTAAATCATCCCCCAGATCGATTAGAAACACTTCCAATTGTTTGGAAAGGGATAGGTGCATATCTACCCCCAGCACTTTGCTCAAGTCATCCTCCAGATCGATTAGAAATACTTCCAATTGTTTGGAAACGGATAGGTGCATACCGACCCCCAGCACTTTGCTCAAATCATCCCCCAGATCGACTAGAAACACTTTCAAATGTTTGTAAACGTTTAAACTGTTTCCACGTAGGCGTATGCCTACCCCCAGCACATTGCTCAAACGATCCCCCAGTTCGATTAGAGATAGTTCTAAATGTTTGGCAACGGATAGACTGCTTCTAAATAGGTATCCTCTCTTGGTACATGGATGGCCTAACTTCTTCCTTCTTCCATCTTTCCATCTTGCAGTTTGTACTTTTAGGGGTGCCTAAATGAAACCAACCTGAACAACTTAGTATTAAAAAAAGGCCCAGTTGAGCGAATCCAGATATACACACTCCCGGCGGTTGCTTGAAAGTGACGGTACCATACAACTTTGACGTCCGCTCAGTGATTGTGTTTCATTCTAACGCACACCATGAAACGATCACGTGCCCCCAGGTGTTTGCCAAGCATTTTATTCATTAGCACGTACGACCGACGCGACGCGACGTACGTACACGAATTGACCGCGTCGTTTATTAATACCGCCGATAGTTTACGTTTTCGCGTGTCCAAATTTACCCGCCGGCAGACGGAAATAAAGCGCGTTTGTTTTGGCCGGCCCTTTTCTCAGCGTGCTCCTTTATTGCTTACAGGCAGCTCAAGGATGCCGCAATGGCAGGTTGACGATATATCCGACCTCAACGCAGACATCGAGGGCTCCCTCAATGGACTGGGCTCGGAATTATCTAACAACTCCTATAACATGAGGTACCGCTCCACCGTCAAGCTCGAAAGGTTTTAAATAGAAAGGAAAAACGCTTTTCTTTGCAGTGATGCCATACTCTCCATATCGGGCCTAACCGTTTTCAAACAGGAGGCTCCATCTCCGACTTCCCACGATGGAGCCGTCCAGGTCACCAGGCCCAACCAAAACCACCCGCCCGCGGTCACTCAGGGCACCGTCATCACTCAAAGCAACGCCATCAACGACAGCAACGCCAACATGCTCAACTCCACCCTTCACCAACTCCTGGGACAAACCGGGTACTCAAATCTGCAAAACGCAATTGATAGTTCGTTAACGCCCCCCTCGTCGCATTTCCCCCCGAAATACTCGAGCGCCTTCTTTCAGGCAATCTCCTGGCCGCCTCGCCGACCGTCTCCCAAGACGGATTCGGCGTGGTCTCCAGCGCGTCCTCCTTCACGGAGGACAGCCGCTTCCAGTACGTCCTGGCGGCCGCCACCAGCATCGCCACGAAAATCAACGAGGACACCTTGACGTACCTAAACCAAGGTCAGAGCTACGAAATCAAGCTGAAAAAACTCGGCGATTTATCCATGTACCGCGGTAAGCACCTGAAGGTGAGTGCCCGGTTAAACGAAGGGGTTTCAAGGGATTCACCCCTTGGTTACGTTGCAGTCCGTCATTCGGGTGTGTTTCCACGAACGCCGCCTGCAATACATGGAGAAGGAGCAGATGAGCCTGTGGCAGAGGGCCAGACCCGGTGATCGAATCCTCGAAGTCGACGTGCCTTTATCCTACGGTCTGCACGACGTCGTTCAACCAACCAGCGCGCTTAATATAGCCCACTTTAGTTGGGACCCCACTAAAGAAGTCGGTGTTTACATCAAGGTATTTTTTCGTTTAAAAAAAAAGCGCCTTAATTTAGGCAACCCATCATACAGTAGTGCAAACGTTTTGCCTAGACGGATCGGCGTACTGCTTACGTCATTGTCAGTCTGGGGACGCAGTTTAACCTTAATCTCCTGTTTGTTCCTATTTGTTCCTGTTTGCTGGTACGGGAATAAACTGAAGATTAAATTTAAACTGTGACCGGGTGAGAAAACGGCCCTTAGAATTTTCGGGCTTTGCTACGGTTGCTCGCTTGATACGAAGGCCAATGAGTACATGGGAGGGCCCAATCACTGATCATGGCAACGCCCGAAGAACGGTCTTTAAACTTTAATCTTTTGGATTTTGGATCTTCTTGACGCTGGAAAAAAAAATAATTCGAAATAAAAAGCGGTTTTTTTTTTACTTTTCTACTCGTGTAGGTTAACTGCATCAGTACCGAGTTCACCCCTAAGAAACACGGCGGTGAGAAGGGGGTTCCGTTTCGCATTCAGGTGGAGACTTACCAGACCGAGGAGGCGCAGGAAGTCGTCCGACGGTTGCACGCCGCTGCCTGTCAAGTTAAGGTCTTCAAGTTGAAGGGGGCCGACCGCAAGCACAAGCAGGACCGGGAGAAGATTCTGAAGCGCCCCCCGGCCGAGCAGGAGAAGTACCAACCGAGTTACGAGTGCACGGTTTTGAACGATGTGAGTTCGCACATTCAATTTGAAGTTGAAGTTTGTCTTATTTTTGGATGAGGTGGATGGCCCGCTGGTAATTAGGGAGGATGGGGAGGGAGGGGGGAAATTAAGACTACCGTTCTAAAATCTATAATTCTTGGAATTTAATCGTTGGGATTTTTGTTGTCAAGTGGTGCAGACGTCTTGGCTTTCAGGCTGGAATCTAATCGTTGGAACTTTTGTTGTCAAGTGGTGCAGACGTCTTGGCTTTCAGGCTGGAATCTAATCGTTGGAACTTTTGTTGTCAAGTGGTGGTTGGCTTTCAGGCTGGAATCGCAAAAGTCTCTTTCGTTTGCTTTGCCGATGCTTCTTCCTTTTGGATCGCGAACGCTTCATCCACTGCGCTACAGGGACACTGACCAAAACAAATCCCTGAGGATGAAATGTCGGCGGAGGAAAGGAAATTGACGCGGTTCAACTCGGAAGCTGAGACGTATCGAGGAGTTGACTTGACTGACCGTTTTGGGCAATCCCTGGCCAGAATTCTTTTTGCTTTGCTAAACGAATGTTGATCAAACTCTTGGCATTACCTGGAACCTTGGCTAAAGTCTTTGGATGGACCAAATTGTCACGAAGCAAAACTTTTTTTTTGTAAATAGTTTCATGTAATTGATTCGTGTATTTCTGGCAGAAAAAAAAACTATTGGTAAATGAAGCAATTTCAGAATTTTCTGGAAAGGCATTCTTGAAGATGCACTAATCAATGTGCACAGCAAGACGTATCGACTTGACTTAACTGACCTTTTCCGGCCAAAATTGTTTTTGCTATGGTAAACGAATCTTGATCAAATTCTGGCATTATCTGGAATCTTTTTGGCCAAAGTCTTTGGATGGACCACATTGTCTCAAAGCAAAACATTTTCTTGTAAATAGTTTCATGTAATTCATTGGCGTGTTTCTGAAAGAAAAAAGACTGTTGGTAAATAAAGCGATTCGGGCAATTTCTGGAAAGACATTCTTGAAGATGCGCTGATCAATGCGCACAGCCGATCAAAGGGATGGATTTATTGCAAAATAATTCCATTCAAATATAGTATCACATAAATGGCGATTTGGCTATTAGTAAGATGAGTTTCTGGCATTTTCTGGAAGAGCTCTTAACTCTTAAAGCTCCTGCTTCGACAACCAACATCAACTCGTTCATTGTTCAGGTCCACCAACTTATGGAGTATGAGGGATTGCGTTTCGTTTAACGCACCAAAATACAGGGTGTGCATCACTCGTCCGTTTCAAACGAATTATTGCAGGTGTACCACAAGGATCCGCTTTGGGGCCTCTGTTATTTAACATCACCTTTCCGCCGTAACTTATTTAACATCACCTTCTCAGACCTACGTAATTTTTGAGGCAACTTACTGTCTAATTTAAATAATGCGAGAAATTGAACCAAACCTGGAAATTTTGACGTCGTTCTTTAAAGATCTGTATTCTGTTGTGAAGACATTTATTAAGCGAACCTTTTCCTCTTTGAAATAAAGTTTCCTGTATTGGGCGCCCTTTTTTCCCGTATTTTACGCTCGTAAACAACTTTTGATTAACTCTGGCATTTTCTGGAAAGCTATGACCAGAGTGCGGGAATTAAACTTCTTTATACTTGTAAATATAGTTCCATGTGATGGTGCTTTGCTTGTTTGAGTTGGTTAACAGAAATTTTCGCAATTCCTGGAAATCTCGAGCCAATGCTTTGGACCAATTAACAACGCTTATCCGTTGCACAACCGTTTTTTGAATTTTCATGTAATTAGTGGGTTTTTTTGTTTGTTTTCTCATGTAAAGGAAATGTTTAGGAAACAAACAATTACATGAAGGAATCCTCCTTCTCTTGGTATTTTTAATCGTCTTGTGCATCTGGAGTTAAGCAACTTAACGTGGATGTTGTCTTCAGTAGTTCAGTGATTTTCTTCCACTTTAAAACAATCTGTTAAAGTTGCACCAACTTAGGCTCGATCTTACCACCTCCTGATAAATTTAACCGTTGGTTAATATCCTAGGAAACCATTATCGGCACAAAGGTTTCCAAGGATATTAACCAGCGGTTAAATTTAACAGGAGGTGATAAGATCCGGCCTTAGAGAGGAACTTCTTCCTGTCAATTTTATTTTTTGCTCCAGTTTTGTAACCCGCACCTCGCATCAAGGTGCGAGGGGAAGCAATGAAAAACGAAATGAAAACTGATGGTCAGTAGTTTCAATTTCAATTTGCGTTAATTAACAAAGCACGCACTTGACAAAGCCTTGCTGGTATGGTATGTACAAACATAATTAGCCATTGTGCTGGCTATCAAAAAAAAAAAAGTGGGACTTCAACCGGAATGCACCGGCTAACCACTAGTTTCATAAACAAATACTGCACGTATCTCTTTTTTTTTGGCAATTAATTCGTTTGCTTTCAGATTCCTTGCGACGCCGTCATACCTTCCCCCCCAGCCGGAACATTTTCCACCGAAAGGTGAGTTTAGATTTTCGTCTTCGTTGCGTTCTTGGTTTTCTTTTTATTAAAAAAAAAAAATAATAAGAAAATGTATCGTATCAAAACTTACTACTTTAAAAAGCGACCACCTAATTGCGAGCGATACGTCAGAGGTTGATGGTGTAATGGAACCTGGCGAAAACTGGTTTATATTTTGTCGCTCCCGAAACTTATTTATTAGTTTTTCGCGATGTTGTTAGGACGATTGCTTATTTGCGAAAGAATCTCCGAATTGAGACGTAGTTAAATTAGTTTTGTGGACACGTTAAATAATCACAAAATTTTTTTGGTTTTAATTTTTCTATTTGCATTTACGTGTCCGTGAAATGCTGTTTTGATTTCAAATCAAAGTTTAGCGATTGCTTTAAAGAGAAAGTTAATTTCTGAATTAGATTAATTATGCTGTAAAAGTCATTCCCAGGTTTGGGTGTTCGTTAATCACGCTCACGTGAGGCGCTTATAAATTAATGGGAAACTTAAAGGTCACCGGTTCTTATGAAACCGTAAATCAAAAACCAATTCGTTTTTAAAGTTTGGCAATAAAATAAATTACTTTGGGCTTGTGATCCTTGTCCTTTTGAACTTTAATCAATCAACATTTCATTTCAAATTCACGTTGTCGTTTCGGGTTTATAAAAAATCCAATGAAATTTGACGAACATTTTAACTTTAACGCCTGAACGGTCTACCAGTGGTAAGGGACCGGCCTTGTAATCGTGAGGGCGTGGGTTCGCACCCCGATCGGGGTGGGTGGTCGTTACTCACTTTAGGTACCCTTCAGTACAATTCGACACTGCTTCCCCTTCAACGACGAGGAGGTTTGGTAGTTAACAAAGCCATGGAACACTTTATACACACAAAAATGTGTAAGTCTACGACTTAGGACCCAGTTGGGTAAAAAAGTGATCGTGAAAAGAAAACAAACCGTTTATAATATTCAATGCAATTACAAGAAGGAGGTTGATCCTTCCCGTCGATTATTGACCTTATCCTTTAATGCGGCGATGTTTAAACTTGAACTTAAAAAAATTAAATTTAAACCGCCGGTGTTCCCCCTCCAGGAAATATGTTCAGGACCATTTTCTTTTTCGTCTTGCGATCGAAATACAAAATAAATTAATACTCGCCTCAGCACGGAATTGATCGCAAAGGCAGAATCACTATCACATGACGCTCACTTTATCTGCCTAACGTGTTCGGATTCCTGTAGATTCCGGTTAAACCGGCCCTGAAGCTCTCTCGTTTAAAGTTGCAACGTCGTCAAATTCTTGCGCAACGTTCAGGAAATTTTTTGATCGTCAGAGGCCATGGGGTTTCTGTGTCCCAAGGCAAATCGTCCTAGGCAGTCGCATAAGACCGTTGCCATCAAATTCAAAAGAATTTTTAAAAGACAGGGAATTTGAAAAGCCAAGGAATCGCATAGTAACGAGAAAACAATTTTGTAAAACTTAGATTTTTTTTTTTGGAAAACCGCTTCTAGGGAAACAACCCGCTAAGTTTGACTCACATTTATTCCCGATGTCGCAATCTTAGGAAAGCAGGAAAGCGCTTCACGGCGCACCTATTTCGTCGGATTTTATTGTGTTTAGAAGCAGTTTTCTTCTACTATTTAAATTCGTAATAACTCAAGTGATCTCACGCTTCTGTACATTCGTTTTAAAATACTCCGGGCATGAAATAGTATAAAATTCATCGTCACTTTTATTTTGTGGTTTTAATTGAATGTCTTTCGTAGTTTCTATTTTCGAATAGAATTGCCTCCTCTTCTTTTGTAAACGTTTGCAAGCGCAGTTCATCTGTTTCGGAAGAACCGTTCGAGATTATTATTCCACGCGGTTAAACAGTCGTAAAAAAATCCGCCAACGTCTTCTACTCTATGACCCAACCCAAAAATTTATCGCCCGGGGCCTCGCAATTTTTAAGGCCGCCTCTGAGCAAAATATTTAAAAATCAAGTAAAATTTATGGTTTTAAATAAATGTCTTTCGTAGTTTCTATTTTCGGATAGAATTGCCTCATCTTTTGTAAACGTTTGCAAGCGCAGTTCGTTTTTTTCGGGAGAACCATTCGAGATTATTATTCCACGCGGTTAAACAGTCATAAAAATATCCGCCAACGTCTGCTATTCTATGACCCAACCCAAAGATTTATCGCCCGGGGCCTCGCAATTTTTAAGGCCGCCTCTGAGCAGAATATTTAAAAATCAAGTAAAATTTGTGGTTTTAATTTAATTAAATGTCTTTCGTAGTTTCTATTTTCGGATAGAATTGCCTCATCTTTTGTAAACGTTTGCAAGCGCAGTTCGTCTTTTTCGGGAGAACCGCTCGAGATTAATATTCCACGCGGTTAAACAGTCGTAAAAAAATCCGCCAACGTCTTGTACTCTATGACCCGATCCAAAAATTTATCGCCCGGGGCTTCGCAATTTTTAAGGCCGCCTCTGAGCAGAATATTTAAAAATCAATTAAAATTTGTGGTTTTAATTAAATGTCTTTCGTAGTTTCTATTTTCGGATAGAATTGCCTCATCTTTTGTAAACGTTTGCAAGCGCAGTTCGTCTTTTTCGGGAGAACCGTTCGAGATTATTATTCCACGCGGTTATATAGTCATAAAAAAATCCGCCAACGTCTGCTATTCAATGACCCGACCCAAAAATTTATCGCCCGGGGCTTCGCAATTTTTAAGGCCGCCTCTGAGCAGAATATTTAAAAATCAAGTAAAATTTGTGGTTTTAATTAAATGTCTTTCATAGTTTCTATTTTCGGATAGAATTGCCTCATCTTTTGTAAACGTTTGCAAGCGCAGTTCATCTGTTTCGAAAGAACCGTTCGAGATTATTATTCCACGCGGTTAAACAGTCGTAAAAAAATCCGCCAACGTCTTCTACTCTATGACTCAACCCAAAGATTTATCGCCCGGGCCTCGCAATTTTTAAGGCCGCCTCTGAGCAGAATATTTAAAAATCAAGTAAAATTTGTGGTTTTAATTAAATGTCTTTCGTAGTTTCTATTTTCGGATAGAATTGCCTCATCTTTTGTAAACGTTTGCAAGCGCAGTTCATCTGTTTCGGGAGAACCGTTCGAGATTATTATTCCACGCGGTTAAACAGTCGTAAAAAAATCCGCCAACGTCTTGTACTCTATGACTCAACCCAAAGATTTATCGCCCGGGCCTCGCAATTTTTAAGGCCGCCTCTGAGCAGAATATTTAAAAATCAAGTAAAATTTGTGGTTTTAATTAAATGTCTTTCGTAGTTTCTATTTTCGGATAGAATTGCCTCATCTTTTGTAAACGTTTGCAAGCGCAGTTCATCTGTTTCGAAAGAACCGTTCGAGATTATTATTCCACGCGGTTAAACAGTCGTAAAAAAATCCGCCAACGTCTTCTACTCTATGACTCAACCCAAAGATTTATCGCCCGGGCCTCGCAATTTTTAAGGCCGCCTCTGAGCAGAATATTTAAAAATCAAGTAAAATTTGTGGTTTTAATTAAATGTCTTTCGTAGTTTCTATTTTCGGATAGAATTGCCTCATCTTTTGTAAACGTTTGCAAGCGCAGTTCATCTGTTTCGGAAGAACCGTTCGAGGTTATTATTCCACGCGGTTAAACAGTCGTAAAAAAATCCGCCAGCGTCTTCTACTCTATGACCCCATCCAAAAATTTATCCCCCGGGGCTTCGCAATTTTTAAGGCCGCCTCTGAGCAGAATATTTAAAAATCAAGTAAAATTTGTGGTTTTAATTAAATGTCTTTCGTAGTTTCTATTTTCGGATAGAATTGCCTCATCTTTTGTAAACGTTTGCAAGCGCAGTTCGTCTTTTTCAGGAGAACCGTTCGAGATTATTATTCCACGCGGTTAAATAGTCATAAAAAAATCCGCCAACGTCTTCTACTCTATGACCCAACCCAAAAATTTATCGCCCGGGGCCTCGCAATTTTTAAGGCCGCCTCTGAGCAGAATATTTAAAAATCAAGTAAAATTTGTGGTTTTAAATAAATGTCTTTCGTAGTTTCTATTTTCGGATAGAATTGCTTCCTCATCTTTTGTAAACGTTTGCAAGCGCAGTTCGTCTGTTTCGGAAGAACCGTTCGAGATTATTATTCCACGCGGTTAAACAGTCATAAAAAAATCCGCCAACGTCTTCTATTCTATAACCCAACCCAAAAATTTATCGCCCGGGGCTTCGCAATTTTTAAGGCCGCCTCTGAGCAGAATATTTAAAAATCAAGTAAAATTTGTGGTTTTAAATAAATGTCTTTCGTAGTTTCTATTTTCGGATAGAATTGCCTCATCTTTTGTAAACGTTTGCAAGCGCAGTTCGTCTTTTTCGGGAGAACCGTTCGAGATTATTATTCCACGCGGTTAAACAGTCGTAAAAAAATCCGCCAACGTCTTGTACTCTATGACCCGATCCAAAAATTTATCGCCCGGGGCTTCGCAATTTTTAAGGCCGCCTCTGAGCAGAATATTTAAAAATCAATTAAAATTTGTGGTTTTAATTAAATGTCTTTCGTAGTTTCTATTTTCGGATAGAATTGCCTCATCTTTTGTAAACGTTTGCAAGCGCAGTTCATCTGTTTCGGGAGAACCGTTCGAGATTATTATTCCACGCGGTTAAACAGTCGTAAAAAAATCCGCCAACGTCTTGTACTCTATGACCCGATCCAAAAATTTATCGCCCGGGGCTTCGCAATTTTTAAGGCCGCCTCTGAGCAGAATATTTAAAAATCAAGTAAAATTTGTGGTTTTAAATAAATGTCTTTCGTAGTTTCTATTTTCGGATAGAATTGCCTCATCTTTTGTAAACGTTTGCAAGCGCAGTTCGTCTTTTTCGGGAGAACCGCTCGAGATTATTATTCCACGCGGTTAAACAGTCGTAAAAAAATCCGCCAACGTCTTGTACTCTATGACCCGATCCAAAAATTTATCGCCCGGGGCTTCGCAATTTTTAAGGCCGCCTCTGAGCAGAATATTTAAAAATCAATTAAAATTTGTGGTTTTAATTAAATGTCTTTCGTAGTTTCTATTTTCGGATAGAATTGCCTCATCTTTTGTAAACGTTTGCAAGCGCAGTTCGTCTTTTTCGGGAGAACCGTTCGAGATTATTATTCCACGCGGTTATATAGTCATAAAAAAATCCGCCAACGTCTGCTATTCAATGACCCGACCCAAAAATTTATCGCCCGGGGCTTCGCAATTTTTAAGGCCGCCTCTGAGCAGAATATTTAAAAATCAAGTAAAATTTGTGGTTTTAATTAAATGTCTTTCGTAGTTTCTATTTTCGGATAGAATTGCCTCATCTTTTGTAAACGTTTGCAAGCGCAGTTCATCTGTTTCGGGAGAACCGTTCGAGATTATTATTCCACGCGGTTAAATAGTCATAAAAAAATCCGCCAACGTCTTCTACTCTATGACCCGACCCAAAGATTTATCGCCCGGGGCCTCGCAATTTTTAAGGCCGCCTCTGAGCAGAATATTTAAAAATCAAGTAAAATTTGTGGTTTTAATTAAATGTCTTTCGTAGTTTCTATTTTCGGATAGAATTGCCTCATCTTTTGTAAACGTTTGCAAGCGCAGTTCGTCTTTTTCAGGAGAACCGTTCGAGATTATTATTCCACGCGGTTAAATAGTCATAAAAAAATCCGCCAACGTCTTCTACTCTATGACCCAACCCAAAAATTTATCGCCCGGGGCCTCGCAATTTTTAAGGCCGCCTCTGAGCAGAATATTTAAAAATCAAGTAAAATTTGTGGTTTTAAATAAATGTCTTTCGTAGTTTCTATTTTCGGATAGAATTGCTTCCTCATCTTTTGTAAACGTTTGCAAGCGCAGTTCGTCTGTTTCGGAAGAACCGTTCGAGATTATTATTCCACGCGGTTAAACAGTCATAAAAAAATCCGCCAACGTCTTCTATTCTATAACCCAACCCAAAAATTTATCGCCCGGGGCTTCGCAATTTTTAAGGCCGCCTCTGAGCAGAATATTTAAAAATCAAGTAAAATTTGTGGTTTTAAATAAATGTCTTTCGTAGTTTCTATTTTCGGATAGAATTGCCTCATCTTTTGTAAACGTTTGCAAGCGCAGTTCGTCTTTTTCGGGAGAACCGTTCGAGATTATTATTCCACGCGGTTAAACAGTCGTAAAAAAATCCAGCAACGTCTTGTACTCTATGACCCGATCCAAAAATTTATCGCCCGGGGCTTCGCAATTTTTAAGGCCGCCTCTGAGCAGAATATTTAAAAATCAATTAAAATTTGTGGTTTTAATTAAATGTCTTTCGTAGTTTCTATTTTCGGATAGAATTGCCTCATCTTTTGTAAACGTTTGCAAGCGCAGTTCATCTGTTTCGGGAGAACCGTTCGAGATTATTATTCCACGCGGTTAAACAGTCGTAAAAAAATCCGCCAACGTCTTGTACTCTATGACCCGATCCAAAAATTTATCGCCCGGGGCTTCGCAATTTTTAAGGCCGCCTCTGAGCAGAATATTTAAAAATCAAGTAAAATTTGTGGTTTTAATTAAATGTCTTTCGTAGTTTCTATTTTCGGATAGAATTGCTTCATCTTTTGTAAACGTTTGCAAGCGCAGTTCATCTGTTTCGGGAGAACCGTTCGAGATTATTATTCCACGCGGTTAAACAGTCGTAAAAAAATCCGCCAAACGTCTTCTATTCTATAACCCGACCCAAAAATGTATCGCCCGGGGCCTCGCAATTTTGAAGGCCGCCTCTGAGCAGAATATTTAAAAATCAAGTAAAATTTCTGGTTTTACTTAAATGTCTTTCGTAGTTTCTATTTTCGGATAGAATTGCCTCATCTTTTGTAAACGTTTGCAAGCGCAGTTCGTTTTTTTCGGGAGAACCGTTCGAGATTATTATTCCACGCGGTTAAACAGTCGTAAAAAAATCCGCCAACGTCTTCTACTCTATGATCCAACCCAAAAATTTATCGCCCGGGGCTTTGCAATTTTTAAGGCCGCCTCTGAGCAGAATATTTAAAAATCAAGTAAAATTTGTGGTTTAATTAAATGTCTTTCGTAGTTTCTATTTTCGGATAGAATTGCCTCATCTTTTGTAAACGTTTGCAAGCGCAGTTCGTTTTTTTCGGGAGAACCATTCGAGATTATTATTCCACGCGGTTAAACAGTCATAAAAATATCCGCCAACGTCTGCTATTCTATGACCCAACCCAAAGATTTATCGCCCGGGGCCTCGCAATTTTTAAGGCCGCCTCTGAGCAGAATATTTAAAAATCAAGTAAAATTTGCGGTTTTAATTAAATGTCTTTCGTAGTTTCTATTTTCGGATAGAATTGCCTCATCTTTTGCAAACGTTTGCAAGCGCAGTTCATCTGTTTCGGGAGAACCGTTCGAGATTATTATTCCACGCGGTTAAATAGTCATAAAAAAATCCGCCAACGTCTTCTACTCTATGACCCGACCCAAAAATTTATCGCCCGGGGCCTCGCAATTTTTAAGGCCCCCTCTGAGCAGGATTTTTAAAAATCAAGTAAAAATACAGAAGTATTTTACACGTTCGGTTCATCTGACAGTAGAACAGATTATTTTATTTTAAAATGAGTTTACCACCTCGTTTAAACTTAAAAGGCATTGCTCCTGAATTAATTGCAATCCAACCAAAATGTGTACATTAAAAAAAAAAACCTTGTGAAGTTCGTGAAATCGCTGAGCGATCCGGTATTTACCGGTTGCGGTCGTCCCGGAGCTGCGTTTGTTTTCTCCGCCGCGGCCAGGAACGAACAGGTGGGAGTTATGTTTGATTCTAAATTTGCGATGTACAATGATGGACGAAAGTAATGGACGCATTCCGTTCAGGTTATATGAAAACATTTTCAATACTCTGCATGTTCTAACATTAGCGAAAGCTCTTCTTACGTTGCAGCTTTGATTATTTGATGACGATTATTATTTGTGACTGTGTTGATTGATTGATGATAACGGTGCTTAATCTGAATGGTATGAAAACGATCGGGTTTTTACTTGTATTAACAGAGCTAACGAGGCGAGGACCTTATCGGTCGTGGCGACCTCTGCACCTTTGAATATAATTTTCCACAGAAAACAGAAACGCATTGCAATTTTTATATGTGTAGAAACGAGAACCAGACTGATCGAGTTATACCTGCCAAAAACATCGACTTTCAACGTCGTCGCATCGCATTATCTCTCGTTTTACTCAGAGTCACAAGACGAGATCCGCACGGTCGTTATCTGTGCTGGAAGAATTCCTAAATACACGTTAACGTATGCAGCACGTACGTTCGTCACTAATTATTACCCGCGCGTTACGTTTTGTTTGCTTCGAAATGCCGTTATTAACCGAGGAAGATTCAGCCGGTGAGTTTCACGTGATTGGACGCTAACAACCAAAACAATGTGAGTCAGACACGTTCAGACATTTTCGAATTTGAACCGCTTCGCCATCCACCTCACGCGTAACAATATTTTTAAGGTCGCCCTAATCCGACCCAATCTCCCTCGTCTAATAGCAGCTTTATTTTTCAAAATAAATTAATCGAATTAATACTTTTTTATTTTTATTTTTCCGATGCGATTCGGGCTTTACAAAGTAAACAAGACAAGTTCCTTCGTCTAATACCAGCTTTATTTACAAATAAATTAATCGAATTAATAATTTTTTTTTTTATTTTTCCGGTGCGATCCTCCGGGCTTTGCAGAGAAAACAAGGAAAAGCGTCGTTAATTACACTTTTTTTTTTCATTCGGCTGGGAACGTGATTTCGTGCACGAATTGATTGCACATAACTCTTGTGTTTGGTCTGAACTGGTTCGAAGTTTGTTTCGACCAGATCTCCGAGAAGTTACCGGACCCATTCGTGCTGCAAGTTTCCCCGCAAACTTAACGACCGAGCCGAATGGACGAAATGTTTTGCCAAAATTTAATTTTACTTACTTGCACTCTTCGCGTGGCCTTGCAAAGTTCGTCAGTGTGGGTTTTATTAGGTAAACAAAGTGAGGATATTATTATTATTAGCTGATTTTCTTTTTCTTTTTTTGGAGAATTCCAATTGGCCTAGATCTTCACGTTTAATTTGAGCAATTATGCGTTGCTGTTTCTAGTGATAAATAAACGTCAGTGTGCAATTCTGTAAGGGTACGAACATGCCACAAGATGTCTCACTGTTCACTCTCGATGTTTAGGTCGCGCTCGATAGGTCGATATGAAACAAACGCACAGATTTAAATGAAATCCTGCATGTCGAAGTCATCTTCGATATGTACGTTTCTATTTAAAATTGTACGTTTGTTTTACGTCGAGGTGATATCGCGGGATCGAGTGCGACCTAAACATCGAGGGTGAACAGCGAGCCGTCCTCGGCATGTTTGTACCCTAAGAATCCATCACCGTTTCATAAAAAAAAAAAATAGAAATGGCGTGCTTTTTAAACAATCTCTAAATTCTAGATGATGTTGAAGGAAGGCGCGCTTTCGCTTTCATTATTTAACAAATCCTTTACTAAAATAAATTTACGCTATTCATTAATAACGAATTTTGCCTACATTATGTTAGTTTAAGACCGGTCGAAAAATCGTGGAGGGTCATTTTAAAATTTGCCATGAAATTACTTTAATTCATGCAGGTACCTATGTATATCCAAAAATCTGAGCAAAATTAGTTTGAATTTAATTCTAAAACGTCCGGGGATTTTCAACTAACCGTTGCTTTTTTGCCCCGAATTCACCGGTGAATATTCTTCGAAATTTGCTGCCGAATTTCCTCCGCCAACTCTCTTGAAATTTGTCAGACTCTTCGCAGGGTCCTTTCCATAAAATTACTTGGCAGTTTTCTTCGTATTTTTTTCGACGTTCCGTTCTTAAAAATCCTGGGTCAATCTAACGACGGACGTTTAACTTTGTGGTTCCGGACTGGACACTGTTCAGGGGCTTTCGTATAACTGACAAATCACTAAAGTATGCTTTGATTTTATCGACTGTCGACAGAACACACCGTGAAGAATTGGTATCTTCATTCGCGAAATTAATTTCGAACTGAGCAAACTGACCGACTGAAAAAAATATTGCAATATTTTCGACGAGGAACGCGACGTGTAATTAGTTCAAGAAGCTTCGACTCGAAGAACTAGTACGGACCCGCTCTACTTAAGCACTTTTTCCTTCCCGATTGCCGCGCAAGAGGAGAACATCGGATGTTGCATTTGCTATGCAAAAATTACCCTCAATTGTGTGCAGAAATTAGGCGTAACATGACAGTTTCCGTACGCTCAAACACGTCGTTCCCTGTAAGGAGCAGTGCCGTGCAAAATAAATTCTAAGAAATTAGAAAGTTTCTGGAAATCTTCCCGCTTTGTGGTTCTCCATACTTCCTGGAGATTTCTTTTCGGTTTAACTTGGAAGGCTTCCACAGCAGGCGTCGTTCGTAGTTGAATTCTTGACTTCCGGTTAGAACCGCGTGGATTTCTTCTGCTGCCGACGTTTCGTTCTGGAAATTTTTTATTCAAATTTTCGAAATTCGTCGGTTTTTGTGGAAGCTTGACCCTGACCTTGTGCATACGTGTTATTATTCATTTCAATATTACTTAAAGGTATCTGTTCTATGCGAAAATTTTTTCTAGGAGCACGCTATGCAAAAATTATGTTTAATTGAGTGGAGAAATTAGACGTAATATCGCAGTTTCCATACGCTCAAACTCATTGTTCCCTATAAGGAGCAGTGTACCATGTACAATGAATTCTAGGAAATGCTCAGTCTCCTCTGCTTGACCCGGACCTGACCTTGTACGTGTTATTATTCATTTCGATATTATTTAAAGGTATCTATCTTATGCGAAAAATTTTGTAGGAGCACGCCATGCAACAATTGTCCTTAATTGAGTGCAGAAATTAGGCATAATATCGCATTTTCCGTACGCTCAAACTCATTGTTCCCTATAAGGAGTCGTGTGCCGTGTGAAATAAATTATAAGAAATATTCTCAGTCTTTTCTGCTCGACCCAGACCTCGTACGTGTTATTATTTATGTCAACATCATTTAAAGGTATCGATTTTATGCGAAAAATTTTGTAGGAGCATGCCATGCAAAAATTGTCCTTAATTGAGTGCAGAAATTAGGCGTAGTTACAGAATTTATAAATTTATAAATAGAACAGGCTGTGATATTTTCGAAAAAGTGAAAAAGTTGGCAACACACGCTTACAGTTTAAAATTAACAATTTCAAGCGTCAGAATGGCGAAATTTATTTTTTTTAATAATTAATAATAAACGGATTTGTCTTGTGGAACGCCGCGTAATATTCTTAAAAAGAAGGGCGGGCTTAAACCAGCATCCATACAAAATAAAGATTGTATAAAACACGAGCATAACCTCAAATATGACAATATTGTCAACGTATTATTTATTTCTCATTGTATCCAACCACACAGCATAAAATAGCACCAATCACAGCCTTCTCTAACTACGAACTCAATTGATCACTCGGTAGTATCTATTTTATGCCAGAAAAATTTTGTAAGAGCGTAACTTATTGTTTCCTGAATTAATTTAAATTTCTGTTTTCTGACCGGAAACGGGGCCCTTTATTCGAACGGGGTCGTGTGCTGCAGCACAAAAAAAATCATGCCTGAATCCACCTCTGAGTGAGTTGCACATAAAATAAATTTATAACGAAGTTAGATCCAGGAATTTCGTTATGAATTTATTTTATGTGCAACAATAAAAGAAATTCATCCAGGGGCGGATTTAGGCGTGGTCTTTTTGGGCTCGAAATTCATCCAAGTCTCTCCAGAAGGCTTCTCGAAATCTTCTCGCTTTTCGATTCTCTGTATTTCCTGGAGATTTTTTGGTTTAACTTGAAGGCTTCCGTGGTCGGAATTCTTGGCTTCCGGTTGGAACCGCGTTTCGTTCTAGAGATTTTTTCTTCAATTTTTTTTGCGAAATTTGCCAAATTTTCCGTGGAAATTCGTCGGTTGTCGTCGAAGCAAAATTCTGGAAGTCGTTCCACAAAACTACTTGGCAGTTTTCTTGCCAAAAATTTCCTGAACGTTTTCGGATTTTTTCAATTCTTGTTTCTTTTTTTTTTTTTGGAGAAATTTGCCTCAGAAATTTCTACTAGATTTTTTGAAAAGTCAACTTTTTTCTATTAAATTTGGATGGCTCTTATCTTCAAAATTGGGAAACCTTTCTTGTCCAAAATCGCTTTGAAAAAAAAGAAAGACCTTCTTGGAAAGACATAAAATAAAAATAGGTGATCTTGAGCCCTATCATCTTGATTTACAATGCCCGTTTTCAGCTTGATTTAAATAGAAATTATTGGTTTGTCTTTTCTTGCTTTTGGTTGTCGTTGTTGTTTGTTCATGTGTATCTCTATACGTTGATCGCCTTATCGATGATAACTTTTTGCCCATTTTTGGGTACAGCGTTATTTATGGAAGGCCCGTCAACAAGGTAGATAAGGCGAGGAGTTTCAGTTTTTATGAATTAAACCGGCGTGCGCGTCACCCAGTCGATAAGAATTCCTTATAAAAACGGCGTCCCGAGCAGTGTAAATATTTTTTTATTTATGCAACTCGTGATTTATGAAAAAAAAAAAAAAAGAGCGGGCTTCAGAGATGAGAGATGGTGTGGATAAACAAATCCGTCTAAAAATAGTGCAGCGGTTCAAAAATAGCTCCGGAATAAAGTCTCTCCCCGGTGTCACTGGTGTGAGTAAAACCGTCGGTGTTTGCGCTCAAAACTGCGTTCCCCCTACCGAATTGAACCGCTCATTCCTGGCCTAACCAGTCATAACCGGTTAGCCATTGTATGTAGCACCGGAGTTGCTTTTAACTAGACCTTTCCCGAATCCTTGTGTGACTGTGCTCGCTTATAAAACAGTTTCCAAGTTACGATTCGCCATTGCGGTCGTGGTTTGTTTCGGTTTCAGCGTTTCAGGAGCGGTTGCGTCGCCCGAAGGAGTGTTTCTATTTAAGTTCGCGTGCGAGGCCGCGTTGTTTCGTGACCGGTTATTACCACTTTCAATTTAAAAACAGAACGCTCTTAATTGCCGCAATTGCAAAAAGAAGAGTCCGATCCCGGGGAGAAATGATATATCGCTGAGATATCATCATCATCACCATCGTCATCATCGCACGAAAGCGCAAAAGTGATGTTCATTAATAAAGTTTGTGTAAAGTGGGTATGCAATATACATTGTTAAATTTGTGCCGCGTTGTTTGATGTCGCTGATTAATTGAAGGAAGACAGAAGAAGGAAGGCTTGCTGGAATTCATATGCTGAGAAGATTTTTCAACTTTGGCCGTACATCTTCCCCAAGAATCCATCAGGAATGGTTCACAAAACAACCTGCGCAACACCTTATATCGCGTGCAGTGTTAATGCGACAAAGCTCCGCTACTTCATCTTCTTGCCGATACACGTGTTGCTGCAAGGCTACTACATTAGATGACGAAAGTGTACGCCGGAACGTGCAGGCAGTAAAAAGAAAATACTTAAAGGAATACGCCCTCACCAAAGTGTATTTCTGCCACGGAAGGAACTGCATGGCGCTCATCTGAAATCCGCCGTTCTTGCGCGCGAAAGTAGGACGAAATGTATCTGCTAATACACACGATGACCATCACTGAATGTGATGTCGTGCTGGAAGCGCAGTTTTTTCACACTTTCGGCTACAATTCCATGCAAATACAGGACGCCAGATTCTTGGGAAGACGGCTCAGCCTTCGCATCCATCCCAATCTCAGAGCCAACAGGCACAAAGTCAACTTGCACCGCTTGAACACGCCTAACCTCAAAAATCTTATGAAGAGAAACTCTGCACACATTAAGCATCACTTGAGGACCATACACATGTAGGTTTAGTTTATTCACCCGGGAAAACATTCTCCTTCAATTTTATTCACCCGGGAAAACATTCTCCTTCAATTTTATTCACCCGGGAAAACATTCTCCTTCAATTTTATTCACCCGGGAAAACATTCTCCTTCAATTTATACACCCGGGCAAACATTTTTCTTCAATTTTATTCACCAGGGCAAACATTTTCCTTCAATTTATTCACCCAGACAAACATTTTACATCAGCTTATTCACCCAGACAAACATTTTCCTTCAATTTATTCACCCAGACAAACATTTTACATCAGCTTATTCACCCAGACAAACATTTTCCTTCAATTTTATTCATCCAGAAAAACATTCTCCTTCAATTTTATTCACCCAGAAAAACATTTTCCTTCAATTTATTCACCCGGGCAAACATTTTCCTTCAATTTTATTCACCAAGGCAAACATTTTCCTTCTATTTTATTCACTAAGGCAAATATTTTCCTTCAATTTAATCACCCGGTCAAACATTTTCCTTCCATTTATTCACTCAGAGAAACATTTTCCTTCAATTTTATTCACCTGGACAAACATTCTCCTTCAATTTTATTCACCCGGACAAACTTTTTCCTTCAATTTATTCACTCAGACAAACATTTTCCTCCAGCTTATTCATCCAAACTAACATCTTCCTTCGACCACACTTCCAAAACACTTCATTTCCGCTGCTCCTCCTCCTCCATTCTGACCTTGAGAAGATGCCATGGTTCAAACGTTTTGGCCAACTTTACTTTTCGTGTTTACATCTAACACACTTGGCAGAACTGGAGATGAGAATTAAACCAGAATAGATTAGTCCCCCAATTCCAAATTGGTTATTGGCTCAACACCACCACCTCCTTCCTAAAAATTATCCAAACATTTGGATTGGGATCAAACCGTACGAAATCGTCAAGAGCAAACCACCTGACCAATCACGTGCATGATGAGAATTAACCAGAATAGATTATTCCCCCAATTCCAAATTTGTTATTGGCTCAACACCACCACCTCCTTCCTAAAAATTATCCAAACACTTGGATTGGGATCAAACCGTACGAAATCGTCAAGAGCAAACCACCTGACCAATCACGTGCATGATGGGAATTAACCAGAATAGATTATTCCCCCAATTCCAAATTTGTTATTGGCTCAACACCACCACCTCCTTCCTAAAAATTATCCAAACATTTGGATTGGGATCAAACCGTACGAAATCGTCAAGAGCAAACCACCTGACCAATCACGTGCATGATGAGAATTAACCAGAATAGATTAGTCCCCCAATTCCAAATTTGTTATTGGCTCAACACCACCACCTCCTTCCTAAAAATTATCCAAACATTTGGGTTGGGGTCAAACCGTACGAAATCGTCAAGAGCAAACCACCTGACCAATCACGTGCATGATGAGAATTAACCAGAATAGATTATTCCCCCAATTCCAAATTTGTTATTGGCTCAACACCACCACCTCCTTCCTAAAAATTATCCAAACATTTGGGTTGGGGTCAAACCGTACGAAATCGTCAAGAGCAAACCACCTGACCAATCACGTGCATGATGAGAATTAACCAGAATAGATTATTCCCCCAATTCCAAATTTGTTATTGGCTCAACACCACCACCTCCTTCCTAAAAATTATCCAAACATTTGGATTGGGATCAAACCGTACGAAATCGTCAAGAGCAAACCACCTGACCAATCACGTGCATGATGAGAATTAACCAGAATAGATTATTCCCCCAATTCCAAATTGGTTATTGGCTCAACACCACCACCTCCTTCCTAAAAATTATCCAAACATTCGGATTGGGATCAAACCGTACGAAATCGTCAAGAGCAAACCACCTGACCAATCACGTGCATGATGAGAATTAACCAGAATAGATTATTCCCCCAATTCCAAATTTGTTATTGGCTCAACACCACCACCTCCTTCCTAAAAATTATCCAAACATTTGGATTGGGATCAAACCGTACGAAATCGTCAAGAGCAAACCACCTGACCAATCACGTGCATGATGAGAATTAACCAGAATAGATTATTCCCCCAATTCCAAATTTGTTATTGGCTCAACACCACCACCTCCTTCCTAAAAATTATCCAAACATTTGGGTTGGGGTCAAACCGTACGAAATCGTCAAGACCAAACCACCTGACCAATCACATGCTTTAGTCTGAGCAGTTTGACCGTTCACTTACCGCAACCTCTGCCTAACAGTTCATGACATAATCAAAACAGTTCGTTCGTCTTTGATTAATTGATTTTTTCGATCCAGAACTTATTAGCATCGACATCGGTTTACTTTTTGATTTATTTGGAACCGGTCCAGTAACCTAAAGAGTTCGTTCGTCTTTGATTAATCACTTAATTTTTGTTTTGTTTTTGATCGAATCATCAGATTACTTTTGATTTGTGTGGAACAATTTTTTTTTTTTTGATCTAATCATCAGATTACTTTTGATTTGTGTGGAACAGTCCAAAACCGCGTTCAAAATCCAAATCCAATTTGCTTATTGACGAAATACCCCCTTCATTTTGACATTTATCAAAAGTTTGCTGGTGGTTTCGCCTAGACAAGTTAATTGTTTACTTCTTGTTTACGTTCGCGAAGTTTGAGATTGTTTTGCAAACGATTGTTTAGTGTAAACAACCAATTACGAAAATTATCGGCACAGTTTGGCGCATGATGACTCCACCAAAACGATTCGCTCGTCTTTAAATCATTTGTGTTTACTTTCGATGCGTGCAAAAATGATTGTTGGAATTGACGTCCTCCTCCTAGCAGAAGAAAGCGTCATTTTCGCTTCCACAACCCCTCCTCCACCCTCTCGCCCAAAAGTTGAGGCCTTCTCATTAATAATTCTACCGCGTATTTTTTTTCCTATCGCAAGATTTCTAACGCTGCGATAACAATCAGTCAAATCAGTTTGGCAAATGTTAATAATAATGATTTCGTCGTTTCGTTTGTTTTTGCGATGATTGTGACAGAACGCCAATTAGCGTGTGTGACTTGACGAAGTCGAAATCGTTTAGCGATGATTGGCGATTTTTTTATTATTTTTTTTTTTGGATGGTTGCGTGCCTTGCATTGCGTAAACAACCAATCACCAGGGCGAAGTGAAAAGCTATTTCTTGTCTCGAGACTTTATTGGTCGGGGCGTTTTTTTTTTGTGCAATCTATACAGTAATTTTTAGATACTGTTTATTGGTTACTCTCAACTCAACTCGTCGTCAAGGTCATTGGCGGACGTCAAAAGAAGTTTCGATGTTTTCACGGTAACCAATAATGGATTTGATAATTCTAAAGCAACCAAATTGGAAGAGCGCGAAGTTTCTGGGCTCGAGAACTGTGCAAATCAATTTTTTTTCATAAATAAAATAAAGTTCTGGTGAATTTAATTACTTGGACTGTTCCCAATTCTGTCGTCGTTAGCAGAGTTTTGTTTATCAGAACAGTTTTAAATTCCCCAGCGGATTCTTTCGATTCAAAAAAAAAAAACAAAACGATGAGCTCGTCTCTCCCAGCAAAAAAAAAATGTTGCCCGTTTTAATTTTTGTTTTACGTTTTATGTCTCGAGAGTTTCGGTTTTAATCTGCGTGCGTTTGTTTGTCGACCACTTTGCCCTCTTCAAATTAAGTGTTTTATCGATGACGCAAAACGGCATCAAATTATGAGGGATTAATATTACATAAACCTAATATTAGATGGCTTTAGAATTTGAAGCTACGTCTTCACAAAAAAATAAATAAATAAATAAGACGTCGGTGATTAATTGGAAGCACGTAATCAAAATGACGCGCAAGTGGTGACCTTGGGCTTGGGCAAGCAGCAATCTTTCGAGCCTTTTTGGCTCTCAGCAGCAAGACACAATTCCGGAATCCGCCTGGACTAATTTGCGTATTTGCGGCGTTGTTTAAGCGAGCGTTCTATAACGGCCGTTGTTTTCTTGAGCTGTTTACTTTGACGTAACGCAGAATTAATCACAATCAGCATCTGATTAGCGTAGATGATCAACAAGTTTTAAAAAATGGCTCCGTCCTTTGCAGCGGATCTCCTTCGAACAATAGCAGTTCCTTGCAGCAGCCACAAGTGATCTCCCCAAAGGATGAGAACCTCAACCATCTCCCACCACCCAAGGCTCTGCCCCCCATCCCCCTTGACAGCGTCTCCGCAGAAACGGAACCACGTAAAGAACCCGTAAGCGCCAACGACGAAATCTGAAGTTCCTGGAAATGGGAATTAATTTTTTTTTTTGTTCCAGATTAGCAACGAAGTTCTTCAATCCGATTCAACCCCCGGTGATACCACCCGCTGGTTAACCCTGAACCGCTTCGAGAAGCACCTGCAAACCTTTTCGAGCTTTTCGGGAGCGGACATGTTGCGCATGTCCAGGGAAGACTTCATCCAGATCTGCGGGCAGGCTGATGGCATTCGCCTCTACAACGTTCTCCACCTGAAGTAAGCGCCCCTCATTAATTAATTAAGGATTGGATCAAATTCAAAATCTTTTCCCAGGACCATCGCCCCGAAGCTCACCATCTACGTCTGCCGGGAAAATACGGCGGTGTACAACGCCATCTTCCTCTCGACCCACAACAACGTGGAGCTCCTCCAGAAGCTTTCTTCTTTGATGGGGGTGCGCAAGGAACAAGTTCGGGACGTGTACATGCAAGGACCCCAGTCCATCCACGTCCATTTGAACAGTGACGTCATCAGCCACATCAAGGAGCAGACCATGTTCAACCTTGAGATCCTGCAGGAGAACGGCGGTTACGTCTTCGTCTTGAAACCCGCCGTAAAGTAAGTTAAAGGGAACTTTCCACCGCCTCGCCCCGCCGCGCCGCGCCGCGCCGCGCCACCCCTCGCGTTTTACATCGGCCTTCTTGCATATTATTCAACGTGCCTTACACACACACACACAAACATCGTGAAGAACAATCTTAAGACAGGAGTTTGTTGTGCTTTTGAATGTAATACATATTAACTTTAGAGGAGCCTTAAACCATCTGGAACTAGAGGAATACACATTAGTGTTTGTTATTTTATAACTATAAGAAAAAAAAAACCCTATTTTTTATAACGTGTACAAACGGATGTCTAAAAAAAAAATGGTGCTTTGTCATTTGCCTTAATCACCAGTTAGTTAGTGTTTACGTATTATTATTATTATTCAATTTATTGTTGTACATACAAACGAGGATTGGGATTGGGATTGGGGCTGGGGGAGGAAATGCCCAAAATCTTCTTATCTCGCAGTGGAAGTGAGAGAGATCTTCACTAAACCGTGGTTTCTTTGATTTGGTCGTGGAGTTTACTTTTTGATGCTTCTGAGTCTCCTTTGAATTGAATCGAAAAAAGCATTTTGAATTTCTCGTGGATCAAATCGGAGAGATGAGAGCGAAGAGCCTACTTTTGTTGAAAAAGATAGGAATTCTTTCTCTCTCGTTTAATAAATTTTGATCCTCTGGGTCTGTTCAACGAAAACAAAATTAAATTAAAATACAGGGCGATTTGATTGCGTCTTTGATTTTGAATCTTCCTCCAGCCGCCGCCTAAAGGAACTTACTTTAGTTGACGTTTGTAGGTAGGCGATGCTCTTTCATTTACAATCAATTCATCGCTTCGAATTATATTAACAATATTGTATTCCGTTAATCTTAATTTTAAGATCGATTCTTCCAAGACAGAGTTTGCCTTTAACGAAACAAGTCCACCGCTTCGTTGTTAATTATTAAATAATTGTTAGAGCTTACTATAAGGTTACAACTAATGAGTGTTAAGGTTAGGCTAACCCGGCGTTTATTCTAAAGATGATGTAGTCGAATAGGGTAACCCCCTCTCTCCCCGAACAGGGTAACCCCCTCTTCCCACAGGTTTTAGTTTTAGTTTCACGTTTCGTTTAAAAAAAAAAAAAAACTGAACGAGTTAAGTGTCGTTAATTATATTCGTGGTGCGCGGACGTTTCGACCCCGGAATTGCCGGAAGCAGCAGCACATTTTTTTTCTCTTCTTAAGTCTAAAGGGCAGCTGCATTTTCAAGGTTACGTTACGATGTGAGTATCCCCTGATTTTATGTTCGTGTAAAATACTCGTTCATTTTACAATGTTATTGGATGGAACAACGCAAGTGCAAGTCACATGTAAATAAATAAATAAATAAATAAATAACTAATTGCACAATCGTGAACACCAGGTGGGCATAAATTCCATCATTCAGATTTGCAACGAAAACACACGGACTTTTGGGCGTGAGAGCGACGACGAATGTTGAGTCGAGTTTGCCCGCTTGGTGTTCCGTTCGTTCTTCAATTCAACAGCAAGAGTTTCTAGGAAAACTTTAGATGCTAAGAGAGATTGTAAGCTTTAAGTGTATCAGTTGTTATACTTAGTTGGACTAATTTAGTTGCTTGTTATTAATAACAGATATTTTATGTGCCATAAAGGAAATATATTACATAGTACAGGAAGCACCTGTGTGAGTACTCACTCGCCCCCCATGAGAAAAAAAACCTTCCTCATCCCTTTCCTTCGACGATTATTTAATAAAGAAGAAAGAAAAGAAGTAATCGAAAACGAGGAGGAGTGGCAAACAAAGACGAGAAAGAACGCAAAAGGTAGGTGGGTGTTTGTTTCAAGGTCAACCCAACTAAAACGAACGCAAGCGAATCCAACCTAACTAAACCGAAGCTAAGCGAACCCAACCTTACTAACCTAAACTCAAATCGACACAACTTCTTTTAAATAAATACAAAATTTGAAATATTAAAAATGTCTTAAGGGCAAAACTGATCCTAAGCGAGTCCAATCCGAGAAATAATCAGAAATCGAAGCAAAAATGTTAAAATTTAGAAAAATTTTAAAGGAATTTCGAGAAAACTGCAGAAGATTGAAACAGAAAACCTTAAAACAAATAAAAAAAAATAAAGAATCCGAAAAGTAAAATGTAGAAAACGTTTGGAGGTCAACCCAATCCAACTAAAGTCAAAGAAAAGATTTTCACAAAAAAGACAAAAATGTAAGAAATCATTAAAAACCGAAACAAAAAATGCTGAGTTTTAAAAATTTTGGGAAATAAGAAACATTAAAAAGCAGAAAATGGAAACAAAAATGTTAAAATATATTAAAAGGAAGCCCAACTAATTTAATAACTTGTTTAGTTCGAGGTAACTATCTATTTCGAACGTAGCGCCATCTGTTAATCAGAGCCGTAAATGCGTAATTTGCCGGGAAGAGGAGCCATCTGTTAATCGCAGCCGTGAATGTACAAATTGCCCGGAAGAGAATCCGAAACAACTGAAAAACGTTAGCAAAGTTCAAAAACAATGTCTCTTCGAATAAATAAAACTTTATTTATTTACTTGCACCTTTTTGTAAATAAAGAAAAATGCTTTGACAAACCGACTATATTTTCGAAAATCGTAAGTCTAGCTTTCATTTGTTTCTCTGTATTTCCTTATTACTTTACAACTTATTGCAAGCCAAAAAAAAAATGACGACTTCCGATGAAAATCTTCTGAAAATCAAATTAATTATTATAATAAAATTAATTAATTTCATTTGTTTCTTTGCACATGTCATTATTATTTTTTGTTTCTTTTTGTAAGCAAGAAAAATTTTCAAAGAAAAGTCCTTGAAAATCACATAAATCAAACTTTCATTTGTTTTTTTGCGCTTCATTGTTTTTTTTTTCTTGTTTTTTTTATTTTATTTTTTGTTTTTTATTATTGTCTTGTCGCATTAACTTTTAGATTGGATTTACTCCGTTCCAGAAACGCCGATCTTCTTTCGTTGTTTTTCTTCTTTTTATGTTCACGGTACTCTTCCCGCTTCCACTTTGTTTTTCAATTTCAGTTGTTCATTATTCGAATTTTCTTTTGTTTTTGATCATGAATTAATTTCTCATTCGTTCGTTTATTTGTTTGTGTATTCGGTATTTCATATCACGGATTATTCTTTTATTTTATTTATGCATTTATTTTCCGTTGGCAGCTTGAACGTCGCTCCAGAAACGTCGATCTTCTTTTGTTTTGTTTTGTTTTTTTGTTCGCGGTACTCTTCCCGCTTCCGCTTTGTTTCTTCTCCACTTTCTCATCGGCCTTGATTTTTGCGCGCCTTTCTGATTTTTGTTTTTTGTTTTTCTTCACGCTTCGTTCTTCATTACTCGAGTGTTTTTTTTTTTGTTTGTTTGTTTTCGATTATGAATTAGTTTCTCATTTGCTCGTTTATTTATTTGGAGTCGACATTTCGCACAGAAATGGTCAGAAAGCGGTTTCAAACGTTAGCGGCGCCATCTGTTAATCCGCAGCAGTAATTAAACGTGTTCCCTTTAAATAAAATTCCGGAAGACAGTTGCGAAGCAGTTGAGCAAAACAAATTTCTTCCAGAATGTGTTTTAGAAACGATTTAAGTGTGTATTCCCTGCCTGGCGCTTTTCTAACCTAAAATTTTGACAACACCTGTCACTTTTTTTTTTTTTTTTTGAAATAGGAAAATCTAAAAGCAATTAATTTTTGTGGTTTAAAGTTTTCATAAAATGATTTTTTACATAACAAAAAGTTATATCTAAGAATAAAACGCCAGGAATAAATTAAAACTGTTAAAAAAAATATCATTGCCCCTTAAGTGTTTAAAACAACAGTGGCCGTATAGCACTTGAGTTTGCAAAAGTTTGGCAGTGCTCGCGCTCCACTTTCATCACTCAGGCGTGGTTTTTCGAATTCGAGTTCTAGGGTTTCGCATGTGACTGAAGATGGCAGCTAAGCTGTCGAAATACGCATCTACTGATACAAACTTATTGTGGCAAAAGATTTTTTATTTGGGCAAAATTTGTTTGTTTATTAATTTTTTAATATTTCTGGGTTTTTGTACCAACCCTTGATAAAGTAGAACTTTTCAGTTTTTCTTTTCCAAAATAACTGAAAAGGAGGTTTCTGTCGTACATTTTTGTCGTAATTTTATCCTGCATTTAATGTTTCGTATTTTTTTACATTGTTATTCATAAAAATGCTTTTTTGTTTTTCTTCTTCTTTGTTGATTTTTCTATTCTGTTCTTGAATGTAAGAAGAGTTCATTTATTCTATTTAAATTTTTTCTTCAAAATTTTATTTGTCATAATTTTATAGTCGTTTAGTATTTTTTTTCTTTAATCGAACTGATGTTATCCTTTTCGCTTTCTTCCTTTTTTTCGCTTCGCTGCGCCTCGCCTCGCCCTCCCTGACCTTCTGCACTTTTATTTATAATTTTCTTCCCGTCCCTTTTCCACCATTACCAACTTCATTTTTCTTATCTTTTTTTTCGATCTATTTGTTTCATTCAGTTTCTTGTTTTGGTCTTCCAGTCAACAACTCAACTTTTTTTTTTTATTTAATAAGCTATTTACAGAGAGAATTGAAATGTGTAGTTTCTTTTATCGCTCCATGAGCTAGGGGTGGCCCTGCTTTGGCCCTGCCCATGCTTTTACTCCATCCCTGCGTCAGCTTTAGTTAATCTACTATTGTGATGATCTAACGTATGACGAATTAAGGGATGCTCGATACATCCACTGCAATCAAAACCGATTTTTTTATGACCTACATTTCTGAGGTCTGTATAAATTTTAGGGCCAATTTCATAATCGAATTAAAGGAGACTTAAAAATAAAAGTCACAATCTGATGCATAAATAACTACGTTTTTCCATCTTTGTGGACATATGACTGTGACTGTTATTTTAAAGTCTTCTTTAGCTCGATTATGAAATCGGACCTTAATCATTTTCTTCCCGTCCCTTTTCCACCGTTACCAACTTCGTTTTTCTTATCTCTTTTTTCGATCCATTTGTTTCATTCAATTTTTTTTTGTCTTCCAGTCAACAACTCAACCTTTTTTTTTAAATTTAAAAGACTATTTGCAGGGAGAATTGAAATACGTAGTTTCTTTTATCGCTCCGTGAGCTAGGGGCGGCCCTACTTTGGCCCTGCCCATGCTTTTACTCCATCCCTGCATCAGCTTTAAGTAATCTACTGTTGTGATGATCTAACGTATGACGAATTAAGGGATGCTCGATGAATCCACTGTAATCGAAACCGATTTTCTATGACATACATTTAAATTTGAATCGAGAACTGCGCGTTACTAGAAGAAATAAAAAAGAGAAAAGCTTTCGAAGTAAAAGCTCTCTCGTGTACTGCGTACGTATAACCTCCACTAGATGTCCGTCCGTTCCGGCGGCGTTCCCCGCGGAACCTGATCAATACCTGGGGCCACTCAAACAGCATAGAGACGATGCTGAAGGTGAGATTGGTGAATATGATTTTGAAAAATTGTGTGACCGATTACATTACAGTTCGTCTTAGTCGCCTTGCTAGTTTCGCTACAAGGGCGTCAAGCGCGAGTTATCACAAGAAGAAGTTTCTCGGATCCGTCGGTTCAAATGTATCTGACAGAGGTAAATAACAATAACCCATCTAACTATGTATATGGAAGACCTCCGGTATAAACAAATTCACCCTGTAGATAATATAAGGAGTAAAAAAAAAATCCTCCAACTAATTTGTCTTAATTAACAATTTTTTGTTGATGCATTCGTATAATATATATGTGTACCTAACTGAAATTACCTTCCCTTTTCCAGAGAACCTGTTACTGGAATGAGGTTTGTAAAGAGGAGTTTCAAAATCAGTTCAGGTGCAAGTGCCCGGCTTGGTCCTTCTGCCGCGCCCCCGGACGTTATTACAACGCGTATTGCTCAATGACCTCCACAGGGTACATCTGGAAGCAACCTGGACGTCTTGATGACTCCTAGCAATAAGAACCCAACATGTATCTTCTTACGTAATAACTCAAACCGTTTATACTATAAGCTGCCAGCACTGCATCGCAGTTATTTATTATCCTGTACTATATCCTGACGCAATAACACTTATAACTTTGTTGTTGCTGTTATGCTGATGATTATTATCATTATTATTATTATTACATTCAAACACGTACATACAAAGATTGTTATTTATTGTGTATGTAAATTGGTTAACTGGGGCGACGATGTCCGGTTAATTAAGCCAGTTAGTTTAGGAGTACTCAAAATATCTGCTCGTTTGAGTTGATTGCACCAATGCAATACGTAGACTTTTGTATTTGTTGTTAGTTTTTTTGTTTGTTAGCGCAAATTTTCATACCGGGTGCTTACCATTTGATACTGAAATAAAGCCGAATTTTGTAGCTTCTCTCGGTGAGACGATGTTTTTCTCAACAGACTTTTATTTCCCCCGCCCCCATGAAATAGATGGAAAATTGAAGGAGAATTGAAATTAAGAAAGCGATGAATTTTGTGATGGGTAACATCAAAATGTGGTCACTTTCTTGTGGTTCCTTTTTATTGAATTAATTAGGGAAAGAAAAGCACTAGCAGGAGGTCACTCGGTGCTTGCCGAAACCTTCGAACTTCTGAATCACGTTAGTTTAGTGGTAAAACGTTCGGCGTGCAACCGAGTGACCTGGGTTCGATCCCCGGATATGACGATGTGAATTTTTCTGTCCTCCTGTTAGCATTTCTTTCCTTACTTATTAATTTTTTTATTACACTAACAAGCAGAAGAAATATTTTCATCTTTTCTATCTTTTTATGTCTGAGCAGCAAATACTTTTCGCGATGAATGCGGCGGTGAAGTACCTAATGAATTATGACAACATTTTAAACCAAAAGCGATTTTCTGTCGAATGGTTTCAAAAATCTTGCATGGAAAACCGAAATAGCAAAATTTAATTTAATTAATTTTTCTGCTTCGTCTCGTTTATTTTATTTGTTTATCAAGTTAATATTGTGGGCGTTTTCGCTTTATTTTATTATTATTATTTATTTTCTTTTATATTATAATTATTATAAATTCACAGCTTTCCTTTCAATTACGAAAACAGTTTTCAAACAATGCAAAAATTGTCGTTTGTCGAGAGTTGCCAGTCATATCCTTCATACTTTTCGTTTGCTTTAAGACGTGTTTTAATTAGTTGAGAATTATAGTGAGCAACAAAGTTAGTATAATTCACTTTTGTCTTTCCTTCTGCGTTTTGCAGTTTTACGAGAAAATGATCCTGAAGCAACTATGTACACCGAGCAATTAAAGTAATGCCTCCCCGATCAAATTTTCCGTCTCAATCTGAAAGTTAAACAAACACGGGTGGAATTTTACTTCATGGTTTAGTTTTTTTGTATTTGTTTATCTGCTTGTGCGTCTACTTACTTTAATGAGCCCCAGTTTACATCTGCGGGAGAGACATTACTTTTGTTGCCTAATATACATTTGGATAGCGAGTTGTACTTTTTTTAACGATTTACGTTTTCATACAATTGTAATTTCAACTTGGATAAAATGTTTTTAAGAAGCTGAAACTAATTAATTAAGAGTTAGAATTGTACTGTGTGTATTTCTTCTGCGTTAAAAAAAAAACTTATTCTTATGACAAACGTTGTAAGATTTAGCATTTTTCCAAGGTCCAAATAATAGTAAAGATCTAAACATCTAATATGTAAAATTGTAAGAAATAGAGGCATATAATCGAGATAATTCTAAATCAATAGAAAGTACTATTCAAAACTGAAATAAATAATGGATCATTCCATTAAAAAAAAATGAGATACCGAGTGACACGCAATATTACGCATACTGTTGTAATAAACTCTTCACGGGATATCTAAATTTGCCAAAATATACAGTATGTTCCATCTAAAAAAAAAAAAAAAAGCATTCGATCCCTACACATCACGTCACCTTCTGGAACACCCTGACTATAGTTGGAAATCATTTTAAAATATACCACCTGAAGTCTAGTATCACTTTTGTAATCTGTTTTCGCCTCGTACTATTAGCAAAGGCCTCACAGAAGAAATACACGTTGTTGGGACACCCTATACAGCCAATTGCCCCGAAATCCTATTATAATTTTTTTTTGTTTTCTCACCGAGACATCCTGCATCCAATTTATCCGAATCGTTTACTTTTCCAGACCTTTTGAGGTGAATCGTCGTGAAACGACGTGAGTTGCCTTTCATACTCGACTTTGTTAAACAAATTGTCTCGGAACCGAGCTGCATCATCAGAGCTGGGAAATTTGCATTTCCATCGATATTAACAGATGGCGATTTAGAGAAAACGTCCTTAACATCCTTGAAGTCGTCACTGTTAGAGAGAGAAACACCTTTTTCTCTTCAAAACGAAGGACAAAAATACGGTTACCTTTTGAAACGATGAGAGCTTACAAATGAGCTAACGCAAGTTGAATAAAAGTCCGACCCCCTGGAAGAGTCCTAGATGTTCATCGACCCGGAACCGACCCCTGCGGATTCATCGGCCCCTTTTTTAAGACTCTAGTTAAGGCTGGATACTACTTAGGAAGAAATAGCGTTCCGTTTTCTATGTTCGTCACTGTACAATGTTTAATTCAAATTTATTCGATACTATTTTCTGAATAAACCGTCCGTGAGACAAGAAGTCATAACTCCGACCCCCTGAAAGAGTCCTAGATGTTCATCGACCCCGAACCGACCCCTGCGGATTCATCGGCCCCTTTTTTAAGACTCTAGTTAAGGCTGGATACTACCTAGGAAGAAATAGCGTTCCGTTTTCTATGTCCGTCACTGTACAATGTTTAATTCAAATTTATTCGATACAATTTTTTGAATAAACCGTCCATGAGACAAGAAGTCATATCTCCGACCCCCTGAAAGAGTCCTGGAGGTTCATCGACTCCGAACCGACCCCTGCGGGTTCATCAGCCCCTTTTTCAAGACTCTAATTAAGGGTGGATACTATCCAGGAACAAAGAGCGTTCCGTTTTCTATGTTCGTTACTGTACAATGTTTAATTCAAATTTATTCGATACTATTTTTTGAATAAATCGTCCACGAGACAAGAAGTCATAACTCCCACCCCCTGAAAGAGTCCTAGATGTTCATCGACCCCGAACCGACCCCTGCGGGTTCATCAGCCCCTTATTCAAGACTCTAATTAAGGGTGGATACTACCTAGGAAGAAATGGTGTTCCGTTTTCTATGTTCGTCACTGTACAATGTTTAATTCAAATTTATTCGATACTATTTTTTGAATAAATCGTCCACGAGACAAGAAGTCATAACTCCGACCCCCTGAAAGAGTCCTAGATGTTCATCGACTCCGAACCGACCCCTGCGGGTTCATCAGCCCCTTTTTTAAGACTCTAGTTAAGGCTGGATACTACCTAGGAAGAAATAGCGTTCCGTTTTCTATATTCGTCACTGTACAATGTTTAATTCAAATTTATTCGATACTATTTTTTGAATAAATCGTCCACGAGACAAGAAGTCATAACTCCCACCCCCTGAAAGAGTCCTAGATGTTCATCGACCCGGAACCGACCCCTGCGGATTCATCGGCCCCTTTTTTAAGACTCTAATTAAGGGTGGATACTATCCAGGAACAAATAGCGTTCCGCTTTCTATGGTCGTCACTGTACAATGTTTAATTCAAATTTATTCGATACTATTTTTTTAATAAATCGTCCATGAGACAAGAAGTCATAACTCCGACCCCCTGAAAGAGTCCTAGATTGTCATCGACCCCGAAACGACCCCTGCGGGTTCATCAGCCCCTTTTTTAAGACTCTAGTTAAGGCTGGAACTTACTACTTACTACTACCTAGGAAGAAATAGCGTTCCGTTTTCTATGTTCGTCACTGTACAATGTTTAATTCAAATTTATTCGATACTATTTTTTGAATAAACCGTCCATGAGACAAGAAGTCATAACTCCGACCCCCTGAAAGAGTCCTAGATGGTCATCGACTCCGAACCGACCCCTGCGGGTTCATCAGCCCCTTTTTCAAGACTCTAATTAAGGGTGGATACTATCCAGGAACAAATAGCGTTCCGTTTTCTATGTTCGTCACTGTACAATGTTTAATTCAAATTTATTCGATACTATTTTTTGAATAAACCGTCCATGAGACAAGAAGTCATAACTCCCACCCCCTGAAAGAGTCCTGGAGGTTCATCGACTCCGAACCGACCCCTGCGGGTTCATCAGCCCCTTTTTTAAGACTCTAATTAAGGGTGGATACTATCCAGGAACAAAGAGCGTTCCGTTTTCTATGTTCGTCACTGTACAATGTTTAATTCAAATTTATTCGATACTATTTTTTGAATAAATCGTCCATGAGACAAGAAGTCATAACTCCGACCCCCTGAAAGAGTCCTAGATGTTCATCGACCCCGAACCGACCCCTGCGGATTCATCGGCCCCTTTTTTAAGACTCTAGTTAAGGCTGGATACTACCTAGGAAGAAATAGCGTTCCGTTTTCTATGTTCGTCACTGTACAATGTTTAATTCAAATTTATTCGATACTATTTTTTGAATAAATCGTCCACGAGACAAGAAGTCATAACTCCCACCCCCTGAAAGAGTCCTAGATGTTCATCGACCCCGAACCGACCCCTGCGGATTCATCGGCCCCTTTTTTAAGACTCTAGTTAAGGCTGGATACTACCTAGGAAGAAATAGCGTTCCGTTTTCTATGTTCGTCACTGTACAATGTTTAATTCAAATTTATTCGATACTATTTTTTGAATAAACTGTCCACGAGACAAGAAGTCATAACTCCGACCCCCTGAAAGAGTCCTGGAGGTTCATCGATTCCCAACCGGCCCCTGTATGTTCATCGACCGCTTTTTCAAGTCTTCATCGACCCCAAAGCGGTCCAAACCGACTCATGCATTAAACGAAATCAAGATGACACTTTGTATGGTTGTTTGGGGTTCCCCCGAAAGAAGGTTGTATGTATGTATTCCATTTTTAATTCACCTTAACATAGTATAAAATTTTTACTACAATATTTTCAGGTGGGTACTTTGCGTGTTGTAAGTGGGCGCTGCATGCTTTTGAATTAATTAATTATTTATGAATAAGAAACGGCGATTAAAGCGCTTGTATAACGGAGAGAGAGATCGATAAAATTTCTCTGCAAACGACCTTCACCGTTATTAACAAAATGTCTTGCACCTAAACGCTCGCATCCACGTCCAGTGTTGTTGCACGGTTTAGTAACCTGAGTGTACTTGCGCAGATTTCGCGGCCGCTATCGATCTTGATTTTAGTTATACAATGGCGACGTTAAACGTCGCTTGTATAACATTGGTACTGTTATTAATCGGGACATCCAACGCCGTCCCGTCCGGCATTTCCCAAAAGGAATTTTACGACGAGGTGCGACAGCTGCTTGCTCTCTCGTCCAATGGCCTCCAACAGGTAAGAAGGAAATTAACACTCTCTAGTATCACATCATGAGCTAAATCAAAAACGAAAAATAAATCATGCATGTTTTCTTTTCGTTCAAAAAAAAAAAAGAATCATGATGGTTTCCGGTTGGCGTTGCTGAACTAATCATGCGCGTGGTTTCGCTAATGCAATTAAAATTGAAAACCGGAAACGCGGACTTGGATAGTTTAAGAAGATGCACGCAACCCGGGATGCTCGTCGTTATCGCTGGTTTACGTGTTGCAGGATCAGCCTTTGCTGGAGAGCCAGGAAGCCACGACGAAACCCGACGTTCCCAAGGCCGTCAAGAATTGGCCTAAATTCGATTTGAATTTGGGGCAGGTGTCCGGCGTCGCCGTCAACTCCAACAATCAACCGGTCGTTTTTCACAGGGCCGATCGAATTTGGGATGAACAGTACGTATATTTATAAAAAAAAAAAAAAATTAAAGTCGCTTGTAAAGCGATTGATAAGGAACCGGCGGCGGCAAGAGCGAGCGATCAATGTCAAGGATCGTTTGGGTCAAGTACCAGGAATTTTGCGTTGTTGGCGATCAAATAGTGAAAGTGAATTGAAGAATTGATTCTAAAATTAAAAAAAAAAAAACGCCAAAAACATATAAACAACTGGAGATTTAAAACAAACAAAAATTGAAATTCAAAATGAAATCGGAAACAAATTGAATGAATGGATTTTTCAAAGGACTTGCGGACCTTATCATTGAATTTTTGAATTTTTTTCTTGCCGCAAACAACAAAAAAAGAAAAATGAATTGAAAATTGCTACGGAACTGCCCCGAATTCTTATATCCCAAATTTTTTGTCGCGCAAACATCCCGTTTTTTATAAATTTTGTCGACAAGTTACAATCACTGAATTATTTTTTTTTTTGCAAATAATATAATCGACAGAGTTGATTCGGTTTACGCCACCATTTATCAGCTTGTCGTTTATCTAACAGATAAACTATTTTGTCCCCTTCGTCGTTCAATCGATAAACTTGTTTGAAGCGATGAAATATTAAATTAAAATCCAAAACAAAACTAATAATTGCAGTTTACTTTAATATATATTATCCCATTTTCATTTACTTTTTTTTTACTTTCCCATTTTCATTTACTTGTTTTGGCTTGCTTTATGTCGAGGTCACGTGAATTAAAATCATTTCTGATGTCCCTGTATATGTACGCTTAACATATTCACGAAGAAGTCAAGAAACGTTGAGAATTAAACGATTTTTAAACTGAGATTAATTGCCGCACTTTTTACAATTATTTAAAATTGAAAACCATTGAGAATGATTGGATCGTCGCCGAAATACGTACGTACTCCTTGCAACGTAAAATTGTCTAAAGAAGGGCGTATAGTGTAATCAACAGGAAATTGCAATAGCATACTTCAATAGTAGATTAAAAAGGGATTAAGAAGTTAAATTCGGATTAAAATTACAATTACTGGATTAGTTCGGCACATTTAATAAATAAAATAAACAATAGCATTAAAAATCAATTAAAACCACGAAATAACTAAAGGATTTCTTTAATTAGTGAAATAATTCGGAGTATATTTAAACAAAACGATGTACATTCGATTATAAAAAAAATGATAGCGTTTAAAATCCTAAAGTCCTGCGGCGCTTTTAAATTTTCGTAAAACGGAAACGCTTTTCCTTTTGTGGGAAAAGTTAACGGCATTTTAAACAGAACTTTAAACAACAGGTATTCTGTACGAATAAAATTAATAGAAAAGAAGATAGAAAACGTGATAATAAATAAATAATGATAAAGGGTATAGAGAAAGAAAATTTAAAACCAAAACAGATTAACAAAAAAAAATAAATAAATAAAGTGCGGGAACATTCACAAATTTAATTATTGATTTGTCGTCCAATGCCAAAGCGATTGAAAAAAAATTAACTCTACACAATTTAAAAATGAATAAACAAAGGATCAATCGAACATTAAAACAATTACAATAATAGTAATGATAATAAATTCTAAACGACTGAATATTTACTACACAATAGAAAATCAAATCGCCTGGATCGATAAAGTAAACTTTTGCTGTCGACAGATGAGCAAAACAAAAATAAAACAAAACGTCTCTAAAATACAAATAGAAAAAAAAAGAGAAAAAACAAGAACGACATGAATAGACAAGATCTAAAACGAATAACAAACAACGAAAACAAAAGAAATCGACGGAAACAAAGGCGAACTGATACGAACATTGAAAAAAAAAACAAAAAACAAAAGAAGATCGCCTTTTTTAAAGCCGAAGGAAAAAAGAAAAGTCGAACGAAACGCGATGAAAGGCGTAAAAGGCGATTTGATAAAAAAAATAATAAAAAAACGATTCGGCAAAAACAATAAAATTAAAGCCACGGATGAAATATGCAATATATACTGAAGAAAAGAAACAAAAGAAGGTCGACGTTTCCAGATCGAACTTCTAGAAACGTCAAGAAACAAACGGGACTTTGATTTGATTTCTAAGAGAACACTTTAACGAGAACGACACGAATAAACAAAATCTAAAAAGGATAACAAATAGGGGAAAACAAAGGAAATCGATTAAAACAAAGGAGAACTGAAACGAACATTAAAAAATGAAAACAAAAGAGAGCGAAGGAAACGAAGAAAAGTCGAATAAAATGCGATGAAAGTCGACTTGTTTGAAAGTAAAAAAAATTATCTAAAAACGGTTCGGCAAAAATAATACGAACAATCGAAACAGAGGAGAACTGAAACAGAACAGAAAGAAAAAACAAAAACAAAAGAATATCGACACGTTTTTAAAGCCAAAGAGACGAGGAAAAGAAAAGTCAAATGAAAGGTGATTTGTTTGAAAATAAAAAAAAAATAATAAAAAAAGACGATTCGGCCAAAATAATATAATCAAAGCTGACGATGAATTGCGAAGAGTACTGAAGAAAAGAAACAAAAGAAGGTCGACGTTTCCAGATCGAACTTCTAGAAACGTAAAGAAACAAACGGGACTTTGTTTTCTAAGAGAACACTTTAACGAGAACGACACGAATAAACAAAATCTAAAAAGGATAACAAATAGGGGAAAACAAAGGAAATCGATTAAGACAAAGGAGAACTGAAACGAACATTGAAAAAAAAAACAAAAGAGAACGAAGGAAACGAAGAAAAGTCGAATAAAATGCGATGAAAGGCGACTTGTTTGAAAATAAAAAAAATTATCTAAAAACGGTTCGGCAAAAATAATACGAACAATCGAAACAGAGGAGAACTGAAACAGAACAGAAAGCAAAAACAAAAACGAAAGAATATCGACACGTTTTTAAAGCGAAAGAGACGAGGAAAAGAAAAGTCAAATGAAAGGTGATTTGTTTGAAAATAAAAAAAAATAATAAAAAAAGACAATTCGGCCAAAATAATATAATCAAAGCTGACGATGAATTACGAAGAGTACTGAAGCAAAGAAACAAAAGAAGGTCGACGTTTCTAGATCGGATCACAATAAATTAAAATCGCCAATAAAAAAAAAGAACAAGAAAAGAAATTGCACGGAACGTCGTTTACAACGGGAAAAGTATCGCAAGAGGAAATAACGCATAAATAAAATAACAAAAAAAAGAGAAACCTGTGCGACGGAAATCGACGTTTTTTCATTTGTCCTTGACTTCCTGGAGCTTTAAGAAACAAACGAGACCTTTGATTTGATTTCTAAAAGAACACTTTACAAGAACGACGTGAATAAACAAAATCTAAAGAGGGTGACAAATAGGGAAAACAAAAGAAATCGATGAAAACAAAGGAGAATATTAAAAAAAAAAACAAAAGAAGATCGACGTGTTTAAAACAAAAAGGAAACAAAAAACGTGGAATAAAACACGATGAAACAATACGAAATAAAAGAGAATCCAAAAAATGCGATTTTTATTCAAATATTAAAAACAGTTCGACAAAAATAATAATAGTTAAGACTAACCATGAAATGCGAAGAGCACGGCGTCCAAAAAAAAAACACAAGAACAAAAGAACATCGACGTTTCTAGATCGGATCGTAATAAATTAAAATAAAATAAATAGAAAATAAAAGAAGGAATTGTAAGAAGTGAAGGAGACTTGCTGTTAATTGGCCTTGCGGAAATTGAAAAAGAAAAAATTAAAAATTAAAAAGAAAACGGTCCATATTCCACTTTATACAGGGTGTCCACGGATAAGCTTTTCTTGTTGAGAACCGAATCGGTGGACACCGTGTGTATGTATAAGCACGAGCTGCTTAAATAAAAAAAAAAACTTAATTTTTTCATTGTTTTATGCATTCTTAGAAATCCCCCCCCCCCCCCATTATTCTACATTGACTTTCCGCCCCAAAATTTATTGATATTCTTAAAATTTCTTTCATGTTTCTAAATTATTTTAATTTATTCATCCACAGACTGGAAAATAAAGACAAATGAACTTCTTTACGCTGTACATCACGAATGATTATTAATAATAATGATAATCATCATCATTTTATTAAGCCCAAAATTAAAAATAAACAAAACAAGAAAATAATTATAAAATAAATCATTTGTTGTGGTAATTTTGGCTAACTCTGATTAACTTTCGAAAATTTCTGACTTTCTATTTTAATATATTTAAAAAAAGATTAAAAGAGTGAATCGCCCAACGTGGGGCTCGAACCCACGACCCTGAGATTAAGAGTCTCATGCTCTACCGACTGAGCTAGCCGGGCTTACAGTTTTCAGGACTCTTCACTGAATTCAGCACGCCTTCTGAAATTAAATTTTGGAATTCTCTTTTACTTTATTTTCACTGAATTCAGCACGCTTTCTGAAATTGAACTTTAGAATTCTCTTTTACTTTACTTTCACTGAATTCAGCACACTTTCTGAAATTAAATTTTGGAATTCTCTTTTACTTTACTTTGACAATTGAACTTTGGAATTCTCTTTTATTTTATTTTCCAGTACTTTCAACTCGACCCACCATTTTCAAGAGCAACACCTGGGGCCAATTTCCGCAAACACCGTCTTGACCCTCGACCCCCAGACCGGGAAGATCCTGGGGGAATGGGGCTCCAACCTGTTCTACATGCCGCACGGCCTCACAATAGACCGACACGATAATCTCTGGGTTACTGACGTGGCTTTGCACCAAGCCTTTAAAGTAAGTTGGTAATTTACTGATTAGATAACAGAACATAGAAAACGAGAACCTATTCGGGGATTTATTTGGCCGGCGGCGGCAGCGTCATGGGGGAAAGTCAGTTGTTAATTAATTTTCACGATTAAAATGACCTTGAGTACCCGAGGCGTTCGTTATTGATCGCCTGAATTGAGTAAGTGCCTATTATTGTGAAGCAAGTGATAATTGGACTCGCTCGCATACAAACAAAAAAAAGCAAAGGCTCTTCGAGCTCGTTAAAATATTTTCCAATGCGTTTAAATGTTTTTCGAAAGAGCTCCAAGTTTTTTCTTTTTTGTTTTTCTTTTCTTTTTCAGTTTCGCCCCGGTGAGTTAGAACCAAGCCTGGTCTTCGGCCACAGGTTCCAACCTGGTTCGGGCATCAAACACCTCTGCAAGCCGACCTCAATAGCAGTGGCCAGCACGGGGGAAATCTTCATTGCGGACGGTTACTGCAACAGCCGAATTCTTAAGTACAACGCCGCAGGTGGCCTTCTCCGAGTTATCCCAAATCCACCGGGTATGACTTCAAACCCCCCTCGAATCGAGGGAAGAACAAACTCGCAGGAGAACGTGACGTCAAAATGACGTAATTCTCTTACGATTTATACGGGAACTAACGTCATTTTGACGTCACGTTCAAATCAAAACAAATCTTCAATCTGCATTTTATTTTCTGGGGCCTTATTCTCAAATCGAGGGAAACTCGAGACTCGTAAGAGAACGTGTCGTCAAAATGACGTAATTCTCTTACGATTTGTATGGAAGCCTACGTCATTTTGACGTCACGACGATGTTTGCGAGTTTGTATTTCCCTCGATTCGAGAATAAGGCCCCGGAAAATAAAATGCAGATTGAGGATTTCAATCTGCATTTTATTTTCTGGGGCCTTATTCTCGAATCGAGGCAAAAACAAAGTCGCAAGAGAACGTGTCGTCAAAATGACGTAATTATCTTACGATTTGTATGGAAGCCTACGTCATTTTGACGTCACGACGACGTTTGCGAGTTTGTTCTTCCCTGGATTCGAGAATAAGGCCCCTGAAAATAAAATGTCGATTGAGGATTTGTTTTGATTTGAACGTGACGTGAAAATGACGTAATTCTGTTACGATTTGTATGGGAACCTACGTCACTTTGACGTCACTTTCAAATCAAAACAAATCCACAATTTGCATTTTATTTTCTGGGGCCTTATTCTCGAATCGAGGGAAACTCGAGACTCGCAAGAGAATGTGACGTCAAAATGACGTAATTCTCTTACGATTTGTATCGAAGCCTACGTCATTTTGACGTCACGACGATGTTTGCGAGTTTGTATTTCCCTCGATTCGAGAATAAGGCCCCGGAAAATAAAATGCAGATTGAGGATTTGTTTTGATTTGAACGTGACGTCAAAATGACGTAATTCTGTTACGATTCGTATCGGAACCTACCTCATTTTGACGTCACGTTCAAATCAAACCAAATCCTCAATCTGCTTTTTATTTTCTGGGGCCTTATTCTCGAATCGAGGCAAAAACAAACTCGCAAGAGAACGTGACGTCAAAATGACGTAATTCTCTTACGATTTGTATGGCAGCCTACGTCATTTTGACGTCATGACGACGTTTGCGAGTTTGTTCTTCCCTCGATTCGAGAATAAGGCCCCAGAAAATAAAATGTCGATTGAGGATTTGTTTTGATTTGAACGTGACGTCAAAATGACGTAATTCTCTTACGATTCGTATGGGAACCTACGTCATTTTGACGTCACGTTCAAATCAAAACAAATACTCAATCTGCATTTTATTTTCTGGGGCCTTATTCTCGAATCGAGGCAAAAACAGACTCGCAAGAGAACGTGTCGTCAAAATGACGTAATTCTCTTACGATTTGTATGGAAGCCTACGTCATTTTGACGTCACGACGATGTTTGCGAGTTTGTATTTCCCTCGATTCGAGAATAAGGCCTCAGAAAATAAAATGTAGATTGAGGATTTGTTTTGATTTGAATGTGACGTCAAAATGACGTAATTCTCTTACGATTTATATGGGAACCTACGTCATTTTGACGTCACGTTCAAATCAAAACAAATCCTCAATCTACATTTTATTTTCTGGGGCCTTATTCTCGAATTGAAGGAAACTCGAGACTCGCAAGAGAACGTGACGTCAAAATGACGTAATTCTCTTACGATTTGTATGGGAACCTACGTCATTTTGACGTCACGACGACGCTTGCGAGTTTGTTCTTCCCTCGATTCGAGAATAAGGCCCCGGAAAATAAAATGTTGATTGTAGATTTGTTTCTCTTAATGCAGAGTTTCTTTCCCTGTTGGTTCCTCATGGCGTGGCGCTCATCGAGTCCATGGATCGCCTCTGCATCGCGGACAGGGAAAACATGAGGGTCACGTGTCCCAGAGCGGGCCTGTACACGGTTCAAGATCAGAGATCTCCGGCCCTTACCATTCAACAGCCTGATATGGGGCGGGTGTTTGGGGTCGCTGCACGAGGTAAACTCAATTTGATTTTCTTTTTTTTTTATTGTTCAACAACCTTCAATTCTGATCACCAAAAGAAAAACTTCCTTCTCTTTTCGTTTATTGGCATAACTGATGTTTGGGGCGAGCTTCTTCAGAATGAGAACGAGTTCATAAAAAGCAGAGAACGTAATTGACAGGAGACATTTAGCTCCAATTTTTTGATTTCATTGAAATGTTTGGAGTCGCTGCTCGAGGTTTTTGGGGATGAGCTTCCTCAGAATGAGTTTGTATAAAGGGCACGAACTGCATTTGGCTCAGTTTTTTTTTTTTGATTTGTTGTAATTTAGTTCTGCCTCCCCAAATTTTAATCTGGATTCATCTTTATCGTTGAAGTTTCAAATTCAAAATGTTCGATAAAAAAAAATAAGTAAGTGACTATGAAAAGCGTTGAGGATTATTAAAAGACTGAATTTTTAGTAGAGAACATCTTCGTCATGAAATCTGAATCAGGAAACGTTATTTGATTCGCATTTTCGACATGAGCAAGTGAAAGAAGAAACTAGAAGGCGACATAAGACGAGTTCTTGTTGAATGTGTTGCCTATAACGCGGACGTTAAAATGATGGCTTCAAAATTATTTAAAAGCGTATAAGTCCGAAGATATTTTTAAATCCTACACTTCACATGGGTTTAAAAAATATTAATCTTTATTATAACTTGTCAAAATTATTTATTTTGGTGGTGTAATAATACATTGAGCATTATTTTGTATTGGGAGAATGAAAAATCCGAGCTCGCTTTTAGATTTAAAATCGAAAAGGAAGGAAAAAATAGCAAAAGCTTTCTTCTGCTACGTTTGCACTAATTGATTTAATTATTCAATTAATTTATTTATCAAAGTATTACGTTGCGTGTTACTTGATTAACGCCAAGCCAAATTCATCTAGTCAACGCATTTTCTTTTTAAAATTTTCCTGTAGAGTTTAAGCGAATAAAACGAAATAATTGAAAGTGACAATTAATTCAAAAAGGAAAATGTTTCGCTGTATTTAAGTACAATATGTCATAAGTCGGGTAATACAAACACACTTAAAAAAAAAATAGTAAATGAACGTAAATTACACTTAAAAAAAATAACAATAATAACTTTATAGGGAGTAATAATAATAAAACAGCTCATAAAGGATGAACACCATTTTTCAGACACGCTGTATATAAGAAGAAACAAAAACGGACACGAACAGCCCTAGCTGAATGTAATTTAAACGAACGGCGATCAAAAGAAAAGAAAAGAAAAATTTATTAAATTAAAAAAAATAAAATAAAATAAAATTAAAATGACGAATGTTTTAGGCAGAAACGGCGAAAGACAATCGAAACAAAAGATTAAGAACGGAAGAACAGAATTGCCTGAGCGGAAAACAAAAGAACGTCGACGATTTTCAAACTATCAGCATGAAGGGCCTTGCAAGATGTGGATTGCAGATAACTTAGAAAAAAAAAAGGAAACAAACGACATCCAAATATGAAGAAAAAATAAACGGAAAATAAAAGAATATCGCCGACTTTTCGGTGGTATTAAAGCGTGAAAAATTATTCTGCTATTTAATTACTTTTCTTAATTAATTAATTTTTTTTTAAATTTTGTCTGTCGATCTTAGATCTTCGAAAGCTTTCCACTAAAGTATCGTTTACTTATCAATTGTTTTTTTTATACATCTTTGGCATCTCATTTTTTCGTGTATTTCATGATTTGGCTTTTCATTTATTTCTTACGGTCTAAATTTTTTTTATTTGATTGTGTTTTGGGAAATACCAGCGCTTCCCTGCGACTTCTTCTTTTATTTACTTTCTGCTTCCTTTACATCTCCTTTCACTTCATGGTCTGTTAAGTATCTCACATTTTCTTTTGTTTTTCATTCACGTTATCCTTCGTAATTATTTTCTAATAATTTTCGTGTCCCATTTCATTAAAATTCATTTTATGTTCCATATTTTTTTTTAACGACAGCCTTTTAAAACAAAGGCATGGGCATAGTAGGGGAACATGACGGGGTACAACGTCCCTTTTTTCTTGGCAACAGCCAATGACACACGAAACTTTTTTGTAACTTCTATGAGATCACACTCGTTTGTTAATGGATTATAATAATAATAATAATAATACCCTTTATTCGATTAAACTTACCAATACAATATAAAAAGAGACAACTAGTAGAGTACTAATAGCAAGAATTATCGAATAGATTAAGGAAGATTCCGACCTGCTATTCAATTTTTTATTCTCACCATCGAATAGTAGTGGTACTACGAGTTGGCTCTTTTCGGATTTATGGGAACACGTTTTGTTTTAAACCAACAAAATACGCTCACGCTTCATCCCTGCTATCAGAGTGACGCCTAAATTACGGCATTGTTAAGTTATTTTACGTCATTGACGTCATTTGTCCCGAAAGTGACGTCAATATGACGAGTCGTACGATACGTATTAATAACGTCGTAAAAGTGACGTCACTGACACGTCAATAGAAAGTGATAATATGTTATATATTTTTAATAATTATTAATTTAAAAACATTTTTGGAACTAAACAAAAAGTGTAAATAAATACTGTGAATATTTCTGAGGTCAATTGTACCAAAATTAATATTGGAATTGTTAAATTAAGGGAAATAATAATAATACGTAAATAGCCGTGAAGAAGAAATACCTCTATATAAATTTGGCTGCAACATGGTGGCGAAACACGTTAGTTCGTCGTCATTATCACGTCACTATGTCGTTTATTTACGTTACAATTAACATCAAAGGTACGCTATCTACATAACGTGATATGTCTTGATTTATAAAGTGATTAAGACGTCGCTCAAACGTCTTTTGGATGGTAGAATGACGACATTTTGGTGACAAAGATGACGGCTTTACAACGTCCTTCTGACGTCACTCTGTTAGCTGGGATGCTTCACTGATATTAATATCAGATGGGCTCACGCTCAGTGGTTTTAAAGTTAGGATGAGCCGATTTGAGAGTCCTTTATACCTCCACATAAATTTGGCTGCAACGTGGTGGCGAAACACGTTAGTTCGTCGTCATTATCACGTCACTATGTCGTTTATTTACGTCACAATTAACATCAAAGCTACGTTATCTACATAACGTGATATGTCTTGATTTATAAAGTGATTAAGACGTCGCTCAAACGTCTTTTGGATGGTAGAATGACGACATTTTGGTGACAAAGATGACGGCTTTAAAACGTCCTTCTGACGTCACTCTGTTAGCTGGGATGCTTCACTGATATTAATATCAGATGGGCTCACGCTCAGTGGTTTTAAAGTTAGGATGAGCCGATTTGAGAGTCCTTTATACCTCCACATAAATTTGGCTGCAACGTGGAGGCGAAACACGTTAGTTCGTCGTCATTATCACGTCATTATGTCGTTTATTTACGTCACAATTAACATCAAAGGTACGCTATCTACATAACGTGATATGTCTTGATTTATAAAGTGATTAAGACGTCGCTCAAACGTCTTTTGGATGTTAGAATGACGACATTTTGGTGACAAAGATGACGGCTTTACAACGTCCTTCTGACGTCACTCTGTTAGCTGGGATGCTTCACTGATATTAATATCAGATGGGCTCACGCTCAGTGGTTTTAAAGTTAGGATGAGCCGATTTGAGAGTCCTTTATACCTCCACATAAATTTGGCTGCAACGTGGTGGCGAAACACGTTAGTTCGTCGTCATTATCACGTCATTATGTCGTTTATTTACGTCACAATTAACATCAAAGGTACGTTATCTACATAACGTGATATGTCTTGATTTATAAAGTGATTAAGACGTCGCTCAAACGTCTTTTGGATGTTAGAATGACGACATTTTGGTGACAAAGCTTTACAACGTCCTTATGACGTCACTCTGCTAGCTGGGATGCTTTACTGATATTAATATCAGATGGGCTCACGCTCAGTGGTTTTAAAGTTAGGATGAACTGATTTGAGAGTCCTTTATAGTACTATAATGGCCGTTTTCGTAATCAGACTTTAAGGAAGCTTTAATTTAAAGTCGCTTTAAGAATAGGGCAGCAAATGTATGTATTTTTTTAGGTTAAAGTAACTTCAAATTTAAAGTCCCATTATGAAATCGGCCCTAAGAATACAGCCATGATGTGTCAGTTTGGAAGATTCACGGCGGATAAAAAACAGTTGACCATTCAAGTTAAAATTGCTCGTTTTAAGAAGGGATTTGGTTTCTTTGATTGGTCAACTGTCTTTTCCGCCAAGAATCTTCCAAACTGACACATCGTGTCTATGCTCTAAATAGGTTTTTTCGATAGCGTTGGACTTGAATATACTGTACAGGTTGGATGGTGTAGGTCTTAACCATAATCAGCGCTGTTTCAATCGGGCCCACCATTCAGCGCCTTCTCATCAGCGTTTGAGCGAGTTGCGACTGTATTCGACGTTATCAGCGGATCTTGAATCGGGAACGGAATTGTATATTTTGTTCGATTAAATACAAACGAGGCGGCAAACGTATAACACTGCAGCGACGTGTCAATGCGCTCACGCTCGTGGCCGCCTCGTTCGTAATAGACCGAACAAAATATACAATTCCGACCCGTAATGATCAGTAAGAGGATCTAAATTCGTAAACGCAGGCCTTCCACACTCGCTGCAATAATTACTGACAACAAAAAGGCAGCTATTTTTACATCATCATCCTCATCATCAATGCTATCGCGTTTCGAGAGGTTTACGCTCGAGGAAGCATAAAAAAAAAAGTTCTTCAAACCGAAACAACATGTCGTAAAGCAAGGCACTTTGAAGCTCCGAAGTTTTTATGTTTTTTTTGTATTAATGCGCAAAAGAAAACCACGTAATTGGCTACTAGTCAAACAAATAGCAACGCTTGCAGAAAGAATGCAACCGGAATGCCTGCGCTGAATTATGATTAGGTTTTAAGTATGCTATTGCTCGTTAGTCATCATTACAAAATAGTCTTGTCCTTGTAGGACCTTGCAAGTTAATTAAGGCGAAAGAATGTGTGACTTTATCAGCATGAAGAAGAGAGAGCCAAGCACCACTCTTCTTTAATAATAATTAAATAATCAAACACGCATCCAACTCCAACTCGTTTGGTAGTCATGCAGCACAAGAAGACTTCTTCCATCTTCTACATTAACACATCTCCTATGGGCTGTGGTGGCCTGTGGTGTGTACTAAATATATCGCCGTCGCACATACTAAACGCTAATACACTTAGCAATTCAACGAATTCAATTTATTTATATTTCTTCTGCGTAAACTTTCAAGTGGCATATAAATAAAGCGCGGCCGCGTTATTGCCATTCGTGACATGTCTTTTCCTTAAGCCGCGTTAATGACGCGCCACCGACGCTGGTATGCGTGGAATATGGTATTCCGAGAAGCGTAAATCATGCGTTCTTCTTTTGCAGGAAACCTTATTTACGCGGTGAACGGTCCGACGTCCCATCTTCTACCCATCCAAGGAATGACGATCGATCCCCAGTCGGAATCGGTCACCGACCACTGGGCACCAGAAGAGGTAAGTCACGCCAGCCAGAAATAAAAGGCAACAGTTTCACGTAAGTACGTAGGACGAGAGAGAAGAAATTATGATCTGCGAGACAGTTTTATGGAAAATTAAGTCGTGATGAATGGATAAACTTGCGGCGGCTTAAACAGAAGCGCGCATATGTTCGAAATCTACTGGTGACTGGTTTATTTGGCTTGAAATTGTGTGCCCCACGGTGATGTTTATGAACTGTTTGATGAAAGCAATCGAAAGAAATGTTATTTTACAGATGATTTAAAATGATTCGGAAAACCTAACCCAAAATTGTTAACGTTGTTGATGTGGCAGCTTTCCAACAGTTCATAATTTTAATAATTTTGCTTTATCTCCTAACATTTGCTTTGGTATGCAGCAGCCTCCCGACGAAAAGGATGTTTTTCACGTTTTTCTTTGAATGGTCTGAGAAATAATCTAATTTTGCTTTATCTCGTAGCATTTGCTTTGGTATTCAACATCCCTCGGACGGAAAAGATGATTCATAATCTAAGAATGCACTTAAATTCTTGCTTTGGTTATAATATATCTATTTTCATTGGATGGCCTGAGAAAAAATCTAATTTTGATTAATCTCTTAGCGTTTGCTTTGGTATCCAGCATCTTCCCGACGAGAAAATGATTCGCAATCCAAAAATGCACCTAAATTTGTGCTTTAGTCACCATGAGTATCTTATTTCATTTGATGACCTGAGAAGTAATCTAATTTTGCTTTATCTCGTAGCATTTGCTTTGGTATCCCAACATCTTCCGGACGAAAAAGATGATTGATAATCTAAAAATGCACTAAAATTCGTGCTTTGGTTATAATATATCTGTTTCATTGGTTGGACTGAGAATTAATCTAATTTTGATTAATCTGTTAGTGTTTGGTTTGGTATCCAGCATCTTCCCGACGAGAAAATGATTCGCAATCCAAAAATGCACCTAAATTTGTGCTTTAGTCACCTTGAGTATCTTATTTCATTAGATGACCTGAGAAGTAATCTAATTTTGCTTTATCTCGTAGCATTTGCTTTGGTATCCAACGTCCTCCGGGCGAAAAAGATGATTCAGAATCTAAAAATGCACTTAATTTCTTGCTTTGGTTGTGATATATCTATTTTCATTGGCTGATCTGAGGATTAATCTAATTTTGTTTAATCTCTTAGCGTTTGCTTTGGTATCCAGCATCTTCCCGACGAGAAAATGATTCGCAATCCAAAAATGCACCTAAATTTGTGCTTTAGTTACCATGAGTATCTTATTTCATTAGATGACCTGAAAAGTAATCTAATTTTGCTTTATCTCGTAGCATTTGCTTTGGTATCCAACATCCTCCGGGCGAAAAAGATGATTCAGAATCTAAAAATGCACTTAATTTCTTGCTTTGGTTGTGATATATCTATTTTCATTGGCTGATCTGAGGATTAATCTAATTTTGTTTAATCTCTTAGCGTTTGCTTTGGTATCCAGCATCTTCCCGACGAGAAAATGATTCGCAATCCAAAAATGCACCTAAATTTGTGCTTTAGTCACCTTGAGTATCTTATTTCATTAGATGGCCTGAGATATAATCTAATTTTGCTTTATCTCGTAGCATTTGCTTTGGTATCCAACATCCTCCGGGCGAAAAAGATGATTCATAATCTAAAAATGCACTTAATTTCTTGCTTTGGTTATAATATATCCGTTTTCATTGGATGGACTGAGAATTAATCTAATTTTGATTAATCTCTTAGCGTTTGCTTTGGTATCCAGCATCTTCCCGACGAGAAAATGATTCGCAATCCAAAAATGCACCTAAATTTGTGCTTTAGTCACCTTGAGTATCTTATTTCATTAGATGGCCTGAGATATAATCTAATTTTGCTTTATCTCGTAGCATTTGCTTTGGTATCCAACGTCCTCCGGGCGAAAAAGATGATTCAGAATCTAAAAATGCACTTAAATTCGAGTTGTGGTTATAATATATCTACTTGATGACGTCAAAATATGTGTATCATAACATTTCTTTTCTAATTTTATTTAGAATCGTTTTCTTTCTATAACGTAAACTAGTATAATCTATCTGCATACTTTATGGTTTCGTTTTTTTTTGCTATTGCCGCTTTCAGACCAATAAATTGAACCTCGTGGGTGAAATAATCAGCGTTTGACTTTCGAACGTTATTGCCATAAGTTAAGTCCATATCTTGGCATCATCTGAACCGATCGCTTTTCAAAATGCGCCGGATAAGGCCCGGCTCGTTCATAAAAGCACTCTTTATTAGACACACACGCATATCTGCTGTACAAGAAGCGAATTATTTATTTATTTACTTTTTAATAAAGAGAGTAACAAGGTCACGTGCATGCATGCTTTACAAGAAATTCCTGCGGCTCTTCGGCACTTACCATAACCGTAAATTAGAACCAGCCGGCCGTAAACGAAGAAATGCGGCACCTATTTGGCAGCCGTATTAATTAATTAATAATTAATTTTAATCGACTTGCGCTCTTGTACAGGACAGGACAGGACAAAGAAAGCGCGTCCGGAGGAGTTTTGAATGATGAAAAATTCCGCGCCGCCTTTTCTTTTTTCTTTTCTTTTTGTTTTGATTTGGTTTGTTTCCGAAGGAGAGCGCAAACGTTGTTGGGTATTTAGCACCAGGACATTAATTGGCCGTGTTGTTAAAGAGCTTGTTAGGTATATACCTCGCCCCTACTGGTTATTACAGGCCGTACATGCTAACGAGCATGTACCCGTTCTTCACAGGGAAACTTGCTGGTGTGGTTCCTCTTAATAGTTATTGCAATATGTAATAAATAAACTCCGGGTGCTCATTTTGTTTGTGTTTCCTTTTTTTTGATTTGTCGTCTATGGTTTTAAACAAACTAGGTACTTCTGCATACTTAATTTTAATTAGGGTGGGTGGGTGGGTGGGTGGTTGCCTGGTGCCGCATAAAAATACATGCTTGCCTAGCAGACAACAACAGATTTATTTTCAGCGAAACAAAACTGTCCCATCGCTTATTTTATTTTTAATTTTTCGGCTGCTTCTGCTCTGCCAGCTCTTGGTTTGTTTGTCATAATAATAAATCACGTCCCTCTCACATCACATCAAATCAAAGCCGAAGCCCCCTCCCGATTTTTATTTAACGAATGAATGAAATTTATTGTTTCGCTAAAAATGCATTTAAATTCTTGCTTTGGTTATAATATATCTATTTTCATTGGATGGCCTCTTAATCTCTTAGCGTTTGCTTTGGTATCCAGCATCTTCCCGACGAGAAAAATGATTCGCAATCCAAAAATGCACCTAAATTTGTGCTTTAGTTAAATGAAATTTATTGTTTCGCAGGGCTTTGAAAATCCTCACGCGATCGCCGTGAGCCCCAACGGGTCGGCCCTGTACGTTGCGGAAATCGGGCCGAACAGGATTTGGAAGTTCGAGCTGGTCTCTCCCAAGTAGTCAGTTCTCCTTCAGGACAGGACAAGCCCAGATTCTAGTGCATAGTTCCAGGCTCGATTTTTTATTTTCTTTTCTTTTTCGATTAAGTCGTCTGTATAACGAACAAACAAAGTAAATGTTGCACCAAGCGTCTAGATGATTATATATACATGTAATATGTAAATTTAAATATGTAATAAAATTGTTGACCATATTTAGACGAGTTAATAAACACTTGTACGCTTAGGTATGTGTCGTATACGTATTCTGTAGCGAACGCATCATCATCATCTACGTATATATACATATATATGATTTAATGACAATAAGAAAAATGTTTTACAAAGTTTGTTTGGTTTGATTTAAGCGTAAGCTCAAAATGGAAACGTGAAAAAAGAAAATTTGTGCTTTAGTCACCATGAGTATCTTATTTCATTAGATGGCCTGAGATATAATCTAATTTTGCATTATCTCGTAGCATTTGCTTTGGTATTCAACATCTTCCGGACGAAGAAGATGACTCATAATCTAAAAATGCACTTAAATTCGTGCTTTGGTTATAATATATCTATTTTCATTGGATGACTTGAGAATTAATCTAATTTTAATTAATCTCTTAGCGTTTGCTTTGGTATCCAGCATCTTACCGACGAGAAAATGATTCGCAATCCAAAAAATGCACCTAAATTTGTGCTTTTGTTAACATGAGTATCCTATTTCATTAGATGACCTGAGAAATAATCTAATTTTGCTTTATCTCGTAGCATTTGCTTTGGTATTCAATATCTTCCGGACGAAAAAGATGATTCAGAATCTAAAAATGCACTTAAATTCTTGCTTTGGTTATAATATATCTGTTTTCATTGGATGACCTGAGAATTAATCTAATTTTGATTAATCTCTTAGCGTTTGCTTTGGTATCCAGCATCTTACCGACGAGAAAATGATTCGCAATCCAACAAATGCACCTAAATTTGTGCTTTAGTCACCTTGAGTATCTTATTTCATTAGATGGCCTGAGATATAATCTAATTTTGCTTTATCTCGTAGCATTTGCTTTGATATTCAATATCTTCCGGACGAAAAAGATGATTCAGAATCTAAAAATGCACTTAAATTCGTGCTTTGGTTATAATATATCTATTTTCATTGGGCGGCCTGAGAATTAATCTAATTTTGATTAATCTCTTAGCGTTTGCTTTGGTATTCAGCATCTTCCCGACGAGAAAATGATTCGCAATCCAAAAATGCACCTAAATTTGTGCTTTAGTTACCATGAGTATCCTATTTCATTAGATGACCTGAGAAATAATCTAATTTTGCTTTATCTCGTAGCATTTGCTTTGGTATCCAACATCCTCCGGACGAAAAAGATGATTCAGAATCTAAAAATGCACTTAAATTCTTGCTTTGGTTATAATATATCTGTTTTCATTGGATGACCTGAGAATTAATCTAATTTTGATTAATCTCTTAGCGTTTGCTTTGGTATCCAGCATCTTCCCGACGAGAAAATGATTCGCAATCCAAAAATGCACCTAAATTTGTGCTTTAGTCACCATGAGTATCTTATTTCATTAGATGTCCTGAGATATAATCTAATTTTGCTTTATCTCGTAGCATTTGCTTTGGTATCCAACATCCTCCGGACGAAAAAGATGATTCAGAATCTAAAAATGCACTTAAATTCTTGCTTTGGTTATAATATATCTGTTTTCATTGGTTGGACTGAGAATTAATCTAATTTTGATTAATCTCTTAGCGTTTGCTGAAATGTGAAAAAAGAAAACGCCGCCGCAGCCTTGCGTTTTGTTTCATCGAAAATAGGTGAGCGTTTTCTATCTGCCATCAAGAAGAAAGACGCTCGGTGAAAGATGCTTTCTAATTAATTATTTATTTATAAATTTTGACAATCATCAAGGTATTATAAATATATGTATGTATGATATAATATAGAGTATAATAATATCTTGGAGGGTGAAAGCACAGAGATTATAAATTTCTATTTTATACACGGTCAACATTAATCACCGGGTATTAAACGTCGTAGATACGCATCGTATACCACAGAAAATAAATACCATACGATCAGAAAATATTACACCTGCGGTGTATTGAAAGCGTGAATTATGAGCAGTCCCTCCCGGTAAAGCGTGCGTGGTCACGACGAGAGCCTCTTGGAACGACTGTACGAGGTATATTTAAATGAAGCAGAATAAAAAACGGAAACACCTCACGTCTCGCTGTAACCGGCACTTACGGCCAAGATAATGTCTTATTTATAAGCCAGCCAGGCAACGAAATAAACAACTTCGGCCTGCCCCTATTTTACAGCCGCCGCGCCGCATGCGGCGGGAGCGTATGTTAATATTTCAGAGCTGGATGGCTACGACCCTCGGACACGTATTACGTGTTAATTCGTATGTTAATCGCGCGCGAAAAATTAAAAAAAATAACTAAACAGCCAACGAAAGTGTGGTTGGTCAACGACGGGTCTTATCGAAAATGACGTCAAGCCGAGGAGGGAATTATCGCTTAATGGGGCACGTTCCGCCTGATGGTCGCTTATAATGGAGACGTTCGTCCTGTAAAAACGCCACTTATCTGTCAAATTTTATCTTAATTTTACCCGGACAAGTCTGGAAACGTAAGCGGCTGATTATATCATCATGTATCTCACGTGACCTGCGATGTAAGCATCAAACCAATCACCTAACGGTCGGATACGTTCATGAAACCCTTCTTGCTTGCTCACTTGGGGTCTGGATTTTGTATATAGTATAAAACCATCAGATAAAATTCACTTTACTTGCTTAAACGTTATGGTTGTAATCAATACATTCCAGTTATAGAATCTTAGAGCTCGGCGGAAAACGACGCGCGGTTGTTGAAACTGGAACGCAAACTTTTTGCAAACTCAAGTGTTACATCGCGGCCTTGGTTAAATAAGCTTTGAGTTTTGCAAAAAAAAAAAACGCGTATAAATAGACCGAGCCGAATTCGGAACTTCACTTCAACAATCGTTAACTAAATCTTTTATTGTTGGAAAACAAATTGTTATCCTGCTGCAATGCCAGGTCAAAAAGCGATCGTAGGATGTCGCTGTTTCATCTGTTAACTAAATCGTTCATAAAGTGCTTAATCAACGCTACATCTCGCTTGTTCACTTTTGGATACTGTCACGATTAGATTTTCTATAAAACCATTTCAAATTTATACGGAAATAATGAACACACCTAAACGGTTATGTATAATCACTGCGTAATCACATTCCAGTTATGAAATCGTAGAGCTCAGCGCTCCAGTGTTGAAACTGGAACGCATTCGCGCAAGCTAAAGCGACGTGCGGGTGTCGAAACTGGAACGCGTGCACGCAAGCTTCTTGCAAACTCAGATGCGAACAGATTGCAAGAGAGAAGATTACGTCTGAGGAGACCGAATCGTAAAAACGTCCGTCTGTCACCTCGCAACGTAATTAAAGAATAGATTAAGGTGCTGCGCGGTATACTATGTATAAGTGGACACGCTGTTTAAGTTTTAAGTTTTGTTGTAGGATAACAAATTGTTATCCTACTGCAATGTCAGGTCAAAAAGCGATCGTAGGATGTCGCTGTTTCATCTGTTAACTAAATCGTTCATAAAGCCCTTAATCAACGCTACATCTCGCTTGTTCACTTCTGGATACCGCCACGATTAGATTTTCTATAAAACCATTTCAAATTTATACGGAAATAATGAACACACCTAAACGGTTATGTATAATCACTGCGTAATCACATTCCAGTTATGAAATCATAGAGCTCAGCGTTCCAGTGTTGAAACTGGAACGCATTCGCGCAAGCTAAAGCGACGTGCGGGTGTTGAAACTGGAACGCGTGCACGCAAGCTTCTTGAAAACTCAGGTTCGAACAGATTGCAAGAGAGAAGATTACGTCCGAGGAGACCGAATCGTAAAAACGTCCGCCCGTCACATCGCAACGTAATTAATGAATAGATTAAGGTGCTACGCGGTATACTATGTATAAGTGGACGCGCTGTTTAAGTTTTAAGTTTTGTTGTAGGATAACAAATTGTTATCCTACTGCAATGTCAGGTCAAAAAGCAATCGTAGGATGTCGCTGTTTTATCTGTTAACTAAATCGTTCAGAAAGCCTTTAATCAACGCTACATCTCGCTTGTTAACTTCTGGATACCGTCACGATCAGATTTTCTATAAAACCATTTCAAATTTATACGGAAATAATGAACACACCTAAACGGTTATGTATAATCATTGCGTAATCACATTCCAGTTATGAAATCATAGAGCTCAGCGCTCCAGTGTTGAAACTGGAACGCATTCGCGCAAGCTAAAGCGACGTGCGGGTGTTGAAACTGGAACGCGTGCACGCAAGCTTCTTGCAAACTCAGATGCGAACAGATTGCAAGAGAGAAGATTACGTCTGAGGAGACCGAATCGTAAAAACGTCCGTCTGTCACCTCGCAACGTAATTAAAGAATAGATTAAGGTGCTGCGCGGTATACTATGTATAAGTGGACACGCTGTTTAAGTTTTAAGTTTTGTTGTAGGATAACAAATTGTTATCCTACTGCAATGTCAGGTCAAAAAGCGATCGTAGGATGTCGCTGTTTCATCTGTTAACTAAATCGTTCATAAAGCCCTTAATCAACGCTACATCTCGCTTGTTCACTTCTGGATACCGCCACGATTAGATTTTCTATAAAACCATTTCAAATTTATACGGAAATAATGAACACACCTAAACGGTTATGTATAATCACTGCGTAATCACATTCCAGTTATGAAATCATAGAGCTCAGCGTTCCAGTGTTGAAACTGGAACGCATTCGCGCAAGCTAAAGCGACGTGCGGGTGTTGAAACTGGAACGCGTGCACGCAAGCTTCTTGAAAACTCAGGTTCGAACAGATTGCAAGAGAGAAGATTACGTCCGAGGAGACCGAATCGTAAAAACGTCCGCCCGTCACATCGCAACGTAATTAATGAATAGATTAAGGTGCTGCGCGGTATACTATGTATAAGTGGACACGCTGTTTAAGTTTTAAGTTTTGTTGTAGGATAACAAATTGTTATCCTACTGCAATGTCAGGTCAAAAAGCGATCGTAGGATGTCGCTGTTTCATCTGTTAACTAAATCGTTCAGAAAGCCTTTAATCAACGCTACATCTCGCTTGTTAACTTCTGGATACCGTCACGATCAGATTTTCTATAAAACCATTTCAAATTTATACGGAAATAATGAACACACCTAAACGGTTATGTATAATCATTGCGTAATCACATTCCAGTTATGAAATCATAGAGCTCAGCGCTCCAGTGTTGAAACTGGAACGCATTCCCGCAAGCTAAAGCGACGTGCGGGTGTTGAAACTGGAACGCGTGCACGCAAGCTTCTTGCAAACTCAGATGCGAACAGATTGCAAGAGAGAAGATTACGTCTGAGGAGACCGAATCGTAAAAACGTCCATCCGTCACCTCGCAATGTAATTTTAAAGAATAGATTAAGGTGCTACGTGGTATACTATGTATAAGTGGACGCGCTGTTTAAGTTTTAAGTTTTGTTGTAGGATAACAAATTGTTATCCTACTGCAATGTCAGGTCAAAAAGCGATCGTACGATGGCGCTGTTTTATCTGTTAACTAAATCGTTCATAAAGCGCTTAATCAACGCTACATCTCGCTTGTTCACTTCTGGATACCGTCACGATTAGATTTTCTATAAAACCATTTCAAATTTATACGGAAATAATGAACACACCTAAACGGTTATGTATAATCATTGCGTAATCACATTCCAGTTATGAAATCATAGAGCTCAGCGCTCCAGTGTTGAAAATGGAACGCATTCGCGCAAGGTAAAGCGACGTGCGGGTGTTGAAACTGGAACGCGTGGACGCAAGCTTCTTGCAAACTCAGATGCGAACAGATTGCAAGAGAGAAGATTACGTCTGAGGAGACCGAATTGTAAAAACGTCCATCCGTCACCTCGCAATGTAATTTTAAAGAATAGATTAAGGTGCTACGTGGTATACTGTAAGTGGACGCGCTGTTTAAGTTTTACGATTTCATCTTGATAAGCGCAGGCTCTTAATTTATTCCTTCCTGCATTTCGCGAGGACTTAATTTGAAAAGTAATTATCGCGTCGCAAGTAGTACCGTTATCCCATCAAGGAACGCAATCGCGGAATGTTCGAAAGCGAATGAAAGAAAACGCCGTAATTTCCTAAAAAATTCTTCTTGCATCTCACCAATTACACAAGAAATGGCGAAATCATAAGTCACATAAAAATGACTTAATCATCATCTGCCATTTCCTTCAGCTGATTCGTTTATAAAATCTGGTGTTTTGCTTGCAGCGTAATTTTCTGGCAAATTAAATTTACTACTTCTTCTTCGTCTCCTCCTTCTTCTTCTTCTTCCTATTCCAGTGACTTGCGCCTCTTCGAGCTTCCATCGTCACATCAACCATAACGAGAAACATCGTAATCCAAATCGATTTAAAAACAGTTAGCTTTATTAATTACTACACCAGCTGGTTATAGTTTATTAGTACTCGAACTACAGCAAATGAATAAAATGTCGTGTACAGGTGCGGACACAAAAATTCAGACACGTAACAGTCTTTTGGATTGACGTTTGGTAACATTGAAGAAAGTCATAACTAATTATAGTTATGGTCCGAGGAGGGTCAATATTGAAACATGATTGCACCCGCTGTCAAAATGACAGCTGTCTACATGACAGAAACGAAAAGTGAGGTTACTTGCTTCTAAAGACCGGTTCAGACTGTTTAGGTAGGTAAGTCCGGAGCTCTTCTTTAACGGTAGTACGTTGTTTTAACCAATCAAAACTCAGTTTTAATACGAATACATTAGGTGCTTTCTTTCGTTCACAAAATCATGATCCAAACGTGTTTTGATTCAAAAACAGAAATTATTTTCTTTGAACCTCTCCATTTTTAAAACTTGAAATTGAATTGTGATCATTTTACAAATGAACTGTCGATCAAAAATTCAAAAGTCAGGTTTTTTGTTGCAGTAACTACGAAATTCAGGGCCAAATTATTCGAAACACGATTCAAAACTTGCAAGCGAAAGAAAGCGCCTATTGTCTTGTCGGCTGAAGTGAGCTGTGATTGGTCAATTTATAAACGAATAACTGTACGACTGTGTGTTTGAAATGTCCTCTTCGCACTTGCACGTCTTTCTTTTTGCAAGCACTTGACTTACGGCGTTTTTTCCTGTTTTAAAATTCGAATTGCAAACGCGGTGTACAGGCGCGAGTAAAAAAAAAGTTGGTCGTCGGTATCAGTCGCGAAATGATCGTGATTAATCGCGTTCCACTTGTCAAGTTGATTAAAATTGGAAACGTCCGAGGAGAAGACAAGGACAAATTTGAAGTATTTTTATTTGAGGGTCAAATTTTGACGGCCAATTTTTTTGGCTCGCGGCTGTTCATGCCCAAAAAAGTTCTCGCAATTTTCATGCTACTATAATTATATTATTTTTTCCATTCCATTTGTCAAATTGTTTAAAATCGGAAACGTCCGTGGAGAAGACGAGGACAAATTTGAAGCATTTTTATTTGCGGGTCAAATTTTGACGGTCAATTTTATTGGCTCGCGGCTGTACATGCCCAAAAAAGTTCTCGCAGTTTTCATGCTACTACAATTATATTATTTTTTCCATTCCATTTGTCAAATTGATTAAAATCGGAAACGTCCGTGGAGAAGACGAGGACAAATTTGAAGCATTTTTATTTGAGGGTCAAATTTTGATGGTCAATTTTTTTGGCTCGCGGCTGTACATGCCCAAAAAAGTTCTTGCAATTTTCATGCTACTACAATTATATATTTTTTTTCCATTCCATTTGTCAAATTGTTTAAAATCGGAAACGTCCGTGGAGAAGACGAGGACAAATTTGAAGTATTTTTGTTTGCGGGTCAAATTTTGACGGCCAATTTTTTTGGCTCGCGGTTGTACATGCCCAAAAAACTTCTCGCAATTTTCATGCTACTATAATTATATTATTTTTTCCATTCCATTTGTCAAATTGTTTAAAATCGGAAACGTCCGTGGAGAAGACGAGGACAAATTTGAAGTATTTTTATTTGAGGGTCAAATTTTGATGGTCAATTTTTTTGGCTCGTGGCTGTACATGCCCAAAAAAATTTCTCGCAATTTTCATGCTACTACAATTATATTATTTTTTCCATTCCATTTGTCAAATTGTTTAAAATCGGAAACGTCCGTGGAGAAGACGAGGACAAATTTGAAGCATTTTTATTTGAGGGTCAAATTTTGACGGTCAATTTTTTTGGCTCGCGGCTGTACATGCCCAAAAAAGTTCTCGCAATTTTCACGCTACTATAATTATATTATTTTTTCCATTCCATTTGTCAAATTGTTTAAAATCGGAAACGTCCGTGGAGAAGACGAGGACAAATTTGAAGTATTTTTATTTGAGGGTCAAATTTTGATGGTCAATTTTTTTGGCTCGTGGCTGTACATGCCCAAAAAAATTTCTCGCAATTTTCATGCTACTACAATTATATTATTTTTTCCATTCCATTTGTCAAATTGTTTAAAATCGGAAACGTCCGTGGAGAAGACGAGGACAAATTTGAAGTATTTTTATTTGAGGGTCAAATTTTGACGGCCAATTTTTTTGGCTCGCGGCTGTACATGCCCAAAAAATTTCTCGCAATTTTCATGCTACTACAATTATATTATTTTTTCCATTCCATTTGTCAAATTGTTTAAAATCGGAAACGTCCGTGGAGAAGACGAGGACAAATTTGAAGTATTTTTGTTTGCGGGTCAAATTTTGACGGACAATTTTTTTGGCTCGCGGCTGTACATGCCCAAAAAAGTTCTTGCAATTTTCATGCTACTACAATTATATTATTTTTTCCATTCCATTTGTCAAATTGTTTAAAATCGGAAACGTCCGTGGAGAAGACGAGGACAAATTTGAAGCATTTTTATTTGAGGGTCAAATTTTGATGGTCAATTTTTTTGGCTCGCGGCTGTACATGCCCAAAAAAGTTCTCGCAATTTTCACGCTACTACAATTATATTATTTTTTACACGATGAGTCCTTTATTTTTATATCGACGGAAGAAGCAACGCACATCCATTGGGCAGGATCGACTTGAATTAAAGGCCCCTAATTGCACTCTGGTAGAAAAAGTGGCAACGCAGCAAAACCATCGGAAATTAAGTTGTTAAGTTTGTGGCGCTGCTCGAGGCGGGGCAACATTGTATGCCGCACGTCGTCCTACTCAAAAAAAAGAAATAAATAAAAGTAAAAATAAAAAATCGGTAATGACTTATTGAACTGCACGGTTTGTCTGCTCTTGCACAAATCAAACAAAAGTGCAGCACCGGACTCGCCGCTTGAATTGCGTGATCCTCCTAATTGCACCGCCGCTTTGGACGCGCATGACTGACTGGATGTGGATGTGGATGGATCATTGTCGTCGAGATCTGTGAGGGGAGCGAAAGAAGTCTTCGGATTGTGTAACGTCGGCCTCAAATTACACCTTGCAGCAAGAAGTTCCACGGTACAAATTACGCCCGTTTTTAATGGTCGTGATTTTAATCGCCGGGTTTGATTGTTGGAGAGGAGAAAATAGAATCGATTCGACGGGACGGATGGATAGAACAACTGCCCAATGGAAAGGATTAAGGCCGTAATTAACGGAAAATCCTCACGTTTTGATTTTTTTCTTTCTTACTTTCTTTCTTTTGAGGATTTCTGAAATCACAAATTGGCGGCGGTCGTTTCAATCCGGATAGAAAACTAAAACGAAATTCTTTCGCGATGATCAATGATTGACGTGATGATGAGATGCTTCTGACGTCAGAAGGTACCAGAACGCTCAAAAAAAAAAAAAAAAACGTACATGTACTACTACGCTCAACTTAAATGATGCTTCTGCATGCGAACCACACCCTTAATGACATTCAGCGCAAGGTCTACGAAACTGTCAAACGGTATCATTTCAGTTGAGCGTCGTTGTACATACAAAATATTCTCTCCCGTGCTTGGTACGAAAGACTGGTTCACCCCGAGCTATTTATTTAAACGTAAAACGATACCTCCCCCCCACTGTTACGTAACGTAAAAAGAAAGACTCACGGCGTGCGTCTAAATTACCGTGTGCTTTTTTAATAACATCGGAGAGGTATGAAAAGAACCGCGGGCAGAAAATAAATATGATTGGTGGTTCGAAAACCGACCAAAAAAAGAAAAAAAAACAATGCGTAACGTATAATCACCGGAAAGCATTTATTACCTGCCCTGCACCTGCCCGATGTTTATATCTTACTCAGGTTATTGCGACGCTTTTTCTTCTTCGTAATGCCGGCCAATTAAAAAAGACCTCAAAGCGGGATTACATAAATCAACACAGAGGAAGAATCGATCAAGAAGCTGACGATCTGCTGTGTTAGTTTAGTTGAGGATATAACGTAATTAACGTAAAAGAACTCTAATTCCCTCCTTCTAACAAAAACAGAAAGTATTATATGCCATAGTGGATAATTTAATTTAAGGGGTGGGAGCCCTGCATCAGTTTAAAAAAAAATAATAATACAGAATTATTCCCCTCAAGCCTCAAGTACTTTTTGTTGCTGGAGGATTTTTTTTTAAATCGGTTTTCAGGCGCATAACTAACACAAGTAAATTATTCAAGAACTCTTTAATTCCCCCCTTCTAACAGAGGGTACGCATACAGAATTATTCCCCTCAAGCCTCAAGTATTTTTTGTTGCCGGAGGATTGGTTTTTAAACCGGTTTTCAGGCGCATAACTAACACAAGTAAATTATTCAAGAACTCTTTAATTCCCCCCTTCTAACAGAGGGTACGCATACAGAGTTATTCCCCTCAAGCCTCAAGTACTTTTTGTTGCCGGAGGATTTTTTTTTAAATCGGTTTTCAGGCGCATAACTAACGCATGTAAATTATTCAAGAACTTTAATTCCCCCCTTCTAACAGAGTGTACGCATACAGAGTTATTCCCCTCAAGCCTCAAGTACTTTTTGTTGCCGGAGGATTTTTTTTTTAAATCGGTTTTCAGGCGCATAACTAACACGAGTAAATTATTCAAGAACTTTAATTCCCCCCTTCTAACAGAGGGTACGCATACAGAATTATTCCCCTGAAGTCTTAAGTACTTTTTGTTGCCGGAGGATTTTTTTTTAAATCGGTTTTCAGGCGCAGAACTAACACAAGTAAATTATTCAAGAACTTTAATTCCCCCCTTCTAACAGAGGGTACGCGTACAGAATTATTCCCTTCAAGCCTCAAGTACTTTTTGTTGCCGGAGGATTTTTTTTTTAAATCGGTTTTCAGGCGCATAACTAACACAAGTAAATTATTCAAGAACTTTAATTCCCCCCTTCTAACAGAGGGTACGCATACAGAGTTATTCCCCTCAAGCCTCAAGTACTTCTTGTTGCCAGATGATTTTTTTTAAAATCGGTTTTCATGCGCATAACTAACACAAGTAAATTATTCAAGAACTTTAATTCCCCCCTTCTAACAGAGGGTACGCATACAGAGTTATTCCCCTCAAGCCTCAAGTACTTCTTGTTGCCAGATGATTTTTTTTTAAATCGGTTTTCATGCGCATAACTAACACAAGTAAATTATTCAAGAACTTTAATTCCCCCCTTCTAACAGAGAGTACACCGCATAGTTAATAACCCTTCACTAATTTCATGCTTCCTCGTGATTGGCTGAGTGCATCCACCAGCTTGGCGGGTAATTAAGATAACAACATCAAATTACAGAACTTCATTTATTCACAACGCTCGTAAATCAGCGATCGGCAATAATCGGCGGCATTTTTCGAATCAACTAATTATATTATTACTCGCACTTCCTCCTCGTGAGTGTTCTTTCACAAAATGTTATACAAAAAGAGAACTCAAAAAGCGAGCGGCGCAAACTCTCTTGTGTTATGCATGCGCGTTGCAAAATGGCCGTAATTTATGGGGCGAGCCTCTTCATTTACGGCTGTTGAGAGTTGTCCGGCCTGAATCGGAGAGGAGAAGTGCAGATATAAACACCAAAGGGCCTTTGAGTGAGAGCCGCCTCAATATATTACGCCTTGATTCAATGGCAGGGGCTTGCACTCAAAAATGCTGCCACCACAGAATTGAGAAACTCGAGACGAGATGCATAAAGTCGACTGAACGTACATATGTACAGTCGTGATCATCCTAATCGAAACCTGCGCGTTGGTAATAAGGGTTACAGAACTGTCAATCGGTATCGATTAGCTTGATCGCGACTGTACTTGTGCGAGGTGCTTGTCATCGAAGTTGTGAAGTGCGAAGAAGAAGAAAAACAAGAAGGTGAATGATCACTCAAGAAAGATTGATAAAGTACTTGGATAAAAGGTCGGCGACGGAAACAAAAGAGAATTGAAACAAACAACATCGAATTTGCAACACTAGTTAGCCTTGCGTATGTCGTCGCTTGCATAATCAATTTCTTGTAGTTACGTCAAAAATTGTTTAACCTAAAAATGTTGTTTGCACGTGGACAAGTTTGAAATATCTGCAAACTATAGTGTTTCATAATCGCTGTTGGAAGCGGCCAGTACTGGAAGAGAACGCCGTTTGAAAAAAGTAACACAATTCTAAATTTTTTTTTTAGAAGAAAGAAGATATTAGGTTTGTTCCCACACAGTTCTAAATCAGTTCGGAAATGTCCTGCTCATGCGCTCTTGCTAAACACATAACATAATTAGCAGGGGCGCATGCGCAGTACAATTCCGAACTGATTTAGAACTGTGTGGGAACAAACCTAATATCTTCTTTCTTCTAAAAAAAAAAAAAAAAATGGTCGGAATGCAGGTTCTTCGCGTAAGCTCGGCGTAATACTTTGACAGTTCTTGCACCTTGTATGCTTCGATCTACGATACGTACTTTTGTTTTCAAGGCCAAACTCGAGGAGGTACTTTCTTTTCGCTCTCGAAAACTCGATGCAAAAAATAATAAGGTGAACGAGAAACAGAAGAAAGACGGAAGACAAATTTTAATCGGTGGAGCGTGAGACGACGTATAAAGCAAACGAAACGAAAACTTAAAAAAAAATAAATAAGAAACGAAGGGAAGCTCGAATAAAAAAAATAAAAATGTGAAGAATCATGTGTTTGGAAAGACGAAACAAAAATCAACGAGTTCAGGGCTAAATCTCTTAAAGCGAACAGAGATAATGAAAGGGGAAACAAAAGAAACTGAGAAATTAAATGAAGAAGCAACAGTGGAAAGAAAATTAAACAAGTGAAGATCGACGAATCCTCCTGAGCGTGAAAAACAAGAAGACTGTCATGCGGAAGCTGAAGCAAAGACGACGTAATTAAAAAAATATATTTGGACAAAAAAAAATACAATGACACGAGAACAGGAACTAAAACAATCGCCGTGTGGGGATTTTGATTTTGAAAAACAAAGCGAAACAGCAGACAAGCAAGCAATGATGACATACGAAAAATAAATATGTAATATAAATAAAAATTAAACAAAAAAATATATGAAATTTACAACAACAAAGGCAAATAATAAAACGAAATGAAAACAGAAGAAAACCGTCGAATTTCCAGAGGAGTGTGCGAAAACAAAAGACGTGCGACGACAAAAGAAAATTCTGCGGTGCTGCCACTGTAACAAAACGAAAAGATTTGATGTGAAAACAAAAGAAAACTCAAATGCGAAGTGGAAGACGATCAGAAAAAAATTGGAAATTAGAATCTGCCATAAAATTGAATAATAGTAATCGAATTAATTCGATTAAAATAAACGAAAAAAAAATGAAATAAACAACGTTCAGAGGCAAATAATAAAACGAGAGGAAAACAGGGGAAAACCCCAGTGAATTTTCAGCGGAGTGTGAGAAAACAAAAGACTTAAGGCGATAGAAAAAATTCTATGCGGCGCAAACAAGAAAATGAAAACAAAAGAAAACTCAAATGGGAACAAAAGACGACGACCAAAAAGAAACGAAAACTTGACGATTTGAAAACTAAAAACTGCCAAAAAAAAAGAAGAAAATTAAAATGAAAGTCACCAAAGTCAATGCAATGTGAAGACTTAATTCAATAATTAAAAAAAAAGTACTCCTAAAGACGAACGATAAACAAAAGAAAGCGAATCGAAACAAAAAAAAAACTATAGAAAGTGACTACCTGGCAGAGACGAAAAAAAAAAGAAGAAAAAACAACTCCTGGAGATATCACGTAAAGTCTATGGGATAAGAAAATATTTTTACGAGAAGAAACAAAGAAAAAGGAAAGGAGGCAAAAAACGCAAAAAGAAAATGGAAATGACACAAGAAGATGAAGAAAGAGAGTTTTGAAAATTAGAGAAAATGTGAAAAATTAATTTAATTCAGTAACAATAATGAATAAATTAAAAGATAAAATAAAATAAATATCCATCAAATGCCAAGAATAAAGTGAGCGAAAAACAAAAGAAAGTCGACGAATTCTCCGTGTAGCGTGAGAAAACAAAAACATAAACAATAAAACAATAATAGAAAAAAAAAGCTACGATGTACGAAGGTGCTGATGTAACAGAAAAAGAAAATTCGACGTAAAAGCAAAAGGAAACTCAAGTGTGAACAGAAAACAATTGAAATATCCAAAAAATTTTGAAAAGCAGAGGCTGCAAAAAAAATGTAGTGTACACACGTAGTTCGATAATTAAAAAAAATTGAAACGCGAAGAATAAGGCCAATGAAAATCAAAAGAAGGAGTATTCAGACAATTTAACTCTAGAAAGTGACCATGTAATATTAAAATGAGATGAAGAAACAAAAAAAAAATATAGAAAAAAAAGAAAAAGCAGCATTAAAGACAGAAAATAGAGGAAACAAAGCAACACTAATTAATCTCGATTATTTTGTCCTTTGTATTTGTTGCGTTTTGTTTTCTTCTTGCCGATTTTATTTTGCTAAATCATTTTTCCTTAATTACTCGCTGGTTTTCTCTTCTGTTTAACTAAAACTAATTTCATTATTTCTTCCTGACGCTTCGTTTGTGAAGCTTTTTTTTTATTGGTCCTTCAATTTTCAGAACTTCTTTCGTTTCGTAATATTGAGTCTTTTTGCGATTTTTTTAAAATATTCGCTGTTTATAATCTACTCTTTCTTTTTGTTAGTCTCGTTTTTTTTGAAAATTCTCCGCCGGAATATCTTTTTAAATGCTTCGTTCTTCAAATATTGTTGTTTTTCACTGTTTCTGTCCTTTTTTGTTGCATTTTGTTGTTGTTTGCTGTTTCTGTTCTCTTTTGCGGTTTCTCTTCTTTGATCGATCGAAGTAAGGTGTTACCATTTCGGATTTTATTATTTTTCTTGTTGTGGCTTGCGGCACAAATGCTTCTCCTTGTCAACGCCACGTTTCGCTCTTTCTTGAACGTTCTTTTTCAGTTCTTTTTAGTGAAGGCACTTCCATGAAGCAGCAGTCTCCAGGGAAGTCCTCGCGCAGGAAAGGACGAAACGTCGGTATAACCGAAAGCTAGAAGAAGCACAAGTTTACGTTTCCCTTCAAAGCAGTTTTCTGATAGAAATTATTTTTCTTTCCAGCGTTTTTCCTTCCCTTCCTTTGATTATCTAATTCTTCGTAGGTATATCGAAGCCACCATTTCGTTTTCCCCAATCCAATTACGGTTTTGCTCTTTTACTTTATTTTTTAATTCCGATGAAACATTTTTTTTATTCCGACTGAAATCTTCATAGTTACATGATACTTTTGGGTGTCTAGATCATTTTTTGGAAGAAATTCGACCATCCACGGTTTGTAAACTCTGTGAAGCCGAATCGTGCGCCGCATGGCCGAGCCCGAGCCCGAGCCCGAACGGCATTCTCGTCCAAGTGCACAACAATTAACTTCAGTCATTTTTCGTCCCCCCTCAATCAAAAAAAGGCGCTGAAACAATGACAATGGCCCTCAACAGACGAGACGAGACGAGACGAGACGAGACGCGACGCGCCCATACATATCATCAGAATTACTTAGGCAAAGAAAAAAAAATTAAGAATACTTATTTTAAATTTGCAACCTCATCGGATTTGATCGACGCAGAGGGCCTTCCCCCCCGGATACCAAAAGCAGATAGGACAGAGAGCCCTTTCTACAATTTTTATCGCCCTCATCTATTCCACATTGAATCCGCTAAGTGGACGTGACCGTTTCGAGGCGTGATGGCTTTATCTACGTACATCGTCGTGATGGTGTTGAAAAGCCTTTGTGATTGAGCACAATGCACGAAGCAAGTGAAATTTTAGAGTTTTTTTTTTTAATTGGAGGACCCTTGGGCTTTGTGTGAAGAAATAATGATGATGATGTCGTCAGCTATTCATTTCACATTTCCCTTATTAAGAAAAAAAAAAATGATTTAGAGTATAGTATGTTCAATATTCAGATATTAAGTTCGTTTTCGCTATTTGTCTGAATGTGCTGCACGTGGTTTTCCACCACGAACGGCTCATTTTCACTCGATCTAATTAAGGGTACGACCATGCCGTAGATGCCTCCTCGCTGTTCACTCTCGATGTTTAGGCCGCGATGTAAACGAAAATCGATCTATCGAACGCGACCTAAACATCGAGGGTGAACAGTGAGACATCTTCAGCGTTCGTACCCTAAGTATCTGCCAGGTTCTTGTTTTTAGTTCAACTGGAAACGGCGGGCTCGTCAGAGCGTTTCGTTTCATGTAATTGAAGGAAGGAAAAAAATTCATAATAATATTCGTAAATCAAATCTGTTTTCTGGAAATGTAAAACGCCTAATGCCTTGACATTATTCAACCGCGCATACCTTTCGAAACTGGTATGGTATCGAATATGTAAATGGCGACGGTTATTTATGAACGTTTTGAAACAAACACCTGATTTTACAGAATTAATTACGTTTTGCATTCGATAAATCTTCCCGGGGGCTTCATACCTATAGCGAGCAAGCAGCAAAAACGCACGGACAAATTTATTCAAAGTCAAGTTAACGATCCAGTCCGCACCTTATTTTAATGATAAAAGTCAAGGCCCCGCCGTTAATTAGGAATGCACACTCACACACACACACAAACACACATACAGAGGAGAGAGGAGAAACAGCTCATTATATTTTTATCACCGCCGTTTTCTCCTCTCCGTCATTAACGAACCGCCGATAATTACTTCATTAGAGTGCGTCGAAATTACGCGGACCGATTTCGTCCTCCTCTCTCCGCATAATTGATTGCATCACCGCATAATTCGTTCTGGGAGATCAAAGTGGCCGCCGCCGGCTTATTGAGACGTACCGAAGAAGAACAAGAAGAAGAAGACGAAGAGGGGGGAAAAAAAGGGCCGGCACATCCGCCGCAAAGTGGTTCTTGGCGTGCTGGAAATGCCGTTATTAACAACAAAGGAAAATTTAAACATTACTCCTAACAGGCTGACAGACGACACGACATGATCCCCGTGGAAAGAAGTCGTTTGAAAAACCGACGACCGACGACGGCACGATGCTCTTAAGAATTGAGCATTTAAACGCGCTGCCGCATACAAAAGTGTTGAAAATCGTTAATAATACGTATTGTGGACGCGTTTGATGTAATGCCGACTTTCCTGTTTGTAATTGACAGTAACAGAGCAAAGAGGACCCTACATATACTCATGTTCAGATCAGAACACTCTGCATAGTGATTACAGCGATAAAGAGGGGCCATCCTACACGTAGAATCCCCTTAAGGGCACAAGACAATCACACTTCTTTATTTAATTTTCGTATTTCAGTTATTAAAACTGGAAGCAATAATCAAATGGTACGCACGTCTCTCACCGTTAATCCAAAAAAGGAGCTTTAGGTAATGGGTGGCAAAAGGAAAAACTTGAAAAGTGATAGAGGAGACTTAGGTTTACCATCGAAAGGACTCGAAAGGTGGCCAAACCATGAAGAAAGAATGTTTTAAAGAAGCAACACGTGTGGAAGATCAGGATGAAATCCTTTCAAAAGAGGTTTACCATCGAAAAAACTCGAAATCATGCAGAAAAAATGATTTAAAGAAGCAACACCTGAGGAAGATCAGGATGAGATCCTTGCGACGGAAAAGATTTAGGTTTACCATCGAAAAGACTCCAAACCATGAAGAAAGAATGATTTAAAGAAGCAACACATGAGGAAGATTAGGATGAAATCCTTTCAAAAGAGGTTCACCATCGAAAAACTCGAAACCATGCAAGAAAGAATGGTTTAAAGAAGCAACACCTGAGGAAGATCAGGATGAGATCCTTGCGACGGAAAAGATTTAGGTTTACCATCGAAAAGACTCAAAACCATGAAGAAAGAATGATTTAAAGAAGCAACACGTGTGGAAGATCAGGATGAAATCCTTTCAAAAGAGGTTCACCATCGAAAAAACTCGAAACCATGCAGAAAGAATGATTTAAAGAAGCAACACCTGAGGAAGATCAGGATGAGATCCGTGCAACGGAAAAGATTTAGGTTTACCATCGAAAAGACTCAAAACCATGAAGAGAGAATGATTTAAAGAAGCAACACCTGAGGAAGATCAGGATGAGATCCGTGCAACGGAAAAGATTTAGGTTTACCATCGAAAAGACTCAAAACCATGAAGAGAGAATGATTTAAAGAAGCAACACGTGAGGAAGATCAGGATGGAATCCTTTCAAAAGAGGTTCACCATCGAAAAAACTCGAAACCATGCAGAAAGAATGATTTAAAGAAGCAACACCTGAGGAAGATCAGGATGAGATCCGTGCAACGGAAAAGATTTAGGTTTACCATCGAAAAGACTCAAAACCATGAAGAGAGAATGATTTAAAGAAGCAACACCTGAGGAAGATCAGGATGAGATCCGTGCAACGGAAAAGATTTAGGTTTACCATCGAAAAGACTCAAAACCATGAAGAGAGAATGATTTAAAGAAGCAACACGTGAGGAAGATCAGGATGGAATCCTTTCAAAAGAGGTTCACCATCGAAAAAACTCGAAACCATGCAGAAAGAATGATTTAAAGAAGCAACACCTGAGGAAGATCAGGATGAGATCCTCGCAATGGAAAAGATTTAGGTTTACCATCGAAAAACTCGAAACCATGAAGAAAGAATGATTTAAAGAAGCAACACGTGTGGAAGATCACGATGAAATCCTTTCAAAAGAGGTTCACCATCGAAAAAACTCGAAACCTTGCAGAAAGAATGATTTAAAGAAGCAACACCTGAGGAAGATCAGGATGAGATCCTCGCAATGGAAAAGATTTAGGTTTACCATCGAAAAAACTCGAAACCATGAAGAAAGAATGATTTAAAGAAGCAACACGTGAGGAAGATCAAGATGAAATCCTTTCAAAAGAGGTTCACCATCGAAAAAACTCGCAACCATGCAGAAAGAATGATTTAAAGAAGCAACACCTGAGGAAGATCAAGATGAGATCCTTGCAACGGAAGAGACTTAGGTTCACCATCGAAAAAACTCGAAACCATAAAGAAAGAATGATTTAAAGAAGCAACACATGAGGAAGATCAAGATGAAATCCTTTCAAAAGAGGTTCATCATCGAAAAAACTCGAAACCATGCAGAAAGAATGATTTAAAGAAGCAACACCTGAGGAAGATCAGGATGTAATCCTTGCAACGGAAAAGATTTAGGTTTACCGTCGAAAAGATTCGAAACCATGAAGAAAGAATGATTTAAAGAAGCAACACCTGAGGAAGAACGGAATGAAATTCTTGCAGTAGAGGAAAATGGGCTGAGTGGACGAAGAAGAAGTTTTTGTTTAATTCTACAAACTATTGGTACTTCTGAGCTGGACTCAACTTGAACTCGATGACTCTTGATGATCAAACATCGACGTCTTCAAGTATCGAAAGTCTTCGCAATGGAATGACGTTGCTGAATCACATAAATTGAAATGCAGATGCAGTATTCCCCCCCCCCCACCCCCCCGTAAAGCTATGTGGTCAGCAAGAAACATTATAAATCCACGGCAAATAGAATGGAAGGTCAAAGATCAACAAATAATTCAATTCAACTGGTCTCGGCGTTCCGCAGGGATCAAATTTAGGTCCGCTGTTGTTCTTTGATGTTTTATAAACCACTCGCCGGCGTCCAGGAAGACTGGCGGTTTCTGCTGACGATTCCCGAGCTACAAAGTCAGTGAAAAAAAGGCAAAAAGAGTTTATTTTTTTTTGGGAGATAAAAAAAGAAAGCAGGCGAAGAGGAGGAGAAAACTAAGCTAAGAGCTAAAGTTTCCTCGCAGATGCCGGAAAGGTCACACAAAGCCAAACCAGAGGATGGCACTTGTGGATTGCTTGCAAGAAAGGAAAATGGAATTAGAAAGAGGCATTCAAGGAAGGGATTTAAGAATCCGAGGGACTTTTTTTGTAACAGACGTTCTTCCAGCGCCCTCTTCTTAAGTTAAGAACGTTATTGTACTTGTTATTCTCTTCAAAAACGAATCTATCATATATTTATCGTCCTTCGAACCGGATCCATAAAAGCGTCGGTTTTTTTTTTTGCTACAGAATCTTCCGATTTTTACGATTTTCTTCTATTGCGATTGGACGTACACTGAGATGAAAGCTGCCTTTCACCCGGCAATCTCTTAATTAGCTTTCCCATTAATAAATAATTATTAAATTACGGCGAAAGCATAAAACAAGAAACCAAAAAAAAGAAATAAGAACGTAATTGCACTCACTTCTTCCTGTCTGAGGCGCAGACTTGCAAGCTTTCTAAAGCGCAGCTTTCTTAAGCGATGCTGTTACGTACGGCCAGGGGAAGTCCCCCGTTTGATTGACATCGAAAATAACTTTAATTTACGACGCCGCGTTCATTTATAATATAAGCGAGGATGCGAATGTATGTGTGTGCTCGTGTATGTATGGACAGGAGGAAACGTGAATCGATGTAAATTATGCTGATGGCGACGTGACGGTCATCCGAAACGAGGGGATGACATAACAACCTACGCATTTCTCGGCCTTGGATGTTTTAAAAAAGATGCAACGCCGCCGCACGCCGTTACGGTTTGGCCTCAAACAGTTCTTCTTCTTCCTCAATTAGATTGCGACGTTTCGAGCTTTCGCCCGATCCGAATCACAATTATTAAACGCGACAGTTCTTTGGAGACGTCTTTGGTTTACATTCTTTTCCCTTTTTTGGTTTCACGTCTATTGCGACGAATAAATTCGTAAACCCCCGTGTAAGGGGCATGAAAGAAGACCTGGCTTTGTATTTCATTTGGTTTTGATGATTTGGTCACCCTGTCACGATCAAAAAAAGCTTTTTTTTTATACGATCCGCTGGTGCAGCATTGCAAGTAAATTCGACAACTTGATTTTCAATTGTCAGAATGGAATCCCCTCGTTTTAAACGCCTGTGTTAATCAAACAATTTTGTCGATTTAAACCAAAGTGTTAAGTTGAGAAACCATGCAAGATTTGAATAAACGAAATCATCGCGCAAGTTGATGTATAAATTGTGTGTATGGAGGAGTTTACGTTTTAATATGTTATGTGCCCTTTCTTTTCGCAATGTATCTGCTTGACAAATCAACAAGACATCAAATAAATCATGAAACGCTGTCAACGAACGGCAAATCGATTCTTCGCATTACGCGTAATACAAGCTTGTAATATAAGAAGACCCTGTCTCTGTCAATTGTTCGTAATAACGTTGGTGGGTTCGTCGTGGTAGCGTCGTCGTCTTGATAAGAGGAAGAATGGGGGCCCGGGACCGCCATCCATCATGCGGGCAGCTTGCACCTGACCTGTCCGAGAACATAACGAACATCTCACAAAACTGTCACTGCCTTAAATCAAGTTTCACAGTGCTCTTTGTTGCCGTCCTCGGAGGACGTCCACTTATTACTTCTTTTGTGCGTGTACGCTGAGTATTTCGTTTCGTATTTTATTACGACGCACCACCAGACCGCCGTCTGATTCGGGGAAAGCCCCCCGAGTAAACGCCAAATAAAGGTAGCAGGCGAAACCGAATAGGCAAGCTCAAAAGCGTCAGTCGTTTGGCGTTTAGAAGAGAAGGGAATTTTTGGATTTTCGGTGTGGTGTATTCTCGAAGTAGAAAAACACGTATACCGAGGAACAGAAAGGTCCAGTCGTGTGTAATTATTGGGGTAACCGTTGATTATAATACAATCTAGCCCACGAGTGCCCAGCAGCTCCATTATTATAAAGCTGTGAGCAGGCATCTGGGCATCATCTTCAAAAATTAAGCACAACACAACGACTTTACCAGAAGGCAATGTCATGTACTTGTTTATTCTTCACGAGGACGCGACGTTTCCAGGCAATTATGCGTACCCCCAAATAATTTCATTTTTTCAAAATGTTTTCGGTTCTTTCTACAGGCAGCAATTTTTTTTCTTAATCTGCTTCTTGTATGTATTTCTATTTTGTTTCAGTTTCTTTTGAAACTTGAAAAATGAAAGAATTGAAGACGTGAAAGGTCCAGGCGGTTAAATTATTAACATGGTAGGACTAGAGGGTGTTGGATTATGTGCATCGTGAACAGGGCTGAGAGATAAAACCAGTCTTCACAATAAAGACGTATCTGTCAGTTTTTATGGGCGGTGTTCAAGGCGCCCCGCAGCCGTATCCGCCCGACAATCTGGCCGTACGCGTACCCAGCGCTTGCACAAAGGACGCGTCCAAGGACCGTATAGGAGCGGTTCTCCTGCGGACCCGCCTGTTTGGAAGCGCTGGCGCGCTCAGCGGTGATTGTTTGATATATGGCTTTTCGTATCCACCAGCGGTCGTAAAGTTTCAAATTGGAAAATGTATGTTACGATAGTGTAAACAAAAACCGACCACTCGCCGTAAGATGCGGCTAATAACGTTGAAATTAGAAAGTTATAAGCTTTTGTTGGGCGCGTCTTTTTTTGTTGTTTGTACGCCCCGGAGACCATAACTTTTAATGCCCCGTCTACGATTTTATACAGTCGTTCGAAGAACGCGTGAGTTTTTACCGGTGACATTTCTCACAAGGCATTTAATAACAATGGATTTTAAAATGTAGAAAAAAAAAGTTTAATTTGATTGCACCATCGATAAACATTTTAATTTTTACATTCGATAGCCCTGAAACTGTTATGCTGTCAGGTATCATTCATTAAAGAATGTGACTTTCATAGTGGACAAAGTTTGAATCAAAAATATTTAAAAATTTACGACAGAGTTGTCTGCAGTGGTATGGACGTACTACGATGCTCAACTTAAATGATACTCCTGCATGCGAACCACCCCCTTAAGAACATTCAATGCGAAACTGTCAGTTGGTATCATTTATGGTGAGCATCGTTGTACATATGTATATAATCGTTTTACGTCACGTTTGTCGTAAAATAAATGATTATTTTATTAAAAATTGTTACCAGCCCGTCGTAATTTGGCAAGCCAATAAAGTGCTCTGCATAAACTTTCGATCAATTATCGCTTGAGTTATTTAAATTTATGATGACGTAAGCGGCACCAGTTAATGAGCCCCGTCGAAAAACTCGAAAACTCTTTAACGATCCTAACTTATTTATTAGCGCGGACCGCGCCGTTAAATTAAGGCAGCGCTAATGATTTTTTCTTTTTTTTTTTTTTGTAGCCGGCGACACGTCATGATTAATTAAGCACGTCGAAGAATACGTTTTAAAAAAAGATTTGAGTGAGATTTGCGTATTTGTAAGACCCCCCCCCCCCAAATAATAGCCTCGTCCTCGGTTTCAGGGGGCTCGAAGAAACCTGAAATCCGAAACTCGACGGACGCATTCGTTCTTCATAAAAACGTCAGCCGGGGCTTTGGTGTGTTTGTGTGTGTGTGTGTGTGACACTCGGAATTCTTTATGGCGCACGAGGAGATCGAAAGCCTCGGAGATTTATTCCGTGTTTCAAATATTTTTTTCTCGGAAACATGTTTAGAAACTTAATCGCTGTAAACGCTCGGAAGAGCAAAATAACGCATAAATTCCGTCGGCGGAAATAGCCCGGCCGCACAATTTATCAATTCCGAGGAATTCTCTTCTGAAAGCCCTTGTGTTCTCTTAGGATTCCATTTTTGTTTACCCGAACGAATGCAAGACGCGTCGTAGGCCAGTCGCGCTTAACTAACTTCCGCAGTCTCGGTTGGAACTAATTAGGTTTTCGAAACGACTTAATCGAAAGAATTTTCACAGGTTAAGGGTTAGTACAGGTTCTTTTACCTGACAAAAATCACCAAATAAGAAGCTGACTTGATGGAACGAAGTCCTTTGAAGGGCAGACCTGTTGGCAAAAGTAAAAGAATGGTTAGGTAAAAAGAAATGAAAGAAAAAACACCCTGAAAAGTTAGGCAAAGAGAAACGAAAAGAATGAAGCATTTAGAAAGGTTAGGCGGAAGCAGGTAGGAAGGAAGCTCTTCGAAAGATTGGGCAAAAAGAAAGAAAGGACACTCTTTGAAAGGTTAGACAAAAAGAAAGGCAGGAAGCGCTTTGAAAGGTTAGGCAAGAGAAAAGGAAAGGAATAAAGCATCTAGAAAGGTTAGACAGAAGCATGTTTGTTAGGCAGAAGAAAAATAGAAGACGACAGAAGATGATCACGAACAACATAGGGCTGATCGCAATAAGAAAACTGTATAAGAAAGGGAGAACTGAAAAGGTCATGGTTAGAAGCAAAAGGATTTGAAAAGAAGGGCTTCGGAGGAGGAGAGGAGCCAAACGTGACTTTCACAAGGAAAAGAACGAAGCTCTTTGAAAGGTTAGGCAAAAAGAAAAGCAGGAAGCGCTTTGAAAGGTTAGGCAAGAGAAAAGGAAAGGAATCAAGCATTCAGAAAGGTTAGACAGGAGCAGGTTTGTTAGGCAGAAGAAAAATAGAAGACGACAGAAGAAATTCAAGAGCAACATAGGGCTGATCGCGATAAGAAAGCTGTATAAGAAACGGAGAACAGAAAAAGTCATGGTTAGAAGCAAAAGGATTTTAAAAGAAGGGCTTCGGAGGAGAAGAGGAGCCAAACATGACTTTCACAAGGAAAGGAACGGAGCTCTTTGAAAGGTTAGGCAAAAAGAAAGGCAGGAAGCGCTTTGAAGGGTTAGGCAAGAGAAAATGAAAGGGATCCAGCATTTAGAAAGGTTAGGCAGAAGCAGGTCTGTTAGGCAGAAGAAAAGTAGAAGACGACAGAAGAAGATCAAGAACAACATAGGGCTGATCGCGATAAGAAAGCTGTACAAGAAAGGGAGAACAGAAAAGGTCATGGTTAGAAGCAAAAGGATTTAAAAAGAAGGGCTTTGGAGGAGGAGAGGAGCCAAACATGCCTTTCACAAGGAAAGGAACGAAGCTCTTTGAAAGGTTAGGCAAAAAGAAAGGCAGGAAGCACTTTGAAAGGTTAGGCAAGAGAAAAGGAAAGGAATCAAGCATTTAGAAAGGTTAGACAGAAGCAGGTCTGTTAGGCAGAAGGAAAATAGAAGACGACAGAAGAAGATCAAGAACAACATAGGGCTGATCGCGATAAGAAAGCTGTACAAGAAAGGGAGAACAGAAAAGGTCATGGTTAGAAGCAAAAGGATTTGAAAAGAAGGGCTTCGGAGGAGGAGAGGAGCCAAACATGACTTTCACAAGGAAAGGAACGGAGCTCTTTGAAAGGTTAGGCAAAAAGAAAGGCAGGAAGCGCTTTGAAAGGTTAAGATCAAGAACAACATAGCGCTGACCGCGATAAGAAAGCTATATAAGAAAGGGAGAACAGAAAAGGTCATGGTTAGAAGCAAAAGGATTTGAAAAGAAGGGGTTTCGAAGAGGAAAACAGCCAAACATTATTTTGACAATAACCAGATTCCTTCTGTCCCCGATCTTTAACACTGCCTCGTTTTAGTTTTAGTCACCAAACTAATTGAACTTGAAACTTTCAGAAAAGTCAAGAGCAAATTTCGCAAGCAACCCACTAACTCGAAAATATCTTTTTGTTTGCCTTGGACACGGCTCCTGACGCCTCCTGACGCATTTGGAACTGTTTCAATCCTCCCAAACACTTCCTTAAATTACGCAAGTCCCTACGTACTTACATATTTGGGTGTACCTTCTCAAAACTAGAAATGGCGTTCTCTTTTGAGTTGCTCATCTCTCATCTGCAAGACCTGAATAAACGGAATAAACTCCTCGACAAAGGCGGCGTAATACTTTGTCATTATCCATCATTTGTCGGCGATTATCGCAAATCAAGCGTGAGCTTCGCTCAAGATGGATTATCCCATTGTAACAGCGAGAAGTATTTCGAAGGAGGAGGGCAAGTGCGTTTACCTGGGACCTCTGCTGGAACGAGGCTGAAAGAGTTATAATGCTAATTAAGACATTGGGAAATGGGGGCAATCACTGTTGTGAGTTCACCTCTCATTTGCATATTTAATGGGGTACGCCGATAAGAGGTATGCAAATTCTCAGACGCACGAATTTTTTAACGACCGCTAGCTCTGATCGATATTCATCTCGCCCCACTTTGCTTACTGGTATTCTGCAATTAAGTTGGATTACTTAATTTGCTGCTCGGCTTGTACGATATACGTATTATCTTTTGATATATTCACGAGTATCAAGAGTAATTAGGAGAAAGTTCATTAATTTTTTCATTGGCTGCTTTCCTTTTCTTTTAGTTTGGAAGCTAATGGCTCTTGGTTTCCTGATTGGACTCTACCTTTTCTGGTTAGATCTTGCATTTTGTAATTGGATCCAACCTTTGGACATCTTTTCCGTTGTGTCCATGGCCTTCATTTTGCCCATCCATCTTCCCCATGATTTTGAAAGAAAATAATTTCCTCCTCGGCAGATACGTCCCAGATCGTGCTTCTTCAGCAATCGCAGATTAAACCATTTGCAATTAATTTTCGATCATGGAAATTCATTAAGCAGCAAACGGCAAATAAGTACGCGCTGTTTTACTTTAAACAACGCAAGCAAACACTGGTGCTTATGATGCCCGTGTCGGAGCAAACACGGGGCCCGTTCTGTTTGCCTTCCAAAGTGGTTGATCCAAGTGTAAACCGACTGCCGGGAGCTCCGCAAGGCAAACACGAGAGTAAAACATTCAAAATTTCTGTTTGCACAGTGTAATTCCAGTTTTTGTTTCATTTCGGTTCGTGCCTAAGCGCGCCAGAGACGCGCATTAAATTTAAACTAGATTTTCACTTGCCGTTTAGTGGGGCCCTCTAATTTATAACGGCTACTGTTTTTATGGCTCGCTGCCTTTTTATGGGTGGCGGGCCTCGAGGATCCAAGGGGAGAGCTGCTACAATCGACCACTCAGTTAGTGCTCGTGAATTTCATTGCGAAATTTAAGCTTTCACTTCCATTGCGTAATTAGTTTATTAAATAAACCCAGATTAATGTAATTAGGCATTCGAACGTGGTGAACGAACTTATTATCTGTTTTGTATTTACAACTGGAGAACAATTTATTTATAAAGTATTCCGTGTTTCCTGCATTATATTTGAATGGCTGTGTTCCGTCGTATTTAGCTGACACTTGACCTAAGAGGGGAATGAACACAATTTGCTTTACTTTATGAATCTAAAAAAAAAAATATACGTCGCGGTGGAAAGTTGGAATGTCAAACAAATCCAGCCTGCACAATCGCAGACAAAAGTCAGGCAATACAAGAAATGTTGTGTCTTTCCTGCCTTCGCGGTTTTCATTGGTCCTTCTTACAAACACGCAGTAAACTTCGTCAAAACAGTTCTTTCCAAATTTCTTTTTGAGTTGGATGCTTTCATGGTCCCCTTCCTGTCTGGTCCATTCTTTATTTTGATGTTGAATCCTACATTGCGGATGCAATTCAAAATTGTCTTCCTGCCTTCACTGTTTTCATTGGTCCTTCTTCTTACAACCACGCAGTAAACTTCTTTAAAACAGCTCTTTCTAATTTTCTTTTCGAGTTGGATGCTTTCATGGCGCTCTTCCTGTCTGGTCCATTCTTTATTTTCATGTTGAAACCTTCATTGTCGATGTAATTCAAAATTGTCTTCCTGCCTTCACTGTTTTCATTGGTCCTTCTTCTTACAACCACGCAGTGAACTTCTTTAAAACAGTTCTTTCTAATTTTCTTTTCGAGTTGGGTGCTTTCATGGCCCTCTTCCTGTCTGGTCCATTCTTTATTTTTTTGTTGAAACCTTCATTGTCGATGTAATTCAAAGTTGTCTTCCTGCCCTCACTGCTTTCATTGGTCTTTCTTCTTACAACCACGCAGTAAACTTCTTTAAAACAGTTCTTTCTAATTTTCTTTTCGAGTTGGGTGCTTTCATGGTCCCGTTCCTGTCTAGTCCATTCTTTATTTTTATGTTGAAACCTTCATTGTCGATGCAATACAAAATTGTCTTCCTGCCTTCACTGTTTTCATTGGTCCTTCTTCTTAGAACCACGCAGTAAACATCTTTAAAGCAGTTCTTTCCAGTTTTCTTTTCGAGTTGGATGCTTTCATGGTCGCCTTCCTGTCTGGTCCATTCTTTATTTTGATGTTGAATCCTACATTGCGGATGCAATTCAAAATTGTCTTCCTGCCCTCACTGCTTTCATTGGTCCTTCTTCTTACAACCATGCAGTAAACTTCGTCAAAACAGTTCTTTCCAATTTTCTTTTTGAGTTGGATGCTTTCATGGTCCCGTTCCTGTCTGGTCCATTCTTTATTTTTATGTTGAAACCTTCATTGTCGATGTAATTCAAAATTGTCTTCCTGCCCTCACTGCTTTCATTGGTCCTTCTTCTTACAACCACGCAGTAAACTTCTTTAAAACAGCTCTTTCTAATTTTCTTTTCGAGTTGGATGCTTTCATGGTCCCGTTCCTGTCTGGTCCATTGTTTATTTTTATGTTGAAACCTTCATTGTCGATGTAATTCAAAATTGTCTTCCTGCCCTCACTGCTTTCATTGGTCCTTCTTCTTACAACCACGCAGTAAACTTCTTTAAAACAGTTCTTTCTAATTTTCTTTTCGAGTTGGGTGCTTTCATGGCCCTCTTCCTGTCTGGTCCATTCTTTATTTTTTTGTTGAAACCTTCATTGTCGATGTAATACAAAGTTGTCTTCCTGCCCTCACTGCTTTCATTGGTCCTTCTTCTTACAACCACGCAGTAAACTTCTTTAAAACAGTTCTTTCTAATTTTCTTTTCGAGTTGGGTGCTTTCATGGTCCCGTTCCTGTCTAGTCCATTCTTTATTTTTATGTTGAAACCTTCATTGTCGATGCAATACAAAATTGTCTTCCTGCCTTCACTGTTTTCATTGGTCCTTCTTCTTAGAACCACGCAGTAAACATCTTTAAAGCAGTTCTTTCCAGTTTTCTTTTCGAGTTGGATGCTTTCATGGTCGCCTTCCTGTCTGGTCCATTCTTTATTTTGATGTTGAATCCTACATTGCGGATGCAATTCAAAATTGTCTTCCTGCCCTCACTGCTTTCATTGGTCCTTCTTCTTACAACCATGCAGTAAACTTCGTCAAAACAGTTCTTTCCAATTTTCTTTTTGAGTTGGATGCTTTCATGGTCCCGTTCCTGTCTGGTCCATTCTTTATTTTTATGTTGAAACCTTCATTGTCGATGTAATTCAAAATTGTCTTCCTGCCCTCACTGCTTTCATTGGTCCTTCTTCTTACAACCACGCAGTAAACTTCTTTAAAACAGCTCTTTCTAATTTTCTTTTCGAGTTGGATGCTTTCATGGTCCCGTTCCTGTCTGGTCCATTGTTTATTTTTATGTTGAAACCTTCATTGTCGATGTAATTCAAAGTTGTCTTCCTGCCCTCACTGCTTTCATTGGTCCTTCTTCTTACAACCACGCAGTAAACTTCTTTAAAACAGTTCTTTCTAATTTTCTTTGCGATTTGGGTGCTTTCATGGTCGCCTTCTTGTCTGGTCCATTCTTTATTTTGATGTTGAATCCTACATTGCGGATGCAATTCAAAATTCCCTTCCTGCCTTCACTGTTTTCATTGGTCCTTCTTTTTACAATCACGCAGTAAATTTCGTCAAAACAGTTCTTTCCAATTTTCTTTTTGATTTGGATGCTTTCATGGTCCCCTTCCTATTTGGACCATTCTTCATTTCTATGTTCGATAGGCTGTGGATCTAATTCAATATTGCTTTCCAACTCACCGACAATAGGATTGAACTTTTCGAGGAATAGTAAATTAAGATTGGCGTCCTGAATATTTGATGATGATGGCTCTTAGAAAACAAAAAGATTATTCAGATGACCATTTTCGGTCTAATCTTAAAGCCTCGGTCTAACCTGAAAACCTTCTTCAGAGCTCCGGAATTTAATTTGACAGTTTCCGAGGAAACGTGTTAAGACTTTTGACTGTTGCTGTACGTGATCGCGATTTATTGCGAAACATTGCCGCCCGGCATTAACGGAACTTAAAAAGGCATTTCAAGCAGTCATTGTTTTCGTGATTTCGCGCTCACCTTTGCTTACGATTGTTTAGTGTTTACGTCAGGGTAAACATTTCAGGAGGTTTAACGGATTTAGTTCCTCGGATGGAATCTAAAGTTATCAACGATGCAAAACAAAAAATAAATAAGCGAGCAATGATTGCCCTATGAATTAGTTCGCCGTTGCGCCTTTGGTGTTATTTAATACTCCGAAATCCGTTGCGTTAACAAACAAAGGATCTTGGAGGATTCGTTTTCTGGGAAGAATGTTGGTTGGCATTTTTACGTCAGTTGTTTATGCATTAGCGATGTGTAATGGCCGGCTTTCAAACCTAATCATCGAGGTGTGTACAAAAAAAAACATGTTTTCAACAAGTAAGTAAAGCGTTGCGTGTTACACCTTTTTAATATTTAAGTACGGAGCATTACAGGCACAGAAAAGTATGATGGAATTCTCTATTGTATGTTCAGTAAAAGCAAAAATCATTTTTTAGGCTTTTTGGGAAAATCCATGGCATGGATTCTAATCATTCTCCTTTCGGGAGAGTCCATCGCATGCTTCCTAATCATTCTCCTTTCAGGAGAAGCTCAAAACTGGCTTTAAACAGTTCGAACTTTATCTTCTTTCGAACTTTATCTACTATTGCTTGCCTAACTGAAAACTATTTTGATGCTTACCACAAATTAAAATAATTAATTCAATTTATTTTCTCTTTTTCTTCGATGACTGGATTTACAATTTAACGTTGGCAGCCTCATGAAGAGTTTGACAGTCGAATTCTACAGCTTTCTATTCTGCAGTCCTGTGCTGTCCTTATTTCCTTTCTTCTAAAATTTTATTTCTTTTCTCGTCGATCTTCTCCACTCTTATTCCTAGTTTTTCTTCTTTTCTTATTCTATTCGATTCTACTATCCTGTCAGCTATATTTTCACTGAGCATCCCAAATTCTGCGTCCAAACCAACTCAGTTATTTCACCTCCATTTGTCTTATCGTTTCGTTTTGGTTTTCCTGTTGTTTTTCCTTATAATCTTACAGCTGTTAACTATCTTTTTTTTCTTCATGTTCGTTCAGAATCATTTGCGTATAAGTATGGTATTTTTGGACGTACTGTTTTGATCAGATATTTTTGTTCTTGCTTATCTCGTCCTTTCCTTTAAGTTAGTTACGTTCTTGATTTTATTACGATCATGTTCAGTCGTTAATTTTTTCATCCCGTGATGTTCGCCATACTTTCTAAATATTCCTCAAGTTGTGGCCATTTTCTACCAGCCTGTTGTTGCTATCTGTTTTTTATCACCATGTTTAACTTCTTTTCTGTATTTTCCTTTCTATTAACTAGTTCTTTTATCAACTAGTTATCGTGTAGTCATTATTGTAGAAAGCAAAGGCCTTAGATTGCCCCCTTGCTTCACTCCTTTCTCGAGATTAAATTTCCTAGATCTTCTCCAAACACATTTGACTTGCCATTGCACGCCTTGGACGACCCCCCATAAATTTTTCTTCCATTTTGTTTCCTGCAAAGTCCTTTCCACATTCCACATCCTTTAAACGCATCAAGAACCTGCATCAAGTCCGTCGATATGTTCAGCTACAGTAGCAGTTTTATTGGCTGGAGGTTATCGTACCGAATCATGATTGCAGAAAGCAAAGGCCTTAGATCGCCCCCTTGTTTCACTCCTTTCTCGAGATTAAATTTCCTAGATCTTCTTCAAACACATTTGACTTGCCATTGCACGCCTTGGACAAAATCCCCCATAAATTCTTCTTCTATTTTGTTTCCTGCAAAGTCCTTTCCACATTCCACATCCTTTAAATGCATCAAGAACCTGCATCAAATCCGTCGATATGTTCAGCTACAGTAGCAGTTTTATTGGCTGGAGGTGATCGTATCGAATCATGATTGCAGAAAGCAAAGGCCTTAGATCGCCCCCTTGTTTCACTCCTTTCTCGAGATTAAATTTCCTAGATCTTCTCCAAACACATTTGACTTGCCATTGCACGCCTTGGACAAAACCCCCCATAAATTCTTCTTCCATTTTGTTTCCTGCAAAGTCCTTTCCACATTACACATCCTTTAAACGCATCAAGAACCTGCATCAAGTCCGTCGATATGCTCAGCTGCAGTAGCAGTTTTATTGGCTGGAGGTGATCGTATCGAATCATGATTGCAGAAAGCAAAGGCCTTAGATCGCCCCCTTGTTTCACTCCTTTCTCGAGATTAAATTTCCTAGATCTTCTCCAAACACATTTGACTTGCCATTGCACGCCTTGGACAAAACCCCCCATAAATTCTTCTTCCATTTTGTTTCCTGCAAAGTCCTTTCCACATTCCACGTCCTTTAAATGCATCAAGAACCTGCATCAAGTTCGTCGATGTGTTCAGCTACAGTAGCAGTTTTATTGGCTGGAGGTTATCGTATCGAATCATGATTGCAGAAAGCAAAGGCCTTAGATCGCCCCCTTGTTTCACTCCTTTCTCGAGATTAAATTTCCTAGATCTTCTCCAAACACATTTGACTTGCCATTGCACGCCTTGGACAAAACCCCCCATAAATTCTTCTTCCATTTTGTTTCCTGCAAAGTCCTCTCCACATTCCACATCCTTTAAATGCATCAAGAACCTGCATCAAGTCCGTCGATATGTTCAGCTGCAGTAGCAGTTTTATTGGCTGGAGGTTATCGTATCGAATCATGATTGCAGAAAGCAAAGGCCTTAGATCGCCCCCTTGTTTCATTCCTTTCTCGAGATTAAATTTCCTAGATCTTCTTCAAACACAATTGACTTGTCAGTGCACGCCTTGGACGACCCCCCATAAATCTTTTCCATTTTGATTTCTGTAAAGTCCTTTCCACATTCCACGGCCTTTAAATGCATCAAGAATCTCTCTCAGAACCATCGATTTTTCCCCAACGCCACTTCTTTCTTTCTTTCCCCTTCCTTGCACTCGTCTTCTCTCGTTCCCCACACAAATAAAAGAATATTTATTTGATTAATTTTTTTGATGAAACTTTATTGTAGTTACGAAAACAACAATAAGTTAAATGATACTGTAGCTTTCATGTATGGTTTCTATTTGATTTCAAGTGATTTTAATTGGAATGAATGGACTTAATTAAAGTTTCATCGTTGTTTCCTCATAGGAGGAGAAGACAAAAAAAAAGAAGAAGTGGTACCTCGTGTTTATCAATAAACGCTAATCGAGGACAAATAATGTTGTATCAAGTAACAATTTATTATTGTAGATCTGAATCTTGTGGTGGATGGGGAGAATCAGAAAGGGAGAGAGAGAGAGAGAAGAGAGGAAAAAAAAACAGGGAAAAGAAATTCTTGTGTTTGTTGTTTAGTGTCGGGGTCAGTGTACCAAAGGAGAGAGATGCATGGTCCACTGTAAATTCTAGACTTGTAATAATGCATCCCCATCCCATCTGGCAACTATGTAGTTGTGTCTTGGCCGAAGGAGAGAGAGGGAGACGGCGACACAACAAGACCGGCCGTGAAAGAGAAGAACAACACATCATAAAGATAGTTACGGTACCGAAGGGAGACGGACATAGAAATTTAGGAACAAAAACGAGAAGGAGAATACTGTCAGCTTCCTTCCAACACAACTTAATCCAAAGCTTCATTCCCGCGCTTGCCATCGTGGAGAGAAGGCGAGAGTTGTACTTCGAAAGCGCGCTCGCTCGTCTCTATCGCGCATTTTATTGTTTGTCCTTGCGGCGGTTTTCATGTCGCGCGAAACGTCGCCGTTATCTTCTTCTTGGTGATTCACTATCGCACAGTGACATGGACCGAGTGCGTGAAAAAACCATGTGAAAAGTTTTACAAACAAACTGCGGTAAGTGCCTCTGCCCCCCCCCCCCGGGTTCATTTTCAAAATGATTTGGGAAATTTTAATGATACATCAAGCCGGCAGGCAGATTTTTTGATTCGTGCATATATATATATTTTTTTTTGAATCGCTGACGAATTTGCAGCACTCTTCGTTTGAAGAGAGTGTCATTGATACTCACTCACTCGCCTAGAATAAATAATCAGCTAGACATTCCGACTTGTTTTCAAAACAAACTGAATTGTTAATCAAATAAACAAAGCAACTATTACTGTTTATTTGATATTTTTCTTTTTGTTTTGACTTCCGAAAGTGATTCAAATCTACTTTGTACGCCTTTGTGTAATCGGCGAGGTTTCATCTTAATATTTCCGACATTAATATACAGAGTGGTTCTTAATTAATATTTTTTCTTGGCTTCCGAACGTGATTCAAATCTACTTTGCGTAATATTTTCGACATTAATATACAGAGTGGTTCTTAATTCATATTTTTTTTTTTTTTTGCTTCAGAAAATGATTCAAATCTACTTTGCGTGATATTTTCGACATTAATATACAGAATGGTTCTTAATTCATATTTTTTTTTGGCTTCCGAACGTGATTCAAATCTACTTTGCGTGATATTTTCGACATTAATATACAGAGTGGTTCTTAATTGCATGAAATCGCGTTAGAAAGTTACGCTGGCATCATTGAGAATCTACGCAAATGTTTTCTTTTTTGTTATATAAGTATCATTCAGATGTCAGATGGCGGTAGTAAGTTTCGAATACGAAAAAGCATTTTGTTTAGCAACCACGCGCTTTAATGAACCTCAAATTACAATTACACACCGAATTAGCTTCAATATTAATGCCATTTTTCTTTGAGAGTATGAAAATGAAATACGATGGCTCAAGAAGGTGATGGTTTGTGTAATTTGTAAATAATTGAGACAGAGGGGTTCCTCAGGGTTTGGTTGTGGCCCCCTGCTTTTCTCTTTTTACAAACGAGGCTTTGCAGCCCCGATCTTTTCACCTCTCCAATGCATCTGTCTTTTGATATCCTTAGAAGAAAAAAAAAAACAAGGATTTTAGGGGGGTAGAAACATTTCCTTCACTTTTACGGCAAACCATTTGCACCACTCCAGATCAGCTTTAACCGGCGGTCATTTTCCATCGGATCAATTATCGTAATAGTCGTTAGTGCGAAGTTAACGGTAGCTTAAATTTTAACTGAAACTGTATTACTTAAACGAAAACAGAATTAATTTGGCGCATTCATGACAAAATTGATAAGTAAATAATAACTCAAATTGTTATTGACGAGGCGATATAATCGCTTAATTCTATTATCTTTCCTAGCTAGGGATGGCTAGAACTGTTTTAAATCTATCAATACAATGTACTATGATGATCAACTTAAATGATACTCCTGCATGCCAACCACACCCTTAAGAACATTCAGCGTAAGGGCTACGAAACTCTCAAATGGTATCATTTATGGCGAGCGTCGTTGTACATTTTCGATTTTCGAGAACGTTCCGTTTATAATTTAAAAGCGGCCGTTAAATTTAATTAAATCATCCGGCAATTGGATTTCTATTCGCAATTTAAAGCCAAATGTCTTATAATAGTAATAACTTGCGATGCGAATTCGTTTAACGTAAGTAAAGTTCGTTAAAGTGCCTTATAAATAATGATTCTCTCGACGGGTTTAGCTTTAAACGCGGATACCTCGAGAAAACTGTAAACTTAAATGGCGAAACGTCGATAAGCCAGGCGTTCTTAAAAGCTGTCCGAAGATTTACAAAATTATTTGAAATTTGTTTGCCCGAGAGGTACGCCATTTTGGACCAAGAGATGGTTTGCTAATTTACAGAAAAGGGAAATTAAAGGAATTTAAAACCCTCTTGTCAATGCATCAATGGTCTTCCCAGACCAGTCTTCTCCTGGCTGGAGATCATGTGATTGTTGCAGAATTTGCATTTTTAATTTATCACCATAGAAACCCTGGAATCGTTTCAAGGTTATTGCAGGTTCGAAATAGAATGGAATGCCATAAATCCTCCCGGATTTATCTTTGTCCTTGGATTTGAATGGCTTCGGATGAAGATCTAAAGGACGTTTCTTAGATCTCCCGAAGTAGTCTTAGTCTATCCAAGCGTTCCTAGTTTTACAAACATGAAATAACTATCCATCGGATAGATACCCATAGATAGGTTTACGGGAAATTAAAAGAATTTAAAACCTTCTTGTCTATGCATCGATGGTCTTCCTAGAATAGTCTTCTTTTGTCTGGAGATCATGTGATTCCTGCAGAATTTGCGTTTTTAATTTATCACCCTGGAATCATTTCAAGGTTATTGCAGTTTCGGAATAGATGGGATGCCATAAATCCTCGCGGATTTATCTTTGTCCTTGAATTTGAATGGTTTCAGATGAAGATCTAAAGGACGTTTCTTAGATCTCCCGAACATCTTACTCCATCCAAGCCCTCCTAATTCTACAAACATGAAATAACTATCCATCGGATAGATACCCATAGATAGGTTTACGGGAAATTAAAAGAATTTAAAACCTTCTTGTCTATGCATCTATGGTCTTCCTAGAATAGTCTGGAGATCATGTGATTGCTGCAGAATTTGCGTTTTTAATTTATCACCATAGAAACCCTGGAATCGTTTCAAGGTTATTGCAGGTTCGAAATAGAATGGAATGCCATAAATCCTCCCGGATTTATCTTTGTCCTTGGATTTGAATGGCTTCAGATGAAGATCTAAAGAACGTTTCTTAGATCTCCCGAAGATCTTACTCCATCCAAGCCCTCCTAATTCTACAAACATGAAATAACTATCCATCGAATAGATACCCATAGATAGGTTTACGGGAAATTAAAGGAATTTAAAACTTTCTTGTCTATGCATCTATGGTCTTTCTAGAATAGTCTGGAGATCATGTGATTGCTGCAGAATTTGCGTTTTTAATTTATCATCATAGAAACCCTGGAATCGTTTCAAGGTTATTGCAGTTTCGAAATAGAATGGAATGCCGTAAATCCTCACGGATTTATCTTTGTCCTTGGATTTGAATGGTTTCAGATGAAGATCTAAGGAACGTTTCTTAGATCTCCCGAAGATCTTAGTCTATCCAAGCCCTCCTAATTCTACAAACATGAAATAACTATCCATCGGATAGATACCCATAGATAGGTTTACGGGAAATTAAAGGAATTTAAAACCTTCTTGTCTATGCATCTATGGTCTTCCTAGAATAGTCTTCTTTTGTCTGGAGATCATGTGATTGCTGCAGAATTTGCGTTTTTAATTTATCACCATAGAAACCCTGGAATCATTTCAAGGTTATTGCAGATTCGGAATAGAATGGAATGCCATAAATCCTCGCGGATTTATCTTTGTCCTTGGATTTGAATGGCTTCAGATGAAGATCTAAAGAACGTTTCTTAGATCTCCCGAAGTAATCTTAGTCTATCCAAGCGTTCCTAGTTTTACAAACATGAAATAACTATCCATCGGATAGATACCCATAGATAGGTTTACGGGAAATTAAAAGAATTTAAAACCTTCTTGTCTATGCATCAATGGTCTTCCCAGACCAGTCTTCTTCTGGCTGGAGATCATGTGATTGTTTATCACCATAGCAACCCTGGAATTATTTCAAGGTTATTGCAGTTTCGAAATAGAATAGGATGCCATAAAACCTCGTGGATTTTTCTGTGTCCTTGTTGAATATGGCTTCGGCTGAAGACCTAACGTTTCTTGGATTTTCCTAAGATCCTAGCCCGTCCAAGGCCTCTTAGATTTTTACAACTGTCCATCGAATGGCCATTCCTAAAATACTATTGCGCCGGCAGAAGTGAATACCTACATCCCTCTGTACCGATCGTTTCGTTAAAACTTGAAAAAAGGAGGAGCCATTCGCTTCCTCGTTTTGGCCACTCTTAATTTTGTACGCACAGTATAACGAAGTAAGATTAAGGCCCTTCTGATAAATTTATCAGCCAGGTAATGTCTCTAGAAACCATCGATTTCTTAATATCAACAATTATATGGCAGATAAATGTATCAGGAGGTGAACAAATCTGGGCTGACAGAGACAATTCAAACTTATGGTTGTTTGGTGGCGTAAGTTACGGCCAATTAAGTAACTGTGTTTCGTCTTTGCGCATGCGCCATGGGGTTTAGTGTTGACGCAGCAATCAGAAGTGTTGCTGCTTGCAAAGAAACTCGAGACATAACAACGGTCAAGGGACGCAGACTTGAGGCACACCAGACTTAGCTTGTAGAATGCTAAGAAAGCAGCGATCTGGTAGGATCGATACGTTTATCGAAAGATTTCTTGTAGCATGTGTGTCAGCTCTTAGGTTTATGCAGGATTTTGTTTCTTGCATGTTACGGAATTTGATTAATTTTGAGAGAAAGACCAAATCGATAAGAGTTTTCCTCGAACTAGTCTCGGATGAGTCTCGGTTCTGGCTGACTTTAACACGACGTTATATACTGTGATGGTGTGTTCGGGATAACCAGGGCCGAGACGTAGTTGGGCAGACGCCCTGCATTCTATAGAGCGGACAGTGCAGGTGCGTATGCCACAGCGTACTCCACCCGATCGTTATAGCATTGTCCGCTCTACAGAATGGAGGACAATTTAACCAACTACATCTCGGACTTGGCGATAACTTTTCGCCGGAATAAAATCCTTTAGCTAAGAGGACCCGTCTGAATCCAAAGCGTTTGCTACAGAAAGCAATACAAGGCAGACAGTTTTGAGTATCTTTAATTAAGGAATTCGCTTCCCGTTGGAACTGGTTACCAACGTCTTCCTGTTTTATTTCTTCGGTCATTAAAAATAACTCGTCCGACGATGTTGATGCAATCGCTCTTCATTTTCTAGCCGGTCTCCTCGTGAATAGTCACAGAAACCAAATCGAAACACGAGACGCCGGCCTGAAACACGCGATCCCGCGAGTGTACGCATGTGTTCAGGACGAACGCACTTCCGCTCGTAAAATGTAAAAATAAAAGGACTTATTCGAAGTAAACCAACCGAAACAGACCGGGGGACCCAACCCAACCCAACCGGCCGGCTGAAAAATTCGAATTAATTCGATCGTCGTTGCCCATAATGTCATTGCATCACCGGATTTATTGCTGAAACGTTGCGTACGCGTTCGCTGAAACTTAATATTCATTGCGAAAAAAAAAAAAAAAAAGATAATATTATTATGTCATTGTACCGATGCGGTGCCGACGTGCAAATCTACACGAAATAATACTTCGGCGATTTTATTATGCCTCCAACGTCACAGCTAGCTGATTGATTGTTGTGTTGGCATAAGTAATTGTTTATGTCAATTCGATGAGCTGTTATACAAAAAAAAAAAAAAAAAAACGTAAGTTTGTCGCCGAGGGAATTAGAAATTATTTCGTGAGTCCCGTCCCCGTACATTCTTTAACGACAGAGAATTTTTGATTTATGCGTTGTTTGAGGGACGTCTTGGCCGGCCGTCAACAATGTGGAAGAATTTAGAAATACACATTTTTTCTTTTTTAATTTTGGCAATGAATGGCGTGGCATGTTTTAAAAGTATTTTATTAAGGGGGCTTCCGCTATTTTGAAATTAGCGAATTCGATCGAACCCGGTGTGTTTTCTTTTCAGCGAGGCAGCTGCAGTTAGATCAATAAACACGACAACCAAAAAAAAAACGTTAAGAAAATAAACCGCGGGCGGCGTTTCAGGCGGCGAGGCGAAGGGGCGAAGCGAGGCGAGGCGAGGCGATCGCGCGCGCGTTTTTTTTTTTTTTTTTCAGTGCGGCTTCAGTACATTCAGCCGGTGCTCCCCCCCCGGAATAAAATTAATCATCGGGGAAATAAAAATATCAAAATCTGACAGGGCCGCCGCCGTCGCCCTGTAAACGCATAATAACAGGTAACACAGATTTAAACGCAGGCAGATTGGCCGCCGCCGCTTCTAGGAAGTTGTCAGAAACTGATTGAGCGTTTTCGTGTCTACCTGAAACCAAACAAAAACAAATCCTGCGGCCCCGAGAGGACTCCGGACAGCTGCTCTCGCTCTCCTCGAACCGACCGAGGACGGACCCTTTTCGTGAACGCATTCATTTAAATTCAAGGTCAGAACTCCAAGCTCCGACGAGGAGCTTACCACTTTTTTTATTATTATTATTATTATTATTATTATTTGTACGGATCTGGAACAGATGTGTAGGGTACTATTTGGTACATACTATAGAGGGGGAAAAAAATACGTGTGCCACCTTAAACAAGACAAAACCGTAACAATATACATAGACATGACATGCTCTTAGTTAGAACTAAAAACCAGGAGCAATTATAAATACAGGAAGCAGCAAAGAATCATCGTTGAATACCTGGATACTGAAAAGAGAAATATCTAAGAAACAGTCGAGCAATGTCCAAAATATACAGGGTGAACCAGTCTTGGAGAATCCACTTCCCTCGTGGATTCTCCAAGTCTGGTTCACCTTGTATATTTTGGACATTGCTCGACTGTTTCTTAGATATTTCTCTATTTCGCAATGTCCAAAATATACAGGGTGAACCAGACTTGGAGAATCCACGAGGAAAACTAATGTAATTGATACCGGTCGTTGAATTAAACCGAGAGCATAGAAGCTCGCTCGCAAAACAACATCCAGCATACTTCTCAATGAATACCAAATGATTATTAACCTTGGATTTCGAAAAATTATTCTGATTAGAGATGCGCGATGCCCGTGTTAGTTTTTTTTCCTCGAATGATGTATTTCCAACTCGTCCCCCCTCCAAGTTTCGTAGGTGACGTGACACCACCTCATGAAAATTAATTGTCTTTATCTCGCATATCAAAGCAGAAGGCAATTACGATGAACACAACACATGCATGCATGAATAATGTATCTAGCCAAATCGAGCAAACAAACGAAAAAAAAAAAAAATAACATCAAGCAAATCCGTTTGCGCCGATATACATAATACATAAATAAGTCCGGCGATGATGACCTTACGACGTGGAAAGAATGAACGTCACAATTAATTATATTACATACATTCGCCGATGATAATAATAATAATGATGGTGGCAATTATCATCGTTCGTTTATTGTTGTTATGAATGAGCTGTGTTATTTTAGAAACGCACAACCAAACCTTTTGTATATGCAGATGTTATCTGGGCTTATGCAGTTTCCGATACGATTAATTATTTATTATTATTATTAGTCGTCTTAAAGCCACTCGAAACGGAGATAATAAATTTCAATATCGTTTCGAATTCATAGCCCGGCAATGATTAATAATGCATTTGTATTTATTATTCTCGACCGACGAACATGATTTATGGAGACGTATCGCATCGGTTTATTCATCGACGCCGCCGCAACGGAAAAGTACGACTGGTACTAACTAATGTTCGCGTGCAAACACGACTTAAATCGGTATTTGTTCTTCCTAATAAGAGCGCTAATTTCCTCATCGCCTTTGCAACTCATTATTTGTCCGTGACAGGCGTTTTGCTTCTCTCCAATACTAATCGTAATAATCTTCTCTTGCCTCAAACGAAACGGATGTATAAGCTCCACGTGATGTAATTAAGCTTATCCGATCACGTACGACACAGTTTCGCGTGACTCGCCGAAATGTTGATGAATGTTAATTTCGATTTGACGAACGCGAAACGAGGTTGCCGATTGTCTTTGGCACACCAAAATCCCTCCTTTTTCCGTTCAGGTGATGATAATGCGTACCCACTTACGTTTATAACCTTGTACTTATGATGATGTTGATGACGTCTTTTCCTTCATTACTTAATCTTCTATATTTGGTTCATTCTTATTGTATCTGAATCAGTCTTCTTCCTTTCGGTCTTTTCCTCCTGCCAGGAAAGGATGAAAGTCTTGGGTTATGGTCCTGGATCTTTGATTTTATAAAGTATTTAAGTCAAAGAGGGGACCAAAATTCGAAGAAAAAACTTGGGAAGAAGAGAGACTTTAACATCTCGTACTATGTAGCTCTTTTCCTCGGTGACTTTCATTCTACTCGTACGCCTCTTCCTTAATACTGTCCTGCCTGATCCCTTGGGCTTTCTCGTTTCCTTATTTCTCTCATACCTCTTCTTCTGAGACTTCCTTTTGACGTTCTCCCCGCTTTTCTTCTTTCTGCCTGAGTACCCCATCGCCCCCTAATACTGAAATGAAGCTTTGCAATCGCATTTGATGGTCCTCCTCGTTTTTCTTCTTCGGAGACTACAAAGTCTTCCTCAATTTTCTTCATACAAATTGGTCCGGCGTAAATCTGATTCGTCTTCTGTCCTTTAAGCGGATTTCGTGGAACGTTCTGGCTGTTGTGGGCAGAAGATCTTCTTAGGCCTTCGTTCCTAGTTCATTAATCTCGTTGATGGGCTGGCGTTTGGATTGGGCGTGTGCGAGTGTTGGCGCCGGTCCTGGATCCGTTTCCCTGTCTCCTTTGAAGAACGGCGGAGCCCCAATGGAAATCGTGGGTCGTTCTGGGCAGTAACGAGACATCTGGGAAGCTGTGATGTCTCTTTTGATCCTTGGGTTCCGAACGGAGCTTTGGCGTAGGACGTTCCTTTCTGGGAGCGACCTTGATTGATAAAGGAGGTGAGGACCGATCCAATTGGACACAGCAGTTTGGCTTCTTGGCTGCGGAGTCACCATTGCGGAGCCCCGATGGTAATCGTGAGCCGTTCTGGGCAGTAACGAGACATCTGGGAAGCTGTGATGTCTCTTTTGATCCTTGGGTTCCGAACGGAGCTTTGGCGTAGGACGTTCCTTTCTGGGAGCGACCTTGATTGATAAAGGAGGTGAGGACCGATCCAATTGGACACAGCAGTTTGGTTTCTTGGCTGCGGAGTCACCATTGCGGAGCCCCGATGGTAATCGTGAGCTGTTCTGGGCAGTAACGAGACATCTGGGAAGCTGTGGTGTCTCTCTTGGTCCTTTGGTTCCGAACGGAGCTTTGGCGTAGGACGTTCCTTTCTGGGAGCGACCTTGATTAATAAAGGAGGTGAGGACCGATCCAATTGGACACAGCAGTTTGGCTTCTTGGCTGCGGAGTCACCATTGCGGAGCCCCGATGGTAATCGTGAACCGTTCTCGGCAGTAACGAGACATCTGGGAAGCTGTGGTGTCTCTTTTGGTCCTTTGGTTCCGAACGGAGCTTTGGCGTAGGACGTTCCTTTCTGGGAGCGACCTTGATTAATAAAGGAGGTGAGGACCGATCCAATTGGACACAGCAGTTTGGTTTCTTGGCTGCGGAGTCACCATTGCGGAGCCCCGATGGTAATCGTGAGCCGTTCTGGGCAGTAACGAGACAACTGGGAAGCTGTGGTGTCTCTCTTGGTCCTTTGGTTCCGAACGGAGCTTTGGCGTAGGACGTTCCTTTCTGGGAGCGACCTTGATTGATAAAGGAGGTGAGGACCGATCCAATTGGACACAGCAGTTTGGCTTCTTGGTTGCGGAGTCACCATTGCGGAGCCCCGATGGTAATCGTGAGCCGTTCTGGGCAGTAACGAGACATCTGGGAAGCTGTGGTGTCTCTCTTGGTCCTTTGGTTCCGAACGGAGCTTTGGCGTTGGACGTTCCTTTCTGGGAGCGACCTTGATTGATAAAGGAGGTGAGGATCGATCAAATTGGACACAGCAGTTTGGCTTTTTGGCAGCGGAGTCACCATTGCCGCGCGGAGTTCTGGGCGGACGATGATCTCGATCTTGGGCAGTGATTAGTAACCCTTCACAGTTTTCTTTTTTCTGCCGCTGATAATGAATTGAAGCTTTGCAATCCCATTTGATGGCCATCTTCGTTCTTCTCCTTCTTCATCGAAAACTACAAAGTCTTCCCCAATCTACTTCATACCAATTGGAACTCTTCTTCCTCCTTCTTTTCACGGTCCTGCTCTACGACGATCATCTTTTCTTCTTTCAATTCCTCTTGATTATGATGATTTTTAGTCTCTTTTCGCAGTCCTATTCATCTTCCTTTCTACGTCCTTCCCACTTTTCCTTTTTTCTGCCTGAATGATGATTTGTAGTTTCTTTTCGCGGTCCTGCTTTAAAGTCTCGTTCTTTATCTTCCTTGCTACGTCCTTCCCACTTTTCATTTTTTTCTCTGCCTGAGGAATCTGTCATCGCTGGTAACGAAACGAAGCTGTTTGATGGTCATCCTCGTTTTTCTTCTTCGGAGACTGCAAAGTCCTTTGCCCCAATTTTCTTCTTCCCAACTGGAACTTACCCCCCTTGATGGCGATAATTTGTGGTCGCTTTTCACGGTCCTGTTCTAAAGTCTGTGGTCGTTCTATGACGATTTTCATCTTCCTTTCTTCTTCCAACCCCCCTTGATGATGATATTGATTTGTGGTCTCTTTCCGCGGTCCTGCTTTAAAGTCTCGTTCTTTATCTTCCTTGCTACGTCCTTCCCACTTTTCATATTTTTTTCTGCCCGAAGAACCTATCATCGCTGGTATTGAAACGAAGCTACTTGATGGTCATCCTCGTTTTTCTTCTTCGGAAACTGCAAAGTCCTCCCCACAGTTTTCTTCATGCCAATTGGAACTCGCCGCCATTGATGATGACGATTTGTAGTCGCATTTGAACTCATCCCCTTGATTACAATGACGACTTGCGGCTCGTTCTATGACAATCCTCATCGTCTCTTCTTCTTCCGTACTTTTGAAGCCTCCTTCCACGATCCGGAGCTTCTTCTGGAGACTGTGGATTCTTATTTCGTGATATTTTTGGAGCTTCCTCATTCTTTTCTTCTTGGCTTATTCTCCGGAATGCCAAAAATAAGACCTTCACGATCGTTTCGTTCGTTTTAGAATCAGGAAATGAGACTTTTTAATCTTATCTTATCTATTTAGTCTTCTTCAGACTCTGCGGTTTGATACCGTGACTTTTTCGTCTTCCTACCCCTTTTTTGCCACCCTCTCGTTCCTCTCCTTCCCAGACTTCGTTTCTGCGTCCTTCTCGCTTTTCTTCTTTCTGCCTGAGGAACCTATCATCACTGACAATGAAATGGAGCTCAAATGTAAATTAACTCGTGCTTTATTGAAGAAATTTCAAGTGAAATTGGTTTAAGGCCAAAACTGGCGTATTTTTTTGGAAAAGAGAACGAGAATCAGGGATTAATAAATGAAGAAAGGAACAGAAAAAAGCCAACAATATTGAATTTCAACAGTAAAAATGGTACGCGAAAATCATTAAGGAACTGTAACAATTAATTTAAAGAAAAATTTTTCATAACGAAACTATAAGAAAGTAAAACTTTACTACAGAATCTAATCTGATCCCGATCATGATACTGATTCAGAAATGATTCATGGTTATTACCAATTAATTCAGATTTTGATAATAAACCTCGAAACAACGATGATGGCAGGGAGAAGACGGCGGAGGCTTTTTTGATCAAAAATAAAAATAAAAACAAGTTTTCAACCATGGACGATGGGGGAAACTTTCCTAAATTGATCTAAAACTTAATCCAAACGCCCATTTAGACTTCAGGCGATTAAAACAAGTGCTCCTAGTTGTTTGGGGTTTCCCCCCCAATCTGATTTGTGCTGAAATTCGAAATGGAAGCGGTCGTGTTCGGCAACGAAAAAAAAAAAGAAAATAATGAACGTGCAACCTTGCATAATCCAAACCTCAAATAGAACGCTGGGCGGGGAGGCTTTAACATGTATGTACAATAAAAAAAAAATCACATAGATAGCAACACCGGGTTTGCAGTTAGGCGAGGGAGTGCATGCTAACGGTCACGTATACATTAATTTTTTAATTCTAATTGACGCTTGAAAATTGCCTTGTGATTCTAAAACATTCACAATTATACACGATATCATAACTCCAGATAAGGTACTGTTCTTTAGTCTTCCACAGGCTTTTAATGTGCAACGCACTGCTCTTGCCACGAGACGTGTGCGTAATACTTCTCTCTCTAATCCAGTAAGTACCACCTAATTCACGAACGTTTTATTTAGATTAGCTTGCCGCCTTTGATAAAGATTTTTAATTGCTTTCCGCTTTGTTGGGTTGGTGATTGGTAGGATGTGATTTTTGGGTCGGCTAGTTCCGCGAACCGCGGCAACCTTTGGACTGACTTCTTTTGGTCAAGCAATCTTAAGATGTGGCTTTTATTTTCCCCCAAAAACAAAAATATTTCGATCACTAAAAATAAATCGAACGGGATTTCGTGAATGACGACGATGTTGATGATGATGATAAAACGTGATTTAGTGTGTGGAGGTCAGTGACAAGCCGTACGAAGTGCAAGTTCGCGTATGTTTGCGTTTCGCAAGTTACGACGAGCTTTATTTGGTAAGCAGGCAGATAAGGAAGTGTCAATAGTATGTCGTAGTCTAAAGGAAAACATTTTCCTTCGCAGATAATCTTAAGCTCGGCTCATTCAAAATCACAAACAAATTAGTTTTCTCTTGCAGGCCAATCAAACCTGATGAATGCGAGAGTTCAGTGAATAAACAAATACGCGGAGGTGTTGATGAGATTTGCTTTATTAAAAAGGGGGAGTTCATGTTCGTCGTCACGTATACACTTTACACTTGCGAATTACATGCTGGTACTTAAGCTAAAGGAACATGCGAGGTCACGCAAATGCGAATGCGAATAGTGCCAAGTCAATATTTGCGAGGAAAAAAAAATCCACTCCTCTGATCCACATTTCGTTGAGGCGAGAAACTATTTCGGAACAAACCGGGTTTTGAATTTGAATTTTCGTGGGGATTCTTATTCCCTCCAAACAGAAATAAATTGTTAAATCCAATTTAGTTTCATTGGGGAAAAAGGTATTGGATTTATAATTTTTTTTCGTGGCGGTTCCATTCCATGCTACACAGGATTCAATTTAATTTCATCTGGGAAAAGGCCCGGCGAGGTTTGGGCCCGGCGAGGTTTGGAATTTTTTTTTGTGACGGTTCTACACTACGCAGGATTCAATTTAATTTCTTTGGGGAAACCATACAACCCCCATCTTGACGTAATAGTGTTTTTGATCGTGTACTTCTAAGAAAGTGCTGCGCACTATGAGGGCCGTTCGTTTTGGGGGCTCGCGGCGGCTAGGGGCTTGAAAAAAAAGTAAAGGAGAATGTTTGGAAAAAGTGAAGGAGAACGTTTGAAAAAAGTGAAGGAGAATGTTTGAAAAATGTGAGGGAAAATGTTTGGAAAAGGTGAAGGAGAATGTTTGAAAAAAGTGAAGGAGAATGTTTGAAAAAAAATGAAGGAGAATGTTTGAAAAAAGTGAAGGAAAATGTTTGGAAAAAGTGAAGGAGCATGTTTGGAAAACCTGAAGCCAAATGTTTGGAAAAGGTGGAGGTAAATGCCTGAAAAAAAGTGAATACTAAATGATAAAATAAGTGAAAATGTTTGGAAAAAGTGAGGAAGAATGTTCAAAAAAAAAAGTGCTTAGAGAATTTTTTTTTCTCAAATTTTTAAATTTTTTTGTAATTATTTTTCGAGTTTAAATTTTTTTCCCAAATGAATTAGCAAGAAAACGTGACCTTCGGTCTTGCAGCTTCTTGCCAGGCAACCTTTGCTGCTTGCGTTGAATATAAAGAAGAAAAAAAGCGATTGTTTTTCCTTTATTTTTTTACTTATTTATAATTTTATTTTTGATGCACTTCTTTTTCGAAATTCGCTGCAAACGTTTTGGTTTTGTTTTTGTTGCTTCCTTTTTCTAATGAACCAACAAAAGACGATGGCCGATCGTCTTATGTTTTTAATACATTTTCTTTTCTTCTCCAAGAAGAAGAAAGATAGTGCCATTGACCAACATACGACCGCATTTTGTAAATTCGTTTTGAAATGACCAACTGGCCTTGCTTCTTTCCTATTTCGGCTTTTTTTTTAAGAAAAAATGCAATACGATCGATCTTCATTTGTTTTGATTAAAAAATAATAATAAAAAATGGGAACAAAATGCAATGAAAATTTAATTTCGAAATTCGACGATATTTTCTGACTTTGTCTTCTGTTTTTTTTTTTTTTTCTTGAAAATCGTAAAAAATATGTAAAATGTGATGAACTTTCGTTTATTTTTGTCTTTCTTTTTGTTTTTCATTTTTTTAATACAAACATTTACCATTTGTAAAAAAAATAAATGAAAAAACAATAATTCGTTATTATTTTCTGATTCGATCTTTGTTTCTTCTTCTTCTTTCTGTCGATCAAAAAGTTAAGTGTGACGTTCGCTGCAAACGAAAACTGCAATACCACCTCGATTGTCATTTGTTTTTATTTAAAAAAAAATGAATAAAAAAACAATAATTCGCTGTTATTTTCTGATTCGATTTTTTTTTCTTCATCTTCTTATTTCTGTCGATCAAACAGTTGAGTGCGACGTTCGCTGCAAACGAAAACTGTAATACCACATCGATTGTCATTTGTTTTCATTAAAAAAAAAATGAATAAAAAAACAATAATTCGCTGTTATTTTCTGATTCGATCTTTGTTTCTTCTTCTCCTTCTTCTTTCTGCCGATCAAAAAGTTGAGTGCGACGTTCGCTGCAAACGAAAACTGTAATACCACATCGATTGTCATTTGTTTTTATTAAAAAAAAATGAATAAAAAAACAATAATTCTCTATTTTCTGATTCGATGTTTGTTTCTCCTTCTTCTTCTTTCTGCCGATCAAAAAATTGAGTGCGACGTTCGGTGCAAACGAAAACTATAATACCACCTCGATTGTCATTTGTTTTTATTAAAAAAAAAATGAATAAAAAAACATTAATTCGTTATTTTCTGATTCGATTTTTGTTTCTTCTTCTTCTTCTCCTTTCTATCGATTAATAAATTGAGTGCGATGTTCGGTGCAAACGAAAACTGTAACACCGCATCGATTGTCATATGTTTTTTTTTTTTTTTTAATTTTATTTAAAACAACAATGTATAAAAATAAATCAAATAAATCTCTGAAATAGAAAGTCTGTTAAAAACTTCCAGCTAACTTCATCGGCATCTATTTCTTTTTTTTTAGAAAAAAACGAAAACAAATGAAGATCGATCTTTTACACGTTTCGTTCACGACAAAAACAAAACTCGAATTTTTCCGGTGGGCGAAACAAAAGGAACAAAAATCTCACCGAAAGTACCAAAAAAAAAAAAGTCTTTCTTCTGCTCGTTGCAAAACTCGTTATGAAATCGATGGTTCCGTGACTTTTTTGGGGCGTTGCGAAAGAATAATGTAAAAAGCCATCGATTTTCATTTGTTTTTGTTAAGGAACCAAAAAAAAAAAAACAAGTGACTCATTTCTTTTTTGTTTATAAAAAGATTCATTTCTTTTTTGTTTACAAACAGAAATGAGTGGTTTTATTATTTTGTTCCTCCATCTTTTTTCCTTCGATGAAAAACAATGTGAGGGGTCGATTGTCGTTTGTTTTCCCCAAAAAAAAAAATATAATAATAATCTCAAAAACTTTGAGAGACTGTTGGAAGCCTGGTGATGTATCGTCTTGACTTTATTAGCAATTACTATTATTATTTTAAATAAAAACAAATCAAGGTCAAAGTTTTACATTTATCATTTGCTGCGAAAACAAAACAAAATTAAAGATTTCTTTCATCAAGAAAGGTTAAGAAGAAGAAGCAATAAAAATCGAGATCAAAGTTACAAAAAAACAAATGTTCTTTTCTTAAGAAAAACAATTATTTTTTTGTTGAAATTCGTTGTATAAAATTGACTGTCTTTTAATTTTGTTTTGGTTTTCCCCTTACATTGTAAAAAACCATCGACGTGCATTTGTTTCTACATATATATTCAAAAAATAAATGAATGAAAAGGAACAAAATTCGAATGATGAATGAAGATTGTAACGATTTTTGTTTCTTCTTTCTTACTTGTTTTGAAATTGAAATAAAATTTAAAAAAAAATAGTTTCATTATAATAATATTATTCATTTGTTTCTGCTTACTTGTTTTAATGGAAAAGAAAACATTTAGCTTCGCTATAATAATACTAATAATAATATTCGTTTGTCAATCCATAATTAAGAGAGCTACCCTTCAGAGTAAAGACTTTTTATTGATCAAGAAACCTCCGCTTTTCTTTTCAAGGACACTCTCGGTCGAAGTATTTATTCGTAAAAAGCACTTGAGATAAACATGAATCAGATTTTTATCACCGCTTATTTACAGCCTAGCACCAACCAGATCATGTAATAAATTGCAATTAGTCATTTGTGTTTGAATTGCGACTTGCGTAACAAGTTCAGAGAGTTATCACTAAAGCACGGATTCAGGTGCGTTTCTGGGTCAAGGTCGTGAGTCATCCATCACTCAAATCAACTGAAAAAATGACTCACGAATTGAAATTGCGCTTTAATTATCGCACGAGCGCAAGAAAGGACTCTCTGTTTGTTACAACGTATAAAGTAGGATTTTTTTTTTTAATATTTGTCATGAAACTGCTAATTTAATGTGCCCCTTGCAGGCATGTGGTGGATGATGTTGTTGGTAATGGCGCTGGCGGGTGTCAACGGAAGCTCACAACCTCCACTTTCATGTGAAGAAGCCAGATTTAAGTGCGCCCAAAGGGACGGCTGCGGCCTAGCTTTGCAGAACTACTTCGCAGGCTGCTCGGCGGTCCTGCAAGGATATCAGGAATCTTACTGTCCGGAAGTATGTCAGAATTCGCTCATCGCGCTCACGTCCACCGAGGAAGGAAAAGAACTAATGCGCGTAAGTAATAATCACAGTGAAGAATCAGTAGGTAGTGGCGCGGGCGTTTGGAACGTGCACGCAACTGCGATAAATATTTTAATGTTGTCTCGCGCATTGATTGGATTTTGTTACCCTCGCAATTAAAGATCTCGCGCTTTCTTGCACACTGCCCCGAGTGCTCCCGTGGCGTCACCTAATACATCCTTCACCGTGGTAACAAATTTTCGGCCAGTCGTAAAACCGATTTTATCGCTTGTTTCCAGTTAGCAACAAATTACGTTGTTATATAACAGGCTCGCCAATAAAACCTAATCGCAAACAAAAATAAAATAAAAATTAGGACATAAAACAAGACCGGCTCGTAATGTAGTTTATTTGTGTGTGTGTGTGACTTTCGCCGAGGGGGGGGAGGAGGGGATTATCGTCGCGAAATATGCGAGATCGGAATTAAAAAAAATAAAATAAAATAAATTTAGCGCCGCGATAACTCATAAAGAGCTACTTCAAAGAACATTCTTGGGCGACGTTAAACTTGATGTATTTAGCGGAGGAAAAAATAACTTCTTCTTCTTCGAGAGCTTTAAATTAAGCGTACAACCTAATTTTATTCGTGTTTTTCCCACAAACAAGTTTAAAAGTGAACTTCAGAAGTGAAATAGAAGATTAAAATTATTACTTACTTTTAAGAAGTAATAAAAGTCAAAGGACCTACTAGTTTCTTTTAAGGAGCTCTGCGTACCTTTAGGTGCCTTACGAACTGTTGCCTGTCGTCTTCATGTAGGACTCCCTTAATCAATCAATCAATGAAATGACCTTGTTAGTTTTTTTTTTTTTAAGGGAATCCTACATACCTAAAAGGGGCCATAAGAGCTCATAAGTTTGTTAAGGGAACCCTACACACCTACAGGTACCATACGAACTGCTGGCATCTATATGTAGGACTCCCTTAATCAATCAATGAACGAAATGACCTTACTAAATTTTTTTTAAGGGAAACCTGCTTGTCTAGCAGGAGCCATAAGAGCTCATAAGTTTGTTAAGGGAACCCTACACACCTACAGGTACCATACGAACTGCTGGCATCTACATGTAGGACTCCCTTAATCAATAAATGAACGAAATGACCTTACTAAATTTTTTTAAAGGGACCTGCTTGTCTAGCAGGAGCCATAAGAGCTCATAAGTTTGTTAAGGGAACCCTACACACCTACAGGTACCATACGAACTGCTGGCATCTACATGTAGGACTCCCTTAATCAATAAATGAACGAAATGACCTTACTAAATTTTTTTAAGGGAATCCCACTTATCTAATAGGAGCCATAAGAGCTCATAAGTTTGTTGGGGGAACCCTACACACCTACAGGTACCATAGGAACTGCTGGCATCTACATGTAGGACTCCCTTAATCAATCAATGAACGACATGACCTTACTAAATTTTTTTTAAGGGAATCCTACTTATCTAATAGGAGCCATAAGAGCTCATAAGTTTGTTGGGGGAACCCTACACACCTACAGGTACCATACGAACTGCTGGCATCTACATGTAGGACTCCCTTAATCAATCAATGAACGAAATGACCTTACTAAATTTTTTTAAGGGAATCCTACTTATCTAGCAGGAGCCATAAGAGCTCATAAGTTTGTTAAGGGAACCCTGCTTACCCTGCCTTAGGTGCTACTAGCATCTACATGTAGGACTCCCTTAATCACTCAATCAATGAATGAAATGACCTACTCTATATCCATCCGTCAAGGCTTTTCCTCTTTGTAAAGCTTTCGATTAATTTCATTACGTGAGTCAGACCCGACGCCCACCGATTTTGATTTTCCTTTCCGATATACACAAGTACAACTCTCTCTCTCTCTCGCTCTCTCCCTCGTACCGGAAATGATTAGAATGTCATTAACTGTAAATACAGGCGATAAGTTTTATGTACAGATCGTGTCGTGTGCGTTACCATTCTAATTTTATCACCGTCTTGACCTTTCGATCCGCACTCCCAAGTACACGCACGCAAATACTTAAGCGCAAACGAGATGACACGATAAGCGCGAAATTAATTAACATAAATTAATCCGAATTATTAAATCTAATAATACAGCGAAACCTCCACGAGCGGTTCCAGAAGTTTAGAATTCAATCAGAATTCAAAAATAAACTGTTCGTTCGATTCAATCACACGAAGTTATGGGGTCTGATTTGTTAAGGGGGGAGGGGGGCGGGGTTTCGTTTCTTTTTTTGTTAATTTAAAATTTTGGTAGTGTACAGTGAAACCTCCGCGAGCGTGGTTCGGAAACTATGCAATTCAGAAATACGCTAGAACGCTCGTAATATCGATTCCGGGGATGTTAGGGAATCTCATGGGGGTCCTGCCCTGGATTTTTTTGCCCCCTTAGCAATTCAGATCTCACAGTATCGCAATGTTCATATTCAAAAAAGCTCGCGCTTAAAGTAATATAATTATGTATGTACAGTGGATTTGACTTTAAAACGAGCGAAACTGTTTAATGCGCAGGATTGATTGTCGCACAGCGACAGAATCTTCGTCTCGTCAAAAAAGCTTGCTGAACATAATCATGCACAGTACTTTAAACCCAGCGAAATGATTGAATACGTAGAGAGATTGATTGTCGAACAGCGACAGAATCTTCCTCTCGCCAGCAGGGTTGTCAACTGTATCTCGTTTATCTACACAGAGCCATCCGAATTATTAACTCAGATCTCACAGTATCGCGATGATCATATTCAAAAAAGCTCGCGCTTAAAGTAATATAATTCTGTATGTACAGTGGATTTGACTTTAAAACGAGCGTAACTGTTTGTTACGCAGAAGGATTGATTGTCGCACAGCGACAGGAAATTCGTCTCGTCAAAAAAGCTTGCCGAACATAATCATGCACAGTACTTTAAAGTCAGCGAAATGATTGAATACGTAGAGAGATTGATTGTCGAACAGCGGCAGAATCTTCCTCTCGCCAGCAGGTTTGCCAACTGTATCTCGTTTATCCACATAGAGCCATCCGAATTATCAGTTCAGATCTCACAGTATGTACGCGATGTTCATATTCAAAAAAGGTTGCACTTAATATACTATAATTATGTGTGTACAGTGGATGTGACTTTAAAATGAGCGTAACTGTTTATTACGCAGAAGGATTGATTGTCGCACAGCGACAGGAACTTCGTCTCGTCAAAAAAGCTTGCCGAACATAATCGTGCACAGTACTTTAAAGTCAGCGAAATGATTGAATACGTAAAGAGATTGATTGTCGAACAGCGACAGAATCTTCCTCTCGCCAGCAGGTTTGCCAACTGTATCTCGTTTATCCACATAGAGCCATCCGAATTATCAGTTCAGATCTCACAGTATGTACGCGATGTTCATATTCAAAAAAGCTCGCGCTTAATATACTATAATTATGTGTGTACAGTGGATTTGACTTTAAAACGAGCGAAACTGTTTAATACGCGGAAGGATTGATTGTCGCACAGCGACAGAGTCTTCCTCTCGTCAAAACAGCTTGCCGAACATAATCATGCACAGCATTTTAAACCCAGCGAAATGATTGAGTACGTAGAGAGATTGATTGTCGAACAGCGACAGAATCTTCCTCTCGTCAGCAGGTTTGCCAACTGTATCTCGTTTATCCACATAGAGCCATCCGAATTATCAGTTCAGATCTCAAGTATGTACGCGATGTTCATATTCAAAAAAGCTCGCGCTTAATATACTATAATTATGTGTGTACAGTGGATTTGACTTTAAAACGAGCGTAACTGTTTATTACGCAGAAGGATTGATTGTCGCACAGCGACAGGAACTTCGTCTCGTCAAAAAAGCTTGCTGAACGTAATCATGCACAGTACTTTAAACCCAGCGAAATGATTGAATGCGTAGAGAGATTGATTGTCGAACTGCGACAGAATCTTCCTCTCGTCAGCAGGTTTGCCAACTGTATCTCGTTTATCTACATAGAGCCATCCGAATTATCAGTTCAGATCTCACACTATGTACGCGATGTTCATATTCAAAAAAGCTCGCGCTTAATATACTATAATTATGTGTGTACAGTGGATTTGACTTTAAAACGAGCGTAACTGTTTATTACGCAGAAGGATTGATTGTCGCACAGCGACAGGAACTTCGTCTCGTCAAAAAAGCTTGCCGAACATAATCATGCACAGTACTTTAAAGTCAGCGAAATGATTGAATACGTAAAGAGATTGATTGTCGAACAGCGACAGAATCTTCCTCTCGCCACCAGGTTTGCCAACTGTATCTCGTTTATCCACATAGAGCCATCCGAATTATCAGTTCAGATCTCACAGTATGTACGCGATGTTCATATTCAAAAAAGGTCGCACTTAATATACTATAATTATGTGTGTACAGTGGATGTGACTTTAAAATGAGCGTAACTGTTTATTACGCAGAAGGATTGATTGTCGCACAGCGACAGGAACTTCGTCTCGTCAAAAAAGCTTGCCGAACATAATCATGCACAGTACTTTAAAGTCAGCGAAATGATTGAGTACGTAGAGAGATTGATTGTCGAACAGCGACAGAATCTTCCTCTCGCCAGCAGAGTTGCCAACTCAATCTCGTTCATACCCGATTGAATAAGAAAGCGCCGTGCTTTGAAGCGCACAGAATTGAATCGGTTTGCTCCTTTTTGCTTTCTCAAAGACTCGGAAACTTTGACAGTTTTCCCCATTTTTAAAACAATATGCATGATTGTCAAGACAGTGACGTTTTTAATCAAACCACAATTTTTAATCAAACCACAACAGTACCAACGTTAAGTTTGAAGAAGTTTCGAATGGAAGGCGACTGCTTGTCGTGGCTTTCCATTTTCTTTAAACGAACATAAACGATGAACACGTACGTGCGAGCAGTTAACTGGGTTCCACTGTACGTGGCTTTATAAAAAAAAAGTATATTGTAAAATCAATCTTAAGGACTAGCGGCTACGAAATTAGAATCATCCTAAATTGGTCAATGATGTCTCTCTACGTTTTGTAGCTCTTCCTATTTTTCTCCCAAGCGATAATTATCTTTGACGGTGAACGACCTTGAATCGTACAAGCAGATAACTAGGTTCCACCGTACGTGGCTTTTTTTAAAAAAAAAAGTATGTCGCAATGTTTTTTTTTTTAGAATTCTAAAATTAATCTCAGGAGTAGCCACGAAATTAAAATTCTTCTAAATTGGTCATTGATATAATCTCTCTCTCTCTCTCTCTCTCTCTCTCTTTCTCTAAAAAAAAAAAATACTGACGATGAACAACAACCTCCACAGTGAAACCGCATGAGTGATTATCGATAAGATAATAAGCTTACATAATGCAATCTGATTTTTACGTAATCAGTACAGATCGCGCAACTCTATAATTATTTATTGTTTTTTAATCATCGCCTTATCAGTTAAAATCATGGCGAAGGTCACAGTTCATTTCAGGTATTTAAAAATTAATAACATAGTTATGCACGTACAGTGATTTGACTTTAAAACGAGCGAAACTGTTTAACGCGTTGAAGGATTGATTGTCGCACAGCGACAGAATCTTCGTCTCGTCAAAAAACCTTGCTGAACAGAATCTTAGAAGCCAGCGAAATGATTTAATACGCAGAGAGATTGATTGTCGAACAGCGACAGAATCTTCGTCTCGTCAAAAAACCTTGCTGAACAGAATCTTAGAAGCCAGCGAAATGATTTAATACGTAGAGAGATTGATTGTCGAACAGCGACAGAATCTTCCTCTCGCCAGCAGGGTTGCCAACTCAGTCTCGTTCATACGCGGTTAGATAAGGAAGCGCCGTATTTCGAAGTTCTTCAGTAAATCGTACAATTAATAAAGTGCGTTACAAATCAAACACACTTAACAGGCAAAGGAAATGTCGAAGGAAGATTGTATTTACAGTAGGACCTCTCTAATCCGAACTTCCAGTAATCCGAACAGCGAAGATTCGAAGCCGTAATCCGAACAGCGCGTCCTTAATTCGGACGTCGAAGTGATTCCAATTTGTAAGTTTCAAGTTTTCTGAGATGTGCCGTGTTTATTTATACCGTTTGTTGTTCGTTAGAATTTTCGATTAGATTTCGTAGGATAGCGGTAGCACAAAGTAGCGGCGGTGAAGTACGTGACAAAAAATTCAATGTTCAAATTCGAAAGAACTCTTGTAATTATTTAAAATAAAGGGACTTAATCGATTTAAAAATTAGGGAGGGATAGAGAGGGAGAGAGATGCGTCCAAGCTTAAAGAGCTCCAGACGAACACATTTTTTTTTTGTAGTTTGAACTGATTTCGGGGCACACCAAGTAAGCAACTACACGGGATTCCAAGAGCCTTAATATTTTCAAAGCTTTTTTTCATACGAAGTGTATTAGAATTAGTGATGATGCTTTTTTGTTTCCTTCTTTTTCAGTGCAAGTGCAGCGATAAGTTCTGCGAGGATTCGAAAAACCGCGTGGAAATCTGCAGGGATCAGGTGTTGTACGCCAATCGCAACGAAACCGTCCTCTCGTGCACCGTGGCCCGCTTGATCTGCGCGGCGGACGCCTCCTGCTCCACCGCCTTCGACTTCTACACCCACCTGTGCAGGTCCATGTTCCACGGGAAGAAGTGCACCCACAAGTGTCGAAACTCGATACGAATCCTGGAACGCCAGGAGAAGTCCGCCAAGCTGAAGACGTGCACGTGCGACGGCCACGACAAGAACGACTGCGAGAAGATCCGCAACAACATGAAGTGGCTGTGCAAGGAGCACTCGATCTTCGGCGGCGGCACCACGGAAACCAGCAACGTGATCCCCCGGATCGCCCAAACCCAGAGCAAGGACGGCGGAGTCCTCGGTTCCTCGGCGGGTGCGTGCGGATTCTGCACGAGTTTACTTTCTTTAGTGCTGCTGATGTTGTTGTGGACTCTGACGTGATGCTAGGTGTTGTTAATTCAAGTTAAGTAGAATCTACCTCATCCCACCTGACAGTATTGAATATTTTAATTTTTTCAATTTATTTAACGCACAATTTCTTTTTTTACCAAAGCGACGGGTTTTCTTTGATGATAATAATAACATAGTTCCTAGGGCAGTTTTTACCGCACGCACGGATTTCGAAATCCCTATTTTTAATAGAAAGAGACAAAGAGCGAATCAAAGAAGAAATCAAATTAGGAAAGGGGAGGGGGGCCCGGACAAACGAACGGGCTCTAAATTCGAGGTCTTCTTTTCGATTAAAAAATTTAGGGGAGCCCCCCTCTTTTATTTACCAGTTTATTACGTGTGTAAGTACGGATCGCCACGCAGCTTTCGTCTTAATGTAAATACTTAATTAATGATTAAAAAATTAAACTAACATAATGTAGGCAAAATTCGTTATTAATGAATAGCGTAAATTTATTTTAGTAAAGGATTTGTTAAATAATGAAAGCGAAAGCGCGCCGCCTTCCTTTAACATCATTCTAGAATTTAGAGATCGTTTAAAAAGCACGTTGTTTCTATATATATATATTTTTTTAATGAAACTGTGATGGATTTTTAGGGCACGAACATGCCGAAGATGCCTCGCTGTTCACCCTCGATGTTTAGGTCGCGCTCAATACCGCGTTGTCACCTCGATGTAAAACAAATTAAAATAGTTTTAAATAGAATCCTACACGGTTCGATTTGTTACGTTTGTTTTACTTCGAGGTGACATCGAGCGCCGCGACCTAAACATCGAGGGTGAACAGCGAGACATCTTCGGCATGTTCGTATCATTACCCTTCGCTCCCGAAAATTACGTTAACGACGTAGTTCCAACTAATTTTCTTGTATTTTTACCATCGATCTGTTTGCCTGTCCGTGCCAATTAAATTAATTAAAAGCGGCTCGTCCTCGTCGCATCGTTATTTAACAAATGCCGCAGGTGAGGAAACTTCATGAACGTTAAATAATAAATTCAGAGTGGAAACCAAAGAGGTGCTTGCCGCTGTATATTGCTTTTAATTTATTGTCGCTTTATACAGAACATGCACTTCGCCAATCAACTCGATCCGAGTGTACGTCGGGCCGGTTCGGCTCTGCGAGCCGAACGCGTTTAGTGTCAATTCTAATATACAGTATGTGACGTGTACAAATTGTTGTCTCATTGTAAGGATGTGTAAATACTTTATTTATGTATTATTATTATTATTATTATTATTATTTTTATGTTTCGGGTTACGTCTTGTTTGTATATTGTATGTAGATTTATTAATTTAAATTGTCGATGTGTATGGATTTCGTAATAAAAAAAAAAGGGAGAGTGAGAGAGAGAGTTGAAGTTGCTTTTTAATTTTCTCCCGCGCGCGTCCCCCCCCCCCCCCGAAAATCGTTTTCGAAAACGAAATTATACCCTACACTTGACGGGCGCCCATTGTAAAGAAATATTAAAAAAAAAAATGCGCGAAGCATTACGTCCATCTAATGGATGATGATAGGGGGGTTTGAAGAGCTGAATTTTATTGTCTATTAAAGATTAAAACTGAATTTAAAATGACCATAAAACTAAAACACGCTGATTAGCCGGCGGACGTCATTGGAATTTATTTTTAAAAAGTCGTTTCGAGTTTGCAAAGACGAATTGACATCTCCGAGAGCTTGTATACTAATAATATCTAAATAAGAGAGAGAAATGTACTTTAAGAAACACAGAATCAAATAAATAAATAAATAAGATTCGGCTTTCTCTACTTTCCCTAGCTGTCATCTTCGGCCCAAGTCCTCTGACTTTGCAGCAATTTTTTTCTTTCTTTATTAATTCACCTAGTCTCTAGAGCAGCTCGATGAAATCTAACGGTTTCAGGCACTCGGCCTGAAAAAATTTTACGTCCTTTCAGTCCTCGTCGTTAATGCCGTTGGACGTTTCAGCAATCATCTCTTTTATAGCTGCGTAAACCGTCGAGGACCGATAGGTGTGAGAAATCACTCTGTTTTTCATCTACCGCGTGAAAGTAACGGCCAGCACGCATTTCGCAACAACCAAAAAGAGGTGGAGGAGGAGGAGGAGGAGGAAGAAACGAACAATGAACCGTCCGACGACCGCAAACAATGATTTGATGACGGCTTTTCCTTCGCAATCGCGCAATCAGATTGGTATCCAGGCATTCGGTGTTTTGGTCCACGTGCTCCGGTTTCCTGTGTTATGAAATTCTTCGTCTCTTTTTATTTTTCCGCTCGACTCGGAGGAGCTTAGGCATATTTTCCCCGTGTATAATGCCCGGTTTAATTGGCCCTGTCCGGACCACCGTAGAAGCGCGACCGACTCAGATTGAGATTAAAACGCGCAATAGACAAATCAATTATTGAAGGAGTTTAATTTTTTATCCTTTTTTTGTTGGCGACACGATTCACAACGCCCGCAATGTTTCCTCGCATCAACAAACGTAAGTAGGTATCAAAATTATTTATTTTGATGATGGCGATGCTGTAAAGTAGTTCAACTGAAAAACTATGATTCCGGAGAATTCGAGGAGGCTCGGGCACGTGAGATTGTTTCCAGAAACCGGTACGAAACGAACGTTCTTTCTGGAACACCCGACGATTGTACACACGCGCGGGCTCTAAAAGTTTGGTGACTCTTTCACCTTTTTAAAAAATTTAGTTTCCGAGAAAACCAAAGCACCAAGCAACAGCAACACGTCCCCTGTTATTAAATAGTTTTTGTACGCCTGGCAATAAACGAACTCAAATTACACAACGACAGAGTGTATATACGTATAATAAGCAGCCGGGGAGATGATTTTTAAGCAATTCCAGGAATTCAAAGCGAATGCGAATGCGAATGTGATGTGATATAATGGAAGAATAAAATCCGTGCGCGTTGTTAATTGCCGACGCGGTTAATTAAACGCCGAGGACGTCTTAATTGGCTATAATGCCGCAGTTTTCTCGTCAATAATTAGAAACGCCTGTGCACTATCTAATTTTGAAATAGCCTATAAGCATAAAAAACGTATATCTACTTATTATAAATGTCACCGAGCAAATTTATAACGAGCTTCGAGTGAACGCGCGCTTGCCTCTAATTAAGGAATTGGATCAGAATAGAAAGTGCATTCCTGCCGCGATGGCCCTATTTATTTCTTGTCCTTTCCTTTTTTCTTCTTTCCGAGCACGCAATGACGACTTTGCGTCAGCAATTATTCCTTAATTGGGCAATAAATCGCTCCAATAAATTCAGATACCTAGATTTCAAACAAACAAAGTTTCGCCGTCGAATGGCGATGGTTTTCAAACGCCATCGATTCCTCTTTGCCGCTTCATTAAACGCAAACGCATTTTTACATTCGTTTTTATGCAAATCGTATTTTAAATCGCGTTTTGTAAAACGTGCACGAAAAGTCGCAAAAATGGTACAGTCTAAGGTTCGATTACCTTGCGAAAGCCGCGCTCGCGTCACTTAGACTGTGAGACACATTTCAAAAAATTGAAAATTCGTTATTTTAGCTTCCTTTCCAATCGTTTTTAAATTTCCATTGAACAGTTCATTCCAAGAGCATTTTTATAACCGGGTTAGAGCGTTGAGTGCTAAAATATGACTTATCTACCTAATACCTACCGAGGACGTCGGAATTACGTATTTCGACGTCATCATGTCAGCGACGGAAGTATTTGGTAACCTGAACTAATGAGTAGGCATCGGATTTACATATTTTGACGTCATCATGTCAGCGATGGAAGTACTTGGTACTCCGTATTGTCACAGAACCTTCACGTGAACACATCTGAGCGTTCCCCCGATTAACTAAAACTAACGTAACTTACCTTCTCTTCCGTATGCTGAAACAAATTAGTTAGGCACTTTTTCTTTTATTGATGACGTGAAAATATGTGATTCCGATCTCTACAATCTAAAAATTCGTGTTTCAGTGTTTGAGTTAACCGCATTCAAGACCAAATCGTACCTACCTACTCGAACGAATTTCTTCGGTGAAGCCTGTATTTCATTCTTAGATGGCAAAACTGTAAAAGAAATTGAAATTATAATTGCAGGATGTTTTCGCCGTGTCGTAATAATTACCTTTTCTTCTTCTCTCATATGGTAATTACTTTTTCTTTCAGTAACATCTTTGATTGGCAATTTTTGTGTGTGTGCAATTACTAATTAAAATAAGGAAATAAGTCGATGTGTGGTCACTGTACTGTACTGTACCATTTGAAGCCTTGAATCTCTTGTGAAATCAAAGATTGCGGTGTAGGTAATTGAGCCGGGCGGCGGCGGTTTGTTTAAAAACTAATTATGTAAATGAGTTTGGGCGATTGGCGGTTGCGGTACGGGGAGTAATTTCTTCGTCCGGAAATTATGATGGTTTTTGAGTAAAGTTAGTTCCAGTTGCGTCTAACTTGGTAGTAGTAGTAAGCTTTACAGCTGAGTGGTGTGCACATGGCAAGCGCAAGCTGCGAGGCAGGGCCGACGATAAAAAGACCTAGGTAGGAGTACCCCGTGCGGGGTCCGGGGGCCGAACGCCACACACGACGGCGGCCACACCGAGGACCACCCAGCGTGGTCCCCGCGGCAGTTGAGGGCGCCCTGCACGGCCAACTTCAAGGAATCGCGAATATTGTAATCAGTGCGTCAGATACCAGATCGCTACTCAATGGGCCACCCCTCCACGATCAGCTGCTCGCTTGAGCCCCCATCATGGGGACCTTGAGTAAAACGTAGAGTATCCTTGCGGTTTCGGGATGTGTGTGTAAAACTAGTAACCACTCACTACTGCGCAGGTTGGCTGCTGCTTCTTCTTCTTCTTCTTCATCTTACCTTCTTCTTCCTCCTTCACCAGATTCTAGAATCGCGTAATCAATTTTATCGTACGTGAATCAAACCATCGCATCGACGCCGCTACGTACAGCGTGCTCCTATTGTAACGGCCCGCCCACTCAAGGCACTTCCTGGCTTTTTTTTGCTCCGCAGCATTTAGGTCATCGAAATAAAAGAAACAAGCTTTCTATTTAAAAAAAAAAATTATAGATATAATAAATAAGTGCGGATGGAATTGGAATTTTACAACATACGAATCAATTAGGTAGGTATATTAATCTGTGGAATAAAAATAACTACGGGGGAAACCAATTTGCCCTCGGTGATATTAATCAGACGATTAATTATTCAATTAACTGGCTGATTGCGTTCACGAGCGTTCTTTGAATTTTTCCCATCAACACATTTCTTTTTTTTTTTTTCTTTTTTAACAAACAGTAACTCGAAGAAATCGTGCGAAAACGACAATAATTATTTCTCAAACATTCAGTTAATTCAATAACGAATTAGACCTAATCATTTCCTCGATCGATCAACAAAAAAAAAATCGATTTTGTACCTTTTTAACCTTTCAAAAAAGAAATATATATTAATTCGAACGAATTCAAACGAATTGATTAAGTATGCGCGCGCCTTTATATGTATATGTATACATCGAGATTGATCGATTTAATCGATAGTCAATCGCTTCGAGTTGTACTTGATTAAATCGTAATCAATCGGCGCGGCGATCAATAAATCGTATAAAAAAATCAAGGTAGGTATAAGTGATTATCTGAAAGAAATTATTTTTCGAGCAAATCGTTGAATTCTTAAGAATCGTTAAGTAGACGCGAGAAGGACCTGTGGGCGGAGCTTAAGCGCTGCCTGTATTGCGTACGCAGCACAGGTCACGTGACATGTCTCTCTTAAGTTGTAAGATCTCTATAGTATTGCATACCCAGCGTAGGTCACGTGACATGTCCCTCTTAAGTTGTAAGATCTCTATAGTATTGCATACCCAGCGTAGGTCACGTGACATGTCCCTCTTAAGTTGTAAGATCTCTATAGTATTGCATACCCAGCGTAGGTCACGTGACATGTCCCTCTTAAGTTGCAAGATCTCTATAATTTGACAGAATTTATTTATTTTCTCCGGGTAAGCTACGCGTGAGTTAATTATCCTTCGAAACTTTAATAATCTAATTGCCAAGAATATTTTCAGCTGAATGAAACAGCAACTAAGTCAGTATCTAGGATGGCTAGTCAGAAAATTAATTACGCTTCGTTTGAACCTTTTTCTAAGTTTCAGTCCTCGATTGAAGTGGATGCAAAAGTTTTTGAGGGGGGATGGGGGACATGAACCGATTTCGATGTTGTTTGATAAGTTACTCTCAATGAGCACAAAATTATCATAACGCAGACGCTTCTTTTTTGTTAGAAAAATCAAGACTGTTTGTTTTATTTTAATTTTGAAGCCCCAGTCGTCCTTCTTTCTTTCACAAACAAGCTAATCAACCGCCAATTTTTTTTAGCTGAATAAATCATCACTGGTGCGTCTGGCGCTGGTTAAGTCGGCGGTATCTAGGATAGCTTGTCAGCTTGAAAACAAAAAGAAAAAAATAATTACGCTTCGTTTGAAGCTTTTTCTAAGTTTCAGTCCTCGATTGAAGTGGATGCAAAAGTTTTTCGAGGGGGGAAAGGGGGACCTGAACCAATTTCGATGTTGTTTGATAAGTTACTCTCAATGAGCACAAAATTATCATAACGCAGACGCTTCCTTTTTGCTAGAAAAATCGAGATCGTTTGTTACATTTTAATTTTGAACCCCCAGTCGTTCTTCTTTCTTTCACAAACAAGCTAATCAATCGCCAATTTTTTTAGCCGAATAAATCATCACTGGTGCGTCCAACGCTGGTTAAGTCGGCGGGTATCTAGGATAGCTTGTCAGCTTGAAAACAAAAAGAAAAAAATAATTACGCTTCGTTTGAAGCTTTTTCTAAGTTTCAGTCCTCGATTGAAGTGGATGCAAAAGTTTTTCGAGGGGGGAAAGGGGGACATGAACCAATTTCGATGTTGTTTGATAAGTTACTCTCAATGAGCACAAAATTATCATAACGCAGACGCTTCCTTTTTGCTAGAAAAATCGAGATCGTTTGTTACATTTTAATTTTGAACCCCCAGTCGTTCTTCTTTCTTTCACAAACAAGCTAATCAATCGCAAATTTTTTTTAGCCGAATAAATCATCACTGGTGCGTCCAGCGCTGGTTAAGTCTGCCGTATCTAGGATAGCTTGTAAGCTTGAAAACAAAAAGAGAAAAGTAATTACGCTTCGTTTGGTCCTCGATTGGTGGATGCAAAAGTTTTTGAGGGGGGAAAGGGGGACATGAACCAAATTCGTTGTTGTTCGATGAGAGTGAGCCTCACAAAATTATCACAAGCTCTCTTAAAAAAAAAAAATTGTTTTATTTTTCGTTTTAAATCCTCAGACGTCCTTCTTTCTTTCTTTCTTTCTTTCACAAACAAGCTGAAATCCTAACCAATCGCAAAATGTCTTTAGCTGAATAAACCATCACTCGTTCGCTCAACGCTGGCTAAGTCGACGGTATCTAGGATAGCTCGTCAGTTTGAAAAAAGAAAAAGAAAAATAATTACGCTTCGTTTGAAGCTTTTCCTAAGTTCCCGTTCTCAATTGAAGTGGTTTGAAATGTTTCTGAGGGGGAATGAGGGACGTAAGCCCAGATATCGTTTGATTAGTTACTCTCAGTGTTCACAAAATTATCATAACGTAGACGCTTCCTTTTTGTTAAAAAAAAATCGAAATTGTTTGTTTTATTTTAATTTTAAAGCCCCAGTCGTCCTTCTTTCTTTCACAAACAAGCTAATCAACCGCCAATTTTTTTTAGCTGAATAAATCATCACTGGTGCGTCCAGTGCTGGTTAAGTCGGCGGTATCTAGGATAGCTTGTCAGCTTGAAAACAAAAAGAGAAAAATAATTACGCTTCGTTTGAAGCTTTTTCTGAGATCCAGTCAGTTCCAGTCCTCGATTGGTGGATGCAAAAGTTTTTGAGAGGGGAAAGGGGGACATGAACCAAATTCGTTGTTGTTCGATGAGGGTGAGCCTCACAAAATTATCACAAGCTCTCTTTAAAAAGAAAATTGTTTTATTTTTCGTTTTAAATCCTCAGACGTCCTTCTTTCTTTCTTTCTTTCTTTCACAAACAAGCTGAAATCCTAACCAATCGCAAAATGTTTTTAGCTGAATAAACCATCACTCGTTCGCTCAACGCTGGCTAAGTCGACGGTATGTAGGATAGCTCGTCAGTTTGAAAAAAGAAAAAGAAAAATAATTACGCTTCGTTTGAAGCTTTTTTTTAAGTTTCGATCCTTGATTGAATTGGATTCAAACGTCTTTGAGAGGGATGGGGGACATGAACCAATTTCGATGTTGCTTGATAAGGTACTCTCAGTAATCACAAAATTATCGCGCACGCAGACGCTTTCTTTTTTTTTAAAAAAAATCGAGATTGTTTTATTTTATGTTTTAAACCCCCACACGTTCTTCTTTCTTTCACCAGCAAGCTGAAATCCTAATCAATCGCTAAATGTGTTTAGTTGAATAAACTATCACTCGTTCGCTCAACGCTGGCTAAGTCGACGGTATCTAGGATAGCTCATCAGTTTGAAAAAAGAAAAAGAAAAATAATTACGCTTCGTTTGAAGCTTTTTCTAAGTTCCCGTTCTCAATTGAAGTGGTTTGAAATGTTTCTGAGGGGGAATGAGGGACGTAAGGCCCGATATCGTTTGATTAGTTACTCTCAGTGTTCACAAAATTATCATAACGCAGACGCTTCCTTTTTGTTAAAAAAAACGAGATTGTTTGTTTTATTCTAATTTTGAACCCCCAGACGGCCTTCTTTCTTTCACAAACAAGCTAATCAATCGCAAATTTTTTTTAGCTGTGCGTTCAACGCTGGCTAAGTCGGCGGTACCTAAGATAGCTCGTCAGCTTGAAAACAAAAAGAAAAAAATAATTACGCTTCGTTTGAAGTTCTTTCTAAGTTTCAGTCCTCAATTGGAGTGGATGCAAAATTTTGTGAGGGCGGAAAGGGGTACATGAACCAAAGTCGATGTTGTTCGATGAGTTTAGCCCCACAAAATTATCACAACGCTTTCTTCTGCTTTATTTTTCGTTTTAAATCCTCAGACGTCCTTCTTTCTTTCTTTCACAAGCAAGCTGAAATCCTTATTAATCGCCGAACGGTAGCCGAATATAATGGCCCCAGCTGTCGCTGGGCGCCGTAAAAACCGCCCGCAAAGAAACCATGTGCGCTGGAAATTTTATTATAATAGACAAATCCGACCATAAATTACCTTGCGCAATCCAAAGCCGGCTGAGATTTCAGAATTAAGCCCCGCCGAGGGATAATAGACGGGGCTCCGACAACAGCAACAACAACATATGGCCAGATGTCTCAATTGTGTTGCGCCAAATTTGGGGCCCAAATTGCATTTTCGTCTTCGAGGTGTGCAACTGGCGCAGCGGCGGCGGCGGCGCCACGTCGATACTTAAGTTATTATCGCCGTCTGCAAGAAGAACGTCTTCTAAATTCATCTTTAGCCGGATGTCGGTGCTTGTTAACAAAGGCGGGGAGAGACTTGCGCGACGCCCGACGGACATCAATTAATTGATGAGAGCCTAATCTGTGTCGAACCACCTCACCACCGCGTCATTCAGCAAAAATCACGCCGGAATTTAATCATCCATCCCCCTCACGAGTTTATTTAAACATCCGCCTTGGAAAATAAACGGCCGCTGCACTAATTAAGTTTTAACATCGAATCATCGTGTTATAAAATCTTTTTAAGGAAGTGACGCCATATGGCCCCTCTCCACCCACATAATTACGGTATGATGTTACTTTATAAATAACATCACCCCTCAAATAATGACGCCGTTTATTATCGTCCTACAAATGTTTATTCTCAAGCCGTTCGTCTTCTTTTCTTCGTTTTAACTTGGAGGAAATTGCGATGGTGGTGCTCTTCCTGGGGGTCTTCGTGCAAATACGGGTAATTCGACAAAAGTTGTTTATTATATGGACTTATGCTTGCGCTTGGTTAAGAGACCGTATGATTAATCTTAGGATATATGTATGGATATTCACGGTCACTTCGTTTTCTGAATGCAACGTGAACGCTCGCTGCCCCAATTCATGAACGTCGGGCTATTAATGCGATGGATATGTGGAAATGAACGTAAAGTACGCGATTAGGATATCGCCCACCTAACGTGCCGCTTATGAGAATGACATTGAGTTCCATACTTTCATCCGATACCTCCATATGATCCGTCAATCGAGTCAAGATGGTTGATAGGAGGTCAAGAGTCAAGGGCAGCTTTTAACTCACGTTTTTTAAGCTGAATGCGTTTTCCTAATCTATGAAACTAACTATCCTCGTGAACGTGAGCGATTTAGGTTTTCTTTTTCAGTGCGTGCAACTGTTAATCTTGAAATTTTATGGGAAGGCACACGCTTTTATTTTTTCAGGTTCCACACGCACACACTTCTTTCTTTTCTTTTCTGTTTTCTTTCTTTCTCCTTCTTCATTTCTTGCAGAATTCCACGTACATACGATCGTGTTGGTAGAATAAAAAGCTCCGATTTCACTGCTCACGTGTCTCGTTTAATTCGACGCGAAATAAAACAAGCAGATTAAAAAATTAAAAGGAAACGAAATAGATTGAAAAATTAACAGGAAACGAAACAGATTAAAAAATTAAAAGGAAACGAAAACGAGCCTCGCCGCCCCTTGTAACTAAACTAACTAATTTAACTAAGTCGCGAATGATAACCAGTTCTTTTTAAGCTCGCCGCAAAAGCGACAAATTTTGATCGCGCGCTCCAATTCAATCCAATCCAATCCAATCCAATCCAATAAAGTTCGGCTCGTTTATTTTTGCTTGGCTTTGGCTCGGTTTCTCCTCCGCGCATGACCTCCATTAAAACTAATGAAGATCCGTCGGAACGGAACGGCTTTGATTGCCTGGAAATTCGAACGTATTTCTACGTGTAACATAATTAGCAATGCTATCATCATCATCATCATCATCGAGAGAGAGAGAGAGAGAGCGAGCGATGCAAATCAGATTTAATTACGGGTTGAATTTAGTTTAGTTCGAACTAACGAGCCCTCGACCAAAAATAAGAAAAAGAAAAAAAAAAGCAAATCAAAGTGTTCAATTTTGATTGACCCTTGCGGCACCTCATTCCTCGCTTTCGTTCGGTTCCATCATCGTGAGATGGCGTTAATTAAGCCGCCAGTCAAACACATTTTCACAACACTCAAATCGTTATTCATCATGTAAATCAACACGTAGCCAAACCCCCACAATTTATTTGGTCATGCAAATTACAGTAAGAATCGAATCGTCGCTGACATTCCGTGTCTTTGCATTTATGCATTCGTCTTGCCAAGGGCGGAGAGATAAGGGAAGGCGAGGGAATCACATGAATGTAAAGCGGCGAAGCACATTTGCCGCCGATGATATTATCCTGCAGGTGTCGCCGCCGAACAATAATAACAATAACGGCGTGGCGGAACCGTGTTTATTTTCAACACAATAAGTCGCGGTTTCTTTGCCAAATTCGCCAAATTTGCCGTGCACGAAATAACATTTCTTTTATGTTCTGTATTGTCTGCGCGCAAATCTGACAAGTTACGACGAAAGAAAAATTCTACGGGCAACCAAAAATAAATTCTTCCGTAATTAACAGAATTTATCGTCTCTTGGTTTTGTTTCGGCTTTGAATCGGTTCCTGATCATACGCCATACGCAATGCCTTAATCAGAATCACATCTGATTAAGGTGTACGATCAGGAAACAACGGAAAAATACGGAAAGCCCCAAAAGCAAGCGCGATAAATTCTGTTAATTATGGCAATCGGAGCGATGGGCGGCGATATTGCAAAGCAATTTCCGTATTTTTTAATCGGTTCTTGATCACATACGCCTTAAACAGATGTGATTCTGATTAAGGCATTCCGTATTTTCCAATCGGTTTCTGATCGTATACATCTTAACCAGATGTGATTCTGAAAAAGGCATCCGACTAAGGCGTACGATCAAGAACCGATTGAAAAATATGGAATGCCTTAAGCAGAATCACATCTGATTAAGGTGTACGATCAGGAAACGACGGAAAAATAAGGAAAGCCCAAAAAGCAAGCGCGATGAATTCTGTTGATTATGCCAATCGGAGCAATGGGCGGCGATATTTCAAAGTAACTTCCGTATTTTCCAATCGGTTCTGGATCACATACGCCTTAAACAGATGTGATTCTGATTAAGGTGTATGATCAGGAACCGATTGAAAGCCGAAACAAACCAAGAGACGCTAAATTCTGTTAATTATATGCCAGCCGGGGTCGCAGCGGTAGCAGCGCGCTTGATTAACAATAAATTAACAAACGCGGTGTTCAACGAGGCCGAAAAAATGAAGAAGGAGAAGGAGAAGAAGAGGAGGAGGAGGAGGAGGAAATCGTCGGGCAATGCAAGCTGCAACTCATCTTCGATAATTCCAGCACGATATTTCGTGCTCTCTAATGAAGGCATCAAACCTCGGGCAGTCTGCTTAATGAACGGTCTCGGGTTTATCACCGGAGCGTTTTCGTAAAGGAAGAAGAACTAACTCATCTGGAAAATGTCTGGCGGGAAGATTAGACTAGATTATGTAATTTGGATGGGCGGCGCACGATTTCTGTAATTATTACAGAAATCGAAATTACTTGTTTTGCACTTGAACCACCCACGGAATATACATAATACAACACAAATCTAGCTTTACCATTTCCGATAATAATTAATTTCATGTTTAAACGCCGCGTCGCCGCCGTCGTGTCGCCGTCGGAGTCACGTCGTGTCGGTCGTGTTCGAAATAAATAACTTTTTAATATCTGTGAATTGTTGTATTGAGTTGAGACAGAAGACGCCCGAGGTCTCGGGTCGTGGCGGAATACTAATAATATTAATAACAATAAAATAAGAAGTTATTTTACAGAATTAATCGATTAAAATAACGACGTCAAAGAAGTCTTGTTCTGCGAAAAAAAAAAAAAAAATGTAATCCGACACAACTTAACTCTTCAAGAGCGAATGCTCTGAGGCGGCGGCGGCGCTGAAAGCACTCGAGAGGACTGTTAATCGATTTGCTGCGCTTACTATACACAAGAACCCCGACAATGGAAACTCACTTCGGGACTTCCTCCAGGACGTGCGAAAAAAAGCGCGCGTTCATTAAAGTTGCTTATTGAGACGTGGGCCTTAAAAATGATTGCGGCGTGGAATGCGAAACGTAATGCTCTTTCTCGGTATAACATCGGACATCAATCGTACCGATTGTGTTATTGAAAATCGAATCGAATGAATCGTGAAGATGGAAGAAGAGAGAGAGAGTAAAAAAACAGGTGCGATGATGAAAAGAGAAATCGCACGTTTTCTTTTTTTAATTCGATCGAGTGAACACCCTGTATTCTTGCAATCGGAATTCGAATTCAACTAAACATAATGTAATAATTAATCGAATTCAAACGAAACAGAAAAAAAACAGCGTTATTTATTTTAGAAGTTTAGAATTTATTAAAGTTTATGCATTCTCGGGATATCTCTAAAGCACTGGCGTATTTGTTTACGTTATTAGTTTGGTAATACGATATGGGGGCGTGTTTAGTCTTAGCAGCAAAGAAACGGCAGTCTCCCGAGGGATAGCGCGGAAAGCGAAACGTGTCGGTAAGCGAGGCCGCGGATGGGCCTGGTGGTGGCCGCGGTGTGTTGCCGGACATGAGATAGCGGGTGTCTGCAGAATATGACCTGAGATGGTATGTTCTGACCGAAGAGTTATGAGTTATGCGCAGGTATTCTGGTAGCAGAATATTGTCCGGGACGCGATACGGGGCGTTGACCAGAGAATGGTACCGTGCACCAGCTCCTGCCACGGCGTGCAAGCAGCGCCGATGAAGAGTACGGTACCGGCAAAGCAATTAGCTGCATTCTGCATTCATTGTGAGTGGGAATTCGGTTGATTGCATTCCTGACCAGGTGATGACATTGAGCTATCCAGAAAGGTCTGACATGATGATGTTATTGGACTGGTACGGAGTGGTGCTTGACACTCACGCAGTCGGTGCATTAATTGATCCTAAGAACGTATGCTCGGAAGGCAAGGTATGCTAATATCCATCGGGAGGGGTGGGTTTTGTATCCACAGGTGAATGTGGGGGGTAATACATGCGAAGATAAGAAGTCAACGTGCGAGGATGGCTTCCCCAGTGCCCAATATCATCATGAGGGAGCTACAGCTTCTAGATTCGCCGCTGGAGCAGGTGGGGCCGGGAAAACGGCCCCGGTAAGTGGAATGTTCCATTTTACTGAATAGTTACTTATAATTTGCATGGTCCTTACCGAATTGGAATGCGATTCCCGGGAGCTAAGACGTTTGCTCTCAGCGCCTGTTGCGGTCAAGGAAGCGAGAAAGAAATTAGGAATAAGAGACCTAACCAATGATGAGTGAATGTTTATTGTAACTCCGTCCTCAGATAATATCGTTTGTCTATAATATTTAAACAAAAAAAAATCTAGCCAACAACTGGAACACAAAGAAGGAAGCTCATCATCCAATTAATGAATGAATTATTTATTTACGAAACAAAACGTGCTTGCTTGTTAATTAATGAACGAGAAAATGGTTACCGCGTCTGTTTATAAAGGCTAAAAGATATTTACCGAAGTATTAACACACTCAACTGATCACTTGTGTAAACAAACTTGGCGGAGCTATCTTAAATAAATATTTTACTAAGCAAATATTACCTGCTTGCTACTGGTATACTTAGTGGTTGGATTAGAAGACTGAAGACATCATTCTTGCGCCTCCCTTGTTTTTGTTATCGCAGTGGCCGCGTGTTATTTTAGGCACTTAAACGTGTTCGGTTTTCTGAAAATGAAATAAGTTTCTTCCTTTCATTTCAGAACGTGACTGACCCACACAAGAAAACTTTTTCTCCTCTGTTTGTGTTTATGTGTGTGTGTGTTTGTCAGTTTTAATTTCCCCAATATAAGTTTTAAATGCCGCCGCAGTTCTGTATAAGCGTGACACACAAAGTAAGTATGTACAGTACAGGAACCTCTGAGAGAAGAACAGAGGGGAAAGTACCGGTCCCGCCTCGGGCATAACCACCTGTCTCCTCTCCGGTGATGTCTTAATTTCGTTACCAAAAAAAAAAGAGAAGAGAAGAAAAGAAAAACATCGCCGCTTATGAACACGAGGAATTCGAGCATCTTCTTTTCGAATTGCGCGCAAACTAATTCGAATTAAAATTTAATCCAAAACGCCATCATCCATCCGTCGTCTAAGTAGTTCACCCACATTCTTCTCACGTCGTGGAAAGTGCATTATTTCGTGCTTGCTTCAAAACGACGTTCCTCAAATTTGTAGTAACGTTTCTCTGAAAGCGCTGGGCTAAAATTGAGAAGCTAAAAATAATCGCACGATTCCTTTTTTACTTCGTTCTTTTCTGGTTCTGTCTTATTTCTGTACGCTCTGATTTATACCGGCGCGGGCTTCCTCTGCGTCCTTTGGTTTTGTTCATTTTTTGAAGTGAACGTATGCGCCAAAAATTAATTTCTGAAACAATTTTCCTCTTCTGCTACTACTACTTCTATTGGCCATCGCTTTCATAATAGTTTTTATAATTTCCCTTACGTTTCAGTTTCTTTTTTTTTATTGTTGGACTTTTACTTTTCTTTTCCCTTCAAGAAACTTGTTTTCAAATGCAAAGCATCTGCCATACCAGTAAGTCTTTCTTTGATTTACAGAAAAAATTCGTTGGAGTTGCATCATGTGTCAAACAGTCCTGAATCTGACATTATCAATTCCTTCGGAAACAAAATGACTTTCCCCTGTAATCTTGCTGTTACACGTGGTTAGTTACAGTCGAAATAATTATGTAAGATCGACTCTTGCCTTCCCACATGCATTAACCTCGACCTACATTCGCACATCGCTCACCTAATTACAGCCGCCAGTAAAGTAAAACGAGTCATCGGCATTTCTCAAGGCCCCAAAGCTCACATAAACTGGAAATTAGGTCAATCAGATTCATACAAACACTTCTTGTCTACCCTCATGCATTAACCTCGGCTTACATTCGCACATCGCTCACCTAATTACAGCCGCCAGTAAAGTAAAACGAGTCATCGGCATTCCTCAAGGCCCCAAAGCTCACATAAACTGGAAATTAGGTCAATCAGATTCATACAAACACTTCTTGTCTACCCTCATGCATTAACCTTGGCTTACATTCGCACATCGCTCACCTAATTACAACCGCCAGTAAAGTAAAACGAGTCATCGGCATTCCTCAAGGCCCCAAAGCTCACATAAACTGGAAATTAGGTCAATCAGATTCATACAAACACTTCTTGTCTACCCTCATGCATTAACCTCGGCTTACATTCGCACATCGCTCACCTAATTACAGCCGCCAGTAAAGTAAAACGAGTCATCGGCATTTCTCAAGGCCCCAAAGCTCACATAAACTGGAAATTAGGTCAATCAGATTCATACAAACACTTCTTGTCTACCCTCATGCATTAACCTCGGCTTACATTCGCACATCGCTCACCTAATTACAGCCGCCAGTAAAGTAAAACGAGTCATCGGCATTTCTCAAGGCCCCAAAGCTCACGTAAACTGGAAATTAGGTCAATCAGATTCATACAAACACTTCTTGTCTACCCTCAAGCATTAACCTCGGCTTACATTCGCACATCGCTCACCTAATTACAGCCGCCAGTAAAGTAAAACGAGTCATCGGCATTCCTCAAGGCCCCAAAGCTCACGTAAACTGGAAATTAGGTCAATCAGATTCATACAAACACTTCTTGTTTACCCTCATGCATTAACCTCGGCCTACATTCGCACATCGCTCACCTAATTACAGCCGCCAGTAAAGTAAAAAGAGTCATCGGCATTTCTCAAGGCCCCAAAGCTCACATAAACTGGAAATTAGGTCAATCAGATTCATACAAACACTTCTTGTCTACCCTCATGCATTAACCTCGGCCTACATTCGCACACCGCTCACCTAATTAGAGCTGCCAGTAAAGTAAAACGAGTCATCGGCATTTTTCAAGGCCATAAAGCTCACATAAACTGGAAATTAGGTCAATCAGATTCATACAAACACTTCTTGTCTACCCTCAAGCATTAACCTCGGCCTACATTCGCACATCGCTCACCTAATTAGAGCTGCCAGTAAAGTAAAACGAGTCATCGGCATTTTTCAAGGCCATAAAGCTCACATAAACTGGAAATTAGGTCAATCAGATTCATACAAACACTTCTTGTCTACCCTCAAGCATTAACCTTGGCCTACTTTCGCACATCGCTCACCTAATTACAGCCGCCAGTAAAGTAAAACGAGTCATCGGCATTCCTCAAGGCCCCGAAGCTCACCTAAACTGGAAATTAGGTCAATCAGATTCATACAAACACTTCTTGTCTACCCTCATGCATTAACCTCGGCTTACATTCGCACATCGCTCACCTAATTACAGCCGCCAGTAAAGTAAAACGAGTCATCGGCATTTCTCAAGGCCCCAAAGCTCACGTAAACTGGAAATTAGGTCAATCAGATTCATACAAACACTTCTTGTCTACCCTCAAGCATTAACCTCGGCTTACATTCGCACATCGCTCACCTAATTACAGCCACCAGTAAAGTAAAACGAGTCATCGGCATTTCTCAAGGCCCCAAAGCTCACGTAAACTGGAAATTAGGTCAATCAGATTCATACAAACACTTCTTGTTTACCCTCATGCATTAACCTCGGCCTACATTCGCACATCGCTCACCTAATTACAGCCGCCAGTAAAGTAAAAAGAGTCATCGGCATTTCTCAAGGTCCTAAAGCTCACATAAACTGGAAATTAGGTCAATCAGATTCATACAAACACTTCTTGTCTACCCTCAAGCATTAACCTCGGCCTACTTTCGCACATCGCTCACCTAATTACAGCCGCCAGTAAAGTAAAACGAGTCATCGGCGTTTCTCAAAGCCCCAAAGCTCACATAAACTGGAAATTAGGTCAATCAGATTCATACAAACACTTCTTGTCTACCCTCATGCATTAACTTCGGCTTACATTCGCACATCGCTCACCTAATTACAGCCGCCAGTAAAGTAAAACGAGTCATCGGCATTTCTCAAGGCCCTAAAGCTCACATAAACTGGAAAATAGGTCAATCAGATTCATACAAACACTTCTTGTCTACCCTCAAGCATTAACCTCGGCTTACATTCGCACATCGCTCACCTAATTACAGCCGCCAGTAAAGTAAAACGAGTCATCGGCATTTCTCAAGGCCCCAAAGCTCACATAAACTGGAAATTAGGTCAATCAGATTCATACAAACACTTCTTGTCTACCCTCATGCATTAACCTCGGCCTACATTCGCACATCGCTCACCTAATTACAGCCGCCAGTAAAATAAAACGAGTCATCGGCGTTTCTCAAAGCCCCAAAGCTCACGTAAACTCGAAATCAGGTCAATCACATTCATATAAACACTCAGCTTTTCTGATCATAACTACGGTCATAATTGAAGTCTGAAGTCGACTCTTGTCGCTGGTGAAACGTTGAGTGCCCTTCCAATTGTAATTCTGTCCGGTTAGAGTTTTGGAAATCTTTTATTTATAAATTAATTCGACGATAACCTCGCCACAGTGTGCGAACTCACGTCGCGTCGCCGTCGCGTCGTCGTCTATAATAAAGAATCTCCAGTTCAATTTGGCTTGCAATTTATATTATAATGTACCTTATGCATTTTATGTCGTGTTAAATCTGACTCTACGCCCCCCGCAACCCCTAAAGTACACGTTACCTTTTGGGTCAAACTCGCTTAGGTGCCGATAAGTAAACCTGTTACAATAGTCGCCGTGTTTAGTGATGAGTGAGTCTTATTTTTGCTCCTTTGTTGTTAAATCGACGGCTAGGATGCATCACCGAATACGACGACTATATAAACAGCAAAGTAACAGTGTTTGAGGAGTTGTTGAAACGTCGAGTTCTTTTCTTCTCGTATTTTGGCATCGATAATAATTTCTGCACTTCGACAAGGCCCGGCGGGACGAGTCGCTGCTTTAATATTACAATAATTTATAAATACTATTTGATAGGTGAACTATAATCTATGATTCGCACTAGAGGAATTAATTGTTATCAATAATTTCAAAAAAAAATTGTTGCAAAACGTTCTTGATTGCAGTGGATCCTTCGAGCATCCTCAGTATAGCTGTTTCAGCTCAGCTTGGGGTTTCGTCAGCGTAAGCTGCAAACCAAAAAGACCTATCAGGTCAAAAAGCGAGCACCTAAGCTTTAAATTGAAATCATCCTTTGCTCGGTCCACTTAAACAAACGCCGTGCGAATTTAATTTTCTTTTAAATAATTCCAGCGAGTTTGCAATGCCGTTTCTTAGAAGGAAATATAAAAAAGAATCATAAAAGCACATAAAGCAATTTTAAATAATTATACTTAATTAATCGTGCGTTCACAAAGAGAAAGCAAAAGGCGGTCTGTTTTAAAAGACGATGAGTTAGCTGGTTTAGTCGGTGCGAGTGTCCGCAGTACGTCGAAGAGATGTTGGTTGCCTAGAAGAAGGACGCATTGGTCCTTCGAACACATAGAAATTATTTAAACATAAAAACTGCTTGGGGTTTTGTCAGCGTGAGCTACAAACCAAAAAGACCTATCAGGTCGAAAAGCGAGCACCTAAGCTTTAAATTGAAATCATCCTTTGCTCGGTCCACTTAAACAAACGCGGTGCGAATTTAATTTTCTTTTAAATAATTCCAGCGAGTTTGCAATGCCGTTTCTTAAAAGGAAATATAAAAAAAATCATAAAAGCACATAAAGCAATTTTAAATAATTGTACTTAATTAATCGTGCGTTCACAAAGAGAAAGCAAAAGGCGGTCTGTTTTAAAAGACGACGAGTTAGCTGGTTTGGTCGGTGCGAGTGACCGCAGCACCTCGAAGAGATGTTGGTTGCCTAAAAGAAGGACGCATTGGTCCTTCGAACACATAGATTGATTGACTGGTTGATTAATTATCCTTATTATAAATAAAAGTAAGTGACGTGACAACAAACAAGATTGTTCAATCTTTGCATGTCTGAATGAAAACAAATTAATTCACGTTCTGTAGTTTATGGAATTTTCTTTTTTTTAAACTGGATGATGAAAGACTGTACGTCATAGTTTCATGCGCTCTCGACAAACTGTATCTCTTGAGATGGTCTTTTTAAAAATAGAATTAACGCTGTGTCATACTGACGACGCGACGCCGCAAAGAAAAAGCTAGACAAGAATAATACACCAATTCACTCCTCGTTAAATATCCGTCACTGATAACTTAATCGGGGCAACTGATAAAAACGCCTGATACCAGTATAAATATTGCTGCGTGCAAATAAAGATTGTCATTAACAAAATGGTCAAAGCCAAAAAATTCCTGTACGCCAAGCCCTTCGAGGGCATGCCCAAACCAGAAGACTTCGAGCTCGTGGAAGAAGAGTTGCCCGCGCTTGAAGATGGAGGTAAGAACGTACCGCCTACCATTTCAAGGGCGGCGGCAAAATTTTGAGTGTGCCTTTATTTTAAAGAATTTCTGGCCGAAGCGGTTTACCTCAGCGTCGACCCATACCAGCGAGCCATCAGCAGAAGCCTGGAGATAGGAAGTACGATGACCGGACTCCAAATTGCCAGGTATTTCTTCCTTTTCTTCTATCGCTCGACATTTTTAATGCTTCTGGTGCTGGTCTAATCGAAAACGAACGGTCGATAGAAGAAGAAAAAAGAAGATGTTTGATGCAAACCACACGAAAGTTAATGCGTTTTGTTTTTTTTGTTTTTGCGCACCGTAGAGTCATCGAATCGAAGAACGAAGAATTTCCCGTCGGAAAACACGTGTTCGCTGCGTTTGGTTGGCGGACGCACACGGTATCCAATGGACACCTAAGCGGAACCGTCTACTCTATATATACAGTTCCCGAATTAGAAGGCCACCCCCTTTCCCTGTACCTGGGCGTCCTGGGAATGCCAGGGTAAGCTTCCCCCGCCCGCTTCAAGCCGACGCAATTAATTAATTCTTACAGCAACACCGCCTACTTTGGCTTCCTCGAGGTCTGCAAACCCCAAGCGGGTGAGACGGTGGTCGTGACGGGGGCGGGAGGAGCTGTCGGAAGTCACGTGGGCCAAATCGCCAAAATGAAAGGGTGCAAGGTGATCGGCGTCACGGGGAGCGATGAAAAAGCAGAATGGCTGAAGACTTCTTTGGGGTTCGATCACGTCATTAACTACAAAACGACGGACGTCGCGGCGGCCCTGGAAGAACTGGCGCCGGAAGGTGTCGACTGCTACTTTGATAACGTAAGCGATTCGATACGTAACGACCAAAACCATCAGGCTATGCCTTAGGTTGGGGGTGAAGTGAGCAGCACCATACTGGGCAAGATGAACCACGGCGGGAGGGTTTCGGTTTGCGGAGCGATTTCCTCGTACAACGCCGAAGAAACACTCAAAGGTACTTTGGGGAGCCCCAAAGGCGATCGTACTAACGCCGGGGTGATTTTTCAGCTTCGGCGATTCAGTGGGCGGTCGTTAAGAACGAGCTTTTGGTGAAGGGACACGCAGTGAGCAGGTGGATGGATCGATGGCAGGTGGGAATCCAGCAGAACACGAAATGGGTTCAGGAGGGCAGACTGAAATACCGCGAGACGGTGACGCAGGGTTTTCAGAACATGCCGTCGGCCCTCATTGGTGTTCTAAAAGGGGATAATATTGGAAAAGCGATTGTTAAGGTTTAAGTTTTCTCTAATAAACTGCAAAGAACAATTTCAAGTAGTTACATTGACTTACGTGGTAACTGATCTGATGACCCAATCCGAGCCCAGTCCATTTGGAAAAGTGGTTCAGATTATGTCCTAATCCATCCAAAACCGGCTTTCCCAGTTTCCAAAAGGCGAAGGCATTCCAAAGCCTCAAGTTTATAACAGCGTAGGGGTTGTAACGATGCCCAAAAGAGGATAGAGGGGAATACGTTTTATTATTGCTTCAGAGTATCACAACACGTAACAAATTAAAAAAAAAAAAAAAACAACAACGTGTAGATCAGTCTGCTATTTGTGAGTTGTGCGGTCCAATAATTGCTTTTTGGTTCTGGTAAAAGACGTGATTGGTAATCAACGCATACAAAATATCCTCGTGTAGAAAAATGATTGATTGTCGCTTCTACTCTATGATCTACCCTAACGTAGATACCGGGGGTTACCCTAATAGTAATTATAACTCGTTACTCTCGTACTTCTCCAGCATCGCTCTGACTAGTATGCACTTGGTCATGTGACAGGTGCAGTATTCGGGGTGTTCGAGTTCTTCGGCGTTCAACATGACCACCTCGATGATATAGCGCCTTTCGTTATTCTCCAGTCTTCTCATGGTCAGCTCGTAAGCTATGGGTTCGGACTTGTCGACGGCGATTTCGCTCGGAAGCACCACCGTCGTTTGTTTCCAGTGGGTTTCCGGCTCGTCCGGATCGGTCGAGAGTATAACCGGCTCCGTCGAAGACGACGGAAACGTGCACGTGAACCAAATGCATATCCCCTGGTACATCCCCGGTTTATTAGCCACGGCTATGTGCTGTGCGTTCACGCAATTCAAATCCTCGCTGGTCACGGCCGTCAGGTCAATCCAAAGGATGACTTCCGGGTCCGCCAAGATCTGCTCTGGCCTAACGGTTTTGGTGTCGGGTTGTTGGGACGCTTGCGAGCGCAGCTTCTCCGCGAAGCATTCCATGGAGACGCCCTCGACGTCTTTCCAAGCATCGTACATACCTGGTATGCTGAAAAAAATCAATCGATCAAAGTCTTCGGGGTTGAATACGGTAGCCGTCATGCCCCTCCAAATTGGGAGCCCTATTGAAGACGTCATACCTGCAAGGAGCTGAATATATGGTGGCTGATTCGGGAAACATAAGTCCGCCTGGTTTCAAGAATTGATCCCTTGCGAACAAGACGGAATCCAACATCCCCTCGTGCAATAAATAAAGCCCCATCCACTCCGACACGATTATATCGACTTTCCCATCGCCGGGTAAGGTCAGGTTCTCGATGCGATCGTGTATGACCTGAAGGTGGTGATTGGGGTGAGGCAAAATCCGCGTTTTTTTCGCGTTTTACCTTCACGACGTGTTCGAAGTGGTTCTCTCTGACCACGTCTTCGGCGATCCGGTAGATTTCGCTGGCTTCGACCGCGTACACCTTGGCGGCGCCGGCTTGCGCGCAGAAGATCGAGAGGACGCCGGTTCCGGCCCCCACGTCCAAAACTATTTTGTCTCTGAAAGCGTCTTTATTGTCTTCGATCGCCTGCTTGTACGCCTTGTTTCTGGCCGAATCCTGCAGCATGAGCCTGTGTACCTAAGACAGAAAGAAACGGCGTTTCCGAATGCGATTTTGTTCTTGTTTGAATTTTTGAAGAGGACGCAACAAGAATTTTAACAAGTCATCGCGACTCTCGAGATAAACAGGTTCTGAACGAATTCAAGGGCGCCCATAAACGCGCTATTAGCAATCAAGTAGCTAACCAGCAGTACGGGCGTTTTCCTCTCGACTCGTCCCGATAAATAAGGCGACCAATTCGAACTGTTTCAGTGGGTTTTCGAGCGTAAAATAACGCGGTTGTACTCGAACAAAACATAGAAAAATGGTGAAGGCCAAGAAGTTCGTTTACGCGAAGCCGTTCGACGGAATGCCGAAGGAAGAAGACCTCAAGATCGTCGAGGAGGAGCTACCGCCGCTTAAAGATGGAGGTACGTTCAAGTGCATCCCCAGCATCGCTTGGTATAAACAGCAATTAACACTTCACATCATAATAAACCCGCATTAAATCTAACCTTGGTACATTCGCAGCCAATTAACAACGATAACAACCAACAAAATTATCAGATAACAAACAAAATGAATTACAAAACATGTATCGTCGATTACATTAAATTGAGGATAAAAATATAATTCCGGCGATTAAAAAGAATGCGACGCCGAGATTTGTGCTTGCGTTTTCCAAAAAAAAAGCGTTGGGATTTCGAGCTTTTCAAAAACCCTCAAACCCCCATTACTAAATTATTGGAAATTGAATTTGGGGATCCCTAAAACTTCTCCCTCTCCAAGGTCCACCACAATCATTATTAAATTAAAAAGAATACCCAGATTTGTGCTCGCAATTTCCAAAAATTATTGGAATTCTGAGCCTTCTAGAAACCTCTAAACCCCCTCATTCTTAAATGATCGGAAATTGAATTTGGGGACGCCTGAAACTTCTCCCAATCCAAGGTCCACCATAATTATTATTAAATTAAAAGGAATGCCTAGATTTGCGCTCGCAATTTCCAAAAAATATTGGAATTCCGAGCCTTCCGGAAGCCCCTAAACCCCCCCTACATTCTTAAATGATCGGAAATTGAATTTGGGGACGCCTGAAACTTCTCCCAATCCAAGATCCACCATAATCATTATTAAATTAAAAAGAATGCCCAGATTTGTGCTCGCAATTTCCAAAAAATTATTGGAATTCCGAGCCTTCCAGAAGCCCCTAAACCCCTACATTCTTAAATGATCGGAAATTGAATTTGGGGACGCCTGAAACTTCTCCCAATCCAAGGTCCACCATAACCATTATTAAATTAAAAAGAATGGCCAGATTTGTGCTCGCAATTTCCAAAAATTATTGGAATTCTGAGCCTTCTAGAAACCTCTAAACCCCCTCATTCTTAAATGATCGGAAATTGGGTTTGCAGACGCCTGAAACTTCTCCCAATCCAAGGTTCACCATAACCATTATTAAATTAAAAACAATGCCCAGATTTGTGCTCGCAATTTCCAAAAAATTATTGAAATTCAAGACTTCCGGAAGCCCCTAAACCCCCTCATTCTTAAATGATCGGAAATTGAGTTTGCGGACGCCTGAAACTTCTCCCAATCCAAGATCCACCATAATCATTATAAAATTAAAAGGAATGCCTAGATTTGCGCTCGCAATTTCCAAAAAATTATTGGAATTCCGAGCCTTCCAGAAGCCCCTAAACCCCCACATTCTTAAATGATCGGAAATTGAATTTGGGGACGCCTGAAGCTTCTCCCAATCCAAGGTCCACAATAACCATTATTAAATTAAAAAGAATGCCCAGGTTTGTGCTCGCAATTTCCAAAAATTATTGGAATTCTGAGCCTTCTACAAATCTCTAAACCCCCTCGTTCTTAAATGATCGGAAATTGAGTTTGCGGACGTCTGAAACTTCTCCCAATCTAAGGTCCACCATAATCATTATTAAATTAAAAAGAATGCCCAGATTTGTGCTTGCAATTTCCAAAAAATTATTGAAATTCCGAGCCTTCCAGAAGCCCCTAAACCCCCTCATTCTTAAATTATCGGAAATTGAATTTGTAGACGCCTGAAACTTCTCCCAATCCAAGGTCCACCATAATCATTATTAAATTAAAAAGAATGCCCAGATTTGTGCTTGCAATTTCCAAAAAATTATTGGAATTCCGAGCCTTCCAGAAGCCCCTAAACCCCTACATTCTTAAATGATCGGAAATTGAATTTGTAGACGCCTGAAACTTCTCCCAATCCAAGGTCCACCATAATCATTATTAAATTAAAAAGAATGCCCAGATTTGTGTTCGCAATTTCCAAAAATTATTGGAATTCCGAGCCTTCCAGAAGCCCCTAAACTCTCACATTCTTAAATGATCGGAAATTGAATTTGGGAGCGTCTGAAACTTCTCCCAATCCAAGGTCCACTATGTTCAAATGTCGAATGAAAAGATGGGATTCGCTTTGGTTGGGCTTATTGGGTTGAGTTTAAAACGCGTCAGTGATTAAAACCCTTCTTGCTTCTTGTAGAATTTTTGGTCGAAGCAGTTTACCTAAGCGTAGACCCTTACATGCGAGCTTACAGCTACCGATTGCCCATAGGATCCACGATGATTGGATCTCAAGTTGCAAAGTAAGTCCTGTTTTCCAAACCAAAAGGGTAATTACAGCAAGAAATTTGTTTACCGCAGGATAATTGAATCCAAGAACAAGGATTACCCCGTGGGAAAGCACGTTATAGGTCAGTTCGGTTGGCGTTCCCACACCATATCCAACGGTACCGTCCCCGGAAGCGAAGTTTCGGTGTACCTAGTGCCGGAAGTCAAAGGTCACCCCCTCTCGCTTTACTTGGGGATTTTAGGAATGCCAGGGTAATCCCATAAAATCAATCACGGTTAGGTTTTGTAGTTTGGGCTTTCCTTAGAAACACCGCTTACTTTGGCTTCCTGGAGATTTGCCAGCCGAAAGCTGGGGAAACCGTCGTCATCACCGGAGCAGCCGGCGCAGTTGGTAGCCACGTCGGGCAGATCGCGAAATTGAAGGGGTGCAAAGTGATCGGAGTAACCGGAAGCGAGGACAAGTCCGCTTGGTTAAAAACCCTTGGTTTCGACCACATCATCAATTATAAGACCGCGGATGTCCAGAAGGCTTTGAAAGAAGTGGCTCCCGAAGGCGTCGACTGTTATTTCGATAACGTAAGGATGAACTGATCGAGATGAATTGCTAGGCCCATTTGGTTTCTTTTTGTTTTTTGTTTTTTGGTTTAGGTCGGCGGAGAAATCAGCAGCACGATCATCTACCAGATGAGGCTGTTCGGAAGGGTGTCGGTTTGTGGGGCGATCTCCTCATACAACGAGAAGACCCCCGCCAAAGGTGAGACAAGGCGAAAACAAACCAGCTTTGAAACGATTTATTGTGGTGGTTTTAGCAACTGCGATTCAAAGAAGCCTCATCACCAACCAGCTGCTGGTGCAGGGGTTCTTGGTGACGAAGTGGTGGGATCGTTGGCAGGAGGGGATCAAGCAGAACACCGAGTGGCTTCTTCAAGGCAAGCTCAAGTACCAGGAGACGGTGACTGAAGGATTTGAAAACATGACCAAGGCCCTCATCGGGGTCCTCGAAGGCACCAACACCGGCAAGGCTGTGGTTAAAGTTTAAGGGAAGTCGAACGAAGAAAAATGTGTGATTTTGCTCATTATTAAATAACTAAAAATAAACTTCTGTTCGAAAAAATAAATACTTGTTAAATAATGATTTAATAACTGCATCAAGTGCCGGAGCCTTGAGACTAAAACTCGTTTAAACCTAAAGTCCAAAGTTAAAGGTCCGATCATGCATTTTATACGTCAGTTGCTTGTATTTACACACAGGAAACGAGGATGTTACTCGTTTAATAAACGAGATAAATTGACAAGGAGTTGGTATGGGTACGAATTTGTTTTCTGATAAAAAAAAAGATTATTGCCTACAGTACAAGACGTGAGGTGTTACATCAACCAAAACAACGCAATGGGACTGTTAAAAAAAGGTGTTTTTTTATTATTAGGTAGAAAAAGAAATTGAAGTAAGACGTTGTTGAATCTCCATCAAAAATTTATCGTTTGGAAATAAATTTTGAACCGAGATTCAAGCATTTTTAATTTATCAAAAGTAGAATGAGAAAAATAAAAACGCTCTCGACTAAATCTCAGTAAACATGGCGATTATTTCTTATATACAACAAAAAAAAGATGTACATATTTTTGTGTGCCTTATAAATAAAACGCGTTGTTACATCAGACAATTAACGAAACGTGCAGGAACGACTTTTTTTTTATCAGAATGATTTTGTTGTTTTGGCCCCAGACAGAATTAAAATAGAATCGAAATTCCTTATCTTACGCAAACACTTTGTGATACCGCCGAAATTTAAAGAGGAAGATTTACTGAAATTAATCTGCAAGGACCAATACAACGAGGCAGCAATTGGATTTAACTTAAAACTAAAAACTGTTTGTTTACGAATTATTTCTTTTTATTTTGAACTATTCTAATATGAAAAAAGAGTTTAAGTCGCGACATCGCGCGGCCAATTCACGACTTAAAATAGAAGTAACCAATTTGCTGCCTAATAATAAGCCAAAATAGCCAAATAATATATTATAATAATATTAGCCTTTACTACGAAATTTGCGAATTTTTTGCATGTCGATTTTGCTTCCAAAAGAACCCTTTAGGCAGCCCTAGTTTGACAGAGAGGGGGGGGGGGGTCTTCTTCAGAAAAAAGGCTAACGAACAGACTATTACATTTCCAAATATTCCTCGCCAAGTTGGCTAATTTTCTTCGCAACGAACTTTTTAGCCCAACTCGTTGGATCTGATTTAAAGGTTAAGAAGCCTTTTTACTCGCCGAATATTTATGCAGTCACTTAACCAATGACTGGCGGCATGTTTATCAACGAAAATTTAGCCAAGTCACTAATCTTTTCATTAAAAGAAAGGAAAGAAACGCGACGACCTCACGAATTCATTTGAAAGGTTAAAAGGCTCTTGACTTTCACTCGCCGAATGTTGATTAACTTAACCAATGACTTGCAATTAAATTAAATCATCGCGATTAGGCGATTGACGACGCAGGAGTTTAGCCGAATCACTGATGACTGATTTGGCTGGGAGAAAAAATTTCCCAGACCCAATCACTTGTTTATCAGAAGAAATAAAATAACAAACGACTTTACAACAAGCAAAAAAAACTTAACCAGTGACTTGCAATTAAATTAAATCATCGCGATTAGGCGATTGACGTCGCAGGAGTTTAGCCGAATCACTGATGATTGATTTGGCTAGGAGAAAAAATTCCCCAGACCTAATCACTTGTTTATCGGAAGAAATAAAATAACAAACGACTTTACAACAAGCAAAAAAAACTTAACCAGTGACTTGCAATTAAATTAAATCATCGCGATTAGGCGATTGACGTCGCAGGAGTTTAGCCGAATCACTGATGATTGATTTGGCTAGGAGAAAAAATTCCCCAGACCTAATCACTTGTTTATCGGAAGAAATAAAATAACAAACGACTTTACAACAAGCAAAAAAAAACTTAACCAGTGACTTGCAATTAAATTAAATCATCGCGATTAGGCGATTGACGTCGCAGGAGTTTAGCCGAATCACTGATGATTGATTTGGCTAGGAGAAAAAATTCCCCAGACCTAATCACTTGTTTATCGGAAGAAATAAAATAACAAACGACTTTACAACAAGCAAAAAAAACTTAACCAGTGACTTGCAATTAAATTAAATCATCGTGATTAGGCGATTGACGTCGCAGGAGTTTAGCCGAATCACTGATGATTGATTCGGCTAGGAGAAAAAATTCCTCAGACCTAATCACTTGTTTATCAGAAGAAATAAAATAACAAACGACTTTACAACAAGCAAAAAAAAATCTTCTCAATTCATCTGCAAATTATTTTCTTCTGGTACATTTTTATTTAATTTAAACCGTCGTGTTAATCATTGTTTCTTTTCTTCTAACTTTCTTGTTGGCTTCGTTTATTTCGCTTGTATTATCATCAATCAACACGTGTACAGGGGCGAACAAAAAAAAGTTGATCGTCGATGCTAGAATTTGAGACGGTTGTTCTGTTGTACGTCGTGAACTTTATTATTTTATAATCCATTAATTAAAAAGATAATAAAATCCAACACACTCGAGGAGAAGACGGGAAGTTGTATTAAATACGTGGCGATTCAACGCCGTCTACAATAACAGGCCTGAGTCATCGCGTAGGAATATCGGACCTAAGTGTATTATCAAGTTTCTGGCGACTGCGCCGTGAAAATCTACGCGCTCCGCTTACTAATGAGGACGCAAAAATAACTTAAAATGGTAAGTATGAATTTTCAAGTCGGAGTATTCTCCCACCTAACGAATCAGGCCTGCATGAAGTGGGCGTTGGGCGATTGCATCAACTTTTTTTGCTTGTACATAAGCATAAATTCAGAGATGATTAATCATTATTTTCGATTAATTTAGATTGTAAGCCCGCAAATAAATTCTGCGACTTCTTTATATACTATTTTTAATGTCCAACCAAAATGGTTGGCAGTTCCTTATTAATGAGCTGAAGTATGCATACTGATGTGAACAAGGACGGAAGATGATTACGCAACAATTTTATCATTAGCACACTTGTCGCTCGCATATACAGAAAGATAAAAGTATAAATAATCCGGCGAGCAGTGACTGTCGAAATTTTATCAGCGACGAACGTCCTTAAAAGCCCACTCTCACTTAAGTCGAGCTGGTCGCGAAGTGCAGGATGGTGAAGGCGAAGAGGTTCGTGTACGTGAAGCCCTACGAGGGCATGCCCACGCATGAAAACGTGAAGATCGTCGAGGAAGAGCTACCGCCTCTCAAAGACGGGGGTAAGAAACACCCTGTAGCTTCGTCGTTTTAAATTTATTGATAATTATGCTTGGGGGGGTTCGTTTCAGAATTCTTGGCCGAAGCTGTTTACCTGAGCGTCGACCCTTACATGAGGGCTTACGCGGCTAGATTAGAACTGGGAACAACCCTCATAGGACAACAAATTGCAAAGTACGTACCTATTTTTTTTGGTAATTAATCTTCACTTCACTATTTTTTTTTTCTAATTAATCTTCACTTAACTAAGCCGAGATAAAATTACATATTTTAAATACTTTATCCCGGCCTGTGATTAGCGAGAGGAATCTTTTAATTACGGCCCTGACACTTGCAAATTATTAACGATGACGTATTTCATTGCGTGAACGCAGACACATCTATCAGGGAATGACAGCGTGAGCCCATTAATCATTTTTAATGACAGACAGATGGCGTTTAACATGATGGTGGAACTTAAAGTGGGAGAGGGGGCAAACATTTTAAAACCAAGCTGGATTTGTTGGTGCTTGCTAATTTGTACGAAAGGGGGTTGCTTAATGCGCTTCTTGTATTTAATTAATTTCAGGCATTTTTAGGATTTAGATTTGCAGTAGCCTTCTTTACAAATTTGTTTTATTTCTTCCTTCTCAATAATCCTTTTTATTTTCTCCAGTTTCTGCCACTGTTTTTTGACCATCATTTTGTTTGCTTGCTTCTTCTGACTTCGTCCTATTTTTTTCTTTTGAGGGACGTAACGGGAAATTACGTGAAAGCTGTTGGGGGGGGTTTGAACCTGAGACCTCCAGGTTGCTAATCACAGAGCTCTAGCCACTCGGCCAATACGTCGGTGCAATAAATAATTTACAATCGGGCCTTTTATGTCTTTAATAAGTGGCGAAATTATTTGCAGGATAATCGAATCAAAAAATAAGAACTACCCGGTTGGAAAGTACGTGGTCAGCCAATTCGGATGGCGCTCTCACACCATCTCAAATGGAGTAGAAAAGGGCATTCTAACCATGCCCTTGTACATAATACCAGATGACAACCAGTTTCCGTTATCCCTTTACCTGGGCGTCCTGGGAATGCCAGGGTAACATTCTTAACAGCGCCACCTTCTCCACGAAATCCAACCATTTTTTTTTCTTCTTGGTTCAGCAACACCTCATATTTTGGCCTCCTCGAAATCATCAAGCCAAAAGCCGGGGAAACCCTGGTCGTGAGCGGCGCCGCCGGCGCAGTTGGCAGCCACGTCGGTCAAATCGGCAAGATCAAAGGCCTGAATGTCATCGGGATCGCCGGATCAGACGCGAAGAAGGCTTGGTTGAAAAGCCTGGGTTTCGACCATGTCATCAACTACAAGACGCAGGACGTGGCAGTCGCCTTAAAAGAAGCCGCCCCCAACGGGGTAGACGCCTACTTTGATAACGTAAATGCACCAAGGGGGGGAAGAAAAAAATTCATGACCAATCATCGTTTTTAGGTCGGGGGTGAAATCAGCAGCATCGTCATGCAGCAGATGAATCAGTTCGGAAGGGTGTCCGTGTGCGGGGCGATTTCCGGCTACAACGCCAAGGAAATCCCAAAAGGTACTCTCAATCAGACTTCTCCGAATGCGCTTGCGCTTATTGATCGTTTCAGCAACCATCCTCCAGTACAGCTTGGTCTTCAAGCAACTGGAGATGCAAGGTTTCCTCGTGACGAGGTGGGCGGATCGCTGGGAGGAGGGCATCAAGCAGAACGCGGAGTGGATCAAGGAGGGCAAGCTGCAGTACCAGGAGACCGTCACCGAGGGTTTCGAAAACACCCTGGAGGCCTTGGTCGGCGTGCTTAGGGGCGACAACACCGGAAAGGCGGTCGTCAAAGTGTGAAGTGAAGAACGAGGAGGGCGGATCAATTTCGCCAAATTCCACGTGGGGCGCATTTACTGAAACTTTTTATACATGTAATTCTTGAACGCAACAGTAACCGATTGAATAAATAAAATGAAAATCTGGCTTTTATTTATTGGGGTGTGGTTGATGATCACTTATACAATCGTTCTCTGCCAAATTTCAGGGCTCTAAGTTGTGAAGACAATTGTACATCTGGCTTTTGGGTTCTTCTAAGTTTTGGTGGCATTGTGGTGGCTGATCATCATGTGGTGGGTGATGATCACTTATGCATTTCTTTACCACAAATGTCCAACGACTTGTATAAGTGGTAGAAAACACCAAAGGCGAAATTTCAGGGCGGAAAAGGAACGAGTTCCAAGTTCCAGAGGCAATGGCACATCTAGCTTTTGGGTTCTTTTAAGTTTTGATAAGACCAGTTGCACTTGCATGTTGGAAACAACAAAAAACAGAAGAGGGAAAGTAGACTTCAAGAGAATTGAGAGGAGGATGGCACTAACTTCAAAAATAAAAAAGGATGCAGAAAGGAAGGGCAAAAACGGATACCATTATGGCTTCTTAAACTAAAGAAAGAATGAGAAGGGGATGGCGATGATTCTGTTTAATTAACACAAAGGCTCGCATGGTTTGCAAGGAAATCACGACTTTTTAGAACTGGTAGAGCTATACGAAAATATTTACGTATCACTCGTTGGCGCGTGCTTTTTGGCCCACTCGTAGATAATCAAAGTAGCGAGCGGCCGAAATCCGCTTTCTTTCTCACATCAGTCGCGTCCTTATCAAAACCGAGCCCATCTCGCCGTTTCATGATACGCACCATCGTACGCAGGACGAACCGCGAAATGGTCAAAGCCAAGAAGTTCATCTACGCCAAGGTCTTCGACGGAATGCCGACGCCCGAAAACTTCCAGCTGGTCGAGGAAGAGCTGAGGCCGATCAAGGACGGAGGTGAGTTTGGAATTTCAAGTGCCCAGCACGATAAAAATAACTTCTGGTTTGGTTAATTCGATGGTAATGAAATTCGTGACATGGCCGAAGCCATAAGATTATGCCACAGTCAATACTTCAGTGCATACACCATAGAAATGGCAGGCGAAGTATGAAGGTCAACTAAACAATGCAAAATTTTAGCGCAAAGAAATTCTAATTGAATTCCTCCATTCGTCCAAACCATTAAGGCCTTCACCAATTCTTCGGCCCTTCAAATCCGGAGATGTTTTTCTTTATGGTTCCCGATTTGGAATTTTCGCCTTTTTGAATCCAATTTTTTTCTCTGCAAATTTGTTTCTTTTAAGGTGCCTCCTCTCACTACAACTCTGATTGATTTCTTCCATTTTTAATCTAAATGATTTTTGCGACTGTTTTACTGACGACTTGTTCGTTCCAAACTGAATTCTTTCTGGAAAAGACGAAAGGTGGCTTCTTCTCCGGTTCTTCCTTGTGGAGAGTGTTTTACCAAATTTTCGTCGTTCAAATCCTCCAAAATCTCTCCAAGACCACTTTCTGGTTTTGCTCTCAAATGAATATCTTCCCAAGACAAGAATTAACCCAAATTCTTGTCTTTCAAGTCCTCCAAAGTCCCCCCCAAGCTAATTCTGATTTGGTCCCAAGTGAATGGCACCAAGATACAGCATCTTTCTTTAAGAATTACTAAATTTTCGTCTTTCAAATCCTCCAAAATCCTTCCCAAGCTCAAATTCTGATTTGGTCCAAATGAATATCGTCTTCCAAGTCCTTCAAAATCTCTCCAAGCTCTGTTTTTGATTTGGTCTCAACTGAATATCTCCAAGACACAGCGTCTTTCTTCAGGAATTACCAAATATTCGTCTTTCAAGTCCTTCAAATCACCTCGAGCTCGAGTTTTATTGACGACTTGTTCGTTCCAAACTGAATTCTTTCTGGAAAAGACGAAAGGTGGCTTCTTCTCCGGTTCTTCCTTGTGGAGAGTGTTTTACCAAATTTTCGTCTTTCAAATCTTCCAAAATCTCTCCAAGACCACTTTCTGGTTTTGCTCTCAAATGAATATCTTCCCAAGACAAGAATTAACGCAATTTTTTGTCTTTCAAGTCCTCCAAAATCCCTCCCAAGCTCAAATTTTGATTTGGTCCCAAATGAATATCGTCTTCCAAGTCCTCCAAAATCTCCCCTAGCTCTGTTTTTGATTTGGTCTCGACTGAATATCTCCAAGACACAGCGTCTTTCTTCAGGAATTACCAAATGTTCGTTTTTCAAGTCTTCCAAATCTCCTCAAGCTCTCTTTCTGCTTTGGTGCCAAATGAATATCTCAAGATAAAGCGTCTTTCTTCAGGAAGTACCAAATTTTCGTTTTTCAAGTCCTCCAAATCTCCTCAAGCTCTTTTTTTGTTTTGTCGCCAAATGAATATCTCAAGACACAGCGTCTTTCTTCAGGAATTACCAAATTTTCGTTTTTCAAATTCTCCAAAATCCCTCCCAAGCTCAAATTCTGATTTGGTCCCAAATGAATATCGTCTTCCAAGTCCTCCAAAATCTCCCCAAGCTCTGTTTTTGATTTGGTCTCAACTGAATATCTCCAAGACACAGCGTCTTTCTTCAGGAATTACCAAATTTTCGTTTTTCAAGTCCTCCAAAATCCCTCCCAAGCTCAAATTCTGATTTGGTCCAAATGAATATCGTCTTCCAAGTCCTCCAAAATCTCCCCAAGCTCTGTTTTTGGTTTGGTCTCAACTGAATATCTCCAAGACACAGCGTCTTTCTTCAGGAATTACCAAATGTTCGTTTTTCAAGTCTTCCAAATCCCCTCAAGCTCTCTTTCTGCTTTGGTGCCAAATGAATATCTCAAGACAGAGTGTCTTTCTTCAGGAATTACCAAATTTTCGTTTTTCAAGTCCTCCAAAATCCCTCCCAAGCTCAAATTCTGATTTGGTCCCAAATGAATATCGTCTTCCAAGTCCTCCAAAATCTCCCCAAGCTCTGTTTTTGATTTGGTCTCAACTGAATATCTCCAAGAAACAGCGTCTTTCTTCAGGAATTACCAAATGTTCGTCTTTCAAGTCTTCCAAATCCCCTCAAGCTCTCTTTCTGCTTTGGTGCCAAATGAATATCTCAAGACAAAGCGTCTTTCTTCAGGAATTACCAAATTTTCGTTTTTCAAGTCCTCCAAAATCCCTCCCAAGCTCAAATTCTGATTTGGTCCAAATGAATATCGTCTTCCAAGTCCTCCAAAATCTCCCCAAGCTCTGTTTTTGGTTTGGTCTCAACTGAATATCTCCAAGACACAGCGTCTTTCTTCAGGAATTACCAAATGTTCGTTTTTCAAGTCTTCCAAATCCCCTCAAGCTCTCTTTCTGCTTTGGTGCCAAATGAATATCTCAAGACAGAGTGTCTTTCTTCAGGAATTACCAAATTTTCGTTTTTCAAGTCCTCCAAAATCCCTCCCAAGCTCAAATTCTGATTTGGTCTCAAATGAATATCGTCTTCCAAGTCCTCCAAAATCTTCCCAAGCTCTCTTTCTAATTTGGTCTCAACTGAATATCTCCAAGACACAGCGTCTTTCTTCAGGAATTACCAAATATTCGTCTTTCAAGTCCTTCAAATCTCCTCGAGCTCTCTTTCTGCTTTGGTGCCAAATGAATACCTCAAGACACAGCGTCTTTCTTCAGAAATTACCAAATTTTCGTCTTTCAAGTCCTCCAAAAACTCCCCAAGCTCTCTTTCTGATTTGCTCCTTAACGGATACCTCCAAAATACAGCGTCTTTCTTCAACCAGCTCTTTTTACTGCAAAATTCAATTTGGTACTTCCCAGTAGTCTTCTTCTATCTCATTTCTTCTTCCTTTAGCGCGTGAGACTTTGAGGATGCAGGATGCCTTAGGGAGAATTCGAAGAGATAAGGATGGCGTTATTGAAAAACCATAAACGATAGAAAGGGAAGCGTGTACCCCCATTTCGTATTAAGGAAACCAAACTCATTTTCTAAAATTAGGAAAAACAAACTAAATATGGAAAAAATCGTTATTCCCTTTTCAGAATTCCTCCTGGAAGCCCTGTACTTAAGTGTTGATCCCTACATGAGAGCCTACAGTGCCAGATACGTCCTGGGCCAAACGATGATCGGCGCGCAGGTTGCCAAGTAAGTACGTCCCTGATAAGTCTGGTTTGCGGCGGTTGACACCACACCCTTTCCAGGATCCTCGAGTCGAGAAATGAGAAGTTTCCGGTCGGAAAATACGTGGTAGGGCAATACGGTTGGCGAACGCACACCATTGCAGACGGTACTCCCCCAGATGCCACCCGCTATCCACCTTACCTGGTGCCGGAAACAGAAGGAATCCCGCTATCCTTACATTTGGGGGTGTTGGGAAGGCCGGGGTATGTGTCATTCGTTCAATCACTCAAAGTAATTTGGGACCGCATTAGTTCTCACAAAGAAGCTCCAGGACGTACTCGTATGGTTCGGGGGTGTCCTGGTGAAGTTTCTTTTTTGGTTATTGTGGGGCAGTTCTGATTTCTCTTGTTTCAAATGCAGGAACTCGGCTTATTTTGGCCTTCTGGACATATGCAAGCCGAAGTCGGGAGAGACCATTGTGGTATCGGCTGCCGCCGGAGCCGTGGGCAATCACGTGGGGCAAATCGGCAAAATCCTAGGCTGCACCGTGATTGGCTTAACCAGCACGCAGGAGAAAGCTGATTGGCTGAAGACTTTGGGTTTCGACCACATCATCAATTACAGAACGGAAGATGTCAAGTCGGCTTTAGCAAGCGCGGCACCTAAAGGGGTTGACTGTTACTTCGATAATGTAAGTTATCCCTTCCCCTCCCCTCCCTACCCTAACCCGCGAATGCGCAACCACAATTTCCGAACCTAAAGCAGCTGGCTGCTTTTCCCGCTTTGGAGAATTGGGTGGTACTTGGGGATTGGCTTTTGTCGTTTCCACTTGTCGACCACCACGTGATACCTACCCCCCAAATACCCAATCTCCTAAGCAGGAAAAGCAGAACTGTATGGGTGTGCTTAGGTAGGTGGAGAAATCAGCAGCATCGTCCTCCACCAGATGAACAGGTACGGAAGAATCGCCGTGTGTGGTTCCGTTTCGTCTTACAACGCAAAGGCGGACGAACCACCACCCAAGGGTGGGTCTTCAATTTTCTTAAGACTCCGGATCGTTCCTTCAACTTTCGCTAATTAATTTCAGCCACCATCATTCAGAGAACGATGGTCACCAACGAGCTGGAAATGAAGGGCTTCATCGTCGTTTCGTGGTTGGATCGCTGGACGGAAGGGGTGAACCAAAATATTCGCTGGTTGAAGGAGGGCAAGTTGAAGTACAGGGAGACGGTGACCGAGGGCTTCGAGAACACGCCGCAGGCCCTGATCGGGGTGCTCAGCGGGGATAATTTCGGAAAATCTGTTGTCAAAGTGTGATGATGCGTTTTCGTGTCTTGTGGAATTACATTATTTTGGATAAAACGTCTGGTTTCTTCATCCCTGACGAAAAGATCAAATTTTCAAACGAATCTAAAGAAAACTCCCTTGAGAGGAAAAATGACAGATAGATACAAAAAAAAAGAGAGAAGAATACAGTAGAGAGATCATTTAATCTATAAATTGGTGGGCGGGGCTTAGAGTTTAATAGGCGGGGTTAAGATTAAAAACAAAACTTCACTCACCACCATTTTTAATCCGTCGATGCGTTTTCGAATTGAATCGATTTTCAAATTAGTAGGCGGAGATTATCCTAACAATATCAAAACTGAGTGATCAGTTTCAGTTATGTCACGTGGTTTTTGTAGGTGGGGCATCTTGTAATAGCAAACGAGTCTAGTCCAATCGGTAAACGCAAGCGACGAAGATCATTTCTCCTTGTTTGTCACATTTACTGAAATTTCATTGCATCTAGCAAAGTGGGAGGAGCTTAAATCAGCACAATCGCCATCCCTAGTCTCTTATTGACATAGTTACTTGATTTTCCTTTCACTGTTCAATATGTGAGCGGAGGGCGGAGTTAGGTTTGCTCGAGCTACATCTATTGAAAGGCTTCATTCGTCCTTAAAATGATTGGGCGGGGCTTAAGCAACAAATTCGTAAAAGGGGTGGAGTTTACTTCGTACTTGCTTATGCCGTTTACTCATCTTGAGAATAGCAGGCGAAACAGAGATTGGTAATATCAAAACGTGATTGGCCATTTTTAGCCAATCACATTCATTACCTGATTTGATTTTCTAACGTGGGCGGGGTCATTTCCATTATTTCGAATTTCATTTGTTTGTGAATTTCATGGGCTAGGAATTATTCCCAAATCCTCCCTTGTCCAATCAGTTCTATATTTAATTTAAACGTAGTTTGATTTCACGCTGTGTAGGCGGAGTTACTAACGTAAACGCAGTTTCTGGGCCAAGTAGACGAAGTTGCTTGGATTTTGAAATTTAGGGGGGCGGAGCTTAGAGGCAAGAAATCCGTAAATGTGGGCGCGAGATCATCAATATCAAATTTATTATTTTATTTAGACAGGCTTTATAAAGAACTGGCGGTTAAAAGGCGGTTATTTCTAGATCGTTTCATTTGCTGAATCTGACTGTGGGCGGAGCTTAGGTACAGTTTTACATATTTGACTAAGATTTAGTTTGGATTTGTGTCGTGCGAGCCACGGAATTCTTTTCCTTAGTTGGCTGTGAAATAAAATCATTTAACCTCTTATGATAGCTATCAGCTAACAACCAATAAGAATTAATATCAGACGTGACCGCTCTCGTTCACGGCCAACGCAAAAAGAATTCTGCGGCTCACACGACACAGTCACAATTTAAACTTCTGCGAGTAGATAGCAAACGCCTTAAAAATTGGAAATAGGCAACCCATTCTACTTCCGCAGTTTTAATATCGTGTACAGTTAATTTAAAAAAAAATCGATTATAGTTCATTTTTCCTGGTTTAATTCGTCCTGTCAATATCAATTTTGACGTCAACGTCAACTTTTCACTTTTGATGTCAATATGACATCATTTTTTTATTGCCAAATTTGACAAATAAGATCTCAGAACTCGAAAAAGGGAGGTTTACATCGTCGGAAAATGATAGAATTTCGCGCTATTGATTGTGCACGTTTTCTCTGCAATCAATGAAAACACGAATACATCTCTGTTTGTTGGGTTGCCTATTTTAAAATCCTCAGGGGCGGCCATGATTTAAAACGAGCAAATAATGAATGAAGGTCACGTGGACTTACCTGCGTCCGCCCTCTATTCAGATTGCGGACGAACGAGGGCGTACCTGACCTACCTTCATTATTGGTCGCTCTGTACAAGCGCAGGTGCACAAATCAATATTTTACCTTGCAAGCGGTGCTTGATCCGCGTGGGTTTAAATGTCCCTGTCGCAATTACAAAGGAAATAACGTTAAAAAAAGAAGAAAAACTCGAAAACAAGACGAGCAGAATAAGTAAACCATTTTGCGCCAAATAAACAAATTATATTTTATACGTAACCTAAAAATTTAATATGCGATGGATGCTATAGACTATAGAGTATAGAATGAGACCTTTTTACCTCGATATCCTCGTATCCATGGAAATAAGCGACGTCCATAGAATCCATAATTAATTATCCAATCTATCAAATAATACAAACTGAACAACAAATACAAGCAAATTACAAATTAATAAACGACAACAGAAACTGTGAAAAACTAAAGTCCCTATTTCGCCTGCCTGCTGTCTTTCATGGCGTTTTCGATTCACCTGCACTTGTTGCGTTCAGAGCAGAGTATTTGCATCTCGTTTTAACGACATGTATTAACACGAGATGAAGATACTTTGAATGCAGCCAAACAAAAAAGCGCGATTAGTCCGTTAGTGCATTTTCGATTGACTGCACGAGTGTGAATTTAGAATATCCTCGTCATCTTATTACAGGAGGTTTAGGAGGTTTAAGCGCAGCCAGTGTAAGGTAAAACGAAAACGCTTTCAAACACTAATAACATTTTCTATTGACGTGCACTATTTGCACTGAGTGCACACTCAGAGTATTTCCAACTTATTTCATTACCTGAGGTTAGAAGAAGATGGAGATACTGAGTGCGCACTCAGTGCAGCAGAAAGCGCTATAAACATTTCAGAACGCGGAAAATCAAATAAATCTAGTCGCTTCGGCACTTAAAAGAAAAAAAAAAAAGGTTAATACTTATTTAAAATATTTTTTTTAATTACTTAAGCTTTCTTAAATCACTTTTATTAACAAGGCAATATTTAATTGCGTTTGTTTAAAGCGTATAAAAAAAAATTGAAGTCTCCATCTCAACGGGAACTCGTAGAAATCGCTTTAAAAGATTTTACTACGGCAAGGAATTCCTTCCGGGAATTCTACTACTAATTCCGGGAACGAATGTAGGTCAAGTCAATTTGAATGAAAATTCATTCATAATGGCAGCGCCGGCCGGAGGGCGGAACCACAATCACCTCTCATTTGTTTAGGAAATTTATTTATGTATGGTTGGCACCGCAGAAGTAACCAAGCGGTAAACTAAAAATAGAAAATAGGCCCGTTTTGTGCATAATTTCGGCAAAATGGCATTCGGAAGCTCATCGATAAAGTAAGTAGTAAGTGTGTTGAACTGAAAAGCCGTTGCTTTCGGAGAACGGAGGCGTTTCGGGTTAGGTTGCGAAACATAACCTCAAAGTTTACTAGGATCACGTCAACTGTTTACAGGTGTGCTGCCATTCTTAATTTAATTTAAATTAATTTAAACGCCGCGGCCTTTGTGGTCGTTTTAATTCAAGATTGATTTTTGCACAAATTAAATTTCCAGGGCGAAAATTCTGTTGGCACATCTGCACCTCTCTCTGTGTGACTTAACCTCAAAGTTACGTGAATGACAGCTCATCGTTTTCCGTTTCGAATCAAAATAAATCCTAATCTCCAAGCCCCCCGATGAAAAGGCAAAAGTAAGTAACCCTCACGTCAGGAAATTAAAAAAAGTAAATTTCACGACGTCCCCGAAATTCTAGATTAAAACGCGATGCCTCCGATTACAACAAGAAGTTCCGCGATAAGAACAGCGACGACAGCGGCAGCGGCGAAGAAACCGAGTTGCTTCCGCGCAAGAGCCACCACCACCATGAAACCCCGTCCACGGAAATAACCATCGAGGACGGCGACACGTTACAGGCCTTATCAATTCGTTATCACTGCAGCGTAAGCGCCTCGGCACTCTTCAACATATGGCTCAAACTGAACTTCCTGCTCTCGTTTCTAGGTGGCAGAACTGAAACGCCTGAACCACATCCACAACGACAATGAAATCTTTGCGAAGCGCACGTTCAAAGTGCCTTACAGACCGTTCAGCGCGATCCTAGCCGGCGTGCATAACAGCGGCGGGTGCTCGCCGGTTTCGAAGCCGAAAGCCAAGCGAGAAGTGAACGCCGAGGTTCTCGAAAGCAAGCTGCATACGTTTCTGAGCGTACCGGGCAGCCACGCGGACACTTTTAACGAAGTCATTTTTAACAGTAAGATAGCCAGTAAACCCTGTGATAATGCGAGTGAAGGCGAATCTGAGAACTCGACGAGCGACGAGCAAGTCCACTTGCTACCGAGCGAAGCGGAGGGGGACCACAAAGTCGCCGCCTCGAAATACTTTTGCAACGAGACCGATATTTTGTGGATTGCGTTGTTCTGTTGCGTCGTCGTATTCGCCATTCCCATAATTCGCATGGTGTACGTCTCCGAACATAATAACTCTACTGCCCACTCGCCTAATCACATTTCATGATTGTCGAAAGTCGAGGAGGCTTATTGTAATACGATTGTTTTTAGTAGTATTATTAATTAAGTGTTAACAAGTGCCTTCGTCAGACCAGGAAACTCTCCTCTAAATTTTCAGAAACTTTTTATTTAATTTGATTTAAATTCTGCTATGCCTCGATACTAAAAAGAAAATCGACGACTCAGTAATACTAGCGACTAAGAATAAACATCAAAACACGAGTACGTAATTAGTAATACGATTGTGTTCTTCCGCATCATATCAAACTTTTTTTCTTTGAACGTTTTATTGCAGACATCGGGAAATTGTAACATGAACAAAACCTACGGGTATTTTTATGCAAAAATAAAGTATCGGCCGTATAATGTATTGTTTTAAGTGTGGTTGTGATAGTTGTTTATAAGAGTATTTTTATATTGATGAGCAATTTAGAGATCTGTTGGACAATAAAGTACATTATTTTATTCATTTATTTTATTTTTCGTACGGCAGAGCATTTCTTTTTTAGTAATGCTTTTCTTAACGTCTTTTGCATTCTATTTTATAAGCTTCAAGTTTTCAAATTTGTTGAGGCGGGCAAAATAAATTAACAAATCGACTTCACCGCCCTGCACGAATAATTAAACACGGAAAGTCAGGGGAATTCAGAAAAGGTTCACCACCGCCTCCGAGAATTGGCTTGTTTTAATTCAAACGTCGGTGAAATTAATTGAAGAGCTGCAAAAATTTTAAAATAACGTAGATTTGCTTGATCTACATGAATTGTAAAAGGATTCTTTTACTTTTTTAGCAAAAAAAATTCTTGGGGCCTTCGATGCAGGCAACCGCCCAAACGACCGTGCTGATCGGGTTGCCTACACTAAGACTTTTTTTTTAAAAACCCAATTATTTTCTTAAACGAGTAGAGATGCAGTTATTCAAAAAACTAATTGGCAATTTTTAAAGATAATAATAATAATAATTTCTCCCTAATACAAAAAATAAAAAGCAGTATTAGCCGTATTCTGTATTGTTTTATGTGTTGTACTGACAATTATGTATACGTATCGGTGTGGCTAAACATCTGCCGGCTGTTCGTGCGTTGCATTGCGAAATTCCGCCGTCCGGCGGTTTCAAATAATTCCACAGCTCCGCCGAAAGTTCAACTTATTTGCGCAAATTCGGCGAAATACAACTCTAAAAACTATTAAGACCGCCGAACGGCGGACTTTATTGAATAAAATGCTTAATCCGCCGCCGTTCTGTGATGTGACATTCAAATAATTTGCTGTTAACTTCAATCAGCAATGGATTATGATGGAAGAGCAGGAGGGAATTTGTTTGGTCGAGTTCGTTAACCGAATAGAAGTCTCTGTGGACGGGTTGAAAGAAGAATTTCGCCTGTTTAGAAACGATCTCAAGGAAGATATTCGTGTAATTATCAAAGCACAAGTTTCAGACATAGTTAAAACGGAAACTAAAAACTAATTTGAAGGGTTGTTGGAAGTATCTCATGATGCTATTTAAATTTCTTTAGTTATTTGGAGTAAGTATTATTTTATAGCAAATATTTTGATTATTTTCCGATTATTTATTCGTTTCCAATCCTGTTGTGAAGTAACTAGTTACTTGAATGTAATTATTTCTCATGAAAGATTTGATTTAATTAAAGCCTTCGTTGTTTATTTTTTTGCACGCCAAAGCATTTTTTTTTTTTTTTAAATAATTTTTTACGTCTTTTGCATTCCGTTCTGTAAGCTTCAAGTTTTCAAATTTGTAGAGGGTGATTGATTGATCGATCGAGAACATGTTAAAACTAAATTAATAAAATTAATTAATCAGGGTTTCCGGGTTCACCGAGAAAAGTCAAGTTCAACCCTACAGCAGAGAACCTGCTTGTTTTAATTTTAATTCAAAAGTCAGTGGGGTTGATTGAAGAAGTGGAAAGTGGTTTTAAATATTAAAAAAAAAGTAGTAGTACAATTGCTTGATCCACGTGAATTGCGAAAAAGTTTATACACAAGAAAAAAATCTTGGAGCCCTCAATGTAGGCAACCGCGTAAACGACTGTGTCGCTCGGGTTGCCTATACTAAAGCTTCTTTTCTGAAAAATCCAAATTATTTTTTAAACGAGACAAGGGATGCAGTTATTAAAACTAATTAATTGCCGACTTTTAAAGGTCAAACTCAATAATTTTCTCCCAGCCTGTTCTTGATTTATTGAATTTTTCTGCGATCGATTTGGATTTATTTCGAATTTTATTTTCTCGGAAACGGCGCGAGCTAGACACTTGCGGTTTGTGTCATTCGATCGTCCCCTTCAAGCTCTATCAGGGCAATCCATTTTTCGTCGAAATTTTAATGGACTAAGGGCTTACTACTTTGAAGCGCGAAAAATATTTTTTTCTTCTAAAATGCACTGCCAATATTTGAGTAAATTAATTTTTATTATTTTAACAGTTTGAAACATTAAAAACGTGCCTTCTCGCTCGATGAATAACAGATTATTCGACTGGCGCAAGTGAGTTTTTACCGTTTCAACTTTCCACTGAGAAAATACTGATTTTATTTTAATTGAAGTTTGTTCTTGTCTGATGAAAATTATAAGTACAAAGTTTTTTTTTATTCTCAAACCGGACAGAAAAATGAAGAGAAATACACTCAACGTTTCGCTATAGATTTATAGCTTCGTCAGGAGTTTATTTACTTTTTTTCACTGCTGACGAAGCTATAAATCTATAGCGAAACGTTGAGTGTGTTTCTCTTCATTTTTCTGTCCGGTTTGAGATTAAAAAACTTTGTACTTACGATTTTATTTTACTTAATTTAGGACAGCCTTAATAATTTTTGCTTTTTAATTAAACAAGGCGAGAAACTTTTCTATGGTATCGTCCGCAAACGAACAAGCGTTACGAGATTTAGTTCCGATTAATAATAATAATAATTCATCACTGGGGATGAGAAATTTATTAAAGCAGAAATGAAGGGACTATGGATGACTATGTTCTGTTTATTACAAATTGCGTTGGTTGGGGTTTAGTTTATAAAATTGATGCGTATTAAATCTAATAATCTGGTTTGAAGGGATTGGCGGGAATTCAAGGAAAATCTGCGTTCAGCAACGATACAAGGAAAGAAGGGAAGAAAAAACAAAAACACCATCAATTTGTGTTGCACAATTTTTTTCTCATTATTTGTTTATATAATACAATACGATTACTTTAAAACTGCAGGATAAATCCAACTAAACCTAGAAAAATATTTGGTAGCCTGATGTGTGGTGTGTGTTGTTGAAAAGATCATGGAACAAAGTGGGAGATTGATTTGTACTGCATTGTTCCCTGATATACAAAATATGTATGTAACAATACGAATGCGACGTGTACTTCTTTCTCATTTAGGTTAGTACTATACATCAACCTACGCATCTATATTAAAGATGATTGATTATTACACGTATCATCCACAAGACTATGATGACCTGCGATACGCAACGAAACCTACAAAAACAACGAAACAGTTCTGATCTCATTCGTAGTTCCAATCGACTGCAATCAAAATTGGGTATGCCCAGTGCAGAATCCAATGGTATTTTTTTGAGTTTATTGTCTTGTTATACCTGCAAAATTTAATTTAATATGGGAGGCTAAGAGGAGGTAAACTAATCTCGTAAGTTTAATTTAATACGTCCAACTGTGTTAGGGTGAAAGGAGGAGGAGTAAGTGGAAGAGGAATCTCGTAATAACAAACAAGATCAGATCTTCTTAAAACGTAATCTAGAGTAGTATACAAAAATATGAGCAAAAATTATTAAAAAAAAAAATGGGATGGGGGTGTATTTCGTTAAATTGCGCGAAATAATGCCCGCAATGGGTTGTTCATGTGATTTTTCTTTTCTTGGAATGTTTTAATATACGAAAAGGGGGGGAAAATAAATGAGGCTTACGCGCTATTTTAAACTAACTTAATACGAAAAACAATATGATCGCTGTGAATATAATAATAATATAATAACCACAGGATGATGGATGATGAACCTTCTCTAGATGCTTCTTTTCACTAGTAATTATTGCGCTCGGCGTTGTTGTGTACGCTGCAAAAAGAAACACAATACTGCATTACAGCGTGTTATTACACACGGTGAAACAGAATTAGTTTATTAGTAACCTGATGCGACGACGAAAATAGAAATTAAATGCAAAAAAATGTATCTACAGGGCGGGATCCCACTTCATTTTCGTCGAAATTTTCCTGGACTTTTCCAGGTCTCCTTGGACTTCTCATCTAATTGACTGCGATTATGCAATTGTCTTAAGAGTCACACGTTTAAACGTGTCCCTCCTGATTTCAGAACAGAAATAACAGACGTACAAAGATTATTCTCTTTTTGAATCGCGTGTATTTGCGAGGAAAATTGAATCGAATTGACTTTAAAACTCAAATTGCCTTTCAAAATTATTTTAAGCGATTACAACATGCCTGCACGTTAAAAGAAAAACAAAAAATTAGAGTTTTCAAAGTGGTGCAGGAAGACTTAGTATAGGCAACTTCGTGTACACGGTTGCTTGTATGATTGCCTATACGGAAGGCGCTAAAAATAATTTTTGACAAAAAACTTCCACGATTCATTGCGACTCCTTTAATTTTCTGAATGCTTAAAATGAGTTGTAATTATTTCCTAATTAGAAGACGAATTTGCATCGAAATTTCCGATTTTTCCAGATTTTTGCATTATTAAAACCAGTAATGTCCCCAAAGCTTCTCGCAAATTCCTGATTTCTCCAGATTTTTGCATTATTTAAACATTATTAACACAAGTGATGCCCCCAAACCTTCCCCCAAAAGCCTGACGAGTGGGAACCCCGACGACTTATGTACAAGAAAAAAAAAATATAGGTACAGAATTCATGATTGTTGTTACCCAACAGCAAAGCCGGAAGGTCCCACCATGAAGCAGAGCAGGCGGCGGCTTTATGGGATGATTAGTGATTTTTTGTTACCAAATATAGAACAACAAAATCACTAGTCTTCCACATAACACGGCCGTGTTAGTTAGCAGCGCCAATCCACACCAAATTAGTTCTTCACCACCAAAACGGGGGCCACGGGGGGTGGGGGTGTAGAACACTTTAACACGCAGCAGTGTTGTGTTGTTAGTTGCGCACGCAGTGTAAATGTAATTTACAAACAACTTTTCTCCCAGTCGGAAAGAACGAATTGTGATTAATTAATTATGCATGGATGTTTTTTTTTTTTTTTAATGGACAAATGGATGTTTTTTTAAATGGATAAATGGCAATCACAACAACAAAATGGGAGTGGATGATTGATTTCTATGTACAAAGTATTTACAAAACGAAAAAGAAAAAGAAAAAAAAAAACCAAGTCCGATACGAACTACGAACCTCTGTTGGAGTAAGTACTGTGCCATCTGTATTTGATTGGGAAGCCCTGAGATGGTGATTATGCGATCGTTTGATCCTGGAAGCGGCTCGTCTATTGTGATCCCTGCTCCTGAATCCTGCCGAATTTTCCTGATGCGGCCGCCACCTTTGCCAATTATCGCTCCGGCGAGCTAGAAACGCAAAGCCAGGATTTAATTACAATGATTAATCATCTAGGAGGAGAGGGAAGGGGGGGGGGGAGGTCGAAAGCCAAAGAACTTTTTCCCAAATTCGAGAAGAGAAAATACAGTCCCATCAAATCTCCATCCCCCAATTAAATTAGTTCTATGCGTGCTTCTTAAACTACCCCTATTTTTGTACGCACTACGATGCTCAAGCAATTTCGTAGTATTTACGCTGAATGTTCTTAAGGGTGTGGTTCGCATGCAGGAGTATCATTTAAGTTGAGCATCGTAGTGCATACAAGAGATTTGGCTTTATATTTTCAAGCTGCGACTTCTTTTTGAACATTTCGAATTGAAGCAAATTCTGTTACACAAGATTGATTTAAACGTGGGCGGCATATAAATCCGAAAAGAGCGGTGAAAATAATGAATCCCAATTAAACAAACAAGTGTGATCTCATATAAATTACGAAAGAAAAAAAAGTTTCGCGCGTCTTTGGCTGTTTGGTGATTAGGGCGCAACTAATACTGGGAAGGTAGGGGATGATGTGGCATGCTCACGCCTGGTTTGGGGCAGCGTAAGCGCTTGTTGTTCACTTACATCTTTCGGGATGGTAACTTGCGTGGAAGTCCTGCCACCCCCTGATTGCATCCCGGTCCCTCCACCGCTTCCGCTGAGCGACGCTCCTAATCCGCTGCTCATCAGACTCGTCCCCTGGCTCATAAGGCTGGTGGCGGTTGAACCGCCACCCCCGTTCACAGGTCCGCCCCAGCCGTTGTTCCTCTGTGAATCAAAGCCACCGCCGTTAAGTCCACGCGGGGGACCGTTGAAGCCGCCCCGTTGTGATGGACCCATTCCCCCACGATCATGGAATCTGTAAACACACACAACATCCCCTGTATATGAAACTTGAAAAAATCAAAACAGCGGCGGCGGCGGCAGCGAGTTTCGAAACAAAGTTGCATTAAAATAATGATTTGGGGGAGAGATCGAATCGATTTAGGATGCCCGACTTCTACCAGGCGAGGTAAGAAAGAAACGTTTACCTTTCGAACGTGGAATCTGTGAATAAGCAGCGTCCTCTATGCGATGGAACTTTAGTTGAAACGATTCAGCGGCGGCGAAGAGTTTCGCGACAAAAAGTTAAATGAAAATCGAATCGAATTTAGGATCACAATTAGGCCCTCGACTTTTACAAGGTGAGACGCAAGAAAGAAGCGTTTAAGTTAGGAGTTAAGGCGACGGCCCGATCAGATATTGGAAACCAATTAAAAGGCAATAAGAGGCAGAAGGATCGGATCCTCAAAAAAAAAGAAAAAAAGAAAAAAAAATAGAAGCGATCGCCCCCTGACCGAGAGAAATAATAAATCAAATCTGTTGTCAGAGGCAATGTGTATGTGTGTGTGTGTGTGTGTGTGCAGTGTTATCATCAAATCAGTCAGGCCAATCGCAGAAGCAGAGAATTTCTTTGAATACCATAAAAAAAAGAAGTTCTTAAGGGGTGGGCTGGCTGTCTTCATAAATAATTTTTACGTCGAGATTGCCAAGCATAAATAAAAAGGTCCGCCGATAATTGCGTGGTGGAATACTTTTATGGGCGGGGGGCGACCCCGAAACTATGAGGGCTCGGCTATGCGGGCGCAGATGCGGCTGACGGTGGCATTTATGCGTCCTCCTTTGTTAACGGCGCTCGTCCTGCAGGAGAGGAGCTTTATTGTTAATAATACGAGAGGAATTTTGTCCGTGTAGGCTTGTCACGAAATATTATCCGCGATTTAGTTGGATTACTCTCCTCTTACGTCTTTATCGTACGTCTTTTCATCAAGCCAAACAGACAAAAAAAAATAGAAAGAAATAAACGCAAGAAGTCCCTTTGACTTGGGGAAGTTCAAATTTTTTATTCGGAAAGAAAGGATTCCGTGCTATTTGTAGTTTAGGCAAGACGTCACAAAATTCAACACGTTTGTTTAGTTGCAGTTCGCAGGTGCGATTATTGACACGGGTTTGGCAAGCGACGCGTCTGCTTGCGTTGCAAAAATCTAGTGGCCTAGATTGAGAATCGTAAGGGAATTCCATGGCATTAAACCTTACTTGCGCTGCATCGGCGCGGATTTTAATTTTATTATTGATTAGAAAGTAAATAACGCTCTCACTTTTTAACTGCGTTTTCGTGAGACGCTGACGTTTTGACATTCGACCGCTGAGCGAATCTTTTAGAAAAAAAAAAGAAACGCACAAAAGGAGACTTTATAAATCAGATCGTCACAGGTCCGCATTTCAGACGATTTCTCCATTAAAGAAGAGGGCCGTTTTCACGAACGCAACATTTTCACGAATCAAAATTCGATTAAGTCGAAATTTTTGAATCAATTTAAAGTCCATCCGAATTCACGCATTCGAATTTGTCAACGGCACTTCGTGTGAATCACATTATTTATTAATTTGCCCGAATTTTTGGCGGCGATTCAAGCCGATGATTTATTACACCCGCAGGTTTTCGCACGGAACAAATAAAATTGCAACCGGCGATGAAAATAAACGATTATTAATAATAACCAAGCACCGCATAATTTTCCGTCTATGTGTGTAATCAAAACGCATGAAATAAATTGTTTTTCGTTGTAAAACGCAATGGCTGGCTTCAAATTAAAACGTGCGAGTCTCTTACCCTCCACCTCCTCCTCCTCCTCCTGCGCCGTTGCCTCCACCCAAAGTTCCACGTGGTGGTGCTCCTCTGCTGCTCCCAAACCGTCCTCCATCGCGATCGCCGCCTCCACCTCGTCCTCCTCCGGTTCCCCCCCTGGCTCCGGGAGCTCCGCCGCGCCTGTTCTCGCCTGAACCACCCCCGTAACCGCCGTACTCCTCGGCGTAAAAATCGTCGTAATTGTGGGGGTCGTAGGGACTGACGGAGCCCTTGATGGGGTTCTAAAAACACAGATCGCACCGACAATTAAACGCCCAATTAGTTAATTGAAACATAAGCCCCGGATAATCCGCACGATCAACTGCTATCAACCCCCGTATGTAAAACAGGAAGGGTCAGATTTGGATTTATGGATGACACTGGGTCTGGTTTGGTTTGGTCTGGCCTGGCCTGGTCAGTTCCGTTCCTCTGGATTTTAACTTAACAAGGAGGGATCACAGAAGGGTTCTTTTTTTAATTAGTATGACGAGAGAGCCTCTTCAGCTTAGGGTATTAGGGTAAATCCCTTAATTTTTTTTTTTTTTTTAGAAACGCAAATGAAGACAAAAATGGGGGGAAAAAACAGAACTTACGGTCTTGATCAGGGTTATCACTTCGCGGATGGTGTCGATGCACTTGGATGGTTCCCCAATGATCTGTATAATCCGGTCGGTGCTCTGCGGAGCCCAGTTGGAGAATATTTTGATTCGGGCCCCCGTTTTCTGCAACAATAAAACAATTTCAACTTCCATTCTACTGCATTCGAAACGAAACATTTTTTCTTTCTAATTGTTGGCTGGAAAACAATACCATCATGTACCATGTGATTATAAAAAACTGTAACGTGACAACATTTTACGGCCGCAGACTTTTCAAGCAACGTCCAAATTGAATAAGGCTTTCTAGAAGTTATCGTAATCCGCCGCAGGCAAGGTTTAGAACAGGAACACCTACATAGATCCTTGTCTAATCGGATGATTCAATCGTCTCCTTGTCGTATCGGGGGCCAAAAGTTAGTATATGGCAAGTTGTCTCATGCAATACCAGACGCATTCGACGTTTGTCGTGAAGCTTCACTTAAAACGCGATTTAAAATCATCGTAACAGTTGCGTTGTTATGGTAACGGCATCGATTGTGCATGCGCCGTGGATCGCAACCAATCAAAATCGCCTGACGTCACGAGCGACCGCACGGACACCCCCACCAGCGCGTCCAGGCATGCAAATTCAAGCTCATGAGACAACTTCCCTTATACTAACTTTGGTAACGGATCAAGCTCGTAGTGACAGTTTTTTTTTTTAAATCCCCAATTTTATTTTGGCTTAGTCTTGAAAGATTAGAACCTACTTTCCACGTGTTTTATATAACAACGGCAATTAGTATAAAAAAAGGGATTTGCTTGTTCGTGTTTCTTTCAGGAAAGAATTTTGATTACGTTAAAACGTAAGCAAGTGCCCACGTTTATGAAAACTGGATCTCTTTGTAGCTGAAATTCAGTAATAAAATAATATCTCCAAGGCCTCGGAATCTCGAAGGCGCGCGCGAGATAAGGAGGCCTGGCCTCCCTTGCGACTTTGTCGCCCCCCTCTCCCCCTCTCCCCCTCTGTTGTAACTTGTCTCCTCACGACGAAACCCCCTTGTTTTAAGCACTGGCAAAATTAAAGGAAACGAGGATAACATGAACGCAGACGATACAACTTCGTATTTACAAAGTCAGGACAACTACAGAGCAAAGTCTCAAATTTTGAGACGAGGTTAACATAAGCAAGAGCGAATCTGATACAATTTCTTATTTACAAAGTCAAGGATAACAAATTTTGAGACGAGGTTAACATAAGCAAGCTCGAATCTGATCTTTTAAATGGCCCGATTTTTTTAGAAGCATCCGGAGCCAAATTGGGGGTGAATTGAGCGTGAAAATCTGCATCTGGGGTGCTCAGTTTCGAGGCAGAATAAATGGGGGGTGAATCCAACACTCTCACATTTGGGCAAGGATGAGATAACAGCCGAAATTCCTTTCCAAATGTAATTAATTGCACCAGTGTAAATTATTTTTTCGTCTTTCTGAATTGCACTTGACGACAACATTTATTTAACTTACTTTGTTCCATCTGTAGAAAATCTAACTGGGTTTATAGGGTTCAGTATGAAAGTAATTTAAGTCGCCCTTATATTCAGTGGCTGTTTATATTGGCCGAAACAAGCGGCTGTAATTATTGTCGTCACTGCTCATGCATTCACTATAATTATAATCTTCAACCGAACACCAAACAATAGTGGTGTGAAACAAACCCTTGCGGCACAAGGCCTAATTCTTCGGGTTTTCGAGTTTCCTAATTTCATAAATCTAAATTTTACATTATTTTTGATTTTGCAGCGACCTGGGTGGATGATAGTTACCATCGAGTGTTAAAAGACGAGGAATAAAATCGTTGAGGAGGATATCACATTTCTTGGCCACACAATTAGTTCACATCACAGTAAAGAATCAATAGGTAACGCCGTGGGCGTTCGGAACCTGCATGCAACTGCGAGAAATATTTAAAGTTACCTCATGCTGAAGGATTAAACACCGTTCTCTCTCGCACGTTGATATTTGAACCTCTCTTTTTTACTCTCGCCATTGATCTCCGCGCTTTCGGTGCACATATCGACTCAAGGCCAAGTGCTCTCGTGGCGTCACCTAATATATTGTTCACCGTGGTTCACATCAAATTATATAACATCGTTGAGGAGGATTTAACATTCCTTGTCCACACAATTGGTTCACGTCACAGTAAAGAATCAATAGGTAACACCACGGGCGTTCGGAACCTGCATGCAACTGCGAGAAATATTTTAAAGTTATCTCATGCTGAAGGATTAAACACCGTTCTCTCTCGCACGTTGATATTTGAACCTCTCTTTTTTACTCTCGCCATTGATCTCGCGCTTTCGGTTCACATATCGACTCAAGGCCAAGTGCTCTCGTGGCGTCACCTAATATATTGTGCACCGTGGTTCACATCAAATTTATAAAAATAATTACACAGGAATTTGGAACTTTCCTATTTTTAGAAAGTATTTCTTTATTACAATCTGGTCTTCAAAGGTCACCGAGTGATTGTGTTCAACCCCAAATTTATTACGCAGAAAATTCTTTCGAGCATCCCTCAGAAATGAGTAAACAAAATAATTGTGTAAGGCCGCAAGTATTTCAAAAATTTTACAACAAAATAAAGGAAAAGCAAAACCGAATCTTCCAAGAGTAGTACTTAACTGTACAGTTGCGAGCGTAGAAAATGGGGCTAATCCACAGTAAACTGCAGCGAAAGTTGAAGGTCGAAAAAATTAAAAAGCGAGCCACCCCAGTATAATACCCCCCTTAAAAAAAAGGGGCAAGTCTCACGATTCGTCATTGTAATCTGACCGAATTACACGCGCGGCCCGTCCCACATATTTTAATTACCTGCCTCGCATCCCCCCCCCGTTAATTTATTATCCCATTATCCAATTTGAAATGCGTTCGGCTCCAGACGTGTCGCGCGATTTCCGCGGTAAATAATCACTTATAAATTTGGCAGGGGAATAATAATCCGGTCCCGGAATGACGTCGACGAAAATAAATCGCCATACGCGCGGAAATTCCGGACGCTTTTAATTAATAATTGTTTTAGGTAGGGGGTGGGGGCGATTCCAGTTTATGAAAGAGTTTCAAATAATAGCTTCTTCGAACTTATCAAGTGCAGGTTGTACATACATATAAGGTGTTGAAACAAGAAAAATAAATAAATTCGGCAGGGGAATCCCGGAGTGACGTCGATGAAATCAATTAGAAAAGTCACGCGGAATTCATCGTCGGTTTTTAATTGTTTCAGGGGGCGATTCTAGTTTATGAAAGCAAGGTGTTGAAGTTAAAAAAAGATTTCGAGGGATGTGAAACGCGGTGAATGAAAATAACCGATGACAACGACGACGACGACGACCCAGATTTAATGCCCGCCCTGAAGGGGAGCAGCAGCAACTTCGGGGAAGTTTTAATAGATGCAAACACGCCGGAGGAATCGTTTTGCATTAGTTCAGGTCAATATTGTACGAGCAGGCTTTTCGAAAAGGCTTCTTTATGATAATTTTCCTCCCCTTCTTCTTCTTTTTTTTTCATGTTACCATAAAGTAAAAAAGTGACTCACATTAGAAAGTTAGAAAGAACTTTTTGTTGATACAGCAAGCTCGGAAGAATTCGAAAACGACAGGTCTTTTTATACTTTGGTTTTCTTCCTTTGTCGGTTAATTACGTTTCCCAATTTGTCGTAAGTGATTTTCGGTCGATTGGCAAATAGCAAAGCCATTTTTAAACGAAAGGGGAAAACCAAACCAAAGCAGAAAGAGTGTATTCGATTTTTCTATAAAAAATTTTTAAACCACACACTGAAGAATAATTTGTTTCACAAATCAACTGAGAAGGGATTATATTACATAAAAAAGGAAGGTCATCAAGGATTGCCTCGCCTGTTCTGCCTCCAACTATCATTCACACAGAACTGACACCTATCATCAACAAATACACGAATTTTCCATTGCTTTTACTTTTACGAACAAAGAAGACACGTAAAACCGACTCGAACCCTAAACAAATCTATTAGAAAGTGACAGACAGTCGATGGTTCAATATAGACGTGGTATAAAATATAACTAAAGAGAGAAGTACTTTTTCTGAAAGGAAATTGAAGATCCCGTCATCAAGGATTGCCTCATCTGTTGAGCTTCCAACTATTCATACCTTCATACAGAACTGAAATCTATCATCATTTGCCATAACTTTCAAAGCACCCGTGCGACTTTCAGCCCAAATACAAACGACCACGCAAACACCTACTGGTGACCAGGATTTCCGTAGCGTTGGCCAACTTTTAGGCTTCAACAGGTTGGCCAATTATTGTGCAACGTCGGTTGGTTCAATATTTCCGTTAAATAGACACGACACAAGACGAAACTAAAGAGAGACGTAGGTGGTTCTTTTGAAAGAAATTGAAAACCAATGCGTTTTTCCGTTGGAAGGTGAAGGTCATCAAGGATTGCCTCATCTGTTGAGCTTCCAGCTATTCATACCTTCATACAGAACTGAAATCTATCACCATTTGCCATAACTTTCAAAGCACACGTGCGACTTTCAGCCCAAATACAAACGACCACGCAAACACCTACTGGTGACCAGGATTTCCGTAGCGTTGGCCAACGTTTAGGCTACAACAGGTTGGCTAATTATTATTCAACGTCGGTTGGTTCAATATTTCCGTTAAATAGACACGACACAAGACAAAACTAAAGATACGTAGGTGGTTCTTTTGAAAGAAATTGAAAACCAATGCGTTTTTCCGTTGGAAGGTGAAGGTCATCAAAGATTGCCTCATCTGTTGAGCTTCTAACTGTTCATACCTTCATACAGAACTGAAATCTATCACCATTTCCCATAAGTTTCAAAGCACACGTGCGACTTTCAGCCCATATACAAACGACCACGCAAACACCTACTGGTGACCAGGATTTCCGTAGCGTTTGCCAACTTTTAGGCTTCAACAGGTTGGCCAATTATTGTGCAACGTCGGTAGGTTCAATATTTTCGTTAAATAGACACGACACAAGACGAAACTAAAGAGAGAAGCAGGTGGTTCCTTTGAAAGAAGTTGAAAATCGAAGAGTTTTTGCGTTAGAAGATGAAGGACATCAAAGATTGCCTCATCTGCTGAGCTTCCAACTATTCATACCTTCATACAGAACTGAAATCTATCACCACTTGCCATAACTTTCAAAGCACACGTGCGACTTTTAGCCCAAATACAAACGACCACGCAAACACCTGCTGGTTGCCAGGATTTCCGTAGCGTTGGCCAACTTTTAGGCTTCAACAGGTTGACCAATTATTGTTCAACGTCGGTTGGTTCAATATTTCCGTTAAAGACATGACACGAGACGAAACTAAAGAGAGACGCAGGTGGTTCTTTTGAAAGAAATTGAAAACGAATGCGTTTTTCCGTTGGAAGGTGAAGGTAAAGGATTGCCTCATCTATTGAGCTTCCAACTGTTCATACCTTCATACAGAACTGAAATCTATCACCATTTGCCATAACTTTCAAAGCACCCGTGCGACTTTCAGCCCAAATGCAAACAACCACGCAAACACCTACTGGTGACCAGGATTTCCGTAGCGTTGGCCAACTTTTAGGTTTCAACAGGTTGGCCAATTATTGTTCAACGTCGGTTGGCTCAATATTTCCGTTAAATAGACACGACACAAGACAAAACTAAAGAGAGACGTAGGTGGTCCTTTTGAAAGAAATTGAAAACCAATGCGTCTTTCCGTTGGAAGGTGAAGGTCATCAAGGATTGCCTCATCTGTTGAGCTTCCAACTATTCATACATTCATACAGAACTGAAATCTATCACCATTTGCCATAAGTTTCAAAGCACACGTGCGACTTTCAGCCCAAATGCCAACGACTATACAAACACCTATTGGTGGTGACCTGGATATTTCCGTAGTGTTGGCCAACTTTTAGGCAGGCAAATTTATTTTAAATGGGTTGGCCAAATGTTGTTCTTCAACGTCGTACGTTTAGTCTGGATCCGCCTTAATTAAGAACGTCACAGACGCGTCATTTACACGTCAGCTCTTCATCGGCTTTAACAAATTTATGCTTCTGCTGCTTTTTGGTGGTGAATCGCCCGTCGTCGGTCGGACGATTTGGTTTTGGGAAGCCGTCCGATCGAAATTCCAATTATTACTTCGTGCCGCACGCCCAGAGGGGACACTCTTGCTGATTCAACAAACACATCAATTACCCCCCATGTTTGCGCCGCAGACAATTCAACCACGGCTTCATTAAATAATAAACGAGACTCGCACAACTGCACGCGGATTTTGAAGCGACCAAGACAATTTTTTCAAAAATAAAAAAAAATAAAAAACTGTAGAATGTAATTGGGGAAACTGACGTGGAAAGTGCTGCGGTATGTTGTGGTGATGATTCAGCAAAGTTTCCGATAGGAATGGAATGCCCCCCCCCCTCCTCCTCCCATTCTGAAGAAATCGTTTGACACACATGGGGTACGTGCTATCTTCTGTTTCTTTCCACTTGAATCCTCTTCAAGTTTCAAATCCCGCCCAATCACCCACTAATACGCAAAGCGAATTCATCAACGCTCGCAAGTGACTCCTCGAAAGATCAAGTTCGAAGTTTCGTCCTCTGAAAGGTCCACTCGACGGACACACAAAGAGTTTCATCAAAAGTGAAACGCGACGATTCGAGGAACTTATCCGACACACTTTCAGAACTCGCGTAAATCCTTAACAATTGAAGCGAAATAGGAAAGACCACTTATTAGGTCTTCTCTAAGAAGAACTAATAAAATAAATTATATTAGATCCACCACCAAAGTGGTGGGTGTTAGTTTTGAAAAAAATAAAAATAAAGTTTAGTCGTAAATCAAGCTCGTGACAAGACTGGAAGTAAAGGACGTCTAATATCCATGGTAACAATGAGTCAGTCAATATAATCAATCCTCGCGGGACAATAAAATTGCAGGCACTGGTAAAAAAAAAAAATTGATCGCACAATACATAACCTTCAAAAGAGCAACGTGGGGGGTTGTGATGTTTTTCGGGGGGCGCACACGGTTCGGATTCGACTTGCATGCACCACTAACTAACACAGAGGATCACAATTCCGGAGCCACTAATTCACAGGACGATCGCGGGGGTATAACCGCGGAGTCACCGGACTGACAAAGGACGACGTTCCGGAGCGGTTGGTGCGTGCGACCAAGAACGTGGAGGCAGTCAGCGTGCAAGCCAAACGAGCGCCCGCAACCCTTATCGATTGGGGCTCGGCGCGCCGGTCTGACTCCACACGCGATTGGTGGTGGCGCGTGCGTTTCACCTGCTGCCTCACCTGTCCCACTGCTGTCACCCACACACGCATTAAAACACTTCCAACGAATATACGGCTTTGCCCCAGCATTACAAGAACACACGTTGAGGGTCGCAGACACGATGTGCGAAATTGAGACGAACAAAGAAGACACGTAAAACCGACTTACCCCAAACAAATCCATTAGAAAGTGAAAGACAGTCGATGGTTCAAGGGGGTTGGTTCAAAATACACGCGGTATATAATATGTAACTAAAGAGAGAAGTATTTTTTTTGAAAGGAAATTGAAGATCCCGTCCAGGTCATCAAGGATTGCCTCATCTGTTGAGCTTCCAACTATTCATATCTTCATACAGAACTGAAGTCTATCACCTTTTGCCATAACTTTCAAAGCACAAGTGCGACTTTCAGCCCAAATACAAAGGACCACGCAAACACCTGCTGGTGCCCAGGATTTTCGTAGCGTTGGCCAACTTTTAGGCTACAACAGGTTGGCCAATTATTGTTCAACGTCGGTTGGTTCAATATTTCCGTTAAAGACATGACACGAGACGAAACTAAAGAGAGACGCAGGTGGTTCCTTTGAAAGAAGTTGAAAACCGAAGAGTTTTTTCGTTGGAAGGTGAAGGTCATCAAGGATTCCCTCATCTGCTGAGCTTCCAACTATTCATATCTTCATACAGAACTGAAGTCTATCACCATTTGCCATAACTTTCAAAGCACACGTGCGACTTTCAGCCCAAATACAAACGACCACGCAAACACCTACTGGTGGCCAGGATTTCTGTAGCGTTCGCCAACTTTTAGGCTTCAACAGGTTAGCCAATTATTGTTCAACGTCGGTTGGTTCAATATTTCCGTTAAAGACATGACACGAGACGAAACTAAAGAGAGACGCAGGTGGTTCCTTTGAAAGAAGTTGAAAACCGAAGAGTTTTTTCGTTGGAAGGTGAAGGTCATCAAGGATTCCCTCATCTGCTGAGCTTCCAACTATTCATATCTTCATACAGAACTGAAGTCTATCACCATTTGCCATAACTTTCAAAGCACACGTACGACTTTCAGCCCAAATACAAACGACCACGCAAACACCTGCTGGTGACCAGGATTTTCGTAGCGTTGGCCAACTTTTAGGTTTCCACAGGTTGGCCAATTATTGTTCAACGTCGGTTGGTTCAATATTTTCGTTAAATAGACACGACACAAGACAAAACTAAAGAGAGACGTAGGTGGTTTTTTTGAAAGAAATTGAAAACCAATGCGTTTTTCCGTTGGAAGGTGAAGGTCATCAAGGATTGCCTCATCTGTTGAGTTTCCAACTATTCATACCTTCATGCAGAACTGAAATCTATCACCATTTGCCATAACTTTCAAAGCACCCATGCGACTTTCAGCCCAAATACAAACGACCACGCAAACACCTGCTGGTGGCCAGGATTTCCGTAGCGTTGGCCAACTTTTAGGCTACAACAGGTTGGCCAATTATTGTGCAACGTCTGTTGGTTCAATATTTTCGTTAAATAGACACGACACAAGACAAAACTAAAGATATAAGGTGGTTCTTTTGAAAGAAATTGAAAACCAATGCGTTTTTCCGTTGGAAGGTGAAGGTCATCAAGGATTGCCTCATCTGTTGAGCTTCCAACTGTTCATACCTTCATACGGAACTGAAATCTATCACCATTTGCCATAAGTTTCAAAGCACACGTGCGACTTTCAGCCCAAATACAAACGACCACACAAACACCTATTGGTGACCAGGATTTCCGTAGTATTGGCCAACTTTTACGACGCAAAATTTACTTTAAACAAAGTTGGCCAACTGTTGTTAGCCAACGTTGCTTGTTTAGTCTGAATCCGCCTTAATTAAGAGCATCGCAGACGTCGGCCAATTGATCGCGTGATTTAATAAATTTACCATGAAACAAAAAAGAGTTTGGAAATTAAAAAAAAAAAATTGTGGGGCAACCGAATTTGTAGTCCGCAACAAACAGTTGCCCGCCAGCCAGCTGGACGAATTAGAAGCCGCCGTTTTGCGCGATGGTGGAAATCACTGCGTTCGAAAATGCACGGCTTTCCCAATTAATAAATCGCGCGTTCGCGGTTTATTCAGCGATTAAAATTTCATTTCGACATAATTATTTGATTTAGTTCGTGCACAGTTTTTTGGTTAAACAAATAAACGCGGGCGAGTTGATGCTTCTTAAATCGGCTGTGGAGAACAAACTTTAAGCAACACGTCGTTAGCACTTCAGTTAAGTAACCGTGGGCTATTTATAACCGATTGTGAAGAGAGTTATTTTAAGCCTCGGGAATCCCCCCAAGTCATCCAGAACAAGCTTCATGGTTTTCTCTCATTGAGACCAATGGATTTTACGTTTTTTTTTTTTGGCTAAGCAACTCCAAGCCAGTCGTTTCAGTTTCGGGAAGTGATTTCCCTTAGTAACTTACCCCTAGATCTTCACTTCATTAATCGAAATGAGTTCGCCAAAAATGATTTGAAGTTTGAAACCTTTTTTCTTTTGACGACTCTTAACACTCATTTATCTCGTTGCCCCCGAAGCCCAAACGCATTCTTCTTTTTTGGAAAACTGCCAGAATCGCTTCATTGTTTGTTTGCCCGTCGCTTTCCTTTTTCTTTCAGCGAAGGGTTCTTGACTTTGGTGTATGTTAACAAAATAATATCATCTCCTTTGACCAATGGGTTCTTATAACATCGACTTCAAATTTATTTTCTGGTTATGTCGAGAAATCATGGAAAGCTCTGTTCGGGGGGCGCTGAGGGGGCGAGAGGAAGGAACGCCACTTCCTTAATTCCTTGGGGGGGCAAATGTCGGGCGGGCAATGCTTCTAAATCAAGCGATACGCAGGAAAATAAAGCGCGCTCGCAAAACAACGGTAATATTCACGAGACGTCGCTTCAGAGCTCACGTGTGCCGTCAGAATTTCAGTCCGAAGGGATTACATTTTTACGGGGGGGGGAAAAAAAACTGAAAATATTTGCGCGAGTTTTTGTTATTTCGAAGCTTAACGCGCGCCACTTCGAGATGGGGGAGGGCGAAGCTGTCGGTGAGCTTCTCATTTGGATTGTTCAGGTTGGACTCATTTGAAATCATTCTAATCGCAGAAGAAATAGCTCTTTGGGTACTTCTTCTTCATCCTAAAGCTCCCCTTTCACCCTAAAGGCTAAAGAATCGGGCATGCTTAGGTTTGGACTTTTTGGAACTAATTTGAAATCATTCGAACAGCAGAAAAAATAGTTCTTTTTGGCTTCTTCTTCTTCCTGGAGCTCCCTTTTCCCCCTAGTCTAGAGCATCGGGCACCTTCAGGTTTCTTTGGAAACTGCGTCTGCCAAGTTTTGGGTCATCTAGGCTATCAGACCTCAGCGTTTCTCTCGTCTTTTCCACAACATTAGATTAGGCTTTCGTTTTCTCTGCAGGAACTTCTTTCCTGAAATGGATTTTACAAGTTGAATTTTTTTTCTTAGCCAGAACCAATGAACCACTTGAAGAAAGACGACCTCGTGGAATTTAAAGACCCTGGACAGAGAACTCGTGGAAGTTTGAATTTTTTTTTCCTTGGCCAGAGCTTTCCCTAATCCTTCCTTTTTATTTCAACTCTTGCACTCAACGTCCAAAGAAAGCAGCAGAATTTTCTTCACGGAAGAAGAAATCATTTCCAGTTCTCCTTAGGCCCGATCTTTCTACCTCCCCGTAAATTAATCTACCGCCGGATAACGTCCTTGAAATTGTATTGACAATGGTCGGAAGGCGAAAAGATCGCACGGCCATAACTTCATAAATTAATAATGGGATTGATTGATGTTGTAACTGACGAAACAGGATGGATGGAATTCGTTTCACAAATGTACTACACGTAACCTCTCCCTCTCCCCCCGGTTTCCGCCCCCTCAGACGTGTGTTCGTGGAAGCGGCTTATGTAATTGAACCCCCAGGCATTAGTCAATATTTGCATTTCCCGCAAAAGTTCAATATCATAAACGCCGATGAGGCAGAGGCAGGCATGAGTCGACGTCAGAAGCCGCCCCCCTCCTCAACCCCCGATCTAATCGAAAGAAAACACACGATTATCAAATTAAGAAAGAAAAGAATCGCCGCGTTGATCCCCCCAAAACGGGGCGCAACAGTTGGCGCTTACACGTATCATTACATCACGGTTCGAAAACCAGAAGAAGCGAAATTAATTAATCACGTCTTCGACCTCCACAAGTATACAAAAAAAAAATAATAATACTTTTCCTTCGCCCGAAATAGGAATATTTAAGTCGCGAGTGAGGGAGGGTGGTTTTCTTCGTCGCTCTTAAATGCCCTTATTTACACCGGATGTGGCGGTGGTGCGTTTTCCACGGCACGGAGAAACGGAGAGCTTAAATTAACGACGGCCTTCCCAACAGAGTAAATAAACACTCTCCTCCTCGTTCAAAAAGATTTATCAGCTTAATTTTAATCGGTCGAAAGTTTTACTTAAATTGAAGTTAATTATGTCGCCCATTTTTTTAAAAGTAAATTTTTCTGTTTATTTAAAGTGTTATCTGCATTTAGTTGGTCGTATTTTTAACCTCGAAAGCAAAACTACGAACGAATTCGCAGGTAATTACCAAAAAAGAAATATTTTGATGATATTTACAACGACGGAGGAGGGACGGTCTCCTCAGTGAATCCCCCCCAATGGACGCGATGCGTTTTGGCGAGGAGAACAACCTACGTGAATTCCAACTTTTTCATTTTTAAACAATCTTCTTTTCTTGTGCTTAAAATAAATGCGTTTTGGACGCAACGAAACGGACTCCTTCGCTTCTCGTCTTCTCCGAATCTCCAATCTTTTGATTTGATTTCAAGGGTGGCTATTTCTTGCTTTTTAGACAATAAGAAAAAAATCTCGAAGCAAAAACGAATTCGTAGGTGATTAAAAAAATATTTTCACGAAATCCATGTATATCATCAATCTATGATCCTTTCAACGGATGTGATGGGGTTTGGCGAGGAGATCATCACACTATCGAGAAAGAAAAGAGCATGGTTTAAAAATGAAAAAAAAAAAAAAATGGAAAATGGAAAAGTTTTTCATTTTTAAACCATGCTCTTTTCTTACTCTTAAGATAAATCCTTTTTGGACCTAGTGGAAGAGATGCCTTCGCTTCTCGTCTTCTTTTCCAAGCAAGAGGATGCCTCACTCTGAAAGAAGAATTTTGTAAAGAAACCATTCGTTTAAAAGCGTCGGCGCCCCCTTTCTTTCAAGGACAATCACATCGACTATGTACTGCCAAACCACCCTCAACAGTTCTTCTTGAATTACGATTTCTTTCAGCCTCATATTTCAAGAGCGTCGAAGGTACAAAGTTGCTGAATCCTCGAAGCTTGAAACGTCTCCGGTTTCGAGAGGCTTCCAGTACCTCATCCCTCATCCCCAGTTTGGGCAGTTTGAATTGACCTACATAACTCTACCTACCAGCTGTAATTAATTTTGTCAGTGTAGAGACACTTCCAAGATCATATCGTCACGACTAAATCTGCCTTTTCTTTCTTTTTTTCTTTTTTGACGATTTCATTTGGGTCAATTTTGTAGGCAAAGAAGTCATTCAGGCCAAATTAAAAGCAAAGCCAGTCGAAAATTTTAAACTGAAACTGAAAGCCATGGATGGAAACGATTATTACAAAAATCTTGTCGAAGGTAGCCGCCTAATTGGTCGTATTAGATTTCCTCAATAAAAAAAAATACACGTACGAGATGGTAGACCACCGATTTTCACTAAAATAAAGACGTCGCATGTACTTCAAGGATTAATTTATTTTATCCAGTTGCAGTTATATTACAAAAATGTATAGTGGATGCAATTTCGAAGGCTCGGCTTGAAAAAGCTTGCGCGTTATAAAATTCGTTCTATAGTGTTAAGAAGAGCTTCCGTCGTAAAAAGCGTTGCGCCTCCCCCACTTCCAGCAGCGAATCAGGTTCGGGAAGCTCCCGCCGTCATTTTAATAAACATGTTCAAATTCGTCCGAAAACAATGTTTAAATTCGGTAGGGGTATTATAAATTAAGCGCCTTCTTCTTCCTCCTCATCATCTGCTGTTTCGAGAGGCTTCCAGTACCTCATCCCTCATCCCCGACGTAAATCAGTTGGGCAGTTTGAATTGACCTACATAAATCTATCTACCAGCTTTAATTAATTTTGTCAGTATAGAGACACTTCCAGGGTCATATCGTCACGACTAAATCTGCCTTTTCTTTCTTTGTCTTTTTTTTTGACGATTTCATTTGGGTCAATTTTGTAGGCAAAGAAGTCATTCAGGCCAAATTAAAAGCAAAGCCAGTCGAAAGTTTTAAACAGAAACCGAAAGCCATGGATGGAAACGATTAACACAAAAGTCTTGTCGAAGGTAACCGCCTAATTGGTCGTATTAGATTTCCCTAATAAAAAAAATACACATACGAGATGGTAAACCACCGACTTTCACTAAAACAAAGACGTCGCATGTACTTCAAGGATTAATTTATTTTATCCCGCAGTTACATTACGAAAATTTATAGTGGATGCAATTTCGAAGGCTCGGCTTGAAAAAGCTTGCGAGTTATAAATTTCGTTCTATAGTGTTAAGAAGAGCTTCCGTCGTAAAAAGCGTTGCGGCTCCCCCACTTTCAGCAGCGAATCAAGTTCGGGAAGCTTCCCGCCGTCATTTTAATAAACATGTTCAAATTCGTCCGAAAACGATGTTTAAATTCGGTAGGGGTATCATAAATTAAGCGCCTTCTTCTTCCTCCTCATCATCATCTGCTTGATTGATTGATTGTATTCAAATTCGCAATTCGCTTAATAGTACAATTTTAAAATAAAGTTTTCCGGGGAAGCACACATACATTCGCGACGTTCACATTATATCCGCGACAGAGTTAAAGGGATTCATTTATATTTTAAGTTTGACACACACCCCCGAAAGCTCAAGAGCTACAACCAGCGCCTTCCCCTCCCCCATCCCCCGCCGTCATCGATTCCCGGGTATTTTTTTTTTTATTCTGTAAAATACCGCGCGCTGATATATTATTTAAGGGGTGTATAAGTCACTCCAGCGGCGCCCCCGTAACTTTTTCATTATTCACCCGCCGGTTTTAGCTTCCAGTGGAAGAGGAAGAACTTGTTCTCCTGCACCTAAACTTTCCCATCATTATATTTTTAGTTTTTTTTTTTCTTTTTTCTCTTTTAATTTTATAAGAGCATCGGCGAGTCCCAAGAACACAAAAAAAAATTAAATAAATCAAGTTGTTTTCTTTAATTTAATTTAATTTTTTTAATAGGCGAAAGCAGACGTTACGACTGTGCAGGGAATAAATAAGTTTTGGCTGAATGAAAACAGATCGCAATCAGTGCCGTGCATGCACGAATGTGGAAACCGCTGAAGCATAACTGAAAATTAAAAAAGGAAAAAGGAGAAGAGAAATAGAGAACGCAAATGAACTCGGTTCGTTTTACTCTCGAAAACCGCACCGCGCCGGCCAGGATTGTTTAATCCGTTCGCCGATAAAAACTGGGAATATAAACAACGTCTGTTTTTTTTTTTTTTAATCTTGCGCTGCATATTCCGCAAATCCGTGGTTCCGAAACCGGAAGCGGAAGTGCAGGCAAATAAGCGTTTTAAAACGACGCCTGTGGTATCAATCTCGCTCACGTCGAAAGCACCCCGACGCTAACAAGCTTGTACACGCAAAATTCCGTGCGATTATAAGCGGCAATTGACGCCGCACGCCCAACACTAGCGTCAACGCAGCTTCGATTGGAGCGACCCTGTCGGGGTCTCTTCCAAATCCAGCGAACATCTGCTGACTGTTCATTTGTGAAGAGGGTTTTGATAGTCCTCATCGTTGAATTGGGGCGATGAAGAAGTTAGGTTCTTTTTTTTTTAAAAAGTAAACTGCATTAGCGATTTAACTAGTTCCATTCATTATAGAGTAAGTTGGTACGCATGCAAAAGTCATTTCCCCAAATTAAATTGTTCAATTAACGGCCTCTTGGGTAAGCGAGCGCCGCTTCTATTTGTGTTGAACACAACGTATATGCGGAACGTGTTTGCTTAAGGGCGCGAGGGATGAAGCATCCGATCATCCCTTCTGCGAGCACTCCCTCACCCGAACCCGCCGCATCAACACACGCGGCGAGGATGATGATGATGATGATGACGACGACGATGATATCCCGTGTAACCGATACCGAATTCTATATTTAGAACGTATTAATTAAAACTTGTAAACGCCCGCCATAAATACGAGTTAACCTTAACATTACAACGGATTAGGGGGTTAGGTAGTTCGGTTCTATCCCCACGTGGCCAAATGAAAGTTTCAATTAAACAGCGTCGAAGCTTGACTTGACTAGTTCCCACCACCCCTGTATAATTTATTTTGTTCAAAATCAAAATATTCTTTGTACAACTTTTTCTTTTATCAGCAAAGCAAAATTAAAAAAGGGTCAAGACTTGACTTGACTAGTTTCAACCACCCCTGAATGACTTACTTTCTTCAAAATCAAAATATTCTTTGTACAACTTTTTTTTTTTTAATCAGCGAAGCAAAATTAAACAGCTGTCAAAAGTTGACTTGACTAGTTTCAACCACCTTTAACATTATTAACATTACAACGGATTAGGGGGTAGGTAGTTCGGTTCTATCCCCACGTGGCCAAATGAAAGTTTCAATTAACCAACGTCGAAACTTCACTTGACTAGTTTCAACCACCCCTGTATAATTTATTTTGTTCAAAATCAAAATATTCTCTGTACAACTTTTTCTTTTATCAGCAAAGCAAAATTAAAAAAGGGTCAAGACTTGACTTGACTAGTTTCAACCACCCCTGAATGACTTATTTTCTTCAAAATCAAAATATTCTTCGTACAACTTTTTTTTTTTTTATCAGCGAAGCAAAATTAAACAGCTGTCAAAAGTTGACTTGACTAGTTTCAACCACCTTTAACATTATTAACATTACAACGGATTAGGGGGTAGGTAGTTCGGTTCTATCCCCACGTGGCCAAATGAAAGTTTCAATTAACCAACGTCGAAACTTCACTTGACTAGTTTCAACCACCCCTGTATAATTTATTTTGTTCAAAATCAAAATATTCTCTGTACAACTTTTTCTTTTATCAGCAAAGCAAAATTAAAAAAGGGTCAAGACTTGACTTGACTAGTTTCAACCACCCCTGAATGACTTATTTTCTTCAAAATCAAAATATTCTTCGTACAACTTTTTTTTTTTTTATCAGCGAAGCAAAATTAAACAGCTGTCAAAAGTTGACTTGACTAGTTTCAACCACCTTTAACATTATTAACATTACAACGGATTAGGGGGTAGGTAGTTCGGTTCTATCCCCACGTGGGCAAATGAAAGTTTCAATTAACCAACGTCGAAACTTCACTTGACTAGTTTCAACCACCCCTGTATAATTTATTTTGTTCAAAATCAAAATATTCTCTGTACAACTTTTTCTTTTATCAGCAAAGCAAAATTAAAAAAGGGTCAAGACTTGACTTGACTAGTTTCAACCACCCCTGAATGACTTATTTTCTTCAAAATCAAAATATTCTTTGTACAACTTTTTTTTTATCAGCGAAGCAAAATTAAACAGCTGTCAAAAGTTGACTTGACTAGTTTCAACCACTCCTGTATAACATATTTTTTTTTAAATCAAATTATTCTTGGTACAACTTTTTTTTTTATCGGCAAAGCAAAAGCGTTTTTGGATTCTGTACCACCATCCTGAGACTTGCTTAAATTTTTTTCTTTCAGAGAAACCCGCCCTCTTTCGATTTAACCGAATCGTCAGTTTATTGCACTTGTAAAGTTTTTTTTTTATCTCCATATCTGCGGAAACCATTTTTTCTTTTGTTCGTAGAAAAGTTTGATTACAATAATAACAACACAACATGACGAGCGAATTTGCGAAAGCTCGTCGTAACATGTTCTCTCGCCCGAATTCTTGAATTACTTCCACTTCACGGTCCTCGTCGGCTTTTAATGGAAACGTACGTTTCGGATGCGTTCCATCATCAGGAGTCGGAGTTTATAATTGAGTTTCGCGTCCGGACTTTCCCCAAAACAAATTGTAACGCCCCAAAAACAAAGCGAGTTTTCCAGCGACCCAAGACGATTTTTTAAAAAATTTTTTAAATAATTGAGAGCAATAATCAACGATCTTTGGGCAAGAAGCGAAATCGGGGGGTGGGAAAGGGTTCGTTGCCGTTTAAAATCGAAATTTTCCGGCCGCCGCCGGTTTTATTATTACCGCTGATATGTCTGCTCGCGAAGGCAACATAATAAAATACCGGATCATTTTCCGAATGCTTTCTTTCTTTCTTTCTTTCGTTCGTCCTTCCTTCCCTTCATATTTCATAAGCTGCACTTTATGCAGCGGTATTCGTATATTCGACGAGACGGATTTTTATTTAAAATTCTGGAAAGGCCGCAGGCGGGCTTTGCGAAAGAACGCTTCCAACTGACGAAAGACAAATAAAAGGTGTAAACATCGCATCGGCAAATGCGGGGGGAAAAAAACTGATTAATTATTATGCGACGACGTGAAAATTGTGTAATACAGCGAAGTATTCATTGCTTTTAATTAATTAAATTTGTATTCGCCAGCAACAGCAATTTAAAACAGAAATCTACTGATACGCCTGAAATAGATACAGAGTTCTTAGACCGATGGATCGATAGACATTAACGAGGTTTAGAAAAATCCCAGACAATTTCTCTAACGGGTTAATTAACATTACTCCTGACAAATCACTCACACATCGCGCGCTCTGAGTTGTAGTCCGACGCTCGCGCACACGAGCACATTAGCCCAGCGCTCTGTATAGTCAGGCTTATCGTGTGCACACATTCGTCTAGCGCTCTACTCTTGTAGTCAAGCGAACCCACGCACATCTGCACGTACACACCAGCTAACACTGTCTCATAATAATCCAGTCAAGCACGTGTCTATGAAGATTGCAACCTCCAGAATAATATCAAAATATTCAACGCGAACAGTTGCAGTAGGTCAGTAGCCGTTCAACAAAATAAATGAATTCAAGGTGGTTATTTCTTTTTACCTTCTTTTTTCTTAGACGATAAGAGAGAGAGATAGAAAAAGCAGATTTGTACTTACATCTCGAATCTCCTTGATCTTGTATCCCGCCTTCCCGATGACGCATCCCGCCTGGCTCTGATGGATCATCATACGCAAGTCCAGTTCTCCTCCATTAATCCTAGAGCCGTTCTGAAAATAGAATTATCCATCGTCATTCAAGGGGGCGACGCATCAATTTCAGGAAAGGGCGACGTGGATTTTATAATTCCGCCGCCGCCGCCGCCGCCGCCGCCGCCGCCGCCGCCGCCGCCGCCGCGAAAGCTCTCTCCTTAATTAACCGGGCCTATTCTTTTTTTTTCGCGCTGATGCGAAACGTCAACGGAAATTTGGTTGAGCGCGACCAAGGCGTGGTATCGATTGCGAAACGTACATACGCGATTTGTTCGGTTTTTGCCTAAGAGGCGATCGCCCTTGGATTTATTCCGCGGCTCCTCTTGCGCAATCCAATCAAGTCAAATTTTGTTATCTACGAATTAGTAAAATCAGAAGGACTTAGTAGATAATTTGGATTTAGATCTTGAAAGCAAATTGATTAAAGCGTGAGCCACATCATGTTGGTGCCGCCGCCGCCCAAAATTCTTTTGCGACGCTTCAGGCGTCAGGCTAAATTAAATTAACCAAATCATTTTGACCACATCATCAAGTAAGTTGACCCCAAATTTGTTTTGCAAGGCTGCAGACGTGAACCAAACGATTTGATCAAAGGGGGAGCGGAGGAGTCACTCCCCAACAAAATTAATCCAAAATTCTTTTGCAACGCTTCAGTCCTCAGGAAATCTTCATAACTAAACTAATCAAATCACATTGACTACAACAACATCATCAAGTATATTGACGCCCAAATCTTTTTGCATGACTGCGGAGGTGAAGCAGAAGATTTCAACAAAGAGGGGCGGGGAGCCACTTCCCACCAAAATTAATCCAAAGCGTAGGCCGCATCATCAAGTTTATTGATGCTCAAATCTGCAGACGTAAAGCAAACGATTTGATCGCCAAATGGGCGGACCAACTCTTGAGTATCTATGTCAATCAATGACCAAATGATCAGATTATGTCAAAGTCATCTCTCAAAAGTTTTCGACAAGTTGATTAAAGTCCCACGTATGGACCAAATGATCAAATTATGTCAAAGTCATGTCTAAAACGCTTATGATGGTTACTTCAAAAATTCTCGACGGGTTGATCAAAGGGGGAGAGCCAATTTTGAGTACCTAAGTCAACCCCCAAGGGGTGCACTAATTCCCACGTATTAACCAAATGATCAAATTATGTCAGTCATGTCTAAAACGCTTATGATGGTTGCTTCAAAAATTCTCGACGGTTTGATCAAAGGCGGGGAGCCACTTTTGAGTACCTAAGTCAACCCCCAAGGGGTGCACTAATTCCCACGTATTAACCAAATGATCAAATTATGTCAGTCATGTCTAAAACGCTTATGATGGTTGCTTCAAAAATTCTCGACGATTTGATCAAAGGCGGAGAGCCACTTTTGAGTACCTAAGTCAACCCCCAAGGGGTGCACTAATTCCCACGTATTAACCAAATGATCAAATTATGTCAGTCATGTCTAAAACGCTTATGATGGTTGCTTCAAAAATTCTCGACGGGTTGATCAAAGGGGGCGAGCCACTTTTGAGTACCTAAGTCAACCCCCAAGGGGTGCACTAATTCCCACGTATCGACCAAATGATCAAATTATGTCAGTCATGTCTAAAACGTTTATGACTGTTCCTTCAAAAATTCTCGACGGTTTGATCAAAGACGGGGAGCCAATTTTGAGTACCTAAGTCAACCCTCAAGGGGCGCACTAATTCTCACGTACTGACCAAATGATCAAATTATGTCAAAATCGTCTCTAAAACACTTCTAATGGATAATTCGAAAGTCCTCGTTTTAAAATAAGCATTTTAAACGGTGCATTACATTGGGACCATAAAATACTGTAACTTTTTCCATTACGTCTTCCCTTCAGTTTCATATCATCAAGAATAATTCCTGCAATAAAAATGTAAGTAGGACAAGCAATTTTGGTAATTTTCTTGCACTAGGGGGGTTAGGATTGTTGAAGACCTTTGACTGCCAGTAGTTTGAGTGACGAGGAGCTTTTCTCATTTAGCAATCGCTTTAATTTGCAAGCTCGTGGGGCTTTGCAGTTTTTAAATCCCGCAATCAAAATGTAAGCAGGACAAGTCACTGCACTTGGGTTTAGGGTTGTTGAAGACCTTTGACCACCAATAAAAATCCAGAGCGTAGTTTTGGCGACGCACGAGGAGCTTTCCTGATTCGAAAGCGCAACCAGCAATCGCCTTAATTTGCAAGCTCGTGTGGCTGCTTTGCAGTTTTTGCCCGCCTGCAGGATCGATATGTCGTGAACCTCGGCCACGTGACCACTACAGACGAACTAGTTTCACCTTTGGATGAGTGACGTGACCGTGCAAGCCGTGATTCATAAGCAAGCCGTGTACAGTCCCGGGCAAAACGAGGGAAAACCCGCCAGTCGCAGGCAGCGTCGGAGGCGGTAATTAAAAAAAAAATAAAAAAGGGGAACTGAAAAAGAAACCCGAGCTTGAACAAAGCAAGATGACGTGGCGCACGGCGTTCGTGCGCGTTTCAAACAGCAAACGAACTCAGTTTTTGTTATTAGTTTTGTTTACATGCAAATTTCGTTGTCCGAAGGAAGTCTTTTTGATTTCAAGTCCTCAGGCCCTCTGAAGTCGCTCAAGAAAGAGTTACAAAAAAAAATTCCTTGTTGTTGATTTTAAATTATAATACGCCGCCGAGTAGCTTTCGGTTTAACTGAAACTTAATTATTATGTATTTAAAAGCTCTTATTTCAAATCTTATAAGTAAATATGTAAATATGAATAAAAGTGGCCCTGAAATCGTGTGAGATCATGAACACTATAAGAATGATGTGAAGACGTGAAGGTCAACTGTAGATTTTTAGGCGCACATTCTTAGAGCTACAGGCAATAATTCCCGCTTTGTTTTTCCCAAAAAAAGGGGCGGCGTAAATAATCATGATCTCGTCGAGAACAAAGGCCCCCGCGGTCCTCGGCCGCCGATATTAATACACTGCGGTTTCGACGCTGAATTATTGATTTCCCTGTACGGGATGTTTCGGCGAAAACTTTTAATGCGATTTATTCGGAAACTTCCCGAGGTGATCGAGCGCGAAGTTCGATTTTCGCGCGTTCAAAAAAAAAAAAAAAAATAGGCAAATGGCAGAGTGATCACTTCCAAACTCGTTTATGAAACAACAGACCTGTCAATACATTCTTTCCCCCTCCTGAAAATTGGCTCTTGGCAATCATCGCTAATGTCTTTATTTGAATTTTTTCAGAATCCTTTCATGTATTGCTTCTACTCTACTTCTACGTGTAGTAATAATAATCCCTGTGGGTTAAACTCCCCCCCCGCCCGCCCCGTAAATCGCCTGTGAAAAACATAAGCGCCCCCCTTAATTATTCAAACAAAAACAGATCGCGCGCCGCCCGGTTGTTTGAGTATGTAAAAGTTTCAACCCCCTTTCCCAACAAGGAATAAATAAAGTTCGAGTTCGGTACCTGCTCTTTTCGCCCCGCGGAGCGATTCATATTTTAGCGAAAATCAATTTCATCAATTTCGCCGGAACACGCCGAGGAGGAGGTAGATATTGCCTTATTACAAAAGGGGGGAGGAGGGGACGCAACAATTTCCGTTTGACTTATCCGACACAATTTTGAACCACCGGAATTCCTCTCGCCGTGCCAATTGGCGCAAACATCCCTTGCACCTCCTCGTAATTTTTTTTTTAATGGTTCGTTTTTATTCGTCCAAAAAATTAAAAGGAGTTTCATCAGAGCTGATCTCGTCCAAAAAAAATAAAAAGAGCTTCATCAGCTCATCTCGTCCAAAAAATTAAAAAAAGCTTCATGATCTCATTTCGTCCAAAAAATTTAAAAAAAGCTTCATGCCATCTCGTCCAAAAAATTAAAAAAAAGCTTCATGCCAGCTCGTCCAAAAATTTTAAAAAGAGCTTCATGCCATCTCGTCCGAAAAAATAAAAAAGCTTCATCTAAACTCGTCCAAAAAAATTAATAAAGCTTCATGCCATCTCGTCCAAAAACATAAAAAAGCTTCATCTAAACTCGTCCAAAAAAAATTAAAAAAGCTTCATCTCATCTCGTCCAAAAAATTAAAAAAAAGCTTCATCTAATCTCGTCCAACAAATTGAAAAAAGTTTCATCTCATCTCGTCCAAAAAATTAAAAAAGCTTCATTTCATCTTGTTCAAAAAATTAAAAGAAAGTTCATCAGCTCAACTCGTACAAAAAATTTAAGAGCTTCATCAGCTCATCTTGTCCAAAAAAGAGCTTCATCAGCTCATCTTGTCCAAAAACAGAGCTTCATCAACTCATCTCGTCCAAAAGATTAAAAAGAGCTTCATCATCTCGTCCAAAAAAATAAAAAGAGCTTAAAAAAGGCTTCATTTCATGTCGTTCAATAAATTAAAAGAAGTTTCATCAGCTCAACTCGTCCAAAAAAATAAAAAGAGCTTCATTAGCTCATCTCGTCCAAAAAATTATAAAAAAGCTTCATCAGCTCAACTCGTCCAAAAAATTTAAAAGAGCTTCATCAGCTCATCTTGTCCAAAAAACGAGCTTCATCAACTCATCTCGTCCAAAAAACTAAAAAGAGCTTCATCATCTCGTCCAAAAAATTAAAAAAGAGCTTCATTTCATCTCGTTCAGAAAATTAAAAGAAGCTTCATCAGCTCAACTCGTCCAAAAAATTTAGAAAAGCTTCATCAGCTCATCTTGTCCAACAAACGAGCTTCATCAACTCATCTCGTCTAAAAAATTAAAAAGATCTTCATCAGCTCATCTTGTCCAAAAAACGAGCTTCATTAAACCATCTCGTCCAAAAAATTAAAAAGAGCTTCGTCAGCTCATTTCGTCCAAAAAATTAAAAATAGCTTCATCATCTCATTTCGTCCAAAAAATTAAAAAAAGCTTCATCTCATCTCGTCCAAAAAACTACAAAAAGCTTCATCAGCTCATCTTGTCCAGAAAAAAGAGTTTCATCAACCCATCTCGTCCAAAAAATTAAAAAGAGCTTCGTCAGCTCATCTCGTCCAAAAAATTATAAAAAAGCTTCATCAGCTCATCTCGTCTAAAAACTTAAAAAGAGCTTCATCAGCTCATTTCGTCGAAAAAATTAAAAATAGCTTCAGCATCTCATTTCGTCCAAAAAATTAAAAAAAGCTTCATCTCATCTCGTCCAAAAATTAAAAAAAGCTTCATCATCTCATCTCGTTAAAAAATTTAAAAAAAAAAAAGCTTCATTATCTCATCACGTTCTTTGCACCCCCTCGTAATTTTTTAAATGGTTCACGCTCATCTAAAAAAAATCAGAAAAGAAAGCTCCTCATCATCGCGTCGCGTCGCATCCGCGCAAGAATCTTCCCTCAATCTTCAATAAGTGCGGAGGGCGCAAAGCGAGCGAGATTACAACACTGGAAAATAATTCGATTGTTGCAAATTAAGCTAAAATTGAAGCTGACAAGCAAGTACGTTGCAAGTTGGCAAGCGAGGATCTGCTCTGATCTGTGATTTCCTTTCGAGAGGAGAATTGCCGTTTTAATTTAAATTATACACGCGTTAGGGCGCGACGAGCTTTGCGTCGGAATGTCACCGAAGGAGATCACAGGAAATGATTGAAACGTGACGGGGAGAGAGAGAGAGAGAGAGAGGGCTTTCGCCCCCTGATTGCAAAGAATAGGGCAGAATTAGGATTACATACTTCACGACGACTTGATTAAAAAAAAAAAAAAAGAAAATTGCGTATTAATAACATCCCTTGACACTTCAACGGCGGACTTCTGAAAGTGGTAAACACAAGAGAAAACAAACGCATGTCGAAGAGGAAGGAGTCACTTACTTAAAAAAAAAAACACCATTGCCAATTAGCGTGTCTACTTACTTACTTACTTTCACATTCCGACACGTTTTGTAATACAGCGGCGGGTTCACGAAATGTACGAGGAATTTTAATCGAAATCTTTGGGAAAATCTGACAAGGAGCTCGAGAATGGCGTTGGTTCTGCGAAATTAACATTTCTGTTACTCTTTCTCATCATCACTATTACACACAAGAACGGGCCAAGGTCACCCCCATGTTTTATCTCCATTTCAATTTCTACACACAACAATGACCTAAGGCTACCACATGTTACATCTCCCCTTCAATTCCTACACACAGCAAAGGTCTAAGGGTATCCACCCCCTATGTTTCATCTCTATTTTTGTTCCTACACACAACAATGGCCTAAGGCTACCCACATGTTACATCTCTGCTTCAATTTCTACACACAGCAGAGGTCTAAGGGTATCCACCCCCTATGTTTCATCTCTATTTTTGTTCCTACACACAACAATGGCCTAAGGCTACCCACATGTTACATCTCTGCTTCAATTTCTACACATAGCAAAGGTCTAAGGGTATCCACCCCCTATGTTTCATCTCTATTTTTGTTCCTACACACAACAATGGCCTAAGGCTACCCACATGTTACATCTCTGCTTCAATTTCTACAGACAACAATGGTCTAAGGCTATCTACCTCCAATGTTTCAGCTCTATTTCAGTTTCTACACACAACGATGGTCTAAGGCTACCGCCCTGTTTCATCCCCGATTCAATTTCTAACTTACTGATTGATATTTCGAATTCGGTGCCTTGCCAATCACTTCTACGTGATGAAATGAGCAGACGGCTTCAGCAGAATGAACTTGCAAAATCAGATTTACCTCCCAAGGTTAAAAGAATTTTAAAAACCGATCGATGCTCGTCGAAATGGACAGAATGGAGACGCAATATTGGTTTTGTTACTTATATTAAACTTATGAGGATCTCATATGTATTTATTCAAGACTTTTCATGTGATGGGTTCTTGGGTCAACAAACTGTACACGCTCGTTCTTAGTTTCCTTCTGCAAGTTGTTTTTTTTTCCTCTCTTTCCAAGCTATATTTTGATTGCAAAGTGCAAGTGTTAGTTTCGTTCGAAATGGCAAGTTTCAATTACGCGAGGTGCTTATTCCCCCATTCCCCCAAGCCTAACCGATAGATTCGGAGTTAATTACGCCCGTCGAACTATTCTAGTAAGTCGAAACCAACACCGAGGAGGAATTAGTGCGTTATAAAGGCTTTCGCTAGAGCAGGCAGGGATCCGGAGAATCTGTTTTCCGCCTTCAGTTTCCAATCTACTCCCACCTCCGAGCTAGTTTCCGACTCGTTCCTTCCTAAGCTTCAAGAGCCTCCGTCGGTGAAGGGTGGTCGGTGACTTGCTCCTTCCCTCCATCGGAATTTAATTATTCTTTGTCGTTACTCAAAGAAGATTTTTTTTAAGGGGTTAAAACCAGAATCAATCGATCATCGAAATTTAAAGCATTGGGGGGCGGATTAAATTCAATTGCCGGCGTGTTTCAAACGAACGAGCCCGAAACATTTCCATCTCCAACCGCCCCCGCGCCCCCAATAACCGAAACGATGATTATTATTATTATTATCATCATCGTCGGTGTTGGAGTTGGAGCAGCAGATGATAATCGAAGTAATAATTCAGCGAGAAGGATGCATCGCAGCATTAAACGCGCTGGAAAGGGCATTAATACACAGACACATTTATATTATACCGGGTGTCTAAATATGAACGGCGATCGGCGTTAAGCTTTCGCTTAAAAGTTTGAATCGTGTTTCGAATAGTTTTGGGCCTGAATTTCGTAGTTGTTCCTGACTTGAATTTTTGATGGACAGTTCATTTCTAAATAACCATAATTCAATCCAAATAAGTTTGAAAAACAGAGAGATTCAAAGAAAAGAATGTCTGTTTTTGAATCAAAACACGTTTGGATCACGATTTTCTGGGCGAAAGAAAGCACCTACAGCCCCAGGAGAGAGAAACAAAAAAGAAATTATAGTCAAAGTGACCAAAAGAGCACCTGAGTTGGTCCCAAGGGGGCGCAATCAATAGGCTCGACGATAAAAATTAATTTTGCTCTTCACAGAAGTCTCTTAGAATAAGGTGCGGCTTATGCCCCATTTCTTCACCTCCTGATAAATTTATCTGCCAGGTGTTATCCATTGTATCGATAATAGTTTCCGAGGATACTACCTGGCAGATAAATTTATCCGTAGGGGTGAAGAAATCGGGTGTTGGAAAATTAAATTCATCCTGTACAATTTTGATTTTGGACTTATTATCGTATCACAACCGGTATAACTCGGGAGGATTTTAAGTCGAGCGAATCAGGCAGCAATTTATTGGGGTTAAAGCGGCATTATTGCGTTATTATCGTTAGGGTCGTGTAGCATTCGATTTCGATAACTGCAATATTGAAATTACACAACAACGGTTCTGAATGGCCGCAAACATTTTTCGTTTTGGTTTCAAGCACTGCGGATGGATGGAAAAATTAAATTGAACGTTAAACGACCTTCCTTGCTCGTTGAAATTGGAAGAGCGGCGGTCTCACGTCAAAACGACTGGAAGGCCTAGCCTCCTGAACGCAACGGACGGCCTCGCGGCTGCTTCGATTCTAGGACGGCCTAGCCTCCCGAACGTGACTTAAAAATTGTTTGCATCAGAAAGTGGACGCCGCCTTACAAACCGCGGTGAATCACCGGCTGGTGATGGCTTTCGTTCCGCAACGTTTAAGTTAACCCGACGCCGACGGATTGATAAATTCCGGGCGGACAATAAAAACCGTCCGAGCGACTGTTTGCGAAAGCGATTACACACCGGAGCGGAATGCAACGAATGCTGTTAGGCTCTTTTTGCACTTAGCCCCGTCGTGAACGAGTGCCGCAAACAGGAACGGCTCTATTAAAAGCTGGATAATGTGACGTGACCGCGGACATGACCATCTGAAGCCCCTCCTGAAATTGCCACACCGCTCAAAGCCTTGGCGTCAGTTTATTACCCTCCTGAAATTTTCGAACGAAAGGAATGGGGGGAGGGGGGTAGGTATGCATGCATGCATGCATGCATACATTCGGAAATTGTGAATTCCACTTTCATGATGGATCGATCGATCGATGTACCTAAGAATCTTTTCGTAGGCGGTTCGAAGATGCGTATAAATAAATATCGGTTAGTGAGAGAGAGCTTTCGTGTTCGCGCCCTGGCGGGCGGGCGGGTGGGCGGATGGACGGTAATCATAAAAATACGTTTCCGTTAAAAAACGAAGGGGGAGGCAAAAATACAAAAAGAGGACTCACCTCTTCGAGATTTGGCACAACGTCCCCGACGATGTTGCAGATCGTGTCCAGGTCCGACGATAGCGTCAACATCCTGAAAATAGGACTTAGTTAGGGCCAGGTCCGGGTGCGTTAACCTTGCATTTAAAGACATGGGGGGGAACAAGAAACCGTTCGATATCGGGCAAGACGACGTCGGTCGACGACGACGACGACAGTGATCAATTTGATTATTAAAAAGTTATAAATGACTTTCAGGATGCCGACTTCTAACTAACTACTCCAAGATTGAAGGTTGTTATCCACGCGAACGGAATAATAAACTTTGTTTGAGGTCCTCCGCACGACTTGCGGCCGTGCATTCTATTCTCCGGTTAATATAAATTGGTTTTTGTTTTTCGTCCTGGCTTTGATTATTATCGACGTCGAAGGCGTATTATACATGTAACTTCGGGGGTGAAAATTTTAAGGCATCGGCAAACTCGAAGGTTTGTCTCGTCTTTTTTTTTTTTCTTTGTACACTAAACCTAAGGAAATCACGAAAATAATACGACAGTGACAGGTTTTCAAAAAACGAAATAATTTAGATCGTGTAAAAAATAAATGAAAACTCCTTCTTGATCACACCGCCCCCCTCCCATCAATCAAATTCACAATGGGGTGGATTCTAGTTCTTTTGTCTCATTCGACAAGGAATCGTAAAAATTAAGGGTTTTCATTTATTTTTTACAATTAGGTCAGATCTATTCAAAATGATGCTCTTGCCTTTTAATTACGTTCACTGAAAGTATGATGCGGTGTTATTTGAGAGAAAGTATTATTTTTAATTATTAATAAATCCTCAACCTAAGGAAGGCAAAGCAAAAAAAAGTCAGCGGCGTTTTTGAGCGCTAGGTTAGGAGTATAATATAAATATCTTTTTGCCTATCGCCACCTAGCAGAGAGGCCCGGCGTTAGGTTGCACCGCAAAACTAAATTAAAAAAAAAAAAAAACTGGAGCGTATGTTAAAAAAAAACAAACAAAAATAAAGTAAAACGAGCGCAAAAACTACAAAAAAAAGTTAAAAGGGCGGCATCCAGGGGTACAAAGAAATAAGTTAAATTAAAATAAAAAAAAAAAATAATTAACTGCGCGCAGTGCAACCAGGGCCGGTGTGAGCACAACAAAAAGACTTGAATTATTTTACCGTTCAGGGCCCGGGCAATCAGGGACTGTAATCGAGGCTTTGTACTGTGGTGGGCCGATGTGGTTTGCCATATCAAAATGGTGGTGGGCGGGCAGGTGGGCAGGTGGCCGGGCCGGGGCAGAAGACATTAGTTAACATATTGGCAAATGACAATTTCTGCAATCTTAAAAGTATAGACACGGGCATGCGCAAGTGGATGGGGCAACCCCCCATCACTTGCCAGGGCACTGGTATCAAATCATCTCATACCAAAATCCTACACTTTAATAAAAATTCAAAAATCAAATTACAAAAAAAAAATTTAATTAAAAAAAAAAAATTAAACCTAAACAAAGAAGGTTCTATTATATTTTCAAAACATCTCACCACCGTATTATGATTAATTAAATACAAATCAACCGTGACTTCTCCTACAAAACCAACCGATTCAGAAGAAGTTCAAAAATAAAACGAAATAAAATAATGACATACACACATAAATTAATAATTGAAAAATAAAATAAAGTAAATCCCAAGGGTTCACCAGTTCGGAACCATAAACTGACGATGGTTTCGAACTGGTCAGGAAACCGCCCCCCTTCCCCCCTTAATTAACCATAATATTTCGGCGGCGGTGATGTTGGTGATAAGAAAAAAAAAACGAATATAATAGAACGGCAAATTTTCTTTTTTTCATTTATATTTTTTTTTTCAAAAATAAATTAAACAAAACCAAACAATTAATTAACACGTAACATTTACAGTACAGTGTGACCTTAAATACCGTGATCAAGGGTCTCGACCTAACACAAAGTGGGAGTTTTTTTTGAAACGGCTGTTGAAGGCAGGCGCGCAAAACTTAAAATTACAAAAAAAAAAAAAACATACAAAAACGATGACCATCATCGAAACAAACAAATCTTTACAAAAAAAAGAGAGGGCAAAACGTTCGTTAATAAACTGATTGCGAAAAAATTATTATTAAAACAGAATTAAAAAAAAAAAAAAAAAACAGCCACCCGCAATGTATCTATCCCTTGCGCTATTATCTCTAGGTTATTAACTAATAAACAAATCACCGATTAATTAATTATTGTTGTTGTGATGAATTAATTATTAGCCGTTATTAGCTGTGACTGTCAATGTTATAGTGTTACGGGTTGCGTGTCAAAAAGCAGTCTACTACTTCTTTCGATTCTTTTCTTTTGTTTTTTTTTTTGGTTGCTCTTTTGCTTTCTTTTGGATTTAGCATTTTCCAACAATAGTCGGAGCAGGGGACGCTTTTCTCCCCCCCCACACCCCCGTCTTTGGAAAATGCTACCGTCCACCCTTACAAATCTCATCTCATCACCGGCGTACAGTACTGACCTGGCTGCGCAACTTCGTGATATTTTGGCCGCCCTTACCGATTATGGATCCTGCAACCTAAAACACAACATGTCTTTAGTACGCGAACACACCACTTTACGAACGACACTCAACAGCTAGAAAAAAAAAAATAAAGATAAAACAAAAATGAAAACAAAAAAAATTTAGATGCTTCGCATTTTGGTTCGCTTATACGTACGTACGGGCTGTTCCAGGTTTTATTACGCGCTGGAACTTTAATGGCGGCTCCTTTGTTTTCCTATCTACGGAACCGAATCAATTGAATCTATGGTTGAAGTCGAAAGCCTTTAAGGAAGAACAGGTGAGGAGGAGACTGACGATGTTGCTGGGATGAAGTAGCAAGTAGTCGAAAGGAATTTAGGAGACCCCTCGACTTCCAGAGAGAGAGAGAGACGCAGATTTCTATTCACCACCCTTCCTATTTTGCGCGGCCTTCAGAAAAACAATTGGCTCTATGGGAGTTGTAAATTTTTGAAGACGAATAGATGAAGAAGACTGCTGGACTACTGGAAGGACCACAGCAAATTGGCGAAATTAATTCAGGCGATCCCTCGACTTCCAGAGAGAGAGAGAGAGAAAGAGAGAGACGCAGATTCCTATTCTCCAACTTTCCTATTTTGTGCGGCCTTCAGAAAATCAATTGAATCTATCTGGAGTTGGAAGTCTTTAAAGAGGAATAGATGAAGAAGACATTTACTGGGAGGACCACAGCAAGTTGGCGAAAAGAATTTAGGAGATCCCTTGATTTCCAGAGAGAGAGATATAGAGAGAGACGAAAAGTCTCACACGCCACCCCTCCATATTGCACGGCCTTCAGAAAATCAACTGAATCTATCTGAAGTTGAAAGTTTTTAAAGAGGAATAGATGAAGAAGACTAGTACTGGGAGGACCACAACAAATTGGCGAAAAGAATTTAAAATATCGCTCGATTTTCAGGCGGAGAGAGAGATTCCTATTTTCCACCTTTCCAATTTTGCACGGCCTTCAGAAAATCAAGTGAATCTATGGGGTTGGAAGTCCTTAAAAAAGAATAGATGAAGAAGACAGTGGTACTTGGAGGAGGAAAACAGCAAGTTGGTGAAAAGAATTCTTAGAGATTCCTCGATTTCAAGAGGGATGCAAATTCGCATTTTCCACCCCAACTAATTCTGCACAATCATCGGCATTTGGGGGAAAAAAAAAACTTTAGTACAAGAGGACCATGCAGATGAAAACAGACATTCCATTCGAAAACACGTCTTTTTTTCTCTTTCTAGTTCCTAGGCCCGCTGAAGAAAGAGGATTCTGGAAGGGGTAGATATTGGTTTCGGTCCAATTCCGCCCCTGTGGTATTTAAGCAACTCCTGGCAGGCGCCATCTTTTCTTTGGTCCTTTGATCGGATGGATCAAACGATTCCAGCTGTTCACTCAGAGCTGAGGGGGTCTAGGACAATTGGCCGTCGCCGATTCGCCGTAGGTACAAATTCGTCATCGGAAACTCGCCGTCGGTAAATTCGCCGCAGCGATTAAATTTTTAAATACTAATAATACTAATAAATAAAAAAGCTGGCATATTTAACGGAAAATAAAATAATTCCTCATTAACAATTAAATGTGATACGTGACTGAAGAAACAGATAAAAAATTTCGCTCCTGCAGGAAGTATTTCTTGCTCCGATGTTTGCAAAATTCCGCCAATGTTTTTTTTTTTAAATATTTTCAGATTCTGCTCAAAATCGTATTCATTTTTATATACAACCTAAATCAAAAGTCGTCTGTTTTCGGAATATTGATTCGCGAAAGCTCGACATTTAAAATTACAAATTAAAAAAAAAAGAAAAATGGGGTTCCGTTATATAAAAAATTACAATTACGATTGCGTGCACCAACAGGACCAATTTGCTCGTAACTTTGTGTCTTACGACGGTCATGCTGTAATTAGGAATGGTACAGTCCATTTTAATTTACTTGAAACGTACTGAAATGATAGTTATTTTCATTCAAAATCGTACGGATATTATCAAAAGTAATCAGGAAACGTTTTAAAGCTCGTCAAGTTAAATAAAGCGACGGCGAATTGGACGGACGGTAAATTGGGTCGACGGCGAATTGGTTCTACGACGAATCGGTGAATCGGCGAGTCGACGACGGCGAATCGTCCCATCCCCGAGCTGAGCGCTGAGGTGGGTTTCGATCGATTGATCCTTGCTTTGTTCCCACCGTGGCATCTTTTCTTTTCTTTTCAATTGCTTCTTCATAAATTTAATCTATTGTTTTTCTTCGCTTCCTCATCATAAATCTGTTCGTTTTTCTGAAAGGTATGCAATCAAACTTGCAAACGAAACGAAAACGCTTTTAATAGTATTAATATTTCTCGTGAGCTTTTAAACTTCAATTCATGTAATTTTTGATGGGGAATTGCAACTGTTTCTTTTAACGGAGCTCTTTCGTGTGAATTGCATGGTCGTCGGGCATGCCATGCAAGTATAAAAAGGTAAGCAAGCGCCGGAAACTGGGCAGGTAACGCGCGTGCACCCGAAGAGAAAACAGGAAGTTCTGTCGCCGAGTCGAACCCCCCTCGACAGATGTCACATAGCCAGTGAGTGACACGGCAAATGTCATGCCACCCATGTAAGCCCAATAGCATGTCGGGGTGAAGTTACCCCCTTATCTTAACCGAACAGTGTTGCCGATTCTCAGGTGCATGCAAAAGTCACACGCGAATCGCCCACTAAATAAAAATTTATTGTTTAATTAAAAAAAAAAAAAATTCCGTGCTCGAATGCAATGATCTATGAGCGAACTCGTTTGTGATTTTAATTTGGTGTCTGGGAGGGTGCTTGTAGACCGAGGAGGGTTTCGCATGAATCGCGCGGAATTTTCTGCGCTTAATATCGCTCGTCGTTCCGGCGATGTTGATCCGTTTTTATTATTGGAGTATGGCGATCATGCCAGTTGATATGGCGACATGTGCGAACTAGAGAACGAGTGGGCGGTCACGAAATTCTTCAAATATCAATCTCGTTGTTCATTCACGAAATGTGCGGTGGTGCCGTACTCGTTTCGTGTGCATTTACATACATGCATACATTCAGGACGCGCATAAATTTTATAACAGCTGTACAGAGACTACCCGAGGGTTTTACTGCAATCAAAAACCATTTGCAACAATTTTTTTTGTTGCTGTTAAAAATCAGAATTACTTGCGACGCTTGCCCATGAATGTTGTTTTTTTGTTTATAGGTATAACTAATTTAGATTTTTTACTATTTTGTTTGCTTATTTGTACCGGCACTTTGATAATTTTTGTTTTATAGTCGTATTGCCGCTAATTTTTATTTTTTCAAAACTAGGTCCAGCTTGATTTGTTCTTTTTTTAATCGCCTTCGATTTCTTACTGCTATTTCAATAATTGTTCTCGCTTCTGCATTGTATTGTATTTATAATTGGTTTCGCTTCTGAACTTCTTGTTTGTTTTGAGATAGTTACCCGATTGTCCATTGGTTTTTTTTTCTTTTAAAATCGACTTCAAATTTTTATTTTCTTCTAATTTATTTAACCATTTTCAAAATTTTCTTTTCTTTTTTACTTTTTTCAGCTGCAATCCACGTTTTGTTTCAACTGCTGTTATTTCTTTAATTATCCTTAACCGTTTTTTTAATAAGTTTTTCAATCGTTTTCGCTTTTCGATTGTTAATAACATTCATTTTTTGATTGTATTTTGTTTTTTTCTTAAATAGTATTCGATTTTTATATTTTTCTCCAAATAGTTCCGGCTTTCCAGTTGCTTGATTTAATTTTGTTTTTTCTTTTCCAATTGTTTTCGTTCTTATGGTTGGTGTTTCCGCTTCAAGTTGCTTTTCGTTTTGCGTTCGAGTTTTCATTGTTTTTTTTTTTGTTTGTTTTTTGACCGCGTTCGTCTTTCGATTGTCTTTTGTTTTTTATTTTAAAATTGTGCTTCGCTTTTTAAATTTTACTTTTTTTTCCAATTGCGTTCCACTTTTTATTTTTAACTATGTACATATTTATTTTCGCTTTTTTGATCGTTTTTTCCTCGATTGTTTGTCGTTCTTTTAAATAACTTTGTTTCATCGTTTCTCTACGATTTCTTACTGTTTCCTCAATTGTTTTGGCTCCTTTGTTGTTCTACTTACAATAAATTGGTTTCGCTTTTGAATTCTTGTTCGTTTTTAACTAAGTTAACTTCTCGATTGTCTTTTGGTTTTTTTTTTTATCTTAAACTGAAATCGAATTTTTATTCTTTTTCAAATTATCGTTGCCTTCCTTTTAAAGTTTCGTTTTCTAATTTCTTCAGTTGGCTACGTTTATTTATTTTTAAATAAGTTTATAAGTTTCTTTATAAGTTTTTCAATCGTCGTCGCTTTCCGACTGTTCTCTAAATTATTAATCGCGTTCATTATCATTTACGTTTGCCTTTTGTTTTTTGTTTTTTAATAGTCTTCGATTTATTTTTTATTTTCTTCGCGTTCGCTTTCCAATTATTTTTAAAAATTTCGTCTTTCTCAAGTGTTTTTGTTGCTTTGGTAGTTGTTTCCGCTTCTGGATTATTTTTATTTTTCCTTTTGTGTCCAAGTTTTGAGTATTTTTCTTATTTTTTATCACGTTCGTTTTTCGATTGTCTTGTTTTCTTTTGTGTTGAGTTTTTTTTTTAAATTTTGCTTTATATTTTCTTCAATTGTGTTTCATTTTTTGGTTTTAACTACATTTTCGGTTTTTTGATCGTTTCTTGTTTTTAACAGTTTTTCTTTTCCTTTCCTATTTTTGGTTTTTCCTTTTAAAATTTTGTTTTTTAATTTCTTCAGTTGGATTCATTTTTTTTTAACTATGTTTATTTATTTTTGTAATAATTTTATAAGTTTTTTAATCGTTGTCGCTTTCCGATTGTTCTCTAAATTATTAATCGCGTTCATTATCATTTACGTTTGCCTTTTGTTTTTTTTTTAATATTCTTCAATTTATTTTTTATATTTTTTGCGTTCGCTTTCCAATTATTTTTTTAAATTTCGTCTTTCTCAAGTGTTTTTTTTGTTTTGGTAGTTGTTTCCGCTTCTGGATTATTTTTATTTTTCTAACGTTAACTACCCCCCCTCGAATTTGATCCAATCATTTTATTTCCAGAGAGGTTCGTCGAATAAGACGGTATGTTTTAAGAAGACATAACATATTTGTTCCTTCACGTACATACAGATTGTGTCATAGATTATTGGTTATAGCAGTAGGTGCGAGAGAGTAGTAAGCATATGTTTTCTTATCATGTGTTCGGAATTAAATTTCGATAACCTAGCTCGGCTCGGTCGAGGAGATCGATGGGGGCTGTTGGTGGGCTGAGATTATCTTCTTTCCCATTCCTCTCTCTCTCTCTTATACCCAAGATCAGTTGTGACTGGCACAACCTGTATACATAAAATTCAATTTTTCAAAAGTGGATTGCCTTATTTTGTGCAGTACGTTTTGCGTTTAGTCGTTGCAAAATTTCTAATTAGTGTCGAAGGTGACACGCGCAAGTCGTTTTTTCTTTTTGGTTTATTAAAAAAAAATGTCTCGCAACATTTTGGAACAAATTTAATTTCTGTGATGCATCCGCTCCAAAAAAAAAAAAGCTGTGCAAGTGGGATGTCTGTTTTACTACACACAATTCCCCCCACACGCACACATTTGAATCCTAATCAAATCACAATTATGAAACGAAAAAAAATTCACAAAATCATGAATGAGTGCTCTCACTTTTCAAAACAGAACTTCCTGAGCAGGCTATCGCCGCCGATCGACGATCGTACTAATAATAATTAATCAGCGCAGCTGTGTACCTACTCGTTTCGAAACCCACGTTTTCCTTATTCTGTCATGTTTCGCGTCCTTGGACCAGAAAAACTTACTGCGTCACCCACCGGGCAATTTTCGACTCGGACAATGCAGATAATGAGATGGTGAGACGAAAATGATTGACGGGCACAACCCAAAACGAATCGCATGATTGACGTGAGCACACAAAGGAATTTTCTTGAACAAAAAAAAAGAAAAAAAAAAAGAAAAAATGGAATTATATTATTTATGTTTCGCCCTGGAACACAGACGTCTGTAATTAAAGAACATAAAGATCGATCACATTTTTTTTTCTCTTTAACTCGTTTAACGTGGTCAAGTAGTCCTCGGATCAGGACTGGTTTGATCATGCCCTGCATAATCAGAATCACAAATTAAACAAAAAAAGAAAAAAAAACGTAAATTGAATCTGGGAATGTGGTTATACGTGGAGATGTGGAAGACGTTTCAAGCCTTACAATTAGTCATAAAACTGCGCGGCGTGGAATACACGAAGAGAGAATGTAAATCAGCGAGGATAAAATCACTATAATTTTATGTAAAGTATGTCTTGCATGCAGACAAGCAATAATAATTCATGTTTTGTTCATGCTGAGGCCTACACTATACGATGACTCTATTAACATTCTCCCTCCATCACATAGTTTCTTACTTTGATAATAAAAAAAAAATTGAGGGCCGCTTATTTGAGTTGAGTCGATCAATTAGGGGCACCCCCCCCCTGGTGAATTGAAACTGCATGTAAGACGAAATAACGAACGTTTCGAATTGCTCCTCTCGTATTACAATCATTGGATTTTCGTGGAACTTGCAGAACAACACAACTAACGAGTGGGTAACTTTGCTTCTAAGCAAATTACAAAGACCCTTGCGTCGTTATGCTATACGTTAAGAGACGTCGTTATAATGGCTCGCTTCGTGTAAGAAGCTCAAAAAAATAATATGAGAAATGCGAAAGATTTCTTTTTTTTTGTATGAGGAGAGGACGCACTTAAAACTTGAAGTAAAAACTAGGGAGTGATGTGATGCAAACGGGGAGGACGGGGGGGTTGTTTGCATGCCACTGAATTGCGCGTGAATTCGGGGGGGGGGGAGGGGGCAACTCCAACACACACACACACACACAACGGGGAAAGTTGTAAAGTGTTTCGCCCCCGAAAGGGTAGCAAAGTTTTTCGCCCAAAACTTCAGGTGAAGAAGGGGGGAACGATTATGATACGAAGACGTCATCATCGATCGGTGCGGCGGGTATTTCGATAGGCCTATAGAATTTAATTGATCCATTCGACTATAGCACAGCAGTTGCGTATTGTAGAAAACCAAACCATGGAAATATACTTCGGAAAAAGGAAAAAAAATCACTCACAAGCAACACCCGTAACTTCTTGATACGGTCGGAAATACGGATTTTCAGGTTGTTTCGATTTGCGAGTTGGTTTTCCATGATACGCCCCTGGAGTATCATGGTATGAAAACTTTAATCTTACAAAAAAAAAAAACATCAAAAAGATGTGCGAATCAATTATCGCAAAAGAGGTGCAGAGATCAAATGAAAGGAGGCGCATCGCCGTCTTGATTTCGATGGCTTTCTGCAGGATTGAAATTTGACAGACGATTCCAGAATAGGCAACCCATCAAGCGAACCAAATCGGAAATAACTTCAAGGGGTTTTCGTTGTGATGTACTAAAAGCACGGATGGGTAGAATGGGTTGCCTATTTAAATTCTTTTAAGGCGGCGAACCAAGCAATCATTTCTAACTCCAAGGGGGGCCAGTCGTACCAAGAGGGTTTAAACCAGCGCTCAGCTGAACCAGGTGAAGAAAATCGCATCGAATTTTATTTATGAATGTATTATTAATTGCCGTATGTCGCTAAGATTCAACGCCAATTTGTTTATTTTGAACCTGGTTCAGTTTAAACCTCCTTGGTACGACTGGGCCTAAGGATACGAACATGACGAAGATGCGTCGCTGTTCACCCTCGATGTTTAGGTTGCCCTCAACACCTCGATGTAAAACAAACGTACGGTTGTAAATAGAACCGTGCGTATATCGAAGGCGAATAGCAGCGCGCATCTTCAACGTGCGCGATTCCATTTAAAACCGTACGTTTGTTTTGCATCGAGGAATCGAGCGCGACCTAAACATCGAGGGTGAACAGCGAGACATCTTCGGCATGCACGTACCCTTAACCCTTGTGATGATTACTGTCGAATTTCGAAAGTCTCTCGTTTTGATGATCAAATCGTGAAGGCGTCGTTGATTCTAAAAGCGTATCATCCTTTGATTTCTGAATACAACAAACCCCTTTTGGTGGTCGCCCGCCCGCCCGCCCCAAATGAGATTTCCCCACGCTGATGACGGCACACAACTAACGTATTAACGTTTCCCGTAATTAATTTCGAACTACCTTGCTCGGAATTAACAGGCGCAGCTCCTCGTCTCCACGTCGTGTCCTCTTCTGTGGAGCTCCCATTTCTCCGTCGGCCTCGCGTTTCATGATTATCTGGAAGGCAAAAGAAATTCGGTTAAACGGGATTCGTAATAATTCCGGCAGCCGGCGGTAATTATTTCGATTCCGGACAATGCAGGGGGGGACGCAAATGAAAAGCCGGGCCGGCAACAAAACACTGCCGCGCGTGAATAACGAGCTGCCTAACCCCCTCCCCCCACAAACAGGTGTTTGGAGGGGTGTTTCCGGGTGGCATGCATGTTCTTCCGGCTGTTGTTGTTGCTAATCGCCCGTACATGAAACCGCCATGTCTGACGGCGACGACGTCGAGAGACCATAGACCGACCGGTCCGTTTTAATTTAAACCGAAGGTTAAGCGAATAATAGAAACATCGTCGTTCTTTTTTTATATATACAAAAGGACCTCGAAGTTTCCGTCACGTTATTAATCGTGTTTATTAACGATCCGACTTCAACTTGGCAACAAGAACAGGCAGCGAGAGCACTCGGGTAGGTGACACTAACGTTCTAATTCCAAGCAACGTAAATAGATTGGAAATTAATGTGGAAGATGAATTATTATTTTTTATTTACAACAACACCCGAGACGATTTAATTCGGCTAAATTAATTTCCGTAGCTACAAATGAACGATTTCAAAACAGTCATCGTCAGCGTCGGTTCCCCAACGGAAAGATTGCGTCCGACGAGTCCTCAAGGTCTCCTCACTCATCTTCTACAAATTAAAAAAAAAGGATTCAGGGTTCCACTACATTGACTTTTTATAAATCATCAATGGGATGAAAATATACTCCATACATGGTCTCAACTATACCACGGTGAACGATATAATAGGTGACGCTATAACGGCACTCGATATGTGCATGAAAGCAAGAGGTCAATTGCGAGAGCGACAGCTTAAAGAGGGTTTCAAATGTTAACGTGCCCAAGAGAGAACGGTGTTGAATCCTTCAGCATGAGACAACATTAAAATGTTTCTCGCAGTTGCGTGCACGTTCCGAACGCCCGCGCTATAACCCATTGATTCTTCACTGTGCTCTATGCATGGCCTGCCTATCAAGGATTCAAGGTTCTACTGCATTGATCTTTTATAAATCCTCAACTGGACGAAATTATACTCCATACATGGTCTCAACTATACCACGGTGAACGATATAATAGGTGACGCTACAGCGGCACTCGATATGTGCATGAAAGCAAGAGGTCAATTGCGAGAGCGACAGCTTAAAGAGGGTTTCAAATGTTAACGTGCCCAAGAGAGAACGGTGTTGAATCCTTCAGCATGAGACAACATTAAAATGTTTCTCGCAGTTGCGTGCACGTTCCGAACGCCCGCGCTGTAACCCATTGATTCTTCACTGTGCTCTATGCATGGCCTGCCTATCAAGGATTCAAGGTTCTACTGCATTGATCTTTTATAAATCCTCAACTGGACGAAATTATACTCCATACATGGTCTCAACTATACCACGGTGAACGATATAATAGGTGACGCTACAACTGCACTCGATATGTGCATGAAAGCGCGAGGTCAATTGCGAGAGCGACAGCTTAAAGAGGGTTTCAAATGTTAATGTGCCCAAGAGAGAACGGTGTTGAATCCTTCAGCATGAGATAACATTAAAATGTTTCTGGCAGTTGCGTGCACGTTCCGAACGCCCGCGCTGTAACCCATTGATTCTTCACTGTGCTCTATGCATGGCCTGCCTATCAAGGATTCAAGGTTCTACTGCATTGATCTTTTATAAATCCTCAACTGGACGAAATTATACTCTGTACATGGTCTCAACTATACCACGGTGAACGATATAATAGGTGACGCTACAGCGGCACTCGATATGTGCATGAAAGCGCGAGGTCAATTGCGAGAGCGACAGCTTAAAGAGGGTTTCAAACATCAATGTGCCCAAGAGAGAACGGTGTTGAATCCTTCAGCATGAGACAACATTAAAATATTTCTCGCAGTTGCGTGCACGTTCCGAACGCCCGCGCTATAACCCATTGATTCTTCACTGTGCTCTATGCATGTCCTGCCTATCAAGGATTCAAGGTTCTACTGCACTAATCTTTTATAAATCCTCAACTGCCGCTACATGCCTGTCGCCGTCGTCGTCATCATCATCAAAGGCACTTCGCATCTGGTTTTCAAACGCACTCGTACATCTAATTAATATTCAGCCGGTATGTTAATGAGGCTCTAAAATAAGAGAGGCAAGGACGCAGTTTGTTTTAATTACCCGATAAAGTGGCTGTCGTTATTATCACGTGTGTGCAGGCGGGCCAAAAGCGAAACGCGATTTATGCACATTCGAAACATGTTTAAATAAAGATTAACGTGTCCGCGACGTTTATGTTTAAAATAAATTAAATGTAAATTACGTGTGCGACGTTAAAATGCAAAAATTTAGAGCGTTTGGTTCTCCCTCGACTTCGATAAACTGAAGAAGCGTAAATTTAAGCGTACGAGGAACGACACTTCCTGTCCTTTATTATGTACGAGTTAGAAACCGATCATGTGAACACCCTGTGAACCAGCCCTCTGGCTTCGCCTAATCAATAAAATCCATTCCATCGGTCTTGACGGTGTTAATTTTTGGTTCGCTTTAAAATTGTCAAGTACACCAAAGATAATGGGCGAAAAGGACGATGGATGAAATGAAAAGAAGACTTACACTAAACCCAATGGTTCGGGGATGGACAAATAGGTCAATGGATGAAGAAGGCTAATGGATGACAAAAAGGTCAACGACGCCAGAGCAAGAGGCTATGGTAAATGATACTCAATTGAATCAAAAAGGCCAATAGATAAAATGAAAATAAGGCTAGTGGTTAACAACAAAGCCAATGGTTCGTGGACAAATAGTCCAATAATGGATGGAACGAAGAAGGCTAATGGATAACACAAAGTTTAACGACGCACGCCAGAGCTAAAGGCTTATGGTAAATGATGAAAAGGCCAGTAACTTATGTTCAAAAAGGAAAATGGATGAAATGAAAAGAAGACAAGTGGATAACAGTAAAAGTAAAGCCGACGGTTCATGAGCACACAGGCCAAGGGATGGAATGAAGGAGGCTAATGGATGACCAAGAGGTTAACGGCGTTAGGGCATAATACTTGAGACAAATGGCAAAAAGGCCAATGAATCATGGTCATAAAAGCCAATGGATGAAATAAAATAGGCTGGTGGATAACGAAAAAGGCTAACGGCTCATGTACCAGTAGGCCAATGGATGAAATGAAGAAGACTATTGGATGACCAAGAGAGTTATTGGCGGCAGATCAAAAGGCTAATGGTGGATGATTAGAAGGCCAATGGTTCATGGACGAAAAGGCAAAGGGCCCAAAAATGGGCTAATGAATACATAAAAGGCTAATGGTTCGTCGCCAAAAATGATAAAAAACCGGTATCTTCCTCGAAACGGAATCCTTTAGAATAGTTTACGTCCTTGGAAGGAAGGAGGAGGACAGAAAAGACGTTTACAACCAAAAACTTCCTCGAAACAGAATCCTTTAAAATTGTTTATGTCCTTGGCAGGGAGGAGGAGGCCAGAAAAGATGTTTACAACAAAGAACTTCCTCGAAACAGAATCCTTTAGAATTATTTATGTCCTTGGAAGGAAGGAAGAGACCAGAAAAGACGTTTACAACCAAGAACTTCCTCGAAATAGAATCGTTTAGGAAGGCAAGGAAGAAGGAAGCCAAAAAAGTTGTTTACAACCAAGAACTTCCTCGAAACATAATTCTTCAGAATAGTTTACGTCCTTGGAAGGAAGGAGGAGGACAGAAAAGATGTTTACAACAAAGAACTTCCTCGAAACAGAATCCTTTAGAATTATTTATGTCCTTGGAAGGAAGGAAGGGACCAGAAAAGACGTTTTCAACCAAGAACTTCCTCGAAATAGAATCGTTTAGGAAGGCAAGGAAGAAGGAAGCGAGAAAAGTTGTTTACAACCATGAACTTCCTCGAAACAGAATCCTTCAGAATAGTTTACGTCCTTGGAAGGAGGGAGGAGGACAGAAAAGATGTTTACAACCAAAAACTTCCTCGAAACAGAATCCTTTAGAATTGTTTATGTCCTTGGCAGGGAGAAGGAGGCCAGAAAAGATGTTTACAACAAAGAACTTCCTCGAAACAGAATCCTTTAGAATTATTTATGTCCTGGGAAGGAAGGAGGAGGCCAGAAAAGATGTTTACAACCAAGAACTTCCTCGAAATAGAATCGTTTAGGAAGGCAAGGAAGAAGGAAGCCAGAAAAGTTGTTTACAACCAAGTACTTCCTCGAAACAGAATCCTTCAGAATAGTTTACGTCCTTGGAAGGAAGGAGGAGGCCAGAAAAGATGTTTACAACCAAAAACTTCCTCGAAACAGAATCCTTTAGAATTGTTAATGTCTTTGGCAGGGAGAAGGAGGCCAGAAAAGATGTTTACAACAAAGAACTTCTTCGAAACAGAATCATTTAGAATTGTTTATGTCCTTGGAAGGAAGGAAGAGACCAGAAAAGACGTTTACAACCAAGAACTTCCTCGAAATAGAATCGTTTAGGAAGGCAAGGAAGAAGGAAGCAAGAAAAGTTGTTTACAACCAAGAACTTCCTCGAAACAGAATCCTTCAGAATAGTTTACGTCCTTGGAAGGAAGAAGGAGGACAGAAAAGATGTTTACAACCAAAAACTTCCTCGAAACAGAATCCTTCAGAATAGTTTACGTCCTTGGAAGGAAGGAGGAGGACAGAAAAGATGTTTACAACAAAAAACTTCCTCGAAACAGAATCCTTTAGGATTACTTATGTCCTTGGAAGGAAGGAAGAGACCAGAAAAGACGTTTACAACCAAGAACTTCCTCGAAATAGAATCGTTTAGGAAGGCAAGGAAGAAGGAAGCCAGAAAAGTTGTTTTCAACCAAGAACTTCCTTGAAACAGAATCCTTCAGAATAGTTTACGTCCTTGGAAGGAAGGAGGAGGACAGAAAAGATGTTTACAACGAAAAACTTCCTCGAAACAGAATTGTTTATGTTCTTGCAAGGAAGGAAGAGACCAGAAAAGTTGTTTACAACCAAGAACTTCCTTGAAACAGAATTCTTTAAAAGTATACGTCCTTGGAAGGAAAGAAGAGACCAGAAAACATGTTTTCACAACCAAGAACCTAATAAATTACTCCGTTCATGTATGGCACACATAATTTAAATGGAAAATGAATCGTTTCTTTTTTTGAAAATTTATGGAGACCTCTGCGAAGAAGAAGAAAACATCCATCTACTTCACCATGGCCACAGGCCCGCAAAACGCACATGATACCTTCTTCATGGAAGAACGTCCCCGAAACTTCCCAAGCCCATTTGTTTATTATTAATTACAATGGCCTTTGTCGTTGCGGTCAAGTTAATCGGAATTTCTTAGTTATTGCTCTTTTTTTTTCTTCTTCTTGCAGCACCTACGCAATTCTCATCGTGTCGATTACCATAACATAACGCAAGAAGAGAGTTACGTCATGCCAGTTTCTCTTCGGGTAACAAGCAGTCTGATCGACCTTCACATGGTTTCTGTTTACAAGCTTTTTTTTATTCATTGATCTCCGCTGCGATGTTTGTATGTATGTATACCTAAAGCGATTTTGAATTAAAGATGCTGGTATTTGGCATTGGACGCGGCCTTGGATTCTTACAGCGCGCCAAACAATAATAAATTACACGCGCAAATTCTTTTTGGTTTACATAGGTTTACGACCACGTTCAGCTGTTTAATCAACCCGAAGCCATCGACTTTTTCCCCTTTTTTGGTCGTCCGACCTCCTCGTTCTCGTCTTTTCCATCATCACGAAGAAGATTTTAAGATTTAAAGCGTGTGAAATATTAAAACGGGGCTTCAGGTATACGAGCACGGACGTATCGAGCACCATCTCTCCGCCGGAATTTACATTTATCGGACCTCGGTGAAATCTGCACGAGTTTTCTTTTCATTTTTTTGGGGGGGTGATGGATGCATCGACTTTACTTCTCGGAATATCTGCAGTGATGTTTCATCCTCGCCGCCGCGCCGGTCGTCTCCCCACGGGATAAGGAGAAATATTCTATTTTATTCTATATCTATGTACTCCGGAGGTCTGGGGGATAAAGTCGAGAGGGTTTTCAGTTTAGTGCCTTGCGTATATTTCATAATCCATTTCGTAAATTACGTAGATCCTTTTTCTTTCTGCATGGAACGGAAGTTCTTGTACTATTGTTGTTATGTGGTTATGGAAATGGTTCCTCTCAAGGGTTCATTATTTATTAATCATACCTCCTAGATTTCCCACCACATGTATGACGATCCATGCCTCGCCACTCATGTGTCATCTCATCAAAGATATCACGCATTTTGTTGTCTGTGAGAATCTGCGTAAAATTGTGTTAGAAAATTCAATAAAGCAGGTTTAACTGGAATGAAACAAGCTCTACGTGTGTTTTGAGGTGCATTTTAGGAGCATCCTTGCCGGCGCATTTGTATTTTCAAGTGTCGTGGTGAAGATTAGGGAATCGTTTCTTCCGTTTCGTCCATTTCCACGATTGTGCGCGCGCGCTCAAACGCGAACGCAATTTTGTTGTTAGGAGGAATTTTTTGCTCCCATCTCGGCCTGCCTTAATTGTTTACCTTGCACAATTCGAGCGTGCAAACTCTCCTTTTGCGGACGCCCGCCATAAATATTAATGAGGGCGTAGGTTACGGCGGCGAGTATTTAAAGACCTTATCCTTGTGCTCCACATTTTAAAACGGTTGCGTAAAGTTCTGATCTGGCTGGCATGTCTTGGAGGAGAGGATTTACGTGGCTGCGAAAGAGAAAGGATCCTTGCAATTGTTTCTCGTCGTGGCTTTGTTCTTCGCGAATTCCATGCTTTCGGTTTACTCGCTGCACCTTGTGTTAGTTTCAGTTTTCAAGGTCGTTGTTGGATCTATTTGCACATTTTACTTGTACGATGATTTGGAAGAGGAAGAGTATTTTTTTTTTTTTTTTTGGGGGGCAACTCGAGAAGCGACTTTCTAACAAAGTAACTACCACTTACATTATTGACGAGCGAGCAGCCTAACTACAAGGTAACATAAACTCCTGGGGATGATGATAACGGTGATGATGGGGCTCCCTGCCCGCCGCCGGACTTTAAAATTTAAGGATTACAACAAGGCCCGGAACGTCCCGGAAGTTTTTGGGACGGCGCCAAAGTAAAAGTAAACTTAATCCCCGAGTTATCGAGAATCATTTAACTTTTATAAGTCCGGGGCTTTAAGTAAACGCGCCTAACGAACGGTAAAATCTGTTCCGTGTCCTTTAAATTAAATCCCGCCCCCGAATTCCGAATTCGGTGTGGGAATTATACGTTGGGCAAACAGCTCGGAAACCATCGGGTTTCGTCCTGTTTCATTCCCGGCGGATCATCATGCACGGGCCATAAAGAAACATTGATGATAATCAGGGAAAAGAATTCAGGCCACAACCTCACTTCCGACTTTGATCATCAATTAAATTTACAGAGCCCGGAAGATTTTACATTTAAATTAAAAAAAAAAAAACACATTTGCGTAACTTGCGAAACAATGTGCCCATACACCATAGAGCTTGTTAATAACAGACGTCATGCTTTCTAATAATAATTTCTACATGCAATCATAAGAATGGGGCATTAAAAGAAAGTAGTAATGACCATCTCTAATGGCCATGTAAGTGTATGTAATCAAGTTAGCATTAGCAACGCAACACTTAACGTTAATTTCAGATGTTGAAACAAACGGTTTTCTTTTCTTTTCGTCGTCCAGGTAGGTAAAATATCTTCGAGACGATGAGCTAAGTAATAATTACAAGCAAATTAAAAAAATGTACATGCACAATATGCGAAGGTTGTTTGTTGAGTAACGGACTGACGTAGAAACAGGTGATTGCATTGCAAGTTCTTTTTCTTGTTGAATTGTCAGCGGCGGAACTTGAGGTGTATCGTTCTGAACGAGGCAAATTCAGATGATTTAATCGACTTTATTAGAAGAGGATCCACGTGATACAGATTAAATTAATTCCGGAACTTGACTGACTGGTGGCAATCGAATCGGATTCATCCGGCGTTCGTTCCCTTCTCGAAAAGCTCGGATGGATTTCCCCGCCGATGATTTTTACGCGTTATTTATAGCCCCCCGTGCTTCGGCCATTATACGAAAAAGGAAACGGAAAAAAAAAACTTAAAGCGTTTAATAAAGACATCGCCGGATAAATAAGATGATAGACGTAATATTGCTAAGCGAGGCGGCGAAGAAATTTCTCTCCTCCACTTTTCCGCCGGGGCCTTATTGTGTCGCCGCCCTTCACACACAACAAATACGTCTTCTTCTTCTTCTTTTTCCTCGATGATCGATAAGGTCGAGGAGATGGCTCGAGAGCTATGGAAAATTGCGATTTTCTTATTTTCAATAAGCCCCCCACGTATTTGTCAGATTTAGATTGCTATCAGCGCGCTTTTTCCAGAAAATATCGCTTGTTGAACATTTTCGATGTGGGGGGGTGAATGGTGAATTGGCGCGGAGAAAAGAACAGCATTGCCTTTCACAAAAGCACATATAATAAAAAAAAAACTGTTTATTATTTATCACACAAATGGCGTTTGCTTGCTTTAGTAAGAGAGACGATAACAATTATCTTAATTGATTCCCCTCCCGGCTCCACCAAACAGGACGATCTGAAATAAAAGTCGAAGAGTGCCCGAAAAAGCCAAATTAATCGGCGTCACTTGCGGAGCAGTTAGGCGAAATTTATGGCTGCGGAGCAAATGGAATTACATACATTTTCATTATAAGTCGGAGTAAGTGGCGCGAATGAGGAATAGTTAGCGACTAAGATAATTAATACATATTACGTGCCTCGCTGCTACATGTGCTAATTACCAGGAGCTGTTGCTCATTTGCTCATTTCACAGCTGGGCGAAGAGTTTTAAACGCCGGGCTTATTAAAGAAGAAGAAAACGCTTTTTTTTTTCTTCTTTCAAGTCGTTATCGCTCGTACGCAGAACGTCCTTGTGGCCATTCCAGAAACGCCAAAACTAACTATACCAATGCAAAACGAACGAGAAGGGCAAATAACGCAAGCAATTAACAAGAAAAACAAATGAAGACGTGAAGGAAATGGCACTCCATAATTTAGAATTTAAAAGTCGAGGGCGTAAGCAGAATGGTACGCAGAAGAAAAAAAAAAAACTGAAGAGAACTTTATTTTAAAATAAAGAAATCGGAATTTTTTTACCAAGTATTAAAGACAGAAGGCAGCAGAAGAAAGGAACGTTTTTCCAAAATAACTAATAACGATGGAGTTCTGAATGAAATTCGAAGAGAAGGAAAGCGTTGCAGAACCAGAAACTGGAGATCTAGAAGAAGAAGAAGGCTTGACTAGTCAGCAAGAGAAAATGATTTGGAAATAAATGAAGATGGAGGATGAGGACTGAGAAAACGATTTGACTTCTTAAAGTATGACGTAAATAAAACTTATAGGATCAAGAAGAAGGAAAGGCTGTAGAATAAACGACGACAACGGAGATCTGAATCAAATGGAAAAGGAGGAAAGGACCACAGAAACCAAAGATTTAGAAGAAGGCTTGAAAAGACAAGAAGAGAAAACGGTCTGGAAAAAAAAAAAACGAAGAAGAAAAAAGGAGAATATAAGGCAATGAAGAATTGGAATTAACAAGCAGACAAAAATTTGAGGACCGAGAAGAAGGAAAGGCTACAAAAAGAGATGAAAAGAGCATCTTTCCAAAATAATAATAATTAGTGATGACAACGAAGTTCCGAATCAAATGGAAGGGGAGGAAAGGTCCACAGAAACAGAAGCTCTAGAAGAAGGCTTGAACAGACAACGAGGGAAAACTACTCGGAAATAAAGGAAAAAGAAAAAAGAAAGAATGTAAGGCGATGGGGAATTGGAATTAGCAATTTTTCACCAAGTATTGAAGACAGGAACCAAAGAGCAGAGGAATGTTAGAAAGAAGTTTTTCCAAAGTTGCGAATAACGATGAAGGAGTTCTAAATGTAATTAGAAGAGAAGGAAAGGGTTGCAGAACCAGAAACTGCAGATCTCTAACAGAAGAAGGCTTGACTAGCCAGCAAGGGGAAATGATTTGGAAATGAATGAAGATGGGGGATAAAGAGTGAGAAAACGATTTAACTTTTAAAGTGTGGTGTAGGAGCAAGAAGGAATAAGGAGGAAAGGCTGCAAAAAACGTTAGGAAAGGAGCATGTTTCTAAAATAAACGAGGACAACGGAGATCTGAATCAAATGGAAAAGGAGGAAAGGACCACAGAAACAGATGATTTCGAAGAAGGCTTGAAAAGACAAGAAGAGAAAACGGCCTGGAAAAAAACGAAGAAGAAGAAAGGAGAATATAAGGCAATGAAGAATTGGAATTAACAAGCAGACAAAAATTTGAGGATGGAGAAGAAGGAAAGGCTGCAAAAAAGAGGTGAAAAGAGCATCTTTCCAAAATAATAATAATTAGTGATGACAACGAACTGCTGAATCAAATGGAAGAGGAGGAAAGGAGCACAGAAACAGAAGCTCTAGAAGAAGGCTTGAACAGACAACGAGGGAAAACTACTCGGAAATAAATGAAAAAGAAAAAGAAAGAATGTAAGGCGATGGGGAATTGGAATTAGCAATTTTTACCAAGTATTGAAGACAGGAACCAAAGAGCACAGGAATGTTGGAAAGAAGTTTTTCCAAAGTTGCGAATAACGATAACGGAGTTCTAAATGTAATTAGAAGAGAAGGAAAGGGCTGCAGAACAAAAAACAGAAGATCTAACACAAGAAGGCTTGACTAGCCAGCAAGGGGAAATGATTAGGAAATGAATGAAAATAGGGGATAAGGAGTGAGAAAACGATTTAACTTTTAAAGTGTGGTGTAGGAGCAAGAAGGAAGAAGGAGGAAAGGCTGCAAGAAACGTTGGAAATGAGCATCTTTCTAAAATAAACGACGACAACGGAGATCTGAATCAAATGGAAAAGGAGGAAAGGATCACAGAAACAGATGATTTCGAAGAAGGCTTGAAAAGACAAGAAGAGAAAACGGCCTGGAAAAAAACGAAGAAGAAGAAAGGAGAATATGGGGCAATGAAGAATCGGAATTAACAAGCAGACAAAAATTTGAGGATCAAGAAGAAGGAAAGGCTGCAAAAAAGAGGTGAAAAGAGCATCTTTCCAAAATAATAATAAGTGATGACAACGAAGCTCTGAATCAAATGGAAGAGGAGGAAAGTACCACAGAAACAGAAGCTCTAGAAGAAGGCTTGAACAGACAAGGAGGGAAAACTACTCGGAAATAAATGAAAAAGAAAAAGAAAGAATGTAAGGCGATGGGGAATTGGAATTAGCAATTTTTTACCAAGTATTGAAGACAGGAACCAAAGAGCACAGAATCTGCAGAGAGGAATGTTGGAAAGAGTTTTTTCCAAAGTAGCGAATCACGATAACGGAGTCCTAAATGTAATTCGAAGAGAAGGAAAAGGTTGCAGAACCAGAAACAGGAGATCTCTAACAGGACTAGTCAGCAAGGGGAAATGATTTGGAAATGAACGAAGACTGGGGGATGAAGAGTGAGAAAAAGATTTGACTTTTAAAGTGTGGTGTAAGAGCAAGAAGGAAGAAGGAGGAAAGGCTGCAAGAAACGTTGGAAAGGAGCATCTTTTTAAAATAAACGACGACAACGGAGATCTGAATGAAATGGAAAAGGAGGAAAGGGCCACAGAAACAGAAGATTTAGAAGAAGGTTTGAAAAGGCAAGAAGTGAAAACGGTCTGGAAAAAAAAAAAACGAAGAAGAAAAAAGGAGAATATAAGGCAATGAAGAATTGGAATTAACAAGCAGACAAAAATTTGAGGATCAAGAAGAAGGAAAGGCTGCAGAAACAGTTGGAGGAAGCGTTTTTCCAAAATAATGAATGGTGACCACAATGGAGATTTGAACGAAAGGGGAGAGGAGGAAGAAAAAACTACAAAACCAGAGGCAGAAGAAATAGAAGAGGGCTTCAAAAGGCAGCAAGGGTTCGGAAATAAATGAAGAAAAGAGAAAACAAAGTGATGACGAGAGGGAACGAACAGAGAGAGATATGAATTTAAAAGAAAGAAGGTGACTTGCTCATTCAAGTGCCACTCTTCTTCTTCCTCCTCCAGAACTTGATGATGTTCATTGCCAATTCAAGTGCCACTCTTTTTCTTCTTCTTGTTCCAGAACTTATACCGTTCGTTCCTTTCATACAAAACTATCAACTTGGATTAGAATTTTAAACAGTTTCCTTCTCCCATCCAAAAACAACCGACGAGTGTTTGGCCCTTCCAGTTACTGTTTGATACTCTGCATGTAGTAAGATGGGGTTTGGTTGTTTATGACATCCCTTAATGACTCTCGAATTAGAACAAAAAAGCAGATTTTCAACGCAAATTTCGAAGTAACTTCCTGGTTAACGTCTTCTTCATCTTGATGAACCTCTCAGGCTGCCATCCCATCGCATCGCATCCGCCTGCCTGCTTCCACTTACCGACAAATATTTAAATTCCCCGTTCGTGCGTCGACACGAAGTTTCCGCACATATTGTCGCTCCCTACGCAGCCGCCACCGCCGCCGCCGCAAGTTTGTTAAACAACAATTAACAAGCGGCCGTATTGAAACTGCCCCCCGCCCGCCGATGTGACATTGCGGGCTGCCAGCGTGCCTGTTAATTAGACGTTTCTGCTCCGGGTTGCCAGGCAACTTCAGAGAAATTTCGACGACGAGCACAAAGGGTAATATAAAGCTCGGAGTTAATAAAATCGGGGGATTTTTCTACGGCCGGCGCAGGGCGAAAAATAATTTAGCACCGAAAGGAATTCGTACAATGTAAGTTCCTTAATTGAGACAAACAAGAAAAACAAAAGAGAAAGAAGAAAAATGTTGCGTAAGCGTAACAGATCGGGAGTTCCACAAGGAACGATTTTATGTCCTACGCAGTTTCGTGCGGTGATGACAAAGTGCTTTATGTCAGATTTAATTTAGAAACGGGGGATATAAAATATGCAAATTAGGTTGGTTGTGAATTGGCGAGGAAATCTCGATTGAAATTTAAAGACGGGCAATCAGTAATTATTCCCCGGTTTTCCCCGACTTACAAATTCGTCTCGCCCCCGGGAAGATATTTTAATTTAATGCATTATTAATGGCGCTCCGAAAGAGCAGTCGTCCTCCCTCTCTCCCAACCGATTTAATGTGATAATCGAATTTGTTTCATTGTAGTAATGACGGATTTATATGAATAATTCATGTCGTCTTCAAGAAGCTCCCCCGTAATTTATAGCTTCGGTTATAAGGAGCTTCTGTTTACTTGAAACGTGGATTCTTGACGGTGGCGGCGGCGGCGGCGGCGGCGCTCAATTTGTGAAAGTAAACTGCGGGATTTGTTCCGATTCCGTTCGCTTTGTGACACGAAATTATGCCAGACATGCATCTACGTGAGTGGGCACTCGAAATTTCCTTCGGTAAGCAAATTCTTTTGTCGAGGAGGAGTTTTCTTCTTCTCGCAAAAATAAATCAATGCGAAAGAAAGAAATCCTGCCTGGAAAATCAATGAAGCTCGTAGTTTCTCACTTTTATTAACCTTGCATATTCTGCATCTTTCCGGAACAACACAGAAAGAAAAAAAAAGCGAGCAGCATTTTTCCACAAAAGGTGCATGCAACACATAAAGGCTTTTTTAATAATAACATTACAAGAGAGAAACTCCGGTTCTGTCCTTCTGTTTTAATCCGCGATAAATCATCGGAGTTAGTAAACAGGAAAGCGCACGCTCGTTATGTCAAAGTCTGGACCGCTTCCAAAACAGCGATTTTAAAGCGATAAATTACGAAATTAAGGCAATACATTAGCTTTCCACTTTTATTTGTTTTTTTTTTCTTGTTCAAAAATTACACATTGTTGCAATGCTCTGGTTTTATGATGTTTACCCCCGCCGAAAATTCATGGAGTGTCCGAGCCAAATAATACTAATGCGTCATCTGAACCAAGCCAAATACGCCATCTGAATCATTGCAACGACCTTGCACCTACATCGAACACATATTTCGAATAAATCTGCTTTGAAAAACAGCAAACAAATTTGTGAACATGCATTAAAAAAAAAAAAATCTAGTAGAAGTATATCAACGAACGAACGAAAGTATCGGGAAGCGAAAAGCAGGTATTATTGAAACAAAGGATTATTGAAATTGAAAAATCGGAAACCGATAAAAACCTCTGAAAAAAAAAGAGAGCGAGGCAGAAGCTAAAACTAATTACGAAATTATACTGCGATGTTGCTGTTGCACAACTCCGAAAGTGACTTTGGAAAAACACCAATTTACTTAATACCTAAAAGCAACAGCGTTCGTGCTATCAAATTATCTACTTCTACGAAATATACACAGCCCAAGAAGCTCTCGGCTCTTTCGAACAAAATGCCACTTCATCGTAATTAACAAATAACTTAAAACGATTACACTCGACCGAACGGTTCCGCGCTTTATCTTTGTGTAACGCGCGCACACTTGTTGTATGTAGTACAGCCATAATTAAAAGCAATGTCTCTCCTCTACAAAATGAAATTTTCGCCAAGGCACTTCATGTTTGTTGTTTGTTCACTTACCTGCCGAGAGACATTACTAAAAAACACGACTGTACGCATCCAAAGGTCAAAATGCAATTCGCTTACGCAAGGTCCTCGTCGTTGATTTGCAGCGCTGCGTGATATGTTAGTTTGCTTGGGGGGCGGCGAAACCAACTATGAAACGCATCGATGATTAAAAAAAAAAAAAAAAAATTAAATAGCTTCATAAGATTTACAGCCACGGCGGAGCAAGAAGAAACTTGCTTGGCGCGAAGAACTGAAAGATTTCCAGCAATAACTTTATTTATTCCTACCGGATGACGCAAGAACTGACGCAAGAACATAAGCTGGTCGGTGTTGCGTATTAAGCAAAACGACCCTAATTTTCGAATACATGCGACATGCGAGAGGGATTCTTCACCCTTCCAAGTTTATCGTAGACCATCAAAAGAAAATGTCAGAGGGGGAAAAACCAGAGGGGAGGACGTGAAGACTGAAAAAAGCAAAGTTACCAACCAGCAGTTTCGAATCGGAAGAAGTGTGGAACTGGGAAGGGTAGAAAAAACCAACCCAGCCATTCCAAATAGGTCGGGGGGGAAAAAAAATAAGAATCCAGAAGAACATGGAGGCAAGTCAACAGAAGCAGGGGACGGTGGTAAAAGCAAAATCCAAACCTCAACCCCTCAACACCTTCCAAGTTGATTTTTGATGGGTAAAAAAAAGTTGGGGGAAAAGTAAGAACCGAGCAGAAAGCGATTTTTGATGCGCAAAAAAGAAGGTTGGGGGGAATAGGAAGAACCAAGCAGGAAACGTGGACCAATTGATCATCATTTCAATTCAGGAATCTAAGGAAGTGGGGAAAGAGGTAAGAGGAAAATGGGACAATTCGAGGAAGACGTGCTGAATTTAGAGTAGGAGGATTAAACGAAGGAGAAGAAGGACGCAGAAGATAAGGGTAAGAAAAGATAAGCAGAATCTAGAGACGTGAGGTCCAAGGAACAGAGGAATAAGAAAAGTTGACATTGCGAGGTCCCTTCTACTATTTTCCTTCATTTATTTCGATTGTCTTTCCAGATCTTTGGTCTTCCTCTTCTCCTCATTGACAATAACCTGGAAAAGGTCACAAAAATTCGTATTAAGATGCAATAGCTTTGAAGATCCTGACGTTGCGAGACCTTCCACTATTTTCCTCGATTTCTTCGAGTTTCTTTTCAGATCTTAGGTCTTCTTCTTCTTCTTCTCCTCATTGACAATAACTTAGAAAAAGTCCTAAAAATCAGTGTTGAGGACGGTATAGGATGCAGCAGCTCTAAAGACCTTGACTTTGCGAGAATTTTCGCTATTTTCCTCCATTCATTTCGATTTCCTTTCCTGATCTTTAGTCTTCCTCTTCTCCTCGTAGATAATAACTTGGAAAAAGTCAAAAAAATCCGTGTTAGAGACAGTATCAAATACAGCAGCCGTGAAGACCTTGACGTCCACTATTTTACTCTATTTATTTCAATTCTTTGCCCAGATCTTTGGCCTTCCTCTTCTCCTCATCGAAAATAACTCAGAAAAGATCACAAAAATCCTTGTAAAGGACAGTATACAATACGGGAGCTCTGAAAACCTTGAGGTTATGAAATCTTTCACTATTTTCCTCGATTTTTTTCGACTTTCTATTCAGATCTTCGCTCTTCTCCTTCTCCTCATCGACAATAACTTAGAAAAAGTCACAAAAATCAGCGTTAAGGAACGTATAGGATACAGGAGGTCTGAAGACCTTGACGTCCACTATTTTACTACATTTATTTCGATTCTTTTCCCAGATCTTTGGTCTTCCTTTTCTCCTCATCGAAAATAACTCAGAAAAGGTAACAAAAATTCATGTCAAGGACAGTACAGGATGCAGCAGCTCTGTAGACCTTAACCTTCCATTATTCTCCTTCATATATTTCGATTTTCTTTCCAAATCTTTGACCTTCCTCTTTTCCTCATCGACAATAACTTAGAAAAGATCACAAAAATCCTTTTAAAGGACAGTACACAATACGGGAGCTCTGAAGACCTTGAGGTTATGAAATCTTTCACTATTTTCCTCGATTTTTTTCGACTTTCTATTCAGATCTTCGCTCTTCTCCTTCTCCTCATCGACAATAACTTAGAAAAAGTCACAAAAATCAGCGTTAAGGAACGTATAGGATACAGGAGGTCTGAAGACCTTGACATCCACTATTTTACTCCATTTATTTCGATTCTTTTCCCAGATCTTTGGTCTTCCTTTTCTCCTCATCGAAAATAACTCAGAAAAGGTCACAAAAATTCATGTTAAGGACAGTATAGGATGCAGTAGCTCTGTAGACCTTAACCTTCCATTATTTTCCTTCATGTATTTCGGTTTTCTTTCTAAATCTTTGGTCTTTCTCTTCTCCTCATCGAAAATAACTCACAAAAGGTCACAAAAATCCGTGTTAAGAACAGTATAGGATAAAACAGCTCTGTGGATCTTAACCTTCCACTATTTTCCCCCATTTATTTCGATTTGCTTTCCAGATCTTTGGTCTTCCTTGACAAGAGCTTAGAAAAGGTCACGAAAATCCGCGTTAAGACAGTCCATCACATGCACACGTCATTTAATCATGCGCATGAACTTTAGCACAGTTTGAAACTTGCCAGTCAACAACTTAAAAACGTGTCCGCCGCCTCGGGGTTACCCCGGCAATCAAAATTCGACGCAGGTTTCTTCCATCATCTAAAAATAGGAGTGATTCCATGGCAGGGGGGGCGGGGCAAAAAAAAGGAAGGTGATGCAGGAGGTCGTCGAAATCAAAAGTAATAACGCACCTGCGAGGAAAACAACGAAGCAAACTGAACTCAGCCTTGATGGGTATCGGCACAAAATGAAAGTATGCGGTAACAAGGATGAATGAAGGAGCAAGCAACGAACACAAAAGCTGCTTGCTGCTGCTCATTCCGCAGACTTAATTAAAATCTTCAGCTGCGCACAGTTCAAGGTCGGGAAATAATTCTGATCCGAGATGAGGGGAAAATAGCCGGGGCCCACTCAAACACGATTACACTGTCACCACAGCCTAAGCAATAAAATCTCTGATGCTGTTGAGATGTTACTTGAAAAAATAAAATAAAAATAAAATAAAGAGGCTCATAAAATTTAAAGTGTTTTTTCTTTTTTAAATGACAATAAAATAGTACCTAGTGAAAATCTGAAGGTGTGACCCGCCATATTTTACAACACAAAGTTACAAAGTTTTATTTACACACACACACGAGCGTCCCACTTCCATTAGCAAGCAAGCAATACGAGGAGGAGGACGACGACGACAACGACAAGGAGTATCTGGGTCAATTCTCATTCGATATCCTGAAATCCGGCGGGCAATTTCTATCCAATAAATTAGTTTTTATTGGACGAATATACCGTAAAGATTCGAACGATGCCGCCGCGAGAAATTGCGATATTAAACGTGTCTCCTCGAATTCAAGAAAGGTGGTGTGTCCGAGGAGGAGGAAACGCGTTTATCGAGGACGACCGACGCGACGGTGTCCTGGATTTTCGGGGGCGAGGGCCTAAGCCTAATTTCTTGTTTCGAATTAACGGCTTTTTTACAGTGTCTGTTTCACGTGTTTGGAAGGACCTCCGGTAATAAAACGGGCATTAACGACTGTTTAAACAGTTCTGCTATCTATTTAAAAAAAAAAAAAATAATAATGTTTCTTTTTCTTTTAAATAGATGTCGTTTAACATCGAGCAAGGCTTTATTTTTATTCTAATTTACAAACGCGTAATATACAGGGTGCTGCCGCAAATCGACAACGCACTGCCGCCACTGCATGCTGAGCATGAAAAAGAAAATGTTTTAAGAAATCCCATGATACCCCCCAAGGAATGGAGGTTTCAAATTTTATTTAATTTTTTTTTGATATTTTTAATAGGTTGACGTTTAGGGGGAATGTTCGGGGAAGAGTTGGCAGGTTTGCCAGGTTCTCAAGGAAAATATTGATAATCGAAGGAAAAAAGATTATAAATAAATAAATTTTGATGTGATGTGTAGATCAAGAATCAATGAAAAACGAAGTTACAAAAAAATAATAATTAATGAAATCTCGTGGTTTTAATAGCACAAGGAATTTCATGCAGAAAATTGCGCGTTTAAAACTAAAGTTGGATGATTAGGCGAAACCATCGTTGCTATCAGACTTCCACAGAACACAAAACCTCATTTCCTGTCACGATTTGTTAACGACGAATTAAAAGTCATTTCATTTATGTACTTTGTCCCAAAAACGAGTAGATTAATGTTTTCCAATAATTATTTAAAATTTTTCCTCATTTTTTAATAATCAACGAAACTATCTTCTTATTTTTTTTAAATTGCAATGCAGTCCAGCAGAAACTGGAGCGTAACTAAAAGCATTTTAATTTGTTACGTACATACTGCAGGTCGTTCTTTCTTTTTTTTGAATTTTGAATTTTGTATTAACTACGTGCTCGATAAATAATTTCATTTCATATTATTTGACGTACGTACGCGTGTTAAATCGTTAATCAGAAAACGCAGTCTCTGATAAGGCGAATCGGCACAGCAAACAGATATGTAAAATTCACTCCACTGACCTGGAATTGCGCAAGTATTCGCAACGCCTGTGCACAACAGAACGAATTGCCCAACACAAGCGCGTTTTGAAATGACGCGAATTCGTGTCAAATTTTCCGCACAATGCAAATAATGCTATCGCGTACGCGGCCGAGTATTCGCCCGGAATTATCTTATCTCGGGCGCGCGTTTATCTAAACACCGACCGCGGTGGAGTTGATTGAATCGGGCCGGCCGTTTAAGTGGCCAAATCCAAATTCAAATCGACGGGGATCCACCCCTATCCCGAATCGATTACTAATTTAAAATGAGGTTGCAGGAATGCCACATAATTAATGTTAGTAAGTTGGGGGGGTTAGATTTCAAGCTACAGGATTACAGCAATTCCACCACTGCCAAAATTCTGAAACATAATCGAATTGTATGCACGTACATAAACACATTTTTGCTTTATGTACGAGGACAATTAAAAGCAGGCATAAAATTATCATGTTAAGCCCATAAAGGATATTTAATTAATTAGCATTAATTAACGAAACAATAGCCGGCGAACGCACACATGCCAAATTTAAACCACCGGATGCAGACGGGGCCTGTCGCTGTTATTATCGTCTGTCTTTTAACGACGACCGTTTTTCGAAAACGTTATTTGCACCAAAGTATACGTTAGTTGTTAATTAACGATGTAATCTATTTAAATATTTGGGGGAAGGAAGAAAGTCTTGTCGAGTCTTGGGTGCGAAGGAATTTTCATTCGAGCTGCTGGGGATGAGCTAATAATAATAATAATAATAATAAAATTCCAAAGTGGCGGGGCCGTCGTCGTTAAAACGAGAAACACGTGCCTGGCGATGATTTAAATAAATCAAATCGGGCGACGCTTGATGCCCCCCAAAATAAAATAAAACAAGTTCGTTTTGGTATACGAATAAATCACAGCAAACAGGCCAAAGCAAAAAAAAAAAATTATAGTTATAGTGTTCCATTTCGAAATTGGTTTTCATGATGACCCCCCGTCCCCCATCGATGTTAATTAACTAAATTTGCTTGCAGAGTGGCGTAATTAAATAAGAGGTGAAGTCGTTTTCTGTTGGTCGCGAGCGATTTTCGATCTTCTACACCAAGATCGACAGCCATGTTTGCGCTAAAAGTGTGTAACCTGCGAGAGGTTATTCAAAATTGTGACGGTTTTCAGAGTGATAACATGATTATTCAGGTCAGTATTCTTTAATCGAGATTATTGTTAATTTGTTGCACTTTTTTAAACGGCACTAACCTCAATGTTTTAACCACATAACCTCAACGTTTTAATCACATAACCTCAATGTTGATTAACATTAATAATTGTATACATACGTACTGTAAATGCGTTGAAAGTTTTTCTTTATTCAAATGCAGTCGAGATAATCATCACCAGCCGAAAACAGACGGCTGAGGGCTACCTAATTTTGTACTTAGCACAAACATGGCGCCTGCGTGGTCAAACTCTTATGAAAAGGGACTTTACGTTTGCAATCGGCAAGCGCGAAAAAAGAGTCGAGAATCCTAAACAATAATTTTGAACTTTTCGAGAATTGTCCAGGACAGGTCCGGACCGTGGAGATCACGACGTAGCTTAGATTATACTAAAAATAAACACTCCTCTAATTCAGACCTAATTTCAACATATTTGAATTCCGATCTGAGTGGTTTCCCGTCTAAGGGTGCCAAAAGAACTTAGGACGGAGGTTTCAACACAAAGTCAGTGATCCTAGTTACGGTAATCATCATAAAAACCAATTTGAAAATGGAATACCATATTGTGAGGTACAGCTACATACAGTTCAGACCTAATTTTAAAACGTTTGAAGCCCGATTTGAGTGGTTTCCCCTCTGAGGGTGCCAAAAGCACTTACGACGGGGGTTTCAACACACAGCCAGTGATCCTAATTGCGGTACTCATTATGAAAACCAATTTTAAAATGGATTACCATATTCTGAGGTACAGCTATATACAGTTCAGACCTAATTATAAAACAATTAAATCCCGATTTGAGTGGTTTCCCCTCTTAGGGTGCCAAAAGGACTTACGATCGGGCTTTCAATACAAAGTCAGTGACCCTAATTGCGGTAATCATCATAAAAACCAATTTGAAAATGGAATACCATATTATGGGCTGCAGCTGAATATATTTGAAACCTCAGAACCGTATAATCAATCCGGTTTAGGCATAATTTTAAAACATTTGAATCCCGATTTGAGTGGTTTCCCCTCTGAGGGTGCCAAAAGCACTTAGACAGGGGTTTCAACACACAGTCAGTGATCCTAATTGCGGTAATCATCATAAAAACCAATTTTAAAATGGAATACCATATTCTGAGGTACAGCTACATACAGTTCAGACCTAATTATAAAACATTTAAATCCCGATCTGAGTGGTTTCCCCTCTGAGAGTGCCAAAAGCACTTAGGACGGGGGTTTCAACACATAGTCAGTGATCCTAATTGCGGTAATCATCATAAAAACCAATTTGAAAATGGAATACCATTTTGTGAGGTACAGCTACATACAGTTCAGACCTAATTATAAAACATTTAAATCCCGATTTGAGTGGTTTCCCCTCTTAGGGTGCCAAAAACCAATTTGAAAATGGAATACCATATTATGAGCTGCAGCTGAATATATTTGAAACCTCAGAACCGTATAGTCAATCCGGTTTAGGCAGAATTTTAAAACATTTAAATCCCGATCTGAGTGGCTTCCCCTCTGAGGGTGCCAAAAGAACTTACGACGGGGGTTTCAGCACATAGTCAGTGATCCTAATTGCGGTAATCATCATAAAAACTAATTTGAGAATGGAATACCATATTGTGAGGTACAGCTAAATACAGTTCAGACCTAATTATAAAACATTTAAATCCCGATTTGAGTGGTTTCCCCTCTTAGGGTGCCAAAAACCAATTTGAAAATGGAATACCATATTATGGGCTGCAGCTGAATATATTTGAAACCTCAGAACCGTATAATCAATCCGGTTTAGGCATAATTTTAAAACATTTGAATCCCGATCTGAGTGGTTTCCCCTCTGAGGGTGCCAAACGAACTTACGACGGGGGTTTCAGCACATGGTCAGTGATCTTAATTGCGATAATCACCATAAGAACGGATTTTTTGAAAAAGAAATAACATATTATGAGCCGCAGCTAAATATATTTGAAACCTCAGAGCTGTACGGTCAGAGAGAACATAAACTTCTGGAACAAAACGCTTTGAGCTGAAGCCGTACAGCATGATTCCTCCTTTCGATTTGAATTCTTCGAAATGCAATAATTGAGAAATTCATAGTGAACAAGTTTGAATGCAAAAACAAATGGTGGTCTTCGGAATCGATCGGTTTCACCGTATAACGTCCAACACAAAGCAGCGCGTTTCATAACTCGTAACGGAGCTATCCATCCTCACGCAAGTTTTTAAAGCCACGTAAAAAACAAACAAACTATTGTCTCTGTTGTGTTTAACCGAACACGTACACACCTAACAATGGCGGAGTCGGAGGGGGGGTCCGCGGTGGTCCTAACTCACAAATTCAATTCTCCGGATCAGTGGAACAATGAGTTTCCCTCTTGTCTGTCCCTGTTTCTTGTTGCCGCGATCATTATTATGACAAAGGACGCTCAGACGTGTGTACGAACGGACGAATAATTATTAAGGATGATGAAGTGTTTCGAATTAAAAACCAGAAAGCAAAGGAATTGGAACAAACGAGGCGGCAGCGACGCCCGAATGCACGCCGCGCCGCGCCGCTCGTTCGGAATAAACCGAACAAAATATGCGATTCCGTCCTGTGGTCATAAGCGATGTGAGAGTTTTTTTCAAATACTCAAAAAAAAAACGTATAAATCACGTCCGGACCGTGTTCGTTAGTCGTGGTTTCTTTCGGATAGTTAATTAAATCGAGCCGTTTATATATTAATGAAGCTGTTTTTCGTGTAATTAAAAACGATGACTGATTAAAAACTCCTCAAATAATTTGTTTGGCTCGATATCATTGCAAAATGCGCTTCGCACTCGTACTATCGTATTTAATCGTTAGCGCAGGCAGTTATTTAAGCCGAAACTCATTTCTCGTACGTACACGATTTCGTACAATTTCTACGGCCAGCAAAAAGTTTGAGTTGCGGAAAGAGGTTTCGAGCTAGTCGGTTTTGAATCGACTGCGCAAATTAAGTTGAGAAATAGGGTGACGTCTTAAGGATAGATCTTGATGATGACCTCACGGATATATGGTGATAGCTCGTATTAATGGGTCGCAAGTTAAAAACGAAGGAAATTTCGAAAAATTCGTTGCATCAAGAAACGGAAACAACGACTTTTTAGTTTATTTATGCGAAATAAATTGAAACAACGCGTCCGTTCCACTTTCCAAAATGTCTCGACATTCCTCCGGTGGTGCACCGTAACATGTAAACACGTTTCTTGAAATTCCGGGGGGCGGGGAACGGCGGACGATTTCTGTGTTCCGCTATCATCTCGTCGACAGAGACGAATGTAATATGTATGTAAATAAACGAACCGTCGTTTTTTTTTTTTTTGGTGTTAGCCTTGCGTAATGGGCCGGAATGAGCGCAATGACCTTCCCGTCGTACGAAACGCGTAAACTTGAAACGGGTCGAAGAAAACGAGCCTCCCGGATTACGATTTCTAATTCCTCGTTGAAGAAGTGCAACAGCACCAACCAGCAAGAAGGCGCTCTCGTTCTTATTTTTTTCTTTTCGCCGCTCGTCGTGATGCGGAGGTCAAAATTCGTCAAGTTGCCAAGTAAAACATCAACACTTACGTTTAAGTTGTAGTGTGGTGGTTGGTGGAGGGAGGAAGCGCGAACAAAAGGGAAGCAGCAAAAAGGTATCTAACTCCTTTGTACACGAGAGCTTTAAAAAAAAAAACAATAAATCACACACAACGCACAGGGAAAGAGAGAGATCGCCACTACTGACTCCGTCTACCTCGGCAGAGTTAGCAAGAGCTACTGCTCGCTGGTGAACTTGTCGGTCATGTGGTTACCGTACGACGAACGAGTTCGAAGACGCGGGAATTATTCGGTCTACTACTCGGTCGCGACCGTGAGCGCATACCTTCTTGCGTAAAAATATACGCGTCTTTCCGGTGTGAGGCATAAAAATGGCGTAGGCGGACGCACGCATACCACAAAACATGCTACACGCAGTTTCTTCCAGTAATAACAAAAAAATTAAGTTCATAATTCTTGTACTTATACAGGTTGTGCCACGATTACTTGGTTATAACAGTCGGCGTGAGAGCGTACACGTCTGTCTCTCATCCCACAGGCGAGTGCCCATCCATCCCAATTCAAAAACGCTTCAAATTTAACCTCGACGAAGGATTAATGGCATATTCCAACTATTAATGGGGGTTTCCTTTATACTCCATGCTCCAAGTGAAATGACACAACCTGTATATACATATACAGAACACTAACGATCATATTTGTTTTATACACTTTTTCGTGATACGTTCACCATTTTAGTTGCTCATGTTGTTGTATCTTCCACTAGTGACGAAATTAAAAAGCTATTTCTTCTTAAATCGAGTGTTATCTACTGTTGCATATAAGGCGCTAACGAAAACAAACTAATTCTGATCATCATTAGTAATATTATAAATTCCCCCCCGTCGACTTGAGGATGTGGTGGTAGCTCGTGGTAGCGTCGCTCGTGTAAATACCATTAAGATAATATTCTTGAAGGCCTTACGCAAACAAAGACATAATTAGAATGATGCGGCCACTTTTGGCCCGGACGAAAATAGAACGTTATCACATCGACTGGGTGAAACGTGGATCTCCTTTTAAACCTAATAGATTACGATGAATGCTCACCACGACGACTAATAGTAATCAGCGACTTAAATAATTTGGGTATTATATGGAATGAAGTGGCGTTTAAAATTTAGGTTTTTTCTTTTTTTTTAAACGGATGCAGAAATTAAGGTCATCCAAACAAAGTTTGGGGTTATTAACATTCAGTTCAGTGAATTCAATTGACGATGTTCCTCCCTCATAGGGCGTTTTTTTTTTTTGAGATTATCCTCCGAGTCCTTCTATTCGTCATTAATTTTTTTTTAATTTTCCCTCATGCCTCCATCGTATTTTCTTTTTTAATCTTCCATCTTCATATTGTGAACTTCCTCATGACTGATCCGCTATCTCGTCTTTAGAGGTATTCAATAGTCTCCTTTTCTTCTTTCCGAAATCTCTTTCAGAATCTTCTAGTTTTTAGTTTCTCTTCATAAGTTCATTGTTTCTGCTGTAAAGGATCGAATATTCAGTGCGTAGAGATGATGACGTCTTGATAAAAATTAAGTTGCGATCAAATAACGTGTTAAAACGTGTACAAGGTCAGAATGAAACGGGTCGACGGAATTTTCTGGAACTGTGACGCACACGGCACGACTCGCAACAGGGAACAATGAAGTCGAGCCTACACCCGGTAGCACTGCCAACTCTAAGCAACCAATTGTCATCGAGTTAACGTAGAAAAAGTCGCCCATATTCGTCAATTTCACCCGAACTGAAACTATTTTTCTTTGTGTATAACATGTCGAGCCTATACCCGGCAGCGTTGCCAACTCTACCAACCAACTGCCACCAACAAGTCGCCTATATTCGTCTAATTCCACTCGAACATGTATAACATGCTGAGCCTACACCCGGCAGCGTTGCCAACTCTAGCAACCAACTGTCACCAACAAGTCACCTGTATTCGTGAATTCCACTCGAACTTGTATAACATGCTGAGCCTACACCCGGCAGCGTCGCCTATTCTAGCAATTAATTGTCGCCAATTTTCCGTAGAAAAAGCCAATTCCACCCAAACTGAAACTGTTTTTGTTATCACGAGAAACAAAACGAAATGTTTATATATAATTGGTCCTCGCGAAATGGTAAAAATTGATGATGTACGTCGACTTGTGAAAGGATAATAAAATGAAAATAAAAAAATAACTAAAAATATCAAAAATTAAAAGTCAATTGAAATGTAGCTTGACCGATCTCGAGGTCAGCTCAACTCAACTCGGCTGTACTCATCCTAACTCTGTTTAGTCGAAGCAAGAAAATTAAAGATTTGATGAAAATTAAAAGTAAAAAATGTTAAAAATAAAAAGAGAACGATTAAAACGAAGGTCGACTTAACCTCCTAACAATTGAGCTCTACTTGACTCGAGCAAACAGTGAAAAACAAAAAATTAAAATAGAAAAAATTTTAAACTAGACGATGAATTAAATGTCAATAGAATCCAACTAAACTCAACATAATTCCAAGTAACCAAGGTGAAAAATATGAAACGATAATTAAAAGTAAAAAAAAAAATGTTAAAGCTTACACATAAGTACATGGAGCTCAACAAATCTCAAGGCTAACCTAATTCAACAGCTGAATTCAACTATTATTCAATTATTAGCATATTTTATCTTATTTATCTTACGTAAGTTGACTTCTGCATATTTTGCTGTCAGTGGGCTAATAAATAAACAAAATTAAAAATTATAAAAAGATGAAAAATGTTAAAAATTAACAATCCCTTAAAACGTTCAAGTTCAAGCAACGTCAACGTCAGCGTCAATCCTACCTAAACGATGAGAATCCAACTCGATTTAAAATAAACAAAAATAGGGAAAGTAAGAATCCGTTAAACGGCAAATTTAATTTTTTCATTCGTATTTTAGAATTGACACTCGCAGCCAAATAAAAAAATTTTTGGTCGCCGGTCACCCGCGCCGTTGTAAAAAAAAAGGAAGCCAAACGGTTCTGAAACGTAATGGCGATAAATCGCTACGGAAACTGCAAATGTTACACCTAATTTGCGCACTCAATTAAGGATTTTTTTTGCATGGCAAATGCAATTTCCGATATTCCTTGCAACGTTACACCTAATTTTTGCACTCAACTAAGGATATTTTTTGCATGGCACTTTCCGGTATTCCTTGCACCATTACATCTAATTCTCGCACTCAATTAAGGGCATTTTTTGCATGGCACTTTCCAGTATTCCTTGCACCATTACATCTAATTCTCGCACTCAATTAAGGGCATTTTTTGCTTGGCACTTGCACATTGCACTTGCGTTAACAATCGGGAAGGGAGAAATGGTTAAGTAGAGCGGGAGCGTACAAGAAGTAAATCTTCCGGGGGGGGGGGGGGGGGAGGTCCTTCGAGTGAAACCTCTCGACTTAATTACGCTTTGCGTTCATCGTTGAAGTTCATTTTCTTTTATTGTAAAAAAAAATAAAATAAAATAATCAGTCAGCTTGCACAGTTTGTAATTAATTTCGCCAACGACCTTTTCACGGTGTGTAAACAATTTAAACGTAACCGATTTGTTTTTATTAATTTAAATCAACAAATTCTGTGTTTCAAGGGAGTTTCCAGTCGGCGTTGGTGAGTCGAGACTCGGCGTTGGTGAGTCGAGACAGAAATAATTCATTTTGCGCCTAAAGGAAAGCTGTTTTCTGGCACGGGCCTTTTTTGTTATGTTGTTTTGTTACTGTTCTTCCTATTTTTTTTTTTCTTGTTGTTACTACCACTTTCTTTCTTGCACAATATTTTCATTGTATCTTTCGTCCTAAATTGTTTGTAACCATCTCGACTTGACTTTTTTTTTCTTTTTTGCTTTCCAGGCCCGTCATCTCACGTGAAGATGATGAGTTTGGAATGAATATTCTAAACATGCCCGGGCAATGAAGTATTATAAACGAAGGCCAACACACACAAACACTTACACACACACAATTTACAGGTGTAAATTACAGGTGACGTGGAGTGCGTCGCGTCCAAAAATAGACGATCGGTTGCCACGTTTATGAATTTTAAAATATGAGAGACCTCATTCTGGAAAACCGAACCGAACATAAAAAAAATGCATATCGTCGAAAAGTGGCTTAAAATAAAAACGCTCACTCAAAATAAAACGCTTTTACGAGCAAAACCGGATGATCCTGGAAAATGTCCGCCGCGAATCCCTGTATTTTACAGACCCATGAAAGCATGTTTACATCGAATGCAGGCTTACACGCGGACGTATTTATATGTTTTTCGCCCGGACGCGCAAAATTAATATCGCAAATACGTTTAATTTTTTTTCGAATATATAAATATTTACAGAGAGATGAGGCTCGTAAAATGTACATGTATATATAAATGAAATCGGGATGTAACGCAATACAACCAACCAAGCAGCATCTATTTTCACACCGTAGCACGAAACCGGCGCGACCTCAAGAGCGAAAAACAAACAGAACGATTTAATTTTGCTTCGGTCACGGTAGATAAAGACCTGAATGCATAATTTTATGCTTCATTGCACTCGAAAAACTCAACTCAAATATTTCAACGGGTCTTAAACTTACACAGCAAGAAGAAGAAGAAAAAATCCAACGCTTAACTTGATTAGCACCTCGGCGACAATCAACAACATGCGTTGCCAGACGAACAAGAACGTATACAGGGGGTGTTAGATAAGTTTTGCGCAGTTACGACTCGGAATCAGCTTGACAGCTAAGGTTTTTATATAAAATCGACGCTACAGGCTGTTTTTAAAAAGTATTAGCAACGAAATGTTATGAAACTCACGCAGATACAATTTTATGATGCTATATACTTATTTTACTGTTTCACTCTATGATATAATACCTTTTACTGCTATCATTTTATGTGATGTAAATGCAAACCAGGCTTAATACATTTCAGTGGCAACACAACTGACTCTGCCAGTCAATTAAAGGATACAAGTCGTAACTAAACAAATTGTCTCTCGATCGAATGCCAACTGTTAGGCGATTGATTCCAAGAAGTCAGGCCAACAGAGAAATTACAAAATCGATACTTGAATTATTGAAACATGGCGTGTGCATGCATACGTATATGTACACACGTGAATGTGACCTCCTCCTATTATAGGAAACCAATTTGAACAATTCCTGTGTGAAAACATTCTAAATAATAAAGGCAGGCGGCACGCTATCGGTAATCAGCGGTCGCTCGCTCGCTCGCCCTAATGTCTTTTCCGCTAATGAATTTGTGAAACAAATTATTTTGAAAACGAATGAGTGAGGGGGGGTGTTAAAATTAGGTCCCGCGTGAATCACTCCTTGGCGGTGCAACGCGGATTTAAGTGCTAATGGGTCGTAAATAACTGAAACACCGACTCATTCATATTTTAAACAGTCCGCGGAGAGAACAGTACTTTGCAAAATCTCACCGCACGAAGAATCGCGTGGATATTTACGATCAGTTATTTCGAAAAGACTTAATTAGACGACAGACAGGGACTGTGAATCATAATCAGCTTTATTAGCGTCGTGACGACGCCGACGTCTCAAATGATTTAATTTCAACTGGGAATCTTAAATTCCGAAATAAATACGTAAATAAGTTTGCACAAAGGAATGCAGAAGCAGGACACAAACCTTCGGTGGTCGGTGCTAGTCGGCGATGTACAGAAAAAGAAAACCGCAGTTCCCTTTTTTTTTTGTTTTTTTATTGACACGACCTCGTAGCAAATTGTTACCGGGGTCAATCAGAACAACAGAAAGGAAAAAGTACACGGTGTTCGCTGCGTACGAACAGGGAACTTTTATTAACTACACCCTGTATACACACATATTGATCTAGTTTTACTATTTTTTAAAAAGTGTTTCATCCAGGCGACTGCAGTCACTAGGACACTGCGCTTGTGCGGTTCACGGAAACAACTGAAGGATGGGCGCAAGCAACCACAAAACATAATAGTTAAGGGGGTGAGTCAAAAAGAAAAGTTTGTGTCACCCACCAAGACTCTTGTTACTAAAAAAAATCGTTTCTCCTAGAAAGCTGCTTCAATTGCATCTGAACCCTGCGAAATATTTTGTTCAGGCGACTGCAGTCACGAAGGCCTTATGATCTTCATTGTGCTTGCGCTTGTGCTTGCGCGGTTAACAGAAACTACTGAAGGGTAGTGCGGAATGACTATACACAATACACAGTTACGGGGCTGCGTCGGAAAGAAATTCGCCCTAATTTTATTTAGTAATTGCATTCAGTGCCTTGGCAAAGCCTTTAATGCTTGACCGGGCAACTATTAGGTGTGAGTTCTAACCGCTTCATGATGCCCGCGGGTTCTACAAGCATCTGATGCCGAAAAAAGATTTTTTTTTTTAATTTTTCCAGTCCAGAAAATGATGATAATTTTTTAAAAAGTGTTTTATCCAGGCGACTGCAGTCACTAGGATATTGCGCTTGTACGGTTCACGGAAACAACTGAAGGGTGGGCGCAAGCAACCACAATACATAATAGTTAAGGGGGTGAGTCAAAAAGAAAAGTTTGTGTCACCCACCAAGACTCTGTTACTAAAAAAAATCGTTTCTCCTAGAAAGCTGCATGAATTACATCTGAACCCTGCGAAATATTTTGTTCAGGCGACTGCAGTCACGAAGGCCTTATGATCTTCATTGTGTTTGTGCGTGTGCTTGCGCGGTTAACAGAAACTACTGAAGGGTAGCGCGGAATGACTATACACAATACACAGTTACGGGGGTGCGTCGGAAAGAAATTCGCCTTAATTTTATTTAGCAATTGCATTCAGTGCCTTGGCAAAGCCTTTAATGCTTGACCGGGCAACTATTAGGTGTGGGTTCTAACCGCTTCATGATGCCCGCGGGTTCTACAAGCATCTGATGCCGTAAAAGATTTTTTTTTTTTTAATTTTTCCAGTCCAGAAAGTGATGATAATTTTTTAAAAAGTGTTTTATCCAGGCGACTGCAGTCACTAGGATATTGCGCTTGTGCGGTTCACAGAAACAACTGAAGTGTGGGCGCAAGCAACCACAATACATAATAGTTAAGGGGGTGAGTCAAAAAGAAAAGTTTGTGTCACCCACCAAGACTCTGTTACTAAAAAAAATCGTTTCTCCTAGAAAGCTGCTTCAATTGCATCTGAACCCTGCGAATTATTTTGTTCAGGCGACTGCAGTCACGAAGGCCTTAAGATCTTCATTGTGTTTGTGCTTGTGCTTGCGCGGTTAACAGAAACTACTGAAGGGTAGCGCGGAATGACTATACACAATACAGTTACGGGGTGCGTCGGAAAGAAATTCGCCTTAATTTTATTTAGTAATTGCATTCAGTGCCTTGGCAAAGCCTTTAATGCTTGACCGGGCAACTATTAGGTGTGGGTTCTAACCGCTTCATGATGCCCGCGGGTTCTACAAGCATCTGATGCCCTAAAAGATTTTCTTTCTCTTAATTTTTCAGTCCGGAAAATGATACAAACCCTTCGATTGTTTTCCGGAAACAGAAGCGCGCGGTCTTCTCCGGATTATCGATTAAATAAGGGGCGGCGAGTTAGAATGGCGCTTATTAAAGAATTCCAAGGGCAAATTTACAGATGGTCTGCGGAAGGGTTGGGTTGAGTTAAGTTCGGCCGGCCCTCGGGGGCCATTCCTGGGGGTTAAGAAGCCGCAAGCTCATTTCATTAAAAGCGAATTAAACAGCCGGTGGTCTCGGTTAGATTTATATCGGGAATCTACTACACATTACGTCGAGATTTCCGCACGCGAGAAGGCGGGCGGGGGGGACCTGGAATATCTCACTTCGCTTATCTACACACACGTATTTTTGTTTGCCCGAATTACTGCAACATAGTAAAGCTAATTCGCTAACTTTGCATGACATGAGAACTCGTTAATCCGCCGGCAAAAAATTAAAAATAGGAAATCGTGTTTTAAAAAGTTTCGATCGAGGCAAGGACCGGCCGTACGAGATTAATCAGGGAGGAAACGAAAAGGTCAGGTTCACGGCGTAAAAGAGAAACGTAATGCGGCACTCACCCTAAATTAAATCAGTGGATGTCGATCGCCAAGATCCGTCTCAGCGCAGTTCTTGGCAAATCTGAAAAACAAACAGACAGGTTTACGGTTTATTTCTTCGTCCGGGACGAAAGTCCGTTGTGTGGAATTGTGTGCAAAAGCGCGGAGAGCGGGGCTTACGCTTGAGTACTCTCGCACCCTCTCGACGTAAAATTAAACAAACAGATCGAGAAGTAAGCAATTCAGAATTGTATGTACCAGGACGTCGCTCAACTTAACTTAAATGATACTCCTGCATGCGAACCACACCCTTAAGAACATTCAGCGTAAGGGCTGCGAAACTGTCAAATGGTATCATTTATGGCGAGCGTGCATGCGAACTACACCCTTAAGAACAATCACGGTAAAGGCTACGAAACTGTCAAGTGGTATCATTTATGGCGAGCGTCGTTGTACGGATTGCGATTGTCGATATAAGCAAAGGGCAACGCCTATGTCCTTACTTCAAAACAACGATCGGTGTGTATAGCAACTTGGAGCGTACTGTTTTTTTTTTTTAAATTGGTGTTTTGAAATTTTGGCGCGCTGAAAACGTGCTTTATCATTGGTAGCCGGCGGGAATCGACCAATGACGAAGCTCGCTCGTTTGACTAATGACAAGGCCCGTTTTTAGCGCGAAAAATTCAAAATACTCCTTCGAATTTAAAAAAAAAAAAACAGAGTACAGGGCAAATCGATTTTTTTAACCTCTCATTTAGTTGTTCATTTTTAATTTCTCTGAAATTATAATAATCTCCTCTCGTGTTCCAAATTTAATTTACGTTTCGGTTTACTGACGGATCGGCTTGCATTAGTCAATAATACTGAAACGGTGGTCGCAAACAAATTAATGTTCCTTTCGATGATGATTATTATTTTTTTTTCTCTCTTTTTGTGCACAGTTCCCTAACCTAGTTAAGAAGTTTTCAGGAGTTTTCAGGGGCGTAATGGCCTCGTGTCACAGCCCGATAGTTACGATCATTAATCAATAAAGTAACCGCTAACTCGCCGCCGCAACAAAAGTTAATGTGGAATCCGCGGGCGGAATGGAATCTTCCACCACGTCGACACAACACACGACAATCCCAATCAATATATTATAAAAAAAAAAAAAAAAAAATTAGCGGCACATAATCGCGAATTCAACTCGACGTACGCGATGATTCGATTCGGAAACAAACGAAATAAATTCATTACTTTAATAATGAAATTCGTTTTATTTTGATTTGATTGATTGATTGATCGCAACACCGCATCATAAATAAATATATATTCGAAAACCCAACATGCAATAATAAAACGGAAATTAAAAACAAAAAGTTTTGCTGCAAATTAAAATGAAATGCGTTTTTACCTTTCGGCTTTCAGCTTTGTTGGAGCAACAGGTAAACCAATAAATTTATGGGGGTGGTTGGGAGTTACTTAAATAAATAAAAACAATAAACCAGAAGCAAAGCAAAGTGTGGATTGAGGATTGAAAGGAAGGAGACGAAAAAAGAAGCAAAGTGCAAAAGCAAACCACCCCCATGGTGTTTGTTATCTGATGGCAGAGGAAAGTCCTACCTTATCTGGACGGGTCTCATTAAAGGCGCTGTTCACTGGTGAAGAACCGGCCAAGAACTGACCAGTGGTCACTAGACTAACAACTTATCAGGTGAAGATCTCCCCCAGGATAGAACCCATTGGCCTAACGACAGGAGCATTAGAGTACGTGGTCGCAATTGATTGTTGACGAGTCGTCATAGCGACCCCTTTGAAAATACAAACAAAGCGGAAAGCGGGGGCGTGGGCGAGGGTTGTTTTCCTACCACTTTAATAGACCATCATCATCTTCGTATTATAATATTTTAAAAAGGAAGGAAGAATTTGTGGATAATAATTCTTTGATGAGGGATGGATGAATTGTTGAAAACGATTATTGTAATTATTATTATTCGATCGAGGAGAAAAGAAGATAAACAAACAAAAAACCAAAATTTTTCTTTTCTTCTTTAACAGGAGACCGCTAGCTAATTAGAACGAGGTTCCTAAAATGTTTTTCTTGTTCCTAAGTTTACCAAGTTGAAAGCTCCAAGGAGAAACCCCAAAATATCATCATCCAAACCTGTTGCGGAAAATAAGGGAGGGATTGTGCGCGCCATCTTATGCCAACCGACGTTAATTACCATAGTAAATCTCATTGATGCAATTAAAAATAAGCTGAGAACTGAATCGCATTTCGAAGACGTTTTTTTTTCTATTTTATTTAAAAATTTTATCTCATTTATTAAAGCAAACATGACATTGAGTGCCTTTCTAAAGTTCGCGCGCCAAATATAGATGGCCTGCATCATCGGATTGTCGTTTTTCAAATTAAATAAAGAAGTCAGAGTCACGGCTCATGGGACACCGTTCTATCTATGTATGTACACTCGGGAGCTCGGTGAGGGGCGGCGGCGGCGGCATTATCTCGGAGCGAATAGTCATCGTGACCACCCGAACAAATATTTAATTTAAACACACGAAAAAAATTACGCAAGGATTCTTTTTTTTTGAATACTTTCCGAATATAAATTATCCCGGAAAGCGCTGTTGTCACTTAGCGTGCGCCAACAACGAGGAGGAAGCTTTCAGGAATCGCTCCGAGAGCCGCCTTTGTAGATGGTAATTCATCTCGAAATTTTTCAATTTGTGTTTGTCGGCGGGGAATGTAAGTCGCAATCGCAACTTGGAACATCCATTTATTATTATTTATGCCCTAAGTGAAACCTCTTAATGATGTACATACGCTTCCTCCGACATACCTCGAGCGTTACGGCGGATTTGCCATTTCTCCGCATAAATAAATCAGAAGAAGTTTCCAGAACGCAATTACAACTTGCAACTATGTAAAAGTACCTGTGCATGTATGTACTTGGAAAACATCTTTTCTCTTTCACGTGAAATATTAATAATCCACCGTTAAGTAGACTCACGTACATCTTTAATGGGGACACGTCGCAAGTTGACGATGATGATGATTACGATGAGTCATTTCACTCATGCACTATTCAGAAGCCCTCTCGATATTATAAACCCTGTATCCGAGCACACTGTATAATTACTGACCAACTTATGATTTTCCCCGCGGTGAATGTTTTATGCCTACGAGAACCTGACAGATGCACGACGAGGAGGATGTGAAGCTAGTAATTTTCCGAAGACGAAATAAACCAACCGGCCACGCACGTTCGAAACGTCAATGAAATATTCAGGGAAAGTCGGAGACGGCAAGTCGCCAGCAGAACAAAGAAATAAAATGACTTTAATTAAGCATTAAGCACGACTGACGTGAATAGTATAAAGGAGAAACTTACCTAAACTTGAAAAATCGTGGAATCTGAAAAAATAAAAAGATAAACACAATTAGTAAAATGTAAACGGTAAATGTGAAGGAAGGAAGTTTAACGCGAAAGTATCATCACTTTATTGTACGGATTTTGCGCGCCGAAATCTACAGGGTGGTCGCAAAATGGTTTATAAAATCAAATTCATAATAAAACTCACATAAAATCTATCACGAGCAAATGGAGCAAAATGTGAAAAAATTAATTATAATACACATAACATATTTATTCGTGCTGGTAAAAAAAAATAGTTTACACACTTCAGTATAGCGAGAACACATTTAACCCTTTCGAGACTCCTGGTACACATATGTACCATATAGATACTGAATACCGTCTCGAAAGGGTTAAAATAGTATGAAACAAAATTCACATTTAACAAATAGAACGTCAAAACATGGAAAATCATGGTGTTTGTATCCTCCACACCATAAAAAACACCTTTCAACAAAATATTCACACATTTTTCTTTTGAATTCATTAAAACACGACCGTTCTATTTCGAGTAACAACAAATCAAACGTATTTGGCCCACAACAGTTTATTCGTGTGCGTGTTCTATTTTTTTTTTTAATTCGCGAACGTAATCAACTCCATACAAGAAACTCCACTTACTTGGAATATCAATGACTTAAGAGTGGCCCAGCACTGATCATTGCGGAACTCCATACCGCATATCCCTCACACATTCCTGTGATACTGATCTACGATAGGAAAAAAAATATCTTTGGTTATCCTTCGAGGGAAAGGAAACGATCAACACAAAGAAGAAAGGATGATATAATCCTGCACTCGTCCCTTGAGAAGCCACAATAAAACACAGTAATGATTTGTGGTGCCCAATTAAAGTGGCCTTCCCGAAAGAAAAACCAAAACACAAGAAGAATGCCAAATGGAGGTTCAATTAAAAAAGTAAGTTCGAGAAAATGGACGAGGAACAGAAACGTAGAAGACAAAGAAGAGACAGAAACCTAGCCGAAGGAAGGTACAATGGAAAAGCCAATAGAGGAAGAAAAAAATACTAAAATAGAAGAGGCAGATGGAAAGGAAGAAGAATTAGAAAAGACGAAGATATTACAAACGCCACGTGGATGGCAGAATAGTCGACTGAAACAGAATCAGGAGACAAGGCGACGCATGCCATGATGATGACTCAAGCAATGAGGATGAGCAACACAAAAGTGGAAAAAGCTAACACAAAAATGGAAGTGGCCTTCCCGAAGGAAAACCCCAAAAGCCAAAATACAAATTGACGTTCACTTGCAGAAGTAAGCTGGAAGGTAAGACGAGAAAATGGACAAGAAACATAAAATAAGATAAAGAAGAGAGACAGAGGCGTAGCAGAAAGAAGGAGGACAATGGGAAAGCCAGAAGAGGAAGAAGCAATTGGTGAAATGGAAGAGGACGAAGAAAAGGAGGAGAAAGCAATAGAAGATGAAGACGTACGTAATAGTCGCCCCGAGGATGACCGAAGTGTCGATTGAACCGAACAGAACCGGCAGATATATATTTATATATCTATAGCCGAAGAATTACTGAGATAGAAGAGGCAGACGGAAAGGAAGAAGAATTAGAAGACGAAGACATTACAAACGCCACGTCGATGGCAGAAGAGTCGACTGAAACAGAATCAGGAGACAAGACGACGCTTGCCATGATGATGACGCAAGCAATGAGGATGAGCAACACAAAAGTGGAAAAAGCTAACGCAAAAATGGAAGTGGCCTTCCCGAAGGAAAACCCCAAAAGCCAAAATACAAATTGACGTTCAATTGCAGAAGTAAGCTGGAAGGTAAGACGAGAAAATGGACAAGAAACATAAAATAGGACAAAGAAGAGACACAGAGACGTAGCAGAAAGAAGGAGGGCAATGGGAAAGCCAGAAGAGGAAGAAGCAATTGGTGAAATAGAACAGGACGAAAAAAAGGAGGACAAAGCAATAGAAGATGAACACGTAATAGTCGCCCCCAGGATGACCGAAGTGTCGACTGAACCGAACAGAACCGGCAAATATATATATATATATATAGCCGAAGAATTACTGAGATAGAAGAGGCAGACGGAAAGGAGGAAGAATTAGAAGACGAAGACATTACAAACGCCACAAGGATGGCAGAAGAGTCGACTGAAACAGAATCAGGAGACATCAAGACGACGCTTGCCATGATGATGACGCAAGCAATGAGGATGAGCAACACAAAAGTGGAAAAAGCTAACGCAAAAATGGAAGTGGCCTTCCCGAAGGAAAACCCCAAAAGCCAAAATACAAATTGACGTTCAATTGCAGAAGTAAGCTGGAAGGTAAGACGAGAAAATGGACAAGAAACATAAAATAGGACAAAGAAGAGACACAGAGACGTAGCAGAAAGAAGGAGGGCAATGGGAAAGCCAGAAGAGGAAGAAGCAATTGGTGAAATAGAACAGGACGAAAAAAAGGAGGACAAAGCAATAGAAGATGAACACGTAATAGTCGCCCCCAGGATGACCGAAGTGTTGACTGAACCCAACAGAACCGGCAGGTATCCAGGACGATGCAAGAACGGAGGATGAACAACACAGAAATGGGAAAGTGGTGGCCTTCTCGAAGGACAAATCAAAGGACGAGAAGTTTGCCAAAATAAAAACTGACGTTCAATTAAAAGAAGTAAGCCCGTAGGTAAAAATGGACAAGAAATGCAAAACAGAAAAGAAGACGAAGAAGAGACTGCGACGTTGCAGAGAGAAGGGGCAATGGAAAAGCCAGAAGAGGAAGAAGAAATTGATGAACCAGACGAAGATGAAGGAAAGGAGAAAGCAACAGAAGACGAAGACGTAACAAACGTCACAAACTTGGCAGAAGAGTCGACGGGAACAGAATCAGGAGATATCAAGACAATGCTTGCCATCATGATGATGCAAGAAATGAGAATGAAAAGGAGACGAAATTAGAAGAACTATTGATATGAAATTAGACGAGGTGAATAACAAATTAGAAGAAAAAAATTGAACAAAGCATGAGAGAAGAAATAAAAGGCAGATTACAAGAAACCTACAACAATTCTTCTTTTTTTCAACGCCTTACATTTTATGGTGATTCGAGGCTTCTTTCTTTTCGGCGAAGTTTCATTCAAAAAATATAATTATTACTGCAAGGTGAACCTTTGGCATTTATGAAGACGAACATACTCGTACATAAGACAAATCTAGTTTAACCTTTTAGTGGATGCGATGCCTCCAAGAAGAAATAGTTAAATGAAATTTGAAACTTAAAGCGTTCGTGCTTTCGCATTATACAACTCCCAACTTCTGAACCGTGTCGCCGTAAAACCAAGAACTCCTCGTCTCAACAATAAAGCTGTAAAGTTCTTCTCCTCCTCGTCGGGATTTAATTCAATACAACCCCCCCGGACTTGATTAATTTAAAGACGGGCGCAGATGCAAAAAACAAAAACAGAAAGACACACGCGTGAAATTTTAATTATCCACCCTCTTTTCCTCCCCCCGATACGTCATATTTATACGTACGAGTATATTTCTGCGTTCGGCGGTTACGGTTCGTTTCCTCGTACAACACGACGCGAATTCTTCGACAAAGGCAGGCCGAGAGGAATATTTCGGGGATGGAATTTTTAATTTAAAACAATGCGTTTGTTCATCAAACACACGCGAAGCTTCCTGCGTCTGTTATTGCAATAATAATAATTAAAACAAGTCCAACTCCGACGCTCCAACGTGTTCGGCGACACAGAAAAAGCTCGCTCGCTTTTCATTAAAATTTTCCGTGAGAGTTGAAACATATCAAATTCAAGAGATGCCTTCCACAATGGACCACACCACTTCAATTTTAAAATATACCAACCAGAACAAACCAAACCAAACCAAACCAAACCAACCAACCAACCAACCAACCAACCCGGGCGGGCCTCTCTACGTAGCTTTCCACTGAGAATACTGAACGAGCAATTTTATTTATTTATCTATTTTTTTCAAACTTAGAACCGAAAAAATCGATCGCAGGCAAGTAAGCCGTGAAACCGGTGAAAAATCGGAAAATACGTTGAGCTGCGATTTGTCGGAACTTCAACTTCGCAGACCAACAAGCAATCAACTTTACTTCGGAAGAAGCTTGATGATTTCATAAAGAATTTTGCAGTTACCACATTAGGTACCGACGGAACGGTAAGACTTGATTAAATTCGGCGATAAAAGAATCTGTTTGTCCCGGAAAACTCGGGGGGGGGGGGGGCAGCGGGGGGTGACGCGAAAATCTAATAAGGAATCGTAACAACTCGATGGCTTTATAAAAAAAAAAATTGTTGGGCAAATCGTGTTTGATTGCAATGTCAGGGCAAAAAAGCGGTCGTAGGATGTCGCTGTTTTATCTGTTGATGGCTTTATAAAAATAAATTATTATTAACAATGTGAGGAAAGTTTAGGTTCTCGGTTTTTAAGGGGGACGTCCCGGAATGACACGAGGATACAAAGGAGGCCCAAGCGCATTCGGATGTCTGTATGTAGGGCCCCCTTAAAGTGACTTGTATAAACAACTAATTTCAAAATTGACTTCATTTTCATCTGACTGCTTTTAGCATCTGCAGGAAGTAAAACAATCAGATCAGACAGGAAAAGCTTCTCTCATATTGAGCAAAAAAAAAAAATGGATTATTTCACCCATAGAACACGAAACATAAATTACGAAAACGGTTATTAATGATTTAATTAACGCAGACTTTCGATTTCCGAAGCTTAGAGAAGAGGTTGCTGCAGAGTTAGGTAAGGTTTACGTAACGCAAAGGCACGTCTGATTGTGCAATTATTCTAAATGTCGAAGAGTAATAATTACTTTGTGAGGTTTCCAGTAATTCTCCTACTTCGAGTTTTTTTTTTTTTGACATCACGCTAATAACTTGTGCTATGTTACAATCATCCAAGAAGTTAAATTTTTTCGACTGGAAACTTACTTCAACTGAAAATGTTTGATTTTGAAACATTGATACATACAGGTCGTTATTGTAAAGACTGAACATAGGCGAAACACCGGGCAGAAGAGGTATAGGCATGTAAAAGAGATGGTACAAGCTTTTGTACGTCTTGCTCTGGTGTAGGCACGCCAAGAAGATGGTACAGATCTTTGTACGCTCTGACACGCACTTAATATACTTCAATTGCGTCAATCATCTGCGTTCTTTGCTCTCATTAAACCTCTGCGTTCTCATTTTGATTCTTCAACAACCGGAATGTGGATAGCGCGAGCCAAAAAAGACAGCAGTGAAGTCAAAACCGAGTCAAAAGTCAAAGCAGCTGCTGAGGCAACAATACGTAAGGAAAATCACAAACTACACCCTAGGATGTTATACTTTGAGCCGAAAGCGAGGCGACATTTCGCTAATAGCTTGTGCTATGTTACAATCATCCAAGAAGTTAAATTTTTTCGACTGGAAACTTCCTTCAAATGAAAATGTTTGATTTTAAAACATTGATACATACAGGTCGTTATTTTAAAGACTGAACATAGGCGAAACACCGGGCAGAAGAGGTGTAGGCATGTAAAAGAGATGGTACAAGCTTTTGTACGTTCTAGCTCTGGTGTAGGCACGCCAAGGAGATGGTACAGATCTTTGTACGCTCTGACACGCACTTAATATACTTCAATTGCGTCAATCATCTGCGTTCTTTGCTCTCATTAAACCTCTGCGTTCTCATTCTGATTCTTCAACAACCGGTACGTGGATAGCGCGAGCCAAAAAAGACAGCAGTGAAGTCAAAACCGAGTCAAAAGTCAAAGCAGCTGCTGCTGCAACAACACGTAAGGAAAATCACAGATTACACCCAAGGATGTTATACTTTGAGCCGAAAGCGAGGCGACATTTCGCTAATAGCTTGTGCTATGTTACAATCATCCAAGAAGTTAATTTTTTTCGACTGGAAACTTCCTTCAACTGAAAATGTTTGATTTTGAAACATTGATACATACAGGTCGTTATTTTAAAGACTGAACATAGGCGAAACACCGGGCAGAAGAGGTGTAGGCATACAAAAGAGATGGTACAAGCTTTTGTACGTTCTTGCTCTGGTGTAGGCACGCCAAAGAGACGGTACAGACATTTGTACGCTCTGACACGCACTTAATATACTTCAATTGTGTCAATCATCTGCGTTCTTTGCTCTCATTAAACGTCTACGTTCTCATTTTGATTCTTGAACAACCGGTGTGAGGATAGCACGAGCCAAAAAAGACAGCAACGAAGTCAAAACCGAGTCAAAAGTCAAAGCTTCTGCTTCTGCAACAACACGTAAGGAAAATCACAAACTACACTCAAGGAGCTTATACTTTGTGCTATGTTACAATCATCCAAGAAGTTCATTTTTTTCGACTGGAAACTTCCTTCAACTGAAAATGTTTGATATTGAAACATTGATACATACAGGTCGTTATTGTAAAGACTGAACATAGGCGAAACATCGGGCAGAAGAGGTGTAGGCATGTAAAAGAGATGGTACAAGCTATTGTACGTTCTTGCTCTGGTGTAGGCACCCCGAAGAGATGGTACAGACCTTCGTACGCTCTGACACGCACTTAATATACTTCAATTGTGTCAATCATCTGCGTTCTTTGCTCTCATTAAACGTCTACGTTCTCATTTTGATTCTTGAACAACCGGTGTGAGGATAGCACGAGCCAAAAAAGACAGCAACGAAGTCAAAACCGAGTCAAAAGTCAAAGCTTCTGCTTCTGCAACAACACGTAAGGAAAATCACAAACTACACTCAAGGAGCTTATACTTTGTGCTATGTTACAATCATCCAAGAAGTTCAATTTTTTCGACTGGAAACTTCCTTCAACTGAAAATGTTTGATATTGAAACATTGATACATACAGGTCGTTATTGTAAAGACTGAACATAGGCGAAACACCGGGCTGAAGAGGTGTAGGCATGTAAAAGAGATCGTACAAGCTTTTGTACATTCTTGCTCTGGTGTAGGCACGCAAAAGAGATGGTACAGACCTTTGTACGCTCTGACACGCACTTAATATACTTCAATTGCGTCAATCATCTGCGTTCTTTGCTCTCATTAAACGTCTACGTTCTCATTTTGATTCTTCAACGACCGGTATGAGAATAGCGCGAGTCAAAAAAGACAGCAACGAAGTCAAAACCGAGTCAAAAGTCAAAGCTGCTGCTGCTGCAACAACACGTAAGGAATATCACAAACTACATCCAAGGATGTTATACCTTGAGCCGAAAGCGAGGCTGAAGGTGAGTGTAAAGAGGAAATCGAAACAACCGAGAAACCACATCTTACAGCTTTGGGGGGCAAAACAAAAGTAAAAATGTAATAAAGCTAGGCGCAATCATTTACAATCACCCTGTACAAGAGCGTATATCAATACTGAAACTAAAAAAAAATGATCTACCCGACGTGTTATTGGGTAAACATAGTTCGTTCATTTAAAACAGAGATTGCAAATGAGTAACGTGATGGCCTAATCTGTAATAGTTGTTAAAGTATTTGTAGTAACATAATCTGTACAACGGTATCGTTCGTGTTAAGCATCAGAACAAAACGACGAGTGTTCCTCCTTTCCGTCTTCGCAAACTAATCTCTTAACATCCGAGGTTCCATTAAAATATTCCAAAAATGAACTCCACCTGCCTCATCATCAAAATCAACAAACAATCGCCCCCCCCCCCCCCCCGTCTAGGGCACGAAGCAAATTCAATTACATCTTCGCTGAAAGCCACTTATCCCCATAAACATCTCGTTTAAAAGAATCCGTCCCCCTTCGCCCCCCCATCCCTCCAACCAACCGCGCGCCCGATCACTAAAAGCCCCTGTGAAAAAAGTTAACCGCATTAATTCGCGAACGGCAACATAAACAAACCAAACAAAAAAAAAAAAAGGCGACTTCCTTGCCGTCCGCGTCCGATAAATCCCCTAATTGAGACAGACAATCGTTGGTGAAGTTCAAGAAAAATTAGGGGCGGAGGGGGAGGGGTGTTAGTTTTCCGAAACGGGGGGCCTGAAATATGCGGGCGGTTTAAAGACGTATTAAACTTGTGCAGATTTACACACGGAAAACAAAATTATACTCTTCCTAAAATACAGGGTATAAAAATAAGTGACCATTCGCAAATTAAACAAAAAAAAAATAATAATCCGGGGGTTTTATTTTCATTAGTCATTATGCACACGATGAATGAGCAAGAGGGCTTTTTGAAACTTACCCCCCTTAGAAGTTCGGTTCAATGAGAAACGAACGTAGACGTAGGTGATTTCGAAAGGGGCCGGTTGCTTTTTTCGGAACACCCTTTAGTTAATTGGAGGGGGGGGGTGATACAAGTATATTTAAAATTATTTAAAAAAAAAAGTTAAGTGGATCAAGTTTCGCCCCTAAACAAACTGTACCTATATTGTTGATGGGAACAGCCCCGGTGAGTTCCTGCGCTGCTGTTTAAAAATTAAGAGGCGACGGCCCTGGAAACTGTAATTTCTGACGGACCGCTCGCGTTCGCATGACTGGGAACGTTTTATTATTGACGAGGGAACAACCGCAAGGTGTCTCTGAGATCGCGTGACTTAGCAACTAAATACACATCTATGATATATTGAATAACTTATTTTTCCTGGAATAGATGGCATCATGCAAGCAAGTGAGCGAGTGAGTAAGTAAAGCGAATTGAGGTATGTACCTCACTAAAAAAAAAAAAAAAGCATCCACGCGACGCGACGCGACGTTGTCAATTTACTCGGAAACACCATCGGCGCGGCTTGATGCATCGCGCGCTTCAGAAGGGGGATTACAATAATAACATATAATTTCTTTTCTGTTTTTTTTTTGAGTACATTAAATTGATGTTAGAGGACCCCCCCCCCAAATGAATTGAGGTACTTTACCTCAATTTACTCTCGAAAACGATCGGCGGCGCAGCTTGATGCATCGCGCGCATCAGAAGGGGGATTATTAACACTAACCACATTTACATATTTTTCTTTAACGTGTTACGTTGATGTTAGAGGAGGCCCCCTCGTCCCCATCGCCCCTCAGAGCTTTAACCAAAACAATACGTGCATTCTGTTGCGCTTGCGAAAGTTGGTGACAACTTTGATAGAACAAGCGTGTTAACCGCATGTAACGTTTTGCAGCTATTCGTCGTGTGCGAGGGGGGCGGGGGGAGGGGGCACATTATAACCAAAACCGTCAGTTAGCGGCTGCTTTGACGAAACGCTGCGTGTTAAGTGACAGTACAATGACTGATTTATTGTATTATGCGGCGGTGCCATTTGTCTTCCTGTATTTACTCAACAACTAAAACTGGGTGAACTTTATGTACACGTCGCGACGTTCGAGAAGGAATTATGTCGGCGATGATAATTTATGACGGAATTGCATTAGGGCTTCTTCTTTCCTCGTCTTAAAATTAATTAAAAAAAAAATCATTCGTTCGGTGACGTCCTCAAAACCACCCTGCAGAACATGCCGACTAACAAATACAAAATGAACGCTATTTTAAAATCTTAGAACGAAATCACTGGCGGAATAAACGAATTGAACATATACAGGATGTCCCAAGGCCTATTAAAAATTCTAAAAATTAATGCACTTCCCCTAGGAGGAGGAAGTGATCTTCCTGAATAAATTATTTAAGCGTATCACTTTCGGTGATGCCGAAAATCGCCGTTAACTTTCTTATTTCAAATGGAAGCTACATTTTTTTGTAGCAAATTCCGATTCTACACGTTATTCCAAGTAAAAACTGTTAAGTCTTCCCCATGCTTAAATCCAACGGTTTTTGAGATATTTCGAATTTCTTTACAAAAAAAAGTATTTCGGTGACCAGGATGTATTTGCGACGCTTTCAAAATTCCAGGTTCAAATTGCCCGTCGTTTGAAAGAATATCGTTCGGCCGTTCAAATCATATCCTTGTTATCACCGAAGAATTCACAGGGTGGTCACAATATGACGTCGAGCCTTGTTAACTGTTTAACTGCCCAAAACTCGGTTTTCGTAAATGGAACTAACGAACGCCATGTATATTTTTGCATCGTGCGATACAGAATCAAATTCTACATCGATTAGTAGGTGCGGCATTCCTTAAACCTATTTCTATTTTAATTTTCTTTTCGGTTAATTGGATCTTGTTGAAATCCAAACGATTTTAAAATATATTTCGGTAACCTTTCACTTAACAGAATGTATTTGCGACGTCTTCAAAATTCCAGGTTCAAATTGCCCGTCGTTTGAAAGAATAACGTTCGGCCGTTCAAATCATATCCTTGTTACCACCGAAGAATTCACAGGGTGGTCAAAATATGGTGTCGAACCTTGTTAACTGTTTAACTGCCCAAAACTCGGTTTTCGTAAATGGAACTAACGAACACCATGTATATTTTTGCATCGTGCTTTACAAAATCAAATTCTACATCGATTAGTAGGTGCAGCATTCCTTATACCTATTTCTATTTGAATTTTCTTTTCGGTTAATTGGATCCTGTTGAAATCAAAACGATTTAAAAATATATTTCGGTGACCTTTCACTTAACAGGATGTATTTGCGACGCTTTCAAATTTCCAGGTTCAAGTTGCCCGTCGTTTGAAAGAATAACGTTCGGACTTTCGAATCATATCCCAGTTATCATCGAAGAATTCACAGGGTGGTCAAAATATGGTGTCGAACCTTGTTAACTGCTTAACTACCCAAAACTCGGTTTTCGTAAATGGAACGAACGAACACCATGTATATTTTTGCATCGTGCGATACAGAATCAAATTCTACATCGATTAGTAGTAGCAGCATTCCCTAAACCTGTTCCCTTTTCAGTTTTCTTTAGCCTTGGATTGGATCCTGCTGGAATATTCAAACGCTAAACGGTGTTAAACGAGAAGATTTATTGCGTACAATGGACTTGCGGCGTGTTGTACCAAATGGAATTAAAACGATGGGATATCCCATTCGTCATACCAAATGGGATTAAAACGATTTGACCCCCTCCCCTCCCTCGATGTATTGCCAATTGAAACAAAACGTAAATCTTGTATGATGACCCAACAAGGATTAAAGACGTCTCCAGGATGAGAAGGAGGTAGTTATAACATTCTGATAAAAGGGAAAAAGAGGAAACAAAAAAGTACTGAAGAAGAGGAGAAGACGAGGAAGGTCTCCAGAGGAAAAATTCTGCCAAAAAAATAGGGAAAGACTTGGTTTCGAAGAGAAGGTTGTTCAAAATGTTTAAGTGTGACCAATTCTCCTTTTCTCTTGTCTCCTTCGCGTTTGTGCGTATTCGATCCCCCAAACAAGGTGGGCGTGAGGGCTCTACGACATCTCCAGAGACAGATAATAGAAAAAACTCTGCCAAAAAAGAGGGTAACACTTGGTTTCGAAGAGAAGGTTGTTCAAAATGTTTAAATGTGACCAATTCTTCTTTTCTCTTGTCTCCTCCGCGTTCTTGCGAATTTGATCCCCCAAATAAGGTGGTCGTTAGGGCTCTACAACGTCTCCAGAGACAGATAATAGAAGAAACTCTGCCAAAAAAGAGAGAAAGACTTGATTTCGAAGGCAAGGTTGTTCAAAATATTTAAGTGTGGCCAATTCTCTTATCTTTTTGTCTCTTCCGCGTTCGTGCGGGTTCGATCGCCCAAACAAGGTGGTCATTAGGTCAATTAGTCGACGTCCGGTGGTCCCCCGGTGGCGTAATACTATTTATGAAAGAATTAGGCGTCCATCGATCCTCCCAATAGCGCGAAGTGAATTCCCCTTTCGCGTTATTAACGCGGTTCGGTCGGCGACGTAGCTGCTACATATTAAGTCCATAATTCTTCTTCCTATTTTAATAAACACGACGAGGCTCGCCGTTCCCAACAGCTTAGGTTAATTAGCGCCACGTAATTTCTACTTTGGGCCGCTTGTATTTTATTAGGAGGGGAATGAATGTTGCGGGGATGGGGAGTTACTCGGGACAAGCTTTTTTAATTCGAACGCTTATTTTGGTCGTTAAGGAAAAGATGCATGTCTACATTTCCGTTAGTTTCATCGAACGCATGACGTATCTCGTATACCGGTTGTTGTTGTAAAGTATGAACATAGGCAAGCAATAACGTTCTCATTTAACTTCTACGATCTCTCTTTGATTTAACAACCAGTAGATAGCATTGTATGGGAGGAATTGATTTAACAACCCATAGGTGGCATTGTGTAATAAGTTTATAGTAAATAGTATAATAATAATTAACGGTTTGGTGATGGATGTTCCCAGAAGATTTTCGTGAATATAATATGACATTCCTGTGGTGCAATTAAATAAAAATTCGGTACATCTAAGGGTTGTAAGTGGAAAATCGCGTGTGGAAAATATTTGTATAAATGTCCGGCAACACGACTATTACCGTTTCTAATTTTATATACAAAAATAACACGGCGGAATTAAAAAAAAAAAAAAAAAAACTTTCCGTAAGAGTTGTAAGTACGTACGAGCGAGCCAGGTCCAACCAATAATCATTTTAGCCGTAAATAAATGATGAGCATGTGCATTAAAAATGTATAGCCATGGGGAATGTCACCGGGTGGTGGGTGGGCGAGCGTTGTGATAGAACCGTTGCTGGGCAACGACCCGTTCGACACGCGATATCATCGTCAACCGATCAGGGCCTTGATAAACAGATTACTAAAATGTACCTTCTTTACCCATCGATGGACGAGTTGAATGGGCCGAGGCTTTTTTTACATTATATTATTGCCTCCCCCCCCGTCAATGTCTCTCTCGCCTCTGCGCCCCGCCGCCCTTCGCCAAAGCAAACTTCGACTTACGAGGATAAACTGAAATTGATTTGACGTGGCCATCCATTGTGGGGAAAATTCGCAGGGAATTTTCGCGGTTTAAGGCCTCCTGGGGATATGTGTGATATCTAAAAATGATGCAGGAACACAAACGCCAAATACGTTTCTCTTCTGCTTTCATAATCATGAAAACGGAGAAATTACGAAAACCTCTACCACATAGAAACCACTCATTTCTTTATTCTACATAACTATGTTTTAAATTACAAACAAGCCTGCTAAAAGTCCTAAAAGGATACGGAATGAGAAGGGATTTGGAAGAGAGAAGGATTACAATAAACCAGAGGTCGTACAGAAAGTACAAGAGAGCTATCCTCGAAAGGAAAGGAAGGACTCGTTTAAAACTGGAGTAAAGGCAAGACCATGACACACGTGCAAATGGGTAGAGGAAAGTCCCAAAAGGAAATCGACCCTTTGGGTGAATTACGTCCCAAATAACTTCCCCACCCTTTAACATCGAAACAATTAAGGGAGACCGGCCAATTCACAAAAATAAACGCAATTTCTTCAGCTTTCTGGTTGGCCAATTATTAACACCGAAAGGAAATAGCTCAGAAGAGAGATGGCACAAACATGAAGTCAGGGCGATTCAAGTAAACCTAGACGAACACTTGAGGGAAAAAAACAAGGCGAATGAGGAAGGAGGAGACGAGACATGGAAGAGACGAGAATAATTACAACAAATCAGATCGTAGAGAGAATACAAACGAGCTATCCTCGAAAGGAAAGGAAGGACTCGTTTAAAACTGGAGTCAAGGCAAGACCACGACACATGTGCAAGTGGGCTGGGGCAAGCCCTAAAAGAAAATCGACCCTTTGGGTGAATTACGTCCCAAATAACTTCCCCGCCCTTTAACATCGAAACGTTTAAGGGAGACCGGACCAATTCATAAAAGTAAACGCAATTTCTTCAGCTTTCTGCTTGGCCAAATTATAAACCCCGAAACGAAATAGCTTAGAAAAAAGAAGGCAAAAACATTGAAGACAGGGCGATTCAAGTAAACCTAGACAAACACTTGAGGAAAAAAAAAGCAAGGCGTATAAGGAAGGAGGAGACGAGATATGGAAAAGACGAGAAGAATTACAACAAACCGGATCGTAAAGAGAGCACAAGCGAGTTATCCTCGAAAGGAAAGGAAGGACTCGTTTAATACTGGAGTGAAGGCAAGACCACGACACATGTGCAAGTGGGCTGGGGAAAGCCCCAAAAGAAAATCGACCCTTTGCGTGAATTACGTCCCAAATAATTTCCCCGCCCTTTAACATCGAAACGTTTAAGGGAGACCGGACCAATTCATAAAAGTAAACGCAATTTCTTCAGCTTTCTGCTTGGCCAAATTATAAACCCCGAAAGGAAATAGCTTAGAAAAAAGAAGGCAAAAACATTGAAGACAGGGCGATTCAAGTAAACCTAGACAAACACTTGAGAAAAAAAAAAACAAGGCGTATAAGGAAGGAGGAGACGAGATATGGAAGAGACGAGAAGAATTACAACAAACTGGATCGTAAAGAGAGCACAAGCGAGTTATCTTCGAAAGGAAAGGAAGGACTCGTTTAATACTGGAGTCAAGGCAAGACCACGACACATGTGCAAGTGGGCTGGGGAAAGCCCCAAAAGAAAATCGACCCTTTGGGTGAATTACGTCCCAAATAACTTCCCCGCCCTTTAACATCGAAACAATTAAGGGAGACCGGACCAATTCATAAAAGTAAACGCAATTTCTTCAGCTTTCTGGTTGGCCAGTTGTTAACACCGAAAGGAAATAGCTCAGAAGAGAGATGGAAAAACATGAAGGCAGGGAGATTCAAGCAAACCTAAACGAACACTTGAGGGAAAAAAAGCAAGGCGAATGAGGAAGGAGGAGACGAGACATGGAAGAGACAAGAAGAATTACAACAAACCAGATCGTAAAGAGAGTACAAGAGGGCTATCATCGAAAGGAAAGGAAGGACTCGTTTAATACTGGAGTCAAGGCAAGACCACGACACATGTGCAAGTGGGCTGGGGAAAGCCCCAAAAGAAAATCGACCCTTTGGGTGAATTACGTCCCAAATAACTTCCCCGCCCTTTAACATCGAAACGTTTAAGGGAGACCGGACCAATTCATAAAAGTAAACGCAATTTCTTCAGCTTTCTGGTTGGCCAAATTATAAACCCAGAAAGGAAATAGCTTAGAAGAGAGATGGAAAAACATGAAGACAGGGGGATTCAAGTAAACCTAGACAAACACTTAAGTGGAAAAAAAAAAAACAAAGCGAATAAGGAACGAGGAGACGAGACATGGAAGAGACGAGAAGAATTGAAACAAATCAGATCGTAGAAAGAGTACAAGCGAGCTATCCTCGAAAGGAAAGGAAGGACTCGTTTAATACTGGAGTCAAGGCAAGACCACGACACATGTGCAAGTGGGCTGGGGAAAGCCCCAAAAGAAAATCGACCCTTTGCATGAATTACGTCCCAAATAACTTCCCCACCCTTTAACATCGAAACAATTAAGGGAGACCGGCCAATTCATAAAAGTAAACGCAATTTCTTCAGCTTTCTGGTTGGCCAATTATTAACACCGAAACGAAATAGCTCAGAAGAGAGAAGGCACAAACATGAAGACAGGGCGATTCAAGTAAACCTAGACAAACACTTAAGTGGAAAAAAAACAAAGCGAATAAGGAAGGAGGAGACGAGACATGGAAGAGACGAGAAGAATTACAACAAATCAGATCGTAGAGAGAGTACAAGAGAGCTATCCTCGAAAGGAAAGGAAGGACTCGTTTAAAACTGGAGTCAAGGCAAGACCATGACACACGTGCAAATGGGTAGAGGAAAGTCCCAAAAGAAAATCGACCCATTGGGTGAATTACGTCCCAACTAACTTCCCCACCCTTTAACATCGAAACAATTAAGGGAGACCGGCCAATTCATAAAAGTAAACGCAATTTCTTCAGCTTTCTGGTTGGCCAATTATTAACACCGAAAGGAAATAGCTCAGAAGAGAGATGGCACAAACATGAAGACAGGGCGATTCAAGTAAACCTAGACAAACACTTAAGTGGAAAAAAAAACAAAGCGAATAAGGAAGGAGGAGACGAGACGTGGAAGAGACGAGAAAAATTATAACAAACCAGATCGTAAAGAGAGTACAAGCGAGTTATCCTCGAAAGGAAAGGAAGGACTCGTTTAAAACTGGAGTCAAGGAAAGACCACGACACATGTGCAAGTGGGCTGGGGAAAGCCCCAAAAGAAAATCGACCCTTTGGGTGAATTACGACCCAAATAACTTCCCCGCCCTTTAACATCGAAACGTTTAAGGGAGACCGGACCAATTCATAAAAGTAAACGCAATTTCTTCAGCTTTCTGCTTGGCCAGATTATAAACCCAGAAAGGAAATAGCTTAGAAGAGAGATGGAAAAACATGAAGACAGGGGGATTCAAGTAAACCTAGACGAACACTTGAGGAAAAAAAGCCAAAGCGAATAAGAAAGGAGGAGACGAGACATGGAAGAATTACAACAAATCAGATCGTAAAGAGAGTACAAGAGAGCTATCATCGAAAGGAAAGGATGGACTCGTTTAAAACTGGAGTCAAGGCAAGGCCACGACACACGTGCAAGTGGGCAGAGAAAAGTCCCAAAAGAAAATCGACCCTTTGGGTGAATTACGTCCCAAATAACTTCCCTGCCCTTTAACATCGAAACATTTAAGGGAGACCAGACCAATTCATAAAAGTAAACGCAATTTCTTCAGCTTTCTGCTTGGCCAAATTATAAACACCGAAAGCAAATAGCTCAGAAGAGAGAAGGCATCAACATGAAGACAGGGCGATTCAAGTAAACCCAGACGAACACTTGAGGAAAGAAAAACCAAAGCGAATAAGGAAGGAGGAGACGAGACGTGGAAGAGACGAGAAGAATTACAACAAATCAGATCGTAGAGAGAGTACAAGCGAGCTAACCTCGAAAGGAAAGGAAGGACTCGATTAAAACTGAAGTCAAGGCAAGACCATGACACACGTGCAAGTGGGCAGAGGAAAGTCCCAAAAGAAAATCGACCCTTTGCGTGAATTACGTCCTAAATAACTTCCCCGCCCTTTAACATCGAAACAATTAAGGGAGACCGGCCAATTCATAAAAGTAAACGCAATTTCTTCAGCTTTCTGGTTGGCCAATTATTAACACCGAAAGGAAATAGCTCAGAAGAGAGATGGCACAAACATGAAGTCAGGGCGATTCAAGTAAACCTAGACGAACACTTGAGGAAACAAAAACCAAAGCGAATGAGGAAGAAGGAGACGAGACATGAAAGAGACGAGAGGAATTACAACAAACCGGATCGTAAAGAGAGTACAAGAGAGCTATCCTCGAAATGAAAGGAAGGACTCGTTTAAAACTGGAGTCAAGGAAAGACCATGACACACGTGCAAGCGGCCAGAGGAAAGTCCCAAAAGAAAATCGACCCTTTGGGTGAATTACGTCCCAACTAACTTCCCCACCCTTTAACATCGAAACAATTAAGGGAGACCGGCCAATTCATAAAAGTAAACGCAATTTCTTCAGCTTTCTGGTTGGCCAAATTATTAACACCGAAAGGAAATAGCTCAGAAGAGAGAAGGCATCAACATGAAGACAGGGCGATTCAAGTAAACCTAGACGAACATTTGAGAGAAAAAAAAAACAAATCGAATAAGGAAGGAGGAGACGAGACATGGAGGAGACGAGAGGAATTACAACAAACCGGATCGTAAAGAGAGTACAAGAGAGCTATCCTCGAAATGAAAGGAAGGACTCGTTTAAAACTGGAGTCAAGGCAAGACCATGACAAGAGGCAAGAAGAATTACAACAAACTGGATCGGAAAGAGAGCTATCATCGACAGAAAAGGAAGGACTCTAAGCGCAATTTCTTCATCTTTCTCTTTGGAACAAAAACCTCTGAAATGAAAGTGCAGAAGAAAAGGCTCGTTTCCATCTGGAGGAAGCTTTTAGAAATCGACAACAACCACAACCGGTTGTGAAGACGAAGAAATACTTTAAAGGATGGCAGACAGTGAATGAATAGTTAGTATAAGTATACGGGATGTTACTTTAAAAAATGCAGTGGCTCGAAAAAGTGATATACTTCTATAAATAAGTTCTGAATATTCATGAATGCCATAAGGAAAGGTATAGATTATTAGATTAGAGTCAGTTCCAAAAGGGACATGGTAACTTTGCGAAACAAAAAAACAAATATATAATTTAAAAAATATAATTCAAAAAGTGTTCAGCCCTGATTTTTAATTAAATCGTGCAGTAGGGTTCTCCCGTTAATTTATTAACACGCCCGAATTAATGAAAATTTAATTAAATGCAGAATCCGACGGTGAGTAAACACAATCGCCGGCTGGCAAGACCAAATAAACAGGAAAATTAATAACGATTTAGTGCTCGCGCCAGGAAGGAGGTGAATGATGAACAGGCCATTGTTAATACACGTTTCATTTACGTGTAACACAAGAAACTATCGCAAGTTGCATAATAAATAACAATTTATATACAGGTGAGACGTTGTTGTATCAAGTATCAAAAATACGTCTTGGAAATTGCTGCTTGCTGCAAGGCTCAGCAAGGCGCGTGTCGAAGTTGCCTGCAGCCTTATTTATTATGAAGTTGCGTAGTTTATATTCAAGTAGTTCGCAGGTATCAAAGACTTGCAACAAACTTACATAAATATTAACGAACGAGGGGGGAGGTTTCATGAGGTCTTGTTTACAAGGGCTTCGGCAGCAACTTTTTTTTTCCCGACGACTGGCTTGTAATAATTAATGCACATTTGACTCAAATATTAACACAACAACCTATCTACTATTTATTTAAAATATTTTACGTTTGGTAAAGTTGCTGAGTGACGATGAAAAAAAAGAATGAGACACAACGAGACCTTGACCGTTGTAAAAATGCGTTCGCATGTCACTTCTTTAATGAACGTGAGTGACCGTCATTGGATGACTTTTTTTTTTTTTTTGGATCGGTGCGCCTGGAATTCACTTTGTAATTGGAAATATATATATATATATATATATATAAATAATAGGGCCCGGTGTCTGGTGCTTTGAACTTTGCTTTCGATACGCGAAATTATCAGAAGTGATAATTGGGGCAACTTTTTGCAATCTGGTCCTTGTATTTCCACCTCAATCTTTAACTTTCAACCGAAAGAAGGAAAGTGAGGAGGCAATGCTTTAATGAAGTGCACTGTCTACAAAAATCACGTAGCAATGGTAATAATAATAATAATAATAATACATTTTTTTCTTTTCCCTTTCGGCCACAAACGCGGATATCAAATGGCAACGATTTGTTACTCGGCTAGCACAAGAAATGTTTCCGTCGTGAACTGGGTTTTTAACATGCAGTCAGACCAAAAGGGGAGAGATAAAAATGACGCTAATTTATGTAGCTGGGGAGTGGCGTTGAATTTCTCAAACTTTTTATTATAAGGGCAGTTGTTCAGAGCCAACGAACGCAAAAAGCCTAAGGGCTGTTTGTGTATACGTACACGACTCGTCCGCTATCTCTGTTAGGTAAATTAACACCACCCGGGGAAGTTGAAGGCAAAACAAATGCTATCAGTTGATTAACAGAGGTCAACGAAGCTAATGTTGAGAAATTAGCTTCGCCGAAGTTAGCTCCAAGCGATCGTAAACGAACAAAAACAAAAATTGATAGGAGTATCACTTTTTCGAGCTGTTGCTTTCTTTAAAGAAACATCCTGTATACGTATTAACCATTCATTTACTATTTGCCATCGCGGTGGGCGAAGCTTTAAAGCCAGTAGGTTGGCTATCCTGTCGAGTTAGACAATTGAAATTTTCTCAGTCACAATTTAACCTTAATCTCTCATTTACGTCCGTAGCAGCAATTATATAAAAAAAAAACAATTGTTCCAACGGGAATAAACCGAAGTTGAAAATGCCACTTTTCAACGACAGGGTTGCCGGATTTCTTGCAGGCAGTGTCGCCAACTTACGGACAAAACGTACCCAAAAGGCGCCCATTTTTCCAACAAAATATGGCCGGCCGACTTGCGGTATAAAATTACAAATTAAAGAAAAACAAATGAAAAAGAAAACGCAAATAAAAAAAAACCAAAAAAAAATGAAATCTACGGAAAATCAGAAACAAAAGAAAAGTGAAAGGAACTGCAAGTCCAAATGAAAAGAAAAACACTTACAAACAAAAAAAACAAAAACTGAAATCTGCGGAAAATCAGAAACAAAAGAAAAGCGAAAGGAACTGCAAGCGAGTAAAAGAAAAACAAAGGTCGACCAAATCAAGGCAAACGAAAAACAATTTCCGGACGAATCGAATATTTGCAGCAAATTAAAGCAAACTGTAAAAAAATCAATAAAACGATAAAAACAAAAAACGAAATGCAATGCCCAAAACAAACGAAGATCACAAATGTGAAATGAGACACAAAACAAATAAAAATGATGAACTAGGAACAAGCTTAAAACAAATTGCGAAAACTCAATTGTCTAAGAAACGAAAAAGAAAAATACGTAGCACAAAAGCATAAAGAAAACGGAAAACAAGAACAAAAGAAGATTGACCACTAAAATAAATAAAAACCAAATAGAATCTCCAGAAGAAAAATAAAATAAAAAAAAATCTAGTGGGAAACAAAATATGACTGTAAAAGAAGCGTGAATCAACAAAATGTGAAAAATCAATTTGTTGATTAAAATAAACAAAAGAGAAATACTACAGCGTAATATGAATTAATATATATATATATATATATATATATATATATATATATATGCTGTAGTATTCTTCCGGGTAGTCCTCCGCGTTGAGTTCTCTAAAGAACTATTTGTCTTCTGACAACGTTTCGGCAAGGTCTCACTTGCCATCTTCAGGTCTTCGCTGCTGCTTGCCTGCTTCTGCTCCTCGTCGTTACTCGAGTCACAGTGGCTTCTGGTCGCGCTGGTGGTGGTTTAAGTACCGTGTTGCGGTCACGCGTCGTTACGCTTGGTGGTTTTTCCGCTTGACTTCCTGTTGTTGGTTGATTGGGTCGTGCCTGTTGACTGCTTTCTCCTAATCCTGATGGTCCGGGGTTCGCTGGTTTCTGGCTTCGGGTTACTGGTCCTCGACGGTCGGTGGATTTTCGGATCACTGGCCTCCAGGTGGGTGGTAGTCGTAAGGCATCATCTCTGGTGTTTAAGTTCATCTGATGTTTCTCGATTTCTATCGCTTCTCGGATGATGCGTTTGGTCTTGTGTTCTACGCTGGCAATTGTTCTGGTGTTGTCGAAATCTATTTTGTGTGAAGTCGCTTTTACGTGTTGTGCCAATGATGATGTTTTCTCGTCCTTCTCGACGGCCTTTCGATGTTCTTCTCTCCTGACGCTTATTTTTCTATTTGTTTGGCCTATGTAGACCTTGTCGCAATCTTGACAGGGAATTCCGTACACGCCTTGGCTTTCCAGTTGTATTTTAGTTTTGACTGTTGGCAGGATGTTTCCAATTTTCTTGTCGGTGTTGAATGATGTCCGGATATTGTGTTTCTTGAGTATTCTGCTGATCTTCTCTGTTGTCCCTTTAACAAATGGTAGGCATGCTGTTCCTACTATATCTTTTTCCTCTTCCTGTGTTTTGGGTTTGCGTTGGTGTTCGGCTTTCCTGATTTGTTTGTCCTGATATCCATTTTTTATTAAAGATGAGCGGATTTTCTTCATTTCTTCTACCTTGTTTTCTGAGTCAGCCAATCTTTGGGACCGGGTGACGAGGGTCCTTACCACTGATTGCAATTGTGCTGGATGGTGATGTGATTGTGCGTTCAGGTACCGTTCCGTGTGGGTTGGTTTTCGGTATACGGAATGTCCAAGGCTTCCATCTGGTTTTTTCTTTATAAGTACATCGAGGAATGGAAGTTCGTTGTTTTCTTCGATTTCCATCGTGAACTTGATCTTCGGATGGATTTCATTCAGGTGTTGCAGAAATCTTCGTAGTTGTTCTTCTCCATGCTTCCATATTATGAAGGTGTCGTCCATATATCTGAGCCACAGGTGTGGTTTGTGACTTGCCGTATCGATGGCCCGTACTTCGAAATCCTCCATGAATAAGTTGGCGATTACAGGAGATAATGCTGATCCCATGGGTGATCCTTCTACTTGTTTATAACGTTGGTTCTTGAAGATGAAGTAGGTGTTCTTCAAGCAGTGCTTCACCAGGTCCATGGTGTCGTCTAGGATGTGGTGTTTTAGATGAATGATATCCACTGCTTCGTCTATTGGTATGTTGGTGAATAGTGAGACCACGTCGAAACTTACTAGCAGATCTCCTGGTTCTACGGTGAAGTCCTTTATACGCTCGATGAAGTGGCCTGCGTTCTTTACGTAGGATTCTGCTTCTTCGGCGTATGGCTGCAGTCGTTTGGCCAAGAATTTTGCTAGTGGTTGTAACGGTGATCCGATGGAACTGACGATTGGCCTCAGTGGTATCCCTTCCTTGTGGATTTTTGGTAATCCGTAGAGCTTTGGGCATCTGGATGATTTTTCCCTCGGGATCAATTGTAATTGCTGCTCTTGACTGATTGAGGTGGCTTTGATTTTAGCTTTCGTTGTCTTCTCTAAGTATGTCGTTGGATCTGTGGCGATGGTGTTGTACGCTGGGTCGTTTAGTAGGACCTCCATCTTCGTTTCGTAGTCGTTACGATCCATTACAACGGTGGCGTTTCCTTTGTCAGCTGGAAGTATGACGATTTGTTCATTTTTCTTCAGCGTGTGTAGAGCTTGTAGTTCTTCTCGAGATAGGTTCCTCTTTGGTGGTTTTGCTCGTCTTAGGATTTGGGATACATCTTGTCGTATTGTCTCCGCTGTGTCCTCCGGTAATCCGATGATGGATGCTTCCACACTGCATATTATGTTCTCCATTGGTATGCTGGCTGGTGCTACAGCGTAGTTGAAACTACGCTGTGGTTTCAACTACGCTGTAGCACCAGCCAGCATACCAATGGAGAACATAATATGCAGTGTGGAAGCATCCATCATCGGATTACCGGAGGACACAGCGGAGACAATACGACAAGATGTATCCCAAATCCTAAGACGAGCAAAACCACCAAAGAGGAACCTATCTCGAGAAGAACTACAAGCTCTACACACGCTGAAGAAAAATGAACAAATCGTCATACTTCCAGCTGACAAAGGAAACGCCACCGTTGTAATGGATCGTAACGACTACGAAACGAAGATGGAGGTCCTACTAAACGACCCAGCGTACAACACCATCGCCACAGATCCAACGACATACTTAGAGAAGACAACGAAAGCTAAAATCAAAGCCACCTCAATCAGTCAAGAGCAGCAATTACAATTGATCCCGAGGGAAAAATCATCCAGATGCCCAAAGCTCTACGGATTACCAAAAATCCACAAGGAAGGGATACCACTGAGGCCAATCGTCAGTTCCATCGGATCACCGTTACAACCACTAGCAAAATTCTTGGCCAAACGACTGCAGCCATACGCCGAAGAAGCAGAATCCTACGTAAAGAACGCAGGCCACTTCATCGAGCGTATAAAGGACTTCACCGTAGAACCAGGAGATCTGCTAGTAAGTTTCGACGTGGTCTCACTATTCACCAACATACCAATAGACGAAGCAGTGGATATCATTCATCTAAAACACCACATCCTAGACGACACCATGGACCTGGTGAAGCACTGCTTGAAGAACACCTACTTCATCTTCAAGAACCAACGTTATAAACAAGTAGAAGGATCACCCATGGGATCAGCATTATCTCCTGTAATCGCCAACTTATTCATGGAGGATTTCGAAGTACGGGCCATCGATACGGCAAGTCACAAACCACACCTGTGGCTCAGATATATGGACGACACCTTCATAATATGGAAGCATGGAGAAGAACAACTACGAAGATTTCTGCAACACCTGAATGAAATCCATCCGAAGATCAAGTTCACGATGGAAATCGAAGAAAACAACGAACTTCCATTCCTCGATGTACTTATAAAGAAAAAACCAGATGGAAGCCTTGGACATTCCGTATACCGAAAACCAACCCACACGGAACGGTACCTGAACGCACAATCACATCACCATCCAGCACAATTGCAATCAGTGGTAAGGACCCTCGTCACCCGGTCCCAAAGATTGGCTGACTCAGAAAACAAGGTAGAAGAAATGAAGAAAATCCGCTCATCTTTAATAAAAAATGGATATCAGGACAAACAAATCAGGAAAGCCGAACACCAACGCAAACCCAAAACACAGGAAGAGGAAAAAGATATAGTAGGAACAGCATGCCTACCATTTGTTAAAGGGACAACAGAGAAGATCAGCAGAATACTCAAGAAACACAATATCCGGACATCATTCAACACCGACAAGAAAATTGGAAACATCCTGCCAACAGTCAAAACTAAAATACAACTGGAAAGCCAAGGCGTGTACGGAATTCCCTGTCAAGATTGCGACAAGGTCTACATAGGCCAAACAAATAGAAAAATAAGCGTCAGGAGAGAAGAACATCGAAAGGCCGTCGAGAAGGACGAGAAAACATCATCATTGGCACAACACGTAAAAGCGACTTCACACAAAATAGATTTCGACAACACCAGAACAATTGCCAGCGTAGAACACAAGACCAAACGCATCATCCGAGAAGCGATAGAAATCGAGAAACATCAGATGAACTTAAACACCAGAGATGATGCCTTACGACTACCACCCACCTGGAGGCCAGTGATCCGAAAATCCACCGACCGTCGAGGACCAGTAACCCGAAGCCAGAAACCAGCGAACCCCGGACCATCAGGATTAGGAGAAAGCAGTCAACAGGCACGACCCAATCAACCAACAACAGGAAGTCAAGCGGAAAAACCACCAAGCGTAACGACGCGTGACCGCAACACGGTACTTAAACCACCACCAGCGCGACCAGAAGCCACTGTGACTCGAGTAACGACGAGGAGCAGAAGCAGGCAAGCAGCAGCGAAGACCTGAAGATGGCAAGTGAGACCTTGCCGAAACGTTGTCAGAAGACAAATAGTTCTTTAGAGAACTCAACGCGGAGGACTACCCGGAAGAATACTACAGCATTCAACACCCGCGGAAGCCTACGGATTAACATATATATATATATATATATATATATATACGAGAGTACTACGATGAACAAAAAAAAATGAAAATCGTCAAGTTTTTGCAATTGAAAACATTCAGGAATACGTAGGAAACAAAAGAGAACTGTAAAAAGGAGTCAATAAAATGCGAAAAACATGGTAAAAAAATTAAATAAAAGAATAGATAGACAAAAAATTAAAAAATGGAAATAAAGGATGCAAATAAAAACGAACTCGTAGGAAATAAAAGAGAATTGTAAAAAGAAGTCAATGAAAAGCCCGAGAACCAATTCGATTAAAAAGAACGAAATTGCGACAAATAGAACGAAATAAACAAAAGAAGAATGGATAGACAAAAAAAAATAAATGAAAAGGTAAGAAAGAAATAAAATTAAAAAAATGGATAGACTAAAATGTAAATAAAAACAAATTAAAAAAAAACAAAAGAGAATTGTAAAGAGGAGTTAATAAAACGCGAGAACCAATTCGATTAAAAATTTTAAAAAATGCGGCAAATAGAAGAAAACACAAACAAAAGAAGAATGGACAGACAAAAAAAATGAAAAGTGAAGAAAAAAATAAAAAAAGAATGGACAGACGAGAAATTTAAGAATGAAAATACAATGCAAATAAAAACAAACTCACGTGAAACAAAAGAGAATTGTAAAAAAAACAACAAAATGCGAGAACCTATTCGACTAAAGAGATCAAAAATGCGAAAAACAGAAGAAAAAAAAACAAAAGAAGAGTGGATAGACAAAAAAAAAAGAAAATGAAAAGACAAGTCAAGAAAAAATGAAACAAAAAAATTGGACAGACAAAAAATTAAAAAAATGAAAAAATAATGCAAATAAAAACAAACTCATGGGAAACAAAAAAAAAACAGAATTAAAAAAAAGCCAGAAACATGCGATTCGATTAAAAATAACAAAAATGGCCAAAACAGACGAAAAAAAAAACAAAAGAAAAACGGACAGACAAAAAAATGTGGATATAAATGAAAAATCGAGTCATGAAACGGACAGGAAAGGACAAAGTAAAACAAACGAACCACGAATAAAATGCAAAACATCAAATCCTTAAAACAAAGAAAAAATAATCAAAAATACGAAATGAACAAAAAACAAAAGAAAACGACGCTCTAAGTATTCTCAACATGTAACACGTACCCGTAAATTAAGTTAAAGTAGCGGCACGTACGGTCATTATTGATCGCATTGTATATTTTTTCTTTGTCGTTATTTCAAGATAAAAAAGTAGCCCAAATCAGGCGCCCAATAAAATTTCTGAATGCCAAGTAAGTCTAAAAGGCAGTCCACATAGCGAAATTTTGCCCAATCTGGCAACCCTGCCAACAAAAAATAAAAAAGAACAAGAAGTTTTTGTATAGGCAACCCAAGTAACATAGTCGTTTGTACAGTTGCCTATACCGAAGGCGTTAGGATTATTTAATTTTTTTCTTAAAAACGTGCTCAAGTTTTTCACAATTCACTCCACAACACGCGATTATTCTATTTTTTTTTTTTTAATATTAAAAAAATTATTACAATTTTATCAGTTCTTCAATTAATTTCACTGACTTTTGTATTCAGTTTATCACTTTGTATTCATTATTAGACGCAGAACTGATTACTTCATTTCCCCCAAATTCTGCGTGTTTAAAAAAAATCGCGGCTTTGTTTCTTGGGGGGTTTTTCATGGTTTTGGCTTTTTATTTAATACAACTGGCGATGAAAACGATGCTTGTTGTTCACGAACGCCCTGTACATAGATTGCTAATTAATAACAGAATTTGAAAAGCAAATAAAATTGAAAACACAATCAAAGGAACTACTTTCTTATCAATTGCGAATCACGAGGCAAATTATCAGCTAACAAATTAAATATTATCAGAAAAATAAATATTAATGAAATCATGTGCTGTCTCTCATCCTATAATCTAAAGTTTCCGTTTTAGAGCTAACGCACATTCAAGGAAGCCTGTTTATTTACTTAGCTTCTAAAAAAAAACTGTTTATTATAAATAATTATAATTACGATGATGAAAAGGTCAGATTTTTTGCAAACAATTTTTTAACACAACTTCGGCCGATGGCATCATCGTGATGAGACAAACAAAGCCGGATTCAACGCGAAAATTAAAACGCACGCAAATTATTTCACACAACACGTTGTCGGTTACGTTTTTAAAATTCATGGCATTGGCCGTGATGGAACGCTATAATTTGCCGGCAAACACGCGGAGTCCAGCCCTGCACGGAAACATTTTTTCTCGCGGGAGCGTTCCGCAGAGACGAGACGCGCGGTTTTACACTTTAGAAAACTCACCTGCTATCGAGAGCGCCTTGGAAAATTAACAAAAACAAGTGAAAACAGCGATTAAACCGTAATGGCGTTAGCTTCTGCCCACCATTAATGCGCCGCACAAGACGCAGTCGCGTTGTAACACAAACATATAAGCCAGTGCCACCTCTTAAGCGGAACCTTTAGAGTAGCGCAGGATTCTATTTTAATTTGTGAACCTCCGAGAGTCAAGAGGGATGGATTCGGTTAAGTATATGGACGAATTTGAAGAGGGTGAGTTACTAAACCCAGCGCTGAAAAGTCTCCCTTTAGAATTTAACACTTGGAAGCATGCAGGAATATTTTTCAAATTTGGCGCGTCGTCGCTAGGCTACCCACAGCCAATCAAAGCTTGAGCTCTCGCCGCGGCCGTATTCTCAACTTACTTCATCTTTAATATTAATTAATTAATTAATTAATTAATACTTTTAAGCTACTAGATAAAATCAACTTCAATTTATACATTCTATGTTTAGCGTTTAATTAATTAATTATTTTAAATGACTTTAGTTGCGTCTAGGAGGAAGTTTCGTTTCCGACTGTTGGTAGCGCTGAGAGTCATGTGTGGATTTGAAAATAATTACTGATTTCTTGATAAAAACCATACAAAAACGAAGGAAAACGACCCCATCAAGCATTACATTCGTTAAATAAACTAATTTTGCATTAAATACGGTGAGACCAGGTTTGTTGTTTGAAATGCGCGTGACATAACCTCACTTTTTGACTTGGAAAGGCGAGTGCAGGCACCCTTTTGCTGATTAATGATAATTTACCTGCGTTTTGTGATTTAAACGAACTGTTTTGATGTTATTAATCTTGCTCACATTTCGAAAAGGTCATATGAGCTAAATACCGTTTAAAAATATTGGGGTTTTGGAGAGTAATTTGTTAATTTTGTATTCAATAGGGAACAGGCGGTATTCATAGTCATAATAACATAAGCATGTGCTTAACATCATCTTACGTAAGTCTTACGAAGTCGTTAATGTGCTTAATAAAGTTTTGCCCGTGCTTGCAAGGATGGTTCACCCTCGCAGGTCTCCTTTGAATGAATAAAATGAACATTGCGTGTATTCAGAAACTGGAACGGTCTCTATCCACCTGCCATCATTGACAGATGAGACGAAATCCTTCACTGCGCTTACGACAAGTTCGTAAAAAAATTTTCAAGATTCCAAACCGGTCTTTTCTCCTAAGAGGTTCTTACTCTTGCTGAAACCGTCAAGATGAAGCAGTGCTATATTCACCTAGCTTAATTCTAGTGTAAAATGTCTCCAACTACAATTTTTTTTAATCCATTAATTAATTACAGTTTTTCTTTAGCTAAATTAAACGCCGAAAATGAAGAACATGACCGAAATCGATTTCGTATTAAAAGAAACGAACTTCTCCATAAAACCGAAGAGCAAAAAAGCATAATACAAAGCTATGTTAATCGAATCAAGGTAAGAGTGCGTGAATTGTTTCGATAATCTTAAAACTCGACGTTGCTTTCAGGACTTGCAGAAAAGAGCAACGTCTGCGTTTATCCTGCGCAACAAGTCCGAATGCCTGGCTAGTTATATTAACAAAGAGATGGGCAGATATTCCAAGCCTAAACAAGCAAATTCAGAAGAAAATTTCGGTGATTTGTTCTGACTCACAACAAACAATACATAATTAATAAAGAATTGTGTCTCTTGTTAGGTGACTTCACTGAAGAAAGCGTACGGCAAATGCACCAAGAAAAACTCAAGCTAACGGCACAACTTGAAAGAGATTACAAAATCTATAAAAATAATCAACATTATTGAAAGCAAAACTTGCATTTAAGTAAGAAAATAATCATTCTTCACACGCCCTTATTTCGAATTTTATGTTTTTCTCAATTAAATAAACGACTTGCGTATATAAAAATAATCATACGCCATTTACTTACAAAAATAACGAACAACTCTTTAAATTATACAGAAATAAATATAGATAGTACACGTTACTTTTCTAAATTATTAAGTTCATCCGTACGTTTCTGCAATTCTGTAAGATGCGCCTTCAAATCGTTTCGTTTTTCAATTATAATCGCCTTCATGTCTTCTATTTCCGAATCGATTTGTTTTGTCTTTGCTTCCAACAATTTCTTGCGTTTGAGTAAGGCTTTCCTTTTCTCTCCAGAAAGATCGACGACTCCCGTCTCTGGTCTCCTAAGGAATAGGTAGGAATTTTATATAATAAATTATCAGACTTTTAAGGTCAGAGCGCATTATAAAAGATACCAAATTTATTACAAACAATAACTACAAGCTTAAATTACTTGTGCCCTGATTAAACAGTGAAACACATTTTTTTTATGAATTCGTTTTGGTGCAACTCACAGGTTTCAATGTAGTTAAAACTTTCCTGGAAGTGACTTACTTAAGTCTCTTAGAAACTTACCAGGCAGCTTCGCCGGTCGCATTCTTTTCAAGTTCACGTAACGTTCGCATCTTTGCGTCCAGATCTAACTTCTTAAACGCTTCACTCAGAGCCCCATCTACAGACTTTGTGAAAGAAGTCACCAAGTATTCGGACAAACCGTTTCTATCCAGCACGGTGTCTTTCATGAGTTCCCTTTAAAGTAAATAACGAGATAGACAATAAAACTCGTATTAATAAAATGAAAGGGGGGGGCCAGGTGTTAACAGGATATAGAAATCAGGCCGGGACTGGTGCAATATGACTTGAAATCCACACATTGCAAACCCATCACAACCTAACCCCCAACACCTTGAAATTGGCGAGCGAATTTCTCGGGGCCCCGACGGTTTCTCTGTCGCCTCGCATCGACGTATTGCGTGTTAAGTGTAGGATATAAATAAAAAGAAAACGAACACGTGGAGAGGAAAACAAGAAAGAGCCGTTACACAGAATTTAACAAAGCGAGGGGGGCATTGACACTTACTTTAAACCTCCGGTGCACTCCTTAACCTTGTTCAGCAGATCCAAACGGAACAGCTCCGGATTTTCCCGGAATTTCTTAATTTGATCCTCATCGGCCATTGCACACGCAAACGTGCTAAATCTTTTAATTCTTATAAAAAAACCATTCCTTTCCGATAAGTTTTTTCAAATGTTAACGTCCTACGCCTGCGCACGCAAAGTAGTTCACAAGGTCCGCAACAGATGGAAGCACAGTATCCAAATGTATTTTACGAAAGGATAAAATTTTAAATTTAAAATGTATTTTAAACACATCGAAATTGGGGGGAGTATCCAAACTTAGTGTTTCATAACAAGTTTTTACAACCGTCAGCAATGTTACCATTATTCTAAAAATGAACCTGCAAAAGAATTTCGTCATGTGTGATCGTCTTCGTATTGATCGCAGCTAAGATCGCGACTATCAAAGTTGTTTTCTTCAACTTCCGATTTATTTCCTGTAATTATTCGTTGCCGTCGCCGAATATTCAATCAGTATGAGGGGGGTAATTGAGTTTCATAATCAAAGATGGCGCTGCCCTAAAATCGTGTCCTTTATTATCGGCAATGTAAAATTTAAATTTGATTTCTTTATTTTTTAATTTTAATTTTCCATAACTAACTATTTTAAATGTGTTCACGATTAAAAAAAATTTATTTGGCGCCTGGCGCCTGATTTAGGCTACTTTTGTTGCCTTCATATCATGACAAAGAAAAAATATACAGTGCGATCAACAATGAGGAGAATACTTAGAGCGTTCCTCTCTTTGGTTTTTTGTTAATTTCATATTTTTTCTTTTTTATTTTCGTTTGAGTCTTGAACTGATGTACTGCATTTTATTCACGGTTCTTTTGTTTTATCTTGGCCTTCTGTTTCCTGCGAGTTTCTTGACCTTGAGCAAAATTCTTATACCGGAGATTTGCCATTTTCTCATTTATGATGTATTTCTTTTGTTAATCCATTATTTCGTCTTTTCTTTTTACGTTTTTCGTGTTTTTCTTTCTTAGTCGAATTGGTTTTTTGCATTTTATTGACTCCTATTTATAGTTTCTCTTTTGCTTCCCACGAGTTTATTTTTATTTGCAAAAGTTTTCGTCGCTTTTCATTCTTTCTTGTTCATCTTGATATTCTGGTATTTTTTTAAAATTTATTTTACGCTGTCGTATTTCTCTTTTTTTTATTTTCATCAAATTGATTTTCCATATTTTGTTGATTGGCACATCTTAACAGTTTTCTTTTGTTTTTTTTTTTTTAATTTTTCGTCTGGAGATTCATTTGGTTTTTATTCATTTATCTTAGTCGTCAATCTTTTGTTTTTTTTCTGTTTTCTTTATGCTTTCGAACCATTTCGTATTTTTTCTTCATTTCTTATCCAATTGATTTCTCGTACTTTATTCACGCTCGTTTGTAGTTCGTCGTTTTTCATTTGTTTTGTGTCTCAATTGCGATCTTTTGTTTTGCGCCCTGCTTTTTATTTCTTTTGTTTTTGTTTTTATCGTATTATCGACTTTTTTACGATTCGCTTTAATTTTCTACGAATTTTTGATTCGTCCGGAAGATCGTTATTTTTCGTTCACCTTGGTTTTGTTGATATTCCTTTGTTTTTTTTTTTGCTCACTTCTCTTTTGCTTTTGATTTTTTGCAGGTTTCATTGTTTTTTTTCTAGTTTGTAATTTGATATATACGATCCAAATGGACGATTGAAGAAAAAAATTGGCGCCTTTTGGCTCCATTTTGTCAATTAGTTGGCGACACTGCCTGCAAAAGATCTGGCAACCCTGTCGTTGAAATATCTCATTTGTTATCAGCCTTTGCACAAACCGACATGTCACGGAAATTAATTGTTTATAATTTTTGTTTGTTATTAATTTTTTGAAATTTTTGTTTTGCACAGTGTATTTCGTTTCTCTTTTGTTTTGTATTAACGATTTCGTTTTTTTAATTTTTTTTGTGCGTGAAATTCATTTGGCTTTTGTTCATCTTAGTCGTCAATCATTTGTTTTCTTTTTAATAATTGATTTTTCGCATTTTATTTGAGGCTTGTTCGTAATTCATCGAGTTTCGTTTGTTTTATTTCTCACGATCAGCTGGGATCTTCTTTTGTTTTGCGCAAACTGTATTTCGTTGCTTTTTTGTTTCGCATTATCGACTTTTTTATCGTCTGTATTAATTTTTTGATACACCCGCAAAATTGTTGTTTTTCGTTCGGATTCAGCTCGGTATTGTCTATGTTCCTTTGTTTTTTCTTTTGTTCACTTCATGCCTTGTATTATTTTGTCGTTGCTTTTGTTTCTCTTTTATTTCTGATATTATTTAAAGGTTTATTTTTTTATTCGTTTCGATTTTTATTTGATATCTCAAATCGGTGATTTTACTTTTCTTGTCTGACTTTAGAAAAAATTGGCGCTTTTTGGCTACATTTTGTCAACAAGTTGGCAACATTGACGCAAAAAAAAACATGGCAATCCTGTTACTGACTTATAGGGTTCTCTCTTTAAGCATTACTTTTTATTTCTAAACTTCTTTTCACTAATTCAGCAACGCCAGACCAGTGAAAGCTCTTTGAAGTACGGATGCGCAAATTCGGTGAAATCGGACAAATTTTAACGATGTCCCTGTATTATACCTTACTAGACATGCAGCGCCCCCTACAATATACCATACAATTTGTCTCAAGCAATAGAAAATGAAATTTCAAGTTCCATTCTTAAATTCGTTGGTTCTATAAACCATAGCGACCCCAAAGCAATAAAAAAAACGTTTAAATTTGAGTAAATTAATTCGAAATGTGTCATACAAGTGGCGCCCCCTAAAAGAAAAAAATCTAAATCTGACAGTTAACGTCTTTGTAAACAAACGTTTTATTTCAGTTTTTACAATGACCATTACTTATTATTTCACGAGTGATTACGAAAGATGTTCAAGGTGAGTGTGCATCGTAATGTTATTAAGTATCGAGGAGTTTACTGAAATTATTATTTTTTTCTTGCTTTCCTCAGATTGGCGTTCGGTGTTCCTTTGGAAGATAGTTTTCCAGCTGATGACATCCACCCATCGTTGAAGGTAGGCGCCCCAATATGCTCGCTTCTGTTTCTGTGCAAGCAAAGAAATGTTTTCAGGAACTCTTCGTGAGGGCACACGAGAACATCGCGCTATGCGGCCACCCCATCGACCAAATAATATCGTGAGTTGTTAAAGACCTTCCTCGTTAAGGTGGATTTTGTGTGTGTGTGAGAGAGAGAAACGGCTCTCGTTATTTTTCAGCAAATTGCAGGGATCCATCGAGGAGCGTTTAAGTATTAAAGAGGGCGTCGTGCTATGTAAACCGATGGCAGGTGTTGTTTCTCCAGGGGCGTTATTGTGGGTTATCAGGCATTTCGTGGGCTTAATTCCGGTGCCGCTCCTGTCGCGATACACGGACTCGAAAACTTTTAATTGGATCGGGTTGTCGCAGTTTTGCAAGCGGGCCCCTTTACGATGCTCACAACGAATCGGCGGGGGCGATAAGTTATTGGCTTGGAAAATTGCGGAGTAAGTTATCCCCTATTTACGTCCTTTTATGAAAATCTGATGATAAGTTGGCTGTGACGTGCAGTTGGTATCACTGTAAGGTGAAGATTGATTGATGCCGGAAACACAAATGTCAGATCCCGCCATTTTGTCGAGCTCCGTATCGTTTACGAAATAGCAAAAAGCTATGCTTTATTCTTTCTAATCTAGTTAGTAACTTAGTGAGGAATTACTATGGACAATCATATCAAATTACTGTCGGAAGCAGAAAGAAGTACACAAAGTACAGTTTCCTGTAATCATTCTTTCTCTGAAAGTGGTTGTGATTAAAGGCGTCTTCGCAGATAACATTTAAAGGTTTTTAAAATTGAAACAAGTTTAAAACTTTCGTTAAATCTGCGGATTCGTCTTTAAACTGCGGCATTTCGAGAAAGAATAATTACAGGAAACTGTAATTTGTCTACTATTTTTTTTGCTATGAATTGTAGGTTAATCAACTATAATTACTAATGCTAAGGCTTTGGGTTTCTGAACCCTTTCAAACAAGTTAAACGTCAGTCAAATCTAGGGACCCTAGACAACGCAACATGAAGAAGTTAATTAATTACGGTTGAAAGCATGGTAGAAAAACAGTAGACAGTTACAGTTTCCTGTAATTGTTCTTTCTCTAATCGTACTGTTTAAATGCGATCTCGCGAATTTTACAAATGTTGTGAACTCATCGAATCTAAAAGCTTCCCAGATTTTTAAGTCACCGGTCACCTGTGAAATCGTATTTTGGAGAGAAAAGAAAACTTACAGGAAACTGTAATTGTCTACTTTTTTGCTTTCGACGGTAAGAAAAGGCCCAACGATCGTTCACTGTAACCATTGAAACCAATGTGCCCTAAACTACGAACTTTTCATGGGAAATGAATTAAAAATTAAAATTATCTTTGCCAGATCATTTCACGCGAACGGACGGGACAATTTGCGATTTTCTCCCTATAAATATGCACCTTATTTTGAAATATTTATAATATTTTAATGCAGCATCTTCTTCAGCGTGAGAATACTATGTAAAGTGAAGTTACTTTGACTTATGTTTGTACAAATTTAAAATACACGTAATTACAGGAGATCAAGGACGTTTTCGTCCGTTACGCAAGTTATCGTCTTAAATTATTATCTCTTACGTGTACTTTACACAGGTGAAAGTAACTTTAGTTACGTAGTATAGTAGGAAAATGCTTCAATAAGTTATTACGAACACTTCAAAATAAGATATTTATAAGAAGAAAGTCACAAATTGCCCCGTTTTTTCTCGCCTGAAATGGCCTTTAATGACGCCAAAGGACTGTAATTGTATACAGTCGCGAGCAATAAATGTTAGTCGTCACTGACTGTAGAAGATTGAAATCTAACTTAACCTAAAAATAAGAAGATTTACGTTTTAATTCTGAATACTGAGAACAATTTTTTAAAAATCTAAATTATTTTCGACATTTTTTTTAAGTATAAAGTTTTTTTTTTGATTTTGAACCGGACAGAAATATGATGGAAACACACTCAACGTTTCGCTTTAAATTTATAAATCTATAGCGTATATATTTATAAATATATACAATTTTCAGCGGACAAAAATCAACTTCATTTATTTTTTTTTTAATAGCCGACAAGATGTTTGTCTGAAAATTTTTGATTTCTGGAATCGAAACTGACGTTTTGATTGACAGTGACGACCAAAATTTAATGCTCGCTGCTGTACATGTTAAGGTAGGATTCCACTGAGGCGGCAAGTGACACGCCACGTTAATAAAAGCCATCGCAGATAGAAAAAAATTATGCTTACTTTTTCAACGTTTCGTTATAGATTGACAGTTCCTTCGCGAGGGTGAAACATCGAAAAAGTGTGCTGTTCATAAAAATTTATCGTAGTCGTCCATATTTGCCGCCTTTTATGAATAATAGTACGGCGTTCAAAAAAAAAAGAAGAAGAATGAAACTGCTGCCTCTAATCAAAGGATATTTACAAGACATAAAAATGAAATCGGCTTCAAAACAGATTTGATAAACGTTGCATGGAGAAACATCAAATAGGTTTATGATTTCAATAAATTTTAAGCCAAATGTTAATTGCACGTGCACTAATTAAATGTTTTTTTTTTTTTTAAGCAAAGACAAATATTCGTAGAGTTTAAACAAATTAAAAGTTAACACTGAAAAATTCATGTATTCTAGGAAGCCGTCTGGAATGTCTCTAGCTTTGATGATTACACACAATATCGAAAGAAGCAAGAATCATGAATCACAGAAAAATATTTAAATAGATTATAGAGATATTACAGTACAGTCCAGACTTACAAGAGAATTCGATTTAATTGTTTAGAAAATAATATCTACACATAATTACACCAAATTAGAACTAAGTTCTTTTTTTTAGAAACATTTAGTATTCCAGATAACTAGATTGCATAGAATTTAATTACAAAAGGTAACAGATTAAATGATAAGTGATTCAATAAAATTTCTATTATTTTCGTTACAGTGATTTTTTGACTCACTGGCAACATCGTGTGACTGTTCGGATATTAATTATTTATCGTTTCTAAACGCAAAACAAATTCACATATTTTTCAAATAAATAAAATTAATCATAGAAAATATTCTGACGTCATAAAGTAAGCACAAACTCGTATAAAGAAAGCTGCAAAATACAGTAAGACCTCTTTAATCCGAACTAATAATTGCACTGGTTCATTCGGTTTTACGAAATGTTCGAATTATCGAACAAAAAACAGGAAATATAAATTGCAATACAAAATGAACTCACAATCAGTAAAGCTTTGGCTTCCTAGGACAGCGGTACCGTAATGTACCGGCCGCCATGTGACCGTAAATGACGTCATGTAACGTTGAAAATTACGTCACGTAGCATTGAACTTAAGTACATTGACGTAAAGTAAGCAAAAAGAAAACCAACGATTTTCATTTATTTTAGATATTTCATAATAATCCAACTTGATTTGACACAACTAAGATATTTCGAAAATGAAGGTTCACCAAGGAAAGGTTTCCAAACGTTTCAAAAAATCAAAAATCTACTTTTCGTGTAGTTCTTCCTCGTGAGAATTGCAAAAAGATATGAAACGAATAAAAACACTTTAGAAAACGAGGTAAAAATGTATTTTATGTTTTTATATTTGCGAAACGTCAAGTGTAAGGTAATATTAAATTTACATTTTCATTTTTAGCTCGTTTTCTAAAGTGTTTTTATTCGTTTCATATCTTTTTGTAATTCTTACGAGCAAGAATTATATGAAACGCCGACGATTTGATCTTTTAAACGTTTGGAAACCTTTTTTGTTGCCTCAAGGCATGTGATATTCGAAGATATGTTTGTTGCTTCTGAAGAAAAAAGTCCCTTGCCTCAGTGGAATCTTGCCCTAGCTTTGATCAGCTTGTTCATTTCCCAGCGACTTTTTTTATTATTTCCACAGGGAACTCTTACGTCTTCCTTTTCCAAACTTGCTACTGTTCAGCGTCCTGATCAATTTCATTCGTGCCCTAACAACTAAGAAGCAGCGCCTCAACAAGGAGGCCGCCCTCTGCCTCATCAGATACTTTTGTTCTTCCATTTTCGTCCGGCCTTATCACCCAGATTGCAACAGGAAGGCAAGCCCGAGTCTTCGATGCCCTTGGTAGAGTAGAAGCGCCTCAATTAAATTTATTTTACAGGCGGAAATTCTGTACGCGCCGTTTCTTTTCTTCGTGGTGCTGAAATGGCCCGAGGTAGAGAGGGCGTTCCAGGAAAGTGCGCTGGGCTCGCCCAGGAATATTTTTGACGATCCTGGAAGGCAGAAGTTTGAATGGCACTTTCGCAGAAGAACCGATTTCGGTTCCAAAAGCTCGAAAACGGCTTGCACCCAAACCGACGGTGGTGACGATGAAGTAGCAGGACTGAGCACGATTTCAGAGTCTCTGGAAGACGAACGGGGGTTTCTAAAAGACGTCGCTTGCCAGACTGATTTCGACAAAAAGAAGCGGCGGCAAAGACATCACACTCACAGATGTTGCTGTAGATACGGCAGCAATTACGAAACGAGCACGACCCCCAGTTCCTCCGTCTTCCCTGAAGACAAGGAGGTGCAAACTGAGGCCTGCGATGAATCCGACGAGGATTTTTCGGTTTTATCAAACAGTTCCATCCTTCCTCGTTCTTGTGGATGGGTAGATCCAGAGAAAGTATTTAACTTGGGGAGAAGAAGCTCCATCCTTCCTTGTTCTCCTCGTTCTTCAGATAGGGCGCAAGTAATTTCCGTCGGCAGTAACACGTCGCCTGGTTATGGATGGGTAAATCCAGAACAAGTAACTCACTTGGGGGGAAGAAGTACTTCCATGCTTCCTCGTTCTTCAGATAGGGCGCAAGTAATTTCCGTGGGCAGTAACACGTCGCCTGATTATGGACGGATGAATCCAGCACAAGAAATTCACTTGGAGAGAAGCAGTTCCGTCCTTCCTTGTTCTCCTCGTTCTTCAAATAGGGCGCAAGTCATTTCTGTAGGCAGTAACACGTCGCCCTATTATGGATGGGTAGATCCAGCAGGAGGAGCAGCAGCAAAAGAAGAAATTCACTTGGGGAGAATGTCTTCTTCTTCCTTGTCATCCAAAGCAGACGGCGAATACTTTGATGACGATGATTACACCAAATCCAATTTGGATTTGCTCGCAACTCCCGGTGTAGAGAAAGGAAGAAAACGCGACCCAAAGACTTTGGGCAGGCTTTCGAAGATCGGGTGGACTTACACACCACCTGCGAGCTCAACCGATGATGGGGGGTTGACTCCGTCGAAAACTGCTTTGAAACAAGACAACTACGTGTTGTTCTTCAATGATAAGGAGGAGGCAGATCGCGATGAGAAGGACGTTTGTTCTTTGAGCAGTCAGGATTGTTGTGTTGAGGGGGAACTGTTGGGGAAGAGCGCGTCTGCTTCGTCGACGAAGAGCAAGAGGAGTTTCAGCTTGGGGAAAATCAGAAGCGGCCTGGATTTGTTCAGGTTCTTCTCCAAGCAGCGCAAGGCGAAGCTGACCAACTCGTCCAGTCTTGAGGAGGTCAGCGGGATTAAGTACAAGAAGATGAACTCGGTGAGGTCGACTGTTTTTTGAATTTGAAATCACCGTTGCGCACGTGTGTCGTTTTCGTGGTGGTCTTTTGCAAAATGAATTCTTGCCGCCGGGGGGTTGAGGGATAATAACCGGGGCGTCCAGGAGGCGAAACGGGAGATCTGATAATGAATGTTGTTCAGCACAGTGTTGACAGTTTGACAAAACTGTGTAACCGCAGCCGCCATACATTCATCTCAGCGTCGTATAACTTTGTATAAGCCGGTGTGTTTGCTCGACATTGTTTAAACTTCCCCGTTTCATTATAGCTTTAATGAAATCTGCTAAATGAAACCTTGCGTCGTCGTTTTACGAGTCGCAAAAACTCCACGAGTGGATTGCATCGGCCTAATTGAGTCGACGGGCACAATTTAGAAACAATAATTCGCAAACAAGCAAGAGACCGTGATTCTGTGCTCTATCATCTAAAAAAAAAAAAAAACGCGCGTTTATTTAAAACTGTGTGAGCGCAAGGCGTTTAATTAGAGTTATAAACTGTCTGGGAACTTTGTGTAAAGAAGATGTAATAAAGTTGAAGAAAACGTAGGTCGCTGAGGGACCGGCATTAACGAAGTACAGAAGCTCTCCTAAGTGCAGACAGGGTCCCTCGTGACTGCTTGGATTGCATAAGGGGTGGAGAAGCTGCTCTGTCTTCGGAACTTCCCTCAAATGCACTTGCTTTTAAGTCGAAATTATTTATTAAGATGTACAACAAAATTCATTTGACTTATACTAGAATTTCCGTGTGTGCAACTCAAGTAAATACCATCGTCGGTTTTACAATCTTTTTTTTTAATTAAAGTTTAGTCAAAGACCTTCACAAGTACGGTGATTTCACAAGGATGTAAAGCTCTGCGTTGTAAAACTCGGGCACTTTGCGGCTGTGCTTTAAGAAATATGGTATTGCAGTCGCTTTCGGCCTGAAACTGTAGCAAACAAGGTTCAGTTTCGTAAACATTCTTAAATTGCAGGGTGAGCTTGATGAACAATGTTCAATTTCCAATGGTGCTGGGAAGGGGCGAAGGGGGGTGATCCACTGAGAGCGCGACTCGAAACCAAACCATCACGGAGAACTTGAGCTTGCTCGTCCCAATTACAAAAAAAGCTCGCTTCGCTGTTGTGTGCTTGAATCAAAAATTCGTTGCTCGTGCTATGAAGGGGATGTTCGGCGTCAACAATGAATGAAGCTTTCATGCATCTCAGGTAGGATAGGAGTGGGTACATTGTGATGAAGTTACGAACACGAGGACGTTTAAATCCTTCAAGCATGAAGCTGTAAGTTTGTCACGCCTTAAGCAGAACAAAGTTCGAGAACTTGCACTTAACACTACACCAAGATTGTTTTAGGATGCATAAAATGAAATGCCGGGATAATTCGTCGTCGAGGGGCGGCGGCGGCGGCGGCGGCGGCGGCAAGTTTTAATGTAGTTCTGTTTGTTTTTATTGCGCTTAGTAATTCCGTGATTAATTTTAATTGTCTCGTTATCTAAAGAATTAGTAACATTAGTTGGGGGGAGGAGGGCGGTTGAATTAAGTGACTGTATCGTTTCGTGGGGGTGGGGGGGGGGGGGTTCAAGGAGAGAAAAAGAAATTATGTCCCCCCGTGCGGAGTGTATTTTCTTTTAACCAAAGACAAATGTGTTATCCTTAATTTAGATACGATTCGTTTTATCTCCGCGCCGGGTTTGGGCTTTCGCGCGCGAATCGATAGATCTTTTATCACCTCCTAGAGCAAGCCTTGCTTGGAAGAATCGTTATTATCAGCGGCGTTCCGGTGACACACCATATATTACCGTTGTGTCTCTCTAAGGTTAAAATAAAATCAGCCCCGAAGGGGAAAGCCGAGGAGGGAACGCTTGATTATACTACAAACACATTTTTCGCTACATTAGGTTTTAATATCCTTACTCTAAATTTCCTTTCAGTTATATCGGCGTGCTGTTTCGACATTATGGCAAAAATCTAATTTTCTTAAGGGTTTAGTCGTCGCTTCTTCCCTTCCACGAATAAAAAGATCCTCTTTCTTCAAAAAAAAAAAAAACATCCAATTCGATTTTATGTCATACTACGTAGCTAAATACGTACTTACGTACAAGCTACAAAATATTTAAGTAAACGAAATAGGGTTATGTTTTAAGGGGGCGACACAATAAAGCGAGTGGGCGAATAGATCATTTATTTTCCATCCGGGATGATAGACGAGTTATAGATTCGCAAAAACCGGGTTAGCGCTGATTTGATGGCCCTCGATCCATACTGCACAAAGTTACATAAAGTGGCTTCTTATTATTGAACGCCAAGAAATATGGTCGTAAGTTTTTGGGGAGGGCCTTTCTCTCGTGGTTAACGATGATTGAACGATTTACTTTATGCGAGACGGCTCAAAAAAACTGAATACCTCATGTTTAAACAAGTCAAACCATTAGGGCCGGAATGAGCCTCATCTATTCCGCACGCGTACGCTTTACAACTTCACTTAAACCTATAATATATATATTTTCCGACAGGAGATGAAACTACCCGGCCAAGTCGCATTATAACAACACACATAAAAACTTTATGTTTCTAACGTCATCGCGGTTTTCATTTTACATCGACTTAAAATTTTGGGTCAACGTATAATAGATGTTCTATAAGATTAGATTTTCTATAAAACCATTGAAAATTTCCGGAAATAATTAAGACACTTAAACGTTATGTTTAATCGACTATTTGCAAAATCTACGAAACTCAAACATGGTGCGACTCATAAAAAGTTCCTAGCCCCTACTCGAAGACCGTCGCCGACACCCTTCCTGGTCCTCAACTCCGTCGACGACGCCCTGGACCTCAACGCCGTCACCCATGCCCTGGTCCTCAACGCCGTCAGCCAAGCCCTAGTCCTCCACGCCATCGCCATCAACCTCGTCTGACAGGTCAACCCCGTGACTGCCTCAGCGCGATAAGCGAACGTCCAGAGTCGCCCGTCGATCCACTCGAAGCCGATCAACTCCTACAACACTTCCGGAGTACGTCAGCCCACACAGCCCCCAACATCATCAGCGCCGGAACTTAGCACGTGATTCGTCTACGCTGGCGAGGCCGAATGAATAATTCAGACACTCAAACGTTATGTTTACTCGACTATTTGCAAATTCGAACTCAAAAATCAGCAGAAGGCATCGCGTGAACCGTGAAATCGGAACATGCATGCCGAGCATGTCGCAAACTCGAGTTATAATGATTAGTGGCCAGGTCAAGTTAACAAAGTTCAGAACACCGGTGTAAATAGGCCAGGTGTCAAATTTGGGATGGCAGTCGTGCACTAAGGCCCGATGCGACTCATCAAAACGGCCTAACCCCTTCTCGAAGAACGTCGTCGACGTCCATTTGGGATCGCAGTCGTACACTAAGGCCTGGTGCGACTCATAAAAAGTTCCTAGCCACTACTCGAAGACCGTCGCCGACACCCTTCCTGGTCCTCAACTCAGTCGACGACGCCCTGGACCTCAACGCCGTCACCCACGCCCTGGTCCTCAACGCCGTCAGCCACGCCCTGGTTCCAAACGCCATCGCCATCAACCCTCGTCTCAGAGGTCAACCCGGTGACTGTCTCAGCGCGATAAGCGAACGTCCAGAGTCGCCCGTCGATCAACTCAAGGCCAATCAACTCCCACAACACTTCCAGAGTACGTCAGCCCACACGGCCCCTAATATCATCAGCGCCGGAACTTAGCACATGATTCGTCTGCGCCGGCGAGGCCGAATGAATAATTCAGACACTTACGTTATGTTTATTCGACTATTTGCAAATTCGAACTCAAACGTCAGCAGAAGGCATCGCGTGAACCGGGAAATCGGCACATGCGTGCCGAGCATGTCGCAAACTCGAGTTATAATAATTAGTGGCCAGGTCAAGTTAGCAAAGTTCGACTACCATCGTGCACTAAGGCCTGATGCGACTCATTAAAACGGCCTAGCCCTTGCTCAAAGAATGTCGCCGACGACCATTTGGGATGGCAGTCGTACACTAAGACCTGGTGCGACTCATAAAAAGTTCCTAGCCCCTACTCGAAGACCGTCGCCGACGCCCTGGACCTCAACGCCGTCACCCAGCCCTGGTCCTCAACGCCGTCAGCCATGCCCTGGTTCCAAACGCCATCGCCATCAACCCTTGTCTCAGAGGTCAACCCCGTGGCTGCCTCAGCGCGATAGGCGAACGTCCAAAGTCGCCCGTCGATCAACTCAAGGCCGATCACAAGGCCCAAAACACTTCCAGAGTACGTCAGCCCACACGGCCCCCAATATCATTATCGCCGGAACTTTGCACGTGATTCGCCTGCGCCGACGAGGCCGAATGGCAACACGTTCTGACAGAACTCTGAACTCCCGAAGCATGTAATTTAACTAAAACTTAATAAAAGGTACATTTTTTTTGTTTTTAACGAAGCTCTACCTGCGCACCCTACGCCCCTAAGCGAGGCAGGCCGGAGGCTCACCGGAATTATTTGTTAAAACTAAATCAAATTTGCATTTCAAATCAGTCAGGATTAAGATTAATTAAGCGCTCGGTAGGTCACACGAGCGCGTTGTGGATGCCTTGTCTTCCGCCTTGCGCAAAACGAAACGCGACGGAAGACAAGCGTGTCATGTTTACATGCTTCGGTTAAAAATAAAAGCAATTAGCGTGCGAATTTGGCGACGCCTGATTAATGATGCTGAAAGCTTTGGTACTTTGAACTTTGGACCGGACCCCCCGTCGCCGGGGCGTAAGCCAATTGTGTCGTAAGCTTGAGGATGTGTAAATAAGATAGGGAATTGAAAATCGAAAATAGGTCAGTAACGTGCTGGTAACGAAGCGGTAATAAGGCAGGGAGAGAGAAAGTTAATTTAAACGAAGCGTTGTTAAACGTGAAACAGATCAACAAACTTTTAATAATTTAATAATAAAATGTGCTAATTAGGACAGTTGCGTACGTGATTTGAATAAAACGAGCAAAGTTGCCAGGCGAACGCCCCCCTCCTCCTCCTGCTCTTACGTTTTAATCCGGGGAAGCGTCCGTGTGACAGGAAAAAAAAGAATATTTTGAATTTAATTAACGAAAAATATACGAGAGCGTAAAGTTTTAATGCGGGCCGAAATCCGCGCGCGCTCGCCGCGGAATCTTAAATTCGGCCAGGGGCGTAGTACGTATGTGGTCGAGCATAACCGGAGGTGAGGGGGCGTGAAACTTTTTAATTAATATAAAGCGAGAGCCGCCGTAAAAGAAGCCAGGGAGGAGAAAAAAAAGAGAGAACTTTTAACGAGATTATAAATTCGCATTCCGGAAAACATAACATCCGCAACACGTCCGGACGGATGATGCCGAATCCGAGAGAGCAATTGCGTCGCGCGATGAAATCTCGACTGACATTTGACATCGTTGACGGCTGACGTTGCGCAATCCACGCAATTGCTGCGGTTCAAACCGCTCAGGATAACGAGGCGGGGCTTTAATTAAAACTCCTCGCCCGGCAAAGCGCTGTTTATATCAGCCCTTAATTTTATTTTTATAACTTAGTTCTTAAGCCATGCATACGCCGACGATAATTACGAGTTCACCTCCTGCGCACCCCCCCCCCCCCGCCCTAATTCCGTTCGCGCCCGAACACGAACCTATTAACTTGTCCTTACGTACTTAGCCAAACCGAAAAACACGAGGCGTAATTGGAGAAATGTAGGTTAGTTACGTTGCGTGCTTTTTCCATTTAATTGGGGGGGAAGTTGAGTTGAGTTGAGTTGAGTTGAGTCGCCGGCGAGGCCCGAGCTAAAGCCCAGTTCGCAAGAAAATTAATTAACTTTGTTAGTTACGTGCCGGCGGATGAAGTTCCCTGCATTGTTTTTCACTTTACACATCGAAGGTAACGACCGCAGGTCGTTGCTTCGTCTAATTAAAAGAAAAAAAGGCTCAAAGCGCCAAAGCTCCAAGAAGGTTACTGCACCAACTAATAACTGAAATTATTATTATGTTTATTATTCTTCTTTGTGCCCGTGCCCTCTGATAATATGATGAACAGCTTAATTAATAGCTCGTGTTAAAGTGTATTAAAGTAAATTGTCGAACAGGTGCCGATATGAATCTCAGCGCAATCCCAAATATGTGATTTACTCTACAATTACATCTAAACGTTTCGCATTTATTATTGTTGTCACGATTTGTAGATGTAAAGTCTACAATTTTGTTAACAAACACCATCGTTTTTTTTTTTTTTTGTGAAGGCTCGTTCTAAAATAAACAAACAATGCCTACGCATTCTTTCGTTGTACGAAACGCTGACCGCTTCGTTAAAACACTCGCCGCTCAAATGAACTTCGCCCGCCTTTGACGCGGTCTTCCTTGTGGCTTGTTGCTTTTACAAAGTGTTTATGAAGCCTCCCGTTTCTTTGGAGGCCGCTTCTTTTTAGGTGAACACAATTTGTACGTATGAGCTTGAGGTGAGGATGTTTCGTTTTCGTAAACGGGTAGGCCCGAGATGATTGCTTACGCAATAAAACTGCCGAGAGCTTGAAGAGCTTTCAGAAGACTGCCAGTACCGCCTTTAACATTTAACAGTTGCAGACATCTTTGTTTTATTATTTCTTATGGATTGATGAGTGTTATGACCTGCGTTCGGATAATGCGTTGAGGCAGCAAGGCTGAGAGCCCGAACGCAGGTTATGACCAAAGCTTACATTTTTAGGTCGTGAGTTATATTTTTAGTTTTTTTTTTTTTTTTTAATTGACATTTTACATTTTTCCATCCTCCCTCCGTGCACATGGTGAGAGCAGAAATGTGAGAAAGAACGAATCTGTTTGTTTTAGAGTTGTGTTATGCGAAGGAGCTCGAATTAAAAAAAAATAAATAACATAAACCTAATTACTTTTTTTTTGTAGCTATCGGATTGGGAGATGGGTTTCTGCAAGAAGAAAAAATAAATAAATGAACGAAAACGGGAAAGGAAATTGTAGAAAGTGAACTGTTATTTTTCGAGGGTTGCAACAAAGTCAATTTATCAAATGCAAATATCCTTAATGCCGGGGGAGGGAGGAGGGGGAGGGAAGAAGGAAAAGTTCTGCGGGGAGAGAGCGAAAGTACCTCCTAACCAAGTAAATATTTGGGCGTAAATTTTTTTCTTTTTTTTTTTTTTTGGATCGGGGCGCATCGCATGATGTTCAAATAAGCCGATGAAATAAATTCGGGCGGAACGTTTTATATTGAAATTCAAGGTTTAATTAAACGGCCGGCGGACGGGATGGTGGTGCGGCGCGGCGTTCTATGGGGCGAACATCAGAGCAGTTCGTCGGTCGGACGTAAACAGGGTTGATTTATGCGCCCTGTCAAAAGCTCATTTAAATATTTCGCTTTATGCCTAGACGCGAAATGAGTGGCGGTTGTGCTATTTCGGAAAAAACAGCCCCGGCCACTATTTTCGGGGGTTGTATTTGCTTGCGCCCGGCGATTATTCGAATCGAATTTATGTTTTCCATCTAAATGAGTTATTACAAGCCGATAACATCTAAATAACAGCGTGGAAACAAATATTGTATTGCGTGATTGAAAAGAAGTAAATCATTATATTGTCACGCTTAACAGGGGGGTCCCCTTAGCAAGCTGCGCTAACAGGGTAGCGCTTCCACCAGGTCACGTGAGTGGAGGGGTGGAGTAAGGTTTGCAGAGGGTGGAGCTTTAAGCACAAAAGTTGACACCTTTTATTAATTTTAAGTTTAAATTGTTGGGGGTTTCTCGTGGTCCAAAATGGATGGTTGCGGTCCTGGTCGTCCGTGCGGGCGTCTGCGGTTAGGGTTGGCCTGGCCGGGTGCCGACGTACCTTGCGTCCGGCTGTAGCCGCGATGTCAAGGTTGGGCTTGTTGCGTCAACTGTGGCGCTATAGGCAAGCAGTGGTTGATGACTACGGTCCTGGACGAAGTGGCGCGGCAAGCAAGGGTGCGGTAGTGGCTTGAGTAGAGCAGGCTGGTTCGGCTCACCGGAACTGTGGTTAACCAGGGTTGAAGTCGGCTGCTTCTGGTTGGGGATTGTCGGGAAGTGGCAGAGATACGTCCTACAATCGGCCTCAGAGAAGACGGTGATCGCGAGAACAGCGTCCTTGGTGATTGGGATGGTTCCGGGCGGCTCCCCTTCTTACAGTGGCCATTAATGCCCCACCGAGCCGATGCTTAGCTCGACTGCTGTCCAAATTTTAACCCGCAATGTTCTTTTTTATTCGCGTATTGCGTTATGCGTTGTATCACTTGATGTAATCGCTTGCCGCGATTCTGCCGATGTTTTATTATGAAATGCGAACCGTGTTATATAGGGCTACCTCACTTATTGTTATTACATTCCGACACTGTTGAAATCGCCCCCGTGCTTTAATCATTTCTTTTTATTACTCTTTACGAAAAAAACTCCCATCGTGACAATATCCAACAGATGCTTGCACTTTTGTATAGTTCCAGTTCGTAGAGCGCGAATTTGGGGTTTCCGATTGATTCGGAAACAATTATTAAGTTCTTCCTCTTCGCCCCCTTTGACACGCCATTATTTAGCCGCCGCACATAATTTGTTCCACCCGGTCGACAGGATTCTCTCTCTGTAATATATATGTAAATTCGAGTGGATTTTTTTTTTACCTTCAAACAAGGAAAAAAAACACGTGCAACTAAGATGCGGTGAGGCGAGCCGCACGTGATCCCCCCGTATTTATTTAACACTCAAAAACGCTTTCAAGAATTGATTCACCCTGTGTTTCATCCGCACAGATTTTCGAATTATCAAAACGATCTATCCCCGAGCGTAAATTGTATTTTTACAATTCAGTTCGCAGGTTAAACGTTAACTATTAATGGGGGAAACGTGGGTGCGTTATCGATTGGACAGCACAGGCCAATCAACAGGGCGGTAATTACTGCGTGTATAGAGCGATATGTGTGCACAAATTCCACACTAATACACTAGTACATCCTCATCGAAGGCAATATAAATCAATACGTTGTCACGAGGATGAGGAATGATGGATCGACAATTGTCCAAAGTAATATACAGCCGGGGGCTCATAAAGCAAGATCACTTCGGATAGATCGATAACCTTCGAGGTTCACGCCTTCATCTTTCGTTATTTATTACCTTCTTTCCTTTCTCGCAGCCCTATCACTGGCTAATAAGTGGGGGGGTCCTAAATTGAAACAACTCTGTCCAAATACTTCTTCTTCCCCCCCCCCCCGGAGCCCGCCTGTTTTTGCGAGGCGAAGAGGCGAAGCCGGGTATATGCAAATGAATCCGGGCTAACTCATGCAAATTCCGGCAAACCGACCCCCGGTGCCGGGGCGCGTCGTATGATCTGTGTCCCCAGCGAAGGATCTGCAGCTCGTTAGACGGATAATCACTAAACGCGAATGTCTGAACCGCTGACAGCTCCACAGCGGCGGGTGCTTGTCACGCAACTCATTAATAAGAGAAACCTCCTGGTGAAACAGCGAGACGTAATAAAAGTTTTGCTTTTGCATTTAATTCGTTCGTCGCGATTCGAAAAGAATTCTTTCAGGAATATATATTTTCATTAGTGGTTTCATATCGTATGGTATCTGGCTCAGTATGTCTTCAGAACTGTCAAATGTCAGTTCATTCTGATACTGGACCTATGGTATATGTACTTTCCTTCAAACTTTTAATTTATTAGATGAAATGCTTGTTTTATAATCATAAGTATTGAAATAATGCCACTCAACCAACCAAGACAATCCCACTCAGATGCTATGATGTTCTGCCTTTCATTTGATATACATACCTAACCATCAGTTATCTACAATTTGATCACGTGGGGTGGTACTCAATCAGTTATGAAGGCGCTGTGCATGTTGTATACAGCGGCAATATAAGAAGCGTGTCCTTGGAGGGTGTAAGTTGGCATAACTTCGTTCTGATACTGGACGTACAATATGCCTTCTTACAAACTTTTGATTTATTACATACAATGTTTGTTAGAATCGTAAATATTGAAATAATGGGGAGTACAAGTGCTTTCAATAACCAATGCAGTCCTACTCCGATGCTACAACGTTCAGCCTTTCATTTGATATACCTAACTATCAGATATGTACACTAATGCTTAAAAGTTTCGAAATGAAAAGCAATAAAATCGTTCGAATTTGAACCTTATTGAAACGGGCCTAATATATTTCGAACCTTAAGGAACAGAGACACTTTCTCCGCACCCCGATAGGAGGGATGTTTACTTAGGTCCTATTAAACCCCGGCCGGTGCAGATGTTTATGGTTTGTTGAATTTCGTTGCCAGTATTTGGTTCCGAGTGTTTATTGAGGCGACGCGCGGTTGCGAACGCGGACGCGGTGGCGAATTTGTTTGTTCTCTTTCGCTTTAACTTAAAAATTGAACAAAAAATGTTTTTTTTTTATTTAGAATATTTTATATTGTTAAATAACAGGATTTCAGATCATATTATAAAGACACATAAATGTTAAATTGCTATAAAGGATCGACGATGTTAATTAATCTGAAAAATTATAATTATACCAAATTTCTGCCTTTATACACTTCTGGTTTGTTTGACTTCACAAAAATTTTATTCGTTTGTAGTTTGTGTATGTTTTTCTGTGGATTCTAAAATTTTCATTACGAGAAATACATAAATAGATTTTTAGTAAATATGAAATACAGGGTGATTTATTAGCTCACCGACAAGCTTTGCCATACGGAAAGCTCACATAATTTTAAGAAAATAATAACAATTAGGACATATGTTCGATTCTATTTATTTTTAAGTAAATAGAAGACCTCACAATTTTGATTCTAGTTATTTTGTCCCGTTCCTCTGTACAGCTGTTTCAGTCCTATTTGGGGCTTCGTCAGCAGAAGCGATCGCAGGATGTCGCTATTTAAGCGGTTGAATTGAATTGAAATTATTCATTTTAGCTCTGTAAATAATTTACGATTTATTAAACCTTATATAAATACAATAAAGGATAAATATTAATTACTATATAATTACTTATTTATTTTTTACTTTGTTTATTTGTTAGTGTTACGAAGCCTTCAAACGATAGTGAAACGTTAAGCGATTGTGCTATTAATTAGTGCCGATGAAAATATTGAAAAAAATTTGTTATACTTAATATTTTCATTTGATTCAAAGACAATATTATTTGAATGTTATATATTATTTAAATTAAATTATATACGAAAGCCTAGTATGTTCTGACATTATTTTCTTATAAAGAAATCAACAATATGGAAATGGATACAGCGGTTTCGAATGGAAGGTAACATGCGAACCAAAGATCGGTCAGGTCGACCAAGAGTCACAACCGCAGATGAAGACGGAAGATTGGTTCAAATGTGTCGACAAAACCCATTCCACTCAAGTAGACAATTGTTAGAAGTCGCAGAAGTTCAGTGTTCTCGCCATACCTTATATAAAAGACTAAGTGACGCAGGAATTCGCTGTAGAAGACCAGCCGAAGTTATAGATTTCCAGGACCACCATGCAGAAAGCAAAATTTGTACAGAAACTGGGATAATGTCGTGTTTTCGGACGAGAAAGTCTTTTGCTCGAATGAATTATGGAAGCCATACGTTTACAGAAGTAAGAACACACGCTTCGATCCAAATCATATCGTCAAAAATAAGTCTAGCGGGAGAATATCTTCGGCTTATTGGGGCTGGATCTCCTCTCATGGGACCGGAGATTTAATTCGAATTCCAGCGAAACTAACTGCTGTGACATATATTCTTCTTCTAGAAGAATATATCTTGCCTTTAGCTTACGCCAACGGCGGCCCTATAACATTTGTGCAAGACAATAGTAGCGTTCATACAGCCAGGGTAGTCAAGGACTGGTTTATTGAACATCCAGAAATAGAAGTTCTAGATTGGCCGGCAAATTCACCCGATCTTAACCCTATAGAAAATGTGTGGGCAACAGTTATTCGGAATTGGGAAATTGAGCATATAAATCGAAATCACCAATTATCAAATAATGAAATCTTGAATATCTGGGACCAATTAGGTAATGGACCACTGTGCTCAAATGTAATAAATTCCATGCAGAGAAGACTGGAGGAAGTAATTACAAATGGCGGTTACCACACACATTACTAATTTATAATTAAAATATATATTACACTATTATTGATCTATTTTTTTATATAAATATATGTATATGTGAATTATTATTTTGTTAATTTTTATTTCAGTTTTGCTTTTACTTGTAATAAGTTTTTCGTTGTTCTCAATAATAAAGTCTACTAATTTATTATTGAGAAATATGTCACAGTATAATTGGTCTGTTTTTTTTTGGAAATATATACGTGAATTATTGTTTTGTTAATTTTTACTTTAGTTTTGTTTTTATTTGTAATGAGTTTTCGTTGTTCTCAATAATAAAGTCTTGAATACTTTTTCCAGTGTATGTTATTCTTTTTTATACGGTATCATATAATATTGTAAGAATTTACAGCGAAATAAATTTAAAATAACTTAATTTCATTTAAATAATAAGTTTACTGATGATACTTATTGATCGAATAATTAACTCATTAAAATTATTCAGAATCATACAAATTTAGGAAACTTAACAAATATAGTATTAAACTCCTAGAATATAGAATGATATGTGTAATAGTTAAAAAATGCAATACTTGCGTTAAAAATAATATACATATTTCATTCTACGCCACATAGGAAAAAATAATATTCTTCTTTTTAGTTTCTTCTCAAATCTGACATCAGTAAAATAAGTTGAAAAGTTCATCCACAAAGTTTGGCAAGTTTTCATTAATCTAGAAGTTAAGAGAAAATGATTAAATCGTATAACATTTATTTTGTGAAAATATGTGAATGATTTTTGAGTATTTGAAAAAATATATAGAATGAGCTAGATTATTTAAATTTGTTTCTTATTATAATAATATAAATGCTAAGAAGTTCTGCTCAACAAAGCTATTAATTAGTTGCAAAACATATGTGTATTTAATGAAACTAGAAAGTTAAATTTAATTAAAGAAAAATAACAGATTTTATTTTATTGACTTATTTAATTTCAATTGCCAAAGTTTCAGAAATTTTAATTTCATAATGCACACATTATTTACTACACATGTTTTGTTAAATTTCTTATCCATCCAACTACAATGAAAGTCTTTCTAGCAGATTATTCAAGTTGGTTGAATAAGTTCGCATCTGTGTTAAATCGCTGTGTTTGCGATGACCGGTTTTATTATCGGGGTAGCAGGTACGGTTGCAAAAGCTGTAAGGTTCATAAATTGCAAAGCATAAAATTTCTTACTGCCAGTGGCATGTCTCGTACTCCGAAAACTTTATAGCAGAAGTGTACAATTTGATCACGTGGGGTGGTACTCAATCAGTTATGAAGGCGCTGTACATGTTGTATACAGCGGCGATATAAAAAGCGTGTCCTTGGAGGGTGTAAGTTGGCATAACTTCGTTCTGATACTGGACGTACAATATACTTCCTTTCAAACTATTAATTTATTACATACAACACTTCTTCGAATTGTAAATGTTGAAATAATGGCGAGTACAAGTGCCTCTCCAATAAACAATAGAGTCCTACTCCGATACTATAACGTTCAGCTTTTCAGTTGATGTATGTACATACCTACTACCACTTATCTACAATTTGATCACGTGGGGTGGTGCTCAGCCAGTTATGATGTTGTATAAAGTGACAATATAAGAAGCGTTTCCTCGGGGCGTGAAGAACAGACACGTCATAACTTGAAACTGCGTCGTATATTTGAAAAAAAAAAAAAAAAAAACTATAACGTATTAAGTGATCCGAAAGGAAGTTTCTTCGAAAAGTTAGCTGTTTACTACGGCCCTGAGATAAAAGCGAGCCGCAGAAGGGCAGTTCATCCGCATTTATAGCCTATTCACGGCCGAAAGTGAAAGCTATGAACTAAGATAAGGCCGAGGAGGACTAACCGACTTGCCACCGACGAGCATGAGATTTTTCAGATATGAGCGAGCACACACGAACGCCGCCCCTAATACAGAAACGGGCTGAAACTCGGCTGCTGAAATTAATAAAGCTCTGTTGTGGGGCGAGCACGTAGAAATTAAAAAGAAAAAAAAAAACAGAGAACCTGTTCTTTTCGTTGTTAGTACTTGGGTACGGACGATTATTACAATGAAGCAACCACGTCGATGAAATTTTACAAAAAAAAGGGGGGAGATTGGCGATGTTGCTTTCAAAGTTAAATAAACCGAACAGGCAGACAATCACAAAGATGATTTAAAAACAAGGAAGAAGGCGGAAGTTTCGATTGCGATTTCGAGATTTTAATATGTTATATATATGCTATAGATAAATCAAGGGATGCGATGAAGGTTTATGGGGCGCACTTCTCAAAAAAAAATAATAATAATAATAATAAATAAACGAAGAGAGAGAGTGCCTAAGTTCTTGTGTGCGTTCAATCTCTTCCCCGCCCCCCCACACATACAATTTGCGTGTTCGTTTCGGTTTCGCAAAATCTGTTGTTTGTCTTCCAGGGGTGTGTGTGGGGGGGAGGGAGGGAAATAGTTTCTGTTTAAAATAGTTGAAACTTTGCTCTGGCGGATCCGGAAAATCCACGATGAGACTCGCTTTGCGCTTTGCGCTTCGCGCGCAACGGCTCGGACAAGTAAATTATGGATGGAATCCCCGAAAATAAATTCAGCTCTAAAGCTCGAGCGCCGGAGCTTGAAAGTTATATGTCATAGCAATATAAATATCGGGGATTAGCCCACACGATCCCCTTGTTAAAAGCTAAGTTATCGCGGCGGCGGCGCAACAAACTAAGTGTTTGCCTCTGCAACGTTAGATTACGCCGCATTAAAATTATAAGTCTCAAGATGAACCCTTAACCCGCCGGCTGCACGTTGTTGTGTTTTAAATAAGTTTTACGACCGCCCGCAAGCAAACCACCAACCCCACACGTTAACGACCCTGCTGTAAGATTATTCGCGCTGTACTTACGTAAGCATACGTCGCGTCGTCGTGAAACTTTTTAAATTAAACGCAAAAATGTCTGCGTCCAATTAGGCTTGAGCTGAAGGGAAAATTAGGGTGTAATCCGAGAAGTTCGGAAACTCGAATTACGTTACTCTCAAATGTGTAAACGATTGTGCTAAGTCGAAATTAAGATTGTTTATGGTACGGCCACGGTTCAGGGGGGGCCGTTAATCGCAAACAGACCGTGTAACGAGCAAATTGCGTGTAAATCTGTTCTGGGCACTCAAACTTTAAAATTATATCGCAGCCGGAAATTAATTAACAAACTCGAAGAGCCAAGTTTTCAGTTTATGCCTTTAATTCGCAGTAAGTGGATTAGGATTATAAACAAAATTTCAGACGAGGAGGAGGAGGAGAAGAAGAAGGGAAAAAAAGCGTTTCGCTAATTATGCATTCCGTCGTAAATAACCGGGACAATAGGGGGGAGACGGGGTGAGACTTAAGTTAAGAATGAAAAAAAGAAAGAAGAAAAAAAAGAAAACGAGAGTTAATTAATTGTGAAGAAGATTTACGCCGTTATTAGAATTCGGAAGGAAGTACAGCGCGTTTCTACTTTTTAATTAAGTTTGAACTGCTAATTCCGAGCAGATGAATTCAGATCTAGTCAACCTCCATTTATTTAATGGAATAATTTAACGAGCGTCTCGAGCGATTGCAAAAAAAAATCATAAAATTTACAGACAACTCATTCAGGAATCTCTCGAAGCGAGGGGTTTTTAACCCTTAGAGGAAACGTAAATTGCTGTAGTTTTAGAGACGAAAGTAAATGCGGATATTTTGTGTAAGTGCAATTTTTTGTATAAGCAACGTTTCCATCGTCCAAAAAGTTGATTAAAGAATTCCTTGTGAATGATTGAAGAGGCCCGGAACGAAAGAATCCACGTCTACAATTCTTTACTACGCCTTGAAGCAATAGGGTTTTCTACCTTACCTTGTTGTATTATTCGTCTAACCCTACGCTGAACGCAAGAGTGAGTGGATGCTTTCTGTTGGTTCCTGTCGAACCCTACGCTGAACGCAAGAGTCAGTGGAAACTTTATGGAGGTTCCTGTCTAACCCTATACTGAACGCAAGAGTGAGTGAAAACTTCCTGGAGGTTTAAGAATACCTGCGCACGCCGTCATGCATTGGAAAACTGCTGCGCAGTGCAACCTTCATCTGGGATTATTTCCCTGACGCTCTTATTTACACCGCAATTAGTAAATCCACCCCTTCTCCATTGACTTTGGGACAGTTGTTGAGAAAGCAACGCGACTTTACTGTCCAGGAGTAAACATAAAAGTTTTAAGCGATAGAATTTTATACCCAGATGAAAGTTCCAATAACATTGTGAATTGTTTGTTTATCGAATTCAAAAGTAGATTTGGTGTTTGGACTTCTGAGTTTTTTTGACTTCGGGGAGTTGAACGGGGAAGTTTCAGGGAATTGAGGTATACGAAATGTAAGTGCAAAAAGAATGTAAGAATTATGGAACGCTCAATAATGTCAGAGGAAGATGTTTTTTTTTTTCAAAAAAAGATCCAAAAAGAAGAGAAAAATCTAAATTAAGAAAAACTCTCTTTGATCTCTTTGAAGTACCAGCGGGATCAATTGAGATTACTGATTCTGAAGTTTGAAGAACTGTTTTTCTTTCTTCTGAGATGCAGCTTTCAAAATTAAGATTGTTGTGGTAATTGCCAACTTCCAGGAACCAATGACGATGATGGGGATGATGTCTGTAAGGGCCTCGCGTGATAATATTTGAATCCCGAAGGCTCTCGTTCGTCCGGAAACGAGAAATTGTGTTCGTAAGACACGTTCCCTAAAACTGCCCGTAATTTAATATCACGTTCGACGTTAGGGGTGACAGCACCATTCGCATCCCCCGCAAAAAGCGGTTAGTGCTAGATAGCTCGGCGTGGAAATAGGAAAGGGATGTGATGTATGCCGGCCATTTCCGCTGATTAGGTAAAGTTTAGCCGTTTCACTCATCGGATGCTGTGCGAGAGCGGCGCTGCAATCGTTCACCGGTTCCAATTTATTCCCGGATAATTAGTTCCACGACCTCCGCAGAATCGAACCGGGGGCGGCTCAAACTCGTCAAATTACAAAAAAATCAACCATGCTTTCCGTTCAAGAAAAAAAAATAAATAAATTATAAGGAGAAGGTGTAAAAATAAATAATTTTGATTTCCGTTCGGGGATGCTCTTTTGTTATCACCGGCGGATCGGCACCCACCACCGCGGCACATTTCCGGCGGGCTTTCTTTTTTCCTCGGCCCTTTTCAACGCCCGTAAAAGCCCCCTTAAAATTGAATGCGCTCGAATTAAGGCGGTCTTTAGAAAAGAATTAGAGAAATAAGGAGAGTAATTAAGTAGCCTCATCAAAAGCGTCTCGGAATGAAATGTTTAATGAACGATGAACCGTATCATGCTTTTGAGGCCGGCTTTAATACCTAATGAATGCATTGTTCGTTTTTATTGCTGTTTTAAATACCTTCTTTCTCATTAAGGCCCTTCCATTTATTTATTTATTTATTTATTTTTAGTTATGAGTTCGTGCGCTTCAACTCTAATCAAAAATGCTCTCGACCCGAAAGCGCTTTCGAAATACGTATGAAACTTTCACAGTTAATTGCACATCCTCACAAGGTAAACAGAGCGACGCTTTCTTTAATGTTAAAATTTAAAAAAGAACTTTTCCGGTGCTTCATTGTTTGCTCGTATCGGTCTCAGATGTCGCGCGTCGAAATCAATTTTTGATGAACGTTTTGTTTCGCTCCCATCTTAAGGCAGTACATTACAAGGGCTTTAGAACTGTCGTCCGTCGATATACCAAAGGAAAAAGGACGAAATGAATTCGAAGAGCCGGACGTATTTCACCTGAGCCGCACGGTTCTCCTCTTGGAGTGACATTAAATTACAAGAAGGCGGCGGTGATCCAGCGGAGGCTGACGAATCTCATAAAATCGTTATTTACGACCGCATTAGCACCATCAAGATTGAACCGAGCGCCATCTCGATCTATTATTTATTATTTATCATCCACTGAGAGTACTTATTCTCCGTTTACATGACGTGGCGTCTACGTCGTTTTAAAGCAGACCAAACTTTTCGATGAAATAATAATAATAATCACAAAGAATAACGAATGTTTGGTCTCAACGTCGAGACGATCATAAATCCCGACGACGCACGGGTTATTGTGTTATATGATTCGGCAACTTACAATTGTTTGCACACTTGTTATTCCGACGGAGAGATTAAATTGCGTTCGTATTTGACATTTCACGCCATTGATCCTCTTTACGTCATCTTATACCCGGTTGGCTTTTGTTGATGCCACGGTAATCTCGATTCGTTGAAACCCTTTCTTTCTTCATTAGGGACAAGACCCGGTGTGGCTGGCTTCATTAATTTGTGGCGTATTTATTATTTATCATCCTCTGGGAGTACTTACCCTCTATTCCAAGCAAGTCCATTTACATGTTCGTTTTAAAACAGGTCCAACTTTTCGTTGAAATAATAATAGCAACGAATTCCGTTTCGCTTCCACTGCGTCGCTCTTAAAATTGTTTAAAAATTTTGTTACAGTTTCCAAAAATCGCCTTGTACATTGACTTTGTATCGCATTTATTTTCGATGGTGTAATAAATGTAGTTCTCGTTTGCTTTTATTGCGTTGAAATAAGTCTCTGCCATCATTTGCCATCATCATCATAGAAATTGTTCCACGCCTCGATTTAATTTTGTGGTGTAATTCGCAGATTGGTTTTTGCGTACATACCAGAATAAAGTCGGAATTTTTTATCAGCCCGGAGTTTCTATTTCCAGCATTGATTGCACAATCTTTTGCAAGCGTCTGCCGCTGCGTTTCTGAGTTTTGCGTCGTGAAAACCAGATTGAATGTTTATTCTAAACGTCGGGCGTCGAGACTATCACAGAATCCGGCGAAGCGACGTCTTTGTTTTTGTGTTACATTTTTCGGCGACTTACAATTATTTTTTTTGCACACTTGTTATTCCCACGGAGAGATTAAATTGCGTTCGCATTTGACATTTCAAGCCATTAGTCCTCTTTACGTCATCGGTTGGCTTTTGTTGATGCCACGGTAATCTCGATTCGTTGAAACCCTTTCTTTCTTCGTTAGGGACAAGACCCGGTTTGGCTGGCTTTATTAATTTGTGGCGTATTTATTATTTATCATCCTCTGGGAGTACTTATTCCCTATTCCAAGCAAGTCCATTTACATGTTCGTTTTAAAACAGGTCCAACTTTTCGTTGAAATAATAATAGCAACGAATTCCGTTTCGCTTCCACTGCGTCGCTCTTAGAATTGTTTAAAAATTTTGTTACGATTTCCAAAAATCGCCTTGTACATTGAGTTTGTATCGCATTTATTTTCGATAGTGTAATAATTGTAATTCTCGTTTGCTTTTATTGCGTTGAAATAAGTCTCTGCCATCATTTGCCATCATCATCATAGAAATTGTTCCACGCCTCGATTTAATTTTGTGGTGTAATTCGGAGATTGGGTTTTCCGTACATACCAGAATAAAGTCGGAATTTTTTATCGGCCCGGAGTTTCTATTTCCAGCATTGATTGCACAATCTCTTGCAAGCGTCTGCCGCTGCGTTTCTGAGTTTTGCGTCGTGAAAACCAGATTGAATGTTTATTCTAAACGTCGGGCGTCGAGACTATCACAGAATCCGGCGAAGCGACGTCTTTGTTTTTGTGTTACATTTTTCGGCGACTTACAATTATTTTTTTTGTACACTTGTTATTCCGACGGAGAGATTAAATTGCGTTCACATTTGACACTTCATGCCACTGTTCCTCTTTACGTCATCTTATACCTGGTTGGCTTTTGTTGATGCAACGGTAATCTCGATTCGTTGAAACCCTTTCTTTCTTCATTAGGGACAGGACCCGGTTTGGCCGGCTTTATTAATTTGTGGCGTATTTATTATTTATCATCCTCTGGGAGTAGTTACTCCCTATTCCAAGCAAGTCCATTTACATGTTCGTTTTAAAACAGGTCCAACTTTTCGATGAAATAATAACAGCAACGAATTCCGTTTCGCTTCTTGGAATTGAGCGATTGGTCTCCATCGATCTCCACAACGAACCTTTCCATTTTTTCGCTCTTTCGGTCTTTCATCGGAATTCATTGCACTTCAAGCTTTCACACAAAACGAACGAACGAAAGAAAGAAAGTAAGTCACATTTGCCGTCTGTCTGTTTTGCCGCATAAATTTAATGGGCGCTCAGTTTCCTCCTTCCGATAATTTTGGTCGACGTAAAAGACTTCGAGGAGGAGGAGGAGGAGCTTCCTGTCGCAGCTACTTTATTTAAAAACTGTTTTCATTTAATAGACGTTTTCACTTATATCAGAGGAGCTCGTTGGAAAGTAGACTTTCTCTATCTTTATTATCCATCTATGTTAATGCGTTAGAAGGAACCGGGTATATCTATGCTATGGGAATGCTGCAGCTTAAGTCGCCTACCCCCGGATGATAAAATCTAAATGCGATATATTCTTCGCGAGTAATAAGTTTAAAGAGAAGTGCACTTTTACGTTGTACAAGGCGGCCCCCTATAAATCTACTTACTTAAAGTTTCAGTTAATATTTCCGGGTGTAATTACCGCCTCCGAGAAGTTTTGCGTATGAAACTTCTTTTATTTAATATCAAAAATTAACTCTCGGGGCGTCGGAATACACCCCCCGAGAGCCTCGCGATAAATTAGTTTCTGCCGCGACCGTTTTCTTCGAGGGGTGGGGTGGGGGGCTAATACAGAATAATGTCACCTGCGTCAGATAAATTAGGGATGGTGGAGATGGGTATCGCCGCCGCACTCGGATGGATAATATTGGGGGTTTCGTAGGTGGACAGGGTTGTGCGACGACCATTTACGGCAATGTTCTCACGACCAATCTCTACGAAAGCAAACGTTGTTATCGAGTCGCGTTCGTAGCAAATGGATGGCGGCAGTTAACCTTGTCAACTCAACTCTCCTACAAGAACGCTTACCAAAATAAATACAGTCACGTCTGATACTCGAAGATATTAGATTCTGGGAGAGGAGGAGTCGAGCTGCTTCCTTACAACCAGCACCTCATAATTTGAATGAATCAATTTTTATTACCACCTTGATGGATCGAAGTTTCGTTTCGCGTGAAATTTTGTTACGGTTTCCAAAAATCGCCTTGTACATTGAGTTTGCATCGCATTTATTTTCGACGGTGTAATAATTGTAGTTCTCGTTTGCTTTTATTGCGTTGAAATAAGTCTCTGCCATCATTTGCCATCATCATCATAGAAATTGTTCCACGCCTCGATTTAATTTTGTGGTGTAATTCGCAGATTGGTTTTTGCGTACATACCAGAATACAGTCGGAATTTTTTATTGGCCCGGAGTTTCTATTTCCAGCGTTGATTGCACAATCTTTTGCAAGCGTCTGCCGCCGCGTTTCCGAGTTTTGCGTCGTGAAAACCAGATTGAATGTTTATTCTAAACGTCGGGCGTCGAGACTATCACAGAATCCGGCGACGCGACGTCTTTGTTTTTGTGTTACATGTTTCGGCGACTTACAATTTCTTTTTGTACACTTATTATTCCGACGGAGAGATTAAATTGCGTTCACATTTGACACTTCATGCCACTGGTCCTCTTTACGTCATCTTATACCCGGTTGGCTTTTGTTGATGCCACGGTAATCTCGATTCGTTGAAACCCTTTCTTTCTTCGTTAGGGACAGGACCCGGTGTGGCTGGCTTTATTAATTTGTGGCGTATTTATTATTTATCATCCTCTGGGAGTACTTACTCCCTATTCCAAGCAAGTCCATTTACATGTTCGTTTTAAAACAGGTCCAACTTTTCGTTGAAATAATAATAGCAACGAATTCCGTTTCGCTTCCACTGCGTCGCTCTTAGAATTGTTTAAAAATTTTGTTACGGTTTCCAAAAATCGCCTTGTACATTGAGTTTGTATCGCATTTATTTTCGATGGTGTAATAATTGTAATTCTCGTTTGCTTTTATTGCGTTGAAATAAGTCTCTGCCATCATTTGCCATCATCATCATAGAAATTGTTCCACGCCTCGATTTAATTTTGTGGTGTAATTCGCAGATTGGTTTTTGCGTACATACCAGAATACAGTCGGAATTTTTTATCGGCCCGGAGTTTCTATTTCCAGCGTTGATTGCACAATCTTTTGCAAGCGTCTGCCGCCGCGTTTCCGAGTTTTGCGTCGTGAAAACCAGATTGAATGTTTATTCTAAACGTCGCGCGTCGAGACTATCACAAAATCCGGCGACGCGACGTCTTTGTTTTTGTGTTACATGTTTCGGCGACTTACAATTATTTTTTGTACACTTGCTATTCCGACGGAGAGATTAAATTGCGTTCACATTTAACATTTCATATCATTGGTCCTCTTTACGTCATCTTGTAGCCGGTTGGCTTTTCTGGATATGTTACGATGATCTCGATTCGTTGAAACCTTTCCTTCCTTCATTAGGGACAAGACCATTAATTTGTGGCGTACCTGGAACATCGTCATTGGGGTGCCCCAGGGCCGTTTGGTTGTGATTGAGGGGGCCCAGCCCCGTTTTCGTGGCACGTCCGTCTGGAACATGGCAAAGTTGGTTTCTTCAATTGTAAGCCTTTTTGTCAGCTCTTACGCGGAGCCCTGGAGGACGACTTGTCTCAACCACGTCCCCGTTGTTAAGCAGAGGATCCGCCATTTGTTTATTTTGCTTTAAGGAGTACTTTCGTCGATAGTTTGGTTTCATTTGTCACTTTTAGACTTTTAGAATTAGTGGTTAATTTTTTAAGGGGGCAAAATTTCATCGCATTCCGATCGTTTCTAAATTTAGTTTAAGATTTAAGAGTCTCTTCATATCGAGTGTCTCTCAAAGCTTAAGAGAGGGGTTGGAGTCCTTGAGTAAAAAGTAATTTTTCTGTTCGTCCCATTTCAGTTCGCTTCGAAAACGATGAAATCGAATTATAATTCGAAAATTATTGTTTGCGCAAACTTTCGCAAAGCCACCGCCGCCGCCGCCGCCGCCGCCGCCGCGGCGTCGCTAATTAAATGGAATCCTATGAAATTTAAAGGGCCCCGAGTAAATATTCGTCTGAATTCGGGTTAATGAGTAAAGCAAACGGTCAAAAGATTCAATTAAATATATTAGCATTTCGACTGTACTCCGGCTCCGTTTGCCGGCGGGCGAGACATTAACTTATCTCTAATTGAACCCTTACCTTAAAATTACAAGGAACTGCGCAAGATTACCGCCACCGCCCCCGGTAATAATCCTCGCGGAGCTTTGAAATTCTAACGAGATAACGGCGTGAAGTTTCAATGTTTTTTCGCCCTAACTTTGTTGAGATTTCAGTTAGTAAAGCAAACGGGGTTATCATAAGTAGGTTGTCAGGTCGGGGGGGAGGGGGGGGCATTTCAACTTTGAATGCCACAGGTTTTCAAAATGAGTTACCGAACTGTAAAAAGTCTTTTTTAATATCGTTAGAGGGAAACAGATCTGTTTTTAGTACGAGTCACCGCATCTTACGTTATGGCAATTCCTCGTTGGCTCACGCTGATTCTAGTAACATCGAGAATTCAGGGATCTACCATAAAAGCCGCATCGGCCCGCCAGTGGAGCAGTTATAAGTTAGCAAGCGAAGTGTTTGTACCTCGAATAGTAGAAAGAGCATTCTGTAGAAGTGTTATTTGATAGAGAAGTGCTGTAGCTCATTCCCGTTGCGTTTTTAATTGTGTAAAGCGACGGTTTGATGTTTTGTGTTAATTAACGCGAAACCCCAAATTCGTAACGCTATACTCTACATAACTATTACATTCTCGTCCAACTAAATCGTACCTTCACGATTAGGCTGGTTGAGTATTATAGCCGCACGTGGAAGTCAGCTTTGAATAATAGGGGTGGGGGGAGTACATACAGAGCAGAGCAGTAACTCTTTTATGGCTGTGGTTGTCTGCGAGACCAATTTATCAGAAAGCATCCCTCGCTGACTGTGAGTGAATAAAATTTGCGCAGTGTAAATTTCGTATACGTGCATTTTGAGAAAGTCCATTGTACGCCACGTGCATTCTATAAATGTGGTTTTATGGTTTGGTAGTGGAGAGAACGCGCCAGCATCAATATCAGTCACATTCGCCACACGGGAAGTGACACGCTCCTGCTCGATACGATACATTGTTGGTGGTTGCGGGGGGAAACCCGAACTGTAGGCGCATGTTAATGCAGAAACTGCCGGAAAGTTAGGCGCCGTTTTGACTTGCACTTGAACATGCAGCTTGCGAATTAATTTTTGAAAGCAAGCTCCATCTACCTAACCACCCCCGCCCCGTCGCAGCTGGTCACGTCGAACTTTAGCTAAATTAATTATGAATTATTGCGTAAGTGGCGCGAAAGTTTCGCCGGGGAAGGCCCGTGGGTTAACACAGTTATAAATACGTTCCCATTCCCATTCACATTCCCATTCCTAAAATGTGTTAACTTAATATTTAATTTGTACAGCAGCAAGCAAATTAGCTTCTGCCGAATAACAAAGGGGGAGGGCGAAACACCCCCCGGAGGATATTGGCAGACACTTATATGATGTTTACGATTATAAATGTCGATTAATATATGGAGGGGTGGTGATGCGGGAGGGGAGGAGTGAGGAACAAGAGATTTCCTTGTACGCATTAGATAGAGTGGTTCATGCGGATGATAAGCGGACGAAAAGACGAAACGCTTTGCATGAGCGAGTTCATCTCGTAGAGTAGAAATCGTTTCTGAGGGGGGTCTGTCAGTCAACCTTTTAATAAAATTGATATCGCAAACACAAACACGGTGATAGCGGCGGCGCGGCGGTTGAGGAGGAGGAACGGAACGGAGCAAAACGTTAAATCAATTGCTCGATTACAATCGGCGTAATTCGCTCGGAAAATATACGGCAAGAGCTAAATCCCATACGCAAACAGAGGACGTATTAAATTCCGGCCAGACGTTGAACTGAAGTAAGTCTCCGAGGGCACTTTAGTCCGGTGGTCAAACGGACGAATAAGGAACTTTTCAATTTGATAAAGCGACGACGTTTGTGTGTGCGATCGACGCCGACGGTCAAAAAGATTTTCCTCTCTCGCCCTACTAGTAGCATTACGCAATTAATCCCCTGCTTGTTGGCCATCGTCATCAACGAGACATTCACGGTAAGTTCCATGAAATTTTCCGTTTGGTGTTTGTGCAAGGAAGGAGAATGAATTCGTTTCACCCCCCCACATCCAGGAGTGGATTCGTCAAAATCGCGTGCGTGTGCAAACACGAAGAACGAGGAATCAACAAAAACACGACTTAATACAAGCCGGCTGGCTGAAATTAAATTCTGACACCGGAGATTAAAATGAGTAAAACACCGCCTGCCTGCCCGCCTGCGACGTGTTCCGGAGGAGTTTCGGAAAATGAACCGAGCGCAGGTGTTGCCGGATGCGACTAAATGCACTTCTAAATAACACATCCCTCAGCAGAATTCTAATTACTCGCATGTATATATTATATCGTTCGTACGTGAACTGGATGATACATCCCACTGAAGGCATGAATATGTGATGCTAGGGTTACGTTATGAAAAAAAAAAGGGGCGCCTGCACCATATTACGAACGAAGAAGGGGTGGGTGACTATGCGAAAATTATAATTGCAAAAATGAGAAAAATGTTCTGTTTCTGTTACGTTTACGGTGTTTATTAAAAAGGGCCCTCTTCAACGGGCGGCGGTGTACTCTCGCTGATGCAAGTCAAACGGCGATCGGTCGACGCTACAAAGAATTCGTCCCTGCCAAACCTTCTCCCCCCTGGGAAAGCATGAAGTACCCCCCTGCCTGTCGCTAGCACTAATAATGACGGGAAACGAGAAGGGAACAATTAACAAAAGAATGACCACGAGGTCGCCAGAAAAACAAAAATAACTTACCCTACGTTGCACGTAGGCACAGAAGAGACATCGAAATCGCTGTCAAAACCGCAGAAAGCAATCCCCGCCTACATCTTGGGGAAAAATAACAATGGGCGAAAAATCCAGAAAAATTTCGGCCGACTCACAGCAAATTCGTAGCGATGGGTTCCGAAACAGCCGCAGCCGCTCGAAGGGTCGTGTAACATTGCCGATCCGTATAAGTTGACGATCGAATCTTAGTCTGCGTTAACTTTTTTTTAAATAACCAAGAAGTTTTGTAAATGTAACAGCAAGGCATTCCCATTTTAGAATTAGGAATTCCCAATTATTCATAAACTACATGCTAAAGTGAAAGAAATTTTAAAATATTTACGAATCCAAAAAAGAGACCGTCATAAATTTTGCAAACGTAACAAAAGTACTCCTCAGTTTGGGTGCAGATTCATTTTAGAATTAGGAAGCCCCAAATATTCATGAACCACATGTTAAAGTGAAACATAGTGTTTATGAAATCGTTAAATATTTATCAATCCAAAAAAGAGACCGTCGTGCTTAAACAGCAGAGGCAAAGCTGCGATGAGGGAGAGATTAGGAGTTAATTTTGAGCGAGCTTGCGGTTGACGTAAAATCAGTTTGCTGGTTTATCTCCATTAAATTATATAGACAACGCCGAGCGAACTGCACTGGACTGATGAAATAAGAAATAAACTCGGAAAGACAGCGTAACTTCACACGTTTGTTCGTTTGGGGGCAAATTATTTAGATCGCCTTCAGTATGTTACATTAAAATAATTAAAGTCTTTATGTTGAGTTAACAGAAAAAAATAATTAACATTTTGCATATTCTTCTGTATACTATCCGTGCAGGATGTCTCAAAGTGCTTTTCTCGTTCTATTCTAAGAATTCGAGCCCAAAGATCAACGTATCGCATGCGTTCCGTTTTAAAATGGCTTGTTTAAATAATTCGTTTAAATGCTGAAGGCAGAAATTTCTATTCTAAAGATACCAACAATGTGTGACGGCTTGCGCCGAGCCACGCGGTTGTCATCATGGTTTAGTTTTTTTTTTTAGCGTTGTTGAAGTAATCTTCTTTTTAATAATAATTTTAAATTAACAATTAACAAAAGAATGACCACGAGGTCGCCAAAAAATAAAAATAACTTACCCTACGTTGCACGTAGGCACAGAAGAGATATCGAAATCGCTGTCAAAACCGCAGAAAGCAATCCCCGCCTACATCTTGGGGAAAAATAACAATGGGCGAAAAATCCAGAAAAATTTGGGCCGACTCACAGCAAATTCGTAGCGATGGGTTCCGAAACAGCCGCACCCAAGTCGAAGAACGAAAATTTTTTTGACCTCGTCCGTGCCGAGCGCGTGCCCACCTGTGTTCCTCCCACCAAACATCGCAATGCGACACTACAGAATGGAACAACAGGAATACGCCGGAAACTCTTAAGCGCGGGGAGAAGAAAGGTAACCATCGCCAAACTTGATAACGCGAAACTTAACGTAACAACTTTCAGAAACATAACGGTAGTAACCGCGACGATTGTATCTATTTGCCGGTTGCGTATCCGTGAATGAAATCACGAAAAATCCCGAAAAATCGAAAGCGGGGAGCATCGCCCGCGTTAAAGAAAGGGGAAGCTCCGGATGATAAAAAAATCGTTCAACGAGAGATCTTAGTCTTTACCAAACACTAATCACGAATAATCAGGTTACGTTAAACTGCTTAATTACTACTTATCCATATTATTCTAAAGGTACGAGTGCAGTGATCTACGTAACAAAACTGCCAGGCTCTCGCTAACCTACGCGCACGTTATTTGCTTGCTTTAAATGTAATGTGGCATTCCTCAAGTAGGTTCAGTCGACTTGGTGTCGTTTGTCGGCATGGAATCCCCCTCTATTAAAGCGTTAATTTTGCTTTTTTTTTGTTAGTTTCATCGACCGGAAACTACTTTGACCCGCGAGCTAAGCAGAAGTCGGGTAAACCACGCTAAGCAACACCTGCGGAGATTAAGTTGGGTCTTGCGAAGAAAACACGCGCGGTAAATTTTGCGTTGTTCCAAAAAGCTAAAGAATTTGATGATAATTTTTCAAACGCGACGCTACAACCAAATTCGTTAAAACCTCCGCGTCATTTCGAAGAGTTCCTCCCTCCTTCTTTAATCAGTAAGGTATAAAAGAAACAAAAAAAAAGACTTCAGTCAGCAGTATTTCACGAATTCACGAAACGGAAGATTCTCCCGCTTGATTTGCATTAAAAAAAAAAGAAAAAAACAACGACGATATTATTAATGAATCAAGTTTCGACGTCCATTAATATCTCCGCGCAAAAGCGTCGTCGGCACTCACCAGCTGTTGAAGGAAGAAGAGTGCGAGGGGGGTGATGCGGCGGGGGCGACGCCGACGACGACGACATTTTTTCCTCGTCCATCAATTTTTCGCTCGGCCTCCTTTGTTCGGCGCGGAGAACTTTCACAACTTTAAATCCTTTAACAGGACACTAACGAAATTACCCTTCCGCTGGAATTTATCGCGCGCTTACGAAATCACGACCGACTGTTTTATCGTCATTAAAGCCGAACTAAACATATGGCGGCGCGGCGCGGCGAGAGTGAAATGAGCGCCGCGCGGGGCGGGAATATAAATTTCGCGCGAAAATGCTGCTGGGTTTCAACGCGGTTTAATGGGCGAAGGTGTGAAACGAATTCAAACCGCCCGAAGCCACTTGAATTTACGGATTATTTATTTATTTGTTGCTACGGAATATTTTATTGGAAACTCCTTGTTAACCATTCTATGCGTTGTTAATGATCGTTTGGTGATGATCGAGTTTATGGACTCACATATCGTGCGATCCTCGCAGAAACGCAAATAAAAACTTGGGAAGACTGCGCTGGGGTTCATATCGGCACTTGCGCGACAATCTCCTACATGGGCCTTGTGTAGGCTAAGAAAGTAAATTAAAAAAAGTGAAGTGTTACATAATGATTATGTGCATGATTACACGCAATCCTACTTTTGGATCAGCACATTTAGGCGTAGCAACCAGGGCGCCCGCCCTGCTAGTAGGGCGCGATGAAGCTACGGCGCAAGTCTCCTACGGCCCGAAGACGCTACGTCGCGAGTTTGTTTGGAAATTAATTGTTGCCAATTATCCGCTCGAACACGCAGGTAGGTAGGTGAATAGCAAATTTCATATTTTAAATCATTTCGAATGACAGATTTCAAATTTTAAAGTTGAAATGTTTGAAATGCCAAATCACCTGCTTTCTGAGATGGAAAAAGGTTGTGCTTGCGTTTCTGTGATTTTTCTATTAAATTCTATTACTTCCGTTCAAATACCTTAGTTTTCTGCCTGCTGTAGTTAAAAATATAACCAAATCATCTAAAAAACCAATTGACTTTTCGATATTATCAAATTTCTGTCATTTCTGCACACATTTGCACTCACGGTTGTTGCGTTTTGAGTACTTCTTTGTGATCAGCGGTTGCAAATGTCGCATTCGTACATCGGAAGTTATGATTGTTAAAGAAACCCACAATCATTCAGCTCAGTGTATCATTTAAAAAAAAATTAATTGGGGTAAGTCATGATTTTGGTAAAGGTTGTTGGCAATTCTGATGAGACAACTGAAATTTTCATCCAAATCGTCCGATTGTCAGATAATTCTAACTGGATTAATTAAGGAGGCATTCATTCATTAAAAGCTTACTTTAACTGTTGGTTTATAAAAGTCTTGGCGTACTCCAATTAAAACTTTAAAAAAAAATGACCTGTTGTATTAATTAAATAAAAAAGGTCATAGGTACACATTATTAAGTTTTCGTTTTCATTTGAATCGGCGCCCTAGTGTCTTCGCGCACTAGTGTCCGCGCGCCACAGTGTCTTCGCGCTCTAGTGGCTTCGCGCTCTAGTGGCTTCGCGCCCTAGTGTCTTCGCGCCCTAGTGTCTGCGCGCCCTAGTGGTGTCACGCATTAGTGTCGCACGTCCTATCACATCGATTCGAGTTAGTTCTCGCTTGTGACGCTACAATAACGTACACGCGCGTTTTTTAAACTACGTAGGATTTAAAATAACATTTAACTTCACTATTTTGTTCTTTAAATTTCGGCGTGTTTGGAAATGCTTAACATCATAAAAATGTAGGGGGCTATTAAATTTACGAGCAGACGATTTGATGCCGCCCGTTTTTATTACCTCGTTTTCGGCCGCTTTACACCTCGTTAAAGACCTTGCCCTTTTCGTCGTCGCGTTAAAAGAAAAAATATTTTAACGAAACTGAATCGGGAATAAATTTTAAAGACGCGACGGACGCCGTTTCACCGTCGCGTCGCGTCGCGTCGGTAATTCACGTCGGTTGACTTGATTGCGTTTCGAAAACAAGGAAGGGAAAAAACAAAGCAAAGCAAGCGATATTCCAACAATGTACCCTTGCGAAACGAATCGTTTAGGGGGATGCAATTTTCGAAGCAATTTGTCGATATCATGGAGATCGATTCTCAACAAGCAATCTGTAGTAATGGTGGCTTGATAACGCCCCAATTATGGTCGGTTCTGTGCCTATCTGCGATATACAGAGCGCGCGAATGTCGCACATTAGAAAGAATATTTCGTTCGTTTTATTGGCGGACGTGGCATCTTTAGAACATCTGTAGTTTTATTTCCGGAACTACCCCACCGCGCGCCCCATTAACTCCGGTATTTACGCCCCCCAAACCCAATCCCAATCCCAATCTGGACTATTGTATCTTCTATATTCTTATTATTGCCTGAACGAGTTTCACAAATTAATAATTTTGCGCTGTTTTAAACGTCGTCGTCGCAGAGAACTTTCTATTTCACGAGCCACCTCGCAGAGTTAAGTTTCTCTCCAAATAATGCTCGCGAGATTTACGGCTTACCAACTTAAGGATAATGTATTAGGAAGTTACCAATAGAGGAAAATTACGCCGGTTTAATTTACACGCTAAAATATGGAACGGGGCTTGCATAAATAATCGGCTGTAATTAACCCTTCGTCTCGGGACAATTATTATGAAATAGCGTTCGTTCTTCTTCTTCTTCCTCCTGAAATTTTGCAACAACTCGCTAATTAAATAATGAGCAAAGCTCGGATTCAACTGCATTTCTAGGTATACGAGTCATCACTCCGTGTAAGCATGGATCACAGTAAAGAAACAATGGGTAGTGGCGCGGGCGTTCGGAACGTGCACGCAACTCTCACGCTCTCTCTCCCATCAACATACAGCCGAATGCTCCTGTGGCCTCACCTAATACATCATTCACCGTGGTGCTGACCCGTAATTCTGCAATTATTGGAGAAATTAAAATCGAAAACGTAGTCAGAAACGATTTTGATGTAACGCAAAATGCAGCCGCCCCGTCAGCGTGTTACATCCGATTAGGTTTTGGCTTCGTGCAGCGTAAAATAAACTTTATCGAGCGCCATTCTGACTGTCAGGTATGATTGATGGCCACATTTTAATAGCATTTGTGTCATACAACTTATCACAATTTGTCATTTTAATGCTTCTGCAGCTTACGTGTCTGGATCTACGTGCATGTGTGTTTTGTACGCAACAAAAAAAAAAGAAATCCTCGCGGCCAACAAATCGCCAAATTGTAAAGTCGTAAATAATACGGGGCGGTTTCCCCAAAAGCAAATATTCAGAAATCAATAGGAGTGTTGGTTGTATCGGTGGAGGGCATTCAAACTTAATAAAATTGAATCGATGAGTGATTTTTATTTTAAGTGAATCATTGGCTTAAAATTCTTTCACCTGAAGCGTCCTGCAGCCAATAATTACTTAAAATTAAGATCCAGAGAAAGTTATGTTGTTTTCTCAACACAATGCAATTTTGACTGAACACGATTATGCACTCATCGTTTCAATTGATTTATGAAAGACGAAATTAGTAAATAAGGAGCAACCAAAACATTAATCTTCAAATTTCTCGCGTGCAGTTTTCCTCCGGATTCGATTCCACTACTTTTCTTTTTTTTTTTTTTGGCTTGATGGTGAACCGAATTCCGCTTCTTATTTATTGAATCCGAGCTTTTCTTCGTTTGGCCGCGCGTTAGTTAAACAAAAAGAAAACTTCTCCTGGCCAGTCCTTCGTTAATCAACGGCGAAACTGAGGCGCGAGGAGGTGGTGTAGGGCGTTCGTGCCCTGTTTGCCTGCCCCGAAAGGAAAAACTTTCCGGACGGGGCCAACAAACACTTAATTCAACTTCGAATTAAATGTTATGTATGCAGACCGTGAGATGGCACTTTAGTACGAGGGCGGACGGCAATTAGAACCGGCCCGGTGTACGGTTAGTTACGGTTGCGGTCAGAATGTCAAGTAGGCCTCGTCGCCACAATGGGTATAGTTGCGATTGCGATTGCGACTCGAAGGGTCGTGTAACATTGCCGATCCGTATAAGTTGACGATCGAATCTTAGTATGTGTTCACCCTTTTTTTAATAACCAAGAAATTTTGTAAATGTAACAAGTCATTCCCTTTTTCGAATTAGGAATACTCAATTATTCATAAACTACATGCTAAAGTGAAAGAAATATTTAAATATTTACGAATCCAAATAAGAGACCGTCATAAATTTTGCAAACGTAACAAAAGTACTCCTCAGTTTAGGCGCAGATTCATTTTAGAATTAGGAAGCTCCAAATATTCATGAACTACATGTTAAAGTGAAACATAGTGTTTATGAAATCGTTAAATATTTATCAATCCAAAAAAGAGACCGTCGTGCTTAAACAACTGAGGCAAAGCTGCGATGAGGGAGAGATTAGGAGTTAATTTTGAGCGAGCTTGCGGTTGACGTAAAATCAGTTTGCTGGTTTATCTCCATTAAATTATATAGACAACGCCGAGCGAACTGCACTGGACTGATGAAATAAGAAATAAACTCGGAAAGACAACGCAACTTCACACGTTTGTTCGTTTCGGGGCAAATTATTTAGATCGCCTTCAGTATGTTACATTAAAATAATTAAAGTCTTTATGTTGAGTTAATAGAAAAAAATAATTAGCATTTTTCATATTCTTCTGTATATTATCCGTGCAGGATGTCTCAAAGTGATTTTCTCGTTTTATTCTAAGAATTCGAGCCCAAAGATCAACGTATCGCATGCATTCCGTTTTAAAATGGCTTGTTTAAATAACTCGTTTAGATGCTGAAGGCAGAAATTTCTATTTTAAAGATAACAACAATGTGTGACGGCTTGCGCCGAGCCACGCGGTTGTCATCACGGTTTAGTTTTTTTTTATTTAACTTTGTTTTATCCAAATAAATAATTTTAAATAGTCTAATCGTCTAGACAGACAATTAGACTATCTAAAATTATTATTAGAAAGAGGATTACTTCAACAACGCCGTCCTCAGCATCAACGTCCAGATTGGATAAAACAAAGTTAAATAAAAAAAAACTAAACAGTGATGACAACCGCGTGGCTCGGCGCAAGCCGTCACACATTGTTGGTATCTTTAAAATAGAAATTTCTGCCTTCAGCATTTAAACGAATTATTTAAACAAGACTTTTAGGCACCAATTGTTTTTCCGCTTCTGGAACCGAATTTCCCGCACTTACGCAAGTTCAGCGTCCAATCGTTTATTAAATAAATCAAACACAACTTAAATATCGCAGCAATACGTGCATTTCCGAAAATTTACAGGAAAACATTTGCCTCTCGGTTTGAGAGAGGTTACACATGCGACCTTGAATCGTCGTAAATCACTATTTTCGGCAAAATTCGGTGTTTTTCTTCTTCGCTTTTTGAAAAATCACCTATACACGAGGCGCAGCACGATTGTATTTTCGTTTCCGCTTATAACTACGCGACGATAAAAAAGCGGTCCGTTCTGAATTTATTCCCGATGCCTGCCGTTTAAAATGCGAATCGGTTATAATATATCGCGTATACATTTGCATTTCCAATAGAAATACTTCTCGTGTTGCTGCCGCTACTGTTGCCGCTTAGTGCTCTGTTATTGTCTTACGTAAGGAAGCAAGGAAAGAAACTATTGGAAATGTTTAATTCAGATTTGTAAACGCGTTGCTATTTTTTAAAGCCTTCTAATTTGAATAACTCCAACACGAAGTGCAAGAAGTTTAATAAAGTTGAAGTTGTAATATTTGCGACCGGTAGCACCAAACATCTAAGGTGGGATAACGCTAAAGCGCGGCTTAGAATGTGACTTACGCAATGTTGCGTAAACCCAAATGTCACATTATAAGTTCGGATTAAGCGTTTGGCCAACAGGGCCATTAAAATTGGGTTAGTTAGGGCGTACATTCTATACAATTCTATACAAGGTGTTAGAAATTTTCCAAGACGAATTCTGATTGGTACAAAGAACAACGAGGGAGACGTCTGGTGTTTATTAACTGCTGCAAAAGCTCACGTGCTCCATTTAATTCCAACCATTTCGTCGAATTTGATTTTACATATGTGGCGGCGAGGTTCTAATTGAATTGAATTCGAAATCCCCTATTTAAGAAGAGATTTAAGCTTCAACGTTCTTAGATGTTAGTTGTGCGTCTTTGAGGTGTGCGTTCTGATTAATACGGACAACACATTGAAAGCGTAAGTAGTTTGAGTAAGTCTCGTTTCATGTTTGAAATAATATGTACCGCTATATGCGAAATATAACGAAGAGAGTTTCGCTTTCTCCCCCCCTTCGTCCCCCACTCAATCCTCCCCCCTCCCAAAAAAAGAAAACTTTTATTTATTTCGTCAAACAAGGTTGCAATTCTAAACTTGCCCGAAACACATCTCACAGAGTTCCCTCTTCTCCACACGTGTTCCTTGAATGCCAATGGAGTTCGTGTGGCGCGCACTGCATATGAACTGATAAACTGAGGGGCTTTAGATCTCCTTTAGATATGTTCAACATGGCACGGATCACATTTCAGCGTGTGGTAAGTCGATACCTTGTATTAAGACGGCAGCCATTCGATATCAATAAGCCCGTCTGTTTCCCGACGTGCTTCTCTGCAGCTTCCAAATAGTCGTCTTAAATGGATTCAAAAGCAAAAAGAAAAAGAAAAACTCATTCGCAAAGAAATCATCCTAATTAAAGTAGAAACCGTCCTCCTCCGTGTTCTAATCGTGAATTCTGGTCACGCGCACGGAATCGGAAAATTCCATTTTGAAAATTAATTTATTTTAGCAACAAGTGCGCTAGTGGTAGGGGGGGGGGGAGGAGGAGCTCGGATCGCAATCTCCCCGTCTTATTACAAATTTATTTTATTTGTCGCCATAAGTACGTAGTACTTTCCTGCAAGTATTTGCAATCTACTTTCTTGACCAGTCCAGCAATTGCCCGATTCGAATTGAATGGGGGGGGGTTCAATTGCGCTCCATAACGAGATATAACCAATTGCGAATAACGGCGGTTCCAATTTCACGGGAATTTTCGATTCGTTTATTTCATCATTTAGTAATTCCCCGACGTACAAATTCGTCATTCGTCGCGGATTAAATGCGGCGAGCTATGTTTATGATAACAATACATTCTCAATTTTTCACGCCGTGCGAGAACGCTTTTTCTAGCGTTTCGAGCTCAAGCGTAAGCACTTTTACAACCCTAATTATCCGAAATTTATTTTATACAACGACTGTTTCTTTTTTCGTTATAGGATTTTCAGTTGGTGTTATAAACGCTGGAAATTTGCGCGCTGACGAAAGCGCGTGCTCAATTCAGGGTGAACCGTCGAAGCCGGCTACCGGCCGTGAAGTATATTTCGCCCCCTGGTGAAATATTACACGAACACCAAAATAGTAAGCGCAAAGCAACAAGCGTTTTATTTTCGTTGAATTTAGACGAGTTAAATCGCGTTTTATTTTCGCTCCTGCCGACGCTTTTCCGTCCGCGACAGTTGCAGTTTGCTTTATTTTATGAGCTTTCCCGCTTGAACCTCAGATGTACGTTTCAATCTTCGATCTACCTGCTCATCGGTTTTTAATCATGTCACGTCTTCGTTTGTTTGGCTGCGTGTTTATTTCCAATCCTTTTCTTTTCGTCTGTTTTTCCCCTCTCCTCTGAATCGGGTTAGCGACGCTTCAATCTCTCGTTAAGAGTTCGGGTGTTTCGCGTGTACTACTCTGGTGTTCGTGTAATATTTCCCCAGGGGGGTGAAATATACTCCACGGCCGGTGGCCGGCTTCGACGGTTCACCCCGAATTGAACCGCGCATTCACGCGCTTTCGTCAGCCCTCTAACGAGTTTTATTCGTCGTCGACTAACTTGATCCGTGTTCTACGTTTTCTTGTGTCCCTTTCCCCAACAGGAATTTAACTCGTCATTCCAGTTCAGCATCTGCTATTTTGCGAGAATTCGCGTGCAGCAATAAACTTTGGACTGTAAAACAAACTAACGTGTATAGACGGGATGCGTTTCATTTATTCTAGGGGTGGGCACTTAAAGAGGAAATAGGCTGTGTAAGCAAAGCCGGGGATGATTGACTTTTACGACTGGGCGGTAGCCTTTGATCGTCCGAACACGCATCGCCAAGCATGCATCTTAAGAAAAAGTCACGCCCCCTTCAGCCGTTTAAGTACGATACACCGTGACAGTAGAAGCGGCAGGTGGATCACAAAAGCGGTGTGCGGTTATTTTTGCAATGGAAGAGGACGTCGTAAACCATGATCATAAACGTCAAATTGGCATTGGATATTTTACGCTGTATCATGTATCATAACATTATAGTTAATAATGTTATATTACAATATTAATGTGTTTTATTATTGTGTTTCACGCAAGTAAAGCAAAATACAACCTCGGTGTTTTTTTTTTTCTTTTAAAGAAACTCGCGATTTTCAGATTGAATTTACATAGCTTTAATATTTCATCGGGATATTAACATCGAGAGAGAAACGAGACGATAAAATGAGAATCGACGCAATTATCGTTACGGCCACCGCTTGCGCCACACCGAAGGTCCGTCTCCGTATAAAACATAAATTGTATATCCACCCGTCAGGGGGCCAATTGCTTTTTTCTGTTTCGTCGCCGAGGAAAGATGAGCCCGTACATCAGTGCGCACATAAAATGAAATAAAGAAAGGAGAGATAAAACGCCATACATCATTATTCTTAGAAGTTTTCCACGAAGAAAAAGTATCAGATGTGTCAAATTCGCTTTAGATCGTGTCTCGAGGCGTCGACGTGTTTATCCCTCGGTGAATAATGGATCGGCTTCGGCACAACATTTGACAACCGGACAACATATACGCGGGGCCCTAAGAAAAAAAAAAAAGAAGAAAAAAAAAAAAGAAAATTATAGTCGCCGTGCGGATTCATTTCAATAACAATATTTTACAAAAGAAAAACAATTTGTCCCGTATAATGCGACGCCGGCCGACGGAATAAATCACGCACAAGGCTACCCATCGTCATGTAACAACAACAACAACAAACTTGTTCAATCAATACGACAAGGGCGCAAGTCGTATTACAGCGAAATACGTTCAAAATAAATTAAAAAAAAATATTGTAATATACAAAAAAAAAAAAAAACTTTTTGCGAGATGCTGATTTTTTAATTAGGGAAAAATCTATGAGCTGCAGTTTTACATAGTATAATAAAGGAAATGCTCGTTAAAGCATTTTAAAATATTGTAAGGAATTCCTCTAGACTCTCCAGGTGGGTGGGGGAGGGCGAGGGGGAGGGGGGTTATGGAAGAAGAAAGACTGACGCTGCTTCTTCTGCTTCTGCTGCTGCTCAGTAATGAAATACGTGAATTTTTATTATATTTGCTGGAGTTCTTTTAGATTTCATTTTCTGATAAGCCAGCAGCTCCTTCCTATTCTGTGTAGGTAGAGCGAAATAAAAAAAAAAAAAAAGAAAAGTGCTCGGAAAAACTACTCGAACCGAAAGCGGCAGTTATGCTCTCATTTCCGCATTAGAGTGTTTTCTTTTCTTTTATGCCTTAATGCCGGCGAATAAATCCGGGGGCGCTCTCGTGGAATTCCCCTTTTTCTAACGTAATTTGAAATCTCGCGACGACTGCGGAGGACTTTAAAAATGAAGCAAGCCCCAGACGTACTTACACACTCTCGTAAAACGCCGCCGCCGCCGAGGGCGGACTTGTCCACCAGACCACAGGGTGGTTTCGCTCTTAATATTTGATGATTTTACGAGGTAGCCGGATTTAAAAATCTAGCTAATGAACGAGATTTATGGAGCGCGACGCGTCGTCGAAGATAAAATAAGAAGGTAAACGCGAATAAGTCGGTTGGCGTACCTACGAGTTTAGGGGTTCACAAATTATAGTCGTGGTATCATTTTAGAATACTTTAATTATAAACTCTCGCTCTACACAATTGAAAACACGCTGAAGCACTTCTCTATCAAATAACACTTCTACGGAATGCTCTTTCTACTATTCGAGGCATGAATTCTTCGATTGCTAACTTATAACTGCTCCACTGGCGTGCCGGCACGGCTTTTACAGTAGATTCTCGAACGTACTAGAATCATCGTGAAACAATTGCGATAACATTCTGTGACGTAAGATGGGGTGACTCGTACATGAGAATAGATCTATTCGCGCGCGTCACTGCTGTAATATTATTTAGTCAGAAAGTAGCTGTTAAGAGGGTGAAATTTATGGCGCTTTGTTGGCTAATTAAGGCGAATTTACATCGCCCAAGACAAAACTAATTTAGGCCCAAGTGAAAGCGACGCATTTAATTAGGTTCCTATAAATAGTTGAGACTACAATCGCCTCGTCCTGATTCGATTTGCAAGACGGAATAACAACGTTAATCATCGCCGCGCCGAACAAAGTGGCTTAAAAGTTTCGAATCGCAATTTCCATTTGCGCGCGGGCGGGCGCCCCTCACCCCCCCGCAACAATGCAGACGAATCTATTAAAAGTGATTGTTTTAACGTAAGCAAGATTTAGGAAAGTTTGATTTGATTTCGTTTCAGTTTCCGCCCGGTCGAGTGGAGTGACTGGCGATGGTGATGGTGATGGTGATGAATTGCCTCCGGAATTAATTACATCTTGTTTAACAACCCTTAAACTCACAACGGCACCACCGGCCGACATATTTGCTTTTATTTTACTACCAACACCCCCCCAAAAGTTCGGCGGCGTGTACGTGTAGTTTTCACAATGACCGTCATGTTATTAATAAACGTGCAGTCAGTATATAACAATTAACGTCTAAACACGAGGCTGCAGGGAAAAAGCACTATCGTTGTATGCACACACACACATACACACACATCATAAATTACATTAATGGAAGAACTTCCACACACGTAACAAGCGTCTGGCTTTTTTGGGTTACTCCCGCACCTCATACCCCACGCCCCAAAAAAAAAAAAAAAAAATTGTCATCGTAACGCGTAATGTTAATAATTTGATTAAAAAGTTAATTCCCAAATGCCAAGCGGGTTCAAGTGACAATTCTCTCAGGCGATATAATTCTATAATTCCGGGTGTACATAAAATAAATCTTCGGTTTCGGCGTCGTAATAATATTAAAGTACACCGTGGGGACCCCCGAGAACCGGTTAATTTCCCCGAATGTCTGATTGTTTTCCATTAAGAAATTGTCCAAATTACGCGCCGCTCTCGGAAATAAACTCGCAACGGGCAAAAACGAGAAGGCCGAAGTTCGGTACGCGAAAGTTTGCTGGAGCGCGCGCGCGCCCGAAATCTCGTTAAAAACAACTCGGCAACCCGTAAGCAAATTATTATTATTTTTTTTTTTCAAATTTAATGTCTCATAAATTATAACGAGCTTAAAAGTCTCCCGACGGTTCGTTCGTCGGAGTTTTAATCGCGATGAATATTTTATTCGGGGCCCTTCACTTAGACCCGCGCAGTTAAAATGTGATGCGTTCCGCTTCTTGAATTTATTTATCTCGATGTGGAAGATGGAACGGAATAAATAAGAAGAGTATCTTTGAAAGTGGATCACAAACATTTGCTGCACTTAGGCACCTGGTGGTGGTAAGCACGCGCTGTAATCTCAACAACCGTCCATCTCGAAGCTACTACGACTCCTTTTTCTTTAAAAGGGGGCGCCAGGGAACTAATCCCGGCTGAGGGTCGCACTATGAAGCCGCTTCCCAAAACCCCACGGCGTGCGCTGGACCTCCAGGAGGAGATTTATCACAACTCGCGCGTTCACCGTAGGGTTAGACAAAAACACAACAACGCAACGCAGAAAATACGTATTAATTCGCTTCGGATTACAATATATAACACATGGGCCAGATGGCTAAAACGAATGACGCAAACGTCGGTAATACGTAACTAGACCATCCGAGAGGTTATTTTACAGAAAACGCGAAAGACGGCGCACAGTTGCGCCGCAAGTCCCGAAACGATAATCGCTACGTTCAACCTAAAATTAACCCGTTTGTAATTTAATTTGATGCATTACGATTGAAAATCCGCGGATACGAATACGGATACGGATATTCGTATCTATATCCGTGGATGTGGGTTCTTTGTTTCTAGGTCCGCGGATACTGATACGGATGTAGGCACCAAATAAGGTGCATCGAACCGTTTTTCATCGCGAATATCTGCGAATACGGATACGGATACGAATATCCGGAACATCACCAATTACGACGGGCCGGAATCATTTATCTGCGCTCTAAAAGGGCAGAATGAAATAATAAAGATTAAGGTAAGGAGAGGTGCGTTACCTAGTACAAGTCAGCTGAACACGTCTTTGGCCTCAAAAGTCCGTAATTAGAAAGCGTATGCAGTCCACGTCGCTTGAAGCTAGCGTTGCGTCGTTTCCAACGCCGCTCACGGTCATTGTGTTGAACCAACTACCGCCTCCCCTTCAGCTACGTGAATTTGGACCCGCCGAGCGCCGAAATGAAACGGTACCTTAGGTACGCGTTTCCAAAAGAAACCACGAAGATACGGTACCCGTTCACCGTATCCTCCGTTGCTCACAAATATGCCCCCGTAATAAAACGAATCTGTCGCCGAAAGAAAATAAGAACCGTAACATCGTGCAACTGTTTAAATGCTCGAAGGTCCGGTATCCGTTCACCGTATCCTCAGTTGCTCACAAATTTGCCCCAGTAATGAAACGAATCTGTCGCCGAAAGAAAGTAAGGACTGTAACATTGTGCAACTGTTTAGATGAATCTTGCAATCACAATTTACACAGGTTTCCGAAATTAGCGAAGAGAACACAAACTGTACAATAGCGTCGCTCACGGTAATTATGTTGAACTAACTACCACGTCCCCTTCAGCTACGTGAATTTGGACCCGCCGAGCGCCGAAATGAAACGGTACCTTAGGTACGCGTTTCCAAAAGAAACCTCGAAGATACGGTACCCGTTCACCGTATCCTCGGTTGCTCACAAATATGCCCCAGTAATGAAACGAATCTGTCGCCGAAAGAAAATAAGAAACGTAACATTGTGCAACTGTTTAGATGAATCTTGCAATCACAATTCACACAGGTTCCCGAAATTCGCGAAGAGAACACGAACTGTACTGTAGCGTCGCTCACGGTAATTATGGTGAACTAACTACCACGTCCCCTTCAGCTATGTGAATTTGGACCCGCCGAGCGCCGAAATGAAACGGTACCTTAGGTATGCGTTTCCTAAGGAACCTCGAAGATGCGGTACCCGTTCACCGTATCCTCGGTTGCTCACAAATATGCCCCAGTAATGAAACGAATCTGTCGCCCAAAGAAAATAAGCACCGTAACATCGTGCAACTGTTTACATGAATCTTGCAATAACAATTTACACAGGTTTCCGAAATTAGCGAAGAGAACACGAACTGTACTGTAGCGTCGCTCACGGTAATTATATTGAACTAACTACCACGTCCCCTTCAGCTACGTGAATTTGGACCCGCCGAGCGCCGAAATGAAACGGTACCTCAGGTATGTGTTTCCTAAGGAACCTTGAAGGTGCGGTACCCCTTCACCGTATCTTCAGTTGCTCACAAATATGGCCCAGTGATGAAACGAATCTGTCGCCGAAAGAAAATAAGAACCGTAACATTGTGCAACTGTTTAGATGAATCTTGCAATCACAATTTACACAGGTTTCCGAAATTAGCGAAGAGAACACGAACTGTACTGTAGCGTCGCTCACGGTAATTATGTTGAACTAACTACCACCTTCCCTTCAGCTACGTGAATTTGGACCCGCCGAGCGCCGAAATGAAACGGTACCTTAGGTATGCGTTTCCTAAGGAACCTCGAAGGTACGGTACCCGTTCACCGTATCCTCCGTTGCTCACAAATATGTCCCAGTAATAAAACGAATCTGTCGCCGAAAGAAAGTAAGTACCATAACATCGTGCAACTGTTTAGATGAATCTTGCAATCATAATTCACAGAGGTTCCCAAAATTCGGGAAGAGAACACAAACTGTACTGTAGCGTCTTGTTCAGTAGAACAAATTATAACGGCGGCAAAACATAGAAAGAAAATGGCCAACCAGACGCTACTCGTAAATATGCTCACGCGATAAAACGAATCTGTCGCCGAAAGAAAATAAGTGCAACTGTTTAGATTGATCTGGCAATCAAATTTTACACAGATTCCCGAAATTAACGAAGGTAACACAAACGTACTCTAACGTGTCGCTCAGTAGAATGTACTGCCGGCACAGAAAATGGCCAATCAAGCATAAACGATGTTTCCGGTAGATGTTGCCAAGTTCACGAATGAACCAAACGCGTAAGCGCAGTTGCCAAAAACGGTTCGGGCATATCGAACTGCAACAACACGTTCTTTGAAATTATCGCAAAAGAAAAGAAAACTGAAATTGCATTTTAAGTGGATTCACTCGTAGAGAACATTCTTCAGTTTAATTTCTCGAAGATAGCGTGCGCTAAAGGGCCAAAGTCTGCGTTATATAATTCCCGTCCCCTCTCTTACTGCGACTAGGCACGCCACCACCCCGCCGTACTTACTATCTGGCTGGCGCATAAATATTTGATGTGAAAACGTTAATATAATTGAACGCAAATTGACTTACGAGCATGAATAGCCCGGAAAATTATAACGCTTTGTGTGCGGGTGCGGATCTATAATTTCATTTTTAATTTTTCCACCTTCGGAAAGTGCTCTAATACCGCCGGAAGCTATTATTAAAGTTATATAGGTCGGCGATTTATGGCGTCCTCGCGCGCCGCCGCCGCCGCCCGCCGTTTTCTGGGACACCTCGCCCCTGACTTACGGCGCGCGTTTTATTAGAGCGAGCCGGGGATCAAACAATACATTTAAGGATTTTGCGTAACACATTCTCATTCTCATTCTCATTCTCATCCACAATCGGGAATGCCGCCCCTCCCCGTACTAATTGACCACAGCAAAACCAATATAAACAGACCATCAAGTTCGAAGAATGAATTTGAAGAGGCGCACCCGATCAAAAACAAATCCTGAAAAGACGAGAGAGAGAGAGAGGTCATGATCCGGGGCGAATCTTACGATGAAAATCAGCTCGGGCGATGGAGGACGATGGGCGGTGCATTAAGTATGTAAAATATGAAGGGTCTTTGGCGGGTCGTTTCCGAGATATACGATTTGAACATTTTCTTTACTGCTGTGTGCAAAATTATTAAATGGGTCAGAACTATTCCCGCTTGCAAATTACAAAATAAATGGAAGTTCTTGACGGGAAATGCGATTTAGATTCGAAAATTGTTCTGGGTGACATTGCTATAAAGCGAGTTTTTTTTATGAAAACCAATCAAGCAACTAACTACATCTCATCATTATTAAAGGTCGAGCGGCGGTTTCTAGGATTTCTGGTAATAAAAGTATAAATGAGCGCGGGGACAGACACACAAACCGTATAGCGAAACCCACACATCCTTAAACTGGTTTTCACCAGCTATCCTAGATATCGCCGGGCTTTACACATAACCTACACGTTTTAATCAATTTATTAATATTTACTTGATCCCAAGTATTTGAATCGCGCTCGTCGGTTCAAACAGTCTCTTTCATCAAAATAAAACCGACACGCGAAAGTAATTTCGCTTTTGTACAACAGCGGGCGAATTTGTTTTATACGGCTTCGATAAGAACGAAAAAAAAAAATTACAGGCACTTAATCCGATTTATCACACGCTCACGCCGGGATTACATTGACGTGATAAATCAAAATATTTTCGCAACGTATCAGGAAGGGACGATACTGGAAGAGAACGAGAGAGAGAGAGAGGCTTAAAAAAAGATGCCGTTACGTAACAACCATTAAAGAAAATTGCAGTTACATTTATGACAATAACATACTTATTTTATGTATTGTCGCGGTAAGAGGGTAGTGCCTTCACCACGTCATGCTTACCGGGGTGGCGAAGGGGTTTTCAAAGGGCAGAGCTTTAAACAAAGGTTGATACCTTTTATTAATATTTAGTTTAAAAATTGTTGGGGGATTTTTTCAAGGGTCAAAGCGGGGTGGTTGCGGTCCTGGTCGTCCATGCGGCGGCTGCGGTTAGCGGTGGCCTGGCCCGGGTGGTGATGCACTTTGCGTGCGGCTGCGGTTGCAGCCGCGATGGTCAAGGTCGGCTCGTTACGACGTTTGTACCATGGGTGGCGGATGACCACGGTCGATGTTGTGGTCCTGGACGAAGCGGCGTGTCCTTGATGCGGCAAGCAAGGGTGCGGTAGTAGTTTCAGCTGGGCTGGTTCGGCTCACCGGGGCTGTGGTTAACCCGGGTTAAAGTTAGCAACTTCTGGGTGAGGGTTGACTGAGAGGCGTCCTATAACCTGCCTCAGGATGATGGTGATCTCGGGAACAGCGTCCTTGGTGGCTGGGATGGTCTTGGGCGGCTCCCCTTCTTCGAATTGGCTGGCACTAATAATAATTGATCATTTCATTTTCACCAAAAGATAAATCCAGCTGCGCTCGACTGTTTGGGCGGCTCACTCTTCTTACAGTTGGTACTAATGCCATGAACCGCATTATATCGGGTTACCTCGCTTATTGTTATTACACTTCGAAACTGTTGAAATTTCCCTCGACTTCACAAGCTCGTGCTTTAATCATTCCTTTTTCTTATTTTTTACGGAAAACTCCCATCGCGACAGTATTAAATAATAGAAATGGTATATAATGCCTTGTTTATTGTTATGAATAATAGAACCCTTTGTGTAATAACACGTACCTTTGTAGTGCTAAGTATATGCGCTTTGCTTGATTGACTAAGTTATATTTTTGGAGTACATTTTAATTATTGTTGTGTTTTTTCTTCTTCTTTATAAAACAAAGCGAAATATACCCGTGCTTTTTGTTTGCCTTTTTTTTTTAAGGGAAGAATGAAGTGTTTAAAGTAATGCAATCAGTTTTGTTCGTCTCCTCGGGCAACTTTCGTGACCGAAAGCGGCTTTCGGCGTTACAGACTTAAAAGACAATTTATTTTACAAAATGGCGCTCGAGCTCCGGCGAAAACAATTTATTTTCTTCGCGGCGCTCTCACGTGATCGTGGATATACGATACGACTGCACCCAAATGATAATTTCACGATTGAAGAAGCTACGAAGCGCCGGTTTTTATGTAGCACGTACGTACAACAAACGTACGAGGTGTCCAACGAATTGTAATAATTAAATGGCTTGTTTTTTGATGAAATATAATAATAATGATTATCCGAGCGAAATGGCGCATGAATCGTGTAAAATAATTGGACCAAATTAGGGGGAATTCCATGGCATTGCATTCGACCGTATAATTTAGCCGGTTGAAAAATTTACACAATAATTAAATTTGATAATTAACTGCAACATAATAATTCAATTAACAGTAGTACGCACACGTATGAAAACAAATAATATTTAATTAAAAGCGCAAGCAAGAAATGAACGTTTAGGTGCAGTTTTTAATGACGTAGAATGTGGAACATCAGCCGGGGGAAGATTAATGAGGATTGAAACTAATTGATGCAAATGTAAATGGGAGAATCCGGCGCAGTAAACACGCTACAACTTGTCGGGGATTTATCACGCTGTTTGCCCCATTCTTAAAGTTCATGCGCCCCCCCTGTTAAGCCAAACAGGAATCTTCGTTTCATACGCGTGCATAATCATTCTATTTTTGTTCTATTTCAAGGATTTCGCGAAATTACGCGCGTCACCATCAACCATCATTACCAGTCGAGTTTCTCGCTAAGCGATTCTCGAGTACGCCTAAATGCTCTGAACTTACTTTAAAGCAAAGCGTCTAAAGCAAAATCGTGTTTTATGCATTTAAGGGGGCCGCTCTCCGCTCTATCAAATAATACAAGACGCTGTAAGGAGTTCTCTTATTTCGATGACTTGTCTGCTCTTATCCCCCGAAAGATAAATGATCCGGGCGGACGGCTTAAGGAGGGACGTGTATCGACCCCGCGTGACCTTCTCCTCAAATTATTTGCAATTTAACTCCGGGGGGATAAAAACCGAAAGAAAGTGACGTCATTTGTTTTGCTTATGAAGCCCCCCCCTCCCTCCCCCAGGAACTTCTCGGGTTTTTTTTAGGAGTTTCGGTATTTTAAGGCATCGCGACGCTTGGTTCAGGTCTCCTCTGTTTACAAACATGATTTCATTTGCTTAAATTAAATTTAGGAAGCAATTATCACCAATCATTTGCTTCACTATTTCGTAATAAAACTGTTCTTAAGAAATTCTGAGCCCGTTACGACTAAATCGTTCTTAAAAAATTTAAAATAGCACCAAAACCTTGATCCACAGCATCGCGATGCTTGTTTCAGGTCTCTTCCGTTTCTAAATATGATCTCGCTTGCTTAAGTTAAACTTAGGAAGCAAGTGTCACCCATCATTTGCTTCACCACTTCGCAACAAAACTGTTCCTAAGAAGTTCTGAGCCTGTTACGACTATATCGTTCTTAAAAAATTTAAAATAGCACCAAAACCTTGATCCACAGCATAGCGATGCTTGTTTCAGGTCTCTTCCGTTTCTAAATATGATCTCGCTTGCTTAAGTTAAACTTAGGAAGCAAGTGTCACCCATCATTTGCTTCACCACTTCGTAATAAAACTCTTCCTAAGAAGTTCTGAGCGTGTTACGACTAAATCGTTCTTAAAGAATGTAAAATTGTCTGAAAACCTTGATCTTCAGCGTCGCGACGCTTGTTTTTCAGGTCTCCCCTCTTTCCGAATATGATTTCATTTGCTTAAATTAAATTTAAGAATCAAGTGTCACCCATCATTTGTTTCAGCACCGCCGTACACTTCGACCCTGACGGGATGTATATCAATCGTTGATCGCAATAACCCCCTAACCACATCATGGCGGGCAATGAAAACCGAATCAAATTAAATTTGAGCGACTGTGCTCTCGTACGTTATTGCGATTGCCGAATTGACGTGCAGATAAATCCGTCCCGCAAACAAGAAAGAGGAAAACAGAGGTTCGCAACATCCGGAAACTCAAATTGCGCACTCGGCGGTGGGTAAGTCGCGCATAAATTTCCCGCGAAATGCACAATAGATTCGCCCGCCGCGCCCGCCCGCTTCGGCGAAGGGTGGTTGTTTGCGACGAACTCACCCCGGCCAGTTACTCTATAATTCAACATGCTTGTGAACGAATGCGGCCAATCTTCTGACTTACGGGAATGCAATTGTAATACCGCGGGCAATAAGGGTGAAATAGGGCGACAGTTTCTCCGCGATTTACTTTATTGGTTGCTACCACTACCACTTGCCGCCACGAGGCATTGACGTCGTTACTTCAAAACTTCCGTTACGCTTAAAAAAATACACAATTTTATAATAATAATAATAATAAATTCATTGAAACATATTGTACATGTAATGGGCTTGGCTGGTAGCTCTTTTTCGTTCTTGTTGCAACTCTCAGGGTTTTGGGCTCCGAAGGGATGAAAACCCTCCAAATTTTGTTTTAGATGACCAAGAGACTTATCTACTTTACACGCGTAAGAAGCCCGGAATTCACGATTGCCAAATCATAGCACCTCTTGCGTGAGTTTGACTTTGACTCGTTTTACGCGCAACTGTCTAATAATGCTGTGGGTTTGCACACCTGCTCGCAATGAACCAGGGATTCCATTTTAAAATTGCTAATTCGTTTAAACGCGGAAGGCAAAAATTTCTATTCTTAAAGTAATAACAATGTGTGACGGCTTGCGCCAAGCCACCCGCCTGTTATCATGATTAAGCTTTCTTTGATTTAACTTCGTTTTATCCTGTTTGGATGGTGATGGTGACGATGATGACGTTGTTGATGTAATCTGGTCTCAATTTCTTGCACCCCCCTTCATATTTTCCACGCTTATTTTAGATAGTTGTCATTAACAACAGCGACTAGCAAAGAGGTCCACCGTACTTTATGTGACGGCGGTGTTTAAGAAAATACACGTCAATTTTTTGCACCCCCCTTCGTGACTTGCTTGCTTGCGCCAAGCCACCCGCTTGTTATCATGATTAAGCTTTCTTGATTTAACTTTGTTTTATCCTGTCTGAATGCTGATGATGGTGATGATGACATTGTTGATGTAATCCTGGCCTCAATTTCTTGCACCCCCCCTCGCATTTTCCACCTTTATTTTAGATAGTTGTCATTAACAACAGCGACTCGCAAGGAGGTCCACCGTACCTTATGTGACGGCGGTATTTAAGAAAATACACGTCAATTTTTTGCACCCCCCTTCATGACTTGCTTGCTTGCGCCAAACCACCTGCTTGTTATCATGATTAAGCTTTCTTGATTTAACTTTGTTTTATCCTATGTGGATGCTAATGTTGGTAATGATCACGTTGTTGATGTAATCCTGATCTCAATTTTTTGCACCCCCCTTCGCATTTTCCACCCCTATTTTAGATAGTTGTCATTAACAACAGAGACTCGCAAGGAGGTCCACCGTACCTTATGTGACGGCGGTGTTTAAGAAAATACACGTCAATTTTTTGCACCCCCCTTCGTGACTTGCTTGCTTGCGCCAAGCCACCCGCTTGTTATCATGATTAAGCTTTCTTGATTTAACTTTGTTTTATCCTGTCTGAATGCTGATGGTGGTGATGATGACATTGTTGATGTAATCCTGCCCTCAATTTTTTGCACCCCCCTTCGCATTTTCCACCCCTATTTTAGATAGTTGTCATTAACAACAGCGACTCGCAAGGAGGTGCACCGTACCTTATGTGACGGCGGTGTTTAAGAAAATACACGTCAATTTTTTGCACTCCCCTTCATGAGTTGCTTGCTTGCGCCAAGCCACCCGCTTGTTATCACGCTTATTTTAGATAGTCGTCGTTAATAACAGCCACTTGCAAAGGGGTCCACCGAAGGTATTTTGTTACTTAAATGTCCGTGGTGTTTAAAAACCATTTTTTTCTAATTTCTCGCGTCCCCCTTCATGGTTTTGATGTTTTCCATCCTTGTTATGGACGGTCGACACTTGACAATTAAAGGGTTCACCGAGTTTTGATTAATTTTAGTAGGACGCGACGGCCGTACATTAAAAATCCCCCTCTCACTTGAGAGCTCTCTTCAGAAGCTCTCGCCCCCCTGTTATCTCTTTTATATCTTCAAATTCCGTTTGTCCCGGTGGCTTAAGTTGCCTGGTCCCTTTCCTTTCGGCCTAATACGCTTTCGTACTTTTCCGTTTTTTCGGGTTGATTCGAGAAGTTTTTCTTGGAAACCTCAGCTGTTAGTTTATCGTTTAGGTTTGCTGCTTGCCTGCTTGCTTGCTTGCTTGTGGACGAGAGCATCGATTTCACTCACACTTTAAACGTTCGTACTTGCTAGCTTGCTTGAGATTCCTCGCAAACTTTTCATGACTCCGACGTAATTGACGTTTCGTTTACTTTTAGAAGGTTTTCTCTCACAATCCTATTTACCTGACGTTCATTCATTCAATCGGCGGCTCGTTGTTACTATAAGGACGTTGTGGCTCCGAGCCAAGTTAGTGAACAGATATATTTACTCTATTTATTTCATAGAGCGACAGAGAGAGAGCTGCGTGGTAGCTCGTCAAATACGTTGACTGAGCGACACATTTTTTTCCTCTTAATTAATCAATCAAATTTAAACAAGAAGCATTCGCCTAACTATTTTAAAAAGCCATCCGTGCACGCCAGTACGTAATTTTAGTTGGCCTTCATGTTATGCGGATCACTCGCTTATCGATTAAAATTTGGTTCGCTTCGACAAACCTTAGAGGTCAAGGGTCCCAGGTATTCTATTTTGAAATTATTTTCAAGAAAAATATTACAAGCTTGCTTTGCCTTCATCGTTCAAAAAAGAGAGTGTCGTTTTCTTTTGATGGGATTTCGGAAATATCACATCTTTAAAGAGCTGTTACTCATAAAGTTATTTTTTTTTTAGTCACTCGATGGAGTCAGTTTTTTGCTGCGAGTTAAATGCAAATATCTGCGCAATTTCATAAGCGGTGCTCGGAACGAAATGAGCTGCAGCGAGAAATTCATTTAATTCATCGGAATTACTTTCCAACTGTCACGGGAGGATATATTTTCTTACATTAGCGGAGAAACTGGAGAAAAGCCATCGCGTCAAGTTTTGCCCGAGAGCACTTGACGTGTGCAAGTTGCTCATAAGAGTAAAATATTGAGTGGCCTGGGCTTTCAGACGCTCAGTTTTGAGGACCTGATCGTCTTCTTCGTCGCACAGCATTTTCCGACTTTAATAATGGGCGATGTACGTGGGCGTTCAAATAAAATCCGGAAGAACTCGATCTTTGAATATTTGGAATATTGCAGCAATTATGGTGGAGGCGCCGCCGACGACGACACCCGGCGGTTATTTATTACAAGCGAAATAATTAATTTATCCACTCATAAAATCCCCTTCTTTGCCCCACCGAATAAAGCGCCTATTGTTCGGGGCTGAGCCGAGGAGCACTCCTCGAATTAACGGAATTCTTGCAAATTAAGTTCACCCCTGAAAGGTGCGGGGGGGATAAATTAAATTGTTGCCTACGCTGGAACAAACACCGCCCCTCGGGGCTTAAAATATTTTATATCGATTGATTTGCTTCTTCACGGCAAGCAAATAAACAGATTTGGACGTATTGTAAGCATGCATGCATGTATTTATTTATTTTTTTAATGTGAATGAAGTTGAAGCGAGCAGTTAATTCTGTGTGCAATGTACGAAACGTCGTGTTGCTTAGTAATTCTGTTCATTAGTCTTCGTGGATTACGAGCCCCGAGACAATTTTAATTAAATATATACGTAATCCCATCCGTAAGTAAAGCGTTTAGTCGCGAGAGGCATGATGAATCGCCTTTTAATTGTCAGCGAAACTATTTAAGTTGGCGTCACTGCGATTTGCATTCCCCGTTTCGCCCGTCAGGGGGACCTGCCACATTCCGGGGGGGCGACAAATCACGCAACCTTTCCCGCTCTCCGTTTCGTGGGGGACGCGCGCAAAAATTTTCAACCCTTTCAAATGCGGCGCTCTTTATTTAATGAATATTGAAGGCCGGCGCGACGCTTTTTTTTACGATTTTTGTTCTACCTGGCCATTATTCATTCCTAGAATAAACCGGCGATGTTTTATTGTTGCCTGTAATTGGATGGGATTCGATGAGTTTTGCGGTAATATCGGGGGAAGAGGGGGGGCATTGTAGTTTCGAAACGTATATTCCAACTTGAACCTAGTATGAAATACCCGAGCGCATTTTATGTTTAATTCAAATCGTATTCAGTGAAAATAGAAGAAAATTCTTATTCGCTTCTACTTGTAAATTGTTGCGGCGCTTCACTCCATAATGTTTGCTTTAGGGGTTGCGGGGCGTAATCAGATCTAACACAGCATAAAATACCTTTGGAAATGCAAAACACAACTTACATGACAAACTGAAGAGGCGCTTTACTAGACGACATGAGCTCGCGCACTGTGACATAGTTTCCGTCGTTCTATATGAAAATGGTTGACCTAATTTTCACTTTACGTAACCGTAGCCCTCTCCTTTTACAGGCAGAAATTTACGCGAAGCGGCATAACCTCAAAATTCAAAATTAAAATACTAATAAAACCCGAATTCTAATACGTAAAATCTAAATCCCTAAGCAATTGATCACGGTCAACTGGCAAACTTGAACGCAGCGCCTCTTCCACCTTCAGCGTCCTCAACTTGGTTCTGTCTCAGGAAGGCTGAGCCGCTTTTTGCCCCTTTTGGTCTTCAGGGAACTTCGAGGCAGCTTCTTGAGGGCCTCCTCGAATTCAGGAACCTCTAGGGCGTGGCGGCGCAATGACAGGACGACATCGGTGTGGCCGATTTAACCTTCCTGACTTCGTCCTATGAAGGCTGTGAGGGCTGCAAGGCGACCTCCAACATTCCAGGTCTTCCCAGCGCTTCGCCAAATTGGTAAACGAGTTTGTACCAAAAGGTAACGTACACTTTAGGGGTTGCGGGGCGTAATCAGATCTAACACAGCATAAAATACCTTCGGAAATGCAAAATATAACTTACATGACAAACTGAAGAGGCGCTTTACTAGACGACATGAGCTCGCGCGCCGCGGCAAAGTTTCCGTCGTTCTATATGAAAATGGTTGACCTAATTTCCACTTTACGTAACCGTAGCCCTCTCCTTTTATAGCCAGAAATTTACGCGAAGCGGCATAATCTCAAAATTCAAAATTAAAATACTAATAAAACCCGAATTCTAATACGTAAAATTTAAATCCCTAAGCAATTGATCATGGCCAACTGCCAAACTTGAACGCAACGCCTCCACCACCTTCAGCGTCCTCAACTTGGTTCTGTCTCAGGAAGGTTGGGCCGCTTTTTGGGCCTTTTGGTCTTCAAGGAACTTCGAGGCCGCTTCTTGAGGGCCTCCTCGAATTCAGGAACCTCTAGCGCGTCGCGGCGCAATGACAGGACGACATCGGTGTGGCCGATTTAACCTTCCTGACTTCGTCCTATGAAGGCTGTGAGGGCTGCAAGGCGACCTCCAACATATCAGGTCTTCCCAGCGCTTCGCCAAATTGGTAAACGAGTTTGTACCAAAAGGTAACGTACACTTTAGGGGTTGCGGGGCGTAATCAGATCTAACACAGCATAAAATACCTTCGGAAATGCAAAATATAACTTACATGACAAACTGAAGAGGCGCTTTACTAGACGACATGAGCTCGCGCGCCGCGGCAAAGTTTCTGTCGATCTATATGGAAATGGTTGACCTAATTTTTACTTTACGTAACCGTAGCCCTCTCCTTTTATAGCCAGAAATTTACGCGAAGCGGCATAACCTCAAAATTCAAAATTAAAATGCTAATAAAACCCGAATTCTAATACGTAAAATTTAAATCCCTAAGCAATTGATCATGGTCAACTGCCAAACTTGAACGCAACGCCTCCACCACCTTCAGCGTCCTCAACTTGGTTCTGTCTCAGGAAGGTTGGACCGCTTTTTGGGCCTTTTGGTCTTCAAGGAACTTCGAGGCCGCTTCTTGAGGGCCTCCTCGAATTCAGGAACCTCTAGTGCGTTGCGGCGCAATGACAAAACGACATCGGTGTGGCCGATTTAACCTTCCTGACTTCGTCCTATGAAGGCTGTGAGGGCTGCAAGGCGACCTCCAATATTCCAGGTCTTCCCAGCGCTTCGCCAAATTGGTAAACGAGTTTGTACCAAAAGGTAACGTACACTTTAGGGGTTGCGGGGCGTAATCAGATCTAACACAGCATAAAATACCTTCGGAAATGCAAAATATAACTTACATGACAAACTGAAGAGGCGCTTTACTAGACGACATGAGCTCGCGCGCCGCGGCAAAGTTTCCGTCGATCTATATGAAAATGGTTGACCTAATTTTCACTTTACGTAATCGTAGCCCTCTCCTTTTATAGCCAGAAATTTACGCGAAGCGGCATAACCTCAAAATTCAAAATTAAAATGCTAATAAAACCCGAATTCTAATACGTAAAATCTAAATCCCTAAGCAATTGATCACGGTCAACTGGCAAACTTGAACGCAGCGCCTCCTCCACCTTCAGCATCCTCAACTTGGTTCTATCAGAACGGTTGAACGTAAACCGGTTTTTGCCCGTTTTGGTCTTCAAGAAATTTCGAGGCAGCTTCTTGAAGGCCTCCTCGGATTCAGGAACCTCTAACGCGTGGGGGCGCAATGACAAGACTAGTTGTGACCGATCGTCCTATGAAGGCTGTGAGGGCTACAAGGCGACGTCCAGCATTCCAGGCCTTGACGGCGCTTCACCGAATTGGTAAACGAGTTTGTACCAAAAGGTACCGTACACTTTAGGGGTTGCAGGGCGTAGTCAGATTAAACACAACATAAAATACCACACGGTACGTTTATTAGGATTGCAAAACATAACTTACGTGACGAATTGAAGAGGTGCTTTACTAGACGGCACGAGCTCACGCACCGTGACCAGATTGATTGATTTACGACCAGGAAACCTAAGTATATATATAAGAATCTGATTGACCTAAATTCGACTTTACGTAACCCTAGGGTTAGACGTTGGTTTTGAAAAAACCCGCCGGTACGTTTTACTTTATCGGCAGCTGTTATTGTGTAACCGAGGTGAGCGATGTGCGAGTGTAGGCCAAGGTTCTCTTGTAGAATATTTTAACTTTTTTTCTTGTAATTGTAATTGGATGAAATCTGCGTCCTTAGAGTTTTTAAAGTAACAAAGGCGAATTTCGATTTATTTTATTTTGGTGACTGTCGGCGAACGAATTGAATTTTCGCTGTAAGCCACATACATCTGTAAGTAAGGAAAAAAATTATGATCGCGGTTTACGTGCGAATTTTAATTTAATAAGTTTTAAATAAAATATCGGCGAGCTCGCCGGGGGCTTATTAACTTTGCCAGCCAGCTAGTTTGGTTTACTTTGGAAGATTTGTGAAGCAGATTAATGCGCGAAGAAAATTTTACACGCTCGAAAAATTCGTTATACTTTGCCGCAAAATGTATACTTTTTGTATCGTATCGTAAAGCAACCACGGGGGGAAGTTTTTTTGTGGAACGTTCGTTAAATAAACTACTGAAAAGTTTTTTTTCTTTTTTTTTTTGGATAATAGGATTTTACGCATAAATGTAATTTTTAAGCCAAGAGTATAGAGATTTCGTTCAGAACGAAAATTGTTTAATACGTAAGTCATTAGGGAACTGTAAATAGGGGAAAAGAAGAGCGTATAACATTTCAATTAAATAATCACAGTCTCTTTATTTACTTTCTTAATCTGTACAAGGCGCATGTGGAAGATTGTCGAACAAGTGCCGGTGCGAATCTCAGCGCAGCTTTTCCAAGTTTTTTTTTTTTGCATTTCCGCGAGGATCGTACGATACGCAAGTCCATAAAGTCAATCATTAATAAATGATCATTAACAACAAATCGTGCTGTACACAATCACTCTATTCGGTGTAAAATATCTACACAAAGCATAGAATAGAAAAAGTTTTCGATAAGTAAATGAAACTTCTATTTATAGTTCTTTTTTCTTTGGTAATTTAACCCAGTTTCCACTTCCTGTTGTAGTCGAGATGCACGCCACAAATTTCTGAAACATAAATCCCCCAAAGTAATAAATAACTGCAGTAAACTCGCGCGCGCGAGTTCTAAAAATCGTCGCGGCCAAAAATTTTTGTCTCGCCCCTCTAATTTTATTACAGCTCATCAAAGTTACTATGTACGGAAACAACAAACAGCCTCGAACAATATATTTGATTCAACCCCGAAAGTTCTATAAAGAGCGAGTCACGCGGTGCGGTCGTAAAATATAATACCCCCCCGCATTCGTCCGCGTCCTGAAGAGGCCCCTAATAAGTAGGTACACAAGTTCCACTATTAACCGTTTTCTGGAGCACTAAAGCGCGCACACTGGATTTTACGGCCGCAATAAACCACCATTCGGTGCCGTGAATCTCGAATTCGAATTAACTTATTATTAACGCGTTTACTTTCGCCACAACAATGTACAATGTGTGTATTAATCGGCGTCGTAATCATCGCGTCGACTATCGTCGTCGCACGTAAAATTTCATTTATCTCCGAGTGTTCCGGAAGTGACGTGATAGCGCGAAATTATTATTAACGGCGGTAAATGCGGCGGCGGCTTTTGTTTGTTTCCCGAACGCGCCGTTTAATAATAATCTCGTAAAGAGTGCAATCATACAATAAAGTAGCAACGTGCTATGATTACGAGACCCAATTCGAGGCCATTATTTTGGATTTGTTGCCTGTGCTTTGTTTGTGCGTGTGTGTGTGTGTGCGCGCCTCGCAGAAATGAAAACAGAGAGAACACGTTTATTTCTTCACATAACAGAACTATCTGGCCAGCTTTCTTCTTAATATAAGCCCGCCTTATATCACGACCACCCGAATGCGCCCGTAGACTAGGCAACACATCAATCAAATCGGAAGCAACGTCGTAATCACAACGTACCAGAAGCACGGAAGTAGAATGGGTTGCCTACTTTCGATTTTTAAGGCGACACAAAGAAAAAACATGAAATGGACAGCCTGTACGTCACACAACAGGAAAATTATTCCCCCACAAATTACGTTGGTTGGTATTTCCAGTATCTGCCACGAATTTATGAATTTATGAATGTCAGCTACTTTTCAAATGTTTCGTTAAAATCAACGCGGCCCTGCTTTTTTTGGTGTTTTCGTAAAATCTTGTTCGTCACGCGTTTAAAAATGATTTTTCTGCTCTTTTGACTTGCGCAGACCGCCTCTTCTTTAATAATAATAAGTAGTTCTATTGAATCGAAAACGACCGTGGCAGATTCAAGCTGAATTCAAGCTGCGACCGCCACGATTCTTGCTGTTTCATTAGAGCCGGCGTCCGAATGTGTATCCTTGCGCTGCGAAATAAGCGATTGTGTGCCACCTGTGACGCGCACACACGAGAGAGAATAGCCGGATTAGCGAATATCGAACCGGATATTGCAGAAGTCCACAGCGTAAAAATTGATACGGGATTTTCCGCGAGAAATTTAAAGGCGACTCGATCGTTTGCCGTATATGACTTATTTCTGAGAGGTGACTCTTCAAACCTGTTTTGAATTGAAATTTCTATTGCCGATTGTTCGTGTTGAAGGTTCTTAACAATTTGTTTCACGAAATTTAGGAATATTTACGAAATTTAAACTCTTATCATCTTTCTCGGTACTTGCCAAGGAAGACTGAATGAATGACATCTCAACCCTTCTTTTATAGCCAAAAATTTACACGAAAACTAATGCCACCTGGCAACATAGCTTTAAAATTCAAAATTAAAATATAAAATCTTCAAAAAAAATGCTAATTCCACGCGTAAAATGAATGCCACATTTAAATCCCGAAACAGTTGATCAGGGCTAACTGCAAAACATGAACGCAACGCCTCCTCCACCTTCAGCATTCTCAACGTGGTTTCACCAGGAAGGTTCAACGTTGCCTGTTCCCCCTTTTGGTCTTCAGGAAACTCCAAGGTAGTTTCTTGAGGGCCTCCTCGAACTCGCGACCCTCTAGCGGCGGTAGCGCACAGGCAGGATTCGAGATGGTTGACTCGACCTTCCTGACTTCGTCCTACGAAGGCTTTGGGGGGCTGAAAGGCAAAGTCCGACGTTCTGGGGCCCTCGCAAGTAGATGCCTCTGTATCGGAATATTCCCCAAGTCACTTCTTTTTTATCCATTTCTTAAATTATCGATTGCATTTGGTTACTTGTCTGTGCTTGAAGATCATTTTTAACGATTCTCTGTACGTGACAGTCACAGTTTTTCCAATACAATACAATTATTAAAAACGAATTAGGCCACCTCGAAAAACGACGAAAAATAACCTTCGAATAATATTAATAAAGTATGTCGGGTAACGAGGGTGTTATCGCTGTGAAAAACGTAACGCGAGACTGCGAGCCATTTTCACGTCCCAAATGACACGGAGCAGCAGCGTCCGAGTGTTCAGCAAACCGATATCCGGTTGGTTCTCAATTATAGCGCAGCCAGCCCTGCGTTGAATCCCCGAGGGCCCCCCCGTAAATCATTGCACTTGAGATCGGGGTGATATCGTGTTAAAGAGTTGAGCTTCGTCCTAGTTTCCGAGGCGCTCTGTTTTTCGGAATTTTTTGACGAACGAGCGCCGAAAGGGGTTTGTTTGAGAAAATCGAGGGGGATGATACGATGAAATTAATATAAAGCTGAGCGAATCGTTTTGTCTTCTTCCGAGCAATTCTCGATTAGAATCCGCTCAACCTAATAAGGGCAATTCAACTCCCGACACGATTTGTTTGTCCCCGGCGACAACACCTTGTACTTATTCAGTTAACAAGTTTAACGCGAGCTTTCGAAGCCATCCATTAATTATCATCAATTATCTTTATTCCCGTCGACTACGGCATTGATGAACCAATCACGGCTGCGCCGCCGCCGCCGCCGCTACGATAATAATTGACAAGGCCAAATCGCGTTATCCGCAATGTCGTTTCGGAAAATTAAAATTTAACGAGGTTGCTCCGGGAAAGTCAAAAAGCTGCGACGGTGAAAAATTCGTTTAATTGCAGGAATACCTCATTGATTGGCAGCGCCGGGGTGTAATTGCGTTAAAATGAAGCTCCGGGTGGCGATAATAAATGCGCCCCCATTACCGGCGAGCGCGCGCGCCGGCGTCTTTCATTTTCCTGAAAATGAAGGGGGCACAATGGTTTTTAATGTGTGCGCGGACAATGAAAGCTCGCCTCGTTGCAAAAAGGAAATTCCAACCGGCATAATAAATATATGACTCCTTTGTCTTTATTTTTTTTTTTTAAACGTTGCGTTTCAGATCCTGAAACGATTCTATCTTGCTTATCGTAGCGTACATCGCGTCGTCGCCAGTTCGGATTATATACTTGCATTCATCCGTCTGGGTAAATAAATGAAATGCAACAACAACAACAACGAGCGAGACCAACTATAATATGGATGTACGAGGCAACAAATGCGTTTTCAGAACTTGTTTACGCAATCGATAGCTCAATAAATACTGCAATTATGAATTAATTGCCCGATTAAATTTCTCTCGGTTGTTTAACGCAGCACGCCTGCGAATTAAAATTATTTCATCACCGAATTAACTAGCGCTGTGAAACGGCCAAATGTTAATTTGCGAAAGAGATTTCGCGTTTTAATTGAATTATTAATTCGTTTGGCAGTTGCAACGAAGCGAAATGGAATCAAAAAGAATCGCTTTTCGGTGTCCAGTTCAGTCGAGTTTGGCGTACCCAGTAGAATCCAAACCGAAATATAATCAAAAAAGAAGAGCTTCGGGAACACAGAGTTACGTCAATCGCACACGCGCACCGGTAAGCAGGTCAACTTCAGATATAAATCTTCCGATAGCATCAGTAGTTCATCGATGTACTGATTGTAGAGCGTGAACTCATGACCGTCCGTAATAATGCTTCTGACATGTAAGTTTCAAGTGTTTCATACTGATAATAAATGTATGTCTTATATTAATTCGGCTGTGCAACCCCTAACGCTTTACTTCTTGGTAAAAACTAGATTGCCAAAAAGGCAACGTTACAATTGAATAAAAAAAGTGATATAACTTTGCTTTTAGAATTTTCTTGGAGCTGTGCGTTCATAATACATGAATGCGTCCGTCTTTAATGCAAACGACAGGTCACGTGTTTCGAAATAAACTGCTGTTTGGACTTTCATGAATTATTACTAAACCAGCATGTGCGGTTTATGGCAGCTTTGCACTGTTCCATAATACACTGTACTCCGTTTTTATCGCCTTTATATCGGCGGGCGTAAAGAGCCCAGGTTTCATCGACACATATAATAAAACTTTAAAGCGTGCACTTTCGTGCAGATATATGTATTTGAAAGCGGTTGATAAAGCGCGCCCCCCCGAGAAGCTTTACCTCCGCGCGCCGCGTGATTGACGCGAGCGCCGCCGCCGCCGGAAGCAAATAAAAAAAAAAGCGTACACATCCTCAAATTCCGAACGTAACAAACAACAAATCAAAGGAGGGCTTCCGCCCTCGCCGGAGGGCTAATATGTCATTGTTGCCGCCGCCGCGATTAATATCTGACAGTGTCGTTAATCTGTTGTCTAAAACTCGTTAATCTTCGCGATAAGAAACAAAGTCATTAAATTCTCCACCACGGATCAGCCTGCACTCGGAATAGCCCAAGTTTTAACCAGAAAAGTTCCCGGCTCACGGTTCTTGTTTTGTTTACTTGCGCGACGAGAGGACCACCGACGGATGAAGAAGCATCCCTTATTGTTTGTCTTAAGGACCGTAAAAAGCCCTGAGCGCGGGCAGCGCATTTTTCCACGGTTCAGGAATTTTATTTTTACGACGGGGCAACTCAAAAATTATCAAATTTAAAGTTACTATTGTGAGATTAATTTAAACGGCAAACTAATGGACCTTGAACACGAAAAGAAATCTTTGTCTTTGATTAATTAATCTTTAATTAAAGTGCAGGCGCGGAAGTTATTGTAACGTGTGCAAAAACTAACCTCGGCTCTGCGAATCAAAACCCCCTTGGATAATTTTTTTTTTTGCCCCGGAACAAACTCTTTCGGACACCGTCCTGGCTGCATAGGATTCAACCCCGATTTGGGCGTTCGCCCTCTCACTTCCCCCATTCGGGAGTCGCTCTGAAGACGCCGCCGATGGAACAGGAACACCAATAAGTCTTTTTCTTAATTTTCCTTTCTTCCACATCGAAATGTTACTCTCGCGTGTTTCACCGTAATCTGCTACCCGTCACTATTTTTTTTTAATTTTCTTAAATAAAAAAAAACGAGAAACTGAAAGCTTAAATATTTCAAGCTTGGAATTTTGTTTGACTTTTAATGCTTTGCTCAAGTTTATTTCATTTAGTCACATTTTGGCTTTGCGCTTTGATTGAATTTGTAAATGTTGCTGTAGGGCGAACGCGTGGATCCATCGCGAGAGCAGAAACTCATTTTTTTTTTTTTTTTAATAATGAGTTGCTGTTGGTATTGTGTAACATAATAAACACATATTCTTATTGTACTTAATTAACTCTGAGCATGTAACAATATTCAAGTGATTTAATTTGGATTGGCGGTGGGGGGACCCTTCCTTCCTTCCTTCCTTCCTTCTTCATTGAATTATTCACTCATCGGATTGGAACTATTCGGCAATTTATCGGGAGGCAGCGGGAGTAGACAATTGAAAGTGCAATCGAATTTGTAAATGTTGCTGTAGGGCGAACGCGTGGATCTATCGCGAGAGCAGAAACTCTTTTTTTTTTAATAATGAATTGCTGTTGGTACCGCGTGTAACATAATAAACACATTCATATTGTACTTAATTAACTCTGAGCATGCAACAATATTCAAGTGATTTAATTTGTATTGGCGGTGGGGGGACCCTTCCTTCCTTCCTTCCTTCCTTCTTCATTGAATTATTCACTCATCGGATTGGAACTATTCGGCAATTTATCGGGAGACAGCGGGAGTAGACAATTGAAAGTGCAATCGGATGAATTTCCGCCGCCACTTTCGTGAAATAACATCCGGAACTGTCATGTGAAATTCACTGAAGAATTCGCTTAGCATAGCGCGAATATCGGCGGCTTGCTGCGGAACTCGCCCGTCGGAATCCGTACACGTGTTACAATCCGGGCATCATTTAAAAGTCTGATGTGCCGCAAAAAGTAGCGAGCGGTCCCTCGACAATATTCCGGCATTAAAATCCGGAATCCGCGCGCAATTATATTCCGTTTTGTTTCCCGGGTTTTTAATATTTTATTTGCGGGATGACGGCGAGCCGCCGCCCCCTTAACGTACCATAAGTTATACGGCTAGTGAAAATATTCAAAATAATAATAAATTTCTTGAAATGCGATTCCATTCATCATGAGATGTGCTAGCTGCGAGATTGGAAGACGCTTCCATGAACAAGCAAGCAAGCAAGCAGCTTACGTGTATACGATTTCCTCACTAGAGCCATCTAGCATTGTCGGATTTGAATTATTTTAAGCACTGAGAGGAAATAACTGAGGCGCTAGTTTTCGTTTCACTATTGCCCCGGATGATGTATTGCAGCACTCACTAATGCCGAGTAGTTGTTATTATTAAATTGCAAGCCGGCGCGGCGCAGCTTACGGCTTAATAACAAACAAGTGGGCCAAGGAACTCAAGGGGCAACGCGTTCAACATTCAAGCTCTTACACATGACGCTGTAAATCTTGATTTTCGCACTCAATTGACGTCGGTCTTTAACAATAGTGCGCGATCTAAAACTCCCGTCACGTTTGCTCTTGCTCATGGAATGTTTATTTGGCAAATTCTCATTTTGGAGTTTGTTCAAGCTTTTTCCACGAAAGTTTCATCGTTGTGGTCCACCCTTACCCGCTCTTATGTTTTTTTTTTTTAATATTGTTATTCAGTCTCGCTTTGCAACGAAATACGATAGTAGTTGACTATTAATTAAATTTTGCAGGTAAATAATCGAGAACGCCGCAAGTCCCTGGCTATACTGTGCAAATCCTGCTTTTGTCCGGCTGCTTTCACGGCTCCTGCGGCTTTTGCAACACACTTGGCAATTACAAAGCCTCAATAAATTATAATCCAGCATGTGCAGACCGCCTAAGTACGTTTTAATCATTGATATTTCTATTTGTGGGTTTGAATTGATCGCGTGAATTAATAAAGACACGCCGGACTTGTTCGTTTGAACCGTTTCATTAGTTCGTTTCCACTGATAACGGTCAAAACTCGCTTTGCGCCACCCCATTACGTATTATAATAATTTCGGGGGAATAGCGCCTACAAATCGTACAGTCCTGGTTTTATTATTTCTTACATTCATGTCACACGTCAGTTCGATGCGTTTTACTCTTGCTCACTTGACTTAACTTGAGTCGTGCCTACGTGGCTTAAAAAACACGTAATATTTCAGTAGAAGATTGTCGAACAAGTGCCGGTGTGAATCTCAACGCAGTCTTTCCAAGCTTTCTTGCATTTTCGCGAGGATCGCACGATACGCAAGTCCGCACGCTCAATCGTTAACAAACGACCATTAACAAGAAATCGTACCTACGATTCTTGCTGGCACGTACAGAATTGCACAAAAAAGAGAACGCAGTTTTTTTTCCTTGCCTAGCAGTAAGCAGACAAAACGAAATGCAAGCAAGAGTCGACGTCGTCAAGAGACGTTTCAAACGAATTAATGTTCGTCGGATGCTGGTCGAAGAATGTTCACGAGGCGAGCGGATGGTCATTTTCCAGCGAGTTATAAAAAAGAAGGTCCCTTCGCCTAAAGTTAAGAAGGTTACAACGGGGGTCCAAATAACCTTTCAAAACAATAACAAGGTGACCAGCATTGCACGCGACGTGCGTAACCTGAGTGAAATCACCGCGCGTCACACATTAAGAGTGACCACCACTGCAAGCGACGTGCGTAACCACCGCGTGTCACACAAAGCACGCTCAATTCCCACCCACTCAAACGAGACATGTTCCGCAATCTATCGGACAACGACCGGACTTGCAACAGAAGATTAGAAACACGTTCCCTCAACGCAAAAAGAAAACCGTAACAGTGCGCTTGGTGTTTCATTCGCTTGTACCGTTTCAGAGCTCAAGAACCTTACCTTCGAATTCTTATTAATCTATATTAGGTGTAAAATAATTACACAATGTATCAGAGTAATAAAATTTCAGCGATTGTTAACAATAAAAATTTCTTAGTGGTGAACAAATTAGTAGAACAAATTTCTGAATTCGATTATAACGTGATATACGCAAGCAAAATTGAATTGTCTCGCAGGCATTACCAAACGTATCCTGTTTGCTATTTGGTATTATTAGCTGCGTGAAGTTCATCGCAGGAGGATCAATTTGCATACTCCCGGTTGAACGTACACATTCATGATTTCATTTGCACAATTTGATCATCGAACTGAACGGTTACATCCAGCGAACAGGGCCGGCAAGGCTCTTGCTAATTGATCGTTTCGAGTCTGCCTCTTGAGTTTGTTTTTTTTTTTTCTTTAAGTCGGAGCGCCGCTGCGTCTTCGACGAGGTTCTGTATTTGCGGTTGTCAAAGACCCTCTCCAAATATATTTTATTCCTTTTGTGGCTGCAAACGAGCTACAATCGCGAGTCGAATCACGCACTCCATACAAAATCCACTCGCTCTGTGTAAGTCGCGCGCGGGGGGAACTTGTCAAATGTCATACCCAACGACGACCCACCCGCCCTCCCCGCCCTTATTGGTTTCGAAACTCGAGGTGCCGATAGATTACCCCCGGGGGCCGGGCGAAGGGGGAGAGTTGTACATATTCTGCCGAGTACATTCTGGCATTTTAACATCAATTTAAACTTGCGCGCGATGCGAAACACTAACAAATGACCTAATTTCGGGAGCGTTTGCCTCGAAATATTCGGCTGGTAACGACAAGTGCAATTACGAACTTCAGCCCTATTTGCTTTGAGTTAACTTGCGCTTCGATTATATCGATTTCTGAGGTGGAATTAATTGAAGACCGCCTTACTTACGGCCCATTGTTTATTATTGGCTGCGCCGATAATCACTTTCCAATAATTAAAATCATCGAAACGAGAGACCGTTTCGAGTAATGTTACGGAGAAGTCAGATTCCCGTGCCTTCAAAATCTGCTCGTGTGCAATCAAAATGCAATAATTCAGGTGCTTTCCCGCAGGGAATCGCAGATAAGTTTAAGCTCGTTCCCGGCCGCTCTGATCTTACGTAGTTTACACACACAAAAGAGATTCGCAGACATAAAGCAAGTCGCCCCTTTTTGTACAAAGACCTCCCCGATTTACTGCATCGTTTCATTCGAATGGTTTACGCACAGGTATAGACAGAGTATCATGTTGAGCAATCATTCTGGCTGCATGCGTTTGATTGGCCAATTTATTTGTTGCGGACCAAACCCGATCAATTTTCTTTTCTTTTTTTTTCGAATCGAAGGGAGCGTGGGGGCGACAGACATCGAAAGGACAGAAAGGCAGAACCAGACTTTAAAGAAAAAAATGAAGAAAACAGGGGACGCAGTTTTTTTTTTTTTTTTGACTAGGAGTAAGCAGGCAAAACGAAATGCAAGCAAGAGTCGACGTCGTCAAGGGACGTTTCAAACGAATTAATGTTCGTCGGATGCTGGTCGAAGAATGTTCACGAGGCGAGCGGATGGCCATTTTTTAGCGAGTTGTAAAAAAGAAGGTCCCTTCGCGTAAAGTTAAGAAGGTTACAATGGGGGTTCAAATAACCTTTCAAAACAATAACAAGATGACCAGCATTGCACGCGACGTGCGTAACCTGAGGGAAATCACCGCGCGTCACACAGTAACAGTGACCACCACTGCAAGCGACGTGCGTAACCACCGCGCGTCACACGAAGCACGCTTAATTCCCGCCCACTCAAACGGGACATGTTCCGCAATCTATCGGATAACGACCGGACTTGCAACAGAAGATTAGAAACACGTTTCCTCAACGCAAAAAGAAAACCGTAACAGTGCACTTGGTGTTTCATTCGCTTGTACCGTTTCAGAGCTCAAGACCCTTACCTTCGAATTCTTATTAATCTATATTAGGTGTAAAATAATTACAGAATGTATCACAGTAATAAAATTTGAGCGATTGTTAACAACAAAAATTTCTTAGTGGTGAACAAATTAGTAGAACAAATTTCTGAATTCGATTATAACGTGATATACGCAAGCAAAATTGAATTGTCTCGCAGGCATTACCAAACGTATCCTGTTTGCTGTTTGGTATTATTAGCTGCGTTAAGTTCATCGCAGGAGGATCAATTTGCATACTCCCGGTTGAACGTACACATTGATGATTTCATTTGCACAATTTGATCATCGAACTGAACGGTTACATCCAGTAATAGTGACCACCACTGCAAGCGACGTGCATAACCTGAGTGAAACCACCGCGCGTCACACAAAGCATGCTCAATTCCCGCCCACACAAACGGGACATGTTCCGCAATCTATCGGACAACGACCGAACTTGCAACAGAAGATTAGGAACACGTTCCCTCAACGCAAAAAGAAAACCGTAACAGTGCACTTGGTGTTTCATTCGCTTGTACAGTTTCAGAGCTCAAGAACCTTACCTTGGAATTCTTATTAATCTGTATCGATCAAAGGGTCTGGAATATCTTAAACTCCAGCGTGGGCAGCGTTTTGTGAAACTATTAAAGAAATGATGAGAGAAATGAGCGAAAACCATCAAATGGAAGCTTTCTATAAATTTCTATAATTTTATGTCGATTGTAATATTTCATTGCGCAGTGTCGTTTGAATGGGGCCATTTATGAAGTTCTCTTTATGGCCTCGGGCAGCAGGTTGTACGAAACGAAAAATATGATAATGTATGTGGCCGTATGTACGAAACGTAATTGAACTTTTTCGGATAGTTAACATATTTCACGAAGCATATGAGAAGTATTAAGCCGCAGTGCTACAGTTATGATCCGCACCGCGAGATCGCCGCCGCCGCCGCCGCCCGCAGAATAAATGACGTCACATAAATCCCGCCGTACCCGGAAATGGGGAACGCATCCGTTCCGGGAGGGATCGCGTTCCAGCTCTGGCCTGAATTGCGGCCGCACGGGTATTTAACAGTAATCTAGCCGGGGGCCACTTCTCATCATTTTATGTCTTTTCTACGGCGCATCGCCGCCGCCGCTCATACTTACGAATTATTGCACTGTTCGCCTAGTCGTAACTAATTAATTCTGCAGGCGGTTAATCGCAGATTTCTGGAAAGCCCCGGAAATTTTGTTTCCGTTTCGTTCTCTTAACAGGTTTGTGCATGGACGGCGGCATGTTGTGAATTGTATGCCGGGAACATCCCGAAGGGATTGATTTCTTCTCTTACAGGGGGCGAGCGGGGGATTAATTCCGAAGGTATTTCTGGATATTGCTGTACGTCGAGGAACGTTTCTGACCGTTATCGCATAGCTTTGTTTTGTACGTGACGTTCAATCAACTACCATCAATTATTCAACGAGGAGAAGAAGAATTAGAAAAAACCACCACCTCCCCTCCCTCCTCCTATTATGTTAACTACTAAAAAAAAAAAATAATAATAATAATAAGAATTTTAACCTCGAGATTTAATAAGCTCTTTTATATTCAGTCGTGATTCTTATTTCATAGCTCGCTCGTCTTAATAAAGTCGTTTCGTAAACAGTTTGGGGGCGGTAAATACGGTTTAATGAAAGGCAAACAGAGCTGTTTAGCTGCACTTGTAAATATCTTATAAAAATTATAATTGCGCTGCTCCTCATGCATATTCAAGGAGGAGGTGAGGGCGAGGGCCAATTTAAAACAATAAGGAGGGTGAGTGGCCTCCCTTAAGGGTCGTCGCGCGCATTTTTCGCGGCCGAACGGTTTCCTATTGTTATCGGGAAAGTATGGCGGAAGTTAGGAAGTGTCAAGTGGAAAATAACGAAGTGTTGGTGTCCTCGATCCCCGCCGACCCGGTCTTGTTCAGATCCATTTGATATTGTTTGCTTGTCGTTCCTCACCAGAAAGGGCCGTCGCGCGCAACATTGTTACCGGAAGTCAAATATTTCCCCGAATTAAGTGCGGGAGGTGTTTTCACCACCAGCTCCGCGCTCGCGCTCGGAGAGGACATCAAAGGCAAGATAAATTATTTAATTTAATTAGAGTAGAACGAGAGCGCTTTCGATTTTTGAAAAGTAAGACGAGTGACGGATCACGGGTGGGACGGGGAGGGTTTAAATAGGAAAACGTAAATTTTTCGTGCTTCCTGCCTTCATTATATGTTTTCGGATTTTTCCGCTTGTGGATTTGAATCGTCGCGAAACGTAATTTGCACGAGCGTCAGAAATATGTTTACTTTCAATTTCTTCCGGAGCGGCGATAAATAAATCCAAACATTTTTGCCAGGTTCGCTTAATTGAAAGGGCCTACGAAATGATGAGCGTGATGAAGACGGAGGAAGCGGTTTTATGTACATACACATTTTCGGGGCCACTTGGAGTCACGACACGAGCTTCCTCACTTCTCGATCTGTGACGAGGGGGCGAGGAAGGCGTGTCGTTATATTTTTCCCTTAACTATTTTTGATTCATTAAACGAACGCGTTGCGATTCATTATTTTACTATTATTAAAGTGCGACGACGCCGATGTTTGGCATCAAATTATTGAGATCGTTCCAGAAAGTTCCACTTTATTTCCAGACGAGGGAGATTAAATTTACTTTATGCCAGGGGACACAAATCTTCAATGAGGAAATTTACGGCCGGGGATGAATTCTTTCATGATTTCATTCTCTTTGTTTCAGCGAACAAAAGTTTTCAGGGCACTGGCTTCCTGCGAGGACACACACACACACATAAAGTAACTAATTTTACGGTACGTGTGCGGAATGAAATCATTTTTTATGTGACGACCACATCTCCTTGCTTTAGTTTATCGGGTACAGCTCAAACAAAAGTAAGGTTGGTTGGTTATAATAGACCGTCTTAAAGATTGAACGATCGATATGCAAGTTGCTACGTCATTTATTGTTCGCGAAAATCTTGTAAGATCCAAGACCTAAAACAGTTTATTTTGTTTGCTACCAAACTCTGTCCGCTGTACTTTGTTTGTGCTGGGCGTCAATTAATACGCCGCAATTCAGGCAAGAGAAACAACAAGAGGAAAACAAATTCCCCAGGGCCAAGTTATATCTAAAGTCATTCTACCTCGGCCGATTAATGCGCGGGTAAAATCGGATCCGCTCGCAAAAAGAAAAAAAATCAAACAGCGCCGCAAAACATTCGGATGGCCATCGAATTATTGTGCAGCAAATCAAATAGCGCCGCAAAACATTCGGATGGCCATCGAATTATTGTGCAGCAAATCAAACAGCGCCGCAAAACATTCGGATGGCCATCGAATTATTGTGCAGCATTTGCCTGCTGACTCTTCAAATTCACGACGACGTTAAAAACCGGTTTGGTTTAACATAAACTAGATTATTACTATAACGTAATCTTTTCTTCGATGATAAATTACAGAAGCTCGCTATAAATGTATGCATGAAGTTTTCTTCAGCAATAAATTATACAATCCGACGTTCACAACAAGTTGACGGTGCCGAATCGGTTCCGTGCGCCGCTATCTTCTTCCCTCTGTCAACGCTGCGCCAGCTGAAGTCACTGCTGCGCATCTACGTGATGAAACCTCTAGCGGCGTACTCCAATAGAGAGACAGAAATTATCTCTGGGACAATCGGCGGCCGAATCTTGCCTAACGGAATTCCTTGTCAATCCAAAACGCTTATCTCTACGGACGGATCGCCTTACTTTTACTATTGTGCAACAAGGTGGTGGGCCATTTGCTCAAACAAATTTCAAATTTGAAGTTTGGATTACTATACGATATCAACTATGTGCGTTAACTCCAAAGAACAAACAAGATTTGAATTGCAGTTATCCCAGGGCCGCGATTAATCATTAACATTAATTCAGTAACTATTGAAATTAACTTCCCGAGTTTTCGGCACACGCTGTATATGGTTACTATGACGCTTCCCGATAATAAAGTGGCTTACGGGCTAGTTCTTGCTTGTCGTGTCGAGGTGGCCACGAAGTCCCGTTGATCGCGGAACGTCGACGAAGTCGTCAAACGAGGCCGACGAATGAAGAAGAAGAATTTTTCGAATCGCCTGCTGCAGGTTAGTAACTGAGAATCAACGAGCTTGTAGGTCGAACAATAAAAACTGGGGGTAAAGGAAAAAAATCCTAAGAGACAGGAGAGAACGAAATGTTACGATATGGCCAGGGTTTCAATACATTACGCAATAGTGCAAAACTTCACAGGCTTTTCGATTTATGCATCGGAGATGCGCTTGCGTCAAAGGGGCGTCTATGAATCCGGCGTTTGAGTAACGTCCACACGGACGAATTAACTCCCAAACAGGAAACACGCAAAGGTAACCGGAACGCAGATGCCATGATGGACGCTTCGAGCGCGAAAACGCTCGTTCCACGTGCCCAGATTTAACCAATAGTAATTTCATAAATTGTAATGTAATCGTTTAAATCGAAATCTCCATTACAACACCGTCGATTTAGTAGCGGAATGTATACCGGACACGTTCAAAAAAAAGAAAAAGAAAAAATTAGATAATGAAACTTTACTAGTCGTCATTATTGAAGTTCGGAAAGATTATAAAAGTAATCCCCCCGGCCAACAAATAAATTACTTCACGCCGTTTAATAGGCTTTTACCTCGGCGTTGCACGTGCAGACCGTTCCATTTTCAGTCGGGCAGCGGCGGCGGCGTTCGGTGTAACGTCATTAAAGCGAAAAAAATTAATGAGCTAGAAAAACTCGGCCGGTTCTAGTTGTTGGGAGACGTTTTGAACCTAACCGCAATTTATCGGGGCGCTTAGCCCCCCCTCTCCCCCCGCATCCGGAAAGAAAAACATTATTAAACGAAATCAAATAAATAAAATAGGGCACAAATGCAGTGGCGGCGGCGGTGGTGTCCTGATTGCAGGTGCTAATGAGGTGGCTGCGCGTCGTAATTGGGGCGCTACGTGTTTCCACCCGCCCGCCCCCCTCGGAAAATGCAATCTGACAGAACTGCGCCGCCGCCTTGCACAAACCTAATAAGCTGGATGGCACTTGGAAATTACGCGTTTATATTCGGATGGATACAAAACACAAAGTCCCGCGGTGCTCGCTTTCATGTCGTTATGTGAAGTATGCGCGCAGTCGTGGTGGTGGCGATTAAATTGCTAATTTATACGCACCCCCGGTGTTGCGATATTAATTTGCATTTGATGTTACGGTATAAACGGATATTTTAGGTCGGCCGATACACGCCGACGAACGAACGAAATTAAATTAAAAACGAGATGCGTCCATATGAAAGGCCTCTTCATAAAATTAACGCGAACAGGCTCTAGCTCGTTGTTGTTATGATTTTTTTTTTATTTCGCGACGGGATTTATACATATTTACGACGACGCTTATTATTCTTTTTTTTTTTTTTTTAAAAAACACACTTTCTCCCCGCGAGGCACGTTCTTTACCGAGCCCCAAGCGCTCTTTTTTTTTGTTTTAAGCTTTGAAGCCCCTGGTATAAAGCGTCTGAAATTGTGAAACGTGGAAACAGATGTAACTTAGGCATACGAATGTATGGTAAAGATTTGGCTTACGTGTTCCGCGCCTTTTGTCGCTCGCCGTTGTTTGCTTTCACTCACACACTGAGCTTTTGTCATGTCGTATTTGCTCAACTCAAATAGCACTCTTCGGGAATATGTTTTGAATGAATTAGGTTAACGAGATTGTGGTAATCAGTGGCGGCGGCTGCACATGATATTATTATGAATTATACGAATTATACCTCCGCTCCCCTCCCCCCACCCACCGCCGCAACATTTGCGCCACACAATCGTGCCCCCATCGAGACGGTCAAATCGTTCGGTTTGATAGGTCGTGGAGATATTTGAAGTCTAATAGTCCGACAGAATCGCATACACGCCTCGCCTCAGGAAACCGGAATGTTATTGTGCCGTAATGGCGGCGGTAGCCCCGGAGTGTTATTGTTACTAGTATTAGATTATCGGATTACTCATAACGCTACGGCGAAATTTAACACGTACCTAATCAGATTAAAGTTAAAGCGCCGCCGCTGTTCTTCGGTAAGGCATTATTTTGCCCGGATTTTATCTTTGAATTATTCAAATTCACCGTACCGCCCCCCCCCCTCCCGCCATTTTTCAGTTAACCTCTTTGTGGTGCTGCTCACAAATAAATTACATAAATTCAGGAGAATTTACCTAAACATAAGAAACAAGGCTATTTACGCTTTGCATTTTATTTCCAGAGCTCACCGCCCCCGGGCAAGAAGGCTAATCAAGTTCGAAATAACAAATTAAGCGTTTACTCTCGAACACCGTAAACATAATCAAATTGGCAAAAGAACAAACATATTTAATGGGGCGCGCGCGGGGCGGCCTCGTCGGCGGTCATCATAACATTCTTCCTACCGTTGGAATTTGTTTGAGCGGAATACGTTTTTCTTTTTCGCCCGTTTCAAAAAAGAAAAAAAAAACGAACGCATTAAAAATTAAACGCAACAGGAAAATCCATCTGCATAATTGAATTCAACAAACAGCAGCAGGCAGCGCCCTCGGTTTACTTTATCCAACAACGCAAATAACGAGCTCATTAATTCCGTGTTGTTCGTTAATAGCCGTGTATTTGTGTTCAATTGAAATCCGAAATTATTATTATTATTAAGTCTGGGGCCGGGAAAATGTAAAGAAAAATGTTCATCTCGTTTAGTGTTTAGTCTGAAACTCAGGAGCACATTTAACCCTTTAATCGATATTCATTTTTCCTCGAAATAAGACTTTATATTACAATTACATTAACTACAGGTCACTTACCGACGCCTGGTGGCAAGTTGCTAAGCTAAGCTAAGCTAGTCCCTGAACGAGAAGGGTTTACAAACAATAGGGGCGCCGGGGAGAACCCCAGCTGATCGGCGCACGGTGAAACCTACTCCCAAGTGCGCGCTGATTATAATCGAAAACTTCCAGGAGATACCTCAACACTCGATCGTTCAAGATGCGCTTTTCAAAACACGAAAATGTACTTCAAATTAAATACATTTAGGCACACGGTTAATTTAAACACAGCCTTAAGGCCTTAAAAATAACCGAAATGAACCAACAACCGAAAGACGGTATTCAACTTAACTCCTCACGATGAGGTGCTAAACTTAAAACAAAGAACGAAATCCACACAGGTGCGGCAGTGACCTTCACAGAATCGTGAAACGGTAATTCAAACTCCTCAAATTAACATGGGCGCAGCCATGGTGGGGCCCACCCCTAATTCATGAAGCGATAAGAAACTATTTCAATTCTTTGTCTATAAATACTATAAAAAAGCGGGTTGTTAATTAGAAGACAAAAGAGAAGCTGAAACAGATGAATGCAATCAAAAGGTCCGGTCAAAACTATCGTACCCATCAATGAGATTCGAGCTGGGCCGTCGTAATGGCGACCACGAAGAAACTTTCTCACTCGTTTAGAATCGATATGGCGACGTGACGGACAGATATCAGCAGTGCGATGACTTCTCACGGAAATGCATTGAACTTCAGTCAAAGGTATCGTATCCATCGATGACAATCGAGCCGGGGCGTCGTAATGGCGACGTCGAAGAACGTGAACTTTTTCATTCGTAACCGACGTACACCACCCGGTAGGAAAAAGAATTGTCGGAAGTGAAAATAGAATCGATGTGGCGGCGTGGAGGACAGATATCAGCAGTGCGACGCCTTCTCACGGAAATGCATTGAACTTCGGTCAAAGCTGTCGTATCCGTCGAGCCGGGGCGTCGTAATGGTGACGTCGAAGAACGTGAAACTTTTTCACTCGTAACCGACGCGACGCACACCTCCCGATACGACAGTGTAAAAAGAATAGATGTAGACAATAGACGGAGCGAGGTTAGAAAGAAGTCAATCCACTGCCGGACCAATAAATTCATCAAGTTTTGTAACTAGTCGAGTCGACTCGTGATAAATAAACGGTTAAACTTGCGGGCCGAGAATGTTAACATCCCTTCATCTACGTTATTAAGCTGGCTCGCTCCCTCTAAATACATGCAATCCAACTTGCACTCCGGGAAGTTTTATTCTTCCAATTGCACCAGTTAACCCGGGCGTGCTCGTGCACGTCTGGCTTGATGAAACACCGCTCTCTCCCTTAGAGTGCTCGATAAGATTCAACCAAACATGAATTCGCCGCAATTTCGCAGCCGTTCGCTCGCTCGCTCGCTCGGTTTGTTTACCTACAGCACCTGCAGTAGTTGCTTGCGGCGCAGGCAGCCAACGCGCTAAATAAAAAAAAAAAAAAAGAAAGTCGAGCAGGGCATAGTTTGGGCAGCGTGTAGTATAATATGAGGCGGTTGGCAGCTTCTAGATTGGGGGGCGTCGTCGGTTAACCGTCCCTCGGTGCAGACGGGGGCTGTAAACGAACAAAGCTGTGACTGGCCATAAATCTAAAGTAGGAGCCTGCAGAGACTTGCCTATAAAGAAGATTGTCTTCTTCGCTGATAACTATTTTAGCCCGCAATATTTTTCAGCGCTTCAAAAACTAATCTGAAAGTGTCGAGACCACCCCCCGGAGTTCACGCGAGTGAAAACTCGGAACGCAATCATAATTATAACTGTAACGGCGGATGCGCCAGGTATTACTTAAATATTCCATTGCTCTCTTAGATCCCCCTTTGGATGATTACTTTAAGATAATAGTTACTTGAGCTTGAGACCTTGCCCGAATGAGTTTAGCAACCGACGCAACCAACCAACCAACAGCCGCGATGATTTTTTTCCCTTGCAATTAAAAAGCAAAATGAAGTTTAAGTTTGCTTTGGGCTTGGGGTTGTAAAAGAGTGGGGAGGGGTGTGGCGAAGAGATGCCGTGGAAAACGCGTTCGCAAGAAAGGGTCCAAAATCACATACGGTTTTATTTACTTGAACGTATAAAACTTTTATGCGGAAGGAATGCGACTATAAAATCTATATTTTGAGTTGGGGCACGAACGTCGAGGGCCAGGGGAGGGGGGGGGGGAGGAATTATTTGCGTTCCGCTTCTATTTTTACCTACTTTGTCGTAAACTTTATTACATGTACGAGAGGACACTCTGAACGTAAATCGCAATGTTTGAACGAAATAATCGATCGCGAGGAGCGCGGAGGTTAAGTAACCGGAGCTGATTTTCGGACGCGCGCTCTCTTTTCTCGTACGGCAAAAATAAAGAGCACCAGTGAATACAACACAAACTAAATCGATAAAAAGCTGTATAATTCTCTAACAACGGCGTGAAATAATCATTCCGAACGGTTCTCACGATACAGACCAGACATGCTTGCAAACTCGTTTACAAAAGATGATGCAATCCTATCTGAAAATAGAAACTCCGAATGGCATTAGAAGCACAGTGAAAAAAATGATGGTAATTTACACCATTTCATGGCCGGAGTGTTTTAAAGCGAACGCCCAAGCAAGCGTCTAGAATAAAACGCAAAGCGCGAGATTATTTGAAGCCCGCGTTAAATTAATTATTCCAGCGACGATGATAATAAAGAAAAAACTATTTTTGCTCTTGCCCGATAAAACCGAGAACCGGTCTGAAGCGCCTACTGCCCACGCGGGTTCCTAAGATGATGCAATCGAGAATAAATGCAAATCAAACTTAACCGCCTTTTTAGTTTTCCCTGAAAAACGGCCATGTAGACTAGGTACAGGAGGGGACCAAGTAAAGTACCCTGAGGAACTGCTGTTTTTTTTATGCATATTGTACGCATTGGAGCAAACTGTTAAATAAAGTTAAAATATGTTCAGTTGTAAAATGGGTAGAGATCAAATATTTTCAGTTGCACAATGAGGCGTTAGAGACCAAAACCTGCAGTTCCTCAGGGTTCTGCACTTGGTCCCCTTCTATACCTAGTCTACATTTTCAGAGAGTCAAGCTAAGGATATTGTCACGATGGGAGTTTTTCGTAAGAAAATAAAAAGAAATTATTAAAGCACGGGCTTGTGAAATTGAGGGCAATTTCAACAATGTCGGAATGTAATAACAATAAGTAAGATATAACACGGTTCGCATTTCATAATAAGACATCCGCAACTAGGGTAAGCGATTAATTACATCAAGTGATGCAAAGAACTCAGGGCCTATTACGAACAGCGCAATGCGCGAATAAACGAAAATTGCGTGCGGGTTAAAATTTGGACAGCAGTCGAGCCAGGAGCGCAGAATATACTACTATGTATTATGTCCCCCCCATACAATGTTTTGACGTACCATATATACATTATATGTGTCTTTTGGTGAAAATAAAATTATCAATTATTTTTAGTGCCAGCCAACTCGAAGAAAGGGAACAGCTCGGAACCATCCCAGCCACCAAGGACGTTGTTCCTGCGATCACCATCATCCTGAGGCGTAGGACGCCTCTCTGTCACCCCCCGTTAACCCACAGCCAGAAGCTGCCAACTGACCCCGGTGAGTCGAACCTGCCTACCAAGCTGAAGCCACCACCGCATCTCTGCTTGCCGCATCAAGGACACGCCACTTCATCCAGGACCTCAAGATCGACCGTCGTCATCCACCGCCGATAACATAAACTTTGCAACGAGCCGACCTTAACCTTCGCAGCCCCAACCGGACGCAAAGTGCGTCGCCACCCGGGCCAGGACAGCGTTAACCTGGACGACCAGGACCGCAACCACCCCACGAAAAACCGTCAACAATTGAAACTTAATATTAACAGAAGGTACTAACACGTATGTGTTTAAAGCTCTACCCTCTGCAAACCCTACTTCATCCCTCCACGTGACCTAGCGGAGATGCTACCTTGTTAGCGCAGCTTATTAAGGGGACCGCCCCGGTAAGCGTGACGTGGTGGAGGCACCACCCCAAGCGTGACAATGTATAAAAGGAGATTCGCTCGATTGCATCATCTTGAGAAACCGCGCGGGCAGTAAAGCTGAAAGCATCCCGAAAAGGCAAGCGATGTTTAGAGTCGCCGAGAGCGTACGCTAACACAAGCAATTCTGAAACGCATAGTCATTATTATTTATCTGGAAATTGATTCAACTAATGGCGTTCCTTTCGCCGCGCATGGAAGAAGCTCGTCGCGATTTAACATGTAAAGCTCAGTGAGTCTCTTCTTTTGAACGAGCTTAAAATATTCCGGCTCCCCCTGGATAGGCCTAATCAGCGTAAATCTAAGTCAACCATAATCTGAGCGAAGAGGAAAACTCAGCTCCTCAGTAAAACACACAAATTTCTAAACGTATTTAAAATTGTTTTACGTGCGAAAACCGATCACCGTGTGTCAGCAGCGGCCCATTAATAAATCGCCGATTCTTTTATTGATTGCGCAGGAAATTGAATGCAACGCAGCCATGGCGTGCATATATTGCCAACGCAACGGTAATATTAAGCGCGTAATTTGTTCGGTGTGTTGTTATTATCATAGCGCACGGGGGATTTGAGTTACAATGTTAATTAACGGTAATTACCGGTGACGGACAAGTTTAGTATTGACGAATGCAATATTGGAACATCGCATGATTTATACACGACGACTTTCCGTACCGCGTGCTATTAGTTATGCATACAATTTCGGATGGGCATTAATTATCCTGAGCTTCGGCGTAATTTTCCTTTTTCGTCCAGAGGTCGCGTCGGCCTACAATCAATTATTTTTGAACCGGAGGTTCTCTTCGATTTTCGAAAAGTTTACAAATTCAGTTTTAATTTGGGGAAAGGGCCCGCAGTTTGAGCTGCGCTGAATTCATTGCGAAACGGGTTTGTGTAATGTAAATTTGTTGTAATTTGATTTGTTCGTGTACATACATAGAGGGCTTAGAGAATATTATGAATTTCGTGCAACGCAGACGATATCATTACTATGGAAATTAATGAACGGGATCTAGTAAAATAGTACATGCGTGGTAATTGCTGATTACTTTGAAGTTGTGTCAACGACGAGCCGGAGTCGATTCCGGTCGGCGGTTTCGAGATGGCATCAAAGTTCTAAGATAGGCATTATACAACTCCTACAATTGTTTTAATGATGATGATATCCATGGTATAGTGTATTAGAATTATGTATTTAAGTACGCCAATTCAATTCGTTTTGTATGTACCATGTCGACCGACCGATCGACCGACCGACCGACCGTGGAATGTGCGAAGAGAATTCGAATATAAACAGAAGAGACTGACTGCCGTTACCAAGGGGAATTTAATATTTGCCAGCCGAACCCAATAAACATTACAATGGCAAATACTGCGGGTTAGAAGAATTAACATGCCCCGGACATTTCAAATTGACTGACGTTATTAAAAATTCTCTCAAATTTTATCCCACGCCGCCTCCCATTAAAGTCATCTATCCATCCATCCATCCATCCATACATCACATTTCTGATAATTTTTCTCCGACGAGCGCCGTATTTAAAAATAAATAAATTATTCGCACACATTAACGTTTAAACCTGCGGGAAAATTGGAAATTCAGTTTGATGGTCGAATTATCGAGGAATTCGAATGATAGAAACTGCCTTCCTTGCGCGCATAACTTTTTATTCGCATTAAAAAAAATTCTACTTCAAACTCGGAACAGTACGGAACATATTCCGGGGGGGCGGTGTTCTCTGACTTTATTGCGTTTATTTTATGCGCCTTATTCGAATTTTATGCTTGTTTTCGTTTTATCTTTCTTGTTCCGCCGTTGTCCTTTCGTATTAAAAAAAAAAGGGGGGCGGCGAATTCGCTTCCTTCGTATTCCTCTCTTACAGTGTGTATTTGCTCGCTGCAAATTCCATCCTTAGGAAAAATAGTTTCCCAGCTTGTGTTCATATATAATATAACGTTTAATGGGATATTCCCGAAGTTCGGGTATAAAGAAGCGCGCACGTCCGTCCTCCTTCCTATCTTTACGCCGGTGGCGGCCTCTATAATAACGTTTTATTATATCCCTTGCAGTCGGGAAGTGCCGCGAATATCAAGCGTACGTTTTTATTCTCCCCCTACCCCGAAGTCGAGTCAATATTTGCCTGGTCGCTCGCGGTCAGGTCCAATGAAATATAAGGGGACGGGGGATGAAGAAATATCGCGCGACGCGAAATTAAGACGTCCGGCGCCGGAAGCGCACCGGCGGTTTCATTTTGTTTTATGAAATTTACTTTCGTACCAAAACCACCACGTCTGCGTTACATTAATTTAACATGACTCGCCCCGACACGTTCCATTCGAACGAGACGACGTAAACACGTCGGTCACAGACGCAATTTACAATAGGTGCATGTCACAGTCACCTTCTCGAACAAACTCGAATAAAGACAATATATGTATCTTTTGGTGAAAATGAAATTATCAATTATTATTAGTGCCAGCCAATTCGAAGAAGGGGAGCCGCTCGGAACCATCCCAGCCACCAAGGACGCTGTTCCCGCGACCACCCTCATCCTGAGGCCGATTGTAGGACGCGTCTCTGCCACCCCCCGTCAACCCACAGCCAGAAGCTGCCAACTTCAACGCCGGTGAGCCGAACCAGCCTACCCAGCTGACCGCTGCCCTGCTTGCTGTATCAAGGACACATCGTTTCATCCAGGACCACAAGATCAACCGCAGTCATCCGCCGCCGATGGCATAAACTTTGCAACAAGCCGACCTTGACCAGCGCGGCTACAACCGCAGTACGGAAGCAATGTACGTCGCCACCCGGGCCAGTCCAACACTAACCGGACGATCAGGACCGCAACCACCCCACGAAAAACCGCCAACAACTGAAACTTAATATTAATAAAAGGTATCAACCTTTGTAAAGCATTTGTTTTTAAAGCTCTATCCTCTGCAAACCCTACGTCATAATTTAACATGACTTGCCCCGACACGTTCCATTCGGATGATGCGACGTAAACACGTCGGTCACAGCCGCAATTGACAATAGGTACATGTCACGGTCATCCCCTCTAACAAACTCGAATAAACAAAAAAAAAACAAACACATTTCTACGTGGATACTTGAAGTAAGAAAGCGTTCATTAACGATAAGAGCAGAAGGGAAGGGGAGGGGGGCGCGCAACAAAGTTTTTCTCCCTCAAAACGGAACGAAAACCGACCTGCCGCGCGCATAAATTATTCAGTTCGAACTATTCTGAAAACATTTCGCTGCGAGTTAACATATTAGCTCGTAAAACTTTGCCAAGTCTCGGAGCATTGAAACATCGAACTAGTTTAAATAAATTACTCGGAGAGCCGGGGGATGCTTATACGTTATCCGCCCGGAGCGCCGAGCACAGCTCCCTCCGTGTTACCTGTCAATTAAATATCAAGCCACGCCGTATGGTTCGCCACCGTCAAATTGGAAGATGTACGCCATTAATCCCCGGCGGGGAGGAGACGGGTAAATTATTGATAACAAATCTTTATTCGCATACGTAGGTATTTACTATTTGTGTCATCAATTTTGTTTTTAATTTCGTGATTTAAATTCTCGTTCCGGAATACTCTCAGAGTACAAATTCGTAATAAGCGGGGGCACTCGAATGTTGCGTTTGCAATGCAAAAAACATTTTTAATTGAGCGCGTAATTTAGGTGCAAAATTGCGGAGTACGAGTTCGTAAAAAGCGGGGGCTCTCGGATGTTGCGTTTGCAATGCAAAAAACGTCTTTAATTGAGTGCATAATTTAGGTGCAAAATTGCAGAGTACGAGTTCGTAAAAAGCGGGGGCTGTTGGATGTTGCATTTGCAATGCAAAAATTTCTTTAATTGAGTGCATAATTTAGGTGCAAAATTGCAGAGTACGAGTTCGTAATAAGCAGGGGCTCTCGGATGTTGCATTTGCATTGCAAAAAACGTCTTTAAGTGAGTGCATAATTTAGGTGCAAAATTATGGTATGATACACACACATACACATACACACATACAGGAAGTCGATGTTCCGAGTCCCTCGAGTGATACCTCCAGACCTTTACGCGGTGTGTACCTTGATGAAGTTTTCAGTTTTTTTTTCTATCAATCGGTTACCTCATTTTGAAATTATTTTTTTTTAATTTCATTAATTTAATTTAAATTCTGTGTTTCAATAAAGTCAGCGTTGGTGAGCTAAAGAAGAGCTATTTTCTAACACAAGCTGTTTTTTTTTTGATTTTGTGCTGAATATTCGACTTTCGATTCCCTTCGATTTTTTTAATCTTGAATTTTTGATTGTTTGTAAAACCTTTAGTTAAAGTTTCTGAAGTTGATGCGGTCCTAATTACAAAAAAAAAAATTGCCCATATTAAAATTATTACTTTTTTTGTAATTGTATTGCAAATTAAATCCTTTTGTTAACAGATTTACATATTTCTATGTTAATTTATTTTTTTTTTTAATTGTAAACTAAATTTCACGTTTTTGTTTAATATATTTTCGTATTTGAAATGGGTTGTTTTCTTTTATGTTTGTCTTTATGTATAGTTTTATTTGTATCAAGGTCAACTAGATTTTTTTAAATATTGTTACACATATTTGATAATTTGGGCGTTTTTATTTGAGATCCTCTCGCAAGTAAAGTTTCATCCTGTTTGAGGTCCTAGGAGAGTTAAAAACCAGAAACGAAGAAAAGGACGAAGCATTTTCGACGATCCTGAAAATAAAAGTAAAACGCCAGTCGAGCGACCGCGGAAAACAAATTGGCGAACTGATTTCTAAACAAAACAGAAAACGCTACTCACAAAGAAAATCGTCATCCGACTTTGTACGGATTGTTTAAAAGAATTCGGGGCAAAAGAGGGTTTCCAACCCCCGTCCGCACACGTTTTCACGGAATCATTTTCACTATGTTGTGAATCCACATACCCAGACAAATGAAACCAGGCTTCATCATTAAATTTTTTTCTTTTTCAAATCTGAATCCTCATACCCAGATAAATGAAACCACACTTCATCAGTAAACAAAGTTTCTTCGATCTTGTTTAAATTATTCAAGAGCTTCTTTCTTTCGGAGGTAATATGAATTTTGATTGGGTTTTCATCCTTATAGTTTCGTCTTTGTTTTTTTCCCTTCCGCGTTTGCCTATTCTTGCGGCGGCGTTGATGTTCCATCGACAATGTATTTACGAGTTGCGAAACGATTCTTTGCGGCTTGGGTTTCTTTTGTGCGCTTCAAACAGAAACGCGGGTTCTGGTTCTTTCGCCGTCCGCCCTTCAAATTTTTCCGCGTGGTTATTTCCAGGCACGAAAACTCCGGAGAGAATTTTTTTTCTTCTTGTTGTTATTCACCTCGTTCGCTCTTTGGGGGGAAACCAAAACTAAGGCATCACATTAAGAGGAATAAAAATAATTTTAACGCGCTCCGACCGACGATCCAGGACGACGCGACGTGCGCTCGGCAAACACGACGGAAACACAGGCTTCTCGTGTTTGCCTTACTTATTTTCCGGGCGCATATTTTCAGACGCAGCCAGGAGGAGAATATTTGGCTGTCTGTAAAAAAATTGGCCGTAGCAACAAAATTTTGTGCTTCTCGTTAATATTAAACCCCTTTCTTTGTGTTCTGGTAGGTAGGTAGGTAGGTATCGTCGGGTCCGGGGGAATGAGGGGGTTGAACGCGATTAGAAGTGATTTGGTTATCGGGGGGGATGATGAATGTCGGCTAAACTGACAAAAACGGTCGACATTAATTCAATAACTATCACCCTCAGGACTGCTTCGACGCCCACAACGGGAGAGTGGGAGATGGTGGGATGGGGTGGCTCCTCAGACAGACTGATAATAATAGGGAATTTAAGATGTTCCATTCGGGGGGAATGGCAAGCACACTTCACGTTCGCGAAGATCAGCACTGTTTTGATCATCGACAGGTCATTTATAAATAAATTAAAAATGGATTTAACCTCCGCGCCGCGCCGCGCCGATGTAAATGTATATTTTAGTTTATGCAGTCGTTTAAAACATATCAATTAAAACAAATTGCGCTACATTCGAAGGGTGTTTTAATTTGCGTCCCGAAATGACACGACGTGTTTGTTGGACACGTTTTAATCGGCCGGTTCTGTTTGCGCTTTCGAAAACGCAAAAGTTTTATAATCGGCCGCGCCGTCCAACCATCGATTGCTGGTCGACGGCAATCGGTGGTTGGACGACGCGGCGGCGCCGATTAAAAATCTTTGTTTGGTGTTTTCCTTTTTTGTTTTTTTGGAAAACCGTGAAGTGAATCTGATTAATGGATTGTGTAGGAAATAGACCAGCGTCTGGTTTAGATTAATTTAGGAAAGCTAATCGACTGTACATCCTCGGAAGAGATACATCTTAAATTTGGGACACGAGCGGCTAGGTGTCGATTCAGACCGAGGTGATCCTTGTTCCTTGCCACTTCCGATCCTGCGGGCGATACAGGATACAGCGGCGGCCGCACATTAATTTCTGATGCCGCCGGAGACCCTTCTCCATCGATTGAAATACACCACTCGATTAATAAGAGATACTTTAGCAGATTTATTGCCGACTCCCATACACACACACACACACACCAGATACAATTGATTCTTCTGCCTTATCTGTAATATTCTTTTTTTTTTTTTCATCTTGCCCCCGTAATAGCAATTTATTGCTAATCAAATAAATAATCGGGCCCACGGCTTAACGTCGACGCGACGTTTCCCCATCAAAGTCGAGAGCTCGCGGAATTAAACGCGTTACGGTCCATCAGATGGAAAATTGATATTGATCGTTAAAAAGCTGAATGCTGAATGCCGAATGCGAAATGAAAGTGGAAGGCGGCATTCGTCTTTTTTTTTTATTATACAAAATTTCAACTGCAAAGAGAAAATGAAATCCAATCCGACGTCCGCCGGTTGCAGTTAAAAAAAAAAAGAAAAAGAAACTTTTGCAAAAAAGATTTTTTTTTTGAATGTTACGATTTCACAAAACGTCAGCCGTTCTGAATCAAAGCGCGTATCATTTTGTATTGATTTTGTATCAGCGTTGAGGCTTATTAGGATCACAGGAAGCACACGTGGTCTTCGCTGTCTCCCCTCACCATCCCCCCCCCCGCCCAACACACACACACACGTGGCTGAAGCTCGGGGTGTTTTACCGATACATTACCCCTTTATTCTTATAGCCGCCATTCTTATGGAGGAGACAGAACGTGTGACATTTAAATTGATGCTTATAATCGAAGGGCAGCTGAGCGTGAAGCGTCGGGTTTATTTTAGATCAGCCCCCGGAGACGGCGGCGAAACGCACACAAAAAAAAAATCCTTAATTATAATCCGCGTTCGTCGCGCAATTTTGCGCTGACGGATTTTCAATAACGATCACGCGGGCAAAACAACAACAACATTGATTCTATTTTTTTCCCCCCGCCCCCGCCGGCGACCCCTTTTTCTTCCTCTCGCCGAGATTCCCCGACGCCCGACGTTCTGCATTTCCGCCATTCAATAATGCATTTAATTAAGATAAATTGCCGGAGCCATCTCAGCCATGCTCAGCAGTTTTATGGTCGATTAGCTCTTGCATTGTCGAGCGCATCTCGGATACGTTGTAATTGTAAATCTTGTTATTGTACGTGGAGTTCCCTCCTCTCTTCGGGCACACAATAAGTCTCTACAAGCGCGGGACTTAATTTTCGCTAATAATTGTGTGCGAGGTTTAATGGTTTAAATTGCATCCAGCTGGAAATTAATTAGGTCTTGCGCGGCGAGATTTACGCGAGCGTATAATACTGGCGGGAGGGTGGGGGGTAATTCGAGAAATTAAAAAACATTACAGTCGATACCGTGGTCTGTATCCTCCAGTCGGCGCCTCCCGGTTGTTAATTATTTTTAAATGTACTGTTTTTTTCTTGTGGATTTCCTCTTTTACTCCACGCCCTCTCCGTCTATAAAAAGCTGCCCGTTGCTATCACGCCGTGCCGCTTGTCGGCGTGAGTTCGAATCCCACCAGGGCCATGGATGTTTGTCTTGTCTGACCAGATTATGACCCAGCTTATCAAACAAAGCAAACTGTCTGGAACGGTGACGCCATAAGACAATAATGTGCAGATTGCTGCGCAAAGCAGAAGGAAAGAAAATAATGAAAGAAAGAACTACCCTGTCTCGCTCTGCGTACACATGTTAAGGTTGTTTGTCTACTTGATGTAACAATTCGGATCCCAACGGGTAACAAGATATTCGAGGAAACACATCAAAAGACACGTAGAGCCCAATTCATTCCGGTTTGGAATGCGCAAATTTACACAGATTCTCACCATGGGTGAAATACGTGTCGCGTCGTAATGCAAAATGAGCGTGGCTAAGGGAATTCATTTTCGTAGCAGACAGAACGTGGTTACAGCGGACCGATGATGATAAGCCAGGATTTCAAACAAAAGACACGTAGAGCTCAATTCATTCCAGTTTGAAATGCACAAATTTACACAGATTCTCATGACGACGGGTGAAATACGCTCAGCTCTGTCGCGTCGTAACGCAAAATGAGCGTGGCTACGGAATTCACTTTCGTAGTAAACGAACGTGGTCACAGCGGACCAATGATAAGCCAGGGCGCGTCAGCGTCAACGTTGCCAAGTTTACAAACGAAACAAACGCACACGCGTAGTAGCCGAACCAGACCAAAGACTAAACCGTAACAAGGTACGGACATAATACTGGTGGGAGGGAGGGGGGTAATTCGAGAAATTAAAAAACATTACAGTCGATACCGTGGTCTGTATCCTCCAGTCGGCGCCTCCCGGTTGTTAATTATTTTTAAATGTACTGTTTTTTTTTGTGGATTTCCTCTTTTACTCCACGCCCTCTCCGTCTATAAAAAGCTGCCGTTGATATCACGCTGTGCCCCTTGTCGGCGTGAGTTCGAATCCCACCAGGGCCATGGATGTTTGTCTTGTCTGACCAGATTATGACCCAGCTTATCAAACAAAGCAAACTGTCTGGAACGGTGATGCCATAAGACAATAATGTGCAGATTGCTGCGCAAAGCAAAAGGAAAGAGAAGAATGAAAGAAAGAACTACCCTGCCTCGCTCTGCGTACACATGTTAAGGTTGTTTGTCTACTTGATGTAACAATTCGGATCCCAACGGGTAACAAGATATTCGAGGAAACACATCAAAAGACACGTAGAGCTCAATTCATTCCGGTTTGGAATGCACAAATTTACACAGATTCTCACCATGGGTGAAATACGTGTCGCGTCGTAATGCAAAATGAGCGTGGCTAAGGGAATTCATTTTCGTAGCAGACAGAACGTGGTTACAGCGGACCAATGATAAGCCAGGGCGCGTCAGCGTCAACGTTGCCAAGTTTACAAACGAAACAAACGCACACGCTTAGTAGCCGAACCAGACCAAAGACTGAACCGTAACAAGGTACGGACGTGTACGGAATAAGTCGCGAATCAGGATTTAAGGTAACGGTGGCAAAACAAAACATTCGGTTGGATAAATCAAGAAAGTGAGTTTCTGGTGAACTTAGCACCACCACCGGCAAGAGAACGAGGTAAATATTTTCTTAATTAAAGACAAGAGTCACTCGGGCATGCAATAGATATATGCAGTTTGCTGCAATGCAAATTTCCAGAAGGTGGAAACTGCATACTCCAGACGTCGAGAGTCGGTCGCTTCAAGCAGAGTTAACATTTTGAATTAATTGTGTACTAACAGCGGCAAATTAGTTGACAGAGTTACAAATTCCCGCCCCCCGCCCCCTTCTCGTTGTGTAAATAACTTAGAATAAACCGGGAAAAGTTTGGCTTGCGCGATTTATAAGTGTATACGACAAGGATCGAGTTAACTTGTGAGGACATAATCCCATTAGGGGCGGCCGGGCCCCGACATATCCCAACTAAACCACTTTGCATCTTCGTCCCGGCTTTTTCTGTCCGAACGTAGCTTTACTTAATCAAGGGAAATGGTCTCTATACATCAGTCTCGACTTCTAACAGAAATAGGGTGAAAGGAGACCGGAATTTTTAGGATAAAGACTGCCTAAACTCTCCTTAACGATTCAATATTACTTCCCTTTCTTTTTTTTTCTTTTTGTGGCGGCCGAGCGCTTTCGCGTCGCCCGATTACATCCGTCTTTATTTAGGGTTAACTGCATCATCGAGTGCAAACAAACAGTGAGTATCACGTTCGCCCACTCTGATTTGCATTTAACGCCGCCGGAATTATAAGTCAGTCAAGCAAGTTAGTTCTTCATTCCGCGCTTGTAAAGTACTGGTAAGATTTCCTGAGTGACACGGGTACTCCAAGTCATCTGGAAAACTTCGAACGCGGCGGTTTCATCATGCAAATTTATTTTAATTGAATTCGGGAATTCAGGAATTCAACGGGCCTCTTGCTCTTACTTTTAGATCGCCGCCGACTGTAGTCCTCGAAAGCTCCAAAGAATTCGTGTAAGTTAATGTTGAAGACTCTGGGACCTGCGCTTGCTTCTATTTGCCAGCTGAAGAGTTGTAATTAAAAACTTTCAAGAAGTAATGCGCTTGGTGGGCAATAAATTCCTAGGCGAAAAGATAAATGCCCGTCGGGTATCTTGAAATTAATTAGGGTTTTTTTTTTTTTTTTGAGTTGAGTTGGGCGGACTCCTTCGTGTGTTTTCAGATTTTCAGAAGTACACGTGAAGGGAAATTGCGTTTTATGTCTCGAAGCAATAAAATTTTATTGAGCGCGGAAAATATTTTTACCTCTTTCACTAAGAGGAGGGAGGTAGGTGCAGAGCTGAGAATATTTAATGCAAGGTCAGAGCGGGCGCCGTGGTACATGCGGAAAAATTTGCAAATATTTTTGAATGTGTAATATAAATTCCGGAAGGGCGACCAGAAATGCTCGGACATGTCATAAGGTTATTGCATGACCCCGGAGCGTTCTATAACGGAGTCAGTTTGACTTACTTGCTGAACGTGCGGCCTCGCGCTCATGCTTATAAATATTCAAATCGTGCCTCGCCGGTGTAACTAACATAGCGAGGCCTCTTTTTATTCACCCGAACGAAAAGTAATTAATTCCGGAGACGCTCGAACGTTCCCTTCTTTGCTTCATTTTTTGAGCCGCGCAAAGGAATTTTAGTAGCTTACTTGAATTTCATAAATTTTCTTGCGTTCCTCATTTTATTCGACGAAAACGCTCAACGAAAACATTAATTAATGTTATACATTCAAAAGAGAAAAAAACTGGGTCGTGTGACCGAATCGAATCCTACAAACCATTGGCTTGAAACGATAAAAAGCACCTCAAAAGACACGCAGAGCTCAAATCATTCCAGTTCAGCTGAATCTTGCAACGTCAACTTACACAGATTCCCAAAATTAACGGAAACTCGTGCATGCTCTATCTCGTCGTTTCGAATTAGAATTAATATCATAACGGCGGCGGGGAAAATCACCTCGATACAGAAAATGGTTCCGACCAATCAGAAAATACGTCGGCGGAGGAGCGTTGCTACGACAGACCAATGACAAGCTGGTATTTCAAACGGCGTGTTACCGTCATGGGCGGGTGTTACGCTCAGTTTCCTGTAATCAAGTTTGGTGATGGTTTCCTCTCTTTTCCCCGCGCTTTTGAGTTTCCGACGTAGTTTAGATGTCGCCTGGTGTTCAATTTTGTAGCGGCTAATGTGCCACATTGTGGTGTTTGGTGGGAGAAACACAGGTGGGCACGCGCCCGGCAGGGACGAGGTCAAAAAGATTTTCGCTAACGACTTGGGTGTGTCTGTTTCGGAACTTTTCCCCAAGATGTAGGCGGAAGAGACGAGGGCAATTTTCGCTAATGACTTGGGTGTGGCTGTTTCGGAAACTTTTGCCACGAATTTTCTGTGAGCCGGACCGCATTTTTGTGGACTTTTCGCCCGTCGTTATTTTTCCCCAAAATGTAAGCGGTGATCACGGATTTTGCAGCGATTTTGATATCTCGTTTGTACCTACGTGCAACGCAGGGTAAGTTATTTTTTTTGAGACCTCGCGGTCATTCTTTTGTTAATTGTTCTCTTCTCGTTTCCCGTTATTATAGTACACAATGCCAGGCAGAGGGCAGCTTCACACTTTCCTTTTATCTCCGCTGCGACAGGGAGAAGGACGTCCTGGACAGGACCGTCGCTGAATCGTCGACGCCGCGTCGGAGGCTTTTTTTTTTCTTTTTCTCGTCACTACTCTTGCGGAGGGCGACGTCTTCGTTTTATGTCGTCGCTGTGTGGAAAATTTTTGGAGAGGTTGCAAGCGAGACGTTGCCAAGTCCATGATCAGACCAAGCGCACACGCGCAGTTGCCGAAACGGTTCGGGCAAATTGAACTGTAACAGACAACGGTTTGGGCGTACCGAACTGCAACAGACATTTTGAACTATAACAGACAACTGTTTTACAATATCATGCTTTTTACGCCATGTGATATTAATATATATTTTTAATAAAATAGTATGTGTGAGTGTATATATGCACATTAAACTAAAAGCTCTGAGCTGTTTTTTTTTCTCTCTCTTTTTATATCAAAACGAGTCCGCGCGGATAAAACGTAAAAAACGTACACGGTTTATCTGCAGTTGTGTGTGTGTGTGTGTGTACGGGCCACACGTTAATTGTACGCGCCGGGCAGACACATATTAAATTCTTTGCCCTAATACCCGGCTGGTGAAATTGTATATTTCGAGACGCGGACAAAATGAATTTTATGCAGATTTCTTCGCGGGGGCGCTGCGCTAAGTAAATAGGATAATTTATGCAAAGTCCGGAAGATATAATTCGGTCGCAAATAAATGGTCACTTTAGACTCAGCCGGAGGTGGAACTCTCATTTACATGCAAATGGGAACGTATTAACCTTAACTCGATTTACATACAACATATGCAGGCTGCGCTTTTTTTCTGCATAAGGATTTTATTGTGGCAGCGACGACGGCGGGATTAATCCGGTGGTCGGGGGGAGGGAGGGGGTACGTTTTACACCCCATAATTTTAGCGTTCAACGGTTTTAATGCGCGCGGAAACAACTAAAACCCTCCAAGGTTATCACCACGATTTATGATTATAATTATAATTTCTTGCACTTTACTGTCAACTTTAATAATACAATAATTTGAATTTACCGCCGTGCAATTGTGTTAAAACCGTGGCGCCAAATTCAAACTATCCTCAATCTTTAAATATCACGTTATCACTTCTGGTCATGCTGGCAGTTGTTTTCGATTGCCGAAGCATTTCCAATCTGCTGAATTAAATTGACGTAGAAAAAAATAAGGGTCCTGTAGATGTAAAACTTCGTCAGTTCAGAATTCTTTTTGCGTTTCTTTTCTTTTTCTTTTTTCTTTTTGATCCAGTAGTAATTTGTACGTAAATCCTTGCTCATAAATCAAATCGCATGTCCAATGCCGGGCCGGGCGGAAATTTTTCGATTTTTTATTTTCTCAGCAATTAAACTTGATCCCCGTCCGCCACAAATCTTATATAATTGGATATTGTTTTTGCGTGCGGCATATGCGCTTTCTGAAAACAACAAAATTTAATCAAGAACGTCTGACCGCCGCCGGCGAAATCAATTTCATGCGAACATGAGGAAAAAATATGCCCTTTCCGCTATAATAGGACTATAGACGAATATGTAGAGGAGACGGCGAAAATATTTTCCTTCTCCTTCTCAAAAATCGAATCGTATCGAATGACGGACAGGTGCGCGTTCTATCGAGGGAGGAGTCGATTCTCCTCGCTGCGTTCGGGAATCGTTATTAACCCTTCGAAACCACAACAAAATTGAAACTAACCGCGGCATCGCTTACTCTAGCTGGCTTGCATCATCAGTTTCGTTCGTCGACCTTCCTTTGTTTGCGTACGATCTGTATATAACAAATTCGCCCCCGCCCTCCTCCGACCGCCCCGTTGCTCTCCGCCAGGTCGATACAGAAATGCAATCCTTGGCATAAGTTCGCCCCATCCCGGATCCTTCGAGGGCTATACTCGTGTGTCGCAGGCCGTTAATGCCCCGGCTCCGTCGGTATAATTTCGTGGCAATCAGAACTCTCATATTCAACCCTAATAAATTTAATTTCGTTATTTTGTGTATAAGCGATCTAATCTCGGGGATTTCTGTATATTGTTTGTTGCGAGAGGGCAAACGCGATCCCAATTATACCGGCCAGTGATTTAATGTAAATCTCTGATAATTGACATTCAAACATGCACACGATCGCTAACAATCTAATTTAAAGCGGACCGCACTCGTCCGGCTAAGGGCCGAATAAGCGGCAAATGTCGGATGAAAGTATGGAAGTCAACGTCATTCTCGCAAGCGGCACGTTAGGTAGGTTAGGTAGGCGGTAGGAGACGTGAATATATCCATACAAATGTCCTAAGATTGATAATAATACCTGCTCCTCTTCCTCCTCTCCCCAAAAGGGGCCGTCGATTTTAAACAATTCACACACGCACCTTTTAATCATGCAGTTTAATTTCCGATAGTCAATGAAATAATACGAGACCGTAAATTTCCACCAACGAGAGAACAACGCCATCGATTTTAATTAGCGGGGCGCAACCCGATTATGTTATTTAATTATTTGAGTACTCCAACGGAACATGCTACTCTTGTTTTCGATCATGATGATGGTGATCGATAAAGTCCGCCGGCGAGGGATTTGTTTCGTTGTTGAATACGTTCGCCCCCTCAGGTGATTCTTTTTAGGGTCGTTATTAGGATCACATAACGTAGGGCAGTAAAAATCGCGAGTATTTAAAAACGCTTTCCAGTTTTACGGCCGGTGTTGAAAATGAAGCGCAAACTACCCCGTCCACCTGCACCTCTTATATTGTCATCACCCGGACATTTTCTGGAGGATAACTCAACAAGGGTTGACGTGCTGTTTACGTTGAATTTTTCGCACGCACTACAGAAAATCATGTAATCATCAGAACTGGTTATGCCGTTGCATTTGATGAATAATACGATACGTGCAATCCATTAATTCATTAGTTTATTGACGTTTCGGCCAATTTTTGGTGCATTATCAAACGCCGAATGAAACGCCCTGGATGCGCGCGGAATTTTAGCGCTCGCGCGCCGCCGAGTTAAACGAATTAATTCCTGGAGCGGAAGTGACGTAATTATTTTGGTTACGAAGGGCCATACAAGCAATTTCGCTGACGGATGATTTTCCATCGGCTTCGTTAAGGACGTTCATCGCCGGAAGCAAGGCAAAAAAGAATCAGGTCCGTCGGGTCTTTGATGATGTTTCAAAAAAAAAAAGAAAACTGTAGGAGAAGTCTTGATTTGCCTTCCACAGAAAAAAAAAATGGATCATCGCGGATCACGAGCGTTCTCTTAAAACTCTTTCTCTAAAAAAAAAAAAAAAAACACCTTACTTCAGAATAACTTCCAATAACATAAAATAGTCATTGCACGCATAATCATCCAGGAGTACCTTCAAGGTCACGTAAGTACTGCAAATAATCGAGTGGAAATCGTAGTCAAACCTCTCGAATTAAACGAAAAATTTTCCGCACAGCGACGACGTAAAACGAAGACGTCAGCCCGCAAGACCGGTGACGAGAAAAGGCAAGAAAATAAAATAAGAAGGCCTTAGAACGGCCCCGACGCGGCATCGACGACTCACCGACGGTCCTGCCCACGACGTCCAAGCGATAGCGGCCCCTTTCAACGGGAGGCGGGTGTCGTCTCGCTGATGCAAATCAAACGCCGATGGGTCGACGCTACAAAGGATTCGTCCCTGCCAAACCTTCTCCCAGTGGATAAAAGGAAAGCGTGAAGCGCCCCCCCGCCTGTCGCTAGCACTAATAATGACGGGAAACGAGAAGGGAACAATTAACAAAAGAATGACCACGAGGTCGCCAAAAAACAAAAATAACTTACCCTACGTTGCACGTAGGCACATAAGAGATTTTGAAATTGCTGTCAAATACGCAGAAAGCGATCCCCGCTTACATCTTGGGGAAAAATAACGACAGGCGAAAAATTCACAAAAAAATCGGGCCGACTCACAGCAAATTCGTAGCGACAGGTTCCGAAACAGCCACACCCAAGTCGTTAACGAAAATTTTTTTGACCTCGTCCCTGTCGAGCGCGTGCCCACCTGTGTTCCTCCCACCAAACATACGACAATGCGACACTACAAAACTTACCCTGCGTTGCACGTAGGTACAGACGAGATATCGAAATAATCGAAATCGAAATCGCTGCCAAATCCGCACATAAGTGCTCACCGCTTACATCTTGCGGAAAAATAACTACGGGCGAAAAGTCCACAAAAATGCGGGCCGGCTCACAGAAAATTCGTGGCAAAAGGTTTCGAAACAGCCACACCCAAGTCATTAGCGAGAATTGCCCTCGTCTCTGCCGAGCGCGTGTCCACCTGCGTTCCTCTCACCAAACACCGCAATGCGACATATTAGCCGCTACAAAATGAAACAATAGGCGACATCTAAACGTCGGAAACTCTTAAGCGCGGGGAGAAGAAAGGTAACCATCACCAAACTTGATAACGCGAAACTTAACGTAACAACTTCCAGAAACATAACGGTAGCAACCGCGACGATTGTATCTATTTGCCGTTTGCGTATCCGTGAATGAAATAACGAAAAATCCCCAAAAATCGAAAGCGGGGAGCATCGCCCGCGTTAAGGAAAGGGGAAGCGCCGGATGATAAAAAAATCGTTCAACGAGAGATCTTATCATTAAGTGGCTTCATTAATGAAGAACAATGTTGAAAACTTGGCGCCGCCCGCCCGCCGGAATAATTAAATGTTTTCTCTTCCGTCAATTACAAAGAGCGAAATCGGGCGAAATTTTCAGCCCGACCAGGTCTTTTCAATTCTGTTTTGATTTGATACCACCGGGCGAACTCGATAATAATCGTATAATTTGATAAAGTCGCCCTGGAAAGATGTCAACCGCGCGATAATTTGCGGGAGAACGCTCGCTCTCTCTCACGATGGGGAAGCAATTCCACCTGCCAACTCGTTGAAAGCCCCTAATTTATATTTTAAAGGGTTTACAAGTCGAACGGACCGACGGCGGCGACGACTGTTATTTTTGAAACTTGAAAGAAAGAAAACCTGTAGTAAAGTTGAGTTTTTTTTTTTTTTTTGAAATAGAGATTCAGAACCGGAAGTTTTTTTGGATTTATTTCGTTCGTTTTGGTGGATGGTATAAAATCGTAACTTTGGGTTATCTATACGTACGTATGTACAACAACAAAAACGTGGAGATTTCGATTTCTAATTCGGCAACACGAAATGCACGCTCATAATTCATGCTTTGGCCGAGCTACCGCCGCTGACCACAACTAATTTTGATGAACGCTGACATTTCGCAAGGGAACGAACGACCTTTCGGCCGGAGGATAATTCCCATTCCCAGGGTTGTTTCCAGAGTCAAAATGCTTTTATACGAGCTAACGCGGCGGCGATACAAGTGCTGCTCTTAATTTCGCTCTCTTCGAATCAATAAATTATCGAGGTGGGTGGGGAGGAGGGGGTGGTGGTTTGCGAAAAAAGAATTCGTCTCCTCGTAATTCTCAAACTACACGGACGCCTCAGGCGCGAGGAGGTACGAGTAAATAAATGTGGGGGCATTAAAATGGAAATATACGAGACACTGAAAGAGGCGCAATATATTCACGTTTAGGATTCCTCAGCGAAGAAAAATCCATTGTCAAATAAAAGTGTTCGTTTCTCAAATTTAAAACTACAATGCGAACATTGCTTCCGCGAAAGACGCAATTTATTATAAAACTTCAACGCCGCCGCGCGTCGCCGAGCTCTCGCATTTTTATGAGATTCGTCCGCGTCGCGAAATTCCTCCGCCGCTCTCGCATTCGAATCTCGCGCAGAGTATTACCGAAGAACGTATCGAACTTGATTATATTTAGATAGTGTTTCCAATTTGGAGTTTACCTGGCCCGCCGTTGGAGGAGGAGGAGGAAACGCGGAGGAATTTAGTTTCGGAGGAATCAACTGAACTTGACTCACTCAAACACGGACGATAGTTTCAATGAATGGAGGAGTTTAGAATTCGTTTCCAAACTCGACCTTTTTCGAAGGTAATTTCGGAAAACGAGACCGACGATACCGTTGGGTTTAAAGTTACTTAGTTTGTCTGTTTTGCTTTAATTCAACGTTCGATTTAATTATTAATGACTCCTTTAACTCTTTAATCGCATTAATAGTGAAGGGAGACAGACGAACTATTACCGGCTTCGCTATTCACTATCTTATTACTACTGTACATCTTCTTACTTCTTATCACTATTACCAATTTCCTACCCTATTTATACATCTTTAAATTCTACGTCACAATCGGCTTATGCCCTGGTGGTTAGGGGTCCGGACCAAAGCTCAAAGTTCTCAGGTGTCAGCATCAATCAACCCCTGCTAAATTTGTCTGTTGTAAAAGCGCTCTAATTGCCTCATTCCTAATTGGCACATGTAAACCTACAAGCTTGCAACCTGCAGGTTTGCACTTTTTATGATGCAATGCGGAATGCGGGCGTTGGTAACTCGGCTGACCTACTGAAACGTTTAATGGATGCTGATGCCGCACAATTTCGTAATGTATGTAATTGCAATGATTTCGAAACGAAAAAATGAGAAGGGAACAATTAACAAAAGAATGACCACGAGGTCGCCAAAAAACAAAAATAACTTACCCTACATTGCACGTAGGCAAAGAAGAGATATCAGAATCGCTGTCAAATCAGCGGAAAGCGATCACCGCCTACATCTTGGGGAAAAATAACGACGGGTGAAAACTCCACAAAAATTCGAACCGATCATTTCGAAACGACCTTAATTTACTATTTTTTGTCCTACTTTAGGACTTTAATCCGGTGACATTACCATTTAGAGTATATGAAAACTGCATATAGAAATAAAATACAAAAGAGCGGCGGCCACTTTCAACGGGAGGCGGGTGTCGTCTCGCTGATGCAAGTCAAACGGCGATCGGTCGATGCTACAAAGGATTCGTCCCTGCCAAACCTTCTCCCAGGGGGTAAAGGAAAGCGTGCAGCGCCCCCCTGCCTGTCGCTAGCACTGAAAATAATGGAAGATGAGAAGGGAACAATTAACAAAAGAATGACCACGAGGTCGCCAAAAAACAAAAATAACTTACCCTACATTGCACGTAGGCAAAGAAGAGATATCAAAATCGCCGTCAAATCAGCGGAAAGTGATCACCGCCTAAATCTTGGGGAAAAATAACGACAGGTGAAGACTCCAAAAAAATTCGAACCGATCATTTCGAAACGATCTTAATTTACTTTTTTCGGCCAAGTACTTTATTCCAGTGACGTTACCATTTAGAGTATATAAAAACTGCATATAGAAATAAAATATAAAAGAGCGGCGGCCACTTTCAACGGGAGGCGGGTGTCGTCTCGCTGATGCAAGTCAAACGGCGATCGGTCGATGCTACAAAGGATTCGTCCCTGCCAAACCTTCTCCCAGGGGGTAAAGGAAAGCGTGCAGCGCCCCCCTGCCTGTCGCTAGCACTGAAAATAATGGAAAATGAGAAGGGAACAATTAACAAAAGAATGACGATGAATGGTCGCTAAAAAACAAAAATAACTTACCCTACGTTGCACGTAGGCAAAGAAGAGATATCAAAATCGCCGTCAAATCAGCGGAAAGTGATCACCGCCTACATCTTGGGGAAAAATAACGACGGGTGAAAACTCCACAAAAATTCGAACCGATCATTTCGAAACGACCTTAATTTACTTTTTTTCGGCCAACTACTTTATTTTAGTGACATTACCATTTAGAGTATATGAAAACTGCATGTAGAAATAAAATACAAAAGAGCGTTACTTACAAAAATCGCTAACGTAACGTAACAAAGCTGTATTAATAGCCGATGTATTATTTTCTGTGTAAAACCGTAATTACAAGTTCGGAGTTCGCGTTGTGAAAATCATATGCTCGGGGGAGATAAAACTTATTACGTGCATTTAGGGGTTGATAGATAAAATGAATCGGCGATGCCGCCTCAAAATAAAAAAAGCTCGCGCCACTATTATATATTTACAGACTCGCATTAAATTACGCCCGCTCGCCATTATTCATTTTAATTCTGTTTCGTTGCCTGCCTGCTGTGCCATCGATTTTGCTTTCGTGCGGGACTTAATTTGCCCGCGGCCCAATTATATTATTATTATTATCGGCGAAATAAATTCGAACGATTCCCGAAGTGCCGGGCTATCCGATATCGCCAATTAACTTTGGGGCGCGTGCGTCGGCCGACGGATGCACGAATCAAAAAAAAATACTCGGGCCCTGTCGATAAACCCCTTTATCAATCATTCCACCTCGTTTTGTTTCAGGTCCCCCTCCCCCTGGGGCGAAATTAGATCGTCATTCTTTGTTCATCGTCGAGAACTTAACTAATCCGCCCCGATTTACAAAGGAAAGTACTTCAGCGCTTTATTATGAATATGTTGTGTACGCAGGTTGGTATAATTAACCTAGGAAAGCAAAATTCACAGAATAATATCTAATAATAAGGCGAAAGGAAATTCATTAAAATTGAGATTAGTTTTGTTACGGTTGCAGTTGCAGAAATATGCATATTTCAGCGCGCGTATCGCAGTTATCCCAATTCAGATGCATACGGATTCTAATATCGACGTGCAAACAATTTTTTAATAGAGTACAAAAGCAATGGATTTCAGAGGAGCTTTCGGTGCGGCTGCACGCCGCGACGACGGAAAAATATTTTCAACACGAGAATAGACGAGAAGAGAATTTATGAAATATGCAACAGCAGACAACCCTACAGATTGACCTCTGAACTGAGCAAAGCATCCACCAATAAATCATCCGTACGGGGAAACTATCAATCAAAGAAGGCAACGACAGGGCACGCACAGGGCGCCTCTATCTCGCTGCAGTCGTGGACGGAACTATTCGCGTGACTTGCTCCCAACACACGATTTATCAACGAGTTATTCATTGAGCCTCGCCTCCATTGATAACGTTTTATTTGTTTTCGAACTAATCTAAATCAGAATCTCCTGTAGCATTGTACGCCGCGCAGAATTACGCCCGCGCCGCTATCCTATCTTAATGGTCTTAATAGAATTGAAAATGAAAATTCGCCGCTATCTTCGTCCCTTAATTTTTCGTACGTTCGTTCGTTCGTTTGTTAAAACGCGCGATGTGAAGTTATAAAGCATAAGAGAGCGCCGAAAGGCACCTTTTTTATGTATGTCTTAAAGAACGTGAACAGGTTTTCTTTTCCATGTAGAAATGAAATTGAACTCGGAACCGAAAACCCCCCTGAAAAATCCGGTTTTCACTTTCCCAACTTCAAAACCTGTGAGGTTAGAGTTAGATCGAATTCATGAGCTTCTAACGGCATTCCGGAAGGCGGAGAAGAAGCAGGAAGGAGAACGGCAACGGGGACGAGGCTGGAACAATCCGGATGAGTTTCAGTCCGCCAGGGCTACGCAATAGCCACTCGAGAAAACCATCAGAAGACGACTCACTCGCTCCAGGCGCGTCGCAAATTAATTAATTAAGCCAAAACTGGCCTCACCCCTAACGTACGAAGGAAGAGTATGCACGAACCGAAAAGATCGTGACATAAATCCCTTAATTCTTCGTCCATTCGTTAAAACGTGCGATGCGAATTTATAAAGCATAAGAGAACCTTCTTTTTATGTATGTTTTGATGAATGTGAACAGATTTTCTTTTCCATGTAGAAATGAAATTGAATTCTGAACCGAAATCGCCCCTGAAAAATCCGGTTTTCAGTTTTCCCAACTTCAAAATCCTGTGATTTTAGAATTATATCGAATTCCGGAGATTCTAACGGCATTCCGGAAGGCGGAGAAGAAACACGAAGGACAAGGGCGACGGGGACGAGGTTGAAACAACCCGGATGAGTTTCAGTCCGCCAGGGCCAGGCAAAGGTCACTCGAGTAAATCACCATAAGACGACTCACTCGCTCCAGGCGCGTCGCAAATTAATTCATAAAGCCTTATCCTTAATGCATCAAGGAAGGGTATTGCACGAATCGAAAACATCGTGACGTCAACGAGAGTCTAAGCTGACGTAAGAAAGACCGATCGCATGAAAGGTCAAATGCGAACGGAATTTAATCGGTTCGTCGGAATAATAAGTGTACGAAAAAAAAAGGTATTTCGCAGGAGCTTACCCCACAAGAAATGAGACGCCGTCGCCGGAATTTATGATCGTCCAGACGTTTTAAAACAAACAGCCAATGTGTTCTCACGCAAATGGTGAGGTGACGCTTTCAAAAGATGACGCAGTGAATGAAGTGCCCCTGCGGACACTTGCAAATGATGATGCAGTTAATGAAGCGCACCTGCAGACGCTTGCAATTAGATGATGTAGTTCTTGATGAAACCAGAAATTACTGCGTAACAGAAATAAGGCGTTCCAAGGTCGAATTTTTGCACCCCGGAGCAAAGTTTCAATGAACACCAACGAATTAAATAAGTATTTGATGCGATTTTTAAATGAATCGCGGGCGTCTGCGAACATGAAGCGCAACGGCGACGGGGACGAGGCTGAAACAACCCGGATGAGTTTTACTCAGCCAGGGCCACGCAATAGCCATTCGAGAAAACCATCACAAGACGACTCTCTCGCTCCAGGCGCGTCGCCCATTAATTAATAAAGCCAAAACTGGCCTCACCCCTAGCGTACGAAGGAAGAGTACGGACGAATCGAAAAGATCGTGACATCGATCCCTCAATTTTTCGTTCGATCGGTCGTTAAAATGTAAAAAGGAAGAGTACGCATGAACCGAAAACATCGTAACATCAACAATAGCCAAGCTCTGACGTAAGCAAAACCAATCGCATAAAAGGTAACATCAACAATAGCCAAGCTCTGACGTAAGCAAAACCAATCGCATAAAAGGTCAAGTTTGAACGCAATTGAATCTCTTCGTCGGAGTAACAAACGTACAAAAAAAAATTGTATTTCGCAGGAACTATACTACTACAAAAAAAAATTATACGTCATCGAGCTACCGACTTATCTTTCTCTTATTCTTTTTTCTTTATTTACCGGTTTCTTCTTCGCCCATTCTTAGGTGCAATAAAAGCTACTGGAGATTGAATAAACTTGCGAAATTATTTGCTCGTGGATTAAAACGGTTCTCGCCCTAACGAAGACAGCGTAAACCCGAAAACGCTTACGCAAATTAAACTAAACGCAATAAAAGTTCGCCCGATGGAGTTATGTAAACAAGCGGAATAATAAACAAGAATTTGTAATTAAAAGCGAGATTAATTGCCGGCACGTAGCTGCTGCGACGGTCTCGTGCTGTTTAGGAAACGTTTGTTTGTTTGTGTTTCTTTTTTTCCTTCTTGCGAGATGTAATTGCAAGTAAGAGCGACGCGACGGTCTACGGTCTTTTACGACTTAGAAAAACCCTTCGGTTGAATCGGTTAGACCTTCGCCCGACCCTCCTGCGGCTCTATCGTTTAAACTAAAATAATCCCCCCAAAAAAAAAAAATAGTTATGATGATGAGGGGGGCTTAAAGTTTCTCTCGATTTATTTTATTACTCGAGGATAATCGACTCGACTTGCTAATTAAACCGGAAATTTTAAAATATGGACTTGTTAACGGCCATCCTTCGGGATGAGTGCCCCCGATTGGCTTGGCTAAACGGTACGGGCTTAAAATTCGCTGAAATTTTACACAAGTTCGGTATCCGAGCACTTATCTTACTATTACCGGGGGCTATAAATTTCCGCGGACGAGCTACCTGCTTCAAATGAGAGCAATTTCTCGTCTATCGGTTTAATCAAACCACCATTTTAAAAATCGCTACGTTTCATTCAAATACCAAGTTTAATTAAAAAAAAAAAAGAAAGAAAATTGACGACAAGGCATTTGTATTAATCTGAATTATAATCTTCTGGTATCTGGGCCTTTCTGTTTGTGCCAAGTCTAAAAATAAATAATCTTGTTTACGTCTAAGGCCGTACTGTTACTAAAATGGAGACATGACGTGGTGGATGACGTAAATTAGGAATGGACACCGTGAATGAATTTTCGTTTCTCCGATGCAATTCAGAGCGGGGTTGGCTCGTTCGAAGCGCCCGAGAGCAACGCTGACTTAAATCATCACCGAAAACATTTCGAGATCAATCAAAATCTTGTTCATAAACAAACCACTAATGCAAGTTTTTTTTTTCATAAAAAAGGACGAACAGTAAATGAATTATTTAATTAGTTTGCTCCGGCAAAACACTGAACTTCAGTTTATGACGCAATAAAATTAGTTTCCGGCCCCCGAAACTCCGGGACGGTTCAAGACGACGACAACTGCGCATCTCAAAAAAAAAAGGTGAAGTGAATTCCTCGCGAATTCTCGCGAACGTCCTTCTTAATCACAATCGCCGCGCTGGGTTTTTGTGTCGTTAAATTAAAACTGATTATCCGGCTTGTGTTTGCGTCGCCTTGGTTGTTAAAAAAAAAGTAAAACGACCGAGCTTGTCCTTCTGCTCGAGCGGTTTAAACAAAAAAAAAAAGAAAGAGAGGAAAAAAACGCAATGACATAATAAAATTACTCGATTGTAAAGCGATAACTTTCACCTCAAGCGAAAGGCAATCAATTCGATTAAGCTCACTAAGTATAAGTGGGTCGTAAACTTACTTATTTACCAGTATTTACTAGTATTTTAGGGCACAACCAACAACATTTGGGAAGTGAAAGTTGCACCGAGCTTAATAATTTCACTTGCGAAAGCTTTGATCGGGCAAATTTATTTTAAGCGCAACCGTAAAATTTGAAACTATCTCTTCGTGGCTTGAGGAAAAAGAAAAATTGAAAAAGCTTATCACCAATAGTGCGTAATGGAAATATTGTTCAGGTAAAGTGTGTCGTTTGTTTCAAGGTCGAACTTTTTGTGCTGTTTCTCAATAAATATCAACGAATTAGATAAGTATTTGTTGGGAAACTGCTGGGGGGGAAAGCTCCGATTCTAACGACGCCACGTTCCGGAAAGTGGAGAAGAAACAGGAAAAAGAAAAAAAAGCACGTGGACCAGGCTGATACAACTCGGATGAGTTTCAGTCCTCCAGGGCCAAGCAATAATAAAGCCAAAGCCGGCCTTGCCCCTAACGTACGAAGTAAGGGTATGCACGAATCGAAAACATCGTGACATCAACAAGAACCAACAGGGTATAAGCTGACGCAAGGATGGATGGTGGTATTAAACGAAACAAAAGCGGTAACTTTCTCTTAGTGGATCGAGGAAACAGGAAAAAGCTCACCACAAGTTTAATACACAATAGAAATCTTGTTGAGGCGCAAAGTGCCGTTTCAAGGTCAAACTTTTGTGTTGTTTCAATAAATATTAACGGATTAGATAAGTATTTGTTGGGAAACTGCTGGGGGGGAAAGCTCCGATTCTAACGACGTTCCGGAAAGTGGAGAAGAAACAGGAAAAAGAAACAAAAAGCACGTGGACCAGGCTGATACAACTCGGATGAGTTTCAGTCCTCCAGGGCCAAGCAATAATAAAACCAAAGCCGGCCTTGCCCCTAACGTTACGAAGTAAGGGCATGCACGAATCGAAAACATCGTGACATCAACAAGAACCAACAGGGTATAAGCTGACGCAAGGATGGATGGTGGTATTAAATGAAACAAAAGCGGTAACTTTCTCTTCGTGGATCGAGGAAACAGGAAAAAGCTCACCACAAGTTTAATACACAATAGAAATCTTGTTGAGGCGCAAAGTGCCGTTTCAAGGTCAAACTTTTGTGTTGTTTCAATAAATATTAACGGATTAGATAAGTATTTGTTGGGAAACTGCTGGGGGGGAAAGCTCCGATTCTAACGACGTTCCGGAAAGTGGAGAAGAAACAGGAAAAAGAAACAAAAAGCACGTGGACCAGGCTGATACAACTCGGATGAGTTTCAGTCCTCCAGGGCCAAGCAATAATAAAACCAAAGCCGGCCTTACCGCTAACGTACGAAGTAAGGGTATGCACGAATCGAAAACGTCGTGACATCAACAAGAACCAACAGGGTATAAGCTGATGCAAGGATGGATGGTGGTATTAAATGAAACAAAAGCAGTAACTTTCTCTTAGTGGATCGAGGAAACAGAAAAAAGCTCGCTACAAGTTTAATACACAATAGAAATCTTGTTGAGGCGCAAAGTGCCGTTTCAAGGTCAAACTTTTGTGTTGTTTCAATAAATATTAACGGATTAGATAAGTATTTGTTGGGAAACTGCTGGGGGGGAAAGCTCCGATTCTAACGACGTTCCGGAAAGTGGAGAAGAAACAGGAAAAAGAAACAAAAAGCACGTGGACCAGGCTGATACAACTCGGATGAGTTTCAGTCCTCCAGGGCCAAGCAATAATAAAACCAAAGCCGGCCTTGCCCCTAACGTTACGAAGTAAGGGCATGCACGAATCGAAAACATCGTGACATCAACAAGAACCAACAGGGTATAAGCTGACGCAAGGATGGATGGTGGTATTAAATGAAACAAAAGCGGTAACTTTCTCTTCGTGGATCGAGGAAACAGGAAAAAGCTCACCACAAGTTTAATACACAATAGAAATCTTGTTGAGGCGCAAAGTGCCGTTTCAAGGTCAAACTTTTGTGTTGTTTCAATAAATATTAACGGATTAGATAAGTATTTGTTGGGAAACTGCTGGGGGGGAAAGCTCCGATTCTAACGACGTTCCGGAAAGTGGAGAAGAAACAGGAAAAAGAAACAAAAAGCACGTGGACCAGGCTGATACAACTCGGATGAGTTTCAGTCCTCCAGGGCCAAGCAATAATAAAACCAAAGCCGGCCTTACCGCTAACGTACGAAGTAAGGGTATGCACGAATCGAAAACGTCGTGACATCAACAAGAACCAACAGGGTATAAGCTGATGCAAGGATGGATGGTGGTATTAAATGAAACAAAAGCAGTAACTTTCTCTTAGTGGATCGAGGAAACAGAAAAAAGCTCGCTACAAGTTTAATACACAATAGAAATCTTGTTGAGGCGCAAAGTGCCGTTTCAAGGTCAAACTTTTGTGTTGTTTCAATAAATATTAACGGATTAGATAAGTATTTGTTGGGAAACTGCTGGGGGGGAAAGCTCCGATTCTAACGACGTTCCGGAAAGTGGAGAAGAAACAGGAAAAAGAAACAAAAAGCACGTGGACCAGGCTGATACAACTCGGATGAGTTTCAGTCCTCCAGGGCCAAGCAATAATAAAACCAAAGCCGGCCTTGCCCCTAACGTACGAAGTAAGGGCATGCACGAATCGAAAACATCGTGACATCAACAAGAACCAACAGGGTATAAGCTGACGCAAGGATGGATGGTGGTATTAAATGAAACAAAAGCGGTAACTTTCTCTTCGTGGATCGAGGAAACAGGAAAAAGCTCACCACAAGTTTAATACACAATAGAAATCTTGTTGAGGCGCAAAGTGCCGTTTCAAGGTCAAACTTTTGTGTTGTTTCAATAAATATTAACGGATTAGATAAGTATTTGTTGGGAAACTGCTGGGGGGGAAAGCTCCGATTCTAACGACGCCACGTTCCGGAAAGTGGAGAAGAAACAGGAAAAAGAAAAAAAAGCACGTGGACCAGGCTGATACAACTCGGATGAGTTTCAGTCCTCCAGGGCCAAGCAATAATAAAACCAAAGCCGGCCTTGCCCCTAACGTACGAAGTAAGGGCATGCACGAATCGAAAACATCGTGACATCAACAAGAACCAACAGGGTATAAGCTGACGCAAGGATGGATGGTGGTATTAAAGGAAACAAAAGCGGTAACTTTCTCTTCGTGGATCGAGGAAACAGAGAAAAGCTCACCACAAGTTTAATACACAATAGAAATCTTGTTGAGGCGCAAAGTGCCGTTTCAAGGTCGAACTTTTGCGTTGTTTCAATAAATATCAACGAATCAGATAAGTATCTGTTGGGAAACTGCTGGGGGGAAAGCTCCGATTCTAACGACGTTCCGAAAAGTGGAGAAGAAACAGGAAAAAGAAACAAAAAGCACGTGGACCAGGCTGATACAACTCGGATGAGTTTCAGTCCTCCAGGGCCAAGCAATAATAAAACCAAAGCCGGCCTTACCGCTAACGTACGAAGTAAGGGTATGCACGAATCGAAAACGTCGTGACATCAACAAGAACCAACAGGGTATAAGCTGACGCAAGGATGGATGGTGGTATTAAATGAAACAAAAGCGGTAACTTTCTCTTCGTGGATCGAGGAAACAGAAAAAAAGCTCACCACAAGTTTAATACACAATAGAAATCTTGTTGAGGCGCAAAGTGCCGTTTCAAGGTCGAACTTTTGTGTTGTTTCAATAAATATTAACGGATTAGATAAGTATTTGTTGGGAAACTGCTGGGGGGAAAGCTCCGATTCTAACGACGTTCCGGAAAGTGGAGAAGAAACAGGAAAAAGAAACAAAAAGCACGTGGACCAGGCTGATACAACTCGGATGAGTTTCAGTCCTCCAGGGCCAAGCAATAATAAAACCAAAGCCGGCCTTGCCCCTAACGCACGAAGTAAGGGCATGCACGAATCGAAAACATCGTGACATCAACAAGAACCAACAGGGTATAGGCTGACGCAAGGATGGATGGTGGTATTAAATGAAACAAAAGCGGTAACTTTCTCTTCGTGGATCGAGAAAACAGGAAGAAGCTCACCACAAAGTGCCGTTTCAAGGTCGAGCTTTTAGTGTTGTTTCGATGAATATTAACGAATTAAGTAAATATTTGTTTTTTTTTTTTTGGGGGGGGGGGAAGTTCCGAGCTTTCTGGTTGCCAAGGGTGGTAGAAAATGAAACCATTTCGCTGTAAAGCCATAAATTTCTCTTCGAGCGTCGAGGATCAAACAGAAATTGAAGAAGCTCTGAAAGGCACCTTTTTTTATACATATTTTAATGAACGTGAACAGAGTTTCTTTTACACGTAGAAATGAAATTGAATTCGGAATCGAAATCCCCTCTGAAGAATCCGGTTTGTCAGTTTTTCCAACTTCAAAATTCTATGATGTTAAAGATAGGTCGAATTCGTGAGGTTCTATGGGCTCTCCGGAAGGTGGAGAAGAAACAGGAAGGACACCGGCAGCGGGACGAGGCTGAAACAAATCGGATGAGTTTCAGTCCGCCAGGGCCACGCAATGGTCACTCGAGTAAACCACCACAAGGCGACTCACTCGCTCCAGGCGCTTCGCAAATTAATTAATAAAGCCGAAACTGGCCTCACCCCTAACGACGAAGTAAGAGTATGCATGAACCGGAAAGATCGTGACATCAATCCCTTAATTTTTCGGTCATTCGTTAAAACGCGCGATCCAAAGTTAAAAAGCATAAGCACCTTCTTTTTATATTTATTTTGATGAACGTGAACAGATTTTCTTGTCCATGTAGAAATGAAATTGAATTCGGAACCGAAATCCCCCCCCCTTCCCCGAAAAATCCGGTTTTCAGTTTCCCCAACGTCAAATCCTGTGATGTTAGAATCATATCGAATTCGTGAGTGCTAACAGCATTCCGGACGGTGGAGAAGAAACAGGAAGGACAAGGGCGACGGGGACGAGGCTGAAACAACCCGGATGAGTTTCAGTCCGCCAGGGCCACGCAATGGTCACTCGAGTAAACCACCACAAGACGACTCACTCGCTCCAGGCGCGTCACAAATTCATTCATAAAGCCAAAACTGGTCTTGCCATGAATGCACCAAGGAATAGGAAGGGGAATGCACGAATCGAAAACATCGTGACATCAACGAGAGTCTAAGCTGACGTAAGAAAGACCGATCGCATGAAAGGTCAAACGCGAACGGAATTTAATCGGTTCGTCGGAATGATAAGCGTACGAAAAAAAAGGTATTTCGCTGGAGCTTACCCCACAAGAAATGAGACGCCGTCGCCGTCGCCGGAATTTATGATCGTCCAGACGTTTTAAAACAAACAGTCAATCTGTTCTCACGCAAGTGATGAAGTGACGCTTTCAAAAGATGACGCAGTTAATGAAGGGGCACCTGCGGACACTTGCAAAAGATGATGCAGTTAATGAAGCGCACCTGCGGACACTTGCAAAAGATGATGCAGTTAATGAAGCGCACCTGCAGACGCTTGCAAAAGATGATGTAGTTCTAGATGAAACCAGCAATTACTGCGTAACAGAGATGAGGCGTTCCAAGGTCGAACCTTTTGCACCCCGGAGCAAAGTTTCAATGAACATCAACGAATTGAATAAATATTTGATGCGATTTTTAAATGAATCGCGGGCGTCTGCTAGAATAAAAGGTTTTTATAGTTTCCGAGACTATTGGTCCAGAAAGTTCAAGGTTCACGCAAAAGTATAAAGTCGACTTCCGACGATGTACCATTTCAAGGTCCAACAAAATTTGAAAGGGATGTTTTAGTCGAAAATTGCATCGGTTAATTGCCGATGCGAGAGCTTTCGGCTCCGGTTGCGCCGGACGCGAAGCTCCCCCCTCCCTCCCCTCCGCCGCCCGGAAGATTTGATTTATACAAACGTGCATTGTGTTTCAATAAGTGCCGCTCGCTCATGAATTAAGTATTTGATTGAAATTTTCTCGTAAGCATCGGCGAAAGCTCGCAGCCCGAATTAGAAGGAGGCTTCCCTAGTTGCGAAGGATTCCACCGAAAGCAGTGGCGCTCTCGGCGTTGAGGCTGGGCCGCGCCAGTATCTTGCGGATCGCCACTGCGCTCGTGTAGCGGAACCGGTAACCGAGGGTAGATTTTGTGCTACGGACGTAACCGCAACTATAAAACCCCCCTTCTTGCATAACACGAAACTTATTATTAACGCACCGGCCGGGATGGTTTGCCCCTTAATTTAGTGCCGCAAACCCCCCCACGACGACGACGAGATGATTCGCTTGGAACGACGACGACCGCTTGGCTGAGAAGAAAAAAAAAAAAAACTTTTGTGTGCACTTGGTTGGTGGATTTTGCAAAAAAAAAAAAAAAAAACAGAAATCATGTTGGAACTTTCAGTGTCCTAGTGATCGTAACTTTGAGGATTATTTTTTTACGTACGTAACACTTTTTTTCGCATTACGTACTTTCTTTACGTTGCTTGAGGGGAAAAAAATGCGCCGCACTTAAAGATTCAAAACAGAAAAAAATAAAATAAAAGAATAAGAGTAATTAAAAAAAGAATCATTTGAGCAGCCAGTCAGATTAATAATAATAATAATAATAAATTCGTGGACGTTTCGCCATGCTGCGTTTGACGGAGGACGACGTCCTCAGGATAAAAAAGTGAATTTATTTTTTCGGGATAATAAAAAATATTTTTGTAAGATCCTCAAGCTTGCAGCCTCCTTCATAAGATAAAGAAAGAAATTTATTTTTTTTCACTTGGTAAGTTGCCAAGGGCACGGCTAAACGTCCAGGCAAATTTATTAATTTTCAGTGGACTGGAAATTGCGCTTTAATTATCCTGCGCTTTAAGTACCTATGTATTTGGTTTATAAAATTAAATATTAACTATTGTTTGCTTGAGATCAAATAGCAATGAATTTCGCGCAGTCTAATTTATTTAAAATCCATGCGTGTGTGTGTGTGTGTGCAAGTTGGCAAACGTACATTACCATAAATCAAAGGAAATGTTTGATTAGTAACTTCAGAACCGTAACGCGGAGTTTGGAGGCGCGAAATTAATTAATTAGAGCGACTTAAACGAAGAATTTCATTAACGCGACTTGGTGAAATCATTTTGAATAATTTATTTTGGCCGGAAACGCGGGGGAGGAATTTCAAGCTTAAGACAAAACGACACGAGCAGTTATGAAGGTATCTCGGTGAAGGAAACACAATCTTAATTCAAAATCAAACCAAGAACTAATTGATTTTGAAGAGGACATTTTGATTTCCTATTTCTTTTTTATTTTTTGGTTCTACCAACGAAATTCTTATTTTTATTTGTAACAAAGTGGACGCATCTTTTCTTCCGCGCATGACTTAGTCATTCTGGAGCAAACTTTGGAGTCGAGCGTCAATTGATATCAAAAGGGTCATTTGATATCATCACGGGCAGCTAAAATTAGAACTGTTTGCTTCCGAATTTTGTGATTCGAAGACTACTGGCGGTGACCAGGGTCAGGGGTTAAATGTTAAAACACAGGCGACTTTTAGGGGCCAGTTGTACCGAGGAGGTTTAAACCGACGTTCAACTAAACCAGGTTCAAAGTAAAGAAATATGCGCATGGGATCTTATGGACATATTATGGCAATTAACGCGTTCATAAATAAAATATGACGCGATTTTGTTGGCTTTGAACCTGGCTCAGTTGAACGTTGGTTTAAACCTGCTTGGTACAACTGGCCCTCAGGGTGACTTCAATTACCATGGCTACAGTTATAAAAACCAATAGTTTTGGAACCATGTTCAAAGTTGAACGGGTATTTGAACAAGTGGGCTTTTTAAATAAATATATAATAAATAAAATATGACGCGATTTCGTTCGCTTTGAACCTGGCTCAGTTGAACATTGGTTTAAATCTGCTTGGTGTACAACTGGCCCTCAGGGTCACTTCAATTACTATGGCTACAGTTGTAAAAACCAATAGTTTTGGAACCATGTTCAAAGTCGAACGGGTGTTTGAACAAGTGGGCTTTTGCTTCAGATTAATTAGCACGCTTGACTTTAATAAAAGAAACACCTCCATGCAATCAAAACAAGTACAGTAAAATTAAAGTTGCAAAATAATTGAAAATAATCCAAAAACTTTTTTTACCGCACGATGTTTCCGGACGGTTTTTATGGATTGTTTGATAGATCATCATCATTTCAGATCATTCCAAGCTTTGATTAATTTCCAATAAATTCAAACAAAGACAAACAGAAATACCTATTGACATAACAACCAGTACGTAACGCAAGACTTTATTGAACGAACGAGTCCGGTTTATGGTCGGGCGAGTTTACGACCCCTAAAAATCTTACGATATCGAAGCTGCATGAAAAGCTCTCTCTCTACACTTCCGATACGATCCATTACGTCAGAAATTTGATTATTATTTTTTGTTTTAAGTAAACTTGTTTCGCCTTGAATTGTGTATTCATGATCATAATCGATCGATAGTAAACTTTCGGTCGGTTTCATTATTATTTATTTATACTTGCGAATCCTTGGAGCTTTTCCCCCTCTTAGCAAATCACCTCCCATCTGTTTCATCCGAACCGCGAGTTTACACTGCACTTGAATCGACGAGTGCATAATCGTGTTCAGTCCAAATTTACTGTGTTGAGAAAACAACAACTGACTTTATCTAGATTTTTATTTAAAATAATTATTGGCTTCATGTATCCTTATCTGAAAGAATTTTAAGCCGGTAATACACTTAAAATAAAAATCTGGAAAGTTATTTGTTGTTTTCTCAATGCAGTAAATTCGGACTGAACACGGTTACGCACTCGTCGATTCACTTATACGGTCCATACGTTAGAATTTTTTTTTTTTTTTTTTGAGTAAACACTTTGCCTTGAATTGTTTGTTCGTAATCGGTCGGCGATCATAAACCTTTGGTCGGTTTTATTATATTTATACTTGCGAATCCTTTGGAGCTTTTTCCGCCCCCTAACAAATCACCTCCCATCTGTTTCGTCCGGAACCACGGAGTTTATTTTGAAGGCAGTCGGTCCTACGTAACGAGACGTTGTTTTAATAAACGGGGAAATTTAATCCGAATAATCTCGTGTTTCCGAAAAGCGTTCCGTAAGAATTAAGTTTACGGCGAGCTTTCGGGTTTTTCGGGTTTTAGGGTTCGAGTACAATGTCGAAATAAGTTTTAACGAGAACACGCAGTCGTTACATGTTATGCCCGATGGATGGATTTGACGCAAACCGCGGATCACAACCAACCAAACTATGTATGTTATTTCACCCTTAATAATGTTATTTTAACGAGAGGTGGGCGTATTGTTATAAGTTTGGAGGCAAACAAGCGCTTGGACTGGAATAATAGGAAGTTCTGCGTGTTTGTTTAGTTTTTTTCATTGTTTGTCAGAAATTCGATAAAGACCTGGGGGCGGGGGAGGGGGGAGGGGAACGAGAGGGTATTGCAACAGAACTTTACAAACAAACTTATAATAATACAATTTTTTTCTTTGCTTGCTTTATAACTTTTATATTGTGCCCGATGGGAAAATGTAACTGTAATGCGAATTAATTGTAACTAAATACGTAATGCCTGAGCAGGCGGAGACTTGCGCTGAGTTCCGTGCCGTGTGCAAAGGTTAGGTGATGAGGAGGGGGGGGAGCCTTGATCCTAACGAATCAGATTAAGGTAAGATGGTTTCGTCCCCTCAAACGAAACACATTATAATATCTGTAAATACTGGAACGCGCGTTAGTGACGGATAAGATAAGCAATTTTTAGTGAGAAAACCTCCAGTAAACAAAAACCCTCCGCCCCTAATTTAGTTCCAGAAATCATTCTATGTAACAAATACTCCTACATTACATTTTTATTGCACTTCCTCCTAAATGAATCCAAACTTGCCGCAACGAAATGGTGCTTGAAATATCGACGTTTCGCTTCGTACTTTTAAATTTTTTTGTCAAAACGTTAACATTTTTTTTTTAACAAAAAACAAATGCATTTATTAAATCGAAGCACTCCCCCCCTAAATAAATCCAAACTTGCCGCAACGAAATGGTGCTTGAAATATCGACGTTTCGCTTCGTACTTTTAAATTTTTGTGTCAAAACGTTAACATTTTTTATTTAACAAAAAACAAATGCATTTATTAAATCGAAGCACTCCCCCCCTAAATAAATCCAAACTTGCCGCAACGAAATGGTGCTTGAAATATCGACGTTTCGCTTCGTACTTTTAAATTTTTTTTATCGAAACGTTAACATCTTTTAATTTAACAAAAAACAAATGCATTTATTCAATCGAAGCACTCCCCCCCTAAATAAATCCAAACTTGCCGCAACGAAATGGTGCTTGAAATATCGACGTTTCGCTTCGTACTTTTAAATTTTTTTTATCGAAACGTTAACATCTTTTAATTTAACAAAAAACAAATGCATTTATTAAATCGAAGCACTCCCCCCCTAAATAAATCCAAACTTGCCGCAACGAAATGGTGCTTGAAATATCGACGTTTCGCTTCGTAGTTTTAAATTTTTTTGTCAAAACGTTAACATTTTTTATTTAACAAAAAAACAAATGCATTTATTAAATCGAAGCACTCCCCCCCTAAATAAATCCAAACTTGCCGCAACGAAATGGTGCTTGAAATATCGACGTTTCGCTTCGTAGTTTTAAATTTTTTTGTCAAAACGTTAACATTTTTTATTTAACAAAAAACAAATGCATTTATTAAATCGAAGCACTCCCCCCCCCCTAAATAAATCCAAACTTGCCGCAACGAAATGGTGCTTGAAATATCGACGTTTCGATTCGTAGTTTTAAATTTTTTTGTCAAAACGTTAACATTTTTTATTTAACAAAAAACCAATGCATTTATTAAATCGAAGCACTCCCCCCCTAAATAAATCCAAACTTGCCGCAACGAAATGGTGCTTGAAATATCGACGTTTCGCTTCGTACTTTTAAATTTTTTTGTCAAAACGTTAACATTTTTTATTTAACAAAAAAACAAATGCATTTATTAAATCGAAGCACTCCCCCCCTAAATAAATCCAAACTTGCCGCAACGAAATGGTGCTTGAAATATCGACGTTTCGATTCGTAGTTTTAAATTTTTGTGTCAAAACGCTAATATTTTTTAATTAACAAAAAACAAATGCATTTATTAAATCGAAGCACTCCCCCCCTAAATAAATCCAAACTTGCCGCAACGAAATGGTGCTTGAAATATCGACGTTTCGCTTCGTACTTTTAAATTTTTGTGTCAAAACGTTAACATTTTTTATTTAACAAAAAAACAAATGCATTTATTAAATCGAAGCACTCCCCCCCTAAATAAATCCAAACTTGCCGCAACGAAATGGTGCTTGAAATATCGACGTCTCGTTTCGTACTTTTAAATTTTTTTTGTCAAAACGTTAACATTTTTTATTTAACAAAAAACAAATGCATTTATTAAATCGAAGCACCCCCCCCCCTAAATAAATCCAAACTTGCCGCAACGAAATGGTGCTTGAAATATCGACGTTTCGCTTCGTACTTTTAAATTTTTTTGTCAAAACGTTAACATTTTTCATTTAACAAAAAACAAATGCATTTATTAAATCGAAGCACTTCCCCCCTAAATAAATCCAAACTTGCCGCAACGAAATGGTGCTTGAAATATCGACGTTTCGCTTCGTACTTTTAAATTTTTGTGTCAAAACGTTAACATTTTTTGTTTAACAAAAAACAAATGCATTTATTAAATCGAAGCACTCCCCCCCTAAATAAATCCAAACTTGCCGCAACGAAATGGTGCTTGAAATATCGACGTTTCGCTTCGTACTTCCAAATTTTTGTGTTAAAACGTTAATATTTTTTATTTTACAAAAAGAAAATTGCTTTTATTAATTCGAAGCTGCCACTTGCCCCCCAATTAAATGCAGGGGCAATTATACCGTCGCGTGATTCAAGCATGTATGTATTGCGCAAGTTTTAAGTGCCCCACGTTCCACGAGCGCACGGACCCGTCGTAATATCTTTTATTGCAGGGCCGTCTCCGTACAAAGTCGAAAGTAGACGTACGTAGCGTACTCGCAACATAATGTAAAGTTTTAATTCACCGACGAAACGCGGCCGTTAACTTCCGATTTTCCGACGTTTCGACGAATCTTCAGGGCGCCTCGGATCTTGCATATTGAGCGCCGCCGCTGCCGATTCAAATCGAAAAACCGCAGCGAAGATTCTAAAACGAGCTGACTTGTTCTAGCGTTTGAGGAACTATTCACTATTCTTCTCTGGATGATGTTATTTATTCCGCCGCGACGTATAAGTATAGAGCGGCAATAATATCTCTTCGAGTCGTTCGTCTGAAGTAGGAAGGTAGTATATTGATACTTCTCTGATTTATTCAGTTAATATCGCAGGAGACAGACGATTCGGTGAACGCCGCCGCCGCCGCCGCTGGCCGGGGGGGAAAATAAATTATCGCAGATCTGAATATATGAATACGTGAGGCAATTCTCCTGGAATAATGTGTAACAGAGACCTCCTTTTCGAAATAAATCTTCCGTCTACTACGGCCATTCAAACGCGATTCCTTAAGACGGAATTTATTGGGCCTGATGTGATGTATCAGTTTGTGGACCTCTTAACCTGCCTGCGAAAGAGGGTGCGTGTGTGTGCAATAATTGAAATCCGCTTCATTAGTCATTTTTTCCTATAGGCTCATCCTCGTCCCACGCGAAATGATAAATCTCCAAAAAGAAAAAAAATAAAAGAATTCGAGATTAAGTGGCATAAAGCGAAAGAAAAAATGTGATGGCCGGCGATCATTCTCGGACGATATTATTCGGAATTGCGCCGGCGGATAAGTTTTATGCTGGTGGCCCCCACGTTTATGATGAATGCGAAAGTTTATGACGTGTGCGAAAAGTTTATACGGCGGAACGTAATTTCGCGTCGTAAAAATGTGCAACTTAATAGAAAAAATAACAAACAGCGCGCGCGTTACGTTCGAACGAGAGAGTTTTACTGTGCGCTCGTTTATTCCTCGTGGTTATTTGAAATGCATGCAAATTTCGAGTTATGAAACTTTTTCGACATTAAACTCCATACTTCTGCATGTACTACCGCGTGCTTCGTTTAAATTTTCTGTATCATTAGAAAATATTTAAATTTCTCATTCGGCCGAGGAAGAAATAAAATGATTCGGAACAAGGGGGTCCAGCCACCGTTAGATCAACCGTCCCTAATGAACTGTAATATAAAAATATAGGCCACTCCTACCCCACCCCTTAAATAGCCCATCATACCACGTCATAAATGATTTTTTTTTATTCGACTTTGAGATGCCTTCCACGTAAATAGAGCAAATCCTGTAAGGTTCTGCACATCGTAGTGGCTTCAAGGCTAACTCAGGTTTCGGTTGGTGATGGTTCAACGTGTTTTACTGATCCCCATTGATCATATTACACATGTAACAAAATACGTGTTTTAGTGTTGGTATTATTTAGTTCGAAATATCTTGAAATTATGACTTTAGTTCAATAAAATCGTCAGTCATACGTTAATGAACGTATGACTGAAGAACCTCGCGTTACTAGCATTTATACATTTAAAAAAATAAAATAAAAATTTGAAAAATTACATTCGCAGAAAATGCACTGATGCCGTTAGTTATTACCTGCAGATTTTAATCGACGTGTTCTGTATCACAAAATTTGATGAACGATAAAGATTTATTACGTGCAGGTTTTTACGCAGATGAAGCCTGGTTTTATTTGTCAGGTTTACAAACCATGCGGCTTTGGAGTTCGAAAAATCCACATATATTTATTGAATCGCTGAAAAACTGGCGTGTGGATTGTGGTTTCCCCTTAGGCGGATGACACCCAGTTTTCCTTGAAAGAAGTACTATTATAAACCCCCAAAATTAATCGAGAAGACAATTGCATGCAGGTCTTCAATAATAATAATAATCAATTGCATGATGATGAATAAAATTTTAGGTCAGCTTCATTCATTAGGATTAAGCTACCGCCCATGGTACGCCAGAAAATGTTGCTTTTCTTTAAGAAAACACTTTGATAACAGAATCAGTACTACCCCGAATACTTCTTCGTCAGGGCGCAGTCTCAGTTTTTTTTTAATGTGTGCAGCAAATCCGAAACCATCGCAGGGAAAATTTTTAATTTTCAAAACTGAACCAAATCTTGTTTGCAATACAATCGCTTTTTTTTAGGGGGGTTGCAAATTTTAATTAAACCGCCCGCGCCCCTTCAAATTTCCTCGGCCTGGGGCGTGATCCCCAGAATTCCCACCCAGATTTCCAGATCTGACTGTTTTGGATCGGATTTGGTCAGGGCCCCCGCGAGGCCAAAAGCCGCCCGCGTACCAATCCACATTTTGGCGCCCTCTAACAGATGAGTTGGGGCAAACAAAAATTATCAAAGTTATTAAAAATTAAAAGAAAAGAAATGGAAAAAACAGAAAAAGATTTAAACATTTTCTGTTTCGCTTTATTTAAGCATTCTCCTTCACACTTATTTAAACATTTTCTTTCATTTTTCCAAGTTCCTAGCTGCCGTAAACCCCCCAGAAACGAAGGGAAGCGCTTTCTTCTCATCTGACTGAGAAGAACTCGAAGAAACTGTTTAGACGCACCCCCCCCCCCCTCTGCCCCCCCAGAATGCAGGTGGGCGAAGCCCGCTAGTTACTAATATTAGAAAAAAAGAAACAAAATCACAAAAGCAAAAAAAAAAACGTACATTTATAAAAACTTAAAAAGTGAAACATAATTTGTCTTTTTGTTAACCAAACCGTAACAGCTTACATAATTTATTTTTTTACCTAATAAAATTATTAAATTCTTATGAAAAATTTAGCAAACGAAAATTACAAACATTAGACTTTTCTACTTTTAATTGCCGCAGTTAACTGTTCTGTTTTAGTCGACGTTTTGCCGTGAGGTTGACGGCTTCATCAAAACTTGTGGCTAGTTTCTCGAATAATTTATACCAGACCAGAAACTGTTTCCCATTATTTTTCTTTTCTTGGGCGAAAAAAATGACAAAATATGTCCAGTGACCAAGAAGCTAATTGCCGCCCCTTGAACATGGCGCCCGCGTGCACTGCATGCTTAGCACACATGGTTACGGGGGCCCTGGATTTGGTTCGGTTCATTCAAACGACGAGACGAGGTCGATGGCAACGCTGACTACGGGCGCAAAATTTTTTACACGGTGTTACTAACGTCACGCCTGTTATCTCGCGGATGTGGAGTTACTAAACCGGTTTTGTAACTTAACTTAACTCACCACACGTCGGACCTTGATGTGTCACTAACCTCTAAAACTACTTGGCGTTCCAGGTTACGGCATATGTTTACGGAATTCCCACCGAGATTTCCAGATCTGACTGTTTTGGATCGGATTTGGTTCAGGTCATTCAAACAGATGAGACGAGATCGATGGCAACGTTGACTACGGGCGCAAAATTTTTTACACGGTGTTACTAACGCCACGCCTGTTGTCTCCCCGATGTGGAGTTACTAAACCGGTTTTGTACCTTAACTTAACTCACCACACGTCGGACCTTGACGTGTCACTAACCTCAAAAACTACTTGACGTTCCAGGTTACGGCATACGTTTACGGAATTCCCACCGAGATTTCCAGATCTGACTGTTTTGGATCGGATTTGGTTCGGGTCATTCAAACAGACGAGACGAGATCGATGGCAACGTTGACTACGGGCGCAAAATTTTTTACACGGTGTTACTAACGCCACGCCTGTTGTCTCCCCGATGTGGAGTTACTAAACCGGTTTTGTACCTTAACTTAACTCACCACACGTCGGACCTTGACGTGTCACTAACCTCAAAAACTACTTGACGTTCCAGGTTACGGCATACGTTTACGAAATTCCCACCGAGATTTCCAGATCGGACTGTTTTGGATCGGATTTGGTTCGGGTCATTCAAACAGACGAGACGAGATCGATGGCAGCGTTGACTACGGGCGCAAAATGTTTACACGGTGATACTAACGCCACGCCTGTTGTTTCCCCGATGTGGAGTTACTAAACCGGTTTTGTAACTTAACTTAACTCACCACACGTCGGACCTTGACGTGTCACTAACCTCGAAAACTACTTGGCGTTCCAGGTTACGACATACGTTTACGGAATTACCACCAAGATTTCCAGATCTAACTGTTTTGGATCGGATTTGGTTAGGATCATTCAAACAGACGAGACGAGGTCGATGGCAACGTTGACTACGGGCGCAAAATGTTGACACGGTGTTACTAACGCCACGCCTGTTGTCTCCCCGATGTGGAGTTACTAAACCGGTTTTGTAACTTGACTTAACTCACCACACGTCGCACCTTGACGTGTCACTAACCCCAAAAACTACTTGGCGTTCCAGGTTACGACATACGTTTACGGAATTACCACCAAGATTTCCAGATCTAACTGTTTTGGATCGGATTTGGTTCGGGTCATTCAAACAGACGAGACGAGATCGATGGCAACGTTGACTACGGGCGCAAAATTTTTTACGCGGTGTTACCAACGCCACGCCTGTTGTCTCCCCGATGTGGAGTTACTAAACCGGTTTTGTACCTTAACTTAACTCACCACACGTCGGACCTTGACGTGTCACTAACCTCAAAAACTACTTAACGTTCCAGGTTACGGCATACGTTTACGGAATTCCCACCGAGATTTCCAGATCTGACTGTTTTGGATCGGATTTGGTTCGGGTCATTCAAACAGACGAGACGAGATCGATGGCAACGTTGACTACGGGCGCAAAATGTTTACACGGTGTTACTAACGCCACGCCTGTTGTCTCCACGATGTGGAGTTACTAAACCGGTTTTGTAACTTAACTTAACCTCACCACAAGTCGTACCTTGACGTGTCACTAACCTCGAAAACTACTTGGCGTTCCTGGTTACGACATACGTGACACTGAAAGCCCGCTGAAATCATTGCAATAGATTCAGATATTCAGGAAGACTAAACCCGAACCGCTACCGGTAAATTCCCAGATATTGGATATCGCATTATGCGGCGGTGAAGCAAAATTGAAATGGCGGAGAAGAGTGGCCTCGTCGGCGCGTCGTATCGGTCTCCGTTCGAGCCGAAAATTAATTTATTTCGTATTGATCATGTCGGGTTCGCGCGGAAAATTTGGAAATAAAATGCGCGCCCCCGCGCTTTTCGAATGATTACATTTCGTGTGAAGGCCCCCCGCCCCCTTCCGCCTCGCCTGAAACGTAATACCTACATCCCCCGTTACGCACCCACATTACTCGATCTTTGAGTCATTACTGTAAAAGCACGGGCGGTCTTGAAGCAACGGCGCGCTTTTGTTTTGGTGCTTCACGGTAAATTTCCCGAGCACAATGGCGGAAAGGGTAGTACGGCATCATCTTTGAACGTATGCGGATTTTCCGTAAAACAAGCTACGGTCTGGACGGTTTCCTTTTTTGCACTAAACCGAGATTAAGTAGTTTCTGGATCGTTCAAAATTTTCCCAAGATTTTCCCCGTTTGCAAACATACGGTTTTGCTATAAAGTGACTCGCTTATTTTGGGCACGGCCTGGACTAGAGACTCTTATTGGATCAGTTATAGATCGATTCCCTTTCGATTTCGGTCCGCGTGTTGAGAGCAAACTCGTTTATTGGCTCTTACAGGCGCGTCGCTTCTTTAGTCCCCCGTTCGGGTAATGATGAAACGATTTCATTGGTTTGCGGTCGTTGTAAGAGTACTACCCCGAATATTTCTTTGTCAGGGTGCAGTCTTTTTTTTAATTTGTGCAGCAAATCCGAAACCATCGGGGGGAAAAATCCTTAATTTCTAATTTTCAATTGTTAATTATGTTTTCCAATTTGTCAAATGACTGTTCTATTTAAAATGCGATTTGATAGTTCAGAAACTTGAAAATTATTTTAAAAATTGGGAAAGATATTTGAGAAAAGTAGAAAATTAAAAGGAAAAGACTGTATTGTTGATTTTATCAACTTTTCTTGATTATGGGAACGCTCTGAACCAAATCTTGTTTGTTTTGTACACACAAAAAAAAAAAAAATACGGTGGTCTTTCAGTTTAGTTTTCTTTTTGTGTTTCGGGGGGGTTATCGGAAGCCTGCAAGTTTTTAGTTAAACCACCCCCTCAGATTTCCTCCATTCGTCAAATAAAGTTTTGATGGTAATGTGATGCAGTGCGATGCCGCCTGCACATGCGATTTAAAATTTATTCAATCACCCCCCGTGACGTGACGTCTCTCTCGGGCGGGGTTCCTTAGCGAGCCGCCCGAATTCGATTTGACTTTTCACTCGATGTTGTTTATTTAGGACCTGATTTTACAAGTAAATAAAAACGGTAATCGGAAGTTTTTTTTACGTCAACTTCAAATCAATTCGGTTTATACTCAGAAAATCAGAAGGAAACAAGCGAGAGAGAAATGACAAGAAAGTGAAATTCTCTACAATTATGTGTTGCGAAAAGGAGTTGCAGGTATTATTTTTAACACTTGTTTAAAAAAAATTCAGGTTTATTTCCACTTCAACCTGAAAAATATTTACATACGTTCGTGGTAAAATTATTACTCAAGTTTGGGGTAAAGAAGATTTTCACTTTTGTATACTACAATAAATTCTTATAAGCGAGAAGAGAATATCTTGATAGTTCATCACATCGCATGATTGTAAGCAAGAACGAACTCAAATGGACTTGTCTGTTGCAGTTATTTGGCAGTAAAGTAGGATTGTGTGTAATCATTTCAGTTAATTGTACGACGCACTCTTTTTTATTTATAGTAGTAGTAGTAGCACTTTATTCAATAATAACAATAGCGTTATGTGAATAACAAGACAAAATATAGAGTAAAACAAAATACAAATATTTACTTTCTTAAGGTCGATTTATAACTTGATTGTAATCGGAATCGCAATTTTAATCGTAATCACAAAAAAATTGAAAGGTATAAATTTCCTTGTTTAATTTATAGCTTAATCACAATCCTAATCGGAAACGGAAGGATTAATCTAAACAAGGCCCACGTAGAAGATTGTCGAACAGGTGCCGATGTGAATCTCAGCGCAGTCTTTCCGAGTTCTTTGCATTTCTGCGTGGATCGTGCTATACGTAAGTCAGTAAACTCAATCATTAACGACGAATCATACGTGTACAGCATGTTGCAGAAGTAATGAATGCTCTTTCGCTGCGTTATTTCCTGTTTCTTTTAAATGCTCGGCACAATGTAATAATAGAATCCGGAGTCGCTTAATTCACAATCGAGGCGGTTCTTGTGGCTGGAGCGTTTCAATTAACTTCGGCGTTGTTGCTTCGAACTCCATTAAACTGAAATATGCATTGTGCGAAGCGCGCGGCCGGAGGCAGAAGAAATAACGGATTGGCGAATATTTTAATTAATCCGACCGCGGCAATCTCATTAATTTAACGACACGACACGACGCGACGCGACCACCCACCGAAAAGGAGAACGCCACGGCGGATCTAGATTTAATACTGCCGGCAATCGTCACTCTCCTGGTGAACCTGGCCCCCCCCCCCGATTGTGTGTATACGAGATCTACTAAATAGAATAAAACGATCCCTGCCGGGGCTCTTCCAGTTACAACACAGATGGCATCAAAGGGAGCTCGAATTTAAATGAAGTTCTCTCTTCCCTGAGCGATCGCTGGGTAGGTAGATAGGTACACTTCTGCTATAAAGTTTTCGGAGTACGAGACATGCCACTGGTAGTAAGAAATTTTATGCTTTGCAATTATGAACCTTATAGCTTTTACAACCGTACCTGCTACCCCGATAATAAAACCGGTCATCGCAAACACAGCGATTTAACACAGATGCGAACTTATTCAACCAACTTGAATAATCTGCTAGAAAGACTTTCATTGTAGTTGGATGGATAAGAAATTTAACAAAACATGTGTAGTAAATAATGTGTGCATTATGAAATTAAAATTTCTGAAACTTTGGCAATTGAAATTAAATAAGTCAATAAAATAAAATCTGTTATTTTTCGTTAATTAAATTTAACTTTCTAGTTTCATTAAATACACATATGTTTTGCAACTAATTAATAGCTTTGTTGAGCAGAACTTCTTAGCATTTATATTATTATAATAAGAAACAAATTTAAATAATCTAGCTCATTCTATATATTTTTTCAAATACTCAAAAATCATTCACATATTTTCACAAAATAAATGTTATACGATTTAATCATTTTCTCTTAACTTCTAGATTAATGAAAACTTGCCAAACTTTGTGGATGAACTTTTCAACTTATTTTACTGATGTCAGATTTGAGAAGAAACTAAAAAGAAGAATATTATTTTTTCCTCTGTGGCGTAGAATGAAATATGTATATTATTTTTAACGCAAGTATTGCATTTTTTAACTATTATTACACATATCATTCTATATTCTAGGAGTTTAATACTATATTTGTTAAGTTTCCTAAATTTGTATGATTCTGAATAATTTTAATGAGTTAATTATTCGATCAAACGATTATCAAATTCTTTCATAGTATTTTTTTAAATATTTCAGACATAATTCATGACATTCATAACTGACATTAACATCATATTTGTGTTATTGAAACTTGTTTGCATATTCTGCCATGCATTGACATGTTTTTTTTTTATAACTGAACCTGGGAATATTTACCTTTTATGTTTAGAGTTAATAAAATAAGTCACGGTATGTATACATGCTTCATTTTAGGATCCGCAGGAAAACATAACAGCATAAAAGTCATAGGTTTTTATACGTGATATCTCTTTATCACAAAGAACAAAAGGGTATCATAAAACAGAGGTTCGGTAAAATGAAACATAATTTTTCTTGATGTCGAAAATATTTTACATGAATAGGTTTCTTGACATGTGAATAAGACGTGTATGATAAAATTGAATTGAAAATATCAATATATTAACATTTATAAAATAAAGATGACGTGAAAAAATGTGAAATATAACGGAAATGCTTAAATAGCATAATAGAAACCGCTTAAACAGCGACATCCTGCGATCGCTTCTGCTGACGAAACCCCAAATAGGACTGAAACAGCTGTACAGAGGAACGGGACAAAATAACTAGAATCAAAATTGTGAGGTCTTCTATTTACTTAAAAATAAATAAAATCGAACATATGTCCTAATTGTTATTATTTTCTTAAAATTATGTGAGCTTTCCGTATGGCAAAGCTTGTCGGTGAGCTAATAAATCACCCTGTATTTCATATTTACTAAAAATCTATTTATGTATTTCTCGTAATAAAAATTTTAGAATCCACAGAAAAACTTACACAAACTACAAACGAATAAAATTTTTGTGAAGTCAAACAAACCAGAAGTGTATAAAGGCAGAAATTTGGTATAATTATAATTTTTCAGATTAATTAACATCGTCGATCCTTTATAGCAATTTAACATTTATATGTCTTTATAATATGATCTGAAATCTTGTTATTTAACAATATAAAATATTCTAATTAAAAAAAAAACATTTTTTGTTCAATTTTTAAGTTAAAGCAAAAGAGAACAAACAAATTCGCCACCGCGTCCGCGTTCGCAACCGCGCGTCGCCTCAATAAATACTCGAAACCAAATACTGGCAACGAAATTCAACAAACCATAAACATCTGCACCGGCCGGGGTTTAATAGGACCTAAGTAAACAACCCTCCTATCGGGGTGCGGAGAAAGTGTCTCTGTTCCTTAAGGTTCGAAATATATTAGGTCCGTTTCAATAAGGTTCAAATTCGAACGATTTTATTGCTTTTCATTTCGGAACTTTTAAGCATTAGTGTACAACCATGCTTACCATTTGACAGTTTCGTAGCCCTTACGCTGAATGTTCTTAAGGGTGCGGTTCGCACGCAGGGGTTTAAGTCATTTAAGTCGAGCATCGTAGTACGTGCAGCAAGCAGGTTTCAGTTTGGTTGGGGGGGGGGGGGGGTGCGATGGATGATTTATTGGATAATTACCTATCCACGAGGGTGGTAAACATAGTGTTTGTCGTGACGAATAAAATCAAATAATTCCGGGGGACCATCAGACTTTCGACAGAATTTCATCATGACGTTCCTTCCGGAACGTGCCCGGAGTTTAAACCAGGAATTCGACGAACGCTGCAATAAGTCATTTCCAAAATGACGAAGGCAACGCGCGCGCCTTACTACTACTTGTTTGGCGTATGTACTTTCCAAACTAATCGAAGTTGACACTTCACTTTGGCGGAGGCCCCGGAGTAGCTGGCGGGGCGGGGATTCCCCGTTACGCGCGCCGCATAACTTCCCAAAATGGACGCCGAACTACTCTCAAATCAGATCACAAAACTCGACCGCGATTTCCAAACGGCCGCAGCTTTAAAAAAAACGAGTTATTTATTTGCTTTCGCCGAAGTGTGCGTGCCTCGCCTATTTCAAACGTTGACGCACTTAATTTAATTTTTTTTTTTTATATAAAAATAAATACAGCATGTGCGGTCTGGCTGGTGTTAAATCCGTGTTGAATTTATTGATAGATGGCGCGCGTGCTTGGCAGGTTTTCATCCGGCCGTTAATCCCCCCGGACACGTTGCAGAACAAAATGTCATTAAAATAATCAAATTGTAGCCGCCGCGGCACATAAATCGCGCGAAAGAAAATAAACGAACGCGCTTGCGCAAACGACGTTTACAAAATCGCGCGCGCCCACGAATTGAAAAAAAAAAAAAATTAAAAGACGTCTTGCTCTTCGGCGCGGCGCGGCGAGGATGCGTTGCATTATTGGCGAGAGGGCAACATCGTCATCATCATCATTATTACATTGATGGATGGTTTTATGTTTCGGGCAGATGCTCTTTTAATATCGACAGACAAGCAGCAGCAAACATTACGGTCAAGAGTTACCTCAATATTGACTTACAAAGTTTCGCCGCTCGCTCTATTCGGGTATTCCCATGGAGACCACGCTTTTTCAATCATCATCCAGCAGCGAATGGGAATTCCGATTCAGCAACTTCCCCATTATTAATCAGCATTTATAAAACGGGACCCGAAAAGCATTTTTTTTTGGCGTTTAGCGAAGAAGCCTTCTGGGCTTTCGACTCTTTATTCTTTATTTATATTGATAGGGAGAGAGAGAGGGGGACGCCTACACTGATTCTGACTGTAATTTCAAAGCCATTAATAACGACGATGTAGTCGATGGTATTTATATAATCAAAGAACTCGAAGATTATTACTTGAACTCACGGTGAAGAATTAATGGGTAGTAGCGCGGGCGTTCGGAACGTGCACGCAGCCGTGAAGGATATTTTAATGTTATCTCTTGCCGAAGGATTAAACTCCGGTTTCTCTCGGGCACATTGATGTTTGAACCCTCCTCTCTCATGCGCTCTCTTGCACATATCGACACACGGCTGAGTGCTCTTGAGACGTCACCTAATAACATATCGTTCACCGTGTTTGAACTTAAGACGAAATTGGTTTGGGGAGGTGGGGTTTTAAAGAATTCATGCAACTCATAAAAATTATATTCCCAAACATCTACAAGCAGATAACGCCAAGAAATTAATTTTACGCTGTGGGCTTCCAAAATCTGATGAAGAAAAAGTCCGGATTTAATTTAAACGTTCCACAGTCGATTGCCTCAATAGACTTAAACGAGTTGCAATATTCGTAAATGTTGGAATTGACATAGTTGTTAAAGTACATTTCAGAAAATGTAGTCAATAAGAATGAGTTCAAAAAGAGAAAACGAAATACGAAAATTAATTGGAAAAAAGCAACAGAAAAAAAATACCAAACTGGTTTGGGGAGGTGGGGTTAAAAGAATTCATGCATCTCATAAAAATTATATTCCCAAACATCTACAAGCAGATAACGCCAAGAAATCAATTTTACGCCGTGGGCTTCCCAAATCTGATGAAGAAAAAGTCTGGATTTAATTCAAACGTTCTCAGTTGATTGTTTCATACGACTTAAACAAGTTCAATATTCGTAAATGTTGGAATTGAAATAGTTGTTAAAATACCTTTTAGAAAGTCGACGGAATAAATACAGAATAAAATTCGAAATTAGAAAGTTAAGGCGAAAAATGAAACGTGACTTACCGTGGTCGTGCTTAAAATTAAAAAAAAAAGCGTCAATAAGAACAAGTTCAGAAAGAGAAGACGAAATACGAAAATCAATTGGAAAAAAGCAACAGGAAAAAAGTGGCACGAATGAACTCGTAAAGAAAGCGGACGTTTTAGCAAACAAAAGACGATCGATGATGTTCTCACGAAGTGAGGCAAAATAGAAACGAATCCGGCAAAATAAAAACAAAAAAGAAAATTGGTAATTATTAAGGCAAGGAATGAAGTATGGCTTTCCATCGGAAAGTATTTAAAAATTAAAAAAAAAAAAATGGAGAAACGCGTCGCACGGAGACCAAATAAAACAAAACGGTTGATAATCTTTTGTTTTTGTCTTTCTTGACTCTCCACTGGTGAATAATCGACGTTCGTTTGTTTTCGGTTTTCGTTTTGCTCTGAGTATTTCGATGATATTTGCTTCAATTTTTTTTTAAATTTGTTATTTTTTTCCAACATGGTCGACGTTCATTTGTTATTAGCTCGATTTATTCTAAGTATTCCGATGTTATTTGCTTAAATTTTCATTAATTTTTTCTCTTCTTCTAATCTAGTCGACGTTCATTTGTTTTTGATTCGTTCTATTCAAAGTATTTTGATGTTAGTTTCTTCAAGTTTCTTTAATTTTTTTTCTTTTCTTTTAACCTAGTCGACGTTCATTTGGTTCTTTAATTTTATGTATTTGTGATGTTATTTGCTTCAGTTTTCTTTAATTTTTTTCTCTTCTTCTAATCTGGTCGACGTTCATTTGTTTCCGGTTCATTTTATTTCAAATATTTTGATGTTTTGATTTTCTTCAAACATTTACATTTTTTTTTGTTTTCTTCCGACGTTCATTTGGTTCTTCAATTTTATATATTTTTGATATTATTTGCTTCAATTTTCTAAAATTTTTTTCTCTTCTTCTAATCTAGTCAACGTTCATTTGTTTTCGGTTCGTTTTATTCTAAGTATTTTGATGTTAGTTTCTTCAAGTTTCTTTAATTTTTTTTCTTTTCTTTTAACCTAGTCGACGTTCATTTGGTTCTTTAATTTTATGTATTTGTGATGTTATTTGCTTCAGTTTTCTTTAATTTTTTTCTCTTCTTCTAATCTGGTCGACGTTCATTTGTTTCTGGTTCATTTTATTTCAAATATTTTGATGTTTTGATTTTCTTCAAACATTTACATTTTTTTTTTGTTTTCTTCCGACGTTCATTTGGTTCTTCAATTTTATATATTTTTGATATTATTTGCTTCAATTTTCTATAATTTTTTTCTCTTCTTCTAATCTAGTCAACGTTCATTTGTTTTCGGTTCGTTTTATTCTAAGTATTTTGATGTTAGTTTCTTCAAGTTTCTTTAATTTTTTTTCTTTTCTTTTAACCTAGTCGACGTTCATTTGGTTCTTTAATTTTATGTATTTGTGATGTTATTTGCTTCAGTTTTCTTTAATTTTTTTCTCTTCTTCTAATCTGGTCGACGTTCATTTGTTTCCGGTTCATTTTATTTCAAATATTTTGATGTTTTGATTTTCTTCAAACATTTACATTTTTTTTTGTTTTCTTCCGACGTTCATTTGGTTCTTCAATTTTATATATTTTTGATATTATTTGCTTCAATTTTCTATAATTTTTTTCTCTTCTTCTAATCTAGTCAACGTTCATTTGTTTTCGGTTCGTTTTATTCTAAGTATTTCGATGTTAGTTTCTTCAAGTTTCTTTAATTTTTTTTCTTTTCTTTTAACCTAGCCGACGTTCGTTTGGTTCTTTAATTTTATGGTTTGTGATGTTATTTGCTTCAATTTTATCTATTTTTTTCTTCTAGGCTAGTCGACGTTCATGTTTCTGGTTCGTTTTCATTGCAAATATTTTGATGTTTTGATTTTTTCAATCTTTTTTTTTGTTTTCTTCTGACGTTCATTTGTTTTTGGTTCATATTATTCCAAGTATTTTGTTGTCATTTGCTTGAATATTCTTTTTTTTCTCTGACCAAGCATCTTCCCTAGTACAGAACAAACAAACCCTCTCGCATACATTTTTCAATTGTTTTGTATAGTACGTTTTTCTTGACTCTCCACTGGTGAATCATCGACGTTCGTTTGTTTTTGGTTCGTTTTGCTCTAAGTATTTCGATGTTATTTGCTTAAATTTTCTTTAATTTGTTCTCTTCTTCTAATCCGGTCGACATTCATTTGTTTTCGGTTCATTTTATTCCAAATATTTTGATGTTTTGATTTTCTTCAAACTTTTTAATTTTTTTCTTGTTTCTTTTCTTCTGATGTTCATTTGTTTTCGATTCGTATTATTCCAGGTATTTTGTTGTCACTTGCTTGAATTTTCTTTTTTTTTTCTGACCAAGCATCCGGTCACCTGGTACAGAACAGACCAACCCTCGCATGCATTTTCCAATTGTTTTTTGTGGTACGTGAGCCACACGTATCGCGATCGTAATGAAAATCTCACTTCCACATCTAAATCAAATCTCTACGATGTTGATGAGAAAAGAAACCATGAGCGAAACCTTGAAGGGAAAATGATTAACGAGCTTAAGGCCAGACTCGTTTTTGCTTGACACCTCGTAATGCATCGTTTCGTTTTCTTTTTCCTCGCGAATTAACAACTTTTCAAACTTATTATTGCTTTCGGCTGTCATCACCACGATTTTCCTCCTCTTCATCTTCTTCTTCTTGTATCATCGGCGCGCGATTATTTCTCAGAGGCGGGGGTGTAACAAAGTGCACTTACGTATTTCACCCCGTAATTTAATAATAAAGATCACGGGGGTCGGCTGCATCCTGCATTCATAAGACTAATGAAAGTTTTAGCGCAGCCGGTTTCTAATTAATTAAAAATAAGACGACGCGACGGCCGTTATGAATAAATATCTCGTGACGTTTAGATATTACACAGTTTGGACCAAGTCAGGTTGGGTATCATTGGGACTCATCGCGCTTTAACGTACGAATCAATCCCTGGTGGAAACCGTACGTCTTGAATAACACCATACAGGACATTACAGACTTCTTTCTTCTTTCAACACACAACAAAATTAGTGTGCGCGTGTATGTAGAATACAATCAGAGGCAAAACTTCAAACTACCAACCTTACTTGATCCAAACTGTACGAGCAACAATACGGAAGGTCTGCAAACGCGATGGTTTGGTGTTATTGTTGGAGTCGTTGTTGTGGCGAACGTATCGGGCTTCGCCGCGCCCTAATTATCAAGTGTATTGTAAACTAATCTAAAATCTGACAATTGTTTGCCATTGTAGGCACGCTGGATTTACACCGTGACAACGTGCGGTTGTTCCGTCGTGTTAACGCAGTTAAACTTGATGGATACCCGAAAGGATTACGCCAATCCTCCCCCCGAATTAAAACCCTTTCGACTGACGCCGCCGCTGCTGCTGCTGCTGCTGCAGGCGGCAGGCATTGTGTTCAGTGGCTTTGCATTAAAAAAAAAAAGTAAATCGGGAACAAATAAAATTCGGCGAGCAAACTCTCCCGTTTAAAATATTTTTGGATGCTGTTGCAATAAAAAAATCCAGAAAAAGGGATACATACACTCATACACAGAGACAAAAATATTTTCAACACAGTTGTCGAAAAAATTCAGATTTATTTCAACCTCGACCTGAATGAAAACGTGTAATAAAATTTAAAATTCAAATTTCGAATGAAGAAGTAAACACTGCTTTCGACTTTTGCAGCAAATTCTTATAAACATGAAGAGAATACCGCGATACTTTGACGGCCGACACTTGGCTTCGCCCTGAAAGTGCGAAGAAAGGAGTTCGAGCGAATCAAAACCGAGATGACATAAGTCGGAACCAACCGAGTAAAATCTGGTGTCAGCATCAGCCAGTGGCGGTAAACGTCAAGTCAAGTCGGAACCAACCGAGTAAAATTTGGTGTCAGCATCAGCCAATGGCGGTAAACGTCAAGTATGAAGGCAATTTGTAACTCAAGCTAACAAGAGCTTTGATGTAGTTTCGAACGACGATATTTCAAAGTTCTGCGCATCATTTGGACACGCTATTTATGTTTAATCACTCGACATGTTTATTACGATCACGATTAGAGCAATGATATTACATCGAATCGTATACTGTTGCGAGTAGAAATCACATTTTCAAATAAAATATGTGATGCAAGATGACCCTGAACGGCCACCTGCATTCATTAGGTAATGCAGAGCACGGAAGTCTTGATGCCGGGCGCAAAATTTAAATGCTGACGAATCAGATTGCGGTTCCTCTCTCTCTTTCAAAAGTTACACATCATAATGCAAGCAAAAACTTGAACACGCATTGCAGACAAACAGTTGAGAAGTGATCAAACCCCTAAACGAAACCTCCCCTAATGTAGTAAAAATCATGTAACTTTAACTAATTATTTATAATAGATTGTATATTTTACTCTAATTACGGGTCCCTAAACCCAAAATTACCGTAACAATGTTGTTCAATAAATTACAAAAAGGAATGTGAACTAGCCCGTGAAATCGCGCCGTTTGGACTACATTTAAGTTAAATTTATTAAATTTAAAGTCAAGTGGTGGTCCTGGTCGTCCTTGAGCCGGCTGTGTTTAGCGTTGGCCTGGACGGGTGGCGACTTCCTCGAGATGGCAGATGATGCCAATTCGGAGTCGCGTGTTTCGATGGAGCGGGCTGTTGATCTCGGGATAGCAAGCGTTCTTGGTCTCCGGGACGGACCTGGACTGTTCTCCTTCTTCAAGTTGGCCCTGCGCCCACTGAGTCGATCCTTTGCTCGACTGGTGTCGCTCCTGGTTCGACTGGTTCGATTGGAGGCATCCTACAATCGGCGTCAGGATGGTGTCGATCTTGAGATCAGCGTCCTTGGTCTTGGAATGGTTCCGCGTGTCTCTCTTTGGCCTCCTTTGCCATCTCGAAGAAGTCACCACCTGGTCAGGCTAACGCTAACCACAGCCGCCCAAAGGACTCTCTCTCTCTCTAAAAAGTTACACATCATAATGCAAGCAAAAACTTGAACACGCATTGCAGACAAACAGTTGAGAAGTGATCAAACCCCTAAACGAAACCTCCCCTAATGTAGTAAAAATCATATAAGTTTAACTAATTATTTATAATAGATTGTATATTTTACTCTAATTACGGGCCCCTAAACCCAAAATTACCGTAAAAATGTCGTTCAATAAATTACAAAAAGGAATGTGAACTAGCCCGTGAAATCCCGCCGTTTGGGCTACATTTAAGTTAAATTTATTAAATTGTCGTAAATCAAGTTGTGGTCCTGGTCGTCCTTGAGGAGGCTGTGGATAGCGCTGGCCTGGCCGGGTGGCGACTCCTCCGAGATGGCAGATGATGCCAATTCGGAGACGCGGGCTTCGATGGGGCGGGCTGTTGATCTCAGGATAGCAAGCGTTCTTGGTCTCCGAGACGGACCTGGACGGCTCTCCTTCTTCAAGCTGGCAACAGCGCCCACTGAGTCGATCTTTTGCTTGACTGGTGTCGCTCCTGGTTCGACTGGAGGCATCCTACAATCGGAGTCAGGATGGTGTCGATCTTGAGATCAGCGTCCTTGGTCTTGGAATGGTTCCGCGTGGCTCTCCTTGGCCTTCTCTGCCATCTCGAAGAAGTCGCCATCCGGCCAGGCCAACCCTAACCACAGCCGCCCCAAGGACTCTCTCTCTCTAAAAAGTTACACATCATAATGCAAGCAGAAACTTGAACACGCAGACAAACAGTTGAGAAGTGATCAAACCCCTAAACGAAACCTCCCCTAATGTAGTAAAAATCATGTAACTTTAACTAATTATTTATAATAGATTGTATATTTTACTCTAATTACGGGCCCCTAAACCCAAAATTACCGTAAAAGTGTCGTTCAATAAATTACAAGAAGGAATGTGAACTAGCCCGTGAAATCGCGCCGTTTGGGCTACATTTAAGTTAAATTTATTAAATTGTCGTAAGTCAAGTTGTGGTCCTGGTCGTCCTCGAGGAGGCTGTGGACAGCGCTGGCCTGGCCGGGTGGCGACTTCTCCGAGATGGCAGATGATGCCAATTCGGAGACGCGGGCTTCGATGGGGCGGGCTGTTGATCTCAGGATAGCAAGCGTTCTTGATCTCTGAGACGGACCTGGACGGCTCTCCTTCTTCAAGCTGGCAATAGCGCCCACTGAGTCGATCCTTTGCTCGACTGGTGTCGCTCCTGGTTCGGCTGGCTCGACTGGAGGCGTCCCACAATCGGCGTCAGGATGGTGTCGATCTTGAGATAAGCGTCCTTGGTTTTGGAATGGTTCCGGGTGGCTCCCCTTGGCGTCCTCTACCATCTCGAAGAAGTCGCCACCCGGCCAGGCCAACGTTAACCACAGCCGCCCCAAGGACGACTAGAGACCTCAACCCCCCGGTCTTGACTTACGAAAAACCCCAACAATTTTAAATTTAAATTAAACAAAAGGTATCATCGACTTTTTATATAAACTGCACCCTCTGAAAACCCTACGCTACGCCCTTACCACGACATGGTGGAGTCGCCACCCAAAGCATGGCACAATCCTATAATCGAATTTTCCAGTTGATTTTGGGCCGGTAAAAATCGTTCTAAACTTCCAGCAACTCGGAAAGGGGCATTCAAACATTCCCCCGAAATAAATCATTAGTACACCGCCCGTTTATAATCACGTCGCCGTTACAAAACACGCCTTGTTAGGGCTTTTGTGCGATTAGGAACTCCGGGGGAAGGCGCGCGCCTTGCCGAGTTAATTTTCCGCGGAAATTCCGGGCAACGTCTTCCGAATTATTACCGCAGAAGGAATATTTACGACGGCGACGTCTAATCCGCGATGCACTTTCCACGGAAAGGCGGTAGGTATCGATATCGTTTTCCAGACGGGCGTATTATCATCATCTAAAAACCGGGCCGTTAAGTCAATATTGACTCTTCGATCCCAGTGTTTGGCTTGTCGAGTTAACAAGGTTTTTATCATCGTGATTTTTCGATCCGCGCGGATATTAAATACAAAAGCGGGAATTGTTGCATGCGCGCGCGGCCAATCAAATCGAATTTGTTTTCGTCGCATTCACCTTTTATATTAATTAATTAATAATTTCGACCGTTAAAATCTAGTGAATAGAAGCGCAAAACCGCAGAAGTATCAGCGTTACGGATCAAAAATTTTCATTTACGCTTTCATATCCTAAGCCCGACGCGCCGCACGTATTCACAGATCTCATTAAATAAAAAACCCGCGTCCCTTTGTAACAACACTCGCATCGTAAAGTCAGTGGGGCACGTTATAATTAGGACTTTTAAAACACAAAAAAAAAAAAAAAACGTAAACATGGAATTTTATCCTGAAAGCTCGGCCGCAAAATATATCTAACCATAAGCGTCGCGTTCCATGGGCAGTCGGTGTTAGAATTATTTTCAATTCTTCTCTTTTTTTTTGATGCGCTTATGTAGATGGTAGAAAGCTTCTTCGTATATTTCAGGGGACGAAAAGCTCAGGCGCTGGATGTCTTTCTTTGCCTAATAACTAACGCCGCTGATGCTTAAGAAGGACGACATGGAAAGGATCTTTGTTTTGCCATAAATACTGCTTAAACGCTTCCCATTTGCAGTAAACCCCAATAAAGTCGAGAATTTAACGAACCGTGACCGTATAAAAATGATGGCGCCCCCAAACTCGTGTCGTTGTTATTATTGTCGAAACTTGGAATGTTGTCTTTCTTATTTGAAATAAAATAAAAATCGCCGCCCGCTTAAGTTTAAACGGCCTCTTGTGAATACCGTCCTCCCCTCAAATACGGACCGCCGCCCGCCGAGCCGTAAAATTTTCTCGATAAATTTCAAACCGGCCCCCTTAATTAGATTCAGATTAATCGCTTATTGAATTTATTTCGGCATGATGAATCCCATTAGGGCGGTCGCGAGCGCGCGCGCGCGCGGAGGGAATTCCCCGGCTCCCTATTAATAAAAGGTAAATAAATCTCCGAGCTATTTATAAGGCGGTATCATCCCCGTCGGCCGTATTAAAATACCTAGGCTTCGCCCTTAATTAAATTGATTGAATTACAAGGGGGCTTTCTTGGCTCGAAGAACTCTTTCCCCGAGATTGAATGCGACGGAAGAGCAATTACAGGGGGGGGGGGGGGGGCACGCATTGCGGGAACCACCGGATTTTTTTCCGCGGGCGCTGATTCATTACTTACGGTTTTTGTTTTGTTTCGTTGGCAAGATTTTGCACCGTTTTTGAACCGCTGTAATTACCGCGGTTGGTTAATAGTTGCGAAGTGCTAGATAGTTATCCATTCAGCGATTTTCCGGTCTTAAATCCGCGATTCCGGTTAACCGGAGCAAGGAAATTGGCGACTCCCCTTCTCAAATGAACTGTTGCAATTTAAATATACGCCGTTAATTAGTCAACTTTAAATCAAGTCCTTATTAAAGGAGCAGACAGATGCCTCTTTCCTTCTCACGCTAACTTGTTTCATTGTGGTCGAGATTAAAAAAAAAATTCCCTCAGATATTCCGGAATCAATTTTAAAATATTCTTAGCCGGATTCAAGTCAATCCTAGCTTCACAATCCTGGAACAATTCATGATTTTAATTAATCGAAAGCAAGACCAAACCTTGAATTTGAAGCTTGGTTCATGACGAGGCCTGGTTCATTCGAGCCAACAATTTCCGCAGATGTTTTCGTTTTATTGTTATTTATGAATGTCTGACGGGCAAGATTTTCCTGAAAGAAAAAAAGAAGTGAATTATAACGGTCCTCGAGTTTAATTTCCAAAATAACCCACCTGAAGATGGGATGGCGCCCGCGGCCACGCTCTCCGGAATAAATTAACGGCAGAAGGTGAACCGGACGGAATTTATATTTCAATTAGAACGGGGGTAGGTAAATGAATCAAAATTTAAGGCCCTAACAACGAACAACAATCGCTCACGCGAGAACACCAGACACACAACAGAAATAAGGTTAATGCCGGAATTTAATTGAATAACTGGGCAAGGCCGCGAACGCAAAGAGGAGAGTGTAATGAGTTCCGCAAATTACAAGGGCCCTTCTTCAAGTTCAACGAATTTATTAAAAGTTCCGGTGGGTCCGGGGAGGTGTTGGGGGTCCTCTGCGTTAACGCGCGCGCCTTGCGCGCAATTTTCGCTCAAAACTTAAACCAACAATTTGTAATAACGAACGGGGAGGATGAATTATCGCCCCACGTCTTGGGATATGTTTACGACGGTGACACTGTTGTATATTACTTCGCACATAAAGTTTTAATGGGGGGACTAAATCGTTGCCAACATAACGGCCGGGGGGTGGGGGGACTTTTACTTTTCTTTTCTGCTGCCAGCGAGACGATAAGGCGATTAGAAATCCGCCCTGATGGAGGGTATCATCATCATCATTACTTGAAGTATCACTGAAGACACAACCGTAATTAAAAAAAAAAATAAAACAAAATCATCCCCTTTTCCTTTCCAAATTTTGGCGTGACTTGCTTGAATCCCCTCGTTCTTCTCCTAGTTCAATCGACCCCAAGGTGCTACCCCTTCAACCAACGAGTTCTCTCCAGTGAACTGATGATGGTTTAATTTCTTTTAAACCTCTGCGCTCTTACTTGCTTAAAAACATCATCTTCCATTTGAATCATCGACTTCACGAGCTCTTTCAACCAACCCCAAATTTATACGACGTGTCCTTCAACGCTTTGCCCAACCAAGGACCCTTTGCCCAAGGACCCCCATGCACTGACTCCAGCTTCCCAAAATGCCGACACGAGTCCTTCAAGAGCCCTTCGTTTTTATTTACTTAAAGGTATACCCGAGTTAAGAGTCCAATTCATCAATCACTCAATCAGCTGACTTGCTTTAAAGTGTTGTGTTCTTCAAGAAAGAGTTGATGACGGGGGAAGAAAGTTGCAGGTTCGGGAAAGAAAGCTAAAAAAACACGATGGAAGTGATCAAGTTGTGACCTTGGATGATCACCTAAAGCTATGCAGAAAAAAAAGAAGAAGAATGACGAGAGAAGAAAATTGTAGATTGGGGAGGAAAGCTAAGGGCACGAAGGAAGTGATCGAGTTAGGGACTTTGAGCGGTCAGCTAAAGCCATACCGTACAAAAGGGGAAAGTTAATGAGAGAAGAAAATCGTAAATTGGAGAAGAAAACCAAGGATGTGAGGAAAGTGATCGATTTAAGGCTTTGAATGGCCAATTAAAGCTATACCACACAAAAGGGGAAAGTCAATGAGAGAGGAAAATCGTAGATTGGGAAAGAAAGCCAAGGATACGAGGACAGTGATCGAGTTATGGCCTTGAATAGTCAGCTAAAACTACAATACAAAAAGGGAAAGTTAAAACGAGAAGAAAATCGTAAAAATTGGGGAAGAAAACCAAGGACATGAGAAAAGTGATCGATTTAAGGCTTTGAATGGCCAATTAAAGCTATACCACACAAAAGTGGAAGGTCAATGAGAGAAGAAAATCGTAGATTGGGAAAGAAAGCCAAGGATACGATGACAGTGATCGATTTATGGCCTTGAATAGTCAGCTAAAGCTATACCATACAAAAAGGGAAAGTTAAAACGAGAAGAATATCGTAAATTGGGGAAGAGAACCAAGGACATGAGGAAAGTGATCGATTTAAGGCTTTGAATGGCCAATTAAAGCTATACCACACAAAAGTGGAAGGTCAATGACAGAAGAAAATGGTAGATTGGGAAAGAAAGCCAAAGATACGAGGGCAGTAATCGAGTTATGGCCTTGAATAGTCAGCTAAAGCTATACCATACCAAAAAGGGAAAGTTAATACGAGAAGAAAATCGTAAATTGGGGAGGAAAGCCAAGGACACGAGGAAAGTAATAGAGTTAAAGCTTTGAATGGCCGATTAAAGCTATACCATACAAAAGTGGATGGTCAATGAGAGAAGAAAATCGTAGATTGGGAAAGAAAGCCAAGCATACGAGGGCAGTGATCGAGTTATGGCCTTGAATAGTTAGCTAAATCTATTCCATACAAAAAGGGAAAGTTAATACGAGAAGAAAATCGTAAATTGGGGAAGAAAACCAAGGACACGAGAAAAGTGATGGATTTAAGGCTTTGAATGGCCAATTAAAGCTATACCACACAAAAGGGGAAGGTCAATGAGAAAAGAAAATCGTAGATTGGGAAAGAAAGCCAAGGATACGAGGACAGTGATCGAGTTATGGCCTTGAATAGTCAGCTAAAGCTTCTATCATACAAAAAGGGAAAGTTAATACGAGAAGAAAATCGTAAATTGGGGAAGAAAACCAAGGACATGAGGAAAGTCATCGAGTTAAGGCTTTGAATGGCCAACTGAAGCTATATCATACAAAAAGGGAGAGTCGATGAGAGAAAACTTGTAGATTTTGGAAGAAAGCCAAGGACACGGGGAATGTGATCGAGTTATGGCCTTGAATGGTCAGCTAAAGCTATACCATACAAAAAGGGACAGTTATACAGTTAATACGAAAAGAAAATCGTAAATTGGAGAAGAAAACCAAGGACATGAGGAAAATGATCGATTTAAGGCTTCGAATGGCCATCTAAAGCTATACTACAAGAAGGGAAAGTAAGTGAGAGAAGAAAATTTGATTGGGGAAGAAAGCCAAAGGTAGGAGGAAACTGATCCGTACAAGAGGAGAAAGTTAATCAGAGAAGAAAGTCGTAAATTGGAGGGGAAAGCCAAGGACACGAGGAAAGTAATCGCGTTAAAACCAAGGATACGAGGACAGTGAACGATTTATGGTCTTGAATAGTCAGCTAAAGCTATACCGTGCAAGAGGGGAAAGATGACGACAGAAAAAAAATTGTAGATTAGGAAACGGAAAAAATGACAAGAGAAGAAAATTGTAGACTGTGGAAGAAAGCGAAGGGCACGAGTTAAAGCTTTGAGTGGTCAATTAAAGCTATACCACACAAAAAGGGCAAAGACAACGAGAGAAGAAAATTGTAGTTTGGGGAAGAAAGCCCAGGACAAGAAGAATGGTTGGTGAAAGCTAGATTTACCTGCACAGAAGGGAAGGAAAGGAAGGAATGGTTTTGGGGCTCCAAATAATCACACACAAATCAAAAGGGGAGCAGTACGCATTGATTGCTCTAATTGCCTTAACAGTTTCGTTCCCAATTGATTTCATGGGCTGCGAATAATCGAGACAATTGACCAGTTCGAATTTTAATGCGCGGGCAAATGATTGCGCAGAATCGGATTCAGTTTCGTCCTTGCGGCCGTATAAAATAAAATATGCGGGAAGTGAAGTGCGACGGAACGAGGCAATACATATTTCAGAGAATTCAAATCAGAAAGGAACGTCTCCAAGGGAATCCCTTCGTCAACATATTAAAGGGTCCTGAATTTGGATAACTTTCACTTCCGATGGGTGGTCACGTGAGAGAGACCTGTCCAAATATAAAAGAATAAAAGAGGGCGGTGCCAAGCAGTTTTACGCAACTCGTCAGTTTCGTGATTCGTTTGCTTTGTGTTCCGATGATTGACTTTTGATCAACGTGACAAAATTAATTGCACGATCCATTGTGTAAGGAGCAAGTTTTACTCTGTGCTCTCGGCGGTCACATTTTAATATCGAAATTTAACTTTAACCCGCAAGTGTATTGAATTTGGTTAAATTAAATTAAATTTAACGCCACCTTGTCGAGCCCATTCAATTTATTCAATAGGCCGAGCGGCAGGCGCATTTTCGGCATTTGCGAAAACGATGAGGAGGGACGGGCGTCGCCGCCGCCGTAGAGAATTAATTAATCTGTGTGTTTAGAATTTTTTTTTGCACGTGCGTAAAAGCAACAAATTACCGAATGACCATTCAGCCCGATGATGTATTAAAACCGACCCCTTTCTGGACCGCTGTAAACAGATAGTAATTAATGTCTTCCCGTCAACGCCGCCACGCTCAACTTTAGGGGCGATCTAATTTACACAAAACGGTTTCCGGGGGTGCGGCAGCTTCCACAAAGAATATTTTCAAACGTCCGATCATTTTTTATCTCCTCTCGGTACGGAACGGGGAATACCGTCATCAAATAACGTACCAGTGGAGGAACGTCGATCACAGAATGTATTTACTCCTTCCTTAATTCTGCACAAAAATGAACGAATTTTAATTTCGATGGCATCAGAAAGCAGGAAGGAATATCGTTTTTCGAAAACGCCACTAGAGTCAACAGGAGCCAAAACATTTTGGAAACCATCGTCGGGCACGATCGCAATAAGATCACTTGGATTAAGAATTTATGGTTTCTAGCAGAAGAGGGAAGAGGAAAATGCATGATCGAAATGCATGCCATCAGTCGAGGCCTTTTTTTAGCTCCAACAGTGGCAAACAAGGGCCGAAGACTGCATTGGCGAAATCGTTATGAATCCCCATTCGGATGGATTAAGAAATTAGGTACGAAATTGCATGGATTTATTGCCCCATGGGCATGACGTCCTCCTCATAGGAAGGAAGGAAGGAAGACCCAGTTGGAGGTACATAGCTTGCATTTATTTCATATCCTTTATGTGATTTCTGATGGTCCTCAGTGAGTCCAGGAACGGGAGAGACAAGGCAAAATTTTTTTTAGCCTACACTCTTTTGGAACAAGAAGCTTAAGCGATACATAGAGACTTTCCTCATCAGAAGGATATGGAATTCATTCCATCGAAATCTCTAAAAGAAGGAAGAGGGTGTGAAGAAAATCAGGGCCAAAGACTACAATGACGAAATGGTTATGAACCCCCATTCGGATTCCCCCACTCGATTAGGGGATTAAACACGAAATTGATCTAAAAAAATTGATTTAAAGCCCCGTGGACATCCTCTTCATGGGAAAGTATCTTTAAAGAGCCAGCTTGCATTTCGTATCCTTCATATGGTTGTCCTTATGGTCCTCAGAGAGTTCAGGAACGGGAAAGAGAAAGCCAAATTTTCTTTAGCCTAAACTCGTTTGGAACAGAGGCACAGAGACCTTCCTCATGAGAAGAATATGACATGGAATTCACCTCCAAAAAAAGAAAGGATGAAGGAGTGAAGGAAATCATCAAAAAAAACCGAACTTGAAAGAAAAGGCATGAAGGCCGGATGGAACAAAGCCAAATCTGTCCGGCTTGTCAATTAGCTAATTAGCGTTTATGACATCAACCTCCTAATCATTAGAAGAATACGAAATTGATCTAAAAAAATTGATTTAAAGCCCCGTGGACATCCTCTTCATGGGAAAGTATCTTTAAAGAGCCAGCTTGCATTTCGTATCCTTCATATGGTTGTCCTGATGGTCCTCAGAGAGTTCAGGAACGGGAAAGAGAAAGCCAAATCTTCTTTAGCCTAAACTTGTTTGGAGCAGAGGCACAGAGACCTTCCTCATGAGAAGAATATGACATGGAATTCACCTCCAAAAAAAAAAAAAAGGATGAGGGAGTGAAGGAAATCATTAAAAAACCCCGAACTTGAAAGAAAAAGCATGAAGGCCGGATGGAACAAAGCCAAATCTGTCCGGCTTGTCAATTAGCTAATTAGCGTTTATGACATCAACCTCCTAATCATTAGAAGAATACGAAATTGATCTAAAAAAATTGATTTAAAGCCCCGTGGACGTCCTCTTCATGGGAAAGTATCTTTAAAGAGCCAGCTTGCATTTCGTATCCTTCATATGGTTGTCCTGATGGTCCTCAGAGAGTTCAGGAACGGGAAAGAGAAAGCCAAATCTTCTTTAGCCTAAACTCGTTTGGAGCAGAGGCACAGAGACCTTCCTCATGGAAGAATATGACATGGAATTCACCTCAAAAAAAAAAAAAGGATGAGGGAGTGAAGGAAATCATCAAAAACCCCAGAACTTGAAAGAAAAAGCACGAGGGCCGGATGGAACAAACCCAAATCTGTCCGGCTTGTCAATTAGCTAATTAGCGTTTATGACATCAACCTCCTAATCATCAGAAGAATACGAAATTGATCTAAAAAAATTGATTTAAAGCCCCGTGGACATCCTCTTCATGGGAAAGTAACTTTAAAGAGCCAGCTGGCATTTCGTATCCTTCATATGGTTGTCCCTGATGGACCTTAGAGAGTTCAGGAACGGGAAAGAGAAAGCCAAATCTTCTTTAGCCTAAACTTGTTTGGAGCAGAGGCACAGAGACCTTCCTCATGGAAGAATATGACATGGAATTCACCTCAAAAAAAAAAAGGGATGAGGGAGTGAAGGAAATCATCAAAAAAACCCGAACTTGAAAGAAAAAGCATGAAGGCCGGATGGAACAAAGCCAAATCTGTCCGGCTTGTCAATTAGCTAATTAGCGTTTATGACATCAACCTCTTGATCATTAGAAAAAGAAAAAAGGAATCACCGCCCATCCAGTTCTTATCATTTGATGCTACGAATATATGTGTGACGTCAGCAATTGCAAACGGCAATCACGCCACGCCGACCTCCGACGAGGGTTTTAGAACACCATAAACCCCAGTTAGGGTTAACAGGAATTAACATAATATTGCATAACTGCGGCACTTTCAGGGGCACTTACGCTGCACTGTCATGTCGTTGTGACGCCCGTAACATTAGCGACCTGATTCGACAAAATGTTCTAACTCAAGGAGATGGCAAACATTATTAAACCAAACACGGCTTATTGCTGAGTGCACTAGACGTTGAAGACCCCCCCGGCGGGCGTCGTCGTCGTCGTCGCCGTCATAATGTAGTTTTGGAAGACGTGACTGTACGAAATTTAGAGACGTCTTCGTTAAAATAAAACAACATTAACAGTTAAAGAAAAAAAAAAGAAAACGAAAAGTCTTCGGAGGGTTGCAAGCGTGCAGGTGATGATTAAACATCTGGATGAGATGAGTCGGTATTCGCAGGGGCTTTATTAAATTATTTCGCCCTGCAAAAGAAAACCGCATAAACCAGATATGAAAGGGGATAACTCCGTATGTGGCTCATAGTAAATTTCGCATGCATTATTCAACAGTTGCTCCGAACCGACTAACACATACGTACACCATTTTAATATTAACCTCCGGCTCAGCCAAGCATTCTTAATAGTTCGCGGGGTTTCTTCTTATCGACGGTAAACATAATGACTCTCGTAGGGTAGGTAGGTAGGTAAATGGCAGGGGCGGCGCGACTCGGGGGATAACCGAAGGCGGTGCGGTTTTTATGGCGTTATGGATTTTTCAATCTTGGTGTTTTGGCGGCGGCGGCGGCGGCGGTGATGGGTGTGCTCGACAAAGGAAAACAAACAAAAATAACGCGCATCGAATGCGCGACATGAATGGGCCCGGGCCTGTTGTGTAAATTGATTTGATGTAAGCACTCCGTCGACGTCGTAAAAGCTCGCTTTAAATCCCCGCAAATGTATTTCGTAGTGCCCGTTTTTAATACTCTTGTATTTTACGTATCACAAAGGATAATATCTGATGATAATAATAATAATAAAGCTTTATGCTCTTGTAAGCTACACACAGTTTGTCTCCATTCATAAAGTATCCGATTTTTTAGTCAATTTTTTTTGCTAGAATTATAAGCAGTATGGGAGCGGATAATCTCGGATCACCCTGTATAAAATTTTCGAGCTATGGTTTAATTTTAGTGCAAACAGCGTTATCTCTTGCAACAACAATGCATTTACATGTAGGCAAATGTAACACAACACTTATCAAAGCGTACATGTACACGTGCGGTATAAATTAATACAGTTGATTCGTTTTTCCGCGCGAACAAACAAAATGCAATGCAAATTTGGGTCGGAATCGCCTGTTTGCAAACGATCACGCAGTAAAAATATCCGCGCAGATTGCAAAACGTTATATTCGTATTTATTCACGCGTCGAAAATTGCACTGAATCTGCGATTTCTGTAATTTACATACAACGCCGACAATTATTTATAAGCGACGGACGCGCGAAATTTACGATCCGAAGCGATCAGCGCTTTTTTGCAAGGTTCAAGTGATCGACGTTTCGGAAAAATTTTATTTACTTCTTCTTTTTTGTAAAAAAAAAGATCCAAATTAATTTTTACAAAAATCTTTTGATCACTTTTGCTAAAGAAAAATTAAGAAGGAATTCAGTAAAAACCTTCAAAAAGTAAACCTCAGAGCGCTAGAAACCACATGATAGATCGTTCTACAAATTTAAAAGAATCGTATGAATTAAATGTGAGTATAGCGAAACAAATGTATTGTTTTAGGTTAAAGTAACTTTAAATTTAAAGGCTCAGGTCACATTCTGATGTATAAATAACTACGTTTTCGCTTCTCCTAGGACATATGACTGTGATTTTCATTTTAAAGTCCCCTTTACGGCCATTTTCATAATCACACTTTAAGGAGGCTTTAATTTAAAGTCACTTTAACTATAGGAAAACAAATGTAGTTTTTTTAGGTTAAAGTAACTCGAAATTTAAAGTCTGAGCTCACATTCTGATGTATAAATAACTACGTTTTCGCTTCTCTTTGGACATATGACTGTGATTTTCATTTTAAAGTCCCTTTACGGCCATTTTCATAATCACACTTTAAGGAGGCTTTAATTTAAAGTCACTTTAAGTATAGGAAAACAAATGTATGTTTTTTAGGTTAAAGTAACTTTAAATTTAAAGGCTGTGGTCACATTCTAATGTATAAATAAGTACGTTTTCGCTTCTCTTAGGACATATGACTGTGATTTTCATTTTAAAGTCCCCTTTACGGCCATTTTCATAATCACACTTTAAGGAAACTTTAACTTAAAGTCACTTTAAGTATAGGGAAACAAGTGTATCTTTTTAGATTAAAGTAACTTTAAATTTAAAGTCCGATTATCAAAAGGGCCCTTAGCTCGATTATGAAATCGGGCCTAATTAATTAACTAATGATTGATCAGATGGAAATTGGGCCGTATTCTCATCTCACGATTAAAGCCGTGATTAATATAAACTTAAACGATGTGGCTTCTTGCGAATATCATGAGTAAGAGAGTGAGAGAGAATTTAATCGCGGCGTTGCTGAATTAAAGATGAAGTGAGAATACGGGCCATTGAGGCTAGACTCCTTTCAATCATTTATGAACGCTCCGTGTGTTCAAAATTGACCGATTGGAAAGTAGCATTAGAAAAAAAAAGAAAACCCAAAATATAAATTACAAATTGTATGAATTAAAAAAAAATAAAAGAAATTGAAAACCGCAAAGAGCAAAATAAAACGAATTTAGAAACCGTAAGGTGGAGAAACGAAAACAAACAGGAAAGAGATGGAAGAAGAAAATAATAAAACAGCTCAACTCAAATATTTAAAAACAAAAGCAGAAATAACAAAAATGTCTTCAAAAGAAGTCAAAACGTAGAGAAAAAAAAACACAAAAGCGCATCGCGGATGAAACAAGAAATGCAAATTATAAAACTAACGAAAAAGGAACAGAGCTAGTATAAGAATGGCTGCAGGAGAAATTCAAGGAATTAGAAAACAAGGACGAAAGTACCAAATCCTTATTTAAATGAATACAGGAGGCCCTCGTTTTAGGTGTGTATGTTTGTTTGCCTATCCGCCTTAATATGCCGAATGTCTGCAATCATCTAACAAGGATAGGCAACCAAACCTACACATTTAAACCAGAATCCTCCAATGTTAATCTAAACGGGAATTTGAGCCCAAACCGGCGGATGCAATGTGTCTACTGAAGAATAAAAAAAATAATAATGAAAGACAAATAGATAGAAAATAGGAAAAACTGTCGATAATTCGTAATTAAAAATAATACATGTATATCGAGAAAAAATTTTTTGCCAGTTTTGTTCCTTTCGTATTTTAGGACTTCTTCCAACTTGATTAACGATCGTTTAATTAACGGCCACGTAAGAGAGAGAGACGTCCATCAATTACGATGAAAAATGCCTCCTCGGACAAGGTCACTCTCAAGTTAGTTTTTGCAACTCGGACGATTTGTATAAAGTTTAATTTTTTTTTTCGCAAATTGCGTCTCGAATTCGAAAAGTTCAGCTCACTTTCGAAAAAATATGTAATTCCCATTTTTTTTTTTTCTTAATTTTACAGTTTTACAGTTTCCTCTATTCGAGAAAATCTCGGAGCGGCTGACATCTGGCGGAAGTTTCACGAAGGGCCCTGCAATTTCGGTTCACCTATAAAAAGTAAAACGTAAAAAAAAACAAACAAAAAAAAGAAACATTAAATTGAAATGTTTGCTTGTAAGTTTTGAGAAGCCTTCGCACTTTTAGCGTAACGCGCACGCGCAATAATAAAATTGATAGATCGAATAGGAAAGGTTATCCGCAGCAGTGTTGCCAAATTAAAGAAAAAAAAATCGTCAATATAGAAATATGTAGGAAAGGTTATCCATAGCAATCTTGCCAACTTAAAGAAAAAGTCGTTAATACAGGAACAGGAAAGGTTATCCACAGCAGTGTTGCCAACTTAAAGAAAAAGTCGTCAAGTTTGGGGATAATTTCGAACAAAACGTAAAAATTGCGAAAGCTCATTAAAATTTGGAGAATTTTTCAACTTGATTTTTGCAGATTTTTCGAAACTAAACTATTTTTTTATTTTGACGAAAGCTTTGACAAAACTAAGAGAAAAACAACCGACGATCGTGCAATACGTAGAAAAGAACTCAAAATGAATTGAAGAACATTCAAGACTCATTCCAAAGAAACCAACGAACATAAACAAAACACCATCGTAATACAACTTACGAAATGAAAATTTCTGATTTGACAGAAATTTTCATTTCGTAAGTTGGGAATAAGTCGGGGGGGGGGGGGGGGGAACAAACGGCGGCCGTGATTATTCGCGAAGGAGAAAAAAGTGCAAAAATGTTTTGCGATTGATCGATTTCAGAACGAAAAAGGAAACCTTCAAAAAGTAAACCTCAGAGCGCCAGAAACCACATGATAGTATCGTTCTACAAATTTAAAAGAATCGTATGAATTAAATGTAACAAATAAATTTTTTTCGAAATTTCAAGGGGAGACAGCGGAAGAGCTTTACATGGAATTTTGCAATTAAAAATTAACAGAAAAAATAGCGACATCTTACTATCGCTTTTTGACCTGACATTGCAGTAGGATAGACAAATTGAAGCTGGATTTGCTCCTAATAAGTCACCCATGCAAGGCGGTCATGCTTGCTGACAAAGCATAATGAAAGTTTTTAGAAAAATTTTGTGCAAATCGTTTTTGATTGCAGTGAGAACCTCGAGCAGCCTCTGGACAGCTGTTTCAGCCCTGCTTGGGGCTTCTTCAGCAGAAACGTAGCTCGACATTCCCACTGCAGACCAAAAACGACTTGCCCAATTTATTCGCAATTGCGATGTAAGAATGATGAACAGAAAAAATAGCGACATCTTACTATCGCTTTTTGACCTAACATTGCAGTAGGAATATTGCGAATAAATTGGGCAAGTCGTTTTTGGTCTGCAGTGGGAATGTCGAGCTACGTTTCTGCTGAAGAAGCCCCAAGCAGAGCTGAAACAGCTGTCCAGAGGCTGCTCGAGGTTCTCACTGCAATCAAAAACGATTTGCACAAAATTTTTTTAAAAATTAACATTAATAATTGTACGCCTATTAATGTAGTTATTTCAATGTATGTTAAAATGTCTAATTTTATTCAAAATGATCCGCCCTTGCTGCAAAAATCCGACTTGAATTACCAAAATTTGACTTTGTTAAGTATTGCTCGGCTAAGGGACGGCTTCCTGAAACTTGTCAGTATCACGGACTGTAACGACTGAAAGTCGAATCGTGTGAAGGTATCATGTTTTAAACAAGGCTATAAAACATAGATATAGCACGGAGTGAACCCGGAGCGCTACATCAAAACCGTACGTGGCCGAGTTCATTCGATTAGTCCTATCTGCATTTAAACAGGAATTGTTATTCAGCACGCGAATATAAATTTGGAAACAATCTTATTTAGCATTCGTCACGAACACGATTAACATCATCCCGATGCTGCTGCGGTTATTGAGATACAAGCCCGACGGCGATTAATACTCCGGGGACTTTCGCACAAAAAAAAATATCCTTCTCGAACGTTCAATCAAAATCGAATTTAATCCGCTCTCACTCGTAAAACTTAGGAGAGAAGAGCGAATTTAAATGCATTACGTACGGCTATTATCTGCGGTATAAATTCTGAATAAAGGTCACGTTGACATGACGGTCTAGTCTTTCAGGGTAAATGTATTTATATGAAGGCAGAGGCCCTCCCCGGTAGAAGATTCCTCGCACGTTTCCGATCCCTCGAGGAACATATATCTGCAGGCCGTTCAGGGCTGACCGGTGCGGATCGTTCTGCGGAATTTAAATACAGCATTTAAGCGCTTCTTCTCACACCTGCGCCCTTCCTTGGCTAAAGCTCTTAAAACACCCATCTTCGATATTGCTTCAGTTGTTATACGTGATTTTCTCTTCTAAGGGGCCTAAACTATTATAGGTCTCCCCCGGGGTTCGAATCATTTTTGCACGGATTTCAATCTCCTAAATGGGGCGGGGGACACAATATACTCTACAAATACTTTAATTTATTTTAATTAAGCATAATAGCGGCGAGCAGGTACACTTCTGCTATAAAGTTTTCGGAGTACGAGACATGCCCCTGGCAGTAAGAAATTTTATGCTTTGCAGTTATGAACCTTATAGCTTTTACAACCGTACCTGCTACCCCGATAATAAAACCGGTCATCGCAAACACAGCGATTTAACACAGATGCGAACTTATTCAACCAACTTGAATAATCTGCTAGAAAGACTTTCATTGTAGTTGGATGGATAAGAAATTTAACAAAACATGTGTAGTAAATAATGTGTGCATTATGAAATTAAAATTTCTGAAACTTTGGCAATTGAAATTAAATAAGTCAATAAAATAAAATCTGTTATTTTTCGTTAATTAAATTTAACTTTCTAGTTTCATTAAATACACATATGTTTTGCAACTAATTAATAGCTTTGTTGAGCAGAACTTCTTAGCATTTATATTATTATAATAAGAAACAAATTTAAATAATCTAGCTCATTCTATATATTTTTTCAAATACTCAAAAATCATTCACATATTTTCACAAAATAAATGTTATACGATTTAATCATTTTCTCTTAACTTCTAGATTAATGAAAACTTGCCAAACTTTGTGGATGAACTTTTCAACTTATTTTACTGATGTCAGATATGAGAAGAAACTAAAAAGAAGAATATTATTTTTTCCTCTGTGGCGTAGAATGAAATATGTATATTATTTTTAACGCAAGTATTGCAATTTTTAAGTATTACACATATCATTCTATATTCTAGGAGTTTAATACTATATTTGTTAAGTTTCCTAAATTTGTATGATTCTGAATAATTTTAATGAGTTAATTATTCGATCAAACGATTATCAAATTCTTTCATAGTATTTTTTTAAATATTTCAGACATAATTCATGACATTCATAACTGACATTAACATCATATTTGTGTTATTGAAACTTGTTTGCATATTCTGCCATGCATTGACATGTGTTTTTTTTATAACTGAACCTGGGAATATTTACCTTTTATGTTTAGAGTTAATAAAATAAGTCACGGTATGTATAGATGCTTCATTTTAGGATCCGCAGAAAAACATAACAGCATAAAAGTCATAGGTTTTTATACGTGATATCTCTTTATCACAAAGAACAAAAGGGTATCATAAAACAGAGGTTCGGTAAAATGAAACATAATTTTTCTTGATGTCGAAAATATTTTACATGAATAGGTTTCTTGACATGTGAATAAGACGTGTATGATAAAATTGAATTGAAAATATCAATATATTAACATTTATAAAATAAAGATGACGTGAAAAAATGTGAAATATAACGGAAATGCTTAAATAGCATAATAGAAACCGCTCAAATAGCGACATCCTGCGATCGCTTCTGCTGACGAAGCCCCAAATAGGACTGAAACAGCAGTACAGAGGAACGGGACAAAATAACTAGAATCAAAATTGTGAGGTCTTCTATTTACTTAAAAATAAATAAAATCGAACATATGTCCTAATTGTTATTATTTTCTTAAAATTATGTGAGCTTTCCGTATGGCAAAGGTTGTCGGTGAGCTAATAAATCACCCTGTATTTCATATTTACTAAAAATCTATTTATGTATTTCTCGTAATGAAAATTTTAGAATCCACAGAAAAACATACACAAACTACAAACGAATAAAATTTTTGTGAAGTCAAACAAACCAGAAGTGTATAAAGGCAGAAATTTGGTATAATTATAATTTTTCAGATTAATTAACATCGTCGATCCTTTAGAGCAATTTAACATTTATATGTCTTTATAATATGATCTGAAATCCTGTTATTTAACTATATAAAATATTCTAAATAAAAAAAAACATTTTTTGTTCAATTTTTAAGTTAAAGCAAAAGAGAACAAACAAATTCGCCACCGCGTCCGCGTTCGCAACCGCGCGTCGCCTCAATAAATACTCGGAACCAAATACTGGCAACGAAATTCAACAAACCATAAACATCTGCACCGGCCCGGGTTTAATAGCACCTAAGTAAACAACCCTCCTATCGGGGTGCGGAGAAAGTGCCTCTGTTCCTTAAGGTTCGAAATATATTAGGCCCGTTTCAATAAGGTTCAAATTCGAACGATTCTATTGCTTTTCATTTCGAAACTTTTAAGCATTAGTGTACGACGTGAGCAAAAAGGGGATGTTAAACTGATTCCTCGGCAATTACAAAACCCGCGGGCGCGGGCGGTTTTCAATTTTGCCGAAGTACTCATAATGAAGTCGTAATTTAATAGCGAGCAGGCGTTTAATCCTCGAATGCTAAAAGGATTACGCGCCCAAAAATCCGACTGACGTAAGCCAGCAAATGGAGAGCCGATATTTCCTCCATACTTCGGACCTTTTGGACGCGTTTATTTAGCTAATAGTTTACTTTCCACTTAGGATTTATTAGATTCGGGGGGTTGTTGTTTTAGGGGAGGATGCGTGTTCGCTAAATTAGATCGATGGTTGTTGCTATCTGAATAATCTCTCGTTGGAATCGCGTGATTACATGAACGCGTGGTCTCCCCCAAAAGTTAAATCGCCCCTCCGGATTGAATCCGCAATCAGGTTTTCTTTTTTTTTTTAATCGGAGAGTCGATCAGTTAAAACAATTAGGGGGAAGAAGCAGCAGAAGAACAAAAAAAAAATTGAATGAATTTTCAATTTGCTTGTACGAAACTTCTTCGCGCATGGCATACAAAATGGTTAATATCCTAAGTACATATTGTAGACTTAATAATTAACTTTATCCTATAAAATGTAATTACCAGGCTCTTGTAATACTGCTTTCACTTACTAAGTTTGCGAACTAATAACGCCTTATCATCTTCTATTAGCGCTAATATAATATCTACTTCAATTAACTTCCGAACTTTCCGCTTCTGCATTTCGCCGAATTATCATCGTCGTTATTATCGTTATTATTTTAATAACAATGAGGGCGAGGGGGGGGGCGGGGGTGTGCGCGCGCGGCGGGCCGTAAAAGTGCCTCTCTGCGCCTCGAATTATCGAAGATTGACGCGGTCTGTTTGTCTCCTCGAAGCGTCCTCCTGCAACAAGGTATCGGTTTTCCATTATCCGTCATCGGCAGAATCTTAACGATTTCCGGGACTTTATTTGCAATGCAAAATTTGCTTATGAAGCGCCCCCACGGGGATCAAATGTAAATTAACTGCGAGGGATCGATCCTGAAGTGACGTAAATAATGATGAAAGATGAGGGAGCCCACCCCCGATGTATTCATGACAATTGCCGATTCTTCATTCATATCGGGAATCCCATTTCGAAACCTAATTTACATATTGCCGTTTCATTGCAAGCAACTATTCTTTTTTTTTAATTCTCGACACAAAAGTGTTAATGAATATCGAGCTTCAACAGTTATTTAGAAGGCTTTCGCTCAGGGGTACTTGATCGATTTAATGACGTAATATGACTCAGGTGTAATTTAATTGGCCCAAACGATGATTCAATTAACCTTCATCAGAAATAATCTGTTTCATGTAAACCTTGAAAACCGATGGTGCACATGCAATGAGCGGATCTTACCGGATCTTGCGTGCACTGGCGAGGGGGTCGTGGTCAAAAAAAAAAGAATTTCACAGTAGCAGTCCGTTTAAAATAATTACAAGTAGGCGCCAACCGCAGCAAACACACCAAAGGTAACGATTACATCCGTTACATCCAAACATAAGTAACGTCAGCCTTAAAAAGGTGGACGTGTCCAAGGCAGCGATCCAATAATGCCCGGAAAATAAACAGCAATAATATCAAAGATGTTAAATTCGGGTGTACTCAAAATTCTATAGAAAAATTTTGTGCAAATCGTTTTTGATTGCAGTGAAAACCTCGAGCAGCCTCTGGACAGCCGTTTCAGCCCTGCTTGGGGCTTCTTCAGGCTGCTCGAGGTTTTCACTGCAATCAAAAACGATTTGCACAAAATTTTTCTAAAAACTTTCATTATGCTTTGACAGCAAGCATGGCCGCCTTGCATGGGGGACTTATTAGGAGCAAATCCCGCTTCAATTTGTCTATCCTACTGCAATGTCAGGTCAAAAAGCGATCGTAAGATGTCGCTATTTTATATGTTCATCATTCTATCTAAGTATCTTGAAATATTTAAAAAAAAGTAACTCGGTACGTGCTGCGGAAATTTCCTCGGTCTCACAGCAATCTTTGTCAGTTGAAAATTAACTTTAAATTATGAATTAACTCAAAAGCAAGTAAGAAGCAATGATTAAATTGATTTAAAATGTCTCAAGCTGTCTAAGGCCCGATTTGATAATCGAACTTCGGGAGACCTTACAATAAAAGTCACATTCTGATGTATAAATAACAACGATTTCACGTCTTCTTGGGCATGTGACTGTGAATTTATTTTTAAAGTTTCGTTTAGTTCGTTTGTGAAATCTAAGCGTTTGTAAAACGAAGTATTAAAAAAATCGTGACTTGAATTTGAACGTTGAGTGTACCGCAGTATACGAATACCGCAATAGTCATCCGTGATGAAGGTGAGGGGTAGTCCACTTCGAACATAAAATCCACTAGGAAAAGGTATCTAAAATCGAGCGTCAAGATGTAATCGAATATTGGCAACAGCGACAACCAAAAATGGCTAACACACACAATTTTTTTACAAGAATGCTTTGGCGAATAGTTTTGAAGTTAGTAACTCAATCAGTAGGGACAGTGGATTGATTATACGATAACTGACGTAAGTACTTACAAACAGTTAAAAGGGAAGATAATTGTGGATTATTCGTAAAATAAATAAATCATACAGATATGTCTTGATCTTGTGTTGTTAAAAAAATGTTAGGGGATGAAAAATCGGCGATTTTTCGCACACAAAATCTGAAATTTACTGGCGCGTTATCGATAAGTGAATCCAGCGAGTTGAAAAATTAAATTTGCTCCATCCAGCCAGGCGCAACAATTACCGCAGAAAATCAGAAATATTGTTCCGCCCCCCCTCCCCGCCCCCTGAAAGTATCGAAGGCACGAGAGCGCGTCACGGCCCTTTTTTACAACGCTTTAGCTAATAATTTACGACGCCAATAAAAATTTCAGCCCGGATCGGGCCCGAATAAAAATTTCTAATTTTTACGAGCCGCGGGGGAAGCTGGAAGGAAGGGGGGGGGGGGGGGGGGGGCGGAGGATGATGCGTTACGGTGGGTGAGCTTATTATTTATTTTCCGGCGGCCGGAGAGACTGCTGAACTTTTTATACATATTTTACTTCTCTCCGGAGACATATTTGACAAGCCATTATGTGTCTGAATCCTTTTTCTGCTGCGGTTTTTCCGTCTTCTGGCGCAGAAAAACCGAAACAAAAAGCCCCCACTATACGAAGCGGCAATAGAAAGTATTACTCAACCGCGGCTCCTGACGGAGTTAAATTCGTGGAAAGTGAATTAACCCTTATCATTTGTTTGGGAATATTTTTTTTTTTACAAATCAAAAGAGTGAATTAACCCTTATCATCTGTTTGGGAATTTTTTTTCTCAACAATCAAAAGGACGAATTAACCCTTATCATTTGTTTGGGATTTTTTTTTTTTACAAATCAAAAGAGTGAATTAACCCTTATCATCTGTTTGGGAATTTTTTTTTCACAACAATCAAAAGGACGAATTAAACCTTATCATTTGTTCGGGGAATTTTTTTTATTTTGCAACCAAGAGAATCTTTGTTAGCCCGCGCTTTTAAACGATGCCTTAATGTGTCAGATGCACAGAGAGAGAAAAGCTCACGTCACAGAGCTTTAATTGTTCCTTCTTTTTTAATGTAAATTCATTCGACGCGATGAATGGATTTCGGGGTTTACCCGAACCTGATTCGTCGTCCCTGCACTTTTCTATTTAGCGCGCACTCGATCATGTGTCGACGTCGAAAAATGCCGGAGGGCGCGAGCTCCGATAACCGGGAAACAATTTTTAGAGCCGGCGCGCAACAAATAAAAAACAAAAAGAAAATAAAAAAAAAAACTACACGCACACACCGAAAACCATCTATTAATGTTTGGGGGCGATCAATTTACGCGAACACGTCGATTTGTTTCAAGTTATATATCACCGAGATAAGTGCTCAGGCGTACCAACTGACATTAATGCAGGATAGTTTGATTCAATACCGCCGCACCGCAGCAAGCGTTTTTGTTACGGTGCACGGTGCACACTCATCGATTTCACGTGCCATTTAACGAACACTGCCTGGTGACGATGATATAAAAGTAAACGTACTTGCCCGTTCGGCTGCTAACAAACGGTTAGTTAACATTACGACCGACATCTTCCGGGCTTGCACGAACCATTTACTCATTTCGCTCGCTCTAAAAATAAACAACGTCACTCTGTTAATTTAGAACACTTTTCAGATGTCCTCTGCGCTTTCATGTTAAGCTTCACGATCGTGAATGTCATTTTTCAGTTGGGGTGAAAACTATATAGCTAGTTGTTTTGCAAAAAGTAAGATAAAAAAATCAATTAGCCTTAATTCATGTCGACTGTGAAACCCGATGGTGCAGCAGATTTTTCCTGCGTGCACTGGTGAGAGGGTCGTGGCCAAAAAAAAAAGGAAATATGGAGATTAAGTACGTGATGCGTTGCCAAAATGAGCCCTGAAGAATCCATTAAGACGAAAGTGTACTCTGGTCGTTATCACGTGTACTGTTACCGCCATTCCCCTTCCCCCCCGTGATACTTCCTGACTCGGTTTGCATCGTCTCCTGTTTGCCGCATATGTTCGTCTCGCTTATTGTTGGCATTACTCAGTCGAATGAATGTGTTTTGGGAAACTTTGAACTACTTAATCGCAACGTTAATGCCGCCGTGCCGAGCTTTAATGTTCCCCACTTTAGCAGTTTCGGTACTTGGCGCAACTTAGTAGGGAGTTTATTTTTTCGACGTTCAGTTGCGGGTTGCTCTCATAACGCCCCCCGGAGGGATGAACGCGAACGCGAACGCGAACGCGAGCAGAACGAGCTAATAAAAATTTACAAAACGAAGTTATCCTTTAAGCCGAACATTATCTAATTTGCGTAGGTGATTATTTAGTTAGTGTCTTTCATAAAAAATCTCCTTCTGAGCTCGCTTAATCCCCCGGAAGCGATTTTCCTCGTATGGAAAAGGTGGTCCCCCCGCCGCAAAAATATTTCATTCCGGGAACCCACGCCGAGGGAACAGAATAACTCAAGAGGAGCCTCTTGCTTTTTATCAAGTAAAATATTTGCTCGGTTTAAATCACACTGCTTTAAAATTAATGTAGCGTTTTCCATATACACGCATTCCGTAATGGATATAATATGTCATATTTAAACTAAAATATGTACCTACGTGCGACTACCAACGCATACATAAAAACGCTCCTCCGGTTCAAGAACGCCGCGGCCGCCGCCGCCGCAGAACCCCCGGTTATTTATGAAATCGAGTGAACCCTCGACGCTCGCCTCTCTTATTCACGGCGCAAGCGCGAGAAAATGTTTCAACTGCCGCCGATGGAAACTCGGGGGAATAAATATTTGTTTTACAAACACAAAATTTATTGTTTATTCAGGCCCTTCCAAATAATGCTCTCTTTCTTTGCTTAGACTGTATTATTTAGCAAATTATCGAAGTTTGTCGTGTTTTAGGGGGGGCGGGCGATCTTTTCTGTGTCGTTCCGGTACTGCCGGATTTTACGACGATGTATTTTCATTCTGCAAAACGGAATGTACGCTGTAAAGTTGCCGGAAACACCCCCCACCCCCGTCGCCGATCAGCGCCAACTGGCGCCCGTTTCAATAACGTGTAAACGTTTTGACCGCCGTAATTATTGCTAAATTAAACTTGGAGATTATTTTAAAGCTTGTGTTTAAGGTCGTCAAATGTGCACCAAATGTTTTGGTGATAAATTTATTTTCCCCCAGCAAGTCTTTGCTTCTTGTATTTCAGTTTGTAGTATCTACTGAGACATTTACATTTAACGCAGAATAGATGTTCCGATCCCCAACGACTTTAAAACAACATCCCCAAAATCTTCTCAAATCGATCTGATATGATGAAGATAAGTTTTTGTTTTTCTTTCTTTCAGACGTCGCCTGTTTCTTGTTCTTCTTCTTCTTCTTCTTCATGAGGACGAACACCAACCAAAACAAGAACGAAAATCGAATTCCGAAAATAATTCCACCGGTAAAAAGTGATCTACCAACGATACCCCGTGACATGAGTGAATGCGGCGCCTCCTACGGTAACACCACCGGCATCGTCGGAGCTGCGCTAAATAAGGGTTAGTTCAGCACAACACCGCGCGCCATGGGATCAGAAAAATGGCCCTTTTTGTTAGCCCTTCTGTGGCTACGCGTCCTCGCCGCGCAAGGTGAGTGCAAGTTCTTTTTCTCCGCGATTCATTTTATTTACAGCGGGGCATTCAATTTCATCCCCTGCTGCGGCCGCCCCCCTTAAAAGAAAAAAGGACAACGGGTTTTTTTCGACGAGGCGCGGCGCGGCGCACAAAGGAAACAACGACATTGATACGGTCCAGTTTATTTATGTGCGTAGAGGAGTAAAGGCGATTTCAACCACCACCACCCCAAAAGCAAAAAAAACAGAAACAGAAAAAACAGACCACGCACGGAAATTAAAATGTAAATGAACCCCCTCGGATGCTCTTTTTATTTCGAGATTCGCACGACGCGCCGCAAGTTTAATCGAGCACAATTAACGAATGACATCTCACCCCCGAAAATTATAACCCTTTGAGCTTTCACAGTTAACTAGACGTAATCGGAGTACTGACCACAGGTAATCATGTAAACCGCCCCAATTAACTCAATTTCATTTGCACTTGACGTCGTCATCTGAGCCGATAATGCGCGGTGCACTTTACGAGGCGGAGGCGGGGGTGTTGTAAAGCGCTGCCGGCGAAGTTTATCTTTTTTTTTCTCTCTGTTGCTTTCGGTTCAATCGAATTTTTCCCTTTCAGCAAGCATCCTCTTCGGCCTATTTTCTCGACGACTGCGTATTTTTTCTCGCGTCAAAAGCCCGACGAGAATAAAGCGCGCGCACGAAACAACACAAACACAAGAACTGTTTATCATTCCGGCAGGCAACCACCGAAACCGGCGGAGTTCCGGGCGGCGGCGGCGGCGGCCGCGGCGTTCCGAATAAAAAATAAAAAAAAAAAGTCCGCCCCGTCCCCTGGAGACATCAATATATTTATGTATATGGAGAGTCTGTCTCTCGCGCGGTGCACGAAATAAAAAGCAAAAATCCCGGAGAATAAAATCAACAAAGCTCTGAAGCGAAGTTTGGTACAACCCCCGCCCCTCACCCCACCCCCAAACCCCATCATGCCCATCGCTGTTAACGAAGTGCATTCGATATATGAACGGGTCGTTTTAACGAATGCACTTCATTCGATTTAAAGCTGATGAATCGCAAGGGGTGGCGGCGGTGGTGGTGGTAGTTTAATCTGCATTATTTTACACGGAATTCCAATATGATATTTAGTTTATTACAATAGAGGTGGGGCTGTTATTTATTATCCGCACACCTGCACAATTATCGGTGATTACATGGAGAGGGTTAATAAAAAAAAAAAAAAGGAATTTCATTGCATCATCATGCAACTACATTATCAACGTGTTGCGCAAAGTATTTTGCAAATTGTTTCTTGGCGGAGATGAAACTTATTTTTAAGTTGGCTATTATTTTAAGTGTTGTTAATTTAATCTGCTTGATCTCGTTGTAACCATTCGTTGTTGTAAAATGAGAACATAGGCAGCGCGACTTGTTGTTCATTGAAATTGTGTGATCTCAATTTGATTCAACAATCAGGATACAGTGGTAAGTGCAGTTATTACCCCCCTGTATATATCTGTGACCTAATCGGAAACGGGATACGACTTGTCTACAACGACGTCAAAAATTCGAAGTAAAATTTCCAAAAAAAAACAAAAGAAAATGAACTCACCAAGTCAGTCTAAGGAGAATCTAAACAAATGAGTAACAAACGACTGACCTTGGCACCAAAGAAGTGTTTCTCAAGCGAAGAAAACAATTTACCCTTGGGGAAAGAAGGTTACGCCAATCAAAATAGATTAACACCTGTTAGCTTCTAAGCGAGCAAACTCGAATGGACGTGTGCCCCTTAGCTGAGAAAGTTTTACGCTGAAACGAAGGCAAAATTGACGCGCGGAGTCGAGAGGAAGTCAGGGCTGTCGTTTGTCTAACAGAAATATTTACCACAATCACAAGCGACTTCAACCGTAACATAGTTGATAATTGGTGGCAAAACTAAAGATAAAACATGGCCACACGGTAAACAAAAAAAATTACAGAGACGTTTTGGTCGAAAACTCAATGACGTGGGTAAAATGGAGGGTGTAACTCGCTCACCTGTTAGCTTCTAAACGAGCAAACTCGAATGGACGTGTGCCCCTTAGCAGAGAAAGTTTTACGCTGAAACGAAGGCAAAATTGACGCGCGGAGTCGAGAGGAAGTCAGGGCTGCCGCTTGTCTAACAGAAATATTTACCACAATCACAAGCGACTTTAACCGTAACAGAGTTGATAATTGGTGGCAAAACTAAAGATAAAACATGGCCACACGGTAAACAAAAAAAATTACAGAGACGTTTTGGTCGAAAACTCAATGACGTGGGTAAAATGGAGGGTGTAACTCGCTCACCTGTTAGCTTCTAAACGAGCAAACTCGAATGGACGTGTGCCCCTTAGCAGAGAAAGTTTTACGCTGAAACGAAGGCAAAATTGACGCGCGGAGTCGAGAGGAAGTCAGGGCTGCCGCTTGTCTAACAGAAATATTTACCACAATCACAAGCGACTTTAACCGTAACAGAGTTGATAATTGGTGGCAAAACTAAAGATAAAACATGGCCACACGGTAAACAAAAAAAATTACAGAGACGTTTTGGTCGAAAACTCAATGACGTGGGTAAAATGGAGGGTGTAACTCGCTCACCTGTTAGCTTCTAAACGAGCAAACTCGAATGGACGTGTGCCCCTTAGCAGAGAAAGTTTTACACCGAAACGATGGCGGAAAGGACGCGCGGAGTCGAGAGGCAGTCAGGGCTGTCGTTTGTCTAACAGAAATATTTACCACAATCACAAGCGACTTCAACCGTAACAGAGTTGATAATTGGTGGCAAAACTAAAGATAAAACATGGCCACACGGTAAACAAAAAAATTACAGAGACGTTTTGGTCGAGAACACGAAGGCGCGGGTAAAATGGAGGGTGTGACTCGCTCACCTGTTAGCTTCTAAACGAGCAAACTCGAATGGACGTGTGCCCCTTAGCAGAGAAAGTTTTACACCGAAACGATGGCGGAATGGGCGCGCGGAGTCGAGAGGCAGTCAGGGCTGTCCTTTGTCTAACAGAAATATTTACCACCAGCACAAGCGACATGTCCACGCGTTAAACAAAAAAAATTACAGGGACGTTTTGGTCGAAAATTCGATGGCGCTAGTCAAATGGAGAGTGTAACTCGCTCAGTAGAAGCAGCAAATAAGTTAGAAGCCAACCTAAGTAATCAAAAAGAGATGGGTTTCCAAAAAGCAAAATTTCTGGTCTAATGTTGTACAAAAAAAAAAAACTAGCAGAGAAATGGACGGGTTTAGAAGACATGCCGCGACCAGTATCATGCAGCTGAAACAATCCGGGTCCATAACAGGTGATAGCACAAATTTTACCAATTTTATTCTAACCCAGTACAATTTCACAGGAACTCCGTGTATCATTATTATTATTTTAATGTAACAATAAATTCATGTTCCACAGTAACCGAAGTGAGCGCTATTTATTACCCCTACATTATATTTGTTCAGTTTCGGAATGTTAATTTTCTCCGGCGATATTGCCACTTGAAGCACGAAATGCAATAATGCCGAAAACCAAGCTTATAAAATCCCCACGAACTTGCATGAACGTATGCGCTTAACTATGTGCAAATTGTAACACTTATGCTCTCTCCGCCTTTGTGCGACGATTGTACTACTTACTCGGGGGTTGTTTCGTGACACGCCACGTTACGTTCACGAAGGTTCTTGCACGTACAGTTAAACAAAACATAAATTTTATATTTAGCGCGCGCGCCTGAAACATCAGACCCAATTATATAAAACCGCGGCGGAGGAGAAAATACAAGCAATGGGAAACGGAGCCCCCTGACTAATACGACGCGTTTAATAATTCTAAACTAAGTTTCCGTGGCGGTGGATTTGAGATTTGGGCGATTAAATCCGGTGCAGCCATTTGATTGTGTACTTGTACGGTATAAATCAGCGGGCACACAATGAAGCCGGTTGCTACATTCTAGACAATTGCTCGGAGTCTACCCGACTACCATCCAGTGCACCGTGACAAATGCAGATGATAACTCTCACGCGTGACAGCCGCATACGAAAATCCACCTGCAAGAACACGGTGAATCCCACACGCGCGGGACGCTGTGATACCGCCGCTGGCTTTATCTTAAAGACCCACGACACAACAGCTGCATGAATTTATTGAACTGTCTCTTAGAGCAATTCATTAATTAAATATTTGTTCGGTTGTATTATGTAGTGTTCCTTGTGTTCTTTTTTTTTATTGCGCCCGAAGATTCATCGGGTGGTGCGATTCGACGATATTCCGGAATGCTTTCACAATTGACATTCACCGCGCTTGCCTTTAATTTGGTTGGTTTTAGCTTGTGTCACCGAGCTTTCGACTTGTCCAAACTCCTTCCTAACTATTTTAAGGCGAAGCCAAGCGGTGGCTTTATTAACTCGAAGCGTGCTCTTTCCGCTCAGAGCTTTCGATTTGTTCAAACTCCTTCCTAACTATTCTAGGGCGAAGCCATGTGGTGGCTTTATTAACTTGAAGCGTGCTCTTTCCGCTCAGTGTCGTCTCGATCTTTCCGCGCAGTGTCGTCTCGATATCTTCGGCGCCATTTCGCGGCGCGTCCGTCTGGAGGACGGCGCACAATTATCGCTGTTTATTGTGTGAGGTATTTGGACAACCGAATTTCCTGTTACGAAATCAAACACCATACACACACACGAGAAGATGAATGTTTTATGAGCGAATCCGCTGCAATCCGAGAACGCATAAAAACACAGAACGAAAACAGAATGAAACATTCAAGCGCTTTTAAAACTATTCAACGCAACGTTTTCAATATTTGATGCGATGGACGGCGCGCGGGCCCTCGTGTATTTTCAGGTGCAATTTTCATTTGACACGAACAATTTTCGATCGCACATCAAACATGCACGCGTTTTATAATGGTTTTTGACATGGCGGCGGCGTCGAATTACAAAACGCGTAAAACGCGACTGCCTGTGTGTGAGTGTGAATGTGACTGAGTGAGTGTCAGCCGATGACGAGAAACGTGACATAATTACCACCGCGCCATTTTTTTCTTTTTTTTTCGTAGATAAAAAAGTTGTTTAGTACGTGTACATTCAAGGCCTAACTAAAAAAAAAAAAAAAGGTCACAGTTTAGGTTTCAATTGAAAATACAGAGTTTAGAGAAAACGAAACGGAAATTAAAGTCGACGGTTTCACGCATGGAGGCGAAAAAAAAATGATTTGGTTATTGATTATTATTGAATAAGTATTGGTCAAGGGACCTTCGCCTACAAAATAAAAAAAAGATTTCGATGTTTTCATTTGGTGGGGAGGGGGGGGGGCTTCCGACCCCACCGAAATTGCAAAACGCCGTTGCGTTTTTGCCCGCGCCGATTCCACCCCCGACGCGATCCAGGTCCGGTCCGAATTCGATTCGAATTTTCAGCGAACAAGGAAACAACTCAAGGCCACGTGGTTTGATCCGGTGGGGTGGCTGGGGGGGTGAGGGGGTAGTTTTTGTGTCGGCCCTATCGGGACGCACGCACGGGTCAGTTTTCCCGAGCTCGTAAATACAGAGAAAGATAAACTGCATTTTTTGCGTGCGTCGGTCGGCGTCGGTCGTCCCAAAAACGGGGGCAGCGAGTGAAATCCTCTTTTTATGACGGGGCATTAATGAGCACGGTTACTTAGGAGGTGACGTGGGGGGGGGGACGCGCGGGTAATTTAATCAATGCGGTTTTACACTTCGCGATGATTTAATGCGCGAGTTTGGGGTGAGTACGTAAATTATAAGGGAGGGCAAGTTGGTAGTGAAGTTGTAAAGCCCCGCGGATGAAATTTATTGTTGTTGCAGGACGCGAGCGAAAATAAAGTGCAACACGAATTTATCGATGCGATTCGACGTTGTTTTCAATATATAGGGTGGGCCAAGTTACGCACTCGTCGTCGTCGTTGTCGTCGTCGTATTTGCAAACAAAGTTAGGGGGAATGTAGTCGTAAGTGTAAGTTAGAGCTGCAAATCTCATCTTTAAGAAGGTAGGAAGGAATTTATAAAGACGTTGTTAAGTAACCACCGAGTTTGTTGGTTCGTGCTGCTCACTCGTGATTTGCTAGCCAGCCATTCGGGGAGTTTACGTCGGATTAGTTGCATCGGGGTTTTATTCGTTTCTAAAGGAGAAAGAGAGAGCTTTCGAATTGATACTGCTGCCGGTAAGTATGTTAAACGATTGTAACGTTCTGTTATTTGGTAATCTGGTTTTTACCAAGGGGTTGCGTAGCCAGTATTAATATAAGACAAAAAAACATCAAGTACATCAGTTTACATGTCGGAAGCACGGATGACATGAGTTCACGCACTATAATCAGTATATCGATGAACTGATGTCATTGAAAAAGCTGTCGATGTTGACGTACTTTCCGGTGCGTGTGAGCGATTGACGTAACTCTGTGTTCTTGAAACTCTTGATGATTCACTTCTCTCTGTTGCCGGATTATTATTATAAAATGTAAGGTAATTATTAATTAATTCGTTTACGCTATTTTCGCACGGGATCCGATTATTCAAAAAATCGACTTTAATCCGCAGCCGGCTCACTTTGAATCGTTTTCCGTTCCCCTCCCCTTATTTATTTATTTGCGTTTTCTTATTCCGTAAATCTCTAATGAGCTGCTGCTCAAGATTAAAGATTTATTTTACGAGCAGCGTGTTTTATTTCTGCTCGCAGCGCGATGAAATTAACTGACTGTAAATTGCCTTCATTCCGACTAACTTGAGAATATATTTTATTAGCAATTAGCAGACTGAGTCTTTAACTTTTCTCTTAATTAAAAAGGGGGGGACAAACAGCATCTTAATCTTCACCTGAGAGAGCGAGGGCGCAGCCTACAATAATCCGCAGCGGACTAATTAGGATGGAATTTAAAAATTTTCGCATACAGGGTGTCGGGGACTCGGGGGTTATGACGGGAAGATCTCTTTAAAGCCTGCCACTTTGTGATGTTGAGGAATACGATTTCCCCGTCCGCCGCGATGTTTTATTCATGCGGTCCTCCCGAAATTTATAATGCTTTTATTGTATCCGTATTATGTTAGTTCGTAAATGCCGGGCGCTTCGCATGAAAAAAAGAGAAGGAAGGAAAAAAAAAAAACGTCGGGCTTCCCCTGCCTTGCGAGAGGATAAAGGCAATTTCGTAGTTCGAAATCGTTTTGTTGCTGCTGCGTCCGAGACTTACGTAAAATTTAATAACGGTGAAAATACATATGAAATCCTCTTACACGAGAGGAAAATGAAAGATGCATGAGAGTTTGGGTTACGGTCCTCGATCTTGTGCGACGTCCGATTTATTTAAAGAAGAAGGAAGGAAAAACTGCGGATGAAGAAGATGTGTAAATAACAGCGCGTTAATTCCTGATAACTTATCGAGGTGGGGGAGGGGGGGGGGGGTAGTAACTATAACGTTATACAGATGGCGCCATGTCCAACACAACACCACATTAGTGGTACTACATGGTTATCACCTGGCTATCCGCAACATACAAAGCTCGCCTATGCATTCATTGTGCAAGGGTTGGTGATACTTTATCTAATCTAATCAGACTTCCACCCTAATTTGTCACAAGCAACTCATTTGTAATTCCAATTAAACTAATAGTATAAGTAACTCCAGTGCAAAAGAAGTCGTCAGTCAAGAATCGAGTCCTTCGCCATTAAAAGCGGTGCAAAGAATGATGATGCTTTCACGTCTATCTCCGTAAAATCACCCGTAAACATCCGCCCACCTGCACCCCGCCCCCCTCCCCCGCCCCCGATTTATGCGTCTGAAACCCAAGATGACATGCTTCCGCGAATAAAAATTATTCATTAGATTTATGAAGCCATCACGGCGTCGTCGTCTGGAAACTGGGTTAATGGCGCAATGTTTGCCAGATTATTAAAGCAATTTGCGAAGCATTTCGCCTGCCTGCTTGCTTGCTTGCTTTCTGAAATTTTCATTTAATTACGCCGCCAAGAATGCGCGATTTTATTTCCCGCACACACACACTATTTCAATATTATCAGTTGCGCGCGGCGGAAACCGAATCGCTCGCGGTGCTTTCTTTCTTTCTTTCTTTCTTTCCCGAGAGCCCGGCGAACTAATTAAAATCGTCGCGGAACCCAGGACGAGTTTGATTAATTAATTAATTAATTAATTAATTAAAATCGGACGGAAATAAAAAGCGAAAACGAAATATTTTTCAGATCGGTTTAAACGGGAAACAACACAGCACACGGTGAAAAGCGATTTACTTTTCTTCGCGGTCAACGAGCTCGGCGGCGTTCCGGATCGGCTGAAACGAAAATACGGCACGCCGTGAAAAGCAGTTGACTTTTCTTTGCTCTTCGCGAGCAACGATTTCAATTAAACGGAAACTAAGACGTGAATTCGGGGGGGTGGAAGCTCGAATCGAATACGAAGGGCGTCGTTGATAGTTTGCTCGACGACCGCGCGCATTATCCGCCAATTATTTCCGGCATACACGCTCGCGCTGAGCCAACGCGCGAAAACGCGTTATCTAAAATTCCCGTTAAATAAGAATGAGCGACGGCGCGTAAAAGATTTATGAATTCAGACTCCGTTGACAATATGTCATCCCCGAGGTAAAAAGGAGCCTTCTCCTTTTTTCTCTCGTCGTCGCGCCGCGTCGCGCCGGGGGTGGGTCGCTTGCAACGCCGCAGATAAGGCCCTCTAAAACAAGCTATGCACCCAGTCTTGCATAAAATGGCCGGAAAGCTCGCCTCGAACGGATGGCCGATCAATTTAATTATGGAAGTTGCGGAGACAGTTTGTAACTAACTAATTGAGCACATGACCGGACTACAGAGAGGGAGAGAGAGCCGTTTTTGCGTCGTCGGTAAGGCCGAAGAATGAAAAGTTGATGGCTTATTGCAATTAGAGCTTCCGCTCGCAGGGCTTAATTAAACGCCCTGCACAAATATCTGTTGTGGAACGAACGGGTTCGATTCGAGCCGGAAACTAAAAAGTTAAAAAGTACTTCGACATAAAGTTACAAGCAAACACCACACGCAAGTTTGAAATTTCAAATGAAATTAAATTGAACGATGATATTATGACAGTAACGAATATGTTGGAAGTTTGCTTAACCTTAGGCGTTCCAAGTTATTTGATGTAACGGAAACAAGCCGTGTGGTTTTATTACCTTAAAATATCACGAAATCTGTTTTTGATATTATTTTTAAGGCCCTTCATCGAAATCGTCAACAAATACGTACTATAATTAGCACGTTCTTACGAATCAAAATTGTGTACGCGTACGCCCGGATACGGTGCGGGCAACGTCCACGCCTTAAATAATTTCATAAACAAAGTCCAACACGTGGACAGAAAAAGCGCCTTTACGGGAGTACTCACGCGTCAGCTTACACAAAAACATAAAAATCATCGCTCAAAACTAAATTAAAGCGCAAAAACAAAAAAAAATAAGAAATTTAAAAATTCACAGTAAACTCTTTTCCAAAAATACGAAGAAAAAAATTGAAAACGTCTTCAAGAATTCCAACAATGTTTAATGCTCTAAATGAGCCCCTCAACAGTGATAGAAAAATTTAAATTTGTCCCAACCAAAAGGGAATACAAGGGTCAGAAGAGCCGACGTAACAAAATATGTCCAGCGCGCCAATGAAAGCTCCGGGAGGGGGAAGGAAAATTTTCCACACAGCGACGATGTAAAACGGAGACGTCGTCCCGCAAGAATAGTAACAAGAAAATGAAAAAAACACAATAAAAGGACTTTAAAATACCTCCGATGCGGCGTCGACGAGTCAAACGGCGAACGGTCGATGTTACAAAAGATTCGTCACCACCAAACCTTCTCCCAGCAGCAACAGGGGTAAAGGAAAGTGTGAAGCTGCTCCCTGCCTGGCACTATCACTAAAATAACGGGAGACGAGAAGGGAACAATTATCAAGAGAAGGACCACGAGGTCGCCAAAAGAAATAACTTACCCTACGTTGCACGTAGGTACAAGCGAGATACTAAAATCGCTGCCAAATCTGCAGAAAGCGATCCCCGTTTACATCTTGGCGAGAAATCCAGAAAAATGCGGGCCGACTCACAGAAAATTCGCGGCAAACGTTTCCGAAACAGCCACACCAAAGTCTGCCGAGCGCGTGCCCACCTGTGTTCCTCCCACCAAACTTGATGACAGGGAACTTAACGTAACATTTCTTTTGTGCAATTCTGCGAGGATCGAACGATATGTAAGTCCATAAACTCAATCATTAGCAGAGGATCATTGGCAACAAATCGTACAATTCTTGGTAACATACAAGGGTGCAACTGTCTCTTCTTCGTAATTGTTAAAGAATGACTGACTTAAGCTAAGTTATACACTGCATGTACAATATGACAGGTTTCAGTTTACGAAGTCATTATTTTCTGAACCTTGCGCGTTTTCGTTCCTGTGATCTCCTCGAATTTCGTAGTACGAAATCTTGAGAAAAAAAACGTGAGCGAAATTTATGTATTGCGCGCGATCAAAGAGTGCGCGCCGCCGATTAAAATTCAGGATGTCATCGCGACGAAATAAATCCGATAAGGCCCGGAACATTACACCGAGACAACACGTCGCGCTTTCATAAAATCCGGAACGATAATATTCTAAGGTTTCGCAACAAGCACGTCCTAAGTGGGATAACTCGAGGAGAAAAGCAGGCGCAAAGTTAATAAGCATCGGTGGTGGTGTCGTACTTGAAGCCAACCCGGAAAGGGGGGGAGGGGGCGCGCGCGAATTTCCCGGAATGATCCGGGGGGAGGAGGGGGCGGTTTTTTTCCTCTCTGGTGTTCGCCGCTCATTCGGAATCGAAAAAAATATACGTTTAAGTGTACGTTACTCGGACTCGGGATTAAATTAAGGAGTGACTTAACTTGCAGTAGTAGCAGCAGCAGCAGCAGCAGCTTATCTACCAAAACGAACGGCGGGACTGAATAATGCTTGTCTGAATTAGATTCGGCCGAATAGATTGTAGTCATGGAGATTATCCCTCAGTCTCTTCAGTAAAGCGTAATTAACAGGCCTGCCCGTTCTTGGCAATAAAAATTTCATTTAAATAAATTTGAATTAAAATCACGGCGGCGGCGGCGGCGGCGGGCGCCGGCGTTAAACTCGATTCCGAAGTTGCGCAGAGTAACAGGGCCGGATTTTGAATTTGCATTTTAATTATTTAAAAAAAAAAATAAATTAACGGAACGGAAAAGCAAATTCTAAACTAATAATAATGATTATTATAATATTCGCTTCGTGTGAGCTGAGATTAAATTAGCTGATTGTGAGTCGAGGTATTCTGAGCTCGCGCTTAATTAGTAAGAAGGTCGATGAAGCAAATCTGTTTGCTTTGTTCCTGCTGTTTTATCTTAAGACATTGAGCGACACCTTTCGGCTACTAGTTAGTCTTTAATTAGCCCCGTAAATATTTTAAACGAGCCTAGTCTTTTTTAATCATCACTTTCTTAGCCTACACAAGGTTCATGCAGAGGATTGTCGAACAAGTGCCGATGTGAATCCCAGCGCGGTCTTTCCAAGTTTCTTTTTTTTGTTTGCATTCCTGCGAGGATAATACAAAACGTAAGTCCGTAAACTCAATCATTGCAAACATGATCGTTAACATCATGGACATCACGGACATCATGTTATTGTAAATTGATGTTATATGATAGAAGAAAAATTAATGCTGCTCTAGAATAAAAAAAAGAAGAGACAAGCAAAGGGACGATTTGAATTAATAAACGCCGGGGCAATAACGTCGGAATAAATAAACAAATTGCCGTCCAAACAATAACACGATGGTCCGCAGCACACAAAATAAATACCCCTTTATTATTATCGTTGCGGGCTTTTGCATTATGGATTGGATTTTTGTTTGTGTGTGTGTGTGTGTATGATGATTCGGATAATGGAAACTGCACACGTGAAGAATAAACAATCGGGGTTTTCCAAATTGTAAAACACGGCATTACTTGCCCCTATATACCGGCGGCGTCGATATTGAATTTTTCGTTTGTTCTCGTTTTTCCATTATCGTTTCGGCCTTTCCCACCTTCCCATAGAATTTTATGTTACCACCTCCGCACGCGCGACCCCCTTTTTCCTCCCCCGTCCTACTCTGGGCGTAGGTGAATTACAAATTGTTTAAAAAAAAAAAAAAAACCTAATCCGAATACGAGGGTCCGGTTACACTCGACTCGAGCGGAACTGCGTTCGTCAAGAGCTCGACGAAAAATTTTGTTTATTTTAATTAAAAGCTTGTAAACAAGCAAAACTAATTTACAGTACATTCACAGATTTTATTTTCAAACAGTGCGTAAAAACGGTGGATATAAAGTTTTAATTACCGCGCACTTTTTTTTTTGAATTCGTGAAAATTTTAAGCACATCTGTTTTAGAAACGTCGCATTTTCCAACTTCTTTCATGCACGACTTCCGCAGGAAATATTGGACTAGCATCGCGTCTAATAATAATAAAAGTAATACTGACATGTGTCGACGCCGCCGCCGCCGTCGCCGCCGCTGCAGCTCCATAAAATATATCGAGTTAGTTATGTGCCTGTCGCGAAAGAATAATTGAACTTGTACGTGCCACACGTACGTACGCGACAGGGGCGGAATTGCGCGCATTTAAAATTCCCGCGTTATTTTATGTGCTCGCGCTCAATTTTAATTTACAATGAGGCGGCGCGACGAGCAAACACGTGTTCGCCAAACACCCGTGCCCGAACATTACACGTTGCAAAGTCATCGTCGGCAGACGTGTTTACCACGCGAGGGTTTTATTTTGTTTGATTTTTAAATCCACCGCGAGAATTTCAGTCACTTTTTTGAAACTTGACTTGCCACGACCAAGTCCTCTTAGAAATCCATGTGACGCAATTGTAAACCAATGAAATCGTAGCTATAACGCGTACAGTCATGAATCAGAGAGCAGTAATTAGCGCACAGAAAGTCGTCCGCCTCGCTCATGAATCAGAGAGTGGTAATTAGCGCACAGAAAGTCGTCCGCCTCGCTCATGAATCAGAGAGCGGTAATTAGCGCACAGAAAGTCGTCCGCCTCGCTCGCTCGGCCTTTCTATCTCTTCGGCCGAAACTTGCGGCACAAGAATTTCGTACACGTGATTAAATTATTAATTGAATTTAGCTTCGGCGATGACGTTTTTTTTTTTTTAATCAAACCGATACACAAACAAACGAAACGAAGTTTAAAATTTAGGAAAAATAAAAGTGGAAAAAAACGTGTGTTTAATTAATTGCCTGATTGATTGCGAACTATTCGCACGCGATGGAAAAGTTCGACGCAGATGAAGACTTTTATAAATGCGATCTTCAACTTGCGAAATGTATTCACAGCGCAGTTCTAAAGTAGTGGAATTTGTCTTCCTGCCCGTCTTCCGCAGCCGTCCAACGGGAAAGGTTTATAAAATATTGTTTGATTTAATGAAAACGGAATGCCGCGGCCCGTCTCCTTTTCCCAGATATAAGAGCGCATAAATCAACTCTTTTTCAGAATGAAACGTCAAGTGTGTTAGATAATATTTTTTGTTTCAAAATTGCCGGCTATTAAGACTATGTAAATCTCTCACATTACCGGAATGAAAATTTCATGTTTTTTTTTTTTTGTTCGTCTTCCCACGCTGATTCTGATTAATGGGGCGCTGAAGATGTGACGCTTGAGGTATGCGTCGGAGAAAGGGAAAGAAAGGGCGCCGACATAATCATATTTCATCATTTGCGGATCAAAACTCCTTCATTTCATTACGTTTATCAATCAAACTTCTGGAGGACTGAAAATATTCAAAAGCCTTTTTGGATTTTCGGATTAGAAAGCACGAGTGAATCAGACTGAATCTTTTTTTTTTATAATGCAAGAGTTTCATGACTTGGACTTCGCTTTCCATGACATTTCACGTCATTAACTAAAACATGAAACGTGTTACTCGTATAATTGACAGGCATTCGATGAGGCTCTTCTGAACCAACTCAATAAAGTAGGACGATTGATAATAGTGTATATAAAATGATTTCCCCGTCGTCGCCACTGAGTCATACCAGCGGTCAGCTCATAAATTCGGAGAGAGGGTCGTGGTTAAAAAAAATAGGAGAATTCCACAAGATAACCATATTTAAAATAATTCCGGCTGAAGTAAACACCCCGAAGGTATCGATTACATCCAGCCATAAATAACTTCAGTCTTAAAACGATACTGTTTGAAGCGTCGTAACATTGAAGGGCATTCAATGATGCTTTCTGTGAACCAACTCAATAAAGTAGGACGATTCTAGTTTTTGGTTACAACATCGGATGCCTTCCCTCGCGTTTGTTGTGGTGGACACCTCAGTGAGCAAGTGTAGCCCTTGACTGACTGTCTGAAAGACAGTTTCCTCCAGAGACCGGCCGAATCAGTTGCGAGCACTCTTTGTTTTACCTGCCTACCTCTGTTACCTGTCAATTCGAGGACGAGGAACAAAAAATGGGCGCGTTAATGGAGGATCGCCCCCCCATTCCGTATCACTTGGCACGTGATTGGGGTCGGACAGATATAGTCAGCCAGAAATATTATATCGAACAAGTAATATTCATCTGAAGGGGGTGAAATCAAAGACGGGCCCGGGCCCAAATTAAATTTAGCCCGGCCAGGACGGAGGAATTTTTGGCGACGCGTAAATCTACAATTTGGCAACAAGTTCCTGGCTTAATGTTCCGGTTCAGATTTATTAGATTATAAGCGAACGCGTCGCTGGCTTTTGGAAACTGAAAACACCGTCCGCTTTAATACTTTGTTCGTTTGTCCTCGGACGGCGATATTTTCCTCTAAATTACACCGGCTCCGACGAAGGCCGTGAATTTTTCAATTACGTTTTTTTTTTTTTTTGGCCAAAAATAATTAATTTAAGGCGCCACCCTAGTTTTTGTTTTGTATTGTGCGCACAAAATTTGGAAACGACCTTGAGTCACAGAGCGCATGATGATCTCACCTTGGCTTTGTTTACTGCTAAAGAAACTAAAATAGTAAAGGAGACTGTGGTTTAAGAGATAATTGAAATTAGCCTCCGAACAACACGGAAATGCGAAAATAAATAGTCCAAAGACCAGAAAAAAAAAACTTCTTATTCTAACGAATAAATAAGTATTCATTCCCTGTTATTTGATACATAAAAGCCTAAAAATCCTGAGAAAAAATAAATATATATATATTATGTATAAATCGTCAAAAAACAACCTACGGATGAGAGCAAATCACACCCACACACCACAGGTTAAGAACACTTTGGGAAAATTTTATCTCGGAGATCCTCTCCTTTAGAAAGACAAAATACTTTTGGCCTTGTTTATTGTTAGAGCGACAAGGAAGTCTTCTTTCCTTTCAAACATCATACCGACTCAATCGATTTTTTTTTTTTTAATAATGTAATTTAAATCGTTCAAGAAATAGATGGCGGTCTTTCGATTGCAACGCAAACAGAATTCTTTCTTTAGTTCCGCGCCGAACACACACACACACACACTGAGGAGGATCGCTCGCTTCGTTAAAATTTCAACGTCGAGGTCTCTCTCTTCCAATCAAGTTAATGCATCAGCCGTCAATTGCGAGAGTGCCGACGTAATAAAGCAACTGAAAAATTAAGAGATTTTCAGAAAATCAGCGCTCGCACAGCGTCACGTGAATAATTGAAGCTTCGACGCGAGATGCTTCAAGAGTCGCTCCTCGGATAATGGCGGCCCCGGCTTGAGTTTCATAAGTTGCGCGGACGTGAGCTTAATTCATAATCTCGACTCTTCGGTTTCGTCGAGTTTCTTAATTTACTGGAATAGTTTCTTTATTTGTTTGCGAAAGTTGGAGTTGGCGGCGGGCGATTTTTGTATTTTATTTATCCAATCATTCGCGACGTGTTGTTTTTTTCCTCTTCTCTATTTACTTCAGGCGACTAAGTTTTATTTTGCCATAAAGAAGGTTAGGGTAATGTCCTGCTGGGCTTGGGAAGGCAGAGAGTGCGCTAATATACGTCGGCAAGTGGCATAAAAAACAGACGAAACTACCTCTAGCCGCTAAGGTCGAGGGGGAAAAGCCAAGAAGAAAAACATGAAGAAGAGACCCAGCTTTATGATGAACGCGTAGTTTCATTTTATGCGTCCCTGTTTTGCGCCGCATCAGGAATCTGATAACCTCAAATATTCCTTTCGGTTTGGTTTAAAGAGTTCATGAAATAACTAAATTTGTGACGCCTTAAAAATCGTAAATAGGCAACCCATTCTACTTTCGTGCTCTTAGCTCCCCCGGAACTTTCCGAGAGTATCTCCATCTCTCGATATAAAACGAGGTTGAAGCGAGATGGGAATACTCTGTCTGAGAGCAGTCAATCAAATTTATGCTTAGTTTCCAAACAGTAAATTTTTTTTTGCAAAGGACGCGACTGAACAACCAAAGGGGTGAGTGTCTGGAGTAAATAAAACTTGTTGTGGTGCAAAAAACCTGCGCAAGAAGTTAATCTTCTTTATATTCCGACGCTTCAACGCTACCTACGTATATCCTCGAGGACAACAATTTTTTATGAAAAATTATACGCGAGACCTGCACACTTCGCTTTACCTGTTTTTTTCTTTCCTCCTCCTCCTTCTTCTTCTTGTTCTTCTTTCACCATAAATTGTAGTCTGCTCGCGTGGTTTTCGTGGTCTGCATATTAAAGTCGTCGTCGATTATCTCTAACCGCAAATAAATCAAAAGAAGTAAATCTGCTTTTGAAATGATTCTAAAACATCGAACCGTTGCTTTGGATGGTCGCGATCGAAGCAAATTGAAAAGTTTTCTTGTTACAACGCAAAAATACGCCAGACATAAGTTCGGTCCTATTAACGTCACCCCCCCTAAAACTAACTTCCGCAATAAGAACGAAATACAATAGGCAGCGCCCGTCATTTAAATAGGACGACATCTGCAAAATATCCTCCTTGGCCTCTAATGTCGACGTTTTAATAAATATAAAGAAGGCGAATTCCGTCTCCCACCCTCCGGTCCGATGGGAAGCCGAAAATACCGCCGCGTTTTCCGTTCTCGGGGAAATGCAGCACGTATAGATTCCCGCAGATAGACTCGGAAAGAGATAGTTTTATCTGTTCCGCAGGAAAACTGCAGGGGAGTCTTAATAAAGAAGCCCCTGTCTTCGAGGGCGTATCGCCTCCGCCACCCCCCTCCTCGTCGGTGTGTCAACAGCCCTGTTTGTAAAACCGCCTTGCGTATTTTTCCCATTATTTATCGCTCTGATATCCTCGAATGGATACTTTTACGTTCCTTACACCGACGACGCGCGACGGTTGTAAATGTTGCCTGCGGCGGTTTTAAATTATCTACATTATTGATCTTGGTCGAAACACTTCCGTCACAGCTATAAAAGTATCTTACAGCTCGAGCGAACTCTAAGAATTCCGGGCTGGCTCACGTTGAGGCCAAAGTATGACTCAGTGGCGACGACGGGGATTTCAGTTTCAATTCATATTAAGTTTCAACCACCTAGACGATAGTGTACATAAAATGAGCAGATCTTACCTGCGCACACTGAATTCCCCGTCGTCGCCACTGAGTCATACCAGCGGGCAGCTCATAAATTCGTAGAGGGGGTCGTGGACAAAAAGAATTCCACAAATATATTTAAATTAGTTACCGGTAGGCGCCAACTAAAGCAAACACCCCAAAGGAACCGATTACGTCCAACCATAAATAACTTCAGTCTTGAAAAGGTGGCCGTGTCCAAGACAACGATTCAATACCGCGCAGAAATTAAACAGCGGCAACATCACGAACGTTAAATTCATTCAGCCATGCTCAAAATTCAAAAATATCTTAAAATATTTAAAAAACGCAAATCGGTACGTACGTGGGAAATTTCCTTCGTCTCACGGAATGCTTTGACAGTTTCAAATTGGCTAACGCATGATTTTTTTTTTTACAAGAACGCTTCGGCGAATATCTCGACGGAACGTTCGAATTCAAGTTTGGAACTCGTTCAGTAAGGACAGTCGATTATACAGAAACGAACCTAAGTAGTTAGAAAGGGAAACGATTTCGGAAAAGTTAAAACCTCGCGAGGTGAGGCTGCTGTAAAAACCGATGAGCATGGCCGGATTCAGATGACAATCCGGGGTCTCAGCAATAAAATTAGTAACAGAATGGGCAATGCATTTAAATCAAAACGAGCCCGTAACGTAGCCTAACTTAACCACGTGGCATAAAGCGATGGTTTTAAATGTTGGAAGAGTCATAAGATAGAACGCAACGTCTTCGTTTGCGTCTTAATTTTCCTCGTCGACGAATTATCCGACTTCTAAATTTCTCTGCCAGTCTAGCAGTTTCTGGTTTCCGGTTGCCCAACCAAAATCCCTTGATAAATACAAATTAAAACCTCAGTTGCCCAACTGAAACTTTAATTAATTTCTATTTAATAAAATTATAGTCGCCCAACTAAAATTTCTGTCAGTTTTTAGCTTTGTTTTAATTTGAATATAGTGCACCCGAGACGTGTCTACGACCTGTGAGGGTGAGTTACGTAAAATAAAAATGTGGCAGCCTAAAAAAAAATTAGAGCGCTTTAAAAAGTGCAGAGATTTCTTCGTCCCTTCATCGCGATCTATCCCCTTTATTTTTAACCGTTAAAATTCCACTGATTTTTACAATTCGTACCGTCATACGTTTCTGTTTGAAAATTTTTTTCTGTAATGAAATTACAAACAGGGTTTTAACAAACAAACGTATCTGTGCGATTTTTGTTTCGTTTTTGGGGGAAGTTCCGAAAGAGAATCGAGTCGCTAATTCAAATGAGACTGCAGCACAACGAGGTAGTTGGTAGTCAGTGGCGGCGTCGTCGTCGTCGTCGCGAAGCAATACAGTCAAGTTTAATCAGAGCGTAATGAAATGAATAGCTCGGAGCAAAATTGTCACTCCGCAAATTCGCAGCTGTACGTATCAAAACATCGAGTTACGGTAATTTAATTTTCTCATAAGCAAGCAAGCAAGCAAGCAAGGAGGAGTTCCGGGCAATAAAATCGAACGGATGAATTCATTGTTATTCAACGCGTGCACCCCCCTGGAACTCTTATCCAGCGCAGTTTCCAAATCGGACGGATTCCTCTTTGTTTCCGGGTTTATTAATAAGTTTGATTGATGAGGAGAATATCTGAATTTTGATGCACGTAGGTAAGTAAGTAATAAGCAGTTCTTAATTGGGATTTGCGCGGAGGGCGCGACCCAGGAAATCTCAGGAGCGCGAGCGTCTCTCCCGAAAGAGGAGGCGCTTTCGCCTGTTTTAATAGAAAATCAATTCCCGATAAATAATTTCGACGGCTCGACGGCGGCGTAGAGAATAAATTATTTCGACTCTCTTGCCACGCACTATTGAATAAAACGCGGAGGTTTTTTTTTTCTTCTTCTTCTTCTTCTTCTTTCTGCCGAAGTCGGTGAATATTTTAATCCGATCCTCACCCGCTTACACAGCAAACACGTTGCCCGCCTGCCAAACTTTTAACTTTATTCGGGGGAGTGCTTCCTTACTTCCCTTACAACTTTCGGAAAGTGCATACAGGAGTTTACATCTAATTAAAACTTCCACAGTATTTAAGTTGTTTTTTTTTTCCTTTTTTTTGGTGGAGGGACGCTGAGATTATTATTAACACTTGCCACGTAGGTATCGCAAGGATCAAGCTGCCTGCATTTTCTTCGTTTAATGGAATTTGTCGGACGAGCAGCGAGAAAGTTCGGAATTGTCGCTGTAAACAATGAGACAATTCAGGAGATGGGGCCACCGGTTCAAGTGCCGCCTAAGATTATTTCTCTCTGCGGAGGCTCGTATGTTATAGTGACCGAGATTATTATTGCCGCTGCGACCGTAAGATTTCAATTACCGTTCCGCCATTGCGCCCGCAAACAATTACTTCCAGGTACGCCCCTTGGCGAGATTAGAAATTCTGATACCGGCAGAGGAGTGAGGACGTTTGGATCGATCCACTTCAACGAAGAAAAAAAAAATCATTGCAGAAATTTTAAAATCGTGTAAACCGCTGCGGTCAAAACTCTCGCCTCAATTAATTCGTGTATTAATAAGGAACGAATTTGGTGTACGTTGGGCCACAGCCAAATCGGAGTATCGTGAAAGCTCACGCAGCAATCGCGTTCAAAGTTGCGCGCGTCAGGCGTCAGGCGTCAGCTCGTAAATTCGGAGAGAGGGTCGTGGACAAAAAAATTAGAAATATATTTAAAAATAGTTAGTTACCGGCGCCAACTAAAGTAAACGCACCGGTACCTTCAGTCTTAAAAAGGTGGACGTGTCCAAGACAAAACTCAATAATCCCCAGAAATTAAATAGCAGTAATATCACGGACGTTAAATTCAAACTCTAATCTGTTATGCTAAAAATTGAAGAATATCTTAAAATATTTCGAAAATTTAAATCGGTCCGTACATGGGAAATTTCCGTTGTCTCACAGAAATCTTCGGCAGTTCAAAAGCTACCGCAGCAATCGCGCGCGCGCCATCTCAACCGTTTGTTATTTCAACTTGAGATTTAATAATCCGTCGTTCCCGTAATGTTGTGTTCGTTTTATACGTTTTAAGCGTGTAGAAGATAAACGTTTCAGTGCTCCGGTGGATTCGCATTTAATCAAATTGTAAATTTGTTCATCCGCAGCAGAGAGAATAAATGCATGCACGTATATCCGCCAAGAACTAATCTAACCGCCGTAAATTGAATAATTTATAGAACCAAAACCCACAGAGCACCCGAAACCAAAACCAGACATTTGCCAGGCCGGATGCAGCCCGGCATAAACTGCGTTCCGGCGCAAACATTTTATGGGGGGGTATACACGGTTTGATGAATCCACGAGTAGTTCGATATAGCGGATTACGTTAAATCCTTTTCCACTCGGCACAATCCGACTTTCGAGTTATTTCCTCATTTTCTCTTTTCTTTTATCGCTCACGCGCCCTTCCCTCCCCCCTCTCGGCCGAATACTTCAATTTGTGGGGGGCGCGCGCGCGGATGCAAAGATCTTTTATTTATGGGCGAGCGCATACACGCGGCTCGCCTTCGTATCTCCACCAAATCGTAAAGATGCAAATTTTACGCCGAATCAGGAAACTAATTGGATCCGCAGGATTTCGCAACGGAATTAATTTATACTCCTGTTACTTACTGTTATTGATTTGAAGCTCAGGACTATGCCAATCTCGCGCTCGCAGTTGCTTTTATTACCGCCGAGGATGATTCGATGACCACTCGATTGAAGGATGCAAGACCATAAATCCTCCAACTAAACAATCCCAGGAATCTGTGTTATTAATAACACGGTATTTCAAATGCTTCGATTTTATTCGCTACAAAGAAGATAAAGATGGAAATGAACAATAAATCTCCAAACAATAAAACAAATTTAAAACCACTCGCACCAACAGACGCTGCTTTTAACGCGTCCTCAGAATTTTCTTTCACATATTCATAAATTAAACATTTATTATTTACAATCAAACAAGCAGCAACGCGACCGTTTCAAATCGAAGTAGAAAGCAGAAGACAAGAACACGAATAGAATTGAAACAGAAAACGAAAGGTGCGTCTAGTTTAGAAATGAACGATTGCGCCAGAACGCGTTATTTTTAAAAACAAGGCGGCATCGAAAATCCATTCGTTTTTTTTGGCTCCCCCGAAGACGTGAAATGTTTTAGATCGCGCAGATAAGTCTCTGCGATGGCAGTAAACTTGAACCGTAACGTCCCCCGGTGTTGTACTGCGATATTTCGTAGGTAGTACAGTACGTTGCTGACGTAATAAAGGCGATTTATGGATCCAACTTTATTCCTAAAACGGAAAGACACTCAGCGCTGAAGTTTATAAAAAAAAAAATAGTAATTTATTGCGCCTTAGTTGCCGACGTGAAATATATTTTCCGAGTAACGTGTCGCGCGTTACGTAACATCCGCAAATATTTCGGTGCCGAGGGGATCAGATCCGCCGAGGGGGCTGGGGGAATCCGCCTCCCTAGCCCCTCAAGGTTTTATTGTGTAACGAAGTGTCTTCTTGTACATATATTATTGTTATTGAGAATATAGTTTCCGTTAAAGTAGAGAAATGGGGCGTTGCTCCCACTATGCACCGAGCGGTATAAAAGCGAGCGCTTGACATTCAACTGAATGCTCTCACTCTAAGAGTCTTGGATCAACCAGAGAGCAAGAGTCTTGCTAACATTTCCGTCCCCCGATGCCCTGTCCAAAGCGCAAGGGTCTTGCATAATCCACAAGTGTCTTGCCTGCCCCCGACCAGCGTTCAAGCGTCTCGCATAATCCCGAGACAAGTGTCTTGTGTGCCCCCGATCAGCGTGCAAACGTCTCGCATAATCCCGAGACAAGTGTCTTGTGTGCCCCCGATCAGTGTACAAGTGTCTCGCATAATCCCGGGGCAAGAGTCTTGTCTGCCCCCGACCAGTGTGCAGAGGTGTCTTGCTTAATCCCGACTCAAGTGTCTTGTCTTCCCTATTCTGAACCTGGACGTCGGTGAGTTGACCCGAATCGAACAGAACCGACCCGGAGCGTTACTATCGATAGATAAACTAAATTAATTAAAGCTAATAGCATGAAAAACATTCGATCATCAAGAATTCAAAGGTCCAAAATGCTTTTCAACAACACAGGTAACGCCTCCCCCCGATATTAAATTCCGCGGCAAAAAAAGTTTACGCTTTAGAGCGAGGCCGGCGTTCGCATCGAATTTTTATTAGCTCCTTCTCAATACGTCCTAATCAGATTCCGCCGCCGCCGCCGCAGCCGAATTTTGAGGGGCGCCCGTCGCGACGAAAGACCGCCGCGCCGCATTAATTCCGGAGCAAGGAAAAAAAAAGTAGAAGAAGAAGAAGAAGCGAAAAGCCCATTTGCGTTCGTGCGTTGTTGCTTTTGGAGCGCTTTTGAGCGATTGAACCGCCCGAGGAATCGGCTTCTTTCATAAAAACTTAATTAGTTTATATTGCTCGGCGGTCGTCGCAAATGAAGTCGGTAGCAGACGGAGGAATCTTCACCTGAAGAAGAAAAAAAACGAAATCGCTGCGAAAAAAAGTTTTGGGGTGAGGAGAAGACGCGCTTGCAAACGTGGAAAAATCGGCCGAACAAAAGCGGTTGGTTTTAATTTGCTTTGTGGGAGGAGACGCGAGACGGAAGAAGAAGGGAAAAAAAACGCAGACGAAAGGAGGCAAACACCCTGTAATTATGGGGGTGAGAAAGCAACTTTGATTGAACGTACTGTTACGAATTCGCTTACTTGTCTATCAAATAACACTTCTACAGACTCTACTTTCTACTATTCGAGGTATGAATGCGCCTCGCTTGCCAACTTATAACTAACTCAACCGGCGGGCCGGTACGTGTTTTTATAGTAGATCCCTGTATTCTGGAAGTCACTAGAATCATCGTGAACCAGCGAGAAATCGCGATAACATTCTGTGACGTAAGATGGGGTGACTCGTGCTACTAAAAATAGATCTGTTTGCGCGTCACCGCTGTAACGGTACGTACTTTTTAACTGCAAATCCCTCTTGCGCCCGGGCTCCGCAAAGCGACAAGTTTCGAGATAGTATTTTAAGCGAGCCTTAGTTTACCAAAGGATAAAATACACGAACTTTAATCCTCGGGCGCTTTTACACGAGCCTAAAACCGTGTTCGCATTAATTCCAGAATTTCGTCCAGATGTTGTAAGAGAGCGAGGGGAAGGGTCGAAGTTTCTGAGGACACCGGGCGGCCAGGGTGTAATTATACAATTTTAATGACCGTTCGGTTGTGTTTTAATTATCTTTTTGTTGGCCGCCTTCCGCACCGCCCCGAACGTTTCAACATAAAAACGAAAACTTCGATTTGCTTCGATTAAGCAGTTGGCATGCGATTGTCACGTGAATATTATGTATTGGGTCATCAAAAGGCTTTTAAGTCTGGGGTTCAATCTTAACCATCTCCTCCTCCCTACCTACATACAGATTGTTTCATTAAAACACGAAAGAAGGCGGAGGTAGAATAATATTTCAAAGACCTGGTGAGACCTAAGCCAGATGTTGTTGAAAGGGTATAAAATAAACATTTGCACCACCTCTTAAGTTATTCAGGGAAAGTCAGCGTTAACTAATTTATTAACGGAGGGTCGAGTTTGCGTTAAGTAAACCCACCCCGAAAGGCAGCAGGAGGAGGTGGTGGTGGAAAAATCTCGAATTAATATTTAAAATCCATTTTATTTCCGAGGATGATTTAGTTATTGCGCCAAAGTGTGGTCGTTCTGTTTATCTTTCGGCCCCTTCGGCGGCGGTGCACTTCCTGCTTTTAAGCGATAAATTATGCACAAACGCCCAGAAGAAATGTTTTTTATCCACGCCGCCGCTGTGAAATTTCTTCTCCCCCTCGCCCCCCGCCCCCCTCTCCACCTCCAGTGAATATAAATTCGGAGTGATTCGTCGCGCGGAAGAAGTTCGGAAACTTCCGTGCGCCCCGAGTTGGAATAGTCTCTCACCCAATCCGATTTTATACTTTTCAAGGATGGCTTTCTTAACTTATGTAATCCGGGAGAAGGGCGGAGGGGGGGGGGGGGCGACACGTCATATAAATGTTAATAAAACTGGAATTACAATTGGAATATATGTATCGGTAAGTGACGCCCCGGAGACTACTTTGAAGAGTAATTGGTTTTCGCCGACGAACTTCGAAGACTTCAAAGTTTCCCTCCTCTTATCGCAAATATTGAACCACTAAGTAAGCCGCCGGCATTAGAGAGCTAACTCTAACTTTACCATCGCGTGGATGCATTCAAGATATTGCTCAGAGGATTAAACCGTTTCAACATTTGCTTATTTATTTATTTATTTAGTTTCTTGCACTGTTTGATCGATCCATCTTGTTGTTCCAAAATGCAAGAAGCCAAATAATAATTTCCGCCGGCAAGAAAATCCATCCACGGTTTCTCCTTTCTCTTTTTCCGGTTCGAAGGACCATTTCGTTTTAAACTAAATTAACTTAAAACAACAAATATTATGCGGGATGTTAAACTTGCGCGGCCGTGGATTGAATGCCGACGAGCCGAGAAAGAAATTGCTTTTAAAACTGAACTGATCCGCTTCTGTCTCTGGCTTCTTTCGCTCCTCGAAACCGAACCTCGTAATCACATTACAATAGATAATTGCGAGAGAACTCGCAATAAATTACGCTTTAAAGTAATCCTACCCCGGCCGGTATATTACTTCCGCCGGAGCTGCACAGATTTCCAGTTTTATATATTCTTTCGTGCACGCATTTGCACACAGACTCGTCGGTCGTAAAACACAAGAACGAGATTTGTGTTTACTGCTTGTTCCGAAGGTGGCGAATTGATTTTTCAGGTTTTCATCCATCCCGAATGACGTGCGTCGCGTCATGAACGAAGTAAATTGTTTATGCCGTCGTATATCTTGGAACTCGTGACTCGTGACGTTCGACTTTAGGAAGAGAAAGTATTTCAGCTTGCAACTGACCGAAACTAAATAATCAAAAGGCTGTTACTTATAAATTTTTAGTCACTTTCGGCAACCACGTGTGGTACTGATTTGCTGTTGCAAGGTGGTAACATTGTTTCCCGTTTGATACCAAAGACTCCCATTGGTTCTAGATGATCACGCTGTCTATTTCTGTGTTCTAATTGATCACCATTTTGGACTTACGTCTAGCATCCTCATGAATAGCGTTTCGACGTTACAAGCTGCACTTGTATGTTTGGCATCTCGCGAATAGTTGCACAATTTCGATGCAAAATTCTAAATAAATACTACTGGAATCTTTTGATGCACTGAGTGCGCTTGTGTTCGAACAAAATGCAATTGGTTGTCGATGACCCGTGCTTATACTTGATTTCTTTGTTCCAACAGACAAATCCGCTTCTATTTATTTCTTTACCCCGCCTTTCGTTACCCTGTTTATTTTTAGCGAAAATCCTACTATCCAGGGCGTAAAAGGTTTGATTTACAAATCGGAATTCCATTGCGTATGTACAGCCACAGTCTGGAGGGGTAAACGGCCAATTTCGGACCGGCGGAGGCACGGCGTTCGAAGGCCGTTTACCGCTCCAGACTTTTATTACATTGCCTTGTGACTGTACAACGTATAGGATCATCGGTCAGCAGACTTGGAGACATTGATGCAACTGAAGCACGACGTTTCCACGAGCGTCGGCGCTGCTCGATGACGCTTGCCTACGTTCGACAGCCGAATAACCAGAACTATTTCCGAATTCCGTACGAAACCGTAACTTACCTGAATTATTTAGTTTAATTTAATTATCGCATGTTCGCTCACAACAGAAACATACCGGCACATAGAATGAGCCGAAGCTCGGAAGAACACGACAGTTGGAAAAATTGACGCCGCAACTGAAGTACAACGTTTCCATGAGTGACGGCGCTGCTCGGTAACGTTTGCCTATGTTCGGCAGCCGGAAAACCACAACTTTTCCAAATTCCGTACAAAGCCATAACATACTTGAATTATTTATTTTAATTTAATTAACGCATGTTCGCTCGTAACATAAACATACCGGCACATGTCTGTGCATGAAGTTAACGTTTCCACGTACCGTTCAAGTTGAGATTAAGTTAATTCAAGCGGATTTTTGGTCGGCATTTCGTACAGACCGGTACTGGAACAACGCCGAACGGTATTAATAATTACTACCGGTGATTTTCTTCCGAATTTTGACGCACGCTGTGAACCTTGAGAGTGGGTTTTACGGTAGCGTAGTAATCTACCTCCCTGGTGCCCTTGAATTTGATTTGACCTACCCCTTTCTCCACCTGAGTACCAGCTCGGGACAGCTGATAGATCGTTTCAGTGATAACTTACCACCACCGTTTTCGTAGTATATAAGTAATCAGGAGGTTATGTAAATGCATTTTGGTGGTGGCAAGGCGTGGTTTTACGAAAAATAATTTTTAATAACTACCCTCCAGCTAGTGCAGAGACCGAATTAATTAAAACAATATTGAACTCGAATGCAAATATACAAAACTACTAAGACACTCAATCGAATTGAATATGCAAGAACTGGCTGGAAGTCGCTCGGGCTATTTTTAATTAATTTTCATGTTGCGTAAAGCAGCGAGATAATTTTTTAATTAAAACGCTGGTGGCGCGGCATTTCTCCACACGGAGAAATGATAAAAGCAAGGCGGCGATGTTGTTTTCATAAAAATTTCATGGCCGCGCGGAACTTTTCCTATACCACAAGAATCCGTCGTGGCTTGGGTTTACGCGGGGCGGAAACTTTTCTTGTAATAAAGTTTCGAAAAACTGACGATGATGATTGTTCCGCGGCGCGGAGACCACGATTCGGTTGACCCGACCGCGAAGAAACACAACGACGAGTCCTCTTTTATTCACGGAAAGTTAATTTTTAAGTAATTGAAATTAAATTGCTCGCAAACAATTCGCTCGTCGTTTGTTTTATTAATTTAAGCGCCACGAAGAAAGTTTCGCAATTAGGGGAACGTTCGGCGGGCGGGCAAAAATTCGCGCGCGATCAATTACACAAAGTTATTAGTGACGCCTCTTAAATATAAATGAGTTTCCTCGCGCGAGAGAATCCGCGCACGACGGAAATATATGCATAAAACTTATTGAAAGTTTTCAAATCTGAATTACGTTTAAGGCGGACGGGGCGGGTGCGGGGGCGGGAGCCGGGGCGATTGGAAATGTAGATTCGTCGCAGGCGACGGAGCGCCAGCAACATGTGATCTAGATAAATCGGTTCATTACAATCTGATACGATCTAGTTGACGCAAGAATGGAACGACACGTACTCTGTGTTGGAAGGACGAAAAAGTTGCGACGTGTTCGCCGGAGTTAGTAAGGAGCTTTCGAATCTGGAGGAATTTATTTTTGTCTTTAAATACAAAATCCTGTTTAATACAAAATGCAAGATGTCCTTTCCTCTTGTTTTTTTTTTTTTTGCTTTTGGTTTTACAGATAATAAATAATACGTGTATAAATAATGTGTACACGGCATTCCCAGTAGTTGAATTGTTGACGTCACTGAGGAACACAGCGTGATACCAACGGCAACTTTTTATAGTTGGAGAGGGCGTGGAGTAAAAGAGGAAATCCACAGGAAAAAAACAGTATATTTAAAAATAATTAATCGGGAGGTGTTGACGTCACCGAGGGGCACAGAGTGATACCAACGGCAACTTTTCATAGTTGGAGAGGGCGTGGAGTAAAAGAGGAAATCCACAAGAAAAAAACAGTATATTTAAAAATAATTAATCGGGAGGTGTTGACGTCACCGAGGGGCACAGAGTGATGCCAACGGCAGCTTTTTATAGTCGGAGAGGGCGTGGAGTAAAAGAGGAAATCCACAGGAAAAAATCAGTATATTTAAAAATAATTAATCGGGAGGTGTTGATGTCACCGAGGGGCACAGAGTGATGCCAACGGCAGCTTTTTATAGTCGGAGAGGGCGTGGAGTAAAAGAGGAAATCCACACAAGAACAGTATATTTAAAAATAATTAACCGGGAGGCGCCAACTGGAGGATACAGACCACGGTGTCGGTGGATTCAATGACGGAATAAAAAAACTTACGACGAAAAAGCAACGAATAAAACGTCAAAACGTTAAAGTTCGGCGCTAAGTATTTCATCAGTTGATCTTACATATTTCAAAAAATACAAAATTGCGTGTTTGCGTTAGGAAATCTCCTCTCGTCTCACGACAACCAACGTAACTAACAGGAAAAATCTCTAGTAACTAAATTGACTCGAACGTTAACAAAAGAAGTGAAGTTCCCATTGACAATTGTTATCGAGCGAAATTATTTAGTGAATTTAATTTTAAAAAAAAAAAATCGAATTGATTGAATTAAATTATCTGACGCAAGGGTGAGACATAAATTAGCCAACCAACGTTGCACAGACGAAAGTTGAAAGGACAAAAGGTATCCTGCGAGACGACGAGTCCGGATGTGTGTTGTGACGATCAACCGAAGTCATCAATTGATCTTAAATATTTCATAATACAAAATGGTGTGTACATTAGGAAATTTCCTTCTGTCTTACAATTTGTTTTTCGTCGAGACGCTGACAGTTTCGATACACTGACTTCTGGACGCACCTTGTGGCATCCGACCCGGATATTATAAACAGAGAAATTTGTAAACGCGGTCACTTTATTTGTGAATGAATAATAAATAAATAAATTTGTGAATCGGTCTTTGGAGGGCGGGGTTTGGTCGAGTGACTAACCTTTTCGCATCGCGACACGATGCAGGCGCGATCGTGACAATATTGGAGTGGCCATCAAAATGATCCAACCGCATAAATTTATTTGGAAATGCGGTTTCCGAAATTATTATTTATTTTGCATGCGCACACAAAACGCACACAACAATATCCATACATATTAATTAAACTCAGCGTCGCGTGTTACCGGGGGCCGATATTTATTTTATACGGCGCTTTAAATTGCGTCCGTCTGCAAATGCGCAAATGATCGCGCGACGGGGGCGCCATGTATGCCGTTTAGCAGGGCGAAAAAAGAAAAAAAACGAAAAGCGGGTTGGGGGGGGGGGGAGGGGAATAGTTTAAAGGAACGACGGGAGCGCTTCGGCGTCGACCTATTTACGTCCTTTAAACTTTTCCGCCGCGTGACATGCCACTGAGTTTGCTGTGCGGCCAGTAAATCGCGTCAGTTTGAAAAAGGATTTCGGTTTCCTACCCCAATCCACCCCCCCCCCCCACCCCCCCAAATCGCCCGCCATCTCCAATTATATTATTATCCCTTGATGTGCACGCGAACTTAAAAATCCGAGATTAATAAACCGACCAGGAGGAAGGAGGAGGAGGAATCACATCACAAACTTGTGAGCTGCGCTCAAGGGCGCAGCAAAAGCCAAGTGGGTTCAAAGCCGCACTTCAACCCCAAAATACTAAAAAAAAAAAAAAAATCACCATGATTTAAGTAAATTCGATATTACGCATACATGCGCGCCTATTTATGATCAAATAAAATTTCACAAGTGGGTCGGTCCGAATTTGCATTTTCGCGTTTTCATTTTTCATTAGGGAGAGGGGGGGCGGATTTCACCGGGGTATCACGTTGATAAATGAAGCGTAAAGGGGAAACGAATCGATCAAAGCGTGCTCAGGTCGGCCGCCGGGACTTTGATATGTTTCTTGTCGCAAAAATGTTTTTTTTTTCTTTTTTTTGTAAATCAGGTTCGAAATTGGTTCGGCGGCGGCGGCTTAAGATTCCTTAGCCCTTTGCGAGACTACTTCTCTCCGCCGCTGGAGTGAGTGAGCGTTGTGCTGTGCGTTTAGTAGACGAGCATTTCGTTCCGGGCTTTCCGGTTTTCGAGGACTTACAACTTAATCTTACCAGTCGCTTTATGTGTACGAGAGACTCCCGGTAACTCGATACTCGGTATTTCATTTCGTTTTTCGTTTCAATACACTTTCCATTTCAGATTCCATTTTCATCGATACGGACACGCTGGACCCTTAATAGATCCGTAAATACATCAAAAGAAAAGCTAATTTAGAAAAAAATGAGTCAGTTTGTTTATTATTATAAAAGAAATTATAAACGCGCGTACAGAATTCCGGTTTCTTACACTCACAAAGACAAACGCCGACGAGAAACGTCAGAAGTTACCAATAACTGACATCTAGTGGCATCGTCATCTAATTCTTTTCCTAAAAGGAAACTTCCCCTATTTTCTTTATTTAAAAAAAAATCTTTCCCTCGTGCTTCTTTTTCTTTCTTAATTTCTTTCAACTATTGCGTTGCAGTGATGTGTTAATGCGTGCATTGTCATCATCCGCTGATTAGAAGAAGAGGTGGGGGTGTGCGTTTTCCTGTTTGTGGTCCTCCGGCCAATTATAAATTAGCCGCACATTGTCGGCTGTGATATTTATTGTGTTCCTAGAGCCGACCTGATATTCTTAATTACTCATTTCCGCCCGGGGACCTGGCCTATTCATCGTCGAAGCTTATTATCCGCAGCATATGCCTAAGTGATTTTCATAATCACAGCGATTCACTGCTCCTTCGAGGGCGTCCGGAACTAGCTACCGGCTTGATTTATTAATGTGTAAGCATACGTAATAATACCCGATAGTTTCGCTAATGGCTGCCTGCGTTCGATACAGTTGCAAAATTTTGTTTTACGTGTACACCCTCCTCTCCTCCTCTTCACCATTTACGTCGTCGTCGTCGTAATTAGCAAATCAAAATTCTTTACGACTGTTTAATAAGGGCGACCGTCGACGTCACAATTAGTAAATCGAAATTCTTCACGACTGTTTAATAAGGGTGATCGTCGTCGTCGTAATTAGTAAATCAAAATTCTTTAACACTGTTTAAGAAGGGTGAATCTCATGTGAGAGTGATGATCCTCTACAAGTTGCCATGGCGAAAGAGATTCGGATTTGATTCGATGTTACCATTCGTTCGAAAGCTCGAGCCTGCGTTCGATACAGTTGCAAAATTGTGTTTTACGCCTAACCCTCCTCTCCTCCTCTTCACTATCGTCGTCGTCGTAATTAGTCAATCAAAATAAAATAAATGCAATTTCAGGTGGAGCCTACCGGTAACCAGTTTTTTCAATCGCAAGTTAAATTTAACCTTCAATTTATTGCCATGGAAACAACTGTCTTCATAACTGTTACTGCGGAAATAAAACGAAAGTTAAGATTAACCTACGATTGAAAAATCGGGCCTACATGTGCTTCCGTAGCGCAAATCTCCTTTTTTTTGGTCACGACCCTCTCTCCGAATTTCTGAGCTAACCGCTGGTATTACGCTGTGCCCGACCTGTGACGACTACAATTCATGTAAGGCGAATCCAGTGACATAACAATCTACTACAAATAAATGCGAAACAAAGAATGTAGATACAATTTCATGTGGAGTCTACCGGTAACAACCGGTTTTTTCAATCGCAAGTTAAATTTAACCTTCAATTTATTGCCGTGGAAACAACTGCCTTCATAACTGTTACCACGGAAATAAACCGAAAGTTAAGATTAACCTACGATTGAAAAATCGGCCCTAAATGTGCTTCCGTAGCGGAAATCTCCTTCTTTTTTTTGGCCACGACCCTCTCTCCGAATTTATGAGCTAACCGCTGGTATTACGCTGTGCCCGACCTGTGACGACTACAATTCATGTAAGGCGAATCCAGTGACATAACAATCTACTACAAATAAATGCGAAACAAAGAATGTAGATACAATTTCATGTGGAGTCTACCGGTAACAACCGGTTTTTTCAATCGCAAGTTAAATTTAACCTTCAATTTATTGCCGTGGAAACAACTGCCTTCATAACTGTTACCACGGAAATAAACCGAAAGTTAAGATTAACCTACGATTGAAAAATCGGCCCTAAATGTGCTTCCGTAGCGGAAATCTCCTTCTTTTTTTTGGCCACGACCCTCTCTCCGAATTTATGAGCTAACCGCTGGTATTACGCTGTGCCCGACCTGTGACGACTACAATTCATGAAAGGCGAATCCAGTGACCTAACAATCTGCTACAAATAAATGCGAAACAAAGAATGCAGATACAATTTCATGTGGAGTCTACCGGTAACCGGTTTTTTCAATCACAAGTTAAATTTAACCTTCAATTTATTGCCATGGAAACAACTGCCTTCATAACTGTTGCTGCGGAAATAAACCGAAAGTTAAGATTAACCTACGATTGAAAAATCGGGCCTAAATGTGTTTCTGTAACGGAAATCTCCTTTTTTTTTGCCACGACCCTCTCTCCGAATTTATGAGCTAACAGCTAGTATTACGCTATGCCCGACCTGTGACGACTACAATTCATGAAAGGCGAATCCAGTGACATAACAATCTGCTACAAATAAATGCGAAACAAAGAATGCAGTTACAATTTCACGTGGAGTCTACCGGTAACAACCGGTTTTTTCAATCGCAAGTTAAATTTAACCTTCAATTTATTGCCATGGAATCAACTGTCTTCATAACTGTTACTGCGGAAATAAACCGAAAGTTAAGATTAACCTACGATTGAAAAATTGGGCCTAAATGTGCTTCCGTAGCGGAAATCTCCTTTTTTTGGCCACGACCCTCTCTCCGAATTTATGAGCTAACCGCTGGTATTACGCTATGCCCGACCTGTGACGACGACAATTCGTCAAAGGGGAATCCAGTGACATCACAATAATCAAAATTCTTCGTGACTGTTTATTAAGGGTGATCGTCGTCGTCGCAATTAGTAAATCAAAATTCTGTTTACTAAGGGTGAATCGCATGTAAGAAGGAAAGCTCGCATCTAATAGCATCGATTACGAGTACGAAACGTGTTTTTGATTTTATTAATTAAATTTGGCGGTGCTTGTTTTGTTTAATTGCGGGGTGCGTGTTTCGGGAAGGTCGCATTTCCTCGTACAGCGCGAAACTGTATGCATATTACGTCGTTAACATGTGAAACGTGTTAATTATACGTCAAGCCTCTCACCGTAATATCCATCTGTAGCTTTTAACAATAGCAGTTGACATAAGCTCGCGTAAATTTGCATACGATTTCCATGCTGAAATTATGGAGCTAGGCTGCCGCTAGACGTTTCGTTGGGTTCAGTTGCAGAGACAGTTTTCAAAAAGCTCTCTCCGCCGCGCCTGCAACGTTTTCCTCTTCGACACAGTAAACATTCGGATTAGCCACCCCCCCGTTACAAAGTGTACCTATGCGGTAACCCCGTCGCAATTTCATATTACATAATTTGAATGGATTTACATGTCAATAGATCCTGCGGATTCGCACACCTAGAATCCGAATGCAAAAATACATATGCAAATTGCGCTGCTCCGCGGATGCAAACTATTGATCGCTTCGCTCGCTCGTTCGTTCGTTCGTTCATTCGCTCGTCTACCTGATTTGAACGAAATTTAATTAGATTTCATCTTGCTGCCTGTCTATGAATTTTCATCTGCATTCATCCAACTATGACTTACGATAACAACACGAGGTCATAATAATGCCGATTTTGAATAACAGTTTAATTATAGGCTCATAATTCCACTAGTGTTTTATAGACCTCATAATATATACATTCAAAATGACTTCATAATAAACAATAAAAAAATTAATTCCGTACACAAGAAACTGTGTAATACAAAAAAAAACATAAATCTTTTCTAATAATTTAAGCTTGAGAAATTGATCAACCCGCCCCCGCTCCACCCCCAAACAACGAAACGACAGTAGCAGGGTGCATTGAAAACTAGCGCAGTAAGCGCATAGATTTTAATTAATTAAAGCGTGCAGGTTACCTGTTCATGTGACCGTCTGCTGCAATAAATTATTAAATAAAACGCCGTTCGTTCATATCTACGAACCAATTACGCCGTTCGGATTAAATTCTCGTCGGATGTATTACGCTCGCGTTCACGTGACGTGCCTCTGAGAAATTAATGCGTCCGCGTTGCATGAAAATGAACGTTACGGGACGACGGAACGGGACGGGACGGGACGGGATGGGGCCGACGAATAAATAATTCGCTTTTTTGTTTTGCAGTCGGGGCGTTTCGAACACGTAACGAGCTTGCTCACGACAAATTCAACTTTTTCGAAACTGTTCGCTTTCTGACCACCTCTGGGTGGGGTGCTTACTTCAGTTGGAGCCTAGCGGTAATCAGTTTTTCAATCACAAGTTAAATTTATTGCCATGGAAACAACTGTCTTCATAACTGTTACTACGGAAATAAACCTACGATTGAAAAATCGGGCCTAAATGTGCTTCTGTAGCGGAAATCTCCTTTTTTTTGGCCATGACCCCCTCTCCGAATTTATGAGCTAACCGCTGGTATTACGCTGTGCTGCTCGACCTGTGACGACGACAGTTCATCAAAGGGGAATCCAATCTGCTACAAATAAATGCGAAACAAAGAATGCAGATGCAATTTCAGGTGGAGCCTACCGGTAACCGGTTTTTTCAATCGCAAGTTAAATTTAACCTCCAATTTATTGCCACGGAAACAACTGTCTTCATAATTGTTACCACGGAAATAAACCGAAAGTTAAGATTAACCTGTGATTGAAAAATCGGGCCTAAATGCGCTTCTGTAGCGGAAATCTCCTTTTTTTTGGCCACGACCCTCTCTCCGAATTTATGAGCTAACCGCTGGTATTACGCTGTGCCGCTCGACCTGTGACGACGACAGTTCATCAAAGGGGAACCCAGTGACATAACAATCTGCTACAAATAATTGCGAAACAAAGAATGCAGAGGCAATTTCAGGTGGAGCCTACCGGTAACCAGTTTTTTAAATCACAAGTTAAATTTAACCTTCGATTTATTGCCTTGGAACCAACTGTCTTCATAACTGTTACTACGGAAATAAACCAAAAGTTAAGATTAACCTGTGATTGAAAAATCGGGCCTAAATGTGCTTCTGTAGCGGAAATCTCCTTTTTTTTGGCCATGACCCCCTCTCCGAATTTATGAGCTAACCGCTGGTATTACGCTGTGCCGCTCGACCTGTGACGACGACAGTTCATCAAAGGGGAATCCAATCTGCTACAAATAAATGCGAAACAAAGAATGCAGATGCAATTTCAGGTGGAGCCTACCGGTAACCGGTTTTTTCAATCGCAAGTTAAATTTAACCTCCAATTTATTGCCATGGAAACAACTGTCTTCATAATTGTTACCACGGAAATAAACCGAAAGTTAAGATTAACCTGTGATTGAAAAATCGGGCCTAAATGCGCTTCTGTAGCGGAAATCTCCTTTTTTTTGGCCACGACCCTCTCTCCGAATTTATGAGCTAACCGCTGGTATTACGCTGTGCCGCTCGACCTGTGACGACGACAGTTCATCAAAGGGGAACCCAGTGACATAACAATCTGCTACAAATAATTGCGAAACAAAGAATGCAGAGGCAATTTCAGGTGGAGCCTACCGGTAACCAGTTTTTTAAATCACAAGTTAAATTTAACCTTCGATTTATTGCCTTGGAACCAACTGTCTTCATAACTGTTACTACGGAAATAAACCAAAAGTTAAGATTAACCTGTGATTGAAAAATCGGGCCTAAATGTGCTTCTGTAGCGGAAATCTCCTTTTTTTTGGCCATGACCCCCTCTCCGAATTTATGAGCTAACCGCTGGTATTACGCTGTGCTGCTCGACCTGTGACGACGACAGTTCATCAAAGGGGAATCCAATCTGCTACAAATAAATGCGAAACAAAGAATGCAGATGCAATTTCAGGTGGAGCCTACCGGTAACCGGTTTTTTCAATCGCAAGTTAAATTTAACCTCCAATTTATTGCCATGGAAACAACTGTCTTCATAATTGTTACCACGGAAATAAACCGAAAGTTAAGATTAACCTGTGATTGAAAAATCGGGCCTAAATGTGCTTCTGTAGCGGAAATCTCCTTTTCTTTTTGGCCACGACCCTCTTTCCGAATTTATGAACTAACCGCTGGTAATACGCTGTGCCGCTCGACCTGTGACGACGTCAGTTCATCAAAGGGGAATCCAATCTGCTACAAATAAATGCGAAACAAAGAATGCAGATACAATTTCAGGTGGAGCCTACCGGCAACAAGTTTTTTCAATCACAAGTTAAATTTAACCTTCAATTTATTGCCATGGAAACAACTGTCTTCATAACTGTTACCGCGGAAATAAACCGAAAGTTAAGATTAACCTACGATTGAAAAATCGGGCTTAAATGTGCGTCTGTAGCGGAAATCTCCTTTTTTTTTTGTTCACGACCCTCTCTCCGAATTTATGAGCTAACCGCTGGTATTACGCTGTGCTGCTCGACCTGTGACGACGACAGTTCATCAAAGGGGAATCCAATCTGCTACAAATAAATGCGAAACAAAGAATGCAGATACAATTTCTGGTGGAGCCTACCGGTAACCGGTTTTTTCAATCGCAAGTTAAATTTAACCTTCAATTTATTGCCATGGAACCAACTGTCTTCATAAATGTTACTGCGGAAATAAACCGAAAGCTAAGATTAACCTACGATTGAAAAATCTGGCCTAAATATGCTTCTGTAGCGGAAATCTCCTTTTTTTGGCCACGACCCTCTCTCCGAACTTATGAGCTAACCGCTGGTATTACGCTGTGCCCGATCTGTGACGACGATTGTTCATCAAAGGGGAATCCAGTGACATAACAATCTGCTACAAATAAATGCGAAACAAAGGATGCAGATGCAATTTTGTTTAAAACGATTGAAAAATCTGCGCTGCCCGCGCGCACGACAACAAAAAAAAAATTAACGCAATATCGAAATCCCTTTGTTGTTTTCGGCGATAAATTTCATAAGCCCGGGCAGTTTTAATACGGGCGGTTTTCGGCATTAATCGAGTTCAGTTAATAGTTGGCATAAATTAAATTAATTTCGCCCCTATTTCGGTTTAATCTACATCAATCGCGACCGCCGCGCCCGCCGCCCAGCCGAAAATATATTTACGAGTGCATGTTGCACGCTTCCTGTCATAAAGAAAAAATGATTGCAAATTTAACGAATTGTTTCGGTGTTAAATTCACAAAGCTTTGAGGACGTTCTTTAAAAGGAGGCCTAATTTTTTTTTTTTTGTTTTGTTTTAGTTTTTAATAATTATTCGTTCGATGCGAAACGAAATTCACGAATTCGTTTCACGCCTTGTGTATTAATTATATTGCTTTTCACGCGCTGGTAACTCACAAAATGAAAGTGAGATAATTAATCAATTTACCGTCGCAGTGCTGCCAATTACGTTTTATGTTGTAAGAGGAAAAACGGCATTTTCCGGTTGAGATATTAAAGGAGATATAACGAAACATGGCGGAGGCGGCGGCGACGGTGGCGACGCTTGGTCCTCCTCATTGTTTCCTTGGTTTTCTTTTCCCCCCGGGGGCTGGGGTGGAGAAGGAGTACAATCAAAGCGTTGTCTGCCGTTTATTTTACCGAAACGGTTTTAAGTAGCGGTCATTCCCGGAATGAGTCCCTTTTTTCCAAATCGCGTCCGATCCGGACATTATTGACCTCTCGTTACCGCCCCGCATTTATCCGGGCAGGCAGCTATCTAGCTGTTTATCTTCTTCCTCTTCCGTAACGCGACCCCGACGAATAAACTAAGCTGTCTCTAGCCGCAAACAGGTTCCGTTTAAAGTTTTGCGCCAGTAAGTTCGCCTTAAATTTTCCAAACGACCCTGCGAAGCTCGGGGGAGGTGAAGGGGGGCAGGCGGCGGCGGCGGCGGCACAGGTTTTTAAACACCCCCCCGCGGAGCAAGGATACCTACTTGTAATTATGTATTCTGTTTCGAGCAAACCGAAATTTAATACATAATACACTGCATGTTCCTCCTGGAGTGAGCGACCCGAATTCATAAACGAAATCCTTAATTAAATTCCAGACCCTAAAGCGGCGGCGGCGGCGGCGGCAGCTCTTTTCATTAGCCTTCAATAAAAACTTTGTCCATTCATTCGGCTTAATGTTTTGCCCTCATAAATCAATTACAAGTTTAAGTGTAGAGAGATGCGTGGTCCATCAAAATACCTTCCGGTGGTGTTTTTCGCCCCCCTCGGGCTCGGGCTCGGCCTCGGCCCGAAAGACCTTTTCAAAGCGCGCGCCTTCCGCTTCATAAATTATTGCGACGTCAAAGTCCGACGTCTTGAATATTAATTAGATTATGACTGCGATTATTAATTATATTGCCGAACAAAATTGTGAACTTTGAAGGAGGCCACCCCCCCGGAATTAATTCCGTTAGAAACATTCTAACGAATAGTACCAACGCAATCAAATCACTGCATCGTTTAATTAATCACGGATTGTTTGATCTTTCACGCTTTTCATCAACACTCGCAGCTCCAAACCGCAAAGGAAAAAGAAACGCTGCAATAAACGTAAAGCCGCGTACAGACCTGCGAGCTGAGCGGTTCATGAGCCGCTCTGGCTCATGAACCGCTCGGCTCGCAGATGTGTACCCGGCTTAAAGCCACGTGCAGACCTGCGAGCCGGGTGGCTCATGAGCCGCTCAGCTCGCAAGTCTGCACGTGGCTTAACTGTTAATGTAACGATTTGGCAGAACGAAACAAGCAACGAATTCCTGAACTTATGGATGTTTGAACTTTGAACTCGTTTGTTATAGATGGATATAATAAAATGAAAACTGGAGGAGGCGACGGTTAAAAGGACAATGCAAACGGCGTTTCAGATCATCAGTTGCATCAATACGGAGCAGACTGTCTGGGGGCTTTGCTTATTTCGTTTTTCGAACTGAATATAGTTTCAGCAAGCGCGGTTTATGTTTCGATCGAACGGTATTACCATTACCACATAGAATGTCAATTAAGTTCACATAATCGATTACCTCGTCTCCCATTGGTAAATTACGTTCGCGTTTCCAGATGAATTTAGTTAAAATAACCAAATAGTTGGATGTAATCTGAGGTTACAGATCGCTGGCTTACTAATTAAAGGGCGATACGTTACTCCAGCAAACAGCTTCGCTTGCTCTGGATGGTATTTATTGGAGCAGCTTCGCAAACACGTTATAAACTAGGAGGCGAGTTAGTACTCCGCAGAATAGTGCAAACTAATAAAATAGTCCCAGCTCTTTATTGAGTTCGCAAGGTGTAAGGAGGAACCCGCCGCCGGCGCACTTACATACCTGCCAGCACTTTAATTAGAAAAGTTCTCCTCTCTCTAGCATTACAAAAACTTTTTTATTTATTTATTGAAACCGTGCAGATAGTGTGAAATATTTTTACTTTGAAGAATTCGCTCGTAAAATAATAATTTGCTATACATGGCGCGCGCGTAAATTAATCTAAATTTGCCGAACACTTAACGTAACGAAGCGTCGCTGCCGCCGCCGCCGCCGTCGCCGTCGCCGTCGTCGTTCGTAGGAAAGTTAGTCGGATCAATATTTCAATTTTAACTTGTCAGGAGCTGTTATCCGCCTTGTAAATATTGAAACACACATGCCTAGTAATCCATTTAATACTAATACTAGGGCAACACAGAGAGAAACTTTGCGGCCGGAAACTTTGAAGGGGAAATTGTGCTGCAGAGATCAGCCGTATTTTGCATGTAATTAACGTTGCTTTATATGTTACGCATGGCAACTTTAATTACACATAAAATACGGCTGATATCAACAGAGGCACTCTAATAAGATTATTGCTGCTCCGGGCCACGCTCTTTAAACAAATCTGCTTTGAATTCAGCGCGGAACGTTAGCAGTTCTGCTTAATTTATTTCAGGGGGGCAGACGGGGCTGCGAGGAGTTTAAAAGCCCCCTCCTCGACGAACTGCACTTGATTTTGTTTCAGGAAAATAAACGGCACTTAGCTGCACGTCATTTCCTTTTTGAATCAAACTTATTATGACAAGTGTTTCAGTGTTTTTCTCTCTATTTTGGTTCTTCCACGGAAAACAAGTTACTAGTTCGCGCTTGAAATAATTTGTTACGCCAAGTGAATAAACAACCTTAACATGTGTACAAAGAACGAGGCGGGGTAGTTGGATTCCCGGTAATTGAATTGTTGACGTCACCGAGGGACACAGCGTGATACCACCGGGCAGCTTTTTATATTCGGAGAGGGCGTGGAGTAAAAGAGGAAATCCACAAAGAAAAAACAGTACATATAAAAATAACTAACCGTGAGGCGCCAACTGGAGAATACAGACCACGATATCGACTGTAATTCCAACCCAAAATTAACACCGGTTTTAAAATGGCGGAATGTGTCCCAAGACAACGATTCAATGTCAGAATAAAAAAATTCACGGCAAATAAAGCAACGAATAAAACATGAAAACGTGAAAGTTCGGCTCTAAGTATTTCATCAAGTGATCTTAAATATTTCAAGTACAAAATTTTTTTAATCCTGAAACGGACAGAAGTATGGTGGGAACACACTCAACGTTTCGGTGTAAATCTACAGCGAAACGTCATGTTTCTGTCCGGTTTAAGATTAAAAACCCTTTGTACTTACAATTTTCATCGGACCAGAATCAACTCCATTCTTAAATATTTCAAAAAATACAAAATGATGTGCACGTTAGGAAATTTCCTTTCGTCTCACAATAACCAATGTATCTAACGGGAAAAATCTAGTAACTGAATTGACTCAAACGTTAAGAAAAGAAGTAAAGTTACCGTTGAGAATTGTTATGAAGCAAAATTATTTAGTGACTTTAATAAACAAGAAAAAATCGAATTGATTGAATCCTCCTCTACGAACTGCGCTTGACTTCATTTCAGGAAAATAAATGACACTTAATTGCACGTCATTCCCTTTTTTAAATCAAACTTATTATGACAAGTGCAACAGTGTTTTCTATTTTCTTCTATTTTTTCTATTTTGGTTCTTGCATGAAAAACGAGTTAGTAGTTTGCGGTGGAAATAATTTCCAGCGACGATTTGGAGGCTAATTATATATTTTGTGAACTGACAGACGGTTTAAAATTTACAATTACGAAGACAACAAATAAAGGTAATTACAAGAAGGCATCAAGTACATATTACCCCCCCCCCCATGGATGACATAAATAAAAGTATTTATACAGGACAACTAAAAAGAAACCTGGAGAATACAGACCGCGGTATCGACTATAATTCCAACCCAAATTTAACTCCAGTTGCAAGATGCATTTCCTCTTGTTTTTTTTCTTTTGCTTTTGGTTTTACAGATAATAAATAATACGTGTGTAAATAATGCGTACACGGGATTCCCAGTAGTTGAATTGTTGACGTCACTGAGGGACACAGCGTGATAACAACGGCAACTTTTCATAGTTGGAGAGGGCGTGGAGGAGTAAAAGAAGAAATCCACAAGAAAAAAAAACAGTGTATTTAAAAATAATTAATCGGGAGGTGTTGAAGTCACCGAGGGGCACAAAGTGATACCAACGGCAGCTTTTTATAGTCGGAGAGGGCGTGGAGTAAAAGAGGAAATCCACACAAAAACAGTATATTTAAAAATAATTGCCAACTGGAGGATACAGACCACGGTGTCGACTGTAATTCCAACCCAATCCAATTAACTCCGGTTTTAAAATGGCGGAATGTGTCCCAGACAACAATTCAACGACGGAATAAGAAAATTTACGACAAAAAAAAAGTAACAAATAAAACTTTAACGTTAAAATTTGGCGCTAAGTGTTTCATCAGTTGATCTTAAATATTTCAAAAAATACAAAATGGTGCGTACGTTAGGAAATCTCCTTTCGTCTCACGATAACCAACGTAACAGGAAAAACCTCTAGTAACTGAATTGACTCGAACGTTAACAAAAGAAGTGAAGTTCCCATTGACAATTGTTATCAAGCAGAATTATTTAGTGACTTTAATAAAAAAAAAATTGAATTGATTGAATTAAATTGTGTGACGCAAGGGTGAGACATAAATTAGGCAACCAAAGTTGCGCAGACGTAAGTTGAAAGGACAAAAGGTATTCTGCGAGACGACGAGTCCGGATGTGTGTTGCGACGATCAACCGAAGTCATCAATTGATCTTAAACCAACCGAAATGACGAAAAGAAAGATGTAATCGATTACCTTACACGACAGAACCTACGGTGGTAGTCGACGGTTAAACCCCGAAGCTCCTTCGATACTCCTCGACACCAGCCTTCCGGAGGAGACACGAGGCGTGAACGGTGTTCGAGATTCGGCTTCGAGTAAATAAACTTCATTGTCGAGACGAGATTCAGCTTCAAGAAAATAAACTTCCTTGTCTCGACACCACTAAACAGTGACTTGTTGCAAGTCACATTTAGACACTCAGAGGGTTTAAAGCTTGCCAATTGTTTTAGACGTAAGGTTAAGCGCACGTTCGAGGAAGGAAAGATTTAAGGGACTTGCTGTATAGACATTTAGGTATGAGAATTTAATAAAACATTTTTGGTTACTTGGGATGTCAACCAACCAGAATCCAGTTGGTATCGCAACAAGAATTAACAACCACTTTAAAGCAAAACTTTTTAAATTTGCTTATATTATTATTTATTTATTATTTAAGGGCCGTCGTCGCGTACGCATTTTTTTTTCTTTTTTTTAAAACAAATAAATACGGCAAGTGAAAGGGCCCTTTTGAAATTAAAAGCGAGAGTAACTCGCGAAGTTAAATTAGAAAAGTTCGGGTTTCACTTTTTGCGCGGAAGTATTTCAGAAAACACAACGTGTAAATTATCTTTTTTTGGGGGGAGGAGGGGGGGAGGGGGTAGAAACGTGCGTTGCCTTCGCCGCGCTTCCGGGGGGCGGGGGGGGCGGTCACCCGAAGAGAAAAGAATTACTTTCGCCCCCGCAAGTGTACACGTTAACCACCGCCACCCCCCCGACGTTTCTTTTTTTTTCTCTCTCTCTGCGCCCCGCGAAATTCAATATTCGCCCCCCGGAGTCGCCGAAATTAATTTCGTTTTCAATTCGGAATTCGAAATAATTAAGAAGGTGAAAATATCGCCTTACGGAAAATTAAATTAAATTAAAAAGTTTCGGGCGGCAGCAGCAGCCCGGCCCGCCCTCCTTCCCCCGTCCCCCTTTTATAATAAACTTGTTTTCGTTTCCAGGTGAGTAAGTTCATCCGCGATCGAATGAGGAGGCAAAGTAGGTATAACGAAATGCAAAGCAAACAAGGGTTTTGAATGTATAACGCGCGGGAGGTACGAAACGCGGACGTAAGATCTGGGGAGGGGGGGGGGAAGCAAAAAGAGAAAAAATTCCCTTTCCCTCTTCTTCTTCTTCTTCTCTGGTTTTTGTTTTTTAGGAGCATGTGGGTAATCTGAGAGTTTCCTTTGAAAATACCCTGCGAACGAACCGAGGAGGGATAAATGAGTTTCGATTTCAAATGCAATCCCTGCTTTTAAAAGAAACTACGGAGATCATAATAATAATGCACCTAGGTAAAAAAAAAAAGAAAAAAACGTCAACTTAAATCCTTGAAAGCTCTCGCTAGTTAAGATATTGCGCTTATGCCGGTCCTTAAAAGCTTTTGATAAATAAAAGATTTTAAGTGAATTATTTACGCAAGTCGTTGGAAGCTATCGAGCTTTTGAAAACTCCGAGTACCAAAGGACTTGTTTGCTATTTAAAAAGAAGCGTTTGTAAATTAATTAAGTTTATAAGAATGTTCACAAAACCTGATTGATTACCTCGCGCAGAGTTAAAGCAGAAAATTAAAGTGTAGTTTAGCGCGCCCTTAAAACTATTTTTAATCTCTTCCGGGCGAAGTTGAACTTAATTTGGAATATCAAAACTTCCAACAACGGACGTAATTTATCACGGCGTTGTTTTTAATTAGTTTTAATTACCCGGCGTGTAATACTTTTATATTATTTACCGTGAACTGTCATAAACTTGATCAAACTTCGACGGAGATTAACGACGCCCCCATAAATCCGGTTTTTACACCGCGCTTACGACGACCTGCTTTACCCCTTACAACAGAGTGCAGCCGGGAATTCATAATTAAGGAAAGTGCAACGGGCTCAATTAATATTTCCTTCCGCGAAAGGGGGAGATGCGGGGAGGTTTGTGGAACGCGTTTCCTTTCCGGGTTGTTGCTGCAGAAGTTCAAGAAAGTTCTTTCTCCGACGGAATTTATATCTTTAATACCGCAGGACAGACGCTGTTATAAATTCCGGTTCGATTTGCCTTGCCTGTTCCGGGCAACACATGTCCACATTGTGCTAAATAGTTTCTAAAATGTTTCCCATTTTATCTTCCGGGCGGACGTCTCTCTCTCTCTCTCTAAATGACTCTTTGAATATTCAGAAATTGAATTATATATAAAATTCGATTGAGTCGTCTGCTGCAATTTAGTTCCTCCCTCCGCCGTGTCAAAGCCGCTGGGGGCAAGCCAAAGACTTCTTCTTCGCGACACGCTCTATTGATCCCTAAACTTCGCGAAAGCTTTCATAATCGCGCGCGCGATAAAATAAGCTCGGCTTTGTGTATCTCGCTGGAAATAATTTATATTTTTGTTGCGAAAAGTCTGGGCGCGCCCGCCGCACTGCAGCATTGTTGTTGTCCCATGCGGTTGAAGCATCATGCCCCCAAACAATGTTCTCTTTTTCCTTCCCGGTAATTAAGTTCCTAGGCGCTGTACGCAACCCAACTGAAAACACCCACCTACCTCGCCCTTTTGGGGTAAGACGGTTTTAGAATTTGGTAATTCTTCGTTCCACTTGGAGCGTGTGAAAAGGCCACCGACATACCACACCACACCACGTGTTGTTAATTAAATTAATCTCATACGGGAAGAAAGAACAAACACTAAGTGAAAGGCAGAAAAATTCCACAATCACGTACTAGTTCGCGCTTGAAGTAATTTCCAACAACCTTGTAGAGGTTAATTATGTATACTTATATTCTGTCAACTGGCAGAGTTTTTTCGTTGTTTCAGTATTTTCCATGTAAATAATAAACGTTTCCTTTATATGTTACGCATGGCAACTTTAATTACACATAAAATACGGCTGATATCTACAGAGGCACTCTAATAAGATTATTGCTGCTCCGGGCCACGCTCTTTAAACAAATCTGCTTTGAATTCAGCGCGGAACGTTAGCAGTTCTGCTTAATTTATTTCAGGGGGGCAGACGGGGCTGCGAGGAGTTTAAAAGCCCCCTCCTCGACGAACTGCACTTGATTTTGTTTCAGGAAAATAAACGGCACTTAGCTGCACGTCATTTCCTTTTTGAATCAAACTTATTATGACAAGTGCTCTAGTGTCTTTCTCTCTATTTTGGTTCTTCCATGAAAAACAAGTTGCTAGTTCGCGCTTGAAATAATTTGTTACGTCAAGTGAATAAGCAACCTTAACATGTGTATAAAGAGCGAGGCGGGGTAGTTGGATTCCCGGTAGTTGAATTGTTGACGTCACCGAGGGACACAACGTGATACCACCGGGCAGCTTTTTATAGTCGGAGAGGGCGTGGAGTAAAAGAGGAAATCCACAAAGAAAAAACAGTACATTTAAAAATAACTAACCGTGAGGCGCCAACTGGAGAATACAGACCACGGTATCGACTGTAATTCCAACCCAAAATTAACACCGGTTTTAAAATGGCGGAAAGTGTCCCAAGACAACGATTCAATGGCGGAATAAAAAAATTCACGGCGAATAAAGCAATGAATAAAACGTGAAAACGTTAAAGTTCGGCTCTAAGTATTACATCAAGTGATCTTAAATATTTGAAATACAAAGTTTTTTTAATCTTGAACCGGACAGAAGTATGACGGGAACACACTTAACGTTTCGCTATAAATATACAGCGAAACATCATGTTTCTGTCCGGTTCAAGATTAAAAAAGCTTTGTGCTTAAAATTTTCATCGGACAAAAATCTACTCCATTCTTAAATATTTAAAAAAATACAAAGTGGTGTGCACGTTAGGAAATTTCCTTTCATCTCACAATAACCAATGTACCTAACGGGAAAAATCTAGTAACTGAATTGACTCAAACGTTAAGAAAAGAAGTAAAGTTACCGTTGAGAATTGTTATGAAGCAAAATTATTTATTGACTTTAATAAACAAGAAAAAATCGAATTGATTGAATCCTCCTCTACGAACTGCGCTTGACTTCATTTCAGGAAAATAAATGACACTTAATTGCACGTCATTCCCTTTTTTACATCAAACTTATTATGACAAGTGCAACAGTGTTTTCTATTTTCTTCTATTTTTGCTATTTTGGTTCTAGCACGAAAAACAAATTACTAGTTCGCGCTTGAAATAATTTCCAACGACGATTTGGAGGTTAATTATATATTTCGTGAACTGGCAGAGTGTTTAAAATTTACAATTACAACGACAACAAATAAAGGTAATTACGAAAATGCGTCAAGCACATATTACCCCCCGTTGATGACGTAAATAAAAGTATTTTTCAGGACAACTAAAAAGAAACCTCTCTATGAATCGGAAGTAATTACTTTTATATACAATTAAACGTTTATAATGAATCGCTTAATAAATTCAATTATCTACGAATCAATAACAAAAGGTAATTAAAGTAAAAATATAATACTAATCATTTTGTATTTAATATATATTTATGTGCAATGAATTTGTGTATTTCACGCGGCGCGTAAGGTTTTTTTTTTTTTAAAGTATCGGAACAACTTCGACGATGAATTCTGATTTGCATGGAAAACTAAGTCGGCGATGCTTCCTACCGACAATTCCAGTATTTCATGTTGTACTGAAGACCGAATTAGGTTCTAAACTTAGGAAGATACTTCGTGACCTTAATAAAATGAATCTCCACTATTGGTAACTCTTATCCAGCGAAATAGTTTTTTTAGAATACGTATAATAAAAAAGTCCACAGTACTTAGGCAAACAAAACAGTTACTGAGAACCTATTTTATAAGAGTTCTATTTTATAAGAGTTATATGAGAGCAATATTAGCATACGGCCCGTTGCTTTATAATGGATTTATTAAATTTATTAAAAACCTTCTCCTTTTTTTTGTTCTTCTTAGAATAAATTCTTTTTTGATTATTTTTGTGTCCACGCTCCCGTTATTAGCGTATTATCAGCCTCACTTGTGTGTCTTGTTTTTCTTTTCTTTTTTTTTAAGGTCTTGGTGGTAGATCAGGGGTATGACTTTTGTCAGCTCATCTGAACCTTGACCTTTTAAGCATTGTAATTTATTTGTACAATTATTGAGTGTCTGTTGTGTTATTCATGCTTAATAAATTCTATTATTATTATTAAATAGAGTTGCAGTACTTCCAGAAACATGTATACATCATAAAAGGTAGTGTTGACAGTAGGATTTATTAAATAGAGTTGTGATACTTCCAGAAACGTTTATGCATAATATATGGTAGTGTTGACAGTACTTTATAAGCGGCTTTTTAGACACTTCTGCATCATTATTTAGCTTTATTACTTGTGCCCATTCTGGTAATTCAGGAAATAAGATAAGCTTTAAGTTTTAAAGACTTGCCGCAAAAAATTAATGCAGCATTTTTGGTTACTCGGGACAGCAGGCCGGCCGTACATAATTATAATCAGCGGTAGTTGGCAACAAATTTGCAAATTAATCCAAATTAATACAAACTTCGAGCTTCATTGTAAACGAAACTGGATTTGCATTTCGTAATGTACCGTAGCTTGAAACTTGACGGCGCTCAATCCGTTTGGCGTTGCCTCATCTGTGTTAAAAGTTAAAGTATGGAGCGCCGTAATTACGTGTGTCGGATAATTCCTCCTCCACGGAAAGGGAATTTATTCGCACGCGTCCAACACTCACTCCACCCCGGTTTCCGAAGTTATTAGCATTAATTAATTAACGTACCGCGGCGAGAATCCTGAAATGCCCGCCGCTCAGTTTTATTTTCCCTGGAATACATGAAATAAGCAACGCGCGGTGTGAAATGAAACCGCCGCCGCCGCCGGTAACTTCTCATTTCCCGTAAACGTTCCGGGGGTTTTGGGGGGGTTGGGGCGGGGACGCAAAAAACTAATGTGTATAAATGTTTTCCCTACAAGAAGCGACGCGACGCGACGTGAAGATAATGGTTTAGTGAAAACATTTCCTCGCGGGCGGGCGTTTGTCCTGGTTGTCGCCGGTAATTTATATTTTTATGAGAGCGCTGCGCCATCTCAGTTTTCGAATAATAAAACCGAAACTGTATTATGCGGACGGACGTAAATATTCATCCAACTTTATGCATGCGACACTATACTATAAAGACATGCACAATTCTCCTGTGTGAATTAAAACGACCTGCCCCACAACCAACTCCACTGAGCTGGCGGGCATGGGAGTTTATTTCTGCTGCGCTTTATTATCGACTCGGAAGGTAAATTGTTGTTACATATGTGAAATTATTTAGCCGCAATGCACGTGATTTTGTATTTTAAATTTAGCTCTGCATACAGCGTGTACAGTAGGCAGAGCTTCGTATACTTCGAGTAACAAAGTTGGTCCGGGACGCGATCCGGGGCATTGACCAGATAATGGTACCGTGCACAAGCATAGAGCACATTACCGGCAAATCAATTAGCTGTATTCTGCATTCATTGTGAGTCGGAATTCGGTTGATTGCATTCCTGACCAGGTGATGGCATTGAGCTATCCAGAAAGGTCTGACATGATGATGTTATTGGACTGGTACGGAGTGGTGCTTGACACTCACGCAATCGGTGCATCAACTGATCTTGAGAACGTATGCTCGGGAGGCAAGGTATGCTAATATCCATCGGGAGGGGTGGGTTTTGTATCCACAGGTGAATGTGGGGGGTAATGCATGCGAAGATAAGAAGTCAACGTGCGAGGATGACTTCTCCAGTGTCCAATATCATCATGAGGGAGCTACAGCTTCTAGATTCGCAGGTGGGGCCGGGAAAATGGCCCCGGTAAGTGGAATGTTCCATCTTACTAAATAGATACTCGTAAAGGGTTACTTATAATTTGCATGGTCCTTATCGAATTGGAATGCGATGGAAACGTTTAACATATTAGGAATGAAAGACCTAACCAATGGTGAGTGAATGTTTATTGTAACTCCGTCCTCGGATAATATTGTTTGTCTATAATATTTAAACAAAACAAAAAACCTATCCGACACGTATTTGGTTCTTGATTGTTTAAAACGTGATTGGATGAACGGATTATGGTAAAAAAGGTAAACATTAACTTATTAACAAATATGCTCGTTAGAGCTGGGTGTCACTTCCGTGCGTGGCGTGTTCAAACAGGTTCCAGTCGACGCGTGAAATCAACACATAGCATACAAACCAAACAAACAACAATTTGAAACAAAACGAGCGAGCTTTCGACACAAAACGCCGCCGCCGCCGCCGCGTTATGAAAGCGGAACAATGCGGAAAATGAAATAAACACCCGGGCCATCGCATTGATGGCTGCATAATCGATTAGGCAATAAATCCAGCGGAGTTATTGTAGGAGTTGTGTGTGTGTGTGTGTTTGTAAAAGCCGCCGGCCATTGCGATGAGTGCATAGGAATGGCGGCCCGTACCGTACACACACACTCACGCAAACACAAAAGATAGAATGGCCCCCACCGCCCCAACCCCCGAATGGAAATGACCTGCAGTATTCACACTGATTACATGTATAATGAAAATTATCAGGCGCCTGGTTTTAATGACCCATTTGCACAATAAATAAGCCATCCCTTTTATACGGGCGGCGCGGCGAATTGCCCCGGGGGTTTATTTATTTTAAATACCTGAAAGCGAATCGAAATGGAACGGGCGGCGGCTCTTTGTTTTTTTGTTTTCCTTTTTTTTTTCTCTCTCTGTGGCGTTCTGTTTTCAGTCAATTACGGGGGATTATTAAAATATAGTTCGAGCGGCGGCGGCGGCGGCGGCGGTGGACGCGATTTTACGCGAAACACGTCGGGGGGAGTGCGGCTTGAATCGCGTACCTAATTACGAACTCTACTCTCTAAGTTTGAAAGGCGCGCGCGGAAATAAATTTCTCCGGCGAAATTCCAAACAACAAAAAGCTCCGCCGCAAATATTTAGATAAAGTTAATTTAATACGCGCCCCCCGGGCTACCGCTGTGTTTGTTTGTTTGCATCGCTGATAATCAAGCATTACACAACAGTATTATGCACGATAAAAAGTAATTAGCGCGATTAACCATTTAAATTGCTGTTGTCGAACAAGTGCCGAAATGAATCTCAGCGCAAGTTTTTTCCTTGCATTTCTACGAGGGTCGTACGATATGTAAGTCCGTAAACTCAAACGTCAACAACGAATCGTACGATTCTTTCTAACACGTGCAGAATTGCCCTATTGGGTGTAAAATATTTACACAATGCATCGGAGTAACAAAATTTGAGCGATTGTGTGATTTGTTTACATAAAGTCGAAAGGAGTGGGCAGTCAGTTTTGACTACAGTCCGACTAATTACAAAACTGGACACTTATTGGTTCGGTTATGGATTCATTCCCTTTCGACCTCGGTTGGTGTACTGAACAAATGCCATTGATTGACTTTTAAAACTGTGCGACTTCAAACTAATCTGTTTCGAGCTCGGTTCGAGTAATGCCAAGACGATTTCATTGGTTTACCCGGGTTTTTAAGACAGCCGTCATGCCTCTCGCAGTTAGAGGGTTGTAGTAAGCGCGAGGGTGCAATGTATAGTAACTATTTCGCATAAAATATGAAAAGTTAATTTAATAAGTGCCCCCCGGGCTACCGCTGTGTTTGTTTGTTTGCATCGCTGATAATCAAGCATTACACAACAGTATTATGCACGATAAAAAATAATTAACGCGATTAACCATTTAAATTGTTGTTGTCGAACAAGTGCCGAAATGAATCTCAGCGCAAGTTTTTTTCTTGCATTTCTACGAGGGTCGTACGATATGTAAGTCCGTAAAATCAAACGTCAACAACGAATCGTACGATTCTTTCTAACACGTACAGAATTGCCCTCTTGGGTGTAAAATATTTACACAATGCATCATAGTAACGAAATTTGAGCGATTGTGTGATTTGTTTACATAAAGTCAAAAGGAGTGGGCAGTCAGTTTTGTCTACAGTCCGACCAATTACAAAACCGGACTCTTATTGGTTCAGTTATGGATTCATTCCCTTTCGACCTCGGTTGGTGTACTGAACAAACGCCATTGATTGGCTTTTAAAACTGTGCAACTTCAAACTAATCTGTTTCGAGCTCGGTTCGAGTAATGCCAAGACGATTTCACTGGTTTACCCGGGTTTTTAAGACAGCCTCTCGCAGTTAGAGGGTTGAAGTAAGCGGGGGCGCAATGTATAATAACCATTTCGCATAAAATATGAAATGTTTCTCGAGATTTGAGGAACGCGAATTTGATAAGGCGGAAGTAGGGCACCCCAAACCATATTTGCCGCAGCCGACGTGAATACTAAATCAGCGTTAAATGCACGGCGGACGGAAGGAGATCATTTAAAGTACATATGTATGTGCAGGAATGTAAAATGGACGCCGCCGCCGCCGTTAATGTGGAGAGAGCCCGCGGCGTTTTCCGCTCGAAACGAATATAATAATATCATCGGACGTTCTCTGGTTTCAACGAAAACACACGCTCTTCATAGCGCAAAGTAAACAAGCGAGGGGGATGGGGAGGGGGTTGAACAGGATGTGCTAATCTCGCGGGCGGTGTATCGCAGCGTCCCTTCCGGACGACGCTTTTTCCTTCACGATTTGATTTGGCCAAGTCGAATTTAATTTCGAGAACGTAAGTAAACGCTTCATTAAAAAAGATTTTAATGAGTAAAACGCTCCGGTTCTATTTCTATTAATTCGAAGACTCATTATTCTTTTCGTGCCGCCGCCGCCGCCGCGCCAAGCTGGCCGTGCTCCAAATATGAAGGATTCTTTATGAGGAAGGAATTCCGGAAAAATTTATGGAGTGCACACACGAACGAATTCGTCGTATGGTGAAGTATGATTGTATGGTGGGTACCAGAACTCCATCAAGGAAAAAGATAAGTGAGCGTTTATGATGGTGATTATCAGGGAAAAGAATCCAGGCCATACGAATACGAAAAGACTGTATTAGCCCCGCCCACCACAATCTCTGACAAATGAAAACGCTCACACATTGCACTCCTTCCCCTCCTACTCATCAATAACAATACGATGTATCGGAGTCGCGGAAGCAAAACGTCCATTCGACACTAAGTGGCCTGAATTCTTTTCCCTGGTAATTATTCATATATGCTGATACAGTCAAGGCGAGGATTGGTTGGTATGGTATGTAACCTTTCGGGCTGGAAATGGAAGTCAAAAAGTATTCTTTCAATCTCGCCGCAGCAACCTTTCGTTCTTCCTATCCTCCATTTAGCCATTTCATCCAACCACTACCTACGGTTGTCTAATCCCAAATTTTTTTTAAGCGCTTGCAGCAACCACTTTAGCGTCGAAAATTTTTCTTCCCTCGAGGTTTTAGTAGCTGGTCGAGTTTGTCGCCACACGGCGGAAAAACTTTTCAGATTTGATCTTTGCATGGGATATACCGAAGTTATCGTACCGTACAAAGAAGAGTTTGTACGTACTTCTTATACAGTTTGCTGAACCGGCGGCTCTTCTACTTCTTATTGTTCTCTATTAGCATACAAATTTCCTTCTCTGTTCCTCTTCTACACTGGAATACTTTCGTGAATTTCTCTGCAACTCGGATTAGTGTTAGTCCTGGCGGCGTAATCGTTAACTCCGGAATTAATCGCGTTCGAGGAGCGGTTCCATGTGCACGGACGGTCCTGAGTCTTCTCCTCCTCGTAATTTCGCGACGAGATCCAAAGCTGCGAAATGTTTACGTTTCCCCTGCGTTAATATTCCCCCGGCGCGCACAAACGATTTCATTTCGTCCGGCTGAAAGAAACCGAATTAAAAGAGGTCGCATCGATCGCTCGCGCGCTTATTAAAACCGACAGGCGCGGCGACGGCGGCGGCGGCGGCGTCTCTTTTTTAAATTCTTAAGAGCAGGAATTCTCCGGTTTATTCGAAACGACCGCCCGTTCGAGGGAGGGGGGCGGTAAAACCGCATTGTGTCGTCTTGAAGCGGGTGAAACGCCGTCGCGGGAGAACTTCGGCTCTTGGTTTCGGTCTCCCCGGGAACACCGCGGAGAATGTCCTGCGGCGAATGAGTTTAAATTACAAATACGTGAAGTCCCTCGGGCGGCAATAAAATATTTAGGTTCGTAAGTTATCATTGTGTTATTTTCAGAGCAACGGATTTTGTGCTAGAAGAGAAACCCCGCGACAATTCGTCCTGTTAAGGACTCACCCCAAGCCACACATACATATATTGATTGCTTCTTACAGCTAAATTAGTGCGTTGTTGATGCTTATTTGGAGCGTTACGTATTTTTTCAATTAATCTAATTAATTTAGGGTTTTTAATCGAGCAAAAATGCCTTATTTTATTTGCCCATCGTTTCCAATCGCCCGACGCCTTAAAAATTCGTATTGGGCCACCCGTTTTACTTCCTTGATTCTGGTGCACGGAACGGCCGCGCGCGAATTTGCTTGTAAATAAAAATCGTGTTTTGTTTTGTTCGTTAGGTAATATAAACAAACAATGTCAGATTCTTGGAATTTCTTGAGAGTAAATGTTAACCGGAAAGAGGCAGGCCCGGGTAATTGATGTCCTTTTCAAGGAAGCCCTCGCCGGAGCCATAAAATTTTGACCCGAGCACAACAACGCTACTTGAAATAGACACTTTCAGAATTTTGCCTTTTGTATTGGTTTTAAGTTCGTAAGAATTCGTCACGCTTAATTGCCTAAAGCATGTTAGCTTTAGAAAAAAAATCAGATTACTTGCAGCGATGTGAAAATTTGCTTTGTTTAGTTTTTAAAAGTTAAATTAGTGCACTGTTTATGCTTATTCGGAGCGTTACGTATTTTTCCTAATTCTTTAAGGTTCTTAATCAAGTAAAAACGGCTTAAAAATACTTATCTGATTTGCCCAACGTTTCCAATCGCCCGACGCCCTAAAAATTCGTATTAGGCCACCCGTTTTACTTTCTTGTTTCTTGGTGCACGGAACGGCCGCGCGCGAATTTGCTCGTAAATAAAAATCGTGTTTTGTTTTGTTCGTTAGGAAATATAAACAAACAATGTCAGATTCTTGGAATTTCTTGAGAGTAAATGTTAACCGGAAAGAGGCAGGCCCGAGTAATTGATGTCCTTTTCAAGGAAGCCCTCGCCGGAGCCATAAAATTTTGACCCGAGCACAACAACGCTACTTGAAATAGACACTTTCAGAATTTTGCCTTTTGTATTGGTTTTAAGTTCGCCAGAATTCGTCACGCTTAATTGCCTAAAGCATGTTAGCTTTAGAACAAAATACCAGATTACATACAGCGATGGAAAAGGAGGAGGAGTCCGTGAAACACTAACGAGGATTGCTATGTATTATCTTGCAAACTGAGCGCTAACGGCGGCCTTCCGCTTAATTTTATAAAGTCGTATTTTAGTTTCATGAAATAATAAATGTGTATTTACATCACATCTGTTAATGAAGACGTCGTGTCGTATAAAACCCCTATTTTTGCGCGCTTAAAAACTACCGAAGAGCATTAAAACTCGGAGGAGCGGCGGCGGCGGCGGTTCGGAGGTAATAGCGTAATACGTTTCGCGGAACTCTGCAAAATTGTACGCGAAACTTTACCGCCGACATATCGCAATTTTCGTGGATCTCGAGTTCCAAAACTTTCGAGGATTTACTTATTTTATGCAGCAGACGTTAAGCTATTTTATGTCCGCGCGCATGTTTTATCCCGGTTTTGGTACAATGAAATTCCCATTTCGCCATTGACAAGCACGCACATAAAGTCGCGTTATGTTCGCCGCCGCCGCCAAAATAATTCCTTTTGCAGCAAGCCTAATGCAAGAAGGTCTGCTGAAAATGCAACTTGATTTAAATGAAAGGAGCGGGTCTGCATCGACGAACCGAACGAGGGGGTGGTTACTGAAAACTCGCCTTTCATAATAATTACGTCGATAGCAACTTGAAAGCGGATAGCAATCGGTTTAGTAACTGCACCGCGCTTCAATTTGCCCACACAGAATTACTTACTTACAAGTTTCATCGGCTTAGTAAACTTTAATTTGTTGTTAACGATACCGCAGAGTATGCAAGAAGGCGACCGCGATACGTTTCTTGAGATTCAAATAAATAGAAATCGTACACGCAGAGCGCCACTAATTTAATTCAATTTTAATTTCATTTTTGTACAGGGTCATTCGAATTAGGTTTAACTGACCTCCTACGTCTAAGCCTGAGGAATACACAAAGTTTCGGGTTTATACGATACTCGTACTTTATAAGAAATTAATAATAGGCTCTTTAATTTATTTTCCAGTTCAAGTAGATTGACGAATCCATCTTTTTAAAACGGTACCTATGTTGGGCCGCCTATATTAAACCGCATTATCATCTCGGCGCGTGTTACTTTGAGAAGTTAATAAAGCAGATTCATAAAACGACGCAATTTGCATAAGCAATTCTCGCGTTGCAATCGACGCCCCCGTAAACGGCGGTGTAAATAACCAACAGCCGGGTGAGTACCGGCCCGGGTACTGTTTTAACCGGGCGAGAGAAGACCCCCTCCCCCCTGACCTGCGGACACCAAGCAACCCTTACCAATTTAATACTACGGGATGACTGGCTGGCTGTGTTTTATAGCTTAACGCGCGCCCAATTGTCGAAGTAATCACAGTCACCATCACAATCACAATCACATTCGCAATCAGGGTGAAGAGGCGACATCTGCTTCGAAAGGTGAACCATTTGATCGATGCCCTTCGCCCTTATTATTTTATTTATTTTGGGCATTATTCGAGAACGCGCCCATTCAATGCATACAGATTGCCGTCATCCGTCTGCAAACGTTGGACATTCAGAGAACAAAGATCGAGGCAATTTTCCAGCTATCTTGATTTATCAGATTTTTCTCTTAGCGGCGGCGGCGCATCGCGGGGGAACCACCACCCGGAGGAAATATATGCCTGAATATTAAAGTCGGACTTTGAATTTACTATTCGCAGTTTCGATACATCACGTTGATTTCTTTCCTTTTTGGGGAAATACCGTTGATGCATTTTATTTGCCCGTCGTTTATTTCCAATCGCCCGACGCCTTAAAAATTCGTATTAAGGCCACCCGTTTTACTTCGTTGTTTCTTGGTGCGCGGAACGGCCGCGCGCGAATTTGCTCGTAAATAAAAATCGTGTTTTGTTTTGTTCGATGGGAAATATAAACAAACAATGATAGATTCTTGGAATTTCTTATTAGTAAATGTTAACCGGAAAGAGGCAGGACCGGGTAATTGATGTCCTTGTCAAGAAAGCCCTCGACGGAGCCATCAAATTTTGACCCGAGCGTAATAACGCTACTTGAAATAGACACTTTCAGAATTTTTCCTTTTGTCCTGGTTTTAAGTTCGTAATAATTCGTCGCGCTTAATTGCCTAAAGCATGTTAGCTTTAGAACAAATACCAGATTACATACAGCGATGGAAAAAGACCAGGAGTCCGTGAAACACTAACGACGATTGCTATGTATTATCTTGCAAACTGAGCGCTAACGGCGGCCTTCCGCTTAATTTTATAAAGTCGTATTTTAGTTCCATGGAATAATAAATGTGTATATAAATCACATCTGTTAATGAAAACGTTATGTCGTATAAAACCTCTATTTTTGCGCGCTTAAAAACCACCGAAGAGCGTTAAAACTCGGCGGCGGCGGTTCGGAGGTAATAGCGTAATACGTTTTGCGGAACTCTGCAAAACTGTACGCGAAACTTTACTTTTGTAAATAAAAATCGTGTTTTTTTGTTTGTTCGTTAGGAAATATAAACAAACAATGTTAGATTCTTGGAATTTCTTAATAGTAAATGTTAACCGGAAAGAGGCAGGCCCGGGTAATTGATGTCCTTTTCAAGGAAGCCGTCGCCGGAGCCATCAAATTTTGACCCGAGCGTAACAACGCTACTTGAAATAGACCATTTCAGAATTTTGCCTTTTGTATTGGTTTTAAGTTCGTGAGAATTCGTCACGCTTAATTACCTAAAGCATGTTAGCTTTAGAAAAAAAATACCCGATTACATGCAGCGATGGGAAAATTTGCTTTGTTTAGTTTTTAAAAGTTAAATTAGTGCACTGTTAATGCTTATTCGGAGCGTTACGTATTTTTCCTAATTCTTTAAGGTTCTTAATCAAGTAAAAACGGCTTAAAAATACTTATCTTATTTGCCCATCGTTTCCAATCGCCCGATACCTTAAAAATTCGTATTAGGCCACCCGTTTTACTTCCTTGTTTCTTGGTGCACGGAACGGCCGCGCGCGAATTTGCTCGTAAATAAAAATCGTGTTTTGTATTGTTCGTTAGGAAATATAAACAAACAATGTCAGATTCTTGGAATTTCATGATAGTAAATGTTAACCGGAAAGAGGCAGGCCCGAGTAATTGATGTCCTTTTCAAGGAAGCCCTCGCCGGAGCCATAAAATTTTGACCCGAGCGTAACAACGCTACTTGAAATAGACACTTTCAGAATTTTGCCTTTTGTATCGGCTTCAAGTTCGTAAGAATTCGTCACGCTTAATTGCCTAAAGCATGTTACCTTTAGAAAAAAATACCAGATTACATGCAGCTATGGGAAAATTTGCTTTCTTTAGTTTTCAAAAGTTAAATCAGTGCACTGTTAATGCTTATTCGGAGCGTTACGTATTTTTCCTAATTCTTTAAGATTTTTAATCAAGTAAAAACGACTTAAAAATACTTATCTTATTTGCCCATCGTTTATTTCCAATCGCCCGACGCCTTAAAAATTCGTATTAGGCTACCCATTTTACTTCCTTGTTTCCGGTGCACGGAACGGCCGCGCGCGAATTTACTTGTAAATAAAAATCGTGTTTTGTTTTGTTCGATGGGAAATAAAAACAAATAATGTTAGATTCTTGGAATTTCTTGATAGTAAATGTTAACCGGAAAGAGGCATGTCCGAGTAATTGATGTCCTTTTCAAGAAAGCCCTCACCGGAGCCATAAAATTTTGACCCGAGCATAATAACGCTACTTGAAATAGACACTTTCAGAATTTTGCCTTTTGTATTGGTTTTAAGTTCGTAAGAATTCGTCACGCTTAATTACCTAAAACATGTTAGCTTTAAAAAAAAAATACCAGATTACATGCAGCGATGGGAAAATTTGCTTTCTTTAGTTTTTATAAGTTAAATTAATGCACTGTTAATGCTTATTCGGAGCGTTACGTATTTTTCTTAATTCTTTAAGGTTTTTAATCAAGTAAAAACGGCTTAAAAATACTTATCTTATTTGCTCATCGTTTCCAATCGTCCGACGCCTTAAAAATTCGTATTAGGCCACCCGTTTTACTTCCTTGTTTCTTGGTGCACGGAACGGTCGCGCGCGAATTTGCTTGTAAATAAAAATTTTGTTTTGTTCGTTAGGAAATATAAACAAACAATGTCAGATTCTTGGAATTTCAGGATAGTAAATCTTAACCGGAAAGAGGCAGGCCCGGGTAATTGATGTCCTTTTCAAGGAAGCCCTCGCCGGAGCCATAAAATTTCGGCCCGAGCGTAACAACGCTACTTGAAATAGACACTTTCAGAATTTTGCCTTTTGTATTGGTTTTAAGTTCGTAAGAATTCGTCACGCTTGATTACCTAAAGCATGTTAGCTTTAGAAAAAAAATACCAGATTACATGCAGCGATGGGAAAATTTGCTTTGTTTAGTTTTTAAAAGTTAAATTAGTGCACTGTTAATGCTTATTCGGAGCGTTACGTATTTTTCCTAATACTTTAAGGTTTTTAATCAAGTAAAAGCGGCTTAAAAATGCTTATCTGATTTGCCCATCGTTTCCAATCGCCCGACGCCTTAAAAATTCGTATTAGGCCACCCATTTTACTTCCTTGTTTCCGGTGCACGGAACGGCCGCGCGCGAATTTGCTTGTAAATGAAAATCGTGTTTTGTTTGCTCGTGAGGAAATGTAAACAAACAATGTTAGATTCTTGGAATTTCTTGATAGTAAATGTTAACCGGAAAGAGGCAGGCCCGGGTAATTGATGTCCTTTTCAAGAAAGACCTCACCGGAGCCACAAAATTTCGACCCGAGCGTAATAACGCTACTTGAAATAGACGCTTTCAGAATTTTGCCTTTTGTATTGGTTTTAAGTTCGTAAGAATTCGTCACGCTTAATTACCTAAAACATGTTAGCTTTAAAAAAAAAATACCAGATTACATGCAGCGATGGGAAAATTTGCTTTGTTTAGTTTTTAAAAGTTAGAGACAGTAAGTAGTAAGGAGGTCAAAATTGGAACTCGGAGCTCTTGATACATTAAGGTTTTTAGAATTTCGAACCACCTACCGGTACATCATGTCAACTTAATGGGAGGGTGTGCATCTAATTTACGGATACATGAAAGGAACTTCCGAGGAAGCGTGTAAAGGGCACTAAAGTCGCACTTATTGGCTCGAGCGGTTTTAAAATTGGCTTTCGGGGCAAGGGGGAGGGGCAGAATTTTGGCGTCAGGGTTGGAAAAGGGCGAAAAATCAGAGAACAGTATGCGTTGAAGCGAGCAGTTGAGTCCTTTAATCGGACTGATAAGTGTTTGGCAGGATTTCTTTAGTTTTTGCTTGTAGTCATAAGTAAATCATTTTATTTCGATGCGATTAAAATACAGTGTGTCAGAAGGAAGGCAGTTAAATAAACAAAACCCGAATCACACCCGTAAAGTACTTGCGTGAAGTAGAGAGAGAGAGCCTTACCAAGTAACCTAAGGCACTCGGATGAAGTTGAGAGAGATCCTTAACAAGTGACCTAATTGGTTAAATAGAGTTAGGGTTTCCCATCAAGTTCTCAAGAGACGAGGACTCCGTGAAACACTAACGACGATTGTTATTTATTATCTTGTAAACTCAGCGGTAAGGGCGGCATTTTTGTATCAGATACAAACCCCAAACCAAATTAAGTAGATTGTAGACCAGCATTTCCCAAACTTTTAGGTTTCGCGACCCCCATTTTGAGCTGTATTATGATTCACGCCCCCCTACCCGTTGAATCTCGACCTTGAACATTGAGCTGCTAAGCGATTACAAATAAAATGCCTTCGTAGCATTTATTAAATATTGGAGACTCGTCCTTGCGTTTCAAAACTGACAATAACAGCACATTTGCTTTTTGAAGCTTGTTTGCATATCCTGACACGTTTTTTTTTTTTTTCAAAAAAAAAACACCCACTCCGTACAAGAAAATGAAAATTTCCGTCGACCCCATTCAGATTTAAATAAACTTAAAAAAAAAAAAAAACAGCAAGTGTAGATATACCAATCGTGACAATATATTATTCTGTTTGTCTTTATTTTATTTTATTTTTAATAATTACTCGATCGTCTTTTTCTTTTCTTGATTCAATTTCAGTATGATTAATCAAACTCAATTAAAAATTCGCCAAGGTCTTTATTCGATTTGATTTTATGTTAATTTTATAGAATTTTTCTTTTAGTCTCATCTTCGTCAGCGATCATCTTTTTTTAAATGCCTTATTCGACTTTATTTCATTTAATTTTCAATATGATCGATTGATCGTGTTTTGTTTTTCCTTTCAATATATTTTATTCGTTTTGTTTTTATTTTTTAAATACGATTTACCGTTATTTTTTCGCTGATTTGTTTTGGCTTTCGCTTATTGAGTGTGAATTTATTTTACACTTTCATCCCGTCGGTTGATCGCCATTTTATTTTCTCTTTTATTCGCTTTGACTTTATCTTGTTTTATAAATTAATCACTGATGGCCCTGTTTTGTTAAAATTTACGACGAAGTTTGTCAATTTTTAAATCAATTTGACTAATTGCTAGTTTTGTATAATTTTTATTTTGGTACTAACTTTATCATCTTTATTTTTTACAATCCTCGTTTGACTCGATTTTGTTTAACTTCGTAACTAAGTTCCTTCGTTTGATTATATTGAATCAAACGAAGGAACTTTGTTTCTTCTTTTAATCGATTTCATTCGTCTTGTTTTGTACTTTTAAAATTAACAATCTTGTTTTTCGTTTTCTCTCCACGATTTGCACGATTTAAGATTAATTTTATTTTACATTTTAATTCCGCCGATTTTATTATTTCATTTTTTAATCACTAAATTGAATTAAATTTTTTGTTCTGATGAAAGTCAAGCTTATGTCGATTTGATCGAATGAGTTTCACACGATTTTTATTATCGTCCTTCCTGTCTTGTTCGACGATCGTCTTTTGTTTTTATTTCATTCGATTTTATTCGTACGTTAGTAGTGTTTTGATTTTGATAATCAATTGAACGTCTTTTTTTTTTCTCTCTTTTCTTCGAGCTAAATCAAATTCATTTAATATTACGTGTAAATTTTTTACTTTTCTTTTATAAACTATCCAGCAAAGACCTTCATTACACAAGACTTAACAACTCCGACACCCTGGAAGACCCCCAATAAAGGTTCATTGACCCCTTTCGAATTTTCATACTGATCCCGCCGTCTTAGACAAAATATCAAGTTTTAATTAAACAAAGTTTTAAAACATAAAATTTGTTTAAGAGAAGGAAAAGCGATTATCATTGCAGATTTCAAATAAGTATGAAGATACCGAGTGTTCCGTTTAAAAAATTAAAATTTCAGTTTATATCTCAGTTACGTGATGTTCATTTGTTTTTCTGTAAACATCAGCGAAAACTTTGAATCAGTGTGTATAAGTTTTGTAACGAAGACTTCTTTCTAAAGTCAAAAATAAGATGATAAATTAGCTGCAATTTGCGTTCAATTTTTTTATATTTATTCTGCTGTGCCCCCCTTTGAAGATTTATGCGCCCCCCAGTTTGGGAAACGCTGCTGTAGACCCACTGCGTCATACTGTGCTGCATTGATTGATTATAACAGACCGTGTCTTTGAGTACTATCTGCGTTACGTTAAGCGAATTCTACTGTACTTCTCGTAACCGTAATTTATTTTGTCTGCATAAACTGCAAGGGTTTCTACGCTGATTTCATCACATCCCCGAGTGGCTGGTAAACGGAGTTATTCCCCTTCGTTTTAATAAATAATTTTACGCGAAGAAGTAACTTCCTGATCGGAATTAGGCAGCACGTTTCACTTCCCTGCTTTTAGCGTATCGTGAATACGCGAAGAAGTGATTTCCGGATTGGAATCATAGGCAACCCATTTTACTTCCTCGCTTTCAGTGCATTATGAACGCGGATTTCTGAATTGGAATTAGGCAACCCATTTTACTTCCTTGCTTTCGGTGTAGTATGAACGCGGATTTCTGAATTGGAATTAGGCAACCCATTTTACTTCCTTGCTTTTTTTAGGTGCGATTTTATGAATACGCGAAGAAGTGATTCGTGGGGCTGCTATATTTTTCGCCCATCTATTTTATGTAAGTTCGTGTTAAAGTGAAAGCTGTTCGAAACAAAACAGTATCCCGAATTGATTCCGATATAATTCCGTTTGAGCCTTCACGTATCCGATGTCAGTCTTGACATCATCTAATATCGGCGAACATCTTGCCGTTCGTTCCTAATCTTGCGATTTCAGTAATGGGGAGGCATTAGCGACGAATATAGAAACGTCGATCAATAATCAGCCTGCGCCGTGCAGGCTTTGAAATAAATCAGATCTTCGAATGCCTATTCATTCCCATTCCCATTCCCATTCTCATTCCCATTCAGATTCTGTGTTATCACACGCGGAAGTAATTGCTCTTAATTAGCAGACGAATTCCTCGTAGGCCAATTATGTGTTTATTAAAACGCCGCCCGCCCCCGTTGAGGAGTCGTCTGGGGGGGTTGATTTGAATTCGGAAAAACGCTAAAATTAACAGCGATTCTGCTCCGTCTCGATGGGAGGGTGAACGGGGAGGTCAATTGCGTCGCTAACAGAGAGTGTCAGGGGTGGATTTCCCCTCCTGTTTAGGTAAGGAAACGACGCCGTGTTTTATAAGACAAGAAGAAATTCCTTGACGCACTTTAGATGGCACGGCCTTATAAAAACGCCGATCCAGCGATAAGCTAAATTGGGAGAGCTGACATCCACCGTTCCTGTCACTTCCACGGGATCTAACGAGTTCTCGTATAGAGACGACGAGGAGCGGCGCGATCCAAATATATTTCTAATGGAATTTATTTAAAAGCTTTTCCCGCTCGCGCGTTTTTTCCCTTGCCATTCCCTTCAAATCCTTCGCCTGCAATGAAACTTTTATTTCACGTACGTGCGAACATCAGGAGGGCAGGAGGTCGGGTCGTTTAAGACGAATTAAATTTCGGCGCTTTCGGCGTTCAGCTTTTAACATGCGAAATAATTTATTATTATTATTATATATATATATCTGCCATGGATCTCACATAGATATAGGCCTCGTCAAGAAAAGGCAAAGGATAAAACTTGTCAAATGGTTATACAAACTCCTTAAAGTCGTAAAAGCAGTGACTCAATAAAAACATTCTTAACTCTCTTTTAAACTAAATTGCAGATTCCAACAATCTTAATGGAGCAGGCAACTGATTAAACACTTTTAGTGCCTTATAATAGACATCGCGTTCAAAAAGAGCAGTGCTATGTTTAGGGATCATTAGATTATTACAATACCTAGTATTTTAATTTAATTGACCAATCAGATGAATCTTCAGGTCAGATTTGATGTGATTCGTGAACCATATCCGAAAAGCAGAGCTTACAACAACAGCAGCGCTTCCATCGAAGTTGCGGTTCGAAATAAATCGGCCATCGTTAGTTTCTTGCGCACGTGTTTCGAAACACCTTGCGTAGTTTTCGTGTGATTCTTTCTGGCACCATTGATTTCGATAACATCGTAGCAAACACTTTCAGTTTCAGTTCCGGTCGGTCCTGGAAGCCGAAAGCAACAATTTTCTATTAAATCGTTTGTTTTTTAAATTATGTTACGTTCTTTTTTTGGTCTTGAAGGAGTCTTTGATGCGACTTCGGCCTTTTACCGTGAGATCGCGCATCACGCTCCGTTTTGAGGCAAGCTTGCGTCGCGCTGTGTTAGAAGTTTAAATGGACCCCCGTTTTTTTCGGGTGCAGTCACCTCGAGTTAGTCTCCCCGTTTGGTTTTATTCAGTTTAATCGTAACCGATTTTATTAATTTTCAACACTTTCAGTTTCAGTTCCAGTCGGTCCTGGAAGCCAAAAGTAACAATTTTCTATTAAATCGTTTTTTTTTTAATTATGTTACGTTCTTTTTTTGGTCTTGAAGGAGTCTTTGATGCGACTTGGGCCTTTTGCCGTTAGATCGCGCATGACTCTCCGCTTTGAGGCAAGCTTGCGTCGCGCTGTGTTAGAAGTTTAAATGGACCCCCGTTTTTTTCGGGTGCAGTCACCTCGAGTTAGTCTCCCCGTTTGGTTTTATTCAGTTTAATCGTATCCGATTTTATTAATTTTCAACACTTTCAGTTTTAGTTCCAGTCGGTCCTGGAAGCCAAAAGTAACAATTTTCTATTAAATCGTTTTTTTTTTAAATTATGTTACGTTCTTTTTTTGGTCTTCAAGGAGTCTTCGATGCGACTTCGGCCTTTTACCGTGACATCGCGCATCACGCTCCGCTTTGAGGCGAGCTTGCGTCGCGCTGTGTTAGAAGTTTAAATGGACCTCCGTTTTTTTTCGGGTTCAGTCACCCCGTTTTCTTTTGTTCAAGGTCAACTGAATTAAACCTAAATGCGCCTAAAGCAAACTTCAAATCAAAAAAAATAATTAAGAAATTAACATAGCATATTTAGGTTGAGACAGTTGAACCAGTTTAATTTCGTAGTGCTATACTCTTTTGTGGCTGGCACATGGGTTGAGTTGACCTTGAGATTTTATATTTGTTCATTTCTTTAGTTATTCCGGCATATTTAGGTCCAAACAGTTGAACCAGCTTAGTTAGATTGGGTTCAGCTGGGTTGGCTGGACCTTGAGAGGTGTTTCGTGTCTTCCGGGGCCGGCACATGAAAGGGCCCGCAGACGTTAAAAGCCAGTTGGGCAGAGTTAAAACCTACACAGCCAAATTAGCTTTCTTGTGTTTGAAAATTTTAAAAATCTAGTTTCCAAATCTGCTGCAGCTGAATCATTTTTCATTGTTATGTACCTGCTTGCAGTTTCAATAAATGACTTAAGTTCGGTGAAACCCTGTACAGTAACGAAAAGTAACGGAGAAATTTATTTATTTTTATTCTTGCAAATACTGCCTTTCAGGGAATCATAAATTGACGTAATTTCAAATCATTATCAAATACATCATCAAGTTTGTTGTACTTCTGGGCGGGACACTGTGTTAAAGTCTTCTTTACTGTTAGAGTTCCTACAAATTACTCGAGCTCGGAAACGCCTTGTATTAATTAATTCTTTAGATAAAAAGCAAAGTAGTTTCGTATCAGATTCAATTTTTTTGTTTTTTTTTTTTTTTAAACAAAAATACGTAGAGTAAGGCTTGAGTTTCGCAAAACCCTGTACATATAATTTATATTCAAACTCTATGTTCCTTTTTACACTCCTGAATTTTGAAAACAATTCGAAACCGGCAGTACATACGAAGCAAGGTAAGCTCATACAAAAATATTATAAAAAAAAATTTAGTGTTATAGTGAAATATCTTTTTTTCTTGACAATGCGAACGACAGGGAAGGTTAACGAAATCCGCGCACCCCGAACACAGAGCTACAGATAAATAACTTATTATCTCTTTTCCCAGGGGTCCTACGAAATTACTTTCCACTCTATTTAATTTGTTCAGAGTTTCTATTTCCTCATGTAATGAGTTAAAATCTAGAGTTGAATCAATAATTTCTTCATCCTCTTTGGAACAGCATTCTATTATGTTATCTTTCATGAAACGCTCATTAGGTAATTTATGTAAGCAGCCTTTATGATAAATTTTTAGGCAATTAGTACATATGTAATAAACAAAAGTGGATTATCCATAATATTAGTGACAATCAAAATTGAAGAAAGCGTAAATGCCGAAGGTCACTAAAACAACCACTTGTAGTCTTGGCTATATTTTGCTCATCCGTGTAATAAATTGATAACTGATGACATGTTTCGGTTGAATAACCATTATCGAATCTAAAATACAAGATTGGCACTCAAAAACAAGTAATAAATAGTAAAATAAGTTAACAAACCATAAACGAGAGTCCACGCAATATGTGGCCATTTTTACTTAACAAAAGACAAAGTAAAGACTTAACCTAGTGAAAGTTACTAACAAGTGGTAAGTTACTAAACAATACCAACATGAAATAAATAAACAAAATTGCGGAGAACAAAGTTAAAAACAATTACGGTGAAGACTGACGGTAAAAAAGTTACTCATAAGGAGTAAATAACCAAGAACAAATTAACATTAAACAATAAACAAGTTAAACAAAGGAGGTTAATTTATCAAAGAATGGTTCCAATTTATAGATTCAAAAAAGTTAAAATGAGGGAAAGTGATTTGATCATTCAAGAGGTTGACAGTATTGTCAATTTTAGAAAGGAAAATTTCTAAAGATTCAGCTATGTTAAGCTTTAAACCTTTAGGTAACTGATGTAATAATTTGACATTAAAATTAGGATCTGGATAGTGTCCTGAATCTAAAAGGTGAAGTGCAAAGTTGGAATCAGTCTTTCCTAATCTAGCTGAGGACAAGTGTTCTTTGACCCGAGTGGCTAAATTACGACCGGTTTGACCAATATAAACAGAATTACAATTGGAGTGTATACAAGTGATGGAGTAAACTCCACTTTTATTCATACAAGCGATCTCATCTTTGGAATTGGTCAGAATTGAGATCAAGTTATAATCATTCGAAAAGGTTACTTGTACACCTTCCAATTTATTTAGAATGGATTTAAGTTTGTCAGAAACGACTCCGATGTAAGGTAGAGAAACATATTTTATATCAGGATCAGTGGGATCCTCAACCAGGGTAGGAAAGACAGATCTATTGATTAATTTATTACGGATTTTATGAAAAAGACGAGAAATAACTTCGTCAGGGAATTTATTACTGAAAGCTATTTGGCGAATAATATTAATCTCATTCACGAAATCCTCTAATTTCATAGGGATCGAGAACGCTCTGTAAAAAAGTGACGAAAAAGATGAAAGTTTATGTTGGTGAGAATGATTAGACAAAAAATTGTTAGTAGCATCAGTATCGGTGGGTTTTCTAAAAATATTAAAGGACAGAGATGAATTTAATCTATGGATCGACACATCCAGAAAATTAATCTTATTGTCTTTTTCAAGTTCAAGTGTAAATTTAATTTTATCATGGAGAGTATTAAAATGGTCAAGTAAAACATTCGCTAATTGAGTGTCACCCTCTAGAATGATCAAAATATCATCAACGTAACGAGCGAAAAATTTAATCTTAGGAGATAAAAAGTGACCTGAGTTAAAAAATTTAGATTCGAAGTGATTCATGAAAATGTCGGCTAACAGCGGGCTTATTAAATTACAACCCATGGAAAGACCATCTAATTGAGAGTAAAATTTATTATTAAATTGAAAGAAATTCTGTTTTAAAGTGATTTTCAAGAGTTCAGAGACACAAAATACATCTTCATCAGATAGATCGGAATTCATGAGTAGTTCATCGACCAAGCCGAGGCATTCGATTATAGGTATAGAAGTGAAAAGATTTGTGACATCCAACGAAATAAGAATGCAATTAATTGAAATTTCACAAAGATTTAGTTTCGAAATTAAATCAGCTGAATTTAAAATAGTGTAAGGATGTAATAAATTGAGATGATCTCTAAGGATCTTATATAGAAAGCAAGCCAACTTATGGGCAGCAGAATTAATATAACTAACAACGGGTCTAATAGGAATATTCTGTTTATGTATCTTAGGAAGTCCGTAAAGCCTAGGTGTCATAGGGTTCACGGATAGAAGTTGTTTATTCATTATTAAGGGGTTAGTTCTAAAACTATAAACAATAGATCTTAAAGATTTGTTGAACTTAGGACCCGGGTCGCCGTTAAGCAAGTTGATATTATTAGTATTAAAGAAATCTTCGACTTTTTGAACGTAATCATTCTTATGCATTATGACCATACATGAACCCTTATCAGCTTTACTAAAAATAAGATTGTTTTCTTTTAATTTTAGTTTAAGAAATTTCAAAGTGAAAAAAGGCTTATTGCGTTGGAAGGCTGAATTTATAATCTCTGAACATTTGAACCTGATCCTTCCACCATCAGAGGACTCGAATTTTTCAATGATGGCTTCCGTATTGATGACTAAATTCTTTTGAACAAAATAATTAAATTTGGGGGCAATAGAAAATTTGGGACCTTTTTCTAGTAATGAAATTTCATCAGAAGTAAAATTAACATTAGATAAGTTCAAGAAACGTTCGTGAAAAGTGTGAATTTTAGAAATATGTGTTCTGAAAATAAAATCGACTTTGTAATTTAAATTGTAAAATTGTTTAGTGAGTCTGGTACTATCCAGAGGTTGGTAAATATGTTGAGCATTGAAATTAAAATTGAAACCTTCGTTATCATTGTCAAAAATCGTAGGGGTTGGAAAATCAAAGATATCATGTGAAGCATTATAAATTGGAACAACCTCCAAATTATTAGAAGTAACCTCCAAGTTATTAAAAGTAGTCAAATCTAAAGTAGGTATGGTAATCGGTGACAATTTAAAATTAGGAGTCTTAGAGTCTAAAGAAAGCGCATTAAAATCGTTTTGAGTATCAAAAGGGTTAAAAACATCGGTAAAGTTAAAGTTAAAAACATCATGTACCAAGGGGTAGTTAACATCTAAATTAATTGAATTTGTATTAGGCAAGAGATTATCAAGTAACGAAGTATTTGAATTGAATAAAGGAGAATGATTAACATTAATCTCAACAGATTTGTCTAGATCGGAAACGGGATTGACTATTTCGTTGTTATCAAAAATTGTGTGATCCGGAATCATCCATTTGTTGACTGAAGAAAAATTGGAGTTAGGGTCGATATAATGGGAACTACGCTGTGGACTTACTTCGCTAGAAGGGAGCTCCTGGTGTGATGAAAGGTTGGGGTCAAGTAACGTCTGGCACCCAGCAGTGTTGAAATTAGTTCGTAAATTGTGGAGCTTCTTCTGCAGAATCTTGAACTTCGTGTTACCAAAAATGAACGATTCTTCTTTGATTTTTACTTGGAGTGTATCCCATTCTATCGGATGTAATCGGTGTGTCAATTCTGATTGAAGGAAAAAGAGTGGTCTCGACAAAGACTGTAATCGAGCATATGCATCTCTGATTTCAAGGTTTAACCAAAAGTTTCTGGCCTTGGTAACTGATTTAAGTGCTGGACCGGTAGTTAAGTTGGTTTTTAAGTTATTTGTGATGAAACTAGGCCACAGGTTCAAGGTCTTACATTGTTTAAGAAACCATATTCTGGTGAAAATCAACTTCTTTTTAATTGACAATCTTGTAAAATCTTTAAGGATAACAGCCAGGCTCGCTGAAGTAGAAAAAAGTGGATTATCCATAATACTAGTGACAATCAAAATTGAAGAAAGCGTAAATGCCGAAGGTCACTAAAACAACCACGTAACAAAGACAAAGTCTTTTGTTAAGTGAAAATGGCCACATATTGCGTGGACTCTCGTTTATGGTTTGTTAACTTATTTTACTATTTATTACTTGTTTTTGAGTGCCAATCTTGTATTTTAGATTCGATAATGGTTATTCAACCGAAACATGTCATCAGTTATCAATTTATTACACGGATGAGCAAAATATAGCGAAGACTACACGTGGTTGTTTTAGTGACCTTCGGCATTTACGCTTTCTCCAATTTTGATTGTCACTAATATTATGGATAATCCACTTTTTTTTTACCATAAGAAGAAGCTTATCACAAAACAATTAAAATGATGTCAAATACATAAATGAATTACACATTGATTACACAAAGTGAGTAAGAAAACAAGACAGATGTAAATCACATGTACTCGCACGCACACACACACCACACAATTTTTTTCTTATTTTTTAAAATCGCAAATTAATCAAAGCGCTGCGTATTTATTTCGTTTACGAAAGGCTTCCCTCGTTTTCCCGACGCTCGCCCCCCTCATTAATCTTTGGCTTCGGAAAAGGACATTACCGAAGAATTACAGTCCCTTCTTACTTCGAGTCCAATGGGCATCGGTTTAATTAATTCTTCGGCAAAGACCAGGGGTGCTCTTCTTACCAGCCCCCCTCGCTCACTCGCGTAGTAATTACAATTCAATTTTCGAAAGTTAATAAACGAAAATAGAATACGCGCGCGAGGACATTCGAATTAAATTTTCTTTTATACAGGAATGTAATTTAAGGAGGGATTTCTTCTTGTATACGTTTCGGCTTTGCGTCGCCATGCATACACTCAAATAAATTGAAATTCTTCAACAACTCGCAAAAGTCGCCGCCGCCGCAAATTCCGAGATTAAACTAAATGATGGGATTAAAGTCGAGGGGTGAGGGGGAGAGGGGAGTTTACGACACGTGTCGTGGATTTGCGGGCAAACGCGAAAGGGAAAAAAAGATAATGAAGTCGAAGTTAATCAGAAAAAATAAAATGAAATTTATTGGGCGGGCATCGCATCGCCGCGCTTCTCCCGTCTCTTCCGACGTAAATTCGCAATAAAAATTTTATATTTCGGCCTGAAAATGACGAACCGACCCGATCGATGTATGCCCGGCCGTAGATATAAAATTCGCCGATTACAAATTATCTGATGAAAGGCCCGTTTGTAATCATAAAACGCAAACGTGTCAGAAACGCGCCCTGGCTCTTCAAAAAAAAAAAAAAAAAATTCCAATAAGCGTAAATGCCGCAGTTGCGCCTTCCGATATGCGTATAAATGCGTAATCACACCCTGTCCTTATTTTTTTTCCGGGGGGGAGGCCCACGTGAGCACGCCGGACAAACTGTTGTTTGCTTATTAAGGCTATCGTTCCATTGTAAACAGGACTTGAAATCCCCGGGCGGCTACTTTCATACAATCTTGCGTCCAATTTGCATGTCAAAATCCGCTTAGGAACTTTCAACCCCATCCACTCTCATATCCCCCAGATCTAGTTGCCATTAGACCGGTCCTAATACTGTTTTAAGTTTTAAAACAAGCACATTCCACCGTGTGTGTGTGTGTGAGGGGGATCGGGATTATATTGCGATTCGTAAATTGCTCGGATTAATTTTACTCACTCGCTTAATTTAACCGTTAGATTATTTGAATAATATTACCATTAATAGTTAGACTGCGCTAAAATTATTTACTACTCATCGAATTCCCAGGGACGGATGGAACGTGACTATACTTCAGCGGTCGAAATACTTTATGCAATGGTTTGGTTAAAACGCGTGGAATCGAGCTAATAAATTCATCATTCAAATTGCAACGTTTCTAATAAAGCGCAACCGCGTCAGTTCATCAAATTTGTTCCGCGCCGCTCCCGAAATTTATGTGTACACGACGTTCGGAACTGATAGGAACGTGAAAGTGTCCTCAGCTGAAAATCACGTGCCCGCCATTTTATTATAAATTCGGAACGCTTTGCATGGGAATGTATTCAAATTTAATACAACTTTGTAAGCGGATGAATGGCAGCTGCTCTCCTTACGGAATTAATTCAAGTGGTATTCGCGGGTCCTCGACTTTTTTTTAAGCCCCTTAACTCTCTTGTAGGTGTATTACGACCGGGGCGGCCGTATCTACGAGGCGACGACGTAAAAAGAAAAAAGAAAAAACTTCGGCGGTCCTGCACTTTATCGCCGCGATCCTCATCGCCAAGTTTGCTTGCGCAACAACTTGGGCTTAATTCCCCGGCCCTCGTCTAATTGGCGATTTGGATTTTATTAGCGTTTTCCGCTAAATCTGGTTCCGCGGGTTCATTTCGGGCTCTGGCCAGGAATTACGAGACGCGAGTCCGGTTAACATAACGTATAGTTCGTTAGAACTGCTTCAAGGGACGTAAGTGGCTGCTTGTAAACTACGTCAGGCAAGAAAAAAATCTTGTTCCCGCTTTAAAGTGATTGTACTCGTTGTCAGGGCTTGGTTAAACTCAAAGCATAAGAATGTTAAATCCCGATTTTATTTGAAAACCCGCTTTTCAGGGGTCATCCTGCGTGTATGCAAATTATCCTTAGGAAATGCAGCGACGCGACTTACCTCTCGCGCCGTCCTGTTTATTATTCCGTTACAGCCAACGCTGTTGACATTGCGTAATCATCCGCGGCGTGGAAATCAAAGAAACGCCGGAAATACCAGCCTGAAGTTCATGGGCATGGTTTACGATTTCAATAGTAAACACCTGCTTGCAAAAATAAACGCACACCGCCTTTGTAATCGACTTGCTTGCTCTTCTTGCAAAAATTAACGCACACCGCCTTTGTAATCCAGTTGCTTGCACTTCTTGCAAAAATTAACGCACACCGCCTTTGTAATCCACTTGCTTACACTTCTTGCAAAAATAAACGCACACCGCCTTTGTAATCCACTTGCTTACACTTCTTGCAAAAATAAACGCACACCGCCTTTGTAATCCACTTGCTAACACTTCTTACAAAAATAAACGCACACCGCTTTTGTAATCCGTTTGCCGCCTCTTGTCTTCATGACGAGTTGTACGTAAACGGCTGAAGGGGCGTGGTTTTCTCTTAAAACGCGCGTGCGGCGATGCGCGATCAAAGGTTACCGCCAGGTCGTAAGTTCCAATCATCACCCCGGCTTTGCATGCACAATCTAGACATTTATTTCCTCCGAAAGTTCCCACCTGCAGAATAATTGAAACGCGTCTGGCTTACACCTGTCAGTTTGCCACATCCGATCTTGCGAATTACAACTTTTCGACGGAAAGATTAACTTACGTTCGCATTTGAGCTTTTGGTCATTGGTCATCCTCACGTCAGCGTATGCTGGATTGTGTTTTCATGTTCTCACGATGTTTTGGATTCGTGGAGACCTTGGAAACCGTGCAACCAAATCTCAGATTGAATATTTTCGGTAGGTATAAAAGTTGGCACCGGGAATGAAAAATTCATACGGAGCGGAACATTAAGCGGCCGCCTCCTCTCGTAGGAAAACACGCAACAACTCTTTCGTTCTAAAGACAGGGGGGGCTTACCGGAATAAAGAAAAAATGGGGGTTGGGAGGTCGGTCATAAATATGTAAATCGAACGCACGGGAGTAATTATTATTGGAGAGATGAAAAATGGCTTTTTTCGCGCCTTCGCCTTCTTCGCCCTTCTGCCAAAGCCGCCCCTTAATTATTAATAATAAACAGAAAGGGATCGGTTTTAATAATCTCAGCCCTGCCGCAATCTCGGCGAAACTTAACGCCATTGTGCTCCGCCATTGCTTGCTCTTCTTGCAAAAATAAACGAACTTGTAGGTGTATTACGTCCGGGGCGGCCGTATCTACAAGGCGACGACGTAAAAGAAAAAAGAAAAAACTTCGGCGGTTCTGCACTTTATCACCGCGATCCTCATCGCCAAGTTTGCTTGCGCAACAACTTGGGCTTAATTTCTCCGGCCCTCGCCTAATTGCCGATTTGAATTTTGTAGTCGTTTATGGTCGGAATTCGTGAAATGTTTTTATTTTTTCGCGCGCTAGTTTAAATTTGAGTCGAACACTACTAGAACGTTAATTCTGGTAATATTCCTCTGCGGTTTGCCCGCCGTGATATGAAGGAAGTTCAGTAGTTTATTCGAGTTACGCCGGGGGCGATGTCGTCGTGGAGGACGAACTCGGAAGTCATTGCAGATTACAAACAAATTGATCAAGATTTCAGACTTGAGTTTCCCCACCTCGGGACTTATACGCTTTGCATTTCGTTACTGTTTTAATGCCGGCGACAAAATTGGGGTCGATCTCGGATGCGAACGCGAACGCGAATGCGAACGGGGGGGGGGGGGGAAGGAAGGTCGTAGAACACTAATTTTATTTATTAAACGAGATTTTTACAGCGTCTTATAAAATTACAGCGTTAAGTCCGCCGGATCTACGGATTTTATTGGACTTTCCAACTTGTTCGACGACAATCATCATACTCGGTGTAGTAATCTGAGCGAGTTTTATCACCGCTGACTTCACGGTTTCAAAAGCTGCTGAAGATATTCCGCGATTAGGTTTAAAACTTTTGCGAAATGAAGTACGAAGAAAACGAAAGAAGGCCGCCGTCTGCTTCCTTTTCTTCTTTTGTGATCGTACTTAAAATAATAACAGTAATAAATAATGTTTGCCCCCGGCGTAATTAGTCCTGAAGTATGTAATTAACGTAAAAATAATTAGGTGTGCGTGCTTGAGCGTGCTTCAAGATACCCTTAAAGACTGTCACGCCACGCTTAATACCCCGCAATTATACAAGCACGGCATCTGTTGTGGAAAGTCTCCATTTGTTCTCCCCGCTAACAGATGGCATGTAATTTTTAAAACTCGAACGTTGCATTTAATTTGAAACCACCCTGGCGCGCGCGCGCCCCGTCCCCCCTTCCCCAAAAGAACCCCGCACGAATTTATTTATTTATTTATTTATTTATTTATTTATTCCTCGTGCGCGTCGCCCTTAATTACATGCGGCCGGCGCGGCGCTTATTCCCAAAAAATTAAAAAAACACGTAGGGGGGATGGTCTCATCTCTCTCATCTGGGACTTAATTAAAACATAAAATTCCAACGGAAGTGAATGATCGAGGAGGTGCTTGTCCGTTCAGTGCGCTTTTACACGGTGATATATCCGCTCTTGCACTTGCACTTTTACGACGTAACATTTTCGCGAAATTGCGGGACACTTCTAGACGACCCAGAAAAATAACAGCCCCGAAACTCTTTCGGAGCGCATTATTCACATTTTCCACCCTCTCACCGTAACGATTGTAAATAATTAAACGAGAAACGTACGGTCAGTATGGCGTTCGTTGTTTCGGTTATGCCGGATGAAAGGGGAAAACAATGTTTCCTGAAACCTGATTATAAATTTCGCGAGTGAGGAGAAAAGAAAGGAAAGCGCGCAAGACGCGGGCGAACCTAAGCACGGTTTCGGTCGTCTGGATTACGCGAAATTGCCCGCGATAAATCAAATTCAATAACAGACTTTATTCAGGTTGGAGCGTTTTCCGCTAAATCTGGTTCAGCGAGTTCGTTTCGGGCTTCGGCCAGGAATTACGAGACGCGAGTCCGGTTAACATAACGTATAGTTCGTTAGAACTGCTTCAAGGGACGTAAGTGGCTGCTTGTAAACTACGTCAAGCAAGAAAAAAATCTTGTTCCCGCTTCAAAGTGATTGTACTCGTTGCCAACCCGGCAACGAGTACAATCTTGGTTAAACTCAAAGCACGAGAAAGTTAAATACCGATTATATTTGAAAAACCGCTTTTCAGGGGTCATCCTGCGTGTATGCAAATTATGCTTGGGAAGTGCAGAAACGCGACTTATCTCTCGCGCCGTCCTGTTTATTATTCCGTTTCAGCCAACGCTGTTGACAATATGCAATCATCTGTGGCGTGGAAATCAAAGAAAAGCCGGAAATACCAGCTTGACGTTCATGGGCATGATTTACGATTTCAATAGTAAACACCTGCTTGCAAAAATAAACGCACACCGCCTTTGTAATCCACTTGCTTGCTCTTCTTGCAAAAATTAACGCACACCGCCTTTGTAATCCGCTTGCTTACGCTTCTTGCAAAAATAAACGCACACCGCCTTTGTAATCCACTTGCTTACACTTCTTGCAAAAATAAGCGCACACCGCCTTTGTAATCCACTTGCTTACACTTCTTGCAAAAATAAACGCACACCGCCTTTGTAATCCACTTGCTTACACTTCTTGCAAAAATAAACGCACACCGCTTTTGTAATCCGTTTGCCGCCTCTTGTCTTCATGACGAGTTGTACGTAAACGGCTGAAGGGGCGTGGTTTTCTCTTAAAACGCGCGTGCGGCGATGCGCGATCAAAGGTTACCGCCAGGTCGTAAGTTCCAATCATCCCCCCGGCTTTGCATGCACAATCTAGATATTTATTTCCCGCGAAAGTTCCCACCTGCAGAATAATTGAAACGCGTCTGGCTTATACCTGTCAGTTTGCCACATCCGATCTTGCGAATTACAACTTTTCGACGGAAAGATTAACTTACGTTCGCATTTGAGCTTTTGGTCATTGGTCATCCTCACGTCAGCGTATGCTGGATTGTGTTTTCATGTTCTCACGATGTTTTGGATTCGTGGAGACCTTGGAAACCGTGCAACCAAATCTCAGATTGAATATTTTCGGTAGGTATAAAAGTTGGCGCCGGGAATGAAAAATTCATACGAAGCGGAACATTAAGCGGCCGCCTCCTCTCGTAGGAAAACACGCAACAACTCTTTCGTTCTAAAGACAGGGGGGGCTTACCGGAATAAAGAAAAAAAATGGGGGGTTGGGAGGTCATAAATATGTAAATCGAACGCACGGGAGTAATTATTATTGGGGAGATGAAAAATGGCTTTTTTCGCGCCTTCGCCTTCTTCGCCCTTCTCCGAAAGCCGCCCCTTAATTATTAATAATAAACAGAAAGGGATCGGTTTTAATAATCTCAGCCCTGCCGCAATCTCGGCGAAACTTAACGCCATTGTGCTCCGCGCGGAAATTAAATTGGATCGCCTAATAATCGAAAATAATTAGGTTCTGGTTGTAATCAGGAGGAGTTTAAGCCTCTTATTTCCCGTGAAATGATTGAATGCGCGCCTCTCCTCTCCTTCAACCGCCGCCGCCGCCGCCGCCACTTCACACGACTAAACCGGAACGTAATGTCAATGGAATTGTCAATTTGTTCGCATATTAGGCAACGGCTCTCTTCCGTTTTACACGGAATATCCATTAGTTCACCTGAACCAGATGGGAAATCGATAATACGCACGCATTCCCAACTCCTCGAGCTCTTATATATACCTGCTGAGATTGATAGAGGAGCCGTGACGTCTGCAATTGATGCTGATATCAATTCATCTAGGGGCCCCCCCATATATTACGTTATGATAGCTGCGTTGCTAATTGATTAATTAATGTGTTTCTGTCGGTTGACGCTGCCTGAATATTGCATGAAGACATTCCGTTATGATCCTCCGGCAAATGTGACGTTGTATTGAACCCGGTGCCGCTTTAATACGGTTAAGTTCGTGAATTTCAAACGTTCAAATTGCGATAGCGTTAAGTCGATTTTACCGGCGTCATTGTATACAGGGTGATATATTCTCAAACAAAACGGACGTTTATCAATTTACTCCGTTCGCCCACGTTCGAACTTCAACATTCTGCTTTTTGCGCTCTATGGTTTAATAACATGGTGTGTAAAATTGTGTATCGCAAGGCGATCGGATGTGGTTCAGTGATTATAATTAACGCAGGCGACAATGGAAGGGACGTTAGGTGAAAGCTCGATTGTGTATTGTTCGAATCGGACTGACATCACATCATCTCGTTGTTAATGTATCCCGATTCCTGTGCCGCCCCGAATAAATCGTCTAATTCCGACAACATGGAGGGAATAAATGCGTGTTCGAGTACCGTGCACGTTTTGATTAATTCCTGCACTCGATGGCTCGTAATAGCCCACCGCCAATGCGCTGCTTAAGTTTATCACTTAGCTGAGGTGTGGGCGTGGGCGTGGGCAAGGACATGACGGGGGGTACTTCTTCGCAATATTAATCACAACAACAGCCAATGATACACGAAACATTTTTCGAGAAACTTGCGCTTATTACCGTCGAATAGTAGAGATACTACAAGCTCGCCCTTTTCGGATTTATATGCCCGCAACCTTGTTTATTTAATTGGTGAGATGTGACTCATTCGCAATAAGAACAAGAAAGTTTCTCCCCCCCCCCCCCGCCCCACCAAATAAAACTCCGGGGAATATTTTTCCTTTTTCCTTAAGCCGCTAATGGATGAACGGATAAGAATCGGAAAGTGCCGTCGAGGGCTCGCGTTAAAACGCAAAGTCGTAAATAAAGCGACGTTATAAAAGTTTATTAGATTAAGGCCCCGGAGTGATTTCATTTGCGGAATGCTCTCCGGGCGTTTGCCGGAACTTTGCCCGGTACTCGTAAAGCCGAGCGCAGGCTGTAGATTTGATTGATTGTCGACCTTGACCCACAGAATCATTATATCGGAGACTGTGCGGGCCGCCATGTTTCATTATATCTGATGGGACCACGGGAAGTGATTCCTGGAGAAATAATCTGCGCCATTGAAAAGCGACCTTCTGAACCGGAACTGTATAGCATATTGTTTGAACCAATTTTGATTACCGAGTTTCTCCAACCGACGTGTATTATTATACTCGAGCTCCATCAAGCTAATGGTCTGTTAGATTCTGTTTATAGTCATTTCACGTACACTTTAATTTTTGGCGCCCGGTGTGGGGCGCGTGCGTTATGAAAGAAATTTAAGTAGAAAGCTTGGTTAGATTATGTAGATTTTCTTTGTATTGATTAGAGCCCATCATCGTCGACTCCCCCCAATTTCTGCTCGAATTTGCATACTTGATTAGTGTGTCGAATCGCACGAGCGCGAGCGAATTCGCTGATCAACCGCACGAAAATTGAATTAAAAATCAAAAGGACGAACGAAATCACAAATGAATAATTAATAGTTTAATCATTTCCGCCGCCGCCGCCGCCGCCGCCGCCGCCTCAATTCATTTCCATGTTGATTGCGACGGTTATGAAATTATGAGTGTGCTTCTTGAACTTTGAAATTCCGCTAAATAATGAAAATTGAGGGCAGAAAGCTTTTCGCGTTAAACCCCTTGCTGCTCAAACAGCAATTATGAATGTAAATGTCGGCAAAGTATTCGGAGCTCTCGGTGTGCCCCTCCGCCGCCGTGCGCAGTTTCTTCACAAACATATCAAATTAACATCGGGTTAAGTAAATAAGCAAAAGTCGTAACGAGGAGGGGCCGAGCGGAATCCCTAATTGGCCCCGGGAATTGCTGATACCTCGATTTCGCAACTTCAAACAAAAGTTGCCCTTACTATTTAACCATGCAAACTCTGTCCCATAAATACCGGCGAAACTTTCAAACGCCATCCGAGCAAACAGCGTGTTTGTCCCAAAAGGAGTCGTAGCGACAACCCTTTCGGGGAAATCGTTTTGTTTTTCTTCCAAATCGCATCCGTCCCCCGGGGGAAAGGAAGAGAATGATGTCTAATACGCATTTAACTTATAACACACACGCTTTTTCATCGTTAACTTGTAAGGAGCCATCAATCACCCACTTACAAAAACGAATTTAATATTTACGACAAGGAGGGCGATTTAATAAAAAAAAAAGAAGGATATAAATAGCTCGTCGGCAAGTTATCTCGCGAGTAAGTTACGTTCGCAATGTCGTACGCACACAATAAAACTTTGATGTATCGAGCGGGAGGCGGCTAAAAGGTCCCGCGCTTGTATCTGGCGAGTGATGAATGAAAACCCATGTGTAATACCTGCGGCATCCGGAACATGACTGATCGCTCGAATGCCTGCGTTCGCCGTCCTGTCATCTCTATAATGTTGAAAGTTTCCCGCAGGAAAATCTCGAAATTCTTCCTACCCCCACGGGCGGCTGCCCCCTCCCCCCCCCCCCCACCTTCCGGTCGCGATTTACAACGAGAGCAAAGTTTTCATCGAAGTTGCGCGCGGCGACCGGGAGCCGAATTCTTTTCGACTTCTTTATTTCTTATTCACTAAGTAGATTCGGAAACAAAAGCAAACCAAAAACCGGGAGCACAAGGACATCGTTGGATCAAATAAATCCGTGTTTCCGTGCCTTCCCCTTCATAAAAAAAAGACTGTGCGTCGCATGCTCTTTGTAGGTCTTCACCAAATCCCTGACAGGCTGGTCTTCAGTCCGTAGATTTGAGTCCACGTTATGCGGAAGCAGGAGACGTAGTGTTACGGTGCAGTTTTCCGTTGTTAGAGGCGTGCTTGTGTTTGGCTCTTGTTGTTTGTTTTTGCTTGCCGCATGCCTTTTCGTTACTATTCGTGTTCAAACCACCATCGGCTGGTCTTCAACCTGCAGATTTGAGTCCACGTTATCCACGTAGTGTTACGGTCGAGATTTCCGTTGTTAGGCGCGTGCTTGCGTTTGGCTACCGTTCTGTTTTTCTGAAACAAGACTGCGTGCCGCCTGCCTTCTGTTACTCTTCGTGTTGAAACCACAAATGGCTGGTCTTCAGGCTGTAAATTTGAGTCCACGTTATGCGAAAGCAAGAGAAGCAGTATTATGGTCGAGATTTCCGTTGTTAGGAGCGTGCTTGTTCTGTTTTTTCTTGAAACAAGACTGCGTGCCTCATGCCTTTTGTTACTCTTCGCGTTGAAACCACCATTGGCTAGTCTTCAGGCTGTAAATTTGAGTGCACGTTATGGGGAAGCAGGACACGTAGTGTTACGGTGCAGATTTCCGTTGTTAGGGGCGTGCTTGCGTTTGGCTACCGTTCTGTTTTTCTGAAACAAGACTGCGTGCCGCCTGCCTTCTGTTACTCTTCGTGTTGAAACCACAATTGGCTGGTCTTCAGGCTGTAGATTTGAGTCCACGTTATTCAGAAGCAAAAACAGAACAAACACGCTCCTAACAACGGAAATCTCGACCATAGTAGTGTTATGGTCGAGATTTCCCTTGTTAGGAGCGTGCTTGTTCTGTTTTTTTCTTGAAACAAGACCGCGTGCCTCATGCCTTTTGTCACTGTTCGTGTTGAAACCACCATTGACTGGTCTTCAACCTGCAGATTTGAGTCCACGTTATGCGGAAGCAGGAGACGTAGTGTTACGGTCGAGATTTCCGTTGTTAGGGGCGTGCTTGCGTTTGGCTACCGTTCTGTTTTTCTGAAACAAGACTGCGTGCCGCCTGCCTTCTGTTAGTCTTCGTGTTGAAACCACCATTGGCTGGTCTCCAGGCTGTAGATTTGAGTCCAAGTTATGCGGAAGCAAGGGAAGTAGTGTTATGGTCGAGATTTCCGTTGTTAGGAGCGTGCTTGTTCTGTTTTTTTCTTGAAACAAGACCGCGTGCCTCATGCCTTTTGTCACTGTTCGTGTTGAAACCACCATTGACTGGTCTTCAACCTGCAGATTTGAGTCCACGTTACGCGGAAGCAGGAGACGTAGTTTTACGGTCGAGATTTCCGTTGTTAGGGGCGTGCTTGCGTTTGGCTACCGTTCTGTTTTTCTGAAACAAGACTGCGTGCCGCCTGCCTTCTGTTACTCTTCGTGTTGAAACCACCATTGGCTGGTCTTCAGGCTGTAGATTTGAGTCCACGTTATGCGGAAGCAAGGGAAGTAATGTTATGGTCGAGACTTCCGTTGTTAGGAGCGTGCTTGTTCTGTTTTTTCTTGAAACAAGACTGCGTGCCTCATGCCTTTTGTTACTGTTCGTGTTGAAACCACCATTGGCTAGTTTTCAGGCTGTAAATTTGAGTGCACGTTATGGGGAAGCAGGAGACGTAGTGTTACGGTGCAGATTTCCGTTGCTAGAAGCGTGCTTGCGTTTGGCTGTTGTTCTGTTTTTTGAAACAAGACCGCGTGCCGCATGCCTTTTATTACTCTTCGTGTTGAAACCACCTTCAGCTAGTCTTCAGACTGTAGATTTGAGTTCACGCTATGCGGAAGCAGGAGAAGATCAAGGAATGCCGACGGTCGTACATGTCAATCGTCCGTCAACATGTCCAACCGAAGGCAGGCAGTTGTGTTGGAACACCTGCAAGGCGGCACGTTTGTCGGTGGTGCAATTTGAAAAAAGCCCGTCAATCGAAATTAGAAAAGGGCGTTCGTTTATCTGTTTGGATGGCTGTTTTATTAAGTGGGATGCCGTTTGAGTTTATTTAAATATTAATAACCGTCGCTTTAAGTAAAATAAAGGAAGGATATATAACGCGTAGGCATGTAATGGGAACGATCGGTCAAAGTGACGGTAAAGCAAGTGAGAAGCAGAAAAACCAAAGGATTGATGAAGTCAGTCAAAAAATTGAAATGAAATGGGAAATTGATCTTGATGGCATCTTCGTTTCCGCGCTTGACTTAATAACACTTGTTTCACGTAATCGAAAATTTTTAATTACGATGAGGAAATCAGTCCCATCGGGCGTTTTCCAATAACCCTTTTCCGTTTCCGAATACTTTCTTCTCCTTATTCGAAAGGACCTTTTATTGAGACGTCAGGATTTTTAATATTCTCCGGGGAAGGATTTATTAAAATATCTGCAAGGTAAGCAGCACGGGCGATGCGTTATCCAATTCCATCACACGGGTTCGCAGTCACAATAACTTAAAAGACGCCTGCCCGCCCGCCCGCCCCGTCTCGCCCACGCGAGTTCCGGGGCGTAAACACTTTCGAAATAAAATTTTTTTTTTTTGTAAAATCGCGTTCGTCGAATAATAGGATTCGTATTTTCCGCGTTGCGCTTTTCGACTTAATCCGGGGCCGGCGACTGACGACAGACGGCCGGGAATAAGACGCGATGTTAAGACGCCCCCGGAACATTTTAAATACGCCCTAACCCCGCGTCGGAGGTTACGCTGAATATTTTACGGCAGATTAGGGGGGGTGTTACTTTCAAGGCGTAAGCGAGCCTAACCGCCTGGCCTCACAAATTAGATATGAAACGGATTTGTCATCGCACGGCTTTAAATTTTAACTAAGCTACGCCGCGAGCCGCCGCCGCCGTCGTTTTATTTCACAATTATTAAACTCCCCGTCCACCCTCTAAAGCTTTCAAAGTTCACATTTTTAAATTCATAATACAAGAAAAAAAAAGATATAAATTAAGTTAATTTAATAAACGCGAAAGAGAAAAAAAATTGAATAACAAAGAGACGATTGCCCCCCTCCCACCCCCAAATTGCCTCGAATTAAATTAGAATAAAAATTACATCCACTTGGGGGGGAGGAGGAGGGGGGGGGGTGATGGTTATTTTAACTTTGCATAAAGAAACTAATTGTTAGTCTAATTGTGTGGCTCTCGCATAATGAGGTTTATTTGATGATGAAGGTGGAACGTAATTTGCTCTCTGTAAATAAGTTCGTAATGATTGTTAATGCAAATTGGGGGGTGGGGGGGGGGGGGGGTGAATTCGATTATTCGAGGCTCTTGTCACCCTCCCCCTCCCCCTCAAACCGGGGTAACGGCGGAGGCATGCGAAAACATGCGGTTAATTGAATCATTAATGAGTTTAAATAGTTAATATAGTTTCTTGAGCCACCTGCCGACTGGTGATGACCAGGGAAAAGAAATCTGCCCGCTCGTTCTGCGAATAATACGAAAATTTAGTGTTCCGACTGTATTAGTCCCGCCCACAATAACTTCTGCAATACGCGAACACGTCCCTTTCCCTCTCGCTCAATAAATTTAGACGTATCGGAGCCACAAGACACTAAGCGGGCGGCCGAATTCTTTACTCTGGTGATGACTGATGACGATGACGACGATACGGCGCCAGCAACAAGGTTAAAAAAGAGATGAGGAGCGCGCGTGAAAGTCGGTAATTTAATGCTGCGAAAATTGAAACCGAAAGTTCCCCGGAAAGTTTCCTCCTTCCTCCCCCTCGGTGGGGAAAAAAAGCGCGCTCGATTGTTCCTCTTAACTTAAAGAGCGGTCAATTCTGCATTCGCCCCGCGCTAAATTTATATCCGGGCTGGTCGTGACAGTCTCGGGAAAAAACAGTGACAAATTGAGATGGTATGAATGAGCTGTTTTTATCCGCCTCTTCCGGCTATATACGTATGGCCCCTTGAACTTAATCATCCCCCTTTTTTTTCTACTTCCCTTAAATCTCGTGAAGATAACATCTCGCTAACCAGGTATAAGTACTGAGTCTTGACGTTACCTTATTAATATATACATTTTTTTTTTAATTCTGAACGGTAATCAACGTCGAGGTATGGTTAAGCAAATACCCTCTATTCTGTAGAGCGAATAATGCAGTGAGAAATGGCAAAGTGAAATTCTAACCTACACGAAGCCCACGCAGAAGATTGTCGAACAAGTGCCGAAGTGAATCTCAGCGCAGTCTTTCCAAGAGGATAAAAAAAGAACTTCTGTATAAAATAGAATTCAAATCAACAATAACATAGATTGATGATGATAATCAAAGAAGCGTTAAACGTAACGGACGTGAAAGAATAACTGCGTCATGAAAACAACGCAATACACGGTAAATTACGGCCGTTAATACGCAGTTATCGTACTATTAGTGTTATGTGTGTGCTCGGCGTAAAATTTAACGCATTTTTTACTAGTCGACATAAAAGGAAACGGCCCACTTAAAGCGACTTGTTCGCCGTGCCGTTGGGGCCCTCTCGAGTTTCCGTTCGACAATAAACAATATCTGCGTTAATAGCGGGGACACTAAAATCTCTGGAAGTGTCCCGTTTACACAACGCGATAAAACGTCCGGAGGCAACCCTAATCCGAAAACATTTAAGTTAGGGGGGGGGGGGGGGGGCTAATCCGAACGCCGAACTAGTCGCGCAAAATTAATATCCGCGCGGGCCTAAACGCACACACATACATAAAATTAAGAATTAATGAGTGACGAAACGCGCTCCACCTCTCGGATTCTCGTTTGTTATGGAATATTAATGCGAAATCGCCCCGTCCTCCGTCCCCCTCTAACCCCCTTGGATGTTTGAGTAATGGTTGACTGCCCCCGGTGAAATCGAATTAGTGCCCTCCGGGCTGGTAATGGTGTTTTTTTTTTTCCTCTCTCTCTCTCTCTCGGATTTGTTTAAACTTTGCCTTGTTTCGAAATTAATAACGCAACTCCCGCCGCCGCCGCCGTCGCTCGCATTACAAAGAGTATTTTTCTTTCTGCTCTCTTTAAATTACGACGACGCTTTAAATTGCTTCTGAAATAATTTACGAACTGGAATCTTCCTGCCCGTGATAAAAGAAAATTATCAAATCGTATAAATCTTAAGAGAATTTCTCGAAGAGAGCAACAAGCGCTACGCAGACATGGTTTGGCTGCACTGCTGTAATTATGGATCGTCCAGGTTTTGTTTAATCAAAAAGTGCATTCGGAACTTGTGTAAGTCGTGTGTCGGTCTGCTTCTGGCGTTTGGTTATGCAGTGCTTCTGAAAATTTTACTCTGTCTAAAGCAACTCGCTCTCATACTGTTACGTTAAGTTTCCAGTAATCAAGTTTGGTGATGGTTTCCATTCTTTTCCCCGCACTTTTGAATTTCCGACGTTTAGGTGTCGCCAAATGTTCTATTTTGTAACGGCTGATGTATCGCATTGTGGTGTTTGGTGGGAGAAACGCAGGTGGACACGCGCTCGGCATAGACAGGAGATTTTTTCGCTAACGGCTTGGATGTGGCTGTTTCCTAACCTTTTGCCACGAATTTTCTGTGAATCGAGCCGCATTTTTGTGGACTTTCCCTAAGATATAAGCGGGGATCGCTTATCTGCAGATTCGGCAGAGATTTTGATATTTCGTCTGTGCCTACGTGCAACGTAGGGTAAGTTTTTTTTTTCGCTAACGGCTTGGGTGTGGCTGTTTCGGAACCTTTTGCCACGAATTTTCTGTGAATCGAGCCGCATTTTTGTGGACTTTCCCTAAGATGTAAGCGGGGATCGCTTATCTGCAGATTTGGCAGCGATTTTGATATTTCGTCTGTGCCTACGTGCAACGTAGGGTAAGTTTTTTTTTTGGCGACCTCGTGATCATTCTTTTGTTAATTGTTTCCTGTCTCGTTTCCCGTTATTATAGTGCAAGTGCCAGGCGAGTCCCAGGGAGCTGGATATTCTGCGGACGAAACAGAATACGCCCTCCTGGCCGTGTATTCTCTTTACTCTTGAGTTACGTAACCACATCTGGGTGTCGCCCTTTCCGATAACAACTTGTAAGTCTTTCCACGCCGTCTCCGCTTACGCAATCCTGTTCAAAATCATCGTCTCCGAGGTTCAGACCGAGCTCCGAGCATACGCTAAGTTACGTATTGGCGCGTTTTCTGCCGCGGCCTTGGGTCCAAACATCCCTGTGCGCTTCCTTCTCTTCACAAGAGTCAAACCGGTGGTGACATGAGGTTGCTGTCCCCTCCTCGCCTACCCTTAATTTTGACTGTTACGTGTTTTTATTTTAGTTCTTGATTTGTTCTTTTGTGTGCTGTGGTTATCCAAGTAAGTAACTTTTGCGTTCGGCTCTCATTGGATCATGCATCATTAAAGTACAGTATATTGAAGAGATGGAAGTAAGTAATTGAGTTTGAAGTACAAATGAGAACTTGGACACAAGAACAGTAACCAGTCCGGTTCTAACTTGATTATTCCGCTGTAACGAATGAACTGCATCCCAAGCGCAAACGTGAGTTGGAAACTCACTTGGCGGCGGAGATTAGTCGCCGCCGCCGCCGCCCCGGAACGGTCACCGGCTGTAAATGTAATCCAATGCAGTCTTCGATATAATTAAGGCGCCACGCCGTCTTATTTGCAGGAGGTTGCGGACGCCGCCGACACGTCCGTATTAATTATTCCGAATTACGTAAATGAACGGCCGCGTCTGGGCGTTGAGTCGAGCTGAATTGAGTTGAGTTGAGTTCGCCCTCTCGAAGAACTAATAAAATTAGAAGCCAATTTATCAGCGTTACAAATGAAATGATGGAAATTCCCGGGTCATATTTCACGAGAATATTAAATCGCCTTACTTCTTGGGATTGCAGTCTTCCTTTTCCCTGCTTTTTATTTTCTTCTTCTTATTCGTCTTCTTCTTGTTCGTCTTGTGGATGAAGTTTTAAAGAGGCGATGGGAGTCGAGAGAATTTTTCATCAAACAAGTCAGGAACTTTACCGTTCGGAATTAAAATCGCGGTTAATAATTTTAACCTACGGGCAGCAGAGCGCACAGACTTAGCACCACAAAGATTAACGCATCTCTAATTCAAAACATGATTTTGTTGTTATTGTAAATACGAATTGCAATTCGTCATGTTTGTTCGTTTTGGTACAAGGTAGAATTGAACGCGCGCGTTTGGTATAATTGACTAATTAATTGCTCTTTCGAAGGCGGTGCTTGAGCTCGGAAACTGTACAACAAATAAATTCCCTTGTGTGTGCTACAATGGGATTATCGGGCACTAATTTAAGTTGATGCAAGAAATAAACAATTACAAAAATGTACGAAAGAGAAATTTTGATGCAGTAAGTAAGATGACCTTATTAGGTAGAACGTAGTAACAGAGACTCTGTAATGCTCTGACGGGGGGAGGGGGGGTAACTGAAAAATCTACAACAAATTACATTAATCCGGTGGTGGTTGTAAGAAAATAATCAAATGGTTATTTGGGCGCAAGATATTTAAACAAATTTACAAAAAGTAGAGGAGAGAAGCTCCACAAACAATTGAAACCTTATTAAGCAAATGTAGTTCTAAAGTTTTTGCAAGGATTATTCTAAAAAAGTTTTTGGGCTCCTACCACCTCATCCACACTCAAGACAACATGCAGGCTTCATGGTAACTGGAAGGATTTACCAATACAAAGTAGTTCCAATTGGCTTGAGTAATTCAAGTGCCGCGTTTAGTAAGATCCAAGCAGATGATTTTGGGGAAATTTGAAGAATTCCGCGTTCACTATGTCGACGACATTTTGATATTCTCTTAAACAGGAAGAGAACATGTCTGAAGTACTATGTAAAGAGGGATTTAAAATCAACACGGAGAAGAGTTAATTTTTCCAGAAGTAACTAATCTTGGATACATTTTGCCAGAAGAAGGGATAGATAGATCAAGATAGATTGGAAAGTATCATGAATTATCTCAATCCGAAGAATCTTAATGTATTACGAGAATTTTTGGGAACGCCCAATTATTATAAAAAAAAATTTCGATTTTGGGCATCGAGGCTGGTTTTCTCTGCGTGTACAAATACACACGCACACTCATTCGTGAAGGAGGGAAGGGGTTTCCGGGGGGTCAAACCGCTACGGCACAAACGAATTAAGTGAATTCGAAAGGATCTTTATTTCCGGGGGCGAATCCGCACTGTCGGTCGTGAGATCCGCGCAGAAAAAAAAATTCGCCTCGCATTTTCGTTGCAATTTACTGAATCGCCGCGGAAATTGTCTAGCGTGATTGTCTGCCTTTTGCGTAGCACGCGCAGATCGAAGTCTTTCTCATTCGGTGAAACTTACGCAAAAATAAGTGTTTTAATAGAGGGAATTCCGTGCTGACAAATGATTCCAAGTCGATTTGAACCTACACGATGAATACGGATCATTTCACGTAAAGCAAAGTGACGTGGTAGCAGGTTAGCGAGTCGCTGACAATTTTAGTACCTTGACCTTTTAAAACGATAGGAGAAAAGCTCACTTTGTGACTGAAAATAACGAACAAACATGAAGGTCCGTAGTACGAAATTAAACCTGGAGTGCTGCACCTCTTTAATTCCGGGCCGGAAACAACCTCTCGACGTTCGTACCAAACCAAACAACACAGTGTCCTTTTTTTTATTTTTCGGGTGTACGGACAGATGATTTTGGGGAAATTTGAAGAATTTCGCGTTCACTATGTCGACGACATTTTGATATTCTCTTAAACAGGAAGAGAACCTGTCTAAAGTACTATGTAAAGAAGGATTTAAAATCAACACGGAGAAGAGTTAATTTTTCCAGAAGTAACTAATCTTGGATACATTTTGTCAGAAGAAGGGATAGATAGATCAAGATAGATTGGAAAGTATCATGAATTATCTCAAACCGAAGAATCTTAAGGTATTACGAGGATTTTTGGGAACGCCCAATTATTACCAAAAAATTTTTGATTTTGGGCGTCGAGGCTGGTTTTTTCTACGCGTACAAATACACACACGTACACTCACTCGTGAAGGAGGGAAGGGGCTGCTACGGCACAAACGAATTAACTGAATTACAGTGGCCGAAAGGATCTTTATTTCCGGGGGCGAATCCGCACTGTCGGTCGTGAAATCCGCGCAGAAAAAAAAATCGCCTCGCATTTTCGTTGCAATTTACTGAATCGCCGCGGAAATTGTCTAGCGTGATTGCCTGCCTTCTGCGTAGCACGCGCAGATCGAAGTCTTTCTCATTCGGTGAAACTTACGCAAAAATAAGCGTTTTAAGAGGGAATTCCGTGCTGACAAATGATTCCAAGTCGATTTGAACCTACACGATGAATACGGATCATTTCACGTAAAGCAAAGTGACGTGGTAGCAGGTTAGCGAGTCGCTGACAATTTTAGTACCTTGACCTTTTAAAACGATAGGAGAAAAGCACTTTGTGACTGAAAATAACGAACAAACATGAAAGTCCGTAGTACGAAATTAAACCTGGAGTGCGGTACCTCTTTAATTCCGGGCCGGAAACAACCTCTCGACGTTCGTATCAAACCAAACGAAACTCATTGCCCTTTTTTTTTATTTTTCGGGTGTACGGACCGCCAGGTTTTACATAATACCGTGTTAGTGTCAGAAACGTAACCGCGGACGGTAAAGTGGCGCGGTGCATTACCTCCTCGTTTCAACGGCCTTCGGAGAGCACTCGTAAAGATCTTTTTACACCGTCAACACTTCGCCATCGCGCCATTGACCGAACGCGTCGCACTTTATGGTGCGGCCCTTAAAGCTTCGCTCCAGATTCTCGAGCCCCTCTCGCATTTCCAGATTAAAAATTTCGACTGGGGCAAATGCCAACAAGGGCGGCGCATAAAATTTCCAATAAAACACAAGGCGATAAAATTGTTGTTTCCTCTTCTCTTTGCCAGAATTCTATTTGTATTCTGTAATACAGTGATACTGTCGGTATCTGCAGCGCGCATTAAGCGGACGAGAAAAACAGGGCACGTATAAAAAGGACGGGCGAACTTAATTTCCTCGTCGCGTCGGGTCGAGTCGACTCGAGGAGCGTCAAGGATGGGAACAAGTTAGCACCGCAGGACGAACAAGAGCGTTAGTTTGTGACAGGAGCGGAGGCGATCCGGCTCTCTAGGATGCAGGAAATGGCCAAGGGAGAGAGAGTCTAAACACGCTCGGTAATTGGGAAACCCGATAACCGCCGGTGCTTAATTTTTATGGCCGCCGTCTTCCGCCGGATTAAACTCTAACGTCGCTAATATAAACTTAAACGCGATAAAAATTTTGTTTCGGAATCACATCGTTAAACCGCAAAGTCATAATCCGGAATTGTTCTCTCCTCGGAAACAGTCACGTCCCGTCGAAAATTGTGCGTTACGGTACTGAAAAGATTACTTCGCCGATACCCATCTAACAAAAGTTCCTCTCCCCGTCTCTCTCATTTTTTCAGATTCCGCTTCAGCGAAAAACTTTCAATAGCGAACAACGGTATATGCGGAACACCTGTTTCGCGAATCGTGACACAGGATGATATCTCCTTTATTATTAAAGGTGCCCTAAGCCGCCGCCGCTGCCCCGGATATTGTATGAAAGTTTCACGATGGGGGGGGCGGGTTCCCACATTCTTTGAATATTTCAAGCCTTGAACTTATAATTGATTTTGAATAATACAGAAGAACTTTTCTGCGGGGATTTATTTCTATGGACAGCCATAAATTCACCTCGCCTAATAACGTCGATTTATCATACTAAATGGATATTACCGGCGATAAGGAAAAGACCTTAGCATAATCATCGATTTGATGAATCACGTGGTATGATTTTATAATGCAATTTATTTATTCCGCACTTGGAATACATTAATCTACCAAGGTCGGAGGCCATAGAAACAGAAAATGAAAAAATTGAAAAAAATAAAAAATACTTATGTCATGCGTCACTTTGCATCTGGCGTTTGGTTACGCAATGCCTTTGAGAATTCTACTCTACCTCATTTTTTCTTCGTTTTCTTTTATATACTGTTGTTATAGAAAGAACTTGTGTGTTCTATCTCAAAGCTCAATCATGTATTTTCATCGTAAAACTAGATTAAATCTTATAAATACTCGAAGATTCCTCAATCTTCAATGTCACACTCTTCCTAAGCTATCCAAGTAAAACATTAATAACATTCAAGTACATACTTTCTCCGCAGATCGTTAAAAAAGTAAAGGAATAACAAAAGTCAAATTCTTGGCCTTTCACTCACCTTTGATTGTTAAATGGAAGTAGTTGTAACCCCCCCCCCTCCCCCACCGGAAAATCGATCTCGTATTTTATTCAAAAAATTTCATTTACTTTACTATAAACTTTCCCAGTAGATAAGAGCCGGACAGGGAGCAGGGTCTAAACCAAATAATTAAGATCGCGACATGCGCAGACCGTCCGAACATGTTCCCTCCTTCGCGTCGTGCTGAATTAATTTTAAAACCCTCACAATACATAATGTGATGACAATAAATGATCGTTTGATTGGCCTGATTATTATATAATTTATATATATTAATTTCTTTTTCTCAATTTTCCCTTAAACACTTAACCAGCCGCCGCCAATTACGAATTTGCTCGCCCCCACCCAACTAATTCGTTTTGCGCCATAAATAAATAATGATTACAAATTTAACAATTCCGTTTGCGTTTGTGACTGTAACGGAACGGTGTTAACGAAAGGATTTTCGTTTCGCGACTACCGCCGCGAGGGGGCGGAGGAGGAGGAGCAGGTCAGAGATGCGCAATTATATTCGGCTTGAAAGCAATTACGTAAGTAAATAGCGGCGAATTATGTTGGGAGTGGCAGGCCTGAATGAATGTGTGAAGGGCCGACGAAATAATTGCGTTTTTGGTTGCTTAATTCTCCGCCTGCGGCGGTAAATTTCTTCCCGTCCGCCATTAACATAACGCACGCAGCCCTCGCGCTGATTAAAGAAAGTAATTTTGGGGTAGGTAGCAAGTTAGTTCACTTGAACTAAGTAAAAAATTATAGAAACTGCCTATGTTCTCACTTTAAAACAACTACCTGTATAATTGACTGATTAATTAGTTTTGCGAAGGCGGTACTTGAGCTCAGAAACTGCACATACAACAAATAAAATCCCTCGTGTGCTGCTACAACGGGGTTCATCGAGCACTAATTTAAGTTGATACAAAAAAAACAAACCTTTACAGAAAAAAGTATGAAAGTTAAAGTCAAAGAAATTTTGATATAAAAGGTACGTGACGTGTAAGGTGTACGATACCTTACCTTACCAGGTAGAACGTAGTTACAGAGATATTGGAATGCCCTGGGGAGTCTTCGATTAGATTCTGGGTATCGAGGATGGGCGTATAAATGCAGACACACTCACTCGTGAAGGAGGAAAGGGGTTTCTAGGGGGTTAAAAGCCTGTGGCAAAAACAACCGCACGGCCAAACGATTGGGCCGGACACTTTTCACTTAATTTAACATTCCCTCAAATCGCGATGGCCGTTGTGTTTTTATTAAAAACTTCACCACCACTCCTCGATGATTAACTCGCAGGGGGTACAAAGGTTGCCTAAACAACCAAGGGTAACTTTAACAAGGTTTCAGAATTAAATTAGCACGGCGCGGAGGAGGTAACATATTCGCGCGGTCTACTGGCGTCGCGATCTTAATCATTCTTTAGTCCCCGCTCACTGTCCAGCTCTTATCTACTGGGAAAGTCTGTACTGAAATGAAATTTTTCGAATAAAATCTAAGATCGATTTTCCCCGGGGGGTTTACAATTAATTCCACCAACAATTCCAAACATAGTTATTTCACAGGAAGCCATTCGCATTAAAATATCGGCTTTAAACGCACACGGCTCGGAATTTCGCCGCCGCGAATTAATTGAATTACAGTGGCCGAAAGGATATTTATTTCCGCGGGGGCGAAACCTACGTGGTGAAATCTGCACGGTGTAAAATTCGCCTCGCATTTTCATTAATTAAATCCGAACCATAAATTCATGATGCACGCTAATGCATGTTTGCTGTAGCCGACGCGTGATAACAACGCGATGCAGCTTTAGATATTTCAACGTGTCACGACGAGTTAAGGTGGCTGCGATATGCAAATCACGTCCCCTTGCATTATTATTATTTTTTTTTTGTTGAGGGGGCGCTTTCCACAGTTCGGGGAACCGCCCGAATCTCTGCTAACAAATACCCCATTATTAAATTAGTTCGGGCGAACGTATTTTAAGCGCGGACGCAAATGTAAATCGAACAATCAAATCAAATTCGATTCGTTAAGCTTGCAAGCGCTATTTATGTGAGCTTAAATTTATGCGCCTGTGAATGTGCATACGTATCTTGATTGCAAAACAGAGTGCTTAAATTGTAGTCGATTGAAAATATAAAGCGTAGTTACAAATGCTGTGGCTATTAATGCACACGCATAGTTATCAATAGTTTTTGAATTTTAATTAAAATAAGCCCCTTCGTTTTGAATGTCACGAACAACGGAACACAAAAATAAATATCCTTATTTCTAACAAAAAGTCAGAACGAATCTAAGATAATGGAACTAAGCGTAAAATATTTCTATAAAATCATTTTTTCAAGAAAAAAGAAAAAGCTTCCGGTTCAAAATTCGTTGCAGCTACGTAATTTCGGGCAAGGACTCCGATGAGGCCCTGGAAATAAACCGCCGCAGAAGATGTCGCCCTTGTTCTTGAAATTGTCCACGTGAAAGCAGACGAGGCCTTCTTCAACAAGCAAGATTCCATCAAGGGCGAGAGCTCTCATTTCTTGCACGTAAAGACAGGGAATGTCCCTCCCTAACTGTAGCAGATTCTGGACTTCTTCAAATCGTGCAAAAAAAGCTCTTTGTTGATCCGTTCAGTAATAAACATTTATTTTATTTCATTACACGTTTTCAATTGACTGCTCTTCAGCAAAGTCTTCACTCCTGACGAAACTATAAACCTACAGCGAAACGTCAAGTGTATTTCTAAACATAATTCTGTCCGGTTTAAGATTAAAAAAAAAAAAAACTTAAATTTCTCATCGGACAAGAACCAACTTAATTTATTCCAATGTTGTTTGTATTAACAAAGGACGGAGATGCCCTCTGGCCGCAAAAGATTTAAGCCAGGATTAGGTATATTTAGTCGTAAGTTAGAATGTGACTGACTTGATGACGTGCACCCACATGCTGACTTATGCTTAAATTTAATCCTGCCTTAAATCTTTTAAATATAAAGGGAAAGATATGCCAGGGCTGATTTAAATAAATTAATCCAAAGAAGGAAACAGGAACAGGAAGACAGAAAAATCCCGCAAGTGACTTGAAGGAATTTTGTCTTCCTGTTAGTGTTTCCCTCCGTGCATTAATTTATTAAATCTTCTACGTAACCCATCTTCAGAGTTAGTTAATTGGACGTCTTTCATTTACAAATTAGGCGATTCAAGATTCTTGCTTCTCTTCAAACGTGGTGACGGGCACCTTTGAGGCGGTGAAGTTTCATTTAATTAGGTTTATTACCTCAGTATTTATTAGGAGTATTTTCTTTTCGTAAACTCAAAACGTTTTCCTTTAAATAAATAAATATGCAGCAGGCATGTGTTTATTAGGAGTCTTTCGCATGTCCTTCTTTTTCTTTTTGCCAAACGATAGGGGCCGAGTGAGAGACGAGACACCCACAAGACCTTTCGAAAGATCACTGCTTAAGGAGACAATACCTCGACCAAAAAAAGACATCTCGAAAGAATACTGCTCAAGGAGATAATGCCTCCTCGTAAGGTGTTGATCATAAAAGATTTTGCCTCGCCACCCCTCTAAGAGAGAGAGAATAGGTGCTGCGGAGGGAGGATGGCGGTCGAATTGAGAGTTCCGAAGCAACTTAAATACAAAATCCAGCGGCACGCACAAGCAGTAGCACACAAAAACGTTATGGGAAGATGTGGTGAACCATACGAAGGACTGAAAGCTGATTTCACCTGGCCAAGCTCTTCACGAGTGAGAAAGCGAGTTTATTGCACCAAATAAATACCGATTGTCAGACACTTTTTATAGCAAACGTCCTGCTCCAAATTATGACTCTAATTTGCAAAAGAACTTAGCCCTTATTAGCCTCCGGTGTCTTTAAAACAAGCACCTAAGTGTGTGAGTTCTTGAGTCCTTCTCGTCGTGATTATTTATGCAGTTAATGTGTGTTACTTAGTCAATCCCAATTCCAAACCTGCAAGGAAGAGTTAAATATTCATCATCAACTTTAGCTAACGCCTCATTTTCACGGGGAAAAGCAGCCAAGAAATAATAAACCAGACGCACGCACGAAAGGCAAAGTTTTTGAGGTTATGTTGCATTGTCGCTTGCAAAAAACGGGCTTCCACGCACGGAATTCTATAAATACCTTATAATTGAAGCTTTTGCGATCATTATTATTCGAAATTTAAGGGAAAATGAATAAAATAACTCAATTTGTTTGGTGACGATAACCTATAAACGCCAAAACAGTAATGCAACGTAAATACAGCATGCAAGCGGCGCTGCCAACTGCTTAACCTAAAACTCCCGAACATAAAAATCGTAATTTCGCCCAAAATACAACTCGCACGGCCCTTTTTTCGTTTCAATTCTAATTAAAATGACTTTCCTTAAATTTACGAAGCCCTTGTCGCTTTTTTCGCGCTTTATTAAATAATTTCCGATTCTTCCGGAGGGCAGACGCGCTCCGCGGAAACAATCGCCGAACGGCCATTGATACCCATTCATAACGCCCCCGCGACCTTGCGACCTACATTTTTTTCGGAGAAAAATAGTAAATCGGCTCGTGACGTCACCGCGGAATTCCCTTTCGTAGTAAGATTTTTTTAAGGGCGGTTTGGGCGGTTTCGCGACGACCGCGAAGAACGAAATTTCGCAGACGTTTTACGAAGGCCCCCGGATACGCGTCGGTGATGGAAAATCGCGTTAATTTTCGTCGGGGGGGCCGAGAGGGGGGCGAAAACACGGTTATTTTTTAATTTTCGGAAAAATTACCGCCGGCATATTATAAAGCAATTTTTTTCATTTAAAACGAGTTGATTTGCAAATTTCGGAAATCACTTTTTGGTTGAATAGGACGCCCTAATTAATGGATAAGGGAGGGAAGAAACTTAGTGGACCGAACTTATTAGAGGATTTACATCAATATTCTTATTGGAAAGAAAAAATAAGCAAAATTCAATCACGGGGAGGGAACATACTTAGTGGACCGAACTTATTAGAGGATTAACATCGATATTCTTATTGGAAAGAAAAAAAAAGCTAAATTCAATCACGTTATTACGTTTAGAAAATAAATAAATGAATTAAAAATGTTTACTGACTGATAGGTCACGCAGTAATAAGTTTGTTCACCTGAATCGGCTTCAGGTTTCCCACTGCCCTGAAGGTTTCTAATTCGGAACGAATTCAGCCCCTTTTTTTTTCTCCCTGCGATTGGTGAAATTTGAGGGGCGGCAGCCAACACAATCCATAAAGCTCGAGACGACGCAAATTAGGATTAGGTTAATCTCACACGGCAAGCATAAGTATCGTGGAGACGCATCCGTGCGCGAGAGGGCGGCGGAGATGAAAGGACACAGCTCAGGATTAATGGAAGCGGAGAGGATGAGGATTAAGCATAAAGGAACGAAACAACATAATGAATGATGATGCACACAGAAAGGCAAGTAATTTCACGTGTTCCTCCGGAGCGCGCCCGCTTCCATCCCGGATTATCGTGCAGGTCCGTTTCGAAAGTGAAAATCCGGCCTTGCGACTTTTCTTCAGTCTTAAAGGGCGGCGAGCGGCAAGGAAACGACTTCTTTGTTCAAAAGTGAGAGAGAACCCGATTAATTATGCCTATTTTAATTTGCCCGGAAGAATCCGATGGTTAACAACGATCAGCAGTTGTTTTCGATAGTTTATTTCAGGGGGAAATACAATAATAAGTGACTAAGTGAAGTTGCAAAGATAGATTGAAATGAAGAAAAGAATTTAATAATACTAATGGCCGTTTTCATAATCAGACTTTAAGGAAGCTTAAATTTAAAGTCACTTTAAGAATAGGGAATCGAATGTATTTTTTTAGGTTAAGGTAACTTTAAATTTAAAGTCTGATTATGTATGAAAACGGCCCTAATAAGTTAATTAGTTGTTGAACTATGACCTTTACAAACGGAATACGCACAATTGAAATGAAATTTTCAATATGCCCACAGGAACTCGATTCAAACGGGGCCTTGTTTTTAGTCGCTAATTATATTTGCGTTTCATTTAGCGTAATATCCACGCAGCTAATTTTATATTCAACCGCCCTACCCCACCTCCCCCTTCAGCCCCCCCCCCCCCCGTCCCTTTCATTGTGTCGTTTCGCTGAACGCAAAATACCTCGTCTACGTCCGAAATTAAGAAAATTTGAAAGCCCGCGCGCCTTTTAATGACATCGGCGGAGGGGGAGAGAGAGCGAGAGGAAAAAAAAAACAGTTCCGCATTAACATAACGGTTCAAAGTAGCAAGCAGATATAACGCCGTTATCCCTGTTTATTTAGCTAAAGCGCGTCTCGTTAAGTTTAATGCGAAATCTGATACGTTCCGCTATCGATCCGGAGCGAGCTGCGGTTTGAACCGCTCGCTCCGGGCAGATAGTATGTAACGACTTTATTCTTTCGTGTGAAGCGAGATGGAAGTCAATCTCTCATCGTCGGTCCTGGACGGACGTTAATACGCCAAGGTAATTAACGGGCGATTTTCGAAACTCAAAGCCAGGACGGATGTAATAAAAAGCTTCGAGATTTTTTTTTCAATTGCCTTCAATACTTTACAATTGCAAGCAAGCTCAAGCTCATACGTATACACACACAACGAAGCGAATTGAATTTTTTTGAAATCAATAGAAAATACTTTCGTTATTTTTAAAACTGACCAGAGAAATAAATTGGGGGGCTTGGTTCAAAATAGAAAAAGCAGAAGTCGTCTCCCGGAATTTGGGTGAAACTTTGTTTTTGTTTGGAAGGAAACGAAATTTGAAATCAATGGAAGGTACTTTCGTTATTCTTAAGACTGACCAGACAGAGAAAGAAACTGGGGCGAGGGGGTTGAAAATCGACAAAGCAGAAGTCTCCAAGAATTTTGTTTTCCTTGCAACAAAAACTTTGCGGATTAAAAAAGAAAAAGAAAAGCAAAAAAAGGGAAAGCCCAGTACTCCAGCGGCGCGCCCAAAAGAAAATTAATTATCCGTGCGTAATGCGTAAGCCGCTCCTTAAAACTGCATTAATTGCGGCCGGGCGCATTTTTTAATCAGAAAATCAGATTTATTTTCTATTATTTTTGCGTCGGTGTTTGCCCGGCTTTTTACGGTCCTACGGTTTGCCTCATCCGTTCCTCCCCCTCCCCTCCCCCCCGGAGCTCGCGGCGGTTTACTCCGGATTATGCAGATTCCCGCGGCGGAACAACAGAATTAAAGATTGGAAATTCGGAATGGAATTTATTTGAATAAACTTCCCTCAATTAAGCGAATTCTTGGCGGACGATTTTTTTCCGGGGTAACTTTCACTCTAAAAATAAAAAATTTAAAAACGAATATATTCGGACGGACTACAAGTGCGGTCTATTTTAATTATTGCTTGGTCTATAATGTTCCCCGTCCTGCTAGGTCTTATCTACTGGAGAAGTTTACTTTAAAATGAAACAGATCAAGGCCCCATCTCGCCACCTCCTAATAAATTTATTTGACGAGTAACTCGACGAATTACCATGACTACCATTCATAAAATTCAACTTATTGGGCGAATAACGTTAATGGGGACTTTATTAGCAAGTGGAAAGATCGAGCCTAAGTTCCACCCGTCTATAATTCTCCCCGTCCAGCTCTTATTTACTGAAAAAGTTTACTTTAAAATGAAATAGATCAAGGCCCGACCTTTCCACCTCCTAATAAATTTATTTGACGAATAATTAAGTGCGGTCTATATTAATTATTGCTTGGTCTATAATGTTCCCCGTCCTACTAGCTCTTATCTACTGGAGAAGTTTACTTTGAAATGAAATACATCAAGGCCCGATCTTTCCACCTCCTAATAAATTTATTCGACGAATAATTAAGTGCGGTCTATTTTAATTATTGCTTGGTCTATAATGTTCCCCTTCCTACTAGCTCTTATCTACTGGAGAAGTTTACTTTGAAATGAAATACATCAAGGCCCGATCTTTCCACCTCCTAATAAATTTATTTGACGAATAATTAAGTGCGGTCTATTTTAATTATTGCATGGTCTATAATGTTCCCCGTCCTACTAGCTCTTATCTACTGGAGAAGTTTACTTTGAAATGAAATACATCAAGGCCCGATCTTTCTACCTCCTAATAAATTTATTTGACGATTAATTCGAGGAATCACCGTGACTACCGTTCATAAAATTCAACTTATTGGGCAAGTAACGTTAATGGGAACTTTCTTCGCAAGTGGAAAGATCGGGCTTAAGTTCCACCCGTCTATAATTCTCCCCGTCCAGCTCTTATCTACTGAAAAAGTTTACTTTAAAATGAAATAGATCAAGGCTCGATCTTTTCACCTCCTAATAAATTTATTTGACGATTAATTCGAGGAATCACCGTGACTACCATTCATAAAATTCAACTTATTGAGCAAGCAACGTTAATGGGAACTTTATTAGCGAGTGGAAAGATCGGGCCTAAGTTCCACCCGTCTATAATTCTCCCCGTCCAGCTCTTATCTACTGGAAAAGTTTACTTTAAAATGAAATAGATCAAGGCTCGATCTTTTCACCTCCTAATAAATTTATTTGACGATTAATTCGAGGAATCACCGTGACTACCGTTCATAAAATTCAACTTATTGGGCAAGTAACGTTAATGGGAACTTTTTTCGCAAGTGGAAAGATCGGGCTTAAGTTTCACCCGTCTATAATTCTCCCCGTCCAGCTCTTATCTACTGAAAAAGTTTACTTTAAAATGAAATAGATCAAGGCTCGATCTTTTCACCTCCTAATAAATTTATTTGACGATTAATTCGAGGAATCACCGTGACTACCGTTCATAAAATTCAACTTATTGGGCAAGTAACGTTAATGGAAACTTTTTTCGCAAGTGGAAAGATCGGGCCTAAGTTCCACCCGTCTATAATTCTCCCCGTCCAGTTCTTATCTACTGAAAAAGTTTACTTTAGAATGAAATAGATCAAGGCTCGATCTTTTCACCTCCTAATAAATTTATTCGACGAGTAACTCGACGAATTACCGTGACTACCGTTCATAAAATTTAACTTATTGGGCAAATAACGTTAATGGGGACTTTATTAGCAAGTGGAAAGATCGGGCCTAAGTTCCACCCGTCTATAATTCTCCCCGTCCAGCTCTTATCTACTGGAAAAGTTTACTTTAAAATGAAATAGATCAAGGCTCGATCTTTCCACCTCCTAATAAATTTATTTGACGAGTAACTCGACGAATTACCATGACTACCATTCATAAAATTCAACTTATTGGGCAAATAACGTTAATGGGAACTTTATTAGTAAGTGGAAAGATCGGGCCTAAGTTCCACCCGTCTATAATTCTTCCCGTCCAGCTCTTATCTACTGGAAAAGTTTGCGCTTTAAAACGAAATGCGCTAAGTTTGGATCCCAAAACTAAATTAAAATTTCGAATGAAGGATCGAATTTCCGGTCCTTTACAATTAGTTTCACTGTCATAGTTTTATCTAATTATTATCTAATTATCGTAAAGTATTGACTTCAAAGACACAGGCAGGAATTTCGCCGCGAATTAATTAAATTGCTTTGCATAAAATAGCTTCTTGAGTTTACTTCACGACCGCCCTTGACTGAAATAATATTTGCTGTCTCGGTATTTATCCGGAATTCAATTTACATGACAGAGTGAAGCTGTAAGCACCGTGAAAGTGTACGAACTTACACGGACGGTGAAAAGAAAAAAAAATTAACCGATCAACTTAAACATAGTGTTTGTGACCACTGATATTTTGATTTTGATTTTAATCGTGGCTTATTTTACGACGTTGCCGCGTACGTTTTTGACACCGCGTCCAAACCTAAGTATCACTTGATAGAAAATTTGATTTCCGGAAGCAATCTGTACGCAGCTTTTCGAAACTTTAATCAAGTTAATCCCGCGTCGCCGCCGCCGCGTCGGTCGGTGATAGCCCGCCCGAATTTGCTTCGGAGACTTCAGTTTTTTTTCCTTGCGACGGAAGGGGGCGAGAAAAAGTAAATTGGAAAACGTAAATTATGGAAACTAGCCATAAAAGCGTGACAAATTTCACATCCCTTTTTTTTTATCTCGCCCGCACCTTGCGCGCCGCGCCGCGCCGCCCTCGATAGAATAGAATCGCGTTACTTCCGTCGAATTTGTTTGGGCCAAATGTAGCAGGCGAAATAATTTTTTGAAGTACAGGGTGATGCACAGTAAGTGACCGATCAGTTGCTAAGGTTACACAAGAGACATTTCATAATTTTTCAAAGTACAGGGTGATGCACAGTAAGTGTCCGATCAGTTACTAAGGTTACGCAAGGGGCATTTCGAAAATCAACCACACTTTTGAATATCCCAAGCGGAAACCGTTTGAATAACACTAGCATGACTATTGGAATGAAATGCGTAACGTGTTTTTTTTTTAATTGGGTCGACTAACTAGCTGAAACAAAAAGTGAATGTTACGTGATGTAAGTAACGGGTTTAAGCCAAAATATTTTAGGGTTTATGTTCAGCATATCATTTAGTTCGATATTAATAAATATTTTACAGTGACGTCACACTTGAATTCAAGGAAAAATAGATAGATCTAGATCTTACGTAGTTGAAACTTTCTTACCTGTTCATTCGTAAAAATATATACCGGCTGTTTCAAATTAGGTGTGCACTGAAGGGATCTCCTAAACCGTAAGAGATACAAATTCGGTTAAATGGAAGAAAAGTTGCACGAATCAATGCCTAATTCGTATCCATTGAGAGAATGATTTTTTTCTCATTTCTTCTTGAGTTATTAATAAAAATGTGAAAAAATCAATTTTCTTTTTCTCTCTGTATCTATTATACATAATTTTGAAATTCTGATTTAACTTTCTACAGGCACTTTTTGATTCTACTTCGAATATGAGTAATAGAAAGGTTTCGACTTTCCACGACCGTCAAAATGAATTAAAAATTTGAAATTATGTATTAAATAAAATTTTCACATAAAAATCTGTATTATTTAACTACAACTATTAAGTGTGATATATCATTGTAATCAGGAGTAAAAGTTCTATCGAACAGAACAATAAAAAGACATAAGTTGTATTTAAAAAATCGAAACTGATGATGGTCGTGGAAAGACGAAACGTTTGACTTAAATTCTGTCATCTCTATTCAAAGCAGAATCAAAAAGTGCCTGTAGAAAGTTAAATCAGAATTTCAAAATTATGTATAATAAAATAGATACAGAGAGAAAAAGAAAATCGATCTTTTCACATTTTCATTAATATCTCAAGAAGAAATAAGAAAAAAATCATTCTCTCAATGGATACGAATTAGGCATTGATTCGTGCAACTTTTCTTCCATTTAACCAAATTTGTATCTCTTATGGTTTAGGAGATCCCTTCAGTGCACACCGAATTTGAAACAACCGGTATAAAAATACTGCACAATGTTAACACTTGTCACTTCACATTGGGAAATATTATCAGCAGGGAAGAGAATTCGGCCCGCTTAGTGCTGGACGCTTTTTACTAAACCGCGGCTCCGACGCGTTCAAATTGCTATTGAGTGCGAGGGAAAGGGATGTTCGCACTTTGCAGAAATTACTCCGGGCGGGGCTAATACTAAATTTTCGTGGCGCTCGCCGCGAAACAAGAGGGCCGATTTCTCATCCCCGATTATTAGCAAGCAAAAAAAAAAAAACGAAAGCAAATTTAAAACGTACTCACCGCGCTGCAACCCCATCAGGAACCCGACGTGGAACTGAAATGAAACAAAAAAATAAACGAAATTGCCAAATAAGAAAACTCGCTCGTAATACTTACCCTACCTTTTATCGAAGCGTGCCCTTCTACCTACTTGCTGTTAGCCTGGAACCGATCCGACGACGACGTCAGCCACAACACTGCACTAATCACTGTAAAATAAAAATTAAAATAATGTAAATATAAATATAAAGCCGTATTAATCTAAGGTGACCATATGTGTTAATTTCGTCAAGGCGGGACAACCCAAACCAACCCAACCCACAAAATAACTTCGCTTTTAAGGAGTACTCACCAATAAAATGCCAAAAAAAAAAACAGACCACTTTTAGGATAGAGGGAGAGGGAGGGGGACGACATTTTTGTACAGAAACTAGAGCAAAGTATTACTTGTTGAACATTGAAACATTGCAAAACAAATTGAAATAATAAATTTCAAATTCGAAAGCATGTGGAAATTCACTCTAGGGGAAGCAAATCATCTCGGCACATGGAACCTGCACTACGTTTTGTCCGTTGCATTTTTTTCTTTTGTTTTCTCTCTTGTTTCATCGAAAGAAAAGTCCACTTTTTTCATGTTAAATTCGCACATTCGCAGATCGAAACGCTTTAAGTAAAAACGTCTCGACTGCAATCGTTTTAGTGTAAACCTCTTGACCACGGTTTACACTAAAACGATTGCAGTCGAGACGTTTTTACTTAAAGCGTTTCGATCTGCGAATGTGCGAATTTAACATGAAAAAAGTGGACTTTTCTTTCGATGAAACAAGAGAGAAAACAAAAGAAAAAAATGCAACGGACAAAACGTAGTGCAGGTTCCATGTGCCGAGATGATTTGCTTCCCCTAGAGTGAATTTCCACATGCTTTCGAATTTGAAATTTACTATTTCAATTTGTTTTGTTTTAAGCTGCTTTTTGTTTTGCTCTTCCAGTATGTGGTTGATCCTATTTAAAGCATTGAAAAAGCACGTTCCGAACAAGATTAGTCAAAAAAGATTAGCAGAAACTTGCTTTCGCTTTGTGAATACGTGCGGCCACGGCCTGACTATCCGAAACTAAAACTTAACATACAGGGTGTTTCATAACAGGCGGGGAAAAATGAATTCTCATGTACAGAATCGTATTTCAAGTTAAAACGAAAGAATAAAAAAAGATCGAATTTTGCTCAGTTTCCGAGTTATCCGAGTTCGAGAATGGAAACTGAAATAATTCATTTATTTGTAATAAGCAGGGAAAAGAATTCGGACCACTCGTTCCGCGAATAGTACGAAAATTTAGTGTTAGCCCCGTCCACAATAACTTCTGCGACGTGCGAACATCACTTTCCCTTTCATTCGGAGCCACGGAGACAGTGAATAGTACATTCGGCGCAAAAAAGGTCCAACACTAAGCGGGCCGAATTTTTTTCCCTGGTAATAAGGTTAGCCCCGGAAAAAAATTACCCACAAATCAAAGTAATGTCAACTTTTCTCTTCTTTTTTTAATTAATTTTTGTTGCTGTTGAAGATATCCCAAACAGATAGATTTTCCGGCTTTCCGGTTTACATCTTTTTAATAATCCGATGTGAAAGCTGTATTATATATTATACTTTGAATTTGCGTTATATTTTTATAATTTCGTTTAATGTTTTCATTGTATACTTTTTCTGGTCATCTAACTTTAAGTTCGGTTAACTCCGAAACTAAGCAGAATTTGAATTTTTTTTTATTCTTTCATTTTAACTTGAAATGAGATCATGTACATGAGATTTCGTTTTTTTTCCACCTTTTATGAAACACCCTGTATAAATAAATAAAGAAGTTTGTTTATGGGGTGGGACCAGCCGAATAATTAACCGGTTAGTAATTTTCTTTTGTGTTTTATAACTCAATCTGCGACAGAAATTTGAAAACTGGCAAAAAGTGTATTCTCTCTAAAAAAAAGAGACGTTTCTTTTAACTTCCGCGGGACGCGGGGCGAATTGTTACAAATCGGCACTGTCCCCTCAAAATCGAGGACGTACCGACGTCACCTTATATTAAGCCAAAAACAAATTAATTAAAAATTAATTAGTGGAGCTTCTAAACGAAAGAGGTAATCTGAGTTTGAATTCTGAATTCTTGATATAAATAAATAAAATCCGATATGAATAAATAAGATTTAAGCATGAAGCCCCACCACGAGACCGGCTGAGAACGCAGCCGACAAAAAATTCCAAAAAAAAAAAACAAAAGACTGGCGTAATTCAAAATTCACTTACCTCAACACGACACTAATGCAGTCATGATCACTCACGCTGTTTTAATTTGCAATTAAGCGAGTTTATTACGGAACAAACGGAATATAATTAAATGAAATTTATTTTATTAGGAAGTACAATCAATCACTTCTATTCGTTTACCGAATTGTCCGTGCACTGAGAAGCGCATGCACGAAAATATTTCCGAACTCCGAACAAATGCATCGCAAAAACTTCTGAAGCAGAGCCTGCTATTTGCTGCAGTTTTTTGCCGAGAGTCACACCTTTAGAAAACTGGACTTCTTTATATTATTAAAACGTATTTAATATCGCCAGGAGATAACATTATAACGACGAGGGAATATTTATTTTCAAATATAATTTTTTGCGGAGAGCAAAGCAATGAAGACGTCGTAAATTTAAAATCCGTAATAATCCAATCCAAATAAGTTGCATCTTAAGTGGCGTTCACAACAGTAAGAATATACAGGGTGTTCACGGGCAGCCGCAACATTACTCTGAATTTTAGCCAAGTAACTTACTTATATTGGAAAAGTTTCAGGAACTTCCTGCCCAATTTTATGACAATATCAGAAAAGCAAACGGCCATCAGGTTTTTGAGATTTTCTTTTCAAGAAGGTGGAAAAAAGTAATACTTCAGCGAAGTTAAATAAAATATTTCTTGACCAAAATACAAATAAAAAGTGATTATTCGAAATTCAAATAACAGTTCACCCCTGTTAGCACCTAACGGCGTTAATTTCTTGCAACTGCATTAAAAAATATAAACAGTCAAAATAAAAATAAGCCTGTCCGAGACCGGGCGAATTTTGATAAAAAAAAGTCGGAAAAGAAACAAAATGCAAATAGAAAATGAAGAAACAAAAAAAAAGCAAAGGACGATGGAATCACGTTTCTAAATAAAATTAAAAAAAGGGAACACGAGAAATATCTTGCGCGAGCCACAAAACAAGAAAGAAGAAACAAAAACAAATCTCAGAAACAAAAGGCGATCGCTTTAATTTTCAAAACAAGAAAATCGATCAAGTAATAAAAATAGAAGACACAATTGGAAGTACCTTGGCCTTCAAAAGTTTGGAAAAAACAACAAATTTCAGAAACAAAAGCGATCGCTTAAGCTTCAACAACATAAGATCAATAAAAATAAAGAAAAAAGAACCTAACCTTAAAATGGACAAGGGCAAATTGATAAAGAAAAAAAAATCGGAAAAAATAAAAAAAATAAATAAAACAAAACAGCAAAAACAAATCAAACAATCGAATGGTCTTGCTAAAAAATCAAAAATGAACATAGAATGTTCTTTGCGGCGCGAACAATAATCAAACAACAAAGAAAAACAACGAATCCGTTCCGTTAGTCAAAAACGTTTCGCAGAAACTTGCTTTTGCTTTATGAATACGTGCGGCCGCGGCCTGACTATCCAAAACTAAAACTTAACATACAGGGTGTTTCATAACAGGCGGGGAAAAATGAATTCTTATGTACAGAATCGTATTTCAAGTTAAAACGAAAGAATAAAAAAAGATCGAATTTTGCTCAGTTTCCGAGTTATCCGAGTTCGAGAACGGAAACTGAAATAATTCATTTATTTGTAATAAGCAGGGAAAAGAATTCGGACCACTCGTTCCGCGAATAGTACGAAAATTTAGTATTAGCCCCGTCCACAATAACTTCTGCGACGTGCGAACGTCACTTTCCGTTTCATTCGGGGCCACGGAGACAGTGAATAGTACGTTCGGCGCAAAAAGGGTCCAACACTAAGCGGGCCGAATTCTTTTCCCTGGTAATAAGGTTAGCCCCGGAAAAAAAATTACCCACAAGTCAAAGTAATGTCAACTTTTCTCTTCTTTTTTTAATTAATTTTTGTTGCTGTTGAAGATATCCCAAACAGATAGATTTTCCGGCTTTCCGGTTTACATCTTTTTAATAATCCGATGTGAAAGCTGTATTATATATTATACTTTGAATTTGCGTTATATTTTTATAATTTCGTTTAATGTTTTCGTTGTATACTTTTTCTGGTCATCTAACTTTAAGTTCGGTTAACTCCGAAACTAAGCAGAATTTGAATTTTTTTTATTCTTTCATTTTAATTTGAAATGAGATCATGTACCTGAGATTTCGTTTTCTTTCCACCTTTTATGAAACATCCTGTATAAATAAATAAAGAAGTTTGTTTATAGGGTGTGACCAGGCGAATAATTAACCGGTTAGTAATTTTCTTTTGTGTTTTATTAACTCAATCTGCGACAGAAATTTGAAAACTGGCAAAATGTGTATTCTCTCTAAAAAAAAAACGGGACGCGGGGCGAATTGTTACAAATCGGCACTGTCCCCCCAAAATCAAGGACGTACCGAGGTCACCTTACATTAAGCGATTAAGCCAAAAACAAATTAATTAAAAATTAATTAGTGGAGCTTCTAAACGAAAGAGGTAATCTGAGTTTGAATTCTGAATTCTTGATATAAATAAATAAAATCCGATATGAATAAATAAGATTTAAGCATGAAGCCCCACCACGAGACCGGCGGAGAACGCAGCCGACAAAAAATTCCAAAAAAAACAACAAAAGACTGGCGTAATTCAAAATTCTCTTACCTCAGCACGACACTAATGCAGTCATAATCACTCACGCTGTTTTAATTTGCAATTAAGCGAGTTTATTACGGAACAAACAGAATATAATTAAATGAAATTTATTTTATTAGGAAGTACAATCAATCACTTCTATTCGTTTACCGAATTGTCCGTGCACTGAGAAGCGCATGCACGAAAATATTTCCGAACTCCGAACAAATGCATCGCAAAAACTTTTGAAGCAGAGCCTGCTATTTGCTGCAGTTTTTTGCCGGGTGTCGCAACATTAGAAAACTTGAGTTCTTTATATTATTAAAACGTATTTAATATCGCCAGAAGATAACATTATAACGACGAGGGAATATTTATTTTCAAATATAATTTTTTGCGGAGAGCAAAGCAATGAAGACGTCGTAAATTTAAAATCCGTAATAATCCAATCCAAATAAGTTGCATCTTAAGTGGCGTTCACAACAGTAAGAATATACAGGGTGTTCACGGGCAGCCGCAACATTACTCTGAATTTTAGCCAAGTAACTTACTTATATTGGAAAAGTTTCAGGAACTTCCTGCCCAATTTTATGACAATATCAGAAAAGCAAACGGCCATCAGGTTTTTGAGATTTTCTTTTCAAGAAGGTGGAAAAAAGTAATATTTCAGCGAAGTTAAATAAAATATTTCTTGACCAAAATACAAATAAAAAGTGATTATTCGAAATTCAAATAACAGTTCACCCCTGTTAGCACCTAACGGCGTTAATTTCTTGCAACTGCATTAAAAAATATAAACAGTCAAAATAAAAATAAGCCTGTCCGAGACCGGGCGAATTTTGATAAAAAAAAGTCGGAAAAGAAACAAAATGCAAATAGAAAATGAAGAAACAAAAAAAAGCAAAGGACGATGGAATCACGTTTCTAAATAAAATTAAAAAAAGGGAACACGAGAAATATCTTGCGCGAGCCACAAAACAAGAAAGAACAAACAAAAACAAATCTCAGAAACAAAAGGCGATCGCTTTAATTTTCAAAACAAGAAAATCGATCAAGTAATAAAAATAGAAGACACAATTGGAAGTACCTTGGCCTTCGAAAGTTTGGAAAAAACAACAAATTTCAGAAACAAAAGCGATCGCTTAAGCTTCAACAACATAAGATCAGTAAAAATAATGAAAAAAACCTAACCCTAAAATAGACAAGGGCAAATTGAGAAGAAGAAAAAATCGGAAAAATTTTAAAAATAAAACAAAACAGCAAAAACAAATTAAACAATCGCACGGTCTTGCTAAAATATCAAAAACGAACGCAAAATGTTCTTTGCGGCGCGAACAATAAACAAGCAAAAACTTAATAAACTTCAGAAAACAAAAGACAATCGAAAAGAAGAAATCAAATTAAAAATCGAAGACAAAAATAATGAAAGTATCTTCGAAAATTAAAAAAAAAACAACAAGATTCAGAAACAAAACGCGATCGCTTAAATTTAAACCAAAAAATTACTAAAATTAAAAAAAAGACTCAGCCTGATTTGAGGGAAAAAAAAGGCAAATTGAGAACAAAACAGGAAAACTATTTACTAAACGTAAATTAAACAAAAAGGAAACAAAAAAGTCGAACGAACAATATTGTTAAAGGAAAGAAATGAAAAATGACTTGCGCAAGCAATAAATGAAAGAAGCAAACAAATTTTAGAAAACAGAATTACCGATTTATGGCAAACCAACAAAAAAAAACGAACGCTTAAAACTGAAACCAAGAAAATTAATGAAAATAAATATAAAGCCTAACAGTGGGCCGGACGAAGGAAAGTTGAAGAAAAAAATCGACCGCTTAAAGAAAAAAAGGAAAAAGGGGTAACGGTTTGTTCTTCGCGCACGCGACAAACAAAGACAACAACAACAAATATCACAAACAAAAGACGATCGCACAATCGCTCTATATAACTTAGATCAATGACGCAAGACGTTAATTTAAAAATAAATGAACGCATAATATAAAAAAATGAGAACCATTTAAAATTTGCAGATGAATAAAAAACAAAACAAAACAAGAATGATGTAATTATGAAGTAGAAGAAAAAAACAAGCAAATGAATGATTGGGACGTCGAAATTCGGCATATCTGCGCCTAATTGCAAGTGACAATCATTTTATCTCATAAAAGTTTTCTTCTGAATTCAAAAGCAAGACCACTTTGCCTACACAGATTTTGTTTCTTCTTGTGTTAATAATTCTGCCACTTCGAAGAATTTCAAGGTCAACTTTGGCATAAATTCAGCAGATCTGAATTGCAAAATATGAAATCTGATTTCTTGGTCCATTATATTATGCATCGCAAACTCACTCCGGGCAGGACACACTGTATAACAGTCTCGGTTCAAGGTAAAGTTCGTGTTTGTTTTTCTTTTTGCTCGAGAATTCATTGCTGGCGAGACGCAGTACGGCTAGTAACTGAATTCTTAAAGGCCGTACAGGCTTGTTTGTAACTGTGCAAAGCGACGAATCGCGACGCCAATGTTACCGCGAACGGCTTAAAGAAGTCTTATTAAAGATGTTCGCGCAACATGGTTCGCTGCGCGGTTCGTCACTTTGCTCAGTTACAAGTCTGTACGAGGATCTTTTAAAGCACTACATCTTAAAAACTGTATCTATATACATTGGACCCCCTCAGGCCTATAGTTTTTCTTGCTTTGTTTTGTTTTTTCGAGCAACAGGGTCTGACACTTAGTACGAATGACCCTGTATAATACACCTAACGAAAATTTTCCTCTAATTCATCATCGCTGAATGATTTTGTGTTTCCGTCGCGCCGACAAACCAAATCACGCGCGCTTTGCATAACAAAAATCCTCCCCCGACTCCACGCCGCCGGGGCGCGCCTCCAGCGGCGTCCGTTTCCCGCATCGCCAAAGTGAATAAATCAAACCGGCCTAAATTTAATCTATCCTTTGATTGATTTCAGAATCCGATGGGGATCTGTCGGACGACCTAAACGAGCTAGGAGTCACATTTCCCCCGATGGAAAGCCCTCCTGTTCAGTTCGCAACTGAAAATAGCACGGTCGTTACATCACAGACTGGATCTACGGCTTTGGTGCCATGTGTCGTTAACAACATAGGGGATGGAATGGTAAGAATTTACTGCCGCCGCTCTTTTTTTTTACATATGTTTGAATATCACATCTCAACCCGCCCCCGGCACCCCTTCTATTGTATACTCTCGGGGGGGCGCTTCGAACTTAAAAGTCTTCGCGCCGAACTTAATTAAAGTTTCAGGCGTCGTCGATGGAACTCTTCTTTTTTGTTCGGAATTTGAATTTGAAACTGCATTTTATGAAGTACATAAAACAAGAAGTGATATTGTCAAGACACACACACACACACACACACACACACACTTCCTTAAATAAACAAATAAATAAAGTATTTGCATCGTTGGATTCCTGGCTTCCGGTTGGAACCGCGTCTCTCCTTGGATTTTTTCTACTGCCGACGTTTCGTTCTCCATTGCAAGAGAACGTCCTCAGAGCTACTGTTGCTGGTGCGGGTGGTCTTGCTGCTACTTCTCAGTCTCAACGATTTACAAAAAGTAGCAGCAAACCCGCCAGCAGCAGCAGCAACAGCCCTGAGGAAGTTCTTTTGCAATGGAGAACGAAACGTCGGCAGTAGAGAAGAAATCCGAGGAGAGACGCGGTTCCAACCGGAAGCCAACGACGGACGACGGCCGCGGAAGCCTTCAAGTTAAACTAAAGTATAGAGAACAGATAAAAGAGCGACATCTTACTATCGCTTTTTGACCTGACATTGCAGTAGGATAGACAAATTGAAGCGGGATTTGCTGAAGAAGCCCCAAGCAGGGCTGAAACAGCTGTCCAGAGGCTGCTCGAGGTTTTCACTGCAATCAAAAACGATTTGCACAAAATTTTTCTAAAGTATAGAGGTTTAGAGCAACCCCTAAACGGCGGCGGGGTGGTTTAATCTTTGCGGCAGTGCGACCGTACCAGGCCAGGCGTCGAGAGAAAATTTCCAAGAAGGAAAAATAAATCTCACGTCTGTCAACTTTTCCATTATGCTCGAAATCAAATTAACGAAGTTAGCGCGCAGTTGTATCGAGCCAAACCCCCCCCGAAGAAGCCGGAAGCCAAAACTACGCGGACGGACGGACTTATTCTTCGGGAGTTGTTTAAACAGTTCGTTGTTCCGCGCGCGCCCCCCCGAGCTCCCCTCCCCCGCCTCTTTTTGAATTCCATCGGCATTCCGCAAACATTATGACTTCTTGTGTCGTCGCCCGGAATGAAAAATTCCGGGGGGGGGGGCGACAGCGGCGGCAAACAGGGAAGCGCAATAATAATTTCATCGGGCGGCTCGCCCCCGGAAGGATTCTTAATGAAATTGAAATGAATATTTAAAGGGGGCGCGCGCAAAATATTGTTTAAATATTTGCCGTGCTGTGATGAGGAGCCCCCGCCAGTTTCCAACTCCGCTCCGGCGAGAATTTATTTTTCCCCGCCCCTGTATTATTTTCGTTCTTTTATTATCGATCGGTTCTTCTTGGAGTGTATTAGCGTTAGAGTAGGTGATTTCGTTTGTTGCTAAGGGACTCCCACCGCCCCTCCACCAAAAAAAAAAATTTCATATTCCAGAGGCGTATTAAATATAACGGATCGTAAGCATGACAGGGCTGTTACGTAGTATTAGGGCCCACATCAATCACAAAAAGTAAATCGCCTGCTAGGCGATTCTAAATTCAAGCCCCGTCGTCCTTCGGATGTAATCGGGATAATTAGATTTTTTTTTTTTTGTTAAGGCCAAGGCATCTCAAATATAAATACGACGATGATAAAAAAAAGTACACTCGTTAAAATATAAATATTATAAAAAAATTTGCTGCAAATCGTTTTTGATTGCAGTGAAAACCCCGAGCAGCCTCTGTACAACTGTTTCAGCCCTGTTTGGGACTTCATCAGTTATCCTACTAGAATGTCAGATCAAGAAGCGATCGTAGGATGCTGCTGTTTTATCTATTCATAAATATTATAATAAACAATCCAGACGATTCATGGTGGGTTTCACAAAAAAATTGTTAATCAGCGATTCAATTAATTCTCCGATTAAGGAACGTCATTGGACGAAGTTAACAATAGATTTGAAACAACCATGTTGTATTGTTTCATCCAACCAATCACAGGCTTTAATTAATTTTTTTTTTTTTGTAAAACTGGGGGTCAGTTTTCTTTGCGCGTTAATTAAGTAACTGATTGTGAGTGTTGACTGCTCGCTAAATTATTTTGAGTAACGGCGAAAAGAACTCTTCCCCCCCCCCCCCACACCACAAAAAATAAATTTTCCACGTGTATTTTTTTTTAAACATCCATTTACGAGTGTTTTATAGCCGTCAGTTTCCAACAGTGTAATAAACATGTTTTATGCATCATTTCTCCGCAATGAAATTTCCGCCTGTACGTTCCGTGAAGTGACTAAAACGCACGTAAAGCCCCGCATCCGAATCTGTCAGAAATATCAGGGGCGGGGCGGGGGGGCAGGAGGAAATAAAGTCCTGATTCGGAGTGTTCCTGGCTCCGGTTATTTGTTTTTATCGTCGCGCGGAAAAATGGATCGCGCCGAGTTCTCAAAAAGTCCTGCCCTGCGCGCGAGGGAGGAGACGTTTATCAAAGTTGGATGATTCGAATTTCGTCTTTTTATTAAACCCGAATGAGGGATATACAGGGGGTGAGTTAGGGAGGAGACATCACGAGGGCCATTATCAAAAAAAAAAAAAACAGTTTATTGTTTCCAACAGTTTTCAAGATACAGTTTGTTTAAAGCTCGTCGAAAGCTCTCGTTTTTAAATGGCGACCTTTTGGCTAGAACCACGTGGTCCTTGCAGACTTTAAAAGCCCCTTCACACTCTCCTATTTCTCGCCCGATCATTTCTTCAAATTCTTGAATCAAAATAATTTGAATGCATTTTATTTCCAATTCAAACCAATTCTCAAGAAGTCCTGCCCTGTGCGAGGGAGGAGGAGGAGGCGAGTTGGATGATTCGAATGACGTTTCGTCCTTTGCTTACACCCAAGTGAGGAATATACAGGGGGTGAGTTAGGGGGGAGAGTAAAATCCACGACAGCATGAGGGCCATTACCAAAAAAAAAGCAGTTTATTGTTTCCAGCAGTTTCCGAGATGCAGTTTGTTTAAAGCTCGTCGAAAGCTCTCGTTTTTAAGCGGCAACGTTTTGGCTAGAACCACGTGGTCCTTGCAGACTTTAAGGGCCCCTTCACACTCTCCTATTTCTCGCCCAGTAATTTCTTCAAATTCTTGAATCAAAATAATTTGAATGCGTTTTATTTCCAATTCAAGCCAACTCTCAAGAAGTCCTACCCTGTGCGAGGGAGGAGGAGGCGAGTTGGATGATTCGAATGACGTTTCGTCCTTTGTTTACACCCGAGTGAGGAATATACAGGGGGTGAGTTAGGGGGGAGAGGAAAATCCACGACAGCATGTGGGCCATTATCAAAAAAAAAAAAACAGTTTATTGTTTCCAGCAGTTTCCGAGATGCAGTTTGTTTAAAGCTCGTCGAAAGCTCTCGTTTTTAAATGGCGACGTTTCGGCTAAAACCACGTGGCCCTTGCAGACTTTAAAGGCCACTTCACACTCTCCTATTTCTCGCGCGATAATCTCTTCAAATTCTTGAATCAAAATAATTTGAATGCGTTTTATTTCCAATTCAAGCCAACTCTCAAGAAGTCCCACCCTGTGCGAGGGAGGAGGAGGAGGCGAGTTGGATGATTCGAATGACGTTTCGTCCTTTGCTTACACCCGAGTGAGGAATATACAAGGGGTGAGTTAGGGGGGAGAGGAAAATCCACGACAGCATGAGGGCCATTACCAAAAAAAAAAACAGTTTATTGCTTCCAACAGTTTCCGAGATGCAGTTTGTTTAAAGCTCGTCGAAAGCTCTCGTTTTTAAATGGCGACGTTTCGGCTAAAACCACGTGGCCCTTGCAGACTTTAAAGGCCCCTTCACACTCTCCTATTTCTCGCGCGATAATCTCTTCAAATTCTTGAATCAAAATAATTTGAATACGTTTTATTTCCAATTCAAACCAATTCTCAAGAAGTCCTGCCCTGTGCGAGGGAGGAGGAGCAGGCGAGTTGGATGATTCGAATGAGGTTTCGTCCTTTGCTTACACCCGAGTGAGGAATATACAGGGGGTGAGTTAGGGGGGAGAGGAAAACCCACGACAGCATGAGGGCCATTATCAAAAAAAAAACAAAAAAACAGTTTATTGTTTCCAGCAGTTTCCGAGATGCAGTTTGTTTAAAGCTCGTCGAAAGCTCTCGTTTTTAAGTGGCGACGTTTTGGCTAGAACCACGTGGTCCTTGCAGACTTTAAAGGCCCCTTCAAACTCTCCCATTTCTCGCGCGATAATCTCTTCAAATTCTCGAATCAGAATAAATTGAATGCGTTTTATTTCCAATTCAAACCAACTCTCAAGGAGTCCTACCCTGTGCGAGGGAGGAGGAGGAGGCGAGTTGGATGATTCGAATGACGTTTCGTCCTTTGCTTACACCCGAGTGAGGAATATACAGGGGGTGAGTTAGGCGGGAGAGGAAAACCCACGACATCACGAGGGCCATTATCAAAAAAAAAAAAACAGTTTATTGTTTCCAACAGTTTTCGAGATGCAGTTTGTTTAAAGCTCGTCGAAAGCTCTCGTTTTTAAATGGCGACGTTTTGGCTAGAACCACGTGGTCCTTGCAGACTTTAAGGGCCCCTTCACACTCTCCTATTTCTCGCGCGCTAATCTCTTCAAATTGTTGAATCAAAATAATTTGAATGCGCTTTATTTCCAATTCAAGCCATCTCTCAAGAAGTCCTACCCTGTGCGAGGGAGGAGGAGGAGGCGAGTTGGATGATTCGAATGACGTTTCGTCTTTTGCTTACACCCGAGTGAGGAATATACAGGGGGTGAGTTAGGGGGGGAGAGGAAAATCCACGACAGCATGAGGGCCATTACCAAAAAAAAAAAACAGTTTATTGCTTCCAACACTTTCCGAGATGCAGTTTGTTTAAAGCTCGGCGAAAGCTCTCATTTTTAAGTGGCAACGTTTTGGCTAAAACCACTTGGACTTTGCAGACTTTAAAGGCCTCTTCACACTCTCCTATTTCTCGCACAATTGTTATCAGTATAAATAGAATGCGTTCTATTTCCTGATGAAGCCTGAAGGTTTCTTGTGTTTTTCAGAAGTGATGCGTAATTTTTAACACCCTGTACAATACAATATTTACTGCTGATGACTGACAAATTACGGTCCCTCTAACATCGATAAGCCTGCGTGAATGAAGAGAGCTGGTATGACACAGGGGAAGCACGGGGTCGTTTCACCCTGTTCGCCCCCGCCGTGGTGTATACATCCTGTTAAACACGATTTTCATTTGTTTTTAACGGCTTGACGAATACAGACGTCACTAAATGACTCGTTCGGATTCAGCGTCGAGCTTCAAGCATTAGTCCATGTCCGTGTTTTACGTGCATTCGTTTTCGGGCGATTGCATCGCGTGCCAAACGAGGCGTGAAAACGTGTCGCTGCGACTGTGAGTTTTGAACCAAAAAAAAAAAAAGTATAATTGTTCGATTGCTTTATGTACAAACAAACGAGAGGTTAAAAGCGGAACGTCATTATTGGGCAATTACCCGCGCAAATATTGCTTCGATGCAACAATAAAAATATTCTGCGTTACAGCGGCGTGGTTAATTGCAACGGGAAAATGGAAGAGGGAATTTTAACCCTGGCGCGCTGACGGGAGGAAAGAAATCAAATTTAAAAATTAAAATTAAAATTCGCGCTTTACATATTAACGAGGGCGGATTTCATCTGCCCCGTTGCCACGTCATCATCAGCCGATCCGTGCAACTATAATAACTAGATCAAATTACATCATTAAAATGCAAATAAGAGCTCGTTCTAAACGAAGTGACAGAGTAAACCGGTCTCAAATAAAAAAAAAAGCGCGCGCAAAGAGAAAGGGGAACATAAGGGGGGGGGTACTGACTCACTTGAGCTTAAAACAATAATTCACTGCAATTTGCCTACGTTTTGCTTTCTTTCTAAAACCGTAAGAAATAAATAAGTTGCTTAAATACAATACGCAACCACTTTTAGTGCAACCCCCGTATAGTATAATTTTGTGTTATTAATTTCGATTCAATTCGATTTTTTTCCTTTTTTCATTGGCTAATTAGGTGTATACATTTTACAATAATTTTTTTTTAAATTTCGATTCAATTCGATTTTTTCTCTTTTTCATTGGTTAATTAGGTGTATACATTTTACAATTTATTTTTTTGTTTAATTTCGATGCAATTCGGTTTTTTCTTTTTTTTTCATTGGCTAATTAGGTGTATACATTTTACAATTATTATTTTCTTTTAATTTCGATTCAATTCGATTTTTTCTTTTCTTCATTGGCTAATTAGGTGTATACGTTTTACAATTTTTTTTTTGTTTAATTTCGATTCAATTCGGTTTTTTCTTTTTAGTCATTGGCTAATTAGGTGTATACATTTTAGGTGTCGTGGATCAGAAGAAAGGACTACCACCTCCTCACCGTTGGACTGACGACGTACAGCAGCGACGAAAGGTTTCAGGCGATACATCTGCAGCACTCGGAGGTAAATTTAATAATAGTCAACCCCTCCCCCCCCCCAAAAAAAAAACACACACACACACGAAAAGTCACATATTAAACGTCCCGTTCGTTTTCCCCCTCACTTGAACTGTTCGTTCGGAAAAACGTGCGCTGCGCCGATTTAATTTTGCGTCCGCAAAGCATTCTTTTTTTTTTTTTTTTTTAAACGCGGTCAGGCTAATAATAATAGAATGACGCCTCGTTGGTTTTATGCATTTCACAGCGGCGATGGGTACGGTTTATTAAAAACCAGAAAATAGTGGAATGAAACGGCTGACGATAAATCCGAACGCAATTTGCGTCGCGCTGCGCAACTAAATATGTTTTCCGTTCTTTTTCAGCTTGTATTTTATAATTTTGTTAAAACCGCTCGTCTCTCAAGATACGATTAACGTTTTGGTCTTCTTAGTGGGTTGATTGCTCGAGGAAAAATGAAGGACAAAGAGGATTGCAGAGCCATGCTAAACGTTAAAGCGTTATCTCCCTTATAAGCAACTGGTAAGGGGCAGTTTTGCCACCGGCAGTTTAGCGTCGGGTGTTTTCCTCGTTTCAATCTACGTCTGTGCTCCTGGAGCGTCCCCTTTCCCCCTTGTGGCCTCGCTAGAAAGGAATAGAAGGTATAGCCGCGTCCGATCTTCGATTCGTCGATTTTTAATTTCTTCCCTGTTTTGAAGGGCGTTGCTTTTCTTATCTAGTGCACGCCTTCATTTTTATTTTACCATTCACCACCCACAACTGCGAATCGTTTGTTTCGTAACATGTCAGCGGGTACTTCCCCTTCTTGTTCTTCGGCGGAATCCAGATTTACTTACCTAATCAACTAGAAATTGAATTAGTTTCACTTAACTCAGAACTTTCACGTTAAATATTCCCGTTAATCTCTTCCATCAACCTGACTCATTAATATTTTCATGATTTCATTAGGTTGAAACGGCCAGGGTTTAATTAATATTCATAGATAAAATGATTTAGTTACGTTTGCAATGTTATTGTTTGCGGGCGAAATGAATCCGGTTCGTGTTTGCGCTATCGCTGCACCGACTAATGAAATTATCCAGATTTTACTCGTAAAGTACACATTTGCGTTTAATAAGCGTCATGTTTCACGTTCATGTTTGCCAAACATTGAAAGGTCTCGCGTTTTTTTTTTGTTTTTGTTTTGTTTTGAAACGTCGAATTGGTTTCGTTTCGGTCGTTCGATTTAATTTCTTCGGTCCTGGCTTGCAATTGCAGACGAGAGAAGAGCTTTGTTAACAAATCAATTAAATAAAATAAACTGGTTTAAATAAATAATACCTTGCGACGCAGCCAGCGATTAAATTAAACGCAAATCGCGTTCGTACTTTCATTAATTAAGATTATCTGAAGCTGGATGGATGGAAGCCTGGATTTATTAAAATAAATAAGTGTAACTTCACTTCGAGCAATTATACTTTTAAATATTTCCAAATTATGATCGCGATGGTATTTACAAATGATAAATATGTTGCTCTTGCACAGGGAAGAGGCGCAAGCCTCCTAATAAATTACCTGGCACATATTTTACCATTAAACACGAATGAGTATTATAAAACCGTGTCATGCATTGATATATTCGTTTCGGCGTACACAATAGTTCCATTATTATTATTAAGTTTACATTACCGGTGGTATTTATTAGAGTGCATTAACCGAAACGTGGAATTAATGCAGATGTATTACCGATACGGAACTGTTTATTACGATTCGGAGCTTTCGGAGCTACCTGTTGTTTTTCGAAGTAATACCCCGTCTCTCCCGCACCCCCCGAAGATTATTTTGTTTATTTCCGTGGGGTGCACGTACATACAAAAGCGTTCCCGGGGACACGACAAAAGTTTTCAATTAAAATGCCCGCCCGTAAACAGGCAATTAAAACGCAACAATGGGCGGCTGGGGCTTGAAACACAGGCGATCGCTGATCGCTGAAAAGCGGCGACTTGGGCTTTATTTTTAATCCGCAGTTATTGAGCGCATTGAACTTTATTGGGGATAAATATATATCAGCGGGGCCCTGTAGGAATGTGCGGGCATAGACCGGCGTTGGTGATATGGGCTAGGGGTTGTATGGGGGAGATATTCGATTAAGTGGAATAATGGTCGGGCGAATGTCTGGCGGAGATAGCACCGGCCGCAGACGAGGAACGAATGTGGAATGAAATGCACATACACGACGACAACTGCATTTATCAGGCGAATTTTTTTTTTTGCTTTGCGCTTTGCTTGAATGTATTCAATACACCACGAGTTACAAAAAAGAAAAAAAAATAACAACTAAAGGACCTTTCATTTCCATCCGTCAATTACAGGAAACGATCGGGGGGTTTCGGTTTGTTTGATGGGAAAAGAAAGAAACACTAACTCATTTTTTTTAGTTTACCACTGCAAATTGCAACTTTACCCTCCTTAAATCACGAGATTCGAGAATGAATCACGAAATGATCGACTGACTTGTACTTGCACTGAAATGTTAAATGCGTTAAGTGGTTCGATTCGGGCGTTCGTTTTGAGAATCTCCTTTTTTTTGTCCACGACCCCCTCTCCGAATTTACGAGCTGACCACAGGTTCCCAAGGTTTTTAGAATCGCCGTCCACTTTGGAAGACAATTTTCTTTTAACGTCCGCCGTCCCCTTCTTGTAAAAATGATACTTTGGCAGACACTGAGGCTTGGACAGGCAATTGTTTATCATTGCGGATGCAGATTTATACAGATTCCCCGGTTTACCTATACACAACCTCGTCTGCTGCTCGATCGTCAATAATGCAGAACATAAATGATTTTCTGGTTGCACAATTATGAAAATTATGCGTTTTAAAGTATTTATTACCGACCCATAAAGTGCCTTAGCGCCCCCTAATTACCCGTGAACTCGCTATCGCCCCCTTAGAACGATTCAGCGCCCTCTTTGGGAACCTACAAGCTATACGCTGCGTAATACCGACGAGCGGCGGTCAGCTCGTAAATTCGGAATCTCTTTTTTTTGTTCACTACCCCCTCTTTAAATTTATGAGCTGATCGCTGGTAGCGTCCAGCGTAATACCGGCGGTCAGCTCGTAAATTCGGAATTTCCTTTTTTTGTCCACGACCTCTTCTCTGAATTTATGAGCTAATCGCTGGTAGCGTCTAGCGCAATACCGGTGGTCAGCTCGTAAATTTGGAGAGAGGGTCGTGGACAAAAAAAAGGAGATTCTCAAAACAAACGCTCGAATTGAACCACTTAATGCATTTAAAACAACAAATTGGCCCGCCCCAACGTGCGTTTACACACGGCAACTTTCTTTTACGTACTTCTATCGTCACTCGAATTGCATTTTCTGTTGCGAGCAGAATTGAAAAAGGTTTATTCGCATAAGTTAGCATCACGTAAGTCATAAATACCCGGTACAACTATATTCATAATGTACTCTTTCCGCAGTTATATCCTCGCAGTTGAAATTATACTAAAAGCGCTTTCATAATATTCATTCCTCGCGCCTGAAACTCGGTTTCACAACTCCAAGTCCAAGTTCTCTTGTGATTTGATTTCGTCCAACTCGACGTCAGACGCTGCGTAATACCGGCGGTTAGCTCGTAAATTCGGAATTTCCTTTTTTTTGTCCACGACCCCCTCTACAAATTTATGAGCTGATCGCTGGTATTACTCAGCATCTAGCGTAATACCGGTGGTCAGCTCGTAAATTCAGAGAGGGGGTCGTGGACAAAAAAAAAGAAGATTCTCAAACAAACGGCTCGAATTTAACCACTTAACGCATTCAAAACAACAAATTGGCCCGCCCCAACGTGCGTTTACACACGGCAACTTTCTTTTATGTACTTCTATCGTCACTCGAATTGCATTTTCTGTTGCGAGCAGAATTGAAAAAGGTTTATTCGCATAAGTTAGCAGCACGTAAGTCATAAATACCCGTTACAACTATATTCATAATGTACTCTTTCCGCAGTTATATCCTCGCAGTTGAAATTATACTAAAAGCGCTTTCATAATATTCATTTCTCGCGCCTGAAACTCGGTTTCACAACTCCAATTCCAAGTTCTCTTGTGATTTGATTTCGTCGTACTCGACGTTAGACGCTGCGTAATACCGGCGGTCAGCTCGTAAATTCGGAATTTCCTTTTTTTTTTGTCCACGACCCCCTCTACAAATTTATGAGCTGATCGCTGGTATTACGCAGCGTCTAGCGTAATACCGGTGGTCAGCTCGTAAATTCAGAGAGGGGGTCGTGGACAAAAAAAAAGGAGATTCTCAAACAAACGGCTCGAATTTAACCACTTAACGCATTCAAAACAACAAATTGGTCCGTCCCAAAGTGCGTTTACGCACGGTAACTTTCTTTTATGTGCTTCTATCGTCACTCGAATTGCATTTTCTGTTGCGAGCAGAATTGAAAACGGTCTATTCGCATAAGTTAGCAGCACGTAAGTCATAAATACCCGTTACAACTATATTCATAATGTACTCTTTCCGCAGTTATATCCTCGCAGTTGAAATTATACTAAAGGCGCTTTCATAATATTCATTTCTCGCGCCCGAAACTCGGTTTCACAACTCCAACAAGTCCAAAGTTTCCAACTTCTTTTGTGATTTGATTTCGTCCAACCCGACGCCGCCGCCCCGCCCGCCCGCCCGCTCGCCGTGAATGTGAAAGTACGGAAGTCGTATAATATAATCATAATAGCGGACAGTGCGTGCTAATGTCATTTAAAGTCGACGTTAATAAACGCCGCGCCGCTCTTCCGCCCCCGCCCCAAACCCCGCCCTCGAAGAATCTTCGGAGGGCGAGTTGCTGACGTTTAATAAAGATTTCACGAGCTTCTCTTGCTACTTTAACCCTTTTCAAGGGTTGAGGAGGGGTGGGGGGGTGGGGGGGCTTCAAGTTTTTGATATTATTACCGACACGAGAATTATCGCGCCCCATTTAAAATGCACGAACTTCGTCGTCGGGAGGAGTTCTTTGTGTTTGTTTGTTTGTTGCTTGCTTATGTATGAATCAGTTTCGGAACATGTCCGGAGCCGAAGTTTAGCAATTCATCACCGGTTATTATGGGCACTGACGCAGCGGAATTTATTATTAACAAGACAACATGTATATATATATATATAAAACCCGATGACGTGGATACATACTTAACATCGAAGCTTCTTTCCCTAATGAAATTTCGCATTCGCAGGTAATGGATTAATCAGTGGTACAATGTAGTGACGTCGGAATTTTCAACCGTATCACGCCGTGAGTCATTTCGACCAACCAACACACAAAAGGCGAATGAATAGTAGGAAATTAATAAACGCTTTTATTTTCAAGCTGGTGGAGGCGCCAGGAAACGTTTTTTTTTTTTTTGAAAATTGAATTCAACGCATTTGAATTGATTAACCTAAATGAGTATCATCGTGTTGCTTCGCCGATATAAATCAAAAACAATTACGCCCCCCCCCCCCATAAATTTTAATAAATTGCACGTCGCTACACGAGATGAATCATCGCGAGCCGAGCTGAAATAATAGCGGCTCTCTCATTAAACGCCCGATAAAATTACAAGCGTCTTCAGTTCCGGTCGCCTAAAGAACTCCTCCGATTTTATGCTTGTTTGAATCGCCCCCCTCGGGATACACGCGTGCCAAACGAAAACTTCCATAATTAAAATAATTTATAAGTTAATATCGAAATTGCAATCAGGGAGGCAAATTGGCCGTGAGGCGGAGGGGGTGACGAACTCCGAGCACGGGCGCAGGTAGATCCTCCTCAATTAAAAACCATTCGGAAAGTTTGCCCCCCCCCTCCCCCCGGAAGAAAACATTTTCCGATGAGTAAAACTTCTCCGGAGGGTTTCTTCATCACCCCCCGCGTCGCCTCCTAATAAGGACCATTCCCGAAATGTGTCCGTTGAACCTAAACTAAATAGACTACTCGGGGGTTTAAGAAATTCGACGGCGCGCGCCGCCTCCCTCAAGAAAGGACACGAATTCCGCTGCGTAATTTTGCCTTGCCTCCCGGAATACAAAGCATAACTCCCTTCTCTGTGGCTTGCGTGGTCACGCTTTTTCTTTTAAAACTCAACGTGTAATAATTCATAGTAAATAATAATTTAAACGGAATAAATAATAAAATACCTGTACAACCTAACCCCTCTGCTTAATAATTTTTTTCGCCTGGCCTTTTTCGCTCACATGTTAATTAAACAATTCACGATGCTGTGTCGGCAAGGCTTTAACGATGATGTTGTGCGGTTTACACGGGGTACACGTGCATTATATTTTCATGTGACCTACTTCCCTCCCCCCACCCCCGCCCCCCACGGCACGTGCTCGAATAAATTTTGAAGAGTCGCATTCGCCGTGTTTTTTAATAAAAAAAAAAATGGAGTGGGCGAGTGCGTTGATGAAATTGCTGAGAACGAACGGATTGTGCAGAAAAATGCGGCGGAAAGGAAAACACTCGACGCTAAAATAATAAAAGTCATTCCTGTGTAGTGACCGTAAGAGCGGACGGGCGAACGGCGGGGGGAGGGAAAACCCGACGGCCTGAAAATCGAATGCATTCGCCTCTGCAAGAGAGCGGAAGCTGTGAGCTGCATATGTGAAGAATCCGTGTGAGAGATGCGCATCCAGAATAAGAAATCGCAGTACGGCGGATTGAAACGGGAAGTTCTTTATGGAAAACACAATAAAAGTCTTTAAGGACATCGTCTATTTTTACTTTCCTTCTTCTTCGTCTCCTGCATTTACCTGCGTCTTATTATTTTGTACGTATTGGATTTCCTCTCGTACGGATCGCGGTGGGGGCAGATGAAAGAGTCGCTCGGTTCGTTTGAAGTGCACCGGCTTCTTGTTTTTTCGCCAAGTTTTTATTATGGAGTCTTAGCCGGAAGCCAATTCGGATTAATGGCTTCCTGCTTTGTACTTGCGCAACTCTCCTCCCGACTTCCTCCGGCCAGTAAGTCGTTGCGCCGCCATGACTGGAATGTTTATCTTGGCGGAAAGAAATAAATTCGACGTTTTTATGTTGCGACGTTTTCACGTAATTTATAGCGCTAAATATATTGACGTTATAACCTCAAAAAGGTTTTTTCCTTTTTTCAGGATTGGACGCTGCAGATTAAATACGTTCAGAAGAGGGACGCCGGCCTGTACGAGTGCCAAGTCTCTTCACATCCGCCCACGAGTATCTTCATACAGTTGAACGTTGTCGGTTAGTTTCCATAATCAATACCAAAGAAAAAAAAAAGAAAATGAAGAGAGGAAGCCCTTCCCAAAAACTAATTAATTACACGCGAAAACCTCACAAACGCTGCTGCTGTCTTAATGGCGGGACAGGAGGAGCCGCCGAGTTAAACTTATTTCGCAAACCGAGAGAACTCCATTCGCCGTGTACTTCTTGCCGGAGAACTTAGAACAAAAACTAACCTAACGAGGTTACTATCAACGCATTTTGCTAATTGCAGTTCTCGACTTGACTTCGCTCGCAGCAGCGCGGTCGGATTTCGAAAGTTAAGTGGCCGGCTACAAATTAGACTAATTTTCGAATCGTTCAGTCACATCTCCGGCTTCGGGCTCGAGTGAAAAGCACCGGCACTAACTGAAACTCAAATGCATTTTGATTTAATTAGGCAACTTTAATAAAGACGGAGGGTTTCAGTTTTTCATGAAAGCATCATTAATTTGACAAGGTATTCCAAGATATTCCAAGATATTCCGAAACATTTTATATGAGACTACCAAATTATAAGTTGTTAATTAAATACTGAACTTACCAGACATTGTGTGGGCCAATATCTCCTAAAAAGACCAAATTTGGCAAAAGTTGCCATGATCTCTTCTGTTGTTGTAAATTTCATGCAAAGTTTGGCAAGATATTCCAAAACATTTTATATGAGACCACTAAATGTACGTTCTTAATTAAATACTGAACTTAACAGACATTGTAGAGGCCAATATCTCCTCGGAAGATCAAATTTGGCAAATGTTGCCATGATTTCTTTTGTTATTGTAAATTTCATGCAAATTTTGGCAAGGTATTCCGAAACATTTTATATGAGACCACTAAATTATAAGTTTTTAATTAAATACTGAGCTTAACAGACATTGTATAGGCCAATATCTCCTCGGAAGATCAAATTTGGCAAAAGTTGCCATGATCTCTTTTGTTGTTATAAATTTCATGCAAATTTTGGCAAGGTATTCCGAAACATTTTATATGAGACTACTAAATTATGACTTCTTAATTAAATACTGAACTTAACAGACTTTGTATAGGCCAATATCTCCTCGGAAGATCAAATTTGGCAAAAGTTGCCATGATCTCTTTTGTTGTTGTAAATTTCATGCAAATTTTGGCAAGGTATTCCGAAACATTTTATATGAGACTACTAAATTATGACTTCTTAATTAAATACTAAACTTAACAGGCATTATATAGGTCAATATCTCCCTAAGAAGACCAAATTGGGCAAAAGTTGATTCGCCTTTACGTTCTATATCCTCAAATTGAAGTCCGGCGAGTACGTTAACTATAACAATTTCGTTGCATTTGGCTTTTTATTAGCTTTTGAAGACGTCGAGCGTCGTTTAACAAATTTCTGCTTTATAAGGCATTAAGATGCTTCTTTGCTTCATCGAACGAAATTATTATTAAGGGAACCAATACGGCTTCATCAAACAAAAAAAAAAGGGAAGCAGAAATATTTTCGGTATTTAAGAGAGAAGTCGAGGGTTCCCCGAAGCATCCTCGAGAAGAGAAACACAATACAGAATCCGACTGAAGGGCGAATGTTGTTTCGTTAATTGAAAGGGGCATTCATGTTTCTCCTCGTCGGACCGGGGGGTCGGAGGGGGGATTAGGCAGCAGCAGCACAATGGCCGATTGTCAAAGAATTTCATCGCGGAAAAATTAGAGGAGTCCGGGAGACCGTCCGCTTTCATTTAATTAAATGCCATCGTCCACGGAAATTCCGGACTATGAAACTTTTAATATCGACGATTTTCCAACTTTGTTTGGGGGGTGGCCACCTGGACGACGCACCTTGTACGTCGTCGTCGTCGGCGGCGTCGGCGTCACGTGTTTCACGGTCGACTTTTTGCACCACGCTCCGGTTCGCTCTGAAATTATTCAGTCGCCTGAAACTTTTCAGGCTGCGAATGTAACAATCTGCACCAGTGGTTCACGCAGTGGAGAAAGTGAGCGTGACGTTAATAATACGAATCGCAAATAACGGGCAATCTTTGAAAGAAAAAGCCCGCCGAGTTAACACAATTACATTTTTTTTGCAGCTACAAATAAAACTTTCGAGTAAACCACGGATTATTAAACGCCAGCCGGTTGCAGATTGCTAATTGTTAATTAAACAAATTGGTTTACACATGCAGGCGCAACCAACCTCTCAATTCACTAGTGAGCGCTTTTCGTGCTTGTTTAAGTCAAGCTGAATTTCTCGCAGGAAAGTCATCTTTGGGGGGGAAAAACTTTCGGGGCTTGCGAGTTTTACACAGTCCGGATCGATGCGATTGAGATTGTATTTCGCAAGACGCGAGACACTATCTTACAACGAAAAAAAAAAAAGAAGAAAAATGGGGGAAAATCTGGATTCAGCTCGGAACGCAAATATATTTCTCCTTTGCTCGCAACTCAAACAATATGGTCTTTGCATGTTTATTACAACAGCTACATGCGATATTGCTTTTATTGACGCGGGAGGACGGTCGTGGAATTCACAACGAGCGACGCATTTTCCCCTCGGAGCTCTCCGAGTTTCAAATATAATCTTTCGCCTGTTGTTGTATTTTATTTGGCTTTCGAAAAATCGTGTAATTTTTCGCAGAGGCAAGGGCTGAAATCTCGGGGCCTTCCGAGAAATACCTGAAGCCAGGCTCCGGACTTCGGCTCCAGTGCGCCGTACACCAAAGCACGGAGCCTCCGTCCTACGTCTTCTGGTACCACAACAACCGCATGATCAACTACGACACCGACTTGGGGATCAACGTAACAACCGAATTGGCTGCAAAAACCAGCACCCTCACCGTCACCAGTACTGCCACCCGGCACTCTGGTAACTACTCGTGTGTTCCTAGCAATGCACAGCCTGCTAGCACTTACGTGCATATACTCAACGGTAAGTGAATCCCACACCGCATTTTTTTTTGCCGTAGACGTTACATTACACACACCGCAATAAACAAAATTATGTGTCAGCGCGTGTACAATATAATATATCGCCTACGTAAAATACGGGCGCGTTCCATTCCACGCGGAACATATTAAATTACGTGGGGGCATAACAAAGTGAAACCTGCTGAATAATGCAGGCAAGCATCTCTATATTGTAACAATAAGAAGTTGTATTTATAGGAGGAAAATGGGGGCGAGTAAATTCCCTCGGCGAGAAAAAAAAAATTAACCAAATCCCCTCCGCATAACAGGTGTTGTGGTGTGGAAGTAAATGGCATCTCATTATTTAAGGATTATCCCTTTATCGTCGTTTTTCACGGCGGCCGCGGCGGAGTACCTATGAAGACCCCCACCTCCGGTTAACTCTATAAATATGCGAAAATTAAAAGATGTGAAAAAGGTAACCCGCTTAGAATATTTACGTGTGCATTATTCAGATTTATTAAGGGTCGCGACTTGCACGCTAATGACCGTAAAACTGCGTGATGCAGATTTATGTCCGCCATAAATTCTAAAGTCGACCTCCACCATGGAATTTTACAAACACTAACCGACCACCAGCGTTACGAGTTTAATTCATTTAGTATTCATTCGTTTTGAAATTCACGAAGGAAGTCTTCAATAATGATTGAGATAGCCGATAATTAATTTAGTACACAAACGCTAATTTCGGCAAGAAATTCCGAAACATTTTATATGAGACCACTAAATTGTAAATTTTTATTAAATAATGAACTTAACAAACATTGTATAGGCTAAAATCTCCTCGGAAGATCAAATTTGGCAAAAGTTGCCATGATCTCTTTTGTTGTTGTAAATTTCATGCAAAGTTTGGCAAGATATTCCGAAACATTTTAGATGAGACTACTAAATTATAAGCTTTTAATTAAATACTGAACTTAACAGACATTGTATAGGCCAATATCTCCTCGGAAGATCAAATTTGGCAAATGTTGCCATGATCTCTTCTGTTGTTGTAAATTTCATGCAAAGTTTGGCAAGATATTCCGAAACATTTTATATGAGACCACTAAATGTAAGTTGTTAATTAAATACTGAACTTAACAGACATTGTATAGGCCAGTATCTCCTCGGAAGATCAAATTTGGCAAAAGTTGCCATGATCTCTTCTGTTGTTGTAAATTTCATGCAAAGTTTGGCAAGATATTCCAAAACATTTTATATGAGACCACTAAATGTAAGTTCTTAATTAAATACTAAACTTAACAGACATTGTATAGGCCAATATCTCCTCGGAAGATCAAATTTGGCGAAAAGTTGCCATGATCTCTTTTGTTGTTGTAAATTTCATGCAAAGTTTGGCAAGATATTCCGAAACATTTTATATGAGACCACTAAATTATAAGTTGTTAATTAAATACTGAACTTAACAGACATTGTATAGGCCAGTATCTCCTCGGAAGATCAAATTTGGCAAAAGTTGCCATGATCTCTTCTGTTGTTGTAAATTTCATGCAAAGTTTGGCAAGATATTCCGAAACATTTTATATGAGACCACTAAATGTAAGTTCTTAATTAAATACTAAACTTAACAGACATTGTATAGGCCAGTATCTCCTCGGAAGATCAAATTTGGCAAAAGTTGCCATGATCTCTTTTGTTGTAAATTTCAGGCAAATTTTGGCAAGATATTCCAAAACATTTTATATGAGACCACTAAATGTAAGTTCTTAATTAAATACTAAACTTAACAGACATTGTATAGGCCAATATCTCCTCGGAAGATCAAATTTGGCAAATGTTGCCATGATCTCTTCTGTTGTTGTAAATTTCATGCAAAGTTTGGCAAGATAATCCAAAACATTTTATATGAGACCACTAAATTATAAGTTGTTAACTAAATACTGAACTTAACAAACATTGTATAGGCCAATATCTCCTCGGAAGATCAAATTTGGCAAAAGTTGACATGATCTCTTTTGTTGTTGTAAATTTCATGCAAAGTTTGGCAAGATATTCCAAAACATTTTATATGAGACCACTAAATTGTAAGTTGTTAATTAAATACTGAACTTAACAGACATTGTATAGGCCAGTATCTCTTCGGAAGATCAAATTTGGCAAAAGTTGCCATGATCTCTTCTGTTGTTGTAAATTTCAGGCAAAGTTTGACAAGATATTCCAAAACATTTTATATAAGACCACTAAATTGTAAGTTGTTAATTAAATACTGAACTTAACAGACATTGTATAGGCCAAAATCTCCTCGGAAGATGAAATTTGGCAAAAGTTGCCATGATCTCTTTTGTTATTGTGAATTTCATGCATATTTTGGCAAGACATTCCGAAACATTTTATACGAGACCATTCGAATTCGTTTTAAAATTTACGAAACAAGTTTAATTTTCTGCAATATTCTTCACGTTTTCAATAATTAATTTAGTACCTACACAAATCTGTTTCGTTTTTAAATTGAAATACGATAGGCGCCTCTGTTTTATTTGATTTTTATTTAATTTTTTTTGTGTGTTCTGTATTGTCGAAGTAATAACGAGGAGTGTAAGACAAACCATCGGCGCGCCGCCCGAAGGGCGACGTGTCCTATTGATATTGGATATCCTCCAAGGAAAATTACGATCGACGTTATTTGCAGTCACGTCCGTTAGTTTTCGTATATTTTAATCATGGCGGAATCCGCAAGACGTCAGATCAATGCAGGAGGGGGGCCACCTTCCCATTAACGCACACTTTGAAATCTAAATAAGCCGCCGCCGCCGGGGCGTGTATACTCAGAAAATTAACATCGTTTTCGTTTAGGCATTAAATTAACGCCCGCCGGCAAGATAAAGCACGAAAGCCATTATTTCTTGCGGCGGGGCATCGAGAAAATTAATGAAGAAACAATAGGGCGCGGGGGGGGCGGGGAGGATTCATTGTTGCGGCCAATTACATTGAATAAACAATTGCCGCGAAGACTTAAAACGGGGCGATCAAAACAGAATCAAAATTTCCGGGGAGTTATAAAGAGAAACAAAACAAGAAAAAAAAGCAAAAACGAAAACCATCATAATGATGCAGCTTAAAGAATGATTATTAAAAGTTTTCTTAAACTACCAGCGCCCCCTTTTGAATACGGATGTCCCAGTGACAGCGAAACGGATTGGAAGTGTGCGCCTCGCCATTAATATGATAATATGCAAATGAGGAAAGTTCATGATGAGAAATACGGCTTGTGACGAGAGGGAAAGAGATAAGGTTCTCCGGCGTGCCCCGAAGATAACGTGATGTATTCGTCGCGTTTCTCACTGAAATGATCCGGGGCTATCGCCTCCCCCCCCCCCCATCTCCGGGCCACTCGTTAGAGCCCCGGAATGCAAGAGGAACTTTTCGGTTGCAGGGAATTATCGCGCTTCAGATGCATAAGGAAAGTGCCTTCATGGCATTAACATATCATCCCGCTGGCTTCGTCTAATTTATGGGGCTTTGGTTACATGGCTTTTTTTCGTCCTTCCTTTCCCCGCGCATAATTCGACCTTGATTGCCTTCCTTGCCGAAGAGCCGGCCCCCCCGAAAACATTAATCACGTAACGCGTGTGCTCGAGAAAGAAACGCGAAGGCCGTTTTTTTCGCAAAGATTTCTTTAGATAAATTGAAATTTATTGCGGGGAGAAGTTGTTCATATCATGATACATGATAAATTTACTAAAAAACAAAAACAGCACGATTAATACTGAGGGGGCATATAAAACAGCGGTTTCGAGATCTGAATGCGAAACGAGCGCGAGGATTCCCCGAAAACTCTTTGAATCTATTAGGAGATCGGTTTCGAAAAATCGAAGGCAACAAACAGAGGTTTCTATTTGGGGAAACCCCCTCACCTTCCCCCCCCCCCCATTTCGCTTTTTGCTACTACTCGCTCTTTCTGTTTTGGTCACTGGCATAATATAAACAGACGCTTTCGAAAAATAATACCAATGTATTTAACGGCAAGCGGATGCGGATGTTCCGGCGCCGGCGATCGGGGGCGTAGGTAGAGCTTTAAACAATCGAATACAAAAACATACCTTTCTATTTGTTAAATAATTCATAAATTTAATCTGTGGGGGCCGGGGTTTCGCCAGTCCGAGGGGCCTCCTCTCCTCGTTGCGGACTGAGTAGGGCTCCAATATATCACGACGAAGCGGGTGGCCGTGTCAAGTAGATGCGCTTAGGCGTTGTTGTAGGCGGCACTCGGCGGCCTTGAGGTATTTTCACTGCGGATTTGTTGAAGGCGATTTCCCGGATGTTCGATTCGGGTTGGACGAGGGAGCGGGTGACCGTGTCAAGTGGACGATGCACTTCGGGGTTGTGTTGCAGTAATTCGGCGGCCTTGAGGTATTTTCACTGCGGATTTGTTGAAGGCGGTTTCCCGGATGTTCGATTAACCCGGGTTGGACGACGGAGCGGATGGCCGTGTCAAGTGGATGATGCACTTCGGCGTTGTGTTGCAGTAACTCGGTGGCCTTGAGGTGTCTTCGCTGCGGATTTCTTGAAGGCGGTTTCTCGGGTGTTAACCCGATTAACTGGGTTGGACGAGGGAGCGGGTGGCCGTGTCAAGTGGACGATGCACTTCGGGGTTGTGTTGCAGTGACTCGATGGCCTTGAGGCGTTCTCGCTGCGGATTTGTTGAAGGCGGCTTCTCGGGTGTCTGATTAACCGAACTGGACGATTAGGGGTTGTAGCGCGATGCCTTGGGGTTGCTGATGTATCTTAATTGCAAAGATAGCAGTGAGAGCGAAGTGAGGAATTTAATTAAAATTGTCTCCCTATTTGGCCGGAAGACGGCGCGCTTTTAATAATCCCTGTTAGACTTCGATTTTCATTTTGTTTTTCAGTTTCATTTTGACGAACAAAAAAAATATCCAAATATGGTATGAAAATAAAAACTGATTTTATGCTTGACATTAGAATAAAATAGCTTTCGTTTTCGATCGAGAGATGGCGCACGTTGAATCTTGACTTTAGGTTTTCAATTCAATTTCAAAATTCAAGAATTAAAGTCATTGCAAACATAGCGGTGTGAATGTCAGCGGGATGATGAAATGGTATTGGAGGAAATTAGTTTAAAACAACTGTCATCCCATTTGATCGAGAGATGGCGCTTTGGCGAGTAATAATTGTCATCGTGCCTATATTCTTGCAATTTAATTTTAATTTTGCTATGAAAAATATCATGTGGTATTAAATATAATATAAATAAATGCAATACGAAGTCCTCATTTTTGAAATTAGCAGAAAATTGCTTTAATTTTTGGTCGAAAGATGGCGGCGCTCTAAGAAACTCAATTCAACAATTCAACTTAATTTTGAAATTGAAGTCATTGCGAGGACAACGGCGAGAAGGTCAGGAGGTAGATGAAACGATGTAATACGAAGAAATTCGAGTAAAATAATAGTCGTCCTGCTTGGTCAAGAGATGGCGCTTTGAATAATCGTCGCCATCCTTTGATTTTCTTTGCAATTTAATTTTTCTGAAAAATATTTCGCACGGTATAAAATAAATTTTAATTAATTTGAAATTAGAAGTAAATAGCGCTTTCATCTTTGGTTGTTGAGATGGCGATCTAAATAAAACATCCCGTCGCATGTTTATTTTACATTTTCAATGTAATTTTGAAACTGCAATGATTGCAAAGTTAGAAGAAGGCAATGTCGCGGTTAATTCAAGCTAGCGGCGAGGCGGTGGTGGGATTTACGGCGACAGGGTGGTTCTTCTGCTGGAATTGTTTTGAGTCCAAGCGTGACGGCGGTGGTGGCGACGACGTCCATCGTAGCGGAGACGGCGACGCTTCTTGAAACGAATCAAAACCCGGGTTTCTCATCGGACTATTCGTACCTGTATGTTTGCAAACACACACAAAAATTGCTGCTCGCTTAACTAGGCCCGGTTATAGTTTTGATGTAATAACACTGAGTGCGCAGAATGGCTTGCAATGCACACGTCCCAGTTTCATAACCCACCGCTAAGTTTACGAATGTGATTACCGCTAAGTTTACGAATGCGATTACGAACGGATGAGGTACGCATGTGTTAATTATTAAAAATATGTAATTGTGTGACAGTAATTAAAGACGAGGATCAATTTAATGTTTCGCTCTCGATCGAAAAAAAACCGTCTTCAATCATCCTGCGATGTCGCGTCGATATTAACCCGCGTAATATAACTCCTTTATTTTACACCCCCCCGTACGAGATATTTTTTTTGAATTTCCTTTTAATCTCTTATATCATTTGGAATCGAGCGCTTCGCGCGACTGACTCGAGCAGGGGTTGGGTTTTAAATCAAAGGAATGATGAAATCCGAACGTATCAATTGCATTTGCACCAATTTGTTTTCCGCACATCCCCCTCCCTCTCCCCTCCCCAATTCTCAAAGCGAATGTTGTCGACGCAGTTTGTAGTACAAAGTTATATAAAGTTTCCCGATTTTCCCATTCATCCTATATTCGAACTTCCCGTCTTAGAGCTGAATATTTTATGCTTTCGATATTACTAACTTATATTCGAGTTAGGAAAAACGACGTTTACAAGATTAGGATTATCGCCGAAAATGTTCTGTTCTTTCTTTTTTTTTTCTTGCCGCCGAGTATTTACCGTCGCGTTTTCGTTTCGTGCCGAAGTCCGCCGTTTATGAACCGCGCTTTATTTGCATATCTGTATCAGACACTCGTGTTTGACAGACTCTGCGGCGAATATTTGAATATTGCATTGTGTGCGCTTGCTGCATGCAGCGTCTGCGTCATCTGCAGGGACCAACTGATCTCTTCAAGTCACGTACGGAGGCCACATTATGTTACATCACGATTTTCTCGACTCTCGCAAGTTTTATCAGTTGTTGCGTTTGTTTTTTTTTTTTTTTTTTTTTATTAACAGCCTAGAAATGTCGAACGTACAAAGATATATGTATGTAGAAAAAAGTTCCGGTTAATATTAAAGACAAACGAAACGAAAATGATCCTATCAGTGTATAAAGCTCATTTCTATACCTAGAGAATCAGAACAGATAGGATATATGATGTATAGTTGGAAGAATTCTTTAGTTTTATTAAAAAAATGAGTTATTTTATTGCTGTGTAGATGTTTCAGTATCGTTCACGTTCTCCATTCGGCGCCATCTCATTAGTGTTCTTAAGTATATAATTGCATTGCTTTTTATAATTTATCATTATATCCAACCGAATCGAAATTATTAAATCAAATTAAATCACAACCAACAATTTAGTTAATTATATAGAAGCAGCTTTTTGTATCCGATTAGAGATGGCGTTAGTACACGTGCTAATCAAGACTGGTAAAAGTGATATTGCATCTGGCAGGTCGTCTCGTTTCCATTTAAATCTGTATTGTCTTCCCCTCGCAAAAGTAACCCGTGGTGAAACTTCTATCCGTCACAGTGAAGTAAACAGAGTGAATTTCAATCTATCTCTTAAAGCTTAATTTAATTTACTAAAAAAAATGAATCAATTCTGCGGTCTTGTTCGTTTAATGTACAAACCTGATTAATATGCTCGATGTAATTTTTATCGTGGCGTGACTTAACGAGTTGCATGCCCGCTGGATCAAAGCAACCACTTAATACACGCTCCAGCTCTGTCAATCTTGGCGTCACGTTAAACTGACATGAAGCTCGCTGTCGTTTCTTGCTTGTTGTTTGAATCGCAGCAAGTTAAGAGTTAGATGCGTTTTTAATCATAAGATGAGAGAGAAGGCGGTCCGCCGAAAGAAAGTTTTCAGAGGTTTCAAAGAAGACACCAAGTACGAAAATGACAAAAGCAACAACAGGACGGATTATTAAAAATCTCAAAATTTCATCTCAAAGTTCCGAGAAATCGAAAGATTTATTCGCCCTTTGAACTTCGTCGATAAGAGTAATTTATTTTTGTTATTGTGGCGAAACAGCTTTTCGGACGTGACTAAAGATGGCATTAAAACACGTGGCTGCCGCCGAATTATCGGTGTTTGTTTTAATTAATGAATTTAATTAAAAAGATATACTTAGATTTAATAATGAAGATGAGTCGAGGAGAAGACGACCAACCGACTATTGTTGTCAGTGTTGCCAATCGGATTAACTTTTCTTATACACTCAGAGATGGCGCTGTTGTTAACAACTCTTAAATGAGTTACGTTTTAAATTGATGCGGCGTCAGTCCAATTCATTTGAGGCTTCGCGATTTTGAAAGTCGCAATACCTTTTTGGGCAAAGAATAATCTGGTTTACTGTTGTGAAATGTTTATTATTCACACCTGACAACAGATGGCGTTAGGGAACGATAAATTCCGGTTTATTTTTAAATAGTTTCGTAATAGTTTTCATTTTTTGTTCACATTTCATGTCTAAAAATGTTTTTTTTTTTTTTTGGTGCAATTCTATCCTAAAAGAGTTTTTTTTTTTGTTAAATCAAAACCAGGGATGCGGAACGTGGATTATTATTGTTTTCAAAGTGAAATGTTTCAGCAGAAAATACAACGAAATTTCCAAAGAATTTCACATTAAAACGAATGAAATTTCTATGAAATCAAAAATAATCTATAGTTTCAAAGAAAAAAAAAAAATAAGTATAAATAAAAATAATGTTCAATAACAACAAACGTCGATTGTTGTTATTTTTAAAATGAAATATTTCAACTAAAAATGCTACGAAATTTGCAAGAAAGTTCACATTAAGTAAAAAGAATGAAATTTCTTTGAAATTTCAATGAAATGTAAGATAACCAAAATTTCAAAGAAAAAAAAATAAGTTTAAATAATAATGATGTTCAATAACAATAACCGTCGATTGTTACTATTTTTAAAGTGAAATATTTCAACAAAAAATGCAACGAAATGTGCAAGAAATTTCACATTAAGTAAAAAGAATGAAATTTCTTTGAAATTTCAATGAAATGTCAAGAAAATCAAAATTTCAAAGAAAAAAAATAAGTAAAAATAAAAATAATGTTCAAGAGACGTCGTATAACAACAACAACAACAGCCTTCAAAAGATCATTAAAAGTTCCTGTACATTCGCCCGCCCACCCGCCCTCAAATCATCCAAGTTTTGCAGTTAAGTTAGGTACGTTTCAAGTACAACAGATGTCGTTAGGGAACGATAAATTCCGGCTTATTTTTAAATAGTTTCGTAATAGTTTTCATTTTTTGTTCAGAATTCTTGTCTTTTTTTTGATTTTTTTTGTTAAAATATATATATATTTTTTTTTTTTTTTTGGAAAGAAACGAGGATTTATTTTTATTTTGAAAGTGAAATGTTTCAACAAAAAATGCAATGAAATTTGCGAGAAATTTCACATTAAGTAAAAGGAAATGAAATTTCAATGAAATGTCAAAAAGAATCAAAATAAGTATAAGTAATAATAAAAAATACATAAGATTATAAAAGTAGATAAAAACTAATAAACTGTCATTGAAATTATAAAATCTCAAGCACTTAGGGCCAGTTTTTCACACACTACTTAACTTTATCTTTTATTTTATTATTGTTATTGTTCTTATAGCAATAATTGCCCTGGTAGTCAAGGTACAGTTATACAGACAAATAAAAAGAAAGGTTTCGATATGGAGAAACCAAGGCCAAATTCAAATAATTTCAATTTTAAACAAAATCAGGTAAATGTAATGCTTCAATCTGTTTTACTGAATTAAAAAAAAATATATATACAGCGTGAATAAAAAGTAAGGAACGTCGAAGGTAGAGCCGTTATTATAAGTTTTACAGAAAAACAGTTTAAATAAAAGTTAAATAATTTTTATTTTCTGTGACGTCACAGTCTTGGGCTATGGCTGATTGCAATTAAATATATATATATATATATGTCGTTGATTTCAAAGAAGAAAACAATGCCAGTTTGTGGCAAATAATTCCTAGTTTGTGGCAAATAATTATTAGTCATTCAATTTTTATTTTATTTTATTTTTTTCTAAAAAACTTATAAAAACCGCTCTATCGATATTCCTTCTGTACTTGTACTTCTTGTTCACCCTGTATGTATGGCACACTTAATTGAATACTAACACAACTCAAAAGTACAGAATTTTTGAGAAATATTAAATTTGCGCAAAGTTAAGTTTTTATGACGTTTTATAGTATGTATTAATGTTTGTGTTAAAATTTTATTATTTTTTCTTGTTTGTTTATTTTATTTTTGAAGATATATCCTCGCGCTCATTTGTTTTTTTTTTTCTCTAAGACATCCTAAGAATCGCCGCGCTTTAAAAATCACGGCCACAAATTTTTAACGGAAAATCAACAAAATTAAAAAAAAAATACGTCAGATACGGTGCATTCCCATTCTGCATGTACTATGGCGATTTGTTAACTGCAGAAAGCTTAAGAAGTATCATAAGTATTCTGTTAGGCAAAATGCGACGATTGATATTTGGAAATTTTAGTGAAATTTCCACTCTTTTGGAAATTTCGAAATGTCTTGAAATTTCAAGAAAATTTCTCCGCGAAATTTCTTCAATCGTTTCACTGCACATCCCTAATCAAAACAGGAATCAATCTATGTTCGCAATCAAATCAAATCGAAATTTATTTTAAACATGAGCAAGCGCCTTTCGTTACGTGACCAAAGCGAGGATTAAAAAGTTCCTCCCTCAGTTTATCACACAATTATTATTGCGGTCTAAGTGCCCCATTTTTGTGTGAAATTAGTTTTCTCCGTTAAGTTTATCAATCATTGCTGAGGACTAATGCATCGCATGTGACATGTCATAAAGTCACCGGTGCAAAAGCCATCTCTCAGGCAATTTTCCGTAACTAATGTTTGAGGAAACGTAAATAACAATAACCCTTAGACTTCACTTTAAACATATCGACTGCTCGAGTACGAATCAACAATCGGGGGCCTCCTTTATGAACGTCACTGCGACGGTACTATTTCATCCTCGCTTTACGTATGACGTAACGGATAACCTTAGCCGCCAGCGCTTTCGTTTAACGCAATTATTAAGTTGTTATTGTTATTATTTTTTTTCGTGTTTTTAATTTCAGCAATCAGCGATTTTACTTTTGAGGAGGGCTCTCCGCGCTGCCGAGTTTCATATATTCCGATTCCGCGAAAGTTTTTAAGCGCCGCCGTTTATTCCCATCCGGCGAATAAAATTCGGAAACTTGTATTGGAATCGTCGAATTCGAAATTGCGTTCGCTTTATTGCTCCAATAATAATGGAGAGGCCAATAACACGTGCATCAAAAACAAACCTTTATTGCCCTGATTTGTTTCGAGAGGTCGTATATTTTTAACAACAACAACAACAACAACAACAACAACAGCCTTCAAGAGATCATTAAAACTTCCTCCTGTACGTTCGCCCGCCCTCAAATCATCCAAGTTTTGCAGTTAGGTTGGGTACGTTTCGAGTACCTGAGCTGATTATACGGCGACGTTTTAAATCAAGCACGTACAGTCATAATTAAAAGTCATGTTGTCGTTGTTCATTTCATGTGAAAACCTGATTAATACGCTCAATGGAATTTTTGTCGTGACGAGTTATAAACCCGCTGGATCAAAGCAACCACTTAATACACGCTCCAGCTCTATCAATCTTGGTGTCACGTTAAACTGACATAAAGTTCGCTGTCGTTTCTTGCTTTCTTGTTTTAATCGCAGCAACTTAAGAGTTCGACACGTTCATAATCGCAAGTTGAGAAAGCGGTCCGCCGAAAGAAAGTTTTCAGGGGTTTCAAAGAGGACACCCAGTAAGAAAATGACGACAGGGCAGATTTCTCAAAGTCTCAAAATTTCTCTAAGTTCCGAGAAATCGAAAGAAGAGGCCGTGTTTTATTCGCCCCTCGAACTTGATCGATAAGAGTAATTTGTTTTTTGTTATCGCGGCGAAACAGGTTTTCGGACGTGACTAGAGATGGCGTTAAAACACGTGGCAGCCGCCGAATTATCGGTGTTTGTTTTAATTAATTCATGAGTTAAATTAAAAAGATATACATAGATTTAATAATGACGATGTGTCGAGGAGAAGACGGCCAACCAACTTTTGCTGTCAGTGTTGCCAGTCGGATGTATAACTTTCCGTATACACTCAGAGATGGCGCTGTTGTCAACAACTCGTAAATAAGTTACTTTTTAAGTTCATGCGGCGTCAGTTCAATTTATTTGAGGCTTCGCGATTTTGAAAGTCGCAATAACATTTTGGGCTTCGTTAAAAAAAGCAAAGAATAATCTGGTTTACTGTTGTGAAATGTTGATTAACACCCGACAACAGATGGCGTTAGGGAACGATAAATTCCGGTTTATTTTTAAATAGTTTCGTAATAGTTTTCATTTTTTTTGTTCACATTTCTTGTCTAAAATTTTTTTTTTGTGCAATTCTATTCTAAGAGTTTTTTTTTTTTTGTTAAATCAAAACCAGGGATGTGAAACGTGGATTATTATTGTTTTTAAAGTAAAATGTTTCAACAGGAAATACAAAGAAATTTCCAAAGAATTTCACATTACATAAAAAGAATGAAATCTCTTTGAAATCAAAAAAAAAATCAAAATTTCAAAGAAGAAAAATAAGTATAAGTAAAAATAATGTTCAATAACAATAACCGTCGATTGTTATTATTTTTAAAGTGAAATATTTCAACCAAAAAATGCTTCGAAAATTGGAAGAAAGTTCACACTAAGTAAAAAGAATGAAATTTCTTTGAAATTTCGATGAAATGTCGAAAAAATCAAAATTTTAAAGAAAAAAAAATAAGTATAAATAAAAATGATGATCAATAACAACAAACGTCGATTGTTATTATTTTTAAAGTGGAATATTTCAACCAAAAAATGCTTCGAAAATTGGAAGAAAGTTCACACTAAGTAAAAAGAATGAAATTTCTTTGAAATTTCGATGAAATGTCGAAAAAATCAAAATTTTAAAGAAAAAAAAATAAGTATAAATAAAAATGATGATCAATAACAACAAACGTCGATTGTTATTATTTTTAAAGTGGAATATTTCAACCAAAAAATGCTTCGAAAATTGGAAGAAAGTTCACACTAAGTAAAAAGAATGAAATTTCTTTGAAATTTCGATGAAATGTCAAAAAAAATCAAAATTTAATAGAAAAAAAATAAGTATAAATAAAAATAATGTTCAATAACAACAAACGTCGATTGTTGTTATTTTTAAAATGAAATATTTCAACTAAAAATGCTACGAAATTTGCAAGAAAGTTCACATTAAGTAAAAAGAATGAAATTTCTTTGAAATTTCAATGAAATGTCGAAAAAATCAAAATTTAAAAGAAAAAAAAATAAGTATAAATAAAAATAATGTTCAATAACAACAAACGTCGATTGTTGTTATTTTTAAAGTGAATTATTTCCACAAAAAATGCAACGAAATTTGCAAGAAATTTCACATTGAGTAAAAAGAATGAAATTTCTTTGAAATTTCAATGAAATGTCGAAAAAATCAAAATTTAAAAGAAGAAAAATAAGTATAAATAAAAATGATGATCAATAACAATAAACGTCGATTGTTATTATTTTTAAAGTGGAATATTTCAACAAAAAATGCTACGCAATTTGCCAGAAATTTCACATTAAGTAAAAAGAATGAAATTTCTTTGAAATTTCAATGAAATGTCAAAAAAAATCAAAATTTAAAAGAAAAAAAAATAAATATAAATAAAAATGATGATCAATAACAACAAACGTCGATTGTTATTATTTTTAAAGTGAAATATTTCAAGAAAAAATGCTACGAAATTTGCAAGAAAGTTCACATTAAGTAAAAAGAATGAAATTTCTTTGAAATTTCAATGAAATGTCAAGAAAATCAAAATTTCAAAGAAAAAAAAATAAGTTTAAATAATAATGATGTTCGAGAGACGTCGTATATTTTTAACATCAGGAACAACAACGACAACAGCCTTCTAGAGATCATTAAAAGTTCCTGTACATTCGCCCGCCCACCCGCCCTCAAATCATCCAAGTTTTGCACTTAAGTTAGGTACGTTTCAAGTACCGGGGCTGATTATACGGCGACGTTATAAATCAAGCACATACAGTCATAATTAAAAGTAATGAACGTCTCACCAATCCAAGTCTCCGTTAGCCCCTAATACACCCATGTTTTAATCAAAGTTTAAATTTAAGTTGCGTTTAGAATATGACATTTTCAGTAAGTCCAACAAACTATCAGACTCATTCTAATTGACACTTAAGTCAAGTTTAAGTGTCAATCAGAATGCGATTGACATTATGCTCACTCACAAGGATGAAAGTCATAATCTAAACCTGACTTAAATGTCATATATTATATTGGGCAGAAGGCATTAGGCCGCAATTTAAAAAGTGTATGGGAGACATTACTAAAAATTATGACTGTACACTTAAATAGGAAAAGGTATTAAAAATATTTTTTTATTTAATTCTATGCATGTTCTTCTTCGTGCTGGTCGAATCAACGCTTCTGTCGAGGTGAAATATGTCAGGCTTCCTCCTCATCCCTTCGTCGTGTAATGCGATTCCGGGGTTGGGGTGTCGGGGCCGGGGGCGAGAGGAACACCGCATTACGCCCCCTGTATTATTATTCTTCCGCTTCGTAACGCGAAAATTAAGATCTTAATGTTCGTCACGTAACACGTCCGTCTCATCTGCATCTGTATTTTCGGAAATTGTCTATGAATATTTTTCAGTTTGCCGAATCACGTTCGTACTTAGCGCCCCGCCGTCGCGTTCATGAATACCAAACGACTTGGGGCTTTATGTGCCGCCGCCCCCGCCCCCCTTCCCGAAAGTGTTATGTTTATAATGTGTTTCGCCGCACCCTCCCCGCCGCCAACCCGCCCTAATGCGCGTTTAAGGGCCCCCCGAAACAAGCTGCCGCTGTTCTTTTCCGAAGCGATCCGAGCAAGTTTTTGGTGCGGAATTTTTTTCTGTGTGTAATTCCGGAATTTCCGTACGATTAAAGTTAATTCATCGTCGGATTCCGGCGAGCTTAAGGTAATCTGTTTTTCGACCGAGCGGTAGATTAACACCCATCACTTGTACAAGCTTGTTGGGTGTTATTATTTTCTTAAAGGGGGGGCTTAGGCTGGGGATGTGTGAAAGCTCCGCGTCGCTCGAGAGCAGCAAAAGGGGTGCTTTTACGCCCCTCGTTGAATTCGACAGTTAATTACTTTTAATTACATTAGAAAGACGAGAGGCGCTTTTAATTAAGTTTTTTTTTCTTTATTTTATTTTTTTTTTTTTGGTATATAAGAACGCGCTTTCTTTTTATGTAACTTGACCGACGAGCGAGCGAGCGAGCGAGCGAACGAACGAACGAACGAACGAACGAGGGCGCCCCCTATTCTAATGAAAGCAAACGTGAAGCGGCGAGAGATAAAAAGAAAACAAAAGCTTTTAACCAACCGAAGCTCCACGGCGCGGCGATAAAAGGAGTCTCTTTCAACACTAAATTACAACTTTCCGTATAATCGTCATAATTAAGCTGAGCGTGCCAATTTTTTTTTTTTTTGGCGTCGTGATTTTTTTACTTCCTGCGACGCGAGGGCGTCGTTAGCCCCCGCCCCCCTCGGTTAGCCCCCGCGCGCGCCCAAAAAAAATAACGAGCTTTCGCATTGTAAATTCGCAGACGGGTTTTTACCCACAATTTATCATCTTAAAGTGTCCTGTGTATACACGAGCTTAATATATCGTGTCATCCCTTGTTGCTTACGCAGAGTTAAGCCCTTACGTACATGTATTATTCCCAGGTGGTAGCTAGCTACCTAGCTAGCAACGTTTAGTCTTCCTGCCCTACTTAACAGTACACACAAGTTTTTGTATTTAATTTAATTATTGTGTCGCGCCCCCGAATTAATTTTTTTAAATAAATTCCGTCGCTCTAATTAACTAATTAACCCGACTACCCGACCGAACGTAACGCGAGTTTCTTGTCCGCAGAGAGTCTCCCGAGTGCGTATTATCATTGAATTTTTGCTTAAAGCGAGCTTTTAGCAAAGCCGTAATGTTCGGGATTGTGCTAATTAGCGCAAGCTCTCGTACACATCGCAACTATCCACAAGCGCAAAATTGCCATCGCTAATTAGTTTCGTTTGTCGTTCTCATTAAATTAGTTCGTTTTCCGTTGGAGTTCGCGCTAGCTCGTGTGCAGGGATGAAACCAGCCGGAGTTTTCTCGCCCCCCGGAAAACAAAACCCTCTGATCTGATCTACAATAATAAGTCTTTCTGTCATATCTTTACTCGTCGGCTTACGCCTGGATAAAATCGATTAATCAAATCAACCACCCGCAGATGCTCTCAGATCGTCTCTAGTCGTTCAAAATCGTAATTTGAGGCAAACGAAACGCGTTTTGAAGTCCCCTGACGTTCGCCGCTTTTATATAAGTCTTTCCGCCATATCTTAGCCCGTCGGCTTACGCCTGGATAAAATCGATTTTGGTTAATCAAATCAACCACCCGCAAACGCTCTCAGATCGTCTCTAGTCGTTCAAAATCGTAATTTGAGGCAAACGAAACGCGTTTTGAAGTCCCCTGACGTTCCCCGCTTTTTATATATAAGTCTTTCCGTCATATCTTAGCCCGTCGGCTTACGCCTGGATAAAATCGATTTTGGTTAATCAAATCAACTGGCCCTGCAGACGCTCTCAGATCATCTCTAGTCGTTCAAAATCGTACTTTGAGCCAAACGAAACGCGTTTTGAAGTCCCCTGACGTTCCCCGCTTTTTATATTTAAGTCTTTCCGTCATATCTTAGCCCGTCGGCTTACGCCTGGAGAAAATCGGTTTTGGTTAATCAAGTCAACCACACGCAGATGCTATGAGATCGTCTCTAGTCGTTCAAAATCGTAATTTCAGGCAAACGAAACACGCCTTGAAGTCCCCTGACGTTCGCCGCTTTTTATATAAGTCTTTCCGTCATGTCTTAGCCCGTCGGCTTACGCCTGGATAAAATCGATTTTGGTTAATCAAATCAACCACCCGCAGACGCTCTCAGATCGTCTCTAGTCGTTCAAAATCGTAATTTGAGGCAAACGAAACGCGTTTTGAAGTCCCCTGACGTTCGCCGCTTTTATATAAGTCTTTCCGCCATATCTTAGCCCGTCGGCTTACGCCTGGATAAAATCGATTTTGATTAATCAAATGAACCACCCGCAGATGCTCTCAGATCGTCTCTAGTCGTTCAAAATCGTAATTTGAGGCAAACGAAACGCGTTTTGAAGTCCCCTGACGTTCGCCGCTTTTATATAAGTCTTTCCGCCATATCTTAGCCCGTCGGCTTACGCCTGGATAAAATCGATTTTGGTTAATCAAATCAACCACCCGCAGATGCTCTCAGATCGTCTCTAGTCGCTCCAAATCGTAATTTCAGGGAAACGAAACGCGTCTTGAAGTTCCCTGACGTTCGCCGCTTTTTATATAAGTCTTTTCGTCATACCTTAGCCCGTCGGCTTACGCCTGGATAAAATCAATTTTGGTTAATCAAATCAACCACCCGCAGACGCTCTCAGATTGTCTCTAGTCGTTCAAAATCGCAATTTTAGGCAAACGAAACGCGTTTTGAAGTCCCCTGACGTTCCCCGCTTTTTACATAAGTCTTTCCGTCATGTCTTAGCCCGTCGGCTTACGCCTGGATAAAATCGATTTTCGTTAATCAAATCAACCACCCGCAGATGCTCTCAGATCGTCTCTAGTCGTTCAAAATCGTAATTTGAGGTAAACGAAACGCATTCTGAAGTTCTCTGACGTTCGCCGCTTTTATATAAGTCTTTCCGCCATATCTTAGCCCGTCGGCTTACGCCTGGATAAAATCGATTTTGGTTAATCAAATCAACCACCCGCAGACGCTCTCAGATCGTCTCTAGTCGTTCAAAATCGTAATTTGAGGCAAACGAAACGCGTTTTGAAGTCCCCTGACGTTCGCCGCTTTTATATAAGTCTTTCCGCCATATCTTAGCCCGTCGGCTTACGCCTGGATAAAATCGATTTTGGTTAATCAAATCAACCACCCGCAGATGCTCTCAGATCGTCTCTAGTCGTTCAGAATCGTAATTTGAGGCAAACGAAACGCGTTTTGAAGACCCCTGACGTTCGCAGCTTTTATGTAATTCTTTCCGTCATATCTTAGCCCGTCGGCTTACGCCTGGATAAAATCGATTTTGGTTAATCAACTCAACCACCCGCAGATGCTCTCAGATCGTCTCTAGTCGTTCAGAATCGTAATTTGAGGCAAACGAAACGCGCCTTGAAGTCCCCTGACGTTCGCCGCTTTTATATAAGTCTTTCCGCCATATCTTAGCCCGTCGGCTTACGCCTGGATAAAATCGATTTTGGTTAATCAAATCAACCACCCGCAGATGCTCTCAGATCGTCTCTAGTCGTTCAGAATCGTAATTTGAGGCAAACGAAACGCGTTTTGAAGACCCCTGACGTTCGCAGCTTTTATGTAATTCTTTCCGTCATATCTTAGCCCGTCGGCTTACGCCTGGATAAAATCGATTTTGGTTAATCAACTCAACCACCCGCAGATGCTCTCAGATCGTCTCTAGTCGTTCAGAATCGTAATTTGAGGCAAACGAAACGCGCCTTGAAGTCCCCTGACGTTCGCCGCTTTTTATATAAGTCTTTCCGTCATGTCTTAGCCCGTCGGCTTACGCCTGGATAAAATCGATTTTCGTTAATCAAATCAACCACCCGCAGATGCTCTCAGATCGTCTCTAGTCGCTCAGAATCGTAATTTGAGGCAAACGAAACGCGTTTTGAAGTTCCCTGACGTTCCCCGCTTTTTATATATAAGTCTTTCCGCCATATCTTAGCCCGTCGGCTTACGCCTGGATAAAATCGATTTTGGTTAATCAAATCAACCACCCGCAGACGCTCTCAGATTGTCTCTAGTCGTTCAAAATCGCAATTTTAGGCAAACGAAACGCGTTTTGAAGTCCCCTGACGTTCCCCGCTTTTTACATAAGTCTTTCCGTCATGTCTTAGCCCGTCGGCTTACGCCTGGATAAAATCGATTTTGGTTAATCAAATCAACCACCCGCAGATGCTCTCAGATCGTCTCTAGTCGTTCAGAATCGTAATTTGAGGCAAACGAAACGCGTTTTGAAGTCCCCTGACGTTCGCCGCTTTTATATAAGTCTTTCCGCCATATCTTAGCCCGTCGGCTTACGCCTGGATAAAATCGATTTTGGTTAATCAAATCAACCACCCGCAGATGCTCTCAGATCGTCTCTAGTCGTTCAGAATCGTAATTTGAGGCAAACGAAACGCGTTTTGAAGACCCCTGACGTTCGCAGCTTTTATGTAATTCTTTCCGTCATATCTTAGCCCGTCGGCTTACGCCTGGATAAAATCGATTTTGGTTAATCAACTCAACCACCCGCAGATGCTCTCAGATCGTCTCTAGTCGTTCAGAATCGTAATTTGAGGCAAACGAAACGCGCCTTGAAGTCCCCTGACGTTCGCCGCTTTTTATATAAGTCTTTCCGTCATGTCTTAGCCCGTCGGCTTACGCCTGGATAAAATCGATTTTCGTTAATCAAATCAACCACCCGCAGATGCTCTCAGATCGTCTCTAGTCGCTCAGAATCGTAATTTGAGGCAAACGAAACGCGTTTTGAAGTTCCCTGACGTTCCCCGCTTTTTATATATAAGTCTTTCCGCCATATCTTAGCCCGTCGGCTTACGCCTGGATAAAATCGATTTTGGTTAATCAAATCAACCACCCGCAGACGCTCTCAGATTGTCTCTAGTCGTTCAAAATCGCAATTTTAGGCAAACGAAACGCGTTTTGAAGTCCCCTGACGTTCCCCGCTTTTTACATAAGTCTTTCCGTCATGTCTTAGCCCGTCGGCTTACGCCTGGATAAAATCGATTTTGGTTAATCAAATCAACCACCCGCAGTTGCTCTCAGATCGTCTCTAGTCGTTCAAAATCGTAATTTCAGGCAAACGAAACGCGCTTTAAAGTTCCCTGACGTTCCCCGCTTTTTATATATAAGTCTTTCCGTCATATCTTAGCCCGTCGGCTTACGCCTGGATAAAATCGATTTTCGTTAATCAAATCAACCACCCACAGATGCTCTCAGATCGTCTCTAGTCGCTCAAAATCGTAATTTGAGGCAAACGAAACGCGCCTTGAAGTCCCCTGACGTTCGCCGCTTTTTATATAAGTCTTTCCGTCATGTCTTAGCCCGTCGGCTTACGCCTGGATAAAATCGATTTTCGTTAATCAAATCAACCACCCGCAGTTGCTCTCAGATCGTCTCTAGTCGTTCAAAATCGTAATTTCAGGCAAACGAAACGCGCTTTAAAGTTCCCTGACGTTCCCCGCTTTTTATATATAAGTCTTTCCGTCATATCTTAGCCCGTCGGCTTACGCCTGGATAAAATCGATTTTGGTTAATCAAATCAACCACCCGCAAACGCTCTCAGATTGTCTCTAGTCGTTCAAAATCGTAATTTGAGACAAACGAAACGCGTTTTGAAGTCCCCTGACGTTCGCCGCTTTTATATAAGTCTTTCCGCCATATCTTAGCCCGTCGGCTTACGGCTGGATAAAATCGATTTTGATTAATCAAATCAACCACCCGCAAACGCTCTCAGATCGTCTCTAGTCGTTCAAAATCGTAATTTGAGGAAAACAAAACGCGCTTTGAAGTTCCCTGAAGGATGAAATCACCACCGCCTCCCCCCCTGATCTACTCGGCTGAGTAATTAAGCTAATTAATTAATAATACACGCAAATAATGCGTTGCGTTGTTTAGAGACATGGGAGGAGGTATCATTTCAAAGCGTAATTAAAATTTTGTGTGTGGGGGGGGGGGGGCCCTGGTGACTAAGTACTTCCTCGCTCGTCATAGCCCTAAGCTCTTCGTTTGTTGCTTTTGATGAACTTAATTAAATTTCAAAAATAAAAAAAAAAGTGACAGTAGGGAGGTTTCACATCTGTACGTACATTTTTTTTTAATTTAATTTAATTTTCGGTAGGAAATGTGATTTAAAGAAACTTAAGCGTAACGACGTGGCAATTCTTAATGCGTATTTGAAAGCGAGCTTTAACAAAGACTGCAAGCTGGAATGAAAGGCTTCTTTCCCTCCACCTCTTAGCCGAGCTTTTTAAGTATTCTTCTTCCGATGCACACACAACATCCCCCCGATCATTACCAAGACAGTAAAACGAATTAACTGCAGCTGACTCCGCAACTCACACTCGAGAGCCATTGTTACGAGCGCTCGTTTTTTTTTTTTTTTCCTCTTTCCACTTTCTTCTTGGCGGGGCCGCTGTGCATTTGGGTCAACTTCATTTGCAGTCCTCGTCCGCGTCGTCACGTAGATTTTTCGAATTTCCCTCGTAATTAATTACGTAAGTCGTGCGGGAATGCGCGCAAATAGAGAAGAAGAAAAGTTCCAGGAACTCGCCGTCAACGAGTTAAATATCGCGGAACGTCGGAAAGTTGGCCGGAATTCGTTCGCGGAAGTTTTGTTTCCGCCGAGTTCGTTCGGGGGGGACGGGAGGAGGCAAAAGTAAATATTTGTTAATTTTATTTTAAAATTTATGTATAAACTGTAGACTCATACGGTTTAAGATTACACGATTAGCCAATCATATGCTCCAATCAGTTTCAAACATTCCGATGACGTTGATTGTGATGCATTATAATTCCTGCACCTGCAAGCATTTTATTGGCCGTTAGTCACGCCCCCACCGCTCGTTGCTTGTTTACTCCGCCCACTCGCACCTATAAATACGGCTGCCTCGAGCACACTACAATCAGTTTCGTAAAAGTAGCGTTAAAGATAGTGCAAGTCAAGCTCAATTTAACTGTCCGATTCAAATAAAAATAAAAAAGAGATAAAGTCCAAGTCGAGCCAATCAAACTCGACCTAACTCTGTCTTACTCAATCTAACTCAGCCCAATCAAAAAAAGTCAAAGTTAACTCGAATCAATCAATAAAACTCGACGTGACTTTGTCCAACTAAATCTAACTCTGCCCAACTCAAAGAAGTCAAAGTCAACTCGAATCAATCAATAAAACTCGACCTGGCTTTGTCCAACTTAATCTAACTCTGCCCAACTTCAAAAAAGAAAACTTAAAAATAGAACTTAACTGTCGAATTCAAGCAAAAATGAAAAACAGAGAAAGTCAAGCCATTTCAAAGCCGAATCTTTTTTTTTAGAGATTTCGGCGAATCTTCCAAAGCTTTTTTTCTTCAATTAAATGAATCTAAAGCGAAGCTAAGGGCCCTCATAACACGCAGAGCTGTATTGGAATTCTTCTTTTTTTCAATAAAAATAAAAATGCAAAGCGAAACGAGCGGCCTTCACAGCGGGAAGAGCTTTCTTCGATTAAAAAAAAATCCGAAACGAAGCGAGCGGCCCTCATAGCGCGAAGAGCTTTCTTGGAATTCTTTTTTTGTTTCGATTAAAAAAAAAATCAAAGAAAGTAAAGCAAGCGGCCTTCATACCGCGAATTCTTCTGGGAATTCTTTTTTTTTCGAATAGAAAAAACCAAAGCGAAGCGAGAGGCTCTCATCGTGCGAAGAGCTTTCTTGGAATTCTTTTTTTCTTCAATTGAAAAAAATCCATTGTAAAGCGAGCGGCCCTCATAGTGCGAAGAGCTTCGTTTTTTGATTGAAAGAAAAACAATCGAAAGCGAAGCTAGCGGCCCTCATAGCGCGAAGAGCTTTCTTGGAATTCTTTTTTCTTCAGTTAAAAAAAAATCCAAAGCAAAGCGAGCGGCCCTCATAACGGAAAGAGCTTATTTTTTGCTTCAATTAAAAAAAAATCCAAAGTAAAGCGAGCGGCCGCCATACATAGCGTTCCTGGAATTCTTTTTTCTTCAGTTAAAAAAAAAATACATCCAATGTGAGGCGAGCTACCCTCACAGAGCAAAGAGCTTTCTTGGAATCATTTGTTTCTTTCAAATTATTTTTTGCTTCAATTAAAAAAAAAATCGAAATTGGTGCGAGCGGCCTTCATACACAGCGCGAAGAGCTTTCTTCGAATTGGTTTTTTCTACAATTAAAAAAAAGTTCAGAGAGACGCGAGGGCCTCTCACAGCGTAGAGATTTCTTGATTTCTTTTTCTTTAGGCCGGGGGGCTACTTGGTTTCTTTTTCTCTGCCGAGGGGGCCACTTGGATTCTTTTTCTCTGCCGAGGGGGCCACTTGGATTCTGTTTCTCTGCCGGGGGCTAATCCAAAGAAAAAAGAAATTGCGATGCAGTCCAAACCGATGCTCCATCGGCGATGGTTAACGAAGGCTGTAGAGACCTTCAAGATGTGCGTGGCACCCCCAATTTAAAGAAACAAATTAAAAGTTTGCTGAAGTTGCAAAAAATCAAATGTGAGGCGAGCTACCCTCGTAGAGCGAAGAGCTTTCTTGGAATCATTTGTTTTCTTCCAATTATTTTTTGCTTCAATTCAAAAAAAAAATCCAAAGTGATACGAGCAGCCTTCATACGTAGCGCGAAGAGCTTTCTTCGAATTCGTTTTTTCTTCAATTAAAAAAAAAAGTTCAGAGAGACGCGAGGGGTTCTCACAGAGCAGAGATTTCTTGATTTCTTTTTCTTTAGGCCGGGGGGCTACTTGGTTTCCTTTTCTCTGCCGAGGGGGCCACTTGGATTCTTTTTCTCTGCCCGGGGGCTAATCGAAAGAAAAAAGAAAGTGCGATGCGGTTCAAACCGATGCTCCATCGACGATGGTTAACGAAGGCCGTAGAGACCTTCAAGTTGTGCGTGGCACCCCCAATTTAAAGAAACAAATTAAAAGTTTGTTGAAGTCAAAAAAAAATCCAATGTGAGGCGAGCTACCCTCACAGAGCGAAGAGCTTTCTTGGAATCAATTGTTTTCTTCAAATTATTTTTTGCTTCAATTCAAAAAAAATAATCCAAAGTGATGCGAGCGACCCTCATACACAGCGCGAAGAGCTTTCTTCGAATTCGTTTTTTCTTCAATTAAAAAAAAAAAGTTCAGAGAGACGCGAGGGGATCTCATAGCGCAGAGATTTCTTGATTTCTTTTTCTTTAGGCCGGGGGGCTACCTGGTTTATTTTTCTCTGCCGAGGGGGCCACTTGGATTCTGTTTCTCTGCCCGGGGGCTAATCGAAAGAAAAAAGAAATTGCGATGCGGTTCAAACCGATGCTCCGTCGGCGATGGTTAACGAAGGCCGTAGAGACCTTCAAGTTGTGCGTGGCACCCCCAATTTAAGGAAACAAATTAAGTTAAGTTTGCTGAAGTGAAGAGAAACTGTGAAAGGTTGGCGATTTGCCAGAGACGTATAAGTCTCTTTGTCACACAATCATCTGATTGGCTGGATTAAGGCGCGCTCGATTCAAACTTTCTTGAACGCACCAGAATATCAAAAAGTCAGGGCAGGATTCTTTTTTGCTTTTCAGAAATTAAACCTCGTTTTATTTAGATGGAAAATACGACGATGCGATAACGACGATTGCTTACACGTGCGAACGGTTGATATCGCCGTGCCGGACATAAAACGCGACTTTATTTTTTTTTCTTTCCTCGTTTTGCGTGCATGCATCTTCAGGCAGGGCTGACACCACTCGGTTATCGCAAAGCCCCCGTGGTATTCCTTTTACCACGCCGTTTATCAGAGCGGCGTCGCGTCGGAAGCTCGAATCGCTTCCCTTTGTATTAGTCTTACTTTTCTGAGGCGTTTTATTTTTATTTGCGCGGTGGACACCGCCGCCGAATAGTATAAATTTCCAGCTTTTTCTTCGCTTTTGCGTTGCACACATCTCCATCACCCTCGAGTTCTCCTCCACTCCCTCGCCAACACAACTTGTAAAGGGGCGGGCGTTTTTATTTTGCTTTCTGTAACACAACAGAATATGTAATATGGCAAGGTGCAGGTAAAACAAGCTTGAAGGGTAAGTAGAGTGCAGTGGAGTTTGGGGGCGGGAGGGTTTGGGGTTCGCATTCGTTCGCGATGCTCTTTCCTTAATGCGGCGGGACATTGCCGCCGCCCAGAGGGGCGCTAAATAAATCATCGCGTTCAAATATTAAAAAAAAAAAACCCGCCCGCCCCCGCCCGGCTTATGGAGATGCACTCGCGAAATAGCCAGCGTCTGTTTCCCTATAATGTAACTTCGGCGCAAATAATCCTTTCTCATTTCTGAAAGTTTCGCGTTTACAGTACAATAGAGACCGAACTTCCCTTCCGCATTTACCCTTGTTATGATATAATGAACGAAGCGCGCGGGACTCCCCCCCCCAGTTACAGAACGCGAAAGTTTTTTGCACACTAATGCATCGGTACTTGTAGTTTTTGTTGTTTCCGTTCGTCGACGTAAACAACTTCGGAAATATGTTTCCCGGTTAGTTTCGACGTGCTCGCTTTAAAAAAAAAAAAAGAAAGTATTTCCGATTGTGGACGACGCAAGTTACCATCGAAGGCGCGGCTTCAAAATGATACAAACGCAAGTTGCGCTTTATAAGTATAATGCAATTCAAACGAGAATCTGCGGGTTCCTCGTGAGATGCAAGCTAAAATCGTAAATCGTACACGATGAGCTACCGCCCTAATTGGGAGTCGATGAACGCCGCGCAGCGCCGCGCCTCGCCTCGCCCCTCTACCGACCTAGTGGACGCCCGGCTTTAAAAGTGGCGTCGCTCGAAGAGACTGTTTAACTCGCGCAAATATTGGAATAATTCAGACGGTTCTTCTCTTTAATACCCCCATGAATATTGCATGGGGGGTACTTACGTAACTATCGCGGATTTTACATTCAAAGTTGACGGAGGAGATTCAGCGACGCGGATTTAAATTCGACAGTTTAACTTGAGCAGGACAGAGGAAAATATTGCGTTCGCCTGAAATGAGGGAGAAAGTAGGCAACCCATTCTGCTTACCCTGAAATATCGCACGCACTATATTCCGATTTGATCGTTGTTGGGTTGCCTATTCGACGTTTTAAAATTTGATAGCAACACGCTCGTCTTAGGCCCGGTTTTTTAATCACAGGTTAACCCTAACCAATGGTTTATTTCCATGATAACAAGTACGAAGACAATTGTTTCTATGGCAATAAACTGATGGTTAAAGTTAACTTGTGATTGGAAAACCGGTCCTCAGGGCTAGTTGTACCAAGAGGGTTTAAACCGATGATGTTCAACTGAATTAGGTTCAAAGTAAACAAATTCTCATAGGGTCTTAACGACGTATGGCAATTGATGCATTCGTAAACAAAATTTGACATGATTTTGTTCACTTTGAACCTGGTTCAGTTGAACGCTGGTTTATACCCTCTTGGTACAACTGGCCCTTAGGTCCAGTTTTACAAATGGGGCTCAACTTTGAGCTGAGGCTTAAACCCTTAGCAACGATTATTTCAACAATTGTTGTGAAGGGTTTAAGCTTCGGCTCAAAGTTAAACCGTCATTGTAAAACTGGGCCTTAATGATAATTTTTAAAGTTTTTGTATAGAACAGTTAGGTATAGTTAAACAAATTCATTTTCGTCAGGGTCCCCATAACCAGTGCAGTGCACGCGGGCGTCATGTTCAAGGGGCGCCAATTGGCCACCAGACAGGTTTTGTCACTTTTCGCAAAAAAAAAAAAATTAATGGGAAACAGTTTCTTGTCTGGTAAAAATTATTCGAAAAAACTATCCACAAGTCTGAACTGTTTTGACGAAGCCGTCAACCTCACGGCGAAACGTCGACTAAAATGGATCAGTTAACTGCGGCAATTAAAAGTAGAAACGTTTTGTCATCTTCGTATGCTAAATTTTTCATAATAAAAAGTTAAAGTACTCGACCGTCACGGTGTGGCGATCGTCTTTTGTTCTTCTTTATGTCAAAAATATTAGATACGTAAGTTTTGTGCGTCAGAATTTGGCGATTGTCTTTTGTCATTTTAATTTTTGTGTTTATCTTCTGTCAAAAATACGCGATACGTTTTGGAATGTCAGAATATAACGATCGCTTTTTGTTTCTTTCTTGTCAAAAATATGAAATACGTTTTTTTGAGCGTGAAAGTTTGGCGTTCGTCTTTTGTTTTTTAAGTATATCAAAAATACGAGAGAGATTTAGAGCGTCAGAGTTCGTCAATCGTCTCTCGTTTTTCTTTTCTAATTTTTTATACGTGATGGGATACGTTTTTATGTGTTAAAGTCTAGCGATCATCTTTTGTTTTATTTTATTTTTTTCAAATCAAGAATGTGATGATGTGTGTCAGATGGTTTGAAGGTCCTGATTTTTGTTTCCGTGCGTTTATTTTCTCTTTTTATGCCAAAAATACGAGGTGCTTTCGTGGAGGTTATGTCGTTGTGAAAACGCGAAGAAAAGATCTTGAAACGTCAAACTTCAGCAACTCCTTTCGCTTTTTCTGTTTGTTCATACGTCACCTGTCAATGTCAAAGCTCTTACGTTTCGGGCGAGACTTAAACGAAGCAAAACCAAAAATTAACCCGAGCTACACTGGAAATTCGTATTAAACGTCAGAACTACCACCAGCGACATTTAATGAGCCAAACGTCAAAAGTATTAAGATTAGGTTTACACTGTAGGAATGACGTGTCCGGATTTTGTTGTCCGCTACTGCACATAGGTACTTACATATTAAATTCAAATTAAATTTCAAGCAGTCTGATATGTCGACACCAAAATTACTAGATCTAGTGACAAAATCACTAAATTGGCAACACTGAAATACATTTCTGGCTTCAGTGCGGCCCGATTTCGGCATCGGATTTCGAGTTCTCTCTTGTCCTTGGGAGTTCAAAAAGTGCGTTTCTAACCAGAAAGTTCCTGTATTTAAAACAGATTTGAAAATTCCCTAAAAATACCCGCTAGGTTATGTTTTAACCAAGAGGAGTAATTTAAATTTGCCCACCAGAAACCATTCGTCAATTTAAATTTTAAAGTTAAGGTGTTATTTGCCAGAACTGGTTTTTTGAAGGATTGTCAAACTTTCTCAACCAGTAACAGTTAGAATTTCAATCCGCCTACAACAACATGAGCTACCTCCTTGTGAAATTATAACACTCGAGTCCCATACACCCTGTGTGTGTGTATATTAAACATATTTTTTTGCTTAAATCAGCATTTTTTTTCTTCAATTATTAAAAATGTTTACTTATTCATGTCTAAAATTGCAGTTGCAACTTAATATTCGTTTTTTTTTATGGTACTGAGGAACAAAAAACGTTCTGTGTGTGTTTTTTTTTTTCATTTTTAGCTGAATCGTTCGATCGCCTTTTGTTTTTGCTAATTTATTTTATTTCATCTTTAAAATCTTTCCGATTTTTTTTTTTTTCAATTTACCTTGGTCTATTTCAGGGTTAGGTTTTTTTTCTTTATTTCGACTGATCTTTTGTTGTTTGAGTTTAAACGATCACTTAGTGTTTCTGAAATTTCACCTACTTTGGCATTCTGGAGGGATCTGAACAAAGGTCTCCTTAGTCAGATGAGAAGAAAGCGCTTCGCGCTGTTTGGATTACTCGTTCTTTAGGGCTCGCAGCAGTTAGGAACTTGAAAAAAGTGAAGGAAAATGTTTCCGAAATGAAGGAAAATGTTTTCAAAATGAACGAAAATGTTTAACAAAAAATTCCATTTTCCATTTTTTGTTCCTTTTAATTTATTTTGAAATTAATGGGAATTCTGGTGAAACCTTCAACCTCGCGGCAAGACGTCGACTAAAATAGAACAGTTAACTGCGGCAATTAAAAGTAGAAAAGCTTTATCATCTTCGTATGCTAAATTTTTCATAATAAAAAGTTAAAGTACTTAGTAAAGAAATAGATTACGTAAGCTGTTACGGTTTGGTTAAAAAAAAAACAAATTACGTTTTACTTTTTAAGTTCTTAGAAATTTAAGTTCATTTTGCTTTTGTGATTTTATTTCTCTTCTTCTAATATTATTAACAAGCCGGGTTCACCTACTTTGGCATTCTGGAGGGATCTGAACAAAGTCCTCCTTAGTCAGATGAGAAGAAAGTGCTTCGCGCTGTTTCGGTTACTCGTTCTTGAGGGCTCGCAGCAGTTAGGAACTTGAAAAATCAAGGAAAATGTTTTCAAAATGAAGGAAAATGTTTGAAAAATGAAGGAGAATGTTTTCAAAATGAAGGAAAATGTTTGAAAAATGAAGGAGAATGTTTTCAAAATGAAGGAAAATGTTTTCAAAATGAAGGAGAATGTTTTCAAAGTGAAGGAAAATGTTTTCAAAATGAAGGAAAATGTTTTCAAAAAAAAAAGAAATTATGTAGGCAGGCTGTTACGGTCCTTGGTCAGATGAGAAGATTGGGTTACTCGTTTTTGGGAGCTCGCAGCAACTAGGAACTTGAAAAATGTGATGTGAAGGAAAATGTTTAACAAAAAATCCCTAATGTTTAAATTGTTTTAATTTTTCTGTTTTCTCCATTTTTTTTTTTTGTTTTTTTTTTTAATTTCTTTAAATGATTTTAATAATAGACAGTGTTTTTGTATGCCCCAACTCATCCGCCAGAGGGCGCCAAAATATAGTCACACGCGATCGGATTTTGACCTGATTTTCGTTAGGTATAGAATCGGAATTCATAAAATAATAATCGACTTTTCTTTTACAGGAGAGAATCCTGCAGCTATGCAACATGGAGGCAGAGGTCTGTCCTGGCTGCAGTGCAGTCCTTCGTCCTGGTTACTAATAATCAGCATAGTGATAGCTCTCTCCTAGTTACCGCTGAATTGTTTAGCCACTATGAAATAAACTGCTACACCACATTTTACTACAAAAAAAAAGGAAAAAAAGAAAAAGAAAAAGAAAGAAATTCAACGGAGAGAATTAAATGCACGTCAGGATCGAGACTGTAAGACGTTTTGGATTATTATATCACGACGAGGACGAATGGTCTCTTCGGTGACGCTAAAAGCAACAGCCGCACACTCCGATGCGAATTAATTTCCTTCTCCTTCTTTCCCGGAATTGTCTTTCCGGCGCGCATATACATACTATATCAAAGAACTTTGTAATTTGTAAATTTGTGTGTGTGTGTGTGTGTGTATGTGCTCTCCCAGCAACTCTCATCAAAACGGTGATAAACAAACAAGCAAGCAAGCAAGCGATAAGTGTGTGGACATACTACGTAATAATAATAATAATTAAAAAAAAAAAAAACAAAACAAGAAGTTTTTAGTGAATGCGTCCATTTATTTTAGCGTTTCCTTGTTAAATTTCGCGCTGGATGAATGAATAACTGTGTAAACGTTTTGTGGTGTTTAATCAAGCGGAATATGTTCGGGGTGGGGGCGGGGGGGAATGACGGGTGCGCGTAATTAATTAATGCGGGGCGTAATAAACAAGGCATTAATATTTATTCCTCCGGATTTACATGCCTAATTAAAATCGTTTGCTTTACTAGCTGTTTTATTCGTTCGCCGGATTCATCGTCTCGCGCGTGCGAATTACGCCACAACATTAAATTTCTTCCGCTCTTGATCGTCGGTTCTCTTTGTTTCTCTCTCTGAATTGATCCAAAAAATAATTGTAAACCGTTTCGCTTAAGCACCATAAAATCATACTATTAAATATATTTATGTATATGAGATCGAAATAATATCTTGTAAAAAAAAAAATATACGTGATAAAGTAGGTCTTACTTACTCCTCGTCAACAGAGAACAATTTGAACAATTTTATATAAATAATGAATTAATTAAACGGTAATGCGCTACCTTGAAATGGACACGAATTATTGAGATTGCGCCTCGTTCTTTGTATGTACGTGACGGTTTGTAAATAAATCGGCTCTTCGCTGTAACGCAATTTTAAAAAAAGACGATTAAAAGAAGAAGAAATAAAATCCTACAGAGTCACGAGTATTATTATCATTTTTCTTTTTTTTTGTGATTAAGCTCGATTAAGTGCGGACGACTGCAATAATCATTAATGGAAGGGATAAGTCAGAAAGAACGACGAGGATTTAGTTGTTTGACTTATTTCATTGCACACCGTTCGCAAAGTCCAAGAAGTTAAAGTTAAACAAGTTGAATAAATAAAAATGCTTCGACTAATTAATTAATAGCACAGTAAAAAGAAGAACGCAAAAAGAAAAACTAAGTAGATGCACTTTTTAATTAATTAATTAATTAATTAATTAATTAATTAATTAATTAATTAATTAATTAATCCTTTTCCTAACGTAACAATAAATATAATCAAATATTCGTGATGGTATATACAAAGAACCGTGCGATGAAGAAAGAAATTCCTAGCTAAATGATTTTAGACTGTTAAGTCATTTCATGATGTGTACATGTGTCATTTTTTGAATTTGTTCTCTTCTCAAAACAAAAAAAGAAAAGAAAAAAGAAATCGTTGGTTGCGTAGTCGATACGTAGTTAAAAAAAAAAAAAAGAGATTATAAATATGTGAAAATACTGTTTTTTTTTCCGGTTGTTTACAAGAAAGATTAAAAAAAAAAAGGAAAAAGAAAACGTTCATTCCTCGTGTAAGTAAATACCACTTGCGCATCCTGTTAAACTGAATTGTGTAATTATATTATCATGTACATGTATTATATTATGAAATATTTATTTAATAAAAATGTAAATATCGTACGGCCTTTTATTTACACACGTTCAAGTGTATATTATTATTATTATTATTTCAGAGTACATCGGAGTTGTTGGTTTAAGGGATTAAAACAATTATTGTAAATATTGATACATCGTGTTGTAGTTTATGTTTGTACTCGACAGTTTTAAGTAAACAACAGTTACGTACTATTTTACAGGTGGTTACTAAAGAAAAGTCAATATTTTTCCGCATTCTTGATGTTTGCTTCGGATTTGCTTCTTCAGTGATGAGTATTATTTTTTTTTTAATCGCATATTCTCAGCGAAAGGAATGAGCAAATGTAAATATCTGGACCCCACGTGACTTCTTGTAAACGACACATAAAACTATTTACTGTTTACGTACACGGATTATAGGCTTATTACCAGGGAAAAGAATTCAGGACGCTTGTTTCGCAAATCATACGAAAATTGAATACCCCGACTGTATTAACCCCGCCTACGATAATCTCTGCAAATGAAAACGTTCGCACCTTCCCCCACTACTCAACAACAATTCGATGCATCCGAGCCGCGGAGACGTGGCGGAAGCAAACAGTACATTCGGCGTAAGAAGCGCCCATCACTAAGTGACTTGAATTCTTTTCCCTGCTTATTACTTTTTTTCTTCTAAAATCGCAAAAAAATTCAAAATTCACCCGTACAGAGCTCGACGAGGCGCATTCAAAACCGTGCCCCGTTCCTCTCTAGCTCACCCCTTTCCCCCCCCGAGATATCGACCCTTAAAGTACCATCGTAAAAAAGAAAACATTACAGGTACCTGTGAATTCTTCTCCCTGCTTATTACTTTTTTTCTTCTAAAATCGCGAAAAAATTCAAAATTCACCCGTACAGAGCTCGACGAGGCGCATTCAAAGCCGTGCCCCGTTCCTCTCTCTAGCTCACCCCTTTCCCCCGAGATATCGACCCTTAAAGTACCATCGTAAAAAAGAAAACTTACAGGTACCTGTAACTTGCAAGTGAACGAGTACAAGTTCGTAAGCAAGAGATGGCGCCACAGGTAATTAGCTTCTGCGGGTTGTTACATTTAAATTTAAATCAAAGGCGTGCGACGAATTTCAAATCAACCCAAACCCAGGCAGCAAACACAAAATTAAATTAAATTAAAATAAACCTGTTTCGAAATTAAAAAAACCACTGCCTGTTGAATTATGTTGCCGAAAAGCAAATTTCCCCGGATATGTTTTGGGTTGAAATTGGTTGGTACTTCACGCCACTGTAAAGCTGGATTCATTGCTAGGCGATTTTTCATCGCCGCGTTGCGGGATAGCTGTTTGATTGGTCCATTTAATTAAGCAAATTGTATACTTTTAAATTGGGCCAATAGAATCGCGTAAAATTTTAACGTCAACGCAAAACGCATGGCAATGAATCTAGCTTAATTCTTAAGTGTCAAAAGTCAAAATTTGAATCGTCACATTCAGTGGCGGCTCGTGATGATTTATTATTATGGGTGGGCAACCACCAGATTTGGCGAAACTCTGCCATTTTGGCTACATTTTAGACATATTTGGTTGGATGCCTGATATGGGCCACTTTTGTTACTGTCCTCACCTCAATAAAATTTACATCTAACATAATCCAAAAATTTAACACCAGAGTCGATGCGATGCAAAGAAAAAAAAATATACAATGTGATTTATTTTATTTTTTTTTTGTTCGTTTCCTTTCTCTTTTGTTTTTTCGTTTTAAAGAATTGTTGTTTTTGTAGTATTTTATTCGCCGTTCGTTCGAATTCATTTCGTTTGTTCCCCGCCAGTTTTCGGCGGGCAGATCGCCGTTTCTTCATTTATTTGTTTTTTTGGGAAACCGTTCTTTTGTTTTCGCACTTTTTACAGTACTCTTTCGTTTCCTGCGAGTTTGTTTTACTTGCAAAAATTTCCTCAATTTTAATTTTAATAGCGTGGTACTTCTGCTTTTTAAAAATTAATTTTGTCCTTTCGTATTTCTTTTTCGGTTATTTTTATCAATTTACATTTTCATATTTTGTTTTCTTTTTTATTATTTTACTTCTCAGTTGTGATCTGTTGTTTTATCTACTGTACCGCGTCGTTAATTTCTTACTTTGATTTTTTTTTCTTAATCGTGTTATCGATTTCTTACAGTTTGCTTTTAATTTTCTGCGAATTTTCTAAACAGAAAATTGTTGTTTTTAGTTCGGCCGATGATCGGTTCAGCTTGATGTTGAAATCGATCTTCTTTTGTTTGTTTTTTGCGTGTTTAATTTACGCCTTATGTTTCTTTTATTTCTCCTTCACTTCTAATTTTTCTTGCAGGCTTCGTTTCTTTTTTTATTTGTTCCGATTTTTGAAATTACAATTCGGCGACTTTTAGTTTCTTTTTTTTGTCTATCTTGTTCTTCGGTTGCTTTTGTTCTTTGCTTGAAATTTCTTTTGTTCCTTTCTGCTATATTTGTAATTAAAAAAAAATACGACGTTTTCAAGGTGAAACAGTGTTTGAAAGTTGACAGGCCAAAACTTTCTAAAATCTTGGTATCTGCTTTTTTTTTTCAATTCATTTTATGCTTTTGTGTTGCTTTTTTGTTTATTTTTGTCCATTAAATTTTTCACATTTTACTGTTTTTAATTATTATCCTTCTCAGTTGTAATCTTTTGTTTTATGTACTGTACGTCGACGTTAAATATTTTCTGCGAATTGTTTAACGGGGTGGGCACTGCCCATCTTGCCGACCCCGACGAGCCGCCACTGGTCACATTTCCAATTTGCAATTTGTATCAAATTTTAACACGGAAACCTTTTAAGCACGCAGTTAAGCAAATTCGCGTCAAATTGAAAATTTAACGGAGCGACAAAAAAAAAGACATCCGACCGGTTTTTTTTTATTTTTCGTCTGGAGATTCAATTGGTTTTTTTTCGTCCGTCTCAGTCATCACCCTAATTTTATTTTTTTTTCCTGCTAAATCCTTTTAATTTAATCGGCCTAACAAAAAGAGTTATTTTAATTTTCTCTTCGTCCATCTCATTTTGTTTAATTTGCTTTTCATTTTTTTTTCTTTTTCTTTTAATGAGAGAGAGAGAGTCTTGGATGAAAATTGAATTTCGTAGTCTAACCTTAAAATGACGCTTCGCCATCTTGTTTTCACATTCCCACCTGAACTTTAGCGTTCAAGGTAAAGCTCACGTTTTAGTTAGCGTTTTTATATTTCTAGGCAGTTTCATAAACGCTATGATTTCGATAAGTCGCAAATCAATTAGTTTTTGTTTGAGCAACATGGCGCCGTACGAGTACGTTTGGTTGCCTATCCATGTCGGTCACGTGACTCTCGATTTTCTGTGAAGGACCTACACAACGTTTGAGCTTTAATCTCTGAAAATCGTTCCAAAAAGATTCCAATCACTTTAATTAAATGCCCTGCAGTTAAAAATAAAAAGACAGTTGATAATATTTAGATCATGTATTTTAAGGACGATTACAATGTGATAAAATTAAATAATAGGAACATCAATGAAACGTAAACGAAAAATTTTAGTACTTAGCTGGGGTGTATAATTATAATTAATCACTGGCACAAAACGGAGACACGACTTTCCTCTACAAACATTTTTTTTTTCTTCTCTTTGTACGTGCGTTTGACGATATTGTCTTTGAACCTTATTAAAAAAAAAAAAAGAAAAATTCGCACGGCGCTTCTCATTACTTGATCATCAACAAACAAATTTAGTATATCACATCTTTTTTTTTCTTCTTTGTTTTCGAAAAGCGCGAAACAATTCAACTGCAGGAGCAGTCGGCCTTGTGAAATCCGTCGGGGTTCTTGCTCTGCCAGTTCCACGTGTCCCTGCACATGTCGTTAATATCTTTGGTTGCAATCCACCCGAGCTCCTTCTTGGCCAGGGTGGCGTCGGCGTAGCTCGCAGCAACGTCCCCTTCTCTTCTGGCCACGATTTCGTAGTCGATTTTCTTTCCGGAAGCCCTCGAGAAAGCCTCTATGACCTCCAGGACTGAATAGCCTCGACCCGTGCCCAAATTGTACGGCTTGCAGCCTTCGAAGGAGGGGTCCAGTATTTTTTGCAGCGCGTTCACGTGCCCCAGGGCCAGATCGGTTATGTGGATGTAGTCTCGGACTCCGGTTCCATCCTGCGTTGCGTAATCATTACCGAACACTTGCACTTTCTCTCGACGACCTACAGCTACCTAAAGGAAGGAAGTATTTTAAGTCGGATTAAAGTCGATGATAACAGAGATAAAGAGGATTTATTCAATACAATTCGAGATACTTGAAAAAGAAGTATTAGTTAGTAATTTTGTAGATGCAGTACAAAATAGTTTGCACGCAAAAAAATTAATTTTACGACTGGGCCAAAATTAATAACGATTTTGCTGTGAAAATTTTCCTGAGTTTATCAGGTGTGGGGTAAAACTAAAAGCAAGATTAAAACTTATCAGGTATAGTTTGCATGCAAAAGAAAATTAATTTTACGGCTGTGCCAAAAATTAAGAACGTTATGTTTTCGTTAGCTTATCAGGTGTGGGGTAAAACTAAAAGCGAGATTAAAACTTATCAGAGTGATTGCATCAATGTTGTTGTTGCATGGTGATTAATATTTTGCCGCCGATATTATGAACGATCAACCATGCAGCAGATAGTGATCCGAATAACCTTGAATAAAATGCACTCTGATAATAATCGCCCGAAAGTGTTTACACTTTCGAAATGCGTTGCAAAGCAAACATAAACATGCCTTACGCTTATATTACGAAACACAACGGCAAAGAACTAGGACAAGGGGGTCAAACACTCTCTACGTACTTGAGATATATATGGCATCAGATTATTTGGTATACCGGTGGGGTCTTCCCCGATGAAACCCGACTCGTGAGCCCCGACGGGATTGAAATACCTGAGTAAGATAGCGCTCCATTCCTAAGGAAACACGACGTCATGGTTTTGAACTTGAAATTCCACGCGCCACGCGAATTCCTCACTCACCTTATCTGAAGTGCACACGTCTTTCAGAATTTCCTCGACGAAATACTTGGTTTTGCCGTACGGATTCGTGCAGCCCTGCCCCGTCGGGTGGTCCTCCGTGATCGGCAGGAACTGCGGTACGCCGTAGACGGTGGCCGACGAGGAGAACACGACTTTCTTCACGCCATTCTCTCGCATAACCTACAAATTAATCAGACAATGGGCCTGCCGAGGGTATGAGGTCCGACGCGTACCTCGAATAACGTGCTAGAACCGGCGATGTTGTTTTGGTAATAAGTCAGCGGTATCTGCACGGATTCCCCGACTGCTTTGAGCGCGGCAAAGTGAATGACGCAGTCGAATTTGTGCTGCAGTTACGAACTGGTTAAATCAGAGGGGGCGGAAGGCACGTATTGTACTTACTCGTTTAAACAAGTCGCCTAACGCTTGGCGATCTCGGATGTCGACGTTGTAAAACGTCACCGACTTGCCGGTTAAGATCTCGACCCTTTTAAGGGACTCCGGCTTTTCGTTTTCCTCCGCATAACTATTCACGAGGTTGTCTATGGCCACTACAGAGTAATTATTGTTTAGGAGTTCGATGATGGTGTGCGAGCCGATGTAGCCAGCACCGCCTGTGACTAAAATTAAGCCGCTTCCCTTCATCTCCGCCACCGCTTGCCACCACCTGAAAGCAACGCGCCACTTGTGTGTTAGACCACATTCTGCTGCGGGACCACTTACCTTCCTTACTTTGCCAAGTAGACGGCCGGTATGACGACATAGTACACGCTGGCAAATATATATATAACGCCGAGGACTGATATCATTCTTATCTTCAGTTTTACGATAAGTGTTTACATAAGAAAACGATTATTGGTGGTGCTTTGGTGCATTGCACACGTGTATAGAGCGTTTGACTGCGTAAACGTCAAACGTCAAACTTCTGTCAGTCAAAGTGCATGTGCATCGCCATCTGTCAAATGCAGTTTTCAAAAAGAAACAAAAAATCACTGTTATTGTTTAAATTTGTATTAAATAGCGCCTTCGTTGATTTGAATAAAAAATATTTGTAATATGCAAAGAAAATCTTGGCTAGCAGTGTCGCCAATCCTCGAGAAAATTGTTTCAAGGCGCTTACGATAACCGGAGCGGCGTATACCGGTTAATCTATTCTCTCACTCCTACTTGCATTAAACACATTCATTCTATCTTACTTTACTTTAGCGGCGTATACCGGTTAATCTATTCTCTCACTCCTACTTGCATTAAACACATTCATTCTATCTTGCTTTCCTGCGTACCGCTCCAATTATCGTAAATGCCTATTGATTCGTCTTGGAGAAAGCGCTAAATTTAACTTAAAGATGTTAGCTGAGTTAATAGACTAGGAAAGGAAGCGTCACAGAAGGCGAAACAGAGTCGTTTAGTATCTTTCTCTAATAACTCGGACGTAAGTCGGAAATTATTCCCGCTATAACGCTGGGGTTAACGCAAACTAGAGATGGGATTCCACCCGGTGCAATCGTTTGCACCGGTGGAATCACGGAATGCACCCGGTGCATTGGATACTTTGCCCGGTTGCCTACGTATACATAAGACATAAAAAATGCTTCAAATGACACCAAATATAATATATTTTGTACGGACTATCGCTGGACAATTATTTTGTAACGTTAATTTCAAAAACTTACTCATTTAAAACTACTTTACTATTCAGCTATTCATGAATGAAACATTAAACCTGTAAACCAGCGGCAAACAATTAAATAACATCAAGAAAATATTATTTCTCATTCAATTTATGCGGGAAATTTAAATTTTTGAATGCACCGGGTGTACATTCATGTATGCACCCTGGTGAATGCACCCATGTGGGTGCTTTCAATGCACCGGGCTCATTCCCTGACCCATCTCTAACGCAAACTTAAGGTGCTTTCTTTCGCTCAAAACTTTGAATCGTGTTTCGAATAGTTTGGACCTGAATTTCGTAGTTGTTGCAACAAAACACCCGACTTGAATTTCCGATTGACAGTTCATTTGTAAATAACTACGATTCAATCTAAACCAGTTTTAAAAATAGAGAGATTCAAAGAAAAGAATGGACGAGTTTGTGAGTTCGTTTGTGATTGGCTGTTATTACCTTCATGTGAGCCAATCACAATCGACTGCTGAGTAAACAACTCAGCCGCTGAACGCGCCCATTGTGTGTTTTTGAATCGAAACGCATTTGGATCACGATTTTGTGAGCGAAAGAAAGCACCTGATGTCAGTTGAGTTGATAGAGCAGAAAAGAAAACGTCACAGAAGGCGAAGCAGAGTCGCTTAGTATCTTTTTCTAATAACTTGGACATATGTCGTAAATTATTCCTGCTATAACGCCGGGGTTAACGTAAACATAACCTAACTTTAAAAAATATTAAGGCAAAGAGAATCGACGAGAACACACACTTATATAAGTTACTATGTTGTATTTTGCATTAAAAATACTTGACAAATTCATTACATTTTCATCCGACTATTTTAATTTTATTCTATTAGGTTATGTTTGTTGACGATATTGACGTGCAACTGTACTTAGCTCAGACATACATAAGATGAGGTGACCATACGTCCCGATTCTTGCGGGACAGTCCCGATTTTAAACAGTTAGTCGCGCGTCCCGCAGATTGATTTTAGGTTTTCTATTTAATTTAGAAATTAAACTCGCCGCAAAGTTAAAAAAATAAATACTGTTGCTTACGTGAAATTTGGATAAAGTTGTTTTCGCTTTTAGTCAAGAGGTGGCGGTTTCGATAATTCCTGTCATGTTCCTGGCATACCTTGTTTTTTTTTTTTTGTTTTGAAACTGAATTTTAAAATTGTAATCGTTACAAAGTTAGAAGGTAGGGTTTTTTTTGCGGAAAACGTTGGCGGAATTTATGGGAAATTTGACTAAAATAACTTTCAGACAACAGACGGAGTGACTCTCGCACAGTCTTGCGTGGTGAACAGATTACACATAGTACATATTTTTGATATATTAAAAAAATTATAAACGCCAAACCTTATTTCTGATATTTGATTAGATTAGTTTTCTCTACGGGTTAACAGATGGCGCTTCGGATAACAGTCACCATTTCAAAGTGACAGAAACAATTAGTACAGTATCCGTCATTTTTAAATTTGGCGCCAAATTTTTTGGGTAATCTAGGGACTTTATATTCAATATAACGCGCTTCAATGCGACAAGCCAATACTTTAACAAACACCGAACTGGACAATAAAATTCATTATAAGCAAGTAGGATATCGATTTCTTTTTTTATTGTGTAATAATTTGCAGCCCAATAGACTACGTTTCAAATTTCGCGCCGGCTTTAGGACCGCCCACTTTCTCAATCTATCGCACGCGATTTGTCGAAGTGTTCAAAATAGCAGGCAAAAGCAGATTCCTGTAATTGTCCTTTCTCGAAATGCCGTTTTTTTTTTTTTAAATACGAATTCATAGATTACATTTAAGAATTTCGCAAGCTTTGAAACTTCTGCAAATCTTTTGAAGTCGTAGTTAAATGCTAAACAATTTTGAGAAGGAAAAAATTAGAGGAAACTGCATTTTTTTATTGTTACCGTCGGAAGCGACTAATTACAGTTTCCCTTAATTATTCTTTTTGAAAATGGTAGTGATTAAAGACACGATTTCACGCATAACATTCAAAAAATTTAAAAGCCTTCAAAATTAACAGGTTTAAAACTTCGGTAAAATCTGTGAGGTCGTCTTTAATCCAAATCTACGGCTTTTCGATAAAAAATAATTACAGGAAACTGTAATTTGTCTACCATTTTTTTTGCTTTCAAGTGTACATGTCCATCGACCGATTGAAACTTAAAAGTTTTTATAATAATATATGGATTGATATTCCTCCTTTCGTTTCTCAGCTACTTAGTAATTGAGTATTTGCATCTTGTTTTATTCTCTTGTAATAAAACGAGATGCAGGTACTCTGAGTGCTGAATCATTGAATGAATGGAAAACGCCTTGATACATTTAGCACACTTAACGTAAACAGACTGTATATGTCTCTGAAAAAAATTTTTTTTTTGAAAAAGCTCAAAGTTCAAAATCTCAAGTCCCTCGATAATCGTTTGTATCGGAATTTACAGATGTATCCTCATTCACATCCGTAACCGTCTCCCTTTTTCATTTGAAGTGGCGATTGATTATTATCAATCGAGGCTACGATAAGTTAATGTTCAATAATAATATTAACACAAGTAATTAATAATGAAGTAAGTATGCGGGGTATCTTCGTACGGCAGATGTTCCGCTGATAGTGCGCGACAGTTTATTTTTATATTAATATCTCGCTTTTAATCTTGAAAAAGCAGGTGGAAGGTCGACTAGTAAATAAATATATGAAAGTGACGGATTTTCTTGATTGCTTTCATGATACTAACTCGTTGTAAAAAAAAAAACCGTCTGATAAAGCTTATCAAAAAGAAAGAAAAAAAAGGATTAAGTAAACTAGTGTATACAGATTCTATGTAGAGTCGACAATTTTTCCATTTTTCACAAGTGTCCTAAATGGAAGGATAATGGAAGGACTGGACGAGATTAGGAAACACAATACTTCGAGATAGCTATCTCCTCTAACGTCAGAAGGATAAGAATCACAAGTTCTTATCGTCTGGCAAAATTTCAGCAAAAAGAATCCACGCATTTCTTTTTTTTTAAAGTAATTAATAGACAAATAGTGAATAGATCAAGTTCTAAATGCAATTTATTCTATGTTGACTCACTTATTTGAGTTACGTGAGTTGCTCACAATTGCTATTTATAAAGTATAAAAAAATCTAACACAGACGAAAACAGAAGATACAGTTTCCTGTGTAAGTGTTCTTTCTCGAAATACGATTGTTTAAATAAGACATCACAGATGTCACAGAAGTTGCGAAGTTGTATTTAAAACGATCATTTTTTGAGTAAGAGCAATTACAGGAAACTGTTTGCACCTGCTATTTTCTTGCTTTTCGACTGTACTGCTACAGTAATCCTAACAAATTCTGATATAATTCTCTTGAACTACCGATAATTTGTTTAACAGATAAAACAGCGACATCCCATGATCGCTTTTTGACCTGACATTGCAGTAGGTAGATGGTTTGCAGTGAGAATGTCGAGCTACGTCTCTGCTGAATAAGCCCCAAACAGGGCTGAAACAGCTGTACAGAGGTTTTCACTGCAATCAACAACGATTTGCAACAATTTTTTTTGATAATTTGTTTATTATTAACGGCGTTGAAATCTGTAATTCAGAAGAAAATAGGCGGCAAATGGAGGTCTCTAAGTTGAATGATAGATGGCGCGCGCAAGTTTTTAAGCCAAATAAGCCATTATGACTAATTATTATATTAAAATTTTTTAAATAAAGCTGTTGATTAATAAGCAGACTGTAAATGTATTTGGAAATGTAACACGCAGCTATTAATAACTAAAAGGTAATAATGTGCGTGTTCCTAATTAACAGTAAACACGACGCAAAGTGCGTTCAGAAATATTTGGAGGGCGGGCGTTTGAATTTACCGCGCATCGTGTAAATAATTTTCATCTTACAACGTCGGGTATTCTGCTGAGCACGATGGCGGACGGATTCGACCTAAACTTTTCATTTTCAACGTTTATTTACGTTTTGAGTTCCTTATTTAAATATGGACAGTCGAAAGCAAAAAAGCTGCAGACGATTACAGTTTCCTGTAATTTCTCTTATTTTTTTTTAAATGGTGCCGTTTAAATACGCTTTCACAGCTGACGCATTCAAAATGGTTAAGGTTTTCAGGTTTAGCAACTCTAAAACGTCTGTAAAATCTTCGAAATCGAATCAACAACAGCATCGGGTACTGTTTTAGAAAAACGCAAATTACAGGAAACTGTAATTGTCTACTAACTTTTTGCTTCCGACCGTGTCCGACCTAATACGAGCTAAACATTTTCGCATTTTTCAAAATTGAAATAATGACTGACCTTGATTGATTACTGTCTGTCATCCGTAAGTGTGAGTTGATACTTACAATCACTTAGCAAAATTCTTAGCATTATTAAATTTTCGTTAAAAAAGTGTACAAATCTGCATAAAATTCGAATTTAATAACTGTTAATTCGATTATAATTCAGTTTACGACTATAATTGAGCTTAATTAATTATTACAGTTGATTTTTTTAATTTAAAAGAGACGAAATCAAACCACTGAATCGAGTGAAGTTATCAACAAACAAGAATTTCTTTTTGTTTTTTTTTTCGGTTGGCGACGCCGAGCGCGTCATTTGACAGATGACAAAGAGTAAGCATCGTGTCGTCAAAAATAATTAAAGGATTGCGCAATGTTTGCTTAATTTCCATCAATTTACGCAATAAACGTAAGTGTGCTGGCCCCCGGTTTCCTCTCGCATTCCACGAAACCCGAAGACGTTTCGGCCGTAGTCCTCGACGTTAAACGACAACCAGAAGATGGCCCCGAAGAGAGGCAAAGTGAAGAAAGACCAGGAATCCGAGGAGGACACCGATGAATACCGCAAGAAAAGAGACCGCAACAATCTGGTAAGCCACGCCACGCTCGCCTTTAGTTCGCCCGATAAAATTATCTCTCTCTGTGTTAACCCCCCAGGCTGTGAAGAGGAGTCGACAGAAGTCGAAAGTGAAAACCATCGAGACCATGAACAGGGTGAACGAGCTGAGGAACGAGAACACAGTGCTTCAGGAGAAGGTGAAGACGCTGACGAAGGAGCTCGGGTTTTTGAAGGAGCTGTTTCTGGCGCACGCCGGAAACACAGGGGACACGGGGAGGTTTACAGAGGTTGATTTACAGACTTTACTAGCCGAAGATAGCAGTGCGGAGGATATGAAGTGAACAGACTATGATAACATCGTACAAAAACTATCTCTTTTATACAAGTTTACACTTATCGTTAATGGACACTTCATACAAAGTTAATTAATTGTACAGTCCGGCGTACAGTCGTTCGTACCATTATCTCAATGTTGTGCGGAAATTTAGTTTGCAATTAAGAAAAGAAGATCTATGTATTAAGCGTGTTAAGATTATACAGTGAGGTCAGATACAATAAGGCCATAGTCAATCAAACGTTTTATAACTTTGTATTTAAATTTTAAAAATACGAATAGGAATCGTTTTTCTTTAACTGTGATTGTGAAGACATAAATATTTGCTTGTATATCTTGTAAGTAATTTGTTAACTTTTATACACCTATACGGTAATATTATGTGTATTTTATTACATTATGTAACCAGTATTTACACGTGGAGTGATTGTTTTAATTACGCACTTAAGCTTACGTGCACATTATTTGTTGTTGAAAAAATTTATTTAGTCACGTAATTCAAGTTGTAATACTAATAATAATTATTATCTTATTTGTATGGCAGACATATCTTTATTAGTAGAGTAAGAATAGAGTATATTTTGTTAACTCAATGCATTTTTAATTTTTCGTATTTATTTCGGGTGTCGAGTCGGATCCAAACTTAACAATCAATCACCTTGCTCCTTCTTCATCATCGGAATTAACTAAATCTCTGCGTCACTCACTTTAATTGGCAGTAAACTTTTTTGCAAGTTTAATTGGAATTTAAATTATACTGACGGCGAATAAAAACTCGCAATCACTAATGGCCTGAAAAACTCTCGGATGTTTTTTCCACTTAAGTGGCTTGGCGGTCACCCGACGGAATTAACTCATTCAAAATAAATTATAATAAAAATAACAATTTATTACGTTTTTTTTTTCTTGTTTAGTTCACAGCATCACTACTCAAACTAATTCTAAAAACAAATTTTCACGTGGGTTTTGTCGACTCGGCTTAGATCTTCAAACCTTCCTTCTCCGCCTCCGCCTTGTACTTCTTCTTGTACTCCCCGGTGGGGTCGTATTCCTTCTCCAGTTGAGACCACCATTCTGGTTCGTTGTCGATCAGGTGGTGAAGGACGGTCCTGGCGCCGTTGCGCTGTTTCTCGCTGCATTTGGAGCATTCGGTTTCGATGGCGTCGGGAAGGACTCCTGAGGAAAAAAAAATTAATCATCAGTAAGAAAAAGTCGCCGGTAAATTTATACTAATGCGTTCTAAGTAAAGAACACGACAAACCTGTTATGAAAACGAGCTCGATAATTTTATTTCAATGTTATAGACAACCATTTATTAGGATAATTAAGTTACGAAACACTCTGATAGCTAATGCAGGAAACGCATGCGAATCAAACCAAGTAAGCACTCGGGGAGATTTTTTTACAAAGCAGATAAATAAATAATAGACAATAGTCATGCAACAAATTGCCCGATTTTTTTTTTAACTTTAAATATTTATAGGGTATGTACTTTGACTGAACCGACTCATCATCAGTCAGCATAACTGTTAAATCTTAAAATTTTTCTAGAAACTGCGTTTGAAAAAACAGGCGGGGGTGTTTTCGAATTACTTTTTCTCATTGTTTTCTCAAAAACTGCGTTGTGGGTTTCCCCGAGAGGAAACAATGTTTTTTTTGTTGTCCGTTTCGAATGAGCTGCAAGGAACGGAGTCTCTGTGTTTGCAAAACAATTATCACCGAAAAGCGAATTCCGAAGAAGTTTTCCAATCCAACGGCGGCCTTACGGGCTTAGAAATAAAATCAAATTCCTGTGATTCCATACGATGATTATTTTCTTAACTTTGTTTTATGCGGATTTATTTAGTCGGTTTTCTTAATTGCTTTCACAAATTCGGGTCGTTTCAGACGCTTAAATAAACACGGAATTGTTTTAAACAATAATAATCATTTATTTAAACCATATCCCCCCCTGAAATGTAGGTTACTGCTTAACGCATGAGTAACTTCGGTTGCCTACATTTCAGGAGACGGAATGATTTTTTTTATCGCAGAAGAAATTTAAAGCGCAATTTTTTCGTTTTTACATTAAAGTGTTTTGCCAAAACATTCTCCAGAATGATTTCTTTCGAAATTATTTTCACAAATTCACAGCGTCTTCAAGTAACAGAGTATTCCCATCTCGTTTTAACCTCATAGCATAACAAAGGATGGAGATACTCTCAGACTGAACCGGCGTAATGAATTGGAAATACTCTCAAATTGTTATTTACAGAAATAGTCCGGATTTCTTAAATAATAAAACATTCCCCTGAAATGTTGACTATTGCTTAACAGACGAGTAACTTTGGTTGCCTATATTTTAATTTTATATTACTAAAACAAATTTGGCTATAGAAACAATTTTTTTGTCTTTCCATTAAATATTCAGTTAAGAATGATTTGTTCAACCCGTTTTAGCAATTATTTTTGGAAATGCCATTAAACAGAGAGTATTCTCATTTAGTTTTTAATCGATTTTTTAATAAGGGATGGAAATACTCTCAGGGTGCCCAAGAACAATTAATTCAGATTATCATTTACATAATTAAAGGCACAAGGGTAATAAATAATAATAAAACAGTCTCCGCTAATGCTTAACACCCGAGTAACTTTGGTTGCCTACATTTCAGAAAAACCAATCGCCAGAAAATACTACAAAATCAAATTTTGCTCGTTTTTCCTTCCAACAAAATATTGCAAGGGAAATTCCCAAGGACGTTGGAAAAAAGAAAAATCAACTAAACCATGTTTCTTTCACGATGTGTTAAAAATATAATAATCTTATGAACGTCTTGTCAAATTCAGTTCAAATCTTTTTGGCAATTAATTGACCTGATATTTTTAAAAGCAAGAAACAAATAAGCCTGAGGCAGACGGAGAAGTCAAATGTTTCTTCTTTGTCTCCGTTTTTGGCGCCAAAAACTACATATTTAAACCAAATTCTTTTAAGCCGCAATCGTACGGTTGATATTTAAACCATCTTTTTATGTTGCAATCTTCCGGTTGTTATTAAAGTGAGCTAACTCCTGTTCCTGTGTTAATCCGAACGCTCTTTAAAAGCCCTTTGGTTGAAAGTAAAAAAATAGGGAAATCGTTCTCGCGAAATGTAGGCTAATGCTTAACAGCCGAGTAACTTTGGTTGCCTACATTTTAGGAAACAAAAAAAATATTTTTTTAGATGCTGTAAAAACAAATACTGTCCCTTTTTTTGATTAAATTATTACCAGAGAGATTCACAAGCATGTTAAAATTAATAAAAGAAACCAACAATAGTATATTTCTTTCACAATTTGTTAAAAATAAATTGTATATGAAATTGTTGGACATTTTTTGAATCGTTATTAAATTTTTTTGGCGATTGTTCGATTGATTGACCAGATATTTTTAAGAGCGAGAAAAAATGTAACCCAGAAGCCAAAATTTGTTTTGTTTTTTTCATTCCTTGCTCCCCAAAAACTAAACCAAATCACTTTCTTGTTGTCACCTTCTTTTCAAGATCATGTTAAGTTGAACTCCTGTGCTCATGCAAATGTTTTTTAAAAGCCCCCTTGGTTAAAAAAAAAAAATAGAGAATCAAAACGTTTATTATTTGACGGTGGTTATTATTATACGAAGGCAACATTTTTTTTTTCAAAAATAAAAAAAAACGAAAGTAAAGTATTTTTTTTTTTGCAACGTGACCTAACAATGTGTTTCATAAACACAGAATGCTCGGGGCTGTCCACCGCGATTATTATTATTTTGAAAATTACGCCGCTTCACTCAATTTTCAAGGTTTACAAGTGTGCGCACTTTCCAAACAAGTCCGCGTCTAAATAAATTAATAATAATTAATTAACGTTGCAAGCTATTTTGTGTCTAAGTATAATTTGCCAAGTTTTTTTTTTTGGAAGTTTTTTTTTTTGAAGTATTTACTTACGTCTCAGTTCTTCGCCATCAGGAGTGCAGGGTCCCTTCTTCAGCAGACATAAGACGTAGCCCTTCAGGAGGCGCTTGCTCTTCAGGATCTCGTTCAGGTCGATGTTGTCGTACTTGGTGGTGTACTTGTCGTCGGCTGCAGCAACAGCCACTAGCACTGCAACGAAGGCAAACAAAATGATTTTGCTCATGTCGGCTGGATTACTGAAAACTTGCTTCAGAATGCTTCTCTGCCAGGTGCGAATCACCTATATATACGCAGGTCGGGCGTTCGGCGGCAGTGGGGCACAAGCTGGGCCCCCTCTGAAACCAGAACGTCGTCGTCGTGCGTCAACAGTCTGAAGCTCAGACGAAGTGGCGTTATAAGTTCTCCGCTTTTTTTTTTCTCCTCTCGTCGTTAATTCGTTATAATAATAAACTGGTATTATTCTGTCAAATCATGACGGCAGGAAAAAGTCTCCACCTGTAATTATCCAAACTATTTTTTTTTTCTTCGTTCGCGGAATAATTAAATAAGAATTATTATTAACGCAATGGTAAAATTCGTTGGCTTATTCAAGAAGTATCTTACGTATGCAAATGTGGCGAACATTCGTTAAAAAATTCCTTTTGTGTGTTTTGAAAGTCAAATCAATCAGCTGATTATTCTTTTTTTAATCTGAAAATAATCCACAAATATTTTTCTTTAAGCAGGACTTCAGTTTACTTCTTAAAAACATTCTTAACAAAAAAATCGATTTTGACTCCTCAGACCTGACCAATTCACCTTGTCTCATGATAAGCTATCACACACAATACACATCTCCTGAATAGGCCCTAATTACGACCGAAATAGTAGCTCAGGGGACGCTAGATGACCCCTCACCTTAGTGCAGGCGGCAAGCTTTTAAGAATTCGATCAAAAGAAAGTGCTTTTAAGTTGGTAGCGTACTGGAGATGGCTGCTTAGCTGCCGAAATATGTACGGATATAAAATTATTGTGGGCGGAGATTAATTTCAATTATAAAAGAAAGCAGACGATTCGACGAAGTGACTGCAATTTAAAAGGCTAAAGACCATAAGCGAACGAAGGAAACATGAATTAAAAAAAAAACAAAGCGAAAACAAAAGAAAATTGAAAACAAAAAGCGATAACAACACAATTAAGTACAGGTTTTTTTTTCTAATATTTTGCACCCTACCTAGAGGGTTTATTTTACGAGTTAGAGAAAAACTTTAAGGCAAAAGTTGTAGGGTTTTATGGCTGTTACCTTTTAGAGTTATCACAAGAAACAAAAGCGCAGCGCAAATTGAAAAAAGAGACACGATTTCGATTTTTTTTAATAGAACACCCTGTATATTATTTCCTACGATGAAAGATAATTTTCTCCTGATTTCAAAAATGTGTAACACGTTGACATTTGGCGAGGCCGTTCGTGATATAATCAAGTTTAAAATATCAGTGTGACGACGTTTAAAAAATCAAGATGGCCTGGAATGGAAAGGCGCTTACAAAATGGCTGGTTTAGTTAGCAAAAAAAAAAACAATAGAAATTCGACTACAGGAAATCCTACACAATGAATCAATAATATAAAAAAAAACAAAAACAAACCGAAAGTAAACAAGAATCAAAACAACAATGACAGAAAGAGAAAAAGAAAAACAAAAGAGAGTGCCGTAATACAAGGATCGCTCACAGAAGAAACAAAAGAGGATCGACGAAATAAAACAAAAAGCAGAATTAGACGGTCGAAGATTAAGGAATGAAGCAAGGAAAATAAAATACATTCTGGCAGAGATAGATTTTTTGAAAATAAAAATAAAAATGAAACTGCCGATTTCGTACAGGAAAAAGAAAAACAAAAGCCAAATGAAACAAAAGATAACGAAATGCAAGAAGAATTACGTGAACAGCGAGAACAAACAAAAACCGCGATAGGCGTGGAACGAACACACATCGAAAGAAAAAAAAAATTGAAGAGAATAATTCGACGGAAGAAAAAACAAAAAAAATTTTTAAATTTCGTTTGAGTCGTCCGGGCTTTGTTCATTTGTTTTTACTAGTGCAACTCGATCGACTAATCAACGGTGCGACCCATCAATTCAGGCTAGGATTTCAAAAATGTCGAGTCGACTTCAATTGCGAAAAAAAAAGAAAAAAAAGACAATTGAAATAACGAAAATCGAAAAAATCGACGTAAATAAACAAAAGAAAAACGTAAAAACAAACGGAGGTAATGACAGGACGGATAAGGCGATCGGGATCAGAAAACAAAAGAAGATCGGTCGTTTTCCGACGGAGTTCGAGAAAATTTAGAAAAACCAGCGCACTGTAACAGAAGAGATTGCGCCCCCCCAAAAAAATAAAAATAAAATGACGAGAAAAAAAAAACAGTGAAAGACAAAGAATGAGGCGGGAAGCTCTTGAAAGTGAAAGGAAAGGAAAAACTTGAAACCACGAAACAATTGAAGAATTGTTTTGTCTCTTTTGGTTTTCCCACGCTCCTCTAAAGAACAATTGACTTGCCTCATTTGTTTCTAGTTGATTTTATCCTTTGCATTTCATCACTGTCCTTCGATTTTCTTTTGTTTTGTTTTTCTTTTCAGTCGAATCGCACTTTGAAATTCTCAAAAAAGGCGGAGCATTTCAACGGCGACTAAGTCTAACGAATCGTCTACGACAATAAATAAATTTCGGAATTAAAGCGTCTGGTGCTTGTTTACGAAAAAAAGAAACCGAAAGAGTCGACCTCAATTACGAAAAAAGGAAAAAGAGAAGAAAAAAACAATTGAACCTCACGTTACGCACAAATACGAGAAAGTTAAGTTGTTCTTAGCGGAACGCTTCGTACATTTTTGAATTCCTGAGCGGATTCTAGCCTGAATTGATGGGTCGCATCGAGGGTCTACCGCGAACGGTTCTCGACTTTTTTCATTTGTTTTCAAGGGCGCAGCTCGAGAACCAATCAAGATAGACCCACGATGCGACCCATCAGTTCAGGCTAGAATTCACTCAGGAATTCAAAAACGCAAGAAAAAATGTGTTCTTCGTTTGTTTCCGAGAACCAATCAAGATAGACCAAGGGTGCGACCCATCAATTCAGGCTAGAATTCACTCGCGAGCTGAAAAATGGAAGAAAACGTGCGCTTTTCGTTTGTTTTCCAAATTCGTCAGGGTTTTCTCATTTATTTTGACTGGTGCAACTCGAGAGCCAGTCAAGAACCTACTCGGAAACTCAAAAATGCAAGAAAAATTGGAGCAAAATTACAACAATCGTCTGTTTTCTTTTTTTTTTTTCTTGTAATAGTAAAACAGCTCATATTTTATTGATAATAAAATAAATCTAAGACGAAACAATTGTTTGCTCGGCAAGCGCGCAAAGAAGAAGGAAAGGCCGAAACAATTAATTTAATAATTTAATTTCCCCTTCGAGAAAAATAATAATGCAACAAGCTCGTTTAATTGCTAAACTTCTTTATAAATATTCATGACGTTTTTTTTTTTTTTATTTTTAATAATTTATTTACAGTGAAGTGAAACATTGAGAAACTCTGTAGAAGCGGCGGCGGCGCGCGTCTGAATCTGTAAAAAAAAATAATAATAATAAATTGCGCGCTTTTAATTAGCTTAATTTATTCGTCACTCTGATTAGCATCTTTGCCGTAACGATTAATTTGTCGAGAGGAAAAAAAAGGCACTTCGTACTCGTTCAATATTTGTTGTAACGTGTAATTTCCACACGTCGGTAAACAATTTTATTAATAACATCACGAAGTTAACGTGAAACATATTAATTGCAAATGACTTGTACTTCGAAATTGCGTTCGGCGACGATTCCTCCTGTTGGGGGGGCTTAAGAAGGATTCGACCTCCTCGTCAATGGGTTTTACCGGCATCAAGCAAACACTCTTCAACATTTGTTTTTTTTTTTCTTAAGTTGTTCGTCGGAAAATCACGAAAAGTGAGCGGCACAGGAACGAACCGAACGAAGAGCGGAATTTTCGATTCAAGATTCGAAAAAAGAAAAAAAAAAGAAACGATTTTATGGATCAAGTTTATGACGATGAATCAGTTACAATAAATATTTTATAATAGGAGGACGTGAGAATCTCTAATTAAGCAAATAACAATAAAAGGTGCAATTACGTAAGTTCGTTATTTATTTTTTTTTTAGACGTGTGTGCACGTCGATGAACAAATTTCTATCTAAAAAAAAATAAAAATAAATAAATAAATAAACTTTTGCGTCACTCGAGCTTAATTTAATCGTTTTTTAATTCGCTGCACAGTTGGTTAACTAATTAATTACAGAGAAAGAAAAAAAAAACGTGTTCGGTAAAAAGCAACTTGTTTCCAAGCAGTCGTCTAAGTAAGTAAGAAAAGCTTGAATAAAAAAATAATGTTTGGAAAAGCCGATTAAAACATGTGTTTACTCTTTTAATAAAACGAATTTGCCATTCAATTTGCATTAATTATAAAAATAAATAAACGTTAATTCCATTTACCTAATTATTTATACGCACTAATTATTATTATAACTAAAAATAAAAAAATTAATCTTAAACCGAACAGAATTATGTTTAGAAATGCACTCAACGTTTCGCCATAGATTTATAGCTTCGTCAGGAAACAACTTAATCAATTATTATAACGTGCGACCGTTTGAAAAAATCAAAGCCACGTCTTCACATCACATAAATTATTTAGGAAATATTATTTTATAGCATTGGCAACATTGAGTGCTCTTTTTTTAAATAAAATTTAGCATTGGCAACATTGAGCGGTTTTTAATAATAATTTCGTAACGACTAGTTTTTGAGGAGTGGTCTCGTCATCCCTGTTAGTTTATTTGGATCCTAATAATTCTAATTTTGGCAGGTTAGCCAATGGCGGCGTAAGATGGGTTGCCTATACGGACAGTTTTTGTATACTTCTCTATCCAAATTAATACAAGATTAATTATGATACGTGGTTTGTTTGTTTCTTTTTTTTTAAAAAAAGCAGTTTTTTTTAACTTATTGTTGTTTCATTCGCATTTTCTACTTTTTTGTTTGCTCCTTGTCCTCTTATTTCTTATTTAAATTCCCCTGTCGCTTCAACTTTGGTCTTCTTATTTTATTTTTTTTTTATTTATCATATTTTCTTAGTTAATTAATTTTTCTCCTGCCACGCTTCACTTCGAGCAAGCTTAATTACTGCAAATTTTGAAAGTAATTCTTCGCGCGACAAAGATAGAGAGAGCAAGCAAAAACGTTGATATACGAACAAAAAACAAAAAAAAACAATGAAAATCGAAAAAAAAAAACAATTCGACGTAAATAAACAAAAGAAAAACGCAAAAACAAACGTTCGTAATGACAGGACGAATAAGGTGATCAGGATCAGAGAACAAAAGAAGATCGATCGTTTTCTGACGGAGTTCGAGAAAATTTACAAAAACCAACGCTCAGTAGCAGAAGAGATTGCGCCCCCCCAAAAAAAAATATATAACGACGAGAAAAAAAACAGTGAAAGGCAAAGAATGAGGCAGGAAGCTTTTGAAAATGAAAGGAAAGGAAAAACTTGAAACCACGAAACAATTGAAGAATTGTTTTGTCTCTTTTGGTTTTCCAACGCTCCTCTAGAGAACAATTGACTTGCTTCATTTGTTTCTAGTTCATTTAATCCTTTGTTTTTCATCACTGTCCTTCGATTTTCTTTTGTTTTGTTTTTCTTTTCCGTCGAATCGCACTTTGAAATTCTCAAAAAAGGCGGAGCATTTCAACGCTCCCCTAAAGAACAATTGACTTGCTTCATTTGTTTCTAGTTCATTTAATCCTTTGTTTTTCATCACTGTCCTTCGATTGTCTTTTGTTTTGTTTTTCTTTTCCGTCGAATCGCACTTTGAAATTCTCAAAAAAGGCGGAGCATTTCAACGACGACTAAGTCTAACGAATCGTCTACGGCAATAAATAAATTTCGGAATTAAAGTGTCAGGTGCGGTTTAGGAAAAAAAGAAACCGAAAGAGTCGACTCTTTCAATTACGAAAAAAGGAAAAAGAGAAAAAAAAACAATTGAACCTCACGTTAATCACAAATACATCAAAGTTAAAGTTGTTCTTAGCGGAACGCTTCGTACATTTTTGAATTCCTGAGTCAATTCTAGCCTGCATTGATGGGTCGCATCGAGGGTCTACCGCGAGCGGTCCTCGACTTTTTTCATTTGTTTTCAAGGGCGCAGCTCGAGAACCAATCAAGATAGACCCACGGTGCGACCCAACAATTCAGGCTAGAATTCAGTCAGGAATTCAAAAACGCAAGAAAAAATGCGTTCTTCGTTTGTTTCCGAGAACCAATCAAGATAGACCAAGGGTGCGACCCATCAATTCAGGCTAGAATTCACTCGCGAGCTGAGAAATGCAAGAGAATGTGTTTCTGAGTTTCTTCATTTGTTTTGTTACTAGTGCAACTCAAAAACCATTCATGATAGACCCACGGTGCGACTCGTCAATTCAGGTTAGAATTCATTCAGGAATTCAAAAATGAAAGAAAAACAAACAATTAAACTTCACGTTACGCACAAATACATCAAAGCTAAGGTTGTTCTTAGCGGAACGCTTCGTACATTTTTGAATTCCTGAGTGGATTCTAGCCTGAAATGATGAGTCGCATCGAGGGTCTACCGCGAGCGGTTCTCGAGTTTTTTCATTTGTTTTCAAGAGCGCAGCTCGAGAACCAATCAAGATAGACCCACGGTGCGACCCATCAATTCAGGCTAGAATTCACTCAGGAATTCAAAAACGCAAGAAAAAATGCGTCCTTCGTTTGTTTCCGAGAACCAATCAAGATAGACCAAGGGTGCGACCCATCAATTCAGGCTAGAATTCGCTTGCGAGCTGAAAAATGCAGGAAAAATTCGTTTGTTTCCAGAAATTGGTTCGCTATTTTTTTTTATAAAGCAAGTTATTAATTAAACATCAATTAACTCGGAAATGTTTTATTTTTTTAATTTTTTAGATAGTCTTGCGTCGCCTTAACTTAAACAAACCGGAGGTATCTCGATGGGATGTTTCTTTTTTTTCTTTTGATTGTTTCTCTTCATAGAATTACGACCGCTTTTTAGGAATGTAAAGTGAACATGCGATTTGAATAACTGAATGTTGACGATTCCGTCGTTAATAATAATAATTCTCTCTTGAGCAAATGAGTGCGTTGCCGTTCGGAAACGAACATGTAATTATTTCGAGTATCCGTCGCTTTCACCCTTAAGTACACAAGTCGATTTCGAAAATCGATTTAGCGCCCGCCGTGACGTAATGAGAACGTTGTTAAGTCTTCATTTGCATTTCATTTGAAACCTGTCTTGCTTTTTGCTCATAAGTAATAACAATAATTCAGAAATGTTTAATGCAACAATGAAATTCATTTTTCTGTTTACGCAATTCCCTGTAAGTGCGTAAGTGACAAGCCCATTAAGTCGTCGATTAACATTTAAGTAGATGAAGAAGATTTTAATGAACGATTAACCTTCTTTCTGCCGCACAATGCTCTGAGAGGATTTGCCGAAAAATGGGGCTTCCTTCATTAAAAAAAAAAAAAAATGTGGAACTGTGATTTTCTTTTTTGCTTGAGGAAAGAATGACAATGCGGTTAGTCACGCATGGCGCGAGCTTAAGTCATATGAATTATTGATTGCGTAAAGCTGCATTAAATTACCCAATCAATTGGCAATTAAAATTCTCGCTCGTTCTCTTCTTACATAAGCCACCTCTGTTAATTGGACTCGCTTAAAAATTCGTCGGAAAAAGCGGCGTTCGTGCAAACAGAGTGCGGACGAGTCACTCTGGATGTATTATAATTAACTTATGCAAGGTTTCAAAGAAGCGACCACGTTGGGAAACTACCGGTTTTAAAACGTTACCCAATAATTGTTTTGGTCATATTTTTTTTTTTTTTATTTATTGATGCAGAGTAAATATATCAAAAAAAAAAAATGTGGACGGTCGGTGATGTAATTGTAATTCATTTCCTGTACATTGTGTTGCCTAACCATTTCCAAATTGTTTTCTTCTTTTCAATTCCTGGCCTGAGTGGAGGAATTAAACAGGAATCGAACTCGATTATTCCACAGACATGCAGACGATTAGTTTGCAGTTCCCTGCGAAGGCCTTCATCTTTCTTTTTTAAGATCAGAAGCACAAAAGGACATGCTGCGTGCTGCACTCATTGTTTTCCGTTTCCTCTCTCAAGATGGAGGAAACCTTGTGGGATTAACTCGTAAATCCACTAAAACTCGCCCGCGGAATGTTTATGAATTAAATTAATTATTCCACTATTATCATGCATGCAAAAGAAGTAACCGTGCCGGCCTTGTCCTTTGGAACTGGAACTTGGCGCGTATGCACATATTTAATTAATCGGTTGCTGGCTGTGTGGCGAAGAGGGAAAGTACTTCTGCAATAATAAATTAATTTAGCATTGAAACGCGAGCTGTTGTTATTGTTTGTTTAACGCCTTGTTAGAAAATCGCACACGAGTTTCCATTTTTCAGGCTGACTCACGAACGACGAGCAGCTCGAGTAACCTCGCAGAGAGTTTTACGAGCATCCAAGAGGTAGTTGACGGCCTTGTTTACAACTCGCAAGTTATTCGTCCTAAAAATAATAAATTCTAGAAGCTCATTTGACGCTCTGCAACAATAAAAAGTAATACAATCACTTCTGAACAATCAAAGAACAAAACTTGTGTAACAAACAACGAGTCACCCTGTATATCACGCATTGTATGTATGTACAGCCGCGAGCATTAAATTTGGATCGCCGGTGACTGTCAAAGATGTCACCCGACTTGTATTTTATCAAAAATAAAGAGATTGATGCCTACATTTTGAATAATCTCTTGAAATTCATAAGTCCATCAAAACGTCAGAATTCTATATTTTTTTTTGTAAGTACAAAGTTTTTTTAATCTCGCACCGGACAGAAATTGAAGGGAAAACACTCGACGTTTCGCTATAGATTTATAGCTTCTGTCTGGTTCGAGATTAAAAAAAACTTTGTACTTACACTTTTTATCGGACAAGAACAAACTTCATTTTTTTTTGTAGGTTAATCAAATGTCATTCCAATGTTTTCCTTATTATAGGATCCTTCGCAAGACTTCCGCTAGATGTCACGGCGTTCAGTTTTAACTTTCGATTTCCTTAAAATAAATTAATCCGAACGCGCGGAAGGTGAAGAAAATTGTTGGCTCGAATGTCGACGTGGCGTGCCATATCTCGGCGCCTAAATTCGGAATTAAATAGCTTCAATTGTTGGTCGAGAGATGGCGGCCTGAGCTATTCGCCGGGGCTTTATTGTTTCGTCCAAGAGACGGCGATCGAAATAATTCGATGTGACGCGCTTTTAAGTTTAAACCCTCGATCTCCTTGAAATAAATGCGAAAACGAAATGACGCAGGAAGCGTCTTGATCTTGAAGTTTTGAAATTGGAATCGGAATTAAATGACTAATAATAATAAAATAATAAAATAATTTTTGGTCAGGAGATGGCGATATCAATAACTCCCATTGCGCCTCGCCTTTGTTGCAACAGTTCCCTTTCAATCAAAGAGATGGCGCCCTAAACGATGCGCTGTTTATTCGCGCGTTGAATGATTTTTGTCGCGTCGTAATTTTCTATTTTGACCTGATTTTTGATTCTTTTCTTGCGATCGTCATTTGTTTCCCCATCTTTTCAAATGTTTCTTTTTCCTTTTCGTTCTGAAATCGATCAATCGCAAAACATTTTCGCACTTTTTTCTCCTTCGCGAATAATCACGGTCGCCGTTTGCTTCCCCCCCCCCCCTCCCCCACTTTCGTCAAATTGGAAATTTTCATTTCGTAAGTAAGTACATATTACGATGGTGTTTTGTTTCTGTTTGTTGGTTTCTTTGGAATGAGTCTTGAACGTTCGTTACTGTTTTTTTTTTTTTATTTTTAAATCTTCAATTCGTTTTAAGTTCTTTTCTACGTATTGCACGATCGTCAGTTGTTTTTCCTAGTTTTGTCAAAACTTTCGTCAAAATAAAAAATAGTTTAGTTTCGAAAAATCTGCAAATTCAAGTTGAAAAATTCTCCAGATTTTAATGAGCTTCCGCAATTTTTACGTTTTGCTTGAAATTATCCCTAAACTTGACGGCTTTTTCTTTAAGTTGGCAACACTACCGTGGATAACCTTTCCTGTTCCTGTATTAACGACTTCTTCTTTAAGTTGGCAAGATTGCTGTGGATAACCTTTCCTACATTTTTCTATATTAACGATTTTTTCATTAATTTGGCAACACTGCTGCGGATAACCTTCCCTATTCGATCTATCAATTTTATCATTGCGCGTGCGCGTTACGCTAAAAGTGCGAAGGCTTCTCAAAACTCACAAGCAAACATTTCAGTTTAATGTTTTTTTTTTGTTCGTTTTTTTTTTACGTTTTGCTTTTTATAGGTTAACCGAAATTTGCAGGGCCCTTCGTGAAACTTCCGCCAGATGTCAGCCGCTCCGAGATTTTCTCGAATAGAGGAAACTGTAAAACTGTAAAATTAAGAGAAAAAAAATGGGAATTACATATTTTTTCGAAAGAGAGCTGAACTTTTCGAATTCGAGACGCAATTTGCGAAAAAAAAAATTAAACTTTATACAAATCGTCCGAGTTGCAAAAACTAACTTGAGAGTGACCTTGTCCGAGGAGGCATTTTTCATCGTAATTGATGGTCATCTCTCTCTCTTACGTGGCCGTTAATTAAACGATCGTTAATCAAGTTAGAAGTTGGAAGAAGTCCTAAAATACGAAAGGAACAAAACTGGCAAAGATTTTTTCCTCGATATATATTATTTTTAATTTCGAATTATCGACAGTTTTTCCTATTTTCTATCTATTTGTCTTTTATTGTTATTTTTTTGTTATTCTTCAGTAGACACATTGCACCCGCCGGTTTGGGCTCAAATTCCCGTTTAGATTAACATTGGAGGATTCTGGTTTAAATGTGTAGGTTTGGTTGCCTATCCTTGTTAGATGATTGCAGACATTCGGCATATTAAGGCGGATAGGCAACCAATCATACACATCTAAAACGAGGGCCTCCTGTATTAATTTAAATAAGGATTTGGTACTTTCGTCCTTGTTTTCTAATTCCTTGAATTTCTCCTGCAGCCATTCTTACTAGCTCTGTTCCTTTTTCGTTAGTTTTATAATTTGCATTTCTTGTTTCGTCCTCGATGCGCTTTTGTGTTTTTTTCTCTCCTCCACGTTTTGACTTCTTTTGAAGACATTTTTGTTATTTCTGCTTTTGTTTTTAAATATTTGAGTTGAGCTGTTTTATTATTTTCTTCTAATTCTTCTTCCGTTTTTGTTCCATCTTAAATATGTTTCCTGTTTGTTTTCGTTTCTCCTCCTTACGGTTTCCAAATTCGTTTTATTTTGCTCTTTGCTGTTTTCAATTTTTTTTATTTTATTTTTTAATTCATACAATTTGTAATTTATATTTTGGGTTTTCTTTTTTTTTTCTAATGCTACTCTCCAATCAGTTAATTTTGAACACACGGAGCGTTCATAAATGATTGAAAGGAGTCTAGTCTCAATGGGCCCGTATTCTCACTTCGTCTTTAATTCAGCAACGCCGCGATTAAATTCTCTTTCACTCTCTTACTCATGATATTCGCAAGAAGCTACATCGTTTAAGTTTATACTAATCACGGCTTTAAGCGTGAGATGAGAATACGGCCCAATTTCCATCTGATCAATCATTAGTTAATTAATTAGGCCCGATTTCATAATCGAACTAAGGGCCGTTTTCATAATCAGACTTTAAATTTAAAGTTACTTTAATTTAAAAAGATACACTTGTTTCCCTATACTTAAAGTGACTTTAAGTTAAAGCTTCCTTAAAGTCTGATTATGAAAATGGCCGTAAAGGGGACTTTAAAATAAAAATCACAGTCATATGTCCAGAGAGAAACGCAAAAGGTAGTTATTTATATATCAGAATGTGACCTCAGACTTTAAATTTCAAGTTACTTTAACCTAAAAAAATACATTTGTTTCCCTATACTTAAAGTGACTTTAAATTAAAGCCTCCTTAAAGTCTGGTTATGAAAATGGCCGTTAGTCTGACACTTTTTTTGAATATCTTGACAAAGTTCGCAGGAGTGCCAACGTTGTAAAACGAAAATTACTAACACGATTGCGCGCTAAATTCAAACGCCTTTCAATCAATCGTTTACGAACGTCACGTGTTCAGTTTATTTTTATTTTCATTTCCGCCGCGACAAGTAACAATTTATTAAAATTAAAAATATAAAAAGTGAAACAAAATAAATTAGAGAACACTTTTACGAAGCCTTTCGCGTCGCTTGTCTTAGGCATTTCTATGGGGAAACCACCGAAACTTTTTTTCTCCAAGTTTTGTAATACTCAGATGTATCTACTATTAAAAGAAAATTAATTTCGAAGCATATAAATCTAATGTTTATAATAAATTTGTCGTCTGTTCAAATTTGATTTGGTAAATCAGTGCTGCCAACAACTCCTCGGCGTCTTAATGATGAAAATATTCGAACGGCGTTTCTCTTGCTGAATTGAAATGATCGTGACCAGGGAACGGAATTATATATTTTGTTCGGTTAAATGCAAACGAGGCGGCAAACACTGCAGCGACGCCGACGTGCTCGTTGCCGCCTCGTTCGTAATAAACCGAACAAAATATGTAATTCCGACTCGTAATTATGATTTATACATCGTGCTATGTTCTACTGATTGTCAAAGAAAAGTGAGAGAAACAAGTTTGTTACGTGACAAAAGAAAACTGCAGTAAAAATTTAATAAAAACGATCATCTCCTGGCAAAAAAAGAGCGTTACATAGAATGCTTTCTTTTATTATATAGAAATTTCCTTCGCTCAATTTAATTTCGCAATGTTAAATTCTGCACGGCACATCGTTAAATTAATCGAGAGGTTTCGAACTCTGATATTATCGACAATTATTTATAGTTCCAGTAACATTAATTTAATTGATTAATAAGTGCACAGAAAAACACGTCAGTTGACTCATCTTGAATTTGCATACGTCCGTAATATGTAAAGAGGACTTTAATTAATTTATGTGTTGCCTAATTTAATATTCGCATGTACGTAATTTGTCGTTCGGTCAGGGAATTAATTAATTTTTTTTGTTTAATTAAAAAAAAATAAAGGATGGAACAGAAACACATGTTCCCTAGCTGCGCTAATTAATTATTAATTAATTTCTCAAAATGTTTCCTGGACGTTTCCTCTACGCAAGAAAAGAAAAAAAAACTGGTTTGCTGGTCTGTAATTCCCCGCCGTATCGATTTTGGCAAGCACTTAATAAATAATTTGATGTTTCCACTCTTCTATACTGGGCGTTGAACTTTTAGGGGACACTAGGCAAAAAACTACATACCTGTACTCCATTAGCATAATATTTTTTTCCTCCTCCTTGCCAATCGTTTCTAAGTATTACTCGTTTATTTAATTTTTAATTTTATCGGCGACGACGACGTAATTAGAATCAAATTACACCTGTGTATGCGTAATTAGAATTTGCCGAAAACGGAACGAAGCGCTATAAAAGGGAGGGCAGTGGCGGCTCGTCGGAGTGGGCAGTGCATCGGTAAGTTCCGATTGCAATCATAAAATAAACCTTCTCTCCCCTTTGCGGTTGTTGCCAGGGTTGCCAGAAATTAACGACGAAGTACAGCGCATAATATAATTAAATAATTAAAAATGAAACTAGTAGAAAACACAAGACAAGCGTGAATCGACAAAATGAGAAAAATTAAAGTGGAAAAAAAAATTAACGAAAAAAAGAAACACAAGAATTAAAAAAAAGAAGCAGAAGTATCACGACAACAAGATTTTAGAAAGTTTTGGCTTGTCAAGTTTCAAACGCTGGTTTACTTTAAAAATGTCGTATATTTTTTAATTAAAAACATACATGGCAGAAAGGAACAAAAGTAATTTCAAGCAAGGAACAAAGAAAATCGAAGAACAAGATAGACAAAAGAAAACTAAAAAAACGCCGAGTTGTAATTTTAAAAATCGGAACGAATAAAGAAAAACACAAATGAAGCCTACAAAAAAAAATTAGAGATGAAAGAGAAATTAAAAATCAAGCTGAACCAATCATTAGCTGAACGAAAAACGACAATTTTCTGTTTAGAAAATTCGTAGAAAATAAAAGCAAACTGTAAAAAGTCGATAATACGATTTAAAAACAATCAAAATAAAGAAAGAAATTAACGACGAAGTACAGTGTGTACATGAAAACTGAGAAGAAAAATAATTAGAAACAACAAAACATGAAAAATTAAATTGATAAAAATAAACAAAAATATAAAAGGATAAAATGAATTTTTAAAAAGCCACGATATTAAAATGAAAATTGATGAAATTTTTGCAAATAAAACAAATTCGTAGGAAATAAAAGAATACTGTAAAAATGAGCCAAAAAAAATTGCGAAAACTGATACGTTTAAAAAGAAGAAAATTGCAAGAAAAAAACATTGAAAAAAAAACAAAAGAACGGTTACCCAAAATAATAATAATACATGAATGAGGAAACGGCGAAAAAACAAAAGAGAAAGGAAAAAAATATGAAACGAACAAAAAAAACCAAAAGAAATCACAGAAACAAAAGGGAAATGAAACAAACATCAATGAAATGCAAGGCATAAAACGAAAAGAAAACAAAAGACGATCGAATGAATTAAACGAACGGCGAATCAAGTGCAGAAACATCAATTCTTTAAAACGAAAAAAACAAAAGAGAAAGGAAAAAATATGAAACGAACAAAAAAAAACAAAAGAAATCACAGAAACAAAAGAGAAATGAAACAAACTTCAATGAAATACAAGGCACAAAACGAAAAAGAAAACAAAAGACGATCGAATGAATTAAACGAACGGCGAATCAAGTGCAGAAACGTCAATTCTTTAAAACGAAAAAACAAAAGAGAAAGGAAAAAATATGAAACGAACAAAAAAAAACAAAAGAAATCACAGAAACAAAAGACAAATGAAACAAACATCGATGAAATACAAGGCATAAAACGAAAAGAAAACAAAAGAAGATCGACAAGCTTTTTCTGAACGAATCAAAAAGTTCGTAGGAAATAAAAGCAAAACGATCGCAACTGTGATGGATACGAAACAAATTAAAAATGATGAAATACGAAGAAGCGCCGCCAATAAAATGCGAAAAAACAATTTCATAAGAAAAGGAAAAGAGAAATTCGTATTACGAAAGCGTAAAGAACGGAAAAATTAAATTAAATTAAACTGATGACTATGATGAACAAATAACAAATGAATCTCCGGACGAAAAACAAAAAGCTAGTAAAAAGAAGACTGTAAAAACAAAAAAAAAAAAACTGTAAAAAAGCGTCAGTCAACAAAATGTGAAAAATCAATTTGATAAAAATAAAAAAAAAGAAACAAACAGCAAATATGAGATCATAAAACATACCAGGATAAGACTATAAGATAATGAACAAGAAACGTTTTTGCAAATAAAAGAGCTAATTCGTAGAAAACAAAAGACAACTGTAAACCGTACAAGTGAATCAGTAAAATGTGAAAACCAATTCGATCAAAAAGAGAGGAGAAGACTGCGAAAAATAGAAGGAAGAACCAATAGGCAAAAAAAAAATAAATAAATTAATTAAATACGGCGGTTCTCCGGCCGAAAACTTTTGCAAGTCTGGCAAGAAACAAAAGGGTAAAAAAAAAAACAAATGAACCGTGAATAAAATGCAAAACATCAATTCATTAAAACAAAACAGAAAGAAGAAATATGAAATGAACAAAAAACAAAAGAAAACGATACTCGAAATAAATACGATAGTGATGATTCATAGGGAACGGAATTATATATTTTGTTCGATTAAATACAAACGAGGCGGCAAACGTGTAACACTGCAGCGACGTGTGAATGCACACGCTCTCTTTGCCGGCTCGTTCGAAATAAACCCGAACAAAATATATAATTCCGTCCTGTAGACTGATGAAGCTAACCGAGACTGATTTACAGTTACATCTCGATTAGGATGATCGTGACTGTGACTGACAGAATGCAGAATTTTGTTGACTATCGTTTGTGTCGCCATCGAAAACAACAAACAAAACCATCCCAAATTAGCCATCCACATCAAATGTATAGCCCAATCCGGTTGTTGCTCACCCATAGTAAATAAATCATCACGAGCCGCCGCTGGGGGAGGGGGGGCAAAAACACAGAAAAAATGGAGGCCAATTACGCTTGTAGTCGTGCGTCAGAAACGAGTTCTATGTTGTCCTGAAAATAAAATAAATACCTGAATTTGCAGTCCGTGACATCAATGGTTAATGTCAATAATAAATTTCTTGGAACACAAAAGAATTGTGCAGGCAGCAGCACCTAGAGTCTAATTATGTTTTACTTTTTTCTTTTCTTTTTTTTTTTTAATTTGAATACCAAATAGCGTCCTGCACTGCTCCAAAATGAAACGAAAGAGTGCAGTAGATTTCATATTAATATAAAAATGTTTTTGTGTATGTGTATTTCCTGAAATAAATGTATTATATTATTGTGAGCTGGTAAATGTGCGCTTTTATTAAAATAAATGCACGTTTCACCTCGGTTAATTATCATTAATTACTGCCTCTGATCTTGCAAGTCCGCTTGCAACAACAACAACAAGACGAACGTTCTGGCAAAGAATGGAAATTTTTCTCTCTCTCGCCATCATTACGTGGTAAACTGTAACAATTCTGCTGCGTTAAGGTCCTCGACTTTCAAGTCGTCCCGTCTGTAATTTTCTTTTTTTAAAAAAAAGCCCTCAATTATCGTGTTTGCGGAAAGGAAACGTGTCGTTAGAAAACGTGCTGTCCACGTCCGATTGATTTAACTTCAACATTGTTTAAAATGTTTCCTTTTAATTAATTATTGAAGATTCGATTGGAGTGGCAGAAAAATTAATTTCATTTAGAGTCAAGTTGGCATATACGGAATAGAACTTGGAATACCCGGTATTTTTTTTGAAATAAGAAGCGCCATCTGTTAAACGACGCTGGTATTAACTTAAGTTTCGGTATTGTAGGTCACTACCGCAGAGGACTTTTTTAAAATAAAAGTGTTTTCTTTACACCAAGGTATGTTTTGAAGTGGATATTCGATCCAGTTCCGGCGTAACGATTTTTTATGTGCACCTATGTTTCTTAGCTGAATTGGGCCGCCCGTAGCGCCGCCCCCGAGGGGCGTAGTCCGATTTGGAGTTCAGATTCGAATTTTACACGGTCGATTTACCCCGGATAAAATTTTCGTGACGATTGAACGACTTTTGAAAATGTCAAAAATGAAAATTTTCAAAAGTCGAACGTGTTTTTCAAAAATTTCAGAAAGAATTGCGTTTGTCTTTAGCCAGCTTTCCAAGGACTAAATTTTACTGCTATTATTTTATCAATTAAAAAGCGTCTTGCTTTTCTAATTATTCTTTCATGTAGACAGGCCTTCATTACTTTCATTTAAAAAAAAATATTACCTCGAAACTGGCGGGAAATAGGTTTTCGAATTTATTCATCGTAAATAAGAGAGCCGCAGAAAATAAAAATAAACGGGGAATATTTTATTACCGTTTACAATAAAAGAGTAATCGAGTTAGTTCTTGCCTTTTAGTATTATCCGATCCAACAGGGGCACGTAATCTTCGATGATGAAGCTGTCCGACGAGTCTCCCGCAGGATTTTCCAGCTCCTCTTCCCCGTCGCTTTCTTCTGCTTGGTTGAAGGTCCGCTCGAAGACATCGATCACCGACGTGTTGCCGTCGAAGAAGAAGCTCGATTCGTTCTCACCCTTGAATACGCCGGACAAATTTTCGCTTACGTATTTCGGGGGCTCCCTTACGATACCCTCGATTATCAATGACAAATCCCCGAGGCTCTCATCGTCTTCGAAACTTGATAAATCACAGGGGTCGAGAGGGGGCGGGTGATTTTGCTGTTCTGAAGCTTCATTTTTTAAGTAGGAATCGAGGGATTGCTGCTGCATCATTTTTGGGGCCTTCCCCTTTCTCTTAACCTTCACTTTCGGTTCTGAAATCGACGTGTCCTGCAACATATTTTCCAAGTCGGCCACAGAAGTCTTCTTCTTATTCTTTCTTTTCTCACCGCCTTTCTTCTTCGCTTTGGATTCTTCAAACCCCCTCACCAGCTCAGAGTAGGCCGTTTGCACTAAATTTTGGGGCTCGATCGTGGACCAGAGTTTATCACCGTCCGGTGCGTCTCGGGGCAATAATCCTGCGAAGCACTCGTCTTTGTCCAACCAAATAATTTCATAGCTGGGAATTCCTGAAAAACGAAAGTCTGACAAGTCTGCAATTACACCGTTCGTATTATTACCTTTCGGATTTCTGATCTTCTTGATGTAACTCGGGTATAAAATGCCTTGCTCGTAATTAAGCAACTGCCACCTGGTTAAGATGGGGAGGAACTTTTCGAAAGCGTACACCTCTTCCCATTGCAGGTACTTCACGGCGAACTTCTGAAAGCAACGCGTTAGCTCAAGCGATAATCGCAGGGTGCGCGAGCCCTAACCACAAATTTCGTCAGATCCGGTCGCCCCCACTTCAAGTTAAGAGCGGAAACCTCGTCTTTTCGTACCAAAAATTCCCCGATGAGTTGCTCGTCGGGGAAATCCGGGTCTTGCAGGGCCTTCTCTCGCATGCTGAGCTCGTTTTTAATTGCCAGGCGTTCCTCGTTGAATTTGCTGGAATCACAACCCACACTCACACCACAATCAGGGCAACCTGTGAACCGCACAATTAAAAACAACTCGAAGTACCGAGCCAGCATACCTTTCTTATTATGAAGTTGAAGCTTGCCGGGATGGCCGCAAGAAGTGCAAACGTCTTTGTCGCTTATCCTCCTGCGCAATCCATCATAAAACTCAGCATTTCTTCTCCACGAACGCAATCTGTCTAGTATTTGGTTGTCTGGAACTCGGTCGAACAGTTTTAGAGCAGAGTCTTTTCCGATGCCGAAAACTCCATCGCAATAGTCGCAGCCGCATAGCAAAGCCAGCGCTATCATCTTGCAACGTCCTAAGCCTTCAGGATTCGATTTTAAGAACCGGATTTAAAATTAGATTACGCTGTGACTTACTATTGTTTTCAATTAGTTTCTCAATGTCGTACACGTCGATGTGGCCTCCGCTGGCGCTGTGCGCCCCTTGCGAAATCGAAAAATTCCTGTACACTATTTTGGCCCCGTACGCAAAACAATCCGAGTCTTGACTAATGCACGCCTCCACTAACTACGACGAAGCAGACATCACTTTAAAGAAACTTTCTTCACCCGTTTACTAAGTGTTACCCCGTCTTCGTTTAGGTAAGCGCAGGTTGCCTCAGCTTCGCCGCTTCCTCTGATAAAGGTCAACCCCATATAACTCAGCATCTCCTCGCACTGCTTCAAAGTGAAGGCGAACCTGGACCTGTCCTTACGGGCTTCGCCCTTCCTGGGCCTTGCCCCCTTGAATTGCTTTGCGTTTCGTGCTGCAATCGTATCCTGCTTCAGCGCAGGAGCCTTGCCCTCCAAAACGAACACGGGGTTAACCCCGAGCAACAGCAGGAAACACGTTCGAAAGTACAAGTTCCTGAAACGCTCGGTTTTGAAATATTGAAACTTGAAAGTTAAGGGCACGGTGTTGACCTCAGGTGCATGCGTGGCTGGATTTCGTACTCGGAGATGTTCTGAGCCTCGCATACCCAACAGGATAAGTCGATGGCCACCGTCTTGCCTTGCAGCTCGTACAGGGGCTTCCTTTCGCAGAAGGGCCCCAGAATCGTCCACAAACTCTTGATGCCCATTTTCAATTTTTGGACGGATTCATGCTGTTAATCCAAGTGATTTCTGTAAGAATTTAAATTAAATACACTCGCCGTGCAACTTCAAACAGAATTTCATTTTATTTTTTGAGGTTGACAACAATAACAATACGCGCGTGTATGTTTGGTCACCTATCTATCAGGCGCAGTTGTTTACTAATATAGGTTATGTTACGCCTGTAGTAGTTTTATATTTTGCATTTAAAAGAAATGGGGAAGACTTCGAAAGATAAACGCGATATTTACTACCGCAAAGCCAAGGAGCAAGGCTGGAGGGCTCGAAGCGCCTTCAAGCTGCTGCAAATCGACCAGCACTTCGAAATCTTCAAAGGTCTCTCGCCTGTGCTTCGACATCGCGCTCAACTCTCATGATTTTTTTATTCACCAGGTGTTACAAGGGCCGTCGATTTATGCGCGGCCCCCGGCAGTTGGAGTCAAGTCTTGTCCCGCAAACTCTACATGGTCGAAGACGTGCACGATGATTGCTCCAACAATTCGGATGCCGCTGCTGCTGCTACGAAAGTCAATTCGGACGTTAAGATTGTGGCCGTGGATTTGCAACCTATGTCACCCCTGCCGGGGGTGATACAATTGCAAGGGGATATAACGCAGTACTCAACCGCACACAAAATAATCGAGCACTTTGATGGGGCAGAGGCGGACCTTGTTATTTGCGATGGGGCCCCTGATGGTTAGTTAATTCTGACTCCTGCCCCTCCATAATTAATGTGATGTGCATTTTACAGTAACTGGCCTACACAGCTTAGATATTTACATCCAGAGTCAGCTCCTCTTGGGAGCCCTGCACATCGCCTTCAATGTTTTAAGGAGGAACGGGACTTTCGTCGCTAAAATATTCCGCGGCAGGGACACCAACCTGCTGGTGTGTCAGTTGCGCCTGTTTTTCGCTCACGTGTTCGTTTTTAAACCCAGCAGCTCACGCAACAGCAGCATTGGTAAATCCAAGCCCCATTTCCACCTTGAAAGTATAAAAAACTTTGATTTTTTTTTTTAGAGGCGTTCGTTGTTTGTAAGAAGTATCAGCCCCCCGACGGATTCGACCCGACTAAAATTACCCCGTATTTAGACATGAGAAATCGAGATTTCGAGAAGCTGGTGGGGGTTAACCGAGTCGTCATACCTTTTCTTGTCTGCGGTGATCTCAGCGCTTACGACTCGGACGCCACCTACCCCTTACAAGTAAGTGTCAAGTCGATTATTTAAGTCGGCTTTTAATTTAATTTAATTTAATTTGATAAGTTACCAGGGGAAGACCCGTATGTCTATCACGATCCGGTACAACCGCCGATAGAGCCGCCGTATGCCCAGTTTCAGAAATCAGATCAACAGTCCACGAAACAAAAAAGCAAGACGAAGTCGAAGCCGAAAGAAATGCGAGAGCTCGAGGGCGAGCTCGAAGAAATCAGTAAGAATGAAGGCGTGCCGAGACTGAAGTTTGATTTCCTCTTCAATCAGGATGACGCATTCAAAAATGCCGTGCTCGAGTTCGACTACCATGTTTATAGAATAGCGAAGTTCCGAGAGGAACGCTTAAAGAAGAACGGCGATGATCTGGATTTGTTTGAGAAGGAGGAGGAGGAGGAGGAACTTGGGAGAAGCCCTGATGCGAACGATGATAACAAAAAATCAAGCTCGGAATCAACAGACGTGGATTTGGAGAAGTTTGTACTCGATCAAGAGCTTGAGAAACCGGGCACTTCCACGGGGCCAAAAGGTGAGAAATTGGATGAAGCTGGATTTAATGAGCTTCTCCTCGAGATGGACAAGTTCTCCTTGTACAAGTCATTCGAGGTTGCAGTCGATGTCCAAGAAACGACGAGCAGTGCAGATGTGTTAAGGGAGAAGTTCAGGAAGTTGAAGGCTGAAATGAGACAATATCTTGAGTGTGATTGTTACAAAAGTGATTAAACTGAGAAATATACGGAGTTTACATAAATGTGCAATTATTGCTACGTATCTCACAAAAAATCTTCAAATTCAGATAAATAATAATTTGTTTTAAAAAGGTTATAAAATTGAGGACTATTATCGAAAATTTGCCTGGCAATGGCACTATTATTGATTATTAGCGATACATAGCAATGGCAATAGCAAAATATTTTACAGAAATCTGTAATATGGTAAGTACGAACCCTGTACACTCGACATGTCAGTTTATAAATAATTGACAGGCATGTGACATGACATTTTAAATCTTAACCTTTTTTTTTTTGAGTCGCCTAAACTTAAAAAAAAATGTAATCAAATACAGATTACGAAGCTGTAGTATGTCATCTCGCATAGTCGGGCCAAAAATGGCCCGCGCAGAGGCATTATGCAGTCAGTCCTTGCTCGAAGCAGGAGAGCGCCCCTTGGAAAGAGCCCTGGAGGACCCTGGAGACGTGAAAACCCAGTTCATCACTCGCGAAGGGACCTATCGCCTAATGACGCTGAGTGAATATTCAAGGCCAAACAGAGTGGGTTACCAGCCGCAAGGACAAACGCCCCCTCAAGTGCGCGTCTCATTGGTGACCCTTTCGGATCAAGGAGAACGCATCTGCTTCAACCACGGGCGAGAACTCTACGTGTACGTGTACAAAGGCATAAAGAAAGCGGCCGACTTGAGCAAGCCCTTGGATAAGAAAGTCTACAAAGGCACAAACCCCACCTGCCACGATTTCAACGCGTTTTCCGCGAGCGCAGAAAGTGTCAGCTTACTTATCGGGTTCAGCACCGGGCAGATCCAGTTGATCGACCCGATCAAGAAGGAGCTCAGCAAGTTGTTCAACGAAGAACGCCTGATAGACAAAACCAAGGTGACGTGCTTGCGTTGGGTCCCCCACAGTCGGAATTTATTCCTCGCGGCTCATGCCTCGGGACAACTGTACGTTTACAACGAAGAACTTCCCTGCGGCTCGACGGCCCCTCATTACCAGCCGTTTAAAGCTGGCGATGACTTTAGTGTTAGCACATGCAAGACGAAGTCGACGCGAAATCCCTTGTTCAGATGGGTTTTGGGGACGGGCGCCGCAATCAATGAGATCGCTTTCAGTCCCAGCGGCGCTCAATTAGCCGCCGTCTCTCAAGATGGTTTATTAAGGGTGTTCCAGTACGATAGCATGGAGTTGTTGGGGACGGCGCGCTCGTATTTCGGTGGTTTATTGTGCGTTGCGTGGTCGGGTGATGGGCGGTTGTTGGCGGCGGGGGGTGAGGATGATTTACTTACGGTGTGGTCGATCGAGCAGAAGCGCGTGATTGCACGAGCTCAGGGGCATAAGTCGTGGGTGTCGGCTGTCGCTTTCGATTGGTTTTTGGAAGCGGAGTCTTATTATCGGATTGGATCTGTCGGGCAGGACACTCAGTTGTGTTTGTGGGAGTTACCCGAGGACGCCCTGGCTCCGCCTAGGCCGAGAGTGAAACGCAGGCCGGACCCGTTGCATCTCGTGGGGACACCCGCGTGTCCTCGCTTGGATGAGTGCCCCCTACTCGAGCCTCTAGTGTGTAAGAAAATCGCGCATGAGAGACTGACGGCTTTAATTTTTAGAACTGATTGTTTTATTACCGCCTGCCAGGATGGGTACGTGTATACCTGGGCGAGGCCACCAACCTAATCAGTTATTTTATTCGGGTAGTTAAGGATTAAAACCTCAATCGTTGCATGGTAGTTTCAAGCATAAACTGATTCCAAAGTGTATTTAAAATGAACTTAAAAATATTCCATCAATGTATAGTATTAATTTTGTGTGTAGGTTTAAGCCGGACCTTTTTTTTTTACACTATAGTTCGTAGCTATTTATAATTTGTAAACTATAAGAGATAAGCAGATTAAAAAAAAAATATCTATGGCGCCTACGGAAATATATTTAAATTCTTTTTTTATTACTTACCTCCTTTACGTCCGGGAGTATTCTTTGAAATGTTGCTCCGCGTGTTGTAAGTTGATAGTGCACGGTAATTTAAATTGTTTATTAAAAATATTGCGAAATTTAAAAGGGGCACAAAGAATACCCGATTGTAAAGTACACAATCATAAAACTATATTATAAAAATTTTCGAATATTCATCATCAAAGCACCATCATCGTTCGTTAAAAGAAATAATGAGCGTCGGCTTTCGACAGAGTCAGCAGCGCATTGTACAACGAACTCGTATCATCGAATCTCTCCACCCAGGATTGTATCAGCCCCTCTGGGCTTGGATCATAGGATTTCAATTGCACTGACTCACCGTCCAGAACCAAATTCGGTTGCGTAAACATTTTGCGAGGCCGCTTGTTAGCCAACACAATATCCCGGCGGGTTATCCACGGCTCCGTCACACCAGAATAGCGATTAAACATTTCCTTCGCAGCTGCAATATTTCCCGTTGCCTTAAACACCTGAAGCTGCAGCAGGAACCGTCCGATTGCACATCTCCCTGCACCTTTTATGCTCGTCCGATCTAAGGAAAGCAAAAGATCCCGAGGATTCGGTTCGGTCACCGTCACAACTCCCGCCTGTATAAGCACTTGCATCAAAGCGAAACGTGCCTACAAAAAAAACATTAAGCATTGACGCAGATATGATGTAAATAAAAGTTACCTGCGAGTGAGCCTGCAACCATCCTCTGTTCGGATCCCATGTTTCCAGGGAACAAACCCCGGCCCACACCAGCGATAACCAGTTAACGTACATCACGTCTTCTGCGTCGGAATTTTTGTGACCGAATATTTCCAAAATGCTCGGTTCCAGGCTCAAATATAATCCGACGGCTTCCGCCCGGCATTCTTCATAAGCCGAGCTTAAGGGGCCGAAACGACTGTCGTAAGTATCGCCGGGTTCGTAGCAAGACGCCGGGGGCTTTCCAGTTAGCGGATCAAGTAAAGTCGGGGGATAATTAAGAGTACCATCGGCCTCCTTCTGCAGGATCTTCCCGGAACCGTGCCCCAGTAACTCGTGCAAACCCACCTGGACTTCAAACGCCTTCACCCTCCACTTGTCCAGTAATTCTTTATCGGTATCTCTGAGGAACGGAGTGTTTGATTCTTGATAGCTCGCGGGAATGACGTTTCCCAACGAGACGTTCTTGAAGCCTTCCGTCTGACGTATTTCATCGTCTGAAATAAACCAGCTCTGCGCTATTTAGCTTTTGAAACGAACGCTTGATACTCACAATTTGGAATGTTTATTCCGGCTGGAATGCCGCTGCCAGCGAACGTCAAAACATCTAAGGAAGTAAAATCAGGCCGTAAGAAGTTGTCCTTCTCGAAGCCGCGCGGCCAAGGCATCAAGGGCAACAATTTCTCAGCGCTGTTCACCAACGTTGTGAACTTCGAAGACATCGCTTTGTTGACGGCCGCGACGAACCCCTCGAATTCGCCTCTAACCCCCGCAGGGTCTCTGTAGGTCTCGATGAACCCGATGTAAGTCTCAACGGCGGGCGATTTATCTTGTATCCAAAACCTCGAGCCCTGCTTGTGCTCCTGCAGGGAACCGGTCTTGAAAGACTTAACGTAGGCACGTAACATGTCGGCTTGCGTTTCGTTCGCCGCTTCTGAAGCTGCTTTCTGTAAGTAAGTGACGACGGGCTTCATCAAGGGGGAATAATCGCCGCAGGTCAGGCTGAACGAGCAGCCGTCGAACTTGTCGGTTAGTATTTCACCGCATTCCTCGCTCGCCAGTCGCACTTCGTAGCAGACGTTCTTCGGGGTTCCCGTTTTGAAACATCGCGTGTTGTACAAGTCCAAGTGCTGCTTCTTAATCCAGTTTTGGACGTGCTCGTTGTCCTCGGAGGTGAAATTGCTGGAGAAATAAGTGGTGCAGCCGTGCGGAGGATAACCAAGGCAGGTCTTGCCCTGGCTGAGATCGTAAAGAGGCATCTTGAAGGCCTCCCATAGCGATTGGATTTCGGGCCAAGCCTCGCTGATTTTTAGCAACTCTTCTAAACGCGATGCTTCTATGCCCGGTATGAATTTTGAGTCACCGAAACCCTTCAATCAGATAATAAATATAAGATTACCTCCCATCTGCAAGGGTTGATTGATGTAACAGTACCTTGTAATTTCCCGAATTGCTAAAAACACCTGCCGAATATACTAGAAGTGCTGTGATTTCGTCTTCGGTGAAGTCTGCCTTTAGAGCTGCTTTCTTTAGTTCGGGAGCGCTTTGAGCCGAGTACAACTTGTGAAGCAGAACGAAAAGGGGGCCGGATTCCGGGCTTGTTTGTAGGAATGTAATTAAGCCCCCGGACCAAGAGGCCTTGCTTAAGTAGTAGGCGTAGAGTTTTTCTTTCTTGGTTAATCCGGCGAAGGCCGAGGCGGCGTCCAGGTACACCACGGGCTGATTGAGCGGCAAGATGTGATGCGTTTTGTCCACTTCTCCCATTTTTCACTTCCGAATGTATTTCACTGCGCGCGTCGAGATTAGCTGAAGTACGGCCGGCTTAAAACGCGTGTCATTCAGCGTGGAATCGCTTTTTTTAGAAAATAAGACTCATTCCGTTTTAGGTTAGGGGCGAGGAAATGACAAGTGTACAAAAAGCACGGCTACCAACTTTCAAAAATGTGTAAGCCGCGTTTCAAAACTGAAAAACACCTCGCCCCACATTGAATGTTAGCAATTTTAAAGTCCGTTTTAATTTAAATGATATTTATTTTATTAATTGCCGTCAGTTAAATCTATTTTATGTTTACAAAGCACTAAACATCGGTGCTACCAATCGCAATTTCAAGTACGACGCGCGCGGCATTCAATAGTAAACAATTACAGTTTCCTGTAATTTCTCTTTCTCTAAAATGAAACTTTTTAAATTCGATTTCACAGGCTTTGCAAAAGTCTTGAGCTCGCCACATTTTAAGGCTTTCAAAATTTTCAAGTGTCACCTGCGAAGTCTTATTTAAACAGTAGCGTTTTGGAGAAAGAGAAATTACAGGAAACTGTAACTTCCCACTATTTTTCCCTTTTGCTTTCGATCGTATTATATGATTAAAACGCGTTTAATTATAGCCGCGATTAAAATAAACAACATTTTAACTCACGCCAGTTAAAGTTAGGGGAGTTAACGAATGAGCGTAGTAATGATATGAATGAAATGCCCGAGTCATCGAGATAAGTACAACAGGAGGCGACGCCGACGCAATATCAAACCTCTATGACGGAAAATGACTTCAGTTCTGAATATTAATTAATAGAGTAATTAAACTGAAACCGTTATCACTTTTTAATCGTTCACACAACGCACATCTAATTTTAAGTTATTACGTAAGCCTCATTCATCATCTTTAAATTGAAACTTTCGCAAAGAGCTCCCTTGTTTATTATTTAAATGCCGCCCGCCTAGTTTTATTAACTTAATTGCATCTTTATAATTATCTTTTGGATGGAATCTTGTATGCAATCGACTTTTTATTTTGGAACAATTATAATTAATAACGCTTTCATCGATTAAATTAAATAGGTATTTCTTTCACATCTCAGTTTAGATTACTTCTTTTTATTTTTATTTTTAGAGAATCGGACGTGTAGAAAATTCTCGTCGTCCAGAATTTGGTACGTATCGTTCCTGAAATTGCTCAGGTCTTGATAAAACCGTTCGAAGCTCTTATCCCTCAGCTTGACCAAAACGGGCGGTAGGCTTTCGACCCCGGATAATTCGGCCAAGCTTCCGTAATAAGAACACTGGAAAGCCGCCATTTTATGCGCTTCCTTTTTGCGAAAGCCTCGCTCCAATCGCCTCTCCAAATCCTCCCTCGCGTCCTTCCTCATTTCCTCAAGAGGCGGAAGCCTCATGGCACCGTCCAAGTACCGCATGTAAAAACGAGCTTGCAAATCAAACAAAGGAAAAGCGCACACTTGCAGGGGAATCCCGATGAAGCACATCGTCGGTCTCTCCATGTGAATCAGGTGCTTGTATAAGGGTTGCACGTGGTTGTCGTTAGTCGAGATTCCGCATGACTCGTGAAGGTAGGGGTAGCTGTACTTGAAACCTGTTTTTTTTAATTTAAACTAATTAATTAATTGCATTAATTAAGAAGGTACCCACCCACCTGTGCAGTATAAAATTACATCGACGTGGCAATCTGTGCCGTCGGTGAACTCAACCCCCCGTTCTTTTATGCATTGGATATCCGGTTTCCTTTCCACGTTCGCCGGGTATTCCGTTTTCAAAATTCGGGAATGATTGCTCAGAAAGACCTGCGGCGGGTAGGTAATTATCAAAAATGTAGGTTTCCCAATAAAAAATTACACAAACCCTAGAAGCGACGCTTGAAATTTCCAGCGCTATGTCCGCCCCCGATGGTCCGGCTCCGACCACCAAAACTCGAAGCCCCCCGAACGGACCGGGCGTTCTGTAATGCCTGCTGTGCAGCTGTCTCCCTAGGAATCTCTCCTTTCCGGGGAAGCCCGGAAGCGAAGGCTCGTTGAAGTGCCCCGTGCAGTTCATGACCACGTCGTATTCGTCAACGCGCTCGGTCTTATCGATTTTATCGAGGGATGCGACCCGCCATTTTGGGGGGGCGTCTTCCGAAGGCCGGACGTCGATAACCACGCGATTAAACTGAAAATAGCAACGGCAATGACAATTGGAGAAGAAGATTTCAGGCATACTTTTATCAGCGGCATTAAACCAAATTGCTCGGCGTACATCTCCAGGAAGGCCAAGATCCTGGAATGTTCTGAGTAGGTCTCGAAGTCCTCCGGGATTGGGAAGTCGGGGAAGCCCATGACTTCCTTGGGGAGGTTTGCTCTTCGCGTTGAAAGAAATAATATTTGAAAGCAAAAAAAAAAAAAAAAGAAATTTGTTTACCTCAGACTCTTGTATGTTGCCACGTGTACAGGAAATCCATACTCGTCGGTGTCGGTCTCATCCGTGTAAAACCAAGTGCCACCTATGTGGTTGCGCATTTCCAGGACGTCACACTCATGGTTGTTGGCCAAACAATGCCTTGCAGAGACTAAACCGGAAGGCCCAGCTCCGATTACGACTATCTTCATGATTTTTTTTTTTTTTGCCTCAATTGGGCGAGCAACTTGATTTACCGAAGACAGGAGCGACCATGATTGACCTTAACTGCAACTGGAAACGGCGAGGAACCACCTACACCGGGGGAAGGACGTAAACACGTACTTACAACTTACCCCTAATTTAATTTAATTGCAATAAACAAATTGTTTAACGGTTCGCTCGCGACCGACTGCGGCGCGCTACTGAACTGGTTAACGGCTTATTGCAAAATTTAAATATTGCGGCCTTGACACGTGATAATTACAAAGGCGAACAGAGACGGAAACTCGAAAACAAGATATTTCAGTTGACATAAATACGCTCATACCAATTACAAAAAAAAATGATAAAAGTCTTTAGAATTTTGATGCTTCAGGAATGAGGAAGCTCGAAGGAGGTGGCATTGAAAATTATGCGAAGAAGACCACACATGTATAGTAATTCGGTTTCATTTGAATTTACGATGTCCTCACCAAAGGATAATTTCATTTGTCCTTTCCGATTCCCTTCTTCGTTCATTCAAATTTCTTTAATAGTGAGGGTGTCCAAAAGCATCACATCCTCTTCCTTCGCCATCTTCCTCTTTTATTTAATCAATATGGGGTGGGGGGGGAGGTGAGGGGAAGGGTAGCTTGAAACCTTTGAGTTTTGAGGAAGGCCAAGGTATCGCGTTCTCTTCCGATTCTTCTTTCCTTCATTCATCCAAGGGCGAAGAAAGATAATCCTGAAAGTGGTTACAAATTTCTCTTCGTTGTTCTACTTTCTTCCGATTCCTCTCTCATTTATTTATTTATTTAAGAAGAAGCAACAAAAAAGGTAAGAGAGAAGAGGACATTTTTTCATAGTAATTCCGGTCAAGGTCAAGATCTTTTTGAGAATTGAGAAGGGAAAGACATGCCTAGTAATTCGGTTTCTGGAAATCGATGATGTCCGTTCCCAGGAGAATTCCAAGAGCAGTCCTTTCTTCATTTATTCAAGATGAATCAATTTTGTTAAATTTTTTTCCCAGGATAATTCCAAGAGCAGTCCTTTCTTCATTTATTCAAGATGAATCAATTTTGTTAAATTTTGAGAGTGCCCAAAAGTGTCTTCGGCTGTCTTCTCCTTTATTTAATCAAGAGGGGAGAAGGATAACTCGAACTTCTGAAGGAACCTCTGAGGTACTTCGAGGATGGTCAAAGTATCACATTCTCTTCCATTTCTTTCAATCCTTGTCTTCCTTCCAATCCTTCTTTCCTGCATGGTTTCAAGACGGAATGAAAGCAAGATTCTTTCTCTTCATTATTATTATATCCTCTTCTTCCAATCCTTCTTTCCTGCATGGTTTCAAGACGGGATGAAAGCTAGATTCTTTCTCTTCATTATTATTATATTCTCTTCTTCCAATCCTTCTTTCCTCCATGGTTTCAAGACGGGATGAAAGCAAGATTCTTTCTCTTCATTATTATTATATCCTCTTCTTCTAATCCTTCTTTCCTGCATGGTTTCAAGACGGGATGAAAGCTAGATTCTTTCTCTTCATTATTATATCCTCTTCTTTCAATCCTTCTTTCCTCCATGGTTTCAAGACGGGATGAAAGCAACATTTTGAAGGTCGTCCAAGAATTTAATTTCTTCAAGTGGCGGAATTAAAACAAAATCCCAGCGCCCTAAATGACTTAAGGGTAGATAAACGCACAGGAAGACGATTTTGATTTAAAATCGACGCTGTTTTTAGGAAATAAGGGATAAGGGTGTTGCAGCTTATTCCCGCGAGAGCAAATTTATTTATTTTGATACGACATGAGTGAAGCTCTCCTCGTCCAGAACTTCGTAAGTATCATTCCTGAAGTTGGCCACGTCCCCGTAGAAACGTTCCATGTTGACCTTGAATATTTTAGTGAAAACCGGCGGCAGAGCCTCGACATTCGCGATCCTAGCCAGCTCTTCGTAGTAGGATTCCTGAAGGTCGAGCATCTTATGCCCTTCCGTCTTCTTGTAGCCGACTTCCTCGCGCAACTTCCTCTCCTTCTCAGACTCCCCCTTCATTTCTTCAAGGGTCGGCAGCTCGAACGCCCCTTCCAGGTATCTCATGTAAAAGCGAGCCTGAAGATCGAACATGCGGAAGGCACAGACGATGATGGGGACCCCCATGAAGCACATCGTCGGTCTTTCCATGTGGATCATGTGTTTGTAGAGGGGCTGGATGTAGTTCTCCTCGATGGTGATCCCACAGGATCGGTCGAGGAAGGGAAAGCAGTATTTATATCCTGAAATCACGATTGAGGTTACGACCAAGCCCGACGTGTAGTTAGGCAAATGCCTTCCATTCCTCCCGACCAGACCGTTAGCAATGTCCTCCGCTCTACAGGAATGGAGGAGGGCAATTTGCCCAACCACATCTCGGCCTTAATTATTACCTGTGCCGTAATATATTACGTCAGCAGGGAACGTTGTCCCATCTTCAAATTCGATTTCTTTCTCACGGAGGTAACGGACGTCGGGTTTGACTTCAACGTTTTCTGGATATTTCGTTGTGATAAGCGGACTGTGATGACTGTGTACGACCTAGAAGGAGGGATTAATTTCAGCTGGCCAAGGCTAGGTGGTTGGCTTCCGTGAAAGCCCCGAAAGGAAGAGAAAGAATTGTATTTTGCCCAAAAAGGAGGTACCTTTGCTGAAGTCGAGGATAATTCGAAGGCAAGGTCTAAACCAGAAGCACCGGCTCCAATCACCAAAACATTTTTTCCGGCGAAACCTCTTGCGGTTCTGTACTCCCGACTGTGGTACAGTCTTCCCCCAAAATTTTCTATGCCAGGCAAATCAGGGGTGAATGGCTCGTTACAGTTTCCCACGCACAAAATCACCACGTCGTATATTCCGATGACTTCCTTCTTCTCAACCTTGTCCTCTGAAATCACCCTCCATTTACCACCGCCGTCTTCATCCAGAGGTAGTACCTTTTTTACGAATCGGTTCAACTGAAAGGGGCAATTTGTTTTATTGGGTAAGTAAGTTGAAGCAAAACGCACTTTGATTAAGGGGTGCAGGTCGAAGTGCTCGGCGTATTTCTTTAAATACCCCAGCATGTCGCTGTGCGTGCCATATTCCTTAGAACCGATGGTGAGGTCCGCTGGGTGATCCTCGAAACGCATGAGGACTCGGGGCAAGTTCACTTTTTTTTTTTTTTTAAAAAAAAAGGAGGTGTTCAGGGCGTGGAATTAATTGAACAATTAATTAACTATGTACCTCAGACTCTTGTAGGTCGCAGAGTAAACGGGATAGCCAAATTCGTCCCTTCCTACCTCATCCGTGTACAGCCAGGTCCCCCCTAGTTGGGGCCGCATTTCCAATAGCTCGCAGTCGTGGCCGCTTTCCACGGCGTGCCTCGCCGTCACCAACCCAGCGGCTCCAGCCCCCACGATCACGATTTTCATGGTTGAATTTCGCCCTGTGAAATTACCGGACTGCTTGAAGAGGTAATCAACAAGTAGCCAAAGTGTCGTTCAACTTAGAATGCGGTTTTGTGTGAACCCCCCACTCGTTTGAAACTAGTTTTAAAAGCAAACAACTTTTATCTCTAAATACGCAGGGGCTTCTTCTGCTTATAAAATAGTATTCGGGAGGCGTTATCTGACTGTTGACGGATTCCGTTCTCTTTTATTATCGTTAATTTCATGTATGACATGAAAATACAAGAACTCTTAAGATTAAAGTATCGGGGGACGTGACCCGTAATGTCAACAACGGGCCTCTGATATTTTATTTTTTTTTAATTTTATTACAGTTAAAATGGTTTTGGTCAAATGTGAACCGGGGAAGGCCCTCTTAAAGAAAGACACTCCATAAAAAATGTCTTTCGCCCTTCGAGAGAATAATATTGTAAGCTGTTGAAGCTTGACTTAGCACGTACAGAGTGATCAGGAAATGAAGTAGGATCATAAAAAAAAAAAACGTAAACAACTCAATCGAATGGGAGGTGGGGGTGTACTGATTTTTCTTTTTTTGATTGAAAAAGTGAAGACGTCCAAACGCAAATGTAAGACTTATGCCCGATTTCTTCACCGCTTGATAAATTTATCAAGCGTCTTCTTCATTAAGCCTTCTGTTCTGAACGTTTGGATTCCTCACTATTTCAAAAATATTTGAGCGTTTGAGTTAAGTTAGTTAGTTTCCTTTACCTCGTTCCAGGTGGTCGTTGTCATCGTCTTCTTCATCGCTTGATCAATTTATCAAGCGGTGAAGAAATCGGGCAATAAATGAAGAAGAAGAAGAAGATGACAACGACCAGCTGGAACGAGGTAAAGGAAACTAACTAACTTTACCTCGTTCCAGCTGGTCGTTGTCATCGTCTTCTCCATTTATTACCCGATTTCTTCAGGAAACTAACTAACTTAACTTCAAAGGCGACGGGGACGCTCAAATATTTTCGAAATGGTGAAGAATCCAAACGTTCAGAACAGAAGGCTTAATGAAGGAGACGATTCGTTTCGATTTGAATAAATTAAGTAACAAGTCCTTTTTAAAGGAAAGCGACTTAAGAGATCCAAGCGCTATTGCTCCATCCATTCTTAATTAAAAAAAAAAATCATTGGAATACGGCTGAAAGGGTTATGGTGAAGAGATCCAAGACGATCTTAAAGACGCAGTTGTGGGTGCTGGGCCTGTGACGGTTTGGTCTCCGGCCAAAAACGCAATCGCCAACAATTTCGAGTGCGACGTCTTCAAAATGCGCCACCAAATTGGAGGCACCTGGTTGTATTACGACCGACGAGGCGATATGGGAATCCCCGTGTTCCCAGCAACTTACAAAAGCTTAAAGTGGGTAAACTAAAACATCTTCCGAACGACAATTTCTGTATTTTCTTTTTTTTTTTGTTAATTGAAGGACCAACGTCTCCAAGCAAGTGGTGGGACTTCCCCGGCTTTCCCTTTCCAGACCATTTCGCCGCGTACGGCATGCACGAAAGCCAACTGAGATTCTTCAAGCTATACACCGTGCACTTCAACTTGAGAAAACTAGATTAAGACCCGATTTCTTCATCTACGGATGAATTTATCTGCCAGGTAGTAACCTCGGAAACTATTATGAATACAATGGTTTCCAAGGGGCAACCTGGCAGATAAATTTATCAGGAGGTGAAGAAATCGGCCGTTAGGTATCCAGCTTTTACATGAAGTCCTTCGATGACACCATGGAACTCCCTGCTGGATGATGGAGGGATATTTCCCTGCACCGTGGAACTCCCTGCTGGATGATGGAGGGATATTTCCCTCATCCATTCCAAAGTGGGGAGTTCCATGGTGCCATTGAAGGATCCATTTTCTTTGAAAAAAAAAATGGAGCTACGCTGGGCAAACGGGTACAAGAAGAAGGAAGCCCACAAGATGGCGAAGCGAAGATCCAGAGGGATTATTATGACCGACGACCAGACGACCTTGGGCAGGTTCGTCTCAATATCCCCCATCCCCCCGTGATAATTAAATTAGATCAGAGATCCAGAGGGATTATTATGACCGACGACCAGACGACCTTGGGCAGGTTCGTCTCGATATCCCCCATCCCCCCGTGATAATTAAATTAGATCAGAGATCGGGGGGATGGAAAGACCCCACGAGGATTTGATCGGCTTCCGAGGGGACGTGTACGGAATTTTCAACGAAGACAATTTCATACATTATCCCAAACATTAAAGGCTGTTCCAAAAATAAAACCGCTCATTATTAATTCCAAATAAATATCTAATACATTTAAATAAACATTATAATTATTACGTAATTTAAGATACGTTCGCCGAAAGCGTAATTCGATTACGCTTTTGCTTTCTCTATCCGGCCTCTTTTTTTCGGGCGCCCGGCAAGAAGGATGCAAAACCGTTCGTGTATTTTCGATTTGCGGCCTTCAAACCACCAACAAGAGACTTGTTTGGTGTGTTAATGATCGCATTTAAATATCTATTAAAACGCGTCAACATCGCCCGCACATCGTTTTTACGACTTTGGAGGAGCCGTTGGATTAACTGGGACCTCGAGGGGTAAGTCCCGTCCTACGCGTTTCCGCTTTTCTAATTTTAAACGGCCTTGCAGCTCGTGTTGGTGTTGAAATGAAGAAGATCGCGATTATTGGCGCGGGGGCTTCCGGATTGGTGACGGCGAAGCACGCGCTCGCCAACGGCCACGCTTGCGAAATAATAGAGATGAGACCCCAACTGGGGGGCACCTGGTTGTACACCGGCGAGGTCGGGAGAGATTGCCTCGGATACCCCGTCCATTCAGCAACGTACAAATCATTGAAGTAAGTGGTTAACTCCTCTCCATCCCCCCAAATTAACCAACCCCCCAATCACAAGAACAAAGCTTCCTTTTTTTCTAAGAGCCAACCTCCCCAAGGACCTCATGTGCTTCCAAGACTTACCAGCGCCGTCCCACTTCAAGGAGTACGGAACACACGCCGACGTGCTCGAATATTTAGAGCTATACGCGGAGCATTTCAACCTGAAGCCCTTAATTAAGGTAGGTACCATCGATCTCGCCCTTAAGTCAAGTATTGGCGGTTTAAAAAAATTGATCGCTCTAGACCTGGACAACCCCCACAGTATTTCCATCTTGTTTTAACCTCATGTTATATGGATAAGGGATGGAGGTACTTTCAGAGATAATCCCATCTTATACGTTTTAACCTCGAGTAATAATAAGGGACGGAGGTACTCTCAGAGACAATCCCATCTTACACGTTTGAACCTCATGTAATATTAAGGGATGGAGGTACTCCCAAGGATAATCCCATCTTACACGTTTGAACCTTATGTAATAATAAGGGATGGAGGTACTCTCAGGGATAATCCCATCTTACAGGTTTGAACCTCGTGTAATAATAAGGAATGGAGGTACTCTCAGGGATAATCCCATCTTACAGGTTTGAACCTCGTGTAATAATAAGGAATGGAGGTACTCTCGGGGATAATCCCATCTTACGCGTTTGAACCTCGTGTATTAATAAGGGATGGAGGTACTCTCAGAGACAATCCCATCTTACACGTTTGAACCTCGCGTAATAATAAGGGATGGAGGTACTCCCAGGGATAATCCCATCTTACACGTTTGAACCTCATGTAATAATAAGGAATGGAGGTACTCTCGGGGATAATCCCATCTTACGCGTTTGAACCTCGTGTATTAATAAGGGAGGGAGGTACTCTTAGAGATAATCCCATCTTACATGTTTTAACCTCATGTACCAATAAGGGATGGAGGTACTTTCAGAAATAATCCCATCTAGTTTTAGCCTCATGTAATAATAAGGGTTGGAGATAGTTTCAGAGATAATCCCATCTTACATGTTTTAACCTCACGCAATAATAAGGGATGGAGGTACTTTCAGAGATAATCGCATCTTGTTTTAAACTTTAAGGGATGGATATATGTACTTTCAGAAGTGTTAACCTCCTCAAGTGATGGAGACAAATACTCTTAGAGATAAGAACAGGTTCGCACCCCTCTTATAATTTTAGTTCAACCAATTCGTGACCAATATACAACCATCAGGCGAAGGCACCGAGTGGAAGGTAACTTACGAAGATAAGAACGACAAGAAGAAGACCGTCGGGATTTACGACGTGGTGATCATTTGCGTCGGGAATTGCAACGACCCCTACGTCCCCGATTTGCCGGGAAGGGAGTGCTTCCAGGGGGAGATCCATCACAGTCGCGAGTACCGAACGCCGGAGCCTTACAAAGGCCGAAACGTTTTGGTGATCGGTGGAGGCCCTTCCGGACTGGATTTGACTTTGGAAGTTGCATCTACTGCAGCTAAGGCAATCGTAACCATCATTGATCATCATCCCTTTTTGAAATCGTTTTAATGTGACAGGTGATACACAGCCATCACAGTTCGCTCATCTCCGCCAAGTACCCGGAAAACGTCGAAGTCAAACCGAACGTGCGTCGCATCCACGCGAAAGAAGTCGAATTCGAGGACGGCTCGACATCCCCAATCGACATAATCTACTTTTGCACGGGTTTGTTAAGTAGTACGCCCCTGATTGGGGTTTGAGCTGATTTGAAAAATAAATTCCAGGGTACGTGTACAGTTTTCCTTTCCTGGACGCGTCCTGCGGCTTGGTCCTCAAGGACAACTACCTCGAGCCCCTCTACAAGCACATGATTCACGCAACCAAGCCCACGATGTGTTTCGTAGGGCTCCCAATCATCGTGTGCGCGTTCCCGATGTTCGACTTGCAGGCCCGTTTCTACATGAAGTACCTGGAGGGGGCCTTCGGGCTTCCGCCCCTTGAGGAAATCCAGGAGGAATCTGAGAGGGGGAGGAAGGCGCGCGATGAGATCGGGTTTAAGAGGACGGAAGGGCATAAAATGGACAGCCTTCAGAGCTCGTACTACGATGACCTGGCGGCCATCGCAAACATAGATTCTTTGCCGCCGGTTGTCGTACGGATTATGGTGAGGAGCTTCGAGCGGTATTACGAAGACGTGGCGCACTTCAGGGACGACGTCTATACGATTTTGGACGATGAAAATTACAAGCACGTCGCAGCTACCGCTTAAGACAGAGAAAGAGACTTTCACTTTCGAAAGTTTTCTTTCAGTCTTTTTATTAAGTCTATTCTTAATCACTGGATAAGGAGACGTATATATTTTATTAAAAATAAAGAAGATTCGTGTCTGGAAATAGTCTCTTGAGTATTTAATTCACTTTCCCCTTTTATTAAACAGTAACCATCAAAATTTTGCGTTTTACGTATTTTATTTTCCATCTCTGTCCTGGCGACGCCCCTTTTCAGATTTCAATGAAACGATCGGTATGATACCAGACGTTCTTTGGATTTATTCAAAACGATTTAACAGTTTGTTAAAATAATAAATAATTCTTGTGATAATTAATATTAAGCAATATAATACACCGCAGCAGGTTTTTATTCTTTTTTTTGTTTTGAAAGAACCACCACCACCACCACCACGTACGCAAAGTGGCGCGACGAGCAGACCTTTTCCTCCTCCTTCCCCGTCTCAATGTATGTGTATGAAGTTGTCGTCGTCGAGGATCTTGTACGTGTCCTTCCTGAAGTTCATGATATCCTCGACGAACCTCTCGTCGCTCGAATCCCTTATCTTGACGATCACGTCGGGGATGTTCTCCGTGTTCGCGAGCTCGGCCAGGTCCGTGTAGTAGGACCGCTGGAAGGGGCCCATCTTGTGCGCCTGCCGTTTCGTGTAGCCCCTGGACCAGCGCAGATCCATGTCCTTCTCGTTGTCCTTCCGCATGTCTTCAGCGGCGGGAAGCCGCATCCTCCCGTTCAGGCTGTTCACGTAGAAACGGGCCTGCAAGTCGAACATCTGGAAGGCGCACACGTTGAAGGGGATTCCTATGAAGCACATCGTCGGCCGCTCGATGTGGACGATGTGTTTGTAAAGGGGTTGGATGTGATTGTCGTCGATGGTTATGCCACAAGATTCATGCAGGAACGGGAAGTTGTATAGGTAGCCTAAGAGCAACTCGTTTTATTTTCGGGTTCCAAAAGGGCAACAGCAGCACCTCACCTGTACAGTATATGATTGTGTCGAAGCCACAACAAGTACCGTCATCGAATTCCACCTCTTCCTCCTTGATAAGGCGGATGTCCCCTTTCATTTCTACATTGGAGGGGTACCGAGATACCAAATCTGTACAGTGATGGCTGAAGACGACCTGCAAAATTGTTTCAAGGTCAAAATCTTACCTCATGCCTTTTTGCAACAAAAGAGAATGCAATACTTTTTGCAACAAAAGAGAACGCGAAGGAAGGAATTAGTTACCTTGGTGGCTGTACTGGAAAGTTGTAGGGCCAAGTCGATTCCCGAAGGGCCGGCCCCCACGACCAAAATCCTCTGGCCCTTGTAATGCTCGGGTGATCTGTAAGACCTGCTGTGGCAGAGTTTGCCCTTGAACACGTCCTGCCCGGGAAATTCGGGCATCCTGGGTTCGTTGTAGTGACCGTTGCAGACCATCACGACGTCGTAGACGTCGACGATCTCGGTTTTGGTCGGCTTGTCCTGCGACGTCACTCGCCAACCCCCGTCGTCCAAGGGCCGGACGTCGGTCACCATTCTGTTGAACTGAAAATTGAATTTGATTGAAGAAAGAAGTTAAGTAAGTAAGTTAAAAAAAGAATCTCGATGGTACCTTTATAAGGGGCTTCAGGTCGAACTCGTCCGCGTACAAATTCAAGAAGTCCAGGATCTCGCTCTGTTTCAGGTACGATTTGGGTTGCTCGGGAATTGGGAAATCGGGGAAGCCCATGATTTCTTTCGGAAGGTTAGTGCTGCAAGCAGATGCAGACCAAGTTTTGTTATAATCGCGTCAGTAAAACGAAAGAACTGACCTACATGTTCTTTTTTTTTGAAACAATGATTTATATCGGGAGCAGTGATCGTGATTAATTGCGATCGGACGTGATTGATTTGGAGGCGAAGCCCACCGCCGCCGCCGGATTTCTATATTAATTACAGATTTGCTTTGTAGTTTCGATGGGGGCCAAGCAAGATTGATGGATGAGACTCGTACTTTTTTCATGCGATTAACAACGCAACAGTCGGATGTTGTTGTTATTATTAAAAAAATTTGTTGCAAATCGTTTTTGATTGCAGGTTCTGTACAGCTGTTTCAGCCCTACTTGCGGTTTCTTCAGCAGATTTCTACTGCAAACCGAAAAAACGACTTGACCGATTTATTATCCGCCATTACGATGTAATAGTGATGAATAGATAAACCAGCGACACCTTACGATCTATTCGTCGTTATTATTATTGGCGTTGTTGTTACAAGCAGAAGAAATAAAATGTGCGTAATCGAAAGGGCCTTGGTGTTAATTAGTTAGGTCAACGAATAGGTCCTGATCCTGAACGTGAGTGGTGACTTCTTGTTACTTCCCCTTTCGAAATTCTCCAGTTTCTTTTTCTCCATTATCTATTAAGCAAAACAATTTATTGCCGACGTTGATTGCGAAGATGTTGATGATGACGAAGAAGAGTAAAAACTTCAATCGCTTGTTTTGATTTGATTTTGTTGCCGAGCATCTCGCCTTATCGCCCCGCTCGTGACTTTTTTATTTACGTTCACTATGTTTGTTTTTTTCTTGCTTTTTTGTTTTACGCCTATTTATTCCCCCCATTGATATCTGTTACTACTGGGTCAGGCGATAAACTCGACAACGCGAATGCATCGTACTTATTAGGAACATTATTTATTGCATACCACTTTCGAACATCTCAACAAACAAAAATAAGAAAGATCCGGCTCGATTTTTTTTCTTTGTTTTGCTGTACGTACAGTAACATGTATTTTGTCCAGACGCAGTTTCTTGTTTTAATTGCATTATGAACTGCGTTTTGATAAAATACATCATGCTATACGCAGTTTCTTGTTTAAATTGCATTATCAACTGCGTCTTGATAAAATACATGTCAGTATACCCGTTGCACCTCTCCACATTTTCTTTTTCTTTTCTTTTTGAAAATATCAACATACTACCAAGTACAGTTAAATAAAACGAGTTGGTCTTCGTGATGTAACGGAAAACATGTTATTTAAGTCTTTCCTTAGGCCAATTCTGTTATCGCCGTCAAGTTAATTATCAGCTGGGGGGGAAACACACGGAACTTGCGCGTCAGTTCGTCCACCACAGCAACTATCGAAAGTGGAAGTTGTTGTTCAGTTCGAAAAGGTGATGATGCAATTTCTTGATGCAATCGAAAAGTTTGCTTCTAAACGTTTTGTTTTCGCATTCGTCGTTTCATTTGGACCAATCAAACCTTACTTCTTTAATTTCTTTAAGCCTCGTTTACACCACTCCAGATTAACTTACTTTAATCGGCGGTTGCGATTACTTCCCGTGGAATTAATTGCATACATGTAATAATCGAAGTTAACTGGAGCTTAAAATTTAACTGGAACGTGGACGTGGAAGTTGTTGTTCAGTTCGAAAAGGTGATGACGCAATTTCTGGATGCAATCGAAAAGTTTGTTTCTGAACGTCTTGTTTTCGCATTCGTCGTTTCATTTGGACCAATCAAGACTTACTTCTTTCATTTCTTTAAGCCTCGTTTACACCACTCCAGATTAACTTACTTTAATCGGCGGTTGCGATTACTTCCCGTGGAATTAATTGCATACATGTAATAATCGAAGTTAACTGGAGCTTAAAATTTAACTGGAACGTGGACGTGGATGTCGTTGTTCAGTTCGAAAAGGTGATGACGCAATTTCTGGATGCAATCGAAAAGTTTGTTTCTGAACGTCTTGTTTTCGCATTCGTCGTTTCATTTGGACCAATCAAGACTTACTTCTTTCATTTCTTTAAGCCTCGTTTACACCACTCCAGATTAACTTACTTTAATCGGCGGTTGCGATTACTTCCCGTGGAATTAATTGCATACATGTAATAATCGAAGTTAACTGGAGCTTAAAATTTAACTGGAACGTGGACGTGGAAGTTGTTGTTCAGTTCGAAAAGGTGATGATGCAATTTCTTGATGCATTCGAAAAGTTTGTTTCTGAACGTTTTGTTTTCGCATTCTTCGTTTCGTTTGGACCAATCAAACCTTACTTCTTTCATTTCTTTAAGCCTCGTTTACACCACTCCAGGTTAACTTACTACTTTAATCGGCGGTTGCGATTGCTTCCCATGGAATTAACTGCATACATGTAATAATCGAAGTTAACTGGAGCTTAAAATTTAACTGGAACGTGGACGTGGAAGTTGTTGTTCAGATCGAAAAGGTGATGACGCAATTTCTTGATGCATTCGAAAAGTTTGTTTCTAAACGTTTTGTTTTCGCATTCTTCGTTTGGTTTGGACCAATTAAGACTTACTTCTTTAATTTCTTTAAGCCTTGTTTACACCACTTCAGGTTAACTTACTTTAATCGGCGATTGCGATTGCTTCCCATGGAATTAACTGCATACATGTAATAATCGAAGTTAACTGGAGCTTAAAATTTAACTGGAACGTGGACGTGGAAGTTGTTGTTCAGTTCGAAAAGGTGATGATGCAATTTCTCGATGCAATCGAAAAGTTTGTTTCTGAACGTCTTGTTTTCGCATTCGTCGTTTCGTTTGGACCAATCAAACCTTACTTCTTTCATTTCTTTAAGCCTCGTTTACACCACTCCAGATTAACTTACTTTAATCGGCGATTGCGATTGCTTCCCATGGAATTAACTGCATACATGTAATAATCGAAGTTAACTGGAGCTTAAAATTTAATTGGAACGTGGACGTGGATGTCGTTGTTCAGTTCGAAAAGGTGATGACGCAATTTCTCGATGCAATCGAAAAGTTTGTTTCTGAACGTTTTGTTTTCGCATTCGTCGTTTCGTGTGGACCAATCAAACCTTACTTCTTTCATTTCTTTAAGCCTCGTTTACACCAGTCCAGATTAACTTACTTTAATCGGCGATTGCGATTGCTTCCCATGGAATTAACTGCATACATGTAATAATCGAAGTTAACTGGAGCTTAAAATTTAACTGGAACGTGGACGTGGAAGTTGTTGTTCAGTTCGAAAAGGTGATGATGCAATTTCTTGATGCAATCGAAAAGTTTGTTTCTGAACGTTTTGTTTTCGCATTCGTCGTTTCGTTTGGACCAATCAAACCTTACTTCTTTCATTTCTTTAAGCATCGTTTACACCACTCCAGATTAATTTACTTTAATCGGCGATTGCGATTACTTCCCATGGAATTAATTGCATACATGTAATAATCGAAGTTAACTGGAGCTTAAAATTTAACTGGAACGTGGACGTGGAAGTTGTTGTTCAGTTCGAAAAGGTGATGATGCAATTTCTGGATGCAATCGAAAGGTTTGTTTCTGAACGTTTTGTTTTCGCATTCGTCGTTTGGTTTGGACCAATCAAACCTTACTTCTTTCATTTCTTTAAGACTCGTTTACACCACTCCAGGTTAACTTACTTTAATCGGCGATTGCGATTGCTTCCCATGGAATTAACTGCATACATGTAATAATCGAAGTTAACTGGAGCTTAAAATTTAACTGGAACGTGGACGTGGAAGTTGTTGTTCAGTTCGAAAAGGTGATGACGCAATTTCTTGATGCATTCGAAAAGTTTGTTTCTGAACGTCTTGTTTTCGCATTCGTCGTTTCGTTTGGACCAATCAAACCTTACTTCTTTCATTTCTTTATGCTTCGTTTACACCACTCCAGGTTAACTTACTTTAATCGGCGGTTGCGATTACTTCCCACGGAATTAATTGCATACATGTAATAATCGAAGTTAACTGGAGCTTAAAATTTAACTGGAACGTGGACGTGGAAGTTGTTGTTCAGTTCGAAAAGGTGATGACGCAATTTCTGGATGCAATCGAAAAGTTAGTTTCTGAACGTTTTGTTTTCGCATTCTTCGTTTGGTTTGGACCAATCAAACCTTACTTCTTTCATTTCTTTATGCTTCGTTTACACCACTCCAGGTTAACTTACTTTAATCGGCGGTTGCGATTACTTCCCACGGAATTAATTGCATACATGTAATAATCGAAGTTAACTGGAGCTTAAAATTTAACTGGAACGTGGACGTGGAAGTTGTCGTTCAGTTCGAAAAGGTGATGACGCAATTTCTTGATGCATTCGAAAGGTTTGTTTCTGAACGTTTTGTTTTAGCATTCTTCGTTTGGTTTGGACCAATCAAACCTTACTTCTTTAATTTCTTTAAGACTCGTTTACACCACTCCAGATTAACTTACTTTAATCGGCGGTTGCGATTACTTCCCATGGAATTAACTGCATACATGTAATAATCGAAGTTAACTGGAGCTTAAAATTTAACTGGAACGTGGACGTGGATGTCGTTGTTCAGTTCGAAAAGGTGATGACGCAATTTCTTGATGCAATCGAAAAGTTTGTTTCTGAACGTTTTGTTTTCGCATTCGTCGTTTGGTTTGGACCAATCAAACCTTACTTCTTTCATTTCTTTAAGACTCGTTTACACCACTCCAGGTTAACTTACTTTAATCGGCGGTTGCGATTACTTCCCATGGAATTAATTGCATACATGTAATAATCGAAGTTAACTGGAGCTTAAAATTTAACTGGAACGTGGACGTGGATGTCGTTGTTCAGTTCGGAAAGGTGATGACGCAATTTCTTGATGCAATCGAAAAGTTAGTTTCTGAACGTTTTGTTTTCGCATTCTTCGTTTGGTTTGGACCAATCAAACCTTACTTCTTTCATTTCTTTAAGCCTCGTTTACACCAGTCCAGATTAACTTACTTTAATCGGCGGTTGCGATTACTTCCCATGGAATTAATTGCATGCATATAATAATCGAAGTTAACTGGAGCTTAAAATTTAATTGGAAGTGACGCAAACGGCCCCCCTGTTATAACTTTCGATTGGATATTGGATTCATCTCATAAAAACAGATTTTTAATCTGAGATCCATCATCGTTCGAGAATTCTATTGACAAAACCCGGCTGGTATTTAGTAGCTTCGATTACTATACAAAATTCCAAAATATTTACACAAGACTCAAAGTGCAACATTTTTTTTTTTTTTGGAGCGCGGCGCAGACGAAAAATGCGTCACCTCACCTGACCTTGCCCCAGACTTTAGATTTGGAACAGGAAAGATTAAGGGCTTTGTGGGGCTCCAAATCGTGCAGATTTCCAGTTCGCTCCATTATAAACGTAATCAGTGCCAAACGCTCGGATTAACGGGATTTCGGGGCGTTACGAAATTCACGGTTTGTATATTGCTGCGCGTACAGTCGCGAGCAATAAATTTTGGTCGTCGATTGAATTGACGATGAAACTCGTATTCTATTAAACCCGGGGAGATTCGCGCCATAATTTCGAACGCTGGGAATACCCCTCTTAAATATTCAATTCACATGAGAATTTCTTTCTAATTCCTGTAAAAATTATAGTGATGGCCCCAAAAATGAATTCTTGCGACTGTACATACATACATACATACACACATACATTGAGTCTTGTTGATTTATAATAGAGTTTAGTTCTAGATAGATAATAATAAAACATTGGAGCTTTGCCATGCCCAACACACGTAATATTCACGTATTATTGTGTACAAGGGCGCGTTGAGTAACTTTTTTTTTTTTTTTTAATTAGACTTCTAAAGTGCATTACCTTAAACCCTTGTACATGGCGGAATAAACCGGATAGCCGAATTCATCGCAGTCGACGTCGTCGGTGTAAACCCAAGTTCCACCCAGCTGGGGGGCCATCTCCAGGACTTCGCATTGGAAACCGCTCGCCCGAACGTGTCTCGCAGACGTCAATCCAGCAGCACCAGCACCAATGATCACGACTCGCATTTTCATTTATTTATTTATTTATTTATTATTAAAATACGAAATCGTCAACAAAAAGAAAAAATTCAAAATTTCCAAAACTTCAGAACTGTAAGTACTTAAATACTTAAGTAGCACTTTAATGGGCGGGCGGTGTTTAAGTAATAGTAAGGGAACAAGTCGCGCGCCTGGCGTTTATATAAACGTGAAAATGGATAAATAATTACAATACGCTTCATTAATGATTGCCATAAATTCTCCGTCTCTGTTCGCCTATATGAGAAACTGAACTTTTCGTTCATTGCACACAAGGAAGGTGGGGGACGCAGAGATAATCTGGCGCTTAAGAGACGAAACTGATAATGAAATGAAACGGATTCGTCGTCGTCGTCAACACGTTTCTTTCGTTTGATTGATTTATCGCCCGGACTAATTTCAGAAACCCTGGTCTCTGGTCGCATGATTATCACCGACTTAGTTGAACGCACTCTGTGTTTACTTGCTGCTTTTAACACACTTCAACACCACACAGGAAAGACGTCAACCGCGTAAATTTCAATCAATCAATCAATCAATTAATTAATTACAATTACAATTGCGATACCATCGATAATTGTGGCGATTTGCATTGTTTGTATTCACTTCTTTCAAACAAAAACTCCTTGAGTTTCATTGTCTTGACTTTGTTTAATTAACTTACCAAACTTACTGAAGGCAAACAAGATGTATTCCATGCCCATTCAATAAATACCGATGGTCATTGCATGTTGGGAAATGTGTCTGTCGTCTTTGTTCTCTCGCGGTTTGAGATTTTCTAATATTTAATTGAAATCAAATGCGTGCTCTGTGGTAATAAAAAAATAAAAATTAAAAAAAACTAGCGTGCGTTCGAATAAAAGAAAACAGATTTTGAGATGGCAGCATTGTCAATGGAACGTCATTGTTAATGACAGAAACAAAAATAGGTTATGTTACGTTGAGGTTAAGACGGGAAGAACAAAAGAATCACAGTTTTTCTTTTGCTTTTTGCTTTAAATCGACTAAAACCGAATTTGCACGCGGAATTACGCTGTGGTTGATGAGAAAATTAAAAAAATAATAATAAAGTTGGTAGAAACAGATCCAGAGGTGGTAACACTGTCATAGGAATGTCATTATTAATGACAGAAACAAAAAAAGGTTATGTTACAGTCATGTTAAGACGGGAAGAACAAAAGAATCACAGTTTTTCTTTTGCTTTTTGCTTTAAATCGACTAAAACCGAATTTGCACGCGGAATTACGCTGTGGCTGACGAGAAAATTAAAAAATAATAATAAAGTTGGTCGCAGTGTTGTTAATTAATGACGAAACAAAAAATAGTTCGGCCGGCGATCCGTTTTAAATCGTTTTTTTCCTGCCGATTTAATTAACTAAAAAGAAAAAACAAAACCTAGCGTGTGATCGAATAAAAAATAAAAGAAACAGATTCAGAGGTGGTAGCGCTGTCATAGGAATGTCATTATTAATGACAGAAACAAAAATAGGTTATGTTACAGTGAGGTTCAGACGGGAAGGACAAAAGAATCTGTTTCGCTTTTACTTTTCGCTTTAAATCGATTAAAATCGAATGTGCGCGCGGAATTACGCTGTGGCTGACGAGAAAATTTAAAAAAATAATAAAGTTGGCAGCAGTGTTATTAATTAATGACGAAACAAGAAAGAGCTTGGATGGTGATCCGTTTTTAAATCGCTTTTTCTTGCCGATTTAATTAATTAAAAAAAAAAAAAAACAAAACCTAGCGTGTGATCGAATAAAAAACAAAAGAAACAGATTTAGAGATGGTAGCACTGTCATTGGAAGGTCAATATTAATGACAGAACAAAAATAGGTTATGTTACAGTGAGGTTAAGACGGGAAGAACAAAACAATCTCAGTTCTTTTTTGCTTTTCCCTTTAAATCGATTAAAATCGAATTTGCGCGCGGAATTATGCTGTGGCTGACGAGAAAATTAAAAAATAATAATAAAGTTGGTAGCAGTGTTATTAATTAATGACGAAACAAAAAATAGTTCGGCCAGCGATCCGTTTTTAAATCGTTTTTTTTTCCTGCCGATTTAATTAATTAAAAAAAGCAAAACAAAACGTAGCGTGTGATCGAATAAAAAATAAAAGAAACAGATTCAGAGGTGGCGGCCCTGTCATAGAAATGTCATTATTAATGACAGAAACAAAAATAGGTTATGTTACAGTGAGGTTAAAACGGGAAGAATAAAAGAATCTCAGTTTTTCTTTTGCTTTTTGCTTTAAATCGACTAAAACCGAATTTGCACGCGGAATTACGCTGTGGCTGACGAGAAAATTAAAAAAAAATAATAAAGTTGGCAGCAGTGTTATTAATTAATGACGAAAAAAAAATAGTTCGGCCGGCGATTCGTTTTAAATCGTTTTTTTCCTGCCGATTTAATTAACTAAAAAGAAAAAACAAAACCTAGCGTGTGATCGAAAAAAAATAAAAGAAACAGATTCAGAGGTGGCGGCCCTGTCATAGAAATGTCATTATTAATGACAGAAACAAAAATAGGTTATGTTACAGTGAGGTTAAAACGGGAAGAATAAAAGAATCTCAGTTTCCTTCTTACTTTTCGCTTTAAATCGATTAAATTCGAATTATCGCGCGGAATTACGCTCTGGCTGACGAAAAATTTAAAAGAAAATAATAAAGTTGGCAGCAGTGTTATTAATTAATGACAAAACAAAAAGGAGCTCGGCCGGCGATCCGCTTTAAATGTTTTTTTTCCTGCCGATTTAATTAATTAAAAAAAGTAGAACAAAACGTAGCGTGTGATCGAATAAAAAAAAGAAACAGATTCAGAGGTGGTAGCACTGTCATAGGAATGTCATTAGTAATGACACAAACAAAAATACGTTATGTTACAGTGATGTTAAGACGGGAAGAACAAAAGAATCACAGTTTTTCTTATGCATTTCGCTTTAAATCGATTAAAACCGAATTTGCGCGCGGAATTATGCTGTGGCCGACGAGAAAATTAAAAAAAAATAATAAAGTTGGTAGCAGTGTTATTAATTAATGACGAAACAAAAAATAGTTCGGCCAGCGATCCGTTTTAAATCGTTTTTTTTCCTGCCGATTTAATTAACTAAAAAGAAAAAACAAAACCTAGCGTGTGATCGAATAAAAAATAAAAGAAACAGATTCAGAGGTGGCGGCCCTGTCATAGAAATGTCATTATTAATGACAGAAACAAAAATAGGTTATGTTACGGTCAAATTAAAGCGAGAACAATAAAACACCAAAAATCTCAGTTCTTTCCTTTTCGCTTTAAATCGATTAAAACCAAAACTGCGCGCAGTTTTAAAACGCTTACGTCGTGGTTGAATACAAAATTTAAAAAAAAATGAGTTGGTAGCAGTGTTTTTAAAGAGAAAACAAAAACCAAAAATAACTCAGCCGACGACGATCCATTTTTAAATCAATTCGTTTCGTGCTTTCGAATTTTCCGTAAAGTCAAGTCGCACCTTAACATAACCCAACTTTTACGTTTGTTTTGCTGTGCTAGTTAACGAAATTCTACCGTCAGTGTTGCCAACTTGGCAGACGGTTTACTATTAATCAAATTTTATGAAGCTGAAGCTGCTTTTCCTGCTCGGAAAATTGGGTATTTGGGGATTGCTGCAATTGGTTTTCGCTTATCACGTGTTCAACGATAACCAGTGACGTTCGTCGAGTGAACGACGCAAGCCAATGACAGCAATCTCCAAATATCCAACTCTCAAAAGTAGCTTAACGGTGCAATAGAACTATGACGGGGGTCGGGGAATTCTTTCGTCTGTCCGGGGATTACCCTCGATTGCATTCAGTGTCGCCAACCGTTTTACACCAGACGCTTTTTAAAAATGCGCCTGAATGTCTCACCTCCCGGATCGTTCTGTTATTACGGTAGTATTAAATACGAATAGCTAACGTCCTACGATCGCTTTTTGACCTAACTTTACATAAGGATTGATAAATTGAAGCCAGTTTGGCACATAATAATACGTTTCTGCTGAAGAGGCCCCAAACGAGGCTGAAACAGTTGCACAGAGGCCGCTCACAGCAATCAAAAACGAATTGCAACAAAATTTGGTATTAAATACGTTGGGATTTTTTATAACTGACGACAGTTTGAATTTGGCGCCTTAGTTTTTTTTTTTTTTAATTCATTTCGTGGTGGCCGCTGCGATGAACGAACAAACATTGATTATTAGACTTAGGACAACAGGAACGTTGTCACGGTCATACACGTGGATCGTTGAACAATGCGTAGCCATGGCAACCCTCCGAAATGTCCCACGTCTGTTTATTATTATGCGTTGCGTTGGTTGTTAAGTTTCAGAGTCGACGCTTTGCGCGGTGTCATTGTGACGAAGGTGGGTGACAGGTGTTGCCAACACAATGACAATTTAGTGTGGCGGCAAATTCAAAAACCCAGTCATTTAAAAATCTGGAGCTTTACATTTTTTCTTTCTATCTTGACACGAGGGTCAGAAGCATACTCACGACAAAGTTTAATTTACATTACACATCGAGAGCTTCATTTTTATCACAAAGTGCTTGTTAAATACTTTGGATTTGATGCAAAGTAAATAAAATCGTCATCGCGGTTACTATAAAAAAAAAAATTGTTTCCGGAAACCCGTCCATTCTAAATTATACTTTCCTCGATTAAACCAAACCACCACATGGTTCGGTTGGTATCTCGCCGGCGCGGCGATAAGATGGATTTAGGTGAAAGAAAGGGAACTGTTTACCAGTGATATAACGAACCGGTTTTGTTCGGTTTCCCCGGAGATAATTTGTTATAAACAGTTCCTCATTGTTGCACACCGGCGAATAGAAAAATTCGAAGGGAAAAGAATGTTTTCGATAGCAAAGGGCATTCATTATTTCTGTACCAAGCGTTGACGTAAACCGTCTCTTTAATCATAAACAGATGCATGTATAAATAAATCGAATCAATTATTGTTGCTGAAGATCCAAGGCGAAGAAGTGATAATACGAAGTAAACAATGCGGCGGTTCTTTTTTTTTTTGTTGTTGTTGTCGGGAAACTTTCTCTTTCGATTAAAAAATAATTTGCGATTTATTTTTTCTTTTCTTATTGCGTATTGCATCAGTTACATATGTACGTACGGTATGGTAAACACCTGATGTAATGTGAGTTTGGTTTGTGGCATGCAATTTTGAAACCTTCGGTCAATTCAATGCTAATCGCGCGATTAAAATAACAACTTCGTCTATTGCATCACCGTGTACGAAGGAAATTCGAAGCGTACGTGGTGCCAAACTTGCTGATCTAAATCTGCTCGAAGGTTTCATCATCTACGATCCTGAAGCAGTCATCGGGGTTTCGGCTTTCCCTGACGCGGAAGAAGAGCTTGTGGATGACGTCGGGCAGGGGGGTGATGTTACCAGTTTTGGCGACGTCTTCCGAGTACGTCCTTTGACCTTCACCGATCATATGGGCGTACTTTTTCTTCCACCCCTTGGCCGCAAGGTCATCCTCTACGTCCCTTATCATTTCCGTCCTTGAAGGCAAAGCGAATCCCTTGTTTAGGTGTGACAGAAAGAATCTTGCCTGAAAGGATTCGTTGTTTGATTTCAAAAAAAAAAAAACAAATGCAAAAAAAAGTGTTTTGCAGTGATAGCATCTTTGCTTAGTCTGCAATTAACAAATTAATTAATTGGACTTTCCGGACTAAACAGATTTGAGCACAACAAACCTTCAACCCAGTTACTTTCCACATAAAAACATCGCAAAAAAAAGAACTGTTTTCGAACCAACGATGTACCAAAAACAAGCCGGCGTTTTGTTTTCTCCTCTCTTCGTGTTTACACACCAACTGGTCAATTTTTATTACAACACGAAGATAGTGAGATGGTCGGTTCTTTTCTTTTGCCCCCCGAAAATTGATGTACCAAAAACAAGCCGGCGTTTTTCTTTCTCTCTTCGTGTTTATACACCAATTGGCCAATTTTTATTACAACACGAAGATAGTGAGATGGTCGGTTCTTTTCTTTTGCCCCCCGAAAATTGATGTACCAAAAAGAAGCCGGCGCTTTTCTTTCTCTCTTCGTGTTTACACACCAATTGGCCAATTTTTATTACAACACGAAGATAGTGAGATGGTCGGTTGTTTTCTTTTGCCCCCCGAAAATTTTTCTGCGATAACCGCTAAACCGACCTCGTCATGGAAAAATTCGCGAGCTCAACTAAAATTTACTGCACGCTTTAAAACGATTAGACAGAATTATTACCGCGGGTCACTAATCAAAACCAGTTTAATCCGGACGGCGGTAATCAGCTGCACTCGGTCAGTAAACCGCTTCGCAAGACGAAAACTGCGCGCGCTTTTGAACCTTCGAACTCGCCCCTCGAATTTTTTCTCGTCCTTCCTCCTTTCGCTTACTTGCAAATCGCAGATTGGAAACGGGCAGATGGTGAAGCAGATTCCAACAAAACCCATGCTGGGATGATCCACGTTGATGACCTGCTTGTACAGGTACTTGACCCAGTTGTCATCGACGGAGATGTTGCAAGCCTCGCTCAGGAAAGGAAACGAATACTTGTAACCTGAATCATCAAATGTCATCGCATTTGCATCTTCCATTCGTCAAGGGGAGGAGCTCAAGGTCCCTTACCAGTGCAATAAATGATGGCATCCACGCTCTTCCTTGTGTCATCCTCGAAAACCACTTCGTCATCCCTGATTTCCCTGACGATCGGCTTCTGAAGGATTTTTGGGGGAAGCACCACGGGGAATCTGAATCTATGGCTTATTATGACCTAGAAGCAGATTAGGTTGAAGGAATCTTCACGACGCGACGCGACGCGACGTTTACCTCTCGGGCAACTTCTGCAACTTTCATTGCAATATCCTGGCCGGAAGGCCCAGCGCCTATCAGCAACACCCTCTTCTCCTTGTAGGGCTCCGCCGTCCTATACGATTTGCTATGCAACTGCTCGCCTTTAAACACCCCCATTCCGGGTATCTCGGGCATGGAAATCTTCGAGTAGTGTCCGTTGCATACCATCACGGCGTCGTATTCCCCCGCCGTTTCCACCATGGTCTTCAAGTCTTGGATTTTAAGCTTCCACCTCCCTTTATCAATGGGCGTCACTTCCTTGACAAGTCTGTAATACTACAGGCCAAATTGCTTTCCTTTTTTTTTGGGGGGGAGGGTTGATTTAGGGTCATGGTATTAACCTGTATGAGGCGGTGCAAATCGAATTTATCGGCGTACTTCCGCAGGTAATACAGAACTTCCGGTTGGGTGATGAAGGACGTCCGTTGGGGCGGGTAGGATAAGTCAGTGAACGTCATCAGTTCCTTGGGGAGGTTAGTCCTGTGGGTGAGAGGCGGAGAAGAAAAAAAAATTGCGTTCAAAACAAATCTCGGGGGTTGGAGAACCTTAGATCTTTGTACATCGCCGAGTGGATCGGAAGGCCGTTCTCGTCCAGGTCGGTCCTTTCGGTGTAGTTCCAGACGCCTCCCGGCAAGCCGGTTTGCTCGAAGACGTCGCACTGGTGGCCGGATTGGACGCAGAATCTGGACGAAACCAGACCGGCGCAGCCCGCTCCGATTATTGCGATTTTCATGGTTTCTTTTTTTTGGTGGGACCGGAAATGTGAGCGCTTGTAACGTTCCGGGGGGTTTGTCTTGAAAAAAAAGGAAATAATAATAAAAATAAAATAATCCAGTATTTGCTCCGTTTTATTCGAATTTAAAAAAGATGAATCAGTCGCCTAATCGTCCAGTTAATGTAATTGTTAACAGATGGCGCTGCGTAAAGAATTTCTTTTTAAAAATAAATGTTTTAATTACATAGAGATCCTCTGGCGAGACTCTAGAGACCCTTTAGTAAGAGTCTGGCGTGCATTTTTAATTGGTTGCGCCATATTTCAGCAAAATGTACTTCAGCCAATCAAAAGAAAGAATGGAAGTGCAGTTTGGCGCCAACATTTGAATTTGACAATGAAAATAACCAAGTAAGGTTAGGTAATATCGTCGGCTTGACACTGAAGGAACTTTTTTGCCATAATTTGACTTTGAAAGAGCAAGCAAGGTTATAAAGTGTTGTCAATTTTGACAATGACTGGACTTTTTTTGCTGAAAGATGGCTGACTCTGCCAGACTCTAACTAGAGGGTCTCTAATAGAGTCTGTCACAATCAGCCATCTTTCAGCAAAAAAAAAACTTCCATTCCTACCTTACGATTCGCTAAAATACATTTTTGTCGAAGAGGGTTTTATAATTACAACTTTCTCGGCGACATCTATTGATAGATTTCTTTTTTGTAAGTGCCCGCCCCATTTAAAAGAGCGACATCTGTTGATGTAAGTACAAATTATTTATCGGAAGTAATTTTTATGTTAATTAAAGATTTTTCCCGAAACTCAAAACATTGTTACGTGATTTAAGGCCGAGTTTAGAATGTGACACTAACCGCAGGTTCAAACGAAATATCGGTGAAATTCTAATTAGAATTTAACCTTCAATTTAAGTGTCAAATCGAACGTCACACCTAAGTACATATCGTCGAGCTTTAACGAAATGTCATATCCTAAACGCGATTTAAATTTAAGCTCCGCTTAAAAAATATTTCTAATACTGGCCGTTAGTGTATTAATTAGTTAATTAGTGTTAAGTGTCTAATAGTTAAACTCGTCAATAGATGTCGCGAAAGTCTTTTTTTTTTCTTTGAAGTTTTGAATTTTGTTTCACTCACAAATACGAACTCTGAAATTAATAATTAATTCCACGAAAAAAACGTTATCGGACAAACGATAAAAGAAGGCCGACATGTGCAAACAAAAGAATTAATTAGATAAGAGAAAACAAATAAAAACTGAAATAATAAAAGAAAAACTCTCGGCAGACTTAAAACCGAATTTTTGGAACGAACGGAAAATTGATTTTCGGCGTCCTTTTAACATTAAACCAAGCTCTCATTTGTTTTTATTATGTTTCACTATTTTTCTAAATTTCTTTTTATAAACAAAAGAGAAGTCTAGAACAAGTGAAAAACCGACGATTTCTGTCTCAAAGGTTTCTTCTTTTTTTTGTTGCCTTGTCGTTTCCCTTTGCCGCAGTAACTTTTCGGGTTACAATCGAAATTCTTCTTTTGTTTTCCGTTGGAGCGTCGATTTCGACTTTCATTTGTTTTCTGTTAGTATTTCGTTAGGCCTGAAATTAACCAAAAAATTAACATTCACCATGGTAACCAGTCTCTGTCACTTTATAACAATTTTCTTTTTATAAAAATCGATGTTTTTTGCTGATTTTTTAAAAATTATTTTTGATTTTCGAATAATTCGCCTTTGGTCCCTTTTTATACGACTTTCATTTGTTTCCATCGCTTTAGAAACGTCGATCCTTTTTTCATTTTGTTTTTTTTTTTGTTTTTTTTTTTTTGGTATGTTAGTTTCATTCACTCCGTGTTTTCATCGATTAATTAATTAATTTTTTAAATTCAATTCAGTCAATTAAATTTTGGAAAGACATCGTTAATTTGTTTTGTTCGTCGCTCTTTATTCAAATTCTCTTGTTTTTTTTTCGATAACTCGATGTAAATTTTTAATATTAGATTCGACAAGAGTTGATTTCCTCGGGCTCCGATCTAGGTAGCAACGTCGACTTTCATTTGTTTTCCGTTAGTATTTCGTTATGCCCGAAATTAACCAATAAACATTCACCATGGTAACCAGTCTCTGTCGCCTTGTAACAAATTTTTGCATTTTTTTTTACAAAAATCGAGGTTCTTCGCCGATTTTTTTAAAATCATTTTTGATTCTCAAGCAATTCGTCTTCGGCCCCTTTTTTTTCCTCGAGTCACATCGGCACTTACACGACTTTCTTTTGTTTCCTTCGCTTTAGAAACGTCGATCTTCTGTTATTTCGTCTTTTTTTATCTTTTTTTTTTTTGGTATGTTAGTTTCAGTTCACGATTTATTTATTTATTTATTTTTTAATTCAATGCGGAATTCGCTGGAAAAACGTCGTCAATTCGTTTCTTCATCGCTCTTTATTCAAATTCTCTTGTTTTTTCCCGCAATCCGACTTAAATTTTTAATATTTGAATCAACTTTTGTCATAAGATTACATCTTTTCTTTTTTTTTTTTTTTTTGTGGACGATTCGATTGACTCACACTTCGTCGGCGGAGATTTGTCAATTCTCTTTTGTTTCTGTCGTCTTATTCCTCCTGTCCGTGTGGTGGGGGAGGGGCGAGGGGGTAGGGGGTAGGTAGGTAATAGGAATATGTGCTCTTTACCGCAAAACTCAGAGTAACACAGCGGCACTCAGTAACCTTGGAAATTTCTATGTTTTTTTTTGCACGCTCGTTGGTGAGATTCTGTGAGCTTCCTCCGCGTCAATCAAACAGAGATTTAGGTTAGAATGCACGCGTACGTAATGGCCGAATGTCTCGTTTGACATTTGCGCGCGATGTCATTGGAATTAACTTGGTTTTTGTTTTTAGGAACGTTTTAACTCAGCAAATCTCACCTTACTTTTACTGATCTGAGTAGAGTGAGTTCTTAGCAACGTTGACCACAATGATTATTCTAATCTCGTTTTTTAATAAAAAAATAAATAAATAAATAGAATTGCTTCTACGATGACAAAAAAAAATCAAAAAACGAATTACAGAAGAAAACAAAAAAGAAAGAAAAGCAAACAAGTCAGAATCGCAAAAAAAAAAAATTAAATTAATTAAACAGAAAGCAAAAATGTGACGATTGACAAACAAATGAAGATAAAAACAAAAAAAAAGGCAGACAAATGCCGATTGCAACATTCACGAAAAATTAAATTGAAAGTTGTAAATTCCTGTAAAATTGACAAACAATTAAAAGCAAAAAAAAAAAAAAAACTGACGTTCGATTAATAAACCCAATCGAAACCACCAAATGAAAGTAAAATAAGAAAAAGACATGACGACCACGATAAAAAATTAAAAGACGAATAACAAAAGAAAAGAAAAAAAAAGAGAGAGAAACAGACAAGTCAGAATCGCAAAACTTGTCAAAGAAATTAAATCAATTGAATTAAAAACAAAAAAAGTGACTATCGAGAAATATTCTTAAAGAAAATAGAGAAAGAAACCAAGGTCACAACAAATAAATTAAAATAACGAATAGCAAAAAAAAACAGTGAAAGGCAAACAAGAGACAATCGCAATATTACAAAATCAAATGAAAAAAAGATTCCTGATAGACAATAAATTGCAAAAAATTACGAAAAAACCCAATCGAAACAACAAAATAGAAAAGATTTTGATGAAATTAAGAGAAATAAATGACAATCACCATAAAGAAATAAGATTGCAACTTTTAAGAAAGAAATTAAATGAAATAAATTAAAGACAAAAAATGGCGATCGAGAAACGTTCCTAAAGAAAATAGAGAAGCAAACGAAGATCACAATTACAAAAGAAACAAAGAGAGAGAGAGAGAGAGAGAGAGATTGACAGACAAATGACTATCGCAACATTTACGAGAAAGAAAGTACATTTGAACATCGAAAGTAGATTCCTGTAAAATTTGCAAACAATTAAAAACAAGAGAAATTGACGATTAATAAACCAAGTCGAAATGAAAGTAGAGATTCCTGAAGAAAATAAGAGAAACAAATGATGATGATTATCACGATAATTAAAAAACGAATTACAAAAGAAAAGAAAAAGAATGAAAAACAAACACAAGTCAAAGAAACTAAATTAATTAAATTAAAAACAAAAAAAGCAACAAACCTAGTCGAAATAAAAGTAGAAATTCCTGAGGAAAATAAGAAAAACAAATGATAATTAAAAAATGAATTACCAATGAAGAGAAAAAATAGAGAAAACCAGATCACAAGTCAAAGCAATTGAATTAATTAAATTAAAAACAGAAAAAAGTGACGATCGAGAAATGTTCCTAAAAAAAAAAAAAATAGAGAAACAAACGAAGATCGCAACAAATAAATTAAAATGACGAAATGCAAAAGAACAAAAAAAGATTGAAAGACAGACAAGTAACGATCGCAATATAAACAAAAAAATGAAGGTAAATTCTTGTAAAACTGGTAAACAATAAATTAAAAACAGAAAAAGTGACTATCGAAACAACGGAATAAAAGTAAAAATTATAAAAAATAAGTAAGAAAAACAAATGTCGATCGCAACAAGAAATAAAACAATGAATTCTCAAAAAATAAGAGAAAATTAAAAATGCAACAAAAAGTGCACGATTTTCGTATATTTGCCGAGACTGCGTTTTTTTTTTCTAATTTAATATAAATTTGAATGAATTAATCAATTGTAATTTTTCTGGTGCCTTGTTTCATAAATTATTTCATTTTTTTTTTTAGTTGCTTCTTGTTGATATTATTGTTTGTGTTTTTTGCGTAAAACGAAACGTGCGACAGTACATTTCGGTGAAACAATCATCATCAAGAATTTATGGCGGTTTATTTTCGTTTTAATTGCCCCCCCTCGTTATCTTTGAGCATCTTATCTGTTCATAAAAGAATAAATAAAAGAATGCGGTCCACCTAATACCGCCTGTCCCTTGCTTTGCGTAAGCCGAAGGATTAACCGGATTAACCGGAAATTATGGCCGCGATTATTTGGGGAGCCATGCGTTATGTAACACCCCGGCCCGGAAGATGACTTAAGACCTAATAAATTATTAATACAATAAACTAATCATTACGACAAATAAAAAATAACGTCCCTAAGAAAAAAAAACAATATTAAATTTACGATTACCTCCTTGTAAATGTCAAAAAAAAAAAATAACTAAATAAAAATAAAGTAATTAATAAGCGAGGAATTTACGTGCAAAGACCACACATAATGCAAACAATTAAGTCCCTCCTAGGCGGGATTAACCACATTAATTTAAGCAGATTAATCACGTCGAGGCGAGCTATTCATCCTACTACAAAATGTTATCTAAAGTTTGCGGATTATCGCCGCAAAGCGTAAATCAGGGGGCGATAAGCTATTCCTTTCCCCCCCTGGTCTATTTTTAAGCCGTAATTGCACACTGTAACATTGTAAAATGCATTAAGTCGAATTCGAGCCGGATTTGTTCCAGATTACGTCGACAAGAGATAAAGGATTAGTAAATTAAACTGCATTATCGATGGGGTACGATGCGACGTTTCTACGTAGTAGCAAAATGTACAGGCGCAATTATTTTCGCCTCACCCTGTATAGTACACTAATATATAGTAATAATTTCATGTACAGGCGTTATTATTATTATGTAAGGCGAGCTAGCTGAATGAATTGTAAGGCCGATGGATAATGCGATTCTTCGACGTAAACACGTCCTTTATCGTTCATATTTGAGCAGAGCGTCGATAATAAATCGCAACGAGACATTCCCAGAGATCAGGAGAGGTCAAGCGATCATAATACAGTAATGGTCTTTATGTGCATGATCATATATTCGAAATGATTTAACGACGTGTTCCTGCGATTGTGCCGTTCTATTCCTGCGCACTTTTCAGATGGTGGATAGAATTCGATTCGAATTCAAAAAAAAAAAAGAAAAAAGAAATCGATAACGCTTATCGACGTTTCTATTTCTACAAATACATGAAGGACGTAATCAATGAAACAGCTCTGGTTATAGCAAAACAGTTATGGTCGTTGTTTTTTGCACAGATTCTATTTTTTTTTCTTCTTTGCATTCGTGATGAGCCTCACCTAAAGCGAATGAAGCAATCGCGGCGAAGAAAAACGTTAAAAAAATCGATCGAGGGAAGAGTTTAAGACCTGAAGAAGGAAGAACTGTGAAGAAGATTGAACATGGCTCTTCTGAAGAGATCTTTTATAAACGTGAATGAAAACTCACCTCGACACCTTGGAGATGACTGTCCTTTCCGAAACTACTTCTTCACTCTCGTGCTGCCGAACATTAAACATTGCAAAACACAGCGTAAAATAAGCATTTCATTTCGAGGACCGATAAATTAATTCTGTTGCTCGTTTTGTACCTACCGAGAAAATCATATTCCGAGGTTTCAAGAAACAAATGATTACAATACACTTCCAAGCAATGTTAATTGCGAGAAGAACAAATATTAATTGTTGAGATAAGGCGAGTGTAATTAATTAATTTTGCAAAACAACACGTGCCGGCTTACCTAATGCAAATCTAAGGGAAGCTTGTTTTTCAAAACATTGCACGAATAACGCGTAGGTAGTTTTCGGATTGGATTAGAACGATGCCATGCTCCGTGGCAGTCAGTGTACTAATTGCAAACGCGTTAATTAGGAAGGCAAACGGTGGCTACCAGACGAGGCGAAAAGATTTCACAGTCCAATTGTTATGTAAGTCGTTCTATTAAAATAGATGAACGAAGATGGACGATGAGATGGACAGAGAGAAACCCCTTGCTCTTCCCAGAAGACGTGAACGCTCAACTAATGCAGGGCAGTAAATAAGTTTCTACATGTGGGACATCAAGATTAAACTCTTGCGAAATTTCAACCAAAAAACGAAAAAAGTATGACAGCGAGAGTTGGGGGAATTTGGGAAAAACGAAACAGATGGAACGAGGAGGGTCACACCTCGGAACACTCGGAATTGGGAAAGTTCAAAGAAGTGCAAAAGAAAGGGAATGGGATGAAGACAAAACCGAGTTAAGCGCAGCATTTTATGATGAAGCAAAATAATCTTGAGGAGGACCAAGAAGCCATCTAGAGGAAGACGTGCAGAGATTTGGATTGAACGATTAAAGAAAAGGCAGCAGCGCAAAATTGAAGGTGGATGAATAAAGCGTACTGAGGACTTGGGGAAGCGAAAGAAAGGTTGCCACCCACCTCAAAAATATGACGGAGGCCCTCTACATTCAAACGTTAAAGAGGAGAAAAGCAAGTGGAGTGCAATTCCAGAATTAAACGCCTGAACGGTCCAGTGGTAAAGGACCGGCCTTGCAATCGTAAGGTCGTGGGTTCGCATCCGCTAAAGATATTTCTCGAAGGTTGTTACTCACCTCGGGTACCCTTTAGTGTTGGGGAGAAAATTCGACACTACTTCCCCTTCAACGGCGAGGAGGTTTGGAAGTAACAAAGACATGGAACACTTTACACACACCAAAATACATATCCGCTCCTGAGGTCCTGACAAGTCTATGACTTAGGATCCCGTTGGGCAAAACACCACAGATAAAAAAAAACCTGAAGTAAATCGAGTAGGTCATCACCTCAAATGCATGAGGGAGGGTCATTGTATAATTTAAGAAAAAGCATTGAAGAACAGAAATCACCCCTCGAAAAAAAGATGTGACCTTGCGGAGCCATCTACGGAAAAACCCGGTGTGAGTAACTGAAGGAGGAAACCAGGATACTGACGGAAATAGGAAGGGATGGGATTGTTTGGGGCGGGACAATTCCAACGCCCGAAATCAGAGGAAGAAACCAAAGCCAAAACCTTTGGAACTTGAACTCCAAGTAGTCGTAATCGAAGAAACCACAAAAACGGAAGGGAATTGGCCGAAATTATTCGGGATTCATCTCGTCCGAAACCCTCCCTAGCATCGTACGAAGAAGAGGCACAGTCATGGTCAAAGGCGTCGAAGGACACCACGAACAATTCCAGAATTAAACCTGGAGTAAGTCGAGCAGGTCATCATCTCCAATACATGAGGGAGGGTCATTCTATAATTTAAAAAAAGCTCCGAAGAGCACAAACCACAACCTCAAAAGAAAAAATGACTTGACCTTGCGGAGCCATCTACGAAAAGACCTGGTGTGAGTAACTGAAGGAGGAAAGCACGTTACTGACGGAAATAGGAAGGGATGGGATTGTTTGGGGTGGGACGTTTCCAACCTGCGAAATCAGAGGAAGAAACCAAAGCTAAAACCTTTGGAACTTGAACACCAAGTAATCGTAATCGAAGAAATTACAAAAACGGAAGGGAATTGGCCGAAATTATTCGGGATTCATCTCGTCCGTAACTCTCCTTAACATCGTACGAAGAAGAGGCATAATCTTAAAAGAATTTTAAAAGAAAATGGTGCAAGAAAGACGCAGATTAAGTAACTCGGGGAGGGAAGCACAAAATAAAAGGTAATGGCCAGGGATTATTCAGAAGAAGGCGTAAGAGGAGAAGTCGCAGGGCAAAATAGAGGAAGATCACACTTTTCATAAAACACGAAGCTCAGTAGAACGTAAAAAGGAAGCCAGGGAAGAGGTCCTTTAAAGTCCACTTTTACAAATGGAGCTCAACTTTGAGCTGAGGCTTAAACCCTTAGCAACGATTATTTCAACAATTGTTGTCAAGGATTTAAGCTTCGGATCAAAATTAAACCGTCATTGTAAAACTGGGCCTAAGAAGGCAATCAGAACCAAAATGATTTGATGAAAACGTGCTCTCCATTCGATTGCAATTATTAAAGTAACCGGCGACAATATTATTATACTCCGGGGTAAGTGAATAAGACTGGGGCAGGCTTTCAAAGAAAAAGGCTTTCCAGCAGCAAAACAGGAAGATGTTGAGTGTTCAGAGGTGTAACAATTGCCCTATCGAAAAGCGGCCTGAGAATTCAGCAACATCCCCCCCAGTTGGAAGATTGACGATTGGATTTTCTTCAGGGGGGTTTTGGGAAGTAAGTGATTAGTTACAATAGCTGAATAACAGAACTATACACGGAAGGTTGCTGCAGAACAAAGGCGTGTTGAAGCAGGCGTCCGCAGATAGGAATGGATCGAGGTGAGAAAGTTGAAAGAAAATCCGGGAAACTTTAATTCTCTAATCATTATCATCATGCGCTGGAAGACGGTGAAGAAGAGGTGAGAAAATTGGAAGAAAATGCTGGAACATTCAATTCCTTAATATCCCCACATCATCTGCTGGAAGACGGTGGTGAAGAAGAGGGAGAAAACTGGAAGAAAATCCTGGAAACTTCAATTCCCTAATATCCCCACATCATCCGCTGGAAGATGGTGGTGAAGAGGTGAGAAAATTGGAAGAAAATCCTGGAAGCTTCATTTTCCTAATATCCCCACATCATCCGCTGGAAGACGGTGGTGAAGAAGAGGGAGAAAATTGGAAGAAAATCTTGGAAGCTTCAATTCCCTAATAACCCCACATCATCCGCTGGAAGACGGTGGTGAAGAAGAGGGAGAAAATTGGAAGAAAATCCTGGAAGCCTCAATTCCCTAATATCCCCACATCATCCGCTGGAAGACGGTGGTGAAGAAGAGGGAGAAAATTGGAAGAAAATCCTGGAAGCCTCAATTCCCTAATATCCCCACATCATCCGCTGGAAGACGGTGGTGAAGAAGAGGGAGAAAATTGGAAGAAAATCCTGGAAGCCTCAATTCCCTAATATCCCCACATCATCCGCTGGAAGACGGTGGTGAAGAAGAGGGAGAAAACTGGAAGAAAATCCTGGAAGCTTCAATTCCTTAATAACCCCACATCATCCGCTCGAAGACGGTGAAGAAGAGGTGAGAAAATTGGAAGAAAATCCTAGAAGCTTCAGTTCCGTAATAACCCTGCACCATCCGCTGGAAGACCCAAGGGTTGAATAAGGACGACATTCGATTGGTTGATTCCTAAGTTTTGGGAGCTTGAGCTACTCCCATGAATGCGCCAGTCTATGCCAAACAAAGACGTAGGCAATCTAAGGCAAAGCGTCTAAGGCAAAGATTAACAATAATCAATTCTTAGAAGCCCAGACACCAAAACGGATAGAAAGTCGAGCAGGATATCAATGTATACGATCGGATAAACAAGGAACTAATTAGGTTTTCAAATCACCGCATAATCCGAGCTTTACCTTTTTTTTTATGATTAAACGATAGCTTAAGTTTTCAATGCCTGATCGATACGCAGAGGTTGTGCAACCTCATTAAGCCAATCGCAGAAGAAATGTGTTCCCCGTTTGCTTCCTTCGCGCTAATTGGTCTGATTAAGAGCGTTTATTGCACGTATCTTATTTTACATGACAGTAACACATATTTAAAATTAATAATAGATATCTCACTCTCGGAATGAATTTATTAGGTTGCTTGTTGCTTTAGGTATGTGTGCGTGTGTGTGTGTATAAGCGAGCGTATTTACAACCGGTCGTTCTTTTTTCTGCTCGTGATTTTTTCTTTTTTCTGTGTGTGTGTGTTTTTTTTTGTATTTCACATGTTCCGAACGCAGAGCAAGACGTAACATGGCAGTCTAATCCATTAACGTGATTTCTTGTTTGGAAGCCGACAGATTGAAGAGCGGCCGAGGGCAATTGATTAGGACGCGGAATCCCAAAGAATCTCAACCTTCATCAGTCACCGGCCGATGCTATCGCCATTGATCAATCATCGAAAAATCGGATAGAACCCAGAGGTAGAGCGAGAAAGAGAGAGAGAGAGCACTTCGTGTGGTTGGTACTCACTCGGACAATGAGGTTTTTGTTATTTTTTGCTTTCTATCCGCAGTATCACCTAGGTAGGCAATGGCAACATTTTTCCACCACCGAAAGTAATCAGTAATCATGAACAGGTGGGTTTGTGTTAATGATTTAATTTATTAAACAATCGCCGGTAGTTACTTGATCGACTCGATTTAAAAAAAAAAGATGTAGAATTTCTCATGAACAATGCAGGAGGTACTGAAAGCAAACACAAAACGGTTAACCGGCCCCAACGTAAAAGTGAGCTTTTTAACTTCCGACCAATAACTCTTGGGCGCTGTAATAATTTCCTTATCTTCGATCTCTCCATAAATCAAAAGAATGATATACCTACTAAATTATGGCTTTTACCGCATAGTATTGCCATTCGGCGGGCATTTTTACGTTGAAGGTTGAAATCCCTGCGAGGTTGCCTCGTTGCTTATTGTAATTCTCTTTTTCTCTAAATAGGCCGGTGCCTCATTATGGGTTTACCAATCATAACAACGTGAGAGTAATTTTAGATAAGGCCAACCGGGACACAAAATATAATTCTATAAGAGCTCGTGGATTTTCTAAGATTTGCGTCGTCCATTGTCGTCGAAAAATTTCCTGGTGTTACGGTTAGGTTTATGAATAGTCAATGAAGACTACTTCCGCGGTGGTGGGCTCAAGAAAAAAAAAAGGGTGCAGCGGGAGAGAAGAAGCAGAAGAAGAAGAAGAAGAGGAAAAGAAGAAGAAGCCGCGAACAAATCGTCCCGTTAACGGTACGGACGAAATAAATTTCAGCGCGAATGGCATTGCATCAGAGAGTCGTGTACAGTCGCGAATGGGAAATTAATTCAGAAAACGGCTGAGACTGCACATTTCCGAGTCTGTAACTCAAATTATCGCTGGATCTGACAGAAACAACACCTGCCCGAGTATTCCACGAGCGGGTGCGATATTACACCTGATTCTCACCTCTTATTCTAACTGTTTTCGACGTTTCTTCTTTGTTCCTCCGGTAAACGGGGTAAACGAGAGGAGGAGGAGGCGATTTCGAAATTGCAAGCCGCTCTTCCGGCATACTTGCACGTTATAATTAAGTATAATTGTTTCGGGCGGTTTCATTCCATTATTCATCACATCACCAAAGAATACTTAGCGAAACCAATTATATTTGAAAACGTAGCTCGAAATTGCCTAAATCTACAGCCATAATGAAACTAAGGCATCTACATACCACGTACACTTTGGTTCTATCTGAAGATTTCAGTGACCGTACGTACCTCTCGAGTACAATCGTTTGGGCAGAATGGGCAGAAGAAAGAAGAAGAAGAAGAAAAGGAAGGGAAAAGAAGAAGGAAAAAAACGGCAAACAATCAACCTAAACCTGCAGAAACTAAGGCATCTACATACTACGTACACTTTGGTTCTATCTGAAGATTTCAGTGACCGTAAGTACCTCTCGAGTACAATCGTTTGGGCAGAATGGGCAGAAGAAGGAAGAAGAAGAAGAAAAAAAGGGAAAAGAAGGAGGAAAGAAAGGGCAAACAATCAACCTAAACCTGCAGAAACTAAGGAGGCATCTACGTACCACATACACTTTGGTTCTACCTGAAGACTTCAACAACAGTACATACCGCTCGAGTACAATCGTTTGGACAGAAGTAGGAAGAAGAAGAAAAACGGGAAAAGAAGAAGAAAAAAAGAGGGCAAACTATCAACGTAAACCTGTTCTACAAATTCTATTTGAAGATTCGTTCCTCTTGGGTTCAGGCAGATGCAAAGCTGAAGCTGAGCCTCGGATGCTTCTATAGAAAGAGGGCACACAGCGATTTCCTTCTTGGATCAAATTAATCAAGCCCAGAATCACCTGGGCCTGGGCAGAAGTAAAAAAAGAAAGAAGAAAGAAAGAAAGAGAGCAGAGACATGTCAAGTTAAGCATCGTGAATGTGGAGGATTCTACAAACAACTTTTACCTAGCCCAGAAAGACGATAAATAAAGAAAAGGGCAAGTATTCAGCCTGAACCTCGTGAAACAAGGACCATTCTGCAAAAAGAAATGACGAGCAGATGATGAACGTACTTAACGTTTATTTGGCTTCAACTTCTATCAGCCTAGACGGGAGCAAAAGAAGAAAGGCACCGTTGGAACGGTTTTAGTGAGAGAGAAAAAAATATCAAATGAAGAATCTCGGTTTCGAGATTGTCACCGCCTAGACAGAAATAAACAGAAGAAAGAAATCAATTTAAGTCTTTGAAGAGGACGAAATGCTCTAATTACCTAACCAGGAATAAAACGAATAAAGGAAACAACAAAACCTGAACCTCATGAGTAAAGGCGATTCTGCAATAAGAAGAAGAAGAAGAAGAAGAAGAAGAAGCAGTACTGGAACTTCTACTTCCTTGTCGTTCACATTGATTTTGTATGAAGAACTTCTCCTGCTTTCCACGTCTGTCTATTTTCAGAAGCAAAAGGACAAAGACCACGACAGAATATCAAGATAAGCCTCGCGTCGATTTTATAAAGAGAGACAGAGAGAGAAAGAGAGGAAAACAAATGAAGAATGATTTTGCTTGAGCTTGGTTTCGAAACTATAACCGCCGAGGCATAAATAGCAAGAGGAAGAAGAAGAAAGAAATCGATTTAAATCTCTGAATAAATTTGCAAGAAGGAAGAAGTTGAAAGAAGAGAACTCGCACATGTCTCTTCATTGCTTCATTCCAACAGGGCCAGAACTTGGCTAGGCCAGGCAGAAGAAAGAGGCGTGGCGTAAAAGCGATAAGGAAAAGAAAGTACGTGGGAATCTGTAAAAGAGAAGAACGTGAAGAATGGTCTTGAATACTTTTACTTGAAGGTCTTCGCCCCCGCTGATCGCCAGTGTTACTGGACTACTGGAATTGCGTAAGGCAGAGAAAGAAGAACAAGAGAAGTGAAAAGGCAGAAGAAAGAAGCCCGACAAAAAAGAGCCAAAGAAAGTAGCCCTCTGTAAAGAAGAAGAACGTACTTGAATACTTTTACTTGAAGGTCTTCGCCACCGCTGATCGCCAGTACTTCTGGACTGGAATTGCGTAAGGCAGAGAAATAAGAACAAGAGAAGTGAAAAGACAGAAGAAATAAGCGTGACAAAAAAGAGTCAAGGAAAAGAAAGAACGTGGGAATCTGTAAAAGAGAAGAACGTGCTTGAATACTTTTAACTGAAGGCCTTCACCTCCGCTGATCATCAGTATTTCTGGTATTTCTGGACTGGAATTGCGTCAGGCAGAGAAAGAAGAACAAGAGAAGTGAAAAGACAGAAGAAATAAGCGCGACAAAGCAGAGACAAGGAAAAGAAAGAATGTGGGCATTTATAAAGAAGAAGAACGTACTTGAATACTTTTACTTGAAGGTCTACACCACCGCTGATCGCCAGTATTTCTGGACTGGAATTGCGTAAGGCAGAGAAAGAAGAACAAGAGAAGTGAAGAGACAGAAGAAATAAGCGTGAAAAAAAAGTGACAAGGAGAAGAAAGAGGGTGGGAATCTGTAAAAGAGAAGAACGTGTTTAAGTACTTTTAACTGAAGGCCTTCGCCCCCGCTGATCATCAGTATTTCTGGTATTTCTAGACTGGAATTGCATCAGGCAGAGAAAGAAGAACAAAAAAAGTGAAAAGGCGGGAGAAAGAAACATGACAAAACAGAGACAAGGAAAAGAAAGAATGTGGCCATCTGTAAAGAAGAAGAACGTACTTGAATACTTTTACCTGAAGGCCTTCGCCGCCCCCGCTGATCGTCCATACTTTTGGACTAGAATTGCGCAAGGCAGAGAAAGAAAAACAACAGAAGAAAGAAGCTTGACAAAACAGAGACAAGGAAAAGAAAGAACGTGGGCATCTGTAAAGAAGAAGAACGTACCTGAATACTTTTATCCGAAGGCCTTCGTCCCCGCTGGTCGTCAGAACCTTCTGGACTGAAATTGCGTAAGGCAAGAAAAGAAGAACAAAAAAGTGAAAAGGCAAATGAAAGAGAAGAAGCTAAGGGCATCTAAAATTAAAGCAAAGGCAATAAAAAAAGCTCAAATCAAAGAAGATTCAAAAACATCTTCATCTTCGTACCTTAGATTTAATGTTATTTTGCAACCTTAATTTTTTTATTGCCTTTTTTCTTTTTGGTTATTCTTCTCTCCTTCCTCGGAATTCACAGTTAACTGTGTAGCTAACAGTTCCTGTTAGCTACCTTGATCACTCAAGTAACTTCTGGACGTCTTATCCAGCTCCTCATTTCCTGCTCCTTTCTTGCACTCTTGTTTCCGAATTGGTAAATTTTTTTTCGTTACCCAAATTATCCAAGCCTCGCCTCGCAGCTTCGAATTTGCTGTTATTACAACCCTGTACATCAAATTATTTGAGGCAAAACTTCAACCCTCTTTTATTATCGTCGCAGTCGTACACCTCAGTCCCTCTCAGCGAGTGAAATATTATTGAGCTCCTGGTTGTTATCTTGTTGGATTTTCCGAGAGTACGTGATCGGAGTCGTTTACATACACCCAAAAGGGAGAGATTATATAAATAAATTCGATGGTCATTACGTGATTGCACTCGCATCGGACAGATCGTAAAATCGACGTTTCGTTCGCCATACGTCGCAGCGTCTTCAGCAAAAAAAAAAAAATCGTTGAGTAAATGAAAGTGGCCAGAGGGTTTCTTAATTTAATATTTAACCGTTCATTTCCAGGAAAAAAGTGTGTGTACTTACGTTTTCGTGTGTCCTTCACTAATTTTTCTTTTTTTAAACTGAGTCTGTTCACTGACGAGCAGGCTTATAAATTCAGGTGTTTGTCAACATGCTTCACGTTCACGTGTTTTGGTTTTGCGGGCTGCGGCCGGGTGTTATCTTATTGAATGGCAAGAATAAAATCCAAACAATTTGGACACGTGGATCGTTTGTGGTGTATTGGTAGTAAACAAGTTTCTTTTACTCTTTATTATTATTATTATTTTTTGAGACTTTTACATAATCGTATGGCACGGGGAGCTCGTGTACAACCGAACGACAAATTGACATCGTATAATAGAGTATCTAATAAATAAAGTATAGAAAACTATTGCCCGATCGATAATACCAGCGGGGAATTATTTGAGATCGTGGCCGGAGGAAGAAGAAGAAGAAGGCGAAGGCGACTGAATGTGAATAAGGAGGCCGGGGTCACATGTCACCGGGGAGTCACGTCCCGAAATATGGATTACACTGCACGTATGTGCGCCTATCTATCCTCCGTGGATTGTATCCATGATCCGCTCCCATACAGTGCACTCAACTCATCCGACATATTACTTCGAAGATTTAAAAGCCCGCAATACATACATACTACATGAACAGATACTATTCGCATTCCTCTTTGCCTTTTGCTGCTGCGGTAAATACCTCTTCAGTTATGCATAAAGTAAAAATTGTTAAAATTCCTTAACGCTGTGAAAATTTATTAAAATGGGGTCATTCTTTCCTTTTCTTTGAGGAGAAGACATTCTGTTGCACTTTGAATTTTTAATACCTATACAGATATGCAAGATTGTAGAAATAGAAAATTGAACCAACGAATGGGGTCCTTGAGTCGTCCTTTTCCTTTCTTTGAGGACAAGACAATCATAGAACTCATGTTGAACTTTGACTCTTCAATACCTCTACATATGTGCAAGAAGTCATGATCAAATTGGTTGATGCAATGCGCGGGCGAAAAATGTGAAACACGCGTAAACCGTTTTGGGACTGCAGGCAAAAAAATCACTGAAAGAACACCGCTGAAGTTGTCTTGCAAAAATCCGTCACTTCCAACATTTAATCAAACTCACCGACAACGAATTGACACTTAAAAAGCTAAGGTAGAGTGGTTTGAGTTGAGTTTGAATTCGTGTCAGCGGTTCTAAAACGTTTTATAAAAATATTTACATTAGATTTGTTTGGGGAGTTAATTAACATGAAAAATCGCCGTCGTTTACTATCAACTCAGGATGTACCTTATCACTACACGTTTTTTTTTTATTAAATGCCTTTTCAGGTTTGTTTTTTTTTTAATTGTCTGTAAAAGAATGTTTCCATCAGTATCAGTCAAAGGCAAGGGATGGAATATCGCTTTTTGAAGTTTGAAACGCAGATGGCATCATTTAAAAGTGATTTGTGCATTCATAGAGTTCCAAAACTTTTTTTTTTGTAAAATTTAAAGAATACTAACTTTTATTCAAAATTAAATCTACCTTCGAAACCAAAGGCCATTTAAATAGTAGGACAAATCCTCTTTTCCTCTCTTAGAGGTTCTTATGATTACTTAGGCCCGAGTTTAACAACCTCCGGATAAATTTGTCTGCCAGTTAATGATATCCATCGTCGACACACGGATATTAACCGGCAGATAAATCTATCAGGAGATGAGATCGGGGGCCTTAAGCTGATTTATTATTCAGCCATTAATCTGAAAAGAAATTTGGTTTCAACGAATGAAGAAAAGAGGTTCGCAAACTCTTTTCATGATTGCGTTGCAGTTATCTCTCAGCGCGCTAGTTCTCGTTGGAGTTTCATCCGAAACAAAGGTGTCAGCACTGTACCAACCCAGGACATTTTTATTCCACTTCATTCGGCCTTGCTCTCTTCACCGGATCGTTTCGTTCTACTTACCTAACCAAAAAAGAGAATCACCATCACAAACACCTATCACATCACAGTTTTCCGGCTCATGGTATCCGCGGCGAAAATTAAACAATTAACAAACGTTTGTAAATACGATCGGCCCGGGTATTAAAATCAGCAGTCGGTTTCTCTTATCAGCGACGTGCGTACGTGTATGTAACAAACATTGCAGCTAAGCGTAGAGAGGACGTCGTGGAAAATTTGAATTAAAATTGTTTTCGCATAGAAAATTCTCGATTCTTGAAACTATCGCGTGTTGTAGTATAAAATTGCAGCGTCAAAATTGAAATAAAACATTTTCTTTTCTTTGAATTACAACTGAAAAACAAACATGCGAAATTAGTGTGAAACAACGCGGTTTCAATTTGCTTTGTATTTATTTATTTATTTATTTACACGGATGTTTGTAAGGCATTTGAATTTAGCGCGCATTCGCAATTGTTTGGTAACTTCATCTTACAACGTTGGTACTTCTCTTCTGGTAACGAATCAAACGCTCCCGCGTTCCGCTGTGATTTCCGTATTTTGATTTCTTTGGGTTGATGATGACTTTCTTTGAATTATTTTCAATCAAAATTAGTTTTAAACAAATTTTCTGATGTGCCGCCCATGCTAAAAAAAAGTACATTACACCGAATGTTCGATTGTTTTTCAATCATTTATGTACGATGATGATCGTATCATTTACGATTTATCTACGACTTACTACTGCTTATAGCTAAAACCCTTTGTATGATTTCTAGGATATCTTCTGGTACAAAGCTTTCACCATACATCCTAGGAACGGCCGGGCTTTGTTTATAGCAAACGAACCTAGGATAGACCGGAACACTAAACGAAATGCAATCAACTTAATTATTTATGCACGTTATGAGCGTATCATTTATGATTTAGCTACGACGTACTACTTCTTGTAACTAAAGCCCTTTGGGTCATTTCTAGGATATCTTCTGTTGAAAGGTTTTTGCGAGATATCCTAGGAACGACCGGGCTTTGTTTATAGCAGACAAACTTAGGATAGTCCGGAACACTAAACGAAATGCAATCAACTTAATCATTTATGCACGTTATGAGCGTATCATTTATGATTTAGTTACGACGTACTACTTCTTGTAACTAAAGCCCTTTGGGTCATTTCTAGGATATCTTCTGTTAAAAGGCTTTTACTAGATATCCTAGGAACGACCGGGCTTTGCTTATAGCAGACAAACTTAGGATAGTCCGGAACACTAAACGAAATGCAATCAACTTAATCATTTATGCACGTTATGAGCGTATCATTTATGATTTAGCTACGACGTACTACTTCTTGTAACTAAAGCCCTTTGGGTCATTTCTAGGATATCTTCTGTTAAAAGGCTTTTGCGAGATATCCTAGGAACGACCGGGCTTTGCTTATAGCAGACAAACTTAGGATAGTCCGGAACACTAAACGAAATGCAATCAACTTAATCATTTATGCACGTTATGAGCGTATCATTTATGATTTAGCTACGACGTACTACTTCTTGTAACTAAAGCCCTTTGGGTCATTTCTAGGATATCTTCTGTTAAAAGGCTTTTGCGAGATATCCTAGGAACGACCGGGCTTTGCTTATAGCAGACAAACTTAGGATAGTCCGGAACACTAAACGAAATGCAATCAACTTAATCATTTATGCACGTTATGAGCGTGTCATTTATGATTTAGCTACGACGTACTACTTCTTGTAACTAAAGCCCTTTGGGTCATTTCTAGGATATCTTCTGTTAAAAGGCTTTTGCGAGATATCCTAGGAACGACCGGGCTTTGCTTATAGCAGACAAACTTAGGATAGTCCGGAACACTAAACGAAATGCAATCAACTTAATCATTTATGCACGTTATGAGCGTATCATTTATGATTTAGCTACGACGTACTACTTCTTGTAACTAAAGCCCTTTGGGTCATTTCTAGGATATCTTCTGTTAAAAGGCTTTTACGAGATATCCTAGGAACGACCGGGCTTTGCTTATAGCAGACAAACTTAGGATAGTCCGGAACACTAAACGAAATGCAATCAACTTAATCATTTATGCACGTTATGAGCGTATCATTTATGATTTAGCTACGACGTACTACTTCTTGTAACTAAAGCCCTTTGGGTCATTTCTAGGATATCTTCTGTTAAAAGGCTTTTGCGAGATATCCTAGGAACGACCGGGCTTTGCTTATAGCAGACAAACTTAGGATAGTCCGGAACACTAAACGAAATGCAATCAACTTAATCATTTATGCACGTTATGAGCGTATCATTTATGATTTAGCTACGACGTACTACTTCTTGTAACTAAAGCCCTTTGGGTCATTTCTAGGATATCTTCTGTTAAAAGGCTTTTGCGAGATATCCTAGGAACGACCGGGCTTTGCTTATAGCAGACAAACTTAGGATAGTCCGGAACACTAAACGAAATGCAATCAACTTAATCATTTATGCACGTTATGAGCGTATCATTTATGATTTAGCTATGACGTACTACTTCTTGTAACTAAAGCCCTTTGGGTCATTTCCAGGATATCTTCTGCTAAAAGGCTTTTACTAGATATCCTAGGAACGGCCGGGTTTTGTTTATAGCAGACGAAGCGAGGATAATACGAAATGTTAAAAAATGAAGCGCATTCTTAACTTAAACAAAGAAAATGTGAACTTTGAAGACCTAAGACAAGACCTGGCGGTTTGCTTTAGTTTATTTAATTTTATTTTTACTTTTTTGAAAATTAACATGGAGAAATAGATTAATTTTTTAACACGCAAATCGATTTTAAAAGCATCGTTATTTGCATATACAGGCTGTTTGATTAAACAGTCAGTGTTTCATCTGTGTCAATAATAAACAGAAATCTTTGTATGTACCGGGTGTTTCGGTCGTTTTACTTATTCTTGAGCTGGATCAGGTGATTGCTTCGAATCTGCCAGTCTTTTAATGTGACGCATTTTAATGTTGTCAACTCAAGAGGTGGACGAATAAATCTTTCGGCCTCTCTTAGTGGAAAGACTTTCCTGGTGGGTTACACCGAAGCGGTAATCACTTCCTTGTTGCTCGTTTCTTAATTAAATTTACGAGAAAAGTCCGAGTGAAACAATGATTAATATTGAGGAGGATAGGTCAAAGTTCAAAACAAACAACGGAATTTGCAACAATACACACACAAAAAAAAAAAAAGAAATCGCCTCTTCGTTCGACCGACGTGGCGTTTTCCTTCCTCCTCGACCCACAACAGACACACATCAACATGATAGATACTTGATTGGAACTTGATGAATTACGCCATTATTAGTCCCGACAAATAATTATGCAAAACAGTGTACGCGCATTTTTCACCTTCACGAGCACAAATTGAAGGTGATGTAATTACGATGACGTTTCGAATTTTGTCTCTTTCTTTTCGGAGCGGGCAGGCACGTTTAGAAAAAAAAAAAAAACAAAACGCTTGAATAATAGACCCCCTGCGTCCCGAACTTTCGCTACTTGACAAGAGTTGATCGCTTTCCCGACCCCATTGACCTCCGGAGTATGATCTTAATTTCTTTGAATCGCCGCGGTACCATTCTTAATGGCGGCCCGTTATCCTTTTTCGGATTTTACGAGGTAGGGTACAGGTACAACGAATCTGATAAGTAGCGCCAGTTCATAAATATTGTTCAAAATTTACATCGCTTTCTAAATACTAAATCATGCATGCTACGCTTCTTCCTCTTCTTCTTTTACATCGTTCGAAAATGTCGAATGTAATTTGATACATATTTGCAGGGGGGTGTGGGGGGTGTGTCTGCGTGTGTGTTCAAAGTTGAAGAGAGAGTGAGTGTGAGACTACAATTAATAATAACGACCAGGGGTCATAAAATAAAGTTTTAAAAGAAGAGCTGCTTTTAGCAGAGAAATCGTAAAATCATACACTATTTTATTTATGTACGTGCAAACCCATAAAAGCTTCTTTACGCCATCGTTATTACTTGCTTTACAGCTTACCTTAATTAAATTGCGCTTTTTGTAGCGGACACTGTAAAGTTTGTAATCCGGCCGATGACGTATTTTGGACTTAAAATGCGGCTCGATTTTTTTTTCTCTTACTTTAACCCCTTGAAAGCACTGCACTGACTCGGCGTGGCCGGCGAGGCACAAAAATTATAGGAGCCTTAAACCCCCACCCAATCAAAGCTGCGTCGACGCTAGCGCCCGGCGTTGAACGCCGTTTACCGCTGTTCCAATTTCAGTCGCACGGACGTTTAGCTATTCTCCTTTTTTTTTTTAATTTTAACCCCCTGCTCACTCGTAGATGTTTCATCAAGTAAAACGCGTATTAATTAAGTTCAGAAAACTCTTGCGCTTTTACTCACGTCCTCTTTCTTCTTCCCTTCTTCCTTGAAAGCTCGTTGCTCCTCGGGAAGCCGTCGCTGCGACGGTAATTAAAAGCGAAAAGCGCAAGAAGTCCTCCGGCCGTCTGTGATTTGCGAGCGTGAGACCGTTTCGCTCTCGCCGATTAAATACAATGGTTATTAGACGGACACTCGGATAAATTTATTATCGCCTCCGTTAATTGCGAACCGCGAGAGGCCGGCAATTAAAGCTGCAACCGCGATTTCTCCTCTATTGCATTTGTTTATGCTGCGAGCGCAAACAGATTCGCGGATGCCGCTCGGTCTCTAATCGGCGATTATAAATTTCATTGAGCGTCCGCACTTTGAAATTAAAAAAAAGTCGCCAGCCGAGGAATAACAAGTGCTCTTCTTGATTGCTTGATTTACAAATGCACAACGTTCCTGGGACCGGATACATTTATATGACGTGGGTGACCCAATTTCCGCCAGAACATGCAGATGTTAATGGGCTTTAGGCGTTTGTACTTAGCGAAAATTTTTATGACTCATCGATGAAAAGTCCTTGGATTTTGTTATAAGAAAGTGGAAACCAACGAGACGGAGGTTGCGACGGAAGAAATTTTGAAAAGAAGAAGAAGAAGTAGAACTTCTACTTCCTTTTCGTTTACGTTGATTTTATATGAAGAACTCCTCTTGGTTTCCACTTCTATCTACGCAGGAGGACATTTGACATCCTGACTGGACACATTTATATGACGTGGGTTACCCAATTTCCACGAGAACATGCATTTGTTCGTTCGGGAGGTTTAGGCGTTTTTATGTTTAGCGAAAATCCTTACGAATCATCGACGAAAAATCCCTGGATTTTTTTGCAAGGAAGTGGAAAGGTTGCGAGGGAAAGTAATAGTAAAAACAAGTGAAAACCGAATTGTCAGAGACGAAGGATGACGAAAGCATCTACAGACGATTTTGTAACAGGAAGTAAAACTTGAAAAGAAGAAGAAGAAGTAGAACTTCTACTTCCTTTTCGTTTACGTTGATTTTATATGAAGAACTCCTCTTGGTTTCCACTTCTATCTACGCAGGAGGTCATTGACATCCTGACTGGATACGTTTATATGACGTGGGTGACCCAATTTCCGCGAGAACATGCAGTTTGTTGGAGGGTTCTAGGAGTTTATACTTTCGATTCATCAATGAAAAATCCGCAGAATTTTTTGCAAGAAAGTGGAAACCGACGAGACGAAGGTTGCGACGGAAATAACTAATAAAAACAAATGAAAACCGAATCGTCAGAGACGAAGTATCACGAAAGTGCGACAGAAAAAAAAACAGCCATCTACAGACGATAATTTTATATGAAGAACTCCTCTTGGTTTCCACTTCTATCTAAGCAGGAGGACATTGAGATCCTGACTGGACACATTTATATGACGTGGGTGACCCAATTTCCGCCAGAAAACGCAGATGTTCGTTCGGAGGCTTTAGGCGAAAATCCTTACGACTCATCGACGAAAAATTCCTGGATTTTTTTTTGCAAGAAAGTGGAAAGGTTGCAAGGGAAATTAATAAAAAAAAACAAATGAAAACCGAATTGTCAGAGACGAAGGATCACGAAAGCATCTACAGACGATTTCGTAATGGGAAGTAAATTTTGCAAAAAAAGAAGAAGTAGAAGTTCTGCTTCCTTTTCGTTTACGTTGATTTTATATGAAGAACTCCTCTTGGTTTCCACTTCTATCTACGCAGGAGGCCATTTGACATCGTGACTGGACACATTTATATGACGTGGGTGACCCAATTTCCGCGAGAACATGCAGATGTTTATTGGAGGGTTCCAGGAGTTTATACTTAGCGAAAATCCTTTCGACTCATCAACGAAAAATCCGCAAATTTTTTTGCAAGCAAACGGAGACGAAGGGTGCGACGGAAAGAACTTATAAAAACAAATGAAAACCGAATTGTTAGAGAGGAAGGATCACGAAAGCGCGACAGAAAAAAAAAGACATCTACAGACGATTTCGTAATGGGAAGTAAATTTTGAAAAATCGGCGAAAACGGTAAAAGGCAAAACGTCAGCGAAATTCATACGACCGACAAAGACAGAGAAAAAAACAAATGACGACCAAGAAAAGGTAATGCTGAATCAAGAACCGAACAAAACAGACGACAGTCGTTTTTTTTTGAGGAAAACAGACAAGAAACGTATTGACGACTTAAATCAAAATAATTTTCAAGAGACCAAAAATCAAAATGTTTATAAAAAAAAATGTGAGAGAGTGATAGGTAGAGGGAAAGAGAGAAAGAGCGAGAGAGAGAGAAAGAGAGAGAAATCAATGAATGGAAACTAATTAAAGAAAAGAAAAACACCGAAAACGAATTAATTTTTCTGAGACGAAATGTTAGCAGCCAACGATCGACGGAGAGAAAAAGAAGAAAACAAATGACGACCGATTTCAATACCGAAAGAAAGCAGTGTGAAATGAGAAAAAAGAAAGGAAAAACAAAACAAACGCCGGTCGATTTTGTGAGAGAAAAACTGACAGGAAGACGACTTAAAGTGTCCGAAATAATTTTTAAGAGACGAAAAATCAAAATATTTTAAAAATATTTTAGGAGAAGGAGAGAGAGGGAGAGAGACCAAGGTCGATTTTAAAATGAAAACCGAATAATCAGAAACAAGGGAGGGTGAAAAAAAAACAAATGGCAGACGCCTACGCGTCGTTTAAAAAAATACTAACTAACGAAATAACAAAGTTTTTTTTTTTAATTTTGAACCGGACAGATATATGACGGGAACACACAGTCAACGTTTCGCCATAGATTTATAGCTTCGTCAGGAGTGAAAAAAGTAAATAAAATTTACTATTTTCACCGGACAAGAAAAGAACTTCAATAACGAAATAACGTACAGCTTAAGCAGCGACATCATACGATCGGTTTTCGACCTGACGTTGCAGTGGAACTCTCGACCCACTCGCTTCCGCTGGTGAAGCCCCAAATAGGGATGAAACGGCTGTACAGAGGGATCCACTGCAATCTAAAACGATTCGCAGCAATTTTCTTTTGCCACGAAACGACGTTCTTCGGGGAATTTTGGATTGCATTCAGTTAGAAAGTTTTTTTTTTTTGATTTTCACCTTTCGGTCAGGGGGAGAGCCCCGAAACGACAGGGAAATTTTAAGAACCAGAAATTCAGAAATAAAAACATTGTCCCTTTAGCACAAAACAATTGAGGCCACTTCCTTTGTGGCCTCAATTGTTTTGAGGGAGACTCTAGACAATTAAAATTTACAGTATTGGGTATTTTAAATAAATGTTTCGATTGAGAGAATTAAATTCGATTAATGATAATCTAGAGCGGTCGCAACGTGAGAAGTACCTGTGGGCGGAGCTTACCTGCTTGTGTTGCTTACGTAGCGCGCGTCACGTGACAGGTCCTTCTGAAATTGCGCGAGCTCTATCAATTATCCGCCGTCGTCTTTTAATTTCAGATCGAAATTTCGATTTTCCGTTGGTTGGCGAATTTCGATGATCTCCGGCCTTCATAAAATAAAATGCTGCGTCAAGTTCATTCCAAACAATTCAAACAGCGATTCGCTAACGATTGAATAACGCTGCAATTTTTTCTTTGCGCTTGCAGATTTTAATTATTTGCATTCCTCCTCGTCCCGAACTCATTCTTATTAATTAACGAACCACCCGAATCAGATAGAGTCGAGCCCGTCGAATAAATAAAATTATTAATTCCGGATTTTAATTACGATAAAGATTCTCGCCTTTATTAATTTCGCTCATTGCGCAGAGGCGTTTTCTTCTTCTTCTTCTTCGTCGTCTTCGTCGTCGTCGGCCAAAGAGCTAAGCTAATCAAAATCGAATCACGAGGTGTCCGTCTATCCCCGGATCACGAGCGTCTTTGTCTGCGGATGAAAAACGTTTTTTGTTTTTTTTTTTGTTTTTTGGTTTGAAGAAAAATACACAAGTGTGATAAATAAGCTTCTGCCTCTGCCTCCTAAACTAAACGAGTTGAATAAGACGTTTTATTTTCGGATTCTTGCACTGGCCGCAAACGATGTTTAATAACAACAAAAAAAAATCAATCTTGGAAGCCTACATGTATGTTGTACAGTCATCAACAAAGTAAAATGCACCTCCCACAGGCGAACTTCTCTTATTGTAGCACCTCAACGTGTCCACCACGACTCTGTGTACAGTCGCGAGCAAGCTAATCGATGACACCCTTTGACAGTTCTGCAAGCAATCCTTATTATCGGCGTCTATTGGCTATTGGCTCGACTAGGATGATTGCTACTATACATATATACATACATACAGTAAGAGACAAATGCTTAGCAACTATGCCAGGAATTTCAAAATATTGCAAAACGAGATGATTACATTGTGATTAACTTCAGCGGTATTTATTTGCGCATAAATTCAACACCCGTACTCTAATTGGTGCGTTTCGATTTTTCCTTTCCGGATCGTTAAGCCCCCGTCCTGCGATGATTCACATGAAAATATGCGCCTTTTTAATTCGCCCGTGTGCCTAATAGGCCGGAGAGAAGAGCCTCGATGATGAGTTACTTACTCTCCTGCGAGTTCTTCGCGCCGGTCATTTTTCGCATTCCCGTTCCATCGGATGCTGCCATGCACGTGTTCCATAACAGATTCTGGTTCAGCCAGCGTGAGAACCGGCCAACATTCGCAAAAATTCCGTATTGATACGTGCTCTGTATCTTGAATATATTAAGAGTGCTGCTTCCTTGTTCGCCAACGAAATGATAGACATGATTGTGGCAGCTTGATGTATGGAAAATTGTATTAAGATATATAGGCGAGCCGCCGCCGTCTATAAAGCGGTTCACGATTACGTCTCCGGAGTGTATCTTCAAACACCACTGTTGGAATGTTTAAAATTTATTTAAAAAGGAAACCGCGAACGTTTAATCCAAAGCAGTAAACTTGATGATTATTTCGCTCATTAAAAACATTGCATGTTTCGTTAGCTAAGTTCGTTTCTATAGGCCCCGGATTGGTCCTGAATCCGTCTCTGCCTATCGTTTCTATAGGCATTTTACTAATAGGCAAAAAATCTAAAGTCGATGGTCCGACCTGTTCCGGCCATTTTGAGTAGTTTCAGAGCCGACATCTTAACCTCGTACTTTCGTAATCAGTTTCAGAGCCGACACCTTAACATTGTAGTTAGGCGTTCTCTGTTCCTTTTTTTTTTGGAATTCGATTTCCACGACCCTCTGCCCACAATTTATTTATTTTTTTTGAGCTGAGCGTGTTTCCACCTTGCATCACTTAACACGTAATACAGCGCTCACGAAAACGCGTCAAGGACAAAGCAAAGAAACAATCGGAAATGGCGATCACAGAAAGTGAACAGCGCTTTCGGATTTGGCCGTTTCTTAAAACGCTTGTTGTTCTTTTGAATCGTTTAGTCGTTTAGCATATGAGCGTATTCGGTATCTTCAACCTTCTGTATTCAAAACTATTTCGACCTGTCGGTCGGTAACTATACTATAAATAACCCAATTTAATATTCGACCTATCACGCCACACGTAGATGTAAATTCACACGCAAAAAAAAACAACCTCTAATAAATTATATTAACCGGATTTGGCTTTATTCATGGCAGTATGTGACTTCTTGGCTTAACACCGTACCGTGCACCATGCCATCCCAGGTTCGCTCTTGCGTAATATTTCCCTCTAAGATTCCTCGTGATTGGAATCGAAGAACGCAAAAAGCGCCGACCAATCGCGCACCGCGTTGGCGGCTTGTTGCAAATGAAATCGGGCCCGTGTTCGTTCTTTCTTTCTTTCCGATCGGTTCACCTCTTGCGCAAATGACGGCCGCAATTATCCGCGGCGATTTAATTTCGACGTTTCAGTGAAAGCTCCGCGAGAGCGTCGGCCCTGATAAGCGCCACCCATTGTTCCATTGGTTTCAGGTCGGTCGGTTCTGTGCTCCTGGATGGGTTTCCGACTCCCTTTCACATTTCAAGTCGTGCCGAGGCGTGTTACCCGAGCTCGAAATTGCTATTGCAGTTCATCTTCTGTGAGAAAATACCGCGGCTGATGCTATTTTTATACACCTAATTGTTTTGATTAATATACGCTGTCTATTCAACTGTTTCCATCAAAAATTGATCATTTCCAACAGTGGAAGTTTGATTAAACACAAATTCCGTCGTGTGGAATTAGAAACTAGGACCGCCCACCCCACCACGATGCGTTCGCTAGACTATATTTCTGCAAAATTTGCGTTTATTGACTAAAATATTTTTGTTAACCCGTTGAAAGATTTTTTTGTGTCTAGAAGAAGCCCTTCTGCAGCTGCAAGAATTGCTTCGACGGCCACCTCTGGTCGTAGTCCACTTTCTGCACACTTCTTCAGCTACAAGAACTAAATGGGTTACTTTTTACTTCCTATCGCCTATTAAACCACCTCTAACTTAGGCATTGACCTCTTCAGCGCAGATCATTTCGGTTGCACACATGGCATGGGGTGTACCAGAAACCCGCTTACTGTACTACTCTCAGAAAAGTGTCCCAGAAACCCGCTTATTGTACTACTCTCGGAACTTGTAGAAATGAACGGCTAAGGGCGGGGTTTTAAAGGTGGTGTATTTCCGAACCGACAGGACGGGACTTAGCGGTCTTGACACAACGGCCTAACACCACCAGGAAAGCTTGATCCCATTCAAGAGACTATTACCACGACGCTTAAAATTTTCCACGACCAAAGGGCACGTCCTTTTTACGTTTCAAGTCGTGCCGAGGCGTGTTACCCGAGCTCGAAATTGCTGTTGCAGTTCATCTTCTATGAGAAAATACCGCGGCTGATGCTATTTTTATACTCTTAATTGTTTTGATTAGTATACGCTGTCTATTCAACTGCTTCCGTCAAAAAATGATCATTTCCAACAGTGGAAGTTTGATTAAAACATAAATTCCGTCGAGTAGAATTAGAAACTAGGACCGCCCACCCCACCCCGATGCGTTCGCTAGAATATATTTCTGCAAAACTTGCGTTTATTGACTAAAATATTTTTGTTAACCCGTTGAAAGATTTTCTGTGTCTAGAAAAAGCCCTTCTGCAGCTGCAAGAACTTCTTCGACGGCCACCTCTGGTCGTTGTCCACTTTCTGCACACTTTTTCAGATGCAAGAACTAAATGGGTTACTTCTTACTTCCTATCGCCTATTAAACCACCTCTAACTTAGGAAATGACCTCTTCAGCGCAGATCATTTCGGTTGCACACATGCCATGGGGTGCACCAGAAACCCGCTTACTGTACTACTCTCAGAACAGTGTCCCAGAAACCCGCTTATTGTACTACTCTCGGAACTTGTAGAAATTAACGGCTAAGGGCGGGGTTTTAACGGTGTTTTATTTCAGAACCGACAGAACGGGACGTCGTGACCTTAACACAACGTCCTATCACCACCAGGAAAGCTTGATCCCAATCAAGAAGCTATTACCACGACGCTTAAAGTTTTCCACGACCAAAGGGCACGTCGTGTTCGTGAAAGTTGACAGTTTCTCGAAGAGGTTTTAAACAATTTCCAAAGGAACTACGGCAAGATGAAGCTTTAAAATTTCTTCCAAGAAAAAAGCGCTTGGCCGGTAACTGTTTTGTAAAAACTCAAAGTTGCGGATGCTGTTAGGCCAAAGCGGCAAATCAACGAACGAATCGCACTGTACGAAGCCCAACCAGGAAATAGGCGCAATTAAGAAAAAAACGTAAAACAAATTTGTGAAATATGTATTAACAAATCATGTATGTGTTGTCGGGCCCATAATTCATTCGCAGAGAGCCCAAGAATCGCGCTCGTTTAGGTTCCACGTTTCGAATTAGTTAATTTCTAAATTTAATTTCGAACAAATCGCTCGTTCGTTCGTTCGGAACGAATTTATGCGTGTTTGGAATAAATTATTTAATGATGATTTAGTGCGCCCGGCTTGTTTACGAATTAAACAGCTCGTTTCCGGAATTAAAGCAGCGGCTCTTCACGGACACCCTAACCGGCCATTAATTAATAATCCTTATTACCGACCTGAAGTTAATTATAATTTATTTAAAATGTGCATGCGTTTGTGTGCGTGTGAAACACCAGTGTAATTATAAATGATGAGAAGAAAGAGAGTGTTGATTTATATACGAATATAAATTAATGTTTGATTTTTAAAACAAAAATTAAAAAAAAAAAGTGTATGTTTAAGAAGCGCGTTGACGATTTTATTATTTATTCGCCTCGGTCACATTTATTAAGAAGTTAATTGCCCCCCTTTCCTAACGGGATTCAGGTTTAGGAGCATTTTTTTTTTTTAAATTTTATTTTGAATAATGCCATTATGCTCGCATCCTTAGACGAACACAATAAGCCTAATTCGTAACGCCGTTCAATTATTTTCGAAAAACATGCAGTGAAATTTCCAGAAATGTCGAAAAATATTTCAATGGGGATTACTTTTTTTTTTCCTCGCCCGCTCATTACAAGGATTAGGAGGGTCCTCTTAATAACGGGCGAAGGCCGTTAAGTTTTCTGTATAACAACGAGCAAATAATGCCCGGATAACTACTGTTGTGTAACAACATGGTCCAATTAGAAAGTAGTGAACGCTCCCAATCATAATTCATCAAACATCACGCCCACCGATATTACAATTACTTTTGCTCACCATCTGAGAAACAAACGGCCGATATTATTTGCCAAGCGAGCAGGATGCAAGCGTGTCCGAAATTAGTTCCATATTTTTTCCAGCCGTCCGAAACAAGGTTAATTGTTCGGGCCCGGTGTGCGCTGCGCGCTTTGTTCGGATTAATTACAATCGCCATATTTGGAATTAATTTCAGTGGTCATCCTTGAATGTTTCTAAATCGCCCGATTTTATTACTCGTGAGAAAACCACGCACAAAAGTATAAAACGAAGGAACAATGAGGAAGCCGCAATACTATCCCCCCTAATCATGCACACAATTAAAGATTTTTTATGCGCAACGTCCGATGCAAATCAGAGCTCTTCCGACGGCGCGACGATTTAAATTTCGAGTTTAAATCGAAAGCCTAAGAGGTAATTTTCAGGACGCCATCTCTTATTCTAAAATTAAAGCAGCTTAATTCCGATTCTGCTTCAAACAGCACGTTGACGCTTTGGGCAATTACTTCGTTCTCGATCAAGCCCTGCCTTCGTACCTCGCAATGATTTTAATCTGGAAGTTAAACCGAAAATCTAAAGGGCGCGATGGGGAAATTTTTTTCAGAGCGCCATCTCTTATCCGAATCTGAAGCAGTTTCGCTCTGGCTTTAAGCTCCATCCGTTCGTCCAAAAATGAGAGCTGCCTCAATCAAGAACTCGAATTCGTCTTAATACGTTCGGAAGCGGAAGCTTTCACAATTACGTCGAAAACGCGGAATCAAAGCGCGCCAGGAATCGTTTAGAGCGCCATCTCTTGGCCGAAAGGGAAAGCCATGTTAATCGAAATTAAAAAAAGAAACTGTATTTCGCCGTTGACATGCTAATTTCATCTTCTAATTTCGGCGCTTAGAAAACATGTGTTTTATTTTTTGTTAAACAAAACAAAAGGCGGTTTAAATGCGGCATCTTCCTCAACTAAAGCGCCATCTCTTAGCTATAAGAGGAAACTAATTTAAACGAATCCGTTTGCCCGAAAATGAGAGCTGCCTTAATTCGAGCTTCAAGAGGTCAAACTCGTCTTAATATCATCGGAAGCGGAAGTGTTTTCTATCGAAAATGCGGAATCAAAGCGCGTCAGGGATCGTTTAGAGCGCCATCTTCAGGCCAAAAGGGAAAACTACATTACTTCAAATTAAAAAAAAAATAATAATTGTTCGTCGTCGATAAACTAACTCATTTCGTCTTATAATTTTAGCGCTAAAAAGAATCTGATTGGCTTTTAAACAAAACAAAAGGTGGTTCATCAACTGAAGCGCCATCTCCTAGCTATAAGAGGAACCTAATTTAATCGAATCCATTTGAGCGAAAACGAGAGCTGCCTTGATTCTAGTTCGAAGAAGTGAAATTCGTCTTAATATTATCGGAAGCGTTTTCTTTTCTTTCTTTTTAAATCGAAAATGCGGAATCAAAACGCGTCCAGGAATCGTTTAGAGCGCCATCTTCAGGCCAAAAGGGAAAACTATATTAATCGAAATTGAAAAAAAAAACTGTTCGTGGTCGACAAACTCATTCTTAAAAGAATCTGTTTTTTTTTTTAAACAAAACAAAAGGTGGTTCCTCAACTGAAGCGCCATCTCTGAGCTATAAGAGGAACCTAATTTAATCGAATCCGTTCGAGCGAAAATGAGAGCTGCCTTAATTCGAGCTTCAAGAAGTCAAATTCGACTTAATATTATTATCGGAAGCGAAGACGTTTTCTTTTCATAGTTAAACCGAAAATGCCGAGTCAAAGCGCACCATCAGGAATCGTTTACGGTGCCACCTGTCGGACAAAAGGGAAAACTATATTAATCGAACTTTAAAAAAAATTAAAAAACTAACTCATTTCACCTTCTAATTTTAGCGCTTAAGAAATGTGCGTTTTCTTTAAACAGAACAAAAAGTGGTTTAAAGGAGGCAACTTCCTCAACAACAAAAGCGCCATCTGTTAGCTCCAAGGCGAACCTAATTTAATCGAATTAAGCGAAAAATATTTCGCCGCCGTGACGTTCTCGTCTCATCTCGTCTTCTCCTAATTTTAGCATCTTCTTTCAAGGCCAGACGAAAGAAGATCAGATCAGCATCATTTAAAGCGCCCTCTCTTGAGCAGAAGGGGAAATTGTTTTAATGGAATTAGAAAAAAAAAATAATATTTCACCGCTGTCGTTTTGAGCTGCATCTTAAAAGAAGTTGACATTTTTTTAAATCATTATTTTCAGCGAACAGAGACACTTTATTAAAATGAAACCGAATAGAATAATGGAAACTGCCGATGATATATGCCGTCTCAGTAAGAGGAAATGAGATTCAGCATTGCCAACTCAGAAAACAGTTCTCGTCGAATACTTTGTGGTTTCGTTTTTTAATTAATGATTTGGGGACCTGACCGAGCGTTTTCTTTTTTTTTTTCCTTTTCCATTTGACACGTACGGAGATAAATTTTTGTAATCGTAATAAGTCGCCTTATCTCGGCGGGAAACAAGCGACGACGACGATCACGTTTTCTCGAACGACTTCCAAAACTTCTGTCGACATTTGTTCCAGTCGCGTTCCCGCAGTTCCGCGCCAGATTCTCTAGAACATTTACGTCGCCTTGAACTCAACGAACAAAAACAAAAAGAGAAAAAAAATTGTCGCCCGAAAGGAATCATTTTCGCTCCGGCCGCAAACCTGAGCGAAATATGACTGGCCGAAATGGTATCATCTACCGTTACGGAGCGAGCGAGCAAGAGGCGAGTTCGAGGAGTGGGTTTTGTGTTAGACAGCGAATTAGAGGTCTTCTGTTGGTTTCATTGTTGTTGAACGTGAGGAAATTGCGAGGTGGATGCTTCGCCTGATGTGATTTAGGTCTTAATAATCACTACGAGCGTGCACTCGTAATAACCTAAAGTGGACGCGAAAACTAACGCAATTAACCCAAGCAGAAGAGAAGAAAGGCAAAGCAGCAGATAAAAAGGAACGTATGAAGTCAAAAATGGTGCATGGCAACAAAATTGTCCCTCGACTCCACCCTTGCCGATGAAAATATAAATGACACACAACAGAGGACCAAGGATTGTCACCTGAGGCATCCCATATTAAACGAATGTGAAAAGGATCACATTCCCATGTACTTTGATTTGCAAAACTTATTTGTTAGCCCTTAATGCCTTACGATCACTTGCGTATTTGTTTTTGCTTTCAGGTGGCACTTGTACTTCTTGAAATCTTCTTCATCCATCTTGAAGGCTGCGTAATAAATGCGCTACAATTTGTACTGACGTCCGTAAATTTGACACCCGACACCGTACCACGTTTAAATTGAATTAATAACAATGAGAACATTGACGTAACGCCGCCGTTATAAATTACGAGCGAGAATGGTGCGTCGTTATGAGCCGTGTTGGCGCCACAAGACGCCGTAATCTACGAAATCTTCACCGAACGGCAAGACGAATACGTCCGCCATTGTCTAACGAAAATACAAGATCTTGAGATTAATATGGTTATAATTCTCCGGGCGGCGGCGGTAGTAGTACGGGCAGGTGTTCCGATTTGGTGGGCAGGGCGGGAATGGGGCCATTCTATATCTATGTATATACGTGTCCGCAATCCTTAATCGGGCGGTAATTAGCGATCGTTCTTTCTCTCCGTTCGTTCGTTCGTTCGTTCGTTCGTAACTGCCCGTGCATACGTGTTCGCCATTAATCAAACTGCACAATTCGTTATGTTACGAAACGTAAACCGAGAAACTATCAGTTTAATTAATTGGGTTTCCCGAAATATTTTTCGTCCTTCGACGCGGACGAGGTTAAACTCCAAACTCTTTCCTTGATGGCCCCCCTCTTAAAGCGCTGACGTGAAACGCATTAACATTAAATTATGATTAATATTTTTCGGCTAATTAAATAGAAATTATTAATCATCTTCCTTTTAACTGAACTGAGTTGAGATCGAGATAAATGCACAAGAATCTAAGCCCGACTAAACGTAAATCCTTGAGCCTTCCTTGCTGATGATAAAGAGAGCAAAAACCTGGAACGCCTTAATTGGATATTATCTATTGATTATGCGTTTACAACTTACGACGATGCATCCTTGCGTTTATTAAATTAAACCGGGCATTAATTATACAGACGCGATGCCCTGTGTGATTCTGTAATCTCTGTAATGGAGCTTATTACATTAACTTTGAATGTAACACGTGATTAATTGCGGCCGGGCGATCAACTCGATGCCTCGACGCGCAAAACTGTTTGCAGATTATAAGGAACAAAATCGTCGCTCGCATACTTTTTAATTAATCCATTAGTATTCATCCAGGAAAAGCGTCTTTAATTTCCTTTTTTCAAACCACCGCCGTTTCGCTTGCTCTTTCTGCCACAGCTTCGATCGCCAGTCCTAGCACACGAGATGATAGGCAACCATACATACGAATTTGTTACGCCTCCACGCATATAAGAAGTGACCCAGAAACCCCATGGCTTATTTACTATACCAAGTTTGCAGCATAAGAAGATCGAAGGCTCAAGTTGAATTAAGTTTTTAGTGGAAGCCCTATCCCTCTACGACATGCAATCGTCTAGCACACGAGGTGATAGGCAACCAAATAAGCGAATTTGGTGCGCCTCCACACAAATAAGAATGACCCAGAAACCCCACAGCTTATCTCCAATTGTAAGTGAGCCTCATTAGAACACCGACAGCTCAAACATCTTCAATATGGAGCTTCCCAAGAAATTACTGTTGAGGAAGTCTACCTTAGATTTCTCATTAAAGCAACAAGCAATTCCTCTCAACGACTTACAAGAAGCAGCAGCAACACCACCCGTAGTAGCAAATTGATGAGGAAGTTCTGCAATGGAGAACGAAACGTCGGCAGTAGAAGAAATTCGAGGAGACACGCGGTGGCAACCGGAAGCCAGGAATTCAACGGACGACGGCCGTGAAAGCCTTCAAGTTAAACTAGCAAGCAATTCCGTTGGAAGGAAAAGACAAACGAAATGCTTTCAAACAATTGGAAGAAACGATTTGGAGGACGTCAACAATTTGAGCTCGAGACGCTCATGAGAAGGGAGAAAAAAAACGCCGAAACCATCAAGAGGCCGTTAGGATGTAGCTCGACGCTTTAAATATAAGTTTCGCGTATCAAAGGGAATTTGGGCTTTGATTCGAACAGCCAAGGTCATTAGGAAAACTTCCTTCTTCCAAACCCTATCGTTTTTAGTCAAGATCTGCGTAGGTTCCATGTTTAAAGTCGCAAGATAAAGCTGGTGCCCTCAAATATAATGAAGAGAGCCTTTCCTCTGCTTGACTGTTAAGCAGCATGGTGCCATTTTCGTTTTGAAATCCAGTGGTTGGTTAAGATCTGGATTGTGAATTGCTTTGGGGGGAAATTAAGTAATGGGAGGAGACCTCAAAGACGTACGAATCGAATTTCTGAGTGGTGGGCGCGCCCGATAGTCTTGGAATTTTCGTGCAGACGACTTGCTTCTGCCCCCTCAGTCCCCACAGTGATGGCAAGGGTTTCAGAAATCTTTCTTGCAGTTGCAGCCTGGACTGAGGTTGAATTTAAAGACGTCGCCATCCAAAGATCCGTCTAGTTCTGTTGTTATGTTGCAACCGATCCAACTTCCAGCTGAAATGAGCGAGAAAAAGAAGAAGGAAGAGGCTGATTCCGGAGCTAGAGACACGGGCTTAGATCACTTTGATTAATTCAGAAATTCGCATTTCCTTTGTTGCAATGACTCTCAAGTTCCTCTCTTGCAAAACGTGAACAAAAGGGCAGGAAAGATGGTACGCAAAAATCCTTTTTCCCAAACCAGATCTTCAAAGGTCAGGATTTGCGGTGTCTTCTCCTCTTTCTTCATTTTGGTTAATACTTATAATTCTTTTCTTGGGTCTCTTCTTACCTATTTTTCCTCATCTTTTCTTCAGCAGCTACTCCGATTACACCAAAATAATTAATCCACGCCGCCTTCTGTTTCTTGCCTTGGCAATTTGATCCTTCGGATGCGAACATCCTAGCCAAATCTTCAAAGGTCAGGTCTTTTCTTCTTTCTTCTTCTTGCTTAATACCTAGAATTCCTTTTTTGGATCTCTTCTTAAACACATTTTTCTCGTCTGTCCTTCCGTTTACTGCGCAGCTTCCTCGACTACACCAAAATCATTCATCCACGACGCCTTCTGTATCTTGCCTTGGCAATTTGATCCTTCGGATGCGGAAATCCAAGCCAGATCTTCAAAGGTCAGGTCTTCTCCTCTTTCTTCTTCTTACTTAATACTTTGAGTTCCTTGTTTGGATCCCTTCTTAACCACACTTTTCTCGTCTGTCCTTCCGTTTACTGCGCAGCTTCCTCGATTACACCAAAATCATTCATCCACGGCGCCTTCTGTTTTTTGCCTTGGCAATTTGATCCTTCGGATACGAAAATCCAAGCCAGATCTTCAAAGGTCAGGTCTTCTCCTCTTCCTTCCTCTTGGTTAAAACTTAGAGTTCCTTTTTTGGATCTCTTCTTAAACACATTTTTCTCGTCTGTCCTTCCGTTTACTGCGCAGCTTCCTCGACTACACCAAAATCATTCATCCACGACGCCTTCTGTATCTTGCCTTGGCAATTTGATCCTTCGGATGCGGAAATCCAAGCCAGATCTTCAAAGGTCTGGTCTTCTCCTCTTTCTTCTTCTTACTTAATACTTTGAGTTCCTTGTTTGGATCCCTTCTTAACCACACTTTTCTCGTCTGTCCTTCCGTTTACTGCGCAGCTTCCTCGATTACACCAAAATCATTCACCCAGGACGCCTTCTGTATCTTGCCTTGGCAATTTGATCCTTTGGATGCGGAAATTCAAGCCAGATCTTCAAAGGTCAGGTCTTTTCCTCTTTTTTCTTCTTGCTTAATACCTTGAATTCCTTTTTTGGATCTCTTCTTAAACACATTATTCTCGTCTGTCCTTTCGTTTACTGCGCAGCTTCCTCGATTACACCAATATCATTCATCCACGGCGTCTTCTGTATCTTGCCTTGGCAATTTGATACTTCGGATACGAAAATCCAAGCAAGATCTTCAAAGGTCAGGTCTTTTCCTCTTTCTTCTTCTTGGTTAATACCTAGAGTTCCTTTTTTGGATCTCTTCTTAAACACATTTTTCTCGTCTGTCCTTCCGTTTACTGCGCAGCTTCCTCGACTACACCAAAATCATTCATCCATGACGTCTTCTGTATCTTGCCTTGGCAATTTGATCCTTTCGATGCGGAATTTCAAGCCAGGTCTTCTAAGGTCAGGTCTTCTTCTCTTTCTTCTTCTTGGTTAATACCTAGAGTTCCTTTTTTGGATCTCTTCTTAAACACATTCATCCTTGACGCCTTCCGCTTTTTGCCTCGGTAATCTGATGCCTTCTCCTTTCTTGTCCCCTTAATTGGTTTGTTACTTTTTGCTCCAAAAGTAATTTGGTGGCGAATTCTTCTTTCTAAAACAGATCTCCTTTCCCCTCCTTGTGGTTCTCCGTTCCATCTCGCCCTATCCATCTTCCTCATGACATCTTTCCATGCAGGCAGCTCTACCGATTTGATTGGCAATCTGATTCGTCCTCTTTTTCTTCTTCTTCGTCTTTTCAACTTTTCACTTTTTTTTGTTTGTTTTTCTTCCTCCGCATTTGTAAAACTTCGTCTTCTCAAGGTGACGAGTGACGATCGTTAAGAGCGTTCTGCTTCTAAGCTTAATTAACTAATATAAATCTGACTCCTACTTTCACTTTAATTACAAGGCACTTAGGAGCGCGGTTGTTGCGGCAAGCTACAAGAAGATGGAGTTGTATGCTGGTGCTGCTGCAGTTGTTCGCTCGTAATTAAATAAAACGAATTTGTGGTACCCATTAGGTGGGCACAACTGAAGGCAATTAACAAAAAATTAATTAAGGCGTGTGATATTTGAGTTTCTTCTCTAAATAGTTTCTCTTTTGTGTTTGTTCTTTATTTGTGGGTAATTAATGAGAGAGAGAGAAGAAAAAAAAAACGTACGAGCAAAAATTGATTGATGGGCGTTCGTTCGTGTAAGCGGAGCGGGCCACTTTCCTCTGCTCTATCGTAGCCATCCATCCATTATTATTATTAATGCTTCGGGTAATAAGAGAAAAATAAGGCGAAGTGCGAAGTACCGGGTGATCATTAGGAGACGCGGAAGTGACCGCTGCGGAGCGGTTCCAAAGGACCTATGACCCTCTTGCGTGCCGGCCTCCATGCTGCAGCTTGCTCGAAGACCTGCTCATCCGCGAACACGCATCCCATCGCACCATGGTGCTAATTACGAGCAAATACGCTGCATGTGCACGATGTATATCAAAATGTGATTAATATTAATTCTTGCGCAGCGGAACGTTCTAATGTGACGTCTAATAGGAATGGCGAAATTAATTTACGACGGTGCGGCGCGGCGCGGCGCATTTCTTTCTGGACCTTACGACCGACGACTCATAACACTTCGTACATGCATGTTTATATTAGCCACGCTAAGCTTGATGCACTGCAAACTTAACAGTGGAGAAGGCGAAGTTTGGAGCGAAAAGGAATTTAGAATTTTACGAGCGAACAACAACCTCCTCGTATTAGGCACGCTGTTGCTAAAACGCATTTTAATATTCCAGGGACCTAATTTTTCTTTCACAAGACACGACACGACAATGATGAAATCCTGCAATAAAAAGTTGACCTGAACATACAAACTAATTTGAGTTGACGGCAACTAAAACCTCCAATAAGTTTGTTGTCTCCTAAAGCTCCCAAAGCTTCGTCCGAATCGCACAAAATCAATCGAGTGTAGCTCTATTTATACAACCATAAGCAAGAGTGGGGGGTTAGATGGATTCTTGGCCGCCATTGGAGCACGACGATTAGCCAATAAAATGTATTCAGGTATGTTGTATGATGTTCCCGACGCCGTTCCGCCGTATATCAGTTTTAGATTGTTTATTACTCATGCGGAAATGGCTACGAACATGATTTAATAGCATTTTTTTAACGTAATCGCTCGCAGCACCACGTAACAGTACAGTAGCGTCAGCCAATCACCTCCCGGTGTTAATTCAGCTCGAATAACTTTTGTTTGCAGCGCAGGATCACCTTGTATATTTGCCAAAACACCTTGGCGTAGTAGCCCAAACAATTCTACCAAGTTTCATCCCGATCGTGCCGCTAAAAAAGTTGTTACGGGGCCGGAAGCACCTCCGCGCTTCCGCCGCAATTTCCCGCGTTTCCGCCCGCTGGATTCCACCCTGCTTGGCATCAAATTAAAGTCCGTAAAGAGCTCTACGCAATGACGTAAAGAAAATCTCAGGTCGTCGCGGAAATGAAAAAGATTTCCTTGTTTAAACTTTTCTACCACTGATGACTCACGGGATTGTGACGTTAAAGGCGGAGCTCCGAGCGAGCAATTCCGGAGCGTCAGCCAATCACCTCCCACGGTTAATTACGGTCGAATAAGTTCTGTTTTTAGCTCAGGATCACTTTGTAACTTTGCCGAAACACCTTGGCGTAGTAGCCCAAACAATTCTACCAAGTTTCATCCCGATCGTGCCGCTAAAAAAGTTGTTACGGGGCCGGAAGCACTCCCGCGCTTCCGCCGCAATTTCCCGCGTTTCCGCCCGCCGGATTCCGCCCTGCTTGGCATGAAATTAAAGTCCTCAAAGAGCTCTACGCAATGACGTAAAGAAAAGCCCAGGTCGTCGCGGAAATAAAAAAGTTTTCTTTGTTTAAACTGTGTACCCTTGATGACTCACGGGATTGTGACGTTAAAGGCGGAGTTCCGAGCGAGCAATTCCGGAGCGTCAGCCAATCACCTCCCGCGGTTAATTACGCTCGAATAAGTTCTGTTTTTAGCGCAGGATCACTTTGTAACTTTGCCAAAACATCCTGTACAGTATTCCAGACAATCCTATCAAGTTTCATCCCGATCGTGCCGCTAAAAAAGTTGTTACGAGGCCGGAAGCACACCCGCGCTTCCGCCACAATTTCCCGCGTTTCAGCCCGCTGGATTTCGCTCTGCGTGGCATCAAATTAAAGCCCGCAAAGAGCTATGTCCAATGACGTAAAAAAAATCCCAGTTCGTCGTGGAAATAAGAAAGTTTTCTTTGTTTAAACTCTTCTACCCCTGATGACTCACGGGATTGTGATGTTAAAGGCGGAGCTCCGAGCGAGCAATTCCTGAGCGTCAGCCAATCACCTCACGCGGTTAACTGCGCTGGAATAACTTTTGTTTGTAGCGCAGGATCACTTTGTAACTTTGCCGAAACACCTTGGCGTAGTAGCCCAAACAATTCTACCAAGTTTCACCTCGTTCGTGCCGCTAAAAAAAATTGTTACGCGGCCGGAAACACCCCCGCACTTCCGCCACAATTTCCCGCGTTTTCGCCCGCTGGATTAAACTCTGCGTGGCATCAAATCAAAGCCTGCAAAGAGCTCCATGCAATGACGTAAAGAAAACCCCAGGTCGTCGCGGAAATAAAAAACTTTTCTTTGTTTAAACTTTTCTACCCTTGATGACTCGCGGGATTGTGACGTTAAAGGCGGAGCTCCGAGCGAGCAATTCCTGAGCGTCAGCCAATCACGTCCCGCGGATAATTACGCTCAAATAAGTTTTCTTTGTAGAGCAGGATCACTTTGTAACTTTGCCAAAACATCTTGCGTAGCATCCCAGATAATTCTACCAAGTTTCACCCCGATCGTGCCGCTAAAACAATTGTTACGCACTCCCGCGCTTCCGCCGCAATTTCCCGCGTTTCCGCCCGCTGAATTCCACCCTGCATGGCATCAAATTAAAGCCCACAAAGAGCTCCATGCAATGACGTAAAGCAAATCCCAGGTCGTCGCGGAATTAAAAAGTTTTCTTAGTTTAAACTTTTCTACCCTTGATGACTCAAGGGATTGTGACGTTAAAGGCGGAGCTCCGAGCAAGCAATTCCTGAGCGTCCGCCAATCACCTCACGCGGTTAATTAAGCTCTAGTTACTCTTGTTTTTAGCGCAGGATCACTTTGTAACTTTGTCGAAACGTCTTGCGCAGTATGCTAGACAATCCTACCAAATTTCATCCCGATCGTCCCGCTAAAAAATTGTTACGCGACACCCCCGCGCTTCCCCCGCAATTTCCCACGCTTCCACCGCAATTTCCCGCGTTTCCGCCCGCTGAATTCCACCCTGCGCGGCATGAAATTAAAGCCTGCAATTAGTTCTATCCAATGACGTAAAGAGAATCCTAGGCCGTCGCGGAATTAAACAAGTTTTGTTTGTTTAAAGTTTTCTAGGCCGGAATTATGACGTAGAGCCGGCCCGCTGACCGAGCCCGTTTCCAGGAACACTCTCGCCCGGTCAAATAAAAGGGCACGCATTGGTTCATTCGTTTTTACCAAGAAACTTCATCATACTTACACTTGAAGCTGAAAATGGAGCAAAACCGAGGGAGGGAAAAATCCATTCGGTCTCAGATCCTTCGGGATCACTTACAGGACGGAGCAGGCAGATCGAGCTTCTTTATCTTTACCCCCGCCTTTAACTTTAACTTTTGTGATTAAGGCGGATCGAATCTTTGTCCGTCACGACGCGACCACGTGATACTGTTATTCCATATTTACTTCTGTACATCTACCTTGGTGTTCACCTTTCATTGTTCCTTGCTCCGAGAAGCATCGGACTAGTCGGACACAACCAGAATTCGCTTTCCGGTACTTGAGGGGCACTTACGAAACCGCTGAGAACAACGACGTTAGGACACTCGATCCGACGGCTCACCGGAATTTCCCGCCGAATCGTTGCGACGCGGTGGTAACAAAGAACGGATTCAGTTTGCGGTGCGTGTTAAATAAGAAATCCTCATATAAGTCACGTACGGCGCAGCTCATTGGCCACCGGCGCGGCTCTGTGATCCAATCACCGTTCGTTTTTACAATCTGCCTCACCCTCACCTATAAATAGAGCAGCTTGCAATAGTTGCATTCAGTTTAGATCACATTTAGATGAACAATCACACAGAAGTAGTTACTTCGTAACAAAGAAAATAATTTTGATGCTTTTTGTTTACGAAAAGTTTCATTTTCGCGTTGGTGGTTTAAGAATATCGTTTCGTTCTCTTCTCCTCTCCGCTTATTACATTGCGTTTGCGTTTCAGTAATCTAGGTACGTCCAGAAAGAACAAATAACTGTTTTCACACAAACTGACAGCGCAATTGAGGAACGCAGAGATAGGATCTGGCCGGGACAGCAATCGCGTTTGTTTTAATTATTAACGGAATCACGATTGTCGTGCAGTTGGTCCGACAGACAGTACGATTGCAAATACCCCCTGTAATTACGGGGAATTAGTTTCCTCTTGATACTGTTTTCGGAATTGCGGAGCCGTTTTTAATTAAGCATTACCAGCTCATTGCATAACCGATAAATTCAGAACCGTCATTACGGTAATTCGAGGTTATCCGTTGACGAGAGGCCATTTTTGCTTTCGCATGCGATACACAACGATATTGTTGTGCTCTTCTCTGCCTTTTAATAAGACGTTATTTATTTCTTAGTTTCTTTTTCTTTATTGGTCCACCGCAAATTGAATTTTTGCGCTGTGCAACGCGTACTTCTTGCGTCTTGAGGTGCTCGGCTATGTGTTTGCTTTATTTAGTCCGGGGCCGCCCCGGCAACAGCGCCAGTTAGATAGATTCTCCGGCAACAAAAACTAAAAGAAAAAAAAAGACTTTGCGGTGAGGTGTTGTTCAATAAAACAATAAAATCTTAAACGGTTCGCGAACGCAAGACCGCAAGCAATGTTGCGTTTTGACATTCATAAAGGTTTTGCAGCGTTTAATATTTCTTTAATCTTATTATTTCGCGGTGTTTCTAATGCACGTCGTTTTTCTACTTTTACTCTTCGCCACCGCAGCACCGGTTTTCCCGGAAACCATCCAGACCGCCACTCTCACGAATTCTTCTTCTTCTTCTTCAAAAACAAGACACCATCAGCATCATCATTTCTAAACCATGCACTTAATATGTTCTCTGATTTGAGGCAGATTGCATCGCTTGAAAGAATCTTTCGGTACAAAAGAGCACGTGACCTTAAACAAAAACACTGGAATACAAAATTTTAAATAAATTTAAGAACCGATAATTTCGATCAACGATAAACATGTTACGTTGATTAAAAAAAAATGGATTGCACTTGCCTCCTGTGAGGATTGAACTCACGACCCCTGGTTTACAAGACCAGTGCTCTGCCACTGAGCTAAAGAGGCTCGTGTGCTGCACTCTCGAGTTGCAAACGTGAACTCCGGCCTTGAAAACGACTCAATCGATGCATGGGTGACTCGTGGAAAGGTCTCCGCACTCGCAAAAAAACTTGGACCCCGTTGAATTTAAATAAATAGCTAAAACAGCGACGTCCTACGATCGCTTTTTGACCTCACATTGCAGTAGGTTTTTTGATAAATTGAAGCGGGTTTCCTACATAATAATAAGTCATCCTATGCAACGCGGCCATGCCTGCTGTTTTACAAAATTTTGTTGAAAATCATTTTTGATTGCAGTGAAACAAACCCTCTGTGCAGCTGCGAATATATTGCGAATCAAGTCGTTTTTTCGGTTTGCGGTGGAAATCTCGAGCTACGTTTCTGCTGAGGGAGCTCCAAATAGGGCTGAAACAGCTGCACAGGGGCCGCTCGAGGGTTTCGCTGCAATCAAAAACGATTTGCAACTGAATTTCGTTGAATTTAAACGCGAAATCAAAATTGTTCGCAGAAAGCATTGATTAAAGGCGGCTCGCAGAGTACAATAGCCAACAGCGCAGGAAAAAGAAAACTTCCGCCCTTAAAAACAAATGACGATCGATCGGTCGGCGAAATGGCCCATTAAACAAAAAACCAACGATTTTTCGTATCTTAAAGAAAAGAAAACACGTCTATGTGTAGCGAGAACGACAAAATATATTTATGAAAACAAAAAAAAAAAAAAAACAACAAACAGAAGCGGAAAACAAAAGACGATCGAATCGGTCTTTGTTTTCCGGGCGGGTTGTTGATTGGTCGTTTATCCAGGCGAACGAAAGTCGAAAGAAAAAAAAAAAAACCGTTTAGCAAAGATCCGTTTTTTTTTCCGCCGGCCGAATGGAAAACGGAAACAACGTAAGCTCGACTCGACGATAAATTTCGGCTTTCTTCGCGCCCAAAAAAATGGGGGGGGGGGAGGGAAACAAATGTAGGATACCATGAAAGATTACAAGAACAAAGATTACCTAAAAATTCAAAATTGCCGCCGAAATTTGGAAACAAAATGGGGCAGTAGATCTTCTGTTTTCTTTTTCTTTTTTGGTTAAAATGTGTTTAAATCATTTTCTTTAGTATCTTCTTAATTCTCGTCTCAATTGTTTCTGGATTTAAAAACGACGCGTTCTTTTTCTTAAAGCTTCTTCAAATCAGAATCATTTTCTTTTCGTATCTTTTTATTCCTCGCTTCAATTGTTTTCGCGGTAGACAACATGAAATAATCAAGAAAACAAAGGAGTGCGTTTCCTTTTTCGTTTCGGTTACTGTTTTTATTTTTATTTTGTAAAAGAGAGAAAACCCGTTTCTTTTATGATCGCGCCATCTCTGTGTATATTTTGCAGGAGTAGATTTTTTCGGCGCTAAATTTGAAAACGAATTCACGGCTCCGCTCCTTGCTCGCCTTTTGTTTACGAAATGCGCTTGTTTGCGTCACGGCCAGCTGAATTGATGTGTCACATACGGCCAGTCTAAAGATCATTAAGAAAATGTTTTTGGAAAAAAATGAAGAACGCCCTCAAATTCAAAACTAGTGTCAAAATTACTGTCAGCTTGAATGAAATTTTTGGTTATGAGAAATGTCAATTCATCTTGATACTTAATTTGTCAAAATAAGCGTCGGTATCGTAACCATGGTAATACATAATTAATGAGTACGAGAGGGCGCTAGTTGACACGCTTCGTGGCTTGCTTTACTGGAACACACTTCGTAATCACGGCAATACCTGATTAATGAGTATGACAGGACGCTTCATGACTTGCTTTACTGGAACACATTTTTATGCGAATTGGACTGGCCGCGTATGACATATCAATTCAGCTGGCCGTGGTGCGTCCTTGTTGCAATTAAGCCGCATCGACGCCATCTACGGGAATTCCGTCGGACTTCTGTCTTTTTTTTTCGGCGCGACATTTGAAATTAATTGATGTTCGTTTATTGTTTTTTGTTCGATGAATTCTAAATTTATTGTTGTTATTGATGTATGTATCGCTTCTATTTTTAATAAACATCACTGTTTTACACTTGCCGTTTGTTTAATTAAACGCTCAACAATTTTTATTTTATTTTATTTCATTTTACTTAAAGAACGGTTTTTTAGAGCTCGGCTGCGCATCGTCCGTCAGCGCCATTTATGTAATTCTTTTCGGATTGCAATAATCGCCAATCTTTCCTTGTTTTCTGTTCAAATTTACCTTTTACTGTTTTCATTTGGTGTTTTTCTGTTCGTTCTTTTATTGTTTATCGTGTTTTTCTGCTCGTTCTTTTATTATTTATTGAACGCGCTACGATTTACAAGCGACTCGAAAAATAAAAAAAAGGGAAAGGCGCTTCCGCTTGCAAATTTCAGCTTCTCTTCATGGTGGTTGCGTAGCATCAGCGCCACTTAACAAAATTTGGTCGCACTTCTCGCACAATTTTCGGCGGGAAATTTGAATTAGGAAAAAAAAATTGGGGAGACCAAGAAGTTACTTTAATCATGTGATCGTTGTAAGACGACGCACAATTCCGGTTTGAAATTTTAATAATTCGCGTTCCCCCCCTAAAATATCTCGAATAAAAAGCGACGTGTGCGGTTGCCTCCTGTGAGGATTGAACTCACGACCCCTGGTTTACAAGACCAGTGCTCTGCCACTGAGCTAAAGAGGCCTTGCCTCCTGCGTTCGCGACTTGCGTTCGTCAACTCGGGCTTTCGGAATAGGTTTGATCGAGACATGAGTGGCTCGTGAAAGGGCTCTTCAAAAAAGAAAAAAATATATGACGATTGCTTTATTAGATTACGATCTAATCGAATATCATTAATCATCATGCCGATCCAGCGAGAATTCCAGAATTAATAACGAGACCAATTATTCGAATAAATACTATCTACTACTAATAGCATTACGTGTTTATCTGAATCGACCTTGAAATATCTACGTATGTTTGTAATTGGATTGCGGTTGTACTTGGTTGTTTATTTATTTATTCAATGCCCTATTTATTGATTGTGTCTCACACGTTTTGGTTCGTTTGAGGTTCTGCGTTGGTAAACGACGAAACCAGGAAGAAAGAGGAGTATTCTGAATGTGGAACTTGGTAATTTATTATTATCTTTTTTCAGTTCGGTTCATCATGAAAACAATTATTACCTCAAAAGCGATAGTCATCGTCCGCGGCAGTAAAGTACTTAAGTAAATCCAGTTCGTTACCCCAAGCAACAACCTGCTCGTAACTCGTAATTCACTCACAATCGGCGATTTTTGTGCGATATCAAAATCCCCGGGCTTCCCCCCCTCGCGCCAACTGGTGTTAATTTATTACATTATTACACGGTCCATTGACGTCCGGGCTCGATGAATCTTTTTCTCCCTGCCATGCCAGACAGACGTACTACATGTTGTGCTCGCCTGGCTCTTCTTTTTCGGTTTATTACAGGTGTTTCGGGCAGGCCGGATTCCGCAATCTCGTCTTTTTTTTTTTGTATTTTCAGATGTACCACACTACGGGCTCAATTACCATAAATGACGACGATTCGGTACCTTTGAGGAACCGATTCGGATGACGCGCTTGGATCGATGAACGATTTCGAACGTGCTTGTACGTGAATTATTATATATATAAAAAAAATATGCATGTATATCAATAAATAAACCTTTGGACTGCAATAACAGGATGTTTTGGGGTTTTAATACTGATTGTTTTGGAGGAGATGGTATGTACCATTTGTACAAGTAATTAAATTTTCTTTTTAATAATTATATAGCATCTCCCATCCTGTGCGCGTTAAAAACAAGAATAAATTAGAAAGTACGAGGTGAATTTATGCAAAAAACGTGTTACCATTTATTACATTCAGCCGCGAAGAACAAACAAAAACACCGTTAACGCGTATTCAAGTGTAACTGTCGCAATTAAAACGTACCCACCAACTTAACAGTACTTAACAAGTTATCCAATTCAAATTCGACCAATCTGTTATTACGCCGATTAAATATAGTCACATGCTTTTCTCATTAGATGCATTATAAAATCGTTCTGTTAGAAACTCGTTCGATTTTGTTGTTGTTTAAATCGACGGGTAGGTACACACACCGCGGTTTATTCAACAACAACAACAACAAAAAAATTCATAATTCATAACAGGTTTAGTATAAGCGTGTGTGAGGTGTAAGCAATAAAGTAGGATAATGGCAAGTCGTTTGTAAGCAGAGAATTAACTTGCAATTGATCCTGTTAAGAACAACGTAAAGTGAAATTATTCAACAAATATATAATATACTCGGCGTTACACGGCGCTAATTACACACAAAGCACTTTTTTCTTCCTGTAATTAATTAAAAACGCAGCGCAATCGTCGCTGTGCTGAGGGCATTATGTAATTAATAATTAGGGGAGGTATGTAAATCTGGTCTTTGCGATTCGTACTCGGGGTTTCACCGCCTTCTTTGAATTTACGGTGATGATTATATATAGGATAAATATATTTTGCGCGGTTCAAATTCTAATGAAGCGGGCAATATAAGATATTAGACCGTAGCGTGTAAACAAACGCGAGGGCTGCGGAGACAATTAACGCCGCTACAGCAATGGTGTTACTCAGTATAACAAAAAACAGAGCAATATTGCCGCAATAAAAAATTACAGTTGTGTAATCAATTCTTCTTGTTTAAATGTGTAAAGATTTTCAGAGTAATTAGTTGACCAGTTGTACCCCGACCGGCGAACTTTATTACGACATTGCGTCATCTAGTAAGAACGCCGTAAATTATTTTCACCGTCCCATTACACAATGTGCCTGTTCGATACATTTTTACGGCGCTACTGAAACGATGGCGTGTACTTACTGAAATCCTATGGTTAGTGATGATCGATCGCCTGACTTAAATGCGCAATTAAAACGATTTCGTCGGCCGGTGTTTGCCCGGCGAACGGAGTCATGTGTGCGTAAAAAAGCAGAACACAACCGCAAGCTTGCTCTTTGCTCGGATCTTCTTCTTCCTGTTCGAGGAAATTTATTGTGAAAGTGCAGAGCGAGCCGTTAGGTAAACAACGCATTCATTATCCGTCCTATAGTGCAGCGCTACAGTTTTTTGCGCGAGCGCAATTTACACGGTTTGTTTAAATTATGCCCACAGGAAATCGTCTAATTGGAAATAGTGGAATACACACACACATAGACAAGAGAATGTCATCCACTGAAAGTATAGGTAATTAAAATTACCTAAATAAAATGGGGTGTAGGTATTCAAAATGGATTGTTTAAATTAACACGAAAAGGAGTTTTCAATGATCAAGCCTCTAAGAGGTGAAAGGGGCTGCAGGCATACAAAGCCAGGCCACGCACTTTACAGCAACGGCCGGTATATTCGCTTCAACAAAAAAAAAATAATAATACCGATTGTGAGTTAGTATTAGAGGTCGAAAATGAGGGGTGTCTCTGCGAAATACGCAAAGAACGGTTAATTTTCGTCATGGTCATCAATTAACGTAACAGTCTTCGTCATATACTGAAAGCACGGAAGTAAAATGGGTTGCCTATTCACGAGTTTTTAAGGCGTCGCGTCTTAAGAAGGATTTAAGAAATTAAAGAAGCGAACAGACTGTTGTTTGAATGATGGTAATATACTAAAAGCACGGAAGTAAAATGGGTTGCCTGTTCGCTAGTAATTTAAGGCGTCGCCTCTTAAGAAGGAATTAAGAACTGAAAGAAGCGAACAGACTGTTGTTTGAATGATGGTAACATACTAAAAGCACGGAAGTAAAACGGGTTGCCTGTTCGCGAGTAATTTAAGGCGTCGCCTCTTAAGAAGGAATTAAGAAATGAAAGAAGCGAACAGACTGTTGTTTGAATGATGGTAATATACTAAAAGCACGGAAGTAAAATGGGTTGCCTGTTCGCTAGTAATTTAAGGCGTCGCCTCTTAAGAAGGAATTAAGAAATGAAAGAAGCGAACAGACTGTTGTTTGAATGATGGTAACATACTAAAAGCACGGAAGTAAAACGGGTTGCCTGTTCGCGAGTAATTTAAGGCGTCGCGTCTTAAGAAGGAATTAAGAAACGAAAGAAGCGAAATGACCGTGGCATGAATGGTTTAGGATACCGCGGAAATATGGTCATATCATCAAGGTGATAATTTATACTGAAGGACCTCAACCGGTGAGAAGTTAGCAACAACGCTCCAGCAACGAAACTATAAAATAAAAACCTGATTGTCACACAACGATAACTTAATACCTTCATGAAGGTCATTAACTGCAGTTTGTCCTGGCGTATCACAACTGACAAAAAAACGAAGCCTAATTTAATTATAATATTTAAATGATCAGTACATAATGACAAGGAAAACTTATTAGAGGAAATATTTACGTTCGAAATTTTCACGCAAATTGAAACCAATTGACCAAATTTATTCAAAAATACCAGCAATAAGTTTTGACCCATCGATTTGATAGAGTACTGGATTAAGTGAAAATGGGCAACTTCCTGCAATTAAAAATTCAACAGATACAAACGCACATAACTCTTTGTACAAACGTTGCACAAATAAAATTTTCACAAAATATGAAAGAGCATGTTCAAATCTATCGATTTATGCTACATGTGAATTTTGGCCGATTGATTTGATTGACTGGGAGTTTTGGGGGACGGAATGTAAACAGGATTCCTCTGCAGGATTTTACAAAATTTCGGATTTTATGGACAAATTTTGTTCAATAGTTATTAAACTTGTATCTCGTTGCAGAGCATAAAAATATCTACAGGGGTATCGTCTTAGATTTGACGAAAACCTCCTAGTTTTTTTATATTGTAAAAAAAAAACAAAATAATAAATAGGCAACCAAACTTACAAGAATACTCGAAAACCGAATCCCTGTACACTTACCAAAGAGTTTTTTTTTTTAATTTTCGGAGACTTCCGGGGTTTTCTTACCTTTTGTTTCACAAGCTCTCCTTGAGCCTCCTGGGAGTTTTGGGGGAAGGAATGTAAACAGGATTCCTCTGCAGGATTTTACAAAATTTCGGATTTTATGGACACATTTTGTTCAATAGTCGTTAAACGTGAATCTCGTTGTACTGCATAAAAATATCTACAGGGGTGTCGTCTTAGATTTGACGAAAACCTCCTAGTTTTTTTTATATTGTAAAAAAAATACAAAATAATAAATAGGCAACCAAACTTACAAAAATACTCGAAAACCGAATCCTTGTACACTTACTAAACTTTTTATTTTTGGAGGTTTTCTTACCTTTTTTTACAAGCTCTCCTTGAGCCTCCTGGGAGTTTTGGGTGACGGGATGTAAACAGGATTTCCCTGCAGGATTCATCCCGGAATATTAGAAAATGAAGCGCCCCCCTTCGTTCGTCAGCGAGCAATTAATAAAGTGAGCCGGGCAATTTCGGAACGAATTCCGATAAATATTAAGCGCGCCGCCGATTAATAAAGCGATAATAGATTCGGGCGCTTTGTTCCCGAAATTTCCGTCCGCGTTTAATTCGGCGCGATGCAGCCGATCTAATGCATTTTGGAACAAATTAGCAGCGCCGATTAATCATCGATTCCGGACCCCCGGATGTCCGCCCTCAATCGCCCCCTCCCTCCACCACCTCACCCCTCGATCGGCATGGTTACTGACGTCTGTCCGTCCTTTGTTTGATTAATTTTCGATTTCGTGCTTTGCGATGGTGGAAGGAAAACGCGCCGAATTTACGGTTTAAACATTCCTCCGGAATTGATTTTTGAAAAATTTACTTCTTCTTCTTCTTGCTTGATTTATTTCAGATGTTCTCGACGTCGACGTCGGCGCGGGCGGCTTTCAGTTCAGCTTGTTTGTGGAGATAAGATCGCATTTAAGGAGATTTGTTTGCATTCACAAATAGGGGAATTAGTTTTGCATGATGAAATTTTATAATTTTTATAACTTCTCACTGGTAGGACCGCAACGGTTGTTTTATGTCTGCAAACTCGCAGCGGTACAGCACCAAAAAATTCCGAGGCCCTAATTAATATCCGTGAGGTTAATTAACGATCTGCGCGCCTACCGTAAAATGCGGAAAACGATCGGGGGACATGCCGAAACCGCAAAGAGTTTTCGAAAAGAATTCGAAAAACGCACGCGCGTATTCCCACAATCGCCAAGTGTACACCATCCACCTGACGGACGAGATACCGAAACCGATTTTATTTTCGTGCGTCCGGAAAAGAATTCCGGGCCATTAATTAAGCGGGCTGTTAAATTCCCGGCGATTATGTTTAATACGCAGATTTATCACGCGATTAAAAATAAAAAAAAAGAAGCGAGGCGCAATTAGGAGAGAGAGACAAAAAAAAATTAAGTAAAATGAAATAAAAAGTGAAGATAAATCTAAGTTCGGTTAGTTTAATTAATCGAGTGATAAGAACGTTTCGGTAATCGCTCCGAGATTTATCCCACCGGATTTAATTGCCTCGCTCGATTCGCTTGCGCCGCCGGCGGGTAACCCCCGGGGCCAAGGAGTTCAAAGGTCATTGGGCCACGGGTCTCGTGACCGTTGGCTGTTGCGACCGCATGAAACATCCAAACTTGACATCCACACACATTCGATCTCCGATTGGTTTCGAAATGTACGGAGATCTCTCGACGTCCGTCGCGTCGTCATTAAGCGAATGCGAATTCGAACGTGCAATCATGATTGTTATGGTGTGAACGGTTCGGTTTGGCAAACCATAAACGCATTCTCACAGAGTGGTGGTGAATGTTCTTCATGTTATCTGACCGACCGAGGTCGGACACGGCTTCGTTACGTTTAGGTGTAGTACACACTCAGAATTGATTCTAAGGGGGAGATTTATTGTGCAAATTGAGGCGTAGAAAGTTATGTAAGTACATAATGGCATTTCACACTCGGCAAAATACACAAACACACACACACACAACAGTTAATTTTTATAATGGTCATTAGCACGAAAGTATGTTGATTGTACTCTCATTTCCAGACAAAACACTTTCAGATCTGAAAATACGACGAAGCAGATAACTGCATGGTAAACAAACATATATACAGGGGCGGGCTTCTTTGATTTTGGTCGTAAGCGTTCGCGCCGGTCAGCCTCCAGCACGCGCCGGGGTGATTAGTCTTATTTCTTCTTGATTTTTATAGTCGCATGGGTTAGTCGGGATGACGAGTTAGATCTTCTCCAATCCTGTATACTTGAATCGTCATAAAAAATACGTTTCGTTCGCGCCGGTCAGCCTCCAGCACGCGCGGGGGTGATTAGTCTTATTTCTTCTTGTTTTTTATAGTCGCATGGGTTAGTCGGGATGACGAGTTAGATCTTCGCCAATCCTGTAAACTTGAATCGTCATGAAAAATACGTTTGTAGACGTTAAACAGAAATGATGCCGTCGTCCTCCCCAACCCCCCCTAATCCAGAAAAAAACGAAAGCCACCAATAAATCTGGAAATAACGAAGTGTGTAAGAACATCGTCCTTAACACTCGTGCACCACCACCACTCATCAAGTCTTCGAAATCCGTCCGCCGGATAATTCATTAAGGCGTGCAATTGCACGCCAGAAATGGAATTAAACCGCGAAGTAATGGCTGGGATGTACTACGCAGTCCATGGCAAAAAAAAAACGAAAGAAAAAAGAAACAACGTTAAGACCGCAACGTTTCAACCTTTGCTTGCTGCATATCGGAGCGGTCGCATAAATCAAATGAGCATAGATTGAGTGGAGCTTGCAAGTAGTGCATTACATATCGGTCGTGACGCTTAAAAACTACCAGGAAACCCTATAAACAGTCGGAGAACACGCTCTGTTCTTCCATTCTCCACTTCTGTATGCACTTAATCTTGCGAACTTTGAATTCACCGTTTTTATACTTTCGCAGCCGCTGACGATTACAGTGGATGAAAGGTTCTTCCATTAACTAACCGACGACGAGGAAGTAACAAGCGGAAAATGTCATATACAGGGTGAAGGCGACTCGGGTGCAATGGTTTCACGTCAGCGGCGCTAGCTTAGATACAAAGCGAAAACGAAATTAGATCAAATTTCCACCACATTTAAAAGAAAATGCTTCGTCAAAGCAGCCACCTATCTACTGTCCGTTACCTTAACAGCCTGTATTATATATACCGCAATATATATTGTGTCGCAATGCTGATGTCTTATATGAAGATATATTCTATGACAACGTTTAATCTTTCTCTCCATGTTCGATGAATTTTATTGTTATTTTTTTTGTATATATTTTTTGTTCTCATTTCGTCCTATAATTGGGAAATTTCCTGTTGGGCGATTAATATTATTATTATTATTATACCGTGAGAACGTTTTGCATCGCACTGCACCACAAAGCTACAGGTTGTTACAGTTATCTTTGGGTATGGAGTATATGCGAAAGCGCAACAAGGAAAGAAGCTGCTCTTACCTCACCAACAGTCAAGAGCGACGACGGATTCAGCGTTATCGAAACAGATTGCTCTGCACAATCTGTATACTATAATATACAGCGTGTCCGCCGGCATGGCCGATTTGTCGTCGCCAATTCACCGTCGCCGATTCGTCGTAGGTACAATTCATCGCCGGAAAACTCGCCGTCGGTAAATTCGCCGTCAGCGATTAAAGTTTTAAGTCCAGGTACATATCCAAATCATAATACACCGATAATTATATGTAAATAAATTAAAGAAGTTAACATAATTAATGGAAAATAAAATAATTTGTTATTAATTAAATGTGATACATAGATAAAGAAACAGATAAAAAAATTTGGTCTTCCAGGAAATATTTCTTATTCTTCAGGGTGTTCGTAAAATCCCTCCAATTCTTCTTTTTTATATTTTCAGATTCTGCTCAAAATCATATTGATTGATTTCATATCACTACACATCAAAAGTCGACTGCTTTCAAAATATTGATTCATGAAAGCTCGTCATTTAAAATTATAAATTGAAAAAGGGTTCCATTAAAAAAAAAAATAGAATTATGATTATGTGTACGTACAGCACCAATTTGTTCGTAATTTTGTGTCTTACGGTGGTCGCACTGTAGTTAGGAATTTATTTTAACTTGAAATAGAAAAACAATAGTAAAGTCCATTTTAATTTACTTGAAACGTACTGAAATTATAGTTATTTTCTTCAATTCGTAGGTATAACTGGGCTATTATCTAAAATGGTCAGGAAGTGTTTTATCAAGATAAATAAAGCAGTAACATTGGACAGCGAATTGGGCGGACGGTAAATTGGATCGACGACGAATTGGTTCTACGACGAATCGGCGACGGTGAATCGGCGACGGCGAGTTGACGACGGCGAATCGTCCCATCCCCTCCGCGGACTGACTACTTGACTCACCATACAATAATGATTGATGGTATCATAAAATAAAAATTGGTGTGCCAAAACCGGAAGAAGCAAAAGATGAATGAATGAACGAAGTGTACAGGGTGTAATTCGAATCGCTAATATTAATATCACAGCTTCACGGTGGAATCGTTGAAGGCGAAACGCCGCGGCCTGTCGGTGGTGAAAAGAAGAGCAATGAAGCGGGAAATAGCCGAGTAGTTGGTGGTCTCTCTGCGCTCAAGGAATAATGATTAAAAGCTCCTCGGCGAATCCTCCTGCATGTGGAATCGCCATTAGATTTATACAGCTGTCAGCGGATGCATTGTAATAATGAGCGGTCCCGCACGATCCGGACGATTGTTCTTCACAACAACACACCGGCGCAATTGTTTAGGTGTCAAAATGATTATCACGGCTAACTATGTGGTTAACGTGTTATGGCCATAGCCAGGACAAATACTACGGCGTCCGACTTATTATTACGTTACGTAAACGCTCCGTTATTATTGTTGTTGTTATGCAAGAGGTACCATACGATACTCCGATTATTATCTCGTTATCTCGATTATTCAAACCTTTTCAACCTTTGCCTTATTAGTATTACTCTCGCATTTAAATGATATGTCAACGTTAAATACCTCATCATTGTATCCATGGTTCGCCGGAGGACGCACAAAGGAAAGCCTCATTCCGCCGAAGGACCAATCTGCGAGATAATTAAGAGATGACCATCACTACGAGATCAGCAAATACATAATATAATAACAACGTCGTTGCCCACACGTAAATCAAACGAACGAATTAAGTACGTCCCCCTACTATACGAAATCTGAATCGTTAAGTATACAGCCATTACTTTCGGCTGTAACTGTACACTCTCTTGATAAAAAAAAAATTCAATAATCATTACCAAGGAAAAGAATTCAGGCCCCTTTTTCCGCGAACGGTACAAGAATTTAGTACTCGGACTGTATCAGCCTCGCCCATGACGTGCGAACGCTCGCATTGCACTCCTTCCCCTTCCACTCAATGCATCGCAATGTACATTCGACGTAAAAAGCGTCCAATAGTAAGTGGCCTGAATTCTTTTCCCTGATCATTACAACTAATCGGACGGGCGGTTCATAAATTCAATATGGTCCTGAAGGACAAGTGACGACTCGTTTATGCGTTCAGGCAGAGGGAATATTCCACGTCAGACGAAACAGAGGATCGCGTACGAGTTTATTAATTAATAATTTTGAGTTTTGACTTTTGCTTAATATCGCCATTTAATTTAGTCTAATGACTTACGCGTAACTTTACCTTTTCACTTAACCCTTCCCCATGCAGATGCAGAATTACCGCGCTTGTCCCGCCGGTGACCCGCTGACGCCTTTCGCTGTGTAAGGGATTTGCAGTACGCGCTTAACTGATCCTCATTTTGAACTTAAATTTCGAAATTATTTAATTTACTCTTCTGCAAATATTGCAGATGTCTATCGTGCCACACGTGATCTCCGTCCTCTGAGGTCAAAGTAAGATGAGGATAGCAGTGGCGGCTCCTCGGGGTGGGCAAGGTGGGCGGTGCCCGCCCTGTCCTATTGAAGGACACGCGCACGTTCCGATTACTCGTCGGGGCAGCCCCGAAAAACAAATTTATTTGCAAAATGCACCCACTTTTCCTTTTGCAGTCGTCGTCGAGTCGTCAATTGTTTTTTGGTGAAAGGCGTTGGAAAGCTGAGCGAAAGCTCTATAAATCCCACGCTTAAATTTAAACCAAAAACTACAAGCACGATCGCAAGGGCAGGGAGAGACGTTCAGTTAATTGAGCAAATGAAAAACGCGTCGCCTTTGAATTATGATTGTGACTCAAGAATGCGTTCGTCGATTGTTTCTCGGTAAAAAGCGTTGGAAAGCAGTGAAAAAGCTCTGTAAATCCCACGCTTAAATTTAAACCAGAAATTACAAGCACGATGGCGAGGGCAGGGAGAGACGTTCAGTTAATTGGGCAAATAAGAAACGCGTCGCTCTAGAATTTTGATTGTAACTCGAGAACGCGTTTGTCGATTGTTTTTTGGCAAAAAGGGTTGGAAAGCCGAGAAAAAGCTCTGTGAATCCCCCGCTTAAAACTGATTCAAAAGTTACAAGCGCGATCGCGAGGAGAGGGAGAGACGTTCAATTAATTGAGCAAAAGCGCGTTGCTTCTGAATTTTGATTGTATCTCGAGAACGCGTTCGTCGATTGTTTCTTGCTAAAAGGCTTGGGAAAGCTGAGGAAAAGCTCTGTGAATCCCACGCTTAAATTTAAATCAGAAATTACAAGCACGATCGCGAGGGCAGGGAGAGACGTTCAGTTAATAGACCAAATAAAAAACTCGTCGCCTTGAATTTTGATTCTAACTCAAGAATGCGTTCGTTGATTGTTTCTCGGTAAAAGACGCTGGAAAGCGGTGAAAAAGCTTTGTAAATCCCACGCTTAAATTTAAACCAGAAATTAGAAGCACGATCGCAAGGGCAGGGAGAGACGTTCAGTTAATTGAGCAAATGAAAAACGCGTCGCCTTTGAATTTTGATTGTAACTCGGGAATGCGTTCCTCGATTGTTTCTTGGTTAAAGGCGTTGGAGAGCTGAGAAAATACTCTATAAATCCCGTGCTTAAATCGAATTCAAAAATTACAAGCACGATCGCGAGGGAGAGGAGAGCCGTTCAGTTAATTGAGCAAATGAAAAACGCGTCGCCTTTAAATTTTGATTCTAACTCAAGAATGCGTTCGTCGACTGTTTTTTGGTGAAAGGCTTTGGAAAGCTGAGCGAAAGCTCTGTAAATCCCACGCTTAAATTTAAACCGAAAATTACAAGCACGATCGCGAGGGGAAGGAGAGACGTTCAGTTAATTGAGCGAACAAGAAACGCGTCGCCTTTAAATTTTGATTCTAACTCAAGAATGCGTTCGTCGATTGTTTCTTGGTAAAAAGCATTGGAAAGCTAAGGAAAAGCTCCATGAATACCATGCTTAAATATAAAGGAAAAATTACAAGCGCGGTCGCGAGAGGAGGGAGAGACGTTCAATGGATTGAGCAAAAAGAAACGCGTCGCCTTTGAATTTTGATTGTAACGACTCAAGAACGCGTTCGTCGATTGTTTTCCGGTAAAAGGCGTTGGAAAGCTCGGAGAAAAAACTCTTTGAATTCCCCGCTTGAATTTAGTTCAAAAATTACAGGCCCCGATTTATAAAAAATAAATTTATTTGGAAAGGTGAACCAAGTTTCCTCTTCGCGGTCGTCGCCAACCCGCAGTAAATCATGACGAGCCGCCACTGGAGGACAGTCGTAGTTAGGGGAAACGTCGATGATTTTTAAGCTCTTCGTGATTTTGATCAGATGGTTAAACCTGGATTTTATTGAGAAGAAAATAACTACCTACCTTTTTAAAAATCACTTTTGACTCGTAATTTCAATTTTTTTTTTTTTTTTTAGAGGAAGGGTAAGCTGTACAGTACGTTTCGTTTTTTTTGGGCTTCTGTGTGCTTCGGTGAACGAACGAAGCAATAATCCGAATAAAAACGTAATTTATTTATTTATTTTTTTCGGAGTGCGCGCAAAAAGTGTTGCCTGCGCCATAATTCATTCGCCATAAGAAATAATCCGAAGGCACCATAGACGCGCCGACCGACCGGCCGGCCGGCCGACGTTTGATAAACGATTTGAGGCGAAAGCAGAAGTGATCAGAGGAGAACAAAACTGGTTTAAGTGATTGGTCGTTCCCGTACGTACAACTCAAGGAACACAATGTTTCAGAGTGAGATATTGCACATGGGCTCTTAAAACACATGTCTACACGGAGCGCAGGTTACATAAGAGAAACCACCTCTGAACTGCCAACTATGTGGGAGTGGTCAGACAACTGCTCTGCACAGAATTATCTTCAACATTATGTCTTACAACATGCAGACGGCCATAATTGAAAAAAACTATGAGCGTCGTCAGGTGCGCTTCGAACGACCTTCTACTACTTTGTGACCAGCCCATGTTCAAAACGAACGAAATTTTATGCTTGATGGTAAGAAGCAGGCGGGCACGTCGGGGTTTAATTGGATTATAAAATTAGCTAATTAGGAGTGAAGAAATTTATAACCATCTGGAAACGAATCGATAAAAAAATCTCTCGGCGGGAGCGCAGGTGAAGAATTCCCGGAATCCAGGACGAGTGCGTTCATCAAGGGTTTGACAACCCAAGGCCCCTAAGAGATTACATCTTGACTATGTACGTATATCTCGACCGTTGTGGAAGGCGGTTATTTATTAAGCCACGTTGCAAAATTGTTCCTCTTCAACATTTTCTCTCAATCTATAAAATTTTTCGTAAGTCGATGGACGAAGAAGAGCTTGCCGTTTTTTTCTTTGCGAGAGCGGCGCGCTCTAAAGGACGACAAATTAAACAGAGTGGAAAGTAATTTCGTAGGACTCCTGGGAAAAGAGATAATGAGTTATTTATCAGTAGCTCTGTGTTCGGGGTGCGCGGATTTCGTTAACCTTCCCTGTCGTTCGCATTGTCAAGAAAAAAAGATATTTCACTATAACACTAATTTTTTTTTTATAATATTTTTGTATGAGCTTACCTCGCTTCGTATGTACTGCCGGTTTCGAATTGTTTTCAAAATTCAGGAGTGTAAAAAGGAACATCGAGTTTGAATATAAATTATATGTACAGGGTTTTGCGAAACTCAAGCCTTACTCTACGCATTTTTGTTAAAAAAAAAAAAAACAAAAAAATTGAATCTGATACGAAACTACTTTGCTTTTTATCTAAAGAATTAATTAATACAAGGCATTTCCGAGCTCGAGTAATTTGTAGGAACTCTAACAGTAAAGAAGACTTTAACACAGTGTCCCGCCCAGAAGTACAACAAACTTGATGATGTATTTGATAATGACTTGAAATTATGTCGATTTATGATTCCCTGAAAGGCAGTATTTGCAAGAATAAAAATAAATAAATTTCTCCGTTACTTTTCGTCACTGTACAGGGTTTCACCGAACTTAAGTCATTTATTGAAATTGCAAGCAAGTACATAACAATGAAGAATGATTCAGCTGCAGCAAATTTCTAAACTGGATTTTTAAATTTTTCAAACACAAGAAAGCTAATAATCTTTTCTTTTTTGCTGTGTAGGTTTTAACCCTGGCCAATTGGCTTTTAACGTCTGCGGGCCCTTTCATGTGCCGGCCCCGGAAGAGAAGAAACACCTCTCAAGGTCCACCCAATCCAGCTGAACCCAATCGAATTAAGCTGGTTCAACTGTTTGGACCTAAATATGCCGGAATAACTAAAGAAATAAACAAATATAAAATCTCAAGGTCAACTCAATCCATGTGCTAGCCACAGAAGAGTATAGCACAACGAAATTAAACTGGTTCAACTGTCTCAACCTAAATATGCCATATCAATTTCTTCAAATTATTTTTTATTTGAAACTTGCTTTAGGCGCATTTAGGTTTATTTCAGTTGACCTTGAACAAAAGCAAACGCGGTGACTGAACCCGAAAAAACGGGGGTCCATTTAAACTTCTAACACAGCGCGACGCAACCTTGCCTCAAAACGGAGCGTCACGCGCGATCTTCCGGCGAAAGGCCGAAGTCGCATCGAAGACTCCTTCAAGACCAAAAAAAGAACGTAACATAATTTAAAAAAAAACAAACGATTTAATAGAAAATGTTACTTTTGGCTTCCAGCACCGACTGGAACTGAAACTTAAAGTGTTTACTACGATTTTATCGAAATCAATGGTGCAGAAAGAATCACACGAGAATTATGCAATGTGTTTCGAAACACGTGCGCAAAAAAACTAACGATGGCCGATTTATTCCGAACCGCAACTTCGATGGAAGCGCTGCTGTTGTTGTAAGCTCTGCTTTTCGGATATGGTTCACGAATCACATCAAATCTGACCTCCCGAAGATTCATCTGATAGGTCAATTAAATTAAAATTAATTAAATTGAGAGAAAGGAAAAAATGGTTTGAGAGAGAAAGGCAAACATTCAGAATAAATTCAAAAAGAAGTCTGCATAAGAAGATAGCTCTCCTTTATGCGTAAAATGTATGTTTCTTTCAACTCACCAATTCCAACTCTCTCGAAACGCAGAGTTTGAATTAAATTAATAAAATCGGGTATGATTAAACTGAACAAAACCAAACGGGGTGACTAACTCGAGGTTACTGCACCCGGAAAAAAACGGGGGTCCATTTAAACTTCTAACACAATGTGACGCAACCTTGCCTCAAAACGGAGCGTGATGCGCGATCTTCCGGCGAAAGGCCAAAGTCGCATCGAAGACTCCTTCAAGACCAAAAAAAGAACGTAACATAATTTTAAAAAAAAACAAACGATTTAATAGAAAATGTTACTTTTGGCTTCCAGCACCGACTGGAACTGAAACTGAAAGTGTTGGTGCAGAAAGAATCACACGAGAATTATGCAAGGTGTTTCGAAACACGTGCGAAAAAAACTAACGATGGCCGATTTATTCCGAACCGCAACTTCGATGGAAGCGCTGCTGTTGTTGTAAGCTCTGCTTTTCGGATATGGTTCACGAATCACATCAAATCTGACCTCCTGAAGATTCATCTGATAGGTTAATTAAATTGAGAGAAAGGAAAAAATAGTTTGAGAGAGAAAGGCGAATATTCAGTGTAAAATCAAAAACAAGCCTTCCCTTTATGCGTTTAAACGAATTTTTCTTTCAACTCACCAACGTCGACTCACTTGAAACGCAGAGTTTAAATTAAATTAATAAAATCGGTTAGGATTAAATTGATTTGATCACCAAGAAGAAACAAAAACAAACACCCGCGAATTGACTGCTTTAAAGAAAAATAAAATGAACGTCCTTCAACGAGGAACGCGACGCGTAATTAGTTCAGCACTCGAAGGATTGGGCTTAGGTTCTTACGTAAGTGGGACATCAGATGTTGCATTTGCTGTTATGCAACATTTTCTTTCAATCTATAAAATTTTTGGTAAGTCGATGGACGACGAAGAGCTTGCCGTTTTTTTCTTTGCGAGAGCGGCGCGCTCTGCTTCTTTTATTTATTTTTCGAGGCGATCTCCGAAGAATTTCCTCCAATTAAGTGACGATAAACGGTTCGCAATTTCTGCAATTAATGGCTAATTAAAATTGAAGAAATCTCGAAATCCAACAACGAATTCGCCGCGTACCCCTGAGCTTGCGCAGGGGGAGGGGGATGTCTCTTTTAAACGCCAATTTGTATCGGAATGTATTGGATTGATTGGTTCGGTCGGGAATTAAATGATTACGTGCGTCAACGTGGAAGCTGCGAGGGTTTTAGCAAAATTGATTGCCGGGAAGATTTATTGACGTCCGCTTTAATTTCATGAAATTTCTTTCTTGTATAAGGCATTAAGAGTCAATAATAATAATAATAATAATAATATATTTTCGTTCTGTAATACATAAAAGTGTAGAACATGTCAAATGTATAAATAATATATAACATTTAAGAAACAAAGTATGACAATTACAATTATAAAAAAAGCATCACAAAACAATGGCGGTTTTGAAAAAGTCATTCAGAGAATAAAACGCATGTCGATATAGATGTCGTTCAATTATTTTTCTAAATTGGTTGTAAGGTAAATCTCTAATTTCCCGAGGAATAAAGTTATATATTTTTATTAACTGAAATACAACATTTCTTTGTATTTTGGCAAGATGGGTTTGGGGTGCATTAAGGTAAATATTTGCTACGCCGCGAGTATTATGGCAGTGATCCAATTTATATTTTTCCAGAAATTGTTCATAATATGTCTTTGCAAAAAGAGAACATTCGAGAATGTAGAGTTCGTGTAACGTATGTATTTTTCTAGTTTTGAAAGTATCACAACAAGATTGTCTTGCACTTAATTTAAAAATACTCTTAACACATCGTTTTTGTAATATAAAAATTCTCTCCTTTTCTGTTGTGTTCCCCCAGAATATTATTCCATATTTTAACCTGGAGTTAACGTACGCATGATAAGCACGGAGAGCAGCCGATTCATTCACAGATGTTGCTAACATACGCAATGCATAATTTAATGAACTTATTTTTGAAGCTAAATAGTCTACATGTGGTTTCCAATTCAAGTTCGAGTCCAACTTCAACCCAAGGAATAGAACTTCGTCAGGTGTGGTAAGTATTTCGTTTTTATATTTTATAAGATTGCAATGCTTTTAATGCTTGTTGTTGAAAACTGTATGATGTTTGTTTTTTCTATATTTAATTTCAGGTTATTAGTGGTAAACCAGTCTTCCATTGCACCGAGTGAATTACTTATGTTTTGATGTAACGATGTTGTATTGGAGGATTTTATTACTACAGAAGTATCATCAGCAAAGAGAGCAGTGTAATTGTTTTGAATTTCTGGTAAATCATGTATATACACCAGGAAAAGTAACGGACCCAGTACAGAACCTTGTGGAACACCTTTGTTTATGTATCCCCACGACGAGTGTAGTTGTTGGCCTTCACTGCTTACTGCGACGCACTGTCTTCTTTTTTGTAAGTATGATTTTAAAAGTTCTAAAATTGTTCCCCGAAATCCCATTCTTTCTAGTTTCAACAGTAGTATCTGGTGATCAACACTATCGAATGCTTTGGATAGATCCATGAACATTCCTACTACAAGATCTCCTTCATTGATAGCCTCCAGTATTTGAGAAATTATTTGATACATTGTTGTTGCAGTTGAACGGCCCTTCTGATAACCACTTTGTTGACAAGTTAATATTTTGTTAGCAGATAGAAAACTTTCCATTCTAGTATGCATTATTTTCTCAAATATTTTTGACAAATTAGATAGTAGTGCTATTGGTCTGTAATTAGAAATTTTTTGTCTATCGCCTTTTTTGTAAATTGGTTTTATAATTGTTTCCTTTAATTTATTTGGAAAGACACCTCTCTCAAATGACATATTTATAATGTGTGCTAGAGGTTCAGCTATAAAAGTTGCAATTTGTTTTAATAGGGAAACAGGTATATCATCAGAACCAACCGAAGTTGTATTTTTCAAATTTTTTATAATATGAAATACTTCTGCAGCATTGGTTGGTTCAAAAAAACAGGAATGATTCTGTAATTTTATCAGCTTTTCGTCAATTTTCTTTCCAGTGTTAATATTTTCACATATATTCAGTAAGTAATTATTTATATAGTCCAAAACATTGTTAACATCTTCTGTAGTACCATTTGTGTCAATCTCATTTAGAAGAGGCTGTTTTTGCTGAGTCTCGGTTTTTGTAATTTGGTGTATAATCTGCCAAGTGGCTTTCATTTTATTTTTTGAGTTTATAAGATATTCTAAGTTGTTGTTAATTTTTGCTTGCTTTATTTCTTTATTTAATTCACTACAGTAATTTTTGTATTCGTCCCTGCTAATTAAATTGTTTATTAAATCATTATATAATTGCCTTTTTAGTTTACACTTTACTTTAAATTCCTCAGTCAACCAACTTTTATTTCCAGAACCTTTTAATTTTTTATTTTCTCTGGGGCATATTTTATTGAAAATACTATATATCATATTATAAAAATAGTCAAAGCAATCATTTACATCCAATATTCGGGTACAAAAAGACCAATCTATTGTACTAACTTGTTCCGCAATAGTTTGTAGTTTTTTACTTGTGATATACCTTCTTCGTTCCATAGACTTTTCCTTATATGACAACTGCTCGTGTTCAATAGCTATCATTTGCCCTAAATGATCAGATAATGCTGTAACCACAACCTCACTTTCAACTTCATCAACATTTACGAAGACGTTATCTAAAAGAGTAGCAGAATGTCCTGTTATCCTTGTTGGTGTAAATATAGTTGCTTTTAAGTTAAAAGTATTTATAATATCTATCATATTCTTGGTAACACTATCTGCAGTATTTAAAAAAATTTATATTGAAATCACCACATAAGATAAGTGTATATGTCTTATAATTATGAAATACTGTTTCAAGTATATCTTCCATTACAGTAAAAAAAAGCATTCAAATCTGCTTTTGGTGGTCTGTATATATTAACCAAAATTGTTTTTAATTTAATCGATTTAATTGCACTACATTCTAGTATGGATTCTTGACTTTTTTGTTCTAAATCTTTCCAACATTCGAAAGGTAATCCGTTTTTTATGAAAATGCAGGAGCCTCCACCTTTTTGGTTTGTTCTCGAGAAGCAAGAAACTAGGGAGTATTTGTCGATTTTTAAAAATTTGGTTTGATCTTGCTTCATCCAGTGTTCCGTTAATGCCAAAATATGAACTTCATGATCCAAGCTATCAATAAATAATTCTATTTGTTCTAATTTACACTGTACACTTTGAATGTTTTGATGAAACATAATTAATTTGAACTGTTCCGATTTTCGTGGACTTTGATCTTTTAATTTAGGCTCAAGCATAACGTCACTCTTTACATCACAGCAGAGGACCCCTGATAATTTAAAAAATTATTATCATAACATTGGTTTTGTGTTTCTGAGAAGTCGTCTACGATGAATTTTGTTAATTCAGCGCAAACAATCCTTTTGGCAAAGTTTTTGAGATTTAGACCTTGCCTTGTGAAATGGGAACGTTGAAGTAAATTATTAATGCATAATATCTCAACATGTTTATATTCTGTGGCTAAAGAATACAGACGTTTATTGATGTGCTCAATTATTCCATTGGCGTATGGTTTGTCAAATCTGTATAGAATAGTGCTAATAATAGTATTTACACCTTTGGTTCTTTCCATAATTTTTCTAAAGGTTTCAATGAGAGTCTGCACGAGTTCGTTCGTTTCGATGTTAGGCGACCTAAAGGACTTCATGTTTTCAAGAAAATCTTTAGCGTCGCGTGCATTCGTGAGTCACTCTGCGTCTGGCGAACGGTTTTGCGGTGTTTGCGCGCGGAGAATTCTATTCAAACTCGCCTCGCTAACCTCCGCATTCTGCCTATAAATTTAATTTAATTTGTAATACCTGAAATTAAACTTAAGGTTGGCAGGTGATGGACCTCGGTGACTAATAAAATGTCCCCCACACACCTTTTTAAGTCGCGTCGGCTCTCATTACTTGCGTGCCTAATTAATACGGAGCGCTAATTGGATGTAATTCGTTTGGCCGCTTTAATCTATCGGTTATATCAGTTATTAACTTGGTAGATAATGCCCGTCCATAAATTGCCCGCCGTGACTGGTTATTCTCGATATAATAATTTGTCAATTATTTGTTGTAATAAATTACAAGCTCCTTTGTGTGCGCCGGCCATTTTTGCGGTGCCGGCTAATCGTCGCTAAGTAGCCCATCGCCTCTATGCTCATTATTAAATTAGCCGGAACGTGTAATTAGCTCTTTGTTTTTTGAAAAGGCCGTGATTTCGCTGTTGCCTGTAATTAAATGCGATGGACGTCGATGTTGATGATGGGTTCGGATCAGGCAGGGCGATCGTCTCAACCGCGTTTTAATTTTAATCGTCACTTCGAATCCATTCGTTGTTGGTACTATTTAAGTGCAACGGTAAACAAAAGCTGCGTTTAATATTCCAAGTCGATTTTCGTGTGTACAAACTATTGTTGCCATTCACATTCGGGAATAATAACCATTGTTATGCTTAATTGTGTTCTTTTTTTTTAAAAGAGGGGCGTAAACGACGAGGTTTGGGAGCACGACTTGCATTTCTATTTAAAACGAGGAGAGTTAAGTTAAAAAAATACGCCTTTAACAGTCGGAGTAGTTATGATTGCGCGCAAGAGCATAATCACCCTGTATAACAATGTTTTCTGTTTGATTTGTTCTAATTTCGTATTTCAATTGACTTGATAAAAACAATCCGAAAGCTTAAACCTGTTTACAGTCAGTTGTACAATTGAACGCCATCTCGTGAGCTAATAAAGAAATTAATCCGCTGCTTATGTGTTTCACTACGAATTAATTTCAAATTGGCAGAGATCCTTCAGAGTTAGAGTCTAGAGGCAGAATCGGCCATCTTTCAGCAAGAAAAAGTCCTGTCATTGTCAAATTGACAATACTCTCTAACCTTGCATGCCTTTTCAAAATTTAGGCCGCGTTAAGTAAACGGTCAAAGTGCACAAAATCGTCAAGTCAGCGGTCCGACTAAACCCTCTGACCAATCACCAATTGACAAAAGTCATCATCAGGTGATTTGGTCTGACCACTTCAACCGTTCACTTACCGCAGCCCAAATTTCAGCAAAAAATGGTTCCGTCATTGTGAAATTATTGAGAGTATTACCTAACCTTGCTTGTTTATTTTCAAAGTCAAATTCAAATGTTGGCGCCAAACTGTACTTTTGTTCTTTTTTTCCGCTACGATTGGCTGAAATATGGCGGAACCAATTGCAAAAATGCACGTTTGCCAGATTCTAACTAGAAAGTCTCTACAAATTAGTTAGATTGTGCGCCCCCTATGGGATAAAAAGAGGCATTCACAGCACCCCGTCGGTTGTCCGTAATTGAATTGAAAAAACGATTTTAATCGAATTTTGCAGGCGACGCGACCTTCTGAGCAAATCCCTCGATAATTTCAAAGTATTAAGTCAAGCCTTAGCAAAAAGCGCTTAGAACGCCATCTCTTGGAGATGTTAATTTTGATTCTAAAAGCACTGCGAAATTAGAAGGCAGGGATTTTGCTGGAACGTCGACCTGAAGATAAGATCTTGACAAAGGAAATTGTCCAGGTAAAATATGTTTCATTTTCGAACAACAGATGGCGCTCTGAATGACTCTTCTGTGCAATTAATGCAGTTCGCGCAGCGCCCCGTCGGTTGTCCCTAATTGAAAAAAACGATTTTAATCGAATTTTGCAGGTGACGCAGCCATCTGAGTAAAATCCCTCGATAATTTCAGTTCAAAGTATTAAGTCAAACCTTAGCAAAAAGCGCTTAGAACGCCATCTCTTGGAGATGTTTATCTTGATTCTAAAAGCATTGCGAAATTAGAAGGCAGGGATTTTTCTGGAACGTCAACCTGAAGATAAGATCTTGATAAAGGAAATTGTCCAGGTAAAATATTTTTCGATTTCGAACAACAGATGGCGCTCTGAATGACTCTTCTGTGCAATTAATGCAGTTCGCGCAGCGCCCCGTCGGTTGTGCCTAATTGAAAAAACGATTTTAATCGAATTTTGCAGGCGATGCGGCCTTCTGAGCAAATCCCTCAATAATTTCAAAGTATTAAGTCAAACATTAGCAAAAAGCGCTTAGGACGCCATCTCTTGGAGATGTTAATTCTGATGCTGAAAGCATTGCCGAATTAGCAGGCAGGGATTTTGCTGGAACGTCGACCTGAAGATAAGATCTTGATAAAGGAAATTGTCCAGGTAAAATATGTTTAACTTTCCTACAACAGATGGCGCTCTGAATGACTCTTCTGTGCAATTAATGCAGTTCGCGCAGCGCCCCGTCGGTTGTCCCTAATTGAAAAAAACGATTTTAATCGAATATTGCAGGCGACGCAGCCTTCTGAGCAAATCCCTCGATAATTTCAAAGTATTTGGTCAAACCTTAGCAAAAAGCGCTTAGAACGCCATCTCTTGGAGATGTTAATTCTGATGCTGAAGTATTGCCGAATTAGCAGGCAGGGATTTTGCTGGAACGTCGACCTGAAGATAAGATCTTGTTAAAGGAAAGTGTCCAGGTAAAATATCTTTCACTTTCGGACAACAGATGGCGCTCTGAATGACTCTTCTGTGCAATTAATGCAGTTCGCAGCGCCCCGTCGGTTGTCCCTAATTGAAAACCATTTGAATCGAATTTTGCAGGCGACGCGGCCTTCTGAGCAAATCCCTCGATAATTTCAAAGTATTTGGTCAAACCTTAGCAAAAAGCGCTTAGAACGCCATCTCTTGGAGATGTTTATTTTGATTCTAAAAGCATTGCGAAATTAGAAGGCAGGGATTTTGCTGGAACGTCGACCTGAAGATAAGATCTTGTTAAAGGAAATTGTCCTGGTAAAATATGTTTAACTTTCCTACAACAGATGGCGCTCTGAATGACTCTTCTGTGCAACTAATGCAGTTCGTTGCAACCCAAAGGAAAATTTAATTGAATTTACATTTGTTAAGTCATTATTGTTAATTTTGACTTGGATATTAGCGGTCGATTCCGGTCCTGTCCTCGAACATCACCGACGCAACCGACGGGCTCAAAAAGATGACGCCATCTATTATCAGGTAACAAAACGTTTTATCCAAGATATTTTTTTATTCGATTTTATTTCGTTTCGTTTCGATTTACGACCATCAAGTCGTGACCTCGAACTTGATTGATCTGGATCAAAATGAAAATTAATGAATCGACTTCAAAATCGTAATTAGACAGAAAGAGAAGAACTGAAAGAAAAGAAAAAAAAAACTTTCCACGTTAATTTGCTAATTAAAAGGCAGCCAAATTAAATGAATGCAAACGACGACGCATTGAAGGGAAACACTATTGTTTGTGTGACATTTCTGTGTCTTGCCATTGCAGCGCAGTGGCGCCCTCCGTTGCGACAAACTGGTAACATTTTGGCAACAGTTAAATCAGACAAATCGTGTTTAGCAACAGCAGTAGAGACAGTGTTCTAGATCAGAATTGGCATCGAATCGACAAGGATGGAAACAATATTGTTTGGGTGACATTTCTGTGTCTTGTCATTGCAGTAGCAGTGGCTCCCTCCGTTGCGACATACTCGTAACATTTTGGCAACAGTTAAATCGAACAAGTCGTGCAGAAATAGTGTTCTAGATCAGAATTGGCATCGAATCGACAAGGATGGAAACAATATTGTTTAGGTGACATTTCTGTTTCTTGTCATTGCAGTAGTAGTGGCGCCCTCCGTTGCGACATACTTGTAACATTTTGGCAACAGTTATATCAAACAAGTCGTGTTAAGCAACAGCAGCAAAATAGTGTTCTAGATCAGGATTGGAATCGAATCTCAACTTCTGGTAAAACAAGATAATCAATCAAACCGTTGTTGCCATTCATTAATCTCTAATTAACTGCGCTAGCGCCATCTGCCCCTGGAAAAACGTAGTAATTTCATTTTAAAGCAAGCAAGTTTTCAATTTCGCATTCGGTTCTTTACGGACGAAATTTATCATTGCCAAGGGTTTCAAGGGTACAAAGGGTTTCATTACAAAAAAAACAAAAACAAAAAAAAACAAAAAAACAAAAATCCTTTCCGCTTATTCTATTCATTTGATCGTGGCGGGATATGCTTTAAACCGCACGATTTTTTTTTAAACGTAACTCTCAAAACAACCTGCACGGTTTAAAACTGACGCGTTCGACGTTCTATTTTTTTTTTCGCGCTAGTTACGATGTGAAACCTAGTGGCGCCATCTGTGTACGAAGACGTCATTTATTTTCGCCAATCTTCCCACTGACTTGTGAAATTCGAACGAAACGGAAACTGAACGGCACACGACGGCGGGCGGTGTAAGTAACAACATCCGAGTTTGGAGTTTGGAGTTAAGGAGCGCCCTCTGTTTAAAAAAAATAGTTTCAAAAAGATTTGCTTAGTTTTTTTAGCGATTGATTATTTTGAAGGAAAACCAAAGGAGATAAGCTGGCATCGCCGCCATCAATTATCACCATGTTTTAGAGCGCCATCTGTTGGCCAATTAAAAAAAAGTCAACCTTGTCAACTTCTAATATCTAATAAAGCTCCAAAAAATTTTGCTTAGTTTTTTTAGCGACTGATTATTTTGAAGGAAAACCAAGGGAGATATAAAGCAGGCATCGTCGCCATCAATTGTCCCCACGTTTTAGAGCGCCATCTGTTGACCGAATGAAAAAAAAGTGTCAGCCCTGTCAACTTCTAATATCTAATAAAGTTTCAAAAAGTATTGCTTAGTTTTTTTAGCAACTAATTATTTCGAAGGAAAACCAAAGGAGATGTAAGGCAGGCATCGCCCCAATCAATTATCACCATGTTTTAGAGCGCCCTCTGTTTAAAAAAAAGTGTACTTATTTGCGTTCATATTTTCAAAAATTGTTGCAAATCGTTTTTTTTTGTGATTGCAATGAAAACCTCGGGCAGCCTCTGTACGTACGGCTGTTTCAGCCGTATTTGGGGCTTCTTCAGCAGGAACGCTTCAAAAAGCGATCGGAGGATATAGCTGTTTTATCTGTTTGTTCAGATTTTCGGAATGCAAGGTGCGCTGCGATTCGCCGGAGTAAAACGTAAACCTTGGCTCGTTCCGGGATAACTCTTAACATATTCTTGTTTTTTTTTTTCTTAAGATCTGCAAGTTTCGGTTAATCCGCAACTACCTTCACGATCTTAATCTTAATACGTTGATTTCACATTATTAATCCATCATACTTATACGTATACTTGATGGGGCTGTTAAAACGATCGGGTGTTTCAGTTTCAGTTGCGCTTCTGAACTAATGATTTGGAACAAATCCGTGAATTACGAAGAAGAGTGGACCCAGAGCGGATCCTTGAGGCACTCCCTGGGGTCACTGTTTTTAGGATTTTACGATCGACGAGGTGGATCATATTTTAGTACACCAAAAATCATCTAAATTAATCGACGAGAATTTGCGCAATCAAGAAAAAAAAAACAAAAACGCATGATACCCACACGTACGTATACTATAATTTATGGTAATAAATAACGTGGCTCTTCAATATTGATACAGTGATCTCCGTCGTCGGCGTGGATAAAGCAAACCTCGATAATCTCGCATCGTAATTATAAATTACATTAAGATGGTAAGGCAGCAAAAGTAGTGAGTAAAAGAGCAGAGCGAGCAAAACGAGGCCTGCGATAAATATAATTGAAATGCATCGATACAGGAGAGCAGGTAGGTATATATATATATATGTATGCGCCGAGGAGCATAATTAAATGTGATTTCTTCGTACTAATAAATAAACTAGTCCGGGGTAGTCAGGAATGCAGGAGTTTGCGGGTTTTTGTCGTAAATCTCGTCGCATTTCGTTGTTCCATTAACAGTAGCTTCGAGTGTGCACGTCGAAACGTCACCCTTCAGTTCAATTGATTCGAAAAGCATTTCTTTTTAAATTTCATAATAATATCGTGAATCCTCTTCTCGAGTTAAATTCCTAAAGTGTTGAATCCGGCCAGAGAGAAGCTCACTCTTACTTTCCCGGTTGCTCCAGAACGCTGAATCACTGTCGATGATCTCCAAAGATAAATAAATTATCTAGCACCAGCTCCATAAATCCTGCAATTCCTACCATTAATTTCAAGCATTATAATAAATTAGAACACATACCAGGTTGGTATGTGTACGTTGTAATAAGTATTGGATTAGATTACGCTTATTACTCTCGATTACGTACTTTAGGAGTTAAACATTCACGAAGTGGTTTCCAGGAGAACCTCCTTCGGACGTTCTGCCGTCGCAGCCAGATAAGTCCCCCGGCCATTAAGATAATAAACAGCTAATTTGCATTATTACGTTTAATTAAGCCGCTAAAATTCGAGGCTGATAGCGGTGAAGTGAATATTGGCATTCCTCCGCGCGGGTTATCTCTGGAAGGTTCTTTTGCTTGCCTCTCTTGTGGAACATTTTAATTAGAACTGCAGCAGGACGGTGCTTAAAAGTTTATTGTTTTATGGCCGGTAACCTGAGACGGATATGGATTTGAAGATGCAGTTAAAACGATGTTGTTAATGCTTTATTTTCGTGGGAAAATTAAATACGGTGAACGGACGGGGCTCCCATTCATTTAGATTTAATCCGGAACGAGTTTTATTTTTGGAACAGAAAGCGAAACAAATTTTTCAGAGCGCCATCTCTTAACCAAAAATGATTTCAAATAGCCAAGAAATCGTATTCATGTTGACGACGCCGACGCGACGCTACGTTCGCCTCCTTCTTTCCTTTTTTGATTTTTGTTTCTCTATTTTATCTTATCCGACGGCATTTAATTTAATTTTATTTATTTCAAGGATATCGACGGCTAAAACGGTATGTAATACAGCGAATTATTTAGGGCGCCATCTCTATCTTCATCCGTCCAAAAAAGGAAGTCGCCTTGCCTTAATCGACCTTCAAGAAAGCGATTTCGCTTTAATACTTCCGGCGAAGGCAGTTTTTAAGTTAAATCGAAAATTTATAATCAAAGTGTGTCAGAAATCACTTAGAGCGCCATCTCTTGACCCAAAGGCAAAATGATTTTAGTCAAATTAAAAAAAAATGTCAACCCTGTCAACTTCTAATATGTAAAGCATCAAAAAGATTTGCTTATTTTTCAGCAACTAATTATTTTGGAGGAAAACCGAAGGAGATATAAAGCAGGCATCGCCGGCATGTTTTAGAGCGCCATCTGTTGACCAAATAAAAAAATGTCAACCCTACCAACTTTTGATATCTAAAGCTTCAAGAAAGTTTTTTTTAGCAACTAATTATTTTGAAGGAGAACCTAAGGAGGCATCACCATCAATTATCACCATGTTTTAGAGCGCCATCTGTTGGCCAAATTAAAAAAGAATGTCAACCCTGTCAACTTCTAATATCTAATAAAGCTCCAAAAAGTTTTGCTTAGTTTCTTTTAGCGACTGATTATTTTGAAGGAAAACCAAAGGAGATATAAGCAGGCATAGCCGCCATCAATTACCATCACGTTTTAGAGCGCCATCTGTTGATCGAATTAAAAAAGAAATGTCAACCCTGCCAACGTCTGATGTCTAATAAAGCTTCAAAAAATTTGCTTAGTTCTTTTAGCGACTGATTATTTTGAAGGAAAACCAAAGAAGATATAAAGCAGGCATCGCCGCCATCAATTGTCACGATGTTTTAGAGCGCCATCTGATGGCCAAATTAAACAAAAAATGTCAACTCTGTCAACTTCTAATATCTAATAAAGTTTCAAAAAGTTTTGTTTATTTTTTTTGAGCAACTAATTATTGCGAAGGAAAACCAAAGGAGATATTAAGCAGGCATCGCCGCCATCAATTATTATCACGTTATAGAGCGCCATCTGTTATGAGCAAATTAAAAAAAAGTGTCAACGCAGTCAACTTCTAATATCTAATAAAGTTTCAAAAATCTTAGTTTTTTTTAGCGACTGATTATTTTGAAGGAAAACCAAAGGAGATATAAAGGAGGCATCGCTGTCATCAATTGTCACCACGTTTTAGAGCGCCATCTGTTGAACGAATGAAAAAAAAGTGTCAACCCTGTCATCTTCTAATAATCTAATAAAGTTTCAAAAAGATTTGCTTATTTTTTTGAGCAACTGATTATTTTGAAGGAAAACCAAAGAAAATATAAAGCAGGCATCGCCGCCATCATTTATCACCATGTTCTAGAGCGCCATCTGTTGGCCAAATTAAAAAGAAATGTCAACCCTGTCAACTTCTAGTATCTAATAAAGTTTCAAAAAGATTTGCTTAGTTTTTTTAGCGACTGATTATTTTGAAGGAAAACCAAAGGAGATATAAAGGAGGCATCGCCGCCATCGATAATCATCACGTTTTAGAGCGCCATCTGTTGACCAAATAAAAAAAAAAAGCGTCAACCCTGTCAACTTCTAATATCTAATAAAGTTTCAAAAAGTTTTGTTTATTTTTTTTGAGCAACTAATTATTGCGAAGGAAAACCAAAGGAGATATTAAGCAGGCATCGCCGCCATCAATTATTATCACGTTATAGAGCGCCATCTGTTGAGCAAATAAAAAAAAGTGTCAACGCAGTCAACTTCTAATATCTAATAAAGTTTCAAAAAGCTTAGTTTTCTTTTAGCGACTGATTATTTTGAAGGAAAACCAAAGGAGATATAAAGGAGGCATCGCCGTCATCAATTATCACCATGTCTTAGAGCGCCATCTGTTGGCCAAATTAAAAAAATGTCAACCCTCTCAACTTCTAATATCTAAAGCCTCAAAAAGATTTGTTTATTTTTTTAGCGACTAATTATTTCGAAGGGAAACCAAAGGAGATATGAAGCAGGCATCGCCGCCATCGCCCATCGATTATCATCACGTTTTAGAGCGCCATCTGCTGACCTAAACGGGAAACCATTTCATTCGAATTTTAAAAAAGGTTTTTCACCACCGACGCGACGTTCTCATCTCATCTTTTAACTTTACCATTTGATTGATTCAATAAATAATTATTTTCCAACGAAAACAAAAGGACTTTGAAAGTATAAAGAAATGAAATAGAATAGTAGAAAGCAGATATTTTTATTTTTATTTCCACTCGCAGTCAACGATCAAACATTGATTCTTAGAGTTGGAGTACGGGTTCGAGTTCGAGTTGTCCCCCCAGCCGACCCCAACAAATCAAGTCCATCGACTCCTTTTACGTTTTCATCGACCCCTTGGGGGGTTGTTACCGACCCCTTTGGGAACTCTTCTTCTCTGTTTTGTTGGTGGCCTACACGCTAGGTTTTAGCATTTTGATTAACAATATTCAACATTCTACTTCACTTCGTTCTACGCTTAAAATCGAAACGCAAACTAAAATAATACAGATGGTACATCCGGCGCCGCCATTTTACAAAGTCCATCCTTCATCGTATAATTGGTCGAATGCTTAAGCACGTTTTTTTTTTTTTTGCTTTTCTTTTTTATTTATTATATTAAACCGGCTTCAATGTCATCGTGATTAAGAGATCTCGAGGTGATGATTCACGGGATTAACGTAAATAAAGGCCATTGTTGGCAAATTCGGCGAACGAATGAATACGCGAGATAATTAGGCGTTTACGAAATCCTTAGAGGAGTAATGGCTCGTGGAAAATCCAGACGGATAAATTCCCTAACGAGAAAGCACTGAAAGGAAAAAAGAGAGAGAGAGAGTGAGTGAGGGAGGCCAGGCAGAAAGAATTCCGTAAGTAAGCGTCGAAAATCGGAGACTGTTTTAATTACATAAGTGGATAAGGAGAAGAAGAAAAGAAGAAGAATAAGCGGGGATTGGAAATTATAGATGGCTCGAGCTCGGCTCGTCGGAAATGGCAACTCACCGTCCCTAACGACGGGATTAGCTCTTCATCACCATCATCACTTCAGACTGGCGTGGTGTGGTGTGGTATGGTTTGGTGGAGTTGGTAGTTGGGGTTCTTAAATAAAGCTCATCAGGACGACGCGACTTTGAAGTGTTGGCGACGAACAAAGCCATGGGCTAAGATATTTTTAATAGGTCGTCAATTAACGCGAGCCGAAGGAAGCCGCTTTATTTTATCAAATAATAATAAAATACCCTGACGAATAACAGCATAAAGATGTCAAAAATTAATTTACCTTCAACAAATAGAATAAACAACGCATAAAATATTTTCACGTATAGGTCGTGAGAGACTCCTGCGAGCTTCGCCTTCGAGAGTGCGATTCGCTCTCTTCTCGTAGCGCACGGGAGCGAGAGAGACGACCAGTTCGCCGTGTGTTACGAGAATCAATGCGAAACATCTCCCGAAGAAGAGAGTATCAAGATATCGTGTACGAAAATCGTAAATCGTTCAAACGGGTTGCAGATCCCGCAGTTCGGTTCACGCATGAATGATCGGCCCCTTTTTTACTGAACGCGCTGAAGATGTGTGCTGAATATTAAGAGCCTAAACTCAGGTTTGAGCCGTTAATGGTTTATGGGAGTTTTTCAACGCCATCGTTTTCATGCCTGCGTGCGTTTGTTGAATTCATACTTAAAATCTCGTACGTTTAATTGCACTCAACTAAACCTAACACCGAAACGATTTTCAGGGACTAAACAACGCGAAGCTTTCGAAAAAAAAGTCTACCATTCGTTACACACACACACACACACACACACACAATGATGGTCTTATTTAATTAATTAAAAGGAATAGGTAACTACACGAACCCCGGGCAGTGTCGGTTCTTGCCGGAACTCAAAATAAAATCATTTTGTTTTTAAATAATTTAATATGCCAAAGAGTATATGAAGTATTGTTGGCATTCTGAAGAGAAGTGTTTGATTTAAATTTATAAATTAATTGTCGCAGAAGATTTGCTCTTGGCAAGGTGTTTAAAATGAAGACGTCTCGCGTTGCTCTAATTGATTACGAATCAATGAAGATTGCGCTTCGGGTATTCCCCAATTAAGAAGAACGAATGAATTCGCCTTGAAATTTCAAAAAAAAAAGAAAAAATGATTTCGTCCGCCTAATTTAAACAAACGATTTAGCGAATTAAAAAGGAATAGGCAGCTACAAACGCGTCTGTACGTACATGAACCCCGTGCAGTGTCGGTTCTTGCCGGAACTCAAAATAAAATCATTTTGTTTTTAAATAATTTAATACGCCAAAGAATATATGAAGTATTGTTGGCTTCCTGAAAAGAAGTGTTTGATTTAAATTTATAAATTAATTGTCGCAGAAGATTTGCTCTTGGCAAGTTGTTTAAAATGAAGACGTTTCACGTTGCTCTAATTGATTACGAAACAATGAAGATTGCGCTCCGGGTCTTCCCCAATTAAGAAGAACGAATGAATTCGCCTTGAAATTTCAAAACAAAAAAAAAATGATTTCGTCCGCCTAATCAAAACAAACGAGTTAGCGAATTAAAAGGAATAGGCAGCTACAAACGCGGCTGTATGCACATGAACCCCGTGCAGTGTCGGTTCTTGCCGGAACTCAAAATAAAATCATTTTGTTTTTAAATAATTTAATATATATGCCAAAGAGTATATGAAGTATTGTCGGCGTTCTGAAAAGAAGTGTTTGATTTAAATTTATAAATTAATTGTCGCAGAAGATTTGCTCTTGGCAAGGTGTTTAAAATGAAGACGTTTCGCGTTGCTCTAATTGATAACGAATCAACGAAGATTGCGCTCCGGGTCTTCCCCAATTAAAAAGAACGAATGATTTCGCCTTGAAATTTCAAAACAAAAAAAAAATGATTTCGTCCGCCTAATTAAAACAAACGATTCAGCGAATTAAAAAGGAATAGGCGGCTACAAACCCGTCTGTACGTACATGAACCCCGTGCAGTGTCGGTTCTTGCCGGAACTCAAAATAAAATCATTTTGTTTTTAAATAATTTAATATATATGCCAAAGAGTATATGAAGTATTGTTGGCATCCTGAAAAGAAGTGTTTCATTTAAATTTATAAATTAATCATCGCAGAAGATTTGCTCTTGGCAAGGTGTTTAAAATGAAGACGTTTCGCGTTGCTCTAATTGATTACGAATCAATGAAGATTGCGCTTCGGGTCTTCCCCACTTATGAAGAACGAATGAATTCGCCTTGAAATTTCAAAAAAAAAAAGAAAAAATGATTTCGTCCGCCTAATTAAAACAAACGATTTAGCGAATTAAAAGGAACAGGCGGCTACAAACGCGTTTGTATGTACATTAACCCCGTGCAGTGTCGGTTCTTGCCGGAACTCAAAATAAAATCATTTTGTTTTTAAATAATTTAATATGCCAAAGAATATATGAAGTATTATTAGCGTTCTGAAAAGAAGTGTTTGATTTAAATTTATAAATTAATTGTCGCATAAGATTTGCTCTTGGCAAGGTGTTTAAAATGAAGACGTTTCGCGTTGCTCAAATTGATTACGAATCAATGAAGATTGCGTTCCGGGTCTTCCCCAATTAAGAAGAACGAATGAATTCGCCTTGAAATTTCAAAAAAAAAAGAAAAAATGATTTCGTCCGCCTAATCAAAACAAACGATTTAGCGAATTAATAAGGAATAGGCGGCTACAAACGCGTTTGTATGTACACGAACCCCGTGCAGTGTCGGTTCTTGCCGGAACTCAAAATAAAATCATTTTGTTTTTAAATAATTTAATATGCCAAAGAGTATATGAAGTATTGTTGACATTCTGAAAAGAAGCGTTTGATTTAAATTTATAAATTAATTGTCGCAGAAGATTTGCTGTTGGCAAGGTGTTTAAAATGAAGACGTTTCGCGTTGCTCTAATTGATTACGAATTGCGCTTCGGGTCTTCCCCAATTAAGAAGAACGAATGAATTCGCCTTGAAATTTCAAAACAAAAAAAAAAATGATTTCGTCCGCCTAATTAAAACAAACGATTTAGCGAATTAATAAGGAATAGGCAGCTACAAACGCGTTTGTATGTACACGAACCCCGTGCAGTGTCGGTTCTTGCCGGAACTCAAAATAAAATCATTTTGTTTTTAAATAATTTAATATGCCAAAGAGTATATGAAGTATTGTTGACATTCTGAAAAGAAGCGTTTGATTTAAATTTATAAATTAATTGTCGCAGAAGATTTGCTCTTGGCAAGGTGTTTAAAATGAAGACGTCTCGCGTTGCTCTAATTGATTACGAATTGCGCTTCGGGTCTTCCCCAATTAAGAAGAACGAATGAATTCGCCTTGAAATTTCAAAACAAAAAAAAAAAAATGATTTCGTTCGCCTAATTAAAACAAACGATTTAGAGAATTCAAAGGAACAGGCGGCTACAAACGCGTTTGTATGCACATGAACCCCGTGCAGTGTCGGTTTTTGCCGGAACTCAAAATAAAATCATTTCTTTTTTAAATAATTTAATATGCCAAAGAGTATATGAAGTATTGTTGGCGTTCTGAAAAGAAGCGTTTGATTTAAATTTATAAATTAATTATCGCAGAAGATTTGCTCTTGGCAAGGTGTTTAAAATAAAGACGTTTCGCGTTGCTCTAATTTATTACGAATCAACGAAGATTGCGCTCCGGGTCTTCCCCAATTAAGAAGAACGAATGAATTCGCCTTGAAATTTCAAAACAAAAAAAAAAAATGATTTCGTCCGCCTAATTAAAACAAACGATTTAGCGAATTAAAAGGAACAGGCGGCTACAAACGCGTTTGTATGTACATTAACCCCGTGCAGTGTCGGTTCTTGCCGGAACTCAAAATAAAATCATTTTGTTTTTAAATAATTTAATATGCCAAAGAATATATGAAGTATTATTAGCGTTCTGAAAAGAAGTGTTTGATTTAAATTTATAAATTAATTGTCGCAGAAGATTTGCTCTTGGCAAGGTGTTTAAAATGAAGACGTTTCGCGTTGCTCAAATTGATTACGAATCAATGAAGATTGCGCTCCGGGTCTTCCCCAATTAAGAAGAACGAATGAATTCGCCTTGAAATTTCAAAAAAAAGAAAAAATGATTTCGTCCGCCTAATTAAAACAAACGATTTAACGAATTCAAAGGAACAGGCGGCTACAAACGCGTTTGTATGCACATGAACCCCGTGCAGTGTCGGTTCTAGCCGGAACTCAAAATAAAATCATTTTGTTTTTAAATAATTTAATATATATGCCAAAGAGTATATGAAGTATTGTCGGCGTTCTGAAAAGAAGTGTTTGATTTAAATTTATAAATTAATTGTCGCCGAAGATTTGCTCTTGGCAAGGTGTTTAAAATGAAGACGTTTCGCGTTGCTCTAATTGATTACGAATCAATGAAGATTGCGCTCCGGTTCTTCCCCAATTAAGAAGAACGAATGAATTGGCCTTGAAATTTCAAAAAAAAAGAAAAAATGATTTCGTCCGCCTAATTAAAACAAACGATTTAGCGACCGCCGATTATCCCCGTCCTCGACAATACCGCCGCTCCTCATTATCATTATCGTCCTCATCAGGAGATGTTTGTGAATTCACCGACAACGTATATTCGAAAGCTCAAAGCTCGCGGTCGCACATCATTAAAACCACCGCGCGGTTTCTTTCCTCATCGATCGTTGAAATTTCCCGCATAACTTCTGAAATAAGGCGGCGGCGGCGGCGCGCTCCTTTCCGCTCGCGCAAGAACTGGTTCTAATGATCCGCCGCGCTAAAAACGGCCGCCGTTTGTGTAATTTTCGGCGGCGGAGGCGGCGGCGACGGCGCAGAGAAAAACGAGAAACTCACTCTGCAATTAATTATAAGCGCAAGTCTCCCAGGAGGAAAAAACGAAACGCCGCCGCCGAGTTGGAATACATTCTGCAGCAAGCAATCTTCGGTGCATTACATTAGGCTTGCGGTTTTCGAAAATAATTCAATCTGGACGATGGATAATCTGCAATGCACATCAAAGTCGGGGCGTGTTAACAACGGCTACGTTAATTCTTCAAGAGATCAGTGATCTCGATTCGATTGGCCGTCATGAAAACAATTGGAATTTCTAAACATGTGATGGCGGCCTGTATGCAAATCGAACACTTCGCCGATTTTATTATTAGACGGATTCTCTCGATTTCTCTCGAAGAAACCGTTGCGGTAATCGAAAAACGAATTATTCAAGATTAGAGATCGGGCGGATTTTTTTGAGAAAATCAAATTTCGCACATGATCGCGCGCCTGCTTTTTTTTTAAAAAAAAGTAGGCTCACTTCGCCCGCCCCCTCCAATTTAGAATTCGTATGGCGGAGTAATCTGAAGCATGCGGCTTAATAAAATACATAAAAATTAAGTGCAACAACGCAAACAAGCAGGAATTAACAATAAGAAAATCAGTATGTTAGTCATGTTTCGTAATGTTGCAAGCTTGTCGCAAAAACTAGCAACTCTTCTACTTGATGGGCGTCGCGTAGCTCGCGGAATCCCCGGACGTTCCGGGTCCGTCTCGCTCGGGTCCAAACCGCCGGAAGGGTCGCGAAAAGTCGCGAGCGACGTCTCTGCTTGAACCGGACCGAGTTAGCGCCGGCTGGACTAAGCGATATATTCTGTTGAAGCAATTGACAAAGGCTTGATCAATGGCAATGATCATTCAGCATCATCGTGAACTGCGCTAGATTTATACGTTGGTAGTTCCGTGATTGAATTCATATAGCGTGTGTGGCTCGAAGAAAATCTTCTGGGAAATAATGCCCGAGTATATTGATCATATTCACTTGCGCAGACCACCGGGATTTGATCTGTTTTCATACAGAGAGAGAGAGAGAGTCATCATCAATCGGAAGCACGCGGCCAATTAAATAATATAATTAACTCCATATGGAATATGGATGATCGTTCCAGCACGAAGATTAGGGGGAATACCGCGCCGTTAATTGCAACGACTGCAATTACTCGAGCGCAATTAGGAAACATTATCAAAGTTATTTTATTTGTGAATCTTGCCTTAACCGACTCAAACACACGGGCGAGATTTTTGTGTTGTAGGTTTTATTGATGCTCTTTTTCTAATCCTAGATCGGAATACTCCGCGACATACCGACCGTCTTATAGAAACATATTTATCTGCCGTTTAAGTCTCTTCAAGACGGCGGCGGCGCGCCGCGTTTCCCATGCTTTAATTAAAACCGAAAAACAATATAAAAATAAATACACAGTCAAATCAAGTCTCGCATCATTCAAAAACGACGCAATTAGTATAGGGACGCGCTGTTGAAATGCCAACTGATTTAAAGTGTTATTGTCTCTATTACAAGATCGAAGACGCGGTGTGCAATAACTCAGCTATTGTGAGTTGAGCTCACGGACAGTGGCGCCTCCATTATGTGCGGTGAATACGTAAACAACGCGCTCGACGACGATAATTGTTTCTTAATGACTCCGAAGTAAGGCGGAAAAATGAGGAAATTGAATGCTGAATGGTTCTTGGAGCTGGTAGCGCTCGCGTCCTTTATTTACGGCCGTTTGTTTACGTTTGCACATGGAATTAGAAATGCGCTGCCGCTTCTTTGGCGTTTTCAACTTTATATGGGAAAAAGTGGTACATACCACGATGACACACCTACTTACCATCGGATCAGCATCGGGGGTCTTAGCCTTCCTGCGAACGTACAACATACAACAGCTTTCAATCAAATTCTTCATTAAGAAAAAAAGAAAAAAAAACCTGCAGGTTTGGTTGTTATTACGTAATATACCGCCCACCATACCCACCCCGACCAGCCGCCACTGAAGTCCTCCAGTTGAATTGGCTCCTAAGTTCCGGATCCATGTCGGGACAGCCCCGAAAAACAAATTGATTTGGAAAATGCATCCATGTTTTCCTTTTGCAGTTGTTGCTGCATATCATCACGAACCGCCACTGGAGGACTTGATGGGCGAAGAAGAAAGAGAAAGTACGAAGCTTAAAAAAATAAATCTCCAATGATGATTGCAAAGCAAAGACTTGGACACCCATCTGGACCTTATGGGACTTATGGGGATCAAGAACAAGCTTGCGCAAATCTGAATACAGATCAAGAATACTCTCTTCATTCTTAAATAAACGAATAAATAAATAAATAAATAAATAAATAAATAAAACAACGAATCTGTAACTTAAATTTATATGTAACTAAGGCCCGATCTAACCACCTCTGGATGAATTTAACTACCGTTTAATATCCTTAGAAACTATTGTGCCGACAATGGTTTCCTAGGATATTAACCGACGGTTAAATTTAACAGGAGGTGGTAAGATCGGGCCTGAGACTAAGAAACCCCAGGACATCCACGAGGGTTAAATGAATTAAGTGTGAATGCAGATCAGATATAATCAGGCGGCAACCTAATTCCCAAATTTCGTTGAGTAAATTCTAAGTTTGATAATTAATCATCGCCCGCAATAAATTGTCTAAACTTAAACTTGGCAAACGTTTTCTAAAAAAAATTTACAAACTCATACAATCAAATGTCATCGTAATTTCCCGCGCAAGAAATAAGTCCTGACCTCGCTCAAACCGATGACCTTGAGAATGTAATGAATTGCTTGCTTGCGTTGAGGGTTTTTTCATTGCGTATGAAACTTCTGAAAAGACTCTCCAGAACAAGAGGGGCATGTTGCATATATTTATTTTACATCGACGTTTTACATACATGCACGTATTTATTTTACGTCGTCAGTTTCTGATTAATTCAGAATCCCAAAACTCAAATTGCGAAGCTGAAAGAAATCAGAAAGAACTCAAAAATGAAATCGTGTTACGTTGGACCTCCGCCCAACAAGGGCGGTTAGGTTAACCCGACTCAATTTAACTTAACGAGCAAGAAAAAAAATCGAAACTGAAAAAGTATTATGAGAAACTTTAATTAGTTAAATTAAAAATCAATTGGTGTTAAACCAAATCCAAGCAAGACTACGGCCCGGTTTTTCCATCACAGTTTAACTTTAAGCTTCGTTTTATTCCCATGGTAACGATTGTAAGGACAATTGTTTCCATAGGAATAAAACGGAGTTCAAAGTTAAACCCCAATTGAAAAACTGACCCTAATAAACTCTAGCTCGACTCAAGCCAAAGGGAAAAGATTAAAAGCAAACTCAAAATTTTTGAGATAAATTCAAATCATTAATTGATTTAAATTAAATTAATAAAGTAAAGCGATTCTTGTTCGACGAAGTTTGTATTAATTTTCTATTAATCTTCAGACGAACGTTGAAAAATTGACGGGGCTATTAAACCGGCAGTGAAACGTCGAGAAAATTTGTTTATAAATTAAAAAGAGAACGTTAATAAAACTCAACGCTCAGAATAAATTAAAACTGAAATGTTAAAACTCAAGATAAATTTAAAATTGTAGCGTTAAAACTTAACACTCAAGATAAATTAAAACTGAAACGTTAAAACTCAAGATAAATCAAAGTTGAAACGTTGAAACTCAAGAATCAAAACAGATTAAAACTGAAACGTTAAAGTCAAGAGAAATTAAAATTTAAACGTTAAAACTCAACTGATAAATTAAAACTGAAATGTTAAAAGTCAAGATTAATTAAAATTGAAACGTTCAAACCCAAGATAAATTATAATTGATACTTAACACTCAAGATAAATTATAATTGATACTCAACACTCAAGATAAATTAAAAGTGAAACGTTAAAACTCAAGATGAATCAATATTCAAACTCAAACTCAACAATCAAGACAGATTAAAACTGAAACGTTTAAACTCAAGATAAATTAAAATTGAAACGTTAAAACTCAACTGATAAATTAAAACTGAAATGTTAAAAGTCAAGATTAATTAAAATTGAAATGTTCAAACTCAAGATAAATTAAAATTGAAACGGTAAAACTCAATAATAAAGTTATTTTAAAACTTAAATGTTAAAACTCAAGATAAATTAAAATTGATACTTAACACTCAAGATAAATTATAATTGATACTAAACACTCAAGATAAATTAAAACTGAAACGTTAAAACTCAAGATAAATCAAAATTCAAACTCAAACTCAACATTCAAGATAGATTAAAACTGAAACGTTACAAGTCAAGAGAAATTGAAACGTTCAGACTCAAGATAAATTAAAATTGAAACGTTAAAACTCAAGATAAATTAAAACTGAAATGTTAAAAGTCAAGATTAATTAAAATTGAAATGTTCAAACTCAAGATAAATTAAAATTGAAACGGTAAAACTCAATAATAAAGTTATATTAAAACTTAAATGTTAAAACTCAAGATAAATTAAAATTGATACTTAACACTCAAGATAAATTATAATTGATACTAAACGCTCAAGATAAATTAAAACTGAAACGTTAAAACTCAAGATAAATCAAAATTCAAACTCAAACTCAACAATCAAGATAGATTAAAACTGAAACGTTACAAGTCAAGAGAAATTAAAAATTACACGTTAAAACTCAACTGATAAATTGAAACTGAAATGTTAAAAGTCAAGATTAAATAAAATTGAAACATTCAAACCCAAGATAAATTGTAATTGAAACGTCAAAACTCAAGATAAATTAAAACTGAAACGTTAAAACTCAAGATAAATTATAATTGATACTTAACACTCACGATAAATTATAATTGATACTCAATACTCAAGATAAATTAAAACTGAAACGTTAAAACTCAAGATAAATCAAAATTGAAACGTTGAAACTCAACAATCAAGACAGATTAAAACTGAAACGTTAAAAGTCAAGAGGAATTAGAATTTAAACGTTAAAACTAAACTGATAAATTAAAACTGAAATGTTAAAAATCAAGATTAATTAAAATTGAAACCTTCAAATCCAAGATAAATTAAAATTGAAACGTTAAAACTCAAGATAAATTAAAACTGAAACGTTAAAACTCAAGATAAATTATAATTGATACTCAACACTCAAGATAAATTAAAACTGAAACGTTAAAACTCAAGATAAATCAAAATTGAACGGTTGAAACTCAACAACCAAGACAGATTAAAACTGAAACGTTAAAAGTCAAGAGAAATTAAAATTTAAACGTTAAAATTCAACTGATAAATTAAAACTGAAATGTTAAAAGTCATAATTAATTAAAATTCAAATGTTCAAACTCAAGATAAATTAAAATTGAAACGACAAAACTCAATAATAAAGTTATATTAAAACTTAAACGTTAAAACTCAAGATAAATTAAAATTGGAACGTTCAGATTCAAGATAAATTAAAATTGAAACGTTAAAACTCAATATAAAAAGTTAAATTAAAACTGAAACGTTAAAAGTCAAGATAAATTAAAAATGAAACGTTAAAACTCAACTGATAAATTAAAACTGAAATGTTAAAAGTCATAATTAATTAAAATTCAAATGTTCAAACTCAAGATAAATTAAAATTGAAACGATAAAACTCAATAATAAAGTTATATTAAAACTTAAACGTTAAAACTCAAGATAAATTAAAATTGGAACGTTAAAACTAAAGATAAATTAAAACTGAAACGTTAAAACTCAACACTCAAAATAAATTAAAACTGAAATATTAAAACTCAAGATAAATTAAAACTGAAGCGATGAAACTCAAGAAATCCGCCGAAATTAAATCCAGCTTAATTCGATTTAGCTCGACGCGAATTAAGCAAATAAATAACGCTGAAAAATAAAATAATTCAATGAAACAACTCAAGAAACGAGTAAAAATCGTAAAATAATTAAAACAGGACACAAAACCCAAACGAGGCGAACCCAATTCTTAGCTATCTTAACAAAAGGGGGTTTGAGCGGTTACTTACGCTTAAGAAGCTTCGAGCTTTAAAAATTCTTGCAATTATAAAATTGTGCTTAAAAATTTGATTGCAAGTCGTTTTTGATTGCATTAGATCCCCCGAGCGTCTTCTGTTCAGAGCTGTTTCACCCCTACTTGGGACTTCGCCAGCAGAAGCGCAGCTCGAGAGTTCCACTGCACACCAAAACGACTTTGCTCGTATAATTTCTTTAAAATTGAGAGCTTTGAGCTTTTGCATTGTGATTAAATGAATGGGAAACAGATTCAAGATTTGAAAGCTCTTGCGAGCTCATATCGAGCTTTTTTTTTTGAGTCTGACAATCCCGCAAGCACGGTTTGGATTTAAAGCTTCGAATTTTCGAAAGCTGTGGATCATTATAGCTACGTATACCTATACGATTTAGTTTTATGTGAACTAAGCTTTTAGAGCAGAGGGCATTTATATTTTTAATTGAAGTGCTCCGGTGTTTTCTGCGCGCGTAAAAAACCCGGATTCTTTTAGGTTCTTGTAAAGCCCAGCTTAATCTGTACGCATTGCGCATTCCGTCCGGAGGGAGCTGCGGCATTCTCCCCGTTTTTTTTTTTTTTTTTTTTCTGCAAACCATCGAGGTGGCGTTTATGTGATACGAGCGCAGCGTATAAAGAAAGCGCTGCATCATCGCGGACAATTAGGATGCGCCTCCGGACGACGACGACGACGGAGAAGAAGAAGAAGAAGAAGAAAAAGAAAAGAATCCAGCTCGAGAGTGAAACGCGGAATGGGAATAGTTTTATTTTGAAAGGCCCCCCGAAAAACACTCGCGCGAACAAAAGGGGGAACGGACGCACCGAAATAAATTACACGTAATCACTCGACGAAATTAAAGAAAGAAAGAAAGAAGACGTCTTAACTAGGGATAATAGATTTAATTGATTTCGGGGAACGCCCCGAACAAAAAGGACGACCTTTTGCTCTCTCGCCTGTTTTGATTGAATGAAATCACATGCGGGAATATTTCAGAGTTCAAAAAAAAAACGATTGTAAATTTCAGCAGCTTGATTATTATATTTATTATTGGATATGCACGATAATTAGGTATACGATTTGATGCACTCGGAGAGAATTTAATTAGGAAAGTTATTATTTCACCGTTGAATAATATAATCTTCATAGCGGAGTTGCATTTGAAATAAATTGAACGCGAACGCGCTCGAGTGCCGCTTATTTATTTGTTTATTTATTTTTATGTTTGTCCCAAATTGCGTTCATTGCATTGTAAGAAGTCATTTTTAAATTGAAGGGAGTGTTTAGCACCAGAAGCTGCTGCTTCTTTTTAATAAATAAATAAATTTGCATGCGTCCCCCGTGGCCATATCATCTACCGTCCCAAACACCCAACAATTAAACAGATCCAAAGTGGTTTCGTTTTTAATCCGGAACTTCCATCTACTATCTACAACATCAAACAGACGTAAGCCTTTCTTTGTAGTCGTAGAAACGAACGTAATTAAAAAACCGTCGATAAACCTGTAATTACGTGCCACGTAATTAGTATAATTAAGGCAAGGATATTGTTTCAGAGCTGCTAGGTGTCATATCTCTAATATGCATATTTGATATGACTCGAAGCTCTTAATCAACCGTACGTGATAATTACAGCTTGCCCGCCGGTTTGTTACGACCGCTAATGAATGTTGCTGTATTAAAAATCGTGTTTACAAGCATCTGATAGGTGTGCGCGTTCGCTTGCTGAAAGGACCTGAAAGAAAACGAAAAGAAAAAAAAAAAAAACCGTGCCATGTTTGTAATAGGCGCGCTTTATTACCGTTTACTCGCTGAAGCGGAACTAATGCGCTTGTTTCAGGGCATGAACGAAAATTTTACGTTTTATTATAATATTAATTGGATGCTTGATTGAAGCTGAATTATCCGCCTGTCAGGGTTCTTTTTTTTTTTCGTTTGATACTCAGAAATGCCATCGCAGGGAATGCAGATATGTATGCATGCGTGTTTCCTGCGCGTCGTAATTACAAATTTACTTATTATCGAGTATTAAATAATAAAGTAAAGAGTTATGGTGTTTCTCTCACATGGTAAAGCCATGAGAGCCGACTCTACTATGTACTTGTTTGTTTGTGACAGCGGCGGCGATTTCACGCAATAATAAAAAAAAAACATATTGTAAAAATTTTCGTGTCGCCTCGCACACAATGCAAGTCAAATAATTGTTGCCTTTTCGTTAATAGACGGACGGCTTATTTGTTTCCAGCTTTTTCGAAATTTTAAGTGCTCGTAAATATTTTATGTCAGCATTGCCCAACGTTTCGGTATTTACGAGGGGGGGAATTTCTCAGCCGCCTTCCGACGCACCGAAATTAGATTTGAGGCGCTAACGCGCGAGCTTCGCTCCCAAGTTAAAATGCCTCGAATTGTTTTCACTCGCCCAAGAACAAAACAAGGACAAACAAATTAAACGCACACTTAAAAAATTCGTCGTACATTTCGTACTTGCCGCGGCGGAAACTTTTAATAACACGTCCCTTTTCTTTCCTTCTTTAATTTCAGGTTCGTTTCCTCATTTCCAGTTGAAGTCTCTCCGACTACAATCGGAGACTTCAATTGGAAATGAGGAAACGAACCTGAATTTAAAGAAGAAAAGAAAAAAACCAAAAGAGTGATGCAATCCAATTATTAATAACTTTGGTGCGTTCGATGTACTATTGCATCACGATTTAAAAACCGCGGACATAATCAACACACTTAAACTTTAAGCGCGATCGGTGCCTAATCGCCTAATGCCATTCACGAAATTCCAAAACTCCAAAGCGAAAACGACGCGCGGTTTACGAAACTGGGACGCGAGCGTCGTAATCTTTCCGCGCACTCAGGTGTTAATCGGTTAATCGAAGCCGCCGCCGACACAGCGAAGGGTCTGCGTCAAGGACGAAAAGAAAAAAAACCGACTCCCAGGGATTAATTTATTAAACAAACATAAAACAGCGTGGTTTGCTTTTCTAATTCGATTGCTCAAAAGCTCTACCTACGCCCCTATGACCCCGGAAGTTCTGCGTGACGTGCTGAAGACTCACGAGGCACTATCACGTTCAATGAGAAAGATACTCCCGCACCTGCATGCAAACCGCATCCCCTTATTGTAAGAGAGGTGCAGGTGGGGTTGGAAAAGTGTGAAACGAGTAAAAACCGTAAAATAATTAAAACAGGACAAAAAACCCAAACGAGGCGAACCCAATCCTTAGCTATCTTAACAAAAGGGGGTTTGAGCGGTTACTTACGCTTAAGAAGCTTCGAGCTTTCGCGAACCAATTAACACAAGAGACTTTCAGGTACGACGTTCACAGGTTTTAAAAGCTCTTGCAATTAATGTTGGAAAGTTAGCTTTAAAAAAACCGACTCCCAGAGATTAATTTATTAAACAAACATAAAACAGCGTGGTTTGGTTTTCTAATTCGATTGCTCAAAAGCTCTACCTACGCCCCTATGTCCCCGGAAGTTCTGTGTGACGTGGTGAAGGCTCACGAGGCACTATCATGTTCAATAAAAAAGATATTCCTGCACCTGCATGCAAACCGCACCCCCTTATTGTAAGAGAGGTGCAGGCGGGGGTGGAAAAGTGTGAAAATTTAAGAGAGTGAGTGAAAGATGTGATAAGAGGAAAGGTGAAGTCTAGATAACCAAACAACCGCTTTTCAAACCGCTTTTAGTCTCTGTGCAATTCATTTATCGGCCCGAATCTCGATTTTCTTTGTTAGTAGCGTTCTGGTTTTCGACGGTGGAAAGACGAAAATCGTTTTCCAACTCGTTTCCCGGGCATTGCGCCAAACGCGTCCGTTTATTTATTATTCGGAATCGTCTCGTTTCTGGCTAAGTTGCTCATTGTCTGATTAAACCAGCAATTTATTAACTGCGGATTAGGTGTCAAACCACAGCTTCCTCTCGCAGTTAAACCACGTTTTAAATCTTAATCTCCACCAGAACAACCAAAAAAAAAAGGAATAAAACTCTGGTTAACTTTAAACGCAGTTTAAACCTTCGGTGAGCAACTCAGCCTCGATGTTTAGTTGTAAATAATCCTTTCTTATAATGGTTCGAATAAAAATCTGGGCTTCGAAATACGTTTAATCACATTTTCCCACAGTAACAAAGAGATTATGTGCAAAATAAATTTAATCGATTCATTGATTCGTTAAAATCTAGCAATTAAGATGGAATTGCAACAAGAATACGAAAGGGTCAAGGGAAGATCAACGAAATCCGTTCACTTCCATAAAAAACGTTTAAGCAACAACGACTCTATTTTCTTCAGAAGTCACCCTCGCCCGGTCGTGGATGCTTCTTAGTTACACTTTATTTAAATTGAATTGGGAAAATCGACACTGATGGAACTTGATTTTGGATTTTGCAAACTTCACGGTGAGTAAAATTAATCGGTCGAACAAAAACATGTTCGGAACCGGCGCGAGCTTTCTCCTCTTCTCCGTCGCATTCACTACACGATCCGGGAGGTGGCGCGGGTAACTTAAAGTTACACTGGGATTTCGCGGAACTCCCTCCCCCTGAAAGCGCTGAGCTTTCCTCTGACTCAAGGCTGATTCAACGATATTTTGCATTCTATAAAGCAACGCGTAACGCACGATACCATAGTATGATCTCATTTCTTGATACATTGCAAGCTGATTGATGCTTTCGTCATATGTATAAGCTCGCAACAGCATTGTTTCATTTTATATTCTCAAAAACCGAGACATATTTCGATGTGATTTCTAATTTAATTAAATAAAGTGTACCGGAATACAGAAGAAAAAAAACAGTGATTAGAATCTGGAATCATGAAGCGACCAGTACATTCCCTCTGGATTGCTGTAAGGTTCACGAAATTTTCAAATGGTATAGTTTTGATTGAGCATGATAATCCGGACAACACACAGCGGATTCGTGTAGAAATCGCGGTCGTTTTGGGGGTGGAATGCCGTCACAATCTGAAATAAGCCGCCGCGCTGCTCTAATTTGCTCTAATTTCTAATTTAATTAAATAAAGTGTACCGAAATACAGAAAAAAAGTAGTGATTAAAATCTGGAATCACGAAACGAGCAGTACATCCCCTCTGGATTGCTGTAAGGTTCACGAAATTATCAAATGCTATAGTTTTGATTGAGCATGATAATCCGGACAACACACAGCGGATTCGTGTAGAAATCGCTGTCGTTTTGGGGTTGGAATGCCATCACAATCTGAAATAAGCCGCCGCGCTGCTGTAATTTGCTCTAATTTCTAATTTAATTAAATAAAGTGTACCGAAATACAGAAAAAAAGTAGTGATTAAAATCTGGAATCACGAAACGAGCAGTACATCCCCTCTGGATTGCTGTAAGGTTCACGAAATTATCAAATGCTATAGTTTTGATTGAGAATGATAATCTCGACAACACACAGCGGATTCGTGTAGAAATCGCGGTCGTTTTGGGGGTGGAATGCCATCACAATCTGAAATAAGCCGCCGCCCTGCTGTAATTTGCTCTAATTTCTAATTTAATTAAATAAAGTGTACCGAAATACAAAGAAAAAATTGTGATTAGAATCTGGAATCATGAAGCGAGCAGTACATCCCCTCTCAATTGCTGTAAGGGTCACAAAATTGCCAAATGTTATAGTTTTTATTGAGCATGATAATACATGCAAAATACAGCAGATTCGTTTGGAAATCGCAGTCGTTTTAGGGGTGGAATGCCGCCACAATCTGAAATAAGCCGCCGCGCAGCTCTAATTTGCTCTAATTTCTAATTTAATTAAATAAAGTGTACCGAAATACAAAGAAAAAATTGTGATTAGAATCTGGAATCATGAAACAAGCAGTAATACATGCAACACACAGCGGATTCGTTTGGAAATCGCAGTCGTTTTGGGGGTGGTATTCCGCCACGATCTGAAATAAGCCGCGGCGCTGTTCTTTTATTTTATTTTACGCACTGAAACTCAGTCTTTCGCTTAGCTACGAGTGGCAAACAGAAAGTCGCAGAGTTAATATTAATCGATTTGCTCAGAATATTTCATGCGTCGCCCCCAGACGTTGCAGATTGTGGCGACATTTCATTGGATTGACGTCGTTATCATTTACGTAGTTGCCGATTATGTGAGTGAAGCAACGTGATGCATCACCGTACACGACGACTGTATAAAATTACAAACAATACACAACGTTTATCTTGCGTGTGCGTAAAGTGTTGCTTCCAAACCTCCTCGCCACTGACGGGTACCTGAAGTGAACACCGATCGTTATTGAGAATGAACTCGAGTGTGATTCGGACTCACGACCTTGCATTCACAAGGTCGATCCTAATTTCTAAACCTAAACGTGGTTTCACAGAATGACGCTTCTAAAATGTTCTTCCGGTATTTGAAAGTCTCTCAAAAATTTAATGAATTTTTGTTTAAATCGGGCAAGGCAAGTTTATTATTATTTTTTTTAAAGATTCCCATTTGTTATTAGAAGTGCGTTTATTAGTTATTTGTTTTTTTTTTTTTATTTTTGACTGACATTGCGGTGCTCCTCGTGTTCCGTTGCACTTCTCCAACTGCTGACGGTGCGGATCTGCTCGTAACTTTATCGGAGCTGCCTTAAGTATCGTTCAATTCGTATTTGCACCCTGAATATCAAGTTTGGTGTCAAGAATTTTTTTTTTACTGCTGGAATGGCGAGTGTCATTCTTTACGTCTGTACCAATTTGCGTGTGGTCGTTCCTGGTGGTATTGCTCGCCCCAAAACCCCCCCGAATGACAATTACGAACGATCGACGATCGAAAAACAATTAATAACGCCGCCTAACAAGCCGGTGAACAGAATGTAAACGCGAGTAATTCGAATGCATACATCAAATTAACAAAGCCGGGGCGACGTGTGAGAAAACTAGTTCCAAACGAAAAGGCTTGTACCCGGAGCGGTCGGGGAACGCTTACACACTCGGATTCAAACAGAGATCTCTGCGGGCATTTGCCTTAATGTGAATTCATTTGAATGTGCCGTGTTTATGGCGTTCGTGACTTCGGCGGGTCAGGAAAGCCGACCGAATAAAAATTGAGGGTTCGCAGTCGACAGAGTTAAACGAACGAACAAAAAAAAAAGAATCATTTTAGAATAATACAATAATTTATCTCTTTTTTTATTTTCTAAAGAACTTAGGGCTGAGCTTGTTCTCGTTTGCTTCTTGGCGGCTTGTTGGCAGTAGAAATTATTTCTAAATAAAAAAAATGTTTCCCTCGTCGCTCGCGTCGATTAAATGAAATTAGTTCGTTCGTATGTTGTACAAATGAAAACATTTACAAGCAAAATAGCGACGTAATTACCGCCGAGCTTATTATGTTATTAAGTGCAATTTCCTCGGAGATTTTGATACAATCTCGCCGCCGCCGCCGCCGCCGCCGCTGTGCTATTTGCAAATCTCCGTTCGCAATGTCGCATAGATCGGAGCGACGCGCGGATTCCTGGTATCCTAATACAATTATACCTTTAAGAGCCGGTTTCGCTCCGGCGCTCTCTCTCAATAAAATATCAAATGGGAGCTTATAGTTTGATCGTAAAAATATTTGCCGTTTTCATGCTGAAGCGAGCGTCGTTACCGGGACGTGTCACTATTTCTAAACGACGTCGTACATTCAATTTATTCCGTTCACCGTACACGCCAGCCAATTAACTAGTAATTATTAAAGTGCAAATTATCGGAACAGCATTGAAATTGTTCTGCTGCTCCGAACGACTCTCGGTCTATTATGTTTGCTGCGTTTTTCAACAAATTCACTTTATACATACATAGTTTATTAAGATATTGCTTTAATACATGGATGGCATTTACAGCGATCACTCAGTATAATGGATTTAGTTGCGAAAGTTCGAGGAAACAAATTGATTATTTTCTCTTTAAGTTCGGCAGACTGGGGGGGGGGGGCGTGGGGCAGATTGCACGTGCAGGATTCCCCCAGTGACCCATATAAGCCGATATTGAAAACTGTAACAGATGCGATAAATACGCTTCGTTAGCCCTACATTGTTAATCCCTTTAAAGCTCCCTGGGGAGCTTTCTACGGCCACATAAATTCGGCGCGCGATCCCACAACAAACTTTTCTATCCTTTAAGTTTGTCAGACTGATCTTAAAACCCAACGGAATCGTTTTGGTGTTACTTGAACCGAAGTCTAAACGACTGCGGCGCGGTTTTCCAAGCGAATCAATGAGTTTCGATCAGTGCACGAACCGAGGTTGAAAGGAGATCGGTGCGTAACTGAACCAATAAGAGTACAGCTTTGCAGAAACATTACAATCTCTTTAAAGGCCCTTGCGGAGCTTTCTACGGCCACATAAATTCGGCGCGCGAGCCCACAACAAATTTTTCTGTTCTTTAAGTTTGTCAGAACGATCTTAAAACCCAACGGAATCGTTTTGGTGTTACTTGAACCGAAGTCTAAACGACTGCGGCGCGGTTTTGCAAGAGAATCAATGAGTTCCGCTGAATGCATGAACCGAGGTTGAAAGGAGATCGGTGCGTAACTGAACCAATAAGAGTACAGCTTTGCAGAAACATTGTAATCACTTTAAAGCTCCCTGCGGAGCTTTCTACGGCCACATAAATTCGGCGCGCGATCCCACAACAAACTTTTCTATCCTTTAAGTTCGTCAGAACGATCTTAAAACCCAATGGAATCGTTTTGGTGCTACTTGAACCGAAGTCTGAACGATTGCGGAGCGGTTTTCCAAGCGAATCAATGAGTTTCGTTCAGTGCACGAACCGAGGTTGAAAGGAGATCGGTGCGTAACTGAACCAATAAGAGTACAGCTTTGCAGAAACATTACAATCTCTTTAAAGGCCCTTGCGGAGCTTTCTACGGCCACATAAATTCGGCGCGCGAGCCCACAACAAATTTTTCTGTTCTTTAAGTTTGTCAGAACGATCTTAAAACCCAACGGAATCGTTTTGGTGTTACTTGAACCGAAGTCTGAACGACTGCGGCGCGGTTTTCCAAGCGAATCAATGAGTTTCGTTCAGTGCACGAACCGAGGTTGAAAGGAGATCGGTGCGTAACTGAACCAATAAGAGTACAGCTTTGCAGAAACATTACAATCTCTTTAAAGGCCCTTGCGGAGCTTTCTACGGCCACATAAATTCGGCGCGCGAGCCCACAACAAACTTTTCTGTTCTTTAAGTTTGTCAGAACGATCTTAAAACCTAACTGAATCGTTTTGGTGTTACTTGAACCGAAGTCTGAACGATTGCGGCGCGGTTTTGCAAGCAAATCAATGAGTTTCGCTCAATGCACGAACCGAGGTTGAAAGGAGATCGGTGCGTAACTGAACCAATAAGAGTACAGCTTTGCAGAAACATTACAATCCCTTTAAGGGTCCCTGCGGAGCTTTCTACGGTCACATAAATTCGGCGCGCGATCCCATGAACAAACTTTTCTGTTCTTTAAGTTTGTCAGAACGATCTTAAAACCCAACGGAATCGTTTTGATGTTACTTGAACCGAAGTCCGAACGACTGCGGCGCGGTTTTCCAAGCGAATCAATGAGTTTCGCTCAATGCACGAACCGAGGTTGAAAGGAGATCGGTGCGTAACTGAACCAATAAGAGTACAGCTTTGCAGAAACATTACAATCTCTTTAAAACTTCCTGCGGAGCTTTCTACGGCCACATAAATTCGGCGCGCGAGCCCACAACAAATTTTTCTGTTCTTTAAGTTTGTTAGAACGATCTTAAAACCCAACGGAATCGTTTTGATGTTACTTGAACCGAAGTCTAAACGACTGCAGCGCGGTTTTACAAGCGAATCAATGAGTTTCGTTCAGTGCACGAACCGAGGTTGAAAGGAGATCGGTGCGTAACTGAACCAATAAGAGTACAGCTTTGCAGAAACATTACAATCTCTTTAAAGCTTCCTGTGGAGCTTTCTACGGCCACATAAATTCGGCGCGCGAGCCCACAACAAACTTTTCTGTTCTTTAAGTTTGTCAGAACGATCTTAAAACCTAACGGAATCGTCTTGGTGTTACTTGAACCGAAGTCTAAACGACTGCAGCGCGGTTTTACAAGCGAATCAATGAGTTTCGTTCAGTGCACGAACCGAGGTTGAAAGGAGATCGGTGCGTAACTGAACCAATAAGAGTACAGTTTGCAGAAACATTGTAATTACTTTAAAGGTCTCTGCGGATCTTTCTATGGCCACATAAATTCGGCGCGCGATCCCACAACAAACTTTTCTGTTCTTTAAGTTTGTCAGAACCATCTTAAAACCCAACGGAATCGTTTTGGTGTTACTTGAACCGAAGTCTAAACGATCTGCGGCGCGATTTTGCAAGCGAATCAATGAGTTTCGTTCAGTGCACGAACCGAGGTTGAAAGGAGATCGGTGCGTAACTGAACCAATAAGAGTACAGCTTTGCAGAAACATTACAATCTCTTTAAAGCTTCCTGTGGAGCTTTCTACGGCCACATAAATTCGGCGCGCGAGCCCACAACAAACTTTTCTGTTCTTTAAGTTTGTCAGAACGATCTTAAAACCTAACGGAATCGTCTTGGTGTTACTTGAACCGAAGTCTAAACGACTGCAGCGCGGTTTTACAAGCGAATCAATGAGTTTCGTTCAGTGCACGAACCGAGGTTGAAAGGAGATCGGTGCGTAACTGAACCAATAAGAGTACAGTTTGCAGAAACATTGTAATTACTTTAAAGGTCTCTGCGGATCTTTCTATGGCCACATAAATTCGGCGCGCGATCCCACAACAAACTTTTCTGTTCTTTAAGTTTGTCAGAACCATCTTAAAACCCAACGGAATCGTTTTGGTGTTACTTGAACCGAAGTCTAAACGATCTGCGGCGCGATTTTGCAAGCGAATCAATGAGTTTCGTTCAGTGCACGAACCGAGGTTGAAAGGAGATCGGTGCGTAACTGAACCAATAAGAGTACAGCTTTGCAGAAACATTACAATCTCTTTAAAGCTTCCTGTGGAGCTTTCTACGGCCACATAAATTCGGCGCGCGAGCCCACAACAAACTTTTCTGTTCTTTAAGTTTGTCAGAACGATCTTAAAACCTAACGGAATCGTCTTGGTGTTACTTGAACCGAAGTCTAAACGACTGCAGCGCGGTTTTACAAGCGAATCAATGAGTTTCGTTCAGTGCACGAACCGAGGTTGAAAGGAGATCGGTGCGTAACTGAACCAATAAGAGTACAGTTTGCAGAAACATTGTAATTACTTTAAAGGTCTCTGCGGATCTTTCTATGGCCACATAAATTCGGCGCGCGATCCCACAACAAACTTTTCTGTTCTTTAAGTTTGTCAGAACCATCTTAAAACCCAACGGAATCGTTTTGGTGTTACTTGAACCGAAGTCTAAACGATCTGCGGCGCGATTTTGCAAGCGAATCAATGAGTTTCGTTCAGTGCACGAACCGAGGTTGAAAGGAGATCGGTGCGTAACTGAACCAATAAGAGTACAGCTTTGCAGAAACATTACAATCTCTTTAAAGCTTCCTGCGGAGCTTTCTACGGCCACATAAATTCGGCGCGCGATCCCACAACTAACTTTTCTGTTCTCTAAGTATTTCAGAACGATCTTAAAACCTAACGGAATCGTTTTGGTGTTACTTGAACCGAAGTCTAAACGACTGCGGCGCGGTTTTACAAGCGAATCAATGAGTTTCGTTCAGTGCACGAACCGAGGTTGAAAGGAGATCGGTGCATGACTGATCCAATAAGAGTACAGGTTTGCAAAAACATGAACAATTACAAGTGCCACCACACCTTTCCAGCCCAACAAATAAATCAAAAATCACCACGATTGTTATTAATTAATAAATGATTTTTTTTAATTAAAATCGTGTTCCATAAATATCATGAGGAAAAGCACTTTTAAGATATGCACGTCCTTGCCCCATCTCATTTTAATTAATTATTCCGTGAATAAATCCATCCGGGTTAATTTATGGCGCGCGGAGGAAATAATAAGTGTGTGCTTAGCTACGTGGGTTTTTTGGAGAAGGAGGGGGTGGAGGAGGAGGAGGAGGAGGGGAATACCCCCTGCCCCCCAACCGGCCGACAGGGGTCTAATTAAGAAATAAACTTTCAGTCATCCTGGGCCATTAAGGTCGGGTTCGGTGGAACACTTTCCGAATCACCACACCACTACCATTTTAATTATGACAATGAATAAACATAATCCAGAAACAAGGGGCGACGACGCTAAACGTGTCGTTTAGAAGAAAGAACTTCCTCCACACATACATACATATGCGTGCCCGTAATCGCCTGCGCCTCTATCCGCTACCTAATTTATTGTAAACACCTCAAAAAAAAAATAAATTAAAATTCTTAGAACGTGTGCATTTAAAACGCGAGATAAAAAAAATACGTCTAACTAAATTCGGATACCTAAAGTAAATTATGTTTTGACAGTGATGTATTATTATAAGTACCGCGTTTTTTCGTCGCCGGTTAAAGTGGCGTATAAAAACGGGTATTGCCCAGAAAATACCCGAATTATTTCAGTGCCAACACAACGTAATAACAGAGAGTTTTTCTTCTTTAAATTCAAAACAGGGGGGGGGGAATTCGGTAACGTTGACTTGAAACATACATTCTATGTACCATACTTTTTGCTCTACTTTGTCTCTCTCCCCCCTCTCCACTGCCCCTTCAGTTGACGCTTTGTTTAATTTTCGAAAGCTTCACTCAGTTCAGGGCGGTTTTGACATTTTGTTTCTCGAAAATTACTATTATTATTTTTAATTCGGCATTAAACGTGAACACGTCAAACACCACTATCCTAAAAGTTACTCCTCGAACACGGCACCTCCTGGTAAATTTATCTACCGCTTAAAATCCATGTTGTTTACGCTAATGAATTCTTCTCTTCCGCGAAGCTCGGAATAAATCGCGTGGCGTGTAATGAAACTCGTTCTGACGAACGTTGTTGTCACGTGTGGAACTAGAAGATTGTCCCAAGGTCCTAACCTAGGACCCTTATCGTCTCTGCTGTTTGTAAAATCATTATTCTTCAGTTCTGAGTTGGCTTACACAAGCGATGTCAAACTCATCAACGTATACTGTAAGTCAGTCATGTTGTCACGTGTGGAACTGGTAGACTGCCCCAAGGTTCTAACCTGGGACCCTTATCGTCTCTGCTGTTTGTAAAATCATTATTATACAGTTGTGACTTGGCTTACGTAAGCGATGTCAAACTCATCAACGTATACTGTAAGTCAGTCATGTTGTCACTTGTGGAACTGGAAGACTGCCCCAAGGTTCTAACCTGGGACCCTTATCGTCTCTGCTGTTTGTAAAATAATTATTATTCAGTTCTGACTTGGCTTACGCAAGCGATGTCAAACTCATCAACGTATACTGTAAGTCAGTCATGTTGTCACGTGTGGAACTGGAAGACTGCCCCAAGGTCCTAACCTGGGACCCTTATCGTCTCTGCTGTTTGTAAAATCATTATTATACAGTTCTGACTTGGCTTACGCAAGCGATGTCAAACTCGTCAACGTATACTGTAAGTCAGTCATAACCAGGACGTCGTCGAAGCTTTATTTTATCCAATGGTCTCAACTTATGAAAATCGATCGATCTTGAAAAGCTTGAAGCTTGAGCGTTTACTAACAAACACCAGTCTTCCAAAATTCCGGATAATTCCTTCGAAAACGAAAACGCCCGATTCAAATGGGTTCAGGTTCATTTTGGAGCAAACTCGGTCAGGTAATTGGAAGCTGTCTTCGTCTATCTAATTTTGGACACGTCCTTCCAACCAAGGCCAGGACTTTAAACTTGCTTGCAAATTTATCTGCCGCGTCAAACTAAAACGCCTAATTGAAACGTGTTGAAGCTAAGGCAATTGCCTTTGTCATTTTGGAGCAAACTCGATCAGGTAATTGGAAGCTGTCTTGGTCTTCCTAATTTTGGACACCTCCTTCCAACCAAGGCCAGGACTTTAAATTTGCTTGCAAATTCATCTGCCGCGTCAAACTAAAACGCCTAATTGAAATGTGTTGAGGGTAAGGCAATTGCCTTTGTCATTTTGGAGCAAACTCGGTCAAGTAATTGGGAGCTGTCTTGGTCTTCCTAATTTTGGACACCTTTTTCCAACCAAGGCCAGGACTTTAAACTTGCGTGCAAATTTATCTGCCGCGTCAAACTAAAAGACCTAATTGGAATGTGCCGAGGCAAAGGAAACTGTTGTCATTTTGGAGCAAAATCGGGGTAAAGCAAATGGAAGTTGTTTTGGTCATTCTAATTTTGGACAGCTCTTTCCAACTAAAGCCGAGGACTTACTTGCAAATTTATCTGCTGCTTAATGTCTAGAATAAGAAACTATTGCTAGTACAACCGTCTCGAGGGGCAGACGAATTTAAAAGGAGGCCAAAACGCTTTGTCTTTTAACTTCGCCTTAACTCATTATTCAGTTAGACATCTCTTGGTCAAAAGAGAAAACCATTCCAATCGAAGATTATCGCCGACATTCTCGTTTCGATTATTTATTTTTCATTGACACAGACGTGTACGTCAAAATGTCACGGGAATCATTTACAGAGCCCTCTCTTGGTCAAAAGGAAAGAGAAACATTTCAATCGACGCGACGCGACGCGACGTTCTCATTAAAAACTTTGCCTGTTAGCTTCGCTTTAAAAGAATTTTTGATTTTTTTTTTAATTGGCGCGGACGTCTACATTGCAAGAGCCAAACCCGCCGGGGAAAAATCATTCAGAGCGCCATCTCTTGGTCAAAAGTGGAAATTATTTTAATCGATTTCATATTTCATCGCCTGCTCGACGTTCTCTTTAAAAGTTTTGCCTTCAAAATTTTTAAAGATTCGTTGTTTTTAACGAAAACGAAAGTGTTTTTTAAGGGGGGGGGGGGCACCATTCCTCTATAACTATTTATAAAGTATAAGTAAATTAAATAGAGTAGTGGAAGATAAAAGTATTTTTTAATCCAGTATCATTCGCCCGTAGACGGTTTATCGACCCTCAAGAGACCCTTACGAGTTGCTGAGCGACCCTCGATGGTTCGTTCTTTTCAATTTACATCGACCCGTTGAGCTTACTTGATTTACACAAATACAATTAATTTTTTTTTTCTCAAAACAGACGACGGGACCAGAGCACCGTTGGATTCTGAAATCAAAACTCTAGGCCCGAGAGAAAGCATCGAAACGTCGGATTGTAAAATAATCAAGAATTGCTCTTCTCGCTTAATAAAATATGCTGATCGTGTCTAAACGAAAACGTGGTTTGGGGCTGAGGAATTTAGGGCAAAATCAGTTACTCGTAGGCAATTGGGAATAGCTTTAGTTATAGTGGCTCCAGCCTACTTTTTTACGGCAGTTCACTTAAATCCTTTCGTTTATGCTTCTTCACATCTTCCTTTCCTTTGCGTTCTCCTTTCAATTTTCTTTGGACCATAAATCACTCACTTCTCCTCACTCCTTTGCGTTCTCCTTTAAATTTTCTTTGGGCCATAAATCACTCACTTCTATAGTCAAATCAAATGGTCCTGGCTCGCCCCAATCTTCTTCTTCTTCCTTCTGGTTGCTTCCGATCTAACTAATTGAGGTAAAAATGCTTTCTTTTTTTTTTGGTTTCGCTCCTTCCTTTAATTTTCTTCTTTAACTATTCCAATTCAGTTTGTGTTCGCCTACCTATCTGCTCTTAAGGATCTCCCTAATGTTGTTGCAACCATTCTTCTCTCAACCATCCTTAAATTGTTGAATTCCCGGCTTCCGGTTGGAACCGCGTCTCTCCTCCGATTTCTTCTACTGGCAGGAGAAGATATCCGAGGAGAGACGCGGTTCCAACCGGAAGCCAGGAATTCAACGATGGAGGACGGCCAGGGAAGCCTTCAAGTTAAACATCCTTAAATTGTCACTGATGGTTATTATGGTCTTGTACGCGTTTTTCAATATTTTACCCTCAACCAGCGCAGTTAAAAAAAAAATTATCTGCTACGTTGCTCCAAGGCAACAACTGCGAGCGCTGTATTTATTAGGTGTTTATTTACCACGCGCTTCCGCGTGAATGAATTCTCGTTTCTCCGAAACAAGCAAGAGTGGGGCTGGCGCTTTCGAAGCGCCCGTGAACATCGCTGCACCAAGGCATCTGAATTCGCTCCGTGAATCTTCCAATTTTTATCGTTGAGGTGTTTACCTGGCCCAATTTACATATTTCTTTTTTAGGTCGATAAAACTATAATAATGATTAGGATCAGGATCGGAAGTGATTCCGACATCATCTCAACGAGGCAGGTAATAAAATAAACAGATCAGAGTGCTTGTTTTCCTTGTACAAGGCGTTGCTTGTCGGCTAAACGGAACCGAGTTACCCCCAATCCAACAAATACTTCACTGAAATATTCAAATCCGGCAAAAAACTCGCTAGTAATCTCGAGACTTCAGATTTTTCCAGACGGACGTCGCTCGTCTACAAAGGCTCTTTAATCATTGTTCGAATTTCCACAGCTTTTAGGGTTAATTCCAATATTCCTTCATTATTTTCAATCTACGGATTATTAAGAGGACGTGGAGGTAAAACAGTTTATTACTTCAATTAGTTCGCCAAAGAAAATTCTTTACCTCCTCCTGCATTCTTCAAATTATTCATGATTTTTAATTTTGAAAAACCAAAAAGTCGGAGCGAAATGATTAGCAAGAAACTAAATCACTCACTCATGCGTTGCAGATATAATTCAATAATTAACTTACATTGCTGAATACAGGATGTTATCGAATAAGATGTCAATATTTTTTGTATATACATAAATTAGGTTAAATCGTAATATTTTGACCCCATCTATGCGTGGTATAATTATTGCCATCATATTCGATAACACCCTGTATACGAGTAAGTAAGTTAATTATGTACACAGGTATTATTGTTTCTGCTTCCTTTCTTACTGCAGTAATCCTAACAAACTCGCACACTGCGGTAAACTCCTCGTAGCTATTCCCAATCCCAAAAAAGAATTAAATAATGCTATATTTTAGAACGTGCAATTTAGCACGGCGAATTTCAGGATAACAAAGTACAAAATGTGCGAATCTCTGGAGGGATTCAAGTGGAACATAAACGCCACCTTCAGGGTTGTAAACGGTACGTCGAAACATTCCTGGCTCCTTCCGGGGAGAATGCAAATGTAATAATAAAATTTTGCGCTGTTCTTTCTGCATCCTTCTTAATTTCAATTTAGGATGGGCGAGGAATCGCACGCCTCCTCACTTCACCGTAAATGAGAACAGCTTCTGAAGGGCTGCGAGATGAAAAATTTTCTACGATTCGATGATAGGCTTATCTTTGCTCAGATTTTCAAAATAAATACATTCATTGCTTTTGATACTGATGAATAATGGAGTGGTTTCAGTTTCCAGGGGAAAGTTATAAGCTGTTTCACGAAAGTTAAAAGATGATGGCTGTATGTAAAAAAGTTTATAAGAGTCGGGACTTAAATGATAAAGAAAATTATCACTCAAGGGCTCGTCAAGTTCGACCTTCCCCACTGGAATTTTCGACGAGAGTGAGAGAAGAATTTTACGTTCAAAAAATTCTGGATTTTCTTAAAACAAAACAAAGGAAAAACATAAGATAAACTTACTGTTTCCACCCTGCCTTCTCTTTCCATGTAGAAAGATGTACAGAATCTAGATTTCTTATATCCCTACCCCTGACGAAAAGAGTTGGCTACCAGACAACATAAACTTATCAATAGACAGATTGGCATATACCGGGTGGAAAGTTTCAAACCCGAACATAGTAAACTTGTATTGAAAACTTTGTTTCTGTGAATTGCTGCTCGCCATTTCAAGATACAAAAATGGCAATGATATTAAAGAAAAGAGAAAATTATGGACAATATTATGGTGTTAAAATTATTCCTAAATATTAAAAGTTTCGGAATATAAATAAAATTTTCAAATTTTAAACGAAAAGTTTAGTCGCCTATGTCAGATTTGAAACTTTCAGTTCTTTCAGTTAATAGAAAATAATTTATACGTTAGCCAAAAAGTATTATGACTTATTGTACAGAGCAAATAATAGGTAGGTACTCTTATCGTATAAGTTACAACAATTCTTTCTTTATTAGAATGATAATTGTATTCCACGTCACTGCATACAAAAATACAGTTATTTCTGATACTATCAATAAACTTGAAATGTTGCCACGGGCAATCAATACCGACACATATCGATACTAAATCAGTTTTAAATTCGATTGTACTAAGAATTAAATAAGTTTCACACTGTTCAAGAATAAGTAACACACAAAATGTAAAGAATATTAAAAAACCCACATCATTTACACAAATTCAGTTGCCATCAACGTTGTTTTGAAATTAATAAAAATAATAATAGGAAAATATTTTGTGAAGTAATGCAGGAGCAAAGAAATAAATCCTAATAGTTTTTCATCGTCAGTATGCTACAGAGATGAATGGAATTTTATTTTGAATAAGAAGCATGTTGTACAAAATTCTGGTTATTGAATTGCATACTTCAAATCTGACATACTAAGGCGACTACATTTTTCGTTTGAAATTAAAAAAAATGATTTCTATTTCAAAAGTATTAACACAATAGGAATAATTTTAATTACGATAACATTGACCTTGATTTTATCTTTCATTTAATACCATCATCTCAACGAGGCAGGTAATAAAATAAACAGATCAGAGTGCTTGTTTTCCTTGTACAAGGCATTGCTTGTCGGCTAAACGGAATTAAATCCAATTTGTGTGGAACACATACATAGATGCAAATGAATAACGCCGGCGATAAATAAGTAAGACGTTGTGGGTACGGTGTGAACGCGGCCTCGGGGTTAAGTCGCCCCCGCCGCCGGCCCTCGCGTGACTCTCATCGGCCCCCTTTACCCTTGGCGTTTTCTTGCTCCTCTTCAACGTCATCCTCGTCATCATCCTGACCACCACACCACCAAGAAATCGCTCTTTTTGCTTACCGTCCTCCTCGATGTGATGCGTACAAGGCCTTAAAATTTTCCGCAGCGCGCAAAGATTTAAATTCTCGTACCCGGCCATTTGATGTTATATAACTTCTTGAGGTCGTATTTTCGTCCGGCGACATTATAAACAGCGCTCGGAGTGAAGTGTATAAATGTCCGACGTCCTCGTGAATTGCGTGTAACTAGAAAATTTGTATTCAAGCACGAGCTTTTTAAAATCGTAAGATTTTAAATACAAACGTGACGGTAGTCACTAAACGCATTTTATTTACAATGCGGTACGAAATTGCAAATTTCCACGAAGCATTTTACGTACATAGGTACATGTAGTTGCGAGGAGAGCAATTATTATTATTATTATTTGTTGGTTTATGAATGGACGATAAACATTGCGGCGCGGGGGCAAAAAAATCGCGCAGAGACATTTCAAGCATGATTGATAACCGGGAGACGGATGCGTGATGGACAAACAAAAGCCCGAATTTGCAAACTCGTCATAGCAGGCGCTGTTTCTTGTCCGTGACCGTCACCTTGACGAAAATATTCCGCAATCTTGATAGCCGCAAGTGCATCGAATAAGTTAAGCTCGCGGGGGCCAGGGGGGAGAGGGGGATTACAAGGGGTGGCGGCGTGTTTTTCGACTGAAATATTCGCCGAGATGGAAATTAATTTCGGAACCCCGCGGAGGCGAACGACAAATTTTAATGCCGTTTTCAGCAATAAGAATTTGTTAAGTCGCCTGATAACATCTCGTGATTTAATATCGCCGAGCACAAGTGGGTAATTTAATCTCCACTTTGCTTATATGAAGGGGCCTTTATGTAAATATTGACTCTTTAGTTTTTTTAATAACGATCATTGTGATGAATACATTGTAGCTGCAGGGTACACATATAATTCTGATTCATCGTTTCATTATCTACACGTATCTGATGTGCCGCAGCAAAACAAAGACTTAAACATAACAGAATTTAGTTTGGATTTGGTTCTCGACATCTTCTAAGAAGCCTTTCGGATGTGCATGAGCAAAGCCATCCTCGCCAAGCCAGCAGTACTTTTGAATTTACGCGCGCGACTGATGTGCGCGGGTATGTTCGAGAAAGCTGCGAAATATTCCAGCGCGTACGCGAAGAAGACTTCCGGTCCTATTCAAAACTCTCCTATCTACGGGAAACTTTAAGAACATCATGAAGTGGTCGCTCAAGTTTCGTTTTTCTTGAAGATAAAGACGATTAATGACGATCATTGTGATGAATACATTGCAGCTGCAGGGTACACATATAATTCTGATTCATCGTTTCATTATCTACACGTAGCTAATGTGCTGCAGCAAAACAAAGACTTAAACATAACAGAATTTAGTTTGGATTTGGTTCTCGACGTCTTCTAAGAAGCCTTTCGGATGTGCATGAGCAAAGCCATCCTCGCCAAGCCAGCAGTACTTTTGAGTTTACGCTCGCGACTGATGTGCGCGGGTATGTTCGAGAAAGCCGCGAAATATTCCAGCGCGTACGCGAAGAAGACTTCCGGCCCTATTCAAAACTCTCCTTTCTACGGGAAACTTTAAGAACATCATGTAGTGGTCACTCAAGTTTCGTTTTTCTTGAAGATAAAGACGATTAATGACGATCATTGTGATGAATACATTGCACCTGCAGGGTACACATATAATTCTGATTCATCGTTTCATTATCTACACGTAGCTAATGTGCTGCAGCAAAACAAAGACTTAAACATAACAGAATTTAGTTTGGATTTGGTTCCCGACGTCTTCTAAGAAGCCTTTCGGATGTGCATGAGCAAAGCCATCCTCGCCAAGCCAGCAGTATTTTTGAGTTTACGCTCGCGACTGATGTGCGCGAGTATGTTCGAGAAAGCTGCGAAATATTCCAGCGCGTACGCGAAGAAGACTTCCGGCCCTATTCAAAACTCTCCTTTCTACTGTAAACTTTAAGAACATCATGAGGTGGTCACTCAAGTTTCGTTTTTCTTGAAGATAAAGACGATTAATAACGATCATTGTGATGAATACACTGTAGCTGCAGGGTACACATGTAATTCTGATTCATCGTTTCATTATCTACACGTATCTGATGTGCCGCAGCAAAACAACGACTTAAACATAACAGAATTTAGTTTGGATTTGGTTCTCGACGTCTTCTAAGAAGCCCTTGGGATGTGCGTAAGCAAAGCCATCTTCGCCAAGCCAGCAGTACTTTTGAGTTTACGCTCGCGACTGATGTGCGCAGGTACGTTCGAGAAAGCCGCGAAATATTCCAGCGCGTACGCGAAGAAGACTTCCGGCCCTATTCAAAACTCTCCTTTCTACGGGAAACTTTAAGAACATCATGAAGTGGTCGCTCAAGTTTCGTTTTTCTTGAAGATAAAGGCGATTAATAACGATCATTGTGATGAATACATTGTAGCTGCAGGGTGCACATATAATTCTGATTCATCGTTTCATTATCTACACGTAGCTAATGGGCTGCAGCAAAACAAAGACTTAAACATAACAGAATTTAGTTTGAATTTGGTTCTCGACATCTTCTAAAAAGCCTCTGGGATGTGCGTGAGCAAAGCCATCCTCGCCAAGCCAGCAGTACTTTTGAGTTTACGCTCGCGACTGATGTGCGCGGGTATGTTCGAGAAAGCCGCGAAATATTCCAGCGCGTACGCGAAGAAGACTTCCGGCCCTATTCAAAACTCTCCTTTCTACGGGAAACTTTAAGAACATCATGAAGTGGTCACTCAAGTATCGTTTTTCTTGAAGATAAAGACGATTAATAACGATCATTGTGATGAATACATTGTAGCTGTAGGGTGCACATATAATTCTGATTCATCGTTTCATTATCTACACGTATCTGATGTGCCGCAACAAAACAACGACTTAAACATAACAGGATTTAGTTTGGATTTGGTTCTCGACATCTTCTAAGAAGCCCTTGGGATGTGCGTGAGCAAAGCCATCCTCGCCAAGCCAGCAGTACTTTTGAGTTTACGCTCGCGACTGATGTGCGCGGGTATGTTCGAGAAAGCCGCGAAATATTCCAGCGCGTACGCGAAGAAGACTTCCGGCCCTATTCAAAACTCTCCTTTCTACGGGAAACTTTCAGAACATCATGAAGTGGTCACTCAAGTTTCGTTTTTCTTGAAGATAAAGCCAAAACAGAGCCTTCGTTAATTCAATTAATCAAAATAAACCGAGTTGAGTCACATATAATTTCTCATTGCGGTAATTAGGAGATAAGTTCAGGAAATTCCTGAAGTATTTCAGGCAGACAGTCGTTAGCAAAATCGTTCCTCGCAAGAAGCAAAAAAAAAAAAAAAAACGAGGAGAGAGTTCTAAATATGAATTCCTGCGGTCGCTTTATTACCGTTAAGTTATACGGAGCACCAAATCGAGCTGGCAATTAAAAATATTAAAAGACAGAAATTAATTTTTATTCGTGCATTATACAAGCGCTATGGGAACGGTTTCGTTATGAGAGGCGGTTGTTAAAGCGGTGCATTAGCGGAAATTGAATAAAAATGCGATAACAACAATCCTGCGCGCCTAAAAACAACCCGCGCCGGTTCTCATACAATTTGTTGATCGATCTCGGATTGTATGCGAAAAACGAAAAAAAGAAGAGAAAAAAAACGACGGGGGCATACATACATGCATACATGCATACATGCGATGCCTACAATTCAGTGTGTCGTAAGTTTTTATTGTTTCGGTAAACAATAGCGTACATAGCAGGGCCGAATTATAATATTTAATAGCGGAAAACGAGTCTTAAATAGAACCAGATCTCGGTGCAGTGGGTGATTTGAGAGCCGGATCACGAACCACCACCGGTTGGTATTCCGCAGACATCCACCGAGAGTCACGTGACCCTCCTCCGAACGATCTAGATCTGGATCAGCGTGTGCCTTGCATTGCGATCGCCCGTCATGAATCCACCACGCACCGGCTCGCTCATATAAATGGATTTTATGCAAATCCCTTGTAAACAAGTAAACAAGCACCGGGGATGATATATTCCCCGATTTGTCAAGCGTTAATTGTGCATGTATGTGTACAAGTGTGCTAATGCAAAAACTTCGTTACGTCCGTCCGTCTCTCGGCAATAAAATGACTAATCACCGCAGAGAAACAGAAACAGAAAAAAAAAAGGAAAAAACTAAACAAGACGTTAGAGAGTGCGCTTCAAAAATCCAACCTGGCCGTCCGTTATTTATGAGCCACTTAACGTTTACTTGTCGCCGTAATTAATTACCATAAAATGTCAAAAGCGCCGTGTAAATTTAATTACACAGATTTGAGAAATTACGTTGTTACAGAAATTGTTAATAAAAAAAATAACTGTACAGGAATGTACTTTAAGAATTTCGTCACGTCGTCTTCACACAATCTTTACTTAATTCCTCACCGAGGCGTTGGGCTTACTTTCCTTTTTCATCCTAAAATCCTTTCTGCAGTTCTCCTTGAGTTGAAGTCTTCCGAAAGTCTTTCGTTTTTCATCCTAAATTCCAAATCGAGCGGCCTATCTTCAGTTCTTCTTGTGTTGAGGTCTTCCTCCCAACAGTTCTTCTTGCGTTGCCTTACACTGGCTGATCTACTCTGAAGCAAATGCAGTCAAGACTCTTGACATCAATGGGGTGAATGTAGTTTAAGATTTCGTCATCTCGTCTTGATCAAGGGGCGCAATCCTCAGTCAATTCCTCCTTACCGAATCGTTGGCCTTTCCTTTTTCATCCTAGAATCCAAATCGAGCGGCCTATCTTCAATTCTTCTTGTGTTGAGGTCTTCCTCCCCACAGTTCTTCTTGCGTTGGGTTACACTGGCTGATCTACTCTGAAGCAAATGCAGTCAAGACCCTTGACACCAATGGGGTGAATGTAGTTTAAGATTTCGTCATCTCGTCTTGATCAAGGGGCGCAATCCTCAGTCAATTCCTCCTTACCGAATCGTTGGCCTTTCCTTTTTCATCCTAGAATCCAAATCGAGCGGCCTATCTTCAGTTCTTCTTGTGTTGAGGTCTTCCTCCCAACAGTTCTTCCTGCGTTGCCTTACACTGGGTGATCTACTCTGAAGCAAATGCAGTCAAGACCCTTGACACCAATGGGGTGAATGTAGTTTAAGATTTCGTCATCTCGTCTTGATCAAGGGGCGCAATCCTCAGTCAATTCCTCCTTACCGAATCGTTGGCCTTTCCTTTTTCATCCTGGAATCCAAATCGAGCGGCCCATCTTCAATTCTTCTTGTGTTGAGGTCTTCCTCCCAACAGTTCTTCTTGCGTTGGGTTACACTGGCTGATCTACTCTGAAGCAAATGCAGTCAAGACCCTTGACACCAATGGGGTGAATGTAGTTTAAGATTTCGTCATCTCGTCTTGATCAAGGGGCGCAATCCTCAGTCAATTCCTCCTTACCGAATCGTTGGCCTTTCCTTTTTCATCCTAGAATCCAAATCGAGCGGCCTATCTTCAATTCTTCTTGTGTTGAGGTCTTCCTCCCCACAGTTCTTCCTGCGTTGGGTTACACTGGGTGATCTACTCTGAAGCAAATGCAGTCAAGACCCTTGACACCAATGGGGTGAATGTAGTTTAAGATTTCGTCATCTCGTCTTGATCAAGGGGCGCAATCCTCAGTCAATTCCTCCTTACCGAATCGTTGGCCTTTCCTTTTTCATCCTAGAATCCAAATCGAGCGGCCTATCTTCAATTCTTCTTGTGTTGAGGTCTTCCTCCCCACAGTTCTTCCTGCGTTGGGTTACACTGGGTGATCTACTCTGAAGCAAATGCAGTCAAGACCCTTGACACCAATGGGGTGAATGTAGTTTAAGATTTCGTCATCTCGTCTTGATCAAGGGGCGCAATCCTCAGTCAATTCCTCCTTACCGAATCGTTGGCCTTTCCTTTTTCATCCTAGAATCCAAATCAAATAAAAAAAAATCCCTCTTCACTTCTTCCTGAGTTGAAGTCTACTAAAAGTCTTCTTCTTCTTCACAGTTCTTTCTGCGTTGGGTTACACTGGTTCGATCTACTACTCGGAACCAAAGTTTCAAATTTCTTGATTCCAATGGGGCGACAGAAGCAAAATTCTTTTCTTCTTCGTTCCCCTCCTTTTGGTCTCGGGTCTATCTCTGCAGAGGTTGCAAGGACCTTCCACTTCGCATTGACTGTTATTGGGCCACCTCCTCAGTGCTAGCTTCAAGGGTTCCAACATTTGGCGCATTTTTTAAATCAAAAGATCAGGCTGTACAAAAAATGTCGGTCAAAACTCTTCGAATATCATGGTTCTGTCATGGTTCCAAACTGCAACGATTTTGAGAAGACCGCAAACTATTTCTTTGATGGTTTCCAGTGTGCAACAAAGCCGGTGGCTGAACTTTGCTTATTGCCCTTGCAGTTGCAAGTGCAACGATTTTAATCCAAAGGCTTGGGCAATTTTAACCAAAAGCCGAGCAGATCGTTGCTGGTTTGTTGCCATCGACTGGGAATGGACCTCCACCGTCCCAGCTTCAGGGCGCCAATTGTAGCAACGCTAATCAAAATCCAAAAATTATTTTTGCTGGTTTTTCATTGAAGAAAACAGCAATGTTCCTTGGCGGTAGGAAGACGGTTCCTCATTTTCCGATGTTCTGCAAGTCTTGTAGCTCATGGAACTTTGGATGTTGCTCCGTTGACGTTAGTTGTGAAGAGGTCCTCAGGTTTCAAGCTTCAAGGTGCCGGGTTTGCATAAAAATTTAAGATGATGATGCTTGATTGATTTCTGTTTTAAAAAGTGCTCATTACAAGCTTGAATCTTCAAGGATTTCACATCGTTAGCACATCACGCCTTTCGCCCTTTCTCCTCTTACGATAGTAAAGTCTTTCGAATTGAATCCAATTTGGAAAGAGTCCTTACAGTTTACGCTTCAAGGATGTGGCCAAATTATATTCAAATGGTTCGTCGTGAAGAAGCCCTTTTCTATCCAAATTGAAAAATGTCATGGGTGGATAACGTACTTGAAAGACAAGGCAAATCTTTTTCCATTGAATACGTCCACATTTTTCAATTTTCAAGGACTCAACATTATTAGCATCGTATGTCTTTCGCCCTTCTTTCTCTTGTAATGGCAAAATCTTTCGAATCCTTTCTGCGTTGAAACTGATTCGGAAAAGGCCTTTCAGTTTAGGCTTCAAGGACATCACCAAATTATTTCCAAATGGCTCATCGTGAAGAAGATGATAGTGACGCTCCGTTTGATGGAGAAGCTAAACCCCTTTCCCATCAAGTATCCACATTACCCACCCTCATTAACACCTTTGCACTTCATCTTCTTGCGACGGTAAAGTCTTTTGAATCCTTGTTAGAAACTGCTGCTTGAATTTAATTTGGAAAGGATCCTTGCACCCTTGTCAAGGACGTTTCAAAATTATTTGCAAATGGTTCGTCGTCTATTGAAACTGAAAAATGTCATGGGTGGGTAACGTACTTAATGGAAATAGATTTCCCTTGATTTGCCGTGGCATTTTTCAATTTGGATAGAACAGGGCTTGTTCGCGACGAACCATTTGAAAATAATTTGGAAACGTCCTTGAAACCTAAGGTGTAAGGATCCTTTCTGAATTCAAATCTTTTCCATCAAGTACGTTACCCAACCATGACATTTTTCAATGTGGATAGAAAAGGGTTTCTTCACGATGAACCATTTGAAAATAATTTGGAAACGTCCTTGTAAGGATCCTTTCCGAATTCAAATCCTTTTCCATCAAGAACGTTGCCCAACCATGACATTTTTCAATTTGGATAGAAAAGGGCTTGTTCACGACGAAACGTTTGAAAAAAATTTGGAAACGTCCTTGTAAGGATCCTTTCTGAATACAAATCCTTTTCCATCAAGATCGTTACCCACCCATGACATTTTTCAATTTGAATAGAAAAGGGTTTCTTCACGACGAACCATCTGAAAATAATTTGGAAACGTCCTCGAAGCCTAAGGCCCCCTTCCGGAAAAGGCGAATCCTTTTCCGTCAAGTACGTTCACATTTTTCAATTTTCAAGGATTCAACATCGTAAGTCTTTCGCCCTTCTTCTTCTTGGGTAGCAAAGTCTTTCGAATTCTTTCTGCATTGAATCTGATTCGGAAAGGTCCTTACAGTTTACGCTTCAAGGACATCACCAAATTATTTCCAAACGGTTCGTCTCGAAGAAGACGATAGTGACACCCCAATCTCAAACTTGATGGAAAAAGGACTTCATGTTCATTCGTCAGTCATCTTTGTCATCTCTTTTGTAACTTGCTTTTTGTCCTTTTCGAACTTCGAAGTTCAGTTCTTCAAGAAGTTTTTAAGTTCAAGCTTGAAGGATCCACAGATATATCGATGTTAATTAAATCATTAAATCATTTTCTTTAAAAGATTGTTTAATTTTTTTTTTTTTTAGTAACGCCAGGCGGCTCTTTGAACAGAACGTTGCCAAAGTCTTGTAGATTTATTTTTTTGTGGGACAATCATTCTTTACAGCTTTCTGAATTGAATTGCTTCAACTTTTTTTTGCAATACTTCTCATTTTGGAACGGGTGAGGAACAACCCCTTTGCATTTTGCCTCCACTGTTCCTTCTGTATTGGAACGATCTAATTTATTCGGCTTTTCTCTAAACGTTCCTCCATACAAAGATGAATCGAATCGACTTTGATGTCAGCAATTAAAATTCCACCGATGGAGTTGTTTTTGAATGTCGAATCTATTCGGGCCGGGAGTAAATTGAAACGCGTACATAAACCAAGCGGTTTTCAGTTAATGATGACCTCTTAGTACGAAAACGACGGCAGCTCAAAATTTATTAGTGGAATAATCACAGGCCTTCCACCTCTGCACGTGTGATAATCACAGCGACACATTTTTCTCCGGCCTCCTTAATAACGTGCCACGGTAAAATATGTAAATACACTTGTCACATTAATAAAGTCAATTAGACTCACGCATCCACGAAGCTATGTATAAGCCGTGGTGGTGTGGGTCTTAAAATTAGTGCTTTAGACGGTCGCACATCATAACTTTGTGAGTGAGTGTGTGTGTGTGTTTTTTTTTTTTTAAAAGCTGAACTGTTGAAAAGCAATCATAACTTGACGAATTTTTATAGCCAATCTGGGTCTGCCCACAAAAGCTCATCAACCTTGTATTGTATGTTGTTGAACCGCTGTAACTGGTTGAGATCCTGTGGTTGCAAAGTTGCATAGCCGGACGAGCAGAGCGTTTGCTATACAGCCTTGCCTTGCCCTTAACCAAGTATCTATGTATGTACTATTACACCTGTGCTTACACCTGACCAACTAACTACGTGTGTTGTAAATTATTCCAGTGCACATCAAACGGTATCGTCTTCTATTCAAATCCAAACCCAAACCACGCTTTTATACGCTTGGGGGTTCGTGTGCTATCCGCGCGTTGAAGTCACTTCGGATTTTCCCTCTTACTCGATGTTTTCTTTGCGGAGGAAATGTTTGCAATTGGTTTCACGACGGCAAATTAAATTAAAAAGTTTCTTCTTCTTTTAAATTGGCATAATGACACGAATTATTAGGGGGGTGGGGGCGTTGTCGGAGACAATATGAATTAAGGAGGCGTGTGAACGCGGCCCGGAGACACCTGGAATTAAAAAAAGTGAATCCAAATAAAGCGGCTATTACCTTGAAGGTCCCTAATGATGGGGTCACGATAATACGCCTGTTGACTTCGAACTTGGTACACGGACCCGTTCCGCAGGTAGAAATCGTACCTCTACCTCCGGAGGTATATATATATATAAACACACACACACACACAGACACACTTAATTCATTTGTTCCTCTGTGTGTTTTAGTAATTTACGTGAATAAATTCGGCACTGGAACCGTCCGTGATTGATGCGCAAACGCATTCCAAGAGGAGCTTTTTTTTTACTCGGGCTCGGGGTCTCCCCCTCCCCTCCCCCCATGTTGATTTAATGCATAGGAAATAACGCATTTGGAACAAGAAGTAGAAGCAGGGACCGGTTTCTCAAATTGAAAAAGTCATCCTAATTCAATTACGTTGATTAATTTTAAATTAAAATTTAAGCGGAGATAAAGATTCTCCGTTTGCCTTATTACTAATTACCCTGGCATTTCTTTGGGGCTCGTTTAGATCGACCACTCATTTAAATAATAGCTCGCCTTCTCGTTCGCCCGTTATCGTCGACAATGCCTGAAATATTTTTCAAGTCGTTCGTCGTTAATGAAACGCCGAGAGAAATGCTTATTTATTATTTTTTACAACTGCTCAATCGGGGTGGACTTTTTTGTTTTTGTCTTGGATCATTTTTAAAGTGCTGTTGACAGTTTCGTTTCAATTTTAATTCTTATCTTTCATTAATGCATTTATTACTGAGAGCCACAACGAGGTAATTAAAGCGAGGCATTTTTCATTAGCCACTCAAAATTGTGGCTGTTGGAGTTTTCTGGCCGTCTTCATAATCAGACTTTAAGGAAGCTTTAATTTCAAGTCACTTTAAGAATGGGGAAACAAATGCATTTTTTTTTCTTTTGGGTTAAAGTAACTTTAAATTTAAAGTCCTGTTATGAAAACGGCCGTTAAAAGCTGAAGAAACGACGGGATTAAAACGAGACGAGAAGTTTTTATAAAAAAATTTCAAAGGGGCGGATTCTGTAACTTATTAACGGGCTGTTAAAATGTAGAGGTCCTTCAAAATTTAAAATACAGTTCTACGATCGGTTGTCATCGTTGCCCTTTGAATTTAACGCTTTTCATGATAGTGTCCTAAAGTCTGATAAACTTGTCTTAAAATAAACGACGTTCTTCGTTCTTGAACTAAAAAAAAAAAAAAAAAATAGGAAACTTGCCTCGTCTAAATCAAAAATCTAAATTATTTTCAAACATTTGCCTTCTTTATTAATCGCTTTAATAATTCCGGCCGCCAAATTAAAACTGGTTTCTTTTTTCACATCACAAAGAAAGAAAACCAAAATTCCTAAATTATAATTGCTTTTATAATGATAAAAATCGTTTCAGAATTCGATGTATTCGAAACGTCGATTGAATCGGTAATAATTACAAAAACTGTGAAATGTTCAAAATTAAAAATGTATTAAAATGTAGCTTAACCAATCTCAAGGACAACCCGACTCAACCGAACACAACCTGACTCGCTGTTCAATCGATGCAAAAATTTTGAAGTGCAAGCAAATTGAAAGTGAAACAAATTAAAAAAAAAAAACGATTAGAGCGAAGCTCGAACGGTCTCAAGGTCAACCTAATCCGATAATCGAAAGCTCAGCTCGACTGTGTTCAACCCAAGCGAACAGTTAACAGTTAGACAACGACAAACAGTTTAAAAAAATTAAACTAATCGTCGAGATCAACATTTTTCCAATTTCAACTCAATCCAAGCGAACTCAATGATTAAAAATTTCAGAATTCGATGAATTCGATACGTCGATTGAATCGGTAATAATTATAAAAACTGTGAAATGTTAAAAATTAAAAATGTATTAAATGCCAATCTCAAGGACAACCCGACTCAACCCTTACTCAACCTAACTCGCTATTCAATCGAAGCAAAAATTTTGAAGTGCAAGCAAATTGAAAGTGAAACAAATTTTTGAAAAAACGATTAGAGTGAAGCTCGAACGGTCTCAAGGTCAACCTAATCCGATAATTGAAAGCTCAGCTCGACTGTGTTCAACCCGAGCAAACAGTTAACAATTAATCAACGACAAGCAGTTAAAAAAAATAAAACTGATCATTGAGATCAAAATATTTTTCAGTGTCAACCCAATCCAAGTGAACTCAATGAATATAAATGAAGTTCAACCAACGTCAAGGTCAATCGAACTCCGTTTAATACGAGCAAAGCAAAAAAATTCGTTAAAAAAGTAAAAATTGCAGGAGAAATTAAAAGTAAAAACAATGTTAACATTTAAAAACCAATTAAAATGATGTTCGACAAACGCCAAGGTCAATCCAACCTCATTTAACACGAAGAAAAAATTGCAAAAAAATGTAAAAAACGTAAAAAAATAAAAACCAATTAAAACGAAGTTGAATCAACGTCGAGTTGAATTCAACGGCTTTTAACACAAGCGCAAAAGAATTAAAAATCACAAGATAAGTTGAAACCAAAAAGAATGTTAAAAATTAAAAGCCAATTCATATGAAGTCCAACCAAGTTTAATAAAGTCAGTTCAGCTCCGTTTAACACGTGCAAAAAATTAAAACTGAGAGATTAAAAGCGAAGGCAAAGTTAAAAATTGAAAACAAATTAAAACGAGACAAGTTCAACCAACGTCAAGTTCAATCCAATACCGTTTAACGCAAGCGCAAGAAAAATTAAAAATTACAAGAGAAGTTAAAACCAAAACGAATGTTAAAAATTAAAAGCAAATTACTACGAAGTCCAACCAAGTGTAAAGTCAGTTCTGCGCCATTTAACACGTGCAAAAAATTAAAAATTGCGGGAGAGATTAAAAGTGAAGACAAAGTTAAAAATTAAAAACCAATTAAAACGAAGTTCAACCGACGTCAAGTTCAATCTAACTCCGTTTAACGCAAGCGCAAGGAAAATTAAAAATTACAAGAGAAGTTAAAACCAAAAAGAATGTTAAAAATTAAAAGCAAATTACTACGAAGTCCAACCAAGTGTAAAGTCAGTTCTGCGCCATTTAACACTTGCAAAAAATTAAAAATTGCGAAAGAGATTAAAAGCGAAGACAAAGTTAAAAATTAAAAACCGATTAAAACGAAGTTCAACCAACGTCAATTTCCATCCAATTCCGTTTAATACAAGCGCAAAAGAATTAAGAATTACAAGAGAAGTTAAAACCAAAAAAACGTTAAAAGATTAAAAGCCAATTAATACGAAGTCCAACCAAGTTTAATAAAGTCAGTTCAGCTCCATTTAACACAAGAAAAAAATTAAAAATTGCAAGAAGACAATGTCAAAAATTAAAAACCAATTAAAACGAAGTTCAACCAACGTCAAGTTCAATCCAATTCCGTTTAACGCAAGCGCAAAAAAATTAAAAATTACAAGAGAAGTTAAAACCAAAAAAGTGTTAATTAAAAATTAAAGCCAATCAATATGAAGCTCAACCAACGTCAAGGTCAAACCAAACCCATTTAAGACAAGTCTTTTTTAATGCGTGTAAGTACAAAATGGCGTTTCGACTCTCTTCGAATTAATTTTCTTTTCGAATTATTTGTGAATGAATAAAAAAAAAATTTTTTTGGCATTTAAAGACTCACGCCTGATAGTTTCCAGCTTTTATATCGATTTGAATAAACTGTAAGAAGAAACCAGGATTCTGTACATGCCTGCAAAAGGTAATGTGGATTGTTATTGTCTGCACCCCTTTTCGATTTCCATTGAACTTCTTTTTGCTAAAGTAATAATATCATCCCTTAATGATGATATCATAGGTAACTAATTGACAGTTATTTCGCAAGTTTTGCCTCGTCTGGAGGTGAATGAACCTGATAATAATAATTATTATAATAACGTGGTTTAGTTCACCATTTATAGCAATCTCTGCGACGCACAGTAAAGAATTAATAGGTGGTAGCGCGGGTGTTTGTAACGTGCATGCGACTGCGAGAAATATTTTAACATTATCTCATGCTGAAGGATTAAATTATCGCGCATTGATAATTGAACCCCTCTTTTGGGTTTGATCTCGCGCTTTCATGCACATATCGACACACGGCCGAGTGCTCTTGTGGCGTCACCTAACACATCGTTCACCGTGCTCCAAGCCTAAGAACGAAAGATTAGACTGACTTAAATAAAGGCAGAGCTCAAGATACTATCTCGCCTCATTTAGAAGCACAGTATAGAATCAATAGGTGGTAGCGCGGGCGTTTGGAACGTGCACGCGACTGCGAGAAATATTTTTATGTTATCTCATGCTAAAGGATTAAATTATCGCGCATTGATAATTGAACCCCTCTTTTGGGTTTGATCTCGCGCTTTCATGCACATATCGACACACGGCCGAGTGCTCTTGTGGCGTCACCTAACACATCGTTCACCGTGCTCCAAGCCTAAGAACGAAAGATTAGACTGACTTAAATAAAGGCAGAGCTCAAGATACTATCTCGCCTCATTTAGAAGCACAGTATAGAATCAATAGGTGGTAGCGCGGGCGTTTGGAACGTGCACGCGACTGCGAGAAATATTTTAATGTTATCTCATGCTAAAGGATTAAATTATCGCGCATTGATAATTGAACCCCTCTTTTGGGTTTGATCTCGCGCTTTCATGCACATATCGACACACGGCCGAGTGCTCTTGTGGTGTCACCTAACACATCGTTCACCATGCTCCAAGCCTAAGAACGAAAGATTAGACTGACTTGAATAAAGGCAGAGCTCAAGATACCATCTCGGCCTCATTTAGAAATTCGTAGCCAATTAACTCCGCATCAAACTCTCAACTCCTGTCCTGCGTAATCCTGTAAGACAGGGCGCTGATCGAAAAAATATCGCTATTTTTTTTTTTTTTGAATTCTACGACTTTCACTGGCTCGCCGCATCTGAATGGGCGCACGCGATGAATGTTGCGCGAATTGGGGACGTGCTTGGAATGTCCGTAAATAGTAATAATAATAATATTCGGGGGGGGGGACAGGTTGAAGTCGTTTAGTTTAATTGGATTTAAGTTCGGCCGACTGACTTTTTCGAGCGACGACGTTTACTGGCTTTAATTAACCGAACGGCTTAAAACGCATTCGTTCTTTACAAAAAAAAAAAATGAATAAAAATTTGCATCGCTCAAAACCGAAAACGAAAACGAAAACGAAAAAAAAAAACACACAGAATTTATTGATTATTAAATTTTAATGTTATGCTTGTTGCGGGCCGGTGATTCGGGGCTTTTTTTTTGCGCGCGACATCTGCAGGCGCGCTTTATTATTATTATTATTATTATTTGGGCTTTTTTCTTCGGTTTTCTTTAATTAATTTGATTTGTAACGCGTCGACGTTGAAAGGTAGGAGGAAATAATTTACTCACTCGGTCACTTAGTTGGTTAGTTACTCAGCGAAATGCACTTTAATTATTATTAGGCGTTTGCTGCGCCGAAGTATATATATAAAAAAAAAATTAATTTAAATTATATTCGTTAAATTCGTGCCCGGCATCCGAAGAATTAAACAATGCGGAGAATTTAACATCGCGACTGAAATAAAATTCTCGAAAGGCTCGTTGTGCACGGTGCCACCACCACGTGGTCGTCTCCAGCAAGTGATTTTCTTTGAAATTAAGCATAAGCAAGGGGAGTTTTATTTATTTTATTTATTTTAAATGAGGGAATGAATATTAAAAACAAACAGTTTGTATGTGAATGCAGGCGTGCAACATGCTACCGCCGGTAGCGAAGACATTTTGAGAGTCCGATCGAGAGGAGGATGCGGCGAGAGAGCTCATCCACATTCCAAAATACAATCTCGGCTGTTAATTCTTGAACATGTCTGTGTTGTGCTGCTTCACTGCGTGCAGATCCAGTTCAGAAACTTGTTAAAAGGGTTCGTTTGTATCGAGGTATTAATTTAAAGCGCCTCTTCTACTTCTACTTTTTGTACTCTCGTCGTCGGCTCAAAGTCGAAAATACTTTTTTTTTTGCTCTCTCTCTCCCCCCCGGGACCCTTATCGCAACGCCTCGCTTTTTCATTAACGGTCGCGCGGTATATTTCGGTTAATAATTTTTATTACACGACGATTACGTTATTTGACATGCTCGTGAGTGTATGATACGCTTTTTATGCGCCAGGTTTTCAGGACTCGTTACGAGGCGCAAAATTGCACGTGTACGCGTTATTACCAACGCAATCCTAAATAATTACAGCGCATTTTAATACCAACCAATTATTATCACACACATACACAAACAAACACACGTGCGAATCGCATCGCATCGAAAATATAATAGGCTTCGAGATATTTACAGTACCATTCGAATTAATATACATATACATATATGTATACATATACATATATGTATACATATACAACTGGGGCCCGTTCAGGAATAAAAAAGAGCGCACTCTAATATAATATATAAGTGTATTTGTGAATTTTGTTTTTCATTTCAAGTGCTCTTCTGATACAGTTTCTGAACGCGCTCCTGTGGTCTCCAGCGGGTGTATTGGTGTGACGAATTCTTTTTGCAAAGTGTGTACACCCCCCCAGAACTTTATGAGAAGTGTTAAGGAATCAGTGGCGTAGCTACAGGGGTTGCAGGGTTTGCAAAGCAAGCCGACGCTAAGACGCCTTAGGCGTTAGGAAACCAAAATTGTTATTAACAAGCGTATTTACAGACGATTTCACATATTTTCTGATGTCTAAAATAATTCGCAGAACGCGAAAAAGATTCAAGAGATTTCTGATGAGCGTATATTTTCGATTACAGAATACACATACGTCTGGAATAAGTAAGAAAGACAGAAAATGAAGGGAAAAAAGTAAAGAAATTTGCTGAATCGTCTTTAAATGAAAACCGGGAGGAATAGAACTAAAAACTCAAATCATCTGAAAAAGAACTCGAGGAATATGTTTCAAGACATTTTCGGCGTCACCGTCATCGTCATTTGCTAACCCGCACCATAAGTCTGCAATTTTCCGATAAAATTTTTCGAAAAACTGTAAAACGTTAGGTTATGAACGTTCAGCAACAACGTTCCGAAAATAACTTCGAATAAATAAAAATCAAACGCAAAGCGAAAGAATACCAATTATCGTTTGCAGCGCCATCTGCTACCAGTGGCGGCTCGTTATGATTTACTGCGGCGGGCGGGCAACAACCGCAAAAAGAAAAAGTGGGTGCATTTTCCAAATAAATTTGTTTTTCGGGGGGGTATGTAATTTTTGAACTAAATTTCATAAAGCGTGAAATTTACTCAGATCCCCAACTCCGTTTACAAAAAAAAAAAAAAACAATAGGAGAACGCATTCTCGAGTTACAATGAAAATTCTAAAGCGACGCGTTTCTCGTTTGCCCTTAACTGAACGTCTCTCCCACCCCTCGCGATCGCGCTTGTAAATTTCTGAATTCATTTTAAGTAGGGGATTTACAGAGCTTTGTCTCAGCTTTCCGACGCCCTTTACGGAAAAACAAACGCACGGCGCGTTCTTGAGTTACAATGAAAATTAAAAATGCCATACTTTTTTTGCCCGCTTAACCGAACGTCTCTCCCTTCCATCGCGTTCGCGCTTGTCGTTTTCGAATTCATTTTAAGTGGGGGATTTACAGAGCTTTATGTGAGCTTTCCAACGCCTCTTACGGAAAAGCAATCACACGGCGTGTTCTTGAGTTACAATCAAAATTAAAATGCCATATTTTTCTTGCTCGCTTAACCGAACGTCTCTCCCTTCCCTCGCGATCGCGCTTGTAAGTTTTGGTTCAAATTTAAGCGTGGGATTTACGGAGCTTTTTCTTAGCTTTCCAACGCCGTTTACCAAAAAAACAATCGACGAACGCGTTCTCGAGTTACAATTAAAATTCAGAAGCGACGCCTTTCTTATTTGCTCAATTAACTGCATGCCTCTCCCTCCCCTCGCGTTCGCGCTTGTGACTTCTGAATTCAATTTAAGTGGGGGATTTACAGAGCTTTGTCTCAGCTTTCCAACGCCTCTTACGGAAAAGCAATCGCCGGGCGAGTTCTTGAGTTACAATCAAAATTAAAATGCCATAATTTTTTTGCTCGATTAACCGAACGTCTCTCCCTTCCCTCCCGATCGCGCTTGTAATTTTGGGTTTAAATTTAAGCGTGGAATTTACGGAGCTTTTTCTTAGCTTTTCGACGCCGCTTACCAAAAAAAGAAAAAAAAAAAACACTGCCTACCTTGCCCACCCCGACGTGCCGCCACTGATTGCAACCCTGGTTCGTAACTTCGTTCTGTTTATTTATGGGGGAAGCAATTGAAATACGCTAAGGAAAAATTCCCGAAACAACATTACGAAAAGAAAAAATGCAATTTCGAATAAATAAAGCTGACAGAAATGGCTACAACAAAGAAGGAAGTTTCAAATAAAAGTAGCGACATCTGCTGATTTGTAGTCGCAATTAATTTTATTCCCTTCAGAAAACCGTTTCAAAACAAATTTCTTCTTCACGAAAGTTTTTGCGAAACCATCGGAAAAGCATACTTCCACTTATATAAATAAAATAAATAAACATTTACGTGCGCCATCTGTGATCATGAACTTTGTCTCGGCGGAAACAATTGCAAAGCAACTGCATGAAAACTCCGAATAAATAAAATGTAAACGCAGAGAAAAAGAATTTATTAGCGTTTGCACCGCCGTCTGTTACCGCAGATCGTAACTTAAAATATTCAAGAAATAATGTTAGGAAAACAATTTTGAAAACACAAGAAGTAACAGCTAAGTTAACAGCTGACAGTGTGAGAAACAATCGAAGCGCGAGCCTGCTGGTTTCCAGGAGCTTTTCTAACCTAAAATTTCGACAACTCTTGTCAATTTCGAGAAATGAGTTAAATGAGAAACGAGAAACAGTTAAATGATTTCTTTGTCAGATTTACTTTGTTGATAATAAATAATTGTAAGTCGCTGACAGAAATTTTGCAACCCTGCGCCCCAACTACTAGTTACGCCACTGGCACTGTAGGGAATCATCAGATTCGAACTTTTCGATTGATTTAATTCTTACCCCCAGATATTCATTGTTGTTCGTCTTTTTTTTTAAATTAAAAGAATCAGAAGGTGAGTTACTGGAAATAAAAAATTAATAATTGAAAGAACGATTGATGCATTCTTCGCCTTGCTTATTACTACGAACGTGAGAATTCGATCTTTTTTTTTTTTGTAAATAGTTTTGAGTGACGCAATGACGCCCTTGAAGCAACCGCAAATAATGTTGTACCTAGTTTAAAACAAATAATCACCGAGGCTTCTTAAGATTGGCATTAAATTAAAATGAAAATAGCGTGCCGTCCTTCCCCGTTAATAAATTGTGCCTAATTAAACGGTGCGTCTAGGCAACAGCAGCATTGAGCTCTCTGTATTAGGCGAAGACTACTTTCGTCTTTGCGCCACCGGTATTACTATAAGGGGACGTTCACATCACCGCGAACGTGCTCCCCGATGAAATTTCACTTTCAATTACGGTTTTGCGTCGCGTTGTCTTCTTCCAAATCCACCCTCCCCACAAATGGGCAGTTTGCTTTACGCTCGATTTCTTCACCTACTGATAAAATTATCTGCCGGGTATTATCTCCATTACATCGATTATAGTTTCCGATGATACTACCTGGCAGATAAATTTATCCGTGGGTGAAGAAATCGGGCCTTGATCGCATAAAAATCTCACCGGTCTTTTTAATGAATGAATGAAACAAGAACTCTTGTGTGCAAGCAATTAGCATCAGGAAATGAGCGCATTCTTCGGTCATCCACATACCTACTTGAAAAGATATCGTCGCCATTAGTTACATTATTATACAGTCAGTATAAATTCGTTGCACTTACATACATAAGTTGTAATGAACACCGGTAATCGATAGGAAGGAATCCAATGAGAGGCGTCTACCTAATTGATTCGAGATGGGTAACGATGGCATAATGAAACCTGAATTTAACGACTCCCGTAATTGAATTCTTTTCTCTCACCGAAGGCGAAATTGAAGCCAGAAGTCGTCGTCGTCAAAATTCAATTAATAAGCGTCGTAAATTGCGGTGCGATCAACGAAAGCCGGAAGGTGCTCTTGGACTGGACTGGACTGGACAGAATTATTACGAATCGATTCCCGCAGGAGGATATGATTGCGTAAACCATTTGCTATTACTTTTAAAAGAAATGAATCCGAAGATGTCTTCCTTCGAAACCAAGTTGGATTGTGTAGATCATGATCTCTGTTGCAGAGCTCTCTTTCAGAAACACGATTCGAAGATCGATCCTTCAAAAGCGATTGCAAGGATCTTTCTTTCAAAAGAGAGTTCAAAGATCTTTGTTTTGTCAAAAGAAAGCGCGAATCCAAAGATATTCGCTTCAAAAGAGAGCTCAAAGATCTAAAAGCATTTTTTTATTCTTTGGGCTTGGATCGTCTGGATGACGACCTCGGTTCTTCTTCTGCCAAAGACAAATTCGTTTGCTCCGCCAACTGGTCTTGATCTTGGTTTTTCTTTCTTCCAGTGCGGAGCTCTCTTTTAGAAACAGGATTCAAAGATCGGTCTTTCAAAAGCGATTGCAAGGATCTTTCTTTCAAAAAAGAGCTCAAAGATCTTTGTTTTGTCAAAAGAAAACGAATCCAAAGATATTCGCTTCAAAAGAGAGCTCAAAGATCTAAAAGCATTTTTTTATTCTTTGGGCTTGGATCGTCTGGATGACGACATCGGTTCCTCTTCTGACAAGAACAAATTCGTTGCTCTGCCAACCGACCTTGATCTTGGTTTTTCTTTCTTCAAGTGCGGAGCTCTCTTGCAGAAACAGGATTCGAAGATCGGTCTTTCAAAAGCGATTGCAGGGATGTTTCTTTCAAAAGAGAGTTCAAAGATCTTTGTTTCGTCAAAAGAAAGCGAATCCAAAGATATTCGCTTCAAAAGAGAGCCCGAAGATCTAAAAGCATTTCTTTATTCTTTGGGCTTGGATCGTCTAGATGACGACCTCGGTTCCTCTTCTGCCAAGGACAAATGCGCTTTGCTCTGCCAACCGATCTTGATCTTGGTTTTTGTTTCTTCAAGTGCGGAGCTCTCTTTCAGAAACACGATTCGAAGATAGATCCTTCCAAAGCGATTGCTAGGATCTTTCTTTCAAAAGGAAGTTCAAAGATCTTATTTTGAAAACAAAGCGATTCCGAGATTCTCGTTTCAAAAGAGAGTTCAAAGATCTTTGTTCCGAAAGAAAAAGAATCAAGATCTTTCCTTTGAAAGGTAATGGTGAATACCAAATCAAATCCATCCTGGAAAATACGACGTTTCAGTTCTGCAGTATAGGATTCTTCAGGTTTTTCGCGCTTTCGGACTTAAATGTTTTCGATTTTCTCGCTTCTAGAAGTCTATTTTTTGTTCTAATAGACAGTTCTGGTCATTAAACGTTCTCAGTTAGGGATTGATTATGATTGGCTTGCATCTATGATAAAAGGTGTTGAGCTCAGCTGTTCTATTTTAAATTATTCTGAAGATTTAAGTGGCTGTTGTTGATTTCGTGACCTTGAGTGTCACAAGAATGAAGATGCAGGAGAAGAAGATTCTCAGTTTTCAGCTTTGGCGCATCTTCATTTCGGGAAACACTTTCCTTTCTACTTTCTTTCTTCTTCGTTTACCTTATTAATGGTTCATCCAAACCAGTGTCCAAGGTGTTGATTGAACCAAAACAAAAACTCTCTTCGGTTCTTGTTTTTGATTAATCCTTCCTGTAAATCACTCATTCAAATTTAAGCCGATCATTTTGCTTTCTCATTCCCTTAGTTCGAGCTGTGGAAAGTTCGAACAAAAAAAGAATTTAATCGGAATTAATTAAATTAAATTTGCGCAGGAGTCGAATTGAGTTTTGCAGTTAACACATCGTGTCGTTTATCGCTTTTCCAAATTCTATTAGCGTCCCGAAATAAAAACGCCTGATTAAACAAATAAGTACGGTTTCTCCTCTTCGGAAAAACAATCAAACGCCGCGGCGGTGTGAAACGAAACAGTTTCTGCTCACGTTCCTTTTGCCTTTACGTCAATAAACTTAACTTGGGGCCCCAGAAGAATGTCATTAGCATCGCCTAATGAGTTGTAGTTAATAGACTATCGCTGATATCGAATAAAGGGAGGAATTTACTGCCTCGTCGATTCCTTTCGTTTACTTTTGCTTCATTAACTTACTTCTAATTTTTTTTTTTTTTCTCTAATGCCGTATCGTTACAGGTTATTAAATTATTGATACAGTGCAGGAATTCATTTCACTCACTACTTTCATTTTTATTTTTGATTCTTTTAAAGGTGTATTGCATAATCCAATTATAAAAAGTGTTTGTGTAAGTTTATTTTTGTATTCGTTTTTCGCTTTTGTTTCTTTTTGCCTCCTTCATAATTTTTATCTTGGCTTAATAAAATATGAGTGTTATTCCTGGGGTGATTTGGTTGGTGCCCTTGGTAATATATTAACACTGCATTTTATTTGAGGTGGCGCCAGTGTTGACACGAAATTCCTTCTTGCGAGGGGGCTTAAATCATTTTTGCCTTCGGAATTAATCCTGGCTAATTTTTCGCCGACAGCCGAGATAATTCGGGGCCTCAATCTTCGGCACCAAGAAGAAGAAGAAGAAGAAGAAGAAGAAGAAGAAGAAGAAGTTCGACGCCGATCAATAAATTCGTCGGGTCCATAAAATCCGCGCGCAAAACGGGGGGGTCAAAATATTTTACGGCGTGCCGTGAAGATTTGCGTTCGGAAAGTGAAGGAACCACGCTGCATATTTCAAGGGGGGGTTCATTAATATTTAAATGGGTTCCAATATGAGGCACTTCGTGATCGCAGGGGGTCCTACTAACATCAATACCAGCGTGCTGACAAACGAGGCCCGGCCACGCCACCACTGCCATAGTTCTCTCGTTTGGTGCTCTGCCCCATAATTTGTTATTTTTAATGATGTGCCGATTTATGGAGTCTTCGTTTTTCTTAATCAAGAGAGCCCAAGGGGAAAAACAAATTAATTATACAGGAGACATAACTTTTTCCTGACCAAACCTCTCTCGTTACAGTCATTCGACCAGCAACATCTGTTCTAAGACGAAATAAGAATTAATTAGTCACGTCGTTAATGAAGTTACTCCCCTCGATCTCAATCAACCACCGCAGGTATTTGTTACTGTTAACAACAAGAAAAAAAAATATTATTAAAAAAAAGAAACTGACACACACACATACACATGTAGAAAGTATTCTAGTGTACAATTCGGCACGGTGAATACGTTTAGCTCGGAACACTATTGTTGACTTTCCTTTGCGTGTCTCGCCAACAAAACATCTGTCAGTGTTGCCTTCATAGACAACGGCCGAGATGCGCCACGCTCTTTGGGCAATTTGAAGGTACGCCCTGACACTGCAGTTCTCAACCATTCCGGGCCCTGTCAAAATAGCCATTGTCGACGTAAAATTCTACATTATTAAGTTTAATTGTTATCTGCATACAAGGCCCCGTCCGTCGTTTCCACGTGTAAACGAGTCCCCACAAATATTTTCCCGGTTGAATTGAATTTCGTTTCGTCTTGTCTTCTTTTTTTTTCCTTCTTCTTCATCTTCAAATGCTCCTTCGGAACGGGAATAATGCACAGTCACGTTTTAATCAAGTTGCGGAAGTGTTATAATAAATTCGTTGGTTTAACTGACTTGGACTTCTCAGTTCTTGCGGGAATTTACTCAGTCTTAAACATTTTTGCCCAGTTCTCTCCACCCCCTTGTGAACGTGAGACGCTGCCCGGTGGAGTTTCTGTCTCTCCACCGAATTCCTTCCATCTCTTGGCCACATCTCTTGTTTAGTGGTTTTGCCCTTATATAACTCTCACGTCCTTCATTTCCCCTAAACTAATCTTCCACCATTCCATTCTAGGAATATCTTCTCTTCCATCGTTGTTAGATCATGTCAATGGTTCAATCAAGTCTTCTCCTTTCCTTCTTGTTGCCCCACCTATCTCTCCCCATGGGTTTTCTTCGCCGTGCCTTTATACCTCCTTTCAAACGGCCAGTTCTTATTGCCATATCATTCCTTTCAGCATTTTTTTTAACTTGTTCCTCCGGGTTTTTCGTTCACTTCAATATTGCTTTCTGTTTCTTCATGCACGGCCATGAGTTTTCGATCCGAATTTACATCGAGAGAGAGTGGTCAGGTTTTAAGGAATATCTTTCTTCCCCAAGAACATGGTTTCATGTCGTTAAATAGTTTCTCAAATGGTTTTGTTTTCTCTCCTTCCATTTCTATTTCGTGCTGCTTCCCTACTATTCTCTCTCCTCCTCATCGATGTAGATTATCATGTTCTTCTTTCCTCTTCTGAAGATGTCTAGATAATTGTAAAACATCCTGTGCAGTTTACTTTTTTCTCTTCACTTATAAGCCCTCGTCCAGTCATAGTTTTTAAACCCAATTCAGTTGTCCGCGTTGACTTAGTTTGAGCTTCTTAGGACTCTTCTTCAAAATTCTTCTTCTTCTCCAAATTCGTCAAGCCCATGACCTTGGAGGTCGTCTTACAACGATGTACCCATTTGTTTCTTTCTTCTTCCCAATTTCACGAGCTTTCTTTCCAATTCGTCCGATTCAGTTGCCTCTGGAAGTAGGAATTTGACTTGGTTTGGCCTTCTTAGGAATCACGTCTTCTCCAAACACGCAAAGCCCTTGACGTTGGAGGTCGCTCTACAACGATGTCCCAAAGAAATCTTTGCTTCCTTCCTCTTCCCCAATCTCACGACCTTTCTTTCCCATTCGTCCGGTTCAGTTGCCTCGGGAAGTAGAAATTTGACTTGGTTTGTCCTTCTTAGGAATCAGATCTTCTCCAAATTCGCGAAGCCCTTGACCTGGAGGTCGTTTTACAACCATACGACTGAATCCTTCCTCTTCCCCACTTTCATGACCTTTGTTTCCAATAGGGGCCAATTAATTTGTCCTCGGCAGTAAGAATTTGACTTAGTTTGGCCTTCTTGGGAATCTAGTTTTCTCCAAATTTGCAAGCCCCTTGACCTTGGAGGTCGTTCTACAACGATGTCCCAAAGAAATCTTTGCATTTTTCCTCTTTCCCAATTTCACGACCTTTCTTTCCTATTCGTCCGGTTCAGTTGCCTCTGGAAGTAGGAATTTGACTTGGTTTGGCCTTCTTAGGATTCAGGTCTTCTCCAAATTTGCAAAGCCCTTGACCTGGAGGTCGTTTTACAACCATATGATTGAACCCTTCCTCTTCCCTACTTTCATGACCTTTGTTTCCAATAGGAGCCAATTAATTTGACTTCGGGAGTAAGAATTTGACTTAGTTTGGCCTCCTTAGCAATCTAGTCTTCTCCGAATTCGCGAAGCCCTTGACCTGGAGGTCGTTTTACAAAGATAAGATTGAATCCTTTCTCTTTCCCACTTTCACGACCTTTGTTTCCAATTCAGCCAATTCATTTGACTTCGGGAGTAACAATTTGACTTAGTTTGGCCTTCTTAGGGATCACGTCTTCTCCAAATTCGCAGACCACTTGACCTGGAGGTCGTTTTACAAAGATAAGATTGAATCCTTTCTCTTTCCCACTTTCACGATCTTTGTTTCCAATTCAGCCAATTAATTTGACTTCGGGAGTAAGAATTTGACTTAGTTTGGCCTCCTTAGCAATCTAGTTTTCTCCGAATTCGCGAAGCCCTTGACCTGGAGGTCGTTTTACAAAGATAAGATTGAATCCTTTCTCTTTCCCACTTTCACGATCTTTGTTTCCAATTCAGCCAATTAATTTGACTTCGGGAGTAAGAATTTGACTTAGTTTGGCCTCCTTAGCAATCTAGTTTTCTCCGAATTCGCGAAGCCCTTGACCTGGAGGTCGTTTTACAAAGATAAGATTGAATCCTTTCTCTTTCCCACTTTCACGACCTTTGTTTCCAATTCAGCCAATTCATTTGACTTCGGGAGTAACAATTTGACTTAGTTTGGCCTTCTTAGGGATCACGTCTTCTCCAAATTCGCAGACCACTTGACCTGGAGGTCGTTTTACAAAGATAAGATTGAATCCTTTCTCTTTCCCACTTTCACGATCTTTGTTTCCAATTCAGCCAATTAATTTGACTTCGGGAGTAAGAATTTGACTTAGTTTGGCCTCCTTAGCAATCTAGTTTTCTCCGAATTCGCGAAGCCCTTGACCTGGAGGTCGTTTTACAAAGATAAGATTGAATCCTTTCTCTTTCCCACTTTCACGATCTTTGTTTCCAATTCAGCCAATTAATTTGACTTCGGGAGTAAGAATTTGACTTAGTTTGGCCTCCTTAGCAATCTAGTTTTCTCCGAATTCGCGAAGCCCTTGACCTGGAGGTCGTTTTACAAAGATAAGATTGAATCCTTTCTCTTTCCCACTTTCACGACCTTTGTTTCCAATTCAGCCAATTCATTTGACTTCGGGAGTAACAATTTGACTTAGTTTGGCCTTCTTAGGGATCACGTCTTCTCCAAATTCGCAGACCACTTGACCTGGAGGTCGTTTTACAAAGATAAGATTGAATCCTTTCTCTTTCCCACTTTCACGATCTTTGTTTCCAATTCAGCCAATTAATTTGACTTCGGGAGTAAGAATTTGACTTAGTTTGGCCTCCTTAGCAATCTAGTTTTCTCCGAATTCGCGAAGCCCTTGACCTGGAGGTCGTTTTACAAAGATAAGATTGAATCCTTTCTCTTTCCCACTTTCACGATCTTTGTTTCCAATTCAGCCAATTAATTTGACTTCGGGAGTAAGAATTTGACTTAGTTTGGCCTCCTTAGCAATCTAGTTTTCTCCGAATTCGCGAAGCCCTTGACCTGGAGGTCGTTTTACAAAGATAAGATTGAATCCTTTCTCTTTCCCACTTTCACGACCTTTGTTTCCAATTCAGCCAATTCATTTGACTTCGGGAGTAACAATTTGACTTAGTTTGGCCTTCTTAGGGATCACGTCTTCTCCAAATTCGCAGACCACTTGACCTGGAGGTCGTTTTACAAAGATAAGATTGAATCCTTTCTCTTTCCCACTTTCACGATCTTTGTTTCCAATTCAGCCAATTAATTTGACTTCGGGAGTAAGAATTTGACTTAGTTTGGCCTCCTTAGCAATCTAGTTTTCTCCGAATTCGCGAAGCCCTTGACCTGGAGGTCGTTTTACAAAGATAAGATTGAATCCTTTCTCTTTCCCACTTTCACGACCTTTGTTTCCAATTCAGCCAATTCATTTGACTTCGGGAGTAACAATTTGACTTAGTTTGGTCTTCTAAGGAATCTAGTCTTCTCCAAATTCGCGAAGCCCTTGACCTTGGAGGTCGTCTTACAACGACGTCCCTGATTGAAATCACTTGTTTCTTTCCTCTTCTCCAATTCATCCATGACCTTTATTTCCTTTCGACGTTATTTTAGCGTGCCCTTGCCTGACGGTAACTGTTTAAATTCGGTGTCCATCTCGCACGCTCAGGAAATTCAACATTAATGGTAACTTTATCATTCGTCAGTAGTCTCCTTGATTTGATGTCGTTCAAGCAAACCCAAGCATGCGTAAAGAAAGAAAGAAAGAAAAAAGGAAGAAAGAAAGAAAGAAAGGAAAAAATGACGGGGCAACCTTCGGTGCCTTCAGAAGGAAAATGATCAATTATAACTCATTCGAAGCGATGATGACTGGGGACAAAACCAAATATGCGTTAATGGGACAACAGCGGGACTCAAAATTAAAAATGGAAGAGGCAAAGCCAAGGCGAGCATGAAATAAACCAGAGTTGGAAGAATATGGTGGGAGATGGGGAGGGGCCTTATCCAAAGGAAGAAGACTAAGCTCGGCTCAGGTCCTCGACTTCAAAAGTTGAAAGGGGGTTTGGGTAAGTATCACGTGATTAAACAGAATGGAATATGGCAATAATTGTAACTCGACCAAAGCGTACTACAATCGGTAAATAGCAAAAGTAATGAAAAGTTTGGTCATTCAGCCACTGTTTTTGTAATAAGACGATTTGGACCAAAACCACACAAGTTAGGTGGAAGTAAAAGTTGAAGTTGGAAAAGGCACGGGCAAAGCGAGAAAGAGATGAACTAGAATTTAAAAAAGTATGATGTGATGGAAGATGGACGATGGAAGATGGAAGACGGAAGACGAAACGGAAAGGGTTTGTCCAGAGAGAGAAGACTAAGCTCAGCTCTCAAGCCCTTGACTTCAAAAGAAGTTAAAAGCGTCCTTGAAATAAGTAGGTACAATACGATCGAGCACTTTGGAATTTTTTAGCTTGCCTTTGATTGATCTGTTAACTTAACCTAAATACAAAATAAAAAATTACAAACTTTCGGCAATAATCAGCGACATATCTACCTATTATCCCTCCAATCTGAAATTTATTCAATCACACGCTCTAGTTTTTTTTTCCCTTAGTTCTAATAACTATTAGGTCCGGTTTTTCGATCGTGGTTTAAACCTAAACGCGAGTTTAAACTGCAGTTTATTTTCGTTTGAATTTTTCAACATCCAGTTGGACAAGATTAAGTTTAAACTGTAAGACAACCAGAGTCACAGTTTTCCTTTTTTGTTAAAATAAATTGTAAAAGTAGAGAATTTGAATTTTGGGACAATCTATGCCCAATTAATCATCAGATTTAGATTATCCAAGCAACCGGTCAGATTTAAACTTGTACACATCCAATGTTTATTCAAACTTATCCGCTTGGAATATTTGTTCAGTGAGGACGAGTTTAAATCTGAGCGGTTGCTTTGATAATCTGAATCTGATGAACGATTACTTGAAAAATACGTGGGAATAAAATAGAATGATTATTTATTCCCACGCAAACACGATTTTTTTTTCTGTTTTCCGTTACACTAAAACTGTAGTTTAAACCAATATTAAAAAAAACGGCCTCTGGAAATATGTGCATAACTAAATAAAATGTTTTACATAACTGAACGTCTTTGATGTGATATGATTTTCCTAAATAAGAGTAATTTTCATTTGTTTTCAGCGAAACTGAAACGGTGCACGTAAGAAATTGAAGGTGCCCCGGAACATTGCTGAATTATTTGTTGTTATTACATGCCCGTAAATAAATATTCCGTATAAGTCGGAGCACGTACGAAATGTAATCGAGAATTAACCAACTTCGTAACAGCGAAATCTCAAATATGCAAGCAATTAATTTCTCAAAAAGAATTACCGGTCGCGTCCGCTGTATTTGGCTTCGGCGAGCAGGTCTATAAAGATACATACTTTTTAGAGTAATTTTATTACTATAGATACACATAGATCAAATAATATCGTTCTGTGTTTGGCGTTGCGCTGCCTGCCATACGACATTTTTTTAGTCGTTGGCGGCGCGGCGGCGTTATTAGTTCTTTTTTCTTTTTTTTTTTTCTAATTCATCCTTTACTTTCGAGTAACAGATCTTACCCATCGCATTTTCAAAAATAATTTTTGAATCACGTTCGAATTCATTCGAAAATCTTCGGCTTTAATTCTTTCTGTTTGACTAGGTATTGAGAATTCACTTGACAGTTCGGTTTAATGCGCATGAGCATAAAGTGTTGTAGGAAGTAACCTGTGAAGAGGTACTATCGGTGGTATCAGAGTATCAGTACGAAAAACAAAGGTGACCACCGGAGTCTGTGGGACAAAAAGCTCGCGAGCTTTGTTACAGCATAGCCTGAGAGGTTCGACATGCTATTGGTCCATGTCGGATGCTGTGAGAATCCCACTACCGTAGCCTGCGGGGCGCAGGGCGGGAAACCCCGCGGCTGCGCTTCTCTCCAGTAGTCAGCCGGCCGTCTTAAGGTGTGTGTCTGCATGTGTGGTATCTTACTCGCGTATCTCTGTTAAGCTCAATGCGGGCGATTTCCACTTGTGATGATGTGCAGTGTCGTGTGGCGTTTGTTGTGTAGGAGCATGACCCATGGATATTTATTACAGTTCTTCCTTCTACTCCTCATCTTGCTACAGGTAAAATCCTCATCACAAATTGCCCCTCGGTACGCAAGCAAGCAACCGCATGCCCGACGGCGCTTCTTCTTCTTCGGCCTCGCCGAAGACGCGCACGCTATTCCACTTGTTTTCATTCAATTAAACTAAGTGCCCCCTCACGGGTAACAACGCACAAAAGCGAACCTGTTGGTTCGGACGTCTTATTAGAAAAAAAAAAAAAACTCAAACCACCAATTTGAATCCAACAGACGCAGAAAAGCGCGTCTGCATCGCCTCTACAACAAAATTTTTAAGGAACGTCCATGGATAAGATTTTTAAAGAACGTCCACGGACAACGCATTTTTTTTCGTTTTAATTAAAAGCGCAACGCCTTTCAAGATTTTTAACCAACGTCCATGGACAATTTTTTTTTCGTTTTCATTTAAAACGTAACGCCTCTAAATATCTTTACGGAACGTCCATAGGCAACATTTTCTTTTTGTTTTAATGAAAAGCGCAACGCCTCCCGAGAATTTTAAGGAACGTCCACGGACAACATTTTTTTTATCATTTGAATTAAAAGCGCGATGCCTCTCAAGGGTTTTAAGAGATGTCCATGGACGACACTATTTTTTTTTACTTAAATTTAATTGAAAGTGCAATGCCTTTCAAGATTTTTAAGGAACGTCCATGGACAGTCTTTTTTTCGTTTTCATTTGAAACGCAACGCGTCTCAAGATTTTTAAGGAACGTCCATAGGCAACGTTTGCTTTTTATTTTAATGAAGAGCGCAACGCCTCCCAAGAATTTTAAGGAACGTCCGTGGACGACAAATTTCTTTTTACTTGAATTAAATTAAAAGCGCAACGCCTTTCAAAATTGTTAAGGAACGTCCGGAGGCGACATTTTTGTTTTGTTTTAATGAAAAGCGCAACGCCTGCCGAGAATTTTAAGGAACGTCCGTGGACGACAAATTTCTTTTTATTTGAATTAAATTAAAAGCGCAACGCCTTTCAAAATTGTTAAGGAACGTCCATAGGCAACATTTTTGTTTTATTTTAATGAAAAGCGCAAAGTCTACCAAGAATTTTGAGGAACGTCCATGTACAACATATCTTTTTTTCATTTGAATTAAAAGCGCGATGCCCCTCAAGGGTTTCAAGAAACGTCCATGGACGACAACATTTTGTTTTACTTAAATTAAATTAAAAGTGCAACGCCTTTCAAGATTTCTAACGAACTTATTTTTCGTTTTCATCTAAAACGCAACGCCTCTCAAGATTGTTACGGATCGTCCATAGACAACGTTTTCTTTTTGTTTTAATGAAAAGCGCAACGCCTCACGAGATTTTTAAGGAATGTCCATGGACAATGTTCTTTCTTTTTGACATTTGAATTAAAAGCGCGGTCCCTCTCAAGGGTTTTAAGAAACGTCCATGGCCGACAATATTTTTTTTTTCATTTAAATTAAATTAAAAGTGCAACGCCTTTCAAGATTTTTAACGAACGTCCACGGATAATTTATTTTTCGTTTTCATCTAAAACGCAACGCCTCTCAAGATTTCTGCGGAATGTCCATAGACAACGTTTTCTTTTCGTCTTAATGAAAAGCGCAATGCCTCCCGAGAATTTTAAGCAAAGTTCATGTACAACGTTTCTTTTTCATTTTCATTTACAACGCAACGCCTCTCAAGATTTTTACGGAACGTCCATAGGCAACGTTTTCTTTTTGGTTTAATGAAAAGCGCAGCGCTTCCCGAGGTTAATTAAGGAACGTCCATGGACAACATTTTTTTTTAATTTGAATTAAAAGCGCGATATCTCTCAACGGTTTCAAGGAACGTCCATAGACGACAACATTTTTTTTTTACTTAAATTAAATTAAAAGCGCAACGCCTTTCAAGATTTTTAACGAACGTCCATGGATAATTTATTTTTCGTTTTCATTTAAAACGCAACGCCTCTCAAGATTTCTGCGGAACGTCCACAGGCAACGTTTTCTTTTTGTTTTAATGAAAAGCGCAACGCCTCACGAGATTTTTAAGGAATGTCCATGGACAATGTTCTTTCTTTTTGACATTTGAATTAAAAGCGCGATATCTCTCAACGGTTTCAAGGAACGTCCATAGACGACAACATTTTTTTTTTACTTAAATTAAATTAAAAGCGCAACGCCTTTCAAGATTTTTAACGAACGTCCATGGATAATTTATTTTTCGTTTTCATTTAAAACGCAACGCCTATCAAGATTTCTGCGGAACGTCCACAGGCAACGTTTTCTTTTTGTCTTAATGAAAAGCGCAATGCCTCCCGAGAATTTTAAGCAAAGTTCATGGACAACGTTTTTTTCATTTTCATTTATAACGCAACGCCTCTCAAGATTTTTCGGGAACGTCCATAGGCAACATTTTCTTTTTGTTTTAATGAAAAGCGCAACGCCTCCCGAGAATTTTAAGGAACGTCCACGGACAACATTCTTTTCTATCATTTGAATTAAAAGCGCGATGCCTCTCAAGGGTTTCAAGGCACGTCCATAGACGACAACATTTTTTTTCTTTTACTTAAATTAAATTATAAGCGCAACGCGTTTCAAGATTTTTAAAGAACGTCCATGGACCATTTCTTTTTCGTTTCCATTTAAAGCGCAACACCTCTCAAGATCTTTACGGAACGTCCATAGGCAACATTTTCTTTTTGTTTTAATGAAAAGCGCAACGCCTCCCGAGAATTTTAAGGAACGTCCACGGACAACATTCTTTTCTATCATTTGAATTAAAAGCGCGATGCCTCTCAAGGGTTTTAAGAGACGTCCATGGACGACACTATTTTTTTTTTACTTAAATTTAATTGAAAGTGCAATGCCTTTCAAGATTTTTAAGGAACGTCCATGGACAGTCTTTTTTTCGTTTTCATTTGAAACGCAACGCGTCTCAAGATTTTTAGGGAACGTCCATAGGCAACGTTTGCTTTTTGTTTTAATGAAGAGCGCAACGCCTCCCAAGAATTTTAAGGAACGTCCATGGACAACGTTTTTTTTGTCATTTGGATTAAAAGCGCGATGCCTCTCTAGGGTTTCAAGGAACGTCCATAGACGACAACATTTTTTTTTTTACTTAAATTAAATTATAAGCGCAACGCGTTTCAAGATTTTTAAGGAACGTCCGTGGACAATTTCTTTTTCGTTTCCATTTAAAACGCAACACCTCTCAAGATCTTTACGGAACGTCCATAGGCAACGTTTTCTTCTTGTTTTAATGAAAAGCGCAACGTCTCCCGAGATTTTTAAGGAACATCCATTGACAACGTTTTTTTTTCAATTAAATTAAAAGCGCGACGTCTCTCAACGGTTTATTTATTTATTTATTTATTTATTTATTTATTTACAACCAGGGGACCGCAAAATTAAATTAAATTGTAAATCGTTTTCTATTTAAGTATTGAAATAATTTTTCTTGAGTTTTAATTATTGATTAATTTTTTTATTGAATTTATTGTTTAATGCAATTTTATTCTCTTGTTATTGTCTTTCGTTTTGTATTTCGTTTTAATTTTTGTTTGCACTCGACGTTTTCAAGTCGTCTGTCAATTTTAAAAACCTAATTGGGACAATTGTAATTTTTCTGTATAGTATGGTATGGGGGTGCCCGGGGGTGGCAATTTAAGTTTGAGATCCGTCGTCGTCTTGATGAAAAAAGGTTTTTTTTTGGAAAAAATAAAAGATCCTTTCGGGAGAGAAAACGTAAGTGTTGTACACACGGTCGAAAGCAAAAAAAAATAATAATAATAACGGACAGTTACAGTTTCCTGTAACTTTTCTTTCTTCAAAATGGTATTTACTATAAGACTTCACAGGTTTTATAATACAGAAGCTTTGGTTGAGCTTGTCAAATTTAAAAAGCTTTCAACATTTTGAAGTACTATTTAGACCCACCTTCTAATAAATTTAACTGCCGCTTTCGTCTCCAACAATAGTTTTCCAGGGTATTAACCGGCAGATAAATTTATCAGGAGATGGTAAAATCGGGCCTTAAAGTCGCCATTTCGGAGACAGAAAGAAAAATTATAGAAAACTGTAACTGTCTACCGTTTTTTGCTTTCAACTGAAGCCTGCCTACAATCCGATCGCTAATCATAATCCATTATAATCGCAGCTTATATTTAGTATTAATATTAATATTCGTGCGTTTTTTTTTTCTCACCGCAAGCAGTTTCACCAAATTACCGCACGAAATTTCCCCAAAACTCACCGCGACTTTTTCAAGTCACGGGCGATCAGCGGGACGGACATTCGGCACGTTTGACTTTGGTATTTCCTAGTTTGTTTTTTTTCCACTGTACCGTCGTTTCACCAAGTCCCAAAATGAATTCCCTTAACAAAACTTGAAACCACCACTTGATTCTTGCAAGAGAGCGACGGATTTTTTTCTTCTGGTCGTCAATATTTTGAAAGCAAAATTCCTAATGCGATTTGAACGACCGCGCTAATAATTGATATTGATTATTATTATCGCTGCTGTTAGGGAAAGTGAAACTGGCAATTACTGCGACCAATCCAAGTAATAATAATTGTTCAATTACTACGCATTGCATTTCCTTTATTAAGATGGTAATTCGGGGGAAACTGAGCACTGATTTCTAAGTATGACTTAAATTATGTTAAGTATCACTGATTTCATCAGTATAGAAGTGAACTTAGGAAAAGGTATATATAACTAATACAGAGGAAGTAAGTCAAATTATGCAATACAAAAATTGTGTAAATATGTACGAGGGTCAGCAGCCATATACCGTATGTTTCATTTCAATTTGATAATACTTTTTTTTTTGTTTCGTTGTTTTCTACGTACTTGTTCGTCTTGTTGGTGATACTAACTCGATTGCTGAATTTTCTCGCTTGAATTTCGCGATGATTCCATCGCGTTGTGTTCGTTACACCGCACACATTATTACACGGGGCGTTTGAAATGTGTTACACTTTCGTGCGAGGCGAGTGTAAATTCTGTTCCTGATAGAAAGCATTCACCTAAACTCTATTAAAACCGTTGCGGTAATCGTCTGCAATAAGTTGGTGCATGACCGACCGGACGTTCACGAAATGCGCCTACTTTCATGTAAAGTTTAAGAAAAAAAAACTGTTTTTTTTTTAGTTTCACTAACGCACCGAATGCCCTGCCTTCACGTAAACTATAAAAAAGAACAGTTTTGGTGCTTTCGTCTCCTCATAAACGCACCAACTGGTCGAATTCGTTTATGATTCGATTTATCAAAGCTTATTTTAGAATGAACGTGAACGCGAAACACGGGCAGGGAAAGACGGGACTCGAACCCGCATCGTCTGGTTTCATGCCAAGCCGCCCGCCTACTTCAGGTGTTAGGGTTCGTCTTTATGTTAAATTAAATATTTAATCAACATTAACACATCCCTGATGTTTGAAAGGTAAATTCGCAGTCAGTATCTTTAATATTAATAACTAAATTCTAATTTGTAGTTGATTGATTGATCAACGTACTCGAAGCTCGGAGTCGTCGTTGCAAAGGAAGAGCGGCCCGGCATGAAACCGGACGATGCGGGTTCGAGTTCCGTTGGCCAGCGTTTTAGAATCATTCTTAAACGACGTTCTTTTCTTATTTTGGTTCTTCTTCATTTTCAGTTCAGTGTCATCATACAAATTACGTTATCTGTTTAGCAACATAATACTTTAATTGAAAGAGAAATAATAATGATGGGACGCCTCACGATTTCTTTGTCCTACGGAATTTCAAAAAAAAAAAATGGTTTTTCAATGAACACGTCGGATCGTGTTCTTCTTCTTTCAACGTTTCGCATCGACTGACGACTTCACCTCTTCACCTGTGTGTTAAACCGCAAATCGTTTATTTTCCTCGGGGCACTCGTCGTCTACAAAGTTACGGAAATTTCGCCTTCCTAATTGTTTGCATTTGCATGTGTATGCGTTCGAATACGTTGCATATTTTTATTCCGAACCAGCTTCATCCTACTCATCGTTTTATGGGAGAAGGGGCAAGCGCAAGAGCAAGCCTACAAGACGCTGTAGGACGCTCCGATTGTGAGAGAGAAAATCCTCCTCAATTTTTTTCTTTTTTTGTAGATTGGGTCTGGTCTACCAAAACTCAAAGCCCATAGCTCTACCAAATGTCTTGTTAATAATCTAACTCTCTGTTCTTCAGATCAGAACGTGTTATACGGCGTCGTAGTGTGCTTTTGGCCAAAACCTAACGTCCAAGTTGTCTTTGCCACAGCAGCACCAGCAGCTTTTAGCAGTTAGAAGAATCGAGATTCTTGCTGTAATTTGAAGCAGGACGAGTGTATTCAATGAGTTTGGGGGGTGGGGGGTATCAGAAACAATCAGACGTTGTTCTTATTGGAAGAGAGACCGAGGTCTCTTGGGCAAGGCAAGGAAGAACTTGCTCTAATTTGAAGCAGGACGAGTGTATTCCTTATTGGAAGAGAGACCCAGGTCTCTTGGGCAAGGCAAGGAAGAACTTGCTGTAATTTGAAGCAGGACGAGTGTATTCAATGCGTTGGGGGGTGGGGAGTATCAGAAACAATCAGACGTTGTTCTTCTTGGGCAAGGCAAGGAAGAACTTGCTCTAATTTGAAGCAGGACGAGTGTATTTAATAAGTTGGGGGTTGGGGTGGTATCAGAATCAACCAGACGTTGTTCTTATTGGAAGAGAGACCCAGGTCTCTTTGGGCAAGGCAAGGAAGAACTTGCTCTAATTTGAAGCAGGACGAGTGTATTCCTTATTGGAAGAGAGACCCAGGTCTCTTGGGCAAGGCAAGGAAGAACTTGCTGTAATTTGAAGCAGGACGAGTGTATTCAATGCGTTGGGGGGTGGGGAGTATCAGAAACAATCAGACGTTGTTCTTCTTGGGCAAGGCAAAGAAGAACTTGCTCTAATTTGAAGCAGGACGAGTGTATTCAATAAGTTGGGGGTTGGGGTGGTATCAGAATCAACCAGACGTTGTTCTTATTGGAAGAGAGACCCAGGTCTCTTGGGCAAGGCAAGGAAGAACTTGCAATTTATTTCGTTCAATGATTCTACAGTGAGAAAACCGAAAACGTTTGGAATGCGAAAAGTATTGGCTTGCTGACTGAATTAGTTTCTAAATTCCGAAATTCGATTCGAACAGGCGACGAGATCAGAAGAAGAAATTGCTCGGTTTTCGATTCCGAAACGAGATTAAGCAAGAGAAAAAGAGGCGCAGGTACACGCTACACGCCGAGAACACAAAGACAAATACGTCTCCTTTATAATTTTGGCAGGTTTTACAGTAGTTGCCCCCTTATCTGCGCTTCAGATCGCCTCTCCAAATTGTAGGTTACGGTGATATATCACTCGAGCGTGTTCCGGCTGCGTAACCTACAAGGTTACGCTTGCGCTTTTTGCATAACGAGAAGGAGGAGGAGCACCGAATTTTCTTCTGCCGGTGCTGGTTCTTAACAATAATTACTTTCCTGACCATAGTAAATACAGAATACATATTCATGGCCGACGGTGAACAAGAATTTTTCTTAATTGTTGGCTTCATTATATTATAATCCCGGCCGGCGACGCCGTAGAAGAATAAAAGCCGAGGCAGGATTCAAATTAATAAGAAACTAATTTGTGTATGTAAATTTGGCAGAAGCCCGTGCACTAATTGGTTTGGCTTAGATCGTTTGCCAGCTTTTGTTTTGCTGCGTAACCGTCCAGGTATGGAGTGTACTCGTCGTTCTTTTTTCCTTCTTCTTTTCGGATTATTTTTTTCTCGTTTCGATTCGGGGCTTCAAGAAGAGGCGACAAGGAAAAAGAACTGACGACGACGAAGATTGATCACGAGGGCCGTTCGCGTTCGAAAACTTGATTTCAAATTGTGCCCTGTTCGTTTTTGTTGAAACTCCACACCACAGTAAAGAATCGATTGGTAGAACGTCCAAGAGCGCTAGAAAATGTAGCTGTATTGCTTTGAGATGAAATCCAAAAAGGAAGGGACCAAGGGCAAAAAAAAAATAGATCGAAATCGAATGGAACAGGAAGGAGAAAATGTTGAAGACACTGTGAAGATAAGCGGAAGATAAGGTCCAAGGGCAAAAAGATTTCCAAAGCTAGACGAAAATGAAAGATTAAAAAGACACAAATGTGGAAAGGAAAGGAAAGATTTGGCCACGTCCTTGAGATTGTTTTGGTGTTACGGCAAAAACGGAAGAACCATCGGCTTTAAAGACGTCCAGTATGATTGAAGACGACGAGGAAAAAAGCTTTCAGGGCGCAACAATCCCTTTGCGTACTTCCGGATCTATTTTCTTTGAAGGCAAAGCTTTCTGAAGAGGGAAGAAGCAAGAAGTCAACGACGAATTCGTTTTGCTTGAAACTCTATTACTTCACAATCATATCAGAACCACCCTTTTCAACGAAATCGACGAGAATATAATTTCATTGGGAGTAGCCCTAATAGGCGGGCGTTTTGGTGGAAAACCCTTTTTTTATTTATGATTTCGAGATTTTAGTGAATTGTAGACAAAGGATGGACTTAGGGAAAGGAAGGCTGGAAGATAAGGTCCCAGGGAAAAGAGATTTCCAAAGCTAGACGAAAATGAGGGATCAAAAAGACACAAATGTGGAAAGGAAAGGAAAGATTTGGCCATGTCCTTGAGATTATTTTGGTGTTACGGCAGAAACGGAAGGACCATCGGCTTTAAAGACGTCCAGTATGACTGAAGACGATGAGGTAAAAAGCTTTCAGGGTGCAACAATCCCTTTGCATACTTCTGGATCTATTTTCTTTGAAGGCAAAGCTTTCTGAAGAGGGATGAAGCAAGAAGTCAACGACGAATTCATTTTGCTTGAAACTGTATTACTTCACAATCATATCAGAACCACCCTTTTCAACGAAATCGACGAGAATATAATTTCATTGGGCGTAGCCCTAATAGACGGGTGTTTTGGTGAAAAACCCTTTTTTATTTATGATTTCGGGATTTTAGTGAATTTTAGACAAAGGATGGACTTAGCGAAAGGAAGGCTGGAAGATAAGGTCCCAGGGAAAAGAGATTTCCAAAGCTAGACGAAAATGAGGGATCAAAAAGACACAAATGTGGAAAGGAAAGGAAAGATTTGACCGTGTCCTTGAGATTATTTTGGTGTTACGGCAGAAACAGAAGGACCATCGGCTTTAAAGACGTCCAGTATGATTGAAGACGACGTGGAAAAAAGCTTTCAGGGCGCAACAATCCCTTTGCATACTTCTGGATCTATTTTCTTTGAAGGCAAAGCTTTCTGAAGAGGGAAGAAGCAAGAAGTCAACGACGAATTCATTTTGCTTGAAACTCCATTACTTCACAATCATATCAGAACCACCCTTATCATCGAAATCGACGAGAATATAATTTCATTGGGCGTAGCCTTAATAGACGGGTGTTTTGATGGAAAACCCTTTTTTATTTATGTTTTCGAGATTTTAGTGAATTGTAGACAAAGGATGGACTTAGGGAAAGGAAGGCTGGAAGATAAGGTCCCAGGGAAAAGAGATTTTCAAAGCTAGACGAAAATGAGGGATCAAAAACTTACAAATGTGGAAAGGAAAGGAAAGATTTGGTCACGTCCTTGAGATTATTTTGGTGTTACGGCAGAAACAGAAGGACCATCGGCTTTAAAGACGTCCAGTATGATTGAAGACGACGAGGAAAAAAGCTTTCAGGGCGCAACAATCCCTTTGCATACTTCTGGATCTATTTTCTTTGAAGACAAAGCTTTCTGAAGAGGGATGAAGCAAGAAGTCAACGACGAATTCATTTTGCTTGAAACTGTATTACTTCACAATCATATCAGAACCACCCTTTTCAACGAAATCGACGAGAATATAATTTCATTGGGCGTAGCCCTAATAGACGGGTGTTTTGGTGGAAAACCCTTTTTTATTTATGATTTCGGGATTTTAGTGAATTTTAGACAAAGGATGGACTTAGGGAAAGGAAGGCTGGAAGATAAGTTCCCAGGGAAAAGAGATTTCCAAAGCTAGACGAAAATGAGGGATCGAAAAGACACAAATGTGGAAAGGAAAGGAAAGATTTGGTCACGTCCTTGGGATTATTTTGGTGTTACGGCAGAAACGGAAGGACCATCGGCTTTAAAGACGTCCAGTATGATTGAAGACGATGAGGAAAAAAGCTTTCAGGGCGCTACAATCCTTTTGCATACTTCTGGATCTCCATTCTTGGTATTTGTTTTTGAAGGTCAAGCTTTTTGAAGTCCACGACGAATTATTTATTTTGCTTCGGACTGTATGACGTTACAATCATATCAGAACCACCTGATTCATCCAAATTGTTGAGAATATCGTTGAGTGTGGCCCCAAATAGCAGGTGTTTTGGTCTCCATTGATGATTTGGGGATTTTAAAATGGAAGGACTTCAAAATCGATAACAAATCGAAGGCCGTGCAAATGAATCGTCCAAGTGCAACATAAACCGACGCTATCGACCGTCTGAATTACATGCGACTAACTGTAAGGTATCACGTCTCTCTATCGTACAGTGCAATAATGTACGAGAAGTGACATATATCGTATTACACCATGCACCATTGAGACAAGCAGTGCCGATAACCGGCCTGCAAATTATATTGTAATTCCGGTCAGGTGTTTCTGATGCCTCCTCGGCTTGCAGAGGAGGAAACGCGGTTTTCCGGCCGAAAGCTCTGACGAGTCGTGGATTCGGCTAATTAATTCGATCTGTTTTTTTTTTTTTGGAAGAGCAGCGCAATAATTATTAATGAATTTGCGTCATTTTTTCAAATTAATGACATCCTCTGACAACATGGGAAAATTGGCTACCCAAAGCGGATTCCACAAGGCCATCAAAATTGCGTTTCAAGTTTGGACATTATTTTCTCTTGCTTCCCATCGCACGTTCCTCTATATTAATTTCACTTCACATCCATGTCTTGCCCTTGGATGCGATACTGCGACGCAATGGATTGCGAAACGGAACAATGAGACAAACGAATGTTACGCAATTCCAAAAATAGCGCAAATAAAACACTTTTCTCTCTCTCCTTCAACAATGGGCTAATTTGTGCCGAAACGGCGGCGTTTTTGTTTCGGTTAACGAGCCTTGCGGTATTCGCGGCTTAATCTATGTGAACCATCGCAGCAGGTAATAAAAAAAAAATTAAATGGAAGAATTGCGTTTTATCATCCGCGAGCGATCGCCCGACCCGATCTTTGACAGGGCGGCCGTTAAAATTCGACGTGCGACTTACGAAACGAAAAACGCAAAACGCGGACCGCCGCGACGATTTAGAAAAAAAAAAAAAACGGAACTGCATTATTGCTTATTGTGACACCCCGTAGAATCGGGACGGCTTTACGCAACCACGCAATTAAACGCACGCAGAGAAGCGTCGCGTTACATAAACCTCATTCAAAGAAAGTGAACTTTAATTTACGGACTCTTTTTTATTATATCTCATTGAGTAGAGCAGGAAATAATAATAAGAATAGTACACGAAAGTCTCATGCCTATTCTGTATTCGTAGATAAGAAAATTTGGATTAATTTCTTTTCTTAAACAATTTAGATTGTGCGCCCAAAACATTAGATTAGATAAATCGAATATACGTATACGTTTACGCCCCCTTTTCTTTAACACCTTGTATATTCGAAACCTCCAAAGAAATTATACAAAGTAGATGAGTTCCTTTCTGTTTTGAATAATCAAAAAAAAAAAAAAAAGAAGTGATCAATTAAATCAACCCATACACCCCGCGCCCTTAGTAATGCTGCTAAACTAGAGCGACATCTATTTACTTGAGCGCGACTGTACTTATGCACATACATACATACATAGGAAGGTCAACCAAAACTGTTTATTTTATTTTATTTTTTTTGATTTTTGACAATTTTCTTTTCGAGTTTCACGTTCATTGATGATCGAGTGTGCCCCCCCGAGAGTGAGAAGTGCGCTCGTTGAAAGTATCAGGTTGATAAGTTTTCCCACACTATTAATTACGGAATGTTAATTAAAAGCATGCATTAGAAAGCACAATTAAACTTAATGCCCGCCCCCCGCCCCCGCCCCATTACCGTCGTTGGCGATATCCTTGAAATTGGTGCTCGTTTTTCCTTCTTCGACTCGAATAACCAAATCGATCGTGACCAAGACGGACGGAGCGAACGAAACCCTCCGGATTTCGCGAAAAAAAATAGTTTCGCGTCCGCTCATCGAAAACCGCGATAAGGTCACCGCGGGGGGTATTAAACTATACACGTATTAATAATAATTTCACGGATCATTAACAATTATTGCGATAATTACGACGGGCCATTTGTATCTCATGTTTTAATGTGTTCGAGGCTAATTGTTATTCCGGTCGTCCGTCGGTCGGCAGAGGCGCTGCGGTAATGTATTCGAGTTGATTTTGTTTTTTTTTTCCTTCCCCCGAGACGGAGCAAATACGGGGGGTTGTGTTTGACGAGCGTGTTTGTCTTCTTCGCGTCCGAGAGACGTGCGCTTTAAATCTGTGTGTGTTTTTTTTTGTTTTTTTTTTGGTGCTGGACGACTTCAAACGCCAACCATTTCAAAATTTCAAATCCACTTTTTTTTTTTTTGTTTCGGAAATTATTGTTAAATGCGAACCGTGGTGGAGTTACGTTACGTATTGCGACGTGACAGGCGTTGATTCCACCAAACGAAAAAATAAAACGAACGCAGAAATTCGCGGGAAATTCAAGTATTAAACAGTGGAGAGAAAAGGGCTCATTTCGATTTGAAACACTGCGACGTTCTGTAGGTCCCGCTCCGGCCTTGAACCGTGTGTCTCGGATTTGTTCTACTGCCGACGTTTCGTTCTTCATTGCAGAAGAACTTCCTTCCTTCCTCAGGGCTGCTGCTGCTGTTAGTGGTTTTGCTGCTGTTTCTCGTTAGTCCCCGAGTATATCAGTCTAGACGACTAACAAAAAGCATCAGCAAGACTACCAGCACACAGTAGCACCACTGAAAAGGGTCTAAAATAAAAAAAAAATCAATTAGAATTATACCCCAACCATTCTCAATACCAATTCTAATCTATTCCAACTAAATTCAACGTATGTAACTGTACTCAACCCAAGTAAAAAATGAAAATAGAAAAAAATTGACTCTAAACAAAAATCAAGTCCAAAATAAATTAATAAATAAATTTCAATGAATAAAGAGCAGCCTAACCCAAATGAGCTAAACCTAATTCAATTCAACCCATGTGAAAAATTACAAACTAAAGAATTCAAATAGAATACTAAAAGAAAATTTAAAAGCAATAAAAATTAAGTCCGACCGGTCTAAGCAAAAAATAAAAAAAATATAAATGTAAAACAGGGCGAAGCACTTTCTCCAAACTCTGAAAAAATTATTTGAATTCTTCACAGATAACACTTCTTCTCTGTTAGGAGGAGGGGGGGAGGTCTCTACTTTCCATAAAAAGAAAATAATTAATGTTTCTTGTAAATTCTTTTGATCACTACATTAAATATCACATCAACATTTTCTTTAATAATAAAAATCAATGAAAATCAAAATCTTGTTAAAAATTGCAACAGATAGTATTAGCAAACAAAAAAGAAACAGTGACGATGGATCAAGAACAGAATCTTGTGACACCCCCGAAGATAATACAAAAGGAGATCATTGATAACTAAAAATGAAATCGAAGAAATGAAAACATTCTTAATTTGTAAATTAAATCCAATGAAACGCATTATTTTATTTAGTTAAATTAAAATATGAAAGCCAACTAATTTGGTAGAAAAATTATGTCACAACTGAAGTTCGAAGTCGAGTTCGTCTATTCAACTATCCAAGCAAAAAAAAATTAAAAATTAAGGAAATGAAAAGTGAAATATTAAAAAATTAAAAAGCCAATAAAGTAATTTGTAGGTCAGTCCGACTGTATTCAACCTAACGCTGACTAATCCGCGCAAAAAATATAAAAAATCGGAAAATATATAAACTTAAAACCTTAAACTGAAAAGAAAAATCAAAATTCAGTAAAACACAGGCAAAGCCAACCCAAGTCGGCCCAGGAAAGGAAGAAGCAGATGAAAATCAAAATTTTAAAAAAAGGAAACTTAATATAATATAAATTAATACAAGGAAGGAAATACATTAAAAAATTAATGTACCTTTGACTATTAAATGTCGATCGATTAAACAGAAATTGACCTGAGTTACTTTTTTCTTTGCAAAAGTCATTTAAGAATGTTCTCATTTGGGAATCAAACATGCAGTCAAAATTTTAAAGTTCTAAAACATTTAGTCAGTAATTTTTTCAAAAATAAAAAAAAGACATCCACCAAAAATTCTGTTGGCGTTAGATATCGAAAGTGGAAACCCAAGAAATAATTTCAAACCTTAATTTTGTCATATATTGATTGCTTGTTGTGAGGTATACCTCAGGTGGTTATGCTGAGCCCTCTGCTTTACATAATACCTTATTGATTAGTGTTTTATTATTGAATCTATTTTGACAAAGTAGAAGTTGGCAGATAAAGTACAGTGAGTATCGTTTTATTCGGTTATAATGCTGATGATTTTGGCACAAAAGGTGAAAGATGAAAATGTTTGTATTTCCAGATTCAATTAATTCAGGGATTCCTTGTATAGTGCCTCCAGTTTTGCAATTCTCGACACAATTTCAATCCAGGACTTTCCGTGCTGATGACTTGCCTTCCACCCAGCAGTTTATAATCGTCTGACACTTCTGCACGTTCTTCGGCGCATTTCAGGAAATCTTTGGCTGCTTTGATTTGTTTTTCATTTGGCAGATTCTCTGTAAGTAAACACCCATCAAAGCTATATGTTCCACCAAACGAAAAAATAAAACGAACGCAGAAATTCGCGGGAAATTCAAGTATTAAAAAGTGGAGAGAAAAGGGCTCATTTCGATTTGAAACACTGCGACGTTCTGTAGGTCCCGCTCCGGCCTTGAGTCCGTCTCTGCCTATCGTCCCCTGACGAAATTTCCAATTCAATTCCAAGTACTTGCATTCGGCTCTGTATTTCGTTGAAGTCTCGTTCGTTTCAACGGATTCTGTGAGATTTTCGCGAAATAATCTTCGTTTGGAGTTTTCTTTTTTTCTTGGGGATGGGGGGGCACCGCTCGCTCTTAATTTTTCCATTACCACCACACACCACATAACTTTACTTCGATTACTTTCAACGTGCCTTCATAAGTTACTCTTGTTTACGTTGTTTTAACGCCGCGCCGAAAGGTTACTTTCCTGGAGATCGTTTTTGCGTCGCGCGCCACCTATTGCTGAATGTCCGCTTTTTGGCCCTTGTAACTGCTTAACTTTTTGTTTTTTTTTTTTTGAGAACGTGAACCCAGAGAGTCGAAGTGCCTGTTTTGTTTATTTCAAGCCTGCAATTCTATTTCGGGCCAATCGATCGATCGATTTCTGCGCGTCCTTGTTGGTGTATTTCTTTCTGTGTACGGATCGTTTGGTACCCTTTTTCGGCAGTAACTTTGCCGGTGTATTTTCGTGCGGATCGTTTTGGTAAGTCAGTTTTCTCCTTTCGTTTCACATTTCACGCAAACTTATGCTCGTTTTTAGACCGTTTAGTATCCGCGGATCTATGTACATACATAGATACAAAGAACCCGTACCCATCCATGGATGTAGATGTGACTGACAAATAGGTCTCCGCATATTAATTAAATACAAAAAGCACTTGGACCGTAAGGCTATTTGCACTTTTTCTTCTTCTTCTTTAAATCAACAGTGTCGTTCGTGTGTATACGTATAATATAAGACACTTTCTAATTGGCAGGCGAACTTTCCATTGCCGACCTAAAAGGAATCTCCGGCGATCTGGATCACCTCAAAATTCCAGCCCGTGGAATTTTATTGTTATTATGAATTATTGAATAACGCACGATACGTAACAACCGCACATACCTATACGACATAAAATAAGCCTACATACCGAGATACCGCATTAATTCTGATAAAGTCCGAACGATTAATTAATTAACACGACGCTGTTCAAGAATGTTGCAGTCGGAGTCGGAGGAGAGAACACGTGCGACTTGATTTGGTGGCTTTATTTGCGCCTAAAAAAAAAAAAAATAATTTCCACCCATTTCATTTTTAATAGGCGACCCACTGAAAATCCGGTGTATACAAAACGCCGCGTTGCTCGGACGATTAAGTTCTCAAAACCATAAAACTCCCACTCTGTTACTTCGAATCTTCCGTTTTTATGAAAGTGTGTAACGACATCATAATACCCAGGAGCTTCCTGCTTTCGGTTGTATAATAAAATTCTAACATAAAATTGCGTACTAACGGGTTTATTAACGCGAGTGTACACTAACGCTTAAAAGTTTCGAAATGAAAAGCAATAAAATCGTTTGAATTTGAACCTTATTGAAACGGGCCTAATATATTTCGAACCTTAAGGAACAGAGACACTTTCTCCGCACCCCGATAGGAGGGTTGTTTACTTAGGTCCTATTAAACCCCGGCCGGTGCAGATGTTTATGGTTTGTTGAATTTCGTTGCCAGTATTTGGTTCCGAGTATTTATTGAGGCGACGCGCGGTTGCGAACGCGGACGCGGTGGCGAATTTGTTTGTTCTCTTTTGCTTTAACTTAAAAATTGAACAAAAAATGTTTTTTTTTTTTAATTAGAATATTTTATATTGTTAAATAACAGGATTTCAGATCATATTATAAAGACATATAAATGTTAAATTGCTATAAAGGATCGACGATGCTAATTAATCTGAAAAATTATAATTATACCAAATTTCTGCCTTTATACACTTCTGGTTTGTTTGACTTCACAAAAATTTTATTCGTTTGTAGTTTGTGTATGTTTTTCTGTGGATTCTAAAATTTTCATTACGAAAAATACATAAATAGATTTTTAGTAAATATGAATACAGGATGATTTATTAGCTCACCGACAAGCTTTGCCATACGGAAAGCTCACATAATTTTAAGAAAATAATAACAATTAGGACATATGTTCGATTTTATTTATTTTTAAGTAAATAGAAGACCTCACAATTTTGATTCTAGTTATTTTGTCCCGTTCCTCTGTACAGCTGTTTCAGTCCTATTTGGGGCTTCGTCAGCAGAAGCGATCGCAGGATGTCGCTATTTAAGCAGTTTCCATTATGCTATTTAAGCATTTCCGTTATATTTTACATTTTTCCACGTCATCTTTATTTTATAAATGTTAATATAGATATTTTCAATTCAATTTTATCATACACGTCTTATGTCACATGTCAAGAAACCTATTCACGTAAAATATTTTCGACATCAAGAAAAATTATGTTTCATTTTACCGAACCTCTGTTTTATGATACCCTTTTGTTCTTTGTGATAGAGATATCACGTATAAAAACCTACGACTTTTATGCTGTTATGTTTTTCTGCGGATCCTAAAATGAAGCATCTATACATACCGTGACTTATTTTATTAACTCTAAACATAAAAGGTAAATATTCCCAGGTTCAGTTATAAAAAAAAACATGTCAATGCATGGCAGAATATGCAAACAAGTTTCAATAAAACAAATATGATGTTAATGTCAGTTATGAATGTCATGAATTATGTCTGAAATATTTAAAAGAATACTATGAAAAAATTTGATAATCGTTTGGCATTAGTATTTAAAACGTGAAGGACATTTGAATCAGTTAAAATATTTTTACTAAAAATAAGTGTTGTTCTCAATAATAAAGTCTTGAATACTTTTTCCAGTGTATGTTATTCTTTTTTATACGGTATCATATAATATTGTAAGAATTTACAGTGAAATAAATTTAAAATAACTTAATTTCATTTAAATAATAAGTTTACTGATGATACTTATTGATCGAATAATTAACTCATTAAAATTATTCAGAATCATACAAATTTAAGAAACTTAACAAATATAGTATTAAACTCCTAGAATATAGAATGATACGTGTAATACTTAAAAAATGCAATACTTGCGTTAAAAATAATATACATATTTCATTCTACGCCACAGAGGAAAAAATAATATTCTACTTTTTAGTTTCTTCTCAAATCTGACATCAGTAAAATAAGTTGAAAAGTTCATCCACAAAGTTTGGCAAGTTTTCATTAATCTAGAAGTTAAGAGAAAATGATTAAATCGTGTAACATTTATTTTGTGAAAATATGTGAATGATTTTTGAGTATTTGAAAAAATATATAGAATGAGCTAGATTATTTAAATTTGTTTCTTATTATAATAATATAAATGCTAAGAAGTTCTGCTCAATAAAGCTATTAATTAGTTGCAAAACATGTGTGTATTTAATGAAACTAGAAAGTTAAATTTAATTAACGAAAAATAACAGATTTTATTTTATTGACTTATTTAATTTCAATTGCCAAAGTTTCAGAAATTTTAATTTCATAATGCACACATTATTTACTACACATGTTTTGTTAAATTTCTTATCCATCCAACTACAATGAAAGTCTTTCTAGCAGATTATTCAAGTTGGTTGAATAAGTTCGCATCTGTGTTAAATCGCTGTGTTTGCGATGACCGGTTTTATTATCGGAGTAGCAGGTACGGTTGTAAAAGCTATAAGGTTCATAATTGCAAAGCATAAAATTTCTTACTGCCAGTGGCATGTCTCGTACTCCGAAAACTTTATAGCAGAAGTGTACACGTGTTTACAGTGGTGTAGGCTCCTCTTATCATCGCTTTTGTATTTACATGATGATTTAATCCTTGTTTTCACGGTCAGAGTTACTGTGATAGTTCAGTTTTGATCCTGGTCTCTCCCTTTTAGGATCTTTACAATCATTTCATGATTCAAATAATGGTTTTCGAGAAATATCGCGCAAGGCATGTAACATCCAACACGTTAGCATACAAGCGACTGAAATTCTGTTTTGCCTGCTCGGAGCGGTTTTATCTGTATATGTAAATTTAAAGAAAAACTTACTTTGTTTATTTTAGAATCCGAAATCGTCGTAACGGTATGCGGTGCATTTAAATACCCGGTCATTAATAATTATGCAGTGGCACTCGTCGATTCACACATCTCAACGAGAAATCACGAAACCGACTTCCCATGTTATGAAAAGCGTAAACAGCATTTAATAAGACAGACAATGGTCAATTTAAGCCCGGCTGTTAATTGTATGCAAATGCACGCTTTAATATGTTAATCACAATTGCCAAACCGAACCGCATTAATTAATTAATTAATCAATTAAATTAACATAACCAAATCGGACTTGTTCCTTGTTCCTTGTTCATCATCCGAGCTTTGTTCGCCTCACGGAAGTTTTTCTTGCGCGCTTGCGTTAGTATAATTAAGACATTATAAAACGAGTCGCGTAATGAGAATAAAATCGACGCGGGGTTAGGGGGGAAAAACGCGCGCGAGCAAAAAAAAAAAAACAAGAAAAAGAAACGATACAGTTAATTAATTAATAAATAGAAAATGCAAAGCGGTCTTGAATACTTAACAATAAAAATGATTGCGGCGTTATTATTTCAATAAGTGTTATTACACATGCGGTATGCAATGTCAAGAATGCCCGTGAGAACGAACAACAAATAAACAAGATTTCCGTTTTTTTTTTCCTTTTCCTTTTCTTTTTTTTTTTTTGTAACGTGACATGTAAATATTTGCCGATGCCAAACTTTGTACATAACATAACGAGCGCGCAAGGAAAGTCCGTTTTAAATTTAAGTCACCCTTAACTACTATAGGTATTATAAATTGCGGCGGTGGTGGTTATTGTCTTGTGATCGTGAGACAAAAATGTTAAATAAGTAAGTAAATAAATAAATAAATAAGCGAAGAAATAAACAAACACGTACATGGGTAGATAAGATCACTTCGCGTGGGAAAAATATCGCAAATGCAAAGGCAGGAAAGATAAATTGCAATTGTGAGTGGTAATAGCGTGGCGCCGATCAGTGGCGTAACCGCAGAGTTTCTCTTCACCAAAAAAAAGAAATGCCAATAAAGTTTAATCTTCACCCCAACAGTTCGAGGAAATGCATAAAATGGACGATATTGATTCAATTTTTTGGTCGCGCGAGTTTTACATCATTATTATTTGTAGTGTACAATAAACCCCTGTACAAAAATTAATTACTTATATACTTATAAGAACACGAGAACAGGTGGCAAAACCCGAAGAAAAATTGCATCATTTTACTTTTTTTTTTTTTTTGTTGAGACGGTGAAGGTGAGGAACCAACCTAATAAGAAATCGTCAGTCACGTAATAGCCCAATGGGGTGGGTACGGAGAAAGAAAAAAAAAGAGAATTTCAAAGAAGAACAAAGGAACTAAATTAAATTCTTCTTCCATACTCGTAGAAAGGCGATTGTGAATAAAATTAGTTTTGATTTCATGATGAAGACGGCGGGTATCTCGCCCTGGCTCGACTAAAGAAAGGAAAATGAGAGTATCAAAGACAATCCAAGGAATTAACCCTTCTGTTTGCATTGTATTGTACTGATGACAACCCAACATTCCTTCACACTCGCAGAAAGGCGATTGTGAGCAAAATTACTCTTGGTTTCATGATGTAAAGGGCGGGTATCTCGCCCTGGCTCGACTAAAAAAAGGAAAATGAGAGTATCAAAGACAATCCAAGGAAATTAACCCTTCTGTTTGCGTTATATTGTGCTGACGACAAACGAATCTTCCTTCACACTCGCAGAAAGGCGATTGTGAGTTAAATTACTCTTGGTTTCATGATGTAAAGGGCGGGTATCTCGCCCTGGCTCGACTAAAGAAGGGAAAATGAGAGTATCAAAGACAATCCAACGAAATCAACCCTTCTGTTTGCATTGTATTGTACTGACGACAAACGAACCTCCCTTCACACTCGCAGAAAGGCGATTGTGAGCAAAATTACTCTTGGTTTCATGATGTAAAGGGCGGGTATCCCGCCCTGGCTCGACTAAAAAAAGATAAATGAGAGTATCAAAGACAATCCAAGGAAATCAACACTTCTGTTTGCATTATATTGAACTGACGACAAACGAACCTCCCTTCAGACTCGCAGAAAGGCGATTGTGAGCAAAATTACTCTTGGTTTCATGATGTAAAGGGCGGGTATCTCGACCTGGCTCGACTTTTTTGAGCATACTCTTTTGTTTTTTTATTTCTATTTTTTTCTAATTGGTCAACAGAGAAAGAAATTCTCATTAGTGTAATAATAGTCTCTTGTTAGTCTATGAAATGAATTTCTCATTTCTCAGCAATAATAACAATAAATGTAAACAAAACACCTTGCTTTTAATCGAATGAAACAATAAAAAGCCCCAAGTATAATCTCGAAGAATGAGTATGGATTTCTCGAATGCCTTCGTTTCTCGAGACAAAAACCATAAAATATCGCGGTTCGAATAGAAGCTTACCCAGAAACGCTACCATAAAGGCAACGAACACATCCAGGCCTCGTTTATTTCATTTTATGGCGCAACATGTTATTCAACACGGCTTTTATTTTGCCAATTACATCGGCGCGATATTAATAACCGGCCACCTTTTATACAATATGTGTATGTACGTACCTGGTCGCGCGGATAGTTGTGAGAACTAGTTTGTTTGTCTTTTTTGGTTTCGACCCGGCTCGGCTCTCTCGACTGTCGACTCGATTTCCACGTACGATAATTTAACGGTCTTGATATAATAAAATGGGAGCAAAATTGCTAATAATTACGGGCGTACGTGACAATAAAAGATAATGGGCGCGCTGCTGGAGAAGAAGAAGTAGAAGAAGTTATCCTGACGTCCGTTGTCGTAGCAAAGTGAGGATATCGTGGGAAATCGCTGAAAGCCACGAAATCGCTATGAAATGCTTTACGGTTGCTCCAATTTCACGCATTTACTTATTAAATATGTGTCAAAAGACGAGATACTCGAAGAGAACAACATAAGTTAAGTACATAGCTCGAGGTCTTCCAGCTTTGCTCATTAGTAAGGGCAAAATTCTTCTGCTATCACAACAATTTGATGATGAGTGATGACTTGATGGTTTGATGCATTCCTAGAGGCATTATTTAACAGATTGGATATCGATTGGTGCTGCTACTACTTTCCTGTGTTAACAGCAAATATTTTAAATTTGATAAGCCAAGCAAAGAAGATTTCCTGTTGACTTGCGTTCGGTTTAGATCTTCGTTAGAATGGATTCCATTGGGTGTACATAGATAAGTCTAGGATCTACGCGTACCTGCGTTACATAACGTCATCGTGCGGGGAGGGGGGGAGAGCGCGACGACGTTCAGAATGCAGTCGATTTTCCAATGTTTATATATACCTATACATATTTATCTAAAATCCTGTTCCTCGCGGTGAGCATGGGAACGCTGCTCCTCAGCTGAAAGATAGCGTGCGTGAGCCACCGAGCGCGTCGGTTGAAATCGGCGCGCCGGTTCCGTCAACCGAGACGGAAAAAAACTCTCTCCGTCTCGTTCAAAAAGCTAAGTGCCGGTTATCCCATTGTTAAATTGATAGCTCGTTATTTCGGGGAAAAGAAGTTCTTCTCCTCAGATTGTTTTATTTTCGAAATGGTCCTCGCCTATGATTATGTTATTATTCTCGGATGGCTGGCCGTATAATGGACTTCTTCTTCTTTCGCGTAATGAGAAATCATTTCGAAGCAGAAGATGAAATCTCTTAATGCCCATTTTTTTTTTCAATAAAACGCTTCCTGGAAGCACGGGTTGGATTGATTGATTGAACGGAAGGAAGTGTTTAAAGAATCCAGAAATAATCGGCGACTTAAATCGATAGAAAGAAAGATGAAGAGAATAAAAGAAAAAGACGAGGATGATAACCTACACGTGCAGACGACCGAAAATCTAACGTAGGCACGCAGAAGAAATTAAAAAAAGGATGAAATTCTGAATTTGAGATGAACAGTCATCCAGGGGGATCAAACCAATCGGGGGAAAACAGAAGAGGAAAAGGAGAAGGAGGAAAACGGAAGAGGAAGAAAGAAATGAATCAAAGATGACGCTTAAGTAAGAACCAGAAGAATGAAGACAAAAAATGGAGTGAACCAGAGAGGGTAAGAAAAAATTAGACGATCACATGAAAGAAAGCAGAAAAGCTGATTAACGTTTGGAAATGAAGAAAAAAAAGAAAGCGTCGGCGGTAACACTTAACGAACGGAAAGTCGAAATCTTCTTCAGTGAGAGGCACAGAGGTCAGCGGACCATCTTCGAACTAAACAAATAAAAAAAAGAGAGGCGACATGCAATCCTACGAACACAGAATCATAAATCTGACTGACATCTTAAAGAACGATTTTGACACCGCTTGGACCAATAAGAATAATAAATGGGCAAAAGGCGATGTCCCTACACTGAACGAACTGGAGCAGCGAAGCTATTTCCAAAGACAGTGCAGGAAACACAAGAAAGACGACTACCCCAACGCTTGCGCCGCAAGAATAAATCGAAACCAAAGCGAAACTGGCATTACGAGTCAGCAAATGAAGCAAAAATAAGTCTTCGATGTGTTTTTAATTTTGTTTCTAACGCTACCACTTTCGCTACTGCTGTTACGTTACTCTCCTGGATAAGTACGGCGCGAATCTTTCAACTCGTTGGCGAAAGATGGTTGAAAACACCTCAAACGGCACGTAGAGCTTAATTCGTTCCGGTCAAACTGCACAGGGGAATCTTGCTTCGGCCGTCTTGGATGTATTTTCTGTTCGTTTCTAACGTTGGCAAAAACACCTCAAAAGACACATAGAGTTTAATTCATTCCAATCAAACTGAGTCGTCAGAAACGGCCGCGCCGGAGTTCACCTTCTAAGGAAACGCGGCGGGCCAATCGAAAAACAGAACGCGGCCGCCGAACGTGGTTACATCAGTCCAATGATAAGCCTTGATTTCAAACCATCGCCAAGTTTAAGTGCAAACGCGCAGTTGCCGAAACGTGCCGGCAGATTACCCTGTAACGCCGAGCTTCAGTATTTTTTGGCTTTTGCTAGTTTCCGAGTTCCGGTTCTCACTTTTTCGTTCCAGTTTTTGTATTTGTTTTTGATTTTAAATTCTTCACTTGCTCTGGTTTGTGCGTGTCCATCGAAAGCTCTGCTCGAACGGATTCAGAAATCCCCAACAAGACCTTGAACTGCGAACGTCTGTGGTTCGGTCACAGATCCCATGATTCTGGTCGCAAGGTCATCGATTTGACTACAAATCTTCCTCAATTTCCTTGCCTCCTTCGTCGCTCAGGTCTTTTCTTATGTCGTCATTTTTGACTCAAATTGATTTTTGATTATTATCAAAGCGGAATCGCGGGCCAAGAAGACCTTCTTGATCTGGTTGCAAATCGTCCTCAATTTTTTTGGCCTCTGGTCAAATTTTCAATTATTCCTGACTCTCTCGTCGTCTGGTTTTTGCGTTATTGCTCGCCTCCAGGTCATAGTTCGTTCGTGACTCGATTTGATTTGAAGAATCGTTATCACGAAAACAGAATTGCAGTCCAAGAAGGTCCTCGATCTGGCTGTGTAAATTGTCCTGCATTTGTTGGTCTCCCGCCAACTTCTTAGTTCCTAACTCGCCAGTCGCGTCGTTTATGAGATCTTTTATTACTGCCTCGTCACACAGTTTTTGGCTCAAGTTGATTTAAAGAATCATCATCAGCAAAGCAGCAGAACTAAAGGCCTTGAAGGCCCCTAAATCATCGTCAATTTTTTGCCTCTCGTCTACTTTTCAATTCCTAACTCCCCCGTCGCCGTCGGCGTCGTCTGGATCGTCTGGATCTTTTTTTATTGTTTGACGCCCCTATGTCACTTAGTGACTCAAATTGATTTAAAGAATCATTTTGATCAAAGCAGCAGGACTACAGGCCTACGATTTCACTGCAAATCTTCTTCGTATCTCATCCAGACTTTTCAGTTCTCAACTCCTTTGTGGTCTAAATCTTCTGCCATCGCTTGGATCCACGTCATGGTCTTCTCTCTTTCGTTGCTTCCAACGTTGCATCTCCAATCAGCGCCTGCTCCTTTTTCTTTCTTATCCACGATCCAGCTTTTCTCTTTCTTTTGCTGCGTTTCTCGAGTTTCCCCAAAATACTTAGCAAGACCGGTCCTCTACGCACAACTTGGATAGCCCTGCTTGGCTCCCCTTGGTGTTTTGCTCAAAATTACAGGCTTTTTCCTTTTAGATTCCTCTCTTCTTATTACAATTGCTTTCAAAAAGTCCTGGTTCTCGTTTTGGAACAACGATTTCTCTTCTTTCTGGATCATGGCTAATCCCTCCATCTTTTTTTTTTGGTATTATCTAAAAGTTTGATTGGCGGAGTTTGCTTAGCTCTGGAGTCCTTCTGGAGAGTCTTCCGTAACCTCGGTGATGTCTCACACGACCTTACAATTCCGCTTCCACGTAATTTATGGCCACGCACCGAAGAAGCGGTTGTTGCTAAGTGCAACAGGGCACGCACGTCGCAAGCAATTAATTAACAGCGTTCTTCACGTAACACGGCGTGTTCCTGAAAATAAAAAAATAAACGTCGTTTACTTCTCGTTCGGACAATCATCAAGAGACTGATTTCGCGAAAAATCGCGAATTGCGCGCGCATTTCATCCGCGTCCGCAGAGCCTACGGAATATGTCTGCCTGCGCAATATTTTTCTTCTTTTATTCTTTTTTACAGCGCCGTATTATAAATAATGCAACGAGTCGGCCCAGATCCCGCTCGAGATTGTAAGTATAATCAATGTGTATCGAACGGCGTCTCTCCGGCAACTATTAATATAATGGCAACTACAATGCCGTGTAGCATTCTTCAGATACAATGCGAGATACCTGCTTGTAAACTGGCCGGGGCCCGCTGCAAGAACTGCACATTTGAAGAGGTGGAGGAGGCACTTGGATCACTGAAGCAGCAGATTTAATCGGCCGGAGCAGGATGGAGGATACTGTATTTTATTATTGTTTTTGTTTTTCTTTTTTGAAATCGACGCGAGTTATGTGCCAATTACGGAAACTGATGGTGATAAGAGCGGAGATACGATGATGATGATGATTCTGAAGCTTGTTGTACCCGAAGAAGAAGAAGAAGAAGTAGTCTCGACTGACGTGACATGAACGCTCGTGTTAATCTCCTCCAGGAGGACAGAAACAATGGTGTATTAGCAGATCGGACATGCCGATAAGAATCGTTCTTCCTCATTCTGTTCGTTAGTCGCGTCTGTCATAAAGTGTCGTTAGTATTCCGTGTTGGAAATCGTAGCGGAAACGCATGGAAAAGTATATTTGTGACGAGGTTTACATACGTTTCCCACATTCCTCCTGTCCTTTCCCTTAACTCCCTTACGTTAAATTAAATGCCGGGCGATTGCATCAAGCAGATCCGTATCCGATGATGAATCATTAGTAGATACTTTTAGGTTATGATCTGAATGCGCCTTGCTGAGATCATGTTGAGGCCTTCATGCCCTTCATGGCGTTTTTAATGAATATAATAATGAAACCATAGACTTCTCGTTTTTGGATGTTCTACAGAATCCAGAAAGTTTCTTGAAGTTTTGCCCCAAATTTATCTGCAGTTAATTCTTTTTGCTGTAAGGAGCTTTGGCTCTTGCAGGATCTTTATGCTTAAAGTTACCTAAGTGTTCTTTGACGGACAAAAAGAATATGACCTTTAGTCTCTCATTCCTGAAGAGACCTTACTGAAAAGATCAATGTTGATCGGAGATGATTTTTCTGTTTCAGTGCGCGCATGGCTCCGGTTTTTTCGAACTGCAAGTGCTGGAAATGTCAAATCCACGTGGTGAACTGGCGAACGGAAACTGTTGCGGCGGCACGCCGAAGCCGCCCCTGTCTCCTAGGTGCACCTCATCGTGCAACACGTTCTTTAGACTGTGCCTCAAAGAGTACCAGAGCAATGTGACTAGTACGGGAACATGTTCCTTCGGCAACACCTCCAGCCCCGTTTTGGGGCGCGACTCCTTCACCTTAGCCGACCCGGAGCGCGGGAAGCTCGTCTTGCCTTTCACCTTTCGATGGACGGTAAGTCTGTTTTTTTTTTTTATTATTATGAATTTCTTTGTTTAACGATTAAACGATAATAATCGCGGAAACTAACTGGTAACTGTAATTACGTAGAATGCAGTTACTCGGTGGTTCTTTTTTTTGCTTTAACATGCCTCCATGTATAATTCATGAGCTCGTTCTAAATCAATTTGTGTCATTAGTAGTTACTTATACTTAAGTAGCAGAACTTAAGAGTGAGTCATGCGCATACATTTATGCTAATTAATCTCCGACAGACACTTGTATGGGACCCCAAACTGAATACGTACGTACTACGGTACAATAAAAACCTCGACGTATAAATCTCCGTTGTTATGCTCGTATACAATCGGATCTCAAACATTAGTATAGGTATAGTTAAAGATGTTAAAATCCGAGGAAGGTCGTGTTTTTATGTCTTCTAACTTGTTTTAATGGTCGACCTGTTCTCGACTGCCTTTTTTTCTCCCGCCTCTCTCTAAACGGGGCCCTCTCCGTAAGACAAAACGCGGCGCGGTGTTTCTCGGAGGGTCCTTTTCACTCGACGCCCCAAATGAAAACATTTTTTTCCTCACTCACGGGGAAGTAAAACGCTGCCACAGGCGCGCAGGCGGTCGGTCCTCTCTCTTAATGATGTGAGAAGTCTCTTTGCTTTATCTTTTATTGTGTTTTTATATTTATTTTATACGCGCCGAGGAGAGAGAGAGAGAGAAGGATAGTAAGACTTACGCGGCGGCCAGGAGCGTGAGAAAGACAGAGAGAGAGAGAGTGAGACAGTCAGGTATCCAGCATAAATAATGTTTCACTTGTTTGACGGGCGGAACTCAACTTAGTGGTTCGCATAGTTGTCTCTCCTTATTAGCATATTCGTGTGATAGCTTGGATTTTTTTTCTTCTCTTGTTGGAGTGCTTTAAGGGTGTTTTATGGTGTGGAGATGATAATTCGAAGGAATGTTTCGGTGCCGTCTCAGTTTTACACGTAACAGAGCGTACGAACGATTTTAGAAGCAGGTACGGGCGCGAAATTCATCAAAACAATGACAGGTGCGACCACCAGGTTACAAGATGCTAATGGAGCCGTGCTCGTAAAACGCAGCGAAATAATCATCAAGCGAAACTGAACGCTTCTAATTAATCCTAAAAGCTTATCGCTGTCCGTTGTCAACTGTAATATATACATGCAGAGTATGGACTGACGATTCTATAATTGCCGTCGCGTTGTGGAAGAGTTTGGGCGAGGTGAGGTAATTTGAATGGATGTTTAGTCGACGGTTCGCCTAATTAACATTAATTAAATAGGCGACGCATCATCCAAAAAAAAGCTGCCTGGTGTAAAAAAAAGTGTTCGTCTGTCGTGATCATTAACTGACTAATTTAGTAATTAATTTTGTTTACTTCTAACGTGTACATACAACCACAGTCCTCAGAAATAATTCGAGAACGCGTTATTGTCTCCCACTCATCACGATTTAGAGCCGCGCCGCGCCGCGCCGCTGCGCACTTAGATCCTGACGGGATGTGTAGCAATCGTTAATCGCGATACCCCTTTACCCATGCCGCGCCAATGAAAACTGATTTAAATTTTAGAGACCGTGAGACTCTTAACTGAAGGCAGCAGACGAAGCAGCCAATCCTCTAATGCTGCACTTAACTTCTTTGTTTATGTTGGGTCACTCCTGCTCTCTTGTTCTTGGCGTTTGCCCTCAACTCTTGCGTTCTGTTCAAACACCCCTTGTTATCAGCTCCTGCGTGCTCGCACTCTCATGGTAACTATTGTACCATCTGATTCGATGTGCCCTTGTACACATCACCTCTTCTTCGTCTTCTTTTTGGAATTGGCAAATTTCATGATGGTGGTTCGTTATTTGGTTTCTTCTAAAATCTGTATTGTGCGTCCGTCTTAATTTCCGAGCTGTATTCTTTTTCGCATGTTGTTTGCATTTGTTGTGGTTGGGTACGTCTTCGTCTTCTTCTTCGTCCTCTCACAATCTTCGTCTTCACCTCTCAAGACGACCTGCTCTTCTTGTAGCCTTATTGCCCTTGATTTCGAAGCTTGAGTCCATGATATTCTTGAATTTTCCTTTCGGCGAGGTATACCCCTCATTGCTGTGGCTATTATAAATCCCCCTCCAGTTTGATGGCTCTTAAGGCTCAGCGCCTTGCGGCTCTGCCTATCTTGGTTGTCAAGGTGGACACTCGTCATCTTCCGACTTTGGTAATTGCCGTGGTAGCCCTCCAAGTCCGAAGATGGAAGCTCATTTGAACTAGTCTTATCTGCTATCTCCTTTTTCCACTGGGTCTTCACCTCTCAAGACGACCTTCTCTTCTCGTAGCCTTATTGCCCTTGATTTCGAAGCTTGCCTTCATTATATTCTTGAATTTTCCTTTCGGGGAGGTATACCCCTCATTGCTGTGGCTATTATAAATCCTCCTCCAGTTTGATGGCTCTTAAGCCTCAGCGCCTTGCGGCTCTGCCTATCTTGGTTGCCAAGGTGGACACTCGTCCTCTTCCGACTTTGGCAATTGCCGTGGTAGCCCGCCAAATCCGAAGATGGAAGCTCAATTGAACTAGTCTTATCTGCTATCTCCTTTTTCCACTGGGTCTTCACCTCTCAAGACGACCTTCTCTTCTTGTAGCCCTATTGCCCTTGATTTCGAAGCTTGCCTTCATTATATTCTTGAATTTTCCTTTCGGCGAGGTATACCCCTCATTGCTGTGGCTATTATAAATCCTCCTCCAGTTTGATGGCTCTTAGGGCTCAGCGCCTTGCGGCTCTGCCTATCTTGGTTGCCAAGGTGGACACTCGTCCTCTTCCGACTTTGGCAATTGCCGTGGTAGACCGCCAAGTCCGAAGATGGAAGCTCATTTGAACTAGTCTTATCTGCTATCTCCTTTTTCCACTGGGTCTTCACCTCTCAAGACGACCTTCTCTTCTTGTAGCCCTATTGCCCTTGATTTCGAAGCTTGCCTTCATTATATTCTTGAATTTTCCTTTCGGCGAGGTATACCCCTCATTGCTGTGGCTATTATAAATCCCCCTCCAGTTTGATGGCTCTTAAGGCTCAGCGCCTTGCGGCTCTGCCTATCTTGGTTGCCAAGGTGGACACTCGTCCTCTTCCGACTTTGGCAATTGCCGTGGTAGACCGCCAAGTCCGAAGATGGAAGCTCATTTGAACTAGTCTTTTCTGCTATCTCCTTTTTCCATTGGGTCTTCACCTCTCAACACGACCTTCTCTTCTTGTAGCCCTATTGCCCTTGATTTCGAAGCTTGCCTTCATTATATTCTTGAATTTTCCTTTCGGCGAGGTATACCCGTCATTGCTGTGGCTATTATAAATCCTCCTCCAGTTTGATGGCTCTTAAGCCTCAGCGCCTTGCGGCTCTGCCTATCTTGGTTGCCAAGGTGGACACTCGTCCTCTTCCGACTTTGGCAATTGCCGTGGTAGACCGCCAAGTCCGATGATGGAAGCTCATTTGAACTAGTCTTATCTGCTATCTCCTTTTTCCATTGGGTCTTCACCTCTCAAGACGACCTTCTCTTCTTGTAGCCCTATTGCCCTTGATTTCGAAGCTTGCCTTCATTATATTCTTGAATTTTCCTTTCGGCGAGGTATACCCCTCATTGCTGTGGCTATTATAAATCCCCATCCAGTTTGATGGCTCTTAAGCCTCAGCGCCTTGCGGCTCTGCCTATCTTGGTTGCCAAGGTGGACACTCGTCCTCTTCCGACTTTGGCAATTGCCGTGGTAGACCGCCAAGTCCGAAGATGGAAGCTCATTTGAACTAGTCTTTTCTGCTATCTCCTTTTTCCATTGGGTCTTCACCTCTCAACACGACCTTCTCTTCTTGTAGCCCTATTGCCCTTGATTTCGAAGCTTGCCTTCATTATATTCTTGAATTTTCCTTTCGGCGAGGTATACCCGTCGTTGCTGTGGCTATTATAAATCCTCCTCCAATTTGATGGCTCTTAAGCCTCAGCGCCTTGCGGCTCTGCCTATCTTGGTTGCCAAGGTGGACACTCGTCCTCTTCCGACTTTGGCAATTGCCGTGGTAGACCGCCAAGTCCGATGATGGAAGCTCATTTGAACTAGTCTTATCTGCTATCTCCTTTTTCCATTGGGTCTTCACCTCTCAAGACGACCTTCTCTTCTTGTAGCCCTATTGCCCTTGATTTCGAAGCTTGCCTTCATTATATTCTTGAATTTTCCTTTCGGCGAGGTATACCCCCCATTGCTGTGGCTATTATAAATCCCCATCCAGTTTGATGGCTCTTAAGGCTCACCGCCTTGCGGCTCTGCCTATCATGGTTGTCAAGGTGGACACTCCTCTTCTTCCAACTTTGGCAATTGCCGTGGTAGCCCTCCAAGTCCGCTATCTCCGCTTGTCTGCTATCACCTTTTCCTTCTTCACCTTCTGTTTGGGCTAGACGTCTTCTCCGAAAATTCCAAACTTTCTTCCCCTTTTCATCAAGTCAGTCAATTGGATCAATTGGATGAAAGAAGGGTGAGCTAAATTCAGTGCGTCCTTCTACTTCGTTCGTTCTCTCACCATCTCCTTCTTCCGCAATGTCTTCACCTCTCAAGACGAACTTCTCCTTTTCTGTTCTTATTGCCTTTCCTTTCAAAGCTTGTCTTCATTATATTTTTGGATTTCCCTTAATTTTTTCTATAACAAAGTGGGTGTTATTGGTGAGCTATATCTCTCATTGTTGTGGCCATTATAAGATCCCCCAGTTGGATGGTTCTTAAGGCTCTTCTCTGCCTAAGTTGATTGCCATGGTGGACTCTCATAATAGCGTCGCCTTCCAACTTTGAAACTGCCATGGAATTCCCGCCAAGTCCGAAGATGGAAGCTCGATTGAACTTGTCTTGTCTTCCATCACCTTCTTCTTCTAGTCTTTCTGCTTTTTTTTCTTCTTTGGCTGGAGATCTTCTCCACAAAAAAAAATCCAAAATTCTACTTTCCAATGAATAATTTTCTTTAAGGTTTCATCAGGTTTGCTCCTCTGAAAGTAATGCGATCCAAATCGTGACTTAACGAGAAGCCTCGAAATTCGAAATTACTTCATACATACATTAGTTAGTTATGTAGTGCGCTTGTCAATCTATGTAACAGTCCCTGATGTAAGGCGCTGGTGAGTTACAACTATTCATGGAGTGCGCGGCCGCGGCATACGAAATGAGCGGCCGCTGCACCGTTTTCCCACGGTGACCGATTCACTCATGATGTCATCCATTCAGTCTCCTGCCTGCAGCGCCTCTCTCTCTCTCTTATGTTCTCTGCTAAATCGCCACTCGTTTATTCACCACTCCGTTTACTCGCACTTACTCACAGCTGCGTTCCGTACTCGGCGAATTTCGCAACGTCTTACCTTACGCTGTTATTAATAAATTGTCGTGGGTGGCTTAACTGATGCATTGTGTCTTGGGTTAGGGAATGGATTACTGCGGCCGGCGGCGCAGGATAAGTTCAATTTATCCGTCTGGGTTAGGCGAGGGGGCCCCCAGACATCACTCACTAATAGAACATCTTCAAGACCAATTGCTGAAACGGAACTTATACGTACTTAACTACGAAACTTAACCAAAAAGACCATAGTTGGACACCAAAAAGACCATATTTTATCCTTGCTGTCTTAAGCAGATGGTACAGTTCGTAGCTGCAAACTTTTGGTATTAAGGAGTCGATGAGTTCTTATCTATCTTCTTATTTTCGAATTATTTTTGTCTTCTTCAAAACTGTCCTCTTCTGCCTTCCTAGTTTAATTACCGTTTCTTCTTTCGTCTTCAGACACTTCCTCTTTTGCGTTGTCCTCAACCCAGTAACCCATTTTCCCTAATTTTTTTGAGGAGCAGCTAAAAATCCTATAATTATGAAACGATTCCACCATTACAAATCAAAATAAAACGTGTAAATTAATTCCGTGTGCTTAGAAATTGGATGGTTCGGTGAGACTCAAAGGTTCAAACGCCAGAGTTCACTTCGATTATGAAGAGGAAAGTACGAAGGACGTTAACTTTGAATATTTTCTTCTAGATCAGCTCGCTTTGATTACATGATTGGGTGGCCCGCCCAAGAAAAAGAAGACTGATCCGGAGCCTATCTCTGTAAGTCGAGACAGGATTGTATGAAGTCTAATCAGCTCGCTTTGATTACATGAATGGGTGGCCCACCCAAGAAAGAAAGAAGACTGATCCTGAGCCTATCTTTATAAGGCCCAGTTTTATAACGACAACCTTCCTTCACAACGATTATTGAAATAATCGTTGCTAAGGGTTTAAGTCTCAGCTCAAAGTTGAAGCCCATTTGTAAAACTGGACCTAAGTCGAGACAGGATTGTATGAAGTCTAAAGGTGTGCTTGGCTTAGGAGAACTTCGTTTAATCCCTTCTCGTTTCGTCGTGTTTCCTTGAATTTTTCCTTCCCATTTTGCTTTTTTCAATGCACATACCTACAAGAAGAACGCAATGGTGAAGCAAAAGAAAAAGCCACACCATTGATAATAAGCAACTTTTTCCTTCACGTATGTATAATTTTCATTCCGGTACGGCAGACTTTTTTCCCTGAATCATAACATAAAACCCGAGACAATAATTACGGCAATAATAAATCAATAAAATTTAATTGAAAGCGCATTTTGAAATGCCGACAAAATGAGTTACTCCTTCGGTAAATCACTGTATTTAAGACCGCGCAGCGTATCAAGAGTCTTGTATGTACATGCGCGATCTAAATGTCAGCGGTTTTTTTCTTCTTCTTCTTCACCGACGTCTTAAATGCCTCGGCAATTAACAAGTTCATAGCTTCACTTACTACGGTAACAACGCTGCCGTCCGTAATTAATGTTCTCTTTCAAGGTCTACATAGTTTTACTCTAATAACCACAAAAAAAAAGGATCGGATTGTAAATTGCGGCAGAGGCAGAGCGGTAAGTATGTTGTGCGCTCTTATCGAAAATATTTTCGCCGGCACGTAATTATTTTCGGCATTCCGAGAACGCCTTTCTAATTCCAAACTGTGTTATCGCAATTATCTTTAATTAAGCAAGAGCAAGCAAGTGAGGTGAGTGAGCGAGCGAGCAGGCCCGGTCCTGCTGCTATCGAAATCCAAGTGCGAAAGTACGATTTAGTGAGAAATTTACCACCCAGGCTCCGGCTGGAGGATAGGTCATCGGAAATAAGCTGCTTAGGATAATTTGTCTCTCGGTTATCCTCTCGCATCTCTTCTTCAGTTAGTTGTCAGGGAACTGTCGCCTGTCAACTGACCGAAGGACAAACAAGGCAGCGAGGCTTTGAATCACTCTGGTCTACTTTATTACCGTCATCCAGGACGAAGACGACACCAATCCACCCGATCCTGCAACTCTTTTAGTTTGCAATTGCTTAATTTTTGCTCGCTTTCTCGATTATACTTAAACCCACGTGCGGCGGCGAATTTGTCAAGGCGTTCGTCCCGAAGACCAACGCACATACATCTTCATCGCTTTCGATTCAAACTCAATCTCGCGCCTATTTGCTTGCTTGCCTGTTTGCCTCTTTCGATTCTCGCTCGGCTCGTATGAGTCAATCAAAGCGAGACAGCAGACCTCTGAAAGGACGTGTCGCATTATCAGGTACTACGACTTACGTGCAGGTATTTGTATGGGAAATCATTTTTAAAAGACTGTTTTGTAAGCGAACCCTGTCTCTCTGGCTTTTAATTTGTGTATACATGGTACATGCTTATACATATAACGTAACCAGGCGCAGTATTTTCGTGGTAAACCGTGGCTGAACCTTTGTAAGGACGATGCAGAAATCCGGGTTTAGTGACATCGCCTCATTAACCATCTCACTCACTTGAATACCCTTTTAATGAGCTTGGGCAATTTATCACCGGCTTCGAGTAGCATCGGTTAGTTTTCGATTAGTAAATAGAAGCAGGTGTGGTAGTAGGTTGAGAAGATCAAAGAAAACGTACGTGCAAGGACTCCCCGGTTTCATCCAATCCAATCTGGAGCACTTTCTGATGTACTTACCTACCACAGCCCAACATGATTACTAAGATTGGAGATTGGGTGGGAAAAAAGCGTTTCTTTAATTTGCCCCAAGGCCAAGACCGCTAAGACTCTTGCCCTCAAGTCCAATAGGCAAATTGGAAACTTAATTAACAAGACCTCCAGTTATTCCCCGACGCAAGGCAATGTCCATAAATCATGCGTTTATGTTTTGGGAATTGTTGTCTCAACGGTTCGAGCGTACGCGAGAAACTGCAGAATTTCATGCGGCAGTAAAAGCAGGAATCTGGAAGAATCCTCTTCATATTAATTAATACTCCTGTGTGAGTACGTGGAGAATAATTTCAGCTTGCATGTACGCTGATATTATTTATATGCAAATGTGCTTGGATCCTCTTTTATTTTCCTTATTCGTCGAGTACCTTACTGTAATTTGAGGCCATTAGTAATGATTTGCCCGCACTCTGTACTCAATAAACTGAATCGGCTTCGGAGGAGGAGGGATAATTAGCAGAGACAAACGAGCCTTGGGAGCAGTTGGTTGGGTTTTCGAATTCCTCGCGGGGAATTTTCGATTTTTCTAATCGAAGCAGCAGAGAGACCATTATCTACGTCTATTAATCGGTGAGCAACTAACATTTCAGTTAACTAGGAAGACAAAGAAATAGCTCCAATAAATAGATTCTAAGTACCGACCTGTGTAGTCTAAGTGCGTGTAGTAGTCTATTTAGATCGATTTAAGAGCATCGTTAGGGTTTATATCGTACGGGAATCTGAGTCGGAAGTCAATCCGGTTTCGGAATAAATTAGATCGGATTAAATCTTACTATGAAACGCTCCCTTTTCATTAGACCAGTTTCCTTTTACGGAAAACCCAAGGCATCTTTCCGCGAGAATCCGAACACAAACACACACACACACAGACATACGTACACGGGCGCTCGCGTTACGTAATTTTGACTTTACACTGACGGACGAAAGTACGACGGACGGACCGGACAAGTTGTACGCTTTGCCGCCGCCACTGGAACCGAAATATGCTGTTCAAGTTCGTTTATTGTTATAATTTCACGGAACTGTTTACGTAGGCTACGTTATCCACATATTAATGCACCTCTTCTCGGTACGTTGACACGTTCTGCAATGTAATATTATGTTTGTGATTTTACAACACTTTAGTACCAGACAGGAATTTTATGAGGCCACTTAATTGTGCCTTTCTCTCTTTATTAATAAGCTTCGTTATCGCCGAGGATTTCTTTCTTTCGTACGTTCCGTCGGAGCGGGTGTTCCAATTTCTCATCAGCTGGACCGTACCGACCAGAATTGAATCACGTGATCTCATCACAGCGGACGTCCGGAGCCGTTCGGTTTGGGGGTTGGGAGCAAATCAGAAGGCATCGCAGGTATTTTTTTTTTAGAAGGGGCATACCACATCGTGCCAAAATTTGATCTCGATCTCGATCTGATTAAACAGGACAGCCTTTTGTTAGCAATTAAGCACGGAGATACTTCGAGCAAGATTAGAAGCAATAGCGTGGCGGCCAACGCCATTTGGAATAGGGAGGGCGACACCATAAGCATTGGTTGACCATTCCATTCGAGAAAATGGACTTCGTTTAGTTAGGAAGCAAATCAAAATCATCACGAATATCTAAAGCAGAATCTGATGGCGACTGCGAACTTAAGGGACCAGTCGGCGTTGCACGAGGCAGTCAATTTAGGGCAGAAAAATCAAAATTTGACGAGCACAAGGAAAACCGCAATTGTTTTTGTAATGAAGAAGTAAAGCCCTGCAAGTCCTTTCGGACCTTTCCCACATCGATCATTTGATTCGGAATACGAAGGTCATAGATCATTGGGTGTGACGTGGAACATAGAGTGAAACGAGCATCTTCTTCTATTTACTTAATCCTTTCTATTATCACGTGGTTGGATGACGTTCGCGGGGGGTGAGTCATCTTCGGGCGGTGTCTTGCAAGTCTTCCTCGTTTCATTTAACTCATCGTTTTATTCTAAAGCTGCGGCTTCGTCTCTTTCTCTGCTTGGTCGTTTCGTAAGTGAAACCTGGAAGAAAACGACCAAGAGGGTTGAAGTGGAGCTGTAAAACCAAGCGTTGCCCGTCATTCCTCGCCTATCCTAGCGGATCCTCTTCTACCTTTTCTTTTATTGATGTTGTTTTCTGGTTTCTTCCGTGCGTCGCATTCCCGATCTTCTCTTTCCAGGTTTCATTTTGTACCACCTTTAAAAATGAAGGCTAATGAGGCTACAAAGTTCCCAGGGAAGAATAGGTTTTGCCAGGAGCAGGAGGAGAAGAAAAAGGAGATAAGGCAGATGTTGAAACTGGAACGAGTGCGCGTTTAATCAAAAGAAGAGGCTCATATTGAAGACCTGAATTGTGTTGGATTAAAAGAAGAGCCTTATATTGAAGATGTGAAGTAGACTATTATGTGTTTGACCAAGAGAAAAGCCTTGTATTGAAGACCTGAACTAGGAGGATTGTTACGTGATTGATTAAGAGAAGATCCTTGCATTGAAGACCTGACCTAGGAAGACTGCTACGTGTTTGAGCGAAAGAAGAGCCTGAAATGGGAAGACTATTGTGTTGGATCAAAAGAAGAGCCTTATATTGAAGACGTGAAGTAGACTATTATGTGTTTGACCAAAAGAAGAGCCTTGTATTGAAGACCTGAACCAGGAGGACTGTTACGTGATTGATCAAGAGAAGAGCCTTGCATTGAAGACCTGACCTAGGAAGACTGCTACGTGTTTGAGCGGAAGAAGAGCCTGAAATGGGAAGACTATTGTGTTGGATCAAAAGAAGAGCCTTATATTGAAGATGTGAAGTAGACTATTATGTGTTTGACCAAGAGAAAAGCCTTGTATTGAAGACCTGAACCAGGAGGATTGTTACGTGATTGATCAAGAGAAGATCCTTGCATTGAAGACCTGACCTAGGAAGACTGCTACGTGTTTGAGCGAAAGAAGAGCCTGAAATGGGAAGACTATTGTGTTGGATCAAAAGAAGAGCCTTATATTGAAGACGTGAAGTAGACTATTATGTGTTTGACCAAGAGAAGAGCCTTGTATTGAAGACCTGAACCAGGAGGACTGTTACGTGATTGATCAAGAGAAGAGCCTTGCATTGAAGACCTGACCTAGGAAGACTGCTACGTGTTTGAGCGGAAGAAGAGCCTGAAATGGGAAGACTATTGTGTTGGATCAAAAGAAGAGCCTTATATTGAAGACGTGAAGTAGACTATTATGTGTTTGACCAAAAGAAGAGCCTTGTATTGAAGACCTGAACCAGGAGGACTTTTACGTGATTGATCAAGAGAAGAGCCTTGCATTGAAGACCTGACCTAGGAAGTCTGCTACGTGTTTGAGCAAAGAAGAGCCTTAAATGGAAAGAGTATTGTGTTGGATCAAAAGAGGAGCCTTATATTGAAGACGTGAAGTAGATTACTATGTGTTTGACCAAAAGAAGAGACTTGTATTGAAGACCTGAACCAGGAAGACTGTTACGTGATTGATCAAGAGAAGAGCCTTGCATTGAAGACCTGACCTAGGAAGACTGCTACGTGTTTGAGCGGAAGAAGAGCCTGAAATGGGAAGACTATTGTGTTGGATCAAAAGAAGAGCCTTATATTGAAGACGTGAAGTAGACTATTATGTGTTTGACCAAAAGAAGAGCCTTGTATTGAAGACCTGAACCAGGAGACTGTTACGTGATTGATCAAGAGAAGAGCCTTGCATTGAAGACCTGACCTAGGAAGACTGCTACGTGTTTGACCGGAAGAAGAGCCTGAAATGGGAAGACTATTGTGTTGGATCAAAAGAAGAGCCTTATATTGAAGATGTGAAGTAGACTATTATGTGTTTGACCAAGAGAAAAGCCTTGTATTGAAGACCTGAACCAGGAAGACTGTTACGTGATTGATCAAGAGAAGAGCTTTGCATTTAAGACCTCTCCTAGGAAGACTGCTACGTGTTTGAGCGAAAGAAGAGCCTTCTATTGAAGACGTGAAGTAGACTATTATGTGTTTGACCAAAAGAAGAGCCTTGTATTGAAGACCTGAACCAGGAAGACTGTTACGTGATTGATCAAGAGAAGAGCCTTGCATTGAAGAGCTGAACTAGGAAGACTGTTACGTGTTTGATCAAAAGAAGAGCCTTATATTGAAGACCTGAAGTAGGAAGACTATTGTGTTTGATCAAAAGAAGAGCCTTACATTGAAGCCTTGAAATAGGAAGACGAAACATCTTCCTACACACAATAAAACCAAGAGATCTCATTGTCGGTAGGTCATGGAAACTATGGAATAGAATGGTAGGTTCGAAAGAGTCAGAAAAACCAAACCACTTTTTTTCTCTTTGGTTTCTTCACTTGGCTGTTAAACGAAAGCCTTAATTTAAGTTAAGTACCGCAACGGAACAACATTGCGTGCACAACTTTTCCTTTTTAGTTTTAGGCCTTCGCTAAGACCTAGACGTTCCGTTACTGCAGGTGTTATTTAGCTGCGAAACTGGTAATTAACAACCGGCTATTTACGTCGTCTTTCAGTAAACGATTATACTGAATTTGTCACGCACGTACAGCTAGCTATTGCGCCGCAGTAATATGTAGAATGGCGAGGTGTTGTAATAAAACTATTTCCAGAAAGACTTCTTCTTAGGAGAAGTCAATCGAACAACACGTCACGTGTGTGTATTTCGGGTGCAAAAATCACCTCTTGCTTTTTGTTTTTTTTTTTTTGGGAAACCAAGGGAACCAGTTGGGTAACAAGAGAGCCGTGCTGCGTCGCGTTAGCCAACAAAAGCAAACCGTTATTAAGTGTTTAATTCAGTAGGGAGGCCGAAAAGGATGAGCGAAGTCAATGAATATAATTAATTAGCGCATTGTTGGTTCCGCTTCGGCGACGACATGCGTCCGACGTCCTCCTTAATTGAGAACGTTCACACAACGCTAACCGCATACGTTATTCCTGGATTTTTTCTCTGTTTTTTTTTCTTCTTCTTTTTGGTTATCACCCGTGAATAAAAGGCGCTTGACTTTGATGGACGATCAATCATCATTATCGAAGAAAGATACCGGCACAATGATGATGGTGAAGAAGAGAGGCCGCCGCCGCCGCCCGGACGAAACGAGCGGAAAAAATGAAGGGGCCGCGAGCGTGTGTGCGTGCGGGTACCGAGAATACCTCGAACTTCATGAAACTCACTCATGAGACGTTTCGTCACGGAGAATGCCCCGTGCAATTATGATGCCAACTCAATTTTATTCAGCGCTGACGTAATGACTTTATTTATTTACTTGTTGGTGGTGGAGTTGGTCCGAGTATGCCGCAACCGTGGTGGAGTTTATGCGAGAATTCAGAAAAATTAAAAAAAAAGGCGGGTAACTCGTGACCACTTTTAATCCGAACAAGACTACGAGCTTCGCAACGACCTCTCCATCAAACCAATTACTCTGCAGGTCTACTTATGGATGTAATACAAGGTAAATCTAATGAGGTAGACTTTGCGCGACGAAGCCATTCAAACGAGCCGTGTTGTTAACACAATGTTACGCTTCTTATTCCTTTCTGCATTGCCATCAAGTCTAATTGTGTTAAGTAATTAATTTTTGAGCTTTAGTGTTACCGATTATCATCACAACAATCAACATCGGCCAGTCGGCCCCGGTATTGTTTGGTCAATTAATCAGATAACCTTGAAGGCTTGATTAACGACGTCGTTAATATTAGGCGATCCACTCGAGTGTTTAAGTTAAAACTGCACGAAAAAAAAAGGCGTTAAGTTAATGTGCTGAGCACCAGAAGTAAAAAATTGTCACCAAAAAATAAACAGTCTGTAGAAATATTTTCTTATTTCTTAATTCTTACATCGTTTGTAACATTGACTGACTTCATAACGTTTTGAAATCCTTTAAAATTCAAATCAAAAAAAGAAATGTGTTTTTTTCCCCGAAATTTCCCGAGAAAGGAGTTCCTCAAGTTTCATTTCTGAGGCCCCTTCTGTTTGTTGTTGTGATTGCAAAACGTCAAAATTGGAATCTTTTACGTTACTTTAATCTTCTTGCATTTTCTTTATGGTTTGGCGGGTAAAGAGTACCTTAGAGTTCATTCACTTCACAATCAAAGCTTCTTTTGATAGAAATTCTTGCGAACGGATGGCACCATTTGCCTTCCTTATCTTATCCTTCTTGTCCACCCATGTTCCATCTTTTTCCCACCAAAAACTCTCCCTCTCTCACGCCAATGCACTTTTTTTCCAAAAACTCGATGCTCATGTGCATAAAATGATTTTGGCATGAAAATAGTCATGATGGTGTGATGGGTACTGAGATTGATCAAGCGTGGACCTGAGGATGGCCAGTAGGCATGGTGAAAGCCAAAAAAAAAAAGTCAGGGCTTTCGTAATCGTCGGTCTTAACTGCCTGATGGAAGGTTTAGCTAACGAGGACCTCTTTGAAGGCTTCATGACGTTCCAACCACAACTAACGACTAAAGGCAAAAAAAATCTTAGGGTGGATGCCCAAAAGGGAAACGTCTGGAACAACTGCCCAACAGAATATACCAATATGGCATCGAGAAGTTCCTAGCGATAATATCGATTCGGGGATTTCTTGAAATCGCACTAAGGTTTATTTGGAAAACGGCGCAAGTCTCAACTAGTATTTTCTTCAGAGCAATTGAGACGACTCGTTCGGATTAAGGCCCTTTTTCTCGTTCGCAGGCAATTTGAATTTTTGGATCAAGCGACACGGCATTTTTTTTTAACCAACTAAAACTCACGAGAAAAGAGCGCCTCATGTTTCTACCCTGGGACCTGGTTTGTTCGTTCGTCATTTGTTTAGATTTACGCGAGTCGTAAAGACCTCAACACAACCTCAAGGTGCTTTTCATGCAGACTAAAAAAAAAAGAAAATACCGTACACGCGTTTAAATGTAAAAAAGAAAAATCAAAATTATTTAAGTTTCCGAAAACATTGATCGTTACTGCAGTAAGGTTTACCATATTCAATCCTAATTCATAAAAATAATAGTAATGCAAATTAACGAAAGAATATTTCAAAGACCCATACATTTTTTTTAATGATACGAAATTTATATTCTTAATGCGCTTTAAAACTAGGCTGTTAAAGCGAGCTGTTTAGTTTACTGGCTACTTTAGGGGCCGATTTCATCAATCAAACTGAAGGAGACCTTAAAATAAAACTCACATTCTGATGCATAAATACCTACGTCTTCCCATCTTCCTGGACGTATGACTGTGACTTTTATTTTAAAGTCCCCTTCAGTTCGATTATGAAATCGGGCCCGAAACACTTCAACACCGGCTATTTTCTTAGCGTGAGCCAAATCCCGCCCTTGTTAATAAAAATACAAGGCAAGAATTCGTTGATATTGCTGTGGATGAACCGGAGGCGGCGCGGCGCGGCGATTAGGGGCGTAGGTAGAGCTTTAAACAATCGAAAACAAAAATAAATCTCCTTATTTGATGCTGATTGATTGATTAATCTCTGAGGGGGTAAGCGGTTTGGCCAGTCCGGGATTTTTTTCGTCCTCGTTGGAGACAGGGTAGTCCTCCGCTGTGCCACGACGGAGCGGGTGGTCGTGTCAAGTGGATGATGCACTTGCACGGCGTTGTTGCAGGAACGCGGTTGCCTTGAGGGGTGGTCGTGTCAAGTGGATGCACTTCGGCGTTATTGCAGAAACGCGGTTGCCTTGAAGGGTTTCCGCTGTGGAATTGTTGAAGGGGGCTGCTCGGGGTGTTCAAGATGGAGAGGCGGCTTAAGGAAAAGTCCTTCTCTTGCGTCCTAGAAAGATGTTTTGATCTCCTCTAGCGACGCGGGGCGGATCTACCACGATACTGTAGTCCTTCTCATAGCGACGGAGTAGATGTTGAGTCCAGGGGCGGACGGCGGCGCTGCGACGGTTTCTTGAAGCCAATCGTGTTACCGATTAAAGTCCAGGGGAGACGGCGGCGGCGGCGAAGCGACGTCCACAGCTTCGCGCGGAGTTTCGGAATTTCGTAAACGTCGCATTAAAGTGTAAGTGCGCTCGTTTTTTTTTCCTTTAAATTGTTCCATTCAAAATCTGATCGTGACCTTTATTTTAAAGTCTCCTTCAGTTCGATTATGAAATCGGGCCCTAAACACTTCAACACCGGCTATTTTCTTAGCGTGAGCCAAATCCTGCCCTTGTTAATAAAAATACAAGGCAAGAATTCGTTGATATTGCTGTGGATGAACCGGCGGCGGCGCGGCGCGGCGATTAGGGGCGTAGGTAGAGCTTTAAACAATCGAAAACAAAAATAAATCTCCTTATTTGATGCTGATTGATTGATTAATCTCTGAGGGGGTAAGCGGTTTGGCCAGTCCGGGATTTTTTTCGTCCTCGTTGGAGACAGGGTAGTCCTCCGCTGTGCCACGACGGAGCGGGTGGTCGTGTCAAGTGGATGATGCACTTGCACGGCGTTGTTGCAGGAACGCGGTTGCCTTGAGGGGTGGTCGTGTCAAGTGGATGCACTTCGGCGTTATTGCAGAAACGCGGTTGCCTTGAGGGTTTCCGCTTTGGAATTACTGAAGGCGGCTGCTCGGGGTGTTCGAGATGGGGAGGCGTCTTAAGGAAAGGTCCTTCCCTTGCGTCTAAGATGTTTTGTTCTCCTCTAGCGACGCGGGGCGGATCTATCACGATATTGTAGTCCTTCTCATAGCGACGGAGTAGATGTTGAGTACAGGGGCTGACGGCGGCGCGGCGACGGTTTCTTGAAGCCAATCGTTTTACCGATTAAAGTCCAGGGGAGACGGCGGCGGCGGCGACGCGTCGTCCACAGTTTCGCGCGGAGTTTCGGAATTTCGTAAACGGCGCATTAAATTGTAAGTGCGCTCTTTTTTTTTCCTTTAAATTGTTCCATTCAAAATCTGATCGTGACCTTTATTTTAAAGTCTCCTTTAGTTCGATTATGAAATCGGGCCCTAAACACTTCAACACCGGCTATTTTCTTAGCGTGAGCCAAATTGTTGTTAATAAAAATATAAGGCAAGAATTCGTTGATATTGCTGTGGATGAAACGGCGGCGGCGCAGCACGGCGATTAGGGGCATAGGTAGAGCTTTAAACAAGTGCGCTCGTTTTTTTTTCCCTTTAAATCGTTCCATTAAAAATCTGATCGTGGCAATATTTGCATGCAATACTAAACGTAATTAATAATACGTAAGTTGATGACCTTTCGGTGGTTACCCCGCCGATGATCGGGAAAGAAAAGTTCATCAAGTTTTCCGCTTGATATTTAAAGCCCGTTTAAGGCAATTTATGAGCGCGCGCACCGACTGATTTATTAATAATCGTTTGGAACTATTTCACAATGTTTCCTCGTTTTCTAAGCGCTCTAATTAGGCTTAATTAATGGTTTCGCTGGTGGACGCACGGTGTAATAGTTGAGCTGCCTCTGAGTTTACGTGTCGGTAAACCGGGTCGCAGTGCAAGCTAATTAAATGCCAAACGATCGGTTGTGCCTATTAAATAAAACCGTCATTAAAATAATTGATTCAATGTTTATTATTGGATTGGCAGGTAGTAGGACTGACCCTTTCCCCCCTCACCAAACCCTTTTTCGTTTTTATTATTTCGAGTAATTATTCCGCGGCGTTTCGTGTTTAATTACCTGTAATTATAACCGTAACGCTAATCTCTTTATAATTGTACGCTCGAGTGGTTATTGTTCTGTGTAAACAGCAACAACATTCTTGGCTTTCGTACTTAAAAATTTCTAGCGTCGTCAAGCTTTCACGTAACGTTAATTCGTCATTGTTGGGTTGGAAACGGTTCCCCCCCCTTGGTGCTATTGTTAGATAAATTCCTCCAATTCTCTCTTCTGTGTGCTGCAAAAAAATTAAATAAAAAAAATAGAATCCGCAGATCACGACAAATTATCGCAGAGCAGACCTAATTCACAAAACGATTTGTTTTTCTTTTTTCTTTTTTTCGATGAAAATAAGGAAACGTTTTGATGTGATTATAATAATAATAATAATGCCTTTATTCATCATCATATTTAACATCAGATTAAATGTGCAAAATGAAAAGAATCGCAGGCGAGGTTCAGTAGAGGGATTAGAGAAGTCCTTCACTGCTCTACCACCTAACCCGATTATGTTTTAATGTCCGTGTCGTTGTTTGGGGGGAACGTTTACTTACGACGCGACCCTCGTATATGAAAATCGTTCGAGGAGCGACTGAGTTTTATTTTATTTTTTCTTGCAAAAAAAAAAACAGGAATTTATTTAACCTCGCCGATGAAAAATGAACGGGCCCGCTTTGATTTACTCGCACGGATTTTTTTAAATAAGCCGAAATACTACGAAGCACCTCGAAAATAAACTCGTCGGCCTCGCACGTAAATCATAGCCCTGCAATTTCCCGAGAGCTTTGAAGTTCGTGTAAATGCACGCGGAAATTAATCACGGCAATATTTTTTTTTTTTCGTTTTCGTTTCGCGTATACAGGGTTTCGTATACAGGGTGTTTGATCTCGTAAAGCGGCAGCAAACACTCCTCAACGTACGTACCTCTGCGGCGCGATAATTTTGTGTTTCTTTTTCTTTTTTTTTTTTATTTGAGTCGACTTTAATACGGAGGATGCAAGTGAAATTATAATGCCATAAACGCATGAAGTTATTAACTTTTATTGTTGGCAGATGGCGGAGATGGGTTTATGCACTTAATTAACCGTCGAGGCGGGCACGCAATTATTATTGATAATTCGAGAGAGGATCATAAACGAAACTGCGAGATACTCATAACAATCAGCGATCACGTAACGCAAGAAGCATTTTTTTAATTCGATAATTGCGTAATCATCGTGCACTTTCGACGTTGGTTTCTCGTACGCGTACGAAGGCATCGTGGAATTAAGAAATCGTCAGTTACTCTTTTTCTTCTTCAAATAAAATTGAGGGCGGACATTGTACTTTTATTAACAGGGACGAATGCATGAATTTTTTTATACGAGGGCGATTGCGAAAGTAACGAGGCGCGATGGTGTGGATGGACTAGTCAAGCCCCTTCTCATCGGTACGGCCAACTGAATTTCTGCCTTCCAGCATTCTTCAACTTCGAGTAACGCGTGGTCCCATAAAGTTTTTGGGGCATGTCCGCTTCGACACGGTTGTAAAACTCGAATAAAGCCAACGCACTGAAAGTATATAACGGAATTAGCTCACACTGCGATTATGTACAACAGGGAGTCTCATACGAGCACGGCGGCGGTTTGGTTTCGTGATGTGCATTTATTTGAGTTTATTTATATGCACGGTGCGAGGCGACCCTTCCTAGTACCACTGGAGGAGGTACGGACACAGCATTCTATAATGAGACCACTTGACGGTACACGCACATTGCAACTTCTAATTCGCTTCTGCACATAAAAGTCCTATTTTTAACGCCAGAGGGGGGAGAGGGACAGTGACATTTCACTATTATAAGCAAGGATCACTTGCCCATTGATGTTTGTTATTATTATTAAATTACTAAGGACAAAACACTATGGTACGTACGCTGGGAAAGAGCTGAGCTTCCAAAGCAGAAAATTACACGCCAATTAGTATATTGGCAATCTTGAATAATACCAAGAGCAAATAAATCAAGTTTTTGTATCGCGACAGCGATTATAATAGTGATTTTTCGAGTCGAGTGGGTAATTACAATGAAACGAATGCAATCAGTAAACGAGTAATGCATGCCAAATGAAGGTAATCAAATGAACGTATTAGAAAACGATTTGTGTATGTAAAAAAAGCAACGACTTAATAATATTTAATCAAGTTGAGATTAAACAACCGCTGTGAATTGTTGAATCCTTGCCAGTTTCTTTCGCTTTTGTTTTAAATTCGCTTAAATTCTCCACTTGAGATGATTTACATAAAAATCATTTTGGTTGATGCGAACGGTCTCTTGGAGGAGACGACGCGGTCGCTTCTTCTTCTTCTTCTTCTTCTTCTTCTTCTTCTTCTTCTTCTTCTTCTTCTTCCGTACATCCATCCACTTGTTAATGTAAATATCGATTGACAGGTATGTGCATTAAGTTTTCGTTCGAAAATATTTACGACCTAATACATATTCAAATGATGCAGCATAAAAGCACGAGCGCGCGCTCCCTGGTAGCGCTTCCACGGAGTTTAGGTGCTTTAGTAAGTAAGTAAGTAAGTAAGTAAGCAAGGAGAAAACAATTCACTTGATGATGACTCATTAATTTTCCATTCCGTTAATTATTATTAAAACCTGTTTCAACCTGTTAACAATAATAGCTAACAGTTTCTTCGTTTTTACGTACGCGTCAGTAATGAATACCAACATTTAATGGCTTAAGTTAGAAGGGGTCACAGGCTTCACATACGAGCGCTTGTCACCGTTCGTTATAATAGTGATATAGTGCGCGCGTTGCAGCAGGCGTATTAAATTTCTATTTTATTAATATTGTATGGGCACAACTTTGTGCACGTGTATTCGATTTCTTGCTTACGCCATGCCTTCCGCCCCTCCGTCCGCTGTTAAAATTCGAGAACACGAGAAAAAAACCATTTCTTTCTGAAAGCTCAGCCAAAATCAGCGGCCAACATCTTCTGAAGTAGCAGTTTCTCGTTTAAATTGCATTACAAAATGCGACTTCATAAAATACCGGCTGTCAATGTTCAAGCAAAAGACGAAGAAAATCCAATAACACTCTCCTCCTTCGACCTTCATCCTATTTACGGCCTCAGATTTTGTCCCCCCAGATCATGTCTTCTCTTTTAGAAGCTTCGAGGGAAAGTATCGAAAATGCTAATTCCAATTATGGACCGTGGATAGACCACGGCGGCCTTTCCATTTCCAGAAAACAGGAAGCGCAACCCCAATTAGGGCAAAAAAGCAGAGCACGTGAACTACCATCTACCATACCAAGGAGAAAAGAAAGAAAATTTGCAAAACAGCACCTCCTCTCATTTCCAGAAAGAAAGAAAGAAAGAACAGTCATTCTGGTATATGGATGAGGCAAATGTAAAAGAAAACCAAAGGCAAATGTAAAAGATAATCAAATTTTAGGCTTCCAAGACGTATGGCTGAGACCAATTACTAGTACCATACCAAAGAGAAAAGGGCCATGAAATTGTTGTGAAGAAAATTAGCTAAATAGCATTTCCACTCATCGTCAGAAACAAATACCAAGCGTTCTGATGTATGGATGAGGCAACCTTGGAAGAAAACCAATTTCAACGTTTCCAAAACGTATGGCCGGGAAAAATCATAAAACTCGTCGAAACTACTTTCATTTTGCGAAGGAGGATGATGTCTTCGCTTTAATCCCAATCTGACGTGAGATTTCGCCGCTTGGAAGGTATTCCTAATGATGATGAATTTTGGATTTGCGGTGTCCCCCCAAGCCGAATTGTTGTCCTCGAAGAAATCCGTCGGATTTTAGTTGGCACTGCAGCTCTTCTTGGCAAACCAGAGGACGACCCTTCGCATGTAAATAATCGACCTCTTCGTCCAATTTTCCTTTTAATTACTTCACTCATCGTCGTCCGTGACACTGCTTAGAACAGGACGCCTTAAATCGCGGCTACGAATCAGACGAAGAAGAAGAACGTAATGGAAAGTTGGTGTCAAAAGCTTTTGAAAATGAATAACACGAAAACCTTCACCTCGAGAATGATTTAAGCACCTACTCGAAAGAGTTCGGCCTTTTCGACGTATGACTGCGACGACTAATGTGGACCGTGAAATCTTGAGCGCGGCAATAATAAATGAAGGTTGGAGGAAGAAGTACAAGAAATGAGTCGTTATCAGAAGCTATTAAGAGTTGAGAACGAGGAGGGATAAAATCGCTAAGTTGGCCAACATTACCGGCCAAAGGAGCGCAGAATGTTGTTAAGTTCAAGAAATTTTGTTCGTATCTTACAACCCCCATGGCCTTCTCTGTCAAAGAGAGATCTTTGAAGGCCATGGGGGTTGTAAGATACGAACGCTGCGAACTATAAAGTCATTGAAAAACAGAGGTTTAATAATGCAGGATTGAAAAAATGAATATCCAAAAGTATCTTGGATCTTGGCGAGCTTGAAGAAGTCATGAAAAGCTGGAGTTTAAAAAATAAGATGGTAATAAGGAGTAACTAAGGTGCGAAGGTGTCTCAATGAAGCAGTCAGAATGCAAAGAATACCCAAAAATGCGTCAGGGTGCGAGAAGCAGTATCAAATGTAACCTAACATGACATCAGAGCGTAACAAACAGCCGCAGTTCTATCCACACGACTTCAGTGCGCAGGAAGCACTAACCCCATGTCATCAGGACACGAGAAACAATGAGAAAAAATGTCAGGCTGCAAGAAATAGCGTCGGATGTAGTCCAAAATGATGGCAGGGTGCAGAAAACGGTTCGTATCTACCAAAGGTGCAAGAAACTCTACCCTAACGGAATCAGAATGCGAGAAACAGCGTCGGATACGCCCCAAAATGATGTCAGGGTACATAAAACAACGTCAAATCAATTTAAGCTGCCCTAACTACGTCGTAATGCGAATCACAGGGTCAGGTACGCTCCAAAATTATGTTAGGGAGTAAAAAACGGCGTCACATCGATTCAAGCTACAAGGAACAGTGCCCCGACGAGGTCAGGATGCGAGAAACAGTGTCAGACACACACCGAAATGATCAATCAATCAAATCAAATCAATCAGGGTGTATAAACCAGTGTTATATCGATTTAGGGTACCAGAAACAGTGTCAGATGTACACCAATGATGTCAGGATGTGAGAAACAGTATCAGATACGCCCTGAAATGATGTTAGGGTGCAAGAAACAGTCTCATATGGTTCGAAGGTACAAGAAACATTGCCCCAACGATGTCTGATGATGCGAAAACAGTGTGAGACACAACCCTAAAATGATAGCAGGGTGTAAAGAACAGTGTCACGTCGATTCAAGCTGCAAGAAACGGTGCCGCGTATACCCTAAACAGTGTTAAATAGACTCCGAAATGAGTCAGTTTGAAGGAAACAGTGTCACGTTGATCTAGTGTGCAAGGAACAGCCCCTAACGATGTAATAATGCGAGAAACAGTATCAAGTACGTCCCAAAGTGATGTTAGGGTGGAAGAAACTATGTCATATCGATCGAAGGTACAAGAAACAGCATCCCCGGCGATTCATATTGCGAAAACATAGTCAGGTACACCTCAAATTATGTCAGAATGCAAATTACTGTGCTATAATATTGGTACAAGGTGCAAGAAACAGTGCCAGATATACCCCAGCGATGTCTGGATGGAAGAAACAGTGTTAGATACACCTCAAAATGACGTTAGGGTGCAAGAAACATTGCCACATCGACTCAACGTGCGAGAAACAGCACCCCAACGATGTAATAATGCGAGAAACAGAGTCAGATACGCCCCAGAATTATGTCGGGGTGCATAAGTGTACCCCAAAACGATATCTGGTTGCAAAAAGTATACAAACGATATGAACTATGGTCAGACATACGAGGCCCAATGACGTTGGATTGCAGAAAACAGCGTTGTATTAATTCAGTGTGGAAGAAACAGCCCCCAACGATGTAATAATGCGAGAAACAGTATCAAGTACGCCCCAAAATGATGTTAGGGTGCAAGAAACTATGTCATATCGATCGAAGGTATAAGAAATAGCATCCCCAACGTTTCATATTGCGAGAATAGGGTCAAGCACACCTCAAAATTATGTCAGAATGCAAGATACTGTGCTATATCGGTTCAAGGTGCAAGAAACAGTGCCAGAGAAGCCCCAGCGATGTCTGGATGGAAGAAACAGTGTTAGATACACCTCAAAATGACGTTAGGGTGCAAGAAACACTGCCACATCGACTCAACGTGCGAGAAACAGCACCCCAACGCTGTAATAATGCGAGAAACAGAGTCAGATACGCCCCAGAATTATGTCGAGGTGCATAAGTGTATCCCAAAACGATCTCTCGTTGCAAAAAGTGTACAAACGATATGAACTATGGTCAGACATACGAGGTCCAATGACGCTGGGTTGCAGAAAACAGCGTTGTATTAATTCAGTGTGGAAGAAACAGCCCCCAACGATGTAATAATGCGAGAAAGAGTATCAAGTACGCCCCAAAATGATGTTAGGGTGCAAGAAACTATGTCATATCGATCGAAGGTATAAGAAATAGCATCCCCAACGTTTCATATTGCGAGAACAAGGTCAGGTACACCTCATAATTATGTCAGAATGCAAGATACTGTGCTATATCGGTCCAAGGTGCAAGAAACAGTGCCAGATATACCCCAGCGATGTCTGGATGGAAGAAACAGTGTCAGATACACCTCAAAATGACGTTAGGGTGCAAGAAACATTGCCACATCGACTCAACGTGCGAGAAACAGCACCCCAACGCTGTAATAATGCGAGAAACAGAGTCAGATACGCCCCAGAATTATGTCGAGGTGCATAAGTGTATCCCAAAACGATCTCTGGTTGCAAAAAGTATACAAACGATATGAACTATGGTCAAACATACGAGGCCCAATGACGTTGGATTGCAGAAAACAGCGTTGTATTAATTCAGTGTGGAAGAAACAGCCCCCAACTATGTAATAATGCGAGAAACAGTATCAAGTACGCCCCAAAATGATGTTAGGGTGCAAGAAACTATGTCATATCGATCAAAGGTACAAGAAACAGCTTCCCCAACGATTCATATTGCGAGAATAGGGTCAAGCACACCTCAAAATTATGTCAGAATGCAAGATACTGTGCTATATCGGTTCAAGGTGCAAGAAACAGTGCCAGAGAAGCCCCAGCGATGTCTGGTTGGGAGAAACAGTGTCAGATACACCTCAAAATGACGTTAGGGTGCAAGAAACATTGCCACATCGACTCAACGTGCGAGAAACAGCACCCCAACGCTGTAATAATGCGAGAAACAGAGTCAGATACGCCCCAGAATTATGTCGGGGTGCATAAGTGTACCCCAAAACGATCTCTGGTTGCAAAAAGTATACAAACGATATGAACTATGGTCAGACATACGAGGTCCAATGACGCTGGGTTGCAGAAAACAGCGTTGTATTAATTCAGTGTGGAAGAAACAGCCCCCAACGATGTAATAATGCGAGAAACAGTATCAAGTACGCCCCGAAATGATGTTAGGGTGCAAGAAACTATGTCATATCGATCGAAGGTATAAGAAATAGCATCCCCAACGATTCATATTGCGAGAACAAGGTCAGGTACACCTCATAATTATGTCAGAATGCAAGATACTGTGCTATATCGGTCCAAGGTGCAAGAAACAGTGCCAGATAAGCCCCAGCGATGTCTGGTTGGGAGAAACAGTGTCAGATACACCTCAACATGACGTTAGGGTTTAAGAAACACTGCCATATCGAGCCAACGTGCGAGAAACAGCACCCCAAAGATGTAATAATGCGAAAAACAGTGTCAGATACGCCTCAGAATTATGTCAGGGTGCATAAGTATACCCCAAAATGATCTCTGGTTGCAAAAAGTACGCAAACCACATGACCTGTGGTCAGATATACCAGGGCCAATGATGATGAACGATACCACGTTTTGTTTTTTGTTTTCAAAGACGTATACATCGTTTCTCCCCACCTGGTTTGTCTAGAATCATCTAGTATCAAAGAGCGAAACGTTTTCTCTTGTTGGTGGGGGTGGTATTGGGGTGGAACGATGGTTTTAGGCATTTATAACATGTATTGCCGCCTGTAATCCGACTTCAGACTTCTTTTGGTTTTGGAAAACTCGCGGTTCTCTTGAAATCAAATCGCTGACTGTCTTGATTCGCCCGAACGTAATCGTCATTTTGTGTTATGGGAGTGTCGAGTGGATTGTGGTTATAGTAGTTACTATGCTGTAGTGTGTAATCCCATTCACTTGCGTACGAACCGAGTTCACAAAACGCAAAAATGCAATTAAGCAGCTCTCCCGGCTATGTATAACTCGAGGCTGACCCCGACATGCCCCCGTAATATTGACCTGTTGACCAAAGCGGCAGGCAGATGTTCGCCGCCGCCTCACGCACGTCCCGTACTCGAAAACTTGACAATTTCTGTGTCCGAATTAACGAGCGACGCTCAGTCTCGCGGCGTTAAGGCCGGCCGTTAATTTTCTAATTATGCACCGCGTAGGCGGATCGAATTAAGACGACTCAATTAACGGCGTATGTTAATTTCGTTTCGGTCGTCTCGGATTAACGATTAAAGAAAGCCTCGTCGGCCGGCCAACAAAAAAATTTATATAAAAAAAAAACCAGCTGTGTTTGAAGAATGACAATCATCAACACACATTCATTCATTCATTCAGAAGAAGAAGATGAAGAAGGAAAAAATATTAACTAAGCCAATAAAAGCTTTCGCTATTAAAAATTTAAATGACCGCAGATGGATGGATGCATGGATGGCAATAGCCTAGCAGTTACAGATTCTAATTCCCATTCATAATATACATACGTATATAAAATAATCACAATCAGTAGTAGAGAGGCGTGATAAATAATATATCATGTAACAAACCGCTTTTATACGAGCGACCCGTCCAAATTCATTATTACGAACGCTTAATTTTATTATTTATACATCGAGATGCTTTTTTTTCTTTTTTTCTTTTAAATCATTTACCACACGAACATGTTAATAATAGCGCTCACAAAGTGGCACACAGTAGTAGCCAAGCAGTTTGTAATATTTAACTTTTGGTTTAAGTTAGATTTATCTGCCCCGAACTGAAAAATTAATCCGAATTTATGTGGACGCACACAACATACACGAACGCACGAATATTCCTTCTCGTTTGTGTTTGTTATAAACGTCGAAAGAGAATTAAAAAGTCGCATGTGTGTGGGTGCGCCGTCAAAACAAAAAAAAAAAAAAAAAAACAGAAACAAAAACAAAAAATGTAGTAGGAAAACGTTTTCGAGACGGGACAAGTTCAAACTTGTTGCAGTTGAAAAAAGATTGATGTTAACGTGTGAATGTGAATGTGTGAGTGTGTACGTGGTTTGCTGGGAATGCGGGACATGTGTGTACGATACTTTATTATAATCAATACGAAAAATAAATCAAACACCTAATTAAATAAAGTTGGAAATATTTAATGAAGGAAACGTTCAGTTCGATTTGTTATGTTTGTTTGTATGTTAATCTTTGTTTCTTTCTTTTTTTTTTCTTCAATACCCCGTGTTTTTTTTTCTTCATTATTTTTTGTTTTAAGAAGCATTTTAACTTCTAGGGAGTATCTAATCAAAGAAGTGCAATCACATCCTATTTTGAGCGAGTAAGTTACTTTTATCTGCGATGATGTAATAATCTATTGTTTGTGTTTCTGTTTCGGCTTAGTTTTCTGCAATTCAAATCGTTTTGAGTGTGAGTGTGGGTATGTGTTCGTGGAATAAAGTATTTCAATCCGTGATACCCGATGACAAAGCACAAACAGTAGAAAGGAAAAAGGAATCGAAAAAGTTTCCTTTCGTCTGAGTTTCGTTCATAAAAAAATTAGGTAAAATAAACTCCTCTGGAGCAACGAATCGTAAACTACAGTGTTTTCATTGTTGCCAAAACACGTTCCTTAAATTCCTCTCAAGAAAGTTGAAAAATCCCCAAAAATTTTTAACACTCTCACAAAAACCTTGACGAGACAATTCTTCATTGCTGAATTTTAATGCAATTAAAAAAGATGTATTCATAAATAACATGACAGTTAATGAGAAACGTGACTAGTCCCGACATTTCGCTCGTAGAAGTTTGACAGTTAAGACAGAGTATTAAAAGTAGGGGTACTTTTCGTATTTTTTTATTAACTGTCAAACTTGCTCGAGTGAAACGCGTGAAAACTGCGACGCTTTTTTCACATTTTTGCGTTACCTGTCAAACTTTTCACAAGTTTAATTCTCGCGTTTTTCAAACCTGCAGGTGTGAGTCGGTAAACAAAAGCCGCCCTTAACATTCTTAATAACCTTACGATCGGTTTTATGTGAAGTTAAAAAAAATATTCTGAAACTGTCGAAGTTTTCGTGTTCGTTTTTAAATTAACAAACGTCAAACTTGAAATGTCAAGAGAAGAGAGCAAGTTTCCGAACGTCCGGTGTACAAAGAGAGAACGTTAGCATATCTAAGTATACCTTTTTCTAGCACGATAAAAACAATTTAAAAACTGACGAACTGCAACGCTGCCAAAAATTCAATTTGTAATCAATTTAATGAAGGAAAAAGACAGTCGGTTATTAATTATTTAAAAATGAAGTGAAACCGGAAAGTTATTAAAATGTAAAATAAATTCGTAACTCGAAACTAGCGAAAGCGAAAGACGATCTCGAATGACAATTAGAAAATAAAATCATATCAAATGAACTCAAATGAAAGAAAAAACAAAAAAAAAACACAAGGTGATTAAATTGATGGTTAAATAATCAAAACAAATCAAATGAAATAAGGAAGAAAGAAAAGTGAAAAAACGACCGGCGATGCAGGCAAGTTGAAAATGAAACTAACCGATTGTAAGTCAAATCGAATCAAACGCTTTGACACAGGATGGAATTATATATATTGTTCGATTTATTTCTCTACGAAGCGGCAACAACGAGAGCGTGTGCGTTCACATGTCGCTGCAGCGTTACACGTTTGCCGCCTCGCTTATATTTAATCGAACAAAATATACAATTCCGTTCCCTTGTGATAACCAACCTGGTAATTCGGTAATAAAATAAAGTCAAATTGAATCAAGGAAAGTTAAAAGACGAGCAGCTTCAAATTATATAAAGAGACGAAAAATATTTTCTTAGAAAAAGGTACTCAACATAACGTCGCTGAAAATGTAAAAGAGCTGCATTTTTCAGGATTCTTATGATTTCTATTTTTATTATTCTGTGTCTTGGTTTTCATTATATCAGCTGACGACATAAGAGATTGTGCCACCCGGTTGGGTAAAGTAAAAATCAGTTTAAAGCACACCGAAACAATTGCACGTTTTTCTTGAAAGTGTTGATCTACCGAAAATTTTAACACGAAACGAATGCGTTACGTACCTGAAAAAAGATTGTTTATGTATCAATCAATCAAAAAAAAAAAAAAGAAAACCTGCGGACATACTAAATCCTTACAGATTCGGAAATTATTCACAAATTGGCAACGTTGTACATTCAGAGTCATCGAGGTTAAGTAACTGGGAGGAGTATAACTCGCGGGCAGAAAACGAGTTGATTTTCGGAAAGATTTCGGAAAGAGCGCGATACCCTACACTACGTTCGCTTTGCCATACTAAAGGTCTTCTTCTTCTTCTTCTGCATCGAAGAACGAAACGCCAGGTAGTAAAAGAAATCAGGGGCACGTGGTTCCAATCGGAAGCCAAATCAATTCGAACCTTTCTCTTGTCATTTTCCGCAGATTCTCTCTAAATACAGGTGTCACTTGATATTGTACATTCAGAGTCATCGAGGTTAAGTAACTGGGAGGTGTAACGTGCGGGCAGAAAACGAGTTGATTTTCGGAAAGATTTCGAAAAGAGCGCGATGCCACAACTACGTTCGCTTTGCCATACTAAAGGTTTTCTTCTTCTTCTTCTGCATCGAAGAACGAAACGCCAGGTAGTAGAAGACATCAGGGGCACGTGGTTCCAATCGGAAGCCAAATCAATTAGAGCCTTCCTCTTCTCTTCTTCCGCAGATTCTCACTAAATATAGGTGTCACTTGATATTGTACATTCAGAGTCATCGAGGTTAAGTAACTGGGAGGTGTAACGTGCGGGCAGAAAACGAGTTGATTTTCGGAAAGAGCGCGATGCCACACACTACGTTCACTTTGCCATACTAAAGGTCTTCTTCTTCTTCTGCATCGAAGAATGAAACGCCAGGCAGTAGAAGAATTCAGGGGCACGCGGTTCCAATCGGAAGCCAAATCAATTAGAGCCTTCCTCTTTTCTTCTTCCACGGATTCTCTCTAAATATAGGTGTCACTTGATATTGTACATTCAGAGTCATCGAGGTTAAGTAACTGGGAGGTGTAACATGCTGGCAGAAAAAGAGCTGATTTTCTGGAAAGATTTCGGAAAGAGCGCGATACCCTACGCTACGTTCGCTTTGCCATACTAAAGGTCCGCGGCCGGACCGGTTTTCACTAATACTATTTATGTGTAAACATTTTTTCTTCTCCTTTCTGAATCCTCGTTCGTGCCTGTGCTTCCTCGTTGGGCCTTTACTTTAACATTTTGTCTACAAGTCTTTAGCCAAGCTCTTCTGCATTATCTCTTCGTCTGGTTCCAAGTTGAGATTCTTTAAAACAAAGCGCGATTCCTTCTTTGTTCTCTTTTTTAATTTCGCCGAGTCGGGCCTTTTAAGACTTTTGTTTTTTTATTAAAGTCCAGATTGCCTCGCCCTAATATGTGTGTGGGGTGAAGACAATTCCGTAGACCACGAGGTCAACGGATAATATTTTTCGAGTTTGGCGCCGATTTGGCTTGCCTGGGGGAAAAAACTAGTTCTTGGCAAGTCTGTTGGTAGACGATTCGAATCTCCGACTTCCTTTCTTTTACCAAAAAAAAGATGCATCGCCCAATTTTCTTTAAACAAAGCCCGCTAGCTCTTTTCCATTAGGATGTGTGTCTCTGTTCTTTCCATTCCAGATATTTTCGTCTGGACAACATTTTCTTAAGTTGATGGCGAACGTTTTATTTTATGTCTTCACTTTCTGGCGCAGTAAACATTTCGTTTCGTGTGGTGATGTGCGGAGACGTCGGCGCGAAGGTTACTGCCCGCTCAAAAAAAAAAAAAAATTAATTACACCCGAGGAAACGAAACTTAAGCAGCGACAATTAGCGGACAGTAACTAATCATCATAAATTCGCACACGAGTCAGTTATTGCCCGCGATGACATCTCGTCTTGTCTGCAAGGCGTGAGATTATGGCTTTTTATGGGTGCCTGTGACTACTGACCCGCAGAAGAGCCAAGCCAAGCCGGGCAATTCTAATAAGCCATTCCATTTCGCTGCTGCCCAGAAAGAAAACTCCCAACTCGCACATCCCGACGTGTCGAGGAACGCATTAAAAGATTTTACGACTCGGAGGAAGAATTGCTACTCGTACCTGCAATGTTTAGAAGTACATAGCAGAAGTAGTAGTGAGTTTATCGTAAGTTGCTTTGATGAAGAAGCTTTCGACCAAATGATGAATAGAAATTGCAAAGGCATTCCTCACCGGCGTGTTTTCATTACCATACATGGGCATGTTGTGTTTCGCCTGATATTAAGAACGTATTATTGTTTCTCCTGTTTGTTTGCTCTTCTCCATTTGTTTGGTTTTTTTGTATTAAAAAAATGAAACCTCCTGTGTAAACCAACAATCATCTCGTGATCGTGATCTCGTGATTCGAGCGCCGGAAATGCCGCTGCGCGCTTCCTAGTTCTTGTATTCACGCGGTGATTTTTAATTTATTTATAACGGTAGTAAAAGTATAAATCCTACTATTTAATTAATCTGCCAGATCGGTTTCCTCTGCCGCGCATCGAGGAAAAAATTAAGAAATCATGTTCTCTCAAGAACCAACCGCCATCATCACCACGTTCACATTCACATTCACATTCACATTCACAATCGCATTCACATCTCGCAATCGTGTGCACACTTAATCTTGTTCGTGAAGATGCGCGCAATCTTGAATATGGTAATTTTCGGTTTTCTCCGATTTTTTTCCGCTCGATGGATACCTAACGGTTCTGTGCCGCCCCGGATGTGGGTCACAAATTGAACTCTGACCTCGCGTCCTGGTGACCCGTCTCGGGTTCTTCTTTTTTTTCCCTTCTTCTTCTTTTTGGCCTGCCATCATCATCAACACAGGTGCACGCAGCGTCTGCCTGTGTATGTACACGTCTGCATTATCTTCTTCGTCGGCGGTTTCACAATGACTTACCGTTCAATTGGTTTCTATTTCGTGTCTCTTTTTTTTTGCGCCGTCGAATTTAAATTAAGTGCTTGGATGACACAGATACGAAATAGACGAGGCAGTTTCTTTTTTTTTTTTTCTTCTTCATCGAATAAATCTTTATCGCATTTTGTTTTCGAAGAAACCAACCCAGTAGTAAGAGGAAGAGAAGATTTGGTTCGATTTCTATAAAATCCAGAAGAAGATCCAGAACGAGAAACACGTTCTATTTTTTCATGCAGGTTTCGACTTTGTTTCGAATTCGCTTGCGCTACAATTTGCGACAATATTAAATTGTTTAAGAAATGTAAGGCAGCTTTAAGAACGTGAAATGAGAAAATAAAATAAAACCCAAAACAAATTAATTGTCCTGGCGAACGTCAGAATAAATATGACTTCGAAAATGTTTTTCTTACGAAGAGAAGCAGCACTCTGATTTCTTAAAAGCAAGGAGAAAAAATTAAATTGCAATGACATAGAAAGGCTGTTCGGAATTTTATTGTCATTTATAACGAGCCTTGATGCAACATTTTCTGGAATTTATTTACGTAAGACATTCCACATTTTACGTTGATGTCATGATTAAAAAAAAATAGTTTTTTTTTTTGTAATCGATGACAACACAGAGTGATTCATAAGTCTTCAATTTAATCCGGAGATAGCTGTTCAACAAATTGTGATTTTCTCATGAAGTAAATAGCAGTCCATCAATTTTTATTTCTCTGTGAGTTTAAGTTGTTTTAGCTTTTTTTGTCATTGCTTTACGAAGAACAGAAAATAATTGATGAAAATATATCATACTTCTTGAAATTAAGGTATATGTTGGTCAAAATTAAAGAATTTCGAGAGATTTCATAGACCTCTGCAAAATGTTTTCTTTTTTTTTGTTTTGGAGAAATCTTAAAACTTTTCTTGCTTTAAAAACCTTCTTACACGCTGATCACTGGTCACTTCTTTGCTGATCACGCCGTCACTTCAGAATTCTTCTTCTTCTTTCTGCTGGAATTGGGGGTTGTTAAGACTTCTTCATGCAATAACTTGCCGTCCATCTTCGAAACAGACAAGCTGTCGCTCCTTTGCTTTTCTTCGTAAAGCTAATTGCTTTAGGTTTTTCATTTTAATATTTGTGGTCTCATCAAATCTTCATGCAGCGTAGGATTAAGTTGCTTTCAGAAGTCCCGGTGATGGAAGTTTTAAGAAGTGAAGAAGTTATGGGCTCATTAAAATTTCCATTCCTTTCTCCAGATGGATGGATCGTTTTTCTTGACCCACCAAACTATTCTCCAGGACTGTAAAGTTTCCCTTTCAAATAGAAAAAAGAGGAACTTTTAAAGGAAACCAGTGCCATAAATAAAACTTGTATGTAATAGGAGAAACTTATTCTCAACGACTTTAAACCATCGATGATGACCTTGGATGCAATGGTACCTCATGGCTTGCGTTCTTCAGGGTTATTTTTCTTGGTTGATATTCATGCGAACGTTTAATTCGCCCGTTGGAGTCAACTTCGTCCTAAATTTGGTAAAACTGCCACGTCTTTAAACAGTCTTTTTCTTCCTTGCCTTCTTGTATTTCATTATCATAAAATCAACTTCTGGAAATTTTAATTAGTCTTCTTCTTAGCCTAAGTTGAAGGCTTCCGCGGCCCACGTCCGTAATTGATTTGGCTTCTGGTTGGAAGTGCGTGTCTTGGATTTCTTCTTCAAGATCACCAGCAGCAGCCCAGAGGAAGTTCTTCTGCATCGAAGAACGAAACGTCAGGCACGGGCACGCGGGTTCCAATCGGAAGCCAAATCAATTAGGGCCTTCCTCTTCTTTTCTTCCTCTTCTGCGTCGATGAACGAAACGCCAGGCCGTAGAAGAAATCAGGGGCGCGTGGTTCCAATCGGAAGCCAAATCAATTAGAGCCTTCCTCTTCTCTTCTTCCTCTTCTGCATCGAAGAACGAAACGCCAGGCCGTAGAAGAAATCAGGGGCGCGTGGTTCCAATCGGAAGCCAAATCAATTAGGGCCTTCCTCTTCTCTTCTTCCTCTTTTGCATCGAAGAACGAAACGCCAGGCAGTAGAAGAAATCAGGGGTATGCGGTTCCAATCGGAAGCCAAATCAATTAGAGCCTTCCTCTTCTCTTCTTCCGTAGTTTCTCTTTAAATATGGGCGTCACTTGATATTTTCAATCATGTGCTGCCACTTCAGACCAACTTATCTTCTAGTTTCCGTGAGGATTTGAAGACCTCAGGGAGTCTTCTTCGTTCTTAGCCCACCGTGGAGCGTGTGGTTCACTCCACTCTACTCCCAGATTATTCGAAACCAACTTCCTCATAGGTTTTTTGGAAGCTTGAGGTGTAACGGTCTTCTACTTCATCCTCGAATGGGTCCACCGCCTCACTTATTGGTTTGTTCATGCACTCATCCTCTCTGCTTGTTTTGCAAGATTCTGATCGATCTACGTTAGCTTTGAAGAAGTACTCGACATGGATTTGGCACCAAGGATCATCTCTTTCTAAGGTCCTTAGCAGAGTATGAGTTCCTATGACACACGTGCCTCCAAACCCTTTTGCATTCCCCTTTTTTGTCAACGAATGCGCAATGTGAGATTGTGTGATTGTCTAAATTAGTTTCATACTATTCGCGGACGACTCCTTTTCCTCGATTTAGGAATTCTGTTCTCCTTGTGTTGGTGAAACCGTCTTCAGTTGTGTAAATAAGTCTTCATTCTTATTTTTCGAACAAAACTTAAAGCAAATAAGAAAACGGTGTATTCAATCTGACACCTTTAACTGCTGCATTCACGTGAATAATTCATTCGTTTATAGTCTGTTCGTTAACGCTAATAGGTGTCAAATTTCTCACCGAATTAACAGAATACGAAATGTATTGGAATCGGACGGCGGATATCCGCCTCGGGCTTTCGCAACTTCTCTCTTATACAAGCAAAGCAACGTTTCGTCCCCCAAAAAATCATCATCTTGCGAAAGGCACCAGAGTACCAGTTGCTTTTACTCCTCACGGTTACACACTCTATTAAATAAATAATTCATCAATCGCGCTTGCATACATATTCAAAAGTAAAAGGAAATAAGTAAATAACTCGTGTGTGTGTGTTCAAGATCAAATCGAAACGTTGCCTTGTACCTGCGACACAGTTAGATAAATTAGTGTTAAATTGCTGCCTGCCATCGCACCGTCGATTTCAAAAAAATCAAATTCATCGCGTTTAGTAAGCAGTTTGTACGAGTAAGCAAGTAGCATTTAGAGGATGGTAAAAGTAATGCCGAAGGTATTGTTGCCTGACATTTTCAATAAATTAGTAATCGATACGTTAGTTAGATCATAAACTAGATGGATTTAATAGCGATGGTGAATACCTGCCGCTAACAAGGCCAGGAATTTGCATAATTCTCGACTTCTTCTAATCAATGCGGTGCAGTAATTTATTTATTTATTTTTTCTTTGTTCGTCATTCCCTGCCCCTCAAGTCTCTCCTGAACATTTTTTTTTTTTTGAAAAGAATTGTGTAGTTATTATGACTTATCATCCTCACTTACTTATTCAATGTAAGCATGTAAATATTACGCTTATAACGTTCGCTAAGGTCTAGATACTTGGAAAACTGGTAGTGCACGTTATTCTAATGGCTAAGTGATACAGTGTATAACGTTGCTGTAAGAAATCGGACGTTACCGTTCACTGAATAAAAAATACGACTTCCTTGCCTAGCGTGTTCTTATACTGGAACTAATAACCAGGCGCACCATAAATATAATCAATAAATGTAGCGTATTCATATAAGTACTCATCTTGTAGCGCAGGTAATAAGTATGCAACATGGCAAGTTTCTTTTTTTTCTTTCTCTCTCTTGCAAAACAAGCCCGACGCACAGTAGCCAGTGTTTGACACGTTTGCAGGTTATTGTTGGCTTCGGAAAGTGTGCAAGAACGAACGGCCTCATCCTAATATAGAATTAAGCAATTCGTTTTAATTAATTAACTTAACGTGGAAACTCATCTTCGTTAAAGATGATTCCGAGTACTCCGAAACGGTACATGTTTAATCCGTTTCTTGCTGCTTCCATTGTATTTGTTTTAGAGTTTTTTTTTGTTTTTGTTTGTTTAACATCGTTGAGAGAGTATTATAGTATACGAATCGGCGCAGATCTTTTGCTTCCGTTGTTCCTAATTAACCTTCCGCTCTGTATTTATAATTTGGTATGTCTTAAGTAGGGGTCAATATTCCTTTCAGCTCGCGTAATCCTTTCTACGTCTTCTCTGGATTGGATCTCTTCCATCGCCTACCAGAAGGCTTCGATTTATAAATGTTTGAACATCAACAAGAGCGATGAACAGATAAAATAGCGTCTCTGCTGAAGAAGCCCCAAGCAGGGCTGAAACAGCTGTCCAGAGGCTGCTCGAGGTTCTCACTGCAATCAAGAACGATTTGCACAAAATTTTTCTATCAACAAGAGCGTTCAAACTCTTAGGTGTACAGCTTAGGTAATCCTCAAGGCGCTCAAGTTATCTCTTACACTTACACATTCCCTCATTAAACTAATTTGGTTTAACAATTGCATTCAAGACTCTTCTGTGTTGCTTGCTACAGTTTCAAAACATCTTCTTCCTCCATTCTCCTCATGCTTCCATTGCATTCCGTTGCCTTCTCTCTCATCTAGAAGGATTTAGACTCTTTTGGATCATGGACTCCTCTGCGTTTGAAATTTTTTCCAATCTTAGATGATCTTTCTCAAGAAACTCTGATTACCTACTTCTACTCCTCTCGTTTTCATAGTATGGTAGGTCCCCCCCTTAATTTTTCTTTGACCCAGGAGGAATTGTTTCGACCAGAGCAGTATATCCCTTCTTTGCAATTGAATTGAACAGATGGTCTGGCCCCAAGGATTCAAAACATCTTCCTCCATCCCTCCCTTGCTCCATTGCATGCCATACTCCCTTACATTTTCAGAGCACGTCTTCTTCCTCCATTCCTCTCTCGCCTCCATTGCTGTCTCTTTGACCTGGAAGGATTTAATCGCTCTTGAACAGTGGTGTTCATGCATGAAGGGGCTTCTGCGTTTGAAATTTTCCCCCTCCTTAGATGTTTATCCTCAAGAAACTCGGATTACCTACTTCTGCTCCTCTCGTTTTCATAGTATAGTAGATCCCCCCCTTAATTTTTCTTTGACCCAGGAGGAATTGTTTCGACCGGAGCAGTATATCCCTTCTTTGCAATGCAAAATTGAATAGATGATCTAGCCCCAAGGATTTAAAACATCTTCCTCCATCCCTCTCTTGCTTCATTGCATGCCTTACTCCCTTACATTTTCTGAACGTCTTCTTCCTCCATTCCTCTCTCGCCTCCATTGCTGTCTCTTTGACCTGGAAGGATTTAATCGCTCTAGAACAGTGGGTTCGTGCAAGAAGGGGCTTCTGCGTTTTAAATTTTCCCCCACCTTAGATGTTTTTCCTCAAGAATCTCGGATTACCTACTTCTACTCCTCTCGTTTTCATAGTATAGTAGGTCGCTTCTGCGTTTTAAATTTTCCCCCACCTTAGATGTTTTTCCTCAAGAATCTCGGATTACCTACTTCTACTCCTCTCGTTTTCATAGTATAGTAGGTCGCCCCCTTAATTTTTCTTTGGCCCAGGAGGAATTGTTTTGACCGGAGCAGTATATCCCTTCTTTGCGATTGAATTGAATAGATGGTCTGCCCTCAAGGATTCAAAACATCTTCCTCCATTCCTCTCTTGCTTCATTGCATGCCATACTCCCTTACATTTTCAGAGCACGTCTTCTTCCTCCGTTCCTCTCTCGCTTCCATTGCTGTCTCTTTGACCTGGAAGGATTCAATCGCTCTTGAACAGTGCTGTTCATGCATGGGCTTCTGCGTTTGAAATTTTCCCCCACCTTAGATGTTTTTTCTCAAGAAACTCGGATTGCCTACTTCTACTCCTCTCGTTTTCATAGTATAGTAGGTCCCCCCCTTAGTTTTTCCTTGACCCAGGAGGAATTGTTTCGACCGGAGCAGTATATCCCTTCTTTGCTAATTCAATTGAATAGATGGTCTGGCCCCAAGGATTCAAAACATCTTCCTCCATTCCTCTCTTGCTTCATTGCATGCCTTACTCCCTTACATTTTCTGAACGTCTTCTTCCTCCATTCCTCTCTCGCCTCCATTGCTGTCTCTTTGACCTGGAAGGATTTAATCGCTCTTGAACAGTGCTGTTCATGCATGGGCTTCTGCGTTTGAAAGTTTCCCCCACCTTAGATATTTTTCCTCAAGAACCTCGGATTACCTACTTCTACTCCTCTCGTTTTCATAGTATAGTAGGTCGCCCCCTTAATTTTTCTTTGACCCAGGAGGAATTGTTTCGACCGGAGAAGTATATCCCTTCTTTGCAATTAAATTGAATAGATGGTCTGGCCCCAAGGATTCAAAACATCTTCCTCCATCCCTCTCTTGCTTCATTGCATGCCATACTCCCTTAAATTTTCAGAGCACGTCTTCTTCCTCCGTTCCTCTCTCGCTTCCATTGCTGTCTCTTTCATCTGGAAGGATTTAATCGCTCGTTCATCCACGAAGGGGTTTCTGCGTTTGAAATTTTCCCCCATCTTAGATGTTCTTTCTCAAAAAACTCAGATTACTTTCTTCTGTTCCCCTGGTTCTTATAGTATAGAAGGTCGCCCTCCTAATTTTTTTTACCCAGGAGGTACCCGACGAATTTATTTCGACCAGAGCAGTTTATCCGTTCTTTGGGGTTGGCTGAAATTATTGCAGGCGTCTTCTTCGTTGTTACAGCTTCTGTCTAATCTCTACGTGCGGTTCACCTTGGGGAATGTCATGGTATGACGAACGAAAGTCCTTTTCAGATTTCCCTTTCACTTTTGACTGCGCTTTTTTCTTTTGGTTCGCCGCATGTTCATCGACTGCTTCTTTGCTCTTAACCTTTCTTTATATTTCAACTATTGGATTGAATAGATGGTCTGATCACAAGGATTCGAAACGTCTTCTTCCTCCATCCCCCTCTTGCTTCATTGGGTTATGGCACGCAATGTTTTGAAAACGTGAGGGAGTACGTTTCCAAAACATCTTGCTTCTCTTCTTCGTTCCTCTTTTGCTTCCATTGCATGCCGTCCTTCTTTACATCTTCGAAGCATCTGTTTCCTCCATCGTTGTCCTGGTTCCATTGTATGCCATACTCGTTGAGATTTCAAAACATCTTCTTCCTCCATTCCTCTCTTGTTTCAACTGGATGCCATACTACCTTACATTTTCCCTTTGTCTTTTTTGGAAGATTTCCATTCAGAAATTCTTTCGCATCATCGTTGTTTATCCGTGGGTTTGAAGCTGATGCCCGAGTGATCGCAGGCCTTTCAATTTTTATTCATGCGCCCCAGAAACGTCATTCTTCGCAGACAGTGGTAAAGGGGCCATTGCGTTGGGGATTCAACAATGTCCGACGGTTGGTGTTCAAAAAAAGCTATTGGTGATCGCTTTTACACTCTTGGGGATGTAAATGATGAACAGATTCCGACAAGTTTTCGATAGATTAGAATAGGTCGCAGCACCTTGATTTTTGGCCTAAAATTTTGCGAGAAGCGGCCACCAGTCTGTTGCTTATTAACCAACTGGTAATAATTTAGCAAGTACAAGTTTCTTGGTGGTCGTCATTAGAAATTGAACGACGTTCTGTTTTGATATTTGGACTGGACGAAACACGTACGTGAACTTTCTATTTTGAGCGTCTCGAAAAAAGTCGAGATAAAACTCGACCTAACAGTTATAATTAAACATCCCGATTAAAATTAAGAAAACCGAGACGCAGATTCTTGGTAGCGTCTCTTCGAGTTAAGACCCGACTTGCCTGTTTGTTATAAATAGCCAACATCCATCTTCCGTATAAAAATACATAATATTTTTCTGGTGAGCTGTGTCAGCTCAAGCTCACGTATATCCAAACGCATTAAAGTGACTTGTACAGCTCTCAGTATTTATAATGGGCTCTTGTTTTTTCTGTTCGGGTGAAATTTTAATTACGCCGGTGCTGCTGCTACCGCCGCGGTGGTGACAGGTGAAGTTAATTTGAATTTATTCGGTGGCGTATTTCGCCATTCCGCGGAAATTTCAGGATCGTTCGGATCTAAACGACCCCGCCGCACCGCCGTCCGTCTCTGGGCATAAATTCGGTGATCGTCCAATTAACTTTCGGTTTCGGCGGATTCATTAGCGGCGCGGATGGACCCTATAAAATTCCAATCTAATTCCACAGATACACATTGTGTTTTTACCGTCCCGACCGGCCGTGGTTTACCCAATTAATTTCGTTATAATTGACCGCCCGTTCGGTTCTTAAACTCACCTGTTAAAATATTTGAAATATTTAGAATGCAACCGGCGACGACGACTTTGGGAAAGTTTCATGCGGTCTCGTTCTTTTTGGGATGCTATAGCTACGGCTATTTATACATCCGTCATTAGTAAGCTCGATTTATTGCCTCTTTTCTTAATTTCATTCTTGCGCGCGATTATTTATGCCAGCCAATCTTCTTAACGTCCCTTCCTCATTAAGCCCAGTTTATATGCGCGAATTTGCAAAGTAATAAAACAACAACCTGAAAACAAATACATAGAATCCCACGAATCATCCCCGCCCCCCCTCCCCCTCCCATCCTAGCCTGTACGTACACACCACCACGTAATCCCTAAAAAATGAAACGCCTAAAATCCGTTGGGCTTTCGTGATTCATCTCGGAACGTCGCAGACCACCACAGGCATACGAAAAAAAAAAACAAAAAACAAAAAAAGAGGTAGACGACGTGTTATCCGAAGTGTCAATAAGTTACCTTTACCTTCATCACCTCAACAATAATCGGCTTAGGTGTAAGCCGGCCATTCGATATCCCCTAGCATTTTATAATTAGTGTGACCGTGTGGGCTTTATCAGGATCCCGCGCTGGGATCTCTCGGCCTGTTTTGGGACCATTCACTCGTTATAATCAACGTCAGGCCGCTAACAATGCGTTTAATTAATAGCCCCGACCGCAATCGAGATTACTGAAACATTAGACAACGGCTGGATGTGATGCTGGTTAAGCCTTGTCGTCGACGTCTTCTTCTTCTTCTTCTTTCTTCTTTTGCCCGCCATTCGAAACCAACCCAATTAAAGAAAAACAACTTGGAACAGCATTCACAAGACGAACATACCAGGATTCTTCCAAAAGTCCTTTAAGATTGACTGAAGAGAGTTTAGGACGAAATTCGTTGATCGTTGGCCCCTTTGGCCCAACGAACTTGAACTTTGAATCTTTTTGAAAGATTGCTTTCATTCTCCCAGTTTGGTCCTTATTGAGGGATTGATCCAAAACATAAAACTTGATTCAATTACCATGTTAGTGGAACGCAAACCTGTGCAACTGTAGCCATAGTAATCGAACCAAGTAGCTAAACCGCAGTTCAAGGTCGTTTATGCAACTGGACGCCCATAGAAGTTTTTTTTTCTGTTGCAGAGGCGTTGTGCTTCCAATTTCCAAACACTGGGAAGTCGTTCTACAAAAAATAAGCCAACAGGTAACGGAAATGGGTGGATTTTGCCATGAGGTCCTCGTGACATGACCAGAATCCCCTTTACGTTGGCTAAATAGTTCTTGGTTAACTTATTAAAGGCGAAACTGACCTGACTTGAACTAAAAAGCTCTTGGAAATCATTTTGTTTTCCTGTGTGAGATTTCGCGAAAGACCTTTCCGCTCAAACCTAGGTCCACAACCCCTAAGATCTACCGATCGTCAAGATATCTTCTGAAAGGTCTTCACTTTATCTCCCCCGAATCTTTGTAGCGAGATTTTCTTTGAAAGGCCTATTTGAATTTTATTTGAACCTTTCGATCTCAGGGATTTCTCCCAAGACACGTTTTTGGGACCTCAGATATCCCGATCTTGTGAACTTCAACTTTTCCACTTGAACGTACGTCTGCAAGCCCTACGTTCTTTCGATCTTTAACTTTGTCGTCGGAATTTTCAGTTTACACAAACGTCTTTGATTCATAAGATCTCGATTTCCGTGACATTTCTTGATGAAGGATCCTATTCGAACCTGTGCGGTCTGTGGTCCTTGGATTTTCCGAAAGAGACCTTCACCTTTACTGTATGCAAACGTGAATTCAAAACTTTTGAGACCTTCGAGGTCGCAAATCGTTAAGATCTGACTTTTGACTATTGGAATTAGACTTTCAGAGAGTTGCCCGTGAAAGACTTGAAAGACCTCCACCTGCTAAGCGTCTTTGGTCCTCGAGGTACCTCGATCTTGTTTCTTTATGACGTTTTTTGAATACGAACTACTTCAACTTCTCAACTCGAAGATACGTCTGCCAAGTTGCAAGATCTTTCGATTTTTCGATCTTTAACTTTCTCCTCCTCGGAAGCTTCAGTTTATGGAGGTCTTTGGACCATACGATCTTCGGAGCTTGATTTTCGTGAGATTTCTTTTGAAAGATCCGAAGATTCGAACCTGTGTGGTCTGCGATCCTCGGTTTTTGCGAAAGAGACCTTCACCTTTACTGTATGCAAACATGAATTCAAATTCAAAACTTTTGAGACCTTCGAGGTCGCAAATCGTTAAGATCTGACTTTTGACTCTCGAAATTCGACATCAAGGTCGTAAAGACTTAGAGACTGAACTTTAATCGGATTTGTTTGGTGTTTGAAGAGACCATCGAGGTCTTTTGTCTTTTCACTGTTGAGACTCAATTTCCACGAGAATTGTTTGGTCTTAGAAGTTTTAAAATTGTAAGAAAAACTTGCCAAACCGCGAGATCTTTCGATCTTTAACTCTCTCCACCTCGGAAGCTTCAGTTTATGAAGGAATTTGGTGCATAAGATCTTCGGAGCTTGATTTCTTTTGAAAGATCCGCAGACTCGAACCCGTGTGGTCCGTGGTCCTCGGATTTTTCCGAAAGACCTTCACCTGTACAGCGTGTATCAAAATTTCCGAGACCATCAAGGTCGTAAAGACTTAGAGACTGAACATTAATGAGATTTGTTTGGTGTCTGAAGAGACCATCGAGGTCTTTTGACTTTTCACTGTTGAGACTCAATTTCCACGAGAATTGTTTGGTCTTAGAAGTTTTAAAATTGTAAGAAAAACTTGCCAAACCGCGAGATCTTTCGATCTTTATCTTTCTCCTCGTCGGAAGCTTCAGTTTATGAAGGAATCTGGTGCATAAGATCTTCGGAGCTTGATTTCTTTTGAAAGATCCGCAGACTCGAACCCGTGTGGTCCGTGGTCCTCGGATTTTTCCGAAAGACCTTCACCTTTACAGCGTGTATCGAAATTTCCGAGACCATCAAGGTCGTAAAGACTTAGAGACTGAACTTTAATCGGATTTGTTTGGTGTTCGAAGAGACCATCGAGGTCTTTTGACTTTTCACTGTTGAGACTCAATTTCCACGAGAATTGTTTGGTCTTAGAAGTTTTAAAATTGTAAGAAAAACTTGCCAAACCGCGAGATCTTTCGATCTTTAACTTTCTCCTCGTCGGAAGCTTCAGTTTATGAAGGAATCTGGTGCATAAGATCTTCGGAGCTTGATTTCTTTTGAAAGATCCGCAGACTCGAACCCGTGTGGTCCGTGGTCCTCGGACTTTTCCGAAAGACCTTCACCTTTACAGCGTGTATCAAACTTTCCGAGACCATCAAGGTCGTAAAGACTTAGAGACTGAACTTTAATGAGATTTGTTTGGTGTTTGAAGAGACCATCGAGGTCTTTTGACTTTTCACTGTTGAGACTCAATTTCCACGAGAATTGTTTGGTCTTAGAAGTTTTAAAATTGTAAGAAAAACTTGCCAAACCGCGAGATCTTTCGATCTTTAACTCTCTCCACCTCGGAAGCTTCAGTTTATGAAGGAATTTGGTGCATAAGATCTTCGGAGCTTGATTTCTTTTGAAAGATCCGAAGACTCGAACCTATGTGGTCCGTGGTCCTCGGATTTTCTGAAAGACCTTCACCTTGACAGCGCGTATCAAAATTTCCGAGACCATCAAGGTCGTAAAGACTTAGAGACACAACTTTCATGAGATTTGTTTGGTCCTCGAAGAGACCGTTCGAGGTCGTAAACACTTTTGACTTTCCACTGTTGAGACTCAATTTCCACGAGAATTGTTTGGTCTTAGAAGTTTCAAAATTGTAAAAAAAAGAACTTGGGACAGTCCATAGATCATTTTTTTTTTTAGAAGACAGAAGACGAGGTCTGCGATCCCTTTTTCTCCTTGCCGACGTGAAGACTTTTTCCAACGACGATTTCTGAATAACAATGACCTTGGAACGTACGAGTAGTACGTTGTTGGAAAATCACAACAGCAATTTCCATCGGAAAATAAAATGCGTGTTTTGAATCTTTTAGGACCTTCCTAATATGATGTGAGGCCGGCACCTTTCTACACGGAGACCACTGAGTTTGCTGGTTTTCAAAAAAAAAAAAATATATGTATGTGGGCAGGTAGAAAATGAAATAGATGCTTGCCCATTTGTATCGATTGGGCAATGCAGATCTCGTTTTTATCTCAATCAGCTCAGCCAATTAAACGATTAATTAAAAAGATGGGCCAAGTTCTAATTTCGAGCAGGTGAATATTTTTTAAGGAATTTCGGCGCGGGTTTTTAATTGGACGAGGACCGCTCGTCCAGACGACAGACCCATCGACGGGTGGTGGTGCGAAATGCGCCTCGAAAACCTTTTTTAATTAAAACAAATAAATAAATAAATAAATAAATAAATAAATGAATGAACGACTCGGACGGCGCGATGTTATCTGCGGGTTTTATTATTATGAGGTGACCGCCGGTTTCGCTCTTTATTATTGAGATGTCGGAGGTGCACCGGGGTATGCAAATTCGCGGGAGGGTTTTTTTTTTTTTTCTTGTGCGCCGCACTTATTTGCGCTGGCTGCAGCGGTTCTCACATTCTACACCTACAATTTGTGGTGCATAATCGTCGGCAATGTCTTTGCATAAATCGAGTGGGCGATTTTCTCATTCATGTTTGCGTAATGGTCGGTGTTGCCTGCCGAGCTGCTTGAAACTTGAAATAGCCTCAATGTTCTTATTGCCTTATCTTTCTGTTCCGTTGGAATTATTAATATTCATGTGTACGCTTTGCAAGGCAACTATGCAACGTAGATTATTACTTTATTTATTTATACAGCTCAACCGCGTTCTGATATACGTTATATACGCACGAAGGAAATTGTTATTGATTATAATAAATAACTGTAGGTAAGTTGTGGTTCATTCAGGTTATTACTGCGGAACGTTTTCGGTTGGTGCGTGTTGTATGTATGTCATACGCGGTTGCGACTACCTAGGAGTCGAATTGTTGAGGCGAACGCAAAATTAGAAAATTGCGTTTATAGTTTCTTCACACTTTTAGAAATCATCGTAACTCCTCAGGCGGTGGTTGTTATTATTGTCGGAATGCAATAAGTGCTTGGTTATTTTCTATGTAATGTCCTTTCTGTCCGGTGGGAATCAACTGCGAACAACAAACAGAAAAGAATTTAAAGGGTTGATGAAGCGTATCTAATTAAATTGAAGCGGCAGTTCTGTATTTAATTTAATAATAGCAACGTGATTGCTGCAACAAGAGTTTGCAATGGTCTTTTTTTTTTGGTGTTATTACATCTCTGACAACTAAACGTAATAATTTCGATCGCCGACTTTCCTTTTAATGAGAAGATTCGGTTGAAGAATTTCGTACACGATTTTGACACACGTAGGTGCACTTCCGTTATACCTGCCCGCGTTTCGTACGTTTCGCGTACGCCGTTATTATTCAATTTATTTGATATGATTACAGTAATTCCTTTCGTTGTATCGTCCCGTCCCGTCGGGCATGTCCTTAATTCTTCCTGCGTCCGTCAAAAAAGAAGCAAAGCGCGCGCGTGTGAACCGAACCGAAAGAGAAGGCAGGAGAGGATGCGTGCCCCAGACAGAGAGACATGTGTGAGCGTACGTGTTACATAAATCGGAATGTGAATGTGTCCGAGTGAGTGCACTTGCTCAGAACAGGTTGGTTGTTTTCATCGGCAAACAAGTTCCACGGTATCCGATACTTGCTTAACATAATTTAGACGGCACCGCAGAGACAAAGAATTCGAATTCCCGAGTTTCACGTTAATTAATTTTTCCCGATCGCTTTTAATCGCATTTATAACAACAATCAGGTGTTAACGTGTACATAACGCGTTCGCCATTGAAAATTTTTATTTATTTAACTAAACGCGACGCCAAAGGAGAAAGTATAAATATATGTATACACGTTGTTGCTCAAGCACTCAAGCAATTTATTCAGTACAGCTAAACGACCTGTTAAGCGACCTTCGGATTGTTTTCTTCATTTTTTTTTCTGTTTCACTGCAACGAGTTCGAAAACTACGGCGCAGGGTTTCACTCAAGACCAGATAGAATCTGTTCTGTCCGTGCTCAAACCTTCACCGCTCATCAACTTTAAACAACGACCATTTCCTTTGTCTGCACACAACATTTATTACCGAGCAAACGATTTTCTAAAACATTTCACATTGCATTAAAATATTAGTTTGCGTCGGGAATCAACCGATGGAACAAAGCACTCCATACGCTACACAACTTTCATACGCAGAGGGGTGGTAAGCACCCCGTTAATCCAGCCGGTCATGTGGTTAACATGTAACAACCAACGTCCGATGTCCGAACAATAACAATTCGTTTTACAGTTTTACTCACCGGGGCTCCTTCTGCCCCTTGCCCTCTCCAGCGGAGAATCTACAAGCCGTAACTCGCCGTTGGGAGAGAAACTCGCCCATTTTCGTTCTTCCCGTGCTTAAAGCTAAGCCCCAGGTTGATACTAGCGTACCTTGCCTCCTAAGCATTAGCATACCTTGCCTTCTAAGCATTAGCATACCTTACCTTCTAAGCATTAGCATACCTTGCCTCCTGAGCATATGCCCTGAGGATCACTGACGTTACCGACTTGCATAGTACTGAACCCTGGCCACATCCAGTCAACGACAAGTCACGAACTATCTCGGAAACCAGAGTGCAATCCACTAGGTCAGGTATACAGCTGTATTTTCGACTGTCCAAACCACTGGCGGATATAGAACCATGCCTCACGCTGCCTGGTTGAAGTGATAATCTAATCGAAACTCTGCCTTAATGGAGAGATGTCTGACGAAGAAGAGAAGACCGCGGCAGTTCTCGTGATAACACAATTTTGAAGGTTCCGAAACTTCTTGGTGGAACAAACCGTTACTGAGGATTGGCTCGGGGTTCCCGATTGGCCCGGCGAGGGGGAAGCAGGCAAATTCTGCCTTCCCCCCATCTCACCTCAAAAACAAAAGGAACGTGTATGTTAAGTGAGGATGCGAGAGATTTTTATCTTAAAGTCGGGAGTCGGCCATATTCAGTCAACGCCAAGTCACGAACCATCTCGGAAACCACAATGCAATCCACTAGGTCAGGTATGCCGCTGTGTTTTCGACTTTGCTTAGCGTTTGTCCAAGCCACTGGCGGATCAAGAACCATGCCTCACGCTGCCTGGTTGAAGTGATAATCTAATCGAAACTCTGCCTTAATGGAGAGATGTCTGACGAAGAAGAGAAGACCATGGCAGTTCTCATGATAACACAATTTTGAAGGTTCCGAAACTTCTTGATGGAACAAACCGTTACTGACGATTGGCTCGGGGTTCCCGATCGGCCCGGCGAGGGGGAAGCAGACAAATTCTGCCCCTCATCTCACCTCAAAAACAAAAGGAACGTGTATGTGAAGTGAGGATGCGAGAGATTTTTATTTTAAAGTCGGGAGTCGGCCATATTCAGTCAACGCCAAGTCACGAACCATCTCGGAAACCACAATGCAATCCACTAGGTCAGGCATACCGCTGCGTTTTCGACTTTGCCTAGCGTTTGTCCAAGCCACTGGCGGATCTTGAACCATGCCTCACGCTGCCTGGTTGAAGTGATAATCTAATCGAAACTCTGCCTTAATGGAGAGATGTCTGACGAAGAAGAGAAGACCGCGGCAGTTCTCGTGATAACACAATTTTGAAGGTTCCGAAACTTCTTGGTGGAACAAACCTAGTGAGGATTGGCTCGGGGTTCCCGATTGGCCCGGCGAGGGGGAAGCAGACAAATTCTGCCACCCCATCTCACCTCAAAAACAAAAGGAACGTGTAAGTTAAGTGAGGATGCGAGAAATTTTTATCTTAAAGTCGGGAGTCATTGCTTCGATTCCCGAAGAGGAGAAGATCGAGGACGTCCCGTCCTCATGCCACTGGACTGATGACTAATTTCGAGCAGGTGAATATGTTTTAAGGGATTTCGGGGCGGGTTTTTATTAATTGGACGAGGACCAGCTACAGCTCGTCCAGACAGACCGATCCCAGAGGAAAAGATAGAGGACGTCCTCAAGCAACTGGACTGACGTGATGAGTCCATGCTTTTGACGATTTCGAAACTGTTAGTTGGTCTAAATCGAGAAAGGGGGAGAAAGTTTTGCCCCACTGCGTAGTCTAAATCGAGAAAGGGGAAGAAAATTCTGCCTCACTGCCTAGCCTAAATCGAGAAAGGGGAAGAAAATTCTGCCCCACTTCACCTGAAACAAAAGGAGAGCTGAATTTAGGTGGGGAAGCGGAAGTTAAGGACCTTGTTACAGTCGGGTTAGGTTGGTTTTGTAAAGGCTAGAGTATCGTCGGTAAGAAAACGCGTCAGCAAGTCCAAAGGTCCTCTGATGGCAATCACTATTTTCCTGCTAAGTCAGTCTATCCTCGAGAATAGAGTTAGCAGTAATAGTAAGCAGCGATTTAGAGTAGATGTTTAAAAAAAAATCCGTTGCAAACCGTTTTTGATTGCAGTGAAAACCTCGAGGAGCCTCTGTACAGCTGTTTCAGGCCTATTTGGGGCTTCTTCAGCAGAAACGTAGCTCGAAAATCCCACTGCAAACCATTACGTAGAAAAACCGCTTCAATTTGTCTATCCTATTGCAATCTCTAGTCAAAAAGCGATCGTACGATGTCGCCTGTTTTATCTATTAGAATGAAGTCCCTAGATTACCAAGTAACGCGAACTTCCGCCATTGTGGCTCCAAAAAATTTGGCGCCAAATTTTAAAATGATAATTTTTTTGTCACTTTGAAATGGTGTTGTCGTCCGAAAGACGTCGCCATTGTGGCTTCAGTAGCTTTACACATCGCGTTACTTTAGTATTCTAGGCAGTTTACATTAGACGTTTAGTTACGGAGCTCCACCCCTAGGTTTAATTGGGTACGTTCAGTTAACCCACAGCTTGTTAAACCGGCTGCGTTCAAGTATCGCGACGTTTCGTTCGGTGTTTGGTCAAATCCTGATTAAAAAAGAAGCGCGCCTTCGAATTTCTATTTTTTTTTCTTTTTGATTTTGGCTGTGAACTTTTAATTGCCACGCTCGGTTTCGTTATTAATTATCGCGTTCGTTTAGAAATCGTTAAGTAGTCACGTCACGTTCTCGGTGAACGTAAGTTTCTGTCCGTCCCGTCCGCGCTAAACGTTGATGTGAGGAGTCACCTCGTCGGTGAATGTGAAAAGTGGCGAGGAAAAAACGCCGCCGCATGGAAGAACGAGAGGAGGAGGAGGAAGAAGAAGAAGAAGACGCAGAAGAAGAAGAAGACATGACACATCGATTGCAACGAACGCTAACTGTAAATACCTTCGACCCGGGGTCACACTCGGCAAATAAATTAATGAAACGAAACGGGAACTAAAGATAACTTGTTGGCGAACGACGACGGGAACATTTCTAATTGCGCCACGCCGTTCGAAAGCGGGCACTTTTAACGCGGACGTCCATCAAGCTTCATCAGGAAGAACAAATTGTTTATTCGAGTTCTGGTTTGAGAACCTATGAAAGTTGCATCATCAACCATCCAGAATACACGTACTTTCAGAAGACTCCTGTACTGAAGAACCCTCTCTTTTGGAACTCTTTGCAATTTGAGACGTAATATTACCAATCTTAAAACCCTCCCTATAAAAACTACAAACAAAATAATTCCTGCCATCCCCTTAATTATTACTAAACCAACATCATTAATGGTATGAAATCTATAGAAATTGTAATCCCCCCTAATTACATAATAAAGTGTTAAGAGGACCATCCTGCACATGGACCGTTTCGCGTCCGACATTCTGACGTCTACGTGTAGGGTCTCCCTTTGTTTTATTGATTTGGAAGTGGCGTAATAGTTCCACTTCATTAACGGTGATACGAGATATTTATTAAATAACGGTCGAGCAGTCCAAAGAAACAAAACGTAAAAGGAAACGCGCATAACAAGCTCATTTGCGACGGCGACGCGACGTACCATGATTAGGCTCAACGTTTATATTACTCTAACGCGGAAATCGAGACGTGACGAGACCGCGCACCACAAAGGCCTTGCTAATATGTTAATAAATCCAATTAATTATCTCACCGTTAATTACCGCGGCCATCTACATAGTCAACGAGTAGGCCTCAATTTTTCAGCTCTCCATGCAAATAACAATGCGATTCGCGTTCCGGTTTCTTTTGATCGAGCACCGTTACGTTTCCTTCGATGATAATAAATAAAATTGCGTTGCATTTCAATAGGTGGTACTCCTGAGCGAAACGGAAACATTGTCACGGTGAAAACTGTTTATTTATTTGTTTGATTGGCGCACAAGGCAAGAATTTATGCAAATATTGGGTCAGACCGAGGCATTTCATGTTAATGTTGCGCTTCCGGATGATCGGAATATTTTATATTTAAGTCGCGTTCGAAAACAGGAAAGTGCTATTACGATAATCATCTCTGATTAATAGTAATACGTAATACACATAAGTGCATAAAATTAATTTCACAAATTTTTAATTATCTGGCCTCTAGGATCTTCCAGAAATTATTTTAAAGGTGAACTGAGGTTACTTACTCGAGTCCAGACTTCTTGAACCAGAAGCATTTTGGTTACTTACTCGAGCCCAGAAGACTTCTTGTACCTATCGATGTACGGTGAGGTGAATTGGAGTTGAGTCTTTTGAGGCCTTCCCATTTCCTATCAATTCCTTCACATGATTCCTATTCTTTCGGCTGCTCTTCCCCTTCCACATTCTTCTTTTGCTTTGCTTTTTTGACTTGGCAAGCTCGCTTTGTTGGCTGATTGTTCTTACTTAATCAAGCTTCTCTGTGTGCGCAATTTTTGATCTTGCGATTGCTTTATTGTCTTCTCTTTTCGGGCAAATTCGGATTCTGTATAGGTTCGCTTTGGGTGATCGAAATCTTTCTGATTCTTTGGTTTTCTGTCTTGTGCATCCGATTTCTTTGGTAAACGGCCCACTTACTGGTCTCATCTTTCCGAAAAATTCATTTCATCCTCTTTCTTTGGGGACAGGGTAGGAAACTTAAAGGATTTCGTGATTTAAAGGTCAGCAAAATCGAGACACGTGGCAGAAGGATGAAGAGGAAAGGAGGAGAAGACATTTTCGCTTTGGGTGATCGAAATCGTTCTGATTCTTTGGTTTTCTTTCTTCTATATCCGATTTCTTTGGCAAGCGGCCCACTTACTGTCCTCGTCTTTCCAAAAAAATCATTTCATCCTCTTTCTTTGGGGACAGGGTAGGAAACTTAAAGGATTTCGGAATTTAAAGGTCAGCAAATTCGAGACACGTGGCGGAAGGTTCAAGAAGAAAGGAGGAGAAGACATTTTTTCGCCTTGGGTGATCGAAATCTTTCTGATTCTTTGGTTTTCTTTCTTGTACACCCGATTTCTTTGCCAAGCGCCCCACTTACTGTCCTCATCTTTCCGAAAAAATCATTTCGTCCTCCTTCTTTGGGGATAGGGTAGGAAACTTAAAGGATTTCGGGATTTAACGGTCCGCAAATTCGAGACACGTGGCAGAAGGATGAAGAAGGAAGGAGGAGAAGACATTTTTTTTGCCTTGGGTGATCGAAATCTTTCTGATTCTTTAGTTTTCCTTCTTGTACATCCGATTTCTTTGGAAAGCGGCCCATTTACTGTCCTCATTTTTCCAAAAAAACCATTTCATCCTCTTTGTTTAGGGACAGGGTAGGAAACTTAAAGGATTTCGGGATTTAAAGTTCAGCAAATTCGAGACACGTGGCTGAAGGTTCAAGAAGAAAGGAGGAGAAGACATTTTTCTCCTTGGGTGATCCAAATCTTTCTGATTCTTTGGTTTTCCTTCTTGTACATCCGATTTCTTTAGCAAGCGGCCCACTTACTGGCCTTATCTTTCCAAAAAATTCATTTCATCCTCTTTCTTTGGGGACAGGGTAGGAAACTTAAAGGATTTCTGGATTTAAAGGTCCGCAAATTCGAGACACATGGCGGAAGGTTCAAGAAGAAAGGAGGAGAAGACATTTTTTCGCCTTGGGTGATCGAAATCTTTCTGATTCTTTGGTTTTCCTTCTTGTACATCCGATTTCTTTGGCAAGCGGCCCATTTACTGGCCTTATCTTTCCAAAAAATTCATTTCATCCTTTTTCTTTGGGGACAGGGTAGGAAACTTAAAGGATTTCCGGATTTAAAGGTCAGCAAATTCGAGACACGTGGCGGAAGGTTCAAGAAGAAAGGAGGAGAAGACATTTCTTCGCTTTGGGTGATCGAAATCTTTCTGATTCTTTGGTTTTCCTTCTTGTACATCCGATTTCTCTGCCAAGCGGCCCACTTACTGGCCTTATCTTTCCAAAAAATTCATTTCATCCTCTTTCTTTGGGGACAGGATAGGAAACTTAAAGGATTTCGGGATTTAAAGGTCAGCAAATTCGAGACACGTGGCGGAAGGTTCAAGACGAAAGGAGAAGACATTTTTTCGCTTTGGGTGATCCAAATCTTTCTGATTCTTTGGTTTTCCTTCTTGTACATCCGATTTCTTTGCCAAGCGGTCCATTTACTATCCTCATCTTTCCAAGAAATTAATTTCATCTTCTTTCTTTAGAGAAAAGGTAGGAAACTTAAGCGATTTCAGGATTTAAAGATCAGCAACGTGACAGAAGGATAAAGAAGAAAGCAGAAGACATTTTTTTATTTTAATTTTACCAAATTCACTTAGCTTTTTCTTGTCCACATTCGTTGTACCGTACCGGACCATGTTTTCCTCTTGCTTTCTCGTATTCTTTGAATTCCAGTCATCTGTGTTTTCTCGTGGAACTTTTCTGGTTGGTTTCGGTTCTTCTTGCCCATGTTATTTTCTTCTCCAACAAATAGCTCTGAGCATTTTGCTTTTAAACCTTCTTCAAATGCATCCTCATTTATTCACCGTGCAGGTCATACCTTGGGCGGTTGTCCCCTTTCTGCTTTCCTACCTTTTAATTCTTCTCAGTCCCTTCCTCTTCCTTCTGGCATGTGTACAAATGGTTCAGACAACGTAGATTGTACACCAGTAAGGGAAACAAGCAAAGATTTTACAAAGCAAGAATCAGTTAATCGTCTCTCCCGCTTGCTTCTATTTACAAGTGCCTTCTCAATGCCATGGTTTGCCTCCAATCATTTTCTCGTGCGAAAATTCTTAAGAGAGGAGCGATTTAATAGTTTAAGAGAAGGTCCTTCAAGGAGAAGAAGACCTAAGCAACTTCTTTTGCAGCCTCTCCGCCCCTCAGTCCTTTCGAATCGTATTGGGGGGATTTTAAAGAAATTTCAACGTCGATCGATTATACCATGATGAAATGCATGCAGGTCGATGATAAAATTAATGACGTTCCGCGAAGTGTTGTGATCTGGCGATTTATAAACGCGATAAATTATTGCGCGGGGACTCTGGAAAAATGCAGGAACTTGCCGAGTAATGTAATTGAGTAGCCTCATTATTCATATTTCCAACTGTGTGGGAAATCCCTTTCGACGAGCTTAACGCGCGCTGGTTTAGCTTTTTTCCGGCGGCGCCGACGACGTTAAATTAGCACCGCTAGAGCTCATTAATATAATGCTATAATATTTAATTGGGGGCCATTACGACGAGAGGAGAGCCCGTGGAGTATGGGTATTACAAGTTCTGTATTTGGTGCTGGCAAGATGTTCACATGTCCTTCGTTATCCTTATTTAAGGTGATCGGGCCCCGCGTAGATGGAAGTGGCGCTAAGTTTGCACAAGAAATCGTCTCTCGGAGGTGTCGCTCGCACAAAAATACAGGTGTCAGTTCCTTTTCGGGACGCGGTGGTTCGTGTGCTGCAGTTTGATGGACGCGTCTTCATTCGGCTATTACCATCAAGCTATGGAACCGTGCCTTAAACGACGCGAGCGATGGTCATTAGCAGCGCTACAATGATAAAACGGATGCGCTTTCCTCGAATTAATTGACACTCCCGATGATGTCTGTTTTTCGGGGAGGGGAGAGAGAGAGGGGACAAACCAAGAAATGATTTCAGAGAGATTTGGGCCATCATCGGCAGCAATTTGCTCCGTGACAAATTCGACCATTAGAAATTACCGAAATATTTCCTCAAACCGCAGGCGATAAATAATTTACAATTTTCAGGAATGCGTTCGCCATTTATTTATTTAGGTGCGATTAACACGCCCGGCGCTCTTCGATCCACTTTCGGCGCGCAGCTTCGGTCCCGGATTTTTTTCTCTTCCGCTCCGGGTGAGTACCGCAATTCGGTCGGTGCCGGTTATTGTGTTCCGAAGATTAGAATGTCACCGGAACGAAAAGTTGTGGGAATGCGCGGGCTATGTGCAGAACGAATCCGAAAACGTCGACGAATTATAGAATTGTCACGTAGTGATGATGCGATACGTCGGCCGCCTCTCGCTCGCAATGTTTCGCCTAATTCGATTTTTGTCAGGCGGTTCTTTTTCGTTTCGTTGCTTTTATGACGAGGAAACGTGCCCGAGGCCGAACCAACAGACCAATTTCTCAAGAGTCATCGCACTCCTAAATCTTCAACCTAAATTGTTTTTCTTCAGGAATTCTTTTGCACGTGAAATCCAATTAAAGAAAAAAAACTAGGGGTAAGTTCCTGTATCCACGTGGCTTCCTCGCGATTTCAGTAAAACCCCCTGAAACCCTTAAGCAAGTCCAAGGAGTTTGAAAATCGTACGGTTGGAAGATTTTTCAAGTTTCTCACATACCCGCGACTACGTGAATCCTAAAATCCGTTGGCTTGAGACGTCAGGTAACACGTCAAAAGACGCGCAGAGCTCAAATCATGCCAGTTGAATCTTGTAGTCAAAAATTTACTTGCGATTACGTGAATCCTACAATCCGTTGGCTTTAGACGTCAGATAGCGCACGTCAAAAGACACGTAGAGCTTGAATCATTTCACTTAAATCTTGTAGCAATAATATACCAGCGACTCCTACGATCCGTTGGCTTGGGACGTCAAAAGACAAGCAGAGCTCAAATCACTTCAGTCAAATAGGTTCACTTCGAATCCTGTAGCCATAATCTACCTGCGATTACTTGAATTCTAAGATACGTGGACTTGAGACGTCAGGGAACGAACGTCAAAAGTCACGCAGAGCTTGAATCATTCGACTTGAATCTTGTAGCAATAATTTACCAGCGATTCCTACGATCCGTTGGCTTGGGACGTCAAAAGACAAGCAGATCTCAAATCATTTCAGTCAAATAGGTTCAGTTCGAATCTTGTAGCCAAAAATTTCCCTGCGATTACTTGAATTCTAAGATCCGTGGACTTGAGACGTCAGGGAACGAACGTCAAAAGACACGCAGAGCTTGAATCGTTCGACTTGAATCTTGTAGCAGTAATTTACCAGCGATTCCTACGATCCTTTGGCTTGGAACGTCAAAAGACAAGCAGAGCTTAAATCATTTCAGTCAAATAGGTTCACTTCGAATCCTGTAGCCATAATCTACCTGCGATTACTTGAATTCTACGATCCGTGGACTTGAGACGTCAGGGAACGAACGTCAAAAGTCACGCAGAGCTTGAATCATTCGACTTGAATCTTGTAGCTATAATTTACCAGCGATTTCTACGATCCGTTGGCTTGGGACGTCAAAAGACAAGCAGAGCTCAAATCATTTCAGTCAAATAGGTTCACTTCGAATCCTGTAGCCATAATCTACCTACGATTACTTGAATTCTACGATCCGTGGACTTGAGACGTCAGGGAACGAACGTCAAAAGTCACGCAGAGCTTGAATCATTCGACTTGAATCTTGTAGCAATAATTTACCAGCGATTTCTACGATCCGTTGGCTTGGGACGTCAAAAGACAAGCAGAGCTCAAATCATTTCAGTCAAATAGGTTCACTTCGAATCCTGTAGCCATAATCTACCTGCGATTACTTGAATTCTAAGATCCGTGGATTTGAGACGTCAGGGAACGAACGTCAAAAGTCACGCAGAGCTTGAATCATTCGACTTGAATCTTGTAGCTATAATTTACCAGCGATTTCTACGATCCGTTGGCTTGGGACGTCAAAAGACAAGCAGAGCTCAAATCATTTCAGTCAAATAGGTTCACTTCGAATCCTGTAGCCATAATCTACCTGCGATTACTTGAATTCTAAGATCCGTGGACTTGAGACGTCAGGGAACGAACGTCAAAAGACACGCAGAGCTTGAATCATTCGACTTGAATCTTGTAGCTATAATTTACCAGCGATTTCTACGATCCGTTGGCTTGGGACGTCAAAAGACAAGCAGAGCTCAAATCATTTCAGTCAAATAGGTTCACTTCGAATCCTGTAGCCATAATCTACCTGCGATTACTTGAATTCTAAGATCCGTGGACTTGAGACGTCAGGAAATGAACGTCAAAAGACACGCAGAGCTTGAATCGTTCGACTTGAATCTTGTAGCAATAATTTACCAGCGATTCCTACGATCCGTTGTCTTGGGACGTCAAAAGACAAGCAGAGCTCAAATCATTTCAGTCAAATAGGTTCACTTCGAATCCTGTAGCCATAATCTACCTGCGATTACTTGAATTCTAAGATACGTGGACTTGAGACGTCAGGGAACGAACGTCAAAAGTCACGCAGAGCTTGAATCATTCGACTTGAATCTTGTAGCAATAATTTACCAGCGATTCCTACGATCCGTTGGCTTGGGACGTCAAAAGACAAGCAGATCTCAAATCATTTCAGTCAAATAGGTTCAGTTCGAATCCTGTAGCCAAAAATTTCCCTGCGATTACTTGAATTCTAAGATCCGTGGACTTGAGACGTCAGGGAACGAACGTCAAAAGACACGCAGAGCTTGAATCGTTCGACTTGAATCTTGTAGCAGTAATTTACCAGCGATTCCTACGATCCTTTGGCTTGGAACGTCAAAAGACAAGCAGAGCTTAAATCATTTCAGTCAAATAGGTTCACTTCGAATCCTGTAGCCATAATCTACCTGCGATTACTTGAATTCTACGATCCGTGGACTTGAGACGTCAGGGAACGAACGTCAAAAGTCACGCAGAGCTTGAATCATTCGACTTGAATCTTGTAGCTATAATTTACCAGCGATTTCTACGATCCGTTGGCTTGGGACGTCAAAAGACAAGCAGAGCTCAAATCATTTCAGTCAAATAGGTTCACTTCGAATCCTGTAGCCATAATCTACCTACGATTACTTGAATTCTACGATCCGTGGACTTGAGACGTCAGGGAACGAACGTCAAAAGTCACGCAGAGCTTGAATCATTCGACTTGAATCTTGTAGCAATAATTTACCAGCGATTTCTACGATCCGTTGGCTTGGGACGTCAAAAGACAAGCAGAGCTCAAATCATTTCAGTCAAATAGGTTCACTTCGAATCCTGTAGCCATAATCTACCTGCGATTACTTGAATTCTAAGATCCGTGGATTTGAGACGTCAGGGAACGAACGTCAAAAGTCACGCAGAGCTTGAATCATTCGACTTGAATCTTGTAGCTATAATTTACCAGCGATTTCTACGATCCGTTGGCTTGGGACGTCAAAAGACAAGCAGAGCTCAAATCATTTCAGTCAAATAGGTTCACTTCGAATCCTGTAGCCATAATCTACCTGCGATTACTTGAATTCTAAGATCCGTGGACTTGAGACGTCAGGGAACGAACGTCAAAAGACACGCAGAGCTTGAATCATTCGACTTGAATCTTGTAGCTATAATTTACCAGCGATTTCTACGATCCGTTGGCTTGGGACGTCAAAAGACAAGCAGAGCTCAAATCATTTCAGTCAAATAGGTTCACTTCGAATCCTGTAGCCATAATCTACCTGCGATTACTTGAATTCTAAGATCCGTGGACTTGAGACGTCAGGAAATGAACGTCAAAAGACACGCAGAGCTTGAATCGTTCGACTTGAATCTTGTAGCAATAATTTACCAGCGATTCCTACGATCCGTTGTCTTGGGACGTCAAAAGACAAGCAGAGCTCAAATCATTTCAGTCAAATAGGTTCACTTCGAATCCTGTAGCCATAATCTACCTGCGATTACTTGAATTCTAAGATCCGTGGATTTGAGACGTCAGGGAACGAACGTCAAAAGTCACGCAGAGCTTGAATCATTCGACTTGAATCTTGTAGCTATAATTTACCAGCGATTTCTACGATCCGTTGGCTTGGGACGTCAAAAGACAAGCAGAGCTCAAATCATTTCAGTCAAATAGGTTCACTTCGAATCCTGTAGCCATAATCTACCTGCGATTACTTGAATTCTAAGATCCGTGGACTTGAGACGTCAGGGAACGAACGTCAAAAGACACGCAGAGCTTGAATCATTCGACTTGAATCTTGTAGCTATAATTTACCAGCGATTTCTACGATCCGTTGGCTTGGGACGTCAAAAGACAAGCAGAGCTCAAATCATTTCAGTCAAATAGGTTCACTTCGAATCCTGTAGCCATAATCTACCTGCGATTACTTGAATTCTAAGATACGTGGACTTGAGACGTCAGGGAACGAACGTCAAAAGTCACGCAGAGCTTGAATCATTCGACTTGAATCTTGTAGCAATAATTTACCAGCGATTCCTACGATCCGTTGGCTTGGGACGTCAAAAGACAAGCAGATCTCAAATCATTTCAGTCAAATAGGTTCAGTTCGAATCCTGTAGCCAAAAATTTCCCTGCGATTACTTGAATTCTAAGATCCGTGGACTTGAGACGTCAGGGAACGAACGTCAAAAGACACGCAGAGCTTGAATCATTCGACTTGAATCTTGTAGCAATAATTTACCAGTGATTCTTACGATCCTTTGGCTTGGGACGTCAAAACACAAGCAGAGCTCAAATCATTTCAGTCAAATAGGTTCAGTTCGAATCTTGTAGCCAAAAATTTCCCTGCGACTACTTGAATACTACGATCCGTTGGCTTGGAACGTCAGATAACACTTCAAAAGACATGCAGAGTTCAAATCATTCCGGTTGAATCTTGCAGCCAAAAATTTACCTGCGATTACGTGAATCCTACAATCCGTTGGCTTTAGACGTCAGATAACGCACGTCAAGAGACGCGTAGAGCTAGAATCATTCCAGTCGAACTGTTTGCCTAATTATTTGAATCTCGCAGACACAATTTACACAGTTTTCTAAAATTAGCGAAAACACGAGTGCGTGGTTTTGTAGATCGAAAATCGCGCGATGGTCGCAGAAATCACTTTGATACAGAAAATGGCCCCGACCAATCAAAAAATTGATTGCGCGCGATAAACCAATGGCAAGCTGGTATTTCAAACGGCGCGTTAGCGTCATTTCCGGGAGACGTTGCCAAGTCCGTGAACAACCCAAATGCGTACGCGCGGTTGCCGAAATGGTTCGGACAGATTGAACTGTTAAGAAAAGGACCGCAGCGAAAAGTGACTAAAACCATTATTATTATTATTATTATTATTATTATTATTATTATTATTATTATTATTATTATTATTATTATTAATTCGCTCACGCTAATAATTTCAAAGTTAATTCTAATCGAGAATCTCGACTTAAAAACGAACACAAAACCCAGAAATTAGAAACTAATTATTAATAACATCTCGGCATTCAATTATTTCCGTTGACGCATCGTTAACTCCGTTTATGCAATTAACGTTTTTCCTCTTCTTCATTTTCGCGTTTTTTACGCCCGCAAATAAATCTCACGATTAGAGCCTTGCATTGCAGAGGACGGTGCACGGGTGAAATTAATTGAATTAGTTAATTGTGAGGAGTGCAAGAACCTGTTCGTTTCCGATTCGATTTGTTAACCCAGTTTCGTTTCGTAACGTGGCGAAATTCTCACGCGCCCATGCAGCGGCAAGTCGCCGCTTGTCCAAGAAATTCCAATTGGTCCGAGAGCGAAGATACGGATCTCGTGGCGAGGTTCATTTATCAAAATCCTCGGGTTGTCATTCACCCGGATGGACAGCTCTGACCTTCACAAATTTACCATACCTAGTTAGTTGCGTGTGCCTAAACTTTTCAAGATACGACGTGTTTTTTAGTAGTTATTTATAGCCTCATGTGTACGTACCTACGAGTATGTTCTGGCTAAGCCAGGCAGATTTGAAAACGGGAAATTTATTCGAATCAATCATTATTTTGATGAGTCGCTTGAAGAGTCGAGAATTTTCCTTCGTTGCGAAAGTCTCGCGAAAGTTAACCAACCGTTATCTCCTCGGCGGTAAATGAAGGCCTTTAAAATAATTATAGTTTTCGCGTTGCACACAAATGGAAATAACTTAGACCTTCGTCGTAACGACGTCGTCGCTTTAATGACACCATGCCTTCTTGACTTATGTACGTAACCTGGTTCTTCACATTGTTTATAGGTCCGGTGGATACGTTCACATGGCACGAATGTGATTTATCAATTTCTGCCGGCGTATAGGTATACATATACTGTACTGTATGAAATCGACGATTGCACAATTCCTCGAATTTGCATAAAAGAATAGCAGCGGCAGTTTCTCGCAACATTTTGAGTGATTGATATCGAAACGTGAGATTCATTGTCATTCAATGACACGACGCAAGCGCTATGCATGTCGTATATCAATCACGTGGGAGTCTTTTAAGGATGCACCCTGAATATATTAAGGCATGGGGTTTTCGAGCTTTGCGGATTAAGTCCTCCACCACATCCTGTTTTCGTCGTTTGAAAAAGTGTATATTTTTTTTGATAACACTCCGCGCGGTGCGCTCTCTGTATATTTATAAACTCGAGGAGGTTTTTGTTCTTTTGTACTGTTAGGTCTCCTATTCATTACAGCGAGTACAGTTATTTTCGGACTTGTAAAAGACGAATTTCACACCATTATACTTTTAATTTTACTAGAACAAGACGAACAAACTTCTTTTTTTTCTTTCTTTCTTTCTTTCTTTCTTCTTCTTCTTCTTCCTACCATCGGGATCTTTTTACACAGCACGGCCGGTTCCACTAAGTGCCATTCGTCCCAACAACACACCGGTTCCGTGTTAAATCCAGTGTTGCGATTAAAGTCCGTGACACTTTTACAATTAGTTCGTTTAGAACGCGACGGCGACGCCGTAATGTAGAAAAATAGCGAGAAATTTTTAATGCAATTCATTGCGACTTCTCGTCTCCTTTTTCTTTTCCTTTTTTTTTTCTTCTCTCTGTTTCTCGGAACCGAGCACGGCTCTCGATCGCTGGTAAAATGCGAACGGGAAGGCGAAGAAGAGAAGGAACGAAGAAAAAAAAAACGCTGTTTGAAAAACGATTAACCAAAGCGAATCTCGTGTTCTGCGGTAATAAGTTTCTTGAAATTCAATAATAATGAAATGGCTCGGCTTCTTCTCGGATATCATCGAAATCACCGAGGAGAAGAGGACACTTTATTTTACGAAGAAGACACTAACTATATTTACGTGCTCATTTGAATACCAATTTTAAGGTAACTTGGCGCTATTTCTTGTACGAGATTTAGTTTCGTTTCTAACACGCAGTTACTCCTTTCATTTACCTGTACGATAAAAATTTGAGAGGAAGATAAAACCCTGAGAGAACGTAAAGAACGAAATATTAGCGATGGCTGAATTTAACACATCGCACGGGTTGCGGCTTACCCGCTTCTTTAATAAAACACAAAATGCGTCTCGAAAGAGTGATTTCCAAAGCAGTATTCGAGTTATGTCCACCCGGACAATCTTAAAGTATCAGGATGGAGGAAACACAACCGCACTCTTTGACCGTTCGCCCAAGGAGGGCGTAATGGCTGGCTCGAGCGCGAACACGTTCGTACCACGTGCGAGATCAGCAAGTCGTAAATTACGAGAGTGTTCTTGGGATGATCGGCCACACGCCTGCGAGTTGGGAACCCTAGCTAGAGTAAAGAAGGAATAGATGAAGCCAGCCTCATGAAATACAGCGCGCGATTTATCATGAGCGAAAGCAACGGTGGGCTTGTAACAAAAATTCAAATGAATCGGGAAAAATAGTTTCTGTACAAGAGATAGGGTGGTTAGTCTGAAAGGTGGCTTTATTTTTATTTTATTTTAATTCGCGTCCGTCGTATTTAATACACGTAAGAGCCTGCCACGCATACGACACACACACACACACGCACTCAAGTGTTAATAGATACTAGAATCCAATGCACTAATTAAGAAGTTAACACTCCAGTAAATTGCACGTTTATTATGAAATATGAACCAAACTGGCGGAGATTAGCACACACGACTTTAGCAACCTAAAAAAGAAGCGAAAATTAATTTGTTATGTGCGCATTAATTTCGAAGAGCTTAGCTTAATTCGCTCGTTTGCATGTTTGGATTTATTTATTATTGCACACACCGCGCAGGATAAACCCAATTACAAGGCAGACAACTTCTGTAATTGGCCCACGTAATGATTGCTGCCTTGCTGCTTCTTGCCTCGTCCTCTTCTTGCTCGTCTATTAAACGGGGCTGAGAAATGGCGGCGGAGGGGGGTGGGGGGATGAGGCCATCAATCTTATTATTAATTTGCGCGATCTCAACGCTTCTTCTGCTTTCATGAAATTAACTTGGGCGAGAACGGTTTGTTTTGCTTGTTTTGTTCCGTACGCACCTTGCTGCGCAATGCTAATAATAATAATAATAATAAGAGTTGTGTGCGTAACAAAGGCTTCCTGTGGCGCGGATGTAACAATAAACTATATATTATGCGCGCCCACTGACTCTAACTCTAAGTGTATAGTATTTAGATGTCGTAACCATGTCATAACCAGGGAAAAGAATACGGTCCACTTAATGTTGGAGACCTTTTACGCCGAACGTCCCTTGCGTGGCTCTGACGCAACTAATTTTTTATTGAGTGGGAGGAGTATAGGAGTGACTGTAGGCGGGCGGGATTAGTAAGTACAGTCCGGTTACTAAATTTTCTGCTGCTTGCGGGGGAACGAGTGGGCCGATTTCTTTCCCCTGGTCATAACTTGGGGCGCGTTCTATTTCCTGGCTCGCGATTACCCACGTAAAAGTTGCGTGTGATCGCAGAAATCGTTGCTGCTTAACATTATTATTATTATTATTGGCTTAAACAAACAGGGATCATCGACTAACGTTTTAGAATGTCATCGGTGAAGGCGATTCGCATAAATTCTAATCCTTTCAACTACTGGCGTTGACTCTGTTTTTTCTTTTCCTTCTTCAACATCTCAAGTGGGTTGGAATCCTCTTCGAACAAGTGAAAGTTGGTATTACGCGAGCTCCTCTCTCTAAGCGGAAGATTGTTTAATGCTTCTTCGTTTTGGATGTTTTCGCGACGCTCGAGGAAAGGCAATTACCTTTTTTGCGCGAGCTTCCAATTCCCGGGCGCATCCTCGAAGGACAAAGAAGGACCATTCTGGTGGTTTCGGGGAAATTTTCGGAAGCTGTGCGTACTTGAATGAGACGAGGTCCCCTCATGCAATTCGTCCAAATCCAAACCAAAAAGGATTTGATAGAACTTATGGAGCATGGAAAGCAATTGATGATTGCGATGGTAAGAAAGTAAAAAAGTAAAAAAGAGAGAGAGTGTTTTTTTTTCCTATGGGGATGTTACTGGTTTCGGTTCGTTTCAAGTTCCTCCTCGACCTCTCCAGGTTGTTCCTTTCAGTGCCGCCTTAAATCTCGATTCGGCTTCTCAATCCAGCGATCCTTCAGTTTCCAGTTTCTTTTCCGTAAAATCGTGAGAGACGAAACGAACAACGACCTAGAAACGGTCTAATTATCGGAGATGGGGGGAGGGGGGAGAAAAAAACGCAGAGATGGTGAAATCCTGGTTTATGGAACGGCCGAATCACGAGAGAGATCATAATTGCCCGTTCTTCGGCAGGCAGAGTTCGTGAGCCGAACCACGCGAAGCACACACATTTTTTCAGCAAACAAAAGAGCCATTAGGTTTGTCACAGAGCGAGTGATCTCACGCGCTACTTTCTTCTTCTTCTTCTTCTTCTTCATCTTCTTCTTTTCAATTCAATCGGCCAACAAACCCAGAGCAAATACTTACTCGTAGCCGGGGCGACGAGGTTTCTAATAAATCCCGGTTCTCCGGCGGCAGGTTTTTTTTCTTTTTTAATTTAATTCCATCCTAATCTACATCTAAATGTTACGCACTCGATTTGTCTTATGTTTTTCCCACTATTTCCAGGTATGTACAGTCGTGATCAAGCTAATCGAAACCGATTGACCGTTTTTTTTTAACCCGTACTACCAGCGTCAAGAAGGGCGCAATTAGGACTCGATTAGGATGATCGTGACTGTATACAGCGATGCTACCCTGCTCTTAACTGTATCGGGGAAACGAAAATTCATTTACAGAGAATAAACACAACGGTCGCGCTTGTAACTTGTTCATCATCGTGAGGGTGACTTCCCCGGTGATACTCATCCCTGACCTAGATGATGGATATTTGGGTTTCCGCTTCAATTGAATCTACGGTTTGATCTGCATACAACTAATTGTGGTCGAACATAAAGGACGATTAAGACTGACCACAATGGTATTGTCGGGATGATTGCGGTGACCGCAGGCGCGTTTCCCAGCGCCGCCTTTGTTCCGTATGTCTCTATCGGCATTGTTTCACAGATGATCGGAAGCTTTTGTTATTAGCCACTATTATATCGGACCCCCTGTTAATCTGTGAAAGCGCACGTCCCTCCCGCTCGTTCCCGATCGCTTAATCATTCGCCTTTATTCACGCTTAAGTAGTAGACTAATCCAATAATTCATTCCGTAGTTGTCATATCATCATCATCACCATCACCATGAGCATAGCATCAGCATCAATATGCTCGTTAGTTTGTTCAAAACGGACGAAGTATCATCACCACCAACATCATCATATCGTGGTGCCTCGCTTGTTTCCTTGTCCTCAAAACGGACGAGCTCGAAGCGAATTTTAAATCGTCTGGAATCAACCGAAGAAATATTTATCGCCGCCGCAATTAATTAGAATTTACTTTCGCATTTTTAATTGAGCGACGCGCCTCGGAACTGGTTCTCGAAATATATAAATTAAAAGCGAAATTTATACGCGCATCGATTAATTTTTATTACAGCAAACGATTTCGGAACAAGGAGCCTTCGTTCCTCTTGCACTTTACGGGCATAATTCAGCGGTTTTACGTCAATTAGTAATGGGGCTGGCTGCATCTCTTGTGTGTGCAGATTGCAACCGCGACGGGGCGGTATTTATATAATCGAAGTCGAAGCTTCGAGCTTTTAAATGTGCCGTAAATAAGCAAGCCGCAATTTTATTGAGGTGTGCAAGGGATGACGTTTTAATTGGCTCCTTGTGGTTTCATGCGAGTTGTACAATCCTTGGTGCACCTAATTCTGTAAAATTGGTGCAGTTCTGCAGAGTTTGTAGGTCCAAATCCCTCCTCCTTCTATGTTTGTTCTCCTCCGTAGAAGATTTGTATTCCTCAGGTTTTCCTTGACCACCTCCACTTCTCTCGATGGTCTCTTTTCACCTTTCATTTTTCGTAGTAAAACTAGCGCAGCTCTGCGGAATTTGAAGGTCCAAAGTTTCAAATCCCTCCTCCTTCCCAGCTTGTTCTCCTCCGTAGAAAAAGATCTTCCTTGACCACATTAAATCCTTGCTGGTATTTTCTCTTTCGTTAGCACTCTTCGTGTCTTCTATTTTCTATCATCATCCTCAGCCAACTTTGAGAATCTTGTACTTTTGGATTGACCGTAGATAATATTCATCATCTACTCTTCCTTCTGCATGTATTTCGGTTAACTTTGATCTTCCCAAAGAGTTTCCTTGAGACTTTTCTTTCCCAGACTGCCGATTTATTTTCCCCCTTCAATTAATTTTGTGTTCCTTGGGGTTTCCTTGGCCACACCAGTCCACCACCTCCACTTCTTTCGATGGTGTCTTTTCACCTTTCACTTTTCGTAGTAAAACTAGCGCAGCTCTGCGAAGTTTGAAGGTCCAAAGTTTCAAATCCCTTCTCCTTCCCAGCTTGTTCTCCTCCGCAGAAAAAGATCTTCCTTGACCACATTAAATCCTTGCCGGTCTTTTCCCTTTCGTTAGCACTCTTCGTGTCTTCTATTTTCTACCATCATCCTCAGCCATATTACTTTATAGTTTGACAATCTTGTAATTTTGGATTGGCCGTAGATAATAGTCATCATCTACTCTTCCTTCTGCATGTATTCCGGTTAGCTTTGGTCTTCCCGAAGAGTTTCCTTGAGATTCTTCTTTCCCAGTCTGCCGATTTATTTTCCCCCTTCAATTAATTTTGTGTTCCTCGGGGTTTCCTTGACCACACCAGTTCACCACCTCCACTTCTTTCGATGGTCTCTTTTCACTTTTCACTTTTCGTAGTAAAACTAGCGCAGCTCTGGCGGAATTTGAAGGTCCAAAGTTTCAAATCCCTCCTCCTTCCCAGCTTGTTCTCCTCCGCAGAAAAAGATCTTCCTTGACCACATTAAATCCTTGCCGGTCTTTTCCCTTTCGTTAGCGCTCTTCGTGTCTTCTATTTTCTACCATCATCCTCAACCATATTAATCAATTCTTTGACAATCTTGTACTTTTGGATTGACCGTAGATAATAGTCATCATCTGCTCTTCCTTCTGCATGTATTCCGGTTAGCTTTGGTCTTCCCGAAGAGTTTCCTTGAGATTCTTCTTTCCCAGACTGCCGGTTTATTTTCCCCGTTCAATTAATTTTGTGTTCCTTGGGGTTTCCTTGACCACACCAGTCCACCACCTCCACTTCTCTCGATGGTGTTTTTTCACCTTTCACTTTTCGTAGTAAAACTAGCGCAGCTCTGGCGGAATTTGAAGGTCCAAAGTTTCAAATCCCTCCTCCTTCCCAGCTTGTTCTCCTCCGCAGAAAAAGATCTTCCTTGACCACATTAAATCCTTGCCGGTCTTTTCCCTTTCGTTAGCACTCTTCGTGTCTTCTATTTTCTACCATCATCCTCAACCATATTAATCAATTCTTTGACAATCTTGTACTTTTGGATTGACCGTAGATAATAGTCATCATCTGCTCTTCCTTCTGCATGTATTCCGGTTAGCTTTGGTCTTCCCGAAGAGTTTCCTTGAGATTCTTCTTTCCCAGACTGCCGGTTTATTTTCCTCCTTCAATTAATTTTGTGTTCCTTGGGGTTTCCTTGACCACACCAGTCCACCACCTCCACTTCTCTCGATGGTTTTTTTCACCTTTCACTTTTCGTAGTAAAACTAGCGCAGCTCTGCGTAGTTTGAAGGTCCAAAGTTTCAAATCTCTCCTTCTTCCCAGTTTGTTCTCCTCCGTAGAAGAAGATATTCCTTGACCACATTAAACCCTTACTCTTTCGTTAGCACTCTTCATGTCTTCTATTTTCTGTCATTTATTCTTTCTCGTACTTAGAACCAATCCTTTCTAGGTCTGATTACAAAAAGGGAAGAAGACCATCCACCGCAACCTTCACTTGCCAACAGTTCTGGAGAATGATAAGATTTGAAGATACAGTGTTTGGCAATAATTCTTGATCTTTCTTCTTGTTGCGTTGTCAGTTGTTATTTTCTTTTAATCATCAACGAATGATATAACCAATCCATATAAGCGGAATGAAAATGATGATGAATGATTTTTTCCCACATTCGTTTTTGCTTACAGTTAACGTCGACTTTTTCTTTCCTCCTCCCTCCCTCCCCCATCGCGCCAAAAGTAAACCCGGTTCACACAGGTTAAAAGCAAACACTTGTAAGTATCGATTAAAAAATTTTTATTTGTTTGAAATCTGAAGGTCCGTTTGCTTTGGGAACATAACGAACCGGTATTCATTTGCTTTAACGGTGACCGACGGGCAAATACGAGCGCTTTTTGTTGGTCATGTGCAACATGACTCATTTCTCACTCACATTAAAGCCGGCTGTCCATCGGTGCGTGCGTATGCGCACGACTTTCTTTCTATCTTTCTTTCTTTCTTTCTATATTATGTACACAACGAATAAATAATGTAATGATGGCCGAGTGAGATGAGTTGGCATAAGAGGAGGAAGGGCGGGCGGGCGGGTGGGCAAGCGGGGCGATATTATTGATCGATCGTTTACTACTTATAAATATTGAACGCGCCGTCGTTGCATAAATATATGCAAAACAAATTTGGATTATGCGAGAGCCGATATTAAGATCGTAAAATAAAGTAGGTACGCAGGACATACTGATCGATATCCGGTTTTCGGGGAATAAATTATCATATTTTAATCCGGGGGGGCGCGCGCTCTCGTTCACGTTTTTTTTTTTCAATACGTAAAACGCATTCTGTACCACGGGCGAAGGACTAAAAATACCTGGCTTGTTGCTACACTTAACCCGCCGATAACTTTCCTTTTGTTTAGTCTGCTGAGTGGATAATTACAATAATTACACGCGCGCTCAAATTAAATTGAGATAATTGTCCGTCCGGAAAGTGATACTGACAGAACATTTCTTTGTTTCAGGTGAGTGCCATACCTCCTCTAAATACTATACGTATACGGCTTCCTTATGTAAGAGAGAGAGAGTATTTATACCAATGCTTGAGTATCTGCGAACGTAAGTTTTAATACACGCTCTAACTGTTCATATTTTATATCTGTAAGTCATAAATATCTATGCGTATCTACACCTGTTGTCGGCCTGAGAATTTATCCCAGCGGCTTATGTAAGATACCTGCTCGAACGGTTCTCCCGAATGCCTTTCGTCTGAAAATAGATTTTTAAACGGTTTTTGCGTAATTGCGGCGACTACCACACGGCGCGATTAATCGTTAAAACGAACGTTTCTCGCCTTTTTTTTTGGTTCTCTTTTCGTTCGGGCTTTATCCGGAGGTACGGTACCGTTTAGATCCAAATCATTTCGATTTTCTAAGGAGTTATTAGGCATTAGGATACCAAGGTCAAGAAAATAAGTTACGAAAGCTGCTGCGCTTGATGAATGCGATCGGTGTTTTCATATACAGGGTATTGACTGCCCTTATTACATGTGCTCTTTATTATATTATTATATTACACCTTGTATATAGGTAGCACGACCATTTAATGCGGTTTATACCTTTGATTCGAATCACATTTTTGCGAGGTCACAATCTGGTGTCCCGCAGGGATCAAATCTGGGTCCGCTCTTATGATCTCTCATCACCTCACATGCATCTCTGTTTTGTTATTTAGTTTGCCTTGTGTTTGGAATCTTTTTTCTTCTTGTTGGGCTTTAATGTGTGAGGACTGCGTTTACTATAAGTTCAGATGTGGGCCAGGATTAGAATAACAGCCGACAAAGACAGAAACGCCATATTTTTTTTATTGTTCATCCATTATTACCATGCGGCACATTGGCACATTCGGGATACTACACCCGAGCTATCGGATTTATGTGCCGCTTCGTTGTTTCTACATTTTGGTAGTCATTCCCGATCGTCTTGCATTTCGTTATTCAAGAGATTGAAAAGCCCGGAAGTTTCGTTTGTCGTCTTCTTCTTACTCATCTCTATTTACGTGTATCATTAAAAACAATTTGACTTTTCATTCCAGTTAATTTTTGTACGTAATAAATACACTGTGTACAACTACAAAAAAAAAAAGAGTACAACCTCCATTAAGTCTTGGATTTATGTGACGACGCGACGCTACATCGCATCGCATCGGATAAAAGTAAAACGGAGTTAATTTTTAAATCGTTGCACTCGGAGTATCATCAATAATTCATGAGGGCTTTTTATCGACACGCACGCTACTCTATCGCTCGCTGTTTCGCCTTATGTATGTCGCCTCTTGTAGTACAGGGCCGGAGTCGTGCGGAAACTTTCAGACGATATCAAAATCAGTTTCCAAGGCTCTTGAGGGGAGCGAATTCGGGGCCTCACCACGTCGCCATCGGCCACCACGTCGGGGGGGACGCGTTCGGTCCCCCCGACTTTTTTTTTTTTTGTTTTTTTCGCCTCGGCCGACTCCGTGAAATGTGAGTAGAGATGGGCCGGTTATCTGATAGATTAAGTAATTAATGTGAGTCGTCGGGTTGGCTTTTCGCGTCGTTAGGGGCCTATTTTATGCGGGTGACGATTTCAAGATCCAATATCTAGAATAATTATTGTGACCGGTTTTATAATGAATTTTTCCTTATAAAAATAAATCGGCCTTTTAATGTCAGATGGATTAAATTACAGAAAATTGCAGACTCTCTCTCACTCGTTCCCTTCCCTCAGTAATTTCCACGTGCAACAATTAGTCTCGAAGGACAAAGACGATGATGATGACCTTTTGCATCAGTATCACACAAAATTGATGAAGATAATATGCCCTTCTTAAAAGAACTAGGTATTTAAACTTGTTTTTTTTTCTTTTTTTAATTGAATGTGTTAAGCATCGCAAAAGGAAGATCAGAAGGGGCAAGCTGGAATTGAACAACAAGAAAGCACCAAGGAGACAATTCTGACATGATCGTAAATACGACGGGTAGTTAAGTTAAGTCCGAATTTATCATTTTTGCTTTTGAAGATCACCTGAACAATGAAGGGAATGAAGACTTGAGAAAACTTGCAAAAACTCGGGCAAAAGCAGACTCCTTTGGACGGAAGTAAACGAGCTGGCTCTTAAGAAACCAATTCCAATTCAAACTCTGGCGAAAGCAGAATCCTTTGGAACAAGGTAAACGAGCTGACTCTTAAAAAGCGATTGGTTCAAATCAGAATAGATGATAACTCTGGCAAAAGCAGTATCATTTGGAAGGAAGGAAGGAAGGAAACGAGCTGACGGTTAAAAACTAATTCGCTCGAATCAGAACAGAAGAGAACTCAGGCAAAAGCAGAATCATTTGGAAGGAAGTTTAAAAACCAATTCGTTCAAATCAGTTTAGAAGATCTTATCCATTGATAAACCGGACCCGAGCAATATTGAATCCAGAAATAGGAAAATTGGAAGTAAACGAGCTGGATCTTAAGAAACCAATTCCAATTCAAACTCTGGCAAAAGCAGAATCCTTTGGAACAAAGTAAACGAGGTGACTCTTAAGAAGCGATTGGTTCAAATCAGAATAGATGATAACTCCGGCAAAAGCAGTATCATTTGGAAGGAAGGAAGGAAGGAAACGAGCTGACGATTAAAAACTAATTCGCTCGAATCAGAACAGAAGATAATTCAGGCAAAAGCAGAATCATTTGGAAGGAAGTTTAAAAACCAATTCGCTCAAATCAGTACAGAAGATCTTATCCATTGATAAACCTGACCCGAGCAATATTGAATCCAGAAATAGAAAAATTGGAAGTAAACGAGCTGGCTCTTAAGAAACCAATTCCAATTCAAACTCTGGCAAAAGCAGAGTCCTTTGGAATAAAGTGAACGAGCTGACTCTTAAGAAGCGATTGGTTCAAATCAGAATAGATGATAACTCCGGCAAAAGCAGTGTCATTTGGAAGGAAGGAAGGAAGGAAACGAGCTGACGGTTAAAAACTAATTCGCTCGAATCAGAACAGAAGAGAACTCAGGCAAAAGCAGAATCATTTGGAAGGAAGTTTAAAAACCAATTCGTTCAAATCAGTACAGAAGATCTTATCCATTGATAAACCTGACCCGAGCAATATTGAATCCAGAAATAGGAAAATTGGAAGTAAACGAGCTGGCTCTTAAGAAACCGATTCCAATTCAAACTCTGGCAAAAGCAGAATCCTTTGGAACAAAGTGAACGAGGTGACTCTTAAAAAGCGATTGGTTCAAATCAGAATAGATGATAACTCTGGCAAAAGCAGTATCATTTGGATGGAAGAAAGGAAGGAAACGAGCTGATGATTAAAAACTAATTCGCTCGAATCAGAACAGAAGATAACTCAGGCAAAAGCAGAATCGTTTGGAAGGAAGTTTAAAAACCAATTCGTTCAAATCAGTATAGAAGATCTTATCCATTGATAAACCTGACCCAAGCAATATTGAATCCAGAAATAGGAAAATGGAATCATAGAGAAAATTTTGCCTGATGCTAACTTATACTTATAAATCAGAAGATTTAATTTAAGAGAACTTCTTGTTATGTTATCATCAAAATGACGATTGCATTGGTAAGCTTAACTGAAGTATATTATGATGTTAATATTTACTTAGAGTTATCCATCTCACTCTTGTGATTAACTTGGACGTAACGAATGAACGAGTGCCACATTAAATTATCATCGGTTTTATGATGGCGGCATTCCTTCGGGATATACGTACGCTTAATTATTTAGTAGGTGCATCGGTAAGAAGTTAATAATGCCTCTCGCAGCAATAATAGTAAATCAAACGGATGATAAACTGGTAGAACACCGCGATTTCGTCGAGCATTCAATTGAATCACCGTTTTCTCACGGTTGTTGCAACAATTATCCATAACAGTCTCCGAATGAAGCACGTCGCGTTATTGGTTTTCTCGATTTATTGGTTATTATTAACATGCCTTGAATGCAGAGTAGTGTGTGGTGTGTGCACTGAATAGAGTTACAAATTGTGCTACTTACTTACTGCCGAACGTGTGCAGGTTTTTAATTTTTCGAAATTTTTTTTCTCTCGTACACGGGTTTGAGGAAATCGAGAACGTATTCCGAACGCCGCCGTCACGACATATTGGACGCAGCCTGCGCAAGTAATTTTACTCTTAAAATCGCATTTATTACTGATTGTAATTCTTCGAGGCGATTGGTTCGCGTCGTGAATTAAAAGAAGTAAATAGGAATTGAGGTGTCAGCTTGATGGCGGAGAGTCTCGGCCGTAATTGCAATCAGTTCTTCCACGCACAATAAACCTGAACAGAAAACATCGAGATCATTAGAGAAAAATGACGGGCAGCTTAATACATCCATTACAGATAATAGGAAATAAAAAGCGCAATTAAATTTGATGTCTCTCGTCGTAGAGCCTTTTGCCTTATAACAGAAGTAGCTGCTGCATTAAGTTTCGAGCAGCGATCGTTTTAAAGCATACTAACGATTATAAATCGTAATGTCGGCGAATTAATCGCGTGCAATTATTATGATAATAGCGGATTTCTCTTCTCAGAGGGGGAAAGGGAAAAAATTCCAACCTTGCAACGAACAACATAAATAAATTTATGTGCTATACGCCATCTAAATCAATTTAACGACACGTTTTTCTTCCTTTCTCCAATCGCTTACACGACGACTTTCCAGTCGCTTCAAATAGAACCTAATCGCCTAATGAATTTAATTTCGCCCGGCCAAGAAGAACTCCTGCCGCCGAGATTTAGGAGTTTCAGGTGGAGTGCCTTGAACCTTGCAGAGAGGAAAAAAAAAAGGACGACGAAAAAACTGACACACGACACGTCACGTCACTCCCGCGTGTGTGTGTGTAAATAGCGAAACGACGAGAATGATATTCATGTATGTATGTGTGTTTCTGCGAAAATTCCGCCGAAGAATACTAATGCCGTCGTCGTCGCCGCCTCATTCAATAAAAGCGATGCTCTTTCTGCTGTTTCGTAAAATTCCAGGCACACAATTATTGCCCGGCCGCAACGAAAAAAATAAATACGAAAATGTGAAGGTGTCTGTGGAATAGAATGCTTTTCGAATTCCAATACTTGTAATACGGTTGTGAATCGATCTGCATTTCAAAATGTTCTTGCTGCAAAACAATAGTTTGGGGATCAAAAAGGGGACTGCGTTAGCCCAAGTCATTATCGAGTATCGATTCATTTCAAGGGGAACGTCTTCAACGGAAGCCAACAGACGTCTTGGCCATGGAAACAAGACTTTGCTGTTAGCCGAAAGAAGAAAGGAGCCTAGAAAGAGTAAGGGGCGGGGGAAGAAGGTTGGAAAGAGTGCAGTAATGAATCAGAAGGAGGCCAACAGATCCAGATATGCTTGCCCAGAAAAAAAAACGAAAAAGGTGAGACTGAGAAGAGGCTGGAGATGAAATTTGAAGAAGGACAACGATTTGAAAGCATTTCAAAGTGTTTTGGCTGCTAAACAATAGTCTGCGGATCAAAAAGTGGACTGCGATAGCCCAAGTCATTATCGAGTATCAATTCAATTCAAGGCGAACGTCTTCAACTGAAGCCAACGGACGTCTTGGCCATGGAAACAAGACTTTGCTGCCAGCCGAAAGAAGAAAGGAGCTTAGAAAGTGTGAAGATGAGGAAGAAGCTTGGAAAGAACTGGATCGTACAGAAAATAAAAGAAAAAGGAGACCAAGAAGAGACTGGAGATGAAATTTGAAGAAGGACAACGAATTGAAAGCACTTCAAAGTGTTTTGGCTGCAAAACCATAGTCTGCGGATCAAAAAGTGGACTGCGAGAGCCCAAGTCATTATCTAGTATCGATTCAATTCAAGGGGAACGTCTTCAACTGAAGCCAACAGACGTCTTGGCCATGGAAACAAGACTTTGCTGCCAGCCGAAAGAAGAAAAGAGCTTAGAAAGTGTGAAGATGAGGAAGAAGCTTGGAAAGAACTGGATCGTACAGAAAAGAAAAGAAAAAGGAGACCAAGAAGAGACTGGAGATGAAATTTGAAGAAGGACAACGAATTGAAAGCACTTCAAAGTGTTTTGGCTGCAAAACAATAGTCTGCGGATCAAAAAGTGGACTGCGAGAGCCCAAGTCATTATCTAGTATCGATTCAATTCAAGGGGAACGTCTTCAACAGAAGCCAACGGACGTCTTGGCCATGGAAACAAGACATTGCTGCCAGCCGAAAGAAGAAAAGAGCTTAGAAAGTGTGAAGAGGAGGAAGAAGCTTGGAAAGAACTGGATCGTACAGAAAAGAAAAGAAAAAGGAGACTAAGGAGAGGTTGGAGATGAAATTTGAAGAAGGACAATGAATTGAAAGCACTTCAAAGTATTTTGGCTGCAAAACTATAGTCTGCGGATCAAAAAGTGGACTGCGATAGCCCAAGTCATTATCTAGTATCGATTCAATTCAAGGGGAACGTCTTCAACTGAAGCCAACAGACGTCTTGGCCATGGAAACAAGACTTTGCTGCCAGCCGAAAGAAGAAAAGAGCTTAGAAAGTGTGAAGATGAGGAAGAAGCTTGGAAAGAACTGGATCGTACAGAAAAGAAAAGAAAAAGGAGACCAAGGAGAGGTTGGAGATGAAATTTGAAGAAGGACAACGAATTGAAAGCACTTCAAAGTGTTTTGGCTGCAAAACAATAGTCTGCGGATCAAAAAGTGGACTGCGAGAGCCCAAGTCATTATCTAGTATCGATTCAATTCAAGGGGAACGTCTTCAACAGAAGCCAACGGACGTCTTGGCCATGGAAACAAGACTTTGCTGCCAGCCGAAAGAAGAAAAGAGCTTAGAAAGTGTGAAGAGGAGGAAGAAGCTTGGAAAGAACTGGATCGTACAGAAAAGGAAAAGAAAAAGGAGACTAAGGAGAGGCTGAAGATCAAATTTGAAGGAGGACAACGATTTGAAAGCACTTCAAAGTATTTTCGCTGCAAAACCATAGTCTGCGGATCAAAAAGTGGACTGCGATAGCCCAAGTCATTAGCGAGTATCGATTCCATTCAAGAAGAACGTCTTCAACAGAAGCCAACGGACGTCTTGGCCATGGAAACAAGACTTTGCTGCTAGCCGAAAGAAGAAAAGAGCCTGGAAAGTGTAAGGAGAGGGAAGAAACTTGGAAGGAGTGCAACGCAATCAATTAGAATGAGACCAACAAATCCAGATGATATGTGTGCAAATAACTGGATCGTACAGAAAAAGATGAGACCGAGGAGAGGCTGGAGATGAAATCTGAAGAAGGAAAACGGATTGAAAACAGGAAAAATACTTGTATGTGGTGGCAACACCGACGAAAAGAAGAAACGCTGCAGAAAATTGGTGAAGGCATTTTTACGAAGCAGCTACAAGCTTGGCAAATGATTTCCAGTGTCTGGATTTGATTTGCCAGGAGAAAAGAAAAAACGTGAGATGGAGAAGAGGCTGGAGATGAAATCTGTGAAAGGAAAACCAATTGAAAGAAGAACTTATTTGTGGTGGCAATGTCGAAGAAAAGAAGAAATCAGCAGAAGTTTGGTGAAGGCATTTTTACGAAGCAATTGAAAGCTAGGTAAATGATTTCCAGTGTCTGGATTTGATTTGCCAGAAGAAAAGAGAAAGATGAGATCGAGAAGAGGCTGGAGATGAAATCTGTAAAAGGAAAACCAATTGAAAAAAGAACTTATTTGCTGTGGCAATGCCGAAGAAAAGAAGAAATCAGTAGAAAATTGGTGAAGGCATTTCTACGAAGCAGTTACAAGCTAGGCAAATGATTTTCTTTGTCTGGATTTGATTTGCCAGAAGAAAAGATAAAACATAAGATCGAGGAGAGGCTGGAAATGAAACCTGAAGAAGGAAAGCGAATTGAAAACAAGTAGAAAAATTTATTTTAGGCGGCAATGCTGAAGAAAGACAGTTTAGAAAATTGGTGAGACCATTTTTAACGTGGCAATCGCAAGCTGGATAAATGATTACCATTACCTGGATTTGAAAATCACGTTTGAAAATCACGCGAGGATAGCACCAAGCGAAGGCAAAAGGAAGACCAAGAAAAAAATGAAGATACGAAGCGTGGTTGTGAAGATACTGACAAGCGAAGGCAAAACGAAGACCAAGAAGGAAATGAAGTCACGAAGCATGGCTGTGAGCAAGAAGAACCAGCCATCTGAGAAAGAAGACAAGAAGAGAAGTTTGCACGCATTTTACAGCCGACCAAAGTCATTTGAACAAATATAATTAAAGGTACCCCAAGAGGCTACCAGAAGTAGTTAGACAGTTGGAAAAAGGAAAGGCAAGAAAGGAATAAAGAGAGGCTTCGTGATTTGGAAGGAAGCTTTCAGTGTTAAGAACACGCGGAAGATGCCAGAAGAAAAAGGCAAAGTTGATGACCAGAGGCGAAAGATACTGAACCTGAAAGGAAAGAAGAAGAAAATGAAAAGTCTGGGAAACCAAAGGTCAAGGTTTAAAAAGCCAATGCCGAAGAAGATCGTTGCTTGGATATGAAGGGAAGCAATCAGAAGCCCAGGAAACCAAAGCTCAAGTTTTAAAAAGCCAATGCCGAAGAAGATCGTTGCTTGGATATGAAGGGAAGCAATCACAAGCCCAGGAAACCAAAGCTCATGGTTTACAAAGCCAATTCCGAAGAATATCGTTGCTTGGATATGAAGGGAAGCAATCAGAAGCCCAGGAAACCAAAGCACAAGTTATACAAAGCCAATACCGAAGAAGATCGTTGCTTGGATATGAAGGGAAGCAATCAGAAGCCCAGGAAACCAAAGCTCAAGTTATACAAAGCCAATACCGAAGAAGATCGTTGTTTGGATATGAAGAGAAGCAATCAGAAGCCCAGGAAACCAAAGCTCAAGTTATACAAAGCCAATACCGAAGAAGATCGTTGCTTGGATATGAAGGGAAGCAATCAGAAGCCCAGGAAACCAAAGCTCAAGTTCTAAAAAGCCAATGCCGAAGAAGATCGTTGCTCGGATATGAAGGGAAGCAATCAGAAGATGAAAATACTGAAGCTAAGAGGGAGAAGAGGAAAATGTAAAGCTTGGGAGAGCAAAAGTGGAGTTTTGAAATGCGCCAACTGCGAAGAAGATCGTTGCTTGGATACGAAGGGAAGACAACCCAGGAGGTCAAGCTAGAACCGAAAAATTTGGAAAAGTGATGGATTTATTAAGATCATACGCATATACTGGGTGATCCAACAACATTAACTTGAACTTGATCCTTCAAATATAGTATTATACATTGCCCGCCTCTCTTGAGCAGGTTGCTGCAAGAAGCTGCTGGAAAGTACGTCGGTCACGTAAAAGGCCGAGCTGCCATTTCATTTTAAAAGTGATTAACATAATGAAAGCTTGATTCTGAATAATTATGCTTTCAGATGATTATAATTTTGCTTTTTCCTATGAAAAAGACGCTGTCGCGTCGCAATAATGAAGATGAGGCGCGTTTTAGTATCAATTTGTGGATAATTATCGTTTTTGAGTTTGGTTTCGTTTACGTACCGTACCAAATTGAGAGCGGAGCACCAATTATTTTAAATTGTTTCCGGGTCCGGCGAAGAAGAGCGAAGCACTAATTAAGCTCGATCTCGTCTCCCCCCCCTCGAAAAACGAAATCTGTTCGACGTGAATCTCCCACATTATCATAAAAACCAGGTGGCAAGCACTGTCAAATCCTCAATTATTATTATTATTATTAAGTTTTGTGACTGCGATTTATCATCTCCTCGCGTTTAGGTATACGGCCGCACCTGTTCGCCTCCTCTCCGTTTACTGTTAAAATAAAATACATGGGACGTAATTCGACGGGCGATCATTTAATTTTTATGGTTTATGGACGCATGATCATAGGATATGCAATGAATGAAATCAATTACCGACTCTTTTCAGCGTTTGCCACGATAATGGAAGGAGTTATAACTGTAAAAGGCGTACCGTGTGTCCGCTTTGGTTCCATTAATGAGATGTAAAATTAATAGCGTTAAGAAAAAAAAAATTGCAGTCGTTGATACGTTTTATTTAAGCCGTCATTTTTTATGCTCGTTAAGCGTAAACGCGGAAATTCCCCCCCGGTATAAAATTACTCGGATCCTAAATTACGACGACCCAGTTTATTACGACGACGAATTTTAAATTCGAGCATCATTAAACTGTTAGGTACCATCTCGCTCAACTAAACCGCACAGATTTAATCGATCAAGTTGCGTTGATTTCATTTTACTTGCGTGGATCTTCTAGTATTCACAAATGACTGAAAGGTATTCAAAATGTTTTTTTTTGGTCTTCATTGTCCCGGCGCTGCGGTATTAAGCAATCGACGAGCAATTTCCAGGAAAAAGATCGAAGCTCGGCCAAGAACAATCTCGACTTCATACAATGTAGATGCTTAGTAGAGTATAATGTAAAATCGTCGGGAGATAATCACGAAAGTAACAGCGCCAAGCGTTTGATAGCGCAGCGGGATTCCGGACCTCCGTTATCTGTAATTACATCGGAGAGGTTGCTATTGAACCGCCCTAGTTATTTATAAATATCAACAACATAAGCAAGCGCGTAAATTATGGACGAAGAGAGTCGTGATATCCTTTGTTAAAATGTTAGAGAGAAAAGTTTGGCCTTCTTGTTTACGTACTTCTCTGAGTGGGTAACATTTTTTTATTGCCTCGACAAATAAATAAATGCAGTGACATTAAATCGAAAGGTTAGTTACTTCACGTACGTAAAAGTGAAACGAAAACTAAATCGAGGTAGGTTCAATCCAACAGTGACCCCAAAGGATCTTCACTAAAATCCAAAAATGTTTGGAGAGGGAAAAACCTGCCATGGTTTCAATTCCAACAATTTCACAAAACACTTTCTTGAGAATGATGGCCCGTCCAGCTGAATTTGATTAGTCCCGGGGGTAGCCATGGTTTCAGCTCCGACAGTTTCAACAAATTCAAAACGAAAACAAGTTTCTCCCTCTCCAATCCGTCTTGCATTTCAGTGGAGATCCTTTGGGGTCGCTGTTGGATTGGTCCTATCTGACAAAAAATAAATCTTCTCTTCATTTAGTGTATTGTTGCTGTCTTAGACTCTTAGATCGGCTAGTAAATCCTTCATGATCAATTCTTGTAATACTCTTCAATTCACTTGGGTCTGTACAACTCTAAGCGCTTGCTTCTTGCTTTGGTTGCACTTAGAACGAGTCAAATACTTTAATAAAATGAGAATCTTCTCTTTCCTTGTCATTTCTAAGTCATTTGGAGCTGTGGACGCTTTTTTCTTGGAATGGTTACACTTAGAACGGCGCCAAGACTTTGGCAAGATGAATAGCTACTCTCTGCTTGTCATTCTTGTGTCATTTGACGCTGTCGATGTTTTTTCCTGGGATTAATTCCACCTAGAGCGCTTCCAACATTTAGGCAAGATGAGTATCTTCTCCTTGCTTGTCATTTCTAAGTCATTTGGCGCTGCCGACGCTTTTTCCTTGGGTTGGTTCCACTTGGAACGGCTTCAACACTATGGAAAGAAGAGTATCCGCTCTCAGCTTGTCATTCTTGAGTCATTTGATGCTGTCGATGTTTTTTCCTGGGATTAGTTCCACTTAGAGCGCTTCCAACGTTTAGGCAAGATGGGTATCTTCTCTTTGCTTGTCATTTATAAGTTATTTGGCGCTATCGACGGTTTTTCCTTGGATTGGTTCCACTTGGGACGGCTCTAACACTTTGGGAAGATGAGTATCTGCTCTCTGCTTGTCATTCTTGAGTCATTTCACGCCGTCGATGTTTTTCCTGGGATTAGTTCCACTTAGAGCGGTTGTTAGCATTTAGGCTAGTTGAGTATCTTCTCTTTCCTTGTCATTTCTAAGTCATTTGGTGCTGCCGATGCTTTTTGCTTGGGTTGGTTCCACGTAGTACGGCTGGAACACTTTGGGAAGATGAGTATCTTCTCTTTCCTTGTCATTTCTAAGTCATTTCGAGCTGTGGATGCTTTTTCCTTGGGTTGGTTTCACTTAGAACGGCACCAAGACTTTGGCCAGATGAGTATCCACTCTCCGCGTGTCATTTTTGAGTCATTTGACGCTGTCGATGTTTTTTCCTGGGATTAGTTCCACTTGGAGCGCTTCCAACATTTAGGCAAGATGAGTATCTTCTCTTTCCTTCTCATTTCTAAGTCATTTGGCGCTGCCGACGCTTCTTTCTTGGGTTGGTTCCACTTAGAACGGCGCCAAGACTTTGGCCAGATGAGTATCCACTCTCCGCTTGTCATTTTTGAGTCATTTGACGCTGTCGATGTTTTTTCCTGGGATTAGTTCCACTTAAAGCGCTTCCAACATTTAGGCAAGATGAGTATCTTCTCTTTGCTTGTCATTTCTAAGTCATTTGGAGCTGTGGACGCTTTTTTCTTGGGTTGGTTCCACGTAGAAGGGCTCCAACACTTTGGCAAGATGAGTATCTACTCTCCGCTTGTCATTCTTGAGTCATTTGACGCTGTCGATGTTTTTTCCTGGGATTAGTTCCACCCAGAGCGCTTCCAACATTTAAGGAATATGAGTATCTTGTCTTTCCTTGTCATTTCTAAGTCATTTGGCGCTACCGACGCTTTTTCCTTGGGTTGGTTCCATTTAGAACGACGCCAACACTTTGGTAAGATGAGTACCTACTCTCTGCTTGTCATTCTTGAGTCATTTGATGCTGTCGATGTTTTTTCCTGGAATTAGTTCCACTTGGAGCGCTTCCAACATTTAGGGAAGATGAGTATCTTTGCTTGTCATTTCTAAGCCACTTGGAGCTGCTGACGGTTTTTCCTTGGGTTGGTTCCACTTAGAGCGGCGCCAAGGCTTTCGCAAGACGAGTATCTACTCTCTGTTTGTCATTCTTAAATCATTTGACCCTGTCATTGTTTTTTCCTGGGATTAGTTCCACTTAAAGCCCTTCCAACATTTAGGCAAGATGAGTATCTTCTCTTTCCTTCTCATTTCTAAGTCATTTGGCGCTGCCGACGCTTCTTTCTTGGGTTAGTTCCACTTAGAACGGCGCCAAGACTTTGGCCAGATGAGTATCCACTCTCCGCTTGTCATTTTTGAGTCATTTGACGCTGTCGATGTTTTTTTTAGGGATTAGTTCCACCCAGAGCGCTTCCAACATTTAGGCGAGATGAGTATCTTCTCTTTCCTTTCCATTTCTGAATCATTTGGAGCTGTGGACGCTTTTTCCTTGGGTTGGTTCCACGTAGAAGGGCTCCAACACTTTGGCAAGATGAGTATCTACTCTCTTCTTGTCATTCTTGAGTCATTTCACGCTGTCGATGTTTTTTCCTGGGATTACTTCCACTTACACCATTTCTAACATGCAGTCGAGATGTGTATCTTCCCTTTGCTTGTCATTTCTAAGTCATTTGGCGCTATCGACGGTTTTTCCTTGGGTTGGCTCCACTTAGAACAACTCCAACTCTTTGTCGAAGTGAGTGATTTATTCCTTCCTTATCATTTTTAAGTAATTTGGCTTTTTTCTTGGGTTGGCTCCACTTACAACAGCTCCAATACTTGGCACGATGAGTATCAACTCTTTGCTTGTCATTTGTACGTCATTTGGCGCTATCGACACTTTCTCGTTGGATTGACTCCACATCTGATGGGTTTGGATTCTTGCCAAACGAGTATTTGCTCTTTCCCTGTAATTCAATACTTTCGATTCGATACTTTCGTCGCTCTCTTCTTGAGTTATTTCCACTTAAGACACTTTTCGGGTCTTCTGAGGCTCTTTCTCGGAAGGAGCTGCTCACCAAAGAAACCGTCCTCATTGAAAATAGCCCTTCAGATATTTTTAGGCTGGTGTTTACTTGCCAGAATCGATCGGTAATTGGCTCTTCCGAAAACCTTACGAGATTTTTACCATCTTGTGATTGCACGGCTCTTCCAGAAGCATTAAGTAACTGCCCTGGATGGTTGTGGTTTTTCCAATTTTCTCATTGCATTTGTTATAATCGTTCTACGAAAGCTTCGAATAGGTTGTTTCGTTTTGGGCATTCAAAGAGCTTGGAATTGATGGACTGGAAGTCGAGGTAGCTCTTCCAAACTTTTCCTTTTTGAGTTGGTTCCAATCGGACAGTTAAAAAAAAAAGGCAACTACTTACTTCTTTCTTCCGTTCTGGTCAGCTTCTTATTGCTGGTCAAGAAAAACAATCTGCATCTTCTTCCACGGCAGATAAACCTTATCTAAGGTCGAAACTCTTTGTTCTCGTAACACTTTTTCATTTGGAGCCGACGACACAGTTGTTCATCATCATTATTTATTTTTTTTAGTTCATGCTGAGGCGTAAGGACAAGGGGGTTCAAAAGGGCTGTAACCTCCGCCCGTTACCAATTTGATTTTTCTGATGCAATGGTGCGGTGCCCCCACAAGAAAACGAACCAGTTACGCTCGCTGTATTGAAGATGTACCGGATGTTGCACACTACAAAGACTACAAATATCAAATTCTTGAGTAACCTTAGAATTATTTTAACGCTAGAGTTGTGTTACAGCAAAACAGAGGTTTTTTTTTCCCCTACACGACGAACAAGGATTTTTTCTTCTTCTTTTCTTCGTCTCGTATCAAATTAGCTCGCACTCTTTTAATCGATTTTACATACGCGATTACCTGCGTGTCAAATTGCAAGCAAGTTTAGTAGTAGGCGAACTGTTTTGTGTCTTCTACTTCTTAGTGTGTTTTTTGGGGTTATTTTTTTTTGTTTTGTTCTCTTCGCCGACGATCACATATCTCACCGAAAACCATTCCGCAATAAATTCCACGAGCATTAACCGTCATTTTTCTCGTTAAGCGGGTTATGTGTGTGTATGCACTCAGATTAAATGTTAAGGCTTTAACTGCACCCACCCACGTACACGAAGTGCTTCATGAATAAATACCGTATAAATCAGGCGGCCCCGTCCTTTTTTTCCCCCCCAAGGATTGCGTCTGCGTCGCACTTGATTTGCGCCCAAAAATTTGAAATTCGCGCGCTTTTAATAAAACCCCCGTCTCCCGCGAACACCACCCATCGATTGATTAATAATAATTTAATACTCCTAATATTCTATTACAAAGTTGCGCTAATCATTTACAAGCCTAATCAATAACTGGCTTCGATTTCTTTTCTTTTTTTTTTGTTTTTTCTGAATTTTAAGTGTAACTGTAACCGCATTGCTTCTTAATGGAATGGTGATGTTTGTGGCCTGTTAATATTATTCATGGCATTTACGTCGCGCAACAAATAAAATAAATACTAACAAGTTGTTTTGATTCACTAACGAAGCACTAACAGTTAGTTGCGACGCCGAATCGGAAGTGAAACGTCCAGATTTTCAAGAAGAACAAAATCCTTGAGACATGCGGGCCGTTGCAGGAAGCGCGAAGGTCCTGGCGTGAATTTCAACTTTCGTCGCCGATTGTATATGTATATTTATGTTTGTAATATTTTTGTAATAAAACCGAATTTCACCGACCGGTTTTGCGCCTGTTGAAGCAATGGCTTCGTGATTAATTGCGCAACGCCCATTTGTGGTGTCTTAAACAAAGGCATTCTTCGTGGTACGTGAAGGCAACCTTCGATCGATCGCACAAGGTAACGTGTGATTAAAAAAAAAAGTTTCAAGTATATCGTCTGGATGTTGGAAGGTGGCGTTGCTTTCGGTTCGATTTCCGTTCGCCCCTTTGGAAAATTTCCCATAGAATTCGAGAAACTCGCCGGCGAAGGTAATAAGATAATCGGCGGTGAAAGTTTTAATAAACCGAATCGAACAATCTATTATTTACTTTTACTGAAATAAAATCGGACAGGCTTCAATTATCGTTGTGTATTAGCGGTATCCGCGCGGGTGTTTCCCCGCCCGCCGCGGCCGCCCCGCCAACAATATCTATATTAGAACGTAATAACTCCGAGATGCGCATACATCTCGCGGCTGTTAATTTTTCTTCAGTTCTTTTCATTCCGATGATGAATCGATCTCGTTGGTCGTGAAGAATGCCGGCGAGCGCGCAACAAACAAAAACAAGACGTAAGGCCCGAGGAACTCAAACAAAAGGAGACGGACTGTTATTAATGATTTCGGGCGGTCGTATTAGTATCGATACTCATTTGTTAGTACATCGATATGTGACAGGATCGATCTAATATCGATTTTAACGGCGCTGTCAGGCGATCATCGTATTCATATACACATAGGATGGGATCGGGTTAACATGGTTTTGTTCGGTAAGTGGTGTTAAGTGGGTCTTGCATGCACGTCAAAGGATTCGATTTTTCTTGTACGTGAAGGAATTGGTTTGAAAAACAGTTTCAAGGACAAGACCGCCCCCTCTGAATATCTATTTTCGACACTACGAATTGCCTTTCCCCATTCCTCAACATCCAAGCAGCAAACAAATCTCCATGTACGGTGATAGATAGAAATACGGTTTAAAGGAAACCTTTTAGGGTCTGCAAACAAACTTCAAACAAGCCAACCTCTGCTGTTGTGTGAGTTTCTGCACATTTTAAGTTAGTTCAGTCAATAAGTTTGGTCACCAGATGCTCTTCTGAAAGTTTCTTCTTGTCTCTGCATTTAACATCTCCTCCATTTCATTCCTGTTGGGGTTTGTCCACCATAACATTCTCTCTCCGGCCTTCATTCTTCTTCCTCTCTCTTCATTTGACCTCTTCCACTCATCTCTTCAATTCTATTCCCGTTGGGGCTTGCCCACCATAACATTCTGTCTCCGGCCTTCATTTTTCTTCTCTTTGCATTTGATTTATCCCCTTTATCACCTCAATTTCATTCCTGCTGGGGCTTGACCACTATAACATTCTGATTCGAGGCTTCATTCTTCTTCTCTTTGCATTTGGTCTTTCCCTCTTATCTCCTCAATTCTATTTCTGTTGAGCTGGGGGCTTGTCCACCATAACATTCTGTTTGTAGCCTTCTTTCTTCCTCTCTCTTCATTTGGTCTTTTCCCCTAATCTCCACCGCTTCATTCTTTGTTGGGATTTGTCATTCCTTCAACCCTTTGGGGTCTGCATTGTTGTATCTTCAAACAAGCCGTCGCCTCACTCTGCTGTTGTGTGAGTTTCTTCACATTTTAAGTTAGTTCAGTCGGTAAGTTTGGCCAGAGCTTGACCGGATGCTCTTCTGAAAGTTTCTTCTTGTCTCTGCATTTAACATCTCCTCCATTTCATTCCTGTTGGGGTTTGTCCACCATAACATTCTCTCTCCGGCCGTCATTCTTCTTCCTCTCTCTTCATTTGATCTCTTCCCCACATCTCTTCGATTCTATTCCTGTTGGGGCTTGCCCACCATAACATTCTGTCTCCGGCCTTCATTTTTCTTCTCTTTGCATTTGATTTCTCCCCTTTATCACCTCAATTCCATTCCTGCTGGGGCTTGTCCACCATAACATTCTGTTTCTAGCGTTCTTTCGTCCTCTCTATTTGGTCTTTCCCCCTTGTCTCCTCAACTCTATTCCTGTTGGATTGGGGGCTTGTCCACCATAACATTCTGTGTCTAGCCTTCTTTCTTCCTCTCTCTTCATTTGGTCTCTCCCCCTTATCTCTTGGATTCTATTCCTGTTGGATTGGAGGCTTGTCCACCACAGCATCATGTCTCTAGCCTTCTTTCTTCCTCTCTCTTCATTTGATCTCTCCCCCTTATCTCTTGGATTCTATTCCTGTTGGATTGGGGGCTTGTCCACCATAACATTCTGTTTCTAGCCTTCTTTCGTCCTCTCTATTTGGTCTTTCCCCCTTGTCTCCTCAATTTTTTTCCTGTTGGATTGGGGGCCTGTACACCATAACATTCTGTCGCCAGCCTTCTTTCTTCCTCTGTCTTCGTTTGGTCGTTCCCCCTTATCTCCGCGATTCCGTTCCTGTTGGGGGCTTGTTCGCCATAACATTTTGCATCCAGCCTTCATTCTTCTCCTCTTTTCATTTGGTTTCTCCCCCTGATCTCTTTAATTCTATTCCTTTTGGGGTTTCTACGCCACAACGTCATGTCTCCAGCCACAGGATGGTTCTCTCTAGCTTTTCCTTTTCACTTTTCGTCGTTCTAATCCTACCCCGACGTCTCGTTTTGCTTTGCAATCCAAATTGTGTACCTAATTTAAGACCGACCTAGTTGTCTCTTGATAATACTTGTCCTGTTCTGCCATTGCCGTCGCCTCTTCAATTTTTCCCAAATCCTTTGCATTCAAGATTCCAGCCCGTCGTTCATTTCTTCTGGTAGGAGTTAAAACGCATTCTGGAATTGGCTTCTGGTTGGAGCTGCGCCGCTGGGTTTTCATTGCTGCTGCTGGTGGTGCTGTTCTTGCTTGCTGCTGCTGCTTCTCGTTACTCGTTGGGATTCAGTCTTAGTCTCAACGACTCACTTTTAGTCTCAACGACTAGCGAGAAGCAGCAGCAAAACGAAAAAGAACTTCCTCAGGGAGTCTCAACGATTAACGAGATTAACGAGACCAAAACCACCAGCAGAAGCCCCGAGGAAGTTCTTCTGGAATGAAGAACGGAACGTCCGTCGGCAGTGGAAAGAATCCGAACAGCGCGATTCAAACCGGAAGTCAATTCAAATGGACGAGGGCCAGTTAAAGTTAAACTAAGTTAAAAAAAGCATGTTTTTTGTGGTTTCATTTTCATCGCCTTTGTTTAGGAGCAACTTCTTCTAATGTGCACGATGATAGAGTGAAATTGGAGCCCTCGAGGTCGCTTTTCAGGAGATTTCTATTTTGCACAATCTTCCTCTTGCTTCATCGCTCCATCTAGGTATCGTAAGATCTCTAGTTGCTTGCTCGTTTCGGTTTTGCAACATTGTCGACGGTCGAAAACTTTTTCGGGTTAAAAAAAAAAAACGACGCGAAGACATTGTGAGGGCGATGAGGTCCTGAGTGCTCTGGGCTTCATTCACCTATTCATTCCTTTCAGGGTTTAAAACCCTTATTTTTTCTATTCTTTTCTTTTCCTTCTTTTGCTCTTTTTCACTGCTTCAAGTAATTGTCGTAGGTCTCTTGGCTTTTGCTTGTTTCAGTTCTGCAACATCGCCAACAGTCAAAATCTTCTTCGGGTTGGAAACGACGCGACGCGACGAAAAGTCTTTGAGGTCTTGATTGTGTAGGGTTTCATTCACCTCTACGTTCCTTTCAGGATTTCTGCTTAATTTAAAAACCTCTTCACATCCTTTCCTTTTCCTCGTTTTGCTTCACTGCTCCTCTAAGAATTTTGAAGACTTGACTTCTTATATTGTGCTGGCCTTCATGCACTTTTTCAGTCCGTTCATGGTTTATGCTTGCTTAAAAACCTTATTTCACATCCTTTCCTTTTCCTCCTTTCGCTTCACTGTTCCTCTAAGTATCTTGAATTCTTTGAGGTCTTCACGTCTTATATTGTGTTGGGCTTCATTCACCTCTTCAGTCCGTTCATAGTTTCTGCTTGCTTAAAAACCTTTCTTCCCATTATTTTCTTTTCCTCCATTACCACCATTTCCTCCTTTTCCTTCGCTGCTCCGTCAAGTATCTTGAAGCCTTTGAGGTCTTCACTTCTTATGTTATGTTGGGCTTCATTCATCTCTTCAGTCCTTTCAGGGTTTCTGCTTGCTTTAAAACCTTACTTCACATCGTTTCCTTTTCCTCCTTTCGCTTCACTGTTCCTCTAAGTATCTTGAAGTCTTTGAGGTCTTCACGTCTTATATTGTGTTGGGCTTCACTCACCTCTTCAGTCCTTTCAGGGTTTCTGCTTGCTTAAGAACTTTTTTTCCCATTATTTTCTTTTCCTCCATTACCACCATTTCCTCCTTTTCCTTCGCTGCTCCGTCAAGTATCTTGAAGCCTTTGAGGTCTTCACTTCTTATGTTATGTTGGGCTTCATTCATCTCTTCAGTCCTTTTAGGGTTTCTGCTTGCTTTAAAACCTTATTTTACATCATTACCTTTTCCTCCTTTCGCTTCATTGTTCCTCTAAGCATTTTGAAGTCCTTGAGGTCCCAACTTCTTATATTGTGTTGGGCTTCATGCACTTCTTCATTCCTCTCACGGTTTCTGCTTGTTTAAAACCTTACTTCCCATTCGTTTCTTTGCTTCCAGTCCTCCAGGGCGCTTATTTTAAAAACCATTGCTCCGAGGTACCTAAGACATTTCCGGTGCTTTGGAAGTTGCTCGAAAGTGCCTTTAATTTCGATCTGGAGTTGGGCAGACGTTGTTTCTATGCGATTTTCTTCTCCCTGTTATTCGTCTTGTGGCAAATGGATGCTCTTGAGTTGTTTGCGGGGGAGGAGGAGGAGGCGAGGCGCACGTGTCTAGTGATGATTCTTTGCTCTAAACCCCTTTCTTGAAACGAGGGGATGTTTTTACTTTTAATTTCTCGGAATCGCAGTTCATCATCACCGTAAGCTTTTCTTGTGTTTTATTTAAAAAAAAATATATATCTGTTTAAGTAATTATAAGCAGTACAATTAGTTTGTGATTTTCCCATGAAAAGAGATTCATTTTTATGGTAGGTACGGATTGATCACTGCACACCTGTGTTTATTAGCGATAATTTATATAATTGGACGTAAGAGATTTATGAAAGGGGGCATCATTGAAAAATCCGTGGCATTTCAATGAAGAGAATTTATCGATGCATAACTTAGAGCAAGGCAGGCAGTACATAAAATTTTATGGCCGGACAGTAATAAGTCAGTATTTTTCCATCAATCTTCCGGTAAAAACCGTGGTCGCTCAATTAAATAAGTATGTGCGTATTGAAGTGGTCATATTTATAGGCGACGGTAAGTTTATTATTTATTTCTCTTCGGTTCTTCGGTGAGCGAGGCCTGGCCTTGAAGACCAAGAGTCCACTAGATTGTTCAACCTTTGCTTTAATTTCCAATCAAATGTTGTGGTGCCGCTGGTCGTCGTGGCCGCCACCGCCGCCCGCTACCGCCGCCGCTGCTTGTGTACGTACAATTGCGGGATTTATTTTTATTTCCGTGGAGGAGACCGTCTTTTTCAGCGAAATTCGAGGCTTGTTTGTCAGAGGAGGATGGTGAATCCGGCGTATCAATCGTGGCCGTACCCCGGCGCGATGATGCCGAAGCTGCCGCCTGGTGGAGAGCTTAATCCACCGTGACATTAGTTCAATTCAACTGTTAAATTCACAGCCACTACTCGGAAATTTTCAAATAATTCGTTTTCTTCCACCGATATTATTTATACGAGAATGAAATATTACTCTTTGATTGTCACGCATTTTAATTGAATTACGTCCGTCCAACTTCTTCTTCTTCTGCTTTTTTTTTGTTATATACACGAAATAAATTTAAAAGCCGAATAATAATTTGTCTTCCGTCTAATAGCTTTTTATTTATCATGATGATGATTAAAAAAAAGAAAGAAGGAAAGAGGAAACACACATGCAGATATGTACATACGTATTTTATTTTCCTCCTTCCTAGCCACACGTAGCGCTTGTATTAGAATAAAATAAAATCGAGAAAAGAACGTCATTATATTGTACTTACGAAGCCGTATTATTAATGACTCAAATTAATCACTTGTTCTCGATCGACGGATGTTTTTTGTTGAGCACCAGCAACAAAGGCTGGAGGCTTGTTGAAGACTCATTGTGCTTCTCAATGCAATTGTACAACGACCGACGGGCCTATCGTCGCTTTCCTTGTTAGTTGTTCCTTCCAACAAACCGATGTTAGATATATCCCGCGATATTTCTCCTCAATAATCTCCTCCATCTCTTATTTTGTAACAGCATCATCATCATCAGCTTGAATACTGTAACGCATCTGAATCTTCCTTACTAATCTTAACGGGATAATCGTCGTCGTTCGAAATAAATGAGCGTAGTTGGGTATTTCGAGCGATGAATACGTATCGTCTACATGTATTTTGTCACACCCCCAAAACCCTGTTTACCCACCAGACTAAATAAATTCGTAACATACTGCCAGCCCCAACTCAACCCACAAGGGATTCACTCGATGCAACTTCACACCCCAACTATATTTTTATTATTATTAACACTCCCTCAAGTACTTTGCGGCCACAGAATTCGCATGTATATCTTTAACATTGTTACAAAGCTTCGTCCTTCTGTTCTCCCCACTGACACGAAACAATAGCTTCGTTATATTATAAGCTGGCGTCGAAAATGCAAAATTTCTGCAAAAATTAATAGCGCAGTAAGTGGCCGTGAATGGACCTCGCGAAATTACACACGGCATGCTGCAGCATGCGAGAAACACGTCCTGGAACCTGGCAGATTATTTCGTATTCAAATATATTTAAATTACAGTGCGTGCGAAACCTGCTCTTTGCGTACGAGCGTTTCGAGCACATTTACCTTCGGCAGACGTAAATCATGGCTTTGGGGCGATCGCTGATTACAGGTACGGACCGTATGGGCTTTGTTACTTTAATGGCAGGTGCGTTGTTCACAGCGGTAGAATAGAAACGGTTTTACGGAAGTCGCTCCGTGTATTACTCACACACACTTGTTAAAGTAATTTTTTTTTCTGAAATTGGCGGCGGGTCCGTTTAGGTCTTCACTTTTGATTTATTTCTCATGCCTCGTCCGATAAATCATCTAACCTCTCTTTCTAAAGGAAGAAAGGTTTTAAATTATGACACTCGAAGTCTTTCTCCTCGACTTCCTTCCTCCAAAACCATAGAGGAAGGAAGAAGAAGAAGAAGACTCCAAAAGTTTGAGAACGCCAGTCCATCATTAATAAAACGGCTACAATTCTGCGTTGGAACGTTGGCAATGTTTAAACTCCAGTCTTCTTCTCTTTCTCAAAAGAAAGAGTTGTAAATTGTAGCTCTGAAACTCTTCGACTTCCATCGAAGCCGTAATGGAAGGAAGAAGAAGAAGACTCCAAAAGTTTGAGGATCGTTAATAAAACGGCTACAATTCTGCGTTTGAACGTTGGCAATGTTTAAAGTCCAGTCTTCTTCTCTTTCTCGAAAAAAATAGTTGTAAATGGTAGCTCTGAAACTCTTCGACTTCCATCGAAGCCGTAATGGAAGGAAGAAGGAGAAGACTCCAAAAGTTTGAGGACGCCAGTCCATCATTAATAAAACGGCTACAATTCTGCGTTGGAACGTTGGCAATGTTTAAACTCCAGTCTTCTTCTCTTTCTCAAAAGAAAGAGTTGTAAATTGTAGCTCTGAAACTCTTCGACTTCCATCGAAGCCGTAATGGAAGGAAGAAGAGGAAGAGGACTCCAGAAGTTTGAGGACGCCAGTCCATCATTAATAAAACGGCTACAATTCTGCGTTGGAACGTTGGCAATGTTTAAACTCCAGTCTTCTTCTCTTTCTCAAAAGAAAGAGTTGTAAATTGTAGCTCTGAAACTCTTCGACTTCCATCGAAGCCGCAATGGAAGGAAGAAGAGGAAGAAGACTCCAAAAGTTTGAGGACGCCAGTCCATCATTAATAAAACGGCTACAATTCTGCGTTTGAACGTTGGCATTGTTTAAAGTTCAGTCTTCTTCTCTTTCTCGAAAAAAATAGTTGTAAATTGTAGCTCTGAAACTCTTCGACTTCCATCGAAGCCGTATTGGAAGGAAGAAGAGGAAGAAGACTCCAAAAGTTTGAGGACGCCAGTCCATCATTAATAAAACGGCTACAATTCTGCGTTGGAACGTTGGCAATGTTTAAACTCCAGTCTTCTTCTCTTTCTCGAAAAAAAGAGTTGTAAATTGTAGCTCTGAAACTCTTCGACTTCCTTCGAAGCCGTAATGGAAGGAAGAAGAGGAAGAGGACAGAAGTTTGAGGACGCCAGTCCATCATTAATAAAACGGCTACAATTCTGCGTTGGAACGTTGGCAATGTTTAAACTCCAGTCTTCTTCTCTTTCTCGAAAAAAAGAGTTGTAAATTGTAGCTCTGAAACTCTTCGATTTCCATCGAAGCCGTATTGGAAGGAAGAAGAGGAAGAAGACTCCAAAAGTTTGAGGACGCCAGTCCATCATTAATAAAACGGCTACAATTCTGCGTTGGAACGTTGGCAATGTTTAAACTCCAATCTTCTTCTCTTTCTCAAAAAAAAGAGCTGTATATTGTAGCTCTGAAACTCTTCGATTTCCTTCGAAGCCGTAATGGAAGGAAGAAGAGGAAGTCTCCAAAAGTTTGAGCACACCAATCCATTATTCATAAAACGGTTACAATTCTGCGTTGCAACGCGTTGGAACGTTGACAATGTTAATCCAGTCTTGGTCTGTCACCATCTCTTGGAGTTCTTTAATGGAATTGAATTTAGATCACATTGTTAAGTTGCCAAGAACTTCTCAAGTCGTCCATACTCTCCTATGATGAAGCATACCTCTACCCTACCATTTTTTGGCAGTTATTTGTTTGCTGATTTTGCCATCGGCGATGATCATCATCCCAAATCCCTATCAGCTTCTTTTGCTAAACTCCTCATTTCCAGATTTTACTCCTTTTGGTTGCCTGAAGCAAGCCGCCACCTTCTTTATTCCGTTCTTGCCTTCAGCTTCCTGCTTATTCTTCAGATTAGGATTTGCAAGTCAATAATCTTACGCAATTTCGAAGCAATGGACTTCTCTGTCTTCCTCTTCCATTGCGTACGGTTGCCTTTTTTTGGGGGGAAGAGTAAGGCAAATTTCAAGCAACCCTTGCATCAAAGCTTTGCTTCAAATCTAAATCTCCCATCAGCTTCTTTTGGTTCACTTCTAATTTCCAGATTTTACTTCCTTTGGTTGCTTAAACCAAGCAACCAACTTCTTTATTCCGCTCTTGCCTTTAGCTTCCTGCTTATTCTTCAGATTAGGATTTGCAAGCCAATAATCTTACGCAATTTCGAAGTAATGGACTTCTCAGTCTTCATCTTCCATTGTGTACGGTTGCCTTTTCTTTTGGGGGGAAAAGTAAGGTAAATTTCAAGCAACCCTTCCATCAGAGCTTTGCTTCAAGTCTAAATCTCCCATCAGCTTCTTTTGGTTTACTTCTGATTTCCAGATTTTACTCGTTTTGGTTGTTTGAAGCAGGCCGCCATCTTCTTTATTCCGTTCTTGCCTTCAGCTTCCTGTTTATTCTTCAGATTAGGAATTGAATGCCAATTTCGAAGCATTGGGCTTCTTTATCTTCGTCTTCCTCTTCCATTGTGTGTAGTTGCCCTTTTTTTTGAGGGAAAAAGTATGACGCCTTTTCTAAGCAATGGGCTTCTTTATCTTCTTCTTCTTCTTCCTCTTCCATTGTGTATAGTCGCCTTCTCTTTTTCGAGGAAAAGTATGGCAGATTTCAATCGTAACTTGTACCAAGTACTCTTCCATCAAAGTTATGCTTCAAAACTAAATCTCCCTGTTCTTTTCAAATGCCCAATCCGACTCTGCCAAACAAGGAGACTTGCGGGAATTCTTGACCTTCGATGGATTTCTGATATGGTACCAAAATAAAAAGAAAGCTACGTGTTAATGGCGAAGAAGAAGAAGAAGAATTAGACGAAGAGAATCCGAAGCGCTTGCGGCCACACGGATTTAATTTGAAACCAAACGCAAAAGAAAAAAAAAATTAGAAAGAAACTTCTCGAGTGCGCTAAAAGAAAGAGAGCAAGAGAAGAAGAAAAAAAACATTGATTGTAAATTGCCGTCAAATTGATACGGAGTCCGAACGAAATTGTTTTCGTGTTGTTTTCGGAGACGGGTATTCGATTCGAGAGTTTTTCCGAACGCGGCACCGAAACAGCGGCCGGCCGGTACGTTCAGGAAGCGTTAAAATGAATTAGAGCCGGGGCGCTTTTTGTCGACGCCATCTAGTTTCGCCGGTCCGCTTGAAATCTCCTCCGAAATTGAATTTTGTTTTTAAGAGCGCTCACTAATTGCGCTCGACGCTGCCTGATTTAATGGTTCCGAATAGTTAAGTGCCCCCCCTCTTCCACTCCTCTGGAAAAACAAAAAGCAATGCCAGCGTGAAATAGCGTTTTAATTAAGCTTAAACGTGAAACGTTAATAACAGCAATAATGATAATGATAAGAAGAGGTTTCGCATTCCGCGGTTTGATAAACGCAAGTGCATGAGCAGCACAGCTCCGCCACTGCGTACGATATTATTAAATCTACTACTGGAGTAGGCATTATATAGTTCCAGTCATTGAACAATACGAATGATGAATGTGGCGTGAGAAATAAGCGCCCTCGGGGCCGCTACCGCAGCTTCCTAACTTATCGACCGCCAGGTAGTCGTACATCCAACCCTACTGGTAGCCAAGGGCGAGGTCTAAAGTCACTAACCTATTTTATTATTCGCCTGTAATAAGTGGTCTTAAATCATCGAGTCAACGAACTCTCAGTCTACGCTTCAAATCATCATCAAATCAACCTCAATGGTTCCTTTAATGGTGCAAAACAGAGTTTAAGGAAAAATCTGATGGCAATAACTTGTATGTATTAAACTTCCCTATGGTCTTTGGGATTCAAAACGAAATCCCTTCTTTTCTTTACCGAAACGAAATGATCTTTTGAGGAGGAATTCAACTTACGCTTTAGAACTGCACGTGGGCGGTACACCATTGCATTTAAATGGCAACAAATTTAAAGTAAGAAGACATTGATTGAAGAATCAACGGGATTTGGGACGGAGCAAGGTTTGAAAAAAGGGCGTGTGTTGGGCCCTGTCGTTTTCCACAATTGCAGAAACCAGCAAGGAAATGGAAAAGGGAAAAGGGAAGGAAACTGGGGCAGGGGTCACCAGGTGCCAGGTTCTTCTCAAGTTGCCTTGTTTCCTGCTCCTTCATCAAAGTATCAAAGTTTTTTTAAGTCACAATAATCCCATTGTGTCCATATTTCGTATCCCTTTGAACATCGTATAATAATCGATTTATTTGGGTTGGTATCCAAACTAATTTCCATTCCTTTACATTTGCAACATTTTTCTTGCACGTGTACATTCAGCAGAACAAAATTAAAATGGAGAGAGAGGATGCTCCCAATTAAACCACATAAACAAACAGTTTTGGTGCAATGAAAAAAAAAGGATACGACTTGAAAGTATAATGGAAGTAAAACAAGACACTTTATAGAACGATAGCAAATATATAGCATATAGCATATTTAATAAGTTTTGATCAACAGAAGAGAAACCATTGGAATGGATTGGACTAGTCGGAATAAGGGAAGAAAGAAGAAGCTCAGAGATTAGTGCATAAGGAAAGTAAGGCCCAAGCAGAAGGGAAGAAGACGGAACAGCAAAGGTAGATTGGAAGAAGACAGAACAACAAAGACATAATGGAAGAACTGTACGAAGTTAGATTAGTTTAGTCAGAATAAGCAACAGAGATTAAAACCTAAGGAAGCAAATAAAGTAGGAGGAAGCTAGATGCTGGCCCAAGCAGAATGGAAGAAGATGGAACAACAAAGATACATTAACAGAAGACAGAACAACAACGCAGAGTAGAAGAAGTCACAACTGAACAGAGAATAAACGAAGTTAGAACAGTCTAGTCAGAATAAGAGAGGGAAGAAGCAACAAAAGATTGAAACCTAAGGAAGTAAATAAAATAGGGCGAGCTGGACGCTGGCTCATGCAGAATGGAAGAAGATGGAACAACAAAGATAGATCGACAGAAGACAGAACAACAAAGACAGAGTGGAAGAAGACACAATTGAACAGAGAATAGGTGAAGTTAGAACAGTCTGGTCGGCATAAGAGAAGGAAGAAGCAACAAAAGATTGAAACCGAAGGAAGTAAATCGAATAGGGCAAGCTGGATGCTGGGCCATGCAGAACTGAAGAAGATGGAACAACAAAGATAGATTGATAGAACACAGAACAACAAAGACAGAGTGGAAGAAGACACAACTGAACAGAGTATATACAAAGTTAGTTTAGTCTTGTCAGAATAAAGGGAAGGAAGAAGCAAGAAAGATTGAAACCTAAGGAAATAAATAAAATAGGGCGAGCTAGGTGCTGGCTCATGCAGAACGGAAAAAGAGGGAACAACAAAGATAGATTGACAGAAGACAGAACAACAAAGACAGAGTGGAAGAAGACACAATTGAACAGAGAATACACGAAGTTAGATTAGTCCAGTCAGAATAAGAGAAGGAAGAAGCAACAAGGATTGAAACCTAAGGAAATAAATAAAATAGGGCAAGCTCATACAGAACTAAAGAAGAAATCAAAACAATGAAGACAGAATGGAAGAAGACTCAACAACAATCGATTTCATTATCCAATGTCGTGTTAGGCTTCGCCAAGTCCTTACTAGGCTCAACTGATTCAGCTTGGAATTCGCCGGATTTTCCTTGGGTTTCCTTGCCTGGGGTCTTGAATTCGGTTTGGCCAAGTCTTCATCTCGTTGAACCTGGTAAGGCCTTGACAAGCCATCAGACAAAGGAATGCTTAGCTTAAGATGGGGAGGCTTAGTACAAGACAATGCAGTGGCTAAAGTAAAAGGCGCAACGAAAACATAGAAACACTCGAGTTTTGCTAAAGGGAGAAGGGAGAAGGCGCGGCACAATCAACTTTAGGCCAAAGTCTTTTCCAACAAGGTTGACCAAAGTCTTTTCCAACTACGTTGGCCAAAAATCTTTTCCAACAAGGTTGACCAAAGCCTCTTCCAACAAGGTTGGCCAAAAATCTTTTCCAACAAGTTTGGCCAAAGCCTTTTCCAACAAGGTTATCCAAAATCTTTTCCAACACACTTGACCAAAGACTTTTCCAAGAAGACTGGCCAAAGTCTTTTCCAATAAGGTTGACCAAAGTCTTTTCCGACAAGATTACCGACATAGTATGACATGTTTGTAATGGAATGGAATGGAACGGAATGGAAGATCGACGGCGAAATAAACAGTTTACCAGTCAACGGCGCATTGCTCCAAGGCAGAGTTACAATTACAATTGCAAATAACTTTTGATAATTTGAATTGGGTGCAATTTAGCAGCATGCATTAAAGAAGACGGTAGGTGGTAACTGCCAATTAGGTTATTTTCATTTTCCCTTCGAGTATAATTGGTTAATTAAGAAATAAAATAAAACAGGGATTGTGCGAAAACACCTCAAACACCGAACACAGAACGCAATTTCGTTTCCCCCCGATCTGAAACGATTAGGCGCTTTAGGTCGGTCTTTCGATGCCATTTAAATTTAAAATGACTTGCAAATTCGCCGCCGGTCGGTGCACCGTTTTCGGGCTAGGCGAAGAAGAAGATGAAGAAGAAGAAAAAGCTCGTTACTTGCGTGGAAGCGAGCGTAAAATGAAGAGCGAGGCAAAAACAAGTGTAAAATTGGTGTGCATAATTGATAAATTGGTGGTTAATTGTAAAAAAAGCATCGCGTTACTACTTGTAACTGTATTATTTATGCCGGGCTACAAAAGTGTCACGAACAATACCACAAAAGGATTGTGGAAACTTTTTTTTATTCCCGGTTTTGATTACAACAACAAAGTCCCCGCGTTCTATGCTCGAAATCTATAGGAGGACAATTTACAAAAGGTTTTACAGATGAGATGACGACGATTTAATAACAATAACAACGTGACGACTTCTTTCTTTTTTTTTGCGCGCGCGCGTATTAATTCCGTTTACAACGTATCCTAAGTTAATTACAGACCTTGCGAAGACATGCCGTTTACAGTCTGTACTGTTTATTAGTGAAGGAACGAACGAAGGCGACGCAGATGATAGATATAAGTAGTGGAAGATCATAATAGCATTGTCTAACAAGCAATTTACTTTGCTGTAGTAAAATACAGCCCAAATTATAGTGTAGCCGCAGAGCTATTGTTTATGTGCCATTGCAGGTAATGGGGCCTTAATAATACACGCCGGCCAGCGGCAAAAGGATCATTGGCGTACCAACATCATTTTGCTTGCAGTTTTTTTCCTTGATCTCAAAAAAAAAAACCATCTCATGAAAATTAATTATCAAACAAATTAATGGGAGGAGGGTCAAAGAAAATCCCAAAAAGTTTTGAGGAAAGGGGAAGAGGATAAATTGCAATATAAACATTCGAAACAAATTATTACAGGGTGTGAAGCAGTTGTATGTACAACCAATGCCAATAAAATTAAGCCTTTTGGGAAGAAAATTCCCTGAGAACGCTGCTTCGAACAGGTTCTTATTAAAAACAAAACGAGCGCGCAAAGTGTTGTTCTTCCTTTACCTGAGGCTCACATATGAGCCTTCCCAAAAGCAAAACGACGAAGAAAAAAAAAACGTTCGCGTGAATCGGCGTTTTTAACGTTTATACACCAAGAAGCCATTACCATCATCTTCGCCTTGAATTTTTTAACGCACACGATCCTCTCGCCGTCCTTATCCCGCCGGGCCGAAGAAAAGGACGCGGCGTCCGGCCGATCCTTACTAAAACGGTTATCAAATGCATAGCCTACTTTATATACTGAACGAACACACTAAATTATATCGCGAACCCTGGGAACAAATCGCTTATAATTACTGCCTTTTTATTTCGCGATTAAATTAATAAATAACCGCGCGCGCTCTTCTCCTTTTTCTTCTTCGACTTCCCCTTCTTCTTCTTCGTTTTGCCCGTTTCGGCCGGACGCGGACCATCAGCGAATTAAAGAAATGCGCGCGATTAAAAGTTCGATTCTCTTTATTATTATCATCACCGTCATCATCGTCGCCGGCTGCTGGGATATTTGCAATTTTAATTTCCGATGCAAATCACGCACCAGAACGGTTTTTAATTTAACGTTTATGTTCTGGCCAATAAAATTCCGTTTATTTTCTTTCTCGACCGGATCGCCCGTTTATGTTGTGTATAGGTGTTATTGAAGCGTCACAGTCACAGCGCCATACTGCCATCAACGGCCATACAACGTAACTAGCTGCATTACAAAAGAAAGTCGATCGGGAATCAAAAGAATCACGTGGAGAAGGGGCTGACATAAATACACCGTAACAATCATAGTTGGCTACTTGATCTTTGTCACCAATTTTTTTTGGTCAATTCAAAAAGAAGATTTGAAAGCCCTCCAGAGCCGATCCAATCATTGTATCCCAAACCCAATCGAATCCAGCCATAACACGTCAAGCTAATCCAATCGGCCAAAGCCTAAACTGAGGCAGTTTTGATTAGAGGAAAATTGAGGGCCTTCCTGCACCAATTCAACCATGACATATTAATTCCAAACCAATTCAACTTTGAGATTCCAACCCAATCAAATCCAACCATAACATCTCAAGTCAATCCAATCAGCCACTCATCATGATATTTTAATTCCGAACCTAATCAACTCTGACGTCTCAATACAATCAAATACAAGCATAATGTCTCAACTGAATCCAATCAATCACTGAGGCAGCTTTGATTAGAGGAAAATCAAAGGCTTTCGTGCATCAATCCAACCATGGTATCTTAATTCCAATTCAATTCAACCTTGAGATTCCAACCCAATCAAATCCAATTATAACATCTCAAGTCGATCCAATCAGCCACTCATCATGATATTTTAATTCCGAACCTAATCAACTCTGACGTCTCAATACAATCAAATACAAGTATAATGTCTCAACTGAATCCAATCAATCACTGAGGCGGCTTTGATTAGAGGAAAATCAAAGGCTTTCGTGTATCAATCCAACCATGGTATCTTAATTCCAATCCAATTCAACCCAATCAAATCCAATTATAACATCTCAAGTCGATCCAATCAGCCACTCATCATGATATTTTAATTCCGAACCTAATCAACTCTGACGTCCCAATCCAATCAAATCCAAGCATAATATCTCAACTGAATCCAATCAATCACTGAGGCAGCTTTGATTAGAGGAAAATCAAAGGCTTTCGTGCATCAATCCAACCATGGTATCTTAATTCCAATCCAATTCAACCTTGAGATTCCAACCCAATCAAATCCAACTATAACATCTCAAGTCAATCCAATCAGCCACTCATCATGATATTTTAATTCCGAACCTAATCAACTCTGACGTCCCAATACAATCAAATCCAAGCGTAATATCTCAACTGAATCCAATCAATCACTGAGGCAGCTTTGATTAGAGGAAAATCAAAGGCTTTCGTGCATCAATCCAACCATGGTATCTTAATTCCAATCCAATTAAACCTTGAGATTCCAACCCAATCAAATCCAACCATAACATCTCAAGTCAATCCAATCAGCCACTCATCATGATATTTTAATTCCGAACCTAATCAACTCTAACGTCCCAATACAATCAAATCCAAGCGTAATATCTCAACTGAATCCAATCAATCACCGAGGCAGCTTTGATTAGAGGAAAATCAAAGGCTTTCGTGCATCAATCCAACCATGGTATCTTAATTCCAATCCAATTCAACCTTGAGATTCCAACCCAATCAAATCCAACTATAACATCTCAAGTCAATCCAATGAGCCACTCAAGCAGCTTTGATTACAGGAAAATCAAAGGCGTTCCTGCACCAATCCAATCATATCACCTTAATTCCAAAACAGTTCAATCCTGACGTCCCAATCCAATCGAATCCGATCATAACATCTCAACTGAATTCAATTAACTACTATACCTTGTTTTTTTTTTTTTATTAGGAAGAGTATTTTGAAATTTTGGCGCTAAAGACGAGGTTTGTCATTGGTAGCCGATAAGAATTGACCAATGACAAAGCTTGTTTGACCAATGACAGAGGTCGTTTTTAGCGCCAAAATTTCAAAGTACTCCTCCGAATTAAAAAAACAGGGTATAAGGCAGCTTTGATTAGAGGAAAATCGAAGTCTTTCCTGCATCAATCCAACCATGACACCTTAATTCCAAAGCAAGTCAACCCTGACAATCCGACGTAATCAAATCCAACCATAATACCTCAAATGAATCCAATCAACCACTCAGGCAGCTTTGATTAGAAGAAAATCAAAGACCTTCTTGCACCAATCTAACCGCGGTACCTTAATTCCAAACCTATTCAACCCTAACGTCCCAATCCAATCGAATCCGGCCATAACATCTCAACGCAATCGAATCGAACCATAACATCTCGATTCAATCCAATCAATCACTGGGGAGCTTTGATTAAGGGAAAATCGAAGGCCTTCCTGAGCTAATCCAACCATATAGTCCAAAGACTAAACGAAGGCAGATTTGAGGAGACGAATTCAAACCATTGCAGATTAAAGATGGACTTGGTTTTATGAGGACCAACCAGAAACTACAATTAATGGTCCTTTTAAGGTGGATTTCGGTTTCCTGATAAATTTTCTTCTGAAACAGACAATCACTGAAGTTCAAGTTTCCTAAAAAAAGTCCAAGAAAGCGATTTTCCGAATCTCCAAAGCAGGAAAATGGTTTAACAGTCATAGTTGGTCACTGGCATACTGATCTTTGTGAACGGTTCAGATTTGCACAATTTTTTTTTTGACACTATGAGTCGTCGTTCGCAATTCAGGCAGCAACAATTTTCGAAAAGATGATTGCAGAACCAATCCAATCATAGTATCCAAAACCCAATCGAATCCAGCCGTAGCATCTCCAGGTAATCCAATCGGCCAACGACTAAACCAAAGTGCTTTTGATTAGAGGAAAATTCAATCCAGTCCCAATCCAATCGAATCCGACCATAACATCTCAAGTCAATCCATTCAACCAATAAGGCAGCTTTGATTAGAGGAAAATCGAAGACCTTGTTACGCTTCAAAGCAGGAAAATGGCTTAACAGTCATAGTTGGTAACTGGCATACTAATCTTTATGAATAGTTCAGGTTCCCACAATTTTCTTGACGCTACGAGTCGTTGTTCACAATTCAAACAACCACAATTTTCGAAAAGGAGGCCCTCCAGAGCTAATCCAATCGTAACATCCCAAACCCAATGGAATCCAGCCGTAAGGCCTCAAGCTAATGGCCTAATCAGCCACAGACTAAACCAAAGCAGTTTTGATTAGAGGAAAATCAGGAGCACCAATCCAATCATGACATCTTAATTCCAAACCAGTTCAACCCTGACGTCTCAATCCAATCGAATCCGACCATAACATCTCAAGTCAAACCAATCAACCACCAAGGTAGCTTTGATTAGAGGAAAATTGAAGGCCTTCGTTCACTAATGCAAGCATGGCATCTTAATTCCAAACCAATTCAACCTTGACATCCCAACCCAATCAAATCCAACCATAATATCTTAACTGAATCCAGTCAACAAGGACTTTCCTGCACCAATCTAACCATGACAAACCCATTCAACCCTGACAACCTAATGCAATCGAATCTAACCGTAACCTCTCAACTCAATCCAATCAATCACCGGGGGAGCTTTGATTAAAGGAAAATCGAAGGCCTTCCTGAACGAATCCAACCATAAACTCCAAAGACTAAACGAAGGCAGATTTGAGGAGAAGAATCCAAACCATTGCAGATTAAAGATCGATGTGATTTGATGAGGACCACCCGGAAACCACAATTAATGTTCCTTTTAAGGTGGGTTCGAGTTTCCGGATTTCGACTCTCCTAACAGACTTCGCGAAACAGAAAGTTCAAGCTTGTGTTAGCATCCGGGAATCTCTTTTTCGCAGGTGTCTACTTCGGGACCGTTTCGCTTTGTTGTTTCCCAACCGTTTGTTTCGAGTGGCGTCGCTACAAACATTGTCAGTTTTTTTTTCTCGCTTGAAACTGATTGGGTTGTGCGGTTTTGGGATTATGTAGCGCGCGTCCCGTTTTTAATTTCTAGCGGTTTTTAAGAGGAAGACGTCAACTGGTAGTTTCTTAATTGCTTAATTGGGGGTCTTACATACACTGTCATCCGTGATCAGAAAAATCCAAAGGGTAACATGTCATCATTTTCACGATTGAAGAGACTTGTAGTCTCTCCTTCGTGTTACTACAATTATTGTTATTTGGCTCTTATAATGTTACATTTCGGCTGTTACGTGTTAATGTGCATGTAGCCGCGAGTGTAAAGGGTAATTAGTGAAGAAGAATCCTTGCATTGTATCGTCGTAAGGAGATCAAGAACACCGATGTGATGATGATGATACAGTCGTTAAGACTCTTACTCTTGGTGAATAATAGCGTTCGTAATCAGTTTTTCACCATCTGCTTGCTCTCTCTCTGTCTTTATCTCTTTGAGTGTTCGAAACGCACGCCCCGAAGGAGCGCGTGTCACACACGAAATTAAATCGATTATTAGCGCTAGTTCCTTAATATGGGGCCCCCGGGCGGCCCACGTCGTCCGAGCCGTTTTAGAAAGGAAGATATTTACCGAATGCCTCCGCCGCCGCCGAGAACCACAGATGGATATTCGGATGGACGGTACGTGGGGATCCACTCGGCGTTCTGCTTGCTTTTGTAATTAATGCGTTCTTGTATACGCGCCGTACGTTGGAATGGAATTCTCGGTATGGGAAAACGCCGTGTCCGATTCGATTTTTTATGGCTCCGCAATCCCCTTCTTTGATATGTCACTGTTAAATAATTGCGTCCCCGAATGTCCTCTTTTTCTTTTTTTTTTTTTCATCGTGCATAAAGGAGAGCCTACTTAGAAGAGGTCCGAAAAGGATGTAAGGCGAGGCGATATTCAAGAAGAGTTTGAGTGGATTCTGGAAATCTGTAATTACCTCTGCCATTCTTCTTCTTTCATCTTTTAAAAGCTCATTCTTCTTTTCCTCTTGCTTCTTCTAAAAGAGGTTTCTTAGCTCCAGTAAGTTTGTTGTACCATCTACTACGTACGATGCCCCCCATTCCCATCACCTAAGGCCTTCCAATATGCATTGGAAAGAACTAGGAATTTTGGGCATTCGGCCATTGCTTGACTCCCTTGGAATCTCCTCTCGCCCGAATCGAAAAGGTTGAAAGTTTTTTCTGTTGCTAGTGAAGACGTAAGAGGGTTGATTCTCGATGATATTTAGGGCCACATCTCAAGTGGGGCGGTGTTCATTAATCTTTTCCATTTTTCTTTTCTTTTTTTGAAATTTCACATCACAATTTGACCTGCGAGCTAAGCAGAAGCAGTTAAATCACGCTGGACGATTTCCGCGGCGGTCAAGAAGTCATCGGTTTTAAATTTAAACCCGGCGTTAGTCATGTTGTGCATTAATACGAAATGGTAATTAGGTACCAACTTACTTGAGACCGTGAATGAATTAATCGCCGGCGCAGTCAGTGGCTCTCCTCATTAGCATTTACTAAATTAAAATAACAATGGCCTTGCACCGACCGACCGACGGACGGTGCAAACTAAGGTACGCTCGTGTCGACGGTTTTAATTAACAATTAAAAGACAAGGTTTTATTTAATAATAATAATAGGTTTATTGATGTGATGGTGATGTGCTGAAGGATTAATTAATTGCTGCGTTCGTCGAGCGGAAAAGCGAAAAGCACGGCGGTTTTCCGAATTTGTAAAACGACAGCTAAGTAAATTAAAGAAAGAAGAAGAATATGAAATGCGATTGCCGCCGCCGCCGCCACCGCCGCCATTTTCGTCGTGACGGAATGCATTCAATTTATCGGCTCTAACATCCGTGTCTGAGAACTAACTGCTCGCAGCAAGCAACCACAAGCACTTCTTTCTTTGGTTGTTTTGCGCTGTACGTTTTAATTACGCTTGCAGATTTAAAAGAAGGAATTTCCAGACTACGAATTTGCTCTAATTTATAAGTATAAGTAGGTTGTGTCTACCTACCTACCTGGTACCATCTTGGACGCGTGTGTGCGTTTGGGTATTATTATTATTATTATTAATTGATGATAATAAACGGTCCGAAAACGTACGTAATGGTATAATCGGAATGTATGGGGGTTAGAGAGATATTGAGAGAGCGATGCAGCGAAATAGAAACTGGAAAAACGGGTTGCGTATGATAATGGCTGGTCAACGGCCTACCGCCTGAACAGGTGCTAACACTCTAGGTCACGGGATGGGAGACATTGTCACGTCCAATTCCGACTCATTCAAAAATTGTCGCCGAATCCCAATACCAGTTATGCTAAACTATTACGTCTAACAATTCGTCTACCTCTTCGGATCGCCCACGTAAATCATCGCTTACGTCCTCCTCGCCGTCTTCTTCTTCTTCTTCTTCTACTTCTTCTCCTCCTGCCTTCGATTTATGCGCCGGCTTTTTACTTCGCCCGTCGAACTTTTCGATCATCGTCGTCTGGCAGAATTCGCCGTAACCTACCGGTGGAGGAAGCTTCTTGCCACGCAGCGGACTCATTAAAAGGAATCTCTCTTATACCGTCCACTTCATTTCATGCTCATTCCGCGCGCAGGCATTCCGAATGTAATGGTTTAGATTTAATTGCCGGTGGCCTTGGTTATACGCATTCCTTTCGGTTTGTTTTTTGTGGGAGGATCGCTTTTTCTCATCACCATCACGCTTACACTTCGTATTCCTCCTCAAGTTACACGCACAGTCGTGATTTTCGAGATTTTCGAGTGGTCTCTCCCTGAAACTGGGGACAGACAATTCAGCTACCGTCTGATGTGGCTTTGATGATAGAAGAACATGATGAGACACCTCTCGAAAATCTCGAAAACCTCGAATGTGCGTATAACTTGAGGAGGTTTGTATACTGGGGGTCGGTCTTTCAAACACTTAGGGCATTGTCCTTGTATCATGTTCTTCTAAGCGTTTGAAAGACCTATCCCCAGTATACAGACCTCCTCAAGTTATACGCACATTCGAGATTTTCGAGAAATCTCTCCCTGAAACTGGGGACAGACAATTCAGCCACCGTCTGGTATGGCTTTGATGATAAAAGAACATGATGGAAGGACAATGCCCTATCATCAAAGCTACTTCAGACGGTAGCTGACTTGTCTGTCCCCAGTTTCAGGGAGAGATTTCTCGAAAATATCGAAAATCTCGAATGTTCGTATAACTTGAGGAGGTTTGCATACTGTGGGTCGGTCTTTTAAACACTTAGAAGAACATGATGGAAGGACAAAGCCCTAAGTGTTTGAAAGACCGACGCCTGGAAGGGACTTATTATCCTTGCAGTGATCACCTTTTGCACCAAATCATTTCTTGCATTGTGGATTTTCCAGAGATCTCTTTTTGAAACCGGGGACAGACAGTTCATCTACCGTCTGATCATCTGGTTTTGATGATAGCGCGAGTATCATTGAAGGACGATGTGGCATTGTCCTTCCATCACGTTCTTCTAAGTGTTTGAATGACCGACCCGCCAGGACACAAACCAGGACAGGACTTATTAGTACATATCCCTTCAGTAGACACCTTTTGTACCAAATCATTTTTTGAATTGTGGATTTTCAATCCTGAAACCGAGGACACACAGTTCAGCTACCATCCGATCACTTGGTTTTGATGGTAGCGCGAATATCATTGGAGGACGATGGTGCATTGTCCTTCCATCACATTCTTCTAAGTGTTTGAATCATCGACCCCCCAGGACACAAACCAGGACAGGACTTATTAGTACACATCCCTTCAGTAGACACCTTTTGTACCAAATCATTTTTTGAATTGTGGATTTTCAATCCTGAAACCGGGGACACGCAGCTCAGCTACCATCTGATCATCTGGTTTGGGTGGTAGCGCGAGTATCATTGGAGGACGATAGGGCATTGTCCTTCCACCTCGTCCTTCTAAGTGTTTGAATTAGCGACCCCCCAGGACACAAACTGGACAGGACTTATTAGTACACATCCCTGCAGTAGACACATTTTGTACCAAATCATTTTTTGAATTGTGGATTTTCAATCCTGAAACCGGGGACACGCAGTTCAGCTACCATCTGATCATCTGGTTTGGGTGGTAGCGCGAGTATCATTGGAGGACGATGGGGCATTGTCCTTCCATCACGTTCTTCTAAGTGTTTGAATGACCGACCCCCCAGGACACAAACCAGGACAGGACTTATTAGTACATATCCCTTCAGTAGACACCTTTTGTACCAAATCATTTTTTGAATTGTGGATTTTCAATCCTGAAACCGGGGACACGCAGTTCAGCTACCATCTGATCATCTGGTTTGGGTGGTAGCGCGAGTATCATTGGAGGACGATGGGGCATTGTCCTTCCATCACGTTCTTCCAAGTGTTTGAATGACCGATCCTCACTACACAAACCGGAGAGGCCTTAGTACACACCCCTGCAGCAAACCTCTTGTAGATGTCACGGATTAGAGCATTCATCCCCATAACGTAGAGCGGTCGATTGGACATTACGTCCGTACGTAACAGTAATAATAATCATCATCAAGCAGGACAAGTTTTTTTTGGTCTTGCAATCCCTAATCGGATTACGAAGGACATTGCCGTAAGCCATCCACCGTGAGATTTTAAGGGATGAGCTTAGTCGTTAGCGAAAGAGACGCGGCCACGCAGGCAACCCAACAACACTTTCAAAAATAAAGTTTCGTAATCGTACACATCCGATCGATCAATTAATCATCATCAATATGCATTAAAATTGTGGTCGGGTACGGAACGCAATTAATCAAAGCCCACCGCATCACACATGTATGTAGTCGGTTCGAAACCGCAAGAGATTAAAAGAAGGAAGGCATCATCGGCATGATCCGTCCGTCTACGTTTGTATATGTATACCGGGCGATTGATGATGATACAACGACAAAAGCTCTCCCGGCTGTTATTTGTTGTACTTGCATACGTATGTTTTATCCTCAGCTGATCGTGCGGGCGGCGGCGGCGGCGCCTCTTTGTGGTTTAATGCTTTTTAATACGTCCCGGCGACTCTCAAACTCGTATCTTTCCTAACGCATGTGGAAAACTCCCCGCCGACCGCGATAACACAAGATCGGTAATTGCTAATACGGTCGAATAGCACAATGGCCGGACGCTCTTCTCTGTCTTTTATTAAATGATCGTAATCGCCGCGGACATTTCGCTCGCGGCTACCGCCGAGATTTAATCGCCGGCTAGCATGTGTGAAATCGTTCTTCATTTGTTCGGGCATTCCGCGTTTCCCGTTAACTTTGATACAATAATCGCTTAATAATTGCGCGCCGCCGATTCGAACGGCTATTTTCCGGATCAGTGGAAGTCCTAGTCGTTTAAACCCAGTGTGAGAAAGCGGCTCCGAAACAGTTAGCGATTTTTTATTTCCTCGACAGATCTATATTTAGCGATCGCATTGTACGAGTTTGTTTGCTGCGGGGGAGACCCCCGGCGGCCCGGGAGGAAACGGTGGGTGGTGAACTTCCGTTTTACCTTTTGTCAGTCTCGCTCGCTCCTCATTGATTTCCGGTTCTTAAATTCTCAAATTTATCACCCCCCCCCCCGCATTTTCACGTGCGCTTTCGCATCGCACATTAAAAGAATTTGTTTTTAAAAAAAGCAAAGTCGTTTTCAAATTCTAGAAAGTATTTTTTTTTAAACCCCTTGATGGCGGCGGGAGACGTCTTCCTAAGAAGTTACTCTTCTGGCGTGGTACCTCCCATAAAACAAACGTGAACCAATGAAGTCGTTTTGTCGTTACTCGAACCGCGCTCTAAATCGATCAGCTTGAAGGTAGACTGTTTTAAAACCAGTGAATGAACTTCGCTCGGTACACGGACGGTGGTCGAAAGGAAATCAGTCAATAACCGAACGAATCAGAGTGCAGTTTAGTAACTAGCTGGACCGCAACCAAAACGAGGCACTTAAAATGAGATACAGGATACAGGGTTGCCAGATTGGGCGAAATGCCGCCGTTTGGGCTATATTTTAGATATATTCGCCGTTTAAAAATTTTATTTGGCGCCTGATTTGGGCTACTTTTATTGTTGTCTTCACATAACGACACTCAACCTGTCCACTTTAATAATTCATAGTTATTATATGACAAGAATGTGTACTTAGAAGAAAAACAAAAGAAAACCGTGTATGATTTTCAAAAACAGAAGCAAATATGGTTTTCTTTTGTTTCTGTTCATTTCGTTTTTTCTTTCCCTTTTTGTTTTAAGAAATTGATGTCTTGCAATCTATTCTTGATTCGTTTGTTTTGTTTTGTTCTTTCGTTTCCTGCCAGAATCGCCCTGTTTTTTTTTCCATTTATTTTTCGTCCATTTGTTTTTAGTCTATCCATTATTCTATTGTTTCTTTGTTGCAAAAACTTTCGTCGATTTTAATTTTTTTGTCCATCGTCGTGTCGTGGTAGCACTTTTGTTTATTTTATTTTTTTTAATTTATTTTATGCTGTCGTATTTCTATTTCGTTTATTTTTATCAAACTGGCGCCCTTTTGCGGTTGTCTTTTGTTTTCTAGTAGTTTTTCTTTTGTTTCTTCGTCTGGAGATTCATTCGAAGTCATCAATTTTTTTTTGTTCTTTCTTCTGTTCTTTATGCTTTCGTACTATGGGTTTCTCTTTTTCTTTTATTTTCTTTTCTTTTCTTATCAAATTGATTTGTCGCATTTTATTGGCGCTTTTTCGCGGTTCACCGTTTTTCATTTGTTTTTCAAAAACGCGTCGATTCTCATTTTTTTGTCCATCTTAGTATCGTGGCACTTCTGTTCATTTCTTTTTAAAATCATTTTACGCTCTCGCATCTCTCTTTCGTTTATTTTTCTTTTCACTTGCGCTTTTTTACAGATGTCTCTTGTTTTCTACTAGTTTTTTTTTTTTAATTTTTTCGTGTGGAGATTCATTTTTTGTTTTTTGTTAATCTTATTCTTAGTCATCAGTTTTGGTTTTGTGTTTCTTTTTTCTGTTCTTTATACTTTCGTACTACGGACTTCTCTTTTTCTTTTCTTTTCTTATTCTCATAAAATAGATTTTTCGCATTTCATTGACGCTTTTTTCCTAATTCATCGTTTCTCATACGTTTTTTGTGTCCATTACAATTGTGATCATCTTTTGTTTTATGCATTGTATTTAGTGGCTCGTTTCTTTTTTCGTTTTTCACTTGTTTTGTGCGACCATTACAATTGTGATCTTCTTTTGTTTTATGCACTGTATTTAGGGGTTCGTTTCTTTTTTCATCTTCCATTTGTTTTGTGATCTTCTTTTGTTTTATGCACTGTATTCAGTGGTTCGTTCTTTTTTTTTTCGTTTTCCATTTGTTTTGTGACCATTACAACTGTTATCTTCTTTTGTTTTATGCACTGTATTTAGGGGTTCGTTTCTTCTTTTGTTTTATGGACTGTATTCAGTGGTTCGTTTTTTTTTTCGTTTTCCATTTGTTTTGCGACCATTACAGTTGTGATCGTCTTTTGTTTTATGCACTGTATTCAGTGGTTCATTTCTTTTCTTGGTTTTGCGTCCGTCACAGTTGCGATCTTCTTTTGTTTCGTGCGCTGTATTTCTTCAGGCGTTCCTTTTTTTCGTTTCTTAATCGTATTATTGATTTTTTTTTACAGTTCGCTTTATTTATGTTTATTTATTTCGATATTTAGTTGCTGTTTCTTTCATTTGTCTTTCGTTTCTGATTTTTTTAAGGTTAATTCTGTGTTTTTAATATTTTTTTTTGAATTCGTATTCATTTGTTCCTTTCTGCTCGTATTTTTGGCGAAAGCAAACAGAAAAAGAAAGAACGGTTCACCTCGACACCTGTCAAATTGATTACGCTTGTGTGATTGATGATTCGTTTTTGTTTTATTCGTTTCGTTATTGCAGAAGGTTCATATTTTTTTTTTTAATTATTCCCGCTAATTCGGAGTTTGGCGTAATTAGGCTACTTTTTGAAATACGTGTGGCTGTATTACAAAAAAGAAAGTTTGGCAACCGTGTTGAGATAAATTGAGGTAAACGATTTGAAATTATTATATTTCATAAATCTTAAATTTCCAATTGAGTGTTTTAAATCTATTTTTTTTAAATTGAAGTTGGTTCTTGTCCGATGAAAATGTAAGTGCGAAGTTTTTTTTTAATCTCGAACCGGACAGTGTGTTCCGTTCATTTTTCTGTCCGGTTCGAGATTAAAAAAACTTTGTACTTACTATTTTTTTTTAAGGAAATAGAATTTATAAAGTGGGTCCTAAACTCTTCTTATTCCTAAAATACTAACTGGCGAGTAGAAATTACCGACGATAATCTGCATTTAAAGTGGTCGTAATTTTTTTCTTTTTCTTTTTTGGTGGACATATGGTAAGCGTTGTCCTTCCGGAATCCGCATCGAAAACGCTCAATCAAAACGGGCTTAATTACTCAGCACATTTGTATAACTCGGAGCGTATCTGGCTAACGCATCTGTTTCGAAAAAGAAGCGGAGCCCCGCATAATTGGCAGCGGTGGCGGCGGCGGCAGGATTCCTTCCGCAAGCGAAAATTCCGGCTCGAAAAAAAACCAACCGGGCGCGGCGGGGTGACTAACACGTTTATAAATTCCCGCATTTACTTGAAACATGCATTTCATGATGTCGCGTTGAAATATCCACCGAACTGCCCACGGTGACTTGATAATGAGACGCTCCGCAATCTGTTCAGTTTCCGGTTCGATGGAACATCTCCGGAAACGAGTGTATCTCCGCACAGCACGCGTTCCGCCCAAACATTCACAACACACACACACAGTATTACAAACCCAGCCCTGCCAAATTTTACAATCCAGCTATTAAAAGAACCATTTCAAAAACAAACCTTGACATTATATTTAACAAGTACGTAATAAGCGAGATGGTATTTCGTAAAATCCGGGCGATGCTTTTCAAGAATGCAACTAACTCCACTCCACTCCACCTCCTCGTAAAAGTCATATATATCACTGAGGAAATAAAATGAAAGTGAATTTTTATTATCCGAAATTCAATCCGCCCAGTAAATCTTAGTCAAAACGAAACACTCCTCCTTGGAGACCTCCTTTATAAAGCAGAGTAGGTTCAGCCAGACGAACGAGCAGCACGAAACGTAGGTGACCCTGAGCTGGGCAGGGACGGCTCTGAAGTTGACCGCCTGCACCGGCAGCCAAAACAGGCAGCCCATCACGTAGGTCTTCAGGAATTTCTCCCTGGCGTCTTCCAGGGGGTCCTCCTTGCGCTCGAGAAGGCTCAAGCAGATGAAGAACACCGCCGTCATGAGCGGGGCGTAAATTAGCTGCGTCAGGAGCAGCTTCCTCGTGACGAACGGGAACCTGTACCTCTGATCCAGCCAGTAGAACCAGACGGTGTTTGCGGGACCTTGCACCAGGAAGCCGTACAGCGCGCAGTTGAGGACGTGCGACAGGTTGACGGGCTGGGGGGGCCTGGGTAGCACCCAATTGGCCACCTCTTGCTGGGTGTAGTTGGCCACCGTGAACATGGTTCCGTAGACGACGGAGTTGGTCAGCATCGGGCGAGATTTCAGGCAACGCATGTAGAACCTGGAGAAATCGATGAGTGACGCTCTCATCAATCATCGATGTTTGACAGGTGTCAAATCTGATCAAATTCCAACGGTTAAAGGAATTCGCCCATTAGGCCTGACCGTAATAGGACCGTATCCGGGCCGACACAGTCAAAAAACGCCCGTATCGGCTCCGACAGGCTTCATACCGTGCGTTACCCCGTTTAAATATATGGAAAGAATGTTTTTTTGACTGTGTCGGTCCGGATACGGTCCTATTACGGTCAGATCTAATGGGCGAACTCCTTAAATCTCAGCAAAACAGAAAGAAAACGTAGATTGACGGCAATAGTCCAATGAAGAACTTTCTTCTGGTTCTTCCTCAGCTTGGCTAGTCAAACCCAACCAGGTGTTTGAAAGGTCCTGAACTAAAGTAATCCGTGTTTTGCACCACGGTCCCTGGGGGCTGGGAAGACTAGGCTTTGGTTTCTTCTTGTTGGATTGATTAATCGGATGTGGTAACCATCGTTGCTCCACAAAGACGAAGGGTTGGTTGGTTGGTCAAAAAAACCAGCTCGAAATTCGAGTGATGGCCACAGCAATGTTTTGGGGGGGAAATGTCGTGCTTGACCTTTAGACTCATTGAATTATGTCATTAGGCACTTTCCTTTTACACAAAGGAGAAGCTCCGAACCATTCAGGGACTTTAACCTCTGCTTCCTTTTCACAAGACGAAGTGAGCGTTCCATTGAACAAGTAACCACAAGTAATCCTGAGCTGCTACAGGTTTTTTTTTATGCCCTGGGGCGTTACAACTTGAAACGGAAAGCAGCTACTGGGTTCTGCATGGATGACTTAAAAATCTTCGTGTTTTTTCTTTCAATGCATATGTGAATAGTAAGTTGGACGTTTTGGAAAAAAAAGGTTTTTGGTTTTATACAGCCTCTAAGTCGTAGCTTCTTTCGCCAGCAAATCCAATGAATACTGAGTCTTGAAACCTCAAGAAGTCTTTGCAAATACGCTTTAGTGGAGGTGGCTTGTGAAGAAGAAGAAGAACAGATTTGAAAATCTTCAAGGATACTTCGAGGAAAACGTGCAGATTTTGCTAATTAGATTTCTTGGAGTTATCTAGATTCCGAGATAGTTCTAGCTTGAAGGTGAAGATGGATTTGGACGCGTTCTATCTTCTCCTGTTCCCCACTTCTTCCTTTTCTGATTCTTCTTCTTCATCTTCTCCTACTTTTTGTAACCACATCAATTATTCTCTTCCTTTGAAACTTTGAAACTACTCTCCCTCGTAATATAAAAAAAAATAATGTGTCGGTGTGCAATGCAATTATTTGTGGACACACGTACGCCATTTTCAAAGCTATCTAGATTTCGAGATAGTTCTAGCTTGAAGGTGAAGATGGATCTCGACGCGTTCTATTTTCTCCTATCCTCCACTGCTTTCTTTTCTGATTCTTCTTCTCCATCTTCTCCTACTTTTTGTAACCACATCGATTATTTCCTTCCCCTTGAAGCTTCCTCTCCCCTTACTTCCTCTCTGCCTACTCCGTACCTACTCCTTTCTTCCTCGTAACATAAAAAAATAATGTGTCAGCGTGCAACGCAATTTCTAGATACACGTACGCCATTTTCAAAAGGCCATCAAGAATCCGAGATAGTTCTAGCTTGAAGGTGAAGATGGATCTGGACGCGTTCTATCTTCTCCTATTCCCCACTCCTTCCTTTTCTGATTCTTCTTCTCCATCTTCTCCTACTTTTTGTAACCACATCGATTATTTCCTTCCCGTTGAAGCTTCCTCTCTCCTTACTTTCCCTCTCCCTGCTCCCTACCTACTCCTTTCTCCCTCGTAACATAAAGAATAATGTGTCAGCATGCAATGCAGTTATTTGATGACAACACACGTACGCCATTTTCAAAAGGCTATCTAGATTTCCGTACGCCATTTTCAAAAGGCTATCTAGATTTCGAGATAGTTCTAGCTTGAAGGTGAAGATGGATCTCGACGCGTTCTATCTTCTTCTATTCCCCACTGCTTTCTTTTCTGATTCTTCTTCTACTTATTGCAAGAACATCGATTATTTCCTTCCCCTTTTGAAACATAAGTCTTGTCCTGCTCCCTCTAACCACCCCGATCTTTGTCTTTGGGCCAGCATTACAGGCATGGATTAATGGTTTATTTCCACAATTACAACATTATTAAAGCAATTGTTTCTACGGGAATTAACCTAAGTTCAAAATTAATCCACCACATCGATTACTTCCACCCCCTTTTGAAACTTATATCTCTTCCAACTCCCTCTAACCGCCCCGATCTTTGCCTTCGGGCAATTAGCATTACAGGCCTGGATTAACTTTAAGCTTTGGTTTGTTTCCACGTTTCCAATGTTATTAAAGCAATTGTTTCCGTGGGAATTAACCCAAAGTTCAAAATTAATCCACCGCTCAAATATTGGCCCTTCTTATTTTATTTTATTTTTCTCAAAAGACGGAATTAAAAAAAATTGACCGTGCTCGGTTGGATGAACCAAAGGAAGAGACCTGAAGAAAACTGGATAATAAAACGTCAGCATGCAATGCAATTTGCGGATACACGTACGCCATTTTCCAAGTCATCCAGATTTCGAGATAGTTCTGGTTTGAAGGTGAAGATGGGTCTGGACGCATTCTATCTTCTCCTATTCCCCACTCCTTCCTCTTCTGTTTCTTGACATCCATCTTCTCCTACTTTTTGCGACCACGGCGATTATTTCCTCCCCCCTTTGAAACTTCTCCTTCTTCTCCTACTTCTCCCTACTCCCTCTAACCACCCCGATTTTTGTCTTTCGGGCCAGTATTTCAGGCATGGATAAATAAATAAAAGTTTCTTTCTCCAGGCAATTTGGTTTCCTCCAATTCCGTATATACCAGTCGATAATTAAATAGATTTGGTGTCGCTTTTTTCCTTTCGATTGTTTTGTTGGTGTCGTCGTGTCGTTTGAACAACTAATAAAGCTCTAAGGTCCGGTTTTACAAATGGTGCTCAACTTTGAGCTGAGGCTTAAAGCCTTAGCAACGATCATTTCAACAATTGTTGTGAAGGATTTAAGCTTCGGCTCAAAGATAAACTGTCATTGTAAAACTGGGCCTAAGGTCCAGTTTAACAAATGGGGCTCAACTTTGAGCTGAGGCTTAAACCCTTAGCAACGATTATTTCAACAATTGTTTTGAAGGATTTAAGCTTCGGCTCAAAGTTAAACTGTCATTGTAAAACTGGGCCTAAATCGACAAACTTCGTGTTCACACGTAAGTATAAGTGTGTTGATTTAGTGACCTTAACAACTAAAACCGCACAGCGCCATCTCTAAACCGGTAGTGGAATTATTTTCTCTCTCGCTTTAGTTTCATCTCGAATTGGGGGGGATTGTTCGAGATCGCCAGTCAACGGTATTGTAATTAACGACGCCCCATCATCAAAATCTCATCGTTCTCATCGAAAACGCCGGGAGAATTTAAAGTTAAGGAGAGTCAGTAGTAAAATGTCGGAAAACGAATCAAAAAATCTCGTCGCCTTCAACATTTCGTCGACGGCGCACGTGTTTCACAATCTCTCCTCGAACTGCAATCCTACGTGTTTCACCTGTTTCAAGGCTAACTGAAATTAACCTGCAGTTATTTTAATCGCGCCGACATTGATTTTAAACAGTTTTCTCATCTTGTTGTACGTACGTACTTGCAAACGTTGTCGCAAACTCTGCTGTTCATTAACAACCGCCGCAGAATTAAGAACCGAGTCGATTTGCGTTCAGTTTAATGATAATGATAATAAACAAGGTCATCTCATGCTCAAAGAATAGTGATTTCAATAATATTGTCCAACTTATGAAGGCATGCCTGCCTTCGGTTGGCTCTTAATTACGTCCCCTCCCCCCTGGAAGAATGTTAATTGCAAAGCAACAACAAAAGCGTGCGGTATGCAGAAAAGAAAGGAAAAAAAATGTGAGGCGGTGCGATAAGGGGAAAGTCTAGGGAATGAGAGAGAGAGAGAGAGAGAGAATGTTTACATACATTTACAAGTTACACCTGAGTACATACCGCGTGCACTTAACTCCTCTCTGAAATGTGTGTCATGTGCATCGAATGTAACTCACATCGGGGGAAAATCGAAGCGGTTGCGTGAATGAAGCAAAAATACCCCCTCCCGCCCTCCACCGCCGCCGTCACTGTCGCCGCCAGCCTAAACTCGAAACCCGGGAAGTTTTGTCTGTTACGTGTTTACACCAGCAGCGGCGGCATCATCTCTGCTAACTACTTATCAACGGGCCTTATCTGTACAGGAAATACAGCTCTGCTTTATATCGGTGTGTTTTCTCAGTTGGGAATTTTATTTTATTGTTATTTATGCAAGTCGTATAAAGTATAAACGCACCTACCTCTTTAATACCCTTTAGATCGATCGATCCGACTGACTAATCGAACGCGTTCGATTCGAAACAATGCACATTCTACAGTAGAACAAATTACATGTAATTGTTCATGCGATGTAATTGCGTTAAAAAATGTTGCTTGCGTGGTCGTTGCTTTACTTCCAGGTTGTAAACATGTTATTCGTAATTACTTAATCAAATGGAACTCATTCTTTTACATGAATTAAAAAATAAATAAATAAACGAATCGCAGTAACCTCTTGTATACAAGATCGAAAATGCTCTAACATGGTTAACCCTCTTGAAAAAAAAAAACGCAGTCGTAAGCCAATGGAATTGTTTCGTCGTCACCTACCCATCCAAACCGAGGTCTAAATAGATCAGCTGGAACGATTACACCGTTTGAAAAGCCCTAGTTTTACTCAATTCACGAAGTGGTTACTTTTGATGAAAAAAATTGCTCTGTGCATGGTTGATTCTCTTAAAAAAAAAAAAAAAAACGTGCACTGCAATTGTTGACCGATGATACTGCTCTACCATCACTCCAACCGAGGTCTAGATGGGTCCGTTTCAATTGGGTAGTTTGAAAAGCCAGTAGACGAGCTTTGCTCAACACACGAACTGAAATCGAAAGGCATTTGTACCAATAAGAGTTTACTTTTGACAAAAAATTGCTCTGGCGTGGTTGATTCTCTTAAAAAAAAAAACCGTGGACTGCAATTTTCCACCAATGGCACTGCTTTACCATCACTCCAACCGAGGTCTAAGTAGGTCCGTTTCAATTGCGTAGTTTGAAAAGCGAATAGACGAGCTTTGCCCAACACACGAACTGAAATCGAAAAGAAAAAAAAAAATAAAGTAAAAGTAAGAAACTAAAACTCCACACCAAGACTCTAATGCTTAGGGAAAATTGAAACTCAAATAAAATTAAAACAAACACTAAAATTAAGTACAACTCAATTAGAAATAAATCCAGGTCAACTCTGCCCAACTCTATTTTCAATCAAACGAAGAAATTAACGTCCGAAATAATTAAAACGCACGACTCAACTAAAATGAAAAAACAAAATTAAACTAAACAATTGAAACTTGAAGTTTAAAAGATTCGAACTTCTAGAAATTAAAACTCAACTGAAATCAAACCCAGCTCAACTCTAGGTCAACCTAATCCAAAACGTCCAGTGACTCTAAACTCAAAGCGTAATATCGAGAAAACTAAAATGTAAAATTAAAATTCAGTTCAATCCAACGCAAGGTCAACTCTGCCTAACTCTATGTTTCTCAAGAAAAGAAGTAAAAAAAAAAATTTTTAATGAGACCTCAACTGAAATTAAATCTGCTCGAAAAGAGGTCAATCCGGTATTCAATCTGATTATCAATTCAAACAAAAGACGATCGCGAGTATTACGCAACGGGAAATGAGAGAAAATCGGGGAAGAATTATAAAAGAAATTAAAACTCAACGGAAATCAAACTCATTTCAAGTCAAGGTCAACCTAATCCAAGTCCACTAACTAACTAAACTCAAAAAGTGATATCGAGTAGACTAGAATTTGAAATTAAAATTAAGCTCAATCCGACTCAAGGTCAACTCTGCCTAACTCTATTCAGCTCAAACTCTAAAAGATAAACATTAATACAAAACGTTTTAAAAAATAAAACTCTTAGAAAATGAAGCCTCAACTGAAATCAAATCCGTCTCGTCATCGTTTATTTTTTTTAATCCTCGTCTGACATTGTCAATTCAAACAAAAGACGATCGGCTCCAGGCAAGAAAACGACCAGTATTACGGGAAATAAAAGAAAATCGCGGAACAATTAGAAAGGAAATTGAAACTCAACTGAAATGAAAGCCAGTTCAACTCAAGGTCAAGGTAATCCAAATCCACCAACTCTAAAACGTAATATCAAGAAAATTAAAATTAAGTTCGATCCAATTCAAGGTCAACTGTGCCTAATTTTATTAAACTCATGAAAACTCTAAAAAAACATTAATAGTTAGACAAAAAAATAATACTTCTTAAAAATGAAACCTCAAGGAAATCAAATCCGTCCGGTTCAAGGTCAAACTCATTCAATCTGATTGTTCAATCCAATTCAAGGTCAACTCTGCCTAATTTTATTAAACTCAAGAACACTCTAAAAAAAATTAATACACAAAAAAATAAAACTTCTTAAAAAGTGAAACCTCAAGCGAAATCAAACCCATCCAGTTGAAGGTCAAACAAATATTCAATACGATTGTTCAATGCAATTCAAGGTCAACTCTGCCTAATTTTATTAAACTCAAGAAAACTCTAGAAATAAATTAATAGATACACAAAAAAAATTAAACTTCTTAAAAAATGAAACCTCAAGCGAAATCAAATCTGTCCGGTTCAAGGTCAATCAAACTCATTTAATCCGATTGTTCAATGCAATTCAAGGTCAACTCTCCCTAATTCTATTAAACTCAAGAAAACTCTAAAAAGGAATTAATAGATACACAAAAAAAAATTAAACTTCTTAAAAAATGAATCCCTAAGCGAAATCAAATCCATCCGGTTCAAGGTCAATCAATTATTCGATCTGATTGTTCAGTGCAATTCAAGGTCAACTCTGCCTAATTTTATTAAACTTAAAAAAATTCATAGATACAAAAAAAAACTCTTAAAAAATGAAACCTCAAGCGAAATCAAACCCGTCCGGTTCAAAGGTCAATCAAATATTCAGTCTGTTCGTTTGTTAATTCAAACAAAAGACTATCGGCTCTGGGAAAGAGTAAGCAACGATGAGTCGTATTACGCAACGGGAAATAAAAGAAAATCGAGGCAGAAAATATAAACAGGAAACAAATAAAATGATTAAGATATTGATGAGAAATATGAAGGTGACGGATGGAGAAGACAAGTCGATTTGAAGTAAAAGAAAAAAAATGTGAACACCATCGCCTAATAAGTAGAAAGCTTTGAATTTCCGCCCTCGAAAAAACAGTCAAAAAAAAATAATAAAAACATTTTCGTCCGCGTAGAAGCTCTATAAATCAAAGCAATATAAAATTATTATTGGATACATCTATTTAAAGGATTGTTATTATTAAAAATGGGTTGCCAATTTTCTCTGTCGCAATCCAAGGCAAAAAAAAATTTAGTTTTCAATTATGCAAGTGCTTCGCATGAGCCGAACCGGAAAATCGCGCTTGCGCAATACTTCATAAACCGTTGGGTTCACATTGCCGACATTCTTGCAAATACAATATTCTTTTCTCCAATTTATCGATATTAAACGAGCTTAATCTTCGGACGCACATGAGATTTGTAAACTCTGGGGGGGCAGTGGCGGCGACGGCGTGCGGCGTGCAGCGAGGTCAACACTTCGCGGTTTCTACGAGAGAACGAGTTTCTTTCAGGCGAACTTCGTACATGACATCGTAACGAACACGATTTTAAAGAGCGTGCGACATGTGTAAATCATACGTTTGATTGCATCAAGTGTGCCTAGGCCTAACATCATCATTCACACTTATTAATTTTCAATTTATTCTGTGCAACGCGGTTAATCCCCGCCGCATACCGTAACCGAGATGATTTATTTCAGCGGCGTGTACTCAGCTGGATGGATTCTTGGACGGGCAAGTGTTACTTACTTATCTACTTGAAGACTTGATAGATGTAGGTTATGCAATCTTCTTTAGAATCTTAACAATCTCTGAAACGTTAGGTTGGTTACTCTTATTTTAAAATCGAAAATAGTTTACGACTTAATTGTTATTATTGTTTCCGAAACAGCTAACCGAAAAAAAAAGAAACTCTGTCTCGACGATTTTAAAACCGAACAACAAAACCTTCTTCTACACGCATGAAAAAACCAAAGTTACAGCCGTGTAATCAAATATTCACGATTGCCGGGTTCGGAGCGCCCCGTCCGTCCGTAACGTTTGACGTTTTGACGCGTAAAACAAAGATGTGCGCGTAAAGCTCGTCGGGCCATTAAATTTCTTTTTTTTTTTGTGTGTGTGTGAGAGTCCGTGCCGCCGCAAAAGAATCGACGAAATCCATTTCGACGCGTTATAATGACCGGTTAATTGTTTAAAAATATAATGACCGTTTCGCCGGACACGGCACGTCCTCGAGAGCTTTCGCGCCCTGACGGACGGACGAACGAACGAACCAACGAACGAACTCCCAGGTCGAGGTGCGATCGAATGTTTTCTTTCTTGGACTAATTGGTACCGGCAATTAACGGGCGGCTTTTACGAGCTTGGCCTCTTCGTTTTATTCAAGAAGAAACGCGAGTAATCCTTCAATTCCGCTCCTAAACGTGCAGGGACTCATCGCTATCTCATCACATCCGTCCTACACGCGTCATAAAAAAATCATCCTTTGAATTTTCTTTTTCTACAATCTACAAGGAGACATCTACATATTTATTATAATTATTTCATCCTTACTTGGGACCTCTTCAGCAGAAGACCGGCTCGACAACTCCGCCTCAATCTCACCACCTTCTCCTGTTCACTGCATGCGTGCTCGAAATGGAGTACACTTTTAACGACGCGACAGTTAAAACTTTTCCTAAATGAAACAAACGAAAAACAAATGCAAGAAAGGCAGCTTGAGTTTTCGGGGAAAACAAGTGAAGAACATAGAAAAATACAATAGAACGCAGAAGAAGAAGAAGAAGAAAAAACTAAAAGGCCATTGTTTCCAATTGGCCAACATCAGGCACACAAACTTCGATTGTTTGCAAAGCCTTTTCAAAAAACAAGTGAAACACACTATGAAGAACGAAAAACAAATGAACATCGTTTTATCGAGCAAGGAAAGACTATTAGAAAATTAGAATCTTCTAACAATTTTTTTCTTTTTAATGAAAACACCGAGCACAACGTGTTACCCTTCTTAAATGAAAACAAAAAACAAACGAAAGATAGGCAGGTTGAGGTTTCGAGCAAACAAGTGACTGACGAACGTAGATGAATACAATAAATAGACCGTCAGTTTGTTTGTAGGAAAAAAAAGGAAACTAGAAGGCCATCATTTTCTGTCGGCCAACACAAAAAAGGACAGCTTCCAGAAGAAAACAAATGAAGAACACTTTCGAGAACTAGGTTTTTTTTTGTTTTTGTTTAAAACGGAAAACAAACGAACATCGTTCTATCAAGCAAAAAAAAACTATTACGATCACTTTTTTTTTGTTAAATGAAAACCCCGAGCATACCAGAAAAGGACGGACAACGTCGATTATTTGCGAAACCTTTGAGAAAACAAATGAAGAACGCCGTGAAGAAATTGTTTCTTTTTTTTTTTTTGTTGAACGGAAAATAAGTGAAGATCGTTTGAACAACCAAAGAAAAAAAAAACAATTACGAAATTATCCCTTTTTTTTTTAATGAAAACGCCAAGCACAACGGAAACGGGACAACTTCGGTTGGTTGCGAAACCTTTAAGCAAAACAAACGAATAACGCTGAACAACGGGAAACCATTTTGATTTTTGATCAAGAAAGAAAAAAAACTGTTACGAGGTTACAATCTGTTTTCAAAGGAAAAAGCAAACAAGCAAAACAAGGACAGCTTGAATCGTCAGTTACACCTCCGACGAAACAAATGATGAACGTACACAAATAACAACTGAACACCATTCTGTGGAAGAAGAAGAAGAAAAAAAAAAAACTAGCAGAACGTTATCTGCTGTCGCTTGTTTTTAATAGAAACGGCAAAGACGCGGCTTCGACTGTTTGCAAAACATTTCGAGGAAAATAATAACTGAAGAACGCGGTCGGAGGGAAAACAAAAGAAAAAAAGACAAACGAACGTCGTTTTGACAACAAGAGAGAAAAAAACGATAAATTTCTGTCACTTTTTTCTAAATGAAAATGCCAAGCGAACGGGAAAAGGGCCAGCTTCGATTGTTTGCGAAACTTTTAAGAAAACAAATGAAGAACGCAGCAGTCAGAGGGAGCTTTAAAAAAAAAGAAACAAACGAACGTCGTTTTGGCGACAAGAGAGAAAAAATGACGACGAGGTTATAATTTTTTTAAATGGAAATATCAAGCGAATGAAAAAAGAGGCAGCTTCGATTGTTAGCGAAAGTTTTAAGAAAACAAATGAAGAACGCAGCAGTCAGAGGGAACTTTAAAAACAGAAACAAACGAACATCGTTTTGGCAACGAGCGAGAAAAAACGACGGCGAGGTTATAATCTTCTGTCATTTTTTTTTAATGAAAATATCGAGCGAACGAAAAGAGAGGCAGCTTCGATCGTTTGCGAAACTCTTAAGGAAACAAATGAAGAACGCAGCAGTCAGAGGGAACTTTAAAAACAGAAACAAACGAACATCGTTTTGGCAACGAGCGAGAAAAAACGACGGCGAGGTTATAATCTTCTGTCATTTTTTTTTAATGAAAATATCGAGCGAACGAAAAAAGAGGCAGCTTCGATCGTTTGCGAAACTCTTAAGGAAACAAATGAAGAAAGCAGCAGTCAGAGGGAACTTTAAAAAAAAGAAACAAACGAACGTCGTTTCGGCAACGAGAGAGAAAAACATCGACGGCGAGGTTATAATCTTCTGTCATTTTTTTTTCAACGAAAATATCAAGCAAGCGACACAGGGAGGCAGCTTCGATTGTTTGCGAATCTTTTAAGAAAACAAACGAAGAACACGGTAGTCGGAGGGATTTTTTTTCTTAACAAAAAACAATCGAACGTCGTTTTCTTTGAGAAAAACATTACTAATAGGTTATAAACAAAGCGAGGATTAAAAAGTCCCCGCCTTGCAGTGTTTCTCGATGCGACCGATCGAAATCGGATCATGCGCGCCGCGACGGTACTATTTCATCCTCGCTGTAGTTATAATGTACTATCATTTTTTTTGTATTGAAACAAAAGCGAACGTACGAAAGACAACCAACTTCAAGTGTCAGCCGCCGCGTCTTTAGCAAAACGGCTGAAGAACGCGGACGTAACGAATTTTCGGAAAACAAAAGAAAAACAAACGAACGCATCGACGACGAGAAAAAATAGCCCAAGGACGATATTGCCAGGTTACGATCACTTATTTTTTTTTTTAAAGAAAAACTTGAAACAAACAACGGAAACACAAAACAAATAATTGAAGAGCAACTTTCGTAAAACAAAATAAAAACAAATGAACGTGACTTTATCGAGTTGTTTTTTTTTTTAAAACGTGGAGTTACGATGTACTTAACGGATGGAAATAGAGAGAAAATCAAAAGAAAGAAATAACAACAGTTACTTTTTAAAAGATAAATAAATAAAATCAAAAACAGAAAAGATAGTTTGCACAACGAAGCTTCAGTGAAACAATCGAAGGAAAATACTTTTTGGAACAAAACGGGTAAAAACAAACGAAACTGTTTCGTAAAGTGTCCTCTTAACCAAGGAGAAAGAGAGAGAAAAAGAAAGGAAAACGGAAATGATGTGACCAGGGGTTGCTGCTTTATTTAGTTCAAGGCCAACAAACGAACAACAGAAACGCCGTTCTCAATCAAACGTTTATTGCTAAAACAATCGAAGAGCACAAACAACGATTTTTCTTTTTTTGTAACAGAAGCAGAAACAAACAAGCTCGAAAAGAAAAAGAAAGAAACTCGCTCACTTTCTCAAAAAGAAAAAAAAAGAAAAGAACTAGGCCCGGTTATAATCTACCATCGCGCGTCGCTTTTTTGTATTGAAAACAATAAACAACAAACAATTGTTGAAGGCAGACAAAAGAATTAATAATAGAAAACAGATGACCAACACTGTAATTATTTTTTTAAGAGAGAGAAGAAGAAAAGGAAAAATTGAAAGACACGGAAACTTGTCTGCAGGCTGATTCGTTTATTAACGAATTTATCATTTATGACCTTGATGGACGGATGACGGACGATTCTATTGTTTTACCGAATTAATTAATTAATAATACAATCGACTGCAACTTTTCCTTTTTTTTTAATGAAAACAACAAATAATGAGCTTCAACTCTATAAACATGAGCATAGTTAAGATCGACGCCTACTGTTACAGCGTTGAGGTTGGGGCGCCCAGGTACCTCACCGGCCTGTGTGATAAGGGTCGCCGAGGGCGCTTGGATTAACACCGCGAGTAGTTTCGAGAAAGCTGCGGAGCGTTCCCGTGCGCACGCGATTACTCTGCGACTTTTTTGCGCGTGCGAGACTTAATTGAAACGATCACGTAAACGAGGCAGCGCTTTCTGTTGTTTTTAAATTCAGTTTAAGATTAACTTAAGAATTAGTTTTTTTTTTTTAATACTCTTAGTCTAAGCCGTTATTTTACGGATGATCAAATCGAGATGTTTCTCTTTTTTTCTTCTAATTCATAATCAAGCAGAGGAGTTTTTTAAATTCGCGCTGACCTTTCGCCGGTGGAGAGATCGATGCCTCCGATACGCGATTACCATTACCATTTTAAGCGCAATCTCCTCCATCATCAAAAAAAAAAAGGGAAGTGGACGCCTTGAAATGCGACTCTTGGCACCGATTCAAATATTTATGCGATCCTCGAACGAAGATGTTTACGCGCGGAATCAAGCGTCGAAATCGCAGGAAAGAACTCAGAAACGTCGAATAAAGTCGCCGTATAATCGTGTCTTATACAATATCTTGCTTGGAAACGGTCGAGATAAATTACAGTTTGTTTTAATAAGTCGGTTAGTTCGATAATTGTTTTCTTTCGGTTGGAGAGTTACTTTCCAGAAAAATCAGTCTTGAGGCAGACCGTTTTTCCTTTTTTTTTTTTGTTCTTCTGGCAACTCAGGAATTTATTTTTTGGCAATAACAAAAGGATTATAATTTTGTTGGCGATGGTTCAGCCCTTGCCTGCGTTTTTGATTAGGCGAATAAAAGAAGGTCGGTTTCTCGCCTGACTTTGCATTAAAGTCTCCGCCGAAACGCTCATGCAATGATTATCATATTGTTGCCCCATCCTATGCATGTGTGTGTGGATAGAGAAACGAGTGGTCGTTCTCAATTATTATTACGTATACTAAAATGCTTAGTCATTCCATGACAAATCTCCCGATTCAAAATTATTGCACAAACGTACACGTTTTTCTTCTTTTGCACGGCGTAATGTATGGCGACGCGACGATCCCACCCTGCGACGTGATGCAACAGTTCCTTCTTTGTTTTTAAACGGCCATTTATTCCCACCCTGTCGAATGTGGGTTCGAATATCACGACGACGACGTCCCACAATAATCGCATCCATGCGAATCCACGAAGACGACGACGATGCGACGGCGACATATTAAACAAACATTAACGGCATGGCATAATTTTATTGTATGCGACGCGTTCGAAAACAACAAATCAAACAGCCGCACGATGATGCCAATCCATCTGCATAAACCGCATACCTTTCCCATCTCATTCACATTCACATTCCCAATTCCGATCTTTGATTTAATAGAAACGAATGCATTATTTAGAAAGCTGACGATTTAAGTACCTGGGCAGGAAGTAGTATTTTTTTTTTTTTCTAAAGCAAATTCATACGTAGCGACTCGACGTAATGGGAAACTTGATACCTTGTTGGATGACATACTTGTTCATTACAAAAAAAAATATATATATTTATTTGAGCGCGTTCATTTATTTAAAGCCAAGAAGAGAATAATAATAACAACGAGCTGGGAAACAAAAGCTCCTTGGTCTCCGACAGTCAAAACACCGTGCACCGTCTCTCTGATTGTAGATAGAGGAATGCCTAGACAACCGACCGGCTTTGCGATATCGAATCTTGTGGAATCAGCAGTCTACATCGATGCTCCGTCTCTCTTCGCCCCGTGCTTTCGACAATACGTCCGCGCTACTCCCCGCACAATCAAACCTGACGTTGACACATGACACTTGTCAATAGATAAGGAACAAAAACATACCTACATCTCAACTGCAACGCGCTCCACGGCATTTTCGTGTAAACAAGGCTTCGAAGAGGTACGACACAGAAGGAAAAAATGTTTCAAAAAAATAAAATAAAATTGAGGAAATTGCCATCATCCATGCGTATTCGTGTTGCCGAGCTCTGGAACTTGAAGGAACGCGTCGCCTTGACTTAATTGACTTAATTGAATCTATTAAACATCGTTTATGATGCAAAGTGAACGAAAAATACCGAGTTACACGCTGCAATAATTTCTTATTCCAACGGAAATTATACTTATCGACGTTTTTGTTTTCGTACTAATAAACTGAAAACGTGGCTTGCATACGAACGGAATTCCATCAAATTAATATCTAAATAATCAATTTATTACGTAAATAAATTCCATCGAATGATTCATGGTTATTTTATATGGCGATTAATGGCTGGTGGTTATGTGAAGAGCAACGAAAAACACGTGCATCCGATTAGTGGGAAAGAAACGACTGGATTAGTGTGGATGGCACGTTTGAGTCGATGTACAACATAGATGGCTCTAAGGTTTCTTCAATCCCCAAACACATACAGGGTGTCTTAGCATGTTTGACATTTAGATCAACTACAACAGAACTTTTCAAATGGAATTCGAGCCAACAAAGTACCTCCCACCGGTTAATTTAAAACAGCTTAACGTTCTCTTGCTTTAACCTCTGCGCATCACTTACTCACAGATTTGAACCACCGGTATATCGTGTTCATGTACGCAAACCAGCTAATGTGAGAGAGTATCATGACTTATTATTATTAATAAGTTCCATCGAATGTTTCATGATTATTTCATACAGCGATTAACGGCTTTTAAGTTTTAAACGCTGGTGGTTATGTGAAGAGCAATGAAAAGCACGTGCAGCATCCGATTAGTGGGAAAGAAACGACTGGATTAGTGTGGATGGCACGTTTGAGTCGATGTACAACATAGATGGCTCTAAGGTTTCTTCAATCCCCAATCACATACAGGGTGTCTTAGCTTCTTTGACATTTAGATCAACTACAACAGTACTTTTCAAATGAAATTGAGCCAAAAAAGTACCTCCCACCGGTTAATTTGAAACAGCTTAACGTCCTCTTGCTTTAACCTCTGCGCATCACTTACTCACAGATTTGAACCACGAGTATATCGTGTTCATGTACACAAACCAGCTAATGCGAGAGGGTATCATGACTTATACTTAATAAGTTCCATCGAATGATTCATGATTATTTCATGCAGCGATTAACGGCTTTTAAGTTTTAAACGCTGGTGGTTATGTGAAGAGCAATGAAAAGCACGTGCAGCATCCGATTAGTGGGAAAGAAACGACTGGATTAGTGTGGATGGCACGTTTGAGTCGATGTACAACATAGATGGCTCTAAGGTTTCTTCAATCCCCAATCACATACAGGGTGTCTTAGCTTTTTTGACATTTAGATCAACTACAACAGACCTTTTCGAATGAAATTCGAGCCAAAAAAGTACCTCCCACCGATTAATTTAAAACAGCTTAACGTCCTCTTGCTTTAACCTCTTCGCATCACTTACTCACAGATTTGAACCACGAGTATATCGTGTTCATGTACGCAAACCAGCTAATGTGAGAGAGTATCATGACTTATTATTATTAATAAGTTCCATCGAATGTTTCATGATTATTTCATGCAGCGCTTAACGGCTTTTAAGTTTTAAACGCTGGTGGTTATGTGGAGAGCAATGAAAAGCACGTGCATCCGATTGGTGGAGAGAGACGACGCGACGGGATTAGTGTGTATAGCACGTTTGAGTCGATGTACAACATAGATGGCTATAAGGTTTCTTCAATCCCCAATCACATACAGGGTGTCTTAGCTTCTTTAACATTAGGTCAACTACAACAGAACTTTTCAAATGAAATTTGAGTACAAAAAAGTACCTTTCACCGATTAATTTAACATAATAACTTCTTAACGTTCTCTTGCATTAACCAACCTCGTTGCTTTACTTACTTACTTACAGATTTGAACCACGGGTAGGTATATCGTGTTCGTATACATGCATACATAAACCGGCTAATGTGAGAGAGTATCATGACTGTGCTGTTTGCGCGGACGTTTTAAACACGGTGTAGCGAACAGCACACTTAATTTTGACATGGCCCGCCCCTAAGTACCATCTCGCATACCGAAGCCGCTTCCAAGCCGTCCCGTTAGATGGCTCCGAGTTCGGGCCCCCATCGGTTTTTGCGCATCACGAGATCTTTCAATTTTAAATTCGTTACGTGACGGAAAAAGCTCCTCGGAATAATCCTGATGCGTACGTGATTTGGAACGGTGACTCGTAGGAAATGAGCTGACGTGACGCGACGCGACGCGATGCGACGCGACGGACGGCACTGTAATTGACGCGAAAGTACTTTTCACACTTGTGGTACGCGACCGGCGCGGCGGTCGTTAATAAAGTAATTACGATTAAAATGAAATTTAGTCTGATTCGCCTTTTTTTTCTCTTTCTGTTGCAGAGATCGTTTACGCTCATCCTTCAAGCCTTGGACCTTAGCAATCATTCGGTAACAGGTAAGTCCTTCCGTTCTTGAACTATATATGTGCTTTAAATAACCTTTAAATTTACAGATCGCTGTAAAATCTAAATTAATGGGCGTGATTGAACAGTCGGGGGTGCGCGCGCGCACACACTTTCCAAATTAAAACGAAACACACTGTATAACGCCTATCTATTCTTCGTAATACGTATTCGCCTTTTTGTTTAAAACAAAACCGATGGATTGACTTGTTTCGTATAGTTTCTTCTCCATTACGTAATGGAAATAAGACAGCGGCGGTAAGCGATGCAAATTTCATTCATAAGTTATTTATTTATGGAGGATGCCTGCCTGCCTGCCTTCCCGTACAGTTATTTTACAACGTGCAACAATAGCTGTCACGATGAAGCAATTAAAATAATCGAAATAATACATTCCCACGTAACGTACGTTATGTACAACACCCTCTCGTCAAGTAATTAGCTTCCTTATAGACATTGTCGCCTTGCGACACACACACATCTGAAATATCTTCGGAACAAGTCATCGCATCAGCGGTGCAAATTTATTCCGGCCGATTTGCACAATGGGAAATAATTTCATACGGATTTTGCGCAATGATATCTGCCCACGCGATTCATCATTGTGGTTTATTGCGAGCGCCGCCGACGCCACTGCCGCCGCCGCCGCGCGCCGCCGCTGCTACTACTGCTACGTTTTGCCGTCAGGCGCGTATGGTCTTGTGAATCACACGGTAGGTTGTTTCTCTCTCTCTCGGGGCGACCAACAACCGGCGAGTTTTACGTGAATGAAACGAGCAGGCCACGTTTGTCCCGGGGGTTTGTTGGTATTGTTGGCCGCCACTCATCCTTGTAATTATCGGCCGAATTGCTCCTTACGGCAAGGACGAAGGAGGAAACGAACGCGCTGCTCGTTATTTTATTTGTGAACGCAATTTCAAGCTTGTCAGCGACTTTGAGTGGTTTTATTTCGAAATCTACAGGGTGAACTGAGGACATAAACAAAAAAAAAGCAAAAAAGCAAAAAAGCAAAAAAAAATGCATACCTGAAATTTTATTTATTATTTTTTTTTAATGGAACACTCGGTATTCTCATACAGATTTGAAGTCTTAAATAATAATCACCCCTTTCTTTTAAACAAATTTGATTTTTATAAAACTTCATTTAATTAATTCTCAACGTTTTGTCTAAGAGATGATTTTTCGCGTTTTATACCGGGGGTTCCCAATGGGGTTGGGATCGACTCCTTGGAGGTCGTTGACTTTCGTCAGAACCAGAAAGAAGTCGATGAACCAACCCTCTGGGGGTCCGCTAGGGGTCTTTCAGGGGTTCGGAGTTGTCAAGTCTTGTGCAGTGAAGGCCTAGCTGAATCGTTTATTAAAAAAAAAAAAACAGTAAAAGATTTACAATTAATGCGAAAAATAAATTTGAATCGGCTCGCATAAAAGAGAAGAAAAAGAAAATGGCGTTCGCTTGATTATAAAAATCGAGACGTCCCTAAAATGCGGGGGTCCGCTGGGGGTCTTTCAGGGTTTCGGAGTTGTCAAGTCTTGTTTAACGAAGGCCTAGCTGACTCGTTTATAAAAAAAAAAAGTAAAAGATTTACAGTTAATACGAGAAATAAATTTGAATCGGCTCGCATGAAAGAGAGAAAAAAAAATGGCGTTCAATTGATTGTTAAAATCGAAACGCCCCTAAAATGCGGGGATCCGCAGGGGTCTTTCAGGGTTTCGGAGTTGTCAGGTCTTGTTTAACGAAGGCCTAGCTGAATCGTTTATAAAAACAAAAAACAGTAAAAGATTTACAATTAATGCGAAAAATAAATTTGAATCGGCTCGCATAAAAGAGAAGAAAAAGAAAACGGCGTTCGCTTGATTATAAAAATCGAGACGTCCCTAAAATGCGGGGGTCCACTAGGGGCCTTTCAGGTTTTTGGAGTTCTTAAGTCTTGTTTAGTGAAGGCCTAGCTGAATCGTTTACAAAAAAAAAGTAAAACATGGCACAAAGTAAAAGTGGCGGTCAATTGATTACAAAGATCGAAACGCCCTTGAAATGCGAACAAAAACGAAAACAAAAGACGATCGTCGAACATCGAGGCGGGACGAAAATTAAAATTATTGCAAAACTCATCGAGTCGAATCAAAACCAAAAATTTAATTCAATTCGAAATTCGAGAGTCAAAGAAGGCGTTCGATAGGCGGGATCGGATTGATTAGATAATCTTAAATCGCGCAAAAAAAAAAGAAACAAAAGACGATCGTTCGACGATTGATAAAAAACAAAACGAAAAGTCGTGTCGAATAAAATCCAAGCGAAGAGAAAACAAAAACAAAAGAGAACAAGATGATTAGTTGTTGTTAGTTTAAAAATGAAAAGCGAAACAAATGAAATCGATTAAAAGAAGAAACAGAACTCGATCGATAAAAAAAGAAAAACAAAAGATGATCGTTGACGAAGATGAGACTAACAGAAAAATTTAACACAAAATCAAATCGAATCGAGGGCGTTGTCGAATCCGTAATAAAAAATTTGAATAACACAGAGAATCAAACTGAAATCGAATTGAGAAAAGAAAAAAGACGATCGACGTATAATTAAAAAATAAAATAACAATAAAATTGTCGCAATTTAACAAAATTTTAAATTTGCATAAAACATTATTAGCAGGCATATCCACATCTGCTGTCTTTTTTGAATATTGTTTAAATATGAATGGGAAGGGGGGGGGGGGCGAGGGAAGTTTTTATTTTCTTGTAAGGGGGTGGATGGTTTAAAAAAAAAGGTTCGGAACCCCTGCTTTATACGCACTTACCAGAGCTATTAAATACAAATGTCTCGAAAGCTACACTCGTTTTGAAGCTCGATCAGTCAATGGCGAAACGTTGAGTGCTTTTCCAGTTATAGTTCTGTCCGATTAGAGTTTAAAGACCGTTCGTTTATGAACGGCAGAGTTCGGACTTCAACGTCATCGAATCGCCAACGTCATCAAATCGCAAACGTCATCAAATCGACGATGCTTCCTTTAAATAAATAATAATAAATTGACGTTTTCGGGAAACCACAAGTCTTAGTGCAGGCAATCCAATGAACACTGACGCTGGTGTGGTTGCCTATACTAATATAAATATAGGCAACCACACCAGCGTCTGTGTTCATTGGATCGCCTGCACTAAGACTTGTGGTTTCCCGAAAACGTCAATTTATTATTTCCAGACGAGGTTTTAAACGAAGTGAGTTACTAAAATAATTTGTTTGTGACCTTCAAAGGGGATTCTACAATTCCGTTTGCTAAGGCAGGTGAAAATTAAAGGGAAAAAAATATTAGATTAGTATTTTTTTTGAGTGTCTAATTTTCTTTTTTGAAATCGAGAAGAATTTGAAGATTCGTTTTGTCAAATAAAAAAAAATCACCGCCTTTAGTGCAGGCAACCACACGTACGGCTAGGTTCGTTGGTTTGCCTACGCCGTGGCTCTTCGCCGAAAAGAACTAAAATAAAATTTCCAACTTTATTGGGACTCGAAATTATCTCAGAACTGAAAGGGTTTCAGGTCTTTTGTAATTTAAGTACAACACGTTTTCTGTTATTATTAACCAACCAACAAGATTAATTTCTGGTTTTGATTCTACGAGATCTAAAACTGATTAATTTATTTGTTCGTTTCGCAACCGAAAGCCACAAACAAAGGCCCCCATTCACGTCCAATTAGTTGCAAGCAAAAATTGTTGCTTTGTAAGAGATAATAAATAATACTTTCTGCCACGTCGTTAATTGAAAGTTTATTATTATGAAAGGATGAAGTGGGCTTGCTTAATGCGCGCATGTAAATCCGAAATTGAAAAGAATTGACTTGTCCGAACAAATATTTTATTGTCGATGGCACATGAATATAAAAGTCAAGGTTTGTGAAATACACTCACACACACACACACACGCATGGGTACGGTTGTTGGGTCGGTCGTCCATAATTCTGATTGGCGTGAATTGACTGTCAAATTACAAAACGAATGGGCAGAGAGTGCATAAATCGTGTCAATATTTATCCTGTTCGGTTTTATTATTACGCGAGGAGCCACCATAATAATTTTATTGTGATATCTTCATTAGGACATGCGACGGATAAAAAAAATAAATAAATAAATAAACGGAATGCGTGTAGCCACTCGGAGGTGGATGGGACGGGCGAGTGGGCGAACGGTTTTGTTAACTATGTAGTTTGGGGGGACAACACTTTTGAGAGCACACTCACACTCGACCAGGCAACCACCTTTGAGATTTATTTAATTTCTTAATAGGCTTCTTCATCCCACACTTTTCACACTTCGTGTTTGATTAGTTAACTGCTCGTACGTAAGCACAAGTGCCTTATTTTCACAAACACAATGCCCTCTCCTCCGACACATGGTTGCCAAAGAAAATATTTGTGATTAGTTGTCATTAAGATTCATTCATCGTCGAGGAGTGACTCGGGGATTATGTTATTATCGTATTAGGTAATCGCTTCTGAAAATTGTAATTTTCGGTTTATTTTCAGTTACGAACGTGATCGAGGAGGCGACCTACTCGGGTATCATCGATCCCAGTGCGGAATGGCACACTTTAAACCACGGGGGCCAAAGGGCACGCCTGACTTACCGAATCCGTGTCAAATGTGATAGGCATTATTATAATGCGACGTGTACGAAATTCTGCAGGCCCCGCGACGAAATCTTCGGGCATTACAGGTGCAACACCAACGGCGACAAGGAATGCATCGAGGGATGGAAGGGCACCAACTGTGAAGAACGTAAGTCTTAATTTCTAATAGCCGCGTTTATTACAACGATGACGACGATGATAATTTCTATAATAATGCCGTGTCTAGATGTAATCTCGTTAAAAAAATTTCCCAAGAGCCGCGGCGGAATTTCCGCATATTTTTCCGCCTCCTCCTGTACATAAATTCACATTGCACGCAACAATAATCCTCATTACTATAATTTTTCGAGGAGAGATAGCCGCCGAGTCGGCTTCCGCGTTTTTAAATTTATGTTGTTTAGACCGGAGGTGTCAAAAGATATGAATATGCATTGTGCAGAACGTGCATGGGAAGGAAGCGAAAGAAATCCAACAATAACAATTCAAGATTGTCGTCGTCCCCTTTCGCTGTTCGCCTCCTAACGAAAGAATTCCGCAGGCTTGTTACTTACGTGGAATGGTAATGACGAGAACGTATGACGCGTTTTTCTGAATATCTTATCAGAATTAATGTGGGAGAAATATTTTCTCTTACGTCTCCTCTTGCATGCACGTGTGCAGTTTTCATGTTGCCAAAAGAAAAGAAGACCTTTCTGTATTCAAAAAGCCTCCTGGATTATCCTCCTATCCAACCCTGCTTCACATGAATGCGAGTCACCCCAAACTAGTTCACGGTTCACCAATTTTCGAAGTGAAGTTAAGTTGAGTTGGATGACCCAACTTCATATCCGAGCACCATGGAGAAGAACCATCGGAAGTACAAAACCTTCTGCTTTTCGTATCCCACGTAGGAGAAGAACCAAACAAAACCTTCTGTTTCTCGTATTCCCCCAAGTAGGTTTCATGAGGGCAGTATCAGATGAGCATCTCGTCTCTTTCCGACGAGAATTTTGATTTCTCTTTAAAGAAAAAGCAGCCAATTCAATATCTTCATGTCTAGGCACCATGGAGGCATTGAAAAGTATCCCACGTATGCTTTGTGAAGACAGTACCAGATGACTATGATGGTCGCAGAAGAATTGACATCAGCTTCATGAAAAACCCTTGACTGCTGCGAGCTCTGGCGTTACCACTTTGAAAAAAAACAGGGATTTCTATTCCTTTGGGGGTTCTGCGGTAGTCCAAATGAAGTCCTAGAAGATGTTCATGTTTCCTTTTATGAATACTAGGGGGCTCGTGCTTTTGGGCATTATAATTTTCCATTCCAGTCTTCGTTTGGATCGTTTGCTGTAAACTGATGGTCTGGCGTCATGGTATTCCATTGCAGTCTCCTTCTTTGGGTCATTTACTGCAAACCTAACGTTCCCCGATCGATTCCCGAGAGATTCTGCATGTTGTTAGTTTGCCCTGCTCTGTTAATGCCATTAGGTCTTCTCGAGGGGGATTTTAATTTCCCATTAAACCAATTCAATATCTTCGTATCTGGAGGCATTAGAAGAATTAAACCTTCTGCTTTTTGTATCCCACGTGTGCTTTATGAAGGGAGTATCAGATGACTTTGATGGTCCTAGAAGAACTGGCCTCAGTTTCATGAAAAACGCTTCACTGTTGCGGGCTCTGGCGTTACCATTTTGGAAAAAAAACAGGGATTTCTATTCCTTTGGGGGTTCTGCGGTAGTCCAAATGAAGCCCTAGAAGATGTTCATGTTTCCTTTTATGAATACTAGGGGGCTTGTGCTTTTGGGCATTATAATTTTCCATTCCAGTCTTAATTTGGATCGCTTGCTGTAAACTGATGGTCTGGCGTCATGGTATTCCATTGCGGTCTCCTTCTTTGAGTCATTTACTGCAAGCCTAATGTTCCCCGATCGATTCCCGAGAGATTCTGCATGTTGTTAGTTTGCCCTGCTCTGTTAATGCCGTTAGGTCTTTTCGAGGGAGGTTTTAATTTCCCATTAAAACGGATGAGATAATCCTGGAAGCCAATTGAATATCTTCGTATCTGGAGGTATTAGAAGAACGAAACCTTCTGCTTTTTGTATCCCACGTTTGCTTTATGAAGGGAGTATCAGATGACTTTGATGGTCTTAGAAGAACTGGCCTCATTTTCATGAAAAACGCTTGACTATTGCGGGCTCTGGCGTTACTATTTTGGAGAAAACAGGGATTTCTATGTCTTGAGGGTTCTATGGTATTGCAAATGAAACCCTAGAAGACGTTCATGTTTCCTTTCTTTCGGGAATACCAGAAGGCTTGTGCTTTTGGGCATTATACTTGTCCATTCCAGTCTTCATTTGGATCGTTTGCTGTAACCTGATGGTCCAAAATCGATTCCTAAAAGATTCTGCACCTTGTTCCGTTAATGCCTCTACTTCGAAGGTATCTCGTCTCTTTTCGAGGGGGCTCTTAATTCCCCATTAAAGAGGACGTAATCCTGGCAGCCTTGGTAGCTTACCAATTCAATACATTCAGATTTGGGGGCACCATGGAAGAACGAAACCCTCAGCTTCTTGCATCCCACGTATAGTTTATGGGGCGGTATCAGGGATTTCTATTTCTTGGGGGATCTTGGGAGATCTGTGTATTACAAAAAAATGAAGGCTTAGAAGACTTTCATGTTTCAACGTTCGGGAATGTTAGGGGTTCTGTGCTTTTTGGCAGTCTTTCTTTGGGTCGTTTACAGTAACCCTGAGGGTCCGAATCGATCCCTAAGAGATCCTGCATGTTGTTAGTTGGTCCTATCCTGTTAATGCCACTAGGCCGAAGGTATCTCAACTCTTTTCGACAGGAGTTTGAATTTCATTAAAAAGGATACGATCCTGGCACCTCCATTATACGTATCTTATTATTTGAGCTCGTCTCCTTCCTAACACAAAAAAGAGCTTCTAGTTGATGGTTTGGAGTCAATACCTTGGTTTCATTTATGATTTTTTTTCCTTGCGAGTGAGTATCAGGGTGGTTGGTTCCATCATTCACTAAATCAGTGCCCTTTGCTTTAATTCCCCGTTAAAAAGGATGTAATCCTGGAAGCCCTGGTATCTCACCATTTACGCTTGTGATTTGTGATCAATACTTTGGTTTCATTTCACGGATTTTTATTCCTTGTGAGTGAGTACCTCGGTGGTTAGTTACGCCATTGGTTATAACAATGCGTTTTGCCTTAATTCCCCATAAAAAGAATGGGATCCTGAAAGCCCCGGTCTCTTACCATTTAAGCTAGTGGTTTAGGATCAATTTTTTGATTTTAATAGTGATTTTTATTCCTTGTGAGTGAGTATCTGGGTGGTTGGTTACACCATTGGTTATATCACCCCCTTTGCCTTAAACCCCCGTTAAGAAGGATGTAATCCTGGAAGTCCTGGTATCTCACCATTTAAGCTTGTGATTTGGGATCAATACTTTGGTTTCATTTCACGGATTTTTATTCCTTGTGAGTGGGTATTTCGGTGGTTACTTACGCCATTGGTTATGACAATGCCTCTTGCCTTAATTCCCCATTAAAAAGTATGGGAGCCCGGAAGCCCCGGTCTCTTACCATTTGACCTAGTGGTTTGGGATCAATTGTTTGGTTTTAATAGTGATTTTTATTCCTTGTGAGTGAGTATCTCGGTGTTTACTTGCGCCATTGGTTATAGCAATGCCTTTTGCCTTAATTCCCCATTAGAAAGTATGGGAGCCTGGAAGCCCCGGTCTCTTACCATTTGAGCTAGTGGTTTGAGATCAATTGTTTGGTTTTAACAGTGATTTTTATGCCATGTGAGTGAGTATCTGGGTGGTTGGTTACACCATTGGTTATATCACCCCCTTTGCCTTAAACCCCCGTTAAAAAGGATGTAATCCCGGAAGCCCTGGTGTCTCACCATTTACGCTTGTGATTTGTGATCAATACTTTGGTTTCATATCACGGATTTTTATGCCTTGTGAGTGAGTATCTCGGTGGTTAGTTACGCCATTGGTTATAACAATGCCTTTTGCCTTAATTTCCCGTTAAAAAGGATGGGATCCTGAAAGCCCCGATCTCTTACCATTTGAGCTAGTGGTTTGAGATCAATTGTTTGGTTTTAACAGTGATTTTTATTCCTTGTGAGTGAGTAACTGGGTGGTTGGTTACACCATTGGTTATATCACCCCCTTTGCCTTAAACCCCCGTTAAAAAGGATGTAATCCCGGAAGCCCTGGTGTCTCACCATTTACGCTTGTGATTTGTGATCAATACTTTGGTTTCATTTCACGAATTTTTATTCCGTGTGAGTGGGTATTTCGGTGGTTAGTTGCGCCATTGTTTATAACAATGCCTTTTGCCTTAATTCCCCATTAAAAGTATGGGAGCCTGGAAGCCCCGGTCTCTTACCATTTGACCTAGTGGTTTGGGATCAATTGTTTGGTTTTAATAGTGATTTTTATTCCTTGTGAGTGAGTAACTGGGTGGTTGGTTACACCATTGGTTATATCACCCCCTTTGCCTTAAACCCCCGTTAAAAAGGATGTAATCCCGGAAACCCTGGTGTCTCACCATTTACGCTTGTGATTTGGGATCAATAATTTGGTTTCATTTCACGGATTTTTATTCCTTGTGAGTGGGTATTTCGGTGGTTACTTACGCCATTGGTTATGACAATGCCTCTTGCCTTAATTCCCCATTAAAAAGTATGGGAGCCTGGAAGCCCCGGTCTCTTACCTGGTTTGGGATCAATACTTCGGTTTCAATTGTGATTTTGATTCCTTGTGAGTGAGTATCTGGGTGGTTCTGGTTACCCCAAATTGGTTATATCAGAGTTTTCTTTACAGAAAAAGCGTTGTTCCCACTTTTGTTTGATTAAAACAATATATGTATACTTGCAACTGTGTTTACATTCATCAAATTTTTCTCTTGTGTGTTAATGCATGATGGGTTGGGCAACATAACATGTCCACGTGTCAAACACGCACACACACAAAATACGTGCAAGAAGACCTGTGACCGTAGAAGAAAAAGTGAGTTTTTTTTTTAAATAAACAAATTTACATATTCAAATTTGTTTTTGCTTTCGAACGCGTCCGTTAACAAACAGCCACGGAACGGGGCCGACGAGGACTCGTCCGAGGCAGGATCGGTGGTGGTAAAAGTGATTTACTGCCGTTTTTACTCGCATTATCGCATGGACTCCCGATGGGTAGTCAATCGGAGTCATGTCGAGCTCGCTAACAAACCCCCCTATTAACTTAAGCAGTAAACACGGCCGAGTTGCATAGCTCTAATGGGCTTCGTGTCGATGTTCCCAGAGGCGGCTTCGCCGCCTCGGTTAGCGACAATTAAGCACGCGAAGAGTTTACGAAACGGCCTGCCGCCTCGAAATTTGTGACACCCTGTATTAGCACTTACCCAATAACGAGTCCTGCACACACGGAATTAATTGCTGCGCCGCGAAAATTGCGCTTGCTTCTTTGTGAACGTGAAGACCTCCCAACGATCCTTTTTCTCTTTCTTTCTTTGTATTTTTCCTTAAAAACAACTCACTCACGTAATCACGCTTTATTTATTTATTAAATAAAAGTTGACGAGTTCTTGATTTTCAAATTTGTAATACACTCTACATATTATACGCTTGGCTAATTATTGTTTAACGATCGTTTGTTATGGAGAAGTATTAAAGAAAGAAAGAAAGAAAGAAAATGTGTTTCCTGTATTAAATTACAATGTAAATACGCCGCGAACAACGTAATTATTTCGTCGGCTTTCATTGTGGAATGCCACTCATTAGTTTTAATGCTTAATGATTTTCGGTGCCCGCTTTTAATTGATCTTTGGATCTTCTCTCGATGGAATGAATTGGTTAGGCAAATTGATTGTTAATTGAAATTGCTTTTTGTAAATCGACGAAACTCAAACTGGAATTTCATTCATTCAACTTTGTGTTTACCTTTATGGCTCTTTATAAATTTGTTGTCTTTCTTCTTCCAAAAATTATGGCTCTTTATAAATTGATTGCCTTTTTTTTCTTCCAAAAATTATACACGCAAAACACCCTGTATTTTGTACTTGGTTGAATACGCTTGAGACTCTCGCAAGGTTTTTGCTTTAAAAAAAAAAATAACTACAATAATAAAGCTTTCGCGAAAACAAATTCGTCTGTACTTATATTGTTTCCAGGTTTGTGTTGTTGTTTTTTTTTTTAAATGAAACACCCCGTATGTGCCGCAACTGGTAGTTACAAATCAAATAAACTCCAGCATGAACGTACGGTGCCACTTTATAGAGCGCTTCCTCGTAAAGAAGCTGTTTTAAACGCCTATAAATAATTTTACCGTTGCAATAAGCGGAGCGAAAAAAACTTAATTTTCCTTATTAAATTATAAATAGCTCGATTATTGCATGTCTGAAAATACCTTGCGGTTGACTCTCTCACGTCTAAGCCGAATAAATACACTTAACAGTGACTCTTAAATTACAATGAATTATTAAAATTGCATCGGCATCGGTGCAACTTATTTTGAGGGGTTGGCTTACTTTGTTTACCATAAAACGTTGTAACGAGCCTCCTTTTCCCCCGACAAAAATAAAATGATCCGTGTATTTTGAGCCTTAATAATTTATATCATTTTTGTTTGGTATTTCAGCTGTTTGCAAGTCCGGCTGCCACCCGATCCACGGAAAATGCGACAAGCCAGGCGAATGCAAGTAAGTTTGAACGTGAACGCCGCCATTACTTAATCATTTGGGCAACTCCAAGGTCACTTACGCGACAGTCACAATCAATTATCATTTAATACACGTATTTAAGAATGTCTTTAGTTGAAGGCGCTGAAGAAAAGGCGAGTGCAAGTGAGTTTGAACGTGAACGCCGCCATTGCTTAATCATTTGGGCAACTCCAAGGTCACTTACGCGACAGTCACAGTCAATTATCATTTAATACACATATTTAAGAACGTCTTTAGTTGAAGACGCCGAAGAAAAATTTAGTAATGAATGCTTAAAGTGACATTTAGTTTATGAAAGATTTTACTGTCAATTATTTTAATTCAGCGTCATTTAGGCGACAGCTTCTCGACGTTACTTGAAGAACGCTTTTACAAACTGCCGTCTTCACTGAAATTATGCAATTGTTTAAAAAACTAATCACAATAATAATAATTTAATAATTTGGGTAACTCCAATGTCACTTACGCGACAGTCACAATTAGTTATCATTTAATACACTTATTTAAGAGTGTCTTTAGTCGAAGACGCCGAAGAAAAAATGTGTAATGAATGCTTGAAGTGACATTTAGTTTATGAACGACTTTACTAAATTCCAGTAACTGTCAGTTATTTTATTTCAGCGTCACTTACGCGACAGCTTCGCGACGTGACTTGAAGAACGCTTTTACAAACTTCTCGTCTTCTCTGAAATTATGTAATTGTTCAAAAAACTAATCACAATAATAATAATTTAATCATTTGGGCAACTCCAATGTCACTTACGCGACAGGCACAATTAATTATCATTTAATACACATATTTAAGAATGTCTTTAGTTGAAGACGCAGAAGAAAAATTTAGTATTCAATACTTGAAGTGACATTTAGTCTGTGAACGATTATACTAAATCTTAGTAACTGTCAATTATCTGAATTCAGCGTCACTTACGCGACAGCTTCGCGACGTGGTCTTGAAGAACGCTTTTAAAAACTGCCGTTTTCTCTGAAATTATGTAATTGCTTATTAAAAAAAAAACTAATCACAATAACAATAATAATATAGTTGGAAGTACGAAATACTAGATTAATGATTCGGAACAGACTCGGATACATCGATCTATTCTCGTGAATCGCGTCACTTACGCGACAGTTCAAAATAAAAAATAAAAAAAGACGGGAAACCTATAATAATACGAAAGATTTATTCCAAGGCGATGAATTAGAATCAATCGATAATAATTATTTAATTTAATCTGCCGTGCCGAAATCTTTCGCAAAAAAAAATCATGAACTTTTCGGCAATTGATCCGTATCAATTCTGGTTACTAAATGTCAGTTTCATCGGCGTAGAAAAGTAAATGATTTTAATCGTTATTGCATATCTTAACTTGATTGTCACAAGCGAAGCTACATCTTACGGTGATGCGGTGAAGTTCTCGAGGTACATTTTTTTACTGAGGATGAGCGAATTAAGGCCGAAATAGCTGTGCAGAGGAGAAGAACCCCGTTGCCACCTAGCCGACCTGCAACGAGCTTTAAAATGCGCGATGACGTCCGCATTGTGGGCGATAGCTTACGAGACGACGACAGCATGGTTGTTATTCACTATTTTTCGCGAACAGTTTAAGACCAAAACTTAACTCGGAGTGTCTTATTGAAGTACTATGTCTATTCAGGCATGAAGCACGTTTTCTTCCGGTGACAGATTCGTTTTTTTTTGGAGGGTGGCACGTTGTACAACGCTACGTTTTTCTTTCTTCCGGCGACAGATTCGTTTTTTTTTTTTTGGAGGGGGCACATTTTGCGCGAAGCTGTGGCAGCTGGCACGGTGTGTAAAGCCCACGTCTACTCATGGTGAGGATGTAAAAGTTAAACGAAGGAGGGGGAATAAAACTCATAACTTCTTCACCGGTAGTGTTTTCGAACAGTTTGACGGGACTGCAATTTCCGCTTGATTTGTCGCCGCGTAAGTGACGCCGATTTAGCACGAACCAACGTAGCTAACTCAGCGTTTTTCGAAACAGAAAATAAAGAAGAGTGCGAAATAAGAGGCTGTAAATTTTCGTAGGCGATAATTAAACCTAACCTGCAAACGGAAAACCGCCGCCCATTTCCGATAAAATAAGCGACATGAGGGGACATTTTTCGCGCTGACGTGAACATGAGCGCGCGGTCACACACGTGACATGGGGCTACACGAAGTACGTGATTCCGAGTTTCTGACGACGATCGATGTCTCCTCCGAAGCCTCTTCTCTTCCGTGCAGTGTCTTTTAAATTCGAAAACTACGTGTTTCAGTTTACTTACATCATCGTCGTGGGGGGCGAGGGGGAGGGGGGGGGGGGACGTTGACTCTGGAGGAACGTACACCTACATACACATTTCGGAACGGACGTGCGCGCACGTTTTTTTTTTTCCTGTTTCGAATTGAATTTTTTTTTTTTTAACGCAAGAAAGTTCTAAAAATTTTGTACATATTAGGTATATATAGCTCCGTTGTGAACTTACCCTGAGAGAAAATAATTGCGAACAAGCCAAACTTAGGGGCAGTTGTTATTTAAAAAAAAATTAACAAGGGCCAGTCGCCCGGCCACTAATTGCCATATTTTTTTAAGTTTCTATGCGAATTTGGTTACTTTGAAGCTGGTTCAGTCGAATGTCAGTTTAAACCTGATTGGTACGACTGGCCCTGAGTTTGGTTTGTTCGCAATTGTTTTCTCTTAGAAAACAATTGCGTCAATTGGTTCAGTCGAATGTCAGTTTAAACCTGATTGGTATGACTGGCCCTGAGTTTGGTTTGTTCGCAATTGTTTTCTCTTAGAGTAACTTCGTAACGAAGCTGTATATACATAATATATAGCTGTATATACATGATAGATGGCATTTTCTGCTCGCAGAAGAACGGGCCGTTTAATTCTCATTGCTAGGATACGTTCGTAACGGAGCTATGATGATAGATGGTGGATGGTACGTTCGTAACGGAGCTATGATGATAGATGGTCGATGGTAGATGGCATTTTCTGCTCGTAAAAGAATAGCCCGTTTAATTCTCATTGCTAGGATACGTTCATAACGGAGCTGTGATGATAGATGGTGGATGGTAGATGGTATTTTCTGCTCGCCGAAGAATAGCACGTTTAATTCATTCTCATTGCAACAATCGCTTATACGAGCGCTTATATTCGAAGCTGGATGTGAACATAAGCATTTGAATACGTGTTTCTTTGTATCGGCGCTGTTCGAAATCCTCTCCGCTGTCATCTACGATCACAGCTCCGTTGTGTACTCACCCTTGGTCTGAAGAAACGAAATGAACAGGCAATGTTTCTCGTAACAGGACCTTATTGTTATTGTTCGTTTTGTTTTCTCTAACGCACTTGCTTTTTCCGTTTGTTACCCAACAAAAGCCCCCCATAACAATGCCCGCGGAAGGTAACAGGAAATTACTTCTTGTATTTTCGTGTTTTCAATTCATACATGCAGGTGCGAAACCGCGTGTAGTTTTCGCACCTTTTGTTTTTTTGTTTTGCAAGCGCGTCCTCGTTACGTTCGCAAGTTTTTCGCATGAGTTTCCCCCCGAGCACGTGTTGTTGTTATTTAATTAGGTTGGGGCCTTGGAAACAAGAGAATTAATAAAAATCCATCTGTACGTGTATTATGTATTATGTGATCGTACTTCGGCATATTTCGTGTTCACTTTTTACGTCCATATTTGGAGTCAAACGCAATCCGCGCTTAATTACCTACCTATCCTCTCTTGCCTTGTGTTACGAAACTACGCGCGCTAATTAATCTGAAATGGGATTGCGTCCTGTGAAAGATTAAGTGCCTCTTAAACATGTGAACGAAAAACTGTCACAAAAAGCACGGCGTATCCTCCCAGCCAGCGAGACAAGAAGGATTTCCGTTAGCCAGAAGACGAAGGAATGCTGCTGCTTTTATAACATCTACCTCTACTACGTACGTTCGTTTTTCTGTGACGGTAACAACTTAATTAAGCGAGAGTATCTCATTTCATTTCGCCTAATTCCAAGTTTAATCACGTAAACAAGATGATGTATTTGCGTACAACAATTTCTTTCGTTCATCCTAATGATGATCTTCGCTGAGGGAGCGGGTCATAAATTTACCACGAGTAGAACACCGCTATCGGATTATCGTTGTGAGCGATTTGTTTTCTAATTTGATAGCTTTATCGAAGCAAAAAAGCGCACAACGCGAACGAACATCAACGTAGATACCACAAAGTCACGACTACCAAACTGCCACCCAGGGAGTGGAGGCCTTTTTAATGGACGTCGAGGAACTCTTTCGCAAGCAATCGTGCCTTCCGTCGATCTAGATACCACCAATATAACCAATATCAACTACCGCAGATAAGTTATCTGCGTGCCCCCTTCAATTTCCATCCGAGTCGCACCCGCACGATACCACATTTAAGCGGCACAGAACCCTAAATTAACCGACCGATCATTTCCACCAATGCATTTTTCCCCTCCTGGAAGATTCCCGCAGAAGATTCCGTGCGCCTCAACTTCCGTTGCATTAGCGATCGCTACGCCTACTTGCTTTCTTTTATAATTAAAGCCAGTCTCGCCAGGCACCAACCACCTCACGGTTCCGTAGATAAAATCTAGATTTGTTCTGTGTACGGGTACAGTCCGCGGCGGGAAAATCGCCGGCAATTTGCCCCGCCGCCGCCGCATATTTCATAATCGGAGAAAACGAACGGGGCTCCGTCCGTTTCGTACTTTTGACTTAACCTCTCTTTCTCTCTCCGAACGTGAAATTACTCGGTTTTAATCTTCGATGCACGAGGATGGAAGTTAACTGACGCCGGATTGCATGATGCTGAACCTAACTTGACAGGCTAATTAAAAGGAGTTTATTTTAACGGTATTAGCTGGATGTTCATGCCGTTTTTTTTCCCCCCCCCTTCAAATAGCAAACCGGAGCTTCTCAAGATTAGTAGTTACTTTCACAAGAATCTTGATGTACCAAGACTTTGAAATCCAGTTCGAGCAAACTTGGAAATGCTGGATGAATATTAAATCCCTGACAAAGTCACTCACTATCGTCCTTCTTAGAACACCTTTCAAAGAATCCCCCCGTCTCCTTCAGAGTCTGGCTGTTGAAAGAAAAAGAACAACGCGCACTTGCCATCAGGCGCCTTAGTGTCCATCAGGGGTGCAACGGAAGAAAAATTCTAGAGGTATTCACCAATGAACTCACACTCACACAAGTGATTAAATTAATGACGTTTTAAACTAGCGGCCAATTCCTACCTAAGAGTACCTGCTTGGCAGAGGATGTAAAAGAATGGCGAAGGTCTCTACGAAAAGAACCGAGTCACTCCTGGAACTTACTGTCTTCGGTACACGGTGTCAATTCACCGTTCATAAATCAATCACGTGGAAAGAGAGGTAAAGAAAAGGGCATTAACTGAATTGATTGGAGAACTGAATTATCTAAACCTCTGTGTGTGAGAAAATCCGGCAGAGCTTGCCGTGGCAGCAACCTCGAGAAGCCAGACGGCAAAATAAAAGACCAATTAATAGAAAGATTGCAATTGGTGCAGGTAATAATGGAACGCTGAACCGACCTGCTGCTTACCACAAGTCTGCGTGTCTGTCGACCAAGAAGTACCACCAAACAGCCTTTGAAAATTCTTAATCCTGAAGAGTGTTACGGTTCGAACTGGCCGAACCGTTTTTGGCCGTTGGTTCGTTTGTGGATTTGGCAACGTCGTCCGGAAATCACGTTTACATATTGACCTGACCGCCTTTTATTAGTCTGACGCTTCAAAAATTCAAAAGCCATCTCATCCCGTTTGGTTGGCCATTTCTCGTGCCGGAGGATGATTCATTCCTCCGGCGTCTTCGTCATTTCGTGAACCTGTGATTGCAAAACTAGAATTCATTTAACTCGGCGTGCCTTATTAAAGCGCTGCGTAGTTTTACAACGCCGCATTTTTCTTTCTTTCGGCGACAGAGTCGTTTATTTTGAGGCAAATTTCGTGTGTGCAGTTGCGGTAGCTCTGAAGATACGTTGGACGTGACCCGCTTTTCCGTATTGTGTTGTATCTACCGTGGCGAACCCAACACCAAGGACTGTCTCAGCGGTTTGACACTTTCTTCAACTCAATAATTTCAAGAGTGACTGAAGAACATGGCCTCCCCGGCCGCTTTTCATCATCCGATCGCTTTTAAATTCACTATACCAGCGAAACCCAGTTGTTCGTAGTGGACTTTCATCACCAAATGCGAGTTGCAGTCGTTCAAAATGCCTTGTCGTTCATTTAAACCGACTTTGAAATCGTAGTAAACCACAGCGTGTCAAATTTCTAGTTACATGGACTTGTAACTAGAATTCATTTGACTCCTCGACGTGCCTTATTGAAGTGCCATGCACATATAGTTTTACAACGCTGAATTTTCCTTTCTTTCGGCGACAGAGTCGTTTATTTTGGGGCACATTTCGTGTGCGCAGTTGCGGTAGCTCTGAAGACACGTTGGACGTGACCCGCTTTTCCGTATTGTGTTGTATCTACCGTGGCGAACCCAACACCAAGGACTGTCTCAGCGGTTTGACACTTTCTTCGACTCAATGGTTTCAGGAGTGACTGAAGAAGATGGCCTCCCCGGCCACTTTTCATCATCCGATCGCTTTTAAACTCACTATACCAGCGAAACCCAGTTGTTCGTAGTGGACTTTCATCACCAAATGCGAGTTGCAGTCGTTCAAAATACCTTCTCATTCATTTAAACCGACTTTGAAATCGTAGTAAACCACAGCGTGACAAATTTCTAGTTACATGGACTTGTAACTAGAATTCATTTAACTCGACGTGCCTTATTGAAGTGCCATGCACATATAGTTTTACAACGCTGAATTTTTCTTTCTTTCGGCGACAGAGTCGTTTATTTTGAGGCACATTTCGTGTGTGCAGTTGCGGTAGCTCTGAAGATACGTTGGACGTGACCCGTTTCTCCGTATTGTGTTGTATCTACCGTGGTGACTCCAACACCAAGGACTGTCCCAGCGGTTTGACACTTTCTTCCACTCAATGATTTCAGGAGTGACTGAAGAACATGGCCTCCCCAGCCGCTTTTCATCATCCGATCGCTTTTAAATTCACTATACCAGCGAAACCCAGTTGTTCGGAGTGGAGTTTCATCACCAAATGCGAGTTGCAGTCGTTTAAAATACCTTGTCATTCATTTAAACCGACTTTGAAATCGTAGTAAACCACAGCGTGTCAAATTTCTAGTTACATGGACTTGTAACTAGAATTCATTTGACTCGACGTGCCTTATTGAAGTGCCATGCAGATCTAGTTTTACAACGCTGAATTTTTCTTTCTTTCGGCGACAGAGTCGTTTATTTTGTGGCAAATTTCGTGTGTGCAGTTGCGGTAGCTCTGAAGATACGTTGGACGTGACCCGCTTCTGCGTATTGTGTTGTATCTACCGTGGCGAACCCAACACCAAGGACTGTCTCAGCGGTTTGACACTTTCTTCGACTCAATGGTTTCCGGAGTGACTGAAGAACATGGCCTCCCCGGCCACTTTTCATCATCCGATCGTTTTTAAACTCACTATACCAGCGAAACCCAGTTGTTCGTAGTGGACTTTCATCACCAAATGAGAGTTGCAGTTGTTCAAAATGCATTTTTGTTGATTCAAACCGACTTTGAGATCGTAGTAAACCACAGCGTGACAAATCTCTCCTGACAGATCCGTGTTTCGACTCGCGATAGTACGTGCCACGTTTACAACGTGAGAGTAGCAAAGGAAACGATAGTCATACGGTGAGTTTCACAAAAAAAAAATATTGATCAGCGATTAATTTAATTCTCTGATTGGACGAAGTTGACAATAGATTTGAAACAACCAATTGCATTGTTTCCCCCAACCAATCACAGGCTTTAATCACGCGGTTGAATAAATCGGCGATTAAATATTTTTTTTTTTTTGTGAAACTGGGAGTTAGCCTACTAACTAAAGATTATCAGCCCTAACTATTATATATTTTACTGACATCCATCTCAAAATGTGTGTACATATTGCGTGACCGTCGCATCTAGTCGGCCATTGAACCCTGCGTTTTACAACGCTTCGTTTTTCTTTCTTTCGGCGACAGATTCGTTAACTTTTTTTTTTTTTTTTTGGGCGGGTCACCTAGTTCTTTGAGATTTCCGCTGGAACTGTATTTCTGATTTAACTGTTTTTTTCTGTGACGCTTCGGCCACCAGTTCACTCACTTCACGTATTCGGAAGGGGAGTGGCAAGCAGTTCGACGAAGCGCGAACGTAAGCGACGTGGACTGCACGCGCCTCCTATTTACGGAATTTTCAACTCGATGACGTTAACCGCTATTCACGTACTTTACCTTCACTTTTATTTCGTCCTTTTAAGCGCAAATAATTTCTGCACATCGCAGTGCATTCGTCAAAGAAAATTATTCGGTTTAGTTTAGGTCGATCGTTTTGGGACTTAAGGGCCCGGTTGTTCGGATAGCGCTGAGCTTTCGCGTTCAACTGCAAAGCAAATTTCAAGTTTGATTGTTAATTGCCGGGGTTTGCGACGTATTTTATCCATTTGGGCTACATGTTTTAAGAGTTCTAAACAATAGATTTTACCCAGTTGTATTTCTGTCTGAGCCTACGCCGAACGCAAGAGTTCCTGGAGGTTCAAAAACACCAGCGCGCACGATGCGAGGGGCCTTAGCAAAGCGCCTTCGGCTGAGATTATTTCCCTGGCGCCCTTATTAGAAAAGAATCAGAGTCTGGCTTCGGAGGCGCAAGTTCAAGTTTCAAATCACATTTTTCAGTTACAAAAGAAACCTTTCGACGTTTTTTTTTTGTGATAGTTTTGTAGACTTTAAGAATCGAGAGATTTGAATTATCGATTGTTTTCTTTTTTTTTTTTTCTAGTTGTCGAGTTGGTTGGCAAGGAGAATTCTGCGACCAATGCGAGCCGTACCCGGGTTGCAAGAACGGATATTGCAACGGAACATCTTGGCAGTGCATATGCGACACGAACTGGGGCGGAATCCTGTGCGATCAAGGTAAGGGGGTGGTTTTTTTTTTCTTTTGTCTTTATGTATTTATTGCGTCGTGTAACCCTCCCCCCATAACACACATCGTAATACGTGCGAACGTCGCACATGTTTCGAAACTAGCTTGCGAATGTAAACGCCATTAAAAAAAAAATTAAAGCACGTAAAGGGTTGAATAATCGCGCCACGACGACGGTTCGGTCGTAACAGCAGGGGGCGAAACCACTCCCCGATCAAGTGCATCATCATTATCGCGGCTCATAACCCGGAACGAGCTCTCATCAACATGCACAATCCTCCCCTGGCCATTTGTTTGATGCTCCAGTTTTTTCGATTTTGATGAATGAGCGCGAACGAGCGCACGAGGGGTGCGCGTCCCTCGGCGACACTCACGACGTTTATTGTAATTTTTTTTTTTAGGTTTCGCAGAGCAGTTGCACAAGTGCAACGAGGGCCTATCAGTTACGCTTTATTTACATCTTTTTGTCGTAGTAGCCCGGCTACTTTTGCATCTGTTCGGTTCACATTAGTTTTTATATTTTTTTAAGTATTGTGAACGAGGGACGCAATGCGAATTAAGATGCTTCACGAAATCTTTTCCTTATCGATTGCCGAGTTCAATGTCTTTGTTTTCCACTGGTTTTTCCTCGTGGGTCTTTTCCGGTTTGATTTTCTTCCTATTTTCAATCGAAGACGCCGCTCTGGTTATTTAATTTCGACGGCGGCTTTCCTCCTCCCCCGTTAAGCATTAAGCGTACGTGTTCGCGTCTGCGTCCGATGTATTTTTATTATGCTCCTCGTCGCAATAAATAAATTAACAAGGAGGAATAAAACCGCCGCGCCGGCCGCCGCGAGTGATATATGAAGAAGTAGGCGAAATTAATTCCGCGTCTTCGCCGGGCGAATTTTTCGAATAGCACGCGCCTGGGACGGACGGGACGGTAACTTTTATGATTTTAATAACTCGAAGAATTTACACGCGGGGAATTCGACGGGGGCCCTTCTTCTTCTTCCTCTTCTTCTTCTTCGTTTGCGTGATTTACCACCGACCGCGATGGCTTTCGATAATTTATCGCGCCGGGGCCCCGCTTCTTAAGCACACTATAAATACAACCTTTACACAAATGAAAATATTCAGAAGAATGTGGTAATTATTTAGGAATTATGTTGAAAGGCGGAAAAATGTGTAATCGTATATTATTTTCGAATTGCAAGCGCGCTTTTATGACCAATAATTACCGGAGGCAGGGCTTATGATATAAAAGTCTATGAAAGTAATAAAAGTGGGCAGTAAATTTTTAATTCTTCAGGTAGGCCGAGTCGTTTATTAATTCAAATTAAATTAAATTCGGAATTCATTCATTAAGAGAATTTCGAAACTCGAGAAGGACATAAATACACCATCACCACCACCGATTATAGTAAAATGAATTGAGTGAGGAGTCATTTAATTTTTTTCATTAAACTGAAGAGTAGTTATCTACAGAATAAAATTATCTCATCAAACTCGTCAACGTAATCCTATTTAATCGACGCGACGCGCCGATCAGTTTGGTAAGCTGTAAAGCTTAGGTCAGCTTAAATTCTAACACAACGGCTTTAAAAAAAATCACCGTAAGCCTTCCTTGGTGCCCTGTTGAACCCTTCGGGGGCCTTGTGCTAATTATTCGGTATAGCGCCCCTCGCCCGTCCCATCGACACGAAACCAACCTACTTCTTCTTCTTCTTCATCATCATGGGTCCTCGTTCTCACCACCGGTCATTTATTCGAGGAGGAGAACGTTTCGTTTTATTTATTATGCCATTCAAATGTAAAACGCTACATTGTTTAAGCGCAACGTTTTTAATGCGTCAGCCCCGAACAAGCGCTTAAGACATCGCGCCGTACATTAATGAGCGCGCTTAAGACGCTGAAGAATTATGCTCTGAATTGTCGGGCATCCGGTTTTGTTTTAGTTAAAAGTGCACCGACACCTGTACCCCAGAATTTCGTTCGTGCTTTTTTTCTTTTTTTGAGTTTCGCTGCCGAAAGAATTTAATTTAATCGACTCTGATTCGTTCTTCTCGCAATGAGAACTCTTGCATAAAACCGAGTTGAGTTAAGTACGTGGTCCTGGACCGGAAGTAATTAAAATGGTCGACCGAACTAGGTCGACCTGGAGCGCCCTGTATTTTCAATTTGCGAAACGTCTTTCGATTCGTTCGATAATAACTACAGTCAGCGTTTCTTTCCAGATTTAAATTACTGCGGGACGCACGAACCCTGCCTCAACGGCGGTACCTGCGAAAACACGGCCCCCGACACGTACCACTGCACTTGCCCCGAGGGATTCTCCGGAGTCAACTGCGAGGTGGTGGACAACCCTTGCGCCCCGGCGCCCTGCCAACACGGCGGTTCCTGCCTGGTGGACGGGGGTTCCTTCGCCTGCGAATGCGCCGCCGGGTGGACGGGCCCCACTTGCAGCGTCGGTAAGTTTTCCAGAACTCCTCAAGAGCTCGCACTTTAAAAGACCGTTAAGATAATTTAGTGGCCTATTACGTTTTTATGACGCACAAAAGCTAGTGATTCCTCTCTACCAACCACTTCAGAAGCTTCGAGCGCGCCGTTCGTCGTCGGATTTTATGGATGCCCGGTGATTGATGATGAACACATGTACATACTTCTTCGACGTGTGTCCCCGTCCTCCTCGAACGCATAAATTCGCGTGAACGTAGTTCGGAAAGCGAAACGCCCGTTTTATTTTTAATTTGGGACGCACGGTATTTAAAAATATTCGGGGAACTGCGACTGAACCTGTGACTTTTCTTACAACTTCTTGATTTGTTCTTCCTCCCAACTTCTTCTTCGGTTTTCATCTTCTTCCTTTCGCAGCTTAACTTGAAGGCTTCCGCGGTCGTCGTCCATCGTCGAATTCATGGCTTCCGGTTGGAACCGCGTCTCTCAGATTTCTTCTATTGCCTTTCTTCCTTTCGCGTTTTAGAAGTACGTCCTCTCTTTTCAATTTTTTACCAAAAGAGATGGTAAAGGGAGGAATCAAAGTTGAAGAGCAAGAAATAAAAGCAACCACCCTCATTGGTCTAGTCTCCAAGTCATAAGAAAGTCAGGAGTTAGGTGATTAGGTCACCTGAGAGGTAGCCCAATCAAGAAGGTATTATGGAAGAAGATGGGGGCAAGAGGAAGGAGATTGGGAAAAAGGAAGGAGATGGGGCTAGCAATGAAGAGGAAGGAGATGGGGACCAGCAATGAAGACAAAGGAGATGGAAGAAGATGGGGGCAAGAGGAAGGAGATGGGCAAAGAGGAAGGAGATGGGGCAAGCAATGAAGAGGAAGGAGATGGGGACCAGCAATGAAGACAAAGGAGATGGAGGCAATCAATGAAGAGGAAGGAGATGGGGGCAAGCAATGAAGACGTAGAAGATGGAGGCAAGTAATGAAGAGGAACGAGATGGGTGCAAGTAATGAAAGGGAAGGAGATGGGTGCAAGTAATGATGGGGGGAAAGAAATGAGGACAGAACTGGCATGCCGATACAGAAATGGCATGGAATCCAGATCCTAATAAGCCAAAACCCTTTGTCCAACGTCCTTCCTATCTTCCATCCAGATACATAGAATTATGCACTCGACGTCCAAAAAAATAAATAAATAAATAATTATACTTATCCGGAAACGAACGCACTCCAATTAATTTAACGACCGACCGCGTTTTCTGCTGCACACACGACATTTTCTCATGTCCGGCGAAATTCAGGATAACTCTCCTTAATTGATGGCCGCCAATTATCTCGGGTATCGACGTGCGGCGCAATTAATTCAGAATATTGCGCTAATTAAGCGCATTTTTAATTAATCGCAGGTTTAACGAACCGACCCGCACGTAAAAGATTCATCGACAATGACCGACCCGCGCGCGCAATAAACGCGCCTGAAAGTTCCAGTTTTTGTGTTTTCTTTTTTTTCCTTTCTTTGTTTTGCCCGCCGCGCGGAATTGTTTCACGCTGCCGCGGAATGATTAATTAAATATTGATAATGCGTGTAATTACACGGCGCGCAATGTTAATAAGGTAGGGCTGGTGGTTCTTTTCCGCATGATTTATTTCGGCCGAGTTGGATGACGTAAGTGAGGAGGTCGCCTTTTTCTTTCCCCCTAAACACCCAGTTAGACGGTGACGTTGAGCGTAAGCGCCAATCTTTTCCTAAATTGTGGAAGAACTCATCGAGGAGACGACGACTGTTCCTTTTCAAATCGAAGAAGAACGACGAGTTTCAAGAAGACGCCCAAAACACAACCGCACTCTTTGACTGTTCGCTCAGGCAATGCCAGGAGACCGAAACGCCCAAAGAAGGTCAGATGGTCTTCCCTTTTGTCCTCCTAAACTCCATTGAACATGGTGGAGTTGAACGCAAGCAAATCTTTTCCTAAATTGTGGAAGAACTCATCGAGGAGACGACGGCTGTTCCTTTTCAAATCGAAGAAGAACGACGAGTTTCAAGAAGACGCCCAAAACACAACGCACTCTTTGACTGTTCGCTCAGGCAATGCCAGGAGACCGAAACGCCCGAAGAAGGTCAGATGGTCTTCCCTTTTGTCCTCCTAAACTCCAGTGAACATGGTGGAGTTGAACGCAAGCAAATCTTTTCCTAAATTGTGGAAGAACTCATCGAGGAGACGACGGCTGCACCTTTTCAAATCGAAGAAGATGACGAGTTACAAGAAGACGCCCAAAACACAACCGCACTCTTTGACTGTTCGCTCAGGCAATGCCAGGAGACCGAAACGCCTGAAGAAGGTCAGATGGTCTTCCCTTTTGTCCTCCTAAACTCCAGCGAACATGGTGGAGTTGAACGCAAGCAAATCTTTTCCTAAATTGTGGAAGAACTCATCGAGGAGACGACGGCTGCACCTTTTCAAATCGAAGAAGATGACGAGTTTCAAGAAGACGCCCAAAACACAACCGCACTCTTTGACTATTCGCTCAGGCAATGCCAGGAGACCGAAACGCCCGAAGAAGGTCAGATGGTCTTCCCTTTTGTCCTCCTAAACTCCAGCGAACATGGTGGAGTTGAAAGCAAGCAAATCTTTTCATAAATTGTGGAAGAACTCATCGAGGAGACGACGACTGTTCCTTTTCAAATCGAATATGAACGACGAGTTTGAAGAAGACGCCCAAAACACAACCGCACTCTTTGACTGTTCGCTCAGGCAATGCCAGGAGACCGAAACGGCCGAAGAAGGTCAGATGGTCTTCTCTTTTGTTCTCCTAAACTCCAGAGCGAATTGATAGAGTTGAACACAAACAAATCTGTTCCTAAAGTGTGGAAGGAGTCATCAAGTTGGTTGGTCTTGAAAAGACGACGATTTTTCCTTCTCAAATCGAAGCAGACGACGAGTTTCAAGACGACACCCAGGTCATATATTTTGTCCTTCCTCCTAAACCTAAACTCCATGGAACTTGGTAATGTTGAACGTAAGCAAATCTTTTCCTAAATTGTGGAAGAACTCATCGAGGAGACGACGACTGTTCCTTTTTAAATCGAAGAAGAACGACGAGTTTCAAGAAGACGCCCAAAACACAACCGCACTCTTTGACTGTTCGCTCAGGCGATGCCAGGAGACCGAAACGGACGAAAAAGGTAAGATGGTCTTCCCTTTTGACCTCTTAAACTCCAGCGAACATGTTGGAGTTGAACGCAAGCAAATCTTTTCCTAAATTGTGCAAGAACTCATCGAGGAGACGACGACTGTTCCTTTTCAAATCGAAGAAGAACGACGAGTTTCAAGAAGACGCCCAAAACACAACAGCATTCTTTGACTGTTCGCTCAGGCAATGCCAGGAGACTGAAGCGGCCGAAGAAGGTCAGATGGTCTTCCCTTTTGACCTCTTAAACTCCAGCGAACATGTTGGAGTTGAACGCAAGCAAATCTTTTCCTAAATTGTGGAAAAACTCATCGAGGAGACGACGACTGTTCCTTTTCAAATCGAAGAAGAACGACGAGTTTCAAGAAGACGCCCAAAACACAACCGCACTCTTTGACTGTTCGCTCAGGCAATGCCAGGAGACTGAAGCGGCCGAAGAAGGTCAGATGGTCTTCCCTTTTGTCCTCCTAAACTCCAGCGAACATGGTGGAGTTGTACGCAAGCAAATCTTTTCCTAAATTGTGGAAGAACTCATCGAGGAGACGACAACTGTTCCTTTTCAAATCGAAGAAGAACGACGAATTTCAAGAAGACGCCCAAAACACAACCGCACTCTTTGACTGTTCGCTCAGGCAATGCCAGGAGACCGAAACGGCCGAAGAAGGTCAGATGGTCTTCCCTTTTGTCCTCCTAAACTCCAGCGAACATGGTGGAGTTGAACGCAAGCAAATCTTTTCCTAAATTGTGGAAGAAGTCGTCAAGTTGGTGGTGTTGAGGAGACGACGATCGATCGAAGCAGATGACGAGTTTCAAGAAGACGCTCAAAACACAACCGCACTCTTTGACTGTTCGCTCAAGCAATATCAGGAGACTAAAACGGGCGAAGAAGGTTAGGAGGTCTTCTCTTTTGCTCTCCTAAACTCCAGAGCGAAATGATAGAGTTGAACGCAAACAAATCTTTTCCTAAATTGTGGAAGGAGTCATCAAGTTGGTTGGTCTTGAGGAGACGACGATTTTTCCTTTTCAAATCGAAGCAAACGACGAGTTTCAGGACGACACCCAGGTCATCTATTTTGTCCTTCCTCCTAAACCTAAACACCATGGAGCTTGGTAATGTTGAACGTAAGCAAATTTTTTCCTTGATTATAGAAGAACTTGTCAAGATGGTGGTGTTGAGGTCTCGTTGGATTGGATTGGAGTTTTGAGGTCGAGCTGAAGGTCCTTCCCAACATTTTGCTAACTCCTCAACGTCAAAAATTCGATTTGTCCCTTTCCTAATTTGCATGCCCTCGTCTTATCTTGAGGAGAAGTGAATGACAGGTTGTTTATAAATATTTAGGAATTACGGGGTGGTTAGCCCGTACGCTCACCCTAAAACCCTCTGTACACCGACTGACGAAGGAAACACGCTCGCTTACTGTTACCCCAATCAACTATTAAATCCTGGAAGCGCCGATTTTCTTGTTCGATGGCGAGTTTGAGTTTTACAGCCGAAAATGCGCTCGCAGAAGTTTTCGCACGAAGGCCGGCACAGTGCCGTTAAAAAATTTCTTCGCTGGCGGGAATTTTCTGATTTAATTTATTAGAAATACTATTAGTACTTAAATAAATTAATAAAATAAAAGAAATTGGGGTAATTTTATCAAACAATTGCTTAACAAACACATAAGAGCGATGCAACGAAAAAAACAAAAATACGAAATATTTTCGGTTCGGTTTAAATGGAAACACGGCGCACCGTGAAAAGCGATTTGCTTTTCTTTGCGAGCGTCAAACTCGATTCAAACGAAACGGAAATCCAGACTTCAAGATTCAAATTCGATTCAAAAAGAAGATCGCGCACGCGCTTCGAATCCGCGAAGGAACCGCGTTCCGTTCGAGTGTCAATTGTTTTATAAGAACTACGCTCGCGTTGCAATTCCCGTCACGTAACAGGACGTCTTTTCAACACTGTCGTCTTCTCCGACAGGGGGCGCTGCAATTCAAATTTGCGTTGTTTTCTTTTTCTTTTCATGATTGCGTGCGGTCCATCAAGTCGAATCAACAGAAGGGAGAAGCGCAAGGCTCAGCAGCTATTTGAATCCTCGCCTTGTCAAGGTCTGGCAGGTCATTTTTCAGATCAAATTGCATTTGATAAGTGCGTGATGTTTATTTAACAAGGGAACCTTGTTTATGTGAGATGGAGTCGGGCGGCGCGGCGTCGCAAATCTGAATGGAAGCTTTATCTCAGGAGGCCGGATTTTTTTCCCAAATTCTGGAAGATCTCCTCGCCAACATTGAACACGTGCAAACTCGCAAGTCCCACCTTCTCTTTCCATTTCGAAAAGAGTACTGACGTAAAATCTGCGAACCGGAAGGGGAAGAAGCCGGAAGATGATCCTTCTCTTCCTAACATCTTTTTATATTATGAAAGAACCGTTCTAAGTTAAGACGGACGTTTGGGAATTCCGTTTTCCAATCCCACCAGATGATGGATGAAATCGAAGACCTCTCACTCATGTTGACTGGTTGTGAGGTGATTACCTCCTGGATTTTAGAGAATTGTGTCAACGAGAGGCTAGCCCCTCACTTCCCCAAAGTTTTCCTAAGTGTAGGAAAATCTCCTTCCGTTGCTGAACGTACTGTTGAGGATGTGGTTTTTCTGGTTGCTGAAAAATTTAAATTGAAGACCTCAGCCAATGGAATTTCGCAATTTAACGATTGCAGAAGGTGCTGAATCTTTTCCGTGCATTATTTAAGAGGCTCTCCTCTTCTTGTACACGCAGGCGGTGGGTAATTATAAATCAAGGAGTCTCGAATACGCGCTGCGGCGTAATCCAGAGAAAAATCCTCTCGCGGATGTTCCCCGCGTCAATAAATCACGGGCGAATAACAAAAATCGGCTACAACAAATTTCTTGCGGTTGTAGAACCAGCGAGGAACATGAAGATGGAGCAGAGAGCGTTCGTGTGGTGGCAGCGGTGGAATGTGGGGGTCAGAGGTGAAGAGCTCAGCACCGGAGCCCGTCCGTAATTAAGTCTCCCCGCGATCGTAGCACTCCTAGCGGGTAATAGATATAATAACGGGGCGGGGAGGCGAAGTAATTGCTAGGTAACCGCTGATTTATACTGCCCGGTCGGGCTCCTATTTTTATTCCGGTGCACTCTATTAATTCTCGACTTGCCTTGCTACGCCCAAATTCTCTCGGATGTTTTCAGTACTGCCGGTCTTGCTGCTTCATTTGCATCTTTTTCGCTCACCAAAAATAATTATCATCATCATTAGATTTTCCGACGTGATGTGGCGTGATGTGATCAATTCTCGCTTTTGTAGGTGGAACTTAATTATAAACATCCGATAACATCAAGAGCTCCTTTTGTTTCATTTAATTTAAGGCGAACTTTAAGCTCTGAAAAAGTCGAAAGGTCGAGACGAAGAATCGCCTCTTGCAATTAATTATTTATTGTTATTGCTGGCTTACATAGGTGTAAACCTCGAAGACCGAATCGATTTTCTGAAAGGGGGAAAAGATTACTAATTAATTTGCCTCCCTAGTTCAATGGACTTTGAGTGTTTTGAGCTAGGGAGGGCGGGAAGTGATTGCAACATCGGAAAGTTCGATTATTTTTAACGGTCCCACGCTCCGAGTTTTTTTTAAGACACCTTCTTCCTGCGTCCGTCGTTCAATTTCGCAAATTAATTTGGGTCTCGGGTTAATTCGCTAGAGTAAACTCGTTGCAGCACTTAACATCTCTTCGCTTAGTAATTGAATCGGAGCTCTCTCAGCAGCGGAATCAATTCATCTCGAGCTTCTGCATGCGTTCAGAGATGTATGGTATGCAACGGCTGCTTTAATCGCCGGTTTATGTTAATGAATTAGGCGAGGTACGAAGACGTATTCACTTGCGTCTTCTAATGTCTTAATTCCAACCGGGAGTTATGAGCCCTCGTTACTTTGCAAGACGTATCACATCAATCTCCTGGCATGGCTCTTGCGTATTGCACCAAATAGGCGAAGCTGTATTGCTATTTTCGACGAACGAATTCGAACGCAAATATAATAATATTGCGGTAGGAGAAGAGAGCGTAACGTATCTCATTCACGTCAGACTGTTATGTCCTTTATATGGAAGAATGAAAGGCTCACCTATTTGAATCCTTGCCTTATCAAGGTGATGTTTATTTAACAGAGCAAGGTTGCTTATGTGAGCTGGCGTCGCACGTCTAAACGAAAGCCTTATCTCTAAGCCGGCCGTCATTTTGAGACCAACGAGATTCACCTTCGGGAAATTCGCGAAATCGTGAATGTGGAGTATTTTGAAAGAGAGAAAGAAAGGCAGGGATTTTCCACGAATTAATTTAACTTTACTGTTAGGCGTCACACATCTAAACGCAAGCCTTATCTTTAAGCCGGACGTCATTTTGAGACCAACAAGATTCGCCTTCGGGAAATTCGCGAAATCGTGAATGTGGAGTATTTTGAAAGAGAGAAAGAAAGGCAGAGATTTTCCACGAATTAATTTAACTTTACTGTTAGGCGTCACACATCTAAATGAAAGCCTTATCTCTAATCCGGCCGTCATTTTGAGACCAACGAGATTCACCTTCGGGAAATTCGCGAAATCGTGAATGTGGAGTATTTTGAAAGAGAGAAAGAAAGGCAGGGATTTTCCACGAATTAATTTGACTTTACTGTTAGGCGTGACACATCTAAACGCAAGCCTTATCTCTAAGCCGGACGTCATTTTGAGACCAACGAGATTCACCTTCGGGAAATTCGCGAAATCGTGAATGTGGAGTATTTTGAAAGAGAGAAAGAAAGGCAGGGATTTTCCACGAATCAATTTGACTTTACTGTTAGGCGTCACACATCTAAATGAAAGCCTTATCTCTAAGCCGGACGTAATTTTGAGACCAACGAGATTCACCTTCGGGAAATTCGCGAAATCGTGAATGTGGAGTATTTTGAAAGAGAGAAACACAGGCAGGGATTTTCCACGAATTAATTTGACTTTACTGTTAGGCGTCACACATCTAAATGAAAGCCTTATCTCTAAGCCGGACGTCATTTTTAAGACCAACGAGATTCACCTTCGGGAAATTCGCGAAATCGTGAATGTGGAGTATTTTGAAAGAGAGAAAGAAAGGCAGGGATTTTCCACGAATTAATTTGACTTTACTGTTAGGCGTCACACATCTAAACGCAAGCCTTATCTCTAAGCCGGCGGTCATTTTCAGACCAACGAGATTCACCTTCGGGAAATTCGCGAAATCGTGAATGCGGAGTATTTTGAAAGAGAGAAAGACAGGCAGGGATTTTCCACTAATTAATTTGACTTTACTGTTAGGCGTCACACATCTAAACGCAAGCCTTATCTCTAAGCCGGACGTCATTTTGAGACCAACGAGATTCACCTTCGGGAAATTCGCGAAATCGTGAATGTGGAGTATTTTGAAAGAGAGAAAGAAAGGCAGAGATTTTCCACGAATTAATTTAACTTTACTGTTAGGCGTCACACATCTAAATGAAAGCCTTATCTCTAATCCGGCCGTCATTTTGAGACCAACGAGATTCACCTTCGGGAAATTCGCAAATTCGTGAATGTGGAAGTGTGTGAGTGTATTTGAGAGAACGAAATAAAGAAAGGCAGGGATTTTCCACGAATTGATTTGATTTTGTTATTAGGCCAAGCAAGGTTTACGTAACACGCCTTTAATTTAATTAAAAATCGCGGCGGCGACGGCGGCGTTTAATGAGAAATAATTATCGAGGTTAATCGAAGGAGCACTTTTTCTTTCGGTTCGGCCAAGCTAGAACACTCGGAGCGGGGGGGGGGGGGGAGGGTTGTTAAAAATTGTTCAAAAACCTTCTGCAAACTATCTTTTTTAAGATGCTAGGGGGCCTCCTCGAGTAGTACGCTCTCCGGAGGTTTTTTTTTTTTTATCTCTGAAAGTAACAGTAGATAACTACCACTTACTGAAGGAGTCGGTTTCAAATTCATTACGGTCGGCGGCGCTTATGCTGCCCGGAGAGAGAGAGAGAGTGAGAGGGGAAAAAAGCCAATTAATTTAAGTTCTGAGAAAATAACAGGTCTGTAGTTTTTGACGGCGGGAGCTCTCAGGGGCGTGGATATAAACAACGACCTTAGATCACCACGACCACCACCACCACCAACACCGCCACCGCCACCGCCGCCGCCGTTGCCTAAGTTTTGAGTCACTTTCTCTTCTTTTCTGGTTCATCTCAAGTACAGCCAGCTTAAAATAAAATCGTATGCGCCAAAATGCGTTCGTTCGCCTGACTTAAATACTTGAATTTGGCGCAAACAGCGACTGCATCTGGCTTGTCCTTACGTAATTCAATAATTGCGATAATTACGAAAACGTTTTTTCTTTTTCTTTTTTTCTTTCTTGAAATTAAGAAGTCGCTTCCGCGCAGACATAACCGTCGCTCGCTTACGTAATTAATAATATCTTAATTTCTAATCGCTCAAGCTTGCGCGGTTTATCTTCAGCGGTGCAGATCCAAATCACGGATCGGATTTTATTTTTACGTAAGGCGTCTCCGCTTCGGATTTTAAGTGGAAGAGAAAAGGCAGTTCTCACGCCAGGTTGCAATTATTTGAGAAATTTCCAAAAAAATTTCGTGGTTGAAACGTTTCATAGAAATTACGTCACGATTCTTCAAATGATTCAGGAAACAGTCTGCCCATCTTTTTATACCCAAATTTCCAAAGCAGGAAAAATAGATTTACGCTCTTTAATCATGAAATCAGGGCTGCCAGATTATTTACAGGCAACGTCGTCAACCTGTTGATAAAATTTAGCCAAAAGGCGCCCAATGTAAAGTCCATGTTAGGCTCTTTGTTTTTTTTTTGCGTTTTGGGGTCTCCTCTGATCTTCATTTCTTCTTCTTTTCCTCGACTGTCAGCATCTTTAAGTAGGCTCTTCTTCTTTTTCGCAATTCGTTGGGCAATTATCGTCGAACCATTCAACTTCCTTCTTCTGATTTACTTACCGATCGTGCTCTTTCTTCCTTCTTCCTCGGATCCGTTTTAATATTCGTTTTCTCGTCTCTTCTCGTTTACAAAAGTACTGCCCTGTTCTTCTCGTAGTTCCTTTCTTCTGTTAATCTCTCTGGTCTTCATGGTTTCTTTCGTCCTTCTTTTCCTCGACCTTCATTTTGGGGAGATGCGTCCTCATCCGTTAGCTTCTTCAAGAAAAACGTTTTTCTTTTTCCATTTACACTTGATTTTTGTTTCTTTTAGTAATTGCTTGTGCCGTGCGTTCTGCGACCTCCTCTAATCTTCACGGCTTCTTCTTTTCCTCGACTTTCAGCATCTTATTCTTGGTTCTTCTTCTTTCTCGCAATTCGCTGGGCAATAATCGTCGAGCCATTCAACTTCCTTTTTCTGATTTATTTACCGATCGTGTTCTTTCTTCCTTCTTCCTCGGATCCGTTTTAATCTTCGTTTGCTCTTCTCTTCTCGTTTTCAAAAGTACTGCCCTGTTCTTTTCGTAGTTCCTTTCTTCTGTTAATCTCTCTGGTCTTCATGGTTTCTTTCGTCCTTCTTTTCCACGACCTTCATTTTGGGGAGATGCTCCTCATCCGTTAGCTTCTTCAAGAAAAAAGTTTTTCTTTTTCGATTTACACTTGATTTTGGTTTCTTTCAGTAATTGCTTGTGCCAAGTGTTCTGCGACCGCCTCTGATCTTCACGGCTTTTTTTTCTCCTCGACTTTCAGCATCTTTATCTCGGCTCTTCTTCTTTCTCGCAATTCGCTGGGCAATTATCGTCGAACCATTCAACTTTCTTCTTCTGATTTACTTACGGATCGTGTTCTTTCTTCCTTCTTCCTCGGATCCGTTTTAATATTCGTTTTCTCTTCTCTTCTCGCTTTTGAAAGTACTGCCCTGTTCTTCTCGTAGTTCCTTTCTTCTGTTAATCTCTCTGGTCTTCATAGTTTCTGTCGTCCTTCTTTTCCTCGACCTTCATTTTGGGGGGATGCGTCCTCATCCGTTAGCTTCTTCAAGAAAAACGTTTTTCTTTTTCCATTTACACTTGATTCTTGTTTCTTTTAGTAATTGCTTGTGCCGTGCGTTCAGCGACCTCCTCTGATCTTCACGGCTTCTTCTTCTCCTCGACTTTCAGCATCTTTATCTCGGCTCTTCTTCTTTCTCGCAATTCGCTGGGCAATTATTGTCGAACCATTCAACTTCCTTCTTCTGATTTACTTACCGATCGTGTTCTTTCTTCCTTCTTCCTCGGATCCGTTTTAATATTCGTTTTCTCTTCTCGCTTTCAAAAGGACTGTCCTGTTCTTCTCGTAGTTTCTTTCTTCTGTTAATCTCTCTGGTCTTCATGGTTTCTTTCGTCCTTCTTTTCCTCGACCTTCATTTTGGGGAGATGCGTCCTCATCCGTTAGCTTCTTCAAGAAAAACGTTTTTCTTTTTCCATTTACATTTGATTCTTGTTTCTTTTAGTAATTGCTTGTGCCATGCGTTCAGCGACCTCGTCTGATCTTCACGGCTTCTTCTTTTCCTTGACTTTCACCATCTTATTCTCGGTTCTTCTTCTTTCTCGCAATTCGCTGGGCAATAATCGTCGAGCCATTCAACTTCCTTTTTCTGATTTATTTACCGATCGTGTTCTTTCTTCCTTCTTCCTCGGATCCGTTTTAATATTCGTTTACTCTTCTCTTCTCGCTTTCAAAAGGACTGCCCAGTTCTTCTCGTAGTTTCTTTCTTTTGTTAATCTCTCTGGTCTTCATGGTTTCTTTCGTCCTTCTTTTCCTCGACCTTCATTTTGGGGGGATGCGTCCTCATCCGTTAGCTTCTTCAAGAAAAACGTTTTTCTTTTTCCATTTACACTTGATTTTTGTTTCTTTTAGTAATTGCTTGTGCCGTGCGTTCTGCGACCTCCTCTGATCTTCATGGCTTCTTTTTCTCCTCGACTTTCAGCATCTTTATCTCGGCTCTTCTTCTTTTTCGCAATTCGTTGGGCAATTATCGTCGAACCATTCAACTTCCTTCTTCTGATTTATTTACGGATCGTGTTCTTTCTTCCTTCTTCCTCGGATCCGTTTTAATATTCGTTTTCTCTTCTCTTCTCGCTTTCAAAAGTACTGCCCTGTTCTTCTCGTAGTTTCTTTCTTCTGTTAATCTCTCTGGTCTTCATAGTTTCTGTCGTCCTTCTTTTCCTCGACCTTCATTTTGGGGAGATGCGTCCTCATCCGTTAGCTTCTTCAAGAAAAAAGTTTTTCTTTTTCCAATTACACTTGATTTTGGTTTCTCTCAGTAATTGCTTGTACTATGCGTTCTGCGACCTCCTCTGATCTTCACGGTTTCTTCTTCTCCTCGACTTTCAGCATCTTATTCTCGGTTCTTCTTCTTTCTCGCAATTCGCTGGGCAGTAATCGTCGAAGCACTCGACTTCCTTCTTTTGCGACCTTCGTTTTGAGGTGTGTCCTCTTCCGTTAGAAACTTCAAGAAATCTTCAAGAAAAAAGTTGTTCTGTTCCTTACGTTTTGGCGTTTCCTTTTGGCACTTACTTCCCCTGTGCGTTCTGCGGCCTCCTCTGATCTCCACAGCTTCTTCTTTTCCTCGACCTTCGACATCTTTATCTTGACGACTCCTCTTTTTTTCGCAATTCGTTGGGCATTAATCATTCACTCTCATGGATCTTGTTCTTTCTACCTTCTTCCTCAGGTCCGTTTTAATGTTTGTTTCTTCTCTCTTCTCTTCTCGTTGTTTTGAAAAAGACTGCCCAATCACATCCGTATTAAGTCTTGCTGCACTTTGTTCTGACTTGCATTTTTTCCCAGTTTTTTTCTTCTGTTGTTCTCTCTGGTCTTCATAGCTTCTTTTCCTCGACCTTCGTTTCGTTAGTTTCTTCAAGAAAAAAGTTGTTCTTTTTCCATTTACACCTGATTTTTGTTTCTTTTAGTAATTGCTTGTGCCATGCGTTCTGCGGCCTTCTCTGATCTTCATAGCTTCTTCTTTTCCTCGACTTTGAGCAACTTTAAGTCGACTCTTCTTCTTTTTCGTAATTCGTTGAGCGCTCAGCTCAACTTCCTTGTTCTCGTTTCCTTATGGATTTTTTCTTTTTTTCATTTGCATTCGGAATCTTTCTTCCTTCTTCCTTAGATCGACCTTAATGTTGTTCTTCTCTTCTCTTATCGCTTTCCATCAAAAGGACAGCCCAATCACGTCCGCATTAATCCTTTGTTCTCACTTGCATTCTTTTCGTAGTTTTTTCTTTTTTTTTGTTAACTTCCAGATTTCTCTTGTGGCTTCACTCTGTTAAGCGCCCCCCTTCCGTTAGCTTCATCTTCAACAAAGAGGAAAGTTTCGTCTTAGTTTTTTCGAGTTCGTCTTCTTCAGTTGCTTTACCATCCAAAATAATTCCGGCCCAGAACCGCCTGTCCATCGAGAGTTCACGCGATTGTCCAGATGACTTTCAGAGGTACTTTTTAATCGACGTTTCGCCGTGCGCAGATCGACACTGTTTTCCCAAGGAAATTTGAATTGGGGAGTAACAAATTTAGAAATTTAGAAAGAAGGCAAGTGGAAGAGAGAGGCAGATTGTTTGAATTATCTGTTTTCTGTCATCGCCGAAGATCTCGAAGATCATTTAACTGTGTATCCTAGTTTTCAAGGACAGCACTGTGATGGAATTCGAATTCGAGTCATTACGGTAGTCTCGATCATATTAATAAACAAAGTCTCGCCGATTTAATCCAGTTTTCATTGGGAGGACGTGGGGCAGAGGAGGAGGTCAACTCACGTCAGGATCTAAGGGGCGCTGAATCGATCGCATTGAGTGGGAGCACAGTAAGGCGTTCTTGAATTATTCCAAAAAAAAAAAAATAAATAAATAAGAAAAAGACCATCGCTATAATTAATTCTACCCAAGCTCTTCTTTAATAGGTTTATCGATTGAAATCCTTGACATTTTGTGTGCGGTTAATTACTGCAAAGGAAATCGCATCGATCACTATACAGTGTGGTCGTAAAGACAATAATTCCACCTCGATACATCTCTGTCAATAAACATATCAAACGTAACGATCAATTCATATAACAAACAACGCTCGTATCGATCTACTTCTTCTTTGTCTTCTTCTGTATGGAACCAATTCTCACAAAGCAGGTAAAGCAGGCTTCTTGCCGCGCGGCCTTTTTTTTCTCTTTCTTTTTTTTTGTTTTCTGTTTTTGCCGCCGCTCGTCGTCCGAGCAGAAAAATCGCTGAATTATCATCGCGAGTCATCTCCGAGCGCGCTTTAATGAGTTAAAGAGTTAAGACGTCAACCGGGTCGGATTATTATTAATTGGCTTCGTGTTATAAATGACAATTAGAGACTGAAATGAGTGATCTTTACACGGATGATTTGCGACGCTACAATGTCCATTGATGTAGAGATGGGACTGAAGATAAAAACAATACCTAGTCCCTCGCTGGTTGAGTGGCTGGCTGCATGATGATGAATTTGGTCTCGTTGTTTAGATTGCGCCATTACGGCCCTGATTAAATCTAGATTGTCATTGTTATGATGTAATTTTATTGCAGACATAGACGAGTGCGCATCTGCTCCCTGCCAAAACGGCGGTACTTGCGTCGATCTTGATGATGCCTTCAAATGTGAATGCCCACCGGCCTGGGAAGGCAACGTTTGCCAATTTGGTAAATGCCACCCCCCCAGTCGCCTTTTATATTATTTTAAATTGGTTGATTTGCAGATGCTGATGAGTGCCTTACGAATCCCTGCATCAACGCAGTCTCCTGCACGAATTTGGTCGGCGATTATCACTGTAAATGCAGGGTGGGTTGGATGGGGAAGAATTGCGACCAAAACATCAACGACTGCGTAGGTCAGTGTCAGCACGGCGCGACCTGCATTGACCTGGTCAACGACTACCACTGCGCTTGCCAACCTGGATACACAGGTACGTACTTATTTTGAATTTAATTCAATTTAATCGAGAACGAAAGCGAAGAATCCAATAAGTTCAATACGAAGAGGACGGGACGATCTGAAGAGATCATCTCTTCGATTCCGCCGCGCTCCTCTGGAAAATTCCTCGTGCGAAACGTGGAATAAGAATGTGTCATTAAGGCCCCCTTTGACGTGTGAATGTTAACATAAAGTGTTCCGCATCGGTTTCTCTCCGCTTGGCTGGCCGCGCTACCGGTCTTCTTCTGCGCCGGTGCCCGCCGGTGCTCTCGACGGAGATGCACTCGGAGATGTGTCCCCCTGCCGGCGGATTCGTAAGTAGTTCACGTTTTCACATAAACTGGAAATTATACAATTATTGACGAGTCTTCCGACTTACATCATATTTACGATATCGGCACGGAACGGTTCGTGGTGAATCGAACATGTTTCATCAGGTCGGGGAGGGTATCATTACCTCTGGGAATCTTCGCGCTCGTTAGCTTCAATCTCTTCAGAAGTGATCCTCGACTTCAACCACCTCATTTAATCAATTAGAAAATTCAGTTACGCACGATGTTAATTCATAAGGGAGTAAAGCAAAAAATAACTTCTTTAATTAATTTTCCGATTAGGCGATTACGCATTAAGAGAAGGATGGGAAGGTTTCATCTCTGTACCTCCAGGAACTTCCAAGCTAAATCTTCCGGATTTTTGCTTTTAAGATTGAGGTACCAATTACTACAGGAGGCGATTAGGAACATCCTATTTTCTTGTATAACTTCCGTAGGCTCGTTAATAATGCACGAAATGCGTCCGAAAGAGTGATTTCTAAGTTATGTCCACGCGGAGAAACAAACTCAAACCATCAAGGCGAAAAAAGAAAAGAAAACACAACCGCACTCTTTGACCGTTCGCCCAAGCAATACCGGTACCACGTGCTAAATTAGCCAATCGCAAATTGGAAATTGGAAATCGGGATGAACGCGCATGCCTGCGACTAAGGAGCTTGCGATCCCGTGGAGTAAAGGTACTCCTTTACTCCACGGAATAGAGTACGCGATCTGTCGCGGGTGGTTGCAAAAGCAACTGCCAATTTGCAAAGAACTTTATTGAAAAGGTCGTGTAATCTCTTTCTCATGTGGTGTAATTTCTTTGTTATTTCCGTGCCCTTCCACAAGATAATGGCACGAAAAGCGTCCAAAAGAGTGATTTCCAAGTTATGTCCACGCGGAGAAACAAACTCAAACCATCAAGGCGAAAAAAAAAACGAAACACAACCGCACTCTTCGACCGTTCGCCCAAGCAATACCGGTACCACGTGCGAAATTAGCCAAACGTAAATTGGGACTTGGAAATCGAAATAAACGCGCATGCCTGCGAGTAATGAGCTTCGATCTCCTGGAGTAAAGGAGTATTAGATGGCGTCGGCCTCATAGAATAGAGTACGTGATCAACCGAGGGTGCCTGCAAAAGCAACTGCCAATTTGCAAACTGCTTTATCGAAAAAGTCGTGTAATCTCTTTCTCATGTCGTGTAATTTCTTTGTTATTTCCGTGCCCTTTCACAAGGCAATGGCGCGAAATGCGTCCAAAAGAGTGATATCCAAGTTATGTCCACACGGAGAAACAAACTCAAACCATCAAGGCGAAAAAAAAAAGAAAACACAACCGCACTCTTCGACTGTTCGCCCAAGCAATACCGGTACCACGTGCGAAATTAGCCAAACGTAAATTGGGACTTGGAAATCGAAATAAACGCGCATGCCTGCCAGTAATGAGCTTGCGATCCCCTGGAGTAAAGGAGCATTAGATGGCGTCGGCCTCACGGAATAGAGTACGCGATCTGTCGCGGGTGGTTGCAAAAGCAACTGCCAATTTGCAAAGAACTTTATTTAAAAGGTCGTGTAATCTCTTTCTCATGGGGTGTAATTTCTTTGTTATTTCCGTGCCCTTCCACAAGATAATGGCACGAAAAGCGTCCAAAAGAGTGATTTCCAAGTTATGTCCACACGGAGAAACAAACTCAAACCATCAAGGCGAAAAAAAAAAGGAAACACAACCGCACTCTTCGACCGTTCGCCCAAGCAATACCGGTACCACGTGCGAAATTAGCCAAACGTAAATTGGGACTTGGGAATCGAAATAAACGCGCATGTCTGCCAGTAATGAGCTTGCGATCCCCTGGAGTAAAGGAGTATTAGATGGCGTCGGCTTCACGGAATAGAGTACGTGATCTATAGAGGGTGCTTGCAAAAGCAACTGCCAATTTGCAAACAACTTTATCGAAAAGGTCGTTTAATCTCTTTCTTATGTCGTGTAATCTCTTTCTTATTTCACTGCCCTTCCACACGGCAATGGCACAAAATGTGTCCAAAAGAGTGATTTCCAAGTTATGTCCACGCGGAGAAACAAACTCAAACCATCAAGGCGAAAAAAAAAAAGAAAACACAACCGCACTCTTTGACCGTTCGCCCAAGCAATACCGGTACCACGTTTGAAATTAGCCAATCGCAAATTGGAAATTGGAAATCGGGATGAACGCGCATGCCTGCGACTAAACTACTTTATCGAAAAGGTCGCTTAATCTCTTTCTTATGTCGTGTAATTTCTTTCTTATTTCACTGCCCTTCCACACGGCAATGGCACCAAATGTGTTCAAAAGAGTGATTTCCAAGTTATGTTCACACGGAGAAACAAACTCAAACCATCAAGGCGAAAAAAAAAGAAAGAAAACACAACCGCACTCTTCGACTGTTCGCCCAAGCAATACCGGTACCACGTGCGAAATTAGCCAAACGTAAATTGGTGGGACTTGGAAATCGGAATGAACGCGCATGCCTGCCAGTAATGAGCTTGCGATCCCCTGGAGTAAAGGAGTATTAGATGGCGTCAGCCTCACGGAATAGAGTACGTGATCTATCGAGTGTGGTTGCAAAAGCAACTGCCAATTTGCAAAGAACTTTATTGAAAAAGTCGTGTAATCTCTTTCTTATTTCCGTGGTCTTCCACACACAACCAACTGCGAACGAACAGATCCTCAAACATTGTTGTTAGTTTACTCTACGAAGGAGAAGAAGATTACATTTGTTAAAATTTAATAAAATTTAATTTAATGCCAATTTGAATACTACTTTCTTATAATTTTTCATCGAACAAGAGTCGACTTCAATTAAAATTTAATGTTATTGCGAACTTGGTTTTATGTCATTCGGATATTTGCGCTGGAATTCCTTTTTTTAATCACGTGTGCGTGCTCAAATTAAGTCTTTGCTAATTACATAATTCTTTTTATTTTCTATTAGCTTTTAAGATTGAGTACGGGAGCATTAGTAGACGATTGGGAAGATTTCTTCTATTTTATTGTGTCTCTTTAATAATGCACTAGCGTCACAAGAGCGGTTTCCAAAGCTATATTCGAGATAGACAAAAAATTCTCTAGACTTAAATTATCAAGGCGAAAAAGGAAAACACAACCGCACTCTTTGACTGTTCGCCCAAGCAATACCTGTACCACGCGCCAAATTAGCCATCATTTGCTACTTCATTAATAAATCGCCAGTGTCTCTTATCCGCAAGTAATTTACAAAGCAATATAAAATCACCCTGTACAAACAACATTGCTTTGAATAGTTTATTAATCTGATTTCTCTTGGTGAATCATCGGCGTATTTACTTTATTCCATTCTGACGGGCACTTTTGCTTACTGCTGCGCTCGCAATCAGTTTTTTCCCTCTTCTTCTTCTTCTTCGTTAACTATGCGTGCAAAATTCTTTGTTTCTTGCAGGTCGTGATTGTCATACGGACATCGACGACTGCGCGACGAATCCTTGCAAAAACGGCGGCGAGTGCGTCGACCAAGTCAACGGGTTCAAGTGCATCTGTCCCGTGGGATTCACCGGTCACGAATGCGAGGTAAGTTTCACGAACCCTAACCGAGATTCATTCTTCGACTGCGCTGAAATATATTTATTGGTCACAACTCATTTCAATTGATATCTAACAATGAGTGAAGAAAAATGAATTGACACGTAACTGCGGCAACCATAAAAGCCCACCAATCAGACTTCAGTACGCCTGCAACACTCAGATCAAGAGAATACGGTTTTTTATGAAATCAACTGACGCGTTTTGCATCAATCGATATCAATCAATCAATTACAGGTCGAGAAATTAATTGATATGTAACTGTATCAACTATGGAAATGCATCAGACTTTAGTATGCCGGCAACAATCAAATGATGTTACATATCAAATGATATGTTATATATCAATCGATATCAATCAATCAATTACAGAGTAGACCTAATTCAAATCAAGAAACTAATTGATATGTAACTGTAACAACCATAGAAGCCTACCGACCAGACTTCAATATGCCGGCAACAATCAAATGAAGAGAGCGCGGTTTCTACGAAATCAACTGATCCGTTACATATCAATCGATATCAATCAATCAATTACGGAGTAGATCTTATTGCAAGTCGAGAAATTAATTGATACGTAACTGAAGCAACCATAGAAACCCATCGATCAAACTTTAGCATGCCGGCAACAATCAAATGATGTCACATATCAATCGATATCAATCAATCAAGTACAGAGTAGACCTAATTGCAAATCAAGAAACTAATTGATATGTAACTGTAACAACCATAGAAGCCTACCGATCAGACTTCAATACGCCGGCAACAATCAAATGAAGAGAATGCGGTTTTTATGACATCAACTCATGCGTTACATATCAATCGATATCAATCAATCAATCACGGAGTAGATCTAATTGCAAGTCGAGAAATTAATTCATACGTAACTGAAGCAACCATAGAAATCCATCGATCAAACTTTAGCATTCCGGCAACAATCAAATGATGTTACATATCAATTGATATGTTACATATCAATCCATATCAATCAATCAATTACAGAGTAGACCTAATTTCAAATCAAGAAACTAATTGATATGTAACTGTAACAACCATAGAAGCCTACCGACCAGACTTCAATACGCCGGCAACAATCAAAATGAAATCAACTGATGCGTTACATATCAATCGATATCAATCAATCAATTACGGAATAGATCTAATTGCAAGTCGATAAATTAATTGATACGTAACTGAAGCAACCATAGAAACCCATCGATCATACTTTAGCATGCCGGCAACATTCAAATGATGTAACATATTAATTGATATGTTACATATCAATCGATATCAATCAATCAATCAATTACAGAGTAGATCTAATTGCAAATCAAGAAACTAATTGATGTGTAACTGCAACAACCATATAAGAACCGATCAGACTTCAATACGCCGGCAACAATCAAATGAAGAGAGCGCGGTTTTTATGAAATCAATTGATACGTTACAAATCAATCGAAATTAATCAATCAATTACAGAGTAGACCTAATTGCATGTCGAGAAATTAATTGATAGAAACCCACCGATCAGACTTTATTATGCTGGCAACAATCAAATGATGTTACATATCAATCGATATGATACTTATCAATTGATATGTTACATATCAATCGATATCAAACAATCAGTTACAGAGTAGACCTAATTGCAAGTCAAGCACCCTTAACGATCAGATCTTACATACTTATGATGGTTCTGTTTTACTTTACCCTTTACCCCCATCTGGTCATGGTGAAGCAGGTGACAGAAAGTGTCCGGCGGTAATGCGATAAGTGATGGGTATTTTTTTTTGCGCGCGAGCCAAACGAAAGAGACCAACATATTAGAGTTAAAATCAACAATTACACGGGATATTAGAGCTAACGACCGACGAGTGCACCATGCCCGGTGCCCTTGCGGCAAACAAATCGCCCGGTCGTTAGCGCAGGTAGTAATCAAAGACATGCCCGCCCGTGGCGACATTTAGCCGCCTTCGATGAAGCCGTGCGGATGACAGCTGCCAAGTTTGGGGGGCGTCGCGTCGCGTCGCGTCGTCACGTGGAACACTTCCATTACGACCACTCCAAAAAAAAAAAAAAGGGAAAAATGTTTGACTCGGATGGGTGCAACTCACCAATCTCGTCGTGAATAATAAATTGATGGGGCCCCATCGGAAGAAGAACAAGAAGAAGAAGAAGAAGCTTAGCCGAGGAGGAATCGGAAGAGTTGGCTCTTATTGTGGGCGTGCGTATGAATAATGTATGTTTCGGATTGAATAAAACGTGTTTGTTGCTCGCGCCACTGTGTTAGGTGGAATTTCTTTTTTTGGACGATGTAGAGCAAGCAACTACTTTCTTATTTTTTTTTCAGAACGACCACGATCACTGCCGACCAGATCCTTGCGAAAACGGCGCCCCCTGCTTCAAAACCCAAGCCGATTATTACTGCCATTGTCCTGAGAGGTGGCAAGGGAAAAACTGCAGCATCCCCCGATTGCTGTGCGAAAGTCCACCCTGTGAAGACGGTAGGTGTTTTAAATTTAATTTAATTTAAGAGTTTCGAAAAATCTTCCGGACGGTATTATATCATCGTTAGTCGGCCTCGAGGTGTTTCGTGAAACATCTGGCCCTGGTCCTAATGACGTTTTTATGTCCGGAAATTTACGAGGCAGATAAAAATATTTTCCCGTATTCTTCCCAAATACTCACGGCAGTCATCCGTCGCAATAACAATATATTTCGTCGTCGTCGTCGTCCTCTGCTGCTGCTGGCTTCTCCTTCTTCTTCTTCTTCTTCTTCTTCTTAAGAAATGAGCTGAGGCAGTTAAAAAGACCGAGACCATCAACGTTAACGTCTTGCTCAACGATACGTGGCGTTATTATTATTCTCTTCGGCGCAAACAAATAACTCTCGTAGATGTTTAATATTGCGCCAGAGCCATTAGGATGACAAGTGGATTTACTTTTTTTCGTGTTTTCTTCGGCGCAACCTGCAAGTCACTGTTGAGATCTAACCGTGTATTTAGCTCGATACAATGCTCCGATGAAAGATATCAACACGTTTTATCACCTATCTTGATCTTCATTTGGTACTTTCCTTCTCCTCCTCCTCCTCCTCTTCCTCTTCATCTCCTCTGTATGCCCCCCCATCGAAATGCGTAGGTGTTTTTTTTTCGCCTCGTCCTTCGGCTTGCGCTTCATGGAATTCAACACACGCCATACGTTTGATTAAATTATAGTTAATAATTACATAAAAAAAAGAAATCATAATGCAAGATCTTCGAATTCTAGAGTAAGAACGTCCTTTTCTTCCCGTCGCTCCTTCGCCCTGTCGTAAACTTATAAACAGGGAAACGAATTCAGGCCACTTGTTTCGCAAACAATACGAAAATGTAGTACTCGGAGTATATAATGCACCGTCTTCAAATTCTAGAGTAAGAACGTCCTTTTCTTCCCGTCGCTCCTTCGCCCTGTCATAAACTTACAAACAGGGAAACGAATTCAGGCCACTTGTTTCGCAAACAATACGAAAATGTAGTACTCGGAGTGTATAATGCATGGTCTTCGAATTCTAGAGTAAGAACGTCCTTTTCTTCCCGTCGCTCCTTCGCCCTGTCATAAACTTATAAACAGGGAAACGAATTCAGGCCACTTGTTTCGCAAACAATACGATAATGTAGTACTCGGAGTGTATAATGCACCGTCTTCGAATTCTAGAGTAAGAACGTCCTTTTCTTCCCGTCGCTCCTTCGCCCTGTCATAAACTTATAAACAGGTAAACGAATTCAGGCCACTTGTTTCGCAAACAATACGAAAATGTAGTATTCGGAGTGTATAATGCACCGTCTTCGAATTCTAGAGTAAGAACGTCCTTTTTTTTCCCGTCGCTCCTTCGCCCTGTCATAAACTTATAAACAGGGAAACGAATTCAGGCCACTTGTTTCGCAAGCAATACGAAAACGCAGTACTCGGAGTGTATAATGCACCGTCATCGAATTCTAGAGTAAGAACGTCCTTTTCTTCCCGTCGCTCCTTCGCCCTGTCATAAACTTATAAACAGGGAAACGAATTCAGGCCACTTGTTTCGCAAACAATACGAAAATGTAGTACTGTGAATGTATAATGCACCGTCTTCGAATTCTAGAGTAAGAACGTCCTTTTCTTCCCGTCGCTCCTTCGCCCTCTCATAAACTTATAAACAGGGAAACGAATTCAGGCCACTTGTTTCGCAAACAATACGAGAATGTAGTACTCGGAGTGTATAATGCACAGTCTTCGAATTCTAGAGTAAGAACGTCCTTTTCTTCCCGTCGCTCCTTCGCCCTGTCATAAACTTATAAACAGGGAAACGAATTCAGGCCACTTGTTTCGCAAACAATACGAAAATGTAGTACTCGGAGTGTATAATGCACCGTCATCGAATTCTAGAGTAAGAACGTCCTTTTCTTCCCGTCGCTGCTTCGCCCTGTCATAAACTTATCAACAGGGAAACGAATTCAGGCCACTTGTTTCGCAAGCAATACGAAAAGTTAGTACTCGGAGTGTATTAGCCCCGCCCACCACAATCTCTGCCAAATGAAAACGCTCACATTGCTTCACTCCTTCCCCTCCTAAAAAATTGTTTTATTGTTGATCCCATTGATTTAATTTTACTAAAAGTCTCAGAGTAAGGTGCAGCTTCGATAGCGCCATTAGAAAGTTGAATTAATTCCGCACAATTTTGATTTTAAACTTATCATCGTATCACCGTTAATAAGGGCGGAGAGAAAACAGTTGAATTGTTTGCTTTAAACAATATCATAACTTCTGTACTCTTTATCAGGAATTAACGAACTTCGGCTCGTTTGAAAGAGAATTTTAAGCTGATACGAAGTTTCTATTCAATTAATTTGTTATAAAGTAGCTAGAGGGCGGTATTTGAGAAGAAAGTAACAGTTTTTTCACAGATTTCCAAAAAAAAAAGAAAAAATTAAATGAAAATTAAATGGATTAAAGCGCAACTCGAATGATTCCAAGGTCAACCGAACTCTATTCAGGAGCTGAACTCGACTCTGTTTTATAAGAAGAATTGAATAAAATTTAAAGTAGACAAAAAAAGAATTAAAGAAATTTTTCCCAATTCAACTGAACTCAACCTAACTCAGTTAAACCCAACCTAACAGAACATTCAACTCAAACAAAAAATTAAGAAATATATAAAAGGAATAATTAAAAGTAAAAAAAAAATGTGTGAAAATGAAGCTCGGCAAATCTCAAGGTCAACTCAACTCAATTGAACTCAATGTGAAAATGCAAATCTCAAGGTCAACTCAACTCAATTGAACTCAACCTGACTATTCAGTTGAATTTAAAACGCAAAAAATTTAAAAAATGAATAAATTAAAAACTATTTCTAAGCGAACTGAACCCAACTTAACTCCATTAATCCCAACCTAACCTAACTTCCTTCATCCCAAGCAAAAAGTTAAGAAAAATATGCATTCAAAGTAAAAAAATGTGAAAATGAAGCTCAGCAAATCTCAAAGTCAACTCATCTCAATTGAACTCAATGTGAAAATTAAGGTCAGCAAATCTCAAGGTCAACCGAACTCAATTGATCTCAACCTAACGATTCAACTGAAGCAAAAAGAATTAAAATGCAAAAAAAATTTAAAAAACGAACAAATTAAGAATATTGTCAATCCAACCGAATCCAACCTAACTCCATTCAATCCAAGCAAAACATGTTAAAGAAAAATTTAAAAATGTGAAAATGAAGCTCAAAATCTCAAGGTCAACCCAACTCACAACTGAACTATTCAATTGAAGTTCGACCAGTGTCAAGGTCAACAAAATTTGACGCAATCACTAAACTTCATCCCAATCAATCCATGCAGAAAATTTTAAATAAAAAAAAAACGATAAAAAAGTTTAAAATCAAATGAAAAAAAATTTCGATCTCAACTCAACCTAAGTCTAATCAACTCAAGCGAAAAATTTAAAACAGTTTAAAATGAACCTAAGAAAATCTCAAGGTCAACTGAACTCGCCCAACTTATTACATCATATTACACAAATGATTTTTTTTTTAATTAAGAAAATTTAGAGTAAAAAAAAATGTTTTTTTAATTTGTTAATTTTTATTATTTAATTATTATTATTTTATTATTACTTAATTTAATTTATACGTGGATTAATTAAAGTTAAGCTTAACAAATCGGAAAATCGATCCAATCGTGCTGACGTCATCGTCTAATTAAATATTTAAATTTACCAGAAAAGTTAAAAGATAAAAAGAAATTAAAAAATCAATTAAGTTAAGTTCAACTAACATTAAAATCGACCGATCTCAACCTGACTAACATTTTAACACAAATAATAAAATTAAAAATCGATTACATTAAGTTCAACTAACGTCAAGGTCGATCCAAACCAACCGATCTCAACCTAACTCAATTTAACACAAATTAAAATTAAAAAGTGCACGAAAAACTATACGAAAATTGTTAAAAATAAATTTAAAATGAAGCCCAACTAAATTCAACGTCAACCTAACACGACCTAGTTCTATCCAACCCAAGCAAAAATTAAAAAAAAATTAAAAATTAAAAAATTTAAAAAAATCGATTAACCCCAAAAAAATTCTACAGTACAAACAGAAGGATTACATAAAGACTTAAATTAAAAAAAAAACTTACATTGCAAAATTAAATCTACATGTGTAGTTACATATTCCTCTTACTTATTTAATTTGAAAAATTAAAAATGAAAAATAAGAGGAGGCATTTATTTAAGTTCTGCCGGCGCAGCTCCTCCGACATAGAAGAAGAAGACGAAGAAGAGAAAAGTAACGGGTCAGTCGACCGGTCCGGCTCCATTTCAAGCACAGCGGGGCACCGGAGCCCCCCATGAGGCGCAGCCCCCCACTCTCCCACCCTGGCACGAAATTGCCTGTCAACTAGCGCGTCACCCAAGATTCATGCACAATATTAACAGCGTTCGGCCTCGCTGGGCCCCCAAAGTGACTCACGCCGCACCGCTCGCGATATAAATTCCCTTTTTCGATTTTTTTTTTGCGATCGGGGAACACCCGGTAATAAATCGAATAGCCAATCGGACGAGCGCGATAGAAAAATCGGCGATTGGATTTAATACAGTGTGCCACGTAAATTCTGCAATTTATTACGACGACGAGGGGGCGAGGGGGGGGCGAGGGTACATCCGACATAAAACGCAGATGAGATTATAAAAACTAAACTTTTAATTTTTAAATTTTGTATAACGTCATCGACTTTTGAGAACTCTAGGCACTGTATAAGCCAGGGGTTCCCAACCTTTTTTTTTTTTTTTCTTAAGCATCGATCGCTTACACGAAAACAAAAATTTCCCCCTCAACCCCCTTTCAAATTTATGTATATTTAATATTTCTAGAAGGCAGATAAGTTGAAATTTTGTGTTAAATTGCAAACTGCGATTCTTTTTTGCTTGACTTTACTTCAATTCTTAATTTACAGAACGATCGTCTTTTATCCTTGACTTTATTTTACGTTCGGATTGGATCAGTGTGATCCTCTTTTGTTTTTGTTTTTGTTTCGTTCAAACTTTCGGTTAGAAATTCTCGATCAAAAGCACTCGATTTGATTTGACTTATTGTATTTTATTTTCGCCTTGTCTTCGTCGGCAAAAATTTATTTTGTTCTTTTTATTCCTTACTTGACTTATTTAATGCAATTTTTAATATCATCGATTGGTCGGCCTTTGTTTTTTCTTTTCCTTTGTGATCTATTTCATTTGTCTTTTTGTTTTCATTTTGTAACTGTCAATTTATAATCTTCTTTTGTTTTATTTTGTTTGTTTTGTTGACATGATTTTGTTTTTTTTTTTTTTTTAATTCTCAATCCGTCGTCTTTTGTTTTTTTCTTTCTTCGTTTATTAGACTTGTATGACTTGTATGTTGTATGTATGTTGTTTGTATTAACCTCGACCGCGACGATTGACGACCATTCTTGCTTTCTTATTTTGTTTAATTTGACTTTATTTTATTTTTTAATCATCATTAATATTGGCTGAGATACGATTTTTTTATTTTGGTCCTTACTTTATCGTCAGCATTTTTTTTTTTAGAAATGATACGAAAAAGAAAAGACTTTAGAAACAAGCTGAGAATGTAATTTTCATTTACCCTGACGTTCCATAAAACGAATGAAAAATGAAAAAATAAATAAATAAATAAATAAAGTCGATTATCCGGATTTGCGAAACTTCAAGGTAAATAAAAATTATATTCTCAGCTTGTTTCTAAACTGTTTTCTTTCTCATTTCTGCAATTATCGACGGGCAAGAGCTTTACGAAAATAATTTCTTTTTTTATTCCACGTTTGACTTTATTTTATTCAGTTTTTAAATTAATCAACTCATCGAGCTTTGTTTTTTTTTTCTTTTAATCGATTTTCACTTTTTTACATTATCAATTTATCATCTGGTTTTTGTTCTTTTCTTTTGTCTCATTTGATTTGACATAACTTTTGATTTTTTAGCTGTCAGTTCACCGTCTTTTGTTTGGTTTCCGTTTATCCGATTGTCGCGTCGTCTGATTGACCTTTCTTACTTCTTTTAATCGATTTTCATTTTTTTAATTATCAATTTAGCATCTGGTTTTTGTTTTTTTCTTTTGTTTCATATTATTTGACACGATTTTTTGATTTTGTAGCTGTCACTTCATCGTCTTTTGTTTGGTTTTCTTTTATCTGATTGTCGTCGATTGATCGCCACGTTTATTTTCGATTTTTTACTTATCAATTGAAACGTCTTTTGTTTGGTTTCCTTTCATTCGATCGTAGTCGGTTGATCGCCATTTTTATTTTCCATTTTTTAGTTATGAATCGATCGTCTTTTGTTTGATTTCCTCTTGCTACACTGTCGTCGATTGATCGCCATTTTTGTTTTCGTTTTTTTCGTTGTGAATTGATCGTCTTTTGTTTAGTTTCCTTTTATTCGATCGTGGTTGATTATTCGCAAGGATTTTTACTTATCAATTGAACGTCTTTTGTTTGGTTTCCTTTCATTCGATCGTAACCGGTTGATCGCCATTTTTATTTTCCATTTTTTAGTTATGAATCGATCGTCTTTTGTTTGATTTCCTCTTGCTTCACTGTCGTCGATAGATCGCCATTTTTGTTTTCGTTTTTTCAGTTATGAATTGATCGTCTTTTGTTTAGTTTCCTTTTATTCGATCGTGGTTGATTATTCGCAAGGATTTTTAGTTATGAATTGATCGTCTTTTGTTTGGTTTCCTTTTTTTCGACTGCCGTCGATTGACCGCCAGTTTTGCTGTTTTGATGTTTCAGTTCTCAATTGAACGTCTTTTGTTTGGTTTCCTTTTACTCGACTGTCGTCGATTATTCACCATTTATTGTTTTCGATTTTTTTATTATCAATTGTTCGTCTTTTGTTTGGTTTCCTTTTACTCCACTGTCGTCGATTGATCGCCATTTTTGTTGTTCTGATTGCTTAGTTATGAATTGATCGTCTTTTGTTTGGTTTCCTCTTACTCGACTACCGTCGATTGACCGCCAGTTTTGCCGTTTTGATTTTTCAGTTCTCAATTGAACGTCTTTTGTTCGGTTTCCTTTTATTCAACTGTCGCTCACCGATCGCCATTTTTGTTTTCGATTTTTTCGTTACGAATTGATCGTCTTCTGTTTGGTTTCTTTTTATTCGACTGTCGTCGATCGATCGCCATTTTTGTTATTTTGATTTTTTAGTTTCTTCGGTTTCCTTTTATTCGATTGTCGCCATTTTATTGTTTTCTCTACTTTTATTCGATTTGACTGAGTTTAATTTTTTTATTATTAACTGATCGTCTTTTGTTTTTTAATATTCACAGATACGACGTACTGAGTTTTACACACTTTTTATTTTCGTCCTGTCGCACATTTTCCATTTTCGTCCTGTCTTCATCGAGATCGTCTTTTGTTTTTTTTCTTTAATTTATTCGACTTGACTGTATTTCAGAAACATTTCTATTTTGATAATTAATCAGCTGATCGACTTTTTGTTTGTTTTTCTTATTCGAATTGACAGTATTTAATTAATTATAAATATTTAAGGTATTATTGTATTTTAAGGCATTATAACCCAAACACTGAACTATCAATTAAAGCTAACGAGTACCTACTTAGGAAAAAAGAGCGTACCATTTTCTCTGTTCATCACTGTACCTATTCAATTCAAATTTATTTCGTATTATTCATAAGTCTTCTATTTTTTTTTTTTTTTTTTAATAAACTGTTCAGATAGGCCTCCGCTGTTCAAGAGTTCACAACTCCGACCCCCCGAAAGACGCCTACAGGTTCATCGACCCCCAGCCGATTCCTATAAGTTCATCGACCCCTTTCAAGCCTTCATCTACTCCATTGGGAACCTCCGGTTTTGGTGTGGACAATGTCTTACAGAATTTATTTTAGGGCAGCCCTAATTTTTGAAACTTATTTGGAAAGGACAAGGGGCTTTAGTATAAAGGATCCCCGAACACACTGGGGCCTCTTCTAATAAAATTAGATGCAAACACCCTCTCCGGTTTAGATTAGAGCAAGGAAAAAGAAAAGAGAAAAGAAGGAAGAAAATATTTTCCGTTGGTTACCATTCCTCTAAGCCCCCTTCTTTTTAACTATAAGTTGCTAAACAATTAAAAAAAAAAAAATTCTTTTGCGTTGATTACTGTTGCTCTAAGCTCCCTTCTGTATAACTATAAGTCGCCGAGTAATTTTTAAATTTTCTAACAATTTCGTCTTTTAATATTTTTAGATATGGGCAGTTGTATGATGGTCTCGGTTGGGGGCAGCCGAATTTCAGCCCCGAGCATGTGCGGAGAACACGGCCACTGCATCAGCACCCCTGGGATGGGGTACCGCTGCTCGTGCCAGCCGGGTTACACGGGGAAGTACTGCCACGAAAGTAAGTTGCGAATTCACCCCCTCGACCACACAACCACCGCCAAAAAAAAAAAAAATTAATTCTTCCCTCGTCTTTCAGATATCAACGATTGTAAAGTGAACCCCTGCGAAAACGGCGGCACCTGCGTGGACAAGGTGAACGCGTTCCAGTGCATCTGCAAGGAAGGCTGGGAAGGGGCGCTCTGCAACATAAGTATGCCCCCACCCCCCTCACATTTTCTTGTTTTTTGTTTAATTTGGATTGATTGATTTTTCTGTAGACACCGACGAGTGCAATCCAAACCCATGCCAGAACAACGGAAGCTGCACGGATAAGGTGGCGGATTTTCAATGCGGATGTCGCAACGGCTGGAAAGGAAAGACGTGCCAACTGAAGGACGGCCACTGCGATCACAGCACTTGCAAGAACGGGGGGACGTGCCAGGATCTGGGGAACACGTTTGTTTGCAGGTGTCCTCCAGGTTGGGAAGGTAAACGGTTTTGTCTGGCGCGCGCGAATTCTCTTTGGTAATGATGATTTTTTTTTTTTTGGGGGGATGCAGGTACGACTTGTCACATTCCAAAGCGCACCGCGTGCAGATCCAACCCTTGTCTGAACGGGGGGACTTGCGTTAACAACGGCGATTATTACCAGTGCATCTGTCGCGATGGTTTCGAAGGAAACCACTGTCAGGACGACGTGAACGACTGCGTACCTCAACCCTGCTACAACGGTGGGAAGTGCATCGATGGGGTCAATTGGTTTCTCTGCGAGTGCGCCAACGGATTCACGGGGCCCGACTGCAGGATCAACGTCAACGAGTGCGCGTCCAACCCCTGCGGGTATGGGGGGACTTGCGTCGATGGCATCGGCGACTTTCAATGCATCTGCCCCCCGGGGAGAAGTGGCAAAATGTGCAATCGTAAGTGTCCCCTCGCCCCCTTCTTTTTTCACAAAGCAAAATACTGTTCTTTCCCCCAGTCGACGATATTTCGTATCTACCCCTGCCGGGCAGCTGCACGTGGGAAGGCCACACCTTGGAGAACAACTCGACTTGGCAGCACGAGTGCAACACCTGCGTCTGCATGAATAGCATGGTGAAGTGCACCAAGATATGGTGCGGCTTTGAGAACTGCAGGAACCCCAGCGCCCCCAATAACGTGTGCAATTTGAACCAAGTGTGCGTGCCGACGCCGATCGAATCTTGCCTTACGCCCCCGTGCCAGCCCTACGGCGAATGCAGGGATTTGGAGAGCGGACGTCGGGTGAAGCCCCCGTCAGTGCCGAGCCCCAGCACGTGCTGGCCAAACCAGGCCGTCCTAAGCAACACGTGCGCCAGGGTTACGCTGCTTTTAGACCGCGCCAAACTACCCCACGGTGTCACAGTCGAAGGCCTCTGCGGTGACTTGCGCAAGCTACTGGCGAACCACGAGGCGGCGAACGATTTGCAGAACGAGCTGGTGTTGCTGTGCGACCTGAAGATGGAATACAACGATTCCGTCGAGGTTACTTTGGTAAGTTCTTCGCATTAAACATCTCTTTTGATGAAATTAATTCCAAATTTGATTTGACTTGATTCCTACAGTCGGGGAAAGAGGGCGTCTTGGAAGGAATAAGGATTTTGGGGGAGGCGATCTCCAGGAAACAGACGTCCCTGTTGGCCCTCACTTCGATCATGGAGGTCAAGGTGGAAACGGCTTTGGTATCCGAGGAACCCCCCAGCAATAAATACCTGATCGCTTTAGTGTGCCTTATAGTGATCGGGCTTTGCGCTGCCGCTTGCGCCGTCCTCCTCTACATAAGACAGAAGCGGAGGAACTTGGGATTAAGCGGGGTGAACCTCTCTCCGTCCGCAGATTCTTGCCACAGGAACCACGAAGACGAAAAGAATAATTTGCAGAACGAAGAGAACCTGAGGAGGTATGCGAATCCGCTGAAGGAAGACGGCAGCATGGGAAGCATCAACAGTGCAGGGGCTTGCGCCCTCGACCTTCCGAAGGTCAGCGTCGTCCGGCCTCTGTCTTCGATCCACCAGCACGAGAGCTCCAGCGAAATGCTGGAGATGATCTCGGAGGCTGATTGTCCAACTAGGAAGACGATGCTCGTCGTGCCTGGCACCAGCGCCGAAAACGCGCTCAAGCTCAACGACTTGAACGAAGGCTTGAAGCCGACGCACAGGAACAGCCAAATCATGCTGTACAAGGCGCAGAACCCGGACGTCAGGAAAAACACGGCCGCCTTCGACGACTCGTCCGGACACAAGGACTTTAGTAAAAGTGTTATAAATGTAAATAAGCAGAGGACTTCACAACAGAACTCGAGTACGAGCAGCGCCGACGTGCTCACAGTGCTCGTTTAATAGTGACCGTCTTTGGGGGGCCAGTGTAATAGAAACTGTTTTGAATTCCGCCGCGAATTTGGATTTGGGGGCCGGGGCTCTCTCTTTCTTTTTAACCCTTTCATCCTTGTTTAAACTTGCGTGCAATTTTTGTGTACTATTGCTAAATATCGAAAGAAACTAGCTCTAAGGTTTATTTGATAAAATAAAACATGTATCTAATAATTATTACGTGTAGAACTTGCCATTTAAGAAAAGATTAAACAGTATTATTATGTTCGGGGGGGTGGGTGGTGGGTTAAAGTGCGCCGCCGCTCCGACGCTCTCTACAATCGTAATACTAATTTCTAGTAATAAAAGAAAGGAAAAAAAATTGATCCAGTTTCAAAACTGCCGTGTACACAAAGTGTTTCCGGGAGGCATTGTAAAAAGCCTTCAGTACTGATATCTCAGACATGTTAAAAGTATTTAGTAATATTAAAAAGAAATTGCTCTTGAAATTCTTATCTTGCTTAGATGAAATTTTTATTTACTGTGATATCCGTTTCAAAAAAAAAAGAAAAAAAAAATCTGCGAAGCTGAGACGTCGTGAAAAAAAAATTTGTAACGTCGAGGGGGCCCTGCTTTCAGTGTGACGATATCCAAGAGAAACGAGAAGTTATTAATAATTAAAACCGAAAAGAAAACCGTATGAGATAGCTGAAAGCTACGATCGTAATGATCTCGTGATGTTTCTTTTTTTTTTTATAAAAAAAAAAAATAATTTAAAGAAATAAACTAACTCCTTCAAGTGACACAAACAAACGATTGTTTGTTGCAAGTGTGATATTAATTAATACATTCATTTATTTTTGTTTTTTTTTTATTTTAATTTTTTTAAACAGGTTTTGTTAGAAGTATATGAAATTATTTTTATTTAATTTTAATTATTTTACGCTGTAATACACTTATTATTATTACTATTTTGATAGTAAAGTTTTTCTGTAAATAGGTTCGTTTTTAAAGGTCTCTTTCTTTTTTTTTGTATTTATTATATTGTTCCTGATTTACGTTTTTTTTTTTTTTTTTGCAATATTTAGTAAGCATAGTTTTATGTCTTCATCGGAAAAAAGAATTATTGCGCATCCTTCACTATTTATTGTTATTACGTCTTTCTCTCTCTCTCTCTACTTTTAATCTTAGTTGAAGTCGAAACGAACGAAATTGTCTCGCGTAGAAATCATAAAATTATTATTATTATTATTATTTTTTGTAGAACGACGAAAGTTACAGTTATTACAAGAGCATACTAAATCATTCCATTATTACATTGTTATGATATGGTTAATATATCTGAATGATGCTTTACGTATTTTATTGTAATAATGCATATTGTTGTACATATGTAAATATAGCTTTTAAGAAATCACACGACAGTATTTTATAAACGATTAGTGTGCATCGATGATGGAGAAGCAACGAAAGTGAATACTCAACGCAGTCGCTTAATGAACATTAAACAAAAACTAGTAGACCGCAGTACTTATTTAAAATACAAGTAATTAAACAGACAATAGTGCCTTTCATGTGCCTAAAAGTATTGTAAGGATGGGGAACTTTCCACACACACACGCACGCCACCGTCTGTTGCAAAACGACGAATAGTTTTCGTTTCCTTTTTTTTTCTTTTTAATTATATAACAAAGTATTAAATAGTTTGTAATAATTTATGTATATTTTGTATAAACAAATTTGCTTTTCTTAATATACGATATGAATTCAGCTTTGTAAGTAATAAAATGAATTAGAGCTTGTGAATTTTAAGGTGAAATAAAAGAATAAAATCTAATCCGTCCCGATTGTTTCCTTCGAGTTCGAGCGCAGAGCCGCTGGGAAAGACACAAAACTTTGCCGACATTCACTTTAATGAGAAATTAAATCAATAGAAAAAGAAAAGAAAATTAACGCAGAGGAATTATTAATAATACATTATCAGCAGAAGCAACGAATTTCTTTCTTCATGTTTCTATGCTAGTCCGCGTAATACTGACGCATATTAAGTCTTCAAACCAATACCATCGCATTCTATGAGGTATCCTTCGCAATCTGTGATTTTGAACTTCGCCTGGAAAAAAAAAGGGCCCTGGTCATTCCAAAGCGCCAACACAACAAATCCAGTACTCACATCTGTAAGTTTCTCTGCGACGTATATCGCAGTTTTGGTGTGCATGGTTATCTCGCCCACTCGCACTTTGGAATGGCCCTCGGCCAACGCCATCAAAACAATAATCTGATCTTGACTGTGCTGATCGACGCAAGCCTCTGTTGTTAACGCGTTAAGTAGGTCATTAGCGGCTTTCAGGCCTGTCTCCTCCGGGTCCTCATCCCTCCTACCCATCGCAGACCCCCCCAAAATGCAACCCGTGCTCGTTTCCGCCACCAGACTAAAAACCAAGACGTGCAAAGTTTCACACTTCGAGGGAATACTTTCGAACTTACACAATCCCGAAGCTGTTCCCCGAGGCGACCTCGCTCAGTTCCTTATACCTCTCAATGCTAATGTTCCTGTGGAAAGACCTTAAAGCGCTAGAAGCAGAATTAGCCATAGTATGTGCTAAGCCAATAGGTATTGTCCCTGCAACAAAACTCCATCCATATAGAGCCGTAATGCTGCCCTGATCGACCATCTCTACCGCTTTCAGCTGGTGCACGGGCTTAACGTTAATCTTGACCTCGCCGCCTCCCTTAGGGAAGTAGCCGCGCTTAATCAGGTAGAAATTGAATGTGGCGCCGAACTTCTCCATGATCGGTCTGAAAACTTCCGTCGTGTAATCAATTTGGGGCGCCATCTCCGTGTTGGTCCCCCCTTGAAGAATCAAAGTCGTTTCGGAAGCGGCGAACAACGTGCAAGGCAAGGCGACTTGAAGCAAGAGGCTCACGCTCCCGGCGGTCCTCACCGCCGCTTTGTATTGCCCCCCTTGCAGTTTACCCGGGATGAATTCGATTTCCGTCGAGCCTATTTCGGCACCTCGGACTTTCGCATTGCACATATCGCGAACCAACTCGACCCCTAAAGTACATTTTTTTTTTTTGTGAAAATTCCCTTTGTTGCTGCATGCTACCTTTCAAGTGTTGCTCCATCAGGCCGGGCTTGCTTCGGCCTGCCCTTATGTTGAAAATGCGCACGGGTTTCTTGCTCAGGACGCTGATCGTCAGGGCTATCCGCAGGATTTGGCCCCCCTAAATTCATCAGGATACAGTTAGAGGTCAAGTTAGTTGCCTTACATTTACTCCTTCGAGCAGGGAGCCGTCGACGTCGATCAAATTGTTGGACATTTCAGAAACGAACGCACAAAATTGGCTTGCAGAAGTAGAACATAACCTCAAACGTCACGAAGACAAGTGCAGTTATTCAGGTTGACCAACACGGTTCGAGTTTGACACCTGGGGGATTTTGCGGCGGCGATTCCCGAAAAATAAAGTTCTCTCAATAATTGTAGATACGTAGTACTTACTCGACGTTGATTAAGCTTCACAAAGTTTCCGACGTCAAATTCAAGCACATTTTAAATTGAATATTCAAACTTGATAGCTAAGCTGATAGTCCACCGATGAGATTGAATGAAGAGTCCACCGATGAGATTGAATGAAGACGCACAGCAAGTATTTTGCCATTCAAGAAGTGAAAACCATAGATTCAAAAGCCAAAGCTTTTAGAATTAGCTCAACCGTTTCTAATTATTAGAAAAATGCAAACCGCTTTGAGGATTCTAATAACTGGATGGTTCGATTTGCTCACCGCTGAGATTAAATACGTTGAGTAGACGAACGCTTGTAATCTTGCAAATGGCTTTGTGCTAACTTCATGTCGTACTTTAATGGTGGTCGCACGTGTTTGTATTCTTTTTTAACTTTCCGAAAATAATAGTTATTACGCTTTTCTCGCCACGTTGGTAATTTGCAATGGGTAGACCGGGTTTCTCACCAGGTAACGGTGGAAGAGGCGGCTTCGGGAGAGGGCGAGGAGGCGGTGGACGTGGTGGTGGCGGCGGCGGCGGAAGAGGTGGTGGACGTGGTGGTTTCGGCGGCGGCGGAGGTGGTGGACGTGGATTCGGAAGAGGAGGACGCGGCGGTGGCGGACGTGGAAGAGGAGGAGGTGGGGGAGGTGGACGTGGAGGAGGTCGAGGTGGCTTCAAAGGCGGCAAGACCGTAGTCATTGAGCCGCACAGGCACGAAGGGGTCTTCATAGCAAGGGGCAAAGAAGACGCACTCGTCACTCTAAACCTGGTCCCCGGTTCCGAGGTGTATGGCGAAAAAAGAATATCCGTAGAGAATGACGGTGCCAAAATCGAATACAGAGTTTGGAACCCGTTTCGCAGCAAACTAGCAGCCGCAATCCTGGGGGGAATCGACAAAATCCACATGCCCCCCGGCTGTAAAGTCCTCTACTTGGGAGCCGCTTCAGGCACGACCGTGTCACACGTCTCAGACGTAGTCGGGCCGGAAGGTTTAGTGTACGCAGTCGAATTCTCGCACAGATCCGGGCGCGACCTTATAAATGTGGCGAAGAAAAGAACCAACATTATTCCTATAATCGAAGACGCCCGTCACCCACACAAGTACAGAATGTTGGTTGGGATGGTCGACACCATATTCGCTGACGTGGCCCAGCCGGACCAGGCCAGGATAGTTTCTCTCAATGCTCAGCACTTTCTCAAGAACGGGGGACACTTTGTGATATCAATTAAGGCATCCTGCATCGATTCCACGGCGCAACCGGTGGCAGTTTTCGCTTCGGAAGTTAAGAAGCTGCAAGCCGACAAACTGAAACCTCAGGAACAAATCACGCTGGAACCGTACGAGCGAGACCATGCGGTCGTCGTGGGGATTTTCAGACCGCCCCCTAAGAATGCGAATGCGTCGTGAATTCTATTTTTTGTTTATTCGGTGGAAAGCGCTGTATTAAAATTAGATTGTATGTACATACAAACAGCATTGAAATGTTTACATATTTTTTTTAACTATAACGTAAAAGATGTTCATTAAAAGTATTGATACTTTTCGGGTTTTAATTTGCGTTGTAACTATATTTTTTAATTCGGAGGAGTACTTTGAAATTTTGGCGCTAAAAACGAGCCTCGTCATTGGTCAATTCCGGCTAGCTGTCAGGTTGACAAGCTCGTTTTTGGCGCACTTAATGCCAACTTAAGCACCTGTCACACGGCAATATTTTGAATTTGTTTACTGGTGAGAATATAAAAAAGAAAAGCAACTTCAACGTTGCAGTTTCTACTAAATTGATAATTCAAAACAGCATAATTGCTTTACGAAAAGCTCAAGTACTTATTTATGACAGAATGACAAATTTACTTCAAGTAGCGTTTGAAGCTGGACGCACAGTTCGAAGCTACAGTTGGCAGCATTGATAACGTGGTGTCAAAAAACTGTAATGTCAAATTAATTATACTTCCATTTGATAATACGTAAAAACTCTCGTTATCAACAATAATATCGCAAGAAACTAAAGTTCTGCGTAAAAGCAACGAGAAGGAGAGCGCGACGAAGATGTAAGCGGCGACTGGTAAACAGGTTCGATCTGATTTGTTGGTTAAATCCGCCAGCACCCCCCCAACAAAAATATGAATTCAACTCAAGAATCGCACGGCAGACTGCCGGAGGAAACTGAATCGAGCCAGCAATTGGCCAGCGCCGATAGCAACGCGAATCTAACGAGTCAAGGCAGGGGGACCCAGGAAAGCAAAGGAGCGATACCGAAGACAAAGCCAGCCGTGAAAATCAAAAGCAACCCGGCGAAGAAGTCCATCAAGGTGAACAACAACGTCGAGGAGGTATCCCTTTTGGTTAGCTCAATAGAGAACGACGTCTTAAAGTTCAACGGCATATCAAACGGCATCTCACCAAGCCCATATTTTAAGTCGACTTCGGCCGGTGGCAGCTGTAGTTATTTAAACGAGAAGAGCAGCGGTGCGAAGCCGATACCATGTGATACGGACGCAGTTAATTGCGTGGCAGATCCTTGTTGTAGTTATAACAAAAACGTTGGGGTTAAACTAGACGCCGTTAGTTCAAGTGACGACGACGAGTTACTCTCATTGTCAGATGACGGGTGCATTTACACGTACAAGGGCGATCAGGTCGCAGACTTGCCCACGTCGTTTTTCAGTTTGGACATGCCCCCTTTGGAATCGCCTAATCCGTCTAATAGGCAAAATTCCAGCCCGGAAATGGACTTCCTGGAGATGGATTTCGACCCGGGCCCTTCGGGCGAAGCCGACTCGGACAGCGTATCAAACGACGACGTGGAATGCACGGAGAATTTACCTGAGGACGTGAAAAAAGAAAAAGACGGTAAACTCCTCGAGGATGAGGACGTGCTGGTGCACTCGAGTAAGCTGTTCGCTGATCATAAGCTGCGCGATGCGGACTCTTCTGTGAAAGTCAACGGGAAAAGCGAGCTTGACCTGCCAGGCCCCAGCAGTAATAGTAAAATTAACTTTAGCAATATTATCCAAAATAATAACGTCCGGGTCGTTAAGTGTTACAAGCGAATGCCTTGGACTTGCAGCGTGCTGGAGCGCACGGTGGCCTCTCCGAATATCAACATGGCTCGAAGGTATCACTGCGTGAAAGGCGAGGTTTTATCGCCCAGCGAGAATTTGCCTGTGAAGACGTTTCCGAAATGGCTGTACTACGATCACCTGTTAACCAAAGACATATTCGACGTGGCCCAGCATAAAGAAGCGATCATGATCTGGACTGAGCAGGAAGCGCATCTCAAGCAGGTCTCTCAAATTGGGCCTTCGGCATGCGGGGCGACTTCCGTGTTGAATGTACTGAGCGCTTTGAAATTCCCAATTCCCCCGTTGGAGAAGGTCACCGAGTGTATTACGACTCGCTTGAGGGCGAACTCGAGTCCTTTGAGCGAGTATTTATTATCGAGGAGCATTGCTGGGACGACGCACCAAGATATAATCGATTGCCTGGTGAAGGTGACCAACGGGCAGGTGTACGCGAGGTTTTTCCACATGTACCCGGAGCGGATCGTGAACTTGTACACCTGGCTGGGTTTCTGGATTAAAAAGGGCGCAGTTCCGGTGGCCACGCTGAACTTGCAGAAGTGCATCGGGGGGACTATACCGGACGCTTGGCATCACCAGATGGTTTTCGGTGTGGGGTCCAAAGGAATTTACCTAACAAATCCGATCGAGTGCGTTGAAGCCGGACACTTGTGGCCTCAGCTATGCTCCGAGTCAGTTCTGTTGGTTCGAAGGGAAGACATTCTTAGTCGATGGAATTTTAAGACTGATCTGCCGGAGATTATGAAAATCAAGGATTATAGGTGGCGTAGGATTAACGTAGTAGGTAAGAGCTTCGCAAAGAAGTGATTTGCAAGGACTGATTCATTTTTTTTTGTTGTAGGGCAAGTGGCGAATTTAATCTACGAGAGCAGGAGAGAGCTGCGCTTTGGTTTCAGGAACACATCTCACATAAAGATCCCGGCGGCGTACTCATCGGGGATAACCCTAGTGATCCCCGTCACTTCACCAGCGTGTTCTTTGCTGAGGCAGTGCCCAGAATTGCCTTTGCTGCAGCCGAAAAATACCAGTTCTGCCTTCTCTGCCTTGCAGCAGTGAAAACGAGGGGGACGTCGCCGAAATTCATTTTCATTAACCAGAGGTTTTATTTTCTTATTATTACGCACATAACAACAATAATTGATTTCATGTAAATACAGAGCAAAACTCGATGATTATTTATTATTAATACATATGATATTATTATTATTATTTGCTCATCATCATTCGTTATAGTTATCGGTAGATAGGCGTGAGTAATCTAAATTAATTGTGATAATTCGATGGTCGAGTAGGTGCCATTTACGTTGTTTTATTTTATTAGATTTTGTACCAAAGACGTATGATTTGTGTTATTGTTAAAAGAGATGAGACGCATGAATTCAACCAATCGAAAAGATATCCGTTTTTCAATCATTTTATTTTAAATGAGAGTATTCAGATTGGTTTGAGGCCTCTTCCCTGAAACGTATTTAAAGAAAAACACTTCAATGACTAACACTGGGTTTCATAATCAAAGTAAACGAGGCTATAAAGTTGAAGTCACTCTCAAAACTCAAAACAAATCTGAAAACATTCATTTACACATCAGAATGCATGCAATTTTAATTTAGAGCTTCCGTTTAGTTTGATTATGAAGCTGGTTCTAAGTGAATAAATTGTCTGTCATTTTTTTTATTACGTTACATCATGTACGGTGATTTACGTTGTTGTGTAAGTTGAAAATTCTACGTAAGAAGACCGAAAAAAAGCTGGAAAATCGGAATAAGAAATTATTTGTGAAGAATTGGAAATTTCAATACAAATTTGTTTACTAAAATTGGGAAAATTGTTTTAAGTATTAAAAAAAAAGTCAGTGGAATTGGTTAATTTAAGCGAATTGTGAAAAAATTATCACAAAAAATAAGTATTTTTGGCGCCTTCAGTATAGGCAATCATGCAAACGCCTGCGTTAATTTGGTTGCCTACACTAAAGACTCCTTTTTTTTCTGAAAAACAAAAATTTATTTATTTTTTTCTAACAAACAGGCATGTTGTTAATTAAAATTAATAGCTTATGATTTTTAAAAGTTTAAAAGTAATTCCACAATTCGTAATACATAATAAAAATAATAAATAACCGCATTTTTATACACCAGGATCAAACATTGTAACAATTAGGAAAGTTGCATGATGATCGCAGTCAGTAGTGGAGTAGTTTGATGCAAAATCGTGGAAGAGAGGGGGGGGGGGGCATGGAGAAAAGTCAGGGAATGCTTCAATAAAATTAAAAGTTGGCGAAGCACCTCGAAGAAGTCGTTGAATCATTTTACTGCGTGACGAAAGTGCAATAATGATTAAATGAGAGGAGGTCATTAGTAGATTTTTTTTATTCTGAATTGGGAGGGGGGGTTGGGGGGGGGGGGGGGTAAATGCCTCGGTAATTAAAAGGACGAATTCATGCATCTCACGGATCAATTTTTTTTTTTAATATTCAACTCAGTGTGTATTGCGTATTCAGAATTTATTTTATTAGCGATGTTTAGGGTAACATCATGAGACGTGTACATAATCTGTACAGCATATTTATAATAATAGTAATAGTAATAATAATAATAATAAAGATAATGCTAATGTAAAACATAGACTTTGTACTTTCATAGGGAAATTTTTATTTTCTGTAGCGGATATACGAGAGTAAAGAGTATGTGTATTTTTAGTTATTGACTCTAATACTTAAGTACTATTTATTGTTTAATATTTAAACGTAGTCTCTTGTGTATATATTAATTATTATTATTAAATTGTAACACTTTATATAATAAAAGAAAAAAACGCAATAAGAATTAGAATCTATTTTAATTAAATCAACTTTCCCGTTTTTTTTTTTTTTTCAATTTGCTTCTACATTCTGTTTTTCTTTTACACATTCCCGTAGTATTTACAACATAATTTGAAATTCAGATGCAGGCAAATAATAATAATAAAGATGAGGGGTTCAACATCATCATCGAGAGACTTCGTTAATTTAGCGTGTCGAATGTAAGAGACTCGCATATGCGCCCGCCTTTCATTTTTCTGATGATGGCCCTCGCAGCTCTTCAGAAACTTCGCGACAAAAGAAGTCGTAATTTTTATTCTGCGCTTCCTGCGAGGCGGAAGTTTACGCTCGGAAGATCAACGACGAGGAAAAAGCGGCGGCAAATCTTTCCGTCTCCGGTTATTACGCGGGGGGAGTGAGTAGGGGGTGAATAATTCTTGTATTTGAGTGTGGGACTTCGTCGTCGTTTAAAGGGTTGTTGCAAATTACTGCGAATCTGCCCAAGTTAACTTTACGAGGAGGAGGAGGAGGGAATTATCGATTATTACGACGACGAGTGCAGCGAAGACGACGTCGTGCATACTAACTCCAACCCTCGATTATCACATATTCAGAGTGTGCTTGCTGCAGGGTGTAACAGATGTCATAATACTGAATTGAAACCCCTCGACGTCGTCGTACTACTTCTTGCCTTGGGGGCTTTTCATTTACATGTCGTCGTCCATTAATTATGCGCATGCATGTATAAGGCCACATTTAGAAGATTAGTTTTCTAATAATCTTTGAGACGTGTTTTTAATTTTATTATGTTCAATTCTGATCAAGATACAAGATGATTATTCTTCAACTAGCTTGCAACATTCTGATATTTCGTGGATACTAGTGATAAACCGGCGTGCTAGATGATTCGCAACATTTGCAACATTTTGATATTTCATGCGTACTAACGACAAACTGGCGTACTAGATTATTCGCAACGTTTGCAACATTTTGATATTTCATGAATACTAACGACAAACTGACGTGCTAGAGCTATTCGCAAAATTTGCAACATTTTGATATTTCATGGATACTAACGATAAACTGGAATGCTAACCATTCGTGAAATGCCAATAATTCCGTTCAGATTGAATCCGGAAATATTTGCGTCTCGATTAATCGTAATTAGATGAACGCAGATGGCGTTGATTTAAATACGAAAGCAAAAAAGAAGAGTCCGGGAGCTTATTCTTAACTTGTAAACTTGTGCGAGCGGGCCCGTTGAAAAGGATCTTCTCCATCTTGAGATTTTGCTTTTGTTTGAGCGACAAGCGCCTTAAGAGAAACATCGCGGAATTCAATTACGCAATTTTTATTCCATTTGCGAAGAGGAAGCGGTGGGTCAGGGACGGGGGCGGCTGCGGCGACGTTTTAAAGCCACTCATTTATTTCAGTTCGCATAAATAACAAGTTTTTCATTATTTCCACTCAATCGGGTTAGACGCAATCCGGGCGCTCCGGAGGATGAGAGGGAGGGGGGGGGGGCACAGTCGGCATTGTGCTCCACTTTTAATCAAATTTCGATCGGGGCGCCAATTGCCCTCACCTTGTTTTAGAGAAACTTTCTTAATTCTTTTTTGCTAAATCTAAAATTGAAAAAAAAATAATAATTTCATACGTATAGCGGGATTCAGAATTAAAACAAACTAATGTATATAGTCCACCCCCCCCTGAAGCCCCGAAAATTAATGGAATTAATGAAAATGTTACGGTTCGACTTCCGTTTCGAATCGGTACGGGTTACCTCGCCGGTGTCCGGGTTTATAAATGGAGAAGACTATACTTTATTCCTATCTTAATTAGAAAGAAGACATTTATCTCGGGTTACGCAAGACACTTGCACTCTGGTCAGGGGAACAGACAAGACGCTTGTCTCGGGTTTTGTAAAACACTTGGACTGTGATCAGGAATACAGACAAGACGCTTGTCTTGGGTTTCGCAAGACACTTGCACTGTGATCAGGAGACACGCAAGACGCTTGTCCCGGGTAATGCAAGACGCTTGTATCGGAAAACGGGAGTGATAGATAAGACGCTTATCTCGGGTTATGGAAGACGCTTGCATCGGAGTGTTAGCAAGACATTTGCTGAGGGTTTATCCAGCTCAAGGAATTCAACTTACCAAAAACTTAATAACATTTACAAATTATGTACGCGCAGGCGACTTCGTTACAAAAAAAAATGTGAGCAACTAAAATCTCCCTTAACTGGAAGACAGAGACAACTCGTCTCTTTCAAACACGAATTTACTCTATGGAGTGCTCGAGCTTCGCACACTGCCCTGTGACAATTCACTTTTTCGATGGCTACCTAATATTTAATCAAGCCAAAGCGTTACAGTCACAGCAGCGGGCATTTGTTTGTACGGGGGAGACAGTTCGGGAATACAAATTCCCGTCCAGTCATTTAGAGTCGGGAAGCGTCCGTTCTAACTGCCGTCGTTTCGGATGGCTGCCGTCCGGAACTTGGAATAGTAAACCAGACAGAAGAAAACAAACCCCCTGTCCAGTGCAGCAGATTACGTTTTACCGTCCTCTATCTTCCTAACATCTGCAGTAACCAACTCTATAGTCGCTCGAACGGGGGGGGGCGGGAGGGGTCAGGGGGCGGGAGTTATTTTATTATTATTTCTGACACGGCGAAAGCTCAAACGCACTCATCTCTTCAGCCAACACGTTAATTCCTACATATGTAGTTCCGCATCTTCCTTATTGATCCCGAGTGTAGAACCGTAACTGCGTTAAATATTTAAACAGTTTGTAACTTCTGGAGTTCGCGCTAAATTCCGTACTGCTATGTGATGTGACACACGCTATTACACAAGGAATAGTTTACACTTCGCTAACTTGCGATTATTATTTCCAACAGTGCATTAAATTTATTGCCGCATGTTTTAGCGTAGTAACTAGAATCTATTAATTTTGTATCATCGCAGGACGAGAGGGTATAAAAGCCACATCTAATCACCTTTTGATTTAATTCAGTTTTGTATCGATTTTGATAAGGGGACGAGTCCTATATCCCAATCAATACATTAAACGGTGTGCAACATACTGATATTTCCTGGATACCAATGATAAACTGGTCGAAAAACAGCTGAAGTGGCCCATTTTCGCAAGAAACCAGGTCTTTTGGTTTGAGCTAAGCGTGTCCAAACCTGATTCAAGCTTTTGTGAGTACCCTTGCTGCGTAATAATAAAAAAAAAACGTAAAAATTAGACATGCGGTAAATTTAGGCGATCACGCGCGACTCGGATTTTATTACCGCATGCTGAATCCGAATCGATTATAAAAAGTGTTTTTTTTTTAAATAGCAATTTACTTAAATTGGGTTTAAGTGAAATTTATTTTTAGCAAGTGGGGGGGATCATTATTTTCCCGGGTCGTAATTATTGTGACGAAGCGACGCTCTAATCTTGATTGATCCCCGATCACCGCCCCGTAAATACTACACGAAGTCTTCTCCCCCCATTAATTTCGCCTGTCTGTCTTCCTGGGGGGAAAGGTGCGTCGCGGGGCGGGCAACCTGTTCGGAATCGCAACCGCCAGAATTTGTTGTTTACGTTTCCTCTCCTCTCTAATTTATGCAAATAAAGGAGCAAATGATAGAGCCGGGCCGGAATCGAATTAATTCGGCGGCGGGGGGGAAAAATTGATTCGGGCGGCATTGTTTCGAATAACCGACCCTCATTAGTTACAGCCAGCGTCCTGTCCTCTAGGAATCTATCCATCTGCGTGCGAAGCCCCACACAATAATGGATGGTATGAGGCCGGCCGTGCTGCATTCGCTTTTAACTTGTGGTGAGTAACAAAGAAGGATCTTCCGGGGTTATGTAGCATGTGATAAATCTTTCGCAAAGGAATTTTGCCATTTTAAATCGTGACGCCTTAAACTTTTTAAATAGGCAACCCATTCTACTTCTCAGGGCTTCCGCGAGGCCAAAAGCTTTCCGCGTCTCACTCCATGTTTTGGCAAGGAAAATTTTTTGAAAACATTTTCCTTCACTTTTGAAAACATTTTCCTTCACTTTTGAAAACATTCTCCTTCACTTTTGAAAACATTCTCCTTCACTTTTGAAAACATTTTCCTTCACTTTTGAAAACATTTTCCTTCACTTTTGAAAACATTTTCCTTCACTTTTGAAAACATTTTCCTTCGCTGTTTTCAACTTCCTAGCCTCCGCGAGTCCGCAGAAACGAGCAGCCCAAACAGCGCGAAGCGATTTCTTCTCATCTAACTAAGGAGGAGTCTGTTCAGACCCCCTCCCTTTTCCGGGGCCATATAAAATAATAATTGAAAGAGAAAAGCATCATCACAAATCAGTTATTTAATCAAGTTACCAAATAATAATAATAACACATGACGGTCGTTGGATAATGAGGCTCAAACCCCGACCTTTGCCTTCCAGACCCTTATCTCACTAAAAGTTGTTTTTGTTTATGGGCTCCATAACTATGTGTGTATAGCATTAGAGCCGGAACCCCCCCTCTCCCGCTCTTGCTCTAATTTCTTATTCGTTAGAGACAATGTTCGGGCTGCGCGCGGCTCGATTCGGGTTAGGACCGCGCCGACCCTAATCCCGGTTAATTTGTAAAATTCGGTAGCTTATAAATTTATGCAAATTTAGAGCCGCTCTTCCCCCTCCCCCCCTTGGAAAAACTCACTTTCGGAAGCGAAGCCTACGCTCTATTTTCGCGCCATTAGCATTTTACTTTGCGCGTATACATAATACATGAAACCGTGAGCGCCGTAAATAGTGGCACAAATCTGTAAGGAAAATCATAAGCTAACGCCCCCCCCCCCCCCTTCCCCCATCAAGTTTTTACTCTCGACGCTCGTTGTTATTTCCCCTGCACCCACCACGTGTTTTTTATTCTACCCCACAACAGGCTGATAAAAAAAAGTTTACTACATCAAAATTGCACTGATCGGAAGTACACCCTCAGCTTTTCATTCTTAAAAGTAAATTGGCTTCGCTTCGTTCTTACTTCTTCACCTCTCCCTGTATTTCTAGAGCTGCTAGATTCCGTTGAATAGAATCCGTATTTCAAGTTAATATACAGAGAGAAAATTTATCATTAGTATCCAGGAAATATCAGTATGTTGCAAGTGTATAATGTATGTATAATTTGGAGTCTAGGATTTATCTCCTTACCAGAATTAAATTAAAAACGCCCCAAAGATTATTAGTGCGTGCAAATTGCACGTGGGGGAGGGGGGCGGGGATTGTATGAAACCACCAAAAGGCAGCGCTAGTCAAATGAAATACTATTTCATGTATGTTTTGATGTTCGGAAAAACGTCGTAAGGAAGTCATAAGCTTCAGACTCGCCTCGGGTTGTTCTAATAAAAAAAAAACCAACTGAAGATATTAAAAAATGCACGCAAATGATGAACGGCAAAGAAAACTATGAATTTCAACACAGCTGCCAAGCAAATTAATCGTCTCAGCCGTCATTTTCGACCGATCGATCAGTTTGTCATTAGTAACCGGGAAATATCAATGTGATAGTGTATCGATAAACGGGTTTTAGGACAAAATTACTGAAATATCATTCAGCCGACAGTTTCGGTTGTATTTTTGACCTTCATCAGGTATTACGAAAATTAAAACGATAATCCGTACGGTTGGAGTTACCCACTACGCATTCTTGCCTATGTCCTATCCCCCATAATTACTCTCCCCCTCCCCCCACAACATAAAATTCTACATAATTTACATAAATAAGTAACTATTATAAAATACACAATACTTAATTAGAAGCAGACTTGAACAGATTTATTTTATTAATTTTTTTTTTATTTATAATTTTTTGTCCGCGCGCTGTGGTACAAGAAGTAAGGAGGCAGCTACATGTGCTTTCTACATTACGGGCGTGTATGTAAAACAGATGTCCAGGAGTTTACGACAAGAAAGAGGCACACACACTCGCTTACAGATTTGTCGAAGGCACGATTGTGAAGGCCCCAGGGCTTGCGATTCATCAAATTCACGTTCCCCTTTGTTGTTCATTTAATTACGCAATTTACGACCGCCAAAATTATAATGCAGACATCTTTCAGACGATTTTGATTTAATTTTGTATTCATTTCAGATGAAGGGAAGAAGCCTATGATAATTATTCAATAATCAATTTGCAACATACTGATATTTTTTGGATACTAATGACAAACTGCTTGCGGTTAAAAGCTAAAATGGCTCACTATCGCCTAAGAAGTCGCCTAACTCTTTTGGTATAAGCCGGTAAAAGTTATTTAATTTTACTGAACAAGGCCAAGGTCCATAGATTAAGCTGATCATTCATCAATGACGTGAACACTGAAGTCTAAAAAAAAAAAATAAGATTGTTTGTGTACCATAAACGGACGTCTCTCTTTCCAACAATGCGTCAACGAAAGAAATAATCAGAAACCCATGTTCCGCCGACTTTTCTGTGTACCTTCGGAATTACGAAACACGCTCTTTTATTTCAGATAGATTCTGACATTGGAAATAAGTGTTGAAGTACGTGTTGATCGTGTCGGTCATCGAAAATGGCAGAATAAATTAATTTGATGATTATGGTTTGCAACATACTGATATTTTTTGGATACTAATGACAAACTGGCTTGCGGTTAAAAGCTAAAATGGCTCACTGTCGCATAAGAAGTTGGCTAACTCTTTTGGTATAAGGCGGTAAAACTTGTTTAATCTTACTGAACAAGGCTTCGGTCCATGGATTAAGCTGATCATTCATCAATCACGTGAACATTGAGGTCTAAAAAAATAAAATAAAATCGTGTGTGTACCATAAGCGGACGTCTCCTTTTCCAACATTGTGTTAACGAAAGAAAATAATCAGAAACCCATGTTCCGCCGCCTTTTCCGTGTATCTTCGGAGTAACGAAACACGCTCTTTTATTTCAGATAGATTCTGACATTGGAAATAAGTGTTGAAGTACGTATTGATTGTGTCGGTCATCGAAAATGGCAGAATAAATTAATTTAATGATTATAGTTTGCAACATACTGATATTTCTTGGATACTAATGACAAACTGGCTTGCGGTTAAAAGCTAAAATGGCTCACTGTCGCATAAGAAGTCGGCTAACTCTTTTGGTATAAGGCGGTAAAACTTGTTTAATCTTACTGAACAAGGTTTCGGTCCATGGATTAAGCTGATCATTCATCAATCACGTGAACATTGAGGTCTAAAAAAATAAAATAAAATCGTGTGTGTACCATAAGCGGACGTCTCCTTTTCCAACATTGTGTTAACGAAAGAAAATAATCAGAAACCCATGTTCCGCCGCCTTTTCCGTGTATCTTCGGAGTAACGAAACACGCTCTTTTATTTCAGATAGATTCTGACATTGGAAATAAGTGTTGAAGTACGTGTTGATTGTGTCGGTCATCGAAAATGGCAGAATAAATTAATTTGTGGATTATAGTTTGCAACATACTGATATTTTTTGGATACTAATGACAAACTGGCTTGCGGTTAAAAGCTGAAATGGCTCACTGTCGCATAAGAAGTCGGCTAACTCTTTTGGTATAAGGCGGTAAAACTTGTTTAATCTTACTGAACAAGGCTTCGGTCCTTGGATTAAGCTGATCATTCATCAATCACGTGAACATTGAGGTCTAAAAAAATAAAATAAAATCGTGTGTGTACCATAAGCGAACGTCTCCTTTTCCAACAATGTGTTAACGAAAGAAAATAATCAGAAACCCATGTTCCGCCGCCTTTTCTGTGCACCTTCGGAGTAACGAAACACGCTCTTTTATTTCAGATAAATTCTGACATTCGAAATAAGTGTTGAAGTACGACTTGATTGTGTCGGTCATCGAAAATGGCAGAATAAATTAACTTGATGATTATAGTTTGCAACATACTGATATTTTTTGGATACTAATGACAAACTGGCTTGCGGTTAAAAGCTAGAATGGCTCACTGTCGCATAAGAAGTCGGCTAACTCTTTTGGTATAAGGCGGTAAAACTTGTTTAATCTTACTGAACAAGGTTTCGGTCCATGGATTAAGCTGATCATTCAGCAATCACGTGAAACGTCTAAAGAAAATAAAATAAAATTGTGTGTGTACCATAAGCGAACGTCTCCTTTTCCAACAATGTGTTAACGAAAGAAAATAATCAGAAACCCATGTTCCGCCGCCTTTTCTGTGTACCTTCGGAGTAACGAAACACGCTCTTTTATTTCAGATAGATTCTGACATTGGAAATAAGTGTTGAAGTACGTGTTGATTGTGTCGGTAATCGAAAATGGCAGAATAAATTAATTTAATGATTATAGTTTGCAACATACTGATATTTTTTGGATACTATTGATAAACTGGCTTGCGGTTAAAAGCTAAAATGGCTCACTGTCGCATAAGAAGTTGGCTAACTCTTTTGGTATAAGGCGGTAAAACTTGTTTAATCTTACTGAACAAGGCTTCGGTCCATGGATTAAGCTGATCATTCATCAATCACGTGAACATTGAGGTCTAAAAAAATAAAATAAAATCGTGTGTGTACCATAAGCGGACGTCTCCTTTTCCAACATTGTGTTAACGAAAGAAAATAATCAGAAACCCATGTTCCGCCGCCTTTTCCGTGTATCTTCGGAGTAACGAAACACGCTCTTTTATTTCAGATAGATTCTGACATTGGAAATAAGTGTTGAAGTACGTGTTGATTGTGTCGGTCATCGAAAATGGCAGAATAAATTAATTTGTGGATTATAGTTTGCAACATACTGATATTTTTTGGATACTAATGACAAACTGGCTTGCGGTTAAAAGCTGAAATGGCTCACTGTCGCATAAGAAGTCGGCTAACTCTTTTGGTATAAGGCGGTAAAACTTGTTTAATCTTACTGAACAAGGCTTCGGTCCTTGGATTAAGCTGATCATTCATCAATCACGTGAACATTGAGGTCTAAAAAAATAAAATAAAATCGTGTGTGTACCATAAGCGAACGTCTCCTTTTCCAACAATGTGTTAACGAAAGAAAATAATCAGAAACCCATGTTCCGCCGCCTTTTCTGTGCACCTTCGGAGTAACGAAACACGCTCTTTTATTTCAGATAAATTCTGACATTCGAAATAAGTGTTGAAGTACGACTTGATTGTGTCGGTCATCGAAAATGGCAGAATAAATTAACTTGATGATTATAGTTTGCAACATACTGATATTTTTTGGATACTAATGACAAACTGGCTTGCGGTTAAAAGCTAGAATGGCTCACTGTCGCATAAGAAGTCGGCTAACTCTTTTGGTATAAGGCGGTAAAACTTGTTTAATCTTACTGAACAAGGTTTCGGTCCATGGATTAAGCTGATCATTCAGCAATCACGTGAAACGTCTAAAGAAAATAAAATAAAATTGTGTGTGTACCATAAGCGAACGTCTCCTTTTCCAACAATGTGTTAACGAAAGAAAATAATCAGAAACCCATGTTCCGCCGCCTTTTCTGTGTACCTTCGGAGTAACGAAACACGCTCTTTTATTTCAGATAGATTCTGACATTGGAAATAAGTGTTGAAGTACGTGTTGATTGTGTCGGTAATCGAAAATGGCAGAATAAATTAATTTAATGATTATAGTTTGCAACATACTGATATTTTTTGGATACTATTGATAAACTGGCTTGCGGTTAAAAGCTAAAATGGCTCACTGTCGCATAAGAAGTTGGCTAACTCTTTTGGTATAAGGCGGTAAAACTTGTTTAATCTTACTGAACAAGGCTTCGGTCCATGGATTAAGCTGATCATTCATCAATCACGTGAACATTGAGGTCTAAAAAAATAAAATAAAATCGTGTGTGTACCATAAGCGGACGTCTCCTTTTCCAACAATGTGTTAACGAAAGAAAATAATCAGAAACCCATGTTCCGCCGCCTTTTCCGTGTACCTTTGGAGTAACGAAACACGCTCTTTTATTTTAGATAGATCTTGTTGACATTCGAAATAAGTGTTGAAGTACGTGTTGATTGTGTCGATCGTCAAAAATGGCTGAATGAATTAATTTGGTGATTATAGTTTGCAACATACTGATATTTTTTGGATACTAATGACAAACCGGTATGCGGTTAAAAGCTAAAATTGCTCACTGGTTCGTCGAAACTTCCTCTCAGAGCTGCTGCCGTTGCTTGTGGTGATGGTAAAGAGTTCCTGCAATTATTTCGAAATAAAAGCAATTGCTGAAGAAGGCGTAATTAATCAGCAGCGAAACCGTTTTCATCGAATCTATTAAGTAACTCAAGACACACGAAGCTTTCCGTAAATTTTCTATTTTTAAAAGGCGCTTTCAGCAATCAAACGGGTGGCAGGCAACGAAAACAAACATCAGTTAGATACATATCTCGCCTAATCATATTCTCGCTCCTCCTTCTCCCGTCCGTGAAGTGAAGTGAAGAAGTTCATCCGCGGTCACTACCCTTCCCAAAATAAACACTCGAAATATTTACAAGTTTGTAATATGTTTATGGAAGCCTCATTAGTATTTCGAGAACACATGGTCGACGGTGATACCAACTTCGCGTCGCCTTAACGAGCGGGCGCTCTCGTATATTCAAAAGACGCACCGCCGACGGCGACGGTATTTCACCGTTTTATACCTCTTTAATGTTGCCGTGTATTAAATTACTGGCTCTTTAAGCTAATTAAGTAGGCCGTGATTTACGAACGCTACCGGATTTTACGTACCGTACAAAAAAAGGCGAGCGCCTTGTCACTCGGAGATATATATACGGCGCAGCGCTTCCGTTTGATTTTAATCACGCCTAGGAGCTTTGCGAGACCCGTTCGTTTGCACAAAAAGGGAAACGTTTCTAATATTCAAAATGTTAAGACCATACTTATTATCAAAGAAGATTCATATCTATTTTGGGTAGATGCTTGCCATTTAGTTTTGGTAGAAACTTCCCATCCAGTTTGGGTAGACGCTTCCCATCTAAAAAGCTTGGGTAGAAGCTTCCCAACTATTTTGGGTAGACACTTCCTACCTATTTTGGGTAGAAGGTTTCCAACTAGTTTGGGTAAAAGCCTCGCTTCTAATTTGGGTAGAAACTATCCTCGTATTTTGGGTGTAGAAGTTTCCAAAGTAGTTTGGGCAAAAGCTTGTCACCTAGTTTGGGTAGAAGCTTCTCATCTAGTTTGAGTAGAAGCCTCCCAGCTATTTTGGGTAGAAGCCTTCACATCTACTTTGTGTAGAAGCTTCCCTTCTGGTTTGAGTAGAAGCTTCCCTTCTAGTTCAAGTAGAAGCTTCCCTTCTGGTTCAAGTAGAAGCTTCCCTTCTGGTTTGGGTAGAACGCTTCCCACCTCTTTTGGGTAGAAGCTTCCCGTCTTTTTTGGATAAAAGCTTCTCATCTAGTTTGGGTAGAAGCCTCCCACCTATTTTGGATAGAAGCTTCCAATCGCTTTTGGGTAGAAGCTTCACACCTACTTTGGGTATAAGCTTTCCATCTGGTTTAGGTAGAAGCTTCCCACATACTTTGGGTATAAGCTTCCCATCTAGTTTGGGTAGAAGCTTCACACCTACTTTGGGTATAAGCTTCCAATCTAGTTTGGGTAGAAGCTTCCCACCTACTTTCTGCGGAAACCTCTCAACTATTTTCGATAAACCGTCCAATTTCAGATCGGTTTGTAGATGAAACGATTCTAAAATTAATCCTGACGCCGCAATTTGCGAAAAATTAATTGAAGCGTCCATAAACACGAGAGCACAAAGAGAGCAACCCAATATTGTTTGGATATTTAATGCGTTCCATTGATGTGTGTGTGTGTGTACGTTGTTAAGTAACGGCAACGAGTTCAAAGCGGAGCGAAAATAAAACGTTTTTCGTAAAGTGAAAACAAGTTGCGCAGTGCAGGAAATTGTCGTTATTAACGACCGACGAGGGGCCGAAAAAGACGCGTTAAATATTTAAGGCGACGCCACGGAAATAATGGCGCGCGTATTGAAAAAGGAGAGGAGTTATTTTTAATGGTGACTCAACAAACACCGCCGATTGATGAATTGATTCGTTAGACAGAAATATGGATTGCGTTCGATAAACATGTCCAGCTCGTTTGTTACGCAAGCAATTTATTCTTTTCTTTTTTTTTCTTCTTATGCAATCGCCTCAAACAATAAACAAGCAGCAGCACGGGAAGGTAAACAGAAAATAATTCAACTTTATTGTGTTCCATACCTTGCCCCAGTCGCCCTACTTCCAACCACGCCTTTCTAGATCCACCACGTCTTCATGTCGTCTTCACTTTCCTGGACCTCAAACATTTTTTTCCCATTCTAGTGAGCCCCCAGGTCTTTGGGTTTCGTGTCTTCTTTCCTTATCAATCTGGTTCTGGTGCTGGCACTTTTTTCTCCTCTTCAACTTTTTCTACTGAATCTCTGTCTTCCCCCCCCCCCCCCACATTCTCGTCCTTCATTTTTCTTGGACACCTACCAGAAAATAATTTAACCTTATTGCGTTTCATCCCTTCCCCGAATTTCTTCCAGTAGCTCTTCTTCCAACCATGCCTTTCTAGATCTATCGCGTCTTCACTTCCCTGGCCTTCAACATTTTTTTTTTCGCATTCTCATGAACCTCCAGGTCTTTACGTTTCGTGTCTTCTTTCCTCATCACTCGTCTTAGTGCTGCTGGCGTTTCTTTTTCTCTCCTGTTCTTTCCATCTTCGACCTTTTCTCTGATCCTTGTCCTCCCCTCACACTCTCATCCTTAATTTTGCTTGAACGCCTGTTATAATCTGCTGATATTTTCGAGGATTTTGGGATGGACCTTCTTCTTTCTTCCTCTTGGTTTGCTGCGCTCGAATCTGCTTTGATTTTCAAGTTTTCCTCTTTCCCTGTTTGATCCTTCCTGATTTCTAGGTTTTTCATTTTAATTTCTGATATTTCTTATCAACACGTTGGAGTTGATTCTTTTTTTCTTTCTGCCAAATCTTTCCTGTTTTGTTCGACCTCTTCTTAGAGGTCTTTCGTCCTTTGATTTTGAACACTTCTTGCAATCACGCCGATGGTGGTTTGGGGATGAAGTTGATTCTTCCTTTTCTCATGTCGAATATTTCCTGTTTTATTCGAGCTCTTCTTAGAGGTCTTTCATCCTTCGACTTCGAACACTTTTTGCAATCACGCCGATGGTTTTGGGATGAAGTTGATTCTTCCTTTTCTCATGTCAAATCTTTCCTGTTTTGTTCGACCTCTTCTTAGAGGTCTTTCGTCCTTCGACTTCGAACACTTTTTGCAATCACGCCGATGGTTTTGGGATGAAGTTCTCTCGGTCCGTTCAAGAAGGGCATCGAGAATTCTTCTAAAATACTGTTCCTTTAGTTTTTTTCCTTCTCTCATTCATCCATATTCGTCCTTCTCCCTTCTTGTTTCAATCTCTTGCATCGCAGGTACCTTCGTCTTTTTTTTTCGCCGCCGCGAGAATTACCAAAGTTGGATACAACAACGAGAGTTGGGACTTAGAACACTACATTCAGCTGACCTTCAGCTGCGACTTGTCAGTTATTGAGCTGCTTACTGACTGACTACTGACTACTGATTGAACGACTGAACGCCCTGGAAGTCATTAAAGTCCGCATTTGATGCGCCTTCCTTTCACCGGTGGGTGTGATTCTCGTCGCTAGATGTTCAGTTCGGCTTGTTTTGCATTGTGGCTTTCCAGAAAGATTCTCAACCTCAACCTCAATTCGAGTACTGAGATGTCATCTTGTATTAGTTAGTTTTATAATGGAAGAGGAAAGAATTTGATAGGCACGAATCCTTTCCAATACATTCAAACTTGACTTCACGGTTTTGATTTTTTTATTCGTATGGTTCTTCAAATCCCGATCTCTTCTCTTCCATCCAACCACGGGGGTAGTCCATTTAAATTCTTGATGGTTTCCAGGGATTTTGAGCTTGGGCAAGTGCCCAAAATGCTCTCAGATTTTTTTTTCTATCCCGCCGTGCCTCTTGGGTTTAGTTTCTTCTTCCTTTAGATACCCCTTCTGTATCCAAACAGGTTTTCACACCACCTCTTTCCCCCTAAACCTTTTCTTAGATTTTTTTGTTAAAGGACATTCAAGAGGACTTTCACTTTTTTCACTTGGCTTGACGTTATCTGCACTTACATTTCGTGGATTCTTCCTAGACCTCAAGGGGCTATTTTTATTTTTATTTTCTTTCTTCTCCTCTAAGATTTGATTGCCACGTCCTCTATCGCTCGCGTTTTTATGCAATTTTCATGAATTTGGAGGAATCTGTGGTCCTGATTCTTAACATGAATTGAGATTTTGGCCCTTGCTCGTCTCACACGGTATTTCTTTTTTTTTTCTTGGTTAACGATCGTATGTACAATAATTTAAATAAGTTTATTTCAGAATAAAACTGAGAGAAAACGTAAATCACCAGAAATTTTAAGAAAATATAATAAATTAAAGAAATTTCTATCCAATTTAAAACACATTTAAGCAAACTCGTAATAATTTACACAAATGCCTCTAAAGTTGGCTAATGACTGAATGACTGAATGCCCTGGAAGTCACCAAAGCGTCTATTTACGTGTGCCTTATTTTCACCAGTGGGTGTAATTCCCATGACCAGATGTTCACTTTGGCTTGTTATGCACAATGTTTCTTCCACGAAAATTCACCGACTCTGGACGGGGGCAGCTCGTTAATGATTCATCTGTCCTTTGGGTGGTCGCCTTCGGCATATTTTAATCTTGTCTACGTCATTCCGATTACTCATTCGTAATACTTTCCTCGCGAAATGAATTCCGATGAAAATCCATCTCTTACGTAAACCTCAGGTCCTTACAGCTTTCTATTATTTTTTTCTTTGGCTCATCCCGTCACCTGCGGTGTCGAATGTCCATTTATTTTTCTTCTGTCGTTCTAGCTCTCTTTCATTCAATCGCTTTTATAAAGCATTCGTCTCCTACTGTTCTCGGTTTTGTGTTTTTTTTATTACTTCATCCAGCCAAGTCTTTCAAGCTCTTTCTTCGCCTCGCACCACCCCGCCTTGTTTCCATGGTTTCCAGCCGTCCTTCAATTGTTTCTTCCTGCTTCCAACCTCTTCTTTTTCTCCTTCCTGTGATTTCAATTACGTTTATAGCATCCGTGAGGTCGAGGCAACCCCACGGGTCTCTAATCTTGTGGTTTTCAGCGACAAGCACAGCACATTTGACCACCTACTTTCGTTTCAATGACCATAAAAGATTCGTTCTCTTCTGTTCTTCAAAAGCAGCAGGGAAATGATGAGGTCAGGATTTTCTTTCTTGTGTTCTGCGTGGCTACTTTGTCTTCCCTGCGTTGCAAGTCGAATACTTCCGGGAATTTTAAGTTAAACCGCTCTCCTGTTGCAATTCTGAGCTCGATCGTAAACACCGTAAGGTACTTACGACCTGTACGTTTAAACGGCTCGATAGTATCTTACGATGCTTACGATCGAGCTCAGAATTGCGGTATAAATTTGAGATGTTTTGAAAGTAAAAGTCGATAGTGTTACGGAAACAATAATTATTGCAAATTGAAACTGCCACAGCTTCCTCGTCGTAACAAAACAAGCTATGATTATTTGCTAATTGTAATATGTAAGTCATTTTGCAATTAGGTAAGTGTAACATATTCAGCGCTATTCCGTAACATTGATATGCATATCAGTTGATATAGTCTTCAATAATTGAAGAGAATTTAATACGATTTCGTAACAATTCAAGTCGATTGCCGACCGCCAATTGAAGAGAGATGCATATTAACTCGATATCACATTCCAAACGGATTGCAAATTGTTACGAAACTGTTAAGAGAATGCCGATTTTGCAAGGTCACTTGAAACATAGCAATAATTGTTACGTATCAAGTCAATATCAATGCAGCGGCGGGATCAGATCTAAATTTGACGTGGGCAAGATAAACTTTGCGAGGCCCTTTCTTTGGTGGCGCAAGACACGTTTTATAAAAAAAAATTAAGAAACTGTGAAATTTTTGTATAACTAAAGACCGAACTTTTAGGTCGTATATTATTATTATTATTATTCTCTCATGAGAGGTACTTAAAAACGTCCAATAAAATTAAATAAAACATTAAAATTAAAATCATTAACCTGAATTTTGTAAAAACATAAATAAAATCTTTTAACTTGTTTCGAATCGTTCAGATTTAATATTAATACTTTGATCATCTGATTTTCTGGCTTGCCGTAAACTCTGTAGAACAATGAATTATCGTTTAAAACTTGAAATACATTTAATTATTATTTGATTCAGTCACTGAGGATGCCTTTGATTCAAAGATTTTAACTTTCATTTTAATTTCCTTATTAGTTTGTTGTTACACTGTTTCGGTTTACCTGAATGGGCCGCGTTTAGATCTCCACAGTAGCTAAGTTACTGACTCAGCTTATGCATAGCACAGACAGATAGCTTATGGTGCTAAGTTTTAATAGTTCGCTATGTTACCCGTTCAGGAACACCATTCACTGAAATTCCACGTAATGGGTCAGCAATTCAGTTGCTCCGGTTATCTGAATGGGCCGCGTTTAGATCTCCACAGCAGCTAAGTTACTGACTCAGCTTATGCATAGCACAGACAGATAGCTTATGGTGCTAAGTTTTAATAGTTCGCTATGTTACCCGTTCAGGAACACCATTCACCGAAATTCCACGTAATGGGTCAGCAATTCAGCTGCTCCGGTTATCTGAATGGGCCGCGTTTAGATCTCCACAGCAGCTAAGTTACTGACTCAGCTTATGCATAGCACAGACAGATAGCTTATGGTGCTAAGTTTTAATAGTTCGCTATGTTACCCGTTCAGGAACACCATTCACTGAAATTCCACGTAATGGGTCAGCAATTCAGCTGCTCCGGTTATCTGAATGGGCCGCGTTTAGATCTCCACAGTAGCTAAGTTACTGACTCAGCTTATGCATAGCACAGACAGATAGCTTATGGTGCTAAGTTTTAATAGTTCGCTATGTTACCCGTTCAGGAACACCATTCACTGAAATTCCACGTAATGGGTCAGCAATTCAGCTGCTCCGGTTATCTGAATGGGCCGCGTTTAGATCTCCACAGCAGCTAAGTTACTGACTCAGCTTATGCATAGCACAGACAGATAGCTTATGGTGCTAAGTTTTAATAGTTGGCTATGTTACCCGTTCAGGAACACCATTCACTGAAATTCCACGTAATGGGTCAGCAATTCAGCTGCTCCGGTTATCTGAATGGGCCGCGTTTAGATCTCCACAGCAGCTAAGTTACTGACTCAGCTTATGCATAGCACAGACAGATAGCTTATGGTGCTAAGTTTTAATAGTTGGCTATGTTACCCGTTCAGGAACACCATTCACTGAAATTCCACGTAATGGGTCAGCAATTCAGCTGCTCCGGTTATCTGAATGGGCCGCGTTTAGATCTCCACAGCAGCTAAGTTACTGACTCAGCTTATGCATAGCACAGACAGATAGCTTATGGTGCTAAGTTTTAATAGTTGGCTATGTTACCCGTTCAGGAACACCATTCACTGAAATTCCACGTAATGGGTCAGCAATTCAGCTGCTCCGGTTATCTGAATGGGCCGCGTTTAGATCTCCACAGCAGCTAAGTTACTGACTCAGCTTATGCATAGCACAGACAGATAGCTTATGGTGCTACGTTTTAATAGTTCGCTATGTTACCCGTTCAGGAACACCATTCACTGAAATTCCACGTAATGGGTCAGCAATTCAGCTGCTCCGGTTATCTGAATGGGCCGCGTTTAGATCTCCACAGCAGCTAAGTTACTGACTCAGCTTATGCATAGCACAGACAGATAGCTTATGGTGCTAAGTTTTAATAGTTCGCTATGTTACCCGTTCAGGAACACCATTCACTGAAATTCCACGTAATGGGTCAGCAATTCAGCTGCTCCGGTTATCTGAATGGGCCGCGTTTAGATCTCCACAGCAGCTAAGTTACTGACTCAGCTTATGCATAGCACAGACAGATAGCTTATGGTGCTAAGTTATAATAGTTCGCTATGTTACCCGTTCAGGAACACCATTCACTGAAATTCCACGTAATGGGTCAGCAATTCAGCTGCTCCGGTTATCTGAATGGGACGCGTTTAGATCTCCACAGCAGCTAAGTTACTGACTCAGCTTATGCATAGCACAGACAGATAGCTTATGGTGCTAAGTTTTAATAGTTCGCTATGTTACCCGTTCAGGAACACCATTCACTGAAAGTCCACGTAATGGGTCAGCAATTCAGCTGCTCCGGTTATCTGAATGGGCCGCGTTTAGATCTCCACAGCAGCTAAGTTACTGACTCAGCTTATGCATAGCACAGACAGATAGCTTATGGTGCTAAGTTTTAATAGTTCGCTATGTTACCCGTTCAGGAACACCATTCACTGAAATTCCACGTAATGGGTCAGCAATTCAGCTGCTCCGGTTATCTGAATGGGCCGCGTTTAGATCTCCACAGCAGCTAAGTTACTGACTCAGCTTATGCATAGCACAGACAGATAGCTTATGGTGCTAAGTTATAATAGTTCGCTATGTTACCCGTTCAGGAACACCATTCACTGAAATTCCACGTAATGGGTCAGCAATTCAGCTGCTCCGGTTATCTGAATGGGACGCGTTTAGATCTCCACAGCAGCTAAGTTACTGACTCAGCTTATGCATAGCACAGACAGATAGCTTATGGTGCTAAGTTTTAATAGTTCGCTATGTTACCCGTTCAGGAACACCATTCACTGAAAGTCCACGTAATGGGTCAGCAATTCAGCTGCTCCGGTTATCTGAATGGGCCGCGTTTAGATCTCCACAGCAGCTAAGTTACTGACTCAGCTTATGCATAGCACAGACAGATAGCTTATGGTGCTAAGTTTTAATAGTTCGCTATGTTACCCGTTCAGGAACACCATTCACTGAAATTCCACGTAATAGGTCAGCAATTCAGCTGCTCCGGTTATCTGAATGGGCCGCGTTTAGATCTCCACAGCAGCTAAGTTACTGACTCAGCTTATGCATAGCACAGACATGTAGCTTATGGTACTAAGTTTTAATAGTTCGCTATGTTACCCGTTCAGGAACACCATTCACTGAAAGTCCACGTAATGGGTCAGCAATTCAGCTGCTCCGGTTATCTGAATGGGCCGCGTTTAGATCTCCACAGCAGCTAAGTTACTGACTCAGCTTATGCATAGCACAGACAGATAGCTTATGGTGCTAAGTTTTAATAGTTCGCTATGTTACCCGTTCAGGAACACCATTCACTGAAATTCCACGTAATGGGTCAGCAATTCAGCTGCTCCGGTTATCTGAATGGGCCGCGTTTAGATCTCCACAGCAGCTAAGTTACTGACTCAGCTTATGCATAGCACAGACAGATAGCTTATGGTGCTACGTTTTAATAGTTCGCTATGTTACCCGTTCAGGAACACCATTCACTGAAATTCCACGTAATGGGTCAGCAATTCAGCTGCTCCGGTTATCTGAATGGGCCGCGTTTAGATCTCCACAGCAGCTAAGTTACTGACTCAGCTTATGCATAGCACAGACAGATAGCTTATGGTGCTAAGTTTTAATAGTTCGCTATGTTACCCGTTCAGGAACACCATTCACTGAAATTCCACGTAATGGGTCAGCAATTCAGCTGCTCCGGTTATCTGAATGGGCCGCGTTTAGATCTCCACAGCAGCTAAGTTACTGACTCAGCTTATGCATAGCACAGACAGATAGCTTATGGTGCTAAGTTTTAATAGTTCGCTATGTTACCCGTTCAGGAACACCATTCACTGAAATTCCACGTAATAGGTCAGCAATTCAGCTGCTCCGGTTATCTGAATGGGCCGCGTTTAGATCTCCACAGCAGCTAAGTTACTGACTCAGCTTATGCATAGCACAGACAGATAGCTTATGGTGCTAAGTTTTAATAGTTCGCTATGTTACCCGTTCAGGAACACCATTCACTGAAATTCCACGTAATGGGTCAGCAATTCAGCTGCTCCGGTTATCTGAATGGGCCGCGTTTAGATCTCCACAGCAGCTAAGTTACTGACTCAGCTTATGCATAGCACAGACAGATAGCTTATGGTGCTAAGTTTTAATAGTTCGCTATGTTACCCGTTCAGGAACACCATTCACTGAAATTCCACGTAATGGGTCAGCAATTCAGCTGCTCCGGTTATCTGAATGGGCCGCGTTTAGATCTCCACAGCAGCTAAGTTACTGACTCAGCTTATGCATAGCACAGACAGATAGCTTATGGTGCTAAGTTTTAATAGTTCGCTATGTTACCCGTTCAGGAACACCATTCACTGAAATTCCACGTAATGGGTCAGCAATTCAGCTGCTCCGGTTATCTGAATGGGCCGCGTTTAGATCTCCACAGCAGCTAAGTTACTGACTCAGCTTATGCATAGCACAGACAGATAGCTTATGGTGCTAAGTTTTAATAGTTCGCTATGTTACCCGTTCAGGAACACCATTCACTGAAATTCCACGTAATAGGTCAGCAATTCAGCTGCTCCGGTTATCTGAATGGGCCGCGTTTAGATCTCCACAGCAGCTAAGTTACTGACTCAGCTTATGCATAGCACAGACAGATAGCTTATGGTGCTAAGTTTTAATAGTTCGCTATGTTACCCGTTCAGGAACACCATTCACTGAAATTCCACGTAATGGGTCAGCAATTCAGCTGCTCCGGTTATCTGAATGGGCCGCGTTTAGATCTCCACAGCAGCTAAGTTACTGACTCAGCTTATGCATAGCACAGACAGATAGCTTATGGTGCTAAGTTTTAATAGTTCGCTATGTTACCCGTTCAGGAACACCATTCACTGAAATTCCACGTAATAGGTCAGCAATTCAGCTGCTCCGGTTATCTGAATGGGCCGCGTTTAGATCTCCACAGCAGCTAAGTTACTGACTCAGCTTATGCATAGCACAGACATGTAGCTTATGGTACTAAGTTTTAATAGTTCGCTATGTTACCCGTTCAGGAACACCATTCACTGAAAGTCCACGTAATGGGTCAGCAATTCAGCTGCTCCGGTTATCTGAATGGGCCGCGTTTAGATCTCCACAGCAGCTAAGTTACTGACTCAGCTTATGCATAGCACAGACAGATAGCTTATGGTGCTAAGTTTTAATAGTTCGCTATGTTACCCGTTCAGGAACACCATTCACTGAAATTCCACGTAATGGGTCAGCAATTCAGCTGCTCCGGTTATCTGAATGGGCCGCGTTTAGATCTCCACAGCAGCTAAGTTACTGACTCAGCTTATGCATAGCACAGACAGATAGCTTATGGTGCTAAGTTTTAATAGTTCGCTATGTTACCCGTTCAGGAACACCATTCACTGAAATTCCACGTAATGGGTCAGCAATTCAGCTGCTCCGGTTATCTGAATGGGCCGCGTTTAGATCTCCACAGCAGCTAAGTTACTGACTCAGCTTATGCATAGCACAGACAGATAGCTTATGGTGCTACGTTTTAATAGTTCGCTATGTTACCCGTTCAGGAACACCATTCACTGAAATTCCACGTAATGGGTCAGCAATTCAGCTGCTCCGGTTATCTGAATGGGCCGCGTTTAGATCTCCACAGCAGCTAAGTTACTGACTCAGCTTATGCATAGCACAGACAGATAGCTTATGGTGCTAAGTTTTAATAGTTCGCTATGTTACCCGTTCAGGAACACCATTCACTGAAATTCCACGTAATGGGTCAGCAATTCAGCTGCTCCGGTTATCTGAATGGGCCGCGTTTAGATCTCCACAGCAGCTAAGTTACTGACTCAGCTTATGCATAGCACAGACAGATAGCTTATGGTGCTAAGTTATAATAGTTCGCTATGTTACCCGTTCAGGAACACCATTCACTGAAATTCCACGTAATGGGTCAGCAATTCAGCTGCTCCGGTTATCTGAATGGGACGCGTTTAGATCTCCACAGCAGCTAAGTTACTGACTCAGCTTATGCATAGCACAGACAGATAGCTTATGGTGCTAAGTTTTAATAGTTCGCTATGTTACCCGTTCAGGAACACCATTCACTGAAAGTCCACGTAATGGGTCAGCAATTCAGCTGCTCCGGTTATCTGAATGGGCCGCGTTTAGATCTCCACAGCAGCTAAGTTACTGACTCAGCTTATGCATAGCACAGACAGATAGCTTATGGTGCTAAGTTTTAATAGTTCGCTATGTTACCCGTTCAGGAACACCATTCACTGAAATTCCACGTAATAGGTCAGCAATTCAGCTGCTCCGGTTATCTGAATGGGCCGCGTTTAGATCTCCACAGCAGCTAAGTTACTGACTCAGCTTATGCATAGCACAGACATGTAGCTTATGGTACTAAGTTTTAATAGTTCGCTATGTTACCCGTTCAGGAACACCATTCACTGAAAGTCCACGTAATGGGTCAGCAATTCAGCTGCTCCGGTTATCTGAATGGGCCGCGTTTAGATCTCCACAGCAGCTAAGTTACTGACTCAGCTTATGCATAGCACAGACAGATAGCTTATGGTGCTAAGTTTTAATAGTTCGCTATGTTACCCGTTCAGGAACACCATTCACTGAAATTTCACGTAATAGGTCAGCAATTCAGCTGCTCCGGTTATCTGAATGGGCCGCGTTTAGATCTCCACAGCAGCTAAGTTACTGACTCAGCTTATGCATAGCACAGACAGATAGCTTATGGTGCTAAGTTTTAATAGTTCGCTATGTTACCCGTTCAGGAACACCATTCACTGAAATTCCACGTAATGGGTCAGCAATTCAGCTGCTCCGGTTATCTGAATGGGCCGCGTTTAGATCGCCACAGCAGCTAAGTTACTGACTCAGCTTATGCATAGCACAGACAGATAGCTTATGGTGCTAAGTTTTAATAGTTCGCTATGTCACCCGTTCAGGAACACCATTCACTGAAAGTCCACATAATGGGTCAGCAATTCAGCTGCTCCGGTTATCTGAATGCGGCCTTTGTAAGTCACATTGACGGTATAATAACGACGATTTATTATTTATTTATTTTAGGCAGCGATGGCAAAAAGAATCCCGTTTAAATAATAAACATTATTTTATTTGGGCGATAAAAGGACGAATTAGGTAAAAAAAAGTTGCAATAGGTGAACAAAAATTGAAAAAAGCCACTCTAAATGGCTGTGTTTCTAATGAAACGAAAAGATATGCAAAGAGATCTGTAAAATCAAAAAATCTGAAAAGAAGGTGTTTTACCTAAAATCAGCCTTACCTTATATTTAATGTTCTAAAATGCAATAACTTGTCTTTTACTGATATCTTGTGTTATACTGATATGCTATGACAATTAAATAGTTTCAATTACAAATAGAAAATTTAATAATAATAACGGTAACAAAAATTTTGTTGCAAATCGATTTTGATTGCAGTGAAAACCTCGAGCAGCCTCTGTACAGCTGTTTCAGCCTTGTTTGGGGCTTCGTCAGCAGAGACTCGACATTCCCACTGCAAACCAAAAACGACTTGTCCAATTTATTCGCAATTGCGATGTAATAGTGATGAACAGATAAAACAGCGACATCTTACGATCGCTTGGGGACATATTAGGTAGCAAATCCGCTTCAATTTGTCTATCCTACTGCAACGTCAAGTCAAAAAGCGATCGTAGGATGTCGCTGTTTTATCTGTTCGATAAAGGTAATGTAATATGAGAAAGCGTACCAGTTACCCAAAACTGTCCATTACCTTACCCAAATAAGGTAAATTTATCCGCAGTTCAGGTAATTATCCGTAATTTGGCAACGCTAACTGTTAGAGTAGTTTTTTTTTTTAGCGAATGGCAGCTAAATACTTTTCATGAGTTAAAGCAGTGGTTAAAGAAAGCTGTATAAACCTTCGAGGCGCGAGGCCCCTCAGGCCGCGAGGCCGTAGGCGATGGCCCACGTCGCCCACGCCTTACGCCGCTTCTGTATCAATGTTATAGAATAGACCCCATTGAGATGTTGTTTATTTGGCTTGCGGCAATAATCAAGTCGAGAGGGGCACGGAACTAGCTTTTAAAAAGGACAGTGAGGCGGTTGGGAAAAAGTTGTTCTGAAGAAGTTCCTAGGCAAGTTCAGAGTTTAGAGTTCAGTTTCCGGTGTTTAGTTGTGTTTAGTTTCGGGAAAACATCACATTATGTGTAAATAATAACACATTTCCATGTTCTTTGTCCCGCTGCGCTCAAGGACTTACGGTTTAACTTGATAACTTTTGTATTTTTTGCGTCTTTTTTTACTGTTCGACGTTTCGTTCCGTTACATTTCTCCCTTCCGTTTTCATTTTATTTCATAACTGAAACTTCGCACGAGCTGAAAAAAAAAAAAACAACGAATCGATCGATGTAACGCCGCGGCGAATTTTTTAATGGGGAATCGCGTGAGCTCACACACGCGCCCCACAAAACGTGCCTATTGGTTTTAGAGCGCGGGCAGGGGCGGCGCGGCGCGACAACAATTTCCCAAATGAAAAACAAATATTTGCCAGGTGTGAAATGCACGATTTGTAAATGAATTAGATCCCAATCGTATTTTCTGCTTATTACTTCGACGCGTCGAATCAAAGATTAATAGCTCGGATTTTCCCATTAGCTTACGTCGAATCGCGTGTATGTTCGATAAGTACGAGCCCTTTATACTTGCGTAACACATGATGGTGTTTGCCATGGCGTAAGCAGCAACTAGTTGTATATTGTATGCACCCTCGTACGATCGTGCATGTATATGGATAGGGACGCACGAGTATTTACAAATGTGACCGCAGGAGCGCTACGAGCCACCGGTAGCTTAGTACTGGTCTTACCGTCGCGACGCTTACCGGCGCGCTCTCTTCATTGGCGCACGCAAACTTATACACATATCCAAAATAATCGACTGAATTATTATTAATTTTTTTTTTTTTTGCAAATAATGTGGTGTGCACTTTAACAACCCTTAAATATAAACACAATTTCGACAACTACTACTACAATAAATAATCTTCACGCGCAGACGTTAGGTGAGTGATTCTAACTACTGTAGTAAGCTTTTTCAAAAAACTTCAAAAGCGAAAAAACATTTTTTTTTTATAAATACCCAATGTATGTATTTACGTGATGTATGATTATGATTATGAAATAACCGCCGCGCCGTTTTCCACGATCGTTAATTAAAGCCGTTTTGCATCGCCCGACCTGAGGAATATCTGTTCAAAGCTCGTTTGAAATTCAAATTTACTTCTGCGTGCAATGATGTACAACAGTAATAACGGCTTGACTAAATAAGCACGTTGTCAATTTTAATTTTTGATTTGGCCGACCTCTCGGCGAAGGCCTGTAATTTGCTGGAAGTAAATTTCTGTTTCAGCTGAAGCTGCATTATTCAGCGGCTCCTAGATCATTTATTGATCCGCTCTCTTCGGCACGGTTCGATTGCGGATGGCGCTCCGTTTCGAAAACGAATCCCATTCGAAATAGATTCGATTCAGTTTCCGTAAAGGCGATTAACTATTTATTTCGTGATGATGATGACGGCGAATTGATTCGTGATGCGCCGAGCGTTAATTTGTCGCTGAATTATTTAGTTTCGGTTAATTTTCGGCTTCATCCGTCGGCGGCTAATTATTGTAAGCGGATTTGGTGCTGAAAAGCTCGCTTTTTACAATTAGTTAGTTTTTTTTTTATATAAATATAAAATAATCAATACCAATCAAAACAATCAGGAAATTTGGATTTAATTTGAGAAAAAATGAGAACCACAAGCAACTGCAACATTAAGGATCTTGATCTGATCCGTTAAGATCAAGACTTTCTACCCCGTCACGTAATCATTGCGCACGACACGAATTTCCGCCGATTTTTGCCTTTAGTTCTTTGATTTAGTTCTTTTTTGGAACGGTGGCACAATTAGGGCAACGCACGATATAAAATGTATTTATTACAAATAATAAATTACCTTACGTGATTTTGAGGCACTTACGTTAGGGGAGGTTTTCATTTACCACTGCCAAATGTGTGTCTGTAACACGCGTTCCAGTATTTAAAGACACCATGACGCGTAACTTTTGAGAGGGAGGAACATCTTCGTCTTAATCTGATTCGTTAAGATCAAGGCTTTCTCCCCCGTCACGTAATCATTGCGCACGACACGAATTTCCGCCGATTCTTGCCTTTAGTTCTTTTATTTAGTTCTTTTTTTGGGACGGTGGCACAATTAGTGCAACGCACGATATAAAATGTATTTATTACAAATAATAAATTAACTTACGTGATTTTGAGGCACTTACGTTAGGGGAGGTTTTCATTTACAACTGCCAAATGTGTGTCTGTAACACGCGTTCCAGTATTTAAAGACGCCATGACGTGCATCTCTTGAGAGGGAGGAACATCTTCGTCTTAATCTGATTCGTTAAGATCAAGGCTTTCTTCCCCGTCACGTAACCAATGCGCACAACACGAATCTCCGCCGATTCTTGCCTTTAGTTCTTTTATGTAGTTCTTTTTTGGAACGGTGGCAAAATCAGACCAACGCACGATATAAAATGTATTTATTACAAATAATAAATTAACTTACGTGATTTTGAGGCACTTACGTTAGGGCAGGTTTTCATTTACAACTGCCAAATGTGTGTCTGTAACACGCGTTCCAGTATTTAAAGACGCCATGACGTGCATCTCTTGAGAGGGAGGAACATCTTCGTCTTAATCTGATTCGTTAAGATCAAGGCTTTCTTCCCCGTCACGTAATCTTTGCGCACGACACGAATTTCCACCGATTCTTGCCTTTAGTTCTTTTAATTAGTTCTTTTTGAAACGGTGGCGCAATTAGGGCAACGCACGACATAAAATGTATTTATTACAAATAATAAATGAACTTACGTGATTTTGAGGCCCTTATATTAAGGGAGGTTTTTATTCAGGGGGTTTTATCACTACCGAATGTTTGCCTGTGACGCGCGCTCCAGTATTTAAAGACGTCAGGACGTGTATCTCTTGAGAGGGAGGAACATCTTCGCCTTAATCTGATTAGTTAAGATCAAGGCTTTCTCCCCCGTCACGTAATCTTTGCGCACGACACGAATTTCCGCCGATTCTTGCCTTTAATTCTTTTATTTAGTTCTTTTTTGGAACGGTGGGCACAATTAGAGCAACGCACGATATAAAATGTATTTATTACAAATAATAAATTAACTTATGTGATTTTGAGGCACTTATATTAGGGGAGGTTTCTGTTTAGGGGGTTTCATCACTACCGAATGTGTGTCTGTAGCGCGCGTTCCAGTATTCAAAGACATTATGACGTGTATCGTCTTAATCTGATTCGCTAAGATCAAGGCTTTGTTTTCCCATCACCCAATCTTCGCGGACGACGCACGAATTTCCGCTCGGATTCTGCGATTCTCTGTTCGGGGGCTCGTCTCGTACAAGTTATTTTATTTACAAGCAGGTCTCGGTATATAATTCAATCTAGTGAGATTAAATTATGTTCCGAGACCTGCTTGTAAATAAAGCGCGTTCCAGTATTCAAAGACATTATGACGTGTATCGCCTTAATCTGATTCGCTAAGATCAAGGCTTTGTTTTCCCATCACCTAATCTTCGCGGACGACGCACGAATTTCCGCTCGGATTCAGCGATTCTCTGTTCGGGGGCTCGTCTCGTACAAGTTATTTTATTTACAAGCAGGTCTCGGAATATAATTCAATCTAGTGAGCTTTTATTTACAAGCAGGTCTCGGAATATAATTCAATCTAGTGAGCTTAAATTATATTCCGAGACCTGCTTGTAAATAAAATTTACATTTTACCATCGACGACAGTATCAATAATTAATAAATAATAAAATGTAAAACAAAATTGAAAATACGAGACGCAAAAAATGGAATCAGTTACAACGACCACCCCCATCTTTTTTTTTTGTAGAAAAGTCGAAAGGGACTTTGTTTTCCACTCTTTTTCTTTCCTTCTCTCACCCATGGTGTCGAATGTGACTTTCATTTTTATTTTCTTTCCATGTTCTTCTCGTCTATTTCTCTTTCCTTCAGTCTTTTCTAAAGTGTTCGTCTCTTACTGTTCTTGGTTTGTTTTGTTTTTTTGGTTCACGTTGACTCTTCCTTCCGTCTCGCCCTTTTCCTCCTCCTCCTCCTCCTCGCCTCAAATGCTACTCTTTTCAATATCCTGCCTCGTTTCCATGGCGCATCGACCGTTCGTCCGTAACGCGCATTCCAGTACTTAAAGACATTATGACGACGTGTATCTTTTGAGACGGTGGAGGGACTTAATCTGATCCGTCAAGATCAAGGCTTTCTCCCTCGTCACATAATCTTTGCACACGACACGAATTTAACAGTGAGTTGATTTGATTGAATTTATGCCTTTTCTATTATAGTTAGTTACCTCAAATTAGGTGGTTCGCTGAAGGTAACGATCAAAGTGGAACGAAGACGCCGCTGATTATTCGAGTACGTGCTTGAAAGGCTCGAAGACAGTCGTCGTTGCGAGCTATTGGGCCTCATCAGCGGGATGCAGCAGTTCCAAACTCCCTCAACCGTGCGCCTGATTAACAGTTTATTTGCAGGACGAGCTTGCAACAAGACGACGCTTATTGCCCCGCTTCCTTTGATGTCATCAAATAATTCAATTCAGAATGAAGTGACAACAAATAATTTTTTTTTAATTCATAATTTCAACTTTCGCATCATTACGGCCATACGTACGATAACACACACACACTCTCACGGATTACGGTATCGCAGTTCGGGGAGTCACGCGGCATGAATTATGACGAGAGCTCGTAAAAAAGAGGTTGACGAAATTTATCTCTTTCTGTTTTTGTGTGCGCGCGTACGCAAATTAATCAGGGGGGCCGAAGTAAGGGGCGCGCGTAAGCGAACACGACGAGAGGGTTTGTTTCGCTTTGCCGGAAATACGCGCCTAATTAACCGGTGTCGCGAAAGTTTTTCTTTTTTTTTTTTTCGCTTTGCCGGCCGTGTAAAAAATGTACCGCCGCCGCCGCCGCTCGAAAAATAAAATAACAGATAGAAAACGCTTGATTATTACTGATTGTAAGTCACGTACGTTTCCATGACGCAAGGATTTAAGAAAAGAGCCGGCAAGTCGAAACGAAACGCACTGTGTGTATACATTTTTTGGTTTTAAAGTCTGTTACAGTTTATTTTTCCCTTTTATTTTGGCGCAGCCTGTATAAATTAATCTTCCAGGCGGTCGCCCTAACGCTTTATCGACGCGGACCGCAGTTGCGTCTTGCCGGCTGCGATAAATTAAAAATAGTTTTATCCGTCGCAGTGCTGTTTAGGAATTTTAATTTTTGTTCATTTCGCAAATTAAACTGGCCAAGTGTTTTGTACTACGATGATTCGTTTTCACATTTGAATTAATTTTAATTGTGGAATTGAAACGCACGTATCAAACGGCCACGATCGTTTTTAAGTCCTAACGTACAGTTATTCTCTAATTTCGGGCAAGTTATTGAATAGTCTAAAAAACAAAACAAAAATCCAATCTATCAATCGATTAAACGATGTCAATAATGATAATAATAATATTCTAAAAACAAAAGATGATCGAATTGAAAAAAAAAAAACAAACAAAAAACTGAATTGATTTTACAAGTGAAATTCAATAAAGCCTGAACCCGAAACAAACATTCGAGCGAGAAAATTTTAACGTTCTAAACAGAAGACTATCAATTTTACAAATGGAAAATGAGTTAATTAATAAAACGCATACAATAAATTTTAGAAAAAAAAAAAAAGAATGTCAAACCTCAAATTTGAAACAATTTTAAAAATATTTAAAACAAAGACGACTCGATTTGAAAAATAAAAAGCATTCGATTGAAAAAAAAAAAACCAGAACAAAAGACGATCAATTTTACTGACAGACGACATTGAGTTAAAAAAAAACAATTGAATGATACGGTAAACTAAAAAAGAAAAAGAAAACGTAGAAACGCGTGCGATTTTTTTTAAGCCAACCGATTTTAGACACGATTTTAGAAACAAAGTAGGGCGATTTAACAAAAAAAAATTAAAAAATTAAAAAAGGACTTTAAGAAGATTTAAAACAAAATACGACTGGATCGTATAATTTGCGAGTTCGATTAAAAAAAAACAAAAACAAAACAAAACGACACTGTCTAAAAGTGCGGTTGATTTTACAAGTAAAATAAATCAATAAAGTTGAAAGGAATATAAATATAAAAAAAAAATAAATCGCTTGAGAAATTAATTTTAATATTTAAAACTAAAGACGATCAATTTTGCAAGTAAAGGACGCTCAGTTCAAACAAAAAACAATGAAATTCAGAAAAAAGAGGGGTCGGCAAATTCTACGAAATGAAAAGCGGTTTAAAAAAACAAAATGCGATCGAGATTATAATAAACGAAGCAGGTCGATTAAATAAAAATAAAATGATCATTAAAAAGTTGAAAGTAATCAATTTTAAAAACAAAAACAAAAAACTTTAAAAAACAAAGACGACTCGATTTTAAAAACGAGAAGCTTTCGATTGAAAAACAAACAAAACAAAAGACTAACAAACGACGTTGGGTTCAAAAAAAAAGACAATCAATGTTAAGATTAAAAAGTAATCAATTTTAAGATTAAAAAGTAAACGAAAGGCGACCGATTTTATAAACAAAAGCCATCCGATTTTAAACACGATTTTAGAAACAAAGAAAAGGCAATAATTCCAGCGTTCAATTGAAAAATCAAAAGATGACTGATCCTAACACACGTAAAAGTGATTCGTCGTCGTCGGTTTTAAAAACAAGAGTCGAGTGATTTTACAATTGAAAAAGGAAAAAATATTTGAAAATAACCAGCTTTAAAAATTAAAAAAAAAAAACAAAAACGTTCAAAACAAAATGCGTTACGCTTTACAAACGATTTTCAAAACAAAATAAGGTCTGATTAAAAATCAAAAATAAAGAAACGTGACCGACTCTAAAAATAAAAAGTGACTGTCAATTTTAAAAACAAAAAAATTTATTTAAAAAATAAACACAAAGACCAGCTCGATGTTAAAAAAGAACAGCAACCTACAATATCGATTTGAAAAATAAGAAACATTATTAAAAGATAAATAGCGATACTGAGAATGAAACAATTGAGTATAAAACAAACAAAAAAATGAGAAATTTCAGACAATATTAAATTCAATAAAAACTGAAGCAAAAATATACTTAAAATTATTAAATCAAATTAAAACTCGATGGAATAAACAATTTTAAAAACGAAACAAGAAACATTTAAAATAAATTACAGGCGATTCGATTTTTTTTTTAAAACCAGAAACGTTAACTACCATAATTTTAAGAATAGTTTAAACAGCGACGTCCTGCGATCGTTTTTTGACCCGGCGTTGCGTTAGGATTGACAATTGAAGCCAGTTTGCTACATAGTAAGTCATCCCATGCAAGAAGCAACTGTACAGAGGCTGCTTGAGGAACTCATTGCAATCAAAAACGATTTGCAACAAAATTTCATAATTTTGGTCTCCAAACTCAGCCCGAAGTCCCGGATTTGAATCTAATTTTGTATTTGTTTTTACAATTTTTAAAGTTTTTATTAAATTTTATTTAAGACAAGGGCCGGCAAGTCGAAACGAAACGCACTGTGTGTATACATTTTTTGGTTTTAAAGTCTGTTACAGTTTATTTTTCCCTTTTATTTTGGTGCAGCCTGTATGAATTAAACTCCCAGGCGGTCGCCCTAACGCTTTACCGACGCGGACCGCAGTTGCGTCTTGCCGGCTGCGATAAATTAAAAATAGTTTTATCCGTCGCAGTGCTTTTAGGAAATTTAATTTTTGTTCATTTCGCAAATTAAACTGGCCAAGTTTTTTGTACTACGATGATTCGTTTTCACATTTGAATTAATTTTAATTGTGGAATTGAAACGCACGTATCAAACGGCCACGATTTATGTTTTAAGTCCTAATGTACAGTTATTTTCTAATTTCGGGCAAGTTATTGAATAGTCTAAAAAACAAAAAAAAAATCCAATCTATCAATCGATTAAACGATGTCAATAATGATAATAATAATATTCTAAAAACAAAAGATGATCGAATTGAAAAAAAAACAAACAAAAAACTGAATTGATTTTACAAGTGAAATTCAATAAAGCCTGAACCCGAAACAAACATTCGAGCGAGAAAATTTTAACGTTCTAAACAAAAGACTATCAATTTTACAAATGGAAAATGAGTTAATTAATAAAACACATACAATAAATTTTAGAAAAAAAAAAAAGGATGTCAAACCTCAAATTTGAATCAATTTTAAAAATATTTAAAACAAAGACTACTCGATTTGAAAAATAAAAAGCATTCGATTGAAAAAAAAAACCAGAACAAAAGACGATCAATTTTACTGACAGACGACATTGAGTTAAAAAAAACAATTGAATGATACGGTAAACTAAAAAAGAAAAAGAAAATGTAGAAACGCGTGCGATTTTTTTTAAGCCAACCGATTTTAGACACGATTTTAAAAACAAAGTAGGGCGATTTAACAAAAAAAAATTAAAAAATTAAAAAAGGACTTTAAGAAGATTTAAAACAAAATACGACTGGATCGTATAATTTGCGAGTTCGATTAAAAAAAAAAAAAAAAAAAACAAAACGACACTGTCTAAAAGTGCGGCTGCGATAAATTAAAAATAGTTTTATCCGTCGCAGTGCTGTTTAGGAAATTTAATTTTTGTTCGTTTCGCAAATTAAACCGGCCAAGTTTTTTGTACTGCGATGATTCGTTTTCACATCTGAATTAATTTTAATTGTGGAATTGAAACGCACGTATCAAACGGCCACGATCGTTATTAAGTCCTAATGTACAGTTATTTTCTAATTTCGGGCAAGTTATTGAATAGTCTAAAAAACAAAACAAAAAATCCAATCTATCAATCGATTAAACGATGTCAATAATGATAATAATAATATTAAAGTTAACCGCCCCTCCGCTGATTGTCATGAGTCATTCTTGGCCCGCGGAATGTAACCTAATCACACGAACGGCTTTCATGATTTCATGGTTATATTAAAATAGGCAATTCGTCGTCCACAAAACACTGCGTCGTTTTATTAAACGTTTATTATCACGCATGCAAGGGGAAATTCGCCCCCTCCCCTCCACCCACCCACCCCCAGTGGCTCGAAATGATTGGGGCAATTCGATTTTGTATTCCTTCGGAAACGCAGGTGGCTTTTTTCATTTCATCCTGCGCTTTGCTTGTTTGTTCTCGTTATTAACGCTTTGTTTACAGACACACCGACTTTCTCGCGCTTGTAGGCCACGGTATTTTCAATCAGACTGTACCACCTTAATTCTTGAAGGTTCGATGGTTTTTTTGGGTTAGAGCAATCGCCCCTCCTAATCCATCCCTGATTGTTTCTCATGTTTCAGCGACGCAAACCACAGTTGCTTCATTGTTTCCTGCGGGCTGCAATAAATTAAAAAAATAGTTTTATCCGTCGCAATCCTGTTTAGGAAAGGCGATTGTTTACAATCGAGGAAATCCCATTCCTTAAAGGAAGTAATTAAGTAAGTAGGCAACCCATTCTACATCCGTGCGTTAATTACGCAACCGTTAAGTCTCTTCTGATGGGTTGCCTAATTTCTAAATCTCTTTCTACTTTCTAATAATAGTTTATTTTTTCTTCTGGGCGTATTGTTCGCTGGGAAATTAAAATTAATGACGTCGCTCACTTCATCGACCCGAATCTGTAATCGCTATTGTCAGCCGACGAGATGCTGCTAGGCTTCGGCTGCAGCAATAACTTGTTCTTGTCAAGGGAAGTAGTTGAGTAAACTACATAATTAGCTCTGGGGATGCGAAATTAATAACTGTGACGTTCATGTGCATTAGAACTTTGCAATATTAATTACCGCGCGGAATTTACCGCGTCCCGAAAGGGCCGGTCGTCCTTGTCGTTGCAGACGGAAGAGGAACGGAAAGAATCATCGCTATCGTTAACATTGTTAAAAATTTAGTACGAATATAGAAGAGAGAGAGAGAGAGAGAAAAAAAAACTATCCGCTGTAAATTATTTTGTTGTTTGAAGCCTGTTACAGTTTCCTTTCCCTCTTATTTTAATGAATTAAAAATAGTTTTATTCGTCGCAGTTCTGTTTAGTTTTTTTTTTTTTCTTTTTAGTAGTATACCTGTCCAGATGGGTTGCAAGTCACGGTCATGTTCTGAATGTTTATGTTATTATTTATTTATTTATCTGCAAGAGTAGTCGCCGTGTTTTGCTCCGAAAAGTACAAATGGAATTGGTTTGCCCAAAGAACAAGCGGACCTGGTTTAATGATCCTTAATTTCGGCGTGCCTAAAAGGCCACTCGGTTAAAGGGCTTCGCGTTTTCTGTTTCCATGCGGCCCTAAATTATTTTAAAATTAATCAACTCCCTCTCCCTCTCTCCTTCCCTCATTTGACTAATGCGCCCATTATTTTAATTCACTCGACAATATTTTAATTAAAATTTTGTTATTCAACATGTAATTAATATTTTATTAATGTGTTTGTATTGCGCGATAATATTCCCGTAATTCGCGTTTAACCCCCCCCCCCCTGGATAAACCAGCAAATTGCTCTGCCCATAATTAACGAGATAGTTTGGAAAAGTTGGTTTACGGATTATTCCGATTGTCGGTCCGGACGTGATGATGATATTCGATCGCCGCCGATTAAATATTAATTCGGGATTCAAAACCAAATTAAAACTAATTCGGTAATTGCTCCCCCACCCCCATTACAAAAATTAATTTTAAATTTTGTAATTTGTGTCGGGACTAAATTCTCATGACGCATGGCGAAGCGATACGTATTTATAACTTCCCCCGACATTAAAAAGAAAAACATCCCCCGTTTGGTGCAGGCGCACGCAAAAACTCCCTCATTATTTATTAACTAATTGCCTTTCGTTTAAAATAATAAAGCGGCCGACGCCGACGCCGTGCGTGGCTAAAAGCGATTCCGTTTTTATGGCACCGTTTCAGAAAAGGCATGTTGTGAATGCACCGTTTCACGTGAAGAATAAGAAGAAGAAGAAGAAGGAGGAGGAGGAGGAGGAGAAGTTCGAGCGACGATCTGTTTCGCCGGCTTATCTTTCTTTTACCTTAGGAAATTTCTCTGCTTTGAAACAACTCTTTCAGGGCTTAGACGTGTTTACACTAACGAGAATGAATGCTTGTTTCGCTTTCTTTTTATGGCCCCGGCGACGGTGGAAGTTTTTAAAGGAATTTATTGCCTGCAGAGTTTTAATATTGAAGTAAATCTGGTTTTGTTGTATTCTAAAATAAAAAAAAAAGTTTCTCTCTTTTTTTTTCCTGTTAAACTGTTACTATTGTATTGTTCGGTGCTGTTTTCTGCTTTTTCGATTCTTAATTTAAACCGCTCTAATGATTCGCCGACGCGGGCCACAGTCGCTCCTTGCGGTCTGAAATAAATTAAAAAAATAGTTTTATTCGTCGCAATTCTGTTTAGGAGAGCGAGGTTTTACTTGGTTTCTGTTCATCTCGTTTTATGCCGCCAAAGTTTGCACCATTATTTCGAGGGAGATTTATGCATTTTCATATCATTAAACGAGTCTAGACTTGAAAATCCTAAACGACGATTTGTTTTTGGGAATATTTAGCGTTTAATGCTTTTTTGTATCATTGCATCATTACGATTGTAATCGTTATTAAAGATTTAGAACGAAAATGGAAGAGAGAAAGGAACACCCGCTGTTTATACTTTTTGTTAAAGTCTGTTACAGTTTCTTTTCCCGTTTTTTTTTTTTTATTTTGGCGCAGCCTATATAAATTAAATTCTCGGGTGATCGCTCTAATACATCATCGACGCAGACCACAGTTCTTCTTGCGGGCTGCAATAAATTGAAAAAATAGTTTTATTCGTCGCAATCCTGTTTAGGAAAACGAGGTTCCGTTTAGTTTTTGTTCATCTCGCAAATTATATTGCTTTATACTGCCAGAGTTAATTGATTTTTTTGGATCACTGCATCATTATTGTCAACACCATTAAAAATTTAGAACGAAAATGGATGAGAGAAGGAAACACCCGCTGTTTATATTTTTTTGTTAAAGTCTGTTACAGTTTGTTTTCCCGTTTTTTTTTTTTAATTTGGGCGCAGCCTATATAAATTAAATTCCCGGGTGATCGCTCTAATACATCATCGAAGCAGACCACAGTTCTTCTTGCGGGCTGTAATAAATTAAAAAAAATAGTTTTATTCGTCGCAATCCTGTTTAGGAAAACGAGGTTCCGTTTAGTTTTTGTTCATCTCGCAAATTATATTGCTTTATACTGCCAGAGTTAATTGATTTTATTGCATCACTGCATCATTATTGTTAACACCATTAAAAATTTAGAACGAAAATGGAAGAGAGAAGGAAACACCCGCTGTTTATATTTTTTGTTAAAGTCTGTTACAGTTTGTTTTCCCGTTTTTTTTTTAATTTGGGCGCAGCCCTTATAAATTAAATTCCCGGGTGATCGCTCTAATACATCATCGAACCAGACCACAGTTCTTCTTGCGGGTTGCAATAAATTGAAAAAATAGTTTTATTCGTCGCAATCCTGTTTAGGAAAACGAGGTTCCGTTTAGTTTTTGTTCATTTCGCAAATTATATCGCTTTATACCGCCAGAGTTAATTGATTTTTTTGCATCACTGCATCATTATTGTCAATACCATTAAAAATTTTGAACGAAAATGGAAGAGAGAAGGAAACACCCGTTGTTTATACTTTTTGTTAAAGTCTGTTACAGTTTGTTTTCCCCTTTTATTTTGGCGCACCCTATATAAATTAAATTCCCGGGTGATCGCTCTAATACATCATCGAATCAGACCACAGTTCTTCTTGCGGGCTGTAATAAATAAAAAAAATAGTTTTATTCGTCGCAATCCTGTTCAGGAAAGCGAAGTTCTATTTAATTTTTGTTCATCTCGCAATTTTCGTTCATTCGAAATTAAAAAAAAAAAAAAAAACAGAAGAAATGAAAGGGGAAAACAAAAGACGATCGCGACGTTTTACGACAAAAGACAGGTACAAAAAAAAAAGAAAGAAAATAGGTAAACAATCAGAAACAAAAAATAATAATGAAAACATGTTTTCGATTGATCGAGAAACACAATCGAAACGGAGAAAGAATTAAAGTTTCCAAAGAAATTATAATCATTTGATTTCTGAAAAACAATTAACAGTTGAAAACAAGAAATAAATTAAGCTAGTTTTTAAGACACCCAATCCAATTTTTTTTCTAATGTCAAAGACAAAAAAGATCGGGATATCAAAAATTAGAACAAATAAAAAACAAAAGAAACAACAAGAGGAATGAAAGCAGCAGCAACAAAATACAAGGCGGTGAACCAAAAAGAAAAAAAGAAAACGAAAGAGAACACCAAGCTGAACGAAAAACGACAGTTTTTTTGGGCGAATTAGAAAATTAGAGCAAACTGTACAAAGTCTGCAGTAACGATTTAGAAAAAACAAAGAGGAAGCGAAATGCTGTGAGAAACAAAAGATCACAACCGAGACACGAAACAAATGAAAGTCGTTGAACTGCAAACAAGCGCTAATAAAATGCGAAAAATCAATTCTATAAGAAAGGCAAAAGAAAGAAACAAAAACAAAAAAAAGATTGACGACATTTTTTCCAAAGCCAAAGCCAAAAAAACAATCACCCTCCGTGATATCAAAATTCAGGACAAATAAAAAAACAAAAGAAACCTGTTAAAAATCCGAAACAAAAGAGGGATGAAATCAACAGCTGTTTATATTTTTTTTTGTTAAAGTCTGTTACAGTTTGTTTTCCCTGTTTATTTTGGCGCAGCCTTTATTTGTTCAACCTTAGTCCCGTTCGCTACTCCTAAAGGAAACAACCTCCTCGTTTTCTCTTGTTTTTGTTTTTCTTTTTAATATTACGAAGCGATTGAATGCGTTCAGCGTTATGTTAACGACGTTAGGAAAGCCGAAGGAGCGTCGCGACGCGACCTAGGCCCACGGCGTAAATTGTGTGGCGTTCAGATACCGAAGCCCATGACTCACGACTAATTAACGTTGCTTCAGCCTCCACGATCCGTTTTTATCGGCCATCATTTAGAAGCGGCGGCGGGGCCGTAAAAACGCCCCTGTTCCGGTCGTTTCAGACGGGGCGGCGGCGGGGGTTGTTACCGAAATGTTTTTCGAGAATTTACATCGCATCGCACGTACACAATTAGCAATCTGTTGTAAATTGTTGGTGTTGGTGGAACAGTCACTACGTATTAACTTCGCACAGAGTTAATTAATGTGTCATCGGAGGGGTGGAGTGGGGGGGGGGGCGGAATTTCGGGGGGGGGCTTTTTCTAATAATCGATCAACGAAAAGGTCGGAATTTCGGGACCTTGTTCGTCGATCGATTAGAGAAAGAGGCCCGCCCCTTTGCTTACTTATCATAAAACCAGAAAACCCTAGGAGAAAGAGGCGCCGCCGCCGGCGCTTCCTAATCGCCAGAAACATAAACTTCATAGCTATCGTATGGCGGAGATATGGGGCACGTAGATATTTTACACGTAATAGAACTCTATAGGGCGATTCGGCGTTGTAAAAACCCCAATAAATTCCTGTGTATTCGGCTTCATGAATCCGAAAGTGGCCTATTTTTTTTTTTCTCCCGCCGTGATTTTATACCTCGTCGCAAATGAAGTCGTATTTATTCCGGTGTGAACGCATGTTTAAGGAAACGGCGGCGGCGGTTTCCGGAATCACCTTTTCTTTTATTTATAACGCCGCGCCGCCGCCCCCGCCCCCCACCCGTACGTCTCGCCGCATATGTTCCGCTCTTCTTTTTCGTCTTCTTGTTCATCATCTTTTTATTGCTCATGTGTTTTTCGGAAATTTGCATAAACAATTTCGTTACGGGATGACGAACGATATTTTCGCCGCCGCCGCCGCCGCACAGATACACACACATAAGTGGAGGAGGCTAACTCGTGTTTGCGTCCGAACGTTTCGAGTTTAATATCGCGCTCAGAGTATGGCGGAATAAAAAGGACATCCGCCCTTAGGGCTTGCTAAGCAATCCAATAACGGAATGCATAGTCGGGATAGTTTGAATTTTAGCTTGATGCCCCCCTCCCCATCCGCCCCCCCGTCTCCGGGGATTATTTACATACCCGAAATCAAAAAGGGCTAATTGGATTTCTTTTTTTTTTTTACGAAAAACAAAAATGAACTGCGTGCCCAAACGAGCTAAAGACTCGCGTGCGCAGGCGATACGTCGTTCATTTTGAAATGACGAAAGCGTGTCGGTGATTAAATGATTAAACTTATCGGATAATGGACGATAGGTTTAGAAACGGCATTTTTAATATAATTTTCATGTTATCGGGGGTTGGGGGGCCACATTTCGGCAGTAAAGTTAAAACGACTCAGATGCACGCAGAAGATAATTTTTTTTAAACGCAATTAATACCGCGCGTATTAAATATTTTAAAAGCTGACGTGCCTACAATCGCAATTTAAATGAAATGGCGGAGGCGCCGGGGATTACCCGTTTTCAAAAATGATTTGCGTTATGAGATGCTGGAAAGCTTTCTCCATCTGAGTATCAGCTCGGGGCAGCTGATTATACTCCTTCAGCGCTAACTTGCCACCATTTTCGTTAAGTAATAATAGTAATCATCGTCGCAATTGCATTTTGGTGGTAGCAGGGATTTAGGGGTAGGTACTCTATAAACATGTGGCAGAGCTCTATTAAAAGGAACGACCGCCCCCAACAGAACTACTTCACAATTTTTAAAGTCTTTTCCGAGACTAATGCGAGCTCTTCGGCGTCAATTTGTTCGTCGGCGTGTTCCCATTTGCATTGGTTCTGTAAGTTGTCAATCTTATTTGCGGCGGCGACGCGACGGCGGTGGCGGTGGCGGCGGCGAGGAGATAAAGCTGCTGCGAACGAATAAACTCGGCTGAAGTGAGTTTTTCACTTGTTGGTAAACCCCTCGTTTCTCTGTTTGAACGAAATAAAGCGGGGAATAATTTAGTTCTTCGCGCGAACTTGGAAACTTCGACGTCTTAAGCGACGGCCCTCCTCCTCGCCCTCCTCGTCTTAATGCGCGCGTCCGCGGCAAAGGGAATTATTTATTTATTTAAATTTAAATTTGCTCGGGCGCCGGGTTGGGACGGTGGCGAAGTGAAAAGGAGCTTCCTGCTCTTCTTTGAATAACAAAAATCTGAAAGTTGTTGGTGTTGAAAGCGCGTTACGTCACGTCCATCAGTTCAAGAAAATATGGCTGTGGAGTTATCTGCCGCCCCCAAGAAAGCGTATTCTTTCCCAAGCGCTTTTTCACCTCCTTTTGTCAGCAAAGTTTCAACCTCGTCATTATTACTTATAATTATATAATTATTTATAAATAAAATATGTAATACGGCCCTGAACAAACGAAAACTTACATAATGCAACATCGCGGAAGATAAAATAACGTGTGCAGAACTAACCTTGGACGTGCCAATCAAATTACAACCAGTTTACACCCCCACTAAACAGTTACACGTCACCACGTCCTTAAATACGTGAGCGCCCCTTGCAGAAGGGCAGTCGGTGGTGATAGATTCCTTAAACTAAAACCACCCCTAGTGTGAGAGCCCGAAACATGTACATAAGTTCATTATTTATAATAAATGAATTTTCTCTACGCCCCATCCTAAAATCACCGGAACAATACAGCCGGAAGTCGACTTCTACCCTGTTTCTAGGGTTCGTTGAAACGGCGCGGCGCTCATCTCTGTTTTTAGAACTGTCGAAATTCGTCACTCTTTCTCTCTCGTTCTTCTTGTAACTAGAATGCGAAAGAAAGAAGGATGGGGAATGAAAAACGCAAAGAATCAATACGCTGCCTAGATTTTAAGCAGCGACGATCCTATTCCGTCCAAACTCACCCTCGCCGGTCGTCGATATTTCTTGGGTACGCTAAATTTACGGTAAAAATGAGGGCGGCGAATCGTTTGACCGAAAAATTTAGAATTTGGAAAATTTTCCGACTAGGGAAAGCTAAGGCGCACAAAGTCGCGCTCGGAACTGGCGCGAGCTTACTCTCTTGCTATCTTTATTCTTTAATTCCTTTGGGTGACGCGGTTAGCTTACGCCCGGATTTCTTGGAATTCACTCGAATGAATTAATTCCTAGTTACTACATTCCGGCAGCCACGTGTTGCATGTGTTTGGTTTGGTAAGGCGGCCACATTGCGTCCTTACGCCGTTTGGAATCAAAGCTATTCATTGGTCTTAGGCAATCGCGTTCTACGCGTCCTGTGATTGGATTGGCTCGCGAGTTTTGTTTGCGTTGTTGGAAATCTATTCGAGGAGCAGCGTCGACTTCCATCTCGATCTCGCATTATCTTTTGACACGCGTTTTGGTCGTTTGCGTGAATTTGTGTACAATTGGGTTGCAAGATTCCATGGAACAGCGCATCTTGGATAATGCCTTCTGGCATTTGCTTTTCAGCAAATTTTCCGAGCGGATTAACCGGATCCGCGAGTGAAATCCGAGGTGCGTTGCGATGTTTAAGTGTGGGTGGCCACCGTCGCAAATGATTTCTTTGTTTTGAGGGCCGAGGAATGCGCTTCTTTTTCTCTTGCGTTTATTTTTTCCTTGTGTGTTATCTCTTATCGGCGGGGTGGGGGAAGGGCGGGGGGTACGACTGAATACGCTGCGTTGCATTTCCTCGTGGCCGACACTAAGTGACCGTACCTGTTCGAAGGCCGCCGGTGTGAGATTCGATTGCACGAATGCGCTGACTGAAGTTCGACGTTTTCACGAGCGTCGGCGCATCACCGTCGAGTGTCAGGCGGAGCGCAACAAAACAGCTGGAACTAAAACCGCAACGTGCACACACGACTGCGCTGACTGAAGTTCGACGTTTTCACGAACGTCGGAGCATCACCGTCGAGTGTCAGGCGGAGGGCAACAAAACAGCTGGAACTAAAACCGCAACGTGCACACACGACTGCGCTGACTGAAGTTCGACGTTTTCACGAGCGTCGGAGCATCACCGTCGAGTGTCAGGCGGAGCGCAGCAAAACAGCTGGAACTAAAACCGCAACGTGCACACACGACTGCGCTGACTGAAGTTCGACGTTTTCACGAACGTCGGAGCATCACCGTCAAGTGTCAGGCGGAGCGCAACAAAACAGCTGGAACTAAAACCGCAACGTGCACACACGACTGCGCTGACTGAAGTTCGACGTTTTCACGAGCGTCGGCGCATCACCGTCGAGTGTCAGGCGGAGGGCAGCAAAACAGCTGGAACTAAAACCGCAACGTGCACACCCGACTGCGCTGACTGAAGTTCGACGTTTTCACGAGCGTCGGCGCATCACCGTCGAGTGTCAGGCGGAGCGCAGCAAAACAGCTGGAACTAAAACCGCAACGTGCACACACGTAAACGTAAATATCTTCGGGGCACATTTATGTTTAGTATTAGTTTAACGTTTTCCCGCGGCTTTTCCGACAAGCCTAATTTAAGAAATTTGCGCTAACGCTCTTCGGACCCTATTTGAAATCTATCGCTGTTTACGGTAGTTAATTATCGCATCGAATTAGTGAACCGCCCGCGCCATTCTGTTTTGATGTATTCAGGCTACTTCGAGCCTCTAAGGCAAGCGTCCGTTTTGTTTCGACGTGAACGCACGCTTAAATTTATTTATTACCAAGCGCGTTTTGGGGTTTTGCTGCGTCGTAAAAGCCGTCTTGAACGGGCGAGCGTCGGATTATCTCGTGGAAGTTTTCGGTTATGAGCTCACGCCGTGGATCCTCGGGAGATGGTTTCACTGCGCGCGCATCCACTAGGGTTACTCCCTGGCGCCCTCATTGTTTTGTTAATCCAACGCACACCGGCTAGCTTCCCGACAGCACAACACTTGCCACCCCATCAAATATCTATGAGATAAGTAAGCAGTAATAATAATGGTATTTTTGACATCTGATTAACCTAACCGCTTATTTTGTAATTGGGTTCGGCTGCAAAGACCGCCGGCATTTCTGGAAACGCGCGGACTGTTCTAGACACGTCGTCAATCTTGCGTTATGCGGGTGGCCTACACGTCGGGGGCTTCACGTTCAAGTCTTTCGGGTTTGGTCGATACTCGAGTTTAACGTTCGCTGTTCGCTGTTCGCCGTCATCAATAAGAGTTGGAGTTTGCACAGAAAATTTTTTTAAAACATTTTCATTACGTAATCCTTTCCGGAATAATCCGAGAGGGGAAGGGAAGTCCTACAATTGGTTTACGGCAATTCTTCATAATGTGGCAAGTACTGCTTACTCACCAAGTTTCAAATTCGATTTTTTGTAGAGAAAAGAAAAAGATTGTACAACGAGATTATTAAACAGAAAAGTAACGCTTTGTTTTTCCTTCAATTTATTTATTGTTTCGTCTTTTTTTCGAATGTAGTACGATTTTTTTTTTTATCAACTATCGAGAATATCTCGCAGTAGTTTTGAATTATTAATCAATTTACTCTTTTTCGACGACTGAATACGCTGCGTTGCATTTCCTCGTGGCCGACACTAAGTGACCGTACCTGTTCGAAGGCCGCCGGTGTGAGATTCGATTGCACGACTGCGCTGACTGAAGTTCGACGTTTTCACGAGCGTCGACGCATCACCGTCGAGTGTCAGGCGGAGGGCAACAAAATAGCTGGAACTAGAGATTATTAAACAGAAAAGTAACGCTTTGTTTTTCCTTCAATTTATTTATTGTTTCGTCTTTTTTTCGAATGTAGTACGATTTTTTTTTATCAACTATCGAGAATATCTCGCAGTAGTTTTGAATTATTAATCAATTTACTCTTTTTGCTTATTATTTGTTTTTCTTTCTCTTCTTTTCTCGTTTTCTTTCACTTTGTTTTTTTCTTTCTCTTATTTTCTCGTTTTTCTTTCCTTTTTCTCTTTTTTTTTCTATTTCCATTCTGATTACATTTTTCCAAAAGACGAAAAGGTCCTTTTTAATTTTATTTGTCATATATTTTCAAACTGAATAAAAACTTTACAAATCGTTGAAATCAACTTTTGTTTTTGTTGCTTTTGTAATATGACTTGATTTGTCTTTCTTTGTGTGCTCTTTTTTGTAAATTTCGAATAAAATTACTGTTATGTCTTGAATGTGTACTGTTCTTTCAGTGTAGAGGTAGAACAAAGAAATCTTGCATTTTTAACAAATAAAAAACATTCTCATTCTTTAACTACAATGATAATAAAGTAAGATTCGGGAATTGTATAATTTTTTGTGCTTGTACTTGTTCTTGTTGCCCCTGTTCGGGGCGGGGGGGACTTCACGGTCTATTTAATGCAGTTCTTAATTTTTTTTAACTACTTCTAAGATCTCACGCTTGATGAGATGAGATGAGATCCCGTTTGCTGCGGTGTTAAGTTTTCGATGCGTACAAGAAATAATTCCAAAGTTTCAAGGTCGTTTATCAAGTAACGCGCACGTGAAAGTGAAGGTGGTGCACTCTCCGTTCCTTTCAAGCCTTCCATAAGAACTGAGGAGGTCGCAAACTCGAGAATTGATAAAGAAATTCCGGAATTTTGCACAAACATTTCATTTGCTTTGTCGAGCCAGACTTCTTCTGCAAGAATAATCCGATTTCCGTTTCTTTCTTTTTTTTTCGTGTATTAGATTCGCGCGCGTCGCAAACGATTTTTCAATTGACGCGGAAGGAAATACTTATGCACGGGATTATACACGTGAAGACGGCGTTATTTGATGGGACGACGTTTCCGGACGCGGCGCCGCCGCCGCCGACAAAAGGTCCCGTCGAGCGCGCGAACGCCGTTTTCAGTTTCGCGTGAGCGATTTTTTTTCTCGCTTTTTTTAATTCGTCGCTTTTCCCCATCCCCGCGTTTAATTAAAACGATGGACGGGCGCCAACGAATTTATGCGATAAAAACACATTTCCAGCGCGCGCGCCATTTGTTACAGGGCGACGCACTAATTGCTCGGTACAAACACGCCAATTAACAATGTCGTCATAAATTTGTCGATGAAGTAAAAAGTTGCCGCTCGTAATTTGCATGGTTAGTATTTACAAATCATTTACATTTAATTTCAATTAGATTAATACCTTTTTATAAAATAATTTCTAGTAAAAATTACGCAGCGATGAAATGGAGGGTGGAAGGACTTCAAGGGTATCTCAGAGGATCGCTTCAAGCTCATAAGCGCGAGGGAATTTTTAATATTTCCAAAAAAAAAAAAAAGAAAAAGGAAATTAGTTTGGATGCCGAACTGCTCGCCGATCCACTGCGAGCTCCTCGAAGTAACCTCGGCGAGCTTTGAAGGTGACTCGCGACTTCGTGTTTTGGCCAAGTTTCGTTTTGTTAAATCTCAATTACTGACTTACTCGGTTACAAATTAGATAAATCACATTCGCATTAAAGTAAATGGTAATGGCGTAGTGCAGAGAGGGCCCTCGAGCTTCGCCCGGAAGCTAAATGCTCGTCATCTATTGCAGTAAACAGGTTGAATTTGCAGTACAGATTAATTCCGGTGGCTTGTTCTCCGGTTCACTATTACGTATACGGGGGGGCGAGGGGGAGGGTATTATGCTGTAAGGCAAATCAGTGATGTGGTCTTATTAGATGACCGCGATATATGCGAGATACTCCCCGAGAAATTCGGTTTTATTTAGGTCAGTGCTCGGCGAAATTGATTTCATAAATGCAGTTGCAGCCGGCGCAAGGATTTCTCTTCTCATTCTTGCGAGGGGCAATTTCAGCCGGGGCCGGGAAACTAATAATCACGACGACGACGACGACGAAGACGACGATGAGAAATCTCGCCTTCTTGGTTTGTTTTAATTCGCTTCTTAACACTGAACGATTTATGGCTTAAGCAAGAACGTGTCAGTTGGTTATCTCGATTAATTAATTAATTCCATTCCGCCGAACGCCGGCAATAATTATTAATTATTATTTCACGATAAGGTTGCTTCCGAAACGTGCACAAGTAGTTTGCGGAAACTCCCCCCCGATTTCTCCGCCGCTGCTGCAGTGGTTCGAAGTCATTGCCAGCATACGAGCTTAATGTCTTTATACTGGTATAATGCAGGCGGGTTACAAACATAAATCGCTTTACTCTTTGCACTTATCTGCCGCGTTTACACCCGAATAATTCGGTATAACATCGCCTTAAATTGTTATATCCTCGCCTGCAGAGAAAATTTATTGCTAAGAAATAATTTACGCTGCTGTTCTATGAAGTAAAATAAAATAAAATAAAATGCAGCTTGTCTATTTGTTCTCTATTCTATTGATGACGCTCACGTATGTATGTTTTGGGGTGCATCTCTGAGAAGGTGTCGGGGGGGTTGATGTGAAAAACGCAAATCGAACGTACGAGCGGAAACAGAAACGATGTTGTGTTCCGGGGAGGAGGAGGACGTCATGGGAAAACGCGAAAAGAGATTGTCGCCGCCGAGGAGGAGAGACCCCGCCGCCCCTTCCCAAAGCCCCCCCCCCCCCCCGGGAGAATTGGAACGTCTCTCCTTAGCTACTGTCAATCAACCGTGCCTTCCACACTTTCCACCGCTCACTAATACGAAAAGAAATTACTCCAACGTTTCTTCTTCTTTTACTCATCTAATAATAACAACAGCCATGTTTACCATCAGGCAAGTTTAATTATCGAAGTTGTCTGTTTCTCTAAGACCTCGTTAAAAACTACTACATCATAGTTGTTTACTAACAAGCTGGAAGCGGCGAATCGCATTGATTTCGTTAGGCCCCGGAGAATGTTCAAAGGGAAAGAAAGTTTCGCTTTTAATGGCTTCCGTAATTTGGCTTACACAAATTTGATTATCAGAAAGAGGGATCCCCCCCCCCCTCGCTCCCCGACCACCCCCATCTACTGTATCTCTGCGTTATACATAATCAATACCATCATCTCAATTTGTGGCTCATTGATTTCTTTTTTTTTTTTATTTTATTTTGTGAAAAATGCCTGCCGTACATTTACTTTTTCTTATCAAAAAAAAAAAAAAATAAAAAATAAGAAGAAATCGATTCTAAAGTCGACGCTTCGCGTCTCGAAAGCAAGTTTCACGTCGGTTGTACTGAAAATTCGAATATTTCAAAAAAAAAAAAAAACTTAAATCGGTACGTACTTGGGAAATTTCCTGCGTCTCTCCAAAAAAAAAAAAAATCTTCGGACGGTTCAAAGCTCGCGGAAATTAACTTAACTTAAGCTATCGATTATCTTAAAAGCGAGCGAAGAAACAATGATTAAAATCAATCAAATTGTAAAATGAAGTTGATCTTTTTTGAAAAGTTGGTAGTCGCGGTCGCAATGAATTACGGAAAATTACCGTCCAATATAAATAATGTTTCAACAATTAGTCGTAAAATATTAACGCGCCGTCTACATATTTACTAACCAAAATGCGAATAAAAAATGATTATTCAAATAATAATCCGCCCCGTTAAAAATCGCCGGAATCTGTCTTTAATTTTGGATAAATAAGAACAACGAATTTAAAAAAAAAAAAAAAAAAACAAAAGCGTTCGCTTAAACTCAAATAAAACAAAGGATCAGTCAAAATAAGGAAAAAAATCTAACCCTGAAAGAGACAAAGGCAAATTGAATTCTACGTTACATTTGAATTTTCTATTTTTCTTTTGTATATCTTGTACTCTCTTTTGTCGGATCAATAGATCTATTATTATTAAAAGAAAGAAAGAAAGAAAAAAATTTAAAAATAAAATAAAGTAGCGCGAAAACAAAAGACAAAATCGAAAGATCTTGCTGAAAATGAAAAAAAATAAATAAATAAATAAACAGAATGTTCTTTGCGGAAGCAACAAGCAAACAAATATAGAAAAGATGAATAAATTTCAGAAACAAAAGACGATCGCATTTTTCTTATTAATTAAAAAGAAGAAAAAACTTAACCCTAAAAGAGGCAAAACGATTTTTTTTTTAACAATTAAATAAAATAGCATAAACAAAAGGAGAAAATTCCAAGCCCGATCGAATTAAAAAAATCAAAAACACAAAAATGAAGAAGGTTTCTTAGGCGGGAGACGAAGGCAAATTGAAAAGAAAAAACGAAAGAAAAATTAAAAATAAAACGAAGCAACGAAAACAGAAGACGATCGAACGATCTTGCTAAAAATGATAAAAAAAAAACAAACAAACAAACGCAGAATGTTCTTTGCGGGAGCAACAAACAAACAAACAAAAAATTAAACAAAAGACGATCGCATTTTTTTATTAGTGAAAAAGAAGAAAAAACCTAACTCTAAAAGAGACGAAGGCAAATCATTAAAAAAAAACAATTTTTTTTGAAATTAAATAATTTTTTTTAGCATGATCGTTTGATCGTATTCTGTTTTCGCTATTTTATTTTATTTTTAATTTTTTTCCGAGTAAGTTCGGCCGGCGTAGAAGCGTACGACGGGCGTTCAGTACAAGAACTGGATTGTTACTGACGAAGGAGAAAAAAAAAGGGGGCGCGCGGGGTAAAACGAACGGCAGCTTCTAACATAAAATCCACCAGACTAAAACGTCGAATTGTATTGGCAACGGTGACAACCAAAAATGGCTAACGCGTTGAAAAATTATTTACGAAAATGCCTTGGCGAAAATCTGGGCGGAACGCTCGGAGCGCTCATTCGGTGGAAACGGTGGATTATGAGGGAAGCTAATCTAAGTACTTAGAGAGAAACTGATTTTGAGAAACTTAAAAATTCTTGTGAGAGAACTGTAGAAAAAAAAACGATGAGCACGGCCGGATTCAGATGACAGTCCGGGGCGTCAGGAATGAAATTAGACAACAAATAGAGTGGGGAACGCATCTAAATCAAAATAACCCCATAAGAAGCCCCAAGCAGCTCAGTGAAGAAGGGGCGCGCGGTTCGCAAGGTATTAAACGAGATGATGCGTCTTTTAGCATCGGCCAATCAGAGTAATCGCGGTTTTATGGACGCAAAGCGGAGATCACACGATTCTTCGTTCCTGCCGGGATGCCAACAATATCTCTGAGGAAATGTCTGCGACCGTATCTTCAGCTTCGCACGTGAAACAACGAATCTGTCGCCGAAAGAAAGGATGTAACGTCGCAAAACGTTATTAAAGTGATTCTTTTTACCTGGCGGTATGCCAACAGTATCTCTGAGGGAATAGCGAGGACCGTATCTTCGGCTTCGCACAAAATGCGATCCCGTAAAGCAACGAATCTGTCGCCGAAAGAAAGAATGTAACGTCGCAAAAATTATTATTAACGCGATTCTTCTTTCCTGCCAGGATGCCAAGAGTATCTCTGAGAAAATGCTGACGAACGTATCTTCGGTTTCGCACAAAACGTGCCCCCGTGAAACAACGAATCTGTCGCCGAAAGAAAGAATGCAACGTCGCAAAAATTATTATTAACGCGATTCTTCTTTCCTGGCGGAATGCCAACAGTATCTTTGAGAAAATGCCGACGAACGTATCTACAGTTTCGCACAAAATGTGCCCCCATGAAACAACGAATCTGTCGCCGAAAGAAAGAATGTAAAGTCGCAAAAATTATTATTAACGCGATTCTTCTTTCCTGGCGGGATGCCAACAGTATCTCTGAGAAAATGCCGATGAACGTATCTACGGTTTCGCACAAAATGCGCTCCCGTAAAGCAACGAATCTGTCGCCGAAAGAAAGAATGTAAAGTCGCAAAAATTATTATTAACGGGATTCTTCTTTCCTGGCGGGATGCCAACAGTATCTCTGAGAAAATGCCGACGAACGTATCTTCGGTTTCGCACAAAATGTGCCCCCGTGAAACAACGAATCTGTCGCCGAAAGACAGAATGCAACGTCGCGAAAATTATTATTAACGCGATTCTTCTTTCCTGGCGGGATGCCAACAGTATCTCTGAGAAAATGCCGACGAACGTATCCTCGGCTTAGCACAAAATGCGTTCCCGTGAAACAACGAATCTGTCGCCGAAAGAAAGAATGTAAAGTCGCAAAAATTATTATTAACTCGATTCTTCATTTCCTGCCGAGATGCCAACAGTATCTCTGAGAAAATGCCGACGAACGTATCTACGGTTTCGCACAAAATGCGCTCCCGTAAAACAACGAATCTGTCGCCGAAAGAAAGAATGTAAAGTCGCAAAAATTATTATTAACTCGATTCTTCATTTCCTGGCGGGATGCCAACAGTATCTCTGAGAAAATGCCGACGAACGTATCTTCGGTTTCGCACAAAATGCGCCCCCGTGAAACAACGAATCTGTCGCCGAAAGAAAGAATGCAACGTCGCAAAAATTATTATTAACGCGATTCTTCTTTCCTGGCGGGATGCCAACAGTATCTCTGAGAAAATGCCGACGAACGTATCCTCGGCTTAGCACAAAATGCGTTCCCGTGAAACAACGAATCTGTCGCCGAAAGAAAGAATGTAAAGTCGCAAAAATTATTATTAACTCGATTCTTCATTTCCTGCCGAGATGCCAACAGTATCTCTGAGAAAATGCCGACGAACGTATCTACGGTTTCGCACAAAATGCGCTCCCGTAAAACAACGAATCTGTCGCCGAAAGAAAGAATGTAACGTCGCAAAAATTATTATTAACGCGATTCTTCATTTCCTGCCGAGATGCCAACAGTATCTCTGAGAAAATGCCGACGAACGTATCTACGGTTTCGCACAAAATGCGCTCCCGTAAAACAACGAATCTGTCGCCGAAAGAAAGAATGTAAAGTCGCAAAAATTATTATTAACTCGATTCTTCATTTCCTGGCGGGATGCCAACAGTATCTCTGAGAAAATGCCGACGAACGTATCTTCGGTTTCGCACAAAATGCGCCCCCGTGAAACAACGAATCTGTCGCCGAAAGAAAGAATGCAACGTCGCAAAAATTATTATTAACGCGATTCTTCTTTCCTGGCGGGATGCCAACAGTATCTCTGAGAAAATGCCGACGAACGTATCCTCGGCTTAGCACAAAATGCGTTCCCGTGAAACAACGAATCTGTCGCCGAAAGAAAGAATGTAAAGTCGCAAAAATTATTATTAACTCGATTCTTCATTTCCTGCCGAGATGCCAACAGTATCTCTGAGAAAATGCCGACGAACGTATCTACGGTTTCGCACAAAATGCGCTCCCGTAAAACAACGAATCTGTCGCCGAAAGAAAGAATGTAACGTCGCAAAAATTATTATTAACGCGATTCTTCTTTCCTGGCGGGATGCCAACAGTATCTCTGAGAAAATGCCGACAAATGTATCTTCGGTTTCGCACAAAATGTGCCCCCATGAAACAACGAATCTGTCGCCGAAAGAAAGAATGTAAAGTCGCAAAAATTATTATTAACGCGATTCTTCTTTCCTGCCGGGATGCCAACAGTATCTCTGAGAAAATGCCGACGAACGTATCTTCGGTTTCGCACAAAATGCGCTCCCGTAAAGCAACGAATCTGTCGCCGAAAGAAAGAATGTAACGCCGCAAAAATTATTATTAACGCGATTCTTCTTTCCTGCCGGGATGCCAACAGTATCTCTGAGAAAATGCCGACGAACGTATCTTCGGTTTCGCACAAAATGTGCCCCCATGAAACAACGAATCTGTCGCCGAAAGAAAGACCCGACCCAAGCACGTCGGAGCGTCGGAATAAAACGGAACTACGGGAATGGGGTCCCAACGTAAACTCGACGACGATCTTAAGCTGCTTCCGTATAAGAACGAATCTGTCGCCGAAAGAAAGAATGTAACACCGCAGAACGTTATTAAAGGTCGAATAAATTTCAAAAGACACGCCGAGTTAAACTGTTTGGTTGAAAATGTGGATTATAATAAGCCCCGAGCAGGTCAATGAAGAAGGTTGGTTCACACGGTGCCAAACGAGATCGTCAGCCAATCAGAGTAATCGTTCTTTTATGATCACGTGAGTCTTCTTTCCCGAAGAAACTAATGAAGGATGCCAACAATATCTCTGATGAAAAAAAAAAAAAAACTTCGAACCAAAACAACTTCTCGTTTCCAGAGGATTTTTAAACGTAACATTCCGTCGCTTTAATTTTGTTCTTTGTGATAGACCGCGAGGATTTCATTTGCTTGCTCGAACGTCCCCCATTCATTTCCGATTGCGGACGACTTAAAAATTCAAGTTGCGTGCCTCCCGACCGCCTCACAAAAACCTTAATAAATTTTTGTGATAAATTCCCTGCCCCGCCTTCGCGTGTTTAGAATAAAACTGCGGCGCGGCGGCGGCCGACGATGCGGATATCCATCTATTCACCTGCATGTTGCTGTGTGAAGCACCGGCCAGAAATGAAAACTGGATACATCTCAGCTCTCACGGCGGGTGAATCCCGGAGACAAGAACGTCGAGAGCGAGCGGTTTTCATTAGCGTTTTCGTTTCCGTTTGGCGCGCGGGGGATTTTTAATTACACGCGCTTTCGCGGTGCAAACTCATAATTAAGACACTTAATTTAAATTAAAACTTTCATTGTGCGGCCCTAATGCAACGCGCAAATTAATATTTATTTTGCTTTTGTGGCCCGCTCCGAATTACGACGACCGGCGGCCCTCCTCCTCCTCCTCCTCCTCCACCTCCTTTTTACTCTCGCCCGTTGTGAATTGCGCCCGCTCTTAATTCTGACGGCAGATATAACTTGAGTGAAAGCGGGATTTCGTGTAATTAACTCGGATTTTAGAATTTCAAATCGCAATATATTACGGGGAAAAGAAGGAAAATAAAAAAACACCCCCACCGCGCCTCACAGAATCCAGAAAGACCTTGACCTAGTTTATTCTTCGAATAATAGATTCCTTTGTGTGCGCTTCTCACTGTCAGCGTAAATACCCTAATTATTATTGTTTCCAGCAAGTCTTGATTCGCCTGTAGTACTAAGTGCACTAATTATTATTGCTTCCAATTAATTTTGAATTATCTCTAACTATACACTAATATTATTATAGTTTCCAGCAAGCTTTGATTTATCTGTAAAGTGTTAAGTGTAAGTTAAGTCGCACGTGGTTTTTAGAGTTTCGAGTTTATAAATTGTGACTCCACGAAGAACGAATCTGTCGCCGAAAGAACGAATCCGTCGCCGAAAGTACAAACGCGTCGCCGCTAAAACGAATCTGTCGCCGAAAGAACGAACCCCTCGCCGAAAGTACAAATGCGTCGCCGAAAAAACGAATCTGTCGCTGGAAGAACGAACCCGTCGCCGCAAGTACGAATGCGTCGCCGAAAAAACGAATCTGTCGCCGAAAGAACGAACCCGTCGCCGAAAGTACGAATGCGTCGCCGAATCTGCCGCCGAAAGAAAAAAACGTAACGTCGTAATTACGTTATTAGCGGTCGACTAAACATTGAAGCCAAGCAGTTGGTTGTTTTGAAATGCGGAATTAACACTTAAAAAGACAAGCCGATTCAAAGGAATAACAGAATCGAAATTTGCGCAGAATTTCGCGAGATAACGAAAATGCAATTTAGTTAATCATTATTCAATTATTCTTTTAGAGTTTCATCATCGCCTGATCCTCAAACAAACTTCCGTAAAATGTTGCGTCCCTCCCTCGGATAATGAATGATTCACAAATAAATCAGCGCTATGAACGCAATTTAAATCCGTCAAAACTTTGCAGACAGAATCATCCAATACTGTCAAGACTGTGGGGCCGGATCGAACTGAATTAAACGCCGGGCACGGGTGTTTTTAATAAAAATGGAACGAAAACAACAAATGTGCCTGTCGATAATTCCGGCCGGTCATTCGTCGAGCGGCGGCGGCGGCATTTCGAATGCAGGTAAACAAATGATGAATTCAGGTCCACGTCGGCCTAACCGGGTATATCGGGCCGGAGCAAAACAAATCGTTCCCCGAAACAACAAATATTGTTTTAAAGCAACAGGAGCGCCCTCTCTTACTCCGCTCGCTCGTTTAAATAACGTCTACTCATGAATGAAATATGGCTCCGGCGAATTAAAAGAAAACATAATCTAATATTTATTGCGTGCGGCTTGTTTAAATTTCGGGTTCCACTTCTTGTAAAAGCAAACGCGAAATCTTTGCTCCGCCACAATTAATACCTAGAGGTCCAATGCGAGACCTGGATTGTTACTGACGAAAGATAAAATGGGGATAAAACGAAGTCCGCTTCTGACATAAAATCCAGTACAAAAAGTTATCACGATCGACCGTCTGAATATCGAAATGTATCTTGGCAACAATGCCAACCAAAAATGGCTAACGCATAAAAAAATTATTTGCAACGGAACTCATTCAGTATGGACAGACTAATACGGTTTGCCGAGTGGACATAGACTGGCGCGCCCGGTACACCCAGGCGCAGATAACTTACTCAATATATGCGCTGTAGACCACAAGGTTTTGCCTAATTCGCGCGTCAATTTGCATCGCTTCTGCTTCAATTACACAGAACGCATACATTTACCTTATCGGATTAACTCCCCCCCCCCTTTTTTTCACTTCTCGGAATTAATCGGAAACTGTGACGCAGGAAATCAACTGCTACTATTACCAACCAGACGAAGTGATCTTCTGCTGATCATAAAACTCAAACTACTCAACTCAAATTCTGAAGTTGTCCCCCTTAAGACTTGCGCGATTAAATTAAATTAAAAGACAAAAAGCGAGTGAGTGTAGAAATAGAAAACTCAAGGATGAAGAAGTGAGAGTGTTCTCGGGCTTATCGTGTACGTGTAAGTTGTTGTTGGCCCGGAGCTCGGACTCCTCGGAGATTTACGACGTTCCGTACACCGAAACAGTCCTGACCAACTCGGTTGAATCCACAGCAGGCTCTGAATTATCTTAGTTTGGAAATACCTCTTGAAAATCGCGTAAATTATGGCTCGTACATTAATAATGACCCCCATCCCCCACCCCCGCCTTCCCAACATAAACCGCAATGTGCAGTGGAAATTAAACGTTATTGCCGGCGGAACTGTGCGAAAGTCGCATCTAAATCAACGAGGTGTTAACGTATTGATGAAGTTTATGGCCTCTTCTGTATACGTAGTGTATTATGTAATAATAACACGGGGTTAAATTACGACGTCTTAAAAATTGAATGGGAAAGGTGATGCAAACAACGCGACGACCGTATCTGCAGCTTTACATAAAATGTGCCCCCATGAAAGAACGAATCTGTCGCCGAAAGTAAGAATGTGCCGTTGTAAAACGTTGTTAACGGCCGACTAGACGTACCTGCTTTTTTTGAACTAAGCCGTTCGTGGGTTTGAGACGTGGATTTAGCACTTCTAAAGACGCGGCGAGTTGAATGGATACCGAATAGACCGTTTGGTTGAAAATTTGGATAGATTTGCGAAATTACGAAAACGCCAGTTCTTAAGTTCGTCTCTCGTGTCGCTCGCTGCAAGAAATGGATTCGTCCGAAGCACACCGAAGCGTCGGATTAAAACGGAACGAGGGGAATGCGGTCGCAACGTAAACTCGACGAAATAAGTTCAGGACGACCGTATCTTCAGCTTTTCACAACATGTGCTCCCGTGAAAGAACGAATCTGTCGCCGAAAGTAAGAATGTGCCGTTGTAAAACGTTGTTAACGGCTGACCAGACGTACCTGCCTTTTTTGAACTGGGCAGTTCGTTGGTTTGAGACGTGGAATTAGCACTTCAAGAGTTAAATGAATACCAAATAGACCGTTTAGTTGAAAATTTGGATAGATTTGCGAAATTACGAAAACGCCAGTTCTTAAGTTCGTCTCTCGTGTCGCTCGCTGCAAGAAATGGATTCGTCCGAACCAAACCGAAGCGTCGGATTAAAACGGAACGAGGGGAATGCGGTCGCAACGTAAACTCGACGAAGTAAGTTCACGACGACCGTAACTTCAGCTTCTCACAACATGTGCTCCCGTGCAAGAACGAATCTGTCGCCGAAAGTAAGAATGTACCGTTGTAAAACGTTGTTAACGGCTGACCAGACGTACCTGCCTTTTTTGAACTGGGCAGTTCGTTGGTTTGAGACGTGGAATTATCACTTCAAGAGTTAAATGAATACCGAATGGACCGTTTAGTTAAAAATTTGGATAGATTTGCGAAATTACGAAAACGCCAGTTCTTAAGTTCGTCTCTTATGTCGCTCGCTGAAAGAAATGGATTCGTCCGAAGCACACCGAAGCGTCGGATTAAAACGGAACGAGGGGAATGCGGTCGCAACGTAAACTCGACGAAGTAAGTTCACGACGACCGTAACTTCAGCTTCTCACAACATGTGCTCCCGTGCAAGAACGAATCTGTCGCCGAAAGTAAGAATGTACCGTTGTAAAACGTTGTTAACGGCTGACCAGACGTACCTGCCTTTTTTGAACTGGGCAGTTCGTTGGTTTGAGACGTGGAATTAGCACTTCAAGAGTTAAATGAATACCAAATAGACCGTTTAGTTGAAAATTTGGATAGATTTGCGAAATTACGAAAACGCCAGTTCTTAAGTTCGTCTCTCGTGTCGCTCGCTGCAAGAAATGGATTCGTCCGAACCAAACCGAAGCGTCGGATTAAAACGGAACGAGGGGAATGCGGTCCCAAGGTACACTCGACGAAGTAAGTTCACGACGACCTTAACTTCAGCTTCTCACAACATGTGCTCCCGTGCAAGAACGAATCTGTCGCCGAAAGTAAGAATGTACCGTTGTAAAACGTTGTTAACGGCTGACCAGACGTACCTGCCTTTTTTGAACTGGGCAGTTCGTTGGTTTGAGACGTGGAATTAGCACTTCAAGAGCTAAATGAATACCGAATAGACCGTTTAGTTGAAAATTTGGATAGATTTGCGAAATTACGAAAACGCCAGTTCTTAAGTTCGGCTCTCGTGTCGCTCGCTGCAAGAAATGGATTCGTCCGAAGCACACCGAAGCGTCGGATTAAAACGGAACGAGGGGAATGCGGTCGCAACGTAAACTCGACGAAATAAGTTCAGGACGACCGTATCTTCAGCTTCTCACAACATGTGCTCCCGTGCAAGAACGAATCTGCCGCCGAAAGAAAGAATGCTACGTCACAAAACGTTATTAATGGCCGATCGCTTTTTTTGAACTAAGCAGTTCGTTGGTTTGAGATCTAACGAACGAACGAACCAAAACGTAAGCGCTGTTGTCAAAAAAAAACGGTCCGGTCAAATCGAACTGTAACTAAAAAAAAAAAAAACTAACCAAAAAAGTGCTTTCAGCGTGGCGTTCAATAATAAATAAATTTGATTTTTCCCTGTTAGGTTCTAAATCGCTTTTAAATGTTGCCGTCGGTTAAAAGCTTTCGAGCTTTAATCCCGCTTTAATTATTTATTATATTTTCCGGTGAAAGCTCGCAAGCTTTTTATTCGGCGGGGGCGAATTTCGTAAGCGCGGGCTTATTAATTTAGCCGGAAGCGCAGGACACGGTCAGACGAGTACATTTAATCTCTGTCACATGCGAAATACAATTAGCTTTTGTTGTTTTATAACTTCGTTCGACGTGGCCATTTTCATATTTTCGTGCGGTCGCGAATATCTCATTCCCCCTCCCCCCGCCCTCGGTTACCGAATAACCGGCAACAAAATCGTCGTTGCTTTATGATTATCGTAATAATTTTTTTCTTTTGTTTCAAGCGGAAGTTATAATTAGCAGGAGGTTTCGGTTTGCAATTAAAAATTTCACAGCCCCGGTCAAATTATGATGCGGGAAAATTAAAATCGCAAACTTCTCCGTTTTAGCAAAGAATAAGTTGGACAGAGCAGGGGGTATTCCCCGGCGCAAGGAAAATCTAGTTTAAAATTCACTAACTGCGCTGTACTTAATGAGTTACACCAAACTTAACTGTGCAGAGCCGGCGAAGAAAATAAGAAAATGAAAAAGCCCGTCGTTGTCCTCAGATCCAAAATCTCTTCAATAGTTCGTAATTCATTTATCATCCTCTTTGGATGGGGGGGGGGGGGCGGGGAGGGCGAGGCAAGGGAGACAAAAAAATATCTTCATTTCAGCCGGGGGGGTTTTCATATTGGAAGGCGCTCGCTCAAAAGAACTGCCTATTCACGAAAATAGGTTTACATTCATTACGTGAAAAATCGTTATCGTGTGTACATAATTGGTGGTGGCGGTGGTATAAAGCGCGCGAAAGGCCGTGCTCCCCCATTTTCCTCGAACTCTTGTGCGGTGGGGAAGAGAATCGCGCGCGTAACTGAAACGTAATCAAAATCACTTAATTATTGCGTTATAAGCGAGGGGGGCGCCGTTTATTTTTAGAAAGGAGCGTTTTGTGCGCAACTTAACCGGAAAAGTGAAACAAATTCCGTGTGGAAAATTAGGCCGTATAATTAAGCTATCGATTTCCTAAATCTAATGGGATGTTAATAACTATTCATTCAACAACAAAGTGCTTTTGGTTTCGTACACCTACTGATTTCCGTTAAAAGCAGTTCTTTTAAATAAAAAAAACACAACCCACACAAAAACGTATTTTCATGCTGTAGTTTCGGGAACCGAAACAGTTTCAATTCGTTTGGCCGCAGCATCAATTTGCCCCTCTCGTTGACAATTATCGACCCCTCCAAAAAGCAAAAAACCCAATCCCAACTGCATTCGGCGATAATACGTAATTACGTTCCAATTTAGATCGCTGTGGACTGTTAATTATTATTAGCGAACTACAAATCTGCATAAACAGTAGGGTACTTGCCGCTTTAACGTGTTGTTTTGGTGCGGAACTGTTTAAATTACGGTTTAAAAACGATTTCGCTTCAATTAGCGGTGCGATACTCTCTGTGGATTTCACCGGAGGGTTCCGCACGTCCAGGTTTATCAAAAAAATTGATTCGCAAATAAATTTTATTTCAATTGCCGACCGAGAAAAAAATACTTGGGATACAAAAGCTCATTGCCAGTCAGTTCGGTTTGGATGGCATACTCAAATCCATCACAAAAATGTGTTTTTTTTTGTAAGTCGGCCTATCATTAGTGTCAAAGGAATATCAAAATGTCTCACACTGGTTTATGAACGATCGTTGCTGGATTGATTAGAAAAGAGGATTCATCCCCTTAATGAAAGTGATTATTTTTGATTAAGTACGGACATGATAACCTGACCCATAGATGAAGAAATTTAAGAAAAAAATGGAATTGAGAAGTCATGAAGGGAATTCGTTTAGCCGCATGGATTTTCTCTTTAATTTTTATTAAGAATTCGAGTTTAGTTTAGGTGGATTTGATTTGAAATTGATTTTCAAATAAATTTTATAACCCTTTTCTTTGGTCTTATCTTAGCAAATAAATTTTATATCAATTGCCGACCAAAAAAAAAATACTTGGGATATAAAAGCTTATTGCCAGTCAGTTCGGTTTGGATGGCATACTCAAATCCATCACAAAAATGTGTCTTTTTTTGTAAGTCGGCCTATCATTAGTGTCAAAGGAATATCAAAATGTCTCACACTGGTTTATGAACGATCGTTGCTGGATTGATTAGAAAAGAGGATTCGTCCCCTTAACGAAAGTGATTACTTTTGATTAAGTACGGACATGATAACCTGACCCATAGATGAAGAAATTTAAGAAAAAAATGGAATTGAGAAGTCATGAAGGGAATTCGTTTAGCCGCATGGATTTTCTCTTTAATTTTTATTAAGAATTCGAGTTTAGTTTAGGTGGATTTGATTTGAAATTGATTTTCAAATAAATTTTATAACCCCTTTCTTTGGTCTTATCTTAGCAAATAAATTTTATGTCAATTTCCGACCAAAAAAAAATACTTGGAATATAAAAGCTCATTGCCAGTCAGTTCGGTTTGGATGGCGTACTCAAATCCATCACAAAAATGTGTCTTTTTTTGTAAGTCGGCCTATCATTAGTGTCAAAGGAATATCAAAATGTCTCACACTGGTTTATGAACGATCGGTGCTGGATTGATTAGAAAAGAGGATTCGTCCCCTTAACGAAAGTGATTATTTTTGATTAAGTACGGACATAATAACCTGACCCACAGAAAAAGAAATTTAAGAAAACAATGGAATTGAGAAGTCATGTAGGGAATTCGTTTAGCCTCATGGATTTTTTTTTTTTTTTCGTTTTTATTAAGAAATCGAGTTTAGGTGGATTTGTTTTGCAAATATTTTTTTTAACCCTTTACTTTGTTCTTATCACCCCCAATCCTTCCTTTGCTCTATATCCAATTGATACCACTGCGGAATATAAACTATATCCGCTTCTTCATAGAATTAAAGATAAAATCGGATTTTTTTGGCGCTCTCTCGGCCCTGTTCTCTTTCCCCTACTAAAATAGAAGCAGTTAATTATCATCACAACGTTCCCGAGATCAATGGTAAAGAGCCTTTGAAATATCAACCCTTAAACACGTTCAGCAACTTAAAATAACTAATATCGCGCCCCCCTGCCACTACCAGTGCGATTTATTCAATAAAAAATGGTTTGAAGAATCCGAGTACCAAGTTCAATTCAATTGAAAAAATTGTGCTCCATTATTCCAACGATTATTCTTATAAGAATGAAAAGAAAATCGATATTTTGGGCTTCTCAAGTAAAATAAAAGCAGTTTTCTTACCACTACAACAATTCCTATGCTCACTCTTAAAGAGCCTGTCAACTTCCAATCCCCAAACTCGTCCCCAGCAACCACCCGCAACTAAAAACAATTAATTTCTCAAAAAAAAAAAAACGCATGGAGTTTATGTTTGGGGATATAAGTGCTTACTGTCAGTCAGTTCAGTTTAGAATGCACATTCAAATCCAACACAAAAGTGTTTTTTTTTAAGTAATCAATTTAAGTTTAAGCACGTCGGCCTATCATATGCATTCAGGAAATATCAGGATGTTGCAAACTGGTTAATGAACGACCATTTTTTTTTTTTAATTTTTGCCTTAAGCTTAGATGGATTTGATTCGCAATTGAAATTAAATAAAATTTATTGACTTGATGCTGCGACCGAAAACGCAAATCAAGTTTAAAAAAATGCAAATATTTACTCTTGCCATTTTGTTTGTGCCGTGACATCGCTAGTTGTGCGAATTGCATGTTAAATAACCGGATGGCTCTGGTTATAATTGAAGATATAAACATTTTACGGGCTCACAAAAAGGCAGTTCCATTTGAAATATTTCGTGCGTCCGCCGACAAAAATATGTTTCCAAGCTGCATCCAATAATTACATTTGCATGCTAAACAGTGTATACGCGTATTCAATACCGTACGGCACCGGATATGTACATATCGATTCGTTAAACATTTCAGCGTGAAGTTTTCAGTTATTAAACCCGATAAATTTCATTGGCCTACATGTTTTATTATGATGCATTTAGCGGAATTTATGTGCTCCGTATTATTGTAATGCTGCTGCCGCAGTCGGTCGGTGCTCGTTGGTTTCGAACTTTGCACAATTACAGCGAATGTTGTTTTTATTTTCTGCTGCACAACGATTTAATCCCTTTTTTTAGTAGCTAGAGATACGTTTTAACTTTTATTATTGATTGAAACTGTGCCAGTTCATTTTTGGACCGTAGAGATAGGATCCTATTGATTTCTAGAAGCTGGTGTGAACTTACAGAATACATTCCCATTTCCGTCCGTAACGTAACAGCAATTCTGTAAGCCCTACTTTGGGGTTGGGGGGGGGGTCGGGGGGTATCTTCGCAAGGTCGATAGGATCATTAGCTCTGTCACCGGAATCTTAATTACAAAAGCATTTTAGGAAATGAGTTCATCAACTAATTAGAAACGGTATTAACCGAGGGTAATATGTTTTATTAACAAACGTATTATCGGCAATGAAAATCCCTCGCCTTCCCCCCTCCTCGATCATTTGAAATTCCAACGCCATACGCTATTGCATCTTTTAATGACTACATTTCAGTTTATCAATAGTGTCCAGGAAGTATCAAAATGTTGCAAGCTGCCCCCCTTTTTCAATCATTTGAAATTCCAACTTATGCGATTGCATCTTTTAACTGCACGTCAGTTTATCAATAATGTCCAGGGAGTATCAAAATGTTGCAAGCCGCCGCCCCCGCCCCTTTTCAATCATTTGAAATTCCGATTGCGTCTTTTAACTACACATCGGTTTATCAATAATGTTCAGTGAGTATCAAAATGTTGCAAGCTGGATCTCCCTTTTCAATCATTTGAAATTCCAACTGACGCGATTGCATCGCTTCGATTTCATTACATGGAAAATAGTTCAAATAATTCCATTAGACCGCACTTATTTACGAAATAATGGGCGTATTATGAACGTATCGAATTTCCGGGCGGGTTGGTTTCGATAAACCGCAAATTGTTTAAATATTCCCGCGATGAATGAAAAAGATAAATCACTGCATTGACGTTATGAGTGCGTAGCGCGCAAAACCCGATACAGAGAGAGAGAGACAGAGAGAGGGGTGTTCGTTGTATGTAGGTAGGTTCGTTTACGTCGACGTTTCGGTTGAATAATTTCGTGAAAATAAAACTGTGGTCGAGGGCGGAACCGAAAGCGGGCGCGTTTCATTATTTAAACCGCGCAGTTCTTCCGAATTAATATGAAAAGAGCATTTCAAACGAAATAATGCAAATGGAAATGAAATTTTTATTATTCTGGAAGAGCCCGGTGAAATAAGGTGGCCCTTTGTTCGGGTCGGTAGTCACTCGCTCGTAATGTTCGAGGCACTTTATTGCGATTTACGGCGTTTACAATTTTCGTCAGCTGATAAGCAAGCAGCAGCAAACTGGTTTTCCAACTCGGCTAATCCATATTGAAAACCGAACGGCCCCCACCGATACGCGACTTCAATTTATAACATCATCATGAAAAATCGGTGACGTGGACGACAAAGGTCGAAACAATAAAACGCAAAAATGTTTGTAATTGTGAAACATCCATCCACGCCTCACTTATTATTCGAAGCGCTTCTGTTTCAGCCCCGGAAAATATTTGAATTTAATGAACGATCATTGTATTGCGCACACAGAGTTCGTTTCATTTTCATTATTTCACAAAAAAAAAGAAAAAAAAACGACAAAGATACTAATTGAATTGGGCCGAACGTTTTCATTTCAAGCAACCAACGACATTCCGAAAACTTGCTGCGTCAACTTCCTGTTCCACTTATTAAACTATTAAAACATTTTGCGCGATATTAATAATAATGTAGAGTCGATGTCACATCCGCATAATTATATAATCCAATGCGAATCCTGATTGCACCAGCGTATCAGTGTTAATTAATTAGTTCGTTCCATGTACAAAGTTAATGGAGCGAAAATAGTGTCGACGACGCTTACTGCGTCGAGATGTAGGCGCCGGAAATTAGTTTTGATTTCCAGCCGAAACGACGCCGTCGACGAAGACCTCTGAAAGACCGTTAGACTTCGAGTTAATTGTCTTGATAATTCCAAACGCACATACACTAAAGACGGTTGCGTCGCAAAAAAGAAAAATAGAACGTGTTCTATTTTCAAACCGTATCTGCGGCTCGACAATTTCTTGCTGCAAATTTACGTTGTAGAAGTGGGCCGCCAAGAGGCTAATTCATTTATTTTAAGCAAACCGTTAAAACTGCACATCGGTTTATCAATAGTGTCCAGGAAATATCAAAATGTTGCAAACTGGTTGATGAACGATCGTCGCTGTTTGATTCGAACGTAGGATCGTTCCTCTTATTAGTTTGTCATTAGTGTCCAAGGTATATCAGAATGCTGCAAAGCGACTGATGAATAATCATCGTTGCACTGATTGGAATATAGGATCAGTTTATCATTAGTGCCTAAGAAATATCAGAATGTTGCAAGCTGGTTAATGAATGAATTATCATGGGCTGTATTGGGTACGGAAAAGTTCAAACCAACCCCAACACAAAATGCCAAATAAAAATCTGCTGCACATTAGAATGGCTTCTTAATCGATCTGCGGAAAACTTCATCCATGCACTTAAAAATCATTAAATTCCTGGATTTATTTATAACGAAGGGTCGAGCTGTGTCACTGTTAAATAAACGTGAGTCACGATAAACGGCACTTTGCAGAAATCATAGCGTGCGCCGTTGTTTAATTAGCGACTCTTTCTGCTTTTACTTGCAAATTACTATTATTCATTCGATCAAAAAATAAAAACGAAAAACAGAAGAAAAAAAAGTAATAATTCCCCTGCAATCGAGTGAAGTTGAAGGCAAACAGATTTGAATTGAACTTTCCGGCTGGCGTCTTCGTTAATCCGGATTTCACACGTCAAACTGCACAACACTGACATCCGATCGTGCTCCAAAAACTGCAAGCTGCGCAAGTTTACCTTTCGCTCTTCAGATTCGCCCGCTCGTCAAGCGACGGATATTATTCAGCGGCAGCGCTCGTTTTACCAAAGCGATATTGCAAACAGCGCAGCAACATTAGCCGGAGTTGCATCCGGAAGAGGATTACAGGAGTCACGAGACGAGGCCACTTTATTCTTTTTCCAATTAGATGCTCGATTGAAGTTTCAATTAAATTAATTCGAGGGGGCTCTTGGGCGAAGCGAATGCAGGGGAAGAAAAATTCCGGAAAATGAAGCGAGCGGGTAATTTGCTAATGTGCAATGGCTCGTTTACGACGGCGAGTCATTAAATTTTGTTACGACTATCGTTAAAAAATATGACCGCCGCCATGCATGGTAAAATTGCGTTCTGAAACTAACGAAAATAAATTAGAAGAAATTGAAGGGAAACCTACACATGAAATCTCAGAGAATCATGGTCATCGCCGGAGTCGTCTTAATACAAGATACGAAATTCTTGTACTTTGAAACTATAATCAGGGGCATGTTGTTGTTCAAATTACTTATTTATCCCGATATACTGTGGCTCAAGCTTAGGAGGGTGCCCATACGGACGACTAGCTTTTATGGTTCGAAAAATGACAGGGTTGCCGTTACGACCAAGCGCGGAGCATCACACAAAATTCCAAGTGCCATTCACTTGGCAACATGGAACGCTCTGCTCCTACCTAACCTTGAACCATGGCATGATAGAATCACAGCACTTTGAAAGGCTTTATTCACTCATCCTTCGTTTTAAAGCGATCGCCACTTGTTTTTTTTTTTAATCCAGTAATTTCATCTTCACCAAAAAAAAAAAAAACAAACTTTCGTATCCAGGAATCTACGACAGCTTCGAAACCCGATGTTGTAAAATATTGTGAAATGCTTACATGATGGGGTACCCTCGTAAAACCAAGATTAGAGCAAGGCCTGAAACATTTCCGTAAAGTGCTCGTAAAATAGCGGTGAACAATTTCTGATTTACGTATGTGCGTACTCGAATCGGAAGAGAAAAGGAAGCGAAAAGCAAATTCCCAGATCTCACACGAAAATTTGAAATTTATTTTAATGATATTTTTGAGTTGTCCGTCCCTACTCGTAAATTTCGTTTAATTTCAACCTTCAACCGTAATGATATTTGCTTCTCTTATTTTTTTTTTGTGTCACATAAAAGCTGCTTCTAACGAAAAACCTCTTCAAAAAACGGGGACGAATCATAAACTCCTGTCAATACTGCCATCCATGATTATTCGCCAATCAGTTTGCAACATGCTAGTATTTCCTGAACGCTAATGATAAACTGTTGGGGGGACGAATCTTATATTCCAATCAGTACAGCGATGATTATTCATCAATCAGTTTGCAACATTCTGATATTCCCTGGACGCTAGTGATAAACTGATAGTGGGACGAATCCTATATTCCAATTAATCCATACAGCGAAGATTATCCATCAAACAGCTTGCAACATTTTGATATTCCCCGGATACCATTGATAAACTGAGGTGCAGTTAAAAGATAAAACGGCTTGCCTAAATTAAAATAAAACCTCTCGTATGATTGGAAACAATCTATCTAACATTTTCCGTGTTTACCATTCAGAAATTGATCGTGCTCTTTCGTTTCGGCAGCAGATATTACTGCGGCCGTGGAGAATATTCCGGAGCAACGACGAATTGTACATCCGTTATTATTGTTATTGTGATGGAAATTAGTCCCGAACGAGCGTCTGATTACGCGCTATTCAACGTGCGAAACGTCGAGATCATTTCAGCAGCCTGCTAACAATATAATTCGTTTTCCACTTCGCCATTTAAATTGCGTCTATATGTTTCCGGCTGAAATATTTTTCCGGTGCGAGGCAGAATTGATGAAGTATTGTTTCCAACCTGCTGCACGATTTCTTTTCTTTTTTCTTTTAGAGGAGCGGGGTACAGCTACTTAATTTTTTGGGTCACGTTGGAACGAGTAAAGCGAAGTATAAAAGTGTGATGTGTGGGTATGATTTCGGAAAGTAAAGTTGGGAATTCGGTGTTAAAACGCAATCTTCAAACAACCGGATCCGGCCCACCGCGATTCCGGCAATACATCACGCCGTGACTCGGTACATAAAACTTTATAATTAACCGCAAATGGATTTGAATATCGCCGCCGCCCGAATTTATATGGAAATTTATGTATTAATAATTTTATATTATGTATAAAACTAATTCAATCTGTACTCGATGCATATTAAAGCGGCCTTTGTGTTGCGGAACGAGTTTCCGAAACATCGTTCTTGCCCGGCGATATGCCGTGTCAGGGGATTTTTGCATAATCCGTATCGTGTATGTGTGCTTAGTTTGAAATTATGCAAATAATAAAATGAGCGATCAGTTTTTTTTTTATTTTTTGTTTGGAGAGGAGAGTACGTGATGACTTTATTATACAAATAACAGTATCACACACACACAAACGTTTTCAGGGAAAAGAGACGAGGGGCTTGGCTTCAACGGAGCCCATTTTGTAAAAGCTAATTAAATTAATGGTCCTGTAACTCGAAAAGTATATCTGATGGCGAAAAACTGTTTTCATTTTTGAAATCAGCGCATCAAATATAGTCACAATCAGGTATTGATTAGAATAAAGTATTCGTTCCCTTATCGGTTTATCATTAGTGTCTCGGGTATATCAGAATGTTGCAAACTGGTTGACGAATAATCATCGCTGCTCAAAGATTTGTCTCAATTAAAGCGATAACTAAAAGAATACATTACGCCTTGTGCAATCCTAGAAATTCCCTCCTTCCAAATCGCAATCCATATTTTCAATTAAAGTGTTTGCCTTTCTTTCTTTCTTTCGTTCCGCTCCGTATCCCCGAGCTTTGTTTTCTCATTCCATTGTGTTATTGATTTCATTTCAGTAATTCTCCGGAGTGCAAACATCTCCGGATCGTATTTGTTCTTTGCTTCTAATATTTCGCTCTGCCTTTTCCGGTTTATTGCTCAGAAGAAGAGAAAAGCTGACCGTCTTATCGAGCTCGAATCGAATTTTCCGCGCATTAAAAAACGACGGACGAAGAAAAAAAAAGAACTAAATTAAACGTTCCCGTTGCGAACTCGTCACCGTCACGAGGAGACGATTTAATCTTTTAATAAAATAGAAAAAAAAAACCGTGGGAGATTAATGCGGCGGCGGCGGGCGGCGCAGAGCAGGCAGCGGCAGGTTTTATTAAAAAAAAAAATGCTCGGGAAGATCTAAATTTAAGGAGGATTTTTGAAACTCGTTGTTTTATATAAACAGTGAGTTAGAGCCGTCGCCGTCGTTAAATTAATTCTTATTTGAGTCCGACTTAATACGGTACGCGTGTACGCCGCCGCCGCCGGTCGGTTTTAAATTGTGTAATCAAAGCAGAAGCTGCGATATTAGCTTTCATCTGACGGTCCGTTAATCGTTGCGATAATAAAAAGCCACAAATCACCGCGCACGTGTGCGCGCGTGTGTGTGTGTGAGTGTCTGGCACACACCGAGGATGGATCAAATGCAAGAACATGCACGTGCAGGATCCATTTAGAAAGTGTGGGCGAACGTCGCCGTAAAATACGTTCTTAACGGCCGCTGATATCGGGGCTGTTGTTTGAGTTATGTTCATAATTTTGTCAGTATCTCGCATTATCGTGTGCAAGAAGAAAGCTCGAGGTAAACCAACTGACAGAAATAGCCTTCTACGATTCGTCCTGAAAAAAGGAAATCACTACCTGAAATAGAATTCTCGCTTTTTCAATTTCTCTCACATTTCACATTTAACTTCATCTTCCTGTTTATTTTCTTTGTGTTGGCATTCACTGGTCGTTAGTCAGGTCTGTCATTCATTCAATAGGGGCTGAGATAAACGCTTTCCAATCCTATAAGGATCACGCAAATGACTCAAATAACTCTTTACAAGGAATGAAACATGGAACATTTTACTCACCGGGGTCGTTTTCCCGGCCCCGCCCATTTCGGCGGCGAATTTAGAAGCTGCGGCTCTCTTATATTGATATTGGACGCCGCAGAAGTTAACCCTCACATTCACCTGTGGATGCATGAGCATACCTTGCATCCCGAGCATACGTTCTCGCGCCGTCGATGACATGAACAGATCGTGCGGGAGGCAAGGTGACACCCTGCCATGCTAAACCATTCTGGATAGGTCAATGTTACCATCAGATCACGAACACAACCAATTGAATTTCCATTCACAATGAATACAGAATGCAGCTAATTGTATTGCCGCTACCGTGACCTTCAACACTGCGGCAAGCCCCACGATACCGTATGCTGGTGCACCCTCACCGCCACCAAGACGATATTCTTACATACCAAACCAATAATGTAAACAAACACGCTCACGCTCACTTTCCTAAACCCTAAATTTCTTAAATATACAACTGCAAGATTCGTCTCCGCCAAAAAGAAGCACCACACCAACAATCAAGTGAATTAGTTTATTTTCGGAACGGTTGTAATACTCAATGAAATGAAATGGAACCTACACAAACGCGTGCAGGCAACAAAGACGAGCGCCTGCAATGCATATTAACTCCGAAACGAATTTATTACGCCCTTATTTCCTGCGAAATAGAACCGATCGGCGGCCGTTTCGAAACAGAAGTGCACCGGAGCCGTTTCGGAGAGATTCAAGCTGCAAGTAAAGAGGCAATAGGTTTCAAGATGGTGCACGACGGTTTAAATTGTCCCCATAATGTAATATAAAGAGGGCACTACAATGGGCGGTTTTATTCAAGAAGAACACCTAGCGGGGGTCTATACTATAAAAACCTCCCCCACCTCCTTGCTATAAAACAAGTTCTAATGTATTATAATTTTTTTTTACTGTACAAAGTTGGCGGCCAAGAGGTCAATTTAAGTTTCAATTTAATTTAAGCAAGCCGTTTTATATTTTAAGCACACATCAGTTTATCAATAGTGTCCAGGAAATATCAAAATGTTGCAAGCTCGTTTGTGAATAATCATCGCCGTATTGATTGGAATGTAGCCTTCGTATTCGTTCCCTTATCAGTTTATTATTAGTGCCGAGGTTATATCAGAATGTTGCAAACTAAAAAGCCGATTGGAAGCTATCGGCAATTTCAAAACAGAAATGTACCGAAGACGTTTCGGAGAGATTCAAGTTGCAAGTAAAGAGGCAATAGGTTCCAAATTGGTGCACGACGGTTTAAATTGTCCCCACAGTGTAATATAAAGAGGGGGGGGGGCGGTTTTATTTAAAAAGAACATCAGCGGGGGTCTATACTATAAAACCTCCCTCTCCTCCCTGCTGTAATACAAATAATTTTAATGTACTGTTCGTTTACTGATTGTCCAGATAATTGCAAACGCAGATACATGGACGGTTGTGTCACAAAATAAAAGAACAGAAAACCGTATCCGCAGCTCAACAATATCTAGCTCTAAATTTGTATTGTAAAAGTGGGCCGAGAGGCTAGTTTAAGTTTCAATCTAATTTAAGCAAGCCGTTTTATATTTTAATTAAGTAACTACACATCGGTTTATCAATAGTGTCCAGGAAATATCAAAATGTTGCAAATTGTCTGAGGAATAATCATCGCCATGTAGACTGGAATATAGCCTTCGTTTCCTTATCGGTTTATCATTAGTGTCCAGGCTATATAAGAATGTTGCAAACTACAAAAACCCATGAATATTTTTTTACTGTTTGCTTCCTCTCTTCTAATACAGTAAAAGTTGTGCGTTCGAATGAGGGACGACGAGGAGGTGGAAGAGGAGCAGAAACAAAGCTCGAAGAAGGAAGGAGGGCATTAGCAAAAAAAAGAATCGTCGTAATCTCCCGAGTTGCAGCAAACTTGCGGGTGAGTGTTTTGCGGGCGGTTTTTTTTTTCACAATCACCATCGGGCGGCTCTTCAGATAAACTTATCCGCATCACAAAAGGCGGCGTGCTCCGGCAGATATTTGGAAATTCACGCGCACAATATATCAGAGAAGTGGGCCGCCGAAACTTGTGCCGTGGGAGAGATCGGCGAGTTCCTCCTCCTCCTCCTCCTCCAATAAATTTTACGGCTTTCAACATTATGAACTTTACGACGTGCGATGCAAAGCGTAATCGGTTATGTTATGGCACGTCAATAATAGTTATCGGCGGTAGCGCACGTCTCATCATCAATCGTCGCTAAATCCTTCAGGACTATTGAGGCCCGACCTTAGGCGTCGATGAAACGAAAAGCTGTTTCGGAAATGTTTGCAATAACAGGTTCTTCTTTTAGTAATTTGAATTCGCTTGCTTGTCAATTATCACGCGGAAAAAGCGCCCATCTTGTTTCGATTTTTAAGAACACCGTGCGCGAGGCTCGAACCTGTGCTCTTTGGCTCGTCGGACTTGGCGCTTAGCCACTCAGCTATTTCTTCTCCGTTATTCAAATCTCTGGAATGAATCTGTCCTAAAACGTGCAATTCTGTCTTCTTTGGTTATTATTTCTTCCAAACTCCATATTCCGACGAAGTAGAATGGGTTGTCCATCTCGAAACTATAAGGTGTCAGCTTTGGAAATAGCGGTGGAAACACCCTATAAGCCCACAAGCCCTAGTGATTTTTTTTTTTTTGGAAAAATTGATTCACTTATACTTTGCATGAGTTTTCGGTTAACTTTCGATCATTTTAACGAACAAATTAAAGGAGGGGCAAAAGGCTTACGCAATCAATTCTGATTATAAGAGCTTCAGGTTTCCTCAAGCCGAAATTTACGTTTACGTGGAGATTCATCGACTGCATCGTGTCACACACACACACACACACATCAAGCCTGACTTAATTAAATCCAGAATGATATTAGCGGCTTAGATACATTCAAGTAGCGTACACATTAATTTATTATTCAAATTTCAGTTCAAAGCTCTTCTACTGCCGCGGTTTGCCCCCCTGTTTAGCTCTTGCCGACACGTACGTTCTGAATTCGTTCCTGAATAACGCGTTAGGTGAGGCGCAGAATGTGCTTAACAGGTTCGGGGCGCGGGATTTTTGCACGAAAACCAACATTTCTTGGCTGGAAAAGAATTAAAAAAATAATTTGATATGGGCGAAGAAGAAGTCCAATTAAAACTTCTCTGCCCTAACCGATTTAGTTCGCTTTGTGTGTTTATCGTGAAAATATTAGTTCGCGACGTGATAAAGTCGCAGTTTGGCGGTGCATTGCCGCAAGGAAATCGATCGCTCCTCGTAAGTTAAATTGTTTTCGAGATTTACTTTCTTCTTCTTCTTTTTATTTCGTTCTATCTGTTGTTGTTGTTGAAGCAGGTGGTGTGGCAGACAGACGAAAATAATTGCACCGTCCCGCACGCCCCCCCCCCCGCCCCGTGCATTTGCGATTTTAATTAAAAATTCCTAACGAGATTTTTCATAAATTAGCAGCAACGTACGGAGAGAGTACCTGCGCTAGTTTGTGATAATAATTTATATTTAGAGCTCTCGACTTCAGGGAGGTAGAAGAAGGGGCGTCGCGTAAAGTAAATTCGGGGGCGAAGCTCAGGACCTTCCCACAAATATTTAATAACGTCAGTTTTTTTTTTTTCTTTTTTATCTGATGCACACGTCTCGTCCGAGGCTCCGACGAAATAAAGCGGCAAATTACGTTCGTAATATTAACGAGTCCGTATTGAGCCCGACAAATATTTATTTGGAGGCTTATCGCACCGGCGCATCTCGCTTTTTAAATTGCGTCCACGAATATTAAATTAGAGCCGAACAGGTAGGTGCTTTAATGACGTGCTTGAAATCGTCGTTTATTTCGAACATGTTCTATTTCGGTTCCGATCAATTATCTGTGTACAGTAAAAATAGGCTCGGTGCGTCGCGTCGCGTCGCGTCGCCGCCGTCGGTGTAGGGGGTGAACGAGTTCTTCAGTCTTCGGCGGGTACTAGTGCAGTTAGTGTATTAATTCCAATAAAAATTAAAAAAGAAAAAAAAAAAGAAATCGTGAGTGGTGGTGATTAAATTGTTTCTAAGTAAAAATAGATTGTATCATAAATGCCGCACACAATCCATCACAATTAAACCGCGACTGTCCCGCTGTAATTCTGCCCCGCTCGGGCTCGCGAACTTATTAAATTGGAGTAGGTTTTTAATGGGTAAGACCGTTTCAGTTAACGGTTTCATTTGTATCAGGGTGAAAAATGTGGAGGACTTCTTTCTATGACGCTCGAAATAAACTAGATCTTAGTTCGGCCGTCGCGACGAGTTATAATCGGCGGCGGCGGCGGCGGAAAAACGTCGGAAAAAGCGACGCGAAAATGTCGGAGGTAGATTGGAAGCTTAAAGCGAGATTAAACCGGTCGGTCGTGACCGGGGGTTTTTTCCCTCCTCCTGCATTGTGCAGCAAGTCGCCGTGTCTAGTTCATTATTTTCCGTAAACCGCGGAAAATTACAGTCTTTGTTTTTAAATTATTATTTTTCCAGATATAATAAACCGCGGATTATTATGCTGTGCGCTTAAAGAAAATAATTAATCGCTAGATACGTCCCGCAATTCAAAATAATTCTTTTATTGGATACTCCTTGTCCGTGCATTTAATTAATTAAATTAATTACTTTTTAAAGCATTGCGCTTATAATATGCAAAAGGATGCATGCCTGCCGAAGAGAAATTCATTAAAAATATTATACGCGTGGAAAACAAAAAGAAAAGATAAGGACTACAGTTCAAAGTACGTTTTATTACGTATTAAGTCATTCTCGGTAAACAGCGTAACATACTTGCTGTATTTTTACTGAATGTGACCTGATAGGGGGATATTCTTCCGGTTAAAAAAATAATTCTCGCCGTAGGAAACTTTCGTATGACCTATTAGGAGTGTACATTTCCGGCGAAAAAAATAATTCTTGCCCTAAGAAATTTTCATGTGACCTATTAGGCGGGTACATTTCCGACGGAAAAATAACTCTCACGTGACGTGACCAATTCTTTTAGAAGAAAGGATTCTCTCCTTCCCCACTGTCAAGAGCCAAGGATTACAGTTAAAAGTACGTTTTATTTCGTATTAAGTCATTCTTAGTAAACAGGGTAACATTCTTGCTGTATTTTTACTGAATGTGACCTGATAGGGGGATATTCTTCCGGTTAAAAAAATAATTCTCGCCGTAGGAAACTTTCGTATGACCTATTAGGAGGGTACAATTTCGGCGAAAAAAAAATAATTCTTGCCCTAAGAAATTTTCATGTGACCTATTAGGCGGGTACATTTCCGACGGAAAAATAACTCTCACGCGACGTGACCAATTCTTCTAGAAGAAAGGGTTCTCGCCTCCCCCACTGTCTTGGGTAAAGTGAAGATTCCATTTCGATCATCAAACGTGTCTTACCCCTTCTTCTTTGCGTTGGGCATCACAGTTGCTGCTTAAGCAGCGAATTTCTCTGGGTGAGGTCTCCATGCGTTTTGCATTCGTCGGTAAGATCATCATCAAACACCAATTAAGATGAGGCCTAGATAGTTTCTTTGAAACAACCCAACTCGGTGATTCTTAGTATTTTCGTTTTGCCGCTCGCTGTGATTAAGCGCTTCGCTCTGTCCTTACAAACGCGAGCGGAAAGCAGCTGCTCTTTTCGGTTGAACACAACCGCGATCTTTGGGTGAACGCGGCCGCTCCGAATTCACGCGTCAGTTTCAAATCAAACCAAGAAAAAGAATTTGTTTAACGATCATTTTAACCCCGACTTAACTTGCGCACGATTTTATTTCACAATACGTCCGAGTTTATAAATAATTACAAACACATTTATAAGACAGTTTCATGTACTTAGCCAGACAGTAAGTAAACACAAAAGTCTTTACGTGGATGAAGTACAAATAGCAAATTACTTACATGCTCGAATTAGATAAGCAAGATAACCTCCCTTTCTTTATCTGGCACGCATTAATCTACATGGGTATGACACTAATGTGCCTTATTAGTTTCTTTTTTGCAACCCTTTACAATTCCACCACGCAAATGGGTATTGGAAAGGAAATTAGGTTTTAATGTTCGTCCGGTTCGGTTATAACCGCTGAATGTTAATTGGCAATTCGTTTGTTTCAGGGCGCAGCGGTTAATAGCGAGAGGAGGAGAGCGCTTCAGGGAGGATTGCACCCCGTCAACGCCAACAAATACGCATCTGAACCTTTTGTCTTACGTATAATGGAACAATGACAAGATCAAATCTAGTACGCCCCCGGACAAAGCTGGTTAAACATAATGTAGTGGTTCCTACACAATTTAGTTCACCTCGGTTTAATGAGCAGAGGGTGGGGTGGAGAGTATTTTCATAATTAATCAGACGTGTGTAAGACGCGAGCGCTTCATTAGAGGCTGCAATTAGAATCAGAGAGCTTACGAGGGGGAGAGAAGCGCATTCAAAAAAAAAAAAAGAAAACTAAAACTACAAAATCGAACGGACCACCCCCCGTAGATTTTACTAAGCTTTTAATAACTAATTGTGTTTTGAATGCTAGGTCTGGGAATTTCGTAAGTCTCTTCGTACGTTGTTCATTGTCTCGAGTTGTCTGCACTGAGTGTTTGAGTTCAGATTAAACGCAAGAAGTTTGCATTCGCGAAGCCTTACGTGCTAGGATTAGTTTCAGTGCGCGAAAGTTATCGCCCCTTCGCAAAAGAGGTTACTTTACACAATGGGGCATTGTGCACGTATAAATTCGGAAGACGACCCCCTTAATCTCGAATAGTTTCTTTTCCAAAAAAAAAAGAAGAAAATCTTTTGATGCAAAAAAAAAACTCTCCGAGGGGGGATGTTTTTTCTTTTTTTTTTTGTTTTCATTAAAGGCAACTATTAAATATTTGTGGTGCGCGCGTGAGATGTTTCTGTCGCAAACCCGTCTGGAGTTCGGGCTTGTTCGTGTTTATAATTAACGTCGCGCGAGTTTTAAAACCGTTGTCGTTCGAAATGGCGAAGTTGCAAATTGCATGAAGAAGAGGAGGAACACGTCCCCCTCGCCGGATGCGATGGCCGGAATTACATGGAGACGCGAATTTCCCGTTAATTACGCCGTAATCCTGATGCTGCTCGTTAATTTGGTTGTTATTACTTCGTTTCCTTACTCAGGTACGTCAATATTTAGTTATTAATTGCACGTTCCCCTGACGTCCCGTCCCGTCCCGTCCGTTACAGCAGTAACTCAGGTAAGAAAAAAGAGAGAAAAAAAAAACAATTTAACGAACGATAAGTATTCAATTGTGTGACACCGACACGCGTCAGGACGATTAACTTAATAATAACATTTCGTGTGGCTTCCACCACCAAAAAAAAAAGGAAAAAGTTCGTAGATGTAAAAGAAGCGTGTCATTGAAGTTTCAATTTTTTCGCTCGCCCCCCTCCCGGCGATCCATTATTTTCTTTATGGGGGTTTTAATGAAAATGAAGTCGGCCTAATTGTTACTCTTCACTTCGCTCCATTTTGTATAGTATTGTTACGAAACGAAACGATGTTACGAATGAAAACGAAGCTTGCTTATGTTTGACGATAAGAAAAAGCGTTTTTCTATTACGTGTACGGCGTTTATTTTAGCACGCCAATTACATTAAAACCTTTAATTAGTTCAAGTCTGTGCTTTACACGGATAGGACAAACCGTGTGACGTACAAAAAAAAAATAATTAATTTACATCGAAGCACCGAACACCCGCGAGCTAAGCAGAAGTCGCTAAATCATGCAGGACAATTTCCGCGCGGCGGTTAAGCCATGTCAATAAAATAATTTTTCAATCGTGGCTTATTTAATTCGATTCTTTTGTAATTTCGAAAATTTCGTCCGCGTCCTCGAAGTGACCTCCTATTCCTCCCCTCCCACTCGCGCGTTCTGAAAAATTCCGAAGAACCACCCCGAACAAAAACGCACATTAATTAGGGCCGAATGCGTTCCGGGATAGAACACAGCGACACAGAAGAGTTAACGAGGGAGAAAATATTTTCGCCGCGGCGGTTTTTTTTTTTTTTTTGTGTCGTACGTGCCACAATCAGCGCCTTGTTCGGCCGAATGATGAATGTGGCGGCGCGTAATGAGTTGGCACCTCTGCTCATCCGTCAAGTTCGAAATAATTCCGGTCCGAGAGAGTGACCGAGGACGTCGGGCGGCTGTCATTGCGGCTTAATACATCACGAGGTAAAATACGAAAATGCACCCACCGCCTATTGTAGGTGTGCACGTCGCGGACAGAGGAGGCGCCACTGTATTGATTTTCGTCACATTCGTCAAGAATTAATGACCTTGCGGTGATGGAAGGCCGTCTTTACTGGAGAAGTGCAGCGGCACGAGAACGAACATCGAATTAAAAAAGAAAAGAAAGAAAACACACAGAATGAGCGTCTGATGTAAATTGATCTCATAATACAAAATTGATACCATCCATTCTATCAATTTTGTTATCCTATTAGGCGAACGTGTATCAACGTTCTGCCTTATTCGGATACCTTGCTCGCAATTTCCACAGAGGGGATGTGAAGCAAATGAGTTTATCAAGTTACGTTTTGCTCTATTTTTCTGCTGCAAAATCATGTCCGGTTATGCATAAAATCATCGAACGGAAACTCCGGTACTTAATTTGGCCAACGACTCTTTAGTATGTTAGGGGCGAGGTTTTTTTCATAACCCTACAGATCTTTTGAAAATTTTGGTCCTCGACAAGCTGCTTCTGAAAACTCTGCAAAAGAGTTTTAGGTCTGTCTTTGTTCGGCTCATCGAGAATGTTGCAAGGAAATGACGTTTAAAGATTTTTTTGTAAAGAAATGTCGCATATACTCTGGGAAAAACTTACGTACTCCATGGATAACACCTTTTGTGCATCTTTTTGAAGCCAGAGAAGGTGTATTTAAGCAGCAAGACCGTCTTCATTGGGGTTGCGATGGTGAGACTCTCGCTTGCCATCGAAATAATGGGAGGGTAATTCTTGCTGTAGGTAATCTTCACGTGACCTAATAGGAGGGTATCTTTCCGGCAAAAAAAATAATTCTTGCGGTAAAAAATTTTCATGTGACCAATTGGGAGTGTACCTTTCCGGCGAAAAAATAACTCAGAGCTGTAGATAATTCTCATGTGACCTGAGAGGAGGGTGTCTTTCCGTCAAAAAAAATACAATTCTTGCTGTAAGAAATTTTCATGTGACCAATTAGGAGGGTACCTTTCCAGAATTTTTATTTCTCCTTCTAAGGATTAGAAGAATCAAATTGGTTCCAATCTTATCCAATGTTGTAGAAATCAAAATGGGGTTGAGAAAGAGAAGGAGGAATGGTTTCTCTGATGATCCCTTCGGCACCTGAACAAACTTGGCTGGCCTTTAACAAAGCTTGAATATCTCTTCGGAGATTGCCCCAAAAGGCCTTGCGTGACACAGAATTTAATATTTGCTGCAGAGCCAGGTTTTGTCATTACTTCAAAAATGTCCACCAGTTTTGGATCTTCTTTTTCTGCAATACGTAATAAGTTTTCGTTTGGTGTAACCTCCGACGCGGCTTAGATAAATTTAAAGATAAGGCCGAATAAAATCAGATATAAATTACGCATTTTCATGACATGAAAATGCAATAGGCGAGCCTCGGCCCACATCCCCTTATATTTTTGATCAAATCTCGCACGATATATTACACGCACGTGCGATAAGGGTCCCGCAGGGGCCAGATGTCTTTTGATAAACGATCTCATAGTTGTTATTCATGTAAGTAGTGAGAGGCGGTCCGCCGTCAATAAAAAGCGTGCGTTTTCGGTGGAATAACAGCGGTCCGACCTGATTTGCAACATATAATTTTTTTTTACTTGCTTGCTGGTTCCTCCTACACGGACGCAACGCTGTAATGTTGTAATGAGGTCGCCGCGCCGAGGCCTTCATTTGAATTTGCGGCCTCAGAGGGAAAAATAAGTATTAGCTCTGCTGGGGCCGTCCTAAACAAACAGGGGAGGAGGCTGCTTCGTTTGATTTAGTTTCGGGAGGTTACCGTGAAATGTACTGTTTTAATTTTGGCAAGACAAAGAAGCCAGGAAATAAACTTTTTTTTTTTTGCGCCGGCATTACTAATCAAAAAATACATACATTCCACTACGAAACACGTAATAATTCAAACTCGACCGTCACAATATCAGATTAAATTCGTATTGGGTTTTAGAAGCTAATTTGCTGGCTTCGCTTATCTGAAATACAAAATCTAGCGCTTTCTATTAGAAAATATAGAGAAGTGCAATAGCCAACTATGATCGTGTATAATCATCACCGCTGTATTTCACATCGATTTTGCAGATATTTTTGCGCAATGAAACCAATTTAAGCCGTAGGAACAAAAGTTTTTCCGCATGCTTTGCATTTCCTGCGAAAATAACCGTCACACGATTTTTTTTCCTCCACCGCCTGACTACAATCGCTTTTTTTTTTGAAGTGCGCCGTCTCGCTTCCACTCTCGGGCGCCGCATCAAATCCGCACATAAGCCCCGCCGAAATATTCGGCGTTCGTCATTGTCGGGGCTTACAATAAATTTCAATTAAATTTCGCTGCCAAAGTAATTTTCAATTTTGTTAGGTAGGTAACATGCGCGGTGGGTGGCGCGTCAAAAATTAATTACATATCGATTAATATTCGTAAATACCGGCAAGAATGCGGCAAATTGAATTTCGCGGCGAAGCTTCCAATTAAAACTACCCCCGCCAAGGATGTACGTACGTACGTTCGAGTAATAAAAAGACGTCATTACCCCCGCCCCCCTCCCCCACACAAAATGTAATTTTAGTTTAGCGTAGCACGTGCCTCGACGTGTCATCCTTTTATTTGTTACAGTTCGATATGCCCGAACCGTTTTGGCAACTACGCAATTACGCAACTACGCGTTTGGCTCATTCATCAACTTGGCAACATCTCTCGGAATTGTCGTTTATGCACCGTTTGGAAAACCCTGTTCGTTGTTAATCTGCGATTTCAAAATACTACCGCCACCTATGGCCTACCGAATGGTCGGCGATTTCTTGTTTTCTTTCGGCGACAGATTCGTGTTATTGCAGTTCATATTTGCGAGCAACAACGACAGCAGCTGTGGATACGGTGAACGTGTGCGTGATGTTTTTTTTTATAAACGCAACCCTGAGGCATCGTTTGCTTTCGGCGCTCGGCGGGTGTCCAAATTCATGTACCTGAAGGGAAAGTCGCAGTTAGTTCAACGCAACGACCATGAGCGACTGCGACGTTGGAAGCGAGGCTAGTTTCAAGCGACGTGGACTGCATACGCCCCCTTAATTACGAAATTCTGAGGCCAATGACGTACTCGGCTGACCGTGCTGCGTAACGTACCCTTTCTATCATCTTCATCTTTATTTTATTTCGCGCTTTTTAAAGCGCAAATAATTCCGGCACATCGCGGTGCGTTAAATTAAATTACAAACGTCAACAATTCGGGTTAATTTTAGGTTGACCGTAGTGATTGTCGTTTTGGGAGTTAAGCTCCGAATGCGCGCGATCTTTCGCGTTTTCTGTAAAATAACCGCTCGAGTCTAGTTAGGTATTGCCGTACAGCCGTGTGGGCCTTCCGTTCCATTATAATCCAAAGCGAATTAATACACACGTATTTTCCGCGTCCTTGCGTCGTTGTGTTTTTGTCTAACCCCCCGCCGAACGCACGAGTTTTGATAAACCTCCCGTCGTTGTGTTTTTGTCTAACCCCACGCTGAACGCACGAGTTTTGACGAACCTCCTGGAGTTTTTTTTTTTTTATTACCGGAGTCTACGCGTGCACCTACACGTCGCGTACAAGGTAATGGAAAATGACCCACCATTAACGGATAACTGCAAAAAGTGAGAAGAACTGTTGCGTGTCACATTTAATTATTACGACACATCAAAAATGCAACAAATTATAAAGTCTTTCACATCCACCAGGTAGTTACGTTCCTGTGTTTGTACGTGCTAACGGTGGAGGTGCTTAAATATGAATATTTTATCGCTGAAAACTCATCAATAAATAAACATTTCAGGCTCGATTGCAGTTTAATTGCTAATTGCTTTATTACGACGTTACTTACGATGGCATTATGAGGGAGGGGGCGGGGAGAGGATTATTTTCCATCGAAGTCATATTTCAAACGTAGATAATGGAAAAGATAGGTAGTTGTCAACTTAAACGATTCCTAAATGAATTCTTTATCATGCGCACGACCGCAAAAAGTTCTAGCCTAGTAATAAAAACTAAAATGTAAACTAATTTGAAACTTGAAGCATAATGTGAAGGTCAGGTCATTTCAGATGGTAGCTGTAAAAATTGTGTTTGTTGAGTGAAACTGAAGAGGTTCTTTTTTTCGACGCTTAGCATCGTTTGCGTCGGCTTGATATTCATGTGGTTCTCGTTCCTTTTTTTTTTTGCAGAAAGCGGCGGTTTTATGGTTCGTGAAAAGCGCAGCTACGGCGTTCAAAAAGGATCAAAACAGCACGCCAACAGCAACAATGCCAACGCCGTAAAGCCGCCGACGTCTCTTCAGGGCCGGTCTGCGATTTTCGCAACGGAGAACTCGACCGTTGTAGTAGCTCAAATAGGCGGGACGGCGACGTTGCCCTGCGTCGTGAAAAAATTCAGCAGCGGAGTGGTAAGATAAAGCTATCGGACGTCCTCCGGTTTTATTAGTTTAGTTTTCGAATAAAGCGAACATTTCCCGGAATTCGGCGTTAAAGATTCATCAGGGTGCGCCGGCGGAACGGCCTACACTTAGAGATTGTATCCCCCCCCGGATAAGATCCGCGCGACATTTCTGTTTCTTAAAAGTTTTCAAGTGCGCACTTGACATTTCGGAACGAGCGAATTTAGGAAACTGCTTCTCACTTTTATCAATTTAAATGCTCGCCCCCCCCTCGTTTCTATCTCTTTGTTTCCTTTTTTCCTGCCCGCAGATAAACGTAATCCATCTGCTCGCAAAGAAAATCAATTAAGATAACAAACGCTAACCTCTAAAATGATTTAAAACCCAGAAGGAATACCTAAATACTTCAGCAAATAACAAGAACGAGAGTGAGAGGAAAAATAACTCTTGCTGCAAATGAAATAATTCTTGCTATAAGAAATTTCATGTGACCAATTGGGCGGGTACATTTCCGGCGGAAAAATAACTCTTGCTGCAATTGATTCCCACGTGACCAATTCTTTTAGAAGAAAGAAAAATGATTTAAAACCAGAAGGAATACCTAAATACTTCAGCTAATAACAAGAACGAGAGTGAGAGGAAAAATAACTCTTGCTGCAAATGAAATAATTTTTGCTATAAAAAATTTTCATGTGACCTATTGGGCGGGTACATTTCCGGCGGAAAAATAACTCTTGCTGCAATTGATTCCCATGTGACCAATTCTTTTAGAAGAAAAAAAAAATGATTTAAAACCAGAAGGTATACCTAAGTACTTCAGTAAATAACAAGAACGAGAGTGAGAAGAAAAATAACTCTTGCTGCAAATGAAATAATTCTTGCAAGGAGAAATTTTCATGTGACCAATTGGGCGGGTACATTTCCGGAGGAAAAATAACTCTTGCTGCAATTGATTCCCACGTGACCAATTCTTTTAGAAGAAGAAAAAAATGATTTAAAACCAGAAGGAATACCTAAATACTTCAGCAAATAACAAGGACGAGAGTGAGAGGAAAAATAACTCTTGCTGCAAATGAAAAAATTCTTGCTATAAGAAATTTCATGTGACCTATTGGGCGGGTACATTTCCGGCGGAAAAATAACTCTTGCCGCAATTGATTCCCACGTGACCAATTCTTTTAGAAGAAAAATAAATGGTTTAAAACCAGAAGGAATACCTAAATACTTCAGCAAATAACAAGAACGAGAGTGAGAGGAAAAATAACTCTTGCTGCAAATGAAATAATTCTTGCTATAAGAAATTTCATGTGACCAATTGGGCGGGTACATTTCCGGCGGAAAAATAACTCTTGCTGCAATGGATTCCCACGTGACCAATTCTTTTAGAAGAAGAAAAAAAATGATTTAAAACCAGAAGGAATACCTAAATACTTCAGCAAATAACAAGAACGAGAGTGAGAGGAAAAACAACTCTTGCTGAAAATGAAATAATTCTTGCTATAAGAAATTTCATGTGACCTATTGGGCGGGTACATTTACGGCGGAAAAATAACTCTTGCTGCAATTGATTCCCACGCGACCAATTCTTTTAGAAGAAGAAAAAAAAATGATTTAAAACCAGAAGGAATACCTAAATACTTCAGCAAATAACAAGAATGAGAGTGAGAGGAGTGGGGGCGGGGTGGAAAGCAGTTTCTCCCACCCTCCCTGTACCAGGTGTTTCAAGAAAAGTTTATGTTTTGGAAATTCGCCCGCAATCTCCTTCCATCTAAATATTTAATAAGCTAGAAATGTATGTAAAACGCCGGCGTGGGATTAAATAGTGCGGAAGAAATTCCGCGGCGTGCGACGCACGGGGCGGGGGAAAAAACGATAGGGCCAATGAAATAAACATGGATGATTTAAATACATCCACGGCGTTAAATTCTCGACCCTCATGAAAATGTATGTATACACCCGCAAAAAATCAATGGCGCAAGAAATAATTTGATGACACAACTACCGCCGCCGCGCAGCGTCTCCCGCCCCCAACCGCCATCGTCGTCGTCGCAGGAGAGATATTTTACGGAAGTTTTTCAGGTTCGCATTTGCATTTTATTAAAGTCGAGACAAATGTTTTTGTCAAGGCCCGCAATAAAAATTATTGCGCCCCGGATGTAATGTTCCTCTTGTCTCTTCCTAGTCCGCTTTTATGTGTTTCTCTTTTAAATTACACCGCCTTCAATGGCGTGAAAATGCAGAAAAATGTCACTTATTTAAGCAGATTACGCAAACGAGCAAGTTACTTTTTCCACAAGTCTAAAGACCTCAGGAAGAAGAAAAGAAAAAGAAAAAGAAAAAGAAAACAAAGCGCAGAGTACAGGAAACAGTCACGGACGTAATGCGATTTTATACTCATTTGGAATACCGATCAGTCAATTATTATTATTAGCAATAACTCAGCAACGTCAATTTTAATTAATTCAAAGAGCCGGAAGGCTTATAATTTGAATGTGTTTATAACGTAACTCGATACATGTCAGTTAAACAAATTGAATTGTAGGTGTGTTATTGGCAGCTCATTAAAATCAATTTCAACAAACAACGAATCAGCGTTTATTTCTCTCCTCCCGTTTAGGGCAAAATGCAAGCCCGCGTGCATGTAACTGATTGCTAGGTTCCGGAAAAGGGGCGTCTCCGCGTTAGCGGGAGTACTCACGTGTAGCATCTATCTGATTACTAAGGGGTGTCTCCGCGTTAGCGGGAGTACTCACGCGTAGCTTACACTTCCAATACGGTCCTTGTGGTCACACCCAGTTAACTGATAGATAAGAACCTGTCAAGTAATAACAAAAGGAACGTATTGCGCGTGTTTGACCCGCCCGGTTTGTTGTGCGCCTCGACGACACAGGAGGAAAAAAAATAATCCAAAACTTCTGACGGACTTATGCGCTACCTTGTTGTAAATTAATTAAACGTGTAACACGCAAGCCCTTGAATTTGTCAGTTAGCAGTATTTATATGCGATTAAAACAAAGAGGTGACAATGGTATCGTTACAAAACGAAATTGAAGTGTAATCATAATGTGCTGTGCATTGACCTAAACGTCTGAAAGGAAAACGAAACGGAGACGTCGGTTCTTAACAAGTTTGTGGGACTGCGCCGACTTCCCTAAACTAACCCAAAAAGTGCAACACCCCAGGACTCGCTTCGCCAATAGTATGTTAAAGACGAAGTGGGACGAGAAAAAAAAAACAGAATCCTTTGAGTCCGCGTTGACTCGCTCAGTTTGTGGGACTGCGGGACGACCTCAAAAATTACAACACCCCGGGTTTCGCTACCTCAACAGTACGTTAAAGACGAAGAGGGATGTGAGGGTCAAGAAAACAGAATCCTTTGAGTCCGCGTTGACTCGATCAAATAGTGGGATTGTGGGTCGACCTCAAAAGGTATATAACACTCCAGAATTCGCTTCCCCATCAGTATGCTAAAGACGAAGAGGGATGAGAGAGAAAAAAAAACAGAAACCTTCGAGCCTCCCCACAACTGCGTAAATAAAAGCCAAACTCGTTAAAATAAATATTTTCATCGGGCGCAAAATTTTCGTTTTATGAGAAAAGCAAGCCCGCGCGCGTGTAGCGCAGATTACACGGTCACAGAAAAGGGGCGTCTGCGGGAGTACTCACGCGTGGCTTACATTTCCAATCTATTCCCTGTGGTCATTTCCGTACCACTTCCCATTCTGTATTTCTTCTAATTGCAATCTTCTTTTCACTCTCAATAATTATTATCCCTTCTTGATAATTAAGTTGATTGCGTTTAATTCCATACCTTCTAATTCGTTTGGCGCGTCTGTTTACGCCAAGAGTTTGTCGCATCTAGGTGAAGCCTAGCGCAAATTATTTTTAAAGTAAAAAAAAAAACTATTTCGGTGAAGTGAACCGTTGAAAATGAGCACAGACGTCTGCAGCAGAGAAAGAGCATCTTTGAATTCTTTGAATAAGCAGCGTTTTTCATTTGCTTTTTTAATTTTTTCATCTGCGAAACGAAGTTTTTCCTCCTCGCCTGAGAACACATTAAAGTTCGAAGACTAGGCAAATTTTTAACGACCGACGGTGCGGCAAAAGGCGATCCAATTAAACCCTCACGTGTACGATCTAGCTGCGTCGGATACGAAATTAATAAAGCTTTCCAGTTTTGCGATCAAAACGATTGGGAGTTTCTGAAGTGATTTATTTTATCATCGAAATTTTTGCTCGGCGTAAAGATTTCAGTCCCTGTAATTGAACTTTGTTGTTTTCGCCGCCGCTTTCAGGTGTCCTGGATCCGCAAACAAGAGTCCCCCACCCTCCTAACAGTGGGCCTAACTACTCACAGCACGGACGAAAGGATTCTGGTCGAACACGCCCGTCACCTGCAGAACTGGGGACTTCACATAAAGCGAGTTCAACCATCGGACGCGGGCCTTTACGAATGCCAAGTTTCAACGCATCCACCGACCAGTATTTTCATACAATTGAAAGTTACAGGTAAGAATGGCTTGATCTGAAAAATCGAAAAGTTTTCTTGATGTAAGAATCGTCCGGAATTCTGCACAGCTTTTTTTTTGCAATTTAAATAAAATCTTCCACGAGTTGAGTTGAGTTGTCCTCGGTATGGAATAAATCGTTTGCAATTCTCAACAATCTAGTCTTTAGAGCTCTGAAACTTCTTCTTCTTCTTCTTCTTCTTCAGCTCTCGTCTTCAGCTCTTGCTACTTTAAGGATGAGTCTTGGCCGGCGGTTTTTGTAATTTTTCTTTCTTGTATTTTTTTTTTTTAATAAAAAAGAAAAGAAATTAACTCGTGACTGGATCCGGTTTCACGCCGCATAACTCACCAACTTAATTTAAGTTTTCGCCCGTTTTCGAACGTTCTCGAATGTCGTGCGAATTGCGGCAATCATAATCTTTTCGGTTCTGTCACAATCGCGTTGTTGCATGTCCGGGCACTTGGAAAACTAAGTTCGAAAGAATCGCTGCGGGCGCAGCTCGCGAAATTATTATCATCACATGAGTTCGGCGGCTCGAAACGCAACTGACTTTTATATTCAACGGTTTTAGATTATGTTCGTTTTTGGAAGAGGTAGCTCCTGGAAGTGGAACTTGAATTGAAAACTTCTTCTGCTATTTCTCTAACTCGGGGAGCTTGCAGGGAAACTTCCAAGAATCCAAAGGGAAGAGCAAAATTAAGAATCGCTTCTGAACGAACGCCCGGCGTTCGGCCGGACCCAAAGGAAACGCTTTCGCTTTGAGAAAGGAGTTCGGCGAACATAAATAATTAATTTTTAAATCTGTTCGGTTTCAAATTTTACAAATTTACAAACGAATGGCTGGCGATTTCTTGTTTTCTTTCGGCGACAGATTCGTTTCATTGCGCGGGCGTATTTGTGAGGAGCAACGGTAGCAGCTGAGAATGCGGTGAACATGTGTGCGTGGTTCCTTTAGGGGGTATAGTTTCGTTTCGATATTCGGCCGGACCCAAAGGAAACGCTTTCGCTTTGAGAAAGGAGTTCGGCGAACATAAATAATTAATTTTTAAATCTGTTCGGTTTCAAATTTTACAAATTTACAACCGAATGGCTGGCGATTTCTTGTTTTCTTTCGGCGACAGATTCGTTTCATTGCGCGGGCGTATTTGTGAGGAGCAACGGTAGCAGCTGAGAATGCGCTGAACATGTGTGCGTGGTTCCTTTAGGAGGTATAGTTTCGTTTTGATGTTCGGCCGGACCCAAAGCAAACGCTTTCGCTTCGAGAAAGGAGTTCGGCGAACATAAATAATTAATTTTTAAATCTGTTCGGTTTCAAATTTTACAAATTTACAACCGAATGGCTGGCGATTTCTTGTTTTCTTTCGGCGACAGATTCGTTTCATTGCGCGGGCGTATTTGTGAGGAGCAACGGTAGCAGCTGAGAATGCGCTGAACATGTGTGCGTGGTTCCTTTAGGAGGTATAGTTTCGTTTTGATGTTCGGCCGGACCCAAAGCAAACGCTTTCGCTTTGAGAAAGGAGTTCGGCGAACATAAATAATTAATTTTTAAATCTGTTCGGTTTCAAATTTTACAAATTTACAACCGAATGGCTGGCGATTTCTTGTTTTCTTTCGGCGACAGATTCGTTTCATTGCGCGGGCGTATTTGTGAGGAGCAACGGTAGCAGCTGAGAATGCGCTGAACATGTGTGCGTGGTTCCTTTAGGAGGTATAGTTTCGTTTTGATGTTCGGCCGGACCCAAAGCAAACGCTTTCGCTTCGAGAAAGGAGTTCGGCGAACATAAATAATTAATTTTTAAATCTGTTCGGTTTCAAATTTTACAAATTTACAACCGAATGGCCGGCGGTTTCTTGTTTTCTTTCGGCGACAGATTCGTTTCATTGCGCGGGCGTATTTGTGAGGAGCAACGGTAGCAGCTGAGAATGCGGTGAACATGTGTGCGTGGTTCCTTTAGGGGGTATAGTTTCGTTTCGATCTTCGGCCGGACCCAAAGGAAACGCTTTCGCTTTGAGAAAGGAGTTCGGCGAACATAAAAAATTAATTTTTAAATCTGTTCGGTTTCAAATTTTACAAATTTACAACCGAATGGCCGGCGATTTCTTGTTTTCTTTCGGCGACAGATTCGTTTCATTGCGCGGGCGTATTTGTGAGGAGCAACAAGCTGAGAATGCGGTGAACATGTGTGCGTGGTTCCTTTAGGAGGTATAGTTTCGTTTCGATGTTCGGTCGGACCCAAAGGAAACGCTTTCGCTTTGAGAAAGGAGTTCGGCGAACATAAATAATTAATTTTTAAATCTGTTCGGTTTCAAATTTTACAAATTTACAACCGAATGGCTGGCGATTTCTTGTTTTCTTTCGGCGACAGATTCGTTTCATTGCGCGGGCGTATTTGTGAGGAGCAACAAGCTGAGAATGCGGTGAACATGTGTGCGTGGTTCCTTTAGGAGGTATAGTTTCGTTTCGATCTTCGGCCGTACCCAAAGGAAACGCTTTCGCTTTGAGAAAGGAGTTCGGCGAACATAAATAATTAATTTTTAAATCTGTTCGGTTTCAACTTTTACAAATTTACAACCGAATGGCTGGCGATTTCATTTTTCTTTCGGCGACAGATTCGTTTCATTGCGCGGGCGTATTAGTGAGGAGCAACGGCAGCAGCTGAGAATGCGGTGAACATGTGTGCGTGGTTCCTTTAGGAGGTATAGTTTCGTTTCGATGTTCGGCCGGACCCAAAGGAAACGCTTTCGCTTTGAGAAAGGAGTTCGGCGAACATAAATAATTAATTTTTAAATCTGTTCGGTTTCAAATTTTACAAATTTACAACCGAATGGCTGGCGATTTCTTGTTTTCTTTCGGCGACAGATTCGTTTCATTGCGCGGGCGTATTTGTGAGGAGCAACGGTAGCAGCTGAGAATGCGGTGAACATGTGTGCGTGGTTCCTTTAGGGGGTATAGTTTCGTTTCGATGTTCGGCCGGACCCAAAGGAAACGCTTTCGCTTTGAGAAAGGAGTTCGGCGAACATAAATAATTAATTTTTAAATCTGTTCGGTTTCAAATTTTACAAATTTACAACCGAATGGCTGGCGATTTCTTGTTTTCTTTCGGCGACAGATTCGTTTCATTGCGCGGGCGTATTTGTGAGGGGCAACAAGCTGAGAATACGGTGAACATGTGTGCGTGGTTCCTTTAGGAGGTATAGTTTCGTTTCGATGTTCGGCCGGACCCAAAGGAAACGCTTTCGCTTTGAGAAAGGAGTTCGGCGAACATAAATAATTAATTTTTAAATCTGTTCGGTTTCAAATTTTACAAATTTACAACCGAATGGCCGGCGATTTCTTGTTTTCTTTCGGCGACAGATTCGTTTCATTGCCCGGGCGTATTTGTGAGGAGCAACGGCAGCAGCTGAGAATGGGGTGAACATGTGTGCGTGGTATAGTTAGTTTCGATGTTCGACGGGTTTCATTTCACGTACCTGAAGGGGAAGTGCCGGTCACTTCAACGCAACGACCGTGAACGACGGCGTAGCGATGCTAGTTTCAAGCAACGTGGACTGCACACGCCCTCTAATAACGGAATCTTGAAGCCAAGTCTCAAAGTAGATTGTTTTAATTAATTAAACGATTTCGTACGCGTTTCCGGTTATTCCAGCGATTATTGTTGAGGTTGGGGTTCCACTTTATTTCCCGGCGTAATCAGTTTTTACCTACGCGAATGAAACCATGGGGGGGGAGATAATAAGACCTCATCTGCAATGAAAATAGCTTTAGTCCTCTGGTGTTTGAGTTTTGCGATTGCGAACGGCGGTTCGCCTTGCTCCTTTTTGCAATTACGACCGGCGCCGGAGTATAACGTATTTATTTAATGCAAAACGAACGCTTCGATCTCGCTGATTAGGATTCAAAATTCAGCACGACGAATTTATTGTGAATTTTTGCTGTGCAGAGGCGTCGGCCGAGATCCTCGGCGCTCCGGATCTCCACCTGCGGGCGGGCTCGACGCTCAGATTGGTCTGCACCTTCAGGCACTCGACGGAACCGCCGTCGTACGTCTTCTGGTATCACGAGCAGAGGATGATTAACTATGATCCGGGGGTGGAGGTGATAGCCGAACGTCGTCCCTCCAGCGTTTTGCTCCTACAGGAAGCCGATAAAACCCACAATGGCAATTACACTTGCAGCCCCTCGAACGCAATCCCCGCTTCTATTAACGTGCACGTGCTGAATTCCACGGAAGGTGAGCGTTTTAGTTTAGCACGCGTCGTTGTGTTATATTACGCATGCATAATATAGTATGTGAGTGAGTGTGTGTTATGTTAGAGTCAGAGAGAGATAAGGAAGCAAACTTTTTAGGAACCCTGAACTCCATAAGTTTTTGTTTGCCCCTCGAGGTATGATAATGAGGAGGCTTCAGGGTGACAAAACACCGCCGTCTTAAGGGCGAGACCAAAAAAAAATTTGCAATGGGTGGGTGGTGATTGTGGTGGTAACACGCAATTTGTTTGCAGAGGAAAACCCGGCGGCCATGTTGCACGCGAACGGGGGACCACCGGTCAGTTTTCAGCACGCGAAACTTTTCAAGCTCCTCCTGGCCAATTTAATCGCGCGAATCGTCATCAAGAGATAATTTGACTCCGCTGCCTCCGCTCCCCGAATGTACATATTGTACGTATGTAAATATATAATTCAATTATCTAGAAACCGATCGATTCGGGTGTTTACGTGTTAGTGACAAGGTGTAAATTCAAAATGAATAAATGTACAAATAAAAGCTGACAAAACCGTACGTCGTTTAATTCGAAGCCCCCATTTAATTTGTCCCGCATTTCAAACAAACAAATCCTAGAGTTTTTTTTTTTTTTTTTCTAAATGCGAAAAATAAATTCAAACTATGTTTATCTGCACCCAACGCAATGTTGTACGCACGTACAAATACAAACACAAATAGTGACCACCTGGGTCTAGGACAATTCGCCATCGCCAATTTGTCGTCGCCAATTCACCGTCGCCGATTCGTCGTAGGTGCAGTTCACCGCCGGAAAACTCGCCGTCGCTAAATTCGCCGTCAGCGATTAAAGTTTTAAGTCCAGGTACATATCCAAATAATAATATACCGATAATTATATGTAAATAAAATAAAGAAGTTAACATAATTAATGGAAAAGAAAATAATTTGTTATTAATTAAATGTGATACAACAGTGAACAGACAAAAAAATTTGGTGTTCCAGGAAGTATTTCTTATTCTTGAGGGTGTTCGTAAAATCCCTCCAATTCTTCTTTCTTATATTTTCAGATTCTGCTCAAAATCATATTGATTGATTTCATATCAATCAAAATCACTACACATCAAAAGTCGACTGCTTTCAAAATATTGATTCATGAAAGCTCGTCATTTATAATTATAAATTGAAAAAGGGGTTCCACTAAAAAAAAAAAATAGAATTATGATTATGTGTACGTACAGCACCAATTTGTTCGTAATTTTGGGTCTTACGGTGGTCGCACTGTAATTAGGAATTTATTTTAACTTGAAATAGAAAAACAATAGTAAAGTCCATTTTAATTTACTTGAAACGTACTGAAATTATAGTTATTTTCTTCAATTCGTATAGGTATAACTTGGATATTATCTAAAATGGTCAGAAAGTGTTTTAAAGCTTATCAAGCTAAATAAAGCAGTAACATGTGATGGCGAATTGGGCGGACGGTAAATTAGATCGATGACGAATTGGTTCTACGACGAATTGGCGACGGTGAATCGGCGACGGCGAGTTGGCGACGGCGAATCGTCCCATCCCCTGACCACCTAGTCGAAACTCAATCAAAGAAAAGATCAATACTACATGAAAGAAAACTTTTAATAATAGCACTTCTTGATGCACATGTGTAGGTATCTCTTTGGTAACATCTTGATAGATAGTAGATGGAAACCAAATTCTTGTCGATGGTTTAGGTATGTACATATACGCAACGCAACAAGAAGAAGAGATTTGTGTTTTCACGTCCCGTCCACGTTAAAAAAAAGTCAAAACAGAGCAGACATCTGTTAACAAACATTTACGTGCGAGGCGGTTTACACGTATAAATATTTAAAGTCGGATTTGTACAATCAACACGGCATAAAACAAGACGGCCCTCTTAAGTGGCTCTTGTTTTATGTAGCCGCCGCCGCCTCGCCGAGAGAAGAAGTCTCTGAGATGAGCCCCGGCAAGAGGAGAAAGAAGCAAAACAACGTTTCGTAATTGGAATACTTGCAAGGCGGAAAACGGGGGCGCGCTATTTTTAAGCTCGATTGTTATTAAAATAAAACTATTACTTCGCGGGGGACGTGCAGAGGAACTTAACGTTCCTTTGTATAATAATGCGGGGGGTTGTTTCTTGGAATGCTACGAAAACGACGGAACTAAACTTTAATTGAATACGTAATCCATGCGGAGATTAATTCACTTTATTTATCTGGGCGAGTGTTTATTTGCCGTTGAGATTAACTGCCCGATCGGCGCGGGATTTACGATTTTCCTTAGACAATAAATATCACGCAGACGGTTATTTACAAACAAATGTTTTGTATTATAAGTTCAACTTAAACAACATTACTCTCGCAGAGAAGAATTGGGAAAACGGCTTCTTCAACTCATAAACTTGGCAAACGTGTTGTTTGGTCGATCAAGATCTGAATTTACAATTATTTTTGTCACAAATGAAAGGGAAACCACCTGCTCCTAATTTAAAAAAAGAAAACCTTCACGTTAGCTCAGCTGGTTGGAGCGATCGACATGTAAGCGATGTGCCCCGGGTTCGATTCCCGGATGTGACTTTTGTGAATTTTTCTGTCCGCCTGTTAGTGCCTGTCCTCCTTCTTGAATAATTTTTGTGTACAGAGTTTTTTTGGAGAAAGAACGAATTGACCTAAACTTGGGGATCTTGCGGTTGAGATAACCCGAGGATACGTTCCTCACCAAATTGCATCAAACAAATTCCTAAATTAAAGATTTGGCAACAATTACTACTACGAATGGAATTCATTAAAATCAGCCCATCCCCCTCCCAAAAAAAAAAAAAAAAAACAAAGTCCGCATTGATTTTATTTTATTTTCTTTCATCAAGCGACGGATAAAATAATTTGTGTGCATCGTACGCCGCCGCCATCGTTGATACAATAATAAAATAATAAAAAAACAAAACCGCAGCGCTCAGTGTACTTAGGTTTATAATATACGGATGCATGTGAGGTATTGCATTTTAAGTGCATCGTTGCAGCGTCGGGCATCCGGTCGTTAATTATTGCGCGCGAATTATTCGGCGTCTGGTTTTGTTGCATTCCGGCCGTTTGAAAAAGTTCCTTTTATTTCGCAGCCGGGGAAAAACCGATAATAAATTTCCCGTTCTAATTTGCCGTCGGGCTCGAAACACACGCGGGTACGCTCTAAAACGCATCATCGTCCTCCGTTTCGATTCGATGAAATAGAAAAAAGAAAAATTCTCGCTTTCTGAACGCGCCCAGAAACTGACACAAACAATTAACATTTAAAAAAAATGATAAAACAGATGAAATCCAAGTGAAATAAGACGGGCGGAACAGAACAGTGTAAATACGATTCTCTGAATGTACCAAAAAAAAAATAAACGCATAACAAATTCTGATTTCGTCGTCGGAAACTCCCGTAAGCTCTACTCGCTCTACGCCACTGGCTAAATGCACGCCCGTGGTACGGCGTCACGCACACGATTCCGAAGGGCGAGAAAAAAGCTTGGAATAATCTTACTATTTAGGATTCCTCCGGAACGAAAACTCGATGGAGTGACTGCGACAGGGAAACCGGAAGGGTAGGTACGCTTTCTTCCTCCCTAGGAAAAGCACGTGGAGCTTCTGCGCTTCAAACGACGCACGACGAGGTTGAACGGAGGGCAAACACCCAATTTGGCCGGTGAGAATCTGCCCCGGGCTACTTGCCATAAAGCAGATAAAGCGTGTAATTGACGATCGTGAAACGATAAACGCACGTGGAACGCAAACAAGAGAACAAAACGGCGAGCCGCTTTCCTCGCTGATAAATCAGAAAGCCGCCGGGAAACGGATTTTCACATCCACCAAACCCGCAGGAAACGATCCCAAAATTTGTCGGGACAACAATTAACGAGGTGAGTGCATCCGCGCAGGGCGGTAGGGTCACAGCTACACGCTAAAATCGTTACCAAAAACAAGCCCCCAAACTCATTACGCTTGTCAGACGTGACACGTCCGCACCGTCTCGTTGCTCGGGCTCAAATAAAATTGAATCGGTGAGATTAAGAGCAGTACGAGTGCAAATGTTTGAACGTTGGGAAAATTAAAGAAGGAAGAAACTATTTACGTAGTTCCTTGTGGTTCTAACGGCGTCAGTGTATTCGTCCTTTAAACTGAAGATAAAATTTTTCAGTTCATGAATTTCTTTCTGCTTAATTTTTCTTTTGCGTAAATCAAATTTGGACTTGTACTGTTCCTCATCTCGCCGATTCGATTAAACGTGCGCCTCGATTGAATAATAGCCGAGCAACGATCGGCAACGCCCTTAACACGCGTGTATCAAGGGAAGCCTACCCGACCGTAACGATAACGGCGAAATGTGAATGTAACAACTCTAGTAGGTATAAAGTTGTAGAAAATTAATGAATACTGCTACGTGCAGGAAAAGTATGGCGAAAAAAGAGAAAGGATAAGGATCATACAGAGAATTTGGCGAAAAGGTGAAAGTAAAAAAAGAAACATGAAAGTGAAACAGGAGAAAATGACAGCGGAGAAATGCGGGAATAATGATAGCATTAATGTTAACGCAAAATATTTATATAACTAGCAACAATAATTGCAACCCTCGAGAAATTCATATAAGAAGATGAGACAGGGAAAGTTTCGAAGTATTGTGTTACCTGTTAATTTAGGTTACTTTCATCAAACATGTACGGCTTATTTTCATTCATTCCTTCATTCATTCATTATTCAAGTAGTCGCCCAACAGGATATTCCCAATTACAGGACGAAGAAAAAAAGAAGAATAAACGTAAGAACGATCAAGAACTAAACCTAAACCTAACCTAAAACAAAAGAATAAATGTTCACCCGCAGGTATATAGATATATAATGAAAAGAATAAGCATAAGTTTAATGTAAGATAAGAAGTTTTGCTGTCACTATTTCCCTGATTGGCGCTATTTGATATCACGGCTTCCATTGGATCCTAGAGGTCACGCTTTGTATTACTGTATCCTGATTGGTCGCCATCTTGAGCCATTGGAGCGTTCGCCTCCGGCAATCGCCTACAGCATTACTTTACAGTTCGCTACCACAAGGTACGGATGTTTTGAAAATTTCTCGCGAATTGTTGCTAGCTTGAGCAAAATTCTAATTTAACTAAAGTGCGACTGGAATCCTTAGTGCTTTGCGCACCATTTGATTTGTTACCGAGCCGGATTTGTCACCCGCTTCTCTTGCAGATAGACCGAGCGACCCATGCTAATACAAGATTTCTTTGTTCCAACAGAGGAATCCGCTTATTATGCTAAGCTTGAGCAAAAGTCTAATTTAAATACAGTACGACTGGAATCCTTAGTGCCTTGTGCACCATTTGATTTGTTACCGAGCCGGATTTGTCACCCGCTTCTCTTGCAGATAGACCGAGCGACCCATGCTAATACAAGATTTCTTTGTTCCAACAGAGGAATCCGCTTATTATGCTAAGCTTGAGCAAAAGTCTAATTTAAATACAGTACGACTGGAATCCTTAGTGCCTTGTGCACCATTTGATTTGTTACCGAGCCGGATTCGTTACCCGCTGCTATTGCAGATAGACCGAGCGATTCATGCTAATACAAGATTTCTTTGTTTCAACAGAGGAATCCGCTTCTTATTCCTTTTCGCTTTCAGTTTTTTCGCTACTCGTTCTTTTCCGTATACCGTTTCCTGTTTGAGCGACCCATGCTAATATAAGATTTCTTTGTTTCAACTGATTCTTATTCTTCTGCTTTTCGTTTTTTCGCCATTTCTTCTTTTCCGTTTACCATTTCTTGTTTGTGAAGTTGATTACGTTTGTCAACCGATCAAGAACAAATTATTTTCTCACATGTTTTATTTATATTATTTGATTAATGCATGTTCGTATATAACGCAGATGTACCGGCACATTAAGTTTAAGCCGTTCCGCTGTTTAAGTTACGTTTTTTTTTCTCTCTCTCTCTCTCTCTTGGGATAAATAGACCAGTACCGGACCTAAAGCGAATTCTATTTAAGTTATCTCTAGGATTCCAACGTAAGAATTGTAAATTTATTCTGGGCGCATTTTTGAGTTTAATATACGTTTCAAGAAATACAGGACGAACAGAAAAAAAAAACGAAGTAACCTGCGTAAGGGAAAGGGAGGTGAGTAACTAATTTTAGAACGCATTCTGTTTTATGAAGACATGCAATAATAACATGCAGGTTCGTTTTACACATGAAATTAAAGTCAGGCAGTCGTCAACAGGCAATCAGTTTTGTTTTTCTCGCCGAGTCGCTTTCACTTACGACATGGACGTGTTACTTATAATTATGACCGTATTTATTTACGGTAATGTTACTTTTGATTTAAATTACACGCGGAATTGAATACTTGAAACGGTTTCTATTTTTAGAAAGTAAGGTAACACGTCCAATATTACTTACTCTCCGACTGATACAACAAACAACGAGATTAGGTGGGAAGAGGATGATGCACGTCTTACCTACGTAGTACATCATAGCTCAGCCGTGCATAAAATTTCGTTAGTTTTCGTGCCGTCCATCGTGAAGGGTAACGAGATTCTCGTCATCTAAAATGTACGTATGTGCAACGAGAAAAATAAAAGGATCGCGAAACGTGAAGTTTATGTATGCACAAAAACGTCTACCTACACAATACGTTTCGAATCCTCCAGCAACGTGACTGCGCCACAATGAATTTGTTTAAAGGCGCGCGTCTTGAAATCAGGCCGGGGGAGGAAAGCGGGGCGCGATATTTTCTTTTCATTTTATCATCGCCGTCGTTATTATTATGCATTCCGACTTATACTTTCATTATAATGAACTCAATCATGGGAGGAATTTATTTTTATTATCGGAGTGAGCGAGCAGTGGCGCCCGTTTGGTATTGATTTTTAAATGACTGCTCATTTTGTTATAATAGTATATTAAGGTTTTAATAATCGGGGGGGTTGGGGCGGTACTTTTGGAACACTCACTTTATTAAAGAAAGAGAAAAAAAAAGAAAAACGCACATACAGGACGAAATTATGAACGCACCGAACAAAAATAGAATGTGCTTTTGTTCTGGTCTGGAATACACGTGAATGAAAATGTTGCAGTGCTTTAGTAATTTCCTCATCACACAAACATCCCCCGGCATCCGTTACTCTTGACTTAGCGCCCCTAAAATATAATTTCCATATTATTACACCGCCGGACCGTGAATGCGGCGGCGGCTGAAAAATGCCCTTGCATTGTGCGCGCCGGGCGGGAAATTAATATAAATGTAAATACATGCATTTGCAGTGGCGGAGGAGGAGGAGGAGGGGATGATGCATTCTCGTATATCATCCACCCGGACAAAGTATAGTTACGTGAGGGATACGAATTAAATACGAACGCGAAACATGAATTTTATATAACACTGTTATCCTGCTCCGTGATGCGCAACGCGCGCATCAAGAAGAGCCCCCCCAATTTATTATTTATTAAAACAGTGCATTAACGCCTCCTCTCCTCCAAACTAGGACACCAGCACAGAATTTTAAAACTACTTAATCCACTTAAATATTACTATTATTTACTCTTTTATACTTCATCTAGGCGATGTTTAATTTCCACCACTCATCGGCTTAGCCTGCGTTGTTTTAACCGAGCGAGCTCTGCGTTTAATGCATTTAATGGATTTAATGCAGAAACGCAAGAAGCGTCTTCATTACGTCCGTCCGTCCGTCCGGAATGGTCCGGAGGACGCACGGCTCTGTATAAATTATATCTCTTTTGTTTGCCTGCTTTATTTGCTGTCGGGCGGGAATCAGACGCTTGTTAGAAATCCCGCGTCCATATTGATATAGGAAAGGTCGACCGGGAAGTCAGCTGCAACTGACAGGACTCAGACGATGCGTCCCTTATCAACCTATGTAGTTATGTTGCGGCTTACACTTCGACATTGACATGTGCTAACGACTCCCGTGACATTCAAACTTTATGTTTAATCATATTACATTGTTGCGAGGCGAGACAACCGACGTACGTACGTCACGTACACGTGCCTCGCACGTTTTTTCTTGTATTAGACGGTGCTAATAAACAAACAATCGGAAATTCCTAATCTTCCCCCATTCGGGAATCACAAATTACTATTAACGAAGAGAGATGTACGCGTTAAATTAATTTTCATTGTAGTCGGCGAGTGGGTGCTGCAAGGTTGCAAGTTGAGGCCGCTACTGTTCGTCCTCCTTTCTGGGATCGACCGACGCGCAAGCAAATCGTGATTATAAGCATCTGGAAGTCGTTTGATTCGAATGAAACTAGTCACGTGGCGCATGTACAAGAGGCATGGCCGTAAACGGCGGCAAACCAATCCTGCACAAGAGCTAGCGACGGTGGAGGAATTAAAATAGACGATACAGTGACAGCGAAACCAGAAGTTAGAAATTAAGTCACCACAAAGACGTGGGCGGGGGGGTTAGTCGAATGGTCCGAGAACCAATAAAATTGGAACTAGGTGGGATGACGATGAACTTGTGTGAGTTAGAGAACTTTCCAGGAGGAAAGAAAACAGGCGAGTGAGAAGAAAGATGTGGCGAGAGCTTGGCCGGACAGAGAAGGCGGCAGAGAAATATTTTGAAAGAAAGAGAGGACTCAAACATCTTCAAGGAAGAGAGGATTCAATTCGTTGGCGGATTTGTCTTTACGAATAAGAAGAGAAGGAGAGAGAAAGAGAAGAGAAGACGTGAAGCACGAAACTAGTGAACACGAAGCTGAAACTGAAGAAAGGTTGTGTGGCGAAGAAGCTGCGAGAGTCAGAGAGCTTTAGAAAACAAAAGAAATATGCGATTGAGAAGACGGATGTGGCGAGAGCTTGGCCGGACAGAGAAGGCAGTAGAGAAATATTTTGAAAGAAAAAGAGGACTCAAACATCTTCAAGGAAGAGAGGATTCAATTCGCTGGTGGATTTGTCTTTACGAATAAGAAAAGGAGGAGGGAGGAAGAGAATAGAAGACCCGAAGCACGAAACTAGTGAAAACGAAGCTGAAACTGAAAAAAAGGTTGTATGGCGAAGAAGCTGCGAGAGTCAGAGAGCTTTACAATAAAAAAAAAAGAAATAGGCGATTGAGAAGATGGATGTAGCAAGAATTGGCCAGACAGAGAAAGCAGCAGAGAAATATTTTGAAAGAAAGAGAGGACTCAAACATATTCAAGGAAGAGAGGATTCAATTCGTTGGTAGATTTGTCTTTACGAATAAGAAGAGGAGGAGGGAGGAAAAGAAGAGAAGACCCGAAGCATGAAACTTGAGAAAACGAAGCCGAAACTGAAACAAGGTGGGATGGCGAAGAAGCTGTGCGAGTTAGAGAGCTTTCCAATAAAAGGGAAAACAGAGAGGAGAGATGTAGGAAGACCTTATCCAAAGAGAGAAAGCAGCGGAGAAACATTTTGCAAGGAAGAGAGGACTCAAGCATTTTCAAGGAAGAGAGGATTCAATTCGCTGGTAGATTTGTCTTCACGAATAAGAAGAGGAGGAGGGAGGAAAAGAAGAGAAGACCCGAAACATGAAACTTGAGAAAACGAAGCCGAAACGGAAACAAGGTGGGATGGCGAAGAAGCTGTGCGAGTTAGAGAGGTTTCCAATAAAAGGGAAAACAGAGAGGAGAGATGTAGGAAGAGCTTATCCAAAGAGAGAAAGCAGCAGAGAAACATTTTGCAAGGAAGAGAGGACTCAAACATTTTCAAGGAAGAGAGCATTCAATTCAAAAACATAGAAATAGTTGCTTAAAGACGGTAACATATGGCGCTGTTCTTCCTCGTATCCAACTGGTAGCAGGAGACGAAGTAGTTAACCACCCCTTCTGTATGCACGGAGGTCAACCTGAGACTTTTCAGCTCTAATTTCATGATTTTTGCTCCAAACGTATCAACTTTTATTAGTTAGTTGCTTCTAGATGGCACTAGATGGCGCTGTTTTCCATCGCAATAACGGGAGGAGTATTTAACCGCCCCTTCTGCGTGCTGGGGAGCCACTCTAATACTTTTCGGCTCTAATTTCTCGATGTTCGTAGCGAACGTGTCAAATTCTATTCATTAGTTGCTTCTAGGCCGCAATAGATGGCGCTGCTTTCCATTGCAACAGCAGTAGAGGCGTTTGACAACCCCTTGTCAGCATTTATCTTTACGAATAAGAAGAAGAGGAGGAAGGAAAAGAAGAGAAGACCCGAAGCATGAAACTTGAGAAAACGAAACTGAAACTAAAATAAGGTGGGATGGCGAAGAAGATGTATAAATTAGAGAGCTTTTCGGAAAAAGATAAGCAGGCGATTGAGAAGAAAGATGCAGCAAGAGCTGGGCCGAACAGAGAAACATTTTGCAACGAAGGGTGGACTCAAACATTTTCGAAGAGGAGACGGCTCAATTCGCTACTAGTTTTATCTGTAAGAATAAGAGGAAGAAAAAGAAGAGAAGACGCAAAGCATGAAACTTCAGAAAACGAAGCTGAAACTGAAACAAGATGGGATGGCGAAGAAGCTGAGCGAGTCAGTAAAAGGAAAGACCGGCGATTGATAGGAGAGATGTAGCAAGAGCTTGTCCGAAGAGAGAAAGATACAGAGAAACATTTTGCAAGAAAGAGAGGACCGAATTCCCTGGTAGATTTATCTCTAAGAACAAGAAGAGGTGAAGGAAGGGTAAGGAGAAAAGACGAGAAGCACGAAACTTGAGGAAAAGAAGCTGAGACTGGAAGAAAGGTGGGATGGCGAAGAAGATGTGTGATTTAGAAAGTTTCCAGAAAAAGAAAAGCAGACGACTGAGAGGAGAGATGTGGCGAGAGCTTAACGGAAGAGAGAAACATTTTGCAAGAAAGAGAAGACCCATTTCTCTGGTAAATTTATCTTTAAGAATAAGAAGAACAGGAGGCAGAAAAAGAAAAGAGGACGTGAAGCATTAGATTCGTAAAAGAGCAGCGGAAAGAGACTTTTAATACAGAAAGGGTTCAGTTTACTTTACAGTTCAACTTTAAAAAGAAAAAGAAAAGGAAGAAGATGAATAAAAGACGAGAAGTGGTCCGAGAACCAATAAAACTGAGACAAGGTGGGATGGCGGAAAAGATGTGCAAGTAAACGAGCTTTCCAGAAGAAAAAACAACAACAGGCAATTCAGAAGAGAGATGCAGCGTTAGCTTGGGTGAAGAGAGAATCTTTTCCAAGGCAGAAAGTACTCAGTTGCTGGTAGATTTATTTTTGAGGATAAGAGGAGGAGGAGAAAGAAAAAGAAGAAACGACGCGAGGCGTGCGACTTTAGGAAAGAAGAAAAACGCCGAAGAGGACTTCTAAAATAGGTAAAGGGCTCAATTTATTTTACAGTACACCTTTACGAAGAAGAAGAAGAAGAAGAAGAGGACGATGAAAAAGAGGAAGAGAAAGAAGATGAACAACAGACGGAAAATACTCGATTTTCTCTTCTGCCGGCCACGTCTCCACTTCTTCTTTTGGTCAATTCTCCACTTCTCCTAACTTTTCTTGGTCAAGCCTTGGCTCATTTTTCTTATGTCAGCCAAGTCTCCACTCCTCGTCTCTCCTCTTGGCCAAGTCCAAGAGGAAAGACGAGGCAAGGCTTGACCAAGAAAAGTTAGGAGAAGTGGAGCATTGACCAAAAGAAGAAGTGGAGACGCGGACGGCAGAAGAGAAAATCGAGTCGAGGTTTCGCCAAGAGATTTGAGGAGAAGTGGAGGCTTTATCAAGAGAAGAGAAGCAATGGAGGAAGATTTCTAACAGAGAGAGGGAGAGACACAGAGAGAGCTTGATTTACTTTGCAACTTATTTTTAAGAATTTGAAGAAGAAGAAGAAGGTGGGGGAAGACGATGAAGAAGTAAAAGAAAGAAGGCGAGACTTTTTAATAAGTGTCTCGCTGATGAAAAATGTGTTATTCTTCAAATGACGATGAGGTCAAATGAATGACATCTTAGGTTCACCGATTTTTATCATCTTGACTTTTTAGGTATTTGCTGCGCCGTCTTTCATTTGTTTTTCGAATGCAACTATTGTAATTCTTCCAAGGTCAATAATGACTGCTAAATTATTTTATTTTCCTTTTTACTTTGCATCTGATTTACTTAGTCGAGTTTCTCTGCAATTTTGACAATCTGTAAAGACTTCTTCATCTTCTTCTTCTTCTTCTTCGTTTAGACAAAATGTATTGCTTGCTACCCACAAGATAGTTCCAGTTTATTGCTTAATAAGTAGTTATACCTTCTTCAACGTAGCCTTCTCTCTCTCTCTCTCTTCTGTCGGTTACGCGAAACTATTTGAATTTTGGCCAACTTTTTTTTACAAATTTTTACGTTCTGTCGAACGATTCTAAAAATTTCGTTGTGGCTCTTTAAATAATTAAAGTAAAATTGGGAACACGAGAAGATATTCTGCTTTAAACCAAAATGACTACGAGGATGGACAAATTATGCGCGTAACCAAGGCACCCCTCAAAATATCCTAAGTTTGATTATAAGTATTTAATCAGTCTAGAATTGGTTCAACGCTAAAGGTCAGATTTTTTTTGTAACTTTATTTTCTCCTCGTATTTTTTGTCTGTTCTAATGGAGTACTTCAGTTTAAAACGAGGTCCACAATTGACCCCCAAGGGGTAGATGAAAACTTAGAAAGAGGAGCCTTTTGAATGTTTGCTGTTACGCCTTGATTTTTGACTTTAATATTGATACAGCAGGGGTTGTTGTAATTTGGAAAGGCTCGAAAAATACACAGGAGACTCCTTGTCGTCCTTGATGTTTAAGACAACTGTAATTTAATTAAAAACGATTTGAATTCGTCCTTGAAACCGAACTACTTCAGAAACATGGCTGAAAAAAAATCGGTTTCGAAGAACTAATAATCTTCTAATATTGAGCGGTCAGCAAGGTGGTTGTTGTTTGCGAAAGCTCAAGAACAAAACAGGAAGAAAGAATGCTTAAGACGGCTGTAATATTAAAAACGATTTTAAAAATTGATCCTTGAAACTTAACTTCAGGATTGATGAGTGAACGATTTAAGTCGGAGTATAAAGGGAGCAATGAAACTAAGCTCTTCGAAGAGGAACTTTATTGTAAAGCGCGGCGGGGGGGGAGGGGCGGTAATAAAAAGCCCGTTCAAACAAGAACTGCTCCTCCGGTAATTAATCATCATCTCGATAATAAAATTGATGATTAAAGCGGTACCACCTTCGTACTATCGAGTGTTCGAGTGTTCAGAGCAAAAAGCTGCATTTTTTTTTTTTTTTGATTAGCACAATCTTTAAGAACGTAAATGAGTGCAATAGAAATCGGCAGTTACTGATTATTTAAATATTTCATTTAAACGAAACGGAAATATTTCTGTGCGTTTACGTGCTCGTCCTGGCAACAGGATCATGTCAGTGCTTGTAAACAGTGTTGTTGCATTCAATTTGGAGTGAACTGGTTTTGGATCGTCACGCTTCATTATTTACAGAAGGAAAACCTCCGCTCGATGATAAATAGATTTATGTTTCATGAAATTCGAAACGAACGAATCGTGTACGTCACGTAATTTCGATGCATTCTGTTTTATTAAATATTAGACGTTGTATATCGGAGCTATTTCATTTTCCTTTCCGTCCGGGAAAGGACGATTAATAAAAGCGGCGGAGACTCATTTTCCGGATGCCACTGACATATTTCTGTTTTGTAAAGGCGGCGGCGGCGGCGTAGCGTCGTCGCCCGCCTCAAATAATAATCGCATTACGAACAGATCCGTCGATAAATCTTCCGGACCTAATCAAAGAGTGGATATTAGAAGCAGCAGCCCTCAAACACATGTGAGCGATGGTGTGATTCACCCGAGCATTAAACCGATGCTAATTCTTTGCGTGGTGCAACATCAACGTCAACATCACCCCCACATCTGGCTGCTGCCTCACCCTCTTCTCTTATACATGTTAAATGAAGTACCCCGCGACTGTCAGCCTGAAATCTGATCACCGGGTTCACCGCAGACACACATTAAGGCTTTATTGTGAACTTAATGGCTCAACAAATAGGGGACGCACAATGTGTGGCACCCTGGAGGATTTCGGCCATAAATATTGAACCAGTGTTTCACTTGTTATCGCAAATAAAAGAACACGGACGTTTATTTTCTCGGGGTGGTTTATGTCTACTTGGAACATTCGGACTCTCTCAAGCAAAGATTGCAACTGTATCTAATACTAATTATTTTATTCAAATGTATTGGAAGATCTACTGAAGACGCCAGCCGAAATACGTATACCCATAGTATCAAAAAAAGCGTGTTGTGGAGATCTACTGAAGATTACAGCATGGCTGTCGAAATACATATACCTACAGTATCAAAAAAAAAACATGTTGTGGTTAGGAAGTCTAATCCAATTATTAATCTGCACGTTATTATTATTTTTTAGAGTATCACAAATCTGAACCCACTCTGAAACATAAATTCCTCATAGCTTTCTATTTTATGTCGGGATTAACTACGATCAAATCCGAAAATGAATCAATAAGGTCGACCGTAAAGCGAGATTAGTTTTATTCGCCCCTGTGTGGTTACTTATTAATTGCGCCGTCGTAAAATCCTGCGTGCGGCATAAACGTCAGTTTTGAAATTAAAAAATGAAATAAATCATCGCCAGACCAGGTTGGATTGGGGAGGAGGGCCAAACCAGAATCCGAAACCGAAGAGTTCGGTTTGATATTCCTGTGCGCGGCCTCTTCTCGTCTGATTTTGCTCCCGAACCTTCCTCTTTTCCTTGATGCGCGATGCACATTATTTCACGGCGGCACGTAAAGGAAGGGTTCGCACGAGTCGAAACCACCGCGACCACATCAAACACCAACCGGGTGTACACGCTGACGTAAGGAAAACCAACGGCGTGAAATGCCAAAAGTGAACGCAATTGAATCTTTGCGTCGAAACAACGAACGTACCTGGCTTTTTATTTTGCGTCGAGATTCACTCGCGCCAAATCCGAAAATGCATGTCAATTGGGCCGACCGTAAAGCGAGATCGGTTTTTATTCGCCCGAGTGTGGTTATTTATTAATTGCGCCGCCGGAAAATCCTGCGTGCGGCATAAACGTCAGTTTTTAAATTTAAAAACGAAATAAATCATCGTGAGACCATGTTGGTGGATTGGGGAGGAAGGCGAATCCAAAATCCGAAATAGGAAAATGAACTAAACGAGTTTACGACCTTGCGTCATACGTTTCGATCTTTCGAATACAATAGTTTAAGAGTGACGCAATTGTCACAAGTTATTACGCGATAAAACAATAGCCAGGTGACTCGTTTGCATTCAATAATGAGGTTGAATGTTTTTCACTCGCGTGAAATTTTTATTCGAAACCAGACAGGTCGCTCCGGCAGTTTTAAACTTAGAGTTGGACGTCACGTTTCGCTCGGCACAGTCCTGAAACGATCTGAAGAACTTTAAACTATAAAAATTTCCGTCGCCTCATCATCATAAAAACAATAACGGGAAAGTCGAACACGTCGTCTTGAAGACATTAAAAGTGTAACGCCCGTGTTATTTTCAACCGAATCCGAAAATACTCCGGGCAGAAAGAATCAAAGAAGAACGCTCCGGAAACAGGATGGCTAATGCTGCTGACATTGACGCGCTCGCCACTATTTTATTGCCCGCGCGATCGAATTTACCTCCACGGGGAGGAAACTTCTAATAAAAATCCGGCTTTATTATAACGAAGTGCACGAAGACGTGGCGTGGCGTTTGTTTCGCCTCCAGAGAAGTATTTTCGATGTATGCATTTTTGACCACATTTAAAATCAAAAGGCGTAGGAAAACCTGCTAGTACCCGAGTAGAACTGAGGAAATTAACTAACAGCATAGCCAGCATCTACAGTCGTGACGGACATGGGTGTTTTTTACTTAAACGCGAAAATTAATGAACGCCACCTAATCTTAACCATCGGTCCATCCTCTACTTTCGTTTGACGTTTGAAGATGCCAATCTAAAACAACGGTTTGAAGACTGCTTCGGCGAAAGCCGGCCAGACGTCGTACGCTAAGGAAACCTCCCCGAGGTTCCTCGACCATAATCAAAATTGCGCGCCGTCCTTCAGATGGACAGAGACGTCGCGAAGCTCCCTCAGACAACGACACGAGGCGCTGTGGACATCACAACGACGAGTGACGTGCTCCAGGCACGTAGCAAATTAATAAAGCCAAAACTAGCCTAACGCCTTTCCGAGAAAGAAAGGGCTTGCACGCATAGAAATCACCGTAACGACATCAAAAACCAACCGGGCATACATCGTGATTCAGAAATGTCTCCCGAAATTTTTAGGGTGAATAGAACATCAAAAAAGAAAAAGGTCACAGAGAATCTTGCTTGTGCCATATAATCTAAAGAATACTTTTTTCACAAATTTTTGACGAAATATGTAAAAAATAAGAAGTTAGGGATGAAATACTGAAAGCCACCCCTACAAAACTACCCTTTAAAAAGCATGGAGGATCTGACAAATATGCTGTTAATGCGCAGTTAGGTGCTTTGTCTCTGTGGTTAAAATATTTTTTCAATAAGTTAAAGGATCTAGAAGATATTGCCAAGAAACAAAATTTCTCACCCCTCTTTCAGGGGTTATAACTCCCTTATTATTCAGTTTTGGAAAGAATATTATATATTTATCAATGTTCTATTCACCCTGAAAATATCATCGGGAGACATTTCTGAATCACGGTGTATAAGCTGACGTAAGGAAGACCAACGGCATGAAATGTAAAATGTGAACGCAATTTAATCTCTGCGTCGAAACAACAAACGTGAAACTGAAAATTGTAATTTGCAGGACTACATAATACCAAAAAAAAAAAAAATGAAACGCGTGTTGCTGAAAATCTATAACCGGTCGCGCCGTTTAGAATAAACATTCTCAGATGATTTTTATAGCTCTCTGAATTTTTTTTTGGAATAAATTCCAAGAAGAGTTGGTGCAACGCACCAGCGTAATAGAAAGCGTCGCCCACCCTTCGTTTTTTATTTCAATTTTTTTATTGAAGTTTGTTCTTGTTCCTGACGAAGCTATAAATCTATAGCGAAACGTGGAGTGTGTTCTCTTCACTTTTCTGTCCGGTTTGAGATTAAAAAACTGTATTTTCAATTTTTTGCTTTACAAAGCGCTTTTTTTATTTCGCCCGACACCCTTGCGAATTTTCATTCTGAGTCTTCGCTTTCCGTCTCGATCCAAATCGTTCGACCCGAACAAGAAACCCGTGAGGCCGCGCCTTTTCACGAAGTCAACGAAAAGTTAATCAAGTTTTCATTTCATAAAATGCAAGCGGAAGTAATAAACAAAGCCGACGTCCCTGCAATGCAATAAACGAGACGTATTTTTTCCTTCTTCTTCTTATTTATGTAATCATTGACCTGTAACCTGAAGAGCAAGGATTTTTTCTTTCTTCTTTTTCTTTTTTGGGGCCTGGAATTTAATATTCTGTATTCTTTCATTACACCCCGAATTAGAATCGCGGGGGGCGAGGCGAAAGAAAATTTATTTCGCATTAATTTAGTTCCACCTACGTACGGCAAAGCGAGATGTCGCGAGATTAATTTTAAAAATCGAAACCGTTCTGGTGGAGGTACCGTCGCGTCATTGATTTTCAAAGATTCGGCACCTGATTGACCTGTATTTTATTAACGATCAGCTTAATTTTCAAAACTGGGAACAAAATAACATAAAATAAATAACAGAATTGATTTTTTTTTTTAATTTCTCAAATTCACGATTGACGATTGCCGCCCGAAATTTAACGCTCGCGACTGTACAGTTTTTTTTTTTTTTTTTTTGAAGGGTTTGAAGTTACTTGCGGTGTTGCAAGGATTTCCTTTCCATTTTTATTTTCCGAAGTATCATCGAGGGGAATTACCGCAGTCACACCTCAAATTGCGCCTGATTTCCCTAATTTCGCCCCGGCGATATTATACAATAACGCTTTGCGTCAAAGGGCGAAAGCCAATATGTAGCACCACGTCATCGCCCTCCACTTGTTCACAACTATTAGAACACAATAGAGGGGAACCTAAGCGCAGGGTGGCTTGGCGTGGCGCGGCGGGGCGGCGGCGTGGTGCGGCGCGGCGGTCAGATTTCAAGTTGTCTTTGACATGTCCGCAAACTCTCCCGTTATTTATGTGAAGGGGTGGTTTCCGGACTGGCTCACTTAGAAATTAGAAAGGCCTCCTCGACCCCCTAGGCGTTTTCGATTTATAATATTTCGAAAATTCAAATCCCGTTAGTTAAGGGGGAAGGGATAGAGCGCTCGCGTTTAATAAGGGGGAAGGTGTACTTTTTTTCTTTTGGAACTTTTGGAAGTCAAGGATTAAAATAAGAAGAGCGCATTCCTTCCGCGTATCCTCCCCCCCACCCCCCGTGCATTATTCAAACGTGCCATTTGATGAAATGCTGCCGTTACATTGTGTGATCCTAGCAGGTTGTAATGTGGGTCCATAAATTTTGAATTAAGTGGATTTAGGATACGCCGCTCCTTGGATTATATATGTATGTATACATCGCCTGCGTTTGCAGTTTATTTAGTGTCTCTGATTGCTTCATTGTTAACTGAGCTCGCTCGATAGCTTTTGTTGAATTTCTTGTTTGATTTATAACTTCACCATCGCTCTATCGAATTTGCAATTCTAATTCCTTCTTATGTTTCCCGGCACGTTTAGCATCGCAGATTTATGTATATGTGTGTTAGTTACATCCCAATATCGCATTAACACTTAAGAACGTAAACGCGGAGAACTTTTGTAATTTGGGAATTTAACGCGGCGCTGCAATAAATCAGTGGCGGAGGCGGAGGGGGGCCAGTCATAACCCGGCGTGATCATCAAAGAGATTCGCATCTCCCGATCTTAAGTGTATGTATTATTCTGTCGCATCGCGAAAGCCATATTTCACGGTTATCTATATCTTAAATTACCCCCCCGAGCTAGTTTATCACCGTGGATACTCTATCAAGCAACATTATCATCTCGATTCATCCTAATCCGACGACCATCTGCTACTGCTGCTCTTTGATAATAAAAGAGTTATCGGCACTGGGAGCCCTCGCATAAATATCGAAGCCTTCCCTGTTAATATTTATTACCGCAATTCAGCGTCGCACTTCTCCTCCTCGAATTTATCCTCCCTGCAAGCAAGGATTTGAATAATACTGGTTTGAATCGATTTCTTTTTTGTAAGTCGAAACAAACCTAAAGCAAAGGACGACGATGATGTTTGCTGGCATCGTCGCGCGTCGCATTCGAACTGCTTCTTCTTTAGGGGGCGAGATTAAAGAGATTACAAAAGGCTTCCGCAAAGCATTACAGCAGATTACACAACTGATACTGACAACAACTCATTTATCATTTAAAAGTACTCCGTCGCGTCGCGTGGCGTCGCGTCGGATCGAATCCACGCGGGGGTTGGGAAATTATAAAACCCTTCCTGAAACACCATTCTTCGATTCTATAGGAAGCGTATTCAAAACACAACCCGCAATCACAATGGAGCTTTCTCCTTTGGTTTGGTTTGGTTTGATGTTCCACGCGCGGCTTCTTCTCGTGTCATTTTACCCTCGTACCCTTTCTCTTTTCCTTGATGCGCGATGCACATTATTTCAAGCGGCACATAAAGGAATCAAATCATCAAAGTATCAAAAAAAAACCATGTTGTGGTTAGGAAGTCTAATCCAATTGTTAATCTACACGTTATTATTATCTTTTTAGGGTATCACAAATCTGAAGCCACTCTGAAACATAAATTCCTCATAGCTTTCTGTTTTATGTCGAGATTAACTACGATCAAATCCGAAAATGAATCAATAAGGTCGACCGTAAAGCGAGATTAGTTTTCATTCGCCCCTGTGTGGTTACTTATTAATTGCGCCGTCGTAAAATCCTGCGTGCGGCATAAACGTCAGCTTTTAAATTAAAAAATGAAATAAATCATCGCCAGACCAGGTTGGATTGGGGAGGAAGGCAAAACCAGAATCCGAAACCGAAGAGTTCGGTTTGATATTCCCGTGCGCGGCCTCTTTTCGTCTGATTTTGCTCCCGAACCTTCCTCTTATCCTTGATGCGCGATGCACATTATTTCACGGCGGCACGTAAGGAAAGGGTTCGCACGAGTCGAAATCACCGCGACAACATCAAACACCAACCGGGTGTACACGCTGACGTAAGGAAAACCAACGGCGTGAAATGTCAAAAGTGAACGCAATTGAATCTTTGCGTCGAAACAAGGAACGTCCCCGGCTTTTTATTTTGCGTCGAGATTAACTCGCGCCAAATCCGAAAATGCATGTCAATTGGGCCGACCGTAAAGCGAGATCGGTTTTTATTCGCCCGAGTGTGGTTATTTATTAATTGCGCCGCCGGAAAATCCTGCATGCGGCATAAACGTCGGTTTTTGAATTTAAAAACGAAATGAATCATCGTGAGACCATGTTGGTGGATTGGGGAGGAAGGCAAATCCAAAATCCGAAATAGGAAAATGAACTAAACGAGTTTACGACCTTGCGTCATACGTTTCGATCTTTCGAATACAATAGTTTAAGAGTGACGCAATTGTCACAAGTTATTACGCGATAAAACAATAGCCAGGTGACTCGTTTGCATTCAATAATGTGGTTGAATGTTTTTCACTCGCGTGAAATTTTTATTCGAAACCAGACAGGTCGCTCCGGCAGTTTTAAACTTTGAGTTGGACGTCACGTTTCGCTCGGCACATTCCTGAAACGATCTGAAGAACTTTAAACTATAAAAATTTCCGTCGCCTCATCATCATAAAAACAATAAACGGGAAAGTCGAACACGTCGTCTTGAAGACGTTAAAAGTGTAACGCCCGTGTTATTTTCAACCGAATCCGAAAATACTCCGGGCAGAAAGAATCAAAGAAGAACGCTCCGGAAACAGGATGGCTAATGCTGCTGACATTGACGCGCTCGCCACTATTTTATTGCCCGCGCGATCGAATTTACCCCCACGGGGAGGAAACTTCTAATAAAAATCCGGCTTTATTATAACGAAGTGCACGAAGACGTGGCGTGGCGTTTGTTTCGACTCCAGAGAAGTATTTTCGATGTATGCATTTTTGACTACATTTAAAATCAAAAGGCGTAGGAAAACCTGTTACGGACCTGAGTAGAAGTGAGGAAATTAACTAACAGCATAGCCAGCATCTACAGTCGTGACGGACATGGGTGTTTTTTACTTAAACGCGAAAATTAATGAACGCCACCTAATCTTAACCATCGGTCCATCCTCTACTTTCGTTTGACGTTTGAAGATGCCAATCTAAAACAACGGTTTGAAGACTGCTTCGGCGAAAGCCGGCCAGACGTCGTACGCTAAGGAAACCTCCCCGAGGTTCCCCGACCATAACCAAAATTGCGCGCCGTCCTTCAGATGACAGAGACGTCGCGAAGCTCCCTCAGACAACAACACCAGGCGTTGTGGACATCACAACGACGAGTGACGTGCTCCAGGCACGTCGCAAATTAATAAAGCCAAAACTAGCCTCACGCCTTTCCGAGAAAGAAAGGGTTTGCACGCATAGAAATCACCGTGACGACATCAAAAACCAACCGGGTATACACCGTGAATCAGAAATGTCTCGCGATATTTTCAGGGTGAATAGAACATCAAACAAGAAAAAGGTCACAGAGAATCTTGCTTGTGCCACATAATCTAAAAAATACTTTTTTCACAAATTTTTGACGAAATATGTAAAAAATAAGAAGTTAGGGATAAAATACTCGAGCCGCTTAAATCCGTAACAGTCAGCGTCGCCCACCCTTCGTTTTTTATTTCAATTTTTTGAGCTTTACAAAGCGCTTTTTTTATTTCGCCCGGCGCCCTTGCGAATTTTCATTCTGCGTCTTCGCTTTCCGTCTCGATCCAAATCGTTCGACCCGAACAAGAAACCCGTGAGGCCGCGCCTTTTCACGAAGTCAACGAAAAGTTAATCAAGTTTTCATTTCATAAAATGCAAGCGGAAGTAATAAACAAAGCCGACGTCCCTGCAATGCAATAAACGAGACGTATTTTTTCCTTCTTCTTCTTATTTATGTAATCATTGACCTGTAACGTGAAGAGCAAGGATTTTTTTCTTTTTTCTTTTTTGGGGCCTGGAATTTAATATTCTGTATTCTTTCATTACACCCCGAATTAGAATCGCGGGGGGCGAGGCGAAAGAAAATTTATTTCGCATTAATTTAGTTCCACCTACGTACGGCAAAGCGAGATTTCGCGAGATTAATTTTAAAAATCGAAACCGTTCTGGTGGAGGTACCGTCGCGTCATTGATTTTCAAAGATTCGGCACCTGATTGACCTGTATTTTATTAACGATCAGCTTAATTTTCAAAACTGGGAACAAAATAACATAAAATAAATAACAGAATTGATTTTCTTTTTAATTTCTCAAATTCACGATTGACGATTGCCGCCCGAAATTTAACGCTCGCGACTGTACAGTTTTTTTTTTTTTTTTGAAGGGTTTGAAGTTACTTGCGGTGTTGCAAGGATTTCCTTTCCATTTTTATTTTCCGAAGTATCATCGAGGGGAATTACCGCAGTCACACCTCAGATTGCGCCTGATTTCCCTAATTTCGCCCCGGCGATATTATACAATAACGCTTTGCGTCAAAGGGCGAAAGCCAATATGTAGCACCACGTCATCGCCCTCCACTTGTTCACAACTATTAGAACACAATAGAGGGGAACCTAAGCGCAGGGTGGCTTGGCGTGGCGCGGCGGGGCGGCGGCGTGGTGCGGCGCGGCGGTCAGATTTCAAGTTGTCTTTGACATGTCCGCAAACTCTCCCGTTATTTATGTGAAGGGGTGGTTTCCGGACTGGCTCACTTAGAAATTAGAAAGGCCTCCTCGACCCCCTAGGCGTTTTCGATTTATAATATTTCGAAAATTCAAATCCCGTTAGTTAAGGGGGAAGGGATAGAGCGCTCGCGTTTAATAAGGGGGAAGGTGTACTTTTTTCTTTTGGAACTTTTGGAAGTCAAGGATTAAAATAAGAAGAGCGCATTCCTTCCGCGTATCCTCCCCCCCCACCCCCCGTGCATTATTCAAACGTGCCATTTGATGAAATGCTGCCGTTACATTGTGTGATCCTAGCAGGTTGTAATGTGGGTCCATAAATTTTGAATTAAGTGGATTTAGGATACGCCGCTCCTTGGATTATATATGTATACATCGCCTGCGTTTGCAGTTTATTTAGTGTCTCTGATTGCTTCATTGTTAACTGAGCTCGCTCGATAGCTTTTGTTGAATTTCTTGTTTGATTTATAACTTCACCATCGCTCTATCGAATTTGCAATTCTAATTCCTTCTTATGTTTCCCAGCACGTTTAGCATCGCAGATTTATGTATATGTGTGTTAGTTACATCCCAATATCGCATTAACACTTAAGAACGTAAACGCGGAGAACTTTTGTAATTTGGGGATTTAACGCGGCGCTGCAATAAATCAGTGGCGGAGGCGGAGAGGGGCCAGTCATAACCCAGCGTGATCATCAAAGAGATTCGCATCTCCCGATCTTAAGTGTATGTATTATTCTGTCGCATCGCGAAAGCCATATTTCACGGCTATCTATATCTTAAATTACCCCCCCGAGCTAGTTTATCACCGTGGATACTCTATCAAGCAACATTATCATCTCGATTCATCCTAATCCGACGACCATCTGCTACTGCTGCTCTTTGATAATAAAAGAGTTATCGGCAGTGGGAGCCCTCGCATAAATATCGAAGCCTTCCCTGTTAATATTTATTACCGCAATTCAGCGTCGCACTTCTCCTCCTCGAATTTATCCTCCCTGCAAGCAAGGATTTGAATAATACTGGTTTGAATCGATTTCTTTTTTGTAAGTCGAAACAAACCTAAAGCAAAGGACGACGATGATGTTTGCTGGTATCGTCGCGCGTCGCATTCGAACTGCTTCTTCTTTAGGGGGCGAGATTAAAGAGATTACAAAAGGCTTCCGCAAAGCATTACAGCAGATTACACAACTGATACTGACAACAACTCATTTATCATTTAAAAGTACTCCGTCGCGTCGCGTCGCGTCGCGTCGGATCGAATCCACGCGGGGGTTGGGAAATTATAAAACCCTTCCTGAAACACCATTCTTCGATTCTATAGGAAGCGTATTAAAAACACAGCCCGCAATCACGGTGGAGCTTTCTCCTTTGGTTTGGTTTGGTTTGGTTTGGTTTGGTTTGATGTTCCACGCGCGGCTTCTTCTCGTGTCATTTTACCCTCGTACCCTTTCTCTTTTCCTTGATGCGCGATGCACATTATTTCAAGCGGCACATAAAGGAATCAAATCATCAAAGTATCAAAAAAAAACCATGTTGTGGTTAGGAAGTCTAATCCAATTGTTAATCTACACGTTATTATTATCTTTTTAGGGTATCACAAATGTGAAGCCACTCTGAAACATAAATTCCTCACAGCTTTCTGTTTTATGTCGAGATTAACTACGATCAAATCCGAAAATGAATCAATAAGGTCGACCGTAAAGCGAGATTAGTTTTCATTCGCCCCTGTGTGGTTACTTATTAATTGCGCCGTCGTAAAATCCTGCGTGCGGCATAAACGTCAGCTTTGAAATTAAAAAATGAAATAAATCATCGCCAGACCAGGTTGGATTGGGGAGGAAGGCTAAACCAGAATCCGAAACCGAAGAGTTCGGTTTGATATTCCCGTGCGCGGCCTCTTCTCGTCTGATTTTGCTCCCGAACATTCCTCTTTTCCTTGACGCGCGATGCACATTATTTCACGGCGGCACGTAAAGGAAGGGTTCGCACGAGTCGAAACCACCGCGACCACATCAAACACCAACCGGGTGTACACGCTGACGTAAGGAAAACCAACGGCGTGAAATGTCAAAAGTGAACGCAATTGAATCTTTGCGTCGAAACAACGAACGTCCCCGGCTTTTTATTTTGCGTCGAGATTAACTCGCGCCAAATCCGAAAATGCATGTCAATTGGGCCGACCGTAAAGCGAGATCGGTTTTTATTCGCCCGAGTGTGGTTATTTATTAATTGCGCCGCCGGAAAATCCTGCGTGCGGCATAAACGTCGGTTTTTGAATTTAAAAACGAAATGAATCATCGTGAGACCATGTTGGTGGATTGGGGAGGAAGGCGAATCCAAAATCCGAAATAGGAAAATGAACTAAACGAGTTTACGACCTTGCGTCATACGTTTCGATCTTTCGAATACAATAGTTTAAGAGTGACGCAATTGTCACAAGTTATTACGCGATAAAACAATAGCCAGGTGACTCGTTTGCATTCAATAATGTGGTTGAATGTTTTTCACTCGCATGAAATTTTTATTCGAAACCAGACAGGTCGCTCCGGCAGTTTTAAACTTTGAGTTGGACGTCACGTTTTGCTCGGCACTGTCCTGAAACGATCTGAAGAACTTTAAACTATAAAAATTTCCGTCGCCTCATCATCATAAAAACAATAACGGGAAAGTCGAACACGTCGTCTTGAAGACGTTAAAAGTGTAACGCCCGTGTTATTTTCAACCGAATCCGAAAATACTCCGGGCAGAAAGAATCAAAGAAGGACGCTCCGGAAACAGGATGCTAATGCTGCTGACATTGACGCGCTCGCCACTATTTTATTGCCCGCGCGATCGATTTTACCCCCCACGGGGGAAACTTCTAATAAATATCCGGCTTTATTATAACGAAGTGCACGAAGACGTGGCGTGGCGTTTGTTTCGACTCCAGAGAAGTATTTTCGATGTATGCATTTTTGACTACATTTAAAATCAAAAGGCGTAGGAAAACATGTTACGTACCCGAGTAGAACTGAGGAAATTAACTAACAGCATAGCCAGCATCTGCAGTCGTGATGGGCATGGGTGTTATTTACTTAAACGAGAAAATTAATGAACGCCACCTAATTTTAACCATCGGTTCATCCTCTACTTTCGTTTGACGTTTGAAGATGCCAATCTAAAACAACGGTTTGAAGACTGCTTCGGCGAAAGCCGGCCAAACGTCGTAGGCTAAGGAAACCTCCCCGAGGTTCCCCGACCATAACCAAAATTGCGCGCCGTCCTTCAGATGGACAGAGACGTCGCGAAGCTCCCTCAGACAACAATACCAGGCGCTGGAGACATCACAACGACGAGTGAGTGCTCCAGACACGTCGCAAATTAATAAAGCCAAAACTAGCCTCACGCCTTTCCGAGAAAGAAAGGGTTTGCACGCATAGAAATCACCGTGACGACATCAAAAACCAACCGGGTATACACCGTGAATCAGAAATGTCTCGCGATATTTTCAGGGTGAATAGAACATCATAAAAGAGAAAGGTCACAGAGAATCTTGCTTGTGCCACATAATCTAAAGAATACTTTTTTCACAAATTTTTGACGAAATATGTAAAAAATAAGAAGTTAGGGATGAAATACTGAAAGCCACCCCTACAAAACTACCCTTTAAAAAGCATGGAGGATCTGACAAATATGTTGTTAATGCGCAGCTAGGTGCTTTGTCTCTGTGGTTAAAATATTTTCTTAATAAGTTAAAGGATCTAGAAGATATTGCCAAGAATCAAAATTTCTCACCCCTCTTTCAGGGGTTATAACTCACTTATTATTCAGTTTTGGAAAGAATATTATATATTTATCAATGTTCTATTCACCCTGAAAATATCGGGAGACGTTTCTGAATTCCGGTGTATGAGCTGACGTAAGGAGGACCAACGGCGGGAAATGTCAAAAGTGAACGCAATTTAATCTTTCCGTTGTAGTAACGGAACTCGCAGGACCACATAAGACATCGCAATTTAATCTTTCCATTTAAGATAACGGAGCTCGCAGGACCACATAATATAAAAAATGAGACGTGCATTGCAGGAAATTACCGCGACGAAGACGCTACGGCAAAAACAATTTTTAACGCAATAAATGCAGCGTCCTCTTTTCCTTACGTGCCGCACATTTCAAGCGCGGCGCATAAATAATTCGTCGTTTCCACGGCGTCGGCGTCGCCGTCGTGGAAGTTAGCTGCTGGATGGTTTTAGTTTAATTCTGTGCCCTCCCGCCACCCCCTCTTTTACCATCAGATAAGCAAGAAGAATGCAGGTAGTTAGGCAGAACGTTCCGTACTAATATATTCGGGAAATGGGGGGCACTTGAGGTGCAGACACGCGAAATTATTTTTGATGTCCGGGACAGCAGGAAATAAATCCATTTCAATTTTCCTCCGCCGGCTTATTTAGCCTTGTTAAGTTTAACACAGCGCTTTCCCCGAAATTCAATTTTGCTCCTCGTCGTCGTCCTGGATGTCACTTAGTCACGCGGCATTAAAACACATAAGCCCTGTATAATTAGTGGGGGCGGTGGTGGGAGGGTGGGGAGAAATAAATATTTTTGCCTTGGTTCATTCATTTTAAGATCCCACACCCTCTCATTAATAGAAAGAGATTTGCCGTGAGTTTGATGTAATTTGGAAAGGGTGGTGGTGGTGGTGGTGGTGATGCTACTGGGACCATCACATACTTCAGTATAATCAGCAATCAAACCCGGGGGGTGGGTCACTGAATGCTGCTTTTATGTCGCATGATGAGGGTGCCCTTCGCATAAACTCGCAGGATATGTGTAACAATTAGTTTTAATTGACAAAGTTGTTCTGCGGTGCATACCTCCCTCTTCGTTCCTCCGCCCCCCCCTCCCCCCGCCCCCGCCCATACCAATCTAATTCAATCGCCAACAGATAACACACAAAAATATCAACCGTTCAGAAAAATAAAACACGCCACTAATTAATGACTAATTACTATTAGCGAAAGCGAAGGAGCGCCCCGAAGTAAAATATTAACGGCGGAGGCGGCGGCGGCGGCGGCCCGGTTTAATGTTAGAGGAGCTTTCGGTCTCTGCAGTAGCAGCAGGAAGCGACCTCTGTAAATTATGCACTAAATTCGTAATGAGGGCGATAAAAAAAAACAAAACAAAACACAGCAAATTGTTTCGCGACGTTTTTTCCTTTGGCGTTCGAAATCGTTCTTGTTAGCGACACGCTGAAGAGGCAGCGGCGGCGGGAATTCGTTAACGTTCGTTCGCAAGAGAGGCGGGCGTTAATTAAAACACCTATTTAAATTCGTTTCTTTTTATGAGCTCCGGTAAATAGGAAATTCGTAATAAGCTTTTAGTTCAGTTTAGTTCTTTTTGATGATCTCGTTGGTTATTCACCATTTTTATCCTGGAATATGAATTTACGAAACTCCACGCCGCGTAATTGCTGCTCGAAATTAATTACGTCCACTCACTTATTCCACCTGCGCTCTAACTTGCTTATTACTAGCCGGATAATAACGCGGTGCTCTAGAACGTGGCGCAGACGTTCGGAGCTGGCTCAGTTGTTAGGATGTGACGTAAGGAAAGTAGGAAGCATGATCAATTCGACGAACGCGCGCGGAAACACTGATGAACAATGATCAGAAGCTTTTTGCAAGCAGATTAAAAAGAAATTCAGTTGGAAGAAATTGTACTTGATTAATTAACAAAAACAAATGACAAAACAACGTGTTGAAACCTCAGGAAAATCTAAAGCGAATGACGCTGAGTTGTCAAATTATTACAAAAAGGATGCATGAAAACAGTTTAATGAACGTCGGCGGATTGAAACAAAAACTCGCGATGAAACAATTGAATACAACCATCTGGTGAAGGACGAATTCAAAGTGTAAACAATTGAAATTCTTCTTTTTTCTTACAAAAAAAAAAGTTTGATTGAGATTCCATCGTTAAAACAATTGGCGGTGAAAAAAAACAACAAACAACGAATAAAACCAACAAACAATTGCACGTTTTTCCACTCAGCAAAGCCGAAAACAATTGAAACATTTTCCTGGCCGATCGTCACTGGAATTAAAATAAAGAAAAAAATAAAAGCAAATCAAATGAGGAAGAAGTTGAATGGAATTCAGTTTCCTTTTGAACAGAAAAAAGAGAGCTGGAAACAATTGAATTTTCTTTGGTGAAGATTGATCGGTAGTGGATTAGAAAAGAAAAAAAAAACAATTACGAAACGATTGATTAACTTTCAATTTGTCGTTGAATGAATTGAATGGCGAAAACGACCGAACTTTTCTCGCTGAAAGCTTAATCGCCAACAAATCATAAACCAGTCGAGTGATAGAATAAACAATTGCACGTTTGTCAGCGTGAAAAGAAGCTGAAAACAATTGAACTTTTTTTTCATTGATCGTTACAAATCACGAGACGATTGGATGACGTTCAATTTGCTGACGAATCGAGTGACAGAGACGACCGAATTTTCCGGCTGAAAGTTTGACTGTTACCAGATCATAAAACAATTGAATCATTATCCTTGAGAAATGTAACAAACAATTGCAAAAAATAGTTTCCGTTTAAACGCAACCGAAAATTATTTTAATTATTTTGACGGAAAATTTGATCGACAGTGCATTAGAAAAAAATAAATAATACGAAACAATTGAATACGCATTCAGTTTGTTGTCGACTTGGACGAATTTTCCGACTGAAAGTTCGATTGTTAGCAAATGATAAGACAATTGAAAGCGATCAAAATAATTGAAATTGTCAAACAGAAAATTTGATCTTTGACGAATTTGAAAAAACACACACAAATGAAGAGAAACAATTGAATATGATCAAAACAATTGATGTCAAACTGAAAATTTGTTCGCTGTCGAATTAGAAAAAAACGTACACACAAATCAAGAGAAACAATTGAATATGATCTACACACAAATCAAGAGAAACAATTGAATATGATCAAAACAATTGAAATTGTCGAACTGAAAATTTGATCTTTGGCGAATTAAAGAAAACACACACATAAATCAAGAGAAACAATTGAATGTGATCAAAACAATTGTAATTGCCAGACTAAAAATTTAATCGTTGGCAAATTAGAAAAAAAAAAAACAAACACGCACAAATCAAAAAAAAAAAAAACAATTGAACAACGTTTGAGAGAATAAATACGGTAACATTACGTTACAGGTAAGAAGATGATGAAAACACTTGATGAAACAATTGAATAACGTCGGTGAACCTGCAGACGAAGAAAATGAAAAAAAAAGAAACAATCGACCCATGAAACAAAAAGAGACAATCGACCCAAGGACTTTAAAAAAAACAATCGAATAACGTTCGCTGCCAAAGAAACAGGAAATTGAAAAATTTTATTCTCTTACAAAACAAGGAGAGAGAACAAAGGAACACGAAAACAATTGAACTTTTTCGACCGATCGCCAGCAGATTACGAAAACAAGGTTCATTCTTGTTGAAAGCTAAATAGCACAATAAACAATTGAATATTTTTTCGTGTTTGACAGCGAAACGTTGAAGAAAATCTCAATTTTCCCAAGTTTCCAAATCTCAATTTTTCCAAAATCTCAATTTTTCCGCAACAAATTAATCACTTTTCGTGTAATAATTTTCATCGGGCAAGATAGTGCTTCACTTTTTTAATCAGCAAGCAAGTAACCGGGTTTCTGGGGCACGCTGCACCTTGTCAACTGTGACGTCACTATGCGAAAGCCACTGCAAAATAAATTTCAAAGCACTTACGGTGTTGATTCCTCATTCTTGACGAAGGGTGAGTGGCACAATAAACAGTTGAATAATTTTCCGATTTTCAATTGTCTTCGCGAAGCTAATTGATTTTTTCCAACCGAAAGTTTGATCGGCGAGGAATTCCAAAAACACTTGCTGAAACAATTGAACAACGTATGTGGAAGCACGTCGCTGAATATAGTAATGAAAGCCTAGTCCGTTTTTGTTTGTTTTAATAGTTGTAATGAAATGGAAAAAAAAATCGACAAAACAATTGACAGTTCTCGCTGCAGGTCCTCGCGAAAGAGGCACAAATACGAAGACAACCGAACACTCCCGGTCAGAAATTAATAAAAAATCGACAAAACAATTGACAGTTCTCTCTGCAGGTCCTCGCGAAAGAGGCACAAATACGAAGACAACCGAACACTCCCGGCCAGAAATTAATTGAGGACGCGCATGTAGAGGACGTTGACATTAAAGAAACTCAACTTTTCTTAGCTTTCAAAGTACAGAAAAAGTTTTGCCTGCTTTGTTTTCGGAAACCTTCGCAAACTCTTTTCGATACATTTTTTTGTTAGGTGCAGAGGGCGTTAATGTCATCGGGTATGAAATTTGGGCGCCTCCACCACATCATACTTAGATCAGCAACCCCTAGCATACCCCTCCCCCCACATGGATTCATAAATCACAGAAGAATTTATTTTTTTTGATGAACATAAAAAATCTAAAACGTTTCACGATGATTGGATTTGCATAGGAAAAAAAGAGGTGAAGTGAAGTGAACGCAGGTGATTACACTTTAAATTAAAGTAATTAATTCCTCCCGTGTATTCCCCCCAGAACCCCCGCACCCCCCCTCGCGCCGGCGAAGAGTCCCATTAGCAAAATGAAGACCGTAAAACGTGAACTGATTTCGTTAGGACCGGCTGCAATTAATCTGCGTGTGTTTATCGGGGGGCCCCGGTCCGGCCGGTTCGTTTGCAGCTACAAATTAACCCGAATTTTATAAACATCCGAAGGAGCGACCGATTAAAAAAAAAATAAAAAAATTCGCGACCAATACGTCAGTCAATCAATCAATCCGGGTTCGGACTTGCCACCGCCCGCCCCCCCAATTAATTAAAATGAAAGCTGGATGCTGATGTTTACTTTGCTTGTATATTTTTTGCAATAATAATAATAAATAAATGCGTATTGATAATTAATTAGTTCAAATTGGCGAATGAATAAATCACGAGATTTTTTTTTATTTCAAAACGCAAGGCAGGTAGGTATACGAAACCGGTCATAAAAAAAGGGGCCCATCGTTTGTTTAATTTAGAACGAATATGGCAAGTTACTCTCAGATAATACTTGGATACCGATTAGGATGATAAAACCTTGTTGTTATCAACACCTAATGCCGGATGCTGAAATGATTCCAGTTTTGAAATAATAATTGGCCGATTGAGGGCGGACGAGGCGCGGGTTGGTTAACGATTGCTTTAATTTACGCCCTCTTGTAAGAACATGAACTTTACGGCGTCGTAAATGGTAATGGAAATAAAATTTACGTCCGTTTGGCAGAATCGACTAACTAAGCTTCTCAGTTTCCCTCCGCCCCCCCGTTATGAGCGATAAAATTTCTTTAATTTATTGTCCGTTGTTTAGTTTCCGCTTACAACTCTCGGAACGTAACTTTTTTAAAGCCCGACGAGTAAAGCTGAGCACCACGGAATTAGTTTTTGTATACTTGCACCTCTTAAATAAAAAAATAAAAAAAAAACTAATAAAACTGATTTCAGTAAAAAAAAAAACTGTTCAACTGCTCTGTTTGGTAATAAACGATATGATACGTCGATCGGTTATTATAATCTTAATATTACCGATAGGAGAACAATGACTTATTAAAATTGCATTGCCCCAGCCATTTACGAAGAATTAGCTGACGCCATCTTGTAATCCAAGATGGCGTCGGGTGCAGCGGCCGCGTCCTCCTCGTCGCTCGTCGCAGCGTTTCATTTGACAACCCGCACGACGCTATCTATCTGACCTAACCGCGCAATGGCAAAAGCAGTTCTTTTCTTCACAACAAACGATGGAAAATACTTTCAACACACCACTGCAGGGAAACGTAATTTTATTTTTAAGTTTGGCAGTCAGTAAGTCAGTTCATTTTAATCGTCATCGATTCAATTTTATCCTAAACTAAATTCCACGCTTTGGTAATCCGCTTTTATATTTAAAAATTTGGCATTTCGATGTGTAATATTCTATTCTTATCTGAAATCGTCCAAGAAGAAAAGTAAATTCAGAGAGAGAGAGAGAGAAAGGTGAAGCATTTTCGACGATAATTTTGAAAATGCTTGCGCAAACGCCTTTCGAGCAACCGGCGGAATACGACGAGCGACGAGGAGAACGCGGCCGCTGCACCCGACGCCATCTTGAATTACAAGATGGCGTCGGGTGCAGCGGCCGCGTCCTCCTCGTCGCTCGTCGCAGCGTTGCATTTGACACCCCACACGACGCTATCTATCTGACCGAACCGCGCAATGGCAAAGGCAGTTCTTTTCTTCACACCAAACGATGGAAAATACTTTCAACACACCACAGCAGGGAAACGTAATTTTATTTTTAAGTTTGGCAGTCAGTCAGTCAGTTCATTTTAATCGTCACCGATTCAATTTTATCCTAAACTAAATTCCACGCTTTGGTAATTCGCTTTTATATTTAGAAATTTGGCATTTTGATATGCAATATTCTATTCTTATCTGAAATCGTCCAAGGAGAAAAGTAAATTCAGAGAGAGAGAGAGAGAGAGAGAGAGAATGGCGAAGCATTTTCGACCATAATTCTGAAAATGTTTGCGCAAACGCCTTTCCAGCAACCGCGGAATACGAATCGGATTCGATTGGCTTTGTTTTATGAAAACCAAAAACGCCACTAACAAAGAAAATCGAGGTCGTCCAACTTTGCGATCTGCTAAAAGAATTAATAAATAAATAAAACTAATAAAATCTTAAATAAATAAAACTAACAAAACTGATTTCAGTTTAAGAAAAAAAAAATTCTCGACTTCTCTATTTGGTGATATGCGATATGATACGTCGATCGATTATCATAATCTAAACGTTACCGGTTGGAGAACAACGACTTATTAAAATTGCACTGCCCCGGCCATTTACGAAGAATTATCATCCATCATATTTCATCTTGATCCATAAATTTCGAGAGAACCAATAAGTGGAACAACGGTTAGCTATTCATCATTATTCGTGGAAATATTTCGTCTGCAAGAAATGCGGATGGCTTAAATATTATAATGGAAGGCGGATGACGTCACGCCGCCGCCGCCGTCTAGTATTTAATTTTATTGCCATACCGCCCCCCTCCACCCCCCTCAATAGTAAAGGGGAGCGACGATTTAGAGCCTCTAAATACGGCTAATGTAGGCGCGTGTTGAGAATGACGATTTACTCCAGCGTTCCGCAATTACCACCCCAATTACATTCCTCATGCACATTTGTTCTTCTTATTCTTCTTCTTCTTTCTTCGTTCGCGCAAAATAATACTAATATAAAGTATTCCGAGAGGGATTGTCGCGAAATTTCGCAAATTCCGCCGTCGCGTCGCTTCAGATTTAACGAAATTCCTATTAGGTAAATTATGTTTGTTGGCACTGTAAGTGCGGATTTAAGTCGCAATTTAATGATATTATAACGCGTACAAGGTCAGGATGAAATAGCGTCGGCCAACTATCCAAGAAATCGACGGCGGAAGTGCCATATTGTACTTAATTGTGCAATCGCTAGGGGATTTTCCATACGGCAAAGCGGAGCGAAGTCAAGCCAGCGGAAGTGCAATCTTGTACTTAATTGTGCAATCGCTAGGGGATTTTCCATACGGCAAAGTAGGGCGAAGTCAAGTCAGCGGAAGTGCAGTATTGTACTTAATTATGCAATCTCTGCTTTCCGTACACTGGAAACCATCATCTGTCGCCCCTTATTTGCATAAAAAAATTCAAAAGAGGCAGGAAATTTTGCAATTGGTTCTGTAACACTGTTGATGCATAATTTTCTAAACGTTACAATATTCCAAATTTAAACGTTGCAATATTGAAAATATTCAACTTGCAACGTCTTCTTTTTGGTAATCAATTTAATCGCAACCGAATTTTCTATTAATTTACTATAAATTTTGTGTCTCTCTAAATCTTTTAAAAAAAACCTGGATAGTTAGAACCTCCTCCAAACCTGAAAAGTTTTATTTCAACCTGTAAAATAAATGTTCGTGCCCTGAACAACATTTTTTTTCTATTTATTGCTATATTTTCACTGGTATTTATATTTTTTTATAATTTTATTTACGGATATGTTTATGGATGGATTTGTGGATGGATTTATGGATACATTTCTGGTTAAATTTATGGCTGGACTTATGGATCAATCTATGGCTGGATTTATAAATGGATTTGTGGATGGATGTATCACTGAATTTATTTATTAAATTTATGATTTGTGGTTTTATGGGTTTATTGATGGATAATTTTATTTTTTGCCTGTAAAATTTTTATTTAATATTTTAATCGGCCTAAATTCGAAAGAAAATTGCGTTCATATTAAAAATCATAATGTTCCTTTCTTTTATATAATTGAATCGGTAAGAATTAAAGGGCAGTAACAGACGCCATCTTTGAATCCAAGATGGCGGCGGGTGCGGCGGCCCCGTCCTCCTCGTCGCTCGTCGCAGCGTTTCATTCGACACCCCACACGACGCGTCTATCTGACCTAACCGCACAATGGCAAAGGCAATTGTTTTCTTCACGCCAAACGACAGAAAATGCTTTCGACAGACCACTGCAGAGAAACGTAATTTTATTTTTAAGTTTGGCAGTCAGTTTGTTAATGCATTTTTATATTTAAATATTTGGCATTTTCATTTGAAATATTCTCGTAGAAAAGACCTTTAGGAGAAGAGTAAAACCAGAGAGAGAGAGAGAGAAAAGAGCGAAGCATTTTCGACGACAATTCTGAAAATACTTGCGCAAACGCCTTCCGAGCAACCGTGGAAAACGAATCGAATCGGATTGGCTTTGTTTTATGAAAACCAGAAACGCTACTAACAAAGAAAATCGAGGTCGGCCAACTTTACGACCTGCTAAAAGAATTGAGGACGAAAGGGGATGAAAAGGGTGTTTTCAACCGCCGTCCGCAAGTTCTTTTACAACACCGAGAGAGACAGAAAGAGACAGAAGGGGGAGAATAATTTCGACAACCCCGGAAACAACTATCGTAGGCGCAGCACCGCGAGGAAAACAGAGTTGAGCAATAAGTTTCGATTTCATCGCAAAAACTGGGGACGAAAGGGGTTGAAAAGGGGGTTTTCAAGCCCCGTCCGCACGTCTTTTGCAACACCGAGAGGGAGAAGGCAGTCCAGGAAATTGTAACGCAGGCGCAGCACCGCCAGGAAAATAGGGTTGAGAAATAAGTTTCAATTTCATTTCAAGAACTGGGGATGAAAGCAGGTTTTCAACCCTGCTCGCAGCACGTTTTTTACAACACTGAGAAAGAGAGAGAGAGAGAGAAAGGGGAAGAAGCACAGCACCGCGAGGAAAATAGGGTTGAGAAATGATTTTCGCTTTTATTAAAAAAAAAAAAAACAGAAGGGGCAAATTGGAAAGAAATTGTGACGATCTAGGATTAGCCAGAAGGGTTTGGTAAAAGGGGTGAGAAAGTGGGGCACCTTTTCCAACCCCGTACATGCATTACAGCGGCGATAATTATAACGAATGTTTAAACCGTAACGTCTTCGCGACAGTTAACTATTTGAATCTCCCGGGCATTTTGTCTTGCAAACTCGGGCGACTTCGGCTCGAATCGACTAGAAAGCCCGTAGACACGTCTAACCGCGCCTCGCGTGTCATGCGGGTGGCCTACGCATCAGAAGTTTTCATTTTCTTTTCAGTTAATCCGAAAAATTGAAAGTGAAGGTTTACAAAAAAAAAATGCATATTTTCGTTTACAATCAAAACACGCTTTTCGTAAATACATGGATTTTAATGGAATTAAAAATAGCGTTTTTTTTTCTTTCTTGCTTGCTTTGCAACGTTTTAATTCGACGGAAAACATGCAAATTAAAACGAAACACACACCCCGTGCGGAGTAAACAACGTCTCAACCTCATTTTATCTTAGTTTTTCAGAACGTTTCAGCGAACGTTAATAACTCCTCGAGCCTGGAGCTCCCAGCCGCTAGACTTAGACTTAATAAACACCATTTCACGAAACAGATTCCAACTTTAATTAGGGCTTTACTATTTGGGGGTTGAGCATGAACCTGCACGTTCGGTTTCATGCATGTATGGATCGCAAGGAGGCTGCTATAAACAAGCGCGGAAATAATTGATGCGTCTTGCAAATTTAGTGATGATACTTTAAGAGAATTACACTGCCACAGCGCATAACGCATCGATTCCGTGCAATTTTGCTAATGCAGAGCACAATTTACTGATGGACTGACTGCATTTAATTTCGTCTGGAGCAAGCGTAACTAATTTGGGCGCAAACAACAAGCAACCCTCGACGTATCGATGCGCTTCTCGGTGCAATATCTTGCATGTCGTATGTAGTACATACAACCAGTGTGTCAACTTAACATGGCATTCGGATATTTACTCGCGTCTCTCTGAGAGACGTTTTGTAATAATATACTAGCAGCTAAGAGATAGGGTAAAAGATATTTGCTATGAGAGATACATACATACATATATTATATTATACAGTGTTTTTTTTTTAAACTGTGTCCATAGTAATTTATGTGCTAGAAATTTTACCACGTAAATTCCTATGGCCACAGTTACAAAAACGTGGTAAAATTTTTAGCACATAAATTCCTACGGACACAGTTTAAAAAAAGCACTGTATATGCATAATACGAATGGAATTAGGTACAGTTTGGTATGTAAATAGATTTTTTTAGATGAGATGAGATGAGATAAGTAAGTATTGGAGAGTATTCGAGTTCCATAAATTTTGCTGCAACTTTGTTACCACCTTACCGCACGTCGCCGTCGCCGTCGCCGATAATAAAACGGCTCCCCTTTTACGACGCCGTATCACGTCCCCGATAAATATTTCTTCTTCATGTTAATATAAGAGGTTTACGGGGGCGTATAAAACACAGAAACGAAACGAAAAAAAAAAAATAGAAAAAAGGAAATATTACTAATATTAAAGGTAGTGATCCGGCCGCATGTATCATGTGCGGGGTGCATCATGTCCGGGGCGGGATAAAAGAATAACGACCCAGGTTATAAAACTGCCATATTTCACGAAGGCTTAATTTTATTTTCCGTACTATGTCCAACATCCTATTTCGTTACAGTAGATAAAGTTTCGAGTTAGCATCGCGAGGACCAACTTATATTGATGGCCGTTCTTAGTGAAACTATATTTTCCCTTCTAAAGGCCGCCGCCGCCGCCGCGTCGCAAATAAAATAAGTTCTTACATTTATTTTGCTTAGCCCGCCGCCAAATAACTTTTGTTATCGGGGAAGCGTAATATATCGTTATTGTGCGGCGCAATTTTTAACAATCCTCCGTTTCTATTTGTAAACGGGCCCGTTTAAAAAAGATTAGAAATTCTATTCCCGCGTAATTACACACACAGTTTCTGATTTTCGAGAGGCGGCGCGTGATTCTTCTTAAGTTCCGAACTGTACAAATAAATAAAATCCTCCACGTGGTTGCTAATTTAAATTGATGCAAAAACAGCAGTCAGCAATTGCAAAATAAAATACATAAAAGTAAAAAGAAATTTCGAAGAAAGAAAAATCAGATAACATCACCTTATCAGGCGGAACGGAGTAACAGAGCCTCTGGGATGCCCTGGGGGCCTTCGATTGAATCCTGAGCGTCGAGGCTAGTTTTCCACGCGTGTACAAACACACTCACTCATGCTTCCCTGAACGGGTTTTCTAGGGGGTTAAATTGCTACGGCAAAAACAACAATCGCAGTAGGGTTTGGCGACTGGGTGGACTTTTTTCTTAATTTTTCAATCTTTCCAGCCGCCGTTCTTGATTGTTTAGGTACATTAAAACTTCCACCTCACTTCGCTTAACCTGCAGGCGTTACAAAGGTTGCTTAAACCGGGGTGGAGGTGGTGGGGGGGGACTATAACAAGGTTTTAAATTAATTTAGCACGGCGGGGCGGGAAAGAGGACGTATTCGCTCACGATTTCTACGGGTAATGCGATCTAAAATCGTTGTTTAGACTATAACCAGTTTCCTGCCCGGCGTTTATCTACTGAGAACGTTTATAATATTAAAATGGAACCGATGAAATTCCACCCGTAGCAATCTTGAACCGAAAACTAAATCAAAATTTCGAATAAAATATCGAAAGACCGACCTTCCCGACGTTTGCATCTATTCCATAAATAATTTAAAAACGAAGTTGATTCTCGTCTTGTCCGATGAAAATTGTAAATAAAAATTTTTTTTTTCTTTAATCTTGAACTCAAGATTAAAGAAAAAATCTTGAGTTCAATATTAAAAAAAAAAAACACTTTATTCTTAAATAATTTAATGAATTGTCAATCAATTGTTTTTTCTAGCCGGCTTTGGGAAAATCTGATTTTAGAATTCCGATTATTTCCTATTACAAAAGAAATCTGATTTTACAATTCGAATTTCTTAGTTCAAAAGCGTTTACGAGATAAACTGTAACCTGTAGGTCCGCGGAGGTCTTATCGCGCGGAAAGTAAGACTGAGAAACGATTTTCGCCTTCATTGTTACCCCTAATTTTCGCACTCAATTAAAGAAAATTTTTGCAAAGCAAATGCAACGTCGTTTCCCACTTACATAACATTCCTGGAAGGGATAGAAATGTTTTTAAACGGCAAGAAATCGAACTTCCGGATCGGATTAGCTGAAAGACTCTGTCGAAAGCGGCGAGCGACAAGTTGTTGAACTTTATTCTTTTTTATTTTCTTTTAGGTGTCATCACCTTTTTAGCCCTTTGCTGCACCTCCTCCCCCCAGTTTGGTTATTAAGGACGAGCAAGGCACAAACGTTTAATAATTTTGTAAAGAATCGAATGTTCAGAATGGATGGGAGGTGCAACGCTTTTTTGTAAAATTAAATGTCGCCATTAAATAATAATAATATAACATTGGAATCAATCATACCACGAACGAGGTTAGTATAAGAAACGAGGCATGAATCACGCATCCAGGAATTTTGCGCCCGGCGGACCGCAAAAAATGAGATCGGGTGGGCGGAAGTCGCAATATTGCCCCTAATTTTCGCACTCAATTAAGGATAATTTTTGCATAGCAAGCGCAACATCTTTTCCCACTTACTTAACAACCTAGAAGGGACAGAAATGTTTTGAAATAGCAAGAAATCGAACTTCCGGATCGGATTAGCTGAAAGAGTTTGTTGAAAGCGGCGAGCGACAAGTTGATCTTTTTTTTTCTTTTAGGTGTCATCACTTTTTTAGCCGTTTGCTACACCTCCCTTCCCCCAATTTGGATATTAAGGACGAGCAAGGCATTTAATAATTTTGTAAAGAATCGATTGTTCAGAATGGGGAGGTGCAACTTTTTTGTAGAAAATTAAATGTTGCCATTAAATAATAATATAACACTAGAATGAATCATGTCACGAACGAGGTTAGTATAAGAAACCGGACATGAATCATGCATCCTGGAATTTTGCGCCCGGCGCACCGCAAAAAAATGAGATCGGGTGGGCGGAAGTCGCAATATTGCCCCTAATTTTCGCACTCAATTGAGGATAATTTTTGCATAACAAACGCAACATCGTCTCCCACTTCCGTAACAACCGGGAAGGGACAGAAATGTGCTTAAACAGCAAGAAATCAAACTTCCGGATCGGATTAGCTGAAAGAGTTTGTTGAAAGCGGCGAGCGACAAGTTGATCTTTATTCTGTTTTTTTTTTCTTTTAGGTGTCATCACCTTTTCAGCCGTTTGCTGCACCTCCCTCCCGTCCATTTTGGATATTAAGGACGAGCAAGGCACAAACATTTAATAACTTTGTAAAGAATCGAATGTTCAGAATGGGAAGATGCAACGTTTTTTTTATAGAAAATTAAATGTTGCGATTAAATAATAACATAACACTAGAATGAATCATACCGACGGACAGACGAGGTTAGTATAAGAAACAGGGCATGAATCATGCATGCAGCCAAGTCTGTTTTTCCTGGAATTTTGCGCTCGGCGCACCGCAGAGAAATGAGATCGAGCGGGCGGAAGCCTCAATATTACCCTTAATTTTCGCACTCAATTAATGAAAATTTTTGCGTAGGAAACGCAACATCGTTCCCCACTTACATAATCGAGTGGGCAATATTATCACTAATTTTCGCACTCAATTAAGGATAATTTTTGCATAGCAACCACAACATCGTTACCCACTTACATAATCGAGTGGGCGGAAGTCGCAATATTATCCCTAATTTTCGCACTCAATTACGGATATTTTTTGCATAGCAAACACGACATCGTTCCCCACTTACATAACAATCTGGAAGGGACAGGAATGTTTTTAAATAGCAAGAAATCGATCTTCCCTAGCCCTTTTTTATTTTTTTTATTTTCATTTCTTTTTCCAATCAGTCAATTTCTTCAGTCTGATTGAGACTAATTTCGCCAAATGAAGACGTAATTTTTTCGCGTTGTTTAACTTGAAGGCTTCCGTGTCCGTCGTCCGCGGTTGAATTCTTTCTGATTGGCTTCCGGGCCTGTCCCGGATTTCGTCTCGTTCTTTTTCTTCCTTTCTCGTTTGTTAGGGTATAATTAAATCCTGACTTAAAAGTTTATGCAACCCAGGTTATTAGGTATTTTTTTTTTGTTCTGAAATTCATCATTTTAATATTATCATCGGAAGTATTTTATCTTGTCCCCCTCCCTTCCCTTCCCACCCCCGTCTTATATATCGTATAAGCCGGGTTGATGTAGCTGGGATCTCAAACACCGATAGCCCCGGCCAGGTTCAGATAAATGGAGCGTTAACACGCAATAACGCCTTGTCTCTCTCTCCCCCCCCGGCTTACCAATGCCCTAATTGATTCGTTCCATAGAAAAAGCTTCCTTGCCGACGCGCGATAATCCCGTTTATGAGCACGCCCGCGTCCGCAGAAAAAGGAATCTAATCTCGAAATTAATTTGTTTTTTTTTCTCGCATCCGGCGCGCGCAGGAATTTTCCAAAAACCCCCCAAGGCCATTAAAAGTTGCATTTCCGAGAGCGAGTGCTTTACATGTCTAACTTACTTAACCGTATCGAATCGAAACGCCCGAATAAAATGGCGCACGTTCATTTCAGTCGAACGGAATTTACATTTAGCGCGCGCGGTGAGTTAGAGACACCCCCGCGGGGGGGTCCCCCGTACGCTCGCTACGTTCTATTGATGATAAACTCCGTGTGACATTAGGAGAGGTGAGTGTGATACGACGTCGTGTCTGCGGAATTTATTTAATTTAATAAAACGTTCGTCGAAGCAATTTCAACGCACGAAAATGCATTAAAGACAAGAGTGGGCCATGAAACCTCGGCGAAAACCTCAAAGCGAATTATTGTTATAAAACGAGAGGAGAGGGCTCATAAAACGAATTCTAAAACCGGCGTTATATCTGTGTGTTATTAAAGCTCCGCCGTTTCCATTAGGTAACAACTGATACACGGGGGCTCTTAATTTCGTAATAACCGGATCTGTTCTTCTGCAGCGCGAGCTGAAATATTAATTCCAATTTATCGGAAAGCACGACGGAAAATCTCGCGCTCGCGATAATTACGAGTAAGTTAAAATTAAGCAGCTGGCTGTTGTGTAAATAATTCACACGAGGGCGCGCGCGCGCCTCGCCGGGGCGAAATTTAAAATGTCATTAAAAGTTCCGGGGGTTTCCCTGTTACCGTCGCCGCCGCCGCCGCCGACGACGAAAGTTCCGAGCGTACCTACCCCTACTAACAGCTAGTTTGCAAATAAATGGATTTCCGAGAGCGTTGTTCTTCGGAATCTCCACGGGATTCCCCCGGGATTCGCGGGCGCTTGCGGAAACTTAGAGTAGTAAGTGGTTCGAGTGCATTCGTGTTGTCGAACATGTGCGGAATTGATGTTATTCCGTTCGGAAGAACTTCAACTTCCTCGTTATTCCGATACAAATTTGATAAGCAGCTTTGGAACGAATGAATCAAAACCAAAATCGGGACCTGGTTCTTCTGTAAATAATTCAACTTGCTCAGCCTCGCTTGATTAGAAGTGTCTGTGCGACATGTTGAAGCTACGCGTGAATTATTGCTTTGACTTCATTATACGTTACGAATACGTGCATTCCAAAAACAAGGCAGGTTGTGTACGGAATACACAATTTTGTAATTTATTTACCGCAGCTACCTACAGCTCGCTCTCAATCTAGCTAAATTATTTATTGCGGGAGTGTACTGAGGAGTATCAAAACTTCCTGCACGCGAATTGCACAACGCAAGATAGATCGAAGACGTGGGAAGTAATTAGCGTTGTAAAATACGCCTACGCTACGACGTAGACTGCAACAGGAAGCGTAATAAATGAAGGCGGCTGTACAGCGTGAGCTTGCGCGGTCCAAAACTAGGGGGAAGGCAAGAACTTGCTGGCCTGAAATATTAAAATAAGTCTGAATTTAAAACCTCTTAAAAATTTTACGTTTTCGACGTGGGAAGTAATTAGTGTTGTAAAATACGTCTGCGCTACGACGGAGATTGCAACAGGAAGCGTAATAAATGAAGGCGGCTGTACAGCGTGCGCTTGCGCGATCCAAAACTAGGGGGAGGGCAAGAGCTTGCTGGACTGAAAATATTAAAATAAGTCTGAATTTAAAACCTCTTAAAAATTTTACGTTTTCGACGTGGGAAGTAATTAGCGTTGTAAAATACGCCTGCGCTACGACGGAGATTGCAACAGGTAACGTAATAAATGAAGGCGAGGAGAACACGCGGCCGTACAGCGTGCGCTTGCGCGGTCCAAAACTAGGGGGGAGGGCAAGAACTTACTGGCCTGAAAATATTAAAATAAGTCTGCATTTAAAACCTCTTAAAAATTTTACGTTTTCGACGTGGGAAGTAATTAGCGTTGTAAAATACGTCTGCGCTACGACGGAGATTGCAACAGGTAACGTAATAAAGGAAGGCGAGGAGAATACGCGGCCGTACAGCGTGCGCTTGCGCGGTCCAAAACTAGGGGGGAGGGCAAGAACTTACTGGCCTGAAAATATTAAAATAAGTCTGAATTTAAAACCTCTTAAAAATTTTACGTTTTCGACGTGGGAAGTAATTAGCGTTGTAAAATACGCCTGCGCTACGACGGAGATTGCAACAGGAAGCGTAATAAATGAAGGCGAGGAGAACACGCGGCTGTACAGCGTGCGCTTGCGCGGACCAAAACTGGGGGGGGGGGGGGCAAGAACTTGCTGGACTGAAAATATTAAAATAAGTCTGAATTTAAAACCTCTCCAAAAATTTTAAATTTTCGACATTTTCGAAATTTTTTTTAATTTCTGTGTTTCAAACTTTAAAATTGGTGCAAAAGGAACGCGAGTAATTCCTTCAAGTCGGTGTGTGGGGGGGGGGGAAACTTCCTCACTTCCTCCTTCACTTAGCGCGGCTAAGATGTAACTTAAGAAAAAACACGTTTTTATTTGTTTTGCCGTTTTTCAGTTTCCTTCTGAGCCGGAAACAAACCGCCTAGGTTTCCTAAGTCTTTCATAGGTTTCTCAGCCTTGAGAAATTTTCAGTTAGTATTTTTTCAAAATTCAAATCTGAAAGGAGCCTGAAACAAACCGCCTAGGTTTCCTAAGTCGTGCGTAAGTTTCTCAGCCTCGAGAAACTTTGGGTATTTTTTCAAAATTCAAATGCGAAGTATTGAAAATTTACTGCTAACAGCCTTTCTTGGATTGAGAAATATTCACAATTTATCAAAATTGAAAAAAACAAAATAGCAAAACGATAAGCCTAGGTTTAGATGGTCGAGGAACGTTCATAGGTTTCTCAAGCTTGAAAAATTTTGATAGTTTAGCCTTGCTTGAGGTTCCAAATTTTCTCGGCGCGTTCCTTTAGGCTTCACGGGCTTCCTTAAGAAAGAAAATTTACCGTTTCTCAAAATTCCGAAAATGAAAACGAAAAATTGCGAATTACGTACGAAACCTAGGCCGTACGTCGATAAACAAGCATAGGTTCTTCAAGGTTTAAATTTTGTTTTTTCAAAATTGAGATGCAGAATGCCGAACGTTTGCCGAAAATATTAAAAACACGTAAATAACAAAACGATAAACCTAGGCTTAGACAGAGGAACATAAATAATAAGTTTCTCAAGATTAAGAAATTTTGATAATTTTTTCCACGCTTGAGGCACAAACCATTGACATTTCGTTGCTAAAAGTTTTCCTCGTAAGTTCAAAAACCTTCCAAGTTTTTCTTAAGATTGAGAAAATTTATTATTTCTCAGAATTCAGAAAGTTAAAATGTAAAATGTGAATTATCTATTGTAGGGTCCGTACGTTGTCGAACACATTTCAGATTTTTTTAAAAAATTGAGATGCAGAATGCCGAATCTTCGAAAAATTATCAGAATTTCTCAATCTTGAGAAATTTTGATGTCTTTTTTGAAGATTGAGAAACTACGGTCAATTTTCTCAATCTTGAGAAATTTTTACGTCTTTTTTAAAGATTAAGAAAATACGATCAATTTTCTCAATCTTGAGAAATGTTGATGTTTTTCTTGAAGATTGAGAAACTACGGTCAATTTTCTCAAACTTGATTAATGTTGACGTCTTTTTCGAAGATTGAGAAACTACGGTCAATTTTCTCAATCTTGAGAAATTTTGACATCTTTTTTAAAGGTTAAGAAAATACGGTCAATTTTCTCAATCTTGAGAAATGTTGATGTTTTTCTTGAAGATTGAGAAACTACGGTCAATTTTCTCAAACTTGATTAATGTTGACGTCTTTTTCGAAGATTGAGAAACTACGGCCAATTTTCTCAATTTTGAGAAATTTTGACATCTTTTTTAAAGATTAAGAAAATACGGTCAATTTTCTCAATCTTGAGAAATGTTGATGTTTTTCTTGAAGATTGAGAAACTACGGTTAATTTTCTCAAACTTGATTAATGTTGACGTCTTTTTCGAAGATTGAGAAACTACGGTCAATTTTCTCAATCTTGAGAAATTTTAACGTCTTTTTTAAAGATTAAGAAAATACGGTCAATTTTCTCAATCTTGTTGAAATGTTGACGCCTTTCTTGAAGATTGAGAAACTACGGTGAATTTTCTCAATCTTGAGAAATGTTGATGTCTTTCTTGGAGATTGAGAAACTACGGTCAATTTTTTAAAACTGCCGAAATTAAATTTATAAAACGCAGTTTTATTGGTTTTGTTAATTTTCAGTTTCGCTCCGATCCGGAAACAAATTGCCTGGAGTTTGCCCAACCTTGAGAAACTTTGATCATTTATTTTCTTCAAAATTGAGACGCGAAGTACTGAAAATTCAGTGCTAATAGTTGTTCTTAGGAAAGAAATATTCCTAACTCGAGGTCGATCAATTTCTCTACATTGAAAAAATTTAAATGACGAAACGATAAACCTGGGATTTCGATGGTCGAGCAACGTAAATAGGTTTCTCAAGATTGAGAACTTTTAGTGTTTTTTCCGCGCTTGAGTTTCCAAGCTTCTCTTGTAGAAGCTTTTTCTTAAAGGTTTTCCTAAAGCGAGAAAATTTACCGCCTCTTAAAATTCAGAAAATTGAAACGCAGAATGCGAATTCCCTAGATTAATTAAATCAAGGTCGATACACACGCATAGGTTCTTCAAGATTTAATAATCTTTTTCTCAAAACTGAGAAATTGAGAATTCTTCGCAGTCTTGGGGAATTTTGAATGAATTTTTTTTTTTTGAAAAGCGAGATGCGAAATTCCATCAACGCAGTGCCAGTAGCTTTTCTTAAGTTGAGAAACAGTTTTCTCAAGATTGAGAACTTCTCAAAAGTGAGACAAAACGCGTAAGACTAAACAATATTCTATTCTGAGGAATTAAACCTGTAAATCTAAAACGCGCGATAAATTATTTGCAAGAATAGCCCACTCTCGATAATACCGTTCATAACACTGACAGCGAGCAACTTTAGGGGGGGAGCGGGGGTTGAAACGAAATCAAGAATTAAGCACGTTTCATATTTGAACAACCCAGTGAGGTAATGGCTTCGTAAAATATTCTATAAATTATTTTGCTTAATCTGTATGCATTCAACAGTTACTAACAGCATTAGCTAGCGCATTCCGTCCAGTTTAATTCGGCTAATAAATTGACCAAATAATCCTCTCCGGCGGCGGCGCAACATGTTGCAACCAGTTCGAACCTGCACACTAACTTCGAGCATGAATATAGATAGCATGATGGCCTCCTCGTTCTGCGCTTCGGTAATTATTTTCTTTGCGTCTGCAACAAGGCAACAAAGAAGATGTGCAAAGCAGATGTGCAAAGGGGAGCGGATTCGTGCAGGTATCGTCGTCTTCGCGTTTGCGTTCCGGATCGCTCTCTATTAACAAATACTCTCTATGAATTAGAGCCGGATTAATAAAGGCGAATGATTTAGTACGGCGACCCGGCAAATTCCGGGGGAAAACACAGATGTACCTGTTATAATTTAAGCACTTGACCGTTTGTTCAACAGTTTAAAGCCGCTCTAATCGCTTTCACGGCTTTGTTCTCTCTCCGAGAGCGAAAAATATCATCTGCTTGCTTTGAGCTTAAACCATCTCCATCTCCGGAATCGATCGCTTCCGGAACGCCGCGCCGTTACATTCGCGACCGATGTGAGCTAAAGTAAGTCTGCTTAAACTCAATTAAGTTCCTTTTGGAACGATTTTTGCATTTTCTGTTTGTCATTAAACGAAAGAGGCTTGGAGAAGGAGCTTAGAAGGAGATTTCAGATGAAAACGAAGGAGGGTGTTGCGGTTGTATGTTCGAGAAGTTTAGAATCTAAGAAAGTTTATGAATTCTCGTGATATCCGTGAAGCACGAGCAAATTTGTTTGCGTTATTAGTTTGGTAATATGATACGGGGGCGTGTTTAGCCCAGGCGAGAAGCAAACGAAAGAGATTACGGCAGTCTCCCAAGGGTTAACGCGAAGGGTACACGTAAAGTCGGGCTCGCCAAGGTGGATTAAAATGTGTGGTGGACATTCAATAAGGGCTGTCCACGAAACATCAGCCTGGATGAGTGGCTCAGCTCACACAAAAGGTGAATGAAAATTTGTCTAAACGAAACAAAATTTCAAACGCGATACTTGTATATAATCGTTAAAAGTCATTTGAAGACGTTTGAAACGGGTTTCCTTCAATTAAATGAAATATCTTTCGGCGACTTCTTCAAGGAAATACCTTTCAGCATCAAATATTTTGTTAAGTAACATACATGATTAATTTCCCCCACTGTTGAGGGACGAACACTCCTTACTGTTGAATGGTTAGCAATTCCTTCAAATCGGCGAGGGGAGGAACAACTTCCTTACTTGTGCTTCTTCACTTCGAAGTAAAGGGAACGCGTAGTTTCAACGACGGATGCGTTTTCTGTTGTTTTTAAACAAAAGAGGCTTGGAAAAGGAGATTTCAGATGAAAACGAAGGGGGGTGTTGCGGTTGTATGTTCGAGAAGTTTAGAATCTAAGAAAGTTTATGAATTCTCGTGATATCCATGAAGCACGAGCAAATTTGTTTGCGTTATTAGTTTGGTAATATGATACGGGGGCGTGTTTATTCCGGGCAGGAAAGAAACGAAAGAGATTACGGCAGTCTCCCGAGGGTTAACGCGAAGGGTACACGTAAAGTCGGGCTCGCCAAGGTGGATTAAAATGTGTGGTGGACATTCGATAAGCGCTCTCCACGAAACATCAGCCTGGATGAGTGGCTCAGCTCACACAAAAGGTGAATGAAAATTTGTCTAAACGGAGCAAAATTTCAAACGCAATACTTGTAAATAATACGTTAAAAGTCATTTGAAGATGTTTGAAACGGGTTTCCTTCAATTAAATGAAATATCTTTCGGCGACTTCTTCAAGGAAATACCTTTCACCATCAAATATTTTGTTAAGTAACATATATGATTAATTTCCCCCACTGTTGAGGGACGAACACTCCTTACTGTTGAAGGGTTAGCAATTCCTTCAAATCGGCGAGGGGAGGAACAACTTCCTTACTTGTGCTTCTTCACTTCGAAGTAAAAGGGGCGCGTAGTTTCAACGACGGATGGGTTTTCTGTTGTTATTAAACAAAAGAGGCTTGGAGAAGGAGATTTCAAATGAAAACGAAGGGGGGTGTTGCGGTTGTATGTTCGAGAAGTTTAGAATTTAAGAAAGCTTATGCATTCTCGTGATATCCGTGAAGCACGGGCATATTTGTTTGCGTTATTAGTTTGGTAATGTGATACGGGGGCGTGTTTAGCCCAGGCGGGAAAGAAACGAAAGAGATTACGGCAGTCTCCCGAGGGTTAACGCGAAGGGTACACGTAAAGTCGGGCTCGCCAAGGTGGATTAAAATGTGTGGCGGATATTCGATAAGGGCTGTCCACGAAACATCAGCCTGGATGAGTGGCTCAGCTCACACAAAAGGTGAATGAAAATTCAGAGTGGCTCAGCTCACATTCGCCGGTGGAATAGGTGGCGTTTAAAAATCTTATTTGACTCCTGGCGCCTGATTTGGGCCACTTTTGTTATTGTCTTCACACAACGACACTCAACAACATTTCATTGGCCGTTTTTCGTAGTTCATCGTTTTTCATTTGTTTTATGTCCATCGCAGTCGTGATTGTCTTTTGTTTTCTATTGTTTTTTATTTTCTACGAACTTTTTGATGAAAAACTCTTGCTTTTTCCTTCAGCTTGGTGGTCTCGATGTTCTATTGTTTTCTTTTTTGCTTCATGCCTTGCATTTTGTTTCGTTTCCTTTTTTCATTATCTTTTTTATCTGAGTTGTTTTCATCGTCCGTTTCTTTTCCGTTAGCTTTTATTTTCTACGAACTTTCTGATTTGTCCGAAAATCTGTTATTTTGCCCTCTTTCGTAGTTCATCGTTTTTCATTTGTTTCATCTCCGCCACAGTCGTGATCGTCTTTTGTTTTACGTTAGCTCTTATTTTCTATGAAATATTTGAAATTTTTCAGCTTGGTGGTGTCGATCTTTTCTTTCTTTTTTTCGCTTCACGGCTTGCATTTTATTGTTGCTTCTTTCGTTTCTCTTCTCTTTCTGATTGTTTTTAGTTTCCTTTTCCTTTTGTTCATTTCTGCTTCTATTTTTAGCAAAACCAAAAACAAGAAAGAATAGTTCATGTTGTTTTACGCAGTGTATTTCCTCGTTCCTTTCTTTCGTGTTTTTTTTTTCCTTCTTTAAATCATGTTATTTACTTTTGTTTTGTTTCGTTTGCTTTTATTGTCTGCGAACTTTTTTAATTCGTCCGGAAAACTGTCGATTTTTCGTTCACGTTTGTGTTGGCGATCTTCTTTTGTTGCCGTTTCTTTCATATACTTTTGTTTTAGATTTTTTGCTGGTTAATTTTTTTTTTTTGGTTTGTTCCTTCGTCTTATTGCTCGCTTGAATTTTCTTCTGTTTCTTCTTTGCTCCTATTTTTAGCAAAAAGAAGACTAAAACATAAATTCTATGACAACTGTCAAATTAATTATTATTAAAAATTGTCTATGATGTAGGGGCGTGTTTAGGCCAGGCGGGAAGGAAACGAAAGAGATTACGGCAGTCCCCCGAGGGTTAACGCGAAGGGTACACGTAAAGTCGGGCTCGCCAAGGTGATTAAAATGTGCAGTGGATATTTGATATTCGATGTGAGGGCTGTCCACGAAATATCAGCCTGGAGGAGGCGATGTTTTATTACGAGACAACGTCGGCCTTGAAATGGCGATAAGTATTTCGGGGTTGACTTTGCGAAGTTTGCGGAGCCGTCGAGGTGACGGTGACCCGGGCTTTCGAGGGAGAGCAGGAGTAAGATGTCGTCGGGGAACGGTCCAGTGACGTAGCACTGTAGGGGCGTCCGACAACATTGGAGAGGCGCACAGAGACGTCGGCAGGTGACCTCTCAGGTATGGTTAAATCATGCATTGTCGGGGATTGGTCCAGTGGAGTAGTACTGTAGGGGACCGACGATGCTGAAGAAAGGTGTGGATAAACCATTATACATTGTCGGTTGGGGATCGGTCCAGTGGTCCTGTAGGGGACTCAGGATGTTGGAGAATAGCTGGAAATGCTGGAGATTAGCTACCTAACCAAGTGGATTGCATTGTGCTTCCCAAGAACTGTCGTGACTTGGCGTTGACTGGACTGTAGTCAATGCTCGGTACTGTGGAAGTCAGTACAGGGCCGTAGCTAGACTAAATATTATCGTAGTATAGGGCAGGCTCTAGAAATTTTTTTCCAACGCTTTTAAGCATTTTTTAAATATTTTCATGTCAGATTGGGCCATCGTAGGGCAGGCTTAAAACTTTCCAGGGCTTCCCTTGGCGCCCCCTAGCTATGGCCCTGAGTAGGTAACATCAATGATCACAGGTGAATGTGATGGTCAATGCATGCGAACGAAAGAAGTTAACGTGCGAGGACGGCTTGCCCACGGTCCAACATCATTGTGAGGGAGCTACAGCTTCTAGATTCGCCGGTGGAGTAGGCGGGGCCGGGAGAACGGCCCCGGTAAGTGAAATGTAAGTCGATTTCACTGAACAGGGTTACTTATAATTTGTATGGTCCTTGCCGAATTGGAATGCGATGCCCGCGCAAGCTGAGACGTTTACCTTCAGCGCCTGTTACGGTCAGGGAAGCGAAAAATAAAAAAAACTTTGCGGCGAACGAGAGATGAGTGAATGAGTTCATTGTAACTCCGTCCTCTGATAGTCAATAATATTTAAACAAAAAAAAAACCTAGCTAACAGGGGTTTTACGTGCGCGTAACACACATCAAAGCATGTTTTTTTTTTTAACGTAAATAATATAATTCGTAGGAATCGCCGATATATCCGGCCGATGGGGATGGGGGGATGGATGAAACCGGGTGCCAATGTAAAAGTGTAAATTGCAAATGCAGGCGGCGCGGCGGGCTGAAATTGCGAGAGCATTTTAACACAGCACAAAGGACGAGTTGATTGGGTCAGTAAGGCCGGATTTTACAACTCGGATACGGACGAAGAGACAAAGCCTTATCACGCTTGTCCGCCGATAAGGAACAGATATATTCCGCCGGCTTCGTTTAAACCTGATTCGTTCCGAGGCTAAATAAAACGATTTGGGTAATTTCGTCGTCCTGGAGGGGAGGCGGGGAGTTAACGAGATTTCGGAGGACGTCCCACACCCCACATTACACATTGAGTTAGTAAATTAAAAAAAAAAAACGTTTTATTTCATACTTTCGAAATCGGCGCCAGTTGGAGAGAGACGGGGAGACTTTTATTATTTATTAGCGAGTGCTTCGCATTGCTGCCATCGCTTTTTAAGCTTCAATGAACGAAGTCGTGTTGCATAATAAAAGTTAATTTTATTTGACTGCCGCTGCTTGCAGTTTGTTGAGATTGCTCTGCGATTCAACTCCGGGGATTCCTTAAATTCCTCAAGCGCTCCTACTGTATTTCGTTTCTTTGACAAATTCAGGTTTTATTAGATTACAAGCCGGAAGTCTATATTTTTTTTTTGCATAATTTCTTAGCAGACGCTAATTTAATTCCCGAGAACAAATCTGATTTATTTGCTTCGTCGCGCGGTGGAATTTTAAAACACGAAACCGAGAGAGGCGAACACACACAAACATCGCGATGATATACGCTCGAGCTTTCCCGTCAAAAAAGACGAAATTTTTCCATTAATCCGACAACACTTCATAACCGCAGATGTGAACGGGGCCCTGCCTACATATGCTGTTTTATTCAGTGCAACTGAATTACAACCATTTCCTAAATTCGCCATGATTTCTCAGAGGTATTGAGAAAGCGGGCCCGTCCAACCCCCGCCCGACCAGCTCTCGCGCGCATCCCCTTCGCGAGAAATGAGCTACGTCAAAGTGTGTTCGCGAATATAATAATACATCGCACACGAAGTGAACGAACGCTACGCCTAAACAAACGAGGCGAAGAAATTTATCAAAATGCCGTAATCGTATTGGAAGTGATAGCTGTCTGGTGGAGCAATCTCATTCACGTGAGAGGCGAGACGATTTTTAGGATACACAAATTTCCCAAGATTGAACCTTCAGATGATGTTAAGAACTCCCCAACTTGTTCCGCATTACGTTTAAAAATAGTTTGAGCAACATCGTATTTTGCGCTTTGAATTCAATTCGAATGGGTTTTTCGGGGGGTGCGCTGAGGGGGGAAATCGATCGGAAACCGGCGAAAACAGGCGCTTTTTTGCTCTCGACTGAAACTTTCATAATCTCCGGCTATCGTGTAAACTAAACTTGTTTTGGGAGCGGTGGGAGGCCGGGGGGTGTTTTTTCGTATACGTCTGGCCTTTGAGGGAAATTCAATCTCATCCGAGCAAACCACCACATACATGATTTCGCACCTAATAGCGCAATTCTGTATTCTTATTAGCAAGAATTGTATTCAATTTGTTGTATTACCGGCCTGGATTGCTTCAGCTGCACCATGTCACCTAAACCCGTCCATTTCTCTGCTAGTCTTTTTTTTATGCAACATTCTGCAACATTCAACCTCTCGCTCTTTGATTACTTAGTTTGGCTTCCAACTTATTTGCTGCTTCTACAGAGCGAGTTACGCTCTCCGTTTTACCCGCACCATCGAGTTTTCGACCAAAACGTCTTTGTAAATCCTTTTGTTTAACGCGTGGCCATGTTTCGCCTTCAGTTTTGCCACCAATTTTCGACTCTGTCACGGTCTAAGTCGCTCGTATTTGTGGTAAATGTTTCCGTTAGACAAGTGGCGGCGGCCCTGACTTCCTCTCGACTCCGCGCGTCCATTTCGCCTTCGTTTGCCAATACCAATTTTCGACTCTGTTACGGTCGAAGTCGCTCGTATTTGTGGTAAATGTTTCTGTTAGACAAGTGGCAGCGGCCCTGACTTCCTCTCGACTCCGCGCGTCCACTTCGCCTTCGTTTGCCACCACCAATTTTCGACTCTGTTACGGTCGAAGTCGCTCGTATTTGTGGTAAATGTTTCTGTTAGACTAGTGGCAGCGGCCCTGACTTCCCCTCGACTCCGCGCGTCCACTTCGCCTTCGTTTGCCACCACCAATTTTCGACTCCGTTACGGTGGAAGTCGCTCGTATTTGTGGTAAATGTTTCTGTTAGACAAGCGGCAGCGGCCCTTACTTCCCCTCGACTCCGCGCGTACACTTCGCCTTCGTTTGCCACCACCAATTTTCGACGTTGTTACGGTCGAAGTCGCTCGTATTTGTGGTAAATGTTTGTGTTAGACAAGTGGCAGCGGCCCTGACTTCCCCTCGACTCCGCGTGTCCATTTCGCTTTCGTTTGCCACCACCAATTTTCGACGTTGTTACGGTCGAAGTCGCTCGTATTTGTGGTAAATGTTTGTGTTAGACAAGTGGCAGCGGCCCTGACTTCCCCTCGACTCCGCGCGTACACTTCGCCTTCGTTTGCCACCACCAATTTTCGACGTTGTTACGGTCGAAGTCGCTCGTATTTGTGGTAAATGTTTGTGTTAGACAAGTGGCAGCGGCCCTGACTTCCCCTCGACTCCGCGCGTCCATTTCGCCTTCGTTTGCCACCAATTTTCGACTCTGTTACGGTCGAAGTCGCTCGTATTTGTGGTAAATGTTTCTGTTAGACAAGCGGCAGCGGCCCTTACTTCCCCTCGACTCCGCGCGTACACTTCGCCTTCGTTTGCCACCACCAATTTTCGACGTTGTTACGGTCGAAGTCGCTCGTATTTGTGGTAAATGTTTCCGTTAGACAAGTGGCGGCGGCCCTGACTTCCTCTCGACTCCGCGCGTCCATTTCGCCTTCGTTTGCCACCAATTTTCAACTCTGTTACGGTCGAAGTCGCTCGTATTTGTGATAAATGTTTCCGTTAGATAAGTGGCAGCGACCCTGACTTCCCCTCGACTCCGCACGTCCACTTCGCCTTCGTTTGCCACCACCAATTTTCAACTCTGTTACGGTCGAAGTTGCTCGTATTTGTGGTAAATGTTTGTGTTAGACAAGTGGCAGCAGCCCTTACTTCCCCTCGACTCCGCGCGTCCATTTCGCCTTCGTTTGCCACCACCAATTTTCGACTCTGTTACGGTCGAAGTCGCTCGTATTTGTGGTAAATGTTTCTGTAAGACAAAGGGCAGCGGCCCTGACTTCCCCTCGACTCCGCGCGTCCGTTTCGCCTTCGTTTGCACCACCAATTTTCGACTCTGTTACGGTCGAAGTCGCTCATATTTGTGGTAAATGTTTGTGTTAGACAAGTGGCAGCGGTCCTGACTTCCTCTCGACTCCGCGCGTCCATTTCGCCTTCGTTTCAGTGTAAACCTTTCTCTGCTAAGGCGCACAGGTCCATTCGAGTTTGCTCGTATAGAAGCTCACCTATTTTGATTGACGTAAACATCTTTCCTCAAAGGCGAATTGTTTTCTTCGCTTGAGGAAAACTTCTTTGATGTCGAGGTCAATCGTTTGTTACTGATTTGTTTGGATTTTCCTTAGGCTGACTTGGTGAGTTCATTTGCTTTCTCTTTTTGGAAATTTTACTTAAACGTCCTTGTAGACAAGTCGTATCCCGTTTCCGATTACGTCAGTACTATTACATTTCCTGATCTGAGTGGGTGTCAAACGGTCGTCCCGACAAGAAAGTTTATTTACTCGAAGCTGAATCTCGAACGCCGTTCACGCCTCGTGTCTCCTCCGGAAGGGCGGTGTCGTCTTCCGAAGAGGACTCTCTAAGGATTTAACCGTCGATTACCACCGCAGGTTCTGTCGTATAAGGTAACCGATTAAGGGGCGGATTCAGCCCCGATTTCTTCACCTACGGATAAATTTATCTGCCAGGTAATATCTTCGGAAACTATTATCGATACAATAATTTCCAAGGATATTATCTGGCTGATAAATTTATCAAGAGGTGAAGAAATCGAGCGTCTGTAATTTATCAACGGCTGCTAAAATTCAGAGGTCCTTTAAAATTTAAAATATAGTTCTATGATTGGCTGTTACCGTAGCAACAAAGTTTAACGGCCCTTTAAATTTAACGCTTTTGATACAGAATAGGTCTACATATCTTTCCTTTCGTCACTTCGGTTGATCGTCGCAACACATCCCGACTCGTCGTCTCCCAGGATACCTTGAAACTTACGTCGGCGCAACTTCGGTTGCCTAGTTTATGTCTGACCCTTGCACGTCAGACAATTTAATTCAGTAAATTCGATTTTCTTTTCTTTTTTCTAAAATTAAAGTCACTGAATAATTTCGCTCGATAACAATCATCTATGGTAACTTTGCTTCTTTTGTAAACGCTTGAGACAATTCATTTACTAAATTTTTCCTGCTACATTGGTTATCGTGAGACGAAAGGAAATTTCCTAACGTCCACACCATTTTGTATTTCGAAATATTTAGGATATTAAAGACTTAGAGCCAAACTTTAACGTTAACACGTTTTATTTGTCGCTTTTCTTGCTTTTTCTAATGTTTTTATTCCGCCTTTGAATCGTTGTCTTGGACACATTCCGCCTTTTTAAAACTGGACTTAATTTTGGGTTGGAATTACAGCCGACACGGTGATTTGTATCCTCCAGTTGATTACTTAGTTTGGCTTCCAACTTATTTACTGCTTCCACTGAGCGAGTTACGCTCTCCGTTTTACCCGCGCCATCGATTTTTCGACCAAAAACTTTTTGTAAATCCTTTTGTTTAACGCGTGGCCATGTTTCGCCTTCAGTTTTGCCACCAATTTTCAACTCTGTTACGGTCGAAGTCGCTCGTATTTGTGGTAAATGTTTGTGTTAGACAAGTTGCAGCGGCCCTGACTTCCTCTCGACTCCGCGCGTCCATTTCGCCTTCGTTTGCCACCAATTTTCGACTCTGTTACGGTCGAAGTCGCTCGTATTTGTGGTAAATGTTTCCGTTAGACAAGTGGCGGCAATTCGATTTTCTTTTCTTTTTTTTTAAATTAAAGTCACTGAATAATTTCGCTCGATAACAATCGTCTGTGGTAACTTTGCTTCTTTTGTAAACGCTTGAGACTATTCATTTACTAAATTTTTCCTGTTACATTGGTTATCGTGAGACGAAAGGGAATTTCCTAACGTACACACCATTTTGTATTTCGATATATTTAAAACTTAGAGCCAAACTTTAACGTTATCATGTTTTATTTGTCGCTTTTTTTGCTTTTTCTAATTTTTTTATTCCGCCTTTGAATCGTTGTCTTGGACACATTCCGCCTTTTTAAAACTGGACTTAATTTTGGGTTGGAATTACAGCCGATACGGTGATTTGTATCCTCCAGTTGGCGCCTCTCGGTTAATTATTTTTAAATAAACTGTTTTTTTCTTGTGGATTTCTTCTTTTACTCCACGCCCCCTCCGACTATAAAAAGCTGCCGTTGGTATAACGCCGTGTCCCTCGGTGACGTCAGTAGTTCAACTACTGGGAATCTCGGGTACGCAGGTAAAAGCCACCCTACCTCGCTCTATGTACAAATGTTTATGTTTATTTACTTGATGTAACAATTTGGATTCCAAAGGGTGACAGTTGTTAATGATTGAGTTTATGAACGTACATATCGTACGATCCTCGCAGAAATGCAAAAAACAAAAACTTGGAAAGACTGCGCTGAGATTCACATCGGCACTCGTTCGACAATCTTCTACAGGGGCCTTGCATAGTTTAAGAAAGTAAATTTAAAAAAATGAAATGTGACGTAATGATTAGGTGGCACGTGATTACACACACACACACTCCTACTTTACTGCCAGATAACCATAACTGAACTATGTCGGCGGTGGATATCGACGACGAAAGTATGTTTTTATGCGGAGAATTTCACTTTGTCGTTTTTCTCTGCGCGTTCGGACCGGATGGTTCTTCGGATAATTCGTTTTGACAAATCCGCTCGCATTAAGACCAGATAAATTCCGAAGTTTTATAATCGCGGGTCGTTCGCGCGCGCGAACGCGAGCCCATCCCCCCCTCGCTTCTCCCCCAAATGGAACTTGTTTGTTGCCGGTTATCGCCGGCAATAAAAGTTTTAGAAACCGGATGTCTTCCGAAACGCGTGTTTGGTGATGTCGCGGCCCCAATCAATCGCGATTGCACCGCACCACCGCCGCCCCCCGCAAACGTTTGCGCTTACCGCCGACCGCCGAAATAGGGGGAGCATGCTAATTTTGACCTGACTCACCTGACTGTTATCTTATCTCGTCAACCTTAGTCGAAACGTAGCTCTCCCCCTTTATTGTTCACCTCATACAATGATTTCGCATTCATGTAAGAGACGCTGATAATTTTAAATGGTTCAATTTAGTGTTTTTTTTTTTTTTGATATTTTGACAGCTGAACTCCGCCAACATAATAAAGACGTGTTATTATTATTATTATTATATATATATTGCGACGCTCAACTTAAATGATACTCCTGCATGCGAATCACACCCTTAAGAACCTTAAAGAAGCTTTCTTTCCCCCCTCGGGGCACATTCAGCGTAAGGGCTGCAAAACTGTCAAATGGTATCGTTTAAGTTGAGCATCGTTGTACCTAGGGTCTTAAATCCCCCAGAGACTTGCCGAGACCTTAAGGGCGTAAGGCCGTGGTTCTCGTGTGGTGAAAGGCAAAGCAGGGTTGATTTTTTCTCTCCTCGATACGCCGAAGGGTACCTGAGGTGAACACCGACCACCACCGAGATTTAACTCGAGAGTGATTTGAACTCGCGATCTTACTCGCCTTTACAAAGACCGATCCTCTTGACACTGGCGATTGCGTTCAAATGATTTTAATACCTAAATTCGATCTACGTCATCCCTTGAACCAGAAGCAAACAGACTTACCACCTTCTCATTAACCACACGAGAAAGGAATTAAACTAAAAAGAGAGAATTAAACGGAATAAACAAAGCTTTCTTTCCTCTCCCCGTGGCGTATGATAATAATAAATGATTTCCTTCGGCGTTTTTTTTTCTTTTTTTTTAATTTTCAACGGCGAGGTGTAGACGACTTTTTCGCATGGCCAAGGGCGTCGCGGCGGAGGCCGGCGTTTCGTGTAATTACAATTTATTTCGAGAAGGCAAACTAAATTAAGTATGTGGGGTATATATGTATATAAAAAAAAAAAACGTCGGCGCGTCGTTCCTCCTCCCCGAAGAGCAAGAAGCAGCGTCGTTTGTACCATTTGAGCGTACCTGGCCAATCCGACGCATTAAAACGTTATATACAGCGTGTTTGTTTTTTCTTTTTCGCGTATCGTCGGCGAGAACATAAAAAGAAGCGGGGGCGTCGCGACGCAACAGAAGAAGAGGAAAAGAGAGGCCGGCCAATCTTCTTTCGGATCCTAATTAAAAATTGAACGGCGGGCTTTTCCCAAGCAAGGAGGCCCCCGGTGAAATTATTGCGAGTCGGCCCGCGGCAAACAGACTCATTACCTCCTTTATTCAACAATTAATAACCTTTTGCGGATTATTTCCCGTAAGGCTTCTTCCCTGTCCGACGATTGTTTTATTCATGGGGGCGATTTTTCTTTCGGCGGCGGCGGCGGTCCCTTTAATGGAGCATTAATTACACACGAAAAAGGAAGAAGAGGATTCGTCCCCCCCGCCCCCAACCTCACACCCCCTCGGGAGTCGGAACTTTACCACCACGACTTTTAAGTTTTATTACGAAAATAATTCTTTTGGCATTCTATTTTTAACTAATCATCATAAATAATTAAATGGTGAGGCTGCGGTTTTTTTTTCTCACCATCCTCCCTCTCACCCTCATGGATGGAAAGACAGGCGTGTAATATCTGAAACGAATTGATCCCCCCTCCCTACCCCCACTATAATCATGTACAAGCACAGCCGGAATAAATTCACGTGATGGATGCAGGTTTATCGAAGACTTAAGATATCCACAAGATGGGATTATGTTATTTCAGGGTCTGTTAGAGTTCCATTGAGGACTTTAAGTCCCTGATAGGCTTCGTGAATTGATAGGTTCACAAAGCCCATGGATATCTCCTTCACGTTCCACGTACAACCGAGTTTCAACACAATCCACCCTCCTCCTCCTCCTATTCTTCTCCTTCTCCTCAAGTAGTAAACATTAGAATCTCATACGAGGGTTGCGTAATTATCGAATTAATTATTATTACCAGAAAAGAAAAAAGAAGTCTGCTTCACTTTATTTGCGATTAATTAACTAAAGATTTGCCTTGAGTTTAATTGCTGTAAACCTCCCTCGCCCTATTAATACCACAAATCAAACTCGACGTCGAATTATACATATTACAACGAATTACAACGTTTTTATTTGGATTGTTCTAGACGTTCGGGCTCGCCGCGTTTTGTTTCTTCGGCCAACTATTTAATCTACTTAATAGCGCCTGTTACATTAGGGGGCGGGGGTGCGTGTTTATTTACGGAATATACCCCGGAGATTTCGTATTGACGTCAAGTCAAGTCAAATAAGGAAGCGATCAGTTATTTATTGCTTGCAATTTACGTAAGCGATCCGCGTTGTTTATAGTATACATAATAGGAGTAGTCCGTTTATAGTTTCACTTAAATACGTCTTTAAATTTCTCGTCGACCCTCGTAGATAATTATTATTATAACATATTTTCTGAGCTTCGCGTCCAAACTGTCACCGGGCGGCGTTTTTTCTTTCTTCTCTTTTTGTTCTAATTTTGTTAGAGCTCGTTTGTAATCGGTTATTTATGATATGGTATGATATGTACATGAGGGGGGCTAATGATTGGGGGGGTGGCGGTGGAATTCGTTTATTCGCATTAAAATTGAAACTCACGAGCAACTCTCAAAACGAAGGAAATATGTCACAGAAAACCCTACGTAATTTCCGCTGGCGTCAACACAAGGAATCGATGAGTACATTGATTCGTTTGACCGCCGGCGATATTTAAAGATCGATTTCCGAAAATTAGAGCAGAACGACCGTGAAGAGAGGTTCGTCGCTTAGATGACACCGTCCGCATTAAAACTGAAACAACAAGAATCACGAGAAACTCTCAAAAGGAAGGAAAAACGTCACAGAAAACCCTACGTAATTTCCGCTGGCGTCAACACAAGGAATCGATGAGTACATTGATTCGTTTGACCGCCGGCGACATTTAAAGAACGATTTCCGAAAATTAGAGCAGAACGACCGTGAAGAGAGGTTCGTCGCTTAGATGACACCGTCCGCATTAAAATTGAAACAATAAGAATCACGAGAAACTCTCAAAAGGAAGGAAATACGTCACGGAAAACCCTACGTAATTTCCGCTGGCGTCAACACAAGAAATCGATGAATACATTGATTCGTTTGACCGCTGGCGACATTTAAAGAACGATTTCCGAAAATTAGAGCAGAACGACCGTGAAGAGAGGTTCGTCGCTTAGATGACACCGTCCGCATTAAAATTGAAACAATAAGAATCACGAGAAACTCTCAAAAGGAGGGAATACGTCACGGAAAACCCTACGTAATTTCCGCTGGCGTCAACACAAGGAATCGATGAGTACATTGATTCGTTTGACCGCCGGCGACATTTAAAGAACGATTTCCGAAAATTAGAGCAGAACAACCGTGAAGAGAGGTTCGTCGCTTAGATCACTTAGACACCGTCCGCATTAAAATTGAAACAATAAGAATCACGAGAAACTCTCAAAACGAAGGGAATACGTCACAGAAAGCCTTACGTAATTTCCGCTTGCGTCAACACAAGGAATCTATGAATGTTCTGGCCCTTTGATTGACAGCCTCATCAGGACCAACAGGCAACACTATAGTATGTTTTGACTCGACGTAGATATTTAGAGTTTCGTCTGCCACTCCTGCGTCTGTTAATCAAATAACGAAACGTCGCTCTTAATTCGTCGCGTTTGTATAATTACCACGACCCAAAAAAAAAACGGAATTGCTGATCCCCCTTGCCGTGGCGTGGACACCCCTAAGGGTAAAATATTACATTTACATCATGAAAGCCAAGTTTCGCCAAATTGAATCGACGAGTGCGTAACCGTGTTCAGTCCGAATTCACTGCGTTGTGAAAACTAGATTTTTATTTTGAGTGAATTATTTGGCTTGAAATTCTTTCGGATAAGGATATCTGAAGCCTCCCGAAGCCAATACATATTTAAAATAAAAATCTAGGGAAAGTTATTTGGTGTTTTCTCAACGCAGTGGTAAATTTGGACTGAACACGATTATGCACTCGTCGACTCAATCACATTGCAATTGTCAGTTTCAAGTGAGGTCGATAAAATTTGCCATAATCGTAGTTGGCAATTTAACAAAAAAAAAAAAAAAACTGTTCGAAAGTGGAACTCGGAACGAATCTATTTCACCCTGCGGAGAAGATCCTCGACAGCGTCCTTCAAAATTTATCGGAGCGTATAATTTGTATTGGATTTTCTGTTCCGTTCACCAATTAAGCCGTCCATACTTCGTTTCAGACATTTTTCAATATCATTTCTGGCAGTTAGGGCGGGAGTTAGGGAGCGAGAGAGGCAATAGAGTTTTAAGCTGCTAAACTCGTCGGCGTTCGTGCCGCGAATGATACAGTTATCCGGAACAGAACGGCAATTATTACACACTTTCATCCCTCCGCCGTCGCTTGAATTAATAATTAAATCGCGGAAACTTTTTTAATGTCCGCCGCACTAGATTGTTAATTAAGGGCGGGCGGGCGGGCGAGCCGCCCGATGGTGATTTCCGGCGGCCGTGCACGGAGCTTTTTAAGCTCTCCGGGTGTATCGAAAGGGACGTGGCGAATACGACACGTCCCGCATTATATTCCGGGGGGGGCGAGCAGGTGACGCAAATACATTGCGACTTTCAATTTGCCTCCACCTGAAAACGACTTCCCGAAATTTGATTCCGACTAAAGGTGACAGTAACCGGCACGAAAACCACAAATTCCACAATTACCCCCCTTAGAGCTCGCAGGCCTTTATTTATTCGTTTCATTAAAACGTTACGGTAGACAACAACCCCAAAACATCCCAACATAGCTCAAAATCATACACCTAACCGAACGAAATAGCTGCAGGTGCAGCAAGACGTATAACAATTAGCAAAGCCAGCTATTTTGTTTACGTCTGTTTGCGGTACACTGCGGTTATGCTAACCGCGCACTAGATATTTACATTTCGGGCTTCGCTACGTGAACAGGAAGGAGCGTTTGTAAACGGTGCAGTTTCAACACCAAAACTTAAACAAAAAACAACAGATGTGAACGTCTGTTGCCGTGCCCAAGCTAAAAATGCTCTGTTTCATTTCAAACAACGCAAAAAAAATCTGTGCCCCGTCCTTGATTTGAGCTTACGCTTGAATGCTTGAGTTATTCACCGAAACCGCAATCGCATTGTTTGTCAAGCTTTGTGCGAGAGTAAACGCACATGAGAATCGCACCGTCAGCTTTTCATATGCGCAACAAAACGTGAAACATAAACCGCCTGTACTTAATATCATATTTCATCAAGTAAGTGCACGATACATGAGAAAGATTTATTATTTTCTATCACATGGCGTGTTGCTTACGATCATGGAAATAACCCGGCGGTGTTTCAGTTCTGGCTGAATCTTATCTTATCAACTTCAGAGATTATCCAGAGTGTCCGCGTAGGAATTTCAAATCCTCACTATAATTGACTGAAGTAATGACGGAATTCCACTTTCTTCAGCAACTATTTTTTTTTAAATGAAGCTTCTTCTTTACATTTCATTTCGTTTTCATTCGATTTGTCGAAAACAAAACTATCTTTAAACCAAACCGAACATCGAAAGACCCACCGAGGTGAACGAATTTAAATTCTCAAACACCGAAGACGGCTGTAAACTGTAAAGTCTGAAACCGTTTCTTTCTATGCAATTACGGATGTTGATTGCACGGTGTAAAGCTGGCTTTGGGCGTGGCTAAGTTTTTTTTTTTATAATATATAGCCGTCTCTGTCCTGAATTTTTCTTCCTTCAAGTTTCAAGGAAATAATCGCCACGTGTAGTGGCACACACTTTTTTGTGAGAAGGTTCTTACCGTTTTGGTTGCCATAACTCAGTATAGTCGGAGGCTTAAGTAAATTTGAATTTGAACACTTCTAAGAAAAGTTGCGTAATGCGTGAAAGAAAAAAAACCACAACGTAACCATACGAACGTTATTGAGCGCCAAGTAATCTCTTTGAACTGTAATTACTAAAACAGTCCGGCAAAAATGTAATCAACACCGACGTTTACGATTAAATTACGCAAATTTTTTCTGACCCGAACGATAATTGAAAAAAATCAGAAGTTCAGATGAAAGATGATTTAAATAAAATGTGTACAATATAACGTAGGTGATTCCTTACTCATCCGATCCGATACTTGGCACATGAGGAAGTTTATTTCCGCACGCAAGAAACTTCACGGCTGCACGGTTCGTTCCTTCGCGACAACGAACGCAGAAAATTCTCAAACGACGAACGCAGAAAATGTTCTCGGCTCCACTACTCAAACGGACAATGCAAAAAATGTTCACAGCTCCATTCCCTTCTTCAAACGAGAAAACGCAAAATCTGGCGCGTAAATAAATGACTTCCGGTAATAAAAAAAAAAAATAGCTGCACGCATCCGACAGTAGAAAAACTCAATCTCAAACGTAAACAATAAAAGAATCTTAGAAAATATTTTCCTAATCCTAAATTAAAGTACAAGGCAGGTCTCTTGCTAGTTTTTTGAAGAAGAAGAATGTGCTCGTGTCATGTGTAAAAGCTTGCGGCGGGAAAATAATCTTGACGGAACGTCGCAGTATTTCGTAGGATGAACGACGGTTCAACTGGACGATTCACGAAGCCTCAGACCCAATAAAAAAGTGCACAAATTGCAACTGGCAAACACGCGAATGCAAAACGGAGGCACTGGAATGATAATGTCGTAAAGTGAACTCTCAAAGGGAAAGAAATACGTCACAGAAAACCCTACGTAATTTCCGCTGACGTCAACACAAGAAATCGATGAATACATTGATTCGTTTGACCGCCGGCGACATTTAGAGATCGTTTTCCGAAAACTAGAGTAGAACGACCGTGAAGAGCGGTTCGTCGCTTAGATGACACCGTCCGCGTTAAAATTGAAATAACAAAAATCACGAGAAACTCGCAAAAGGAAGGAAATACGTCACAGAAAATACTACGTAATTTCCGCTGACGTCAACGCAAAGAATCGATGAATCTATTGATTCGTTTCACCGCCAGCGACATTTAAAGATTGATTTCCGAAAATTAGAGCAGAACGACCGGGAAGAGAGGTTCGTCGCTTAGATGACACCGTCCGCGTTAAAATTGAAACGACAAAAATCACGAGAAACTCTCAAAGGGAAGGAAATACGTCACAGAAAACCCTACGTAATTTCCGCTGACGTCAACGCAAGGAATCGATGAATACATTGATTCGTTTGACCGCCGGCGACATTTAATGATCGATTTCCGAAAATTAGAGCAGAACGACCGGGAAGAGAGGTTCGTCGCTTAGATGACACCGTCCGCATTAAAATTGAAACGACAAAAATGACGAGAAACTCTCAAAGGGAATGAAATACGTCACAGAAAACCCTACGTAATTTCCGCTGACGTCAACGCAAGGAATCGATGAATACATTGATTCGTTTGACCGCCGGCGACATTCAAAGATCGATTTCCGAAAATTAGAGCAGAACGACCGTGAAGAGAGGTTCGTCGCTTAGATGACACCGTCCGCGTTAAAATTGAAACGACAAAAATCATGAGAAACTCTCAAAGGGAAGGAAATACGTCACGGAAAACCCTACGTAATTTCCGCTGACGTCAACGCAAGGAATCGATGAATACATTGATTCGTTTGACCGCCGGCGACGTTTAAAGATTAATTTCCGAAAATTAGAGCAGAATGACGAGAAGAAGAATTCACGAAACAAAATGAAAGGACGTAAAGTAACGGTCGGTGAAAAATATGAACGTTACAGTGTGTTTAACATTAAACGAAAACAGACTTTTGGCTCATTAATCTCCCGGTGTCCTAACGAGGATAATAAAATTGATCCACCCTGTACATACATCTGTCACGCAATCGCGGTTTAAACGGAAATAAAAAAAGGAAATGAAAATTATGCGCTCGCGTTGATTTAGGTCGTTTAGCCTTTTGTACGGATGGGACGAGAGAAAAAGAAAAGTGCGTCGCCATCAAATTAAGGGGCTCGCGGCAGCCCCCCCCGGCCAAGTCGCTCTTCCCTTATGTTATTAGCCCCCCCTCCCCCGCGTTTGTTAAGCGCTACAAACAGTGCTGATGATATCCAAAAATTTTAAAATCCCATACGGAAGCGGTTCTGGAAGCTCTCTTTTTGCGACCTCGTAACAAGATTTTCCATTGTGTCACAGTTCCTAATTCACTTTTTCCTTTTTATTGTAGATGACCCTCTCGGTTTGGCGAAGTCAGCGCCTTTCCGCCATTACAGTCGTCGGAACGCTATCTCCCCCGGAAAGAATTTATTAAAGCTCACCTCCAATAATTTTTACGACGCTTAAAACGTTTGCGGGAGAAAGATTAGTGGATTTAATGTTTTTTTTTTTGCTTTTTTAATTTTACACGTACGCTTTATAAAATATGTATGTTTTTTTTTGGAGAAATAAAAACATCCTCTTTCCTATATTGAGTTAACGATCTCCCGCAAACGAGAAGTCTCGTTCCGTATTTTTCTTCTTCTTATTATTATTGTTATCATTATACGGCGTTCAATCATGCCGGGGTGTTTACTTCCTCTTCATCTTTCTCGGATACGTGCTCTCCGTAGATAAGAGCTTTAATCAATCAACTTCCGTAAAACGCTAGGGGGCGTTAGTTTTCTTCCTTTTTTTTTTACACGCCCTCACCACAATGGATATCCGCGTGCGTTTTACATGAGAGGACAGCGCAAGAAGTTACTTCTCGATCGCCTAATCGTCTCGTCGGCGGCGACGGCGGGCGTCGCGGCGGCGAACGATTCTGAAATCCCGGAGCGCTTTAAATGAAACAGTCGCGAGGGGGCGCGCAAATTGGTTTTTCATAAACCGGGGGGGAAAGTTTAAAAGAAAGGTAGGCGCGCGAGTACATACCTATACCTATACCTGCTTGACATGAGAGTAAACAAATTTTCACTTAAAACTTCCGGAAGTTAAATATCGAAAACTTAAGGCTCTTTTTTTTCCCTCTAACTTTAATGGAATCCCGACTTCCTCACCCCCCTCTCTCTCTCTCGGATTCCGTCCTCGCATTAAAGGGCGCGTAGTTTAACGTGATTATAAAAAAAGAAAGGTTTAAGAAAGTCGGAGGTGGGTTGGTGGGGGGGGGGCGTTACGTCGTGTTATTTTCTCCGGGCGGGCGGGCGACGTCGGTCGAGCAAAAAGAAAATCGAGGTTTTGTGAGGAGGAGAGATCGCCGCCGCGCTGGGGAAAAAAGGAATAGGGTTGCGTTTGGGCAATATTAGAAAGTCTTTTGGGGGAGTGTTATTAATCATTTCTGGTGGGGGTCTTTAAAAGCGGCAATTTTATTCTCCCAGTAACCGCAGTACTTAAGCTCATGTTGTGAGTATTTGTTGTTATCCTGCGATAAGGTGTAATTATCGCGTTGTTTATTGGGCCAAATAAACGTTCGAACTTCATTGTTATACATTTGGCCCTCGGTGGAGCTGGGTATAATTCGCTCTCTGAAAGTCGTAAAATGTTAGTGTATCCTTCCCTTACACCTACCACTTAAGACATAACACAAATGGTGTATACATACATATAAATATTTATTAGTACCTGGAGAATAATTTTTCTTGTAACGGCCAGGCCGCCGCCGCCCCCACCTAGAATTAATTAAAAGTTTCGTGTTATGCAAATTTCGCAATGGCGTGAGCACCTACTTACAATAATCGCTCGGTATTCACACAGGGCCGTAGTAACTACGTACAAGCATCTCCTCGTTAAATATTCATAACGAAGTAGTGAATTTCGTGAAGTTCGCTCGCAGACTTTGAAGCTCGAAATTGCCAATTTTATAAGTTAATTAAGAACTATTCGTTAAAACGCGAACGGCGACGGCGACGGCGACGTACTTACAATGTAAGAAGTAAACAGTTGTTGCCGAGGTGCTTGCCGAAATATATAACTTTAAAGCGAGACGAATCGATAACGAAAGTTTGTCCCGTCCCCGATCGAGACACGACAAGAAGAAGAAAAAAACAGTTCGGTTTTCGCGTGTTTTTGTACGAGGTAATTAGCAAAGTTGTCGTCAGCTCTTTTTTGCTTGCTACCTTTTCCACATTTTAGATAAACTCTTCTCTAATCCGCATTCGCATTCGCATTCGTTTATGCTTTTCCAAGCCTGACAAACGTCTTCGATCGGCATCATTCGAGCATCCACTTACGCTTTTCCAAGCCTGACAACTCTTCGAGCAGGTGTTCTCCAAGCAGTTTCTCAGCGCAATTCCGTTTGTTTTGTTCGTCGAGCTCTAGAAATCGAAATCTGCTTTGCGACCAGCGTCGCCGCAGGGTATTAAGGCCTGGTTCTCACACGGCATCGCACGATTCGGCGCCGACATAATGCGCTGCTGAGTTAAAACAGCTCCATTCGAAAATATGACAACTTTCAGAAGCAGCAAAGTGACGCTGCCGCGGAAAATCAAGCCTAAGGATCGTTCGCAAGAGGACAGGCGGTCGCAACACCACCTCTTAGATGAATGCATGACTTGAGCTCAACTTGGTTGACTTGAATTATTTATTTGCTTCTCGGACGATTCATAATCGGAGATAAACTCGGCGCCAGCGAATTACCTGTTCGCTTATTCAATGGGGATTAACCTATTTACTGTCGCATGTAAACGAAATACGGGCCCCGTAGGATCCTTGTAATCTCTTGAAGGCAAGTGCGACGAATCGAAAGTAAATTATAATTATAGAACTAGGTGACGATCTCCGCGTCAAGGTGGGCCATGTGACCGATGACGTTTCCCCTTACGTCAAGCACTCGCTTGCAGGGCAGGAGTTAGGCGAACGGAAGTAATAGTAAAGTTACGGTTTCCTAGGAACTCGTCCGGGTTGAAACTGACCGCGACGCGACGTCAGTTCTAATTAAAAAACAATGAAAGCCGAGCGAGGTCTAGGAAACCATCCCCTTTCAATTTCTCGCTTTTGGTTAGAGCGAACGACGCGCGTCGCGTCGCGTCGGTCGCGGCCAATTTCAGCCCGGCCGACTCTCCTAGGAAACCCCTGCGTAATTCTAAGAACAGATAAAACAGCGACATCCTACGATCGCTTTCTGACCCGACATTAAGCTACGGTTTCCTAGGAAACTGACCGCGACCGACCAAAAACAATGAAAACCGAGCGAAGTCTAGGAAACCATCCTTATTTAATTTGAACACAGGGGGGCTCAACGATAAAAATTAATTTTACTAACAAAAACCTCAGAATAAGCTGCGGCTTTAATAGCGCCGTTGGAAAGCTGGACGAATTCCGCACAACTTTGATTTCAGACTTATTATCGTATCGCCGTTAATAAGGGTGAAAGAAACAGTTGAAGAATACTCGCAGATCAAAGTAAAAATCTCATTTCGTAATTTAAATTTTATAAAAATTTGGTTGCAAATCGTTTTTGGTTGCAGTGAAACCCTCGAGTAGCCTCTGTACAGCTGTTTCAGCACTATTTGGGGCTTCTTCAGCAGAAACGTAGCTCGAGATTTCCACTGCAAACCAAAAAGAACTTACGATATTGGCAATTGCGATGTAATAGTAACGGTCAAGTCGTTTTTGGTTCGCAGTGGAAATCTCGAGCTACATTTCTGCTGAAGAAGTTCCAAATTGGGGGGGGGGGGGTGAAATAGCTGTACAGAGGCCGCTCGAGGGTTTCACTGCAATCAAAAGCGATCTGCAACAATTTTTTTTTTTTAACTTTCATGGTGCTTTGGCAGCAAACACGGCCGCCTTGCTTCAAAGTTAGTGTATGAGAAGTTGTCTCGTACAATATCGGACGGATTCGACATTTGTCGCATTGGTCTCAGGTATACGTCTCTCGTCTAAGCTGAAACTCCGTTTAAAATCGTCATAATCGTTGCGTTGTTATGGTAACAGCGCCGTGAATCGTGACCAATTAAAATCGCCGTAGGATAGTCTGACGTCACCAGAGACCGCACGGACACCCCCCACCAGCGCGACCAGGCGTTCGGCTTTATGCATGCAAATTCAAGCGGATGAGATAACTTCTCACATACTAACTTTGACCTTGCATGGGGTGACTTATTATTATGTAGCAAACCCGTTTCAGTTTCAGTCAATCCTTATGCAATGTTAGGTCAAAAAGCGATCGTAGGATGTCGCTGTTTTAGCTTTTGTAAACTTTACATTTTGACACTTCTTCCGATGATCACAGCACCTGTACGTTTCAATCTGCGACGTGTTCTTTTGTTTTCAAGGTTAACCCTACGTAGGTGTTGTCTTGCTCGAGACTAAATTTAACCGACTAATTAAAAAAAAAAAAGAAATGCAAAATTTATGTTGATAATAATGCTTGGTGAGACAGTTCAAAAAAATTATGGCAACGTTACTCAATTGTACGTATATTTGTACGTTTATGAAAATCGCAAAAACAAAACACTACGAAGAGGAAGGAAACGAAAATTTACAAAAGATATAGCTTCCGAACCAACAAGACGAGTTATAGAAAATAAAAAATTTGTTTCATCTCAGTTCGTAAATACTCTGAAAAACTGAACAAGTTTAATATACAGCATGATAGAGAAAAAAAAAGGTTATGTAAGATGATTGGATCGAATAACAAAGTAAATAGATATATCGTTTGAAAATAACGTCATTAATCAACTCGATTGTAATAGTTTTCAGCCTTTCAAAAAAAGATAAAAATAAAAAATGAATAATGAATTCTAAATGCTGAATAACGAAGAATGAACAATAATGAATCTTATCTCTATTGGTGACTTGCCCCTGATGATTTATAAAGTCGACTCGTGCCGGATGTCTACGAAGTGCGTTTTCTAAAAGTTTGAGTCAACCGAGCTTCTCGCGAAAACACGGCGAAAAAGCGAGCGCGTTAATTACTTACTTGCTAATTAATTAACAAGTAATGACACGGATTCCCCTTGTGGAATTCCCTTACGCTTCTTAACCTAGATCGCTAGATTCGCAGCGTAAGGGTACGGACATAACGACGACCCTTGCCCTAAACCCTTAGCTCTGACCAAGGTCTGGTACCACCTGGACCTTCTCTCTCATCCTTGGTTGATTGGTCATATAGATGCTTCGACTCACCGCATTTTCGTCCCAGTTAAACGTGAACGAGTATCGGGTTTAACACGGATTTCTGCAGTTTTCTTCGTTAGATGAAGAAATTTTATTGGATTCAAATGCCAGAAAGTGGTTGGTACCTATATACAATTAAAAAAAATGAACTTTTCATCTTCAACAAAAAATATTTTGAGAAACTGCGACTTCATAAAATGCGGGCTAGTATACTAAGGTCGATTAGATTCAAAAAATACCAAGCTAGATTCTATAGCGACAGGCCTTGGCTTAGATACATGGCGGAACGAAGGTGGCTGCTCCGATATGACCGCCGACATTTAAAAGCTCTCGCTTATTTTTTTGGTGAACAGAGCGTAGGGTACAATACTACGGTCTAAGCCGTGGTCAGCACTTCGTTACGTCCGCCCACTAAGTGGGCAATGCGTCGCGTCGCCGTCGGTCAATCCATGCATGCTAATAAACCCGTGCCAATAACCGCACCTGCGAACTGCAACAGCTAAACAATAAAACGAATTTTGCGTAAAAGTCTAATTTAGAAAATGATTTTCTTTTTCAAACGTGACTATTATAATGAAAGAGATAAGAAATCGGAAATTCCCCCTCGCCGCTTCCCGAAAATTTAATAATTCCACACTCTCCTCATCCTCCCCCCGACCATCGTCAAACCAAAAACGAAGTTCATTAAAACGAATCGGAAAAAGCGAAAGGGCGAGAGAGAGAGGCATTAGGCGCGTCGCATTTTATTAAAAAGTTTTTGCCGACCTCCTCCGGAGAGACGGGTCGCCAACAGGAGGAGAAGAAGAAGAAGAACAAGAAAGTTAAGAATCTGCGAAGCAGCAAGCACACGTGCGTGTAATATCTTTCGGTCTCATATGAGTTCCGACGGGCGGGTTGTCTGATGTTTTCTGCGCGACAAATGTTCCGGATGTTGATCCTCTGGAAACACTCATTCCAAAGATGTATTCGGATGAAAGGCTCCGCGGCATTATGAATGTTTACCTAAACGGTGGGCGGCGGCGGCGGCGGCGTCAGATAATATTAGCCTTAACTTAAAATAAACTCGCAGCTTATGGTTTGTCTAAGGGCGTATGTTAATTGAGAGGTTTCTTTTTTGCGTTTGTGCGCGTGTCTCTTAAAGCAAAATTAGATGAAATCAATTAGTGCATGCGTGCCTTTCGCACATTATTCGTTGAGCGCGAGCCTCCTAGAAACGCCATTTGTTTTCTGCGGCTTTCGACATGCGCCGTTTGTCACCCGGAATTCCCCGGCGTGTGTAATTACGATCCCCGTTTTATTCTAATTGCCCGTGTAACGGCATCAAAGCGCGGTTAAGTGAAACGCAAGGCGGAGAACAAAAAAGAAAGGGCCGCGGTGGCGAAGAGACGACGACGACGACGACGGACGGGACGAGGGGGAGAGAGAGAGGTCGAGGGCCTGAAATATGAGGCTATAAAGACGAGCCATTAGATAATTCTATATCCTGCTCGGACGTGAGCTACATGATCCTAGAGCGACATCGAGCTCGGCTCACTTGCCACCCAACTCAACAATTTCCGAAGACAATACAGGGGCGTATGTGGAAAATTGAATGTCACGGCGTTAAACAAACATGACGAAACTAATTTACCAGCAGAAAGTATTCGGTTAATCTCTTCATGTAAACGCAGGTGCGCTTCCAACTCGTTAGTACATATAAACACCCTCATTACAATTTTTTTGTGTAGTGCTAAGACAAGTTATCTTATACGCTTAAATTTACATGCCTGGTCGCGCTAGTGGGGGTGTCCGTACGGTCTCTCGTGACGCCAAACTAGACTGTGACGATTTTGATTGGTCGCGATCCACGGCGCATGCACAGTCGGTGCTGTTACCATAACAACGCAACCATTACAATGATTTTTAAATGGAGCTTCAGCTCGGACGAGTGACGTATACCTGAGACCAATGCGATAAATGTCGAATCCGTCCGATATTGTACCAGACAACTTCTCGTACCGTCACGATTACGGAAAATTTGAAAATCGTGTTTAATTAATTTAAAATGTATTTTTACCAATGCAATACGAGCGGTTTGCTGGTGTAACGACTCGATGAGGCGATGAACAACTTGTAGCGTGAACCCGCAAAGTTTCAAATACGCAAATAACTAGAGCATTGTATAAGTGTTTTAACACAATCAATTAATTCACGATTTAATAGAAATGACGACGATTGGAAACAACGTGAAAATCCTGACATCGTCAGCAACCGAGCAAAGTATGGGTTCAACTAAAGTTTTGCGGAATTTGGTCATGACGTCACGTGTATTGGCAATGTAAAAGATGCGCGTAATTTGTAAAAAATGACAGTTAATCTGATCGTCGCCGTGGGATGCAGTTATCTGTATCTCTGACCTTTAAACGATAAAGGTAATCCTTGTTGTTTTAATGAGTTAGTTTGCAGTTTCCCTGTTACTCCCTTTTCACCCCCAAGCTACGCAACCCCCGCGTCTGGGCGCCGACAGCTCGTAACCTGCTGGATACGACCGACGCGTGACAATATACTAACTTTGAAGCAAGGCGGGCGTGCTTGCTGTCAAAGCATAATGAAAGTTTTTAAAAATCTTTGTTGCAAATCGTTTTTGATTGCAGTGAATCCCTCGAGCAGCCTCTGTACAGCTGTTTCAGCCCCCCTATTCGGGGATTCTTCAGCAGAAATATAGCTTGAGATTTCCACTGCGAACCAAAAACGACTTGACAGTTACTATTACATCGCAATTGCGAATATAACGATCAAGTCGTTTTCGGTTTGCGGTGGAAATCATTAAACAAACGAAACGAAACAAACAAAAGCAGAAGAAGAAAACGCACGAAACGCCAAGACAAAAATCCACAAGAAGAAAACAAAAAGAAAAACAAAACAGATTACATCATTCTTCTAAAAAAAACAAAAGAAAAACGACGTTCTTCAATCGATCGTGTTCAACGGAATGTAAGAAAATAGAAGAAAAAAATAAAACGAAACAAAACCCGAAGAAGAAACTGCACGAAACGCAAAGACAAAAATCCACAGGAAGAAAACAAAAAGAAAAACAAAACAGATTATATAACTCTTCTAAAAAAGAAAAAAACAGATTATATGATTCTTCTAAAAAAACAAAAGAAAATCGACGTTCTTCAATCGATCTTGTTCAACGGAATGTAAGAAAATAAAGAAAAATTAAAACGAAACAAAACCGGAAGAAGGAACTGCACGAAACGCCAGAAAAAAATCCACAAGAAGAAACAAAAGAAAAACAAAACATAAGTGTATTATACTACAAAAACAAACAAAAGAATATCGTTTCTCCAGTTGAGCGTAAGAAGAAAATTAAGAGAAACAACGGAATTAAATAAGAAAATTATTAAAACAAAAAAAATCGCCAAATGAAAACGAGCAAAAGAAAAGCGAACGCGGGAAGAAACAAAAAGAAATCGGAACAAACGGTTTGCAAATGCGATCCGAAAACAAAAGAAGAACGCAACGTTTTCTCTTAAAGCAAACTAAAAAAGAAAGAGAAAAAGAAAAATAAAAAATAAAAGAAGAAACATCGTCCGACAACTCAGCGTTATATATAAAAAATATATATATAAAAAAAAATAAATAATTCTTCAAAAACAAAAGAAGAACGACGTTTCTCCAGTTGATTGCAAGACAATTAAAAAAAGATCATGATGTAAACTAAAAGAAACTGCGCAAGGCGCCCCGAAAAGGAAAGGAATCACAAAAAATTAGAAAATTAGAATTAAAAGAAAGCAAAACCGGAAGAAGTAAAGAAAGACTAAAAAGGCCCACAACAAGAAACAAAAGAAAAACGAAACATAAGCACGGCGAATCATATAATTCTTTGAAAACAAAAGAACACGAACGTTTCTCCAAGTGAGCGTGAGAGAAACAACGGAATTAAGCAGAACAAAAAAATATCGCCAAATAAAAATAGAGCGAAAACGAAGGACGTGCGAACGCGGGAAGAAATGAACGGAAATAAGCGGAACGAACGGTTTGCAAATGCGATCCAAAAAACGAAAGGAGATCGCAACGTCTTCTCTAAAAGTAAACTAACAAAAATAAATAAATAAAAAAACAGAGAACAATAAAAAATAAAAAAAAAATAATCTCAGACCAGCGAGAAGGACTTTGATCTGCAAGCAAAGCAAACGTCGGTAATTCACGCTAGACAGTTTCCACAGCACTTAATCCGACCGGTTCTTGCGAAATGCTAACTAAACAATTCTGTCGATTTAAACCATCTGAAAATTGCATTTCGGTTTTTCATCATTTGTAGATATTTCATTATTTGGAGATATATTTTTACTTTGATCTGCGAGTATTCTTCACCTGTTTGCTCCAGCTCTATTAACGGCGATACGATAATAACTCTAGAATCAAAGTTGTGCGGAATTCATTCAGCTTTCCAATGGCGCTATCAAACCCGTAGCTTATTGTGAGATTTTTTGTTAGTAAAATTATTTTTTTATCGTTGAGCCCCCTTGCGTTCAAATTAAATGAGGATAGTCTCCTGGACTTCGCTCGGTTTTCATTGTTTTTAGTCTGTCGCGTTCAGTTTCCTAGGAAACCATAGCTTAATGTCAGGTCAAAAAGCGATCGTAGGATGTCGCTGTTTTATCTGTTCTTAAAATTAGCTGGCGTTTCCTAGGAGAGTCGGTCAGGGTGAAACTGATAGCGACCGACGCGACGCGACGCGCGACTTTCGCTCTAACCTAAAGCGAGAAATTAAAAGAGGATGGCTTCGTAGACCTCCCTCGGCTTTCATTGTTTTTAATTAGAGCGGACGTCGCGTCGCGTCGCGTCGCGTCAGTCGCGGTCAGTTTCAACCCGTCCGACTTCCTAGGAAACCTTAACTTTACTATTACTTCCGTTCGCTTAACTCCTGCCCTGCAAGCGAGTGCTCTACGTAAGAGGACACGTCATCGGTCACATGGTGGAGGCTAAGTCCTGCCTGGACTTCGCTCGGTTTTCATTGTTCATTGTTTTCATGCACAGTCGGTGCCGTTACCATAACAACGCAACCATTACGATGATTTTAAATGGAGCTTCAGCTCGGACGAGTCACGTAGACTTGAGACCCATGCGAAAAATGTCGAATCCGTCCGATATTGCATGAGGCAACTTCCCACTTTAACCTAACTTTGGTGCTAAGGTACATTTTAATTCGCAAATTATCGTTTATTATTACCGCTCGGTCGTGAAATGTAATTTTTTTCGTGAAAGTCTTCATCTGTTCGTGTTTATTTTTCAACCGCCACTTTCGGCACCTAATTATAAACTTTCTAACGCGATAATCTCGTGGTGTTTTAAAATTTCGGGGTGGGTGGGGGGGGAGGGGGCTCTTCGGAGAGCCGAGCGACCAACTCAAACATAACTCGGAGAAAGTATTTCAATTAGATTTAAGATGTTTGCTGTTATATATGCTGTGTACACCTTGGCGGACGGGAGGAGCGCGAGGACGCGGCAGAATCTCCAAGGCAGGCAATTTCCTCCCCCCCCCCTCTCACCCCCCTCGTACTTTTCCGCCTTCGCCGGCCTCTTGTTACGCATCCTAATGTAACGTGATTCCGCGGGGATTCACCGGACGTGACTCGGGCAAATTGCTTCAGAAAATGTGACTGCTTAATTTCGTTTTGATTGCGGAGAATGTCACGCTTTTTAATTAGTTTCGAATTTGTTCTCCGGAGCCGCCCCCTCCCCCTCGGAAAATCTCGCGCGCAAATAAAAGGGGGGGCTCTTTCTTAATAATTTCCATTTTCACACTTTCACTCGGATCTCACCTTCTGTTCGGCCGGGCGAAAGTAATTTCGTTAAGGGATTTTTCGCGGGCTCAGCATAACACGAGCGGCTCGCGAAAATAATTTCAACGCCGCAGTCAAATCGAAAGTTCTCTTCAATTAACAGACTCATGATTAAAGCGAGGATGAAATAGTGTACCGACGCGCAGTATCCAATCGATCGCATCGAGAAACATTGCAAGCGCAGGGACTTTTTAATCCTCGCTTTGCTCATCATCATCGATTAACAACCACTTACATTCACAGAGCTGTTTGTTTCACAAAACCTCTGTACGAGAGATACAGGCGAAAGCTTTGACGCGTCAACCTGTTCATAACACTGTGAGGCCAGAACGGCGGCGGTGGGTTGCTTCCTAATTAACCCCCACCCCCCCTCGCCCGCCCCCAAATGTAGGTCACGCGTCGGTGTGCATCGGTATGTGTTTACTACAAACACGCTAGGCACGATGAGCGGCGATCAAAGAAAAGCCCTTGCAATCGCATCCGAGCAAATAACTATTAAAAAGTGGCGAGCGCTCGCTCTGAATAATATCAACAAATAATGAAAAACGAAATGCAATTTTCGGATGGTTTAAACCGACGGAATTGTTTAGTTAGCATTTCGCAAGAACGGGTCGGATTAAGTGCTGTGGAAACCGTCTAGCGTGAATTACCGACGTTTGCTTTGCTTGCAGATCAAAGTCCTTTTCGGTGGTCTTTGGAACGTAGGCAACATTGACGTTTTCATTTTGACGATTTTCTAAAAAAAAAAAATTTAAATAACGCTGAGATTCTTTTTTTTTATTTTTTATTGTTTATTTATTTATAATTTTATTGTTTTATTTAGTTTGCTTTTAGAGAAGACCTTGCGATCTCCTTTTGTTTTTTGGATCGCATTTGCAAACCGTACGTTCCGCATTATTTCCGTTCATTTCTTCCCGCGTTCCCACGTTCTTCGTTTTCGTTCTAGTTTTATTTGGGGACGCTTTTTTTAAATATGTTTTTTGTTTTGTTTAATTCCGTTGTTTCTCTCACGCTCACTTGGAGAAACGTCAGTGTTCTTTTGTTTTCAAAGAATTATATGATTCGCCGTGCTTATGTTTCGTTTTTCTTCTGTTTCTTGCTGTGGGCCTTTTTAGTCTTTCTTGACTTCTTCCGGTTTTGCTTTCTTTTAATTCTAATTTTCTAATTTTTTGTCTTTTTTTTGTGATTCCTTTTCTTTTCGGGGCGCCTTGCGCAGTTTCTTTAGTTTACATCATGATCTTTTTAATTGTCTTGCAATCAACTGGAGAAACGTCGTTCTTCTTTTGTTTTTGAAGAATTATTTATTTTTTTTTATATATATATTTTTTATATATAACGCTGAGTTGTCGGACGATGTTTCTTCTTTTATTTTTTATTGTTCTTGTTTTTTTCTTTTTAGTTTTGTTTTAAGAGAAAGCGTTGCGATCTTCTTTTGTTTTCGGATCGCATTTGCAAACCGTTTGTTCCGATTTCTTTTTGTTTCTTCCCGCGTTCGCTTTTCTTTTGTTCGTTTTCATTTGGCGATTTTTTTTTTGTTTTAATAATTTTCTTATTTAATTCCGTTGTTTCTCTTAATTTTCTTCTTACGCTCAACTGGAGAAACGATGTTCTTTTGTTTGTTTTTGTAGAATTATACACTTATGTTTTGTTTTTCTTTTGTTTCTTCTTGTGGATTTTTTTTGGTGTTTCGTGCAGTTTCTTCTTCCGGTTTTGTTTCGTTTTAATTTTTCTCTATTTTCTTACATTTCGTTGAACAAAATCAATTGAAGAACGTCGATTTTCTTTTGTTTTTTATAGAAGAACTATATAATTTTTTGTTATGTTTTAGTTTTTGTTTTCTTCTTGTGGATTTTTGTTTTAGCGTTTCGTGAGGTTTCTTCTTCTGGTTTTGTTTCGTTTTAATTTTTTTTTTTCTATTTTCTTACATTCCGTTGAACAAGATCGATTGAAGAACGTCGACTTCTTTTGTTTTTTTTTTTTAGAAGAAGTATATAATTTGTTTTGTTTTTCTTTTTGTTTTCGTCTTGTGGATTTTTGTTTTGGCGTTTCGTACAGTTTCTTCTTCCGGTTTTATTTCGTTTTATTATTTTTTTATTTTCTTGCATTCCGTTGAACAAGATCGATTGAAGAACGTCGACTTCTTTTTTTTTTTTTTTAGAAGAATTATATAATTTGTTTTGTTTTTCTTTTTGTTTTCTTCTTGTGGATTTTTGTTTTGGCGTTTCGTACAGTTTCTTCTTCCGGTTTTATTTCGTTTTATTATTTTTTTATTTTCTTGCATTCCGTTGAACAAGATCGATTGAAGAACGTCGACTTCTTTTGTTTTTTTTTTTTAGAAGAATTATATAATTTGTTTTGTTTTTCTTTTTGTTTTCTTCTTGTGGATTTTTGTTTCGGCGTTTCGTGCGTTTTCTTCTTCTTCTTTTGTTTCGTTTCGTATGTTTAATGATTTCCTTACGTTCGTTTGGACAAGCGAGGACCGTCTTTGTTTCTTTTTCTGTTCTCTTTTCTGATTACTTTTTTCTTTCAGGCATTTCGCGCAGTTTCTTTTAGTTCTTTTTAAATTGTCTTGCGATCAAGTGAAGAAACGTCGTTCTTCTTTTGTTTTCGAAAAGTTACATTAATCGTAACATTTCCGTCTTGTTTACTTTGCGTTCTTTTGTTTATTTTTGTGAATTTGGATCGTGGAGGGGGGGAAGGAGAGGTTACCGTTCAGTTACTGTCACTTTTAGTTGATTTTGATTTCATTTGATTTCTTCTTTTGTTTTCGAAGAAATACATTAATCGTCGCATTTTCGCCACGTTTATTTTGTTTTTCTTTTGTTCGTTTCTGCGGATATGGGGGGTGTGGGGGGGAGACGTTAGGTGCAGTTACCGTTACTCTTACCTTTAGTAGTTTACGTCGATTATTTAAATTTTTTTTACGCTCCACCAGGGCGCATCCTCGATCTTCTTTTGTTTTTAGACACTTCTGCGTAATTCATTTCGCTTTCCTTTTGTTTCTGTTGCTGTTATTTTCCTTGGATTTTCTTACGCTTACTCGAAGAACGGTCGATTTTTTGTTCTTGTTTTTGAAGAAACACTTTATTCGTGTGATTTTTGCGTCATTTATTTTATCTTTATTTTTTGGTGGATTTTTTTGACGTTTCGTGCAGTTTCTTCTTTCAGTTCACAACGCTGTTGTTTTTTCGTCACATCGGAGCGTCACAATCCTCTATATTTAATCAAGTTCAGAAGATTTTTATTTTCCTTTTAACGCATGCTCTTCGTTACTAATATTTTTATTTTCTTTTCAACGCATGCTCTTCGTTACTCTTCGTTACGAAACCAAAACTTCTATTCGATTAGGTACTATACATATTTTATTTTCTGTTCTACGCTTACACGTACGTACGTAAGTACACTGCGAAGCAAAAGCTTAAATTTCCAATTAGAATCCTGATCCACTTCCGCAGTGCTTACTTGCTCCCTGCGAATTCGGAATTACAGAACAAGAAACTGTGGTTTACTCGCTGCTACCTTCAGCCCTCCGAAGTCAAGCCCATTAGCATTTCAGCGTTTACCGCTCGCTCCTCCGGTGCAAAGTCCCGCTGAGTTCGCGGAATTACTTCGCGAAGTTTTAAGTTATTCCTCGCGTGGATCGCACGCGCATGCCTTTTCGCAACCTCAATTAGTCATCGCCGCCTCTATTATGAGCCGACGAGAATTTTATATCCGAAGCCGTTTTAGATCTTCTCAAATTCGCCTCGCTTTAAGCTCTTAAACCCGCGCACTAGACGGAAAAGAATGTTTAGGGGGCATCCGCACGCTCGTACAAGTTCGTGAACATGCATGCAATGTCACAAGTAACGAATTGATCGAAAACGCGCGATCTCATTTCAATATGTCACTTAATTAGAAAAGCTAACGATCAGGCGTGCTAATCAAGTTTCATTTTTCGAAAGAAACAACAATTTTGGTTGTAGCAAGAAGATTGATTATGTCAGTTCGAAGTGAAGACACGATCGTTGCTTGCTTGTCGTCAAATTCAATTCAGGAAACCTTGAATTTCGGAAAATTTGTCTCGAGCAGACCGCCCGAACGCTTTCATGTTTCCGCGTACGTGCTCGAGAGCTCGCCTGTGCGTGTGGACGCCCCTTTATACGTGAAAAATGACGGTCGGGGAATCGCCAATAAAAAAAAAATACGCACGGTAAATAAAATAGGTGCGTTTTTTCTTCTTGCGATGATTTGTTGGTTTGCTGATGATATAGTATAGATCAGGCTCCGAAAGCGCCATCCCCACTCTTGTTTGTTTCGGGAAAACGAGAATTCATTCTTAGAAAAGCGCGCTGCAAATAAAGCCCGGTGGGGGTACGCTTCCCCGCCGACGGTCAACCCTGGTGTAGATGTCAGAGGAGTAAACTTTTATTAAACGAGGGTGTTTAAGGGGTGTACTTTGTTCTTAGAGGCCGTCTGTAGGAAAGTAAAGCCGCTTAAAATCGTATCGTGTTCGGATATGATGGGCTCGCTCGACTCGTCGTTCAAAACACTTCTTAATTCTTCATTTCCTCACGTTGGAAAGATAAGACTAAAATAATTCCAAGATGCCCTTGACCTGGTCCATGGATGGTTCATCTCCCCAATAAAATTTTATGTCGCGATCTAAAAGGCAAACTTAATGAATTCTCTTTCGGGTTTTCATTTGTTTTGTGTCCGTTGCTAAGAATCACCCTGTACATACATGCAAATTAATATTCCCTCTAGGATTCAATCCGCCGGCGCCGCTGTCGCCATATTCCATGTATCTAATCATTTTATTGCGGCGCGTCGGCGGTATGAACTCAAAGGATGTCGGAAAATATCATCAATGATTTATGACATTCAATCGAAGACACCTGTTCTTCGACGTAAAAAACAAACGCACACCGCCTTTGTGTTCCACTTGCCGCCGCCAATGTTATTTAAATGGCCGAAAGGGGCGTGGCTTCGTCTTCTGCGCATTTGCAAGATTAAAGGTTACCGCCGGCGCGTCACTCAGGCCAGACGCTTATTTTCTTTTGTTAAAACGAATGCAATTCATTTGTTGAGATGAATGAAAAGGAGCATAAAGAAAGGTAGAAGGAGGAGTTTAAAATAAATCACGTACTTTAATCTCGTTGAGAGTTAAATGAAAGGGCGGCGACGGCGGCTGGTTTTATAAAAGTGTAAGATTCCAAGCGGTGTTTAAACATAACTCGTCCTCAGGCGATTTCAATAACGAATGGATTTTAACAAAAAAGAAAAATTATAAAAAAAATAATTTATAAAGAGAAGAAACAGCATTCCGTGCAGTAATTAAAGTGAAAAATTCCAAACGGTGTTTAAACATAACTCGACCTCAGGCGATTTCAATAACGATTTGATTTTAGCAAAAAAGAAAAAATATTAAAAAAAATAATTTAGAAAGAGTAGAAACGGCATTCTGTGCAATATAATTAAAGTGGTTGTTAGTTCTTGCTTTCATTTTAAGAGGTTGAAATTGTATAATAGTTTCTGTAATCTTTCTTTTTTTGTATTTGAGGAATTTTGAATGGTGACTTGTGGCTGCGGTTAATACTCGGGAAACCTCGAGTTTCTTCGCACTCGTTTCGAGGTGAATCCAGAAGAAAAAGAGGTACCACGGCGGCCCTATTAAAATCAATCGACGTTATTTAAAATTTATGCAAAATTCGGCGGCGAACACTGGCTCTCCAAAATTTGCGGATGTAACTCCGAGACGTCGGCGTCGGACGGCGTTCGCCTTTTTTTTTAAGGCCCAGCAACGCCCCATGAATAATTCATGGCCTCGGCATAATTGAAAATGCAGATACAGAATACTTTGAGGAGGAGAAATGTGTGCTTTAAAGCGTTTTTTGTCAATCCGGATAAGAAACCGATATTGATATTCAGCATATGCGTGCTGCTGCAAGGAAGAAGGAAGGACGTGACGACGTGGTGAACGCTTCGCCAGCATTAAAACACGACCGGATTATTTGATAAGGACGGCCGCAATCACACCACCACCACCCCCCTTGAATTTAAACAGAATGTTGTCGAAATCGAGATCGACAACCAACAAAAATAGTAAATAACTAACGAAAGCTTTTACTGTTATACAATGTTTAATGTTAAATAAATATCTTCCACGACATCTGAACGTGAGGAATATTATTGGGGGACACCTGTATGTCAGATTTCTGAGTTTTTGAAATTCCCATAAGGTGCTGTACTCGGTTGTTAAAGTTCGCTAAGTGGATGGCATCGTCTCCTCCGATACATCGAGATTGTTTGCGTTGTTTCCGGAGGGCGAGGAGTCTTTTTCGAGACTCCGGCGCGCCCGGAGTTTACTTTGCGGTGCATAAACTCGCCGCCTAATGCCTCAAATTGCAGGGAAACACCAACAAAGGCGTTATTTGTCTGGCTGAAATGTGCGGACCGCAAGTAGCGCCATTGTGCATTATAAGGGTTTTATGCTTCCGGTTTTGCGCCACCTGTTTGCTGCTTGATATACGACGGTAAAATAACAACACGTATTAAACATTCATATAAACTTTCGGGCGCGCGAGGGGGTGAGAGGGGGATGCTAATAGCGCGCGCCCGCTTTTGTGCGCGCCAAAAATATGGAAAGCGCCGAAAACGCTTTTCAGATTTCTTTCAGGCCCTCACGCCCACAACAACAACCACCTACCCGCGTCGGCGTCGCGTCGAAAACAGCGCGGAAAGTTTCGTCGTCGTGCCGTTTAGAAACTTCGGAAACTAAAAAAGAAAAAAAAACAACTTAGTAAAGCAAAGTAATTTGAAATTTTGGGCGCGTTCATTTAAATAACTACAAAAAAAAAAAAAACTAGAAGCGGATGCTACAGTTCCGTTTCAGAAATGTCAAACCGACGTATATGAGCACGATTTGCGACATTCAATTAAAGACACTCGCAAGAAACCAACGCACACCTCCTTTGTAATCCGCGTGCCACCTTTCGCGCATTTTACTTAAATGGCTGAAGGGGGCGTGGCTTCCACTTCTGCGCATCTGCCAGATCAAAGGTCACCGCCGCGACTCAATCAATCGTCCCGGTTTTGTTTACACAGCGCAGACGCTTATTTTTTCAGAAATTTCGTATTATAATTTGTTTTTGTTTTCTTTTAATAAACCCGACGAATCCGATCGCGTTACAAAACAAGGTGTGATGCTTAATCTACTTTTTAGTTTCGCCGTGATTTTTACTTGATACTCGTTTTGTTATTGAAACTATCAAATCGACGTATATGAGCATGATTTGCGACATTCAATTGAAGACACTTGCGTTTGTCGCAGGAAACTAACGCACACCGCCTTTGTAATCCGCGCGCCACCTTTGGCGAATGCTACTTAAATGGCTGAAGGGGGCGTGGCTTCTACTTCTGCGCATCTGCGGGATCAAAGGTCACCGCCGCGTCTCAATCAATCACCCCGGATTTGTTTAAACATCGTAGACGTTATTTTTTTCAGAAATTTCGTATTATAATTTGTTTTTGTTTTCTTTTAATAAACCCGACGAATCCTATCGCGTTATAAAACGAGGTGTGATGCTTAATCTACTTTTTAGTTTCGCCTTGATTTTTACTTGATACTCTTTTTGTTATTGAAACTATCAAATCGACGTATATGAGCATGATTTGCGACATTCAATTGAAGACACTTGCGTTTGTCGCAGGAAACTAACGCACACCACCTTTGTAATCCGCGTGCCACCTTTGGCGAATGTTACTTAAATGGCTGAAGTGGGCTTGGCTTCCACTTCTGCGCATCTGCGAGATCAAAGGTCACCGCTGCGTCACAATCAATTACCCCGGCTTTGTTTACACAACGTGGACGCTTATTTTTTTCAGAAACTTTGCGACAAATCTTTTTTCATTGCAGGGTTTGGTCAAAAAGCGACCGCAAGATGTCGCTGTTTTAGCTATTCCTTATTATTTTCCTTTGTCCGTGACCGCCTGCAACAACTTCAAGGACGCCGCGCGCCGCCCGTCTTTTGCACTTGTCATTTTCTTTGCCTTTTAGCAAGTGTCATTGCTAAATCCGGCACACGCAGATTCTTGCGCTTCTGATTGGTTGTTTGTCTTCCCGTGTGAGAATCGTAAGTACAGGTGGTACTCGATTTAATTCCGTGTAATCTCGATAATGCTCTACTCTTTCCGAAATACTTTCCCCATTGCATAATTTTAATTTGCCTGAGGTTTGTTAAATTAAACGTATCGAAATTTGTTTTCTTTTTGTTTTTACAAATCCGACGGATCCGATCGCGTTATAAAGCGAGGAGGTTTGACGCGTAACCTATTTTTTTAATTTCACTGTGATCTTTTCTTGATACTCTTTTTGTTGTTGAAACTATCAAATCGACGTATATGATCACGATTTGCAACATTCAATTGAAGACACTTGCGTTTGTCGCAGGAAACTAACGCACTTTTGCGTATCTGCAAGATCAAAGGTCACCGCCGCGACTCAATCAATCGCCCCGGCTTTGTTTACTCGTCGTAGACGCTTATTTTTTTGAGAAACTTTGCGACACATCGTTTTTGATTGCGGTCAAAACGCTGTCGCTGTTTTAGCTATTCCTTATTATTTTCCTTTGTCCTTTGTACAGGGGGCACTCGATTTAATTCCGTGTAATCCCGATAATGATCTAGTCTTTCCGAAATACTTTCCGGAATACATTCTTTTAATTTGTCTGAAGTTTATTAAGTTAAACGTATCATAATTTGTTTTTGTTTTCTTTTTACAAAACCGACGGATCCGATTGCATTATAAAGCGATTTTTTCTTGATGTTTTCTTTTTGTTGTTCAAGTCATACTTGCGAGCCTTCAGCCATTAAGAAACAGTCACAACACCAAGAAATGAATGTCTAGAGGGGTAAATAGCCATCCGACCGAGACATAAACGCTGTAGCTCCGCCCGTCTGAAATTCTTGGTAATACGCATACTGGCGCATTTACTTATTTTCTAATTTAGTTGTCTGTGTATGACAGTTAGCGACGCCCCGTTCGCTGGCCTATTCGTGTCTTAAGATCCATTCTATATTTTGCATTGTTACGCAAAGAAAAAATTCAGTGGCGCTCATTTGATTCGATTTTGAATTTCGTCATGCCCACCCCGTACCACTGAGAAACCGGCGGGGCCGAAGCAGTTTGCCTGTCTGCCTAAACTACTCGTTTGCTTGTCTGACTACCAATTGTAGTGGACACGGTAGTCTGTAATTTAATAATTAATTAATTTGTATGAAAGATATTACTAAAAAGCACGCTCGTTGATTGCTCGAAATTTCTCGATTTTCGGAGAACTTGGAGGTTCTTGAGCTCCGAAGCTGTGCGGTCACATAAATGCAGAAATACGCCGTTTCCGAATCCTATTTACCTCTTCAGCTGCAACTTCGCCCAACGTGCGATGTAAAGGTGTTCACAAAGCGAATCCACTATCTGGGAATTATTAAAAAACGAATTCAAAAAAATAAAATAAATAAAGTGTAGATCGTAAATTTTCTGCAAGTGATGAAATGGCTCGTCGCCCTGTTTATTAGGAATTTTATGATCGCAGCTACTTTATTAAATTTAATCGTAAATTAAGTGCACTAAACGCCTTATCAATTTCTTTCCTCGTTGTTACTCGTGCATTTTCTCCCATAAATTCAAACGTCCATTTCAGTTTTATCTCTCATCTCCATAAAATCCATGCCTAGGTGTGTAAGCGTCGGGGACTGGGGGGGGCGTAAAATCTTGCATTACGTCCGATCAGAGACGACGGCGTGCCCCAAAGTACCGTCCTGTCCTGAAGCGCGACGCTTCCTGACACGTCGGCGTCGCGTCGTGTTATTACCAGGGAAAAGAATTCAGGCGCTTTTAACGCCGGCGCCGTATGTACTGTTTATTCGTGCCACCTTTCTGTGGCTCCGATGCATCGATGCATTATTATTGAGTGGGTGAGGAAGGAGTGTAACGCGAGAGTTCGCACTTCGCAGAAATTACTGTGGGCAAGGTTGATGCGGTACAAGTGGCTCAAATTCTTTTCCTTGGTTATTAGCAGCCGAGCCGCTATGACATCAAGATCTCCGTGTTTTTTCGTAAATGAAAAGCGCCGCCGCATAGTTTCACGCCATCGCGCGTTTCAAAGCCAACGCGAAAAGTATTATTAATTGGTGTGACGCTTTCATGTTTCGCGTGACGTGGAATGAAAGCGGCGAGTGCGCGCTTATGTATAAAAAAGTTGGTGCGAAAGTTAAAAAATTCCCCCTGCACCCCTCCTCACCCCCGCTCCCATCGACCGGCCGGGCGGCAACACATTTTTTTTTTTTTGGAACGCTTTTGTGAGCTTATTTGCAAGCAACCGCGTGCAATTGAACCCCGACGATAGTACAATCGGGATTCAGTAGTGGACGTGAAGTTTTAATTGGTATACAAACTACAAGAGTGCTTCAGTTTGGAAGCCCCGCTGAAATATCTGTCTGTGCGTGGTAACTTCATTAAAGTTCAATTCACTCGATTTCGGAATTTCGGAATTTCAGAATTTCACGACAGCAAAGTTTTCTTCCGTTAGGCTACTTAACCGACGTGATTCCTCTTTCCTCGGACCTCGGATTATGATGAGGATTCGTCGCGTGAAATTGCAGGTTATTTCGAAAATGGTTAACCACCGGCACACCTTTGTGTGTGTGCGCGCTTCGAATTTCGAAAGGAAGGTAGAAAAAAAGAAACCTCGGGGCGCGAGTGTTTCCCTTTAATAATTGAAATGTCACCCGGTAATTGCTTCGGGGGGACATGGGCATTACGAAAACACGCGACGTTAAAAAATTCCGCCCGTGGTGTAAATTGAAAAATAATAAACAAATTTCGCCTCGGCGTGAACCTTAAAATCACAAAAGGTATCGTAAGGGGCGGGGGCGGGGGGGAGGGAAAGATGTGACCGAAACATCGTGAACGTCGAGTAATGTTAACAAAGTCGCCCGCTCGCCGGCCGGCCTTGAGTTTCCAAGCTCTGATTAAGGCATGCGCGTTGCAAAATCTTGTCTCGTTAGGTTCCGGCGTTGCATCTTTCCCTCCCCATCAATAAAATATTACTACTGCGTCTCTTGTATATACATATACTACACGTACAGTCACGAACCTCATCAAAAACATCTTCGGTTTTTTTTCTTTGCTGTGCGAATAACGACGCGACTCCTCGTACTCATGGAAATCTCTTCCTGGCGGCGAACTTTGTTTGCCGAGCGGAACGCGAAGACGAATTCATTTTCGGAAATAATATTTCGCCGCCGCCGCCGCCGCCGCCGAATTTCACGGACGTCGAACAAACCGAAAGGAAATTACCTCGTGTACGTACGTTTTTCCGGGTGGTTCGCGGGCATTCATGGAAATAGCTGTCATGCACATGCGATCGCTCGACGTTTAGCCTCTCGCCGTACTTACCCTCTTTCGGTGCGGCGCGGCGCGGCGCGACGAGGCAGGGACAAAAGTGTCCGTCCGCGTACGGAAAACCTAAACGGGTTTTATTTTCTTTGCACGAGCCAAGTGACGCGGGGGCTGCTGCTGCTGCTGCTGCTATACGAGATAGGTTTTATTGCGTTCGTTGTTGTCTCGATGTTTGTATCTGAGGATACAAGTTCATAAATATAGAACAAGTGCGCTGTTTACACTGTTGCAGTATTTCCAGGTCGAACGGGTGTTACGATTTAAAGGGCAAGGAACACTATCTGCGCTGGTTCACACCGCCCGCGCCGCCAACGTGGGGGTACTTACTATTATGTCACTATAATACGTATTTGAAAAATTGTTACGGTTTTAAATCCGGTCAAACAGCGCCGTATTCCTCATTCCGTGTACGCTTTTCAAAGCCTGACAAGCGTTGTATTCAGGTATTTTTGTGCGGCGCATGTGTGTCCACATCCATAATGCTTGTTTTATTCTTCTTAGTTAGGCTTTTATGGTGGGCCTTGCCTATTGCAGTGGGCGGCGTTTATTTTTTACTTAAACTACCTAGACATGACCACAAAGTCATAAAATACGGGCGCCGTTATTCGCTTTTCATTTTAACTTTTTAAACGGTTGAGTTATTAATAACGTTTGATTATTATTTAAAGAACTGTTCTGCCTCCAACAAAAATACACGTGTTGGAGGTCGAATTGTAGCAAGGCGTACACCGGATTCCCTAAAGATGAAGTGAGTGTCGTCGTCGTCACGGATGGACACGACGGGATAACAGCGGCTAGCTCAAGGGCTTCGGAGAGGGGGTAGTGGACGAAAAAGAAGGAAACTCAATTACCGATAGGCGCCAAATTATGCGTACAAATACCCACGGTATCCAACCATAAATCAACTTCAGTTTTAAAAGCGTCGAGGTGTCCAAGAGCACGACGAAAAATGGCAAAAATATAAGTCTGATACGGCTCAATTCAAAATCCAAAAGCGCCTTGAAATATTTCCTGAACGCAAACTGGTACGTAGGTGAGGAAATTTCCGTTAGTCTCACAGTGATCATTAACGGTTCAAAAAAATTAAACAAAACAGAGCGACGCTGCGGTTCCAGCAAATGCATAGAGAACGCTGAGATTTAAGGCGGTTTACGTCGCCGTGGCCGACCGCGGGAGAGGGGGCGGGCGGTGATGTCTTTCTTCCAGCGAAAAATTCACACTACAAGCTCTCAGCCAATTCGACCGCCATCAAAACAGCTAATCATGCTGGCGACGTCGCGTTTCTCTTCGATGATTCTTTATTTCTTTTTCTTTTTTTTTGTTTTGTGTACAAAAAAGTTAAAGTGCTAGTTTCGCCAAAATCAACGGCGCAAGCATTTTTCAGCTGCATTTAAGCACCGAAGTGTCTCGCACGGCTAACGCTGACAACACTGCCTAGGTCGGCTGTTTGCGCCAGATAAGAACTCGCTAGGCGGAAGTCACCTTAATTACCCTCGAACCCGCCGGAAGTACGCCGTAGTACCGCGCGCGGACAAATTCCACCGGGTCACGGAATTTACGCCCCAGGCAGCAGATACATATTTTAATTTTTATCGTCCTATTGCACCTTAAATTTCCAGCAGTTTACGCCCGCCCCTCCTTCGGCCCCGCAATTTCGTTCGCGCGCCGCATCCGGCCTCCCGATTTGGTTTTATTCGAGCCACTGGGTAAATAAAAGCCGACGACGGATGTTCATTTAGGCACTTTGTTGCGCACGCCACTTTATATATGTGTGTATGTGTGTGTGTGCTTGCAGCGAGCAATGAAGTGTTCTAATTTTCAGAGAGAGAGAGAGAGAGAGAGAGAGCTCGAAACTAACTCAAACAAAACCCAATTCGCTTTTATTTGAAATGGAATGAGACTCGCTTCGATAATGCCGGATTTAGTACTGATGGACGCTGCCCGTTAAATTTTGCTCCTCTAACAGCTTACTCACCTGTTGTTCAATAGATAAAGTAATTTCTTTTTCTTTTTTGGCGGGGGGGGGGGGGTGAGAGCGGGAGGAGTTTGAGGAAATTTTCATAAAACACAACTGGCGGTGGTGTTTGTGTTTTCTAGTCGGAACATAAAGTGAATTCACTATTAGCTCTGGGGGGTGCGGGGTGCTGCGGGGCGCTTAGGATGCGGACCACACTCTCAATTCACCACCACAAACATCGGCCAGGATATTAAGGATATCCACACACAGAACTCAATATCGCCTTGCTTCTGATTCCCGAGTTGTTACAGCGCTTCGTTTTTCACAATTACCTTCTTCTGATGCGATTTATTATCGGGGCGAAGCCGACGCGACGGCGGCGTGGGTGGGCGTAACCCCCTCTCGATTCATCATGATCGGTTATTTATTTCCGTTAGTTGTAAATGCGACGCGACTCCATTATTCAACCGTCGAAACTACAGTTAGTGGTTGCCGCGGTAATTAAAACGTACCGCCGGGGAAAAACACTTGGGGGTGGACGATTGTTCAGGGCGGAACGATTGTTCAGGGCGGGACGACTCGGCGTTGTTGCGAATCATGTTCGGATTATTATACCGGCTTGCCTGAAAACACACACAAAAAAATCTGCTTGCTTAACTAGGTCCCGTTACGGTTTAGAAATAACACTGAGTGTGCATGAGTGGTTGCAACGCTCGCGTCCTAGTTTCATAACCCGCGCGTCGTTTTGTTGAATATCAAGTATACAGGTCTACTCGTGTGTACGAATGAGTTGTGCGGTTTTGATTTGAAATACCGTGAACTTTTTTTTTTATCATGGCGGCAATTCATACGTCGGGCGCGCGCTGCGCGTGCAATTACGAGTCCTGAGTGCATCCGAGCAAAACATGGACTGATATATTAATTCAGATAAGCGTGGCGGTGCTTTCCCCAAAATCAATGGCCGCAACAGCACGCGTTGCAATGCGGCTGATGCAGTTTGTGCGGCGGCCGGTCTTTCGTGTGTACGAATTAATCAAAACCACGGCGGCGTGCTATTAACGCAAACAGTGCAGAAGCGAAGCCTGTATATTAAACCAACTGATGATTCCAGATCCGTGCATCCACATTAGTACACACCGACATAATTAATGTTGAGCCCCCCCCCCCCGCAATACTGAAAATGCAGTTTCCTTTTCGACGAAAAACTCGTCCGTCCCACGGTGCTTTTCATTAAAACTTTCACCGCGCGTTTGTGTGTTTAATTCCGACCCCATTAGATCAGCGGTGGAGGGGGGGAGGTTTGGGGAAAACGGACGAAACTAATTTTATTCGAACCGAACGAGAACTATTTGTTGAGATTTAACGAACGCTCATCCCGAGCAAAACCCAGAACGCAGAAGTTCTGCGACGCGGTGGTAAATAATACCTACCTGAGAGAAGATTAATTGGACTAAGTGGATTACGATTGAAATTTCGAGTTACTTTGTGATTTTTTTCATACCGACGAACAAATTTGTTTGGAAGAGTCTTAATCTTACAGTCAATTCTAAAGCTTGTCTAAAAGTACTCTCTATTGCAGTTTTTTAAATAAGCAGGAGGTGAGGTCGCTTGGGGGGCTTCGATTTACACCCCCTCTGGTTTCCAAGGATAATACCTGGCAGATAAATTTATCAGGAGGTGAAGAAACCGGGCATTAGGAACAGTTGCCATCACAGTCTAAAGCTAGATTGAATTCACAAAAAGTTTTTAAGCAAAAAACTATTTCAGACGTAAAGTGTATAAGTTTAGGGGTTGGAGTACTCGGCGCGTAAGCCCTAGAGACCGGGGTTCAACCTCAAATATCACATTACGAGCAATACTTAAATTTAAGCTCGGCTTAGAGTGTTTGGTGCTGCAACTGGTGATCACAGTCGAAAGCTAGATTGAATTAACAAAAAGTTCTTAAACAAAAAACGATTTCAGATGTAAAGTAAGTAAGTTTAGTGATTAGAGTACTCGACGCGTAAGCTCTAGAGACCGGGGTTCATCCTCAAATATCACATTACGAGCAATGCTTAAATTTAAGCTCGGCTTAGAGTGTTTGGTGCTGCAACTGGTGATCAAAGTCGAAAGCTAGATTGAATTCACGAAAAGTTTTTAAGCATAAAACGATTTCAAATTTAAAGTGTGTAAGTTTAGTGGTTAGAGTACTCGGCGCGTAAGCCCTAGAGACCGGGGTTCATCCTCAAATATCACATTACGAGCAATGCTTAAATTTAAGCTCGGCTTAGAGTGTTTGGTGCTGCAACTGGTGATCAAAGTCGAAAGCTAGATTGAATTCACGAAAAGTTTTTAAGCAAAAAACGATTTCAAATGTAAAGTACGTAAGTTTAGTGGTTAGAATACTCGGCGCGTAACCCTAGAGACCGCGGTTCAACCTTAAATATCACATTACGAGCAATACTTAAATGTAAGCTCGGCTTAGAGTGTTTGGTGCTGCAACTGGTGATCACAGTTCGAAGCTTAATTGAATTCACAAAAAGTTTTTAAGCAAAAAACGATTTCAAATGTAAAGTGTGTAAGTTTAGTGGTTAGAGTACTCGACGCGTAAGCCCTAGAGACGGGGATTCATCCTCAAATATCACGTCACGAGCAATGCTTAAATTTAAGCTCGGCTTAGAGTGTTTGGTGCTGCAACTGGTGATCACAGTCGAAAGCTAGATTGAATTCACGAAAAGTTTTTAAGCAAAAAACGATTTCAGACGTAAAGTGTGTAACTTTAGCGGTTAGAGTACTCCGCGCGTAAGCCCTGGAGGCCGGGGTTCAAATCCGGACGGTGTTTGAATGAATTTCTCCGTCTTCCTGCTGGTGTTTCCTTCGTTGTATTGTTTTATTTAAAGAAGGATTATAAATCATGAAACTTTCGCAGAATAAACAATTGACAAGAAGTTCCAGCCCTAAGTTACCTTAATTCAATAAAAATTCAGCATCACCGCCGAATCCTACAAGCGTAATAAATTGGCCGCGCTAAACTTTGACTTTAATATTCCTAAGCAGATGATGCTGGAGGAGGAAAGAATGCAATGGTTGATTTAAAGAGGCGGGAGGGAGGGCGGGCGGGTGGCGGGGAAACGGTGAGATTGCAAAGTGTGCTTAACTCATCGCCCGGTATTTAAAACTTTTTATCCTTTTTTTTTTTTTCTTTTTTTTGGTCGACCGCTGAGACGAACGAAATTTAATTAAATGTTAAAAAAAAGGCGCGCGGATTTTATTATATGTTTGCGGACGATTTAATTAAGCTGCAAGCGGAATAATTGCGCCTAAACCGGGGGCGGATGAGGTTCATCTCGCCAAGTGAAACGAAACGGTTGTAATTTCGGCGGTGAAAAAAAAAAAAATGAGTAAGCACCGAGGATTTAGAGCTTCCGCTTTTACACCCTAATAAAATATGCACGCGAATGTCTTGGACGAGAAGTGAAGATGAAGAGCATAAATGAACACGAACGTCAAACTGGAAGCTTCCACCCCATCCCGTCCCGTCCCGTCCGCCCCGCCGTCATCCGAAAAATCCCCAAAACCTCTTGCAACGGAATTTATTTATCTTGTTGTTACTAATATTATTATATTAAAGGGAGTTAACTGAATCCGCATAATCACAGTTAATCCTGGAATATCATTAGCAAGCGTCGCATTAAAGTCTCGCGCATGATTTAACCGAGCCACTCCGGGGCCATTCACAGGGCGGTAATTTAATAAAGATTTAAGTAAGATTTAAAGTACATCGTCGTTCTTCGAATGCCGGAGGGCGGGCGGCGGGGCGGTGGCGGGGGGAGAGATTCCACCCCCGGGGATTTAATTTAAATTCTTAAGTGCGCTTAATATAATAGGAAACACCGATATCGCGCCGCCGCCGGAAAAGCCATTACAAACGAGATAAGCGGCGCTGAACGCGTGACTTCACATTAAGAAAAACGAATTGATCTCGTTAGGAAATACGGCGAGAATTGCGTGCAATTCCAATTTAAAAATAAATGGAAGCCGAAATGAAAGTTTCATGCCCGCGCCCTCAAGTATTTATTATACTACGAGGAAATGCATTGGATTTTCAGCGTCGCCGGTCGCCTTCGCCTTCTTCAGGAAAAATGAAAGGGCGCCCACATAGTTCTCAGGGGGGGTTGATGCGAAGCCCTGGTCGCCCTTTAAATTTATAAACACGAGCGCGTCGATCCCGAAACATCGACAATAAATAACGGCACATCACGTATATACAGGTTGTTCTTTTAACGTTCGAACGACGTCACGAAAATAGGTCACCCGGTCAGTGTTTACCCTTGTGCATGAACCCTGTCGTGAACGAACATACGTTTGATTCGTGTGATGCGTATTAACAGATCGTAAAGGCTTTTGAAAACAGGTAAAAAGACCTGCCGGAAGTCTCACAGCCATTTGGCAAATTTCTGCGTGCGGAAGGAAACGAATTTTGAAAACTTGCGGTTCACGTGAGTTCGTATTCATCTTCACGAAGTACTAAAAAGAATCGATCTTGCAACTTACAGATTCAATTAATTCGAAATTGTGAAATCTTCCGGTCAATCAACATTTTAAACCCGCCTGGATTTATTAAAAAAATGTAACCTCACTCCAAGTAAGCAATTACATTCTTAAGTATTTTTAAATTATAGGCCGAGCATTATAATTACTGGGCGAAACATGCGCCTTGAAACTGCGGACGAGTTAAATAATCACATAATCGTCATCCACCCTTTTGTTTTTCACAAGTAATAAATAAATTGCGTTTGCATTTCTTAGGTGTGTTTTTACAAAGCCGGCCGCCTCTTCGATTGACGCGCTTAAGGTAGGGCAGTATTTGAATAAATGTAACAATAATTCCCTCAGTTAATTGAAATTTTAAATAAAATAATTACTAAACGATGTCGGTGATTATTGGTTATTATTACGAAACGCTACGAAATGGGTTTGAATGCGGAACTCAGTGCGGTGTCGGTGTTGACTATAGGAAGGCGTTGCGACCTTGCTAGTATTTCTCTCTCGCACATATCAACAGTTCCAAACAAGTGGTACCTCCGAAATTTTTTGGCTGTAGTACGGTAACCACCGGAAAATTATTTGTATATTATATATAAGAACATCCTGTATAACTAAAATAAACATTGTGGGCCGCACCCTTCTTCATGTTGGTGTATGTTTCATATGCGTTGCGTTTTCATTTCACCAATTCGCTATTTTTAGTTGAACGAAAACCGTTTTGAAAATAATTTGCGTCGGGGCGGGGGAAGGGGTGGGAAACTCGGCGGTGAATAAATACGCCGCCGCGCAGCGGCAACTTTCACAATGCCGAAGGTGAAAAGTGGTCGGCTGTTAAATAAACAAAAACACGGCGGCGGGTGCAAATTGCAAAACATTTCCGTTTTGCGAGAGCGATTCCTGTGATACACACCCTCCCCTTGACGTGCAAAGAACTCTTCACCGACGAGGTGGCTAACTACAATTTTCTGTGTTTGTCTAAGAAGGCAAGCTCACCGATTCACTCTTAGCAAGTTTTTCAAAAAAAAAAAAATAATAATCAAAATGATTAAATGATCCTGTTAACTGATAATTCGGAGTGTAACAATGTTGAATTACGCCGGGCGTAATATAATTTTTTTAATAGGGTAAAGCAACTGACATTATAATTACCCCCCCGGCGGAGGAGCTGAACTTAGTTCTTATCGAGTTCTCCTTAATTACTGGGGCGTCACCTTCTCCCCATAATTAATAAACGTGAATGTGTGTTAAAGGTGGCGATGTGCTAAATGCACACGAGGCAATATATTCTTGTCGCCTAGCATGTAACCATTACCTTACATGCTTATGGAAACATTAAATCAAGCACGCACCTACTAATAGGGATCATTTATAACGTGGCGGTGATGAAGATGATGATCGTAATTTTGTGGCTCTGGCGGCGGCGCGCCTCGGCCAATTTTTCTCTTTCTGCGCGCTTTCGTTCGTTTTTTTTTTCTTTTCTTTTCTTTTTATTCTGCTCATGGACACCTTTATTTGATTATCTCACCTCGCGCGAAAATCCGGGGGAAGCTTTTAAGGTGACCGAAGCTGCATGCGAAATTACGGAGCGCCTTCGTCCGTGGCCCGTATCATCGCGTTCTGTATGCTAAACAGGTATAAGCGCGGAGTTTGTCTCCCCCGAAACAGACGTACATTTATTATTCCGGACGTTCCGCATGAAAACATGAAAGCAATTCGTATATGTAAAGAGTGCGCTTAATAAGAATAAAGCGCCTGATAAAATTCGAGGATAACTGAATTGGGGAAAATATTTTCGTCGTATACGACGAGAGACGGAAGTGATGCATTACTATAAAAAGAAAAGCGTCGCGTGGAAGAAATTCCTTAATATTTTAGATGATGATCACGAAGAAGTGAATAAGAACAGAAACGATGATTTCGAATCGCCGCCCCTTTGTTACGGTGGGAAAAACCGACCTGTATATTCCGCTCGGTTTGCATTTATCTCCGATTTCACAATATTAAGAAATTCTTTTCATGTTTCAAACGCTTTTATTGTAAGAAAAACTATCGCCTTTGTTAATTAAATTCGAAGACATCAAATGATCTCGCGTTTTTTTTTTTTTTTTTGAAACCTTGTCTGGGCTTTCGTATCGGTTTCGAAATAATCCGGCCGTGAGTTAGCGCAAAATTTTCTAGAGGCCTCGGTACTCCTTCGTGTGGTTGGTTTGGCTTTCGGCCTTTGTTGTGGTTGGCATTGGCTTACGTCAGAATGATACTGGTTGGCTCCTCCTGTTTACGTCACGTCGGAATTGAACCGTGCAAACCATCCTCGTCGAATATTCGGGGGCCATTTATCAATTCGTGGCGCGCTTCGTAGCGTGGTTATAAGCAAACGTACCCTTCGTAGATTCGATTCTTTTCCTAGAGATGATTGCATTGTGTGTCGAAGCGATTGCAAACGCCTGGTCCGTGAGAATAATGGCCGAATTGTTATTTCGCGCGCTCCGCGTAAAGTTTCCGACGCCGCCTGTTTACTTTCTTTTTGTTTTTTTAAGTAAATCCGCTCATGTGAACCACAGGTTTTTGCGAGAGCCAACATTCCGACGGATAGTTTAATTGGTTTGGCTTTCGGCCTTTGTTGTGGTTGGCGTTGGCTTACGTCAGAGTGATACTGGTTGGCCCCCCTGTTTACGTCACGTCGGTTTTGAACCGTGCAAACCATCCTCGTCGAATATTCGGGGGCCATTTATCAATTCGTGGCGCGCTTCGTAGCGTGGTTCTAAACAAACGATACCCTTCGAAGATTCGATTCTTTTCCTGGAGATGATTGCATCGTGTGTCGAAGCGATTGCAAACGCCTGGTCCGTGAGAATAATGGCCGAATTGTTATTTCCCGCGCTCCGCGTAAAGTTTCCGACGCCGCCTGTTTACTTTCTTTTTGTTTTTTTAAGTAAATCCGCTCATGTGAACCACAGGCTTTTGCGAGAGCCAACATTCCGACGGATAGTTTAATTGGCTTGGCTTTCGGCCTTTGATGTGGTTGGCGTTGGCTTACGTCAGAGTGATACTGGTTGGCTACCCCTGTTTACGTCACGTCGGTTTTGAACCGTGCAAACCCTCCTTGTCGAATATTCGGGGGCCATTTATCAATTCGCGGCGCGCTTCGAAGCGTGATCATAAACAAACGATACCCTTCGAAGATTCGATTCTTTTCCTGGAGATGATTGCATTGTGTGTCGAAGCGATTGCAAACGCCTGGTCCGTGAGAATAATGGCCGAATTGTTATTTCGCGCGCTCCGCGTAAAGTTTCCGGCGCAGCCTTTTCACTTTTTTTTTGCTTTTTAAATTAGATCCGCTCGTGTGAACCACAGGTTTTTGCGAGAGCCAACATTCCGACGGATAGTTTAATTGGTTTAGCTTTCGGCCTTTGATGTGGTTGGCGTTGGCTTACGTCAGAGTGCTACTGGTTGGCTCCCCCTGTTTACGTCACGTCGGTTTTGAACCGTGCAAACCATCCTCGTCGAATATTCGGGGGCCATTTATCAATTCGTGGCGCGCTTCGTAGCGTGGTTCTAAACAAACGATACCCTTCGTAGATTCGATTCTTTTCCTGGAGATGATTGCATCGTGTGTCGAAGCGATTGCAAACGCCTGGTCCGTGAGAATAATTGCCGAATTGTTATTTCGCGCGCTCCGCGTAAAGTTTCCGGCGCCGCCTGTTTACTGTTTTTTGCTTTTTAAATTAGATCCGCTCATGTGAACCACAGGTTTTTGCGAGAGCCAACATTCCGACGGATAGTTTAATTGGCTTGGCTCTCGGCCTTTGATGTGGTTGGCGTTGGCTTACGTCAGAGTGATACTGGTTGGTTCCTGTTTACGTCACGTCGGTTTTGAACCGTGCAAACCCTCCTTGTCGAATATACGGGGGCAGTTGATCAATTCGTGGCGCGCTTCGAAAAACGTCAGTCGTGTTAGCGATGCATTGATTGGTGTTGTTTGTGGGGCCGTTGTGCCTATCCTGACGGTCGGTTTGGTCCTCGTCGTACGACGTTCCGCCAAATCCGACGTGGTGCTGGAGGATCTATGGAGTTCCGGGCAGGTATGTTCCTTCCATTTATGTTTTTCGCCATCATTGTAAAAGTTTTTGCAATCGCTTTTCGTATACCTTGCATCTGGCCAAATTAGTGTAGTACATTAAGCGATTCCTGTTGTATCCTGACAATTAAAAAGAGATGCTATATATACAGAAGGATAAATTATAACTGACAAGGCGTAAGGTGGAAGTGACGACGGGCAGGTTTCGTACTCGTTTAACGTCCGGCGGTTTTCCTCAGTACGGGGGAGAGAAAGAAAAAAGCACTTTCATTAATTAGCGGCGATGGATCATCGCATTTCCTTCGTCGGCGACGATTTTCCCGTTCGATATATTTAAAGGCAAAACTCTGTTTCTCCGCCAGGCGTTCCTGCATTTCCGGAAGCGGAAACGGGGTGATAATATACGCGTTCCGGAGATAAAGGATTTCTTTTCCTGTGCCCCGCGCGCATGGAAACATGAGGAGCTGAGGTTCGCTGATAAATGATCTTTGCATAAATTTACATATCGCCTTAAATAATAAATGCGCTCCGGCGGCTTTCATATTCATGAACCCCCCCTCACCTCCCCCCCGCCGATTTTAAATATATAAATATTTTATTGAAATCGAAACGGTTTCTTGTCTTGTCTCGTCGGCGAGGACCCGTGGTTTCAGATCGTGTTCCTTTCGCCTTCCGATGCGATGGGATAATAAACCTAAACACACAAGGCGACCTCTACGAGGACTTCTTAAACGGGATAACTACCTGGAATCCTCTTTATCCTACGCGTCCCTAAACGTTACACGCCGTTGCTGAATCAGGTAGATCAAGCTAGCGCGAGCGTCAGGATATCGTTTCATCCTTTGGAAATTTAATGACCCAGGAACGTGTTTGTATGTATCTCTATTTCAAGGTAAATAAGTTTGTTCGGAACTATGTATGTATGTATGTATGTACAACGACAGAAAACATAAAAACGACATAAAATGATTCTATTTTTTGATCGCTCTAATACATCATCGAAGCAGACCACAGTTCTTCTTGCGGGCTGTAATAAATTGAAAAAATAGTTTTATTCGTCGCAATCCTGTTTAGGAAAACGAGGTTCCGTTTAGTTTTTGTTCATCTCGCAAATTATATCGCTTTATACTGCCAGAGTTAATTGATTTTTTTTGCATCACTGCATCATTATTGTCAACACCATTAAAAATTTAGAACGAAAACGGAAGAGAGAAAAGAACACCCGCTGTTTATATTTTTTTGTTAAAGTCTGTTACAGTTTGTTTTCCTCTTTTATTTTGGCGCAGTCCATATAAATTAAATTCCCGGGTGATCGCTCTAACACATCATCGAATCAGACCACATTTCTTCTTGCGGGCTGTAATAAATTAAAAGAAATAGTTTTATTCGTCGCAATTCTGTTTAGGAAAGCGAAGTTCTATTTAATTTTTGTTCAGCTCGCAATTTTTGTTCATTCAAAATTAAAAAAAAAAAAACAGAAGAAATGAAAGGGGAAAACAAAAAACGATCGCAACGTTTTACGACAAAAGACAGGTACAAAAAAAAAGAAAGAAAATAGGTAAACAATCAGAAGCAAAAAAAAAAAAATAATGAAAACATGTTTTCGATTGATCGAGAAACACAATCGAAATGGAAAAAGAATTAAAGTTTCTAAAGAAATTATAATCATTTGATTTCTGAAAAACAATTAACAGTTGAAAACAGGAAATAAATTAAGCTGGTTTTTAAGAAACCCAATCCAATTTTTTTTCTAAAGTCAAAGACAGAAAAGACCGGGATATCAAAAATTAGAACAGATAAAAAACAAAAAAAACAAAAGAGGAATGAAAGCAGCAGCAACAAAATACAAGACGGTGAACCAAAAGGAAAAAAAGAAAACAAAAGAGAACACCAAGCTGAACGGAAAACGACAGTTTTTTTGGGCGAATTAGAAAATTAAAGCAAACTGTACAAAGTCTGCAATGACGATTTAGAAAAAACAAAAAGGAAGCGAAATGCTGTGAGAAACAAAAGATCACAACTGAGACACAAGACAAATGAAAGACGTTGAACTGCAAACAAGTGCTAATAAAATGCGAAAATCAATTCTATAAGAAAGGCAAAAGAAAGAAACAAAAACAAAAAAAAGATTGACGACATTTTTTCCAAAGCCAAAGATAAAAAAACAATCACCCTCCGTGATATCAAAGCATTTTAGAACTCTGTATGATCGTAGCGCGGACGTCTTCAGGTAGTAAAGAAACGAGCCTACTTCTAATACTAGTTATTCATTCGACAGTATAATTGTTTCGTGCGCTTTTATTTTTTTAAGTCAAGGCGCGAGGACATCCAATTGTAACAATTTCATTAACGGAGGAAACTCTCTCTCTTGGAAACTGAGACGAATCTCCGAGAAAATATTTAGAACGAACGGCGCGGAGAGTGGAAGCGAGCGTGGGATCTCGGAGAATTCACCGCCGCCCCCCCCCGCCCCCCCCCCCCCCAAAAAAAACTCTGGATAATCTTTGGGGTTTAATTAAATCAGTCGAAATTCTTGATCGCGCGAGGCGGCGCTCATTAAAGTCTTCAATGGGTAGGGCGATGATAATGACGTTTCGACTGAACGGAGCCGATCTCATCGCTACAAAGTTTAATTCGTAATTAGAGTGTAATTGCAGTCATTATTAAGCGATCTCTGGTATGCGTTGTCATCGGAATTAATGAATGAATTCGGCGGCAAACTGAATTATTCGCGTCGATTTTGCCTTTGCCCCCCGCCCCCGTCGTCTCCACCACCCGCGAAAGGAAATTACGGTTATTAACTTGTTTTCTCTGCAAATATACACCGCGGGGGCTAATTAGTTTTCGGAACGAACGCAAAAGTTCTCCTGTTGATCTTCTAATGACGGCCGTTCAACACTAACCGGACAAATACTCGGCGGTGTTTACGTTGAATACAGGGTGTTTCACAATACGTGTCCGACCAGTTAGGGGCTTAGTTAATAAGCTCACGCGAGTAACAAATTGCAAAAAAAACAAATTCATCAGAGGCATGTCGAAGATCAACCTCCTTTTTGGGTCCCAAATGGAAATCGTCTGAACAGCCTCACCGAAGACTGTTGTAATATGATGCGTCACATTTTTTTTTAATCGGTTGGCCCTTCTCGCTGGCTTCGAAATGGTCTGAGTGCCAATTGTACGTTACAAGAGCCAAGGGCGTTCGGAAGTTCCGTGTGAATGATTTGCGTTGTTTTCAGTTGTTTTTTTTTTTTGCTCCGGAGCAAAACGCAATTTGAAGTTCCCCCACCGCACCGCGTTAACGGAGTCTTCATAAACTCAAGTTTTCGTTTGTGACGTCGATTAAACCTAAGATTCTCTTCACTATAATTTGCTGAATAAAAAAAAAAGTACTAAAGGGCCTCGGTTGGCGTTAAGAGCACCTTACCACGTTAATCAATTCTTCATATTGCTGTATTCCGCCATTGCGAAAGCAATCTTAAAATGCACTAATTTCGCTAGGTTTCTGTGAACTAATGCCGGCATTGTCGGCAGGGGGTCGTAAACAATAGCAAGAAATTTGTTGCAAATCGTTTTTGTTTGCAGTAAAACCCTTGAGTAGTCTCTGTTTCGGCCCTATTCGGGGCTTCTTCACCAAGAGTTCCACGCCAAACCAAAACGATTCGAGCTACCGCCATGTTAGATCGAAAAGCGATCGTAAGATGTCGCTGCTGTTTAAACTAGTAAACAATAACGTTCCACAGTTTCACTTCAAGGGTAAATAAACGTTGGTGTTTTGTGTTTCTCTTTCTTTCTTCTTCTGGAGAGTCGACCGTTGTTCTGACGCATTCAGGAATTCCAGTGACCACCGACATGTGTACACGTGACTTTTCAGTTATCTCGAATTTGGATTTTTAAAGTGTTCTTCAAAATGAAAAGCAGTCTTCAAGGTAAATCTGTTTGTGAAGTTTGAAAATTCAATTTATTATTATTATTATGCAGGTACTCGCCCAACAGGATAATCCCAATTACAGGACGAAAAAAAAGAAGAGTAGGTATAGAACGATTAGAGCTAAGCCTAAACCTAACCTAAAACAACAGAATAAATGTACACCTACAGATATATAGATAAACAACGAAAGGTATAAACATAAATATAATGTAAGAAAAAAAAGAAAAAAAAAGATCTATCATAAAAATATATCACTGTACATATAGCATCAACATGACGGCACATAGAGTAAAGAGGTGCCCTAATTAGAATGTTACTCTTTGGTATTGGAAGTTTAAATGTAGTAGTCCATCTGGAGTTAAATCGAGGTACTAGAAAATTTAGAGAAGCCAAGATTTCAGGACAAACAATTTTAGGGGGTGAAGTAACTTTCAAATGAAACTGGCACCATGCAGATCTCGTCGGTGTTTAAGAGATTGAAAGTTATGTGTTTGCAGTAAGAAGTCATAATTAACGCCTCTCTCAGGATAATATTTTGAGGACTGGTGTATGTCTTATTATCACTTGAATATAGCTTATTAGGAATACGAGAAGTGCCCTGCCTCATGTGGACATATTGAAAAATGTGCTTCGGATTAGAGAGAATGGATTCTTCAGCGCGAAACGTAAATGATTTATACGCAGAAGATATTTGTTCTTTACATAAAACACGTAAACGTTTAAACTGGTGAAGAAAAATTAAATTGTCTGTAGCTAACCACTTTTGTCGGTAATGATGTTTTAACTTTAAATTACGAATAATTGACGACGTGAACCAAGGAGGATAAGTAGTTGTATGAGATTTATACACAGGTACTGTTCTTTCAAAAATGCTATAAAGAATCTCATTAAGTTTTTCGATACAAATATTAACATCAGAACAACATTCCATAACGGACCAATCAATATTAATCATCAATTAATCATTGTATAGTTTAATAAAATTGGCTTTACGAAAATTATACCTTCTAGCTTGCGCAACAGGAAAAGTAGAAGGTCTTACAAGTGGTAAACTTTTAATTGTGATCGCCAAAGCAGGATGATAAACATCCTAAACAACGAGAGGGCTGATCTTCATGTGTGACATAAACTTCATGTGGGAGATTTGATAAAACCAAGTCTAGTAATCTATTGTCACCATTACGTACCTGATTATGTTGCACAAATTCTAAAGAATTACAAAAATTTCGCAGAAATCGCACTTTTGAACATGTGGTGTTAATATCAATGAACTTAGGAAGATTGAAGTCCCCAATAATTATTAAAGTTTTATTAGTTGAAAATACTTCCAGGGCTTCGAAAAATATCTCATAGTCATTAATAGATAGATTTGGTGGTACATAAAATGATGCCAGGTAGAACATGTAAACTGAGAATTGGCATTTACAAATAACATAATCAACTGAAGGAATGAGTTTAAAAAAAATCAAAAGCATCAATGATTTCAAATGCCATATTTCTAGAAATACCAATAATGACACCGCCACCGGTAGATTTATTTGTGGCACAAAAATTCCTGTCGCACCTTACAACATCATATTGAGGAGAAAAAAGTTCGCCATTCTTAACAGAATCATTCGACCAGAATTCAGTGATCACAATAAAATCATAAAGATGTTCACATGTATTAAGATAGTATTCATGAGTTTTAGTACGTAACCCACGAGCGTTTTGATCATCCAGAATTAATAAATAATAAATCAAGGCTTAAACAAAATTGTCTTCATGATCGAGCGAAATCAAGGAATAGCCTCAGGGTGGGATTTTAGGGCCACTACTTTTCACCATAACACGATCATAGATTTGCGTACATGAGTTGTTCACCCTGGCTAATTGTATCAATTTTTATTCACGCGATGATCCTTACTGCTACGAACATAGATGACCTTGAAATTTCTGTAGAAAAACTCAAATTTCCTTCTTCTTATTATTGTTATTACTAATAAAATTGTCCTGGGATTCCTTTTTTTTTTTGCTTTAAATAAAACAGACGAAGTTTTAAAGGATTAAAAAAAAATCAAAATAACGAAATGGCTAGCTGATGATTATTAATTAAACAATTTTTCAAAGTAGACTTCATTTTTAACTGACGAATCCGAAACCGTTCACGGTTGCCAAGTGAATTTTAAATCGCCTTTAACACCGGAACTGCCCCCCTCCCCCACCTCCCCCGGGATTTACGGCGCCGAGCTGCGCCACGTAGCCCATAAAAATAAAAGCAAATTAATTTTAAACTCAACGATGGGGTCACGTGTTGAGAACGAACGATTTACAGGACGTGCCCTCTTCTCTTTCGTCTAAATAAATCAACCTGAAGAAGTGAAGACGAGGATCACATAAACAATACAAAAAAAAGGAAAGAATTTCGACGTAAAAAATACAAAAAAAAAGAGAAAACAATATTTTTTTTTATCTTATTTTCCCTGAAGGGGCAGTTTGCCGACGGTGCTGCCACCTTAATACGGTTACGTTAACTCCTGGACACGCTTACCGAAATCTGGTGGCAAGCAGCGCTGGGGAGTCAACCACCGGCTGCCCAGAGCTAGTTCTCTGGAGGAGACGGGTGTGTTTTGCGAACATTTAGGGCACCAGGGAGAACCCCACCTGATCTCATCTGGATCATGTACTTAGTTCAAATGAAGAACCGAATTCAACCAGGTGCAGAACCGACCTTCACAGGAACGTGACTCAAATTGGCGACTCGAACTTATTAAATTAAAATGTTTAAGTAATTGGGAATTTATGCCAAACTATCAGCACAGCCTTGATCAGTGATAGTGAAAACTGGACAGATAATTAATAAATATGAAAAAGATTGATAGAAAAACCTTTTCCAATGATTTATTTTAACATTTGCTGATCAAGGCCGTGGTGCTGATAGTCTGGTGTAAATTGAATTTCGTTACTGATCTCTTTTAAGTATCTCGAAACTCAGCGTATGAAAAATTCTCAAACTTCACAAACAGATTCATCTTGAAGAGTACTTTAAGAAACTCGAACAGGATTTTGTTGTAAAATAATTAGGGAAGCCAGTATCCGCAGCACCCTTATACAGGGTGCTGCATTTTGAAACGCAACATAGGAAATCCCATTATAAATATGAAGGTGTTGGGATACTGGCTTCAAGCATTCGTGGTTGCTTGGGTGGAAGATTTATTTTGAATCATCCTGTACGTTACAGGTCGGTTGGCGGGGGACGAGCGGAATTATCTCGAATCAAAATCACGTGCGGCAGTTTACGTTCTCATACAACAACAACAAGACGAGGGCGACGCCGCGCGGCGCCGCCCTCGTGTTCTGCATTAAAATAAATTTATTATTTCGGAAGAGGTAAAATATAAATTAGTTTAGGAATCTAAAGCGAAACCATGATGTACACGCCCCGCGGAAGATACATCATCCCGGAAACAGATTATGTAACGTTGAAATACAATTCAGAGTGATATAGTATACCGTACCCCGGAACTGAAATTCGTCTTTATTTTATTTATTTATTTATTTATTTTTTTGCTTATGCTGCGAGTTTCGTGTACGAGGTGAATGTTTCGTATCTGCTTGAATGAATGAATAATCGCAATGGAAATGCAACGGTGGTAACAACATTGGGGGGGGGGGGGGCAAAAGAGATGCTGAAGTTGAAAGTTGAAAGGCACGGAAAAGGGATCGATTAATAACAAGAAAAAATAAAAATAAATCTGCGCTTCAATTGCGACGCGACGGGACATTTTAATTACAAGTTTCATTAAAAATTCAATTAAATTTACGCGGGGTGGGGGGAAGAAAAAGTGGCTGGTGAGGAATCGCGGGTATTCGTTCCGTTTAATAAACTTCATTGAAACCTAATCTCACCGGAACCGCTTTTTTTAAAAAAAAAAACTTTGTCGCTTAAACACGTCTTAAAGAAGTCGAGTGTTCGCCGCGCCGATGGAATTAAATTTAAACTTATTCCACTTAGGACTTAGGGCCCGGCCCACCCGTTCCCCAAAAACCGAACCCAGAATTTTCAGAGTCGTCGCAATCGCAGTCGAGGAGATTCCGGGGCCTTAATCAAAAATCAAATCAAATCGGGCGGCTGTACGGTCAAGATTCAAAAATTCCTTCCGCCCCCCCGTCCTTAAACGCATTAGGGGGCGTGTGGTGGGTGCTCCTGCACTTTGCAACGCTCATAGAACAAATTTACTTTCGGGTGCCATATTAAGTTACGCGTTTATAAATGGAAATCAGAAAGACGAAAAGCAAACTGTTGAATATGCATGGCACGGACGTTTACTGGCGAAATCCATTTGCTTTAATCCTTTGAGGTTTGCGTCCACCAGGTTTAAATTTACTGCCTGATCGGAATTTCCTCATCCACCACCGCCTTCCCTCAACCCCTTGATAAAATTCATACAGAATCGAAACAGAACGTCTCATGTCTTACGAGTAGTTCGGGGGGATCACACGCCCGAACACAATGGCGTTGTTCTGCATCGCCGGCTGGCTTAGCAGCTACAAGCTACAATCTCAATTACTACTATTACTAAAGTCCCCGTGTCGTCGTCGTGAACTTCGAAGAAGGTCCCGCTTAAATTACTCGGGAGTTCACCTGAACTTACGAGTTGCCCGAAGACATCGCGGTCTAACCAGCGCCCGGATCCGTTCCGGGAAAACATCCTTGCAACGGTGAATATAATTCAATTGCGCCCTCTCACACGCGAAATTACTACAGTTTTGAGAAGCGCCTTATTTAGTTATCAAACAATGGCACAAGCGCCCCCCACCTCCCCCTCCAACTTGTTAACGTTTTATATGCAAATTAAATTTAACATGCCAAGTAACTAGTTTAATCCGCAAACGCCGCTGAATTTAATTACATATGAGAGTTTTGTTTATGTTCATATCGGATTAGCGTAATGCGCTCCCGAGTGTTGTTAACATAACGTGCTTGTTTACCGTAGACAAATTAGTCGCCCCCCTTCACTGTAATAAATTCCTTGCTTGGGGTCGAAAGAAAACAAAAATGTTCCTCCCCATTTCATAATAATGATATGCAGACAAAATATTTGGTAACGCAGGCCGTAACAAGGCCCGCGTTGAAGATTGTCCAACAAGTGCCGAGATGAATCTCAGCGCGGTCTTTCCAAGTCCATTCGCGCATTCCCGCGACGATCGTACGATACGTAAATCCGTAGACTTAGGCCCAGTTTTACAATGACGGTTTAACTTTGAGCCGAAGCTTAAATCCTTCACAACAATTGTTGAAATAATCGTTGCTAAGGGTTTAAACCTCAGCTCAAAGTTGAGCCCCATTTGTAAAACTGGACCTTAATCATCATTAAAAACGAATCGTACGATTCTTGCTGAAATGGCCCGCGTAGATGATTGTCCAACAAGTGCCGAGATGAATCTCAGCGCGGTCTTTCCAAGTCCGTTCGCGCATTCCCGCGACGATCGTACGATACGTAAATCCGTAAACTTAATCATCATTAAAAACGAATCGTACGATTCTTGCTGAAGTGTACAGAATTGCACACCATTAGGTGTAACAATGCGTGCTTGTTAAAACACAAAACGTGTGATTTGCTTACGCGAAGCCAACAGAAAAAAAAATGTTACCTTCATTTCAGGCACAATTTGCACATGCAAAGTCTGCAATTGTGTTTTAACAAACTCCTTTCTCTGTGCGCGCTGCTTTTTAAAAGCACACGCTCGCTCGTATCCAAGCAAAGCCAAACTCGTTTAGTAAAACTTTCCTGAACTTACTGACGGCGCAATATACCTTGTCTTATTTATTAATGCAACAACATGAAGAAAAAAACTAAATTTAAAATGTTATCCACGCTCGTTTTGCTTGCGTTCTTACTTCGAGAACCTTGGGCGTACTACTGCATTACGAGGACCGAAACGCAGAGGATAAAAGTCCCGAAGGATGGGCTCCGCGGATTGTGAGGAGTGAAAACTTTGAGGGCGTCGTAAATTGTCACGGTGCACTTTCCCAAGGATGGAAATCGACGTGTTCGATGAGTTATTCGACGACACATTTGACTCGACCGACGCGACGCGAAGCGACGCGACCTCGACGTACCGTATTAAACGACGATCTCGTTTTATCATCTAATCTGCGCAATAATATCTCAAGAGCAAGGTCGTGTCCCCGTTCCCGCCGCTCAAATTTCCCAGATACGAAAAGGTTAGCAGTCATTGTTATTCCTCACGCGCCCTCTCTCCCCCCTCTCTCTCTCCCGCCCCGGTTTGAAAATGTTGCACGACCGCAGTTAATCTTCGCGCCCCGTATTAATTAAGGGCTGATTTTATCTATACGGAGATTTGCGCGCCTATCATAAAATTTAATACGGTGGAGTCGCCGCCCCCCGATTTAAGACGTAAACAGCTCCATTGTTAAGGTTTAAGATTCCCAAAGATGAAAATAGAATCGAAAGAATGAAAAGTAAAGCGAGAAACTGAAGACAACAGTGACGGGTGAAAAAGCCAGCCCGTTTTAACCGCTCGTTGGTCGTCATTCGCCTTCTCCATTCCTTTCCGTACTTCGTTAAAGAAGAACCGCTTCTCTTTTCTTCACTGTCGCGATTGCCTGCTGTTCCCCCGAACGTATGACTTAAACCGCCGAAAATTTCGACTTGGCGGTAGCTCTTGATCGTACGTACATGCGATTTAAGAGAAGGCCACGCCCCTTCAGCCATGGCGAGAAGAGGCGGCAAGTGGATCACAAAGGCGGTGTGCGTGATCATTTAACCGTTTGCTGTCGTCATCCGCCCTCTCCATTCCATTCCGTACTTCGTTAAAGAAGAACCGCTTCTCATTTCTTCACTGTCGCGAGTGCCTGCTGTTCCCCCGAACGTTTGACTTAAACCGCCGAAAATTTCGACTTGGCGGTAGCTCTTGATCGTACGTCCACGCGATTTAAGAGAAGGCCACGCCCCTTCAGCCATGGCGAGAAGAGGCGGCAAGTGAATCACAAAGGCCGTGTGCGTGATCATTTAACCGTTTGCTGTCGTCATCCGCCCTCTCCATTCCATTCCGTACTTCGTTAAAGAAGAACCGCTTCTCTTTTCTTCACTGTCGCGATTGCCTGCTGTTCCCTCGAACGTTTGACCTAAACCGCCGAAAATTGCGACTTGGCGGTAGCTCTTGATCGTACGTACACGCGATTTAAGAGAAGGCCACGCCCCTTCAGCCATGGCGAGAAGAGGCGGCAAGTGGATCACAAAGGCGGTGTGCGTGATCATTTAACCGTTTGCTGGTCGCCATCCGTCCTCTCCATTCCTTTCCGTATTTCGTTAAAGAAGAACCGCTTCTCTTTTCTTCACTGTCGCGATTGCCTGCTGTTCCCCCGAACGTTTGACTTAAACCGCCGAAAATTTCGACTTGGCGGTAGCTCTTGATCGTACGTCCACGCGATTTAAGAGAAGGCCACGCCCCTTCAGCCATGGCGAGAAGAGGCAGCAAGTGGATCACAAAGGCGGTATGCGTGATCGTTTAACCGTTTGCTGGTTGTCATCCGCCCTCTCCATTCCTTTCCGTACTTCGTTAAAGATGAACCGTTTCTCATTTCTTCACTGTCGCGATTGCTTGCTGTTCCCCCGAACGTATGACTTAAACCGCCGAAAATTTCGACTTGGCGCTAGCTCTTAATCGTACGTACACGCGATTTAAGAGAAGGCCACGCCCCTTCAGCCATGGCGAGAAGAGGCGGCAAGTGGATCACAAAGGCGGTGTGCGTGATCATTTAACCATTTGCTGGTCGCCATCCGCCCTCTCCATTCCTTTCCGTATTTCGTTAAAGAAGAACCGCTTCTATTTCCTTCACTGTCGCGATTGCCTGCTGTTCCCCCGAACGTTTGACTTAAACCGCCGAAAATTGCGACCTGGCGGTAGCTCTTGATCGTACGTACACGCGATTTAAGAGAAGGCCACGCCCCTTCAGCCACGGCGAGAAAAGGCGGCAAGTGGATCACAAAGGCGGTGCGCGTGATCATTTTTGCAACGGCAGGTGTTTACTATTGGAGTCGTAATTCATCACTTCTTTGAGAATTTGCAGGAATTTGCTTTCTTGCCTCCGGCAATTCTGAATTGTAACTGTGTATTCTTATTATATGTAGATTGTCAGGAAGTTAGATTCGCCACGATCATAAAAACGACTTGTATCATTGCGGTTGATTTCAATTATAAACGGCGTCAGTGTAGGTTTTCAGGGGATGAAAGAAAATTCCGTTCCGCTTTCACGTCATTCGGGGCTTCGCAGAATGAACGGCCGAAGGAATAACTCTTTCGCGCGCCCCCCTCCGATTTTAATGTTTCCTTTTCATTTCCCGTCCACGGAAACCGAAATCTAATTAAGAGAATGATTGCTTTATTTGTGGCGGTTTCGTTGCCCGTGAGCTTCCGCCAGATTTTCAGCTTTCACCACCTTCGGCTTGATTAACGTCATTCGGCGCGACGCCGAACAATCGGGGGCAACTCTTAATAAAACCCTGTAGGTGGGGCGGCGGGGGTTGCCGCCGAAATTTTGAATAATTTGCGTACGTATTTTTTAAACGCTTGAAATTAGCGTTAGCTAAATTAGTTCCTTTGAGATGGAGGGGTGGGAAGGATGAAGCTCTCATGTGCACACAATATCCAAGTTCGGAAATTCGGGGAAGGCGATAATAATAAATAATAAAATATATAAAAATATTTAACTTCTATCTTCCATAGCTTAAAAAAAACATTTTTATTTGTTTCATATTTTTTATATAAAACCTGAAGGTGGAGGTTGCCGAAATTTTGAATAATTTGGGTATTTTTAAACGCATGAAGTTAGCGTTAGGTAAATTAGTTCCTTTGAGGTGGGGATGGGGTGAAGCTCTCATGTGCACACATTATCCAAGTTCGGAAGTTCGGTCGGGGGAGGCGACAGGAGTTTAAAGTCAAACAGTTTTGGTGAGAGATTCGGTTGGTAACGTGCAGAATAGTTTCCTGACGGTCGACCGTAATTCACTCCGGCGAAAATATTGCGACTACATTCGGAAAATTGTTATTTACGGCGGCAAGTTTTATTCGGGCACGTACACAAATCTCCGGACGGGGCGGCGCGGCGCGGCGGTCGGGGACTTCCCCCGCCCGGCCAAAAAAAAAATCTATAAGTAGATTAACCCCAAGTCTGACGTTCGCTCAAGGGCTTCGAGTTACCCCGCAACAATTAATAAATTCGAACGATTCAGTTCCTTCCGTGTTTTGAGAAGGAAGACCCTATCGTTAATCTGCTCGTGCAACATCTGTGCCGATAAAAGTGCTAAAAGTATTTTATTTGTGCTAAAGCCGTAATAAACCACACGGCTTCCTTAATTAAAATCGATGCAAACTTTTCCCTCCTCCCATCTTTCGAAGTGGAACTTTAAATTTGCAATGCCAGAGCGAAACTGTGCCAGTTATGAGGGCGAGGGGGGCGGGGAAGAAGCTTATTTATTGTTGTGCAACAGATTTACGTGCGCCATTTCGTCCGCAGAATGGCATCACATCTTTTTCCCCCCTCCTCTCACCCTCGCCCCCCATTTACAAGAAGATTTCCCGCTCTGAATGTATGGCGCGGCTTAAAACCGTAACATTCGTATTTTTAATAAATTGCTCGCTACTACTAGATTTCTGGGGGGAGGGGGGCCGTTTATTGTTATGGACTGTCAAGTTGCAAGTTGCAAATAAGAGCTTTTTATTAATCGGGGGGCGAAAAGGCATTGAAACGCAACAGAAATCATCAAAGCGCAGAGGTATTTGCGTCCGTACAAAATTAATGTTTTCAAAGCTGATAAATTTAAAGACCCCGAAATTAATAGACGTTGTCACGACTCGCGCGAACGGAAGAGGGGGGTTGGGTGGCGTTATTAATCGAATAAACATGAATCTTGCCCGGAGATTACTACCGAATAAATAATGCGTGCGAATTAGACTGCAGCGAGCGGGGGTGGTATAAATGGGACGTGTAAAGTGAAAATATTAATATTAGCACTGCGCTCTTAGGAGTTCCGTTTTATTTTCTTGGAAGTTGAGGAGCGATTAAGGGTAACGACCTAGGACACGCTCGTGAGCCTCGTCTTGTGCTATGTATATCTTAGGGGGGGCGAACACAAGGCAGACGACTTTGATGCACGCTCCTTTTAACTGGCAAATAAGAAATTATATTTAGGTCCAGTCTTTCCACCTCTTGATAAAATTATCTGAAAATGAAACCGTTATGTCGATAATAGTTCCTAGGATCTTATCTAGCAGATAAATTTATCTAGAGTTGGAAAGATCGGGCCTTAATAGAGTAAGCAATGTTTATAATAATGTCACCTCCACTCTGCGGCGGTAAGGGGGTAGCGTAGGGTTTGTAGAGGGTAGAGCTTTAAACGCGGTTGTTTTATAAAAGTTGTTACCTCTTATTAATGTTAAATTTAATTTTGATGGGGGTTTTTCGTAATTCAAGATGGGGTGGTTGCGATTCGGGTCGTCTGTGGCTGGCGCTGGTCTGGCCTGGTGGCGACGTACTTCGCGTCCGGACTGTAGCTGCGATGTCAAGGTCGGCTCGTTGCGGCGTTTACGCTACCAAGGTCGATCTTGTGGCACTAAGACGAAGTGTCGCGGCAAGCAGGGATGCGGTGATGGCTTGAACTGGCAGTCTGGTACGGCTCACCTGAACTAGAGTTGACCGGTTTGAATTCGGCAGCTTCCGGCTGGGAGTTGACGGCGGTGGCAGAGAGGCGTCCCACGATCGGCGTCAGGATCTTGGGATTAGCGTCCTAGGTCTTGGAATGGTTCCCCATTTTTGAGATGGCAGATGATGCCAATTCGAGTCGCTCCTGGATCGACTGCGAGGGAGGCTCTCCTTCTTACAGTAACCACTAAGCCTAGCGGAGTCTGGTTCGACTGCCTGTCCAAATTTTACTCGTTGATTCGCGCATTGCGTTATTCATAACATATCCGGCGTTCAATTGCATTACCTATTTGATGAAATCGTTCGCTCTAGTTGTCGCGATTCTGCCGATGTTCCATTTTGAAACAAGAACCGTGGCACTAAAACGAAGTGTCGCGGCAAGCAGGGATGCGGTGATGGCTTGAACTGGCAGGCTGGTGCGGTTCACCCGAACTGGAGTTGACCGGGTTGAAATCGGCAGCTTCCGGCTGGGAGTTGACGGCGGTGGCAGAGAGGCGTCCCACGATCGGCGTCAGGATCTCGGGATCAGCGTCCTAGGTCTTGGAATGGTTCCCCTTCTTCGAGATGGCAGATGACGCCAATTCGGAGTCGCTCCTGGATCGACTGCGAGGGCGGCTCCCCTTCTTATAGTAATCACTAAGCCTACCGGAGTCTGGTTCGACTGCCTGTCCAAATTTTACTCGTTGATTCGCGCATTGCGTTTTATACATAACATGCCCGGCGTTCAATTGTATTACCTACTTGATGAAATCCTTCGCCCCAGTTGTCGCGATTCTGCCGATGTTCCATTTTGAAACAAGAACCGTGTTAATCGAGTTTCCGCACGCATTGTTACGACACTGTTGAAATCGCCCTCGATTTCACATCCCGTGCTTTAATAATTTCTTTACGCTACCCTTTTTTTAACGAAGAACTCCCATCGTGGTGACAATTACATATTTTTGTTCGTTTTGTCAGTTCAAAGAAAAAATAATTTCGAGTTTCTTCTTCTTCATCGACAGAGAGATGAAACAAGAATTTCTGCAACGGTTTCAGACACGTACGTACATGCACAATTAATAAAAATTAAATTCCAAACAGGAATTTACTGCTTGCGGGCGTGGAGGTCGTAAAACTGAAATAAATAGAGACCGTTCTGGTGATGAGTTTTTTTCTTCTTCTTCTTTTTTTGTGTTTCTCTCGCTTCGTAATACATAAACGCAGGTGCATTTCAGTGCTATTTCTAAATGAAATACCGCGTCATAAAGAACTTCCACGTCCTGTGTGGTTCATTCAAATACGAGTGCACCGCTTGAATATTAAAGCCCGGCTCGGCAATAAGGTGAGAATTTCATTATGCCGCGATTTTTCTAATAACGCCCGCATCTTAAGAGGTAGGCCGTGACGGAATATTAATGTACTTTCCGTACGTCGCCGCGTCGTCGAAAAATATTTTTAAACATTCGCGAGAGGATCGTTTCGTTTTAAATTAGGACGATGCCTGCAAGGATTTCCTGGTTTTAGCTTGCGAAACGAAGTCAAAAATCGCTTCTTTATCATCTTCTTTCCGTCAAGCCGGACATCTGGCGACGATCGCGACGCGACGTCACAATTTATTTCCGGAATTGTTGAATTCACTGCACTTCTTCACCCTCTTCTTAATTTGGAACTGCTGGTTCCTATCGACGTCAACTTTTACACGGTTGGTTCTGCCTTACGTCATGTCGGTCAAAATTTATTTCCGGAATTCACTGCACTTCTTCACCCTCTTCTTAATTTGGAACTGTTGGCTCCCATCGACGTCAGCTTTTACTCGGTTGGTTCTGACTTACGTCATGTCGGTTTTGGTAAGTTCGAACTCCTTCTTTCGTACTTCGGGGCGAAGCCAAGTTTGGCTTTATTAATTTGTTGCGGGTATGTAGCATTGAGTCGTCGTCTAAAATTTCCAGGGCAAGGGGGCCTTCGCCCTCCTTATGCTGTGCCTATATCCGATACGCGCAAGCCATAGTTTTTCGTACAGACCTTTATGGTTTTTTTCACGACTTTACTATTTCATTCGGTTCCTGAGATCCTATCGTCATCTCTGCTTAGGATTAGGTGGTGCTCGATTATTTTTCGGGTTTAGTTAAATCTTGACGCCCGTCACGACTAGGCTCGGCCATTCGTGCTCAGATTTAACAACTTCTTTTCTTTTCTAAACATTCTGATATTAAATAAACGTCGCTTTCTTTCCGTCGATGTGTTTTGAATTAGTTTGCAGTATCACGTATAATATTGGCGCCGCTTTTGTAAAACAACCCCTCACTCCGGAGTGCATTTCGTGGGCAATAAAACATCTCTGTGTGTGTGTTACATCCTGGCCTTCTTCCAAACGCCATCGATTCTCTCTGTGATATTATTATATTGGAAATGGGCCAGGCGCGGTTACTATCGAACACTTAGCTGGTTCACGCCGCCGACGACACATGAATAAGCGCCGCGCCGGACCGGCCCGGAGTTTCGAGTTGCATCCTCCGCATGATGCTCGAATTCCGGAGGAGTACGTGACCGCAAGCTTATTGAATCTATTAGCGGGAAACTGCACACGTGAAGCGATGATTAAAGGAAGGTTTCAATTGACGGGGGTGGGGTTATTTATTTTGGGGGGAGAGAAGTTGCATGATGTTCGGGCTGATCCAACAAAAGGGCAATCAAAGCGAGCGACGCCGCTGACCGTGTCGCGTTGATAAAGCTCGGAGGTGAAACTTAAAAGGGGCTTTAATTAGCCGATCCTCGGCGGAACCGGGACGTCGCGTCGGAGGCTCGGAGGGGTCGCGGTAGATTTATGCGCGTTTTTCGTTGCAATTACCAAGAAGTCAATAAAATTTGCCGCATCGTTGTTCCCTGCCTGGCGGGGAGACGGGGGGCGGCTTATCTGAAATTTTATACGCCGCGCCACCCGCCGGATTCGAAGAAGAAAAATTGGATTCTCTTTTTTTTTTTTTTTAAATCCATAAAATTAAGGGATGGCTCGTGCTCGTTTGCGACGGCCAACTCTCAGGGATGGAAATTAAACCTGAAACTGAAACGAAACCGAGGGTGTTTGTGCCACCGTGCAAGACGGAAGAGGGGTGGGGGGGGGGACGCGATGCCTTTACTCTCTTATCAGTTTGGAAACGAAGGCACTCCAGGAAGTTCAAAAAAGAGAAAAATATTTCGCATTTTGTTTTGCAATGGGGGAGGGGGTATATTTACACAGAAGGAAAAAAAAAAGAAAGAAAGAGAGATTGGAAATTTCCATCTGGCTTTTTAAGGTTTACCAAATCTAAGATATCCTGTGGAGATAAGAACATCCGCAGCGTCGCCGTACAAAAGTACTGATGAAAGAGCGCCGGGTCCGGATACTTTTATGTCGAAAATCCTCTTTCGATTTTTATTTCAAATCTTCCCGAGAGCTCTAATAAATAACGTGCGTATATGTGAAATCGATGATATATTTTTTCTTTCGCTCTGCCAACCGCACCCCCGATCGCCGCCGCCGATGATGATGTAACGAATCCGTTCCGCATATTTCGCCGGCAAATAAAAGGTAACCCCCCCAATGGCCAAGGTCAAATAACCAAAGCATCAAGTAATATCTATCAAATCTAATGATTCCTCGTTGACAAAACCGATTGTTTTCCGTTGCGGGCGCGCGTGCGCAATTGCAAAGACAAATGCGAAATTGCGCTGACAACAAATTTTGCAAACAAAAAAAAAATGAAGTGGCAAACATTTGCTTGGTTGGTTTCCATAAATCGACGGATGGCGTTTTAATTTACACGAAAACGAATTCGAAATTCATCAAAAAGAAAAAAAAGCAGGGGGCGTTCTGCGATTTGTGCGCTAGAAACTCCGGATAACAGACAAATTACTGTAATATTCCGTGGCGGCTACCGGCGCTTGTAGCGGCTATTTGAAGTGATGGACATGATGGGGGCAAACTGCAAATTTGAAATTCCGGTCGTTCCGGGTCTTTAGTTGGACAAAGGGAGGACTGATTGGGCCCGGAGTTAGCTTTACATCCTATTTCCTACACGGACCTGGAACTGTTACAAGATCTGAGGGAGGCTGCTATCAAGATAAATTGTAACCTGTCTGTTGTTGTACTGACCTAATTGAATCTCTGGAAGTGCGGCGCGCCTTGGGATCATGCGATATTAACCTGCTGGCTGCATAAGTCCGAAGATTATTTGCATTAATGGCGTGACCGACGCCGATTTGTCAGACCCCGTAACTGATACCACTTTGTTTAAAAGAGTTTCTTTAATCCTGTTTCGGGCGGTTAGGGGAGGGGAGGGGGGAGATGCTCATCTAATTTATTTGCAGGCGAAGCATGTTTCATTAGAACGGATTACGTCCATTAACGGTAATTGCAGATTTTATTTCAGAAAACCAAGAGAAAAACGTTCCAGATTAAAGTTTCTAGACGGTTTTCATACATTTTAATAAATTAAAGTTTAATCAGCATGGAGTTTGTGATTATTAGGCCTGTGCAACAGTTTTTTGATATATTTCGTGGGAATTAAATTGATTGTTTATTTTAACGATTTTAATGCGACCAGGTCGTTCTCGTCTCCTGCGAAATAAGCTTCTTGCGCTGGCAGCTTGTCATTTCAGCGGAGTTACAAATTACTTTCATACTCAACATTTATCACTATTGGCTCCCGTTGACGTCACCTTTTGCTCGGTTGGTTCCCACTTACGTCACGTCGGTTTTGATTCTGCTGCTGCGCGAGTCTGTTCAGTTCATTTGCATTACTGGCGTGACCGACGCCGATGTGTCAGACCCCGTAACTGATGCCACTTTGTTTAAAAGAGTTTCTTTAATCCAGTTTCGAGAGGTTAGGGGAGGGAAGGGGGAAGGGAGATGCTCATCTAATTTATTTACAGGCGAAGCATGTTTCATTAAAACGGATTACGTCCGTTAACGGTAATTGCAGATTTTATTTCGGAAAACCAAGAAAAACGTTCGAGATTATAATTCGTAGACGGTTTTCATACACCCCCCAGGCCAATCCCGCAGCAAAAATCTTACTTCGGCCTTAAATTAAAGTTTAATCCAGCATGGAGCTCGTGATTATTAGGCCTGTGCAACAGTAGTTTGCAATATTTCGTGGGAATGAAATTGATTGTTTATTTTAACGATTTTAACGCGACCAGGTCGTTCTCGTCTCCTGCGGAATAAGCTTTTTGCGCTGGCAACTTGTCATTTCAGCGGAGTTACAAATTACCTTCACACTCAACATTTATCACCATTGGCTCCCGTTGACGTCAGCTTTTGCTACGTTGGTTCTGATTTACGTCACGTCGGTTTTGATTCTGCTGCTGCGCGAGTCTGTTCAGTTCATTTGCATTACTGGCGTGACCGACGCCGATTTGTCAGACCCCGTAACTGATGCCACTTTGTTTAAAAGAGTTTCTTTAATCCTGTTTCGGGAGGTTAGGGAAGGGGTGGAGGAAGGGAGATGCTCATCTAATTAATTTGCAGGCGAAGCATGTTTCATTAAAACGGATTACATCCGTTAACGGTAATTGCAGATTTTATTTCGCAAAACCAAGAAAAACGTTCGAGATTAAATTTCCTAGACGGTTTTCATACACCCGCAGCAAAGAATCTTTTTTCGGCCTTAAATTAAAGTTTAATCAGCATGGAGTTTGTGATTATTAGGCCTGTGCAACAGTAGTTTGCAATATTTCGTGGGAATTAAATTGATTGTCTATCTTAAAGATTCCAACGCGACTAGGTCGTACTCGTCTCCTGCGGAATAATTTCCTAGACGGTTTTCGTACACCCCTAGGACAATCCCGCAGCAAGAATCTTTTTTCGGCTTTAAAGTAAAGTTTAATCCAGCATGGAGCTTGTGATTAATAGGCCTGTGCAACAGTAGTTTGCAATATTTCGTGGGAATGAAATTGATTGTTTATTTTAACGATTTTAACGCGACCAGGTCGTTCTCGTCTCCTGCGGAATAAGCTTTTTGCGCTGGCAACTTGTCAGTTCAGCGGAGTTACAAATTACCTTCACACTCAACATTTATCACCATTGGCTCCCGTTGACGTCAGCTTTTGCTACGTTGGTTCTGATTTACGTCACGTCGGTTTTGATTCTGCTGCTGCGCGAGTCTGTTCAGTTCATTTGCATTACTGGCGTGACCGACGCCGATTTGTCAGACCCCGTAACTGATGCCACTTTGTTTAAAAGAGTTTCTTTAATCCTGTTTCGGGAGGTTAGGGAAGGGGTGGAGGAAGGGAGATGCTCATCTAATTAATTTGCAGGCGAAGCATGTTTCATTGAAACGGATTACGTCCGTTAACGGTAATTGCAGATTTTATTTCGGAAAACCAAGGAAAACGTTCGAGATTAAATTTCCTAGACGGTTTTCATACACCCGCAGCAAAGAATCTTTTTTCGGCCTTAAATTAAAGTTTAGTCAGCATGGAGTTTGTGATTATTAGGCCTGTGCAACAGTAGTTTGCAATATTTCGTGGGAATTAAATTGATTGTCTATCTTAAAGATTCCAACGCGACTAGGTCGTACTCGTCTCCTGCGGAATAATTTCCTAGACGGTTTTCGTACACCCCCAGGATAATCCCGCAGCAGAAATCTTTTTTCGGCCTTAAATTGAAGTTTAATCAGCATGGAGCTTGTGATTATTAGGCCTGTGCAACAGTAGTTTGCAATATTTCGTGGGAATGAAATTGATTGTTTATTTTAACGATTTTAATGCGACCAGGTCGTTCTCGTCTCCTGCGAAATAAGCTTCTTGCGCTGGCAACTTGTCATTTCGGCGGAGTTACAAATTACTTTCGCACTCTCAACATTTATCACCATTGGCTCCCGTTGACGTCACCTTTTGCTCGGTTGGTTCCCACTTACGTCACGTCGGTTTTGATTCTGCTGCTGCGCGAGTCTGTTCAGTTCATTTGCATTACTGGCGTGACCGACGCCGATGTGTCAGACCCCGTAACTGATGCCACTTTGTTTAAAAGAGTTTCTTTAATCCAGTTTCGAGAGGTTAGGGGAGGGAAGGGGGAAGGGAGATGCTCATCTAATTTATTTACAGGCGAAGCATGTTTCATTAAAACGGATTACGTCCGTTAACGGTAATTGCAGATTTTATTTCGGAAAACCAAGAAAAACGTTCGAGATTATAATTCGTAGACGGTTTTCATACACCCCCCAGGCCAATCCCGCAGCAAAAATCTTATTTCGGCCTTAAATTAAAGTTTAATCTAGCATGGAGCTTGTGATTAATAGGCCTTTGCAACAGTAGTTTGCAATATTTCGTGGGAATTAAATTGATTGTTTATCTTAACGATTTTAACGCGACCAGGTCGTTCTCGTCTCCTGCGAAATAAGCTTTTTGCGCTGGCAACTTGTCATTTCGGCGGAGTTACAAATTACTTTCGCACTCTCAACACTTATCACCATTGGCTCCCGTTGACGTCAGCTTTTGCTTGGTTGGTTCCCACTTACGTCACGTCGGTTTTGATTTTGCTGCTGCGCGAGTCTGTTCAGTTCATTTGCATTACTGGCGTGACCGACGCCGATTTGTCAGACCCCATAACTGATAACACTTTGTTTAAAAGAGTTTCTTTAATCCTGTTTCGGGAGGTTAGGGAAGGGGTGGAGGAAGGGAGATGCTCATCTAATTTATTTGCAGGCGAAGCATGTTTCATTAAAACGGATTACATCCGTTAACGGTAATTGCAGATTTTATTTCGCAAAACCAAGAAAAACGTTCGAGATTATAATTCGTAGACGGTTTTCATACATCCCCCAGGCCAATCCCGCAGCAAAAATCTTACTTCGGCCTTAAATTAAAGTTTAATCCAGCATGGAGCTCGTGATTATTAGGCCTGTGCAACAGTAGTTTGCAATATTTCGTGGGAATGAAATTGATTGTTTATTTTAACGATTTTAACGCGACCAGGTCGTTCTCGTCTCCTGCGAAATAAGCTTTTTGCGCTGGCAACTTGTCATTTCGGCGGAGTTACAAATTACTTTCATACTCAACATTTATCACTATTGGCTCCCGTTGACGTCAGCTTTTGCTCGGTTGGTTCCCACTTACGTCACGTCGGTTTTGATTCTGCTGCTGCGCGAGTCTGTTCAGTTCATTTGCATTACTGGCGTGACCGACGCCGATGTGTCAGACCCCGTAACTGATGCCACTTTGTTTAAAAGAGTTTCTTTAATCCTGTTTCGGGAGGGAATTAAATTGATTGTTTATTTTAACGTCGCCGCTAGGTCGTCCTCGTCTCCTGCGAAATAAGCTTTTTGCGCTGGTAACTTGTCATTTCGGCGGAGTTACAAATTACTTTTGCACTCTCAACACTTATCACCATTGGCTCCCGTTGACGTCAGCTTTTGCTCGGTTGGTTCCGACTTACGTCACGTCGGTTTTGATTCTGCTGCTGCGCGAGTCTGAAGTTCATTTGCATTACTGGCGTGACCGACGTCGATTTGTCGGACCTCCCCCGTAACTGATGCATACCACTTTGTTTGAAACAGTTGAAACGGGGGAGGGGAAGATACTCATCTAATTTATTTACAGGCGAAGCGTGCTTCATTAAAGCGGATTACCTCCATTGGAGATTTTATTTCGGAAAACCAAGAAAAACGTTCGAGATTAAAGTTTAAAGCGCAGGAATTAAATAAAATTATTCGCGTTGTTCCTCCACAACCCCCGATGGATGTTTTGCGCACCGGGAAAACCGGTATAAAGCGGAAGAAATTAATTCCGGCCTTTCACTCCGATAATCAAAGTGCGCCTGCCACATCAAAAGTGGTGCAGAAATACATCAAGGCAATTTCCGATATAATTTTCACTTTTAAACGGGGAGGGGGCGGGAGGGCAACATTAGAAGGCGGCAAGTTGTTTTTTCATTTGCGCGGGAACGGCGCAGCTCATAAGCCTGATTTAATTGGGTCCTTTACGTTTCCGGCGTCGCGACGTCCACAAAGGAAACGCCACGTTAACTGACACTGCGTGTGTTCCTTTATGCGACTCGCACATTGATTGCTGAGGCAAGCGATCCCGATCGTTAATGTTGAATTTCATATTTTGTCTCCTTTGAGGGAGTTCCCCCGGCTTCTCAGGTTCTGCGTTTGTTAAAAACACAAAAGACCGCGAAAGCCGCCGCCGCCGCCTCTGAATTCTGCAATGTCGCCCTCACCCTCAAACTAAAAAAAAAAGAACAAGTACGAGAATGCCAAACTGAATGTAACCAGTCCGCTAATAATGTGACGACGCCTTTTGCATATTGGGGCGGGGGGGCGGTACCGAAGCGTCGCCGATCGATTATCCATAAATCATATTAAATCACCGCGTTATTGGAATTCTTCGTGCGTCCAATGATATACGATAGTATAATATGAAAAATTGAGATTTTAATGAGTTTTTAAGCACTCAACTGCTCGCGTCGATCCTAGATAAGAATTTTTAAAATCTGACACCTCTGGATAGCTCAATCAATACTCCACGACTTTTTTTCATTACATTTTGTAAAATCAAAAAAAAAAATAATTCAACTATTTTGATTGGTTAATACATGTGATGGGGCGTGGCCCCAACCACTCACCCACCGGAACACCTCTGTTTTACTACTGAAATTAAAAGAATAGTTGCCCCGCCCCTCGTTGTGCCATCATCATAACTTCTAATTCGTGAAACAAGACAAAAAGGGCGTTTCAGAATTCTCTGATTCGATTCCTTACTTTCAGACGATAATAGTTGCCCCGCCCCTCGTTGCGTATAGTAATAGTCTCCTTCACTTCTAATTCGCGGTACAAAACAAACAGTCAGTAAGGGCGTTTCGGAATCTTCCGATTCGAATTCCTACCTTCAGACGATTAGAGTTCTAAACAAATGGGGGGAGGAAAAAAAATTGAGGGCGTTCCTCTGCTTAACCAATCGGAATTTTGTACGTACACGTCGTTGCAAGAAATATTAAAAAGAAAAAAAAAATGCTGAACGAACGTGATTAGCTGATGCGTGAGAGTTGCGTTCAGCCAATCGCGCGCTAGACCCAAATCTAATATCGGAGACGAGAATAAAAAGGTAAACGCCTCAACCATTGCAATGTCAATTTGGTTGACGCACCGCCTTTCGTTGCGCAATCTCCTAAATGCGATTAATCACCGAAATAGACGTAGACAAGAAACTGGTTTCGAATTAAAAAAAGTGAAATGTGCGTGTGGTTATTTTCGTCGCTCGTAATACCGGACGGAGGGCGTTTCCTTATGTAACCAATAACAGGTATCCACCACGCTGCCTATGTTATACTGCAAAAATGAAACTGAGCGAAAGCATTGGCTGTAATATGTAGAACGAAGTCAACTAATCGCTCTAAAATATAAACAAGAAATTAAGTTTGGGCGTGGCATTACGAGGGCGAGGGGGGCGTTCCCATTCAAACTTCTTGTACACACTTCTCTTATATATAGCAAATCTTATAGCAAAAAGGAAACTGAGCAGCAAAAGGATTGGCTGTAACATGTAGGGCGGTTCAACTTTCTTAACCAATCGCCGCCCTAAAATTGAAAATTAAAATTAAGTATTGGGCGTGGCGCTACAGGGGCGCGGGGCGTTCCCATTCAAACTTCTTATCCACACGTCTCTTGTTATAACAAAAAAGAAACAGAGCGAAAGGATTGGCTGTACATGCTAACGTGTAGGACGTTTCAATTTTCTTAACCAATCGCCCTGATATTGAAAATTAAAAATAAATTTGGGCGTGGCGCTATGGAGGCGCGGGGCGTTCCCATAAAACTTCTTATCCACCCTCCTTGTGTTACTGGAAAAAAGGAAACTGAGCGAAAGTATTGGCTGTAACATGAAGGGCGAAGTCAACTTTTTCGTCAACCACTCGCTCTAAAATAGAAACAAAAAATTAAATTTGGGCGTGGCGCTAAGGGGACGCGGGGCGTTCCCAACAATAATAACTTCCTATCCACACTCCTCGTGTTATAGCAACAAAAAAAAAAAAGAAACTGCGCGAGAGGATTGGTTGTAACATGCAGTGCGAAGGAGTGGCCGTTTCAACTAACTTAAGCAATCCCCCTAAGATAGAAACAATGAAATGAAGTCTGGGCGTGGCTCTTGGGGGGCGTTCCCATAAAATTTCTTAACCAATCACATCAGAAATTTGACGAGAGCGGCGACATGCGACTGCTGAACGTTTGACATTTCTACGCGAAACCTGCACGGTAAGAAGCGATACAAATAATAATATACATTGTTAGAGATCTCAGTTGGATTTTTTAAACCAGGCTGTACCTACGGTAGCTAGTGAATCGTACGACTTTATTCAGAAGCTCCAATGAACGCGATAAATATAGCCGAAACGTCGGCTGATCGAGCGTTAGCGTTTTTTTTTTTTGCCCTTCAGCCCGAACAAGTCAACTCTTTTTCGTAATAATATTAATAAACTGCTTCAGCTCCGTGCTCATGCTAGAAACACCTAACTTGCGAACTCAAATGTCGTCCGTCTGCAATGAAGACAGTTTGATTGGCGTTTGATTTACAACACGTACGATGTGGGCGTTTCCGTTGCGTCCTCCTAAACCAATCACGGATACAAAGCGATGTTATATCGCAAGAAACGTGACGTCGCGTCGCCCAGGATTCTATTTTACTTATTTACTTTCCACTTCGAACTTGTCAAGGAATGAGGGCGTAGGTTGTACGCTTGAAAATTGTATCACTCTTAAATTTCACGCGTGTAATTGGTTGCCAATGAGCAATGAGGCGTGGCCAAAGTAACCGAACGCTCACGTACTTACATTTAAGTGGTCGGTTACTTTCGCCACGCCTGTGTGGTAGTTTGGGCGTGGCTGCATTACAATGCGAGAACCAATAATCAGTGTGCGAGGGCCAATGAATGAGTAGTGGACGTTCGCGTATTGCGTAACCACGGCAACGCCCGACACGTCCGGAGTATAATTATGATTTAACTTGAAGGTTGCGGTTCCTTATTTACTGTCTAGTTAAAACTTGTCAAAGAATGAGGGTGTATGTTGTATTTTGAAAATTGTGTCACTCTTAAATTTCATGCGTGTAATTGGTTGCCAATGAGCAATGAGGCGTGGCCAAAGTAACCCATCGCTCACGTACTTACACTTAAGTGGTCGGTTACTTTAGCCACGCCTGTGTGGTAGTTTGGGCGTGGCTGCATTACAACGCGAGAACCAATAATTAGTGTGCGAGGGCCGATGAATGAGTAGTGGACGTGCACGTAGTGCGTAACCATGGCAACGCCCGACACGTCCGGATTATGATTATGATATAACTTGAAGGTTGCGAGTACTAAAGAATTTTTTTTTCTCTTTTCGGAAATCGCGCGACTTCTTCCAGTTGAATATATATTCCTCTCGCCATCCGAGCTCTAAAATATCTCACGCGTTGCAATCCGCCTGGGAGACATAAAGCATATTTGAGATATACAGTAACGTTCACAAAAAAAAAGAAGTCAAGTCCCTCGCGAACGCAAGTCGAGCTAAATATCATACATACCTAGAAGTCGCCTGCATAATTCACGATTTCTATTTACATTTAAAATAGTATACAAGGAGGGGGTGAGTGAGCATGAAAGAATTTTTTTTTTATGCAAGTAGTGTCTTTTTCGTATGCTCTGAGGGTGCTTCGGGTTAAACTGTGTGATGGGCAGGGGTTGTTGGTCTATAAGTTTTGCTCCCTTCGAGGAGACTCCGCGGTAGTTAGAGTAGTTGTTGTCGGGTAAACCCTCAGACAATGTTAAGATATGTATTTGTATCTTGGCCGAGTTTCGTCGTCATATTTACCTGCTTCAAGTATTCAAGAGGTCGCTTAGTGAACACGAACGTGATTTATTAGCGAAACGTCGAAGCAGAGAGCATCCGTGGTTCTGTGCAATTAAAAAAAAACAAACAAACAAACAAACACAAAAAAAATATTCCAGTAATTGCGCTTCAAATAATAATCGTGCGCTCGCAAATCATGCTACGTCCTGCATTTCTGTATGAAACGCGCGCGCATTTCCTCTTTTGTAATGACGACAGGACACGCAATTTGCAGTCGTAATTAAAAATCTATAATTCATCGGAATTAAAATTAATTTAAAACTGTAGTATATTTCGACCGTTTTGTTATTTAAATTATCGGGCTATTGTTTGTTTGTGTGTATAAATAAAATTCTGTTTAGGATTATTACAACAGCCAACTATTTTGCAACGCCCCCTGCAGTAACCTTTCGTTTTTTTGTTATTAATGTTTCACCCGTCAGGGGGCGTTGCAAGTTTGAATTTTTCGCGCGTCGTTCGCTCGTTAACGCAAAACATCAGCGATCTCTTCCTCGGGTTGGTTCGCGTTGCTGAAAGAATAATACATTGTATTCTCCAGACGTGTAATCGTATAAAGTTGCGAGATTTGACGTGTTAATGGTATTGTGGGTTGGCAAACCTGGCTCTCTGATACAACGCCGCACGCTTATAGCGTTAACGATAGTGTCTGCTTAATGGTGTAAAAAGTGTTATCGCCCCTCAAACTTTGCCAACCGACGAACCGTGCTTGATTTACAATCGACTTCCACCCCCACCCCCCCGCCCCCCGCACGTATAAATCCACCTTTGTCGCCCATCGCGTTCCGCTAATTGATTGTACAGCTTCCGTTCTTCACTTCTTTCTTTCCGATTCCTTTCGCGTTTCTCAATCACAGGTTAACCCTAACTCTCGGTTTATTTCCATGGTGGTAACAAGTACGAAGACAATTGTTTCCATGGCAATAAACTGAAGGTTAAAGTTAACGCGTGATGATTGAAAAACCGGGCCTTAGGCCAAAAGAAAAAAAAAAAAAAACTCCGGGAACCCCCGAAAATTTATCGCGACGACGAAATTCTTGTGTACTACACAGTTGCGGTGTCGTAATGGGTTATGGCAACTAGTTATGGGGGATGTCGGGTATGTGTCGGGAGTAATGGAAGCCATTAAGGTTAATGACTGTTAAAACTGAAACAGACGTATATAAATACCGCGTCATATCTCCCCACTTTATTTATTCCGCGCACAATTACGTACTTTAAAAACTTAATTATCTTCGCCGCGCTGCGCCGTAACGGGAATTAATTATGAAAGGGACAACTTAACAAGCGAAGGGCGTTACAAGGGGCCGCGAACTCGTTTTCTTTATTTTTTTCTGTTATTATTACAATTAATACATTTTAAGCAGGAGCATAAATGTAAGAATCTTGTAATCACTATTTTCGTAAATTCTTGCATCCTGCAATTGCCTACAGCAGTATTTTGCGAAATTTCGTGGGAATTAAACTGGTTGTTTATTCTAACGTCGAGGCTAGGTTGTAAAGCTCGACGTCACGGCTGCAAACTCGTTGTTTTCTTTCTTTTTATTATTACAATTAATACATTGTAAGCAGGAACATAAATGTAAGAATCCAGATTCTTTTGATGATTATTATTTTCATAATTCTTGCAACTTGCAACTGCCTACAGCAGTATTTTGCGAAATTTCGTGGGAATTAAACTGAATGTTTATTCTAACGTCGAGGCTAGGTTGTGAAGCTCGAAGTCACGGCTGCACTGATTGTCTACTCTAATGTCCAGGCTAGGTTGTAAAGCTCGACGTCACGATTGCAAACTCGTTTTCTTATTTTTATTACTGCAATACATTTTAGGCAGGAGCATAAATGTAAGTATCTTGCGATCACTATTTTCATAATTCTTGCAACTTGCAACTGCCTACAGCAGTATTTTGCGAAATTTCGTGGGAATTAAACTGGTTGTTTATTCTAACATCGAGGCTAGGTTGTGAAGCTCGACGTCACGGCTGCAAACTCGTTGTTTTCTTTCTTTTTATTATTATAATTAACACATTGTAAGCAGGAACATAAATGTAAGAATCCAGATTCTTTTGATGATTATTATTTTCATAATTCTTGCAACTTGCAAATGCCTACAGCAGTATTTTGCGAAATTTCGTGGGAATTAAACTGAATGTTTATTCTAACGTCGAGGCTAGGTTGTGAAGCTCGAAGTCACGGCTGCACTGATTGTTTACTCTAATGTCCAGGCTAGGTTGTAAAGCTCGACGTCACGACTGCAAACTCGTTTTCTTATTTTTATTACTGCAATACATTTTAGGCAGGAGCATAAATGTAAGCATCTTGCGATCACTATTTTCATAATTCTTGCAACTTGCAATTGCCTGCAGCAGTGTTTTGCGAAATTTCGCGGGAATTAAACTGATTGTTTATTCTAACGCTGAGGCTATTTTTTTTAATTTTTGCAAAAATATTTTAAGCAGAAAATGTAACAATTCAGATTCTTATGACTGTTACTTCTATAATTCGGTACACTTTATTTAATTAAGATGCATTATTAAATTAGAACGATCAGAATATGACTCATTGGAATAACACAAATGACACACGTGCAGTGTTACGCAACGAAAGCATTAGTCAGCTTGCAATGTACCAAGAAATTAGATCAAGGGCCATTATGTTAAGAAAAAGAAGCAAGCTTGCATTATGCAATGCTTTGCAGGCGGCTGAACACTGTTGGATTATAATTAAATAAATTATTGTATAAGGTCTCCTGCTTCCTACAAGTAAATCTTAGTGCAAGCTCAAACATTGGTTACATAACTACTGACTGCCAATCAGTCATCAGGGTTTTCCAATACTGACGTCTAATACAAAGCCCACGCAGACTGAGAAGTAGGTCATTCGGATTCATTTAAATAGGTATCTTCTCTGAATTCGACGAGACAGTTGCCACGGGGCACGAACTCCCCGTCCGTCATCTAGAAAAGTGTCTCGTCAGTTCCGAATGTTATTTAGTCTGCTTGACACGCGTCGTGAAGTTTTCAATTTTTCTTTTTTGATCAGTCAATTTTTCTAATTTATTTTAATTTAAATAAAGTGTGCCTAAGAAGCATACACGATCGGCGAGGGTGAGTTTAAATAAACCAGAATCGTTGCGTCTAACAGAGATTTTTAGAAGTAAACTGATTTGCGTCGATCGACTCTTCTCTCTTTCACATTCCAGCTTCAGTTTTACGCTAATCGTTCAGTTGGTTAATTAATTAATTTAAACTCACGTATTTCGTTTGCGATCTTTTGTTATTGTACTAAAATTTGCTTGTCTTAAATTTGAATAAATTTTGTAATTTAAAGTAAAATAGTAAAAGGAGACTGTGGTTTAAGAGATTATCGAAATTAACCTCCGACCACAATAACTAAAAAAAAATAAATTAAATTATTGTGGGCGGAGGTTAATTTCGATTATGTAATTTAAAGCTTTGTAATTTTTATTTGAACCGTAACAAGGAAGGATTATTAACTGAACATAGAAAGAGATGAGGAGTGGAACGTTTTAGACGATTCCAAAAAAATTATAAGCAGACGCCATTCGAGCAATTCGTGGAGAACGATTTGGAATTGGATTTCTGGCTTTCCATGCTAAAACCAGGGCGCTACTAACAAAGAAAATCGAGATTCAACATTGTACAATGTTACTAAAAGAATTGGGGACAAGAGGGAATGAAAAGGGAGTTTCCAACCCCCGCTCGCCCACAAGTGGAAGCTTGATACCACAAATTAGAAGAAGTTAATCTCCATAGTTTTTTTTTTTTTTTTAATTGAATTTCAAGTTGCTGTTTTCTGATGACGTGGTTGTAAAAAAGTCAACAGCAACAGCAACATCCAGAATTAATAAATAATAAATCAAGCCCTAGGGCTTAAGCAACATTGTCTTCATGATCGAGCGAAATCAAGGAATAGCCTCAGGGTGGGATTTTTGGGCCACCGCTTTTCACCATAACACGATCATCGATTTGCGTACATCAGTTTTTCACGCTGGCTAATTGTAACAATATTTATTCAGGCGATGATCCTTACTGCTCCGAGTATAGATGACCTTGAAATTTCTGTAGGAAAAACTCAAATTCCCTTCTTCTTATTATTATTGTTATTACTAATAAAGTTGTCCTTCGATTCCTTTTTTTTTTTTGAAATAAAACAGACGAAGTTTTAAAGGATTAAAAAAAATTCAAAATAACGAAATGGCTAGCTGATGATAATTAATTAAACAATTTTTGAAACTAGACTTAATTTTTAACTGACGAATCCCAAACCGTTCACGGTTGTCAAGTGAATTTTAGATCGCCTTTAACACCGGAACTGCCCCCCCCCCCCACCTCCCCCCGGATTTACGGCGCCGAGCTGCGCCACGTAGCCCATAAAAATAAAAGCAAATTAATTTTAAACTCAACGATGGGATCACGTGTTGAGAACGAACGATTTACAGGACATGTCCTCTTCTCTTTCGTCTAAATAAATCAACCTGAAGAAGTGAAGACGAGGATCACATAAACAATACAAAAAAAAGGAAAGAATGTCGACGTAAACATTACAAAAAAAAAAGAGAAAACAATATATTCTTTTTATCTTATTTTCCCTGAAGGGGCAGTTTGCCGACGGTGCTGCCACCTTAATACGGTTACGTTAACTCCTGGACACGCTTACCGAAATCTGGTGGCAAGCAGCGCTGAGGAGTCAACCACCGGCTGCCCCGAGCTAGTTCTCTGGAGGAGACGGGTGGGTTTTGCGAACATTTAGGGCGCCAGGGAGAACCCCACCTGATCTCATCTGGATCATGTACTTAGTTTAAACGAAGAACCGAATTCAAGCAGGTGCAGAACCGACCTTCACAGGAACGTGACTCAAAATGGCGACTCGAACTTATTAAATTAATTTGCCGGGCAGGCGTCGCTTTGATGATGAAATGAATGAATGAAACCCTCACCGGATACGAACGAAGAAACGTAAATGCAAGGCCGTAACAGGCAACGGAGGAAAAGAGACGGAACCAGAGCTGGATGTCTCCTCTGTGAAAACAAAGAAATCGTTTGCACGCGTGGCCCGCGTGACGTCGGAACCAAATTACCTCTGTCTTTTTAATGCGGAAACGGTTTATCCGCTCGGAAGAATTTGCTCGGAATAAATCAGTGAATCGTCACTTCCGGATTACCAAATCAAACGCGTACTGCACGTGATTGTCGAAAGTAAATGGGAATTTAAACCGTAACAATGACGTATAGCGAAAAGCACGTTTTTGCTACCTACACCATTATATTACCTCTGTTTTTCGAATGCAGGAACGGTTCCGATCGGAAGAATATGCTCGGAATAAACCAGCGAATCGTCACTTCCGGATTACCAAATCAAACGCGTACTGCACGTGATTGTCGAAAGTAACTGGGAATTTAAACCGTAACAATGAAGTATAGCGAAACGCACTTTTTTGCTACCTATACTATTATATTACCTCTGTTTTTCGAATGCAGAAACGGTTCCGCGATCGGAAGAATGTGCCCGGAATAAATCAGTGAATCGTCACTTCCGGATTACCAAATCAAACACGTACTACACGTGATTGTCGAAAGTAACTGGGAATTTAAACCATAACAATGACGCATAGCGAAACGCACGTTTTTGCTACCTATACCATTATATTACCTCTGTTTTTCGAATGCAGAAACGGTTCCGCGATCGGAAGAATGTGCTCGGAATAAATCAGTGAATCGTCACTTCCGGATTACCAAATCAAACACGTACTGCACGTGATTGTCGAAAGTAACTGGGAATTTAAACCGTAACAATGACGTATAGCGAAACGCACGTTTTTGCTACCTACACCATTATATTACCTCTGTTTCTCGAATGCAGAAACGGTTCCGATCGGAAGAATGTGCCCGGAATAAACCAGCGAATCGTCACTTCCGGATTACCAAATCAAACGCGTACTGCACGTGATTGTCGAAAGTAACTGGGAATTTAAACCGTAACAATGACGTATAGCGAAACGCACGTTTTTCCTACCTATACCATTATATTACCTCTGTTTTTCGAATGCAGGACCGGTTTATCCGCTCGGAAGAATCTGCTCGGAACAAATCAATCAATCAAACATCAGATGCTTGGCGATAAGTTGAAGAAGACAGACAAACTTGTTAAAAAAAAAACTCTGTTCAACCAGCTTTACTTTTCTTGCTGTTTAATCCGGAGTTCTTACTTCTTTCCGCCTCGAATCTACTCAAGAACCCCCCCCCCCCTCCCACCCCGGCATTTTTCGCCCAGAAACACGCCCCGTAAATCAATTTAGGAACGGCGAAGCAAATCGTAAGTAATGCGTTATTTCGTGAGATAACTTAACTAACGTCGTGCTGCTCACGTCGGACCATCGAAGCCACCCCCGAAAATAAGCCTCATTACTGAATATTTTATGGCCCCTGTCGTGTCCGAAATGGTTTCCATTAAACGGCCGCCGTCCACTTACTCTCTAAGTCGTTTTTAATATCGGCGGCGAAATTTTTACGACTCTCTTAGAGCATCGAAGAACAGGAAAACGGAATTCGATTGGAACTCGCTTAATTAAATTAAAAAAGGGACGTGATGGTGTGACCTAAACGGGAATAATACCCCGCTGAACGAAGTATGTTACGTGTTAGGGGGTTGAGGAGGGGGGGGGGTGCTTCTTCTTTCGAGATATGAACGCGCTGGGTGGAGTGGCGGGCGTCGTTTGGGGGGCATTCGTGAATTTTCGGGGCGGGCGCGAAAAATACTCCTCGCCGTCTTGAGGGAGCTGTCCGGAATTGTCCGGAATTTCCAATAAGGTACGAGTCCCTCATTATATCCGGAGAGCGTGCATATTAACGACGTGAAATCTTGAAACTTTAGTAGAGAGAGAGAGAGAGAGAGGGAGGGCATCCCCCGTTCGTTTAACTACTGCGACGTTTTGATGTGTCTTGACGTTAATTGCTGGGTTTAACTCAATTGGAAAGTTGGAGAGAGGAATGCGCAAGTTTTATACAGACGGCATTATCTAAAGTAACCGGAATTTTGCCGCAGAAATTCAAAAATTTATGCCAGTCAGGCATTTTTTTGCAAAAGAAAAAAAAATATTTCGGTCGTCTTTGATTTCAATCACCCGACGAATTATAAAGTTGTGCGGGAGTTGTTGTTGCTCCCCTCTCCGATGTTGTTCCTGTTTGGGTGGCGGAGGGTGGGGGGGTGGAAACGAAATGAATCCTCGTAAAATAGTTCGGAAAGAGTTGTAGCAGCCGAAATGCTTTAAACTCGAGAGAGAAACTTTTATATACAGACAAATTACTTAGCGAGGCACTCGGTTCCCCATATTCTTGCAAATTTTATCATTCCGGCGACGGCGGCGGCGGCCGGAATGCAGCAGGAGCGCCCCCGCGCATGGCCGAAACGAAAGCGGCGGCGTCGCAGCGCCAAATGAAACGAATTTCAGTGCGGTTTTCGACGTCGGTACGTTTACGTAATGCATTGCGTTAATTTTGATTATTGCCAAGTTGAGGAAAGTTTACTGATGACACTGTGCGCGATTGTGATTAGTGTGATCGCCTAATTATTCAACATTTCGACGATTTCCGGTCGACTTTAAAGAAAAGTTTCCCAAACTCAAAAGTGCGAGTGCTTTTAATAAGAGTATAATCCCCATTGAGAATGGTAACGGAGAATTAATTTGTTTTGCTTCTTCAACTTGAAACTGAGAACAACGACACGTTTTCTATCTGTACAATACAGAACACAAAACAGTTCGAAATTTTCAAAAAAACTAGTTTTCACGACGGCAATTTTGCCAAAAAAAAAGAGCGAAAAAATGTGTAGTTTAAGGTAAACTTCCTTTTTAGGTTTTTACAGCGACGTTATTCCCAAAAAAAAAAAAAAAAACTACATTACCATATTCATGAGCGCAGTGAATATAAAAATTCTGCGTTTAACTCGAGCCTGTAAAGCTCGTTTATTAGCGCGCTTTGCATCATGGGCTCTTAATAAGCTCGGCTTTTTTTTTTTTTTTGCTTTTGTCCCCCGTCTTATTTAGTCGATGGCTCGTTTCGAAATTCGCTTGCCTTGCAACGAAACCGATAAGGTTAGAGGAGGTGACCTTTCCATTATGTACATGAACTTTCCGAAAACTGAACTACTTTCTTCTATCTGGTACAGTCCGTTTCGTAAGCTCTTTTGGTTGCATCTTCACGTCGACGATTCATTAATTTAATTAATCCTGTTTTCAGAAACTTAAAGCGACTATCAGTCTTTTTTCTTAACCACTTCGCCCATTTTTAAACAGCAAAGAATGAGGCTGATTTAAATAAAATATCAAAAATTAAAACGCGAGCCCTTGCATTCAAATTTCTTTGTTTGTAAATTCTTTTTTTGAACAGCGCTTTTAAAGACACGTTCAAATTCGTCTTTTCTTCCTGCTTTAAAATCCTCAAACAAGTAGAAAATAATAATTTCAGCTAAACGAACCATTTAAGAAAATAAATACGATTTTGTTGCTCCTTGTTCGTTTATTATTGTTAATCCTGAACAAGCTCTTAATATACAACGAAACGTCCGCGTTGTTATCGTTATTTTCCGAATAATTTAAAATCTGAAGATTTTCTTAAGTCCTTGCGGTCTTGGACGACGACGACGACGCCGTAAATAGGCGCACCTCGACGCCTAACTTATTTTAAAATCGTTATTCAAATTAAGGCTCGTAAAGCACAGGTGCCGTTTCTCGTGGGGGAGGGGGGGCGGTCGGGAAGCCGAAAGTCGAATTTGAATAAAATTCCGAGCCGTTTTAATTAATCGCCTCGAACAAATTCGAAAGACTTCCAGAAAAATCTGCGCGCAATCGTTCAAAATTTATTAAAATATTCCGATTTCGTGCGTGCCGCGAAGGGAGCGTTGGCAATAAGAGGCTTTACTTTAATGAGAGTAATTTTGGAAAAAAAAAACAATAAAAGCCATTCGTTACCCCCCTCCCCCACTCAGTAGTATAAAGGCGATAATCGCCAAGAACCGACTTAACATTCATTTCATTTAATCTTATGTAGACATTTTTTTTTTTGGTTCCTCATATCTTTCAATTAAAAATCATTATTTCTGCCGGGCATCTGTTTCGTGATCTTTTCTGTTTTCCTTGTTGCACCCTCCTTCGTCTTATTTTTTATTGTCCCATTCTTTGCGCTACGAAAGGCAGCATCACATTAAGCCCCATTTTTTATCGTTCTTGATCACTCAGGGTTATTTAAACAAGCTTTTGACGATAGGAGGGTCCTTTAAAGGATAAAAACAACTGAATGCAAAGCTCTGTGGAATAAGTAAGAAATAAGTAAGGTGCAGACTTCCACAAAGCTTTGGAATAAGTTGAATGCGACTTACTTATTAAAGGATAACAACTTAAGTAAAAAGCTTTTTTTATCTTGAAGCGGACAACAACTTAATCCAAAGCTCTGTGGAATTGAAATGAGTAAGGTGCAGAGCTTTGGATTAAGTTGAATGCGACTTACTTATTAAAGGATAACAACTTAAGTAAAAAGATTCTTTTTTAATCTTGAAGCGGACAACAACTTAATCCAAAGCTCTGTGGAATTGAATTGGGTACGGTGCAGACCTCCATAGAGCTTTGGATTCAGTTGTTATCCTTTAATAAGTGAGTCGTAGTCAACTTAATCCAAAGCTCTATGGAGCTTTGCACCTTACTCATTTCAATTTCAAAGAGCTTTGGATTAAGTTCTTTTTTTATCCTTTAAAGGACCCTCCTATCGTCAAAAGCTTGTTTAAATAACCGAAGTGATCAAGAATGATAAAAAGATTGCTTATTAAAGGATAACAACTTAATCCAAAGCTCTGTGGAATTGAAATGGGTAAGATGTAGACCTCCATAGAGCTTTGGATTCAGCTGTTTTCCTTTAATAAATGAGTCGCATTTAACTGAATCCAAAGCTCTATGGAGCTCTGCACCTTACTCATTTAAATTCCACAGAGCTTTGGTTTAAGTTGTTTTTATCCTTTAAAGGACCCTCCTATCGTCAAAAGCTTGTTTAAATAACCGAAGTGATGAAGAATGATAAAAAGATTGCTTATTAAAGGATAACAACTTTATCCAAAGCTCTGTGGAATTGAAATGAGTAAGGTACAGACCTCCACAGAGCTTTGGATTCAGTTGTTATCCTTTAATAACTGAGTCGTATTCAACTTAATCAAAAGCTCTATGGAGCTCTGCACCTTACTCATTTCAATTCCATGGAGCTTTGGATTAAGTTGCTTTTATCCTTTAAAGGACCCTCCTATCGTCAAAAGCTTGTTTAAATAACCGAAGTGATCAAGAATGATAAAAAAATTGCTTATTAAAGGATAACAACTTTATCCAAAGCTCCGTGGAATTGAAATGAGTAAGGTACAGATCTCCACAGAGCTTTGGTTTCGGTTGTTATCCTTTAATAAGTGAGTCGTAGCCAACTTAATCCAAAGTTCCATGGAGCTCTGCTCCTTACTCATTTCAATTCCACAGAGCTTTAGATTAAGTTGTTTCTATCTTTTATCGTCAAAAACTTTTTGGATTTGAAAAACGGTAATTAATTCAAACCGTGCCAAATAATTTTAAACGTCAGTTAAAAACAGAGCGTGGAAATGATTGAAAAAAAAAATAGGAAAACAAAATTTAACTGTATAAGGTGGTTGGTTTCTGGAGGTGATTAATTGGCCGGTTAGTTTAACTAACGCTTAGATTGTGACGCGCTATGTTGTACGTCATACCACGCGTCACATTCTAACCCGTACTTCGAACCGGGCCTTGGTACGACGTCTTTTGGAAATAGAAAGCTTGGCAAAAGGCAAAAAATGCGATTAGCAAAGAGGGGATGGGGGTGGATAAAGGGTGCTCGCAGAAAAAAAAATGTAACAATCTGGCATTCCTGCAAGATAATACGAAGAACGCTTAAATATGAAACCGGAAAACTTGAAAAACCTGATTGAAAAGAAGACTTACAAACCCCCAAGCCTATATTCGACGTGGTCAACGCTTTTTCACTAAAACAAAAAAAAAGCGACTAAGACTATAAGGAGAGCTAATTTCCAAAACAAGAAGTCCAAAAAAAGATAAGCTAATTACATGAGGGTAGGTAGCAAGGAAAGACAAAGAAAATTCATCGAGTTTCATCATTTCATCGCCCTATTTCTTGCCCTCTCTCTCTCTCTCTCTCGCCCTCTCTCTTTTTCATTTTATTTAGATTTTTTTAGTCTCGCCTACACCTGCGGTGTTAAATTCTTAAGGGTCGAGAACGATCGTGACTCTAATAGCAAGCTCATACCTAATCCAATCGCTTGAGAGGTACTGTTTCTTTTAAAAAAGCGATTGCGGCGGAGATAACGTGAGCGTTTTGCCGATGGGAGGCCCGCCCCCCCCCCCCCAACACCCCAACCCCGTAGATGATTGCAAGTGATACAGAACGTTCCTAAAAGCTTTCCCCCGAAATCGACAGACATAAACAAACCCCTTTAAATCGTCTGAAACACTTCAGTGCCGGTGAACGATGAAAATCGCACCGAATCCGGTTCATTTTAGTGCCGTGTGCAGTTTTCAACGGTGGCGGGGGCGGGGAGAAGGGGGAGGAGAAGTCGTATAAATAAATACGTTATGGGGCGATGTTTTTATCGAACTGCGGAGTTTATTTGAGCACGATGCCTATAACTTAATAAATTGTGCGAGTAAGTTAAATTGAGCTATAGGAAAGAAAAAATAGAACGTGTTCGATCACCAAAAATTTGCAGACCGAAATACGTACGTTGCAGAAAATAAATTAAAGCTCGTTTACAAGAAACACGTTACGGTGGTAAGTCTGCTCTAAAATAAGGGTGATTCACAAGAAGAGTTGAGTGAGTGAGTAATCAATGAAGTTGCGGTTTATTTGATTATTCATATTTCTTTTCTTTTGTTGAAATCGTTAATTATTTCAGACGTTCCCGCGGCCATAAAATTTCCGTCTCGCCTTTTCTGTTTTTTTTTTTTTAAATCAAATCAGCTCATGCGAACTTCAGTTTTTTGTGCGTTAAGTTCAGGCGAGCTTCAGGTTTTTGTGGGTTAACTTCTCCTGTGGATAATCTAATTGGTCCACCTATGGTATTTCACCGGATTGGTTGTTGCTCACGTCATATTGTTGTTACTAACGTCATGCAAATACGAAATCGCAAAATCAATGAAGTTGCAGTTTATTTGATTTTGGATTTCTTTTATTTCGTTGAAATCGTTAATTATTTCAGACGTTCCCACGGCCATAAAACTTCTGTCTCGCCTTTTCTGTTTTTTTTTTTTAATCAAACCAGCTCATGCGTATTTCAGGTTTTTGTTCATTAAGTTCATGCGAACTTCAGGTTTTTATGGGTTAACATCTCCTGTGGATAATCTAATTGGTCCACCTTTGGTACTTCACCTGATTGGTTGTTGCTCACGTCAGATTGTTGTTACTAACGTCAGGCAAATACAAAATCGCAATCAATGAAGTTGCGGTTTATTTGATTTTGAATTTCTTTTATTTTGTTGAAATCGTTAATTATTTCAGACGTTCCCACGGCCATAAAATTTCCTCCTCGCCTTTTTTTTTTTTTTTTTTGGTTTCCTTTAAAAATGTGTCGCGTAGTGTCAGTCCTTGTAGCGATATCCCAAATACTTGGTGATGTATGCAGGTGCGAGCCGTGCCACCCTTCGGGGCAACACAATTTTATTGTCGGAAGGATCCAGGATCGAAACCACGATTCGTTTCGCACGCACAACTTCGAAAGAATGCCGGAGTACTTGCTGACTTATTTGGAGAGTTGTTGGATGACTTATTTGATCGAAGCACTTTTTTGATTGATTCACTTTCTTGACTGAATCACTTTTTTAAAGAATATACAACCGTAGGATGAAAGATTTTCCTTCGGCTTCCATCTTTAATGTGTTTAGTTTCGACGTAGGTGAAGTAATTTTTGATATTCCCTTGCGAAGCTCGACTTCACCCCCTAATTGTCCTCCCCCCACCCCTCCCCTCCTTCCGCCGATTCGGAGTTTCATCTTTGATAAATAAGACTTCAAAAGCTGGAGGACGCAAAAAGAACGACAGGTGGACTATTAGATTTTCGCCGCCGCCTTAAACTCGACGGCGCTCGGCGTCATCGTCGTCGGCGGCGGTGGCGTCGCCTTCCAGGGAATGAAAACACGAGACAAAGGGATTTGCCCCGAATACACCGAGGAATTAACAATAAATGTTGTTTTTTTGTATTGGATGCGTACAGAGTGGGCGAAAGTAAATCGGAGATGTTTATCTTTTTTTTTTCTTCTTCTTTTGTGTTTATCAATGCGAGTTCTTGCGTGTGACCTTTGAAGTATTATTATTTAGGATCTCTGATTTCATCAACCAAAGAAAATATTGTTCTGTGAGTGCGGACGCTTCAAAAAAAAAAAAAAAAAGAAAAAAAAAACAACAAATAAAGGGAATCTACGGTCTAATTTTCGTTTCGACCCAGCCATCAACCACAAGGAACATTTTCTGGATGTGAAAGGGCAAGAAGATTAACACCTTGCAGCCCGCCTGAATGAATTTACTTCGTCTCCTGAATCATTTAAGCGAATTGGCGCTGAAGAAGACTATCGGCTGTCGCGAACTCGAACGGGGAAATTAAACTGTAACAACCCTTTCAGACATATCTGAGGTGTTTTGGAAAATGTTTCTTCATAGAGGGGCGGTCAAGCATGAGAATTATAAACGGCGAACCAAGACGATTGTATTTTAAGTAAAGAAATCAGGGATGGGGGCGGCGTGTTTACGCTTTCCTGTGCAGAAATTAGTTTGGCTCCCAACTTTCGTACATGGCGCCTCATCAGTCCGATCCCAGTCCAGTAAACGAGTGCGTATTTCGACTTTTACGCCTTATGAACTACGTGTTTTAATTAACGCCCCGCCGCCGCCCCGCGCCCCTTCGTCGTCGTGGCGTTCGGCAATTTCGCCATGTACGGCCCTAATAAACCGGTCGGGGGTGCGCTTGTTTGCGGATTGGTATGTTGCACGTTAACACGCACTGATCGAAGCTCCGGCCGGCAACATGCGCCCCCCCCCCCCCGAACGTAATGCGGGGGCGAACCGTGATGTCCTTCCCGAAACCGAGAGAGAGAAACCGGCAGCGACTATTCCTGGACGTGCAATCAAGCAGGTCGCGGAGGTCCTCGGTGAAAAACCCGTGTCACATAACATTCGGGGCTATTTTACGTCGTCGTCCCCCCCACCCCCCAGGAACTCGTGACGCAGTTAGAAGTAACCCCCGGGTTGCGGTTTGATGGGGCGGAAAAGGATACAGGCAGGCCGTAAAACATATTCGAGGGTGAACGTTACACGTACCAAGTTTACATGTTACATTTCTTTACAAGACCGTCTGTCTTGATTAATCAAACTCAACAACCCTTTAGCTTCCCCCACCCCCACCCTGGGCTTTCGCTTTTAATATAAAGCCACATTGTTGCTGTACCTAATAAAGGTACGTAGCGCGAAATTTATTTGCTCTCGCCCTTTTGTGTGTGCCAGAGCAAACCGGGTGGGTCATTACTCGCAAATATTTGTCGAAGGCAAAAATGTTTTAAGCGGCGGCGCACCCCGCCGCTCATAATTATTACGAAACGTTCCCGTCTTGCTAGTTTCTTCAATTAAAGCCGAATTAAATTGGCGAGCCGTGCTCGCCCCCTAATAAATAAACGTTTTGATTTTCCAGTTGCGAACTAAGAGCGCGCGGAAAGCTCGTTTTATTAAAACTTAGCAGCGACGTGTTCAATTAAATAATTAAAAGACGTTCGAGTGGCGACGCTGATATTAGATTTTGATTGAAATTCCCCATTCCCCGCGGGGGCGGAAACTATACCTGTAAGTAGTGGCGGCATCAACGCTCGCAAGAGTATATTACTTATAAATAATGTATGACGATAGATTTTCGGAAAAATTGAACTTTTAGCGCGGCGTTACGAGGAGAGGGGCCGTCGTTCTTATATGTCACCCACATCCCGATATTTCCTTCTTTTTTGCCGGCGAGATTCTATCCAGATTTTTATCTAAAGCCTGCGCCATCTGGATTTAACGAACACACTTCATATTACAGCCTTTTTCTTTTGGTCTTCTCCTTACGTCAATATGTTCGCCTACCCGTTTCTCAAATCATGTTTGAGTTTCTGAATTGTCGACTGAATAAGAAAGTCATTGGACAAATTGAAAAAATAAGGGAAAAACCGAAAGAAAAAGACCGGGAGATGACAAATCAAAATTAGAAGAAAAAGGAACCTACCATTGAGAGCGTCGACCCAACTGCTTACCGTTGAGAGACTCGCACGAGTGATGAAACTATTATAACATAAGTTAACAAAAAAAAAACAGGAAAATAAGATTTCCCTCGTTTCAAGCCGAGTGAGACTTCAGCTTGAAGCAATCAATCAAGTACATCAAATTAGAAATCAGAAATTTTGATACGAATCTATTTAAAAAAAAAAAATGAGCTGTCCCGCTTATTCACTTGCTGCAAATTAAAGCTAGGTTTCCCTTAATTAACAGCAACCGGAGGGGAGGAAAACACCCCCTCCCCCCTCCACACACACACACACACACACATACATAAACCGCTATCTAATCCAGTTTACCACATGAAAGCGACACGTAATGAGTGTGTTACTGAAACTTCATTAATAACTCGCATGTAAATTTATATTTGCATCAAAATAGCAATTTTACGCGTTCTCTCTATTACAGACTCAATAAATTTATTGCGCCCCCTCCCCCCCTCCCGCCCCTCGTCGACTGCAATTACGAATTAAAACCGTTATTAAAACATCAGCCGCGAATAAACCATGCGTTTCGTGTTTTTCGTACGCAAATCGCAAATTTAATCTGACGGGGGTCTTCGCCGACAAAAATCGCGCCGCCCTAACAAGTCATGGATTAACGAGGGCGGGGGGGCGGGGGTCGTTTCAGTCACGTCATAGGTGAATTCATCACTGAGGAGGCGACGTACTTAGAAAAGTATTCGACGCAGAACCTAGAAACACGAATTTCATAATAATCACACACATACACTTGGTGACATTTAACTTTCAAGCCCCGTATACACTTGGTCACGTTCGGGTCTCTCACACACTTAGCAAAAATTTCGTCCATAAACCCCGCTTACTGCTTTGAAACCGTATACTTTAACTAGTCTTCGCATTTCCATTTTTCAATCTTGCCAAAACAACCCGGATGGTAAAGCCAATCCAAAATTATTTAAGAAAGTTCAAGACGCCCCAAACGTATATAAAATCCAGGCGGGGATTCAAATTTGGGGGCGTATCCCTCTCAAAGCGAAGCTCCAGCTTGAGATGTTCAGAGTTTTAGGAAAACTGAAAGGCAGCTTCTTCTTAGGCTCACGATTTAGTTTTCCCTCACTGGTGGATCACATGAGAAGTCTATGCCATCTTCCTGCTCCCCTTTTCCTGTCAGTCCTCTTTCTCCACAGGATAGTTCTTACCACTAAAAAACCTGTTGGTCCCGGTGCTTCTCTTATATTTCGTAATCCTGGCAGTCTAAGGGAATTCTTTTATCACCTTTAAGATCTTGTAGACCTCGCGCTCCTATTCCAGGTCTTCTCCTCCATCTCCATCCTCCATCTAGTCCGGAAAGACTACGGCGATGAGATCCTCGTAAACCAGGAGGTCCGCCTTCTCCTTTCTCATCTTTCTCAAGCTCGGTTTGCCCTTAAATTACGTTTAATCTCGTGAGACCTAGATGGTCTTGGCCACCCTTCTCTCTCTGGATGAAGCATCTCGATGTCTTCGATGTCGTTTAGGTCCTTCTGTTCCCTGAATACCCGAGGTTCCTACCCAGTGGGTCTTGGTCAACTTTCTCTCCCCGTAAAGTCGTTGACTCGAGTGGACTCTGAAGTCTAGAGTATTCGAGTATTCTCCTTTCTTTCTTAGTTCTCTAGGGGTTGTAGTTCTTTTATTACCTCTAAGATCTTGTAGACCTCACACTCCTATTCCAGTTCTTCCTCCTTCTGCCGTTTGTCCGGGAAGACTACGGCGATGAGGTCCTCGTAACCCATGAGGTCCGCCTTCTCCTTTCTCATCTTTCTCAAGCTCGGTTTACCTTTAAATTCCGCTTCATCTCGTGAGACCTAGATGTCTCGACCACCCTTCTCTCTCTAGATGAAGCGTCTGGATGTCTTCGAGGTCGCTTAGGTCCTTCTGTTCCTTGAACACCCGACTCTTCTGCCAATTGGGTGTTGGTCAACTTTCTATTTCCGTAAGGCTGGACTCTGAAGTCTAGAGTATTCTCTTTTCTTTCTTAGTTCGCGAGGTATGCCGACCAGGAGTAACCTTCAGATCCTTTGAGCTTTTCGAGCGCCCCGCAAATCCGGTCCGTTTCAGACAAAAACCAACAACATGACTTTAAGGGTCTTTTAAGGTCCGTCTCTCGTTTTAAATCTGGATTTCGGGATGGTGCCGATCTGCCGTATCCATCTCTCAAGTCTACAGACCCAGTGGGTCTTGCTTATCTTCCTGAGGCCGCTGACTCGATTGGATTCTGAAGACTGGAGCGTTCGATTTCTCCTGCCTTTCTCAGTTCGCTAGATTTACCGTACAGACCAGGACCAGGACATCCTTTAGGTCTTTTTTGAATACCCATTGCCTTTCAGTCCAGGAAGGCCGCGTTCCTTTAAAGTCCTGGATTTCTGGGCAGTCCCAGCCTATCTTATTTATCTTTGTAACCCAAAGACCTAGTGGGTCTTGGTTATCCTTCCGAGGCCCTTGCCTCGAGTGGAGTACGAAGACCAGAGTATTCGATGTCTCTTTTCTTTCTTAGTTTGTCAGCTTTACCTTTACCGTTCCAGGAGGAAGACCAGAAGATCCTTTAGATCCTTCTTTCTTTTCGAACACCCACTGCCAGAGCATTCGATGTCTTTTTCCTCTTTTAGTTCGCCAGGTTTACCTTCCATTCCACGAGGAAGACCACGGCATTCTTTGGGCCCTTCTTTTCTATCGAACGCCCATTGCCGTTCATTCCAGTCCTTTAAAGCCCTTCTGTTCCAGGCTCTTCTTTCAAACCCGCAATTCTGGACAGCCCCGGTCTGCTCCATTCGTCTTTCAAAAACCTTGTTCTCCTTTAGGATCACGAAAACCGGGCCGATTCGGTGCTCCAGCTTTTGCCCCAGATCCAATTTAACTTGGCCTTCGTTTTTTCCCAGCTGTTCCACGTCTGAAGAATGTTAGAAAAAAAATCTCGCCAATTTAAAGCTTGAAATCAATTGTCAAGTGCTTAGGCTGTTTGAGCTTTAGCTTCGCCAGAAGTTCATTTTAAAGCAATGTTCTCCACGTAACTTTAGTTTCACAAGAGACTTTGAATTGAACTTCGAGCAAACAATGTTTTCCTCAAGGAAACATGGCCGGGCGGTCCTCCTTCTCCTTTCTGATCGTTCTCAGCAGGAAAATCTATTTCTTTTTTTCCATCTAACTCTCGCGAGCCTTTAAGTGCCCTTTCACACGATGAGACCTTGGTCAGCTGCCTCTCTTCGTAAGGTTATTGGCTCGGGTGTACTCTGAAGACCAGAGTATTCAATTTTTCCTCTCTTTCTTAGCCGGCCAAGTTTACCGTGCATTCCAGGAGGGCCGCGGGGAACGTCTGGAATGCCCTCGTGGCCCTCTAGGTCCTTCTGTTTCTTGAACATCAGGCTTTCCTTTTAATTAATTAAACCTGGGGTTCGCTACCGTTTATTCCACGAAGACCAGAAGCATCTGGATGTCTTCGTGGTCCTTTAGGGCCTTCTGCTCCTTACACATCTGACTCTCCTACCTAGCGGGCCTTTTTTTCGTTATAAGGTTATTGGCTCGGATGAATTCTGAACACCGGAGAAAAGGATTCGATTTCTTCTTCTTTTCTTAGTCTGCCAAGTTTACCGTCCATTCTAGGACGGCCAGGGGAACGTCTGGATGCCCTCGTGGCCCTCTAGGTCCTTCTGTTTCTTGAAGATCCGACTTTCCTTTGAATTAGTTAAACCTGGGGTTAAATCCGGTTCATTCAATATCCGACTCTCCTACCCAGCGGGCCTTGTACACCGGACCTTTCTCTTCTTGTAAGGTTATTGGCTCGGGTAAATTCTGAAGACCAGACCGGAGGATTCGATTTCTCCTTTCTTTCTTAGTCAGCCAAGTTTACCGCACCTTCCGGAAAGACCGCATGCCCTCGTGGTCCTTTAGGTCCTTCTGTTCTTTGAACATTAATTAAAGCGGGGGTTAAATCCGGTCCGTTACCGTTCATTTCTCGAAGACCAAAAGAATCTGGATGCCGTTGTGGTCATTTAAGTTACTTTTAAATTCAGAAATCCGGTCCTGTATCGTTGATTCCAGAAAGACCGGGGGGGGGGGGGCATCTTCGACGTCCCTCTAATCCTCGAACTTGTGCCTCTCCTTTCAAAGTTGAAATTCTGAATAACCCAGGCTCGACTTTCACACCTTGTAGGATCACGAAAGCCTGGTCGGTTCGGTCCTGTAGGTCCATTGAACCTGGTTTCCCTTTTCTTCCGGCTATTCCGGGTAAACCATGTTAAGTTCAAAGAGAAATTGTTAAGCGCCTAGGCTTGCCAGAAGTTTTCTTTTTTTTTTTTTCAAAGTATCGTTCTCTACAAGATTTTAGTTTCGCAACAAGCTTTGAATTATTGAACGTCGAGCAAGAAATGTTTTTCGAAGTTTCCTCGGAGAAACGTCTTTTTGGGAACGTCGAGGAAATGGACGTCCTAACGGAAGTTTTCGAAGTTTCCTCGGAGAAACGTCTTTTTGGAAACGTCGAGGAAATGGACGTCCTAACGGAAGTTTTCGAAGTTTCCTCGGAGAAACGTCTTCTTGGAAACGTCGAGGAAATGGACGTCTTAACGGAAGTTTTCGAAGTTTCCTCGGAGAAACGTCTTCTTGGAAACGTCGAGGAAATGGACGTCCTAACGGAAGTTTTCGAAGTTTCCTCGGAGAAACGTCTTTTTGGAAACGTCGAGGAAATGGACGTCTTAACGGAAGTTAAGTTATTAGTGGCCGGAATTGAAGCGTAAAATCCGATCTGTTTTGTGTTCTGTTTTTGTTTTGTTTTTTTGTCGATGTGCGACACAATAATGTATGCTTAATAAGGTCGAGCTGGATTATACGATGTGCGTTGGTGGCGATTTGAAATAAGGGTGTGCGGGAAGACGTTGAGACACAAGTGAGAAATGGATGCTGCCTAATAACGAACATCAAGAGAATGGAGCTTCATTCTCTGCAGATATCAGTGTGTTTGGTAATCTTGGTCTTCCTCATATCATTTTCGGGTTCGTCGACGGCGACGGCGGTGACGACGACGACGACGACGACGAAAAGTAAGTATACGCCCCCGCCCGCCTGAATTCGAGGCTGGCGACAGTTAGAACCTAATGTCCAATATTTATTTATGACGGAGCGGCGGCAATAAATACTCTCGCAGATCACAAACGTAATAAACTTCGACTGATACGTTCCCCAAACTCGATATAAATTCAAGAATCTCCAGATTTTCTCCGGAGCTTGAATCTAAAACGTTTCGCGGCGCGCGGGGCTCTGCTCGGGAATTCTATTCAGCCGAGATTGGAAAGGAATTGCTCCCGAGATACTACCACTCTCGCCTTCGATTTCCAATTTATTTCCGGCGATTTTAATTGCTTATTGCGATGTATAAATGCGCGCGTGCTTTCTTGAAGAAGTTGAAAAAGCTCCCACCTATTTAATTTGGAATTTGCCCCTGCCGGAAACATTTTTTTTCTCGGCAATATATATTAAAAAAAAAGAAAAAGAAAAAACCGTTCAGTGAATGCATAAGTCGCCGCCACAATAAATACCGTAAATAACAAGTTGCGTTAGTTTAATGCGAGAGCCAATTTTCGTAAACGCCGGCCATAAATACAAAGTGGGGCGTTAAATTTAATTTCCTGAAAAATAAAACCGCCCCCCCTTTCTGCATTATTTATTAAATGTTTTTAGACATTAAAGGCGCACTGAAATTGCAATCGCCGGCTTTAAAACCAACAATGGGGGTGTGAGGCTGAGGGGGGACCCAAGTTTGTGCGTGTCACACGCAATATTGGGTTGGGTTAGCCGCCCGCACTTCACTACTTCAACCCCCCGCACCACCCGCCCACCCAAGAAGTCGCTTGCTGGCGATTTGTTTAAATACTTTAATTTAATCCGACCCCCCCCGTTCGCAAATGCCCGGTTATTAAATATTAATAGATGTGCCGGCGCGATAAGGGGACGGGGGTAATTTATTGTGATCGCGGTTTTCGCCTCTGCAATTTTCGTTTTCCATCGCAATCACGACGAGGTCGTACCCCCAACAAACTCAAACTCCACCAATCAACCACAATAAATCGTCTGCAGCGTGCAGCAGAATTTTCAAGCTACGACAGGATGATGTATTGTTATAATCATGCAGTTTGAGAACACAGTTTGCATACTTGTGGGGTGCGGGGGGACGCTTGATGTAACGCTGTGAATATTAATTTTGTCGGTGGAAACGTGAAATTGGAGCAACGAAAACTAATCTACCTTTACGAACTAGCAACGATCTGTAACTCACGACAAATTATTTTTATGCTTAAATATTGAATGAATAGACGTCTCGTTTATTACCTAAGGTAGATTACTTATAAATTCACCCTCGTATCGCTGCTGGCGCAAAAAAAAAGAGAAATCAATGCGCGAAAGCAGCAAATACACGCGCAGGATGAAAGAAAGCTAATTTGATTAATTAAAGACGAACGTGTAACGTTTGCGCGTTCATTAATAATAATAATCTACCTGTTGACTGAAACAGAAATTAGATTCTCGTGTAGTAATTAACAACGCAAAAAAAAAAAAATCCGGGGGGCTTTTTAATGAACGCCGGGCTCTGCTCTCCCGGTGGAAATAAATCATCTTAATTTTGCTAATTAATTCAACATTGTTCGAAGGTTCGAAGATAGAGTGAGAGAGAGAGAGTGAATGAGAGTAATCCTAAATTAGAATTTCGAAACGGACGGCGGTAAATCAGGGGGGCCTTTATCTCTTAATAAATATCCACGGCGGCGTCGGACGAGAGACGTTTATTGCTATCATCCGCGGATCTCCACCGTAATAAACAGCCCCGAAAAATCGGGGGGGTAATTGAAAACGAATCGATAACGGAAATAAAAGCCGAGGCTCTCGTAATTATTTATTTTTTCGTCGACGTTGATTCGGAGGGCCCGGAAAATATTCCCCCCGCCGAGAATTCTCCGGAGAAAATACGGAACCCGTACATACAAAAGAGAATAATACGTCGCGTCTGCATTATTTATACGTACGTTGTAGAATCTGTTCTGTTTCTATTTCAGGCGACTCTCCGTGTTTTCATTTTGGCATGATTTTTGTAAAAAAAAAAAAAATGCTGGCTTGCGCACGGTAATTATATTAAACGTACAATAAATCCGGATCATCTGTACAGTTCGCGAAGAAGGAAATCGTTCTGGCGATGAGAACGTTCCCACAAACTCGGCGGAATTTAAGCAGGAACTTTCAGGACGAACTTGGAAACTAAATTACTAATTAGCGTTTCACGCAACAAATGCCATTTCGTATTTAGATAAGCAAACCTCGCAACTATTGTGTACGTTACATTCGCTTGCGTCTTGCAATTTCCCCCCCCGTCCATGGCTTCCCGCCCCCCGGAAATAAACAGGAAACGTTTTGTTACGGTAGTCCAAGGGGAGCCGCCGAATTTAAATTATTTCTTGCCCAATTAAGACGCGACGTCTCAAGAATCGGCGAAATAGGCAACCCATCTTACAGTTCCGAACAAAAACGGGACACGTCTCGTAGGGCATCCGCCTAGTTTAAATTATATCTCGCCCAATTAATAGGCAACCCATACTGCAGTTCCGAACAAAACACCAAACGTTCTGTTGGGCGTTCGAAGGGTAACCGCCGAGTTTAAATTATTTCTTGCCCAATTAAAACGCGACGTCTCAAGAATCGGCGAAATAGGCAACCCATCTTACAGTTCCGAACGAAAAACGGGAAACGTTTCGTAGCGTATCCGCCGGGTTTAAATTATATCTCGCCCAATTAAATCATGACGCCTTAAGAATTGGTAAAATAGGCAACCCATACTGCAGTTCCGAAGAAAACACCAATCGTTTTGTTGGGCGTTCGAAGGGTAACCGCCGAGTTTAAATTATTTCTTGCCCAATTAAAACGCGACGTCTCAAGAATCGGCGAAATAGGCAACCCATCTTACAGTTCCGAACGAAAAACGGGAAACGTTTCGTAGGGTTTAAATTATATCTCGCCCAATTAAATCACGACGCCTTAAGAATTGGTAAAATAGGCAACCCATTCTACAGTTCCGAACAAAACACCAATCGTTTTGTTGGGCGTTCGAAGCGAACCGTCAAGATTAAATTATTTCTTGCCCAATTAAATCGCGACGCCTTAAGAACTGGCAAAATAGGCAACCCATCTTACAGTTCCGAACGAAACGGGAAACGTTTCGTAGCGTATCCGCCGGGTTTAAATTATATCTCGCCCAATTAAATCATGACGGCAACCCATTCTACAGTTCCGAACAAAACACCAATCGTTTTGTTGGGCGTTCGAAGGGAACCGTCAAGATTAAATTATTTCTTGCTCAATTAAAACGCGACGTCTCAAGAATCGGCGAAACAGGCAACCCATCTTACAGTTCCGAACAAAAACCGGGACACGTCTCGTAGGGCATCCGCCTAGTTTAAATTATATCTCGCCCAATTAATAGGCAACCCATACTGCAGTTCCGAACAAAACACCAAACGTTCTGTTGGGCGTTCGAAGGGTAACCGCCGAGTTTAAATTATTTCTTGCCCAATTAAAACGCGACGTCTCAAGAATCGGCGAAATAGGCAACCCATCTTACAGTTCCGAACGAAAAACGGGAAACGTTTCGTAGCGTATCCGCCGGGTTTAAATTATATCTCGCCCAATTAAATCATGACGCCTTAAGAATTGGTAAAATAGGCAACCCATTCTACAGTTCCGAACAAAACACCAATCGCTTTGTTGGGCGTTCGAAGGGAACCGTCAAGATTAAATTATTTCTTGCCCAATTAAAACGCGACGTCTCAAGAATCGGCGAAACAGGCAACCCATCTTACAGTTCCGAACAAAAACCGGGACACGTCTCGTAGGGCATCCGCCTGGTTTAAATTATATCTCGCCCAATTAATAGGCAACCCATACTACAGTTCCGAAGAAAACACCAAACGTTTTGTTGGGCGTCCGAAGGGTAACCGCCGAGTTTAAATTATTTCTTGCCCAATTAAATCGCGACGCCTTAAGAACTGGCAAAATAGGCAACCCATCTTACAGTTCCGAACAAAACGGGAAACGTTTCGTAGGGTATCCGACCGGTTTAAATTATATCTCGCCCAATTAATAGGCAACCCATTCTACAGTTCCGAACAAAACACCAATCGTTTTGTTGGGCGTTCGAAGGGAACCGTCAAGATTAAATTATTTCTTGCCCAATTATATTGCGACGCCTTAAGGATTGGCAAAATAGGCAACCCATCTTACAGTTCCGAACAAAACGGGAAACGTTTCGTAGGGTATCCGCCTAGTTTAAATTATATCTCGCCCAATTAATAGGCAACCCATACTGCAGTTCCGAAGAAAACACCAAACGTTTTGTTGGGCGTTCGAAGGGTAACCGCCGAGTTTAAATTATATCTTGCCCAATTAAATCGCGACGCCTTAAGAACTGGCAAAATAGGCAACCCATCTTACAGTGCCGAACGAAACGGGAAACGTTTCGTAGGGTATCCGCCGGGTTTAAATTATATCTCGCCTAATTAAATCATGACGCCTTAAAAATTGGCAAAACAGAAAACCCATTCTACAGTTCTGATTTGGTTTAAGGTGAATTGCCTGTACTAAAAAAAAAAAATCTTCAAACGTAAATAAAAGAAGTTATCCGTTTATTGAATCAGTTCTGGTGGCTCTCGTTTAAACAAAGCCAGATTGAATTATTCCGCGTTTAATCCGATAAGCTCCAGACGAAAGGCAATTTTGTAAATTCCGAGCAATAAATAAAATTTCCGCCCTCCCGCCCGCCGCAGGCCCTAACAGTTTTCTCTTCTCAGCGCGCTCTGTTTCATCGATGTTGCCCGTTAGGGTATTAGCCGGTGCGGTATTAATCTTCGTTAGTAGTCAGCATCAAAAAAAAAAAAAATAGCGACGCAAATACACCTTGAGCTTTCCGGTGGTGGGAGGGGGCGGAAGCCGCCGCTCAATAAAATTAACAACGAGCCCGAAACACCAACCCTGTCGCTTTACTCGCTTCCCTCGCCCGAACGTGGAAAGTAATTCGATACAACTGTCCGCCGGACCAACAAACCATAAATCTCGGTGATCCATTGCCCGCCGTATTTTTCCGGCAAAGTTAATGCAGACTATTATTAGTCTTTTTAGTCCGTCCGCGGCGAGTAGGTGGATTAATTCTGGGCTTCTGAATTGCCGTCGCGCGTTGTTAATAATTTCGAAAAGTCTCAAGTTCCACGACGCATTTAATTTAATCAGATTCCTAAAAGCGCCGCGCCGCCTCTGAAATGGTCAAAGCCCAGTCTGTAATTTCGGTAATGGCCCGTCTGACCTTTCCCCTTAAAATCAAAGGCATCCCCCGGCTTATCTCCGCCGCTAACGTTTCAAGGCGGCCCAAAAACGAAAAAGGTACACGCCCAACTTGCCACACGAAATATCACCGCACCTGCGGCGAGCTCGCAGCGAGAACTTCTTTCAACTCCTCGCGTTTGACGGGATGGAATGCCACTCGGCGGAAATTAAACGCGCGTTTAAAAAGCACGGCCGACTTAATTATTCGTCTCTTCCTGTGTTTCCAGGGGGCGCCGACTACTACAGGATATATCGTCATCGGAGGAGTTACGAGTCCACCAGGCACAAGGGGAGAGAGAACGTGCCGAATGGGGCCGTCAAAGTTTCGCCGAGCGGGAAGAGCAACGTCTTTGCGACCGAAAACTGTACGGTTGTGGTCGCGCAGATCGGAGGAACCGCCACGCTACCGTGTGTCGTCAGAAAATTTAACACAGGAGTGGTTAGTACAATTTCAGTTTACATGTAAGTGCCGTCTTAAATTCACAACCAATCACACTCTTTCTTAAGAAATCCTTTAAATAATCTCATGTCGAAAATCTTTTTTTTAAGAATTAAAAGACGATTGATAGTCTTAACGGATGAGTTATATGTATGTACGTACAGTCAGAAACGTAAAGGCGAATTTATGATTTGTTTTAGTCTCTCGCCGCCGTTTACTTAAACCAATCAGCACAGCTATTTCCAACGATCGCAATAGCATCGTATTTAGTGTATGGAACACGTTATTTCCTCGCGGAAATTTCCATGTTTATTCAACTATTGCGTGTTGTTCGGGTGGGTACTCGTACTTCATTTCACGCGTTCAACAGTTTCAGCAAACGCTTTTGTACGTGTCAAATCTGTCGGAACACATTTTAATTGGATTTTATTTTAACCGCAATGATTCAGTTGTTTACCCGACGTTTCGTTCGCGCGGACGGCATGAACTGAGCGTCGCGCGCGTGCCGTTCTTTCCGTTTCGAATTTCGCGATTTCGAATTTCGCGAGCATCGAACAGAGTGTCGGCGTTTAGCAGTTCCGCTTTGCATTAAAAGTTTTAATTGGTTCGCTCGTCGCATGTCCGAATGTAGCCGCCGCCTCTTCACGTGGAACTGATCAAAAGTTTCAAATCGGTTTACTCTTCTGGGTTATATCAATAATTAGCGCTCGCCGTTTAACCCGAGTCGCATCAGGGGGGGGAGAGAGCTTTAATTTGATTCGATTTGAAGCTCAAGCATTAATGCCGGATCAAAAATAATCTTCTAATTAATGCTCGTAACTTGTACAAAGAAATTTGAAAACGTATTAGCCTAATTAGGCTGATACGTTTTCAAATTTCTTTAGCTTAATTAGGCTAATACGTTTTCAAATTTCTTTAGCCTAATTAGGCTAATACATTTTCAAATTTCTTTCATTCATCAGTCACTAATCATGGATAATGTACATAGAATAACTCGTATAATCATAATATTTATGCAAAATTGCAAAAATTTAGAATTTGGTTCCATAAAACCTTATAAGAATAATGAACAGATAAAATAGCGACATCTTACTATCGCTTTTTGACCTGACATTGCAGTAGGATAGACAAATTGAAGCGGGATTTGCTCCTAATAAGTCCCCCATGCAAGGCGGCCATGCTTGCTGTCAAAGCATAATTAAAGTTTTTAGAAAAATTTTGTGCAAATCGTTTTTGGTTGCAGTGAGAACCTCGAGCAGCCTCTGGACAGCTGTTTCAGCCCTGCTTGGGGCTTCTTCAGCAGAGACGTAGCTCGACATTCCCACTGCAAACAAAAACGACTTGTCTAATTTATTCGCAATTGCGAAAAACTTATAAGAATACTTGAGTCATCTGCTTAATTTACAAACGATACAAATTTTGTTCTGAATTACTTCCGGTAAGTAATTTACAAATATAATAAACAACAGTGGGCCTAAGTTCCTTCGTCGAGGAACTCCCATGGCTGTACTTTTTACAATCGGTTCTTCCAGTATCATGTTGTCTTGAAATTGTTACTTTCTGTCCTCGTTGAGAGGTTTGAGGGTTCCAATCAATTGAAGAGGTGTTTCACTGCTCGCTATAGAGCAAGATATGATTCAGCGTATCGAAGACCTTCGATTTATATGTGCATATATATATATAATATATAATTACGCTTGACTCTTTCGTTTCCCGAGCGAACCTTGCAAGAACGGAATTATCAAGTAAACCGTAGGTTCTTGAGCGCAGAGGGCAAAAGCGGGAAAATGTGGTATTACCTCGCGTAATAAACCGTAGGTTCTTGAGCGCAGAGGCTGAGAACATGACAATGTGCTGTTACCCTCCACGTATTCAAACGATTTTGAAAAAGGCGTCCGCAAACTAACCGGTCTGTGGTTCGTCGTTAAATCCGGGACTCCTTTTTTGAATGTCGGTTTTACAATCGCCAGGTTTCAAGTTGTCAGGAGGTATCCCTCGCGTTAAAGATGAATTAATTAAGGGTGCAAAGTCGTTTAGCTTAATCGGGTAGCAAGAGATTCGAAATTTCATCATCGTAGCCTAATGAACGATTTTAAGAGTGTCTTCTTCTGCTACCGGATAAAAATATCGTTCGTCGAAATCGTCGTTTCCGCGGTTAATTATGGTGAAGGTGAAGGGGGGAAGTTTTTGATGAGGGCCATAGGCGGACGACACATCACATCAAACCTAAGAGACGACAGCGCCAGCCACACAGATAACATTTAACGGGCTCGTCAGTTATGCCCGAAACTTTACGGTCGAGAACTTTCGAATGGCCCCCATATTCGGAAACCCTGACATTCCTCTCGCATTACGGTCCCATGCGCGGCGCTCCAAGCACACAGAAACATTAATGCCCTAAGAGCCCAAGTAAGGTGAACAAACATGCACGCTCGGGAGTGCATTTTAACGGAGCGGAATTGTTTAAAGCGACAATTACGAAATAAGAACATGCAAGGCGACAGGCGCGCTGTAATAAGATTTAGCATTGCAGAATGTGCGCTTTTGTAATGAATAGCTTTGCGTCGCGCCGGGGCATTAAGAGATGCGCATTATGCAATGCAACTTGGAGGTAAAGTTTTTTGACTTTGCGTCACTTTCTCGCGATCTGTACGCGTATTAAAAATGAATGAGTTTCAGGTTTTCTGGATGTCTGGGACGTATTGAAAATGAACGAATTGAATTTCAGGTGTCCTGGATAAGGAAGCATGACTACCACCTTCTGACGGTGGGCCTGACGACTTACAACGCCGATGATAGATTTATGGTGGAGCATGTACGACACCTTCAGAATTGGGGTTTGCTTATCAAACACGTTCAGCCGTCAGATGCCGGCTTGTACGAGTGTCAAGTCTCCGTACATCCACCGACTAGCATCTTTATCGAGCTCAAGGTGACAGGTACGTATTCGAGGACGATTTATCCCCCCCCCCCCCCACTCGCGAAAGGCGAATGCGCGCCTTGGATTTTCTGCAGAGGCGTCGGCCGAGATCCTCGGCGCTCCGGATCTGCACTTGCGAGCGGGCTCCCTCCTGAGACTGGTTTGCACGCTGAGGCAATCTACGGAGCCGCCGTCGTATGTGTTCTGGTATCACGAGCAGAAAATGATTAACTACGACCCCGGAGTGCAGGTGAAAGCCGATCATGCCTCCAGTGTCCTCCTGGTTGCCGACGCTGACAAGAGCCACAATGGAAATTACACGTGCAGTCCCTCCAATGCTGTACCGGCTTCGATTAATGTGCACGTCCTTAATGCCACTGCAGGTAACATTCACAACACAAACTCGTATAACATGACACAACGAATCAAGAAGTCGATTTTGAAATACTGAACACCGCCTTCAATAACAGGCCTGAGTCATCGCGTAGGAATACCAGACCCACGCAGGGTATTATCCAAGGACGAAAAGATAAGTTAAAATGGTGAATTCCTCTGCTGGCATTCTCCCACCTAATGAATCAGGCCTGTGTGAAGCGGGCGTTGGTTGGGTCAATCAAAGAATTCTTCTTCTCAAGAGACGCCTCCGGTCTTATTTTTAATCCGAGAATCTTCCGGTGTTCCTTTTATTTCCACCGTGCTCGGCCAAGGCCATCCATTTCTCCCCATCTTTCAACTGGAACTCACCGCTCTATAATGTTTATTTATTTATTTATCTATTCATTATTCGTCATTCTTCTGTTAACTCTACGTTTCTGATTTTAATAGAACCGCTACATGTATCCTTTCATCTTCTCTTGTTTCTCGACTTGCAATTTTTTTTTCCTCGCGCATGAAATTCGAAACAATCCGAAATTGTCTGTGCTCCTTCTTATATGTGTAGAATCGTCATTTGTTTTATTATTTTCTTCGCAAATTTTCATTTCGTAAGTGTTATCATCTCTTGTATCGCCTCTTTCTCTGTGGAATGTCTATTACTAATTATTAGGGAACGGAATTATATATTTCGTTCGATTAAATACAAACGAGAGGCGGCAAACGTGTAACACTGCAGCGACGTGTGAATGCGCACATTCTCTTTGCCGGCTCGTTCGAAATAAACCCGAACAAAATATATAATTCCGTCCTGTACTAATTATAATTCTTGAGAAATTTCAAATCTGCGATTCGTCTAAAGTTTTTTTTTTTTATACACATACTGATTGTGCATTTGTTTTTCTTAGTTTCGACGTTCGCTTTCTTTGATTTGGATCATCACAAACGTCCTCACTTTTCTCCCTTGAAATTTTTGAATCGGCTTTCTGTTTTGTTAACAATTTTCTTTTAGATTTTCTTTTTCTTTTCAACTTTAATACTCGGCGTGTTTCTCGATCGATCGTCAAAAATGTTTTTAATTTTTCCCCTTTTTTTTTCTCCCCTTGATTGTTTACCCTTTTTCTTCTGTTATCTACAGTTTTTCATTCATTGCGAATTGTCGTCGTTCGTGACAATGTGCCTTTTCCTTTCGTGAGAAGTTTAAGCGGCGACATCTCGCGATCACTTTCAGAGACCTGACACGTTGCGAATGTCCTCTCGGACAAGTCGTTTCGGTTTGGGGCGGAAATCTCGAGCTGCGCTTCTGCCGGCGAGGCCCCAAATAGGACTGAAACAGCTGCACTGCGATCAAAAAAAAAAAAACTCTTCGAGAATGTTTCAAACTCAATACTTTTGGGCTTGAGGCGCGCAACCATAAACGCAAGGGCGAGAGAATTTTCCCCTCTTGGTTCAAAATTCAAAAGCGACCGGATGTTTATTAAGAAATAATAATAAAGAATTTCAAGACGAAATCGTACGGTTGGCAACATTGCCGGATACGTATTGCGTGCAATTAGATTAAACAGGCAGACCTAAACATTTTTTGGGCTCTACGGAAAATGTTTGCTTCGAAGGGGGCTGCGAGGCTGAAAAAGTTTGGGAACCGCTGATTTAATTACTCTCTTTCTTTTCTGATAAAAACGAAATTAAAAAAAAAGGAATAAGTTCCGAATACCAAGAGAAGAAAACTGTGCAAGTTCCGACAGAGTATTTTGTAATGAAGCTTCGCCCACCCCCTCCCCCACCCTACTATAAGTGGCCTAGACAAAATGAAAATGAAAGCAAAATTTGGCGTAGCTAAAATAAATATCGAATTAAGAAACTCGTCGACGCGTATTAAAAAAAAAAACGCCAGCAATCATAAGCCGAGGAGAAAGCGAAAAGAAAAGAAAATCACGAAAACGAATGCAAAAAAATTGAATTGAAAAGAATTGGATAACATAAATGACAATTATGCAATGAAATGTAAGGATATGTTGGTGCTAATTAAATTAATTAATTAATAATAATAATATTTTGATGTAAATGATCACCAGGGACAAGAATCCAGGCCACTCAGTGTTAGACGCTTTTTACGCCGAATGTACTGTTTACTCCTGCCATCTATCCGCGGTTCCGATACATCGAATTCTTATTGAGTGGGAGAGGTAAATGTGCAATGCTTGCGTTCGCACTTCACAGAAATCATTGTGGGCGAGGCCAAATCAAAATTTTTGTACCGTTCGCGGAACAAGTGGCCCGAATTCTTTCCCCTGATGATCACCAACGAAATGAACACAAGAGAAAAACCGCCGTAATCGGGACTCGAACCCGAATCGTCTGGATTTGTGACAGTCCCCTCCAGTCATTATTATTATCAATTAATTTAATTAAGTTCTAATTTATATTTTGATTGATACACTCGAGACTCGGGGTCGTAATTGAGCTCAATGGCCACGGGCGGTTCGGCACAGAAACCCAAACAATTCAGGTTCGAGTCCCGGCCTGCCTTCGTTGCCATTATTTCTGCAATCATTGCCTCCCACTCATGATTAACAGTCAATGTTTACTTTCTGCGTCTTCCGCGTTTTCCTCCAAACAAGTTTCTCTTTAATTCTTTCGTTATCATTTTTCATTCAACTTCACCGAGCCACTGGCTTTGTTTCTTTCTCTCTTTCGATCTAAGCCCAGCTTGTCATGCACCGTCACTTCGTCTTTCCCGAATGAGTTTCCGGCATCTTTGTATTTGCATTAACTTTCCCCCCATGCCTCTTTTTCAAACCTCTATTTCCCATATCAGGTCTTCGACACCTACTTCTTTCTTTGTCGCTTTATTATCTGACTTCCTTCTTTCCTTGCACGAAATTTCTATTATCCGGTGTCCGGCTGGTTAATGCAGATCATAAAAGTTTTCGCAATTTGGGTCGGTGAAAGCTGGACGCTTACCAAATGAAGAACGTCTCTCCACAGTCTTAAGAGACTCCACCCACGCATCTCTATTTCCAAATGTAACTAAAATTTCGTCGCAAATCATTTTTGATTGCAGTGAAACCTTCGAGCAGCCTCTGTACGGGCTGTTTCAACCCTATTTGGGGCTTCTTCAGCGGAAGCGCAGCTCGGGAGTTCCACTGCAGACCAAAACGATTCGACAATTTTTTTTTTGAAAACTTTCATTATGCTTTGACAGTAAGCAAGGCCGCCTTGCATGGGATGCAGATAGCGTAATAATTGTTATGCTTGTTACGACTGATGGCATAACAATTGTTTTGCTTGTTACGACTGATAGCATAACAATTGTTTTGCTTGTTACGACTGATAGCATAACAATTGTTTTGCTTGTTACGACTCATAGCATAACAATTGTTTTGCTTGTTACGACTGATAGCATAACAATTGTTTTGCTTGTTACGACTGATAGCATAACAATTGTTTTCGTCAAAACCGCATTCCCTTCAATTGATTGTTATGGAATAATGAAGTGACATTGGTGGATTCCTGCGGTTGCTATGGTTACATATCAATTGATTCTCTTCAGTGATTGTTGGGTATCAATTGAAACGGGTTGGGGCTTATAGAATGCGCATGGTTGTGTGGCAAACTGGCTTCAATTTGTCGATTCTAATGCAAAGTCAGGTCAAAAAGTGAGCGTAGGATGTCGCTGTTGTTTTTAATTTTTTTTTAATTATTGGTTTGACGGAACATCGAATCAAATTAGAATTCGCTTTCGTGCGAGGCACGTGTAAGTGAGAAACCTATTCCTTCCGTTCTAGCAAAACCTAATTAACCGATTAGGGGGGGGGGGACGACAAGGTGAATTTATTCGTGAAAATTCTCTAAAAGTTTTGTCTGTGGCTGAAAATCGTGGGAAATTGTTGACTTATGAAAAGTTAAAGTGAGTCTCCTGACGAAGCCATAAATCTATAGAGAAACGTTGAGTTTGTTTCCATCATATTTCTGTCCGGTTCAAGATTTAAAAAAAAATCTTTGTACTTACAATTTTCATAGGACAAGGACCAACTTCAATTTAAAATCTTTGTTTGTCGCTGAAGATGCATGAGACTCTTCCTAATGAAAAGTCGACACGGTGAAAGCCGCGTCGCTCTACTTTCTGCCGCTTTCGAGGAATTGCCTCGGCAAGGTGAACTGATAGTTGAAAATTCTCCAATTTTTTTTGTCTACGGGTGAAAATCGCTGGAGATTGTTCATTACGAAAAGTCGACATGAGGAATAAAAACGGTCAAAGACCCGTCACTCTGCCTCTTACCACTTTCGAGTTATCGCCTCGACAAGGTGAATTGATTGGAGAAAATTGTCCTAATATTTTTTTTGTCGCTGTAAATCGCTGTAGACCGTTCCTAGTGAAAAGTCGACATGAGGAATTATACGGTGAAAGCCTCGTCCGTCTATCTCTTACCGTTCTCGAGATATTGCCGCATCAATTTAAACTTATTGTTGAAAATTCTCTAAATTTTTTGTCTAAGGGTGAAAATCGCTGGAGACTGTTCACTACGAAAAGTCGACATAAGGAATAGAAACGGTCAAAAACCCGTGACTCTGCCTCTTACCATTTTCGAGTAATAGCCTCGACGAGGTGAATTGATTGGAGAAAATTGTCTAATATTTTTTTGTCGCTGTAAATCGCTGTAGGCCGTTCCTAGTGAAAAGTCGACATGAGGAATTACACGGTGAAAGCCTCGTCCCTCTATCTCTCACCGTTCTCGAGATATTGCCGCATCAATTTAAACTTATTGTTGAAAATTCTCCAAATTTTTTGTCTACGGGTGAAAATCACTAGAGATTGTTGATTGTGAAAAGTCGACATGGGGAATCAAACGGTGAAATCCCCGTCTCTCTGCCTCTTGCCGTTCTCGAGATATGGCTTAGACAATTTGAACTGCTTGGTGGGAATTCTCTAAAATTTTTGTTTGTCGCTGAAAATCTCTGAAATGATTGGTGAAAATCCTCGTAATTTTTTTTATTTATGGCCGAAAATCGCAGAAGACTCTTCCTGACATAAAAAGTCGACATGAGGAATTACACGGTGAAAGCCTCGTCCCTCTAACTCTCACCGTTCTCAAGATATTGCCGCATCAATTTAAACTTATTGTTGAAAATTCTCTACTTTTTTGTCTACGGGTGAAAATCGCTGGAGACTGTTCATTGTGAAAAGTCGACATGGGGAATCAAACGGTGAAATCCCCGTCTCTCTGCCTCTTGCCGTTCTCGAGATATGGCTTAGACAATTTGAACTGCTTGGTGGGAATTCTCTAAAATTTTTGTTTGTCGCTGAAAATCTCTGAAATGATTGGTGAAAATCCTCGTAATTTTTTTTATTTATGGCCGAAAATCGCAGAAGACTCTTCCTGAAATAAAAAGTCGACATGAGGAATTACACGGTGAAAGCCTCGTCCCTCTATCTCTCACCGTTCTCGAGATATTGCCGCATCAATTTAAACTTATTGTTGAAAATTCTCTACTTTTTTTGTCTACGGGTGAAAATCGCTTGAGACTGTTCATTGTGAAAAGTCGACATGGGGAATCAAACGGTGAAATCCTCGTCTCTCTGCCTCTTGCCGTTTTCGAGATATGGCTTAGACAATTTGAACTGCTTGGTGGGAATTCTCTAAAATTTTTGTTTGTCGCTGAAAATCTCTGAAATGATTGGTGGAAATCCTCGTAATCTTTTTTATTTATGGCCGAAAATCGCAGAAGACTCTTCCTAAAATGAAAAGTCGACATGAGGAATTACACGGTGAAAGCCTCGTCCCTCTATCTCTCACCGTTCTCGAGATATTGCCGCATCAATTTAAACTTATTGTTGAAAATTCTCTAAATTTTTTGTCTACGGATGAAAATCGCTGGAGACTGTTCATTGTGAAAAGTCGCCATGGGGAATCAAACGGTGAAATCCCCGCCTCTCTGCCTCTTGCCGTTTTCGAGATATGGCTTAGACAATTTGAACTGCTTGACGGAATTCTCTAAAATTTTTGTTTGTCGCTGAAAATCTCTGAAATGATTGGTGAAAATCCTCGTAATTTTTTTATTTATGGCCGAAAATCGCAGAAGACTCTTCCTAAAATGAAAAGTCGAAAAGTTTCACACCGTGAAAGCCTCGTCACTCTACCGTCCTCGAGGATATTGACACGGCAATATGAACTGATTAGTGAAAATAATTTTCTAGCGGGTGAAAATCGGTCAAGACTATTCATTATGAAAAGTCGACATGAGGAATTACACGGTGAGAGCCCTGTCACTCTATCTCGTATACGTTTTCGAGGTATGACCTCTAAAGTATTAATTGACCGGCGAAAATCCTCAAAATTTTTGTTTGTCACTGAGAACCTCGCTGAGAATGTTCTTCATAAAAAGTCGACATAAGGAACTGCAAGGCCAAAGCCTCGTCACTCTATCACTTCCCGTTCGCGACGTTTTGCCACGACAATATGAACTGATTGGTAGAAATTCTCTAAAACTTTTGTCTATGGGTGAAAATCGCTGGAAACCTTTCCGTATGAAAAGTCGACATGAGGAATTACACGGTGAAAGCCTCGTCCCTCTATATCTTATCGTTCCCGAGATATTACCTCCGCAAGGTGAACTGATGGGTGAAAATTGACGTTCTCTTTTAAGGTGTGTAATCTTCTGATCGATTGAAGAAGTTTTACTTTGCAACATTATTACAATTTGTAGGCCCCTCGTCGCCGTCGCCGTCGTCTTCGTCTTCGTCGTGAGCCTAATTTGTGTTCCAGGCACTTACGTGTCCGACGGCGTCAAATTTCGTGTACGACAACATCCGCAAGTAATTTCGGCACGGGAAATGTTCGCCCGGCACGGAATTTTCGGCTTCATTAAAACGGACTCACATTCGGATTTGAACGCGCCCAAAATCAAATTCCGCCAATACTACGATGCTCAACTTAAATGATACTTCGACACCCCTAAGGCCCAGTTTTGCAATGACGGGTTAACTTCGAGCCGAAGCTTAAATCCTTCACGACAATTGTTGAAATAATCGTTGCTAAGGGTTTAATGCCCGTTTGCACCACTTTCACTTAAAATTTTAAGTCCTACTTAAGTGGTTAAGGCTCAGTTTTACAATGACGGTTTAACTTTGAGCCGAAGCTTAAATCCTTCACAACAATTGTTGAAATAATCGTTGCTAAGGGTTTAAACCTCAGCTCAAAATTGAACCCTATTTGTAAAACTGGACCTAAGTGACACTTTCTTTTATGGAAAAAGTGTCACTTAACCAATTAAGTGAGACTTAAAGTTTTAACGGGCCTCAGCTCAAAGTTGAGCCGCATTTGTAAAACTGGCCCTAAGAACATTCGGCGTAAGGACTATGAAACTGACGAATGGCATCAAATTTCGCCAATACCTATGTACTACGATGCTCAACTAAAATGATACTTCCACACATTCAGCGTAACGACTACGAAATTGACGTACGGTATCATTTAGGTTGAGCATCACAGTACCTGTTGTCTGTTTGTTTTTAAAGTGCAACCTGCGAGCTAATCCGATTGATTTCGAATTACGACGCGTGTGAATGTTTGTAGATGCTAATTTACAATGCAGACGCAAACCTTTGTGTAAAGCAAATTGCAAATTGGCTCTGCCCCGCTCGAATTGAATCCGTGTACGTATTTGTTGGCCGCAGTTGCAATAATTGATTTATTATGGCGGCGTGTGCGTGACATATTTCAAACGTAACTAAATTAATTTATTAACTGCCCCTCTAAGCTGGAAGTTTGGTGTTTTCCGAAATAAAATCAATGTTGGACGGATGGTTTGAAAACGACGGTTCGAATTGCTAATTGTTTTCTGGGATCATGAAAAGATCTTAAACTTAAACTGCACGTGGGGCGTACGTGTACACGGTGATCTATTATTGAGGTCATGCGATGTTTGTTCTTTGTGTCATGTTGTAGAGTTAAGTAACCACATTACGAAACAGTTTCCAGGGGAAGTAAGTGCAAACAGCTTAGCGTTAAAAATATTTGCAGAAGAGAAACCGGCGGCGATGCAGCACGCGAACACGAGCTCCAGATCGTCGAACCTGTTCACAAACTGTAGCATCACGGTACTGTTTCTTATAATGTCTGTGTTTCAGAGTACGTGATTCTAAAAAGAAAAAAGAAAAAGAAAAAACGACACGGTATTTTCTAATAAATAAAAGCTACATGTGATGTTGTAAAATATAAGTGATAAATATCTCTCAATTTTGTACATACCCTGTATATAAACTGAATTTAATAATAATACGATACAGTATGTCCCCCGCAGGCATGCTTCACTATTGAACTGAACCGAACTGAACGGAACGGAACAGAACATCTCCCCCCTACGACAAGTTTGAAATTACTATGATGATGATTATTATTATTACTATTAGTGAAGCGTGTTTCCTCATCATCATCTTCGTGTAAAGGAAGTAAAGTATTAAATTTGAATATTGCCAAAACCGTCTGTACGTAGAATGTTAAACGACTTCTTTTTTTTTATTTAATAAACTGCTGTAACAAAACGACAACTTTGTTTCATTCGGTTCCATCGCATCCACTCCACCACATCCACCCCCCGCATAAAGGTGGGGTAATGCAGTAATTTCAGATTTACACGCGGATTACAAATTATGGGGGCCGCTGTTATTTTTACCGTTGCAATAACAATGCTTTAATTGGGATTATGACTGAATAAATCTTATAAATTACGGCGGCGCGATGAGCCGGAACGCACCGGAATTGCCAGCAGAAAGCACCGCCGCCGCCCCCGGATAAACAGGGAGGGGAATTTTAAAACATTCGAGGTGAGGCGGGGGAGAATTTATGCGGCCCCCTCTTAACGAAAGTTAACGGCCGCTGCAATTTGATTTTAGAGTTTATTGTGAGCCCGTGGATCGTAAAAGTAATGTGACTGAGGGGGGGTGGCAAAATTATTATTGGCCTTTTTTTTATGTTTCGCGTGCGTATTTAGCGTTAGCTTTATTACGGGGGGGCCGATACCTGAGCTGAAAGCTCTCACCCACCCTTAAAAATTTTTGAATAAACCATAAGAAGACGACACCGTCTCGTTTTGATAATAAGCAGGGAGGAGAATTCAGGCCGTTTGTTTCGCGGACGGTACGAAAATTTAGTGCCCGATACCTGAGCCGAAAGCTTTCACCCACCCTTAGAAATTTTTGAATAAACCGTAAGAAGACGACACCGTCTCGTTTTGGTAATAAGCAGGGAGGAGAATTCAGGCCGTTTGTTTCGCGGACGGTACGAAAATTTAGTGCTCGGATTGCATCGGCCTCGCCCAACGCCGCACTCCCTCACCTCCCGCTCAATAACACTTCGATTCAATTCGGATCGGAGGCCGCAGAAAAGCGGCAGCGTCCAACACCAAGCGGCCTGAATTCTCTTCCCTGGTGATGAGTAACCGGTCTTCCGTTTGATTAACTAAGAGCGAAGGGCGTTGTTGAAAAGTGAAATAAAATAAAATGCGGTCCGAGTACGGGCTCTTGCGCCCCCGCCCCCACCAATTTTGAAGGCACTCGATAGGCGTTTACGATAATTGGAGCGGTATACAGGGTGACAACTAATTAAAGCCAACTTCGGGCGGCAAACTTCTCCCCGTGATTGCGAAAAAATTAACGGAGACTCGAAAACAGATGCTCTCATAGTTTGAACAAGCTCGCAAGCTCGCTATAATTATTGCGATGGTGGAAAGCTACTCGGGGTGGGTGGGTGGGTGGGGGGTTATATACAGGGTTACAACTAATTAAAGCGCCACCATGGGGATCTCGTTGACTATAAGAAATACAAAGATGGTTAAATGAAGGAAACGTTGCGCTATCTTGAGGTCTAAAAAAAATATGCAAAAAGAAAACTTTCCTACTTTGATTCGTTTTTGAAATATTTTAAGAGACTGAAAATTCTCATTTTCGAAAATCTCGAATATCGTCTTTTAGATAGAATCACAAAATTCGCTGTTTTTATAATAAATTCGATGGACAACCCAAAGCAGTTTCGAACAAATAGGTTAGGTTTGACAGTTTCGTTGATGCGACTGTCAATTGTTTCTATTCTCATCGACGCCATCTTAGATATTCATAACAAGTGATGCAGAAATAATTTTTGCATAGGACCACAAGGACATTTATGTTTTTGTTTTAAAATAAAATATCAGGTTACTAAGAATTTTTGTTAAAAAGTATTTTTTTTATGTAAAAACGTAAATAAATACCATAACTGAGTAAGATTTATTATTTTAATAATAGTTTTAGTTCTGAATGTTTACACGCACCCGCCTACTAGATATTTTTTTCTTCAAAATCTTGTAATATCTTGATATTTTGTTTTAAAACAAAAGCGTAAGTGTGTCGTATGGGCGGGGCGTATTCAGATTTTGTTTTTGCATCACGTGGTTTGAATACCCAAAGGTAGCGTCCGTAAGAAAAAAGACAGTTGACAGTCGTATCCGCGAAACCGTCAAACCTAACCTGTTTCTTCGGACTCTATTAGATTGCTCATCGAATTTAACAAAAAAAAATATCGAATTTCATGATTCTATTTTAATAAATAAGGAAGATACTCGAGTTTTTCGAAACTTAGTATTTTCACTTTCTTGAAGATATTTCAGAAACAAATGAAGGTAGAAATTTGGATATCTTGATACGCTCCGAAATAGCGCAACTTTTTTTGTAATTTAACCGACTTTGCATCTCTTATAGTTTACGAGATCCCCATGGTGGCGCTTTAATTGGTTGTAACCCTGTATACGGACTAATCTATTTTCTCGCTCTTACTTGCCTTTAAGGCATTCGTTCTATCTTACTTTTCTACCCCGATCCATGTACCGCTCTGATTATATCATAAACGCCACATAAACATTCGATAGACCCTTCCGAATATCCACCACAAGAACTAATTCGTGAAAACTTCGAAACCGCTGGCCGACTTGGGATTTGATTTGAAAGAAGACGACCGACGAAAAAAAAAAGAGAGAGCCCCTCCTCATTAATTAATTACGGCCCCACTCAAGCCGACTCAATCGATCAGGGCGGCGCAGTCTTCCCCAGGACGAGGAACGACTTCATGTATGTATTAATCTGCGTTGGTCCGTGTGTGGAGGGGTGGGGGGGGGGGCGATTGGGGTGGTTTGGAAACTGCGGGGCCCCAACTCCCCAACTTACAAACCAATCGAACCGCACGTAACCGTAAGTAAATAAAGGAGAGAAGTTTAAATGTTGCTCTAAGTTGGCCCGAACTATTTCCACCGCGTGGTTTGCCTTCTCGAGTGTAAACTCGCCCACCCCTTCGTAATTTTTTTCTTCTTTTGTTTTTTTTTTTTTTTTTTTGTTGGCGACGGTTAAAAATACTGACGCCGTACTTCCTTCCTCCTAACGAAATGCAAATGTTTGCGGCGCGGGGGATAAACGTCGCGTCGCAGGAGAACTTGACCCCCAGGGTAAGTAAGTAAGCGAGCTTCAATGCACCCCTCCCCTCCCTCCCGCCCCCGTATTTTGATATGGTTAAAGTATCTGTAATGTAAAATGGTATAGTATTCGCTGTTGGCTGTCTCGCAAGGGGTAATAATGTACATTTTATGCGGCGGCGCTCGAATGCAAATGAATTGAAACTATCGGGGCGATGGACGGGGGTGAGGGGGTGCAAGTTTCCGCGTGTTTTTCCGAGAGCGTGGGTTGCGATAACGCGATGGCGATTCAATTTGTTCGATGCACCACCCACACAGACGCGACGCCGCCGCGACCGCCCGGTTCGATTCGGTTTATTTTTGGATCAAAGTTCCAAAACAGGATGATGCAAAAATTATTTAATCCCTAATCCTTTCCCTTCCTTTCGTTCGTTGTTTTCTATTTCCGGCTTTCATTGTCAAATCATAATCTTCTCAAACCCTCTTTTAGTTCCCCCTGTTCTTCTTACCGGAGGACTGTTTCTATGGTCATCTCAATCTTCTCCATAAATGCCTGCAAATCATAATCTTGAACCCTCTTTTGGTTCTCTCTGTCTTGTTCATGTTTCCAGACTGTTTCTATGGTCCTCTCAATCTTCTCCATAAATGCCTGCAAATCATAATCTTGAAGCCTTTTTGGTTCCCCCTGTCTGGTCCTTCTTTCCGGACTGCCTCTACGGTCATCTCAATCTTCTCCATAAATGCCTGCAAATCATAATCTTGAACCCTCTTTTGCTTCCTCCTGTCTGGTTCTTCTTTCCAGACTGTTTCAACAGTCATCTCAATCTTCTCCATAGATGCCTGCAGTTAGATCTTTTTCTTTCCGATTGGTCCTTTCCTTTTTCACACCAAGCCTGGATGTCTGCTTCCCTCATAACAGTCTTCTCTCTTAAGCTTCAAGTTCATAACAGTATATTCCTCCACTTTATCCTTTGACTCATCATCTAATAACGTGAGAGAGTGGAGGCCGAAATGTTTTTGGGGCGCACGAAACACTGCGAAGGAGTCCTCGGCATTCCAATAACTTCTTTTCTCGTAACTCTTCAAATTCCCCCTACCTTTTCCCTTTGGGATTTCTTCTTCTTCTCGCATACCCAAGCATTCTTCTCTCTTAAGGTTTCTTGCCTTATTGCGACTGTTTCTATGGTCATCTCAATATTCTCCATAAATGCCTGCAAATCATAATGTTGAACCCTCCTTTGGTTCACCCTGTCTGGTTCTTCTTTCCAGACTGTTTCTACGGTCATCTCAATCTTCTCCATAAACGCCTGCAAATCATAATCTTGAACCCTCTTTTGGTTCACCCTGTCTGGTTCTTCTTTCCGGAGGACTGTTTCTACGGTCATCTCAATCTTCTTCATAGATGCCTGCAGTTAGATCTTTTTCTTTCCGCTTGGTCCTTTCTTTTTTCACACCAAGCGTGGATGTCTGCTTCCCTCGTAACAGTCTTCTCTCTTAAGCCTCAAGTTCATAACAGCATATTCCTCCACTTCATCCTTTGATTCATCATCGAATAACGTGAGAGAGTGGAGGCCGAAATGTTTTTCGGGGCGCACGAAACACTGCGAATGAGTCCTCGACATTCCAATATCTTCTTCTCTCGTAATTCTTCAAATTCCCCCTACCTTTTCCCTTTGGGATTTCTTCTTCTTCTCGCATACCCAAGCATTCTTCTCTCTTAAGGTTTCTTGCCTTATTGCGACTGTTTCTATGGTCATCTCAATCTTCTCCATAAATGCCTGCAAATCATAATCTTGAACCCTCTTTTGGTTCACCCTGTCTGGTTCTTCCTTCCAGACTATTTCTATGGCCATCTCAATCTTCTCCATAAATGCCTGCAAATCATAATCAACCCTCTTTTGGTTCCCCCAGTCTGGTTCTTCTTTCCAGACTGTTTCTACGGTCATCTCAATCTTCTCCATAGATGCCTGCAGTTAGATCTTTTTCTTTGCGATTGGTCCTTTCCTTTTTCACACCAAGCGTGGATTTCTGCTTCCCTCGTAACAGTCTTCTCTCTTAAGCTTCAAGTTCATAACAGCATATTCCTGCTCATCATCGAATAACGTAAGAGAGTGGAGGCTGAAATGTTTTTTGGGGCGCGTGAAGCACTGCGAAGAAGTCCTCGACATTCCAATATCTTCTTCTCTCGTAACTCTTCAAATTTCACCTACCTTTTCCCTTTGGGATTTCTTCTTCTTCTCGCATACCCAAGCATTCTTCTCTCTTGAGGTTTCTTCCCTTATTTCGTCTTCTTGGTTTTCTTCTTCCATCGTAAAGCACGTGAAGCCAAATTCCTTCACTTTATCCTTTGTGCACAGGTGGAAGAGAGCGCAGATCGAAACCTCTTCGACCCCATGAAATTAAATGGGCGTTTTATTTTGCAAGTTATTGAACTGTACGAGGTCGTTTTCGGGGAGGGTTGAAGCACCGCGAAGGTGTCCTTGATATTCCCGAAATTCATCAAATTCCCCCCACCTTCTCGTTCCTGTGGCTTCTTTCTTTGCGATTTCTTCTTCTCGCATGCCCAAGCATTCTTCTCCCTTAAGGTGTGTCTTCCCTTCCTTCCTTTTCTCGGTTTTCTTCTTGTCACGTTTGTCTGATTGAAGAACGTAAGAAGGTGAAGATCTTCTCGTTTGAGGTTCCTCTTCCTTCACTTCCTCTTCTTGGTTTTCTTCTTCCATCCCCAATCTCGTAACACCATCTCGCTTCACCGTACCGTTCGTGCGACCGAAGGACGTAAGAGGGTGGAGAACTAAGCGTCTTCTCGGTTTTCTTCTCGCCACGTAAAGCTCGTAACACCACATGCGCTGTCGTTTGTTTGATTGAAGGACGTAAGAGGGTGAAGATCGAAACGTCTTCGACCCCATGAAATTAAATGGGCAAGTTATTAAACTGTACGAGGTCGTTTTCGGGGAGGGTTGAAGCACCACGAAGGCGTTCTTAACATTCCAATGTTTTCTTCTCTCGCAATTCTTCAAATTCCTCCCACCTTCTCGTTCCTGTGGCTTCTTTCTTTGCGATTTCTTCTTCTCGCATGCCCAAGCATTCTTCTCTTTTATGGTTTCTCTTCCCTTGCTCCCTCCGCTTGGTTTTTCTTCTTGTCACGTAAACCTCATAACCATGTCTTCACTTTGTCGTTTGCCTGATTGAAGGACGTAAGAGGGTGGAGATCGAAACGTCTTCGACCCCATGAAATTAAACGGGCGTTTCATTTTGCAAGTTATTGTACTGTACGAGGTCGTTTTCTGTGGAGCTTGAAGCACCGTGAAGGAGTGCTTGAGATTCCAACGTCTTTTCCAATTCCCCCCTCCTTCTCGTTACTCTGGATTCTCTCTTTGCGATTTCTCTTGTCTTTTGAGGTTCCTCTTCCTTCAATTCCTCTTCTTGTTTCTCTCTTTGCGATTTCTCTTTTCTTTTGAGGTTCTTCTTCCTTCACTTCCTCTTCTTGTTTCTCTCTTTGCGATTTCTTTTTTCTTTTGAAGCTTCCTCTTCCTTCAATTCCTCTTCTTGTTTCTCTCTTTGCGATTTCTCTTCTCTTTTGAAGTTCTTCTTCCTTCACTTCCTCTTCTTGTTTCTCTCTTTGCGATTTCTCTTCTCTTTTGAAGTTCTTCTTCCTTCACTTCCTCTTCGTGTTTCTCTCTTTGCGATTTCTCTTTTCTTTTGAAGCTTCCTCTTCCTTCAATTCCTCTTCTTGTTTCTCTCTTTGCGATTTCTCTTCTCTTTTGAGGTTCTTCTTCCTTCAATTCCTCTTCTTGTTTCTCTCTCTGCGATTTCTCTTCTCTTTTGAAGTTCTTCTTCCTTCAATTCCTCTTCTTGTTTCTCTCTTTGCGATTTCTCTTCTCTTTTGAAGTTCTTCTTCCTTCACTTCCTCTTCCTGTTTCTCTCTTTGCGATTTCTCTTTTCTTTTGAAGCTTCCTCTTCCTTCACTTCCTCTTCTTGGTTTTCTTCTTCCATCCTCAAGCTCGTAACACCATCTCGCTTCACCTTATCGTTCGTTTGACTGAAGGACGTAAGAGGGTGGATAACTAAGCGCCATCAACCCCGTTTGATACTGCGATGCGTTGAGCTACGCCAAATTGTTTTTTGGGGCTTGAAGCTCTGTAGGTGTCCTGAAATTTCAAGGTCGAATCTTTTTTTTTTCTTCTTGTGCCAGATTTTTATGTCGATGGGCGGGCACTGAATAATTCATGGGCGCTTATCGGATTTGCATTATAATAAAACGGGGAGTTTCAGGCGTGCGATTAGGTAGTAATCCCCCTAATAAACGTAATTATGAATAATTTAGGGAGGACGCGACGCGACGCGACGCGACGGGCGTCCCGAAAATCGGCGGCCGGTTTTTCTCTTCTGCACCGCCGACCAAAAAGAGATGATTTTGATTAAACGGATCACTCACGTCGTCTTTATTGGAGTGATTGATTATAAGGTTTAATAACGCCGCCGCCGCCGCCGCCGCCGCCGCCGCCTCCTCCGGGAAGTTTTTACGTGACTGGCGCGTTTTTTTTTCTTTGGCGTCCCGGTCCCCCGCCCCCCTGCTTGGCATTCTCGTCGTAAATGAAAGTTTCTTTTTTCTTTCGCCCGGTTTAAATTTATGCGGTATACATTTCAATTTGGTCGGCTCCGATCGCGATCGTCGCAACTTGCAAAGTTTCCTCCACCGGAATAAAAATATATATGCATACCTATGAGGAAATGCAAAATGTAAACAACAACCCCCCGGAAGTGGTATGTAATTATTTCGTCGAGCCCGGGGGCTGCATTAATAATCGTCGCTCGTTCGTTATTCTGAATTTGTTATGGTTATCTTAAATGTTCTATTTGCGCGGGGAAATTCTGAAATTCGCGCAACAGATGTAGTGCTGTACGTATTTAGTTACCCCCTGCCGCCCCCGCGCTTCGCGTACTTGTTTTAATTAAGTTCCCAGAACTATTTTCGCCCCGCTCATATTTTACGGCGTAATGAATATTAGCCGGAACTTTATCCAATTTCGGTTTGCTCGATTTTGAGTGGGGGCGGGGGGGTGGCGCACTTAACGTTAGTATGAAACTGCAATAATATGCAAGCAACAACGATGATGCTCGTTTAGTTCTTAGTGAAGAGCGCGCCCTCTTTCTGTTCGAGCCGACACAACCAACCAACCAACCAACCAACCAGAAGCCGAAACTCGTCTGTATATGTACAAACAACGTTTGCTTATTATTCATCGATCGATTCTCGCTTATTGCTCGGTTGAATGTCAAGCGGCAATTTGAGATTAATGTTAACTGCTTCTGCTTCTAGTTTATTTACTCGCTTGCCTTCGTCATTTGCGTATTGCATGAAATGCTCAAATGAACAAACAAACGTCTTATACACGAGGAGGGTCGTCGGTTCATCAATCATTGCGCCTAACCCCCAAGAATATTTAAACGTTATTCTTGGGAGGTACTTAGGAAATAATTACGTAAATTGTTCAGGCCCCCGGTTCACTTCACTATTCATTGAAAATCCCTCAAAGAAATCAATATCTAATATTCTCGTCCGTGTGCAGGGTGACTGCGCGAGAATTCCCAACCCCCTGTAGGTATTTATTTATTATTTCTTACAAAACAACAATTTTTGCTTGTTTCGAGAAGAGGCAACTAATTGGACATGACTGGGGGGCCTTTGTTTGTGGCTTTCAGTTGCAAAACGAATAAATAAATTAATCAGTTTTAGATCTCATGGAATCACAACCAGAAATCAGAATCTTGTTGGTTGCCGAAAAATAGAATTCGCTCTTTTTGGTTCTGAAATAATAATGTAAATGAATTTCAAAAGACCTGGAGATCTTTTCAGTTCTGAAATAATTTCAAGTCCCAATAAAGTTAGACATTTTACTTTAATTGTTTTGGGCGAAGAGCCGCGGCGTAGGCAAACCGACGAACCTAGCTGTACGTTTGGTTGCCTACACTAAAGGCGGTGTATATTTGTTTTTGCCAAAACGAATTTATTACACAACCTTCCTGATTTTTTTCAAAAAAGAAAATTAAACACAAAAATATACTAATTTAATTTTTTTCCTTTTTAATTTTCACCTGTCTTAACGGACGGAACTATAGAATCGCCTTTAAGAATCACAAACAAACAATTTTTATAACTCACTTTGTTTAAAACTTTGTCTGAGAATAATAAATTGACGTTTTCAGGAAACCAGAAGTCTTAATGCAGGCAATCCAATGAACACAGACGCTGGTGTGGTTGCCTATACCAAGTAAAACTAAGGCATCAGCGATTTGATGACGTTGGCGATTTGATGACGTTAAATTCCGAACTCTACTGTTTATAAATTAATGGTTTTTAAACACGAATCGGACATAACCATAATCGGAAAAGCACTCAACGTTTCGGTATCGACTGACGGTTTCAAAACGAGTAGCTTTCGAGATTTAATAGTTCTGATAAGTGCATATAAACCAGGGGTTTCCAACCCTTTTTTTAAAACCATCCACCCCTCACAAGAAAATAAAAAGTATTTCAAATTTTTGGACCTCTAAATTTTAATGGCCCGCCAATAAGTTACAGAATACGCGCCCCTTATTGAGTTTACGCAGTTTTTATTTTATTCGACGATCGCCTTTTTTTTTTCTTTTCTTTTTCTTTTGTTTTATTCGCCGCGACTGTATTTCAGGGGCGTTTTTGATTTTGATAAAATCAAATGTCTTCCGTTTCTCTTTTAATCGAGCTGATTCAAACTCATTTAATTATGTTATTTGTAAATCTCTTACTATTTTTATGAATTCTTGAGATAGGCCTTCGTTAAACAAGACTTAACTACTAAAACGCTTAGAGGTTCATCGACCCCCAACCCTTGAAGATTTTTTCTGTAAACTTTGAATCAGTTTTGCATTGTAAATTCAAAAATAGAAAAGAAACTGAAGGGGGTGGGAATTGTCGCGTAGTCACCCTGTATGAGACAGTTCTTGCTCGAAAATATAAAAAACTGCGAACTCTTCCTGTCTTTACCGCGAGAAGAGTCATCTGTGCCATACAGGGTGCTAGAATGCTGCTGTCTTTACCGCGAAGAAACTCATCTTTGCTATACAGGGTGCTATAATACTTATGTCATGTGGGGGGCGGCGAGATAAAATGTTTATTTATGGATAGTACATCGTTTCTACGTCATGTTTTTGTATGATGGGTGCTATAATACTTATGTCATGTGGGGGTGGTGTTTATTACTACCCTCAATTTTTTTAATGTTGTTTTCATTGCCAGTTCTTTTGACGCGGTCATTCCAACCTCTCACACCCCCCCATGTTTTCCAAGAAGGGTTCTTTCATGATGGGAGTGATTTCGGAAATTGCTTTAATCCCATCGTTTTCAAGTCTCAAGTCCCGTTTGTTACTTGGAAGTGCCGCATTTATTTTTTTTTCTCTTTAACTAACTCAATCACCCCCTGCCGAATTTATTAAATTTCCATTAATTTATTATCTCGTGCCTCGCAGGTTTTTTTTTTGGCTGAGAGGCAATTTGCTCCCCCGCCCCGGAATCTTTTCTTCACCACCCCGCTTTTTATTTGCGGAAGCCCTAAATTAATTATTGCTTTACGAAAAGTCGATATTTCCGCCGTTTTCACCCGGAAAGGACGGGGGTTTGGGAGGTGATTTCACTCGGCGATGATTTGCATTTTGCGCGCAAAAAGTCGACGGGCGGCGGCGGCGGCGGCGGCGCGTTATTGGAACGGCGTTAAAAACACGCATATTTTAATTCTATATTTGTTTTACCACGACGATTTTCACGTCTGGGGTAAAGTTAGTCGGAATATTCAACGAGCCCCGCTCATGAATATTCATTTAATTAAGTGACGCCAGCGATAACGGAACTGCGAATGGCCGTGTTCCATCTCAGATTGCGGCTGGCGTTTTGTCCACCGAGAAAACAATTATTTCGGCGGCGGGGCACGCTAGCTTTTATTGCATTTTAAGGAACAATTAGGGGTAAACGTTTAGGCCAGATTTATTATTACTACTACACCACACCAGGCCGACCCTAAAGCACTAGACAAAAAAACAAAAAAAGAAAGAAAAACTCGACAGACTAGAAAACCCGCGGTAGTTTCAGGGAATGCAAGCAGTTCTATGTTAAGCGGGTAGCCTACGCAAAAATTATTTCAGCGAAAGAAAATAAAAATGAAAATCGAACTTTTTTCTTACCCTTAAGTTATTACTACTACACTACACCAGGCCGAGCCGAGCTTTTCCGTAAAGCACAACACGAAAACCAAAAAAAAGAAAAACTCGACAGACTAGAAAACCCGCGGTAGTTTCAAGGAATGCAAGCAGTTCTAGAGGTGTTAAGCGGGTAGCCTATGCAAAAATTATTTCAGCGAAAGAAAATAAAAACGAAAATCGATCTTTTCTTCTTACTCTTAAGCTCTGGTATTGATTTGAGGCGACGGCTCCGGCGTTATTTAAATGTATACAATGAATAGGAGTCGTCCAATTTTCCAGGATTCCAAGTCAACTCTCCTGATAACAAGGGGCGGCACTCAAGCGTTGTGTCTTGGAGATTTGCCGGAATCTCCTTGTTTTCGGTGAATTGGGGAGCGCCGCGCTTCTTACAGCATAATCCTCTCCGTGATAGTTCCACGGCTTTGTAACATTATCTGACGGTAAACGATCCCGAGATCTATGTTTCGCGCACTAGTCTCTACTTTGATTCTCGTCGTCCTTAATGTAATTTGTTTCAATGAAACGCGGCCCTCTCTCTCTCTCTCTATCTCTCTCTCTCTGTCTCTTTCGGATGAATAAGTACAATCCTTTGCCTTCGGGTTTCACTCTTCGCTCGTCTTATCTCTCCATTCGTGCTTTGCAGAGGAGATAGATAGCGGGTGTATCTTCGCGAAATGAGATAGTTTCATCGTACATGCGAGGTATTAACGCAGTTTGAGAAGAAACTATTGTTTATGCTACGTTGTGTTGCAACTTATAGGCTGCTGCATCCTCCCGTCAAGAGGGAAACCACACTTTAACGTTTGTTTTTTTTTTGTTTGTGAATTTCCATCTTTTATTCCACACCCTCTCCAAGTATGAAAAGCTGCCGTCGGTATCAAGCTGTGACGACAACAAATCAGCTACTGGTAATCCCGGGTGCGCAGGTAAGAACTACCCCGCCTCGCTCTATGTACACATGTTAGGGTTGTTTAGTTCTTTGATGCAACAAGTAGAATCCCGACGTGTAACATTTTGACACCCGACGTTTTCTAACAACATTGCAACCTTTATAAGAGCAAATTTGCTTTAATACTCTCACTAAGCTTACTGTTACGTAATGTATTTATGACAGGGTAACACAACACAAACACTCCTTCTCTAAATCCTGAGGAAATGCGTTTGTTTACGTCATCCATCCACTTGATACATGTTTGAAATTACTTCTATTTTATCTGTTGCCATCCTAAATTTTTTAGGCATAACGAAAACACTCTGTAACCTAACGAAACATGTATTTTTAAATATACTATTTTTTGGGGGGATTTCCATCTTTTACTCCACGCCCTCTCCGACTATAAAGAGCTGCCGTCGGTATCACGCTGTGACGACAACAAATCAACTACTGGAAATCCCGGGTACACAGGTAAGAACTACCCCGCCTCGCTCTATGTACACATGTTAGGGTTGTTTGGTTATTTGATGCAACAAGTCGAATCCCGACGTGTAACAATTTGACACCCGACGTTTTCTAACAACAATGCAACCTTTATAAGAGCAAATTTGCTTTAATGCACTCACTAAGACTTACTGTTACGTAATGCATTTATGGCAGTGCAACACAACACAAACGCTCCTTCTCCAAATCCTGAGGAAATGCGTTTGTTTACTTCATCCATCCACTTGATACATGTTTGAAATTACTTCTATTTTATCTGTTGCCATCGTAAATTTTTTTTTAGGCATAACGAAAACACTCTGTAGCCTCACGAAACATGTATTTTTAAATATACTATTTTTTGGGGGGATTTCCATCTTTTACTCCACGCCCTCTCCGACTATAAAGAGCTGCCGTCGGTATCACGCTGTGACGACAACAAATCAACCACTGGAAATCCCGGGTGCGCACTCTGCAACACCTCACAAAACATGAATATTATAAACATAACCTACAAATCGGCGTTAGAAATTATTTCAAGCGCGAACTAGCAGCTTGTTTTTCACGGAAGAAGCAAAATAGAACGACAAAAATGAATAGCGCAGAACACAAAGTAAGAAGCAATACACGCGTTACTTGGGTGGTGGTTTTGATTTGGATTCGTTTCGAGACGTACCCACGGCGTTCATTAAAAACGAAAAAAAAGAGAGAAAGCTGCGACGTTTTCATCGTACAAATGAGAGACGAGGCGTCTCGTAACGGCGCATCTGTCGCTTTCCCTTAAGGGCCAAATGAAGTCATAAATAAAGCATACAATAATTTTCCGGGCGAGCTTCTCCGAGTGGAAATTTAAATCGCCGCCGTCGATTTTTCATTTTTAAATATGAAATCAAAGATCGGATGGCGGTGGCGGGGGTGGAAGATGGAGGAGGGGGGGGGACTTATGAAACAACATCCATCAGAAGCAGGAGCCGGACGAAAGTTGTGTTTTCAGGAGGAGAAAATTGTGTAATTAAGTGGCTGTCAAGGAAGGCATTGGAATGAATAGCGGCGACGGCCCGGATAAAACGAAGGGCGTAATAACATTGTCCGGCCCTTATAAATCATAGTGTAATTGCGGTTTGTTTTTGCGCGCGCGCGCCGGGCCCTTTTCATAAGCAATCCGTTATTGAGAGGACGGATCCACTTTGTGCACGTGGAATTTATGCTTTGTGTTTGTTAACTCGTTCGTCAATTGGGGTCGTGGAATGTATTTACGAGTATCAAACGCTGCCTGTCGATGTGTGTGGGCTTTGTGGTGGAAATTAAAGAATGATGTCCTTTCGTTTCGTGTGGCGCGTCGTTACGTGACCGACCCCAATCATCCAAGGGTTGGCGATCGTGCCTTCAGGAGACCAGGTAAAATCCACACTGATTTATTATTCATGTCTGCGAAGGTCGTCGGAGCATCAGATTATCGAAGGGAGGGGGCAATTTCAATTATTACACCCCTCTAAATAATTCAAGTCTTCAAAAACCAATCGACCGAAAATTGTGTAAGCCCGATGTGAGTACTCGTGCCCTATAACTTTCAGATTTCGGATTTAACAAAACTAATAATCCCTTGACAACAGTCGAATTCATTAAAACGTGGCGCCGCGCGGATTAATTAATCACTTCGCCGGGCCCGGGGGAGGGGATGCACAAAAAAAAATCTTTCCCAACTTTATCAACCGTTGATTTACCGCTCTGTCAAAAGTTTCATCGGATAACAACAGAGTGGTATTATTAGTTTCCGAATGTTGCTGCATTATAAATTACCATGATTAATTATCGGAGTTATCATTCACGAGAGTGGCACAAGTTACGCGGCGGTAATCGCCCGGGGGATGGATTTCTCGACGCCGGCGGGGGCGTCGTCGTTCGTCGTCGCGATGAAACCGGCGCGGCGCGGCGCCCCGTTTCCCCAACATAAAAGATTTCGGCTTTCGCCACCGCCGCCACCGCCACCGCCACCTTGGCGGAATTGAAAAATATAAAAATTACATTCGATCGGTGGGGGCGGCGGCGGTTCATTTTAAAGAAATTTGGCCTTTGTGCGACCTGAATGGCCATTGTAATCCGGGGATATAAAATTTTACGGTTTTACTGAGGCATTGTGTGCGAAATTATCGATCGTTGCATGAAGGTTTTCAGTTCGTGGAAAAATTTCGACTCAATTTACATCGGGGAAATTGGGGACATAAAATAAAATAAATATATATATTACGTCCGTCCCGAGTAACCAAAAATGCTTTATTAAATTCTTACAACAAATGTTTATAGTCTTTGTAACTGAAAGCTTTATTATTTGGAATTTAATAAACTAAACATTTTCTCGATGTTTAATAAAGCACTTAAATGTCCAGAGTTGCCACAAGTAATAAAGTAAAATAATGCTCTTTCGACCAACGGGCCACTGTGGAAAACAATTTTCTTGTTCGTCGGCTAGTTTGAGATAAAAGCCAAAAATATACTTTCACGGGTGTTTTCCCCGAGAAGTCGAAACAGTACCGTTTTCGTCGCCTGAAGGTTGTTAGATCTCTTTGCTCTCGTTGTCTCTCTTCTTGTGCTCCACGGAATTTTTGATGAGGGTGTAAAAAGTGAACTTAAAAATTAATAAATAAAAGCGTCTATTAAAAGAAATCAAGAAATAAACAGCAACAAAATAAAATTTCCAAAATAACAACTAACGTGAACACTTTACAAAAAAAAAAAAACAAAAAAAAATTAAATAATATAATAGGGGAGAGACGAGGGTTTCACTGTTTGCGCAATTGCAGTGATTAGTTTCCAAGCGGTATGTTGGCTTACCAAGCTGAACCGAAAGCTCTTCTCGTAATCCAAAATTAAGAGAAGAAAACCCAGTGATTTTTATAATATAAAGCAAGAAGTTCGGAACAGGTTTAAATACACACGGGGAAAGCTTTTGCCTTCCGTTCGCGAATTCTAAACTTCGAGGAAATCACAGATTTTAAGTAAATAACACTGAAACTGAAGTTAGTTCAATTTTTAGAAGCGTCCGGTACGAGGAAGAGGCGCGAGCTTTTTCTCAAGCTGAAAGAAGATCCGCGGATTAACTGCGACGAGCTTCTACCCTAGAAGCTTTCGAAACTAAACGATATCATTTTGACTTGCTTTTTATTATTTCACCCCCTACGCTCCCAGACTGGAGCCTAGGAAGCTGATTCGACAGTACGTTCCAGATTAAACAAAAAATGAAACTTAAGGTTTTTATAAAATATCGTATAGCATTGAGTACGCGAAACATACTTTTTCCCGTGGAAACGACCGTCGAAGCAGGACCCACAGTTTTTTTTTTTATCATCTACCTGACGCAGGAATGAAATTAAATCTTTGCACGTCATGCGTATTGAAGTTTTCGAATTCTTACAATAATGACGCGTAACAAATACTTTTCCCTGATACCGACAGTGCAAAGAAGGGGCGGGAAATGTTGGGTTGGGTTGGTATTGAAGTCGTGTACACGTTTTATAAAATTAATTCCGAACTGAAATTTTTGCGATTCCCCCCTCGAATGAATTCAGGAAATGAGCGTCGATTTCAGTCTGAAACTCTCTAGGAATCTGCGCTCGGTGGAGAACGAGGTAATTACAAAATTCGAGGCGTACAATGAGCTTATACGCGGTACTGTCGCCGTGTGGCGGAAAGCTCTTTGTACTCCTTCCTTTCATCACGGTATTACTTTAGATCTTGCGCTTCTTCCATTCCATTGTGCCCTCTCCAAAGTTTGTTTACTAATACGGTTTCAATGAGAGATAGACGTCTCTCTTCGAAACTAAGCTACTAATGATGCAGCATGTGTGCGTGTGTGTGTGTGTTTTTTTTTTTTTTTTTTGGTGGAACATGGACAGCCACGAGAAGAATATGAAACGAAACAAGGCCTCCATCGCGTCGTCTCCCAATTAGGGAGTGCAATTTGCATTAGCATGAGCTCCAGACATGCCCCATTGAGCACGTTTTTAAAACAAATACAGCTCCTATTACCACGTCACATCCGCGTACCATTCATTGCCTTTTGCTTTTATTTCCATCGGAAACCTCCTACGAGCTCCGGGGGATAAATGCACCCAATTTTCAGATGTTAACAGCGAAATTCCGCAGCTCGTGAAGCGGGGATTTCAGCGAGCGCGATAATCTGAGCGATATGTATTTCAGAATTTCGGAGTTTTACGCGCCGCCGCCGGTTTTGTGTTATTTTTGCTTCTGCGAGATTTAATGCGGCCGCGAATTCCGGATGTAAGGCAAACACCGTGTAGAATTAGCCCGCAATTCCAACACACGCGTTACGGCTTAGTTACTCGCGCCGTATTCCATCTCGTCTCCTCCGAATTCGAAATTGTGTTTAATTAGCGAGCGTAAATAATTCCCCAAACAGAAGACGTTCAAATGATTCGTTCGGAGTTTTATTGGAGACAAATTAAATTAACGCGAGCGGGGATTAAATCTAATCACTTAATCCAATCTTCCAATTTTGGAAATTATTTATTTATTCATTAAAGCAGTATTAATTTAAATACGTTTTCTTCACCCTTTGAGTTCGATGGAGCCTAAAATGGCGGCTGGCTGCTGGGTCGAGCTGTAGCAACTCGTACGACGGTGGAACGCCGATATCACGAAGGGATTCGTGAGTTCACGTGTATAACGACATAACGGTCTAGCGGCCCCCTTGCGTCGAACTAGCACTATAATAACGACGAACAAAAAGGGAACAATTAACAAGAGAATGACTGCACCACGAGGTCGTCAAAAAAACTCACCATACGCAATGCCTACGTTACGTAGGGTAAGTTTTTTTGACGACCTCGTGGTGTGGTCAAACTCACCCTACGTAACGTAGGTACTGAAGAGTTACCAAATATCGCCATCATCCAAAAAAAAACATGGAATGCGATCCCCGCTTGACACACTGGAGGGGGGGGGGGGGAATATAACGACGATGAAATAAATCCGCAAAGATGCGGGCCGAAATTCGGGCAATCCACACTCAAATTCACAGACCGGCTTCACCAGCCATTGGCGATAATTCAACTGTCCTCGACGCATCCCCGCCCGCGTTTGCTCCCACTCCCACTCCGATCGCAACGCGACCATGTAGCCGTTACACTACAAACAATAGGCGACACCTATACGTCGATCGGGGACACGAGTGCGCAGAAAAAACCGACACCAAACTTGATTACACGAATCCCACCGTAACAAAAATCTCTGCTCATTGCTTTTCGAAGCAACGAGTCCCGCGAGCTTCGCTCATGCCAAGCATGAATTATTAAAAAAAAAAATGATTATCATTACGCCGAAATAATTGGATAAAACCAGTCACGCACGCAACATGCAAATGAATGGAGATAGAAAACATAAAAAACGTTATCGCCGGGCTGTGTGTTTCAGCGGAAAATCGTACTGCACAAACACGGGGATGCAAAACTCTCCCCCGTGTTAAATACCCACACCCATTTATACCAAAAAAGAAAAAAATGTAACTTTCGCCGATTTCTTTTCATTTATTTTTTGAATATGTTTGCGATTGTCAGGTAAAAAAAAATAATAATGTAAAGAGTATTTGTTTTTACTTGACTACTCTATTTAGCGGCCTAATGTCCTACACGTCCGATTTGATACAAGAAATGGCGTAAGTACAGTTTGATTAAAAATCTTGTACGGAAAGTATGGGTCTTGTAAAGGCATACGAGGTGTCATTTCTATAGTTTCATAATTCGTATATATGTGTGTTTGCATGACACGCTTATATTCCGTTGTGTTGTTCAATTTATTGGTGTTCCACTGACGATTCCTTTTGCTGCGTAAGGGATTTGCAGTATGCGCTCACTATGATTAATTAACACAATTGTAATTTGCGCCGACTTGAGAAGTTTTGAAACGATTGCTTTCCTGTCGTGGTGGCGGTATTGCGAAAAATTCACCGGGCCGAAATTTCCTGAAGTGTTTCCGAGCAATAAAAATAAATCTGCTGGGCGTTGCAATAAAAATATTTCGAGAACTGGTAAAACCAAACTGCCGTACAATTTTTATAAAACACATTTTAGCTTCGATTTATGGGGGTCGAGAGCTTGGCCGTTATTGCCGTACGGGACGGGTCGGGACGCGACGGGACGGTACGGTCTTGCAGAAACTAACTAAATCACCGTCCGATTTTTTGTTTATTTTGTTTTTACCTCCTCCTCCTCCTCCCCATCGCCGAACTCGAAAGAAACGAAACAATGCTGCTGCTTATCGTATTTTACAAAAATTAGTTTCCCACCAGCCCGGCCGGTGGGTGAGTAGTACGAATCGATTTTCCGTGACTTATCTCCGCGGCGGTCGCCGCGGTCGCCCGGTCTCGAATCGTTAAAGAATGTTTAACGTGAGCTAAGTAGCACCGTCGACTTCCGCCAACTTCCTAATGCGATTCAGTTGCAGCGGCAGTCGAAGCTTTAACAATACGTTCTCCACGTTTAACCGAATGCACTTACGAGGCGAACTTCTGGCGAAAGCTTTCGGATTTTAAATTTTAACCTATTGAACGCGTTTGAGTTCCGCGTCCGACAATGGATTTCATAGACGTGCGATTGAATTCAATGGAATCTTTCTTTCACGCAAAGAAGAGCGCGACGTGGCGTAAAAAAAGGTGGGGCGGGGGGGGCGGCGAACAACAATGTAACCGAATTAATCTTTTACCGAGCATATTTTAAGTCAATGTTCGCTCATCCACGCACACAATGGCCGGCCTCCTCCCGCAACATGCCATTGAATATTCATACTTTTACATTTGAAATTGAAATCGTGAAAGGTCTTTTGTACGCCCGGCACTCACTCACTCACACACGCGTTCGTTATGAAACTTCGTTTCGGTTCGAATTTCATTACATCACTTCCGAATACATTATTGCGCCTGCTATTTTAAATACGCACGGTAACGGAAACTTTTCGGGAATTTTTTTTTTTTTACGTGATTGAACGACGACGCGACGTCTAAGGATGTTACTGCATTGGAGTGCGGAAGGAATTATGTGTGGGGGGGTACGAATGAAATAGAGCAACGCGACGTCTGAGGATGTTACCGCACTGCGGTGCGGAAGGAATTATGCGTGGAGGTACGAATGAAATAGAGCAAGGCTTTTATCTTGTTGTTGTCTGTTTCGTTTTGTTTTTTTCTTTTTTGATTTTGTCTTTTTAGTAAAACTGTGGAGATATAGAACGGGGTGGCGGCCCGTCATAAATAACATTCATAAATTCATTCTATTTCATCAAACTAATGCTGTATTTGTGAAGCCATAGAGTGAATCAGATGTAATTATACAAGGCATGAATATGTATGTATGCGTGTATGTGAATTTGTATATGAATGGAAATGCGTGTTCGGAGAGATGTGAGGAGAGACATTAACCAATGTCGGGGAGTGATGGAATAATCCTCGATTTCCCCCGGGACTTGTTTGGTGGTGGTGGTGGTGGTGGTTTGGCGCGCAACTACTTTCCAGCTATTTGATCCGCACACGCACACATCAAATCTGAATTGGGGACGTTTTAATAAACGCTGTCGCGTAATCGCGAGCTTAAATTTAAAAGAGCCACGTACAGTTTCACGTGAGGGTACATAAAGAGATCACTAATGGATTCCGCTTGTACTTCGGTAATGTGCCTTCTAATGCGAGATGTCTAGAGACAAAAGAATCGCTCTTTTTATTCAATGAGCAAGCAGGCAAGCAAGCAGGCAGGCAGGCAGCAACATTTTAAAAGTTTTAAGTGGTTATTTTCGGGAAACTTCTCCTCGCTCATGTGAACGGAATAAATAAATTGGACTTGGCGAGCGTAATGGAATGCGCGACAATACAAAATAAATCTCTCTCGAATTTTCTGAACTCATCAACAGCATGATGCCCCCCCTGGACGCTCCTGCCAGTGAAAAACGCTCTTCGATGATGTAGATTTGCATACGCGCACGGAATGTTTACATATTAGCATTCAATTGGAAGCATGCCAGGAAAACACCATCAAGTATGAAAAACAAACACACGAAATGTTTGGATGATGAGGAGGGGGAGGGGGTGGGTGGTGTGCGCAGGGCGCAGTCAGTCGGAAAAATATGCCACGCTCCTATTTGATTTAGGGCAATAAGCGTTTGGCCGCCGCCGCCGCTAGTTAGGCGAAAAACAAAAAAAAAAAGAAACTAGAAATTTCCTTCTTGCGCAAACACGCCGCGAACCGAAAACACGACGGACGGACGGACGGGGGGGGGGGGCACAGGGGCAGGTGGAGGTGGACCGAAAATCGAATAAAAAGGTTCGTTTTTGCGACGGCTGGGTATTCGTATCCCGGAGCTCGCGCGCCGCCTGAATAAATAACAGACGAAACTGTCCCGTAAGTGAGAGGCGAATAAATTTAAACTCCTCAACTACCGGAAACTAATATAAAACAAAAACTTACCCGATACCATCCCCCCCACCCCTACTTGTTGAGATTTATCTTCCGCCACCAGTTTTTTTTTTTTTTTTTCTTTACGACCCTTATAAATAATATATTAGCGAGGAATTTCGTCGCTAAGGTGTCCCGTTTCTCGCATAGTGTATTTTATGTTCTTCCAAGTTTCCTTGAGAAACTAACTTACGTGAAGTTAAAATACACCGAGTGGAGGTCATTCTAATAGGAATTGCAGGTTGCAACATGTTACGTTTCTACCGCCCAGCAAGTTGCACAAAGTTGAATTCTGCTACTGCCGAAACTACCACGTTGCGCAAAGAAGTAGCGCCGTTGCTAGGTGCAAAATGCGATTAGAATGATCCCCGAGAGTATTCGCTACCACCAAAATATAACTAGGTACGTTACTTCCTGATTACTTAACGAAAACGGCAAGGGCAAGTCAGCGCTGAATGAGTTTACCAGCTGTCCCGTAGTACCGTAGTACCCAGGTAGAGAAAGGGGTAGATCAAATCAAATTCAAGAGCGCCGGGGAACTGATCACGACGCCACTGTAAAACCGACTCCCAAGCTTCACAGCGTGCGCCAAAATTCGGAAGGAAACTTTCAGGAGTAACTTGACACTCGGGCATTCGAAGCAGCAAATCCACGCGGCGAAACACCGCGACACACTTAAAAGACGTACACTTAACACAACGATACAAGACTAACGAAACAGCAAACTCGTCGCGTCGGTTAAAAATAATCTAACAAGATTATCGGCGGTCGTTACTAATGCCGTTCAGATCCAGCACCGGTATACACGAAATGCGAACCAAAAATCCGCTTCGATTAACTTATTCTCGACTCGTACAACACGTGAAAACGGTACACACGAAATGGGAACCAAAAATCCGCTTCGATTAACTTATTCTCGACTCGTACAACACGTGAAAACGTTAACTTGAATGCATAGACATGCGCCAGTATGTTTATGTTATCAGCGAACACGCGATAATTACGTACGTTACGGTTTATGCGGAATTCTGGCGAAACTGTGGTTACCAAACGTCACGGAGCAGCGCCGTCGCTCGTGGAAACGTCGTATTTCAGTTGCGCCGTCAATTTTACCAAGGATGTGTAAATCAAACCGTTTACGCTCTCAATAGTAAGATTTTCGCGAAAGAAAACAAGCACCGTCACTCGTGGAAACGTCGTACTTCAGTTGCGCCGTCAACTTTACCGACGATGTGTAAATCAAACCGTTTACGCCCTCACTAGTAGGGTTTTCGCCAAGGAACCGAGGGTAACGGAAGGCGGGGTAAAGCAAAAAAAGAAGCGTATTCCTCTGTTGAAACAAAGAAATCAATTCTAAGCACGGGTCACGCAGGCATCGACATCTAACTTGCGCTTTTGTTCAAACGCAAGCGGTTTATCCGCTCCTCGGCATAATTTGCGTTTAGCAAATCTAAAAACCGAACTAAAAATCCGCTTGAATTAACCGATTCTCAACTCGAGCGATACGTGGAAACGTTAACTTAACGTACAGACATGCGCCAGGATGTTTATGTTATGAGCGAACACGCGGTAATTACGTATGGTTACGGTTTCATGCGGAATTCTGGCGAAATTGCGGTTATCCGACTATCAAACGTCACGGAGCAGCGCCGTCACTCGTGGAAACGTCGTATTTCAGTTGCGCCGTCAATTTTACCAACGATGTGTAAATCAAACCGTTTACGCCCACACTAGTAGGATTTTCTCCAAGGATCCGAGAGTAACAAATAGCGGCGTAAAGAAAAAGAGAAGCGGATTCGTCTGTTGAAACAAAGAAATCAAGTATAAGTATGGGTCGCGCAGGCATCGACATCTATCTTGCGCTTTTGTTCAAACGCAAGCGGTTTATCCGCTCCTCGGCATAATTTGCTTTCAGCAAATGAAAAAACCGAACCAAAAAATTCACTTGAATTAGCCGATTCTCAATTTGAACGACACGTGGAAACGTCAGCCTAATGCACAGACATGCGCCAGTATGTTTATGTTATGAGCGAACGGTTTACCCGCTCGGCACAATTTGCTTCCAGCAAATCAAAAAACCGAACCAGAAATCCGCTTGAATTAACCGATTCTCAACTCGAACGATGCGTGGAAACGTTAACTTAACGCACAGACACGCGCCAGTATGTTTATGTTACGAGCGGAGATGCGGTAATTACGTACGTTACGGTTTCATGCGGAATTCGGGCGAAATTGTGGTTATCCAGTTATGAAACGCAGGTAAACGTCCCGGAGCAGCGCCATCACTCGTGGAAACGTCGTATTTCAGTTGCGGCGTCAATTTTACCAACGATGTGTAAATTAAACCGTTCACGCTCTCACTAGTAGGGTTTTCGCCAAGGATCCGAGAGTAACAAATAGCGGCGTAAAGAAAAAGAGAAGCGGATTCGTCTGTTGAAACAAAGAAATCAAGTATAAGTATCGGTCACCCTAGCATCGATATCTAATTAATTTTTGTTCAAACGCTCGGCATAATTTCGAACATCACGCAAGGCATCGAAGGATTTCAATATTTAGAATTCTGCAGCAAAATCACCAAACAATTCTCGAGGAGATCACACACGCAAGTGCACCGCAAAATGTCGAACCACAAAGTGACACTATTCTGGTGAGAACGGCGGACGCAAGTAAGCAACAGCCCGAAATGGCGACCAATCATCAGAACGCAGGAATAGATAGCGTGACCATCTAGAACCAATGAGAGCCTTTGATATCAAACGGCAAACAATGCTACCACCTTACAAAAACAAATCCATAGATACCACACGTGGTTGCTGAAAGTAACAGCGTAGCATCGAACCGAAACGCTGCTGTAAATAAATAAATGTGCTTTTTCATTAACCACATTGTACGAAACACCCAAACGCAAAAGCACCGCGAGAAAGAGGACAAACAGACTCAATTCAAAAAGTATCCAGCAACTGCAGAGTTAATTATTGTACAGCTCCTGCATTTGATGTCCTGCTACTCGACTTTTAAGCGTTGCACACACACCCCACTGTTCCGACTAATGGAATGATTTTCGATTAAAACACGACCGACGAATGTACGTATTCCCAGACGAACAGCGAGCTTTCAAGCTCAAATTACAATAGAACAAAGCAATCGTGTATCGTTTCCGAATGCGAGGGGCTCGTTCTTCATGCTCTTGTTTTTTTTTTTTTTTTTTTGTAGCGAATTGCGTGTGAAGCCCTCGGCTAATCAAGAGTTTTATTTATTGCGAATAATTTTTCGGGCGAAAGCGTTCGATCACTCGCGTAAGCCAAGGACGTCTGCGAAGTTTTACTACACCACGCCGATTGGCTCGGCTCTCTCGTAATTAAGCTTTAACAAAGATAAATTCGGAAAATTTCCGGGCGCCTCTTAATCCTGTTTCGCCGGATTTATATTCGATGCTAATTTTTCGAGAGCGCCCCGGCAAACGCCCGAGCACGAGAGCAGTACGTTTTTAAAGACTCATCGCCCGGCTTGAAGGTAGCAAGTAAAATTAGCCTCGTAATTAAGACGGATTAAGCGCGCGGATAAATCTTCTCGGTCTACCTGCGCGGCGCTTCGCGAGAGGAGAACAGGACAGCGTTCTTTCCTTTCATTCGATTTATTCTAATTAATGAGCTCCGTTACATAATGAAGACCGATATTATCATATAGCTAATTCAAATATAAGAGGAGTCTCTTCTAAATAAAACGTTAACGCCGCCGAGCTCCGGCGACACAAAAGAATCCATTAATTACCCCGCGGAGTGCCAAGATAAAGACAAATCCCCCTCCGCAAGAATATTTCTTTGCTCGCAAAGTTCCAAGTAATTTTATACTGCAGCGCGGCAAACCCGCTGGTTTCCGAGGGGGGGGGGGTGAACGTGCTGCGCCCTAATAATGAAAATAATACCGCCCCGTCTCATAAGTAACTTCCATAATTAACATCCGGACCATTGTACGAAATCAGAGGCTGACGGGTAAACATCAGGCGGCAACTTAATAAACCGAATGCCTGAACTACCGCCAACACTTCGAGGGGGATGCCTGGCTTTGATAGATCATTCGCAAAATGGCGAAGAGCAGACGCTTTTGTTAATGCAAATAATGAAGAGGTAAAATCATTAAAATTAAACAAAATTAAACAAAACAAAACAAAATAAAAAACAAAATAAACTACTGGCTCGCGTTGACGTATTTCAGAAATCTGTTCCAGTGTTACTGGAATCCTTTGATGTCTTGAATGACGTTCGATTTGAATAAAAAAAAAGGTTGGTGCCAGCGTGACCCGTGCTTATATGTGATTTCTTTGTTTCGCCTTTCGTTGCCCTGTTTTCTAACGAAGTTCCATTGCGTAATACAACGGATGAGATCAGCTTGCTTTCCGAAGGCCGGCAGAATACGACATTTGGTAACATTGGCGCAACTGAAGTACGACGCTTAAACGAGTGGTGGTGCTGCGCTTAGAAATTTTGAAATCCGTTTCGTTTATGTAATTTAGGCGTAATGACACTTTTTTAGGACGAATCGTTTCGTCAGCGCGCTACGAATAAAATTGAAATGTTACGGCGCCGACGACGACTTCAGAATTCTTTCCTAATTAAATGACTCTAAACCATTTCGTTCGAAAAGATCCGTTCGTTCACGAACAGCAATACAACGAACGATTTTTTTTACCCAAAAGATTCGTTGGAAATGATTCATTCGCTCGTGAATTAACGAGATGGATCATTGCCAGATTGGAATTTAATCGTCTTAGGTACCGAATCTAACACTTTGTTTCTAAAATATTCAACGAATTATCGGGTTTTGTTTTGTAAACAAAATACGAGCCCCGTTATTCGCTTTTCGTTTTTATTTAATTCGACTTCGAGTTACATTTGATTATTTAATGAACTTTAAAGGTTCTCCTGGATGTTTAACGTTTAACGTTTGTTATTAAGAAAGGCATTCTTATCTGATAATTTAAAGAGGTGAGGTGGTAAGGCTCGCCTTTATATTTTATGAGGCGTCTAACTTGCGGACGCAAAATAAATTCCGAAAGTTGGAACTTTATTCTATTTGACGAAAGTTAATATGCAACGAACTTGCAAGGCGACCGGGACATAAATAACGCAGCGCGAATAATTTGTGTGCACAATTTCGACGTAAACCAACTGACGGCCGAGGCGTGCGCTGTAAATTCAACCTCTTCTCCACCTCGCCTGGAAATATACATACATATACGTACTACCCCAAGTACACACAATCGATACCCACATTAAAAAAAAATCATTTCGCAGTTCAGGTGCTTAAGCGTCAAGCAAGCGTCAGCTAAAACAACATCGGAAGTTGATGAAGCTGTCTGCGCTCGCTCGCCGCCGCCTGTTTATGTGGTAGGGACAAATAATGGGTGTACGTGTTTCGAATTAGGGTGCACCTGTCATCCGCAGGCCCTCAAATTACTTGATTTGTTTGCGGATAAGTTTAACGCAACGGAGATCTCCTCGACTCGTGCACGCGCGTTTTTGTTTCGTGGTGACATGCGACGCACGCCCCCGCGCGCCTTTTGTAAAATACGATATTTCGTCGTTCGCTTTCACCGTGCGAAACTGTTTTCAGCCCGCCACACGCGCGTGCTTTCCGACGCACCCGGCGCGCGCGTAAGCTTAGCGAGAAAAACTTTTCGTTGCTCCGAGCACGCGGTCCAACACGTGCAAGCGGGCTAAATTGTTAAATTTTCAAACTACGTTTACGTTCAGTTATCCGATTATCCGCGCGGGCAGACGTCATGGAGCAGCGCCGTCGCTCGTGGAAACGTCGTACTTCAGTTGCGGCGTCAATTTTACCAACGATGTGTAAATCAAACCGTTTACGCTCTCAATAGTAGGATTTTCGCGAAAGAAAACAGGCGCCGTCACTCGTGGAAACGTCGTACTTCAGTTGCGCCGTCAACTTTACCGACGATGTGTAAATCAAACCGTTTACGCACTCGACAGTAGGATTTTCGCGAAAGAAAACAGGGTGGGGTAAAGAAAAAAAAAACGGAATCCTCTGTTGGAACAAAGAAATCAAGTGTAAGCAGGGGTCGCGCTAGCGTAGGCATCTATCGTGAACTTTTTTTCAAGCGCAAAGGGTTTATCCGCTCGGCATAAATTGCTCTTAGCAAATCGAACGTCACGTAAGGCATCAAAGGATTCCGATGCGCGCTGTGTTTATTTAGAATCCTAAATCAGGTTTTAATAAATTAAATGATAAGTGAAACAACACGGTCGATACAAGTTACTGGGGCGAAATACTCATCCTTGAGGTTTTGTTCAAGTCTGTCGCATGAGTATTTCAATTTGGCTTGTTGCTAATTTGTGGGCGGCAGCGTACCCGGCTCGTGGCGGACTTGGCACGCGTGCCAAGTTGAAATACTTAGATCTGCCGTCTAGGTATTTCAATTTGGCTTGTTGCTAACATATGGGCGACAGCGTACCCGGCTCGTGGAGGACTTGGCGCGCGGGTCAAGTCCATCACGAGCCGAATACGCTGTTGCGGGCTTGGCGTGCGCGCCAAGTCCGCCACGAGCCAGGAGCGTCGGAAAGTACGTGGGTGTATGGCTGCTTTTGTTTAAATGAGCTGGTTATTAGAGAGAGCACGCACTTTGGAGCTATATCCGCTCCCTGGCAACTTCATTTAAATGGAAATGATGGCAGATGGTCTACTACCAACGCTAATAGTGCGCATTTGTCAAGCGAATGAGTTGTTATTAAATGACGGCGATAACTAACAATATAACGCGATGGTGTTGAAGGAATTAGATTCAAATTTAACATTCTTATGGAATTTAGGCGGTTTACTCTGCATGATGGGTGAATCAATTAAACCCTGCATGAATAAGGTATGAGCTGTGCTGGATGGAATTCGGTGCGTTGACATTACATTTAGTTTAGAATCCTTGAACAATGGGAGAAAAGGATGTCAGGCGGGCGTGAGAAGTGCGGATAGGCTCGTCGTCGCTCCAGGACATCTTAAGTTTGAAGTGTGTATTCGGTCTCCGGTCGTGGAGAAACTCATCCGCTTCGGTTCTCCCATGTTTAATCATACAGCATCATTCGGTTAGCAGGTTAAATTATCCTTTCTTCGAAGGTCGGTGGGGGCCGTAAGCAACGTCTGGTGATAAATGTTGCGTATAATACCAAAGCATCCATAGACGTCACCGGATTATTAAAAAGCCTCAAACTTATTTTCACAAAACGAATTCTTCCAAATACCAAATTCTATTCTGAATTGTCGAGCGAGAATGAAATTACATTGTCAATTACGAGCAAGGACATTAATTTGCAAACAAAATACCAAAAGCGCACCTAACTCGTCATAATGTGACCGTGACTGGCGCATTAAAATAATTTATTAATTAAATAAATAATAAAAGCTGGTGGAATTTATAAGGTGGGCGAAGGCAGTGGCATTACAATCCGAATTAAAACACTCTTCTTCTTCTTCCTCCGCCTCCTTCCCCTCGAAACAAAATTATTTCGCTGAAAACTCACCGTCTCGTCGCCTAAAACAATGGAATTCAAACAGAAACAATGGAACTTGCCGCTGCTTCTTTTACCTCAGCCAGCAGCGTCCGATGACAGAATTAGTTAGAAGTTTTAAGAAGCTTACGGTAGGTGAATTTGAGGAGACCTCATTTATTACACAAAGGCGAGAGCCGTTCTGTTTTCCCGGAGGAGGAAGAGGAAGGAATTTTTGAATAAGTGGGGGTGGTAATGGGTGCGAAACCTGAAAATGAATAGCATGTGTATGTCAGCGAGTTTAAGACGGAAGGACGGACGGACGGTACTGCACCGACTGGGATTCGTGTAAGTGATGAACGAGCTGTTATCATCACTCACCCTCTGACAAATTACTTTTGCGCTTGCTTTTCATTGCAACGGAACAATCGAGCAAGAAACCAGTAGATGGATGCATGTTTAAACAAACTCCAAGAAACTTTGCTTCCGAACATACATTTCCGATTTCTGTTCTGCTCAGAAATAGCTAGTCTCTCTCTCTCTCTCCAACCATCAACAGCAATCATCATCGCCGCCAATAATCCACAACCCTTTCATTGCGCAGAAATGATCGATGGTTGGCGATGGTGGTTAAGGCACCTGGACTTCAAGACTTAGGTACTTTCTTTCCCTTCTGTGGATTCGTGGGCCATTCCTTTGAAATACTGTCCTCATCTCTTCGTGACCTTGTATCTTCATTCGATAATTATGCTGCCCTTCTCATTTTCTTCTTCCTTCTGTATTCAAGTATCTCCTCCGTTTTAGTTGGGTGCGGACTACCGCTTGATTTCTCCAAAGTAACTCACTTATAATACCCCTAGGTGGATAGGCAACCAGACCTACATACACTCATTTAAAAACTATACTTCAGCGTCTGCGCCTGTTGGCCTGTGCTGTGGTAGAATGACGTCATTGTCGATTTTTCTTCCTCAGACGCGCGCGCAAGTCCGGAAACGAAGAAAAAAATGGCCGCCCTTGCACAATCTTGTCTAATTCAGGCGCAAGATGGTAAGATGAGGCGAATTGACCACACTTCTTCATTCGATAATTAATTATTCTTTTCATCTATGATTTCTGCATCTTTTACTTGCCCTGTACGCAAGTATCTTCTCCGTTTCAGTTAGTTGTGGGCTACCGAGATGGTACTTCTTGATTTCTTGAAAGTAATTCACTTGTAATACCCCTAGGTGGATAGGCAACCAGACCTACACACGCTCATTTAAAAAGTATACTTCAACGTCTGCGCCTGTTGGTCTGTGCTGTGGTAGAATGACGTCATTGTCGAATTTTCTTGCTCAGACGCGCGCGCAAATCCGGAAACGAAGAAGAAAATGGCCGCCCTTGCAGAATCTTGTCTAATTCAGGCGCAAACTGGTGAGATGAGACGAATTGACGGCACTTCTTCAGAAGCATGCGCGAGGACGAGTACTTAATTCATCCTGAAGATGAAGGTCCGGTTTCTCAGTCACAGTTAAACTTCAGTTTTTTTTTTTACGTAGGAAGAGATGGAAGTTAACTGAAGGTTAACGTTAAACTGTGACCGAGCAATCGGCCCCAACAGTTGTAAATTCAATCTGGTTGGAGACTTCATTCAAAAGTCTTCCAAAGCGTCTTCGGGTTTCTGTTTTTTGGGATTTGACTGGACATCAGGTTGTCGGTCTGTTTGTTCCTTTCGTCGTCGTTCTGATGTATCATCACTGCTTAGTATTTCATCTTCCTCTTTTTTACAATGGAGCGGAATGAGGAATGAGGTGAAACTGTTTTCTCCTGATTTCTCGACCTATTTCTCGATTCTGTTATACGCGTAAGAACGAGGTGCGCTTTGCAATTCTTGTTCTTCTTACGTCTGTTGGGTTTGCTTTGAAGAGTTTCCTCTTTTCATCGGGCAGTTTTCATTTCAGTTTCGAGGGTGCGACGCCTTTTCTTTCTACCCACCAATAATTCAGAGACGTAGGCGCAGTAGCTCCGCATTGCCACGTACGGATAATCGCCCTTCTTAAGACATCTTCCTTTTACTATTTTCACACAAGACACAACCCGAAGTTTTCACAAAGCAACAAGAACTTCGGGTTTGATGCAGCACGAGTAAAGCCTCGGTCCTTCGAAAATTCTGATTTAAGCGTTGGACCATTGTCACGAGAATTGATCTCCGGTGTTTCATGACGTGAGAAAATTGGTTTTAAGTGTTTGAATTCCTGGCTTCCGGTTGGAACCGCGTCTCTTGGATTTATTCTATTGCCGACGTTTCGTTCTCCATTGTAGAAGAATTTCCTCAGGACAGCTGCTGCTCCTGATGGTGGTGGTGGTGGTCTCGCTGCTGCTTCTTGTAAGTCGTTGAAACTGGCAGCAGCATGATGACCAAAGGGAGAAAGAGAGAGACTGAGCAGTAGCAAGACCACCACCACCAGCAGCAGCAGCAGCACCTCCACTACCACCACCACCACCACCACCAGCAGCCCTAAGGAAGTTTTTCTGCAAAGGAGAATGAAACGTCGGCAGTACCGGCGGCATCTATCTAGAACTTTTTTTCAAGCGCAAAGGGTTTATCCGCTCGGTATAATTTGCTCATAGCAAATCGAAAGTCACGTAAGGCATCAAAGGATTCCAATGCACGATATGTTTATTTAGAATCCTAAACCAGGTTTTAATAAATTAAATGATAAATGAAACAACAAATTTCCTCAGGACTGCTGCTGCTCCTGATGGTGGTGGTGGTAGTCTTGCTGCTGCTTCTTGTAAGTCGTTGAAACTGGCAGCAGCATGATGACCAAAGGGAGAAAGAGAGAGACTGAGCAGTAGCAAGACCACTACCACCAGCAGCAGCAGCAGCACCTCCACTACCACCACCACCACCACCACCACCAGCAGCCCTAAGGAAATTTTTCTGCAAAGGAGAACGAAACGTCGGCAGTAGAAGAAGTTTGAGACTGCGAAAGCCTTCAAGTTGATTTTAAGTCTTTAATTGCCACCTCTTCTCTCAAACTGGACGGTAAGGCGATTTGGAGAGATAAAAATAGCTTCATTGAAAAACCATAAAACCAAAAAGATAGAAAGGGACGCGTATAGCCATACTTTGTTACCAAGGTTCGAGCGCGCTATAGTTATATTTCCATTAATTATTATTGACATCAACAACTAACTGTTTTTTTTTTCAATGCAAACCCCACCCTTAGGTTAGGGTTAGGATTTTTGAATAATACGCACGCTCCTGCTTAGGACCTTCTGGTCATTATTGAAACCACTTCTTCAGCTGCTACCTTAAGACCTATTCATTTTTGACACACTGTTTCTACTGGAAAATTATTTTTCCCTCCTTAAGATCGTGTGGATACCGCCTCACATTTTTAAAATAGTTATCGAAATTTCTCGTTGCTTCACCACGATGATTCCGGTACGTTCGAGATTACAGGGATCTACTATAAAAGCCAGTACGGGCGCGCCAGTTGGTCAGTTATAAGTTAGCAAGCGAAGCGTTTATACCTCGAATAGTAGAAAGTACATTCTGTAGAAGTGTTATTTGATAGACAAGTGTTGCAGCTCGTTACTATTTTGATTTAAATTGTGTAAGGCGACAGTTTGTAGAGTAGATTGTCCTCAAATTTAACGACTATAATCTGTGAACCCCCAAATTCGTAACAGTATTAAACGATAAAAACGATAAAAACAGAGGCACGAGAAAAATAAAGTTAAAAGGGCCTCAAATCGATTTTCTTTTTGCAGTCTTGATTTCATTTGCGCAGTTTATTTGAACTGCATGTGGTTGATTGATTATATAAATCAGTACTACGAAATTACTTGTAATGAGGATAGTATGAAGTCGTCGAGTGAGATCCCAAGGTGCCGGGAATTAATTTGCCCGCAATAGAGATTCGCAAATCGTAGTGTACCGAGTGGTATGATAATTAATACGCACGTATTGTATAACGTGCGTACGCTTTAATGCGTAAATTATCAAATAATAGACCATTATTGTCGATGTTGAGCGTTCAAATTTAATTCGCAATTAGCGTGCGGAACGACAACAACAAATAATGGGGCGCCGGGGCGCTCCGGGCCTGGCAAACGAACGGTCCTCGGCACTCGGCGCTCCGGGATAAACGGACGCCGCCGCCGCTTCCTCCAAATTGATTGTTTCTTATCCGGAACATCCGTTATTTTTGCCGGTAATCGCATGTGTTATTCGTTTTGTTTAGCCGCCGCCCCTCGCGCTCTGCTGCCGCTCCGGTGAAAAATGGACTGCATATTTTACGGGCGAGCTCGCGCTTGACAGCCGCCAGCCACCGCCCGCCGCCGGCTGTTATTAGGATTTACAGGACGTGCTGAAAATCACTGAAAAACACGACCCCCTTATTGCTCGCAACTTATTTTACGAATTTCCTATGGAAGGGACACGTCAAGATTTCCGAGGAGAAACAGTCCACGGAGAGATATATCGGAGTTTTATTTAAGCAACCCACGTGACCTGCGAGGCGACGCCGACGCGACGCGACGTATCAAACCAGTTGATTAGAATTTCTATTAGATGAGATTCGATTAGATTAGAAGTCATACTGAAAAAAAATAAATAAAAATTCCACAATGCTGCCATAGCTCTCAGAACTTGGTTACATGGAATACAATCGGTTATAATGAAGATCCTGTATTGTAACAAGCGTCAATGATGTACGTATGAAAATTCCCATATATGATTCATTACTGAGTTGCTAAGATGATGACGCTTATAACCGAGCGCAGCTCGTAGAGCTTTCGCGGCGGAGTCGTCCCCGCCAACATCACGCCCGGAACGGCAAAGCATGTCTCGAGTCCTGAAGGCTCTGGAAACTCCGGTGTTTCCAGTTTAAAAATACTCTGACACTCCCGAGCTCTGTGAGGGCTCCGGAGTGCGTATATAAACAAACCGAAAGCAAAGCAAACGGGCAGTTAGGGTTTACGTGTGTTGTGTAAATCTCTTCTACCTCTACAAGATCATATAAATCACAGCTATTTATTCATTTGTTTAATAAATGTATGCCTTTCTTTGACCACTTCCCTTATTACGGCTAACCCCAAAAGATAACTGTAACATTCGCCAACGGCTTCCGCGTAACAGCTTTATTTTTATTCTGCAGTTCATTCGAAGGCAACCAACGTTTGAAAAGGGGTGTTAGTTTGCAAATAAAAGATTTTGTTTGGCTAAAAGCAAAAAAAAAAGAAAAGAAAGAGGTTGCTTATTTTATTTTTATTTGTTTTAAATTTGGAATTGCTTTCGACAAGTTAGCCAAAACCGAAGCGGCTGAAATTTACAAGAACATATAAGTCATAACTATCTGTTCATTTGTTTAATAAACGTATTCTTTTCTTTGACTACGTCCCTTATTACGGCTAACCCAAAAAGATAACTGTAACATTCGCCAACGGCTTCCGCGTAACAGCTTTATTTTTATTCTGCAGTTCATTCGAAGGCAACCAACGTTTGAAAAGGGGTGTTAGTTTGCAAATAAAAGATTTTTTTCGCTAAAAGAAAAAAAAAAGAAAAGAAAGAGGTTGCTTATTTTATTTTTATTTTTTTTTTAAATTTGGAATCGCTTTCGACAAGTTAGCCAAAGCCGAAGCGGCTGAAATTTACAAGAACATATAAGTCACAACCATCTATTCATTTGTTTAATAAACGTATTCTTTTCTTTGACTACGTCCCTTATTACGGCTAACCCCAAAAGATAACTGTAACATTCGCCAACGGCTTTCACGTAACAGCTTTTTTTATTCTGCAGTTCATTCGAAGGCAACCAGCGTTTGAAAAGGGGTGTTAGTTTGCAAATAAAAGATTTTGTTCCGCTAAAAGAAAAAAAAAAAGAAAAGAAAGATGTTGTTTATTTTATTTTTATTTGTTTTAAATTTGGAATTGCTTTCGACAAGTTAGCAAAGCCGAAACGGCTGAAATTCCCCGAGCAAATGAAATGCAAATAAAATTATCCCCGGCCATTTGAAGCGACCGTGCGGCCCCGACGATAATTTGGGCGGCGGCGTCGGTCGGGGGGGGGGGGGGGGCGCAAGGTGAATAATTTTTTCGCCGAGGGATAATCCGTAATGTTCGAGATCCGGCTGCCATAAACCGTTTTCTTGATAACAAGTCACGCGCCGTAATCCTTATCTCGAATTTAATGGAGGGGAGCTTTTCTAACGCGATATTGATGTTTAGCTTTTTCAAAGTGAAAATAATTCATTCTTGCCAGCCCCCTCGCCCCACCCCCCCGCCTCCGCCGCAACGCGCGCAAATTTCTCTGAAAATATTTTCAATTCAATCCAATTTGCAAACCGGAACACGTTTATTAATTCTTTTTTTTTTCTTTCGCATTAAATTAAATTCGTTTATTGAACCCACGCTGGACTTTTTTTAATTTGTGTTTTCCTTGCATATTAAAAAAATAAAAATATTCCAGCCAGTTTCGTTTTTGTAAAGAGATAATTTATTCATACTTTCGGGTAATTTTCATTTAAAAAAAATATTTTTTTAATTTTAATTTTATAGCACGGCGTGTATTTTCTATATAATGAGAATCCTGGTTTTATTTGAGGAGGAGGAGGAGGAGGAGGAAAAAAAAGGAAGGCGAATGAAAGGAGCGGAGAATCTGTTATATTCCCATTCCGGGGGTTGATTTTTTTTTTCTTCTTCTCGGCCCAACAATAATGGATCATCGAATGTGTGAGAAACAATATTGTGTTCGGCACTTAAAGTATAAGGAATTTTATCACCCAATTTGTCTTTCTTAACTATCGAAGCGAAGTGTTGAATCGGGCTTTAATATCGAGTTATGTCAGCGATGAAATATTTCATTCGGGTCGTTTCAGACTTCTCTGATTTTACGATTTGAATTTCGCGAACGGCGCTTCGCGAATTTAATCATTGCGTTAAGCCCTCTCTCTCTCTCTCTCTTTCTCCGCTGAAGCGTAAATTTTAAATAATTAAATAATTCGAATCGTACCTGTCACGAGAATGTTTTGTACCGTTTGTACGTTGTACGTACCTACTTCAAAATAGTTATCTACTAATATTGTTTTCAAGGTTTTCTTTCGTTTTGCGAGAGTATGATGGGGTGGAAAAAGGAGGGAAGAAAACTTGGCAAGTAACAGATGTCAGGCCCAGGCATTAAGAAAATCAAATTAGAGGGAAAGCTGACACCGCGTCATATCCGCGATATAAGCTATTACGGCCACCCTTAAGACATTATCAGATTAACCGGGAAACCATGCGGTCGGTCACGGGGAAAATTAAGTTGATATCTTTTAAACCTCGCCCCTCGTACTGCGGCCACCCCCGGCCACCTCGATGACTCAACCAAATGATACGCTTAATCTTGGCCATAAAGAGACACTACATTTCATCCAAATAAACCCTCCCCCCAGCCACACTTTCCTAAATAGCGTGGGGGGCGGCTTTCCTACTTTACTACTCTTTTATATTTATCGTCGCACGAATCACGGAAATCTCCGGTATGTCGATAAATCTTATTTGGTTAACGATGACCCCTCGTTGCTCCTTTGAGAGGAGCTTTTTTTTGGGGCGGGGGGGAGGGGGTCGTAAAACCGACAACTTTTCTTCTTTCTTGTACTTTGTTCGAGCAGAAAAAACAGAATTTAAAATTTACGAAGCGAGGATAACTAAAGAGAGGACGGTTTTAGGGTCCTAAGAACTACGTACGCTTCACCTGCATATTATCATCACTAAAGCAAATATTTTAAATTAGGGGCATGACTGATGACTCATAAAAAACAGGCGAAATTATATCTGGCGTACCGCAGAACAATAGAATTTCCGCAGTATAAGAGCCAAGTGTCAATATTATAATGTCTTAGCTGGCTGAACGTTGAACTCAACAAATGAAGTTGAACTCAACCTTTGGTAAAAGTATACCTTAACCTTAAAAAAAATTGTTGCAAATCGTTTTTGATTGCAGTGAAAACCTCGAGCAGCCTCCCTACAGTTGTTTCATCCCTGCTTGGGGCTTCGTCAGCAGAGACGTAGCTCGACATTCCCACTGCAAACAAAAACGACTTGTCCAATTTATTCGCAATTGCGATGTAAGAGTGATGAATAGATAAAACAGCGACATCTTACGATCGCTTTTTGACCTGACATTGAGGTAGGATAGACAAATTGAAGCGGATTTGCCGCCTTGCATGGGGGACTTATTAGGAGCAAATCCGCTTCAATTTGTCTGTGCTACTGCAATATCAGGTCAAAAAGCGATCGTAAGATGTCGCTGTTTTATCTATTCTTAACCTTAAAGGTTGAAAGTCCAACCTTTGGTCAACTGGACTTTATAAAGTCGGCCCTAAGGGATCGTATGGTATGGTGATTCGTATTTCATTTTCTATTATAATAATAACGGAATCAAAAATAATACTTCCCAATTTTCTCTCGGTTTTTATTTGAAAACCGGTGTTTCGGCTTTCACACCTTCATCGGGTCGACATTGTCAATAAACAAAAAATTGTAAAATTAACATCAGAAAAACGAAATTTAAAATTTACGAAGCAACGATAACTAAAGAGAGGACGGTTTTAGGGCCCTAAGAACTACATAAGTCTCTTATACGCTTCACCTGCATATGATCATCACTAAAGCAAGCATTTTAAGTTAGGGACGTGACTGATGACTCACAAAAACCATGCGAAATTTTATCTGGCGTACCGTAGAGCCATTGAAATTCCGCAGTATAAGGGCCAATATTATAATGTCTAGCTGGCTGAACGTTGAACTCAAGAAATGAAGTTGAACTCGACCTTAACCTTAAAATTTGAGAGTCCAAGCTTTGGCGAACTGGACTTTCTAAAATCGGCCCCAAGGGATCGTTTGGTATGGTAATTCATATTTCATTTTCTATTATAAAAATAAATAACGGAGTTGAAAGTAATACTTCCCAATTTTCTGTCGATGTTTATTTGAAAACCGGGGTTTCGGCTTTCACACCTTCATCGGGTCGACATCGTCAATAAACAAAAAATTGTAAAATTAACACCGTAAATACTGGAAAAGAGGAGAAGAAAAATTTTCACGTGATAAGGATCTGAAGTCAAGTTTGACAGCAGATCCTTATATTGAAACACGTGAAAATTTTCCTTCTCATCCTTTCCAGTATTGTTAATTTAACAACATTTTTTTGTTTATTGACGATATCGACCTGATGAATATATCAAGGCCGAAACAGGTTGACAAATGAATATCGAGAGGAGAACACTTCTACAGCGAAGAGAACTAGAATTTAATACTCAGATCGTATTAGCTCCACCCGAAATAAGTTCTACGAAATACGAACGCCCTCATTGCACCCCTTCCCTCCAACTCAGTAACAATTAGATGCATTGGAGCCGGGGAAGAGTGGCGTAAAAGGCGTCCGAATACTAAGAGGGCTGAATTCTTTTCCCTGCGTATTACTCAATTTTTGGAAATGAATATTGAATAATAATGTTCATCTACAAACTGAAATTTCATTTGAAACTCTTCGAAAAAAGACAAAGTTTAATAAATTGTTGCGGGTCGTCACCTGGGGCGGTTACTCAAGGAGTTTTGCGACTCATGAACTCCGCGGGCACAATCGGTTTGTTTTATGCGCCAATAATAAAACTTGACTCATCAACGTGGCTTGCGCTTTTATGTAACTTGTAAAATCCCGTCGATTTTCAAATCGCACGCTTCCGGAGGGCGTCGTAAAATAAGACGGCAAACACCGACCCACCGACCGACCGACTGGTTTTTGCCCTCTTCAGTTTTACGGACTGTTGAGAGACGATTTGTTCTTTAGATTTAACCCCCCGTTTAGGGGAGAGAGGAGAAACTTCTGTTTATCGGCTGACTCCCGAACAAACGTTTCACTCTTTGGAAAGTTATTTACAAAAATAAAAAAAGGGAGAGGATACCCAATCTATGAGCAAATAGGGATGCGAATTTTAAGAGATTCCTTTAAACATACCGAGACAGGGTTTGAAGGGGTGATTAATTCCGTATTACCTATTTCACCAGGACTTGTCAGGACAAAGTTTTTCTGTTCAACTGAGCCTAATACCATAAGATTTTTTTAATTTCAGATGAAGATTGGCCATGCAAAGCGAAAGTACATTTAAAAGGATGATGGTACGGACAGGAAAAGAGGAAATGGCAAACCTACAATCAGAACTAAAGAAGTTATTGGAAATTCTACAATAAGTTTTTACTTGTAGAGGTATTTCGCACTATACCTTTTGCTTTCCAGAGTCTCCCTTTATCTAAGATTTAAAAAATCATACGGTATTTTGACTTAGATTCCTTTCCGTCGAATTGAATTAAATTGAATCGATCTTACAATTACAAAAAATTATAAATTTTCTGTACAGAATCCGGTTTCTTACACGGCGATTTTATTTTAATTTTTCTGAATGGTGTAACAGATTTCGAAGCAACGCCTGTTTGGAAATTAATGTCTCGTTTAAAAACTCGTCGTCCCCCGGAACAAAGCCCCTTTGCGGATGAAAATCCACCGGCCCCCTCGCCAAACTGAGAATTATTTCAAATACTAATTAGGGCAGCGCGTTAGGCAAATTGCTCGGCCCTGTTTGACGCGACAAAGCATTTCAAATCCGCTTTTGCAACGCCACACAGACTTAATTTACTGCATTATGAAGGGTGTGCACCGCATCTATGCATATGTACGATACGTGTAGCATTGTTGATTATGACGGGGGTGTGTGAAGGGGGGCGAACGATGCGGCACAAGCAACGTACAGCAACAGACAAAAGTGATGACGCTCTTCCGTAAAATCGTTTTTTTTTTTTTGTTGAAGTTGCATGCGTTCGAAATTAATTTCGCAAATTGCACTGCTTTGTCTGCGAGCTTTAGCGATCTGGATGAAGGAAAGGGTTCACGCTTGAACTCATCAAATCAAACCCGGGACAAACCAAATTTGTGGAACCAACCGCCAAGAAAATTAACCCAACTCTTGCAAAAGTATTTCTTCTGCGCCGCCGGCGACGTGATTCCATTATATCCAGGCGTTTATCGAACTTCGTCCGGTGGGCAGCAGCTCGTCGACTTTGCGTACTTTCCCGACACTCCCGGGGACTTCCCCCGCCCACCCCCCCATGGGCAAGAAGAAATCTCTTTGATGTGCGCGCCAGCTAACGAGATGCAAATGCACCTACTTTTCGGGTCGCTTTAATTTGGAGGGAGCGACCAGGTGATGCAAACAAAGTTTGTAAAACATAACCACCACCTTTTAATTAAGAAAAAAAATAATTATTCATTTGTCTTCTCCAAAACTCCTCCTTCGCCGCTTCGCGCAACAATCCGCACGTTCGTTATTGCCTTATGGCGTCACCATTTCAGACAGTTCGCTTTTTTTTGATAAGGTTGAGTCACATTCCGGATAAGACAAACATCCATGGCCCTAATGGGATTCGAACCCACGTTCAAAGTCGAATGGGCTAACCGCTGAGGCACTTAAAACTTTGTTGTTGCAGTTGGGATAAGACAAACATCCACGACCCTAATAGGATTCGAACCCACGTTCAAAGTCGAATGGGCTAACCGCCGAGTCACTTAAAACTTGTGTTGCAAAAGTTGGGTCACATTCCCGATAAAACAAACATCCACGGCCCTAATGGGATTCGAATCCACGTTCAAAATCGAATGGGCTAACCGCTGAGTCACTTAAAACTTTGTTGTTGCAGTTGGGATAAGACAAAAATCCACGACCCTAATAGGATTCGAACCAACGTTCAAAGTCGAATGGGCTAACCGCCGAGTCACTTAAAACTTGTGTTGCAAAAGTTGGGTCACATTCCCGATAAAACAAACATCCACGGCCCTAATGGGATTCGAATCCAAGTTCAAAATCGAATGGGCTAACCGCTGAGTCACTTAAAACTTTGTTGTTGCAGTTGGGATAAGACAAACATCCACGACCCTAATAGGATTCGAACCCACGTTCAAAGTGGAATGGGCTAACCGCCGAGTCACTTAGAACTTTGTTGCAAAAGTTGGGTCACATTCCGGATAAAACAAACATCCACGGCCCTAATGGGATTCGAATTCACGTTCAAAATCGAACGGGCTATCCGCTGAGTCACTTAAAACTTTGTTGTTGCAGTTGGGATAAGACAAAAATCCACGACCCTAATAGGATTCGAACCAACGTTCAAAGTCGAATGGGCTAACCGCCGAGTCACTTAGAACTTTGTTGCAAAAGTTGGGTCACATTCCGGATAAAACAAATATCCACGGCCCTAATGGGATTCGAATCGACGTTCAAAATCGAACGGGCTATCCGCCGAGTCACTTAAAACTTTGTTGTTGCAGTTGGGATAAGACAAACATCCACGACCCTAATAGGATTCGAACCCACGTTCAAAGTGGAATGGGCTAACCGCCGAGTCACTTAAAACTTGTGTTGCAAAAGTTGGATCACATTCCGGATAAAACAAACATCCACGGCCCTAATGGGACTCGAATCCACGTTCAAAATCGAACGGGCTAACCGCTGAGTCACATAAAACTTTGTTGTTGCAGTTGGGATAAGACAAACATCCACGACCCTAATAGGATTCGAACCCACGTTCAAAGTCGAATGGGCTAACCGCCGAGTCACTTAAAACTTGTGTTGCAAAAGTTGGGTCACATTCCCGATAAAACAAACATCCACGGCCCTAATGGGATTCGAATCCAAGTTCAAAATCGAATGGGCTAACCGCTGAGTCACTTAAAACTTTGTTGTTGCAGTTGGGATAAGACAAACATCCACGACCCTAATAGGATTCGAACCCACGTTCAAAGTGGAATGGGCTAACCGCCGAGTCACTTAGAACTTTGTTGCAAAAGTTGGGTCACATTCCGGATAAAACAAACATCCACGGCCCTAATGGGATTCGAATTCACGTTCAAAATCGAACGGGCTATCCGCTGAGTCACTTAAAACTTTGTTGTTGCAGTTGGGATAAGACAAAAATCCACGACCCTAATAGGATTCGAACCAACGTTCAAAGTCGAATGGGCTAACCGCCGAGTCACTTAGAACTTTGTTGCAAAAGTTGGGTCACATTCCGGATAAAACAAATATCCACGGCCCTAATGGGATTCGAATCGACGTTCAAAATCGAACGGGCTATCCGCCGAGTCACTTAAAACTTTGTTGTTGCAGTTGGGATAAGACAAACATCCACGACCCTAATAGGATTCGAACCCACGTTCAAAGTGGAATGGGCTAACCGCCGAGTCACTTAAAACTTGTGTTGCAAAAGTTGGATCACATTCCGGATAAAACAAACATCCACGGCCCTAATGGGACTCGAATCCACGTTCAAAATCGAACGGGCTAACCGCTGAGTCACATAAAACTTTGTTGTTGCAGTTGGGATAAGACAAACATCCACGACCCTAATAGGATTCGAACCCACGTTCAAAGTCGAATGGGCTAACCGCCGAGTCACTTAAAACTTGTGTTGCAAAAGTTGGGTCACATTCCCGATAAAACAAACATCCACGGCCCTAATGGGATTCAAATCCACGTTCAAAATCGAATGGGCTAACCGCTGAGGCACTTAAAACTTTGTTGTTGCAGTTGGGATAAGACAAACATCCACGACCCTAATAGGATTCGAACCCGCGTTCAAAATCGACTTAGCGTCACTTAAAACCTAATAAAATAGGAAACCACCGGAAGATCGGTTCACGTGTGAATCGTGCTTGAATGGGTATGCAGGACGTGTTCGTTTTATTCGCCCGATAACTAATTGCAGCAAACGTACGGGAAGCACGCGTACCACAATAGATTATTATTTGTGCTTTCCTTAGTACGTACGTGTTAATTGCCCGGTGGCACACAACGTTTTAAATTATAACGATCGTTAAGCTAAATTGCCACCTGCCGGGGCAATTGAACGTGCAGTCGATTGTGTCAGGTCATCTTATTATTAGTCTCTGCGGTTTTCACACAGTTTTACGCGGAAACGTTGGCGACTTGCATCATCCTATCTTAAAATATATTGGAGACTGCGGTTTGCGGTACACAGGAATTTGGATTTAACTTCCTAACCACAAAAAGTTTATTTAAAACCGTAGTGGATTATCCACGATATTAGTGCGTGTAATTAATAATTAATAAATTGAAATCTTGAGGTGCCTTAAGTCACTAAAAACGCTGTCAACTTAAAGTAGTTTATTAATAAAAGTCGAAGTCGTTACGATGACATGTTTCGATCAAAAGACCATTTTTTCAAATCTACAAGAAAATCAATTAAAGCTTAAAATAGTAAACCAGTAACAAAACAAAGACAAACCTTGGTAAAGATCGATTAAACCTAGACATGGTGCAAATGGCCATTAAAGAAATTAAATTGAGTGAAGATAATCTGATCGTTCAATAAGGTGACATCTCTATCGTTCTTAGCCAAAAATATTTCTAAAGCTTCAGCAATGTTAAGTTGAAGACCTTTAGGGAGTTGATGAAGTAATTTTATAGAAGGGTTGATATCTAAAGAGTGGCCAGAATCTAAAAGGTGGGTAGCAAAATTAGAATCAGCTTTTCCCAGCCGGGCAGAAGCTAAATGTTCTTCAACGCGGGTAGATAAATTACGACCCGTTTGGCCAACGTAAGTAGCAGTACAATGGGGTTGCATACACGAGATAGGGTAAACACCACTTTTGCTCATAAAATGTGTCTCATCTTTGGAGTTTGAGAGATCAGATGTAAGGTTGTAATCATTTGAAAAAGTGATCTTTACACCTTCTAATTGTTTCAAAATTTGTCGTAGGTTTTTCTGAGACGGTACCTAAGTACGGTGGTGGTGAAACACAAGTGAAATTGGGGGTTGAAGTCGAAGAGACTGTCAGGCTAGGAAAAACTGCTTTATTGATAAGTTTATTTTTAATATTATAAAACAAATTAGAAAAAATTATTATTATAAGCAATTTGACAAATGATTTTGATTTCATTAGTAAAATCCAAAGAACTCATTGGTATAGAAAAGGCTCTATGAAAAAAAAGCGGAGAAAGCTGCTGATATGAATGATTAGAATTAAAATTGATAATAGCATCAGTGTTAGTAGGTTTACGCAAAATTTTGAATTTAAGGGATGAATTGAGTCTATGTATCTTGACATCTGAGTAATTGATGCTACGATCGTTTTCAATTTCAAGGGTGAATTTAATATTATTGTTGGAAGTATTGAAAAGTTCAAGGAGATAGTTAGCGCAAGTGACGCCACCCTCTAAAAATTTTATATTTTTAACAAGAGGGTGGTTAGATAGGAAGAACTTAGACTCAAGAGTGTTCATGAATATATCAGCAAGGAGTGGACTCAAGTTACAACCCATGGCCAGACCGTCAGTTTGGGAATAAAAATTATTGTTAAATTGGAAAAAATTCTGTTTTAAAGTAATTTGAAGTAATTCAAATACATCATCGTCAGACAAGTGGGATTCAAAAAGTAGTTCATTGAAACAATCTAAACAATCTTGAATAGGTATGGAAGTAAACAGGTTCACAACGTCTAAAGATATCGAGATGCAATTTTGGTTAATATGAAAATGTTTTAGTTTATGGACTAAGTCAGCGGAATTTCTGACAGTATATTTAAAAGTTAAAGGGAGGAGTTCTCTGAAAATAGAGTCCAATGTTGAAGGTACTTTATAAGCAGGTGAATTACAAAAACTAACTACCGGACGAATAGGGACATTAACTTTATGTATCTTAAAGTTAATGTCCCTATTCGTCCGGTAGTTAGTTTTTAATAATAATAATAATAATTCCTTAATGCTGATTAGATCGGTAGTTATCAGATGTTAGCAATTGTCATACAAATTTGATACATATTAAAAGATAATTATTCCAAAATGGAAATTGTCAATTAAAATATAATATAAAAATAAAAATATAAAAATGCGACGAAAAAATACAATACTAACAATTTAGTTGAAAGATCACCTAATACCACAGTGGTTCACAGGTGTAAAAAAATCTCCAATAGAGTAAAAGGCATTTGTTTCAAGATAGTACTTAATTTGTTTTTTCTTTAAATTTGTTGTTAGAGTTTAATTGTCTCAAATTGACAGGGAGATGATTATGAAGTTTCATTGCTATGTAAAACACGCTATTGTGGAATTTGGTTGTTCGATGTTGTGGTAAGTAAAATTTGAGTTTTCCATGTGAACGAGTATTACAGTTCCGAATATCAGTCTCTCTTATAAACAGCTGTTCGTTATTCATAACATACATTAGGCAATTAAGAATAAACAGAGAAGGCAATGTTAAAATTTTAAGTTCTTTAAAAAAGTTTCTGCAACTTACTTCTGCTTTTATATCCACCATGGCTCTTACTATGCGTTTTTGAATTATAAATAAAGAATTCGATGAAGACGAATTTCCCCAACAAAGGATGCCATAATTTAATTTGAGACAATGATCACTCCAAGTAAGGCCTGAATCAAAAGTTAGCCTTAAGAAATTTACACTTGTATCAAAAGGAATGTCAACATTAAGATCTTCTAGTTTAACTTGCGCAGTGCTTAATGAATTTGGGACCAAAACTGTCTTGTTGACATTTAAACATAAGTTATTGCAATAACACCAATCCATCATTTTCTTAAGTAATATATTAAGTTTATGTGATAACTCTTCATGAGATGTGTAATTAAGTATAGATGAGGTGTCATCCGCCTAATGAATAATGTCTCCTAGTTCAAAAAATTTGCTCAAATCATTAAGGTAAGTAATAAAAAGAAACGGCCCAAGAATACTACCCTGCGGAATACCGTAATGTATTTGAGCGACTTCTGATACTGCATCTGACCAGCAAACAATTTGAGAACGGTCACTTAGAAAACTAGCGATCCAGTCTCTAGCAGGACCACGTATGCCATACTGCTTTAATTTGTGTAGAAGAATGCCGTGATGAACAGTATCAAAAGCTTTTGTTAGATCAAAATATACGCCAACGACTCTATCCTTACATTCAATGTTCCGCAGGATGGTATTATACGCCACACATAAAGCATCGTTAGTTGACAGTCCTCTTCTGAAACCAAACCGATTTTTACCAATAATTTTATTGCTGTCAAGAAAGTTAATTAACCTAGCCAACATTGCTTTTTCAAATACCTTAGAAAAAAAACAGAAAGAACAGATATGTGTCTGTAATTTCTAATATCGGTCTTGGTACCTTTCTTTGGAACAGGAATAACTTTCGAGGTTTTGAGAATAGACGGAAAAACACCTTCCTTAAAAGACTGATTGATTAGTTTGCACAAAGGAACAGTTAAAAATTCGGCAACATACTTGATAATTGAACAAGGTATACCGTCGACTCCAGCAGAATTTTTCTTTGAGACAGAATTATATTATAGGTTTCTGCTTCGCCAATAGGGTATAAAAACATACTACTACTATTGCCATCAAAGTTAATTGAATTTATAACTGAGTCATCAACTATTTCATTTACTGAGTTTACAAAGTAATTGCAAAAAGCATTGCTGATGTCCTGAGGATTATTATGGTTGAGATTATCTATATCAGTTATGTATTCCGGTAGGACAGGTAAAGAATTCTTATGTTTTAGTAACGTCCATGCTGCTTTGTTTTTATTAGAAGAAGTGTTTATGAAATTATCGTTGAATCTTTTTTTTTGCTACTACTATATTTTTACGATGATTCCTTTTTTGTTCATTGTATTGTGTCAACAAATCACCGTTCTTACAAGTGTTGGTTTTTAATTTTTTTGTGAATTTGTCTTAGCTTACGTCCTTCAGTAATCAATTCTTGAGAAATCCATCTTTTACGATGTTTTGTAGCATGTTTTTCTTGCTTAAGCGGGAAGTATGTATTAAAATAATACAAAAAAGTGTTTAAAAAAATTGTAAAGTTTGAATCAAAATCTCGATTGACACTGATACACTGAAATGCTTCAGACTGAATGGCATATGTAAAACTGTTTATAGAATTTTGAGTAAAAATGCGTTTTTTAGTTACATGAGATGCTGTAGTGATTGGTTACTAGTTTTGATTTATCTATCACTACAGAATCTCATGTAACTAAAAAACGCATTTTTACTCAAAATTCTATAAACAGTTTTACATATGCCATTCAGTCTGAAGCATTTCAGTGTATCAGTGTCAATCGAGATTTTGATTCAAACTTTACAATTTTTTTAAACACTTTTCAACTCACTGTCTAAATTAGTAAAGAAGTTATCTATTCTAGTGGAACTAGGGCCATTGATTCGAGTAGGTGTTTCCAAACTGCTGTGTAAAGCAAATGATTCAAATAAATCAATCATGTATCTTGATTCATACTCATACTTGGAAAAATCAATATTAAAATCAATATTTATGTTTCGATTGATTATCACTTAATTCATTAGATCCTGTTTTGCATAAATTGTAATTCACATTTTTTTTTTATTTAGGTCTGTAAAATTGATTGAAGTTATACATTGTTTCGTTGACCCATTATCAGTTACAGGTATTGTCTTATTTTCATCAGACGCCGAAACGATTTCTTTCTTCCAGTCACTGGATTTATCGATGCACTGCTTTTTACGTTTTTTTGTTTTCAAATTATTCTTCTGAAATTTTGTCAGTCGAACTTCCAAAACATTTATTTGATTTTCTAAAGACTTTATTTTATTAATTAACTTGTTGTTTTTACGTCTTATTTATTATTATTCTTTAACTTAGATTTATCAATTTTGGGTTTAATAGAAAATTCTGGTCCTTTATTCAATAAAGTAATCTCATTATGAGTGCACTCATCATTGGAAAGATTCAAAAAAGTTTGTGAAAATTGTGTGTCTGAACCGCAGGAGAGCTGAAAACATGTCTAACGTTATAATCCAAGTTGTGGAAGATTTCTCCCCCGTATGTGGTTGTTGTAAGGTTGAAAATAATTATGGGTAGCATCGTATTGCTCTAAATTAAAGTTAAAAACGCCATTGGGGTCTTCTAATATAATAGGGGTGGTAAAATTCAGCGATTCTGATTGGTTGTTAATAATATAAGTATGAATGATGATAATAATAATAATAATAATAATTGTCTTTATTACCCTATTTTTACAATTTTATACGTAGGTATAATAAGTTTGTGCGTACATTAAAAATAGGAGTAAAAGGCGGAGTTCAATCAGATTGAAAAAATCAATCGATTGCTCTTCCACTCAACCTTAAACGAAAACCATATAATGTAAAAAGAAAGTTGGGGCACACGTAATAAGTAACATTAAAAAATAACTAGCACTTTTATGTAAATTATTACAATTATGATCAACAAAGCAACCAACGCAATCGATCAAATCAATGCCAGCTCCTCACCAGACCAGACCAGACCAGGACAGACAATAAATAAATTAATCAGACAATAAATAACTTAAAAAAACAAAAAAAGAAAAGAAACAAGTCACAATTCAGACATTCTCAGACATTCTTAGACATTTTCGGCTACGACCTCTGTCTCTGTAAATCGAGCAGAAATGCTTTATATTTGGACTTGAACTGTAATGTATTAAGATCCTTAAAATTATTTGGTAATGTATTATAGTATGATGAAATGTTGAACGTAAAGGATCGTTCAAATAAAGTTGTTTTATGTGATGGAGGAGTAATTACGTGTTTATGTCTGATATTGATGTTATGAACGTCTGTTCTAAAACTTATTTTATTGTATAAATAAGGTGGAGTCTTAGCATGTACTATATTTAAATAAAAAGAATTCAGGTGTAGTTTTAATCGATTTGACATGTTCAGATAACCAATTTCATTCAAATGTTGGCTAACGTGGTCTCGTCCCCGCAATCCACAAATAAATCTGACACAAGAGTTTTGTACACGTTGAATACGTTTAAGAGCATCAGCATTTAAACATGGACCGTACACAACATTAGCAAATAAAAATTTTGAAAGCACCAAAGAATCACACAAGAGAATTTTTAACTTTTTATTTAGAATTGTTTTGCTGCTGTAAAGCAGTTTCAAACTACCAAAAGCTTTTTTTACACATTGCTCAATATGTTTGTTAAATCTTAGTTCATCATCAATTATGAGTCCCAAATTCCTAACATGACTGGTGAAAGTAATCGGTTCATTGTTAATAGAAAGAGATAAACAATTCTCATTTTGTCTCCGACAAAATCGCCTCCCAAATAAAATCCCCACAGTTTCTTTTGGGTTTAACTGCAGGCAATGATCTTTAGAAACTTTCGCAAGGCTTTCCAAGTCAATATTAATGTGATCATTTGCAGAAATTGCTTTCTCAGAAGTGAACGAATAATAAATTTGGGCGTCATCTGCATAGTAATGAATTTTACAAAATTTCAGACAACTTTTTAAATTGAAAGTATATATTGTGAATAATAAAGGTCCTATGATAGAGCCTTGTGGGACGCCAGATGTTAGGGTTAATGAACTAGAGAAATTTCCATTTAATATAACTTGTTGGTTCCTATTACGTAAATAGCTAGAGATTAGTTCGTTCGCTGATTTACTGAAACCTACATGGTGCAAAATATGAGACAACATTTCGTGGTTAACTGTGTCAAAGGCCTTAGAATAATCCAATAATATTAAAATGATGAGTTAAAAAGGCCATTGGGGTCTTCTAATATAACAGGGGTGGTAAAATTCAGCGATTCTGATTGGTTGTTAATAATATAAGTATGAATGATCTCTGATTGGTTTATAGGTTCTGGTTGGTTGATTTCATGTAAAACTGAAAAGGAGGTGTTAGTGTTACGATCAAATTTAAAACTAGAGTTAGTGTTCAGATTTAAACTATGGCAAATATTAATCGGGTGACTCTGAAATAATCTAAAGCTATCAGTGAATTGACAGTCTTGATTTGGCTTACTGTTATTTGAACTTACGTAAATATTACATCTACACGAATCACCGTAAACTTTATTAATTTAATTTTTACCAAGGTTTGTCTTTGTTTTGTTATTGGTTTACTATCTTGAGCTTTAATTTATTTTCTTGTAGATTTGAAAATGGTCTTTTTTGATCGAAACATGCCATCATAACGACCTCGACTTTTATTAATAAACTACTCTAAGTTGACAGCGTTTTTAGTGACTTAAGGCACATCAAGATTTCAATTTATTATATTATTTAAAAACTAGGTGCGTATTTCGGCAGCCATCTTCAGTAGATCAAGTGATCAAGAAGAAGGCGTCTACTGAAGACGGCAGCATAGCTGCCGAAATACGCATCTAGTTTAAAAACAAACTTTTTGTGGTTAGGAGGTTAAATCCAATCTGTTTACGAAAAGAAAAAAGAAGTAGAAAAGTTTTATTTACGAGTACCATCCGCGCATACGTAAGAAGTCCTTGTTATGAGAGTGAAACCTTGCCTTCGCCGCTAACAATCCAATTTCAGGATACACCCGTACATCGTCCTTGTTCGTCAAAAATCCTCTCGTCCTTTAATGATGCAGACGCTTCGCGAATCCACAAAGTCAATATTTCAGCCCGGCCGGGTGTGAATATCCGTGTTCGGAGGCTGTTCTAAATTACACAATTAAGCTTCGTTACGTTAGCCTTAATTCGGAGGCTATACTGCAGTGGTTATGCAAATTTACACCCGAACAGCTCGGGGGGTAGTTTGTTTTAGTTGAAAGGAACCACCTCAAGACGCGCGAACTCTTTGAGCTGTTCAAAGATAATGGATGAGACAGGCACCCCCTCCCCCTAATCTTCATATAATAATAGGGCAAGGATTCATGTAACAAACGCAGAATTATGTCTTTGCGTGTTCGTTTCGCTTTCTTGCGGCGGGGGGGGGAGGCGCGCGCGAAGGGTACCCTCGGAATACGCGCTACCGCCCAAGTGAGATCAAATTTCATTATTAAAAGCTCGAAGCTTCGCCCTGTTTTGTTGCTTTGCCCGTTCGCCTTTAAGGCGATGCGACGACGGCAATTTAAACACCGAAAAGGAAAACGTCCTCGCTCGTAATACCTTTACTTGAGACCGAGTCAATTTTCGCGTGAAAACATTTATTTAGGTGGGAAGTTTCTCAAGATGGGATAGGCGGGGGGGTATCGGATAATCGGAGCGAGTTTCTTTTTCTGATCCGCCGCGTCCGACAATGAAACGAAGTTATCTGCGTTTGCGGTCAACCGGAAGTTCTGGTGCTGCGGTGTTGGAAACATTTTAATTAAGTAATGCGCGCAACATGTACGCTAGTATTACCATGATAAATGTAGAAAATCCGTAGTATCGCAGCTGGTTACCAGGAAATTCGTGTCATTAACTTAGCGTTCATTATAAATAGAATTCCGGGAGGTATTAATAAATTTGCAGTTCACAAGTGGGATTCATTTTTTGTTGCAACTTACTATATTAAATGTCTAAGGGCCATTTGCACCACTTTCAGTTAAAATTTAAGCTCCACTTAACTCCATAGAAATAATTATTGTAACAAAGGTTTCTATGGAGTTAAGTGGACCTTAAATTTTAACTGAAAGTGGTGCAAATGGCCCTAAGGCCCGATTTTTCAATCACAGGTTAACCTTAACGCTCGGTTTATTTCCATGGTGGTAACAAGTACGAAGACAATTGTTTCCACGGCAATAAACTGAAGGTTAAACTTAACTTGTGATTGAAAAACCGGCCCTAAGGGCCGATTTCATAACAGGACTTTAAATTTAAAGTTACTTTAACCTAAAAAAATAAACATAAAATAGCGACATCTGTTCATCTCTCTTACATCGCAATTGCGAATAATTAATAAGCAGGGCTGAAACAGCTGTCCAGAGGCTGCTCGAGGTTTTCACTGCAATCAAAAACGATTTGCACAATTATTTTCTAAAAAAAAATAAATTTGTTTTCCTATTCTTAAAGAGACCTTAAATTGAAGGTTCCTTAGAGTCTGATTATGAAAACGACCATCAGGGTTGGAAAAGTTTACGGCGGTATCGATTGAATTGTCTGCGATTGTAGAATCTTTCCTTAATTATCGCTTTGTTTATTTTTGTGTTTCTGAGTTCACCTTGGCACAGATTTACGACCGTGCATTTCGTAATGATTATTTTTTTTAAACAATACTCGTTCCAGACCAATAGTTAATAATTTTCGATCAGTCGTTTTACGAATTAATTATTGCTAAACTGCCACTCGACGACGGTGGGGCACGACGAAATATGACGAAAACTTGCTTATATTAAATCAGTTTCGTTTTACAATGATTGCTGTGCAACACCTGTCGCCGTGCCTCGACGAAATTAACTAATCTCAGTCTCCTTCAAAAGGTAAACCGCTTTATTAAATCGTTTTAAGAGCAACGGCCATTTTCATAATCAGACTTTAAGGAAGCTTTAAAATTTAAAGTCACTTTAAGGATAGAGAAACATTTTTTTTAGGTTAAAGTAACTTTAAGTTTAAAGTCTGATTATGAAAATGGCCGTAAGGGCCGTTTTTAAGGAAGCTTTAATTTAAAGTCACTTTAAGTATAGGGAAACCTAAGGGCCGTTTTTATAATCAGACTCATAAATTTAAAGTTACTTTAACCTAAAAAAAAAATACATTTGTTTCCCTATACTTAAAGTGACCTTAAATTAAAGCTTCCTTAAAGTCTGATTATGAAAACGGCCGTTAGAAAATTACTTTAGAATTAAAAAAAAAAAATAAGTTGAATTATTGTGAATTTCTTCAAGGCCGTTTGTTTCTCCTGGACAAGAGCAAATTAGCACAAATTGTAACGGTTTTAGTATTCATTCGATTATGATCAGGTACTATGATCAGAGGGCCGCAGCTAGGCGGGGGCGCCGAGGTCCGCTGAGCCTGCCCTGGAAACTTTTAAGCCTGCCCTACGATGGCCGAACCTGACATGAAAATATTTTGAAAATTCGTAAAAGCATTGGAAGGAGCCTGCCCTAGACCAGGATAAATAAGTCTCCCCTAAATATTTAAGTCTGGTTACGGCCCTGATTACGAAGCATGAGAGTATCAAAAGGCGAGGTTTAATCAGTCTGTAAAAAAAAATACATTTGTTTCCCTATACTTAAAGTGACTTTAAATTAAAGCTTCCTTAAAGTCCGATTATGAAAACGGCCGTCCGAAAATTACTTTAGAATTAAAAAAAAATAATAAATAAGTTGAATTATTGTGAATTTCTTCAAGGCCGTTTGTTTCTCCTTCCTGGACAAGAGCAAATTAGCACAAATTGTAACGGTTTTAGTATTCATCCGATTATGATCAGGTAGTATGATCAGAGGGCCGTGGCTAGGGGGAGCGCCGAGGTGCGCTGAGCCTGCCCTGGAAAGTTTTAAGCCTGCCCTACGATGGCCGAACCTGACAATAAAAAAATTTTGAAAATTCCTAAAAGCATTGGAATGAGCCTGCCCTAGACCATGATAGATAAGCCTCCCCTGAATATTTAAGTCTCGTTACGGCCCTGATTATGATGCATGAGAGTAACAGAAGGCGAGGTTTAATCCGTCTGTAAAAAAAAAATACATTCGTCTCCCTATACTTAAAGTGACCTTAAATTAAAGCTTCCTTAAAGTCTGATTATGAAAACGGCCGTCCGAAAATTACTTTAGAATTAAAAAAAATAATAAATAAGTTGAATTATTGTGAATTTCTTCAAGGCCGTTTGTTTCTTCTTCCTGGACAAGAGCAAATTAGCACAAATTGTAACGGTTTTAGTATTCATCCGATTATGATCGGGTAGTATGATCAGAGGGCCGTAGCTAGGCGGGGGCGCCGAGGTACGCTGAGCCTGCCCTGGAAACTTTTAAGCCTGCCCTACGACGGCCGAACCTGACAAGAAAATATTTTGAAAATTCGTAAAAGCATTGGACGGAGACTCTGATAAATGAGCCTCCCCTGAATATTTAAGTCTGGTTACGGCCCTGATTATGATGCAGGAGAGTATCAGAAGGCGAGGGTTTAATCAGCCTGTGATGAATGCACAGCAAGGATGGATTGAATGAGGCGGCAGTGCAAAAGAGAAAGGCCAAACTAGTTTCAACTTTTACGAAATTAAAAATTTATTTGAAATTTAAATTTAAACCACCAAGACCAAGAAGTCAAGGTGATCAATCTGACGTGTTCGAATCCGAAAGCGGTTTGTTTTGTTTTTCCCTTTTTTTTTTTATTTTGAACTTTCCGGGCGTTTACTACAATCGCGCGACTTTAATTGCGGGAAACATCCTTTTCAATATCAACTAGGAGAGGAGTGATTGTTTTAATTGCGATTTTTTTTTTTTTTTGCGACGCAAAATGAGAGTATTTGCGGCGGTTCGTTTCCTTCTCTCTCGAAACCCGATTAGTTTCACGGTGCCCTTGAGATGCATAAACTGGAACCTAATTTTCTAGGAGTAATTAATACACGAGAGCAAATAAACAAAATGATTAGAGTGTGAAACCGTTGTGGAGAAACTGATTTTGTCATTATTATTAAAATTTGCGGCGGCTCTTTAAGAAGCACATTAAATTATTATTATTGGCAATGATTTTAATGAAGGTTGATCTGTCGAAAACCCCCCCGCACATTTACAAACAATCCATTACGAAGCGCCGCCGCTGACGTAAGTAAATCGTAGTAGTTAAAAGCCCCCAACGGTTTCAAATACAAATCAGGTATTCCCAGCTCTGCTAATTAAGGTGAACCATTTATAGTTTACGCGTTTATATGTATGTATAAAGGTACGGTAGGTTCTCATACTTGCCCAGTTTGTATGTACCCACGACGGCACGTTGTTAAGGTGAGTTTGGATCCAAATTATTTTCTGTGCAGGTAAATTATTCTAATACGCGGTTATTTACATCGAGTTGTGCAATCGTGCCATAATTTCAACGCAAAAACGTCCAGGAATTCGAATAACAAAAACCATTCGAATGCCTGCCTTGCGATAAACGCAATTCCAATTCGAAAGGCAACAAAGTTTGTTTCAAGCATATGGTATTTACAGTTTCACGACAAAAAAAGTTTATTTAAAGTTTCAAGCATATTTGCAAACTTGATGGTATTTACAGTTTCACGACAAAAAAAGAGAATACTTGCATTTCTTATGAACCAAAAAAAGAAAGGTGAGTGAATTTGATTTAAATTTAAATTCGCCTGATCGGAGATCTCCTTGTTTGTTATAAAAAGAAGTGCGGTAGCCGGTGTTTATCAACACCCTGTAGGTTTGCGGTCGTCGTACGTAATAATAATAAACTGGGCGGTGATGACCATTCCAGAAATCAAGCCCGGCTCGCGGAACTCTTTTAATATTTACCGAAACCGCAAAGGTTATCCCGACGACATGTATTCGAAGAGTATTCCAAACAAAACACATCCTACGAGATAAGGCGTTTTTTTTTTTTTCGCCGATCAATTCGCGCTACGCGATACTTGCCCGGTTGGTTTTAGGCGAAATTGAATCACCGTGCTTCTTTTAAGAATCCTTCCTGTACTAGACGTTTGGGTTTTGCAGAAAATCACCAGGGAATGTTTTGGCAAACCCTTTTCCTGTGGGCCGTCGCCCTCTCCGCCCGTTACGGGGTTTCGGCGCACGCAAAAATCCAAGCCCGGCCCCCCAAATCGGACGACTCGCTGGAGCTGGTGCACGTGGTACGTGCAACTTCACTTTCTCCTTGCCCCCCACGTCAAATCGCAATTTTAATTTCAGTTGTTTCGACACGGCCAAAGGACACCAGACGCCTCGACCATATACCCCAACGACCCCCACAGGAACGAGACGTACTTTCCCTACGGCGTAGGAGCTTTAACGAACGTAGGATTCCCTCTGCCTGCGGCGTGGTCAGGGCGATCAAAAATTTTGTTGTTCTAGGAAGGCAAACGCACTCAGTATAATTTGGGGCGAGCCCTGCGCGTCAGGTACGACGATCTCCTCGGCCCCATCTACACCCCAAGCCACATAACCGTGCAGGCCTCTCCGATCAGCAGAACCAGAATATCCGCCCAGCTGGTTCTTGCCTCGCTCTTCGTACCATCACAGCCTGAGCAATGGAACGCCCATTTGGACTGGCAACCAGTCGATTTCCAATCGCCGAAAATCACTGAAGACCTGGTAAGGCACCATCGAAACCAACCAACTCGACGTCGACCAGGCGAGTCTTTTGTAGCTCTTCCTCTACATGCTCAACTGCCAGAGGTTCATCGATGGGGCGAACGAAAGGATCAACGAGGTTTTGAGGAGCGGAGAAATCGGCAAAGTGGACAAGCTATTCCGGTACCTGACGGTGAATTCCGGATGGAACGTTACCTCTTTGGAGCAGGTGTTCCTGTTGCACAATGGTTTAACGGCCGAGGTAGAATTTTTTCTCCTAACTTATTTCTTCGCCCACTATAGATTCTTTCTGTACGATTCACCGAAATCCATGGATACTGAATGAATTTGCTTGATTGCTTACAGGAAGAACTTGGCTTGAAGCTGCCCGAATGGACGGAGAAAGTTTTCCCCGAGCCACTCAGATCGCTCAGCAAATTGTACTGGCAGTATTCGACGGATACGGACCTGCTCAAAACACTATCAGGTGGTAAGTGAGAGTGAGAGACACTCAACGATAAATAAGATCGAATCTGGGGTCCCTTCCTTTTTCTCGATGATAAATGAGATCGAATCTGAGGTCCCTTCCTTTCTCCGATGATAAATATAATCGAATCTGAGGTCCCTTCCTTAAGATGATAAATGGGATCGAATCTGAAGTCCCTTCGTTTCTCTCGATGATAGATAAGATCGCATCTGAGGCCCCTTCCTTTCTCTCGATGATAAATGAGATCGAATCTGAGGTCCCTTCCTTTCTCTCGATGATGATAAATATAATCGAATCTGAGGTCCCTTCCTTAAGATGATAAATGAGATCCAATCTGAAGTCCCTTCGTTTCTCTCGATGATAGATAAGATCGCATCTGAGGCCCCTTCCTTTCTCTCGATGATAAATGAGATCGAATCTGAGGTCCCTTCCTTTCTCTCGATGATAAATATAATCGAATCTGAGGTCCCTTCCTTAAGATGATAAATGAGATCGAATCTGAGGTCCCATCGTTTCTCTCGATGATAGATAAGATCGCATCTGAGGCCCCTTCCTTTCTCTCGATGATAAATGAGATCGAATCTGAGGTCCCTTCCTTTCTCCGATGATAAATATAATCGAATCTGAGGTCCCTTCCTTAAGATGATAAATGAGATCGAATCTGAGGTCCCTTCGTTTCTCTCGATGATAGATAAGATCGCATCTGAGTCTCCTTCCTTTCTCTCGATGATAAATATAATCGAATCTGAGGTCCCTTCCTTTCTCTCGATGATAAATAAGATCGAATCTGAGGTGCCTTCCTTTCGATGATAAATGAGATCGAATCTGAGGTCCCTTCCTTTTCCCTCGAAGATAAATAAGATCGAATTTGAGATTCCTTCTTTTCTGTCGATGATAAATAAGATCGAATCTGAGGTCCCTTCCTTTCCCAGGTTTCTTACTGAAAAGGATCGTCGAGGATACGCAAAATAAGATCAACGGGAGTGAGAGCCACAGGGATTTAAAAATGGCCATCTACTCCGGACATGATTACACGATCGTCTCCCTGCTCAGCGCCTTGGGGGTTTTCAAGCCGCACCATCCCCCGTACGGGGCGTACGTTCTGGTGGAGGTTCACAAGATGAGGGTCGGGCATGGAATCAAGGTATACGTCGTTGAAATTAATAAAAAAATGAAAATAGAGGCGGCGTATTCTCTAACTCATTAACGGACTGTTAAAATTTAGAGGTCCTTTAAAATTTAAAATACAATTCACCGTAGCTAGCAACAAAATTTAACACCCCTTTAAATTTAACGCTTTTGATACAGAATAGGTCCCTTATGTCCGGTTGCACCAATATTTTAAGCAGAGCTTAAATTTAAGTCAGGTTTAGATTATGACATTTGCACTTGGTGAGTATAATGTCAATCACATTCTGACTGACACCTACTTGACACACTTAAGTATCAATGAGAATGTGCGTGATATTTTGTTGGGCTTACCCAAAACGTCATATTCTAAACACAACGTAAATTTAAGCTTTGCGTAAAACATTGGTGCAACCGGCCAGTAGCGGCGTATTCTGTAACTTTTTTAGGGGCTGTTGAAATTTAGAAGTCCTTTAAAATTGAAAATACGGCTGCAGCACCGTAGCAACAAAATTTAACAGCCCTTTAAATTTAACGCTTTTGATACAGAATAGGCCCGCCCCTTAGGGGCGTATTCTGTAACTTATTAACGGGCTGTTAAAATTTAGAGGTCCTTTAAAATTTAAAATACAATTCCATGATTGGTTGTCACCGTAGCTAGCAACAAAATTTAACAGCCCTCTAAATTTAACGCTTTTGATACAGAATGAGCTCCCTAATCGGTTATATTGCAGGTGTTTTACCAGGATTATTCATTCAAAGATCCGCAGCAGCTGACGCTACCAGGATGCGAGGTACCGTGTCCTTTCGAGGACTTTCTGAAACTGTACGGTAAATATTTGCCGAGCCCCGAGATGTGCGACGACGTCAAACCAAGTTGAAAATAAAGCTTTTTTTTAGAACCGATTCCTTTTTTTTTTTGATTCCCCGCACTGATAATAATTCCAGTGGGCTAAAATATTATAGTGTATCGAATAATGAGATTTAATTGTTCAGTAAAGCGTGCGTTACATCGCGCGCTGCATTATTTAATCGGATTGAAACTGATTAAAAAGAATAAATAAAAGGTGGGCGTTCGATAAAACGCGCGCTCCCCCGTACGTAATTCACGTTTATTGTTAATAATTAATTTTCAATAAACCGTCCGTCGGCGCTATCAAATCGTTTGCGCGGAATTATTATTAAATCTGTTGATTTTGTTAATCGCAACAAAGCTATTGTTGTTATTAATATGGTAGTAACGGTGTGGATATAAATTTTTCGATTTTTCGACGGCGAGGGGGAGGTGCGAAATTAAAATTTCCGGCGACGGAAACTCTTTCTAATTACTGGAAATCGGGAAATTCGTTCCGGCCGACTCGCGAGCCAATTCGGGCGGAATTTGCCTTAAGGTATTCCCATCGCCGGGGAGTTGTTATCCTAAAGTGAATCATCAAGTGATACGGAACGGTATAAATAATGAGCAGCTTTAACGGAATCAGTGCGTGAATCTGAAGCGGAGAAAGAATTTCCGCGCTGATATCGTTATCAGTCATCGTCGAATCAGTAAGTATATTCAATTCCCGGCTCGCCTCTTGATTTATTTCCTTTTTTTTTTTTTGATTTTCGTCTCGTTGATTTTTGATTTTTTATTTTCTCGAATCTCAGGTTGAAAATGAATTGCAACGCCGCCGCGTTTTTCCTCGTCGTCGCTTGGTGCCTGTGCGGGGGGGCTTTCGCCTTCTTCCAAATCAACGGCCCCGTGGATAACGAAGACACGTTGGAGCTGGTGCACGTGGTAAGTAAATCGCGTGCGTGCGGGATTCCGGGCGCGAAATAACCCGTTTCTTTTCCAGTTGTTCAGGCACGGTCAAAGAACCCCGGATATCTCGACCGTTTACCCCAAGGACCCTTACAGGAACGAAACGTACTTTCCGTACGGCGTGGGCGCCCTGACGAACGTAAGTATTATTATTCCTTTCAAATTTCAACCGTATTAATGCGAATGACGAAATGCAGGAAGGGAAAAGGACGCAGTACAATCTGGGAAGGGAGCTCCGCATTCGCTACGACCAATTCCTGGGTAAGCTCTACACCCCTGAAATTTTAGACGTGGAGGCTTCGCCGGTAAGCCGCACCAGGATATCCGCGCTGCTCGTCCTCGCATCCCTGTTTCAACCCTCCAGCTTGGAGGTGTGGAACGCCCACCTGAATTGGCAACCCATCGACTTCGTCTCCCCAAAAATCGAGGAGGACTTGGTACGATGAACACACCCCCCCCCCCCAAATAAACGCAAAAAATTAATCGCGACCTTACGGCCGTCCCTTTCCAGCTGTTCTTGTATCTTCGAAACTGCCAGCGCTACATCGAGGCCGTCAAGGAGAGAAACGCGCAGGTTTTAAGCACCGGCGAGATCGACGACCCCAAGAAGATCGAAAAACTATTCCAATACCTCTCGGTGAACACGGGGTGGAACGTCACGACTTTGGAGCAAATTTTCCTGCTGCAAAACGGCTTGTCCGCTGAGGTAAGCCGACCATGGACCGACCAAATCGGCGCTTATTAACTTAAACGTGCTCTTCAGGTTGAAGCTGGCTTGAAACTACCAAAGTGGACCAAGTTTGTTTTCCCCGAGCCCTTAAAAACCTTGGGGAAGTTGTATTGGACCTACGCCACCGACACTGATTTGCTGAAGACGTTGTCCGGGGGTGAGTTGGATTCTGCCCCGCTCAAGCAGCAAAAAAGGGCATGTTTTGAGGATTTCGGTTTTTAGGGTTCTTGCTGAGGCGCATCATGGAAGACACGCAGATGAAAATCAACGGCTCTGAGGCCCTGAGAAACCGCAAGATGGTGCTGTACTCCGGCCACGATTACACGATCGTCGCGCTGCAGAGCGTGCTGGGGGTTTTCAAGCCGCACCATCCCCCGTACGGAGCGTACGTCGCCCTGGAAGTCCACAAAATGACGAACGGACACGGAATTAAGGTGCGCTGCATAAAAATCGAGTCTCACGACCGGAACTTAATCTCCGAATTTTTCGCAGGTGCTCTACCAGGATTACACCCGCAAGCACCCCCAGTTGCTGCAGTTGCCGGGGTGCGAAGACCTTTGTCCCGTCGACGAATTCCTCAACTTGTACAGCAAGTATCTACCGACCCCCGACATGTGCGACCTTTAATCATTATAACAACAAACCTAATAAAATAAGTCAGTCACAGAGAGAAAATAAATTTTTTTATGCATTGCGTACTCGTTTTTTTTCTTTAATTTATTTATTAAGGACGCTTGAGATTTCATTTCGGAATCTTGAAAATTAACGGGGCAGTTTCGTTCATTCAATGATCTAAATTAACGCCACTTGTGCTGACGAAGTGTTTTCTTACTCATTAACTTTAATCTCCCGGTTCGAGATTTATATCGCCCCGTGCAGTTCAACCTCCTCCTCTTTAAGAGGCGGCGGGACGGTTTCGTTGAGATTAACGCCGCCGGCGCAAATAATCGGACGATCCGGATTTAAGAATGTTTTGGTTTCGTTTAATAATAATTAAGTTTTCGGGGGTTTGCTACTGTCTGTAAGGCGATGGGGAGCAGGCGAAAAGAAAACTACTTGTGTCGCGGTTTGGGGTGGGGTTGGAAGTTTTCGGTAATGATTCGCCGCCGCACCACTCCGTCTAATATTCTGTTTCCTTATTTGCCGATCCAATAAATCAAATAAAATCAGAATATTAAAAAAGTTTCGGAATAAACATGCCGAAGTCGAAGGAAATGAAACATTTCTCGATATTTATTGCGTCTGCCTCTCTCGGAGGAAAAGAGGAAACCGTCCTGCCACTTCTTTTCCTATTTTATTTTTTTTTTCTTCATGCGTGGTAAGTAAACGTCATGGTCAAGTTGGAATTAGATTTTCGATTTTCGGGGCGCGCGCTTTTCAAATTGATGACAATTTCGATCGGATCGCCCCCTCGTGAATTGGGGGGGTGCGGGGTAGATACTTACTTAATAAACGCACCGTCGATGGGTTAAGGTTTAAGTCTGCTTAAGGAGGTGCTCGAGTCGGAAACGCGAGGGGGCCACTTTAAATCGATAATAGGCCGACAGTGGATGCTTTTAACTCTTGAGGATTTGGGGAGAGGTGAATCTGCATATCTGATTTCCAGGGACTATTTGTCACCGGCGGAATTGTGTAGGTGTCGGAACTTGAAATGTGACTGAAGTAGAAGAAAGAGTCGGCAATATCCGCAGCTACGAGACTCTATTTAAATGGAAATGATGGCCCACATCCGCCACCATTTACATTCTGTTATATTACTTGTGACAATGCAGGAGCACCCTCCCGCCCCCCCGGTATTGATTGTATCCGAGTCGAGAAATTTAAAATTCCGCGTTTTATTGCCGCCGTCGGTAAACTTTTCTTTTCAATGCCGACGGATAATTTGAATTTTTCAGGACGAGGACGAGGACGGCGACGCGACCCCCGCCCCCCCTCTCGCTTTCCTCCTTTCTTTCACACGTCGTCAAAGCCGTCGCTTTTATGTTATTGGCGTTAACGTTTCTGTTTTTAAATCTGCGGATTTTTTTCTTTCTTTTATTGGGCGGTTTAAATAAAACGCAACAAGATCTCGAATTTATTTAAAACCGTCGAATTGCACAACACCAAGCCAAGGTAGGTAAGAATGAACTTTATCGTCACCTTGGGTCGTTTATCAACGGAAAGGAAGAAGGAAGGTATTTGTATTTGTTAATTAAGTTGCGGTCGTAGTTTTATTTTATTTTTTTGTTGTTGTTGCCAAGCTTTAATTAATAACAGCGGCCGCAAGTCGCAAGCCACAAACACCTAGCCTAGCGCCAAAGATTATCGTCTGGCGAACGTGCGCGTACAAACCTAACCGCTAATTTTATTTAATTGCAAACAGATAAAAAAAATCAGCTCTTTAGAAACGGGCATCCAAAAGAAATCAAAACCTTTGCGTTCAACACAGGTCTCGACGTGAGAGTGAATCGCTTCTTGGTTATAAAATAATATAGCACGAGGCACGATCTTTTTTTAGACACCCTGTACGAAGTCCAACTTCAAATGATTGACGACACCCCAGATCTGTTCATTATCAGGACGATTTCATGATGATTTCAGGCATGTTACACGCGCAAGCACTTGGTAATTAGTTGGGGTTGAAACAAATAATCCAACATTACAACCGGGGAAAATTTATACTGGGTGATTCGAAATAAGCGTCCGACACAGGCGGTACACAGAAAACGAAAACCAAAATTCTATTTATGCGTAGGAGATCTAATATCCATAGTTTTTGAGAAAAAACGAATTGAAAATTCATCTACATATATATATAAATTGGTTGATGGGCGTTAGTCACGACAGCGACGATATGAAGGGTGTTTTCTTTCGCTTAAAAGTTTGAATCGCGTTTCGAATAGTTTTCGTAGTTGTCACCTGACTTGAATTTCCGATTGACAGTTCACTTGTAAAAATAACCATCATTCAATCCGAACAAGTTTTACAAATAGAGAGATTCAAAGAAAAGAATCAAGGCACGTTCGGATCACGATTTTGCGAGCGAAAGAAAGCACCACCTAAAGTCGAACGGAACGAAACGCTAGGTTTACCTCGAAACGAAACTGCAGAACGATTTTATTTACGGCTTTCCGCTTAAAAAAAAAACGTGTAACACGCAATTCGTTCTCTGGGATTTTGGACTTGTGTACGTATACGTATGAAATCAATCATGATTTCCGCTTTGGATCCAAGGGAGGTTGATTTCTTTAATGTCTCTGATAGATTTATTTCCTTGCATGACGTTAGTGAATACGCTCCTAACGGATCGGACACTTATTCAGAAGCACCCTGTGTAGAGATGGGAGGTGGATTTGTTTGTATACCTCAGTGAATACGCTCCTAACGAATCTGACGCTTATTTTGAATCACCCTCTATAGAGTTGGGAGGTGGATCTGTTTGTATATCTTAAGCCCGCAATAGACGATCATAAATTGCATGAAATTTACATGTAATTTATGACAAAACCTATTTTTCAACGTGTATAACGAGCAAAAAGAATTACATCAATTTATACATGTAAAATTGACAACAAAGAGCAAGTTCTATTTCTCAAGGTTTTTGACGTGAAATTTTAGTAAATTCTAGTGACTTTGATTATTGCTGTTGGCTGTTGACTCAGATGAATAAATAACGACTTCAGCTAGTTTATGTGGGTATACGTTTATAAATAATTTTAGCTTGAAGATAGTTTAATCATTGATGCTCTCCGTTTGGATGATACCCTCGATAACATAATCCGACATTCCCAGCTGCTCAAAGAAAATAACTTGAAGTTACAAGCATTAATGAGTTACCATTTTCACCAACATTAACATTCTAAATTACTAATTAGTGCAACATCTTTTTATTAATATAATTAAAACGTGTATTGCGAATTACAATTCATGAATTTATACACACATGTTTACATGAATTTTTACGTGAAATTATTGGAACATGTATTGCCGGCTTTATTGAATACGCTCCTAACGAATTGGACGCTTATTCTGAATCACCCTGTATGGAGATGGGATTGGTGAATCTGTTTGTATACGTGTATAGGAAAACTCCGGGAGACATTATCCTCGTAATTAACAAGGCGATATAAATTAAGAAGGCTTAAGTTATTAGCGTCTACATCAAATTTTGCGCCAAGGACAAAGTTGGAAAACAATTTAAGGATTCGCGTAATCCTTCAGGCAGGCAGGCAGGGGGCGGCGGCGGCGGCTACGGGGACGATATAAATTTAACGTGCGATTATTTTACAAGAAATTAAAGCAGCCGGGCGGGTACTTTTGTTTTGGGATAAGTCCAAATAATACAGGAAAGTTTCTCTCTCCCTCTCCCTCTCTCTTTGTTTGGAAGAAAATCATCACCGGGTGTCTTCTCTTTCGCTTGAATTATTCAAGGAGAGATTACCAACACGAGAGAATGCGATCGTTTGAAAAAGAAAAGTCCAGACTTTACGCAAAGCAAAAGAAAAAAAAAGTCATTTTCCGATTGACCTGGCCCGAGCCACGGTAGATGATTAATAGGTAGTGGCGCGGGCGTTCGGAACGTGCACGCGATTTAATGTCACTTTATCTCATGCTGAAAGATTAAAGACCGTTCTCTCTCGCGCAGATTCATTCAGCTGTCGCTCTCGCACTTGATCTCGCGCTTTCATGCGCACATCGACACGCGGCCGATGGGTCTTGTTGCATCACCTAATACATTGCTCACCGTGATCCCCCCGACCTAATCATGATTATGTCCTGATGCGACAGTCGTCATCGATTATGCGCCGCTCGTAATTGTGTAATCAATGTTTTAATCGCTCAGCATATTAGTTCTAATTCGATAATTTAGCGGCGGCCGTTGCATCCCTCCATCCTCTCACCCCCCCCCCCCCCCGAACTAGTTCATGCGTTAATTAATTTCGAAACGAAGCGATCGCGACCACTCGATCGAGCAAGGGGCCACCGCCGGCCCCCTCGGGCCAAAACAATCGCGAAAACATGCTTTCCGAACGCATTAAAAAATAAAAAATAATTAATTTTTTTTTTTTTTTTTGATGGTCGTCCAAGTGAAGGAAGGAGCCCCGGCCGCCTGTATCGGATTTCTTATCGAAATTTTTAATTAAACGTCAAGGGGCAAGATTGGCTCTGGTCTTGTTTGCTTGCGCGCTGGAGATCCGCGGTATTTACGACGTTTTAATTTCGCCGAATTTATTTTTTTTCGTTTTTGGGGGGCGGAGGGGGAGAAGTAGGAGGCGATGCTTTTATTAATTAAACGTTTCTCCACGAGATGTTTACTTTATTTTGATTTTTGATTGACGACGTCTTCCCTCAGCTACTTTTATAGTACTTGATCTTTTTTTTTTTTTTAATAATCAACGAATCTACGATCAAAGTGATTTCTGTTCTATGCTTGCTTTAATGCGTACAACACAGTGATATATATGAATATAATATAAAGGAGAGGCCTAACACCATTACCTTGAGGTACTCCGTATAAATGCTTGTGAATCTTCTTTTGTGATTCGTCATTCTCAGCAAATGTAACAGTGATATATATACATGAGTAATAATATAAAGGAGGGGCCTAGTACAATTACCTTATAACGAAATACAGGGTGTTACCGAAACTGAATTGTTTCGGGTGACTGTTCTCAAAAGGCGGTTCAATCCTTTTGCGGCGCTCAACTAACAACTAACAACAACTAACGCTTTCTTTATTTTACCTTTAAAAATTATAAGCGTGCTATAAATTCTCAGCATAAATTTCGGCCAAGTTAATGTGAATAACATTTTGCAATGATTGCAACTCGATGAAGGCATAACGCGAAGTCTGATCAGATCACGACTGATCAATTAAGGAATCAATTCAGAAATGAACGCGTAACTAGACGCAACTATTATTAATAAAATAATTCTGTGTTCTGCTTATAACAACTAAACTGATTTATAGCCAGGGAAAGGAATTCAGGCCACTTAATGTGGGATGGTTTTCACGTCGAATGTACCATTTGCCGAATGCCAAACCACCTGTCCGATACTCAATTGCATCAAACTGTTATTGAGTGGGAGGGGAAAAGGCCGCAACGCAAGCGTCCTTATTTCGCAGAGATTATTGTAGACGGGGTTAATACACTCCCAGTACAAGTGGCCCGAATTCTTTTCCCTGTTTATAGACAATAGGGAGGGTTTGGAGAATCCATCTTTTACGTGTTGCATAAACGACTCGTGCATCGTAACACCTTGTACTACGTCGCTCTGATATACGGCAAGCCTTTTATTAATAATAGTAATTCAGAATTAAGAATACTTTAAGGTATTTTATCGGTTGAATACTACGACAGGAATTAACAAAACCACAGGAACGCCACAGGCGTGTATAATGTGTCGCAATTTTAATTCACGTTACGTTCTTCAGGAGAAAAAAAAATTACGACATTTATTTTTAAATCGCGGAAATTCCAAGCGATTTTTTCTTTTGTTAATTTTTCATTCTTAACGCATCAATAGCTCAGTGTTAGCCAGACGAATGGTACGTACGTGATTGGATATTGACGTGATTGGAACATTCTTTTTTTTTTTTTTTTGAAAAATTTGCTCTGCGCGATAAAAGAAAAAAAAAAAAAGAAAAAAGCGAAACGTTTCCTGTACGTGGACGCTTGATATTTAAACGTCGACGAATAAAGAAGCGGTACGGCGTCGACTTCATTGAAAACCTGTATATTTGTCTCGGGCGGGAAAAATTATTTTCCGGTGCATTCGGTGATTCGCGGCCGAGGGTAATTCACCCCCCTTTTCGAACAACCGCGCGAGATGAATGTCCCTGGCGAGGTGGATTCCCGTAGCGGGTTCCGAATACATCGCGACGGTAATTAACGCTGTAATTTACAAAACACACGGCGAGTCCTTTAATTAAGGGTGGTTTTTTATTTCTCTCTTTTCTTGGTGGGGAGCGAGGGAGATCAAGATCACCGTCACCGATGAATTCACGCACTATAATCAGTGCATCGATGAACTGAATGTTATCGGAGAGTCCATCGATTTTTATATCTGAAGTTGACCTGTCTTCCGGTGTGCGTGAGCGATTGACGTAACGCCGTGTTCTTGAAGCTCTGGATGATATTCATTTTTCTCCGTTGTCGGATTAGGTTCTCCTTGCAATATAATAATTATTAGGTAATTATTCCTTCTGTTAGAATGCGGTACATAATTGAAGTTTGTTCTTGTCCGATTAAAATTGATCTATAGCGAAACGTTGAGTGTTTTCCCTTCATATTTCTGTCCGGTTCGAGATTAAAAAAAACTTTGTACTTACAATATGGTACGTTTACAGGCAGATAAAAATTTTCAACGAGTTTCTGTTCCGGCGATTTAAAAATAATTCTTTTCGAATTCGCTGCCGAAAGGAAAATTAATTAAAAAAAACTCGATCGACGTATACAGGGTTACAAGTAATTAAAGGGCGACCATGGGGTTCTCGCGAACTATAAGAGATACAAAGACGGTTAAATTACAAAAAAGTTGCGCCGTTTTGGAGTGTATCAAAGTATCCAAATTTCTACCTTCATTTGTTTCTGAAGTATCTTCAAAAAATTGAAAATTCTAATCTTCGGAAAACTCGAGTATCTTCCTTATTTATTAAAATAGAATCATATAATTCGATATTTTTTTTTGTTAAATTCGATGAGCAATCGAATAATAGAGTCCGAAGAAATAGGTTAGGTTTGACGGTTTCGCCGATACGACTGTCAACTGTCTTTTTTCTTACGGACGCCATCTTGGGTAATCATACCACGTGATGCAAAAACAAAATCTGAATACGCCCATACGACACACTTACGCTTTTGTTTTAAAACAAAATATCAAGATACTGCAAGATTTTGAAAAAAATATATAATATCTAGTAGGCGGGTGCGTGTAAACATTCGGAACTAAAATTATTATTAAAATAATAAATGTTACTCAATTATGATACTCATTTAATTTTGTACATAAAAAAAAATACTTTTTAACAAAAATTCTTAGTAACCTGTTATTTTGTTTTAAAATGAAAGCATAAATATTCATGTGGTCGCATTCAAAAATTATTTCTGCATCACGTGCTATGAATATCTAAGGTGGCGTCGACGAGAAAAGAAACAATTGACAGTCGTATCAACGAAACTGTCAAACCTAACCTATTTATTCGAAACTGTCCGACTAATTTAATGCAGAAACACCGAATTTTATGATTTTTTCTTAAGAAATAGAGAAGATATTCGAGGTTTTCGAAAATGGGAATTTTCAGTTTTTTTTTGTAGATATTTCGTAAACAAATGAAAACGCGTATTTTTTTGGAAGACCTCAAGATGGCGCAACTTTTCTGTAATTTAACCATCTTTGTATCTCCTGTTGGTTTACGAGATCCCCGTCCCCGTCCCCGTCCCCCGCCCGTTAATTAATTGTAACCCTGTATACGCTAGGACAGTGTTGCCGATGACGGAGAGTTTTCTCCAAAACGGGGGAAATGTCCAAGCGCTTGGGAGGAAATGTCGGCGAATATTATTTTTACGAGTTTAGGGGTAGAAATAATCTCAGAAAAAGCAATAGCTCAAATGGAGGGGGCCGGGGGAGGCCGGGGGGAAGGGTTATTTAATAACTTCTAGTTTTGCGAATTGCGCGCATCGAATTCCATCACGACCTGGCAACCCTGCGTAGAAATTTTTGCTTTAGCACGAAAATGTGGATGTAATAAATAAATAATCACAATTCAAATTAATCAAGGACATTTTACAGTTTACATTTCTTAAGAAACAAAGAAGACGTTCGAGATTTTCGAAAACGAGAATTTTCAGTTTCTTGAAAATATTTCAAAAACGAATCAAAGCTTCTTTTTGCACATTTTCTTTTTTTTAGACCTCAAGTCGGCGCAACTTTTCCCTAATTTATCCATCTTTGTATCTCTTATAGTCAGCGAAATCCCCATAGTGGCCCTTTAATTAGTTGTAACCCTGTATACACCCCTTGCCACCGTCAAAATTAAAATAATTACAGCGAGCTTGCGAACTTGTTCAAACTACGCGAGCATCCCTTTTCGAGTCTGCGTTATTTTTTTTCTCGCGATCACGGGGAGAAGTTTGCCGCCCGAAGTTGGCTTTACGCGAAGCAGGGGAACCAAAAAAACAATAATAAAAAAAAAATGAGCGCGTGCGCGCGCTACAGTTTCCAGGGGGCGCCCCAGTCTCTCTTAACAAGTTTATGGAGAAGCGAGGTAGGTGGATTGTTTTATAAAACGCTCAACTTACCCCCCACCCTCATCACCCGGTCAGCTTTTTCTTCCTAATTTTAACGAATCAATCCATAAAAGCTCAACTCACCCCCCTCTCCCATCCCCCGGACAGCTTTTTCTTCCTAATGTTAACGAATCAATCCGTTCTTGCACGTGACAGCGTCAGGTAAATCAGGGTGGAATTCACCACCACGCCACACCACGCCACGGTGTTTACATGACATGGGGGCATTAGTTAAGCGATGTATACGTGCGTTCAGAGATAAAGGGTTAAAGCTGTTGACAATTGTAATGTACGCGTTGACGATTTATTAACAAAGCGGATATTAAACTTAATCGCCGAGCAAAGCTATCGGATATTTATTGCGGGTCGTTAACGGAAATACAATCAAACCTACGCGAGGGAGAAATTATTAACCACCCTTTTCCTGATTAGGCAAAAACAAAAAAATGCACGGCTATTCGAGTATATCACGGGGAGGCCCTTTTTTTTTGAATTAAAAAATAAAAATACACAGCGCGTAGTTGTTGTTACGAATTTGGGGGTTCACAAATTATGGTCGTGTCGTTAATTTTCAGAACACTTTGATTACAAACCGTCGCTTTACACAATTAAAAGCGCAATAGTAATGAGCTTTTATTACAAAATATACTTTTTTATTTATTCGGAGGTGTGAAACCTTCGCTTGCTAATTTCTAACTGCCCTAACTGGCGCGCGCGCGTGCGAACTTTTATAGTAGATTTCTGCCTTCTCGACTTTACTGGTCCTTACTGGAACCATCGAGTAGCTTCGATTAAGTTCCGTGACGCAAGATGGCATTACTCTCTACTAAAAATAGATCTATTTGCGCGTAGCGGCATAATACTGTAACATTATTTATTATTGTTCACGTTGTACACAGCACCGTAGCTAGGGCCTGGCAAGAGGGGCCTGCGCCAGGGGCGCAGATCCGAAAGGGCGCAAGCAATTTTTAATATTAAATAGATTTATTAATCGATAATAAAAATGTAACACAGGAAAAGAAAACGCTGACTTTAATTTTAATTTTTGTAGCCAACTTACTAAAAAAAAATATTCTAGAACTTTATAAAAAAAATTAAATAAAAATTAAAGTAAAGAAATCCCTTTTTCTCAATATCTTCCAAATAAAAAGGAATGAGCTAACTTGATTTCCGGATTATTAATTAGTATAAAAATACGGAACTTTTCTTTCTAATTTAACCAACCTCGTATCTTCTAAGATAAGCGAAATGGTATTCTCGAAAAGCGAGCACCCGGTATGTAATTTAACAATCTACAGCTTCGGTTGACAAAGTGGGCGCTAAGGAGTTCTATGGGGGGTGGTAGCGAGTCGAGTTGACGGGCAATTGGGAGGTGTTAAGGCCGTCTGGGGTTCATGATTCTTTAATCAGAAAACCATTGAAAATTTAGGATCATTGCTGATAGATGCATATTCGATCGGAGTAGAACAGAAAAACGATCTTTTCACCCAAAAATTTGTTCAAATTACAACAATTTGGAGGGAGGGGGGCGTTAAGCAATTTTTATCTGGAAAAGTGGGTGGCGATCCCAAAAAGTTTGGGAATCTATGATCTATAGAGTGCCCACAGGTAGGTGATACAAGAGGAAAAAATTCTTTATTACTGATTTCGCAGAAAATCATATTTTTTATATTAATAAACAGAACACCCTGTATATTTTTACGTATTTTAATGGACTTCTTCTTCTGCACAGTGTTGCCGACTTAGGGAAAAAGGCGTTGAATCTGGTGTTAATTTCAAACAAAAAGGAAAAAGGGGAGAAGGGGAAAAATGGCAGAAACATTAAAATCTATGGAGTTCTTAAACTTCTTGCGAACAAAGGACAGTCGCCACATTTTACGAGAATAAGACGGAAAAAGGGTAAACTATCAGAAACAAAACAAAAATGAGAACATTTTCAATGACAATGACACGAAAACACGATTGAAGTGGAAAAAATAAAATTTACGATTAAATTATTAAAAGATATGTATTTTGATTTCGGAAAAATTGTAAGCAATAAAAAAAAAATTAAAAACGTTTTTGACACTCGTGAAACCCGCTACAAATGAAAAAATCCCGACTGAATTAAAAGAATCAAATCTCGACTGTTTGATTGTAGAAGAAAAGAATTGAAAACGAATTGTAGATTTAAAATTCACGGTCACGCTCAAGATTGATAATAGTTCGAACTTCAACAATCAAAAACAAATGACGACTAAAGCGTAAAATTAATTAATCTGCAGAATGAGACGGGAAAAGCAAACAGGCGATTGCAAATTTCATTTCGCGGAAAACCGGAAAGAATTGCGAATGTATTGAAACGAAATGATTTCAGGAGACAAGCAAAAAAAAAAACAAATTATTAATTCAAAACTACTTTTAAACGATGACGTCAACAGCGCAAAAAGTCAGAAAGTGACGGAAATTTTTGAAGACGGAAACGAAAACGATCCCAAGGAATAATTCAAAAAGGGACGGAAATGTTTGAGAATGAATTTCAAACTAGGAAACGATAAACAGCTCGAGGGATCCGCTGCAATCAAAGACGATTTGCAACATTTTTTTTTTAACAATAATTCATAAACAAGTGACGCTCGCGTTACGTTAAAAAAACAAAACAAAACAGTGAACAACTTTTTTTGAAAGATTTAACCGAAACAACACTACCTTTTATTATTAAGCGTCATCTTGGGGATAATAGTATTTGTAACATCAAAATCGATTTTTTTTTCTAAAAAGAGATACGAAATTTGATGTTTTTGTTTTAATATTTTTCTTTCATTTGTTTTAACAGTTAATTGCAGAAAAAAATTTATAAATATGTCTGTGTAGGTACGTTAATAAATGCTCTTCTCTTTTTTTTTTGGTAATCTTTTGTAATCATGTTTTTAACACTAACCTCCTATTCAAATTTGCCAGATTAATTTAGGGAATTGTAGGGAAGTATTTTATTCCGAAAAAGGAATTTGTTGACTAGTTGATTGGCGACACTTCTTCTGTAATAGCCGTCAGTTTGTTGCCGCCTTTTCCAATTGTATTTCAGCTAATTTCAGTTTAGTAATAAGTTTCCTGAAGTAATTTTACATTTCTGAAATGCAATTGATGTTGGAGTGATGAACATGATTGTTTAATGAAATACTTGAAGACGCAGAATTAGAATCTTGCCCTGGGCGTAAAAAATCCTACCTACGGCACTGGTTGTAACATATACTAGGTATGCGGGTAAACCAGCGAATGTGTACATGTTAGCATAAAAACGATCATTACGGAAATTACGATTGTAAATTAGGTTTATTAGAGAGAGAGATTATCCTAACGTAATTTACGGTCGTACGGACGTAAATCTGAAATACGTCGAACGGGGGCGGCCATAAATAACTTTCCTGCAGCGTAAATAAATGCGCGCGTCAATGGAGATCCGTCCTTAATCTCTGATTATTCTCAGTGCGGTGCCATGCACTATTTGATTAGGAGACAGTGGCTTCCTGTCCGCGAAATTAATTTATGGCAGGACCGCAAACGGACCGAATTACTCTTCTTCTTCTTCCCCCCGCCCCGGGCGGGGGTTGAAAAATCGCCCCAAGATTTACACAGTTAATTTCCATAGCTTACGAAGCCCGGCCGAGTTAACGAACAAATTACGCTGAGCGTCGCGGCGGCGGCGGCGGAGACGAAGTGGATGCACCGAGGCTATTGTCACAAAACCCACCGCCAGGGGCGGCGCACAATCTATTTATTTTGACGCGGCATGCGTTCAATGCAGGTTCGATGCAACAAACAGCTGACTTTTCGCATTTCGCCGACAAAGTAATTCGCGGAAATAAATTTACATTTAAATGAAAAACACGCACATTATAATAAATTGCACCGTACACGTACCTTAGGACTTTTTTTTTAATAAAAACTACCATAAAACCACATGAAGCCAAGAGCAATCTACAGGGTGTCTTTAATAATAGTAGCAATAAATCGGGTCGTGAGTATCAAAAAAATATGAAGCTTCAAGCATCGAAATCCAAGCGAAGAAGAAACGAGCTTGAAACCTCGTGCTCAGTTCTGCTTTTATTGCACCGTACATGTACCTTAGGACATTTTTTTTAAATAAAAACCACCATGAAACCACTTGAAGCCAAGAGCAATCTACAGGGTGTCTTTAATAATAGTAGCAATAAATCGGGTCGTGAGTATCAGAAAATCTGAAGCTTCGAGCATCGAGATCCAAGCGAAGAAGAAACGAGCTTGAAACCTCGGCTCAGTTCTGCTTTTATTGCACCGTACATGTACCTTAGGACATTTTTTTTTTTAATAAAAACCACCATGAAACCACATGAAGCCAAGAGCAATCTACAGGGTGTCTTTAATAATAGTAGCAATAAATTGAGTCGTGAGTATCAAAAAAATATGAAGCTTCGAGCATCGAAATCCAAGCGAAGAAGAAACGAGCTTGAAACCTCGCGCTCAGTTCTGCTTTTACTGGGGCGGCGGAAACTGCGTGGAACACGCGTGGGTTTTAGTGGAATTCACCAGCGCCATTCTTCCCTAGTTAATCTAATGAGAGAGAGCAAGAACCAATCAATTATTTAGCGCTGAACTAGCAGAGCAAGAAAAAAAATCTGTGTCCGCCTAGAATAAGCGACGGTGTGAGCAAATAAGGAAACTTGAACGTACAAAAAAAAAGCCTTTACCGTTCCTTGGAACTTAAATTGATTCAGAACAAAAAAAAACTTTGAATTTAACGCAAGTGCAACCCCAACCAAAGTCGTTCTTACAACAGGAGTAATTAATTAATTAGAACGGACGCGTCGACGAACAAGTACTGAATGTAATGAAGTTGTCAGAGTTGACTAAGTATGTAGTAATTGATGAATCCGGGCAAAATCTACGCATAGGCCCAACCCTCACCCCCTCCCCCCACCCAAAACTTCCTCAGCCTTAGGAATCATTTGCATGCCGTCAAGTCTGTACAAGTCTTAAAAGTCTTTAGCTTTAGTATTTCGTTTCCGGACAAATTGGTGAGAAAGAGAAAGCGCCGCCGCCGCCGCCGGAAGAAAATGACGAAGTAGGACGAGGAGCTCTCTCTCTCTCTCTCATTATTTTCTTTTCCGGTGATGAAGAAACCGTTCAGGTTATTTACAGTTATCCGGGGGGAAACTCATTAAACAACGCTCGTTAGATTTCGCCGTTCGTTTATGTTTTAGCCGGGCAGAAAAAGTGCATGAATTTGCAGCAGGAAGCCTCCGCCGCCGCCGCCTAGCCTTCTTGCCCGCTTCAAAAGGATCTAGGGGCCGGAACAATTAATCTTATTCAGATCCGCAGACGGCTGTCTAATCCCTGTGAATTAACGTCTTGCTCCGAGAAGTATTCTGCTTTGTCCAATTAGAAGTGAAATTCTGAAATGTCCGCATTTTTTTCCTCTTCTTCTTCTTCTTCCCGAGGAAGAAGAAAGGGGGACGAAACCTTTCCTTGACACCCCGGATTTATCCTGGAAATTATATTGAAGGATCTTTTTTCAGTTAATTCGAGAATTGTAAATAAAGTCGACGGAAATGAATCGCTTTATGAAGGATGAAATTCCGACGAGAGCGTCACGTTTGACTGACAGGAGGAGGAGGAGGAATTGCACAGGCACGTGCAGTTAGGGTGACAAACTCCCCCTCCCCCACGGGATTACGTGAGTAACTCCGCTGAATTCGTAAGCAATTAAAATCGTTGTCAGTTTACCAAAAAAAAGAAAAAATTAAAAAAAATTGCGCAATTCCTGTCAGAAAATAACGACTCGGACCGGACGTTGATAGTTTATTAAAATACAGCATGACACCTCTTTAATCCGAACCAACGTCCTAAACCAATAATCCGAACAGCGGAAATTTGTTAGCCATAATCGGCAATCCGAATTCTCACTACATGTAAACGGCGGGGAAATCCCCAAAATGGTTTCGTGTTTTCTAAGAAACGCTTTCTCCTTGCCGTTCATCGTTCATCAGAACGTTGATCGTTACTGACGTGAATTCGATTTGCACTGCCGTTTGAGCTGAGATGACTTCTGAAACGAGACACGTTACTTTATCGATAAATTCTAAAAATAAATGACCTTTCCGTGACCAAGTTCTCAAAAATTAGGAGGAAAACCGACCGGGTTAACTGAAATTAACCTCTTTATACGCGAACTCGTACATAAATCAATGAAACGATGCAAAGATGAAGCTATAAATCTACGGAACGATAGATCGATGAATTGATCAATCGATGGGTTGAGTGGAATGAATCCATGAAGCGAAGGGTCGATGAAGCAATGGATCAATGAAAGGTGAACCGATTGATCGATGAATGAAGCCACAAATCGATGGATAAATCAAATGATAATCGATGAAGCGATAAAACGATGATCCGATGGTCCATAACGATTCGATGAATAAATGAAGCGACGAAACGATGAAAGCTACGAATCTACGGAACGATGAGTCTATGAAGTGATAGATCGATGGACTGATGCATTAATTGATTCATGAAGCGACGGTTTAACGAAGCAATGGATTTGTGAAGCGGTGGATCGATAAAACGAAGGGTCGACGAAGTGACAGATCGTTGAGGCGATGGATCAATGAAAGTTGGACCGATTGATCGATGAACGAAGCCATAAGTCGATGGATAAATCAACTGATGATCGATGAAGCGACGTATACATCGAACAAACTGACGCTGAAGCGATGATCCACAACGAATAATTGAATAAATGAAGCGATGAAACGATAAAAGCTATGAATCTACGGAACGATGAGTCGATGAAGTGATAGATCGATGGATTGATGCATTAATTGATTCATGAAGCGACGGTTTAACGAAGCAATGGATTTGTGAAGCGATGGATCGATGAAATGAAAGGTCTATGAAGCAACAGATCGATGAAGCGATGGATCAATAAAACATGGTCGGATTAATCGATGAAAGAAGCCATAAATCGAAGGATAAATCAAATTATGACCGATGAAGCGACGTATACATCGAGCAAACTGACGCTGAAGCGATGATCCGATGATCCACAACGAATACTTGAATAAATGAAGCGATGAAACGATAAAACTTAAGAATCTGCGGAACGATGAGTCGATGAAGTGATAAATCGATGGGTTGATGCATTAATTGATTCATGAAGCGACGGTTTAACGAAGCAATGGATTCGTGAAGCGGTGAATCGATGAAACGAAGGGTTGATGAAGCGACTGATCGTTGAAGCGATGGATCAATAAAATATGGACGGATTAATCGATGAATGAAGTCATAAATTGAGTGGCGATCGATGAAGCGACGTATACATCCAGCAAACTATCGCTGAAGCGATGATCCCATGGTCTATAACGAATCGATGAATAAATGAAGCGATGAAAGCCATGAATCTACGGAACGATGAGTCGATGAAGTGATAAGTAGATGGGTTGATGCATTAATTGATTCATGAAGCGATGCTTTAACGAAGCAATGGATTTATCAAGCGAGGGATCGATGAAACGAAGGATCGATGAAGCGACAGATCATTGAAGCGATGGATCAATGAAAAATGAACTGATTAATCGATGAATGAAGCCATAAATTGAGTGGAGATCGATGAAGCAACGTATACATCCAGCAAACCATCGCTGAAGCGATGATCCGATCAATCTATGGATAAATGAAGCGATGAAACAATGAAATTGTAAATCGATGGAACGATAGATCGATGAGGCTGAACCGACGAAGTGACAGATCGATGGATTGGATCAATTAAGTGATGGATCGATAAAACGAACGATCAATGAAGCGATAGATCGTTGAAGCGTTGGATCAATAAAAAATGGACTGATTAATCGATGGACGAAGCCATAAATTGAGTAGTGATCGATGAAGCAACGTAAACATCCAGCTGAAGCGATGATCCGATGAATCTATGGATAAATGAAGCGATGAACCTATGAAACTGCGAGCCGACGGAACGATAGATCGATAAGGCTGAATCGACAAAGTGAAAGATTGATGGATTGGATCAATGAAGTAATGGATCGATAAAACGAAGGATCAATAAAGTGACAGATCGTTGATGCGTTGGATCAATAGAAAATGGACTGATTAATCGATGTACGAAGCCATAAATTGAGTAGTGATCGATGAAGCAACGTAAGCATCCAGCTGAAGCGATGATCCGATGAATCGATGGATAAATGAAGCGATGAAACGATGAAACTGTGAACCGATGGAACGATAGCTCGATGAGGCTGAATCGACGAAGTGACAGATTGATGGATTGGATCAATTAAGTGATGAATCGATGAGACGAAGGATGAGACTGTGAACCGACGGAACGATAGATCGATGAGGCTGAATCGATGAAGTGACAGATCGATGAATTGGATCATGGATCGATGAAACATTGGATAGTTGAAGCGACAGATCGTTGAAGCGATGGATCAATGAAAGATGGACCGAGTCATCGATGAATGAGGTCATAAACCGATCAATATTTTATAAGAATCATTTATCTATCAAAGGATTAGAAGGGAAATTATTTTCATTTTACAACTTAAGAAATATTTACAAATACATGCAACTGGGGTGTCTCCCCAAATTAGGTTTAACTTACATGATTTTGCCACTTACACTAGGGGAGGTTTTAGCTTAAGGGTTCTATCACTACCGACCGCTACTCCACAAGCCGCGCTCGAGTATTTAAAGACATCGTGACGTGTAACTTTTTTACAAGGAGTATTGTGTTTTGATTGGCAGGACCAAGGTTAGTTTTCGCACGCGTGACTACTGTGTCTCCCACCCTTGCATCCCGCAAGGTTTTCCGTTTGTTTAGGGTCGTATTTTATTGTTTCTTTTTGCAGGTAATCCTCGGAACATAATTTCTATTTGCTACGCGCATATCTCAAGTTATTTCTTCCAAACAGATACAGGTGTTTTTCGGTTACCTACTCCCCCAATTATTTGAGCGAAGGCTACCACTGATTTATACGAGTTGCTGAAAGCAATTTATTCAGTTGAAATTATTCGTTGCGGTATTTGCTTGCGATGTTTGTCGTCTTTAGCGGTTTTGTAAATCCCTTCCGCAACAACGAAAATTCATCAGCGCCCCCGACGAGATTGCAGCTCAACTCATAATGAATATTGCATTGAAAATGCAAACATAACGAACTCGGATTAGCCGTAGCGAACGCAATTAAATAAGCTTCCAAACATTAATGATGTGCTAATACGACAGACGTAGGAACGGCCGCTCTTATAAAATTTTACTATCCGGCTTGGTGGATACTTGTTTGAATAATCTGGCATTAAATTTAATTAAAAGTTGAATTCCGCCCCCGGCGTTATTGCGTGTTCTTAAAAGCCGACTGGGGGCGGCTCAAACGCAATTATACATTCCGAAATAGCCCCCGCATTATTACTATTTATTTCGAACGGGCCGCGTGCGGATACATTAAATAAAGTATAATGTGTAAATGCGGACCTAACGCGCAATACACGTCCATTTCACTAGCTCCGAATGAGGATTAAACCGCATTGAATGACCCGCGGTTTCTCTGGGGACGTGTAGGGATGTGTCCACTTTCAATCCGATGTTCGAACCCGAGTTTCATCCATCCCCAAGCAGACTTACCCACCCGCATCTCTCGAACATACACACAAAAAAAAAACAAATACGTCACCATCACACCACAACTGCTGGACCCAATATAAAATTGGAATACTATATGTAAATTAGCTATTAAATTGGAGTAAATGCATTTTGGTTATGCGGCGGGTAAATTCCACGCGGTGCAATAATTTAAACAGTTAAAGGTTAATCACCGACGGTAATTGAATTTAATATGGTGTTTATCTGACGGTAATTCGAGCTCACCCCCCATTGTCATCTCATAATAAAATATAATCAATTCAACCATAACCACTGCGCATATTTCATACGTAATTGTGCTCTCGCAAAACATTTCTTAATTAGCAACGGGACTCGTCGCGTGCAGTGCAAGGAAATTGTAATCTCGTGAGCGGGGTGCCGTTCAATTTTTCTTGTGAAAACGGCATAAATAAAATTGTGTCTGGCGGAATTGTTAATTAAGAGGGTTGCTTTGTTAATTTTTAACGAAGACTACTTTACGCCTTGTCCTAATTATCTCCGGGAAGAGGAAGCGGAACAAAAAAAAAAATTGGGGCAATTATTTCCTTAAGTGCGAAGTCCTCGTAAATTTTCATTATTATTCAAATAAGAACGTTTCGTGATGGTGTTGTTGCAAATAAACTCGATTTTAATTTTTCCGGAGTAAGAATGACGACATCTGTGACGCCTTAAGATCGCAGGGCAAGATCCCCACTTTTCGTTCAAGAGATCTGATCAAACTATACTTCACTTCCTTACCATTAGTAAGATTGTCGAACAAGTGCTGACATCAATCTAAGCGCAGTCTTCCAAGTTTCTTTTTTGCATTTCCGCGAGAATCGTACGATATGTAAGTCCCGGCAACTTAAGACAGCAAATTTAACCCCCCGGCAACTTAAGACAGCAAATTTGACCCCGGCAACTTAGGACATCAAATTTAACCTGGTAACTTAAGACAGCAAATTTGACCCCGGCAACTTAGGACAGCAAATTTAACCTGGCAACTTAAGACAGCAAATTTGATCCCCCGGCAACTTAAGACAGCAAATTTAACCAGGCAACTTAAGACAGCAAATTTGATCCCCTGGCATCTTCAGACAGCAAATTTGTATACATAGGTAAGTCCATAAACTCAATCACTAACAAACGATCATTAACAAAAAATCGTACGATTCTTGCCAACATGAAGAAAATTGTATACCTGTACACCTTTACTACCTAATAGCTGTGTCAGTAAGAACGACGACATCTGGGATGCCTTAAAACCGAGATACAAGACCCTTACTTTTCGTACATGAGATTTTATCAAACTGTACTTCACTTCCATACCATTTCTTGTACCAAATCGAAATTGAATCAAATCACATCATGCATAATGGTTTAGAAATACATAGGTTAGTATAGGATGGCGTTTTTTTTTTACATTTATGATTTTCATTCCCTTCGTTTTCTTTCTTGAAACCGTTCTAAAATCGACGGTTGTTCCGTACAAGCGTGGAAATTCGAGACACATAAATAAATATCCGGCGCACGTTCAAGATTGTTCAATATTTTTAGATCGCGAGGCTCCGAAAATACAAGCAAACTCTTTCACCGCCCGACTGTGTGGAAACGAAGTTCTGAATGCGCCCGGAGACGACTTCCTTCCCAGATTCCCGTAATTAGTTTAGCAGTCGGCGGAATCGAGGCATCGCCGGCGAGGTATACGTCACGTAACTTTTTAAGATTATGCGCGCCCCGACGGTCCGCAAACGAAAAGCGACGAGAAATGAAAACAGAAAAGTGTACAGTGCAGGTGCGCGGCGATGATTTTAAATTGTCAGAGAGTAGGCAACACATTCTACTATTAAATTATTACCGCCATGAGAAGCAAATTCAATTTTGAAACGAACGCCCTGTGTAAGCAAATTTGTTTTAACGTCTATTAAGAAATTCCATCCGAGTTATTTAATTGTATGACGCCTTTCCCACCGTCCCCCAATGCACTGAGTTAAAAATTGCTACATCCAACTCTGGAATGGAAGGGTAGTTCCGGGCGCAACCTTTACGGCATAATCGAGTTTTCTGCTTTCAATTAAGGAAATAATTAGGGAATTTGTTAATTAATACAATTAAAACCTCCGCCCGCCTAACTCTTTTTTTTTTTTCGTTTGAAGTTGCCACTGCTTTTAACTCGTCGCGTCGTCGTCAAGGAAACACAACGGATGAAATACTTGCGGCTTCATCAATTTACAATCAACTCAAAAGAAAGAAAAAAATGAGTCAACATAAAACAATAACAAAAAAAAATCGAAAAGATTCTTTTATCGAAACGAAACGAATGAACATGAAAAATGAATTAAACTCTTTGTGCGGGATGAATACGAGAAATTGAGCTGCGTAGGTGGAGTACAGTGCCTCCCCCCTCCCCCGCCGCGCCCCCCGGTTTATAGTGATTTATTTCTTAATATTATTTTAAGTAGGCGTATGAGAACGCGTACGCGCGGAATATGAAATGGCACCGCGACGAAGAGAAATCCCGGGGAAACGAAAGTATCTGTTAGGAGCGGATTTATTTCCGAAATGTATAAGACGCTTTTTATTCGAGGGTGGATCTCGAAACACTCTCGCGGAATGAGAATTTCCAGGAAACGTCGTAATTTCAATTTTCGTCCGCTTTTAAAACGACCGGCTTTTTCGATGATGGGTAAGCAAGCGATAAAATAATTGATCTAATCGTCTCGCCTTGTTTGAGTGTTGTCGCGATTAGATTTCTATACACAAGACAATTTAAGATTCACGGAAGTAATTAACACACTGAACTTCACGTGGAATCAGCGCAGTTGGCAAACCCAAGACTCCGCGAGAAACAGTGCGCGGGTTAGGAAATTGGAACGCGGGCACGCAAGTTTTCCGCGTACTCAGGGTTATTTCGTGGTCGGCAAATTTTTATAAAAAAAAAACCTACAATCGAAATCGGAACTTCAATCGTGAACCCCCCAAGTGAACAAAAATGATTTACAAACCTTTACAAGTTTCGAATAAAGCATAAAAATGATTTATAAACATTCATAGGAATTTAGTAGGTAAGCTGTTAGTGGCCTTGCCCACTCGATGGTCGTATTCGTTCCCCCTAGATTGTAACCGTCGCGTATCTTCCACCCCTGGCGGACGTCGCGGTCTTCACTATTGCCCTAGACCTATCATCACGTCGCCGGAAGACAAAAGATTGTCGGTCGTGACATGGTGTCGACGCTAAAAGTGGATGCCAGGTCCGTACAAGACAAGATCGAATTCAGCAAAGGTTCACCCACCATCCCCTTGATTTTATTTCCTTCCTTCCTAACTCTTTCTTTTTTTTTCTGAAAAATCGCGATTACTCAGAGACGAAAAGAGATATGAAGATCGGTGCGGTTTTCACTGTTGGATGACCCATCATCGAGAATGTCATTGTTTTGAGAAAGAAACGTTGAATTCCTGCACTCCTTTTATAAAGTTAAAACTTCCTGTTCTCTCGTTCATAAAGGACTAAACTGCATCTGTACCGCGCGGTTCGCTGAGTGCGTTGTAGCAGTGAAAACCGCGTCTTCTTAACTTCAGTCGTTCCAGAAACATTAATTATTTAAAGTCATCCCCGACGCATCCACCGATTTCTTTTTTCTCGGAAAAATCGCGACGTCTCAGAGACCGGCGGAAACGCCCCCGCATCCACCCCGACCACCACAGATCAATCCGAACCCAGTATGAAAATAAAAGTATATTTTTGAAAACAAATTGCTCTACCTACGCCCCTACAACCCCCGAAAGCCATTCGCGACGTGAATGATCGCCCCAATTGCGGCGACGTGGTCAAGACCCTGTCGGTCGTGAAAATACGAATTCATTTCGTTTTATTTTTTTAAGTGTAAAGAGTTTATTAAAGTCATTTCAATTGATTTTGCAGCGGCGAGTCACGCCGAAATAAAAAAAAAATACCGAGTGATTTCAACGAGCGAACGGACGGGGAACCCCTCCGACTGATAAACGTTGCGACTTCGAAATTGGAAGAATGAGAAGAACAAACAAGAAGAATAAAGAACAAAAGACGCCTGGAGGTTCTCTCGCGGATTAAAAGACAAGCCATACACAAATAAAGAACCGGGACGGATAAAAACAAAACAAAAACTAATTTGCCTCTTTTTTTTTCTTTCCTTTTTTTTCATTACTCGCATCTGTGTAAAGTTCGGTGCGATTTTGCTTTAGCTGTAATTATTAAGAGCTCGCGCAATGAGAAAGAAAGACAGAGAGAGAATAACAAAGCATTACAATTAATTAAGAGCGTCTACTTTCGGCGCGGATATTATTCGGAGCTTCCAAACAAGTCCGGAATTAATTCGCTGATGATGGCAACAAGCGAGTTAACGTTTTAATAATCATTAAGTGATGTCGGCCGGGAAACACACACAAAGTTTCTGCTTTCAAACATATCATGCCGGGAAACCTGCCGCCGCACGTTACGTTATTATTAATCCCGAGGAGGTGTTCAGAACGGGACTTCATTCGAAACTACCCCGCGGGGCGTGATTTAAATAATTTCCTTAGATACAGCCGCGGCAAACCCCCGAATTAACGAATACACGCGGTATTTATTAATTACCGAAGGCGCGCGAATTTTCCATTTGGTGTTCCGGGGGTGGCGAGGGCGGTGGACGCTGCAACCCTTAAATTGTTATCATCTTAAAAATCGACGACGATTATTATTATCATCGGTGTTAAAGGACGACGCAAGGGGTTGTAATTTAAAGTAATCAATTTTAACAGGCGCTTAAAATGTATTTGCCAAAGATAATTTCCTTCGGGCCTCTCTTCCGGGCACCAATCAGATCAATCATTTCGGACAATTAATCTTATTCGACTTCCTTTTGAAAGCAACTTCTTTGTGGTTAATAGCCCCGTCCGTGTTATAGTTTTTTTATGCCGTCGATGTCATCAATTTCTCCGCATGTTCCGAAAAAATCAATTTGGTGGACGAGGAAACTACCCCCTGGCTTACGCGAGCAATTAAAAAAAACACGGAAATTTTCAATCGAGCCACCAAATAATCTTTCTTTTCTTTTAATTTATCTGAATGAGCAAAGTAAAGGATTGTTTGGAATCACGTACCCTAATCATTGTGTAATATTTCAGTTAAATACATGCGCTCTTTTTCAAATTTACTTTCTTAACCTGTACAAGGTCCATGCAGAAGATTGTCGAACAAGTGCCGATGTGAATCTCAGCGCAGTCCCTCCAAGTTTCCGTTTGCATTTCCGCGAGGATCGTACGATATGTAAGTCCCGGCAACTTAGGACAGCAAATTTAATCCGGCAACTTAAGATAGCAAATTTGACCATCCGGCAACTTAAGACAGCAAATTTGGCCCCCGGCAACTTCAGACAGCAAATGTAACCCGGTAACTTAAGACAGCAAATTTGACCACCCGGCAACTTAAGACAGCAAATTTGACCACCCGGCAACTTAAAACAGCAAATTTGATCACCCGGCAACTTAAGACAGCAAGTTTGGCCCCCAGCAACTTAAGACAGCAAGTTTAACCCGGCAACTTAAGACAGCAAATGTAACCCGGTAACTTAAAACAGCAAATTTGACCACCCGGCAACTTAAGACAGCAAATTTGACCCCCGGTAACTTAAGACAGCAAATTTATATACATATGTAAGTTCATAAACTCAATGGTTAACAAACAATCATTAACAACAAATTGTAGGATTCTTGCCAACATGAACAAAATTGCATACCTGTACACCACCTTTACTACCTAGCAGCAGTAAACGTTATTGTTCATCAAATCCACTTTTTAATTGCTTGTTTTATATTTTTTTGGGGTTACCCAAGTACCCAAACTGTTTTGTGCTGGGTGCTCAGTTAAACATTAATCGTTGATCAATTATTATTTGATTTGATTTGATTTTGCCGGATTGATTGATTAAATCATAAAGTCGGAAGCTCGAAGTATTTTGAGGTTAAGTTCCTGGAAGATCTGTTGATTGATTAAAATAAAAATGAAATACAGTCAAAACGAACGAAAAGAAAAGCAAACAAGTCGATCGTCGATGTGGCGAGGAAGAAAATAAAATATCGCGCTGAACCCAAGGATAGATCAAATCGATGTGTTAAAGAAGTGACGAACGTAGTCAAAAATTTAGAAATACGCGAAATATTAGTTAAGATAATAAAAAATAAACAAATAAAATAAAGTTAAATCGTGTAACAGAGGAAGAAAAGGAAGGAAGGAATTAAAATGTAAAATAAAATTAATTCCCATCCAATTAAAAGTAAAATAAAATGAACCCCAATCTAGTAAAAGAAAATACAATGAAACAAAAGACGATCGACTGATCGTTAAAAAAAAATAAATAAAATCTCGTCAAATAAAATTTAAACAGAAGAGAAAACGAGAACAGAAGATGATAAATCAACGAATCAAACGAAATCGAATCAAAGAGAGAAAAGAAAAACAAAGGTTGGTCAATTGATTAAATTAAAAATTGAATTAAATCAAATGGAATCATCGATTGTAAATTTACAATTAATTTAATTATTTAATAATAAAAATAAAATAAAATAAAGTCAAATCGAATGACGGAGAAAGAAAACTAAATCGGCGATCAATCGACGGAATTAAAGTGTCGAATAAAATTAACTACAATTTAGTTATAGAAAACAAAAGGCGACCGACTGCTAGTTAAAAAAATAAAATAAAATCGCGTCAAATAAAATTTAAACAGAAGAGAAAACGAGAGCGAAAGATGATAAATCAACGAAACAAACGAAATCGAGTCAAAGAGAGAAAAGGAATACAAAAGTTGGTCAATTGATTAAATTAAAAATTGATTTAGATCAAATGGAATCGTCGATTGCAAATTAACAATTAATTTAGTTAGTTAATAATAAAAAGAAAATAAAATAAAGTCAAATCGAATGATGGAGAAAGAAAACAAAATCGGCGATCAATCGACGGAATTAAAGTGTCGAATAAAATTAACTACAATTTAGTTAAAGAAAACAAAAGGCGATCGACTGCTAGTTAAAAAAATAAAATAAAATCGCGTCAAGTAAAATTTAAACAGAAGAGAAAACGAGAACGAAAGATGATAAATCAACGAAACAAACGAAATCGAGTCAAAGAGAGAAAAGGAATACAAAGGTTGGTCAATTGATTAAATTAAAAATTGATTTAGATCAAATGGAATCGTTGATTGCAAATTAACAATTAATTTAATTATTTAATAATAAAAAGAAAATAAAATAAAGTCAAATCGAATGATGGAGAAAGAATACAAAGTCGGCGATCAATCGACGGAATTAAAGTGTCGAATAAAATTAACTACAATTTAGTTAAAGAAAATAAAAGGCGATCGACTGCTAGTTAAAAAAATAAAATAAAATCGCGTCAAATAAAATCTAAACTGAAGAGAAAACGAGAACGAAAGATGATAAATCAACGAATCGAATGAAATCGAATCAGAGAGAGAAAAGGAATACAAAGGTTGGTCAATTGATTAAATTAAAAATCGATTTAGATCAAATGGAATCGTTGATTGCAAATTAACAATTAATTTAATTAGTTAATGATAAAAGAAAATAAAATAAAGTCAAATCGAATGATGGAGAAAGAAAACTAAATCGGCGATCAATCGACGGAATTAAAGTGTCGAATAAAGTTAACTACAATTTAGTTAAAGAAAACAAAAGACGATCGACTGCTAGTTAAAAAAATAAAATAAAATCGCGTCAAGTAAAATTTAAACAGAAGAGAAAACGAGAACGATAGATGATAAATCAACGAATCAAATGAAAACTAATCAAAGAGAGAAAAGGAATACAAAGGTTGGTCAATTGATTAAATTAAAAATCGATTTAGATCAAATGGAATCGTCGATTGCAAATTAACGATTAATTTAATTAGTTAATGATAAAAGAAAATAAAATAAAGTCAATTCGAATGATGGAGAAAGAAAACTAAATCGGCGATCAATCGACGGAATTAAAGTGTCGAATAAAATTAACTACAATTTAGTTAAAGAAAATAAAAGGCGATCGACTGCTAGTTAAAAAAATAAAATAAAATCGCGTCAAATAAAATCTAAACTGAAGAGAAAACGAGAACGAAAGATGATAAATCAACGAATCGAATGAAATCGAATCAGAGAGAGAAAAGGAATACAAAGGTTGGTCAATTGATTAAATTAAAAATCGATTTAGATCAAATGGAATCGTTGATTGCAAATTAACAATTAATTTAATTAGTTAATGATAAAAGAAAATAAAATAAAGTCAATTCGAATGATGGAGAAAGAAAACTAAATCGGCGATCAATCGACGGAATTAAAGTGTCGAATAAAATTAACTACAATTTAGTTAAAGAAAACAAAAGACGATCGACTGCTAGTTAAAAAAATAAAATAAAATCGCGTCAAGTAAAATTTAAACAGAAGAGAAAACGAGAGCGAAAGATGATAAATCAACGAAACAAATGAAAACTAATCAAAGAGAGAAAAGGAATACAAAGGTTGGTCAATTGATTAAATTAAAAATTGAATTAGATCAAATGGAATCGTCGATTGCAAATTAACAAACAATTTAATTAGTTAATAATAATAAATAAAATAAAATAAAGTCAAATTGAATAACAGAGACAGAAAACAAAATCGGCGATCAATCGACGGAATTATAGTGTCAAATAAAATTAACTCCAATTTAGTTGAAGGAAATTTAAACACAAAACAAAAGGCGATCGACTGCTAGTTAAAAAAAAAGAAAAATCACAAAAGTCGGGGATGAAAGAAGAGACAGTTGCTTTTATTTATTTATTTTTTCTTTGTTAAAAACGACGCTTTGATTTTTTTTTTTGCGTTGTGAAACCGAAAAATTTAAATGCTCGATTAAGTACAGGCCTTAAAACAAAAAATTACCGCCGCCGCCGGCGTTTTTTTTTTGTTTTTTTTTTGTTTTTTGCGTGTGTACGGCGCAACTTCTAATTCCCGACGAGCTTTCGGAGCTTTACGAGAATGCGGTGGTTTCGTTTAATTCCGGGCGATATTCGATGTATAAAACGTTTCACCTGCACGCTTTCGCAGTTTGCGCAAACTTTTAAAACTGAAATTTACATACTTTCCCGTTCGTTGTAAATACGGGCGTGTTACGAACACCGCTTAATACCATGATGGCGAAACTGCACTACGGAAACCTATTAAATTATTTTGTAGCGCAAGGAGATAAAGTTGGCCGGCGAAGAGAAAGGCGGCGGCGGCGGCGGCGGCGTCCTTTTCGTCCTTTATATTATAAACGTAGTTCTCCGGCTAGGTAAGTACAACCTTCTTCATAATTAAGTTCGCCAAACTTGCACCCGGAAAGTTTTAATCTAGCGGAATGCTTAAATGAAGCGATAATCTTGCTAGTAACTTGCCCGGAACATTACGATTATAGTCCGGTCTAATCTTACTGTCTACCTTTTTTGTTACTTAAGAACAATAAAATTATTTCTGATCTCAAAAAGGATAACGTTAGTTGCAGCACGGCCTATGTTCGCATTTTAAAACACCGGCCGGTATGTGGCGCGGGCAATATTCACTTTCCCGTCATGAATTTTCGATCGCGATCGAACAAATTAAACGGCGATTTAGTAAAGCAAAAGAAAAAGGCTTTTGCGCTTCGCTTTTTAAACGGTGGAAATTCTCTATCCTTTAAAAAGAGAGACGGACTCGTGGCAAATGAAGAAATATCAGGCGAATCAATAAAAAGCGGAATTAGATCACGAGGCTGTGTAATACCCCAGTGTATTTCACTCTCTCTCTCTCTCTCTCTCACACACCCCCGTTCTCTTTTGTGTTTAATTACGTTTTTGTAGTGCATACAAATTAGGCGGAATTGCTAATTTACAGGGGCGACCGCGACGCCTGAAAAGTTTCGCCCCCCGAAAAAGTTCGGAACGGAAACGCGTTAACACCGACCGCAAAGTTCGCCGCCCTTAAATTTCCATAGGTACTGCGAAATGTTATTTATTTATTATAAAGTAAGCGGCGGTGGCGTTTTAATATTTTCATTGCGAACCACCGGCTTTATGAGTTTTTGAAATAATTCCGTGCGTTCTCATGACTTTTAAAGATTAGAGGAGCCCCCCGGGCATATTTTACTTGCCGGACGGACGGGGTTTTCATGCCGGGATTTAGCTTGTCCGAAGGGCGTAAATACTTCTTTTAGAACTACTGAAAACAGAACGACGGGATTTCAAACTGTTTACACAGAGGGAAACGACATAGTGAAACTCTCCGCAATTATCTGTAAAGAGAAGATAATTGTTGAACTTGTTTCAAACAATTCAGATTTATTTCCACCCCGACCTAAAAAAATGTTGTTTATTAAATATTTCCATGTAAAAATTACTCTCATCTCAATAACTTATCGAATATCAGAATTGGACCCTACAAACTGTACAGGGTGTCCCAAACCTCTGGAAAAGTCCTCTTTAAATTCATTTTATCAAGAAAAGGTCTTGACTTAAGACAGCTAATTTGACCACCCGGCAACTTAAGACAGCAAATTTGGCCCGCGGCAACTTAAGACAGCAAATTTGGCCCCCGGCAACTTAAGACAGCAAATATAACCCGGTAACTTAAGACAGCAAATTTAAGAAAAGGTCTAAACACCAAAACTATGTAGGTTTTCATTCCGCATAATCTAAAATTATTTTCAAATATACAGGTTGTTTATTTAATAAGTTACAAAGTTTTTAAACGGAAAACTATATATTTTATTGCAGTTTCGGTTAGCCCTTGAAGGGACGCTCAAAATGATATAACTTCACGCCTACTTATTTTTGGTATTTTCCGAGAGTTATTTTTAATTTTATGTCTGATCGTCCGATTCGCGTAACGCCGCGGGGATTTAAACGGAATCCGCACCGTCGTTAATTATGAAACACACGGAGAAAAATGACAAAGTGAAATCCCCTTACAATTACGTGTGTAAGAAGGGGTTGTAAAATTTTTAACGCAAACTTGTTTTAAAAAAATCCAGATTCATTTCCACCTCGACCTGAAAAATGTCCACATCTCGTTTGCGGTAAAATTATTACTCAATTTTAGAGCAAAGAAGTAAACGCTGATTTTGACGCACTGCACTGCAATAGATTCTTGTAAACGTAAAGAATGTGCAATTCTACAATGCAGGGAAAAGTGCACTAAAATCACATGTTACGTTTTCTTCTATGTATATTTTGAAACTGATTAAAATTACTGACCCTCAAGAAAAAATTATCGTAAAACAAAAAAAAATCTAACTCTGATAATGAAAAAAAAAGGAAAGGCAAATTGAGAACAAGGAAAATAGGAAAAGATAACTATACGTAAATTAAACAAACGAAAAAAAAGCAAAGGATGTTGTTAAAGGAAATGAAAAGTGACTCACGCAAGCAATAAATAAAATAAAAGCAAATTTTAGAAACTGAAAACGCCGATTTGCGGCAAACAACGGAGACGAACTCTTGAACTCGAACAAAAAAAAAAATCAATCAAACTAGAAAGAAAGCCTAACACTGTACTGGACGAAGGAAAGTTGAAGAAAAGAAATCGTTCGCTTGAAAAAAAAAGGAAAAAGGAAAACAGAATATTCTTGGCGCGCGCAACGAACAAAAATAACAACAAATCTCACACCAAACTAAAGACAATCGCTCTAACTTAGATCAATGATACCAGACGTTAATAATAATATAACGCTCGTGTTTTAATAAATTAAAAAAAGGCGAAAATGAACGGATAATATAAAAAAGTGAGAGAAAAATTAAACTGTACCATTTAAAATATGCAGATGAATAAAAAAAATTATCTGATTAAAAACGATGTATGTAATTATGAAGCAGAAAAACAAAGAAATTAATGAACAGGACGTTGAAATTTGATATATTTCCATAATTTCAAACGAGAGTCATTCGATTTAGTAAAAATTTTAGCAAAAATTTCTCCTAAATTCAAAAAGAATATCACTATGTCGCACGTATTTTATTTCTTCTTGTGTTAATTCCGCCACCTTGAAGACTTTCGAGGTCGAATTTGGCACAAATTAATTTCGCACCTGAATTGCAAAATATGAAATCCGAATTCAAAAATTTCTGGCCCACTATATGTATCGCGAACTCAATGCGGAAACACGCTGTATATATTTTGAAATTGATTGTGATTAAATTAGTAACCCGCTAGAAAAAAATTACCATCGGAAGAGTCGGCGTCTTATTTCACCAGTTTGAATGGGGATGAAAGTGGGGGAGGGGGGTATAAATCACGTGATTATTTGCGTAGTTTTCCGTCGGGCAAAATTTTTTGTCACGTCGGCTCAATGCGCTTTACACTCACTCATGGTTTGAATCACGTAGAAGTGCTTACGTAGCTTAAGAAATATGCGCAAACGTCATCGTTACGTCACCAGCAAGAGCAAACTCGAATCGACTTGTCTGTTTGTATCCTTTCCCGACATTGTTCAGTTGCAGTTATTTGGCAGCAAGTAAAGTAGGATGGTGTGTAATCACGTACCTAATCATTATGTAACACTCCAGTTAAAAATACGCACTCTTTTTTTAATTTACTTTCCTAACCTACACAAGGCCCACGTAGAAGATTGTCGAACAAGTGCCGATATGAATCTCAGCGCAGTCATTCCAAGTTTTTTTTTGGATTTCTGCCAGGATCGTACGATATGTAAGTTCATATTTAACCCGGCAACTTAAGACAGCAGATTTGACCCCCCGGCAACTTAAGACAGCAAATTTATATACATATGTAAGTCCATAAACTCAATCATTAACAAACGATCATTAACAACAAAGCATACGATTCTTACTAACATGTACAGAATTGCATTATTAAGTGTAAAATATTTCTTTAAAATCTTATATGAAATGGTAATAAAACATTTTGTTTTTCCAACGAAAAAGAAACAAGAAAATTAGGCGCAAGTCAGTTTGGATTGTAGTGAATTACGAGAACATCACTTGGACAGTTGCTTCTGCCATGTTTGGGGCCTTCTCAGCAAAGAATTAGCTCTAAAACTCCATTGCAATCAAATCGATTGTTGAACAAGTGCAAGTGTGATTCTCAGCGCGGCCTTTTCAAGTTCCTTTTTGCATTTCTGCGAAGCTCGTACGATATGTGAGTCCATATTTAACCGGGCAACTTAAGACAGCAAATTTGATCCTCCGGCAACTTGAGACAGCAAATTTAAGCAGGCAACTTAAGACAGCAAATGCAACCAGGCAATTATAGACAGCAAATTTGACCCCGGCAACTTAAGACAGCAAATTGGACCCCCGGCAACTTAAGACAGCAAATTTAACCAGGCAACTTAAGACAGCAAATTTAATCCCCCGGCAACTTAAGACAGCAAATTTATACACATATGTAAGTTCCATAAACTCAATCATTAACAAACGATCATTAACAACAAATCGTACGATTCTTGCTGACACGTACAGAATTGCACTGTTAGATGTAAACGCTGACATCTACACAGTTTGAAACTTAAAAAGAAAAACACTTAAATCAAATATTACGAGATGAACGAACGAATTATCCAGGAAGACAGAAAAAATAAAAAATAAGTTTGGCATCTTTTAATTCACTGCCGCTGAATAAACATCCGAGGCAATAAATGTTGTCATGAAAAGTCTTCTCTCCGGAGTCAGATAATCTCGTCACGAAAAGGTATATAGGTGGGCTTTAATAATAAATTAAATATCAAAAGGAAAATCCGCAAAGCAAAAAAGTAAACATAAACTTCAGGCGCGGCGCGAAAAGGTTTACTCGGGGCCCTTGCTTTCTTCGCCGGATCACAGAAGGCACAGCGGCGGCGGCGGCGGCGGCGGGTCTCTCCTCCGGGAACTAAATAATTTCCAGATATTCTCCTCAAGTTTTACACCGTCTCAAACAAATTACATTAGCAACAGGAATTAATTATGCCATTCAAGCGTGCTAGTGCTCTCCGGATTATTAATTAATTCAACGAGGAGACAAGTACACGATCACTTTTATTATTACAGCCGGCTTTAAATAAACGAGTGATATTAGCTAACTCACTCACTTCTTGGATTGTTGTTAACGAAGGCGAAATGGTGTTTCTGTTTTGCGCGCTGGAGATGGCAATGTGCCATTTCCGTTGTTCCCTTTCTTTTGCTTCTTTTTTTCTTTTTCTTTTTAATGCGGATCACATCAAATATGCATCTGTCGTGGTTGCGCATGAGGCACCCCTCCCCACGGACGGCATACAGGTATGTACAGGGGGTTTGCAGCTTGCACACAAAGGCAAGAACCACATAAATAACAAGTCTGAATTTATATAATCGTAGGTACATCAGCCTCGTATATCTTGACGACTTGACGTGACGACTTCATCAATCAAGAGGCAAGCAGGAGAAGAGCGAAATGTCAACGAGAACTGCCTGACATTTACATTCTAATCACAAACATTCATCTCCAGGAGTTTCATCTTTAATTATTACGAGCGAGACGTGGTGGTGACTTGGAAGAAATTATCAGGAAGCGTAATAAAAAAAAATTTCATTATTAATCAGTGTGAACTGTGCTATAAGGAAAATGAAATTAAGAGATTAGGGCACGTCGCGTCGGTGGTGCTTTTTCCTTTTTTTACTACAAAATCGTCCTTTTAAAATTTTGATGATTGACATGACGCCGAAGTATAAACACTGAATTGTGTTCTCCATTTTGCAATAATGTTTACCGAATCAAGTCGTTCTAATAAACTTTCGGGGAATTTTACGAGGTTCGTTTTATTCGATGAGCTCAAGCTCACTCGTTCACTCTCTCGCTCTTTCTCTACCATCGAGGTACATAGTTGGGGGCTGCAAATCTTCGCCGAATGCGCCGAATTGTTATCTCTTCCATAAAATTAACAGATCCATTCCCGAACTACAGAGTCGGGTATCTATCGCTTCACTGCGCCCCGGCAATGAAGCGAACAATACATTCCTTTAATCTAATAATCGATAACTTAAATTGAGTTCGGTTACTTCGGAGACGCAAGCTCCGTGTCAGCGAGTCATCTCCACAACAATTACAACTCAGGTCGATTTGAAATTGGAAACCGACAAGTACAGAAATAATTATTGCGATTAATTTCTTTCGGCGTCATCAAAAACCGAACGATTTAATAATAAACAGAGCAACCAGGGGAAGCACGCTGCGTTTCAAATCGTAATTTGCGCGAGTTTTTTTCCGTAACGCGTAGATAAAGCGATGGTGCGATGACGTCAAAATATGTGAGTCCGGTCGCTAATTATTATTATACATGAAATTTGAGAGTTTGAGGCCCGGTCATCCTATTTAATTTATCTCTTAAGTTGCAGTGCATCAAATTTGACGAGCGAAAAATGTTGTCAGGTTGCAGTAGTTCATCAAATCTGACGAGCGAAAAATGTTGTCAAGTTGCAGTAGTTCATCAAATCTGACGAGCGAAAAATGTTGTCAAGTTGTAGTAGTTCATCAAATCTGACGAGCGAAAAATTTTGTCAGGTTGCAAAATTGTCATGTTTTTATTTTGGAACAACGCAAAATTTAACTTGGGCTTTCGGTACGCACGCACATACGCTCAGCGCTCTATTAGTGCAGTCAGGCGAACCACACACACACACACCAGCTAACTCCGTTTCATGTATTATTCAAGCCCGATTTCTTCACCTCCTGATAAATTTATCTGCCAGGTATTATCCTTGGAAACCGTTGTATCGATAATAGTTTCCGAGGATATTGCCCGGCAGATAAATTTATCAGGATGTGAAGAAATCGGGCGTCAGTCATTCAGCCCAGGACTATCCTCCGGAGAAGTATTGAAAAGAAACAAAAGAAAATAGAAAATTGAGCCAAACAACGTTAAGAATAGATGAAGTTAATTCTTGTCCGATGAGAAATGTAAGTAAAAAGTTCTTTTTAATCTTGTACCGGACAAAATTATGATTGGAAATACACTCAACGTTTCGCCGTAGACTAATAGCTTCGTCGGGAAACGTTGAATGTATTTCCAATCACAATTTTGTCCGGTTCAATTATTAAGAATAGAATAAAAGAAAAACAAAATAAATTGGAGACAAACGAATTGGAATGTTAGCCCCAAACAGTGCTGAAACAGCTGTACAGAGGCTGCTCGAGGTTTTCCCTGCAATCAAAAACGATTGGCAAGAAAAGTTAGTAAGAATGTTATGGAGGAATAACAAATGAACGTCGTCGTTACAAGGCCAACCCAACCCAAGAAAGATTGGGGGGAAATTAAAGAGATTGCCAAAAGAAAACGTTTAAAGTTTGAAAAATATTTTCAAGGCCAGCGCAACTTAAACGAAGTTAACCTAAGTGGGCAGCAGTCCGAGGTAAGAATGATTGAAAAAAAAGGAATTATGAAAACTTAGGCCAATCTGAAAGCCATGCATCACCTTCAAAATCCGCTCAAAGATAGTTTCAAGGCCAACCCAACTCAAGAAAAATCGCCGGAAATTAAAGAAATTGCCGAAAACATGAACAATGCAAAATCTAACTTAGGCTTATCGTATACACACATTCGCTCAGCGCTCTATTAGTGTAGTCAGGCGAACTGCACACACATCAGCTAACGCTGCTTCAGGTATTGTTCAGTCAATCAGTGAAGGACTTTCCTCCGGAGACGTATTGAAAAGCAACGAAAAAAAATAGAGAAAATTTAGCTAAACAACATTCAGAATAGAATAAAAGAAAAACAAAAGAAAGTGGAAACAAACGAATTGGAATGTTATTAAGAATGTTATGAAGGAATAACAACTGAATGTCGTGGTTTCAAGGCCAGCCAAACCCAAGAAAGATTGGGGGAAAATTAAAGAGACTGCCAAAAGAAAACGTTTAAAGTTTGAGAAATATTTTCAAGGCCAACGCAACTTAAACGAAGTTAACCTAAGTGGGCGGCAGTCCAAGGTAAGAATAATTGAAAAAAAGGAATTATGAGAACTTAGGGCAATCTAAAAGCCATCCATCACCTTCAAAATCCGCTCAAAGATAGTTTCAAGGCCAACCCTACCCAAGAATAATCGCCAGAAATTAAAGAAATTGCCGAAAACATGAACAATGCAAAATCTAACTTAGGCTTATCGTACACACACATTCGCTCAGCGCTCTATTAGTGTAGTCAGGCGAACCACACATACATCAGTAACGCTGCTTCAGGTATTATTCATTCAAGGACTTTCCTCCGGAGACGTATTGAAAATAAACAAAAAAAACAGAGAAAATTTAGCTAAACAACATTAAGAATAGAATAAAAGAAAAACAAAAGAAAGTGGAAACAAACGAATCGGAATGTTATTAAGAATGTTATGAAGGAATGAGAACTGAACGTCGTGGTTTCAAGGCCAGCCCAACCCAAGAAAGATTGGGGGAAAATTAAAGAGACTGCCAAAAGAAAACGTTTAAAGTTTGAAAAATATTTTCAAGGCCAACGCGACTTAAACGAAGTTAACCTAAGTGGGCGGCAGTCCAAGGTAAGAATGATTGAAGAAAAAAGGAATTGTGAAAACTTAGGCCAATCTAAAAGCCATCCATCACCTTCAAAATCCGCTCAAAGATAGTTTCAAGGCCAACCCAACCCAAGAATAATCGCCGGAAACTAAAGAAATTGCCAAAAAGACGCGAAAAATTTGAGAAATCGCCAACGCAAGCCAACCGAAGTTAACCTTCCAAGAAAATTATGAGAAGTTAAAACAAGAAAATGTTAAAAGTTAAAAAGTTCAAAATGATTAGGAAGAACATACAGAAAATGCAAAAAATGTTGAGGCATGGAAAAGCCAACCTAAAAATCGTGCAAAACATAATTTCAAGGTCAACCTAACCTAAAAAAAATTGTCAAAAATTGAAAAAAAATTGCCAGAAAACGTTCAAAATGTGAAAGATTCTTTCAAGGCCAAACCCAACTTAGGAGGAAGAAATGAAGGTCGCCTGCTCTCGGAAAAGCCAACCTAAAAATCGTGCAAAAGATAATTTCAAGGTCAATCTAACCTAAAAAAAATGTCAAAAATTGAAAAAAAATTGTCAGGAAACGTTCAAAATGTGAAAGATTCTTTCAAGGCCAAACCCAACCTAGGCGGAAGAAATGAACGTCGCCTGCTCTCGGAAAAGCCAACCTAAAAATCGTGCAAAACATAATTTCAAGGTCAACCTAACCTATGAAAGATTGTCAAAAATTTTTAAAAAATTTTCCAGAATGAAAGATTCTTTCAAGGTCAACCCCACCTAGGAGGAGGAAATAAACGTCGCCTCCTCTCGGAAGGAGCGCCAAAACAAGGAAAAGAAAGAGACTGACGGACAATTAATTTGAAAACAAATGAACGTCGACCGTTCTTCTCCTGCGAAGTATTGAAAAGAAACACGCAAAAAAGAAAAGAAAATCGAACCATACAACGTTAAGTTCGGAACGAGCGGAAAACAAATGATTGTCAACAATTGCTTTCCGGAGTCGGAGCGTCAACAAAAGAACAAAAGAGCGACGACTATTCCGTGCAATAGAAAAGAAAAATGGAAATGCGTTTTAGCTTTTTCTCTTAATTCTTGCGTTTTTTTTTTCTTTTTTGGTAAGCTTTTTCTCTTAATTTTTGTCGTCTGTTTTGAAAATCCTTGATTTTGTTTGTTTTTTTTTAGATCGCCCCATCATATTTCCGTGCAGGAATTCGTTTCGAAAATTGGGCGAAAATTGTCTAGCATGATTTACCGGCTACTGCTCAGCTCGCAGATCGGTCGATGAAACTTACGCAAAATTAACGGTTTTCTTTTTCTTAATAGAGGGAATTCCATGCTGACGAACGACATCCAAGTCGATTGAACTCGCTCGAGGGATGCAATTATTTTTCGCACGTAACACGATGGACTATTTTGTTCGATTAGTGTAAAGCAAGGACTTTAAGTGACCGATCATTTAAATCACAAGTAAATTAGTGAGCTAAATGAACACCTTAAACCTAGCAGATCGTTTTTTCTGAACGCTTCCATTTCCTCGCAACAAAAACCAAATATTCAAAGCAAGGAGTTTTTGAGAAGGATTCAGAACTCCTCAACTCGTGGCCTTTTTTAAAGTGACAATTTCGTTTTTTTGTTTGGAGTGTTTTAAGTTCGGACAAAGTATTTTATTTATGAATTTATCTCGAAGGCGAAACTCCCCCACCGAGCAGCCAATAACGGAGAGCATTCTTACGTTTCGGATGCCATGTGGTGCGCTTCCAAAGTTTTATATTAGAACGTGCGAAAAGCTAATTTTGCGGGGCGCAAAACTTCGGGGCGCAATTGTATCTGCAAACGGGGGGTGGGGCGAGGGGGTGTCATTCTTTTAAAGGATAAAAGCGCATAAATTCGACGATGGCGCGGCGGTGGAAACGAAACGCTCTCGCTCGGATTTATTTACGAAATTATTGCGGTCGTGTTTTCCTTGTTATCATCCAACGGCAAAACGGAAGAAAATATTTTCCATTATGAGCTGAATAAAAGAGTCTATTATCCGAAGCAATTCGACTAAGTCGCCCCCGCCCGCCCGCCCGCCCGCCCGCCCGATCGGCCTTCTTTCTTCCGCCCCTATTGATCAAGACCGGCCGAGCGCTCTAATGGTGGTCCAAACCAATCAGTCAAGGCGAAGACAAGATGCGTTCAATGCGTCGAGAGAGAGTGTTTTTGCCCACCTAATAGCTTTTTAACGATGCGAAAGCTCAAAATCGTTAGCCGCAATTATATTCGAGGCGCGCGCTCTTTTTATCAACCCGGGCCCAGGTTTGTTTGGTGGGCGGGGAGGGGGCGAGCGGGCGGGTTAGTTTTAATAATTTAATTACGGCCCGGACGGTTCGAGTTTTACACGGGCGTGCTTTCTACTATTTACGAATAACTGCGAGCTTTCGGCTGAAACTAAAAAGAGATATGCAGATGAGTTTTTGAATTCGAACCGGAAATGAAACGGGCAAATTAATTTAGACAAATAAAAAAGTAAATTACTTAAATCACTTGGGTGACGCAATTTTTATTGGACATACAAAGATTTATGAGGGAGCGCCAGCTCTCGGATAAAACTAATTCCGCGCGACTTTTTTTAATGTAAACATAAAGCACCGTGAGCTCAGGGGGTGAGCAAAAAAACTCTCAGCACTTACGTAGTTTTGATTGGATGTTTGCCGGACGTCTTTTAAAAATTTCTTTTGCAAGAAAAGTTAGTAAGAATGTTATGGATGAATAACAAATGAACGTCGTCTTTACAAGGCCAACCCAACCCAAGAAAGTTTGGGAAAAAATTAGAGTTTTTCAAACAAAACGCTTAAAGTCTGAGAAATATTCTCAAGGCCAGCGCAACTTAAACGAAGTTAACCTAAGTGGCGGCAGTCCAAGGTAAGAATTATTGAAAAAAAAAGGAATTATGAAAACTTAGGCCAATCTGAAAGCCATGCATCACCTTCAAAATCCGCTCAAAAGTGGTTGCAAAGCCAATCCAACCCAAGAAAAATCGCCAGAAATTAAAGAAATTGCCGAAAACATTAACAATGCAAAATATAACTTAGGCCTATCGCACACACACATTCGTTCAGCGCTCTATTAGTGTAGTCAGGCGAACCACACAAACATCAGCTAACTCTGCTTCAAGTATTATTCATTCAAGGACTTTCCTCCGGAGACGTATTGAAAAGAAACAAAAAAAATAGAGAAAATTTAGCTAAACAACATTCAGAATAGAATAAAAGAAAAACAAGAGAAAGTGGAAACAAACGAATTGGAATGTTATTAAGAATGTTATGAAGCAATAACAACTGAACGTCGTTGTTTCAAGGCCAGCTCAACCCAAGAAAGATTGGGAAAAAATTAAAGAGACTGCCAAAAGAAAACGTTTAAAGTTTGAAAAATATTTTCAAGGCCAGCACAACTTAAACGAAGTTAACCTAAGTGGGCGGCAGTCCAAGGTAAGAATGATTGAAAAAAAAGGAATTGTGAAAACTTAGGCCAATCTAGAAGCCATCCATCACCTTCAAAATCCGCTCAAAGATAGTTTCAAGGCCAACCCTACCCAAGAAAAATCGCCGGAAATTAAAGAAATTGCCAAAAACACGAACAATGCAGAACTTAACTTAGGCTTATCGTACACACACATTCGCTCAGCGCTCTATTAGTGTAGTCAGACGAACCACACACACATCAGCTAACGCGCTTCAGGTATTATTCAGTTAATCAGTCAAGAACTTTCCTCCGGAGACGTATTGAAAAGAACCAAAAAAAATAGAGAAAATTTAGCTAAACAACATTCAGAATAGAATAAAAGAAAAACAAAAGAAAGTGGAAACAAACGAATTGGAATGTTATTAAGAATGTTATGAAGCAATAACAACTGAACGTCGTTGTTTCAAGGCCAGTTCAACCCAAGAAAGATTGGGAAAAAATTAAAGAGACTGCCAAAAGAAAACGTTTAAAGTTTGAAAAATATTTTCAAGGCCAGCACAACTTAAACGAAGTTAACCTAAGTGGGCGGCAGTCCAAGGTAAGAATAATTGAAAAAAAGGAATTATGAGAACTTAGGGCAATCTAAAAGCCATCCATCACCTTCAAAATCCGCTGAAAGATAGTTTCAAGGCCAACCCAACCCAAGAAAAATCGCCAGAAATTAAAGAAATTGCCGAAAACATGAACAATGCAAAATCTAACTTAGGCTTATCGTACACACACATTCGATCAGCGCTCTATTAGTGAAGTCAGGCGAATCACACACACATCAGCTAACGCTGCTTCAGGTATTGTTCAGTCAATCAGTCAAGGACTTTCCTCCGGAGACATATTGAAAAGCAACAAGAAAAAATAGAGAAAATTTAGCTAAACAACATTAAGAATAGAATAAAAGAAAAACAAAAGAAAGTGCAAACAAACGAATTGGAATGTTATTAAGAATGTTATGAAGGAATAACAACTGAACGTCGTGGTTTCAAGGCCAGCCCAACCCAAGAAAGATTGGGAAAAAATTAAAGAGACTGCCAAAAGAAAACGTTTAAAGTTTGAAAAATATTTTCAAGGCCAGCACAACTTAAACGAAGTTAACCTAAGTGGGCGGCAGTCCAAGGTAAGAATGATTGAAAAAAAAGGAATTGTGAAAACTTAGGCCAATCTAGAAGCCATCCATCAGCTTCAAAATCCGCTCAAGGCCAACCCTACCCAAGAAAAATCGCCGGAAATTAAAGAAATTGCCGAAAACATGAACTTAGGCTTACCGTACACACACATTCGCTCAGCGCTCTATTAGTGTAGTCAGGCAAACCACACACACATCAGCTAACGCCGCTTCGGGTATTATTCAGTCAATCAGTCAAGGACTTTCCTCCGGAGACGTATTGAAAAGAAACAAAAAAAAATAGAGAAAATTTAGCTAAACAACATTAAGAATAGAATAAAAGAAAAACAAAAGAAAGTGGAAACAAACGAATTGGAATGTTATTAAGAATGTTATGAAGGAATAACAACTGAACGTCGTGGTTTCAAGGCCAGCCCAACCCAAGAAAGATTGGGAAAAAATTAAAGAGAGAAGATTGGGGGGAAATTAAAGAGATTGCCAAAAGAAAACGTTTAAAGTTTGAGAAATATTTTCAAGGCCAACGCGACTTAAACGAAGTTAACCTAAGTGGGCGGCAGTCCAAGGTAAGAATGATTGAAAAAAAAAGGAATTATGAAAACTTAGGCCAATCTAAAAGCCATCCATCACCTTCAAAATTCGCTCAAAGATAGTTTCAAGGCCAACCACACATACATCAGCTAACGCTGCTTCAGGTATTATTCAGTCAATCAGTCGAGGACTCCCCCCCCCCCTGCTTTAAACATAAAGCACCGTGAGCTCAGGGGGTGAGCAGAAAAGTCTCAGCACTTACGTAGGAACATACCTTCGGGGGCTAAAAGAAACCTACTTTCTCAGCAACATGAAATTTTCATGGCAATTTTAAAATTTAATTTAGAAACAGCGCCTAGCAGCAAATTGTTTTCCTTTTTACAAAACGAGAGTTTCTGAGCGAAACAATCGCAGTACACGTACAAGTATTAGAAATTATTATTATTAATAATGATGAGACGTCTCGTTCATCACAACTCGCACTATTTATTAAAATACGGGCGACTTTGGAATATAAGCTTGATAAATGGCTTCGATATTTTATGCGTGAGCGACCTTGCAGACTGCGCTAATCCCCCGAAATTAAGATTTATGTTCGGGGATTTTTTTTTTACAAATGTGTTTCTAATACATATTTTCACAGCAACCCCCCCCCCCCCCCGCGCCCCCCCGTCCGGAGTAAACGCAGACACATGGCGGCCTAAAACAAACACCTCCGCGAAGAATAACGTTAGTTCCGGTCGGACGTGTTTATTGTAAAATATTGTTCTCGCGCGCGTTTTAAGGGGGCGAAAGCCCGGGGGTGGTGCGGGGAAACGGCGAAAACCTCCGCGAACTTTTTTCCCTCACGACCCTCGCGCGCGTTTTAATGATTGCGATTCCGGGGTGGCGACGATTTTGCGAAGCCGCCGCCGCCGCTGCCGCCACCTGGAAAACGCGGCGGCGTTCGACGTGACTGACAAATCATTTGGCGAAGACCTAAAAATAGCTTTCGCCCGCCGCCGCCGCCGCCGCCGAGAGCTTTCGCGACAGAAAAAGAAAAAAAAAACAAAACTAACAAGCATGAAATTTGCTCCAATTTATTTATATTTAACTTCGCCCCTGTTGCTGCTATGTAAAAAAAAAAAACGAATATCAAACGTGAAAAAAATAGCAATATCATCACAGAAGGCACTCTATTTTTTTTTTTTTTTTGTAAGCGAGAAGGCGCAGTGACTCACTGTCTCATATACGTTCCTTCATTTCAGCCAATAGCAGCGGTTTTTTAAAGAACAATAGAATATGGGGGTGCAGGAACCTAGGCAACCGGGGATCAGTCGGTTTTCTATACGTACAATGCAAGCAAAACAATATCGCACCCTGTATTTAAAACTCCGCGCAAGCAACAATTAGTGTATTCGTTGTCGATTTTGGAAAATTATTCCCCACTTACCAGGCGATGGGAACACCAAAAGACGACTGACTTTCTCCAGGCGCGTCGCAGATTAATAAAGCCAAAACTTGGCCGTACCCCTATCGAAAACACAAGGAAGGGTTTGCACGAATCGAAATCGCCGTGACACCCTTAAGAGCCAACAGAATAAAAGCTGCGGTGGGGAAGACCAATAGCACGAAAGGTGTACAGTCAAAATGTGAACGCAATTTAATCTCTCCGTCGCGCCGTCGCGTCGTACAAAAAAAATTGTGATATTTCGGACCAGGCATACACCCCAACGTAGAAATCATTTATGTTAAACATAACGTGACGTTATCGACCGAGTTCACGCTCAAATTCCTGTGTGACATCATCGTTAACAACACGCTATGTTTAACATAAACGATACAACTAATAAAATTTGAAATGTAAATAAACGCGGCGGCGTGTTTTAAGTATATTCAGCAGGCTGGCACTCAAGCGGAAATAAACGACTAGAATCTGTAAACAAAACCGGGGTGATTGGCATTTAACGATTTGGCGGTATCCTTTGATCTGACAAGCACGCAGAATCGCACGCGCATTTAAAAAAAAAGCCACGCCTCTCTGGGCCATTTAAGTAATACAACAAGAGGCGGCAAACTGATCACTATCACTATCAACGATCAACGATAAACGCAAGCAGGCGTTTAATATTGAAGTCGTAAATCATGCCCGTTGGTATTCTCCGACGACTTCTTTGATAGCCACACCGCAGACACGCAATGAAATGATTAATTAAACGTCAATGTGGAACAGAATCATGAACAAAGAAAACGCGAGAGATGAATCGCGTCTTTTGGTCTTCTTAGTGACAATTTGCATGTTTAGAAAGGGGGGGGGGCAAAGCAAATGTTACAGTTTAATTCCCTGGTTCTTTTTCCCACTCATGTGTGGTACGATGTAGTGGTTGTCAGTTGGCCACACTGCTGTTTCCGTTTGGGCGCTTTGATACCACTACTTCCATTGGGTTCTAGAGGTCAGGTGATCCATTTCTGAGTTCTAATTGGCTAGCCATCTTGATTCGCTCGCAAGTCCTTCCGGCGCGGCGGCATCTACTGCACGGTTTACTTTGCATGTCGTCGACGCAAGGTTCTAATTAACTACAGTATGTACTGGAATTCTTTGCGCCTTGTGAACCTGCTGAGTTGCTTTAAACAACTTTTACCAAGCGGATGGTCCGTTCTTTTTTTTGCCAATAATCTTAAAGGTAATTTTAGGCTCCATTTTGGCTACCCGTATTTTATGCGATTTCTTTGTTCCAACCGAGGAATCCGCTTTCTCGTTTTGGGCTTTCCTTCGGGCTCTATTGTTTTTCGCCGATGTTACTCGATTGCTTATCTTATCCCGGAAGCGAGTTAAGTGCAACGAAAGTAATTTTAGGCTCCGTTTTGACTATCCGTATTTTATGCGATTTCTTTGTTCCAACCGAGGAATCCGCTTTCTCGTTTTGGGCTTTCCTTCGGGCTCTATTGTTTTTCGCCGATGTTACTCGATTGCTTATCTTATCCCGGAAGCGAGTTAAGTGCAACGAAAGTAATTTTAGGCGCCGTTTTGACTATCCATATTTTATGCGATTTCTCTGTTCCAACCGAGGAATCCGCTTTCTCGTTTTGGGCTTTCCTTCGGGCTCTATTGTTTTTCGCCGATGTTACTCGATCGCTTATCTTATCCCGGAAGTGAGTTAAGTGCAACGAAAGTAATTTTAGGCGCCGTTTTGACTATCCATATTTTATGCGATTTCTTTGTTCCAACCGACGAATCCGCTTTCTCGTTTTGGGCTTTCCTTCGGGCTCTATTGTTTTTCGCCGATGTTACGCGATCGCTTATCTTATCCCGGAAGCGAGTTAAGTACAACGAAAGTAATTTTAGGCTCCGTTTTGACTATCCGTATTTTATGCGATTTCTTTGTTCCAACCGAGGAATCCGCTTTCTCGTTTTGGGCTTTCCTTCGGGCTCCGTTATATTTTTCGCCGATGTTATTCGATCGCTTATCGTATCCCGGAGCCGAAATAAGTGCAACGAAGGTAATTTTAGGCTCCCCGTATTTTATACGATTTCTTTGTTTCAACCGAGGAATCCGCTTTCTCGTATTGAGCTTTTCTTCGGGCTCCGTTATATTTTTCGCCGATATTCCTCGATCGTTTATCGTATCCCGAAGGCGAGTTAAGCACAACGAAGGTAATTTTAGGCTCCGTTTTGACTATCCGTATTTTATGCGATTTCTTTGTTCCAACAGTGGAACAGTCCGCTTTCTCGTTCTGGGCTTTCCTTCGGGATCTGTTTCAATTAAAAGCGTGACGTCATTTTTCTTTTGTAACAATCTCACAAGGATCCGATTCAGATTGGAATTTATTCGTTCTGCGTCGCGCTAGATTCTGATTTATCCGCGTTACATTTGTTCTGTTCCAAACTAGGTCTCCCCGAGAAAACTTGAACAGACGTGATACACACACACACACGGATTCTCATCCTTAAAAACGTGCATCCCGGTAATATATCTGCTCGTAAGTATGCATTTGTCGCGGCGGCAGGCGTCTCGGAGATAATTTATGCTAAACGAGCTGCCTCGCTTGCTCCTATTTCTCGACTTCGTCCTGGTAACCTCCTGGATCGCCCCCAGACAACAAACAATCGTTTGTATTGCGCACGAAACGAAACATCAAGAAGCACATACAAACCGCCATCAAGAATCGATGTACGAGGAAATATTTCACGCGCCTCCACCTTTCTATTTTCCTTTTTTTTTTTTTTTTTGATAAATCTTCGCAGGCCGTTATTTTTTCGCATCATAAATAAAACTCATTTCTTCGTATACACTACACACCCACATCAAACTTTTATACATCTGATTTTTCCTTTCGGAGAATAAATCACGTTTATCGGTTTAATACACCCCCCTCCCCACCCCGCCCTTCTGAAATATGCACCGCCGATACAAGAAATGTAAATTTATCGTGCGAATTTGAATTTCGGTTTTAATATTAGGTGGGTATGTCGTAGTAGGGTATTGATTATGGCTTAAAGTTACGACGTGCATCTTTTGTGGACGGCCGAGGAGGCGTAGGAGATCCTGCGATGGTGGTGTTGAAGTGCTTCCTGGCCCCAGGCACTTTCTGCGGTAATCCCTATCCTACTCTTAGGAGAGGCGGGAAGTGTTTCCTCGTCTTAGGCCTTTCGCGCCTTGAATTTAATAAACATATTCTCACTTCTCGACCGCAGGATGTAGCAGGTTCGAATTCGTGTAACACCACGGGGATTTAAACGGAATCCGCACCGTCATTAATTATGAAACACACGGAGAGAAATGACAAAGTGAAATTCCCGTACAATTACGTAAAATTTTTAAGGCAAATTTACTTGAAAAAAATCAGATTTATTTCCAACTCGACCTGAAAAATGTTTACATACGTTTGCGCTAAAATTATTACTCAATTTTGGAGTAAAGGAGTAAACACGAACGGATAATATAAAAAAAAGTGAGAGGAAACTTAAACTGTACCATTTAAAATATGCAGATGAATAAAAAAATTATCAGATTAAAAATGATGTGTGTAATTATGAAGCAGAAATACAGAGAAATGAATGAACAGGACGTTGAAATTTGATATATTTCCATAATTTCAAACGAGAATCATTCGATTTAGTAAAAATTTCTCCTAAATTCAAAAAGAATATCACTATGTCGCACGTATTTTATTTCTTCTTGTGTTAATTCCGCCACCTTAAAGACCTTCGACATCGAATTCGGCACAAATTCATTTCGCACCGAGCAGGCGTGAATAGCAACATATGAAATCCGAATTCAAAAATTTCTGGCCCACTATACGTATCGCGAACTCAACGCGGAGACACGCTGTATATTTTTAAACTGATTGTGATTAAATTAGTAACCCGCTAGAAAAAAATTGCCATCGAAAGCGTCGGCGTTTTATTTTATCAGTTTGAATGGGGATGAAAGTGGGGGCGGGGGGGTTTAAATCACGTGATTATTTGCGTAGTTTTCTGCCGGGAAAATTTTTTTATGTCACGTCGGCTCAATGCGCTTCACACTCACTCATGGTTTGAATCACGTAGAAGTGCCTACGTAGCTTAAAAAATATGCGCAAACGTCATCGTAACGTCACAAGCAAGAGCGAACTCGAATCGAAACGAACATTAAGAACAAAGCATACGATTCTTACTAACATGTACAGAATTGCATTATTAAGTGTAAAATTTTTCTTTAAAATATTATATGAAATGGTAATAAAACATTTTGTTTTTCCAACGAAAAAGAAACAAGAAAATTAGGCGCAAGTCAGTTTGGATTGTAGTGAATTACCAGAACATCTCTTGGACAGCTGCTTCTGCCATGTTTGGGACCTGCTCAGCAATGAATTAGCTCTAGAACTCCATTACAATCAAATCGATTGTCGAACAAGTGCAAATGTGAATCATGTCAGCGCAGTCTTTCCAAATTTTCTTGCATTTCTGCGAGGTTCGTACGATAGGTAAGTTCATATTTAACCCGGCGGCAACTTAAGACAGCAAATTGGACCGCCCGGCAACTTAAGACAGCAAATTTAACCAGGCAACTTAAGACAGCAAATTTGATCCCCCCCGGCAACTTAAGACAGCAAATTTAACCAGGCAACTTAAAACAGCAAATTTGACCCCCCGGCAACTTAAGACAGCAAATTTGACCCCCCCGGCAACTTAAGACAGCAAATTTGATCCCCCGGCAACTTAAGACAGCAAATTTACATACACGTGTAAGTCCACAAACTCAATCATTAACAACAAAGCGTACGATTCTAGCTAACATGTACAGAATTGCAATGTTAGATGTAAACGTTGACATCTGCGGAGTTTGAAACTTAAAAAGGAAAACTCTTAAATAAAATATTACGAGTAAAACGATTGCGTAAAATATTTACGCAAAGCATAGAACAGAGTAACAACAAAATTATCATTGGTTTGTTTCTTCTCTGTGTGTCTTTGTTTTTTCTTTTCTTGGATGGAGGGGGCGGGTGGGCAAGTTGAACAGGAGGACTCGACGATGACCAAAAAAAGAAGTTTGGCTAATCAGGAGGATGTCATCTGTTTAGTATAATTAAAAAAGAAATCCTAATCCTACACGTGCACGCACACACGAAGAGTGGAAAATTTAAATTGGGTGTGAATTTCAATAAATGACCGTCCATTACCGTAAAAAATGAGGCCGAGTGCCTTTCGCCCCCAATGAAAAAAGGGCAGGCATTTATTATACCGCCCCCCCCCCCTTCCCCTCCGATCAGATCCCGAACAGATTCGACAATTTTATGCTCCCCGTTTAAAGAACTAAACCCACTTCTTATTGTTACACAGAAATACGCGCGCGGGCAAATTTTTTTTTTTTTTACGTCGTCTCTCGTGTTTGCCATTTAATGTAAAATATTCCAATATTATTCCCCGGCATTACGATGGGTGAATTATTCACGAATATAAGAATTTAATACCGTGTACTGCAGGGCGAAGTCATAAAGTAATTTATTATGCACCCCAGGACGCCTGTGCGTTCTCTTTCTCTCTCTATTGCAGTACGTAATATTTAATATTAATTTATCGAACTTCTTTCGGAATTAGAACGCGGAAGCAATTCGAACTCCTCCTTTTCGATGCTGTAACGATCGAACAATAGTTTTCGTTCCTATACACACACGCAGTCAGGGAAAACAACCCTCCTCCTCCTCCTCCTCTTCTTCCACCGTCTTCGACGGACTTCTAATCTCTTTTTCCTTTCACGACGACGCACGAGAGAAAAACATGATGGATGACAAAAGTGATAGGGCTTTTCTTTTGTGAAAATTTGAGTGTCATCCAGCTTGATATTATTTAATACAGAAAATGCTTCTTCTTTATCCGTTGACCTTTCAAACGCGAATTAAATTACTCCCCTCGCGAACAATATAATAAATAAATTGATAGGGACATCGAGTATTATCCTGTGAAATATTAATTTTACGTTTTAACACGGCAACAAGAGAACGGTGTTAAATGCGTGTTAAATGTTAGAGTCTCCCCGGCTCATAAATATATTTTTACCGGCTTAATTCGATTTGTCCTTAGCCCTCTGAATTCACGTGACATTTCCGAATGTAAATGTAAATTTTCAGTCGGGCGGCGGCGGCGGCGGTGTTTACCCTGAATAAAAAGACGAGGGGGGCCCCGGTGAGTTTGCTTATCGAATTAGAATGTGGAAATGATTGCCCCGGGTATGGATATGTAGTCTTGGTAATTTAATTGGGACCCGCCGTAATTAAGGCCTCGTTTGTCGGAATTACTGATGAGAAAGTTGGGGGGCCACGCCAAGAATTTAATAAACACCGGTTATTTCGAGACAGTTTTACAAAGTTCTCGTCGGGGATGTAGTAGCTTTAAGCAAGCACCGCTCACCTGCCAGATAAAGTTCGACATTCCCCCCCCCTCCACCCACCCGCCCCGCCCCCGAGTTTTCCGAGCCGCGATGCATGCACGGGAAAACTTTGAAGGGAAATTATTTTAAATTCACTCATTATGAGCGTTTGGTGTTTATTTTAACTGTGCTAAAAAAATATTTAAAGAAATCTAAACAGTATGAAAACACTACTTTAAAAGCATTCGCATACAAAACGTAAAATCTCGAGTTGAAGTGCGCTTAATTACCAAAGAATATCATCTAGAATATGAAGGAGAGAAGGTGAGTTCAACAAACTTGTTAGACACGGAAATTTTAAGCAATGATGAATTTATTTTATTTATAACTCACCTTCTCGCTGAACGCGGATTCTTTTACGTACACTTTATTTAAGTTAAATTAGGAAAATTAACTGACTTTGAATTTTTCTGAAATAACGAGGAAAAATTACGACGCGTGTAAAGCCGACGGATTTCTTATTCGGAACTGCTCTGAACTTTCTTTCCTCTCTTGTCCTATTTATTGCAAGTTCGAGGGTGGCGCAGGAGTTTTAAAGCTAGGCGCGGGACTTGGGCTTGGACTTGGAAATCCCCGGCACTGGAAGCCGCTGCGTTTCGGTAACGCACGGAGCTCTCCAATGAGCCACCGTTGAATTTCGTTCTGCAAAGCAACGCAATGCAAGCTTGTTCTCATTTTTAACATGAAACCCTCGCATGATCTCATTTCTTGACACGTTTCAGGCTGAATATTGTCGTCTGTGTCATCATGTACGCTGAGTGTTTTTAATTTTGTATTTTCAAACGAATCGCGCTTCGTCTTGCTTTCTAATTCAATTAAATAAAGTGTACTGGATTGCACGAAATGTAATGATAAGAAACTGGATCGTTACACAAAGAATACCGACAGGGGCGGCTTGAATGCTAAAGAAAACGGATGCAAAAAGACGAATCGCGGCTTTTACACTTCTCGGGGATGATTTGCATATATCCAGCGTGACCTTGGAAAGCGCTTTTCCAAACCGTAACAAGCCTTTGGCGTGAGTGAAAGTTCTTATTCATTTTGCAATCAAAATAAAAAATCATTGCATGATTTTGCCGATGGTGAGTGTAAAATTACGACGCGTGTAAAACCGACGGATTTCATATTCGGAACTGCTCCGAACTTTCTTTCCTCTCTTGTCCTATTTATTGCAAGTTCGAGGGTGGCGCAGGAGTTTTAAAGCTAGGCGCGGGACTTGGGCTTGGACTTGGAAATCCCCGGCACTGGAAGCCGCTGCGTTTCGGTAACGCACGGAGCTCTCCAATGAGCCACCGTTGATTTTCGTTCTGCAAAACAGCGCAATGCAAGCTTGTTCTCATTTTTAACATCGCAGGAAACCCTCGCATGATCTCATTTCTTGATACTTGATTTCAGGCTGAATAGTGCCGTCCGTCATCATATACGCTGAGTGTTTTTAATTTTGTATTTTCAAACGAATCGCGCTTCGTCTTGCTTTCTAATTCAATTAAATAAAGTGTACTGGATTGCACGAAATGTAATGATAAGAAACTGGATCGTTACACAAAGAATACCGACAGGGGCGGCTTGAATGCTAAAGAAAACGGATGCAAAAAGACGAATCGCGGCTTTTACACTTCTCGGGGATGATTTGCATATATCCAGCGTGACCTTGGAAAGCGCTTTTCCAAACCGTAACAAGCCTTTGGCGTGAGTGAAAGTTCTTATTCATTTTGCAATCAAAATAAAAAATCATTGCATGATTTTGCCGATGGTGAGTGTAAAATTACGACGCGTGTAAAACCGACGGATTTCATATTCGGAACTGCTCCGAACTTTCTTTCCTCTCTTGTCCTATTTATTGCAAGTTCGAGGGTGGCGCAGGAGTTTTAAAGCTAGGCGCGGGACTTGGGCTTGGACTTGGAAATCCCCGGCACTGGAAGCCGCTGCGTTTCGGTAACGCACGGAGCTCTCCAATGAGCCACCGTTGATTTTCGTTCTGCAAAACAGCGCAATGCAAGCTTGTTCTCATTTTTAACATCGCAGGAAACCCTCGCATGATCTCATTTCTTGATACTTGATTTCAGGCTGAATAGTGCCGTCCGTCATCATATACGCTGAGTGTTTTTAATTTTGTATTTTCAAACGAATCGCGCTTCGTCTTGCTTTCTAATTCAATTAAATAAAGTGTACTGGATTGCACGAAATGTAATGATAAGAAACTGGATCGTTACACAAAGAATACCGACAGGGGCGGCTTGAATGCTAAAGAAAACGGATGCAAAAAGACGAATCGCGGCTTTTACACTTCTCGGGGATGATTTGCATATATCCAGCGTGACCTTGGAAAGCGCTTTTCCAAACCGTAACAAGCCTTCGGCGTGAGTGAAAGTTCTTATTCATTTTGCAATCAAAATAAAAAAATCATTGCTTGATTTTGCCGATGGTAGGTGCAAAATTACGACGCGTGTAAAACGACGGATTTCATATTCGGAACTGCTCCGAACTTTCTTTCCTCTCTTGTCCTATTTATTGCAAGTTCGAGGGTGGCGCAGGAGTTTAAAGCTAGGCGCGGGACTTGGGCTTGGACTTGGAAATCCCCGGCACTGGAAGCCGCTGCGTTTCGGTAACGCACGGAGCTCTCCAATGAGCCACCGTTGAATTTCGTTCTGCAAAGCAGCGCAATGCAAGCTTGTTCTCATTTTTAACATGAAACCCTCGCATGATCTCATTTCTTGATACATTTCAGGCTGAATATTGTCGTCTGTGTCATCATGTACGCTGGGTGTTTTTAATTTTGTGGTTTCAAACGAATCGCGCTTCTTCTTGATTTCTAATTCAATTAAATAAAGTGTACTGGATTGCACGAAATGTAATGATAAGAATCTGGATCGTTACACAAAAACTATCGACAGCGGCGACGGTTTGAATGCAAAAGAAAACGGATGCAAAAGGATGAATCCCGGATTTTGTACTATTGCATATATTTAGCGTGACCTTGGAAAGCGCTTTTCCAAACCGTAACAAGCCTTCGGCGCGAGCGAAAGTTCTTATTCATTTTGCAATCAAAATAAAAAAAATCATTTAGGTGGTGAGTGACTTTCGCTTTTCGACTCGATGGGGTGGTGAGTGGCGGGGGGGGGGGGGGGTTTGTACCATAAATTTTGCGCTCGCAGCCTTTTCCCCGTAAACGTAAAATAAAAATTGAAACTTTGTTTCGCAGCAGAGCAGAAATAAGATGTCTATTAGGGCGACAGCTTTCAGCTCGTATATACCACGTAAATTTATTGAATAGGCCTCATTGGGGGCTGCAATTTGGTGAAAAGATCGATACGCGGTGAAAGCCCTCCGGGTTTCGCTTTTCCACCGCCCCCCCCCCCCACCCCCTTAGCCGCCGGATTCCCGTTTAATTCCACAGTAAGTGAAACACTGATTCAGTTTCACATGCGATTACTTTGCTTCATTTGGGATTGAGATTTCAGTACGGGCAATAAAGCGTCAACTTTATTCTACCCCCCCGGTTGCGTTCTCTCGACGACCCCCCTGGAACGACAGGAGAACGCCGCGCATTGACCATTAGCGCTAATTGATGAGTTTATATGGCAAATTCGGATAACAAAGGCGCATTGTTTGCGAAAAACGGCGGAGCAAGGGTGGGGGGGGGGGGTGGTGTAAAAAAACGCGCTGTGATTATTTACGAGCCGGTTTATTATCGGGCAAGATTTGGTGGGCAAAACGTGGGGTAAATATTTGAGACCGCCAGCAGGTTTAGCGCTAGGCTACATCTTGTTAGGAGATCTGCTAGTGTATAACGCGCTTTAATATTTAATTCTTTTAAATTATTTGCAAAGCAGGAGGGAGAAATTAGTTCGCTGAGTTACGCATTCCGTCTGTTCTATGTAGTATAATCTTCAACATTCCCTCATTCGTCCCTCCGCCCCACCACACCCCCAATGGAGTTGAAACGAACATCAACACCACACTCACATCACTTAAAAAAAAAAAATCATCGGCTACTTACGGTGATGAGAAAATGAAATGTGCAGTTTACAAGTTTTCTTTCTTTTGTTGCTCTTGCTTCTTGACGACATGTTCTGTTAAATTTAATGTAGCTAGGAGCTAAGCTCGTGCGTGGAATTTAATTGGAAGCGACCACTTCGTCACTTTAAAAACTGTCGACGATTTTTTTTTAAATGTTTGCGTTAGAGTTTCTCGTTTATTTGGTCGCGTAATTTCAAAAAAAAAACACTTCCTTCATTGCTCTAACTTACGAAGATAATTTTACATACGGCAGAGTTCCTTCGATTTCATTTAAGCGGAACAAGAACGTCTGAACTAAGGTAAACAAAGAAATTTCGCGGTAACCTTTGATCTCGCGGATACGCAGAATCGCGCGTGCTCTTTAAGAGCAAGCCAAGCACCTATCGGCCATTTGAGTAATATTCACACGGAGCGCAAAGGTGGCGGAACGCGTTCGTTTTATGCGACAAACCACTTTACAACTGAATGACAAAAAATCATACTCGCCTACGACATTTTGATATTATCCGGCACTTTATTACGTTTATTACCGATACACGAGATGATTCAAAGCTAATCTAAATTCTGAATTTATTTATTTTATTTGTTTTGGAACAAAGAACCGACGAAAACGTTAATAAATTCAGGGGTGAGGGGCGGAAGTTGCGTACGCGTGTGTGTGTGTACTTCCCCCGTAACTGCAAACACGACCCAAAGTGAATAGGATAAATACTTTACCGAAAACCAACACGTAATGATTGTTCGGCGTCGCTAAATACGCTCCCGCGCCGAGCCAGAAGAGAGAAAAGAAAAAAGAAAAACGGCCCTTCGAAATTCGGGGAACGAACGCGAATCAATGCAAAATGTGGCGGGCGACAGCGGCGGCGTTCTCGTTGAAATATAGCGACGCAAATTTGTTTTCCCCGGCAATATGATATGATATGATGAGAGGGGGTAAACAAAGCCGTTTAAAACTTTCGCGGTGCGGTAACCTTTGATCTTGCAAATATGCAGAATCCCACGTGCATTTTAAGAGGAAGCCGCGCACCTATCTGCCACGCTAACGCGTTCCTTTTTTTTTGGGTCAAGCAACACGAGTTTACAATTGAATGTCATAGAATCATACCCGCCTACGCCACTCCGATAATTTTTGCAGCACTTTAATGTTTACTACCAACAAACGCAATCACACGATTACGACGATTACAGGGCTAATATAAATTCCAAATTTATTTTTGTTTTGAAACAGAGAACCGACGCAAACGTTAATAAATTCGGGGGTGAGGGGCGGAAGTTGCGCGCGTATATTTGTGTGTGTGTACTTCGCCGTAACTGCAAACACGACCCAAAGTGAACGGGGTAAATACATCCCCGGCTTCGAATTACCGAAAACCAACAGGTAATGATTGTTCGGCGTCGCTAAATACGCCGCCGCGCCGAGCCAGAAGGGCGAAAATAAAAAAAAAAAAAAACCACCCTTCGAAATTCGGAGAACGAACGCGAATCAATGCAAACAGTGGCGGGCGACGGCGGCGGCCTTCTCGTTGAATATAGCGACGCAAATTTGTTTTTCCCCGGCAATATGATATGATATGATGAGAGGGCGTAAACAAAGCCGTTTAAAATTTTCGCGGTGCGGTAACCTTTGATCTTGCAAATATGCAGAATCCCACGTGCATTTTAAAACGAAGCCACGCATCTATCGTTTACTACCGACAAAACGCAATCACACGATTACAGAGCTAATATAAATTCCGAATTTATTTTTGTTTTGAAACAGAGAACCGACGCAAACGTTAATAAATTCGGGGGGCGGCGGCGGAAGTTGCGCCCGCGTGTGTGTGTACTTCACCCGTAACTGCAAATACGACCCAAAGTGAACGGGGTAAATACATCCCCGGCTTCGAATTACCGAAAACCAACAGGTAATGATTGTTCGGCGTCGCTAAATACGCCGCCGCGCCGAGCCAGAAGGGCGAAAATAAAAAAAAAAAAAACCACCCTTCGAAATTCGGAGAACGAACGCGAATCAATGCAAACAGTGGCGGGCGACGGCGGCGGCCTTCTCGTTGAATATAGCGACGCAAATTTGTTTTTCCCCGGCAATATGATATGATATGATGAGAGGGCGTAAACAAAGCCGTTTAAAATTTTCGCGGTGCGGTAACCTTTGATCTTGCAAATATGCAGAATCCCACGTGCATTTTAAAACGAAGCCACGCATCTATCGTTTACTACCGACAAAACGCAATCACACGATTACAGAGCTAATATAAATTCCGAATTTATTTTTGTTTTGAAACAGAGAACCGACGCAAACGTTAATAAATTCGGGGGGCGGCGGCGGAAGTTGCGCCCGCGTGTGTGTGTACTTCACCCGTAACTGCAAATACGACCCAAAGTGAACGGGGTAAATACATCCCCGGCTTCGAATTACCGAAAACCAACAGGTAATGATTGTTCGGCGTCGCTAAATACGCCGCCGCGCCGAGCCCGAAGAGCGAAAATAAAAAAAGGAAAACAACCCTTCGAAATTCGGAGAACGAACGCGATTCAATGCAAACAGTGGCGGGCGACAGCGGCGGCCTTCTCGTTGAAATATAGCGACGCAAATTTGTTTTTCCCCGGCAATATGATATGATATGATGAGAGGGCGTAAACAAAGCCGTTTAAAATTTTAGCGGTGCGGTAACCTTTGATCTTGCATATATGCAGAATCGCACGTGCATTTTAAGAGGAAGCCACGCATCTCTCGTTTACTACCGACAAAACGCAATCACACGATTACAGAGCTAATATAAATTCCGAATTTATTTTTGTTTTGAAACAGAGAACTGACGCAAACGTGAATAAATTCGGGGGGCGGCGGCGGAAGTTGCGCCCGCGTGTGTGTGTACTTCACCCGTAACTGCAAATACGACCCAAAGTGAACGGGGTAAATACATCCCCGGCTTCGAATTACCGAAAACCAACAGGTAATGATTGTTCGGCGTCGCTAAATACGCCGCCGCGCCGAGCCCGAAGAGCGAAAATAAAAAAAGGAAAACAACCCTTCGAAATTCGGAGAACGAACGCGATTCAATGCAAACAGTGGCGGGCGACAGCGGCGGCCTTCTCGTTGAAATATAGCGACGCAAATTTGTTTTTCCCCGGCAATATGATATGATATGATGAGAGGGCGTAAACAAAGCCGTTTAAAATTTTCGCGGTGCGGTAACCTTTGATCTTGCAAATATGCAGAATCCCACGTGCATTTTAAAACGAAGCCACGCATCTATCGTTTACTACCGACAAAACGCAATCACACGATTACAGAGCTAATATAAATTCCGAATTTATTTTTGTTTTGAAACAGAGAACCGACGCAAACGTTAATAAATTCGGGGGGCGGCGGCGGAAGTTGCGCCCGCGTGTGTGTGTACTTCACCCGTAACTGCAAATACGACCCAAAGTGAACGGGGTAAATACATCCCCGGCTTCGAATTACCGAAAACCAACAGGTAATGATTGTTCGGCGTCGCTAAATACGCTGCCGCACCGAGCCAGAAGAGCGAAAATAAAAAAAAGGAAAACAGCCCTTCGAAATTCGGAGAACGAACGCGATTCAATGCAAACAGTGGCGGGCGACAGCGGCGGCCTTCTCGTTGAAATATAGCGACGCAAATTTGTTTTTCCCCGGCAATATGATATGATATGATGAGAGGGCGTAAACAAAGCCGTTTAAAATTTTCGCGGTGCGGTAACCTTTGATCTTGCATATATGCAGAATCGCACGTGCATTTTAAGAGGAAGCCACGCATCTCTCGTTTACTACCGACAAAACGCAATCACACGATTACAGAGCTAATATAAATTCCGAATTTATTTTTGTTTTGAAACAGAGAACCGACGCAAACGTTAATAAATTCGGGGGGCGGCGGCGGAAGTTGCGCCCGCGTGTGTGTGTACTTCTCCCTTAACTGCAAATACGACCCAAAGTGAACGGGGTAAATACATCCCCGGCTTCGAATTACCGAAAACCAACAGGTAATGATTGTGCGGCGTCGCTAAATACGCCGCCGCGCCGAGCCAAAAGAACGAAAATAAAAAAAGAAAAACAGCCCTTCGAAATTCGGAGAACGAACGCGATTCAATGCAAACAGTGGCGGGCGACAGCGGCGGCCTTCTCGTTGAAATATAGCGACGCAAATTTGTTTTTCCCCGGCAATATGATATGATATGATGAGAGGGCGTAAACAAAGCCGTTTCAAATTTTCGCGGTGCGGTAACCTTTGATCTTGCATATATGCAGAATCGCACGTGCATTTTAAGAGGAAGCCACGCATCTCTCGTTTACTACCGACAAAACGCAATCACACGATTACAGAGCTAATATAAATTCCGAATTTATTTTTGTTTTGAAACAGAGAACCGACGCAAACGTTAATAAATTCGGGGGGCGGCGGCGGAAGTTGCGCCCGCGTGTGTGTGTACTTCACCCGTAACTGCAAATACGACCCAAAGTGAACGGGGTAAATACATCCCCGGCTTCGAATTACCGAAAACCAACAGGTAATGATTGTTCGGCGTCGCTAAATACGCCGCCGCGCCGAGCCAGAAGGGCGAAAATAAAAAAAAAAAAAAACCACCCTTCGAAATTCGGAGAACGAACGCGAATCAATGCAAACAGTGGCGGGCGACGGCGTTCTCGTTGAAATATAGCGACGCAAATTTGTTTTTCCCCGGCAATATGATACGATATGATGAGAGGGCGTCTCTAAGTTACACACCCCCCTTAGGGAAAGTGACGGGCCGAGGAAAAAAGCTGTTCAAATTTTAAATTTATGGTACGACGCGACGCGACGGGGGTAACGTACACGAGGTAATTTTTTGAAGAAGATCGCGACGAGAGACAAGTGGTTTTTTTTTTTTTTGGCCGAGGGGGGTGGAGATGATATCCTAGGAGAGCGATGCTCTCGGGCGCTCCGAGAGCGCCACCCCCGCTCTTGTTTGCTTCGGGAAAACGAGGATTCATTCATTCACGGAGAATACTTAATAAATACAGCGATCGCAGTTGTAACGACTGGCGCGGTGGGGGTACGCTTCCCCGCCGGTGGTCATCCCTATCCTAGGAAAAAAAAAACATGCAAATTAAAATCAAACATCAAACAGCTTAATATGCGAGCAAATTAAATTCCGGCGGCGGCCGCGGCGTTTTCAAAAAGATGTACCCTCTACAAAACAAAAAAAAGAGAACCAAAACCGCCCCGGGGATAAATTGAATTTCGAAGTCTGGGGGGTGGGGGGTGAGCTTCGCAAGCAATTTGAAAGTTCCCGGGCTCCGGTAATTACTTTATATTAGGCCGTATTATGACGGCCGGCGTGCATTACGTTAAAACTTGCGTAAGTTTTCGGCGAGTCGGTAGTTCGGCGGGCGTCCGCAGGCGCAGCGCCACTTTCGGACGCCAGTTTTCCCGACGCCGTTGCACGGTGAGCCCGCCCGTCCGGCACACGTTTTCCTCGACAGTGAGCGCCGCGTGTTCGAAAAGAAAAACAACGGATCATTTCCGGCGGTGTGATTTCGCCACGAGGAAAAAACCGAAAAACTGGGGGTAAATTATGTTTTCATAAGTAGAAATAAATAGTCGAAAGGAAAACCAGAGTATTCGAATAGAAGAAGAAAATTTAATAAAAAGAAAAAGAGGCGTGTTTAATTTTTAAATCCAAGCTGAACGCAGCACGGTGGTCGTCAAAATGTAATCAAATTATGATTTCGTTCCTCATTTTTAATGTTCCTGATCGTAATACTTAATAATGCCAGGGAGATTATTTTTTTTTAGTTACCGGACGGCTTTTATACTGCAAATAATTTCGACAGGGGTTAAAATTTTAATTATTAATTTTGAGAACCTGCAGTTTTAATTTTTTGCAATTAACTAATAGGAGTAGAATTTTTTACGGAAGCATTAATTAGCTATAGCGCTTTCCTTAGCCTTACCTACATTTTTCAATGAAAAATATATATAAAGAACTGGAAGGTAATTTTTTCCTTTAGGTCCTTTCACAGAATACAGGTTACAATTAATTAGAACAACACTAATCAGTATGTACTTAGTAGCATAAGTGCGGTGGAGATCTACGTTTTATTATCCGAACTACTCTTCTGCACCCCACGTCGGGCGCCAAATTCATCCAATGTTATTGGGTCGTACGATACGATTAGCCCCAAGTCGGCCGCCACATTTATTAAATTACGTTCACACGAATTAAAAAAAAGTTTACGAATCGTACAGCGCAACGACGCGACGCGTTGAAACTTGAATTCACCCCCTCCCTCCCCCCCTACAAGCAGATAATTTAAATGCAATTAATTAATTCAGAGGAAGTTGATGATATAATTATTAATTTTGGGTAGTTCTTGCTCGTGAGAATTGCAGAGAATATGAAACAAATAAAAAACACTTTTTAAAACGAGCTAAGAGGGTAATTTATTAACTCGCTTTGACGTTTCGCAAATAAAATTATTTGCTCGTTTTAAAGTTTTTTTTTTTTTTGTTTTGTATTCTCCGATATAATTATTGTATGAACAGAATTCTATGTACTAAAAAAAACAATCGACTTATGCCCGATTTCTTCACCTCCTGATAAATTTATCTGCCAGGTATATTATCCTTGGAAAACGATAATAGCTTCCGAGGATACTACCTGGCAGATAAATTTATCCGTAGGTGAAGAAATCGGGCCTTACTTTTATGCAACAGATATGCCTAGATGGAGTTTTTGATTCGCCTGGCGGGGAAAGACAGGGGGGCGGAGAGCGGGGGGGTATCAGGGTATCAGAGCGAAAGTCAATTTGAGAGTAAATAAAATGCGTCTGCTAATGGCCCCCCGACTTCTCCCATATATTAAGGTGGGGGGCGCCTCCCTGTTGTACGTTTCGCGAACGCAGGCAGTTAAATTCGCCGTTTTTTTTTTTATTTTCGAGTTCGCCTTTTTGCATTTACGTGTATTTCCTCGAGATAGGCGCGCGCGCGCGAGAGAGAAAGAGAGAGAAAGAGAGAGAAAGCGCATGAATTTATAAAGCTTTATATTATATTATATAATATTTTTAAAAGCTGTGCATATCCCGAACGCGAGAAGGACGACGAGGAAGAGGAGGAGGAGGAGGAGGAGGAGGAGGAGGAGGCGAACACAAAGAGAATAAAGAAGTCAATGAGACCACAGGAGAGCAGTAATAACAAAAAATAATGTGCTATATATTTCACCCGAGGAGAAGGTGGAAAAGTAGAGTAGGCGCGAGGGTGAAATGAGGGGGAGGGGCGGCGGGGGCGGATTCAGAAATCTTTCGCCTTTGAAATTATTCGTTAATTCCCGGAAGGATTCACGTGAGCTTTTATTTTTAAAAAATGTGATTGATTCAATTGCTCCTCGTCGAGATGATTTAAGCAAGTCCTGAAGCTGGGAGAGGAAAGTGCATCGAATAATTTGAAAAGGCAATGTTTCCTGGTGAGATGCACGCCACTGAATAATGCAAGCCGACTTAGCCCCCTTAATTATTAACTCTTTAATCTCGTGTGTTGCACCGACGCGACGACGTAATAATGAGGATTGGTCGTTATTAATTAACAAGCAGCGCGGAAGCCATCCGAAATCCATCTCGTTACTTTATTATTAAACAAGAAAGATTTTTGTGTGCGTGTGTGTCACAATCTTAAACAAAGACAATTTCTTTCGTTTACCAAACACGTGAGGTCTTAAGTTCTTTTGCGGCGTCGACGACGACGGCGACGACGACGATGAGTTATATTAATTTTCTCCTTTTTGTGTGAGGGGGGAAAATTATGAAAAACGTTGCGGTTTCCGACCCTCGAGGGACTTTTGATTAATGGAACGGCGAGGCACGTTCCCGGGGTTACGCCACTGATACGTTCTCTCGGTGAAGTAATTAATGAAATACTGCAAGGAATCGTTGAAGATGTGCAAGATAAAAAAATGTCTTAGGTATAATATTTAATTGATATAGATATTTTTCGCGCGAGGGGTTGGACCGCACGAAAAAAATCAGCGCTACCTAGCGAAGGCTCGCGAATTAACACGATTTTCAATTTTGCATTGCAATCTGCAATTGTCCATTGTTTACTGTTGTCTTGTCTAAGATATCAGAAAAATAAAGAGAAAAAGAAAAATCTAGCGAGGATTTCTAACGAAAACGCGATAGAAATTTAGTGACATCTAGCGAGGAATCGCCGCATTTGCAGTCGTCAATTGTTTCTCATCGCTCTTTAAAAATAATTTCAAAAATAAAACAGGCAAGAAGCTTTAAAAACAATTGATAGAGGGCGGGCTCTTTAAATGTATCCCTTTTTAGAACGAGAAAGAAATTTAGTGACATCTAGCGAGCAATCGCCGCATTTGCAGTCGTCAATTGTTTCTCATCGCTCTTTAAAAATAATTTAAAAAAAAAACAGGCGACGTTTTTTTAAAGACGCAAGAAGCTTTTAAAACAACTGATAGAGGGCTCTCCGAATGTATCCCTTTTCAGAACGCGAAAGAAATTTAGTGACATCTAGCGAGGAATCGCCGCATTTGCAGTCGTCAATTGTTTCTCATCGTTCTTTAAAAATAATTAAAAAAAAAAAACAGGCGACGTTCTTTTAAAGACGCAAGAAGCTTTTAAAACAACTGATAGAGGGCTCTCCGAATGTATCCCTTTTTAGAACGCGAAAGAAATTTAGTGACATCTAGCGAGGAATCGCCGCATTTGCAGTCGTCAATTGTTTCTCATCGTTCTTTAAAAATAATTAAAAAAAAAAAACAGGCGACGTTCTTTTAAAGACGCAAGAAGCTTTTAAAACAACTGATAGAGGGCTCTCCGAATGTATCCCTTTTTAGAACGCGAAAGAAATTTAGTGACATCTAGCGAGGAATCGCCGCATTTGCAGTCGTCAATTGTTTCTCATCGTTCTTTAAAAATAATTAAAAAAAAAAAACAGGCGACGTTCTTTTAAAGACGCAAGAAGCTTTTAAAACAACTGATAGAGGGCTCTCCGAATGTATCCCTTTTTAGAACGCGAAAGAAATTTAGTGACATCTAGCGAGGAATCGCCGCATTTGCAGTCGTCAATTGTTTCTCATCGTTCTTTAAAAATAATTTAAAAAAAACAGGCGACGTTCTTTTAAAGACGCAAGAAGTTTTTAAAACAACTGATGGGGGGCTCTCTGAATGTATCCCTTTTTAGAACGCGAAAGAAATTTAGTGACATCTAGCGAGGAATCGCCGCATTTGCAATTGTTTCTCATCGTTCTTTAAAAATAATTTAAAAAAAAAAAACAGGTGACGTTTTTTTAAAGACGCAAGAAGCTTTTAAAACAACTGATAGAGGGCGGGCTCTTTAAATGTATCCCTTTTTAGAACGCGAAAGAAATTTAGTGACATCTTGCGAGGAATCGCCGCATTTGCAGTCGTCAATTGTTTCTCATCGTTCTTTAAAAATAATTAAAAAAAAAAAACAGGCGACTTTTTTTAAAGACGCAAGAAGCTTTTAAAACAACTGATAGAGGGCTCTCCGAATGTATCCCTTTTCAGAACGCGAAAGAAATTTAGTGACATCTAGCGAGGAATCGTCGCATTTGCAGTCGTCAATTGTTTCTCATCGTTCTTTAAAAATAATTAAAAAAAAAAAACAGGCGACTTTTTTTAAAGACGCAAGAAGCTTTTAAAACAACTGATAGAGGGCTCTCCGAATGTATCCCTTTTCAGAACGCGAAAGAAATTTAGTGACATCTAGCGAGGAATCGCCGCATTTGCAGTCGTCAATTGTTTCTCATCGTTCTTTAAAAATAATTAAAATAAAAACAGGCGACGTTCTTTTAAAGACGCAAGAAGCTTTTAAAACAACTGATAGAGGGCTCTCTGAATGTATCCCTTTTTAGAACGCGAAAGAAATTTAGTGACATCTAGCGAGGAATCGTCGCATTTACAGTCGTGAATTGTTTCTCATCTTTCTTTAAAAATAATTAAAAAAAAAACAGGCGACGTTCTTTTAAAGACGCAAGAAGCTTTAAAAACAACTGATAGAGGGCTCTCCGAATGTATCCCTTTTTAGAACGCGAAAGAAATTTAGTGACATCTAGCGAGGAATCGCCGCATTTGCAGTCGTCAATTGTTTCTCATCGTTCTTTAAAAATAATTTAAAAAAAAAACAGGCGACGTTTTCTTAAAGACGCAAGAAGCTTTTAAAACAACTGATAGAGGGCTCTATGAATGTATCCCTTTTTAGAACGCGAAAGAAATTTAGTGACATCTAGCGAGGAATCGCCGCATTTGCAGTCGTCAATTGTTTCTCATCGTTCTTTAAAAATAATTAAAATAAAAACAGGCGACGTTCTTTTAAAGACGCAAGAAGTTTTTAAAACAACTGATAGAGGGCTCTCTGAATGTATCTCTTTTTAGAACGCGAAAGAAATTTAGTGACATCTAGCGTAAGGAATCGCCGTATTTGCAATTGTCAATTTTTTGCGAAAAGTTTGAAAACCGAAAAATGTCAACCACGTAATTCGAAGAAAGCGGTGTAAAATTTTAAGCCAAGTTAATTCAAAACAAAACAAAAAAAAACAAATTAATTTAAACATTAATTAGTGGAATGGAAGGGGCATCAATTCCTGATGATGCGAATAAATAAAATCTAATAGATGAATAAATAAAATTTAATCATTCATGAACCCCTACCATATGATCGGCTGAGATTTTAACTGATCTTATAGTAACACCCTGAGCAAGTTTTAAAACATAGAAAATTAAAAATAAAACAAAATTTAATGATCCTGGGGAGGGTAAGGTCTTTGAAGTTAGATATACTTACTTGCCCATTCGTAAAAATAAAAACACCCCACAATGTTAACACTGTCACTTCAAATTATTAGAAAATATTATTCGCAGGGAAAGGAATTCGGCCCGCTTAGTGCCGGACGCTTTTTACTAAACCGAATGTACAGGGTGGATTAATTTCGATGTCTCTTATGGGCATCTCCGTAACTATAACAGATAGAAAAAAACTAGTGGCCAAGTCTCGATCTCTTTTTCGGAGATTAAGTCAATAGTGTAAACAAAAATTGGCTATCTTCTTTTGTTTTCAAGTTATGGCCAAAAATTGACATTTTCGACTTTTCGTTTTTCGGTCATATCTCGTTTATTTTTAGAGATATTAGAAAATTGTTTGATCATTATTAGGACACTTTTTGGAATACAATTCAGTGGTGTAGTTGCTTTTTTAATATTTACTTAAATTTTCAAGTTATAACATGAGGTTATATTTTCTTAAATAGAAATTATAGTAGGCACTGCCCTCATTAAATAGAGATTTTTTTCTGTTTTCAAAAATATATACTTTGTTGGGTTTATTTCTTATAATTAATAGGAAAAATGCCATTTTTGTTATTAGCCTTGCGTATCCTAGTCTCAGTAGGGTGGCATCAATGCAGTGCCGACATTTTTTTTTGTTTTTATTAAATATTAACGAACCTTCAAACCTTTAGACAGTTTTGGCCGCTTAAAAAATGTCACATGCACTTTATTTTACGAAATTCCGTTTTATCGTTCTGATAAGAGTTCCTGTCTGACTTTCCATTGAAAATGAGTTTATCATTCAATTTATAGAAAAGTTGTTTTGAATCTTTTAAACAGTCAAAATTGCTCGAATACTCAACGTTTCACTATCGGTTTATAGCTTCGTTAGGAAGAAACGTTGAACGTCCCTGTGATTTTCACAATGTCTTTTTAAAATTGAAAACAATTTTTATACAATTTCCATCGGACAAGAAACGACTTCGATAAAAAATTTGTAATTGAAGTCGACTCTTGTTCGATGAAACATGTGAGAGAAAATAGTTTTTAAACTTTAAAACGGACACTGTGAAATCGCAAGAACACTCTATCGCTTCATAGTTTCGTCAGGAGTGAAAAAATGTAAATAAACAAGTTGTCAAGAGAAGCGAAAAGATAACATGATTTTACACTAAAATACAAGTTGTTCGGATAAACACAAAGGTAATAATAACTAAATTGGAAATAAATTTAAACTTTCTTTTTTTTTTTTGTTTCTCTTGAGTGATATTTTATTAAAAACACGAAAAACAAAAACAAACACACAAATAGTAAAATATAAACAAAATCGGACATGAATCAAACTAAATTTGCGTGCATTCATATTTAATAAAAATAAAAAAGCTTTTGCCAGATCGGTCGCGATGGGTGCTACATTTCTCAAACGGAATTTTGTAAAATAAAGTGCATGTGAAATTTTTTAAGCGGCCAAAACTGTCTAAAGGTTTGAAAGTTCGTTAATATTTAATAAAAACAAAAAAAAATGTCGGCACTGCATTGAAGCCAGCCTACTGAGACTAGGATACGCAAGGCTAATAACAAAAATGGCATTTTACCTATTAATTATAAGAAATAAACCCAGCAAAGTATATATTTTTGAAAACAGAAAAAAAATCTCTATTTAATGAGGGCAGTGCCTACTATGATTTCTATTTAAAAAAATATAACTTTATGTTATAACTTGAAAATTTAAGTAAATATTAAAAAAGCAACTACACCACTGAATTTTATACCAAAAAGTGTCCTAATAATGATCAAACAGTATTTTAATATCTCTAGAAATAAACGAGATATAACCGTAAAACGAAAAGTCGAAAATGTCAATTTTTGGCCATAACTTGAAAACAATATAAGATAGCCAATTTTTGTTTACGCTATTGACTTAATTTCCAAAAAAGAGATCGAGACTTGGCCACTAGTTTTTTTCTATCTGTTATAGTTATGGAGATGCCCATAAGAGACATCGAAATTAATCCACCCTGTACAGAGTGGACCATTTTGATGGTTTTACCAGGTTTCTCAGTTATTTATAGGAATAGAAGAAAACCGTTTTCGCGACCCAGTGCTACTTTTTCGAGAAAAACTCAGTGGAGAAAACAAAAGTTAGCTATCTCGATTCGTTCGGGAAATATCGGCCGAAAACAAATTTTTCCGAAAAATTATTTTTTACAATATCTCAGTTGTTTGACAAGATATTTCGAAAATTCAAAAACTATTTCATTCAGAAATTAATGTAGATTTCGCTGACGGTATTGTCTTTTGTAAAAACTGCGCCAGTTCTGCGAAGCAGGCTATAACTTTCTAATTTTAAATGGAAACCGTAGTTGGCTATGGCACAAATAAATTGCTTATTTAATGAGGTTTTCAAAAATATAAAGTTTGATATAATTATTTTTATAAATAACAAAGATACTAATTTTCATTTTTTTGCAGTACTTATCAAGCTATCTATGACAATAAAAACAAAAGAAAATTCAGTTGTTTTCCTCAAAAATCTATTATTAGAATAAATAATGCAGGTAATTAAGTTTAACAAAATAAACATCTAATGCTATTAGAGAACTCATAAAAAAGATAATACTGTCAGTAAAATCAGTGTTAATTTCTGAATCAAACAGTTTTCGAATTTTCGAAATATCTTGTCAAACAACTGAGATATTGTAAAAAATAATTTTTCGGCCGATATTTCCCGAACGAATCGAGATAACTAACTTTTGCTTTCTCCACTGAGTTTTCCTCGAAAAAGTAGCAATGGGTCACGAAAACGGTTTTCTTCTATTCCTATAAATAACTGAGAAACCCCGTAAAACCATCAGAAATGGACCACGCTGTACTATTCACTCCTTCCGCGGCTCCGACGCGTTCAAATTGCTAATGAGTGCGAGGGAAAGGGATGCTCGCACTTTGCAGGAATTACTCTGAATTTTCGTACTGCTCGCCGCGAAACAAGCGGGCCGATTTCTCATCCCTGATTATTAGCAAGCAAAAAAAAACAAAAGCAAATTTAAAACGTACTCACCGCGCTGCAAAACCCAATCAGGAACTCGACGTGGGACTGCAATGAAACAAACAATAAACGAAATTGCCAAATAAAAAAAACTCTATTCGTAATACTTACCCTACCTTTTACCGATGCGTGCCGTTCTACCTGCTTGCTGTTAGCCTGGAAGCGATGCGACGTCGTCGTCAGCCACAACACTGCACTTGTCACTGTAAAATTAAAATTAAAATAATGTAGCTAAATGTAGATGTAAATATGAGGCCATAATATATTAATTTCGGCAAGGCGAGACAACCCAAACCAACCCAACCCACAAAATAACTTCGCTTTTAAAGAATACTCACCAATAAAATGCCAAAAAAAAAAACCGCTTTCAGGATTAGGAGAGAGGGGGACGACATTTTTGTACAGAAATCGGAGCAAAGTATTAGTTGTTGAACATCGAAACATTACAAAACAAATAATGAATTCCAAATTCAAAAGCATGTGTAGGAGCTCGGCATCATTACCGAAATAACAAAATAAATAAAATTTGATGCATCGTTAACCCTAAGGCCGCCCACACGTTCTTGAAGCCAAAACGGTTTCAGACCCGTACGACGCGTGCGAAATTTTATATAAAATTTTAGGAAATAATTAAAAAAAAAAAATATTTATGTCATGGCAAACACAACTGGTACCCAGTTTTCAAAAAAAAAAAAAATTTGTACGAAAAATATTTTCTATAAAATTTTTTAGGACTTATTTGAAAAATTATTTTGTGTGTACATTTATTTTGTACAAAATCTACCTTGCACTTGCGCAATACGTAAATAAGGTCACGCTGAATTGTGAGGTTATGTTTAACCAATATACATATACAGTTTATATACGGGGTGGCCCAACGATGAGTATTTCTTCTGTGAGGCTTATGGGAAAAAAATTAGGAAAAAAATCTATAAAGAATTTTATACTAGACAATACGCGGCATATTGTAAAATTATTTTGAACTATACAGAGTGATCAGAAAAATGGTGGTTCGTGGAAACTATTTTTTTTACTGGAACACCCTGTATATTTTTAGATATTTGGATGCGCCGCAGTAAGCTGATTACAACGGTATAAAGATAATTTGATTTCATTGAATAACTTTCACAAAATAATTTTTTTTTCTTGAAGAATTTTGCAAAAATTCAGTCAATTTGAATATGAATTTCTGATTAATGAGGTAACACAGACGAACGAAAATCTAACACGACATTTTTAGGACTTTGGCCTTTATGAAAATGTAAACAAAATTAAGATATCTTTTTGCATTATACCGAGCGATCGAGACTTACGAAACATTCGGTAATTCATTTTTTTTTTAATGGAACGGCCTACTTTTTATTTCAGAAATGTATAGCACTTAAATGTAGCTTTCTGCTGATATAAGATTATGTCCCTTTATTTTTAATAATTTCGTCACTAGAAATTTTCTTTTTATAAGTATTTCAATGTCCGGCGTTTTAAACTATACACCCAGTATTGCTACTTTCCTACCTAAATTCAATCATTCGAAGTCATTTTTCGATCATTTGATTCTACTTTCAAAGATTTCTAATTTGAATACCCCCGCGATAGGATTTATTCTACCAAAAATAATTTAAAAACAGACCATTGAAATACTTGTAAAAAGAAAATTTTTAGTGACGAAATTATTAAAAATAAAGGTATATAACCTTATATCAGCAGAAAGCTTCATTTAAGTGCTTTCCATTTCTGAAATAAAAAGTAGGCCGTTCCATTAAAAAAAAAATGAGTTACCGAATGTTCCGTAAGTATCGATCGCTCGGTATAACGCAAAAAGATATCTTACTTTTGTTCACATTTTCATAAAGGCCAAAGTCCTAAAAATATCGTGTTAGATTTTCGTTCGTCTATGTTACCTCAGTAATCAGAAATTCATATTCAAACTGACAGAATTTTTTAAAAATTCTTCAAGAAAAAAAAATAATTTTACGAAAGTTATTCAATGAAATCAATATATCTTTATACTGTTGTAATCAGCTCACTGTGGGGCATCCAAATATCTAAAAACATACAGGGTGTTCCATTAAAAGAATTAGTTTCCACGAACCACCCTTTTTCTGATCACTCTGTATACGTCAAAACAATTTTACAATATGCCGCGTATTGTCTAGTATCAAATTTTTTATCGATTTTCTTCCTAATTTTTTTCCTATAGGCCTCACATAAGAAATACGCATCGTTGGGCCACCCTGTACAGGAGATTTCATTTTTTTTTTCGTCTGTTATGGAACAACCTGTATAAATAAATAGAGGGGTTAGGTCGTGGGGTGTGACTAGCCGAATAATTAACCGGTTAATAACTTTCTTTTTTTATGTTTTGTAACTCAATCTGCGGAAGAAATTTGAAAACCGGCAAAAAGTATATTCTCTCCAAAAAGCGGGATGTTTTTTTTTTTCAAAAAAAAAATTCGGCGGGACGCGTGACAAATTGTTATACAAATCGGCACTGTCCCGTCGAAATCGGACACCTCAGGCGTTTACGATATAATTGCAGCATCCATCCATGGATCAGGGTAGAAAGGTGAGATTGAACGAGTGGATTTAATGTAAGTAAGAGTGAGAGAATAGATTAACCAGTATATACCGTTCCAATTATCGTAAACGCCTCTTATATTAAGCCAAAAAAAAAAAAAGATTAAAACATTAATTAGCAGAACTTCTAAACAAAAAAGGCAGTCTCAATTTGAATTCTGAATTCTTGCTACAAATAAATAAAATCCGATATGAATAAATAAGATTTAAGCATGAACCCCTACCACGTGACCACGCAGCCGACAAAAAATTCCAAAAAAAAACAAAAGACTGGCGCAATTCAAAATTCACTTACCTCTACACGACACTAACGCAGTCATAATCACTTACGCTGTTTTAATTTGCAATTAAGCGAGTTTATTACGGAACAAACGGAATATAATTAAATGAAATTTATTTTATTAAGAAGTGCAATCAATCGCTTCTATTCGTTTACCGAATTATCCGTGCACTGAGAAGCGCATGCACGAAAATATTTCCGCACTCCGAACAAATGCATCGCAAAAACATGTTGCAGAGCCTGGTTCTTGCTGCAGTTTTTTGCCGGGTGTCGCAACATTAGAAAACGACTTCTTTAAATTATTAAAACGTATTTAATATCGCCAGGAGATAATATTATAACGACGAGGGAATCTTTATTTTTGTACATAATTTCTTGCAAAGGGCAGAGCAAGGAGGGCGTCATAAAAATAAACGACAGAAAGCATGACTTATTTTAATTATTAAAACGTTTTCAGTATCGCCAGGAAATAACATTATAACGACAAGGGAATCTTTTCTTTATATACAGGATGTCCACCAAGTGCCGTGGTCTTCCTGGCGTCTAAATTAGACAATATAGAAAAGACATTCAAGCGAGCTGAGGTGTAACTCAGTCAGCTCTATTTTATAAAATTATTTTTGGCTGTACAGGGTGTTCAGTAACTGAAAGCCATACCAACCATACATTTTATTAAATGGAACACCCAGTACATTTTTACATATTTCGAAATTACGCGTAACTAATAGGTAATATTAATGATTTTATGTAAAAAAATTGCACTACTTTGAGCTCTTATAGTTTGATTATTTATTTACATTTCTCCTTTTTGTGTGAGGGGGGAAAATTATGAAAAACGTTGCGGTTTCCGATCCTCGAGGGACTTTTGATTAATGGAACGGCGAGGCACGTTTCCGGTGTTACGCCACTGATACGTTCTCTCGGTGAAGTAATTAATGAAATACTGCAAGGAATCGTTGAAGATGTGCAAGACAAAAAATTAATTTAATTGATATTGATATTTTTCGCGCGAGGGGTTGGACCGCACGAAAAAAATCAGCGCTATCTAGCGAAGGCTCGCGAATTAACACGATTTTCAATTTTGCATTGCAATCTGCAATTATCCATTGTATACTGTTGTCTTGTCTAAGATATCAGAAAAATAAAAAGAAAAAGAAAAATCTAGCGAGGATTTCTAACGAAAACGCGATAGAAATTTAGTGACATCTAGCGAGGAATCGCCGTATTTGAAGTCGTCAATTGTTTCTCATCGTCTTTCAAAAAATATTTTAAAAAATAAAACAGGCAAGAAGCTTTTAAAACAACTGATAGAGGGCTCTCTGAATGTATCCCTTTTTAGAACGCGAAAGAAATTTAGTGACATCTAGCGTAAGGAATCGCCGAATTTGCAATTGTCAATTTTTTGCAAAAAGTTTGAAAACCGAAAAATGTCAACCACGTAATTCGAAGAAAGCGGTGAAAAATTTTAAGCCACGTTCATTCAAAACAAAAAAAAAACAAACCGCTTTCAGGATTAACAAAGAGGGAGAGAGAGGGGGACGACATTTTGTACAGAAATCGGAGCAAAGTATTAGTTGTTGAACATCAGAACATTGCAAAACAAATAATGAATTCCAAATTCAAAAGCATGTGTAGGAGCTCGGCATCATTACCGAAATAACAAAATAAATAAAATTTGATGCATCGTTAACCCTAAGGCCGACCACACATTCTTGAAGCCAAAACGGTTTCAGACCCGTACGACGCATGCGAAATTTTATATAAAATTTTAGGAAATAATTAAGAAAAAATATATTTATGTCATGGCAAACACAACTGGTACCTAGTTTAAAAAAAAAAATTTGTACGAAAAATATTTTCTATAAAATTTTTTAGGACTTGTTTGAAAAATTAATTTTTTGTACATTTATTTTGTACAAAATCTACCTTGCACTTGCGCAATACGTAAATAAGGTCACGCTGAATTGTGAGGTTATGTTTAACCAATATACATATACAGTTTATATACAGGCTGGCCCAACGATGCGTATTTCTTGTGTGAGGCTTATGGGAAAAAAATTAGGAAAAAATCTATAAAGAATTTTATACTAGACAATACGCGGCATATTGTAAAATTATTTTGAACTATACAGAGTGATCAGAAAAATGGTGGTTCGTGGAAACTTTTTTTTTTTAATGGAACACCCTGTATATTTTTAGATATTTGGATGCCCCACAGTGAGCTGATTACAACGGTATAAAGATATATTGATTTCATTGAATAACTTTCACAAAATCATTTTTTTTTCTTGAAGAATTTTGCAAAAATTCAGTCAATTTGAATATGAATTTCTGATTAATGAGGTAACACAGACGAACGAAAATCTAACACGACATTTTTAGGACTTTGGCCTTTATGAAAATGTAAACAAAATTAAGATATCTTTTTGCATTATACCGAGCGATCGAGACTTACGAAACATTCGGTAATTCATTTTTTTTTAATGGAACGGCCTACTTTTTATTTCAGAAATGGATAGCACTTAAATGTAGCTTTCTGCTGATATAAGGTTATATACTTTTATTTTTAATAATTTCGTCACTAGAAATTTTCTTTTTATACGTATTTCAATGGTCGGCGTTTTAAACTATACAACCAGTATTGCTACTTTCCTACCTAAATTCAATCATTCGAAGTCATTTTTCGATCATTTGATTCTACTTTCAAAAATTTCTAATTTGAATTCCCCCGCGATAGGATTTATTCTACCAAAAATAATTTAAAAACAGACCATTGAAATACTTGTAAAAAGACAATTTTTAGTGACGAAATTATTAAAAATAAAGGTATATAACCTTATATCGGCGGAAAGCTACATTTAAGTGCTATCCATTTCTGAAATAAAAAGTAGGCCGTTCCATTAAAAAAAAATGAGTTACCGAATGTTTCGTAAGTATCGATCGCTCGGTATAATGCAAAAAAATATCTTAATTTTGTTCACATTTGCATAAAGGCCAAAGTCCTAAAAATATCGTGTTAGATTTTCATTCGTCTGTGTTACCTCAGTAATCAGAAATTCATATTCAAACTGACAGAATTTTTGAAAAACTCTTCAAGAAAAAAAAATAATTTTACGAAAGTTATTCAATGAAATCTATATATCTTTATACCGTTGTAATCAGCTCACTGTGGGGCATCCAAATATCTAAAAATATACAGGGTGTTCCATTAAAAAAAAAAGTTACTACGAACCACCATTTTTCTGATCACTCTGTATAGTTCGAAATAATTTCACAATATGCTGCGTGTTGTCTAATATAAAATACTTTATCGATTTTTTTCCTAGTCTTTTTTTTCGCGTAGGCCTCACAGAAGAAATACGCTTCGTTGGGCCACCCTGTACAGGAGACTTAATTTTTTTTTTCGTCTGTTATGGAACACCCTGTATAAATAAATAGATGAGTTAGGTCGTGGGGTGTGACTAGCCGAATAATTAAGCGGTTAATAACTTTCTTTTTTTATGCTTTATAACTCAATCTGCGGAAGAAATTTGAAAACCGGCAAAAAGTATATTCTCTCCAAAAAGCGGGATGTTTTTTTTTTCAAAAAAAAAATTCGGCGGGACGCGGGACAAATTGTTATACAAATCGGCACTGTCCCGTCGAAATCGATCACCTCAGGCGTTCATGATATAATTGCAACATCCATCCATGGATCGGGGTAGAAAGGTAAGATTGAACGAGTGGATTTAATGTAAGTAAGAGTGAGAGAATAGATTAACCAGTATATACCGCTCCAATTATCGTAAACGCCTCTTATATTAAGCCAAAAAAAAAAGATTAAAACATTAATTAGCAGAACTTCTAAACAAAAGAGGCAGTCTCAATTTGAATTCTGAATTCTTGATACAAATAAATAAAATCCGATATGAATAAATAAGATTTAAGCATGAGCCCCTACCACGAGACCGGCCGAGAACGCAGCCGACAAAAAATTCCAAAAAAAAAAACAAAAGACTGGCGCAATTCAAAATTCACTTACCTCTACACGACACTAACGCAGTCATAATCACTCACGCTGTTTTAATTTGCAATTAAGCGAGTTTATTACGGAACAAGCGGAATATAATTAAATGAAATTTATTTTATTAGGAAGTACAATCAATCGCTTCTATTCGTTTACCGAATTGTCCGTGCACTGAGAAGCGCATGCACGAAAATTTTTCCGAACTCCGAACAAATGCATCGCAAAAACTTCTGAAGCAGAGCCTGCCATTTGCTGCAGTTTTTTGCCGAGAGTCACACCTTTAGAAAACTTGACTTCTTTAAATTATTAAAACGTATTTAATATCGCCAGGAGATAATATTATAACGACAGGGGAATCTTTATTTTTGTACATAATTTCTTGCAAAGGGCAAAGCAAGGAGGGCGTCATAAAAATAAACGACAGAAAGCATAACTTATTTTAATTATTAAAACGTTTTCAGTATCGCCAGGAAATAACAATATTTCGACAAGGGAATCTTTTCTTTATATACAGGATGTCCACCAAGTGCCGTGGTCTTCCTGGCGACTAAATTATACAATATAGAAAAGACATTCAAGCGAGCTGAGGTGTAACTCAGTCAGCTCTGTTTTATAAAATTATTTTTGGCTATACAGGGTGTTCAGTAACCGAAAGCCATACTAAGGTTATATTTTATTAAATGGAATACCCAGTACATTTTTACATATTTCGAAAGTACGCATAACTGGTAGGTAATATGAATGGTTTTGTGTCAAAAAATTGCACTACTTTGAGCTCTTATAGTTTGATTATCTATTTACATTTCATCGTGAATTTTTGTGGGCAGACAACACAATATCTCAACCACAGAAATTTCAACTTGATTTTAGGTTTTCAAGTGAAATAATTTTGAGGACTCTAAATTAATACCCGAATCTTGTTATGTAATAAATTGTTTAATAAATAAAGTCCAAGTACAAATTTTTGACTATCAATGAGGACCAAAACTTATTGCTCACGACTGTACGTGCATATACTTCACGTGTTTTTCTTGTGATGAAAAATTATAAGCACGAAAGCGTATTTCCGAAATTCGATTAAATTAGTTTTCGCTTTGGGTTAATAGATGGCACTTTAAACAATTTAAAATGACGCCCTCCAATATGACGAGCCAGATAGTATTTTAATCAACCTGGAACAGGACAATAGAATTCATTATAAGCAATTAGAGTATGGATTTTTTTTTATTGTAACGTGGTTATAATAAATAATCAGAGGAGTAGAGAGGTCGATAGAAACTTTTCTTTTAAGGGATCGCTACTTAAAAGAAAAAAATGTTGGGAATCCCTGATTTATACGCAAAGTTATTTTGTTGGTTGGGTTGGATTGGGTTGTCCCGCCTTACGCAAATTAAAATCTGGTCACTTTAATTACTAAGGCTCCGGTACATTGATGAACAAAAGGTACCGTAACCTTTTGATGTACGAGTTTTCTCAGGTCTTTCGGCGTTACCATACTGTACGTTCTAATTTTATTTTGCGAAAGTCTTAACGAATGACGTTCTATTTTCAGATTAAACAGCGAAGGAACCCGCGGAAGGTTTTAATCCGGGAAGCGGGGCGCGGCAAACAAAGCGCATCATCCTCGTAAAGAGCACGGATCCTTTCGGAAAGTAAATATTACACAGGGTACACATTCCCATTCTGCGGCCGGGGCACAGCAGCATCCAGAACAATTAGCGTGCCCGTTATTATTAGCACTAAACCATGTGATTGGTGTGCATTACTAAGCAAACACAATATGTATTGTGCAACGCCGGTGATACATACGCGCAAACAGGACCAAATTGGTCCGCGATGCGGCAACTAAAGTGAAGTTCGTTGTCGACCGTTTCGAGAGCGGATTTCGTCCGTTTGTTCACAATGAGGTCGAGCAAACAACTCGCAGCTTTCGTGTTGATTCACGTGACTGCAGGTTTCATCGCCACCGGCCAACATCACCACCACCAGCAGCAGCAGCAAGCACCACCAGGTAAGATCGAAACTAATTTCTGTTCTGAGATGGATAAGCAACGAGATTCTTAAGAGCACGCATAGTTGGCCAACGTAAAGACACTCGGCTGGCCGATTATGCGCGCTTGAGAATCCCGCTGGCTGATGATGAATTAAAAAAAAAAAAATCTCCCTCGGGCATCTCCGCGTCGCGTCGTCGTCAAACGCAATTAACGTCAAGCCAAATCATCCGAATCGTACGTTCGTGTATTGCAATAATCACAAAGCTGACCGGAGCAGAACATAACACGATATCGACGATTGGGATAACCATGAAATATCGGACGGTTGTAATCCGTGAAAGCTTTCATAATCTAATTTTTGTAACGCCGTTAGTGCCCTTGTTTACCGCCCCCCTGTAATGATCTCCGCCGTCATGTAAAAAGCGCAGCGCGCGGCGACGGCGGCGGCGGCGGCGTTTGATCCCCCGTCGTAATTCGAGTTGAGTTTTCTTTGTTTGTGAATTAAGCCGCCCCGTCAGGAACGCGAATTTTTTGAAAAATGCTTCGGCGCCCCGTTTTATTCCGCTTTTGTACGTAACTCACCCGTTTAGGAGGAAAGGGGCCGGAGACTCCTCGAATTTATTTTAATTTGGACGTCGAATTTCGCGCGCGAAACGTTCCTTATGACAGGGGGGGAAGGTAATAAAAGTCATCTTATTTCTTCATTTATTTTCTGGAACGCGCCGGCCATTATTAAAAATTTCAGATGGGATTACTGTAATATTATCGCTTGTGACCTTGAATTTTTACGGGCGGCAGTCACACGTTCCGTAAACTTAAGGAAGCAACGTAAAAAAAATTTTTTTAGCAGAACTACCAAAGAATTAAACGGACAGGACAAGTCTTCTCATATAAATTAATTTCTTACGGATTACAAACGTGCAGGTTTTCTTTCACTCTCACTTTAGCCAATAACAGCAACAGCAACACGTATTGGCTAAAATAAAAGTCTTCAATCGGTATATATACCAAAATATAACGCAATTTATTTTATTCCTTGATTGCGCGCTGTAATCTCTCATCTCTCATAATTTCATAATTTAATTCGAACTGTAAAGTAGTAAAAAAGTGCCTGAATACACAGAAGACCCCCTCGTCAAAAAATAAAATAAAATAAAGTAGCTAAGTGAAACGTTTCGAAAGCGTCTCTTGTAAATCGGATTGATTAAACGGCACTTAACGCAGAGCAATGTTTGAATACCTTCGCCTGGTAAAAACGTCGCGCCTAATGTTTCAGGAATCGGAAGGAAGTGAAAGAAAGGCATTAATCTCCTGAAGAAGTTGCTTTTCGTTGAAACGCCGCGCGCTAATAGTTAATCGATGGGATATAATTAAAGCATCGGCGGGAATACGGAAATGAGAGAGAAAAAGTACTCTTCGTGTAACGGAATGTATGCTGGAATAAAGTTGCTGCGTCTTCGTCTTCCTCTTCCCAATTCAAAATTATTTTCTGAGGGTTTTCTCTTCTTGAAAAAATCTTCTCTCCTCCTATTCTCCCTTTGAAAATCCCCCAAATCATTTCTTCGCTCGTTGATCTCATAGTTAAGCGCCACCTGCACGAATGTTCCAGCGATAATATCTCGACGCATCCATGCGCATCTAGAGCAGATGAATTAACTATACAAACGGAGACTGGCGCCCGGTTTGAACAGTTGCAATCTACGGGCGGTAAATACTTGAGCTAAAAAACGGGAAAATATGAAAAGTGAGTAAGTATTGCAGAGCAGTATTAAGTGTAGTTTTGTATTGTGTTCAAGTAATTACTTGCGAACCCCAAAATTCGTAAAAACTGACTTTAAAAGTTGCTCAAGCGTTGAATACTCCTTTTTTCGCTTTCGCCCTTCACTCGGCGATTCAAAATGAATTGAAATTAAGATGGATAAACGTTTACAAACATTACAAACTGCGAGAGTATCTCTCTCTCTTTCTCTCTCTTTCCCTGACGGAGCTTATCCGCAAAATGTGATTTCACACTGCCTCATCCGCTGACACAAAATCAATAATATCGTCCGTTGTCCTCGCTGTTTATTTTCGCTGACCACCAATTTGTCCGTACATTACCGACCGAAAATCCACCACCGCCGCGACTTGTTGCGCCGCAAAAATAACAATTTTCCCACCGGCGGACTATTTATTTTATTATTATTTATTTACATGCAAAAAGCCGGATAATCATTTTGCGAATGGACGAATTACACGCGGAGCTGATGACTTTTTAAGCGCCCCCGAACCGAGCCCCCTCGCAATTGAAAATATTTTGTTGCTGTTACCGCGTGAAAAATGAGCGCGCGCGCTGCGTTGTCCCGCCAAACAAATCCCATTCGGCGAATTAATTATCGGCGAGTAATGCGGCTTTAATTAGAATTTACAAACAAACAAACAATCAGGGACCGAAATGAACATCTGCATTTAAAATAATTAGATGCGAGGATGTGTGAAACGCGGCAATAATTAAAACTAGCTCCATTTGGATATACAAATGACGAGGGAGAGTGGAAAAAGAAACGCATCAACGCGATCGGCGATATTAGTTAGACATTAGGAAAAGCTGCACTTTATTCGCGCTAAAAACATGGTAGGAATATCGTATACTCATCCTCCAATCGCCCGCCAAGTCAGCGTTGACAATAAAATTACGAAGGAGTCTTCGTTCTGTACTCTGTTCGCGCTAAGAACCTAGTAGGAGTATCGTACACTCTCCGTTCCCTCATTGTCGCCAGTACGTTACCTAGAGTATTAAATTAAAACTCTAGGCAACGTGCTGGCGTCAACGAGGAAAGGGAGAGTGTATCAAACAGTCTAGGCAACGTACTGGCGTCAACAAGGAAAAGGAGAGTGTACGAGACAGTCTAGGCAACGTACTGGCGTCAACGAGGAAAGGGAAAGTGTAAGAAACAGTCTAGGCAACGTACTGGCGTCAACGAGGAAAGGGAGACTGTACGAAATAGTATAGGCAACGTGCTGGCGTCAACGAGGGAAGGGAAAGTGTACGAAATAGTCTAGATAACATGCTGGCGTCAACGAGGGAAGGGAGAGCGTACGATACTCCTACTATGTTCTTAGCGCGAGCAGAGTATAGAACCAAGAATTCAATTAATTAATAATAATTGATAGACTATTATTTAAATAGTCTAGGCAACGTGCTGGCGTCAACGAGGAAAGGGAAAGTGTAAGAAACAGTCTAGGCAACGTACTGGCATCAACGAGGAAAGGGAGACTGTACGAAATAGTATAGGCAACGTGCTGGCGTCAACGAGGGAAGGGAAAGTGTACGAAATAGTCTAGATAACGTGCTGGCGTCAACGAGGGAAGGGAGAGCGTACGATACTCCTACTATGTTCTTAGCGCGAGCAGAGTATAGAACCAAGAATTCAATTAATTAATAATAATTGATAGACTATTATTTAAATAGTCTAGGCAACGTGCTGGCGTCAACGAGGAAAGGGAAAGTGTAAGAAACAGTCTAGGCAACGTACTGGCATCAACGAGGAAAGGGAGACTGTACGAAATAGTATAGGCAACGTGCTGGCGTCAACGAGGGAAGGGAAAGTGTACGAAATAGTCTAGATAACGTGCTGGCGTCAACGAGGGAAGGGAGAGCGTACGATACTCCTACTATGTTCTTAGCGCGAGCAGAGTATAGAACCAAGAATTCAATTAATTAATAATAATTGATAGACTATTATTTAAATAGTCTAGGCAACGTGCTGGCGTCAACGAGGAAAGGGAAAGTGTAAGAAACAGTCTAGGCAACGTACTGGCATCAACGAGGAAAGGGAGACTGTACGAAATAGTATAGGCAACGTGCTGGCGTCAACGAGGGAAGGGAAAGTGTACGAAATAGTCTAGATAACGTGCTGGCGTCAACGAGGGAAGGGAGAGCGTACGACACTCCTACTATGTTCTTAGCGCGAGCAGAGTATAGAACCAAGAATTCAATTAATTAATAATAATTGATAGACTATTATTTAAATAGTCTAGGCAACGTGCTGGCGTCAACGAGGAAAGGGAAAGTGTAAGAAACAGTCTAGGCAACGTACTGGCATCAACGAGGAAAGGGAGACTGTACGAAATAGTATAGGCAACGTGCCGGCGTCAACGAGGGAAGGGAAAGTGTACGAAATAGTCTAGACAACGTGCTGGCGTCAACGAGGGAAGGGAGAGCGTACGATACTCCTACTATGTTCTTAGCGCGAGCAGAGTATAGAACCAAGAATTCAATTAATTAATAATAATTGATAGACTATTATTTAAATAGTCTAGGCAACGTGCTGGCATCAACGAGGGAAGGGAGAGTGCGCGATACTCCTACTATATTCTTGGCGCGAACGGAGTATAAAACCAAGAATTTATTAATAATAATTAATAATTAATAATAATTGATTGTTACGCTAATTAATTAGGATCCACAAACTGATGTAAACAGGGCCTCTTTTATTTGTTAAAAAAAAACTCTGCCCTGCATCATTATTACGCGATGATTACAGCCGCATTGCGGACGAACGCGTGCGACTGAACCCAACTGCAACAACACCCCCCTGAACTATTTGATTGCGGGGGTGCCGAAATCGAGTTTATTATCGCCGGCGAAACTTATTTCGGGACCACCGCAACTTCTGAAAAGTTCCCTCTCCCCCCCTAACTCTAACTAGTCGACCGGCATGATGCGAATACCGAGCAGGCCGGCCGGCCCTGCCGCCTTTTGACCATAAAATCATACACCCGATCCCACTCGAAATTCAACGGCCCGAAAGGTAGACCTAATAATTCCCCGGATTTCATTCTTCAATTGTTTTACGACTGCGGACCGTGAATGGGGCCTGGGATGCCGCTACACGTATTTGTTCGGTCGGTATGGCGGGCGCCGAGTTTATGCCGGAATCGCAAACGGCGGTTATTAAACGTTTGATGCGATGGGCTTGGGATGATTAGTCAAATTAGTTTGCCCGTTCTCTTTTAATGTGAATCGGTGTTGGTGTATTCTACGAATTTCGAAAAGCGTTTGCGAAGCAAAGCGTTAATTGCGCAATAAGAGATGGCCAAGTGCTATCCACCGCTCCGGACACTAAGGCACCTGGTGGCAAGTACCCGCTGTAATCTCAACAGCTGTCCTGAAGGATTCGTTATAATAAAATCGCCAGGGAAATAATCCCAGTTGAAGGTCATACTATGAAGCCTTCTCCAAAGGCCCCGCCCCATCGCATGCGTTGGTGTTCGAGAACCTCCAGGAGATTTAACATAACTCGTGGTGCGTTCGGCGTAGGGTTAGACAAAAACACAACAAGTAACGCAGAAAATATATAATATTAATTCGCTTCGGATTTCGACATATAACATATAGCCCGCACGGCTGAAACAAATGACACCACGAACGTCGACAATACGTAAGTAGACTCGAACGATTATTTTACAGAAAACGCGAAAGATCGACCAAACACTTCGATCAATCTGAAATTCCCCCCCGAACCACCGCGCCGTTGACGTTTCCAGTTTAATTAATGCACTAGAATGTGCCGGAATTATTTATCTGCTCTTTAAGAAGGCGAAATTAAATTAAGATAAAGATGAAAGGAGCACGTTACATGGTACAGTCAGCTGAGTACGTCAGGGGCATCAGAATTCCGCGTGATTAGAGTGCGTCGCTTGAAACTGGCAACGTTGGAAACGACGCTAGTTTCAAGCGGCGTGGTGAGCGACAATTAACTGCCACCTCCCCTTCAGGTATGTGAATTTGGACGAGCGTCATTTCTAATTCATTCTGTCGAGCGACACATTAGAGTACGTTTAGATTCATCTAAACAGTTGCACGATTGATTTTCTTTCGGCGACAGATTCGTTTTATTGCGCGGCCACATTTATGAGTAGCGATCGGCTGGCCGTTTCCTGTGCCTGCATATTTTTCGCCGCCATTTCTAATTCATCCTGCTGAGCGACTCGCTAGAGTACGTCTGCATTCGCTTCGATAATTTCGGGAATCTACGTAAATTACGACTGCAGGATTCGTCTAATCAATTGGACGATGTTACGCTTCTTATTTTCTTTCGGCGACAGATTCGTATTATTGTGGAGGAACATTCGTGAGCAACAGAGGATGCGGTTTTCGAGGTTCCATTGGAAACCTTGCACAAGTTGTTGCGCTACTTATTTCCTTTCGGCGACAGATTCGTATTATTGTGGAGGAACATTCTAACAACGACTGCAGGATTCGTCTAATCAATTGGACGATGTTACGCTTCTTATTTTCTTTCGGCGTCAGATTCGTGTTATTGAGGGGGGTATATTCGTTAGCAACAGAGCGTACGGTTTTCGAGGTTCCATTGGAAACGCCGAATACCCAAAGTACTCAGGGGCATATTTGAGAGCAATACCGTCTGAATACCTGAGTATCTCAGGTATTCGGCGTTCTCAATGGGACCTTGAAAACCGTATCCTCTGTTGCTCACGAATATGCCCCCGCAATAATACGAATCTGTCGCCGAAAGGAAATAAGTAGCGCAACAACCTGTGCAGGGTTTCCAATGGAACATCGAAAACCGCATCCTCTGTTGCTCACGAATGTTCCTCCACAATAACACGAATCTGTCGCCGAAAGGAAATAAGTAGCGCAACAACCTGTGCAGGGTTTCCAATGGAACATCGAAAACCGCATCCTCTGTTGCTCACGAATGTTCCTCCACAATAACACGAATCTGTCGCCGAAAGGAAATAAGTAGCGCAACAACTTGTGAAAGGTTTCCAATGGAACCTCGAAAACCGTATCCACTGTTGCTCACGAATAATTCGCCGCAATAATACGAATCTGTCGCTGAAAGAAAATAAGTAGCGCAACTACTTGTGCAAGGTTTTCAGTGGAACTTCGAAAAACGTATCCTCTGTTGCTCACGAATATGCCCCCACAATAAAACGAATCTGTTGCCGAAAGAAAATAAGAAGCGCAACAACTTATGCGACTGTTTAGATGAATCTTACAAAGAGAACGCAAACGTGCTCTAACGTGTCGCTCAGCAGAATGAATTATAGAAATGGCGGTGGCACAGAAAACGGTCAACCAATCCAAGCTAAGTAGTATTATAAATGATGCATAAACGGCAATTCCGGGTAGATGTTGCCAAGTTGATGAATGAACCAAACGCGTAAGCGCCCAGTTGCCAAAACGGTTCGGGCAAATCGAACTGTAACGTGAGGCCTAAGAGCCACCGCCGCATTCCATTTCCGCGTTGTCCTCGGAACGATACCATCAAATTTAATTTATCCGGGGGGCCCCTGCCAAAAATCCAATCTAAAGTTGTACACGTACAGGTCGGTCGGTACTTACGTGGGGTGGAAAATCCCCGGAAAACGTCCTTCTCCTCAAATATACACGACGCAGCGTAAGATCGGGAAAGTTGTTTAAGAATGTAAATGGCGGGAGCACAAGCACCTGTTCCGTGCAATGATTTACTTAATAAAGTGTTTCAACTTTGAAAGAATTGCCGGCCGTGGCGGCTCGGCGGCGGCGGCGGCGAGGGGGCGAAATCCTATTTTAGTGACGGTATTATTCGCCCTGGGGAAATTTTAATAAGGTGAGACACGAATTTTCGTTCTCCTGTGATGGAATTATAATACTCGATGAATTAATTTTACGGGTCGTTTCTTTCCCGTCTAGAACCCACCGACTGGCTCGATCCCCGCCCCCCTTCAAGCAAACGCAGACGAACGTGTGTAATATTCAAAATCACCGACCGGCGAATCAGCACCGCGTTACTAGAATAATCTCGACGCGTTAGCTTAGGTTTTCCCCCAGAACTAGAAAAAATGAAACATGTGTAAAGAGGCTCGTTCGATTCCCGAAATATATAAATTAATTCCGTTTCACGGCACGAGCTTCCGGTATTCTCCCCCACCCCCACGCCCCCTCAACTCGCGAATTCTTTTTGTGTTATTTCGCGAAGCAGGTCCGGAGCTTAAACCAGCAGTGCTTTTGTTAAGCCACCTTGACTGGCTGGCAGCCGTGTCACGACCCAGCCGTTTCAGACTTCAGATAACAAGTTGAATGAAACTCGGACGCCCCGAAACTACAACAAAATCGGAAGTGCCCGCAAATAACGAGGGCTCGAAGTTCGGATGCATTTCGCATTTCGCATATTGGTTGGAGCCTGTCTTTTTGCGATTGTTTCTTGCTAAATTTTTATACGTTATAAGTACCTGTTTGATTTGAAATTTCGAAGGGAGAGAATATCTATAAGATATTAAGATGTTAAGTTTACTAATCACTCTCATACTATTATTTTGAATGTAATTCATTTCTAAATGTAGCAATACTGATTAATATGTATCCTGCGTTTTTAAAATTAGCGTGTGTAAATATTAGATCTTTACCAACGAAAATTCATGAGTTAAATATTTTTTTATACAATAATGATATTGATGTATTATTACTTACAGAAACTTGGCTTCATGCTAATATACCGGATGATGTTCTTAACATACGTGGTTATAAGTTTTTAAGAAGCGACCGTACATATCGAGGTGGTGGAGTTGGAGTTTATTTCAAACAATATTTTCAGTATTCTCTAATCGTAGTTAAAGATACCATAGAGCAACTGTGGATATCCCTTAAATTTCGTAATGAAAATTTTGTAATAGGAGTAGTATATAAAGCGCCACAGTTGGATTATACATTTTTTCTAAGCGAATTAGAGGACTCTCTTACTGAAGCGCTAATCTACTCACCGAAAATACTCTGTGGGGGAGATTTTAATATTGATCTCCTAAAAGTTAATAATGTGTCTACTCAATATCTCTTAATTTTTTTTGATTCTCTTAATTATAAACAAATTATTAATCAACCTACTCGTCTCACCCATAACACTGCTACACTTATTAACTTATTGTTTACCTCTGATGAAGTGGAACCTACAGATTCAGATATTATTGATTGTAATTTTTCTGATCATGATTTTATCTGGTGTAAGATTCCAGTTCTTCAGGCTAAAATAACACCTATCATTAGGGAATACCGAAATTTTAATAATATAGATTGGGAGTTATTTGAACAAGACTTATCCTCCATTCCTTTTCAACATATATTCATGCTCACCGATGTAAATGACAAAACTCATTTCTTTAATAATCATTTCGTCAATTTGTTCGACAAACATGCTCCATTAGCGACACATCGATTAACCAAAAATCGTGTTCCTTGGCTGACAGATAATTTAAAATTATTAATGGACTTGAGAAATAAGGCTAAAGCAAGATATCGTCGCACTAAAAGAAATGCACATTGGGAATACTATAAAACTCTAAGAAATTTGACTAATAAAACTTTCAAACTCGAAAAGAAAGCCTACTTTGATTATATCTCAAGTACTAGTGATCCTAAAAGTCTATGGAAAAATTTAAATTATTTAGATATTAATAAAAGACAGTCTGTTGAAATACCTCCTCATTTAGCTGAACCTAATCAAATAAACAAATTATTAATAAATAATTTACTTACTTCGAATAATAATTCCCAACAATTGCAATTAACGTACAATAACGAAAAAATATTTGAACATAATTTTGGCTGAATGAATCACGTACACCTGGCGTACGTGATTCATTCAGCCATTTTCTTGACTTCCTTTTCTCCAGCAAAAACGCAATTTCCTTACCTGCGTAATGGGGCCTTAATGAATCACGTACGCTGGGTGTACGTGATTCATTAAGTCGACAGAACTTGATTTTGGCTGCGCTTGTGACATATCTTGGCATGCAGACTTGCTCGTGCAAAGAAGTAGAAATATCTTTTAATTACGTTATAATCCGGGGGGAAGCTGATTACTTCTTCACGATGCGATGCGTGGTGGAAGACGTCGCGCTCACGTGATGACGTCGAAATATGCGAATCCCGTATCTGATAATAACTAAAATCCGAAGATAACTTTTAATTGACAGTCACAAAACGTAATAGGTCTGTAAGATTATATCTATTACCGGAAGAAGACAATAATACGAATTGAAAGAAAGGCAGGAATGTGTACCAACTGTTACAACCCATTATTTCCCATCAGCGGTTAATCATAGTCATTTCATTTGATATTATTTTAAACAGATTGATCGCATGATCGCGGTATTGTTTTGAAGTAGATTAGCTGCTACCCCTAAAAGCGCCCTTTTACTCTTTCTGTCATAAAATATTATAATACCGAAAACGGGGTAACCCCCCGGCGGTAACCTACATTTTGCTTTTAAAACCGTTAATGTGGACAAAATCATTTCTCTCTTACGTCGTTTTAAATCTACAGCAACCGGAATAGATGGAATTAATACTATTATGATAAAAATGTGTTGCCCATTAGTACTCCCTTATCTTACTCATATAATTAATTCTTGTATTGTGGATAATGTCGTCCCCGATTGCTGGAAGCATGCCTTAGTCCGTCCTGTGCCAAAAATAAAAGATCCAAGTAATATAACAGATCTACGACCAATTAGTTTATTACCGTTGTTATCCAAACTCTTCGAGAGTGTTATCACAGAACAACTTGCAGATTACCTTAATTTTGCTGGTATTATGCCAGATACTCAATCCGGTTTTCGAAAAGGCCACAGCTGTGCGACTGCTTTGCTGAAAGTAACTGATGATATTTTTCAAGCGACTGACAACGGACTTATCACGGTACTTACCTTATTAGATTTCAGCAGGGCATTCGATACAGTACAGCATGACATACTACATTCAATTTTATTGCATGTTGGCAATTAAGTGATAATGCTGCTAATTTAATCAAGTCATATCTCTTTGAACGTAAACAAACTGTTATTATTGGTAACCAACGTTCCTCTCCTTTAGCGGTTTTACAAGGAGTACCACAAGGCTCTATTATTGGACCTATCTTATTTTGTTGTTATACATTTAAATTTCTGTCTGCACTAAAACATTGTACTGCTCATGTCTACGCGGACGATACTCAGCTGTACTACTCCTTTGAACCTGCTGACTGGAAGGCTGCAACTCTGAAAATCAACACAGATCTTGGGGCTTTGTTTTCGATTACTCAGGATCATTCTCTGAAACTTAATCCAAATAAATCTAAAGTCATCTTTTTTGGTAAAAAGAAATCCTGTGATAATCTCTCAAATATTATTCAGATTTGTATTAATGGCGTTAAGATTCCGTTTGTTACAAAAGTCAAGAATCTGGGTTTAATAATGGACAATAGTTTCCGGTACCACAGTCAGATCGCTAAAAACATTAGTAATGCTTATCTTTTTTTAAAGAAAATTTTTCCTTTTAGATCTGTCTTAAACAGGGATATAAAAAGACGCTTATGTGAAGCATTTGTCCTTTCCCAATTTACTTATTGCACTCCAGTATATCATACAGCCTTGGATTCCATAACTATCTACCGTATTCAGAAAATACAAAATTCCTGTTTAAGGTTAATTTATGGAATCAGAAAATATGATCATATTTCTCATAAACTCAAGGAAATAAACTGGCTGAACATGAAAAACCGGAGAGAACTTCAAACTTTAAATCTATTTCACAAAATTATATTGTACAAAAGTCCGCCATATTTGTACAATAAAATACGTTTTCGATCTGATATTCATAATATAACCACCAGATTCCGGGGCCCTTATATCACCACCACCACATAGGACATCACTTTATGAAAGATCATTTACATATGCCATTTTCTCCAAGTACAATGACTTACATCATGAATTTAAACTTTTAAATCCAGCCGCTTTCAAATTACATTTAAAAAATATGCTATTCGTGTCGCAGTAAAATTAATTGACACGGATTGCTACTTAAAATAATTATTTTTCTTACTGGCTGTTCTTCTCTTCCCTTCGTAATTTCGCTGTTTGTACACAAATGTCAATATTATTTTTTTTTTATAGTTTTTTTTTAGCTTTAACAAGCTTAATTTAAATTAAATTTAAGTTTTCTTAATTCAGGCATTTTCATATATCTTATTTATCTTTATTACTCAAGGTTAAATTTAAAAGCAGAGAAGCTTGCGCTGAATCTGAATTTCGCCTTGCGGTTGTGTATATTCTTTGATTCTTTATAGCTGTTTTCTAATGTAATTTTAATTTATATAGGGAGTACCATACAGTATTTATTTGTATGTTTTTATGATCTACACAATAAAGTCATTTATTATTATTATTATTATTATTATTTTTAATGGCTTGGTGGTTTTGGTGAGCCCACCGGACCGTCCCGGCTGCGCGCGCATTAAATTTTCAGGTGCATCATTGTATATTAAAAGTCGTTTTTTGATTTGTAAGTAGAGAACGGAATCTCGTGCGTGAGGGAAGGCGGAAGGGAGCCGTCGGCAGAACGTGATTGCCCACTCGGATGGCTCCCTTCACGTACGAGATTCCGTTCTGCGAGGAACTTAAGAGGTAGCAGCAGCACATAGATAATAAAACGCGTCACGTTGACCTAATAAATCTTGGTTTGCCCGACTTGTTTCTTGCCCTGCCCTCCCGGAACAAAGTATTTCGTCGCTCCTCACAAATCGAAAAAGAGAGCAATTTGTTGCTTGCTGTTGTGTTTATGCGATTTAATTTCCATGCAACAAATTAATTAAAGCGGGCAACAGACTGCCTGCGTTCCACTTCAAATAACTGTAACGAGGGACTTTGTACGGGCGTTTTCTTTCGCAAGCTCGTTTTCCCGGCGACGACAGCAGCTCAAATTCCGGTTTAATCTAATTCGAGTGCCGCCGCCGCTTGCATTTTGATATCCTGCACCGGAAACATTAATTAATTTCGTTGCGCAGGTAAGGTCTGAATAAATTAACGGCGCCTTTCGGGGACGGGACACGCCCGAAACATCTGATGCGCACGGAAACCCTCGGGAAAATTAGTTGGTTTGTTTCGAATGCAAACGGACGTAAATAAATACACATTTCCGATCGCATGCCGGGAAGAATATGCGAAAGAGGGTCACAAATCAAGGGTAAACGGGGGTATGGGAATGAGGGTAATATTGTCGGGGAGATGAAGGCAAGTTAGCGAAATGTATGTAGGTACGTTGGCTCAAGTCTCCGGTGACAAGCTCCTTGAAATTAGGTCAGAGGAACTCTCGGCAGCATAATGCGGGGATTCAGAATTCAAATCTGACCCCTTCATTTCAACGAAAGGGGGAGAGGGGGCGGGGGGTATCGAAATACTCGACGTTTTTTGCACCCACACTTTGATAGAGGAGCTCGTTTGATTAGGCGTTTTACTAACGCATCGGAAACAACTTGAGCTCGATTTTCAATTCATAGGTATCATCGTTTGAAAGCCACCCTTTCACCCCTGCAACGCCCCCCGTCCCCATTATTCATATAAAGATTGCCTAACACGCTATAAATAATTGATGAGTATCGAGATTGAGAGCGGCAGATACAACGAGCGTGATTTATAACGTATTAATTTTTTATCTTCGTTTTATTTTCATTTGCTTTGCTTTGCTTTGCGCGCTCGTGGAACGCGCCGTTTTATCCGTTTTTTTCCGAAAGCTTCAAACCGAACGCAAGAAACGCCGAGCTTGCAACATTTCGCTCCGTTTATCAATTAATAATAAAGAGAATTTCATGATACCGCAATTACACGAATAAATAAATACAATTCCGTAATTGTTATTAAAACAAGGTACATACAGTTACACGGGCTCGTCTCGTCCCAATTTAAAACATTGCCTCCCCAGTAAAAAAAAAATTGTTTAATCACTAAAGCGAGGATGAAATAGTACCGTCGCGGCGCACACGATCCGATTTCGATCAATCGCATCGAGGAACACTGCAATCGGGGACTTTTTAATCCTCGCTTTGTTGATCGCCGATTAATTTAACAGCTCGATTAAAGTCTGTGATTGCTTGGGTGAAACAATATAATTGGTTGTTTCAAATCTATTGTTCACTACGTCCGATGACGTTCCTTAATCAGAGGTTTAAATTAATCGCGCTGATTTACAATTTTTTTTCGTGAAACTCACCGTAAGTCTCCGTCCGCGAGAAAATATTTTTGTAGACCCGCAATTGGTTCTGAATTCGGCTTTGATCGGGGTCGGAGGTAGAGGCAATTGGCGCCCTTTTCAAAAAAAATAAAAAATCACGTGAATTTATACAGTTGTCTCAAAAAAAAATTACGTGCTTCCTTGATAAGCTGACATTATTAGTTCTTACAGAGTTTGAAATCGATTGCAGAAAAAGTATTGTAAGCAATTCCATAATTGCCAATTGATTTTTTTTTTTTTAATTTGAGTACTGGGTGATTTAAAATAAGTGTCCGACCCGTCAATCACAGGGAGTACACAAAAAAAAATGAATCATGATTTCCATTTTGAATTAAATGCTCGTGGTAGATTTATTTCGTGCATGACCTTAGTGAATACGCTTCCTAACGGGTCGGACACTTATTCTGAATCATCCTGTATATCCACTATGTTTCCGGAATTTATGTTAAAAAGTTAATTGTAACACATTTTTGTCTAATTTTGAACCAGTTTAAACGTGTGCTACCGAAATTAGCTCGTAACTTAAAAAGTAACCATCCTGAGAAAATTTCGTAATTTTAGAGTCAGACAGTGTTGCCAACGCTGGCGGTTTATCACCAAATGATAAGCCGTGGCAACCGCTTGGCTTACTTTTTTTTCCAAAGCGGCGACTGGCGACCAAAACGGGCGAATTAATTTTTTTATTTAGCCGTGAGCGACAAATTTGGCATTTTTGTTTTTTTATTTTCATTAAAAAAAAAAATGTTTTACTTAAGAATTAGAAATAAACTGGATTATGCTGGCAATTATAATAATAGTTTAAAAATTAAAGGATTATTGACTAATTAATATTTTTGAATAAAATTCGTGGAAAGAGAGGCTTCGAGTTACTGTAAAATAAAATAAAATATAGTGACTCGAGGGTTCTCTTTCAACGAATTTTATTTAAAAAAAAATTACAATAGTTTATATACATATTTCATACTCCTACATTTTTAAATGTTTTCGTTTGCAATTTTTAATATAAATTTGTGCTAAATGGAGTTGAGATTAGTTGAGTTCGACCGGCCTTGACGTTCCTTGAAATCAAGTTTAATCAATTTTTATTTTACTTTTTAATTAATTTAATTACTTTTAATTGTTCTTGTAATTTTTAATCTTTTATTTGTGTTAGATGAAGTTAGGTTTGTGTCAGACGGGTTGAGTTGGTTTTGAAATTTGTTGAGCTTTAACTTTAATCTATCAATTTTAACATTTCTCTTCGCTAAATTCTGGAATCTGTGTAAATTGCGATTTGCAGGATTCGTCTGATCAGTGGGACGAAGTTACGCTTCTTATTTTCTTTCGGCGACAGATTCGTGTCATTGCGGGGGGCGTATTCGTTAGCAACAGAGCGTACGATTTTCGAGGTTCCATTGGAGATGCCGAATATCCAAGGTAGTCAGGGGCATATTTGTGAGCAATACCGTCGGATACCTGAGTACCTCAGGTATTTTAGGATGTAACCTCAAAAACCGTATCCTCTGTTACTCACGAATATGCTACCCGTCATAACACGAATCTGTCGCCGAAAGAAAATAAGTAGCGCAACAACTTGTGCAAGGTTTCCAATGGAACCTCGAAAACCGTATCCTCTGTTGCTCACGAATATAATAATACGAATAAATAAATACAATTCCGTAATTGTGTTCAGTAGTTTGATCGAAACGAGACGTGAGTGAGAGCGTCGAGAATTCAAATAAAACATGACGTAAGAGACCGGAATTCTGTATGCACATAAAAAAATTATCTAATTTAGTCAATTAAAACGCAGTGTTCAAGAAATTCAAGTCTGAATGAAGCTAAAGAAAGTGTGCAGCTTAAACAATCAGACCTGCAACGATTGCCTTGTCGCAACAACATGCAGCTGCTAAAACCTTGAAGCAAAAACTCGAAACCGAAATCGATTGCATTACTCTGCTTCGTGCGGGCAATGAAATGTATATTTATTCGACCTCGAAAATTATTAACCTGTTTACTACAAGCAAACAAACAAACAAATACGTGCTGTTGAATGCAACGCTGATTTATTCGCAAAGCGAGACTCCGTGTTGAATGATCTACGAAGTCGAATAAAAGAAAGCACTTACTTTTGTATCCTCAACGGAGTCAGATGGTAAACCTATGTTTCGATTCAGCTGCGTACATCCCTCCGGGACTCCCCCATCTCGAGCAGCTCCTTTTGTTTCTTCTGTGCTTCCCCGCGCGGTATTCCATCGCCGGATCTTTAACATGTTATGGTAATAATAGTATCGTCGTAAATTAACTGCGGATTCGCCATTTTCGAATATTAGTTAGAAACTCGATGGGTTATTAGCTGCTACTAAAACTATCCTCGGGGGACTTACCTCGTCGTCGTCGTCGTGTCGTAGTGCATGCCTGAAATATCTTAATAGACCAGAGAGCAACTAGCATGATATGCTTTTGCTCATACGGTTTATTTAACGAATCAGTTCAGTTTCATCCATTTCAACAAACGATATAATATACAATCTGTTCAGCTGCTGTCGGCTGTTGGCTGATCTTACATGCCCCCCCCCCCCCCCGAATGCTTATTAGAAGGAGCGGAAATGGAATACGGCGCAAGTAATATCCGGCTCGCGAAAACCAGGCGCCCTTAGTCATTTCGGGAATTGCCGCCGCGCCGCACCGCGCTGCTCCAGAGCGGTGCATATAGCACATGCGGACGTACTTGAATGCGACAAGCGAGAAATTTGTGGGGTAGGTTCATATAAATAAATGGCCCTCCATCAGATCGCGATGGAAAGTAATACGCCGAAATATATCGGACGTGAACTAAGATTGAGCAAGTTTTTCGGTTCATCTCGTGTAAGGGGGGGACGAAGAAACGTCAAGGGGGGTTGGGTATCAGAAAAGCTTCACCTAATATCTTCGATAATTGGACCAGCGGCGAAAAGGGATGTTTCAGTGCCCATTTTGATTTTAGTGTAGGCAACCCATCAATCGAGCTTGAAATGACTGCGCGTTCTCACAGCACGGAAGTATAATGGGTTGCCTACTTTCAATTTTTAAGGGGAGGCTGCAGTTCTACATGTAGTAAAAAGTGAAACAACTTTAAGTAAGCAAAAGTCGCTTCAATGGCAGCTTCTTCTTTTGTTAACGGGCGGGCTTCGCCCACTTGCGTTAGTGGGGGCCTCAATAGAGGCCTCCTTGGACAGGGGTCGTTCCGAGTGGGCGCCTAAAATTAATAAAATAAATAAAATTAATTGCAGTCAGTGGCCGGGGGCCCCGCACGGTCAAAATCCGATCGCGTGCGACTCCATATTTTGGCGCCCTCTGGCAGACGAGTTGGGTCACCTAAAAACGATCACGAACTATCAAAATTATTGAAAGAAATTAAAAGAAACAAAGAAATGGAAAAAACAAAAAAATATAAAAAAATTATACATTAGGGAATTTTTGTTAAACATTTTCCTTCATTTTCTAAACATTCTCCTTCACTTTTTTCAAGTTCCTGGTTGCCGCGAGCCCCCAAAAACAAGTAACCCAATCTTCTCGTCTGACTAAGGAGGAAACCGTAACCGCCTACATAGTTTAATTTTTTTATATAACAAAATTATTAAGCACATTAATTTTTTTTTATAGAAAATTTGGCACGCAAAAATTAGAAAACTTTTCTACTTTTAATTGCCGCAGTTAGCTGTTCCGTTTTAGTCGACGTTCTGCCGTGAGGTTGACGGCCTCATCAAAACTCCCATTAATTAAAAAAAAAAATTAAAAGAAACGAAATATGGAAAAATTAAAAAAAAATTAAACTTTCATTTTCCAAACATTATCCTTCATTTTGAAAACATTTTCCTTCATTTTGAAAACGTTTTCCTTCATTTTGGAAACATTTTCCTTCACTTTTTTCAAGTTCCTAACTACAGCGATTTCAAGACCAAGTAATCCAAACAGCGCGAAGCAGTTCAGACTTGTGGATAGTTTTTTCGAATAATATTTACCAGATATCCATTGATTTTTTAACCTTGAAATTGTTCAACCTGCGCCTTAATCGTTGATCAACCAGTGCAATTATTGGTTCGGGTTAAAGGGGGCCTGCTGTATTTTAGAAATTGAAACATGTCATATATCAATTAAAATGCGAAAAATTTTTAAAAAAAACGACGATTAAAGCGAATTTCGACCAATGTCAAGGTCAACCGAACTCGACCCAACAACTGAACTCCATTCTATTCAACCCGTGCAAAAAAGTTACGTTAAAATCGAAAGACGGTAAGAAATTTAATTTAAGAATTAAGTGGAAGAAAGTTTCGATCCAACTCCATTCAATCCAAGTAAAAAAATTAAAACAAATTAAACACCTCAACAAATCTCAAGGTCAACCGAACTCTCCCAACTAATTACATCAAATTGCACTCCGCTGTACACAAGTAAACGGATTTAAAAAAAAATACTTAAAATAATTTAAAAAAAAATGTATTAAAATTTATGTAGCGGTTAAAGTAGAGTTGAACAAATCTCAAGGTCAATTCAATCCAACTGACGTCAAGCAAACTTTATATGATACAAGTAAAATATTAGAAATTACTAGAAAAACTACTAAAAGGAAAGATTTAAGAAAATTAAAAATCATTTTGGTCGCCTATTGCCACTTTGGAAGAAAATACGCCAAACGGTTACCAAAAGTAGCCAAGGTTGGCAACACCGTCTTCTCTCCAAAATCACATGCGAAATTTGCCTGTGTCGGTTACTTTTTGAGTTGCGAGTTGATTTCATTTAAACTGGTTCAGTGTTTTTGTATAAATTAACTTTTTAACTCAAGTTTTGGAAAAATAATGGATATATTCAAATTAAAAAAAATAATAATAAAACAGCGACTCTGCTGATGAAGCCCCAAACACGGCTGAAACAGCTGTACAGAGGCTGCTCGAGGTTTTCACTGCAATCAAAAACGATTTGCAACAAAATTTTAAGTGGCAACTTAACAATACTTTTCCTGCAATCGATTTCACAATTTATAAAGAAGCATATAAGTGTTGCACATTTTTTTTTTTTGAGGCAAATTTATAAATTCGCGTGAATTTTTTTTTTCTTTTTTCTTAGGAAGAGAGGCGCCAATTATTGTTGACAAGCAAACTTAAATTCTAAGGAAAAACACAATACTATCGTGGACTATAAAATCTAGTCCTCTTACAACAGATGTTATTCTTGAAATAAGAGCACGACTGAAACAATATTTCATCAGAGATCTGTTCATTTAGAAAATATTTCGTTTTCTTTTCGACTGAATAAGCCTCTAGCATGTTTATTTTATGCAGATCTGCAAAATATTTCCGCATTTATATGATTTTAGATCTTATGCAAGTCGATATCGTCAGAGCTGAATTTAATCATACATTAAAAGAAATTTCGAGCGTCTGGTCTGGGGCTTCGGGTAACTCTGTTAGGCCCGAACCTGGAACGAAATAAACCTTGAACTTCATCGCCTCGCTTCGCACAGACTTTTATGCTTTTGCGAATGATTAAATGCCAATATTTTTCGCAAAATCTATCGGCCGTAAATAACACGAGGCGACTGCCTGAAGTTCTCCAAAAATTCCGCCATCGCGTATCGATCGATGCGCTCGTATTTACAATAAAGTTGGCAGGGACAACGACTGCTTAAGGAGTGGAGGAATTTTATTATCTCCCAAATATGCGGGAAAGAAAATTCGCGGGGGCAAGTCGGGGAATCCCGCGGTGATAAAGCATGCACACCGAGTTGCATAGTTGCAGGCTGCCAACACATTACATAATATCCGTGGAAACTGCATGGCAACATCAAAGTTTCAGCGAAATTACGGCCGAGCGCATGTTTAATGTAGTTTAGATTTATGAGCGTATTCCAGGGAAAGAAAACCAATTTCACATGTGTATTACATTTTGTAAAGCATTATAAAGCTGAGTCTCTCTAGCGTGATGTTACTTTGCGCGTTTAATAATTCTAAAGCGCATTATTCGTTTAAAATCGGACGTGGACGTGGATGGGGGAACATCCCCTATTTCTTTATTCAATGTTAGACGCGCGCTAATCCCAACCAACACTGCCAATGACGCACGTAACTTCTTAAAATGAGATTACGCCTGTTTGTTATTACCAGACTGCGGATATTCAGGCATTTGCCTTTTCTATTTGTTAACCAGTACTTTGATAGGACCTTGTTACAAATACGTTTCACATTAGTTACCGTTCAAATAGTAGATGCTTTTTTTTTTCCTTTATTTAAATTAATTAAAAACTGATTTGATAAACAATAACGTTTACTGCAGCTAGGTAGTAAAGGTGATGTACAGGTGTGCAATTTCGTTCAGGTTGGCAAGAATCGTACGATTCGTTGTTAATGATCGTTTGTTAACGATTGAGTTTATGGACTTACATGTGTATATAAATTTGCTGTCTTAAGTTGTCGGGTGGTCAAATTTGCTGTCTTAAGTTGCCAGGTTAAATTTGCTGTCTTAAGTTGCCGGGTCAAATTTGATGTCTTAAGTTGCCGGGTTAAATTTGCTGTCCTAAGTTGCCGTAGGGATACTACGTTAACGATTGAGTTGCTGTCTTAAGTTGCCGGTTGGTCAAATTTGCTGTCTTAAGTTGCCGGGTGGTCAAATTTGCTGTCTTAAGTTGCCGGATTAAATTTGCTGTCCTAAGTTGCCGGGTTAAATTTGCTGTCTTAAGTTGCTGAGACTTACATAATTGATAGAATACATAATTTTTAATTTAATCAATTGACCAACCTTTCTTTTCTTTTCTCTCTTTCATTCGTTTTCATTTGATTCGTTGATTTATCATCTTTCGTTCTCGTTTTCTCTTCCGTTAAAATTTTATTTGACGAGATTTTATTTATTTATTTTTTTAACTATCAGTCGATCGTCTTTTGTTTCATTGTATTTTCTTTTACTAGATTGGAGTTAATTTTATTTTACTTTTAATTGGATGGGAATTAATTTTATTTTACATTTTAATTCCTTCCTTCCTTTTCTTCCTCTGTTACACGATTTAACTTTATTTTATTTGTTTATTTTTTATTATCTTAACTAATATTTCGCTTATTTCTAAATTTTTGATTGCGTTCGTCATTTCTTTAACACATCGATTTGACCCCTGTCGTTGGTTTTAGCGCGATATTTTATTTTCTTCCTCGCCACACATCGACGATCGACTTGTTTGTTTTTCTTTTCGTTCGTCTTGACTGTATTTAATTTTTATTTTAATGATCAATGGATCTTCCGCGAACTTAACCTCAAAATACTTCGAGCTTCCGACTTTATGATTTAATTAATCAATCGGGAAAAAATCAAATCAAATAAAATAAATCAGAAAAAGCAGTTTGAAGAGATAGGAAAAAAAAACAATTTTTAAATTAACAATGAATTGAATTAAATTCGCGGTGTTTCTAGGAGGAGATTAATCATAGAAGTGTAATTTCGTAAATCGTGCAGGCCCAACCAGTCCTGCCAACGTGGTGCATTTTACTTCAGTTTTGATGCGTTTAACAAGCACTTGGCGACAAAAATAAAACGTTCGTTAAAATCACACAGAAAGTGTAGGTTTTGGAAAGAGGGTCTGGTGGAATTTTAGTGTATTTTTATAAAATGTCTAGTGTAAAACGATTACCAATAATTGGCAATACTGTTGACAACGTCGTTTAATTACGACTGTATAAGTTTTTTTTTTATAACGGGATATTTAAAGCTAAGATTTTTAAAACGGGACATTTTTGCGCCCCGAGGGACGCAACGGGACAACGTCCTTAAAAACTGTACTGGACATGTGGTCACTTTAGCAACGAATCAAATTCAAATTAATGATCGATGCTTTTTTTCGTCCTTTATTTAAATTAATTAAAAAGTGGATTTGATGAACAATAACGTTTACTGCTGCTAGGTAGTAAAGGTGATGTACAGGTATGCAATTCGTTCATGTTGGCAAGAATCGTACGATTCGTTGTTAATGATCGTTTGTTAACGATTGAGTTTATGGACTTACATATGTATATAAATTTGCTGTCTTAAGTTACCGGGTGGTCAAATTTGCTGTCTTAAGTTGCCGGGTGGTCAAATTTGCTGTCTTAAGTTGCTGGGTGGTCAAATTTGCTGTCTTAAGTTGCCGGGTGGTCAAATTTTCTGTCTTAAGTTGCCGGGTGGTCAAATTTGCTGTCTTAAGTTGCCGGGTGGTCAAATTTGCTGTCTTAAGTTGCCGTAGGGATACTACGAGCTCGCTCTTTTCGGATTTAAATGTCCACGTTTGATTGAAATGTAGAGGGAAGAGCTCTTTTTAGACGCTGTGATCAATTCCTCTTCTACTTTTTCTTTTTTTATTGCTCCTATGACTCTCGGGGAATATCTAAATAAAAGCTCGAAAGCTCGTTGAAATTTCTGACCTACTTAGCGCAATGAGATCTTTCTTTTCTTAGGGGCGCGTAAACATTTTAATTATGTGGAAATGCAAGTGGTCCCCCCCCCTCCCCATTGTCGAAATACCGGAAGCATTTTCAAGATGAATCAAAACTCCCTCTGACAAAAATGAAATGAATGATTTTACATACGCGGCGGAAATCCAATTTTGATATGAAGTGAAGTGAAGAGGGGCAAACTCTCGCCCCTAACACAAATAGGTATGCAAAACAGGGGGCGGGGATTTACGGAGGACTTTCTTTGCATAACGTTATCGCACGAATTGTTTTGTGATTCACACACATGCGAAGAGGATAACTGGTTTTATTAAGTTTCGGCCCGAGTCATAAACACCTCGTCCCCCCCGCCGCGCCGGCGACGCCGCCTACGCCCCTAACTTTTTTTCTTAATACTTCCGAAGCGCTTTACAAAGCCCGAACAAACCCTGCATTTGCATAAAGGACTTTGAAGTTTAAATTGTACGGCAAGCAAAATTGCCAAGTTCTTATTAAATTCAATTCAATTCGAACCGGAGGCGAGTTAGGGGTAGTACTGTGGCGAAGCGCATTTTCATGACTGGTGGGAGGAAGCTACTTAACGAGTTTGTTTCTCTTCAGTCGGTATTATTTTTCCTGCACGCACGTAAACTATTCAATTATGTTTTTAATAATTCGAAAAAAAAAAATAAAAACAACATTGATTTGAATTCGAAGGAGCTTGTCCCTGATTTAAAGTTATGCCTTGGGATTTCGATTTTTTTTTTCTTTTTTTAATTCCATCGTCTTCTGAGACTGAAATACTTTTACCCTAGTTTCATATACGGTATATATTTTTTTAATCCATCCAACTTGGTATGCGTGGCGCGCCCTGCAGACCGCAGCTTGAATCACATCTTCCTTCGGCGCTTTCAACCGAAGATAACGCCCTGTATAGCAAAATATTCTTTTAACTGCTTTTATGTATTCATTTATTTATTTATATATGAAAGAAAGTGACTGTTATGTTTACAAAACGCATTAAAGACGGGGGCGGCGGCGGTTTAGTTCCGAAACGCGTCGGATTTTGATTCGCGCGCGGTTAGTCTAGACTGAATCTGTTAGGTGTCAGCACCAGGAAAATCAATACAACCCTCCCGAATTTGCTTGTTTTATAATTATAGTGTCCTGATAATTTTTGCACGCCAGGAGTTTGCAAAATTAGCATTCCGCCCACCCTCATTTGCGCATTTTAATCGGCGATTATTTCTCATGGAGTTAACTGTTTTATATCGAGTTAACTGGAGTTTAAATTTTAACTGTGAGGGATGCAAACGGGCCTCGATTTAATTACAGCGAGCCCAAAAAATAGTGAACGGAATTATTTTAAAAATTGGCTTTGGTGAAGACGATATTAAAAAATTATTGGGCGAGGTCGAGGACAAGTCTTCAAGCTTCCTTGACCTTCTCAATTTTTCTTTTTTTTAATTATGGCGAGGACCAAAAATAGAAAACGGAATTATTTTAAAAATCGGCACTGATGCAGACGAGATTAAAAAAATATTGGGCAAGGTCTTCAAGCTTCCTTGACCTACCCAATTTTTTTTTTTTTTAATTACAGCGAGGCCCAAAAATAGTAAATGTAATTATTTTAAAAATCGGCTGCGATAAACACGAGATTAAAAAACTATTGGGCAAGGTCAAAAGGGATAAGTCTTCAAGCTTCCTTGACCTTCTCAATTTTTCTTTTTTTTAATTACAGCGAGGCCCAAAAATAGTAAACGGAATTATTTTAAAAATCGACTTCGATGAAGACGAGATTAAAAAATTATTGGGCAATGTTGGGGACAAGTCTTCAAGCTTCCTTGACCTTCCCAATTTTTCTTTTTTTTTTAATTACAGAAAGGCCCAAAAATAGTAAACGGAATTATTTAAAAAATCGGCATTGATAAAGAAGAGATTAAAAAACTATTGGGCAAGGTCAAAAAGGATAAGTCTTCAAGCTTCCTTGACCTTCCCAATTTTTCTTTTTTTTTCAATTACAGCAAGGCCCAAAAATAGTAAACGGAATTATTTTAAAAATCGTCATTGATAAACACGAGATTAAGAAATTATTGGGCAAGGTCTTCAAGCTTCCTTGACCTTCCCAATTTTGTTTTTCTTTTTAATTACAGCAAGGCCCAAACATAGTAAACGGAATTATTTTAAAAATCAGCATTGATGCAGAGGAGATTAAAAATTATTGGGCAAGATCAAGTCATAAGTCTTCAAGCTTCCTTGACCTTCCCAATTTTATTTCTTGGCTACAAGAATCCTTAATTAATAAAAAAATTATTGAATAGATAAAACAACGACACCCTACGATCTAACATTGCGTAAGGAAAACTCGAGCTCCGCTGAAGCAGCCCCAAATAGGGCTGAAACAGCTGTACAGAGGGTACAGTGGGGTGGGTGGGGGGGGGGGGCGGTGTTAATGTTGTTTGCTTCCGTTTGTAATTAAGAGAAACTAATATTGGGTGCTCGAAGTTGCTAGAGGGTTTCGAGAATTTTTTCAAAAAATTATTGTTCATCAATTAAGAAAAAACTAGAGCTTAGGGTGGGGGTGAGATGAGAGGGGGGGGGTGTTAATGTTGTTTGCTTCTGTTTGTAATGAAGAGCAACTAATAATGGTTGCTCGAGGGTGCTAGAGGGTTTCGAGAATTTTTTCAAAAAATTATTGTTCATCAATTAAGAAAAAACTAGAGCTTAGGGTGGAGGTGGGATGAGAGGGGGGTGTGTGTTAATGTTGTTTGCTTCCGTTTGTAATGAAGAGCAACTAATAATGGCTGCTCGAGGGTGCTAGAGGATTTCGAGAATTTTTTTAAAAAAATATTGTCTATCAATACAAAGAAACCAGAGCTTGGGGCGGGGGTCGGACGGGGGGGTGTTAAGGTCGTTTGCTTCCATTTGCAATTAGGAGCAACTAATAAAGGCTGCTCGAGAGTGCTAAAGGGTTTCGAGAATTTTTTCAAAAAATTATTGTTCATCAATTAAGAAAAAACTAGAGCTCAGGGTGGGGGTGGGATGAGATGGGGGGGGGGTGTTAATGTTGTTTGCTTCCGTTTGCAATTAGGAGCAACTAATAATGGCTGCTCGAGGGTGCTAGAGGGTTTCGAGAATTTTTTCAAAAAATTATTGTTCATCAATTAAGAAAAAACTAGAGCTTAGGGTGGGGATGGGATGAGAGGGGGGGGGTGTTAATGTTGTTTGCTTCCGTTTGTAATGAAGAGCAACTAATAATGGCTGCTCGAAGGTGCTAGAGGGTTTCGAGAATTTTTTAAAAAAAAATATTGTTTATCAATACAAAGAAACTAGAGCTTGGGGCGGGGGTCGGAGGGGGGGTGTTAATGTCGTTTGCTTCCGTTTGCAATTAGGAGCAACTAATAATGGCTGCTCGAGGGTGCTAGAGGGTTTCGAGAATTAAAAAAAAAATTATTTATCAATTAAAAAAAAAACTAGAGCTTAGGGTGAGGGTGGGGTGGGTGGGGGGGGGAAGGTATTAATGTTGTTTGCTTCCGTTTGTAATTAAGAGAAACTAATATTGGGTGCTCGAAGGTGATAGAGGGTTTCGAGAATTTTCTTTAAAAAATATTGTTTATCAATTAAAAAAGAAACTAGAGCCTAGGGTGGGGGTTGGGTGGGGTGAGGGGGGGTGTTAATATTGTTTGCTTCCGTGTGTAATTAAGAGCAACTAATAATGGGTTAACTCATTAATCTTCGTTTTTCCTTGGCGCAAGAAGAAGAAGAAGAAGAAGAAGGAGTAGTAATTTATAGATCGAGGGGTCGCAGAGAAATTTCAGCGGAACAGGGGCGGAGCTCGAAGGCGGAAGAAGCGGGGCCGAATTCGATATCTCAAGACTCGGAGGAGCTTAACAAAATCCCGCACATACTTTTTCTCAGCCCCAATTACACCGTCGTGCAGGCTCAGACCCGGACGACTGCCATACTTCACTGCGAAGTAACCGATATTGGAAATAACACGGTAAGAATTCCGAAATTGTTTCATCCCTCTCCCCCTCACCCCCCTCATCTGTCGATGTATGAGCAAAATTGCTGTGCTGTGTGAAACACAGGAACGGACCGAGCGCCGCTTTTTATTATTTTAGATTAGAGTCTCTTGGATGTTATTGTTGAATCCACTTTAATACGACTACCCCCTTGTTTGTTTCGTTTTTTTTTTTTTTTGTTTTGTTTGTTACGACCACTACGAATTGGTATGTGTCAATTTTTTTTTTCTTTTTTTTTTTTTTTAGATAACATGGAAGAGAAGAAGGGATTATCAGATACTGACGTTCGGCCTGTGGACTTACAGCAGCGACAGCAGGTTCTTCACGCGCGTCGGGAAAGGTGGAAAGGTAAGCGTAAATCAGGCGGGCCCGAAATGACTTCCTCTAAAACTTGCGCCCCCCCGCATTTTCAGGATTGGAGCCTGCACATAAAACACGTCCAGCCACCGGACGAAGGTCTTTACGAATGCCAAGTCTCGTCGCACCCACCCTCGAGCGTCTTCGTGGATTTGCAGCTGGTTGGTAAGTCGTCGTCTGCGTCTGTCTCCTCATGCCACAACCACCACCTTCTCGGTTCATTGATTTATTTATTTACTTATTATTACAGGACGGAATTGTGTATTTCGTTCGATTTATTTCGAACGAGGCGGCAACGAGCGTGTGTGCATTGACGCGTCGCTGCATCGTTACACGTTTGCCGCTTCGTTTGTATCTAATCGAACAAAATATATAATTCCGTTCCCTGCTTATTATTTCAAGCGCGTATGAATCACCGGTTATAAACCGCATACCAATACATTTTAATCTTAGCTTGCGTGACGTGGATGGCGCTTAGTTAATTGAAATTGCAGCAAGGCAGGGCCGTAGCCAGAGGGGCGCCAAGGGAGGCTGAGCCTGCCCTGGAAAGTTTTAAGCCTGCCCTGGAAAGTTTTAAGCCTGCCCTACGACGCGGCGAACGGTTCAACCTGGCATGACTGTTACGATTCCAATATTCAGAAATAATGTTCGTCAACTATTTGAGAAACACTTTGCGCTTTCCCCACTCTCGATTTCTTGGGAGAATCGTAATTTCAGTCATCTCCCAGCAAAGAAACACAACTGTCGCTGCTTGTGTGGCGGGAGTACTCTTTCCCCGTTCCCGCTTAGCGCCCGTCTTCGGTGTAAGCCACGCGTGAGTACTCCCGCTACGCTCGCCACCTCGGACTTTGTAGACTGTTGTAACTCGGTTGCGAGATTGCTTTTATTTTACACGAATTCTGTTTTTTTATTGTTGAAGTTGAAATTAGTGAGTTTTGCTTTTATTTACGCGCCACACCACACCGTTGCTTGCCAGATTAATGTTTCGTAAGGCAACGCCGGAAGTGATTTTTCAACTTGCGAGCAGATAATATCCGTTGGGTAATTTAAATTTGTTTCAAATAACAAAACACGAACTGCATGCTTTAATAATTTATCTTTGTTGCGTTTTTCATTCAGAGAATATTTTAAGAATTCGAAAAAGTGTTGGAATAAAAAGTTATAAAGCCTGCCCCACACTTCGATAAGCTTTCTCTGAATATTTATTTAGCCTTGCTACGGCCCTGCAGTGTTCCCATTCACAAAAGAGTAAAACGCATTTACTATCGCCCTCCTTTAATTAATCGTGCGTGTTTTTCTTTTGATTCTCGGAGGATTGATGTGTCTTTGGGCTCGAAAGCTATACAAGAATAAAATACATTTACTACCACCCTCTTTTAATTAATCATGTGTGTTTTTCTTTTGATTCTCGGAGGATGGATGGGTCTTTGGGCTCGAAAGCTGTACAAGTAAATAAAACTCAGAAATACGCCCGAATTAAAAGAACGATGTTTGATTGATTTACAACGAGGTGCACTGCCTGTAAAATTAAATTCACGCGGAAATGCAAAAGCCATGTCAGTTTTAAATTTAGGCAGATGCGATGTTTCAACCCGCCGCGGATGTAATTATTCGAAGCTGCGAGTGTGATGCGTGTGCATTAAGCCCTGAAATTATGTTTTTGCACGTTGGTATCCGACATAAATGTAAATCATCGCATTGATTGTAATTTGTACTAATCTACATGTAGATTGTGGGGGGGTCGTAGTTCGATAATTGAATCCATCCCGCGCGCACGCACACAAACACACAAACACATAAACATTACGTGTTATACATTTGACGATCTATTATTTAATCTGTCTATTATTTAAAGCTACCGCAGAGCAAGTGTGGCGGATTTCATTTACAACATACGTCGCTAATCACAATTACAGAATGTGATTCGAACGCGGCTAATCCGTTTTGCGATCGGAGATTGCGGCATTCGTAATTGGTTGTCTGAATTGTTGTCGTCGTTCCCAGAGCTATCGAGAACCGGGGTTGCAATTTCGTTTGTTGTTGCTTGACGTACAACTTTTGATAAAATAAACGCACGAAACGTCGCAGGAAATTAAATGCTGAAACGCGAAGGAAATGAAAACTAGTACTTTTATTTCCTGGATTATCGGAAACGTCATGGCTCACGTTCAGGAGGCACAACAAAAAAAGAAACCATGCGATGGAAATGGAAAAGGGAAACGCCAGGGGACGGCGACGCAGAAATTAGCAACGTTATTTATTACAATACTGGGACGCTCGTTCAGGAACTGAAATAAAATTCTTTCTCTCTCGATTTTGTATATCTTGCTTTTCGTTTTAAACGCCTTCTGGTTACAGTTTCTGAACGCAACCCTGCGTTGAGCGAAGTTGTATTAAAGATCGGAAAGGCCACAGTGTAAGAACCCGGAATTCCGTATACCTAAACAAAAATTAATTTTATTTCGAATTAGATTTTTTTTTTTTGAATCTGAATTCAATTTGATTCTGCAGAAGCCCACGCGGAAATAATCGGCGGTCCGGACAAGATAGTCAAATCCGGTTCGCCTCTGCTATTGTCTTGCGTCCTTCGGCACTCCACGGAAGAACCAGTTTTCATATTTTGGTACCACGGGGATCGCATGATCAACTTCGATGTGGGTGGTGGCGCCAGGGTCAGGCACGGCCGCCAGGGAAGCGAGCTGCTCATCCCCAAAGCCGAGGTGCAGCATGCAGGAAATTACTCCTGCGTCCCTTCCAACGTCCACCCTGTTAGCGTCAATGTTCACGTGTTGCACAGTAAGTAGAACTGACACGGCAATAACCTTCCACCCTAAAACCCACCAGCCAGACAGGGGAGATTGAAATGAAAAATTACAAACTGTAACTACAAGGGATGCATGGTCTTAAGGGGAAGATTTTTTTCTTCTTTTCTTACACCAACTAACATCCAGGTTTATGTTCGTGTAGGTGAGAAGCCGGCTGCGATGCAACACGGAAGCAAGAACTCTTCGCCCCCAAAACCCCATCCAAAACTCTGCCACTTCACGTTAGCTTTCGCCTTCTTCTTACTTCTAAGGCGGTGACAGTTAATGATAAGCAACACCTAAACTCGACGACTGATCCTAAAGATTTGTGTACATTTTTCTTTTGTATATTTGTGTGTACGTCATCATCAGGGAAAAGAATTCAGCCCGCGAAGAGGACGAAAATTTAATACTCGGATCGTATTAGCTCCACCCGAAATAAGTCCTGCGAAGTACGAACGCTCGCATTGCACCCCTTCCCGCCAACTCAGCAACAATTAGATGCATTGGAGCCGCGGAGGAGTGGCGTAAAAGGCGGCCGAATACTAAGAGGGCTGAATTCTTTTCCCTGATCATCATAAGAAGAACTCTTGTAACACATACGTGCATGCCAAACTATTAATTATACCCCTACTACTCGTAAGTGTCGATGGGACACGTAATTAATGACGTCTCTTACTACTGAAAACGCACGTTTCGGTGCTCAGTTGCATATCATCACGTTTTTCATGTACAGCGACGCTCAACTTAAACGATACTAGGGATGTCGATTTTTTGCCAAAAGCGTCGGTCTTTGAATCGTATATGTCATACATCGATTCAAGTATTCAAGAATCGATCCATCCAAGATCGATTTATACTTCTCATAAATTAAACCCTTTTTATGTTAAAATAAAGAATAAAAATAAACTCTTCTAAAAAAAATTAACGCGCAGCGGAAAGTGAAACGCTAAATCTTGTTGAACGCATTTGATGGCCGAGTTTTTGTGAACGCACTTGTTGGCTGAGTTTTGTTGAACGCGTTTAATAGTTGAGTCTTGTTGAACGCATTCAATAGCTGAGTTTTATTGAACGCATTCAATACCTGAGTTTTGTTGAACGCATTCAATAGCTGAGTCTTGTTGAACGCATTCAATAGCTGAGTCTTGTTGTCGTTGGCCGAGTCTTGTTGAAGAAAAGCATCTGATGACGTCACATTTCGGCGCCATCTCTAGGCGGTGCAAATAACTTAGGGGCCCGCTTTCTCAGTCACGGTTTAACTTAAAACTTCAGTTTTTTTTCTTTCTTTTTTTTACAAAGGAACAGACGAAAGTTAACTGACGATTAACGTTAAACTGTGACTGCGCAACCGGCCCTCAATGTTCGCCAAGGATTGCAGTTTTCTTTAATCCTGTCGTACAGAAACCTGTAAACTTAGAAAGCGAACGGTACTTCTTACTGACTGTATCAAGATAACAATAGCGATTAATTTTACTTCTTACTTTGTATTTTAATTATAAATAAATGAAGTACCCGTCACACACTTAAGAAAAAAAAATCAGTACGTTTAATGGAAAACGTTTATGGAGAAACACTGTTAGAATTTGGCAAAAAAATGGATCTATCGAAATATGTCGGCGCCATCTGCAAGTTAGTAGCGACACTTCAGATTACAGAAATCTGTAAAAGATTACAGAAACCTGTAAAGCTGTTAAGCGTTCGATTGATATGAATTGTATCAAGATCGAAAATATTCACTTTTCCAAGGGAAAATCTCTCCCCGGGGAACTTCGCTCCCCTTCTAACGCTCTTTCTTATTAAAGAATGTCAACCTGAAACTAACTTTAATAAAATATGAAGTTTTACTTATACCTATTATTTAATTTTATCACACTGTAAATCGTCCTTGAAATACATTATCCAAATATTATCAATTTTTTTTTTGTTTTTGATAGCCAGGCAGATCGCAACTCAGATGGACACAAAACAAATGAATAAAGGTAAGTTCGATGTGGAAAGCGGAAAAGAAATATAAGCAAACCATGAATAAAACGCAAAAAAATCAATACCTTAGAACAAAAACAGGGAGAGAAAGTATGAAATTAACGAATTAAAACAAAAGAAAACGTCATTCGAAGTATTTGCGTCAAAATAATACCTACAAATGAAAGTAGCAGCGTGGACTGTCATTATTGACCACTCTGTATATTTTTTCTCTGAATTTTGACGAGTCGCTTCAAGCAAAAGTAATCCAAATCAGGCGCCAAATAAAATTTCTCAATGTCAAATGTTGAAAGCAAAAAAAAGGGAGACAAAAAACAGTTTCCTGTAATTATTATTTCTCAAAATGGTATTGGGCGCGTTCAGCGGCTGAGTTGCTTACTCAGCAATCGATTGTGATTGGCACACATGAAGGTAATAGCCAATCACAAACGACTGCTGAGTAAGCAACGCATTCGCTGAACGCGCCCAATACCATTTTGAGAAATAATAATTACAGGAAACTGTCTTTTGTTTACTTTTTTTTTGCTTCTGACAATATGTCTAAAATGTAGCCGAGAGATGGCGGAATTTCGGCTAATGCTGCTTGAACTGGACACAATCAAAGATCGGTTTGTTATCCTGTACTAGTGTACACTAAAGTATTTGTGTCTTGTTCTAACCTCATACATTAATACGAGATGAAGATACTTTGAGTGTGCACTAGTGCAGGATAACAAACAGTCCTCAATACGTCTGGCAATTCTTCAGTTGGCAACCCTGATACCGTATTCTTGCCAACAACTTTCCCAACAAAGTTACTATAAATACAACGCCCCATCGGCAAAAAGCACGTGCTCAACCTTGATTTTTATGTTTTATTTTCATGCATGAGTACAACACGCGTAACTTTTTACAAAAGTCGGGCGCGCTTTTTGCCCATTTTCGCGCGATCCCACCAACTAAAAATACACCTGTTTGTGTAATCCGTGCCCACCAGCGTTTATTTGGGTCCCGCCAAACAAATAAATCTTTTGTTACAAAACTCCACCCCCACGTCTCACACCATAATAATAAATCGAGCCGCCGAAAAGAAATTCTTAATAAATAAAAAAGAAGAGCTTATAATTATTACTAATATTTTGCACCTATAATATAGTACCGTTTACAAGTCTGTTCCTGTGTAGGATTGTTGTTTTTAATTGTTCCCTCAAGTTTCTGGGTAAGTCTAGTGTGTCCGCGTCCTCGGGGTCCTTACAAAAGTTCCTGATCTCGAGCAGTGTTCTGTACCGTAAGCTATACAAGGGGAGTGTAATGCGTATCACTAAGCGTTTCGCTATGGGTGTCACCGGGTATATTTTGACGGGGTTGCGCTCCCGCACGTATTCCTTCCAGGGAATCGGCATGAATATGAACTTATTGTCTATGAGAAGCCTGTCTTTGGTGGCGACGTCCAACGCTACCCATGGGTGTGTCTTGTAAGTGTTCACGTCAATGTACTGCGCCTTTCGCAACAGCTGATACCGCTCGCATTTTCCGGTGAAATTGATCCAAACTATTTCCACACATCGGTTTGTCAGATTGATAAAACGCACGTACACTTTCTCTTCGCACTGCAGCGAGCGCAGCAAACCATTCTGATCTTCATCCATTGCAACATCGAAAAAATCATAGAGAGGCAGCATCACTTTGTTCTGACGAATTTACTTGGCGTTCTGAATGCATTTAAAACAGTCACTGAACCTCTGGTCGTCGGTGTCGGGCTCGGGGGCGAAACGAAAACTTTTGCATTTGCATTAGTTTTATTGTTGTGGTGACGTTTCCGGCTGCGACATTGCCAGATTTACGAAAATCTTCAAGCGCGCGGATTTTTCCTCATGCATTGTACGCCAAACACTGCTCGAGGAGGGATATTTCCGTAAGTTGGCGATACTGTCGCGGACTTGGCGCAGTGGTGGTGGTAACTGTCAAGATGGCCGTTTGCGTGGCGGTCATTGGCAAAGATGTGCGTGTAATTAACTTATTTCAATTCATTTAGGTTTTTCCGGGCCTTTTTCTATAAATAGACGATTCACAGAACGCGCTTGTTATAATTAAAGACGCGCGCGCGACGCCGAGCACCGGTTTCCACGGAATGAATCACCTGGGTTTCCGGGGGCCCGCTGCCAAATGAGTGCGTTATTCTGTTTATTGTCAATGAACTTGAAAAGAATCTCCCATTGAAGACGTTATTTACCAAAAATAACATCTTTATTTTATTCATGCAACCGCTGCAACGTGTTTTGCTGTTTTTTTTTTTTTCGCCGAGGATAAAAGCATTTATTTATATTTTCGTTGGCAACTACTTCACCGCTCTCATTTTCAAATGTACACACAAAGTAAGGCCTAAATTTAGAATCGATTGCAGAATTCGCCGAAGTATTTCACGTGCTCGAATCCCTACGAGGAGCTGGCCCTTCAGTACAAGGTTCTGTCATCCATCGATGTCGTAGAAGAGAAATTGAGCACGGGGAATAAATCCGGCTCGGACATCAGGGAATTGTACCTGGGGATGTTGTATTCCCTAGAAACGCACAAGATGTATCCTTTCATACTTCGTTTTTAGCTGCAGTTTTGGCGCGTACAGTCAAAAAAAATAGCAGAAAATTACAGTTTCCTGTAATGTCGGAAATGGCTCATGACTTCACAATTGACGTTTAAAAATACTTTGATGTGCTTAATGTTGGGTTTCCACACCTCCGACATCCGGGACACTATTTGTGATTGGTTGATTGGTTACAATATTTAAACAGCACCGTTTTGGAGAAAGAAAAATTACAGGAAACTGTAAGTGTCTGTTTTATTTTTTTTTGCTTGCGGCTGTATCTTAGATTTTACATGCGTCTTTCCTTTAGTAACCACAGATATGGTTACGTAACCAACACAAAGGTTAAATTTATTATAGTCGTCGATTCCACCAACATGTCCTTGAGGGACAACGAAATACGATCTGTAAGTCTTCCTCTCGTGCTGCTTTTTATGCGATCGTGGTCATGATCAAGTTCGAAATTATTCCAGATGTTTCGCAAGCTGCATTCTGTGTACGCTGACAACGTTTGCAATCCGTTTCACATTCCAGGAGATCAGATCACATCGAAGTGAGTGTTGATAACTAACAGCGTTTTCCACTGATCAATCCGGGGCACTCTGAGAGTATCTCCATCTTCAATTCTTACGTGAGGCTAACTAAAACAAGATGGGGATACTCTGAGAGTGCACCCGAGCAGCAATCAGTTGAAAACACTATAAAATTGATTGAGAAAACACTTCCGATATGACAGGCGATTATAAAAGCGATAGAAAATGCATTCTGGTCAGTCTAAAATGGCTATTTTGCAGGTCGTTCGACGAGCGGGTGAAGACTATAATGACTGGAAGTGCGTAATTTTAAGGGTTTAGTGTACGATTACGTTGGAGTTACGTTAAATAAAAGGAAAATATTTAATCGTTGCTTTATTTTGACTTAATTTTGAGTTTGGTCCTGAAAGCATTTGGTTTGAATTCAAATAAGTCCCGCGAAGACTAATCGTTGTGGCGCCATCTTGTATTTATTCAGTTGCAAATCAGAACTGCCATTTTCATGCAGTCGCCTAACTTAATCCGTAAGAGAGCCGAAATTTCGCATTTGTCTACAAATTTTAAAATAAAATGGTATTCCGTATAGATTCAGCTTAATTAAAAGAGATCAGTTCGCCCAAGAACAAAGTCGAGTAATTGGGCCTCGCTCAGGTGATCCGTCCGACGAGTTGCTACTCGCTCGCTCACAACAACATATTTTGAAAGCCAGCGGCTCTTACTCTTGAATGGGCAACTTCTTAAATGTATTGTGAAAGTGTCAGCGACTGAAACTTTAACACGTCCGCGTCCGTTCAATGGCTGCGTTAGCTTGAGTAAGTAATCGAAGCAACTAGGTCACCTGAACGCGACCATTAATTGGATTGGAATTATGTGGCGCCACCTCGTATTCTTTTGAGTTAATTAGAATTTCAAATTGTCAATATCTGACGGCCCCATTAATGGCTTAACATTTTATTATTGCAGAGTGTCTTTTTGGCTTATAATCCGTAGATTAACCTTCTGGTAAGTGAAATAAGTGGCTTGTGCGTCGGTAGAAACTGTTTTATTAACGTGTAAGTTTTATAGTAAACTGTGATGAACGCGTTTTCCTATGCGCATGTGCCCACCGAAGAACGTAAACGATAGTAAACTGGTAAACTGCGCGGGTATGCGTAGTTTGTGCATGTGTGCGTTTGTGTTACGAACGTGTCGTTCTCCTCCTGCTGACATGTTTACGGATTAGGTGTTCCTCCGAACGAGACTTGGCCCCCCTGTTGGATGGTGGTGCACGTAAACATCGTGGCATGACATGGCGGAAGATTGTACTGTGGTGCGTTTTTCGCGGGACCCCTGCTCGGCCCAGATAGAGAACCTCAAGCAGAACGAATCGCCGGACAAGATTACGGAATCGAACCAGAGCTTCGGAGTCTTCTACGTGATATGCATTGCCTTATCTATCATTACTTACGTCCTAGACCTAGTATTCGCCTGCATTTTATTGTATTTCTATTCCGTTAACGGGCATGGCGTTAATTTCGCCTTAACGCTGACGTTCGTTATAATTCCAGCCTTGCTGATGACCGCCTTCAGTCTACGATGGTAAGTAGTATTAGAGGAGGAATTCCCAAGAACCTTGAAAGTGATCGTTTCCATTACTATCCATTTTTTTTTAATTCGGTTGAAGGTTGCTAAGAATAATTTTTGCGCACGATTTTCAATAGGAAAATCGCATTTCGTGCCGACCGAATTGGCTCCCGCCCACTGTGGGATTAGGCCCAAAATAATTCAAAAAATTAGCAGTTGATTCGTTTAAGTAGAAAAAAACACCTGGATTTAATTACCTTAATTAACTTATTATCTAACTTATTGCCAGGAATTTGCTAATTAACTGATTCCCAAGGTGATCAAAATTATTGTCTGCAAAAAATTGTGGAATTCATCAAACCAAAAAAGAAAATGGCAATGATTCATCCTGCTGTTGTGATGGGATTACTGTTAAAGATCATGTACTATTAGCTTTGGCAAACAAGTGTTTTATTCTAAAAAAAAAATACTGATCCTCGGCTTAGCTCACGAAGATAAAAAGCTTTTCGCATCATACCACATAAATCATAAATTCCAAACAGTCCAGTGAGTCACGGTTTCTTTTCGATAAAAAAAAATATATGGGGAAATCAAAAGAAAAAATCTGTTCTGCGACGCGGCACGCATGTCTTTTCTTGATTCAGATGGGTAAAAACATTTTTTGTGGCGAAAAGAAGTTACCTGTTGCGAAAATTGTTCACCATTTGTTTTGACTGCGTCCATCGCGTGTAGCGCGAATGAAATTTCAGCTGACACCTGTCAACACGAACGTACTTATACGTTTTTTCGATTGTTTTCGTAATGTCACGTCACAGCCGCCTGCCGAGAATTTTTGTTTGGAATTCCCTTGCAACGTGTTTCATCAAGTCAGTTGTGACTCGTTCATGTAAAATAATAAACGCCGCTTTACAAAAATAGGAACGGATACTTATTGCATTACATAACCTCAAAAGTCGAGCAAACTCGTTGGTTGAAGACGAAAGCTCAAGGCCACCCCGTCGATTAATCTCGATTTTAAAGTACGAGCTTCTTAGATTTTTGTGTAAATGTAGCCGATTTAAATTAATCCATCTAGTTAATGTTAGTTGATTGACAGACAGTCTATTGACAGAACTAGCTAGTTCAAAAAGAACAGAGCGGCACAAAGAAAATACATACAATGAAAATCATCGCACATTGGAAGCTACGACGTATACTTTCAACGTCAATTTCGCTGCAAATATTCATTTACGACGTACGTGACGTACTTTAGGCCAGAAATGTTTACGAAGAACGTCGTTTTTCTGGCAACGCAATGACGTTCGTGACGACGTTCTTAAACAAATTTCGAATTGGTTTCCTAAAACACTTTAGATAAGTTATCAATTTCATGACGTGAATGTTTTTTTGAATGTATTTAAACAAATTGGAGACCCTCTCGTAAAAGCGGCTGGCCATTTTTCAGCGAAATGTCACTTGTCAGTATATTACCCTAACCTTTTTTCGAGCGAATTTTTTCGATCACTCTATATTAAGACAAATTACAATATTTTTATCGAAAGAGGTTTTTTTTTCTTTGCAGGTACATCGTGGATCATGACGACCCATCCTTGGGGAAAATCGCCCTCTGGCAGTGGATAGTGCGCATAATATTCTTGCTCCTCCAGCTCGCACCCCTCCTAAGATACATAGACACGCTCATATACGGGCTGAAGAGTAAAATAGCGGCGAAGACGACGGGGCTGGACCAATGGCGGTCGACTTATTACAGGCGAATGCTGGACGAAGACACGAACGGGGCCCTGCTGCGCCTGTTCCATTGCTTTCTCCATTCTGCACCGCAAGCTGTGATCCAACTTATGATATTAATCACCGACATAGCGACCCTCGAAAAGAGAGCTCACTTAAGGACAGGTAAAAAAAAGGAAGATAAATAAATCGCACCTGTAAACGTCACTTTATTATCTTATTGTGTTATCCGTGCGTCATTTATAGTGTATAAGTAGGTAGTTGATTTACCAAAATCTTGGGAATTCGTATGACGCAAGCCTAATCATCAGATTTCAAAAATAAAAATTCCGTTGTTTGGAAGAAAAAAATAACAACTTATTGTCCTTACGTCAGCCGGTTCACGTTCACGCGAACATAAAATTATAATAGCCGGGACTTGTTGTTTGTGTTGTCGCAGTCAGTTATAAACAAGTTAAAGTTCACGCATTTAGTGCATCATTAAATCACAATAAAGAACCTGCTCGCTCGAGTGAAAGGCTCAGATTGAAATGGCAGCAATTGTGTGGTTAGTCGCCGCAAAAACAAGATTAATTTAAAATGCAAAGTAAAAGTCAAGAGCGGAGTTGTTAATTTAAGCGCAAGAGCGGCAGGAAATTTCAACACACTTTTTGGCTTGGGCGTTTGCCTTGAGTTTTATCCAAGAAAATGAAATAAATTCAGGAATTGTGCCTAAATTTAGTTTGTTCTTTTCTTCCACTCGCCAGGGAAACCGGAAAAAGTCGGGGATTAACAAGAAAAATGTTATTAGGGTCTTCGATATAGGCAACCATATAAGCGGCTACGCTCAGCGGGTTGCCTACACTACGACTTCTTGTTTTTTTTTTTTTTTTTTGAAGAATGTAATTCATTATTTATTTTAGCTCACAGGCATGGTATTGAAATTAATTGCTTGTGATTTTTTTACGTAATTCAACAGTTTTTTCCACAATTGTTCTGAAGTCAGCAAGGAAAAATGTTTAAACATGCAAAAATTAGGAAAGTCGCAGAATCGCAGGTTTTTTTTTAATTAGAAAAAGTCGGGGAAGACCTGGAGAACTCGGGGAATGTTCCATGTTGAGTTGATTTCACAATTTCGTGCGCTCTGAAACTTTTTCTTTGCGCTGCGCCGATACAAGTCGTTACGTGTTAAGCAAACATTTCGAAATGTTGCCTGTCTGTCTGTCTGTCACATGGAAACGTTTGGTTTTGATGCAGCAATCGTCGCATAGTGCTTTTAAGGTGTACGAAATTGGGCAAGAGCTTGGAGGCTAAAAATGGAACATGACGTCCACATAATTAATTAGCTTTCTCCGGGCCTGATTAAAAAAAAAAAAAAATAGCGTTTACCTTTCTCATAACGCTTAAAATAGCTGCAATCTTTGCGGTTTGTTTGTAGACGGATGCAATTTTTCCTCAGCTCGACAACGTTGAAGGAGAAACGCGAGAAAAATTCTGTGCATGCGCTTAAATCGTTTGATTTGTCGAGGTCTGGGTTAATACGTTTTTAAAGGCTCGGTTCAATTTGTTATTATTATGCTGGATTGACGTCAGTCGACTTTATTACACGACCGGCAATTCCTTTCTATTAATATCCGTGAATAAGCCGGTGTTTGTAAAATGGAAAGTTATGCTTGAATTTTTAAAGTAAACGCCGCGTTTCGCCTAAAAGGGGGAGGGGGAGGGGGCACTCGAACATCAAACTGAATCATACAATAAAAATATGTATCTGAAATTTAAAAATAATTCGTTAGATTGGAAAGACGTGAAGGAATGTAATTAAATTGAAAGAAACTTGACCAAAAAGAATTTCTTTTTTTCTTGCTGCTTCAATTATACTTTGGATTTGACTTCAGAGTGTTATTGCAATTGGTTTTACTTTTTGGTATCTTCCTAAACAGACTGGTAATAATGACTTAATTATTTAAGTTATAATAATATGATGTTCCTTTTTCTCCTCCCCCCACCGGTCTATCTTCTTTTGCGTGTTGTTTGCAACCACCTGCATAATTTCATTTTGTTTTTTATATTCTAGAAGTCGCAGTCATTCAAGCTTGGACGGTCGTGGCTGCCTTAGTATCCATCGCATGGTCTTTAACCTCCTACCATCGTTCAGTGAGGTACGCCCGAGATGACAAGGAGAAGATCCATTGGGGCGGAATCCTGGTGGCCTTCTGCTGGCACTTAATGAGCGCAGGTAAAATTCACCCTCGATTGTGTTATTTGTATTAAATTGTTTGCGTACGTGCAGTGTCTCGAGTGTTAGCCTTAAGCATGTTGGCCTCGATCTTCCCGGTGTGGATGGGGGTCGTCTGCGGCCTCCACTGGGGCGTGATGGCCGCCTGGCTGGCCCTAGGGCAACACCAAACAGCCACGTGCAGCAACCGATGCGAAGAACTCCTGCTCTCGGCTGCCCTGGGCCTCGCATACGTCCTCGCATTCATTTCACCTCGCGATGGACCCACCAGATACGTTTATCTTGCCTACTATCTCGTGTGCTTTATGGAAAACACCGGAGCCTTAGTTGTTTGGTGAGTAACCGACTTCAATTTTCCCCCAAATTTTTTTTAATTTTTTTTTTCTGATTGCCCCTCCTCTCCCCCGATATTTTAGGTGCGTAGCAAATAACTCACTGGACAACCCGTTTTTGTATTACGGTGCGGCCATCGCGCAGGTCGTCTCGTTCTTGCTGTGCATCATGTTCCTCCTCATTTACTATCGTTACTGTCACCCTTCGACGGCTTACCGAAGCAAGATCTTAGAGATAACCGACCCGAATTCACTAGATCTGGACACGCCGGGGTATAGTAAGTCGACAGACCGCAGGTCACGCTCTTGATCCTTTCGCACTCACTTGTAATTATCCGAAGCTGTGTTTGGTTGGTCGGATCGAACGATCACTTTTATGAATACTTGAAAGCTCTGAGCTGATTGCCCAGCTGTGATTTGATCTAACTCGTGGAAGGCGAAGGGAAGATTTTAAATTAAAGCAGGAGCCCGACTTCAATCCTGCTTGTAAATAATATGCTCGACTCGGAATTAATTATGAAGTATTAATTTTTTTCTATGTGTATTGAAGTTGTTAGAAAGTAAAAACAAACCATGACAGCGTTTAAGTTAAGTAAAAACACAAACATAATTAGCATTAAAAAATAAAATAAAATAAAATAACGAGCAAGATTAAAAAAAAAATGGAGAGCGCAATTTGCTGTTGCGATGCACACATACTAGTTTGCATTCTGCGAAATTCCTTTTCACTTTCGGAGGCTAACAGTATTAATAAAGATGTGATATTTCTTGATGAAAACAAAAAGAGAAAAAACCGTATTGTATTTACGTTTGTAATTAAAAAAAAAAAAGAAAAGAAAAGAAAGCGTTGTGTATATTTTTTAATCTATTTTGTACATATATGCACAGAATCTTATGATGAAACGTTCCACAGAAGCCCCCTGGGGCTTTTGTTGGGCTTATACGAGAAGGCACCTAGCAGCTTTTCAAAACCACCTTTTATTACGAAAAAAGAAAAAAGACTGCCGCGCGTGCCAAGAACAACAATAATGATTATAATTCGGTGTCTACTATTGCCTTGTATGTGTACATAAAATGAAACAAACTATTTATTGTTGAAGCTTACAGATATTTTATGATGAGACGGTTAACAAACTGTAAATGCCTAATTTGTTTGTTGATGAATCTTCATATTCTAAGCTAAGCGCTAGATTTAGCACGCACTGTACTTATTATTCGTTGATTAATTTAATTTTCAGACCGGAACGACAAGATTTTAAAGATTAATCCAGTTAACACCTGCTCACTTATTATTATTATTACTATTTATTATTGCAGAACTTGTAAAAGATTTTCAAGAAACGTTTTCAAGTTTGAAGAACCTAAATAATAACGTTTTTGCTGCACGATTATTATTTAATGTTAATTACGTCATGTAAATCCAAGTAAGAAGCAACCGGCGTTACAAGCATGCAAGTTCGGTTGCCTATACGAAAGCGCTTTTTTTCGGAAACCAAATTTTTTATCATGCGGCAAAAAATTTTACGTTTGCCTAGTTGCGTCAATACTTAAAACTCGTTTTGTGATTTTCAAAATGCATTTTCAGTTTGAAAAAATTAAATTATGACGTTTTTGCGCTGAATGATTACCGATTAATTAATAACGCACCAAGGAATTTTTTGACCATTGACACAGGGAATTCAACTATTATTAAAAATATCGGGCTAGCGATCAATAGAAGACTTATTTTAGTAGCACAAAAATAAAAGAAGTCTTTTGTTGACCGCCAGCCCGAAATTTTTTGATAATAGACTAATTAATTACTTTGTATTTAGTCGAAGAAGCGACCGAGCTTACAGGCGTGCAAGTTTGGTTGCCTATACCCGAGCACAAATTTTCACAAAACTAAAACGTCGATAATTGCATTTAAGACGTAACTGAAATGTTATAGAATCGATGAAACTCATTGCAAGTTGCAGCGTTACCAATTTTCTGAAACACATATTGCTCATCACGTTTAACAAATTTTATTCCACCCCCTCGTGAAAAAAAAATCGTTTTGTTCCCCATTCCCATTACTAATGTTGTCGTAGCTCAAATAAACAAACATCTCCTCGTGAAGAAGCATTCGCATAAATAAAGTAAAGTGGTCACACTAATGCCTATTATTCATTGCTAAGAGAAAAAAAAATGGGAACAAAAGCAAAGTAATATTACATTAGATATATTAACATATATTTTATATTACGCAGTGTATATATTTATAATTATTGTATATTAAATAGGTCAAAGTATTTATATATATGTTGATTTTGTATAATAAAGTATTTACACACGAGGTGATTTTCATTATTTTTTTCCTTGTTTTTTAACGTGCGAGAAAAAAATCGAGGGGGATTTTTTTTCGAAACGACTTTAATTTTGAGTGTGTTCAGCATACAAAATAAATTATTATAAAGAAGAAGAGAAGAAAAAAAAAAGAAATGAAAGGAAACTGAGTTACGTATAAAAACGAGAGACGATCGAAGGCAACCTAATTAGTTCAGGGAACGTTATTCTGTTTCGCTGGTGCCGTTTGCTTGCGTGATGAAGACCTGCTGACCACCGGCGTTTTGTTGGGCGACCTAAAAGCAAGCCGCAAAGGTATTTGTGGACACTTGGTTTACACCGTTCTTACCTGGATTAGTTGCGGCTGGGTTGCAGTTTGAATCGGTGCAGCCTGGATTATTAACGGTTGTGATGTGTTGTTCTGGAGTTGCATTCGAATCATTTGCAACTGTTGTGGAGATAATTGAATCTGAAATAAATCTTTGATACTTTTCAAGCCAACTGAACACCCGCAGAGATCAGCCAGCCAACCCAAGCGAAAAACTCTTTAAGTACGGTTCACTTCGTTTAATAAAATCATTTTTCCTCCGGCACGTTAGGTGGTTATTTATAATCATTTAATACTTACAGGAATTTGTTGAATCTCCCCGCTCGGTGTCACAATTTGCTGGACGATCTGTATGCCTCCCGTTTGGTTTTGCGTAGGCGAAGAAGGCTGAACCGTCCCTTGCTGGATCATAACGGGGGCTTGTGATGTCGTCGTTGCAGTCGTCGTCGTCCCTGTGTTGTTCTGAAAAGCAAATCGGGCTCAATGTGACTCCAGAGATTCACTTAAAAAACATTGTTTATTACTTGTTCGAGGGCACTGACTTGGACCGTTTGTACTTGCTGAGGCTGAACGATTTGGATGGCCTGGTTCTGAGCCTGGGCCCCCGCTGACGTGCTCGAGGACTGCGTCGGGGAATTCTGCTGCAGATTCGCATGATGTTGCTGGGCCAGTTGAAAGTAATAGTGAACCTAAAAACCCTTTCTCTTTTAAGTTTTGACAGGACGAGGGGCGTCTGGTACCTGGTCGGTGTTCACAGAGGTCCGATTGGTTTCATCTCGGGGCTTATTCGGCTTGATGTCGTCTCTTGGGACGATGTCTATGAGGAAATCGAATTGGTCGAACTTGGTTATCGCCATTGCTATGTCGTTCCTCTAAGGGCGAGAACAAGAATGTTTATCGCTAAGTGAATTACACCTCCCCCTTTGAAAGTGCACATCATCGAATCAAGCCAAAAAAACAGTGCAATTTTAAGGGAGCTTTATTACCTCCCCTCCGCCCTAAGTTGTGATTTGGAACCCCTTGAATTTTCTTTATAACCACATTTAACTTACTTGCAGTGTTCGTCTTTTATTGTCTTCGGTGTGTATCCAAGAGCGCAACGTTAGTTCGTGTATAAAAATCTCGGCTGCTTTTGCAAACAGCAATGGGGCCTCGGCTGAAATCATCTTGACATCCTCATCCAGCTTCATAATCTTTTTTATCCTTGCGAGTGGCAAGACTTGTTGCTTTAAATCCATCTAAAACAAGACAAGACGTACATTCAAGAGAAGCATCAGAGTAATTCCAGCTTGAAGCTTACAGTCCTGATCGACTTGATCTCCTCCATGACTTTCGGCCAGAACTGCTGGAGTGCCACCTGGGCCTCGCTCTGGCTCTGGCATTGCTCTTCGGTCGCCTGTTCCGGCTTCTGGTCCACGTCCGTCGTGTCCCTGCGAATCGATTAAACGGTGCTTATCTCGCCGCGCTCGTGATAAAAGCGTAATACTCACGCGTTTACGAAGTAAACGGACATGTCTAGGGCCCCCCGGGTTTGCTGCGGGCCCCACGAGCGACGCACACTTTTCAAATTAAAGGTTCAAATTCGGCATGTGCAAGAACCAATCGTTTATTTTGTTGCAATAGCCTCAGTCCAATCAACTTCCACAACTCGAAAGCGATGTTAAATGGCCGTCGGAGGGAGTTCGCGTGGCCGTCGCCGGATGGCGCCGCGACGCGCTCGCGTTTTGTGATTTTAATCGTTTCACTATTCTTTTCGGTGAAACGCAGTGATTTTACTAATCGCAACGCATTATTGTCGGAGTGTCCTTGCACTCTTCCGAAGGCGTCTTCAAAATTCGTGACCGAATATAATTGTAACGATGACCATAAGATGGCGTCTAGGTTTGCACACTCACTTTCACGGTGCACTTAAAGAGCTCTGTACTTAAATTTAAATCACTTTAAAAGCGAGTTGCATGTTGGAAAGCTTTAGTAATCATCCTCAATTTCACAGGCGAAATAATTTTTGGGGCGGCACTGAACTATTCACTTTTAATTCGATCAGCTGTCGCCGCGTCGCACCGGGTCATTTGAAAAGGCAACAAAATGGCGGGCCGACTTCTCCCTCCTGATGTTGTAATTACTCATTTAGGATGCGTGGTAAGTAATTATTTTCTGAAAAACATTGAAAATGCACGTTTCATGTTCAAGCTTCGCCGTACCTTATCCGATTTTCTCAAATAAAATAAATAAATGTGTGCTGCGACGAAATTCGCAATGGCCGAAGTCGGTTTGAATTTCCCGCGTCCTCGCGGCCATCAACAAGTCAGTGGGTCCACGAAGCGGCCCCTTCAAGACGTTCAGGAAGGTTTTTAAAAGTGAGTTGCATGTTGGAAAGCTTTATTAAGTAATCATTTTCAATTTCTCAAGCGAAATAATTTTCAGGGCGGCACTGAACTATTCCATTTTAATTCGATCAGCTATCGCCGCGTCGCGTCGCATCATTTGAAAAGGCAACAAAATGGCGGGCCGACTTCTCCCTCCTGATATTGTAATTACTCATTTAGGATGCGTGGTTTGTAATTATTTTCTGAAAAACATTAAAAATGCACGTTTCATGTTCAAGCTTCGCCGTACCTTATCCGAATTTCTCAAATAAAATAAATAAATTTGTGCTGCGACGAAATTCGCAATGGCCGAAGTCGGTTTGAATTTCCCGCGTCCTCAACAGTGAGTGCGTCTACGAAGCGGCCCCTTCAAGACGTTCAGGAAGGTTTTTAAAAGTGAGTTGCATGTTGGAAAGCTTTATTGAGTAATCATTTTCAATTTCTCAAGCGAAATAATTTTCAGGGCGGCACTGAACTATTCACTTTTAATTCGATCAGCTGTCGCCGCGTCGCGTCGCGTCATTTGAAAAGGCAACAAAATGGCGGGCCGACTTCTCCCTCCTGATGTTGTAATTACTCATTTGGGATGCGTGGAAAGTAATTATTTTCTGAAAATGCACGTTTCATGTTCAAGCTTCGCCGTACCTTATCCGATTTTCTCAAATAAAATAAATAAATTTGTGCCGTGACGAAATTCACAATGGCCGAAGCCAATTTGAATTTCCCGCGTCTTCGCCTGTTGCTCCTTTTAAAATTTCTGCGTGGAAAATGCACTGTAAAATGTCTTTAAATTAATTTGAATTGTGATTATTACGTCGATTACGATCATGATTCATCCAGGATTCATTCATTATTTACTTATTACGTCCACATTTGTGTGCAAATGAAAAAAGATTCAATGCAGGGTTGCCAAGTCATGATGGAATTCGATGCGCGCAAATCGCAAAACTAGAAATTTTTAAATTTTCAGTTTTTTGAAGATATTTCCGAAACGAATGAAGGTGGAAAAGATTTCTCTGGATATTTTGATAGGCTCCAAAATAGCGCGCGCAACTTTTTTGTAATTTAACCGTCTTTGTATGTCTTTTTTTCACGAGTTTACGAGATCCCCATGGTGGCCCTTCAATTAGGGTTGTAACCCTGTACACAAGAACGTCCGTAAATGGTCGATTTTCTCGCGCGGTTATTTGAATTATCGTAAGCCGACTTTCCTAATCTGTTGGATTTAATCAGCGTTATCTACAATTTTAAAATGCAGATCCTATTTTTTTGTGAAATCGAAGTTACAAAGCGCTGAAAAGCGTCATTTTAAACACCAAAGAACTGAATTACACTCGAGCATGATCGAAGAAAAATCTTTTTTTTTTGGGGCGAATGGTTGTTCCGTCAAAAAAAAAAAATGTTGCTGAGGACACCAAAGGTATTTAGGCAAATGAATTAAAATATTTTATTAGATTGTCTAATTCGAAAAGAAAAATAAAAAAGAATAGTAATTAAACTTGCCTGATCTTCATATACAGAGAGCCTTCATAAATGATCGAGAGGTATTTCAGACGTTCTTCATATACAGAGCCTTCATAAATGATCGAGAGATATTTCCATTTCCTGCTCAATTTTTATTTTAAGATACTTATGCAATTTTTTTTACAATAACTCATCATCGATTCATTATTATGTTGCAACAAGTTCTCCAGTTATTTTGAACATACGAGATGATGATTTATTTCAATTGTTGTTTGAAAATGCTAATCAAAATTCTTCTTTTAATTTTCGTTTTAATTTCTCAGCTCGGGGCGGGAGGGGGGGGGGTCTATTCATCACACCGTTTACTGCAATTTCTACCCGAAACAACAGGGGCTCGTTCATTAACTGAAAAGACCGCGCTCTGGGTAATATTCTTTCTTTCTCGTGTAAGTGATTTTGTACATTTTGCTTTTCGTTTTAAACGCGCAAAGTGCTCTCCCGTTACAGTTTTTGAACGCAGCCCAGTAGTACAAATTTCCAAGTAAAGAAGAAACCTTAATTGTTGTTAAAACTGCAACAAAGTTATTCTCATTTTTAAATATTTTAAATATAAATCTTTGAACACTACTAGCGTCGTCCTCGTCATCTCTCTCTCGATTTTCAAGCTGTTGCCTCGTTTAATACACGAGAGAAAATTCAGAACTTCGGCAAGCGATTCAAATTACTTGCATTCGCAAGTACAGGACGCGCATAAAATCCATTCCATATGCGTTCTAGATTTTCGCAGCCAATGTCACGGTTAATTGCATTCTCGACTTTTGCAGGGCGCATTAAAATCGCAAAGATATTGCGGCGGACATTTTTAATTGTCTTCGGCGGATATCGCATCTGACGTGTTTAACATTAAACTTATGATGTCGAGTCGAGCGTTTCGCGTTCTAAGGAACACGAAAATCGATGGAAAATGGAGAGGAGCTGGGTATTACACATATATGCCCTCCGTCGCAGGTTATTAATTTCCTGTTTTCTTACCCCAATTTCCTTTCAGGTGAACTGGGTGAACGCGCGTCGAATTTTCTAAAACTCAGCAAATCGCTTTTGAATTAGGCCTGCAACACCACATTTCATCGTCATCGTTGTTATTACAAAAAAAAATAAAATAACTGAATTTGTCCGATGAAAATTGTAAGTACAAAGTTTTTTTAATCTTGAACCAGACAGAAATATGATGGGAACACACTCAACGTTTCACCATAGATTTATAGCTTCGTCAGCGAAACGTTGAGTGTGTTCCCATCATATTTCTGTCCGGTTCAAGATTAAAAAAAAACTTTGTACTTAACTCTTATTGGTTAAGTTATAGATTGATTTCCTTTTGAACTCGGTTCGTGTATCGAGAACTTCAGCGGGAAGAAGAAAAATGTACGGGAAATTTGATAAAAACTGTTTTCTCTCTTGGTCGAGAGAGGGCGCTTTGAGAGCGACTCCTGACACACCTATTGTTTTAAAATTTAATTTCAGAGAAACTATGAAGTCAGAAAGCGGAGTTTTCCCGAGAATGTCGGTGGACATTTCATTTTGAAATTCAAATGCAAAGTTGGAAGGTCAGCGGAAAAAAGAAAACGAGAAACTCGATTGGAACTGTTTCACCTTTTGATCGACAGATGGCGATTGGAGTAATTCCCGTCACGCCTAGATTTTTTTTTTTTTTTAATTTAGAAATTAAATTTAATTACTTTGAAGTCACAATCAGAAAACGGGAGCGGGTAAAAGAAAAACAGTGTCACAGGAAATTCGATTAAAACTCTGTTTTGGCCTTTTCGGTCAAGAGATGGCGCTTTCAGTGACCGCCGATTTCTACCTTCTCGAAATTTAATTGTGAAATTAAAATCGTTGCGGAGGCAGAGAACGTCGCGTCGCGTCGACGAGAAACATTTCGTTAATGCAGGAAAACTTAATTAAAACCGCTTTCCCTTTTTGTTAAGAGATGTTCAATCACGCCTTGATTTTTTTATTGTTGAATTTGATTCTGAAATTAAAAGTACCGCGCATTGTTGGAAGGTGGGGAACGTTGGCGGGAAGGTGATTGATTAACTCTTGCCGTTGGAATTAGGAAATTCGATTAAAATAAATTAAAAAACAATAATTTAATCGGAACTCTCAAATATGTCAATTTTTTTTAACTTTAGGGTAACTATACTCTGTTTATTTATTTTTTTTAATTCGGAGAGTAATTTGAAATTTTTGGCGCTAAAAACGAGCTTCGTTGTCATTGGTCAATTCCGGCCCGCTGGCAATGATAAAGCTCGTTTTTTGCGCGCCAAAATTTCAAAACGAATTAAAAAACAGAGTATAGTTGCATGTCTCGATTTGCTTACGGTCCGACCAGCCACTGAACTGAACTCTTATTGGTTAAGTCGTGGATTGATTTCCTTTCGAGCTCGGTCCGTGTATCGTGCGAAACACGGAAATTGATTTTTTGAAATTGCGCAGCTTACTATTTAGAGCTCGGTGCGAGTTACGACAAAGTGATTTCATTGATTTACGATTGACTTTCAAAATATCTGATTCTGCGACGGTGATTAAATAAAAGGAGAAAAAACAGAACTCCAGGCGTTTCTTTTTTAAATTTGTAAATGACTTTAAATTAAAATAAATTAATTAGAGCTGTCAATCACATTAACTCCTTAACTACGAGTAAATAAATAGTCACCTGGCTACAGTTTGTCTAGCTGCTAAACTGAGCTCTTATTGGTTAAGTCGTGGATTGATTTCCTTTCGAGCTCGGTCCGTGTATCGTGCGAATTTCGGTGATTGGCTTTTAAAACTGCACGACTTCCAACTGATCAACCTATGTAGAGCTTTAAATGGTTAAAATAATGTAACCAATCACGCCTTTAATATTTAAAATGTCTTTTAGCTCTAAGCCATAAAACCGAACTCTTATTGGCTAAGACGGAGATTTGATTTCCTTTCGAACTCGGTTCGTGTATCGTGCAAAACACGGAAATTGATTTTTTGAAATTGCGCAGCTTACTATTTAGAGCTCGGTGCGAGTTACGACAAAGTGATTTCATTGGTTTACGATTGACTTTCAAAATATCTGATTCTACGACAGTGATTAAATAAAAGGAGAAAAAAACAGAACTCCACCAGACGTTTCTTTTTTTAATTTGTAAATGACTTTAAATTAAAATAAATTAATTAGAGCTATCAATCACATTAACTCCTTAACTACGAGTAAATAAATAGTCACCGGTCGTTCTGGCTACAGTTTGTCTAGCTGCAAAACTGAGCTCTTATTGGTTAAGTCGTGGATTGATTTCCTTTCGAGCTCGGTCCGTGTATCGTGCGAAATTCGGTGATTGGCTTTTAAAACTGCGCAGCTTCGAACTTATCTACCTATTTAGAGCTTTAAATGGTTAAAATAATGTAACCAATCACGCTTTTAATATTAAAAATGTCTTTTAGCTATTAGCCACAAAACTGAACTCTTATTGGCTAAGATGGGTATTTGATTTCCTTTCGAACTCGGTTCGTGTATCGTGCAAAACACGGAAATTGATTTTTTGAAATTGCGCAGCTTACTATTTAGAGCTCGGTGCGAGTTACGACAAAGTGATTTCATTGGTTTACGATTGACTTTCAAAATATCTGATTCTACGGCGGTGACTAAATAAAAGGAGAAAAAAACAGAACTCCACCAGGCGTTTCTTTTTTTAATTTGTAAATGACTTTAAATTAAAATAAATTAATTAGAGCTGTCAATCACATTAACTCCTTAACTACGAGTAAATAAATAGTCACCGGTCGTTCTGGCTACAGTTTGTCTAGCTGCAAAACTGAGCTCTTATTGGTTAAGTCGTGGATTGATTTCCTTTCGAGCTCGGTCCGTGTATCGTGCGAAATTCGGTGATTGGCTTCTAAAAGTGCGTAGCGTCGAACTAATCTACCTGTTTAGAGCTTTAAATGGTTAAAATAATACGACCAATCACGCTTTTAATATTTAAAATGTCTTTTATAAAGTTCGTCATCGTCTTAGAATAAACTGGCTTTCAAAATCTCCGATTCCTCGACGGTGATTAAACGTGGGAACAAAACCTTTGGTCTTTTTTTGCTTTTAATTTCTGAATGACTCGGGTGTAATTTAATTACTCTCAGAAAACTATCCGCCGTTGGTTGCATAATGGATAGTGGATGATGAGGTAGAAAAGGAATTGAAAAGAATAGAATAGAGGTGATCGATGGTATAATAGAGGGAGGTGCGGGAGGGGTTGATCAAGGGCCCTCTAATTGAAATATTATGCAGATAAGACGTCGAAAAACTTCATTACGCGAAAGAAAAGCGCGCGCCAGGGTAGAATTCCCCCATTATTCCACCCTATCAAATTCGTTTGGAGTGCGTGTTGACATGTCGGCGTGCGTACTACGCTAACAGAAGAGTTTATATCTCTGCCAATCCCGTGCGCTTCATGTCAGAAGTCGGGAAGCTCAGCGTAAAGTGCGCTCGCTCAGTTCGCTCCCAGCAGCTCGAACAGACAGCCGCCAAAATTCAATCTGCCACCCTCAAGAGATCGAAAGTTTCCGGACATGTTATTCCCCGCAAGCACGCACCATCACCACCACCACCAAGACCAGCAGCACCCGAAGACCGTCCGATAATTTTTTGGCTTCCGGAACAAGAAAACCATGAGTGTCCCTGGGGCCTTTGATTTAATTTAAAACTCTGTGTTGTTCACGTGTTGCCTCTTCAGCCTGCCCATGCACCCAAATGCATTCCACCGCAAGCTCAAAGACCTGTAAGTCCATCTCGATTACTCAAGACGCAAGCTCACCTCAAAAATTAAATTAAATTCCCAAAAAGAAAAATGTAAATTGTAAACGTACTTAAAGCCATCCGAACGTACTTAAGTACTACAACATCTTACTTACTCGCTTATTTACATTTACGTATAACAGAAAAGATGCGTGACTTCGCCCGTTTATAAAAAATAAATAAATAAATAAATTCGACGAGTTCCAAATACACGAATATTAAGATGACGTCCGCCGGAATCTACGAGAACCTCCCCCTGAAACCCCTGAACAAGGAACCACCGGAAAGCGGCGCGCTGCTTCATCAGGAGGGCAAGCCGAAGAAGCGCAAGAGCACGCCGGAAGTGCAGAAGGTGCAGAACAACGTCTTCAAGAACCGCACGTCCAAGAGCATCTCCGAGATGATCCTTGGGAGGCAGGAGGGCGCGAAGAACATCGACAAGGCGGAGGAGGTCAGCAACGAGAACGCGAGGTTGCTGAGCGACGAGGAAAGAAACTGCCAGAAAATCGCAGAGGACAGCCCCAAGTCTTCCTCCAAGGAGGACGAACACGTTAAAGGGGGCAATCAGAAGCCAGCGCATTCGACTCCGACGTCCACCTTCGATGATGGTTACGAGTCCTGCAATAGTACTCCACAAGGATCAGGTGAGTTTGCTGAACAAATCAAAACCTTCTTTGACATCTAAATGATGCAGAAAATTAGTAGCTACAGTTTCGGCCCAATTTGCTGCCTCTTCAGCAAGAACTCCAACTGCAAAAAAAAAGTAAATCGCAAGAAAACGTGCCTAAACTGTGATAAATAATTAGAGTCGATTCAATTGCTAAAAATAAGAGGGAAGGGGATAATTGTAATTATTTATAGTAAAGTTATAATTAAATACGGGGTGTCTAAAAAGTTGCTTCCATGAAATACATATTTGCGTCTAATATTAAGCGAGAGGAAATTTATTACTCCTATAATTTTTTTTTTGCAAACGATTAGGTGTGGTTGGTCTGAAATAATTAAGTGCAGGGTGTCCAAAAAAAAGGAGGGGGGGGGGGCATCAGAATATACGGTTGTCATTAAATACAGGGTGTCTATAAAAGTTGAGGACGAATTGGTTCCATGAGATACAAACTTGTGTCTAAATAAGGGAGGGGAAATTTATTATAATTTTTTCTTTTTGCAAACAGTTTAGGTGTGGTTGGTCAGAAATGATTTGACTGTAATTAAATACAGGGTGTGTAAAAAAAATTGAAAAAATAGCTGCAAGACGCAGTTGTTTCAAAATGATTGCGAAAATAACGTTCTGCTTTGTATTCGACATGAAAAACTTGAAAAAGAAATTTATTTTTGAAGTCGTTTGTCTTTTTTTTTATTATTCTTGTCCAGGCACATTTAAAATATTAATTTTTGGTCACCTCCTCATGCGTAATTTATTTATATTTAATACAGCACGTAATACAATACCGACAAAAAAAAAGAAAAAAAAAACGTAAAATGATTATAGCTTGATCGCTATAGTTTTTCTTTTGTTTAATTTTTGGATCAAATTAGACTATTTCAGTTTAAACGAGTTTTACGATTTTGCCAGATTATTTAATTAAATAAATAAATTAATTACTTTGATGATAATGGTTCTAATAATCACGATTTGAATTTTATTACGCGTATTTGACTTGAATCAGGACGTACGAGTTTTTATTTTTATTTTATTTTTTTGTTTTAAGAATTAGTTTCACTATTTTTAATTAATTATTAAATAAACGTTTTCTTAAATCATTAAATTTAAAACGACTTTAAAAGAGTTTGGTTAACAATTAATCACAACGCCGCGAAAGCGTCAAAGGAAAACAAAAAAATTATAATAAAATAAAACGAGACGATTACAAGAAAACAAAATAATTGTAAATTAAATTAAAAAAAATTTAAAAAATGCTGCTTCAGTTTCTTATATCTCCATGTATTTGAATAAGCTCTGATTTATTTATTTTAATAATAATTTGTACGTTGCTGGACTAAAGGGAAAAGAGAATTTGCAACAAAGAAAATATTAAATTATTTTGATTAAAGAAAAAATGAAAAACAAAACAAATAAATAAAATAAAACGAGATGATCACAAGAAAACAAAATAACTGTAAATTAAATAAAAAAAATTGCTGCTTCAGTTTCTTATATCTCTACGTATTTGAAGAAGCTCTGATTTATTTATTTATTTTAATAAAAATTTGTACATTGCTGGACTAAAGGTAACAAAGAAAATAGTAAATTATTTTGATTTAAAAAAAAAATGAAAAACAAAACAAATAAACCAAATAAAACAAGAAAATAAAATAACTGTGAATTAAGTAAAAAAATTAAAAATTATTTACAATAAGAATTCGTACTTTGCTGGACGAAAGGTAAAAAAGATTTTTGTAAAAAAAAAGAAAATATTGAAGTATTTCAAAAAACGAAAAGCTGAAGTAAAATAAAAAGTGTTTGTTTTTAATTGAGATGCGAACGCTCAGTCGAATCAAACGAAATTTTGAATCAAAAGTAAAGAAGATTTAAATTTCGATTGAGAATCAAACGAAACTTTTTAGAAAAGTTTCTAGTATTTACTTGGGTCGTTGGGTATCCAGTTAAATATTCATTTAAATATTTTATGAAACTGGCTCGTCTTGACCTCCATTTCGCATTCAAGAGTGTAATTTTTTTTAATGTAACGTCATAAACAAATCCGCACTTAAAAAGAAAATTATTTACATTGGAGGAGACATTTCGTGTTTCGTTCTCCGTTATCCTTTCGAAGGCCAAAAAAAAAAAATAATGGACGCACGTCGATGACCGTTTCAAATTTGGAACAAATCAACGCACGAGGCGGCTTTATTTTTAGCCACCTACGAATTACTATAAATTATTTGGCAACTTCGTTGCGCCGTTTACTTCGTTTTGCTTTCATTTCTCTGTTTAAGAAGTTTTCTTTTGGAGGCTGAGCTAAACGCCAGGGACGTCTTCGTGAATTTTCGGGAGTTTCAGTGCTTACAATTAGTCAAAGACGTTTCGGTATTCTTTTTTGTTTTCTCTTTTTTCGATTTTCACAAATTCACAAACAATCTTTGAGATCGTCGATGAGATGAAAATTCAATTAATTTAATCAAGCTTTCTTGTACAGGTACAAACGAAACGTAATTATTAAAGATAACAACAGATAACAGTCACAAAAACCCATTTTTTTTTTTTAACAAAATAATATGTTAATGAAATCCTTCGAATTATGTATTTTCAATTATTAATGTTTGCATTTTAATTGCGTAACTAACTTCTGATATATTGTTTACGCGCACGCTGATAAGGAGGTTGTTATTTGAACAATTGTTTTACGGCAGATTTTATTGCGTATTATTTTTATATGCTTTCCATGTTTTTTTTTTCTTTTTGTTTTTATGCGCTGAATTTATGTCACCGCATAAGTCAGGAATGCAAAAGAAAAACAGTCAGTCTAGCAAGGCAATAAAATTATTTAACGCATGCCCGCCGATTTCTTCGCCTCTTGATAAATTTATCTCCCAGGTAGACTATTATCGATACAATGAGTTCCAAAGATGATAAATTTCTCAGAAGGTGAAGAAATATTTAATTTTGAATTCAAAATCATCTCGAAGTTCGCCTAGAACGTCGAATGCCATTACGGCGGCAAATTCGATTAAAACTGGTTTCCCTTTTATACCAGAGATGGCGCTTTCACTCCTGACACGGCTTGGTTTTTTTTTCATCTTTCTTTTTTTTAAATTTAAATCAGAAATCAAAACGACCGCGTAGTAAGATTTTGCAGGGGAACTTCGCTGATGAGCTCAGAGATAACCGATTAACCGCCGACATTAGAACTGGGAAATTCCGTTCCAATAGTTTCCGTTTTTGCGCAACAGATTGCGCTCTGAATGGTGACTCTGACGAGACGCTCGCGGATCTTGTATTTTCGATTTGACAAGCGAAAGACAAAATTGTTTTCGCCGAGAACGCAAAGAAGACGAAATCGTTTCTGCTTCAGGGCCACAGAGGTCGCTTCAAACGGTGCAATGTGACGTGACGCGTGATTTTCTGAAGCCAGATAATTTCTTCAATCAACCCAGAGCGAATATAGCGACGATAAAATTAATCAATCTTGTTCCAAATCGTTTTTGATTGCAGTGAGCAGCCTCTGTACAGCTGTTTCAGGTCTATTTCGGGCTTCATCAGCAGAAGCGTAGCTCGAGAGTTCCACTGGAAAGCAAAACGATTCGACCAAGGTTAAACGCAACTGCGATTGCGATGTAATAGTAATGAATAGTTTAAGCAGCGACATCCCATGATCGCTTTTTGACCTGACATTGCATTAGAATTGACAAATTGAAGCAAGTTTGCTACATAATAAGTCCCATCCCATGCAAGGCGGCCTTGCTTGCTGCCAAATCAAAACGAAAGTTTTGCAAATCGTTTTTGATTGCAGTGAATCTCTCGAGCAGCCCCTGCACAGCTGTTTCAGCTCTATTTGGGGCTTCATCAGCAGAAGCGTAGCATGGCCGCAGCTTATTATGTAGCAAACCTGCTTCAGTTTGTCTATCCTAATGCAATGTCAGGCCCAAAAGCGATCGTAAGATGTCGCTGTTTAAACTATTGATAAAATTAATGTAAAGCAACGACATCCCGCGATCGCTTTTTGAATCAGATGTACAGAGGATGCTCGTGTAACTAAACTAATGTAAAGCAGCGACATCTCGCGATTGCTTTTTGAATCATACATAGAGAGGATGCTCGTGGAATCCACTATTTCAAAAACGATTTGCAAAAAAATTGATAAAATTAATAACGATTTTATTACGGTTAAGGAATTTCGTCTAAATTAGTTTCTTAATTGGGCCAGTAGATGTCGTTAATAATTCACTAGATACAATTAAGTACACAGAATGATTCTGATTATTATTAATGTTTGGGAATCCCCGCTTTAAATTTCACATAAAAAAGAACAGTGTATCCTGGAAAAACCGTTGGAAATATCCAAGGAGGCTTAAAAATTAATTCCTAAATTGATTCACAGATGACGTTTCGAACGAATTCACGCAATTAAGTACTGATAATTTTCTTTAAAAAAAAATTTGTTGCAAATCGTTTTTGATTGCAGTGAAAGCCTCCTACTGCAACGTCAGGTCAAAAAGCGAGCGTAAGATGTCGCTGTTTTATCTGTTGATAACTTTTTTCTTTCGGTAATTTTCGTGCGGGAATCCCTGCTTTGAACTTCAAATTAAACCAGAAAAGAAAAAACACAGAAAATCATTTATTCTTGAAGGTCGTTTTGTTTTATCTTTCTCATAAAGATTGTTAAAAGTATCGCGCATGGCGTCGCCATGGCTACGCGTGCAATGATACCGCGTAACCATAGTAACGCTTCGAAATGTCCCAAGTCTGCAAATACACAAGATTTTAAAAAAGATTTTAGAAAAGTTCGGTTTCAATTGTATTTCGAAATGGAGAAAAGTTAAAAAAAAAATCTCGATTGACGACTAACAAAAAGAACGAATGGGGTTGGAGAAAAACAAAAAAGTAATGACAAGAAGGAAAAAGGTTAGGGGATGGTGCCGGTGATGCCAAAAATTAATTTAAATTATTGACCTGCGCGGCGAAGGAAACACATTAAAGAATATTTCCCCTGGCCTTGTACCTGACGGGGGCGGTCGGGGCGATATTCTGACATATCTTTAGTAATATTGGTGTCCTGGAATGCAGTAATGTGCAGCTCGGGGTGGCACGGCTATTGAGACGTAGGGTTAGGGAGCGTGATGAAGCGCCTCCGGAATGCACGTATAATAGTCGGCGTTTAGCCGACGGTAGTTACACGTTTGGCTTCCAATTGGAAACGAAGAATTTACGACCCCCTCCCCCCCCGCCTACATATATGTATGTATATCAAAAAAGTACTGCTCAAAAATCATCCCTTGCATCATTAATTAATTTGAGGATTAAAAAGTTTGTCATTGCTATTTTTTAGTTTAGATTTCTTAATTTTATTTTCAATTATGTTATTTAAAGAAGAAGAAGAGAGTTCTTGCGGCGTGTCGGTTTAGTTTATACTACAATGTAAGAGAAAGATAAAATAAAATAAGAAAGGCAAGTCCTCAAAGACAATAACCCTTTGAAAGGTAGGTAAATACCTGCGCCGCGCTGAAGTTTGTGCCCGGAACACTCCGGGGTCCCTTTGTCATCTCATCATCGTCATCGTCCCAACATTGCAAACTGCTTAATACTTGTTATATATATATATCTATCTGCTCGACCACAAAAGCCCTCGTCGACGTCGACTTTATCCCTTGCAAGAAAAGACGATTATTTTTTTGCGACTTGTGTACGCAGCCTAAATTTAAATAATAAAAAAAAAACGCTTTCGAAATAAATACTATACATAGTTCGATCGTCGGTCGGTGGTAATGAGATTGTAAATCGGGGCACGCATGCACCCCCTCCCGCCTCCGCCCGTGTCCCCGTGCGTCGCCCCGTTAATTAAACCGCCCCGTGCATGCTCTTTTTCAGCTCAAAGGTACGTAACGCAAAGTGCAATCGCATTTAATGGCAAATGGAGGGGCGATTTGGGCCTGCTATTTATATCAAAAAAAAAAAAAAAAAAACAAAAACGAAGAGAAAGAAAAAAAATTAAATCTGCCGGAATCGACGTCAAAAGCTAATCCTAATTGATTAGTACGTACGCATTAAAACAATTCATCAAAACTGCCGTTTTGTTTTTGGCTTGATGCAAAAATTCCCGTAGTTTTTAGTTTTTACCTCCCCCCTAAATTTATCAGAGGGTGGAGGAATTGGAGGAATTTCGACGGGGCCTTTTACCTAATAATCGATCAACACAGTGATGAATTATGGTAGCGCACTTAATTAGCAAGCACATCGGTGAGTTCATCGATTAGAAAAAGGCCACGCTGAAATTTCACGCCCCCTGCAGTGATTATAAATAAGTTTGGTTAGCAAAAGCACGGCCAACTGAATTAATCAATTATTAATTAAGTCATTTACGGCCGGTCCAAAGAGCTTTAAAAATGTTTTTCGAAAAAAATGTCAAGTGGCTCCCTCAAATTCAAAACTAGTGTCAAAATTGCTGTCATCTTGAAATTTTTGGTTATGAGAATTGAAATTTTTGGTTATGAGGAATGTCAATTCGCCTTGATATTTAAGTTGTCAGAATAAGCGTCGCTATCGTAACCATAGTAACACCTAATTAATGAGAGCTACAGGGCGCAAGTTGACACACTCCATGGCTTGCTTTACTGGAACACATTTTCAGGCGATTTGGACTGGCCGTACTTGACATATCAACTCAGCTGGCCGTGATATACGGCCAGTCCAAAGAGCATTAAAAATGTTTTTGGAAAAAATGAAAAGCGTGTGTCAAGTGGCGCCCTCAGATTCAAAACAAGTGTCAAAATTATTGTCACCTTGAAATTTTTAATTATGAGAAATGTCAATTCATCTGGATATTTAAGTTGTTAAAATAAGCGTCGTGGTAACATGGTAACACTTAAGTAGGTGAGTATGAGAGGGCGCTAGTTGACACGCTTCATGGCTTGCTTTACTGGAACACATTTTTAGGCGATTTGGACTGGCCGTACGTGACATATCAATTCAGCTGGCCGTGATATACGGCCAGTCCAAAGAGCATTAAAATTGTTTTTGGAAAAAATGAAAAGCGTGTGTCAAGTGGCGCCCTCAGATTCAAAACAAGTGTCAAAATTATTGTCACCTTGAAATTTTTAATTATGAGAAATGTCAATTCGTCTGGATATTTAAGTTGTTGAAATAAGCGTCGTGGTAACATGGTAACACTTAAGTAGGTGAGTATGAGAGGGCGCTAGTTGACACGCTTCATGGCTTGCTTTACTGGAACACATTTTCAGGCGAATTGGACTCGCCGTACATGACATATCAACTCAGCTGGCCGTGATATACGGCCAGTCCAAAGAGCATTAAAAATGTTTTTGGAAAAAATGAAAAGCGTGTGTCAAGTGGCGCCCTCAGATTCAAAACAAGTGTCAAAATTATTGTCACCTTGAAATTTTTAATTATGAGAAATGTCAATTCGTCTGGATATTTAAGTTGTTGAAATAAGCGTCGTGGTAACATGGTAACACTTAAGTAGGTGAGTATGAGAGGGCGCTAGTTGACACGCTTCATGGCTTGCTTTACTGGAACACATTTTTAGGCGATTTGGACTGGCCGTACATGACATATCAACTCAGCTGGCCGTGATATACGGCCAGTCCAAAGAGCATTAAAAATGTTTTTGGAAAAAATAAAAAGCGTGTGTCAAGTGGCGCCCTCAGATTCAAAACAAGTGTCAAAATTATTGTCACCTTGAAATTTTTAATTATGAGAAATGTCAATTCGTCTGGATATTTAAGTTGTTAAAATAAGCGTCGTGTAACACTTGTAACACTTAAGTAGGTGAGTATGAGAGGGCGCTAGTTGACACGCTTCATGGCTTGCTTTACTGGAACACATTTTGAGGCGAATTGGACTGACCGGTTACAGGGGCGGACCTTTAACTTTGGAGGCTCTGGACTAACACTGTCAGGGGGCCTGTCCAATTAACGCAAGTTTTTTTTGTTTGTTGTTGACTGGTTACGTTTCAAAAGGCAACGTCGCCGTTAACTGGTCGCCTACACTTCTCTGAAAATAGTAACAGATGACGCCGTTAGCTCCACGGCTCTTTAGGCTGAGGTACGTTTTAAGATTCGCAGGCCGTGGCTAAGGTACATGTCAAGATGCGCGTGTTTAGACGTAAGAGACTGTGACGAGTGGACGTTGCATGACGTTGTCGTGAGAAATAAAGGTGTCTCTCTCTCTCTAACACATTAAATTAATATAAAGTTACATCATTTCTAGCGTATTTTAATTACGAGACAACTTTAATTACGAGATGAGAGAGAATTCGGGCCATCGGCGGTTAACTCCGTTAGTATCAGTGTTTCCAGATTTCTTGCAGGCAATGTCGCCAACTTGTTGGCATAATTTAGGCAGAGAGCGCCAATTTCTTTGCAAAATCAAGGACATAATAGACAAAATATCGCCGATTTTCGGATATCAGGAAATTAGAACAAATGAAACAAAAGCGAAACCTGCCAAAAAAAATCAGAAAAAAAGAGAAACGAAAGCAACAACGACAACTTGAAGCGAACGAAAGTAAACAAAAGAACATCGACAACACCGATCTGAACGAAACACGACAAGTTTTCGGACGAATCAAAAAAAAAATCGCAGAAAATTAAAGCAAAGTGTAAAAAAAGTCAGTAAGACGATAAAAACAGAGAAAAAAAAGAAGCAAAATACAATGTGCAATGCGAAACAAATGAAAAACGATGTATTACAAAAAAAAAGAAAAGAAAACAAAAGAAGATCGACGACTGAGAAAAGAAAAAACAAATTAATCTTCAAGCGAAAAATAAAAAAAAAAATTGTAGAAAATAAAAGGTAACTGTAAAAAAACCGTCTTATCAACAACAACAACAACAAATGTGAAAAGTTAATTTGATAAAAATAAACAAAAGAGAAATACTAAATACAGAAAATACAAAAGAAAAATAAATAAATGAAAAAACGGCGATTCTCCGGCCGAAAACTTTTCCAAATCCAAATGAAACTTGCAGGAAATGAAAGGACAAAATGCAGCAAACGAACCGTGAATAAAAAACTCCTTAAATTCCTTAAAATTAAATAAAAAACAAAAGAGAAAGAAAAGAATTCGAAACAACAAAAGAAAACGGTATTCTCCACATATTGCATATTTTTTCTTTGTCGTTATGGGAAGACGGCAATAAAACAGGCCTAAACGTGATTTTTAAATAATTATAATAATTGTACGTGTACTTCATGATGTGTCGGATAAGTCATAAACATAAGCCATAAGACAGAACAATGCAAAGCATAAAATCACTTAATTAAACACTTATGTTATTTTATTTTTATTTTATTTTTTGAGATGATTGCCTTCTGCTTTTTTATTGCCTTTTGTTCTCGATACATTTTTGTTTTCTTTTTTTGTCTTCGATGCCTTCGTCATTCTTCTCCGTCTTCGACTGAAAATTAAACTTGTTCCGACTAATAATAAATTTATTACGCCGAAGGTCACGTGGTCTTACAGGATTAAACGAAGGCCCGATACAATAACAAATTTAAATCGAATTAATTCGTTTTTTTTTTCTCTCTTCCTCTTAATTTGTTAATGCTTGCGATGAAGTCGTACGAATTTTGCGCGCCCCCCTGACGGGGCGGGGGGGTGGACCTGCTGCACAAGCAAATTCTGGCAAGCACCCTCGAGTAAATCAAAACATCATCGAATTAATTAAAGCCAGTAGTTTCGCTGCAGGTAATTACGTAATCACTTCCTTAATGAAGCCGCTAATTAATAAATTAAGTGATGGACGCCGCTAATGCCAACATAAACACGTTACCACACGAACAGATAGGTTTTCCTAATTAGGCGGAGTTGATCATCGTCTGCGGCGACACGGTTTTAAAATCGATCGTGTACTAATTTTTTGTTCCTCTGCAGTACAATTTCAAGTTTACAAACAACAGAGGAAGTTTCGTATAGTCTTCCCATTATAAATTGTTTTTTTTTTTTATAATTAGTCAGAGGGGTTTATAACAAGGCCTTCAGTCAATTAAAAAGGAACCGTTTTAAAATGGGTACACAGACAATTTGCGACAATCCGCATCGAATTGATTCCGATTGTATAATTTACCGTCTATTAAAAGAGCAAGCTGCACTTTGGACATGCAGATCTTAAAACATTAACGTCGAGCAATGAAAAGATCATTAACGTGTACGCTCGCAGGAATTTCAGTGGCGTCACTTAACAACACCCCCCGTTCCGGTAATACTTTCCAGTCGTATTTTAAACGATAGCGAAAACATGACGTAATTTATTTGAGGAGACCCCAAATAGTACAAGCATGTTGTACATACGACAGATTAAACTTATACACGCATCTGTTCGTTCGGCTTCGGCCAAGACAATTAATAAAGGCAATTATTTATAATTATTGCAACGTAATGCTCTCTTCCTTTCGCAAGTTAATTTATTTGTTTTTCTTTTTTTTGCTTTCGACGTGACGCGGTTAGTGTTTCGAAAAAGAAGTCGAAATCAATAATATGTTAAATTTCGTTAATGGAATTGACACGGAGGACGTTGAGCCCGCCGCCCCCGCACGAAGTAATTATGATTAATTACGTCGGGCCGGGACGAATTTGCGAGGGCATTAAAACTGCAACTAAAACGCGCTGGGATTCGTCCGTTTACTGAATGGAAATTCGCGTTTTCCCGTCTGGCCGAGGAAAATCGAGCTGCCATTGAATTTGGAGCGTGAGAAATACGCGAAAGCCTTTTCGAAAGGCTTGAAAACATCTTCGAACGATCCTGATCTTGACCTTCGAATCCTTCTGGAAAGGTTATTTGATGATCCTGATTCTGATCTTCGAAAGGTTCTTCGATAATCCTGATCCTGATCTTCGGATCCTGTTCGAAAGACTTGGAGACACCTTTGACGATCTTGATCCTCACTTTAGAATGCTTTCCGAAAGGCTTGAAAACATCTCCGATGATCCAGATCTAGATTTTCGAAAGGAACCTAATCCTGATCTTTGAATCCTTTTTTTAGAGGTTTTTCGACAGTCCTGATCCTGATATTCGAATCCTTTTCGAAATGCTTGAAAACATCCTGATCTTGGTCTTCGAATCCTTTTCGAAAAGTTCTTAGACGATCCTGATCTTCGAATCATTTTCAAGAGAATTAAAAAACACCTTCGACGATCTTGAGCATCATCTCCGAATGCTTTTCGAAAGGTTTGAAAACATCTTCGATGTTCCGGATCTAAATTTTCGAAAGGATCCTAATCCTGATCTTCGAATCCTTTTCGAAAGGCTTGAAAACATCTTCGGCGATCCTGATTCCGATCTTCGATTTATTTTTGAAAGGTTCTTCGACCATCCTGATCCTGATCTTCGTATCCTTTTCGAAATGCTTGAAAACATCCTAATCCTGATCTTCGAATCCTTTTCGAGAGGCTTGAAAACATATTCGGCAATCTTGATTCCGATCTTCGATTTATTTTGGAAAGGTTCTTCGACAATCCTGGTCCTGATCTTCGTATCCTTTTAGAAATGCTTGAAAACATCCTGATCTTGGTCTTCGAATCCTTTTCGAAAAGCTCTTCGACGATCCTGATTTTCGAATCCTTTTCAAAAGACTTAAAAAACACCTTCGACGATCTTGATCATCATCTTCGAATGCTTTTCGAAAGGCTTGAAAACATCTCCGATGATCCGGATCTAGATTTTCGAAAGGAACCTAATCCTGATCATCGAATCTTTTTTTTTGAGAGGTTTTTCGACAGTCCTGATCCTGATATTCGAATCCTTTTCGAAATGCTTGAAAACATCCTGATCTTGGTCTTCGAATCCTTTTCGAAAAGCTCTTCGACGATCCTGATCTTCGAATTCTTTTCGAAAAGCTTGAAAACACCTTCGACGATCCTGATCCGCATCCTCGAGTGCTTTTCGAAAGGCTTGACAACGTCTCCGATGTTCCGGATCTTGATTTTCGAAAGGATCCTAATCCTGATCTTCGAATCCTTTTCGAGAGGCTTGAAAACATATTCGGCGATCTTGATTCCGATCTTCGATTTGTTTTTGAAAGGTTCTTCGACAATCCTGGTCCTGATCTTCGTATCCTTTTCGAAATGCTTGAAAACATCCTGATGTTGGTCTTCGAATCCTTTTCGAAAAGTTTTTCGACGATCCTGATCTTCGATTTCTTTTCGAACACCTTGAAAACACCTTCGACGATCCTGATTCTCATCCTCAAGTGCTTTTCGAAAGGCTTGAAAACATCTCCGATGTTCCGAATCTTGATTTTCGAAAGAATCCTAATCCTGATCTTCGAATCCTTTTCGAAAGGCTTGAAAACATCTTCGGCGATCTTGATTCCGATCTTCCAATTGTTTTTGAAGGGTTCTTCGACCATCCTGATCCTGATCTTCGAATACTTTTCGAAATGCTTGAAAACATCTTGATGTTTGTCTTCGAATCCTTTTCGAAAAGTTCTTCGACGATCCTGATCTTCGAATTCTTTTCGAAGGGCTTGAAAACACCTTCGACGACCCTGATCCTCATCTTCGAATGCTTTTTGAAAAGCTTGAAAACATCTCCGATGATCCGGATCTTGATTTTCGAAAGGATCCTAATCCCGATCATCGAATCCCTTCCGAAAGGCTTGAAAACATCTCCGACGATCTTGATTCCGATCTTCCAATTGTTTTTGAAGGGTTCTTCGACCATCCTGATCCTGATCCTCGAATACTTTTCGAAATACTTGAAAACATCCTGATCTTGGTCTTCGAATCCTTTTCGAAAAGCTCTTCGACCATCCTGATCTTCGAATTCTTTTCGAAAGGCTTGAAAACACCTTCGACGATCCTGATCCTCATCCTCGAGTGCTTTTCGAAAGGCTTGAAAACATCTCCGATGTTCCGGATCTTGTTTTTCGAAAGGATCCTAATCCTGATCTTCGAATCCTTTTCGAAAGGCTTGAAAACATATTCAGCGATCTTGATTCCGATCTTCGATTTGCTTTTGAAAGGTTCTTCGACAATCCTGTTCCTGATCTTCGAATACTTTTCGAAATGCTTGAAAACATCCTGATTTTGGTCTTCGAATCCTTTTCGAAAAGCTCTTCGACGATCCTGATCTTCGAATCCTTTTCGAAAGGCTTAAAAACATCTTCGGCGATCTTGATTCCGATCTTCCAATTGTTTTTGAATGGTTCTTCGACCATCCTGATCCTGATCTTCGAATACTTTTCGAAATGCTTGAAAACATCCTGATCTTGGTCTTCGAATCCTTTTCGAAAAGTTCTTCGACGATCCTGATCTTCGAATTCTTTTCGAAAAGCTTGAAAACACCTTCGACGATCCTGATCCGCATCCTCGAGTGCTTTTCGAAAGGCTTGACAACGTCTCCGATGTTCCGGATCTTGATTTTCGAAAGGATCCTAATCCCGATCATCGAATCCCTTCCGAAAGGCTTGAAAACATCTCCGACGATCTTGATTCCGATCTTCCAATTGTTTTTGAAGGGTTCTTCGACCATCCTGATCCTGATCCTCGAATACTTTTCGAAATGCTTGAAAACATCCTGATCTTGGTCTTCGAATCCTTTTCGAAAAGCTCTTCGACCATCCTGATCTTCGAATTCTTTTCGAAAGGCTTGAAAACACCTTCGACGATCCTGATCCTCATCCTCGAGTGCTTTTCGAAAGGCTTGAAAACATCTCCGATGTTCCGGATCTTGTTTTTCGGACGGACTCTAATCCTGATCTTCGAATCCATTCCGAAAGGCTTGAAAATATCTTCGACGATCTTGATCCTGGTCTTCCAATTGTTTTTGAAGGGTTCTTCGACCATCCTGATCCTGATCCTCGAATACTTTTCGAAATGCTTGAAAACATCCTGATCTTGGTCTTCGAATCCTTTTCGAAAAGCTCTTCGACGATCCTGATCTTCGAATCCTTTTCGAAATGTTTGAAAACACCTTCGACGACCCTGATCCTCATCCTCAAGTGCTTTTCGAAAGGCTTGAAAACATCTCCGATGTTCCGGATCTTGTTTTTCGGAAGGATTCTAATCCTGATCTTCGAATCCATTCCGAAAGTCTTGAAAACATCTTCGAAGGTCTTGATTCCGATCTTCGATTTGCTTTCGAAAGATTCTTCGACAATCCTGTTCCTGATCTTCGAATACTTTTCGAAATGCTTGAAAACATCCTGATTTTGGTCTTCGAATCCTTTTCGAAAAGCTCTTCGACGATCCTGATCTTCGAATTCTTTTCGAAGGGCTTGAAAACACCTTCGACGATCCTGATCCTCATCTTCGAATGCTTTTCGAAAGGCTTGAAAACGTCTCCGATGATCCGGATCTTGATTTTCGAAAGGATCCTAATCCCGATCATCGAATCCCTTTCGAAAGGCTTGAAAACATCTCCGACGATCTTGATTCCGATCTTCCAATTGTTTTTGAAGGGTTCTTCGACCATCCTGATACTGATCTTCGAATACTTTTCGAAATGCCTGAAAACATCCTGAGTTTGGTCTTCGAATCCTTTTTGAAAAGCTCTTCGACGATCCTGATCTTCGAATCCTTTTCGATCCTAATCCTGATCATCGAATCCTTTCCGAAAGGCTTGAAAACATCTCCGACGATCTTGATCCTGGTCTTCCAATTGTTTTTGAAAGGTTCTTCGACGATCCTAATCTTGTTCTTCAAATCCTTACCGAAAGACTTGAAAACATCTTCGACGATCCTGATTTTGATTTTCTTCCTTTCTCTAGAGAGAACTTCGTTTTATCTTGAGAGGCTTCGAGATGCTTTTGTTTTCTTGAACTTTACTGAGAAAAACTAAACTTCTCAAAGCAGGAGTTAAACAACATTAAATTTTGATGATGTTCGAATAGCTTTGGAGCTCTTTTTTTTTGGAACTTAACAAAATTCAAATACTTGTTTTGATTGTGTTCATTCTCCCGAAGGATTTTGAATTCATTTGTAAACTACAAAGTGCAAAGTTGAAGGACATATTAATTAATTGCCAGCTGAAGCACCAAGACGCACGAAAGGAAAGGAAAATCCAGACTGAAGTAAACGAACGATTTCTAAATCTTCCAGTCCTCCACGTGTTTCTTGGTTCCTTCCTCCTCCCGCATTCATTTTTTTTTTCTTTTCTTATTTTGAACTGTTTTGGTTTTGGATTTCTTTAGACTTCCCTTGGACCTCACCCTCGTGTAAAATTTGGTCTTCTTGTTGCTGTGCCCCATTTTGTATTATATTTCACCTTGTTTTTTTTTTCTATTAAACGTTAACCGACTGAGCTGTTTGCAAGAGGCAAAAGTGAAAGAATTTTCTGAGGCAAAACTCGAATCGAAATCGCAAGTTCTGGTACCGTTTGTTGAACTTAATCACCGCAGTTAGTGCGGTGGTGTGGAGGGACGAGTTTATTAAAAGTGCTTCTTTACGGGGAAGCCAGAGAAGATAAAAAAAAAATTAAAAACCGCCCGTTCCTTTTCGGGGATCCCCATCGATTTCCACCTGCCAAGAACACGCATTCATTTCCACCACCCTCGAGAGTCGTCATCCCTTAAAGCCGCCGCTGCATTCCCTCTGCTGTTGCAAGCCTCCGCGCACTCTGGATATTTCGAATAACTTTCATCCCCCTCGGCCCTTTCAACTATTACCGACTTTGACCCACTGTTTCAATAATGTCGCGGGGACACACACGAAAGGCGCCCCTCTTTGAATCGCCAGCCACGTTTCGAATTGATTCGCGCGCTTTTGAGCGACACGTCGATGTTGTTTGTCCCTCAGATCAGATCTGATGAGGCATATTCCAAACTATTTTGGAAAAAAAAGGAACGTGGTTTTCCCCTTCTGTTAATTATGTTATTTTCCGATTTGTCAAATCATTTTCTACTTTCCGAAAGCAAGTCGTAGGTACTCGTCAATCTCAAACAGGGAAAGTCGTTTGATGAATTGGAAAACATAATTGGTAAAAGGGGGAAAACCCAAAGAGAAAGAAAGTAGTAGCAATAAAAAAAGAAACGTTGATTGTTTTGGAATGGAAAACATAATGTGGATTTGTTGAGGAAAAGGTGGAAAGGAGAAAGTGGCAGATGGATTTCGTAAGGCCATTATTAAGAAGAGCGGAGAGGACAAGGCCCATCGTCTTTACGATTTGATCCGCGTTTAATGAAGAAATTTCAAGGAAGAAGAGGAAGAAAAAAAACGCGATTTAAATAAAACGACCTCGCGCGGTGCCCGAGAATTAGCATCTTTAATAAGGCGACGCAGGAATGAAGATTTATGGACAAGAATTACGCTCGTCCACCAAACTAATTCATCAACGTTCTATGCGGACACGTTCCGATACGACTCTCCTGCTAATTTCTAATGATCGCGCGATTATTTATGGGGTCATCGGGATTCGATTAACGGCGGCGGCAATTACGAAAGTCCCCCCGGGGAGACGTTTGCGGCCGTACGTTTTAAAATGCATTCGTTGCAGTTCCGAATTAAAATCCAATTAAATTCCACTAGGTTTTCGGTTTTCTGATGTAGAGATCTCGCAACTTGAGAAGGACCTATCACGTGACCTGCGCCGCCGCATAAGCTTCAGGCAACGCAAGCTCCGCCCACTGGGTTCTCTCGATGTTGCGAAATCTTCAGGCGAGTCGTTACCATCTCCATAAAATTGAATCGCAAATCCGAATTAAAATTCTCCACGTTTTTTGCGTTTAATGTAGAGATCTAGCAACTTGAGGAGAACCTGTCACGTGACCTGCGCGCCGCGTAAGCTTCAAGCAACGCAAGCTCCGCCCACAGGATCCTCTCGAGTTGCGAGATCTCTAGACGAGTCGTTACCATCTCGATAAAATTGAATCGCAAATCCGAATTAAAATTCTCTACGTTTTTTGCGTTTAATGTAGAGATCTGGCAACTTGAGGAGAACCTGTCACGTGACCTGCGCCGCCGCGTAAGCTTCAAGCAACGCAAGCTCCGCCCACAGGATCCTCTCGAGTTGCGAGATCTCTAGACGAGTCGTTACCATCTCGATAAAATTGAATCGCAAATCCGAACTAAAATTCTCCACGTTTTTTGCGTTTAATGTAGAGATCTGGCAACTTGAGGAGAACCTGTCACGTGACTTGTGCCGCCGCATAACCTTTAAACAACGCAAGCTCCGCCCACAGGATCCTCTCGACTTGCGAAATCTTCAGACGGCTCGTTACCATCTCGATAAAATTGAATGGCAAATCCGATTTAAAATAAAATAAAAATTTAATGTAGAGATCTCGCAACTTGAGGAGAACCTGTCACGTGACCTGCGCCGCCGCGTAAGCTTCAAGCAACGCAAGCTCCGCCCACATGATCCTCTCGAGTTGCGAGATCTCCAGACGGCTCGTTACCATCTCGATAAAATTGAATGGCAAATCCGATTTAAAATAAAATAAAAATTTAATGTAGAGATCTTGCAACTTGAGGAGAACCTGTCACGTGACTTGTGCCGCCGCATAACCTTTAAACAACGCAAGCTCCGCCCACAGGACCCTCTCGAGTTGCGAAATCTTCAGACGGCTCGTTACCATCTCGATAAAATTGAATCGCAAATCAGAATTAAAATTCTTTACGTTTCTTGCGTTTAATGTAGAGATCTCGCAACTTGAGGAGAACCTGTCACGTGACCTGCGCCGCCGCATAACCTTTAAACAACGCAAGCTCCGCCCACATGATCCTCTCGAGTTGCGAGATCTCCAGACGGCTCGTTACCATCTCGATAAAATTGAATGGCAAATCCGATTTAAAATAAAATAAAAATTTAATGTAGAGATCTCGCAACTTGAGGAGAACCTGTCACGTGACCTGCGCCGCCGCGTAAGCTTTAAACAACGCAAGCTCCGCCCATAGGGTTCTCTCGAGTTGCGAGATCTCTAGACGAGTCGTTGTTATCCCGACGATGATAATAAAACCGAATCAAGGCGGATATTTTGCTATAGCCGGTTCGTGCATGTTGTGTACATACATTAATAACGAAATTCAATTGAAATTTTAATTAAAATCCGCGGCCGCACCGCGGCGGACAAAACGTTACGAGCGTCAGTGACAATTAACCAGAGCGGTAATAAGCAAAAGTTCCGGCGAGCTCCGCGCGTTAATAAGAGCGTTTTTTTTAATTAGTGTCATTGTCATTAAACTGCACACGTTGCACGGGGGGGCGGGGGGGCGAAAGGGGAGCAGGAGGCTCTATGGGATTCCAATTAATTTGTTAAATGTCTCGTTCTATTCAGCAGCGCGCGCTTGCTGACCGCACCGAGCGAATTCAATTCATTCTTACCATAAGGGATTCCACCCTAAATACCTGCGAGTATGTAATTAGGCTTACCTGACTATAATTTCGTTGAACTGAAAAATGTACGGGCTGCATTTTGAAACGCAACATAGGAAATCCCGTGTTGATTTGAGCGTGCTCGAATACTGGCTTCCCTAATTATTTTACAGCAAATTCTTTCAAAATACTCTTCAAGGTGAATCTGTCTGTGAAGTTTGAGAATCTTTCGTACGATGAGTTTTAAGATATTTCAATTTAAACCAAATTATCACCAGGGCTTTGATCAGTGATAGTGAAGACTGTACAGATAATTCATAAATCTAGTTAATTTTTGAAAAAGATCGATAGAAAAGGCTTTTTTACTAATTTATTTTAACGTTTAGATACTGATCCAGGCCGTGCTGATGGTTTGATATGAATCGAATTGCGTTGCTGGTTTTTCTTAAATATCTCGAAACTGAGCGAATGAAAGATTCTCAAACTTCGCAAACAGATTCACCTTGAAGAGTACTTTAAGAAACCTAAATGGAATTTTGCTCTAAAATAATCAGGCGAGCCGATATTCGAGCGCATTTAAATTAACATGTGATTTCCTACGTTGCGTTTCAAGGCGCAGCGCCCTGTATATTAATCGTTAACTTGAAGATTTCTTTGATCGAGCGCATGTTGTACGCACATCAGCAAATGTAGAAGGAAGAAGAAAGTGCGCTTACATCATAGTTATACCATCAGCCCTCGTTTAATAAATTTAACTAACTCATAAAACCGAGCTGGTTTTGAAGTCGTCAAACTACTCGACGCGCGAATACACGTAAATGAAACCGGAGTTTCTTAAACCGAGCAATTATCTCCCGGAGTAATTAATAATATGCACGTCGAAAGTAATAAACATGTTTTCCCTGCTGCCTGAAGACGTTACGAGGATTATTTTCAGCCCCCCCAAATTTCCCGAAAGGGCCGCCGCTCGAACAAGTCGCAGCAAGTATTCCCCGCAAGACTTTGCTTTATTATTCGTTAATTAATTAATTTCTAGCGGTTGTTTCTAATAAATTAACAACGCCGTATGTAATTAATGAATGAGGTCTTCGAGAATAACGCAGATTCGTCCTTGTTGGTTCTCTTTTTTATTTTATTTTATTTTATTTTTTATTTGTCGGGAGGCGACAGCGATACTGCAATTACATGTAAATGAATATCCGCACTCGGAGGTATTCCAATATCGAGCATCTGCAAGGAATAGGTTATCGCCGCGCCCTCCGTCAATAAAAAGGTGAGGGCCTCCCCGTCATCTTAAGTGGAATATCTCGCTTGTTAAGAATGTCCGACGCCTTATTTATGGGATCTCCACGAACTGATTCGCGCTCGTGGAACTCGAGCGAAATTTATTTCAATAATTCAAATTTAAATAAATTAAACTCTCTCTCTCTTTAGCGCAGTTGTTTCAACCCCACGTGACAAAGTTCTGCTTAAATTATTTTAGATTTGGTACTCGGTCGTAGAGCACACGTGGGTTACGGGATTAAATGAAGGCCCAATGTCATAAGAAAGCAATAATTAGTACCCCCCCCCCCCCAACAGATCTAATCAATTCTGAATTAAATAGAATTTGCAGAATATTATAAATTAAAAAAAAAAATACTACCGCGTCTTCATAATTGATTGTATCCCACGTGACGAAGTTCGGCCTAGCGGTTAGGCAACCAACGATACACCTGTTTGATATGGTACGTGCGAAGTTACGACTAAACTTTCGGTTTACGTCAACTATTGCGTTTGTTGTTTTTCTTTCATTCCCGAAGATAACTTTATAAACCGCTTGTCAGGTCATATAACATGCAAATCATTCCTGAGAAGAGCAAAGACGCGATTTATCTCTCGTGCATTCCCTGTTTATTATTCCTTCTCACATTTAAACCGACGCTGTTGACATGTTATGCAATAATCATCATATTGCAGCAGGGAAATCAAATAAGTGCCGGAAAATACCAATTTGATGTTTACGGGCATGATTTAGACTTCAATAATAGCTTGCACACCGCCTTTGTGATCCACTTGCCGCCTCTTGTTGTCGTGGTCTTCCCTTGTGATGCACGAGTGGTGATGCGTGCTCGTACGATCAAAGGTTACCGCCAAGTCGACTTCGTTCACACAATCTAGACCTTCATTTCCTCTTTAAGCGCCCGCCCGCGGAATAACACACACATTTACATTCCAAATTTTATTGCTATATCCGGCTCGGTGAGTCTCGGTTTTTTGTGCGACGGAGAGATTACATTGCGTTCAGCTTTGACTTTTCATGTCATGGGCCATCCTTACGTCGCGTCGCTTTGTCGGCTCTTGAAGTTTATTGTTTTCTTTTAAATTAATTATTATTAATAATAAGTAGGTAAGTGCGTAAGTGTTTAAGTCATTACGCAGAAGTTTAGGTATTAGTATTCCCATTCCCAAGGTGTGCAAATTCCTAAGGTGCAAAAATGAAGTCGTCTTGTAAAATGCAGACGAATTCTTTTAATTTTTTTTTGGGTAAAACGTGGTTTCTTTTAATGGGCCGTTAATTTGATTAATCTGCAACGGTCCGAGCAGTCGCCGCCCAAAGAATTCTGCAGACGTACTGCGCCAATTAACCACTTCCTTGCATATTTAGGTGAGCATAAACCATAAACGCCTGACGTTTCTGCATTAACGCCGGTCGTCCAAAACCGGACGAATAAATTAAACTTATCGTGCCTTCTTCGTCTTGCTCTCACAAATATTCCAGAAATTACAATTACTGCGAACGTCACAGTTTCAGCTCGAATTGAAACTGAATCGCCCATTAACCGCTTGAAGCTGCGGTCGCTTGAGGAAATTCTTTTAAAATTTTTTAAACACTATACGTTCCAATTCAATAATAGCATCCACTAATAAAGTCGAAATGAATTTTTGATGAAGGTAGACCATGGAGTTGCAAACACGGGTTGCTGCAGTAATCTGCGACAAACGTTTCGTCTTCCGTGGTCCATCTTCATCAAAAATTTATTTGGACGCATGGTACACACCATTTATTTCCTTATTTTGTTTTGCGTTGTCTTGATTATTACGTTTTAATATTCCAACCGTTATTTACTTTTAAAAGCTTCCTCCGGTTTTATTCTCCCCCGTTTCGAACGCATCGCGGCAATAAAAAGATGATGATGGGGGAAATAAGAGAAACGGAACGCGTCTCCTCGCGTATATTATGCATTCATCCTCTGGAAAATGGTGTTTGGTTTACGCTCGTCAATAAAACATAAAAAAAAACGCGCGGCGATTTGTCCGGGGGTTTAAGGGCCCGAAGAATGGATCTTCGATTTTGGCGACATTAAAAACGACCGCGATTTTGGTAATAAAAAAAAAACCAATACGTTTAAACGACCACTTGTTTTCTTCCACGTACCAAACTTATTCAAAATGACAAGCTTGAATTATTTAAATGATTAATTAAGTTAGAGCTTACGCTTGTTTACTGCTTTTTATTAAGTCGCCAAGCAGCTCAGTGAAGAAGGGCGTGGGTCCACAAGGTGTTAATAGCGCCTCGGATTCGCAATAAAACCCGCAGATTTAAATCTATTAAGTAGGCTACCGCGCATGCAAGAGCGCAAGAATTTGCGTGTGCCGGATGTGGCAATCAAACTTGGAATGTAAAGAATCTGACGAACGAGTGCAGACGCGGCGTGCTTCGAGTTCCTGCAGGCGGGCACTCAAACGTCCAGACTCTGTAACCAAAGCCGAAGATGATCGACGTTTACGACGTGGCGCGGTAACATTTGATCTTGCAAATACGCAAAACCAATTATTTCAAACGATTAATTTACTATAACTAACTTACGCTCGCTGATTAGCACAGATTAGCACAGAAGTTCTAGCCAGACGTAAAGACCTCAAATTATTGAAACTGACGGCGTTCCTAAATAACAAATCTGTTAATTAAAAGTGTAAAGCGCGCGGACATTGTTAATTTAAAAAAAAGAGACCGTGAAGCACGATGCTACTGAAGAATTGTGAATCTTCTTCAAAGAGAAGGCTGTTGAAACAGAATAATGCAGGTCACTTGCGCAAATTAGGCAAAAGCAGGGGCCCTACATTTGATCCTTGAGGTACTCATTCGCCTGACGTTATCAACTATGTAATTATCAAAAATTTTGTTGCAAATCTTCGTTTTTGATTGCAGTGGATCCCTCGCGCATCCCCTGTACAGCTGTTTCAGCTCTGTTTGAGGTTTCGTCAGAGCACAGATAATTACTGTGTCCGTAAATTTTTCGAAAACACGCTGGATTATTTTTTAGCTTGGATTTTCTTTCTCCGTAACCCTAAAACCCTTTCGCGCGACGGCGAACGAAGCGTCTCGATCTCGTCTCGGGGAACGGAAGCGACGACGCTACGATTTTAAAAAATATTAATAATCTCGACGGAAGGATGGCCGGGCGCGACAATGCGTGAAAATTGCGGAGGCGCGTTTCGGCAGCCGGAGGAATTTTTATTTAATTTAAGATCGACCCGGAGAATTTCTTAATTATCGGCTTTGCCGCGCCGCTCCGAGCGAGCAGCACCTTCAAATCCGAGTGAGTTTGCGGTGCTCCAGGTAAGTATTGTTTTAATTATCGGCCGATCGTCGGGATGAAGCAGCAGAAGAAGAAGAAGGACAAGGACGAGATGCGAGGGGAAAAGAAAAAAAGAATCAATCGATTTCTATCACTCTCAAGATGAAACTATAACAACAGCATGTTTTATGTTATTCTCGAACGGAAGTGAATAGGCGGCGGCGTCGGCCTCTTCAGCGTGAATCGTGTCAACGAATTCTGCTCGGTTTGTTTGCAAACATACACAAAAATCTGCTTGCTTAATTAGGTCCCGTTACAGTTTTGAAAACGTGGCACTGAGTTTGCAGAATGGTTTGCAATGCTCGCGTCCCGGTTTCATAATTCATAACGCGCGCGTCGTTTTCGCCGAGTTCTGGGATTTCGTTGATGGAATGTGATTAGGCAATTATAAGTTTAAGTGCGTTAATTATTTCCGTACTGTTTTAAATTGTTTTAATAAAAAAAAAAACCTAATCGCGACGGTACTCTTGACTTGGCAGGATGATGAATATAAATCCTGAACGTTTCGGAATCATCATGGAATGAAACGTGTTTCTGGTATTCACCGAATGAGCACACGTCGATGATTAATTCCACGCGTATGCGTAAATAAACCCTTGAGCGCTCGAGGAGGGCGCGTTAAATCCTCCTGTAATACGTTTTTGTGTAACAGACACTTTTGACATGTGTGCGTTGCGTGAATACAGGGGGGGCTTTGTTACTTCATTGCCCCAAATCGTTTAAAAACATAAATGAATTAACTTCTTGAGCTTGAAACCTCGCCCTGATTGAATTTATTTTCATTTTGCAGGACACACGAAAACTGGAAAGCAAGCGAATCCTTCGTCCACGCTCGTCCTTACGTGTACTCTTAGAAAAAGTAAGTTCTTGTTGATTGATTACGATTCTAATGGCCAGATTAAACCTGTGAGAACTTTCTGCTTGCTTCTTGTAAATCGCTAAGTTGTATAAAACGCCCTTTTAGACTTTCTCAACAATAAACGCAGGCGACTTCTTTTTAGGAAATTAATCGTCGACATCAAAGGCGCGCTTATTTGTTTCAATGAAATCAAAAAAACTAATCTTCTTACCCACAGGAAGATTCGTTTTTCGTTATTTTGTCGTTCTTTTCTTCCCCCTCCTGTAGAAGATCTTCACGTGCAATTGGAAGAGGATGAAAGGGGGTTCGAGTCCTTCGCGCTCTCGACGAGTTCCAGCCAGGCCGAGGTCGACCTTGACTCCACCAGGGACCCCGACGATAACCGTGAAACTTGGACATCAAACGTGGACTTTTTGCTGTCGATAATAGGATTCGCCGTCGACCTCGCGAACATCTGGAGATTTCCGTATTTGTGCTACAAAAACGGGGGTGGTACGTACTTAAACAAAATACACCTAAATACATTGTTAAATGAATGTTTAAATGAAATACTTTTCTTAACCCGAACTCGCTCAATTATTATTATTTTTTTTTTTTGAAACTGTTGCATGGGTGTTGTCCGTCGCTGGTACGTACTTAAACAAAATACACCTAAATACATTGTTAAATGAATGTTTAAATGAAATACTTTTCTTAACCCGAACTCGCTCAATTATTATTATTATTTTTTTTTTTTGAAACTGTTGCATGGGTGTTGTCCGTCGCTGTACCTACTACTCATTTAATTTCGCGGCGGTGGAAAAATTTCGTGTTCGAGTTTAGAACACAGTCGCTAAGTAAACCTTTCGGCTCTCACATATTGAAGAGCTTCATGAATAATTATATAAATATAAATGGACTTTCAAAGGACGGGCGGCTTCATCATCGGGCTTAACCTCGCTTGCAGTTTTTAGATTAAATTTCGCGAAAGTGGACTAATTAAAAGTTTTTGAATCAAAACTCGAAAAGTGCCGTTTGTGTCGAAGTTATATTAACAAAAAAAATCATTGCGTTTTAGAGTTAGGCGAATCACATGGGGCATGGAGATAGTCACAGAGTATACTCCGGCTTTAATTCATTATTCTTTTTATCTTCTTTTTTTATTTTTCATTGTTTTATCATTATTCCTATTTGCTGTTTTAATTCTTCATTTTTTTCTCTGTCTTTTTATCAGAAAATCCTTTGAATTCTTTTCTAATTCTATTTTTACTTTACTCTTAGAATCGTCGTTTAACTTTCTGTCATTTATATTTGCTTTAATTCATTATTCTTTTTATCTTTTTTCGTTGCGAAAATCTCTTTCCTTTCATTGTTTTATCGTTATTCCTATTCGCTGTTTCAATTCCTCATTTTTTTCTTTGTCTTTCTATGATAATCCTTTGAATTCTTTTCTCATTCTATTTTTACTTTACTTTATTAGATTCGTCGTTTAACTTTCTTTCATTTATAGTCGCTTTAATTAATTGTTCCTTTTATATTTTTTTTGTTACGAAAACCTTTTTCCTTTCATAGTTCTATCGCTATTCCCATTCGCTGTTTTAATTCATCATTTTTTTCTCTGTCTTTTTATGAGAAAATTCTTTGAATTCTTTTCTCATTCTACTTTTACTTTACTATTAGAATTGTCGTTTAACTTTCTGTCATTTGTATTCGTTTTAATTCATTGTTCTTTTTATCTTATTTCGTTGCGAAAACCTTTTTCCTTTCATAGTTCTATCGTTATTCTTATTCGCGGTTTTAAATCCTCATTTTTTTCTTCATCTTTTTATGAGAAAATTCTTTGAATTCTTTTCTCATTCTATTTTTACTTTACTATTAGAATTGTCGTTTAACTTTCTGTCATTTGTAGTCGCTTTAATTCATTGTTCTTTTATCTTATTTCGTTGCGAAAACCGTTTTCCTTTCATAGTTCTATCGTTATTCTTATTCGCGGTTTTAATTCCTCATTTTTTTCTCCATCTTTTTATGAGATAATCCTTCGAATTCTTTTCTCATTCTACTTTTGTTTTATTCTTAGATTTTGCGTTTAACTTTCTTTCATTTATGGTCGTCTTTGGAAACTTTTCCTTCGCTCTACGTTTACAATTCTTTGATTGGACGTCAAATCAATCAATCAATCAATCGATGGGCGTTTGAATTTTTATTTTTATTTTCCTCTTACGAAAACTTTCGCGACGAGTAAAGAGATGGCGCTTTGAAATCGGCGCATCGAAAATGGAAAAGGCTGCACGCGCGTCGTCCTCTTTTCGTTTTAAAAGTTATCCGAATTTTATTTTCTTTTTAGTATAAATCGATGTGTACTCCGAGCTCTGATGGGGATCATGAAAATCGATGGAATTGAAATGGTTTCGCTGTTTATCAAAAGATGGCGCTTCGAAATCGGACTTCTCATTTAGCAAGCCGATTTTAAAACGTTTTAAACAGGATATGAAAATAATGTCTTAATGAACATTAATATTTAGGCGTTCTTTCAAATTACATTTTTATATTTTATTGTTTCTCTTGAGTTTTCTTTTGTTTTTCAATTTTTTGAATTAATAATTTCGCCTTCGTTTTGCTCATCACATTTCTTTGTTACGTATTTTCCAATCAACTTTTCGTTTTCTTCTCTTTTGAAAAATCGCCGCGTCGATTTTCATTTATTTTTTTTTATCCAAGTTATTTCCTTTTGTTTTTTCGTAACATTTGCTTTTTTGTTTTTTCTTGAGTGTTCTTTTGTTTTTCAATTTTTTGAATTAATAGTTTGTTTGTGATATTTCTTTGTTACACGTTTTTCCGATCAACTTTTCGTTTTCTTTCCCTCTGAAGAATCGCCTCGTCGATTTTCATTTGACAAAACGTCGATCTTCTTTTGTTTTTCCATCGTTTTTCAATTTTTTTAACATTCCCCTGGCAGAGTGTCGATCTTCTTTTGTCTTTTTTTTCTTCTTTCTTTGTAATTATGCCTATACGAAGCGACGGTGAAGTTGGCAATACAATCGAGAGAATTTTTTTTATTCGACTGTTTGCAACAAACAACAGAACCGGAAATTGTTTTTTTTTTTTGGCACGACGTCAACAGTGACGAGATTAAATGTTATTACAGTGTTGCCAGCTCATGTATTTTCTCGCTTTATTTGGGGATGTTGTTTGAAGATTGAGATTTTTTCGTCCTGCGTCGATCTTTTTTTGTTTTTTCATTCTTTTTCAATTTTTTTAACATTCCCCCGGCAAAGCGTCGATCTTCTTTTGTTTTTTTTTCATTCTTTTTCTTTGTAATTCTGCCTACGAGGACTAAGCGATGGTGAAGTTGGCAATACAATCTAGAGTAATTTTTTATTCGATTGTTTGCAACAAACAACAAAACCGGAAATTGTTTTTTTTTCTTTTGACATAACGTCAACAGCGACGAGATTAAATGTTATTACAGTGTTGCCAGCTCATGTATTTTCTCGCTTTATTTGGGGATGTTGTTTGAAGATTGACATTTTTTCGTCTTGCGTCGATCTTCTCCTGTTTTTTCATTTTTTTTTTCAATTTTTTTTAGTATTCCTCCGGTAAAACGTAGATCTTTTGTTTCTTTTTTCATTCTTTTTCTTTGTAATTCTGCCTACGAAGCGATTGTGAAGTTGGCAATACAATCGAGAGTAATTTTTTATTCGATTGTTTGCAACAAACAACAAAAGCGGAAATTGTTTTTTTTTTCTTTTGACATGACGTCAACGACGACGAGATTAAATGTTATTACAGTGTTGCCAGTTCACGTATTTTCTCGCTTCATTTGGGGACGTTGTTTGAAGATTGAGATTTTTTCGTCGTGCGTCGATCTTCTTTTGTTTCTTCATTCTTTTTCAATTTTTTTAACATACCCCCGGAAAAGCGTCGATCTTTCTTTGTTTTTTTTCATTTTCTTCTTTGTTATTCTGCATACAAGGCGATGATGAAGTCGGCAATACAATCGAGAGTAATTTTTTTATTCGATTGCTTGCAACAAACAACACAACCGGAAATTGTTTTTTTTTTTTTGACGTAACATCAACGGCGACCAGATTATATATTACTACGGTGTTGCCAGCTCATGTATTTTCTCGCTTTATTTGGGGATTGGGGAGATTGAGATTTTCTTTTGGGCATAAAAATCGCCCGGGCTTATTTTTAATTAACGATTAAAGGGAAACCGTTTTGTCTACTTTGATTTCTTATTATTATTACTATTTTTTTTTGTTTTGTTAAACGAAATTACCTTAAGCGTTCTTCTTTCCAAATTCTACTCATCCTTTACCGTTTAACTTTGTAATCGTTGCTTTTGTACGTAACTGTCTTCGTCTGCCATCTTCGTCTTTCCCTTGTCCAGTCCCAAATAAAGCCTCGGCGGCCCTACCACTTCTGCGTAGACAATCTAGAGGGGGGTGTAAGAAAAAAAATTGTGTTTGCAAGTTTAAACTTTCTCGAGATGCGGGAAGCAAAAAGTAATCGAGTTATGATGAGGCCGGCATCCTTGGAAATATTGAAAACGCCTCCGACAATAACCACCCATAAATTATTTTACTGCCCTCGTGGTTCTCGCATTAAACCCCCCGCCCCGGGCCGCCTGAATAAATTTAATTTTTGCGCGTAAAAACCGGGCCCATTAAAGGCAAACCCCCCATCCATCGCCTTAATAGATTTTCAATACTTCCGCGAAGAGGACGACGACTGCGGATAATTGCTCTCTCGTCCTGATTGATATTTTCTTTCTTTCTTGCCTGCCTGCTTTTCACCGACTTGAAGGTGCGTTCCTGGTACCCTACACGTTGACGTTGGTGTTCTGCGCGGTACCCTTGTTCTACATGGAGCTGATTTTGGGACAGTTCAATCGCCAGGGGTCCATCAGCGTCTGGAGGATATGTCCGTTATTTAAGGGTAAGCGATTATTATTATTACTATGAGTCGTCGACGTGACGTGATGAAATGAGACTCAGCTTTCTTTCCCTTTTGGAATTTTGATTTTTAGGGGCGCGCACAAAGACGGTGAGACGAGAGGGTACTTATTTCCAGGAGGGAGAAAGAGTACATGCATATAAGGGCTCGTCTCGTCTCGTCTCGTCTCGTCTCGTCTCGTCTCGTCTGCAATTTTGGTTTAATGGAAATCCGAATAAAAAATTTTTCGAGCGGCAGCAGAAAATCATTAAACACCCCCTCTCTTTCCCCTCTCCGCCTGATTTTCGCTTTGAAAATGCTTCGACTTGTTTTTCGTTTTAAACAGCCGAGCCGGCTTGGGGTTAGGACAAATCTCCGCAAGTCTCGAGTCGTACATCAAGTTCACCCCCATTCACGTCCGAACACAAACAAGATGTTATCATCACGAGGAAATACGCTTGCATATCGCAGGGGCGTGATCAGATGATGAAGTAGTATAATGCATGGGGATGATCGTCGCCTTTTACGATACGATTTTTAGCCCCGGCCGAATGTTATCGGGGGTTTGCGTGTCTATTGTTTATTATTTGTCTGACAAAATGCTTCGTCTGCCAGAAATGTTAATGCACGGGGTCTTCGGGGAAAAAGTGCTTTCCCCCTTCGGGGGGGTGACGTACTCGTTCGGACGTGAAAGCTGCGAAATCAGCTGATTTCGCATTCATATCACGTCTCTCTAATACATAATGCGCCTTTGGTTTACAACAATGAAATTTGGAAGAAAACACAAGAAACCGGGGAGAAGGTCATCTAGTTCCCTAAATTGCAAATAAATTAATCACCACCACCACCCCCCCAAAAAATCCTGTTGTTCATCTTAGGTACGTAAGTTCTAAGGGTTGCTTGCCCAAGTCAGCAGCAGCAGAGACACCAAAAGGAATTTAGAAGAAAAGACAAAAACTCGGACACAAGGTCATCTAGTTCCACAAACTGCGAATAAAGTAATCACCGCCCCCCCCCCCCAATAAAATCATATTCATCTTAAAAGTACGTAACCTTTAAGGGTCGCTCAAGTCAGCATCAACGGAGATACCAAAAGGAGTTTGGAAGAAAAGACAAGAAATCGGACAGAAGGTCATCTAGTTCCACAAATTGCGAAAAAATTAATCACCGCCACCACCCCCCAATAAAATCCTATTCATCTTAAGTACGTAACTTCTAAGGGTTGCTCAAATCAGCAGCAGCAGAGACACCAAAACGAGTTTGGATGTAAAGACAAAAAAATCGCAAGGTACGTCATCTAGTTTCAAAAAAAAAAGCGAACAAAATTAACCACCCCAGTGTTGCCAATCACTCTGGTGATTAATACCACCACCCCCCAATAGAATATTGTTCGCACGATGCATCAAAACTCTAAATATTTGCGTTTTAATAGATACGAAATAAAAATAAAAAGCAGGGTACATTACTTAATCAGCTGTCTGTTTTCTGTCGTTTCGTCATCGCTGGATGACAATTTCATTTCACGAGAACGACAACTCCGCGTCGTTCTCGTGAAAATGGCGGCGACCTTCTGACACAGGGACGGCACGGCAATCCCGATGAAATAATGAAGCTAAATATGTAACTGTGCGTACTTGTTTCGTTTTTTCCAAAAAAAGAATTCGAAAACATACCTACCCCTCAAAGAAAAGGTCTGTTCCAATCAGAGAAACAAAGAACTTACCATATACCTTCAGATTGTCCGAATCTTTCTACCCGTTGGCAAGAGATGTTTAAAAACACGTCAAAATACACGCAGAGCTTAATTCATTCCAATCAAACTGTTCCGATGAATCTGTGAGGCCCGACTCTTTCAGTAACGTAGACGTCACGTATACAACGGGGGTTGGACTTCGAAATGGTTGGTTTAAACCCCCTTTTCTTCACACATTCTTTTTTTTTTAACTCAAGCGGAAGTCGTCAGTATTTCACCAAACAAACGACGATGGTTCAACGCCGATTCCGGAAGCACTCCGGAAATCCCCCGCCCTATTTCATCGGACTTTTATTAAAACATATTATAAGCGGTGCTTGGAGAATAACACGTGCGATGAGGTACTTGAACTTCAAAAAGAACATAATAATTGTACGAATTTTTCAACTCGTTGGCAAGAGATGTTTAAAAAACACGTCAAAATACACGCAGAGCTTAATTCATTCCAATCAAAGTGTTCCGATGAATCTGTGAGGCCCGACTCTTTCAGTAACGGAGACGTCACATATACAACGGGGGTTGGACTTCGAAATGGTCGAGTTTAAAGCCCCTTTTCACCACACATTCTTTTTTTTTAACTCAAGCGGAAGTCGTCAGTTTTTCACCAAACAAACGACGATGGTTCAACGCCGATTCCGGAAGCACTCCGGAAATCCCCCGCCCTCTTTCATCGGACTTTTATTAAAACATATTATAAGCGGTGCTTGGAGAATAACACGTGCGATGAGGTACTTGAACTTAAAAAAGAACATAATAATTGTACGAATTTTTCAACTCGTTGGCAAGAGATGTTTAAAAAACACGTCAAAATACACGCAGAGCTTAATTCATTCCAATCAAAGTGTTCCGATGAATCTGTGAGGCCCGACTCTTTCAGTAACGGAGACGTCACATATACAACGGGGGTTGGACTTCGAAATGGTCGAGTTTAAAGCCCCTTTTCACCACACATTCTTTTTTTTTAACTCAAGCGGAAGTCGTCAGTATTTCACCAAACAAACGACGATGGTTCAACGCCGATTCCGGAAGCTCTCCGGAAATCCCGCGCCCTCTTTCATCGGACTTTTATTAAAACATGTTGTAAGCGGTGCTTGGAAGATAACACGTGCCATGAGGTACTTACTTAAAAGAAAAAAAAAAAAGAAAACAAACAAACGGCGATGAGCGATGAACTTCAAAAAGAAAGTAATAATTGTACGAATTTTTCAACTCGTTGGCAAGAGATGTTTGAAAAACACGTCAGAATACACGCAGAGCTCAATTCATTCTAGTCAAACTGCTCAGATGGATCTCTGAGGTCCAACACGATCAGTCACATTTACAACGGGGGTTGGACTTCGAAATGGTTGGTTTAAACCCCCTTTTCTTCACACATTCTTTTTTTTTAACTCAAGCGGAAGTCGTCGGTATTTCACCGAACAAACGACGATGGTTCAACGCCGATTCCGGAAGCTCTCCGGAAATCCCGCGCCCTCTTTCATCGGACTTTTATTAAAACATGTTGTAAGCGGTGCTTGGAAGATAACACGTGCCATGAGGTACTTACTTAAAAGAAAAAAAAAAAAGAAAACAAACAAACGGCGATGAGCGATGAACTTCAAAAAGAACGTAATAATTGTACGAATTTTCCAACAAGTTGGCAAGAGATGTTTGAAAAACACGTCAAAATACACGCAGAGCTTAATTCATTCCAGTCAAACTGTTCCGATGAATATGTGAGGCCCGACTCTTTCAGTAACGGAGACGTCACGTATACAACGGGGGTTGAACTTCGAAATGGTCGAGTTTAAAGCCCCTTTTCACCACACATTCTTTTTTTTTAACTCAAGTCGTCAGATTTTCACCAAACCAACGACGATGGTTCAACGCCGATTCCGGAAGCTCTCCGGAAATCCCCCGCCCTCTTTCATCGGACTTTTATTAAAACATGTTGTAAGCGGTGCTTGGAGGATAACACGTGCCATGAGGTACTTACTTAAAGGAAAAAAAAAGAAAACAAACAAACGGCGATGAGCGATGAACTTCAAAAAGAACGTAATAATTGTACGAATTTTCCAACTCGTTGGCAAGAGATGTTTGAAAAACACGTCAGAATACACGCAGAGCTCAATTCATTCCAGTCAAACTGCTCAGATGGATCTCTGAGGTCCAACACGATCAGTCACATTTACAACGGGGATTGGACTTCGAAATGGTCGAGTTTAAACCCCCTTTTCACCACACATTCTTTTTCTTAACTCAAGCGGAAGTCGTCAGTATTTCACTGAACAAGCGACGATGGTTCAACGCCGATTGCGGAGCTCTCCGGAAAGCCCCCGCCCTCTTTCATCGGACTTTTATTAAAACATGTTGTACGCGGTGCTTGGAGGATAACACGTGCCATGAGGTACTTACTTAAAGAAGAAGAAGAAGAAGAAAATAAAAAAAAGAAAACAAACAACCAGCGATTAATTGCTTTGCGTTGAGCTTCAAAGAAAGCAATCCGCCCCTTAATCCACGCCGGAAAATATTACAAGGCAAGGTGATCCCGAAAACGAAGACGGGGATAATTGAATTTGTTTTCTCCCGCCCTCCTCCCTCCCTCTTCCGCAAGTGTTACATAAACATCCCCCATTAAGTGATGCCGCCGAAAGTTTCTGACCGTCGTCTCGTCTTCTGTGTGCTTCCAGGTGTTGGATTCTGTGCCGTCCTCGTAGCCTTCTACGTTTCTTTTTACTACAACGTGATATTAGGTGAGTTTTCGCAAAATTAGCAAAAAAAAAGAGATAGAAATTGAGGGAAGTAATTTATTTTTTTTGCCAGCGTGGGCTTTGTACTTCCTCGGAACCAGCATCGGCTCCGAGCTGCCGTGGTTGCACTGCAACAACACGTGGAACACCCAGTATTGTTGGGACAGCTCGAAGAACGCGAGCTTCGCCCGCGTCATGTCCAACGACACGAACCGTCACACCCCCGCCGCGGAATTCTTCCAGTAATCCACCACCCCCCCGAAAAAAAAAATTCTCCCCCTAAACGTTTTCTTTTGTTCCAGTCGGAAGGTGTTGGAGTTGCAGTTTAGCGAAGGCCTGCAGGACATGGGGTACCCGAAATGGCAGCTGGTCCTCTGCCTTTCCATCATATACGGCCTGCTCTACATTTCGCTCTTTAAGGGAGTCAAGTCGTCAGGTGAGCATCCCCTACAAAAAAAAAAAAAAAAAACAAATCGTGGGTGAGAATCTCCAGATTTTGAAGTTGGTAGCCAAAGAGCAAACGAAAGTGGAAGATTGCCCTACTTATTGGTGTTTTCAGGGAAAGTCGTGTGGGTGACCGCCACCATGCCCTACGTGGTCCTCAGCATCCTGCTAGTGAGGGGGTTGATGTTACCGGGGGCGTTGGAGGGGATTTCCTATTACTTGAAACCCGAATTGTCAAAACTAAGGGAAACTCAGGTAAATTATTATTGTTATTATTATTTGCAAAACATTAAAAGCTCCAAGCTCTTGCGAACTTGTCGGGGAGGTGTTAAGGCCGGTTATAATCTTTCGATTCTCTGTGGTAGCCTCCTTTACAGGAATTGAGGGGCGGGATGTAGAACTCGAGTTTTTTTCCTTCCTTTTAGGAAGAGGTGGAAGCCTGTAAGGTATTTATGGGGGGCGCGATGTAATATTCGAGGATTTTTCCTTTCTAGGAAGAGGTGGAAGCCTCTAGGGTATTTATGGGGGGCGGGATGTAATATTCGAGGATTTTTCCTTTCTAGGAAGAGGTGGAAGCCTCTAGGGTATTTATGGGGGGCGGGATGTAATATTCGAGGATTTTTCCTTTCTAGGAAGAGGTGGAAGCCTCTAGGGTATTTATGGGGGGCGGGATGTAATATTCGAGGATTTTTCCTTTCTAGGAAGAGGTGGAAGCCTCTAGGGTATTTATGGGGGGGCAGGATGTAATATTCAAGGGTTTCTTTAACAGGAAGAGCTGGAAACATCTCGGAAATTTATGGGGGCGATGTGGTTTTTTTTTAAAGAACAGATGGAATGTTTATTAATTTAATTATTATAAGTTCTTAGATTGTAATCGATTAGTCTTTTTTTTGGTGCTGACTTTCGGAAAGCGATTAGCAAGGAATATCCGAATTGGTTCGCCTTTCTTTCTTCTTTTACTTTGTTTGAGATTTTCGCGCGTTTTTCTCGGAAACAGAATCTGCGCCGAAGGGGCGGCCGCTTATTAAATTTCCACAATAACGCCGCGCCGATCTTCTTTTCCTCGAATTCCCAGGGCGCTCTCCCTTTACAATGCGGCCTAGGCTGGGCAGCTAACTGGTCGAGAGATAAAAGCTCGCGGAGCTTTGCGTGCATCGCACGAAACCGGAAGCTCTCTCTCCTTATCGAAAAGCCCTAATTGGCGCGCACGGCTTCTTTTTTTCCTAAGGCCCGATTTCATAATCGAACTAAAGAAGACTTTAAAAATAAAAGTCACAGTCATATGTCCGAAGAGATGCGAAAACATAATTACTTGTGCATCAGAATGTGACTTTTGTTTTAAAGTCTCCCTAAAGTTTTCAAATTTGGGGGAAATTAATTGCAGGTCTGGGTCGAGGCAGCCATCCAAATATTCTACTCGGTGGGGGCCGGCTTCGGCGTGCACTTGTCCTACGCTAGTTACAACAGGTTCCACAACAACTGTTACAGGTAAGTTTGAAACTCCAAAGCCGCGTCCACGTTGTACTTTGTAACTCCTAAGCCGCGTCCACATTATGCCGAGTGTTACACAATACACAATATACTTACGGCGCTGCCGTTTGGTATAATGTGGAGGCTGCTTAACGGGATTTACAAAGCTCGCCTAATTTGTTTATAGAGATTGCCTGGTGACGACCGCCGTCAATTGTTTCACGAGCTTCTTCTCCGGCTTCGTCATCTTCACCTACCTAGGCTTCATGGCCCAGAAGCAACAGGTCCACATCAGCAAAGTCGCCGCCGAAGGTAAATAACGCAACGAACCCCCGCCCCCGCCCCAACGAACTTGAATACTAAATGCTTGCTTCGTTTCAGGACCGGGCTTGGTGTTTCAAGTGTATCCGGAAGCAGTCGCGACTCTACCCGGTTCGCATATATGGTCCGTACTCTTCTTCTTCATGTTGATCATGCTCGGTTTGGATTCCGCAGTAAGTAAACGCGCTCGCCCCCTTGAAAAATCGGAAATAGGCAACCCATTCTACACGCGTGCACTTTAAAAAGCTAATACCACCAGTTGACAGTTTGCGCGTTGTATTTAAAATGTACGCCCTGTATATTAATTATTAAGCGCGCGTGATTCTGATGCAGGTGTGAATCTCATTTGATAGTTTCAGGGCGGAAATTTAATTAAAGCCGGGCGATTTTCACGAAAGCATGAGCCTGAATGGGCGTCGGGTATGCATCGGCGGCGCCTAAACAGTGGCGTTCATAATTGCTTTCATTTGGCGCGGTGTAACATTAGCGGGGAAGAAAAATCGATGACGGCGCCGCGCTTCGCTCTTTGTCTCTTCGGAAAACAAATGCGGCCTGGCGTCATCAAACTGTTGCGGAGCACCTGACTTTTTTCGCCGAAGACGTCCCTCCGAGTTTGGGAAATATTTAATGACTTCAAGGGGGGAGGTCCGCGGCGGCGTGTTTAATTAATTTCTTCTTTTGTGCTCCCCCTTGGCGGGGGGGAAATTTGCGCGGCGCGATCGCCGGCACGCGAAGGAAGCTTTTCAAAGCAGGCCTCGGCTTTGTAGGGGATGCTTTGTTATTGTTCCGGAAGATCATCAAGATAATTACTATGACAAATATTTTCTCGAAGAAAATCATCTTCTTTTTCCTCTTAAATAGATTACCCAAAGAGTATTTTCATTTAAAAATTCATCCTGTTAATTATCCCTGTTCTTAATTTGCCAGTTGTATGGTAATTATGATCTGGAAGTGTAGCGATTTCCTGCACGCATAAAATTTCCAACGGGGATGTTGATTAGGGAAGGCGAATCCTCACGGGGCGACTTAAACCCTCGTTACAGGGCGACTTTGATTTTCAAAATTTCCTTCAAAGCCCTTCAAATCGTCCTCTTTTGACCGCTCTCCTGAGGGAGGGCACCCTCCAATTGGCTCCTCCTCTGGTCCCACTAAATTTGACTCACTACAGTGGCGTATTGCGTAACTTAGTAACGGGCTGTTAAAATTCAAAGGTCCTTTAAAATAAAATAAATGGCCCGATTTCAAAATCGAACTAAAGGAGACTTTAAATAAAATAAAATAAAAGTCACAGTCATATGTCTAAAAACATGCGAAAACGCACTTATTTATACATCAGATTGTGACTTTTATTTTAAAGTCGCCTTTAGTTCGATTATGAAATCGACCCTGTGTTTGTTTGTTACCGTAGCAGCAAAATTTAACTGCCCGGCTTTTGATACAGAATAGGCCGCCTGCAATGAGCTACTTCAGTTGCCTACCTTCCACTTCTCAGTACGAATTTCTCCCTCACGGCACCGCCTAGATCGGTAGGCAACCACAATATCGCGAGTGTATTGGTGTAATAGTCTTATACGTTCTTCACAAAATCAAATAATCAGGCCCGATCCTTCCATCTCCTGATAAGTTTATGTGCCAGATAACGACATTGCAAATTTACAATGGCAGGTAAATTTAACGGGAGGTGGAAATCTTTCCCTAATTTGCCCGGATTAAAAAAAAAAACTCCAACAAATTTTAAAGGCAATAATAATACTTAATGTAATTCACGGATTGGGAATAAACTTATAACGCGTAATATAATTACGTTCGGTAATAAGCTTAAGCCGAGTGTTTTAACTCTTTTGTAAACTTCAAATGAACGTCAAATTAATTCAGCGTATTCATGTGATCGAGAGAGGGATGCAATCGTCTTTTTAACTCGAAAGAAACGCCCCCCCGCCGATTATACATATTTATTTCACCTATATACATATTTACAAGCGACTTTAAGTTAAGTTAAACGACCGGGGCTTGGTAAAACAGGATCGACGGCAAAAATAAAGCAATACAAAATGGCGGCCCGAATTCCATTTTTCTTATCGCCTTCCGTCTCAAAGTTTAAATTTATACATTCTCAGGAAAAGCGTAGAAAGTTTACAAAACATTATGTAATTGTTTATGGTCGGCTGAAGGATGCGTGTTGTAACGAATTTTACGAATTAATGAAGAAAAAAATTGATAAATTAAGAAAAACAATGACGGGTTATGCAACCAGCTACGCTCGCGGGTATTTACAATTGCCTATCTGTTAGGCGGCGGTGCCACTGCGTGAGTAGCCCGAGCACGTGTTTATTAACTTGGACTTATCTAAATGAGCACTTCGCTCGAAGTCCAGGGCAGGACTGGCTTGTGGGCGCAATCGTGTAAATCACCTCTACAATAATAATTAAAAACGTTCACCTCGTTTTGCTTCGGACCAATTAATCAGCGCGTCTCGCACAAACGTTAATAATTTAAAGGGCTATTTTTTTTTGTCTGAGGGGGGGTGGGGCAATTATATTAACGATCATCCGTTTGTGTTGTTATAGATGGGGGGCCTGGAATGCGTCATAACCGGCCTGATGGACGAGTTCAGCGTGTTTTTCAAATGGAGGTACTCGAGGGAGATTTTCACCCTCGCCGCCATCGTCGTCTCGTTCTCCGTCGCTCTGGTCAACGTAACACCTGTAAGGACGCGAGTTTTGCAAAAAAAAAACAAAAAGATTAATTAATTAATTTTCAGGGGGGCATATACATGTTCCATTTATTCGACACCTATTCGGCGGGGATCTCTTTGTTGTGCTCGGCTTTGTTCGAGGCCATCGCAGTCTCGTGGTTCTACGGTGAGCGCCCTCAATTTTTTTTTTAATCTTGGATTTACAATAACTTAACTCCCCCTCCCTCCCCCGTTTTTCTTCTTGTAGGCTTGGATAGGTTCACGCAGGATGTGGAGGCGATGCTCGGCTCGAAACCCGGCATGTACTGGAGGATTTGCTGGAAGTTTGTCAGTCCGTCTTTTATTATCGTAAGTTTGGTTTACATTGGATTGTTTTGGTTTTGATTTTGTGTTTTTTTTTTTTTTTTCAGGGGGTCGTTGCGTTCGGGTTGATCTACCACGAACCCTTGAAGTACATCGATTACAGTTATCCGTACTGGGCGGAATGGGTTGGATGGACTCTGGCGCTGTCTTCTATCCTGATGATACCGGTCGTGGCCATTGTACAAATCATTAAAGTGCCCGGTACTTTGAGGGAGGTGAGTATGCCATTCGAAAATATCGATCGATGCGTTCTCCCAAGCATAAATAACGCAAAGGCCAAATCGAAATACTCACGTCACGCAAGTCTTTTGCATAAGTTTTAGTTTCACCCTGTATATTAAAAAAAAATTAAAAATCTTTTGCTTCGTGGCAATCTCATCAATTCTGAAAATTTATCGCTTTTCTCGCGACTAGCTGCTCACTTTCGTATTGTTCGCCTCAGTTGTTTTTTTTGCATTTTCCTTGGCTTTTCTGGCTGGCCTAAATTCGGCAAGAAAGTGGGATTTTCGGGAAAAAAATCCGGGTTTAAAGTTCTTCAGGTTTGGAGTTTTGGTTTTATTTTCGTGCAATTCAGTTAGGAGGAAAGCTTAAGGCCTTCAGGTATTACTGGGCTGACCGTTTTAAAATCTGGTAAGTCGTTCGGATTGCGGTGGAGTTTCTCAAGCTATTCTTCTGTTGGCGAGGCCCCAATTAGGGCCGAAATAGCGCCACACAGAGAATGCTTGAGGGCTGAGCAGACTTGCTTCAGCGTAATTAGAAAGAAATTATTTATTTAGGTTTAAAATTAAAATCTTTCGTTTGGGGTCTCTCCAATCCACAGCCAGCAGTCGTCTTATTTCTTAAGGGTTTTCTTTTCTTTCTAGCATTTATTTTTCGCAGCAGAAGTAAATGGGAGGGAGGGGGCTTCTGGTTCACTTCTTATCTATATGGAGACAGGCCATATCTCCAAAACTAGATCTCGAGCGTCATTTACCTTTCTTCTTCTATCCTCTCTTTTATTTTTTCGTGTCATTTTAAAATGAAGAGCAAATGATTTTTGAAGAAATACGTTTAAATTCATTTAAATGTTCGAAGGAATCTTTTCATTCAGGGTGCAACGTTTTCCCTCTTTTTGCCTGAAGCAATTACCATTTTGAGCGACGGTGGGAAGGCGATTTAAAAATATTTTAAATTATAGAAAGGGACAAAGCAAACCCAAAGATTGCAAAAATTAAAATAAGGAACTTTCGGTTAAGTAAAAAAAAAAAATCATGGCCTTAGGGAATGGCTTGCGTGGAAGAGTGAAATCCTAGAACTTTAAGGCTTGAGCTTTAAGCTGTGCTAATCAATTTGTCATGAGATTTGTAATAAAAGCTTTTCCTTCATACCACGTTCTTCTCCTTTCTGAATTTCTTGGTCTGGTTAAACGCTTTCCCCAATAGATAGAATCGTCCGATTGTGAGTTTAAAGTCTGGAATGGTTTGGGGAAGTTGCTTTAAGGGACTTGAGAAGTCTGAGCGCCCTTCATTTCCAGATCTTTTTCTGACATTCCTTTCTCTTCAAAGCCGACGATCTCGAAGTACTTTTTCCTCGTTTCACTTGCCCCAAATTCTTTCTTATCTTGTAAGTAACATAACTCTCCAATAGAAGAGCACGAACAAGGAAGACTATCGAATTTTGGACGCCCTTTATTGCCAGATCTTTCGCCAATAAATACAATAGTCTGATTGTGAGTTTAAAGTCTGGAAAGATTTGGGTAAGGTGCTTTAAAGGAAGGTTCTTGAATTTTGAACGCCCTTTATTGCCAGATCTTTGGCCAATAGATGGAATCGTCTGATTATGAGTTTAAGTCTGGAATGATTTGGAGAAGTTGCTTTAATAGACTTGAGAATTTTGAACGCCTTTCATCTCCAGATCTTTTCCTGACATTCCTCTCTCTTCAAAGCCAACGATCCTGAAGTACTTTTTTTCCTCATTTCGTTTGCCTGCGCCAAATTCTTCCTCGCCTTATAAATAGGAGGCAACATAACTCTCCAATAGAAGAGCAGGAACGATTTCGAGAGGAAGCTTCTCATCTTCTTTCTTTTGCTGCCTTTTCACGCCGGCTTCTCTTTTTTTTTGTAGAGGATAGCCTACAATATAACTCCAATCGAAGAGCACGAACAAATCCGAGAGAACAAGCTGGTGAGCAGATTCAAGGCCAAACACTGGCTCTTCGTGTAATCAACTTAACACTCGTCTCCAAGCAAGGTTCTTATCCCATCCAGATAAGTATTGATTGATTGCATTTTCTCCAAATACGTGTCCAAATACTTAGTAGTAGTGGTAGCAGCAAAAAAAAAAAAAAAAACACACACAGACAAACAAAGAGAATTGTATATAATAACAAAAAAAGAGAAGTGCATAATAGGATGACTAATTAGGTAAATGTAAATGTAAATTAATTAATTTATTATGCGGTACGCTGGTCGTATATTATTATTAGTATTACAACATACTTAATAATCGTTTTACAATTTAGGAGAGTAAGGCTTTTTACGAGCGACGAGTCATTGGCGTTCGAACAAGAAAAAAAATTACATAAAACAAAATAAAAAAAAAGTGACTTCAGTGTAAAATCGTAAATCGTAGAGTAAGTTTTCGGAGTGGTTTGGGGGGGCCGAAGGAGGTGTTTGCTTGCGCGTTCTCTTCGCAAATCTGCGTGCACGAAACGGATTTGTAACCCCCTTTGTAACCCCTCCCCCCCTCCCAAATACAACAATAATTAAAGCAGGTAGATATAAATATTGTAAACCAAAAATAGAAAGTTGGTGAATGAGCACAGCCATCATGAATTCCAATTTTCACGCGTGGCAAACACTTTCCTCCCTTTCAACTGACGCCCCCCTCAAGACCCCCAGCCCCCCGTGTAAATTTCTTCCAAACGAGAAAGAAAAGTGTAACCTGCAAATAATAATAATAATAATAATAACAATATCTATAATCGTACTTACTTATTACTGATGTGATGAAAATTTATATATCGTTTATGTGCTGTGCCCCCTCCTCCCCCGTGTTCGTTATTAATTACTTAAAGAGACCCTCCCCACCCCCCTTTTATTACAGAAGAAAGTTACAGACAAGACAAGGGTCCAATGTAGCTATAGCTAGCTGGTTTGTTTCTTTTGGCTGGTCCAAAATAGGATGTGTAATGTAAAACAATAAAATTTAATTTGCGCGCCGCTCTTTTTAACCACATACAATCGTCGTACCTAGACAATAATGTACAGGCTGTATACAAGGAAAAAGAAAAAAGAAAAGAAAAATAATGTTTCTTAACTGTGACAATATTTTTTGAGCCTTGCGTCCGGTGCAGTTACAAGGTTAGGCGTTGCACAAGACTTCTTATTTAATCACTTTCCGTTCACTTCGTACTTATTTTTATTCGTTTTTTGAAGCTCGTGCATTGTTCTCATTCTCCTCCTCCTCCTCCTCCTCCGGCACAGCTAAATTCTATCTCGATTGTACATTTAATTCCGAGAAGGAGGAAAACTTTCGAATAACACTTAATACGAGTGATTTGCAGAAGACAATCACGTAACTTCGGACGCCACTTTACTCTAAAGTGCTCGCAAATTAAAGTAAACTTTTGCAAATCATATAACAATTGGCGAGAGACGGAGACGGAGACTAGGGCGAATTGAAGCGGCGAAAAAAGTTTTAGGTGCCGGCAGAAAATAAGTTTTGTCTCCTTTCTCATTGATCGTATTAGCGCTTTTGTTTCGTCAAAATCCGTAATGGCACCCCGGGGACCTTCTTCCAAATATTTGATTATTATTTTTGTTGGTCTTTTAATTTTTACTTTGCACTTAATTAAAAAAAAAAAACTTTGCTCTGTTTGTTTCTCTTTGGTCTTCATTAAAGAACAAAAAACTTTTCGGAGCGAACAAGTTAATAGAGCAGCAAAATAAAAAATTTTTCACTGTAACCCAAGAATGCGTTCGTCGATTGTTTTTTGGTAAAAGGCGTTGCAAAGCTGAGAAAAAGCTCTGTTAATCCCCAACTTAAATTGAATTCGAAAATTACAAGCGGGATCGCGAGGGGAGGGAGAGACGTTCAGTTAATTGAGCAAATAAAAAACTTGTCGCTTTTGAATTTTGATTGTAACCCAAGAACGCGTTCGTCGATTGTTTTTTGGTAAACGGCGTTGGAAAGCTAAGAAAAAGCTCAGTAAATTCCGCCCTTAAATTGAATTCGAAAATTACAAACGGGATCGCGAGGGGAGGGAGAGACATTCAGTTAATTGAGCGAATAAAAAACTCGTCGCTTTTGAATTTTGATTGTAACCCAAGAACGCGTTCGCCGATTGTTTTTTGGTAAACGGCATTGGAAAACTGAGAAAAAGCTCCTTTAATCCCCCACTTAAATTAAATTCAAATATTACAAGCGGGATCGCGAGGGGAGGAAGAGACGTTAAATTAATTGAAGCAAATAAAAAACGCGTCACTTGAATTTTGATTGTAACTCAAGAATGCGTTCGTCGATTGTTTTTTTGGTGAACGGCGTTGGAAAGCTGAGAAAAAGCTCTATTAATCCCCCACTTAAATTTAATTCAAATATTACAAGCAGGATCGCGAGGGGAGGAAGAGACGTTAAATTAATTGAGCAAATAAAAAACGCGTCACTTGAATTTTGATTGTAACTCAAGAACGCGTTCGTCGATTGTTTTTTGGTAAACGGCGTTGGAAAGCTGAGAAAAATCTCAGTAAATCCCGCACCTAAATTGATTAAAAAAATTATAAATGCGATCGCGAGGGGAGGGAGAGACGTTCATTTAATTGAGCAAATAAAAAACGCGTCGCTTTTAAATTTTGATTGTAACCCAAGAATGCGTTCGTCGATTGTTTTTTTTGCCAAAGGCGTTGGAAAGCTGAGAAAAAGCTCCGTAAATCCCCCGCTTAAATTTAGTTCGAAAAAGTACTAGCCCCGAAAAACCAATTTATTCGGAAAATGCACCCACTTTCTCTTTTGCACTTGTTGCCCACCCGCAGTAAATCATCTCACGAGCCGCCACTGAAGAAGATCCTTCCAGGGGGTTGTGCGAAGCGTTCGGAACTCATTTTTACATTGGCGTACGGCTTCTACTTCTAAGTTTTTTGGGGGGCAGCCAGGAAATACAATTCATCCCCCTACCCGTTGTTAAAGTCGAAGCTCCACCAGCGGTGGAGCGTCCCTCTTTTCAATCAGAATTTTCTTCCTGGGGAAAAATTCCACGCTTGGAAAGGCCAAGGTAAAGGAAATTTGTGAAAGGGTGAGAAAAATTAAGAGGCGAAGAACACTCGAGGAAATGAATTCTTTTTCGGCCTTATCAGCCCTTGATGGTATTAAATAAATATCCTAAGCGCTCTTTCCTCCCCCTCTCCTCTTCCCTTCTGTTGCGATTTCGCTTCCTTACGATTAAATTTCGGTCACCAAAGTGACTCGAGTTGCCTAATCACCTCCTGGACAATTAATTATGTACAGAGCTACGCTTGACGCCAGGTCCGGTCCGAAATAAAAAAAAAATAAATAAATTCTCATCCGATTATTACAACAAGACGGACGAGGGGAAGGACGGCAACATGAGCACAGCAAAGCATCCCTCAAAAAAAAAAAACAAAAACAAAAAAGGAAACCTTGTAACTAGCACATGTGCCACGTACACTGACGGACATAATCATGCAAGTTTTTTTTTCCTTTCTTTAATTTGTTTAACGGGACCACTGTTTACGCTTTACCTTTTCTTAATTAACGATTGTTGCAATTAATGTACTTACGAGTTCATTGTGTTACGCAACATTGTAAATGTGTACAGCAAGCGAAAGTGGAAAATTCGATTCGTCGGGGGCCCGAAAAACTCGCGGGCGTGTTTGCCTTCCTCGACCGGCAGGGTGATTTCGGGCCCCCGACGGACGACGACGTTTGTCGCAGTGAGTGTAATATTTTTTAAATAATGTCTACACCTCGTAATGTTTGTATTGATTTCAAGTGGTGATGATGATTAAATGTTGGAAAAGAAGTACTGCGTGTTCTTTTTTTTTTCAATTCCCGAATTACCGCTCTCTCGCATCCTCTTGATGACCTACCTGTAGGATACGAAGTCCCATTTTGACGATGTAAGAATTCAGCTTTTGTAAACATAAATTAAATAAAATAAAATCGTCGCAGCTTATATAAAAAAAAAGTAGAAGTAGAAAAAGGGCTTTAAAGTATGTAGATACAGAGTTCCTCTTCCCCTTTCTCTCTTTACTATAATCTGTTTGGTTTCAGGTAATTTAAGAACAATTACGTGTTCTAAAATCAATTTTGAAATCTTGTATTTTTTATTTAAAGATTCGTTGCGTTTATTTGAACTATTACGTTAGGGAGGGGCGGTTCTCCAAGCAGTTAAAGAGAGAAGGGGGCGCCGACCATCCTGAAACTTTTCACGAAACGCCCGGCCCGGTAATCGCAACGAAACGAAGTGGAGGATTTATTTCGAAAACCAGGCTACGAACAAGCAAATCGTGTCTCAGACTTTGCAAGGGATTAGAGACGAAAGGGGGTGAAAGTACGGTTTTTTCGAGACTCTTTAATCTGTCACCTTTTTAACACCCGCCTATACGTTAAGTAGGGTTGTAGCGTGAGCCTAATTAACTCTCGAGTGGGGCTTTACAGCTGGTGGCAGCGGTGGGATTTTAAACCACTTATTTCGACAGCTCTCGCTCAAATCAATTGCGGAGAAATGTTTTCTTTTCTTTTTCTTTTTTTTTGAAAAACGAAGAAATGAATACACGTTTTTTTTGCTTTTTAAATCGAAGACACTTTGACTGACGCGGCGGCAACTTACGAGGGGAAGCCTCCCCTCCCCGCGGCACGCTCCGCGTTTTCGATGGAACTTGGTGGATTTGATGTGGCGACGTGACGACTCTCCTCGATTGTGTATTAATATATTTGTATATTCTAAAAATATCCGTAGAACGAGAAACCTCATACAAATCTTACGAATAGGTTTTACAAAATCGCAAATTGCGTCGTACAATGTCAGTTCTGAATAGTTTTACAAACGATGATAATAAAATGAAAATAGCACTGTGAGTGACCAGGTTTAGTTTATCACAAAAACGCTTTTACCGATACGTGGAGACAACAATAACAACAGTTTGTTTTTTTTTTTTTTTGGTTTTGTTTTTGTTTTTTTTTTTTTTTTTCTTTGAGACAGTCTTATTGGTTTAGAGGGCCGAGCTGACCTCCTCCTTGCGCTCGTCTTTCTCTTTCTTCTTGGATTTCTTGCGGCGCTTCGAGTCCCGCGTCTTCGGCGATCGCTCCAGGAGGAAGAGGGCCTCGTGGAAGTCGTCCGAGCTCAGGTTCGACTCTTGCACGTGCAGGACCGAGCTGAGCGCGCCGTCCGTGGAGGATTTCGGGAAGCGGAACATCTCCCGCTCGCGTTCCGGTTCGCTCGCGCTCTTGGACTTGGCGTTCTTGCTCTTGCCGCCGGCGGAATGCGAGGGGCTGCTGGTCGGACTGCACTGCAGGTTGTTTCTGGACGTCGCCGGCGTCGTCGAGCGAACCAAAGACGGCGTGAACGGTTCCGGCTGGAGGCTATTGTTAAGACTAGTACTAGAAATGTTCAGAGAACACGTCGATAGAGGCACGGGAACACTTAAACTAGACGACCTGGATTGTCTCCCGCCTGATATCAAGCAGATGCCAGGGGATTTGGGTTCCGGCGTTCTCGAAATCGAAACACCTGAGATGAAGAGCGTCGGGGATTTGGGGATCCCAGTTTCCGATTCGTACTCGTTCGAGCTGTCGGTCTCCAAAGGGTGGGCGGCCTTGCTGCACTTTGGCTCGGGGCTCTTGCAGATTTTGATCCGGAGGTTCTTGCTGCCGCACATCGATTTGTAGCTGAAGTGCTGCGAGTCCAAGAGGAAGCCGGTCGATTTTGAGAAGTTGCCCTCGCGATTTCCCGACTTGGAATGCTTCAGGCTTTTCGGGCTTAACTTAGGCTTGCCGGCGGCGCAAGGCGCCAGCTCCTTCTTAAAATTAATGGAATGGTCTGAGTTTCGGCGCGCGTCGATCTGCTCGTCGACGCGCGGCGTCTTCTTGTGCTTGCCGTCGCTGAGGAGTCCTATGCTCTTGTTGACGGCGATACGGGTTAGGTAGCTACTCTTGGGCAAGTGCGCCGAGCACAGTTTGGCTTTAAGCGAGGCGAACGGGTTGTGCCTTTTGGTTTCTTCACATTTTGATATGTCTTCAGTCTTTTTTATTTCTTTTGGATTCGGCTGGTCCTTGCGCAGGTTGACGTACATTTTGCAATCGTCCTCGTTGCCGGATTTACGATCCGAATCGTCGTCCGCGATCGACTCTAGAATGCCGCACACTTCCATGTCGACGTTCATCGAATCCGACGTGGTCGTCGTCGTATCTTCCACGGAGCTCTGCCCTTGATATGCTTCTTCTTCCGGATAGGTGTGGTGCAGCAGCAGGAACTGCTTGGTCCGGACGGACGACGACGGCAAAGCCCTACGCGCAATATCCTCGGGTTTATCATCATGCTGACTGCTGTGATCGGAATCGAGATGGTAGCGGGGCTCATCCCCGCTCATCCTAATCCGGGCGCCCTTGCCGGACCTTCGGACGCAGAGATCGCCCGTCGAGTGACTTCTCTTAAGGCGAACGTCGCTGTCGTCGTACTCGTCGGAATCCGCGAAGGCGAAGCCCTTCTCGTGAATATCGGAAATCTGAAAGCGCCCGTCCTCGTTTCCGTTGCACGGCTTGAAGAAGCACTCCCTATCCGATTTGCTCCAAGCGGAGTTCACGTTCACGTCGACCTCCAAGTTTTTAAAATCGATCTTCCTGTTCGCCAGCGATTTGAGGAAGTAGTCGACCGTCAGGTCGGCGCTGGTCTTCTGGTACTGCCTGCCGCCGCTCGTGTTGGCCGTGGAATCTTCCTGGGGGTGATCCGGCTTGGCGCTGGATTCCTGCAGGCTCAACTGAATCGCCAGCTTCAGCTGATCGTCGGTGCTCTCGTTGCTGTTGTTCGAGATACTAGAGCTCGGGTCGGGGGTGATGGCGTTCGCCTGCGCCTGCTTCATCCTATCCTCGATCATCTGCAGCCTAGACATTTCCAAGGCGATGATCAATTCCATGTTATAATCCGCGTCGAACGTAAGACCTACTGATGATGAGGAACGTCAATTAATTACTCTATTGACGCTAAGAACATAGTAGAAGTATCGTACGCCCTCCCTCCAATCGCCCGCCAAGTCAGCGTGGTTAGGAATTTAAAAGGGTAGGCAAAGCGCTAGCGTCAACAGAGGGAGAGAGAGTGTACGATACTCCTGCTACGTTCTTATCGTGAACAGAATATATAGAGTGAGTCGAAACTTACGCCCGCAGCCATGCTTCGTACATCTCAAACCGCAATGGTGATCCTTATCGCTGGGGGAACTCCCCAAGTGCGTAAACGACTTGTACTCCCCCTCATCCACATCTGAATCGTACTCGGGCCACTCGCAGTCCTTCAACCAATCGCTGGTCTGCGATAGTTGCGTCTGAAACCAAAATTCCAAAACGTAAACCCGCTGGGTGATCAGTGATTCGGATTTGATTCATAATACTTACATCCAGGTACTTCCGCATCTTCGTCCTTCTTACGTCGGGCGGAGTTTCCGGGGGTATTAGCCCTTGGGCTACCGCCCTCACGAACTCGTGCCTCTTCCGCCTCGCCAGGGCCGTGGTTTGGACGATGACCGCCTTGGGGGTCCTGAGGTAGGGGCGCGCGATCATTTCGCTCAGTTTCTCCGTCACCTCCTCCAACTCGTTCTGCAAGAAAAAAAAAAACTAACTCGTCAGAAACTTGCCGCCGCGCGCCCGACTCCATACGGCATCCGGCATTCGAAATTCTATTCGTGATTGGTTGATTTAAAACTTTGAAAACCTAAATCAACCAATCACAAACGGGATGCCGAACGCTGGATTCCGTGTGCCGGATGTGTGGAATGATGCTGGGGTTTCCGCGGCATTCGGCGTTCGAATTCTTGTTTGCGATTGTGCGATTGGTTGATTTGAAATTTCCGTACGCTAAAGTTTCAAATCAACCAATCACGAATAGAATTCCGAATGCCGGAGGCGTAGAAACCCTTGGCCTAACCTGCATGAATTCGAAAATCGATTTATTATAGCCGTCGTCCTCGAGGTAGTAGCCGTAAACGTAGGAGCCGCAGAGGACCCGCCTGGCCTTGAGTAACTCCCTCACCCCGTCCTCGATGAACTTGGTGGCGCCCTTCTCGCCCGAACCTGGAAAATACGATGCAATAGACATCCTCGGCGGGCGTGAACGACGTGTACCGTCTGTACTTTTTAGCCCCAAGCTGCTCGCCAGTATCTCCATCTTCTGGCGCACGCCGGTCAGCAGCGGCTCCTCGAGCTTCTGGCTGTTCTCGTGGTTCTTGAAGCGCGTGTAGAAGTGGAGGAAGCGCGACATCTCTTGCATCTGGTTGTTGCGGTCGACCGCCTCTGAGATGAGCGTGCCCTGTTTCTCGTCGGCCTTGTGCACCGCCTCGAAGCGGTTGCAGCGGAAGTAGCCGCCGGTGGCGGAGCTGTGGCGCTTCCACGACTCCTGGCAGACCCAACAGAAATCGAACTTGCACTAAAACATAAGATCATGAAGCTGCGCGTCGGGGGCATCTATTTGTTTTGTTTTAGAAAACCTTGGAACACTTCATGTGGTTGCAGCCTTCGTTTTTCTGGATGGGGCTCTTGCAGTTGGGGCACGGCTTGGAATTGGTGACCAGCCAAAGGAAGTTGGCGGCGTCCTCGCTTCCGCTGCACGAGGCCCTCAGTTCTTCCGGTTTTACCTCCGTGATCTTCATCTGCCACTCTTGCCACTGTTTACATCCGCATGGTGCGTGGGCTTCCCCTGTTTGTTGTCCCCTTGGTTAGTTTGGGGCAGTACTTAAGGAAAAAAGAAGGATAGGTACCTAGGCACTCCCAACAGAAGAAGTGGGCGTTTCCGCAGTCGACCGCGTGCGATGTGACCGGCGCGGTTTTGCTGCTGCTGGTGATGGTGGTGGTTAGGCCTCCGGTCTGCTCGGCTTCCGGAAGCCGGACGGCCCTGCCACACCCCGGGATTGGGCACCACTTGATGCATTTGTTGCTTTCGACGAAGGCCTGGGGGTAGATAGGCAAGGGATAGCAGGGGGCGTTTTATTTGTTAAGATCGATCGCGGAGGTTAATTTACCTTGATGTCGAATTGGAGGTACCTCCTCGCCATGTCGGGGCTGACCACCTTCTCGATGAGCTCGACGGGCACCAAAATGTGGCACTGGTACGCCGGGCAGAGGATGTGGTGGGCGTCGCCGTCTTGGATCTTCGTTGTGAGGTAGCTCTCCCAGCAGTTCTTGCAGAAGGTGTGCTTGCAGGACATCATGATCGGCTGGTCCCAGGCGGTCATCGTGCAGTAGCAGATTTCGCACTGGAATTGGCAAGATTGAGTCTGAAGGGGGTGGGGCCAGCGGGTTCGGGGGAGCTTACGGCAACTTCCGGGGACGAAGAGAATTCATCACAGACGTCTGGGGAGCTGCTCGAATCGAGAGATCCGGCGTGTTGGAGAAGCGAGACCGGCGCTTGGACGCCGGCTAATTGACAGCATTCGACCGGGTCTTTCATCCACTTTTCTAGTAAGACTTCTCGAGACCATTCTGTAAACGAGGGGGTTGGATTTATGATGGCTATGCCGGGGGGGTGATCGAGTTACTACCGTTGTTCCTGAGAAGGGCTTCGGCAGTGAAAAGCGGAATCTTCAGCATGTCGGAAGTATCCACCAGAAGCTGGTCCTTGGCTTCCTGCAAGTCTTGACTTCTAAGGCCACTGTATACCTCCTCTTGTTCGTTGCATAGTTCGTCCTCATTGACCACGTCGGTATTGTCGGCCTGGAATTCAGCTCTGCAGTTTCGCGCTTGATTGGGAGGGAGGTGGGGATACTTACGAAGACCATTCTGCTTTCCAAGAGTCTGGCGATGTCGTGGTAGGAACCGCGCATGGCCAGGTCGCAGGGCGTCAGCTTATCGTTGTTCTCTATGAAGAGTGGAGCGCCGTGCGCCAGAAGCAGCTCCACGCATCTCTTGAGGCCGGTGTTTGCCGCCCAGTGCAACGCCGTGTTGCCCTCCTTAAGAAAAGAAAAAAGATAGGAGGGTGAGAGAGTTGAATGCCGCAGTTAAGAAAAAACCAGCGAACAAAAGAACAAAAAAAATAGTAATCCGCTTCGCACAGAACGACTCTTCGATGGGTGTTCCATTGGCCCCATTCATTACCGCCGCCGAATGAAACGAAACGAAATTGCAGCTGTCAACGTGAGGGCGGGGGGCGGCGGCGACTACCAGGACGACGACGACGATAAAAACTAAATATGAGAAATGCTTGTTTGTTACCTTGTCCTGGGCGGCCAGGTCGACCTTCTCCCTGCCCCCCGTCGTCAAAGGCACCCCCTTCCAATAAAGCAGGAGCTGCACGCAGGCGGCTCGTCTCTCCTGGGCGCTGAAGCTCTTGGTGTGGTTGAGCTGGCAGGCGCAGTGCAGGACCGTCTCGTTGAGGGCGTTCTTTTTGTTCGGGTTGCCACCCAGGTCGTTCAGGAAGGTCCTCAGAAGGTGCTTCATTCCTGAAAGTGGGAGAAGTTTGCTTTAACGACTTTAATCCCCCCGAACGAATTCTTTGGGCCTCGTGCGCCTTGCGGGAAATTGCACCGCGGCTTTTAATCATCCGGGGGTTCTTTTGTCTTCCGCCCGCACAGGGAGGAGAGCGGAGGAATTGTTTCATTCGGGGAATGATTGCGTATTATGGGGGCGGCGTTTATCTTGTTCGCAGCAGGATAATCCCCCGGAACGACTCGATATATTCGAAAGTATAAGGCGAAGGTTGATAACGTTAGATGACAGAATTTATGGACGTTTCCGATTTCCTTCGAATTCTTGGGGTAGCACGTCTTCAGCGAATGCGTCTTACGTCGAAATCGACCTTAAAAGTTAATTCGAGAAATCTCGCACAATAACTACTGGTGATTTCATCATCTTAGAGAAACGTTTGGATTTGTTTGGGCAAACGTTTCGAAAACATCTTTTCTTTTAGAAAAAAAAAGAAGCAAGGTTGAATCTGAATCTGAATACTAAGAAACGCGATGCACTTTTCTATTTTCCCATTCGTAAACAGAAAACAACAAAGATTTCGAAACTGCTTGATTTGTTTGCCCGGGGATTAATTCGTCCCAGACGCTAAAAAGCGATAGCTTATCGTGTTTATCCACGTTTTGGATTGCGATTCGGATTGTCGGTCGGAACGAATTTAATCCGTACCACACGTTGTAGATCGACATTAGATACGACGTTTGATTTACAGTTGGCTTACATTCAGAAGCCCAGAGTCAAATGAGATTTTAATTAAATTTACAATTGAAAATGAAAAAAAAATAAAATAAAATTTAAGACGGTTTCGATTTTGTCAGAGCTCATCAGGAGAATACGTTAATAAGTAACTTGAAGATGCACGCACAACTGCGAATCGCAAACAGGAAACTTTCAGTTTCCACGTTTTTCTTTTTTCTCTTCTTTCGATCATGAAAAAAGTCAAAATTTATCATCGCGCAATCTGTTTTATCTTTTGTTTACTTCTTTTCCTGCGATGCAATTCATCCTGAAAGCGATCGCCCTGTATTTACTTTTGTTATCTTGCCTTTTGAAGAGCAAAGTTCTCTCGTAAATCGCCAAAATATTTTCCGGGTGTTCGGTGGGTGGCCTTGGGTCGCTAAGCAGGGACAAAAGCAAAAGAAAAGCAGAAGGCGTCATTTGGCTTTTGTTATACTGCCGATCGCATTTTGTTTCTTTTGCTTCCGAGAAAGAATGTTCAACGTTCGTGATTTTCTTTTGATTTCTTCTTTTGATGAGAAAAAACTCGAAGTTGGGTTTCGTTTTATTCTCTTCAAGGGTAAATGAGGAAAAATAAAAATCCTCTTAGAACCAATCGTCCTTTCTTTCTTTTGTTTTGTTAAATCGCGATCGTCGTCTGTTTCTGTTTGTTTTCTTTTTCTGGCTTTTGTTTGCTTTGTTAGCCTCTTTCGCCGCCGGATAAAGATTGGAAGAAAACAAAAAAAAACGCAATAATTTTCTTCTGTTTTTTTTCATTCTTTTTTTCGTCGAAGACAAAAGTGCAAGAATTTGTTGTACGATCGAATGCCTTTCCTCTTCCCAAAAGGTTCCTTCTGAACCGACCGTTTCTTCCCAAAAAAAATGTTCGACGCTTAACTCTTTCTCGTAAAGTCGTCTCTTGTTTTCTCTGATCAAATTCTGTCATTCAAACGATCGTATTTTGTTTTGCTTTATTTTATTTTGGCCCAAGAAAGGACGAGGAGGGCGAAGAACGAAAAAGCCAAAGCGAATGCGAAAGATGTGTTCCCGCTTTTTTTTTTTCTTTGCAATCCTCATGTTTCTTTTATTTTATTTTATTTTATTTTTTGCTCTTTTCTTCGCTTGTGCGAAAAATTTACTAAATTTTTTCTGTTTTGTTTTCTTTTCGCTTTCGACGCGCATGGTTTTTCCCTTAAACGCCGATCGGTTATTTTGTTTCGTGTTTTGTTTTTCGATCTTACGTCGCCACAAAAGAAAAAAAAAAACGGAAACTAAAGAAGGCGCGCATTCTTTTGTTGTTTTTATTTATTTTTTTTTTTAAGAAAAATTTGAAATCTCTTATGAAAACTGTACGTTTAGTGACCTCTTCTTTCGACGAAGAAAAAGAACAAAAAAAAAGAAAGAACGTTTCGTGATTTCTTCCTTCAACAAAGAAAAAAAATAAAGAAAAAGAAAAAAAGTTTGACCTCAACCCGATCGTCTTTTGTTTGTCCATTGAGAGAGAAAGGAAGCTCTTGTTTTCTTGCGATTTAAAAAGAAACAAAAAGAGATGTTGCGTGTTTTTTGTTTCGTTTCTTCTTTTTAGGCATAAGTTAAAATCTCATAAAATTGAAGACATGTTTTTTTATCTTCGAAGGAAAAAAAACAGGAAATTTGACTTAATATCGATCGTCTTTTGTTTTTTCCCAGCGTGCGAACTTTCGCTTTTTGCTTCCCTTTTGATACGTGTGCTGAAACGACAACAAAACCAAAAAAAATAAAAAACCTTATTTTTTACGTTTTTCTTTTTTGCTTTGGACAAAGAAAGAAAGTTTTTGTGATTTCTTTTTCTTTTTCATTTTTTTTTAAATGCTTTTAAAGAAATAGTCACAATACTGGGTGTTCTTTTACTGTGTGCAACTATTTCAACCTGTAATACATCACCATAAATGGCATGGATTGAACTCAGATGTTCTTAACAAAAATTTAAAAGTAGTTTTCGAGAAGAATCCAGTGGCAAATTTTCACTAAACCGTTTGAGAACTGCTGGCATAGTTAAAAGTGTTGAATTATGACACCCGAAGCCGGAGATAGGTCAGGGTCTACTGACTTCAATTGTTCTTGTGCACGAACGACGTAAATCAGCCGCCCGGTCGGCTGGCCAATCAAAACGTTTACAACGTTCCTGGATTTATTAAAAAAAATAAACGTAACTTCACTCCAAGTAAACTTTCGGATTTATTCATCGATCAGTCGATATCGTAAAACAAATAAATGTAACATTACTTCGCTCGTGTATTAAAATTTTAAATAAAATAATTAATCTGTGATCATTATTATTATTATTATTACGAAACGCTGTTAGAAGTTAGAAATCGGCGATTGTGTTTTTTCGTTTTCGATTTCGATTCGGAAGTTCTTTTGCGAGAAGTTTTTGTTTTTTTGAAGTATTAAAAGCGCGCGCAAGTCACATCAACAAGAAGACGAATATAACCAATCATCATCGAAACCAAAAAAATACTGACACCCCCCTGAACGAGAGAGATAAAACACTTCTTTTTGACCAAGCATATCTTGGTTCAAACGACCTGATCTTCGAGGTCTACGATAAAACTCATACAACATTCGAATTACGTAGATGTTTTCATCTAAATAAATATTTCTTGCGCAACTGTTTCGAATTTATCCGTCCACGTAAATACTTAGATATTATTTCGTCAGCGAGTCAAATCAAGAAAAAAAAAAACAAAAAAAGAAATCCTTCACCATTTCAAATATTTGAATATTACGAGGCGGCAGTTGTTTTAGTAAGGATGGTTTTAATGTAGCCTTCGGAAGAGTGGTCGTAAAAAGCGTGGACAAACAAAACGTATATTAATATTTATTAAGATTCGACGTGGAACGTTATATTGATATCTACTGTCCACAAAGAGCGAAGCGTTTGAATTTTATTATATTTATGTTATTATTACGTCGACCTTCCGATACAAAATAGAAGCAAAAAAAAAAACGTCTACATTTAAATCAGGCAATTCTTAGAAGAAAACGATTGGATGGATTCTTTTAAACCAAAGTGCGAAGTCTTGCTTCATTCGTTTCATAATTAGAAGCAAAGAAGAAATTAGGAAAGTCTGTTCAAGTCTGAGAAGGCATCCTAATTTTCAAATCAGTTTCTCGTCTTTTCAAATTTTGAAAACAAAAAAAATTAATTGAGAACTGACTGTCTTGATGAAGCCCTCAATTGGGGAGACATTATTTTTAGTACCAACTGTACGGAATACAGGGATGAATGAGCGAAAATTCCCAACCCCTTCAACTTTTCTATTATTTTTGAACTCGGAAAGAAATGTTTGATACAAAACTTAACTAATGTTTACCCCTTTTTTTTAACTATCCACCCCTTACAAGAAAATAAAAATTTCCGTCGACCCCATCCAGATTTAAGTAATATTTAAAAGAAAAGGTGTAGTTTTATGCATATGTAAAATTTTGTTAAATCGTTGTTGTTAAATTTAATTTATTTTATTTTTTAATTACAATTTTATTTGACTTGGTTTTATTTTTAATTATCATCAATCGATCGCTGTTTGTTTTTGTTTTCGTTTGCTGAGAGTGAATTTATTTTATACTTTAATTCCGTCGACTGAACGCCAATTTATTCGATTTGACTTTATTTTGTTTTTGTTTTCTTTTGCTTTTTTAATTATTCACTGCTCGCCCTGTTTCGTTAACATTTACAGATTATTCTTTGGATCGTGACAAAATTCGTCTAATTTTTAAAACAATTCGACTTATTGTTGGTTTTATATAATCTTTATTTTTGGTCCTACCCTTTATTTTTATTCGTCCCTCATTTGATTTTATTTTGTTTAATTTTTAATGCAATCAACTGATGGACCTTTGTTTATTTTTTCTTTTAATTGATTTCAATAGTTTTGTTTTTTTTACTTTTTAATTTTATTTGTTTTCTTTTCGGTTTGATTTAAACCGTCTTTTGTTTCTTTTTTTACACGATTTAAGATTATTTTATTTTACATTTCAATTCCGCCGATTCTTGGCTTTGAATTTATTTTATTTATTTTATTTTTTAAACATTAAAATGAATGAAATCTTTTGTTCTGTTGGAGGTTTTACACGATTTTTATCATCGCCCTGTCTCCTTTATCGATCGTCTTTTGTTTTTGTTTTATTCTATTTGACCTTTGCTTTTTTCTTTCTTTTATTTTATTTCATTAGTTTCGTTTTTTTTTATTTTATTTGACATGACTTTTGATTTTTTAATTATCAATTGATCGTCTTTTTTCTCCTTTTTACACGATTTCAGATTGTTTTATTTTACATTTCAATTCCGCCGATTGACTGCCACTCTTGGCTTTGAATTTATTTTGTTTATTTTATTTTTTTAATTATTAAATTGAAATATTGAAGTCGGTCGATTTGACTCAATGAGTTTTACACAATTTTTATCATCGTCCTGTCTTCTTTGACGATCGTCTTTTGTTTATGTTTTATTCGATTTGACCTTTGTTTTTTCTTTCTTTTAATTGATTTCATTCGTTTCGTTTTTTTTTGCTTTTTGTTATTTTTCGTTTTCTCTTCGGCTTGATTTTATTTAACATGACTTCTGATTTTTTTTTTAATTATCAACTGATCGTCTTTTGTTTCTTTTTTTACACGATTGTTTTATTTTACATTTCAATTCCGCCGACTGACTGCCATTTTTGGCTTTGAATTTATTTTATTTATTTTATTTTTTAATCATTAAATTGAATTAAATTTATCATCGCCCTATCTCGTTCATCGATCGTCTTTAGTTTTTGTTTTATTCAATTTGACCTTTGTTTTTTTCTTTTAATTGATCTCATTCGTTTCGTTTTTTTTTTACTTTTTACTTTTTTTTCGTTTTCACTTCGGTTTGTTTTTATTTGGCAGGACTTTTGATTTTATTTTTTTGAATTATCAATTGATCGTCTTTTGTTTATTTTTTGCACGATTTAAGATTGTTTCATTTTACACTTCAATTCCGCCGACTGTCTGCCATTTTTGTCTTTGAATTTATTTTATTTATTTTATTCTTTAATCATTAAATTGAATTAAATGTTTGCTTCCGATGGAAGTCGGTCGATTTGACTCAATGAGCTTTACACGATTTTTATCTTCTTCGGCCTGTCTTGTTTGACGATCGTCTTTTGTTTTTGTTTTATTCTACTTGACCTTTGTTTTTTTTCTTTTTTTTTTTGATTGATTTCATTTGTTTCTGTCTTTCTTTGCTTTTTAATTTTTTTCGTTTTCTCTTCGGTTTAATTTTATTTGACACGACTTTTGATTGTTTCTAATTATCAATTGATCGTCTTTTGTTTCTTTTTTTTTGCACGATTCAAGATTGTTTTATGTTACATTTCAATTCCGTCGATTGACTTTCATTCTTGGCTTTGAATTTATTTTATTCTTTAATTATTAAATTAAATTAAATTACATTTTTGGTTCTGAAAAGTCAGTCGATTTGACTCATTGAGTTTTACACGATTTTTGTCATCGCCTTCGTCTTCATTTGACGATCGTCTTCTGTTTTTATTTTATTCGATTTTATTGGCGTTTTAGATTTTGATAACCAATCGAACGTCTTTTTTTCTTCTCTCTTTTATTCGAGCCGACTCAAATTTATTTAATATTATCTGTAAATATTTTATTTTTTTTTTAAATAAACTATTCAGCTTGACCTCCATTCCATTACAGAAGACTTAACAACTCCGACCCTCGAAAGACCCCTAGCGGCACCCTTAATAAAAGTTCATCGACGCCTTTCAAGCCTTCATCGACCTCCAAGGGGTCGAAGTCGATCCAGTTGGGAACCCCTGGGTATAAAATGTGAATAATCGTCCATTAGACAAAACGTTTAAGGCCCGATCTTACCACCTTCTGTTAAATTTAACCGCCGGTTAATATCCTTGGAAACCTTTGTGCCGATTCCTTGGATATTAACCGACGGTTAAATTTATCAGGAGATGGTAAGATCGGGCCTAAAGGATTTATAGCCGTTTTCATAATTCGACTAAAAGGAAGCTTTAATTTAAAGTCACTTTAATAATAGCGAAACAAATGTATTTTTTTTTTTTAGGTTAAAATAACTTTAAGTTTAAAGTTCGATTATGAAATCGGCGCTTAATTAAATAAAGTTTAAAAAAATAAGATTTGTTTAAGAAAAACAAAGGCGATTATTATTTAAGATTTCAAATATGTATAAAAATACCAAGTGTTTACAATTAAATAAAATAAATTAAAATTTTTAGCAAACAGAAAAATTCGGTTGACGCAATCAGGCAAGTACAGGCCTTCAGGTTTACTCGGCCGTTATTGGAATTAACAATTAGCACTTCGCATAAAAAAAAACTATCATTAGAAGCGCAGCGCTAAACAATACTAAACATTCGGCAAACAACGCTTTTTTTTTAATCTTTTTTTTCTTTTGTTTTTTGAAAACCCCCCGCAAAGACGTTTTAAGCAAGCTTCTTTGCCTTTCGGATTACAATTTGCAATCTCTTAAGTGCTCTCTTAACCTTAATCCCCCTGGCGCGAGCAACAGGGAACGAAATAATTTTTCTCCCCCCCGAGGGGGGGAGGGGATTTACCCCCGTTAATAGTGCGCCCCGTATTAATCCTCACGTAGCCCGAAGAAGTCAAGTCGAGGGGGCGGCCTGTCTTGTCACTCACCGTGTCTGGCGGCGTAGTGCAGGGCGGTGTTGTGGTTATGGTTCTCGCCGTAGCTCAAGTTGGGGTCCAGGTTCTTCCGGAGCTCCGGGGAACTCTGATAAATCTGCATCGCAGCGAATTCGTCGCCGTGCTGCAGGTATTTCTTGAACTTCGACGAAGTGCTCCCCATCTTCGGGGAGGGGGCGCGCGGCGAGCTCTTTCGTGCTTGCGACGAGTTAGCTAGCGCCCTTCTTGAGGATGGTTCAGGACATGCGATATGTTTGTGCCTGTCGTCGGTCGGTTTTCTGTCAAGAAACGCTGCTGGGGATACTCAACAGCCATTTCGTACGCTGAAAGATGAAAAATACGTTTTTTAAAAAAAATTAGCGTAAAAATACTGCTGTTTCAGCCCTAATTGGGGCTTCTTCAGTAAAAGCGTAGCTCAAGGGAGTTCCACCGCAAACCGGAACGATTCGACCAAGGACAATCGCAACTGCGATGTAACAGTAACGAATAGTTGAAACGGCGACATCCTGCGATCGCTTTTTGAACTGTTCATAAAAATAACGTTGGATTGCAAAGTCTGAGGCTCTGTTTGGAGCTTTGTTCAAGAAAAAAAAATCAAAACTCAACAACTAATTTAATTTGAAAAGAAAAATAAATTTCTTTATGAAACGAGCAATAATAATAATCAAAAAACAGTTAGTTTCGACGCGTGTTCATCGGCCTCAATGATACCCGATGTCCGTGACCGTGTCCGCCCTAACCACCTTCGTGACCATCGCCGCGTGATAACTACGCTTAATTAAATTAAAACCGATTAATTAAAACAAGCGACATTTTTGTTTTCTTTTAAAAATGAAAGTAATTGTTTATTTTGCGAAACAGAAATTAGTTTCGATGCGTGTTCATCGGCCTCAGTGATACCCGTGTCCGCCCTAACCACCTCCGTGACCATCGCCGCGTGATAATTGCACTTAATTAAATTAAAATTGATTAATTAAAACAAGCGATTTTTTTTTTAATTTATTGTTAAAAGGAAATTAATTAACTGTTTACTTTGCAAAACAGAAATTAGTGCTGGGAATTAGTTTGGATGTAATTTTGCGCTTGCTCATCGGTCTCAATGATGTCCGTGCCCGTGACCAACGCCGTAACCACCTCCGTGACCGCCACCGTGAGCTCCTCCGTGTCCGCCACCATGACCACCGCAATTGCGATTGTAACAGCAACGAATAGTTGAAACGGCGACATCCTGCGATCGTTTTTTGAACTGTTCATAAAAATAACGTTGGATTGCAAAGTCTGACGCTATGTTTGGAGCTTTGTTCAAGAAAAAAAAATCAAAACTCAACAACTAATTTAATTTGAAAAGAAAAATAAATTTCTTTATGAAACGAGCAATAATAATAATCAAAAAACAGTTAGTTTCGACGCGTGTTCATCGGCCTCAATGATACCCGATGTCCGTGACCGTGTCCGCCCTAACCACCTCCGTGACCATCGCCGCGTGATAATTGCACTTAATTAAATTAAAATTGATTAATTAAAACAAGCGATTTTTTTTCAATTTATTGTTAAAAGGAAATTAATTAACTGTTTACTTTGCAAAACAGAAATTAGTGCTGGGAATTAGTTTGGATGTAATTTTGCGCTTGCTCATCGGTCTCAATGATGTCCGTGCCCGTGACCACCGCCGTGACCACCTCCGTGACCGACACAGTGAGCTCCTCCGTGTCCGCCACCATGACCACCGCAATTGCGATTGTAACAGTAACGAATAGTTGAAACGGCGACATCCTGCGATCGTTTTTTGAACTGTTCATAAAAATAACGTTGGATTGCAAAGTCTGACGCTATGTTTGGAGCTTTGTTCAAGAAAAAATAAATCAAAACTCAACAACTAACTAAATTTGAAAAGAAAAATAAATTTCTTTATGAAACGAGCAATAATAATAATCAAAAAACAGTTAGTTTCGACGCGTGTTCATCGGCCTCAATGATACCCGATGTCCGTGACCGTGTCCGCCCTGACCACCTTCGTGACCATCGCCGCGTGATAACTGCGCTTAATTAAATTAAAACCGATTAATTAAAACAAGCGACATTTTTGTTTTCTTTTAAAAATGAAAGTAATTGTTTATTTTGCGAAACAGAAATTAGTTTCGATGCGTGTTCATCGGCCTCAGTGATACCCGTGTCCGCCCTAACCACCTCCGTGACCATCGCCGCGTGATAATTGCACTTAACTAAATTAAAACTGATTAATTAAAACAAGCGATTTTTTTTTAAATTTATTGTTAAAAGGAAATTGATTAACTGTTTACTTTGCAAAACAGAAATTAGTGCTGGGAATTAATTTGGATGTAATTTTGCGCTTGCTCATCGGTCTCAATGATGTCCGTGCCCGTGACCAACGCCGTAACCACCTCCGTGACCGCCACCGTGAGCTCCTCCGTGTCCGCCACCATGACCACCGCAATTGCGATTGTAACAGCAACGAATAGTTGAAACGGCGACATCCTGCGATCGTTTTTTGAACTGTTCATAAAAATAACGTTGGATTGCAAAGTCTGACGCTATGTTTGGAGCTTTGTTCAAGAAAAAAAAATCAAAACTCAACAACTAATTTAATTTGAAAAGAAAAATAAATTTCTTTATGAAACGAGCAATAATAATAATCAAAAAACAGTTAGTTTCGACGCGTGTTCATCGGCCTCAATGATACCCGATGTCCGTGACCGTGTCCGCCCTAACCACCTTCGTGACCATCGTCGCGTGATAACTACGCTTAATTAAATTAAAACCGATTAATTAAAACAAGCGACATTTTTGTTTTCTTTTAAAAATGAAAGTAATTGTTTATTTTGCGAAACAGAAATTAGTTTCGATGCGTGTTCATCGGCCTCAGTGATACCCGTGCCCGCCCTAACCACCTCCGTGACCATCGCCGCGTGATAATTGCACTTAATTAAATTAAAATTGATTAATTAAAACAAGCGATTTTTTTTTTAAATTTATTGTTAAAAGGAAATTAATTAACTGTTTACTTTGCAAAACAGAAATTAGTGCTGGGAATTAGTTTGGATGTAATTTTGCGCTTGCTCATCGGTCTCAATGATGTCCGTGCCCGTGACCAACGCCGTGACCACCTCCGTGACCGCCACCGTGAGCTACTCCGTGTCCGCCACCATGACCACCGCAATTGCGATTGTAACAGCAACGAATAGTTGAAACGGCGACATCCTGCGATCGTTTTTTGAACTGTTCATAAAAATAAAGTTGGATTGCAAAGTCTGACGCTATGTTTGGAGCTTTGTTCAAGAAAAAATAAATCGAAACTCAACAACTAATTTAATTTTAAAAGAAAAATAAATTTCTTTATGAAACGAGCAATAATAATAATCAAAAAACAGTTAGTTCCGACGCGTGTTCATCGGCCTCAATGATACCCGATGTCCGTGACCGTGTCCGCCCTAACCACCTTCGTGACCATCGCCGCGTGATAATAGCACTTAATTAAATTGAAATTGATTAATTAAAACAAGCGATTTTTTTTTAAATTTATTGTTAAAAGGAAATTAATTAACTGTTTACTTTGCAAAACAGAAATTAGTGCTGGGAATTAGTTTGGATGTAATTTTGCGCTTGCTCGTCGGTCTCAGTGATGTCCGTGCCCGTGACCAACGCCGTGACCACCTCCGTGACCGCCAACGTGAGCTCCTCCGTGTCCGCCACCATGACCACCGCAATTGCGATTGTAACAGTAACGAATAGTTGAAACGGCGACATCCTGCGATCGTTTTTTGAACTGTTCATAAAAATAACGTTGGGTTGCAAAGTCTGAGGCTCTGTTTGGAGCTTTGTTCAAGAAAAAAAAATCAAAACTCAACAACTAATTTAATTTGAAAAAAAAAATAAATTTCTTTATGAAACGAGCAATAATAATAATCAAAAAACAGTTAGTTTCGACGCGTGTTCATCGGCCTCAATGATACCCGATGTCCGTGACCGTGTCCGCCCTAACCACCTTCGTGACCATCGCCGCGAGATAATTGCACTTAATTAAATTGAAATTGATTAATTAAAACAAGCGATTTTTTTTAAATTTATTGTTAAAAGGAAATTAATTAACTGTTTACTTTGCAAAACAGAAATTAATGCTGGGAATTAGTTTGGATGTAATTTTGCGCTTGCTCATCGGTCTCTATGATGTCCGTGCCCGTGACCAACGCCGTGACCACCTCCGTGACCGCCGCCGTGAGCTACTCCGTGTCCACCACCATGACCACCGCAATTGCGATTGTAACAGTAACGAATAGTTGAAACGGCGACATCCTGCGATCGTTTTTTGAACTGTTCATAAAAATAACGTTGGATTGCAAAGTCTGAGGCTCTGTTTGGAGCTTTGTTCAAGAAAAAAAAAATCAAAACTCAACAACTAATTTAATTTGAAAAGAAAAATAAATTTCTTTATGAAACGAGCAATAATAATAATCAAAAAACAGTTAGTTTCGACGCGTGTTCATCGGCCTCAATGATACCCGATGTCCGTGACCGTGTCCGCCCTGACCACCTTCGTGACCATCGCCGCGTGATAACTGCGCTTAATTAAATTAAAACCGATTAATTAAAACAAGCGACATTTTTGTTTTCTTTTAAAAATGAAAGTAATTGTTTATTTTGCGAAACAGAAATTAGTTTCGACGCGTGTTCATCGGCCTCAGTGATACCCGTGCCCGCCCTAACCACCTCCGTGACCATCGCCGCGTGATAATTGCACTTAATTAAATTAAAATTGATTAATTAAAACAAGCGATTTTTTTTTTAATTTATTGTTAAAAGGAAATTAATTAACTGTTTACTTTGCAAAACAGAAATTAGTGCTGGGAATTAGTTTGGATGTAATTTTCCGCTTGCTCGTCGGTCTCAATGATGTCCGTGCCCGTGACCAACGCCGTGACCACCTCCGTGACCGCCACCGTGAGCTCCTCCGTGTCCGCCACCATGACCACCGCAATTGCGATTGTAACAGCAACGAATAGTTGAAACTGCGACATCCTGCGATCGTTTTTTGAACTGTTCATAAAAATAACGTTGGATTGCAAAGTCTGAGGCTCTGTTTGGAGCTTTGTTCAAGAAAAAATAAATCAAAACTCAAGAACTAATTTAATTTGAAAAGAAAAATAAATTTCTTTATGAAAAGGGCAATAATAATAATCGACGGTGTGGTTTGCGATTTCGTAAATAAAATTGTGCCATACTAAGTTGTTATCTGTTAGTTCGTGGGGTGGGATTCCCCGCCGCCGTAAATCGCGAAGCGATTTCCGCGAAATTCACGGGCGTAGTTTCAAGGATTTCCCGCGAAACTTTCAGGCGTACAAAACCAGAATCAGAATTCCAGGAATTGTTGTAATAAGGCGAGTACAAGATACTGCGTGGTACATACACACGATTCAAGGCTGACGGGGGTTGTTGCATGCTTGCATGCTAAGGGGGTGCTTCCGGAAAACCCCGGCGATTAATCGCCGTCCGTGACATTACACGAGCGTTTTCTTTTTTTCTTCTTCTTCTTCCGCAAACGGGGGGGAAGAACCCGCTTGTTTGCTTGTTTGTTTTTACTTGTTTACACCTTTTTTTTTTTCTTTTGTTGCTTTCGTAACGCCGCGGCGGCGATAACTACGCGCGGGTCTTTTTCTCTTACGTAACGACGAGGTCGCCGCTGAACTGTAAATATTTTTTCTGGCCGAATTTAAGGTTATCGATTGAAGTTCTGCACGCCGGAGTCGTTCTGTTTACCATCGCCCGGTGTATATAAGCGGTCTTGCGTTTGTCATGCTCAGTTTGTTTATCATTTCCAGAGAGATAGAAACGAGCTGAGCAACGACGTGCAGGATGACCCGTCTAATCGTGAGTAACGACCAAGTTCACCTTTCAAGTCAGGTTTTGGCGAAAAGCTCTTTTTTTCCAAATCACTTTACATTTTTATTCACTTTTGTTAACCCAGTGCCCCAGGGAAGCTTAAATCATTTATTACTTTTTGTTAATTTCATTTCTAAACTTTTCACTTGGTTTGAGGGCAGAATTTTCTTCTTCTGTTTTGGTTTCATGTTAGTTTCATGTCCAAATCATTTCATTCCATTCTGAGTTTGTTTCAGTACTTGCAATTCGTTCTGCATATTTTGTATCGCCTTGTATTTTGCGTCGCTTTGTACTTCCAATTAATCTACTTTGAGTTTCACATTTTGCGTTGACCTTGCATTCGATCTTTGAGGTTCCTCCACCTTTCCCTTTTCCGATTTCTTTTCAGTCAAAAAAGAAACGAAATCGAAAATTTCCAGGAACTCGTTCTATTCTTTTAATCGTTTCCCCGTACGTGCAGTTGAATCATTTTGAATCGCCGTCGCACTTTCGATACGTACAGTCGCGTGCTTTAAATTTTGGACGCGCCGCTGTCACTCAAAACGTCACTTTCGATTTCATAAATTGGAAATTTTTAAATAAGTCTGTCGTGTTTTGCTGAGAACGTGTCAAAATAAATTAAATATTTAAGAGACTGCTCCTGGAAGTTAAAATTAAGACGAGTTTTAATAAGAATTGACAATGCTCGACGATGACCAAAATTTATTGCCCGCGACTGTACGTACCTTCTGCGACTTTCCGTCGATCAGTAAATCGATTATTTCAACTGACACTTTGTGTTTTCGTTTCCCTCTATTGCCTTTCTCTCTCGCCGCGGTGTTCCGACTTCTTTTCAAAATTAAACGAGCAAGAAAATAATCGGGCGGCAAATACGTGTTCGTACAGGATGTCTCAAAAATAACGCTCGCGCGCGCTTTTGGAGTTTTCGATTCGGGTAACTGAAACAAATCGAAATCAAAAAGTTTGTCGATTTGCCTTCGTTGTTCCAGAAAATTTCCATGACAGAATGTGGCTGACTTCACTTGATCTTTCCATCCCTTTATAAATTTATTTTCGCCGTAAGATCGCCAGAGATATGGTTTCCAAGGGTACAATCTGATGAAAAAATGTATTAGTCAAAATAAAGCCTTTGCCGCTACAAAAAAAAAGAAAAAAAATATGTGGCTGGCGTAATTTCTATTTTTTTTTTTTTTTTATTTTTCTATTTTACTTTCGCCTTTTGTGTCGCTTTACGACGCACGTTTATTTTACATTCTCGTTATTAGAAGGTTTGCTCGTTATTTTCCGGTTCGTTTCGCTCTTACCTTCATCTTGTTTAATAAATAAAAAAAGTCTCATTTAAGAAGCTTTGTTTTTTATTTTCTTTTTCGGTTCATTTCGTTCTTCCTTCGTCTTGTCTAATAATAATAATAAAAACAATAATAAAGTTTGTTGTAGTTTCGACGTTCGACGCTAACTCGTTTGTCTTTTCTTTTTTAAATTTATAAATTTCTTGGTCTTTTAATAAAACTTTTGACAGTCATCTTCTCGATTGCATGTTTTTTTTCTTCTTGTCTTGCTTTATTCTACAATTCAACAAATTAGTTCTGCTTTTTTCGACCGTCATTTGTTTTGGTTTCGTTTATGTTTTCCTTTTTATGCATTGTCATTTGTTTTTCCCTCTAAAGTAAATCCATCTTGAGGGTTGGGTGATCGATTGACAATATTTTTCTTAAAAAAGAAAAATCATCTCCATGGCACGTTTCCTTTGACTTGTTCTGTTCTGGAATTTAACAAATTAGCTCTGCTTTTCTCGACTGTCCTTTGTTTTGGGTTTGTTTATGTTTTCCCTTTTGTGCATTTTTTCTTTTCCTATCTTCTTATTTTTTCTTTAATTGCTGAACATTCGTAGCCATTACTTCTAATTAATTTAGTTTTTCGCATTTCGCTGTTTTTTTACGCATTTGTTTGCTTCGTTTTTAAATGACAACTATTTCGAAATTCTACATGCATTGTTAGATATAAAAAGATGATTTACTGCGCTCTCATTGGTCGCTGTCCTTTGCGAATAACGAATGTTAACCAATGACAACACAGACGTTTTGACGCACAGAACGCTCTAAAATTTATTTTTGCGTAGTTGATCATAAGATTTAAAAAAAAATTGTTGCAATGTCAGGTCAAAAAGCGATCGTAAGATGTCGCAGTTTTATCTATTCATAAGATTTTAGTAAAAAATGCTTTCAATTTCAGGCTTTGTGTATAATCGCCATGTTGGTAGTCACCGCGTGCGCCGACCATCACTCCGGTCACGGAGGCAGTCACGGACATGACCACGGACACGATCACGGACACGGCGGCGCTCACGGAGGACACGGCGGCGGTGGTCACGGTGGCGGACACGGAGGAGCTCACGGTGGCGGTCACGGAGGTGGTCACGGCGGTGGTCACGGGCACGGACATCATTGAGACCGATGAGCAAGCCCAAAATTACATCCAAACTAATTTCCAGCACTAATTTCTGTTTTGCAAAATAAACGATTTTAATTTCCTTTTAACAATAAATTAAATAAACAAAAATATAACTTGTTTTAATTAATCAATTTTAATTTAATTAAGTGCGATTATCATGCGGCGACGGTCACGGAGGTGGTTAGGGCGGACACGAGTGTCATTGAGGCCGACGAACACGTTTTGCAAAATAAACAATTAATTTCCTTTTAACAATTTATTTTTAAAAAGAAAACAAAAATGTCGCTTGTTTTAATTAGTAGGTTTTAATTTAATTAAGTTCAATTATCACGCGGCGATGGTCACGAAGGTGGTTAGGGCGGACACGGTCACGGACACGAGGCCGATGAACACGCGTCGAAACTAACTGTTTTGTAAAATAAACAATTTCCTTAACAAGAAATTGAATTTAAAAAAAAGAGAGCCTTTCAATCTTGCGACATTATCAACGTTTCGCTTCCAAGGAAAACATTTTTTATACTTTACATCCTCTGTAATTTTCTCGTTGTTACTGCGGTATTTTTGATTTTTTGCTAATTAATTAGCATTCATCCTGTGCTATTATGAGTCATTAAATTATGAGCGTGTAAGGCGACAGTTTTTTTCTTTCCTGCTCGCCAATTACGCGCGCAAATTGTAAACGTGTTATTTTGTTTTCATGTTGGTATATCCATGTCACGGCGAGTTATTTTCTTTCTTTTCCGCGCACGGACTTGACCGTGAAGACGTTTTTAAGCGAGGCGAGGTGATTGTCATTGTATTACGAACACCCGGTTAGGTAACGATGAAATAAGACTGTATTATTTCCGTCTTCAAAAAAAAAAAAATTTAACTGATTTATAAATTAATAATTGCATACGGTGTGTTTCATTTTGACGTGGAAACGTGGACGTACTGTAAATCCACCGAAACACCGAAAAACAAACATTTTCTGGCGTGACCACTTTGACTTTTTTCAAGTTTCCATGAAACAGTCTGTACGCAAGAGAGAAAGACAATTGAGAAAAGAAGAATTATTCAAACAAGCAAACCAAAAAATCTAAACAAGACGATGAAGATGAAAGTGTGCAACTGCGACCTTCAATTGCCTACAATCTCAGTTTAAGCCAGAAAGAAGTAGTTTCAAGTGAGCCAATTTGAAATTACACAACAACTATTCACTCATTACTCATTACTCCTCGGCTTAAAATATCTTCTTTTTTTTAAATTATGCAAGAGGGGTTATCGCTTGGGTTTAGGTCAGCAGATTTTTGTGAACAGCACCGCTTATTTTTGCCAGTCTTTTAACCGTCCGTCGTAAGACAAGTCAATAGAAAAAGTTAGTTTTTTCTTTTTTTTTTTTTTTTTAATCGAAGAAGATGTCTCGAATATTCGTAAGTATCACACCACGCTTTACTTGCACGTTTAAAAAAAAAAACACGAGAGGGCAAACGCGGTGTTGCGGTGTTTCCACAAGCGATCAACGATAATTTCTTAACGTACGTACAGCATTGTGCAGAAATTAAGATTAGTTATGCCAGACAGAAAAATAATTGATCATTAAATACTCCTAAAATATTTTGAAAACATGTAAACTTACTGATAGTCACTGGAGTAGCTGAATGCGTCACAATATCAATAGACTTTCGAGGAAACAAACACAAAATGCGAACATTTAACCTTGAATCTTATGCGTGTTTAATCAGACATTACAAATGAAATATACAGTTTATGAAGTGTATGAAGGCCCCCTTGCGGGGGTAAGGAAATTGCGTTTTTGCTGGGAAAAAGGAAATAAAAAAACCCAAATCATTGAACATCGGCCTAATGAATCACGTACGCCAGGTGTACGTGACTCATTAGGCCGACGTTCAATGATTTGGGTTTTAGCGCAGCCAAAATCAAGTTCTGTCGGCTTAATGAATCACGTACACCCAGCGTACGTGATTCATTAAGGCCCCATTACGCAGGTAAGGAAATTGCGTTTTTGCTGGAGAAAAGGAAGTCAAGAAAATGGCTGAATGAATCACGTACGCCAGGTGTACGTGATTCATTCAGCCAAAAGGAAGTCAAGAAAATGGCTGAATGAATCACGTACACCTGGCGTACGTGATTCATTCAGCCATTTTCTTGACTTCCTTTTCTCCAGCAAAAACGCAATTTCCTTACCTGCGTAATGGGGCCTTAATGAATCACGTACGCTGGGTGTACGTGATTCATTAAGCCGACAGAACTTGACTTTGGCTGCGCTTGTAATATATCTTGGCATGCAGACTTGCTCGTGCAAAGAAGTAGAAATATCTTTTAATTACGTTATAATCCGGGGGGAAGCTGATTACTTCTTCACGATGCGATGCGTGGTGGAAGACGTCGCGCTCACGTGATGACGTCGAAATATGCGAATCCCGTATCTGATAATAACTAAAATCCGAAGATAACTTTTAATTGACAGTCACACAACGTAATAGGTCTGTAAGATAATATCTATTTACCGGAAGAAGACAATAATACGAATTGAAAGAAAGGCAGGAATGTGTACCAACTGTTACAACCCATTATTTCCCATCAGCGGTTAATCATAGTCATTTCATTTGATATTATTTTAAACAGATTGATCGCATGATCGCGGTATTGTTTTGAAGTAGATTAGCTGCTACCCCTAAAAGCGCCCTTTTACTCTTTCTGTCATAAAATATTATAATACCGAAAACGGGGTAACCCCCCGGCGGTAACCTACACATAATTAAACAGTTTCTTCCATTTAATTTGATTTAATTGTAAATTGCAGTTGTTCACGTTGATGGCGACCCTCGTGATATCGGCGACCTGTCAAGATTTTTATGGTGGAGGCGAAGGTGGCGGTTTTTACGACGCAGATGCGCAGGGAGCAGGAAACGACGGCGAGCCTGGCGCATACGACGGTCACGGTTATGGGCACGGCCATGGTGGTCGGGGTTATGGCCACGGACACGGCGGTATCCGATCGCATGGTTAATCAACAGTCATGGTTTTCGCAATAAACAATAAACTCTGTGCAGCAAGGTTCTCTTGTGTGCGAGCGATAGCTTTCTAATTAACACATTCCCAAATTAGTGTTCACCTTGATGACACGAATTCTCGCGCCGATGTGCTCATCGCTTAAATAAAAATTAATTAAGAAAAAAATACAAATGAGTTTCTCTTGAAATAGCGAAGACGCAGATCGGGTTTTCCCCCCGACCGTATTTCACTATTTCCCAACAAGCCGTTTAGTTTATAAATCCCCTGCGCCGCGCCGTCACCATAAAATCTAAATATACTAAACAGATTAATCATAATTGCTCCCGGAAAAATCGATTGCCCCGCTCCGGGGGTGCTTTCACATACTTTCCGGTGGTGCGTGGTTGTCTCTCCTCTTTCCTTTCGGCCCCACCGAAATAAATCGATTCTTTCGCGGCGGCTTTCGGTTAAATAAATTAAAAAAAAAAGAAACGGTCTGCATTTATTATTGTTTAAACCGTTACGAACAATTGGTGGAGTGAAAACTGCGAGGAAGGACTTCTTCGCGAATGACGATAATGCGCGCTCAAAACACGTACCCGACAGCGAAACGTCGCGCCGGACGGCCTATAAATAAAGTGTTATCTCTGTTAATATTATCGTTACGTTTTCACTTTAATTAACGAAAATAAACGCAAAATAAACACGCTCCGCGCTCCCGATGTTGCGATGATGATGATGACGATGATAAGGTCGTCCGGTATTTACTGGAAGCCCATTATTAATAATAATAATAACAATAACAACACAATATCCATTCGGTGGCTAAATTTAAAGTGACAATTAAATTCCTTAACTGCGCATTCGGGTATCATAGTAATCATCATAAAAAAAGTAAATGTATACATTTATGATGCGCAGAAATTTAACTAATATTATGCAGAATCACGTTGTACATGCGAACTCAACAAAACAAGAATTTTTTAGCGCTCCCGATTATTAATTAATAAAACTAAAAGGTTCATCATAAGCTCATCAAAACGAGAATTTCATTTGATTCGCGTTTACCGCCGCTCTGAATTCAAGTTAATAAAACTAAAAGCTTCATCGATTATTTGGCGGAGACGGATCTGTTTCGGGTTTGCGATAATTTTACCGAACGAGATACAGCGCCATCTCTTAGTAATCTTTACGTTTTTTCCTCGCAGCGATCTTCGAAGATGAACTGCAGATGGCTCTGCTCTTTAAAGTTTTGATAGTACTACGGTGTTATTGTTTTTATATCAAGAAAAAAAATACTTCACATGTAAACTTATTGACGGTCACTGGAATAGCAGAATGCGTCACAGTAGCAACAGACTTTCGAGGAAACAAACACAAAATACGAACACTTAACCTTGAATCTTTAGTTTATGAAGTTTATGAAGGCCCCCTCACACGGGTAAGGAAATTGCGTTTTTGCTGGAAAACCGAAATCAAAAAAAAATTAACGTCGGCTTAATGAATCACGTACGCCGGGTGTACGTGATTCATTAAGCCGACATTCACACAGAACTTGATTTTGGTTGCTTGCAACATATCTTGGCATGCAGACTTGCTCGTGCAAGGGAGTAGAAAAATCTCGCGCTCCAAGTACGCGAGTCAAAACGTGCAGCCAGGAGTAACTAAAGTTTTAATAAATTAAATAATAAACTACCACTAAGACGCTTTGTGTGTGGAGGTCTATTCATCAATCACGTAAATGAGCGCATAACAAGAAGGTCGCTGTTACAAAAACCGTAAATTACATCACATAGCATTTAATTTTTGTTGACACATTGACACAGTTTCTCAAACATAAACAGTTAGTCAACCTCATTTTAAAAACACGTTCCAACAGACATCACTCATCAGTGCTCTTGAAACGATTTCCATTTGGGACTCAAAAGGAGTGGGACTTTGATGAATTTGTTTTTTGCGATTTGGTACTTGCATGACCTTAGTAAATACGCCCCTGACGGGTCGGACACTTATTATAAATCACTCTGTATAAAGAGGCAACGGCGAAAAGCAGTTAGAGAAGGCGAAGCTGCGTCTTTCTCCGCGTCTGTTTCAATTTAGAAGTCCAGCAAATAAGCGAAAGCGAAAAACAAGGAAACGAGCTATTGACGTAAGTCAAGGTGAATCAACTTCCTTTGGCGCGACTTGTTTACCCGTTCGGCTCTCGTCATTCAGCGTTGATTCGGCAATGCCGTCCCTGTTTAATTCAATCGAACTGTTAAAGTCCTGTCTGTTTACAAATCCAATTTGCATTTCGGATTCGACGCTCTTCAGAAAGAGAGAGAAAGAGAATTTTAGAGTGCGCACTCGCCACTAACGAAATATTTCGAAGCATGAATTACATTCAGAGAATCAGAGCGAGATAGGATAACGTGTTTCTTTTATTTATTTGTTTATTTTTTTTTTTGGTGGTTAGATAACACAACAACAACAACAAAAAATCGTGTTATTTACTCACGTTTTCGTAGGTGGCCATCCAACGACAAAGAGAGAGCTGTCAAGCAGCACTACATACATACAATCATGTGCTTGCACTAAGCCGAAGCTAAAAAAAAAATAATAATTTGCATACGTCGTCGTTGTTATCGTATTGAAAAGGCTGCGAATGTAATTATCACTGGCTGGCTTGGTGCTGATGATGCCATAATTTGTTTGAGACGTACTTGCGTTCCGAACCGCTTTATATCTAATCGCGTACGTATACGCAGATTAATTCTAATTTAATTAATTACTGCGTCATTAATACAGTTATACATAAATAGTTTGTATGTATGTACTGCGTGACCGTTTTCGATTTACGGCCCACTATTTTTTTTTATATAATGATAAAGGAAACAATTTTTTAAATCGTGGATCATATACAAAAGGAAAATGTTTTATTATAATAATAATAATAATAATAATAGCATTAAATCGAACTCTCGTATTATTGTTGGATAATAAATAAATTAGAGTTGGCGGTATTGTAGCATCATAAAAACCAGTCGGTCGGATTTGTTCTCAGGTGACTTAGGCCGCTTCCACACCGCCGGAATCAGAATCAATCAGAATCAGGGCGAAACTGATTCACGCCTTTCGAGCTTCCAGTTTCAGATTCTTCTGGTCGGTATGAAAAAGCGAGGATCACCGAAACTCCCTCTCAATCGAATCTTTACGTGAATCGTGAATTGATACGCCTTGATTCTGATTTATTCGGATTCCTTCAGTGTGTGAGCGGCCTTAGGCGAAGCGAATGCGAAAAAATTGGAGTCTGCTGAATGAACGAACATTCATGCGATCTCTCATACTTACAATAAACATAAACCGATGACATTCTGTTGATATTTCGTTTGCACAAGGATTATGCAAATTAAAAAAAACAAAAACAAAATTAGGAGAATAACCTGTTCTTCCGTAATGTACTAAATTCATTAAGTTAAAAATGTGCCTAAATTAATTCTGACGTGTGCGAGTGAAGAATGTATCTACGAAGGTCTGAGTAGTAAACAAAAAGGGGGCATTACATGCAACAAAAGCAAGATAAGAAGATTAACCTAAACAAAGCAACAACGGCCAGACATTAATTATCGTTTAGCAGAGATTAACCGGCCGTGTGACATTCACAACAACATATCACAATGTGCAAGGTAATTAATTCGTTAATACTACGAAATCTCGCCTTATTAAATTTGATGGTGATAGATTTTTTTGATTACTTCTACGAGGGTTATTAAAGAAGTAGCTACGACGGTCAGTCGTCAAATTCCTTTCGTACCTACTACGTTTATTGTTGATATTTGTTATGTGGCATTCACGTTCGCTTCATGCAGACGCAAACGCAATTAACGAATTATAATATAATTAATGTAATACAAGCTTGCGGTTTTTATTAACGTAATGGGCGGCAGATGTTCGCGTCCTCATCTTAGATTCATGGCCGCAGTTCTTGTGGCTTATTAAATATTGTCGCATTCGCCCTCATCAATCTCATCTGCCAGAAGCAAACTGCACCACCAGATGATGCATCATGATCATTCTCGGGGGTGAGTTTAAAGAACGAAATGCAAGAACAGGCGGACGGACGTTTAGGGGATGGTGTTTGTCCTAAATCTAAAATAATACCTGTATGGGCTTTCGGCGATGCAGGAAGGAACGCTTGGTTTGGGAAAAAGCTTCGCCCGGGGGGAGGTTGGCGAATCGCCGGCCCGCGGGGGGGGTTTGAAGGCAAACGAGCGGGTTTAATTACTCTTAACGTCCTAGGTACTTACCGAATACTCGCGCGTTGTACTATCTGACATTTTCTTTGTCTATTTGGCGATATCTGTGACAACAAATTGACATTTTCGCGATGCCGTCGAAGTCGTGCAGGCGCCGGATCGATTGTGGCGGCGCTTGCGCTGGCGCCGCGACGCCGAACGCGCCTATTTCGAACGCGGTATTTATAAATTTCGTTCTCGTTTTCTTGGCGTGCCTCTGCTCTCCTGTAGAAAGAACCAAGAATCTCCAATAAAACAAAAGAAAACCGCTGTAATTATACGTCAACAGCCTGAAATTAGAAACCAAGAGACGAAGACCAGTCGTGACCTTGGGCGAAATATTTAAACAATGTAAAAGAAATGAAAAAGAAATACAGCAGATGTACACACGACGTGCTTAATAATAAACAGGAGTAATTAACTTTTAGTTTGCGGTTTAAGTTGCGATCATTGGGCATCAACATGTTAAAAAAATAATACAAGCTTAGCGTCATTAAAAAAAAAAAAATAGAATCAATTCGAAATGTCGCTAACAAAACGACTTTTGAAACTGGAATTAAAAAAAAAAAAACGAATGCAAACAGAGACGCGTGCGGTCCTTCAACCCTTTGGCGTGTCGGCGTTTTAAAAAAATACAAAAATCATTGATGTTGACGTTTTTTTTTAAAAAAAAATACACAAGTCAATGATGAATACCGTTTAGCATTTCAATGTTTGATTCGCAGATTTGAGGACTTTCAGACTTCATAGAAACTTCTCTGATCAATATTTTTTTCCCTAAAGGCTGCGTCCTGACTGACACAATTCTTTTCCTGTCGACGTTTCGTCTTTTCTTAAGAACGGGCTTCCTCGGGGTCGCTTCTGCTTTCCCTTCTTCTTGTTGCTGCGTCGCCGAATTGGACGAGCTGTAGGGTCTGCTTGAAAATGAAGAATTTTGACGCAGTGCAACCAATAGTCATAGAAAAGGAGTATGGTAAACGGTCTTCAAGTCACCACGACACTTTAATTAAAACCTACGTTTCGCGGTGCGTTGTCAAAACTGTCAATCTAAACATTGTCTTTAATTTCGGAAAAGCATTTTGAAATTTTTGCGCTAAAAACGAGCTTTGTCATTGGTCAATTCCGGCTAGCTAATGCCCTCAATGACGATACATTAATGGCCGAGTTCGTTTTTTCTTAAGCACGGGCTTCCTCAGGGTCGCTTCTGCTTTCCCTTCTTCTTGTTGCTGCGTCGCCGAATCGGACGAGCTGTAGGATCTGCTTGAAAATGAAGAACTTTGACGCAGTGCAATCAATAGTCAAAGAAAAGGAGAATGGTAAACGGCCTTCAAGTCACCACGACACTTTAATTAAAACCTACGTTTCGCGGTGCATTGTCAAAACTGTCAATCTAAACATTGTCTTTAATTTCGGAAAAGCATTTTGAAATTTTGGCGCTAAAAACGAGCTTTGTCATTGGTCAATTCCGGCTAGTTAATGCACTCAATGACAATACATTAATGGCCGAGTTCGTTTTGTCTTAAGCACGGGCTTCCTCAGGGTCGCTTCTGCTTTCCCTTCTTCTTGTTGCTGCGTCGCCGAATCGGACGAGCTGTAGGATCTGCTTGAAAATGAAGAATTTTGACGCAGTGCAACCAATAGTCATAGAAAAGGAGAATGGTAAACGGCCTTCAAGTCACCACGACACTTTAATTAACACCGACGTTACGCGGTGCGTTGCGAAAATTGTCAAACTAAACTCTGTTCTCTTCAATTTCGGAGGAGCAATTTGAAATTTTGGCGCTAAAAACGAGCTTTGTCATTGGTCAATTCCGGCTAGCTAATGCCCTCAATGCCAATACATTAATGGCCGAATTCAAAGCTATGTAGCCTTTCATAACGCTATGTATGTACAGATATTCTAAATCAAAAGATGATGACGTCACGTTACATAGCGCTCGCGAAGCGCTACGTGGCTTCGTCCATGGCTGAACTCGGCCATTAACTACATGTTAACGTTTTCGTATTATTTATGACGCGACGATCAACCGAATCGTCTCTGTTTTCTCTTTAAGTTTCCCGCTTTAATTCTACACAGAAATTCCAATATTACAAAGAAGATTGGTCCCAGAATAAATCCCTGCGGTACTCCCAGAATATAGCTTTGATTTATTAATTTTCATCGCCGCTTTTTGCGTGTACGAAGCGGCAGCTCAAGAAAGAGAGGAAATTTAATGCGTTTAGCTTCGTTTTATTGATCTCTACGCAAGCATCGTTCAGTTTTCTAATTGGCTCTTGCAGGAAAAAGCTAACCAATCAAAAAAAAAAAGAAAAACCATCCGCAATAAATATTTTTTTGCTTGTCCGGAAATCATCCGATCTAAAAGTAAAAGCTTATACTTGTAATCGTTTTTACACCCACTTTGTATCACTAATTAAGTTATTAATTAATTTTAATAAAATAATTGTCTCGAGAAATCAACCGCATCGAGTAACTCATCGCTGCTACAAAAAAAAAAAAAAAAAACCGGGCACTTCTCGTTTTTGATTTTTAATCATTTTAACCCCCCGCCCGCTTCAACTTTGACGTCTTGCGAAACAACAATTCTTTTACGACGGCTTTCGCCCCAATAAAATAATTAAAGCGAGAAGTCAACGACATCGATGGATTCATCGCTGATAAAAAATACGGCGAGGCGAGTCGGTAAAACAGTTTCGCCGATACGAATTGACGTCGCGCTGCTCCCTCGCATGACTTTGCCTCGTGCAATTTTGCGAACATTTTTAAATAATAATCGACACGTCGAAGACGAAAATCAAATTAAATGTAATTAATAAAATGTCACTAGCTTTGATGGTTACAATTTTTTGAAGGTTGGCGGAAGAACAAAAGACGATCGTCGTTTGTTTGACGCACTATTGAAGGCACGCGTCCGTCGCATTGTTAATCGCTCGCGCCGTAATAATTAACAAAACTGCAATTAATAATCCCCGTGATTGTGTCGGTGTGCTGATGAATATGTGCAAGAACTCGAAATCTTCGTGCCCCGGTGTTTGCAAAAGTTTGGCCGGCGCGGATCCACAAGTGGTACATATAATTTGATGATGGCGTAACGACAATTAAGGTAAGCCTCGCTGTTTTAAAATATGTGTTAACATTTCGCCCCCGACGATGGCGGGTCACATTTCACTTCCTGATTAGTTTCGTGAATCAAATCATTGATTTTGCGACAAATTGAAATCGATTCGGTTCGGTGTGCTAAAGTCGACGAGATTCTGAGCTGAGCTAGAAGGTTCTCATCTCGGCCAACTGAAATTAATACGAGCCGACATTTCACTTCCAAAATTAGTTTACACGTAAAATTATAATAATGCTTGTAATGAAGCCCCAATGTTCACAACGCGCTAAGTGTAATTAAAATGTGATTAAAATTGAAGCGGCGCCCTCTATGTGAAAATGTGATCGATTTAGGCAATTGGTGCACTTTAATTTCATTGGAAATAAATGCAATTATAATTAAGCCGAAACTGCACAAATGCTGCAACTACTTTTCTGTTTCTTGTATGTAATTGCCATGGCAGATGATTATGCGTGGTGTTAACAAAAAACCTGTACAAACTTTGGCAGGTGACAGTAGAGATCAAAACAAAAACAAAACTAATAAAAACATGTCCGGTACTCAATACAGGTGTCCACGTTATGTATTTACTCTTCTAGAATTCCTATTAGTTTATATTTTAGAAGCCAAATGCCCGTTTACCGCTTCAGATCTTGAGCAAAAAGAAAAAAGAAACTCAAGTATCGAAAATCTTTTCTTTTTCTCGAAATTTACGCCGCAAAAGATTTGGTCTGGGTACCAAGATACACACCGCATGAAATCATATCGGAACCAGCACTGAAATTTTGTCTTAATTTATCCGACAGTTCCAAATTTTGATAAATTTTAATTCTCGCATTTTAAAAAGCATTTTCGCAGCCTCTCCAAGGTCCGGTATTACAAACGGTCTTTAACTTTAACTCCCAGTTTACTGCCATTACCACGGCAATAAACCAATAGTTAAAGGTAACTTGTCTTTAAAAGTTGTTCACTGAATCTGTCTGAATTTTTTTTTATCGAACATGCGTAAACTATTTGCGCAAAGACTTTTCTAAAAAAAAAAATTCATAATAAAAAAGTTTTGCCGTGTGGTGCGAACTTTTTGGCGGTCACTGTATGTGCCAAACACGAAATTTGTTTTATAACACAAGCTCGCCGATTTGTTATCCTAAGGCCCGATCTTTCCACCTCCCAGTAAATTTATCTGACGAATAATTCGAATTCGAATCACCATGACGACCATTCATAAAATTCAATTTATTTGGGAAGTAACGTTATTGGGAACTTTATTAGCGAGTGGAAAGATCGGGCCTAAGAACGATAAAAAGATATTGTTATTATTAAAATAAAATAACCAGAAATATATCATGCAATTGAATCGATGAGTGCATAATCGTGTTCAGTCAAAATTTGCTGTGTGGAGAAAACAACAAATAACTCAACTCTTTTGATAGGACTACGTTGTTATTGTATTTATACCAAAAAACAAAAAAAAATACTTCACATGTAAAGTTATTGACGGTTACTGGAATAGCTGAATGCATCACAATAGCAATAGACTTTCGAGGAAGCAAACACAAAATACGAACATTTAATCTTGAATCTTTAATTTATGAAGTTTATGAAGGCTCCCTTATACGGGTAAGGAAACTGCGTTTTTGCTGGAAAAACATAAATAAAGAAAAATGAACGTCGGCTTAATGAATCACGTACGTCGGGTGTACGTGATTCATTAAGCCGACATTCACACAGAACTTAATTTCTTATTCTTTCAGATAAGGATATCTGAAGCCTCCTGAAGCCAAGGATTACTTAAAATAGAAATCTAGAGAAAGTTATTTGTTATTTTCTCAGCGCAGTAATTTTGGACTGAACACGATTATGCACTCATCGATTCAATTAACTTTAGGTGAATAGAGGGCTGCAAGGTTCTGCAAGTAAAAAGAATACCTTACCGCAGGTAACGTTAAACTCACAACCTCAAAAACCCTAATCTCTCAATCGAGACTACTCTAGAGAGTTGCACGTAAAGGTTCTGCAAGTAAAAAAATGCCTCATCGCATGTAACGTTAAACTCACAACCTCAGAAACCCTAATCTATCAATCGAGGCTACTCTAGGATCTTGATCGACCGCCCCAAGTCGATTCTATTTTTAGATTTTCATGGCAGTAAGAAAAACGTTCGCCCGTCAATACATCTCGTGAATTTCCTTTGATAAGAAACCCCTTGGAATTGCACTTCTCACATAATTACGTATTAATTAACTTTACTTATAAGAAGGGGACGGACGGACAAAATGAAACACAAGCAGAATCGGGAGGACTTTAAAAAAGCAAAGCGAGACTTGAGAGAGGAACACGCGTCTCCGCACTTGAAGCGCTGGACGAACATTCGCCCATTTTTTCCTTCACGCTCTCATTTTTGCATATTTTGCGCTCAAAATGTACTCAATACCTAGTGGAAATGGTAATTTGGTAATTTGTGAGCTTAGAAAACAGTCTGCTACAAGAAATTTGGGAAGATCTGCGTTGGGTCGCTTACCTCCAGGCGTTCTGTTAAATTCCAAGAGTTTATCTTTGTCTTTTGTATCGATGGCCACATACCCAATTGCCAGATACGTATTTTTTTTCCTTTTATGTTGCTGGTTACCGCAATGATGTAACAACATTGGTGTCATCTCGCATGTCAACAGAAGCCGATCCCTTCCGTGCCACCAGCAAAACGTGAGCTCCGTTTATTTCACGCCCAATAAAACCGACGCCGCCGCCGCCGCCGCCGCCGCCGCCGCGGGAATAGCGGCGATTAACTTCGTTTCCACCGCCGCGGACAATATCGGGGCACCCGTTATTTTGTTTTGTATCGGTTTGTTGCCGCCGCCCCAGGACGGCTCGCTCCTGATTAGGCGGAATAACCGACGCCGCCGTCGATTATCGGCGATGACCGTTCACGGCTGGTTTGGCGGCGGCGGTCTTTTGGGTCCGGCGATGACCAATTCGAGCGGAAAATATAAGGTAAACATCGAACAAAAAATTGCGACCGAAACTCTTTTTTTTTTATTACGGATACGTGATTGGCAAATAAATAAATAAATAATAAAACACGTGCCTACGGGAAATTTTTTTGTGTTCGGTTTTATTATTTGTTTTATTCAAGTTGGGGGGAATGGTATCCGCGACCCCCGGGGATCGCCTGGGTGGTTTCCGCGTGACGCTTCTTACGTCACGTCTATTCTCCGGTAGATGTCGTGGTATCCATCGACCTCCCTTCTGCTTGTTTATTACTTGGCGATTATGCAACGCCCGGAAACTTTCCGGGTTTTCGCCGGCAACTTGACTTGAACAGGGTTTGAAAATATTGGCAGATTAACTTAACACCCCTGAGGAGCGAACAGCTGATATCAATATCAACTTTTTCCGCACCTACAGAATTTCGGTTTCTTACAAAAGAAGCAGTTAGGACAGACGATGACAGATACGGAGCACTAAGTGCACTGAAAAATACATCAAGAATAGCTTAGGCAAAATGTTCTCAAAGTCACCAAAGTAATTCGGAAGTAACCAAACTCGAACCGTTCCTTTCACAACACCTACGTACGTAAAAGGTGCATCGTCAAAATCGAATTCTTTGTAACCTTGTTGCTTGCGCAATGAGTTATTGCAGCTTCTATTTTCAGTGTTCACTTTGTGTGACCTTTCGGGGCTGAAAGCATTTGCGTAAGGGTTGAAACGCAAGGGAGCTTTCCGTAACACAGAAACATTGCACTGACGCAATTGCATGCGTAATTAAATTACACCGAGAGCCATGCAATTTTATTTTATTTTATTTTTCTTTTCGCCCGCTGAAATGATCAATATCTTATTTAATTCACAGCCGTATTACTGGGGGGGTTGCGGTTGCGGTCGGACGTAATTGGCGGAGGCGCCTGCTGGGGCTCTCGGAACTTCCTAAGACTCTTTCATAATTGAATTATTTGCTGTAGACGGTGCAGAATTGCCTCCTCGGTTGTTATTATTAATTTGCCGACGGGACTTGTCGAGAAACTAAAAGAAAAAGTATTCATTTCAGTATTAACAGCTTTTGAGTCCTTTAATTATTTTATCTGGGCGTTTTCGAAAACGTCCGGCGACGATTCCGCCTTAGAGAGATTTAAATAACCAGTCTTTTCTAAGGGGGTTGAAAAGGTGTGATAAAATAATCAATTTCACGCAGGACGTTGCTACTTATTTGGAAATAGGAGGAGGCGGCCCCACAACTTACCTTCAGAGTCGATGGCAAAGCGCAGCAGGAGAACTCCCAATGCGTACCAGCTCAGTGGAGATGGGGGTGGGTTAAATTAAATGAGCGAAAGCGCAAACTGTTTTAAAATACAGGAGAAGCCTTTCGCGCTTTAGAAAAGTTTTTTATGCAAATGGAAATTGAAATGTAAACACCGGACACTCACTCTTTGGTGTATACGGTCGTTATGTAAATCGTTTAACCAATTAATTAAAAATGATTAATTAATGATTTACGATTCCGTTTGAAAGCGCGTCCTCGTCGAAATTCCGGCGGACGCGAAACGCCGCCCGCGCCGAGGCGAAACTTCGGAATTTCCGTATTCAACCGAGTATGACAGTAATAATTAATGAAATATGTAGATCCGACATTATACCCCCATCGGCGGGGCGGGGGATGAATTGTGTCAAATACAATGGTGTGGGAAACCGCCGGCGTGCCGGGATACTGTTCGCTTACAAGAATCCTCATTACACTTATGTAAACCGTATACATGCGACGATAATGGCAAAACGGGGTTGGAAGGGGAGAAAAACCTGAACTTTATTTATTAATACTGTGATTTATAAAAAAAAACGAACTGAATCGAATCAAATTTAATTTATTGTAGCTTTATTTTTTTTACTTTTAGTAAACCTGCTTGCTTATAGAATGCATCAATCTTTTATAAAGTCTGGATGGATTCGCTCGAGCCCCCTTGACTTGACGAGGACACTGCAAGGGGTATCGGCCTGTATCGATTTAACTTTCCTCTGCCTAAGTGCCGCCCTGAAAACAGGAAATTGAAACAGGGCAATTATCCGCACGGGCCAGGTTTTAAAATCGGGGCTTCCTGAAACGTTTAATGTCGGCGAAGTAGCTTGACGTGTCATGAATAAACCAACAATATTTCTCACTTATTAACAAAATTGTTTTCCCGCTGTTTTTCTTTTTGGATTATACAAGTACATAATGAAAATATTGAACGTGTAAGAATTCAGATTTCTGTACACTTAAATTAATTTTACGAACGCCATAAACGAAGAAACTGTGTCACAATCTTTGCCCGAACTACCAAAAGGATTGACAACAAAAGGGGCAAACGGTGGGATATTAGGTTTTTTTTTTGTTTGGCTTTGTTGTGGATTTTTTTTTAAACCCTCGTTCGTTTGTAAATACGACTAAGCCACACGAAATGGCGACATGATTTGCCGACACCAGCAAAACTAAAGTTAAATTAGGATTTAAATAAAAACAAGAGCAAATCTTTAAAACTCTTAATCAGCAGTCAGAAATCGTCGCTTATAATCGAATCAGAGTGCCATTTGTGCAAAATATAAAGACACCCTAAGTTATTCATAAAAGAAAAACAAACGATAACAAACCCAAAATATCCCTCGTAAGGCCCTCCTCCAAAATTAATCTCCATTAAATCATCATCGAAAACTCTGTCTTTTAATTCCTCTGAGGGAGGTAAAACTTAATACAGTCGAGTTGGCCTGCACTGCGCTGATATTCTAAGTAGACTTATCATGTGATTTTCAAAATAAACAATAAGGCACCTAAACTACCCCCCCGAGGCACTCCAGAATTAAGTAGGTTCTTTATCGTCGCGGAGAAGCGCCTTTTGATCCCCCCGACCTAGTGCTCTTAAATTTAAGACAGGATTTCTCACGTGATCTTCAGAAAATAATAACAGCGGGCCTAAACTATCCCTCTGAAGTACTCCTCAATTAATCTCCATCAAAGTGGCTTCCCTATCGCCGTCGAAAACCGCCTTTTGAATCCTCTGAGCGAGTCGGGCTACACTGCGCCTAAATTCAAGATAAATTTTCTGTGTTTTCTTCAGAATAAACAAAAGAGGACTTAAAGTGACCTTCTGAGGTACTCCAGAATTAATCTCTTTCAAAGTAGGTTCTTTATCGTCATCGAGAATGCCCTTTGACAAGCCTTCTGAGAGAGTTGGTCTGCACCGCGCTTAAATTCAAGATATATTTACAAGAGGGGACCTAAAGTAGCCCTCTGAGGTACTCTCCATCAAAGTAGGTCTCCTATCGTTGTTGAGAACCGCCTTTTGATCCCTCTGAGTGAATAATGCTACACTGCGCTTAAATTCATGATAAATTTTCAGTGTTTTCTTCAAAATAAACAATAGAGGACTTAAAGTGACCCTCTGAGGTACTCCAGAATTAATTTCTTTCGAAGTAGGTTTTTTATCGTCATCGAGAACCGCCCTTTGACAATCCTTCTGAGAGAGTTGGTCTACACCGCGCTTAAATGCAAGATATATTTACAAGAGGGGACCTAAAGTAGCCCTCTGAGGTACTCTCCATCAAATTAGGTTTCTTATCGTTGTTGAGGACCGCCTTCTGATCCCTCTGACGAAATTATGCTACACTCCGCTTAAATTTATGATAAATTTTCAGTGTTTTCTTCAGAATAAACAATAGAGGACTTAAAGTGACCCTCTGAGGTACTCCAGAATTAATCTCTTTCAAAATAGGTTTTTTATCGTCATCGAGAATGCCTTTTGGCAAGCCTTTTGAGAGAGTTAGTCTGCACCACGCTTAAATGCAAGATATATTTACAAGAGCGGACCTAAAGTAGCCCTCTGAGGTACTCTCCATCAAAGTAGGTTTCTTATCGTTGTAGAGGACCGCCTTCTGATCCCTCTGACTAAATTATGCTACACTGCGCTTAAATTCATGATAAATTTTCAGTGTTTTCTTCAGAATAAACAATAGAGGACTTAAAGTGACCCTCGGAGGTACTCCAGAATTAATCTCCTTCAAAGTAGGTTTTTTTATCGCCGTCGAGAACGCCCTTTAACAATTTTTCTGAGAGAGTTGGTCTGCACTGCGGTTAAATGCAAGATATATTTACAAGAGCGGACCTAAAGTAGCCCTCTGAGGTACTCTCCATCAAAGTGGGTTTCTTATCGTTGTTGAGAACCGCCTTCTGATCCCTCTGACTAAATTATGCTACACTGCGTTTAAATTCATGATAAATTTTCAGTGTTTTCTTCAGAATAAACAATAGAGGACATAAAGTGACCCTCTTAGGTACTCCAGAATTAATATCTTTCAAAGTATGTTTTTTATCGCCGTCGAGAACGCCCTTTAACAATCCTTCTGAGAGAGTTGGTCTGCACTGCGGTTAAATGCAAGATATATTTACAAGAGCGGACCTAAAGTAGCCCTCTGAGGTACTCTCCATCAAAGTAGGTTTCTTATCGTTGTTGAGGACCGCCTTCTGATCCCTCTGACTAAATTATGCTACACTGCGCTTAAATTCATGATAAATTTTCAGTGTTTTCTTCAGAATAAACAATAGAGGACTTAAAGTGACCCTCTGAGGTACTCTAGAATTAATCTCTTTCAAAGTAGGTTTTTTATCGTCATCGAGAACGCCCTTTGACAATCTCTCTGTGAGAGTTAGGCTGCACTGCGCTTAAATGCAAAATATATTTACAAGAGCGAACCTAAAGTAGCCCTCTGAGGTACTCTCCATCAAAGTAGGTCTCCTATCGTTGTAGAGGACCGCCTTCTGATCCCTCTGACTAAATTATGCTACACTGCGCTTAAATTCATGATAAATTTTCAGTGTTTTCTTCAGAATAAACAATAGAGGACTTAAAGTGACCCTCTGAGGTACTCTAGAATTAATATCTTTCAAAGTATGTTTTTTATTGCCGTCGAGAACGCCCTTTAACAATCCTTCTGAGAGAGTTGGTCTGCACTGCGGTTAAATGCAAGATATATTTACAAGAGCGGACCTAAAGTAGCCCTCTGAGGTACTCTCCATCAAAGTAGGTTTCTTATCGTTGTTGAGGACCGCCTTCTGATCCCTCTGACTAAATTATGCTACACTGCGCTTAAATTCATGATAAATTTTCAGTGTTTTCTTCAGAATAAACAATAGAGGACTTAAAGTGACCCTCTGAGGTACTCCAGAATTAATCTCTTTCAAAGTAGGTTTTTTTATCGCCGTCGAGAACGTCCTTTAACAATCCTTCTGAGAGAGTTGGTCTGCACTGCGGTTAAATGCAAGATATATTTACAAGAGCGGACCTAAAGTAGCCCTCTGAGGTACTCTCCATCAAAGTAGGTTTCTTATCGTTGTTGAGGACCGCCTTCTGATCCCTCTGACTAAATTAGGCTACACTGCGCTTAAATTCATGATATATTTTTGGTGTAATCTACAAAGTAAATAACAGGGGACCTAAGATGCTCCTCTGAGGCACTCCAGATCTCTTTTATTAACAAAGCGTTTTATTTTTAATTTCCTTACTGCCATTCTGATTAAGTCAGTGTCAGAGGAATTGGAAAATACCTTGCACAGAAAACCTGTAAAAAAGAAAGGGAAAATGTTTAGAAAAAAGTCCAAACTAAAGGTAAAGATGAGCTCGGGATCGAACTTTGAAAATAATTTATTTAAAATTTGCCTTCCACCGCCCTATTAACGGCTAATTTGCTTAACGAACTATCTCATCGGCGGGCACATTTTCTTTTTTCCTTTGTTTCCTTTTTTCTTTTTGTTTTCCCAGCACAAACACGGTTCAGTTAGTTCGTTTTATGGGGCGCTTGCGCAATTGTCGGAACTTTTATCACCGTGCACGTTCCCTTTGGTATTCGCGTTCGCATTCACATTCAGTGTCCGCCCGACAGCCCTAAGAGGAGGCCAGAGACGCGAAATGCAGGCCGCAAATCGTCATTAGCTTCTTCAGTTGCTTGATTTTTTGCGACGTACACGCTTCAGATTTTTTTCTGGGGTTTTTTTTTTCTGTAAAACTCGCGCGCGTCATGATAACCGACGTTCAACGCTGCCGCCGCCGCCGACGCTTCAGGGGAGAAACAACTAACCACGCGGAAATGGATTTCCTTCATCCGGATATTCTCACGAACGGTTCCGCGTAAACGTCTAAAACGAAGTTCTACACGGTGTTCGAAATAAAGAAGTGTTCCTCGCACGAAGATGCAAGAGACAAGAAGTTCATCGTTCTTCAGACCGGGTGAGGAGATTGTCGTGTGCTGTTCGGATTGTTTAATGTTCGCCGGCGCCTCCGCCACTTGTTTATTTTGAAAGCTCGGGGGGCGAATTGAAATTTGTTGTTTGGCCGATAAATATTTGAAGAGTCGGCCCTCGCGCGCGAACCGAGCGGAAACTCGAAATTTTATTTTGTTATTAAACGCTCACCGAACGTCATTTACCAAATAAATATTTTGTTGCGGTAATGTTTCGATTGCGCCTGCAAAATTGAGTATAAAAAAAAAGAGACCGAAGAGGTTTCAATATTGTCACGCTCATATTCTTCTCTGCACAGAGATACTCATCTGTTATGGTTATATCACCCATAAGCTTGCTTAAACACTCTTTAAATATAAAAATTCCAATTTCATTGCCGAACACGCGGTAATATTTACTTAGATTGCTTTAAAAAAAAAAACGAAAAGGAATTCTGTATTTAAATAATATCTGTTGAATCGGAAGCAGTTTACGTCACCACCAAAATTTATCGTAAATCGTAAATCGTAAATAAACCGGAATCAAAATCATATTTATAAATTACAAAGAGGATGGGGCGCAACGTCCTGCGGCACACCCGCCTGATTTCTTTTTGCTTCTCGAAAAGAACGTTCATTAAAACTTTCTCTCTTATTTTAAAAAAACCGATCGTGCTTCGTTTTGATTTTTGAAAGTTACATCGTCCGCTTGAACTTCGCAGTGCTTTTGTTTTAATTTAATTTTTGTCTTCGACCTTCCCATTTTCTCTGAAAATCGTCTTTCTCCTTTTCTTTTTTCAAAAATTGCGTGGTGTCCTTTCAAGATAGCTTTTGTGTTTTTTTTTTCTTTTGTTTAAATTCAAAGGGTGACGTTCTAAGTTGTGTTTTGTTTTAATTTTTTTGTTTCCCTCGAACGTTTCGTTTTAAACCGTCACTGTTCAAATCGTCCAATTTTTTTTTCTTTTGTTACAGCGTTTTTTTTTTTGTTACGGCTTTCGTTTTAATTCAATTTAATTTAATTTTTGTTTTGGACATTACTTCGTTTGTTTTTTTTTGAAATCGCGCGTGTAGTTTTCTTGAAAAATTGCGATGTTTCAAGATAAGATGGCTCTTATTTTTTGTTTTTGTTTGACATAAAAAAAAATTATTGTTTAATTTTTTTTTCTTCTTTCCAATCGACCGATCGTGTTTCGACTTTCTTTTGGTTTTCAAGTCGTCGGAGTTTCAATTGTTTTCAAAGTCACGTCGAACTGGCCGCTGCTTTTGTTTTAATTTTGTTTTTTTCTTTCCGATTTATTTGTCCTTTTTTTGATCGTAAAACTTTCTAATTTTTTTTTCAAAAATTGCGTCGTCTAATCGAAAATCGACGTTTCCCTATAGCTTTTGTTTTTTCTGACGTTTAAATTCACAATTTTTTCATTCAAAAGCCGACGCGACGTTCTAAATTGTTTTTTTTCCTTTGGTTAAATTTTTATTTCCTTCAAAATCGACTGACATGTTTCCTTTTGATTTTTGAAAGTTATATCGTCCGCTCGAACTTCGCCGTGCTTTTGTTTTAATTTAATTTTTGTTTTCGACCTTCCCATTTTCTCTTAAAATCGTCTTTCTCCTTTTTTTTTCAAAAATTGCGTGGTCTCGTTTCAAGATAGCTTTTATGTTTTTCTTTTTTTTTTTTGTTTAAATTCAAAGGGTGACGTTTTAAGTTGTGTTTTGTTTTAATTTTTTTGTTTCCCTCGAACGTTTCGTTTTAAACCGTCACTGTTCAAGTCGTCCAATTTTTTTTTCTTTTGTTACAGCGTTTTTTTCTTGTTACGGTTTTCGTTTCAATTCAATTTAATTTAATTTTTGTTTTGGACATTACTACGTTTTTCTTTTTTTTTGAAATCGCGCGTGTAGTTTTCTTGAAAAATCGCGATGTTTCAAGATAAGATGGCTCTTATTTTTTGTTTTTGTTTGACATAAAAAAAAATTATTGTTTAATTTTTTTTTCTTCTTTCGATCGACCGTTCGTGTTTCGACTTTTTGTTGGTCTTCAAGTCGTCGGATTTTCAATTGTTTTAAAAGTCACGTCGAACTGGCCGCAACTTTTGTTTTAATTTTTTTTTTTCGATTTATTTGTCCTTTTTTTGATCGTAAAACTTTCTACTTTTTTTTCAAAAATTGCGTCGTCTAATCGAAAATCGACGTTTCCCGATAGCTTTTGTTTTTTTCTGTCTTTTAAATTCACATTTTTTTCATTCAAAAGCCGACGCGACGTTCTAAATTGTTTTTCTTTTCTTTGGTTAAGTTTTTATTTCCTTCAAATTCGACCGACGTGTTTCGTTTTGATTTTTGAAAGTTACATCCTCCGCTCGAACTTCGCCATGCTTTTGATTTAATTTATTTAATTTAATTTTTGTCTTCGACATTACTACGGTTTTTTTTTTGAAATCGCGCGTATAGTTTTCTTGAAAAATTTTTTGTTTTGTTTGAAATAAAAAAAATCATTGTTCAATTTTCTTTTTTTCTTCTTTTTTGAAATCGACCCATCGTGTTTCGACTTTTTCTTTTGTTTTCAAGTCGTCAGATTTTCAATTGTTTTCAAAGTCACGTCGAACTGGCCGTAGCTTTTGCTTTTTTTTTCCGATTTATTTGTCCTTTTTTTGATCGTAAAACTTTCTACTTTTTTTTCTTCAAAAATTGCGTCGTCTAATCGAAAATCGACGTTTCCCGCTAGCTTTTGTTTTTTCTGTCGTTGAAATTAACAATTTTTTCATTCGAAAACCGACGCGACGTTCAAAATTGTTTTCTTTTTCTTTGTTTAAATTTTTATTTCCTTTGAATTCGATCGAGCGCGTTTCGTTTTGGACTTTTGCTTTACAAGTCGCCCGCAGCTCAATTGTTTCTTGAAAATTACGTCCGGCAATAGCATTTGTTTTGATAAATAGAAGGGAAAAAGAAAACCGTTTCTCGCGTTCTCTCGCTTCTTCGGATCGTCTTTTGTTTTGGAGGTGACCATTTTTGCTCACTCTCTTAAAACACATAGGTATCTCTTTTGTTTTGTTTTTTTTTTTTGATTGCGTCACCCTGCTTCTCTTTTGATTTTTTTCTCGATCGTGTTTTGTTTCGGAGATGATCGTCTTTCCTATTTTTTTAATCGATTTTTTTCTTTCGTCTAATCAAAAATCGTTTTTCTTTTTTTTTATTTAAACAGACTGTGAAATCGGATCAATTTTTTTCCCTTTCGTTTCTTTTTGATAACATAATCATGAGCGGGGGCCAATTATAAATAATAGATGGCATTTCCGAGTTTCACGACTGGACGGGACGAGCTCCTCGAGTTCATCGAATCCTGCCCCGGAAACTCGATCAAAATCAACCCCCATTACTATTTATTACCTTTCATATCGACGAGTTCATTTCCCCTTATTACCCATGCATGCACTCGACTGTATATTTCACTCGGCTCGTTTATTTTTACGGCCCTCCGTTTGCACGTTTTCAAAAAACGCAGACGACGAGGAACAGTTGCCGTTCGTAACAGCTGCAGATCGCAAATGAAGCGGAAGGGATTTATGGCGGTGGTGCGCGGAGCATTTCGCACCCGGAGAAACCGGAAAGGAAATCTTAATTAAATCTGTACATGATTTTCGTTCGGGGTTTTTGAATAATTTTTTCTGACACGCAAATCGATCTATTTTCATGTACGAGTCACCCCATCTTACGTCACAGAATGTTAACGCAAGTTCTCGTTGATTCACGATGCTTCTAGTAACTTCCAGAATACAGGGATCTACTATAAAAGCCGTACCATCCCGACGTAGCAATTATACCTCGAATAGTAGAAAGTACATTCTGTAGAAGTGTTATTTGATTACATTGCATTACTATTGTGTTTTTAATTGTGTAAAGCGACAGCTTGTAATTAAAGTGTTCTGAAATTTAACGACTACAATTTGTGAACCGCCCCAATTCGTAACAGTATGTTGGCTTTTGGTCTTAATCTCCACTTTTATTTTGTTTTTGTTTCGAAAGAAGTTGTCTTCTCTTCTGAGCTTCTTCATTCGTTAAGGGGGTCGATCCTTCATAATAATAATAATAATAATAATAATAATAATCACGTCGTCGTGTTCCGCAGAGCACAAAGCCGTGCGGATTGATTGAATAACAAACACAAAACGCCCTGCTCTTCATTATGCAAGCGTAATCTGCGCTCAAATTAATTGCGTTAAGGCGCCGCCAGTTTCCCCGTGGTTAATATAATATGACGTAATTGCGTGAAAGCAGATTCCAGCCGCTCATGTGAACGCGCCTAATGAAATTAGCCAAGTTGTCATGTAGCCTTAGGGATGTTTGTTACTTAGAGGGATTACTTTGGACTTTGCGCGCCTCTACTTCGTCTTGTACGTGGACGCAATGGTAAACAACCCCACGAAATTCGATTGTAAGCGAAAATACTTCTTCACCTTCACTGCAGCACGAAAAGAAAACGTGAAGGCTGGTTTTCCTCCATGTTCGCTGGTCGCCGACAATCGCGACCGAACCTCAATAACCGATGCTATCACTAGAACTCGTTGGCGCTCGGTTGTAATCGTCGGCGACTAGCGAACATGGAAGAAAGCAATTGGCTGATGATGACCTCAAATGTTGCGGCGTCCAGCGAACGTGGAGGAAAAGCGGTGTTAAAAAGGCAAAACCGCGTCGTCACCCTTTTTAGCTCAATTGTAATAATCCTCTTACGCAGTCGACAAACGTCGTCGGCTTCATCGAAAGTCCTCCCCCCGCCAGGAAAATTAAAAGGGAAAATAACCCCCCCCGTTTTACTTGCAAATGTAATTCCGTCGCCGCCGACGTCGGTTGGCGTGTTTCCTCCGAGTGTCCGCTTTGCATGCGGTCGACGACGTCAATGCAGTCGTAGATAGCTCAGTATGCAAAGTTCCGTCGCCACATAAATGACAAGAACTTTGAAGTTGAGGTCACGTCTACTAATTTGTGGACTTCTTACTGGGTTTCCACTTTATTTTCTTCCCGACTTTTCCGGGTTTCCCATCGAAAAACTTTCACAATCGGCTGCGATTATGCAACTTTCATAATTTTTACTTGTTTAAACTGAAATGGCAGGCAGTTTATTAATATTTTTTTTATTACCACATAGAATTACTGATTTACCTATAAAAATCGTAAGCAGGGAAAAGAATTCTGGCCACTTTTTTTGCGAACAATACGAAAATTTAGTACTCGGACTGTACTAGCCCCGCCCACAACAATCTCTGCCAAATGAAAACGCTCACACATTGCACTCCTTCCCCTCCTGCTCATCAATAATAATTCGATGTATCGGAGTCGCGGAAAGCAAAGAGTACATTCGACGCAAAAAACATCTGACACTAGGTGGCCTGAATTCATTTCCCTGATCATAAGCAATCAATTTTATTGCTCGATTAAAATATAAACAATGAGATTGTTCATAAGTTTTAGTATAGGCAATCCAATTAACGTGGTCGTTTGTTTGGTTGCCTATATTGAAGACCCCATAGGTATCTTCTTTTGTTAAAAACATGACAAACTTGTTCACAATTCACTTAGATTAACCAATTCAACTATTTTTTTTAATATTTAATTCAATTTTCCATTCTATTCCAATTTTGGAACCATTTCTTCGATTAGTTTCACTAAAACAAGCAAATTAACTGATTTCGTTGTGAACCTTTTCTCAATTCCCTGATTTCCTCGGTTTTTCCCGTGAGTGGGAACCTTGTTTTATAAAACTATTCGTCATACAGAAAAATATGTTAAAAGAAGGGAAAAAAATTTCGCCAGTGATCATCTTGAAACCTGCCCCTAATTTGGAAATAAATTATTATCATTTGTTTCATTCATTAGCCCCTACAGTGGTTTATGCTTCGATATTTCCGCTGTTTCGAATAATTCAGATTCAGGATTTTGGTCTAAAATAAATATCCTAAATGCAGATAGATTTTAGTTTCTAGAACAACATTATTTTTTCAAATAAAATTACTCCAAATCAAATGTACAGCGTGAAAAGCATTTTCATCTTTTCACCATGAAAACTGACCTCTGGCGCAGATTTAGTTCGTGTACAGGGCAGTTCTTAATAAACCGGACAGATTAAATCAGTAGCAAAAGCGATATCATCTTTAAAAAAATGATAAGTATAAAATGCCAGCTACGATCTTTTGGCACTGTGGTGGGTCATGTTTTATTTTCGTTGAGTTGCCCGCATGTAATTTGCCAGGAGTCAAATTTAATCGATACGTCAAAAATTATGAATACAGGACGGAATCATATATTTTGTTCGGTTTATTATGAACGAGGCGGCATCAAGATTGTGTGCATTCGTACGTCGCTACGAGAATAACATTATTTTTTTAAATAAAATTACTCCAAATCACATGTACAACGTGAAAAGCATTTTCATCTTTTCACCATGAAAACTGACCTCTGGCGCCAATTTAGTTCATATACAGGGCAGTTCTTAATAAACCGGACAGATTAGATCAGCAGGAAAAGCGATATCATCTTTAAAAATATGGTAAGAATAAATTGCCAGCTACGATCTTTTGGCACTGTGGTGGATCATGTTTTATTTTCGTTGAGTTGCCCGCATGTAATTTGCCAGGAGTGAAATTTAATCGATACATCAAAAATTATGAATACAGGACGGAATTATATATTTTGTTCGGTTTATTATGAACGAGGCGGCATCAAGAGTGTGTGCATTCGTACGTCGCTTCAGCGTTATTATTATAGTTTGCCGCCTCGTTTATATTTAATCGAACAAAATATATAATTCCGTTCCCTGATTATGAAGTTTCTTATTTTGTAGTAATGACTGCGTTAATGATTTGATGGTCGGTTTAGATAAGGTGAAATTAAAAAATTAAATAATCCATAACATTTGCAACAAGCGGAAGCTTCGCTTTTCAGAAACAATAATCATCAAATTCTAACCTAATTTTCCGACGTCCACGTTTTTCAGTGGTACCAACAGAAACGTCACCCTAACATGGCCCACTCTGAATGCCAAATGATCGATCGAACGGAAAATACTTACGTGCTTTGCTTACTTGTACATGCACACGTAAGAAAGAGCATTCTCAATTTGATTGTCTAACAACCCTTGCGAGTTTCCTTTGTGCGTCCGTATCGACGACGACGGCGGCGGCGTTATTGCTCGTCGGGACGTAAAATCGACGCAAGATAGGATCGAAGGCGTAAAGCTGTATCGTCAGTAATGAACTGCTCTTGAAACCGCTTTAAATATCTCTCTCTCTCTCCCTCTTGAGTTTTTCGATTATTTCAAAAACGAAACGCCCTCCCCCGATAAATTAATTGCGTCCTAAACAATTTCCAGCGATTTTTTAATTAGCTTCCGTCCATTCCATCGGGTGGACGTAAAAAGTGTAACAGCCAACGCGCAGAACCCTCGTCCTCCCCCCACCACACGAGGATATAATGGATTTTTAATTTAATTCAGATTACGGGGAGCAGGTTTTGCTGTAGTATAGCGGATTATGCAGCGTAATGCCGCAATTTAATAAAGCGACTTTCGCTCGTGTGACACACGAGTTTTTGAGCCCCTGCTCGATTTTTAAATGGGATTTCGTAATTCATCTTCGTCACCTTTTGTATTCTCTGTTCACAGTTTCGAAAGATGCATCCTGCCCTTGTCTTGCTTAAATCTTTTGATCTCACAAGCAAAAATTAATTTATTTTTATTTGAAGTGAAAAGTTCAGCCGCGTTTGCTCTTCAAGGAATGCGCTGCCATCTCTTGATCCATTGGGAAAGTTTTTTCTTAAGCCGATTTCGACAAAGCGTTTCTGAAATTAAACAAATAAGAATTAAGGTATGAGATACTAGACAAATTCTTTAAACTAGTCAAAAGACAACTTTCTATTCTACGCTACTTTTAAGTTGTTCACACGTGCTGCCATCTCTTGACGCATTAGGAAAGCTTTCAACAAACCGTGCTATCTTCAAGTTGTTCACTCTGACGAATCATAAATTTAAAAAAGTTAAAAAAAAAATCTCGTCCTTTTAAGGTCCTTAATAAATTAACGTCTCCTTGCAAAGGACGTTCGCCCAATTAATCCCACGTTTCGCTCACGTCCACCGGCAAACCGGGCTTAATTCGCGCGCTTATTTTTCTAATTAATCGCCGGCTTAATTGCGTTATGTTTCCGGCCGTTTTAACTAATTGGCTCCCGCGTCGGGTCGTATCGCAAGTTTTTCAGGATCCAACTCGCCCCCTCCCCTACACTTTTGCAAAAGGGCGCCTCGTAAATTAATCCTTCCGCCTCGGAGATGATTTTTGTGCGTTGCGAAAACAAGTAGGTAACCGAATTAATAAAATTAAAGACGACGAAAATTTAAGATCGTTAAAATCCGTTTTAATCGAGCGCCGCGCCGCGCCACTTGCAACCGGCGATGAAACGTTGAGAAAGCCCGATAAAATCTGGCGAAACGGGGAATTATTGCAGTTTTAGAACGTGTAATCATCAACCCGTGCCGGAGCTTTCCGGTATTGTTGGTTCGTACAAGGCGGCGATTATTTGGGGGTGCTTATTACTCGTATTTCAAAGAAAATTTTCGGCGAAATTGCGTAAAGTACAAGAAAATTCGGGGGGTTGGGAATCTCTTGCACACCATTTTGTTTTCTTTTGAAATTGAAACGCGCACGGGATTATTTTCGCGTGTCCCAAACGAATTTAAAAAAAAACTGGATGCAATTTCCTTTTTTTTATGACCGTTTAATAGTAAAGCTCCTTCGTTTAAGAAAAAAAAAATCGTACCAACTGATAAAAATAATTGGCCCCGCCACTTTTGCAAAAGGGCGCCTCGTAAATTAATCCTTCCGCTTCGGAGATGATTTTTGTGCGTTGCGAAAACAAGTAGGTAACCGAATTAATAAAATTAAGGACGACGAAAATTTAAGATCGTTAAAATTCGTTTTAATTGAGCGCCGCGCCGCGCCACTTGCAACCGGCGATGAAACGTTGAGAAAGCCCGATAAAATCTGGCGAAACGGGGAATTATTGCAATTTTAGAACGTGTAATCATCAACTCGTGCTGGAGCTTTCCGGTATTGTTGGTTCGTACAAGGCGGCGATTATTTGGGGCTGCTTATTACTCGTATTTCAAAGAAAATTTTCGGCGAAATTGCGTAAAGTACAAGGAAATTCGAGGGGTTGGGAATCTCGTGCAAACCCTTTTGTCTTCTTTTGAAAATGAAACGCGCATGGGATTATTTTCGCGTGTCCCAAACGAATTTTTAAAAACCGGATGCAATTTCCTTTGCTTTTATGACCGTTTAATAGTAAAGCTCCGACGTTTAAGAAAAAAAAAATCGTACCAACTGATAAAAATACTAGGCAACATTCTCCGGCGCAGCCACGAATTTTCAATAGTCAAAACATTTTTTCGTTTCGTTTCTAACAACAAAATTCGCGACTCGGTACGTTTAAGCTGAGCTTGATGTAGCTCCAAACAGAGACGAAACTGTTGTTCGGAATACGCAATCTAAACCGACCGCGACTTGCAACGAATTTTTCGAGTTTCTAAAGTTGGCTTTATTTATATTAAAATGACACTTCTCGGGGCTTATCTTTTTACGCCCTGAATTATTTTCATTCGATTCATTTTCTGAATCAATGTTGTCACCCCCGAGGAATGAGCAGAACAATCGTTTTTCTTTTTTTGGTGTGGATTACTTCGCCGCCCATTTCGGTTTCAAATTATTCTTTTTTTCTTTGCAGCGGTGATGGAGAGAACGTTATAACGGAGGGGCTGAGGACCGCCCTAGCCCGACTGCGACAGAGATCAGCTCCCCCCGGCAGCCAAACGTCACCCCTCCACCAACCTGCCAACCCTTCACCCAACGTAAGTAAAAACAATAATTTTCGCTTTTTCGGATTTTTGCCGGCGAAATACAGGGTGATTCAAAATAGGTGTAGGACAAGAAGTAACATGGCAAGGCGAAAAATCTGTAGGCGTTGGGGGCCTTCCATGCATGGATCACGCGAAGAAGCAAAGCAACAAAACAAAATAGAAAAAAGGGTTTCTCGTAAATTTATTTCTTCGGATACTTATTTTCGTATGGCTCTAGGATAATTCTGTGTCGGGGCCCGTCACTCAAACACGCAATTACTCATGCACTAAGTACGTAGTTCCATTACGGAAATTGATAATTACGAAAAGCGAAATAGGATGGATGCTAAAGAAAAAAAAAATCGTGCGCATATTTTAACTTTACGATCATCCCCCGTGTACTCTACGCTTAATTTGCATGCGATTTGCAGACGTAGATGTCCTCGGATTCACCGTCCGTGTGTTACTCATTAATAAACATTCAAAGCGCTACTTTGCTTATTTTAATATGTAACATGGGCACGCTGCAAGCGGCATTTAAAATATTCATTTATGCGCCGACCGGGCTGATAAAACAGAGCCATAAAACAGTAGTTGCTGCTGCATAATTCTGATAGATAAATAGGCATGCCAATTACGAGCGAATAGAAATTAAGAGCATAGGTACAGTCAGAATTAAAAATAAAGTCTCCCCAAACCACGTCGCTCGTATAGGGCCATGGCGGACTGCCACTAGTACGCTAGTGTTGATCGTAGAGGGCGTCCATTGGTTCCATGGCCAGTTACGCATAAGCTTTAGATTACCTGAATTAATCATTTCCAGGCCTTTCTGGGAAATTCGGCCAAGTATTCGTTAATTTAAAATATGTCCTCCCAAGTCGAATCATCGGTTTATAAACTGAATCATGCAAAATCGAAATGAGTGCGTAAAGGTCGCTTAAAAATCGGAGCTTTAGATTCAGTCGGAAGTAGGAATCTTAGAGTGCTGAGTAAGGTTGGCAAAACTGGATGAATCTGGTCAGGGTTGTCAACAGTGTGTAATCGAAAAAAATTTCCGAAACGTAACAGACCCCCTAAATAAGATGGGAAAAAGAATTTCCCTTTCGTTTTTTCTTTTTTTTTTTTTTTAGCAACCCTCGTTTTGAATAAACATCACGTCCGCATCATCACAATCGCGCCCTGTCAAGCAGAAAAAAATTTAAGCCGATGAACGGAAAACGCGGCTGCAAAATGGAAATTACGCGCCCCGTTCGAAGGGGCGGAACAGAAATGAATATACATGAAGGCACGGCGGCGGCGGCGTTGAAATAACATTAACGGCGCGAAATGCGAGCCCCAAAGAACAAACAACAAGTTGGACAATCGAAAGGTGTATGTGTGGGGGGGGGGGGGGGCGAGGGGGGTTCGATGATGTGACGAAAACATTCTGCATAATTTGACAATCGCCTGGCGCTGTTGTTTTTTTTTTGTTCGTCACCGGAATAAATAAATACAAAGGGGGGTGAATTGTGCGGGGGTTTTCATTTACTCCTACAAACTACCACCACCACAGATAAGCAAAAGTTTAAATAAATAGACGTAGTTGTTTTTAATTATGTTTTTTTTTTTTTTTGTTGACCTTGGGGTGAAGTTGCGTGCAAGTAATTACGTAAAAGTTATTTATTTTTAGATTAATTCGTTTCGCTCCGGGTGTTTGAAAAAAGAAATTAATTTTGTTTTCACCCCCCCCCCCCCCGCCCCGCACGGTCGCCGTTTCAATCAACAACAAATTATGGAAAACTATAGGCCCGAAATTGGTCCGCAATTAAAATGTAAAGCGCGCGTTTTCGGCTTTCCGCGTTATTTGTTGTGCGTCGCACCTTCGCCCGCGCCCCCGCCCCAAATTATTACCTCGCCCGCGGCCAGATTAAACGCAAACAATACAAAATTCTAATCTTCCTCCGGGATTTAATTCGAACTTCGCGTCCGCGAAGATTCCGAATTTCTGATTACGGCAACAATTTAAATAATTAAGCGGCGCCGCCCTCGATTATAATTTAATTATTTTCGACGAGAGGCGCCGCGGCGGCCCACTCCCGGCTATTGTGAGTGAGGCGGTTAATAAAGTCGCCGTAACGAATTTACGGCCGAGGAAAGTTATCTTTTTAAAATTTGAGCCCGAGCGAGAAACTGTCGCCCCTAATTTCACAACGGGGAGTTTTGCTTTGTTTTGAGAGTTAACTTTTCAGTTTTCAATTTACTTGAATTTTCAAGTAAATATCGCTTTTTTGGGCGGGAGTTGTTTTTAATTATATTGAGCTATGAGATTCAAAGTCATCAACGTTTCAATAGAAAATTGTCTACTAATGCTATCGCCATGTTTTGTTTGTTTTCGAACTATTAGTACGGCCACTCTAACCACTGAGCTACTGCGGTGATAGTTTCGTACAATTCAAAATTTCTACTAAAATTAAAATTAAAAAATTAAGATTAAAAAAATTTGTACTTACTAAAATTACCGTTCTAGTACCTTTGCTTATTTAACGGGGGTTTCCCCTACTGCGCTGTGCCCATTTTAAAACGTCGGCTTTGGAGACCGTCTTTAGAATAGGCAACCCATTAATCAAATTAGAAATAACGTCATATTTCAGAATGCGCTAAAAGCACGGAAGTAGAATGTGTTGCCTAGCTTGAAATTTTAAGGCGTCACCGTTTGGAACAGACATTTTATTTTAAACTCAACTAATTTGATACAGCTACTTTTAATCAAACTCTTCTCGTTTATCATTGTTATTATTATTATTATTTTATCTTTTACGATCGATCACGTTTGAAATTAATTAATTAATCGGCGGACGTCAATAATTCCGATCGGATCGAGAGACCTAATCATTCGCGGACGCATTTTTCATGGGAATTATCGGCTAATGCCCATAAAACATATGGCGACGTAAAAATTTATGTGCGTTTTATAACCGGCGGGTTTTCGCTATAAAACGGGGGGGCCGCCGCTCGAGCTGAACGCGAGCTTTAAGCTTAAGCTGGAACGATGAAAGCGTCCGAAAATAAATAATATCTGTTTAATAAATTCCGGGCGGCGGCGGCGGATAAGCCCCGGCTTAATTAAAATTACGTCAGCGTTTCTCCTTCTTTCGTAAACGCGTGTGTGTGCGAAGCAAAAAAAAAAAAAATCAGTTGGTAATAAGCGACTTTTTGAAGCCCGCTCCACTTTTAATTTCCTTGCGTTTGCTTCTTGAACGCACGGATGAAGTTAATTACTCACTTTTTTCTCGATTTACATTAAAATATTATTTTTTTTTAATACGCCCTGAACTTTATGTTCTTCTGCCCTTGAATAAATGAGCTGCTGACTCATTTTCAAAGCCGTAATTAACTTTTCAGTTTGGCAGGCGAGTTTCACGAAAGGAAAAACAAAAATCCTGTCAATTTGATAAGGGTTTTTTTTTTGAAAAGCGTGATTTCGTTATTCAAGTTTTGGAACGTGAAGGCTGCACCTTTAAAAATTGCCTGGAGTGAATCACCTTTAAAAATTGCCGTCTTCGGTTTTAAATTTGGCGCCTAAATTTCTGGAATCAAAATGGCGGCGATTTGCGGTACTCTCAGACATTAAAAGCTGTTTTCTTCAAAGTTATTAAATCGTAAAGCCTTGTGGAAATACAGCGCGTTTTTTTTTCTTCAAAGGGTGTGTTAATTTTCTGCATTCCGTTCATTTACGGTGGTATAAAGGGTTCGCATCTCGCTTCAGAAACGTAAACAGCAGCAAAAGAGATTCATTTTCCACGAGGGGTTTTCAGCTTTTATCTCCATCCCCTCGATGGTATCTATCGCGTGCACTCGATGTTTTGCCCAAGTTTAAATGGGTCAGATCTGGCCGCGTTGTGTCAATCGAGGGATGGCTCGACTGCGATTGTCCCTTCGTGATAAGCAAGCAAGCGACCCCCCCCAAGTGTAAAGGAAGCCCTCGCTTTGTAAGTGAAAACTCGCTCTCGCAAAGCACCTGTTCAGGGGAAGCGTTACAAAAGAAATAAAAAGGAAATCTTTCACCCCTTTTATCTGCTGAAACCGTCGATTCGTCTGCTACTAGCACACGTTCTGCTTGCGCTGCGTTGGTATTTAATTGTTTCGGTTCGTGTGGTACGCGAATGAATTCAAAAGCGATAATTAACGGGAATTTGGGGGCCGGGGGGGATGAATTAATTCCAGTTAAATTGTATTTGCAGTTAAATTTCGAAATATTGGAATCTGGCAAAGTTGAAATTAGAATCTAAATAGAAGAGCGCTTTATATTCAATTTGTATTTACATCATTACATAAACGTATTTAAACGTTTAATATTTCGCTTCAACAGATGTGTGACTACACGGATTCTTCTTCTTTATTTAAATTTTTCTTGTGTCTGCGAAAAAGGAAATTGAAAATTAAATTATGCGACATTTGGTTTTCGCTTCAGACGTTTCGCACATGTCGTTCGTCGTCACTCTGAAAACTCGTCCTCTCCAGAGCATACCTACAATACAGACACACACAGACACACACACACACACATACAACGATTTTGCAAAAGGAAAGTGAACATTCGCATTCAGTTAAAACGTCAGTCACCGACAATAATGCCATCGAGCCGTCGCGCCGAGTGTCGTCAATAACAAACTTCCCTTTCGATGACAGCGGGATAACGGAATCGAAAGAGGAAGTTATAATGCGTTTCCGATGCTATTAATAGCGCCCCCCATCGCATCGGCGGCCGAATATCTCCCTATTCCTCTTGGCTAGGAAAAAATAAAATACACGAACCGGTTAGGCAGGCTATCGATCAGTTCGGTGGTTAAAAATATTTTTTTTTCATGCATGCAGGCGGCCATGTCTGTAATCTGCGGATGGTCACTTTGATCTTCCCACGGCCTATTTGGTACTGACCCCAGGAGCGCTGGCTCGGATCTTAAATCTCTTATATATCTACCAGGCGCAGGGGGGGAAAACGAAAAATAAAGCAGGCGACATTCACTCTTGCGTTATTAATTTTATTGCACCTCGTCGATTGATTGTTGCCTTTGGGGGTGAGATTCCTTCACGTCACGCCCGGAGGGAGGAAGTTGGTGGAGATTCGGAAATCGAAAGTTCGGGGTGCTTTGAAGGAGGGTGAACTACGTACTAGTCAACATTAACAGGCGAAGTTGTACATACGTATCTGTTTAACTTTCGGCACGCATCTGAAATTCAGGCGGTGGTATAATTGGACGAGTTTGGCAGCTAACGACATACTACAAGCACAAGTCGAAGTGTCGGGGGACGAAAAAAAAAATCGCGTCAAATCGGGGGGTGTTACGTACACGATAACGAAATTCAATTAATTTTTTGGTTAGCTCAGACGTTGAAAAAATTAAAGTCGTCTGCTCTGGTAAAACGAAAGGCCGAAGCAATCTCCATCCAATTAAAACCTTCCTAGTTCAGCCCCCCCGACGTAGACCTAAAAAAAAAAATATATTCAATCCTCGCGTACATTCAAAGTTCCCGCCGGAATCCAGTTAGTTTTGTTTGAGGACCAAAAAAGTTGAGGGGTGAAGTAAACGTTATTCTACATTTTGACGAGTTTGGCAAGTTCGGTCGTCTTTCAATTAGAAGAAATGCATTCTTTAATTTTGAGAAAATCCAACAGATGGCGCTTTCTGAAACATTCAACTGAACCAAGGCACTCCTTTAATACGACTTTAGAAATAATAGTTGGTCCGATTTGCTCTCGGTTGGGGGGGGCGATTAAACGCGACGTTTTATTTTTTCAACGGTTTGAGCACCGTCATCTTGCGGCCAGTTTCTTGCTGAAGAGGCCCCAAATAGGGCCCGAAACATTCCACTGAACGAAGGCATTCCATTCCTACGATCTTAGAAATAATAGTTGGTCCGATTTGCTCTCGATTGGAGGGGCGAGTAAACGAAACGTTTTATTTTTTTAACAGTTTAAGCACCGCCATCTTGCGGCCAGTTTCTTGCTGAAGAGGCCCCAAATAGGGCGTGAAACATTCCACTGAACGAAGGCACTCCATTCCTACGATCTTAGAAATAATAGTTGGTCCGATTTGCTCTCGGTTGGAGGGGCGAGTAAACGCAACGTTTCATTTTTCAACGGTTTGAGCACCGCCATCTTGCGGCCAGTTTCTTGCTGAAGAGGCCCCAAATAGAGCCCGAAACATTCCACTGAACGAAGGCACTCCATTCCTACGATCTTAGAAATAATAGTTGGTCCGGCTTGCTCTCGGTTGGAGCGGCGAGTAAACGCAACGTTTCATTTTTCAACGGTTTGAGCACCGCCATCTTGCGGCCAGTTTCTTGCTGAAGAGGCCCCAAATAGGGCCCGAAACATTCCACTGAACGAAGGCACTCCATTCCTACGATCTTAGAAATAATAGTTGGTCCGGCTTGCTCTCGGTTGGAGCGGCGAGTAAACGCAACGTTTCATTTTTCAACGGTTTGAGCACCGCCATCTTGCGGCCAGTTTCTTGCTGAAGAGGCCCCAAATAGGGCCCGAAACATTCCACTGAACGAAGGCACTCCATTCCTACGATCTTAGAAATAATAGTTGGTCCGATTTGCTCTCGGTTGGAGGGGCGAGTAAACGCAACGTTTCATTTTTTCAACGGTTTGAGCACCGCCATCTTGCAGCCAGTTTCTTGCTGAAGAGGCCCCAAATAGGGCCCGAAACATTCCACTGAACGAAGGCACTCCATTCCTACGATCTTAGAAATAATAGTTGGTCCGATTTGCTCTCGGTTGGGGGGGCGAGTAACCGCAACGCTTCATTTTTTCAACGGTTTGAGCACCGCCATCTTGCGGCCAGTTTCTTGCTGAAGAGGCCCCAAATAGGGCCGAAACAGCTATACTACAGAGGATGCTCAGAAAGTCCACTGCAATCGAAACTGACTTGCAACTATTTTTATTTATTTTTTAATCATTTCTATTTATTTTATATTATTAACCCCTTCTCCAGCCTTGTTTTTGGACCCGATATGAAATAGATCAGTACCCGTCGTCATCCCTGAATCAATGTAGCTGTAGCCTAACAACCCCCCCAGTAAACGGAATTGCGTGTTTCGCACGCGATACATCCGCCCAAACGCGAGGAGCTTTTTTTTTGTCTGGTTGGGAGCTTTAATTGGAATTGCGGGGGAGAGCGACGAATGATAAAAACAAAGCTTTTTTTTGCAACGGAAGTACAAAAAAGAAAATAACACTCCCGGATACGTTTATTTTTGATTGGGACTAACACGTTTTCGATAATCAAGCGTTTATATTTACAACGGGCGAAAAAAAAAAACATTTTCCATTTCTTTTTTTCTTTTCGTTTTGTAGGAAACCAGAATTCTGTACTTACAGATGTTTTATCGTTTCAAACTGGAAAAGAAACGAAACGAAACAAAAATTAGTTGCGCAATGGAAACCTTGTTGTCGTCTTTTCAGGACTGACTTCACTTGAATAGAATACTCGCAGCTGCAAACCTTGAGAAAAGAAGCGCTGTCTTTGCTACTGGAAGATGCTTCTGCACTCGCGTAAATATAAAAATAAAGCGTCTAGAAAGTAAAGTCAACCCGTCGCCATTTTAGAAAGAACTGAAGTATTTTGTATTATTTGGTTAACTCTTATTTTTTTTTTTTTTTTTGATGATTTGAATTTTATTTCGAATCTCACGTCTTTTGCTTTTTTTAATTCGTGACTTGTTTAATCTTTAAAGAATTTGTAACTTGGCTCGATTCTTATCGAAATGACTGGAAAGGAAAATTGCATGCCTTCGACCGGTGAATGGATTTCGTTTGGAAGCTATACGCCGGATGATTAGTTTAAATGTTCGCCGTTCTTGTTGCTGCGTGCTTTTCTTTCTCCCGTCGGAAATTTGCGGAACTTGTTCCGTTCGATTCATTGAACGTTTTATTGTTCGTTTTTATGTGCAAATTGTTTTGCCTTAATTGAATGATGCAGTCGCGCTCCGGGTTGGCGGAGCTCGCCCGGAAAAACACATTTTTCATTTCATCGCACGCGCCGCGGGAAAACTGCAACGAACGAATAAACACAAAATATGTGCGACGCACAGCTGTGATGTGTGACTCCTTTTTGTTTTTTTAATTTCCTGCTTTATCTATCGAGGACCGTGCTGGCTTAACAATAAGTGGGAATGGGAAACGTCTTCGAAAGTGTTCTGGATTGTGAAATTTGCGATTCATGCATTATGTAAGGAAGGGTTCGTCCTTCGTTGGAAGGACGGGGGGGCATGAATTATGCAGAGGATTGGAATTATTCTATTTTTTTTTTGAGTCGTGGGGGAGTTGCTGACGTGCATAGAATCGATGCATATATTAATCGCAAATTTATAAAAACTTTAATCGGGGGTTAACTTTCGTTGCCCTTTCCTTGTGGTTGAATCAAAATTCAAGAAGTATACTGCGATAACAAGATGTTTTGAACGATGGATCCTGATGCGAAGCCCTGTCAGTGTTAATAATGCTGAGGCTTCATCAATTTTTCAGAGCGCCATCTATTGATCTACAACGCAAGCTACTTCGTTTAAAAGGCGCAGTTTTTTTTTGTTCCCGCTCGTTTTTTCTGTTTGAATAAAGTTTGCCAGTAGAGAAGACAATTTATCTCCGACAATAACCTAATTGACTCAAACCCTGTCTCCTGCACATGAGATTTAGAACCCGTCGGAGGAAATAAGGCGTTGCATTTGAGCGAAAACTTAAATTGCCCGGGCGTGCCGGTAATTCCGAGCAGGTTTTAAAAGTTAACGTGCGTTTTTAGTTCGCCCTCGAGCTGCGGAATTAAATTTAAAGTTTGATTAAATCTCGAGCAGGTCGTTGTGTACGTTCGGCCGCCCCCTTTTTGATTAATTTAATGCAGAACCGAACAATAAGTTCTGTTTTTTTTTTACTTGCACTTTGCTTCAACTGCAACGGTCTCATTTCGTCTTTAGTTTTTATTAATCTACCCCTATCGTCGTCGCCCTATTAGGCGTACGTATTTTATTAATCAGGATAACATTCAGAAAAGCATGAATACATAAATGCGACTTCACATTTTCTTTCCGTTCAGAAATCACCTAAGCGTCATGCAGCAACAAAATGGCGAAAAGCCCATGAGATGATGAAGTGCACTCACTCTCCGGTTTTGGCAAATCGGCGCTTGATTTCTTGATGACGTATTCCGAACTCTAAGTAATTATTAATTATTTTTTAATCGCATCGTGCCGCTGAAATTCTCCTGTCGCAAAGGGAGCATAAAAGTAAACGAGAGGGTAGTTTAGTTAGTAACGTTTATTTATCTAAGGGCTTGCTTTTGCAGTCGGGGGGCATTCATGCGCGCGGAATTTAATTCACTTACCACCACCGCTTTCGCAATATCTCTTCGGATAATAAGCGCACTCAGCCTCTTTAACTTCATTATTTATTAAATGCCGGCGAAATTAACTGCGAACTCCACCCGGCCTCCCCCTTGCATGACCTTCTTTCCTGTTTCCAGTTCGAGTAAATAGATGCCTTGCATTAACCTTTTAGCAAATAAGGCAGGCGGCTCCCTCCGAAATATCACCGCAGACGATTTTCAAAAACGAAATTCGTAAAAAGGGGAACGCGTTTGCTTGCTCCTTTGGACGGGAATTATTAGAGGCGACCTAATCCTCCGGACAAAATAGCTAATTTAATTCGAGCTGCCGGATTACGGTATCCAACCCCCGCTTAAGCCCGCGCTTACGTCCGCCCGGCGATTGTTAAATTTTAAGTCGGGGGGGTTTACTTTGAATTTGGGCGTCGCGCTAATGCGGCGTCATTAATTACGGACGGTCGAGTTAAGTGTGTCGTTTGGAAGGCGCACACAGGACTTTGATAAATTGAAAAACTTTCTTCTTGATAGCCGAAACAAATTGTCGCGGCAATCTCGTTTTTCGAAAAGCTCGCGCCCAGACACAATTCCCAAAGAAACTTCAGTATTTTTAGACCTATTTGTAAAAGTAGTAATGTCACCCCAGTAAAGTAACCACTTTTCCGCCTAAGGGTTATAGCGACCAAAAAAAAAAAAGCTAAACGTTAGTTCGAATGAATTGAAACGGCGGCAGCTAACGGTCTACGCAAGGTGCCGGCGTCAACGTGTCCTAGATTGGAGGGACGTCTAGCAGGCATTTTACAACTCCGTCGGCGTCGCTGGTCAATAATGATTAGGTCGCAATTTAACTTCTTATTTGAGAGAGTTACATTCAATTCCGACAACTTTCATCCAACGAGAGCACGTAAAAATAAAACTTTTTCGTCATTCATAAATAATCGTCCGCCTCCCTCCTCCTCCCCCCAAGAAGTACTGTAGAAAATAGTTTAAGTGGCAAGTAATTTTATATTAACTTTCGATTTCAATAAAGTTTCCGACGACGAAAGATTCCGAATGCCAGTTTTCTTCCACTTAGCGCTCCTCGTCGTTTTAAAACTCGATCGCGAGAATTACGCTAATCTCCGCTTAACGCCCCGGCTTTCAAATTAGAAAGCTCCGTTTCAAAGAAGGTGGAGAAGAAGAAGAAGAAGAAGAAGCTCCGCGACGTCTGCGCCGCCTTTGTTCCGGGCGAGCGCGGCGAAAACGGATCTCGCAATAAAAGTCAAATATCGTTTGTGCCCGCTTGAATTCCGCGCTTTAATTTTTGATATCTCTCAGGGGTGGTTTCCCGGGGGGCTGGGGCGGGGGCGAACGCTCCCGTAAATAAACAACTCCCGCGAAATCGCGCCGAGTTTTATTTGAACCTGAACGGCCCCATATTTTTATGATTACTTGCGACAGTGAAATACGCTCCCTCGTAAAATAAGGGGTAAGTGAGGCGTACGTTTTCTTCTACTGCTTCTTTTTTGGTCAGGTGTAACGGTTGAAATTCGAAACACAATGGGGAAGCGGACCGTAAACTAAAGGTGTGTCAATAATTTGTTGTGGGCGATGATTTTGTTCGTTTTTTGGTGTCGCTTGGATTTCTGCGTAATTTTTTTCTCGTGAGTCACACTGATGTGTTCTGAAATTAAAAAAATAACTTAATTTTCTCAGAGTCGCAATTACTGATGCAATAATTGTAGATAGACATCGCAAAGCAGATTCTATGCAAAACAATTCATAATTAAATTAAAAATTTAAAAGCACGTTAAGGCGTCGCGACGCGTGCAATGAGTTTTTCAGTTTTAAAAGCGCTCAGTAAACGCTTCATGTGTTACGCAGGGAATCCAAGTTGTAAAGCCGTAAAACTTGAAGGGTGAACTAATAACGCTCGATTGCTTGCAGGACTCTTCAAAAAATCACCCTGTATTTAAATTCTAAGAGCCTGGCCGTTGTCACAATGGGACTTAAGTACACAAAAACACAAACGTATTTTTTTTTTAATTGTAATTTGGTTTCTTAATCTAGGAAATTAGAAATTTTTAAATTTGTTTTATTGTTCGCAATCGTCGTCATCATTACGCTCATCGATTGCGGGCGCACCCCGAAAACACGTGCCGTCCTGTATTTACAAATAATGAAATTCCGCGAACGGGGATGGTCGCCGAACAAAAAAAAAAGTTGCTAATACCGTTGTCAGGTGGAGGTGTTCGCGCGAGCTATCCTCGGAGATTAATTTACAACGTCAAATATACCGGCCACTTTTAATTAGTTTTTGCAAATGGCAAAGAGCACATTTTATAATTTTCCTCTGACTAGAGCTTCAATCTATTTTGCAAGCTTCGGAAATATTGACTGATTAATTAAAAAGAAGCAGATAATTGTTTTCAACCCCACTCGAAATATCATCCCTTGCCCCATCATTTTCATCCACACTTCTTCTCTCAATTGCGCACATAAATCACCGGTCATAATCACCTGATAAACTAAAGTCGTCAGGCTTTGAAAGCCTGCACAAAAAAATCGCTGATCAGGGATTAATTTAATTCTCTGATTAAGGAACGTCATTGGAAGAAGTTTGAAACAACCAATTACATTGTTTCACCCAACCAATCGTAGTCTTTAATCACGCTGTTAAATTAATCAGTGATTAAATAATTTTGTGAAGCTGGGGGTAAGTCTTTTATAGATTATTAATAAATGTGGGAGTGTTATTTAATCTGTCCACGCCCCTCACTCCAAAGTTACCGTAACAATATCTTTCAGACTTTCAGAAAGTCGTTCTATTTACGTTTTGTTATCATCTACCCTGCTATTGTTTATTAAAATTGCATTATCGAAGACGTGAGGCTAAAAGCTTCCGGATCGTGAGCTACACAAAGGGGATGATTTGCATTAATTATTGTCTAGAATACCACTACCCCAAAGGAGCGAGTGTGCAGTTTTTGAGGGGGGGCGCAATAATTCGAGCCGTATCAGGCGAATATTGAAAACGTCGCTCTGCATGAACGCCGTTGTCAATTTTGCAGATCTTTCTGGCGCAAATACGCCCCGAAACGAACGTTAACCCGTCGCGACACGTTTACGACATAACTCGATTAAGTAAGCCATTGAGTGTTGTGTTGAGCACCGCGGATGAATCTGCCCACATCCCACGTCTCCTCTTTGCCACTTTACTGGAAGCAAGCAAGTATACGTACAAGAATGTGCCCCCAGTTTTACGAATGTTCAACTCAATTACGGAGCGCGGCGGCGATTTCAGAAAGGGAAAGCTTTTCGCAGTCGCTTCGGTAATTTGCGAAGCTGCACGCAGAACAAAGCTCCTGAGTGTGGTTATACGCTCCGCGGCGGCTTTCGCCGAAAAAAGAAGTGCAAAGTGCATTGCGCTGCTGAAAGACGAAGGTAAAAGAAATATGCGCCGTTTAAGGTAAACGAAACTGCTTAAAATCGAACAAGCAAAGATTATTTCGTAAATATCTCAAAGAATTCGTTTAAATAAGACTTTAGATTCGTTCTACGAGTATAACATAAAGAGCGTTTACAGAATCTAATTGCAGTAGGTACTTGAAAAAGATCGACAATGTTTCGTTTGATCTTTTTGATTAATAAATGAATTTTCTGTGCAGAATTCCGGAATATACGAGACAGATTTGTCCACATGGACATTTCCTCATTATCTCTGGTACACACACGATAGTTACCGCTATCTGTTTAACGAACCGATAACTCAGCACTACACAACAATCAAACGCAATGTTGAATGGCTTCGGGCCGCCGTTCAATCAATGCCAAAAAGCGTCTTCGCAATTAAGCCAAATCAGCAGCGATCTCTGCCATATTAATTAATTATCATTAAATCGAATCCAGACCACGAAACGCTTTCCACTGACGCGGAACCGCATCACAAATAATAATTTCGACTTTAGCGTCAGCTCGCCTGGAACAACGCAGGGCGTGAATAATTTTCCCTGGCATCGAACCATCGGAGCGCGACAAACGCAGAATTCGCACAGGGGGTGGTTTGTTTGACTGTGCGCTCTCTTTAAAACGAAACTTTCGTTTTTGTTTAATTTAATTCGCCGGGTGGGACCGGCGGCGGCGGCGACGGCATTAACAGAAAAGGGGCGATTTGCATTTCTATTCTCTCGCCGAACCGCAAATTCGACGATTCTTGCTTTTCCATCCATCCATCCATCCATTGTTTGCGTGCAACTCGTTCCTTATTCACCACTAAACAAACAGTTCGCTCGCGAACGCCGAACTAACTTAATTTAAATGCAGATCACGAACTCCTCCGCAGGTTCACTTTCTGTCTTTTAAAGTCGGGCCGAGCTTTAAGGAACGGGCGCGCGATTTTCGGAATTTCGTTTCAAGGTGCGCCGGCAAACGCTCAGCTCGTGCTGTCGTCTTCTCGACGGGGGCCTAATCGATATTTCCCGTTCCGGAAAAAAACTTTAATGAACCTTCCGCTGCGTTATTACCCACTCACTTGACTTGTTCTAACTAGTAGTTTGCAAAGCGAGTGCGTTTGGCAGTTTTGACGGCGGCGATGAGGGGGGTTGATTTATGAAAACGGCTTTCCTTCGTGAAGGCTTTTATCTCGAAGTGTTTTATTTGAAGTGCCTTTGATTTTATGTTTTAATATTTTCAATGAGGCGATTAATTAAAATAAAACTCGTAATTTTTAGTTTTTTAAACACTTAATGCAACGAGCGGGCGGGCGGCCATTTTAAATCGTGGCCGCCGGTCCCTTCATACTGTGCCGGAAGCGCGGCAGTAGAATGGGTTGCCTACATCGAATTTTTTAAGACGCGTGGTGTAAGAAATAGATTATTTTCTCATTCCATGCAAGCTGGCCCCAAATAGGGCTGAAACAGCTGCCCGAGGGATTCCTTGCAATCAAAAACGATTCGCAACAACATTTTTTAAGTTTTTTTTTTTCTATTTTGAAATTAATCCAGTTTCAAGGGCAAGTTGCCCGTTCGCCCTTCCTTTTAAGCGGGAGCGAAATAGTGCCGCCGCCCCTCATCAAATGGAATAGTGTGCAGCTTTGCGTTTGACCATCCCGTCGGAATTTCCAAAGCGCTCCGGATGAAAGGATCGTTTCAAGTCGAAACGAGCAGGGCCGGGCCCGCTCGCTATGCTCACAAAGGGTTTTAACGTCGTTAAGTTTCCACGCGATGAGTGCGAAGTTCGGCGGCGACGGAGATGATTACTTCCAGGTGGCGGATGTAACGCCGCCCGGAGTCACGTTCCCGGAACACGAACGCCCGGATATATTCGAAACTCGAGCGGTTGAGATAACGAAGATAATTGCACATTGGCGAACGTTACATGAAGGCATTTCACAAGCGAAAGTGAGATAAGAGTTTAAATAAATACCATCCTCCTCCACCGCCTCAAATTCTTTCTCAAAAGTAACTGTCATCCATTTTTCAACTGTCAGCGGTTATTTGATTATAACTAGGGAACGGAATTATATATTTTGTTCGATTAAATATAAACGAGGCGGCAAACGTGTAACACTGCAGCAACGTGTGAATGTACACACTCTCTTTGCCGCCTCGTTCGAAATAAACCCGAACAAAATATATAATTCCGTCCTGTAATTATAACTATTACAGGTGGCAGTTTTCAAGTAACAAAGCGAATGTAGGCAACCATACACACACTTTTCGTACCAAAAAAAAAGTAACGTGATGTAGCTTTTCGAAAACTGTTTCAAATTAACGTAATTGCTCGACGTGGTTGTTACAATCAAACAACTTTGATTGTAGAAAATTAGGGGGGTAGAAAATTAATAATTAACGTAACACCATGCATCATCGAATTAAACTTATTACGTAATTTATCAGCCGTAGGGGCGTGCGGATTTACGCCGAAAACTTCGGAATCGTTTTATGATTGCGCGAGCGCGGGCGGGGGTGAAAACTAACACCCCGGCACAAGATGATTTAAAGTTCCGTCGACTCGCGAGTTTCAATCGCAAGTTGAGGTGAGCTTTTTTCGGGCGTCGCGACGCGTAGATTTGGAGGACTTTATTGTTTCGAACAAGAGGGTGATTATAATGGCGTCGCACCTATTGTACCGACCACGCTGCCAATTAATGTGATTCCCCGAACAGCGTTGTTAGTGTAAACCTATTCCAAATTCAATTAGGCTTACTAATTTGAGTGACCCAGCAAAGAGAAGCCAGGACTGAACACTCTACCTTTCTTGTGTGCAAGTAGAATGAGTAAGCGAACCTCAAATGTCAAGTTGTAGCATTTAAGATGCGTACGACTGTACAGTCACTAAATGCGCGCAAACCTCACCCTTGAGACCCTGTACTGCGAGACTCACAGAAACGTCAAATTGTAGCATTTAAGTTGCGGTCGACTGTACATTTCAAGACGTTATTTGTGTTATATTTAAAATGCGACAATAATTGAAGTGCATGTCTACGTCTGCTTTGAAAACCCGTTTAGAGATGTCGCGCCCGCTTGAATTATTAACGAAATTGCTTCCGTTTCCATCCGGGCGGATCGGGTCGCTTCTTCTGAGGCGGTTTTATTAAAATCTCTGCGAAAACCGCTTAGGATTTCTTCCGACGACGCGACGACGGTCTGTTTAGCCTCTTTCTTTTTTAAATTTTAAATGGGCGACTCGAGTTTAAATTTTAAAAGCGCCCGGAAGCTGCATGATAACTCGATGATTAATTTCTTTTTCCTGAAAGTGAACTTTGTTTTCATCGAAGCAAGAAAATAAATTCTTGAAGTTTAAAGGAGTGGCCGATGCGCCACTGTAAATTTGAAACGGTTTTGGATCTGTTCCAAAGGATGATGTATTTTAAGAGGTAAAACCAATTGGTGTAGCGGATGGAAAATGCGAATGGCAAGAGGCACAACAATTTTTAATTCTTATCCTATTTAGCCTGTGTCATTAAAAATACACCGGATTGGTGGCAGCTGTGGGATCAGTTCGCATAATTACAAAAACGAAGTTTAACGTCGTTCTTGCTTTGATGTTGCATGTATGTATCTACATATCTACATGAGATTGACGTATTACATACGATCTAATAATGGAATCGATGCACGCACACACGCACGCCCGAAGAAAGAGGCCGCAACCGACGCTGACGTACGGACGCAAGACAAGAAAGATGTGCCGAAAGAAACTCAAAAGAAAGTCCGCCTGCTTGCTCCTCGTTAATCATTCATTAGATTAAATTATTCAAGCGGATCTTACGTTCGAAAAGGCTGCGCGTGCGCGCTGAAGCTGAAACTTCAGTTCGATACATACAATTAGTGTAGTATACCTTACTCGATGGTTCACTTCGATGAACAAAGCGCCAATGAATTCCTGGCTGAAAATAAATCTGAGTTTTTTGCATGCGCAATAAATACACAAAGAACCGACACAATAAACAAACAAAGAGACGAAAGAAAAATTCTTCTCGTCCTTTGTCCCCTTCGTTTCCAACGTCGCGCTAATTAAAGAAAAATTCCGCGTGCATTTTTCCGTTTAATAAAGATGGACGGACGTTCGAAGACGAACGGCGAAGACGTTTAATTAAATATCACCTCGAAACTTCCCCGGAGGGAATTGCATGCGTTGTTAAGTGTAATTCAAGAAGAGGAGGAGGAGGCTCTTGAATAAGCTTGCGATTGAATCCGCCTCGAACGAATAAAAGTGTGTTTACGACGCACTAACTCCTCTCGAGTTGGATTAGGGCTCGAAGCGCTGGAGTTTGTACTTTAATTAGGAGGTGTTAATTTAATTGGGCCCGTAACGAAGCGCCAGGGTACAATAGTATACATTTCACATTTCTGTTTCGACCATTAAAACTTTAGGGGAGAAAAATTTTTAATTATAAAAAAATCGTGTAAACTCGCCGTGCGTGGATTTATTCCACCGCTGCCACCAATGAGACGACTTGTTTTAGTGAAGTACAGTAGTTTTTTGGATGGCTCGTCGAAAGTGACCTCCCTTTCTTCACCTAACCAAAACAAATAATAAATATAACTGTTTATAACATCAATCAGAAATACAGGTCAGAAATTGTTTTCCGTATTCACGCAAAGATGGCGGGACTTTTGATTTTGATTAATCTTTTGACGTTCATTAATACTTTTAGAACATGCCATTCGAAAACGATACTTACATCCCTGTGCTTACCCACCGAACGAGATTAATTAATATTAATTCCATCTGGGAGCAACCCCTGGGCCTTGTGCGTGCGTGTATGGGTCGTTGTTACATGTTGTTCTCACTTTACCCTGCGAGGGATAAGGGCCTCGTCGATGGGGACTTTATGGACAGATACACTTGTAATAGACACCGCCGCCGCCATCGACCTAGTTACACAAGATACAGATACTCCGTTTACCCCAATTTTTAAAAACGTTTCCACCTTGCCGTACGAAAGTTAAAATTAAATTCTAAGTTGGCTGAAAGTTGCGAGCGCAAAACGTGTTGACAGTGGTTATTAAAAATGTTTTGTGTTGGAAAACGCACGTTCATTTTTCCGGCAACACGTACAGGTGCATGATTTTCGCAGCAGAAGCTTAGGTGAACGCCAGAAAAATCTGGCGCAACGTAAATATTTCGGTTTCGATCGCCAAAAATGCGACTGAGGCGTCCCCCTCGTCCCAAAACAAAAATTAAAACCGCCGTGTTATTGTTTGTGTATACAATCCGATAGTAAAATCAATTTTCCCCGAATAAAAAACCATTCCGTCTCTATTTATAACCGCTCGAAGATCGTTCGTATAAACACACCGTTTATAAATACAACATAACAGCAGGTTGCATGATCGCCGCTAAAATTAGAGCCCGGGGGCTTAAATTTAGAGTGCGCATATCTCGAAGAGTTTGACCTGCTTTAACCCGCTGACTGGTTTCTTGGGGGGCAACAAACAGAAAAAAAAAAAATGAAAATCGGCGGATCTACGAGCTCCCGGAATTACGTTTTTTTTTTTTATTCTGTAATTTGGTGGCCGAAAAATGGGGACGCCGGGGCTTTGATCTTTTCCGGCGTGGCGCGGCGCGGCGGCTGTGAAAGTGGCCGTAAAATATTTTTAGTGACTCAATTGCGTGAATAATTCGAGCATGATTTAAGAGGGCATAACTCTTTCCCGTGAAATCTAAAAAAAAAATTAAATGGATTTCTTTTTTATGTGTTGTTAATGACGTCCTTGCTTGAGCTGTTAACAGGCGCGTCGCACATTTGCATAACTTACCTGTGTATGCTCACGGGCTTCTAATTAATGCGAAATTGCACTGACGTCGCAGAGTGTTTTCAGAATGGACGAGAACTTTTTAAAAAGAACAAACCAGAACTTTTTGAGTGTTATTCCGAGAACGCCAGGGGGCGAGATGGACGCCGTAAGCTCGGAAAAAAATATATCGCGAGCGGAATCAACCAAACGTAATTAAATTGAGAAGTATGAGGTTTCACGAAATGAAGAATATGTGATCTGTTCGGTTGCAAAAGCAACTGTAACACTCGCATAACTTACCTGTGTAAACTCACAGGCTTCAAATTAGTACAAAATTGCACCGGCATCGCAGAGTGTGTTCTTTGAGTGTCACCTCAACAACGCCAAGGGCCACCGCAATCGCGAAAATGAATCACCGGATCTTAAATTAGCATAATACTCCGGGCAAGCAACACTTAACAAGGTTTTCACGATTTTGTGAAGACTCTGCCTGCTCTGCCTTGTAAGGGCCCGAAGTTGGAATTATTAACAAATTAACGTCACAGAACAAATAACGAGTTGTTAAAGAAATAGCATTCGAAATAACTTCATTTAGATAAAATGAATTTTGCCGAAAGTTCGAGTTGTCATTATTGGATTCGATGTATAAATGTCACGAGTTTTCCCAGCAGTTCAGTTGTTGGAACGGTCGGGGGACGTCCCCGACCAAAACTAACAGAACTGTCGTGATTACCTTTTGTAACTGCACGGGAATACACAACAGCTCATGAAAGTTGTCACACAGCGAACTTTTCCAATTTTATTAGCGTTTCACGGGAAAGTTTCGCGCAGCGCCGAATCCTCGCCCCCTAATTCGATTAGGTTCGCCGCTGCCGCGCGCGGAAAAAAAAAAACCCAATCTAATAATAACACTTTCCTCCTCGCTCGCAATCATACCGTGTGTTTCCAGGCAATACCGTAATGTAGATGACACAAACGTTTCGTCTAGACATCTCATGATTCATGATTCACGTTCACGTTGATCTAGCCGCGCGCACGTTCGCCGAAAAATCCGGTGTGGCGTCAGCCTTTAATTTTTGAAAATGGATGATGTCCCCGAATTAAAACCGGTGGCCCGTGGAAAATCGTTTCGGACGGACGGACGCGGACGGCCTAAATGCGGTCCAGCAGAGGGGCGAGCTCGATACACAAAAGCGGAATCCAGTTATGTTTTGGTAAAATTCGGTCGCGAGAATGCCAAAACTGATTTATTGTCGCCCATCAACGCCGAAACTCAACAGCCATTAAAAAAAAAAAAGCTTCGCGCACGTTCAACATCGAAATTGACGGACGACCATCATTTTGTAAACCGTTGTTTTTAAAATGGGGCGGGCCCCCGCCCGCCTTTCGACCCCTAACTCGGTATTTCAGCGCCGTGTTTGATCGAGAAGCATTTACTCTGTTACGTTTATCTCATCATATCGTGCCCCAAAACTAGTTTTAACTTCGAGAATTCGCTAAAATATTGAAGCACCCTGTATCTGATGGCCTCGATGGGAAAGTAATCGCTTTCCTTCAAATATTATAAGTTTTCCTTTTCTTGCCCGTTCTAATAGATTTATAAACGCCGTCGAGTTCGGCGAAACTTAAAAGCGACCCCTAGAACATGCCGACCAAACTCAGGGAAGACAGGGGGTGGATCCGGTATGTGAGAATGACCGCCGGAGTAAACTTAGCTTACGAAAAATGAAAACTGTCACATAATTAGTGTGTGTGTGTTTTTTTTTTTTTTTTGTTGGAGTCGGTTCCGTTTGTGATAACACGAGATTTCTGTTTGGTTTGCAGAGTGCAGCTCAAGACGGCTGCGCTTCCAACAGCAGTCCCAGTTCACGCTCCAGGATGACCGTCAACTCGCAGTCGGGCCCCAGATCACCCCGACCCCCCGAGGACCTCATCGCCACTGCCACCTCTGCACTCAGACGCCTCAACTTTAAGACTGGTCGCTGTGCCACCAAAAACACAACTAAGTCACAGGTGAGGCACTGAAAAAATACGAACCTGTTTTAGGCGTTTACTTTATTTTATTTTTTTCTGTCACAATACGCCGACGTTTCGTCTCTTTCTTAAAAGAGCCTTCGATGTTTTTTTCTATTAAGGGAAATAATACAAACACTAATAAGTCATAATAAAAAAGAAACTTTCTACTGATATTTTTTTCCTTTTAAAATTTGAAAGCAGTCTCAATTTTAATAAAAAAATTTTGCGATAAATTGTGTGTACTTTTAACTGCTCAGAGTTCGGAAACGCTCACTCATGAACCACTCGCGAGTGAGTAATGAAAAATGTGCTCGAAACAAAATGCTTGTCTTCGTGAGAATGAGCGTTGTCATTTCGTGTGCGCACACGAATACATAAAACTCATTCCGTAAGGGGTACTATCAGGGGATAGTACATGCAAAGTGTTTACGTGCAGTGTACAGACAAGCCGTTAAAAATCCTCGACAGTTTCATACGATGCCGTTCGTTTCCCGCATTTAAACCGATGAACAATACACAATTATCATTAATCAATAATTTTACAAACAAAATAAGTCTTTTTTATAATATTAAATAATAGACTTGTCCCGCAACATAAATAACCGCTTACATATTTTTGTGATAGGGAAATATTCGTTGAGGTCATTCTAGTTCTGTATTGTTTGAGAGTCGTGACAAAATATCGCGGACATCGTCAAACTCTCGCGTGTTCCAAAACGGATGCGGGCGTTTTTCGGTCACCGAAAGGTCAGATGAACTAATCGCGCATCGCTCGCTTAACGTCGATTTGTTTGCAATTTTTTTTCTAAATTCAAGTGGGTGTGAGGGGAAGATTATTATTATTGTTACTATTATTAAAAATCAGGCGTATAGTATAATATGCTTAGGGCGCTATTCTGTATCAAAACCGTTAAATTTAAAGGGCTACTAAATTTTGTTGCTACGGTAAGACCCAATCGTAGAACTGTATTTTAAATTTTTAAGGACCTCTAAATTTTAACAGTCCGTTAAAAAGTTACAGAATACGCCACTTAGGGGTCTGTTCTGTATCACAACCGCTAAATTTAAAGGGGTGTTAAATTTTGTTGGTATGGTAACAACCAATCACGGAACTGTATTTAAAATTTTAAAGGACCTCTAAATTTTAACAGCCCGTTAAAATGTTACAGAATACGCCCCTTAATGCCCTAAAGTCAAACGTACAGATCAGAGAATTAAATTATTAATTTCTCTGACCTTGCACCACTTAAGCATGAGTTGTTCTGATTTTAACTTTGTTGATTTTTTTTTCTCAATTTTATTCCATGTTTAATAAAATTTTCATTATTATTATCTATTGTTATAAAATAAACCAGTTCCTTACACCTCTCCTCTTTCCTCTGTGTAAATAACTTTGTAAGCCCTCCTAATTATTCTCGCGACAGAAATATTTGCGCTGAAAAGTGAGTTAGTTAAATCAGTTCGAAATTAAAGCTCGTTTAAAACAAAAAAAAAACAAAACACGAACGATTAAGAAAAAGTCTAAAACTTCTAAAAACGATCGAAAATATTCGAGAAAAGAAAAACGTTGACGGGAAATGATGAAAAAAGAAAACAAATAAATTGTAATAATTATTAAAAGAAAGAAAACAGACGACTAAAAAAGGATTAAAGTTTCAGGAAACAATTGAATATGTTCGGCAGAATAAAATCCAAATCTTAAAAAAAATAAATTAAATATAATTTAATTATATATAAAATAAAATATAAAATAATTAAAAACATAAAAAAAAAAAACAAAAGACGAACGATTCAAAGATGCTAAGACTTCTATAAACAATAGATATCGATAATCTTCGGTGAAAAATCCGTCAACGGAAAATGACAAAAAGGAAAAACAAGTAAATTGTGAAATTAATTGAAAACGTTAGAAAAAGAACAAATGACGAACGATTAAAAAATATGCTAAAGCTTCGGGACGCAATTAAAAATGTTCGAGAGAAAAAAAATCAATTCCAAGAACATTTGAAAATAATCGAAAACATTAAAAAAAAACAAAAGACGAACGATTAAAATGTGCTAGATCTTCAGAAAAGAATGAAAAACGTTAGAGAAAAAATCCAATTCTAAAAAAAATTGGAAATAATTGAAAACGTGAAAAACAAAGAAAACAAAAGGCAAACGATTAATAAGTGCTAAAACTTTTGAAAACAACTGAAGACATAAACGTTAAAAAACAAAAAAAAACAAACGATTAAAAAATATTAAAACTTAACAGAAAATATTCGAGAAAAATCCAAATCTAAAAGAATTTGAAAATAATCGAAAACGCAAAAAGAAAACAAAAGACGAACGACGTTCTAGAGAAAAATCGTTAATGATTGGAAATGGCAAAAAGAAAGAAAAAAAAAACAAATGAATTTTGAAGATAATCATTGAGAACATTCGAAAAAGCGAAAACAAAGACGAACGATTAAAAAGATTAAAAAATACTAAAACTTCGGAAAACAATTCTAAAAGAAAAATGAAAAATAATTGAATGCGTCCAAAAAAAAGCAAACAAACAACAGACGATCAATAAATAAATGCTAAAACTTCTGAAAGCAATTGGAAATATTCGAAGAAGTCTAATTCCCGGAAAGAAAAAACAAAATTCTTCTTTCGCCTCGCTCTGGATGGATACAGTACCGGGTTTTGCCATAATTATTTTTTTACCCCTTCTGAAATTCACGTGAGATTGTTGCTAGTGCAAAGTGAATGCGCCTCTGGATTGTCTGCAACACGAATCAACAGTACATCCTCTGCAACGTCGCGTCGTTGCCGGTAAATCCCCGCGGTATTTTGTTTACACGCGAGTTTTACAAGACGCGACGTGAGTCCCTCCGGCGAAAATTCGATATATATACAGCATACATTCCTGAGCTTTACCCTCGCGTGCATCATCCAATAAAACGCGAACCTCTTGTGTACGGTAACACCTAAGAATAAAATGCATTTCGTTCAAAAGCGAATTTATTTTAAATTCTTTTCCGGGCCCTCGCAAGACGCGGGCTAAATTAAAAATCGCCTTCATCGTGACTCGATTGAAGTAAGAAGACGACAAAGCGTTTCGTGCAAGCAAGAAATAGATTTTGCGTTCGCAGAAGGACCCGAAATCCTCACGAACCAAACTCTTCTGTTTAAGTGTTTCGACGAGCGTTGGATTCCCTTGAACCATTAGGATTGGGATTATCAAAGTCTAAACAAAACGCACGGTCATGATTTATTGAAACCGCGTAGACAAAACCCACCATAAAACCACCCCCAGAAATAGAAGCTTCACCTTCGCAGAAGAACGAGCTCGTTTTTTCTCTTCCAAAAGTCCCAACAAACCGCGCTCTTTCGTTTTGTAAACGCTTCGACGAACTTGATTCCCCCGAATTACGTCGTTTTTGGCCCGCGTCCCGACGCGACGCGGCGGCGGCGGCGGCGGGATTTTCGCCGTAAATGCGTTTTGTTTTGATTTCTGCGTATAGACCTAAACATTCAATTATTGTTAATGTAATCGCTTCGAGATTTACGTCTGGATTTGTTTTATTGTTTGGAGTAACTGGAAGAAAGTAAATGGCCGTTGTTCAAAATCAATGCAAATCCCGAAGAAAGCTCAGGGACTATCGAGGAGAAAAGAAAAAAAAAGAACTTGGATTAACCGACCATAAAACAGGATAAAATATAAAACCCTCGCGAGCGTTTCGTGTTACGCGAATTCACCGGCAATCAAGCGGGGTGGGTAATCCCCCCCCCCTTTTGTAAATATCATATAACACAATCCCCCCGTAATTACTCTAATAATGCAAGGAAAAAGGAAGTGGAACCGGGGGGGGGCGCCCCCAAACAATAACAATCAATTTCTGATTGTTTTCTTTGTTTCGTCTTTCGCAAGCGACGCTTGCGTCTTATCGGTTCGGCGAAGCGCGAGCGATAATAATAATAATAAGCGTCGGCGGGTACGTTTTAATAATAACAATTATTTAGACGAAGAAAGCGAGGGAGATCAAAGCGGGAGCTTCCGGGAAACGCGACTTTCGCGCGCGTTAACATAAGTCAAACGAGAAGTAATTGATGGGGAATACGTATTTCCAAAAATAATTCGCGTTAGTTAACATAAATTCCCTCGAACGAGTACACGATCGTAAAGCTGCATTAACGAAATTGCCTCTCTTGTTATAAAAAAAAGCGTATTTTGCAGTGTGCGTGTGCGTGTGTGTGTATAATAAAATAAATAATAACGGCCGAACGCACTTTATTCAAGCCCTAACTTCTTCTTTTCATAAAACGCACCCGCCGTAAATTCGAATCGCCCGGTTGTAAGTCACTTACGTTAGGAGGGCCTTTAACTACACATAACTTCTCTCTGGGGCTCCCCGACCGTTACCGAAGGTAATGCAAAAATGTAATTGATGGTTATCATAAAATATTAAACGTCACTGGAAGAGGAAATAAAATTTCATAATTTAGAAGCGATTTTATTCCGACTGTGGCAACAGTTTTCAAATAAAGTTCAGCTCTTCAAAGAGCTACGTGCAGAATGTTATGATTCAAGTCGTACTTAATTGCAAAACGATTTTCAATATTTGCTCGTTGTAATATAACTGCCTCGCAAAAGAGTTGCTTCGTCCTTACAAATGAAACGTGTACAATCATAACCAGGGAGGATTAAAAAAATCCAGGCGGCAAAAAGAAGTATTTAATTATAAACGCCATCTGTTGCAACTCTCGTTAGTCGCGATTTGCGATTGGGGCGGCTTCGCAGACCACAAAGAAAAATTTGGCTGGTTCTAAAGGGTGGATTTAAAATCCAAACAAAAGCTGCTGTGAGAAGCAAATATAAGCGCCATCTGTTGCTAACTCTCATTAGTCGTATTTCACTTTACCTTCCGAATGACAAGAATTCTCTGCCTCAGCATCGTCTTTATTAAGGGTTGACGAAACCAACTACAAAAGAAGAATTTGGATGGTTTAGTAGACGACTTGCAAGGGTTGATTTATTATTATATTTGTTTTCCATTATTCACGACTTGCAGGTAGTTCTGACGATTAAAAAAATCATGTATTATGGAAGCAATCTCATCCCTTATCCTCGAGGAGGTAACTCAATTTTGAATCTTTGCCAAAATACTCTTTTTTAATCTACGGCCTTTGGGGTAGTTCGCCAGTCATTGGATCTAAAAGCTTGATGTCCTGATATCTTAAGGGCAGTTTGTTTAAAGATGAAGACGTCTGCTGAGGTAAGATTCTTCATAAGCCTTCGTCCCCTGGGGGTTCTCCAGCTTCAAGCTTTTACAGCTCGTTTTATTTATTAGTTAGTCTAATTAGGGTGATGGTTTTTGATGGGTTTCAGCAAAAAAAAATTCTTTAACGAAGAAAAGGTCCACTGAGGTGTTTTCCCCACTCGTTGCTTAGGTTTCGCCCCTCATAGTTCGATATTTCCATTCACGATCCTTGGTAGGTAATTTTCCCCGTCGCAAAAACATTTGAAGGTCGATTTTATAGTCAATTTAAACGCTTGATCTTTCAATTTTTTCAAAAAAAATGGGATGAGGGTGGTTTATTTGACACTCAGAGTCCACTTTAGAACTTCCCCAGCTCGATGCTCCAGTTTCCAACAGCGATTTCATCCTCACGTCTGCATTCTTTTATCTGCGATCTTTAGGGTAGCCTTGTCAATCAAGAAAAAACAGTTGCTGCCTGTTTAATACTTCGCTATTCCAAATGGGGTAGTTCGTTTGATCGGCAAAGGCCTGCTAGAGGGTAATTCCAAGGGTTTGCCTTAAGGGTTGTCTCAGCTCGACTCTCGATTTTCTTATGAAAAATTTCATCCCTCATCAAGTCGATCCTTGATGATTTTCCAAAGAAAATTTCATTTAAGGGAGGAGTCACGCGAACAATCGATGGTAATGGTTTTCGTTACGTCTCAAGAAAATTTTGGGGAAAGACCAAAATGACGTCGATTGAGTGATTTTACTGTGAAAGGGCGATTCTTTCCCCAACTCGTTTATTAAAAGGAAATCGTCGCTCCGCAAGGTTCTCCAACTCGATTTTTAAATTTCCCAGCGAAATCTCTTCCAGCAACTGTTAGGGTAGTTTCGCCAATCGCAGAAGAAATTAGGAAATAAATTTTGATGAATCTAAGAACTGCTTTCAAAACGAAATTTACCCTCTGTAAGCTTCTGCACGAAATAATAGACTTTGACGGATCTAAGATCTTTCGAAAGGCTTTAATTCATCCCCCTGCAAGCTTCTGCGCCTATATTTTTAAGTTTCCGAACGAAATCCCTTTCTGCAACCACTGGAACAGTTTCGCCAAGCACGGAAACACTTCTTCGAAAATAGATTTTGAGGGATCTAGGAATTTGGCGGCACCTTAGAACCTCAAAGAAGGGGTTGTTCTTCGATTATTAATTTGCTTGATCAAGAAAATCTAATTTCACCCCTCAGCTACTCTACTCTTGGTTTTTTCTTTCAAGGACACCCCCACAGTTCCACTCTCGATTATTGGTTAATTGAGTTCCCAAAGATAAATTCTTCTGTGGAAGCGTCTGGGGAAGTTTTGCCAATCACGTGAACAATCGAATCTGGGGTAGTAGTTTTACCAATCACGTGAACAATCGATGGTGGCTTTGGATTCCTCAAGACGAAACTTTGGGAGGCGCCAAAATGACGTCGACTGAAAAATTTTGAAGTCATACTCTTCGATAATTTCGTCCCCGTGGGATTCCCCCGTTCTTCGACGTTTGAGTTTCGGAAGAAAGTGTCAGTTGACTTGCAAGGGTAGTTTCAAACGATCGCAAAACATGTAATACGGTGCCATCCAAGTTTCCCAAGAGGATTTCCTAATTGAATCAACATTTGGGGGGTAGTCTTGCCAAGCGTGCAAACTTCAATTTCTTGAGGAAGTTTCTAGAAAGAGTTGCAAAAACGAATTCTAACAGATTGATCCCTGTAAGGGAACAAGAAAATGTAACTGGAGGTGCCTAACTCTACGCTTGGCTTTCGACAGAAGATTTCATCCCTCTGCAAGTTCCTCCTTTCTGCGACCATTAAGTCACAATTGATGATGGATTTTGATGAGGTATAAATACCAGAACGTTTTCGAGAATCATCCGGTATATTATGTCTATGTAATTATTAAAAAAAAAGGTAATGACCTTTTTGACCTTTAAAGTTTCTGTAATGGTGTTGTTAGGCCTGTGAAAGCAAACGAAACATGTCTTTCTGTACACATATTAGCATGACACATACAAAAATAAATGTGGGGGATGACGCGCGTTTACTAATTTATTCGACGTTCATTGATCGGCAGCGGCGGCGGTATTCCGACGGCGGCTTTCCTGAAAGGGATATTTCAATTCTGTATCCGCGAATAAAGGGCCGGCAACAAAAGAGAACCAACTCCACTTGTTGGCGGTGGCAAGGGATATTCAATGCGGCCTCAATGCAGCCAGGTGGGAGAATTTATTCAAGCGTCGGGGCTTTTCATTAATTTAAATGTCAGTTTAGTTTTCATTATGTGAAGAGAGCGCTTGATAACGCCCTCGGTGTTCACACACTCTCAGTTACGTGTTGGAACTTGCGCCCTCCGGATTGACAGACCCCGAGACCTCCTGAGAGTGCTTTCATTCGAGTTTTGAAAACTTTTTCCTAGGTGAGAGACGTGAAATAATAATACTTTTCTTTTTTTCAAATGAACTTCCTCCCTTCCATCTCCCACCCCTTCAATAATTGGAAGTTGTCGAAGTCTATTAAAAAAAAGAAAATCAATTATTGAAGGTCCCCCCGTTTTAATCAAAATAATTTTTCCGGTTCATTTGCGGGGCGGTGCGGTGTGGGGAGGCTTTTATTAATTTTTCTTATCCCGCGCTCCACGTGGCCGGGGTTTCCCCGCCCCGACCAAATCCGAGTGAAAGGCGAGAGTCGTTTCGGCCGCCCGTGGAAGTCTTATTTATTAACTTAGGCCCTCGTTCGCCATTATTTCCGAACCGCGGGGGGGCCTTTGTTGGCCCGTAATTACAAATAATGGATTTCGCCCGTCGGGGGGGCGAATCGGGATCCGCTTCGGGAAGGCGAGAGGCGAAACAGAAATTTGTCAGTTTCTTCTTGATGAAAATTAATTATAAACAAAGAAGCCCCGATCAAATTAGCTGTGTTATTAAGAAATGATTAAAAACGACTTTCGATGAATCTTTTTACCTTCCGCCAAGCGATGGTTATATAAAACGCCAGTTATTTCTCCTGTTCGTCGCGAGATGGCGCTGTAAATCACAAATTTAGACGCCCAATACAACTTGTAAAAGGCAAAAACCTCAACGAAGAATGCTGTAACAAAAACTTGCACATTTTCAAATTTATTAATTCTCATTCTCGATAAAAGTCGTTTCACTCGGTTGATTCTATACACCAGTCAAGAGATGGCGCCGTTAATTCTACGGTGCGTTTGGAGTCCGCCGATGCATATTTTCGGACCGGTCTATTTTCTTCCCACATAACTCGCGTTTGGATTTTTTTCTGCAGTCACGAATTCTGAAGGCAATTGCTTCTCTTGCGGCTCAAAAGATGGCGGTCTGAATCACACAATGGAACGTCCATTGCATTTCGCTCTAAACTCTCACCAATGTTACAAAAGCGCATGTCTTTTCTCTTGTCATGAATTGATCAAAGTCGTTCCTCGAAAACAAGTTTCTTTTCGTTGCTGCTCGCTGAGAGATGTCGCTGTTATTTGCCTAATCAAGAAAAATATTCATACTTTCAGATCGATTCATTCTCTCCTGACAAAAGGGCTTGAATCCTTCGTCGAAATCAGTTTGTTTCCATTGTTTGTCAAGAGATGGCCCTGCCAAACAACCGTGGCCAACTAAGTCTAAGGGCTTCCTTATAATAATGTAATGCAAAAGGATAGCTTTGTAGTCGTGGTCGAGCCATTTCTCAAAAGAACTGCAAAATGTTTGGAAAAAAAACTGTCAAGATGAGACTCCTTGACGTTTCTTTAACCTAGGAATGACGTGTCTTGTTGTATGCTATCAACGTCAGATGGCGCTAGATGAGAACCGAAGGAAAACTTTTTGGAAAATACTCATAGTGAGAAGACTCTTTGCATTATTATTCTTCTTCTTCCTAAATCATTCTTCTTTTATAAAAAGAAATTGAAATTTGAGATTACTTCAAGCCAGTTTTTTGACTACTCCTCAATAGATTAGATTATGATTAATGATTAGAAAAAATCTGTCAAAATGAGACTCTTTGACGTTTCTTTAACCTACAAATGACGTGTCTTGTTGTACGCTATCAACGTCAGATGGCGCTAGATGAGAACCGAAGGAAAACTTTTTGCTAAATACTCAGAAGACTCTTTGCGTTGTTCTTCTTCTTCCTTAATCATTCTTCTTTTGTAAAAAAAAATGAAATTTGAGATTACTTCAAGCCAGTTTCTTGACTACTCCTCAATAGATTAGATTATGATTAATGATTAGAAAAAATCTGTCAAAATGAGACTCTTTGACGTTTCTTTAACCTACAAATGACGTATCTTGTTGTACGCTATCAACGTCAGATGGCGCTAGATGAGAACCGAAAGAAAACTTTTTGGAAAGTACTCATAGTGAGAAGACTCTTTGCGTTATTCTTCTTCTTCCTAAATCATTCTTCTTTTATAAAAGAAAAAGAAAATGAAATTTGAGATTACTTCAAGCCAGTTTGTTGACCTACTCCTCAATAGATGGCACGCTTACAATACCTTCAACTCAGTTTTACAAAACCACTACTACAAGAATGCCCACTTCTGATTTTCTTTTTGTTGATCTTTCAATTTTTGTTTGTAAAATATTTGGAATCTTCTAAATTCTAAAAATCTAACTCGTTTTCTTTTATTACGTGTAATGACGAACAGTTGGCCGAGCTTGAAGAAAACTAAATGTTTTCTTTTTCGGAAAACCAATCCCATTTGTTCTTCAAAAAGAAAAAGCAACTTTCAGTGCTTGCAAAGAAATGTTTCAATTGTGTTGCACGATTCGGAAAGTCATTTCTTTGCACCGCGACGATTTTCTTTTTTTTTTTTTTTTAATTCGACATCAAATGATTCGCTCGCCCCAGTCGCGGATGGACGACGTTCTTGTTTCACGCAACGAAGATCTCGGGAAACATGTAACTTCCAAAACGCAGGGGAATTCCACGCACCCATTTTTTTCTTTTTCTTCTCAGAGTATTTGGGTTCGCTCGGGTTCGCGTAGTATTACTAGTTTTACGTACGAGTTCTTTAAATCATAAAACGAAAACGAAACGAAATCAGAGTTTCTTTCTTCTAAAAGCAGGATTCGCCGGGGTTCGCTCGAGTTCGCCAGAGTTCCTGCTTTTAGAAGGAAGAAACTCTGATTTCGTTTCGTTTTCGTTGTATTTATTTCACTCGGCTTCGCCGAGGTTCGTTCGGGTTCGCTTAGTCGCTTTATGTACGAATCCTTTAAGTCATAAAACGAAAACGAAACGAAATCAGACTTTCTTCCTTCTAAAAGCAGGATTCGCTGGGGTTCACTCGGGTTCGCTTAGTATTACTAGTTTTATGTACGAGTGCTTTAAGTCATAAACTAGTACTAAGTGAACCCGAGCGAACCTTGGCGAACCCGACCGAAAGAATATATAAAACGAAAACGAAACGAAATCAGACTTTCTTCCTTCTAAAGCAAGATTCGCCCGGGGTTCGTTCGGGTTCGCCAGGGTTCCCGCTTTTAGAAGGAAGAAACTCTGATTTCGTTTCGTTTTCGTTGTATTTATTTCACTCGACTTCGCCGAAGTTCGTTCGGGTTCGCTTAGTCGCTTTATGTACGAATCCTTTAAGTCATAAAACGAAAACGAAACGAAATCAGACTTTCTTCCTTCTAAAAGCAGGATTCGCTGGGGTTCACTCGGGTTCGCTTAGTATTACTAGTTTTATGTACGAGTGCTTTAAGTCATAAACTAGTACTAAGTGAACCCGAGCGAACCTTGGCGAACCCGACCGAAAGAATATATAAAACGAAAACGAAACGAAATCAGACTTTCTTCCTTCTAAAGCAAGATTCGCCCGGGGTTCGTTCGGGTTCGCCAGGGTTCCCGCTTTTAGAAGGAAGAAACTCTGATTTCGTTTCGTTTTCGTTGTATTTATTTCACTCGACTTCGCCGAGGTTCGTTCGGGTTCGCTTAGTCGCTTTATGTACGAATCCTTTAAGTCATAAAACGAAAACGAAACGAAATCAGACTTTCTTCCTTCTAAAAGCAGGATTCGCTGGGGTTCACTCGGGTTCGCTTAGTATTACTAGTTTTATGTACGAGTGCTTTAAGTCATAAACTAGTACTAAGTGAACCCGAGCGAACCTTGGCGAACCCGACCGAAAGAATATATAAAACGAAAACGAAACGAAATCAGACTTTCTTCCTTCTAAAGCAAGATTCGCCCGGGGTTCGTTCGGGTTCGCCAGGGTTCCCGCTTTTAGAAGGAAGAAACTCTGATTTCGTTTCGTTTTCGTTGTATTTATTTCACTCGACTTCGCCGAGGTTCGTTCGGGTTCGCTTAGTCGCTTTATGTACGAATCCTTTAAGTCATAAAACGAAAACGAAACGAAATCAGACTTTCTTCCTTCTAAAAGCAGGATTCGCTGGGGTTCACTCGGGTTCGCTTAGTATTACTAGTTTTATGTACGAGTGCTTTAAGTCATAAACTAGTACTAAGTGAACCCGAGCGAACCTTGGCGAACCCGACCGAAAGAATATATAAAACGAAAACGAAACGAAATCAGACTTTCTTCCTTCTAAAAGCAGGATTCGTCGAGGTTCGCTCGGGTTCGCCAGGGTTCCTGCTTTTAGAAGGAAGAAACTCTGATTTCGTTTCGTTTTCGTTTTATTTATTTCGCTCGGGTTCGCCGGGCTTCGTTCGAGTTCGCTTAGTCGCTTTATGTACGAATCCTTTAAGTCATATAACGAAAACTAAACGAAATAAGACTTTCTTCCTTTTGAAAGCAGGATTCGCGCGGGGTTCGTTAAAGTGTTCTCGGCGACCATCTCCATCACGGGCATAAATCCTACGCGGCTCACTTATTGGACGACAAAAGCGGGCGACTCGGAGCACTCGGGGCATTCCCCGCAGTGCAATTTTTTTCCTTTACCGCGCAATTTATTGGCCGTAAAGCAATTTGAACGAAAGCGACCGGGCACAGTAAAGTTGCTGTGTATTGTCTTGCCATCAAATTGCCGCAATAAATTAAACGCGCGGTGATCAAAAGCGGGGTTCGCCAAGGTACGGGGTGTATGTACATTCCCTGCCTTCTCAATGTTAGTTGCGCGCTTAATCACAATGACAGCCAATGACACACGACACTTTTTTGTAACTTGAGATGAGATCACGCTTGTTTGTGAAGGGATTCTTTCTTAGTGTCAAATAGTTGGGATTATTTTGTATTTTGTGTTTCAGGGTCAAAACGTTCCAAAAGTAGTAGTAATGGGTTCCAGCACGGCTTCAGAAACCACAATCAACACGAGCACGGACAGCTCGAATACGATAGTGACGACGATGACGGCCACCGACGGCGACAACACCGAGGACAGCCTGGACATAAACGAGCCCCTGGTCGACTTCCTGAACACCGACAGTTTAATCGATGGGGGTAAGCAGATCTTGCAACCACAGCCGAGTTCCCCGACGCCCCCCCAGACGGCCAAACAGCAAACGCCGATTACCGCCAAGCAAGACACGCGGTTCCTGTTCGAGGTGGAGGCTTCGCCGACGAAGAAGCTTGAAAATAGCTGTTACAACGCAAGAAACGTCGACGCGTTGATGTACGAGCAAATCGAAGCGCTGAAGGTGGACGCGCGGAGGAGGAACAGCTACAAGGCGGCGCAGAATGACTTCGATAAGATCGAGATCATGCCGTCGGAGGGGGATCAAACCTGGAGTCCCAAAGAGAGGAAGGTTAGTCACCGGTTTAAGGCCGAGTCGACCGATCTGGGGGGTTACAGGGAAAAGTCTTCGCCGGCGAGCTCCTTGGAAAACAAGAGTGACGCACCTTCCCCAAAGCCGAGGCACAGGCACAAAAAGTCGTCGTCGGGCAGGAAACAGCAGCAGCACCACTCGCCTAGTAAATATAAAGGTGACAAGTTCACTTACGACGAGATCCACATCGCGAAGTACCGGGAAAAGGCGAGGATGACTCCTCCGTTGCCCGACCTGCGGGTCGACTTCTTCAACGAAACCGTGGACAACTGCCAAGGGGATTCGCTTTTCGTGCCGGTTTCCGGCGAAAAGCGTGGCAGCGTCTGCCTGAACAAATGCCTGCGAGAGGTGGGGGCGCAATTAGAGGCGAACGCAACGTCGCCTATAAATGTAACCACTAATCCTTTGGAAAACTCAGTAGTACATTTTGGAGGTCGCAAGGCACCGCAGGCGACCATCGTGGTCCAACAGCCGTCGCTCAGCTTGGACCATTCGAACGTGTCCACCATTCTGTTAAAGAACGGAAGTGAGTTCGTGTCGAACGTTGAAAGTGGCAACAAGTTGTCGTCGGCGTCCTTCAAGAAGCAGAAGGAGGAGAACATGAAACAGCTCCTGGACGTGGCCAACAATCTCACGCTGGAGGAGATACACGACTTTGAAATGAGGTGAGCGCCACCGTCTTAAGATTTAACCACCGGCAATAAATTATCGCGTCTCGGATTTACATTTAAACGAGAAATTTTACAACGCCTCGCACGTCACTCTCAAAATTATTATTAAATATGTTTCCTCGTGCACGTTCCGTAATAGTTGGTCGTAATTTATACGTGCTGTTTGCTAAAGGGCGGTAAATTAACTTCGGAGTAGTTGTCACGCACGTTTTTTGCCATTTATAAGAAGTTTTAAAGTCGAACAAAAATTAAATGAAGAACCAAGAACAAATCGGCGAATTTATTTAATATCCAGCATGTCTTTAGTAGGGAAGGATGAAAAAGTTTGAACACCTCATCCCTTTTTCTTTTTGATTATTTCTTTTCCTCGCGTAAGATAAAAATGAACCTAAACCGGAAAAAAGGTTTTCAAAGTTTTTGCCTACGCAAGTCGATATGATTCGTTTGATCTAAATCCCTCGTGATGATGCACTGACGAAGCTGAAACTTCCCACTCGCATATAGTGACTCAAGTAACTTTACAAGACATGGAAGACGGGGGGACGAGGGGAAGTCCCGGGAACTTAATTCGCTCGTGGACGAACGATGGGGAACTCGCTGTTCCTTGATTTTGTGAGGGTTAAGTGCCCACCCCTTAAACCAGTCTGACTTAACTTCAGCAAATAAACTATAAAATAAAATGTCAGTTAGCTTAAAAATCCGCAATTGTTCTCTTACCGGTTAAAAAAAAAATTTAATCGCAAAGAATCCAGAAAATTATATTTAATTGACACTATTGACAGTTCTGGCTGGTACATAAAAATTCATTAAAAAAATTAACGAAATAGATGCAATGCAATTAATTTTAAACCACCCTGTATTATAGTTGTTGCTTAAAAAATTAATCTGTTTGTTCCCGTGGAAACAATTATAAAAATAATTGTTCCCGTGGGGATAAATTGAAGATTAAACTATGACTGAGAAAATGGCCCTTATTTAGTTACTTATTTTTTTCCCCCTTGTATTAGAATTTGTTGATTTGTTTCAACTTCCTAGAAGTACACAAAACTTACGCGTTGATAACTCCAGGCCGCTTCAACTTTCGAGAAATCAACACCGATTGTAATTGCAGATAAAAAGCGAAAGGAATACAAGAAAGAACGGAGAACTCGTCGTGCTACTTTTACCAAAAAGAAAAAGAAAGCCCTGTATGTTTCACTTATTTATTTATTGTTTTATTTTTTTGATAACTTATTATTATTTTGGGGAAAAGAGAAACGCTAGAATCTTCTGTTTTCCTTGCGAGTTACAGAGTAGATAATTCAAGAAAAAAGAAATAACATTAAAACCCAATTTTTTAAAGACAATTTCAGTGGACTGAATTGAATTGGGTTGGGTTGCATGAAAGTTTGGGAGAACACAAAGAATTTAGGACGAATTAAAAAAAAGAAAAAACATACAAATTATTGTGTTACTCACGCCAGTAATTTGATTGCATGAAATTATTTGAAACTTTTCAATAGTAGATACAGAAGCCATTAAATGTATACTTCACACTCTCACAGGTAATTAGTAACAAATTACTATTATTTATAGCTGAAAATCCGAAGATTGTTGTTGTTTAATATTAATATAAATTATGACTAACGGCGTATGTAGCCGTGAAAAGCATCTTCTTTGTGCGATGGGTTACACTTCTGCGTTTTAACGATCGGACCTCTAGCGTCACAACTATAAAAAAAAAATTAAAATATTAACATTAAACCTTACGGGCGATTGAAAATAATTTTCCGGCGATAAATCGCCGACGGAAAAATAAACGCGACGACGCCAGGTGGGTCCGCCGCTTTATAATTTTGCTTTACATTGGCCAACCTGTTTTCCAGTTTTTTTTCGCGCCGCTCCAAACAAAACTATGTTTACGCGGGATATTAAAACGTCCAATAAACGAGGGGTAATTTTAGCGCGCCGCTATAAATACGGCCCGAAATACGTTACATCGTTTCTATTTCTGCGTGTTTCGAGTTGCAGCGGTGCTTAATTTTAGGCTTCGGCTTAATTTTAGGTTTCGATTCGTTTGTTCGTTCCACAATCAACGGTACGGCGGTAATTAATTAGTTGAAAGTGTTTTAGTTACGACGAGATCATTTCGGTTTTCGCGCTTTGTTCAAGGAAAGAATCCTCTTAAAAACTCTTCAAGTAAACTCGAACGTCTCCTCCGCATCGAATCTACGAATCAGAGAAGTTTCAATAAATCAGAAGTTTAACACAAATAAACGTAGGCGTGCTTTAATCTTACCGTTGGATTTTATGTACTCGTACAATTTAATTTATGCTTCGTCATAAATCATATCTGCCTTGCAAATATTTTGGCTGGGCTTCTTATAAATCACAGATGTTCAATATCGACGGTTTGTTTGTGTGTACTTACTTATTCATCCGAACGTGTAGATGTAGTTGCCTAAAGAAAACTTAAGGGGATGTGCTTGTGTGATTTTTAAACTGCTGCTTGCCACAGAAAGCAATTGATAAATAATAATCTGCACGTCTACTAAATGTACAAAAAAGAAAAAACAGGGGGAAAATGGAAGATCGTTTTCAGTATTAAAAACAGAACAATTGCATAATTTCAGCGAAACTTCACACATTTCTAACACAAAAGAGTTCTTTGGCCCTCCTGTGTAGGCAACCACACGTACGACTGTGTACATTAGGTTGCCTATACTAAGACGTCTTGATATTTTTTTTTTATATAATTTATTAATTTTTAAACAAATTCGTTTTCTTTTTAATAATTTTTTAAGATAATTCAATATTATTTCTGTTGTGATATAATAATAATTGCATGTTAATTCGAAGTTAATTTAAATTAGAATTTTGACATTCGCAGACTTTTCTAAGCTCGTTTAAATTAGATGAATAGATACGTGTTCACGCTGATAGTTTTTGCGACTATCACAGAAACGATTATCGTGACGATGAGTCTTCGAAATCGACAAATTGCAAAATGTTTCATGTTACAAACTCAAACGCGAATCGAAGAAGTTGTTTGTGTTTTTAAGTCGGATGAAATTAATGCGTTGTTTGAGATTGGCGTTTCTTAAATCCACCGCGTCCGATTCCCTGTATTATAGATAATTAATAATTTTTTTCTTTTCTTGTTTATCAATCGTCGTAACCACCATAAAGTTATAATTTTTCAGTTGCCAATTTAGAAAAGCTTGTTTGTATTCTTAATTCGGAAAGATCGATCGATTCTTTGAACTCGTTTATTTATTTAAACCGCTTTCTTATAAAAATGCTCTTTTCATTAATAAACATCCTATTTAAGTTCCTCGTGCATACAAAAAGTAGTCATTTCGGTGATTGAAAAGAAAAGGGACACAAAAACGTGCGGCCTAATTAATCCAAATAATTACATGAGGGGTGCGTTATGGATGCTGCAGTAATATTGCAAATACTTTTTTAATTTTCTATTCTAAGACCACGGAAATTTATTTTGTGTGATTACTAGTGATCGGAATTACATATTTTGACGTCATCGTATGGACGGCGCATTCTGTTTATGTAGTCGTGTTGCGTTATGAAGAATTTTCGTGAACCAATTTGGAACGGAGAAGAAAATATAAGAACTCTTCCTTGAATATCACCCATTCTCTTGTGGATGACGTCAAACTACGTAGTTCTGCTTGCCTACTATAAAACGATCACGTCGAGATAGTACCATTCATTACGAAATTAAATTTCGCATTCCGTTCACATAAAACAGCTTTCCTTAATAAATGCGCAACTCCAGCCAAGAAAATCCAAGCCCTCTGACTCTATTACATCACATAAAAATAAAACGGCGTAATAGTGTTTCATAGTTCTGTTGCCAACGGAATCGATAATGTAATAATTCGAGAAGCCAAATCCAGCCATAAAATAATAAAACCCGGGGCTCTTACCGCTCGTCGCGTCGGTTGGTAGTTCTGGAACGGGACGCTATTTTTAATTCTTCGCGGAACGGCTTTTGTATCGCGCCGCGACGAAAACGACGACGACGACGACGTCGCATTCGCGGAGAACTTTTTTCGTACGTACCTTTTTTTTTTTATTTCGCGCGCTTCTGCGAACCGCCGAATGTGGTGTGGGCTACTTTTGTTTTAATTATAAAAATTGCATCATCATCTTTTTCTTTGCGTTGTCCTCGCAATCGGTCGTTTCCTTATTAAATAAATACCAAAATAGAAACCAATTTGAAAGTACCGTACAGAATGTAATTGATCGCCGGTCGGCTCTTACTAAATCATAGTCGTTTCTTCTTGTTCTTCTTCGATTCTTCGATTCGTATCGTAAGCGTTCGTGCTCTGGCAAACGCTGAAAGACCAAGTCGTAGGTGTTCGTGATCTGTCGAGGGCTGGAAGAGCGTAATGTAAGCGTTCGAGACTAAGGTCCAGTTTTACAAATGGGGTTCAACTTTGAGCTGAGGCTTAAACCCTTAGCAACGATTATTTCAACAATTGTCGTGAAGGATTTAAGCTTCGGCTCAAAGTTAAACCGTCATTGTAAAACTGGGTCTAAATCGAATTCTGGAAGACAAGGACAAGGCCCCTGCCTATCGATCATCGGCATTTCACAACAGACCAAGCTTTCATTTATTCTCGATTCTGTAGTCTTCTTCTTTATTTCTATGTCGCTTGCATTATTCAGGGTGTTCAGTTACACCCTGACCAATTCTGTTTATCCAGTAAGTATTTAAGTATCCAGATCATTGAGTTTGTATCAAAGGAGACGACACAATGACCAACCTCTATGTGTTTCAGGGAACGTGATTAGCGGGTGCGACTTGCAATTTATTTTATTTTTTTAAGAGACGACGGCAATTACAGAAAACGGTGTTTTTTTTTTTAGAAATTCTCTTCCGATCATCCGGAAGCGGTTCGTTTCGTTCTAATATCCGGCGGCTTAAATCAGAGCGAACGGTTTTCGTCTCATCTGATTACAAAAGAGCTTCTTTTTTTCCTCGCGACAATCCAGAGAAGTCGAGGAAGGAAGGGCAAGACCACGTCTTCCGCAAGGGTTTTCGCTTTTTGAAATTATGCAAATCGCTTACTGCTTCTTGCTTGTGTTTCACCTTCGAGAAGGCAATCCGTCTTCGTCCTCGCTTCATGTTTCGCAGCACGGTTTCTGTGAGATCGTGAAAGCGCGTTGTTAAAGGCGAAGCTTTTACCACACTCGAAATGTAATTTTCCCTTTATGCGATTAACTGAAATAGGCGCGCTTTCATGCCGCTAAAATACATTCTGGCAGCCGTTCAAAATTCTCGTACATACATGAATGAAGTCGACGTGGTCGTGTTGTACGTACAACAAAAAAAAAAGACTGCTTTCAGCTCGCTCTGTTGTCCGAAAACTGTTGGTATGTGTGCGCGAGCTAATGGACGAAAATAATGTTTGTGTGTGTGTGTGTGCACTGCCCTTTAAATTTCATTCCAAACAACGGCAAAGGCGACAGTCCCATTTTACTTTTTAAGTTCGCTGAACGATGATCAGGAGAGATTTTTTATTAATTATTACCAAACTTAGGACATTTGTGTGTGGGTATTCACGGTCACATCGTCTCCTGAATGCAACGCGCACGCTCGTCGCCTAACGCGCCGCTTATGAGAGTGACATCGAGTTCCATACTTTCGTCCGATATCCGGTTATTATTGCAACATTTAAAAAAATATATAATTTTCTGTAATTGCGTCCTCTACTTTGGTACAATCACACTGCGAAGCTCTTTAAAAAATAATTTGCAATTCGTCGTCCCCCAATCACGTTCTCCCTAATAGTAATGGGTTATTGTGTCGTCTCCTTTTGATACAAACTCATTGATCCGGGCACTTTAGTACGGGGATGGGACGATTCGCCATCGCCAACTCGCCGTCGTCGATTCACCGTCGCCAGTTCGTCGCAGAACCAATTCGTCGTCGATCCAATTTACCGTCCGCCCAATTCGCCGTCACATGTTACTGCTTCACTTAGCTTGATAAGCTTTAAAACACTTTCTGACAATTTTAGATAATATCCAAGTTATACCTACGAATTGAAGAAAATAACTATAATTTCAGTACGTTTCAAGTAAATTAAAATGGACTTTACTATTGTTTTTCTATTTCAAGTTAAAATAAATTCCTAATTACAGTGCGGCCACCGTAAGACACAAAATTACGAACAAATTGGTGCTGTACGTACACATAATCATAATTGTATTTTTTTTTTAATGGAACCCCTTTTTCAATTTATAATTTTAAATGACGAGCTTTCATGAATCAATATTTTGAAAGCAGTCGACTTTTGATGTGTAGTGATTTTGATTGATATGAAAATCAATATGATTTTGAGCAGAATCTGAAAATATAAAAATGAAGAATTGGAGGGATTTGGCGAACACCCTGAAGAATAATAAATACTTCCTGGAAGACCAAATTCTTTTATCTGTTTCTTTATCTATGTATCACATTTAATTAATAACAAATTATTTTATTTTTCATTAATTATGTTAACTTCTTTATTTTATTTACATATAATTAACGGTATATTATTATTTGGATATGTACCTGGACTTAAAACTTTAATCGCTGACGGCGAATTTACCGACGGCGAGTTTTCCGGCGGTGAATTGTACCTACGACGAATCGGCGACGGTGAATTGGTGACGACAAATCGGCGATGGCGACCCCTTTAGTACGTTATCAATGTTAGCCGGAATTTTTCAAGAACGACCGTTTGCACGTAATCTTTTTGGCTTATCTGAAAATATCTAGGAGCGTCGGAGATAACATTTTAATCCGTATGCACGTAACCACTTAGAAATGTATGCAGGTTTAATTAACAACTTTATTACTGCCGCCTAAAGTTTCGTGCAAACTGCAGCAGTTAATTCTGAAGTAACGGCCGCTTTATCTCCCCTGGTAAAACAGTTTGTCTTTTTCGAATCAAATGCACCTGGCAACCACAGATTATGTTCGCGAAGCCTTTATTTTATTATTACAATGCGCCAAAGCGTTCTGAATTTCGCAAACTCCATGTATAAGTATCGGGCTTGAATCGATTACAGCACGGAATTAATTCAGGAATTTTTAAATTTAATTACCCAGAAGAGATTTCCGGTGAATATAATAATTAATATTTTCATCCTTTGAAGATAGACACAACTAACTAACTAACTGGGTGAACGAGATATCTATTCGTTGTTGACTCGGGATTTCACAATACAATGTTGAGGGGAGGGAGCTCTCATTTCAAACATCTCACAAAGTACTGTTGTTGTTGTTGTTGTTGTTACAAAATCGCTCTCGAATATTGCACATAAAAACCCCATGAAGTTTTACGAGAAAGCTCGTAAAATGCACGGGTGCATGCCGGCATACATAGGTAGGCAACGTTCGCGTCCTAGTCATTACGAATTTTCAAAGCTCGATGGAAACTAGCTCTCGCTAACGAGCTTCCAGCAAGCACTTCATTCGATTCGAACGCGGTCAACCGAGGATCAATTTCGAATTCGATTTGCAAAACGAACGTCGTTATTAATGTTATCTTGCTTTCGCGTTCGGCAGGTACGGAAGCCCTCACCACAACCGCTCGCAATCGGTGAAAACTCCGGGCAGGTCTTCCGGCAGGCCGAACTATCTCTGCCTGCCACAGCAGAGGTCGAGGGTGGCGTCGATGCCGAACACGGGGGTCGAGGAGGAGTACTACCGCCTCAGGCATTTTTCCATCACCGGAAAGGGCGTCGTCAACAGGGGGGACAGCCTGAAGAGCAGGAGGTCCCGCTCCAATAATTCCGTGGCTTCCAGTAACTCCAGGTGAGCTCCTACTTTAAATCCTTTTTTAAATTAGGTTTTGTCAACTGCAGGGAACGAAGACGTGCGTGTTCATCCCAAAAATATTTTCTTAATTTACGATTATGGCAGATTTCGCGCGTGGTGCTGGTATTGCTCGGGCAAACAGCCAAAGAGTGCGGTTGTGTTTTCTTGATAATTTAAGTCACTTGTCCGTGTGGACATAAATTACGCGAATACGGTTATATCCGTTTTGGAAACCACTCTGCCAATGCATTTTAACCAACGAAATTCGAAATGCTACAAATTTCTAATCTAAACTGGAATGAATTGAGCTCTACGTGTCTTTAGATGTGCTTTCCAAAGCTATTTCTTAACGATTTAACACGAAACGTTAAATTTCTACAAACGGTACGCTCGTGTTTGAATTCCGGAACGTGATGGTATCTTCGCTCGAAACTTTTCTTCACTTCGTATGCTAAAAATTTAATTCGAATTTAATAAAAGCGTTCGTCTCTGAGAATCACGTCCTTATCTCTAATCCGGTTTCGAAGTAAAAACCGCAATTCGTGAGCATGAAAGACACGGACGGAATTCCAAAGCGATTTGCACAACTCGAACACGCACAATTACGCATCCCGCGCCCGCCCCCTCCGGAAGTATCTTAATTACGGCCCAATTTGCATGTAAATTCGCGTTTTAAAACATCGAAGCGAATAAAGGACACGCGGTTTCCGGGCCTCGGATTTAATTTCGTGTTATGAATATCTCTCCCCGATCGTGAATAAGTTATTGCGCTTTGATGAATATTAAATCCGAAGGGCTGGTGGAGGTGGCGAGGAACAAAATAAAGCGACGGAAACTGCAGGTGGCGCTGGACGCGCGCACACGCCCTGATTAAAATTCATTTTATTTTTAAAAGTTGCAGCGGCGGAAATCCGAGCGTAATTGCAAACACGATTCGCTTTGATACGTCCAGCAACGTTTTGAAGCGAAATCGCGTCGCAAAGTTATTCAAATCTGGTTAGTTTTGCTGTAAATCCTTCAATCTTTATAAACGCAGTAGTATACCTTCGAGACGAGGAAAAAAAAGAAACTTTTTTGCTTTTACAAAATTCAAAGTTGCGTTCGGGGCTTTTCAATATAATATAATCCGAGGAAACTTCAGGGAAAAATCAATAAATAACGTCGGTCGGCAAAGCGTTTCTGTTTGTTTTTTGTTTATTTACCTTCGTTTCTAGAATAAATACAAATTTTATGTCGGCGATTAAATTAAAGTTGTCCTGCGGTCGACTTCTTTTGTGAACACGTTGAAAAATGTGTTACTTGAACTATAAAAAAAAACACACACACACACAGTACGTCACCTTGAACTGTAACTGGAAAGAAAAAACCACTTTAGTCGACACAAAGACATCGTTTCGTCGACTCTGGTCGACAATCTCGGTCGCTGGAATTTTCGTAGACAAGAACGAAGTCACCGAATCTCTTATCTGTTTCCGAGGTTCTAGGAAATATGCCCCGCAGTGAAAACGGAGGTATTGTCAATCAGAAAATGTAATAACGTGCTTGCGCTTCATAGCCGTTTAGAACACACTTCGGATCACACAATTCGTAGAATCCGGTGGCATGAGATGTTTGGAAAACACATCAAAAGACACGTAGAGCTTCATTCATTCCAGTCAAATTCATTCTAGATGAACTTGACTGGAATGAGTGAAGCTCTACGTGTCTTTAATTAATTAAATTAATTAAACCTGCATACATTTCTAAGTGGTTACGAGATGTTTGGAAGACACATCAAAAGACACGTAGAGCTTCATCCATTCCAGTCAAATTCATCTAGAATAAACTTGACTGGAATGAGTGAAGCTCTACGTGTCTTTCATTAATTAAATTAATTAAGCCTGCATACATTTCTAAGTGGTTACGAGATGTTTGGAAAACACATCAAAGGACACGTAGAGCTTCATTCATTCCAGTCAAATTCATTCCAGATGAATTTTGCAGCACTAAATTACACGGAGCCTCAAAATGTAACGAAAGTCGACGTTTCGCTGCGCACTTGAGTTGAGAGCTTCTTCGTTTATTATTTATGATGTGGGTAGGGCTTGTACAAAAGCACGTTACTTCTGTCAAAAATACACTTAGTTCTATTTGATTCCGCCAGATTGATATGTTTTATAAATAGTGGATCTATGTTTAGCCTGAGCCTAACCTAGACTCTTTACTCATCATCAAACATCGGATGAAAGTATGGAACTCAATGTCATCCCCTCCTAAGAGGCACATTGCGTAGACGGCGTTTATTATCGCGTATTCATCACATTCATAGCCTGGAACCCATGAACTGGCGGCGAGGGTGCGCCTTGCATTCAGGAGATAAAGTGACCATGAATATCCATAGAAATGTCCTAAGATTGCTCATAATAAAATAGACGAGAGAGGATGATGGACTTCGTTGCTCCGCACTTTAGTAATGACACGTGATTTTACTTAAAAAGGCGATGGAGCTTCTGATTTCTTTTCGATTGATCTTCTGCCAACAAGTTTCCGACGTTATCGGCGTCCAAAACTGAAATTAACTTCAGCGTCGCCCGCAAACCAGACGCGTTTTAGCGTTTAATCAATACGGTTTGCGGTCGGTAAGCGAGCGAGTTCATTATTGCAAGTGTCAGTCCGTTTCCAAACCGGCGAACTAAAATTTTCATCGCCGCCGTTTTTTTTTTCTTTTATTATTACGTATTCACGACCCCCTCCCCTAATAACTAAAAGCTTTTTAAAGCGGATGTAAAATAAATTCCGGGGGCGCCCCGACGGCATGGAGGAATTCACGAGGCCGCGTAATTTATTTAACGCCGCCGAATTTATCCGAAAGTGTTTCGCGATTATTACACGAGCGCGGGGGGGCCTTGTAATTTCGGCTTTTAGGGGTTGTTTGACCGTCGCGATCAAGACTTAGCCGCTCGCCGCGCCAAAAGGATAATAATTTCCGAGAGGCGGCGGCGGCGAGCTTTTAAATAAATTATACGTCTTCTTTTCGGCGAGGTTTTAATTCCGGAGGGAGATATTTCGAAGGTCGGGATGGGGGAGTTGCTATTGATTAGGTTTAGTTATAAGAAGTGACGACATCAAAAGAGTTTGTTGGCACTCATGTGGTCCGATCGGTTATTATAGTTTTAGTGATATTCTGCGGTGCTTTATGCGCCAGTAAAGCAATTTGTCTCGGACCGGAATATAAACATAAAAGCGGATTACATAACCAGCGTGATTTGCGGATGAGGCCGGGGGGTAACGGCGTCCTAAAAATTCTCCACTTTTCCCCCCTGTTTTTATAAGTGACGCGTAAGTCCACAAGACCCGTAAATAAAGTTGCCAAAGTTGATAACTTCAAATACTTAACCTTTAACGTTCTTCTTCTCAATTTAGTTGGCTTGAACAAATTATCTACACGTTTCCGGGGGTGTACAGGAGTGTGGTGTGCGGATGAGTTCTGCGGCGGCACCTGCGACTAATTGCGCGGTTAACCTGGAGAGCGAAATGTGCGCGAATGATAATTTCGGGGCGAGCTTTCGAGCTGAGGGGGAAGTCCCGCCGAAAATCCAAGCTGCTCGTTACAAATGTGTGAGTAGTTCCTCACGCCTCGCCTCCTTCGTTATTACGGAAGGAGAATAATTATGATTCACAAAACAAATCCGGTTGATTTATGTGTATGGTGTGCGTCGCGTTAATTTAATTTAATTAAATTTAATCTACTGTCTTCTACATTTATTCTTAAACTATATTTACTCAAATATTCTGCAGGTGGTTACTTCGTCTAGGCTGTGTAAACAAAACCGGGGATGATATTCATTTACGACTTGGCGGTAACCTTTGATCGTACGAGCACGCAGAACCACGAAATGAATTTGAATTTTTACTTTTTCCAAACAATTCCATGGTGAAAATAGTTTAGTCGAACAATGCGCAAGGAATTAACTCCGCTCACTCTGTTTACTCCTTCCGTACTTCTGTCTCGCTGCTGATTATATCAAAAATGAGACAAAAGCACGGAAAGAGTAAATAGAGTGAATGGAGTTGAATAAACGAACGCAGCTCAGTGATGCCAACTCTACATTTACAAAAGAGGTAGACGGTAACCAAAAGAGGGCTAGATTAGAGTGGTTTAGGGCTATAAAGTTTTGCATTTTTATTGATTTCTTAGGTAATAAATAAAAATATTATTGCGAATCTCATTCGGTGAGTAGTTTATTTTAAAATATTTTAAATACTGTAAATAAAATACAAATCCAACGAAAATATATAAATAAATATTTCATATAAAAAACTGAAAATAAATTCTTGCAAAAAATAAATAAGAGAAAATATATTTTTTAGCAATTTTTAAATTTATAAAATACCCGTAAATAAAATAAAATAAAACGAATATTAATTGAACGAAAATTAATTTAGGGGATTAAAATAACCTTCAAGGGCTATTTAAAAATTTTCACGGACTGCTGCGAGTTTTTTTTTCTTTTTTTTTTTCAACTGGTCACACTTTATAAAGACCTTCCAGTCAGAGTCTGGCTGAATCCGCCATCTTTCAGCAAAAAAAAAAAAAAAATCGCGTCAATGTCAAAAATACCCGAATAAAATTAGACTATTTAATTGACATAAACAATTGAATAACGCTACTGAAGAAAGAGGCGATTCTTCAAGTTTTCTTTCTCGTTCGTCAACAACGCGAAAACAAATGAAAAGTGCAAGATAGAAATAATAAAATAATAATATTTTTAGAGTAATAACAATTGAACGACCTCCTTAGCAACGAAAACAAAAGAAATGCGAAAGGCACAAGTAAAATAAATAAATAAATAAATAAGACAATTGATTGACGAAAAACGATCGAATTAACGTCACCGGTTCTCAAGTTTTCTTTTGTCGTCAACACGAAAACAAAAGAAAGTAACTAACAAAAATTTCAATTAAAAACAGACATTTTTACCAACCGTGGTGATTTATGACCATTTTATTCATTTATTTTACTTATTATTATATTATTACTTATTATACGTTTTATTTATTTATTTTACTACCTTTGGTTTTTTTCTCCAAAATAGCAACTGGCGACCAAAACAGGCGAATTAATTTTTATTTTGTTGTGAGTGACAATTCTAAAGTAAATTCATAAAAAAAATTCATAGCATTTAAAGGTTCTATTTTGCTTTTTTTTTGTTTTTTTTTTTAATTTTAATTTTTATTTCTGCTTGGCCTAAACCAGACTAGGTTAGGTTATGTTGATGTTGAGATGGATTGAGCTCAATTTTAATTGATTCTTAATTTCTAACAACTTTTAATTTTTATTGATTTGTGTTAAACGGAATTAAGCTGAGAGAAGTTGGGCTGGATTGACCTTGACGTTAGTTAAACTTCATTTTATTTGATTTTTGATTTTCTTTTAAAACGATTACTTTTAGTTTCTCCAGTAATTTTTAATCTTTTATTTAATTTGTAATTTTGTTTAGTACTATTTTATTTAATAATTTAATTCTTTTCAACGTCAATTTTTTTTAATTGTTTTTTGAATTTAATTTCATTTTTTGCTTAGTTTGAATAGATGGTCGAGTTTAATTGCTTTCCTTTAACTTCTTTTCGGGACCAAGAAGAGAAGTTGAAAGCTTGCGCGCCATCTGTAAGTCAGTATTGTAATTTTTTTCGGAAGTATCATCGAACGTCAAAGGTTGGTTGGTCGTCGCGTATCTCTCGTCTTCTTATTTCTCTTCTTCATACTGGCAAAACTATTGCAACGCAAGATGGTGGCGACACACATGATTTGTTCGAAATTTCATTAATTTCTTTGACCAAAAGAAAGTTGGAAATCCAAAAAAAGATGTAAATTACTTTATCGATTGTCTTTGCTTCGTTTCTTTTTGTGTTTTCTCTTCCTAAGTCGTCGTGAAAAACGGTCGAAAAGTCCGAAAGCTAATAGATTTCATTCATACTTTTTTCCGCCGAGAAAAACGAATAGAACGACGGCGTCAGCTATAAATTAGAGTCGTAAATTTTATTGGGAATATTAAAGAACGCCAGGAGATGTCGTCCTTTTATTATCGCGGCAAGAAGACAGCCCCTCCAACATGTCGCGGTGAGAGGGTACCTCTTCCACCATGTTTCGCTTACCGGAGTTGCGTAGGGTTTTCACAGGGTAGAGCTTTAAACACGAAAGTTAATGCTTTTTATTAATACTAAGCTTAAATTATTGTGGGGTTTTTCATGGGTCAAAACGGGGGGTTGAAGTTGGCTGGGAGTTGACGGGCGGTGGCAGAGAGGCGTCCTGCAATCGGTCTCAGGATGATGGTGATCTCGGGAACAGCGTCCTCGGTTGTTGGGATGGTGCTGGGCGGCTCCCCTTCTTACAGTTGGCACCGAGACGATGCTTAACTCGACTACTGTCCAAATTTTAACCCGCACTTTTTATTTATTCGCGCCCTGTGTTCTTTGTATCACTTGTTGTAATCGCTTGCCCCAGTTGTCCCGTTTCTGCCGATGTTTTATTACGAAATATGAACCGTGTTATATCGGGTTACCTCACTTGTTGTTATTACATTCCGACACTGTTGAAATTGCCCTCGCTTTCACAAACCCGTGCTTTAATCATTTCTTTTTGTTATTTTTTACGAGAAACTCCCGTGGTGACCTCATCGTACATAGCTAAGAGTTCCTGGAGTCGTTCTTTAATCTTTTCGATCTCATTGCTTGGCTGGAAACAATCGGCGGCGTCCGTTTTGAATCGTGACGCCTTAGAAAATCGAAAACAGGCAGCCCATTCTACTTCCGTGCTTTTAGTACATTACAAGAACCCGAACTTATTTCCGATTTTATTGATGCGTTGTCTATTCTAAAATCTCCGGGGCTCACGAGTCGGTGTCCTAATGGCCACAGTGTTCTCTGATTTTGCAGATAAGCTCGCTCTTGATTATGAGCTGGCTGCGTGTAACCAACTGAACGTAAATTGGTTTAAATTGCGGGATAAATTCGGATTCGCGCTGATTGACTCCTGCGATTCAATTAAATGCACTACCCTGTTCGCAGGGGGACGTCGATAAATCCGTCCGACATAAGATGAGCGTATCAAAGTCGCCGTCTCCAGAGAGGGCTGCTCGCTTGCCTTCTTCTTTCCTGTTCAAATCTCGTTACGTCTCGGGGTTTGTGTGTTTTGTATCTCGCTGTTGGCTCAAAGTTGTCTCCGGGCCCCTTTGGGTTTTTCGTTCCAGTTTAAGTATAATGGAAGATTTACATTCGGTTTGCAGATTACGATTTTTAATCTCGTAAGATAATACTCCGCGACTTACGTTTTTATTTTAAGGCGCGTACGAAAATACAATACAATAGGCAACCCGCCAACCAAATCGGAAATTACAGCAGCACGCCGAGTGCACAGAAGTAGAACGGGTTGCCTACATTCTTAATTTTTAATTTCAAGGCGTCATAAATTCCTTTTTGAAATTCGTAATATATTTTATGTGACTGTCTCTCCCTCTCCGATTTTTATAATCTCAAAAAACACGTTACACTCGATGCGTTCGTTTATTATTTTGTGTCACGCCATCAAGTTTCAAAACTAGTTTGCGCCCTGCTGAAATTGTGCCTCGCCCTCGAAAGACAGCGGATATTATCCTCAGGCAGACGAGCCCCCAAAACACCCCCCAGAACTTTCCCGATCAATTTAAATTAAGCGTCGCAGGGATTTCCCAAGTTTATCCCGTCGAAGACGGCTCGAGAAAATTGACCAGTTTGCAGCGTTTGCCGTTTTGCTGCTTGTTACAGTGCGCCACTTATTTATTGCCCCGAAAGTTGAGGAGCTTATTTATAACTGAGGTTATTACGTTAAGCCCTTCGAGCGCCGTGTTATTATTCAAAAATTCCCCGGAGAAGTTTCGAATAAGTCGTTCTGCTCGCTCTCCCTCTCATTAAAAACCGATTAAACGTACGGGTACCTGAGTTTATAGAATACGTAATAAATTCGATGTAGTATTATTTAAGAAGATGTTTATAATTTCCACTCTCTCTCTCTGTTTCTCTCTCTGTGACCCTGTGAGTCACCTTTTTTAATTTAAAATCAAAGTCGAATCTTCGATTGTAAAAGAAAGTTGGAATGTCGGCGTAAACAAAGGAAGAACCAATTTGTTTTCCGTTTGGAACTGAATCCGAAGGAAAACTCGAGGAGTTGCTTCGATAAATTGTAAGCGCGACATAAAAAACAATGCAAGCTTTGTTTTAACAAATTTAAATGTGAACGAAATGCGCGTTTCGCATTTCGTTTCGAAAACATTACAGTGAACACCCCCTTTTCGCCGAAAATTAAAATTAGAAACGAAGAAAAAGGCAATAAGAGGAAATAAACGTCCAGACGGTGCAAAACAAGACCGAGGACGATAAACAGTTAGGACTTGGCGGTAACCTTTGATCGTACGAACACGCAAAATCACACGAAATGAATCTGATTTACTTTTTTCAAATAATTCCAACGTGAAAATGGCCTAAAATAAACGTCCAGACGGTGCAAAACAAGACCGAGGACAATAAACAGTTACGACTTGGCGGTAACCTTTGATCGTACGAACACGCAAAATCACACGAAATGAATCTGATTTACTTTTTTCAAATAATTCCAACGTGAAAATAGCCTAAAATAAACGTCCAGACGGTGCAAAACAAGACCGAGGACAATAAACAGTTACGACTTGGCGGTAACCTTTGATCGTACGAACACGCAAAATCACACGAAATGAATCTGATTTACTTTTTTCAAATAATTCCAACGTGAAAATAGCCTAGTCGAAGAATATGCGAGGAATCAAATTAACTTTTTGCACTGCAATAGCACGGAGAACCTAACCTCTTCAAAATTAGAGACAATTAAAAGCGTGTTAATAAAAAATCAGATCGTCCAGTTAACGAAACGTTACGTTAATCCAATCCGCCAAGGATATATGAGCTTCGAGGGTAAATAAACAGCGAAGGCGGTGGTCCACCCTCACGTACAGTGGTGCCACTTAATGCATCAGGTTCGGTTCGGAGTATTCCAAATAGGAAATGCCTGCAAGAAGAAGCCTTCCGTATAAAGTCTATTTAAGAAAGGACGAAACGAGCATTACGGACTGATTTGCGCGCAGATATCGCTGGTCATAAATACCTGATTAATGAATTTCGTCAGGCTTTGAAAAGCATAAGCGAATGCTTTCTTTGATTCACTCAATTCTCGACAGCGTAGTTAGGGCGAGACGCATTTTCCGATTGCATTTCGCAATTTTTCTACCTTTCCTGTTTTTTTTTTTTTTTTCAAATAAATTGGCGACCGCGAATAAAGTGAGCGCGTGAAGCAGAAAAGTCGCACGCGACGTCAGGAGATCATCGGCAAACACCCCGCGCCCCCCAATTTCTTTAATAACACCGCCGGCGTTTAGGTTAATGCGACAAGGCCATTAATAACTTTCCGCCGGCCGATGCGATGTTTGTAATTATGCGGAACGGCAGTTTCCACCCCCCCCCCCCCCCCCGCCTCCCGGGGGGCGTTCGATTAAGATTTTCTAATTTCTCGGCGCACAATGCGATTATAATTACGTAATTCGAGTTGATCACGACTAGGGGCTGCGAGATTATGTTTGTATTGTAATTACGAAGTTTGCGTTTTTGTGATTCTGTAAACGACATATTTTACCTTGTATATATGTATGCACATATATGTATAGCTCAAAAGGGCCTTAAAACGCAATTAGCGCCCTGAATGAAATTCTGAGGCCTTGAAAGGTGACTTTGTGAATTAACTCGAATTGCAGCAACGTGATTCAAAATGCAATCGAAGTACTTGAGAGGTGAAATAAAAATCGTATGCCATGTACGACGTATTTCGACAGCATGCTGCCATCTTCAGTAAATGACTTCTTAATCACAAGAGAAGGCAAGTTGGGAGATGAAGATAGATTGTTTCTCTTCGCCACGCGAATAGAATAGAACAGAAAATTCAAAACTAATTTTCTCTTTGTTATTAATGGGGGTGGGTGGGCAAAATGTGTCTGTCTGGTAAATATTTTCGCGCTAATTAACTTACTGGGACAATAATTAACAATTAGGTTTAAATAATTCGGCGAAGTTGTGTTTCATGCGAGTGTAACCACAATGGAATTGTGCTAATTATGATTAATGCGTTCTGCCAGAACGCACATACCTTGCTTGTCAGGAGAGGGAATTATATAATTTCGAAACAAATTAAATAACGTTTTTTTTTTTTTCTTTCGGGGAACTCGGTTCCATCGTCGCCCAAGGAACGACGTGCAAGGAAACGTACGTCGTTACGTTCGTTAAGTAAGGATAACGAAGGGAATCCTTCCGCATTCTATTGAAGACGGATTGCTTCAAAGGGAACTTCAGTCGGTGATCCCCGCAATTTATTTGCGACGAAATTTTCCGCCCGTCGCAGTCGCAAAATAAAAAGGTCGCAAACTCCGAAAAATATACGAGCATGTCTGACAATAACCTGGGAGCAAACGCGCATGCGAATTTCTCTCTTCCTCGTCCTTATGCTTATAAAATGACATGTAGACATATGTTTTAAGCTCCTCAACATTCTACAATTTTTTACTTCTGTGTTATTCGATTTATAAGTCTGTGAATTTATTTATTTAAGTTTTAAGTTAAAGAGCCATTTTATTTTAAAAAAAAACTGTAGTCTAATTTTGATCGATCGATTAATTAATTAATTTTTGAAATTGTTTCAGTACGGAACAGCTTCCAGGAGCCGCATCCGCCGCAGGATCGGCCCGCACGTCCGCCTCTTGTAGTTTAGCTTCCTCGAGAGAATCGTCGACGAGCGCCCCGGGCCCAGTACCCTATAAAGTGCTCATGCTCGGGGGCCCCGCCGTCGGCAAGTCGTCCCTGGTTTCGCAGTTTATGACGTCGGAATACCTCCACGCTTACGACACCAGCATAGGTGAGCAAGCGAGCGTTTCTTCCCTTCCGGCCGCCCCCCGCCCCCGGAATATTCCGCTCCTCTCTCTTTTAAATAAAGTCGTTTCGAATTTGAAACGCGATGGATTCACAACACAATTCGAATTTGCATTTGAAGCTGCGCCACGCGCGCGAACATTTAGAGGGAAACGTCCGGCGAATTAAAAGAAAGAGAAAAATATTGATAGAAAAGCAAATTAAATTAAACAGTTTCAAAGTTATAGTTCAAGTCGATACAAATTCAGGATCGATCGATTAAGTGCATACTGCAAATCCCTTACGCAGCGAAAGGCGTAAGTGACTTACTTGAACGAGCGACTTTTTCTCAATGAATATTAAGAAATGACTCAAGTACAGTAACACCCTGTATTTTATTAAGCGCGCTGAGATTAAAACGTAACAAATTAATAAGTGACGTTGATTGTCCTCCTGAAATACTTCACTCCAGACGTTTCTTGTCGAGCATTACAGAGCATAATTAAAGCGCGACAGATTTCAGACGAAATTAAACAACAAAGAAGGCTTCGCCGCGCTGTTATAATTCTTGAGGGGCGTGAGGGAGGGGGGAGGGGGGTATAGAGATTGACTCATTTAAATCTTACCAATTTATTTGGGCTTGCTTCAGCAATTAAATGCGCGTATACATTTCGGTCGGTGGAGGAGCGTTAATGCGATTTAAGCTGCGCCCCATGTTACCACTTAACCGACTGCGGCGGCCGCCCCTCCGCCCTTTACCCCCCCCAACTCCTTCATCGCGTCGCGTCGCGTCGGACGAGTGCCCTCGTCGAAATTTCGAAAAACGCCAGCACTAAATCACTCACTCACTCACTTTCGAAAACATCCCCCGTCATTTCAATGTCAGGTCGGGGCGCGCAAAAAAAAAAACAAAAATTCCGGCGAATAATAATCGAGGGGGCGAATTTAATTCGCGTGTTTTTTTTTGCGTATCGGTCCGCAAATCGCGTTTGCATTTTAAATCGGGCGGTAATCAATTGAGTTATCGGCGCGAGCGCGCGCCCGCCCCCGGTTTTGGCTATTAGTTCCCAACAGCAGCGAGGAGGGGAGCAAAAAAAGCTCGTCGAATTAATCGCGAACGCAACGGCTGATCGTAGTTCGTGGATCGAATTTCACGAAATCTAATATTCCTAATAAAACAGATAAAGGTTTATAATTGAAGCGAGTGATGAAAAGAAAAAAAAATGCGGGGCACCCCCCGCTGCATTAAATTATCCGGAATGAAACGGGTCAACTCAATAAGGACGGTCGCGATGGAAGATCAAGAGGAGCGCAAGAATCAAATTGCGTTTTCGGATAAAGTGGTCGGCGAGGCGGAATCGTTAGAGTCCGTAACACGATATCACGCGAGTTTATTTACTCGGCGGCGTTTCCGGAAACGATTTCGCACGGCGGAAAACAAAGAAAATTCGCGACAGAAAATTCGTATGTACCGGAAGCACCATTAAAAAGCTGTTTTTTTTTCTCGTTGCTCCGGCGCCTCCACCATCATAATTTTAATGCATGCTATTACTTCTACTACAACCGGCGCCTCCACCACAGTTTTCTTAATCAAAATTTTATTTTATAACATCAGTGAGTGAGTTGTCAAACCACGACGAAAATAATTACATAATTTCGACAACGCAAAGAGCATAATGAAACTTGTTAGCTCGCGGGGCCCTCGGCGAAACAAATCCGAAACAAATTTCGTTTGCATAATTCAAGTGTAACCGCGAAACCAAAGTTGTTAGGAAGGCGCGTGCGAAAAAGTGAGTTTGCGAGCGCCCCCCGAATTCACCATGCCTGGTCTGATGCGAATTATTATTTTGTTACTTTTGTTGCTTTCGACATGTTTGGTAGACTTCTTGGGCCGGAATCTTAGACCGGATTATGATCATTTTTCGTAGTCTTAGGCCGGATTATAATCATTTTTGTAGTCTTAGGCCGGATTACGATCATTTTTCGTAGTCTTAGGCCGGATTACGATCATTTTTCGTAGTCTTAAGCCGGATTACGATCATTTTTCGTAGTCTTAGGCCGGATTATAATCATTTCTGTAGTCTTAGGCCGGATTACGATCATTTATCGTAATCTTAGGCCGGATTACGATCATTTTTCGTAGTCTTAGGCCGGATTACGATCATTTTTCGTAGTCTTAGGCCGGATTACGATCATTTTTCGTAGTCTTAGGCCAGATTATAATCATTTTTGTAGTCTTAGGCCGGATTACGATCCCTTTTCGTAGTCTTAGGCCGGATTATAATCATTTTTGTAGTCTTAGGCCGGATTACGATCATTTATCGTAGTCTTAGGCCGGATTACGATCATTTATCGTAGTCTTAGGCCGGATTACGATCATTTTTCGTAGTCTTAGGCCGGATTACGATCATTTTTCGTAGTCTTAGGCCGGATTACGATCATTTTTCGTAGCCTTAGGCCGGATTATAATCATTTTTGTAGTCTTAGGCCGGATTACGATCATTTTTCGTAGTCTTAGGCCGAATTATAATCATTTTTGTAGTCTTAGGCCGGATTACGATCATTTTTCGTAGTCTTAGGCCGGATTATGATCGTTTTTTTGTAGTCTTAACCCGGATTATGATAATTTTTTTGTAGTCTTATGCCGGACTACGATCATTTTTCTTAGTCTTAGGCACACGCCATATAAAATATTCAATAATTGTAAAACGTTCCCGAAATTATAAGCGACTTTCCATAAAATTTTGCTGCAAATCGTTTTTGATTGCAGTGAATCCCTCGAGCAGCCTCTCTACAGCTGTTTCAGCCCTGTACAGCTGTACAGAGGCTGCTCGAGGAATACACTACAATCAAGAACGATTTGCAACGAAATTTTGTAAAACTTTCATTAGCTGTTAGAAAGTTACGTAACCTATATGATGTTGATGTAACCGAAGGAGTTAAGGCATTGTGATTGTTCTTGTTGTAAAGGACGGGGGTTAAATGATCACTTCAAGCCTACAAATTTTATTTTGGGCCCATCGATCCGATTTCTGTCTGACTCGGTTGGTGTATTTTTGTACGGATTGTTTGGTAAGTCAGTTTTCTCCTTTCCTTTGTCACGCGCAAACTTGTAGGCAATAGTTCTCTCATTTGTAGGCCGTTCCGTTTACCTTATTTGGTGCCTGCAAGGTGCAAGATGCACTTTCTTTTTTGTTAGCTTCGTCCTAATTTGGTGTTTGTTTCTCTATTTCCATCTCGTCTCAACTTTAGTATTCTCTGTGATATTCTTTACGTTTTCCTCACTCCTTCGCTTCTGTTCTTTGTTTCGTGTCTATTTCGCTGTATGCGTATTAAAGGATGTCCTGTTTTTACTAATTTTTATTACCCTCGAATATTCCCCCCCGGAGATGAAGGATGACGATGATGATACGCTAACGCCAAGTAGCTCTCGGAATTTTTACTCGCAAATAAATCCCCCGGAAAAAAAAGGTAACAAGATCAGATCTTGACTGGCTGCTCTGCATATGCAGATAAGTGAATATTTGCATGAATATCTTCCGGCGACGGGGATGAAGTGGAGCTCTATTGAATCCGACGTGCGTCGCTATATAAGCTATTGCCGTGCAGGAATTGAAAATCTTCGTGTGCGTTTTTATTTTATTATTGCCGGGGAATCCTCCCCGGATTGGGAGGGGGTTACCCCGCTTAACTCTCGAACAATTGCGCTTAACTTACGTTACGTGGAGGAGTCGTGAAAGCTTCTCTGGCCGACACGTTTACGTAAACTTTGCGTAAATTAAGCGTGAGGGTTGGATGCAGGCAGGCAACGTTTTCGGGAAAGCGAAGCGGCTGCGATGCGCCTCGCTTTTATAATTATTAAAGTGAGCGAATGCTCTTTAATATCAAATTAGGTGTGTTATGTACGTACACGGAATAAAGTCTCGAGAGAGAGAGAGTGCGCTTTCATGATTCGAGTTTATAATAAATTTTGCCGCAAATTATTAATAAATTCAGAACAGTTTCATTGCGCTATACGCGTTTCGAGTGCAAACTTTGGCGGCTCATTAAGTGTTTCCTAAAAAAAGAAAATGGTCGATTTTAAACAAATAATTAATGATGGCGAGTAATTAAGATTCGATAGAAAAATCTTGGAGAAAATTTTGCAAGTAAATTGAAAAATAAACTACTTCCAGGACAACCAGGAGATCTCCGAAATCTGTTAAAATGAAAGGTATTCTCGTTTTACGTTGTGACTTTAAGATAGGCAACCCATCAATCATATCAGAAGCAGCGTTGTTTTCATGATGAGCACGCGCGCAGAATGGGTTGCCTAAATCGTAAGGCATCAAGATTTCAAATTTTCCTTACACGGTTTTATCTGATTCTCTTTTGTCTGCGAAATCCTTAGTGGCAGAAATTCTAAAAATCCCCGCTGTTTACAATACACCTTCTCGTATTAATTTTTACGAAATTGTCGCCCCCATTCCCGTTTACACGTTTAACCTGGAGCGCTCCTGTTTACGCGCGCAAAGTTTCCCTCCTTTTCCTCCTCCTCTTCCTACTTCTTCTTCTTCTCCTCCTCGGTCGTGTGATATTACATCCAGCGTCGTCACGTACAAAGACGTGTCCCAGGCTTGTAATTCCGGTTGCAAATTTCGTAAACAAGGTTAACACCGTCACGAGCCCGTGATGCGATACGCTACCGCCCCCAATGCGGACGGCGACCTTCTTTCTTAACTTGCGCACGTCTGTTCTTATCGGCGCGATCAATCTCACACGTTCGTGACCATTGTCTGCGAGCAAGATTATTTATTTTGATAAATTACGACGGTGGCGGCGGCGGCGGCGGCGCTTTCATTTTTTCCGACGCGGATATATCGGGAAGAAGAGGGCGGGGGAACAGATGCGTTCCGACACGTCCGCCGTCCTGATATTGTTTTTCCTGCCAGAGCAAGGAAACGCATCTTTCATAATTCGAGGAGGTTTCATCGCTCTTAAATGGAATTCGCAGAAAATTCGCAGGCTTCCCAATACACCCATATTTTTTTATTTGTGCGGAGGAATATTATTAATCCTTTTGGGGGAACTTAAAAAAAATCTGGGGTTTAAAAAAACATTCACAATGGCAGGCAAAGCAAAAGTCAGAGGGAATCTGCCTGTTTTATGCAAAAAGACCGTTTATCACGTTTTTAACAAAAAAAAATGTGCCCGGCGCCTTCAATGTAGGCAACCACACAAGTGACTGCGCTCATCGACTTGCCTACACTGAAGCTCCTTGCTTTGGGCTTGGTATAATTGATTATTTTCAAAAACGCATAAGCATGTAATTGAAATTTAAACTGCTTATAATTACAGGACGGAATTATATCTGTATTTTGTTTCGTTTGTGTGTAATCGAACAAAATATGTAGTTCCGTACCCTGCTTATAGTGTCTAAAGGTGTACCAAGCATTAACACGTATGAAAATTAAATTCAATCATTTTTCTTTCCTGAATTCAGGAAGAATTGGAAAATTGTTTTTTGAGCGCTTCAAAATTAGGCCACTTGCATGATCTCGGGCAATCGTTAAAAGTAAATTTCTTGCGACAAAAAAAATTATACTTGTCTGACGCCTTTAGTGCAGGCAACCATGTAAGCCGCTGAGTACATCGGTTTGCCTATACGTTAGGCGTTGCGTTGACTCAATCTGATTTATTTGCTTTTTTAGACAAACCAGTTCCCTGTGAAAGTTAATTGCTTATAATTTTTTTAAAGGCGATACGACGGTGAAAGTTTTTCCTTTCGAAAAGTCACGAGACGTTTCAATGAAAAGCCCATGACGGGATTTCCTAACGGTGATTTCTGTTTGACGTTTCGCTGCGCGCAATTGATTGCTTCAAATGACAAGCGAAACCCTATTATTTTCGCACAGAAAATTCGATTTTTAATCGAAACAGCGGCGGCGTTCATTCGGGACTTGTAAATGTAAAGCCGAATAATTACCGTTTCTATTTAATTAACCCCGATAATTTCAGTTTGTCATTAACGGTTAATATTAACCGCTGCGCATTTCATTAGTATGTACAATTATTAGGATAAAACGCCGGGAATAATTTATTTAATCATTGTAGCTAATTATGTATTTCCCATTCGCTTCCCATTCTGTTTGTTGAAACTAATTTAGGTTTGCGTGCGTGTAATTAATGCTGTTTTAACGCTAATGTAAAGGGAAAATGGTGGCCGTCTTAAAGGACACCCCTGGATCCTCTCGGTCTAAGTGCATTTAAAAGGACCAACCCCCACACTTGCTGCTCAAAGTTTGACGCGTTTCTTTAACAAACGCGGAAAGTATTTTTTTTTCTTTTTTCATTTAATTACAGAATGAAATTGTGAAGCTCGCGGGGTTTCAGTTGGACACACAACGTACAAGCAAAAAGTAATTATGTAAAATACAACTTGGAAACTGATTTGTGATGCATGGGGGGTTTACATGATGATTAGATGATGTAGTGAGGGGGCCAAAGATTCTGTCCCCGTTTTTCATTTGTTGCATCGCGTGTATAATAAACCGATTTCCACATTGTATACTATGATTGAGTCGTGCAAAAAAAACGAGCTCGTTTTCTTTGTTTTAAGAAAATGTTTCCGTCACAAATTTGTGTTCCAAACACTGTGCAGTTGTGTTGTTCTCTTATTCGGAAAAATGTGGGACGAATTAAATTTCTTTTCGTCAAACGTTCCTTTTTCTTTTGACACAAATAAAACCGCAACATTGTACCTGACTGCTGAGTTATTGTTATTATTATTACGTCAGTATACGGTTGCCATTTAATTGCATTAAAAAAAAAGTAATAGCTTGCGGTTATGTACGACGACCGACGTCTAAAAGTATAAACTGACGTTATTAATTTCCGCCGGCACGGTTTCCCGGGTGAATTTAATACCTTACCCTCGTGTGCTACGTGTGCCCACTTTATTTTCCTCTTCTCATTTTCCGGGGGCGCGCGAAAGTAGCTGTAATTTCGCCTTATTTTCCCGTCGGCGTTGTTTATGAAAACGCGCCGCGTCGGAAAATAAACGGGCGACTTATCCTTCTTGTTATTGTCGGCATGATGTGCAACAGCATCCCCTTGTACATACACGTAATTATTTTGTTGCAGATGACGAAAGCGGCGAGAAATCCGTGTCTGTTCTTTTGGCCGGCGAAGAATCCGAACTGACGTTCATCGACTTCGCCACCGCCGACTTATCGGTGAGTACATAAATGATCTATAAAATTTACCAAATCTGGCAACCCCGAATTATATTAAACTATTTATGCGCCAGGATCTCCGAAATCTGTTAAAATGAAAGGTATTCCCGTTTTACGTTGTGACTTTAAGATAGGCAATCCATCAATCATATCAGAAGCAGCGTTGTTTTCGTGATGAGCACGCGCGCAGAATGGGTTGCCTAAATCGTAAGGCATCAAGATTTCAAATTTTCCTTACACGGTTATTTATGCGCCAGGATTCACTAAATATATCCTCTTGTAAAACAAAACTGAAAGAATACTGAACACTTGTCGCACAGACTTTGCAATAAACTTAAGAAAATTATGATTCACCATCCTAGCAGTTTACTGCTCCATTACGTCAGGTCTATCCTCTATGCAGGGGTACGTCAGTAACCAAGCCAACCGAAATCTCCGTACGTCAGACCCGTAGCGAGGGTAGTTTCCTGTTCCGGTGAGATTTCTTTATGCAGTATAATGCAACCACCGCAACGACAAAATGTTTCAAAAGTCTTCCACGAGAGCGCCGGATAAATTCCAACTAGGTTGATTTTCCAAAATTTTCAGCGAAAACCGATGCTCGTAAATCACGACGTGCGTTGTGAAAGCTTCAAAAAAAATGACCCCGATCGAACGCCTAGAACAAATCATTTTGGATTCGGCGTGCCCGATTTACACCAATCAGCAGGTTTAGGCCACTTTAATAATGACGAAAACGAAAGGAAGGTTCACACGTGACTCGTTAGAAAAGATCCGCAATAATAATTGTTTTGGAATACTACGAAACGTTTTCGAATCTATTCTGAAAGCTTCAAAAAAAAATGACTCCGATCGAACGCCTAGAACAAATCATTTTGGATTCGGCGTGCCCTATTTACACCAATCAACGGGTTTAGGCCACTTTAATAGTGAGCAAAACGAAAGGAAGATTCACACGTGACTCGTTAGAAAAGATCCGCAATAATAATTGTTTTGGAATACTACGAAACGTTTTCGAATCTATTCTGAAAGCTTCAAAGAAAAAAATGACTCCGATCGAACGCCTAGAACAAATCATTTTGGATTCGGCGTGCCCGATTTACACCAATCAACGGGTTTAGGCCACTTTAATAGTGAGCAAAACGAAAGGAAGATTCACACGTGACTCGTTAGAAAAGATCCGCAATAATAATTGTTTTGGAATACTACGAAACGTTTTCGAATCTATTCTGAAAGCTTCAAAGAAAAGAATGACTCCGATCGAACGCCTAGAACAAATCATTTTGGATTCGGCGTGCCCGATTTACACCAATCAGCGGGTTTAAGCCACTTTACTAATAAGCAAAACGAAAGGAAGATTCACACTTGACTCGTTAGAAAAGATCCGCAATAATAATTGTTTTGGAATACTACGAAACGTTTTCGAATCTATTCTGAAAGCTGCAAAAAAATGACTCCCATCGAACGCCTAGAACAAATCGTTTTGGATTCGGCGTGCCCCATTTACACCAATCAACGGGTTTAGGCAACTTTAATGATGAGCAAAACGAAGGGAAGATTCACACGTGACTCGTTAGAAGAGATCCGAAATGATAATTGTTTCGAATATTACGAAACGTTTCCGAATAGATTCGAAACTCTAACAGAATGGTGTTAAGCAAATTTCCCTCCGCGTCCATTCAGAACGCCCCAACTTATCCCTCCGAGGAGGTAGGTAATTAGGGCTGAATTTACTTTAACCCCCCCGCCGCGAACTTTCGGGGAAGTTTCGCCGCCGAAGGAAGATCGCGAATAGAAAAATTCAGGCAGAAAGGTCTCTCGAATTTAACTTTGGATTTTATTGAATTTCGCCGCCTTTGAGTTGGCGCCCGCTTTTGGCGAAAGCGAAAGTTTACGTAGTTCGTTTTTCAAGTTGTATTTTTTTGCTCGTAGGTACCGGTCGTTGACCGAAACCGAGATCATATGCGTAAACTCAATTCTCTCAGCTCTATTCTGCGTTGCATGTAATTTTCAGGTGCTCTCACTTTACAACAACGACCGGTATAATAACCCATTTTTCCAACAACGTATTTCTGCCTTTGTTTAAGGTTTAATATTGCAGCACGACCTTTATAAATCAGCTCGGTTTCTTTAGAATTTCATGTAATTCCTTGCGCTTTGTCCACTTGAAGAAATAAAAAAAAGAAAGAAAGCAAGAAAAATGTAGCTAGGACTTTCGTAAATTTAATATTCGCGCTTCTTTTGTTCGCCCCCGTAAACGCGAGTTCACGTGGGACAAAGAGCAATATATTTTTTTTAATGAGCCAATGTTTCAGTGTGAATGGGGCTTTGTTTCTGGAGCGCTGAATTCTGAACTGGTTTGAGCAAGTGAATCGCATAGAAGAAAAAAAATGTGCCCGTGAAGTCATACGACCCTCCTCCCCCCCGCGGTTCTCCTCCCCCCCGCGGTTCTTTTACTATGAATTTAAATATCGAATCACTGTGTGCAAAAATTTTAATTGCAAAGCAGAAATTGGCTGCCTCATGGCGACGATTAATTTAAAATAATGCGAGCGTTCGATTTTTCTTTCGCTTCCTTTTCTTCTTCCTGCTCGCAAACAATTAGCAATGAATAATGAACGTCAGGCTTTAGGGTAATTCATTTTAATTAAGCTTGCGTAATGCAGATACGAAAAAAAAAACGACTTCTTTTCAAACTGCATTGAATATCTGAGTGTACAAGGCGTGGCCGTCGTAATAACGATTCATTCTTTGTGATTGCGAGATTAAACGACGATATTTTAAGGTCAAGGAATGCAAATAATTCGTTTTTTTTTAATTTATTATTGTTTATTATTTAGATAGGAAAATCAGTTTTTAATGTTACTTGTAACCGTCGATCTGTGGCTAAGCTGCTTGCTTCAAGAAAATACAATCACACACACACACACACATGCATACTGCACTCCAAAAGTTCAATGACCACTGGCAAATGATCGATGGCTGAAGAACTTTAAATGGTACATATTTGAAAAATGTTCTTCGTCTCACAACACAACAGTTCAAAACAAAAAAGTTAAATAAAAGTTTAAAAATCTTTAAATGCAAAAGAAAAATGATGACAGAAAGAGTTCAAACACCAAATTAACTTACCAAAACGATCCGATACAATTTACGCAAGCAAAAAGAGTAACCGGATCGGTTGGCCCAAAAGTATTTAGCTTTGCTCAATCAGGCTTGAGTCGACAGAACCGTCTGAGGTTAGATACAATTTTTTTGAACTGCGCATGAATCAGGAGAAGGCTGAAGATGGATACATTGTTACAGTTGCCCTTGCAACCTCGTTAACTTCACCCAAGATAGATCACTTACTATTTCGTAAAGCTGACATCATCTATTATTTCTTTACTCCAGGGATCCACACGTTCGTAACTCGCCGGCATGCGTGTTCATCCCGAGATTATCTTCCTAATTTACGATTGGTTAATTTCGCACGTGGTACACTTGTTTTCGAGCCGATCAGAGCCTCTTGATATCGCTTGGGCGAACAGTCAAAGAGTGCGGTTGTGTTTTCTTCGTCTTAATAATTTAAGTTAATGTTCGTGTGGACATAACGCGAATACGGCTGAGGATTGCATGTTCCGAAGTGAGAACACTATTCAGTCAGGCTTGCGTCGACGGAACCCTCCGTGATTAATGATGAATTTAGACCTACCTGGGCCCTAATCTCAAGTCACTCGATTAAAGTCGTAAGCGAAACTTACGTCAAAATAATGCAATTCTCGAAGGATCTGTAAAGTTTTGTGTGAGAATCTACTCCATTTTCGCATACGCCTTTAGTCAAGTGACTTGAGATTAGGGCCCCAGGAGCTTTCCTGAACTCGAGGCCAGCCTTATTACTGTTTCTGGCATGATATTAGCTGCGATTCCGCGAAAGCTCGCAGAGCTGCACTCGGTTATATGCATCATCATCATCTAATAAAGTTAGTGATGAATCACGTATGGGAATTTTCATACTCGTTGCAATAAGGAACGCTTTTAATTCGAATTGTTTCTCCTCTGTTTCAGCCTGAAAGCTGTATAAGCAAATACAGCGACCCGAATGCCTACTGCGTCGTCTACTCGAGCGCGGATCGGTCGAGTTTGGCGTGCGCCGAAAGAATCCTTCAGACCTTGTGGACCCTGGACACAATAAGCACGAGGGCTGTCATTTTGGTGGCTAACAAAGCTGATCTGGTTCGATCGCGGGTCATCAGCACGGAAGGTAGGTCTCTCGTATCCGACGGTTTCAGCGACAGGTGACAGATAACGAGGCATTATCCACCACCCCCATTAAGCTCCGCTGCGCAAACATATTATTACCCGCCCGTTGTTTACCCACACGCGTTATGTCACCTTTCAGATAGTTACCAGTCGCATTTATATTATAAACCCCCACGCATCGCCAATTTTCGCGCCGTTATTTACAAAAGGGTAGAGCCCGAGCTCGGGAGTAATTTTTGTATTTTTTTTTCTTTTTTTTTTTGGAGCGTGGTCGTTAAAAGTTATAATAAACCCGGAAGAGCTTTGCCCCAACTATTAATCGTGATTGAGGGAAACCGTTTATCCGCAATGCAGCAGCGCGCTCGCCATTCGCAGGTTAATTCCAATGGCAGCGGCAGCGCCTGTTCTATTTCCTAAACATTTATATTGGCTGCGGGGTGTTCTTGTACCGAAGCCCGAAGGGGGTGAATCATCATCTAAGGCGCGCCGAGTATTACGCCCCGAACACCTTCCCACCTACATAGCTCTCCGATAATTTATCATTACCCTGAAAGGAATTCATTCGCGAACTCGAAAATAATAATTCTAATCTAAGCTCGGAGCTTTCCATTTAGTATGTAGTCGCTCAATCCCACACAGGACAGGATATCCTCTGTCCCTATCCGCTCGAGCGCGCTCCGTCCCGAGAGAATCGCAACGGACAAACGCCCCGACTAAAATGTCATTACTAGATCAGTTTGGGGGGGCTACTTTTGCGCGCCCCATTTTGTTAATAACAAGCGAGGCCCTAATCTCATTTTGATAAGAGACTGCCTGCCTCCGTTAGCCGCGACCGATTCAGATCGAGAAGATCGGGACACGATGTTATTGATATTCACTTAGCGTTTGGGTCACTGACTCTCCGCCGCCATTGATTTTCGTCGTCCGAATTCGTTCGGCGAGATGTTTGTTTTGAACGTGGCGGAAGCTCGCGCCGGATTACGTTCGTTTAGCGCTCTTTTTTTTTCGATTCGGGCCGAGCCGATCCGAAGATGCGTGTTTGCGAACGGAATTGGAAATTGGGGAAATGCGACTTAGTTTAGGGAAGCGGGGGTTGGGGGGTCAAAGCGAAGGATTATGCTCTAGCGCTAGAGATTTTGTGAAGTCCATGGATTATGCAAAACAGTTCCAGGTTTTTTCTTTGTATTTGTTCCGACGGATTGGGAGTTTCCCTGGTAACTGAAGGCTTAGATAAGTTGAGGGTCATAGAGGCTCACAACAACAATCAACTAAGCAACTGTACCTCGGCCGATTAATGCGCGCGCAAAATCCGATCCGCTCGCGAAAGGGAAAAAATCATGTAGCGCCGCAAAACATTCGGATGGCCATCGACACTTGACCACAATAAAACGCGTTATCCTGCTTTTCACCCCGTTTTTCCCCCCCTAGCCCTTTTAGCAGTGTAAAGCCCAAGTCATGATTTCTTTGTTTTGCGGCCTGGTTTCCGAAACGAAGCCCGACCCTGTCTCTCCGCGGTTTGCCGGAGCAGCGTTACACATTTAAAATGATATCACTCCTCTTCTTCTGTATCTTTAGTTTATCGTCTTAAATTATTTCTTATTATTAGATTATTTAAAAAAAAATGTTGAACAGTTAAATATAACTGAAATAAGATTACAACATTGGATTTGCGATAAGGGAGAGACGGAGAGAGAGAGAGAGGGGAGGGACGTAAATTATGTACACTTTTAAAAGCCTTTTTTCGCTGCCAATTTTCTACGCGTTTGAATTCGCAAACTACATTTTTCTTTGTTTTTACACTAGATGCAAAATATTAACAAAGTAGCACCGACAACTGCTTTCTGTAATATTAATAGAACAAAAGCGTGCGTTGTTCAAGATCGATCTTCGTCACGTTTCTTTTTTGCGTTTCGAAATTGCAATTTGGGGCGAGGACAATTCGCCGTCGCCAATTTGCCGTCGCCGATTCGCCGTCGGAAAACTCACCGTCTGTAAATTCGCCATCAGCAACTAATAACATTAATATATGACACGTAAATAAAATAAAATAAAAATGAAAAATAAAATAATTTCGCTTGAATTAAAGGCTGTTGGGTAAGATTCTTTTGAAGTAAGAAGTATTTAAATACTGTCGTATTTCCAAAAAAGAAAGCATCCGATGCTCGTTTCAAACCGCACCCCTTAAAATCAGAAAGTAGGCAACACATCCTGCTTCCGTGCTATTTTTGATTTGATCGTAGAGTTGGTTGCCTATTCTAAAATCTTTCGCAGTCACTATTTAAAATAGGCAACGCCGCCGCCGCTCTGCCTTTTTTTTTTTTCGTTAATGCCGTAGGACAGCCGTCAGACGAACTATTCGAATGTAATCAAGGGGGAATTCAAATAAAAAAAAAAAAAACGCCCCGGACGCGTCGAGGATTACTTCCTACGTGGAAAAAAAAAGGTCGCACGTTCGAAGGCTGCAAATAAACACCAATTTGGGCGTTTTCCAGTGCTCTAATTAAATTTCATTTGACGGGCGCGCTCTGCTCTGTCCACCTTCCGCAAATTTATCTTGTTGTCTTTGTTGACACGCCGCCGTCCGGAGGACTGTCGGTTAATTTGTTTGCGCCCTAATGAAATTATGGCGAGACCGGAACACGCCGTTTCTTATTTCAAATTAAAGTGGAACATATTTCCTTATTACTTCCTTATCGCTCTTTCGCTGAGTTTTTTTTTTCTTTCTTTCTTTATTTTCGTCCCCCGTTCGCTTTGTGCCGCATGTGAGGCGAGGGCGTCGTTCTGAATAATGAATAATTAATTGTTAGTTTATACTTTTTGCTGATTGATCTGTCTCTCTCTCTGTCTATGGTCAGTAATTATCATTTCTACTGCCTTCTTTTCATCATCAGCGATTTCTAGGATAGCTGGTAAAAACTTCTTTTCATCTATCATCACCAACGATTTATAGGATAGGCGCTTTATCTATTATCAACAACGATTTCTAGGATAACCGGTTTTCACCAGATATCCTAGAAATCGCCGGGCTTTAATCATTACCAAATCAGCAAAAGGTGCACAGGTACAGACGTACATATATCTATAACGTATTATAGTGATGCAGATCATTCGAAATTATCCTCAAAATTGCGAGGTTTAAAACTAATTAATTAAATAATTTCCCTGATTTGGTTTTAAATGATTACAGGAGCGCGCAAGCCGAAACTATGTCCGTTCGTTGTCGGTTTTAATTATTTTTCAATCGCCCCATTAAATTCCTATTCCCCATATTCCATAGAAACCGAGTGTATTTGCAGAGTTGACCCCTTTTTTTGATTAATTGCAGCCGGGATTACTGCGGACCTACGGCGAGAGCGCGGCTCGTTATTGTTACATTCATTAATTGTAAAACGAACGGGACACAAAAGGTTTCGGATTCAATTCAATTGTGTCGTCGTCCTTCAGCGTTCAGCGTTCAGAGAGCGCGAGGAGAGAGCACGTCACGTAAAATATTGCGAGCTTCAAAGGAATTAATTCGGCAGCCCGAAATTGTAATATCTCGACGGGTTTTTTTACGCCCCGTTTGATTTAATATGCAAATCGTTTGCGACGAATGTTACGGTGGTGGTACAATGAGGGGCGCCCTGCTTCTCCGCCGGCAAACTTCCATTTCGCTTCTTCCCCTCGAGAGAGTTTTCAATTTTGATTGCTGTGCATATACGTTTTGAACGTCAATTTGTAACGTCGGTTAGGCAAATTGTGCCTATCGTACAAATTCTTCTCGGACGGACACTGCGTAATGCTTGCGATTAGCTCAAGGAAAAAGTGGGTGAGAGGGTCGTGGAGTCAAAAAAAAGGGAGATCAGTTTAGTGACAAAATAAGTGTGTATTAAAATTAGCACCGGAAATAGGACGCAGACGTCGCTTAAGGTAAACGGGACTTGCCTACGAATGATCGAACGAACGCCTGAGTTTTAGCGAGAATAATTATTATTCTTAGCTGTCAGAGTTTTAGTGAGAGTGATTATTATTGTCAGCGCCTTCTACTTAACCTGAAAAGTCGTATCGTCTTTCGATTCGGTTTTTACTGTGCTTGTGGAAGTACGGAACTTCGATTCCAGTTTTTATGAATACGGACCTGACATTCGTCTCTCAAAACATGGGTGCCGCTGGCCGACAGAGGCGAGTTCAAAGGCGTCATCGACAAGTTTACGTTCTGATTATTTTTTTGTTCTGCGATTAAGATGTTAGCTCTGAAATTGAAGATGGCCGGAGGAGGTCGGACCAACGATCCTAATTGGAAATGCTTTTGCAAGAATTCGTTGAAGTGAGGCGCGTATGTACAAGTCGTTCGGAAACAAATTGGACAGAGACGGATTCAGGAGGACCAGTGCGAAGCGCGCATAAATAAATTTCCGCTGGCGGAAAAGTATAAAATGCTTTTAATTCGAAATGAGAATTTCGGGGCGATAACGACGAAACTTTTCGCTCAAAAAAATATTCGTCGGAATTTATTTGACGGACATAATAACTCGGAAGCCCGAGCGCAACTTATTTTTTAACGGCCCCGGCGAGTTTTGATTATTAAATAACTGATTGAAAGTCAAGCTGCGAAAGCTCTATTTAACGACGGACAAAGCGCGAGCCCGAAACTTTTTTTTTTTTTTTTTGAATGGACGGACGAATTTCCCCTTCTGCAAACGTTTCCACCTCGAAAGCACGCACACACAAAAGCTTCGCGAGCTTTCCAAATGATTGACAAACGGAAAATCAAGGTGAGCTTTTTTCTCTCGTATTTTTTTCAAATACTCTCGTTGCGTAAATGTTTTAAAGCTGCTGTAAAAACATTACGTTACGCTTTATCCTGTCTACCAACCGACAAAAATTAAATAAAATAAAATAAGGCAAGAAGGAAGCGGGAGTTCTCTTCGCAAGTCGTAACGAGCGAGCGCGGCGGCCGCCAATTAAGAGCCTCGAACTTTTAATTAGCTCTTAAGACCCGACGCAATCGTCACGTATCCGAAACGCGCGTTAAATTAATTATTTAACAATTCTTGGGTCGTTCCAGAGGGCAAATCGATGGCGACCTCATTCGACTGCAAGTACATAGAGACATCTGTGGGCATCAACCACAACGTGGACGAGCTCTTGGTGGGCATCCTCACTCAGATCCGGCTCAAGTTGGAGAACCCTGAAAAGACGAGGGACCTGTTCAGGAAGAGGAGCTCGTCGAAGCGCAACCTGAATCGCAACAAGTCCCCCGCCTCGACGACAGGGACCCCCACGGGGAGCGCGCAGAATTCGCCGAAGAAGTACAGGGGGTCGAGGACGTCCGCCAGCCTGAAAGTCAGGAGCCTGCTCGGCAAAGTGTGGGCCAGGGACAGTAAATCGAAATCGTGCGAGAATCTGCACGTGCTTTAAAAGAAAAAAAAAAACAAACAAACAAAAAACAAAAGCGAAATTCCATCTTTTCTTTTTGTTATTTTTTTCCATCACCAGTCAATAAATTTAATATAATTAATACTTTGTCCGTCGAAAGGGTAAACAAATTCAGGCTGAAGCAATTCGGGCCATAAGTATAAGAGTATTTGTGTAGATGATGATGATGATTATTATTATTATTGTTGTTATTATTATAAATAACAGAATACGCTTAACGTGGTCAACTACATGTATTTCAGACCATCCTATGTACGTAGGTGAATATTTTGTATTGTTGAGAAAAATAAGATAAGAGCGCGCGGAAGCGAAAGTATTTTTATTCCTGAAATAAACAAAAAAAAAAAAAGAATTTAATGAGGGTTAAGTAAAATAATTATTTAGGCTAGCGTTAGGTTATTGATTAGATGTAAGGCGTTTATTTAATTAATTAATTAATCAATCTGCATCCCAGACGAGGAAGCAGCTCTTGTTTTTTTATCAAGCGGACCAAATTTGACTTGGACTTCTTGTCTCTGATCTCCGCAAATTTGAAAACGGACGGACGATTCAAAATTGACGACTTTCCGGACACTTTGATAAAAACGCACTTGTTTATATAGGATTAAGAAAAGTATTTGTACGTATTTATTTTATACTATAATTTTTAATAACGTTTTTGTACAAAATACAATTTAAGTTCTTTTGTTATTTCTTTCATTTTATTTATTTATTTTTTTGTTTTTAACTGTCCGAGTTACTAACAAAGACCGTTGCTAACCTAGGTTGCCACTTAACGGGATATCCTAGAAAACCGAGGAAAGTCGGGGAATTCGTCTAGTCTTACTTGATACGAAAGTATTAAGTCAAACGAAACGAATTCCTCGACTGTTGTCGGTTTTCTTTCGTTACACTCAACGGGATGTCCTAGAAAACCGGGAAATGTCGGGGAATTCGTCTCGTTTGATTTAATAAAACAAGAATTCGTGACCTTGCCTTAAGTTGAGCTTAATTAAAATTAGCGAAAGTTTTAAATTTTTAGACTTTCGAATTTATTTAAAGTTTTATTATTTCTAGGGCCCAATTTCTTCAACTGGGGTTGACTTAATTGGCCTTTTCGGTATTTTAATTCGTTTTTAAGTTTTATTCTCAATTTACGACAATTTTTGTTGGGTTTTAATTCCTTACATGCGATCTTTCCAAAGTCAATATTTTTCTTGCTCGAGTTGAATCGAGTTCACTTGAGTTCGGTTGAGTTGAGAAATTGAAGCTGTTGAAATATTTTCTCTTTAATTCTTAACAATTTTAATTTTTTTAGTCTTCATTTCTTGCTTGGTTTGGGTCGAGTTAAACTGATTTGAGTTGAATTGCTTGGTTAATTAAGATTTCTCTTTTCAGTTTCGAGTTTTAATTTATCTTGAATTTTAATAAATTCTTTTTCGGTTTTAATTTTTTTTTTTGCATTAAATTTCTTTTTACACTTCGCATTTATCCCTTTCGATGTTGAATTATTATGGTCGAGGGTAGTCATGGATTTTAAAATTACTGCCGAAACTAGGTACGTGCATTGCATCAATCACATTCTAATTGCCAAAATTCGTCGAGAAGCTCTGAGAAAGTTTACTTTCTTCAGTTTCTCGATTTTCCCCGATGTTAATAATTTCCATTTCACGACCACCCTTGACCAGAATGATTTTTAAAGTGTCTTTGCTGTTAATACTTCCATTTCATGACCGCCCTTGACCAAAATAATTGTTGATGTCTCGGTAGAATTGATTATTTTGAGTTACTTTCAAGTGACATTTTTTTAATCACGTGATTACTATTTTCTACTGTTAATCCAAACAATTAATTTCAATATTTTCATTAACTAATAAAAGCGCAAATATATTTTCTGTAATTAGAAAAAAAAATTAGAGAATTGCGTAACCTCAATTAAAACATCACTTTTTGAACATAAAAGTCCTACACTATAGGCAACCATACAAACGTCTGCGTTCGTTGGGTTGCCTATACCATCGGGTTTCCGGTTTTTGACAAATTCTATATATTTTTTTCGGTAAATGTGTTTTAAAATTATTGTTTCTAGTTTTCAAGAACGATTTTCGTCATTATCGCAGGTGTAAATGTAATTAGACCCGTAGAAGCATCCGATTAGAAGGTTTTTTTTTGCGAAAAGTTAAAAAGACGTTCGGGAAAATATAGTAAAAACCCCTTTCACAATTAAGCCCGCTTCTCTTTTCGTCTCCTTGTAAATTTACCTCGCGTAGAAATGATTGTCAGTTACAATCGTCTGCAAGGATTTTATTGGGCAAATAAATTTACAAGAAGGTGAAAAGATTCGTGCCTAAATCTATTCGACTACCACGTTCATCAAGTCATATTAATTATTTCTTTTTTAATCTAAGTCTTAGACTTCTGCTTATTTTTGATTTGTTGTGATTTTTTTTCTGACATAGTTTTACTACTTTTTTTTTACTTCTTTCTTTCCTTATTGTTTTTGTATGTACGTATTTCGGGAATTGAGAAGTCTGCGCCCTGGCGGAATAAAACATCACTGCGCCACTGGAAAATTTAAAACACGCGATTTTCATTTAAATAAGGAGCGTAGGCGTTGCATTTTTTTTATTCATTTCACTTTTATAGTCATTTTAATGATCTCGGTTTTTTCCTCAAAAAAAAAAAAGAATCATTTGAACTTTTCATAAAGCTTATTAAGGCCGGATTCCACTGAGGCAGCAAACGCACGTTCCATGTAATTTCAGACTGACTTAAAAAAATATTTGAATAAGGAGTGCAGCCGTTGCTTTACAATGTTCATTTCATTTTTCTGTTAATTTTAATAATCTCGTTTCGTCCTTCAAAGCGACAATCATTTGAACTTATTATGAAGTTTATTAAGGTCGAATTCCACTGAGGCAACACGTCGCATGCCTACACAAGCACTTTCAATTAAATTTATTCCAGAGTGATCCCAGGAAAATGTAAATAAGTGTTTAGTTAATGTATGGAAGCTTTTTTTTCTTTTGTAAGTTTAGACCGCCCGTAAGTTTAGACTTAGTTTTACTACTTTTTTTTTACTTCTTTTTTTCCTTATTGTTTTTGTATGTACGTATTTCGGGAACTGAGAAGTCTGCGCCCTGGCGGAATAAAACATCACTGCGCCACTGGAAAATTTAAAACACGCGATTTTCATTTAAATAAGGAGCGTAGGCGTTGCATTTTTTTTTTATTCATTTCACTTTTATAGTCATTTTAATGATCTCGGTTTTTTCCTCAAAAAAAAAGAAGAATCATTTGAACTTTTCTTAAAGTTTATTAAGGCCGGATTCCACTGAGGCAGCAAACGCACGTTCCATGTAATTTCAGACTGACTTAAAAAAATATTTGAATAAGGAGTGCAGCCGTTGCTTTACAATGTTCATTTCATTTTTCTGTTCATTTTAATAATCTCGTTTCGTCCTTCAAAGCGACAATCATTTGAACTTATTATGAAGTTTATTAAGGTCGAATTCCACTGAGGCAACACGTCGCATGCCTACACAAGCACTTTCAATTAAATTTATTCCAGGCTGATCCCAGGAAAATGTAAATAAGTGTTCAGTTAATGAATGGAAGCTTTTTTTTCTTTTGTAAGTTTAGACCGCCCGTCAACGTGTCGCACAAATTTATGCAAAACGTGTCATTTTTTTTTTGTATAACTTCGGGAAGTCCAGGTCAAAAGTGTCCGTTTATCCAGAATTCGTTTCAAAACGGGCCAAAAGTTACACATTTAAATCCGACCGGAGACAAACAGGTATACGTTAAGCAGCCAAAAAAAAGCAAAGTGTAAAAAAATCTTATGATCACATTTCAAAAGAAATAATATTAACGCGAGGGCTTTAAAACAAAGGCAGAAAAAAGAAACGTTTTTTTTTCCGTCATGAATTTATCAGGCCGTCCTGGTCTTCTGAATTGACGCGCTGAGATTCAGGGGCGGCCCTCCGTTTTTTTTTCTTCTTTTTTTATCGTTGCGGCAACAAAAAAGTTAGAGAGAAATTAGAATTATTAGAGAATTTTCGTGTAGGTGTCGCCCATCGAACATTGGGTCCAGTCAAAGCAAGAAAGAACACCAATCGTCGCGTGCTATATTGTGAGTTCACACGCTGGGTATTTTAAAATTATGTAAAAAAAAAAGAATAAAATTAAATTGCATAGGAGACGCAATAATATCAAATTACGTGTTGTTGTTGAGTGTACGTATAGTACGTGTGTAGTGTTGAGGAAAAATTTTTTTAAATCGGGTCCACACACGCTGTCTAGTTTTCTAAGTTTTACGTGATGTAATATAGTCTACCTGTAAAAAAAAATATGATATGATCATGTCAACCCTGTATAATATGTAATCTATGTGTACCAAACCAAACTATACGTCGCGTCGCGTGGGTGTAAAAATGAAGGGATTATATTTGGGGAGGGGTTTTAGGGAAATTTGAAGTCGGAATTTTATGAACACCAAAACGTATTTTACATAATATATTTCGAATATTACAGCTCGTTGCAATCTTTAATGAAATTAATCGTGAGTGAAATCACTGAACGCATTTTATGCGTTTGCAAAAGTATTTTAAATCTGTTTTTTTTTTTTTTTCAATAACATTTTAATTCCCTGCTCTACTCTCGGCCCAAGTTATAAAAAAAAATTCTTTTGGGAACGTATTTAAAGCGACCTCGTTCGGTGATTCACCTGTGAATCCCCCGTTCATCCCTCTGATTAATTCGCGGATACCTTTAACGGATGAAATAAATAAAATAAAATAAGATATATCAAAATTTTACTGTAGACGATTTGAGACCAATTTTATTTGTGCCTTGCATAGGCTTTCGTAGGGTGAAAACTGCAGCATAGAGAAAAAAAAAACACAAACCGGACTGAAGCTGTAAGTTAATCAATAAATGAATAAATAAAATAACACATTCCATATCTTTACGCGTTAGATGTATTTACTACTTTTACTTACTATCATTACTACTAATAATAATAATAATAAATAAGTATTAAATTAGGAGAAGTGTTTAATATCATCAGTATTTGAAACTTATTAGTATTAAAGTGTCTGTCTTTTCTCTCGATTTTGCTGTCGTACAACCAAAAATATTTGTGTAATTCGCCCCCTCGCTCCTCACCCGCCCCCTTTTTCCACGCACTCGTTTCCCCCAGCCGAGCTTTTGTTTGCCATTTTCCTTCTGGTTTTTCATGTGTTGCTTGCTGGCGTATTAAAAATGGCGAGCCCTTCTTTCCCTGGGCGTCCGTTCGCATGCGGAGGAGTTGCGTTCCGAAGCAAAGGGCGTTAAAAAAGATTTCCGTCTGGCTTCTGTGAAGCCGTCGCATCGCTCCTTCGAACCGAAACGCAGCTTGTCCGAGGGCGCCACCCCCGAATTGAATAACTTGCTAATAATATTAAATGTCGTTTTCCATGTCGTTGCATTTTTGCAGAGTTGACGGTCGCTTTAAACGAGACGCTGCTGATTAAAGAAATTATAAGAAATCGTCAGAGTGTAAAATGAAAATCGGAAGGTCGCGTATGGCGTAGATCGGGCGAAACACATCACTCGACGATTCCAAAGAAAAAAGGAAAAGAAAAGGTCACGTTTTCAAAGAGAAAAGAAAAAAGGTGACGACTCCAAAGAGAAAAGACGCAAAATTAATTAATAATAATAAATCAGTTGCTTCAAATTTGGCTGAGTTGGGTGATGATTGTTGAAAAGAAAAAAAGTCGACGATTCCAAAGAGAAAAGAAAAAAGGTGACGATTACAAAGAGAGATAGAATTGAGTCATTCCCCAAAAAGAATTAAAATCGTTTCAAAAAGTCAAAATGGTTGAGGGGCGTAGCCCAATCCCGCCCACCTAGCAATCACTTGCATTCCCTTGCGACTGATTGGATCTGTCTCGTAAAGAAATGTGCAGAATCGATTCTACCCTGTATTTTAATTTAATTAAAACCAAATCAGAATCGTCAAGAATGAAATTCGTGGTGATCGAAGCACGTAATTGGTTGGGGGGCGTGGTTTAACGCCTAGCGCTTACCATCCTTGCGTCCAGTACGAGATGACTGAAAACAATTGGGCGAGAGGCGTGGCTCAATGCTGCGCACCAAACAATCATTTGCACGCTCATGCCGAACATCGGATCTTTCAAGAAAAGAATCTCTGTCTTCTAAAAAAAAAATGTACGGATTCAATTCTACAATGTTGTTTAATTTAATTAAAAACCAAATTAAAATCGTCGTGATTGGAACTCGTGATGGTGATCGAAGCGTATAATTGGTTGAGGGGCGTGGTTTAACGCCTAGCGTTTACCATCCTCGCTTCCAGTACGAGACGATTGAAAACAATTGGTCGAGGGGCGTGGCTCAATGCTGCGCACCAAACAATCACTTGCACGCTCATGTCAAAGATCGAATCTTTCAAGAAAAGAATCTCTGTCTTCTGAAAAAAAAATGTACGGATTCAATTCTACAATGTTGTTTAATTTAATTAAAAACCAAATTAAAATCGTCGTGATTGGAACTCGTGATGGTGATCGAAGCGTATAATTGGAAAGAGGGGCGTGGCGCACGGCGCCTACCACTTATCATTTTCGCTTTCGTTAATGAAATGAATGAAATACTGTAATTGGTCGAGGGGCGTGGCCCGATGCGGCGCCACTTGAAACAGTCATTTGCACTTTCTTTCCCTGAACTGGATCTTACGAAGACGAATCTGTTTTCTGGAAAAATGTGCCGACTTGTTCTTTAATTGGATCAAAAGCAACCGAATTAGAATCGCCATGAATGAAGTTCGTGGCGCTCGAAGCGTACAATTGGTTGAGAGGCGTGGCGTAACGCCTAGTACTTTTCTTTCACAATTCACAAACATAAAATAAATCTGTGCAAACTGCATATGTATATACCAGCACAAACATATAAATTGTGTACTTATATAATGTAAAAAAATATACATAGTCACATGAGCAGTCTGAAATGAAAGGAAAACGAAAGTGATAAGCGCTAGGCTTGCGCCACGCCCCTCAACCAATTATTCGCTTCTACTGCCACGAAACGAAAACCAGAATGGTATCAAATGAATAAATGAAACACAATAATTGGTCGAGGGGCGTGGCCCGACGCTGCGCCGCTTAAAACAATCATTTGCATTCTCTTTCCATAAAGTAGATCTTACGCAACAAAACTGTCTTCTAGAGGAATGTGTGGATTCGATGCTGCAGTGTTTTTTTTAATTGGATTAAAAACCGAATTAGAATCGTCATGAATGAAATGCGTGGTAATCAAAGAATGTAATTGATCGAGAGGCGTGGCACTTGCTCCTAACGACTTTCGAAAAACAGATGCGAGTCGTTCGTCTACAGTGACGTGACTCGAGCGGAAGAAAAGAGAAGCGACTGCAGCAGTTATAGAAAACGATTGAAATCGAGCGTTGCGATTGACGGAGGGGCGTGACGTAATTGATTATTTTACACGCCCTCATATTTTTATTTAAAAAAAAAAAAAACGTACATACTTTAGCGAAGGAACTGATGCTTTAGAAACGGCGCTGTGATGTAAATGCGCCGCGGAAATCGAGGGATGCGATTGGTCGGGGGGCGTGGCGCAACGCCCCGTTCATGGAATTCATTCAGAAAGCGAGGAATATGATTGGTCGCGCTTAGAAAAAAGGATTCTCCACTGTTTTCTAAGATCGAACGATTTTGAATTCGACTGAGAAGTTCGTTAAGTTGGCTTCGGTGGTTCTTTGATGAAAGAAGACGGGCGACTTTTTGTAAACCGATTGACGCATGCCCCTGAGTAATTAAACACGTAAAGATTTGGCGGCAAATTTGAACGACTGCGTTTTAAAAAGTACGGAAATACAGGGTCACAATTTCGATTTTAATTTTTCTCCTGAAATTCGAAGATTCTGTTTCGGGAAGTAAGTGTTTTAAAAATGGGGGAGTAATTTTCAGGAGAGCTTTCGCTTGATTCGAAATCAAATTTTAAAGAAAACGAGCAGGAAGTCGTTTAAAGACGGACGAACTCTGCAATCTAATTTTTCACGTTCGGAAAACCGGGTATCCTGCTTAGAGAGAGTTGGTAGAGATGATTTCTGTGGAATATTCGTTTCTCTTTTTTTTTTTTTTTTTTTAATGTGTTGTACAAATAATATGGATGTTGACGTTTTGATTTGCGCTCGCGCGCCGATTTTTTTTTCTTTTCTGCGTCGTTTTTCTAATTAGTCGTTACGATTATTACTTACTTACAATTAGGATTAAACACTCCTATACGTGGTTATGCACAATTTGGAATTTTGAAGTTTGTAAATTTATAAACCTATACATTGTAAGATTATAACACAACATTTATATATTCATGTATTAAATCGAGTTTATAACAATAAATTTTGCTGTGAAGTAAGATGAATGAAGCAATTCAATATTCCCAGTCTTTAACAATGACAGTCAGAGTTAGGATTCTGCGGGCGTTGCCATATTCATTGGACCTCGTATGTACATACGAAAGCTAATTGGCCTTCGTACTACGTAACCATAGCAACGCCCGAAACATCCTAAGCCAGATAATAATAATAATATAATATTTCAATGATATGGATGTATGCAAGAGACTCGACCGACGACTACTCAATCTGATTTCAAAAAAAAAAAAAACGATACTGAAGTATTGATTATTTACCACCGCGAAGCCTTCTAGAGTTTGCAGCATTTTATACTCTAATACCAGTTTCTGTAGGTTAAGCTTTCACAAAAGAAAATCCGTTCCCGGCGCGGCCATTAATTACAGAAATCGCCGTTCGATTAATCTGATCGTTCGTCAAGTAATCAATTTACTTCACGTTCGTCCTGCCACAGGATCCGCGTCCACGATTATTTAAGAAGCAGCTCAGTCATTACAATGACGGCTGTTCCTCCGAGTTAAATTGCACGCTGTCTATCCCATCTCTAACCGCAAGGGAATCGCACCGATTAACGCGAACACTCGCTCATACCATCCAATCGGATCTTCTCAGACCTCAAAACAATTTAGATTTTATTTTGTACATCTTAATAAAACAATCGTAAAGGAAAACGCACCGGGTCTTAATCTTTATCGCGACGTAAATTACAGAGAGCGCCATTCAGGCCTTCTAACCGCGCAAATTGCAAAAAAGGTCATCTGAGTCCTTGCGGGTACAAGTTATAAAGAAACGTCATGTGGGTCTTTCTGTTTGGACAAAACGCGATTTGGGTCTTAATCATGAAAACATTGCGGAAAATGTCGGTTGGTTCTTCCCGATCATAAACAAACTAACAGATAGGTCATCTGGGTCTTTGCGGATCATTTAATCGTCTTGAATATTGAAAAGAATCAAATTTGGATCTTCTTAGTCCTGAATAATCGCAGAGGAGGTCATTGTTGATTGCAAAACAGATTGCTGAATGTGTCGTTTAGGTTTCTCTTACAAAATAAATCGCAGGATCATGGAACAAGTTATAAAGAAATGTCATTTGGGTCTTTCTGTTTGGACAGAACGCGATTTGGGTCTTAATCACACGAAAACATTGCGGAAAATGTCGGTTGGTTCTTCCCGATCATAAACAAACTACCAGATAGGTCATCTGGGTCTTTGCGGATCATTTAATCGTCTTGAATATTGAAAAGAATCAAATCTGGATCTTCTTAATCCTGAATAAATCGCTGGTGAGGTCATTGTTGATTGCAAAACAGATTTCTGAATGTGTCGTTTAGGTTTTACTTGCAAAACAAATCGCAGGATCATGGAACAAGTTATAAAGAAATGTCATTTGGGTCTTTCTGTTTGGACAAAACGCGATTTGGGTCTTAATCACACGAAAACATTGCGGAAAATGTCGGTTGGTCCTTCCCGATCATAAACAAACTGCCGGATAGGTCATCTGGGTCTTTGCGGATCATTTAATCGTCTTGAATATTGAAAAGAATCAAATCTGGATCTTCTTAATCCTGAATAATCGCAGAGGAGGTCGTTGTTGATTGCAAAACAGATTGCTGAATGTGTCGTTTAGGTTTTGCTTGCAAAACAAATCGCAGGATCATGGAACAAGTTATAAAGAAATGTCATTTGGGTCTTTCTGTTTGGACAAAACCCGATTTGGGTCTTAATCACACGAAAACATTGCGGAAAATGTCGGTTGGTTCTTCCCGATCATAAACAAACTGCCGGATAGGTCATCTGGGTCTTTGCGGATCATTTAATCGTCTTGAATATTGAAAAGAATCAAATCTGGATCTTCTTAATCCTAAATAATCGCAGAGGAGGTCATTGTTGATTGCAAAACAGATTGCTGAATGTGTCGTTTAGGTTTTGCTTGCAAAACAAATCGCAGGATCATGGAACAAGTTATAAAGAAATGTCATTTGGGTCTTTCTGTTTGGACAAAACGCGATTTGGGTCTTAATCACACGAAAACATTGCGGAAAATGTCGGTCGGTTCTTCCCGATCATAAACAAACTGCCGGATAGGTCATCTGGGTCTTTGCGGATCATTTAATCGTCTTGAATATTGAAAAGAATCAAATCTGGATCTTCTTAATCCTGAATAATCGCAGAGGAGGTCATTGTTGATTGCAAAACAGATTGCTGAATGTGTCGTTTAGGTTTTGCTTACAAAACAAATCGCAGAATCATGGAACAAGTTATAAAGAAATGTCATTTGGGTCTTTCTGTTTGGACAGAACGCGATTTGGGTCTTAATCACACGAAAACAGTGCGGAAAATGTCGGTTGGTTCTTCTCGATCATAAACAAACTGCGAGAAAGGTCATCTGGGTCTTTGCAGGGCTTTTAATCGTCTTGAGTATTGAAGAGAATCAGATTCGGATCTTCTTAATCCTGAATAAATCGCTGGTGAGGTCATTGTTGATTGCAAAACAGATTTCTGAATGTGTCGTTTAGGTTTTACTTGCAAAACAAATCGCAGGATCACTATAGTTATAAAGAAACGTCATCATTTGGGTCTTTCTATTTGGACAAAAAACGATTTGGGTCTTAATCACGAAAAAATTGCGGAAAATGTCAGTTGGATCTTCTTAATCACAAAAAATACTGCGAGAGCTGAGAGCTGGGTCATCTGGGTCTTTGTGGATCTTTTAATCGTCATGAATATTGAACAGAATCAGGTTTGGATCTTCTTAATCCTGAATAAATCGTTGAAGAGGTCATTGTTGAATGCAGAACAGATTGAAGACGTCGTCATTCAGGTCTTTTCAGTCACTCGGGTCTTCTTAATCCTAAGCGAATGGCTTGACAGAAAAAGGTCATTGTCGACCTTTAGTCGCGTTTAATTAACCAACTCCTTTTTGACAGTACTCTTTTGTTTCCTGCGAGTTTCTTTTTATTTGCAAAAAAATTTCATCGATTTTCATGTTTTCGGGTCATCTGTTTATTTTATTTTGTCCTTTTGTTTGCTGCCAGTTTCTTGACTTGCAAAAGTTTAAGGCCGGAGAATCGCCGTTTTTCATTTATTTTTTTTTTGTTTTTCCGTTTTTTTGTTTTATTTCTTCTGTTTTTCGCAATTTTCTTTGTTTTTTAATCGAATTGGCTTTAGTATGTTATTGACTAACCCCTATTTACAGTTCTCTTTTGTTTCCTACGAGTTTATTTTCAAAATTTCCGTCGTCGATTTTCAGCTTTTTTGTCTTTCGAATTTCTCTTTTGGTTATCTTTCTCAAGTTTATTTTTCACATTTCGTTAACTGACGGCGTTTTTCTTTTGTTTTCTACTAGATTTTTTGTTCTAGAGATTAATTTGTTTTTTATCTAATTCAGTCTTCAATTTTCTTTTGTTTCTTTTTCTGTTCTTTTTGCTGTGGATTTCTCTTTTGCTTTTCTTTCTTTTGAATCAGTCTTTCGAAAAATCGATCTTTCGAATCGATTCTTCGATTCTATTGGCCCTTTATCCTAGTTCATCCTTTTTCATTCATTTGTTTTGTGTCCATCACAGTTGTGATCTATTGTTTTACACAATGTGTTTCGCCGTTCCTTTCTTTCCTTTTTTTTTGTTTTTGCAACTGGGTTGCTTTTTGTAACACGTTTGGCTGTCTGTTCGTGGAAAAATCTGGCAACACTGGTTTATCCTGAATAGTTGGAAGACTTTGCTGCCAAACCTTAATTTTGCAAATAATCTTTTTTTTACATATTTTCAAATACCTGACTGCATTTCAAAGTAATAACTGTTTTCAATAAAACGTAAGTAAATGTCAAAATGGCAACTTCGTTTGTTTGTCTGAGATTCGAATTCGGTTCTGGAAATAATTTGTTTCTCTGCCTGTTGAAAATATCTCGCGATCGAAGAAAACATGATTCGGATTTGAAGTAGGTTGTGATCCAGTTTTCCAAAATTCCCCCAGAAAAAAGAAACAAAATCGAACACTTTGAAAATTTCACGGTTACGGCCCGATTTCTTCACCTACGGATAAATTTATCTGCCAGGTAGTATCGACATGATAGTGATCGAAGAAAGAATGATTCGGATTTGAGGTAGGTTGTGATCCAGTTTTCCAAAATTCCCCCAGAAAAAAGAAACAAAATCGAACACTTTGAAAATTTCACGGTTACGGCCCGATTTCTTCACCTACGGATAAATTTATCTGCCAGGTAGTATCGACATGATAGTGATCGAAGAAAGAATGATTCGGATTTGAGGTAGGTTGTGATCCAGTTTTCCAAAATTCCCCCAGAAAAAAGAAACAAAATCGAACACATTGAAAATTTCACGGTTACGGCCCGATTTCTTCACCTACGGATAAATTTATCTGCCAGGTAGTATCGACATGATAGTGATCGAAGAAAGAATGATTCGGATTTGAGGTAGATTGTGATCCAGTTTTCCAAAATTCCCCAGAAAAAAGAAACAAAATCGAACACTTTGAAAATGTCATGGTTAAGGCCCGATTTCTTCACCTACGGATAAATTTATCTGCCAGATAGTATCGACATGATAGTGATCGAAGAAAGAATGATTCGGATTTGAAGTAGGTTGTGATCCAGTTTTCCAAAATTCCCCAAAAAAAAGAAACAAAATCGAACACTTTGAAAATGTCTCGGTTAAGGCGCGGTTTCTTCACCTACGGATAAATTTATCTGCCAGATAGTATCGACATGATAGTGATCGAAGAAAGAATGATTCGGATTTGAAGTAGGTTGTGATCCAGTTTTCCAAAATTCCCCCCAGAAAAAAGAAACAAAATCGAACACTTTGAAAATGTCACGGTTAAGGCCCGATTTCTTCACCTACGGACAAATTTATCTGCCAGATAGTATCGATATGATAGTGATCGAAGAAAGAATGATTCGGATTTGAGGTAGGTTGTGATCCAGTTTTCCAAAATTCCCCCAGAAAAAAGAAACAAAATCGAACACATTGAAAATTTCACGGTTACGGCCCGATTTCTTCACCTACGGATAAATTTATCTGCCAGGTAGTATCGACATGATAGTGATCGAAGAAAGAATGATTCGGATTTGAGGTAGGTTGTGATCCAGTTTTCCAAAATTCCCCAGAAAAAAGAAACAAAATCGAACACTTTGAAAATGTCATGGTTAAGGCCCGATTTCTTCACCTACGGATAAATTTATCTGCCAGATAGTATCGACATGATAGTGATCGAAGAAAGAATGATTCGGATTTGAAGTAGGTTGTGATCCAGTTTTCCAAAATTCCCCAAAAAAAAGAAACAAAATCGAACACTTTGAAAATGTCTCGGTTAAGGCGCGGTTTCTTCACCTACGGATAAATTTATCTGCCAGATAGTATCGACATGATAGTGATCGAAGAAAGAATGATTCGGATTTGAAGTAGGTTGTGATCCAGTTTTCCAAAATTCCCCCCAGAAAAAAGAAACAAAATCGAACACTTTGAAAATGTCACGGTTAAGGCCCGATTTCTTCACCTACGGATAAATTTATCCGCCAGATAGTATCGATATGATAGTGATCGAAGAAAGAATGATTCGGATTTGAGGTAGGTTGTGATCCAGTTTTCCAAAATTCCCCCAGAAAAAAGAAACAAAATCGAACACATTGAAAATTTCACGGTTACGGCCCGATTTCTTCACCTACGGATAAATTTATCTGCCAGGTAGTATCGACATGATAGTGATCGAAGAAAGAATGATTCGGATTTGAGGTAGGTTGTGATCCAGTTTTCCAAAATTCCCCAGAAAAAAGAAACAAAATCGAACACTTTGAAAATGTCATGGTTAAGGCCCGATTTCTTCACCTACGGATAAATTTATCTGCCAGATAGTATCGACATGATAGTGATCGAAGAAAGAATGATTCGGATTTGAAGTAGGTTGTGATCCAGTTTTCCAAAATTCCCCAAAAAAAAGAAACAAAATCGAACACTTTGAAAATGTCTTGGTTAAGGCGCGGTTTCTTCACCTACGGATAAATTTATCTGCCAGATAGTATCGACATGATAGTGATCGAAGAAAGAATGATTCGGATTTGAAGTAGGTTGTGATCCAGTTTTCCAAAATTCCCCCCAGAAAAAAGAAACAAAATCGAACACTTTGAAAATGTCACGGTTAAGGCCCGATTTCTTCACCTACGGATAAATTTATCCGCCAGATAGTATCGATATGATAGTGATCGAAGAAAGAATGATTCGGATTTGAGGTAGGTTGTGATCCAGTTTTCCAAAATTCCCCCAGAAAAAAAGAATCAAAATCGAACACTTTGAAAATTTCACGGTTACGGCCCGATTTCTTCACCTACGGATAAATTTATCTGCCAGATAGTATCGATATGATAGTGATCGAAGAAAGAATGATTCGGATTTGAAGTAGGTTGTGATCCAGTTTTCCAAAATTCCCCCAGAAAAAAGAAACAAAATCGAACACTTTGAAAATGTCACGGTTAAGGCCCGATTTCTTCACCTACGGACAAATTTATCTGCCAGATAGTATCCCCGGATACTATTACCGATGATACAATGATTTCCGAGGATAATACCTGGCAGATAAATTTATCAGGAGATGAAGAATTTTGTTTCTTTGTTTCAATATTCATGGCCTACTCCAAATTCATTTTTGTTTAAAACGATTTTACGATGAAATATTTGTTTCTCGGTGAAAAAAATATGAGGTTTCAAGGGGCTGGTGGAACAGCAAAAATTATTTTTGAAAAGGTACCTACTGATAGGAAATCAACGATTGTTTCAGTTTTTCTAACGCCACTTCGATTCTCGTTACTGAAGGACCTGCAGAACGTCTTCTCTTCGGTATGCATTGGGACGAAACCGTTTCTTTCTTTCGTGTTTTTTTTTCAGGATCGTTCAGTAGATCCACAAAAAAGGAGTGTCCCTCGCTCTTTCCAGCGAACAACAGGAACGTATAAATTTCGCGCTCGGGATAACTGTTCCTCATGCTCGACGTGTGTTCTTGCGTCCAGCAACAAAAACCGGATGGTTTATAAACGCGGAAACGGAGCCGCCGCATAATAATGCAGACCGGAGCGCTGCCGCTGCTCCGGTTCTTCGTAATTGTGAAGAGGTGAACGCCGGGCCCAAGATCATATCGGTTATTACGCGCAATTATTCCTCTTTAAGAAATTACAGGGAAATGTCTGCTGGAATGTCTTGGGCCTGGTAAGAGGCGAAACCGAGCGCCGTTTAAACTTAATTAAACGGATCGCGGACGGACGTTTAAAGTAAATAATGTTGCTGTTTTCTTGTTGTTATTATTGATATTATTGAGTCCGTCGACAAATTACAGTGCATGCTAACTATGGTAGAAAATGGATACCCATTTATTTATTTAGCTACATTGAAATAATGTTCAATGAGATGGTCTTATTAAGTCGATCAAAAAAAAAAAAAAAACTAACTCACTCGTTGTTATATACTATACGAACGAGTAAAACTAATAACAACAATAATAACGGTATCGGCCAGATGCCTTCCATCGATCCATCCGACGTTTTTACAACTCCGAGTATAATTACCTGAAATCGAGGTGGTCTCGGCAATCCTAATTACGCGCAGCGAGAGGCTCTTTTGCTTTTTGCATTTTTGCAACAACCGCGGTCGCCGCCCTATGCAAAGCCTGACAACAGCGTCGAATTAAATTAGTAACTGTAAAATCGCGAGGCGACTTCTTTTTCCGTCGTGTGTTGTTGGTAACCCAATCTAATCTGCGAGGACGGACGGACGTATCGACGAGGATTCAAAAAGAGAGAAAAAAAAAACGGCAATAATAACGATAATTTTCAGATGGAATGAATCGCGCGTCTTTCTTACTTTTTTTTTGTTAATTAAGCGGGCATGAAACTCGTTACAATGTCGGTTAATGATGCTGCAAGTTATTACGTCAGTTGAAATACAGGGTGAGCCACATTTCTTTCTATAGCAAATGTCTTGTCAACAGAAATAGAGCAAAAAATTTGCCTTAACAGTGTTTCTTTGCCCATCTCCATTAATAAGTAAGTTATTATCAAGTATCGGATGAAAGTATGGAACTCAATGTCATTCTCCTCAACGGCACGTTAGGTGAGCGGTATCCCGATCGTTTGTTACCGCACATCATCGCGTTAATAGCTCGACGCTCATAAACTAACGGCGAGCGTGCGTATTGCATTCAAGCAGTAGACGAAGTGACCGTGACCACCCACACAATTGTCCTAAGATTGGTTATTACAGAAATGCAGAAATATGGTTCACCCTGTACGGTTCTTTCAGGGGGAAGGAGAACTTTGGCGAGGGTAGTCGCACCCACCGCACGCGAATCTATCTAACGTCCGATTTCTTCACCTCCTGTTAAATTTATCTGTTCGCTATTAGATAATAGTTTCCGAGGATATTTGAAATTTATCAAGAAGTGAAAAAATCGGGCCTAAAGAGCGGGAAGTTCGCAAATTTCCAAATTAATTAACGTTGAGGCGAATAAAATGCACGCGATTAATTCAGCGCTCGAGTTTGTTATTCAGGGTTTCCATTCACCGGTAGAAGTCGGGGAATTCAGAAAAGCTTCGCGATGCTTCAGGGAATTCGCCTGTTTACAAAAATTAACCAAAGCGAAATTAATTATATCGAAGAAGTGGAAATCTGATTGAATGTTTCGCTGCTTGCAACGTTTTTTTTTCTTGCAGAGCTTTTTAAAAACGCGCTAAAAGAGCAATTGATTGACTTACTTGACTCTCACGAGCAAGAACTGTCCAAAAATTGTCTTTTTTGCATTTCTAAAATCCCCGTCTGTGTTTTTAATAAATTTCATTTAGTTAATCCGCCGTTGCGTTCTTCTGCGCACGTTGATTCGTGGCGTTCGTTAAAAAAAAGTGCGCCCGCAATCTGCAATTATCGATTCTTTTTCCTTTCCTCGCCCGGCGTAACTGCAATTACCAATTAAAACATAAGGCGTTTGAAATTACAGAGCAGATCACTTTACGGCCTTGAAGTCGTCATTTCAGTTACACTGCATACTGCCAATGATAATTATTTCATGAAATTATACCTATCATTTTTTAAATTTTGAAAGTCACTTAACTAATTTAATGTTCGTTAATGTAGATCTGGGCAAGCCGTTTTCTTTTAATTAGAAAGAACTCTTGTGCGCCGGTTGATGATACAAGTTCGTTTTCTTAAATTAGAAACCAGAACAACCCCCATCTTGACGCACTATGAGGGCCGATCGCTTTGGGGGCTCGCGGCAGCTAGGAGAACGATTAAAGTGCGTCATTCGGTGTGTGCCCCGGTACACTTTCGTTTGAGACGTCACACGGCATACCTGGGACGCTTTCTTCTCACTTTCTCCGACGGAAGGCGGCCATCTTTGTTCGAAGATGGCGGCGGAGGCAGCAGCCAAGCCAGCCGCCTCGTTTGTATGCTTATCTCCGCGCGAACGTTTTCATCGACGGTGGCGCCTTCTGGTTAGCTTTAAGAACGACGTCGACGTCACGACGGCATTGCCCGTTTCGAGGGCTTTCGTTTGATGGATCGCACCGATCATCCGGACGCGTGGAATCGAAAGAGAAACGTGAAACGACGTGACTTTTTCGTATTTACGGTGTTTACGGACGTGCTCTTTTAAGAGTTTATTTTCTTATACTCGAATAAAATGGCAGATTGTTTCAAATATTAAAAAAAAAAAAAAAAAACGAGGAGGAGAATTGCTGCGAAAATTTCGTTGAGTTGCGAACGTTTTTATCAAGAAAATTGTTCATAGCGCCTTCGATATAGGCAACCACATAATCAACCGTGTCAATTTGGTTGCCTATACACCGTGGCTCCTTGTTTCTTGGAAAAGTCTAATTTATTGCTTTTTAAACGAAGAGTTGCATGTTATTAGAACTAATTGCGACAGTTCAATGATTTTCTCTGCTAATTAATGCTGAAGAATCTGAGAATTGGGAAAGTTACTGAATCTGAAGTGGGAATTGTTGGATGAGCTTGAAATACTGAAGCGGCAATGGCTGGAGAGCTGACGGAAAAGCAAAAAGCAAAACAAACACGAAAGTGACAAGAGAAAGGAAGTGGCGCGATGGAATCGTAATCGAGCAGGAAGCGTCTTCCTTACTTGCGGTGACCAACCGTTGAACGGTTAGCGATATCGATGTCTTAAATATTTTACTGCAAATTGCATACACATAGATAAACAAAACCGCTGAAACATCTTAACGCCTATAATTTATCCAACGGTACATTTATTTATGGTCCATTGTTCGTGTGACTAAACATGCTAATGCTTCTTCCATCGCATTTGCTTCGTTCGATTCGTCGTTTCTTGCGGCATCCTTCTTCGACGAGAATTAACGTCGAAACGAAATAAATTAACTGTACTCGCCTGTAATCATTATTCAAGAGGTGTAAATACGAGAAATTAGAAAAAAATTTTAAAAAAATTAAAATTTAGGCCTGACCTAGATAGGTGCGAAGCAATCACCGCCGCAGCAGAGCAGAAAAACTGTTATGTCAGCGATTACTCGTTAATTGCCCCCCTGGATATTGTATACACATTTCGATTTAGTCGATCCATTATTTATTATTCGGCTTACGTTTTAATCTACTCTGTATAATGGATGCATTAGTTTATTGATGCATAACGCTTCCTGGTACTGTAAGTCATTTTTGAGCGGCCAAATAAATTTATTCCAATGCTTGCCAATAACAGGAAAAAAAAAGGAATCTAGTAAAGTGCGACTGTTTCTGACACTTAATTACAATATCGTGACTGAATCCACAGTCGATGAACACCATAAAGTGTCGGGGTATTAAAGTCCCATGAGATTGGCGAACCTGAATACTTGCGATCGCAATGTTCCCTAACGGTCTCTAAACTCCGCTTCTTTTCAAACGAATTAATTCTGTTCTTCCGAGCTTGTTACTCGTAAGAGGGAGTTACGGCTCGCGAAGTTGGAGCGGCTTCGAATCTGCCCGACACGTTTAATTATTTCAGACAGCTTTGCCTTTTTTAATCGAAGAATAGAAAAAGGGGGAAAAGGGCGGCGGGAAGTCAATTAACACCTGCGGGGAATACCCCTAATCAAATCCTCGCGTCCAAAGAGAGTTTTGAATTAACGGAATTTTTAAGGCGGACGACACTAAAGACGATGAAACTCGCGAGTGTCGCGTGCATTCGTGAATCACCCTGCATCTGGCGATCGGTCTTGCAACGTCGCAGGAGAATTCTATTTGCCTCGCGCGAAGCAAAATATACAAACCAGAAAAGTCTTCAGGCGCTCGCTCAGAAATGACTTCTTCTTTATTTTTAGTGAAGAAAAAAATTATTATGTATACATCGCAGATTATAATTAGGTCTATGCAATATGCACAGTTGGTTAATGAGAGAGTAAATTTTATTTTAATTACCATGCACGAATTAATTAACGAAAGGCAATTTCTGAACTGTAAGCGAACACCGCGTCTTGTTCTTATTCCCGTCGAGGTATTTACACTTTTCAAGTGTTCGATATCTAACTGTTTCGCGAGCTCTTCTTTCTCTTTCTTTGTTTTTTTTTTCTTTTCAGGACGGTTTATTAAAATACACGCGGAAACATGACTCGTTGCTTTCCTATCTTTAATACTCACTCATTCGATTAACTCAAACGAATCCACCTACCTACGTACGTGCATTGCTCGAGTTCAAACCGGCGACGTTTAAAAAAATGAAATAAGGCGAAATAAATTTAAACGCTTATTAATAACTGTATTTCAGATCACGTGATGCCTTCCTTGCAAAATCGCTCGTTCACTCACCAACATTGTGTAACAGTGTAGTTTCATAACGTGCGCCTAATTAACAAACCTACCACAAAAAAAAAATGCGCAGTTCATTCCGCGATTACAAATTATTTTTATTTAATCTCCTGAAGAGGTTTGCAGAAAATAAAAATGAAATAATACGCGCCGACAGACAACGTACAGCCAAAATCACTTTATTTATGCATACACACTGTACTTCAAAAAAAAAAAAAAAAGATTAAAGATTAAAAAGCTTCAGAAGAACTTTGAGTTATTGCAAAATTGAAATTCCAAATTGACTTTAAATTCACGGTCCCATTTCCATTTTCAGAACAGAAACCGGTGCAATAAATTGATTTTTATTTAGAACAAAAAAAAAATACAAGCAGAGTTGCCATTTTATTTTCATTGAAACATTCCCTGACGTTTGCGGGTTTCCCCCGACTTTTCGCCGAAAAACTACCGGACGTCGCGTCGCATCGGTTGCGCGATAAGAATGAGAGTTTCTCTGTCGAGAAACTCGTTCAACAATTGGCAGTTGAGATTATCCCAATTTTGAAATGTCTAAACAATTTTGAAATTCTTAATTTTTAATTAACAGAGAGGAAATTATTAAAAATCGTAAGCAATTAATCCTAATAACACGCAACTCTTCGTTTAAAAAGCGTTTCCACAAAAAAAACCAAGAAGCCCTTGTGTGTATGCAACCAAATGAACACAGTCGATTGTATGGTTGCCTATACTGAAGGCGCTGGGAACAATTTTCCCGATAAAAAAACGTTCGCAATTCTCCTCGTTTTCTCAATATTCGAAACAACCAGCCGTTTTCGTTTCTAATTCAAGAAAACCACTTTGTATTTTTAATCGGCGCACAAAAGCATAATTTAAAAAAAAAAAAGGTTTGCCAAGATCTACATTGAGGAACAAAAAAAAAAAAACCAACAACCAAATGAACACAGTCGTTGTATGGTTGCCTATACTAAAGGCGCTGGGAACAATTTTCCCGATAAAAAACGTTCGCAATTCTCCCCCTCGTTTTCTTAATATTCGAAACAACCTGCCGTTTTCGTTTCTAATTCAAGAAAACCACTTTGCATTTTTAATCGGCGCACAAAAGCATTAATTTAAAAAAAAAGGTTTGCCAAGATCTACATTGAGGAACGTTAAAAAAAAACAAGAAGCCCTTGTGTGTATGCAACCAAATGAACACGGTCGATTGTATGGTTGCCTATACCGAAGGCGCTGGGAACAATTTTCTCGATAAAAAACGTTCGCAATTCTCCTTCTCGTTTTCTTAATATTCGAAACAACCACCCGTTTTCGTTTCTAATTCAAGAAAACCACTTTGTATTTTTAATCGGCGCACAAAAGCATTAATTTTAAAAAAAAAGGTTTTCCAAGATCTACATTGAGGAACAAAAAAAAAAACCAAAAAGCCCTTGTGTGTATGCAACCAAATGAACACAGTCGATTGTATGGTTGCCTATACTGAAGGCGCTGAGAACAATTTTCCCGATAAAAAACGTTCGCAATTCTCCCCCTCGTTTTCTTAATATTCGAAACAACCTGCCGTTTTCGTTTCTAATTCAAGAAAACGACTTTGTATTTTTAATCGGCGCACAAAAGCATAATTTAAAAAAAAAGGTTTGCCAAGATCTACATTGAGGAACAAAAAAAAAAACCAAAAAGCCCTTGTGTGTATGCAACCAAATGAACACAGTCGATTGTATGGTTGCCTATACTGAAGGCGCTGAGAACAATTTTCCCGATAAAAAACGTTCGCAATTCTCCCCGTCGTTTTCTTAATATTCGAAACAACCTGCCGTTTTCGTTTCTAATTCAAGAAAACCACTTTGCATTTTTAATCGGCGCACAAAAGCATTAATTTAAAAAAAAAAGGTTTTCCAAGAGCTACATTGAGGAACATTAAAAAAAAAACAAGAAGCCCTTGTGTGTATGCAACCAAATGAACACGGTCGATTGTATGGTTGTCTATACCGAAGGCGCTGAGAACAATTTTCTCGATAAAAAACGTTCGCAATTCTCCTCCTCGTTTTCTTAATATTCGAAAGAACCACCCGTTTTCGTTTCTAATTCAAGAAAACGACTTTGTATTTTTAATCGGCGCACAAAAGCATTAATTTAAAAAAAAAAGGTTTTCCAAGATCTACATTGAGGAACATTAAAAAAAAAAACAAGAAGCCCTTGTGTGTATGCAACCAAATAAACACGGTCGATTGTATGGTTGCCTATACTGAAGGCGCTGGGAACAATTTTCCCGATAAAAAACGTTCGCAATTCTCCCCCTCGTTTTCTTAATATTCGAAACAACCTGCCGTTTTCGTTTCTAATTCAAGAAAACGACTTTGTATTTTTAATCGGCGCACAAGAGCATTAATTTAAAAAAAAAAAAGGTTTTCCAAGATCTACATTGAGGAACATTAAAAAAAAAAAAACAAGAAGCCCTTGTGTGTATGCAACCAAATGAACACGGTCGATTGCATGGTTGCCTATACTAAAGGCGCTGAGAACAATTTTCCCGATAAAAAACGTTCGCAATTCTCCTCCTCGTTTTCTTAATATTCGAAACAACCTGCCGTTTTCGTTTCTAATTCAAGAAAACGACTTTGTATTTTAAATCGGCGCACAAAAGTATTAATTTAAAAAAAAAAAAGGTTTGCCAAGATCTACATTGAGGAAAATTAAATTCAAAAATTTCAAAATTCAAAAGGAAATAATAAAATTTCATTAAATAATTTTCATTTGCAGTATTCGGTGTAAGTAAAATAACGTTTAATAGGCTGTAAAGTAATCTGCTCTGTAATTTCAAACGCTTTATGTTTTAATCGGTAATTACCGGTCGAACGTGCAAGGAAAGGAAAAGGAATTGATAATTGCGGATTACGGGCGCACTTTTCTTTTTAATGAATCCCAATCAACGTTCGCAGGACGCAGGACGTTTTAGAAATGCCAGGCGGGAGGAAAAATCATGGTGGTGTTAAAAGAAAAAAAAAATTGCACGCAGCGAAACATTCAATCGCATTTCCATTTCCTCAATACAAATAATTTTGCTTTGGCTTTTGTAAGCAGATAAATGCCCTCAGACATTGCGAAGCTTTTGTGAATTCCCCGACTTCTCCCGGTGGATGGAAAACCCCGAACGACAAATGCAAGCCTATTTAATCCAGAAATTTATTAACCTCAACGTTGATTAATTTGAAAATTCACAAACAACTTCATTTCTACAATGACGGTTTAACTTTGAGCCGAAGCTTAAATCCCTCACAACAATTATTGAAATAATCGTTGCTAAGGGTTTAAGCCTCAGCTCAATGTTGAGCTGCAATTGTAAAACTGGACCTAAGGGTTTAAGCCTCAGTTCAAAGTTGAGCCCCATTTGTAAAACCGGACCTTAAGAGAGATTCGCGTGTGATGGGAGAAAAATTAAATAATTTGCATATCCTCATCTGCTAAGAAATGGTTTTTCTTTTTTAGAAAAAATTCAATCGCCAAAGCTCTGTTTCCTTTCTTTTTTTTTTTTTTTTTTGAATGGAAGCTTTGAACTCAAACTGTTTGGCAGTAACATTGGGAGCGTTCAGGGGCGCTCAGCGGCTGAGTTGCTTACTCAGCGATTGGGTCACATTAATACGGTAACAGCCAATCACAAACGATTGCTGTGTAAGCAACTCAACCGCTGAGCGTCCCTGAACGCGGCCAATGTTTTAAATGAAATGAATTTAATGACGTTTTCGACTGATTGCTGTGGCGCACTCTGAGAGTACCTCCATCCTTTGTTTTTGCACGAGCTTAAAACAAGATGGAGATACTCTGAGAGCGTACCCGAGCAATCATCAGTCGAGAACGTCTCGAACGAACATCATCTTCAATTCGTGTTTATTTATTACTACCTACATATAATCAGCAACTTTGTAACGTTTTTTTAATTTGCACAGCCGTTCGAAACCTCACAGTAAGTAAGCAATTCCGAACAAACAATCGCATAAAAGTCATTTGTTGTCCTTTCTTGACAGTAACATTGGGAGCGTTCAGGGACGCTCAGCGGCTGAATTGCTTACTCAGCGATCGTTTGTGATTGGCTCACATTAATAAGGTAACAGCCAATCACAAAGGATGGAGGTACTCTCAGAATGCGCCACAGCAATCAGTCGAAAACGTCATTAAAATCATTGCATTTAAAACATTGGCCGCGTTCAGGGACGCTCAGCGGTTGAGTTGCTTACACAGTAATCGTTTGTGATTGGCTGTTACCTTATTAATGTGAGCCAATCACAAACGATTACTGTGTAAGCAACTCAACCGCTGAGCGTCCCTGAACGCGGCCAATGTTTTAAATGCAATGATTTTAATGACGTTTTCGACTGATTGCTGTGGCGCACTCTGAGAGTACCTCCATCCTTTGTTTCTGCACGAGCTTAAAACAAGATGGAGATACTCTGAGAGCGTACCCGAGCAATCATCAGTCGAGAACGTCTCGAACGAACATCATCATCAATTCGTGTTTATTTAATACTACCTGCATATAATCAGCAACTTTGTAACGTTTTTTTAATTTGCACAGCCGTTCGAAACCTCACAGTAAGTAAGCAATTCCGAACAAACGATCGCATAAAAGTCATTTGTTGTCCTTTGTTGACAGTAACATTGGGAGCGTTCAGGGACGCTCAGCGGCTGAATTGCTTACTCAGCGATCGTTTGTGATTGGCACACATTAATAAGGTAACAGCCAATCACAAAGGATGGAGGTACTCTCAGAATGCGCCACAGCAATCAGTCGAAAACGTCATTAAATTCATTTCATTTAAAACATTGGCCGCGTTCAGGGACGCTCAGCGGTTGAGTTGCTTACACAGTAATCGTTTGTGATTGGCTGTTACCTTATTAATGTGAGCCAATCACAAACGATTACTGTGTAAGCAACTCAACCGCTGAGCGTCCCTGAACGCGGTCAATGTTTTAAATGCAATGATTTTAATGACGTTTTCGACTGATTGCTGTGGCGCATTCTGAGAGTACCTCCATCCTTTGTTTTTGCACGAGCTTAAAACAAGATGGAGATACTCTGAGAGCGTACCCGAGCAATCATCAATCGAGAACGTCTCGAACGAACATCATCATCAATTCGTGTTTATTTATTGCTACCTGCATATAATCAGCAACTTTGTAACGTTTTTTTAATTTGCACAGCCGTTCGAAACGTCACAGTAAGTAAGCAATTCCGAACAAACGATCGCATAAAAGTCATTTGTTGTCCTTTGTTGACAGTAACATTGGGTGCGTTCAGGGACGCTCAGCGGCTGAGTTGCTTACTCAGCGATCGTTTGTGATTGGCTCACATTAATAAGGTAACAGCCAATCACAAAGGATGGAGGTACTCTCAGAATGCGCCACAGCAATCAGTCGAAAACGTCATTAAATTCATTTCATTTAAAACATTGGCCGCGTTCAGGGACGCTCAGCGGTTGAGTTGCTTACACAGTAATCGTTTGTGATTGGCTGTTACCTTATTAATGTGCGCCAATCACAAACGATTACTGTGTAAGCAACTCAACCGCTGAGCGTCCCTGAACGCGGCCAATGTTTTAAATGCAATGATTTTAATGACGTTTTCGACTGATTGGTGTGGCGCATTCTGAGAGTACCTCCATCCTTTGTTTCTGCACGAGCTTAAAACAAGATGGAGATACTCTGAGAGCGTACCCGAGCAATTATCAGTCGAGAACGTCTCGAACGAACATCATCATCAATTCGTGTTTATTTATTACTACCTGCATATAATCAGCAACTTTGTAACGTTTTTTTAATTTGCACAGCCGTTCGAAACGTCACAGTAAGTAAGCAATTCCGAACAAACGATCGCATAAAAGTCATTAGCTGTTAATTACGGCCTTCGACGTTTACACGAGTAAATATTTACGCATTGTATCCCATGAGAGACGCATGACACGCAATCGAAACCGCTTCATGAGATCTCCGGCTTTAATAACAAACGAAGACGTAAAAGATGCAAACAGGTTTCATCAAGACATGACCGCCAACGAAATCTCGCATTTTTTTCGACTCGACCCGCGCAAATACCCCAAAATCCTTATTCTTCTTCTTCTTCTGCTTCTTCTCCTCCTCGTCGTTTCGAAAACTTGATACTTTCTCCGAAGTCATACGGAGATCCGATTAGATTCGACTCGATTAAGTCCCCCCATTGTACGTCCACTCGACAAAGAAACGAATTCAAAAGAATTAATATAGTTAATGCACGCGTCGAGGAATTCATTCCTATTCCCATTCCGGTTAAGAAACGCAATCTAAAGTCATCAAAGTCACGATTCCGGGTACGTTTCCGAGATTGATTTCGAACATGATGAGATGCGATGATTGTTGCTCGCGCGCAGGTTCCAATTGATACCAACCAAATAACCTCATGCACGTGGAAGGTGAGAAATGAAAAGTCAATAATTTGTACTGGACACGTTGTGTTATTAAGATGGGGGCAATGATTTTTTTTTTTGTGATGTCGAAGAATCAAGTTCAGACCCATTCTGTTTCCTTCCATGGATCAGGATGGATACAAAGACCGTTTTCGAACCGCTCAAAGGAACTTTCATTCCACAATTTTTTTTTAAATAAGATTAAACAACTTAAAAATATATTTTGCAAACTGCGAAAAGGCCTCGCTTCGTATGGCTCTTTTTTTTTAATGAAAGTTTGCCCCTCGAAAAAAAGGTTAATTCAAGAACCACCCTGGTCTAGTAGGAAAGGAATCAAAAACGAGCTTTAAGCTCTCTTCACGTGTTAATGTATGGCTTGATGCGGATGTCAAAACGCACGTGAAAGTTAAAAAAATTAATTTAATTACAAGGTTAATCAATTAAATTCTTTCTAGGAGGCTCGTTTAAAATTAAAAAAAAAAAAAAACGAGAAAACAAGATTTAAGGACTCTCTGTTCATCCCTTCAAAATTAAAAACAGAAAAGGAAATACGAACTCGCGATTGAAAAATAAAAGCAGAAACGAAAGCGGAAACCGTCTGGATTTAATAAAAATAAAAATTTCATTTTTCAAATTACTTATTAAAATAGTTATATTTAAATGTTTTATATCAGAGGGGCTAAAGTTATGCCGACGTCAAAATTGTAAGAAATTGTCACCAAAAAAAAATAGTCACCAGAAAAACACAACAGGAAAGTAGAAACTGCTGAGATGAGATTCTTAAGAAAGATTGAAAATAAAACTAGAATAGACAAAATAAAAAATACGACACACAGATCAAATTTAAACGTGAATTCAATAGAGGAGAGATATTTGCTAGAGAGAGGCAACTAACGCGTCTATCAGTTGTTTCGATCAAATTTTTACGATTCAGAGCTATAAGTCATTCAACGGATCCAGGCGAGTACACCGAAAAGTCTATTAGTTGATAAGTAAACTGTATCTCAGACTACTCGATCTATTAGTTGATTTGAAAAGCGTACTGTAGATTTATTGACTGCTAGGCTAATCAACAGAAACTTAATGTTCAATAGAATGGCAACTAGCGCGTCTATTAGTTATTCCGATCAATTTCTTACTACTTTGGCTTATGTTAGATAGAAATCGGGAGGTCAGATTCAGACAAGTCCCCTAATTTAATATTAGTTGGTAAGCAAACTACGTCTTTCAACTAATCAGCCTATTAGTTGATTTGAAAAGTGTAATATGGATGTACCAGCTGCTAGGCAAATCAATAGGAGCTTATTGTACAATAGAACGGCAACTAGCGCGTCTATTAGTTATTTCGATCAATATTTTACACCTTTGGATCACGTAACATAGAAATCGGGAGGTCAGATTCAGACATGTCTGCTGAAAAATCTGTTAGTTGATAAGAAAACTACATCTTTCAACTAACCGGCCTATTAGTTGATTTGAAAAGCGTATTATAGATTTACCAGCTGCTAGGCAAGTCAATAGGAGTTTATCGTTTAATAGAACGACGACTGGCGCGTCTATTAGTTATTCCGGTCGATTTCTTACAACTTTGGATTACGTAATATAGAAATCGTGAGGTCAGATTCAGACAAATCCGCTGAAAGATCTATTAGTTGGTAAGTAAACCATGTCTTGCAACTAATCGGCCTATTAGTTGATTTGAAAAGCGTATTATAGATTTACCAGCTGCTAGGCAAGTAAATAGGAGTTTATCGTTTAATAGAACGACGACTGGCGCGTCTATTAGTTATTCCGGTCGATTTCTTACAACTTTGGATTACGTAATATAGAAATCGTGAGGTCAGATTCAGACAAATCCGCTGAAAGATCTATTAGTTGGTAAGTAAACCATGTCTTGCAACTAATCGGCCTATTAGTTGATTTGAAAAGCGTATTATAGATTTACCAGCTGCTAGGCAAGTCAATAGGAGTTTATCGTTTAATAGAACGACGACTGGCGCGTCTATTAGTTATTCCGGTCGATTTCTTACAACTTTGGATTACGTAATATAGAAATCGTGAGGTCAGATTCAGACAAATCCGCTGAAAGATCTATTAGTTGGTAAGTAAACCATGTCTTGCAACTAATCGGCCTATTAGTTGATTTGAAAAGCGTATTATAGATTTACCAGCTGCTAGGCAAGTCAATAGGAGTTTATCGTTTAATAGAACGACGACTGGTGCGTCTATTAGTTATTCCGGTCGATTTCTTACAACTTTGGATTACGTAATATAGAAATCGTGAGGTCAGATTCAGACAAATCCGCTGAAAGATCTATTAGTTGGTAAGTAAACCATGTCTTGCAACTAATCGGCCTATTAGTTGATTTGAAAAGCGTATTATAGATTTACCAGCTGCTAGGCAAGTCAATAGGAGTTTATCGTTTAATAGAACGACGACTGCCGCGTCTATTAGTTATTCCGGTCGATTTCTTACAACTTTGGATTACGTAATATAGAAATCGTGAGGTCAGATTCAGACAAATCCGCTGAAAGATCTATTAGTTGGTAAGTAAACCATGTCTTGCAACTGATCGGCCTATTAGTTGATTTGAAAAGCGTATTATAGATTTACCAGCTGCTAGGTAAGTAAATAGGAGTTTATCGTTTAATAGAACGACGACTGGCGCGTCTATTAGTTATTCCGGTCGATTTCTTACAACTTTGGATTACGTAATATAGAAATCGTGAGGTCAGATTCAGACAAATCCGCTGAAAGATCTATTAGTTGGTAAGTAAACCATGTCTTGCAACTAACCGGCCTATTAGTTGATTCGAATTGCACCGCGTTGCTAAATCTACTAGCAGCTAGGCAAATCTATAACAGTTTAATACTTGATAGAACAGCAACTACTGCATCTATTAGTTACTTCGATCAATTCTTTACGTTTTTGATTGTATAGAGTAGAATTCGGGAGGTTAGATTCAGACAAGTCCGCAAGTGAGCTATGAGTTGGAAAGTAAACTACATTTGAAGATTTTTGTCACTAACTTCTCTTTTCTTTGAAGAATGCTCGCTCCTGTTGTTTGGTTGTTGTAAAATTGTGACCGCCCGCCGCCGTCTCATTCCTTTAAATATCAACAGCGAGTTTGGTCGATGATATTACATGTAATATTGTGGTAAATGCAGTCGGTGTATTATATTAAATTTATCTCTTGTGTATCTCGTCCTGGCCATTTTTCGCTAGGCAACAGAAACTTGTTCAAACTCAGCGAACCTTCACCGTCGAGATTTATTACGTTTGTCGGTCGCCTGACATGTCTTTACGGAGAAGTAACTAACCTAGTGCACCTGACCTACTGTACATACGTATGTACTTACATAGGCACATACATGGAACGGCCATCAACGTATTTGCATATTTTTCTCGCTCGTACACGCCGTGAATTTCATATTACCATCGCACCTCCTCGATTAATTTAAATTCGACTTCTTCCACTCGAGCAACCAACTAAGTATGTACTACGACGCTCAACTTAAATGATACTCTTGTATGCGAACCACGCCCAGCGTAAAAGTTGGGAAACTGTCAAATCGTTTCATTTCTGGTGAACGTCATTGTACATATATGCATTTATAAAGCTCATTATAAGTGTCCGGCGGGGGAGAAAAAAGCACCGTTTAGAGAAAGAGATGGCGGGCAGCAGCAAATTGTTGTTCGATGTTGCGCCTATGTGCTTGCTTTTAACCATCGCGCGTGAATTGGCGTTTTGCTAAGACGTGGAGGAAGTCCAAGGCTCGATTTAATTGTCCGCATCTCGCCTAGCGGAATCTCACCTGGATAAGTAGGCTTAATTAAGCGGATAATTGAACCAACACTACCGCATGCCTGAATCGCAGAAAATTAACGTGAACGCTTCCACGAAAACACGTCAGCCTAGGGACAGTCATTCATTATCGAAAGAAATTAGATACTAACTAACTAACCAACCAACAGTTGGAAGTTATGCCGATTTTTATTTTCTTGTTTTTTTTTTTTTCTTCTTCTTCGATTCGAGCAAGCACGAACAGAAAGAAACACGAGAAAAGAAGTTGCAGGAGTCTTACTGTTACGGTATATTCTGATGCATGTATAAGTGTAATAAAAGGACGTTGACGAAGTTAATTTACACGGATGAACCGCCTTATACCATAATTTTTAAAAGAAGTAATCGGTCACATCTTTCCCCCGTCGTATCAGTACGTTTAGTCGGTCACAACTTTCCCTCGCGTCAATATCAGGAACGTATTAGGAAGGAAAGATGCGAGATTGCAGAGGAATCTGTTCGAAGCCCACAGTAAAAAATCACTCTTTTTATTAACAAGTAAATGTACAGGCAGTTTCGTATTTTCTTGATTTCTAAAGAGATTTACAGGCGCGGAAAAGTGAAGTCACACTTCTGAAAAGTGTACATTTTCAAACACAGAATATAGGTAGGTAGAGTTGCGGCCTTTGAAAACTGCAGCCCTTAAAAACTAGTACAGTTGCAGCCCTTGAAAACTGGCACAGTTGCAGCCTTTGAAACCCGGTACATTAAGAATTGACATCATTGCCAAAAATTCGTAATTTCGTAAAGTGTAAATCAAACCTTCATCTATCACTTTGATGTCAGTGTTAAATTTGACAAATCCATTGCAGGATTTATGCCCGTTTGCACCACTTTCACTTAAAATTTTAAGTCCTACTTAAGTGGTTAAGTGACACTTTCTATTATGGAAAAAGTGTCACTTAACCATTTAAGTGAGACTTAAAGTTTTAAGTGAAAGTGGTGCAAATGGGCATTAAAGTAATTTGAGTGACGTTTAGATCACGTTTAGAAACTTCAGATTTAGGATCAGTTTACACCGCCGAAACATCGTATTTGTCAAAGTGTGCTAGTTTTCTTTCTTTCTTAGTTTGACATCAGTGTAACTTTGTAGTGTGTAAACCAACCTTTCATCTGTCATTTTAATGATAGTGTCAAATTTGATCAATCCAGGTTAAAAGCAGGTTTCAGAGTGATTTGAGTGACTTTTAACAACTTCAGATTTAGGGGCAGTTTACACCGCTGAAACAATGTATATGTCAAAGTGTGCCAGTTTTCAAAAACCGCGACTGTACATACCACTGACGACATAAAAAAAATTAGGGACAAGTCTTGGCAGTGATTTTTTTTTTGTTAGTGTGAACGATACTTCTGATTCAGTCGTCGGTAGCTTGGTGGTGAAAAATCGGGGAAAGTCCGGAAAAGTCAACGAATATTTCAACGAAAATAAAAAGGCAGCTTTGATCGTAAATTTTTTTTAAGTACAAAGTTCTTTTTAATCTTAAACCGGGCAGAAATATGATGGGAACGCACTCAACGTTTCGCTATAGATTTATAACTTCGTCAGGAGTGAAGAAAAGTAATTTATTTTTAATAAAAATCAATTTATTGCGCCGGTTTCTGTTCTGTAAATGGAAATAATGCGGAGATAAATTTAAATTAACCGCTTAAAGTCAAATTCGGAATTTCAGTTTTCAATAATTTCCAAAAAAAAGAGTTCTTCTGAAGATTTTTAATCATTTTTTTTTTTTTTTGAAAAGCAATCAGCCTGTCGCATATTTTCGTAACAAATTTTATTTAATTTTATTTTTTTTTGTTTGGATGAGACGAGCAATAAATAAAGCAGTTCTCTCCTGGAAGTTTTTCTTTTGCGTACAGTTCCGGGCTTCCGGAAACCCCGGAAATTCACGTCGATCGCCAAAACTGTTTCATAAATAATTCAAAACGCGAAGCAATTTGTTCGATTGAATTTTTTTCTTAATTTTCAGCAACATCGAAAGAAATATTTCATAAACAGTGATGGTCGTTTTCATTAAAAAAAAAAGAGACGGTGGTTTCTACGCCGACAAAAAAATGCACACGCACCAAACTAGTTGTGTGACTGAAGTTGCGTTTTCATGGTGAGAGCTCCTGTGATAGTTGCTCTCGCGAGAATAAGGCAGGGGGCGCCTTATTTAACCTTTTTGTTGGATGAGATGAGCAATGAGCATTTTTTTTTTTTTGAATGAGACGAGCAACAAATAAAGCAGTTCTGCCCTGGGAGTTTTTCTTTTGCGTACAATTCCGGGCTTCCGGAAACCCCGGAAATTCACGTCGATCGCCAAAACTGTTCCATAAATAATTCAAAACGCGAAGCAATTTGTTCGATTGAATTTTTTTCTTAATTTCTTGCAACATCGAAGGAAATATTTCATAAACAGGGAAGGTCGTTTTCATTAAAAAAAAAAAAAGAGACGGTGGTTTCAACGCCGCCAAACAAATGCAAACGCACCAAACTAGTTGTGTGACTGAAGCTGCGTTTTCACGGTGAGAGCTCATGTGATAGTTGCTCTCGCGAGATTAAGGCAGGGCGCCTTACTTAACCTTTTTTTGGATGAGATGAGCAATGAGCATTTTTTTTTTGAATGAGACGAGCAACAAATAAAGCAGTTCTGCCCTGGGAGAGTTTTTCTTTTGCGTACAATTCCGGGCTTCCGGAAACCCCGGAATCTCACGTCGATCGCCAAAACTCTTTCATAAATAATTCAAAACGCGAAGCAATTTGTTCGATTGAATTTTTTTCTTAATTTCCAGCAACATCGAAAGAAATATTTCATAAACAGTGATGGTCGTTTTTATTAAAAAAAAAAGAGACGGTGGTTTCTACGCCGACAAAAAAATGCAAACGCACCAAACTAGTTGCTTGACTGAAGCTGCGTTTTCACGGTGAGAGCTCCTGTGATAGTTGCTCTCGCGAGAATAAGGCAGGGGGCGCCTTATTTAACCTTTTTGTTGGATGAGATGAGCAATGAGCATTTTTTTTTTTTTGAATGAGACGAGCAACAAATAAAGCAATTCTGCCCTGGGAGTTATTCTTTTGCGTACAATTCCGGGCTTCCGGAAACCCCGGAAATTCACGTCGATCGCCAAAACTCTTTCATAAATAATTCAAAACGCGAAGCAATTTCTTCGATTGAATTTGTTTCTTAATTTCTTGCAACATCGAAGGAAATATTTCATAAACAGGGAAGGTCGTTTTCATTTAAAAAAAAAGAGAGAGACGGTGGTTTCAACGCCGGCAAAAAAATGCAAACGCACCAAACTAGTTTTGTGACTGAAGCTGCGTTTTCATGGTGAGAGCTCCTGTGATAGTTGCTCTCGCGAGAATAAGGCAGGGGGCGCCTTATTTAACCTTTTTGTTGGATGAGATGAGCAATGAGCATTTTTTTTTTTTTTTTTTGAATGAGACGAGCAACAAATAAAGCAGTTCTGCCCTGGGAGTTTTTCTTTTGCGTACAATTCCGGAAACCCCGGAAATTCACGTCGATCGCCAAAACTGTTTCATAAATAATTCAAAACGCGAAGCAATTTGTTCGATTGAATTTTTTTCTTAATTTCTTGCAACATCGAAGGAAATATTTCATAAACAGTGATGGTCGTTTTCATTTAAAAAAAAAAAGAGTCGGTGGTTTCAACGCCGGCAAAAAAAATGCAAACGCACCAAACTAGTTGTGTGACTGAAGCTGCGTTTTCACGGTGAGAGCTCCTGTGATAGTTGCTCTCGCGAGAGTAAGGCAGGGCGCCCACTAGAACTGATATGATTGCAAGCATATCCACAAAATAGCGCAGGCATCATATTTGTCAGTGTCAGTTGCGAAAATAATGAAAGACGTTTCAGCCAAAACAAGCAAATACTTTACTTCGTGTGTCTGAATTCGGCCCTTGCTCTCACGAGAGCAACCATCACAGAAGCTCTCACCGTGAAAATGTGACTTAACGAAGTAGATTCCCCGGCAGCTTTAATTGGATGCTCGTGTAGCACTAACTTAGCGCTAACCGCAAATTAAACATTATGATAGGTATTGTGTGTTCGCAGGAGACGTGATTTATTTGCATCGGCTCATTAAAAGCGCGCGCGCTCGTTACGGGGCGATTTTTTTTTCCGCGCCCAGGTGATATGTGTTCAGCGTGTACGTAAGTATGTATGTATGTACGTCGGTAACGGGGCCCATGGAGAAGATTGTAAAAGGAGGCGAAGCTGACCATGAACGAGGTCACTGCAGCGACCTGAAGGTGCACTTTGCCTACTTTAAAAGCGACTTGCCTCTTGTATGTACCAACTTAGTATATCGCTTGCCTGAAACGAATAATTAAATTTAAATAAATTTATTCAAAAGTAATGGTAAGATTAGAAACGGACTGCTTCTAAGAATATTTTTAATTTTCTGAAAACTATCGCCAACGAACTCTCAACATCCCTTGCAAATATGTATGTATGTAGATATACAAGAAACACTTTGTATGTGTTTAAGAAATTTGTACGGACGATGTTGGTGATGGTGATGATGATGGTGACGATGATAAAGTCGATGCGTGACACATTTTCCAATTCAATACCGTAAGCACAAGCGGCTCGATCTTTTTTTTTTAATAGAAGCGGCCTACATCCAGCGGCTTTCGTAAAGGAGGACACTGGGTTTACGCAAACATAAAATAAGAAGAAACTCTCTCGTATTCAATACGTATTCACCGAAGACCGTCGTCCAATTAACCTTGACGATTTTCCGGTCTCGGAAAAAAAAACCTGCGATGAAGCGAAATTTTTCCAAAAGCTCGTCGAGAACGTTTTTATAAACATACCTAATTTCAGTAAATCAGAATTCAGTTCGCTCGAACGTTACGGATTTACGATTTAAATAATAGGTGCTTAATGTTTTCGCTGGTAACTGTACGTTTTGGGGAATTTCTTTTTCTTTTTTTTGTTTTTCTTGATGATCGCGTAACTGTGCAAGTCCGAGGAACTCGTACATCCCGTCCCGTCCCGTCCCGTCCCGTTCCATCCCATCCCATCCCAATAAAGCGCGTAACGGTTTACGTATAATTGCAAAACGGTGATGCGATGTGATGTGATGCAATGTGATAACTTTTAACGATTATTTGCGTCTCGGCTTATTACAGGAATTTTTACGGCCCGCGAGTTTACCGTGCAAAACCTTGATTATCGACGACATAATCGACGTAATGGACGGGGATCGATTGCTTGATTTCTGCGGTTCTTAGGAAGTCACAATCACGTAAGAACACGTTCAAATAAATTCCATTTATTATAACCAGGGAACCGAATTAGATATTTTGTTCGATTAAATACAAACGAGGCGGCAAACCGCAGCGACGCGTGGTGCATGCACACACGCTCATTGCCGCCTCGTTCGGATAATCCAAAAGTCGGTTTTTGGATCAGTTTCTCGAATATCCGAATAATCAGTTTTTGCATATTCGAATAGTCAGTTTTAACAATTATTTGGATGACCGGTTATATCCACAATCAGTTTTCACTATCACTAATCAGCACTAATCTGAATCCAACGAACTGTTTGATTCCTAAACAGGTATGTTTAACTGTCACGTCTTACTTTGTATCACACCTCTCGTAACCTTAGTAATTTTTTACGCGATCCGTCAATTTAACGAATTTACTGGTTCGATTAAAGGACCAGTAGGTTGTGTTTACAAATCTCCGATCGGTAAGTGACAGTTTTACCGATCTTTGCAAGAGTGACGTTTCATATTCGCGTAATTCACGACGCGCTTCACAATATTATCAAAAATTCAAAAGCCACTTGATGAACTTCTCAGTTGTACGGTCGTTATAAATAACCGTGAGTCGAGTGGACTGCATCCGCCCTCTATCAACGGACCTTTGAAGACGGTAACATCAACAACCGATCACTCTTTTATTTTTTACATTCGTCAGTGTATGCGCAAGTATTATATCGGCAAGCCGGGACGTAGTACATAAATTGAGAATAATAATTACGAGCGTTATTATCGTTATTTATTTTTAGCAAATTTTAAATTTCGCTTTTTGAGACTCGCGTTTGTTGAACGTTTAAGTTTAGTTTGTGACTTTTTTGTTGTTGTTGGGGCACGCGTTTTCCTTGTCAACATTTTCGGTTAACGGAAGTTTTCTATGTTTACCGTATTGCATTATTTATTTGTCTAACCCTACGCTGAACGCACGAGTGAATAAAAGCCTCCTGGAGGTTTAAAAACACCAGCGCGCGCCTTCACGTTGCAACCTTCAGCCGGGTTTATTACTCTGGCGCCCTTAATTATACATCAATTAGTAATCCGCCCCGTCTCCATTCGAGCTAGCTTCGGAGAAAACAACGCAAATTATTTGTCTAACCCTAGGCTGAACGCACGAGTAAATAAAAGCCTCCTGGAGGCTTTAGAACACCAGCGCACACCTTCCTTCAGCTGGGTTGATTAACCTGGCGCCCTTAATTATACATCTATTAGCTATCCACCCCGTCTCCATTCGAGCTAGCTTCGAAGGAAACAACGCGAATTTACCACCAGGTGACTGACTTCAGTGTCCGAGAGTACAAAGTAAAAGTTTTAAGTGCGGCAGCAGATTTTTATGAAAATTCTGAAAATTTATTTGACTTGACGTGCATTCACCGTTCGCTGCACATGCACAGCTCGTGCTTGGCGTGAAAAGAGGAAGAAGTGCAAAGAAAATTTATTTCCCCGCGCGCGAAGAGACAGCGCTAACGGTAGTTAATCGACTTCCATCACCATCAACTGATGGTGGTTTACCGTATTGCATTATTTATTTGTCTAACCCTACGCTGAACGCACGAGTGAATATAAACCTCCTGGAGGTTTAAAAACACCAGCGCGCGCCTTCACGTTGCAACCTTCAGCTGGGTATATTACTCTGGCGCCCTTAATTATACATCAATTAGTAATCCGCCCCGTCTCCATTCGAGCTAGCTTCGGAGAAAACAACGCAAATTATTTGTCTAACCCTAGGCTGAACGCACGAGTAAATAAAAGCCTCCTGGAGGCTTTAGAACACCAGCGCACACCTTCCTTCAGCTGGGTTTATTAACCTGGCGCTCTTAATTATACATCTATTAGTTGTCCACCCCGTCTTCATTCGAGCTAGCTTCGAAGGAAACAACGCGAATTTACCACCAGGTGACTGACTTAAGTGTCCGGGAGTACAACGTAAAAGTTTTAAGTGCGGCAGCAGATTTTTATGAAAATTCTGAAAATTTATTTGACTTGACGTGCATTCACCGTTCGCTGCACATGTACAGCTCGTTCTTGGCGTGAAAAGAGGAAGAAGTGCAAAGAAAATTTATTTCCCCGCGCGCGAAGAGACAGCGCTAACGGTAGTTAATCGACTTCCATCACCATCAACTGATGGTCTCGCGACTTGACACAAATAACTCCGAGGATCACCTGAAGCCGTACCAACCTACGGTTTCGAGGAGATTAGATAAGAGAGATTAATTGGATAAGAACTGTTTTACCGGCTGGGCGCTGACGCTGACGCTGTAATTAAGGCTAATGGGAGCGCGCGTTTTCGTGACCGTTCGCTTAGAATTCTCGACGTTCGCCGGAAAATCTTCAGAAAAATCGCGTATTCCGAACGCGTCCGCAGATGACTGCTTGTTTCGTATGCCTTCCTAGATCCGTCCGACTATTATGTAGATCTGACCTTAAACTGTCAAGCGTGTGAAACGGTATTTTGAAGAAGTACTTTCGAGAAGATTTATCTTCGTCGTTGCCGTCGCAGTGCTATGGTACATTCCAAGTATCCTTCGTTTTGGTTTCATCGCAGAATTTACAGAAACAGTTTCATGAACGCAAATAAAAATTGCTTTCCATACGATGCCTCAAGGTTCAAACAGTGGCCCTCCGCTGTTTATAAATCGTTCAGCCCGTCGTAAATTACATTCGGCCTTACTGAGCAGATGACACCATCAAATCTGCATACGTTGCTGTTATGTTCGCGGAAAGATTGATAGGTTCGTAATCAAAAGTGCAATAAATTATACTGTGTTAATTATTATAGCAAGTCTCATGCTTGTGATTGTAGAATGAAATTTAATGTACAAAATCGTGGTACATTATTAAAACTATTAAACATATAATATACAAGATTGTTAACCTAGATGGTGGAACTGGTCCAATGTCACGCATTTTTTTTTTTTTTTTTGGTAGACGCATAAAGCTCGGTTTCTTTTAATAAATTGAAAGTTGCCACTTTCTCATTTTTCTTTTAGACATGCAGTTAGTTGTGAGTACATACAACATCCTAAAAGCGACACTCGAGACCTTGATACTCGATATCCTCTTCTCGCGGTCGTGTTTCTAAGCGGGCGCCCTGCGTAATTTTAGAAGCGATTTTTCAGCTTAGTTTCACAACGGAGACTTCTTCTTTCCAGCAAAGCTCCGGTTGGTAGGGCTCCTCCGTTCGCAAAGTTGGTTACTCCTGGTGAGCAGTGCTTATATGTAGAAGAGGTGGACAAAGTAGGCCAGTCGGTGTGCACCGCTCACGGACTGCACAAGAACGCCAGAACGGCGGCGCTTCTTCGGATTATCCACACTCTGTGATCATGGACCGACTACTGTGTACTTGTGTGATTATTGCCGCCACATTACCAGGTACGCAACCTTCAATTTACCAAAGTGTCGCGGGGGAACCCGCCCCCGTTCTCTCTTCCTTTTTCTTTTTTTTTTGCTCGCCGAGGACCGCAATTTGCGCCGCGACGCGGATCATCGAATTTCAATATCATTATCCTGTACTGCCCCTTAATTGCTCTGTCGTCCGCCACAACAAAAAAGAAAAAAAAAAGACGAAAATTAAGGAAGAACTAATTTAGAACGCGCGAAATTAAAGACGGCGCGACGCGCGACGCCAACGTAAGAAAACCAATTAACGATCAGTGTTCGATTTAATTTGCGCAAAAATTGCAGCTCACAATAATAATTAACACAAAGAGCGCAAAAGGAAGGACGCGACGGATTTAAGAATGAAATTCAATTAATCCAATCAATAAACGTGAGTAAGTGATTACAGGTTTTCTTCTTTCTTGATCAGGGGGGTGGGGAGGGGGGGTAAGCAAAACGCAAAGCGATCGATTCATGACAACGCATTATCACCGGCGTGAGAAAACTGACTAATCCGATAAAAAAATTGATCCAACCGTAGAATTAGAACAATTAAACGGATTGTGCAGTGCATCCTGACAGGAAACAAATAGTTTTCGACGTGAACTTCCGGGGTTTCCGGAAGCCCGCTGCCAACCCGGAAATTACAAGAAAAAAGAAGAGCACGCACGTCAAAACTGCGTTTGCTTTTGTCTGTTTTCTGTTGGAATGTTGAGGCTGATTTATTCACATTTCACGTTATACCTAGGAACTTTTTACATAATTTTTTTTGTTTTCTGAATTGAATATTCATTCGTAATCAACACAAGATTGACCTTTTTTTGACGTCATTGAAATTACCACTGACTTACGTTAACGCAAAGTAACGTGGTGCGTAGTGATACTTGAAAGAACGATGGGATCCTCCCTTTACATAAAATGGAGTTTTTCAGAGATGAAAGAATAAAACAATATTCCTCAGTAACCAAAACAAATTTATTAAATTTAATTAGGTGAGAGTGCAAGTTGCTCCGTTCGCTAAATAAAAAAAAAAAAAAGAAATATTGTATGAAAATTTATAAGAGGTTTGGGTTAAAAAGGACAACGTTTGGAAGAATTTTAAACATTGTTGAAACTTATTTCCTGTTTTTTTTTAATGGACTCTCTAGTACGGAATTAATTAAAGCTGAAAAAATTTCATCAAAGAAATAACGGACGCACGACAGTTACTAATTTAATTTTTTTTAATTTCGTCTGCGTCAATGGAGAAAATTATTAAACCAGACTTGCAAATTATGAACTATTAATATTAACAGCATGCCGAATGCCTATTAATTTCAGGAAACAATAAAGTAGATTTTGCAAAAAAAAAAAAAACAAGAAGTCTTAGGGATAGGCAACCCATTGAACACAGTCGATTGCATGGTTGCCTACGCGGAAGGCTGCACTGCGTAGTATTTTTTGGGAAAAACTATTCAGTGAGATCACGCAATCCTCCTAATGGTTTTATGTAACACTTAAAACAACTTTCCATGGTTTTTCTAATTACAGAGAAAAAATGTACAGTGGGTGGATGTAGTAAGTAGGTGGAAAAGCTCTAATTTCAGAAAAGTGCCTGCGTTAATTAGATTTTGATAATTAATTGTGAAATTTTCCTCATTATTTAATTTTAATTTTTAAATTCATGAAGCTGCCACCCCTTGCACATCGGTCTGCCGGAGGAATACTTAAACTTTGCATTCCGATTTATTAAAAAAAAAAAAAAACAAATCATCAATTTTGTTTTTTGTTATTAATTAATTGTGTAGGGTTTCCAATTTACAGAATTTCTATTGTTTTTTGGTCCATTTATATACTTTTATGAGCACCTTTCCAGGCCGACTTGATTTTTTAAACGTCATTACACATTGATATTTAATTTATTTCATTACACGTTGATATTTTAAACTTAATTATATCACGAATGGCCCACCCTAAATGTGAGGATATTATACACTTCTGAAATCAGGAGAAAATGATATATAACAATATACAGGATGTTCCAATTAAAAAAAAAAAGCATAAATTGCATTTTTTTTCTCCAATTTGCGATGCGCTTTGGTTAGTTTTTTGTGCATAGTAGCTCTAAAAGATGATAGGTGTACGATCCTGCAACTTTTGCATCTAAAGTTTTTCTCTGGCACTTTAAAATATAGCCGCCTCTAGGAAGGGTGCAAGATATAAAAAAAAAATAAATAAATTGCTTATTAAGGCCCGGTTTCACCATCACAGTTTAACTTTAAACTTCGCTTTATTCCCATGGTAACAATTGCAAGGATAATTGTTTCCATGGCAATAAAACGGAGCTTAAAGTTAAACTGTGATGGCGAAACCGGGCCTAAATCACACTAAACCAAAGGTGAATGAAAGTTTAAGGAAACCCGTTCGATGAAGTAAACTATACGCGCGAGTAAAAAAGAAAATCGCTTTTGCGAACCTCATGTTGTATAAACGACCAAGTTAATAATAATTATAATAATAATAATAATAATAATACCTTGTATGTGTACTTATGTACGTACAGTGAGCGTGTTTAGCTAACGTCCAGTATAGAAGCAGGAAATGGCAATCGATTTTATGTACCTACGTAAGTACAAAGTGAAAAGGCTCTGACGTGAGTGAGTAGGCACCTACATTATTACAGTTTTGAATTTATATTGAAAATTATTTTTTGTGTGCGTAATAAAAAGAGGAGATTGCACACACCACTTTTTGAAGAAGTAAGAAAATCAATTACGCATTCTGCGGTGATGATTACAGGCATACAATATGCATGAAAAGCGCAAAGCTCCGTCAATCTGATGACTTTTCTTTTTTCTTTCTCCCGAAACAAGTTCCCCGCATATTTTTTAATTTATTTTTTTTAAGACTCGCCGATTAACAAGAAATAAACAAAGCAAGTAACGACGCGCTTATTTTTCTTGCGTGCCTCCTATTGAAGCGACCGGATTCTTTTTTTATTTATTTAATAATGAGCTTAGCGCTTATTGTTGTTAATGTGGACCACCTATTATATATAAATCGAGGTCGACGACAGCAACAACAATGGCCATTAAACGGATTTGAACCGCCGCCCGCGCCGCGCCGAACGGAAACCGCAATCAAATACAATACGAAACGAACTGATGGAAAAGCGAACTTATTATTGCGTAATGCGTTTCTGAGGGAATCGGGAAAAAGTCGACGAGGAGCTGCGATTTCTTTCGAGAAAATCGCTCAACAAAGTCGCAGCGAGTTTTATTAAATCGCTGTTATTTACCGGCGCGGCGGAGACTTTAACGAGCGGTCGGACGGGTAACCCGAAGCGGATCGCCGTTTCTTTTCGTTTTTTTTTTTGCAAGGCGTCTTTGTGTGCACCATCGCGTTCTTTTTTCACAAGAAGGTCTTTTGCAATGAACGTTAATTACGCCCCCCCCCCCGGATCAATCAGCGAATTAAGCCCTGCGTGCTCATCGGAATTCATTTTTAATTCTCGCCCGTGAAGTGTTCGGGCCAGGAAGTGCTCTGCGCGTCGTTCATTTCAATTTAATTGCAATTACCAGATTTTAATGAGGTAAACCCCGGAGCAGATTTTACTTACTTAATTGCCGAATCGCATAATTCTTTTATTTATACAACGTTGCGGCGCGGCGCCGGCACTTTTTTAATTATTAATCTGGGGGCTCAATTGAAAATAAATTCTGCACGTCGCGTTGCGTTAATTACGTGCGGAAGTCACACCTCCTTACCGAAGGCAAGAAGAAACTTGTGCGCGGGCAAAAATAATTATTATACCAGAACCGGCCGATAAGTATGTCGTTAGACGAACCACCGATATTTTCGTCTCGGTCGGCCAGCCAAGCGCGAACGAACCTATTTGCGTTTTTAATTTGAATTCATTCGATTGTCCTATTTTTATCAAACATGAATTAATCATCGCGCGCAGAACTGGTCGGTCGGCTATAGCTACGTGCGTGCGGTAAAATTGAATGAAATTGCGCGATCGGCGCAGAGAACGAGGAAAACCGCCGGCAATTATTGCCCTTGCAACGTTATTTATAATCAGGGCAAAGAGTTAGGGACGCGAAAATTTAGTGTCGGTCTCAATAATTCGATAATTAATCACGATGATTTCTGCGAAGCACGCGAAAGCTCGCATTGCATTCCTTCTTCTCCCTCATTCACATAATAACAATTCGATGCGTCAGAGCTGCGTGGAGTAAATAGTAGCCTGAATTCCCTTCCCTGCTTATAATAAATTACGAGCTTGCGCCGTTTGTCTATCTATGAAAACGTGCAGGGAAATATTTTCTTCCCCCGATTTGAAGATAACGTCCCCGGATTTAAATTAAAGCACGCCTAATCGGTTGAACCGGCATCAAGAGAACTTCTGCGGAACGGAAGGGCAAAACAATTCGGATTTGCCGCCTGCGGAGAAGGCAACGTTGAAAAATGTTCATGAAGGTCGGTGATTCTTCTGATATTGATGATTATAGGCATACAGTATGCATGAAAAGCGCAAAGCTCCATCAATTCTCGTTTAATTTGTTCAGGCCTTCGGCGCCTCAGTTACACACTTTAAATGCCATCAAATCAGAGGAGGTAATTATTTTTTAAGAAACGACAAAGTGTTATTATTTGAGTTTATTTTTTTTTTTATATAGGACGAAAATGATAATTAACGTCGGCACAATAAAAAAGAGGATCGGCATCGCATATTCTGACGTCATCAATAGGAGAATGTGTGATTTATTTTCAAGAAACATACAACGATGTTTCAGTTCATGTCGCAGCCTTTTCTGAACTAGTCTGGGAAGTGTCTGAGCTCTTCGTATACTATGTTTGTCAACTTAGTAGACATGATTACGTCGAAATATGCGATTCCGATCTGTAGAAATAATAATAAATTCAATTAGATTGTTGATTTAATCAGAGCTTGCAGACGATTATTATCGAATCAAGTATTAATTGACTGGCTTGGTATGATGACAATCGAAGGCGGAACGCACCTTCCACTTCTTAAGAGTCGCCTTTCTCACATGCACGCACCGACAAAAACAAAACCGAGACATAACGGTGCGGGGCAATTATCACGTATCACTCGATTTTCTTTTCCGTGTCACACTTTATGTTCTTCCTGAACAAAGGCCGCATGCAAACGCCGCAGATCACGGCGGGGGGGCGCATCCTCCTTCCAACGCAGAAGTGAACTAGTTTTTGATGCAAACGATGCTCGATGACGAGATGAAATCGTCTTCTAAATAAGAAGATCTCCTGAACGCAAAAGAAGTAGTAACATAAACATTCTTAACTTGAACCGACAAATAGGAACTTCACGCGCAGCCCGATGAATAACAGGGCGTATTACGAAAGCTTATAAATATACAAACAAGTTAAGAGCACGTAACGCTGATCCACCATGCTCGGCTCTAAGACGTCCCCATTAATTAGGTATATCTACCATTCATGTCATTAAGTTAATTTATAACGGCCGCGTCGCTCGTACATTTTTGTTGAAAGAACTGCTCGCGTTAAATTGGTTGTTAAACAAGCGGCAGCAAAAACCCCATCGCATTCCGTGGTCTGTTTGAGTTACGACGTTAACATGTTTCATAGAGGAGGAGGAGGAGGTGGAGGAGGAGGAGAAGGCGATCGATCGTCTTTTTCCAGAAGGAAAGAGAACGTGGCAACCGTAACGTGAGGAATTTTGTTCATCTCATTAGATTAAGATCGAACTGTGCAAGCAGTTAACACAACAAGGGCAACGACTTATGAGAAGTAAATGATGCCTTAATTATAACCGAGCGTCACTTAACAAGAAACCAAAAAAAGGTTTCATTTCATTTGTCTTTTTCAAGCAAAAACAAAACGCACACTCGCTTAATTACACGTTCGGACGATAAACAAACAGCGGCGGCGGCGGCGTTAAAAAAAAATCTCGTTCATCTGCAGAGTTACGCAAAACAAGATTGTGGCCGATTATGCCATCCACGCATGCATGATGAGGCCGGCCAACGTGAAATTAAAGTCCGCCCGATAAGGCTAATAAGGAAGTTATAATATGCTCTCGTGCCTTCTTGTTTTTTGTTTTTTTTTTTTTTTTTGTAATGAAGATCGTACGTAAACACATTAATTACACGAGGCAGGAGGCGGTGTCCTATAATTACGCGACGGTACAAATGACCTGATCACCTACTTCTGCGCGATGAGCAGGCTTTTAATTTATTTATTAAAAGTATCTCGTACGTTTCGTGACGGCGCCATTAAAACGTAATGGTCGGTTGATAAAAGCGAATACCGCCGCTAATGAAATCCGCGGTGGCGGCGGTTCAATCTAAAATCCAATCATAATTTTTGACCGTCGTTAATTAATTACGTACGACGCGAGGGATGGAAATGATGATAATAATAATAATAATGAAATTACGGAACATTGAGGTAGTATCACGGGAGTCGACACAGTGACCGCCGCCGAATCCCGTACCATTGAGATTGTATGCCGTGCAGGAGACGACGCCATCGCCTATTTCTATGTTATTACAAAAAAAATGGCACTTCAAAATCAATCAAATCAATCAAATGATCAAACTGATCATGCGGCATTTCAAAATCAAAGCGACATGATATGTGATGGAACAGAATTTCAAATAAAAAACCGAGGGAGGACGTAACAAAAAAAAATTAAAAGACTCAAAATAAATTTCGCAACAAGAAAACTGTAAATTCAGAGAAGTTCAAGTTAACGCAATTAATTATTAAGAAACGCTTGTAAGCAAGAGAAACCATTAATAAATAATTAAAACAGAAATGATGAACGCGAAGAGGAACACGCATTTCACTCGTGCAATTACACGTTTATTAATTATGTATTAATGTAAACCAGCGCCTCTGCATATGTATAACGTCGTCGTGTGGCAGGAAATGCCGATTCCGAAACCGTTTGTCAAGGTAACAGGACTTTAATGGGGCTCGAACTCATTCCGCAGTGAAAATACCCAAAGCCAATAACCGACCGCAGCAGTCAACCACAATAACCGCAGCCCCCGGGCGCAGTGCAATTATTTTACAGTCGTCGTCCCCCCCGTTACAATTTATGGCGAAATTGCTGGATTAGTTTGCAAATGGATACGATGATCGAAACAAGGCAAGGGGCAAATTAATTAATTAATTCGAAAAATTAAACGATGCATTTCATATTTCATTGGCCCGCAGATTGGTCATAAATCCGCCTCTGTCTATCGTTTTTTTTTTTTTTTTGGAGACGCTTTACTAAATTTTTTAATTTTTCTGAACGGTTCTCTTTGTAAATAAGTAGATGCTTAAATTAGGTTGAGTTTGTTCCACTGGACGATTTGTACAGTCGCGATTATCCCAATCGAGAGCTAACCGCGCGCTTATTAGGATCGATTAGCATGATCGCGACTGTACTTCTCATTTCGTTTCAGTATTCTTTAAAAGCACTGTCGTTAATTTTTTCTTTTGGCGTTAGTCCGATCGACCTGTCCGGCCATTTTCAATTTCAGACTTGACACCTTAAATTGCCGCCCCCCCCCCCTCCCATCTAATTCGTGTGCAATTCCCTTATTTTGCCACGTCAGTATAAATTTAGCTTTGGGGGGTTACTCGGCTGTGCCTGATCATACTCCGATTTTATTTTTGAGAGGCCAACCGATCCGGTTACCGTTTTCTTTTTTTTTTTCTTTTGGTGTGTAAGTAGTTGTATCGGATTGTTTTGGTAAGTTAATTCGCTGCGTAAACTCGAACATTTACGGGCAAGTTCCGTTTACATGAAACCTGCTTCCTTCCTTCAATGGATTTCTTCAGTCGATTTATTGTTTTCTACTGAATTTATTTATTCGTCGATTATTTCTTGGTGAAAGGCGTTGGAAAGCTGAGGAAAATCTCAGTAAATTTCGTGCTTAAATTCATTTAAAAAATTAAAAGCGCGACCGCGAGGGGAAGGAGAGACGTTCAGTCAACCGAGCAAACACGCATCGCTTTTGTATTTTGGTTGTAATTCGAGAATGCGTTCGTCGATTGTTTTTCGATAAAAGGCGTTGGAAAACTGAGGAAAATCTCTGTAAATTCCGTGCTTAAATTGAATGAAAAAATTAAAAGCGCGACCGCGAGGGGAGGGAGAGACGTTCAGTCAACCGAGCAAACACGCATCGCTTTTGCATTTTGGTTGTAACTCGAGAACGCATTCGTCGATTGTTTTTTGGTAAAAAGCGTTGGAAAGCTGAGGAAAATCTCTGTAAATCCCCCGCTTAAATTGAATTCATAAATTAAAAGCGCGACCGCAAGGGAAGGGAGAGACGTTCAGTCAACTGAACAAACACGCATCGCTTTTGCATTTTGGTTGTAACTCGAGAACGCATTCGTCGATTGTTTTTTGGTAAAAAGCGTTGGAAAGCTGAGGAAAATCTCTGTAAATCCCCCGCTTAAATTGAATTCAGAAATTAAAAGCGCGACCGCGAGGGGAGGGAGAGAAGTTCAGTCAACCGAGCAAATACGCGTCGCTTTCGTATTTTGGTTGTAAATCGAGAACGCGTTCGCCGATTGTTTTTCGGTAAAAGGCGTAGGAAAGCTGAGGAAAATCTCTGTAAATCCCCCGCTTAAATTGAATTCAAAAATTAAAAGCGCGACCGCGAGGGGAGGGAGAGACGTTCAGTCAACTGAACAAACACGCATCGCTTTTGTATTTTGGTTCTAACTCGAGAACGCGTTCGTCGATTGTTTTTCGATAAAAGGCGTTTGAAAGCTGAGGAAAATCTCTGGAAATTCCGTGCTTAAATTGAATGAAAAAATTAAAAGCGCGACCGCGAGGGGAGGGAGAGACGTTCAGTCAACCGAGCAAACACGCATCGCTTTTGCATTTTGGTTGTAACTCGAGAACGCATTCGTCGATTGTTTTTTGGTAAAAAGCGTTGGAAAGCTGAGGAAAATCTCTGTAAATCCCCCGCTTAAATTGAATTCATAAATTAAAAGCGCGACCGCAAGGGAAGGGAGAGACGTTCAATCAACTGAACAAACACGCATCGCTTTTGCATTTTGGTTCTAACTCGAGAACGCATTCGTCGATTGTTTTTTGGTAAAAAGCGTTGGAAAGCTGAGGAAAATCTCTGTAATTCCCCCGCTTAAATTGAATTCAAAAATTAAAAGCGCGACCGCGAGGGGAGGGAGAGACGTTCAGTCAACCGAGCAAACACGCATCGCTTTTGCATTTTGGTTGTAACTCGAGAACGCATTCGTCGATTGTTTTTTGGTAAAAAGCGTTGGAAAGCTGAGGAAAATCTCTGTAAATCTCCCGCTTAAATTGAATTCATAAATTAAAAGCGCGACCGCAAGGGAAGGGAGAGACGTTCAGTCAACTGAACAAACACGCATCGCTTTTGCATTTTGGTTCTAACTCGAGAACGCATTCGTCGATTGTTTTTTGGTAAAAGGCGTTGGAAAGCTGAGGAAAATCTCTGTAATTCCCCCGCTTAAATTGAATTCAAAAATTAAAAGCGCGACCGCGAGGGGGGAGGAAGAGACGTTCGGTTAACCGAGCAAATACGCGTCGCTTTTGTATTTTGGTTGTAACTCGGGAACGCGTTCGTCGATTGTTTTTTAGTAAACGGCTTTGGAAAGCTGAGGAAAATCTCTGTAAATCCCCCACTTAAATTGAATTCAAAAATTAAAAGCGCGACCGCGAGGGGAGGGAGAGACGTTCAGTCAACCGAGCAAACACGCATCGCTTTTGCATTTTGGTTGTAACTCGAGAACGCGTTCGTCGATTGTTTTTCCGTAAAAGGCGTTGGAAAGCTGAGGAAAATCTCTGTAAATCCCCCACTTAAATTGAATTCAAAAATTATAAGCGCGACCGCGAGGGGAGGGAGAGACGTTCAGTCAACTGAGCAAACACGCATCGCTTTTGTATTTTGGTTGTAATTCGAGAACGCGTTCGTCGATTGTTTTTTGGTAAAAGGCGTTGGAAAGCTGAGGAAAATCTCTGGAAATTCCGCGCTTAAATTGAATGAAAAAATTTACAAGCGCGACCGCGAGGGAAGGGAGAGACGCTTAACGATTTTTTTTTTCTTTTTGAGCTAACCGCAGCGTCCATCTAAAATGACAACAGTTCTCGGCGTGTTTATTATACAGGTTTGGGGTGACCGGCGCTCCAACGTACAGCCGTGCGATTTTAATTGGGGTTTATTCACCTTTCCCTTCCTCTCTAGATCTAGAGAGAACCAAGTCTGGACGTGAAGACACGCAGATGGTAACGACGATAACCCTCTTGCTCCACTTAAGGCGCGGCAAAGGTTAAATTATGCCGGACAGCGTGGAATACACGGGGATTTACAGCCGCGCTGGTATAATTTAATCCGCCACATAAATTGACACGAGAGAAACAAACAGAAGCAGAGCGTTTCCAGCGCAGGTTTTCCAGATTAATTATAAATGCCGGTGCCTACGTGTATTACTATTTATTACCAACGAGTGAGTCACTCGAGGTGAGACGTCCGGAGACATTCCGGCATTATTATTATTATTATTACTTTTTAATTAACGCAATCGCTTCTTGTTATAATAAAATCCACTCACGCACAGTTACTTTGACAAACGACGCGAGCGTGTTAGAAGGATGTAGTATGCAGATGTAATCGGTGTTATCTAATTTATTAACAATAAATTTTAATTTGCATACGAATGAGTTATTGCGGTTTCCGCGGTGGAATTATAAGAATCTTGATGACGTCGTATTTTTTACGTACTTTCAAAATCAACACCTGCCACGCTTTGAAAACCCAAAGTTATTTATTAGAGAATCCTGTGTAATCGTCCTGAAATATTGAAGTGAATCCGGGCGCCTTAAAATTTGCAGTGATAGGCAACCCATTCTACCTGCGTGCTTTCAGTATGCGTTTTAGTATAGTCGGTATTATTTTGGCTTGATTGATGGGTTGCCTATTGTGAAGTCTTCAGGAGTTAAAATTCCAAACATTTCAAGCTTTTTACAGTGTTGCATATGTGTGCAAATTACGCGAATTACAGCCTGCCACGAAAGGAAATTTAGCCATCACACGAGCATACATACATCAATCCAACTCGGGCTATACTTAGACGAAGCAAAACACATGTGTTTGAGATGTAGGCAGTTTTCTTCTTTCATCGCAACGTCTTCAGATCGGGTTTAAGTTACGGCCAACACGTCCCAACCACGAAGAAGAAGAGTTAGCTGTTAACACGCACCTCGTTCCGGTGGTCTCCGGTTTCCTCCGTTCCCGGCGTTTTCTTTTTTCCGTCTGCTCTTGCACACAAATAAATCAACCATCGCTTCTTGGCGGTAGCAGAACGTCGACGAATTAAGTTTTGATTTTTTTGCGCGCGCGAATTCATAGCCCCAAGGCGGCGGCATAAATCATCCTGACAAATGAGGGGCGCTCGGTTTTAGCGGGGGCCTCTGCCCGAATGTCTTGTAGAACCGCGTGCAGACTCATTTATTTCCACAGGTACGTAACACGAGCGACTTTCTGTTGATGAAAGAAGAAAGAAGAATAAGAAGATGAAGATGTTATGGTCGTTAACACGGGAAAGAAATACGTTTTGAAAAGTGCGGCTTATAAAACGCAAATGTATGCAAATTTAATCAATCGCCCGGCCGTGTCTGAATGTTGATTAATGAACGGCAGGGCAGAAACAAATAGCCCCCGATCGGAGTTAATTAATTAATTTCTGTTAGGCGTATTCATTTTGCGAGTTGGGATGCGAAGGAGATGGACAATTTCCGTCTGAGATTCATTCAGACGGGAGAAAAAGGTCAACAACATTTGTCTTGCAGGCAAAGCAAAAAACTCTTCGACAATTTTTATCCAGAAGCATTTGCTGTTTGAAATTTTTAATTTCACCGAGCCCCTTTGAAAAAATCTAGAACGACGCCGTCCGAGCGCCACACTTTCGAAGATAAAATCAAATTTTGAAGGAATCTGCCCATCTAACTGACGTTTCAAAAAGAACCACCTTGCGCCCTTTCGCATGGGAATGAAAATGAAATCGTCATTGCCAGGTCAAAGCAATTCAAATCCTCGTCTAAATACAAACACGGAAGATAAAATGAATGAATGATAAAAATGGAAGACGATAAAATAAATCTAGAGAGACGTAAAAAGGTCAAATTAAAAGAAATAAATGAAGGAAGTTCAAGGAGAAGACCAAGACCAAAAGAAACTCTTCAATTACATCGTCACCCAGCTGCAGCCTGTAATTAAAAATGAACAAAGATTGCCCATCCATCATTGAGGAGAAAAGGCCTTATTTGATCTGCTTACATTCAATTAATTCAGTTAAATCACTTCGAAAGGATGCAGTTATTGAGAAACCTGAATGACAGTTCCTTGTTTTTCTCAAGGTTGGTAGAGCTGGATCGTGTAGATGCAGTATCAGTTTTACCAACCCTTGTTTTTATTATTACAAGCGCCATCTATTGCTTGCCGATTGTCTCGAGTGGTGACATTCCAGCGACGATTACGCAGACGTTACAGTTTCCTGTAACCGAAAAGTGCGATCAATTTTGCTTTAGATTTCGGTGGAGGCTCCAGGGGGCGCAGGCGCGAGTATCGGCGGTTCTTTCGAACGTCTGTCAAAGCTGAAGAAAAACGAAAGCTTTAAAAGATGAAGCGATTGTGTGATGCAAAACAAAGCAACAAATGAGCTGAGCTTAATTAAAAAAAAAGAAATTGTAGTGTACAGTTAAAGAAATTCTTTTATGAAAAAGAATTGGAATTGATTCTGACCAAAAAAGAAAAGATCAAACAAACAAGCAAACAACAAAGAGATTAAGACAAAAACAAAAATGAAGAACAAAAGAGTAGGTTCTTTTGTGTTTTTATGATTTTCACTGATTTTTATTTCTTTTTACAAACAAAAAAGCAGTCGAGGTTGAAGGAAAAATCTACCAGGATTTTGTCTGGTTAGAATTTTTTGATTTGACTTTCTTACTACGGAAATGTTGACTTTCTTTTGTTTTTTCTCCGCCGTGCTCTTCGCATTTCGCTGTTTGCCTTAATTATTTTTTTTGTTTTCTTCTTGCTTCTGATCCTCGAACAATTCGACTTCGGCCTCTTCTTTTTCTTCTTGTGTCTCGTCGCGTTTTATTCGATTTTTCTTCGCTTCCTTTAGAATCGACCTTCTTTTGTTTTTAATATTTACTTCTCTTCTTTTTCTTCTTCTCGGTTTTCAGCCCTCAACTTGTTTTTCATCTTTTGCTTCGTCTCGCGTCGTTCTTAATTCCGAGTGCTTTTAATTTCCTTGCAGTTTTCCGGGTTTTTTTTTTGTCTTTTTCTTTTTCGATTCGAAATCACGTGAGATCACTTCGTCGAAGATCGTGTTTATTTTCTTTTGTTTCTGCTGTCTTTGCCCTTTGCACTTTCTCGGTGGAAAATCGCAATATTGCGTCACATTTTTTGCCAAACAGCGAGAATAGAAATAGAAAAAAAAATCTATTTGAGTGCGAAATGGATTCTTTTTTTCTTTTCAAAAGGAAGAATGTTTTTTTTACCTTTTGAACGTTTTAGCTTTAAGTTAGGATCGACTTTATGAAATAGAAAAATATATTTTGTTCTTTTTAATCTAATAACTTAGTGCGAAATTATTAATATCAAGTTTATTATTATCAATAATTATTATTATACTGCCGCCCCCAAAAAAAGTGGACACTTTTTCTGACGCAACTTTAATAATGCTAAGAATTTTGCTGGTTGGCTGTAATTATGAAGTGACACTTGCGAATGACAGCAATGTCAAACAACAATTAGCAAAGTTGAAAACGAATTTATCTTTAAAAAAAAAAGCTAATTTGTTTGCGTGCAGGTTTTTTTGGCGGCGACGGTAATTAGGTCAGCCAACCGCAAGATCTGAAATCACCAAACAAAAATGACAGTTTGCTTCCGAACCCTCTCGAACGAGTCAGATGTCGATTACGGCCGAAAGCAAAAATACTAGACAACTACAGTTTCCTGTAATTTTTCTTCTTCGACAATAATACTGTTTAAATACGATTTCACAGGAAAGGAAAGCCTTCAGCTCGTCGAATTTGAAAGCTTCCAAAATTGTGCAGTAACGCCTGGGAAGTCCTGCTTAAACAGTGCGATTTTGGAGAAGAAAAATTACAGGAAACTGTAGTTGTCTTGTGTTTTTTGCTTTCGACTGTACATCTGGGGTTATGTCACGGTCCGTTTTCTGTGCTCGTGACTGTACAACAGGTTTGAGAAGAAGATGAGGCTTTTACATTTTGCGAAGCAACTCCCAAAGGTATTTTAGGAAACGTGGCGAAAGCGAGAGAGACCGAAGAAGTTCGTTCACGTGATTTTTTTTTTTTTTTGCTTTACGCTCGCCGACGGTCGTTCCTTCCACACGTGACTCCTCGATTTTTCACTGTCACATCTCGAACTTTCTCCGTCCTTGACTAATCGCGGTTCAGCCAGCGGTCCACTTCCTGTTTTCGGCCGGCATTAAGTCGAGAGATTACGAAACCGAATAAATTCCTCGGGGGTTCCTGACACTGGCTGGCCCAGTTCACACGAGCTAGAAAACCGCGTCGGACTTGCTTTTAAGACGAAATTCGTGAAGAAGAAACCAACGGCATACCATAAGTGAATAAAAATTCAGTTAAAAGTTAGGCCGTTGGGCTTTTTTTACGTTTACCGACAATTTATTTGAAATTCGAGTTTACAATTTATTTCTTCGATGTTCGTTAAACAAGTCGGAACTTCTAGGCGTGCAATGACAAGTCACACCCTGTACATACTAAATTATTTTATTATTCATTTAATTACTCGATTAACTACGCGCGTTAGTGGACTTAACATTTCAGTTTGCTTTCAATTCAATCCAAGACGTTACGATGAACAAAAACGAATGCAAAGTGTCGAACAAAGAAGGTCAGACAAAAGAAGTAAAGAAGAAATTAATAACACGCGTCGTTACCTCGCCCAATAAATTATTAAATTAAATCTGGGAAGGATCTATCTTTTCTAACGATTGCAAATCACGTGGCATTCGTTTGTTTTATTTTTTTGCCAAAAATGAATTCAGGTTTTACGGCATCTGCTTAATATGAAAGTGAGATCGCATTAAGTCCTCCTGGAAGGCCAAAGAAAACGGATTGCAGGTTCCAGCAATAATTCTGACAGACCCCCCTCGTCTGTTGAATATTTATTGTGCGAAGGAGGGAATGCGATTTTGAAATTCTTGGCGAGCGAGCGTTTGCGACCGAGAAGTCGGGAATTCCCCCACATAATTTCAATCTCATTGGATCGATTCCAGCTTCAATAAACCTATTACGTATTTTAAGTTCAGCGCATCTGCCTACTTGATTCGGCATTCATCTCAGCGACACTTAGCACATCGTTTAACTTAACCGACTGAAGAGGCTGAAGAGGTCAAGCGTTTCTTTTTTTCTTCTTCTTTTCGCTTGCTTCAAGCAACGAAATAAAACGCAACGGAAAGTTTGTTTCATTGAGGGCCATTTGCACCACTTTCAGTTAAAATTTAAGGTCCACTTAACTCCATAGAAAAGTTTGTTACAATAATTATTTCTATGGAGTTAAGTGGAGCTTAAATTTTAACTGAAAGTGGTGCAAATGGCCCTGAAAGAAATAGATGAGCATTCTCTCTCACTCCATGTCATAAACAAAACGTCGCGTAGCAAAAAGTTATTATTAAAACCAGCGCAACAAACAGTAGGCAATTACAGTTTCCTGTAATTTTTGTCTCTCCGAAACGGCACTGTTTAAATACGGCTTCGCACAGATTTCCCTGAAAGTTTCGGGGCCTGTCAAATCGAAAACTCAATCAAAACGTGACGTTACTGCGAAATCGTATTTAAACAATCGGACAAACCATTTTGGAAAATGAAGAAAAATTACAGGAAACTGTGGTTATCTACTTTTCCTTTGCTGTCGACTGCAGACGGGGCTCGAAAGACCTTTTTTTTTTAACAGAGTTCCTGTTTCTTCTTAATTAGTGACGTGCATGCTTGATCATTTCGTTGCGCAAACTATAGTAGAAAAGTAGGCCGCCTCACGGTCAACTCGGCGCTGAATACCAAAGAGATTTCGTTTCGGAATTCTTTTCACACAAACGAGCAAATTATGTCAGGCGAACGAAGACGGCGGCGTACCAGAAACCAGAAAAGAAGGCGTCATGTCATGTTGTTCGAACGTAATACTTCTTCGGCCGTACAGATGGAAGATAAGAGGCGGTTGGCAAACCTGGCATTTAAAAATAGACGAGCGGGCCGCCATTTTTGTCGATCCTACGCTCGCTCGGAGTTTCTAATTTTATCTAATTGCATGATTACTTATCGTAATATCGCAAGTTTTTGCGTTTTAATCGTTTATTTGGATGACCGACGCGACGGCGACGGTGAAGTGGCGCATCCAACGGTACTTTCGATTAAATTAAAGCAGCACCAGCAGCAGCGCCATTCAACAGCAGAAATCAATGGCCATTATGCGGCTCTGGCGGTCTGAAATATTATCGCTCGATTAACATCGAATTCTTAGCTGTTACGGGCGAAAGCAAATGAACGCAAAGTAACATTCTAATTGCGCGAACTCCGTTAAGTCGCAGATAAATTTTCTCGCTGCAGAAAAAAAGACAATAATTCTTTCTTCCGCGCCAGCCACCTGGCCGGGACTTCGTCTGCAAAGTCTTCAGATGTCGGAGAATCAGAGCGTAAATTGCAGCACGATGATTTTTTTTTTAATTAAAAAGAAAAAATTGAAGGCCCTCGAAGAATCGATGATGAAATCCTAGAATCGCCTTCAATTTTTCTTTAATGGGGCCCTTTATTTTAAGAGAGAAAATTTTCAAAGCTGCCACCGCCGGAGTTTTAAGTTCATTTCATTGTCGGAGAGCCCTTTTTAAAAAGTGAGTTCAATTCTTGTATTATGAAGCTGTAGAAGGTGACTTAAGTTCTTGGACTTTAAAGCTGTAAAAGGCGATTAAAGCTCTAAGGACTACAAAGCTGTAGAAAATGACTTCAGTTCTCGTACTCTAAAACTGTAGAACTTGACTTAAATTCCTGGACACTAAAGGCTGTATAAAACTTGACTTAAATTCTTGGACTCTAAAGGTTGTATAAAATGACTTAAAATTCTTGGATTCTAAACCTAGGCAAAATGGCTTGAGTTCTTAGACTTTAGAGCTATAAAGTGGCTTAACTTCTTGGGCTTCGAAGCTCTGTAGAAAGTGACTTAATTCTCGTACTCTAAAACTGTAGAATTTGACTTAAATTCATAGATTCTAAAGCTACAGAAAATGACTTAAATTTTTGAATTCTAAAGCTATGCAAAATGGCTTGAGTTCTTAGACTTTAGAGCTGTAAAGTGGCTTAACTTCTTGGGCTCCGAAGCTCTGTAGAAAGTGACTTAAATTCTCGTACTCTAAAACCGTAGAATTTGACTTAAATTCATAGATTCTAAAGCTACAGAAAATGACTTAAATTTTTGAATTCTAAAGCTATGCAAAATGGCTTGAGTTCTTAGACTTTAGAGCTGTAAAGTGGCTTAACTTCTTGGGCTCCGAAGCCCTGTAGAAAGTGACTTAAATTCTCGTACTCTAAAACCGTAGAATTTGACTTAAATTCTTGGATTCTAAAGCTACAGAAAATGACTTAAATTCTTGAATTCCAAAGCTATGCAAAACGGCTTGAGTTCTTAGACTTTAGAGCTGTAAAGTGACTTAACTTCTTGGGCTCCGAAGCTCTGTAGAAAGTGACTTAAATTCTCGTACTCTAAAACCGTAGAATTTGACTTAAATTCTTGGACTCTAAAGGCTGTATAAAATGACTTAAAATTCTTGGATTCTAATCCTAGGCAAAATGGCTTGAGTTCTTAGACTTTAGAGCTGTAAAGTGACTTAACTTCTTGGGCTCCGAAGCCCTGTAGAAAGTGACTTAAATTCTCGTACTCTAAAACCGTAGAATGTGTCTTAAATTCTTGGATTCTAAAGCTACAGAAAGTGACTTAAATTCTTGAATTCTAAAGCTATGCAAAATGGCTTGAGTTCTTAGACTTTAGAGCTGTAAAGTGACTTAACTTCTTGGGCTCCGAAGCTCTGTAGAAAGTGACTTAAATTCTCGTACTCTAAAACCGTAGAATTTGACTTAAATTCTTGGACTCTAAAGGCTGTATAAAATGACTTAAAATTCTTGGATTCTAATCCTAGGCAAAATGGCTTGAGTTCTTAGACTTTAGAGCTGTAAAGTGACTTAACTTCTTGGGCTCCGAAGCCCTGTAGAAAGTGACTTAATTCTCGTACTCTAAAACCGTAGAATGTGACTTAAATTCTTGGATTCTAAAGCTACAGAAAATGACTTAAATTCTTGAATTCTAAAGCTATGCAAAATGGCTTGAGTTCTTAGACTTTAGAGCTGTAAAGTGACTTAACTTCTTGGGCTCCGAAGCCCTGTAGAAAGTGACTTAAATTCTCGTACTCTAAAACCGTAGAATTTGACTTAAATTCATAGCTTCTAAAGCTACAGAAAATGACTCAAATTCTTGAAATCTAAAGCTATGAAAAATGGCTTAAGTTTTTAGACTTTAGGGCTTTAAAAAGTGGCTTAACTTCTTGTACTTGAGAGCGTTAGAGAAAATGACTTAATTCTAAAGCTACAGAAAATGACTTAAATTCTTGAAATCTAAAGCTGTGAAAAATGGCTTAAGTTCTTAGACTTTAGGTCTATAAAAAAGGGCTTAACTTCTTGTACTCGACAGCGCTGGAAGAAGTGACTTCAACTATTGAAACCTAAAACAGTAGAATGTGATTCAAATTCTTGAACTCTGAAGCTATAGAAAGTGATTTAATTCTTGGATTCTAAAGCTACGATAAATGGTTTTTAAGTTCTTAGACTTTAGGGCTGTAAAAAATGGCTTAACTTCTTGAACTCAAAAGCACCGCAGAAAGTCACATAGATTCTCTAACTCTAAAACTGTAAATTCTTGGACTGTAAAGCTGTAGAAAATGACTTGAGTTCTTGGGTTCAAAAACTTAAGTTCTTGGACTTTAGAGTTGTAAAAAAATGGACTTTAGAGCTATCGAAAGCGATTTAAACAAAGCACTTCTTGGATTCTGAAGCTGTGGAAAATGATTTAGCTTCTTGGACTGTGAAGTTGTGGATAGTGAAGCGGGATTAGAGCTCGAATAGTAATTCGAATAATAATTAAGTTCAAAAGCGACTGGTTTTTAAGTTGTTGATAGACAAAGAACTAACGAGGGCAAATCGTCACCGGCTACATCCGCCCCAACTTTCAAGTGCTGCAGACCTAAAAAGCAGGCGATTAGAGACGGTGAACTGAAACTGTAGATACGAGATACATAGAGATGGAGAGGCCTGGCGCATTAAAATCATCTAGGGCCACATCTGCCTCAACTTTCAAACGCTGCTGTCCTTAAAAACCGCAGACGATTAAAGACGATGAACTAAAACTATGCGAGGTAGACAGAGATGGAAAGGCATTTAGTCCTTTGGACATGAAAATCATCTAGGGCCACATCCGCCCCAACTTTCAAACCCTGCTGTCCTTAAGAAACGCAGACGATTAGAGACGATGAACTAAAACTGTACGAGGTAGACAGAGATGGAAAGGCCTTTAGTCCTTTGGACATGAAAATCATCTAGGGCCACATCCGCCCCAACTTTCAAACCCTGCTGTCCTTAAGAAACGCAGACGATTAGAGACGATGAACTAAAACTGTACGAGGTAGACAGAGATGGAAAGGCCTTTAGTCCTTTGGACATGAAAATCATCTAGGGCCACATCCGCCCCAACTTTCAAACCCTGCTGTCCTTAAGAAACGCAGACGATTAGAGACGATGAACTAAAACTGTACGAGGTAGACAGAGATGGAAAGGCATTTAGTCCTTTGGACATGAAAATCATCTAGGGCCACATCCGCCCCAACTTTCAAACCCTGCTGTCCTTAAGAAACGCAGACGATTAGAGACGATGAACTAAAACTGTACGAGGTAGACAGAGATGGAAAGGCCTTTAGTCCTTTGGACATGAAAATCATCTAGGGCCACATCCGCCCCAACTTTCAAACCCTGCTGTCCTTAAGAAACGCAGACGATTAGAGACGATGAACTAAAACTGTACGAGGTAGACAGAGATGGAAAGGCCTTTAGTCCTTTGGACATGAAAATCATCTAGGGCCACATCCGCCCCAACTTTCAAACCCTGCTGTCCTTAAGAAACGCAGACGATTAGAGACGATGAACTAAAACTGTACGAGGTAGACAGAGATGGAAAGGCCTTTAGTCCTTTGGACATGAAAATCATCTAGGGCCACATCCGCCCCAACTTTCAAACCCTGCTGTCCTTAAGAAACGCAGACGATTAGAGACGATGAACTAAAACTGTACGAGGTAGACAGAGATGGAAAGGCCTTTAGTCCTTTGGACATGAAAATCATCTAGGGCCACATCCGCCCCAACTTTCAAACCCTGCTGTCCTTAAGAAACGCAGACGATTAGAGACGATGAACTAAAACTGTACGAGGTAGACAGAGATGGAAAGGCCTTTAGTCCTTTGGACATGAAAATCATCTAGGGCCACATCCGCCCCAACTTTCAAACCCTGCTGTCCTTAAGAAACGCAGACGATTAGAGACGATGAACTAAAACTGTACGAGGTAGACAGAGATGGAAAGGCCTTTAGTCCTTTGGACATGAGAATCATCTAGGGCCACATCCACCCCAATTTTCAAACGCTGCTGTCCTTAAGAAACGCAGACGATTAGAGACGTTGAACTAAAACTGCCCGACAGAGATGGAGATGCCTTTGGTCCCTCCTTGAGCAACTAATACAGTATTCTGACAGAGTTCGCGGGTGCGTCGGAAAGAACGACGACATGTGAATGTACGAGAGCGTTCACTTTTGAATTGCAAATTAAATGCACACTGCTAAATTACCTTCTACGACGTAATCTATGATCTGCCTTGGTAATTTACCGTGCGGATTTCATGACACGGACTGGTTTTGTTTCGCGGGCTCGCCACTTATTTCTATGTAGGTTACACGAACGGGACAGTTTCAGCCAAGTGGTGGAATCTCGAAGGGTCCACGCGAACGTGAACGAATGTTTGACGACAAGCTCGACGAAGTTCGGAATTAATTAAATTTGACAGTTCGATCCCATTTATAAATCGCGACTTTTATACAATCAAAATTTTACCTGGATATAAACGTAATCTTCATAATCTCTTCTTCGTCTTGTTTTTTTTAATAATGACTGAAAAGTCTCTGTCGGAGTTCTTTCTTGGAACGTACGTACGCGCGCGTGTGGAGCACCTCTGATAGTGTAAGAAGGTCGATCCATAAAACTAGAGGTCATCCTTTGTGTAATCCTTTTTGCTCGTTTCGCAACAACTGCCTGTCGCTCCGGATGATTTATGGCCGCTTTAAATATGACTCCTTTATTCTGGATTGCCGCCTCCTCGTGCACCTGCGCACCTTAATTAATTTCCTCGCACGCCGTCGTCAATATTTGTCTTCATTGAATCACGTGCGAGCTAATTTAATTGTTACACGTGGCTCCTGCCACCTTCTAAATTATCTCTTATCGAACAAAAAAGAAAAGAAAAATAATTAAAATACGTCGGGGGGAATTTGATGCATGGCAAAACAGTGGACGTTAAGCAAATGTGTGGTTTTAGGCAACTCCACCCAATGTGATGTTGCACTTTGCAGTATCTGCGTTATTAAGACGAGTCATTTCAAATCATTTTTCTTATACACCACCAACTTTGATGTACGAATGCTTTCGATGATGTTAAGAACCTGCGAATGGAACATGGAACAGATCTAGTAAGTTGCTTCGATGTTGCTGTTCTGAGTTAGTTAAGTCGAGTTGCACGGCCTTCTCTTAACAAGCTGGTGGTTGTACACGTACTTACATAAAAGCGAATCTAATTTACGTAATTCTGCGCTTAATAAAGAGCGAACGAGACGTTTGACAAAATACTAACAACTTCCTACACGGCGAAACGAAGGCAAACGCGAACGGTACTTGGCAAAAACGGCGCACGCAATTATTTTAGTTCTCACTTAATTGGTAATTTGAGCTGAGATTTAAAGCCTTTTGAAAACCCACGTAAATTCCAGCAACAAAGTCTACAGAGCCGGAGGATTAAAATTACGTAAAAATTTGGGTAATTACTAGCGACCGGAATCTCATATGTCGACGTCATCAAGTGAGCGTACACGCAGTGTAAGGAAATAGCCCAAACACCAATGGAAGTCACAGCTGTCGTCATCATCATCATTCCGAAAATAAGAATACAATAAAAACGAATCGAAAATAGCTTTGTCTCTCTTTCACAAAAAAAAAAACAAATCGCTCGTTCTGTTTTTAATGACGTCAAAATATGTGATTCCGACCTCCGGTAATCACGAATTAAAAACCTCTTCCGTTGCCAAATTTAAAAATTCCTCGAACTGTCGCATTCTCCCCCAAAACTAAACGCAATTGTCAATTTGAATTGATTTTTAATTTGTAATGTTTTCTGCTTTTAATTTTTCCCCGTAATTTTGTATGTTTATTTTATTTTAGTACTTTTAATTTTTAATCTTTTACTTGGATTTTAGGCGATTAAGTTGAGTTCAGTTGATTGGAGCTCAATTTTAATTGATCTTTGTTTCAAAATGATTTTCTTGTTTTAATTTTTGGAGTTTTTAAATTTTCCTGCTTGCTGCGCTCCTAGTTTTAATTGATTTAAAAAATAAAATAAAAACAATTCCTATTTTTTCGGTTTTACTTTCTTAGTCGGGTTGGGGGTTGAATCGTCCTTGAGATTGATTTATTTTAATTTGAATCTGTTCTTTTCTGGGTCGAGCTGACCTTCACGGCGCTTGAATTTGTTTTCTAATCGATTTTAAAACGTTTTTTTTTAACTTTCTGCTTGAGTTGAAAAGAATTTGGTTTTCAGTTGGGTTGAATTGACCTTGAAATTAGTTTCTGTACTAAATACTTGCTCGAATTAATTGTTTTTCCTTTCGTTTTTAAGATTTTCAATTTCTCGCTTGGGTGTAATGAAGTTCCGTTGGGTTGGGTTGACCTTGAGACACTCAGGGCCTTAATTTTGACTGAGGACTAATTTGTAATTTTTTTTTTAAACTCGTTTCATTTGTTATTTTTATTTTCATTGGATTGACCTTAAGGTGGGTCGGGCCTAATTCTCATTGATTTAAAAAGAAAGGCGGTTTTGATTCTTTTCTTCTTGCTTCGATTGAGTTGAATTGGACCTTGAAATCGCTTTTCCTTTTTTCCATTTTTCAGATTTCTTTGCTGCCTGGGGTTGAAGTTTAACCGAATTGAAGTTAAAAAAAAAATGATTCATTTTTTGCTCGGTTTGGGAAGACCCTGCAACAGTTTTTGATTCTAAATGCTATAAATAATTTGTTGCTTGAGTCATGACGACCTTGAAATAATCTCTTCACTTTAGTTTAGTTGACCTTGAACCTGGTTGGTGCTTATTATTAATCGATTGCCAATCTGTATTTTTTTCTTAACTCAAATTTTGTTCGTATTTTGATTTCTTGCTTAACTTGAGTTAGATTGACCTTGAGATCGGTTTTTAGTTTTAAAGTTCTCAATTTTTTACTCGGGTTGAGTCGGCTTCACCCTGACACTGATTTAACTTACTTTTAATTGATTCTAAATGTTATGAATAGTTTCTTGCTTGAGTTAGGATGACCTTGAGATAATCTCCTCACATTAGTTATCCCATTTCTTTGCTTTAGTTGGGTTGGGTTGACCTTGAAACTAATTGAAGTTTATTATTAATTGATTGCTAATCTTTAAAAAAAAAATAAGTTCAATTTTGCTCGCGTTTTGACTTCTTACTCAACTTGTGTTTGACTGACCTTGCAATCAATAGCGATATCAATTTTCTTGCTCGGGTCAAGTTGAGTTGATCTTGATACCAATTTCACTTAATTCTAATTGATTCTAAACGCTGTAGTTTTAATTTTTCGCTTTGCTTGGTGTATGCTCGAGATGGGCCGGACTTGATTTTGATTCCGTTATTTAGTTTTCAATTCGCTTCTCCGCTTGTGCTGACTCCGGTTGATTTCAAGTTGGGTCGGGTTGACCTTGAGGAACCGTCATTCTTTTAGTTTAGCATTTCAGACAAAAGAACTGAAATATAATTATATTAACACGGAAGAAGACAAGGAAGGTGCGAGTTGAGTCCCGAGTTGAAGAGTGTGGACAGTTACAGTTTCCTGTAATGCTTCTTTTTTTTTGCAAAATGGTACCTACTGTTTAAATACGACTTCACAGATTTTAGACTTGCAGATTAGGAACGCTGAATAAACAAACAAAAGCTTTGAACTTTCCAAATTTGCGAACTCTAAATTACATGAAGTCGTATTTAAATAGCACCACGGTTCCGCTTTTTTTTAGAAAAAAAGTTACAGGAAACTGTAATTCTCTGCTGTTTTTGTTTTCGATTGTGGTAGCTTCAAGAGAAACGAGCCGAACCACTAAAAAATTCCCCGAACTGTCGGAATTTTCCCCCGAAACCAGACGGAATTGCTAGCAAAGCCGCAGCGGTTAGGTAAGTGATGACCGTGCACCCATAAACCTTAAGAAGTCACGTCCGTAAAACGCAAACTAGGTAGTCCATTACACGTTGGCAACTCATTGGCCCCCTTGGGCGAAAACCGATTCGAAGTGACATTCAATTAGAGAACCGGGATTCTACCTGCTCCGTCAGCGCGAAATTTTAATAAATCGAGCCGGCCGCCCGGTCGTGACGGGGGGGAAAGAAGGGCCTTTGAGGAAATCGTAAATTATTTGCTGACCCGAGCTACAGAAGAGTTACAAATTCGTTCAATTCGCCACAAGCCACAAGCTTGTTACATACCGTGCAGAATGAGCGGCGTGTACACGGTCGGTAATTTAGCGCGTTAACTGTGCAGGGATTTTTCAGAAAGGGTCGTTGCCTGGGTGGGTTGGTTATCTCACGGTTCGCAAAGCATTTACTAATTTAATTTGGTCGAAAACGCAAACGCACGACTCTTTAAAAGTCTTCTTCTTCGTGTACAACTAGTGGCGCCCTCAATTGCGCAATAAAAACTTATTAAAATAATTTTCTATTCAAATCAAAACTTTGCTGATGACGTCAAAATATGCGATTCCGATCTATATTTATTATTAGAAATAGGCGGAAATTGTTTGATGATGGTAGGCGAGTTTATGAGTAAGTAGGCGACAGATTTTTTTTTTTTTTTGTATTTTTGTCAAATAGGCAATCGACAAATAGAAACAAATTTACACTTCTCGGCCTACTCTTCAGTTTCTCTTTCCTGCACTAAAACACGTTCTCGCTCACATTTCTGCTGTCACCGTGTTGAAATTTTAAAAATCATTGACAATAAAAAAATGAGGTTGCTGGTCAAACATTTCATGAAATATTTCCACAAAGAAAAGTGTTTCGTGAAATTTTTACTTCGCTATGCCCATGGCCAGGGCCCCCGTAACCATGTGTGCAAAGCGTGCAGTGCACGCGGACGCCATCTTCAAGGGGCGGCAATTAGCCTATTGGCCATTAGACAGGTCATGTAATTTTTTTCACAAAAAAAAAATAATGGGTATCTGGTAAAAATTATTCGAAAAACTATCCACAAGTCTGAACTGTCTTGATGAAGTCGTCAACTTCACGGCGATTAAAATACAACAGTTAACTGAGGCAATTAAAAGTTTCGTAATTTTCGTGTGCTAAATTTTTTAGAAAAAGTTTAATGTAAAAAAAATAAATTATGTAAGCTGTTGCAGTTTGGTTAAAAAAAAAAAACAAATTACATTTTACTTTTTAACTTTTTAGAAACTTCAGTTCATTTTGCTTTTGTGATTTTGTTTTCAGTTTTCAGAAACTTAAGTTCATTTTGCTTTTGTGATTTTGCATCTTTTTTTCTTCTAATATTATTAACAATCTGGATTCATCTACTTGCATTCTGGAAGGGTCTGAACAGGGGCCTCCTTAGTCAGTTGAGAAGAAAGCGCTTCGTTTTTGAGGGCTCGCAGCAGTTAGGAACTTGAAAGAAGTGAAGGAAAATGTTTCCAAAATGAAGGAAAATGTTTTCAAAATGAAGGAAAATCTTCGAAGAATTAATGAAAATGTTTAACAGAAATTCGCTAATGTTTCAATTTTTTTTTAATGTTTTTGTTCTTTCTATTTTTGGTTTCTTTTAATTTATTTTAAAATTAATGGGAATTCTGGTGAAGCCTTCAACCTCACGGCAAAACGTCGACTAAAATAAATTACATTTTATTCTTTAAGTTTTTAGAAACTTAAGTTCATTTTGCTTTTGTGATTTTGCATCTTTTCTTCTAATATTATTAACAATCTGGATTCATCAAGACGTCGACTAAAATAGAACAGTTAACTGAGGCGATCAAAAGTAGAAAAGCTTTGTAATTTTCGTGTGCTAAATTTTTCAGAAAAAGTTTAATGTACTTAGTAAAAAAAATAAATTATGTAAGCTGTTACAGTTTGGTTAAAAAAAAAAACAAATTACATTTTATTCCCTAAGTTTTTAGAAACTTCAGTTCATTTTGCTTTTGTGATTTTGCATCCTTTTTTCTTCTAATATTATTAGCAATCTGGATTCATCTACTTGCATTCTGGAGGGGTCTGAACAGGGGCCTCCTTAGTCAGTTGAGAAGAAAGCGCTTCGTTTTTGAGGGCTCGCAGCAGTTAGGAACTTGAAAGAAGTGAAGGAAAATGTTTTCAAAATGAAGGAAAATGTTCGAAGAATGAATGAAAATGTTTAACAGAAATTCGCTAATGTTTTAATTTTTTTAATATTTTTGTTCTTTCTATTTTTGGTTTCTTTTAATTTATTTTAAAATTAATGGGAATTCTGGTGAAGCCTTCAACCTCACAGCAAAACGTCGACTAAAATAAATTACATTTTATTCTTTAAGTTTTTAGAAACTTAAGTTCATTTTGCTTTTGTGATTTTGTTTCTTTTTTTCTAATATTATTAACAATCTGGATTCATCTACTTGCATTCTGGAGGGGTCTGAACAGGGGCCTCCTTAGTCAGTTGGGAAGAAAGCGCTTCGTTTTTGAGGGCTCGCAGCAGTTAGGAACTTGAAAGAAGTGAAGGAAAATGTTTCCAAAATGAAGGAAAATCTTCGAAGAATGAATCAAAATGTTTAACAGAAATTCGCTAATGTTTCAATTTTTTTTTTAATATTTTTGTTCTTTCTATTTTTGGTTTCTTTTAATTTATTTTAAAATTAATGGGAATTCTGGTGAAGCCTTCAACCTCACGGCAAAACGTCGACTAAAATAAATTACATTTTATTCTTTAAGTTTTTAGAAACTTAAGTTCATTTTGCTTTTGTGATTTTGCATCTTTTCTTCTAATATTATTAACAATCTGGATTCATCAAAACGTCGACTAAAATAGAACAGTTAACTGAGGCGATCGAAAGTAGAAAAGCTTTGTAATTTTCGTGTGCTAAATTTTTCAGAAAAAGTTTAATGTACTTAGTAAAAAAAATAAATTATGTAAGCTGTTACAGTTTGGTTAAAAAAAAAAACAAATTACATTTTATTCCCTAAGTTTTTAGAAACTTCAGTTCATTTTGCTTTTGTGATTTTGCATCTTTTTTTCTTCTAATATTATTAACAATCTGGATTCATCTACTTGCATTCTGGAGGGGTCTGAACAGGGGCCTCCTTAGTCAGTTGAGAAGAAAGCGCTTCGTTTTTGAGGGCTCGCAGCAGTTAGGAACTTGAAAGAAGTGAAGGAAAATGTTTTCAAAATGAAGGAAAATGTTTTCAAAATGAAGGAAAATCTTCGAAGAATGAATGAAAATGTTTAACAGAAATTCGCTAATGTTTCAATTTTTTTTTAATGTTTTTGTTCTTTCTATTTTTGGTTTCTTTTAATTTATTTTAAAATTAATGGGAATTCTGGTGAAACCTTCAACCTCACGGCAAGACGTCCTCTAAAATAGAACAGTTAACTGCGGCAATTAAAAGTAGAAAAGTAGAAAAGTTTTGTGTGTCAAACTTTTTTATAAAAAAATTAATGTACTTAAAAATTTTGTTAGTTAAAAAAAAAATAAATTATGTAGGCTGTTACGGTTTCCTCCTTAGTAAAATGAGATGATTGGGTTACACGTTTTTGGAGGCTCGCAGCAGATAGGAAATTGAAAAAAGTGAAGGAAAATGTTTTAAAAATGAAGGAAAATGTTTGGAAAATGAAGAAAAATGTTTAACAAAAATTCCCTATTGTTTATTTTTTTAATTTTTTCTGTTTCTTCCTTTTTTGTTTTTTTTTTTAATTTCTTTTAATAATTTTGATAATTGACCGTTTTTGTGTGCTCCAACTCAGAGGGCGCCGACCTCGCGGGGGCCCTGCCCATGGCGTGTCGTCGCCGAATTGTCTTCCAACCCTTAGACTCCTGACGCCGCTTGTTCCCTGAGAGTGTTTTTTTTCTTCTTCTTCTTCTTCTTCTTTTAATGTTTCCTTTTCGCTCGTAAACTTTTTTTTCAAAAAGAAGAAGCGAACGCCGTTTGTGTGCGGTTACAACGAGCGTCCGGCGTATGAAAATAGCTCGACTTAATTAACGTGCCTTTGTCGTTTGATCTCTCTCGGTAGGCGAATTAATTCAATAAGTGAAGTTGAAAGCAAGCGGAAGAAACGTGTTAAACGCATAACCGGGCGTATAATGGAAGCCGAAGCAGACGAAGCGAATATCAAAGAAGAGCGTGTACGCGGCGGCGCCGATAAAAACGACATTCCCCATTGGAAATAGTTTTCGGATTTCTCGTGTCATACGAGGAGGAGATATTAATAATAAACCGGCCGTCTCGCTTTAATAAATACATCTGCAAAGGATCAATGGACACAGTGTATAATGTGTTTATTTAAAGTTATTGCCGCGGTAATAGTTGGTCACAGTCGACGGCTCTCAGGTTCGATAAACCTGGGAGGCAGACACATGCACAAGTCCGAGCGAAATGGAAGAGAAGAAGAAGAAGAAAAAATCGCGCAAAAACGGACGCAAAAAGAGACAGGAATCTCGTTGAGTCGAAGAGAATCAGACCGCGCTGTACCCATTTCAGCTCTGCGCCGTTTGCTCAAAACAGAAAACGTTGAATTCTTTGCTTTGTTTAAATTTGAATTCCGCTCGTCCGATGACATCATTAGCTCTTTTTTTTTTTTTTTTATTTGAAGAGCAGAGCAGTCAGTCACTCCGCCCGTCCGCGCACGGAGCAGGAAGAGACAATGGTAACAGTTTTTTTTTTAAGGTTCACTGAATTCTAACAGTTGTGTCACCATTAAAAAGAAATGAATGCGCTCGAACCGCAGCGCTATTATACACGACGGTACACGTTCTAACCGATGCAATAACTGTTGTTCATTTCGCGCACAGTAGTAAATTTCAAACGGCTTCGAAGTTACAAACGTTATACCTTGTACCAGACGGGCACGTTTGTATATCAGCAGGGCATTTTTGCTGGGGAAGGTTGGCAAGACCGTAAATCACCGGCGCGTTTCACCTGACTGCATCGCTTTAGCACATTTTTCTTTTATCCTTCAGCTTTCAGGTCCGTTATTTATGTAATAGGTGTACTTACCTCCGCGGACGTTTCGTTAGTTACACTTGAGCGATTTTCACTTCACTTCGAAAATGCTCGCCTTAACTCAGTTTAAGCTCAAATTAAATTTCCGTCTGAAATTAAACGCAAGGTTGGTAGAGCTGCACTGTGTATTAGCAGGTTGCCTTGTTCCAGAGGGGAGGGCTTGGATGCAAGTTTTTGCATTACATGATAAATAAGACCAAAGAATTGATTCTATTTTTAGTGAATTAGATTACGATTTGAGGCCCAGTTTTACAATGACAGTTTAACTTTGAGCCGAAGCTTAAATCCTTCACAACAATTATTAAAATAATCGTTGCTATGGGTTTAAACCTCAGCTCAAAGTTGAACTGCAATCGTAAAACAGGACCTAAGAGATACATTAAGGTCCAGTTTTACAATTGCAGCTCAACTTTGAGCTGAGGTTTAAACCCTTAGCAACGATTATTTCAACAATTGTTGTGAAGGGTTTAAGCTTCGGCTCAAAGTTAAACCGTGATTGTAAAACTGGGCCTTAAACTCACTCTACAGGCTGTCTCAAGATAAGCGGCATCCTGAGACACCCGGTATATACTTCACAGTGACAGATAGAAGCTGGATAGAAGTTTCATGTGACGTCACGAGTTACTATTGCGGTGGGGTGCGGATCAAACCACACATTTAAATGGGAACGAAGCAACCTGCTAGATGCAATAGCAGTTTTACCAACCTTGATTAAACGCGCGCACAGAACGACATCTCTGTTCAAAAAATTAGAAGTGATTTTTGCAATTTCTTCAATCACTTGGCTAAGGGTACCCGACGCCAGCGAATTAATTAACTATCGAGAAACAAGGCCCTGAATGACGTCCATTGTGCGGGTGGTTAGGAAACGGTGGAAATCTCCTAATCAGAAAACCAATAATTTTATAAATACAACGCAAAGAAAATATGATTTTATTTTAACAGCGCACCGGGAAAAGCAGTTTACTTTTCTTTGCGCGCGCGAGCAACGAAATTGGGGAAGATTAACTGAATACAATTAAACAGATTAATCCAAAGGAAAATTAACCCGGCGACGAGATAAGACAGGAGCTTCCCAATAAGCTAAAATCCACGAAGCAACAACGACGTTTCATTAAAACTATGAAAACGTCAAGTACGTGACAATTCCCCGCCCGCTACATAACGGAAGGTTTCTTTTTCACATTTTCCTCCGCTAAAGGGAGCTTCCGTCATTCGGATTTGCGGAATGTTAGGATTTACATTAGCAAAGTTCTATTAGCACTTTACAAGAATCTCAAAATGTTGTTTACGTAAGCCGGTGTCGCAAGGCTGAATGGAAGTTTTCATTTCAGGCTAGGCTGTTAATTAATTGTTTTTAATTGCAGCGATACTGTCCCTGCGCGATTCGTCTTGCCCCCGGATATGTAACCAGCCTGGTTACGGTGATCCGGTTTGCGGTACGGACGGGGTGATCTACCCGAATATCTGCGAGCTGAAGAAGAAGACTTGCGGGAAAGGTAAGGCGAGCCGAGCCGAGCCGAGCCGAGCCGAGCCAAGCCAATAAAGTTTCTTTTTTCTTTTCTAATGTTTTGAAGGTGTGGATGTCGCCGAAGACCCCAATCTCTGCCAACGTTCCGCGGGGTCTAAGTGCGAGCACAGGTGCGGCCGACAAAGAGATCCCGTCTGCGGTACCAACGGCAGAACCTACTTGAACAGGTGCATGCTCCAGGTTGAAATTTGTAGGTGGGTGGTCGTAAAGGTGGCCCGCGGACGCTTGTTTGCTAATATTACATCGCTATTTCAGGATAGGGATAGATCTGTCGCACGTGGGCTCGTGCAATAACATCAGCGCGCATAGGGAGAACTGCCCCGTCGATTGCAAGCAGGCCCCGCTCGACGGCCCCATTTGCGGCAGCGACGGCAACGTCTACAAAAACACGTGCCAAATGAAACTGCTTACTTGCGGGTAGGTGGTTGTTGAAATTTCCTCTTCGCCTACCATCCCCCATCCGCAACGCATTATCTGTTTTAGACAAGGGGTGGTGCGAACCAGCAAGAAATACTGTCAGACCACGCGGCATTGCAGGGAGACTTGTTGGAGGACCGCCAAACCAACGTGCGGTTCGGACGGAAAGATTTACTCCAACGCCTGCAAAATGAAAGCTAAAAATTGCGGGTAAAACGAAATTTATTTACTTTGCCACATCTAAATGGCCTCTTGGCTCTAGGAGAGTCGGTATTTTGATAATCCAGGATAGCCCGTCAAGTTCCAACAACGCTCGAAATTCTTTCCCGTGCTGCATAAGCAAGCCTGCTTTGGCTCAAACTAATTTTCTTACTTTAATTTCGTGTTTAATTTTTTAGAAAGCACGTCTTCGAAGTGCCGATGGCGTTCTGCACCAGCCAAGAAAGAACATCGCACAGCATAGCCTGCCCCACGGGCTGCGGCAACGAAATCGAAAAACCCACGTGCGGCTCCGACGGCTACGTCTACAAGAACGAGTGCGAAATGCGCCTCCTAAACTGCGGGTGCGCTCCCCTCCTCCCCACATCCAGAAACGCCCCCGACGTTTCGCTCTAACCGCTCCCGTCCATTTTCAGGTCGTCCAGGAGAATCTCGAAGGTGGACTTCGAGAAATGCAAGGCGAGAGTAACCAAGTGTCTGAAGGTGAAGTGCTCGACGGATGTCGATCCTGTTTGCGGATCCGACGCGAGGACCTACACCAACCAATGTCAGTTGAACCTGGCGACCTGCCTGAAGGGGGTCCAGTTCGCCCACTTGGGGAACTGCACGACGCTGAAGGAGCAGGATCCTTGTCCGGCCGGTTGCGATGGCGTCGAGGAAGATCCGGTTTGCGGATCGGACGGGAACGTATACAAGTAGCGTCCTTCCAGTCCGGCTCGGGACTTCCCCGGTAATCCCTTTTGTTTAATTTCAGGTCAAAATGCGACCTGAAGAAGCAGACTTGCGGACAGCTCGTCGTCGAGGTTCCGCTCCATCATTGCAGGACGACGGCGCTCTGTAAGAAAAAGTGCGATGAAGATGACAGACAGTACGTCTGCGGTTCGGATAACAAGATCTATAAGAGCGAATGTGAAATGAAGAGAGATAATTGCGGGTAAGAAGTATTCACAATTCGATAATCTTTGAAATTGACTGCAGTGAAAACCTCGAGCAGCCTCTGTACCGCTGTTTCGGCACTATTTGGGGCTTCTTCAGCAGAGTTGACTTAATCAATTTATTCGCAATTGCGATGTAATAGTGGATGTTGCTGTTTTATCTATTAAACGTTTTTCAGTAAACACATTTTCGTTGTTCCAATGAAACGATGTTTATCCGGCTTTATATTCAACGGCTGTCAAAAGATCTGCCCGACCTATTACGACCCCGTCTGCGGTTCGGACGAGATGACCTACAGCAACTCGTGCTTCCTCGACTTGGAGCGGTGCAGAACGCAATCGGAAGTGGAACTGAAGCACATGGGCACCTGCGCGGAGCCGGTGAACGAAATTCCCAAAAACTACTTGTACTGAAGCCGGCCCTGTCACGCACGACGTATCGTTTAAAGCGGCCGCCCGCGCGATGTTTGACTTCTTGTTTCTCTTTTTAGTTTCCCCGATTTAATTTTTTCATGTAATCTCTTGCCCTTCCGCGACGATGCGACGCTAAGTTCTATTAAAAAATAAATAAATAAATAAATAAAAAAGAAAAAAGTAAAAATTGTGCCAACTGCCAATTATTGTAGGAAGACGACTAACAATACCATAATTATTTATTGTCTTACTTTTAAGGAGCATAACCGAGCTGTGTATTTTATGTATTTATTTTCAAATATATTTATACACTTATTTTAAATTTAGAAGAAGAAAAATCCTTATACACTCTTATTTCCGTCCTCTTCCCACAATAATCTAAACACTAATAAATTGTACAAAACAAAACTATAGCGAACTTTCAAACTTGGAAGGAAGATAAACGGCAGGAAATCGCATGATTCACAAACGAACGCTTCTGACAGCTTGACAAGCAGTTGAGAGAAATGTAATAACATTTACGGCGAGCTAGCCGCTGTATAATCATAGTGAAAAAAGCATAGCGTCAAAGATCACGTGACTCTCAATCTTATTTGAAGCACCTGTATGTCTATATCTGACAGCGTCGACAAAACAGTAAACTGCGCACTAAATTTTCACAATTATTTACGCTGAATTAAAATAAAACTGTATAGGACACGCCTGCAATTGCATTTCAACGCAAATTGGTTTAAGAATAACTGCAGAAAACACTAATATCAAGTACAATTCAATTTCATAACCTATTTCCATTTCGAAAGCGAACAAGGTTGGTGGTCATGAGCCATGAGTAAGTAGGGTTGGTAGCAATGAGTCACGCGACGCCATGACGCGCCCTAACTTCACATCTGTGGATAATTTAAAACTTGTAATCAGCGTTTACTATTTACGCTTTTAATTACGAGAAAACCTGTATTTTCAGTGAACTTTCTCTTTTAAATAGTTGCCGAGGCTTGTTTAAAATCTTCAAATCAAGAGAATCCACTCGCTACAGCTTCGGGAAGCCGCGGTTTGGTGATAGATTTGAAGAGGTTGGAATAGGTACATTATCCCTCAGAACCCGTTTACTAATGTATTAAGAAAATGTTTTGACAAGTAAGTAATACACGTCGTAGTTGTAGGCATAGAAAAGCTTTCTCTCATGTCTTCAAACGAGTTGGAAGCGATTTATCGTCGCAGCGAATCTCACTCGCCTGGCCTGAGATGTAAAGCGGTCTGTCGTTACAAGAGGGCCCCATGCAGCACAGACCAAGACGAGCAGTTCAGTATAACCAAGCAGCACGTGCAGTTCAGCTGCTGAAACGAGGACGTACGAGTAGATGTTGAGGAACATGGAAGAAATACCAGAAGGTAACTCGTCTAATCATAATATGCTTTAAGTGCTTTATGATTTGTGTTTTTAGGGTGAACCTTAATTAAATTAACCTCGGAATTCTACGAGAATGAACAGGTAAAATTAATGAAGAATGACGCTTTGCATTTCGGTGTTTAACTGTGGCAAGAGGAGTCATCAGGCAAGGTAGTTTAAATCCATGTGTGGCGAGTATGTGCAGGAAATCGCTGACCGTGACATGGACATTCTTGGACCGAATTTTGGAGCCAATGTTTACCAATGACTGCCTCAACCCTTCAGAGAAGCGGCGATAGCACCAGATTGGAGAGCATCGGTCAAAGTAAACTTTTTTCCCTTTTCTTTTTTTATTGCAACACAAAAGCAAATTCTATTCATGTGTCAAGAAAAAAAACTTAAAACTGGTTTTTAACTAATAGTCTGAGTGTCTTTTAATTCATTTACAAACAACAATATTTACATATATCACATTCTAATTTGAATCGAGTCAATCGTGTGCTACTTCAGTCTAATCGCACAGCGAACGAGGCCCCGCAAGAGCACCCTTGCTCTGCTAGGGGATTGTTAACGATCTTAAACGACGCCTTTATCAATTCCTCTTGGTAATCGACGGTGGCTCCTCTTATAAAATCCAGGGAGACTTCGTCGACCACAACTTTCGCCCCGTTTCGCTCGAACACTCTTTGCAATCAAAAAGGTTAAGCGTAAATCTGTGAGTGCGTGGAGGAGCCAACTTACTTGTCGTCTTGCTTTATGTCGGAATCCAGCTCGAATTTGTACTGGAATCCGGAACAGCCTCCACCCTCGACGATCACCCTCAGGAAGCCGTTGCCATCTGCGATCTTCTTTAACCTCTCCACGCATTTGTCAGTGATTTTGACTTCGGCTTTTAGGTTGCGCAAGGGTTTGACGACCGTTTCGGATGCGTTTCTGTGCATCAAGTGGTTTGCTAGGGGCATTAATTTAAAACGTGCGTTTCTGTATAAAGCCATCGTAAATAACGACGCAGAAATTTAGGTTATGTTCAACTTTATGTCATTGATATGCGTGTCGCCATCTATGGACAATCTGGCCAACTTCGGTCATAATCAATGTTGCCAATGGTGCGTGAGTTTATTTTTCCGCTATATTTTCGTTTCAAATGTAATACTATATTCTTTAATTTTTCGGGAGTTATAATCAATCTTTAATTAATAATTTGATAATATTAAACATGTTCATTTTTAAATTTTATTTGACGTTTGTCCGAGTTTGACGTCACAGATTAAGGACGCCCAGATAGGGCCCTTCGGTGTCATCGACTAAAAACTCACAGGTAGGACAAACGTGACGAAACACACTGATGCCTAATTTTTGATTTTTTGCGTTTCAAAAACGACTCCGTTGTTTAATTTTTACATAATCAATAGCCGTTTAATACAATTATTACAAACTCCCGTGTAACTGTCACGGATTTCTAAAGGACTCGAAGATTTTAAAGCGTTTTACTTAAACGGTTTCCTTTATGCCTTTGTTCACATATTTCATAATTTTTTTTTTTTTTTTTCATTATAATTAATGTGTGAATTGTTTCTCAAGTGCACTGTACATATAAATAAGTAGCGATCCTATAGGAAATTAATTTTCTTTTTTCTCTCTCTCTCTCTCTCAAAAACTTAAGACTGTGCGAAACTTGCTGTCGTGTTCGAGTAAGCCAATGGGCTTGCGAGTTTTCGGCAGCAAATTAAACAATTATAATTCTCCTCCTACTTCCTTGAAAAAATGACCAGCCAATGCAATATATAAGTGTAGTGATAACGCAGATCGAAGTGAACGGTGCTAATGATTATAAAAAAATGTTTTGAATCTTTTCATGGGGCAACTAAAAACCACGATTTCCGCTACTAGAAACCCCAGGCTGACGCCGACACCAGCCGCCAGGATCAGGAGGGCGCACGAAAATTCGCTGAGGCCCACGCTGATCGTAATCGGGAGATCCCCGGGCAAACACTCGGGCCTTCTGGAATCCCAGTACTTCCGGAGCCGGTACATGTTCCCGTTTTCGACCAGCCGTAACATACTGTAGAAATAAAAGAATATAATGCAATCAGACCTAAACTGTCATCACACGTCACCAATAATTTAGCATTTCCCTGAAGGGCGAATGCTTCTGCAGATTCGCGTACATGGGTTGGGTCCTGTACATCTGGACTTCTTCGAGCTCGCAGGCGGTGCGGGGCGGGAAGGTTTTCTTAATGATTGCGTAAGCCGTGCTGGTTTCGACGTGGAACGCAAAGTTCTTCTTGAGCACCAAATCCAGGCCGACGTCGGGCTCGTAAAATCCATCGAAGTTGGGCTTTTGGATTTTCTTTCGGAACAGTTCCAAAGCGACGGGATCCGTCGTTTGCTTAATTCAGAAAAAGTGTTTGAGCCTAACTTTATAAATCGTGATCAAAACTCACCACAAAATAATCCCTGTCGATTAAAATATTTTCAATTCCTGCATCGAGCGAACTACGCAGAAGCTCTTCCAAAGTGTTAACTTCACGCGGGGGATCCATCAATAAGTAAGAGACTATGTAGCCGGAATAGAACTGGTAAATCAGAACGGTGAGTACGAAAAGGAACAACGCCAAGATCCTTCCGCTCGTTAGCATCGGACTGTAGAGGCTTCCTTGTTGGCAGAACGCCCCCACGATGAAAATCAAGACGAAACTCCACGTGGCCTCGATAGAACGTTTCAAGTTTTCAAAAATGACGCTCTCAAATTTCAATACTATTTTAGCGAGGAGCCCTATTAGAAGGCTTGAAACCACCAGACACCACCAGACTTCCCGCCCCAAGGGCCGGAAGAAGACTTCGAACGAGGTGGTGGTCGGTGCCGGGGGGCGAAAAATAAACGTGGATCTGAAAAACTAAACGTGAAAAGGCTCCGTTTCGAAGAGGGGGGCCCTTACTTTAAGATCCAGTTTCCGTAACTGTAGTCGACAACGGGCAATCGGTCGTACTTGAAGATCAGGGGGGTGCTGCCGAAATCGACCAGTTTGTCTTCTAAGAGGCCGACGAGGCCGTTGAATTTGGTGCCGTTTTGTATGTAGCCCCACGAATCGGTTTGGATCATTTTCAAACTGGAATGTGAAGCGATTTAATCAAGGAAAAAAAAAAGGAATCGGTGATGTACAGGGTGACACTCGCTTAATTATAAAGAAAGAGGCAGAACGCAAGTTTATTAGGTGTTAAAAGCTATAACCCCGCGTAATTTATTTATTTATGTGTGAGATAAATATGAATTAAGTTAAATAATAATAATTTGGGTAAGAATTAAGGAAGAGAAAAAAGAAAGAGGAGTAAAAATGATAAGGAATCGCAGGATAGAAGAAAAATATTCTGCAGTCACGCTATTTATGGTGTTTGCTATGGGGAAATGACTGTGTTGTGGGCTTTATTTATTATGCAAGAAAATTGCTCACGCTCGATATTATCGTAGACCATAATCGCGAGACATAAATCAACATTTAACGTAACATTTATTTACTTTATCGCGATGTGTATCAAGCGTAACGTAATGAACAATGAACAAAGTAATTGTCTATAACGCGCAATAATCTTTAAATAATGCGGAAATTGATAATAAATAAAGAGAAAATGTTTGAAGTACGATAATTTGGTATTAGACGTGTGGCCACACTGTTTACGGGAAATTTCAAATTAAGAGGTTGACAGTACTGCATCACTTTTTTTCTTTTGACGTTTGTTTATTATGGCCGCGCGAAATCAAATTTATTTTCAATTGAAATTGAATAAAAATGATCGTGAAGGACTGAGCAATAAGGTAAACAGAATTATTAAATAATTAAATTAATACGAAGACTGATTTCGCCGGAGAGATACAACATAACCTCAAACTTTTTGCGCTCGTCGTCGGAGCACCAAGCAAGATGTACTGCAAGGTTTTATGGCAATGTTTGAGGTGTCAGTTGTTGCTAAAAGTGATTTCGAACATGATTTGATCATTCTACACTATTTGCAAAGTGAACATACATTATTTGTAGACAAGAAGACTTGCTAGACCCGAAGACCCGCTTGTAAAGATTAAATGTATCCTTAACCCGTTCAGTACTGAACTAACTGAAGGCGGAAAATTTGCTACAGAATGACGGAAACGTCCCCGTTTGTAATATGTCAGGGGCGCTGCAATTTCTTTGCTTGAGGTACCGACCTCCATCTCGGGACTCACCTGAAATTGTACATATCCCTGCAATGTTGGACAGTTGTGCTTTGAAACCTGTGCATCGAGTTCTTCTCTCGATGCTTATCGCTCGCCAGGTATTCCTGTAAGCTGACGCCTTGCGATTCTTTTGGTATCTGCGCAGAGAAACAAGCAATACCCCTGTGTATGTAAAACCAAAAAGGCAGAAATCACGGAGAAAAGTAAGTAAATTTCATTAAAACTTGATTAAGTAAGTCTGGCTTCGACATACAGGGTATACCCCCCCGACTGACTCTCTCACACGTTCTTAAAACAATGCGCAGAGACTGTGCAAGTTAAGAAATAGCAGACGCTTCGAATAGGTTTGCCCGAATGACAAAACCAAAACTTCTAGAATATTTTTTAATGCCGGCATTACGTTTACGGTTCACCCTCGCATTTACTAAAAGTAAAAATCTTACGACAACAGCTGATTTAAAAGTGACCCCCGTCATATTTCTTCTGCTCCAATACTTGCTGCCCCTTACACCGTGGATTTTATACCCGAGTTGAGGCGAGAAACCCCCGATTTGCTTGACTTTCAAGTTACCACCGTGCTCCGAAGCCGGATTGTAAACGTCTGATATGATCCAATCGGAACTGTTAGCCTCAGAACTCGCCACGTTAACGTCGGCGTTAATATTGAGTGTGACATTCTGAAAATAGTCCGGCAAATTCGGGGCGCTTTCGAAAACAATCAACCAGTGGTGGGTCTCGTCCAGTAGCTTCATGTTTCCGCACTGAAAAGCGAGAGCAAGTTATATTGGAATCGAAATTAGAAAAGTGACGGCGTACGTTTATTAACAACGTTCTAGAATTTTTACATTCGCCGTCTAGAACCACCCCTAAGTGATGGTATTCTCTAGCTAGGATTTTTTCGCAGGCGAAACTGCTTCGGTCGTTCAAATCGAAGAAGTTCAGCCGCACATTTTCGTTGGCAAATTCTTTGGCGAGACGGTGATTACCTATAAAATGAGCGTTTTTTTTTTCTGCAGCGAGCTTTCAATTATTTTAGTGTGTAATACGCACTTTGTGTTCCTTGGCATGTGAGAATCGTCGCGAGCGAAACGAATTTCGTGACGAAGTGGCTCTTAATTAGCGCGTGCCGCAGGTGGAGGTCGCCCAGGGGATTTTCTGTAATTAATGAGACGAGCAGAATGTAACGCAAGTGCTTCATGACGGACGACACTTGGGTCTGTGTTGTTGATATTTTAACTGCCGGCCGGGGGAACGTTAATGAGCGACTACTTAGGGTGATTGCTACAATTTAGTTTTCTGTTTGCCTTGAAAGGAAAATTGCGCGTCCACCAACATACGACAAAAATTGTGAATAAGATATGGTTTGCTCGTTTTAACGTCGTTTTTTAACGAGCCTTTTTTTTTTCTTGTAACAGCACTGGCGTGTAAGTAATTTTGTAATTGCATGTCTTCCAGTGTCAATAATTTAATTTTACAGGCCAAAATAACTGGGGATTTAACATTCACAAGAAATGACGTTATATGGAATTTTATGATGACTAGTAAATGGGCAAAGAAGGTAAAAGCCTTGTTTTTATTTATTCTTAACGCCTACAGCATAGGCAACCGCACAAACGACTGCGTTAATTGGGTTGCCTATACTAAAGTTTCTTAATTTTTTTTCCCCCTTGTTTTAAGTTGTAAAATTTCGGAAGGCGCACGATCGCAGTAAATTGCAAAAATTCGTTTCCGTTTTTTGACGAAAATTTGGAAAAATTTAAAGAAAATAAAATCAAAACCGTGTCGATAACATTCCACCGCGTTGGACGTCTTAACATCTTTGGATCTTCCGATTTGCTCTGAATAAAATTTTAATTTCCGGACTGTTTAGTCAGTGATAATAAGAAGGACAACAATGAGTTGACGTACTTCAAAAATAAATCAAATTTTGAGACCGGCGATTAGCCCAACTGTGATAATAAAAATTCATAGTGTGCGGTGCCGCGCCAATAATAATAGCTGCTTCGACGGACGTTCAAACTTGTTTCTTAACTTGAGGCAAGCATGCACCCCGGTTGGGAAGAAGTGCTGATAAAATTCTTCGTCATGTCCCTCATGTGCTCGATGTTCGGCCTCTTCATTTACTGTTCGTATTGCTGCAGAAAGGCGCGTGCAACCATCGTAAACAGATGTAAGTGTGCGCAAAATTTATTAATTATTATTATTTTGAAGAATAAAAAAAAATTAACACGAGTAATAAATTTTTGGTCGAACTTCATCTAGGAATATGTAAAATATTTGCTCAAGTAATATGCAAATTAGTGGGGGCCATGAGAAGAACTTTCCGTTTTTACTTGTTAATAACAATTGTAAATACATGTATTTGATAAATGCTTCATGATAAGATAGTAACGCTCGAGCGTGTATACGTGGTGGTAACGAAAAGTTTCGGTCCTGGTTTTGAAGCTAAATTATTACATTTTATTCAATATGTATATTGCCCCTTGTGTGATTAGAAGTATTGAATACAAATGGTCATCGATGCAATCGACCATCATCAATCACGATCAACAATCACTATCGATATGTTACAATGAAAAATGGTCGATGGTGACCATCGACCATTTTTCATTGTAACATATGGAGCCTGTTCAGGAATAAAAAAGAGTGCGCCCTTGGTAATATTCTTTCTCTATCATGTAATTGATTTTATGCATTTTGCTTTCCATTTTAAACATCCAAAGTGCTTTCCCTACGCAATTTCTGAACGTGGCCCTACCTCTAAAAAAACCTCGCCCTAACACGGCCTGCTTATTCTGAATGTCAAAAGATCGTGAACGGAAAATAGTTTCTCTAAATTAAGAGTCCTGATCTACCAGATTTGGTAATTAAAAAATCTATCAAGTTACCAACAATGATCGCAGGGCACAGGTCGCTGCATGGTGATAACGCTCTGCGAAAATAACGGTCGCGTTTACTCTCAGCATGACGTCACGACTGGACGATGTCTTACCTTAAAGATTCGTTGTGTCGTGACGTCATGAGGTCGTAACTCTGTAGACATGTAGCAATAGGCGGCGCCGTCGCGACGCTGCCAACCATGCGCTAATCTCCACATTATTTATATATACAAGCTCGCTTATCACTTCTTTCAACTTTGGATATCTTAGTTATACAATGAATTACAAACTCCTGGTAAACATTAACCGTGTGAATTCTTGGTTTAAAAACCACGACGTTTCGTATACATAATAGTGGACTGGGTTTGTGAAGGACCGACCGAACAGAAACTTCCTCGTCCAAGCAGAAGAGGCCTTGACTTGTGCAGTGCTGTACACCCAGTAAAACCGCGCAAAATCGCCATGGAAACGTTTTTGTTTGTATTTTTAATGTTGCTGGTCGTCCTTGTTCTGCTGTACAGATGTGTGTTTTATTGTTATAACGAGGAGTACTCACGTAAGTGTTCGCAACGTTACTAAATTTTCCAGCTTTTGCGCCGACAAGCGTAAAAACATCTCCGAATTTAACGTGTGCTTACGAAACGATTGTTTTAAAACGGAATTAGCAACCGGTTTTTTGACGTGGCCCACGGAAAATATTTGTTTGCGGACGAAATACAAGTTTGTGATTTTGTGGTCGGGTTCTACGAGAAATTTAATGGGCGCGTTCAGGGACGCTCAGCGGCTGAGTTGCTTACACAGCAATCGTTTGTGATTGGCTCACATTAAAGTAAAAGCCAATCACAAATGATTGCTGAGTAAGCAACTCAGCCGCTGAGCGTCCGCTGAACGTGGCCAATGTCTTTTTGACATGTAGCAATAGGCGGCGCCGTCGCGACGCTGCCAACCAACTAACGCCTCGCGGCAGTCTATTTAATTAACTTTTTTCGATCGATATCACCAAAACTTGCTGAACATTAATTTGATTTGACCAATGGAGCAGCACATTTACATTTCATTTGATCGTCCACCTGTAATCCTTTGCACATTGCACGGTGAATATGTCTTCCGGACGAACGCGTGAACTCCTCGACGTGAGGTTAACAAGCAACCGACTGTTTTCGTGTTTGCGACTTTCAATTCGATAGAATTTAAAAAATCGACGAGCTCGCATTAGGCACAACCGGCGGGAAACATGGTGGTGGCGTCGATACTCTTTGGTCTCTTCGTGACGTTCGTGTTGTTCGTGGTTTTCTTCCTGATGCTTTACTGCTACTTCTACAAATTCAAAGGCGATAGAGACGGAGCGAACACGCGTGAGTACCTATCAGGCAATTTTTGAAAACGATGACCAGATTTACTTTGTGCTACTTTATTTTAGAGTAGGGAATTTGACAGTTTACATTTGGTAGTTCCCGGTTCTCAATGGCATGACGTAATGAGGCGTTTTTGATTTTTTTTTTTTTTACCAGAGCGATCTCTCTATTTTTCTCAGTCTTACATGCACTGAAACAGAGTTCTTCCCTCTCACATGTTTACCGCGCTTATCGGACAAATGAATCGAAAACGCCTGTAAAAAAAAGTACAATAACAGACTTCGATGATGTATTCAATGACGTCAAGCAACACAGCCAAAATGACACCTAATCATTTTCATAACAAGTAATTGGAGAAAATTCACTTTTTATTTTTGATCGGCCATTCTTTACGCATTGCGCGGTGAATATGTCAATCAGATGAACGCGTGAACTTGACTTGAGGTTAAGCAACCGACTGTTTTCGTGCTAGCGCCAGTGCCGGAGGCTTTAATTCATTCGTTAGAATTCAGGAGGTATTCGTTAAACTCATCCGAAACGTTAAGCTAACTAGGAAATATGACGACGATAATAGTCTTTGTGACCTTTGTAATGTGCGTGCTTTTCTTCCTGATGCTTTACTTCTTCTTCTATCGGCTCCAAGGCGAAGATGGTGGAATCGAAGCAAACACGCGTGAGTACTCTCAACCGATTTTATCTTTATAGTACGACGAGCACGGGGCGTGCTCGAACACAAACAAATCAATCGGCGGCCACGATAGAAGTAAGCAAAACGTAGAATGATGTAGATGTGTGTGGTTCCTGCGTCATAAAAAAGATATACATATTTCTTTTAAATTTAAATTAATAATTAAATCAGGTTAATTAAGAAAATATAATAAAATGCTTTGTTGATGTGCAGTCAAGAGTGGAGACTGCACGCCACTGGGTTATTATTGTTATATTTTCGTTTTGTTGTTTGAAGAATAGCATAATTTTCTGCTACATTCTAATGGACAAGTAAATTTACTCTACGGATAAGAGTTGATGAGATCGAGCGTGAAACCATTCGACCTACAAAGATAATCTTTCCACATGAATTATTTTTTTTACAACTGGAAATTACCCTGTATACAGATCAGGGACAAAGAGTGACATAATAATTAATCTTATAGCATGACGCAATAACCTAATCGATCTCTTCTTTATGCCGAAAAGTTTTTGGTCCACTGCTTGGCGCCACTTGCTACCTCCAACAAACAGATAATTTTATTCTTAGCCTACACCGTCTCCATCCTAAACATCGCTGCAAATATGGTTGCATACACTCTGCAAAGTGAAATAATTAGAATGCCAGAAGACCTCGAGCTCCAAAGTTAGTATATGAGAAGTTGTCTCGTACAATATCGGACGGATTCGACATTTGTCGCATGGGGTATACATCACTCATCTAAGCTGAAGCTCCATTTAAAATCATCATAATAGTTGTGTTGTTATGGAAACGACACCGGCTGTGCTGACCAATTAAAATCGCCGTAGTATGGTCTGACGTCTGGCGTTCGGCTTCGGCGGATAAGAAAACTTCTCATATACTAACTTTTCTCGAGCTCTGCCCATTTGTCGTTTTATGTAAGCCGTGATAGTTTCGCTTAAGCTACTTCTTGTTAACGTCTGTGATCTAAGTGTACGCACCAAATTGGAATTTAACCGTAGTCTTTCGATAGTAGTTTTTAATGTAGTGAAAATGTCTTCGGATTTAGGTCTAGTGATACTGAAAATTCTACCGGCCATTTTTATTTGCATCGCGCTTTTCGTGTTTTTCTGCCTCGCTTCTAACTACATCACCAGGAGAAATCAGAAACCGCGGAGGCTACGCAATAGACGTGAGTTTTGTTTGTTTATTTTTGCGCGATCGGCGGCGGTTAATAATTCTCTTTGGCGTATCTTGAAACGTACCTCAGCCACAGAGGCGCGTTCAGAAACTCTGTCGCGAGTGTACTTTGGGCGTTTGAAACGCAGAGCAAAATGCGCAAAGCCGTTTACATGAGAGAGAAAGAATATTACCCATGGCGCGCTCTTTTTTAATTCTGAACGGGCCCCAGCGAACGCCTCCGCTTTCGATTTCCCTCCTCCATTCTTGTTATGTCAGTTTCTCAAAAGTTTTCGCACTAGAGTTGCCAAATTGGACGAAATTCCGCCATTTGAGCTATATGCTATATTTTAGACACATTTGGCGCTTAGTTTGAACGGACTACTTTTGTTGTCTTCGTATAATGACAAAGAAAAAATATACTAAGCGATCAACAATGACTGTCACTATTGTGATCGTAGGTATTATATGACGAGAATACTTAAAACGTCGTTTTCTTTGGTTTTCTGTTCTTTTCATATTTCTTTTTTGTTTTTTTTTTTGTTAAGTTTTGGATTGGTGTTTTGCATTTTATTCACGGTTCATTTGTTTTATTTTTTATCCTTTTGTTTCCGGCCAATTTCTTGACTTGCAAAATTTTTCGGCCGGAGATTTTCCATTTTTTTCATTTATCTTTTATTTTATTTTTGTTTGTCCACTCTTTTCTTTTTTTTTCATGTTTTTCGCTCTTTCTTCTTTTAATCGAATTAATTTTCGCATTTTATTGAATCCTTTTCACAGTTCTCTTTTGTTTCCCGCAAGTTTTTTTTATTTGCAAAAAGTTCCGTCGATTTTCATATTTTTTTTGTTCATCTTAGTATGCTGGTAGTTTTATTTTTTTTTAATTTATTTTGTATTGTATTTTTTTAATTTTATGCTGTATTTTTTTTTATTTTGATTATTGATTGATTGATTTTGTTTTCTACTATTTTTTTTTGTCTGTGAAGTACATTTAGTTTTTGTTCATGTCAGCCGTCAATCTTTTGTTTGTTTTTTCTGTTTTTTACGCTTTCGTAATTGATTTTTCGCATTTTATTGAGACCTCTTCGTAATTCATCTATTTTCATATGTTTTGTGTCTGAGTTGTGATCTTCTTTTGTTTTGCATCCTATATTTACTTTCTTTTTTGTTTCGTATCATCGACTTGTTTACCGTTTGTTTTAATTTTCTGCGAATTTTTTAATACGCCCGCAAGATTGTTGCTTTTTATTCAGCTCGATATTGGCGATCTTCCTTTTTTTTTTTTTTTGGGTTCACTTCACGCCTCATATTTTGTCGCTTTCATTTCTCTTTTATTTCCGATTTTTTACAGTTTTCTTCATTTGTTTTTATTTGTTCTCTCTTTTATATTTCAAATCGGCGATTTTTGTTTTTCTTTTTTTGTCTCCGACCTTTTTGGCTACATTTTATCAACAAGTTGGCGATATTTCCTGCAAAAAATCTGGCAACCCTGTTTCGCGTTGAATTTTTTTAAATGTCGGAAGAGAAAATTACGAAAGCAGCCTATAATTAACTACGTTAAATTAGAATGCGCCCCATCCTTACAAAGTAAACATTACTGAAATAGACGCTAAAAGTTATTTCATATATAATTGAGTAACGATTACTGGACGCGAGCGATAGAAAATTAAATTTATTCTTTGGGAAGTCGAAAACGGATCTTATGCTGTGGCTGAGGTATATTTCAAGATTCTAAATCTGTTCCCGAGGAGACCAGGCTGCGGAGTTACGCTGTGGCTGAGGTACATTTCAAGATTCTAAACTTGTTTGCGAGGAAATCAAAGGCTATGGCTGAGGTACATTTCAAGACTCGCATTATTTTTTATGTTGAAAATGCTTTCTTTTTCGGTCACTGTTTTAATATTTATGACGTCACATTAATTCCCATTCATTCATTAGCAGTTTCGAGACGAAAGTACACAATAAAATACTAAAAATAGAATTGTTTCTTTTTTAATTAGCATTGAAACCTTCGTCCGATTTTTATTAGTCAAGAAAAATGATTCGTATTCGATTCACGGGCGCGTATCACGCACGAATCCATTCCTGTCGTTGTTCGCAATAATTAAATTCGCCGAACTTGTTTACTGTTTGGTATAATCAAACACTTGCCGGAGTGGGCACGTAACCCGTCAAACACTCAGTATGAAACGAATCCTTCGAAAATATGACGTCGAAATTGGGCGCCGCGCTTATAACGTTCTTTCTGTCTTTCGTCGCGACGGGACTGTTCCTGCTGTTCATTTTCTGCCTGTACGCTTGCCTCGGAAGCAAGTACAGGAAGATTAAAAACAGATGTAAGTTTTAGTTGTTAAGTTATGGCTGTTTTCTTCTTTTACCAAGGTTACCTTTACCTGAAGGTGGAGCTGGCGTGAAATCAAAATACAAACCTGAAATTATCCAGTAGAAATTTCGTTTATTAGAGATGCGGTTAATTTAGGTTAAGGCCGATGATAATGAAATTAAAAACGAACAGCGGCATCTGTGCGTAACCATTAAGGTTAACGGAATAACACAAATTAGAAACGTTATATAAACAGATATACGGGCTGAATGTTAAACAACACGACAAAAAGAATTTGTGTTTCGTGACATCGCAATGAAAATTTGTTGGAATTTGTGAAAGTTATTTTATTTCTCAACGAGGAAATGACGGTTCAAGGACTTATTCAAGTATGTAATTACATTAAAACGTTTTTTTTTTTTTGTCACGGATCGCCATGTGCAATATTTTATCAAGTTAATTAAGAAGCCGTGTTGCCAACCAATTTGATCAAAAATTCCTTTCTCGGCGTACAGCGCAGGTTAAAGTTAAAAACACGATTACATTAAAAAAAAACAATTAAAATTACGCAATTAACTATTAAACGAAACAAAAATATTCTAACAATCTAACCCTTGCACTTTAAGCAGTATTGTGCACTTTAAGCAGTATTGCCAACTCATAAAAGTTTTTATGTAGGTTATGTAGAACTGCAACAAAATTTCTTATTGTTTTTTAAGTTTGAAACTCGTTCTCGAACGTTTCCGTCGCTTTTTGAATTTTGTTTGCGATCGTTATTTGTTTCCATCTTCAAATATTTTTCTGCAGTCTCCGATTCTTTTTTTTTGTTGCGTTATTTTTACCGTCATTCTGATTTAATCATTGTTTTTCTTTTCTTTTGTTTATCTTCTGAAATTATTTCGTTTCCCTTCGTATTTCTTTGTGGTTTTCCGTGATTAAATCTACGATCATCATTAGTTAGAAATTTTCATTTTGTAAATAAGTTTCATGAGTTTGCTATTGTTTGTTGATTATTGTGAATTTGGAATTAATTAATTAATCTTGATTGTTCCTTGGACTATTTTTTTTTTAAATTTTAGATCTACAATTCGAGTCCTATTCTTCTAAAGTGTATGATCGTCATTTGTTTTTCTTACTTTGGTCAGGTATTTTTTTCACTTGTAGTGGCTTTCTCGATTGTCAGGAAACGTTTTTAATTTTTTTTTAATTGCTTCAAATTTTTCAGAATAATTACCGTAATTTCTTTGGAAACTTTTAATTTCTTCACTTCGATCGTGTTTCTGTGTCTCTTTTAAAAATGTTTTTTTTTTGTTGTCTACCCTTTTTCTTTTCTTTTTTTTTTCTCACAAATGTAGCGACTGTTTTTGTTGCCAAGAAGTTGAAAAATTCCCTAGATTTTAATGAGTATTTACAACACTTGCTTGAAATTATTCCTAGTTTTAACGGCAGTTTCTCTAAGTTGGCAACACTGTTACGAATCATCGTGTGCAGGACGGACAACATTAAATTTGCTTACAAAATGAATTTATTAACTGTGACAGAATCAATAGATGGCATCAGTGATTGAATTAGTTCAAACTTCTCTGTTTTTTATCTTGCAGAAGATGAAAAGAGTTCTTACTCAGTAACTATAAATCTCTATAGATGGTAGTATTTTTTTTTGTGGCGAATAAGAATACTAATAGGTTTTCGATAAAAAAAACAAACTTATCTTCCGTTTTATTCTTCAATTTTTCTTTCGGTTCATCAATAAAACTCCAGGCGTTTTGTAACTTGAAAATTTAAATGTAATCTCACGCGGTTTTCATCTATTTTCGAATGCATTATACACGTGATTGTTGTTACGTCATCATAATGTAATGGAGACTATTCGAAACATGTTTCAAACTTTTAAGCGAAAAAAGCACCTTGTATTTTAAATCAGGTGGATCGTCGATGGTACTTCTTGCAAACTTGGAGGTGCGTTCAAAAACTACATCTCGAACCTCTCTGGCACCTAAAGGAAAATGCAAAAGATAGAGATTTTAGTGATCCCGTTATGTAGTTTCTGAACGTATCCTAGCAGCGTTGACGGCGGCAACAGAAAACTTGGCAACCTATTTCTATAGGTTATGTTTTGTGAAGAGATTAAAATGAATGTCGAGTATATGTCGGCGTTATACTCTCTCAAAAAAAATGTTTGTATCAAAATTTTGTTAAAATGTAAAAGCCTTTTTTACTGTAAATAAAAGTACCTAATTATAATATTATTAAATAAATTCATGCGCTAATCTCCGCATTATTTATATATACAAGCTCGCTTATCACTTCTTTCAACTTTGGATATCTTAGTTATACATACTTATCAATATCATTGTCATTAATTAATTAATTACTTACTTGGTGTTACTAACAACGAATTACAAACTCCTGGTAAACATTAACCGTGTGAATTCTTGGTTTAAAAACCACGACGTTTCGTATACATAATAGTGGACTGGGTTTGTGAAGGACCGACCAAACAGAAACTTCCTCGTCCAAGCAGAAGAGGCCTTGACTTGTGCAGTGCTGTACACCCAGTAAAACCGCGCAAAATCGCCATGGAAACGTTTTTGTTTGTATTTTTAATGTTGCTGGTCGTCCTTGTTCTGCTGTACAGATGTGTGTTTTATTGTTATAACGAGGAGTACTCACGTAAGTGTTCGCAACGTTACTAAATTTTCCAGCTTTTGCGCCGACAAGCGTAAAAACATCTCCGAATTTAACGTGTGCTTACGAAACGATTGTTTTAAAACGGAATTAGCAACCGGTTTTTTGACGTGGCCCACGGAAAATATTTGTTTGCGGACGAAATACAAGTTTGTGATTTTGTGGTCGGGTTCTACGAGAAATTTAATGTCTTTTTTATGTACCGGTTTTGCACGACTATAGTGTGAAATGAAATCAAAAATGAAGTGACGAATTATGAGTAGCAAATACTTTTTATATTTCGACAAGCTATTTTCTTTTTCTTTCCTTTTTTTGAAGTTTTAACGTGACTTTAACTGTCCTTAATCGAGACGCCACGCCACTGGCGCAACACAGATTAAGAGCGCTCTGATGAGACACTTGTTAGGGTTTTTTAGGATCTGTAGGGTTTGGAAATTAAAGACTGTCAGATTATTAATCCTTTGGTCTCGCGGCTTCTTTGAAATAGCTTGGTTGCGTTCAATTTTATTAGCGTTTTCGATTGAAGTGTCACTAAGCGCACAGAGTGCATCTTCATTTTGTTTTAACCTCATCGAATAAAACGAGACTCAGTGCATATAGTGCACCCCAATCAAAAACGCTCTAAGAAGAAGGGTATACTAAAGTCTGGGCGTGTAATCGTATCTTTCTCACTCATGACTATTGACTATCTTGCGTCTCGTTCAACCGTTCCAAGAAGTCTCGTGTTTACATCATTGCCATGGCAACGAGCGAACTTTTTTCACATCCTACTAGCAGGCCGAGAAGAATGTGAAAAGTTCACTCGTTGCCTTGACAATGATGTAAACACAAGACTTTTGGAACGGTTGAACGAGACGCAAGATAGTCAATAGTCATGAGTGAGAGAGATACGATTACACCCTATCTTATAAATCTGAACGCAGCCTTGTACTATATTTCATATTGGCCTGTATTCTCACCTCGTCTTTCATTTAGCAACGCCCTCTCTCCCTCTCTTGCTCATGACATTCACGTAAAGCTGTATCGTTTATTTTTATTTGTTACCTCTGTTGTCAACATAATGTAATTTCGAGTTGCACACTTGCAAAATACAAGTAAACCAACGAAACAAATGGCGATGGAATATTTTTAATTAGTTAGGAAAAACGTAAATACTAAAAGAAGAAAATAAATACTTCATAACCTAAAAATATTTTCCTTCAGACATGAAATTGTTTAGTGGAAATACATAATATTAAGTATTGGAAACCTTATTTTTTAATAAGAGACAAAAACGTAATGAGTATCCGATATCAAATTAATCAGAAAATTTAATAAAGATCATCTTTTTATTAAAGCGCAATTGGTAACTCCGGCGTGAGATGTCGCCACTTGAGCTGTAATCGGTAATTCATCAATTAAACTCCAGGCGTTTTGTAACTTCAAGGTAGTCTTCTGGCAAATGTTTGTCTTTCTTGGTTAACCTCACGCTAAATTTATTTACCAAGTACTATTAAAAGTCGAGAGATGGCGCTTGAAAATTTAAATGTAAGCTCACGCGGCTTTCATCTATTTTCGAATGCATTGTACACATGATTATTGTTACGTCATCGTAATGTAATGGAAACGGCATCGACAAGGCCATCGGCGAAAGCACTTTTAACGTTCACGTCCGACTTCGACGCAAGTTAATTTTAGCGCGCGCGAACATGATCGATGTGATCGGTGATGTGTTCATCAAATTGTTTGCGTTCCTGATCATAAGTGCCCTGTTTTTCATCTTCACTTTTTGCATCTATCGATGCTGGAAGAAGCACAGAGAGATGACGGTAATGGGCGGATGTAAGTGATTTTATTGCGCATGTTTCTCCAAATGTCTTTTAAATCAGGTGGTACTTCTTGCAAACTTGGAAGTGCGTTCAGAAACTACATTTCGAATCTGTCTGACACCTAAAAGAAAATGTATTGCATCTGTTTTCGAAATGTCATAAATTATTAGTAGGTGGATTGTCACAAACATACAAAAGCACTTTTACTGTGGAAGAAAGATACGAGATTTAAGTGGTCCATTTATGTAGTTTCTGAACGTATCCCAGCAGCAACTTGGCAACCTATTTGTATAAGTTATGTTTTATGATGAGATTAAAATTAATATAGGGAATATGTCGGCGCAATATTAATAATATTAATTATTGGAAACCTTATTTTTTTATAAAAGGCAAAAAAAGTAGTGGGTATCCGATATCAAAATAATCAGATAATTGAATAAACATCACCTTTTTATTAAAGCGCAGTTGGTAACTCCGGCGCGAGATGTCGCCACTTGAGCTGTAATCGGTAATGTTACGGTGACATTACCGGTAAGGTAACATTAAAAATAAATTACCGGTAATTTAACAACACTAGTTCTAATACGGTAACTTAGTGAGAGAGTACAGTGACGGCGTTACCTGATTTTGATTTTGCGCCGTCAAAAACTCTTAGAATTTAATTTTCCGGTTTTGAAATTTTAGCTTTTAAAATGCAGATTCATTCAAATAAAACTTCCTCCTAAGCTCTACCAACTTTGTGTGGCACTTTCTTTATTCTGATATATATATTTTTTATTAAAAAAAATGTAATTGTTTGTTCTCCTGTTGTTTGAAATTATTTTATAGCCTATAAAGAATTACGAGAAAAAAATATGACGTATAATTCAAGTGTTTTAAACTTTTACCGCCTTTGAAATCAGTTCTTCCGCGGTGTTGCGTTCAAAAATTATAACGGGAAGGCACTGTGGGCGTTTAGAATGAAAAGCAAAATATACAAAATCACTTACACAAGTTAGAAAGAATATTACCCAAAGCGCGCGCGATTCAGTTTCTGAACGGACCCCGGTTGTTAGGTATAATCTACGGCATGCATTTTTTTTCCAACAGTTGGCAACACTAGGCGAAATTTTGGCAAAGAATGCGTCATGTTCTACATAAAAATTAAAAATAGAATGAATCGTAGAATAACAAAATACAGCCTGGCGTCGTCCGGCGAATTAATGAAACCGAAGGATGACGTCGCTGTAAATAACAATAACGGATTCCGTTCGTTCTCAGGGTGCGTGAGTTTCTAGGTTAAAATGCATTTTGTGGTGTACTTTTTCGTGTTTGTTGTGTTAGTGGCCGCGGGCATTTTGATATGTAAATGTATATATTGGGCAGATGCGGAGGAAGGTGCCCGATCTAGTAAGTAATACCTAATTAGTCGTTGGTTACGATGTGATAGATGCTTTATTAGGGTTTTTCAATTAAAAATAACCCCAGCTGTGGTAATTTGTTTTAATATGTGGACTTCGTAAAACATATTTTTGTGTTTCCATGATGATCGAAACTAAAAAAAAAAATTACGTCATAAGAACATTGATTAAGAACGCCTAGATAGGACTCGGCGGTATTGTGAAGCCGCGTTCAGCGACGTTCCCGTGGTTGCGCCATTTTCCATCCAAAACTATGGCGCCTCGGACCTAATCACGAGTATTCTGTAAGCACCAAATCATTTCAATTGATATCCAACGATAATTGAAGAGAAATACTAACCGTAGCAATCACAGCAATCCACCAATGACACTACAATATACCAAATAAATAGTGAGAAAACCCCTCGACCACATTAATTCACTGAAAGCGAATACGTATTTCGGTAACGAAGTTACCATCTTCAGCGCTAAACTGATATATCAGTTTAGCGCTGAAGATGGTAACTTCGTTACCGAAATACGTATTCGCTTTCAGTGAATTAATGTGGTAAGCGCTAAACTGATATATCAGTTTAGCGCTGAAGATGGTAACTTCGTTACCGAAATACGTATTCGCTTTCAGTGAATTAATGTGGTCGAGGGGTTTTCTCACTATTTATTTGGATTACAGCCACAGGTTTTGTGTTGCTTTGTGAATATTACAATATACCATCACAATAATTTTATTACAATCACTGAAGAAAATAAGATTTCTAGGAAATCAATTAATTGATATGAGGTGCTTTCAGAATAGATCTAATTACCTGAAAAAGCTGACAAGTCAATTTAAAATCATCTTCAAAAAGCGCTAGAATTGAAAATCATTTCTTAGCTGTACTTTATTTACTCTATGTACTCCTAAACCGTATAATAAAGCAGGCGAATTTTACAGATTGGTATAACGTGTTACATAATTAACAGACAAGAGAACGTGACGTCAAGATGACGTAGGCTCGCATACGATACTTATGAGAAATACGTCATTTTGACGTCACGTTCTCTTGCCGAGTTTGTTCCCTCGATTCGAGAATAAGGCCCGTGGGAAGGCAGCTTGAGTGACATATCATTTGAAACCAATTTAAATTCTACATCCAGCGAAAAGCTTCCAGCAGTGTCGGACACAATTCAATTAAATTGTCAATTAACTATTAATTAATTATTGTAATAGTCCTAACAACAAATAATAGAATTGATAGAAAAATAAGTTTTTGCTCGAAATGTTTAAAAAATAAACTTATTCAATGAATTAATGATAAATTTTGTAATTAAATTTAACTGTAAGCTGCAGTTGAACCTATTAATTGCAATTAAACTCACTTGTAAACCTTCAATCGAAATTAATTGAAATCCTACACCGGTTTTCACTTCTATTTTCATCGGTTGCATTTTTGATAAAAGTCGCGAAACGCCCTGTATATGACTGTGCTCTCTCCAATTATTAAAATTGATTTGATTTCATAATGGGAACATTCATACATGCAATTTTATTAGCTGAAACTGTTTTAATGTAATAATTTAGTTAACAGAACAATGTCATAAACAAATAATTTGAGACTTTCATTGCATAACATTAGAGAAAGGGAAAGTGGCTTGCACGGGATGTAGAAGATCGCCAAGGAAACAAGCAGTCCCAGCGAGGCCCTCGTACAGACTGTACGGATTATCGGGCGTTCTAGCCTTCTTAAACTCCTCGGTGCACATAAACTGAAAGAACGCCACGGCCCTGTACAAATGTTTCTCATCGTTAGTCAATCTGTAGAGCAACAGGAACACGTATCCGTTCCCGGCCACGCCGTGGCAAAGGCCGGGCCCTTTACGCAGCAGCCCCCTCTCCCAAATCAACTCGCCAATCTTCTCGCAAGCTTCCAAGTATTTCTCGTCACGCCAAATCAAATATGCTTTCGCCATAAGATAGACGATGCCTCCAGCCCCGTGACACCAATGAATTAATTCGTTGTGATCTTGGCCGAGCTCATCCGTGGCAGATGGAAAATTCCCGTCCTCGTCCTGCGTGGAAAGCAGGAAATCCACGCTGTCTTTAACGTCTTTCGCATCAAGGGGGTTCGCATCTAAATAACCGGGCACCGACATGATGTACTGTAGAATCGAGCACAATCCGTGCCCCGCACCCAAATACTGCACCTCATAGTACGCATACATTAAGGGTGAAGGGCTGTGATGAGTCTGCGCGAATGCACGCCCCGAATTCACCATTTGCTTGCATAAGTTGTGCATGTCGCCGTGTATGAAAGGGCTTTTGGTTTCGCTCGCGATCCATAGTGCCCCGCAGACGTACCCGGCTCTGCCGACGAATAACTCGTCGCTGCCACAACTTAAAAACTGCGACCGTTTACACACTTCCCCCGCATTTTTGTACAGCTCTTTGTATTTGTTCGATTGGCTCACATCACCGATCGCATTGAAAATTACGGCCGCGACGGCGTAAACCCCTCCGTTTCCCAGGATGAACGCGGGCTGGTCCTTCCTCGGAACCTGCTGGCCCTCGCAAAGCTCCAGCGCCGGCTTTAAGTATTCCAGGGCGCTCGTCAGGAACTTGTCCCTGTAATCGTGAAACGTGGGGATTTTCGTGAGGTGGTAGTACATGTACGAGATGCCCGCCGAGCCCAGGTACAGGCCGTCCTCCGCGTTCTTCCTCGTCGGCTTGAATTTGCTTCCGATTTGTGTTATGATGTCGAATATGGCGGCCCTGATTTCCCTCTCGGGGATTTGCACTGCGGTCTCGGGTTGGAAGTCAGGGGCTTTGTTCGGAAAAAAACGCAGTTGGGGCATGTTGATGGAGGCGCTGGAGTGGTGTACCTTCGCGACCAGTCTAATTAACGCTTTTCTCATTTAAAACTTGCGCCACTAATTTATTTATAAACAATCCTGAATGACGTTTCCGATACATCGTGTTTTTTTTTTTTAATCTGTTTAGTTGGCGATGGCGTCGTGTGTCAGAAGCGAATTTATTTTAAAATAGCGTTTGCTGTTAACTAATAATTTTATGTAACCTCTTTTAAAGTATGTCGCATCGAATCTTCTTCAGCCTTGCGTTTTACGTCAATACTGATGAAGCTAACTTCAAGTCTCAACGTTGCAAACAATGTAACTACAAAGTTACTAGAAGTTGAAGTTTCGCGCGCAATACTTGCGCGAATCTAACTAAATTATTATTAAAAATAATAAAAAATTTGCCTTTCTCACTTCAAACTTCGTGCATAAGTGGTTTTGCCAGAGAGAAAGAGAACGTCAGCCATTTTGAAATCCCGCCGAATATAGGAAAAACGGAAGTTATACAGTACAATCGCATTAAAATTAAAAATCAAGTTTTTATTAAAGAAAAATAATAAAATTTTGTCTGTGCTGGTTGAATATTGGAAAATAAAATTACCACGGCACGTGAAAGGGGAAGTAATTTTTGTTTGCGTTTGATTGATTTGAGATACGGTCTAAAGTACGAAATAAGGGACAGCTACAGTTTCCTGTAATTTTTCTCTGTCCAAAGTGGTATCGTTTAAATATGACTTCATAGGTGACACTTGTGGAAAATTTCGAAAGCTGTTTCCGTCGCCGCCAAAAAAAAACGTGGACACTTTCCTTAACGTAAATTTAACGATAGTGAAACTTTTGTCGGGTAGCTGTAATTATGATCTGACATTTACGAATGACAAGCAAATTTGCTTTTTCAAAAATAAATTCATTTCCATTTTCACCTTCACATCTATGTGGCTAATATGAGTCAGTATTTTTCAAAGTGATATAATGGGCTGAACTTTATTAATTATTGTGCGTTATCTGTAAGTGTCAGCAATGACGTCACGGTATGGCCGCACTGCGTTTGAATTTGACCCTAACTTTATAATTTTTTTAATACTCCAAAACAAGATTCTTGAAAATTAGCTAATCTTATGTATTTATATATCGAAATAATAATTTTAAAAAAAAATATTAAACGAGCTCATTGCGGGTGAAAAAGTCTTGAAATAATTTGAGTTGGGGACACTGTGTCGCACAACGAACTTCACGTCACTTACCCCAAAAACATTTGGCAACAGTGATTATTAATTTGACAGGACGAGTTTAGGAGTCGATGATAACAATAATAATTAAACAGTGAATAATATGCTATCTCCGTGGAAAATATAATAAGTATTATTTATAACAGTGCGCAGGGAATTTCGTCAGGTATCATAACCGCAATTTGCCAAACATGTAGAGTCGCCACCGAACGCTACATGAGTCATTAGTGTTTCGTATATTATTTAGTTGTGAAATTGATAAGTTTTTTTTCCAGTATTGATACGTCTCCATTTCAGAATGGATATTTTCGTGCCGATAATTATATGCGTCGTGCTGTTTATTCTGTTCTCCATATGCGGATATTGTTGTAAAAAACACCGGGGAACTGTATACCGTAAGTGAGACTGTTTAATCGAGATTTTTTTCTTTTTTTTTTACAAGTTATAATGACGTTAGTTATGATGTTAGTTAATGCAAGTTATGATGATGTTAAACACGTGTGAATTAATTGCATTAACTTTAATATGTCCTTGTTCGGTTCAAGGCGAGTCCTGATTCACATGATGAATTCACAACGATTAATAATGATGGGTTGATGGCGTTTTGGTAATTATGAGGCACTAGGACCGTATTTGTTAGTGTTCGATTGATGTGCACCATGTGCACTTGATGTCTTGATCTTGTTTTATTATGTGAGGTTCAAACTAGATGAAGATACACTCACTCAATGCACATGGTGGATGCCAATCTAAAGCATTATTAGGTTTTAATCAGAATGATGTTTCCTTGAACTGTCACATGTCGAAATACTTTTAAGAAAAGTCTTCCATTTATCCTTCCATTGTCTACCTAGAGTGACAGGACTTTGTCATAACGTGTTAGATAAGTTAAATTATATTGTCTTATTTTGTGCTTTGGCCCATGTCCGTGCGTTTAGAAACACCCTGTACGTTGAACTTCTGGTGTTTCATATTTTACAGACTTGGTCAGCTGGTTTGTTTAATTTCGCAAAAAAGTACTTTTATTTTGTATACACTTGGAATAAACCAAATAGGTGTTTCGGAATGAAAACATCAAAGGTTTTTTTTTTTTTCTTTTTGTTGTATACAGGGTGTCCCAACAGTGCAATAAGATCCGGTCTTCTTTAACTCCTGTACAATTTGTCTGCCCCTTAAAGTCCCCGTTTCCACATAGGTTATTACAGAGCAGATAAATTTACAAGAAAATAAAAAAAAAACCAGGCCTAAGTTCATCTTTAATCTTTATTGAATGTAATGCAGCAAATTTTTATATTTTTTTTTATCTTTTGTGTGCGTGCGGTTTGGCGTTTTGCTGTTCAGTTTCTTGTTACAGGATTAAATAATAATTTGATAAAATACAATGTGTCAGACTGTATTTCCTTTGCTGACGTTCATTAATAATGACGCTGTTGATAAAAGGCAATCCTTCATAATTATCTATAAATCGAGATTACGACAGCATTATCCGAGGATTTAAGGCGATTTTTAAAAATAAAAAGCAAGACAAGGAAAAATGTGTCCTTACAAGTACTGTTATTTCTAGGCCCCATCTTTTCACCTCCTGATGAACTCATCTGCCAAAGTGGCAGATAAATTTATCAGGAGTTGGAAAGGTTTATGCTTCCTCTCAAAAATTACTTTGTGTTTGTTGCAATAATTTGCAAGGCCCCCTGTTTTTTGCTCTTTTTAGATAACGGTACACCGATTGCAGTCACACAGGTAACGACAACGACGGGGGTTCGCCCTCCGTATCCCACGAACCCGCTGCATCCGACGCCACAGCTATCGCAACCGGCACCTGCACCGGGCTTCGTGCCCGTCGGAGGCTACCAGACAGTCCCATATCCCCCAGCCCCAGGTAAGAATTTTAACGGCCAAGTTTTAATCAACACCGACTAATTAATTTTGTAATTAAGTTTCTGGAGTCTACTATCCAGCACCAGTGGGTATGTCAGTTAGAGCTTAAACGTTTATTTTGTTTACCCTTTTCCTGAAGTGCAGCTTTGCATTATTTTTTCTTTTGGTTTTCCCCTTTTATCAAATGTCTCAATTGATTTTCCTGCTTGACGTATGTACGACTTGACAATTTCGAAATTGGAAAATGATTTGACAAATAGGGAAACAAATTTGGCATTTGAATGCTTGTTACTTGGTAATTCAATTCAGCTCCTCGAATATATTGATTGATTGCAGTAAGGGCTTCTTTATTTTTATTCGATCACTTGCTTGTTGTTTCAGGTATGCATGTGATACAAATGTTTTTCTTGTTAATTAAAATAGGTACTGCGCCTGGAGGGGCTCCGTATCCCCCGATGAGTGCTCCATATCCCCCGACACCGTACTCTCCGACTCAGGCAGCACCTCCTCCTTCATACAGCGAAGCCATCGGGCAAACCCCAGTTCAGCCGCCAGCGGTTCACGAACAATACACGAAGCAATCACCTTATAATCCGAACTATTGAGAATGTTTAAAAATTCGAGTAGGGAAAGAGAGAGAAGGGGGGGAAATGTTGATTCTTTCAGTATTAATTTTTCTTGAGATCTAACAAGTGCAGATAAATAGTAATAAGTGGAATTTATTGATGGGAAATTAAAAAAAAAAAAGGTACTCCTGTGTTAATAAGTAAGTAAGTGCCAAAGTTAATAATAATAAAAAAAAAACGTAAGCCAGTCGTAAATCTCTGTTATTTAACCAAAACATCATTCTTCCCGCGGATGATTCGTACAATTTACTTGTTGAGACTGTTCTTTAGTAACAAACTCTATTAGTCTAGTTTTTAAGGTCGTTTAGAACTAATAGAGCTCACGTCTACCTCACTCAGTAAGTTTCCAAAATTTGGGCGCAGGGTTTTCTTTTGTAGATTAAAATTATTGCAACTGCGGTGCCTTAATCGATCAACATTTCCTCATTTCTGTGTGAAATGTTATTAAAGTAAAGGTGAAAGGAACACTTTCCGTTAATGTAAATATTTAATTCAGTGTATTGTGATAGTTTTTGTTACTTTGTTAATATGAGAATACGTTATGTTTAATTTACTCTGTTGCATAATATCGTGACTATTTTTGTACGTCGGCCTAAATGTAATTACTGCAGTTTTTTTTTACTGAAAGTACCAGAAACATTTTGTGCTTATTAATTATGTTATTTTATTTAGTAGGATGACTATTTTATATATGCATGTAAGACTGCGCGTGTGTTGTAGTTTGTAGTTCACTCAAATCACAGCCTATTGTAAATATACTCGAAAGAAGTTCAGTTGTGTTGTGCTTACTAAGTTTAATTGAATTTTTATTTCTGTCTAGTCTGAGAGTCTCTTGTTGTGGAGCCAATGATTGTTTGGAAAACAGATGATACTTTTTTTTAAATAGAAGTTTCTACAGATACTGCTCTTGGTTTCTGTTCTAAAAAAAAAAAAAAAACAATTTCATTTCTCATTAGGTTCTGATGCATTTTTCGAACAGCTGCCAATTCCGATGACAACAATTTAATAGGTTTAGGTTACATATAACTGCAGAAATTTATCACTTATCGGAATGAGCGAAGTGTTCTGGGAAGAAGTTTCTGAACGTACCCAATTTCATTTCTCCATCTATCGGTAACTACCAAATATACAAGTTACCGACTTGTGTAGATTTCTATAAAAAGAAGTATTCAGGACAGGAATCTGTAATTACAGATGAGAGCCAAAAACAAAATAATTTCCTAAGGCAAGAAAAATTCTGATCGCGGTCGACACCTGAAAAGAAAAGCAAAATTTTAACTCGTAACAAAAAAAGAAAAAATTTAGACACAATTTTAAATAAAACTGCAAATCAAAAATTTAACGAAACCTCAAGTTCTTGTACGACAGGATTACAGAAACTACAACCTTAGCGAACATCAAGTCACTTGCACTATCTACAGATGGTACCAAAACGTGACATCATCTATTGCGTTCAACAAAACTCAGCCGTCAAACGCGTTCAACAAAACTCAGCCGTCAAACGCGTTCAACAAAACTCAGCCGTCAAACGCGTTCAACAAAACTCAGCCAACAAATGCGTTCAACAAAACTCAGCCATCAAATGCGTTCAATAAAACTCAGCCAACAAATGCGTTCAACAAGACTCAGCGTCTTACTTTCCGCTCGTTAATCTAAAATTAGCGAAGATTTTCCCGAAAACAAATATTCTTAGCTTTCAAAATTTACACTGCGGTGGTGCCTATTTATTTATAATTTTTGAATCTTGCTACCAGGATCACATAAACGCGAGGAGGCGTCGAATGACGGATGTCAGGAGCTGAAATATGCCCGCCAATTGTTCCTAACTTTTAAATTATATAAATCTTCTTATTGAATTTTTTTGCTCTTCTTTTCAAATTTTATTTTCTCGGAAACGGCGCGAGCTAGAGACTTGCGGTTTGCGCCATTCGATTCGTCTGCTCAAGCTCTATGAGGGTGATTTTTTTCGCGGCAATCTATTTTTCGTAGATATCCTCAAATTTTCATGGACTATAGCCTTACTACTTTTTGGCCCAAAAAATATTCTTTTCTCCTAAAATCGAAAAAAAATTCACCCACGTAGAGCTCGACGAGGAGCATTCAAAACCGGGCTCCGTTCCTCTGTAGCTCACCCCCTTTCCGAGACATGAGCCCAGAAAGGGCTCTCGCAGAAAGACATTTCTTTCTCAGTGAAAAATCGGAGTAGTAAAAGTCCGCTAGCGCCAATCGAATAATCGTTATTTATTGAGTGATACAGCACGGTTTTAATATTTAAAACAGCTAAAATAACAATAGAAACAATAAATGTATTTAATTTAATCTATATTACTAGTGCAGCCATCTTCGGTCCACCAGTGGAACCTACAGGTAACCCACTTAAACAGGTCTCTGTAATTATACAGGAATCTGTAATTCTCCACCACCAATAACCTGTAAATCGCACTATTCGCTCGAAGATGGCAGCACCAGTAATATTTGAATAAATTAAATACATTTATTGTTTTTATTGTTATTTTAACTGTTCAATATATTAAGAGCATGCCGTATCACTCAATAAAATACGATTATTCGATTGGCGCTAGCGGACTTTAACTACTCCGATTTTTCACTGAGAAAGAAATGTCTTTCTGCGAGAGCCCTTTCTGGGCTCATGTCTCGGAAAGGGGGTGAGCTACAGAGGAACGGAGCCCGGTTTTGAATGCGCCTCGTCGAGCTCTACGTGGGTGAATTTTTTCGCGATTTTAGGAGAAAAGAATATTTTTTGAGCCAAAAAGTAGTAAGGCTATAGTCCATGAAAATTTGAAGATTTCTACGAAAAATAGATTGTCGCGAAAAAAATCACCCTCATAGACCTTGAGCAGACGAATCGAATGGCGCATACCGCAAGTATCTAGCTCGCGCCGTTTTCGAGAAAATAAAATTTGAAAAGTGCAAAAAAATTCAATAAGAAAATTTATATAATTTAAAAGTTAGGAAAAATGGGCGGGCATTTTTCAGCTCCTGACATCCGTCATTCGAAACCTCCTCGCGTTTATGTGATCCTGGTAGCAAGATTCAAAAATTACAGTAAATTTGCTTCAGAAATTTCTTTTTAAATTCGTTTCTAAAATTGGCGGGAATTTTTCTGTTCCGGATACTCCCTGTTCGACACCTCATCGCCTTTATGTGATCCTGGTAGCAAGATTCAAAAATTACAGTAAATTTGCTTCAGAAATTTTTTTTTTAATTGGTTTCTAAAATTGGCGGGAATTTTTCTGTTCCGGATACTCCCTGTTCGACACCTCCTCGCGTTTATGTGATCCTGGTAGCAAGATTCAAAAATTACAGTAAATTTGCTTCAGAATTTTTTTTTTTAATTGGTTTCTAAAATTGGCGGGAATTTTTCTGTTCCGGATACTCCCTGTTCGACACCTCATCGCCTTTATGTGATCCTGGTAGCAAGATTCAAAAATTACAGTAAATTTGCTTCAGAAATTTTTTTTTAATTCGTTTCTAAAATTGGCGGGAATTTTTCTGTTCCGGATACTCCCTGTTCGACACCTCCTCGCCTTTATGTGATCCTGGTAGCAAGATTCAAAAATTACAGTAAATTTGCTTCAGAAATTTTTTTTTAATTCGTTTCTAAAATTGGCGGGAATTTTTCTGTTCCGGATACTCCCTGTTCGACACCTCATCGCCTTTATGTGATCCTGGTAGCAAGATTCAAAAATTACAGTAAATTTGCTTCAGAAATTTTTTTTTTAATTGGTTTCTAAAATTGGCGGGAATTTTTCTGTTCCGGATACTCCCTGTTCGACACCTCCTCGCGTTTATGTGATCCTGGTAGCAAGATTCAAAAATTACAGTAAATTTGCTTCAGAATTTTTTTTTTTAATTGGTTTCTAAAATTGGCGGGAATTTTTCTGTTCCGGATACTCCCTGTTCGACACCTCATCGCCTTTATGTGATCCTGGTAGCAAGATTCAAAAATTACAGTAAATTTGCTTCAGAAATTTTTTTTTTAATTCGTTTCTAAAATTGGCGGGAATTTTTCTGTTCCGGATACTCCCTGTTCGACACCTCATCGCCTTTATGTGATCCTGGTAGCAAGATTCAAAAATTACAGTAAATTTGCTTCAGAAATTTTTTTTTAATTCGTTTCTAAAATTGGCGGGAATTTTTCTGTTCCGGATACTCCCTGTTCGACACCTCCTCGCCTTTATGTGATCCTGGTAGCAAGATTCAAAAATTACAGTAAATTTGCTTCAGAAATTTTTTTTTTAATTCGTTTCTAAAATTGGCGGGAATTTTTCTGTTCCGGATACTCCCTGTTCGACACCTCATCGCCTTTATGTGATCCTGGTAGCAAGATTCAAAAATTACAGTAAATTTGCTTCAGAAATTTTTTTTTTAATTCGTTTCTAAAATTGGCGGGAATTTTTCTGTTCCGGATACTCCCTGTTCGACACCTCATCGCCTTTATGTGATCCTGGTAGCAAGATTCAAAAATTACAGTAAATTTGCTTCAGAAATTTTTTTTTTAATTGGTTTCTAAAATTGGCGGGAATTTTTCTGTTCCGGATACTCCCTGTTCGACACCTCCTCGCGTTTATGTGATCCTGGTAGCAAGATTCAAAAATTACAGTAAATTTGCTTCAGAAATTTTTTTTTTAATTCGTTTCTAAAATTGGCGGGAATTTTTCTGTTCCGGATACTCCCTGTTCGACACCTCATCGCCTTTATGTGATCCTGGTAGCAAGATTCAAAAATTACAGTAAATTTGCTTCAGAAATTTTTTTTTTAATTCGTTTCTAAAATTGGCGGGAATTTTTCTGTTCCGGATACTCCCTGTTCGACACCTCATCGCCTTTATGTGATCCTGGTAGCAAGATTCAAAAATTACAGTAAATTTGCTTCAGAAATTTTTTTTTTAATTCGTTTCTAAAATTGGCGGGAATTTTTCTGTTCCGGATACTCCCTGTTCGACACCTCATCGCCTTTATGTGATCCTGGTAGCAAGATTCAAAAATTACAGTAAATTTGCTTCAGAAATTTTTTTTTTAATTCGTTTCTAAAATTGGCGGGAATTTTTCTGTTCCGGATACTCCCTGTTCGACACCTCATCGCCTTTATGTGATCCTGGTAGCAAGATTCAAAAATTACAGTAAATTTGCTTCAGAAATTTTTTTTTTAATTCGTTTCTAAAATTGGCGGGAATTTTTCTGTTCCGGATACTCCCTGTTCGACACCTCATCGCCTTTATGTGATCCTGGTAGCAAGATTCAAAAATTACAGTAAATTTGCTTCAGAAATTTTTTTTTAATTCGTTTCTAAAATTGGCGGGAATTTTTCTGTTCCGGATACTCCCTGTTCGACACCTCATCGCCTTTATGTGATCCTGGTAGCAAGATTCAAAAATTACAGTAAATTTGCTTCAGAAATTTTTTTTTTAATTCGTTTCTAAAATTGGCGGGAATTTTTCTGTTCCGGATACTCCCTGTTCGACACCTCCTCGCGTTTATGTGATCCTGGTAGCAAGATTCAAAAATTACAGTAAATTTGCTTCAGAATTTTTTTTTTTAATTGGTTTCTAAAATTGGCGGGAATTTTTCTGTTCCGGATACTCCCTGTTCGACACCTCATCGCCTTTATGTGATCCTGGTAGCAAGATTCAAAAATTACAGTAAATTTGCTTCAGAAATTTTTTTTTTAATTCGTTTCTAAAATTGGCGGGAATTTTTCTGTTCCGGATACTCCCTGTTCGACACCTCCTCGCCTTTATGTGATCCTGGTAGCAAGATTCAAAAATTACAGTAAATTTGCTTCAGAAATTTTTTTTTTAATTCGTTTCTAAAATTGGCGGGAATTTTTCTGTTCCGGATACTCCCTGTTCGACACCTCATCGCCTTTATGTGATCCTGGTAGCAAGATTCAAAAATTACAGTAAATTTGCTTCAGAAATTTTTTTTTTAATTCGTTTCTAAAATTGGCGGGAATTTTTCTGTTCCGGATACTCCCTGTTCGACACCTCATCGCCTTTATGTGATCCTGGTAGCAAGATTCAAAAATTACAGTAAATTTGCTTCAGAAATTTTTTTTTTAATTCGTTTCTAAAATTGGCGGGAATTTTTCTGTTCCGGATACTCCCTGTTCGACACCTCATCGCCTTTATGTGATCCTGGTAGCAAGATTCAAAAATTACAGTAAATTTGCTTCAGAAATTTTTTTTTTAATTCGTTTCTAAAATTGGCGGGAATTTTTCTGTTCCGGATACTCCCTGTTCGACACCTCATCGCCTTTATGTGATCCTGGTAGCAAGATTCAAAAATTACAGTAAATTTGCTTCAGAAATTTTTTTTTTAATTCGTTTCTAAAATTGGCGGGAATTTTTCTGTTCCGGATACTCCCTGTTCGACACCTCATCGCCTTTATGTGATCCTGGTAGCAAGATTCAAAAATTACAGTAAATTTGCTTCAGAAATTTTTTTTTTAATTCGTTTCTAAAATTGGCGGGAATTTTTCTGTTCCGGATACTCCCTGTTCGACACCTCATCGCCTTTATGTGATCCTGGTAGCAAGATTCAAAAATTACAGTAAATTTGCTTCAGAAATTTTTTTTTTAATTCGTTTCTAAAATTGGCGGGAATTTTTCTGTTCCGGATACTCCCTGTTCGACACCTCATCGCCTTTATGTGATCCTGGTAGCAAGATTCAAAAATTACAGTAAATTTGCTTCAGAAATTTTTTTTTTAATTCGTTTCTAAAATTGGCGGGAATTTTTCTGTTCCGGATACTCCCTGTTCGACACCTCATCGCCTTTATGTGATCCTGGTAGCAAGATTCAAAAATTACAGTAAATTTGCTTCAGAAATTTTTTTTTTAATTCGTTTCTAAAATTGGCGGGAATTTTTCTGTTCCGGATACTCCCTGTTCGACACCTCATCGCCTTTATGTGATCCTGGTAGCAAGATTCAAAAATTACAGTAAATTTGCTTCAGAAATTTTTTTTTTAATTCGTTTCTAAAATTGGCGGGAATTTTTCTGTTCCGGATACTCCCTGTTCGACACCTCATCGCCTTTATGTGATCCTGGTAGCAAGATTCAAAAATTACAGTAAATTTGCTTCAGAAATTTTTTTTTTAATTCGTTTCTAAAATTGGCGGGAATTTTTCTGTTCCGGATACTCCCTGTTCGACACCTCATCGCCTTTATGTGATCCTGGTAGCAAGATTCAAAAATTACAGTAAATTTGCTTCAGAAATTTTTTTTTTAATTCGTTTCTAAAATTGGCGGGAATTTTTCTGTTCCGGATACTCCCTGTTCGACACCTCATCGCCTTTATGTGATCCTGGTAGCAAGATTCAAAAATTACAGTAAATTTGCTTCAGAAATTTTTTTTTTAATTCGTTTCTAAAATTGGCGGGAATTTTTCTGTTCCGGATACTCCCTGTTCGACACCTCATCGCCTTTATGTGATCCTGGTAGCAAGATTCAAAAATTACAGTAAATTTGCTTCAGAAATTTTTTTTTTAATTCGTTTCTAAAATTGGCGGGAATTTTTCTGTTCCGGATACTCCCTGTTCGACACCTCATCGCCTTTATGTGATCCTGGTAGCAAGATTCAAAAATTACAGTAAATTTGCTTCAGAAATTTTTTTTTTAATTCGTTTCTAAAATTGGCGGGAATTTTTCTGTTCCGGATACTCCCTGTTCGACACCTCATCGCCTTTATGTGATCCTGGTAGCAAGATTCAAAAATTACAGTAAATTTGCTTCAGAAATTTTTTTTTAATTCGTTTCTAAAATTGGCGGGAATTTTTCTGTTCCGGATACTCCCTGTTCGACACCTCCTCGCCTTTATGTGATCCTGGTAGCAAGATTCAAAAATTACAGTAAATTTGCTTCAGAAATTTTTTTTTAATTCGTTTCTAAAATTGGCGGGAATTTTTCTGTTCCGGATACTCCCTGTTCGACACCTCATCGCCTTTATGTGATCCTGGTAGCAAGATTCAAAAATTACAGTAAATTTGCTTCAGAAATTTTTTTTTTAATTGGTTTCTAAAATTGGCGGGAATTTTTCTGTTCCGGATACTCCCTGTTCGACACCTCCTCGCGTTTATGTGATCCTGGTAGCAAGATTCAAAAATTACAGTAAATTTGCTTCAGAATTTTTTTTTTTAATTGGTTTCTAAAATTGGCGGGAATTTTTCTGTTCCGGATACTCCCTGTTCGACACCTCATCGCCTTTATGTGATCCTGGTAGCAAGATTCAAAAATTACAGTAAATTTGCTTCAGAAATTTTTTTTTTAATTCGTTTCTAAAATTGGCGGGAATTTTTCTGTTCCGGATACTCCCTGTTCGACACCTCATCGCCTTTATGTGATCCTGGTAGCAAGATTCAAAAATTACAGTAAATTTGCTTCAGAAATTTTTTTTTTAATTCGTTTCTAAAATTGGCGGGAATTTTTCTGTTCCGGATACTCCCTGTTCGACACCTCATCGCCTTTATGTGATCCTGGTAGCAAGATTCAAAAATTACAGTAAATTTGCTTCAGAAATTTTTTTTTTAATTCGTTTCTAAAATTGGCGGGAATTTTTCTGTTCCGGATACTCCCTGTTCGACACCTCATCGCCTTTATGTGATCCTGGTAGCAAGATTCAAAAATTACAGTAAATTTGCTTCAGAAATTTTTTTTTTAATTCGTTTCTAAAATTGGCGGGAATTTTTCTGTTCCGGATACTCCCTGTTCGACACCTCATCGCCTTTATGTGATCCTGGTAGCAAGATTCAAAAATTACAGTAAATTTGCTTCAGAAATTTTTTTTTTAATTCGTTTCTAAAATTGGCGGGAATTTTTCTGTTCCGGATACTCCCTGTTCGACACCTCATCGCCTTTATGTGATCCTGGTAGCAAGATTCAAAAATTACAGTAAATTTGCTTCAGAAATTTTTTTTTTAATTCGTTTCTAAAATTGGCGGGAATTTTTCTGTTCCGGATACTCCCTGTTCGACACCTCATCGCCTTTATGTGATCCTGGTAGCAAGATTCAAAAATTACAGTAAATTTGCTTCAGAAATTTTTTTTTTAATTCGTTTCTAAAATTGGCGGGAATTTTTCTGTTCCGGATACTCCCTGTTCGACACCTCATCGCCTTTATGTGATCCTGGTAGCAAGATTCAAAAATTACAGTAAATTTGCTTCAGAAATTTTTTTTTTAATTCGTTTCTAAAATTGGCGGGAATTTTTCTGTTCCGGATACTCCCTGTTCGACACCTCATCGCCTTTATGTGATCCTGGTAGCAAGATTCAAAAATTACAGTAAATTTGCTTCAGAAATTTTTTTTTTAATTCGTTTCTAAAATTGGCGGGAATTTTTCTGTTCCGGATACTCCCTGTTCGACACCTCATCGCCTTTATGTGATCCTGGTAGCAAGATTCAAAAATTACAGTAAATTTGCTTCAGAAATTTTTTTTTTAATTCGTTTCTAAAATTGGCGGGAATTTTTCTGTTCCGGATACTCCCTGTTCGACACCTCATCGCCTTTATGTGATCCTGGTAGCAAGATTCAAAAATTACAGTAAATTTGCTTCAGAAATTTTTTTTTAATTCGTTTCTAAAATTGGCGGGAATTTTTCTGTTCCGGATACTCCCTGTTCGACACCTCCTCGCCTTTATGTGATCCTGGTAGCAAGATTCAAAAATTACAGTAAATTTGCTTCAGAAATTTTTTTTTAATTCGTTTCTAAAATTGGCGGGAATTTTTCTGTTCCGGATACTCCCTGTTCGACACCTCATCGCCTTTATGTGATCCTGGTAGCAAGATTCAAAAATTACAGTAAATTTGCTTCAGAAATTTTTTTTTTAATTGGTTTCTAAAATTGGCGGGAATTTTTCTGTTCCGGATACTCCCTGTTCGACACCTCCTCGCGTTTATGTGATCCTGGTAGCAAGATTCAAAAATTACAGTAAATTTGCTTCAGAATTTTTTTTTTTAATTGGTTTCTAAAATTGGCGGGAATTTTTCTGTTCCGGATACTCCCTGTTCGACACCTCATCGCCTTTATGTGATCCTGGTAGCAAGATTCAAAAATTACAGTAAATTTGCTTCAGAAATTTTTTTTTTAATTCGTTTCTAAAATTGGCGGGAATTTTTCTGTTCCGGATACTCCCTGTTCGACACCTCATCGCCTTTATGTGATCCTGGTAGCAAGATTCAAAAATTACAGTAAATTTGCTTCAGAAATTTTTTTTTAATTCGTTTCTAAAATTGGCGGGAATTTTTCTGTTCCGGATACTCCCTGTTCGACACCTCCTCGCCTTTATGTGATCCTGGTAGCAAGATTCAAAAATTACAGTAAATTTGCTTCAGAAATTTTTTTTTTAATTCGTTTCTAAAATTGGCGGGAATTTTTCTGTTCCGGATACTCCCTGTTCGACACCTCATCGCCTTTATGTGATCCTGGTAGCAAGATTCAAAAATTACAGTAAATTTGCTTCAGAAATTTTTTTTTTAATTCGTTTCTAAAATTGGCGGGAATTTTTCTGTTCCGGATACTCCCTGTTCGACACCTCATCGCCTTTATGTGATCCTGGTAGCAAGATTCAAAAATTACAGTAAATTTGCTTCAGAAATTTTTTTTTTAATTGGTTTCTAAAATTGGCGGGAATTTTTCTGTTCCGGATACTCCCTGTTCGACACCTCCTCGCGTTTATGTGATCCTGGTAGCAAGATTCAAAAATTACAGTAAATTTGCTTCAGAAATTTTTTTTTTAATTCGTTTCTAAAATTGGCGGGAATTTTTCTGTTCCGGATACTCCCTGTTCGACACCTCATCGCCTTTATGTGATCCTGGTAGCAAGATTCAAAAATTACAGTAAATTTGCTTCAGAAATTTTTTTTTTAATTCGTTTCTAAAATTGGCGGGAATTTTTCTGTTCCGGATACTCCCTGTTCGACACCTCATCGCCTTTATGTGATCCTGGTAGCAAGATTCAAAAATTACAGTAAATTTGCTTCAGAAATTTTTTTTTTAATTCGTTTCTAAAATTGGCGGGAATTTTTCTGTTCCGGATACTCCCTGTTCGACACCTCATCGCCTTTATGTGATCCTGGTAGCAAGATTCAAAAATTACAGTAAATTTGCTTCAGAAATTTTTTTTTTAATTCGTTTCTAAAATTGGCGGGAATTTTTCTGTTCCGGATACTCCCTGTTCGACACCTCATCGCCTTTATGTGATCCTGGTAGCAAGATTCAAAAATTACAGTAAATTTGCTTCAGAAATTTTTTTTTTAATTCGTTTCTAAAATTGGCGGGAATTTTTCTGTTCCGGATACTCCCTGTTCGACACCTCATCGCCTTTATGTGATCCTGGTAGCAAGATTCAAAAATTACAGTAAATTTGCTTCAGAAATTTTTTTTTAATTCGTTTCTAAAATTGGCGGGAATTTTTCTGTTCCGGATACTCCCTGTTCGACACCTCATCGCCTTTATGTGATCCTGGTAGCAAGATTCAAAAATTACAGTAAATTTGCTTCAGAAATTTTTTTTTTAATTCGTTTCTAAAATTGGCGGGAATTTTTCTGTTCCGGATACTCCCTGTTCGACACCTCCTCGCGTTTATGTGATCCTGGTAGCAAGATTCAAAAATTACAGTAAATTTGCTTCAGAATTTTTTTTTTTAATTGGTTTCTAAAATTGGCGGGAATTTTTCTGTTCCGGATACTCCCTGTTCGACACCTCATCGCCTTTATGTGATCCTGGTAGCAAGATTCAAAAATTACAGTAAATTTGCTTCAGAAATTTTTTTTTTAATTCGTTTCTAAAATTGGCGGGAATTTTTCTGTTCCGGATACTCCCTGTTCGACACCTCCTCGCCTTTATGTGATCCTGGTAGCAAGATTCAAAAATTACAGTAAATTTGCTTCAGAAATTTTTTTTTTAATTCGTTTCTAAAATTGGCGGGAATTTTTCTGTTCCGGATACTCCCTGTTCGACACCTCATCGCCTTTATGTGATCCTGGTAGCAAGATTCAAAAATTACAGTAAATTTGCTTCAGAAATTTTTTTTTTAATTCGTTTCTAAAATTGGCGGGAATTTTTCTGTTCCGGATACTCCCTGTTCGACACCTCATCGCCTTTATGTGATCCTGGTAGCAAGATTCAAAAATTACAGTAAATTTGCTTCAGAAATTTTTTTTTTAATTCGTTTCTAAAATTGGCGGGAATTTTTCTGTTCCGGATACTCCCTGTTCGACACCTCATCGCCTTTATGTGATCCTGGTAGCAAGATTCAAAAATTACAGTAAATTTGCTTCAGAAATTTTTTTTTTAATTCGTTTCTAAAATTGGCGGGAATTTTTCTGTTCCGGATACTCCCTGTTCGACACCTCATCGCCTTTATGTGATCCTGGTAGCAAGATTCAAAAATTACAGTAAATTTGCTTCAGAAATTTTTTTTTTAATTCGTTTCTAAAATTGGCGGGAATTTTTCTGTTCCGGATACTCCCTGTTCGACACCTCATCGCCTTTATGTGATCCTGGTAGCAAGATTCAAAAATTACAGTAAATTTGCTTCAGAAATTTTTTTTTTAATTCGTTTCTAAAATTGGCGGGAATTTTTCTGTTCCGGATACTCCCTGTTCGACACCTCATCGCCTTTATGTGATCCTGGTAGCAAGATTCAAAAATTACAGTAAATTTGCTTCAGAAATTTTTTTTTTAATTCGTTTCTAAAATTGGCGGGAATTTTTCTGTTCCGGATACTCCCTGTTCGACACCTCATCGCCTTTATGTGATCCTGGTAGCAAGATTCAAAAATTACAGTAAATTTGCTTCAGAATTTTTTTTTTTAATTCGTTTCTAAAATTGGCGGGAATTTTTCTGTTCCGGATACTCCCTGTTCGACACCTCATCGCCTTTATGTGATCCTGGTAGCAAGATTCAAAAATTACAGTAAATTTGCTTCAGAAATTTTTTTTTTAATTCGTTTCTAAAATTGGCGGGAATTTTTCTGTTCCGGATACTCCCTGTTCGACACCTCATCGCCTTTATGTGATCCTGGTAGCAAGATTCAAAAATTACAGTAAATTTGCTTCAGAAATTTTTTTTTTAATTCGTTTCTAAAATTGGCGGGAATTTTTCTGTTCCGGATACTCCCTGTTCGACACCTCCTCGCGTTTATGTGATCCTGGTAGCAAGATTCAAAAATTACAGTAAATTTGCTTCAGAAATTTTTTTTTTAATTGGTTTCTAAAATTGGCGGGAATTTTTCTGTTCCGGATACTCCCTGTTCGACACCTCATCGCCTTTATGTGATCCTGGTAGCAAGATTCAAAAATTACAGTAAATTTGCTTCAGAAATTTTTTTTTTAATTGGTTTCTAAAATTGGCGGGAATTTTTCTGTTCCGGATACTCCCTGTTCGACACCTCCTCGCGTTTATGTGATCCTGGTAGCAAGATTCAAAAATTACAGTAAATTTGCTTCAGAAATTTTTTTTTTAATTCGTTTCTAAAATTGGCGGGAATTTTTCTGTTCCGGATACTCCCTGTTCGACACCTCATCGCCTTTATGTGATCCTGGTAGCAAGATTCAAAAATTACAGTAAATTTGCTTCAGAAATTTTTTTTTTAATTCGTTTCTAAAATTGGCGGGAATTTTTCTGTTCCGGATACTCCCTGTTCGACACCTCATCGCCTTTATGTGATCCTGGTAGCAAGATTCAAAAATTACAGTAAATTTGCTTCAGAAATTTTTTTTTAATTCGTTTCTAAAATTGGCGGGAATTTTTCTGTTCCGGATACTCCCTGTTCGACACCTCATCGCCTTTATGTGATCCTGGTAGCAAGATTCAAAAATTACAGTAAATTTGCTTCAGAAATTTTTTTTTTAATTCGTTTCTAAAATTGGCGGGAATTTTTCTGTTCCGGATACTCCCTGTTCGACACCTCATCGCCTTTATGTGATCCTGGTAGCAAGATTCAAAAATTACAGTAAATTTGCTTCAGAAATTTTTTTTTTTAATTCGTTTCTAAAATTGGCGGGAATTTTTCTGTTCCGGATACTCCCTGTTCGACACCTCATCGCCTTTATGTGATCCTGGTAGCAAGATTCAAAATTACAGTAAATTTGCTTCAGAAATTTTTTTTTAATTCGTTTCTAAAATTGGCGGGAATTTTTCTGTTCCGGATACTCCCTGTTCGACACCTCATCGCCTTTATGTGATCCTGGTAGCAAGATTCAAAAATTACAGTAAATTTGCTTCAGAAATTTTTTTTTTAATTCGTTTCTAAAATTGGCGGGAATTTTTCTGTTCCGGATACTCCCTGTTCGACACCTCCTCGCCTTTATGTGATCCTGGTAGCAAGATTCAAAAATTACAGTAAATTTGCTTCAGAATTTTTTTTTTAATTGGTTTCTAAAATTGGCGGGAATTTTTCTGTTCCGGATACTCCCTGTTCGACACCTCATCGCCTTTATGTGATCCTGGTAGCAAGATTCAAAAATTACAGTAAATTTGCTTCAGAAATTTTTTTTTAATTCGTTTCTAAAATTGGCGGGAATTTTTCTGTTCCGGATACTCCCTGTTCGACACCTCCTCGCCTTTATGTGATCCTGGTAGCAAGATTCAAAAATTACAGTAAATTTGCTTCAGAAATTTTTTTTTTAATTCGTTTCTAAAATTGGCGGGAATTTTTCTGTTCCGGATACTCCCTGTTCGACACCTCATCGCCTTTATGTGATCCTGGTAGCAAGATTCAAAAATTACAGTAAATTTGCTTCAGAAATTTTTTTTTTAATTCGTTTCTAAAATTGGCGGGAATTTTTCTGTTCCGGATACT